>JAWNPJ010000061.1:0-10000000 GCA_035047585.1 Drosophila monieri | reverse complement strand
GCAAATGACATTTCTTAATTAGCAGCATTATTTCCCGGTATTGTACATCAATATATAGTAAATATATGATGACTAAACCAGCTTGCAGTCAGCCAAGCAGAGCGGTGCGAAAAGCCTCTGGAAAAACGTCTAAGAGTCGCTATTTATTTTTAGGAAAGCTAATTAGTCTTCTAGGGAGTCTAGGATATCAGAACCTCTCGGCCGACAACTAGGGCTTCTTGCGGGGTCGAATCAGCATCCGGACATAGGCTAGGGAGCCCTTGGGTCCAGGCAGGAAGGTCTTCCACAGGATGCCCTTAAAGTAGTCGATCTCCGCCCCGTATTTGTTCTGGAAGGTCCCGAAGAGGTTGCTGCACAGAAGTATATAAAATATGATTAATGCGATTTAAGTATGATATAGATTACGATCTGTACCTTTCGAAACACTCGCGGCCATACCACCAGGCTCCCGCGTGAGTTTTGGCGCAGTTCTGCCCATTGTCGTCGTTATCCTGGTCGTAGGTGGTAAACTTCTTGCCGGCGTGGTAGCGCAAGGAGTCGCCGGCATCGCCATGGTAGACTCCAAGAACGTAGAGCAGGTACTTCTCGGCCTCGCCACCGATGCTGAAGTGGTCGTAGATGGCGAACCGCTCCTCCCGGTTCTTCTTCCGCATCACCACAAGTAGCTCGTGCTCCTCGCTGTTCGTCAGCCGATGGAGCTTATCAAGGCCAATGAAGAACTCGCCGTTGAGAGCCCCGAAGCCGGCTTTGTAGTTCTCCCAGTCGCGATTAAATTCCTCACTGCCGTCGAACCTGTAGGCCACCACCAGCCAGCCTCCCTCTTCGTTCCCGTAGGGAATTTTTTGGTCGCAGCTGACGAAGAAGGGCTCCGTGTTGTGGCCGGTTCGTATCAGGACCTGTCCGTGGCTTTGGCCGAAGCAGTTCTTGGGCGTTTTGTCCGGAACGGTGTTGAGTATCTCGGGCGCGGAAGGTTGCAGGCTAATCGCGGTGGGAGATCGGAATTATTCGAGTGTATATTGTAAAATATTCATTGGTTACATTCTGAATCCGAGAGGAGCTTCTTGGGCGCGACTTTTGTACTCGTCAATCAACTGCTGCAGTTCGTTGAGTTCCGTTTTGAGTGACTGCAGCTCATCCGTCATAAACTGAATCCTAAATGAGAAAATGCATGTATATAGATTCTGTACTGTATAAGTATCACATATGTGTACACTTACCGAAGAGCCAAGGCTCCCAAGGTGCTGCCAGGACAGCTATCCTGAAAGATGCAATTAGCTATAGTGCAATTTCACAACTAATATTCACTATCTACTCACCAAGGCCATTGGCTCCACGGAGTTCTTCATTATCATCGAATGGTGGCCACTCTCCGACGAATTTGTGGAGGCGCTGAGGCAGGCCAGGGCTGTGACAATCGCCTCCAGCGCCATTGTCTCCAAGGCTTTATGTTTACTATTTGTGATACCCAGTATATAGTACAGTGCGTCGATGTGAGACCCTGTTTTAGCAACGACAGCAGTGCGGTAACTGACTCAGTTGGTTAGTAAACATGCCGATCTGGGAGCGACTAGTATTTTATTGGAGATGCTGGCCGAGTCACTCGATCACTGAATTCCAATTAATCGGCTTTATAACGCGTCTGACAACTTTGAAGTCGAGACTAGTCTAAATACGTGAGACACACCGTAAAATTCATATTGTTTTAGGTTTCCCTGTCTTTGTTAAGTAATTTATCCTTTTCGTTGCAAAATATCCTGCATCCAGAATTTGTGTTATGCCTTTTAGAGCTCCCATTCGTCTTCATTGTTCCTCTTGCTCATCTCGCTCTGCTTAGCATACTCGTTTTGCAATAGTCGAGTGACCTTTGGTTTAAGTTTCGCATTCGCAGTCGCATTTCCCATTGCATTGTGCCTCCGATCGGTTAGATTATTCCACAGAAGCTTAGTTAACCGCACGCCTAGTTACTGACCAGTGGTCGCCGTGAAAAATGTCGCAGATGGTGCAGCTGGACGCCCTGGTAATGGCCATGGCCTGTCTCTCCACCACGCCAGTGAACCTGGGTGGCGGCCATGTAGTGCCTCCTTCGCTGGAAAACGTGGTAGGTGCATCGGGTAATACCTGGAAGAATTCAGAATCTAGTTTTATAAACAGTTATCGAGAATTCGTGACGGGGGGGACTAAACTTTTACCCCAGTCGACGAATTAATTGCCCGATAATTGGTTGCAGTATTTCTAATCCAATTGTAATCCATCACAGACCTCCAGTAGCTGCCCTGCCGATTCCGTCAGCGCCCTGACAACCCGCATCCAGTCCTTGGCCAAAGAGATAGACGAGTTCAAGCAGAAGATCGGTGGCCTGCAGGAGCAGCTAGTGGACCTGAGGAGGCTGGGAGCCTCCTCGCCGGTGGGTCTCTCAGCGGGCCTTTTGGGCTCCCGATTGTGAGTGGTGTGGCTTTGGTAGTTATTCCAGCCCTAGTAAACTAATGCTTCCCCGGCAACAGCTTAAGCCTCGAGCCGCAGCTCCTGGGCGAAGGAGGGGCAGTGGTCGCCGGGGGTGGGGCACCAGCCACGCCGGCGAGCTGCGTGAAGCAGCAGCATGGAGTAACCCGTATCCGACCTCGCCCCAACGTGGAGCCCTTGTTCGTCTTCTGCGACCAGAAGGTGCGGGGCGGGGGCTGGACGATGGTGGTGCACCGGTACGATGGCAGCGAGGACTTCAACCGTAAGTGGGGAGACTACAAGATCGGCTTCGGCCAGATCACCACCGAGTTCTTCATCGGCTTGGACAAGCTCCACCAGATCACCAGCAGCGACAGCTACGAGCTCCTCGTGCAGCTCCAGAACCGGAAACAGGAGGTGCGCTTCGCCCACTACGATCAGTTCAGCATTGGCAACGAGCGGGAGCAGTATAGGTTGAATGTCCTGGGCAAGTACCAGGGCGACGCCGCGGATGCCCTGCGTCAGCACACTGGAAAAAAGTTCAGCACCCAGGATCGGGACAATGACGAGAGCGAGTCGAACTGCGCGGCGGCCCAATCGGGGGCCTTCTGGTACGGCCCGAGCTGCAATCTCAGGTTAGTTCATCAGGGGCGTAGTGTGCTTCGATAATACCGATAAAGGTAATCGGAAATCATCAAGATATTTCACTGAGCGTTTAACAAGTTTATTTCCCATTAAGAGATAAGTCGCCTTGACACCGATTAAACCAAACTTGATCGATATTATCAATTACAAGAGCATAAATATAAGTAAACTAATAGGTACATAACAATTTTAGTAACACAATATTTCCTAGCCCGATAGTTTTGCGAAATTAATCGATAAAATGCCTTTGTTTCAGTAATCCCTTCGGCCAGTATCAGAGCCTTTTTGAGCGGGATGTCGAAGGCTTTAAGGGCATCCTGTGGAGGGGATTCCTGGACGGACCCAAGGGCTCCCTGAAGATGGTCAAAATGCTGGTGCGCCCTCGCAGTGGGTCATGATTAAAATAACGACTTAAAGTCGCTTACGTTAAATGAATTGAATGTAATGCAAAAAAAAAAAACAATAAAATTCCAGGGAGTATCAGCCTTTTTTCAGTTTGGCTTAGATTTCGTTGACCTTGTCTGCTTCAGTGGTGGTGGAGGTGGTCCTGGGCGTGGTGGTGGTAGTGGTAGGGTCCTCGGAGCCCTTCACAACCAGGGCGTCCCCGAAGACGGGCTTGAAGAAGAGCACGAATCGGGAATAGCGACGAGCGGAGTTCTGAAGTAAAAATTAAAACTTATTAGACTCCCTTGGGACTCTCTGGAGCTAAGGACTTACTAGCATCAGACGGGATATGGCCTTCGATATGTTGGTGACCGTCTGGAAGGACTTGTTCAGCAGCTCGCCAGGAAGCTCCAAGGAGGCGTCCGCGCCGATCTCCGCCGCGTCGCTCAAGTCCTTGCCCCCCGCACGTCGCCGCCTCTGGCAAATAGAATCAAAAAACAAAAAGAAACGTCAGTTCTCTGGCCTTCAACTTTAACCTTTACAATCTTATATTTCTACACATCTCCCGCGAAAACCAGACAGAGAAAAGGCAATTGTGTAGTGAGATGTTTTCGTAATTTTCGCTTTTATTAGCTTTGTGTAGGTCGTGAATTTGTCGTTTATATGTACATTTCTATATGCCGAATATTTACAAATATGAAACTTAACTAACAATAGGGCTCAAAATCGGAAGAAAGTGGAAGTCTAGGCACTGGAAAGGTAAAAAAACACTTAGGGGATGGGGGTGTGGGTGTTCAGAGGTCGAAGAGTAACGAAGACGAAGAGTAACAGCTCTGCTCGAGCTTAGTAGCCCGCCTCGTCGGAGTCTGGGGCCGGTGTCGTCACTCCGGCGATGCCGTTCACTCCGCCGGAGGAGCCCTGCAGGATGGGGCCGGAGAAGCTGAGGAACTTGGACACCACGTTGCCCAGGCCGGCGTTCGGGTTGCCGTTGCCGGAGGACGAGCCGCTAAAAGCGGTGATGGTGGTCAGAACTCCGGTGGTCAGGTCGTTGGCGATGTTTCCGATCGAGCGGATCTTGGGCGAGACCACGGCGGTGATGAGGGTCTGGAAGTCCTTGATGGGCACCGGCGACTTGATGTCCCACTGCTTGTTCTTCTCGATGTTGGCGCGGTCCAGTTGCTCGATCACCCGGGTCTTGGTGTCCAGGAAGTTGTCGATCTTCTACGGAGTTCAAAATCATTTTTTTGAGTTAATATCCTGGCAGAGGAGGTAGCTTATAGAAGTTAAAATACTCACGCCGAAGACAAAGCCTAGGACGGCGTTTTTGGCCTCGAATGTGGCGTCGGGCAGCTTTCTTTTGGTTCGCTCTTGGTCGCCCAAAACCTCCTGGAAAATCGGGGCAATAGAAAAGGGATACCTTTTAAGGACCAACACCACATAGGACTAAAGGCGCGCGCATTCAGAACAAGCCTCGAAATGCCTTGTCTGGTGTCGATCTATTCGCTGTTTTTTTTTTGGGCTATATCCAAAGCCAAAGTGGCAAGAAACAAACGAAGTACTCGACACTTGTGGCCAGTTAGACTTGACCCAATTCCGGACAGGGGCCTGCTTCAAGAAAACCGCACACTTGTAATTAAATCACTGGCCAGTCGGCAGTCGGGGACCTTCGCTCATTCTAAGGCGATTGCTCTTGTGTGTCTCGGCTATACCTAGTATTTGTTATATGGTATCTGGTACTTTCAGGGGGCAGCACTTAAAATTCACCTCGTCATCTGGCCAGAGTCAAGTCGACCGGAGAGTCGAAATTAATGCGATATGTATGCACACCGATTCGGAGGCGAAATCCGCTAATTTCTAATCCGTTCGCATAACCAATCGGATCCGGATTTTAGTGCACTCGTTAATTGCAGTTGGACGGCCATTAGTACGGCTCCACTCCACCAGCATTTAGTCGCTTTTGGGGGTCACTGTGACATCAGCCCCAATAACATTACATTCTTGGGCAATTGGGGGCCAGAAATACCCATACTCTGGGTGGAATTAGTGGGGTAGATGAAGCTTAAAAATTCTCAAATTATGTGTTATTGAGGAGGAGCATTTACCTAAAAAGCCAGCCATAGCTCAGGACAGCTCGCGACTTCAAGGTACAAGTCATTACGGACAATAAATAAAAACAGACACCGCCTCCAGCCCGCAGATACTATCTGTCTGTCTAGCTCGGAGATCTTAAAAAATTATGCGACTCATTTAGCCGAGGGTAATTTGGCAATTTTGGCTCATTGTTCTGCCATTCTCCCACTCGAGAGCTCCATGATTTCCCAATTCGAAAGAGGCACAATTATGTATGGAACTACGCCCTCACTAAGCGTTTTGGCCGGGCAATTTGTTAGTTAAACAAAACTAAAAAGCCCGACCCGCTCCACCCTGCGCCTGTGCTTCCGAGCCTCTTGAAGTGCAAACAGCAAGCGTGAGCTATGATTTATATGTCAGCGGAAATCAGGTCAGTTGTTGAAATCTGAGCAGGTGTGAAGCCCCGAGGAGGGATGGAGGGCCGGAGGGCCTAATTGCCGGAGATTTCTGGAAGCTGTCGCCTTGTAGCCCTGAGAGCTGATCTTAAAGGAGAATCTCTGGATCGGGTCGCCGATTATTGATTTATGAAGCTATTATACACTTTGGCCTGTAATCCCCACTATTTCCTACTTCGTTGCCAACTTTTCACCCAGCCTCGAAACCCGTCAACACCACCGGGCCAGCGGGGAGCAAAGTCTTTCACAATCCGTGCGAATAAGAAGAAGTGATGAGCCGCGAACAAGACGGGGCTACAGCCGCCTCGCCTCTCTCTTTCTCCCCACCCCTTCCTCGGTTTTTTCCTCTTCTGTGGGCTGGCTCTTGAAATGGTTTTGAAATGTTATCGTAGGTCGTTAACAAGTTTGTTTTGTTTTTGTCTTTTTGCGCCATCAAGGTCGTTTGGTCCGAACCTATGGCCGACGAATTCAAAATCGGTCTGCGTCTGCTTGGCTTTACCCACATACACATATTCCAGTGGCTATTTGTGGCCATTTGCATATTTTCCATCACCAGAAGACGGTGGTTCAATGCACCGCCAAGCCCGAGCTCTGGCTCTGGCTCTGGCTCTGGCTGAGGCTCAGCTGAGCCGCCAAGCCGCTGAGCCCCAAATTATCGGCTTGCACAACAACAATGCAGCAACGTGCGCAAAATTCACTTTCACGCCAGAAGACAATAAGTGCCCCCTCCCCTCTCTCTACGCCCGGAGAGCGCCGTCTCTTTCGGGCGAGTGGGACTTCCTAGATTCAGGGATGTATGTGGTATTTACCTCGCCGTTCAGGGGATTGAGCTCCGCATCGCTGGCGTCCTGGAAGCTCTCGATTTCAGACAGCGCCTGCTGCTGGGGCGCGGGGGCGGCGGTCGACAGCGTCAGCGACACCGATAACAGGGCCATCGACAGCAACACTCGGTGCACGGGGAACTGCATCTTTGCTCTTCTGGAAAGTGACAGGAAGAGGAGAGGTTGGGTTATCAGCTTTAAACAGAGGTCCGAGTCATAGACTCCATCTGGGAGGGCCTTCTACACACCAAAAACCGTAAAGCTCGTCAAACAAAAAGAAAACAACAAAAAACAAAAGCTATGTATTGATCAACGCTGGTCGAGGTTTGTCCGCCAGATACGCGATACTAGCACGTTCACTAACTTTAAGCAAATGACTGCAGACGAAAGTTACTTCAATGATTTAGCAGTGGCCAAAAAATCGGTTACACTGCCCACGGCGCAGGCGCACAGCGCTGCCTCAGTCTCTGCCTCGGCCTCGGCCTCAGTCGCTGCCAGCGCCACCGTTGACGTCACTCAAGGCGCCAGACAGCCACCGAATCACTGAGCAATCCAGCCATTCCAGCCAACCATACCCAGAGAAATACCCAGCCATGCGGTCGCTCCAACGCAATTCCCTGGCCAAAAATTCAATTTGATCGTGGCCCGATGGCGGCACCGACTGCGACTGCGGCTGCGGGCAGCGAGATGAGCGCGACGCCGACGGCTGCGTCGACGGCGAACACGTTTTGAGCCAAAATTGGAACGGAAAGCGCTCAATAAAGTGCAAAGCCGAGACGTTAGGTGGCTGGGCGGCTACTGCGGGTTTGCTTTTCTGCCACTATTGTTAATGCTGTTTCTGCAATGCGCTTTTAATTTTGACTCTTTGGCTTTCAATTAAGCCACACACACACACTCGGCACACCAAACACACCACTAACACACCCAAACACTTCAGGTCCACAAGTCGGTCATACGCTGCGTATGCGCAATGTGCGTTCTCAATCATTTCTTCGGCGGGGTGTCATCTTGGCGAGGTTACATAAGGTTACGAGTTGTCTCTTATTCGACTTAAATGTGTAAGCCATTGAAAAGGTAATTAATTAAATAACAATTAGGGCTTGCAGTTTTTGGATTAATCAGTAAAGAGGACAGAAATTCAGAGACCTCTTTTGGGGAATCCGAAAAAAAAACACGATAGAAAGTATCGATAATGTTTCAATTATTTAAAGTGGAAGTTGGAAAATAATACTTATAGTCTATTTGGATACAAAAACACATGGCTTAGGTTTGGAAGCTCAACAGCCATAAGGTTAGAGAAAGAAGAGGACATTTCATGGACACTAACTATAGATCTCAATTATGATCTATGCACTTTAAAAGTTTTAGAGCAAAAACCAAGAACACCTTCAATGAATTCAACTTAAATGCAAAATTTGTAGGGGCCTTGGCCCAAACATTGAGGCGTATGCTTAGAATTGGATTTGTCATAAGCCAGCTTAGCAACTATAATCGAAATGCCTATGTAAACTCGCCAGTTAATACGCTTTTTACGATTAATAATCACCATAAATTATACGTATTTACGGGCCCCATACGGGCTCTACATGAAATGCCGTCTTGAAGGAGAACAAAAACCAAGAAAACAAAACTAGAATCACAGGTCAATATACAGGGGAGATCGCTCAAGAAACAAACATAATTATAGAAAACTCCTTCTCCTTTTTTAAGTGGGATCTTTGATGGGTTTTAAGAACTATTATAAGACAATTTCCTGTTAATTTCAAGTACTTATGCTTTGAAAGACGGTCCGGTCTTGGGAATTTACGCTCCTATGAATGTATTCTAGGTTATTCTGGTTTTAAAGGCCGGTCTTATCAAAGCCCCCCTAGAAAACGAAGCTAAGAAAATTCAATCAAGTAGTTCGCCTTCGGACCGCTGGATCCAAAACGATCCAAGTCGATCTGATTCGATCCGATAAATTGGAGTCAAAGTGCGCGTATCGGATTCAGACGAAACGTAATAACTGGATTCGGCATTATACTGCGATCCGATTCGATCTACTATTGCACATATGGACTACATAGGTGCATAATTATTCCATGCACCGGCTAGGGGGCTTAGAATTCGACTCGACTCTACGAATCGGCGCCAATTTCAGTCAAATCGGAGTGTTTGATTAAGTCAGTTTCAAGAATTTAATTGTCCGAACTATGTTTCCAGGCCATTTAGAGATCTCTTTGATTTGACTTGATTAGGATCTATTAGCAGGTGTCAAGCCATCTATTATTTACTGCTGAATTAATTTTGAAAAGTTAATGAAGTAATGCTTTTAAGAAGCGTTTCACGCGCGCTTTTATGGCGCATTTAATTGCAGATGTCAGTGGGGTTTCAGCTAGATCAGGATCCGGATCTGGATCTGGATCGGCATCTGCATCTGGGGAACCTTTCTAATTAACCCCTTGAGCCTGCCAATTAACCCGTTTTCGCTGCGGCTTATCAGCCAACTGGCCAATCAACACTCTGGCTCAAGGTCACTGGTTTCACCGACTTTTAAAGCTCCGAAGCGAAAGGCCCGGAGTCGATCTGTATATACCCTATAGATCGATTCACTAGGGGTCCGTATTAAGTGTCCCTATCCTAAAAGCCTCCCCTAAGTGAGAGGGGATCGAGGGAAACAGTAAAACCGTGATCTAGAATATCTATGACCTATGTAAGTCCCTTACATTCAAGCAGATACCACGTTGAGCAATTACCCCGAAATGAAACTGAAACAGAATCCTTAATTGACACAAAGGGGCAACTTGCCTCACTGCTTACTTTTTTTATTTCTCGTGTTTTCGGTTTAATTTTGGTTTTTATGCAACGTATTGCGGACAGAGGGCTCCATATAAAGCAAAATTAATGCGCGCATCCGTCGAAATAGCAAATAAAAAACTTTTAAAAGATATCAGCCGCGAAACCGCAAAACCCGAACGAACCTTCGCACCTTTAAAGCCCAAACCCAAAAGCTAAAAGCTAAGTTTTGTGGGTCACAAGGTCAGAGAGGAGATGGAGAGATCGCTGATCGCCGATCACCGACCGCCACTTGCCATCTGGAGTCTCCATGATGTCCATCTTGACATTTGTCCTCGATCTTGCAGAACCTGCAGAAGCCACCTTTTACTTTTTCCGTTTTGGTTTCGGTTTTTGGCCGGATTGACTTAATTTCGGTTTCGGCCACTTTCGGTTTCCATTGTTTGTTGTTGGCAGGTGCTGGAGTCTCATTTCCAGCCCTCTAGTAAACAAATGCAATACGATATTCCAGCTCAGAGGAGGGGCAATCATTCTGCACACAGCACTCTGTTCTCGCCAATCTGGCAGCGCAATTTGCAGTCGGAAAATTATCCATAGACTGCAATTAAATCTCTGGCAGTTGCAGCTTGGCAGCTCGCAGCTTGTGGCAGTGGCGCCTCGACACTCCGCCCATCCTTCAATCAGCCAGCCACAAATCCAGTCAGTCTATCAATTGCTCCACTGGAGCCACAGCGCGTGTCATAATTTTTATGACGGACATGCGACAGGCCGGAGACTTGCACTTTGTCGCGGACTTTAGTTGAGCCAATCTTGGCCAAGTTGCCATAACATTAGCCGTTGTGAACCGGCCAAGACCCCATAAGCGCCGCAAATACCTGCCCATCCGATCTGACCCCACTTTGTTTGGCTTCATGTTTTGTTTCCAGTCGATCTTCATCGCAATTCCAGTTTCGGCTCGACTTAGTCTCAGTTCCAGTTTCAGTTTTGGGCAAAATGTCAAATGTCATTTGTGGGGCAGACGCATTAAATCCGTACTAACCGGTGGCCATTTGTTCTTTGCAAATCTTTATAGTTGTATAGTTGTACCCTTCCCCGGCATGTCGGGGCGTAATGTGCCAGTTGCCCAATCCGAGTATCCGAGGAGGTTGGGAAACGGCGGTCATTATGCACATCATATAGCCAGACAGTCGGCCAGATAGTCGGCCATGCAGTCAGCCAGCCAGCCAGCTAGCAGCGTTTTTTTGGCCATGTCTCGGCATTAATGTCACCGAACATCGCTGTTCTGGCGACGATGACTGGGCTAAGTGCACGCAGGCACAATTCAGTTAGCAAAAAACAGGTACAGGTACTTTGCAAGCCCGCCTAACAACTCGGAAAATAAAAGGCAGTCGGCCACAAACATTTTCCATAGACTCTTTAATTTTGAGGCTTTTGACTTCGTTAGACAGCCAATTGAAAGTGCGCCCGGAGAGGGCTCTGTCGCAAGACTTTTATGGCCCAGACACCAGTTGGTACTACCAGTAAGTACTACCAGTTGGTACTGCCAGTTGGTATGCTGAATAGATCCTGTCGGGCTTGCAACAGGTGATACTTCCAATCGAAGAGGCTCAATAAAGAGAGCCATTAGACGGAGTTGCCAATCCTAATGGTTCGCTTTACAGCCCAATAATAAGCAATTGAAATGGCTTATTATTTAGCCCGCTTTTAAGCCCGCTCGGGCCAGTCCTTCACATCAAGAGGTCTTGTGCCTCGAGTCTTGTTTTTCGGATTTTGTGCCCAATCGCCGTAGCGTAGCCAAAAGGCGTAGCCAAATGACCGTTCACTTGCACTTCTGACTTTGTTCTCGGCCAGGCCAAAACGATTTGTTGGCTTGATTCTGATTCATTACAAAACATGCACTCCAAACAATACTTGTGACTAGCTTTCCAATACATAAAGTGTAGTTTCAAGATGATTGTTTTAAGATTGTCCGACTTCTCCAAAGAGTATTCCGCGCAAGTTTCTGTGGAATTTTTTTGGGCACTCTGGTCTACTAAGCTCGAGTCAAATTTATTTAAGTCTAGCGGTCGAAGGTCGCCTAATAATAATAGTATAATTTGGTGAATGCTCATTAATATCTTGAATGGCATTTAAGCTTGATCATTTCTGGCTTAATTGGCGTGCAGAACAGCTCGGAGCTGTTAAATGATCCGTAAATTGAAAATCGCACTCAGAGGCTTGAGCAATGTTTGCTTAGGAACTATGAATAAAGTTCGATTGCCCTGGTGGAGGTGGTGTGAACACATTAATAGACTTGTAAACGGTCTGTGGTTTCGCTTTCATCTTTACGATTATCATAATAAAGGCGGGATAAGGGAATGCATTGTCTAATAGAGGGTTTAATGGCCCAATCGAAATTGGCCCAATCGATTTGCATAACTCCTCGATCGGAAATCTGGTGCATCGTTACGAATTCGTCTGGTCAATAAACTTACTGACCGAGTTAGATATGACACCTAAACCGGCGCATAAATCAGTGGGTGTTTATCATTATCGCGACGCCCCCTCACCGATTGCCTTCAAAAAGTCAACAAATATTAAAGCTCGCTGCTCCAGCTGCTCCACTTTCATGGCGATTACTTTCGCTTTTTCATCGTCTTGCATTTTTATTTAATTTTGTTTTGATTTTGATTTTGGTTGAGTTTAGGTTTCTTATCGCCGATTTTATAGTTTATGGGCCAGAGCCCGCGACTCACGGCTCACAGCTCATGGCTCTTGGACTTTGCTGGGCCGAAAGCCATTGAGCCATCGACCTTGAGACTATTACCGGTTTCTTCGGCCAGGTTAGCAGCCGGAGCAGGTTGGTCTCCGGCTCTAGGGGTCAACAATTCGTTACCAATAGCCGCAATGTGAAGAACTCACAGGCGACTGATTGATTGATTGGCTTGGCTGTCAGCATTGTGGTTCTAGCACCTGTATGTTTGGTAATTGTCAGTAGTTGCCTAATTGTCTGCAATTACATAATAATCACTAATGATAAATCGACACTACTTTTGCGTGAATCATGGAAATCGAAACTTTATTTGGACTTTGTTAGCTTATTTATCGGGCAATTAGCACGCCGGGTCCCCCTACGCGGGTCCCCTCGCAGACCTGACCTATGGCTAGAGTTTCGCGTTGAGGCTTAGCCCAGTTAGCAAGTTCGTTGCCTAAGTCTTTTGTTTGCAGGCACTGCCGGCCGGGATGTTCGATTCCCCTCTCCCATTTGGCTCCCCACTTCTGGTCCGTATATGTATTTACTCACTTTCTATGCCGTGTTGGGAACGGAGCTGACTCTTGAGCTACCAAATTGACGAGTTCATTAACAATTTAAAAAGACAAATGGCAAATAAAGGCCGCACAACACCACACTCGAAGCTCGAAAACCACAACAAAAATTGAACAAAAATATCGAAACACTCGAAGCATGGGTTTTTTAAATCGAAAACACGTCAACTAAACGGCCCGCAAAACGTCACTCGGTCTTGTGAAAGACGTACGCATTACTAAACGCCGTCAAAAGAAGGGGCTGGAGTGGCCGAAACTTGGCCAAAATCAGAGAAAGAGCGGAGAGAGAGGCAAAAGCTACTCTTTCTCTTGGCCAACTGCCAACTGCCAACTGCCAGCCAACCCGGAGAGAGAGAGAGAGGTGAGAAACCACCTGGCAGTAAGGCAAAAGAAAGAGGTAAAAGCATTTTAATGGAACGTGCAATCAGTGAAAGTGACACCGTACCCGCTCCAGTGAGTCGTTGGGCAAGTTTCCGAGAAACACGGAACCAAAACGCTGCCCCAAGATGTGCCCCAAGGAAACGTATCATAATACTCTATTCATTAAATTCTGGGTGTACTTTGTCAGTTTCTAAGGCAATAGTTGGATAGGCCATGTAATTGGGGGAGAGTGCATATTGAAAGACACTACCAAGTAGACAACTCCGCTTCAGTTGGGATCTTAATGGCAGTTGCTTCCCCATTCAAATGTGCAGCCACTGGACAGTCTCTAATCTCCATCAAAGTGGTTACGCCATTTACGCCAAGAGGCTCCCCTTTAACGCTTTCTTAGCTGCCCAAGTGGCCGGCTGTTAGTATCTTTACGTCATGGGCTTTTCCCCATTTTATTTTATTGAAAAACTTAAGCAAGAAAACAAAAAAAAAATAAAAACTAACAGCTTGCAGCTAAGTGGCTAGAACGGGTCGTCTGCGTAGGGGACTCCCTGGTCCTGGCCGGTCCAGGACCGGTGGTGGTGCTCCGCTCCTCCGCCATGGTGGGCGCTGCTACTGCTGGCGAAGATCCCCTTGGAGGCGCTCGACGCCCCTCCCGAGGCCCCGAGGCCGGCGTTTAGGAGCAGGCCCAGGGCGTTGCTCACCAGGTGGGAGGCCACCTGTTTGACGAACCCCCCAGAGTCGAAGTGACTCGCCGCCGTGGCCGCCCACCCGCCGCCTCCACCCTCCTTCTTCTTGCGAGGTCGTGGCAGCTCCTCACTGCCATGCCGCTCCTCGGAAACGTCGTCGGAGATTGGAGTGAACTTCGCCTCCAGGAAGCTGGTGATGAAGTTCTTGGTGAAGGTCAGGGGCTGCGGGGGTCCCTCCTCTTCGGGATCCTAGGGTGGAAAGAAAGTTCAAAACTGAAGTCGTTTGTAGGATGAAGAGTCCTAGTTTTTCTAGTCTAATGGGATTAGTAGAACGGTTTATAAATCGAATGGATAAATACTGCGCTCAGAGCGGCTATCACAGTTCCCAGGAAGCTTCCCAAAAACTGGCCATTGTTGATCTGAAAAAGTCGAGGGGATAAATCTCCGTTGTATCTCCAAATCCTTTGTATTAACATACAGCTCCTCCTCCTCCTGAGAGTCCTTCCAGAGCCGTGCCCACGTACTGTCCCAGGACGAGGCCGAAGTTCTTGTTTCCCGCGAGAAGTCCAGCGATCAGGGAAGTGGAAGTTTTGATCAGACCCTCCACATCAAGGCCTCCAGGCTACAAAAGGGTAATTGGAAGATGTGTGATTGGGTTTGGGAGGACCGTCAAGAACCTTACCCCAAACAGAGTGGACACCACGCCAGTAAGAGCTCCAATCAGGGCCCCCACATCTGACCCACCTTCGCCCTGGGAGAGTCCAATGTATACTTTTGAGCTTAAGGGTCTAAGATGTTCTCAGCAATCATTACTCACACCGCTCAGTCCTCCTATGATGCCCACCAGTCCTCCACCACCACCTCCTCCGGCAGTGTCGCCTTCCTCCTCGTCCTCGTTCTCTAGCTCCGAGGATCCTGCGCCGCCGGCAGCCTCCTCCTGCTTTTCCGGCCTGTTCATTATCCTAGGCCTCACTGTAATATTAGGACTTTTGGTCTGGAGACCATTACACATTATACATTTAGGATTTCCAAGTCGGGATTGGTTTTTTAAATCGCTACATGACGCAGGTTAGTCACATTAGAAAGTGGATTCCTCAACTCACTGGCATGTCTATTTCCAGGGGATCCTCAGGCTTGGGCCGTCTCTCCTCAACTAGGATCTGCTTCTGCTGCTGCTCCTGCTGGTCCACCAGATTCTCCCGGAAGTCGTCCTGGAAGCGCAATTCATGAGCCTGAAATTCTCAACTCTGGCGACCAAAGATTTAAAAAAAATTTTCGAGAATAGCCACCTCTGACAGGATTGATTTAATGATTCTCATCTCCTCTGGAATTTCCTGGCGTTCCGATGGCTCCTGCTGCTGATCCTGGTCCCTTCTGGAATCCTGGTTCTGCCTGTTAGCCTGTCTCTGGCGCGTCATCTTCCCCTTGGCTTTGGCCAAGACCCCGTCTTCTGGAGCCTCGTCCAGGAAGTGTTTCAGAGCCTTCTTTATCTTCACGTCCAACTCCAGCTTCATCTGCGGCACCTGCTTGAGGATGTTCCTCCGTAGCCTGCCCAGTCGCTCGCCTAGGTGGGGCTGGTCCGTGACGTCGGCGGACAGCTCCTGCTGGAGCAGCTCCTCCTCCCTTTGCTGCTGGGCCATGTCGCGCAACTGACCCAGGAACTCCTGCTCGTCCTTTTTCTGGGCGAGGACGTCCACCGCCCGCGTGAGTATGTCCAGGGCCCTTCTGTCCCGGGACATCTGGTGCTCGATAGCGTCGATGTGGGAGACGATCCGGCTGCTTTCCGTGAAGTTCATTTTCTCGAGCAGCTCCCGGACGCCATCGGCAAGGTGCTGCTCCATCTGAACCTCTGCCTGGCGAGCTCCGTTCAGCAATCCGATGGCCATGACCGCCAGGAGTTCCTCCTTCTCCAGGACCCGCTCCAGCCGCCTGTGAGCAGCGATGGCCTTCAGATAATGCGACTGCAGCTCTATGCCTCCTCTATGGATCTTTCGCGGCTTAGCTTCCAGGCATCCCGGAGTCCCGAGTATCAGGCCGAGGACCAGTAGGTGCTGCACTCGTAGCATTTCCATTGGCCGCCGATTGAGAGGTAACTGATCCCGGGAAAGAGCCCCTGCCAGCATATATAAGATAGCCGCAGGGTCCCGCTTCACTTGGCTGGGAGGGGCGTGTCCCTTGGGTCCGCCCACTCGCCCACGCCTCCTTAAACGGCTATTGTGCAATATGTGACGTCCACTAGAGCTCAGAGCCCAGTATGTTGGCCAGTTTTTCCACTTTCGCACACAGTTCCTCTGCCGATCAATGGCAGCCAATAATTTTCCATTTTCTGGGCGAACCTTGTTTGAAAAACGTTGATACAATGTTGCAATTCTCATTAAAATAAATCAATTCGAGTCTGGGCTTTGGCCCCACGGGCTTGGGGACTACTTCTGGGCAACTCAATTACTTAATTCCGTCAAATAAAATGTACGATATTGCCCGGTAATTGTCGTTTGTCATTAGGACGGGTCTTGCTCTGATAAGTACAAACCACTCCTAATGAGACGACCTTTGCCTGGCTAATAAAAATACACTGAAGCCCCCGAACTAGAATCTCCAGAGGCCGTCGCCCGGGCCTGATTCTCGCCCATTGAGTCGGGGCTTCTCAGGTATCATAATTAATTAAATTCCAGCTTACATAAAAGCAGAGGGTTTCGGGAGCAGAGCCCCACCAGGAGGGTATAAGCGACTGTTAGCTGCCATTTGGCCATTAGACAAATGTGAACGCAACGCGGTGATCTTCAGGGGCACTAACCCGGGGAGATTACGTGAATGGAAGCCCAGATGGAGATCGGGGGGTGAGTCAGGTCTGATGCTCGGATACCCAGGCGCTCAGGCACTCTGGTAGTCCAAGTCGGCGGCTCGTCACGCTCGTTTAACCTTTCAAGTGCGCAAAGTTCGGTGGGGCGGGCGGGCGTTCGGGCGGTCGGTCTGTTAGCGGTATGACATAAGCATTTGAGCGCAATTCCAACTGTTGAAGCGTGCCCTAAACTTTGGGCCGAGCTCGGGCCCGCCAAAACAAACAGCCGAGAAATGAATTAAGAGCTCTCGCCAATTAAAATAAAAATTATTAAACAATTCCCGAGAAAGCCCAGAAATTTCACTATTTGCAAGACTCTGATTACGCGTGAGGGTTGCAGGCTTCTTTCAAGGGGGTTTTTCTCAGTGCATGCCCACTTATCCAAGCTTATATGCTACGCAATTATGAAACCATTAAATGCCTCCAAAGCCCTTTTATCTGATGCTCTTCTTGGCATTCATGGGGCGATGATTTGCTTCTGATAGGGCACTTTTCGGGGCATAAAATAAGGCAGGCCCTGAGCT
Organism: Drosophila monieri; assembly: GCA_035047585.1. Taxonomy (NCBI): domain Eukaryota; kingdom Metazoa; phylum Arthropoda; class Insecta; order Diptera; family Drosophilidae; genus Drosophila; species Drosophila monieri. The sequence continues at coordinate 9,982,681 of JAWNPJ010000061.1, read as the reverse complement.
GGCGGAGGGGGGCTTAGGCTTGAAGTCCATTCGGAAGCTGCCTGCCAATGTTTCAATCGGCGAGTTGGGGTTCTCACCTCGCCCCATTTCAGCCCTTGAAGCCATTGAAGCCAATTTAATTGTCGTCATCTTGGCGATGACTTGTGGCTCGGATCTGCGGCAGAGTAAGCCGGAAGCGGAAACGGCAACGCCATTCGGCCGCTAATGAGCCATCAGTACTTGACATTGCCGCGGTATCTGTACTCCCGCCGAGAGTCGAGAATTACGATCTCCGGCAGTAAGTGAGTGCCAGTATCCGAAAAAATCGCGCTGATGCCAAATACATTTAAGTGGAAGCCCGAACCACTGGCTCGCCTTGTCGGTGTGTGTGTTTTTTATTAACACATATCTTTGTGCAATAAATAATACCCTTGCTAAATCGTTTGACTTCGTTTCGCTGTTTGGCAACACACAGACATACAAAGTTATAAATAATATAAAAAGAGCAAAATAGTGTTTGTAAGCAACTTTTCGATTTGGACTTAGTTCTTTTATTACTCTCAGAGTTTGTGATTTTAATTTCGATCTCGGCCTGCCTCTAAATAGAATGTGATCACGGCTGGCTCGTAAAAGTGACGGATTTTCGCAGTCGGTTGCAAAACAAACAAATTCCTTTATTAACGAACCACTAGTTGCTGCAATTTGCTTTTTCCTTGACCAAACGCCACAGGGGTCGATCCGATCTGGATTCGTTGTATAATTGCTCTTAATAGGTCCGTGAGCCCGACTCTGAAGCCGTTGCAAGGCAAACTTGACCAAGTCCTACTTTAGTTACCAGTAGCTTCTATAAGTATCCTGTTTCAGTGATCTATCGAGCTTGATTTGGTTTCGTAAGATCCCCTCGAAAGCCAGCCAGGTGGCCAGCCAATATCTGGGCAGCAGCTGCCGTGGGGTCTCAGACATCCAGACAAAATCATAATCCAACAAAAACCAAACGCTGCTCTATTTTAGTCATTTTCCATGTTTCTTCGATGTCGGCCATCACGTTCGGTTTGCCAATCCACTGGAAATGACGGCCTCAGAGCTGTTGACATGTAGACTTGGCTCAAATGCATTATGATTTCTGTAAGCCGGGCCGTGAAGTCATCCATTGAACGATTACCATCTCATTATTCACTTTTTATCGCCGAACAGCAACTGGAATAAGAATACAATCGCGACAAATTTGAATAGAAAAAGCCTGTCGAATAGTTGTGACTGATTGTTAATTATTGGCTTGGACCTACCAACAAATAATTCATTTAAACAATTGTAAAAACAATCCTCATTATGTCTTGTTAAATATTTAGCTAGAGAATCCCCGGTGCACCTTGAACCCATTCAAATCTGCAACTCGTGACTTGACAGCTTCCTTTTCATGCCACAAATCAAGTTGTCGGCTGCAGTTTTTGTCAATTTGTCTCCGGACTCGAACACTTGAACACTCGAACATTCGAACATTTCGGGCATTTGAACATTCGAACATTTGAACACTACGCGTGCTTATTACTAGTAATTGTTTGCAATTAGTCACTGAGCCGGGGACAGGAAACAATGTTGCTGGCACAATGTGGCACAATCTTTAATTTTGGCCCGGCTCCGATATTTTGTTCTCCGATATTAGTGTCGGGCCGAAGTACGCCCGAAAGGGGTCGATTGTGGCCCGCGATCCCATCCCCAGCATCTTGAGTAACTCGACGGAGTCTGGAGCTCGTAAATGAGCGAATCCAGTCCACCGGACTGCCGCCTGGCTGGCAATTAATTCGATATCGGCTGAAAAAAGCGGGTTGCACTCAAAAAAACATATTCATGCGGCCAGCCGCGGACTCCATTCGCTTTTATTAATACATGGTGTCTGATAATTAACAAGCTACCAGCTTTTTGTGTCAGATCTGAATCTGTAATTTCTGAATTTTTCTATCTGTTTACGGCTTTTGGTGTTGCTTTTTTCTCTCGCCACGTCGCACTCTGGTGGAAAAAACCTTGTTATTGTCTATGGCCTTCCATCAAGCCAAAGGACAGCTCGAGCCACTTCAGCCCGGCCACTTGGTCGATGTCTTTACATTTAATTGCCCCATTGGGCACACGGCGAAGTGGAGTGACAGTCGCTCCGTCACTCAGTCATTCAGCCATTCAGTGGGTAACCCCCCACCGAAGCCGCCTCGACTGGGGCCGGCATTAATTGATGCATCTGACGAATCAGTTGCGAACCAAGGATCCTCCATGGGGATGTGCAGGGATAAGGATTCCCTGTTTTTAAGCAATTATATCTGAGACAACCCCCTTTTCAAGAGACCCAATGAAATCCAAAACCTGCTTGTGCAAAATCGGACGACCTAAGCGGCAGAGACAAATTTCATAATTTTATTTATCTTTTTCTTGCTGTTTTCATACCTGGTACTCGCTAAGTAAAGGGGTATACTGTACTGTCCATAAGCCAAGTGTGTTCTTGATCAGCCCCAGCAGCAGGGTGGATCCACCTAGCCAGTCGCTTTAGCTGTCCCCTCCCACAGCCATTATGTACGAAACATACAAGCTTCAGACAAGTGGGTAGGCTGTTGGCCAGGTTACTGGGGAGTATCGGGTATCAGGTCGTCGAGCTCATAGCGCCGACCTATCTTGTTTGGTAGCTATCTTGTGGCTTAGTCGTGTTTTTTTCCATATGCAAAAAGCCGTCGTATCTGGCTGTGTGTTTGTCAAAATCTAATTCACCTTAAACTGATTTCGAACGCATGCAACTTTTAGTGAGTTTCTGAGCAGACTTGCTGACTGATTTCGAGTTGGTTTTCGTGCTTTGGCTTTTGCAATAGCAAGATACTTTATCTGCCAGGTAGCCGGTACAACGGGGCGTATGAGTAACGTGCAGCTCTCCATGCATGTCTGTCCGCCGATTCAGCTGCTGTTTCTGTTTCTGCCGTTTTCTGCTCTTTCTGCTCGACCATTGGCCGTTAACCTGGCCCAGGGCAGCAGATCTGCTCCCAACTGGCCACCGGCCACCGGTTATCCTTCAGATTCATAGTACGAGTATGCTTTCAGCGAATCGGCGACAGCACGCCGCCGAAGGTAAGGCGCAGTCGACAACCCAATCAATAATCGTAACAAAAACAAAGTAGTGGAGCGAGTCAGAGGCAGAGGCAATGCCAGAAATGATATGAAAAGAGCGGTATTGGACCAACAATCAAATCGAAGCGGTCCGATGAACTGACATTGAGCAGGGGCGAGTTGCATCTTCCGGTTTCCATGGCTTACAAAATGATTAGCCTATTTTCCGGGCCCTTTGCGACTCTAGGCCGAGAGCCTAGCCCAGCCATTCCCTTCACCGAGTGCTGCTGGCTCGCCGACCGGGGAAGGTCAGTCTGGGGCTACGTCTTCGATATTTGCCTGAATCAACTCACACCTCGGAGTTCATGATCGATCATTCAAGAACAAATCATAACTGTCGCTAACCACAGTTCGACGCGACTGCCTTGCGGTTGGTCAGTTTTCGGCTATTTGGGTTTCTGTTTGGCAGCATGCTTCGGAGCTTTTGTGTCCATCCGAAGGTTTTCTGCTTATGATTATCATCGAGTGGTTTTGAACAAAGTGCATGGCCAGCATGACGAGACGGAAATTTTTGGTGCTGAACCTTGGGCTTAAAAGTCGTGGCTAATATCAGAAGGAACAATCGGAAGGTAATGGATTTGTGGCTGAATTAATTCGAGCATCGCCCAGCCGATCCGAGATGAGTATGTTAGGCATTCCATTCCACATTGCCAAAATGTGTGACCTACTCTCGGAGGCGGACTTCCCAAATGCCTTTGCAGCGCAAATGGGATGTTTTTCTTTAATATCTTTACAAATTGCAGGCATAACGATGCGCAGCTGGAAGGTATTATGTAAGCCGCCTACAAGTAACAAGTAACAAGTAACAAATAACAAAATGACGAGAAATAATAATAAAACAGGCTCTAATCCTGGACACGACCCGCTGGCATCTTGGCCACTTTTGCATTCGCATTTTGCATCCAGCTGATGGCTGCCAGACTTCAGTTAGCAGTCACGAAGCGGAAACTTTTCGCGTAATCGTGTTGGCAAAAAACACTAAAGAAATGAAATACAACAAAAGCAAAGAGCTGCAGAGCTGCAGAGCCGAAGAGCCGAAAAATCCAGAAGCGTAAAATAGCAGCCTGAATCCGAAATCCACTCAAAAGGCCCGGTCGAAACGACTCGAGATTCAAGCTCGACTTGGCTCACTTTCGATTTCGTTTCGAGCTGGCTTGCAGCCCGCAGTTGGCAAGAGGCTGAGCCGGGGGCGGGGCAGGGGGCGGGTGTCGAGCTGGGCGCCGACGGAGTTGAGCAGCGACGGCGGCAACACCAGCGCCAGCGCCGCTGCCAACGCCGACCGCCGAAGTCGGCGGCGGACGCGCGCTTTGTCTCGAGCTTTAGTGGCTTGTGTGTGATAAAATCACGTTAGTAATCAAGTGCAGGCCCAACAGCCCAGACACCGCTGAGAGCAGCCAAGTCAGCCAGTCAGCTCTAGTCCCACACGATCCCATACGATCCCATCCGAAATACACTTTGTTTTGTTTGGGCTGTGTTTCTCTGTTGTTGTTTTTAGCAGCCTAAGTAACCTAAACTGAAACCAAAACCTAAACTGAATTGAATCAATAAGCTGACGCCTTTGTTAACTAACGCGTATGTATTCCCGTCAAGTGCCTGGAAAATACTCCGAATAGGCTCCCAAGGAGCCCCTCGCGAGGACTCGAGCCGACAAGCCCAGAACCAAAGTACCTCGCCCAAGAAACTGCGGCCCCAAAGCATTCATTTCTGAAACGCCATCATTTTTTTGCCATATTTTTTGCTGTGCTAAACGAAAATATTCATCAAGTTTTGTGAAAGAAAGATCAAGAAACTGAAAACCAAAAACCGAATACCGAATGCCGAAAACCAAAAACTAAAAATCGAAACCAAAATACGACGCGTGTGCTGAACTTTATTCGATATTGGCTCAATTTCCCACTTTGAACATTCATTTTCTTGTATTACCCAATTATTGCACAAAATCGTTTTGATTGCCAATTTGCAAGTTGCGTTTCGAGAGATCGTTTGTATCTACGTATTATTTGTTGCTTTTTTTTCTGTTTCTGTATTTGTGATGATCGTGCTGGGGGAGGGGGAAGGGCCGAAAAATCCTACCAGCCGGCTATTCTGGGATCTATTCGAAAAGGAAAGCAAGTGGAATGTCAGGGCACTCTTGGCCCAGTTAAGAGCGCGCTTTTTGGGTCTGCCTGTCGTTGCGAAACGTCCCAAAAATCCCACTCAAGCCTTGATTACTGCCGTTGGTTTTTGATTTTTGTTTTTTCCTTTTAATTGCGACATGCACTCAATGCCAGAAGTTGATTTTCGTTTTATGATTTCGTACCGTGCTTGTAATAATGCAATGTAACTACAAATGTAACGAGCGAGCCTCAGTTCCGTCTGCAAACCCACGAACTCCCCGAATCTGTCAAGTCACGTTTGCATTGTCGATAATTAATCGCCGATCACCCGGGACAATTGATAGAAGCAAATGGATCATCGAGTCCGGACAGAAAGAGTCGCGAGTAGCGCGGAGAGGGAGGGCAGCTTAGCTGAAAGTAAAAGCCAAAGCAAGCTGGAAGATGACATAACAGCCTGACTGTTTTGTTGCCAGTCCGGTGCTCCCTCTCTTTCTACCTTCTCTTTCCCCGTCTCTTTCTCCATCTGCGCACCTCTCTCTGTCGAGTCTTCGGCTCTCGTCCGCCCTACTTAGGCGACTTTGATGGTCAACGCAGACGCGTGTTGCCCTTTCATCCCAGACAGCAGAAGACAGGGAAGAGGGACAGATCCCAGCAGGCTCCCAGAACCCAGACCGATGACTCATCGGGCGTCTTGGGTTTGACTTCCAATCGATGACACTCAGGGCCCTCTGACACTCACCTTCGCCCCACACATCAAAGTCCAATAGAATTTTAGCGCTTTTAATTGGCGGGTGCTTGGTTTCCTGATTAAAAGGCAAATAGAGACGCAGATAATAATGAGCTCTACGACTCCGTAGCCGTAGCTCCGTAGTTGAGGCCAAAACGCACTCTCCCGCCATTCTTTCTCAGTTCGCTGTATCTCCAATTAGAGCTTTCTTTCGGGTGTGCTTCTGAGCGAATTCACGATTCTTGTTTTGCTTTTCGCACCTTCCCCACCTGTCACGCTCATAGCGTCAGTGCTTCCGTCCCATCCTCCCACCCGGCCTTTAATTTTTTTTAACAAAAGCAGAGCTTTTTGAAGCTACAGCCGGAGAAGTTGCACGAAACAAAACGCATCCACTAAAAATTCAGGCAAAGTATTCGCAGCCAGCGGCGACGCCGAATGTAAAAAGTGAAAAGTTACATAATTCTAATAGCCGTGTTTTCTTTTGTCTCGCCTCTTCGGGCCTGATGAATGGGCTGATGTTTTGTGTCCACAAATTACTCATACGCCGCGTTGCCCAAGAAATGCTCAACATTTAAACTTGACCAGACACAAGCGACAAGAGACTAGCGACTTGCCAGGCCAAAGCCGTTGGCTGCCATTGACAGTTATCGTTAGAGCCGTAGACGAACCTTGGCCAAAACGACTGGCCAGTGAATCAATAAGCCAAACAAATTATTGCCGCAGCCGAAGGTCTCCGAATTTATGGATTAAAATATTTAGGCGCTAACCTACGGTGTTTTGAATAATCAAGCATGAGAGGCCATCGGGTGGCTTGCTTCGATCTATATCTTTATATACTCCGCCCTCCACAACACTAACCGTCATCCATCTCGTTTCAGAACTAGAAGAGCACAGACACCATGAGGCAGCCTAGCAGAGAGCAACTCCTGGCGCTAGTCCTGGCCAGCGTCCTGTGCCTGGTCAGCATCAGCGCCGTGCCCGTCCCCAGTCCGGCCGGAAACCAAGAGCTGGACGTCCTGCAAATCCCCCTGGCCAATGGCAAGGTGAGTGCTGGAGGTAACCTCCACCTGAACAGCCCTTTCGACCGCGTTCGAATGCTCCGACTTGGCGGGGCTCAAAACCCGTTGGCGTGGCCAACAGCTCGACGGAAACTTCCTTTTACTTTTGGCTTTTAGCTTTGCATTGGTATCTGTATTGGTCAAATGCGGGTTTTGGGGTCTCTGGGCCCGCCGAACTAGCGTGACTGGATCTCCGATCTGTCGAGTCGAGCCTCAGTCTCTGAGCCACTCAGCCTCTTGGCCTGAACCAGTTCCAAGGAAGTTGGCACACTGGCTACCTGTTTCCTTAACTGTTGGGATTTTGGCTTTTCGCTTTACGCTTTTCATCACCAGCCACTAGCTGCTAGCCACTAGCCACTAGCCAGTAGCAGTAGTAGTGGGGCTGTGTTGGCCGGCCAATAACCGGACTCTGTTGAGCAATCCTCTCGAATCTATTATTTAATTACTTAATTGCCAGTAGACAGTCGGTTCCCCAGTTCCCCATTTTTTCCCCAAATACTCCCCAGAGTCCGAAATGCAAAGTCCCATTCGATCATCATACTGTCGGCCAATTAGCACCCCGGCTACAGGCCCCTTGTGCTAATTTGTTACTTCATTTTTTACCAAGACTGGCCGCACTCTACTCCGCGGCTTTCACTTTGGGCATCAAATTTGCACCAAAGGCTCCGTATTCGGCAATTAAAAGGGGTGAGGGTGATGATTTTTTCCGAGCCAAGACAGCGAGGTTAAAAGGTGTGGGAGGCGGGAAACAATTTACCTTAATGTGGCCACATATTAGCATGTTTCTCGGCAACTAACCCGGCTCTAAAGTATTCAAACCCATTTAAATACCTCAGCTGACATTTCGTATATTATGTTGTCCAAAAAGACGATATTTACAAAACAAGATTTTTAACACCTCCCCGAGATGATACAATCAAAGCCAAAACTTGCACACATCTATGGGCTTGTTTTGTTGTTACCCAATGTGGCTTGGCCGAAAGCGAAAACTAGGTCAAAACATGGCCCAAAAAGATGTAATATATTAATGAAGTCGATACTTGCACTTGGAGGGTCTTTTGTTGCTACTCCCCCGTGTTTTTGGGCTGCTTAAAATGCTTAATGGACATCGTTTCTTTTTCGAAACAGCAAGAACATGTTCACGGCCATGTAAATATATGCATTTATGCGCGACAAGTGGGAGTTCCAGTCCGATAATTTATGTCATTCGATTATCGGCCGATTCTACATGCAGTGGGCCCCTACTTCCGCCTTGGCACTAAGCACAAAAAACAGAAAACTATGTAGAATTCTGAGAAGGCTGTTTAAAATTCACAGCGATCGCCTTGATGACGTTTCCACGAGGCAGCTTCTGAGCTGAGCTTCGGAGCTTCTGTGTTGGAACTCATTTAAATTTCATTAAGATATCCCATAAAACGTAACTTTTGCCATAAGCAGTCGCTGGCCGGGCCCCGAGGCCCAGGGCCCCACTCACCCCTCTCTGGGCCATATCAAAACAATTGTCGCACTAAACTGACACTGACAGACAGCTTAAAATATGATGAACACTTGAGAGGGGCGCCGGAGGTAAAGGGCGCAACCGAGTTGGCAACAGTTTGTTGGCCAAACTAGCAAAAGTTTATATTATGCTCCTCATCAGCAGCCGTCGTGATGATCATTATGCTTTTCACTGCTGCCGCCTGTGCTGACTTCCGCCCGCGAGTAAAAGTCAACTTCCGCACCGACTTTTGAGTCAATTAAGCACTGCAAAGCACCCGCCCCTGGGGCGTATTCAAATACCCATAGAACAACCCATAAGGCGACAGAGGAATATTTAAGGAGGAACGGGATCCAATCCTACTCCCTTGCCGTTTAATGAGCCCAGGGAAACAGAAACTCCAGTAAATATCCTGGCAGGATATCTCTCCTGTCGACCGATACTGTCGCACTATTGCCCTTTGTCTGAGGACGTCGGAAACTTTTGCAATTGTTAGAGTGTTTATGCCATATTATTAGATTGTGCTGCTCAGAATTGTGTGCTCAGGCACCTGGTGGCCTTTATACACTTTTTGCTACTCCCTTCTAGTTGGCGACTCGTGCCGTTGATTGTTGCTCCCGCCCACTCGCAGCCCACCCACCCACTAAATGCAATTTTAATGCAATTTAAAAATTTATTGTGAAATAGTTTTGTAGCTTAGAAGGCGGACCGATGTTGTTTCGGCCGTCGCTGTAGGGAGGCAACTGCCCATTAGCGTTAACAACTTTTTGCCAAGTCATTTCTAAGCCCTCTCTGGCCTCTTGGCGGAAAGCAAATTGAACCACCAACTGCCAGCCAGCCCACCAGCCCACCAACCCACCAACCCACCCACTGCACTTGGCTGAAACCAAAAGTAGCCACGAAAAATACAACTGCAAAATTACAATTTACACTTGGAACTTGATTACCATTGAAATGACAGTGGCGTCGGACCAAAGAGCCAGAGGGGCGAGCCGCAGCCAGGGGCTACTCATTGTCTAAAGTGAAAGTTTTGTCAATTTGTGGGCACCTTTGTTTTACTTAATGTTTTTCTTTGGCCCGGCCAGATTATGCAACAGACATATAGAGTTGTTCAAGCCTCAATAATAAGCCAGAGCTTGTATTATATTCATTTCGTGGCGACTAATTTGCAAACCCTTCCAGGAAATCGACGTCCTCACCTTGGGCGCCAAAGACCAGGAGCAGATGATTGCCGATCGGAACAAGAGGACGATTGGGCTGCTGCGGGAGCTCTTCCCCGACATCACCAAGGTAGGTCTCCCACCATAAACTTCCCATACATGTTTTTTTGGCATAAACCATCCAGAGCCCCTGATATCTCCACACGAGCAACCAGTCACCTGGACCCTTTTAGCTAGGTCTCTCTCCTTGAGGCTAGGTCCCCCAACTGAAAAACTGTTTCTAGAAAAGAGTATTGAACCTTGCATATATCGCACATAGGAGATCAATACCCAGATCAATCGGATAGTGAATAATGTTTTGCAAAGCGTGGGACCCGTTGTCCTCGGCACGGTCCTGAATCCGGCCTTCGACCGGGGTATTCATCCGAGGAACCCGGCCACGGACTCCGACGAGAGCGGGCCCAGCACCGCAGTGGACACCGGTTCCAAGGACTACGATAGCCTTCCCGAGGACCTCACCAGATTTGAGCCCGATGGGGAGTTTGCCAAGGAGCGCTAATCGAGAAATACAATTCCCCTACCCTAAGGCTTCTTCCCCAACCAAATTGGCTTCTACCAAAATCGGTGTCCCGGAAAATCCCGTGTCCCTCATGTTACATGTCTCTTCTATCGAAATCCCAGAACTAGCACGCACCCTAGCACCTCCCTGTAATGAGCATACCCCCTCCTACCCACTGAATGACCCCTGAAATGTCAAACCTGCAAATCCACACACAACACAGACTCCGTCATCGATTACAGCATTACAGCGTTAAGTTTTCAGTAAGAAATACAAGAATACCGCTCCGAATTGGCCAAGATCATCACGAAACAGTCAACTAACGAGTAACAAATTGAGATTACACAACGAACTGCATCCAACATTTCATGAGGTAAAGAGTGGTGTCACAAAAACTACAAACTGCAGAACCACCAAAGATCCATTCAAAAATCAACAAACAAACACAAAATAAAAAGCACTTGCTGATATTTCGCTGATCTTTCGCTAGGAAATCGACTCGATAGTCAATCGAATTATAGCCCAGGTAATACGCGTGGCCGGACCGGGCCTCTTGAACAGTGTTCTGGCCGGAAACCGGGGTGGGGCTGCGGCTGGTGGTGCCGGAGGGCGCGCCACCACGCCCTCTTCCAGCTTCGATGCCGACTTCGACGCCGATTTCGATGATGATGACGACGACAGCGGGGCTTCGAGCAGTGCCTCGAGCAGTGCCAGTCCCAGTGCCCCGGCGACGAGGAGCGCCGCCAGCGATAAGGCCAATGAGGTGGACGAGAGCACGAGGATCAAAATCGATCTGCCGACCTTTGCCCCAAAAGCCTCGGAAGCTGCAAACCAAGGTGACAGTAGCTCCGAAAATCAGCCATCATTACCGACAACAACTCCAGAAACTACCATCTCAAGTACCAGCTCCGGTAATCCCACTAGCACCACCTCCAACCCCACCTTACCCACCACTACCACCACAACCACCACCACCACCTCGCCAGTGGAGGCTCTCTTAGAGCTGATTCCGCGCTCTCTGGAGCCATCAACCACGCGTGCATCCGCATCTGCAACAACTCCATCGACAGAAATCAGCACCGCTACTGATACTGATTCTGTCACCGATCTATCCCAACCACCACGAGACTCCACCATCCAGAATCCCACCAACAGCATCGACGAACCTCTATTGTTAAACATTATAGCTGATATCAATCGTTTATTAAATTCTACCAATTATTTTATCACAACCAGAGACAATCTAACAGCGACAGAAAGCTCAACATCGACCGAAGTCCCGACCATTGACAACAACCTCATAACAAAATTATTGCCCGTTTTTGATTGAAAGTGAAAAAGGAAGAGAGGAAAAGGACAGAAAAGGCTAAGAACCAAGGATTTAAAAGGCAAACCCTCCACAACAGAACAATCACAGTACAGACACTGTCACAAAAGGATGCAGCACAAGATAGAGAGACACACTAGCATTATTTTCTAACAAAAGCAGGGCCAATCGAAACTCTCCCATCATCGGTTCAGTAAATGGTTCCCAAGATGGTTCTCAAGACACCCCCCAAAACGTAGAACTCCCCTTTCAGAACTCATCCTTCACTCACGATCCCACCTCGTAGGTCTCCCTCCCATTGAACACCTAATCGAAAACTGAGTAAAAGTAAACTAATATTCCACACCTTGCACCGCCCATTTTGAACCGAAACTCGAACCACCAAATTCGTGGTTGTTGTAGCAAATCGACGAGCAAGCCAACCGCATAATCTCCAAGCTGCTCCGCACCCTGGGACCCACGGTCCTCCGGACCGCCATTCAGGGCAACAGCGCTAACGCGGCCAGGACCAGCTTCGATGCCGACTTCGACGACGACGAAAGCTCTAGCTCGAGCGGCTCCAGCACCAGCACCTCCAACGACTCCAGCGGTACTCGCGTCACCATCGAGCTGCCCACCTTCGAGCCCGACGACGACAACGAGATCGACGCGGCGGAGAAGAGCTCCACCACCACTACTACCGAGTCCACCTAGGTCCCTCAGCGCAGAACTCAATAAGAAATGTGCGTTTCATTTGCTACAACAACTGTGAGATACCGAAACCCACAGAACGAAGTATCGCCCGAAAAGATGTCTCAATTTGAGTCCTTCTTTAAAGCGATTATCATCAAATTGAAATGGCTTTTCGGGGCCGATATTCGAGCTACGTCGTGAACGAATTGGCTTTTAAAATTGGTTTCTCTTTCCCCAAAATTTCTTCGCACAGAATGCACCAACAACAGCGGCCTCCCGACACAAAATCCCAAAGCAAAAATAATTCAAAGTTTACGGAAAATTAAATCAAGTCGATATGTTAACCCACACTGATTGTTTTGAAATTATTTTTACCACACTGGTTTTCAGCACACTCACGCACACACCAAGAACATGAACTCTCCCTAAAGAATCGACCATCTTGCTGTCCCTATCCGCGACTCTATCTTTCCCTCTTTTTCTATACTGTCTCACTTTCTCCGCCACTTTCTTCCTCCTTTGCTCCGAATCCCCATTAGTCACTCTTCCTGTACAAATTTTTCCCACTTTCTCATGCGCACACCATCCTACCTAGGTTAGTAGGTGTTTTTAGAGGATAACCGAATATATTTAACGCATATATTGTATTAGCCATGTAAGAACTTTTATAATACGTTTTCAAATATATCGCCCCGTTATGACTATTGCGGAACAAGCCCAGATTCTCCAACTCTAGATAAATTCGGGGTTGAGATAGAGTTCTCCGACATTCTCCCCAAGAAGGTTCAGATTGAGTACTTACCTACACTCACAAAAATCACTTGTACATTCCCATGTCAACTCTCTACTTCTCTCTCTGTGACCTCATCCATACAGCAGCATTCGAATGAATATTCATACATATTCGGTACTCATTTCCGCACTCATTTCGCAGTCTTCGCATTTCCCGAAAAAAAGAAGCAAAAATAAGAAGCAATGAACAGTTTACAGAGTTTTTTAACACCTATGATGAACTAATAACGATTTTAGACCTAGCTATCCTTCTTCCTGTGCGCTCTCTCGCTCCTTTGTTTTCTCTTTGCTTATTTTTGTATTTTTCTCTTTATTTTCATGTTCCATTAAAACCCGATTCGATTTGTGCAATGCAAATAACTCACCAACAATCAATCAAATCGAATCGAATCGAAATCGATCGATAAACAACGAACGCTCCACCGATAACTGACCCAAACCTAAAATCAAAATAAACGAACCGACCAAAATGTATACACAAATACATCGAAACGCATTTGTGCACGTCATCAATCAATCGAAACCAATCGAATTAATCAATACCAATCGATCGACGCAACAATCGACCAAAACTCAAAAATAAAACCCACTCTAAATGTCTCCACCGTACATAACTCACCCCAATTCACCCTAACCCAACATTTTGTCGCGACCTCCCACATTACTGGATGAACTCGAATGCGATAAACTCAACCCGCAACTCAATACACTGATCCAAACACATAACACGTCGCTGACTCCCGCGCTTTGCCTTTTATGCTTGGGCTGTTTGCTGAACTCTGAACCCTCCATTCCTGCCACTCCTTGCTCCTTCCACTCGCCTATCCTCCCCCAACTCTCCTCCTCGCCCCGCCCACCCTCACACACTCCACTCAACACCCAACAACCCACATGAAATTTACAAAAATTGGTACAAAAATCGATTCAAAACTCACCAACGAACTCATCGATGAAAACTGGAAACCCAGAACGGAGCCAGCGACACCCAAATCGATCTGTCTGCCATTAACAAGCAGCTGGAGGAGACGATCCGAGTGGCGCGACAGGTTAAGGAGGCGGAAGCTGCCGCCGCGGCTGTGGCCTCCCTGTCCCCGTCCTCTTCGTCCTCCGGCTCCTCGTTGGAGGTCGCCCAGGTCCCCATTCCCCTGAAGTCCAACGAGCCCATCCAGCTGAGCTTTAACAACGAGTTGTCCGGCTCCCGAGCCTCCTCGGCCTCATCCACCCTCAGCACCAACGACCTGCAGCTCTCGGAGTCCAAGTCCCCAGCCATCGACGAGCTGACCCTGGACTCTGCGGAGGAGACTGCCGAGCTGGACGATCGCAACAAGAGGTAAGTTATTGGGACTGCATACTAGGGATTTCCCAACCGGGAGGTCTTTAAAAACCCAACTTGCATTAACTCGAAAACCCCAATCTAACTCAAATGAAAAATTGATAATCGAACTTTTGGCAATCCACTTATTCAACACTTTCCTTTTCAATCCCCCCCACAAAACCAACAACGAACTAATATCAATCAACTACAAACAACAAACCACCACATTCCACTCTCAAAACAACAAATCCAATCACTCGGAATGGCCTCCAAAAAATAGTAATCTGTTCAAAAGATTCCTTAGCTTTGGCGGAGCGGGTCTGGCTGGAGGATCCAGCGGTGGAGCAGGTGGAGCGCCCGGCGGCAATGCCCTGGGTGCCGGCGGCTCCGGCAACTTCCTACTGGACGTGGTGCGGGTGAGTACTGCATACAAGAGGTAACCCATTGTTCCACAAGCTCATCCCGTCCCTATTCGTAGCTCTTCTCGGGCAGCGTTCAGACTCAGCAGGGCGATGAGGCGGCCAACTCGGTGGGCGGAGGAGCCGGAGGCGGTGTCAGTGCGAGTGCCAGCCTGGGAGGGGACGCGGACGCGGACGGGGACACCACCCGGAACGCCGACGGCTACACCGAGGGCATTCCCGGGCCCGTGACCCGGCTCGTGGTCTTGGCCAACCGCGGTCTGGCCAACCTGGTCCAGGACTTGATACTGGTAAGGACTTCCGTTGGAGCTCGACCTCGCCACGGGGCATTACATTATATAGCTGAAGTCCTTGTGCTAACCTGGTTCTCCCCTCTCTTTCCAGCGCGTGGCCGCCACCAGCGAGAAGTTCGTGAACTTCAAGGCCAAACTCATAACGGCGCTGATTTAAGAAAGGCCAAGGGTCAGTGGACAAGTCACGCCCTCGCCCAAATTAGTCAAGTCACTCTCAATTTGCTCGGAGTCAAAAGCAGCAGCAGATCACGCCCTTTTCTCCCTAATTTCTCTCTGTTTCTCTCCGTCTTTCTCACACTTGCTATACCTATCTCTATCGACATCTGTCACCGACATTCGAACACTCACCTACACCTGAACAATTTTGTACATCGATCGAACAAGAACTCTTTGGACTATCATTTTTTTTTTACTTTTAGACAATTTTTAAAACAAAATACAATTAGTTTAATTTTAACCTAAACAAAAACATAAAATTGTAAGCAAAATTATATTAAACAAAACAAAATCAATGGAGGATTTTTATTTATGAACCTACCCATGAAAAACCACAATGATCGTCACAAGCAGAAAACGATAAACGATAGACGATAGACGTCTCACAAAAATGAATTTTCCGAGTGTCCTCTTCGCACTTTTGTAAATATTTTGCCTTTGCAAATTTTCCCCCGCTTTTCCTCGATCTTTTTCCGGTCCCGGTTCGGAACGGGTTTCCACTTCTTTGTGTATACTTTGGCTTTCATTAAAAATCATGACTGTGGTGTTTTATTTACTATTATTTTTAAATATTTTAACCGAAGCAGACAAATGCCGAGGCGAGGAAAATCACGTTTTCATAAAAAGCCGTTGATCGAAATTAAATGTATCCTTTATCACTTTGTTTGTGTTTTTGGCAACAAGGTATACACAAACAAACACAAGAGCACACAACACACAAGCGCAATATATACACTGAATCGATATTATAAATATTGCAATTGGTTCGATTTCCTTAAGCCTTAAACTCATGCCCCACTACTATTTCTAAGCGAATTGTGTTTCCCCACTAAGACGATTTTTCCGTAGCGTAGCTAAGTAAAAACTTTTGAAAAATTGTATAGAATAAAATTGAAATCGTTTGTAATATAAAGAGGAAGTGTGTTTTATTTCCATTGCCAAATTTCAGGTGTGCCAGAGTCCTGCTAAGGACTTGCATAATTTGTTGCATAATTTCACTCGAGCACCTGAAGCGGCGTCGAAGTCGGAGTTTCTTGGCTTCCGGTCCGAGTGTTCTCCCTAGTTCTCCCTCCGCTTTTGCATATCCAACTGATTTTTCTCTCTTGAATTTTCCACTCACTCAGCCCCTTAGCTTTTTTGGGCTGGAGACTCAAGTGCTGGCTGGCTAGCATCAATCTGGCCATAAACATGCTGAAAGGGGGGTCTGGGTGGCTGGGTGGCCGTATTGTTTGTCAGCCTAATGTCTCCTGGGGGAGGTCCTAGAGGTTTTTGTGGTTGGGAGAAAAATACAATAAGATGAAGATGAAAGACACCTGGTCGAGGCCGACAGAGACAGAGACAGAGACGGAGCGAGGAATGGTACGGAAGGGGAACGCTTCGTCATTTTGGCAACGACGACGGTCACCGCTTCTTCTTTGTTTCCAGGACTGAAGGACCCCCAGCCCAGCCAGCCTTCCTGATTTTTCTCCTTTTCAAGTGATTTCCCTTGCAGAAGGCGGCTGCATTGCGGGTTTTCTATGGCCAACTTAAAATTCAATTTGTTTGGCTGTGATTTAGTGTAATTTAAGCGCCCTGCTGCCTGCTGCCTGCTGCCTCTTGCCTGCTGACTGCTGTCGGCGAGATATATGGGCACTTGAGACGAGCATCAGGCGTTTTGCAGGGACAAGGGAATGGAACAGGGAATGGGAGACCCTCCCGCAGTTCAGTGCGTGGGACAGTTCATTAGTATGCCAAAGCCAAATGGCATCTCCTGTAGAGCGCACGGAGATATATGTGTAAATCTGCGCCTGATTGAAGGCTTCACCTTCTCCAGTCTGGCTGCTTCATCTGCAGGCCCACGCCGTTTGTCAGCGGTTGACATGAATAAGTCATAGCCCGAGTCGTCTCCGAGCTGTCGATTCGGAATCGGAAGGAGTCACTGTGGGAGGAGCCCTGCTAGAAGGACCCGGCAATATCGGTAAATCATGGTTGATTTGTGCCAAGGAACAAATCTTTTTAATGGAAAGTCTAGCAAGCCTCCTCAGATGATAAACAAATCCGTCCGGGTTGACCCTAAAATTGTCTTCCATATGCTTGGGAGTGTCAACTCCAGCTTTAAGCTCTCAATAACGCCTTTGGCAGCCTGATAGCGCCTCCTGCCTCTGGGCCGACATATCATCATACTCGCTCACGTCGAAGTGACATGTGCAATATTTGTCTTTTCTGATGCTGGCCAAAAATGGCAGCCAATACACTGGAGGAGCATGGGGAGGTGGGGCTGGAGGGGAGTTGTCAACTCATGCCAAGAGTAATGATGCGCAGTGCCCCGCTCCTGTCGCGTTCCCCGAGGATCTCATCTCCTGCCACTCCTAACCAGTTGCAGCTGCTTTGTCAGCGGCTAAGTGCAAGTTAAAGCAAAAGTAATGGCTCCTCCATGGAAGCGGGGGAAGAAAAACCGATGCCAGGACTGGTGGGGAGGCAAAAACCAGAATAGCAATAGAATTAAAGACGGGCATGAATAGAGAAACAATTCCGATGCATCCCTGCCGTAGGAGTCCCTTGATGGTCTTCTTCGTTTTGACGATGGTTCTCTCCAAACTATAATTTATTTTATTGCTATTGAAATGGAAATGCAGTGCAGAATTTTTTCAAGTGTTCTGCTGTGTGTCCTGGATGGGAAATTGTGTTCCTGCGGTGGCTCCTGCTTCTCGCCCCTTAAGGATCTTGAGAACTGCAGCGTGAAGCGAGTTTGGGCGAATTTCTGGTTTCACGCTGGCTGAATTTGATTGGAAATTTTCAATGCCCTACCATGGCCAGTGCTTCCTACCCTCCGCCCCTCTCTCCAGGACAACAAGAGGCTTGCCCCTCCCTTCCCTCAGCTAAGCAGCAGGCAAATGAAATCGAGATGGAGATGCTTATGGAACTGCAACGGCCAAAGTGGCAACAGGAAACCAGCCAAAGAAAGGCGTACATCCGCAGGCGGTTCCACTCCCTCCCAACCCCCTTTCGATAACCCCCTCTCCTTCCGAATATGTCACGATAAACAACGACAAGAGTGGCACACTGAAGCCACACCGTGGAAAATTCCCCTTAACTTTTCGCTTTTCCCCAGAATGTAGTCTACCTTCTAGGGCTGAGCTCGATATTTAAGTTTCATTGCTAAAAATAATCACAGAGACTATTGAGAGTAAGAATTGACGGCTCGATATCCTGCGATGGTCTGAACTGGTTTCTTCTCCAGACCAACGAGCAGGGAGCCGCCAAAAGCCAAGGAAACTTTCATCCATCCAGCAGCTTTGTTTCTGTTGCTTACCCTGCCCGTCCTTTATATGCCGGCGCAAGGACATACCAGGACACAAGCAGAAAACCAATTGAGCCATGCCAGGACACTTTGACTTCAGTTGAGGACTGCCAGGACAGTCGAAAATGGTGGCCAAGGATGTGTGAAATGGCGGTTGTTAAGTTAAAGGAAAACTTTGACAGAATCACCTAAAAATTGTTTTCGCAGGACGAATCCTACCATTGTACAAGTATATTTCCATCTGGGAAAATTTTAATCCCTCCACCTATTTGTTTCATTTTCTGATATTTTTTCTCACTGTCCTGCCATGAGGCAGGAGAGGGAGGCTTTGAAGGACTTTATTCCTGGTCAACAGACTAGGAAAAATTGACAACTTCTGGTATTCGTTGTGGCAGGAGTATGGAGTGTGGGAGTGCCGCCTTAAATACCAATTGGAAATTATTAATTTCAATCAAAACTTTTTGCCCAGCCGCTTATCTATTCGTGCCCTCCTTTGGCGGACGACCAACTTCCCAACGATTCCAGGACAAAACTTTGACAGAGCGGGCGCCTGAGATATGGCCGGAATCTTTTGTTTTGCCAACGTCATTTGTTAGGTCTCCTGTTAGCCGCTCTAGCAGACACTCACTAACTGAGTCAGTCACTCAGTCAGTCAGTGAGTCAGTTAGTCAGTCACTCAGTCAGTCAATCTCTGCTGCAGGCAGTCAGTCAATCTGCTTTGGTGCGTGAGCCAGGCACCAATCATCGATCAAAATATTCTTAAGGACTTCGGGACATTGACATTCAGTGGGGCGTCCCTTTTCGGGTCTCTGGCTAATCCATTATTCTGACGGGGCTACAGGGCGAAGCAATGCCAGGGGATGCTGCATTAAACAATATTTTTCAGATATTTATGTGTATATGTATATACATACTTGTATGGTAAAGCAATTTCACTGCCGTCCCTCCACCCGCCCATGTGCGACGAGGCGTATGCGCAATGTGCGCGTGGCCAGAACATCTCTCCATGCTTCTCCAATTTTCAACGAATTCGGTCCATAAAGGATGGCTATGCAGTACTGGGATATACCCTTTCCTTCGAATTGATAGATCAGGTCGGAGGAGCTAAGCTCGAGCCTAAGCCAAGCCGAGTACCTGACATTTATAGGATTTTGAAAATTATTTGGAAAACCTATAGACGCCATTCCTCTTCGTGATTTTCCACTGACGATGGTTTCTGCCTCTTCATTGTTGCCACTTCTTTTCCAGCTTCTGGTAGTTTTGTGCACCATTGACTTTATGCCTGGCTCATCTTCCACGACCCCCTTCCATGTCCTGCCAGCCCGCTTGCCGCTTGCCGCCTGCCGACCCTGCTTTTCAGCCATGCAATGATCCCAAAACGTCACAGAAAAAAACAGCATATAAATACGTTTACGGGCACAGGCAATACAAACAAATATATGTTAGGCGACATGCAAAATACATATAATATATAAGCGGGATATATACTGGATACTGGATCCTGGACTCGGTGTTTGTACAGATATATGCATGTACTCCGACTGCTGTCGCCAACCTCGTCTGCGAGGTTTTTCGCATTCTTATTCCATATGCAATTTTTATGCTTTCGTTGGATTTATGACGGAGCCAAAGGCAGCTGGAATTCCAAGTCGATATTTCTGCCGACCTTTGTTCCCCCTTTATTGAAAAAAAATGTACTGTGAAAAAGGTTTCAAACAATGCCATATGCCGGTCGAGGTGTGGGCCGAAGCGATTAATTTCAATGACAGAGCCGGACATTTCAAATATGCTGTACATTTAATTAGAGAAAAACAAAAAAGAAATTATGACCCCGGCCGTAATGTTAATTAATCGATTTACGACGCAAAAAACAGGAGCAAGAGAATTAATAGTGTTGTACTTTCATTACTCAGACCCATTAAAAATATTTTCAAATATCGGGGACTCTCTTAAAAGTAGAAAAATGGCATTATAGCTTCATCTATGCCGATAGCTCCGCCAATAGACCTCCGATTCCCAAGCGGAAACCTTAAAAGAATTGTGAATCGATTCCTAATCGATCTGCATCAAAACCCAAATGCAAAATTTCAAATCCATTTTTTGTACATTTTTCCTATGGGGCTCCCTTCAAAATATCAGAATCGGGGTATATGTCTCCAACCGAAGACCATATCTCCGCCAATAGTCAACCGATTCCTAAGCGGAATACCTTAAAAGAATTGTGAATCGATTCCTAATCGATCTGCATCAAAACCCAAATGCAACATTTCAGATCCATTTTATGTACATTTTTCCTATGGAGCTCCCTTCAAAATATAAGAATTGGGGTATATGGCTCCAGCCGAAGACCATATCTCCACCAATAGTCAACCGATTCCTAAGCGGAATACCTTAAAAGAATTGTGAGTCGATTCCTAATCGATCTGCATCAAAACCCAAATGCAAAATTTCAAATCCATTTTTTGTACATTTTTCCTAGGGGGCTCCCTTCAAAATATAAGAATCGGGGTATATGGCTCCAGCCGAAGACCATATCTCCGCCAATACTCATCCAATTCCTAAGCGGAATACCTTAAAAGAATTGTGAGTCGATTCCTAATCGATCTGCATCAAAACCCAAATGCAAAATTTCAAATCCATTTTTTGAACATTTTTCCTATAGGGCTCCCTTCAAAATATAAGAATCGGGGTATATGGCTCCAGCCGAAGACCATATCTCCGCCAATAGTCAACCGATTCCTAAGCGGAATACCTTAAAAGAATTGTGAATCGATTCCTAATCGATCCGCAGCAAAACCCAAATGCAAAATTTCAAATCCATTTTTTGTACATTTTTCCTATGGGGCTCCCTTCAAAATATCAGAATCGGGGTATATGGCTCCAACCGAAGACCATATCTCCGCCAATAGTCAACCGATTCCTAAGCGGAATACCTTAAAAGAATTGTGAATCGATTCCTAATCGATCTGCATCAAAACCCAAATGCAAAATTTCAGATTCATTTTTTGTACATTTTTCCTATGGGGCTCCCTTCAAAATATATGAATCAGGGTATATGGCTCCAACCGAAGACCATATCTCCGCCAATAGTCATCAGATTCCTAAGCGGAATATCTTAAAAGAAATGTGGATGGATTCTCCTTTAATCTTTTGTAAGATCTTTGTAGTGTTTGAATGGGTATATTGTCCCACAGAGAGAGATGGTAGATACTGAAATTTCCAGATTTTATAAAGGTTTCGTTTAAAAATCGCATTTAAAACCTGATTGTGTTGCATATGCGAGGAGCAGGGAATGTTGTGAAGCCCTAGTTGTGAAATACACTGTGAGTGCTCGTCTGATTTCATTAATGTGGTCATATTTATTAAGGGAATTTGCTGTGTTGGCTTAATTTAAATGCCTTAAAAGTGAGGAGTGCTCCGGATAGCAGGATTCCTTTGCTGCCTCTTCTGTTCGCTGGTCGCAGATTCCTCATGTTTCATTTATCACTGGACGTCGATTATCGCTGTTCGCGTAAAGTTTTTATTTACGTATTAAGTTTATTTATGACGCATTTTTTGCCACCTTTTTTGTGTCACGAAACGAAACCATTTTGAAAATCATACTTAACAAGCAGGACTGGTGGCTGCTTGTTCATTGGACGAGTGTTTAATTGGTTTATATTACAGACTCACACACAGGACTCTCACAGACAGGACTCTCGCACACTGGAGCCCCCCACTTGCACTCTGCAGAGAAAAGGCCATGCGGAAATAAAAATTAAATTCCAATAGCGAGCGCGTGAAATACACATCTTTAATTGTTTACTTTTCACTGATTACACGTTTAATAATAAAAATAAATAAAATTCATTGAAGCCGCGCCACACCCGCCCATATCCATTTATTTCATTTTATTGTTAAATCATTTTGCATTGTTTTGTGTGTCTATTTGCAAAAGGCAGTATTTTTGTTACTTAATTATTGTTTGTCTGACCCGCCCTGCCGCCCGATGAGCCAACACAGGGTGTGCTTTGGGTTTGATCTCTGCAGTCCGACAGTCCTGCAGTCCTGCTTAATGAATGGACAAATATTAAATAACGATTTAAGCCTCCTTTACATAACATTGAACAAAATATGCTATTGAAGTTCTGGGTGCCTCTCATATTATATTGCATCGAATTCCAGAGCTTGTAAAGTTGCATACTTTGGGGCTTAAATGTTGAATTCGTACAAATAACTGGGAAGAGAAAGTTCCCGCTGGTTCTGGCCGAAGTATTGATGCTCTCGAAGCCTTCTTGTGATTCAAACTGTCGGAGTTATTTGATTAAAGTATGCATCTTCCCGAGGAAGGCCTTCCATTCGAGCCACTACATCAAATCATAACAAACACCGCCGCGGTTTAATTGAATATAATATTTTGTGCCAAGAAAATAAAAACCGCACGCTGTGACCCTCGGCCAGTCAGTCATCCGAATTGTTAGCCCATTAGCCGGCCCAACCCAAAACCCAAACCCCAAACCCCAAAACCGAAAGCCGAAAACAGAAAAAGCCATAACCAAAAACCAGTGCAAATCCCAGGCCAAATCCCTTGGCTACGTCGGATCAGAGCGAGAAATACAGAAAAATAGGTGGGGATAACACGTCGATGTCGCCAGCGAATTAAATCTAACAAAGACGACTATCTGCGAGCTTCGACCTCCGACTCCCCGGCTCTGCTTCTCTGACATAAATTGATAAAGCCCCCCGACCAGTCCATCCACGACCGAGTAAACATTTGAGGACCGAAAACGAATGCAAACTCACCCGGAGTGTTTATTTATTGAAACCAATTTTTACACAAATTAATAGAGCAAAGGCCAGGCCAGTTTGCTTTGTCAATTTGCGATCACAGCGAACACATTTCGCTGTGTGTGTTTATGGTGGGCACTTACCCTTCAAAGCCGAAAAAACGATGCGAAATTATTAAAAAAAAAGCAACCCGCCTTAATGGCAATATGCGTCTATATAATGCCCGATGCGTTGGCCTGATTGTATAATTGCTCGGCCAATTCCCGATAGTGATGACATCACACCCGTCGCATACACACGTACACCTCAATAAAATCAAAAACATTCAGGCTCTCGGAGCAAAGCACTTTACAACAATCACAAACACTCAAAGTCGAAAATAAAGCCCGGGTTTTACGGCAATAGAGGCAATTTCTGGCAGGCCGACTTAATTGGCGATTTTCGGAGATAACATAAATGTATTCATATTTTAAGGTACGACTTAAAGGCTATGTTAAAACTTATTTCCTGATGAGGAGCATTTTAGTAATTCGTAACAGCCATTGGGACCCCTTCAATTATAATTAATTGCTTATTTGGATCAGGCTTTCGAGAAGAGACTAGGGAAAGGGTTCTGGCTTTGAGTGTTTGATTTCGTCGAGTGCTTGGAACCTATTCACGATTCAGTGATCGTCGCTATCTGATGATCGTTATTAAAATATTTCCACTTCCCAAGACGGCCCCTTGAGTCGGAGAGTCGGTGGCCCGGACTGGACTGTTTTGTTTTCAACACACATATTCAGATTATGTTTGTTTTTGGTTTTGTTTGCCAGCCCCTTGCCCATCCCGTTCTCCGCACGGGTCCCAGTCCGACGTTCCAAATTCATTTTTCATTTTCAAGCTCTCTCAAGCCCATAGAGTAAGTCTCGCTCAGGCTCCGCACTGTACGTATTCTCAACGAGTTCACTTTAAGTTTGGCTCACAGCCTCGGTTCAGTTTCAGTTTTTCGCTTCATGCGAGCACAACAAGTTAGTGGTGAACCTCAATATATTCATTATTTTCCACATATTCTATCCTTGGTCTTGTATTTTTGTATTTTTACTTCTGTGAAAACAACAGTTTCTTCTCTCAAAACATTTTTACTGATTTACTGATTTTTTTTCTGGGTTTTTTTAAGGTTTAGAATGATTTTTGGTCAAAAAAATAATTAAGCTACCATATATGTAATTCGGTGTGACATGTTTTCTTGAGAAATTTGATTTTATTCCAACTCATTTAAACTCAAAGTCTCAAACTTTGACGATTATGTAACAGAGTTTCGTACTCCCCCCGTGTGCACTACCGTTTTCTTATCTCTGTCTCTGCCGTCTCTAATTCTGGGCTTATCTCTGAATCCATTTTGCAGGCCCCATGAAGTTCTTCGCCCTGCTGTCCCTCCTGCTGGGATCCCTGGCCATCGGCCAGATCTCCGCCGCCAACACCCATCACCTGCTCTGCTACTACGACGGCAGCAGCTTCATCCGCGAGGGTAAGTCCCAACAAAATCATATACTAGCTGTATATAGGTTAGACCCGGGGTTATCATATAGAAATAGTACCGAAGCAGTCGGACAATCATTCAATTAGATGATTTTCACTTTTCATAGGCCCATGCTAAAAGCATAAAACTGTGTTTTTGCCTGGTTGATAATTGGGTCTCCCAACGGGTCACAAGATCAGGGCAGAAGTGGTGTAACCACTTGGCGAATTGCACTGGGGAGGGGAAAACCCACACAGACCGCAGCTTGGGAATCGATTATTTAAACTGTCAGCCGACTGGGTGGGTGATTCATTCTAGAATTCTAGAGAACTGGCACCTCAAGGCGCTAATTGAATGGGGTTGCACACAGCCACTTTCTATAGGCCTGATATAATGGCGTCTTACGGCCAACAGGTCTCTCCAAGCTGATCCTCTCTGACCTGGAGCCCGCCCTGCAGTACTGCACCCACCTGATCTACGGGTACGCCGGCATCAACCCCTCCAGCAACAAGTTGGTGAGCAACAACGAGAAGCTCGACCTCGACCTGGGAAGCAGCCTGTTCCGCCAGGTGACCTCCCTCAAGCGCAAGTACCCCGCCCTGAAGGTCCTGCTAAGCGTGGGTGGCGACAAGGACGTGGTGGACCCCGACAACAACAAGTACCTCACCCTGCTCGAGAGCAGCAACGCCAGGATCCCCTTCATCAATAGCGCCCACTCCCTGGTGAAGACCTACGGCTTCGACGGCCTGGACCTTGCCTGGCAGTTCCCCAAGAACAAGGCCAAGAAGGTGCACGGCAGCATCGGAAAGTTCTGGAAGGGATTCAAGAAGATCTTCTCTGGCGACTTCATTGTTGACGAGAAGGCCGAGGAGCACAAGGAGGAGTTTACCGCTCTGGTGCGCGAACTGAAAAACGCCTTCCGGCCCGACGGCTACCTTCTGGGAGTCAGTGTCCTGCCCAATGTGAACTCGTCGCGTAAGTCCTTCTCCAGGCCAAACTCTGTACCGCTTACTGTACTGTTGTTCTCCGTTTCAGTCTTCTTTGACGTGCCCGCTCTGATCAACAACCTGGACTACGTGAACCTGCACGCCTACGACTTCCAGACCCCCGAGAGGAACAACGAGGTGGCCGACTACCCGGCCCCGATCTACGAGCTGAACGAGAGGAACCCCGAGGCGAACGTGAACTACCAGGTCAAGTACTGGACCCAGCACCGGGCCCCCGCCTCCAAGATCAACGTCGCCTTGGCCACCTACGGACGCGCCTGGAAGCTCACCAAGGACTCTGGCCTGACCGGGCTGCCGCCAGTCGCCGAGGCCGACGGCGTGGCCCCAGCCGGCACCCAGACCCAGGTTCCCGGACTGCTCAGCTGGCCGGAGGTGTGCGCCAAGCTGCCTAACCCCGCCAACCAGCACCTAAAGGGCGCCGACGGCCCGCTCCGCAAGGTGGGCGACCCCACCCGTCGCTTCGGCAGCTACGCCTACCGCTCCGCTGACGACAGCGGCGATAACGGGGTCTGGGTGGGCTACGAGGACCCGGACACAGCGGCCATCAAGGCGGAGTACGTTAAGCGGGAGGGTCTCGGCGGCATCGCCGTCGTCGACCTGAGCTTCGACGACTTCCGCGGCGGCTGCACCGGCGGCGACAAGTTCCCCATTCTGCGGAAGATCAAGGGCAGCCTGTAGACGAGGATTCCCTACCTAACATATTTGTTTTTTTTTTGTAATTGTAATTGACACCAAACTGTGTAATCCGTGAAATGCATCATGACAAAAGATAGTGCTTTCTTCGACTCCGTTCGGGAGGATTTTGACTGGGGGAAGGGGCTTAAAGAACCATTTGCATTCCCCACGCCCCGGCCTAGGCAGTTCACATCCGATCTCCGAGCGAGGGGGAGGCTTGTCCACATTGCATTGTGGCCAATGGCTCATCCATCTTCGGTGGGTGGTTGCCATACTGTGACCACTTGAACCATTGCCGCTGACATACACCCACTTCCCTGCACCAGGATCACTTTATCATTTGCAAAATTGCAAAATGCAACCGCAAAAACCATAACTCGGGCGCTGGCAAAGTATATTGTGGAGTCATAGTCCCGGACCGAGCATCACGCATACGCAATGCCTGCTCACCGGACCAGGACCAGAACAGGAAGTGCCAAGCTACCGCCACCCACCGCCCCCTTGCCACAATCCCTGAGCCCGGCCAGAAGGGTGGGGATGGGATGATGCACTCGGTTTTGTGAGAGGCACATTGGATTTTCTAAGCCCACAAAGCGAAAAAATACAGGGAAAATTCTTCGATAGCTTTCGATGGTTTCGAGGGGGCTTATCGATGCCTTTCCTCGATCCTCTCGCTAATGCCTGGCCCTGGTTTATCTGCTGATTTTTCTAAGGAAACTTGGTCCTTCAGCGTTTTTTCCAGTGCTCTTTCTGCCTGCTGTTTGGGCATATCACAGGCAGCATAAATCTCGTGTCGGCACTATGCCTGAAATCCACTCTGGCCGCTTACGGCCCGTCCCGGGCAGACCCTGATTTCGGGCTGGGACTCCTTTTGCACACATGCAATTAGTCAACCACAAAATAGCAAGTTGCCATGTAAAACGCCACGCCCAGACTGCGACTGGGCCGGTAGGAACTCAGCCAAACACCAGTGGAGATAATGCATAATTGCTGCACAAATGGTGGAAAAACGTACTTAAAGCCAGGAACGGCCAGGAATGGCCAGAATTGGCGGAAATGAACTTTCCATTTCTCTGGCAACAGCTTAGACTTGGAGGCACGAGATGTTAACAATTATCGGAGCAATTTGCCGAAAAACAGGCCGTTTCTGTCATCGAGGGTCCTCTTTGAGGCCCTGGAACGGCGCTCTCTGTAATTCTGGCACGCACTCCCATTCGAACGACCGGAATGAAGTTCATAACAATTACTTGGCCCATAAACGGGAACAGAAGATACATTCGAATCTGAAGGATACATTTGGCAATTGCTGCAAATGACGTTCCGAATCTATCTGAACGTTCTGGGGCGCTGAATCAGCTTCCCAAAACCCCAAACCCGGAAAGGTAAGAGGGGTCACTGTGTTCTGTATCCTCTATCCTCTATCCTGTACCCTGTATCCTGAAGCCTGAATTTTATGTCCAAGACACGTGCAAAATGCAGGACTAGAGCCGTCCATTCCGACTCGTCCCGTTCCAACTGGGAGCTGGGAACGAGTGTGATTATGGGAATGGATGTTCGAATGCGAGTACTGTAAGTGCGTGTCTGATTCCGATGCCGAGCATATGCAAATCGTTGACAATCATTCCGAATGGCTATTCACAGCCTTTTCTTTGCGTTCGTCAGATGAGTTTTGGAATGAATGTAAGGACCACCATTTATTGAATGGCTTTTTGGGAGATACCCCCATTCGATTTCGATTCGATTAATTCGCAAAACTTTGCCACATAGTCCTGGCGCCTCCAGATGCATTCGCAGTGCACATCAAAGCTCCTCACCTCGGCCTCCTGAATTATTCACAGTCAGCTTTATCGGGCCGGGTCCGTGGAGAGCGTTTTGTCCTGCGGTTCCTTGGCCAGACTCCCGCCCTCTGCCCTCCGCCTTCCAGGAGAGTGTAACATTTCGCACATGCCACAGCCTGCGGGAAAAGCTGGGAAACCCGCGACCGACGAGCAAAAATTATGCTGCGTGAAAAAGTTTTTGGCTCAACTCAAAAATGGGCGACACCTCACGTACACTGTGTCTGTTTGGCTGTCTGTGTCTGTGCCTGTATATGTATCCGTGTGTTTGTGTGCTTCTGCAGTGCATGTGTGTGTGTGTGTGTGTAAGGACACGTTCGGTGTGTTGGCCATGTTTACGACTCCTTGGGGCCCACTTGATCAGAAGGAGTTGCCTGGGAGTTGTTCCCGCATTTGTCCAAGCTATCTAAGCTGGCTTTTCCGTTTCCATTTCGTTTCTGGCTGACAAGACACATTTGGAGCTCCATCCCATTCCCATTCTCATTCCCATTCCTGGCCCAAGTCCTTTGACTCCGGGTTAAACTCTGACACTGGCCAGGACTTGCCTTCTCTAACCACTTAATTAATTAAAAAGCGACTTCATCTCGAATCAATAGCCGGGCGGGCGAAGTCCATAACCTTTGCAGAAAGGTGCGCTTATCGCCGCTCACAAATCATTCGCAGCCATAATGAAAATGTCCCCGATACACTTAAATATATATATTCATGCATATATCTGCGTATGTCCATTATGGCGGGTGGAGCCATGTTAATTAGGAAGACTCCTTCGGCCCCGTGGAGAACTCTTTTTATCAAATTCATTAATCAGCGAGCCACAAAATGAAATTCAAGTTCGGGGCTCGGGCTCCGAGTCGGAACAAAGCAGGGCCCACGCCCAGGAATGTTCTGGGGGATGTTCCAAGGAAGCGAGCCCGCCAATTGACCAAAGAGATTTGCTTCTAAGCCAAACAAAAACCGGAAAGAAATGAAGCCGAAGGAAGTCAATCTCCAGCTTCTGAAATACCCTCTACTTGGATGTCGAAATGTAAACTTTCAAAGGGTGGTTGTTCTCTTTAAATAGATAGAATTGGGAAACAATATACAGCTCCTATTCTATGTATTTTTGTTAACTTTAAGAGCCAATAAGTTCGGGAAAGGGCTCCGAACCCCAGGGTATTGAAGGAATTCACTAAATTCACCGTCTGCGTAAATCATTAAAAGCAGAAAAACAGAAGAGCAGAGGAAAGTATGCCAGCAACGAGTGGCGGATGACCAAAGTTCGAAGTTCAAGTGGTGGGCGGTTTTGTGAGGAAGGGGCTGTGGGTGGGCGTGGCCCAATAGGCTTAGCTCTGACGTTAGATCAAAGCCCTCCGAATTATGATAGTACAATATGAAAGAGGCAACCGCAACAATTCCGCGTCCACGTCCACGTCTACGTTCGCGTCAGGGTCTGCAAGTCTGTGCGGCATTGAAATTATTTATCGCTCCTCGCTGGCAATTGTCGGGCCGTGTAGTTTATGATTTCGGGTCCTGCCACGCCCCCCGATGTGGGCGGCGGAGTCTGTGGAGGGGGAGGTAACCACCCATCTCATCAGCAGCCGGCGAAATTGTTTGTCAGGCCCCTCGCCCAGTTCTCTGCCTTTGTATCCAAATGCCT
Organism: Drosophila monieri; assembly: GCA_035047585.1. Lineage (NCBI taxonomy): Eukaryota > Metazoa > Arthropoda > Insecta > Diptera > Drosophilidae > Drosophila > Drosophila monieri. The sequence goes on along the minus strand of JAWNPJ010000061.1, from coordinate 9,952,752 downwards.
CGGAAAATAAATCAAAACCCGGCCGACGGGGTCGGGGTGGGGGCTACACTGTATTATGGCCATGAATGCTACTCCTCCCGCCTGCTGTCTCTAATGGAAGGGGTTGGTGGCGGCTCGGGATGGAGGAAATTGATGAAGAAGCAACACACAGAACACCAAACTATGAGATGGCCATGAAAACTATGAAAATTGGGTAGGAATCTGAGATCTGGTGGAAGAAACTTCAGCCCGAGACTAAAGTTGGCCGAGACCGATGCCGGAATGTATGGAATATTTAAGAAATAATGAACCAACATAGTGTTCCTGCAACTCCTCCACCTATATCTGCACCGCGACTGTCGCGCTCTCTGGGTCTGCTTGTCGACGGTGGAAGCAGCTCCAACCTCCCTCAGAAGCCGAAAAGGGGGGCTCACACTCATTCCAAGTACGCCCCTCTTTCCAACTGTTTGTTAATTTGGCTTTAAGCTCATGTACGGTCAATGTTTGGCCAACACCTTGTAATATCCGTTTAAGCTGCCCGCCACCGACTGACTGACACTTGGACATTTTCACCAGGACAGGGCCAATTTAGCTACAGTTCATTTGAGTTGGCCAGAAGCGTGGGAGGGGGAGGATAGGGGGCTTCTGCCAGAGGTAGAGGGGGGGCACGAGGCATGAGGCAAAAGGCAGGAGGCAGGAGCAGTCAGTGCTCTAAACATGACTTATGACCAGTACGTGATGCAACATAAAAATGCCATTACTTTGTGCGTGTTTCGGTGCTGCTCTGTTGAGCTTTCCCCCTCCTTCTCCCATTCCCGCCCGACGCCCCCGTCTCTCTCTCCGTCTCGCTTGCACTCACCCCACCGTCTCAGTAACAGTCTCCCGTCTCAGTCTCAGTCTCGTCCAACATGACGTATGAGTATTGCACGTTTGCTGAGCCATTCAGGCGACTGCCACTGACAGGAGACGTTCTGCCAGATCGTCCTGCCCCTCGGCTCCCTCCCGCAGCTTCACGAAGCAATTTCTCATCTGTTGTTTACCTATGTACCTCCCCCCGGCACTGTGCCCCGCAGGACCTCGAGTCCTCCCCTTCCATCGAAATGCCACGCATTGTTTGCTTTATTAGTGAATTTAATATGAAGTCTATTGGTAATAGAAAAGCAGTGACTGCAATTGGAGCGACGGAGGGAGAATAAACTAGTACACAGGACGACAAGAGGTCTACCTCCTTGCTCCCCTTGTCCCCGGCCGCTCTCCCTCTGTGAAGTTAGATGGACAGACACTCCGGCCGCCGTCGCGTATCACTCGTGTTTCATTAAAAAAGTTCGCTTTTCCTGAACTGTTCGATTTGGCAAACTTGGAGGATCGATAGGTGAAAATTACGCAACCACGGGGCAGGAAGGAGCGCGGTGTGGGCGGAGGAACCGGAAACAGGAATAGCTCGGCTTGAGGAGCGAAAAGTTTGTTTTATTTTGGGAAATGGGAAAAGGGATTGAATGAAGAACCAACTTGTTATGGCTGCGAATGGGTTTTTTCGCAGAAATCGTTTAGTTTCTGTTGTCTAGACAAGAGCGAGAAGTGTCTAATAGATAGAGAAGCCTGGGGTATTGTATCCTTTGAGCCCAGTTAGCCCACCAGGTAACCCCTTGAACCGCCCTCGTTGGGGCAGCGTGTTGTTTACCTGAAAACTTTGACGTCGCGGCGGAGTGAACGCTTAATGAGTTGCAATTGCTTGTTTGGAGTGCCGCGCCCCCTGCACTGGCCGTGTTTCGGCCAACTTTGTCTACGCCAAAGTTGGCTAAGGCCCAATGACAGCCACACAGACAATTAGGTGGGGGTTACGCAGCGTTTAGGGCTCGGTTTGTGTATCTAATTTGCCAGCACCGCAACTATATAGCCAATAAATCATGCAGTCAATCAATCAATCAGAGCCCAACGCTGCCTGCCATTCAAATGCAGATCCAGTTACATTTACAGCTACGCAGATACACTCAGTTACAGACTCGGATACAGATACGGATACAGCTACAGATACAGTTGGGAATAGTGATGCGGATGCGGATGCCAATAGAGCCGCAGGAAATGAAGGAGCACACGGTTGCAGGAGTCCGTCGAGTCCTTTTTTAAATGCCTGTCAATGGCGTTTGACGACATAATGGAAAACGGGCGATGGGCGGAGTGCGGAGTGTCGGATGGCGAGGGGCGATAGGGGTTAAAGGTCGGTCGCACACTGGTTAAGGGTCCTGCATTGATGCTGACTTTCGGTCGGCCAGTGTCGCCCCAGAGCGTCAACTGCAGAGTGCAGCCGGCAGGGCGGGGGCTTCGTCCTGCGAACACTAAATGGCAGCTAATTGCTTCCTTGTCAACGCACAATAACGGCCGTGGCAAGGACTGGCAGGAAACAGCACATTCGCGCCAAAAATGTGGAATGTCCAAGAATGTCCTATTTCTCCCCAATTTGTCCAAAGGAACTCAGCTGTTTTGTAATCCTTTTTTGGCCCGTGAGTGGCCCAGGGCTGGACCAACCTGGAATCGAAACCAAAACCAAGACCGAATAGCACACATCCTGCAGGTGGAAACAGGACATGTTCGGCTCGTTAGGCTCTAGCCTGCGGTCTGGGCCAGCAATAGAACCGTAAAATTACACCCAATTAAAATAATTCAGCAACTAAGCAATGCAAATTGTATCAAATTACCAATTAATGTGCCTTCGCCCCTTCCCTTATCCAATTTGCCGTCCAGGCGCCAAAATGTGACAAATTAAATGCCAAAACATCAAAAGACCCACAGGACATGTGCGTGTTTACACTAGTGTGGGTGGGAGTGCGATTGTGTGTGTGTGTGTGACTTAAAAGCCTTATAATCAAGGACATAGCACAGGCAGTTGAGATGCTCCGGCTGAAGGCTAATTTAAGTGATTTTAAGTGCCATTTTGTATTGATAGAAATTCTTGTTGGCACAGCCTGGCCGAATGTGGCCAGGATATGGACACTCATACAGTCTCGAGTGTCTCGGACCAACACTCACACACCGCCTTCTCCCAATTTGCATTCGAATGGATGGTTTCGGTGGTCAAATGGTCAAAGTGAGAGGGCCAAGTCGGAGCAATTTCCGGAAGCGGTCTTAGCCGAGGGAATTCCTTAATGGAATCTCTCGAGGCAAATGCTAAAGTATTTACGAAATTAGTTTTCGAATATATTTGCACAGGACTGTGGTCCTTTCCGAAAGAATACGTTCGCTTTCTAATTACTTTCGAAACGAAAAATTTCCAAACTTTCGACTGATTTCGAGTCGGGGAGCGAGCCGCTCGTCCCTATTTACTTTGACTCACTGGCTAAATATTTTGTTAAGAGAAGTCCAATCCTGGCGTGTCCTAGTGCGCGTGTGTGTATGTCCCTGTGTCCATGTGCGGCCATGAGTGGGGGTGCGTTTGTTGTTTGTTTGTTTGCATTTGTTTAGGTGTTTTGCGTGTGTCGCGTGTGAAATGCTTGACAAACCAACTACTAAACTAACAATAAGGCTTCCGCAGCCATTTGGGGCACCGATTCCTGAACATACCCTGTAATATAATATGTGGGCCTGCGGGCCATGCATGCATGTCCTCTTGAAGGGACGAATACAAACACGAAAAAACCGAAAAGCTTGATTTTCCCCGAGCTAGACCCTCGCTGGGTATCCTTTTCGAGTCCCTCCAATACGGTCTGCACTGCAAATTGCTTTGTTGCCTTTGATGCTGTCCTCTCGCTGCACTTGTGTGCGGGAGTGTGGGTGTGAGGGTGTGTATGGGCGTGTGCGAGTGTGTGTGTGGAAAATCCTTGCGTTAGCAGTAATCAGCACGTAGTGTTTAGTTCATTGCGTGTGCGTGCTCATTCGCGTGCCGCTTTCCGTGCGAGTGTGTGTGTTTTGTTTGCGGGTGTGGATGTATGCACTCTCCTCCACAGTGTGTGTGCTAGTGCTGTGTGGGGCAAGTTTGTGTAAACAAGGCCCCAAGCTGAAGTTGCCTCTTGTTGTGCCTTGCGGCTTGTTCTCGCCTACCTCCGATACTTTCCGCTCCTCACTGCGTATCACTTTTCCGAAATTGTCAGCCGAAATCTTCTAATTCTTCCAGCTTCTTGACCACGCACTTGAAAGTGTATCCTTTCCACCTGTTCAGGTGACTTCAGCCACTCTACCAATTCAACAATTCATGGTCTTCTGTCTTGTTCGGAGTGTAAGCTCAAGTCATTTTTTATTGAGCCTTTCGCTGAGCTCACGCGTTTCTCCCAGTGTACCGCCTTTGACCTCAGGCAGGGCGGTAGAGCTACTTTAACATAAACACCAACTAGCGTCCAAATAACTTTTAAATGACGTTTGTTTGGGCGTGTGGCCGGGTGGCTGGGTGGGCGTGGCACACGCCTTTGCGTGTGAACTTTGCGGTTCGTTCTTTATCCACTCCCCTCCCCACCCCCACCACCCCGCCGCCTTCACTCGCAATTTATTTTAAACTTTATTTATGCGATAGAAAGCTGCAAATTTTTGTTTGCGTTTTAGCGACCCGCCAGCGAATTTATTCCTCGCCCAGAACCCCACCTCAAGTTTTTATAAATACATACGAGTGTTGCTGGCTCTGCGGAGGGAGGCGGTACGGTGCGGTGGCGTTGGCGGTGGGGGCGTGGTCCGTGCGGATGCTACCATTGTTAACTTTATGCCATTGTAATCTATTTTTAAGCATGTTATGTGTGTGTGAACTTGTGCAACGGAGGTTTTTGTTATTTTGTGCAAATTATGCGAGCTTAGCGCGTGAGCTGCTTACTCGCTGTTGTTAATTTTTATTTCGCATCCGTATCTGTATCTGTATCTGTATCAGCAGATGTATCCGTATCTGTATGTGTTAGCCCGAAAAGCGGATTTGTCGCTACGATGCCGCCAGCTACCCGAATTTCCCACTCCTGCCAGCTCCCTACAAAGTAGTCTTTATGATGTAAGCAATCATAATTTCCTTCGACTCTTTAGCGCATTTGTCAATATTTTGGTCAGCTTTAAGGGATCAGGAAATAACAATGCAGGGCCCTGCGACGAGGGGAAGGGGGAAAGGACACGAAGGACGAACTTCAATCAAGCCCATAACGGGTAACGTGAAACGTGCGCATAAAAACAAATGCCAGTCGAAAAGTATGCAACACTTTCTTGCGTCAGCGCAAAAAAACAAATGGCGGCGGTAAAATGGAAGCTGCTTGAGGTGGTGTGAGTGTGTGTGTGCATGGAGGCTCTGGCGTGGGAGGACAGGACAGGAGACAATTCAGACAATTCAGTGAATAAAGCTAACAACATTGCCAACTGCCACTCCCGAATGTCTGGCCTTTGAATACCCTTCCTTTGAGTTTGATTTATTGAAGCAGGAACATGTTTTAAACATACTATAGGCGGGTCAGTGGACTTACAGGACTCTTAATGGGTAGAGTGAATCGGATGAACTGGAGTCAAAGGCACAGCAGTTGCATTTTCAAGTTATTACTGCTTAAGCACGTTGTTAGAAATCTCTGGGAGCACTAATTCTTTTAAACTCCTCCCGAAACCCTGTGTATATTGGGTTTTTGTGATAACCGTTCCAGGGTGCAGGATGTGGGTGACAGTGTCGTGTATGGTAACTGAGATGGCGGAGAGAAATGTAAACTGGGGAATTCGTGACCTAGGCACTACATGTCCTCCCAGGCACCCAACAGAACGAACCAGTGACATGGCTGAACGACACTGGAGAAAAGGGGCATAGTGAGTTGCTTACTTTCCTCGCCCTCGCCCCCGCCCACTCCCACTTGTCCGTGCTCCATCCACCTCCCTTTGTGGGTCGCTAACAGTACGCTGTGTCTGCTTAGCAGTTTCTGGCTGGAACGCTTGTCTGTTGTAATTCACGAAATTGACTGCAATCGATATAAACATCAACTCCCAATTCGTTGTGTCCGCCGTCCCTGTCTTCGGTATTCGGGCCTCAACCGGCGCTCTCTCCAGCCCCTTGCTGTTGGCAGCTTTGCCAATAATCCTGTTCACGTTCTGCTCCTCCCCCGGAGGAGGAGGACGAGGCGAGTGCTTGAAGTACTTTAAGGAAAACAAAAATTGTTTACCTGGTTTCCTTTTATTTTCGTTTTAGTGCCGGCGAAACTGACATTGATGATGATTATTGGGAGTAAATAGAATTGAAAATGCCACCAGTAGTTTAGCTCCCCCTGCAGACTCCTCCCACCAGCTGCCTGGCTGTTTGGCTGCTTTTAAGGCCCAGGACACGTGTGAGTATCAACATCTATCTATCCTGCCGAGCGCCAGCCAGCCGGCAGCAGCCAGCCACTCGCTTTTTGCCCGCGTTCGCATAATGCGCGAAAATAAATTGCAAAATCAATTGAGCGGTAAAATAGTTTTTCCCCATAGATGCTGCCAACAACAATGGGAACAAATCGAGAGTCAGTGCCGTCGCTTGTTGCGAAATTGAGGCGAAGCGAAGACTCCACGCCCGGCTCGACTTCCCGACTTTGTCATCGGAGCCGCGACCTTTAAACTTTACAGCCTGTGAGGGGGGAAGGGCGGGGGTAAGGGGCGCCCAAGTGGGCGTGAAGAGAAACATCACTGCGTCATCATAGGAATTTGATTATAAGAAATGGAACTCCTCGAACTATCAGTGGCTTTCCCAAAACGAGAATCGCTTCTTGGTTGAATGGATTTGGGTTACTATACGTCCCGTATAGTCCCGCATCCTACACGGAAGATACTGGCTGGGCCTCTCTGGGGCGGAGTCCATTAATCTGGAAAACTTGTTGCATAATTTAAGGAGCCTTTAAGCCGACACTCGGTCGCATTACGCATACGCCGCATTATGCTGCGGCTGCGACTGTGGATTCATTAAATGTTATAAACTCATTACGCGTTTTGTCTGCTCAAATGGGTATCGGCATCTGGAGAGGGGGCTGGAGGGCTCTGTCGCTGCCGAAGGAGTGTATGTCGGTTTGTTGTAATAACCACAAAACATCTGCGAAGGCCGCATATACACTTTCCCCCGCACACCACACACCACACACCATCCCCATCCACACCCAGAAGTGAAAATCTTTGTGCAGAATTAATTAAGTAAACAATACGAAAATTGTGGAAATTGCTTTGAATGCGTCCCCAAGCACAGGCTCCCCAGACTATAGGCCAGATAGGATACATATCCTTGGATACACGCACACATGCCCGTACAAAAATGCACATGTACGCGTCAGACTTACTTGTGTATTCAAAAGTTATTGCCAGCAGCTGTTGTTGCTTTTGTTGTTACACATTATTATTATGATGCTGCTTAATGGGGCGGGGGGAGGCTTAAGGGGCGGAGGACGATTGGGAGGCCGCCCGAGAACCTTCTTTTCGAAGCCCATTGTCTGCGGCAACAATTAAGCCGCACTCTGCCTTAATGATAGGGACACATGAACGGAATGGCCGAAACAAAGGCGGCCCAGCCCAGACTCGCAGGAAGAGCGTTGGCCCAAAAATCGGCTGGAATCGGCTTGGAGAAGGAACTCGAAAGTCATTCCCGCCCAAATGCCGCAGCCCAAGCGTCTTCAGAAGTAGGCTTAGTTTTGGGCGAATCTTCGCGCTCTCTCTCGACTCAGACTCGGTAAAAAATAGATATGCAAATTAATTGGACAGCCCACAGCGCTCTCGAAGCTGGCAGAAGAACAAAACCCGGCTTGTCTTTCTTCCACTCCAGTCCATTGTCTCCAGTCTTCTTTTCGCCAGAAACAAACAAACTATAAAGCGGGGTCTACGGAATTCGTTGGCACTTTACTTACGCATCATTAGTGCCCCCTCTTTATTATCTCTCTGGTTCTCCGCTTCTCCGATTTTTTATCACATTGGTTAGAAAGCTCGATTAAGAAAATAAAGAAAAGAGTCGGGGCCGGGCCGGAGTCGGAGTCGGAGGCGGGAATATTTTATAGTTTATCTCTTGTAACTGAACATATTTTATGAGTGCGAGGTAAAAAAAAGCCGTTCTGGGTCAAAGTTTGTAAGTTTCCTGCCATTTTGGTGACTTGCAAATACACTTGAAAAAATTATTAAAAATGTAAGAAGTACTCAGAAGGTCGTGAAGATGTTTTGGTTCTTTGGGCGCTATGGCACTGTCTTGTCTGTTTATTTGTTTTGTGGCTTCGCCTAAAAACTGGATCTACTTTATAGTTTTGGAGCTGCCCCCCTTTTTACAAGCGTTCGCCTCCGAAATTTACGACTGCACTAAAAATCGAACCGATTCCATCCGAGCCGGGGCCCTGAATGCGCCGCCTTGTGCTCTGCTTTTATTATTGATTTCTGGGTTTCGGTTTGCTCAGCTGCCAGCCTCCGCCACTCCGTGTAAGCCATAAAACGGGCTACTGTTTCGGCTGTGTGGCTTCATGTCAAGATCGCTGTTGTGGGGCTGGTGGGGTTTGTGGGGGGAACTGCTAAAGAATTTCGAAGCTGAAATACCAACACACCGAACAGGGCCGACAGAAATCGAAATCGAAGCCAAAGTCGAAGAGTGAGCTTTTATGTACTTTCACTTGTGCAAACACACGGCCAAGAACGCCGGAGATGCTGCGGCGGAGAGCAGGGTCATCAGTATCCAATGCACTGAAGAAAATCCCCAGACCTTAGGGGACTCTAGCCCCTGATACTTGAACGCATTGGCCCCAGAGCTGAGACTCTCTGAAACACTCTCCCTCTTGCTTTCTTCACTTCTTCGCCTTCAGTTAGAAAGTTCTCTCAGTGTACGTCCGCAGCACGATCATCAGGTCGGATGGGGTTACAAGCCACTCGAATTCGAATTCTTCAGTAGCCAGCAACGGGGCAAGCCAAGCGGTCTTCTCTTCTGACAGCTCTGCTTCTTCTGGTTCTTCAACTTCCACTTCCATCATCTTTTCGCTGAAATCTCGCGCATTTGACGGCCGAGACTCTCCGACCCGGGCATGCCCGGTCACGTGTCCCTGCTCCTGGGCTGCCTCCTAATCCTGCTGCTGGGGCATGCCCCACGCAGCGCCCAGGCCCTCCACCGCTGGAGCCCCATGATGAAGGCCTTCCGCTACCTCCAGGAGTCGATGCTGCGGAACAGTCTGGAGAGGTCTCACCTGAATCACGGGATCGTCTTCGAGTGTCGAACCATGTAAGTGATTCAAGGAGTCCCTCGCGGAGAACTATATGGGCCGTGACTCTTGCAGATCCACACGGGACTTTGGTAACGAGGTTCACTTCCACCTGCAGCTCGGCGATCTCCGGGGCTTCCGTCGTCTCGATCCCAACAAGAAGCTGGCCCTGTTTCTGCACGGCTGGAACGACCAAGGCAGCAAGGACTGGGTGCAGGAGCTGTTACTGAGTAAGATTATCTCCTGCGTGTAGAAGCCCTCTGAATCCCCTGCTCCTTCACAGCCTGGACCCTCTTCGACCCGAACTACAACGTCTGCGTGGTCGACTGGGGGAACCTCTCCCAGAACGACTACAAGAGCGCCTCCATGTCCATCTTCGACGTGGGATTGACGGTGGCCGGGATCATCATGGCCCTGGAGGAGCTGCGCCCCACCCACTTCAACAGAAGCAACGTGACCCTGGCGGGCTACAGCCTGGGCGCCCACGCCGCCGGATACGCTGGAGCAGTCCTGGAGGGCAAGGTGGAGCAGATCATCGGGCTTGATCCAGCGGGACCCCTATTCTCATTGCCGGCCGAGGTTTCGCCCAAGTACCGGTTGGATCCGGGGGACGCCCAGTTCGTCCAGGTCCTGCACACCTCGGGTGGCTCCCTGGGTACGAGCCTGAAGTGCGGACACGCCGACTTCTATCCGAACGGGGGCCGCGCCCCGCAGACGAACTGCAAGATGTTCGCCAACCTCCGGGACATGCAGAACACGAGTGGGTGTGAACTTTTTGAATCAATCTCTGTAAACTGAACTGGAATTCTCTTCAGATCCTATCGCCTGCAGCCACTCGGCGGCCGCCATCTTTTTCCGGCAGTCCATGGACCCGGAGTACCCGTTCGTGGGCCAGGAGTGCGCCAGCTACCGGGAGTTCTCCGCCGGGTACTGCGACGGGAACCGGCGCGCCCGCTTCGGCATCCACTCGCAGAGACGGGCGCAGGGGAGCTTCTACTTCCGGACCTCCCCCAACCAGCCGTACGTCCAGAGGCGCCAGGGACTTTGGCTCGACGGGGTGGCCAGGAAGGCGGGCGGGGGTAGGAGGGGCGACTCCCTGCTGCGCCTCTGGACCAAGTGCTGGCAGCGGCGGGCGAGGGACAAGGATCGCTGCCTGTAGTCCCACTTTTTTTTTTTTAGAGTTACCTAGACAGTTAAGATTCTGAAAAAGGACTTGACTCGACATTTGTACATCTTGACTTGGGCCATGAAAAATATGCCCAAGACCTGTTCCTGAACTTCTGCCAGACTTTCTATCAGCTCTGTTAATTTATTTTTATTATTAGGCGGCCCGTCAACAAAATAAATAAATAGCTTGCGGAGCCAAAAAGTGTGTGGTGTTTTTTTTAAACTTCACTGCATGCTTTCAGGAGCTCATAGGTGGGCGGGCGGGCGCAAGTGCCCCCATGTGGGCATGGGTAGCCGTTATCCTGCTTGGAGGAGAACCTGGAGCAGTGGGCGGGAAAGGCAGCCTGCTGTTAACAGTTAATCGTAAAAGAAAACGCGAGAAAAACGAACGAGGCAGACGCGGAGCAGAAACAATAAACTGGAATTCAATTTTTCCATTGTAAAACATAATTTTCTACAAAACTTGACGTCAGCTTGGCCCGCTTTTTGCTAAAAGGTAGTTAATATTTTTGCAGTCCATTGCGGCGAGTGCCCCTGATCCTGCTCCTTGCTCCCTGCTCCTCGCGATGCACACTACACTTGAGTTGTTCTTGTTGGTCCTTGTTTTTGGTGTAGTTGTTGTTGCTCCGCCTGCTGCTTCCTGTTTTGTAGCTGTTTTTGAAATTTATGGCGCCGTCGCCATCGTAGCCGTCGCCGTCTCCCTCTCCCCTCCTCCCCACCACCGAGAGTCCTGCCCTCCTCACCCAGCCCCCTCTCATGAGTTATGCGCTTTTTATTTCAGCTCCTGGCCACTTTAAGTGTTAAATTGTTTTATGTATGCATGTGTGAGGGGAAGGACTCCTGGACTTTGGCCGTTTAATTATGAAAGTTGACTTCCAGGAGGAGCGCCAGGTCAGGTCCGTTAGAACCTGAGAAAGGAGTTGCGAGGAGTGTTTGGGTGGAGGAGCCAATCTAAACAAATTTCATGTTGGCCTAATCCTTCTCGGGCTAATATTCGAGGCAACTCCGTACTCACGGAGGATGGCATTTAAGTTCTTAAATACTCGCTTTTATTCGATTTACTCGCTCCGCAAGCTCCACACAGGGGTGGCGAAAAGGGGGCCGCGCAAATGGGAAACGTTAATGCGAAAATCATTCTCTGGCACACCCACACCCCACACCCCACATATGGAAAAACGGTCACAGGGTGGAAAGTTCTGTAAAATCCAAAGAACATTTTAGTTTCTGCCGGTGAGGGAGGGGCAGCCAGAAGGGTCCTGGAACGATAGACGCTTACACATAAACACATTCAAATGCTTCCGGTAATGTGTAATAGCTGCACAAGGACGAGGGACTGGAGTCCGGCAGAGTCCGGCTGGCTGGAGCTGGAAGGGGCGAGGGAGGCCCCTCCGGGCGGTGGAGAAGGAATGCCCTCGAGTGGCTATAAATAACTCGCAGCAGGTGCCGTTCAGGTAAACGTCCATGCTGCAACCTGCAACGTGCAACGTGCCACCTACAAGTGCCATCCTGCGCCTCCCACAATGTCCAGCAAGATAGTCCGGACAACAAGAAACACCCCAGCTCTGGGCCCTTAAGTTCAAGCCAAATGTAAATTTCTGTCTAAAGAACAAGGGCCAAGCCAAGGTCCTTTTCTCGCAGTGCATGCCAGGAACAGGAGCAGCAGCTCGGGGCTACGTTTTCTTATGATTACACGCCGTATGGCCCGCTCATTGTTCTGGTCTCCGCATAAGTGCAAATGAGCTTGAAGGATGAAATATTAAGAGTCGTCTTGGACTCTGGTTTTTTCGCTCCTCGACTCCTCCACTCCTCGGGCCATCTCCGCTTCTCTGTTGCCTTTCTGGACTCCTGCCTCCCGCTCCCGATGTCGGCCCGCCACTCATTTGGCCAAATGCAATTTTCGCTAAGAGCGAATATCCTCCGAAACAGACAGACACCGAAAGAGGAAGGGCGGCCGCCAGAAGCCGGTCAGAATGTTGGGCAAGTCAGCAAGTCCGCCTTCTTAACAGGCACTTGAAAAAATTCTCGGAGCTCATTATCCTCCAGCAAATTAATTGAATATATTTTGGAGTAATTGTCAAAGCGAGCGCGATAGTCCTTTGCCTCACACACTGCACTTGTGTCCTTCCCACAAGGATGTGCACATTTCATCTATATTTTCTAATGGAGTGGAAATTAAATTGCCGGTGTAGTTGGCGGGGTCCCCCGTGCTCCGTGCTCCGTGCTCCGTGCTCCCTTCTCCGTACTCGTTGTGTTTTCCGGGCATTCCCCGGCGCACCATCGGCAACATTTTTGAGAGCAACCCTTTTTTATTTGTGCATGTGGCATGCTGAAACATTGCAACGTGGCCGCGGCGCTTGACAAAAGTTATGGGGCCCCTAGTGCAGAGGATAGAGAACGGAGGGTGGGAGAAGCAGTGGTCCAGGGGCTTTCAACTGCAGCAGGAAGTATCGGGTGTAGGCTGGGAAATCGTACTGCTTTATAGAACATGGCTTTATAATATTGAGCAGTTCTTCAATGTGTAGCTTTCAGAATAGAATGCTTTGGGAATTTGTGGCTTCTATGACTTCTGGAAAAGTCATCTTGAAGGTAGGCAGCTTCTGACCACTGGCCACCTTAGCTGGAGCCGTGGCTCTTCGGCACTCGAGGTGATTAAATTTCCGCGAGCAGCTGAACAAGGTCCTTTCCGCACTGTCCTCCTTGGCGCCTCTTTTCACAAATGGCGAGCAATAAACTAAACGCAGAAGATTACGACTGGGACCCAGCGGAAATGATTCTCAGAAAGACTGGACGGGAGCCTCGGATCAGGCTGCACGCCTCCCACACGGGGAAGGAGGCGTGCCCCAGGCCGGGAATTGTAAGTGCAGTTTTACGAGAGCATTTAGCTGATTTGCACAGGGTGGGGGAGGTGGGGGGAACTGAAAATGTTCAGGACCTTCCAAAGGACTCACTCGAAAGGCATAACTTGTTTCCTCCACAATTAATATTCACACAGTTTCGTATTTCAATTAGGAACTATCGGAGACATTTGATGCGACACACAGCCATCTCCAGGAGTATCCTGTTGTCCGCCCGGGCCCTGCCTTTGCATTGTCCTGTTAGTTGATATGGTTTTCCGCCCGGCGCTAAAGATGCTTTTAGCCAAACGGCAGCAAGGCCAACAGCAAGGACCTCGCAAAAACGCTGCTACAACTTAAGCTTAGCAGTGACAGTGGCAGGGAAGTGACCGGGAGAGGGACCGGGAAGGGAGCAGGGAGCAGGAAGCAGGGGCAGGGAGAATGGGGAAGGATAAGCACGAAAACGGAGACAATGCGGAAAATTGTAAGACACTAAAATTGGCTAAAAGGAATCAGTAGCCAACAGGCGAGTATGTTGATGTCCCCCTTCCTTCCCGACTGTATCCTCTATCCAGGACTAAAGGAGGACAGGACTCCAGGGCTGCAGGACTTGTGCCTGGCGTTTGAGGAAAGGAACTCATAAAAGTGAGCAACAAATTTCATTGTTTATGGCTCAGCTTCGACTACATGTGTGCTCTTTTGCAATTTGCTCCGCCATAATGGGGGACCATTTTGCGTGTTTGTGTTTGGGTTTGCGCTTGTATTTGTGTAGTTCGTCCCTCCCCCGTAACGGAGCCAAAAAGGAGCACTTACCCCCTTTAGCTCGGGCGCATAAATAAAAATTAGCTTCGTTTTGATCCTAAACCTCCTTAACGGGCCTGCCAGGCAGTCTGGCAAGTGGTTCCAGCAGATCTGCAAGGACTTTAAAGAGTCCCTCGACCCCGTTGATCCCGATACTTGGGGCCTAAAGGACGTACAGCCCTAGTTGGATTAGCAAAGTTATATGGAGGTCGAACGACGAGTCTAGATAGTTTTTAAGCGAAATCAGACCCCCTTGCTCGATTTTTACGCTAGTTGTCATAAATTGTAATGGAATTCGGGTTAGCCACTTCCACTCTCCCGAGTGGTCCGCCCAGGGCGTCCTTTGTTCGATTTATTTTTTATTAATATTTTCCGAGGGCGAGGGCGAGGAGCATAAGCTAGCAAGGCGTGAAATTAAATTCGACTTGCCTCGGCGTCGTTCCGGGCTCCACAGCCGAACTATATGGAGATTTTAGATGTCCCCTTTCGGCGGCGGGAAATGTATGGCGGAACGAACATCCTTATCCATGCCATGGATTTTTACTAGGCAATAAAATTATATTTTCATTGGCCGGCAGTGGTGGCGGCGGCGGGGCCATGGAACACCATCGGAGGCAACCCCTTGCTTCGCTCGGGGAGCCACTTGCCACAAGCGGCTGTTGCCCCTTCGAGGACCGAGCAGCGACTGAAATCGAGCGAAAGGTCCTTGCTGGAGCTCCTCACCACCTGGAGTGTGGTGGAGTTGGGCGACTGTGGTAGAATCGGCTCGGGGAAAGAAGCAACAGGTTGCTGCTGGAAGGACTGGAAGGCCCAACCGAAAGTGCCTTGGCAAAAAAACTCGGAGGTATTTTCGAGTTTATTTTCCCAATTAGACCTGGCAGGACCTGGGAATTTTTCATTCATAACAAATAACTCGATGAAATATTTAGTGTATCTACTATTTCACCTGCACGGAGCTATTGCAGAAGCATTCGGTTTGATGGCCAGTTTGGAGAATTCTCGGCCCAGCAAAACCATATTTATCGGATAAATGGCCACAGGGTCCTGCGGGGCAGGAGCTGCAGAGCGACACAGCATCGGACGGAAGGAAGGAAGGCCTTTTTTCGTTCGACAATCAAATTGAAATCTAATGAAAAGTGTGCAACAAAAACCTGCTCGCTGCTCCTATTCTCCAATTTGGCACACATTTTGCTCTGTTGTTGAAAATTAATATATTTTAAATATTCAGAAATGCCCTACTGGCGACGGGAGGGGCTGCGGCTGGAGGCTGGAGGCAGGAGGCAGGTGAGCACAACAAAATGAAAAAGGCCTCCAAAATACTTTAACAAATACCGAAAACCGACATTTTACCAACTGCATATTACGTTATGCATATTTCATTTATGGCCAAAATAAATACATAAATACATATGTAAAATGCAGGTTCGCAGACCTGCAAAAAGTGCGACCGTGGGCCAGGACTCATTTCCCATCAACAGTATCGATGTGCCCCCTGGAACTAGACTCGGACTTTGCTACCTCCGCACTGGATTATTTTTAGCCTCTGCCCTAGGTACTGGACTCCACTACTCACCTCGTGATGATTACCATTGAACCATTATTGGGTGCCAAGTGTGGACATGTTCCACGGTTCCTGTAAACATTTGCTGCTAAGCTGGGCGTTGGGCGCTGGGCGCCCACGGACCCGACTCCCTGCCCAGCCGGGAGGGGCGGAGTTCATTGCATCTACATCTGTCGGCATTTTTGCATTTAATGCCATAAAAGTTTATCTGGCAATGTGTCGTCGGGAGGCGGGCGGTGAGGCGGGGAGGCCACTTTTATTTTCAGTATTTTAATTAAATAAAAATTTATTTGTTTGTGCAGACGGGCGGGCGGGCCCGAGGGCAGGAGGGGCGAGTCAACGAGCTTAATTGAGACCATTTTGTGCCAATTTCGGCCTAGACTCGGCTCGAGTCCACACTTTGCTTAATTAATCACACAGAAAGAGGGCCAGAACGGGGACGGACTCCGGAATGATCCGCAATTAAGGGAAGGTTTTGGCCGATCCGAAAGTGGATCTGAGCCGTGTTGGTTCCGGAAGGGCACTGGGATATGTGCGACTTCAGAGTCCGCCCAGCGGTTCTCAAGAGTTAAGTTATACCCGGATCGCAATGGGTATCCGAAGGTTCCCTACTCTTCATTGGGCTTGGCCCGGCTTATGCGCGTTTCGGTGGATTGTTGTCCGTTTCGGTTCCGGTTTTTTAAATGTCGGTGCCGAGCCCCCCACCATGCATTGCATCCGGAGTGAAAATGTGAGTGTCTTTTTTCTTTTCAGCTGTTGGTTGTTTGTTTATTTATATCTCGCTCGTTGTTGACTTTTGGTTTTGGTTTCGTTTGGCCGTTGCTGTTTTTTGTTGTTAGTGGCGTGATAAACATATCAAGAAAATGTTTAGTTTTTATCCACTTTTCGAAACACACAGCTCCGTCTCTCCGCTTGCCTATTTTTGCACTGCCATGAAAGTAATGGCAATTAAACCCGGTGATTGTGGCTGTTTTTGATGGGTCGTAAGAGCTGCTCTTTTTGCGTTTTTTATCATACGTACCTATGTACCTCCCCCCGGCAGAAACGCTTCAATTAGCGCGGCTATTGCATAAAAACGGCTGCTTGTTGGCGCTAAGGTGGCAGATCGCTGGGCTGCTACCTCCAGAACCCTGGTCCGAGATCCCAAGCCAGTACTCATAACCTCCGAGTCTTACGAGCCAATTACACCTGATTACACATGTCTGGCCCAAGGTCCGAGGCAGGTACTTCAGTGTCCATTACTCCGGCGGTTATGCAACGCCAAGGGGCAGCTCTGAGCCGCCTCGGCCGAGCTCTTAACGTGGCTTTTGCAGCTTGTGCCGTTGGCGGTTACAACAAAACTTACTTTACAGCTCCGCCGTTGCGGTCGCAGTCGCGGTCGCCGTCGCAGCTGGAGCCAGCGACTGCACTTCTCGAAACCCGGCTTACCACAGTGGACCCCATACGCGTAACATGGTTTCCAAAAAAATCAAATTTGTTGGGGCTTTGGGGGGCCCGAGGCGCATAGTCTCGAGCCTACATGTGCCCAGCTACAGTTTCACATTTTTTTCCACTGTACTCGGTTCAGGCCCAATACGCTTGGTCGCTGTCTCAGCCGCTGGCTCTGCCTTCGCCGCTGTCGCTGCCTCAGCCGCAGTCGCTGTCGGTTTTTGAGGCTGCACAAAGTTTAAACAATTTGGCGTTTAGTTCTCCTTCGCGTGCGCCAAAACCAAGTGGGCTAAAAAGTCGTCCAACTCTGCCTGCAGATCGTGATTCGAAATTCCAGATATCGAAAGTGAGTCTTAGTTTTTTTTTGTGCTCCGAGCAAGTGCCCGGCAAGTGCCCCTCCATCACAGTGCGTACTATGTGGCAAGCGACCTGACCTGACCCCTGTTCCCAGCGAGCGCGTTAAAGCAACATCTTAGCTTGTGTGCCGTGGAAGTTGCCAATTTCTGTTTCATGTGGCATGTGTGGCACGCCACTGGCAGCCACTGGCGCTTTCGAGCAGCCACACCCCTCGTGCCAGCCCGATAAGTGCTTCTCGTTGGCTTTGCATTTTTAATAAATGCCATTCAACAAATTGGAGTCTGAGCTCGTTGGCCGGATCGCCTTGCTCCGGATTCGAGGGTTCGACGGGTCGGGAGATATCGCGCCGATAAGGCCAACATGGCCATCGAAATCTTCGGCGACCTTGAAACGCACTATAAAGATAAACAGACGAATTCCACGCCGAGAGATCAAAAACGAATAGCTTTTCGAAAGGCTTGTTTGGATTTCTTGTTCGCGAGTCGCGACTCTCAGCGGCGGCGCATGCGCAGCAGCGTGTAAACACTTTTGACCCAATTGTCGGGCTCCGCTGGCCACGCCCCTCGCGGCCGCCCCCCGCGGGCTGTGGAGCGAGTGCAGTTGGTTATTCAACGCGGCATGTGCAGTCTGTGTGCAGACGCTGGAAGTTAGGAAACTCCGGGGCGGGCCGGTGCAGTGCAGCCGAGTACACGCCAGCGGAGACATTAAGAAACCCTGTTTACGTGCAACATTTTGGAACGAAAACGTTGATGAATCATCGCTTTCCAATTACCCCAAATTCCCAAAATACTGTGGCCCACAACCCGAAAAACACGAACGCTGTCGGCCTTCACTCATCAATTAACAATTGTCACCTGTCAGTGTCGGCGCATCGGTCTTACCTGTGACCCCCAGGGCCCCTCCCCGCTCCGCAATTGACCACAAAAATATTGGGCCCCAAAAGCAACAGAGAAGCAACAACAACCGGCGGAGTTTTGGTAAGAGCCGCCACAAAAACGGCCAACAGCGCCGTTTGTGTTAGCCTCTGTTTTTGTTTTATGCATGAAAGTCAAGGTCGGCCTTTGATAGTTGTGGCATGATTAGCATTTGATATTTTGTTTTCAATTTCTGCTTTGGGGTTCGTTTATATTGTGTTTTTTCCCGATGGCGTATTTTACGATTATTATATGCGTGGACGTGGAGGTGCCAATTGGTTGGCCAAGACGCGAAAATTGAGAGGGGGACGCCAAAGTAGGCACCGACTCAGATACCGTAAAGCCATCCTGTGTCCTTGCAGCCCTGCTGGGAACCTGGCCAGCTGCTGGCAGGACAATCAGATGTGTTTATACAGCATTGGAAAGCTTGAAGCGTTCGGGGGGAGGCTGGGATTAAAAATTATACGGAAAGTTCATATTTTTGTGGAAATAGCTTAGAGTGCAGCCCGCCCACAGCACCCATTCCTCATATCAATATGTTTGCTTTATTTATTGACTCGCCTTCGGTTGTGCGATATCCTCGCGGCAGGATGCCGTCTTCTGACAGTTGGCACGTAGCCGGGCCAGGACGACGGGGCGTATACGTATTATAAGTTATGAGCTAGCCCCGGTGATCACGTACACGCCCCGATGGCTGACTGAGTGTGGGCTGAGAAGCGCCTCTCCAGCTCCCACTCCGACACCCACACCCACTCCCACTCCCACTCCCCCTCCCGTCCCCCAAAAAGTCCTGCATACAATAATGTTAATGCCAAACAATTAAGTAGCCCAGAGACCTCTCCGTTTCGGATTTAATTACAATTGCAAGCAATTTCTGCTCCAGCGACAAGCCAAACACCATGTGTTCTCTTTTTAGCCGTCCGTTTGCCATTAGCGGGGGAAAAACAGACCAGAATTCCGAATGCAGGGATGGCGGGTCAGGGGTCAAGGGTTGCGAAGCGGGTCGGTCAGCTCCACGCGCTGAGAAAAGCAATTTTCCGGTTGAGTTTACAAATGGCGGGCGCGGCCAGTGCTGACAATAAATGATATATCACTAAGTCTGGTCACCTTTATGCGATGCCCCAAGTAAACACACTCTGTGCCACATTTAAGTGCAGCGGGGCGGGGGCGGGGGTTGCTTGTGTGTGGGCTGGCTTAGCTTGTATGTGTGTGAGGTTGTGTTCCAGGGGAGTCCTGTGGCTCCCCGCTCTTCTCTTGGCATTCGTGCCCGTCCCTATTAAGCTGTGATTGCATTAAATGTTTATTGTCCGAGCTCTGATTTCTGGCGGATTAAATTAGCCGGCAGAGCGTTTTTTCGGAACTATTAGGCATTCCGCACTAGTATCCTAACTTTCATTCTATTTCCTTTCGACTTTAAAACACAAACTACTCCTGATTCCTCCTCAGCCCTCTCACCTGTGTGCCGAATATTCATAAATGCTCGCCATTTATTGCCAGGCCACTCTCGTAGTCCTGTTTCGGGGTTTGTTTGTCGTTACACACACTCCCCGCACACACTAACACACACCCACACACCCACACACACCAACATACACCCACGCACACTCAAGCAGACTCACAATTCCGAGGACAGTTATGAATGGCAATCCATTCGCTTAATGGAATTTCGTGTTGTTTAACTTTTACGTGGCTCCCAGCTTGTGGGAGGGGCAGGGGGAAGGGTGTGGCATGTGTGTGTGTGTCCTCGGGTCAGCTAGGGTCGCCCTTGCCCCCCTCCTCCCTGGCCATAACTTCTGGAACCCTCCAACATCATCGTAAAGCTTTATTAACATTTATTATTCAAGACTTTGCCTCGGTCAAGTTTGTGTCTGTTTTAGTTTTATGATCGCTTCCGACTCGACACCTCACCTTAGACAGCCCCCTTCCCCTCCCCCTTCCCTTTCCCATCTCCATGACCCCTCCCCCCTGACCAGAGCAGGCTTTAATTTCAATAAACGCACATTTTATGACTGCCCGGGTTTATGGGCACGTTGGATTTATTTATTTTTCATTACATTATGCCGAGTGCGGCCCTCCAGGCTTTAGACTTTAGACCCCTCCTCTAGCCCCGCCGGCCAGGAAAGGGTGCCAGGGTGCGTGCGTGTAATGAACAAAAATTGCCGAAATGCTGCCACATGTAACTCGACAATTTCGCCAAAGCACACAGGAATCGAAGCTCTGAAACAGAAACTGAAATCGAATTCGGAAAATTGGCAGGTGGTGGTGGCGGCAAGGGGCAAGGGGCAAGGGGCATGCTCTCCGCAGGTGCAGGACAAAAGTGTCCAAGTTGCGTGTGCCGCAGGGTCCCGATGCAGTTACAAATGTTGATAAGATGCCATCGATTCGCATAATTTATGTTGCCACACGGGGGGCGAGCACAGTGGGCGCCAAGAGTGTGGCACCTCCAATTGAAAATCGAATAAATTCAATAAAGGATAATAACTTGGAGAGTCGTCCTGAAAAACCTACCCGAAACATATTATTTATTCAAAGGATTTGACTCTGCTTCCAGCGGGCACTGTTCCCCCCACGGGGACTGTATTCCGGGACACCCACTCGAGCACACATGCACTTGCTAGCAACACACACATACACAAATACTCAAAGCGCTGCTGGCGTCGCTGCCAGCGCAGGGACATATCGAGGACATTTAAATCGCTCTTAAGTCTCGTTTAATTGGTACTTAGCATGCAAATGCAAAATGAGGCGAGATCCTAGGCAGCAATTGTCGCACTGCCCCCCTGCCGCACGCTCTATCTCCGGCTAAGCCTCTCTTTCTCGCAGGACCTCCGTCGCTGCGTGAGGATGTGCGAGCGTGTGTGTGGCTGCTGCATGTGTATCATTAGTTACATGAGCAATATGCCAGGCACATCGTCAGCTCGAACTGCTTGGGTCTGCCAGGACTCAGGACTCCGGAGTCCTTTTCAGTACCTCCTCGTTTTGCTCTCCCCACTCCCCCGTTTCTCACACACATGCCGAGCTGAGAGAGTGTTGGAGACTACACTGCGAGAGACAAAGGAGGATGAAGGCCCCAGCTCCGAGCAAGCCTGCGTTTCTATCAGTGTGCGCCCCTAGGAGCTTGAGAGAGCGCCGAGCAACGAACCGAAGCACATTGCAGTGCATTGCATCAAATCAAATCAAATTTAATTGAAATGCCATGCAAAAATATTTTGAGAGAGACGAGAGACGCAAATTGATTGATTTTTGGTTCTCACTTTCCCGAAAGTCCAATTTAAATGGCACGCCCCCTCCCTCCCCCAGCCACCAGCCACCTCCACCAGCGTCCTGCGGCCAGGACCACTCATTGATATAATTACAAAGTTTTGTTGGCCGGTTGATGAGCCAGTTGGAAAACATAATCAAGAATGCGTTGGCCGGAGCCACTCCCATTGCCTGCCGCCCACAGTCCTTGGCCGAAAAAGTTTTAATTTCAAATGAAGTTTGAACAAGCGAGTGGACCGGCGGGGGCGGAGGCAATAAAATAATCAAAGCGTGCACAAAAGTGCAACGAAAATTGCCGAAAAACTGGTAACAAAAGTAAGCAAAATAGAGAAGAAATGGGATAAAGGACGAGGAGTGAAGCCAACTGGGCAGGAGCGCAGAGTGGAGGGGCAGGACTCGCCGAAAAGACTAACAGATACCCAAAGAGGATAGTTTTTCATCGGCCAGCATAGGAGTCCAACGCCATCCCTCGCCCTCCATAGATACTGCGAGGGTAGTCGCGCATACCCGAGCTTTTCCTGGCAGGGTGTTCCTTGCAAAGGGTTTCCAGCTGCGGGCCAAAGCAAATTTACCTGAAGAAAGCCAGGACGAGTGGCTTTGGAGACGGGCAGTGGAGAGCCACGCTCCGCCAAAGATGCGGAAATGCGATGGCGAGGGCGAGGGCGAGGGCGGAGGCGGAGACCCAAACGGCAAATCTACTCAAAAAATGTCCAAAGTACAGGACGAACAAAACGCCAATGCCGTTAGTCCGCGAGTAATGAGAGTCGGCGGGACAGAGCGAGCGGTGGGCTGCGGCAGGAGGGTCAGGACAGCTATTATGCGCCATTAGGGCATAATTAAAATGCTTAAGTTGGGCGGGAGGAACACCAAATACGGACCAGACACCGATAATAACAACACTGCGGGGAGGAGGGGCAGGTGGGAGGAGAGCAGGAGACTGTACTGGATGCACTCATAGAGGGGGATAGGGACTCTGCAACAGCTATTTGTTATTCATTTGCATTGGGGTGTTTTGGTATCTCAAAGTATTTATATCTTTCAGTTGCATTTATATCTTACAAGAACGAAAATAATATAATAATAATAAATAAATTATCCTAGTGGCCCACCTTATTAGGAGTTACAAGGCATCAATGGGTTAAGCGATTCAAACGGCAAAAGAGAGACGAAAATTTATCTTGCAACTCACATGCAGCTGTACTTCAATCGCCGGTTCCTATTCGCGTCTCCCCGTTCGTGAAGATACAGTTGTGTCTTTTGGCATCTGTATCTGCGGGAATGCCGCCTACACACCCGCGTACGCGAACCCGAACGCGAATACGTGAAAGAAGGAGAAGCCGACGCGAACACCAAGGATTGTACCTAGAAATCACTGTATAGATGAATTATTTAATAAGCGTGTAAGAATATGAATTCTGGGGTGGTCTTTCTACGGTTTTTCCTATCCTATTCCCAAAGCGGGGAACTGAAATCCACGATTTTAAAACAGTTAACCGGCACATCCGACCAAGCACTCGCGTATTCCTTTCGAGGACACTGGCACTGACTGTTTGACGACGCATCTGTTCTAATTCAAACGACTAATTCCTTTTAAAACGATTTAAAACCGAGTTTCAATAAGACGTCGCGTAAGAAAAACGAACGCCAAACTTGCGGATGCGGACGAAGAAGTAAAATGGCTGCGATCGGCCAACTTCATACGCAACCTGTTGCAAGGTTCGAATGAGAGCGTGGGGAAAATGAGAGCGTGGTGAGAATGAGAGCGTGGAGGAAAAAGGAGTGTGGAGACTGAGCGCGTGGAGAGAAAGAGAGCGTAGGAAGAGGAAAGGAGCTTCCTTCGGCCACACTATTCACTAGCGAGGAAATCCAATACGGAGTTTGGCGCGAAAGGGAAAATATTTAAGATTGGGTCTAAAATGTCCTGATATCCTCTAGCAGAGATACATCCTTCATCACAGAGACCCCTTGTTCAATAAATACTCCAAGGAGTTCACACTCCATTCTTTTTCTCAGTCCATCAATCTGAGCAATGAATTTTGGCAATTAAGCAATCACTTTGCTCATGTCCTGAAAGGGGCTAAGAAAGAGGGGCAACGGGAGGAGGCTATCCTTTTGCCTGAAAGACTCTGGCAGATCCTGAGTGAACACTCCCATTTCCAAACCAAAAAAAAAAACTCCCCAACTCAACTCAATGAAATGTTTGTTTATTTTTTTGATGCAGCAATAGCAGCTTCTCCAGATCCTTCCTTGCGCTCCATCTCCTCCTCCTCCTTGCGCTCCAAGAGTCAATCTATAGAAATAAGGATATGCATATGCTCCTGCCCGAGAGTGTGTGTGTGTGTGTGCCATTTTATAGCACAGATAAAGGTTGGGCGGGGGCGGGAGCGCTCTCGAAAAAGCAAAAGTTTTCACTTCAAGTACTATTTTCGCTCTGCTTTCTCATTTTTTGCTCCCCTAAGTTCTTTTATTTTTCGTTTTCTCCAATTCCCGTTATAGTGTTGTTGGTACTTTTATGGCAGTTGTTGTATCATCATTCGCCCGGCAAAAGAGTTTGGAGCACTTGAGTAGCATTAAAGCATCAAGCGATTGTCTACGGAAAGGCAATTGACTTGTCCGCTCCCGGGGAGAGTACGTGTGTGTGAGCAGCAGACTCCAAATTGGTTGCCCGGGCAATGGGGGCGAGCGGGACGCGAACAGTCCCCGTACAAAGGATCTAATGCACTGCCGGCTATGGTGGTATCCATAGAGAGGAGTTCCAAACAAGTTTAATTTCAACATAACCTTTTTGGGGCTTTATTATTTGGTATTATTATGAAAATAGTTGTATTATGTCTCTTTTATGGCCCAAAAGGTCATTGCATTTTCCAATGCAAACTAATCGTGCATAAAAATAACTTTTTATCGTATCCTTTGGCATTGAAATAATTTAAATTAGTTTCGGAATGCATTGCAAATTATGGGCAAACAATTAAGCCGACAATTTCGGGCCATAGAGCCCGGGGCTCACAGCCGCGACTCCCTATTAACTGATTCTGGCCGGAGGGGCTTACACGGCGTCACACACGATGCCCGAACAGGTGACACCCAAAACCGAACCCCAAACCGAAACCCTAAATGCCATTTGAATATTTTTCCCAGTTCGCTAAGAGGCAGGGAGCCAGGGGGTCACATAGAAAAGCAATTAAATTTTAAAAATTTATTAAGCTACTTTAGCAATTTTCCTAATTATATTCATTATAAAAACAACGATTTTCCACAACTTCGGGGGGCTTTTCTGCTGTTTTTACTGCAAAAAAGGGGGCTACGGTTTTAAGTTTCGTTCTCTGGTGCATTCTTTTCGGGGCTCTCAGAGGGAGTTCCACTGTTTCTACTGTTTATTCGTTTATGCAAAAATAGCCGAGGGATTTCAGAAATTAGGGATACAGAGAAGTGTGAAATTATTAACAAAGCTCTTTCCCCTTTAGTCACGCTTCACTGTCACCTCAATTTCAGCATTTCCTCGCCCCTGGACACCCCTTTATTATTGACGTCTGCTTTCGCCATATTCGTGCTCCCATTTCCATTTCAATTTTGTCTTTCTGCCCTTACTGTGTATCACCTCCTCGCGGCCCCTTTTTGGGCTGCCACTGAACATGATTTATGCATCGGGGGGCGTGGCGCTTCTATGTCCTTATTTTTCTGGCCGACGACAGCTTCTGTCGCAGATCGATGCAATTTGCCAGGAATTAATCACTTAAACGACTACAAGCACGTGTATTTTGTGCCATTTCCCAGGATGCACTTCGGAGGAGACGGGCGAAGGATGGCGTTCATTCTTTTGGTGGTCAGTGTCCTTGTAGGGCTGGCTCTGGCCGAAGGCGCAGATCAAGGCACTGCGCAGGACTCACCCCATGTCCGGCACAAGCGCGGCATCTTCTGGGACTTTTTCCAGAAGATGGTCATCACAAAGAACCTAATAGTGGATGTAAGTATCCTTAGAGTCATTTTCCGTCTTAATCCTTTTAACCTTTTATTCAACAATTACCCCTTTAAGCAATATGTGGACACACGAAACACCCTGAACGACGTCTACAACGTGGTGAACGAGCAATTCAGCGATCCAGGACCAGCCAAGCCCACGAGCAGCCCTCGTGTAACCACCGAGAAGACCGTAAGATCTTTCCAGTTACTCCCTAAAAACACTATTAACTGAATTCGATATCATCTCAGTCCATCAGTGGGGAGGAGAGCGGAGGGGACAGCGAGGAACCCCCCACAACAACCGAGTCCTTCTCCATCTCGAGATACGAACTGGGCAGGATCCTGGGGAGAAACTTCCGGGGCCTCCAGCGCCTGGCGATGAGCGAGTTCAGCACGGCCCTCAACGTACGTGGTGGCATATCGGGCCGGGGGAATGCTCGTCCTTCTACTTACCCTCTTTTCTCTCCTTTTAGGCCACCAAGTACAACCTGGCCGAGTACAAGGCCGAGGCGGACAAGCAGTTCGCCAACAGCCTGGCCGTCGAGAAGAAGAACAAACTGAAAAGTCTCAAGGGCTGACACTGAGCCGGGCCACGCCCCTTCCCCAAGTGCCTGATAGTTTTCTCTGTGATAGGCTGCTCCTCCATTTTTTCTATTATTCCGTAACTTTATTTATTTAATGGTTTTTTTTCGACTGTATCTGTATTGAATAAAATGGGGAAAGTGTCCCCGAACGCATACGAACTCGTGTCTACGACTATTGTGCGTCAAATTAAAAAGTTTTCTTTCATAATTTTATTGATAAACTTTTATTCAAAATAAAGCAAGTAAAAACAGGAGGCAGTCAAAACAAGAAGCGGGCGCAAAAAGGACCAAACTGGAAGCCAAAAGGGAAAACTGCAGTATCACCAAAAAATTTAGACAGTCTTCGCTATAAAATAATAACGTTTATGATTGGTCCTTACTATTGTGTTTTGTATCCTGTGATGCCTCGCATTTAATTGGAAATATATTAAAAATAATATTTATGAGAAAAAACATTTTTCTCAGTGGGGTTTCCTTTTTCCCACACATGGCTGCAACTTTGTGAAATCGAAGTAAAGTTGCAAACAAATTCAAACGGCAAAACTTGCCAAAATACAAAGACAGTTTTGTGTCTGGTCTTGGCCCTCCTCCTGGACCTCTTCGGGCCCGCATGTCCTGCGCAGGAGCCGGGCTCCCGCATAGTTAGCAGAAACCACTAAAAGTGTCATAATTCGATGCCCATGAGATGGCTGTCTCGAAAGTACGCTGGCCGACAAAACTTTGGCGGTAATGACTGTCGTAAACCCCTCACCGCCCACCCCTCCTTCTGTCACTGGCCTGGACAACTGTGCGTATGAGCAACCTGGCGGGGAAAAGCCTGGGAAAGGCGTCTGCAAAGTTCTGGCCGGGGAAACAACGGAAAAGCCAAAAAATACCAGGAAACTTATCGAAACTGGCGAGCAGTTGCAGTTTCTGCATCTGCCGGGAGGTATTTGCCAGATAAACAGATTCCTATACACTTTAATGCTTATTTCTGGGTACTCGAAACAGGGATTGGAGAATCCTCAGAGCCTCCAGCATGGCTGGGAATGTGTTTAACAAATTTTAGCCTATGAAAAACTATTTGCTTAGACCTCAGCTCATTTTTTCGAAAAACTATTTATGAGTCATTCAAACAACAGAACAATTAGCTCGAGCTCCGAAACAAGATCATCTAACTATCACAAACAGCACTAAAAAGCAAGTGCGGAAGCTTTAGATCCATAAAAAGTGTTTCGTTCAAATGGACGAGTAATTTCTGGCCTGAAATTATCGCCGATTTGCACCAATTATCTTTAATTCGATCAGTGTCAACCGGGGAATTGTAAAGGCCGGGGCCTGTCATCCCATCCGCATGCTGGAGGTGTTCTGGCCTTTATTTTCAATTCGGCATAGCGGGAAATTTTCATTGCGGCACTCGCATTCATAAATAAACAAACACCAAACAAACAATGAAAATTTGCGAATGAGGGGAATCGAAACGTCAACTCACTTAGCTTAGCTTACATCCCAGACTTTTAGACAATCCACAATTATTAAAAAGCCTTCCGCTAACGAGGAATGGTCCTTGGTTCGAGCCACGTACCCCGACTCTAATTTTTTGAAGAGAGCCCCATAGGAAAAATGTACAAAAAATGGATTTGAAATTTTGCATTTGGGTTTTGATGCAGATCGATTAGGAATCGATTCACAATTGTTTCATGGTATTCCGCTTAGGAATTGGTTGACTATTGGCGGAGGTATGGTCTTCGGCTGGAGCCATATACCCCGATTCATAGGAAAAATTTACAAACAAATTGTAAAGCACGTTTCAAAAAAAGAGCACTACGGCTCCTAAAATTAGAGGTCTGAATTATTATTAAGCAGCGAGCCCGTCATGGTGCCTGGTCAGCAGCATCTGGGCTATATAATTTGGAGCGATAGTGAGTGTGAGTGGAGGCTTTCTAAACGTAAGGGAACAATACGATCAGAAATTACAGAAATGTTTATTTTTGTTCCCGCGAGCTCCGAGTTGTTGTATCTGAGAATCGTTTCTATGAAAGTTAATTTGAATAATTGCGATGCGAATTTCAGATCACCTCGTCACTCTGAATGAGCTATTTATAGTTATATGCGCTTTGGCCGCATCATAATTCAATTACCCCCATACTATTTATTTATTTATTTGAGTACTTGCTTTGGCCTCGTTCTCAGACTTTGGCTGAGACTGATTGAGCCTTGAACTCACTTGATTCGATTAGCTTCGAGTTGATAATCAGCGATCTATGATCCCCGTCTAATCATTAGACTTGACTTGCTGGCAAGACAAAGGCATGATTCCCACTTTCGTTAGGTGTTTATTTTCAAATACATCACATGAAAAAAATTCACAAAAATTCTGAGCTAAAACAATCTTATGCAACTCTCCACATAGATTCAGACCCGGATCCGTTCTGGTCCGCCTAGAACAAAAGGTTCAAGGAGGTTAACTTAACCCTTGGCAAACCTCACAGGGCTGGCGGAGGCGAAGGGGCGATTGGTGCCAGGGGCACCTTCTCGGTGGGGGCGTCGTAGGGCACGGCACTGCGGGGGGTCGTCGATCCCCCGTCAGAGAGCTTGTGCTTCAGGATATCATACTGCTGAACCACCAACTGGCCGGCGTCCTTGGCGCCTTCGCTGATCTTGTCCGCGTAGGGCTTGGCCGCCTCCGCCACGTCCTCTGCCCCATTTTTAATCTTGCAGCCGACGTTCTTGAAGAAGTGGGTGAAGTCACTGTCCTCCGGCTTCTTTTCACCTTCGCAGTCGGCACGTTCCCCGTTGGCCCCTGCGGACATTGTCAGCACCACCAGACCCATCAAAGAGAGCATCACCAGCGATTTCATCTCGACAGTTTCAGATCAGACACGCGACTGACCGCTCGGTGTCTCTGGGCCCCGTAAATAGGCTGGGGAACTCACGATTCCGGTCTCCGGGCTCTCAGGTCTCGGGTCTCTGATCTCGGTTCTCAGATCTCCGGCAACCGGTTCCGCTGCTTCGGCCCGCCTCGGTCCCTCCTCTACATGCTTCGAAAGTCGAAATCAAGTTGCGTTCGGGGGAGCAGCTTGTTTGTGTTTATACTCTAGGAAATAGTGTTACGATTTGGACGAGGATTTTCCCAATAGACCTAGAGTTCAGGGCCTGTCTGTCGGTTAGAGTGATAATCTATCTATAGTAATCTATAGTGATACGATATAGAGCTACCTATATTCAACTGAATCCTAGGACATAAAGATAGAAGCCCCCACATTTTGCAGGGTATATAAAGTTCGTCTCTAACCAGACTGATTTGGTTTCCAATTTCAATGCAAACTGCTCGAAGCGGAAAAATTGAGACTGTCTCATTGACAAGTCTATAACACGCAGAATCAAATAATAAACACAGAGTCGAGATCTGATCATAAAGAAACAATAAATCTACAAGACGAACGATTCTAAGAACTAGATCTGTGTTTTTATTTTTCACAAAAGTATGGACAATTAAATTAGGAATTAGGAATTACATTTTGAAGAACTCATCTGCGCGCGGGAGGCCCTTGCCTGGGAGCGGCATCCTCATTATCGAGGCACAAGGGGGCTTCAGTTTCCTGGGGTTGGCCCAGTAGGTGCAACAGCCACGATGATCCCGCCAGGGGCATCCTATGCCCGTCCAGACGCTGGCTCCAGTGCAGAGGAATCCGAGGGCCATGAGTAAGGACACGAGCAAGAGTCCGCAGGTGCTCAGGAAGTGCATCTTTGCCAGGCTGCAGGCAATTGCCAATTAAAACCAGTGTCTGGGCCCCTCAAACGCGACTCCCTTGTGATTCATTCTCGACTGCAAAACCGGATCGGAGTTGCATTCTGTTCGTTTATTTTTGGCCAGAATCGACCACAGAGTGCTGGGAAAAGTTCAGAAGAGAAAGTCACCAGAACTGAGTCATCTTCAGCCACTAACTCATCTAAGTATTGCAGTATCTTGGGGTATTTATTAAAATAAATAAATAATTTTCGCCGCAAACTCTGCGATGCAATGAGCTCTAAGCCACTATTACTAATAATTAAGTTAGGGATTTGTATCTATTTCTAGGGGCTAGTTCTACAGGCTATTTTGTGGTCTCCGGGACAAAGTCCACTTCGTTGGCCTGATCCTCCAGCCAGTCCATGGGGACGGGGGGCGCCGAGGTGGTGAGCTCCTCCTTGGGACTACTCTCCTTGGGTGTGGAGGGGTTTAAAAATGGGTCTGTGGTACTGGAAACCTCCTCCTGGTCCTTGTGCTTGTCCGTGTCCATGTCCTTGTCCTTGTTCTTGTCCTTGTCCTGGGTAAGAACACTCACCAGCATGTTGAAGCGCTGGAAGAGGGAGCGAGTGACGTCGCGGGCCTTCTCTTCAAGCAGCTTCGCCTCCTTCTCGATGTTGGCTATCCAGGGCTTGGCCTTCTCCAGAGTGCACTGCACGCTAAGGACGAACTTGTTGACCTCGCTGGGGCTGGGGGTGGTGGCGTTCGCCTCCTCTACTGCCGACTTGGCTTCAGATCCGCAGACTATAGCCGCTGCCTGCAGTTGGCCGATCAGGCAGAGCCCCAAAAAAAATACAACAGCCATCGAATTAGTCATCGTTCTCCGGTTTCTTGGGTTTCTTGAGCTTGGGTGGCTTGAGACTTTTGATCGCCGATGTGGTGTTTCTCCTTCGAGGCCCCAAACGCGACTAAAACCCGTTTGCAGTCACTTGACCAAGTTCTTGGGTAGATTGGGCTGGGCCTAGGTTCCAGCTGGGTTTCGGAGCTCACCTCGTCGAGAAAGTCGTCGGGCGACTTGAGTGCATTTTGTCCAAAGCCCCGATATAGACAGAGAAAGAACGAGCTACCGGGAATTCTCCAGAGAAGAAAAAGGAAAGAGCAATCAGACTGTTTTATGCAACAATCCATCAAAGTATCCCCCAGAAGATTCGCATGAACATATGTAAATCAACTGACATGACTCATAGCCACACTCTGCATTTAGATTCGAGGGAATTAAATAATACGTTCTGGGTCTGATAAGTCTCATCCTCCAGTCCAATTGGAAAGAGAGGAACAACTCAACAAGACAGAGAAGAGAGACCAAAAAAGTTGGATTCTTTCACATTCTGTTTTTATTCACATAAAAAAGTAATAGGAAAATAATAAAAAAAAAAACCTAAACATCTACTGGGCAGGGTCGGAGCCTACTTCCTCAACTTGCTGCAGTTGCCCAAGGCGTCCAGGATGTGGCCGTGGCCGCATTGCTGCTCCCCCTTCAGGATGTCCGGGTTAATGATCTCCACGTTGGCGAGGAAGCCGCGGTCCTTGCTCATCTCCTCGGCCGAGTCCTTGGCCAGCTTGTCGCGGAAGTCGTCGAAACGGTCCTTCAGGTCCGAGCCGAGGACCTTGGCCTTCTCGCCGAGCTTTTGGGCGCCCTCCTTTAGCTCGGTGCCGAGATCCTTGGCCTTCTCTCCCAGCTTCTTGGCGCCCTCCTTAATGTGGCAGCCCACGTTCTTGAAGAAGTCGCGCACCTCGTGCTCCGAGCTGCTGCTGCTTCCGGTGATCTCCGAGATCTTGTCGCTGACATCCCCCAGCCCGGGAATCTTATCCTCGCAGTCGAAGAGGCCTGCGTGGCTCATCGCCAGGGCTCCAACCAGGAGCAGGGCGAGTAGAGATCCTTGTAGGAAGTTCATCATTGGATGTTTTTGCTATATCTGCGTAGGTTCCTTTGGTTTCTCGACTGAAAACCAGACTGAACGCTGACTTGACGGTGACTCTATGGCGACTGACCTGGGCGCCCCGGATCGCATTCATTTTATTCGCATTCCGGCGCCTTTGTGTTCGCATTTTCTCGAAGCCCGTAATACTCGGTAATTCAATTTGCGAACAACAACAATCGCCTCGGATCACGAGCAATTGTGCGCTGATTTAAGATATCTACTAAGATATGTGACAAGAGGGTGGCTCCTCGGACACCCTGGAGCGCTCTTAGAGTCCCTGGAACCCCCGGGCGGGAACGCGGGTCAAGGCTATCGCAGATAAGGCAGCCACTTTCCGACTTCCCGACTTCCCGATCGGCCGAACGCTCCATCCCTTTTTCAGCAAAACGACTTTGTTTTCCAACGACCCGTCTAGTACATACAGTATTATATATAGATTGTATAGATTTTTTTGCCACTGCCGGAAACTCTGTCAAAAATGGAACATATACACTCTATACTATAGACCATACAGTGCGTTCAATTTGTATTTTTACTGGAACTGACCCATAACGACGCATAATAGATCACATGATAAGCGAATATAAGAACTACTTCAAAACCAAACAACTCAACACAATGGGTTCTGATTATTTCAAAGACTGATTACTTATAGAGTGTTAAATATCATCCCCCGAATTGGAGGAAAACTTCTCAAAGGCACTCTGGTCGTTTTCGCCGATTGATCCGCCGTTAATCTCATCGTTTATGTCTAGCGATCCCCCGCCGCTCTCCGGGTTTGTGTCGTCGTCCTCGAGCTCGCCATCCTCGAGCTCGCCATCCTCGAGGATGTCGATTTCTACGTAGTCCTCGTCCTCGGAAACGGGAGCAAACCCCCTCAGGAACTTCTCTTCCTCAGACAGTTCAGGCAGTAAGCCGGAAGCGGTAGTAGTGGGGGGAGTGGTGGTGCTGGATGAGGTCGAGAGGGCACCTGCATGTAGGAGAATCCCCAGTTAAAAATCCATGCTGTAGAATGTACTCACATTTCTCCTGAGTCGGATCCGAGTTGCAGTCCCAGGAATCCTCGTCTATAGGAGCCAGCGTGGTGGAAGTTGAAGAAGGTCTTGGAGTAGTCGTTGTGGTTGAAGTAGTTGTTGTTGATGTGCTTGTTGTGGTTGTGGATGGTCGGGGCGGTGGGGCAGAAGCCACGCCTCGGCACTCTGTGAGTCTCGGATCAAAGTCGCAGCGGATGCGCCAATCGAGCTCGTCCTCGTCCAGCGGAACTGTAACCTTTTTTCTGGGACGCCTCTCGTAGTAGACTTTCCGCACCTCGATGATCTCCAGATCGGGGTCCGTGGGCGAGGTGCGGCGGCGCACGTAGGTCCTGTGGGGCTTGTCCGGCAGGTAGCGGGCCTCCACCAGGCAAGACAGACCCACGAGCAGGACGAGAACCGGGATAAGGGATCTGCTCATCGCGAAGTTTGCAACTAAACTGTTCCGGAGTCTGCTGCCGAAGTGCGAAAGCCTCTGGCTGGTAGCTAATCGTCCGTCGGATAACCTTCTGACCTTGTTCCCATCGCAGTGGGGCTGTGTGGCCGTATGGGGAACGAGAAGCTCAAAAGGCACAGCATACTTTCGGGAATTGAAGAAAAATGGCCAACATGCCCCGGCGCGATGCGTCAATGTTTGGCTTCGAAGGAGGAATTATGCATTCTGTAAGGATATGAAACAGACAGCTGCATAGGAGGAACATAAATCGTTGGGAGTAATTAGTATTTGTAAGAGATAAGCCCACGAACTGGTAACCGCTTTCGACCATCAATAATTTCTTCGATTATGTGGAGAACTCTCGTCTTTCTCTCTCGAAAGACCATTCTTGCCCCTCTTCTCTGTGCTGTCTCTGTTTGTTTGTCATTTTTCAATGGCAAACAGTCTGCCACAGGGGCGCCGGGGTAGGGGCCAGCAGGCGATGCAAATTAGCCAAGAGACTTCGGCGGACACATATGTTTCGGCCATTTCCCAATAACATAACACAAATCTGTGTGTTTTCCCCGATTTTCCGAGGCTGACTGTGGGATGGGTCGCACGAGCGGTGGGGGGAGGTGGGGGAGGCGACAGTGACAGATAAACAAAAATTTAATAAATCAACACACAAATATTAGATACGCTACATTAACGGGAAAGGTTTTCACATAATGTTAACAAGATTTTCTCTCAATAATCTTTTAATATAATATTTTATAATAAACTTAGAATCTTAAAAGAATCATTAATGGCAACATTTTTGTAGATTTTATAATATACCTCATACTTGAAGAGGGTATCCCCTGTTTTGGTCGAAAATCTTAAAAAGTATTAGGTATTTGGTGTGTGAGAGCGTGAAATATGCAAAATCCAAGAGGGTTGCCGAAGGTGGGGGAGGAGGGAGGCTGCTGGGGGCCGCGGCTGGCGGCAAGTCGGGCGGGCGGTATAATTTTGGGGCCCGCGAGATGCTGTTGAGTCGAACAGTTCTCTACAAGGCACGTTGGCGGGCGGAACTCGGAACTCGACGCGATCGCAGCTGATCGGACGCGAAAGAGAGCGGGACGGCAGAAGCGGGCTGGAGCAAGAGGGCCCGAGTCCCAGCAGTACGATTTTTTACCTCTTTTTGCGGAATATACGGATCTCTCGACATTTTTTTCTTGTGCAGTGCAATTTTGTTTGTTTTTTGGCTCGGCGACCCAAAAAAAAACCCAAAAAAAAGGGACACGGTGAGCTCCACCCCGGCATTCACGAGACCACTGAGAAGGCCCGAAGGGGAAAATTGGGAAACCGGGAAACTGGGCGAGTGGGTGTGTGAGGGGGAGTAGGTGGAGGAGGGGAGTGCCTTTCTTGGGGAGCGGATCAACTAAAAATAGCCAAAAACATAAAAACGAAGAAGTCGAGCGAGCGAGAATGCTAACAAAAACAAGAAACAAAAAAGGAAGCCAAAAATAATTGAAAGCGTGGGCAGCGTTCGAATAAGCAAAGTACAGTAAGGCCGCCCTACAAGGGACTGCCAAAGAAGAGTGAAAAACTCGAGCTACAGGCAAACAACCCAAAAGATAATAAAAGTCACGTTTCGGAGACGCTACAGGGAGCCTTTGCGCCTCCTTACCGAGTGCTGCCTGTACAGACTTAGTTGGGATAAACAATTAATTGGCCAAAGGCCAAGCGAGCAGAGCAGATAGCCAGGGACAGATCAAAATAAGGCAGCGGACAGAAGAGCAACAGGTGGAGGGAAACCGAGACCCAGAATCCTTGCAACTTGCCCCACAAGATCAGCCTCAGCCTTCAATGCCCCAGTCGGCGGGGGAAGAGGATCAGGAGGACCTCGAGGAGGATCCCCTGGCGAATCTGCTCAGCCTGAAGCTGAGAAAGCCGGCCAGCTGGAACTGGGAGCTGAGCACCTCGCGGAGCTGTAGCAACATCGCCCTGCCGCGAATCCTGCTCTACGACCACGCCGGAAACCTCCTGGTGGACGCGACTGGGCAGCAGGAGGGCACTTACCGCTCAGGGGACTCCCCGCGGCGCCGCAAGCGCTCCGCCACCTCCAACCTGAGTCTGGAGAGTAACTTCCACGGCCTGCGTATAGCGGAGGCCACACCCACGCCCACCACCACACGCACAGCCACGCCCACGGCCGTACACACGCCCAGTTCGAGTGGCAGGAGTGGGGAGGGGAGAAAGACGACCCACGGAAGCTGCATCGACTTCAGCACGCATGAGTTGCCCAACTGGGAGCCTTCCTCGAGGAGGTCCAGCTCCTTGCGGAGCGTGCGCTTTCAGACGGCGGAGGAGCTACCCGCATACCCCACTCCGCCATCCACTTCCACGCTCAACTCGTCCAGCTCGGGGCCGAGGGAGAAGAGGCGCTACCGGCGCTCGCACAGCTCCATCTTGGAGCGGTTCAGCCTCTCCAAGGGGCGCCACTCCTCACCGGAGTTTGTTCAGGAGATGGAGGTGGAGATGGCACCGCGATACTTCCTGCGAACCAGCAAGGCCGGCACGCTGGTCATCCGCGAGGAGAGCTTGAGCTCCCAGCGGATGCGCCACCGACGTCGGCGTCCGCCTAAGCACTCCTCCAGCGAGAACATCCTTCAGGAGCGGCAGGACGAGCAGGAGGCTCCAGAGGCGGCGGTTGTGCAGGCCACACTGCGCCCAAGGGGAGTGGAAAGGACGCTGTCCACCTCGGAGGAGGAGGCGGAACAGCAGCCCAGGAGGTCCAGGACGAGACCCAGAAACCAAAGCCATCGCAGTTGCGGCAAGGACGCAGCTCAGGGTAAGTTCCAGGACCTTCATGCTTCGAAAACTGTCTTCTGAACTTTGTCAATTCTTCTAGACCTTATCACCGTGGATCCGGATAATTGTGTGTACCGTGCAGCGCCGGGCGCCACAGCACGCTAGAAGAACGCCCAGAAGAGGGTCTTCCCTGGAGACTGGGCACCTGGGCAAAAAGAGAGAGGAGAAGAGGGAATGCGAGCAGTACGAAAAGAGACAAACCAAAAGTTCCTCCCTGTGATGTAAGACGATAGAACCGACACAAATAAAACAAAGAAAATAGAAAGCATGAGTCTAGGGGAATGGGGTTCGGGGCATGCTGATGTGAATTGTCACCATTATGGGTCTTCCATTAGACCGCATTAGAAAAGCCAGAAGACAGCATCTTCAACTACTAAAAGGTATTTTAGAAGGGCAGTCAGAGGTGAGACGTATTCTTCCGCCTGAAGGTAGGCTTTTCGCACCTCGTCTCTATTATGGAAGCCAGAGACTGGCGTGGCGAGTCCGGAGGCGTGTGGCGGAGTAAACAAGCTAATCTTTAGCGCATGCTGATAAGCCGAGTCAAAAGACAATCACGAAAGTTAGAGGGCTCAGTGCGATCGAGAGAGCCTTGGAACGAGATGCGGATGCTGTGGCTCCTGGTCCTCTTGCTTCTGGGACCCTCCTGCCGCGGGGCGGGCAAGGTGATCTACTTCAACCAGCTGAACCGGACCCAGTCCACCGAGATGGCCAAGAACCAGACCGACTTGCTCGGGAAGGGGATGCTCTTCGACGTGCGAGGGAATCGGTGTCACCGGGGATTCACGAGGGACCACCACGGACGCTGCAGAAGGGTGAGTACCTGCCTCTGGATACCATTGGAGGGTCTCCTCATCCCGGTTTCTGTTTTTTTTGCAGATTGTCAGATAGCGGCGGGAACTTTTTTTAAGATTCGTGTTTATTTTGGGTCTGTGCCGAAAGATTAAAGTGAAAGCCGCCGACGGTTCATGAAGAGAGATAAGACAGCTGATTTCTATTATGCAAAAATAATAATAAAAAAAACAAGTTCCAAAGTAGTCGATTGTACAATTGCGTCTTAATCCCGTGAAGCGACTCTCCAATCCAGACTTGGAACTAAAGGGGAGAGCCGCTCGAAGCTACGCCCTGGAGTTTGGACTTAGGCCTTGCGCTCCGTCACGAAATCGGAGATACGTCACATCACGTGTAGGTCCCCACGTAATTATGATGAAATTGCCGAGTTTCGTGGCGTTGCAGATACCTAGATACTTAGATACAAGATACAATTCACAAGACACCAGAGATAAGGGCGGATCGGTGAGTAAGTCGGTTAAAAATAACCACGATCGATGGAGTCTCCTCCCAGGAAACCCATAGCCATAACCCCTATGTGGTCACATTTTCGGGAAATTTCAGTCGCCGGGCCGATAAGGTCTGCAAATAAATCCGTGACGTCCACTAATTACAATCAAACCCTCAATGGAGTCGCGTGGTAGCCCCGAAACCCAATTGCCAGTGAATTGCCAAAAAACACACTCTTTTACACAGAATTTTGAATGGCTCACTGGCCGGGCCAGCATTATGAAGCCAAAAAGTCCAGTAGCCGCGGTTCTATCTCCCCGATCGGTTCCTGATTTGCTGATTCGCCGGCCAAGTCACCAGATATAAGGTGGCGAAAGTGGGCATTATATTTGTTCAGATAAGATAGAAATATTCGGATACTCGATCCATTCTTGACGACCCATTCGGAGTTTCCACCTATTAGTTATGCTTTTAGAACGAGTACTTTGGATTAGGTCGGGTCTTTTGAGTCATAGCCCCTGACGTAGATAAACGATCCGTTCAATACCTTTTCTCCAATTCATTGTTTGCCCAAGGATCATAAACTTTCCCAGAACCGTTCAGTACAGTGGGTTGGGCCACGTCCTACGATTATGCATTGGGGGGGGGGGGCTTCTCTCGCGATGACGCTGTATCCGATGGTCTTAGGAGGTCCGTGCTCAGATATAGATACAAAGATACGGGGGAGTCGTGCTCGGCAACTCGGTAAATCAGTGCTGGGGAGACGGAGCACTCAATTACACAGATTGCGAACGGCATGGAGGACAAGGCGGGCAGATAAGATTTCCCCCGGGGCTGGCGGAACAGGGTGCCGTGCGTGGGTTGCCAAGGGGCCGCACAATGGGCCCCTGGAGGGGGGACACCCTGTTCCGCTCTCTTCTCAAAGGTTTATCAGCCAAATGGAAAGACAAGAGGGCGAAGAACACTTAAGAAGTGCTACCCCAAAATCGTATAAAATCAGTTAACTGCCGGCACTGGAGCAAGCCACTTGGTTAGCTCAACTCTCTTTTTTTTTGTTCGGAGGGATATCGGACGCATATCGTAGATATCGGAGACATGTCGTCGATGCATCAGCTGCTCCTGTACTCGCTCTGCCTTTGGGCCGTGATCGTGTTCTGCGCCCCCGCGCCGGTCGAGACGCGCAGGGTGATCTTCCTCAAGCCGAACGGCATCCACCGCGGCCAGATCCTGGCCACCCACGGGATGGAGAAGCCCTGTCCCCAGTGCCACATGCACGACCACCGGGGAAACTGTCGCCGCATCATCTCCTACAATGCAGGTGGGTCCAAGAGCCTATGCCACATATCACGTATGCGCGTTACGTGTAGGCGTACGCCTGTGCGTCACCGTAATCGTCCACATAGTGTCCGCTCGAGCCACCCCAACCCTCTAAAAACTCTCCCCTTCCCTCTCTCTTGCAGATGGCGTCCGCTGCTAGCCCCGTGAAGTGAACCACCCATCATCATCGCCACGAATCTCCTCCCCAGCCAAACTATTTATTTATGCCATCTATCTGCCTCGCACGCCACACTATTTAATTAAACTTAATCCGTAATAAAACATCAAATAGCCGCAACAGTGGCAATAAAGTAAATATTTTAAATATTTTTATTTGATTAACGGCCTGGAATAGTGCCAGTCCTTTCAGTCCAGTCCTGGAATTTCATTCAATCTGAATGTCAACATTCAAAATGTTCAGCGCAGAGGGATTCTTTCGAGCCACCTTCGAGTGGATTCGGAAATATTTTATTTATAAATTATAACACTGACTTGACGTAAATAGCCATTGCCAGAAACTAATCAGAACCATCGACACAGGCAGGTGCTGTTTTGTTTTGGCCCGGTTATCAGTCCTAATTGGCCTCCACTCACTTTTTTCCAAATAAAAAGATACAAACTAATCCGATCCACGATCTGATATCCAGTCTAGACCCTTCTCTCCAAGCTCCACCTGCGTCAGAGCCTCTGGCGAGGTGACTGCTCCGCCAGACGAGGTACAAACTTTGGACCGCTACGTCAGCCCAGGGGGCGTGGCCCTTAATCAGGTGGGCGGCCAGCAGGTGATTCGGATTCAATTCGGATTCATCAAACTCCCTTATCGACATGTCACCGGGAACGGGAGATAAATGCTGAATGAAATTCAAATTTCGCAAGAGGACGCTGAGTTTTCCACAATGCATATAGAAAGTAGTACCCGGGATACTACCCGATACTTCTTCAGAACTCTTGCATAGTATAGTTGCAATATGGCATACTAATATAGTAAAGGTGTCGAAGCTATGGTATAGACCATCTATTAATTAGTTACAGATATAGAAAATATTGAATATAAACCTTGTACTGTTATTCATTCATTCTTTTTTTAACTGCTTGCGGAACTGTTGGAAATCAAGGCCCTGAACGATTTATGATTCCTCACTGCTTGATAAAGTCCGCGGGTAAACTATATTCTACACCGATTTCTAGAACCCTAAGTACCATAGCATATTTTCGGGCTGGAGTGGGGGATCCAGAAGCGTGAGTAGGCGGCAGGTGCGACCCGGAACACCGGATGTTGAAGCGTCATCGGTACGCAGAATGGTAATGGTCAGGGATCCACTCGAACTCGATGAGTGGATCCCGGCCCCACCTTGCCGGGCTAACTCACGGCAGTGGAATTTTACTATAGCCACAATTTGCGACACAAGACTCCGCCTGAAATAGCACAAAAATAGCTCCCCCGCTCTATATCTGTAGCCGATATCTGGAGAGCCCGGGGGAGCAAGACCGCAGACAATATACACATGGGTCTGTAATTATTCGCTTGCGAGTGGCCGAGGGCTATGGCTGTGGGGACATTATCTTATCGGCTGGCAGCGGAATGCCTTTGGGCTTATCTTATCGATTGGCGTCTTGGAATATCGGCGGGCGGCACACCGAGAGCGGGCTCAGTCATAAAAGCCACCCGCAAGCGAAGCCATCGTGCCCGCAATCCGCAGTCCGCAATCCGCTCTTGAAAATCCGTACGGAAAAGTTCCCAGCCTGCTTACTGGAATTTAGTGAAAGTCAAAGGAACCCGACAAGATGCAAATAAGCCGCCTGCTGCTAGCGACCCTCCTGGTCTTCGGCCTGATCCTGGCCCAGACTGAGTCCCGCCGCCTAATCTTCTACAGCCCCCGCAGCCGTCCCCTCACCAGCCAGCTGCTCGTCTCCCGGAAAATGCCCCGGCCCTGTCCGGCTGGCAAGATGCGGGACCACCGGGATCGGTGTCGCCGGGCCGTGATCTTCGGCCGCAGTAACTGAGCCACCACTGGGACTCACACGCCCCACAATCTCCACCTCCAATTACACACTTTTTTTTTGTTAGTCGTAAGCTAATTTATTTTAACACTAGTTGCGTCACAATGTGACGGCCAAGTATTTATTACACTATTTATTTTTAACCGTTAACGATGATAAGTAATAAACTAATGTGTCCGTAAAGTTAGAAACCAAAGAACAAAACCTTACATGTTTGCTTGGCAATGCCAGAAATAAACGATTATTTGCAGAATATATACACGGGTTCTCGGACTATCTCGGGAAGAATCGCGGGCTTGAGGAACCGGAACAATCATACTTTGATCCACGAACACAATATTACTCTTTTGAAACCCCAGAAGGTCATAATTAGTTAGGACCTGCTCTGGTGATGATGTCAGGGCTTCGAGTATTATTACCCTACGCTATAGTATTGTAGGTCCACTATAACATCAGTATTACTATATTACTACCTGAACCTTTTCTGGGTCATGACCGAATGGTTCTAATCTCCGCCAAGCTCTAGATGGGGTGCGATTATTTCCGCGGACATGTTCGGTAAATTGCCGCCGGAAATCAATGACGTCAGGCAGATATGACGCTTTTGTCTGAGATCTCAAGCCCTACGTCAAGAGTGCGAAAGGGAAAACCTTGCGGGGAAATCCCTCAGGTAGCCCCCGTCTCCAAGTTATCGGGTGTCAGGAATTCTGTTTATTTAATTACGAACCCAGTAGTAAAAAGTGGCTTACCACGTCTATTTCTGGGTGATAATTAGTCCGGGGCTCCTCCCCGATCTCTCCAGGCCCCGTTACGACGGCCTCCAGTTTCGAAAACTCCCAGTATTCCCCCCAAACCACAAATCAAATGGAACTCCGGCCTGGCTGGAGGCTGTCAGGCGCGTGACCCGCAAATTGGAAATATGAAAAAGGCAAGTGGCAAGGTGGCAAGGACCCAGGTACTCCGGAGCCCGGACAGGTGGAGGTCCTGCTTCGGAAGCCGGATGTTAACGGCCAGTGGCTGCAGTGCAGCAGGATGTGGTATCAACCGGGGTGTCCCGGGAGGAGGAGTTCGGGGCAAAAGCCAAACAAAAGAGGAAATTAAAATATGCAGACCGAAAACCGCGCGTTTTGAATTTTCGCGCGTTTTTTGGGCCACGCTTTTGCATAAATTGCCAACACCCACTACCCAACTACTCCCTCCTCCCACCACCAGCGCCGCCCATGTACCGGCCACGCCCCCTATATTTTTTAGCATCAACCATCAGCGAAGCAAGGCGAGAGGGTCATGTATCATCAAAATATGCAAATCTCGATTCGGACACTCGCACTCGTCCTGGGGATTCGCATTCGGACTCGGATTCTTGATTCAAAATGTGGTTTATGGATTGTGGCATAGAGGGTGGAGAGGGTAGGGGTTATGTGTTACGGGTTACAGTTGTTTCCTGTGTTTTGCAACAGTCCGGTGGCAACAGCAACAGTAAATAAGGTGGGAGGACACTTGCAACACGGCCGAAAGTAGCTGCCCCTGGCCGGGACTAGAGGGCCACCAGCAGGAATTTATGCTTATGGACTCTGCCGCCCCACTCCTCCCCATTTCACCTCGTCAATCGGCTAATCAGTGGCCTGCCTGGGCGGTAGGGAATCCCAGAACATCCGCAGATCCTGCTCAGCCATTCCTCGCTCTGGAACAGCCATTACAATTAACCTCTAGGGGTGTCAAGTAACTTTATATTTTATCAACCCAGTAGTTCGAATTGAATTTGGGCCCCTTCTCCTGCACATTCTTGTACATATTTTCAAGAATCCTTCAGGGTCCTTTTGGCTCGGCGGGGTCAGCTAGGGTTAAAGCTCTTGCGACCAGGGGCATGTGGCAAAACGATTTATGCGCTGCCAGATAGGAATCGATTGAACTGTGTCGGCGGGAGGCAGGACGAGCCGAAGGATATGGGGCGAGTGGCAGAGGCACGGAGCCAGTTGGCGACTAAGGGGTGGGTGGCGAGTGTTTAGATTGAATGTAAACTGCACTTATGACAATGAACAAGTGACCCCGGATGCCCGGGTACCCGAGCCCGAGCCCGTGCCCGACCTGCCACGCCCTGTTGTAAATGCCGTGGGGCAGAAGGCGAGCACGGAAATGCTGAGACCAGGATTCTAGAACAGTGAGTGTCCTGGCCAAGGACTCTCTCATAAAAGGCTGAAAATACACAGTATTGGGATATTTGGAATATTTAAATTGCAACTATGAACTGGAAAGTGATTCGCGGAAAGCCAGAAGTGGACTTCTGTGGCAATGTTGCCCACTGTAGAGCAGCAGCATCCTACCCCCATTGCTGGCTCATGGCCCACGGGGATCCTGATCCTAGCGAGAATCGAGGGGCATTCAGAGGCGGGAGTGTGCAGTCCATGGCCGAGGCAATTTCTATTCCTTTTTATGATTTATGGCGTTGAAATATTAGTTTTGCTTATTTCCCACAGACCCCCCTTGACCTGCCTGCTTCTCACATGCCACCTCCGTGGTTCACTGGTTCCCTGGGGCAGGTGGCAAGGAGCTGGAGCAGTTGCAACGTCTGAGGTGCATAGCTCATTTCGTGAGCTGCAGCAGGTGAGCGTTTATAATAATCGAAGGGGGTTTGATGGGGGGGCTTGTCTTGAGGCAGCTGAACTTGCCCCATGCCCCACATGCCACCTGTCCCCCTGCCCGCAGTGCGAGATAAAATTGTATCGATCAGACTGCGTTGCCATCTCCCGCAATTGATGCAGAAATCCTTTGTGTCTGTGTGGGTATCCTGGCGTGTCCTGGCAGGATGTGTGTGTGCTGGGGAGGTGCTCGGGTTGAATGTGTTAATAAATTGCCACTTGCAGCTATTTTGCAGCCATGGCAAATTGGCTTTTATGCAATTGGCAAACGCCTCGATGCCACAAAGTATTCAAAAGCCAAGTACCCTGTGTCTTTTCCCCTTCTCCTCGTCTCCCCCTGTGTTCCTCGCAGGATTCCTGGCATTCGATTATGGCTTTTAAGGGGCTAGTCATCCTTATCCTCGTCCTTGTTTCGTCTTCAGTGGAGTTATGGGAAAAGTCCTTGTATTTGGTCTAAAGTCGGCCAATTAGCAAGAGCCGCTTTCTTGGCCTTATTTCCTGAGGGGGGTCCTGGTTGTTATGCAGCTTACATATTCGTTTTCTCGCACCTCACAATATGAGGTCCTTAAGGATGAACTCCTGCGTGTCAAGTGCCAATGGGCTGATGTGTTTATTTGCCCTTCCAAGTACCCAACGACGGCGATAATCGATGCGTGTGACAATTAGGTCCTGGCACAAAGACCTCCGCCTCCCGCGCACACCTTCCTCTTTGGCGAAAGCAGGAGAAGATCTCTCCTCGTTGTCACACCCACTCCCCTCATGGGCGCAAGCTCAAAAGTCCCCTGAGGCGAAAATCGAACAATGCCTTTCGCCAGATCGCGTTGAAAATGAAATTTAATTTTATGACTCATTATTTTACGCACGCACCTCGCACATAATTCTTGCTACAGCCCAACCCCTCACCAGCCCCAGCCCCAGGCCCCTCCACCTACGCCCCTGACATACACACTCGAAGAAAAAACTGGGGCATAAATATCGTTTTTTTCGACAGGGGGTGGGAGGTCCTTAAATGAGCTCCGTGAGACATTTTCAGTTCCGCCTCGATTGTCAACAACCCGACTGGCTCGACGAAAGGAAAACACCCTCCCCCCTTCTAAGGACCTCCCAAGGACCTTGCCCCCAAACGAACCACCCCAAACGCTTTTTTTCTCCTTGTTTATTCGGCTTATTTATTTCGCTTTGGCTGCTGCCGTTTTATGCACACTTTTACTTTTACTTTCGCCAGCAATTGTCCTTTTCGAGCTGGTATTTGTGGCTCCTTTGTGCGTCATGCAGGTGGAGTCTTTACGCCCCCTGCCCTATGCCCCTGCCCCCCTCGGAATCAGCGGGGAGCCGTGTCTATTTAAATCGAAGCGAAATCAATTTCGGGACTTGCGTTTTATGCACAAGGTACACATAAAATTCGCGCATGAGGAGCAGGCTGAGCCCCTTTCCGCACCTCCGTCCACGATAAGCCCCCTTCGGCCCCCTCCATGTGTGCAGACACGACCCGGAGTGGTTTCAGTGGCGGATGCATTCACATCCTAGCACATTGTTGACAATTGAAATGTTTTCCAACGTGTGGGGGGCTCCAGCTTGAGGAGGCAGAAGCGTGCCTCGGCAGGGGTGCTCACATGGGGATTTCCAAGACTCGAGATAGGGAGAAACAGCCCCTGTTTGGGACGTCCTTCGCCTGTCCCTTCGAACGTGAAAAAATAATCG
The DNA here is from genome assembly GCA_035047585.1 of Drosophila monieri. Lineage (NCBI taxonomy): Eukaryota > Metazoa > Arthropoda > Insecta > Diptera > Drosophilidae > Drosophila > Drosophila monieri. The sequence continues at coordinate 9,907,864 of JAWNPJ010000061.1, read as the reverse complement.
CATTTCCGATTTGTGATTAGCGTGCGATAAACATTCGCCGCCGCGTTCCTTTGTGCGTTTTGTGCTTTATGTGCCGCCGATTCCCCGCGAACGGCTATATCCCAGACGACCTTTGCCCCATTTAGCCCCCTCCAGGCGTTCCACCAAGCAACTGCTTATTCACATGTTCATTCGAACATAAATATTACACGCTGATTTCAAGTGAATTGAAAACTTTTATTTATTTACTTTTGGCGCACTTCTAAATGCCCGTATGCCCTCGCAAGGGGTGTTTAAATATTCTAAGCCACAATACCTCTTCCAAAAATCCCTTTTTTAAGCGGGCAAATTTGAATTTTCAACTCTTCGCGCCTAAAGAGGACTTTAAGCCCGGACAGTATGACCGTCGGACAACTCTCAGCCGGACTCTCCACTCCCGGCCGAACTCTCCACTCTCAGCGACTCTCTCCGCTCTCGCCCATTATCCTCGTGCCGCTGGCCAAGATCAGTTCCTTCGTTCGCTCGTCTGCAGTTTTCCTTAAATCGCACTTCAAAATCGTTTTTAAAATAGGGTCTAAATCAGTTTGAAATCGTTTTGATCGTCAAACTTCAAACTGATGTCCGTAAGTTAGATATCCCGAGGCTGCAGCCGGATATCCGCGAGTGAGTGTTCGTGTGTGGTGGTGCTTTTCAAAATAAACAGAGAAATGGATAATCTTCCAATAAGAATAGTCCGTGCGGGTGCCATTTCTATTTAAGAGATACTTCTTAAAAGATAGTTATTGAAATAGTCGGGTCGGTCTCTCCTGTTCGCGGAAGCGCGTCGCTTTTGTCGTCCCCTTTTCGTCCGTCTTCCGCGTACTAACGTTCGCGTGTGTGTGTGTGTGAGCTGGACGATGGAGCATCCCCAGTACAGTTGGACCGGACAGTAATAGCAACACTAGAGTCGGTAAATGCATGTAAATATGGATGAGGAAGGATGGACGAGGATCGTTGAACAGTGGCACGTGAGTTTGCTTTTCCTTCGTACTTGTTGCTTAACCCTTGGTAGATTTTGGGTTGGCAAAAGATGGGGCTTGACTTTTAATGTTTCATCTTGTTGTTGAATTGTTTATCGCTTAACCCTTTGGTGTCTTGCACCCACACTATTTGGTGTCAGCATCTAAGCAATTAATAATAAGACGTCTAATCCTCTAAATTCATAATTATATCCTCGCTTTTTAAGTCATGAGTACTGAACCATTTCAGATATATTCCAAGTGTTACATTTTTTTGGAAATAAGATCTCGCAATATGGAGGCAAGAGCATGTGAGCCTCGCCATCCTGCTACTCTTGGCTTCCTCACTGGCTTTATTCGTTCTTGTTTTTTGCGACGCTTCCTCGTTTTGTTTGATTTCTTTTTTGTTTATGCGGCGATAAAAGTGCTTCCCTACCCACCCCCACCTCCGAAAGTGACGACTTGAATTTTCAATAAAACTTTTCTAGGTGGAGTTCCTGGGGAGTGGGCTGGGGAAGCGACGGGAAATGGGGCATTTTTGAATGGTTATTCATAAGCACGCCGCCCGGTCATGAATCAATGCAGAAAGTGCGAAGTCCAAAGGGGTATCGGGCGGGAGGTGTGGTAGGGAGAGGGGAGAGGGGAAAGGGACCCATGGTGTCCCCGACAAGTGACAGTCATTGTAGCAGAAATTATTCCAACGAAATGTTATCAGTACTCTCTTGAACTTTGGCCCTAGTAACTAACTAAATAGACATGGGTGCGTGAGAGCTTTATACCTTTTTCGAATAAATAAAAACAGAATTTTGAGCGTGAATCTTTGAATTATACTTCCTGGGGATTGCTTGTGGCGTTTTTAAAAAGTTTTCAGGGCAGAGCAGAGCCGCTATTGTCCTTCTTGCGTCCCCAAAAGGAAATCCGCGTGTCACGCTGCCATCTCTACTCCGCCCCGGAACAGTTCATGTTGCTGACGGAGGCGGCAACATTATCGCCGGCAACATTATTCATTATCGTTGGCCAGAGGCTCCTCCCGCCCCTGGCCATTTCAAGTCGGTGACATTGCAACAGATACTTCTGCTCTGCCTCAAGTTTGGACGGCGGCACCCCCGCCCCTGCTGCAGCCACCCCGCGTCCTAGTGGCCCCCTTTTGAAGTCACAGCTCTGGACAAAGTTTGCGTGCGGTGGACAAAAAAAGGAATAATAAAGGGCCAGGAACACAGAACAGTGAACAGGAAAGAAAAGCCAACCCGCACAGGCGCATGTCAGCTGCGGTCGACGTCGGCGTAGGCGCCACAGTCGCAGTCGCAGTTGGCGTGGGCATTGCAGTTAGGGCAGAAAAACTTCCGTTCCGAGCTGTGCCCTGGAAATTGGCAACTCCACTCAAGCGGAAGGATTTCAGGACCCTCGGAGCCCAATGAAACGATTCTCTAAACAACCAGGACAATAAATATGAATGATACAGTCGATGCGCCGGCCCGCCTCATGTTCCGCTGGCCAGAAGCCCGACTGCCGAGCTTCAATCCCTAAAAAGGAAATCCCCGCAGCCGCATCCTTTTAAAAGGTATCAGAAATCAGTTTCATATTTTTAAGTGACCGGTGCAGCTGCAACATTTTGAGTTTTTGCATTTCGGGTGCGGACACGTCGCCGCCCCCTGCCTGCCACCCGTCGCCGTCCCCCTGCAGGACCTAAGGGGAAGACGGATTTTCAAAGCCGGCCCAGTTGAGCCTTGAATATTTTACATTTATGCAAGAGCCAGCACCAAAAACTACATTCTAAACGGCCAAGAACAAGCGGGGGAAGTAGGGCCGCTGCCACGCCCCCGGGCAAAGTGTTGCAACTTTGTGCTGCCTGCTGGTTTGCTGTGACATTTTCGCAGACTCGGCCCTGGGGGGGAGGGCGCCAGGCTCTTTAAGAGGCACTGCCTTTTCAGTTTGAATTTCTGTGGTGGCCCGAGTCGAGATTCGAAATAGAGACTTGCAACCACAATATCGACACGTCGCAGGCCGAACTGGGTATTCTGTTGATTTGCGATGGGTTTTGCATCGGCATCGGGGTTTCTCCGGACTCTTCTCGGGCACGTCACACCTGGAAAGGCCTCGGAAGGTTCTGCCCCACCGCCACCTGTCCGCTTGGACTTGCCCTGGAGCTTCGTTGGCGTGAAGTCGTCTCTTCCCCGCACTCCCCGAGAAAAGCAGACGCGGGAGACTGGCACCCGCTCTGGCAGTGACTTTCTCGATCCGATGCAATCAAATATTTGATAACTGCAGCAGAACGAGCTGGAGAGATTAAATGGCAAGCACGATGGGGTGCTAGCCGGGGCCAGTTAGTTATAGCAGCTAGGCATAGTCGCAGCTTCTCGTTTATTTTCGATTTCAACTGGAAGAACGACTGGAAGCGCAACGGGTTTTCCCTCGGCGCTCAATTCATTAAATCGATCGATACTCGCTGGCTAATCAATGCAAGTGCCAGTGAAAAAACAGAAAAAAAGCGAATCGAAATATAAAAACACAAAATAGACAACAAGTGGAAAAGCCAAGCTCCAGCGCCGAGATTCCACATTCGCGACTCGATCCGACTTCTGAGGGTCGCGTTTTGAGGCCGTCGATCGGCAGCGATCAGTTGATTGCAGCCATCGGGGAAGACCGCCTCGCCGGAGTCTATCGCTTCTGATCCGCGGGTCCACACACAGCACTGGAGAATCGGAGAAACGGAAAACGGAGAACCGGAAAATGCTGGCACTGCTCTTTCACCTTCTCCTGGCCCTTCTGGGGGCCGACGCCCAGCTGAGTAGGTTCCTTCGATAATATTTATAGACATACCATAGTTTCAATGGCCCGATTCCTCAGAGGCCCTGATGCACTTTGGCAACTGCAATTCGGCGGAGTACGGCCGGGGGACCTGCATCGAGAAGACTGACTGCGAGTTCTACGATGTGGACAAGCTCACTGACTTCGCCAGCAAGCGCCAGTGCTTCTCCCGCCAGCGGCCCGACCTGGTAAGTGTTCGGGGAGCAACCGGAAGCCGGAACTCTCTAACCTAAAACCCCCTCTATGGTCCAGGTCTGCTGTCCCCGCGAGACGAACCTAATCCCCCTTCTTGGACCCCGAATCCAGAACAATACCAGCTACGGCGTGAACACCACAGCGACGCTCGTATCCCCCAACCCGCGCACCCTGCTGAAGCTGCTGCCCCGGACCACGCCCCCGCCGCCAGCGGGAGCGGATACGCTGCCGTTGCATCCATACTGCGGCACCTCATTCGCGTCCCGCGTCGTCGGCGGCAACAACACGGAGTTGTTCGAGTTCCCCTGGACCACGCTGCTGGAGTACACGCTGCCGGGGGGCGTGAAGGATTTCTCCTGTGGAGCGGCCTTCATCGCGCAGCGGTGGCTGGTGACAGCCGCCCACTGCGTCCACCCCAGATACACGGGCGGCCAGAAGAACCTCACGGCAGCCCGGCTGGGCGAATGGAACAAAGACACGGACCCGGACTGCGTCACCCACCTGAGCGGGAAGCGCGAGTGCGCCCCGCCCCACATCCGCGTGCCCATAGACCGCATCCTGCCGCACGCCGACTTCTCAACCGAAACCCTGGCCAACGACATCGCCCTGCTCCGCCTCGCCTGGCCCGTGGACTGGCTGCGCCAAGTGGAGCGCCACGTGGAGCCCGTGTGCTTGCCTCCGAGGACCCTGCAGCAGGGGCCCCCGGTGGGCGCCGCCGCCGACGTCTCCGGCTGGGGCAAAACGGAGACGAGCGATTCGAGCCAGATCAAGCGCAAGGCCATGCTCTCCATACAGGTGACGGAGCAGTGCCGCGAGGCCTTTCTGAAGGACGGGTTCCTGGTGGGCGACAAGCAGATCTGCGCCGGCGGCGCCGTCGGGGTGGACTCGTGCAGCGGCGACTCCGGCGGACCGCTGACCGTCGAGGCGGATACCCCCCAGGGCCACCGCTTCGTTTACTTGGCCGGGGTGGTGTCCTTCGGGCGGAGGAAATGCGGCCAGTCGGAGTTCTCCGGGGTGTACACCAGGGTCAGCAGATACGTGTCCTGGATCGAAGACACCATCAACGCCAACCGCGGATAGTCGCCCACAGGACGGAGCGTAATTTTTTTTCTATTTTATTGAAATGTAACTGAACCACATAATTATAGTTGTTGAAAGGAGCGGCGGCTTTGGGGCCAAAGGATACCTGATTGCAGGAGAAGGGAGGGCTCTGGGAGAGAGCATGGCGAGGCATTAAATTATTATCGAACGGCTCCGAAAAGGAGCTCCAGCTGGAGCTTCCCAGGAACCCCTTTGCCATTTTACGCAGTGCAAACAGACTTGGTAAGCCGATCCAAGTGCATCCGTAAGTTTGGCTTTTCCGGAAAGTTTTCCGGCTTGCAACTCTCGCTATTCGACTCGATTCGATTCTGTGGCGCCTTTTTTCCGAATCGGAATTGAAAATGCAGCAGTCCTGGATCCGTGCGGGGCTCGGTTTGTTTTCGATGTCGATGGCAGCTATGCGGCTGGATGGATGTGTGGGGTCCTGTTCCCACAGCCCCCGCTCCCTTTCTTTTTTCCATGTGTAATCCGATTGGCAGGGCGAGGAAAGTGAAACGTCTGGGAACGTCATCATCAAGCGGGGATTGCCGATTCTTTCGGCTTTGTGTTTGCCCATGAAATTGAAAACAGCCGCAAATTAGAGGGCGAGACCGGGGAGGAAATAATCGATAGATCGGCGAGGCGGAGGCCGTTGACCGGACAGGACCCGGCCTGTTCGGCGCGTCCAGCCGGGATTTCCATTAAAGCCAAGACTTAGGTCTCCAGGACTCTCGTAGGAGGCTTCGTAGTCCCAGGACACGGCGTTTGTTTAACAAATTTGCTGCCGCTGTTGCTGGTCATTAACACTGCCTGCCGGAGATATATCCGCCGTATACGTGTCCGTGTTTGTGCCCGTGGCCGAAGGAGGGGGCTGGGAGCTGGAAGCTGCGCACCAAAGGCAGGATATCCGGAATTTATTTCGCATCCCCGCCCCGTCTCGGCCTTCAGCCTCGCTTTTTTATGCAGCGCCCCCGCAGCCTGCCCCTCCGCAGATCCCCAAACATATGCCGGCAAATTCAAATGGGAAATGAGAGAGATTTTTATCGCATCGCCCCATAACGCATAACGCATAACGCATAAACTCGGCCAACACGAAAATCCATTTTATCATCTTATTATTATATTTATTTATTTTTGCCGCTCGCAGCTCTCTTTGTCATCGCTTTTGTATACATTTTGTTGCTTATTGCGCAGGAGGGGGAGGGGCTGGGCGGGCGGTAAAGCAAACTATTAAATAAAATGTTGTTTGGCCTGCTCGTCGCTTTTGATTACAGGACACGGCCCATTAGAGGCTCCTGGCCGCGCGGGTGGATGCATTCCGCGTTCAGCGAAGTCATACCCCAAAAGTAATGACGAAGTATGTGGCCTGGAGATCCTAGAGCTGCAGTGCAGTGAACACTTTTGAAGAGAAAACTGAAGAACTTCTGTAGGGTATTGAGGGGTTCATCATCTTCTCCGTGTGGGTTTTAATACGTTCCCCTTACGACACCGGCGCTGGTTATTGTTGCTCGGTGGGCGTGGCGGAAATTAGTTTTTTTTCGTTCCGCTCTGAAGGACCCACATCCTTGGGCTTTTGTCATTAAAACGGCGAGGTGAAAGCTTTCGGAAATAAGTAATTGTTGTGCTGTTACAGGTAATTTCCTCCAGGGCCAGGATTACCCCCATTGATAAAAAGGAAACGAGACGATGCCCCACATATTTTAATATATTTTTATATTTTCGTATATTTGTTGTCCTCATATACATACATATATTATTATTACTGTTCGGTTTCGGTTTCGGTTTAGTGTAATTATGTATATATAATGTGGCCTGCAATCTTTATACACATGTCTGTCCATATAATCGGGGGCTCCGGCTCACAACAAGGACCGAGAGGACCCGGCAGGAGGACGACCCCCTTTCTACACTACACACTTGGTGTTGCTTTTGTTTCCTTTCGCTACTTAAATCTTTAAACATACAAAGCATTTAGTTGGTTTCACTATGTGATGGATAATAATCGTATATACCGCATTACGCTATATGGGTTCGTATGTCACTATATATAGGATTATTTTATTCGGTTTCTCGGTGGAGTTCCTCGAAGTCTAGAAGGTCGAGAAGGCTGCTCCAAAAAAAATACTTACGCTTCATACCATGCTTGTGTAACGATGTCTACGCCGCTAAACGAACTCTATATATATACTATATATACTATATATACTTTAATGGGTTTAAACCTTATGTAGTTGCAGTAGATACCCTCCTAGCTTGATGGAGTGGTTGACCCAATATTTATTTGTTTTGTCCGGCCCGGGTCCGGGTCCGGGTCCGGGGGCTGGCGGTGTGTGTTTCGATTCGATTTGGTTTTAGTTTCGGCTCTGGTTATGGCTCTGGTTTATTTCTGGGCTTATGTGCAAACAAGAAATCAGCGGAATTTGCCGAACAATCAGCGAATTGTGAGCACCGAGGCTCTCCCGGCTCCTGGCCCTCGGCCAAATGTGTTTGTGCGAATTAAACAATTTTTGGCAAATTGAAATCCAAAAATTTGCGGCCCAGGTCCTTCCTAGCTTTGCCTTTGCAACTCCATTATTTATTTATGTGTGAAATGGAAGCCAAGCTCCTCTGACCATTTTTAATCTAGCGCGTGGGCGGAGCACACTGCGGAAAATCTATTCTGGGGAAAACAAGAGAGGATTTGTTTAAAACAGGAACAGCTATGTACATTTTTGATGCAACTTCCCTCAGTTGTTAATATCCTTACCAAGCAATTTTGTAGCAGTGCTGGCCCAATATTTGATTTGGCAATCAGTCGCAAATACAACAAATTTGCCGCAAAAGGGGGCGGGCATGTGGGCGTGGCAGTCCCTGTGTCAAATGCACGTCACACACACGAGCATTTCAAAGTGCGAAATGAAAACACGGCGGCGACCGAAACGCGTTACAAAATGTTAATTTGCAGCGACACTGGCGCGGGTCAGGGGGCAGGTGAAGCTGTGGCAGGTGCCTCACTTGACCACATGCAGCAGCTTTGTGCTCCACAGGCATTAACAAACAGCTGCAGGGGCAGCAGCGGGAGCAGAAACAACATTTGCAATCAGTCGCCGACCTACAACACCAACAGCAACAGCAACAGCAATCGCAACGCCAGCAGCGGCAATAACTTGATGATGACGATGATGAGAAACCGCTAACACCGACCGAGCTGCAACCAAATGACCAACCACTGCCCACACACGGAGGCAGGGGGGGCAGGAGGAGGGGCGGGAACATTCCATGTGTCAGAGCAGCTTGTGGCTCGTTATGCCGCTTGGCAGTATTCCGGAGGAAGCTATGCCCGACTGGAATGAGCTGAAATATTGAAGCTGGATGTGTTTCGGATAATAGATCCGAACTCCAGAGGCGCCATCCGCGATAATAAGGACTAAGCTACAGCAGAGGCAGGGACTCGTTCAGGACGATGATACAGGAGCATCAAAAGTGGTTCCGAATGCATTTCAAACAATCAATCGAAAAGGCGCCCTATGCCAGAGAGTGACCCCTTCCAAAGGCAGTACTATTTCCAGGGTATCTGCAGTCCTTCAGCAGCTGCCACGCGCCCAGCTGGACAGTGGCCGCTGTCGTTCGGTCAATGTTGATGCTGATAAGTAGCAAAACATGGGGTCGCCTGTAATTATGCGAGTGTTGCAAGTTAATTGCAATTGTGTGCAACTGACGGTAGCGAGATTAATTAAATTCATCCCATGCACGCCTCCCCCTCTCGTACTTGGGCTCCATCTCCACAGGATTTCCCAGCTGCAGGACACTCTCGTCCTGGCTGCCATCACTCAATGCCAGGACAAGGCAATGGGGACAGTCAATCTGTTTATTTGCTTATCCCCCCGCCCACAGCCCACAGCCCAAACCCCTTAGCCCGTTTGGCTGCCATGGACACGCCCACAGACAGTTGGAGGGGGCGGCGTGGTTTAAAGTTCACTAATTTCATGCACACACACATGCACACACTCGCGCCGGGCGCCTGTGTTAGTTAAGTGATTTATTGTCGCAAAATTGTCATTATTAAAAATTAATGATGTCATAATTAAGTGTGTGCGCTGCTGCTTTTATTGTAAAATGATTTACACGGCGGAACATTAGCTGCTCTGGACATTTTAGCTGCGCAAATTTATGAACTGCAAACTGCAAGCTGCGGACAACAAATATGCTCGATTCAATTTCCATAATTTCCATAATTTAATTAGCCGAGAGTGGGGAGGGGCCGGGACATGAATCGCTGCGGGGCGGGGGCTGCCGCCCTCCCGAGTGATTTGCATAACCAGTTGCTGGGAGCTCGCTCATCTGCCGGCCGAACAAGAACGGGATATGGTAATACTTCCAGGAGGGCGGCTGGTCCGAGACAAGACGCTATTCCAGCGGAGGTGTGAAGGCGGTCAACCCCATTTCCATTATAGAGCGTCCCACGCCGCCTGCCTCCCCGGCCCATAAAAAATGAATGTCTCCGAATTTGTCACTCTGCCGAATTGCGAAATTTGCGGAATGGATGCTTCTCTGCCTCTCCGCCCTCTCCCCTCCCCCAGCTACCAAATGTATTGAAAATAATCACCGAAATGGCCAATAGCCGAAATGGCCGACTGACTGCATGTGCATGGAAATGAAATGATGTAAAAAGACTGCTCCTCGGATATACTATATGGCATGTGCATAAATCTTGCAGCCTAGCGTTGCACACTTTTTATGGCGGCGATAAAACGCTGCACCCAATGGGATGGGGAGGGGGAGTGGAGAGGGAGGAGAAAAGTGCTGAGGCCATCACGATACCCTGTTGCGGGGGAGGGTCGCTTCGGCCCGCAAATAATAAATGAATTAAAAGGCTTAACCCACGCGCTGCCCGCTGCAGCTCTCGGTTGGGGTTTTATGGGGTTAATTCCGAGTCCGAATGAGTTGGAAGTCTGCGGCTTTCTGCCATCCTGCTATCCTGCCATCGTGACTGCCTTCCTGCCAATATGTGTCAGGTTAGCCCTCGTCTGGACCAGTGCAGTGGTCAGTCCGCCCCTTTTCCAGCTGGGAGCCACAAGTGCAGCATAACTTCGTGCACAACTCACCGCAAATCAGTTTGGCCAGAGTTGCCGGCCCTACTACCCCATTGCCCGACTTCCCTACTCCGGGCGGGGGCCCAGGCCATTTGATTGATTGAAAGTCAGCCGGAGTTGTTGCCGAGTTTTGTTGCGAAATGCTGATTGACTTTGCCATGCCCTGGTCGAGCTAATTAGGTCGTAAAATAGCCATCAAGACTGTGGTGGTGGTGGGGAAGTAGGGAGGTGGAAAAATGGGCAGCCCCGAATCCTGGCCGTCAAATGACTGAGATATCGAGATGTCTTCTAATCACAGCCCCCGCTGTTGCAGGGTATCTCCCTCCGCCGACAGCTGCTGCCTCAGCCAGCCGCTCCCATAAATAACCAATGCAATGTATTAATTCTAGCCATAATTTCCCATCGGCAAATGGCAAATCCCTCGCTGCACAGCCCAGAATAAAACCAAACCAAACAAGCCAGAAACAAAGCTGGGAACAACGCGAAAACTGGACTGCAACAAAACGAAACAAAGAGCTCGAAAAGTTTCTCTTGTGGAAAAATGTGAATGTGGAAAATATGCACTGAATAAAAGCAACTGCGGAATGTCAACTTGTGCAAATAATGCAAAAATATTTATACAAATTATTATGTGATTTCGCAGGAGAGGGCTTAGGTAGGGAATGGGTCTCGAGGTGGGGCGCCCAGCCCCACCCAGCCCCAAAAAGTTATGCGGCTTTGGGCCGCGTGGCGTATACGTAATCATTTTCCTTTCGGCCATTAAAAAGTTGATTTTTATGCAGCTCCCCCCGCCCCTTGGGCCGGCCCCCTCGAAAGCCCAAACCGAAGCAGCACTTTCGTATTTAAACGTGATTTTAAATAACCACAACAGATTTTGTGGTTTCATGTTGCATTTGCCGTTCGATAAGGGACAGCCTGAACAGCCAGTCCCGGGTGGGTTGCCAGTCCTGGTTGTCCTGCCTGTCTGGGCTGTCCTGGTTGAGTCGGCTTGATAAGGTCCTCTCCCCGGGTTACACAGGCCGGAGGGAGCTATAGAGGGAAGCTAGAGGGAGCTGTAGGGGAGGATGTGGCCGGGGGCGTGGCTCACTGCGATGGCAACTGCGGTCAAGTGCATTTAAAATGCAAAATTCACGCATTTGCGGCAGCACTGCCTCGCTGTATCTACATTGGGATTATGTGTTAAAAACGCCTGAAATTCATAATTTTAAAATTGCATTTAAATGTGGGAGAGTGCTAAGCCCTTTTTAGAGCTAAAGGCTCTAAAAAAAAGGTACCCAAAAACAAGCCATCAATAATGTATATCCTTTCCAACACACGCACACCACGAGCCAGAGCCCGTGCCCGTGCCCGAGCCCGAGCCTTTCTATACACACGATTTGGGGGAATACAAGTAACGTCCTACACGAAGTCCTATGTCCCCCGATCTTAGTCTGACTACTTTCGTCGGGTGGGCTTTGCGATATTGTATGTTATGTCTGCACATCTGTATTTTGATCTTTTCGTTTCACGCGCTTGGTAGCCTAACTCTTTAACTTTACAGTACTCTAGGTAGGGGTTGCGGTAATAGATACGCCGGTAGTTGTGACACTAACTCGCTATTGGTATCGGCACTTACGCTATGCATACACTTAAAAAAACCTTCGACTACAATCACGGTATGATTGGTTTTGTTTCTAGAGCGTCAGAGGGCTTGACAAAAAAATGCACATTTAATGCTAATTATCGTAATTGTAGTCGCTATAAATACTTTCCTCTTTCTCTCTTCATCGCCCATGAATGGGCGTGTGTGTGTTAGTGTATGTGTGTGTATCAGTGTGTGATTCCGGTCGCCATTTTGACCCGTCCTCTCCTTCCGTCAGCGACCCTTCTTATCCTTTTCTCCGTTTTTTTATATGTATGGTTAGTGGAAGCTCCTGTTGCACGCCTTACGTCGCTCGCTGCTTACGTCATGCGCTCACGATACATTACGCTGCGTAACGTCCCGTCACGCAGTTACGTAGCTGACTTTTAGTTTTGTTTCCAACTGGTGGCTGCTCAAAGAAAGTGAAAGAGAAAGAAGTTCACATTTCGGATTATTCAAAGTAAGAGGGGCGCTCTGCCACTTCCGGGACGCTACGAACCTTTGTAGTACACCTCGCGGTACATGGTGGGGCAGGCGGCCTTGCCGTTCGCCTTCGACGTCTTGAAGTCAATGTTGGTGCGGATGGGCCGGTGCAGCAGCGGCTGGGGCGGCCGGTAGTTGTTGCCCAGGGGCGCCTTCGGGTGGTCGGGGCTGCCCTGCATCAGGCGGCGCAGGGCGTGCAGCTGTAACGAGAGATTTCGGAACATGGGCTTCAAAAGTCGTCCTTAAGTCCTTGAGCCGAAGGTCCACCACTGCGTATGAGTGATGCCTGAGTCCGCAGGGCGGTTCGTCCTTCCCTGGCACTCTTGCCAAGGACCTGCATCCTCCAGACACGGAAGTAGATCAACTGACGGCTCAACAATAAGCTAGCGGAGGGATAATCTCAACAGCCCCTCCGAAGGATCTAACGTGCATAATTATAAGCATCGATTTCCCGCCGGCTAAAAAATCACGATTGACACAAATTGCAAATCCTAAAAATAAGAGCCCCGAAGCCGGGCTATCAGTTGCGACAGGACCTTCCCAGGCACAGTTTCGTGTCTGTATACAAGGACCACAACAAAAACAGGGACACCGACACCGACACCGACAACAGCGAGTCAATAACACTTAATCTACTCAATCTGTTTATCAATTGACTTCCGTCAAAATCGCTTTTCACGACAACATGGCCGGGTTGAAGTTGATGGAGGACGGCCGGGGTGGCTGCGGGGGAGGGCTGGGCGTGCCCGCTCAAGTGTAAATTAATCCCCCCGTGTGTGTGTCCTGTCCCGACGGCCCCGAAAGTATGCAACACTAAATGGCACTCAAGGCATTAAAGCCCTTCTCGGAATGGATTGTGGTCGCTCGCATATTGAGAGGTCCTTTAAAAATAACAGTTTATGGGGAGAATTATTTAAATCCCCACTTGGCGGGGGATTCTAATTGGCGTTTTTCCCATAACCCACGGTCCTCCGTAATCTAGCCACTAATCTCAATCCCTCAGTCCTGCCTACTAGACTGTAATTTAATTCGGCAGCCGTGACTTTGCAGCGATGCATTATCCTCGCCTTTAACCCTTTCCGACGCACGTTAATGGGTTAATTGCAATTTCTGCTCGCACAGCTTCCTCTTCCTTTTGCCTTTTTGACCGCGCCCCCTCTTTCGCTGGCTCTGCCCCCGCCTTCCCCGCTGGTGTTACTTTAATTTGGGAAATTATGTTTTGCCAGCAAGGTGCAGTGTCTGCGTGTCCCTATCCCCGTCCCTGTCAGTGTCCTTTTCGCTTTCTCTTGCTCCTGCTACTGCTCCTTCTCTGTCTCTTTCTCGTTCTCTGTGTGCAGCCACTAAATTACATCGCAGGAGCAGTGGCGTGGCATGAGCGTGGAGAAAAGTGGAGTCCTCCACGGCTGCCACAAGTTGTAATCATGTGCCCATGGGTGCCATTGAGCTTGTTGAAGTTTTTATGAGTCTGCCGACTGCAGTGTGTGCTTTCGCTTGTGTCTTTCTCTTTCTGCCACTGCCACTGCACCGCTCCCTCTCGTTCGCCACGTTTACATTGTTTACACGTATGCCGCTGGCCACCATTCAGCTCCGCCCCTGTCCCTGCCTCTGCCACTGCCTCTGCCCCCGCCCCTTATGGCGTCTTTATTACAGCGCTGCACTTAATAAACATTTGTGTTAAATTTTTTCCCTCCATTGCTATCTCTTTTGGCCCAACCCCCCATCCGCATCCTTTTATCCTGGCCCATCTGTATGTGCGCTCCTTTGAGTTATGGACACTATCCACTTTGTTGCTCCTCCAGCAGCGCAACTTAATTTAAAACTTAAATGAAATTAGCTAATAAAACAGACAGGACAACAGACAGTGTATTTGCGAAGGACGACGACGCTGTCCAGGAGCTTTGTTTCGGAGCAGGACAGCGGAGCACTGTGTACTAATTAACAAACATTAAGGTGGTCATCACTCAAAATGTTTGTCCTTTTTTGGGAAGCGGGCACTTTGAGAATTTGGCTTGAAGAGAAAGTCGTCCTTAAAGTTTTCCTTTCTCTTCCGCACTTCCGTTTAAAGTGCACGGTGGCTTTGGAACTCACCTGTTGCTTGGTGATGTAGATGGGCTTGTTCAGGACCACCCAGGTGACTGTCTCGTGGCAGGCCGGGGCCGTGGTGGAGCCGTCGTAGGTCATGTAGTGGTCCGTGTCCGGCAGCAGGCCCCGGATGGAGAGCCGCTTCACGAAGGCCTCGTCGCCTCCGTACCGGATCCGCTCCAGCTGATCGGTGAGCATGCGCAGCTCCGGGTTGGAAAGGTCTCCCAGCTGTAACGATGAGAAGGGAGGTTATAGGTACCACAAGGCAGCGATCTCTTCGGAGGACTCACCTGCAGGAGAATGGAGACGCCGACGATGCCCTGGGCGCGATTAAGGGCATCTGAGAAGTTCGCATACAGCTGGGAGTTGTAGCCGAATATTTGTATCTGCCGGAAAAATTGGAGGCAAAGGTGCTCAGTAAAGGGATGGAATCAAAGGATGGTTCGCCCTGCCTCTGTGTCCCTTCGTCCTGTGTGTGTGTGGACAAACTTTATTGTTGCTCAATTTAAGCCGAAACGCATACAAAGTGCGGTGACAGGCAACCCACGAAAAGAGGAGGGTGGAGGGCGGAGAGGTCGCCTTGTTTCGCATAAATTGCCCCAAAAATAATCCCAACTATCAACAAAGTGCACACACAAATGCAAATACGAGTGCAACCACACAAACACTAATGCACGTGGCAGGGCAGGGCGGACACGGGCGACAGGACTGGCTCCAACAGGACGAGCGTTGGCCGGCGAGATCGGCTAGCAGAAACAGCAAATATTTTGCTTTTAGCCAAGACAGCACCGGGGCCAAGACGGGGACGGTGCAGCTAAGCCCTTCCGACTTCCATCCCTCCCCTCGACCTCCCCCATCAGGTCCTTTCACACCCACATGCGCCTTTGCACTTGTGTTCCACGTCAACACAGAGAAACGCCTACAGGAAGCCGGAGGAAGGGGCGCAGGAGAACAGAGACCGGAGGAAGGTGGAAAGGAGAAAGCAGAACAGAGAAAGGAGCAGGCGACACCACAAAATGAATCCATAAACAAAGGCGCCTGGCGAGGGTCGCATTCAGAGTTATCGTTCGTCGCTATCGACGAAGCAAATGTCTTTTGATCAGGCTTCCATTATAAAAACCTTATCCTAATCATTCCTCCTTCCCCAAATACTCAAATATTTAAGCAGCTTAACTCCTTTGTTTATTTCTGGCTTTAGGCAAAATATTTCATTCTATTTATCGAATATTCATGGCGAATTTATCGAGTGCCCTCCCTGAAAATATTTGTGAGCTTGTGTAACATGTGTACACGGATTTTGGGGGGATTGCGGCCAGGGATATGTTTGTTTCTCCGTGCGACTATTTATATGAGTGTGAGTATGTGAGTGTGAGTGTGAGTGTGTGGGTGTACTCACACCATTGCGAGTGCACTCGCCGGCTGACCAGGCTCAGACGCACAGAGCGGAAGGAAATGCTGCAGACAGCAGTGAAAATAATAATAATAAGAGTAGAGAGTACACAGCACACACATGCAGTGTGCGATGGGGGGCGTGGCCGTAGGCACTGGCCAGTTAATAGCTGTCCATGTCCTCCCCCACTCGCCCACCCACCTCACCCACCCCTCTCGATCCCGAACTTTTCCTCCGTCCCGGGAAAGAGGGATGCCGTGCATTTAAATATTAAAAACTACGTTCTGCAATTTTAATGTGTGCCCAGAATGGCAAATAAAAATTAAATTAAATTAAAATTTTCCCAAAAACACCCTTGCCAGCCTGCTTGGGGAAATTTCAATTGCCGGGGGTGGGGGCGGGTAGTGGCTGTGGCAGCCACTCGGCAACTCGGCAAATATAACTAAAAACTTTCGATGCACAAATGAAGAACTCACACAAGACACAGTGTTCGGGAGGTGGACCCCCCGATCTTGCCGAGGTGCTGTGCTTTCGAGACGCACTGTTTCCGGTATCTCTTCTGGTATCGGGCGTTTCTGGATGGAAATAAAATTTTGACGAGACTGTGTGGCAAGCGAAAGACTGTGGCCGAGAGGAGAAAGCGATTTCGGGGCGTTAACTGCCTGGCCGAAATGTAAATGGCAAAACTGGGAAAACTAATGGGAAAGCGGGAAAGTGGGAAACTGGGGAAGCAACTAGAGCCGCACAGCTACGCCACTCGAGCAGCAGATGGCGCCACTGAGCTGCCAGTTTCCGGTAGTTTTTGTTGGGTAATTAAAAATTTGTTTGGGCGGAGAAACAAAACACAGAAAACTTGGATAGCTCCAGAAGTTCAGCTCAGCTATTGATTCAAAACGAACTCCCCTGGAAAGCTCTCTGCGAGTTTATTCACAAATTAAAGTGGCAAGTCCGGGGCCGGAATGCAAACTGAACTATTATACTCCAAATGACGAATGGCTCACGTCGGACTAATCCCTTTAATGGCCATCGTCTTGAGTCCTCGCCGCTCGCACCTTGGCCCTGAGTCAGCTGGGTTTTGGTGTACTGTTGGTCGCCCTCTCCGCCTCCGGAGGGAGGTGTTTTCTGTGCAAATACGACAACAAAATTTTACAATATTCGACCGCAAACTAAAATGTTGTACTTCCGTTTCATTAAACAGCCAAAGCCCCTTTGGCGAAGAAAACAAACACACGACAATAACGACAGGAGCAACAACTCCCGATACAAGGAAAAAGGACAACAATACGTAGTGTAAGTACCAGCAAATATCCGGACAACAGGCCGCCTGATACGTAAAGAGCCAAAGCCTAAGCGGTTTCGTTCCCCCCACTGCCGTTTCTTTCTGTCCGACCCTCGTTCTCATTCCCACTCCTCCGGTTTGTTTGTTTGAACAAAGCAAGCTCCTGGCATATTTCTTACCCCACACACTCACTACGCCACAAACGCGAGCAAACAAACACACACGCAGAGCAAAGGCAACTTAATCAGATCAATTACACATGTTTTCACTGCATGGATTCCACATCCACATCCACGTGCACAGACATAGAGCCCGGACTCAGGCCTAGAAGAGGTCCGTACTCCGTTTTCCGTTGTCCGTAGAACACTCCTCCAAGCCCGCACTCTGCAGTCCGCAAGCCAACCACCCCACAGTCTACACTGGGGGAAAGTGCCGAATGGCTGCTCCAGCAGGCGAAAGGAGAAACAGGTCAGGGGTCAGCCATTCTCCCGACTTGATGCGTTCCGCTGTTAATCAGTCCACTGATTCCCGATCGCACTCCCCTTTTCTCCCAGTGCACTGGAGTTCTGAGCCCAACGAGCTGACAACGGGAGACAGAAAAGCAGCAAACACACCAGCTGCTGAAACTTTGCCTGGCCAGTAGTCCGGGATAGGATAGTGCTCCCTGCCCGCACAGTCCTGCCACCAGCAGGCGCCCCTGCCCAGTCAACAAGCCGAGCGGAACAGTGGGGCGAATCAGTAGAATATAGGGTAGAGTACTACGACCAGTAAGTCATAAGACTAATTACATTTAAATAAAGCAATTTATAGCTCAGATGTTCGCTACTTTACAGAGACATCCTTCCAACTAGATCCTTTGAATTCCCTTTCTGCTTCTGTCCTTCTTTCAACACAGCCCACTGTGCGCAAAGAGTGTAGCGATTTGCTGTGGAGTCGGTTTCTGCTCGGGCGGGAGGCCGAAGCGGAAGGAGGGGTGTATCCTTCTTGGCCCTTCAGCCGGTTGACTTGGCTTTCGTGCTCTGCTGGCCAGCCACGATAATATTGGCCATGGCCAGAAGCCGGTTTAGGCTGGGAACACGGCCTCATGTCAACACTTTGCCGCCTGTGTCTGCCTCCTGCTCCTGCTGCTGCTACTGCTACGGCTACTGATGCCGCTCCTGCTGGTCCGTATCCTTTGGTCTGTGTCAATTTTCTAGACAAATGAAGCAAATTAGCCTAACAACGCACTGGGGACGATGTCCAACACGCACACACATCCATCCAGTCACCCAGCCAGCCTGGCAGGACTATGCAGAGGCGTAGGAAGCTTAGATCGCTCCATTTCTGGCCACAGTTTGTCATTGTCCTTTTACAGCCACGTCCCCACTTGTGCACTTCTCCCGGCAGCACTCTCGGCTAATTATCCGCAACACTATTTGCATCAGCAAACCGAAAGATGGCCAGCTTCGAAGATTGAAAAGTGCGTGGCTGTGGAAGGCGATCCCCCTCTTCTGTGCCATTGAGCTTTAATCCCGAAATCCGGCAACTTTATCTTTAAGCCAGTCAGTGGCTTCAGCACCTGGCCGACGCCTCGACTCGCCTTAATCCAATGAGCAACTTCGCCAAACTCATTACCCGCCCACCGAAATTCACTTAGCCCTTTAACGACTTAGTGGCGTTTAAAAACGCCAGCGGATGGGAGGAGGCCGGGCGGAATTAACGCGCTTTAATCGCTGGTTGGTCTTTAAACGGATTTAACCGGGAGGCTGGGGCTCTTCAGAGGGGGACGGGGAGAGGGACAGGGCCAGGACAAAGGGGTTGCGAAGGCTTAATAGGGTGTCCGGGACGAGGCTGTTTTGAGGGGTTGCTGAAATTACAGCACGACCTCATTAGCAGCAAATATTTTGGCGTTGTGCTCGTTTGTGTTCAGTCACTCGATGTCGCTCCCCTTTCCACTCTCACGCCTCTCCCCAGCTATCCGTCGCCTTTGTTTGTGTTTGTGTGTAGCGCGCAGATAGAGATATAGATACATTTGTATATTTAAGTACTCGATGGTTGGAGCGCAAATTAATGGTTAAGCCATCGCTTCGCCATTGCGATGGCTGGTTGTGTCGGTCGTTTGGGTTGTCCGTGGTTGGTAACCGCAAAATGAGGTGGGAAGGAGGGTGGGGCAGCCAGGGGCGGAAAGGTGAGAGCAAAGGGGGAGTCAGAGGTGGGCGGCCAGCGCTGTCTCGATGCCCACCAGCGCCGTCAAAAGTCGGCAAAGCGCACGGCTCGATAGTTCGGATCACGTTCCCATCCCCAATTCATCGGCCGCAAGCAGCGGTGATTAAATTCTCGCCACAAGGCAAGTGCTAAACTACCGCGGCCCGAAACAAATCAAACTCAAAACCAGGCATCCGTGCATTGGAAATAGAAATAACGCACTTGCAACACCTCGCCACGTCTCTGGCTCCGGCTCCGGCCCGGAAAGGCCCACCAATTTGCCACCTGCCACTGACTACGAATGACTGTGGCGGCGGCGGCGGCGGCGGCGGCAGCCTTTGTGGCATCCAATGACAACGGAGCTGCCGAAATCCAAGACTGTGCTGCAATCTTGTGCGGATTTCATGGGGATTAATTAAAATTGCCAATTACGAATTCATTAAGGCAGATCAAATTCTGGGGCGCGGTCATTAGGGCGGCTTCTGTTACGGCCGGAATGGGTGCGGAATGTGCTTAACATTGTCCGTACTCCGGACGGCGGGCTCCAGAGACCGTGCTCAGTTCATCCGTGAAATAGGCCTGGGCAACGGGAAATTATTATTCCAAGGGGTTTCAGGACGCGCTTTATTGGCAACTTACTCGCCATCCAATCCAACAGTCTAAAAAGTATCTTTTAATGAGAAACAAACTTGCCACTGCAACTTCATCTGCATCAACGTCTCGCTGCTGCTCTATTTGAATCAAAACTCGTTAAGAAGTGCTACTTGTTCCCGAAAACGCATTCCGTTTCCTGCTTTCTGGCTGCGATTGCCTGTCACTCCTGGGGATGGAAATCGAGAAAGCGACTGGCAGCCTGATTCGTTTTAAATCACCCGGGCACTGAGAGAAAAAGTGGGGCAGCCTGGCGGGGCAGGGAGCTCGCCGAAGTAATTTAACCAAAATACACGATGGCTTACATTACCCGTCATCGTTTATCATCGGCTGATCGCCGAGGGGGGAGGGCTCTAATTAATTTGCGCTGACATTGGTGGCCCCCCGCCGGGGGCCGGGGCTGGGCGAGGGCATCCTCCAACTGCTGACATGCAACAGATTTATAACGTTATTGCAGCTGCAACTGCAACGGCAACGGCAGCTGCCGCCCGTTGTGGCAGCTTTTTGCGTGTGGCAGATGCGGCTCACTCCTGACTCTTGATTGCCTCGCGGAGCCTGGCAGAGCCGGCAGAGAGGAAAAAGGACGAGACAAAAGCGCCACACGATGCAAATGGAAATGAAAACTGTGTCGCACATCACTCAGGCCAACTCAACTCCAGTCAACTCAACTCGACTCCACTCGAGTCAAGTGGCCGAGAAGCAGACAGCGCCACGACAGGATTAGCCCCTCGGGACAAAGAGGGGAGAATGCTCTTTTCTTTCCTTCTTTTCTCCGAGTGAAAGGTCCTTAAAACGGGGCTTGGCTTAGGGAGCTTAACAGGACACTATGGCAGAAAGAAACTGTGCAGTATTTATGAAAATCCAAAATCATTAACCAGCCGAGAACGGCAATAATTGGCCGGCACTTTCGTCCGGGTGATAAGTTCACTGAACAAGGAGCCAATAAATAAGCAACCGACACAAACAGAACAGCCGTCCTTTGTCTAATTCCAGAGTCCTCGGGGGTCCTTCTGCCCTCTTAAAACGAGCCGAGCTGCGCGTATTTACATATTTTTAATAACGGGCTCGCAAATCAACTGGAGCGCGCTTCTGTGTGTGAACTTGACATCAAAATGAACAGAACACAGAGCCCCGAAAGGTTAAATCATATTTGACAAACAGCAAACAGGTGCGGCGGGGGGAGGCCGTGGGGTGTGGCGAGAACACGCATGTGTACATTCCTGGAAGTACGGATACGGGGCGGAAAGCCCGGGGAGGGGGCGTGCAGACAAGGTGTCTGAACGAGTCGCAACAACGCCTGCCATATGACACATAAATATGGCCTGCCCCCAGACTCCTGCCCAGCCCCAGCCCCAGCCCAGCTCCGAAAACAATGTGCAAATAAAACAATACAAAATCATCAGCCAGCAGCAGGTCTCCCAAGTCGGGGCAGAGCGCTTTCCCAAATCATTTACGATTGTAAGAGGTGTTTGTTCCAGTCGGAGATGTGCAGGAATCGCGGAGACATCATTTAAAATTGAAAAGCGAGTGGGCCACATGCTGAAAATATTTACCAGCGAAACTAAGCCCAAAAATAGGCAACAATGGAGGCAGGCACAGGGCGCAGGTTAGCTCCGTCTTATTTTTACTGCCGCCGAGTCCGGAAAAGTGTGAATGATGTGCCCGGGGGACAAGGGCGGCAGAAAGCGTGGGCGGAGGCAAATCAAAGCTCCAGACAAGTGGGGCGAGTTTCCAACATGTTGAACCTGCTCCAAGTCAAACGCGTTGATGATAACGTTGAGGACACCAGACAAAGGATCCGGAGGCAGGGACGATGTCGGGTATGGGACGGACATGGAGAAGGGGGGCGAGACGAGGACGAAGACGAAGGACTCTTGACTTTTTTGACTTTGTTATTTATTTTATTTTCTTCTTAGGAGCCTCAGTGTCTCCTTCTCATTTTTGTGTTTTTTGTCAGCGACAAATCGACATTTGCTGCATTAAATGCTGATCAAATACACTTCCGCTCGTTTATCTGGGTAAATATTTGAACGGACCAGGGGCGTCCGGCGGAGAGGGGCCTAACAAGCTTACAATGCCAGGAGGAAGAATACCAGAGTGCCGGGATGGCTGTGAAATGACGCAAGAAAGTTGAAAAACTCCGACGACTCGCACACAATTGAATTGTTAAAGAGGGAAATCTGTTGACAGGCAACCGAGATTCCGCACCAAAATAGAATCGAACAAAGTGTCAGAAGAGCGTCCCGAACCCACACCCACACCCACACTCGAATTCACGCCCCACCCCTCCGCCATAAAGAAATGGAGAGTGACACCACTCCTTACCTCCGCCGGGAACGTGTACCCCTCCACGCTGTGCTCCGATCCGAATTGGTCGTTGAGTCCGTAGTGCATGTGGATTTCGTGGAACCGGTAGCGGTATGAGAGCGGCCCGCCCGAGATGTTCACCGGGGTCTGCATTCCGTCGTAATTGGCGACCGTGTCGTTTCCTGCCGTGAAGATGACGCTGTGGCCCGTGTTGGTAATTAATCCGGATATCTGAAGTGGGAAAAAGTATTTTCAATTTAAGCAAAAGTGTGGAATAAGGAGATGGCAGTAGATGGGAATCAGGAATCAGGAGCCCAACTGAGATCCTGTGACAGCTGCATCTTCGGCAATATCCTCGGCCGATCCTTGAGCGAAGTACCTTAAATGAATCGTACTTCAATTCTGAATAATTCTGCATCAAAACCTGCCAACAAATTTTTGGATCCCGTTTTTGTCAATTTTTCTGGGGGAAAACCCCTTTGAAAATGTGGCGAACCCATGGGAGGGCCCATAAGGGCCCCTGCGAAGGCTGTATCTTCGTCAATATTAATCCGATCCTTGAGCGAAGTACCTTAAATGAATCGTACTTCAATTCTGCATAATTCTGTATCAAAACCTGTCAACCGATTTTTTTATCCCATTTTTGTGAATTTTCCTGAAGGAACCCCTTTGAAAATGTGGCGAACCCATGGGAGGGCCCATAAGGGCCCCTGCGAAGGCTGTATCTTCGGCAATATTTATCCGATCCTTGAGCGAAGTACCTTAAATGAATCGTACTTCAATTCTGCATAATTCTGTATCAAAACCTGTCAACCGATTTTTTTATCCCATTTTTGTGAATTTTCCTGAAGGAACCCCTTTGAAAATGTGGCGAACCCATGGGAGAGCCCATAAGGGCCCCTGCGAAGGCTGTATCTTCTTCAATATTTCTCCGATCCTTGAGCGAAGTACCTTAAATGAATCGTACTTCAATTCTGCATAATTCTGTATCAAAACCTGTCAACCGATTTTTTTATCCCATTTTTGTGAATTTTCCTGAAGGAACCCCTTTGAAAATGTGGCGAACCCATGGGAGAGCCCATAAGGGCCCCTGCGAAGGCTGTATCTTCTTCAATATTTCTCCGATCCTTGAGCGAAGTACCTTAAATGAATCGTACTTCAATTCTAAATAATTCTGCATCAAAATCTGGGCCCCTGCGAAAGCTGTATCTTCGGCAATATGTATCCGATCCTTGAGCGAAGTACCTTAAATGAATCGTTTCCAAAAACTTTTTGGATGCCATTTTTGTCAATTTTTGTGATGGAAACAGGGGGAAATTCCGATAACCCATGGGGGAGGGGGCAAAGTATTTCTTTTGCTTAGTGTTTTGTACTCACTCTGTGCTTGTCAATGTGCATGGGCCGCAAATTAGGGTCGAAGAGGAGACGCTGAGGCTCGAGATTCACCGGGGACTGGCGGCGACCCTTGTTGCAGAGTGACCACTCCGGATTGATGAGGCCCCAGAAGGCGGGTCCTGCAAATAGAGAGAGAAGCGAGGAAGAGTTTTATTAGAGAACGAGGTTGGGGCATTCCAAATCGATGCCAAAAAGGGTGCCAAAAAGATTTATGAACTGTTTCCAAAGTTTCCGCTTGCGGTGCGGGGTGGTTGCTACAAAAACTTGCCACAAATTGCATAATGGGCAGCTGGACGAGGGGTCAGAAGGGCTGGGGCTAGAGCCATTGCAATATTTGTCTGGGCATCTGCATAGGTGTTGGCCTGCGCTGGTTTAGTTTTTTGGTTTTGTGTCTGTTTGATTCTAGCCACATGACTCCCTCCTCCATCCGCCTCCTTCCGCCCTTACCCTTGAATGCTCAAGTTTCGTGCGGCTGACGCTCTCCGCCTCCCTACGGGCCCCTTTTTCTGGTTGTCCTGGGCCAACAGTAAAATTGCAGGTTTATCTTTGCTCCTGCCTGTCGTTGGCTGTGTCTGCTGACGCTCCTCCGCACCGCGCCCCTCCTCCGGCCCGGCTTGGCTTTGGCCAACTTTATCTGGCCTGGCAGCTTAATTTATGGCAATATGAAATCAAGCTGAGCTGCCCCCAAAAACAATAGGCAATGTTTCTTATGGCCCGTTGCAGGCTGGAAGGTTGTTCCCTTTTGCCAGTTTGTTGTCATTTTAGTTGAATTGTTATAGCCAAGTTGGCTCTCCAAACTGTTTCAGTTCCATTGTTTTGTTTGGTTTCACTCCATTTCGTTTAATCTGGGCTCTGGTATCTGGTATCTGGTATCTGGAAGCGTTGCTTTTTTCTTTCGCAAGATGATGCTTTCAAAAGTTTTTGGCTTATTTCATTACTTGATTGCTTAATTAATTTGTTCCGCTTCGAGTCCTTAATAGTTACTCGAATGGTTCTGATGGCATTTCTTACTCTATTAATTGTTAATTTAGAATCCACCCCTGAGACCGTTTTCCCCGTTGATCACCCCTACCTGGGCGAAGGCTAAAGCCCCATTATTCAAAACCTCTTGTGGCTGCTCCGTCGGTCTCTTCGTAATCCCATTTATGGCACCCACCACACGGCCACCCCCTCGGAGGCTATAAAAATGGCTCGACTGCAGTCGCATTGCGTATACGAGGCGTGGCACGGAGTGCCTGGGGCAGGGAGGGGGCGTGGCCAGTGGCGGAATGTCTGGGAATCAACACGTTCGCTGCTTTGGCCGCAATCAGGAGCTTCAATCAGAGATATGCCACGTACTCGCGTTTAAGCGATTGTTGACCTCAACGACGCCATCGCATTAGCCAAAAAAACACGTTAAAAGGAAAGCTAAAGGAGAAGCGGATAAAAATAAAGGATGCAGAAGTCGGCAGGCGGGGGGCCGGCGGGGGAAAGTAATCCTGAAAGTGGGAAGATGCTGGGAAGCAGCAGATGAGCCAGCAGGGACGAGCCCGTGAATGGGAAAAGCAATTAGCAGCAGGTGCAGCTCCCTACAAGTCCTTCCTCAGAACTCTCTCAATTTTTACTTTTTAGTCGCTTTGAAGTCTTGATTAGACTTGAATTTATCGCGGGGCACACTCGTGTCACGCGGCCATCTCCAGTGGCGACGAGTGGCGGCACTGCGGCGCACTGGAGGCCAGCAGCTTCTCCTCCAGATATCCGGACTCGGGTGCGGATGTTGCAACATCGAGTCTATTAAATTGCGGTTGCCTTCCTCGCGGAGTCGAGTCAATGAGGCAATTGCGAAACGATTTTAGCAGCCATTAACAACATTAGTGGCTTGGCTGCCTGAGTCGAAGGATCTGTGTAGGATGCGCGGGGGCTGTGGGTGGCCTGGAGGGGGCATGCAGCACGCTTCGTTTGATTCCGCTTGGGCCGCCTTTATTTGGCTCTTTGGCAGTGCAAATCACGTTAAACAAGAGCACGTTGCAGGGGAAAAAACACTGCAGTTCCAGCTGGGGCTCAGTATCCTTTGCGAGCTGTGCTGGTCCTGTTAGTCCCGGCCCTGGCAGAGTCCTGGCAGCCTCGCAGCTTCCGGCATGAGAGGAATGCTTATGCAAATTTATTTATGCCAAAGGAGACACGGAGTTCCTCGCCTCGTCTCGGATTTCGGTTGCAATTTGTTTACAACACGTGTTACAGGACACTCCTGGGTCGAGTGTCTGCACTGAGCGAAAAGCAGCCACTCCGGCCATCATTCGGTTATCAGCTGACTGCATTTTGGGCTGGAATTCGTCGAATAAATTAATTGGCCCTTCTCTGGCATGTTTCTTCGTTTCTCCGGCCATAACTATCTACTGTGGAATTCTTTCCCCAAAATAGACGCATTTATTTTTGTTTTTTCCGAGTATTCCCCGTTCGCCGAAATCCAATTCAAAATTCAAAGCACTCGGACTTATTTATGCATTTGTCTTGTGCAAATGGCGTCGCCGCTGTCTCTCTAATAAGATTAAGAAAGATGCTCCTGGAGGAGACGGAGGAAGGGTAGGTCTGAACAGGGAACCCGGAGGCAGGGCCCAGTAGCTGGGAGCTGGGAGCTGGAACGCTTATCGGCTGCCTGCTGTCCTGTCTGGACATAATCTCCGAAGACCTTTGCCCCGATTCCGCCGCCACTAGTGACACATGGTAAACTGTTCCCCATTTCGGATCCGCCGTTCTCCATCTCCCTCCGTTTCTCCCTTTCTCCGGCGCTTCTCTCTGGCAGAATTTCTCAGGCCAAGTCGCCAAGGACTCTCTCCTTTCCGTCTGCAACGCTGCTTATCACGTTTCAGCGCCAGACAATGGCGAAAAAAGGAAAGTCGTCAGGCTTTCCGCCTCTCTTTCAACCTCGTCGCCCTCGTCCTCGACCACTTTGTCTGCCCCTCCATTTGACAGCTGCAAATCGGCTTCGTTTCTGCTTTCCGCTTCTCCCCGGCAGTCTCCCCCCGGGCTTTCACCTTTCCATGCACTCCACGCGTGCAACTCCAGTCGCTGGGAAAATCGTTTTACGCCGGCAACAAAAATGCACGGCCCTGGCCAGGTGGGAAGCCGTCTGGGCCTGCCCTCGCCCCCGCCCCCGTCACTCTACCACTTTCACACACAACTTTGTTGCTTTAGCGACGCGTGCTGCTCGTTGGCTGAAAATTGTACTTTCCGCTTCCGTCCGTGGTTATTGTTGAGCTTTGATTAAAATTTACTTTGTTGTTGGTATTTATGAAACTTAAGCGAGGGCAGGGGGAGAGCAAGAGGGAAATCCTGGGCGAGCCCCGAAAAATCCGAAATGGCAAAGGACTCACCTGAGATGCCATCGTATGTCCACCAATCCTCCCAGCTGACGGCGAGCAGAACTGCAAAGAGAAAGCGAGGAAGGGCCGGTGAGTGGAAAATATTTGTAAACAAAGATGCGATTGCGTCAGTCGCTGCAAAAAGAGGCTTACGGGTTATGTGAGGGCATTAATATTAAACTGACTTAAAATACTTGTATTCCTCTCAGTAATTAACATGCCCGCGCATTTGTGTGTCAACTTTAAACTATTAAATTGCATTGCATTATGCGAGTGGAAACTAGCGGCGTTTAATCCGCCTTCCTTTAAATGCGCCGATTTTAATCACTTTTTTGTGCGGCTGGCTCCATAATGGATATATTCTGTCCGCCCGTAAGCCTAATTTCACATTTCATTCATCGTTTCACAATCACCGATGCCAGCCCGCTGCTAATGGGACAAATGTTTCAAATGTCTGCACTGAGAACTATACGTGCTTCCTTTGTGAGCTCCGTAAAAAGGTCACTGTCAGTTCTGGCGGTGCTTTGCATTCCGAGCCCTGAGCCACACGCCCCACGACACAGCCCTCCGGGTCCTGCACTTTGTTAAAATGATTTTTGCTTACTTGCCTTTTAATTTTTTCGTGTCCGAGTTGGTTTTCCCCTTTTTGTTCGCTGGCTCGTTTTTGTTTTGCTGTTCGCTGCTCTGCTCTGCTCCTGTTTTTTCCTTTTCGCTCACCCCGTAAATTCACTTCCGTCACTTGTTAACTTTAACATTCATCGACACTTTTTGCCTTTTGGCCTTTCCACCGCCCACCGCCCACCGCCCACCGCCCATCGCCCACCGTACCAGCCCCAACCTCACAGCCCACAACCCTGTTGCCGCCTTTTTTCTGGCTCGAGGGGAATGCAGCTAAAACACTTTGTTATTTTGACAGCCGACAAAAAAGCGGGCCAATGCCTTTTGGCGAGAACCTGCACTCCTTCTTTCCTTCCGCGACTCGAATCAAAGTCAAGAAATGTTGAGTCATTAAAACGCGTTCCAGCCCCGCCGAATCCTTTGGCCTTTGCTCCCCAGTCTCCAGCCCTAAGTCCTCAGGCCCTGGTCCTTCAGGCTTAGAATCCTCACCAAGTGCAGCGCGAAATGCAGTTTCCGGTAAACGGCAAGCAGCAAACAGCAAAAACCACAACGAACCGCAGTTTCGCTTCACTTGTAGTGACTTTGATTCAGTCGAGAGCTGCCATGAATCTCATAAATATTTAAATTAAAAATTGACACTAGCTAACAAGTAAAAAGTCGCCAACAACCTATTTGCCGAAGCCCGCAGTACTCTGCCACTTTTCATTCTTTTTTTTTTTTAAGGTTTTCTCAAACAAAACGAATCAGGACAAAAACCTTGAAAACTGCGGGCAAAAGCGGTGAAAAGGAAAAGGCAGCCATCCCATCAAGGAGCGGAAGGAGGGGAATAACAACAATAATAATAATAACGCAAAGTCATGGGCAATGATTGAAATTAATGGATTTGTAAATGCTCAGCGTCATTCTCGGCTCTTAACCCGTTAGCGGGACAAGGGGTGACAGATGGGCCGCAGGACGAGCTGGGTGGCGGGCTCGACTCCGCCAGGGACATCGAAATATTTTCACTGTGGCTTAATCTAGAGCACTTGGTGTTTAATTTCATTGTGCGATGAAAACTCATTACTTTTTAGCTGCAGACCTCCATTGCAGTCGAAAAACTGCAGCCCCCACCCCTTCCAAATAAAAAACTGCCAAAGTGCACATTAAATATTAATTTTTCCATAAAATCTAAAGAGCTTTCTCTTTATTTCCCTTTAAAACATTACACATTATTTCCATTTATTTCGCCGCCCCGCACGCTTTGGGTTTTTGTTCATTGAATTCTATTTATAAATTTGCACCTGACTGCACGACCCCTCCGCCCCTCCCCCTGCTTGGTCACCTGGACTCTCTTGTTCTTCCTCTCTCGCAATCATAAAAGGCAACAAAATGTTGAACAAATTTTTATGGCTGCACAAAGCAACAGAGTGACAAAGAAGGCGAGAGGGCAGGGCGAAAAGTCAGCCATCCGACATGCACTGAGAGAAAATCTAGTTACTTTCCACTTCTCCGCCCCAGCGAAGCTATTGTGGGAGGGCCACTGAATTCGGGGCTTTCAGGACTGGCAGTGTTGGAGTATTTTTGCCAGTGCTCCCGATACCATAGCAGCACAGCCGCTTGTTCTTTCCCTGCCCCCCGCTCTCCGGCTGGGGTCGTCGCTTTTGTGGCTGCCCCAAATCCCTCCGCCGCCCTCCGCCAGCCGCCCCTGCATTTTCGCTCAGTGTGCGGGGCAACTGTCGCGCCTTTCAGTATTAATTACAAATGAAATTTTCTTATCATTTCTGTTGCCGTTGACAACTTTCTGTCTGCCGGTCCAGACCCGTCTGGGTCATTTCCACTCCCCTGGGAGTCCTGGGATTCCTGTGAGTCCTGCAAGGTCCTGCCATTCCCCCAGGCCTGCGAGCGCTCCCTGGCCCTCTACCTTAGGGCCAATAAGCAAAAATAGTTGCTGCTAATTGTTGTTTGCCGTTTATGGTTATGGCCAATGCGTGCTAATTGTCGTCCTGCCATCGTCCTTCGCGTCCTTTCTTCGGGCTTTTCAATTTCGAAGCCGAGTTTTATTTTTTCGCCGACTTCTAGTGGGGGACGGGGCGACAATTTATGGCAGCACTTTGGTCCGGCTCAATTTAATTTGGCCCGAATACTCTAAGTTCTGGGCCCGGAGCGGGGATCCTTGCCCGTCTGATCTTGACCAGGTCAGGATTTCGTTGCCTACTTATCGGGGCGAACACTGAAGCCCTTGTCGGCGGCAAGGGCTATACTTCAGGGATGTGATTAGGTCCTCCCGTCCCGCCTCCGGATCACGAGAGTCCCCAGCCCCCCCAAACTTGGACAGACGACTTGGGAAAACCTTCGGCTGTCAGCCAGAGTATCAGAGTGTTCGATCCTTCGGGGAATCCCCAATTTGCCGAGTTGTCCCTCGGTTGCCTTCTCCTTCTTTGTGTTCGCTTGCCATTTGCTATTTGACTACTTTGTTGTTTTTTGTTTGCTATTTGTTTGCTGTCGTCGTCGCCGTTGCCGTCGCTTGTCTATTTAAAAGGCACGTAAACATGGCCGACTTCTGGCGCGCCCAAAACAACAACAACAAGAAACATCAACGAAAACAAAAACATCACTGAAATCAAAAGGACTTTCTGGCAGGACTGGAGGGAAGGAGTGGTCGGGGTGGAAAAGGATTGACGTGCGCATTTTAGTCACGCTGTCGCGGGTTTTTGCCTTTTTGCCATTTTAGCTGATTGTTTTTGTTGTGTAGTCGGTAGTACATATGTATTACACACATATTTGTATACAAGCACCATGTGTGGGGGACACCAGGACACCAGGACATCAGGACATCAGGACATCAGCGGATTTGCCTGGCGGGTAACTTAATATTTTGTTGATGTTTGCCCAACTTGATTATATCTATCACTATCATAATACAGCTACACCCGGTCCCGGCAGTCCTTTGACGACCTGCAGCACCGCCATATGCAAATTTTCCAGGAGCCCCAGACAAGCCCTCTCAGCACAGATTGCCCAGAAACGATATGGGCCCGAAACTGAATTATGTGAGCTGCGGGGGAGTGGATTTATTATTATGTGTGTGGGGTCGGGCACTTAATGAAACTGACAATGTAAACACGGGCTCTCAGCCGGATGATCTCCGGGTTGGCCCAGACCGAGGCGCACGGGCGCTCCGAGGTGAGATATGGGCCCTTCTTCCAGAACTCGATCTCAGCCGAAATAAATAATTAATGACGCAATCGCCTATGGTAATCCAATAGCGCAGGACCTCTGGCTCCAGTTGGGGAGCGTCTAGATAGTCAACAAAAATGCCATTTTCCTTTTAATAGACTTTGTTCGGAGTCCACCATCCACTGCTAATTCATTTGATTTTTATTGGCCCTGGCCGGCGAGGGGGGGAGTGGAATGGAGTGGGCTTGGAGCGGGGCAGAGTAATATGCAAATAGCCCAAGGCGTGTTCATTGAAATCGGGGCGAAGGGTAGGGGAGGTGCCAGATCTAAGGAACATGGTGGGGTTCCGTTTTAAAAGCGCAAGCAAGTGAAAGCTTTCAATCAATGTCGCTCGCTCGAAAGCCACACCCACCCCCTGACCCCCTCCGTGTGACGCCCCTGAATACTGCTGCCAGCCCAGCCCCCCTTTGACTTACACGCCTCTGTTTTTGTGGCCAGCTTCGGCTTTTAATTTCTATCGCTACGATTTCATTTTTTAGTTCCGTTCGGTTTGGTTTGGCTTGGCCCGGTTCGAGTAACCATTTCCATTTGTCCTCCACTCCACTCCACTGCACCCCTCACCCCCCTGGCGACGCCCCCTTTTTACCCTTCCATGGAGCCACACCTCGTTCTTTGATTTTTATTAAGTTTTGTCGACTCGGTTTCTGCTTTCGTGTGTCAGATTGTCCGTTCGCCCGCTGTCGGCTGTCCGAAAGTCCGCTTTTCCGTATCCTGTCCGCGGCCACGCCCTGGCCCAGCCACTCCCTTTGCCCTTCGCTCGGCTAATGGTAAATGCCATTTCAATTACGTACACAGTACTAAAATTTTATGCGGCTAGTCGAGCGGCCAGTGGCTTCTTCCGAGCTAGTCTTTCGTCTTGGTCGATTTTGTTTTTGCTTTTGCTTTGTCGATTTCCATTTGCGCTTTAAGTGCATTTGCACAATCAACAAACAGGGCCGGGTGGGGCGGGGACAGCTGGGATGGAGGACATGTATAGGATATGGCATGCGGGTGTGGCCATAATCAAACATCAATCCGCCGCTATAAAGGCACTTTTTCCCTCCGCATCTCTTCTCTGCTGTTTGTTCAGAAAAATAAAAGAAACTGAGCCCCGGGCTAGAGTAGATAGGGATAGTAGTATCTGATGGGGATGCCTGGATCTGGATCTATGTTACTTGTTGCGAAGCCGTTTCGCTCCTGACCGGTAGTTTAAGATACCCAATCCCAACAAATTATAGTGCCAAGTCCCAATAGTTTAAAGTACCAAGTTTAAAGTTTAGTCAAATTTCATTTGAGAGTCCACAGAGTATGGAACTTTTAATTCAGTTTCACTCGCAGTTCTTACAAATTTAAACATTATTTTCGACTTTCAGTCCAGGTAACCCACATAGAGCTCGCTTTTGGGGTTCTCTGTGAACTGCCCCGCTTCCCCCTCCGAAGTGGCACCTGAATTTTGTACCTGTGTGTGTCGGTAACAAATGGCACGCAAAACACCTGTCAAAAAATCGGGGGAAGTGCCAGAAAAAATCCAACAAACTTTGTAAGCTCATTTTGTTACCCGTTCGTGTTGCTGTTATTGCCTCTATTTGCTGCTTTTGTTTTTATTCTTATTTTTGTTTCTCTATTTGTCACTATTCCAACTGCCAATAGGCGTGTCAGAAAGTCAACGGCGACGACAGCGCCAAAAAAAGCCTCGAAACACGGAAAGAAACTGGGGGGACGAACCGCCTTTCTAAGCAGATGGCGAGGGACCAGATACCCTCGAAAGTCTGCGCTTTCTTGGCCATTGCAGTGGGTTTCAGGAGCGACGATGGCGGAGTTAAGGGCTACCCATCAGGTAGAGACTCCCTATTGGAGCATACCCTGTAAAGGGTATCCCTGCAGGGAGCCGACTAAGCCAAATTGTATGTGGCTGAGCTCCGCACTCAGGTGGCCCATGCATTTTTCACCGCTGCTCCGACCTTCGGGTCTGCCGCCACCCAAAAGTGGAAGAACTGCAGAGAGAACCGCAGTCACTTTGGCTTTGCATTTTTTGTGAGCTCGGTGAGCTTGGCTTTTGGAAAAGCCGGAGAAAGTTTCGGGCCAGGGCGGGGGGCATTCGTGAGGGCTGAGTCGTGCATTAGGCAACAGGTGGAAGGGCTTAGTCCGCACTGATCTGCTCATTTCTCGACTCGCACTTCGCTCCTCCACCGCTCCCTATCTTGCCCCGGGAAAGAGACTCTCATTTGTAATACCCACAATGAAGGCAACCACCCCAAGCGCAGGGGCAGGACTCACTTCAAACGAATAGGAGAGGAGTTGGAACAAAAAAGATGAAGCTTCCACTTAAATATTAGCAAAAGTTTTTCTGTCGCTGGAGAAAGGCGGGGAGAGTGGCCCGGGCTTAAGCGTAAATTTTCCTCTGACACTGATTTGTTGCCTTTGGCTGAAGAGCTGGAAAACTCCCAGGTGAAAGAAAGGCAATACACACAAAGAAACAACACCAAGTTACAAATCTAATCTCTGGTTACCTTTCACTGCATCTATCACTTTTGAATATGCATTCAAGACTAAAAACTAATCCAATCGGCAGCCACATAGGCGCGTTCCCACCAGGCACGAGTTTCGGGCTGTTGTCGCTCAACCTGAAGGTTAGTTGCCAGTTTGAAGGGGAACCCGAAGACCAACAAAATGTTTCCAGTGCCTGAAAAAGAGCTGCACAACTGACTGACATTGCTTGTTTACTTCCGAGAGCAGGAACTGCAGGCTCCCGAGCCCGGCGCCCCCTCCCGACCACCACTTTTCTTGGCTGGCTTTGCACTTAAACTTTGGCAAGTTACTGCTGCAAGTTGCTGTTGCTGCTGCCGTTGCACTCATTATTGTCAAGTTGCCTGTTACACATTCTCCTCATTTGGGTTACAGGGGAGACGGAGACACAGGCACAGACACAAGCCCACCACCACCACACACTGAAAAGTGCCACAATGGAAATCCTTGCTAAAATGGAACTTGCCTCCTGCCAGGCAGCCTAAAAATGTTGCTGCATGTTTCGGGGAAGATCTGAGTGGAGCGGTCAACTGGGAACTGGCAACGGGCAACTGCATCCCTGCATGGATGCGAATCCCCCCTAATCTGGCGATGTGGAACCTGGCAGGTGTCTAATCCCGGGTAGAAGTCCCGGAACCCCCGAGGGAGGCCACTCAAATTGCTCCTGCCAAATGGCCAGCAAAGAGCAAACAGTGAAAAGTTAAGCGAGCCCATTTCTGGTGTCATTTTACCTCGGCACCTCCCTTTACCCTTCCCCTACCCCTCCCCCTTCCACTCGCAATCCCATTCTCGTCCCAGTCAACAGCCAGCTCAGCCAACCGTTTCGAGGAGTTATAATGATGTTGCTCCACTGTCTCCGGCTTCACTTGCAGCTGCCGCTGAGTGACCGGATGACCGCAACGTCCAAAGCATCCACGGCGAGTGCAAGGGTTGTCGGGGAAGTGGTGGTGCTCCCAGTTGTGGTTGGCCAGGCGATTTCATTTCAGAGACTCCTCTAAAGCGACTTCTAGCTCAAATATTCAAAATAGCAGGGTTACAGCAGAGACTCGAACCTCGATTTGAAACTGCGACGAAAGCGAAAACGAGAACCCCCCAAAGGGCCCATTGGCCTGTCGACGATATGAAGCAGCGGACAGGCGGACAAGTGGCCGGCGGACAGGCGAACAAGCGGACAGGCTAACGGACAGATGGACAGGTGGACAGATGGACGGACCTACGGTGGAAGAGCACAGCAGCCAAGTGACGGCGCAGTTAATTAGTCTAAGTGGAAACGGGAGCACAAACTTTAAGCACTTGCCGCCCCTCGCTGCTGCCCCTTCAATTGCTACTTTCACTTGCTGCACCTCTTCTGTTTTCCGCTTCTGCCTTCTCCTTTATTGCCTTCTTCCCTCCTGTTTGGTGCGGCCTCTCCCCTTCTTCCGCTGCTGCCAAGTTGCAATTCACTTTTCGGCTGCGGCCATTTAAAATGGGCGAGAGGCAAGTTGGCGCTCGGGAGGCCTTCCAGGGTGTCCGTGGGGTATGCGGAGGATCGAAGCTGACTGGAAGTATTCCCCACAGCCCTGAGACCACTAGGGTATCATCTATTCTATCCCAAGCTCTGCTGCATCCTTTGAATCCTGGCCCGGCAGGCGAACTCACTCAAGAAACATTCTCAAGTGAGCTGCAAGCTCGACCGCGCGAGTTTGTTTATTTTTATTCATTAGACTCGAATGCGGAACAGAAAGGACTCAGGATCCACTTTGAATTCATTGCCAGCAGATCCCATTCGTTATTTGGCTTCCCGGATGCCAAAACAAGTTTCTTCCAGTGTCCTGGAACTATTATTTCGCTTTCGGGGGGAGAGTATTCAAATTGAACTCGCCTCCAACTCCAACTTCCACTCACATCCACTCTTTCGATTTGAGGTAATGTTTTCCGAATAAATTTCCACTTTGCACTGCAATTGGACTCCCTCTCCTCTCCTCCCGCCACTCATAATGCACTTATCCTGCCGCAAAAAATGAAAAGAATGCGGACGTACCGGGGCAAGACCAGACCTTGAATATCTCCCGCCGGGAGACCCGCAGAATGTTGGCCAAAACATTTGCAATTCTTTCGAAATCATCATTACGGATGGGTTATGGGATGGGTTAAAAGTGGGTTGTGCTCTGAGGGGAGTGGGTGGTTGAGGGAGTGGGTGGTGGGGTGCAGAAGTGGTGCAAAGTTTCCCGCAGTGCCGGCGAAGAACACACATTCTTCATTAGCCGCGTGGCACATTTTTCTCTGAGGTTTCTGCGAAAGTATGCCACTTTCAAAGGTCCTTGCAGGTTCATGCATGTGTGTGTGAGTGTGGGAGTAAGTTTATGTGCGTGGGTGTGGGTGTGGATGTGGATGTGTGGAGGCCATGATAAATGAGCCATTGGCATTTATTTTCGTTTCAGTTTCATTTCATTTGGGTTCTCGTTCTCTCCCACGATATCGATGTCTGCTGATTTTTCAGCCAGCCAGCCAGTCAGACCTCTGAAAATTACATTTTCAGGGAAAACCCCTCGGAAAAGGCTCCGCTAGTTCATCTAAGCGCACACAGGTGGCGCTAATGTGACTGAAGCACCTTGATTTGTTGCCGAGCCGAGGAAATTATGCCAATTTTTTACCCACATTTGCGAGCCTTTGATTGTGTGTTTTCCTTCGCTTTTTTGCCTGTGCCTGGGCCACGACCTTGTGGCTTATTTATTTAGCAAGTTGGCGATATGGTGAGCGGAGGAGGAGGCATTGGATACCCAAGTATCCATTGATTTTCCTGAAGTGCGAACTTAACATTAAAAACCTTGCCAATTTAATACTGGGGCGATGGATAAATAATTCATTCCCAGCCGCTTCTTTCTCTGGAAATAGTTTCCCATTCATTTGGGGATATGTGCTTGGCCTGGAAGGGGCATGTCATCACTTTTTATCTGCATTTATAGCTAAGCCAGCAAAATGTGGATCCAGAACCCAGACTCAAATCCGAGTCCGAAACCGAATCCGAATCGGAATCAAAATCGAAATGGGAGACACCAAAGAAGTAGACACTTGGAAATCAAATCGCATTGCTATTAAATTTGACCAGCCAAGCATACCTTGGCCAGGACTGCCAGGACTGCCAGGACTCTGCTCGAAAGTGGCCAATGACGATGACGTTGGCACGTCCACACCCCAGAAATGGCCAGGGGGTAGGGGCAGGAGGCAGGAGACCAGCCAGACTGACTGAAAGTTGGCCCAAAAGAGTGCCGGGCTGGGCAGAAACCCTTTTCGCCAGTCGATGCTTCAATTTTACACATGTTTTGCATGCGAATCTCTTTGGCAAACAAACACGGCAAAACTCTCTACTTTTGACTTGTTCGTGCCGGAAGTTGAAAATTTTCTCAAGCAAATTTTTTGGGAATTTTTACAAAACGTACTTGGGCCAATTTTATTAGCCAGCCAGCCATCCAGCCTGTCTTTTTGGGGCCACACGCAAGGCGAAGGCTACGAAAAGCAAAGCCGAAAGCCTCGGCTTTCGAGTCAAAAAGTTGTAATTTTAATTTAGCTACCAACTGCCTCAAAGACACTCCCCCCTTATATATTCTATATGCACGTTCCATCAAAGGAGGTCCAAGGCGCCGAAAACCACAAAGTTGCATGTCACGCATGCCACTGCACCTGCAACTCTGCCACTCTGCACTCTGCACTATGCCACTGTTACTGTTTCGTATTAGGTTGCCAAATTAAATAAACGAATTTAATTTGCATTTGGGTTCGGGGTTAGTTTATGTTTGCCTCGGGGGAAATTAATTTCAAGGAATCCCAGGAAAATAGGAAAGATAAGCCTTTGATAAGCACGTTTACGACCCATTAAGAAGTGCCTCGCAAGGACATAGGAGAGCATATTCCCAGCAATGACGAATGACGTTTAAAGGGTTCATTTTTCAGGGTTTATTCTGAATATTCGCACATGGCATCCGGACTCGCTCTTTAAACCGAAGATGCTCGGAAGCCAAGCTAAGTTTTTGCCCAGAAACTATCCTGTACTTCTCCAATGTGTTTTCCCCTTTTCGGGAGCTGTCACTCCGGCCCGGACTGTTTCCGCCCCGACCCGATCCTCGTCCCGGTTTTTGCTGCTCAATAATTTGATGGGTTTGCAAAATCAAAGCGAGCCCTTGGCTGATCCCCTTTGAGTGATTTGCCTGCTCGCCTCACGGACGTTTGCAAATGGAGCAGGAAACGGGCGAACTGAAAGGATTGGCAGGACTCTCGCAGGACGAGCCGGAGTCGAGGGCCATTGGGAGGGAAAATGGGGTGGAGGGAGCTCAGCCGGCCGGCAATTAAGTCACAAATCGTTTTTGTTTCCACATACAAACGAATAATTAATGGCCAAGTCGGCGCACTGCCGCCACTACCAATGCAACTGCAACTGCAACTGCAGCAGACTCGGAGTGGGGGCACTCAATAATTGAATCGGTTAATAATGCAGCATAATGCTGCATAAATTATGGCCCTAACAAAACGTAATTGGCCCGAAAGCGAAAATGGAAACCGAAAATTAAACTGAAAATGAAAATGAACTGGCATGAGCCATCAAAGTGAGATAAACTCATGGCGATGCCAGGGGCGCCGCTGCCAAGCCCGAAGGGGTGCGACTGGGAGCCCAGGGCCCCCGAATAAATACAAAATGCGAATGCATCAGGCACATTGTTCCAATTCTCGTTTATACAGCTAGTCGAGTTTGTTCCAATATATGTCTCGTTTGGCCTGCACTTCTAGGGCGGCTTAATTTTAAATTATGGCCCAAACGACTTCTCAAACTGATTTAAATTAGTCCTGGGCCAGGATCCTTCGGAGCAGCCATGTTTTTACGGCCAACACTCTTGTTTAATGCTCAGCTTAAATGGCTCTAAATTCCAACGAAGTGCGTCCCCCGGCTTGGCTTGGTGCTTCGTGTTTGACCTGCTAGGACTTGGCCAAAAGCACCCCTCTTGCCACCCGTCCTCCTGCCCTCTGACCCTCTCGTGTTTCCATTTCGAGAGCCATTGTAACGTGTCAAAGTCATTCACCCACATACGTTCGCACTCACACCCCGGGCTGACACTTTAGGTCCTAAATGCTCAGCAGTTATGAATGGGAAGCCGTGCATTTTATTTGCAACTTTGTGGACTGTCTGTGTTTTCGGCCAAGACCAGGCCAGGTCAAGATCGGAAGGACAGGGACAAGAGCTCTGCCACCTCCAGACCTATTTTTCTGGCCACCATTTCGCGTGGGAATGCAAGCGACTGCAACGAGAGAACCGGGCATTGCTAGGGCGCCAGTTGGGCCCCCTGGCAAGGTCAAGGGGTGGCCGGGAGGGCGTGGCCGTTGCCCATCGGAGCGTGGCACGCGTGTGTGCGTGCGTGTAAGCGCATTGTCAGGTTAATCACTCGTTTTGTTGGCAATTACTGTTATAACCCCAACGAGAAAACTGCGACAACAATAAGCCGAAGAGCTGCTGGGCCAGAGGGCTGATGGCTGGGGGCAGGGGGCAGGGGGCGTGGCAGTTAAGACCACTTGACCTTTTGTTGCCAGCAGCGAATATCAATGAGTCCATTATGAACGAATGTCAATGATTATGGCCGCCTGACATGACACAGCCACGGGGCATGTGAATGGGAATTTTGGATGCGGGCTCCGGATAATGCTAAATGTTGAATGGACGACAAAAATTCCGTGAAGACAGAGACTACGGAGACGACACCTCCGAGTCGAGGAACAAGAGACGGACAGGGGCGGACGGGGACGCCGATAAGGGAGCTCCCCAAATGGCAGTTGACAGCGTTTGGCATTTTGGCATTTTGGCACCCCGGTCGGGCGACGGATGACGGGCGACGGCACGACAAAGGACGAGGGACAATAACAGCATCCATTTTGCGTTACCTGGACGGCACATTACACAATCCCCTGGGAGAGCCCGAGGGGGCTGGAGGGCGGGAGGACTGGTAAGTGCGATTTGGCCACATCATAAAATTTTAGCAGCACGCACAGGCCGCCACAGATTCCTTTTTCGGGGCCGGCCAAGAAGGCGCTTCACAATCAGTCAAGAAACATATTCACGGCCTAGTTTTCTGTAAACTCTGAAGGCACACCTCTCATAATCCCCCCGAAAAAAACCCAATTCCAATCAGGGGTCCTGAAGAATCCCGCCCTCTCCTCCGTACATCTATAGGATATATTGGGTGGGGGGGAGACGACTGTCTCCAGCATTTTGTTATGATTATTGTTATGACGGTTGTCGAGCTTCCTCCGCGCCCGTTTCTTGCTCCTTCGTTTGGCCCTCAATTGCCTTTTTGTGGCCCGGCTGTGAGTCGAAAAATGTGTAGGCTGCTTTTAGGGTCGCACACACATGCCGCATACCGCATGCCACATGCCACACCCACGCCACACACACAACAGGTGTCCTGGGCGAAATGTTATCAATGGCAAATTAAGCGTAAAATGCTGTCGCACTTTAAAAGGCAAATTAGCCTGGCTCTGCCCGAAGGCGGCCAAGTCAAATGAGGCGTGAATAATGCACCATGTGTATGTGTCTATAGTGTGTGTGTGTGTGGGTGAAATATTGGGCTTTCCTGGGATCATTTATTAGCCAAGCTCCCCGTCGCCCTCCCCATCGCACTTTCTCTTTTTCTGTGTCTCCATCGATGGGGCGTAGGAGAATTATGCAGCCCCCGGCGCCGACGCCCCTGGCCTGCCATTGTTGCCATACCATTGTTCCAGCCATTGGGAACAATTAAACGGGCTTAGAACTCCACTGGAAACGCTCCGTCCCCTGCCCCGGACTCACAAACTGCCAATTGCAGCTGCCATTTAATAAAATTTAAACGTCAAAGCGGCATCGGGCCAATTATTTGTGACCGCACTGGACCCGAAACCGGGGGTGTGGGTGTAGAGGTGGTGGGCTGTGGACGGAGGCCAAAAAAGGAGCGGGAAGAAATCAGGATATGAGCGAAAAAAAGCATTAAAGTCCGGCGAAAAGAAAGCAAAACAATGAAGCGTCCTGGCGGGCCTTTGTCTCTGCGATTCCTTTATTTCACCCAAATGCCAAATGCCAAATGCCCAACGAGAAGATGACGGCTTCTCTGTCTCGCTGTGGCGTAGAAAGGTCCTGGAGAAGGAGTCGTGACCGAGGAGGAGCTGAAAAGGCCACAGAGTCGGGCCATTGTGCAAATTAAAACTGCACTTGATTATTTCTCCTGCTAATTTTCATTGTTCAGTCCGCGGAAAGCAGAAAAAAGTGACAGAAAAGAGAAAGAGTCTGGCGGAGGAAAATGAAAAGGATAACAAGTGGCCACCCAGCGGAGAATGGGTGGAGGCAATCCTTCAGCGAAAGACAAACGTGGCTGATAAGAAGTTACTCATTAGTCGTTAACACGGAGTGTCGCCAAGGAGCTAACATTCTATATTTGGGACAAATACTCCGGACTAGCCCTCCTGCCCAGGGAGCTGGGAAAAGCTCCTCTATCTGATTCGCCACTTATTTTTAAATAAAAACCCGAATATCATGCGGACTTGGCCGAAACACAAAAAGCCAGCACTGGCTTTTCATTAGCGCGCGAGGCGTGGCAACTTAAGCGATGCCAGGACGGGGTGAAGGGTCATCTTGAAAGGTTGTTTTCTCTTTCAATTCTGGCCACAAATTGAAAGCAAAATGCCAGCGATGATGCTGCTGATGATGATGACCTGGCCTGGACCAAGAGGAGTGAGGGAGGGGTGGGGCAAGGGACCAGGAGCGGGGACACTGGCAGAAAATAAAAACAAAGACAGGAGCGACAGCGGCAGCGGCAGCAGAGAAGCAACGGCAACAAGGACAACAACGACTTTTGGCAACATTGAAACAAAAGGGCGTAGAGTGGAGGGGGCGTGGCGACAGGGAATAGGGATTCTGGGTGGTCTGGGGGGACGGAAGAGGAAGGGGAAGATCGAAAGACAGCAGAAACAGATTGAAATCAGTTTGAAAGCAAGCGAAGCGGAAAAATGCATGACCCCGTCGTTGTTGGAGGCCAAAAACCGGATGACCAGATGAGAGGGATGCCTCGCAGGCGGGGCCGAGGGGACCGAAGGGGCTGTGGGGGCCGAGGACCACAGTTGGCCATGGTTAAGTGCTGGAAATTATGTTACGCTCGTCGGCCATTGTTTTATGTCTCCATTCGAGGATTATTGGTCATGCATGAGAAGTCACACCAGTTCGGGGCCTCGTCCCCCTGCTTTCAGTCTTCAGGGCTTCACGACTCATTCAGGACACTTCCTTTATTCCCCGCCTCCGCGCCTCCTGGCCCCGATTGACTTAATGAATAAACAATCCGTAGAATCAGCCGGCAAGGATTCAATTGAGGCTTTTTGGTCAGAAAAAAGCAGACTTCCACGACTCCACGAATTCGAGTGTTAAAAGCCAAAGTTGCAGTTGGTCCGGCATTTTGCTCAGTGTATGACCGCTTTGCAATCATTTTTCCATCTGCCATTTTTCTGCCAGGATCCACAGACACACACTCGTTCGGAGCGATTTTAAAATCCAGCCCAGGACCAAAATCTCAACTAAGACCAAACAGCACAAAAAACAACAGCAACAACTGCGGGAGTGAATAACAAACATCCTGAGCAGCACAACTACAACAACACCAAGTACATCCATGCGAAAATAGCTAAAGAAAAAGTATAATTTCCATTTCAAATTGAATTTTCATTTGCACAAAAGCAGAATTGAGAAAAAGCAGAAGCCGGAGGAGTAGCAGCCGGAGCAGGAGCAGGAGCAGCAGCAGCAGCAGCAGCAGCCTGTGCTTCCCATATATCTGTATTTTGTGGACGTCGTACATACATATATCCTATCCCCCAGTATCGGTAGAATATAGAGTGGCTTAAGAGCCAGACCCGGCTAAATATTTTTGGTGGCAGGAGCATGGGGCTGGGCAAAAGCGAAAATCAATGTCCTAACGCGGCCAGTTTAATGTTTTCGGGATTACAGCCTGCCGGCGGTCTGCAGGACTTCTTGCCCTCTCCCCCGCCTCCCATGCAACACATGCATATCCACACACACACAGAGACCCTCGACGCGCACCAACTTAATTTAGCATTAACACAGACACCCCTCACATACACACCGAAGGGCGAAGGGAGGATGTTGTTATGGCCATTGCTGGGGCGCCAACAAACTTTGGCCTTCCAGCCCGCCCCCCCTCTGCCGCATTCCACCTGCCGTGCACTCTCCTGTTTCGTTAGCTACGTGCCACATTACGTAGCCGACCTGTGTGCCAAGCAAAAAAACAAGGAAAAAAGCCAAGCAGGAGCAGGTAAGCCGCCCCAGCAAAAAAACCGATCAACTATTTTCGTCTGTGTAATTAATGAAAGTAAAAAAAGAGTTTCATCTGAGAGCTGGCAGCGGACAGAATCATAACTTGTTTCAAATTCGGCTCAGAACACGCCCCATTTGAGGCGGCAGGACTTGAGCAATGTGATTATACATATTCCTGCCAGAGTGCGAAAGTTTTTAATGCGCCATTTGGATTTTGCAATCGGCGCTACAGCCTCGAAACGCACGGTTTCGGGTGGCACATTTTGGAATTTTGTTTATTTCCGACACGAACCGACAGCGGCAGCTGTGACCCAGCCGAAAATCATTTCTGATTTCTGAAATTGTTCTTTCAATTTCGCGTTGCCGTTTCATGGGGCGCGGTGGTCCGGGGAGGGGGAATTGCCAATGAAATTGCCCAATGAAGGGGATTACTTAGTGCACTTCACTGAGCGAGAATTAATTTATTAAGCCTGTGGAGTGGATGCTCCTTTTCGAGACTGCCAGAACCCATCCCAGCCTGTCTGGCTGCACTCTTTTGATTTCCCACACGTGCCCCCCACACGGCTCTGGCGGGGGGCGGAGAGGATGGGCAGGCAGGCACAGGGCGAGGTGCCTCCAGGTTGCAAGCTGCACCTGCAACTGTCCCAACGCTCACGGCTGATTTATCGCCCATGAAATTTATGTTTAGTTTAATCGAATGGGGCAAACAAAAATTGTGCAGAGCGAGCGGCCTGCTTATCGCTGCCCAAAAAGAAGTCCTGTCCTACCGCCCCGCCCGCTCGTCGCAAAAGTTTACTTAAGCACAGGCGGAGGCGCAGTGCAAAATTAAGCAGCAGCAGGAACCAAACCACTCCAGCCAGGACCACAGGCGTAGACCCAGTCGAATCCGAGGGGGAGCGGCTCTTCGAAGTGGAAAAAAAGCTCGCGCTGACTCCGGCTAAGTTACATATTTGTTATTAAATTTTTAGCTCCACAATTTATAAAAAGGATAATTTCTGGCAGGAGTTACGAGGGACGCACGCCCCTGGCATGTCAGCCCCTGGCAACCCCCGCCGGTTAGGGGTCTTACTTCTCGAGCCAGGACCTGCTCGTGCTCCTCGGACTCCGTCTTCTTGTGCTGCAACGCTTACTGCTGCAACTCGCAGACGCAACTATTGCAAAATTTCAACGTGAATTTATTGCACGAACATTTCTTTTTCTCAGCTCGCATTTTGCTATTTTCTTATTTTCCTATTTTAGCTTTTGCATTTTTTCGCTTCCTCATCTCCGTGATATTTTAGTTTCGCCCATATTTTTTATTTTGTTTGCTTTCCTTTTTGGCCATGCAGTTGGGCCTCCCTCCCTCCGCTAGTCTCGTGCCTCTTCCGAAGTGTTTTCAGCTCAGCGCTGAATTTTCCTGCGGCCGCCGGCTATATATGTCCCTCCGCACACAACGTCTACCCGAACTAACGTATATCCTGTCTGTGGCTTTAAACTCGGAGCTGCAGCTCCGGCGGCCCCTGGGAGCCAACATTTAGCAGTTGCAACTTTTATGAGCCTCGGTTTTTTGGCCGTCTGTAGGTCATGTTGAATCGAAAGCCACAGTTGCCAGAAATAAACGTCAAGCTTCTGGGACCCCTCATTTAATTCCTGAAATTTTACACTTTTTCGTGAACGCGAATACTCCGCATTCATATTCAGAGGGGAGATAGTTTAATATTCAATCAACAGCTTCCGTCCGTCCGTCCGTCCGCCCGCCCTATTTAATTTAAAATTTGATCAAATTTGGG
Source organism: Drosophila monieri (assembly GCA_035047585.1). Taxonomy (NCBI): domain Eukaryota; kingdom Metazoa; phylum Arthropoda; class Insecta; order Diptera; family Drosophilidae; genus Drosophila; species Drosophila monieri. The sequence continues at coordinate 9,863,581 of JAWNPJ010000061.1, read as the reverse complement.
GGCAGTCTTGGCTTTTTGCGCGGGAACCACAAACTTTTGTCATCCATTTGCATCTATCGATCTGAGTTCCATTCGAATCGGCCGCAATGCAAATGAGGTATGGAATGCTCGGAAGTTGGCCTAAGTAGCCCCCGATTAATGAGCAAAGTTTTTGGCCACTTGCATCCGTTTTGTGGTAATTTCGGGCCACACAGCCCTTCAACTTCCCCCTCCCCATCGCCGACAGCTGCAGCTGCGATTTATTTATTTATTCTGCTGCTCATTATCCCGGGGTGGCTCCGTAATTAATGTTGAATTTACAGTGACAGATCTGTGGCTCTGATAAGACGGCGGTGCCGCCAGCTCCCAGGACCTTAGAGGACTGGAGAATTAGAACCAAGGAGGTGGAGCCTCCAACTACTTACCATTGAGGGGCTTAAGAACTAAGGCGATGAGTACAGAATTGCACCACACGATACCCGGTACTTCTTACAGTTGTGACCGAAAGAAGATCTGAGACTCTGTTCTATTCTCTTCGAAAGCGCCTAGTGCTGATGGTGTTATTGGTGGCAAGATACTTGCTGTTTGGCCAACTTGCCATGGTGGCATGTTGCAGGTTGCAGGTGGCGAGTTATGCAAGCGCGTGTCAGGCTGATGTGAAAATTTGCATATCGCATATCGTTGACACGGTTGACACTGACCCCAAATGGAGAGCCGAATGGAGGAGGGAGGGGGCCGCTAGCCCGGATGGAATTATTCAATTTTTGACTAGATCAGAGCTGGGCGCTGACAGGTCACAGGTCACAGGTAACGTAGTAGGAAACAAGTAGCGCCGGCAAGAGGTCACGGGCCAGAGGTCGCGCAGGTGGCACGCACGGGCCAATATTAATTCAATGGTGGGCAGGTCGCGATGGAGAAGGGTTAAGGGGGATTTGAGGACTTACCTTGCATCCGGGCCAGGAGCAGGAGCAGCGTGCAGCAGAGGGCCTGCAGCAGCTCCATATTTCATAAGCGCTGAGTTATTCTCCGGCACTCGGACTCCTCCGGGCTCCTTCGACTTGGGCTCCTTCTACGGCGAAACTTGGCCCGTAACTTACTGCCACTGTCAGAGCCACCGACTGCCACCGTTCAATGTCCGCTTTTCCGCCTTCCGTAGCTCCGCTTTTCCAGGACTCTCCGGCGCCTCCCTCCGTCTGTGCGATCGGCGAACAAAGCGAAACTTAAAGGGCGAACGGCATTCTGCTTAATTGCACCGGCAAGTACTGCAAAGAAAGGCGGGAGACGGCAGAAATGAGTGAAGGGTATGCTGATTGTGGGGTAGGGAGGACCCAGGGGTGCTGGTTCTTAAATTAATTGGGAGCTCACGGCTATTCGGGGGCGGTAGGACCCAGGTGATATCCTAGCACTTTGCTTCTCGTGTGTTTCTCCTCCGACAAGACCTGATCCCGGACCATCTCCACGACCATGCCCGAGACGCCCTGGGAGGACGCGTACCTACAGGGTATGCGGCCAGCATTGGTATTAGCCGTCGAGGGTGTGGGGCGGGCTCTTCTGGGGCATTACGTCAGAGATGGAATGCACTCGCTGCAAATGTTATTAACAAACACAATGCCATAAATACGGGGAAGGGCGCACACACACACTCCCCCGGGCGCGGGCCAGCCTGGAAGGGCCGGAGAGTGTAAGGACACGGCGGAACACGAACAACAATGCCACGGTGGCCACGGCTGAGTGACCTTTCTGGTCGTCAAGTAATCGCATTCGCAACGGTAGCCCCGACAACTTCGCATTTTTATGGCAACAAACGTCAGCCATAAACATTTTTATAACGCTGCAAGAAGCGACCGGAGCGAGGGGGCGTGGCCAGGGTCGGAGGGCGGAGGGTGTGGAGGGCAAAGAAAACGCATAAACCACAAGCAAAATGAATTGTGTTTTCACTTTTTGTAATTAGCCTGCACTAAAGTGCTCCGAGTGCGAGGGAGGCGGCGGCCTTTCAGGCGAGTTCTAAGAGTTGCGCGCTCCCAGCCCACGAACGACTCCCGGCAGAGTCCTTGCCCGTGTCCGGATTCCTTCGGCCGGGCAATCTGAATCATGATAAATACACTCGCAAGGTGGAGCCGAACAGCAAGCACTGCAAACTTAATCAAGGAGAACTTTGCAGCTGCTAATCGAAATGCGGAAAGCATTTTGAAAAGAAATAAAAGTGTGGAAGAGGCATTTGGAGCTCAACTGGAGGCCAGAGGGGAAACTAACATATGCATAGGCCAAGGAAGGTGCTATCCGTACTAAAATAAATATTCCTCCGGCTAGCCTGGCCAACAACCTGGCCCAAATTGTCAATTTGCGAGCTCGAGGAGTCAGAAAACGAACTTGAAACCCGTCCCAAAGCCATTGCCTCCGGCAGGACCTTGACTGGCCCGAAAACAATGCCATCGATGGCACGGCAGGACTCCGAATTGAGCAATTTTCCTCGGTCCAGTCCAGTGTTTCGGTCAAGTCCGCTTTAAGTTATTTGTATTCAAAATATTCATTTCGTGCCGGCCACGTCCCAGGGCCCAGAGTTGCGACAATTTGTAAACTAGGCCTGAATAAAACATGAAAATGGAAAACACAACGACTCTGGCAGCGGGACATGTGACTCCGCTGCTCCGCCCGACTCGCTCGGACATAACTGCACGGTTACATAAACAGGATAATAAGGCACTTAACATGCACTCGTCGCTGTTGTCCACCACACACACACACTCGCACCCACGCCCAACCATCGAGTTGGCGGAATGGGGCGAAAAAATCCTTTAGAAGGAGCAGAACACTGCGAGATGGGCACTTGCATGGGCTGACAGGCCCATAGAGAAGCCTAAAGATGGCCCCAGGACCAACCACACTCCTGTTTCTCTCAGTGCAGCAAATGGCGAATGCTGAATGCCTGGAATGCCTGAAATGGCTTCGTTGTAGGCGTAACAATAAGGAGACCAAAGCAGCAACCAACAAACAACAAAGCAACGACGGGAGAGGCAGCAGCAGTCGCCGCCACTTATGTCAGAGCAAATCAAGCGTTACGCTGCCCCTGTGCCCCCTCGAACCCACCACTCACTCCTGGAGCTTTTAGACATTGTGCCTTAATTTACGTTTTATGTCATGTCATGAGCGTAATTGAAAATTTCCCCAGCTCGCCAGGATCCTGCTGGAGGACGCGTTCATTACGCCTGCTGTCGCCTGCTCCAAGTTAATACTCGATCGAAGCTAATGAAGCCATCGGCCAGAGACACCCGGAGCCGACAATCTGTGAAAATTGGCCAAATTACATGAGTAAACAAGAAATTAAATTGTAAACATATTTCTAGGGAAGCTGGCTCCTCGCAAGGACTGGCCTTGGAGGAGATGGGATGCTAGTTTGCAAATTGATTCAACTTTATTTTTTAATTGTTTCCCCAAACTTGAGGACTTGCTACACATGGCTGCCTCAATTCCATTTGATCGTTTCTTTTTGAAACTTTGCTGACACTTAACAGAAGGCAGGACTCTGCCGGCTCCTACTGCAGTGGACCGGCCTTTTGCTGCCAGTGTCTCTCAATTAACTTGAAAACTTCCTGCAGGTTGGGGGTGGCAGGTGGCAAGCAGAAGGCGCCAGAGCAGGAAAAAGGATACAACAATAGGCAGCAGATTATGCAATTCGAATGCAGCCTTATCTCGTATTTCAGGCATTTGTCACACAGTTTACATATTTGGCACACATTTTATTTGAAATTTTAATAAGTTCGCTCGCTCAGGATATCTGCAAGTCTGAGCCTGGCAGTCGGCATTCCGCATTTATTCCGTAAATTATTGAGATGTTTTCTGGGGACTTTAATTTGTGTCTTTATTCGGCTTTAAAGCAGACATGTCCACAAAGACGGCTTAATTGGAGCTTGCCACTCAAGCTTAAAGGGTGTGTTGTTATTGCGGAGCTGATGCAGTTTCCAAACAGTATTAGTAGCCAGGCAGGACCTTTTAGCCGGCCAACAATGAGATCACTCTGCTGTTTTTATAAATTGTTAGTTGAATTTGCATTTGCCGACAATTATCTATTTTTAATCCGACAAACAAAAGACAGAGTTATTGCATTTGCAGTTGCATTGTTAAATTCGATTCGCTGTCTGTGACAGGGCGGCCCTTGATGAAACCAGGATGGGACTTAATCCCGAAAGGACGCCGCCTGGCTTCTGTGTCCTGTGTCCAGCGTACGATTAGCCCAAGGAGGACGATCTGCCGCCACACAAATCATTCGCAGCCCGTTGGATCCTTAATTTGCTTTAAATAAATTTTATTGGTATTGCAATGCAGCTGGGCAGAGCAGGACCCTGGTCCGGGGCCTTGTTCTGGACCATGTCCTGCGCCAGGAGCTACAAACTAAATGACATTTATTGTCAGACCGGGGGAAGTCAGACCGTTAACCGAAAATGTCTTTTCATATTTTTCATGCACCATTTCAGCGCGCGGCGCTGGCATTTTGTGCGTTGCATTCCCCATACAAAGCCACGTGGTACGTGGATATGTGTTTTACTTATGCGTATTTATTTATTGACCAGGTCCAGGACTCAGGGACCTTCTCCTTCCCTTCCCTTCCCTTCCCTTCCCCTTGCTGCCACTGGAGTCCCCACTCCCATTGCCATTGCCATTGCCATGCCCATCCAGATCCCAACCAGTTGCCACAAGAATATTGCAATGGCAATGGCTGACAAATTTATTTCGTTTGGCCGCCGGCGGTTTTTCTTTCCGCCCTTTGTTCTTTTCATTTTTGCAATGTGTCGGACCCTGCCATGCATATTAAAATGTTCAAAAACACACTCGCAACAACTCGCAACACACCGCGCACACGGCTGCCCGGCCATTTACTGTTGCATATTCATTATTGAAAAGTTTTTCAGCTGCCCCACCGCCACCGCCTGCAACTCATAACAAAAATGATAAGCAAATGTTTTAAGCCCGCCCCCGAATTCATCAGGCCTCCTTGGGGGATCGAACGAGTGCTCTATTTTATTTGCTCAGCTCCGCACTAATTTATATTGGAATTAGATGGCCAGAAGTGCGGCTGATGTGTTGCAGTTGTAGTTATTCGGCGGGTGATTGATTCATTTTACCATCTTTTGTTTTTGCACCAAGCCCAACGGGGCATGGAGGGCGACACGGGCTATACGGGTATCGTATAGCCTTTCCTCCCGCTCTTGTCACTTCACTTGCCAAGGCTCTGCAGCCCTTCCGGACCTCCGAAAACCTAATCCCACTACACAGTACGCAGATCTCGGGCTTTGGCCGACTAATTACTTTTCCGCCTGCAGCCTCAAAAGTTCGCCCCAGGCCAAGTTGATCAAACTAATTTGTTGGCTTCCCAACTTTCGGCTGCCGGGGAGGGATCTTGCCACACAATAAATCCGCAACAATCTGGGCCGCAATCTGTAGTTAAACTTGGCCAGGACACTCAGGACGGACACAAGGACACTGGGGTGTCGTGCGGCATTACGACTTTTTCGGCGTAACAGTTGCGTGCGGCATTACGGGAATTCCTAGAGCTTCGTAAACATAAACGGCTGCTAATTGAAATATTAACACCTAAACGGATGAGGACTATGACGATGACGACGCCGATGTCACCGCAACTACCCTGCCACATGCCACCCATTCAAACACACACTCTCCGAGTCGCCACAACATGTCGGGCCAATCACTGCGAGTGTGAGTGTGTGCAATTAAACAAAATGCGCATAACAATTGGCTAACCACGATATGCGACCTCAAAAACATAAACAACCGCAAATGTTGCGTCATGAACACGCAAATGGCCAAAAAGAGGACAAAATGCCCGAACGCGGCAAGGGCGCGCGGCAAGGTGCAAGTTCACGTTGAACCATAAATACATACGCATTAATAGTGTTTGAACTGTAATATCGCCCCCATGTGCCGGGCTACACTTTATTCCGTTTGTGCAAATAATTAGTTGTGGCCCTTTAAAGGCAAGCACTTTTTATACTTGCTCCTTTTCCCATTCTCCTGGCAAGGACAGATCCAGAACTCTGTAAGTTGACTGAGGAAAGTGCAACGTCAAATCACTTCAAGGAAAATATTATTTCAATTCTCTGGCATAATTTAGGGGGATGCCTTGTTTAAAAAACATGGCTGCATTTGTTTTCCTCTGATTCCAAGGGTTTAAAATCACAGAGCCAAGGAGCAGTTGGCAACAAGGACCGGTATGCCGAGCATGGATCTGGATCTGGATCTGACTCTGACTCTGAATGCAAGCTGATTGCCGACGAGGAACAAATAAACGTAAGGAAATCGGACAGCTCGCTCTACATATGCACTCCAATTTTATGAAAATGCTTTTTATTAATTTCGTTTTGATTCCGTTTGGCTATTTTGCGAATGCGAGATTCCGCGGGCAGGCGCGACGGGGGACGTAGGGAATGGTTGGAAAAACACGGAAAAAATGGCAAATAAATTGTCAGCTTGATTTTATTGTTGATGGCAGCGCCGCCGTTCGGGGAAATTGCTGGCAAATATTTGTGCAATTTTTTGTTTCCCCATTACCCGCGGTACATGCCCGAAATTGTGTCCGGCCGGGGCGAGACGACCGGGGCTCAGAAATTGGCCATTTGATTGATGAAAATTTGATGAAATATATTTACAATAAATATGGGAATAAAGAGCCTATCCGTCCCGATCCGTTCCGCTGCGATAACAATTTCCCGTCCCCCGCTGACTAATCCGCGGCAATTAAACCATTATTTCCAATTTAGCCAAGGGAATACGCATACGAGCATGAAGGCCCACTCCCCAGGCACTCTTTTGTATTGTATTCCATTTTGGAATTTATGAAACGGCTCTCAATTAAACATTGTACAAAACTAATTCGGCAATCAATCGCGGCTTGTGCATGAATACCAGAGTTTGACGAACTATTTGAAATGGCTTCTACTCGAAGAGTCTTTGTAATAATTTCCACAATTTACAAATACAAGCTATCACTTTGTCTCAATGCAGAGAAGGGAACACAAGCACACCACTTTCCTAGCCAAAGAATATGCTATTCTTAGTGCAGAAATCACAACTAAGCACATCACTTGCCAGCCAAGGATATCAGCTTGCCTTAGGAATCTCCTCCTTCACTCCTTCACTTCATTAAGCTCTTTACTTCCTGATATATTTTTATTGCAGCCATTAAATATTAAACGACTATCCACTTAAAAATGCATTCTAAGGAGCCTAAGCGAAATCTTATTCCCCGTCGGTGCAAAATTAGCGCGCGAATCTGTCGAAACTGGCAAGCTTCCATTCCGGCCTGGCAGAACGTTCGAATGCACTTCCGTTTCCGGCACTTGAAGCTGGCATTTGAAATGCAATCGAGGAACGATTAGTCAACAAGCGCGGCCAGGGCTTTGTCTTCTGTTTTCGTTCTTTGGCTTTCAGTCTTGGTCGTTGATTTGTTTCGCGTTCGGCAGCCAAACTTCTGATTCTGAATTCACATTTAACGTTCCGGGGGGGCGGCAAGTTGGCTAATGAAAATTACCAGGCAACACCGTGTTGCTGGCTGGCATGTGAGCCTTTTGATTATAATGAGCGCAAATTACGTTGATTTGGGGCCTTTGACTTTTCGCTCTGGTGCCAGAGACCTGCGGTTGCTACTTGTTTGTTTGGCTGCCAAACTCCAGAAAGGCAAACATATCTTTCAGCGCTTGTGTTTGGGATTTGGATTCTGATCTGGATTGGTTTCTGTGTGTTGTGTGCGGGGGCCCTCATTAGTTGGCCGAGGAATTTCATTGGCTTTACCTTTACCTTTTAATTTGATTAATTCGGCCGCCCGACTGATTGCCTGACTTCTTGGGAATAGACTTTGGCGGGTTTCTGGCACGCAACAAAAACAAAAAAAATTCAGAGTTTTCGGGAGATCGATGGCAACACCGAACTCTATGGCGTACTTTAAAGTTTCACTCAGTTTGGGTTTCGGATTTGAAAGGATCGGCTTGGATGCACAACTTGTACGGAGTGGCTGACGGTTTCCCGCGAATGCTGTTCGGTGTTGAAAAGGACGACCTGCCAGCTCAAGTCGAACCGCACGTGTTGACGCTTCAAACAAAACTGTTGCGCTGCGGACTGGCTCAGTGCTGCCGTGCGAGTCCTTCGAGTGGCAGGACCTCGGCTGTGCCGACTCGGCCCGAGCGCCTCTCGGCTCCCTTCGGCTGTTTTCACGTCTGCCGTTGGCTGTGGGCCATTCTGGCGGCCCGTGGCTCCGCTTCCTGTTTGCGAAACTGGCCACTGGCGCCTGCGCCCCGTCGGCGAAACTGCTGCCGAATGTCCTGGCAAAGGCCCTGCCGAAGGTACTGCCAGCAGTCGCGGGGACTCGGGTCGTGGCGGCCGAAGGATGTCCGGCGCGCCACAGCCTGATTCGCAGGACTCACCGTGTGGTGAATTCTGAGGACTCGCCGGTTCCAATAGGCTTGTTTACGTTTTGTGTTTACATTCCAGACCGAGCTGGAAACACGTGGCGGCCCCTTTGGGGCTTATCCTGCCGCTGAATGAGTTCGATATATGCGTTTTCAGGAACTCTTGAAGCCAAAGAAGTCAAATCGTGGAGACTCAGGCATCTGAAATTATTTTTCCTAAGCTTACTATTACTAATTATCTTAATTAAATAAGGCTACTTCACGCCGACTTCCTAGTTTGTTTCAATTGAAAATCGTTAAATTCATTCTTTTAGCTTTCCCAGGATCTCAGATTTTGTTTTTTAAAGAGCCGCAAGTCCTGTGCTGACTGCCATGGTCCTGGCTCTCGTCCTGTCTGCATTTTGTGCGCATTTTTCCATCTGATTTGACATTTGTGCTAGGTAAACACAAGAATCCCAGCAACTTTTAATAAGACCGAGGAAATGGACTGTTTTGAGCACGGTCCGGGCATCTGGGCAGGGCGGGGAAGTGTCGAGTGCCGAGATTCTGGCCAGTCTTCTCCAGAGCCAGAATTCAGAAAACAGACTGTGACTGTAGCTGGGCCGAAGACTGGAGAGTGTAGAGTGAATAGTGTGTGTGCTTTGGCTCTTTTGAGCAATTTAGTTTGCTGCCATTTGCCACAAATGAAATTCGCTTTTTTGGGCCGCCACGGCGTATGCGTCATGTGTTTGCACTGCACTTGTTTCTGACCAAAGCGGGGGCGATTCATTCGCCGAGGGTAAGGGGCAAGTGGCAGGCGGCAGGAGGCAGGAGGCAAAAGCCAGACCGGTTTTGAAGATCTTCCCTCTTAGTTTTCGACCACAAAGTGAGCCAAAAAAGTAGTTCCAATCGAACGAATGCCTCTAACTAGCTTTTTGTTTATTTGCTCGCCTCAATTTAATTAAATTTTCAGCCCCGGTCCGCTCCTGTTTTTGTCTGGCACGAATATTTAAGCAAATTAATTGACCCAGGAACACAATACTAATAATAGAGAAATCGAGCGGCTGACTGATTTTTGCCAGTCAGCCAAGTAAGTAATTTTAATTAATTTCCCGGACGCCGCCAAAGCTAATAGCAACAGCAATTGCAATTGCAATCGCAATCGGAGTGGGAATCGGAATCAATGCGAAATCAAGTCAAAAGCCCAATCAGTTTCTATGGATGTGTGTGTTTGCAGGCCCTTTGAAAAGGTGATGGCGATGGTCTACTTATGGACCATGGAATACCCTAATTGTTGCGGAGGACGATGCTTCCGGAGGGATCCAGCACTCCCCGACCAGCCTGCTACCCTGGACAGGAACTAGCACACGTGAGAAAAACAGGAGAGTCAGGAAACGGCCTTCAGCCTCACATGTCCAAAAGTTCTTTATTACCTTCCTAGCTGGATTATTAAAATTTCATCGAATTACGTGCGAATAATACCAAATTGCCCTTGGCACTTTATACGTCGCCCTGCGTCTTCGGACGGCTTCTGTTCCTTCTTCTTGGCCCGGCTCTGCTGCTCCTCTTCTCGCCCCTCCTCTCCGCAGCCAGCCGTCGTACAATTAACTTTAGCAGCCACTGTAACCAAGAAATCAGAGAGCAGGAGACGAAAAACAAAAGCCATCTATTTTTTATACGCCATTCGGCAGAAGCTGGCATTTCGGCACTCCGGCCCGGCTCTTTCCGGAAGCGCTCATGTGGACGTATAGAAAAATATGTATGGGAAAAAAGACAGAATCCAGGAAGAATATAGAAATTTCGGAACATTTGTGCAACTTCAATGTTGATGATGAGTGCGCTGCTGCTACCGCTGCTGCCCCACAATAAAGCAAAACTTTTTTGATTACTTTATGCTAACGGCAGCTGCGTCGCGTTCACATTTAGTTTTTGGCTTTGGCCGCAAAGTAATTGCAGGACCCACACTGCGAAAAATGGGGGGGCGGCCACTGACAGATGTCGGCGCAGGGTGCAGAGTCTATTGCGGAAGGACTTCGGGGTGCCACATATTGACACGATTCCGGGGAAGCCGCAACCTGACACTTACGTGGCACTTTTAGGGACTCTCAAGGTGCCCTGCAGTACCAGGTATTCATACTGTTTATTATTGAGATGTCCTGGAGCTACAATTAATGGAACGACCAAGCGCAGGATCAGCCAGAAGAGCGTTTCATTAGCGTGCTGCCGCCACATTTAAATCCAAGCCCGAATCCTTTCGAGGGGCGAATAAAAACAAAAACGGCAACCCGCCTGAAAGGACATGCTCTACTCATATGACATGCCGTCGTTAGGAAGAAATTAAATTTACAAAGTCAGGTCAGTGACAGCTGCCCGGGAATCACCAGGCAGCAGCGCCAGGCAGCAGGATGTTTTGCTTCTCCGACAGACAGGTCAGCCAAGATCGGACAGGAGGAGGACACGGGGATGGCAGGAGGAACCAAGGAGTCGGAGTGGCGGTCCAGTTGCCACAGTTGATTGGTTAGCACTAAGCGAAAAATTTGCCGGCCATAAATGTCGGTTTCGGGCAGTTTGGCTAGCCCTAGCCCCTGCCCCTGCCCCTGCCGCTCTCTCTCGCCTCGACAGGATGTTCCTATTTGCCATATCCTTCGCTTCCTTGAGGAAGCCGCCCCATCCTAGCTCGCCAAAAAATTTACATGCGCTCAAATTTTTAGCTGTTGCCCTTTTTCCGTCTTCCTTTTTTTCCCGCCTCTGGTCATTGCCTGTGAAATGCCCCCGGAACCTTCCCCCTCCGCCCCTTGCGGGCCACCACTTCGAGGGTACATACATATATCTGGATGTATACTTTTTAAGCTGTAGATATATCACAGCACACCGAGAACAATCTTGCCGGGTTCTTGGACTTTTCGGCTTAAATTATGCCACAGCGCCGAGACCCAAAGGACGAATTAGGGGCTGCCTTTATTTTTAATCTATTTAAATTTAATTTAGCTTGAATGGCGGTAGTCCACTCTTTTTTCAATGTGATGTTCACGCTCGTATGTGCGGCACGTAGCCATATGTATGTAATGTTAACTTGGCTGCTCAAAAATGTTCAGAGTCGGCCAAAAGTTTCGGCAGCTTCCCTGCTAGCCAAGCCTCCCCACCGCCCGCCGCCCCTTTCACACTCGCCCCAGCCCCGCCACTGCCTGCATATGTGCGCCGGTTAAGTGGTTTTTGTGGCTGAAAAGCAGAAAACTCATTAAAGTTTATTTCCAACACAAACAACAACAACAGCACAGGGCGGGAGCTGGGAAAGCGGTCTAGGGGGCGGTGCTTGCATTTTATGGGGGCGGCCAGGGGGACCGGGGAGGCTGGTGAGGACGCCCGGCAAACTTCGGTCAAAAATTAAGACATATGCTGAGGCTGAGGCTGAAACTGAAACTGAAACTGAAACAGAACAGTGGCGAACTCCACAGTCTTTGGCCATATCTACACCGTTATGCATGTCTCAGGCCCGGGGCGCCCCTCCCTCAGGATGCCCAGGGCCCGCACACCTCCCCCTCAATTGACATGCACTCTGCGGACCGGGGGTGGATCACTGCCACTTTTGCTGCGGTTTTTTGGCCCCAAAACTTTGCCAACTGCAGTCGCAGCGCATCATGGGCGGCGCCGGCGAAGGGGTTAGCGGATGGCCGGGCAGGGGAGTCGGGGTTGGAGGCGGGGGCTGGAAAGAACAACCAAACTCCCATCGAGCTTACCACAAGGGTCAATTTGCTCAATTCCGCATCTCCTTCAGAAGGTCCTCGGGCCAGGGAGCTGTTGTTTGCAGTTTTTTTAATTTTAAAGTATTTTTAATCTATGAGTATGAATACCCGGTACTCACGCAGTCCGTACGATTTAAATTCCGTACGAAAGGAAGTCCGCTTGTCCAGAGCCTTTAATTAAACCTTTTAGGTTATAAATGGTCGTCATTGTTTCGTTCGTGGCAGCCCCAAGGACAATAAACAGCACAAAGTGTTGCTTTCGTCTCAGCATGGTCTCTGATTCGAGTCAGTTGTTCGCTTTAAGTCGTGTTTGTTGCTCCTGATGCCCAAATTGAACAATCTGTTGACAACTATTGGCCACAAAATCTTTGTTAATTGCCTTTTTGTCTCCGGCCCGGAGGCCTGAGTGTGTGTGAGGAGGGTGTGTGTTACTAATGGACCGCCCACCGACTGCTAATTACTCCTCCGCCCCTCCTGCGACTGCAATGATATGAAATTAATATAATAGGCTGGTCTTTAAACAGCAATTGGATTCTATTTTAATTACACTTCCGGAGCAGGCCAGAAAGTGTACAAAAAACAAACACGATGCACAAGTGTTTGCAATCAATAACTGGTTATGGATTAGAACAAATACACTGTGGAAAAGAAATATTATTCGAAAATGGTAAATAATAATTATTCCGCTCGAAGGACCAAAAGAAGGAGTCGGATTACTCCTACTTTTTCGCTGTCAAACGTGATTGCGCATCAAAGTCTCTTATCGGAGATCAAAGTTCAATTGAAACCTGAAGTAAAGTGAGAAAGAAATGCGAGACCCGGCTCATACCCCGGCTCAAGGACCCAAGGCGGAGAGCGGCGCAGGCGGAGGGTCTCTGGAAATAGAAACATCGCTGCAAGAAAACAATCTAATTTAAAGTTTACAAGTTACGACGAGTCGGGAGGGGGGGGGGGGGGGGGGGGGACGGAAAAAAGTGGCAGAACGAGAAAAGGACCGGAAACGACTTGCAACATGCAATTTGTTATCTCAAGTATGCAAAATTATGAAAGTTTATTTAAAAGTTATGCCACGACGGCCGCTCTTTTGGCTGGAGAGCCAGGAAAGCCAGCCAACCGAGCAGGATAATAATTGTGCCGCCTCCAGTAGACACTGATACTTTTCCCACACACACACGCACGCACACACCCATTGGCGAGACATGGCGTGGGGGGGAGCCCTCCTTCTCGCTCACATTATTCAAGTTTGCGGCGACAATTTATTAGTTTTACAATACAACTTGGCAAATTGGCATATAAATCTTGGGTCCTCGCGAGGCTACTTCTGCAGTCCTTAAATGATCCCTTCAAGGACCTGCACTCATCCTTCCGGCCAGGCGTGCCAGTACTGCACATGTACTGAATTGTCTCTACGAAGTGGAGGCATCGTTTCGGAACCATTTGTGGGATACATAGGTGCTTGACCGAATCCTGCGAAGCGGGATTATAATGAGAATGTCTGCATTCCGTGGGAGTGTATGAATGGACTGATTTCGCAGCTTAATAGTTCTAAGTGGGCATCCATCTGTCGATAGTTATCGATAAGAAAAAAGGGATAACCGGATGAGACGTCATCATTCGAGTTCCTTGCTAATCGCACCACAAATCATCGAATAATAGGTTCTATTCATTCCATCTGTAATGCCCTTTCCATTTATGGAAAATAATCAAATAAGCTCGAAACGATTGTGTTTTTAAAACGTTGTCCTTATGAGTGTCTGAATGTCCTGATTGGGGCAATCACTGTTATTTGTTCTTTTTGAGTCCACCCTAATGTGGAGGCGACATCAGACGACGGCGGCAGCTTGCGCTTTATGATTTAATAACGTTGCATGGGTGTGCGACCCCTTTTCCACTTTTTCTCTCCTCCACTGGGCCGCTCCCCTTGCAGCTACCCCCCCACATTATCAACAACAACGGTGTCGTTCCCGGTCTGCCGTTCGCCGGTCGCCGGCTGGGGAAGTTGTTTCCATCTTGGGCCTCATATTATCTGGCTCTGGTGCATGTCATCGCTGCGAAAAGTTGTCACCCGACCCCCCTGCCACCGTCGCTGCCCCGTCTCTGGCCGTGCGCCCTGCAACACGAGTCTTTGCAACGCCGCCGCCTCTGTCCCAGTGTGTCATCCTACTGTTGTCCTTGTCGTCGTCGGTCCATATTAAATTGTGTTAAAACACTTGCGCTATGCATGTCACACAGCACATACCCATGCTGCTACGCTGCCACGCCACCCGCCGCCTCCCATGTCCTGCCCCTGCCCCTGTCCCTGCCCCTGCCACCTGCCACCCCCTCTTGTGCAATGGCGCGTGTTTTGCCATGTAACTCGTTTTGTCTCCTTGCTCTTTTCTCCTTTTTCGACTATTCCTTTTTGGGCGAGGTAGCTTTTTTATGCCCGCTTCATTTCCGGAAAATTAAAACGCATACGGTGCCACAAGACGAACAGTCTGTTAGATTGCTGAGGAATAAAAATAAATAGAGGGACGCATACACAGTGTTACACACAGAGGACGAGTAAGTGGTACGGCGAACCCTAATTTCGGCAGAGCAGTATTTTTTGGTTACTCCGCCGCCGCATTTTTCTCTGGAGTCACATAATTTCTGGTTCAGTTTCGCTAGTTTCCAATTTATTTATTTTCCAGGGGATTTACACTCTGCACCATCACCATTACCATCATCACCATCATCATCATCGTCGTCGTCGTAATCAACACCAACATCATCACAATGGGTCGTCTTCTGTTGGCTTTCGGACTTTTTGTGCTTTTTATTTGTTTGCACCTCGCTCGCTCGCCTCATAATTAAAAGCTGCACCATGAATTTTTCAATAACAGCCATAAATCAAGCATATGGAAGCCGAGGGAGTTGGCCATAAATTACTTTACAGCCGCGCACATGGCCAGAAAGGGGGCGGGCCGATGCCATCGATGACCCAGTCGGGCATGAAAAGCCCCACTTGGCTCCTTATTAGTCATGCCTGAGATCGTCCGGCGACAGTGGCGGTGAATGAAATGCCGCCGCCGAAGGAGTATGTGCGAAAACTTAAAGGAATCAGGAAGTCAGACCATGGAGGCGCAGATCAAAGAGCCTGACATCTTGATACTTAAAGAGTCCAGACTCAATTTCCGCTGCTGCACTTTCCCATTTAAAATGATCGAGTTACTTTTGTTCCAAACCAAATTGCATTGCTGCCATTATGTGTGCCCTTTGCCTCTGCCTCTGCCTCTGCCTCTGCCTGTGCTTGTGCCACTTTTAATTATGGCTCCTAACATAACCTCTGTGGACAAAGGAAGCCCGCTCCCCCGCACCGGATCGGGCGAATATACATACCATATGCGCATATATATAGCAGTGGGCAGGACTATAGATTGCGGTTGCCTTATTTGTATGTTGGCGAGTGCCCTTCTCTTCTCCCACAGGTTGCATATGTATAACAGGAAATTAAAAATATTTGCTGCATTTGGGCGGCTCTCCGCTACTGGCTCTCTTTTGTTTGCGAGAGTGTGTGTGAGCGCGAAAGTGTGCAAGTTGTTGCCTACTTTTTGGCATCCTCCTGGCCTTTTTCTGCTCACTTGTTGGGCAGGTTTTGTTTGCCTGTTTGCTTTGTTTTCCACATGGGCCACATTATTATGATGTCTCTTCTCTTTTCGCCTGAATGAAGTGCATCGCACATAAGGGAGGCCGCCTGTTACTGTTTGGGGTATCTGTGCTGGTGTGAGTTTTGAAGACCTAGGGATGATCGCATTTCAAACGACACGGGCTTGGGTCTTACTCACATTTCAGGGAGAGAAGGCACTCCACACGGACTAGAGTCCCATAATTTCTAGGCGATACCTCGTGTCGTGTCCCACTGCCATCTCTAGTGGCATGCACGTTTCGCACGGGGTCGCCCGACCACGTCAGCTTCGCGATTTTTCATCAAAGTCATGGCGGGCAAAAGTTGGCGAGAAGCTGCCCCATTGTTGCCTCTGACACTGACACCGGAAATGAACACATTTTCCGGTGCCATCCGAGGCGCGTGTGTGAGAGCGAATGTGTTTGCACTCAGCACACAGGACAGAGCACATACTCGCACACGGACTCACACTGGAGACCGCAGGGAGAAAGATTCAAAGTCGCTTAATGTATTGTTTCCCAGCTTTTGGATTTCGGAGGGAATTCTTGCAAACCGCTTCTGATCCTTCGGATCTCCAGAGAGACGGAAAACGAGAGAGTATACTGCTTCGTCCTGTGTCCTGATGAATTGAATTACTCGACAGGTGCTTCGAGAGTCCTGGCCGCAGTCATTCCGAGAGCTTAACAGAAGAAATTAATGTGTCTAAGTGCGAAGGGGCACTCTCTCCAGGATAACTCTTGGGAAAATGCTCCGTTTTGACATCCAAAAGAATTCTAAGGCTAACACTTTTAAATCTGAAGTCCGATTGCTTTCCAAATCATGTATTCACACACCCAGTTGCACCACATGGCAAAAAATTAATGTCTAACACTGCGTATACGTAACATGAATCTTTATATTGAGTATACGCCATGTTGGACACGTGTTCGGCACCATCGACCTGTTCGATAAGTATGCTACAAAAAATAAATTACCATTGCGGGTACTAAGATAGCGATCCCCTCCGATAACGGGGTAACTACAGGGTATCACTGTGTCTATCCGCCCGACTGTGGCCTCTCGAAAGCGAATCTTTTCCATACCCTTGCGCTCTCTTCATTGTCCTTCCTCATTTTGTCGTGATGGCCCCTTAATTAGCTGTTAAAACGTTTCGGCATCTGCCGAAACAATTACACGCTTTATTTCCAAGAGCGGCACGTTTTACCTTGGCTGCAACCCACAGTGACCACGCCCCACAGTGTCCTGCTACTCCTGTCTGCCTGCATTCTGCTGCCTCCTGCCAGGGACTCTAATCCAGGACTCAAATCATTTTACGCTGTCGCCGCATGTGGGCATTAACTTAAATGCCGGCGATGGCGACGATGATAGTGGAAGAATGGGGGCTCGGGGACATCCGGGGGACGTGATTACGATGATAAGGTCCTAGGCATCGAGTCCTGTTCCGCCTGTTCCTGCTACTGTCCCTGCTCCTGCGGTCCTGCGCCCGAAAGCGGCACAATCTGCTGATTTATATTATTGTCACGTTTATGACCAGATTGGGATTGAAATTGAGAAGCCCCGGCCCCAGCACCGGCCTGGCGCCCAGAGAGGAAGGAGCGGTCATGTTGAGATTCCGCTTACGGTGCATTGCACTTTTTACAAGCAATTAAAGCCCGGGCTCTCCCCGCCGAAGGGGCCTGGGGAATAGAAGAAATGTAGAAATGTGCCAGCGAAATGTCTGGAGGCAGCTGTAAATGAATAATGAATGCAATTCAGCGAAAAATATATTCAATTCAATTTCGATGCGTCACTCGAACGCCGCTCGTCGCTTATTAATTTATGACAGTCATTTTTAACGCTTTGCTGCCCACGTTGCCCCTGCAAGTGACAGTTGATTTCGACTCTGGCTCGGCCCCGCCCCCGGCCACGCCTCTCTAACACCAGTGCCCCCTTTCAGAGCCGCTGCCCTCCTCTCCCTGCCACGGTGGCATGCGTCAAATATTTCAGAGCCATTTTTCAATTGAATTGAATGAATTTCTGAAATGAGTGCATGAATGCTGGAAGAAATGCAGGACAAGAAAAATCCACGCGTTTGTGTATTTTTCAGTCGGGCGGGTAGATTAGCTGTTGGATGGGGGATGACACTAAAGATAGACAATGATGTCCAGTAATTACTATTTGTTGGAGGCTTCTTCTAATAATATACTTCGAAGCCAATTTCAAAGGATATCAGATTTCCGAATAGAACTGCAGGAAGGGTGTGTCGATATTCCGCTCTCCGCAACGATCCACCCATGCAACTTGTTCTAGTCTGAAATGATTTGTGTTCGCCCTCTTTGTTGACGGGCCTCGAGGGCGGAATGGCCCATTTGGCCTGGCTTGGAGTGGCCATATTTCACGCTCCTCTGATGGGCCTTGTCAACGTTCGCCCCCTTCTCTGAACCCCCTTTGGGCGCCGACTGGCGCATCCACGGACATGGTCACGGACATGGGTATTACGCTTTAATTAAGTGCAGGCCCACTGCAATTGCATTTCGCGGCTACCGCTCTTGAGCTAATAAAACATTCAAAATATTTTGTCGGCTCGTTTCTTGGCCGGAGGCGTGTGTTATTTTGCACATTTCATATGAAAAGTTGCGGGGCCCACGCAGGAAACTTTTTCAGCCAGCCAGAATGGCAAACAGCTTCTTGGCACAGTGGGTGTTGAATGGAAATCATCGGACACTTTCTGGTGGCGCGCTTCCTCTCGGGAAAAGGCTCATCAAAAATACCCATGAGCTGGAGTACTACATAGATCTCCGGCCCCATCCACAGTGCCCAAGAAAAGTTTCTTTTCGCCAAAGATTAACAGAAACCAGAGGCCTGGGCGGGGGGTAGTGTGTGTGGCATACGAGGGGGCTTCCAGGGGCGTGCGTGTTTCTGGCGGCGCATGTTTGGCAATGCGGTAAACCAAATTATGTGCTTAGTAACTTGCCACTGCAACCGAAGTCGGTGCAACCACTGGAGCACACGCCCACGTCGCCCTCGCCTCTGCCGATCCTTTGTGTACTTGATGCAGCTGCATTTGCACAGTAGCTCCTCGTTGCCCGACGACTGTGCCACCCATCCCTTTGAAAGGATTCACTGCTTACACTTGGCCGATTTTTGGTGCCACTTTTTGGCCTCTTTGCACAGGTGTTCCTCGTGGCAACTTTGCCGTCACGGCGGCAGCAGAGTGAAAAACTTTTTCCCCAAAGGAGAAGGCTTTAAGCATTCTTTAAAGAGCTCCCTCCCACTTACAAGCCACAAAGACAGTAAGGACGCACAACACCTACATTTTTCTCACTTGAATATTTATTGTACTTCATTTAAATCATTTTGTATTTGAATTTTTACATATTTTTCACTTTTTTTTGTTTTGTTTTTAATTTTATCAGCATAATTCAATAATATATATTTGTTTTTGTATAGTATAATAATTTTATAACACGTTTTTCTGCACTGTGCAAATAATTTGTCCATCAACTCTATTAAATTTGCGTTTTCCATTTGGTTTTTGTTTTTTTGTTTTTGCGTGATGGAGTGTTGATATTCAATTTTCATTAATTTTTTAGTACAGTCTACATTAAATTGTTTTACATTTGATTTAGTTTACCGACTAACTTCTGCTGTATATTCTTTTTGGGGCTTCTCAAAATATTTCATGTTTTAAACACTTTTTGTTTTCCTTTGGTTTTAATATAAGCTGTATACACTTATATGTGCCGGTATGTCCTGGTGCGTATATGTGCGCGGTGCACACATACACACCCACATACACTTGTATATCTCAATTATACATATATGTGTGTATATATGTATATAATATATATACGTAGGTATATTTGGATTTCAACTTATGCTTATATTTTCAATGGCATAATAAATAGACAAACAATGATTTATTCTGTTGTAATTTGGTTGTAAGTACTAAATTTGCTATAACAATCAGTAAATATACTTAGTCATATATACCATATATATATCTGAATATATGTAAATATATATATTATATATATCCCTTCGCCCGTCTCCTCTCGATTGCCAAGTGACACTACATATGTACACATATTAGTATATATACGAACATGCACGCAGTTGTAAATGGGTATATATACTCATATGTACATGTATGGGAACAAACGCCGTCGAGGCTGCACTTCTCACAACTGTGTATTCATAACCCAGATATATGACATATATGTATGTATATGTATGTGACGTTCACTAAAAGCTCTGGAAACTTATTTATAAGCATATTGTTTTGCGCATTTCTGTTATCTAATCAGTGATACGAGCACTAATTACACAGAAATTAAAGTAAATATTTGTAGGGCAAAGCTACGTTCACGTCGGATGTGAAGTAGTACGTACCTATGTAATTTATTAAAGTTACACAAGTGCTTTTGAATCGTCTCTCTTTTAATTGTTTGTTTATCAAAATGGCGCTGCGGCGGCTTCCGTCGGAAATTCTCTTGTGGGACTCCACAATTGATACCCGGTACTCCGAAGGCTTCCAAATAGTCATACAAAATTAGAACTTGAAATCGCTGGCCTCAATGTCATAAACCTTGTACGAACGGTATTGTTTTACGGCCGAATGGGGAGTTCAAATACTCCAACGAATAAAACGTATTTTACTTTATTATGAGCACCGGGCAAGGATCCTGACAGCCGCTTATATTGTTATTTATTTTAAATTATTGTTTATGTAAATACATACCACCATAAATATGTATGGATTACTTATTATAAGCAATTTTAAAGATATACACCATCTACTATTCAAAACAATCGGAACTTTTTCTTGTGGTTTTTGGTTTCGGTTTTGGTTTTTGTTTTGTTATTAAAGTAATTCATATCTTGCCTGTACTTAAATGGTTTTCCTTTTATTTGTTGTAAACTCTTATTAAACTATTTTGGTTTGGCATATTTGACTTACAACAATTTGTAATACAAAAAAGTAAATGTACATAAAAAAAACAACAACAATACAATTTTTCATCCGCATTTACTGCAACTCTCACTTTGGTGTTGTTCTAAAAGCTGCTATTATATTTGACAACAATTTTGAACTATTGCTGCTGCTGCTGCTGATTTTGTGTTTTTTTTTTTGTTTTTTTTTTAATATTTTTTTAAAATATTTTTTATATTTTTATTTGTTTTTTAACTCTTTAATTGCTCGGCTCGCATAAAGCAAAGTTAACGGTGGTTTCATGTACACATTTTGTACGCACGCCCCTAAACATGGCACATCCTTCTCCCGCTCCTCGCTACTCGCTTCTCGTAATACTCTATGCAACATCCAAAACTCGATCTCACTTTGATTCGCTAAGATTTTCCATTGAATGTAACTTTTGTAAACTTCTTATGTTTTGTTTTGCTTGATTTGTTAGAGCTTTAGTTAATTGAAATAGTTGAAAATGTATTTGTTTTTAGCGTAGAAAGCACAAAGGTTAGCTCAGATATCTCATACAAAGACTTCGCCTAACAGCAAACACTGGGTTGACAGTAAGTATAGCTAATTCATATGCACAATGAAAATAGAAATGTACTTAGAGCTTAATAGTATTTTTTTTTCGTTAATTTAGCGTTTCATTCGATTCATATAAAGGTATTAGTCGCGAACAACCAGGATTTCAATTTAATTTGATTTGCTTCATCGTAAACGTTTATTGTTAACATGTTTTCGATCGATCAGTGCATCGAATGGAACAGTTGTTTAATTTGATCTTAAGAGTTGGCCGTTTATACGTCGGTGTGCTTTACCAGATTTCTCTTTAAGGTTTATCATTTTCATTAGATTATTTTACACAGCATAGCTCGATTCCTGTGATTGTTTTTAGGCGGGCAGCTAAATACACATAGTTTTTGATAAAAAGGAGTTGAGAAAAAGTATGCACAGCATTTATTATTGGAGTAGGAAGAAAGTATTTGCGCAAGTCAGTTTTCGCTTGGAAAAATGATCGGATATCGTTTCGTATTCGAATATCAATAGATAGGAGATATGGGCTAGAGTTTTTACTTTTCTTGTCCTGCACTTTGAGCATACGTCCTCATTCTCATCCTCATTCAAATTAATGAAAATACTTTGTGTTTGAGAAAACGGTTCCATTGCAATGCACGTATATATTTGGGGCTCGTGAGAATTTTAAGTACATGTGAAATGAAACAGCTTTCTTTTAATTCAACTGAAAGGGGCACGTTATATTTTCGAAATTGAATCAAAACTCCTTGCGCAGAAACTTTGGACTATGTATGATAAGGACGACAAGAGGCAACGTAAAACTGGTGTAATTATCCGGGGCTTCAAACAAAAGTATTCATCTAGGCAGATCACGTGGATCATGTTCGTGGCTCCTGTATTCTACTATTCTTGTTGTGACTTTTGATATAAAATAAAATTGTATATTTGGTATACCTCAGGTATTGTTGCCGATTCTAAGTCGTCCCAATTGTTTTTGCTATTATTTAGATGTTCATTATCTCGCTTTTGGTTTTGTTTTTGGGCTTGGGTTTGGCGTTTTCCACTGATCTTCTGATCACGCTTCTGCGGCAACTCGAACATTCATTATTAGTGTCTAGTTCCATATCCGATTCGATTAACGCCTAATTAGGCCGTTTAAGCCAACTTTGTAATGTACGTTTGTAAATAAGTATGCACATTTTGCAGATAAAGTATTTCGTTTTGTTTGTTTTAGTTTTCTTGTTATTTGTTTTAATGTATATATTGAAATTTCAGCAATAAACCACTCCCCGTCCGTCTGGCTCGTATTTGTTTTCCTCTCATTTGCAAGAACGTTGTGCAGCGCTTGCAAAATTTACATATGAATACACTCAATTATCTAAACACGCCGTGTGTGCCTTGCACTCGAATCGCAACTCGCAACTTTCCCCTACCCGAGCCCCTACTTTTTGTGCGGCTTCCTTTTCAGCAACTTGTTGACCACTGTCTTGAACAGATTCGATTTTATTCATAAGTACCCTAGAGTGGCGTAGGTTTTCACGAAGGTTCCGTCATTGGCGCTCACGTTTCTGTGGAAGAGTTGATAGGATTAGAAGGAAGCTCTAACTGCGAGATGGAATATATATTTGTATAGGCATGTTCCAGATTGTGGGGACCTGAAACAGGCCTATACCATCTTGATTACTAACTCATCTTCCCAGGGGCACACGGCGTTGTGGTCTGCTGCCTCCATGCTGCTGCCACCGGCCTTCTCCTTATCCTTGTCGTCCTGGGAACTTAGCTTCTTGCCCTCGGAGTTGCGTTTCTTGCGACGCTTGCGCGCCTCTTCGTTGCTGGAGGTGGGCGTGGCTGCGGCTGTGACCAGGGTAACGGGCTCGGGATCAGGATAGGGCTCGCACAGTTCGTCGTCCACCGTGTCCACATCCAGCTCGGCCAGGGGCGCCAGGGAGGGGGCGGGAGTGGGCGCCGGCGGGATGTAGCCCAGCTGGAGGTCGGTGTCTATGCTCTCGTAGTCGTCGACCACGTCCTTGGTGTCGCTGCCGAACTGGAGGCCCTCCTGGTACTCGTCGGTGGTGGGCGAGAGCTCCTCCAGCACAACCCTCGGCTCCAGCTCCTCCTCCTGGCCCGACTTCTCCTCGGCCGCCGACTCGTCCTGGACTTCAACGGGATCCTCGGTGGTAGTGCTAATGGTAGTGATGCTAGTAGTGGTGGCAAGGGTTTTTTTGGCTCCATCCATGCTAACGACCTCCAGGTCCAGCTCCAGCACCTTGATGATTGGCGGGCTGCCCCGCTCCGAATGGAACTCCCTGGCCTCGATTAGCTCAATCTGCACCTCCTTGACCTGACTCATTGGAGCATCGGGCAGTTGTTGCTGTAACTGTGGGCTTGTGGAGGCCTCCACTAGGCGACGCGGCTCGACTGGATCGGGCGCTCCTGGCGGTGGGGGCGGTGGCGTGACCTTGGTGATGAGCGGCGGGGTTTGTGCGGGTGTGGGCGCCATCACCACGGGCAGCTCCGAGGTGGAGCTCTCGCTGTTCCGCTCGCAAAGCGACATATTGCTGAGCTCGTCCTCCAGCTCCACATCCACATCGGAACCGGAGTGCGGATCCTTGACAATGGCACCGCTGCCGAATCCGGAGCCGCAACTGTGGGCCTGCAAGGGAGCGAAGCTACCGGAGGAGCTGGTGGCCACCACCCCTGGGCCTGGGGCGGGAGGTCCCTCAGGGTTGCCCACAGTTGGCGAGGATGTAGTCGTCGGAGTGCGTCCCAGCTGGTAGTCCGAAGTGTGGCTACAATTGGAAACAAAATTAGGGAAACCGGTCTTTCAAAACATACTCCTTTCAATCCTCACCTGGGCGTGAAGGAGACGGAGGCCCGTCGCTGCTCCGGAAAATTTGGAATTAAACGCTTAACACTCGCCTCGCCACTGTCCACTGTGTTTTGGTGCCGGATGCCCAGGTTGCGCTGCATCCGGTCGTTTACGTCGCTGCTGTCGGAGGAAGTGCTGGAGATGAAATGGGACTACAGGAATCAGGTCTTTGGGAGGATCCGGACCCAGTTACCTGGTCAACCGCAAGGGCTGAGCGGTGGTGGAAATCGACATCTTTGACGACGTTCCTGGGCCCGGCTGCTCTGCCTTTTCAACTGAGGCCGGATTGTCCAGGTCCCAGGGGCACACCGATAGCTTCACCTGGGCAGGAGCCACGGGAGCTGCGGCTGCTGGCTCGTCCCAGGGACACACCGCGCTGCTGCTGGCCAGGGAGGAGGTGGTGGCGTCCTTCGGCTCCAGGACGGTGGACTTCGTCTTGGGCGTTTCTCTGCGAGGGCAATACACACACATTTCAAATGGATTATAGCAGATTGGAGAGGACTCTCTTCTCGTACACTTAGACAGTGGTGGAAAAGGATGGCTAGTGTTTAATGTCAAGACTCACACATATGCTTATATGTACATTGGTAACAGACAAAGAGAGATAGAGAAAGACACAGAGAGAGGGATAGATAGGTGGTAAGGAGCGCAAAGCATCATAAACAAAAGCCATTTGGCCAATTTTCTTTTTTTCAGTACAGAACACACAATAACAACAGTAAACATTCGAGCATTAGAACGATCGAAACCATTTTTCACAGTTAAAGAACAACAACGAAAACAGGACTTGGCGATGGAAGTAGTAGGGGAAGTAGTAGACTCGGAAAATAGATGGAAGTCAAAGCCAGCGGGGTGGGAAAGGATCCCCGCGAGGAACTCTAAGCTCTATTCAAAAAACGAGTTAAGATGAGTCGACTCGTGGGTTAAGAGGGCAGCGGACCAACGGACAGCTTAACGAGTTAAGAGATATACAATCTTGATCTTCAAGTAAGTTTACGTGGGGCGCTTTTTCAGCTTCATGCTCCAATCAAGATAAAAAGTTAATGCGAAGTGTGATTACTGAACACAACTCTTCATCTCGAGGCGGCTCAAAAGTTAATAATACTAATAAGTTTAAAGCCCATATCGGAAAAGGGCCGAACATTTCACTTAGTGTAAGTATAGGAGGTCTAGGCTTTAGGGTTCGGGGCAGGGTCTAGGGCACAGATGGAACGGTTACAAAATTAGGAGAAAACTAGTATTACGGAAATAAGTTGTTTGGAAAAATTGTAGCGTTTTGAGGAATACAAGTGGTAGGCGATTGGTAAAACAAAGCAAAATGGATTTCTTACGGAAGTGGCTGTAAACTACTTTCGCGATTTCCGTAAGCCGCATATATCCCAATATCCATGACCGCCATGTGGCGATGGGGCATATCGCCTCGATAAACTGTATCGCTACTGCGGTGCGTGTGACGTATGGTGTGACATGGTACATGGTATAATCAATTTAGTATCAGTTCTTCAAGTTTGCTTTCAAGTAACAACCAAGGATCAAATCATGATTCGTAATATTATATTCTTTATTTAGTTCAAGCAACTGAAAAGGGCGAACCAAAAACAAAGGCTCCCTCGGAAATGAAACGAGTTCCAAACACACTCATATTACACGGACCCTCTGGAGGCTGCTCCTTCCCCGCCAGTCCTAAAAACTTACCTGAAGGGGATCTCGCTAAGATTGCTCTGCGAATGGGAGTGTGGCACCTTGGAGCCCGCGTCCTTGTTCACCCCGATCACGGCCAACTCGTGGGCGGAGCCCGTCAGACTCCGATCGCTCCCACGTCGCCTGGCGAGGCTTCCCGGCGGCGGGGCCTGCATCATGGAGCTCCCTGATCCCGATGCTCCTCCCACGCCACCTGCTCCGCTTCCTTTAGCTGCATCACCGAGATTCGGCTGGCTGGAAAGGGCGGCGGTCATCTTTTTCTTGGCGCCACTAACGCCGCCAAAATTAAAGAAGCGCTTCTTGTACGACGGCTGGATGCCTGTGTCCAGGAGGCGCTTATAGTGCTCTGAGCGGATAAAACGCGGATAGCAGTCCTTCTTCAGGAGCAGCATGTAGATGTGTTCCGAGGCCGAATCGAAAGTGAAGCGAGAGGGGTTCTTCAGGCCGCGCAGCACACTCTCCATAGTCTTGCCATCGATATTTATTTCGCAAGGCGCTCCAGGCTTCAGGAATTCTCTGAAAATATTATTTAAAGTACAATAAAAAGGAGTAAAACTCGTGCGAGAAAAGGGGTACCCCTTGAAAATTTCACAAAAAATGGATCCAAAAATTGTTTCTTAGATTTTGATGCAGGATTGTGGAGAATTGAACAACGAATCTATTAAGGTATTCCGCTCAATGATCGGGAGGATATTGGCCAAGATATGGCCCCCGTAGTGGACCATAGGGACCTCCCCATGGGGCAACCCACTTTTTGAAGGGGTACCCCTTGAAAATTTCACAAAAAATGGATCCAAAAATTGTTTCTTAGATTTTGATGCAGGATTGTGGAGAATTGAACTACGAATCTTTTAAGGCATTCCGCTCAATGATCGGGAGGATATTGGCCAAGATATGGCTTCCGTAGTGGACCATAGGGAGCTTTCCATGGGGCAACCCACTATTTGAAGGGGTACCCCTTGAAAATTTCACAAAAAATGGATCCAAAAATTGTTTCTTAGATTTTGATGCAGGATTGTGGAGAATTGAACTACGAATCTTTTAAGGCATTCCGCTCAATGATCGGGAGGATATTGGCCAAGATATGGCTTCCGTAGTGGACCATAGGGAGCTTTCCATGGGGCAACCCACTTTTTGAAGGGGTACCCCTTGAAAATTTCACAAAAAATGGATCCAAAAATTGTTTCTTAGATTTTGATGCAGGATTGTGGAGAATTGAACTACGAATCTTTTAAGGTATTCCGCTCAATGATCGGGAGGATATTGGCCAAGATATGGCCCCCGTAGTCCCCCATAGGGACCTCCCCATGGGGCAACCCACTTTTTGAAGGGGTACCCCTTGAAAATTTCACAAAAAATGGATCCAAAAATTGTTTCTTAGATTTTGATGCAGGATTGTGGAGAATTGAACTACGAATCTTTTAAGGCATTCCGCTCAATGATCGGGAGGATATTGGCCAAGATATGGCTTCCGTAGTGGACCATAGGGAGCTTTCCATGGGGCAACCCACTTTTTGAAGGGGTACCCCTTGAAAATTTCACAAAAAATGGATCCAAAAATTGTTTCTTAGATTTTGATGCAGGATTGTGGAGAATTGAACTACGAATCTATTAAGGTATTCCGCTCAATGATCGGGAGGATATTGGCCAAGATATGGCCCCCGTAGTCCCCCATAGGGACCTCCCCATGGGGCAACCCACTTTTTGAAGGGGTACCCCTTGAAAATTTCACAAAAAATGGATCCAAAAATTGTTTCTTAGATTTTGATGCAGGATTGTGGAGAATTGAACTACGAATCTTTTAAGGTATTCCGCTCAATGATCGGGAGGATATTGGCCAAGATATGGCCCCCGTAGTGGACCATAGGGACCTCCCCATGGGGCAACCCACTTTTTGAAGGGGTACCCCTTGAAAATTTCACAAAAAATGGATCCAAAAATTGTTTCTTAGATTTTGATGCAGGATTGTGGAGAATTGAACTACGAATCTTTTAAGGTATTCCGCTCAATGATCAGGAGGATATTGGCCAAGATATTGACCTCTGTTCGACATCTCCCCATAGGGTCCCCCAATTTGTGAAGGGTACTCCTTCTGATGACTTATACTGGTTAGTATATACCGTTCTCCGATTGTTTCTAAGAAAAAATCAACTTACTCGTATATTTCGTTGACCTTCCGGGCCACCTGAGAGTGGGCGGACCGCCGAAGACGGTTGACGGCGATCCAAAAACGGATGTTCTCGTGGGAGTACTCCTTCTCGAGGAAGCTCGTGAACTCCTGGAGGCCCGTGGGATCGGACACGAGCTCCTCGATGGAAATGGCCCAGCGCTTGACCCGCTTCTCCGTGGGCACCTCCACGAAGGTGTTGTTCAGCTGCCAGAAGGCAATATCTTCGGTAACCCAGGGATTGGAGGGCAGGGCCGGCTGGAGGAAGAAGTCGTACTCGGTGAAGGTCTCCGAGTATCCGACCAGCGACTCGCAGGCCTGGGACATCTTCATTCGCGTCCGATTGAGGGACTTGCCCAGGTAGTCGACGTCCCGCTGCAGGTCCTCGACAGTCTTTTTCTTATTGGGCTTCAGGCCCTGGCGGTCCCGCGAAGGCACTGGACAGGGTTCCAGGGGCGTGAACTGGCCCGGAGGTGGACGGTGGACGCGCCAGTAAGCCCGTTCTTGGGAGTCGCCGACGATCTTGTCCCCCTTCTTGCGCTCCTTGGCCAGCCGGACCTGCTCCTCGGCCTGCATCGAGATGAAGTCCCACTTGCCTTTGAGGTTCTTGTGGAGCGAGGCAAGGGCCTCCGCCTCGTAGTCCTCGAGAGCGTGGCGCTGCTTGTTGCGCAGGGAGCGCTTGGCCAGGTAAATGGCGTACTCGACGTTGTCGGGGGCCTTGTGCTGCCAGGGCCAGTAATAGGGCGTCTGAAAGCGGTACAGAGAGGAGTCGTCCTTCACCGTCAACGTCTTCGAGTCGTTCACCGGGAAGAAGTAGCCGTGCAGGCACAGCTGGTTGGCGATGTTGAGGGCCTCGGACTCCTCGATCTGCAGCCTGTCCATCAGCCACTCGATCAGGTCGTAGCCCATGAAGGCGTAGGGTATGGAAGTCAGAAACATTTTCTGCTGCCGCACTGGAACACCGTGCTCCTGATCCTGCATCTCTCGCACCAACATTTCCATCTGAAAGGAAGTGAAATCGGATATCCAGGGTGGATACATTGGAGAACCAAGGAACTCACCTTATCGAAAGCCATGGGTCGCGATAGCTTCTCTATGGTCTGCTGCTGGTTGCCGCCGCCACTGCCCCCGGAGCCCAGCAGGCCGCTGCCACTGCCCGCAACGGGAGCCGGACCTATTCCGGATATGGATCCGTGGTGGGGGGCGGCATTCGGTGCCGTCACTGCCGCGGGCTGAGGCTTCTGGTGGGGATGCTGCTGGTGCGGATGCTGGTGGTGCTGCAAGTGGTGGTGGCCCACGGAACTACCGCTGAAGGCAGTGGCCGCCTGGGTCGTGGCGGAGATGGCCGTGGCTGTGGAGGCCAGGGCCGGACTGGTGCTGTTCGCATTGCCGCTGCTGCCGCTCGTAGCCAGAACGGAGCCGGCAACCGGAGCACCCGTTGTAGGTGCAGCTGCCGGATTGTTGTTGCCGGCGGCGGAGGGCGAGAACTGCTGCATCGCCTGGATCACGGCATGTGGCTGGAGGCTCAGACTGGTTGGCTTGACGCACGACGTGGCCTGCGTGCTGGGGGTGGGAGTGGGGGTGGGTATAAGAGTGCCTGCGGTTGCTGTTGTGGGTGCGGGTACGGAGGTCACCACCACAGGGATCAGGGCAGTAGACTGATTGCGGAGCACCAGCTGCCGATCCCTATCCGGCGGCACTCCGCCGGGAGGTTCCATAGCCGCGACTGTGCGCCGTTTTGGCACTATCCTGCCCTCCGGTTCCTGCTCCTGCTCCTGCTCCTGCGCTCCTATCTCTTGTCTCTTCCTCCTGGTGGGTGTCAGCTGCCTGTTTACCACACAAAAAGTCACTCCGGGGTCCTGCGACCGGAAGTGTGCGGTGTTTTCGTGTCGGTTTTACGTGCTCTTCCGCGCTGTGGGTTTTGTTCGTTTCATGTTTGTTGTTTATTTTTCACTTTCGCCTTTTTATTCTCTCGACTCCTGCGTGAGCGTGCTTTGACAATATATCCTTGTGTGCAGTTATCCGAATTCCATCATGTCCTTGTGTATGGAAATATTTGCTGTGGGTGGTTAAAGCGTATTAAGTGGTTGAATTCGAGTGCAAAGATCTGGATAGAACATACAATGTTTCATGATTCGCTCAGCTTCGGTGTCCTTTCCCCCCAAGGCCCGTCTCTAGCCAGTTTTGGTTGAATCCTGCGCCGGTGGGCTGCAGATTCTTGTGCGTAAAGTATGGTTTACTCTTCTAGCCATGTAGTGGCTCTACATTCAGAGTCCCTTGGTTTCAATCTGCAAAACAGGAAAAATAAGCATCAGTTTCAAAATAAAAAAGGGGGCAGCTCCTGAACTCAACGACTGGGGCGGAGCGCGATTTATGTCGTTGTCTGTATGAGCCATTTGCCTTGTTTGTGCGTGCCTGCGCGAGCTTATGTAACGCACGCACTTGCCCACGTCCCACATCCCACGTCGGAGGACTTCGATCGAGTCCTGGAGACTTGCGTGTGCCCCCTGGAACGCTAGCCCCCTAAGTTCAATGCCATCAGGTCTGTCTTTCGGGCTTTTAAAGCCATTTGGAGCACTTGTCGCTGGGAAGTCCTGCTGCCGAAGCCCAGGGCCCAAAGCCAATCAAAGTTGGAGCTTTATTTATCACCTCTAATCAGAAATGGAGCAGGTCGCCGAGGCGTGCCTGTTCGAGTGAAATACTACACGGGAGATAGTGGGGTATAACATATATCATACGAACATATTTATTTGGCACAGGTGTCTAGCGTGCATAGTTTGGGTCACTGTGTGCGAGAAGCACACACATTTTGAAGCCCAATAGACGCAATTCCTGGGCTAGAATGCGTACTTCCAGCTAATTGGAAGGGGTTATCGAGTAATGAAGGATGCGCCCCTCGTTCCATTGCCGCCATTGCTTACCATAAAGGGCAGAGGACTAAGGGCACACAATTAATACACAATAATCAATCGAGGGCAGAAACTTCACCGACCAGACTATAAATACACTCGAAACTTCGTGAATAGTTGCTGCTACAGAGTGGGTACCGGATTATGCAGCCACGCTTCCACAAAGTTCCTTTCCTTTGCGACTTGAAGCCTTGCAGGTCGCGGTAGACTAGTTACTTTTCCACTTTCACTTCGAGGGACCTCACACAGAATTGCGACTTTGGCCAGTCCCGAATCGAAGAGCACCGAAAGTCGCTCTTTTCGGGCAGAGCAGCTCCGGAGAGTGGGGTTGGGGGCGGGGGTGGGGGGACTTTTAATTAATTTGTTTGACTTTTGATTTGGTTACAAATTTAACATCATTACGGTCGAAAAGTGTCGAACTTGTTTACGTTCTATACAGTGACGGACTACATTATGCTCGGCTCTCAGCCCTTTTGATTTCGTCCCTCCCTCACTCTCGCTCCTCACTCTCTCTTCCTGGCCGCAGGTCCTCGCAGCATTTCTCTTTTACTCTCTCTCTCACTCTCTCCTCGCCCGCTCTCGGGCCGTCCCTGGTCTTCCCGCTGGCTCCCTCCCTCCTCGGCCGCTCCGTAAATGTGACTTTTGTCGTGCATTTGTCGTTGGCGTCGTTACTGGGCCGGAAGTTGGTTTGAAACTGTTGGCAAATGAGTTTCCGTTTGCGAGGGACGTTTCCTGCCTCCGTTGCTGTAGTTTCGGCCGTTGTTGGTGTTGCTGCCGCTGGATTTTATGCCGCCCTTCTCTGTTTTTTTATTTATTTGCAATTACACACTCGCACAGTTGGCAGAACTTTATTAATTTGCCGCGCTGTATTTGTCTATAGGCGGGCACACGGATTTCCAATGGGTCCCTTCAACTTCTGCTCGGTGTATACACAATATATAATTATTATTTGCCGGCAAAGTTGCTTCTTGTATTAGTCTTGACCCTTTTCCACTGTTTATCCCTTCCAGCCGTCTCGTCTCGGCGACCTCCTGTGTTTGCCTTAGCCTTAGCCTTCCTTTGGAAATTTGGCAATTAAACTTTTATTTAAGTTTCTGCAAAATATGAAACTGGCCAAAACCAATAAACGAAGTCAATCAGGGGGAGCGGAGGGAGGGTCTTGCCTCGTGGGGAGGAATTATTTCCTGATGGAAGTCCTGATCCTTCGGACCAAACTCCCAACGCACACTCTGCGTATGAGTGATTAGTGCCTTGCATCGTCTTCCGCGAATTAGGAAAACTACCTGTTCCAACTAAAAGGCTAAAGTAGTTCTAATCGCCGCCCTCATCCTCTGTGCCAGTTGGCAAGTGCAGGCTTTGCCGCCTCCTCCATAAGCCTCCTAGACCGCCAACTTTCGCTCTTTCGGCAGGGCCACTGCTCGTGAAGAGGACTTGGCCCGGTGGCCGTGAACCAGCGTACCACGTAGTGGTAGGTGGGCGGTGGGCGTTGCGAGGTGGAGCTTATCTTCGCATTGATATTGATTACCATCCTAGTACCATCCCACCGCAGGACAGTGCGGAACAAAACAGTGGAGCGCACGGTGCAGTGAGCACGGCGCAGTTGATTTAGATGCGATTACAGCCATGGCTGTGGCACGGCGCTTGAGTTGCCATAAGCCGTAAGCCATGAGCAGAGGGGCTTTGTTAATGGATTACTGCTACTGCAAGATGCACCATTGTTTACGTTCTTTGACGGCTTAATCTGCCCACACGCTCCTTTGATCAAGGCCACAAGAGCTCGGAACCATCTTAATCTTTAAAGTGCACCCACGCGGTGGCCCGTAGGGGAGGGGAGGTGAGGGGCTATAATGCCTAGGGGGTGCTTCTTTTCCGTACGGCTTTGATCTTCCCGCCCCCTCGATCGAGCTCCGCCGGAGCAATTACGTCGCAATTGAAATCAGTACAGTGGCCCTCGCATAATACTCCTAACTAGGTTCTAATTGACTTAAAAGTTCCGGCACCACACTGCGTATGAGTGATGAGTGCTGGTTCGGGGTATCACTCATACGCAGCGTGTGACATGGGAACTTTTTTGAATCAACCAGAGAGTGCACTTTTCTGAATGAAGTGCGCACATGGCGTATGAGTAATGTCAGCTTTCACAGGCATGCTGGAGAGGTCCTCGGCTTTTGCTTCGTGCTTTCGACTGCAGTGTCACTGTAAGCGGGCCTCAAAAGCACACACTACGAGGCCTCACTGTGCCGCCAGTGGACCGAAAAACAAAAAATGAAAGTCGCCTTGCCCGCCAACCGCCAACCGCCAACCGCCGCCCGCCGCACCGACCTCTGCCCAACTAATACACGGGCACATTACAAGCTAATAAACTAATACGGTACAGTGTCAGCCTAGGACTGTCTGTGTCTGTGTCTGTGTGAGTGCGTGTGGGTGTGGGTGGACGGGTGGCTGGGTGGATGGGTGGCAGGGCGTGTGTGTGTAAGCTCACACACACACACATGCACCCAGCGGGCGAAGAGAGAGAGCCGGAGCAACAAAAAGCTTTAATAGGCGCAGTAGATAGCCTGCCACTGAGTTCTCTCCTCTTTTCGGTTTCTACAACAACAGCCGCACAGGCACAGGAAGGAGGAGAAAAAACTGGCTGGCCAAAAAGTAGAAAAGTTTGGCCCCGAAATGCGCAAAACATTTTCTTTTTCCTTTTGGCCCGACAGCACAGTACATATGTGCTTTTTGGAGTTTCCGAAGGAGAAGGGACGAGGGACCTTGTGTGCTTTGGCCATCATCGTTGTTGTTTCAGTCCCCCCCGTTGCCCAGTTTCCCACTCCCGCCACTCCTCCCACACTGATTTTTGGGGTACTTGCAGCATTCAGACTTCTCGGACCAACCAGTTGCCGTGAATTTCGTTCGGCCGCAATCTATAAACAAATCCACAAATACACATTTTCGTAATTTCGTACAATTGTGTGTATACATCCAGTGGGCATTGGCAATGGCAATTAAATATTTACGTCCACGAGCAGCTGGTTCGCAACTTCTCCCGGAACTGGGGCTCTCCGCTCCGCTCCTCTCCGGCCACCATATTGTGTGTTTGTGTGCACACACACATGGACAGGTCGTGTATGGAGTGCATATGTAGTGTACAATGGGTGTACATGTGTGTGGCAATGCCTGGGTCAATTGAAAACGAAAAGCGAAAAAAGATAAACGAAAAGCGAACACTGTGCCACTCTTGGCTCTGGGGCTGGCTGCGTACTTGGTTGGCTCATTTTCACAACTTTTTCCATTCTGTTTGCCACACACAAACATTCGCGGATCTTCTCCTTTTTCGCAAACAGCCTCCTGGCCAGGCTCACGCAAAAACTCTCAACAATTTCACTGTCAATGTTAACATAACTAACGGCACTCTGGCACTGCCGCTGCCACTGTGCCACTCTTTCGCACACACAACCAAATGTTTTTTGCTACCTTATTGCGCTCCCTTTCCCTCGCTCATTTGGCCGTGGCGCTTCTCAGTGCGTTGCCTGCTCCGTCTCCTTCTCCTTCGGGGACTCTCGCGATTCTCCAAAAAAAAAGGGCCAAAAATTGCAAAAGAAAATTTGTTTCCACGTATCCTTTTCGATGCACAGCACAGGTCACTCTCGCAAAAAAATGAAAAAAATGAAAGAAACAGACACACACACACACAAGTAAGAGGAAAATGGCACTAGAAGTCACTTTTCCGGGGCAGCTTTCGATTTTCGTTTGGATAATTATTGATTTGCGCGACTTTGAAAACTCAGCCTAGGGTCTTCCGTCACTCCTGCCTTCTCTTATTATGTTTCCATGTTTCTCTTGGGCTTGGGGCTCCTTGAAAACACCGTCGCACGCAAGGACGTCCGCCGCACACGATACTTTGAGCCAGTGTCCGCGTGTAGGAAAATGGAAAATGGATTTTCCCTGCTGGCACTTTTTTCTGGCACTGCTGGAGAGAGCGCTGCTGACGCCGCGACAACGACAGCGAGAGCGGGGCGAGCGAGTGGCCGAAATGAGAGAGCTTTCCGAGCGGAACTGCATGGGAAGCAGGGCTGCCATCTTGGCCTTTTCCGCTGTTGGCCAAAAACAGCCAGAACGTAACTGTTAATCATTACTGTTCAGTTGGTAGCAAACTATCAGCCAATCCTTATCCTTGAACCGTTAACCGGATTTAAGCTTTTCATTTAAGCTAGTCCCAAGAAAAGCTTATGAAGAACTGCCGTTAGTTGATACCATTTACAGTTAGCCGTATTTGGAGTCCTGTCCTTACCAGCAAAGCTCAACCACCCCTTGGCGGGCGATTAGGAATCTTTCATAAGCCACTGACGTTATCGAGTCCAGTACTCGTTGCTGAAAAACTTTTGACTCTGCGCCTTTCTCGACTTTCTCCGCCCACGCGCGCCCAATATTCCGCATGATTTCAGCTCCGCCCTCGCCCGCCCTCCCACGTCCGGGGCTTATCCGTGAATGTACGTACACAAGTGTGTATCCCATCGCTGCACTTTCGGAAGCGAAAGGGACAGCTGATGGGATAATGCCTGATGGGATACCCCAGCCAGATGGAACAGAAAGACTCGAGAGTTGTTTTAAAAAGACAACAAGAAATGTATTGAATTAGTACAGTAATATATAGTATATACACGTAATATTTTGTACATATATATAATTGTTTTAATATATACTGTTTTATACTGTTTCAAATCGAATGAAAAAATACGCCCCTCCCGAGATACCTTCGCTCATGCCTCGCAATAACTCATCGTAGCATCGTACATATTAGGTTAAATACGTTAAGAAACGTGTGTGTTTTACTGTTCGAGTTGCACTTGCATTTCATTTTTTTTCTGTGTGCTCCAAAATACACAAATTAGTTTATAATGTATAGTGTAAATTTTTTGGCCTATTTCCCAATACAAAACTACATAACTTGTCAGATCTTAGATTTCAGATTTGGAAATGATTAGATTCTACCTACCAATCAGACTACATTGTACAAAATATCAAATCGTTTCGAAGCGAAGAGACTGGCTCTTCCATGTTAATTTCCGCCTCTCCTAGACTCTGGCCTCATTGTTAAATTGTTAAGTTTCGTCGCTTTCCTATATACTATCTTAGACGCAAACATGCAGGGGGATGGGGATAGGGCAGAGGACTGCAATCTTTGCAAATAGATCAATTGTTTTGGGGAGAAGTGGGATGCACTCCGTATATCCTATGTAGCTACTAGTGAATCAAATAAAACCCACTAAAGTCAGGTCCAGTTTGCTAAACTCTCATGTCCGATTCCGATTTCGATTCCGAGTCCTGTTGCTGATCCTACTCCACCTCCTGCACCCTCTTACCAAAACAATTCCATTCCATACCAAACAATTCCATTCGGGGATTCCTGGATTTCCTGGTTAGCGAAGTCTTCTAGAATTATCACAAGAAGTTGGCATTCGTGTGTTCGGTGGCGCTTTGTCGGCGTCACATGTAGGAGGGCGATGACTTGCGGGACCGCGAACGGGGCTTCGAAGGACTCTTCAGGCTGTGGCGGGAGCTGCTCCGGGGCTTGAAGCCGCGGTCATTCCACGGCTCGGAGACCCTACCGAACCAGTGTATCAGATCCATCACCTCGAGCTAAAGCAAAAACAGCAGAGTTATAGTATTTCATAGAGAGGTCAGCGAGAGGTTGTCCCACCTGAAGCGTCTGCGGCAATTCCTTGAATATTTCACACTTGGTCAGCTGGGCGTGCTGCGAGAGGAAGGAAAGACACTTGGACTTCAGGGCGGTGGCCATGTAGCGGTCCGCGATGCCCAGCAGACAGACCACGGAGTCCTCGTCGATCAGGGAGTAGAGGGTGTTTTCGCAGAGTTCCTGAAAGCGTATCATAACAATCAAAAATTTGGAAGAGAGGAGGAGCACCGTGGAGCAGACCTTCAGGTCGTCGATGGAGTAGCGATCCGCCAGAAGCATAAGCTCGCACACCTGCTCCGCCCCCACTGTCCGGTCGATGGGGGCTCCGTACAGGTAGAGCAGCAGCCGCCGGAAGATCACTGGCGAAGTGTCGGTGATGATAACCTTCCGGTTGATGGACTCCTGCATGCCGGACATCAGGGCTTTCTTGAACCACTCGCAACGCGCGGCCACAATGACCCGGTGGGCCTTGAAGCTGTGGACCTGCAAGGCGCATGGAGCAGGGGCGACAGTGGCCTCCGGATCCTGCTTGGCATCTGCCTCGTCCGAGGAAAGTACCTGGTGGGGCGCGGGGGTGTAGGTATGCACCTCGAACTCCATGTCAGCTAGCTGGGTGGAGTGCAGGAGGCGCAGGGCGTTCTTGGAGAGGTTGCTGTTGGCCGCGATGGGCGGCTCGCAGAGATGCCGGATGAGGTTGAGCTGAAAGGGATGCATGAAGTCGAAAATTCGGCAGAGAAGTGACTCGGAAGCTCACCTTGATGCTCTTGTAGTCGTAATACTGCTTTCGCTCCACGTACAGTGTGTCCTTCGCGAGAGTGATCTCCTGATTGAGGTTGTTCTCGTGGTCGGCCACCTGGCCGCCCTTCATCTCGCTCATAAGGCTGCTGGACTCGTCCAGGAGGCCCAGCTCGACGACGGCCTGGGTGAACTCCTGCTTGTGGACCAGCAGGCAGATCTGGGTGATGGCGTCCCGCAGGGCGGCCTTATGGTCCAGGAGCTTGGCAATGACCCCGTTCTGTGTGGACGGGGCAAGGATAAGACGAGAACTTTAAAGAAGTAGCTATCCAATCTTACTATCTGACTGGTGGCCAGCTTGAAGCAGAACTTGAACTCCTTCCAGCCCAGCTTGTCGTCCAAGCGGTCCGACAGGTTCTCCACGATGAATATGTAGGCGGGTATGTCCACAATGAGCTGCTCCAGGTTCTGGTTAATCGTGCTGCTCTTGCTCAAGAAGTCCATCTCGCAGAAGGTGCTTCTGGAAACGGAAGAAGACAGATTAGAGGCCACTGGCAAGGCAACTCACTTCTTATCCTTGATTATCTCCAAAGCGGCCACGATCCGCCCGTAAATGTCGCGCATCTTCCGCACCTCGTACATGTAGAGCACGAACTTCAGGTCGTTCTCGGCCGAGCTGAGGCGCTGCTTCTCCGCGAGATTGTCGTAGAGCGTAAGGCCCACCGGGGCGCCACGACGAGGACGTGGGGACGGATCCCCGCCGCCGCCATCG
The DNA here is from genome assembly GCA_035047585.1 of Drosophila monieri. NCBI lineage: Eukaryota > Metazoa > Arthropoda > Insecta > Diptera > Drosophilidae > Drosophila > Drosophila monieri. Next base: position 9,825,517 of record JAWNPJ010000061.1, on the reverse strand, counting down.
GCGAATTGGAGCTGCATGACGATGGCGTCGTCTACCTGCTGCTGCTGCAGCGGGAGGTCCAAGTGGGAGCATTTGAGGTCCTGCAGGACAAAAAGCTGTAGCGTAGAGCCCCTAGAGCTGCCGGATGACTCACCTTGCACATGATTTCCAGTGAATTTTTGATTTCCTCTATCACAGCGGTCAGTACAAATAAGGTTGATTCGATCTGCGGCGGACAAGATCCGGGGTTAATATTAAAACGGAAACACCTCAAAGGCATACTTGCTTCAGGTACTAGATAGGTCACCAGCTCGGCCTTCTCGTCCACACTCAGGCCCACAAAGACCCCGAGCACGTTCCGCAGCAGCTGCTGGATCTGCGACATAAAGATCGGGATGCGGGTGCGAATGTACTTGACGATCTCATTCTTCTGGTAGCGGGTCATGTGCGTGGCGTCGGTGATGAAGATGTTGCAGAACTGGAGGACCTTGGCGCAGCCTATGGCGCACTCCCTCAGGGCGTCCTGGAACGTGGCGTACAGCTGGGCCGGCTCGTGGGTGATGTTGACGGGGTCGATGCACTGGATGACCCGGTTCAGGATGCCATGCAGATCCATGGTTACATTCACCACAACTGAGACGCGATGAAAATTATGTGTTACTTCAGTATAGAACTCTCAGGATATTATGAACATTCAAAGGACACTTACACTTCTTGAGCCGCATCAGCCTCAGGTACTTGCGCGTCGGCTCCACCAGCTTGGTGAGCGATGGCTGGGTCTCCGCGAAGCTGATCAGCTTCTCGCACACGTCCTCGTCCAGGTCCGGCAGGAGGGACTCTGTGTAGAGCCAGTGCAGGATGGGGCTCAGCAGGAACGTGGGCAGGTTGCAGAGCACGCCCACGGGAGTCAGCGGCGAGGAGGGTGGCGTGTCCATCGAGCTGGGGAACGGGGAGGGGCTACGGGCCCGATATGGTGACAACGGTGGTCTCCGGATGCCGCAGACTGTCAGGCCGCCGGCAGACGCAGACGCGGGGGCAAGCAGGGGCGTCAATGTGGGCGTTGGTGTGGGCTGGAGCACGAGGTCCTGGCAAAAGTTGAAGATGTTCTTGCAGTGCGCCTGCGAGGTCTCCAGGTGCGAGTCCGAGTGCGATGTGGGCGGCAGCCGAAATAGGCCGCCGGTGTTACCCTCCAGACCTAGTAGTCCCGTCCGAGGCACTGCCTCCGCGACCTCGGCGTTCCCGTTGCTCAGGCAGGTGAAGCTGCTGCTGAACTGGTGCGCCCGCTGGGCTCCAGCCAGGGTCTGGAAGTCGCACGGGGGCTGCAGGTAGATGGGTGACAGATTCAGGCGGGGCAGCGACTTCTGCTGCTCCTCCCCGTCCCCGGAGGAGGCGGGGGCCACTGAGATGCGAATAGGGTTGGGCGTGTTTGGTCCGCTGTGGCAGGATCTCGGGGCAGAGCGTCCGGACGCGACCGCGGCGGCGGAAGAAGGGGCACAGTTTACGCACATGCTGCAGTCGAAGCCGTTCAGCCGGAGAATGGAGGCGTGCAGGGCGTAGTCCATTCCGCCGGAGCTCTTCACTACCACGTCGCTGAAGTAGGACTCCTGCAGGGCCTCGCCGAAGCTGAGCTGCTTCTCCTGGCCGGCGGCCTGTCCGTCCTGCAGGCGCTTGCACTCCACAGCATACCAGTTCTCGCAGCTGAGCACCAAGGTGTCAGTGGGGGTGAGAGTGTTGGTCTGTGGAGAGTGAAATTAGTTTGAGTGGGGTTAAAGGTCAAGGCAGGCGAAACTAAACTCACGCTAAACTCAATGCTGTGGCCGGCAAAGGCGCCGAAGACCAGGCGCGGATTAGTCTCGTGGACATCGAAGGTCTCGCAGCTGAAAAGGACACTCGCCGACTCGCAGAAGGGGCCGCAGTCCTTGGACTCGGGCAGGGGGCTGACCAGGTCGTTGTACCAGGTGATGTCGCTGGTGTCGTCCAGCCGGAACTTGATGCTGCATGGAAAGTACGAATTTCGTTAGGGTCCTTAGACACAACCCTTTCAAAACTCACCCCTCCAGGCCGGACAGCTCCCGCTTTCCCTCGAAGGTGCAGCAAACAATCTAAAAAGTGGCAGAGAAAACGGAGGGAGATCGAGGAGGAATCAGGTACTAGGCTTCGGCCAAAGACTCACCTCCCATGTGCCCAGGTACGTGTGCACCAGCGCCATCCTGTCCTGTCCCGAAGCCGTTTTTCTGTTGCCTAATCCTGCTGCATGCCACCACCATGCGTGTGCGCGTGCCTGTGCTTGTGCCTTTGCCTGTGCCTGTGCACCTGGGAACTGCAGCGGGATTCGCCCGTTCTGGCACTTTCCCCAAGCACTTTCCCACTTGCGAGGAGCCTACTCGGAAGCCAAATCGGATCCTTACCCCGTTTTTATCCGAGTTGTCCTCCTGTCCTGGTGGCTCTAACGCTTTTTGTTGGCCACCATTGTCGTCCTTTGCATGTATGTATTTGTTGTAAGGAGTTTTTGTAACTGCGCTGCCGCTGTTGCTGCCTATGCCACAGTCTCTGTCTTTGGCTCGGTGGGCGAGTGGCGAGACCCTCTCTTGCGGGACTCTCTCGCTTCTAGTTACTAGTCGCTCGCTAGCTGGTCCTTTTGCTCTGCACTCTATTCGTTTCTCGCCAGGACGAAAAGGAGCAGCTGACAAAGCGTCGGAAAAGCTTCGCGCTTCGGCTTCGAAAGCCCGCCCACGCTGAAAGCCTGGCGGAAAGCTGGCACAGCTGCTGGAAAGCTCTCATTCTGACGTAAGTGGGAATACACTGGCAAAAAGCGCAGCCCCCTTTTGGCCCAATAAAAAATCAATACCAGACATGTAAAATCAAGAATCGGCTATCGGGAAGTTTCCAAAGCACCTTTAATACCGCAAAAATACACTGTAAAAATACTCTGTTCATGCAATTACCCAAAATGTCGCCCCAAATAGGCTGCTTTGAAGCTAAAAGTTGTGGAATGCTTTGATGGCACTTTCGTTAGCTGCCTGATCGAGCAGGATGTCCTCGTAGACCCGGATGCCGTCCCTGGCGATGATCTCCCGGGGCGAGAGCTGTCGCAAATGGAATTCTTTAATCGGAAAAGGCGTACTAGCTAAGTAGATCGCGGACTCACGCTGAGGAGGTGCTTGGAGGTCACCTTGAAGCCCTTGAAGAGAGCAATCCTTTGGAGCGCCATCACACTCCGTATCCTCTGACGCGGCTCAACGGCAAGGAGCTGTCGGATCACGTCCCGGCCCTCGTGGCTGAGACTGCGCACCGCCTGCGGTAGGAAGTCCTCATCGGTATCGTCCTCGGTGTCCTGCAGACAGCCGTTGATCTGGGCGATGGACGGAGCATTGGACAGTCCGTCCTCCGACCCCGGCTCGGGCGCCGCATTTCCCCGCCGCCACTGCAGGAGGTAATGCCTCATATTGGGGCACTGAAATGGCGGATAAATCAGTTCACAAATTTTATTTAGTGCAGGGCAGCAAGCGCTCCCCAGCAAGCGCTCCGTGTTTATTTGTTCAGATAGTATTGGGTCGGTGGTGAGACGACTCTATTGGGTCTGTTTGCTAGCTAAAAAAAACAATTAGCATCCAATCCGAGCACAAACAAAACAAACAAACCGAGCGATGCTGACGAAGGCGCTCTGAATCATGTCTGTGGCCACTAAGCGAATTACTTCCCAGCGCCAGGCACGCAAATTTCGCAATAAACATTTCCACGACGTACTATTGACGTATTTAATACGGCCATGCCCTTGCCAGAGTTACGGCTCCGATTTTGGGGTGATTGAAGTGCGATTCTTGCGGTCCTACCACACTCCCAATGTGCCATTTAGTTGATCACTTGCAAGGTATTTGAAAAGCAATGAATATTCATGACTGTGTAACTTAATTGCTAGCCAGTGTTCCTATAAAGAAACTGCGCACTCGGACTAGATCTCCCGGCCAACTCAACCAAGAGCCAAGCTCAGGTATGGGGGTTTTGGGTACTTCTGCAAGGGGGGACTCCGGACCACGGATAGATGCACATGAGTTACGGAAGATTGGAATGTGGACGCCATGCCATTCCAATTTGGATGCGTCTTAGATCGGCTCAGCGTGGAGCTGCTCGGAGAGCGCGGCTCCACGAGCGCTAATGCATGCAAATTGAATTCAATTAGCGGCCGACAGACTACTTTGAAAATAGAAATAGACAATTTTTGTTGTGCGCTGCCGCTGGGGCTGCCGGGCTTTTATTATGTGAATATTATATGGGCACGTAGTGAGATTCTAGTTGTGGCTTTTCCCGCGGTAGGCAGGCACTCTCACTTGCCGAGTACTTATGTTCCAGAACCGCGACGCCCGGGGTCGACCGAGCAATACCCAGTGCTCTCCAGGTCCCGAACGGGGGCTACACGATGTCTAGTACTTCGAGTCATGAAGCAAAATGCACGCAAATCTAATTTGGCGCAGCCAATTGTCATGTAAGAGCCACTTACTGACACTGACTAGCGGCTAATTACAGTAGCTGCTCTTGAATATCCGCTGGGGTTATGCATTCGAACGTGGGGGGAACTGTGGCGAGTCCGAGCAATGCACGCACTTGAACTTAACCGGGCCGGACTTTAGTGCAGCTTGCAGGGGATCGTCTCGTGGGTGAAGGTGAGACTGGGCGATTCAGGAAAAGGTTATGCCTGGCCTTGGAGCGGGAGGAATGCGATAGCTTCCCAGAATTAGTTCCCAGAACTGTCGCTTTCACTCGGCGTGGTCGGTAGTGGGTTTCAGAGGGAAATGTCACTGGCCAGTCCAAGTGACTCATGTGGTTAGAATCCATCCACGATTCAAGGTCTAACAACGAGAGGGCCCAGTATCGAGTAGCTCCCAATACTAAGCCAAATACTATGCCATCTCTCCGGCCTTTGACCGGCTCGAATCGGCATGGCCGCTAATGCCGAGGGATTTCGAAAGGTTTGACCTGCATTTGGAGCACAAATTAAGCTTAATCAATGCGACAGCGACTGCCGACTGCCGAGTGACAAGCGGACAAACGACAAGCTGACAAAGTGAAACAGTTTTGTGGTTTGTGCTTAGAAAAAATTAAATTAAATCACCGACGAGAGCGCCGAGCTAATGATCGGTTATAGTGCCAGTACCAGGGGGTAACAGAGGTACTGGGAGGGATGAATGGATGGATGGGCACCACCTTCCTGGTTCGTTGATTCAAAAACTAGTTGCGAAATGACACATGAGAGCGCTCCAATGATTTTGATTCTACTGCTGGTTCTGTTTCTGATTCAGATTCTGTGTCTGTTTCTGTGTCTGATGCCGATTCCAATTCTGATTCCCTGATGCCCAATGGCTGGCGTTATTGTTATTATTATCATCTGGGCATTTGTCACTTTTTTATCGCATGCTAATTGTAATTGCCGGCACGTGAGTGGCTGTCAGTCAGATTCGCATTTGTTCCGACTCGATTTGAGAAGCCTCCGTCCTCCGTCCTCTGTCCTCTGTCCTCCATCAAGAAACAGCTCCGCCTCTCCCTCCATGGGCCATGGCCCAGTCACGGACAACTGGGGACTAGCGTATTGCCGGATTGACGAATTGCCAAATTGGATGTCGGGGGAACTGTCGCCACAGGTCATCAACCATCAACGTTGGTTGGCCAATTGTCGCCGCAGTGATTATTATTTTTGTGTATTTCCTAGAATTAATGTCCAGCGAGTAAATTGTCTTAATCTCCGCGACAACGACTTCCAGTGCTTTGGCGGAATACCTCATAGCTTATAGCTTATAGCCAGTATCTAGTATCTTGTAGCTTTTATCTTGCACAGTCAGCCGACAAAAAATCAAAGAATCAACAAGCACAACAGCTCAGCGAAAACGGAAAACAATCTGCAAGATTTCAAAAGTCTATGTTTTTATGAGGAGACAGAGAAGAACTCTGCATAGAGACTCGACAGGAAGCCGTGAAAAATAGTCACACAGCAATACTACATGCTCTTGGGCATTTATTTATACTTTTTCATTTTTTAGTCAGCCAACTGCATCTATTAACTCCGAAGCTCTGCAAGGGCCAATTCAATTACAGTCATTAAAATGCGTGCCTACTTTAATTACAAACTTCAAAACACAGAAAAGGGAAGTCGTCCCCCAAGAGACCTAAGAGCAAAAACTTCTTCCACGGGCTTGTCTCATATAAGGCCCCTCCTGTCCACTGTCCACAGTCCACTGTCCACTGTCCCCTGTTGCCAGTTTCCTGTCTCCTATCCACTCGACACTGTCCACTGTCATCGTCCAACCAGGTTTAGGTCCAGCTCCAGACCAAACCAAAGCCAAAGCCAAAACCAAACCAGACCCTGGCCAGGCGTATTATGCGACAATGACCTCTTTTCCGTGCTTAGGACATTCAAGGCCAATAACAAAGAGTTATGTATCCATGAGATACAAAGGCAAGACTAGTTTCGCCGATCAAGCAGCTAGCAGTCTAGCAGCCCCGCCAGCCTTCTTCAGGTGCACGCAGAGAAAAAAAGATTGGTAGTAGATGGAAGTGCAATAGCCACGGACAGCTGAATCATATCTAGAGTAAGAACGAATCACTGAACCCTAACGAGTTTGGGCCTTTCTCGCAGTGCACTAAACACTACACAGGGCTGCAGAGCTCTATGCTGCACTGGCATGTGGCAGCCAAGGAGAACACTTTGCAACAAAGTGCTCCGCGAATAAAGTGCATCCCAGGCAGGGCAGGAGGTGTCGGCCCAAGACTTCTGCCGGCCAATAATGATAATGGTAATGGTAATGACGGACCTCGCCGGGCAATGCCAATGATAATGGCGCGTTTTGTTGGCCACTGCAGGAGGACACTGTGTATGCGTATGCGGGGATGTACGGATGGATGTTGATTGCAACGCAGCATCTCCCGTCCATGCAAGTCCTGCTCCTGGACCCCCGCCTGGCCTGGACAAATTTATTGCCTCTCAGAGCCCAAAGCGCAGAGTCCCGAGCTCTTCGGCAAATATTTATGCAAGGCAAGAGCATAAAAATGTCGCTAAAAATGAATCTAGGCAGGCAGTATGGAACACCTACTAGGCAGGTACCAGGCACTCGAGCGCCTGCGATCATACCCGGTATCGGGTTATAAATAAACAAGGTGCTCCGTCGATCTCTGGGAGCGTTCACTGTACTGTACCCTGAACACTGAATAGAATCAACCCGCCATCCCACTTGCCATGAACAAGACTTGAAGCACAAATCACAAAGCACAAATGGCTTGCCCAACCGTTTATCCGTGGAAATCATTGAGCAACTTGATAAATAATAATAATTGCAATTATGCATGATTTTTCTAAAATGCAAATATTTATGAGATTATGAGATTTGAGCTTAAGTTTTCAGTTTTCAGTTTGAGGCTGGTGGTTTGTTGTTTTCGTGACGGGGCAGTCGAGAAAAACGGCGCCGACCTTCAAAAGCCGCTAATGAGGGGTCGGCAGCAAAGGTTTTGAGTTTTCTGTTTTCGGGTTCTAGGAATTTGCATAGATATCTCATTCTGGCTCTGGGTTACAAGATCCTGCTACAGGTAATCTCCGGCAGAGGTAGGCAGGCAGGTAGTCCCTAAGCCCAGCTCGTAAAACGAAAAACCCAAGACCCGAAAAGATGGTACATCAGGTCTGGCCGTGTTACCATGCGACTATCTCGTCGGACTATCTTCATCATTAGCTTATCGTGCCCGTTCTGGAGACAGAACTATAACTAGCATAAAGATCCGAATTAGAGTCTGATGTGTCTTTTGTGGCGTTTCCAAATCCAATCAGAGCACGTTTGACTCGCGACCCCTCGTCGCAGCCAGAACTTTTCCGCCAAACGATTGTCTGACCTTAGAGAGGCGAGAGACGTCGTCGCATCTTCGACACACAGTACCTGTATCTGTGTATCCCCAGATACAAGACACGAGTATCTGTACCTGTGTATCTGTGCCTGTATACTTTTCGGGCCGTCTTTTCGTGCAAGGCCTTTGTGTCCCCGCTCTGAGGTTGCTCAATTTTCGGCTTCGATTCGGATTTTGTAAGCTGTGGCAAATTGGATGAGCGTGGAACTTTCCACACCAGCACCCATCTATCCGTCTATCGATCCATGCCTCCCCTGCTACGGGGTCTATAAAAAGAATCCCCCAGCTCCCGAGGCACCGAAGGGCATTTATCATTCTAAGATAATCAACGATCGAACCTGCGATCCGAGCCAAGTCGCTTCGATTATGTTAATGACGTTCCTCGTCTTCGATGTTGGATGCACCTCCAGCGCTACCAAAGTTCTAGTAGATAGCAGCAGGTCTTCCCTGCCCCTACCAGCTACCATCTACCATTTGCCATCTACCATCGCGACCATCTACCATCCTCCAATACCAATTCCGATACCAATACCGGTTTCTGCTCCCCAGCTCCTGCCAAGCCAATTCCTCGCCAAAACCACAATTAAGCATTTTGCTTTGGCCCTCTCGCCACACTAAAAAAAACTTGCTGCAAGGATTTTTGGAATTCATGTCCAAGGGATTGGAAGCAAAGCGAAGACCTTTTCTGGCCGTGTGCTCTGCCTGATTGCTGATATTATCGTTCCCCCGGCAGGGCATATTCTGCATTTGAAAATCGTGCCTGGCTTTGATCGCGATCCTGGTTTAAAAATAGCCGGAGTCCTCCCGGTGGAGCACCTCCCAAGCCCCTCCTACTGCTCCCCCCGCTGGGAGAAGTCTTACAAATTGCATTCGCTTTAAAAATAGACAACGCCGCCGCCGCCGCCGTCTGTCTATTTATGGAGAAAGGGCTCCGTCGGCGGCTTAGAGTGACTAAAAATATCCTGCTACCCGCTGGATCGATCCTGCAGAGCTCCGCGGCTTGGACTCACGTACGCCTCTCCATGTACAGAAGGGACATCCAAGCCGAAGCCAATCTTGAGGCCAAAACCAAATCCAAGAGCCAAAAGCCCAAGCAGAGCAGCTCAACGAAATGGTACCGCTCTGCCCGCTTCCTGCTGCCCTCTGCCGACGGCTGGCTGCCGCGCCAGCTGCTGCGCCGACTGCGGCAGCGGCCGAGGCAGCGCCGTCCGACGTTCGTCATCCGGCGACTGTATAAAAACAGGCCGCGCCGCTGCCAGCCACTCAAAGTGCTTCTTAAAACTGACCGGACCGGTGAGAACCCAGCGCACCGCAGCGGATTAAGAACCTAACAGATACTCAGATCCTCAGATACATATCTTTTTTTTGGACATCTTTTTTTTTGTGCGTGTGTTGCAGGGCCGCGAACCCCAAAAACCTCAAAAAAAGAACCCCAAAACGAACTTATCCGCCCAGCAAACGAACCCAAGAGTCTCGTATCTGTGAGATAGTGCCAAGCTCGAAAGAGATTTCTGAAACCCAGTCTTGCAGTTCGCCGACAGACAAAGCTACTTCGACCCGAGGTGAGTAGAAAAGGCTGAATTGTTGCCGCAAGCAAGAGGCCGAAAGGTCAGAGGCTGCACCTGCACCTCCACCAGCACCTGTGTTCTGCTGTATCTGCCTCCAAAGATACATCCCGGGACACGATGCAAAGTGGCAGTTGCAACACCTCAAAAAGTGTCTTGTCGCTTGGGGTTTCGATTCTTCGACAAGCCGCCTGTTCGTTTCGCTTCAAAGTTCAAATCTGTCTGCCAGAGATAATCTTTCCGCAAATTGTACTCCTCTACACTGGCAAAAGAATGTAGTTTCCCAAGGAGATCGCTGAGTTTGAAGACATAATTCATGAACTATTAATAACAATTCTTGAACTTCTAACACTATCTTCTCGTTTTGAGAAATATCTAAGATTAGGTTACCATTAGAACAAGTATTCAAATTCGCAAAGTTCTATTTAAAAAAGATTCGGGCCATTTCTTCGATTTCAAGCTGATTAAAATTTTGATGGGCCACTAAAGCATAGAGCCCGAAGAGGATCTCAAAATGGTTAATTAATTTCTGTGCGGAATCCGTTAGATTGTCTGGCCTAATGGCTCGGTGGCCTGACGGCTGTTTTTTGCCATAAAAACCATCGAATTGATTAGCATTAGGAAATGAGCAGGTGGCTTAAAAGAAGACCGATTTGCAAGTCACCGATCCGACCCGACCCGAGCTGATCCAAGTGATCTGCATTTGAATAGAGCCGCGTGCTTATCGCGCTGAGATTTCAGCCTCAGTGTGGGTTATCGGACTCGGGCCCGCGAAGAACCGGGGGCATGGCATTATTTGGATGTACCAGTAGTAGTCCCTGTCCCAGTGCCAAGGTCCACGATCTCCGCCGTAATTCAATTGTAATTTTCCGCTTCTCTCCTCAAATCTGGCTTAATTGAATTACAAAAGCGGAGGCATTTGAACGAAGCCGAGCTCTTTGTTTGGCAATTGCTAATTTGGAACCTCCTCTTCCGTTTCCCGACTTCCCAATTTCCAGGATGAAGTGCCAACTGCTTTTTGTGGCCGCCGTGTGCCTGGTCTCCGTGTGGGCCCTGCCTGTTCCGGACGAGGAAGTGGCCATCCAGCCTGACGGCGGCTCCAAGGCCGAGCTCCTGGGCAAGACCGTCCAGACCAACCCCATCGAGCCAGCCCCCGCCAAGCCGGAACCGGAGAAGGCTCCTGAGCCGAAGAGTGCTCCAGCTCCCGTTGCCGCCGCCGCTCCCGCTCCTGTCGCCGCTCCGACTTCTGCCCAGGACGCTGCCGCTCCTGAGGTCACCGCTGATCTGAAGTCCAGCGCTCCGGACGTAGAAACCGCCCCGGCCATTCCCGAGAAGAAGATCCTGCCCGAGGAGACCAAGACCGTTGAGGAGACCAAGGCCCAGCCTCAGGAAATCCCCGCCGAGACCGAGAAAAAGCAGGAGAAGTCTGCCCGCACTGAGTCCGAGGTGGAAGAGCCCAAGGCCATTCCTCTGGTAGAGAGCCCCGTTGCCAACGTAGAGGTCCAGAAGCAGGTCGTCGACGAGGAGACCAAGTCCCTGGAAGTGCCTACTCCCGCCGAGAAGGAAGCCACACCCGCCGAGCAGCCAGCCCGTCAGGAGCGCATCAACGAAATTGAACAGAAGGAGGCTGCCAAGAAGGAGGAGACTGCTCCAGAGTCCGCTTCTGCTGCCCCAGCTGCCCCTGCCGCCCCCGTTGCCCCCGCTGAGCCCGCCGCCAAGTCAGAGTCCAACATTCAGGTGATCGCTCCTGCCCAGCCCGAAACCAAGTCCGCTACCGCCGTTTCTCCAGGCGCCCAGATCGCCCAGGCCAAGTCCGCATCTGCACCCGCACCCGCCGCCGCTCCAGCACCCGCCCCCGAGCCAGCCCAGCCCGTGGAGCAGCAGAAGAACACTGAGTCGGCCGCCGAGCCTTCGCCCGTCCTGAAAGCCAATCCGGAGCAAGAGAAGGAGGCGGTGAAGGAGCAGCCCTCTGCTGAGGTTGAGCAGACCAAGTCCCTGTCGGAGAAGAAGGAGGAGAAGGTAGAGGCTGCCATTGCCCCCGCTCCCGAGGCCAAGAAAATCGATGAGGCACCCGCTGCTCCAGAGCCCGTGGCCGAGTCTGCTCCTGCTCCAGCTCCTACTCCCGCTTCAGCTCCTGCTCCCGCTCCAGCAGCCGAGCCCGCTGTGCCCTCGGAGCCAAAGAAGTCATCAGACGAGAAAGCAGAGAAGTCCGAGTCCAAGAACGAGGAGTCGTCCGAGTCCAAGGAGTCGGAGGAAAGCAGCGAATCCAAGGAGGACTAAGGAGGAGGACCTAGGGAGTAAGAGAGCTTTACCCAATCCACGCCCGACGAATCCCGAGGACCACTTAAGCTTACGAACGTAGTTAGTGGTATGCTTACAATTAGCTGTAAAAAAAAATTCACGCAAAAAGGAAACGGAAAGGATCAGCAAGGATCTGGAGCAGAATCAATAGCAATAGCAATAGAAACAACCACAACAAACAGGACAACCGCTAAGATGGCATAAAGTTATACTTATAATTTTAATTTAATTAATGTAATTTTTTAATTAAATTTTAGTCATTGCAAGAGACCGACCTGTCACCTGTCACCTGTCACCACATCCTGTCACACCCAAAAGACTCCTCCTGCTCCACTCACAGCCAATCGAACACGCACCCGACCCTCCCCCACACTTTTTTTTTGTATTTTTGAGTTCTAAAATAATGACACCTACATTTAAATATACCGATAGTGTTATAACGTATATATGCGCAAAAGTATATATGATTTTATATAGACTGAGAAAATTCTTAAATAAAATGCGAAAAACTAAGGACTGTCTTTGGTGGGCATCGAAAGCTGGAGGCAAAGTGCACTGCAAACGGGTAGGCCGGCGGCTAAATGATATAGTGCGATTTCGATCGGCTAAACCAGTTGCAAGTACGTAACATACGAATCCAATTAGCCCCGATATTGAATTACTGAGATCTTAACCCTCCGAGTCGGACGACCACTACGACTATGTATTACGAGGCTGGCTCTCGAGCAAGTACTCACAGTTCTAAGATCTAATTGAGGGACTGCAGAACTGCCGTTAGAAAACTGGCATGGGTGGCGGGGTTAGTCCGCCGGCGGTTAGCTTACCTTCTGCGTCAGCATCTGACAGGCAATAACGCCCAAGGCCCACCAGTCCACTGCATGGCCATAGGGTTCGCCGCACAGAATCTCTGGGGCTGGAACGAAACGAGAAGGCGGAGAACGTTTTACCCACTACCCGTAGTCGCAAACAAAGAACAAATATCAGAGGAGATCGAATCTAGTTCCGATTGGCGTTAGATATTAGTAGGGAAAGGAGAGCTAAGGGCGGACAAACGGACAGACGGACAGATGGACAGTCCCAATCTCAACGAGCGGTCAAAGAAATGTGCTTCAAGGGATTTATTCTGCTTAGATTGAGTTTACAATAGTAGTTAAGTTTTAAAGTACATTTATCGATTAGGTTTATAGCTGGACATACATATAAACATGGATTTACAACGTACACATCTATAGATACAGATACACATATATATTTGATCTCTACGGATGCATAGAGCCGCTATCTGTTTAGTCACTACAAGTACAATCACAATCTTTTATACATACGTCTCCGTCTGTCGCTTCAGATCCCTCCAGACCTTAACACTCCCTCCTCTCCGTGCATGCTCTCTACACACATATACATTTTCGACTTCTCATTTATTTACACTGGCTTTTACGAATAACACGTTATAAACATATATGCTTATGTATCTGTACGGTGTCTACCGTGTCGTACCGCCGCTCTACTGGCGGATCAGAGCTCCTGTTTGAAACGTTTGCATGCTGATTTGGTGGGGAACGTTATTTGCTTTGCTAGCGTTGCTTTCCAGGATCTGCAGACGCCCAAAACATTTGTTGCTTACAAAACACTAGTTCCATCTCCCTCTCGCCGACTCTGTCCTGCTCACTTTCGGGCAGCCCCGTCCGAAAGCTCCCTCTACATCCCACGAACCGCTAACATTCTGGTGGGGCGGGCTTCCCCTATAGTTACTCAAGTTAATAAACCGTCAGGCAAATAAATATTACCCTAGCATCAGAACATTTAACACGACGAATGGAAAAACCTAAAAAAAAATATCTAAAAACACGAATAGCCATTAAATATAGAGCCGAGGTATCCGTTTCCGATCCTTCGCCAGCCCGTCACATCGCGAGCGTCTCCTTGATCATCTTCTTCATGGCATTGCCCATGGACGGTGCCGCTGAGCCGGAAGTGGAGTAGTCGAACTTGAACAGGTACGGCTGGACGTCCGGGAAGGAGGTGTCGAAGATCAGGTCCAGTTCGCTCTGGCTGGGCGTCTTGGGCACGTAGTCGTGCCGGTTCATCAGCTCCGTGATATAGATGACCTTCTCCGAGAGCAGGTCCGAGACGTTCTCCCGGCACAGCTGGCGCTCGTCCTCGTTCTCGTGCTTGATCAGGTCCAGGTGCACGGTCCAGACCTCCCACGGAATCGACTCCTGGGCGAACGGCCAGCGGGTCTTCTTCTTCTGGAAGAACTCAAGGCTTATCTGGCCGGAGCCGCAGCTCTCGTTGGAGCGCAGCTTCTCGCTAAAAGAGTTGATGGCCCGCTTGACCTTGTGGGTGAGGCTGTCGGAGGTGCAACAGACGTAGGTGAAGTCGATGAAGTTGCAGTCCACGTCCGTGTAGCCGACCGTGCCGATGGAGTACTGGGCGTCGCCCGTGTACATGTACTTGCCCAGGCAGCGGTGAAAGAGGACGGTGTGAAAGATGGTGGCCACCGCCTCGTCCACCTGGCGACCCTCCATGGTCAGATCGAAGACTTGCGAGCGGGCGTTCATGATGGCAAAGGATACTAGGATTCAACGTTGCAAGTGCGTGTGCGCGTTTATGTACAGTGATCTTTGCGGTCGCCTTTTGATTTCGTGCTCTTAACTTTACTTATTCTCTAGCACTACAGTTATCCTTATTACTCCTAGGAACTAGGACTTCCTATACTGTTTGTGTTCCTACTTCCTTTCTGTTCCCCTCGATTTCTAAGTTTTTGCTTTTGCTTTGGAACGGCGCCTCTTGGTTGGTTAACTCTATTAGTTAAGTAAGCTACTGCTGTTTTTTTTACTGATTTGTTTGGATAAAGTTTGGATTTAGATCGTACCCATGTATTTGAATGTGCCGCACATGGTGCGCGTGTTGGCCCCTAGTTTGAGCCACTTGCTCAGGCCGAAGTCGGTGAGTTTGATGTGGAATTGTTGCGTTAGCAGAATGTTCTCCGGCTTGGCATCCCGATAGATTATTCCGGCGTTGTGAAGGAAGTCTAAGGAATAGTGACAGACGGAAATGAAGAATTCCAAGGTCAGCAACTATACTGAGGACTTACCCAAAGCTAGGGCAATCTCGGCCACATACAAACGCACTAGATCGATAGAGAAGCGGCCAATTTTCGCGAACAGCTCTCCGTTGGGCACATACTCAGAAACTGTGGAATGGACAGGATATAATTAGCCCATGGCTTGATGTAGGGAATTAAGACACATACGGATGTGAAGATGGTGACGATTCTGCCAAAGATCTATTTGTTTCACAATAAAGGGATGGTGTCCGCACACCTTCTGAATATCAGCTTCGTCCTTGATCTGGCGCACGCTGTTGTCCTCGATGAGCTTGGACTTCTTGAGGACCTTCAGTGCGTAGTAGAGGCCGGGCTCCTGCTTGCTGGAGACCTTGAAGACCACCCCGAAGGATCCCTTGGCCACGAGGTGCTCAATGTGGAACTGGTCGTTGCGACTGGGCTCCTTGAAGTGCGAGTTGAATATAGAGTTGGTCAGCGGGCGGTGCCAGTGGGTCTTGCTGCGCCTCGATCCATGCAGGGAGGTCCAGCTGGAACGGATTGGAATGTCAGATCGAGATTCAAACTGGGAATTTGGAGAGAAAGAAGCTCACCTCTTGCGTGTGGTCTTGTTGCGGTTACGGAAGGAGTTCCTGGCCGCCGAGAAGCTCCAGTTGAGTCTTCGACCACCGCTGAGACTGCTTAGACTCCAGGTGGAGAGCTGCTGCTGTTGTCGCTGCTGGAAAGAGGCAGGTAGTTGCAAAAATGAGATTCTGGGAACCGCGGAGAAAGGCGGCGGATTAGGTAGGACGCACCGCTTACCTGCCGGGAAAATCCGGCAAATTATTGTTTTCTGGGTTTGGAAATTGCTGTAGCTACGAGCTGTGGGCTGGGCAACGCTAGACGCGATATTGCCTGGATCGAGGAATACTTTACTGAGTATATACACATGCATACAAAAGACAAACAGCTGACTACAGTTGATTGTCACTTGGATGATATTGTTTTTGTGGGTGCTGTTAGCCTGCCGCCAGCTTCCCCTGTCCCTCGCCTCTTTATCAAACTCGTTCCAGACACTATTTTCGTTTTCTACTTCCTCACCCAGTTTTTATTGTTTATACAAACTTTATTGTGGTAGTCTTGAGGCCAGTCTAACGCGAAGAGCCAGTTTGCGAGCATTTCCCTGCATGAGGTCACCTGCCCCCTCCCCCGGCCAACTGGATCATTGGATCTTTCCCCACTGGTAGACGCGATAATGCCCGCCCATACGTATACGCGAGCATGTGTAGATTTTTTGCGCAGCGCCTGAAGCGCTCAATTGGCATGGCCCTGAAATCAGTGCGACGCATGGAACACGAACTACGGCGCGCAGTGTATGGCAGACGGCGAAACGCGGAAGAGCAAACATTAGATGGCCACACGTGCTCCGTTTGGGTGTGGGAAATGGGAATTGGGCACTGGCCATTTGGACTCGGACAAATGGGGGATCATGGCCACGAAGAAGCGCCCTGTAATGCGTCGTTCGCTGCTGATTCAGCCAAAAGGCGGATAATGACGCAGTATTTATTTATTGTTTTGCGCCAACATCGATAAGCAGCTCGTTATCTTTACCTGGAGATGGGGGTGGGGCTGGTTGCGCTCCTCCTCGGCGGCAGCTAACTGCGCATGGGGCACAGACTGATAGTGAGGATGAGTGTGCCACTGCACCTGGGCAGATGTGGCCTCCCCAGCTGGATGCTCCTGGGCCTGGTCCGCTGCTGCTGATCCGGCGGCTACTTCTCTGCTAGCTTGTCTTGTTTGCGAGTTGCCCATCAAAAGCGTGCTCCACGCGTGCTAGCCAGGCCTGAATCCAATTCCGTTTTTGAATCCGTGCTTGGTCACTGTTGTTGTTTCCGCACACAGGTACGCACTCGCTCACACACACGGGCGCGGGATTGTGCAATCGCAGAGAAAATAAAATGTGATTGAACGGACAAACCTACAGCACACATGTGTCTGGCCGAGGCTTTAAACAAAATGTTTCAACAGCTAGCTCAATAGCTGCTAATCCTTTTTTAATATTAGTACAATTTCTTGTTGTTGTTTTGCTGGTAGGTAGAGCAGACACACAGTTTCTTATCGAAACATCGATAGGACTTTCAGGAATCCATCCGACTTAAATCAGCACCGCAATCGATGTTTTTAGCTCAATTGATGTCTAGTATTTATCTGGTATTTATCTAACTTTGGCACATCTCTAATCAACATATCGATAAGAATTAGTACTTATCAATCGATACTTTTAGATCAACCCGTTTTAGTATTTGTCTGGTATTAATCGAATATTAGCGCATCTCTAACAAATTCATCGATAAGCTTATCGATAATTTTCAGTGTGGTATTTTCGCATACAATATTTTCTGGTATTTATTCGTACACAAGAATCGATACCTAGATATATCGATATACGCTACAAACTTATTTCATCTCCAGCTGTAATCTGTATATCATTGCAAAAGAAATCGTATATTGGTTCGCATTTGTGTTCCCGCAAGAATTTCGTTTTAATAAAATCCATTGATTGCACGGTGAGTGATTGTTTAAAAAAAAAACAAGAAGTAGGAAAAATTAGCACGGGCTGGCGCGCAATTCTAACTGGAATGGACAAAAACAATCTATCTATTGTTTTTGTCCGTCTGCGGCATTGTTTTGAGATTGGGGCTCCGCCGGCCGTCCAGCGGAGCCCCGATTTTGTACACATATACATATATATGTTTTCACCGACTCTCCAGTGTGGATACACACAAATGCACGAAGACGTAAGAGAGGGGGCTTCGTTTCGATTTCGCACGACGGATGCAGTGGAGTCTACGGTACACCTTGTGCTTTTGTTGGCGCTGTTTTTTCCAAAATGGCGCCGCAACAACAAATTGTAATGTTTTAGCCAAGTGTTGGCTTGTTTTATGTTTACTTCTGTGCAAGATTTCGCGCCAAAACGATGAGTAATCGCACTCTTGCGTGTGTGCGCATATATTTTTTGGGGGGAAATGGGAATGTAGGCGCTTTTAATTAATTTATTTAACCATTGCCACCGCGGCTGTGTGTATACTAGCGCACACACACACGCACATGCCGCCAAAGCAAATGCAAATGTGCATGTGTGTTTGTCATGCGCAGTGCAGTTGTATTTCTAGTAGCTTCTATTGCGTCCTCTCCACCCCGCTTTCGGGGCAGCAATTTCTAATGCCTCCTCAAATTGCATCATTAGCCAATATATCCAGAGGCTGTGAATAATCCGCACGCACACGGGCGCAGAAACAGACGCGCGAACAGCAAGGTAGGCAAGGTAGAAACAACGACGCAATTAATTTGCCCCTCGTCCCCTCTGTGTTTGTGGCGGAATGTGCTGTAGTGTCGTCTCCCTCCAACTCTGCTTCTTGTCCGTTTTGTTTATGTTTACTCTTTTGGCGCTCGGTGGCTGGTGGCTCACATTTCGGCTTTGTTTCTTATTGCCCGCCCCTCCGCTGCAGATGGAGCCGATGAGCAAGAAGTAATCAAAACTGCAACTCATTACTTCAACTCCACTGATTCCGCATAAAACAAATTATACGCACACATGCTCAAAAGGCCAAACGCTCAAGAGGCTCGGCACGACATGGGAAAGGCCAGGTCTGGCTTTCGGGGAAACAAAAACGAGCCATGTGGGATCTCGGTGAGGAAGAGGACGGAGAGAAAGGAGCACAGCTGCGTCCAACACAATAGGGGCACCCTGAACAATAGCTAGCTTCTTTCATGCCTTAGCCGACGAAGTTCCAGCCAGTAGCTTCGATTAGGTCTAGCCTTGTGCTACACCAGAGCAGGCACAGTCACAGTCCCAAGTCAGGCGTTATGATACTAGCCCGAGGTGTATTGTGTGCACTCGCGTACAAAAGCTGAAGTGGCCACTTCACTCAACTCCACTTCTCTCCAATGTGCTGGTACGTGGCCTGCCAAGACACGATTTTTTGCGTCCACTTGAGTGGAAGTTTCTCGAGTGCCCTGCGGGTTCCCAGAAGAAAAAGAAAAGGAGGAAATTTGTTGTGACGATGCTCGGAGGCAGCTGTCACGCCGGATTGCTTGCTGCGTTTCAACTCCAACCCTTGTCAACGGTTAGCGTTTCTGTTACTTTTCGTCTTGGCTTCAAGGCGCTATGCTTCGTCAGTTGGCCGGCAGCGCTTCGGCGCTGCACATCGGTCTTAACTTTGGCTTCCCTCAACCGGATTTCTCGTGTAACTAGTCCTTGTTGAACACTAATCCTTATAATTTTCCATGGTCTACAATTCAATTATTCCCATCTACTTGCAGCTTGAAAAGAGATGGCCCGTACAAAGCAGACCGCCCGTAAGTCCACCGGAGGAAAGGCTCCGCGTAAGCAGCTGGCCACCAAGGCCGCTCGTAAGTCCGCCCCGTCCACAGGCGGAGTCAAGAAGCCCCATCGCTATCGCCCTGGAACCGTGGCTCTCCGTGAGATCCGTCGCTACCAGAAGTCTACTGAGCTGCTCATCCGCAAGCTGCCCTTCCAGCGCTTGGTGCGTGAGATTGCCCAGGACTTCAAGACCGATTTGCGCTTCCAGTCGGCAGCTATCGGTGCTCTGCAGGTGAGAATGCTCTACGCCGTGCCAGTTAGCTTTTTGTACTTATCCCCATCTGCCCCTTGCAGGAAGCTTCGGAGGCGTACTTGGTGGGTCTCTTCGAGGACACCAACTTGTGCGCTATCCACGCCAAGCGCGTGACCATCATGCCGAAGGACATCCAGCTGGCGCGCCGCATCCGTGGCGAACGTGCTTAAGCACCCGGACCAGGCTCCCCATTACCCTTTCCAGAGCACGCACGCGCCGTTTGGGTTCGCTTTGTTTACCATCTCCAAACAAAATCCATACCCACGACGGCGCCTCCCAGAACCCACAAGGAGCAACAACAATTTGATCAATCTATCATTCATATTTACATGTATACATTTACCATACTTTTGTTAAGAAAATCGACCATCGTCGCGCTCAACACCTGCGAGACTCGATGTCGAAAAAGCAACAAATGCAAATGCAAATGCAAACAAAACAAAAAAAACAACAAACCGTAACTATAACATATTTTTAACTTTATTATTATTGCTATTATTATTGTATATTAGTTTTAAGTTTTTTTTTCGCTTGTAGCGGCCAGCTCGTCCCGACGGTCGCGCGTCATCCGGGCCTCTTCGCCGTCCGACTCGCGGGCCTTTCCTGGCAGCCCTCGTCGCCTGTCCGCCTGCAACATCCGCCACCCCTCTCCAACAACTGTCCGGAGGGCGGGTCGGGGTCGCAGATGCTGCTGGATCGGAGGCGCCTCCATCCTCGGAATCTTTCGGGGGGACCCAACACCTGGCAGCCTGGAACAGCGCACCTGAGGTCGCGACCGTACAGACGCCCTCCGGGCGTGGCAAGGCGGACAGACGGCGAGCGGACTGCCGGCGAACGTGCTCCGGACGCGTGGAGGGCCGCGGCGGGCGTGGCCGGCTCTGGACGAGCGACCCCACTACTGGCCAACATAAACATCTGAAAATGGTATCCAGCATAACATAACATAACACCGAAGACCGAATTGAGTACACTTTACTTTAAACTGATATAAAAATATATCTACATATATAGAACACTAGAAGTTAAATACTCCTTTATTCCTTCTGTTACTGCGAGACAACTCTTACTCTGAGACACGACATCCGCGTTTAGCGAAGGGAAGGGAGTGAGGAGGAGTAGTTGACTAGTAAGTCTAGACTCTAGAGTTACGTGCATTTTATACGTTTAGGCGAGAGAATCTGAAATAGAAAGGCACACCCCTCCAACTAGCCACCAAGCGACCCGGTGTTCTGGAGAGTATCCCAAAATATAGCACAGAGATCTTAAGTATAACCACAGTATATCTCACAATATTGCATATATGTATGTATTAACTGGAACACGCAAAATATTAATGTCTACGCATATAAACATATTTGTAAATCGGTGTCGATAGTCTTGCTGCACATTGGACCTTCAAGCTCATTTAACTGCAGAACAGAACCCAATCACTAAATTCCCCCAACCGAGAACCGGTCCAGACTAGACCCATCCAAAAATCGGAAAGTAACAGAAATCGGTACCAATCCCAACAGCAATAGCTTCAATCGAAACATTTGCAGACTAAAATTCACAAAAAATAAACGGTTTTTTCTAGTGAAAAGGCCAAAAAAAAAAAAAAACAAAAAAAATGTTTAATTTGCGGTAGAGCGAGAGGGGCTAGGTAGTTCCCCTAGTCGGAGAGGTGGTGGCGCGGGGTGGGCGTCACAGCCAAGTGACGGTACAGTTGGTTCCAAAAATCAACGTCATTCGCTCTGTCGACGTGTGCGATTATCTCGCTGCGTATTAGTGTGAGTGTGCGAGCGAGAGGGCCTCCGTCTGTATGTCTGCGAGTGGGTGGTCCCCGCCCCCCTGGCCCCTTTGGCCTGATGGGTGGGGGGTTCTCCTCGGTCCTAGACTGGGGATGGGAGAATAGAGAATAGGAGCTCGACTTGGACCAATTTGTGGAATTCTCAAAGCGCTTCTGTTGCCAAATCGGCACAGTAACCGCGCTTCGGGTGGGAATCTGAGGCCAAATCGAGACAACACCTTCGTCTACATATAAAAGTTACATTTATTTTATCGCATATGTTTAGCATACAGATCAAGTTATCAAATCATAGCTGGTGAAAAAAAATATTTAAAACCTAAGCGAGAGAAGCGCGATGCGGAGTGCGGACGCGGATGGGCTTGCGGCGGAGTCAGCTATCTTACAACACGGGCGAGAATAGATTGAAGTGTGCATTAAATTAGGCTCTACAGCTAGGAGTCCCTCAGGGGTCGCGATTCAGTCCGCCTCGTGCTTCTCCGCCTCGGGATGCTTGCCAGGAGCCCCTGGCGCCGGCACTGCCCCGCTGGGGGCGGGTGCGCCGCTTGTTGCCTCCCCCGAAGGTACGCCACCGACTGGCGGTGGTCCTGCTCCGACTACTGGAGCTGGATAGGGTCCTGCTGCTGTCCCAGGTGCTCCGCCAGGAACGCCTGGCCCTCCAGCAGGCGCTCCTGCGGATCCGGGCGCCCCTGCTCCGCCCGGTGCTCCTGTCGACTCGTGGAGGTGCTGTTGCTGCGGAGGTGGCGGATTGCTGCCGTGTTCCGGCGCGTACGGATGTCCCGGATTGCCGTTGTGTTGCGGCGGCGGAGGACGAGGCGACATGTAGTGCGCACCTGGAGGGGGTCCGTAGGACTGTTGGTACGGCGAGAACGGGGTGTAATACGGCTGCGGCGTGGGATGTCCTCCGTATTGTGGCTGGTAGTATGGGCGCGAAGGACCGCCTGGAGGTCCTGGTGGCGGACCATGTGGTGGTCCGCCGTAGTTAGCGTAGCCCGTGTGCGGTGGCGGCGGTAATCCCGGCATTCCCGGCGGAGGCTGGTGCGGCGCCATGTGGGGCGGCATGTGCGGATGTCCTGGCGGGGGCGGGTGGCCCGGATGTGGATGCATCTGAGGCATGCCCGGTGGAGGAGCACCCGCCTGCTGCTGGCCCAAAGGAACCTGCTGTTGCACAGGTGGCGGCGTGGGCGGCGCGCCACCAGACACTCCCGGGGCTGGAATGGGTCCTCCTCCCACCTCCGACGGCGGAGGAGAGTTCGTAGCCTTGTTTGGATTGACCAGCACCTTGGGGGGCTCCGGCTTCGGAACCGTGTCTGCAGCCGTGGACTGCGGTGGAAGTGCTGCCGCCATTTCCAGCTTTTCTGGCTTGATTGGCGGTGGAGGTACCGACGGTTTCGGCGGCGGCTCAATGTCCATTGGCTCTGGATCCGTCTTGCTCGCAGTCTCATGGTGGTGCACAACTGGAGCGGGCGGAGGATTATGAGGAACACTGGACGTTGGCATAGGAGTGGGCGTAGGAGCTGGTGCGGGAGATGGCGCCGGCGCAGAGGGCTTCATGACAGGCTGATCCTTGGGCGGGGCAGCAGAAACTTCCGGAGCGGCGGGTGTGGCTCCAGGCTGAGCCGGCTTCCCAGAATCCTCTGTCCTAGCGGCGGGATTCGTGGTGCTGTTGGCATTCGGCTCATCCAGCCGCTGGCGATCCCGCTTTATGTCCTCATACATACGGTGCACCATCTTCTGGAAGGTCTCCTCATCCACCGCCGGCTTGCAGTGGCGCTTCAACTCCTCCTGGAACGCCTCGCTCGACTCCACCATGCGTTGCTTCTTGGCCTCGAACTTCTCCTCCATCTGCTGCAGCTCCGCCTCGAGCTTTGTCTGGTGCATCGTGAGCGAGCTTACCTGCCGCTTGAGTACCTGCATCCTAGTGGTGGTTACCACAGAGCGCACATCCGGCACCACAGCCTCCGAGAATATTTCGTTGATGAGCCGGTGGTTCCTCAGGTAGCGAGCATAGGCCATGTGTTTGGCGGTGTAGCCCTCATCCTGGTCGTCCTCGTCCTCCGCCGGCTGGATGTCGATGCGGCGCTCGTGCTGGGACTTGCTGCCGCCGCCACGGGACGGAGTCTCGTGCATGTCAACGTCGGTCTTGACCTTGCTCTTGGCCGACATGTACGCCTGATAGGCCGGCGTCTGGTGGTAGGCCTTTAACGCCTTCTCGTACTCCAGCTTCTCGGCCTCGTACTCGTCAATGAACTCCGTCTTCTCCTCGTCGCCCAGGAGCTTCCACATGGCGCCGATCTTCTTGCCCAGCTCCCAGAGCTTCAGCTCCGGATGCTGAGCCTTAACGCTGTCCCATACGCGTTTCGAGTACCGCATGTACGGCAGAATCGGCTTCTCCGGCGGTTTCGGCGGCTTTGGTAATCGCGACTCGTTCTGGTTCTTGCTGCTGGAGGACTTGGTTACCTTCTGGGGAGTGAATGCCGGATTCCCGTAGTTGCTGTGGGTAAATATGGGTGTTTGGTCCTTGTTCCGATCGGCAGCACTACCGCCGCCGGCAGACCTGGACCGGCTGCTGCCGCCTCCACCGCCTCCGGTGTTGCTGCCCCCGCCGACACCCTGGAGAGGATTGGCCGGACCGGAACCAGGCGGCGCGCCCACTGCTATCTGCTTATAGTTGCTCGGCAGAGCCATCGCTGGATCGTTTTGTCAAATTCTGATTATTCGCGCGGCACAACAACAAAAATTTTCAGGCCGACGCCATTTTTCTCTGTTCTGCGTCGCTGGTGATGACACTTTCCCACATAGGTGTGTATGTGTAAAATGTATATCGTTCCGGTTCCACCACTGTGGTATTTAATTTGTCCATCACTATGGCAGTCGTCTGGCCACACTCGGAAAAGCCGTCATAGATACAACCTGGAAAGCGAAGAATTTTATTGCTTATTTTAACAACTTGAACTGGGAAAACTGATGAAGGCGAAGACTGTAAGTGTGGATCTAAGATACGAACGTAAAAGCGTAGTAAGTAATGCCCAAACCGTAGGCGCAATTCGACTTTATAGTGTGCGCGAATTGAAAAAGCAAAAATATTTTACAAGTGAAGTGTGTACAAGAAAAGACGCAAGAGTAAAGAAGAAGAAACACGGCACCGAACCGAAAATAAGATTTTAAAAACGAGGTAAGGAATAAATTACGATTTTTGTCCTCAACTGTTTGGACTGCTTCTTCCCGCAGGTTCTAGAGCGGACATCTTCGATAGGTAGCCGGAGTTTTTTTTTTTATTTTTTTTTATAAGGGTCTGGCAATGAGCTTTTTGCCCGGCGAGCCGTTGCCGCCTGGATACGAGGAGGATGATGTAGCCAGGCCGGCGGTTATCCAAAAGCAGATTGAAAGCTACAGTGGAGGACCCCTTTTGGGTACAGAGTACGCCATTGAACTCCAGGAGGTCGGTCAACCGCGTCCCGACTACTACTGCGTCCTATGCCAAACTTGCAATGACAGCCGCTCCATCTTCGTGCACTGGACCTCGCTGGCACACCGGTCCCAGTACCTTCAGACGCACTTTCAAAAGGCCTACGACGTGCTCCAGAAGCTGAAGCGCATTCCTAACAGTGCCGGCGATCTGGTTATAGCCACCGGGAATTTAGCTCAGCTGATCGAGAAGCACTTTGGCCGGCCGCGTCAGGTGACGACGTCGACAAACGAGGACTTCCGACGCCACCGAGATAAAATTTTCAACCAGGTGAGGGACAAGTTCCACTTCGACGAGAGTGCTGGTTCCGATTTTGTGGAACAGGCCCACAGCATACTCCTTGAGCTTAAGTCCGACGATCCCAGCATCAAGATCAACCTAAAGATCAACGAGCCCGAGAAGCGCGAGGAAGGCAACATCATTTCCCTGGACGCCATATCCAGTGACGATGAGAGCTTCGGCCCCGGCCCTGGCCCCGGTGCGGCTAACGATACATCCAAAAAGACGCCGGGCAATCGAGGAGCAAACAGCTCGCCTCCAGGCGCAGACAAGTCGAAGCACCCTCAACACCTGCCCACGCCCAAAGAACTGTCTTTCCAGGCTGCCATGATTGCTCAGGAGCGCTACAAGTGGGAGAAGTTCCGCTGCCTTCTCGAAATCCAGCTGAAGAAGCTCCGCGACGAGACGGAGACCTACGAGTCGAATCCGGAGAAGCATCCAGATTATCCGGACGAGTGGAAGCAGTTCTGGAATCGGCGCTATAAGCAGTTACAGGAGGAAAAGAAGGTTGATCCCAACCACTACGACTACAAACCGGAGTGGATTGCTTATTGGAAGGACCGCCGCATCGAATTATTCAATATAGCCGTCAACAAGATCAAAAAGGAGCTCAAGGAAAAGTTCAAGCTGGGCGACGACGACGAGGGCAAGACCAAGGAACTAATGGAGCGGTATAGGATCCGGGTCTCTAGTCCGAGGGAGCCCAGTGTTACCGCTAATCGTCGCAAGCCAGCCCCCAGGAACGCGGGTCGTCCGGCCGGAGGCGGTCCAGCCGGTCCGGCGACTGTGGAAACGGTAATAAACATAAGCGATGACGAAGGCTCCCAGCCGACAAGTCGAAATCGTCCCGCCTATCGCCGAACCAATTCCCGCTCCATCTCACCCAAGCGCGGTGGAGGACGTCGGCCAGCAAGGCGCTCTAGGAGTCGCTCGCCGCGACGACACTTCAGACGTGGCTCTTCCCGCTCTCGTTCCCGCTCGCGCAGCATGCGACGGCGCTCTCGCTCTCCCGGCTATCATCGCAGGCGCGGGGGCCGGCATTCCAGAGAAAGAAGCCTGTCGCCCAGTCCGCGGGAGTACCCAGATCGTCGCAGCTTTGATAGGGAACGGTCTAGTGAGTTCTATCGCGGAGGAGGAGGGGATGGCTACAGCCGCCCGCCACGGAGTTACGAGCATATGGAAAGTTTCCGCGTGATGGACTCGCGCGTTTATCCAGAGTACAGTTTGCCAAAAGTCCGATCCAGGTCGCCGTCCACCTCTGCCCCCAAGGAAAAGGAGCCGACGGAGCTTTTAGAAGAAGGCCCTTTGACCGTGGTCAGTGTGCTGCGCATGCTGTCCGCTGTGGAGGACCACTTGGGCAGCTTAGGACCAAAGACACTTAACCTCTTGAGCAAGGCTTTGGCCATGGAAATGGTACAACCGAATGCCGCGGACAACCTGCTCCTCAACGAGGACAATTGTGTCTTCCTCGAGACCACCAAAGAGAAGCTGAAGGGCATCCTCATCGCAGAGGTCCTGGACGACCCGCACAAGGTACGCGTGGTCAAGAAACTGATCACAAACATTGCGGCCATCATTTTCCAGGTCAATTCCCGGGGTAAGTCCGCTTTGCTGCTCCATTTGGTAGTTCTAAGTAGCTCTGTCCCGCTCACTTTCGCGCTTCTCAAGACTGTAAGTATGATTTTCCGGATCTCGTGTCTGAAAAGGTTGGTAGTTAAGTTTCGTTCTGTTGCTAAGCTTGTATGTTGTATTTGCGAAGCTTGTTGTGATTTGTTGGTCCGTCCGAGGCAATCAGTGAAGAGCCGGAAAGGCCGGCAGGACCTGAATGGTGCATGGGTTCCAGGACAACTCTTTGAAACACTCACTTGTATATAGATTTGCCATCTTATTAAATCTACTATTAATCGCTGAATCGCGCGTCTCGTCAAGTTTAAACATCTCAGATTCTGAATGCAGAATATTGGATGGGCTTTTGGTGTTGGAGGAGAAATCAGTACCATAGAAACTCAATAAATTAATACTGGTTCTCTTTGAAGACTCAATGCAATAAAGACACGAGTCGATCGTTTTTATTCTTGGGGGTATGCCACTCAGGCTCTCTGTACTAGTCTGAATAACGTGTGTATTGTTTGCATTATAACTAATTAAAACTTACATTTTTTTCGAGTGTCTACTGAATCGAGTCGGTTGTGCGTCGAAATCCAGCCGGTGTGTCAAAAAATCGGAATCCCCAAAATCTGTTTTCCTTTCGTGTTTGTCGCAACTAGAGACTAAATGTGGGAACTACTCTGTTTACGCAATTTACTCGTACATTTCCCGACTAGATTTAAGCCTCAAACCATTTCAGCCACACCGCATATTATTCTATAGAGCTCATATTCTATTTGAAATGCTACTTCTTAACATTTGGGTATTGGGTGTACCCATGGGGAGGTTGCTTGTACTTTTACTTGCGTGTCTCTCTGTCGCGACTTCAACCGCCTGGCGTTGAAGCTTACGTACTAGCTTCCTTTTTTGTTGGGTGTGAACAAAGTGTGCCGAGACGAACCGCGTGAGCAGTCGACAGTCCGGGCCCAGCAACCATCTCCACGCCATTTCCATAAGTATAAGTATAAATGTAATTTGCGTAGTTTGCAAAACAAAAGACTTGCACTTGCCTGATTGCAACAAAAGCAACCAGAATGCCCAATCTATCCAACTAATTGTATGTTTTTCGAACCGGATTGCCATGTTTTAGGTCCCAGCGAGTCCTCAGACGCAAACGCCAAGGCCGGGAACGAGGCGAAGCCGCTGTCCTCCACCTTTCAGCTGCCCTTCGACCGGAACGTGCTGGCTCCGAAGCTGGCCAGTGCGCTGGTGGTCAAGGGCTACTTCGACGTGACCACCGACGACATGAATAAACTGCTCCACTTCTTCGGGCTGCTGGCAAAGACAGACAAGCAGCGTCGGGAGGTGTACAAGGACACGCTCGACTTCGAGGAGGTGCGTGCCAGGCTGGGTTTGTCCAGAGAGTCCAAGTCCGCGAAGGGGACCGGGCCGACGGTCTCAGGCGACCCTGAGTCCACGCCCATTGGCATCGACCTGGACGAACTGATGAAGGAGGTAGAAAACCAGCTGCACAAAGAGTCGGGGGACGCAGGGGCGGGAGGAGCCGGAAAGACGAACGAATCTTCATCGGGCAGCAATGGATTGATGGAGTCCCTGACCGATTCCGACCTGCAGACGCTACTCCAGAACTTCAAGTTCCTCTCCAGCGAGGAGCAGGTACATCTGATTGGACATTTGCGGAAGCTGGAGGTCCAGGAGCCGACTCGCGTCGAAAGGCTTAGAAAATTCGTGAACCTGGCCGAGCTGAGCGGCGACGGCGAATCCTGCAGTGACTTCTTGTCGCGTGTTATTGCGAAGACGAGTGTTGAGAAGTCATCAGCATCATCGTCACTTCGAGGAGCTGCCCTGACGGGTGGTGGCTCATCTTCGGGTGCCTCGGCTGCCTCTGCCTCCCTGTCCTCCCTGACAGCGCGGCGTGGCAGCTCGGAGCGGGAGAGCGGAAGCCGGGACCTGGCGAACCTTCCAATCAACAAGCCGAGATCAGTGGGTCGTGCATCACCCTCTTTTGTGATCGATGACGACGAGGACGACGACGATGACGACTACAACTTTGACGATCTAGTGATGAAGGCTTGTGACACCAATGGATCCGCTGGTGGCGTTAGCGGTACTAACAAGGCCGCCCAGGTCTCTGCGCCAGCGGAATCCTCGACGACTTCGTTGACTTTCAAGCCGGCGGCTCCGAAGATCTCTCTCGCTGATACGGAATCCATTATTGCCAATCTGATGGGAACCCTGAGCAAGGGGACGGGCTCGCAGGGGGGTTCTCTTTCGGGTTCGGGCTCAGGTCTAGGATCGGGAGACCGAGGTGGATCGGTTCGCAACTTCAACATGATGAATCCGCACCAGTCGAGTCAGGGTGTCAACCAACAGCAGCAGCAGCAGCAGCCACATCCACTTCCGCAGCAACAGCACCAGCAACAGCACCAGCAACAGCAACAGCAACAGCAGCAACACCAGCAACAGCACCAGCACCAGCAGATACAGCATCCACAGTTTGGGAATCCCAACCAAGGCTATGCGACGCAGCAAATGAGCGGGGTACCTGATCCGTATGGAAACCAGCAGGGCTATGGAGGCTACCACTATGCAGGCGCTGGCGCTATGCAGCCGCAGTTCACCGGGCACCCTGGATATGGAGGACCCGGCATAAATCCCTGGGCCACCAACGATCTCTCGCAGCAGCAGCAGCAGCCCCAGTACAACCCGATGCCCCAGAGCTACATGCAGCAGCAGGGTCACTACAGCAACGTGTACGGTGGTCGTCACTAGACCATCTACGCGACAAACTAGGGATAATGTTTAGCTTTAGCTCAAAAGTCATCGGTGCGAAGGGGTGCTTGCGTGGGCAGCCCGTGCCCGCCCTCGATGCGCCCGTGCATTCGGTTAGTTTATAGGTGACTACAAGATACCAGGTCTATTGCCGAAACAAACTGTGTTTTCAGGTGTGAGGACGCGGAATAAAAACGGACTCGAAAGAATGTTTACATCTCAATGTTTTTTTCTCACATGCAGGAGCGCTGTAGCTCAAAATTCATAAATTCTTAAAACATTTGAAGTGGACGTGTCAACATGTATTGTTAGCCCTTAAGTGAGTTTCAGTAAAAACATACCTTGTTGAATAATAAAGATGAAATAACACGCATTTCCGCAGATGATGTGAAACCGAAAGCAAAAAACGTTCCCCAAAAGCCCCTTCCTAGTGTTAACCTTAAAAAAAAATCAAAAGATGTATCTAATTTGTTGTATTATTTCTCAAAAGCTGTACTTGTGGCTTTGATTTCCCCGACACCAGGGGTTATCTGAAAGCAATCCAACTTCGGGACTACGGAGTACATTCAAAATACTTTTGAAGTGTTGAAGTGTATAAGTTTGCAGCAAACATTTTTGTTAAAACTCCAAATAAAAATCAGTGAACCTAGTCAAGCTCCAATGTGTTTCTTATTCAAGGGTTGAATGGATTTATTTTTATTTATTAACACAGTCTCGTCTTGTTTTTGCTTTCCTTATCGCTTGAAGTCAGCAACACCTTGTTTCTTTTTTTTATTTTTTTTTTAACCAAAACCTAATTAACCCACATTACACTATTCCTGGGCTCAAAATTAGGCCAAGCCCCGGGCGGCTAACTACAGTACGGTAGATGGAGGAAGTCAACCGACTGGGCCTTCAATATGGAGGGTATCTCGTGCTGCAGCAGTTCGTGCAGCGACTGTCCATTGTGCTTGTAGACCCACCTGCCCGCCTCCTGGCTGCCCACGAAGTCGAATCGTTTGGGACCGCTGGTGGGGGAGCTGAGCCAGATCTGCTTGTTGGGCGTCTGCCGGTTGATCACATAGGTGCCGTGCTTGTGGCCCAGGTTCACGGTTAGCACCCCGTCCTGCGAAGAGGAGAGAACCCCATGGAATCAGTACCCCGGGAGTGATGTAATAACGAGCCGTGTGGCCATCAACTTACGCCGTACGCCACGTCACTGCCGGGCAGGTCCTGTGCGTTCTCAGTGAGCTCCTCGAAGTAGTCGCAGAGTGCGTCCAGCGTCTCCGAACATACCCGCTCGTAGGTGGCACTGTCCAGGCTGGATTCCGCGTCGGCTTGGCTTCCAAAGAGTCGCCGGTGCACCAAGCATCCGCCACATTCCGAATAAAGCTTTCCATCTGTGGTGCTGAAAGACTTCCCTTCTCCGGAGACTCCTGCCGACCTGGGCAGGCACCTAATCCTGGCCAAAGTCGCTCTGTGGAGTAGCAGCCGAGCGACAAACCGGGAGCTAAACATATCTGTAGTCTGTTTACTTTAATGAAACGGGGGGCGCTGCCAACTTGATGCGAAATGTTGTAGAATCTCTACTTTTTTTTACCGTATTGACAAAACGCACAATCGATGACTGATATGGCAACTCTAAATCAAAATTCAAATTTAAAATAATTAAGATGGCACAACTTTAAAAATTCACACTTTAATTCTCCACTATTTCGAATCAACACCTGGGAAACCATTTTTGGATGCATTCTTTTGTCCGTTTTTCAAGGGGGACCCCCTCAAAAAGTGGGCTGCCCCATGGAGAGGTCCGTATGGTCCACTAGGGAGGCCATATCTTGGCCAATATCCTCCCGATCATTGAGAGGAATATCTTAAAAGATTCGTAGTTCAATTCTCCACAATCCTGCATCAAAATCTAAGAAACAATGTTTGGATCAATTTTTTGTGAAATTTTCAGGGGGGACCCCTTCAAAAAGTGGGTTTCCCCATGGAAAGCTCCCTATGGTCCACTAGGGAGGCCATATCTTGGCCAATATCCTCCCGATCATTGAGCGGAATACCTTAAAGGATTCGTAGTTCAATTCTCCTCAATCATGCATCAAAATCTAAGAAACAATTTTTGGATCCATTTTTTGTGAAATTTTCAAGGGGTACCCCTTCAAAAAGTGGGCTGCCCCATGGAGAGGTCCGTATGGTCCACTAGGGAGGCCATATCTTGGCCAATATCCTCCCGATCATTGAGAGGAATATCTTAAAAGATTCGTAGTTCAATTCTCCACCATTCTGCATCAAAATCTAAGAAACAATTTTTGGATACATTTTTTGTGAAATTTTCAAGGGGGACCCCCTCAAAAAGTGGGCTGCCCCATGGAGAGGTCCGTATGGTCCACTAGGTAGGCCATATCTTGGCCAATATCCTCCCGATCATTGAGCGGAATACCTTAAAGGATTCTTAGTTCAATTCTCCACCATTCTGCATCAAAATCTAAGAAACAATTTTTGGATCAATTTTTTGTGAAATTTTCAGGGGGGACCCCTTCAAAAAGTGGGTTTCCCCATGGAAAGCTCCCTATGGTCGACTACGGAGGCCATATCTTGGCCAATATCCTCCCGATCATTGAGCGGAATACCTTAAAGGATTCGTAGTTCAATTCTCCACAATCATGCATCAAAATCTAAGAAACAATTTTTGGATCCATTTTTTGTGAAATTTTCAAGGGGGACCCCCTCAAAAAGTGGGCTGCCCCATGGAGAGGTCCGTATAGTCCACTAGGGAGGCCATATCTTGGCCAATAATCTTCCGATCATTGAGCGAAATACCTTATAAGATTTTTAGTTGGATTCTCCACTATTCTGCATCAAAATCTAAGAAAAAATTTTTGGATGGCATTTTTTGTACATTTTTTCAATAGGTACAAAAGTTGGTGAGGTCTATATGGTCCTGAAAATTCAACATCATCCAATATAATGTAAGGATGCCTTCCGGCATTCTCTTTATCTGATACTTTGGTTGATTACCTCAACGATTATAAGGATTTGTAGTTGAAACTTTCGATGAAATTGTTTTGACAATTTTTTTAAGCCCGAGCCTAAATCATAAAATGAACTATTTTCAAAGGAATATATTTAAGATTATCCTATGGAATTATACATTTATTGCACTTTGAACTTCGTTTAAAGCCTTACTCTGAAGATAATAGCTGATGAATAAAAGAACATAGACTGAAACGTATGTACACAGTGCTGGTGCTTTATCAAAGATAGATCCAGAGGATCGGGATCTGGGATAAGATCAGGCAGTGATTGATTAGAGACACTTTCCCTCGTGCAGAACACACCAGTGGGGAATGACGGCGTCTGCATGGATTCCTCGTGCCAAGAGCCGTTCCCGGTACCGGTAGAATCGCCTTTGGGCCGCAAGTGCTGAGGATTTCGGATTGGACCACAGACGTTCAGCGGCGGCTCCTGCTCGTGGCCAGATCCGGGATTCTGAAAGAGATCGAATTTCTATAACATTGGAGAGGAGTAGCCGGAAGTGTAGGCAACTTACCCAGGGAGTTCTGATCGACGTATTCGCTCCACATGCACACCTCGCCGCCGAGAACCTGGCTCCGGAACTGTGTCACGGGCATGCCCGCAGAGTAGACGGCGCGCCAGTTGTAGTAGGAGGTGCTGCCCCAGAAGCCGTGGTCCAGGTACCAGGCGTTTTTCGTGGACAGGATTAGGCGGTAGCCCCGCTGCAGTAATTCCCGGTTGAGGGAGTCCTGCGAGTCCACCCATGTCTGAATGATGAACCGCTCCTTAGGCAGGTAGGTCTCAATGTACTTGGGGTCGGTCAGGTGACTTGACCAAACGATCACCGACTTGGGCTCCTTGATGCCCGGGTACATGCGCTCGGTGATCTCGTCCCAGGCGTTGAGGTTGCGCTGGTGGAACTGGGACCACAATCGCAGGAAGCTCTGCTCGGTGAGGTCGAAGCCCTGGGCGCGCATTCCGTCCCGGATCTCCTCGGTGTTGTTCCAGCAGGGCAGGAAGACCTCGTCTCCGCCCATATGCAGTGTCTCTTCGGGGGCGCCCACCTCGGCTACATCCTCGAAGATCTCCTTCAGCACCGCGTACATGTGGTCGTTGAGCGGGTTGAGTTGGCCGCACGGCGGCTGGACACAGAACTTTCGCCACGGGGACTGGTTCAGGCATACGGACATGTTGCCCAGCCCGGCGGCCGGGCCCCACTGCCAGCCGTTGCCCGCGTGGGAGGGCCCGTCGATCTCGATCAGGATGCGAATGCCGCGCAGGCGGGCATACTTCACCAGGTTGAGGGCGTCCTGACGGCTGTACGTCTGCGAGGACGAGTATGCCCCATAGCGCTGCATCTCCGGCACCCGAGTAATCTCGAGAGGGAAGCTATGTGTGTCCACCACGTGCCAGTGGAGCACGTTCATCTTGCTGGTCGCCATGGCGTCCAGTGTGCTTCGGATAAACTTGAGGGGCACGAAGTTCCGGGACGTATCTAGGAGCACGCCGCGGTGCGGGAACGCCGGCCGGTCGGTGACGCGAGCGGCGGATGTCATGAGGAGACCGTTGGAGAGGCTGCCGGTGACTAGATTGGTGAGTGTCTCGAAGGCGTGCCTGGCCCCATAGACGGTCGGCGCCTGTATATCAACGAAGGTGGCAGTGTCCGTGGTCCGCACCACCAGGGCGTAGCTCTCGTCGGTGGCCCAGTCCAAGACGAGCGTCTCATTGGCGACAGTGGCCCGCACCAGGATCTGCTTGCTGCCCTCCAGGGTGCAGTTGCGCGTGCACTCCTTTAGCAGGTTGGACACGAACAGACGATTCGTCTCGCGCAGGAACTGGGTGGCCGCTTCTCCGGGAGCCACTACATGGAAGCGCACCTTCCACGGGTCAAAGCGCACGCGCTCGTGGCCGATGAAGCCGGCCTCCCCGGTGGGCATGGGCCAGATGGAGCCGTACTTACCGCAGGACAGCCTGCAGTCGCGCTGGCTCTCGAACCGCTCCACGGCGTACTGAAGTCCGGGCGTCAGCTCCGTTTCCGGGGAGCATATGTCCGTCTGGCTACACAGCCACTTCCTGCAAAAAGATACGTCTCGTTAGAAAGAATGGCAAATGACTCCGTGGCAAGGAGGAGGGAGGAAGGTAGGTGGATGCAAATTCCTTGAGAAAATATTCACTCAGTCACGGTGACAGTCACTGCCCCACTCTCGCATCACAGCCCGCGAATCGGATCCGCTTCTCTCTCAATTAGCTCTAGTTGGATGCAAATAATTGCATTTGCCACAAAGCCTGGCGAATGGCCACTTTTCTTTTCGGTGTGTGCACTGAGAAAAAAAATGGAGCTCCTCGGATCACTTTTGATTTGGATTGGCAACGGCTTGTCCTTCGGCTTGGTGGGTGGGAGAGGTTTCACTTTTGTTCATTCAGCTGCCCCAGGGTGGGTAGTGGGGTGTGTCACAAACCTGCTGGCGCTGCTGCCGCTGCCGGCGTTTGCGTCGTGGTCGGTTTCGTCCGCCCGCGTCAGCGCAGCCCCCACCGCGAAGCAGACGCAGATCGCGAGGGCGTAGCAGTGATAACGGTTGTAGCCGCTGGAGCGCATCTTCCTTTCTAACTCTCGGGACAGGTGCGCGGCTCGCTTTTATTCCATGCGGCACGCTCGGAAAGCAAATCGGAACTGGCAACTGGCCTGGCGACTGGAAACTAGCAACTGACAACTGCCAGACGGGAAAGGAAATGAGCAGAGACAATGAGCAGTGAAAAGGCAAAACACTGAACAAGTAAAAAGCGAAAAACACTGAGCTAGCACTAAAACAAAAACACAAACAGAGACCAAAACGAAAACGAATGCGAATGCGAATGGGAAGCTCGCAGAGCAGCTGGAAAGCAATTTCACTTGCAGCGTGGTTGCGCTGCAAAGAATTGGAACCGAATGAACCGAGCCGCACTGCAAATGAAGCCACCAAGCCGAGCTTATCGCCAGAATTGGAGACCGCAGACCGAAGAGCGGAGAGAGGCTTGTGGCGAGTGGAGAGCGCAGACTAGAGACCAGAGACCGGAGGCCGAAGCAAGTGGAGCCCGGAGGCAGCAGAGCCAAAGAGCACGAAGAGTGAGAGTCCCCTGGCGGGTGGACTTGCGGACCGCGAGCCAGTGAATGGGCGTGCACTGAAAAAAGAACCTAGCGATTGATTTTGCCCCAATTTCCATTTAAATCGACCCCGCCACCCATTACAATTTCAAACGGTACCCTAGAATGGCAAGCTACCCCACAGTTTCTCTCCGTGCAGGCCCACTGATACTCCCCCTTTCACTCGCGCCCAGCCGCCTCCCGCTGCGTGGCCCACATACGGAAATGGTGGGGCGACCGATAAAACAATGAATTATAAAGCAGCGTAACGACAACTACACATAAAAGACACCAGCTTGGACTTCAATTTGAGGGCAAACAAAAAAGTATCTGAGAAAGCAGGGAATCTCCGCAGACGAAGTACCCGAAGACTGACATACTGTTCCTGAGTTCCTAATCAAACACCCATGAAATCTGTTGTCCCTCACATACAGTATCGCAGAGACTAGACTAGCTGGCTAGTTCGAGGGAGAGTGATTTGTAATCTCTATCGAATAAGTAGTACCCTAGTTGGACAACTCCACAGCGGCTATCAGCGCAGCTGGAAAAAAGGGGAGTTTTGATAAAACCGCAGTGTGCTGGAACCCACATTGCTGGATTTACGCCAACAATTTGAAAACAAATTATGGAAAAAACAATTCTGATATCTTCTGCGCGAGAAGGGGTGGGAGAGGGCGCCTGGCCATTGTTGATTATTATTTCATTGTGTTCGGGATCACCATCTATGTAGTGTTACATCCCCGCCCCCTACCCGCTCTTTATTAATAATATGTATTATTATGTGGATTCCAATTCCATTTCATTTCCATGGGCGCCTTTTGTGCGCCTTCCAAATGAATTATTATTATGTTCTTGTCCGCATTGTTGTTTCCCCTGAGCATGTGAGTGCTGGTGGGTGGGTGTGGGTGAGTGGGTGTTGAAAATCTAAAATTATAATAATTAAAAAACGAACGTCGAGCGATGGGGATGGACCTTTAAAAGGCATTTCATACAAATGTATTGCAAAGCTTTCCTTCCTCATTTCGTATAGTTTTCGAAACTGTTTGTTCGGGTTTAAAAAATAAGTGTTTCCAAATGTTCCATCTCTAGCTTTGGGGAATAACATTTTCTCACATGTGGGCCCTTCGAGAACCCAGGACCTGTAGCCGCACTATTATTCTGACGGGCAGATGCTTCCTGCACTTCCTGACACTGCAGGACAATGGGGAAGTACAGTGGGAGAAACGCGCGGAAACTATTGTAGGGGTTTTTGAATTCAAAAATTGTCCTACAGGAGAGTTTTTTGACGAGTGATAACTATTAGACTACTTGGGATTATTTGTGGAGAACAATGTTATTTTTTATGTAAGGGAGGGGGCGAGGGTTTCAGGCTGTCGTAACTGATTTTGTTTACATTGTAGTTGTAGGGCCCCAAGCCCCCTTTTCCCTCTACTCTTTTATTGGTCACGCCGGCTACCCCTTTCATTCTGCCATAATTCGGATCAGCATCCGTGTGTCCAGTCCGTCAGACACTGCCCAGGCCCAGTCCCTCATTCAGGCTTCGTCAGTCCGTCAGGCGTCCAAGCCCAAAGCCCCCCAGCCGCCCTGTTCCACGGCCACGCGCACCCCCACGCCTCTGGATGATGCTGCTTAGAACAATGCTAGATTAAAAAACTGTAACAAATTACAAGCAAAACGGCAAATAAATTACACAAAAAAGCGAGACCAGAAAATAAAAAGGAAATCAGCATCAGCAGCAGGAAAAACAAAGGCAAACGCAAAAAGTTGCAGCCACGAGCAGGGGACGGACTTGAGCAGGGGGCGTGGCTGAGGTCAGCGGCCCACGGGGGTTGTCATATGAATTCCAATGGAGGAGTCCTTGTTGGGGGCTGGCATGTGTGGCGCAACTGGTTCCTGGGACTAAGATGATGTAATGTTGAAATATTACATTTAAGGAACTTGGACCTGAAACTGATTTTTTTTGAATGTGGTAGGAGTTGAACTCGAGCCATCAATCCATTGTTTATACAGTCTTACTGCAACCTGGCTAGTATTCCATCAGAAATAGTTCACTTAAAGCTTTTTGTGCAGATCAGTAAGTAGTATTCGTTTCGAAACACCCATCCCACGCTATTGGGGAAATAGAGTGGCTGTTCAGGGCTTGCGACTAAGAAACCCGGTTCAGGTCGGATGATTGCGGCATAAAGTATCACACAGTCCATCAAAGCCTTTCTTCCGACGCTTTTTGTTGTCTGCGATGGGCACAGGTGGCTGATTAAACGGTTCCCTCCAGGACGGGCTGGGGTGGTGGTGTTGAGCCGATCGAGTAAGGACGAGGCCACCAGGCCACCCTCCTGCTATAGCGGTTCTTGTTGATGTTTTGCGAGAGTCGAACAATGCAAATTGCATGAATGAATGCCATTTTGCATTTCAATTCAATGCTCAGCCACCCACCACCCACCACCGACCACCCTGCCTCCTGAATCGAGTATCCTGTGTCCTGACCCCTCGCCATGCGTTCAGCCCCCCGGTGGCCGCAGCTCTTCTCCCCCGGCCAGTCCGCACCACTGAGACCATGGACTGCATTCTCTTTTTCTTTTGATTAAATCAAATGCATAAAATGTTTTCAATTCAATCCAGGCAAAAACAGGCTGTATCCTGTAAAAGGACAGCGGTGAAAAAAGTTGTGGGCCTTGGAAGCCCGGATGCCCTTCCCGTCTATTATGGAAGACATTACTATAGGGGACTGGTACTCGGGAATGCGAGACCTCCCTCGCTATAATCGCCATCTATTAGCCACTTGGGAAGACACTTCGGGCCGGGCTAGATCAGGAAGCTGTAGGGGATGGACTGCAAAGTTATCGGAACAGTTCCAGACAATGGGAGAGAGAGTGCAGGAATAAGAGAATCGAATGCAGAGTCGCCCATTGCTATTCTGTTTTTTATTTTTAATTTGTGCAAAGTTTTTGCCTCTTTTTTGCACACACATGTGGTCTTTTTTGCCGTTGTTCTGCGCCCCAGCATGTGTGTCTGTGTGTGAATCTGGCTTTTTAATTAATTGCACTAACATCGCCCACAGCCAAGCCAGAGGCCAGAAGCCACCCTCCCATCCCCCATCCCCTGCGGATGTTTTGTTTTTCCCCATCTACTTGTTTTATTTATTTTTTGGCCTTTCTCGTTTTGATTTGATAATCAAACAATTGCTGTTCAAGTTCAAGGCCCTCCAAGTGCTCTTTGATTCACGAATCAACTTTGCTTTTTGGTTGACTTATTTTCGATTCCACTCTATATGTTTTTGCACCTCTGTGGCGGGGCGAGGCGAGGCGGAGTAGGGCGGGAACGGCTCCGATTTCTAATTCTATTTCGTGGAATCCGCAATCGATTATATAATATCATCCGCAGGGTCCCAAAGTCGAAGGTTCGAGCTTCGCATTTGTTAGGAATGCACTGAATAGGGAATCGGTTTACGTTTTTGATTTCATTGGAGGCATGTCTCTATTGTTTATTGGATTACAGTGTATGGATCTATTAATAAGACCCATCAACCTGTCTCTAATACTGGGAACCAGCACACAACCTGTACGGAGATAACAGGTCCCAGAGGCGACAGTGCGAGGAATGCGCTGAATAGGGAATCTGTTTCCTCTTCTGTTTTCATTGGATGTATGATTCTCCTCTATTAGATTATAGTGGGCTGATCCATTAAGCCCCATACCAAGTCTGAAAGCTGATCCAACAGCCGGATCACACTGAAGCGCTCTCTCCACCGCTCGTATTGCAATCTCTTATTAAAATTCAGGGATTTGATTAGAGTTGCGAGGCTCGTATTTCTATTTAGATTTTCTTGGGGCTGCCGACGGGCGCCCTTCTGCTTCCCACTCTGACACACCACATTCCCCAGCTCTCTGCCTCTCATTGGAAGGCGCCAACATAATCAGGATAACAAATGAGATCCTTGTCGACAGTTGTTTGCTGCTTTTGTGTCAGTGGCATCGTCATCATCATCATCATAATGACAATGCAAGGGAGCAGGGATGCAGGGATGCAGGGGTTCCCGGGGATCCTGGCTTCCCGGGTGCCATGGGGGTCGAGGAGGAGGTGGGGCATCCGGGTGGCTGTCAACGTCTCTCTGCTTTCTGCCTGACGTTCTACATTGTTATTGTTATTATTTTTGCTGCCTTTATGCAATGTTTTGATTAATTTTTGCCGCAGCCATCTTGGCCCCCGCCCGCCCCTCTTCTTAGAGCTCCCACCCGCCCACACTTCTAACCCAAAACAGCCGCACCCCCGCCCTATTCCCGATCTCCGCGCCCCACCCCCGCCCGCGTGCACTTGCTTGACTGCATTTTCTCGGCTGCTCTGACTTCCATGCACGTGAAGAAAATGCTACCAACTTGTTGCGGATAAGCCACGGGAGCTGCGAACAATAGTCTGATGGGCTGGACTCTTTGGTCTGAAATGTAATGAGGAAAGAGCGGGCTTTTTGTTGGATGCTTTTCGCCCAGTGTCCTGGGGAAAGCGGAAGAGGGGAAGGGAACAAGCTCTGGCTGCTCGTGATGATGGGTGCTTGGGGGCCGCGTGGGCCGTGGAGGCGTGGCTGTTTTGTTTAGTAGTTTTATGGTCTCAACTCGCGGTAAACAATGAAAAATTCTGTCGCTGTTCATTGTCTAGAGTCGAAAAACTTGCGGGACAAGAAGAACGACGCAGGAGGCGGCAGGAGTGCGAGGATGGCTGCCAGGGGTAGGGGTAGGGGTAAGGGGAAGCCAAAGCCAAAGGACTAGAGATTGCGACGGGAGACCGACCGTAGATTTCATAAATCAAGATGCTAGGCACGCCAGAGCAGTCCAAGGATAATGAAAAATGATCAACTCGAGAGCAATCCCGGACGAAGACAAAAAGGATTCAGGCCTTGCCCCTCAGACCGTACATTTAATCACATTAAAGTAACGCATCCAGGCTGTGGTCCACTTTTTTAGCCAATCAATTTCCGGCCATCACAACTCAATCAAAATCAGAACTGCCAACAGAATGCAATTCCCTTATTGCACTTTTCCGATGCACTGCGGGGAGACGGGAGGGCGTGGCAGTTCAATGCAAATGCAATCAATATAATTGATTCAGAGTTTTCTGCGGCGGCCCCCGCCATTATGTTCCGGTTTCCATTGAGATTGAGACGACCGACAAAAATAGAGCAAATTAAGGGATTTGCATTTTGAATGCGTGCGGATGGCTAGGTTCTGTGTTTCCCCACAATACTTTATAATTTACAAAATTGATTTTGATCAAATGCGAGTGGATATGCGTGTTTAGGATCTCTCCGCGGTCTCTCCCGTCAAAGGCTCTGATCGGGCTCATATCCTGTGTGTCTACTCAAAGTCCTCCCCGTTCTCCACGCGCCAAATGCAAATTAGCGCTCAATGTTAACATTTGCCCACATTGTTGCGTTGTGTTAATGCATTTTAATTTTCCTTAGCCGCGCAGCGACAGCCTCGGATCAGATCCTGTCACACAAGCATAACGAGCGAGGGCCTGGGGAGGGAAGTAGCGGGCCTATGCGACACAGCATCCTGCCAGCCTGCTGCTGGGCTTTGAGGTTGCCACAAGCAACATATCTCATCAACAGATCAAGTTGGCCTCCACCAATCAATCGCAAAGTCGCACCTTACATTCACTTTAAAGGACATCTCTGTAGCTCATCCCGACTTCGCTGCAACCTGCTCGAAATTCGTGTTTCCTTCTACGGTTTTCAACCTCTGTTGTTGCTGCTACCGTTTTTTTTTTAATTATTTTTTTTTCCAACTCATTTTCTTTTGTGAAATGCAACCGGGCCCTGACTGATGCCGAGTCCTTGCTGGTTGAGTTGAGTCGAGTTCCAGGACTCGCTGGCTGGCGGTTTGTCGTTGTTGTGTTCTTGTTGTTGCTGTTGTTTTTGCTTGGCTGCATTTTCAGCATAAATTCAGTTTCCTCTGTCCGTGCCGCTGTAGGATGCACTGCAAAAAAAGGGTACTTGCATGCAGCATTTCTGCCATTCTCCAAAGATGTCTTCCAGGATGAGTTCAGGTCTCAGCGCGCGATATCCTTTCTATTTTGAAATTTTCGGGGGCTTCTGCTGCAGCGTGTCCTGTCCGCCTTTCTTGGAGTGCACATCAGCTCTTGTTTTAGCTCGTTTCCACTGACAGACAGCTGTCATGGACGCCTACTGGCCCGCCCGGCCCATCCTCCCCCTCCCGGGGAGGGCCTTGTCGCACCCCTCTCTCTCTCGGCCCCCCGGCCCCTCGCAAAATGACATTGTGACTATGCAATTAGTATTATGAAAAATATTTTCCCATGTTGTTTCGCTCTTTTTCCCCATTTTTCATTCGAGGCGCCTAGACCACGCCCCCTCTGTTCCTCCGCCGCCCATTTAGGCCTCCCCCTGCTGCACCCCCGGAACATCACGGTGTGCTTTTGTGTGGCGCTGATTATAATTTTTGTGTTTTTCTTTTTTCACCCCCTTTCTCTCTCTGGCGTGCAAAAAATGTAATTAACTTAATGATTTTCATAAGCGCGGCTGTCAGGTGGGCTAGATGAGCCGGGTAGGGGGAGAGGTGTTCTCATTATTGGGGCAATTAAAATGATTACAAAATGCAACAGACAGAGGACGCTGGAGAGGCTGGGATGTGGAAGTATAGCTGCTAGTTTGCACGGCGTAGTTTTGTGCGTAATATGCTTATGCAGGATAATAGATCTGCCTCCTGGTTGCTGCCACCGGCCCGTTCCTGCCCCTGGATTCGCCTCAGGACATGCCGAAGTCTCAGCCGGAGGGTTCCCTTTGGCTCTGATTCCTTTTTGTCTTTTTTTTTTATTTTGTTTGCTGTTTTGTTCTCGTTTTTTCCGGTTTTTTGGCTCGCTTTTTGTGCAGGCATTGACAAATCATAATTAAAAATTCCAATTAACTAGCGTCTTTGGCGACTTGAAAGCGGGAAGGAAGGAACCATCCTGGGCAGCACAAAAAGACCAGAAACCACCCGACCACCCAGCCAAAAAATGTAATATCCCAGCCCTACCTCCGGGATTTGGTTTTCAACTCCATCGACAATCACGCGAAATCGCATTGTTTTTTGCAAGTTGTCCCGCCTGTTTTGTGGTTTGGAGAGAAGCCTTTTAGATTCCTCGTTACCAGCTTCACAAGGATAATGAACAAAATATGAAAATGTATGTAATGGAATAGAATGGGATTAGGGATCAAACATTATAAAACATATAAAGCCACATATAAAGGCAAGCTCTTAATTAAATATCTATAGTTTTTCCCAATTAAAAGCCATTCGAATTGCCGAAACTA
Organism: Drosophila monieri; assembly: GCA_035047585.1. Lineage (NCBI taxonomy): Eukaryota > Metazoa > Arthropoda > Insecta > Diptera > Drosophilidae > Drosophila > Drosophila monieri. The sequence goes on along the minus strand of JAWNPJ010000061.1, from coordinate 9,782,773 downwards.
TCCTCTGCAAAAACCATTGCCTACTTAGTGGGGCAGAGTGACGGCAGGCGCCATTTTGTTCCTATTGGATTTATTTTGACGTGAAGCAACGGCATATTAAATAAAAAGAGTGCTAAATAGAAGGGTGGGGTGGGGGAGAGGCGGAAGCAGGATATGGAAACAACGGGACCTGAAGAGGAACGCGCTAAAATAAATAATTAACAACGGCAGCAGAGTGCGAGAGCGAGAGGAAAGGCAACAATGGAACTCACTTCCACACACATACAGCCACGCACACAGGTACTCACTCACACACCCACATGTACATGAAAGACCAATCAGCGCGACAAAACAATAGACACACAGACACAGAAAGAGAGCCCGAGAGAGAGAGCCAGGTGGGCGGGGTGGGTTGGGTCCGGAAAACTCAAGCTCAGGTGGAAAGCGTGTTGCCTAATGAATGCCAACAACAACAACGGCGAAAAACAACAAGCGCATAACAGCCCTGCATCAAATTACAAAATTAAAAATGGCGCTGGGGAATGCAAGACCGAACGGACAAAGAAGAGCGAGATGGGAAAAGCAAGTGCAAGAAAATAGAATTCAGCAGGAGAGCTTGTTACTAACTTCCAGGGAAAACTGATATATTCGAACCATTATCAACGATGAAAAATAATGCCACGATTCTGATTAGGTAGGTGTTCCTCTCAGGAGTCGGTTGTGAAATGGCCAAGATATAGAATTCGGAAGACGACCCAATGAGGAAATAATGCTATCTCCCAAGAGGTTCCCCTAGATATTAGGAATCAACTTTTTTGGGTTTAATTCGAGTTTAAGATAATGAAGCCACGATTCTTTCAGAGTATGCCCTATAGAATCTCTAAAGATTTGAAACAGCCAAGATTATGGCGTCGGCAGGCGTCCTGATGTCACGAATTTTCCTAAGAGGTTCCTTATAGCATCTCCTGGCTTCAGATTTAAATAAAGATCGCCTGCAAATACAGACACGATTCTTGTAAAGTATTCCTCTTAAGAATTGAATGTGAAACGACCAAGATATGGGTTCGGCAGGGGTCTCAATGAATGATCCCACTGAAAGTTAAAAAAAAATCAAGAATATTTTTGGCCTTCACATTTACCAAATAGGCTAACCAATATGGCTTCACATAAAACAAATAGCCGGAAAATAAAACCATGATTCTTTTAAGGTATTCCTATGAAAAATCGGATGCGGATTGGCCGAGATATGGATTTCGGAAAGAGTTATAATAAGAAATCCATATTATTTCATAGGATAATACCTCATAAGGTTCGCTTAGAAAATTTACAAAAAATCTTAAAAAAAGTTTCGAGCTTCAGATCTAAACACAAGCACAGATCGTCGGCAAATAGAGCCACGATTCTATCAAGGTATTCCTCTTAAGAATCTAATGTGAAACGGCCAAGGTATGGGCTTCGGCAGGCGTCATAATAAGATATCCAAAGTATCTCCCGGATGGCCAAGGGTTCCCCTAGAAAAATCGAAAAAAATCAAGAAATTTAAAAAAAATATGAGGGTCTCAGATTTAAACAGAGATTTGTAGAACTTTTAACTAAGAATCTCGTCAAGGGGCGGTGGGTGCAACAACGCGTCACCATTAATCCCTGAAATTGGAAAGGGACGAATAAATCCTTAAAAAGTCTAAGTTTTAAAATGTCCTTAAGACAAAGCGACATTTGAGATAGTTTCTGATAATCTGAACGAGGCTGTCAACGTCTGCGCCATCAGCAGCCTTCAGCTCAGTCGTTTGCCGCTCGTTATCCTTGTCGTCGTGGTCAACCCTCACACACACTGGCGCACCCGCCCACCCCCTCACTATCACACACACAAGGACATCTGGGCTCGCTTATGATTGGCTTGGGCGCAAAAGGAAGCAAATGAAATAAAGCACACAAAGCCCCCGCAGGTGGCGAAAGGGCGGGGGCGCCGTAAGGGGTGTGGTGCCACGCCTATTCTTCATAAATAATAAATAAATATAATTTTCAGCGCAAGCGCAGCGCAAAAAAGTGAAACAAAAAACAAAAACACAACACAATGCCGGGGAAATGAGAAAATTGCATCCCTTAATTTGTTTAACACACACACACACACCCACTGCAGCGAGAGCGGGGCCGGGGGAGTGAAGGTGGGGCGGGCAGGGCATTGTCTCTCCCCCGCTCCACCTGCACCGCCACATCCATATACACCTCCTGCCCCTCCTGCACTTCATTTTCATTTTCATCTTCATCATCAGCTGTGGTGGCAACCTCATTTCCTTGTGCCTCCATTGTGGCCCCTTCCCCTCCCTTTCGGGGGTGTGGCCTTATTGTTATTGTTCTTCTGCCGGAGCTGGCGTCGCTGCCTGCCTCTGCTGCCGGCAGCATTAAGTGATTTGAATTTTATTATTTACAGGTGCATTTCATATACAGAGCACAGTGGGAGAGCACGTTTGCTTTTCAAATTAATAATTTGCTAATGGAGGTAAACTCTGATATTTTTTTAGGACATAATGCATTTATATAATTTATTAATTAAATAGTTTCATAGACGAGTCACATGCAGAGCTCAAGGTCTAGTTCAGACAGGCCGATAATCATCCTTTACTCGGTTGTAATAATAACTCGCTCCAAATAATTACTCGATCTCTGAAAATGCGTGTGCCAACGGGTCGCATGCGTGATATTGTGAAATGTTCAAGTTCGAGATAATTTGTTTATTTTGATACCACGGTGCGCAGTGCGAAATTCATCCAACCGCACTGCACCGCCCATCGCAGCCCACCTACAGCCCCCCGCCTGTTGCCACCCCCGCCGCCACAAGCACAAATACAGATGCACCGAAACAAATATCGCTTATGAGGTTTTTGTGCTTGTGCCTTAATTTAACGAAGTCAAAACGAGAAAACAATAAACAACCGACGCAACGGCAACGGCATCGGAAACGGAAACACAAACAGCAACAACAACGTCAACACCAGCAGGACCTCCGAGGACCAGAGCGGGAGAGCGAGTTGATTAAGGAGCGCCGAGGATGCCGAAGGAACACGAGCGAGGCAGCATGCGGCCTGTGAGCGCAAATGAGCGAGCCTCACAGCACTCGGAGGATGCGCAGCGTGGAGTTAGAAAGGGATGCAGATGCAAGTAACGATGTGGATGCGGAGGAGGGGCAGCTGGGAGGAGGGTGATTGCCTGGGAGAGAGGTGAGCAGTCGAACCTTAATTGCGATACGATAATTAATATCACAAACAGGACATAGTGTGCATGATGAATTATGTTTCTGTTAATTGGTTTAAATACCTGCCTCACGAGGTGTGTTCAAGGACCAAGCCATCTGGGAAAATTGAGACAATTAGCTAAGGAGTGGGCACATCAGTGTGTGTGGCGAGGGGGAATCTTTTAATTACGACAACTGAAAATGGGCGAGTCGCAGGCGCACCCTCACAGAGGCAGAGGCACCGCACTCACCAACACACCAAGACAGGCACACGGATACATTAGCCCGCATCCTGTGGAAGCTGCATAAAAGCCACAGGACGCTGCCTGCATTTCCGCAGTCGCTGGCCAAACGCTCAGCCAAGAGCATCTCCTGCGTAAACAAGCACCTGCTTCCTGCTAAACTATTTTTTTGAGTGGCGCCAACTTTGACAAATTTGAAACCAATCGGATTCAGATGGAGAATCCAAAGTGAAACCCATTTTTGTTTTGTGCCGAGCATGTGACTTTCGAGTGCGAATCGAGTTTATCTCTCGTTGCTAACAAAATAGAACTTGTAGACTTATTTTCTCCATAACGCTAATAACAAGCCCGAAAGGAAAACCCTACAGACAATGGCTGGGCCATTCATCTCGCCACTGCCCGGTGATTTGCTCACGGAGTACATGTTCGGCCGGAGGAGGCAGCGCCGGAACCGCACCACTTTTACGCCCCAGCAGCTCCAGGAGTTGGAGGCCCTCTTCCAGAAGACCCACTACCCGGACGTCTTCCTCCGCGAGGAGGTCGCCCTGAGGATCAGTCTCAGCGAGGCGCGCGTCCAGGTGAATGGCGAATCCCCTAAAGCGATTCAGATTCAAACCCGCGAAGATCAGGCAAAGTATCCAACAAAAAATCGATAATGGGCTGAAAAATGGCCTGGCTCCCCAAAATCGTAGCACACTTCTGTGGGCTCTGTTTCCAATGCATCTACTTTTCCCATTCAAATATTATGAAAATGCTTCTCCAAAGCAATATCCCCAAAAGCCAACTCGCCCCCACTGTAATATTCGTGAAAAAGACAAAAATCGTTTGAATATTAAGTAACAGAACCGTTTCCCTTACATTGATTTCCGCTAGGTGTGGTTCCAGAATCGAAGGGCCAAGTGGCGGAAACAGGCGCGCCTGCAGCTTCTGCAGGATGCTTGGCGAATGCGCTGCCTCAGCCTGGGCACGCCCCCCGTGATGGGCGGCGGTGGAGGATCCGCCGGAGGCGGCAGTGGCTCTGCCGGGTCGCCTGCGGGAGCCCCGACGGGCAACCGGACGCCCAGCCAGACGGCCGAGAACCTATCCGCCGGCAAGGATTCTGAAATCGGGGACGCGACCTCCGCTGGAAACTTCACCATGATGCATCCGGCGTTCCAACAGCAGCATCAACAGCATCAACACCTCCAGCAGGGACAGGGATCTGCATCTGGATCCGGGGCCACAGGCATGGACCAGGAGAAGCTCTCGAAGACCTACACGGAGCTGAAGCTGTACAAGGCGCCAGCGCACGGACTCGAACTGGGAGGAATGGCAGCCACCCTTTCCGGGTCCGCCCAGTCGGACGAGGGCTCTGACGGGTCCGACTCCGAGGAAATCGATCTCACCTCCGGCGCCTGCATTGACTTCTCCCAGAGCAGCAAGCTTCAGCAGCAGACGACTGCAGCGGCGGCCGGGGGCGTGGCTTCGGCGACCACACCTAACGGGGTTCTCTAAGGACACCAATGACTCACCAATAGGAGTCGCAACATCTTTGGGCAGTCATTGCAATTTTTTTTTATTTTATTGTTGGCTTGGATCGTTTCTTTTATCCGCGTAGGAGTACCAAACACACGACAATTAAAAGCATGGTCTTTAAATATTTTTTTTTTTTACCAAAAGAATAAATATAAAAGGTCCCTTGTATATATTCACAGACTTAATGTCCCTCGAACAGTAGGAAATGGCAATTAATGATCGATAATAAAAGAAAACGTAGCCAATTGTAGTGGATGGCGACGAAGAGCTCGCGAATCTCACGGGCCAGAATATATTAACAGTAGTTGAGAAATATTTAATAAATGAAAGCGTTTGGTGGCCTTGAGTTTACTCAAAAGGGGGGTTCGCTCGGGAAAAGGGCAGAAGTTAAATATAAATAAAGACCAACATTCTGAGCGCTAGTCCTCGCACATCCTGATGGATCCTGCAGATAAAACTCTGCCTTGACGAACCAGGATTTGCAGTTGGGAAAAAAGGGGAGGAGCCTCGCGTCCACCTATCGGTTGGTAGCAACACTACCTGTTGCTCATTCGCCGGTTTATTTGAATTTCCGCCAACGGTCACACTGGCAAAAGCCAATAAGCTAAACAAAGACGAGGGACGCCGACATAAACAGGAATGTGTCTAAAATTTATTATTGTGCTTCTGCTCGTGATTCTCATTGTGGGTTACTGGTGGTGGCGACCCACCGCCGGTGGCTCCAACTCTGAGGTCCTCCCGGTGCTCCTATGGCACGGAATGGGCGACACCTGCTGCTTGCCCTTTAGCCTTGGCGCCTTTATGAAGCTCATCGTAGCCCAGACGAACGGCACCTACGTGCGCTCCGTGGAAATCGGCGGAAACATGGTCATGGACTGGGAGAGCGGCTTCTTCATCCACCCCAACGAGCAGGTGGACTACGTCTGCAAGCAGCTTCTGGCGGACGAGAAGATGGCCAGAGGCTACAATGCCATAGGGTTCTCTCAGGGCGGGCAGTTCCTACGCGCGGTGGCTCAGCGGTGCCCCCAGCCCCCGATGCGGACTCTGATCACCTTCGGGGGCCAGCACCAGGGCGTCTTTGGGCTGCCATCTTGCCCCACCCTGTCCGTTAAGGCGTGCGACTACATCTCCCGGCTTCTGACCACCGCAGCCTACTCGCCGTGAGTAACACTTTCTTAGTGAGAGTTACCAAAGCCTCGTACTAGCTTAAATAGTTGCAAGTCACAGAATTCACACTGCCCTTGTTTGGTTCGTTTCAGGGCGGTGCAGGAGCAACTGGTTCAGGCCACCTACTGGCACGATCCGCTGTTGGAGAACAACTACCGCCGGGGAAGCACCTTCTTGGCAGACATCAACAACGAGCTGTACCTAAACGTCTTCTACATCGAGAACCTGAACAAGCTGAAGAAGTAATTAAACCCCGCTTCAATGAACCTGCCTTCAGTGATAACGCCTTTCCTTCGCCCCCAGGTTTGTGATGGTGAAGTTTCTCAACGACACTGTTGTCCAGCCTAAGGATTCGCAATGGTTCGAGTTCTACACCTCCGGGCAGGATAAAGTTATCCAGCCCCTGAAGGACAATAAAGTCTATGAAAACGTACGTATCACTTAATTATTCCGTGATCCTTTTATGAAATTATGGAATTACCATCTACCTACAGTTGGGATTAGAGAAAATGCAAAGAGATGGTAAACTGGTGTTTCTTGGCGTCGAGGGCGACCACTTGTCCATATCCAAGACTTGGTTCATTCAGAACATAGTGCCTCTCCTACTTGAAAAGTGAACCGAAGCAGGAAACATTTAAGAACATTTTTAACTACAAGTATCATTACGGAAAGGAGCATTCAATAAACCACGGATGTCTCCTTTCATGTTTTTTTTGCATGTGTCATCAGTTCTTTTAAACTCTTGCAAATGGTATTATATTTTAATCTGGAAACTAATTTGAAAGCATTCGACTTCTAATTTTGATCCCATCTACAAATATTCATCAAGAATCGGCCGCCTATACGCCATAACTTTCGTGATTGTGCAGATAGAAGCTTACGATTTAATTCACACTTTAGTAAATTGGTTTAATTCCTAAATTGACATGCCAAGCGGCCAACCCAGTGAACTGGGATACCCAGTGGTATTGAAAACATCAAGGTTGAACATCATCTACTTAGGAAATTTCAAGAAATACGTAAAAACTTTATTGAATAATCTATAATTACATTCATCGGCACTTTTATACTGTAGACTCTTTTAATTCGAGTGGATCGCGGTGCGAAGCTAGAAAAAATTCCGAAATGAATCACCGTATATAGCCCTGATCGATAGCGTGCTTGAAGATATCGGCCAGACGCTTTTGCTTGGCTGGCTCCTTGAAGGGAGTGATGTTCCAGACGTCGGTGAGGATCGCGTTCTCCTGGATGCCATCCAAGTCGGCCACTTCTTCATCCTCTATCATAGTCATAGGAAGCGACTCGATACCCATGCCGCAGCCGAAGCGACCAAAGTTCTTTAGCTCCTCCTGCAGGGACTCCCATGAAATGACAGCCTCCGCATCGCCGCCCAGATCCCGGATCAGCGCCTGGGCGCTTTCCAGATACGCACGGAGTAGCTCATCATAGTGGTTCTCTCGCAGTTCCTGGCTAGTGCACGAGTAAACAAAGAAGCTCAGGTCAAGAGCGGGGGACGAGCACCTCGCCAACTGGAAGTCGATGATGATGATCTCCTGCGATTGTCCCTGCTCCCCGTACTTGGTCAGGAAGTTGGGCGTCCAGCAGTCGCCGTGACCGAAGACACTTAGCTTCGAGCGAGTCGACACGAGGCTCACTAGGTCGTCGAAGAGGTTTGGCTGGAGGAAGTTGCCGGCCACTGTCTCATATTTGCTGTTTGGGTAGATCTGCTTAATGGCATCCTTGGCCACGTTTTCCGCTAGCAGAAGAAAACCCGTATACCACTCCCTGGTGTGCTCGCCATAGTAGGTTTCCTCCAGGGATGCGGCAGCCTTCTCGAAGTTCTCCGGGTCCAGGGAATTGAAGGCCAAGGCGACGCCATGGAAACGTCCCAGAGTGCGCATCGTCAGCAGGGCATCATCCAGGGAAATGTAGTCTTGACTGGAAAGGGTAAGGCGTTTATTTTAGAACCCCTTTTTCTTTAATGTTAAAATATTTGTTAAAAACAAAACAGTTTCGACCACTCCCACTTATAAACATTTAGTAATTTTTGTACAATTCCGGTAGAAACTCACCGAGCTGGCGCCTTGTAGCCCCTGGGACCCACATCTTCAAGGGCGATGAAATCGTTGACCCCGTCGCAAACATATGCCAGGCACTTTGGGAACTCCACAAAGGGTTTCTGCGGAGCGGGCTTCCGTGCCTTTTGGAACGCCTCGATGGCTGGGATAACCTTTGTGTAAAAGTGAATCTCGTTCCGGAAGAAAATCACAGAGCGGAACAGTCGTCGCCGGTGAAGATTGTCTGGCATGGCCTTCACGATGATATTAACTTCCAGCTGTTCCGTTTTCTGGTCCGCGGATCCCTCCTTCACACCGTAAATTGTGATCCGGAAGACACGGCTCAGGTAGGCGTCGCCCTTCTTGCCGCTTGGTCCAAACTTGTAGGAGGTGTGTCGAGTGCCGCCCGCATTCTTGATAATCTCATCGAGAGTGCTCTCGGAGAACTTGGAGGAGATGTCCGCAAAACTGGGGAAGGTGGCACTCATTTCACCGGTTGAATGACTTATGCTTGTGGCCGAGAATCCCGATCAGCTTTTTATACGTAGAGAAAGCGAATGATAAGCGCGCGCTATCAATAGAAAACATTGCACAGGTAAGCCTCCGTTGAGTGAACCATAAAATTTATTTTCAGCTTCATAATTTAAAATGTGACTTAAATTAAGATACTGTAAGTTTGAAAATGCAAACGCCCACCGTACCTCTTTTGTTTGGACACGTCAGACTTTTCTACGACTATATCAGCGTCGGCGTCACTGCCCACCACTTACCGAGTTATGTTCTCACGATTTGAGTTTATTGTGATTTGTTTGTTAAGATTCCGCTAGCGCCTACCTTTGCTTTTATGGTTGCCCTTTTGACCGCCAGCACGTCGCTACCTATTCTGATTGTTTTCGGTGAGAGCCGGCTTTAATTGACGCAAAACATGTACGTGTCTTTTTAAAATATGGCGCATAATGCAGGTGTGACTACTCTACTCATTCCTGCTAGGTTCAATAATGGTATATAGTTAATGATATAGATTACTAAACAGCCATTTTTTTTGTTTATTCATTAATTCTTTATTTAACTTTTAATTCCTGTTTAATTTAGTACTTTTTGTTTTACCGACGTTTGCTCATCACTGACCAGCTGACTAAAAATACCTATCGATAAACCCTACAACTATCGATATTTTACACTAAACCAGTGATGTTTAACGACCGTCATTAGTGTTGCCTAGAGTTCGAAAATAGCACGTGTGCCATTTTGACACAGAAATTAGTTTTTGTGTTTATTTTTGAAATAAATTCTTTAAAATGACAGCCGTAGAGCCTCTCGCGAAGAAGAAGCGGAAGATTTCCAAGAAAAACAAATCTGCCTGGCGCAAGACAGACATCCAGGATGTGGAGCAGTTTTTGGAAGACCAGCGGCAAGAGGAGCGCATTGGGTGAGCATTATTATTTGTTCAACTAAAGGCTTTCAAATATTGTATTTTTAATTTCTCTTCCCAGGACATTCACGGACAAGCAAGACAAGGACCTTTTCGTGCTTGATGCCACGCCACAAAAAACGAAACCAACGTTGCTTAGTGTTAAACAAAAGCGGAAGCTAAACGCCAAGAAACCGATGCGAAGCTACCAGGCGCTGGAGAACACATCCAAGGTGCAGGATCCCATAGCCAAGCGGTAAGACACTTGCTAATATCAGACTATCTGATTTTCTCATTTCTTACTATTTTCTAGAAACAAAGTTAAGCAAAAGAAGAACGGACGCAACATTGAGCTGGAAGTGTGCAATCCTACGAAGCCACGCCATAGACAAGCCAACAGTGATCGCGCACTTTACTATACGAAGTTGGAACAAAGGCTGGAGGACAAGAAGACGAAAAAGCTGGCAGTAGAGAAAGACATCTGGCAGGAAGAAGACTTTCGCGATAAGATCCCTGGCTTGAAAGACGAGAAGGGCTGGATCAGTAGAGATCTAGCTGTGCACGTGGCTGGGAATGTAGGAAAGAAGGTGGTCAAGACACATGCCAGTCTGCACCATAAGACCACCAAAGCCAAGTAAATCATTATCTATAATTTAGCTGTTTAGGTAAACATCTGATCATTTGTTGTTTCCAGGAAGTTTGCTTTGCCGCACCCAGGCATGAGTTATAATCCCTCGTTGAAAGACCATCAGGAGCTGCTTCAGCAGGTGGTAGAGCGCGAAGAGGGAATCATCAAAAAGGAGCAGCATTTAAAGCGCGTGACCACCAGCATGTTCTCTAAGGTTACGCCCGAGGAGCGTGACCAGCGCCGTGTGCAGGAGATGAGTCAGGGTATGGAGGATGAGCAGGACGACCAGGAGGAACAGGAAGAGGATTCCAATCCCGGCGAAGAGGACAAGCCTTATCATACGATTAATGCTCCCGTGGAAAACAAAAAGAAGAGTAAACAAGCTCGCAATAACGAGCTTAAGCAGAAGGAGCTACAGCGCCAAACGGAATTGAAGCGAAAGCTTAAGCAACAAACAGCCGATTTGATTCGGTAAGGACTACAAACTATTTTTCAAAAATGTATTTCGTAAATTAAGTCATTCTATGCTACTTAGCATCAAATCCATTCGTGCTGAGCTGGACGACGAAGAAGATGAACTGAACGACCTGAAGAAGCGACGCAAACAACGCACCGAGAAGGCCAAGTTCAATCCGAAACGATTAGGGCGGCACAAATTCGAGGAGCCGGACGTGGACGTAAATATGCCAGAGGATTTGGCCGGAAATCTTCGCAATGTCAAGACCGAAAGCAGCTTACTAAAGGACCGCTTCCTTCTTATGCAGCGAAACAATATGCTGCCCACAACAAAGGCAGTTGGGCGCAAGAAGGCCAAGGTTAAACGCTTTTCTCGCAGCTCCCACAAAGAACCGGGCGTCAGTTATCAAGATTTAAGGGAGCGTCGTAAGGCAGCCGCCGCTGCAGCCTCTGCGAGCTCTGACACCATCAAGATATAAGTTGGTGCTTTAAGTCAGTTATAAGGTTTTATTGTATTAAGCCCACAAAACATTGTTAGCATGTAAGCTCTGAAACCGATGATCTTGAATTGGTCAAGTTAAAACCCTTTAAAAATCAAATTTTATCTAGAAAACCATTAAAGCCAAGACTTTAATTAACCATTGTCTCAATTAATTTCGTTTGAGACATTCCGCATGGAAATCGGTTGAGAAATGGCCGAGATAGGGTCGACAACAAATTCAAATTTCGCGCCTTCGAATGCGCCGTCACTTCATTGACTTTACAATTCCCAACCGGTTCTGACGTCGGGCAAGTATAAATAGAGCGCTGCTGCGCCGAAATCCTCTTCGAAAAACCTTAAGAACTCGGCCATTTACCGTCCGATTTTGATGAGTGATGTCTTAAATGACTCGTTGGAACCTACCTAAGCGATTAATGCAAAAAAATTTCCAAAAATCCATCAAAAAATTTTTTGGTCGAAATCTCGAAATTTTTTTGCATCGATTGCTTAATTTGGATCTGCTGAATCGTTTAAGACTACTCCCGTCCAAATCGGACGGTAAATGGCCGAGATACTAAGTTTTTTTCAAAGAGGATTTCGGCGCAGCAGCACTCTATTTATACTTGCCCGACGTCAGAACCGGTTGGGAATTGTAAAGTCAATGAAGTGACGGCGCATTCGAAGGCGCGAAATTTGAATTTGTTGTCGGCCCTATCTCGGCCATTTATCAGCCGATTTCCATGCGGAATGTCTTAAACGGAATAAATTGAGCCAAATAATGGGATTAGACGCGAAAATGGCCATTTTCAGGTGGATTTTGGCCAACATTTTAGATACAAGTTTTTATTAAAATAAGTCCTCAAAAAAATTTGTTTTTGATCTTAAGCCTATGCATTTCAACAGAAATTGAACCCGCCCCGATGTATACCATGTTAAATCAGGGCCTTTTGCTGGCCACGTTTCTGCTTCAAATGTCTTCTCTTTTTAGAAAGCGGAGCGGCCAGGTCCCGATCCTCAAGCTGTTCCAATGGCCCATCCAGTCGCTTCACGCCACTGAAACAAAGGAAAGGGAATGTTACAGGCAAATATAACCATAGGGAAATTAATAAATATATATATATATATCCCACCCAAATATTCTCAGAGTGGATATGATCTAATCATCTATTCCCTCTTGAATCCCAGAGAATACGTACTTACCTTTTTACGGAGAGCAGGCCGCTACTACCGCCAGTTCCGTTCGATTGCAACGCTTTCGACCAGTCCTCTTCGCTGCCCTTGATCTGGAACTCGTCCAGCTGTTCCGCCTTTAGCCTTTTAAGCTCTTTCCGCTGCTGCTTGCTTAATTTGTTTGCGGTTTGGTCCAACTCTTGGTCAAGGGTAAGGCTCAGCGGCTGCAGCTCCTCACCCTTTGATAGGTTCTCTTCGCGCAGCATGCCGCCTTCAATGTGCTGCTCCAGCACGGATCGGAAGCACTGGTTGCACCGCTTCATCGCGTCGAAAAACTTTGCCAGTAACTGGTTTCCAGGCATATTGAGTTCAGAGCCCAGGGCGTCGACAGTTTTGCCTTGGATACCGAGTGCCAGAAGCACACCCTGCTGGACCAAATCCAACTGCAGTCCCTCGATCCTGCCCTGGAAGTACAGCTGTGCAATGTCCGATAGCAGGTCCAGGATGAGCCGGAACTCTGATTGTTGGCGGGCATAGCTCTCTAGTCGCTGCAGATCGTGTGGCAAGAAGAAAACATCCAGAGTTGCTTTGTCCAGTACCTTCACGCCGCTCGCCTCCCAGTCCACATTTTTGTTCTTTAGCAGAGACAAGCAGAGCTTGGTTTCGAACTCACGGAACGTCTTTCCCATCAGTTTGATCACTCTGCGGCAGAAGTCATGGTAGTAAAGGCCCAGCCAGGAGGTAGAGCCAGGCGTGTACAGCATGATACAGCTGTGCTCGGCGGTTAGTTCATTGGACTTCTGACTGAGGTAAATAGGAACAAAGCCAGAGTTCTTCCAAAACTTGAGGAGCTCCGAGGTTAGACCGTAGGAGGTGCCAAGGTAGTCCACGCGTTCCGGCACTCTTTCGTGCAGGCGCTGCAGCAGTGTGGGAATCCTGCTTCTGGGCCGAATCTGTTCCTTTAGCAAGCTGAGTTGCTCTTCTTCTACTTCCTCAATACCTTTTCAAGATATAAGGTTGGTTAGAATATGGAAGAATCATATAAATATATTGATTTACCTTTGTCGGTTCCTTTTTTGGCAATTGGTCCGTCCTCCAGATTGGTATATTTCCCGCCGTAGTAGTCCTTGAGCAGCTGAATGGCCCGTTTGCCGTATCCCATCCGCTGGTAATTTGGGTGCGTTGCCACTCGCACGATTCGCACACCACTAAGTTTTGGAAAGTCCCGGTCCCCGAATTGCTCGGCTATGTTCCATGGTATAAGGTCGCCGGCTGCCTTCTTTCCCCTGCCCAGAGAATCGCTGATGCTTTGGGCGGAGATCTGGCCCTCGAGGGCCACTTGTATGACCACCAAGATTTCAGGTAGGGCGTCCATACGCTGCACGGGACCCAGGAGGCAGAACAGATGGTGAGCAGGAGCATCGCTCATCATCTGCAGGTCATTCGGAGTGTTCTTGTAGTGCGAGGCTACATAAATAGCCACAAGGCGATGCAAAAATGCCTCCGCCGCCTTGTGGTAAGAGAATAGAGCATCTCTGTCCACATAGTAAAGTTCACAGGCATCCGGGGTTGGGCATCCGGAGCTTATGCCAGGTACGGTGTTGGCATCCAGGCAGAGTAGATTTATTAGCCATTTTTCCACATCGTCGTTGTCCTGGTATCGAATAGACTCCTCCAGTTTTAGCGGGGGCCGCGCATTATTCTCCTTTTGTAGCTGAGAGATGAGCTTCAGGCTCAGCGATCGACCTGTGCCCTCATAGCCGTTGATCGTACTAGCCATGAAGATCAGACACGGTCCGATCATCTTCTTTACCAGAGGCAGTGGAATCGCAGCCGCCTCATCTATCAGTACCAGATCCGCGGCATTCAGAAGGTGAGTGTCGCTAGGGGCGATATACTGGATCGTCTGTCTACTACTCCGAGTGATATTGATTCGAATGATGGCCTTTTTGTACTCTGCATTGGTGGAACGAATGATCGTATAGTCCGCATGCTCCTGATACTCCAGGGCGTCAAAGCCCTTCAGCACGAATTCAAAGAGTGTGATCAGGTTTTCCGGATGCGGAGAGGTCACATAGATGTTCACGTAACCAAAGGCTACAGCGGCGGCAATCGACAGGCCGAGAGCGGCGGACTTGCCACGTCCACGTGCCGCTGTCAAAGACATTGGTGGCTTTAGTTGCTTGTCTACTAGCGCTTCAATAAACTGGGCCACTGCATTGGCCTGATCGTATGTCTTGCAAAGATTGACAAGGGCTCCTGCGGGCTGGACATTTAAGAGGCTTTCTTTCAGCTCCCGCAAGCTTGCCTCGTTTGGTGATCGACCTGCGCCCGCGGGCTGCAAATAGAGGATACAGTAATACCAATATATACATGAAAAACCCGACTTACGTTTACGGGCTCCACGTTAATAGTCTTGGAGCTGAGTGGTAGCACGGTGAGGTCATCGTTCACAACCAGGCAGCGTTTACAGTCTGCCAGGGACAGGATAAGCCGCTCATTAAAGCGACATGTGACTGTTTGGTGGGCCTCCGTACGAAACCGTTTGTGTACATCCATGCTCATAGTGTAGAGCTGCTTCAGCGACTGTAAAGTCTTAAGAAGAAGAATGATTAGACCGCCGCCCTCTACTGTCTCCACAGTGCGGGCCAGGAGGTTCGGGGTCAGGGCTTCGAAGTCCTGCAGCACGCAAACTCCGTAGGTGCGGCCAAGCACAGCATGCGTCTCAGAGTAGTATCTCCCGTGGATGGTTGTGGCCACACGGAAGGCATCGAAAAGGTCTGCCTCGTTGACGTCCACCTTTCCAACCGCTATCTTCTTGGCCCGCTTCTTTCCATGGCTGAAAGAGAAATTAGAGATTATTACAGTAATTTGATTAAGATTCATAACAAACTTACTTTGATATGGCCTCATCCTTGTTTTTATAGCACCATAACACAGTCGGCCGGGCCTTTACTGTCGATTTAGTGAGGATGTCGTACAAGATCGGCACCTGGTCTCGCGCCTTGTCGCCGATTACGATGAACATGGTACGGTGGCCCAGTTTGACGCCGTTCTCGATCATAACCCGTATCCTGTTGTCTATTTTCTTCTTCACCATGTTAATGCCGCTTTTTTCTTTGCTTGCGAGAAGTGATAAACAGTGTCACTCAGCGTAAAAAGGGCGTCAAGTTGGTTTAAAACTAAAAAAATAGAAACACAGCACGTGTGCGGCTTAGAGATGAAAAAGTCTTGCGATATTCGATAACTCCATTAGATTTTTTTTCAACAGGTTTTGCGATAGTTATCGATACTACCAAACTTTAAAACAAGCTACAAAAGCCATTTTTGCAAAAGAAAAAAAAACTTTAAAAGGCATGGGACATAAAATAAGGGATGCAAACACAGCATTGGGCTGGAAAATCGTTGGGCGACCGTTCAAGGCTCGCGGGCTGCAAATGGAAAATACCCCCGACAAGATAAATTACTTACATTTGATAGCTCCACGTTTATAGTCGCAGAGGTAAGCTAATTATCATTAACTACCAGACATCGTTTAAAATCCACCAAACACTAGATGAGCTACAACAAGCACCGAACACTGTGTCTCAGTGTAGTAGTATCAATCGAGGATGATTGTGGCCAAGGTGAAAATTTTGAGCAGGTCTGTCTCGTTTACGCTTTCCTTCCCAACCACTTCTTGGTGATCTTTTGATCTTTTTAGAACTTTTTGTCCATGGCTGGAAGGGAACTTAGATATTACAGATTTCAGAGTAAGATTAA
The DNA here is from genome assembly GCA_035047585.1 of Drosophila monieri. Taxonomy (NCBI): domain Eukaryota; kingdom Metazoa; phylum Arthropoda; class Insecta; order Diptera; family Drosophilidae; genus Drosophila; species Drosophila monieri. The sequence goes on along the minus strand of JAWNPJ010000061.1, from coordinate 9,766,673 downwards.
CAAGAAACTTACTTTGTCATGGTACCACATCCTTGTACCACAGTCGACCGATCTTTACCGTCGACTTAGTGAGTATCGGCACCTGATTGCGCTCCTTGTCAGCTATTACGATGAACATTGTACGGAGACCCAGCTTTCCGACGATCTCAATCATATCCGTATCCTGTTCTATATTCTGTTCGTTTCTATCTTAATGCAGCTTTTTTCGGCTGCCAATTATACAAACTGTTGAAACTGATTGAAATAAAAACAGCTATACTTAGATGTAAGAAATTAACATAGGAATGACAAAATCGGTTTAGAGATGAGCAACTCGGCATAGAGGTGAGGAAATACATATATCGATATCAAGTCGAGTTTTCTAATCGATATATACTATCGTCATACCGATACATATCGATAGTAACACAAGCTGTTTCTGATCGATAGTTACTATCGGGATTTACCAACACACATAATCTTCCACCTCTAGCACGAGTTTGACGTTTTGCAGCACCGAATTCTGAAAGCGGGTAATTTAAAACTTAGTTAATTGTAGTAGAGTACGAAATTTCAGGACTTGAAATTCACGCGAGCTTCATAGGATGACCCCAAAGGTTGCTTCGAGGAACGCATGACACGCGAAGTGGAATCACGACTCTTGCCAAATGTTCCGCGTCAGCGTCCAATAACTAGGTGGATCAGGCAAGTGGGACTTGCGTTCGTTACATACAGATGCGAATAGTGATAGCGATATGGCGACGGGGAGGTGCTTCAGCCGGTAATTTCTGGGTAAGTAAAAGCTCTAAGATGTAAATACAATATTGCCTTAAACTAAAATGGTTTCCATTTCCTCAGAGCTGCAACGCTCTATAATCTTCAGCTTGATCTATACATCGCCGTGGGACATATCAATATACGTCGTATGGGAACGGGATTATGGCGCTTAAGACCAGAATCTGATCTAATTACTTTTAGATGGAAATAAAAAAAATTATCTAGGGATTTAAAACGGACAGTAATTTAACATAAAAATAAGTAGAATTCAAAACAAACTTACCTTGGCCGATTACGATGAACATCCCCAGCCTCCTCTAACATTCTCGTATCCTGTATTATGCCGCTTGGTTTTGCTTACCAATAATTATACTATTTAAATATTGTAACTGGGGCACATAGGGATGAACAAATCAGTTGCCGCTTGGGGGATGAAGTTTATCGATAGTCAATAAGTCTTGTAAATGATTTTTGCAACAGGTTTTGCGATGGCTATCGATAGTATTAATTTTAGAATTAATATAAATATAAATAAGTGCTTATGAATTAACCTTATTAAAAAATTAAAAAATTGATGCGACCATTTATATTTTGTTTTGTGCATGTAAAAAATATTGAGGCTTGATAGATGATTAATAACACTGGTTATCTGGGAGTAGGTTTTCCAACACCACGACACATCCACCGCTAGCACGTTTTCGCTGTAAACAAATTATTATATTTTTTTTATTCCGCCTGCCCCGACAAGCATTACAATGTCCTCGTGGAAAAAGGCGTCAAAGAGCAACCAGAAGGTGCACCGGGAGAGGCACCAGCCGGAGACCCGCCAGCACTTAGGTTTACTGGAGAAGAAGAAGGACTATAAGAAGCGGGCCATCGATGCCCAGCGCAAGGAGAAGACGCTGAAACTGTTGCACAGGCGAGCACAGAATAAGAACCCAGACGAGTTCTATCACCACATGGTCAACGCAAAGCTTTCCAATGACGAGCACCACGAAAAGCAGAAGGAGGACACCCACACACCCGAGCAGCTGGCCCTTATGCAGACGCAGGACCTGAAATACGTAGTGATGAAGCGTACCATAGAGCGGCGAAAGATCGACCGCCTCAAGGTCACTCTGGTGGACGTGGATGCGAACGCCGGCAAGGCGCTCAACGAGCGCTTTATCTATGACGACCAGGGCCGCAGGCAGGCCGTTAGTCTGGGTGATCGCCTCAAGGAAGCGGAGCAGCAGGTTGCCAAAGTGTGTGGGGCACATGATTTGAAAGAGACTGTTTTATTGTATGTGCAATTATTTCCATTTCAGGGAACAACGTCGTCGAACACCGAAAAGCAGCAGCGGATCAATGAGCTCCGCAAGCGGGAGCTGCGCGAACGGGAGCTCGGCATCGTCCAGCAGAAGCTGCAGCTGAACCACGCTCTGAAGCAGCCGCGTTTACTCAAGCCAAAGAAATTGAAGTCGAGTTCCAAGGATGGTGCGGCGGTATACCGATTCCGCTACGAGCGCAAGAAATGAGGACCTTTTAGGACTAGGAATTGGAATGAATACAATTAGCGCTATGTGGATTGAGTCAAGTCTCTGGTATCCACCACACTAATAGCTTAAGTTTTTTTTTTTTTGTGATTCTTTGAGTTTATCTGAATATCTCTGACCTGGACCCACCCTAGACACAAGCCGCATTCGTTGAGTTTATTCGTTAGGTTGGTAGAGATTCCCGCTAACCCAATACTTCCACCAGGCTTACGATATTCAGAACTACGATTTTTTTACAAGTCATGTCACAAACATTTGTACAAAAATTAAAAACAAAAAAAAAAAAATACGTTTAGTTTTTATAACGATTTATGCTGAAGAATTTTGCAGTTTTTTTTTAACACAAGCGTAGGCGTTAGGATTATTTAAAACAAATGTGATGGCAATTAATGAACTTGACTTCTAAAATTAGAAATAATTTCGCTTATTTTCGACCGAAGATGCAATATAGGTGGTGGCCTCATACCAGCAACCGTCTTCCTCCTCTGGCGGGGAACTCTAAAATCACACAAACACCCATTTTGGGCTTACTGATGCATTCATTCGGCGCTGTCATACACATGTGCCCTTGCCCTTGCCCACCGCAATCCCATTTCCTCAAACACCCTTGCCAATGCCAATGGGTTTCAAATTTCAAACGCAATTGAAGTTAGTTAACAAATCTGGAGGCTAAGCCGTGATTCACAGCCGCTCTGCCCTGTTTCATCGTACTTGTTTTGAGTGTTCGGTTTTGGGTTTCGGATGAGAGTCTACCGGAGTAGATCGGACAGAGGGAAATCAGAGTGATGTGAATGTGGCAAAGGGAATATCGCTGGGATTCCACCCCTCCGTCTCCCAACGTGAAGCCTCTGTTGTGATGCGCACATGACAAGTCCGATTAGGTTAACCGATCCCTGTCAGGTCCCGGGTGGTCCCTGGTGGTGCTGCCTTGCCCTCGCCACCCCAGACCTTGCCGTCCTGATTCCGATTCGGCTGTGGAAAGTGTCAACACAGCAATCTATTTTATGCATAATTTGGCGTGCCAAAATGCGCGACTCATCAAAATGGTGTCATATGTTTTTATGGTGCCAACCGCCAACCAGCCAACCACCTTTAGAAACACAACAATAGCAGCCTGTTTTCCGTCTGTCTGTCGCCTGCGCTTTCCCCCTCAAAATCAAGCCCAGAATACCCCGAGGGCCTGTTACAATTTCCCTAGCCTAGCTGGGAAACTGGCTGGATTCTAAAAAATGTTGCAATCCAGAAAAAGGGAGACATTTTGCGACAAAATGCGACGAAGCATTTCTGTAGTAGTAGGCTACAGCAAAACACGAACTAAACAGCTCCGAAGATGGCATTTGTTTTTAAAATTAAGTTAAATCTAAAAAACAGGCAATTACTTTTCATTAACCCCACCTCACGCGTGCTCCAATTATACCACGTTAGCAGAGAATAAAACTGAATATGAGGATTTTGAAATGGTGTTCCAAAGACAGGATTATTCCATTCTTTGTAAGCTCGTTAGGAACCGGTGGGTGTGAGAGTGAGTTGCGTAAAGGGTCCTTCGGTCGTTTTCGCTTTAAAAGCGAAAGTGAAAGCCCAAACGTGAAACCCCAAGCGCACCCGCGAAAAGCGGGAAACAGGAAACGTTTCTCATGTCAGATGCACACGATTCACGCGTGTCGGGGGCGGCGAAGCGGTGAATTAAGATATTTACGCCAACAAAACCTTCAATGCTGTCGTGTCCGCCCCTTGCTTCTACCCCGCTTTTTCTGCCAGTGCATTGTGATAAGCGAAAGCCGAGACCTGGTCTTTGACATCTCCTCAGGACCAGGAACAGGAGCGGACGCAGGAACGGGAGTTGTCAAGTTGCGCTTATCGCAGCAGCCCAGGCCAGGCGACAGGACCCGGGCAGGGTGTCGTGGCGGACGGACGGACGGGCGGGCGGCGAGCCACGTGCGGTCACGTGACCGGAGCTTCAAACTTTTACACGTGCCAGGTTGGCACGGCGCGAAAACCCGGCTACTTCCACAGCGATGTTCCCAACCACCATTCCAGATTTCAAATAATATCTGTTGGATAACAAAATGCGTTCAGTGCCTACACCTTTAACGTTACGTTGCCGACTACGTCCAATGTCACGGTTATGGTTATGGGGGCGGACAGCAAGTAGAATGTGACTGTGGGCGTGGCACTTGCTTGGGAACTGGGTAACGGAAACGGAAAGCGGAAATGGGGAGGCGGGCGAGCAGGCGAGCGGGAAACGTGCAGACCTACAGCGAATGTCCCCGGGAGGACGACCTGAGATGTCATTTGCAAGCCAATTGCAGATTGATAAACAAATTAAGGGATTTGAAGGTGGGCGGACGGGTGTGTGGAGGCGTGGCTGGAAACGAAGCTGCGCCTTTAACCCCGGATTAGCCCTGTGATTATAAAAATAACTGAGTTGTCTTCCTTGGACCATGGATTGCAATTAGTTTTTCAATTACGGGTGGGAGAGAAAGTCCCATGAAGAATTGTCGCACTGATCAGTTGATGCAGTTGATAGAGGGACTAGGAAGGGAGGAAGGAGCTATTTAACTGAGAAAAGGTTCCATTTATTTGTTCTTCATCCCAGTTATCCGGCAGTATGCAAATAATACTTTCGGCAACATCGTTTGCGGCACAGAACTTGATCCAACTGCCTGTCACCGCAGCTACCCTTTTGTGCTACCTGCCGGCTAGGCGCCTTGGGGTTCCACCCCGGTGGTGGTGCCCCTGCAGCCTGCATAGAAACCCCCGGCCAGAAACGCAAAACCAAAAAAGCGGGCACGCGTCAGTTCCTAACGATCCCTAACAGTCCGGGTTTAAAATGCAAAGGAGTGAGAAACGAGCCCGACCTGAGCCATTAATATAAACGCCAACTGGCAAGTCAACAGGCGCACTAGACAAATCCCATAAGCAAATTCAGTTACCCCCCGTCCGGATCCCGGATCCCGGACCGCCGGTCCTCAAGTCCCCTCTCCACTCCACTCCAGTTCATGTCACTCCGCCGAAGTGCAACCCTGTTACTTTTGCGTAAAGGCGCAATGGAAAGCGGGAATTGGGAACCCGCTCCGGCACTCGTACACGGATTTTTTATTGTGCGAGTTAACTTTGAAGTGTCGCTGTTTATGGGCGACGGAAGTCCTTGTCTGCTCCTGCGAGTGCTGCGAATCAGGCCGTTTTCCAGCCGTTTCTCATAACTTTCATCCATCATGATGGCAATGGAATATTAAAAATGATAGTGGCTGGCAGGGACAGTCAGTGGCTGACAGGACAGTCACCACTATATGCTTTTTTAAGAGATACATGTACTTTTTTGTAACTTCCCCACTCTGGCCTCTTTTGGCTCGTTTTTGGATCAAGAGTCCTTCCTTCCGTCTACTTAAGCCTCCGTCCGCCCGTCTGCCGGCCATCGCTCGTCATCCGTTCATCTGTCAGTCAGTTTGTTCCAGGAGCAGCAGGAGTGAGAGTAACCCCTAAATTGACCTTTAAAACTCCCAAATGCGCAATTTATCATTTCCTCACCAGCAAACCCCTCACCCGGAGCACACGACCAACTCCCAGTGCAAAGGGGTGTCTGGATCACCTTGTGTGCGATGCGGATGTGGATGTGGATGTGGATGCGGATACGGATTTGGATTTTTGACAGGGCAGACGTTGCGATACGATGTCGACGAGTGCCATCAATCGTTTAGAGGCGACGTCGGCGATGGCGATGGCGATGGCGATAGCGAAAAATCAGATATGGGATTCGCAGGGGCATTCAGACTCGAACAGGATTCGGGTTCAGATGCGTCCCGAGAGAAGGATTATGTGCGTGTAAAGGGCACACCCACCAGCACGCCCACATTCCGTGTGGTAACCCCTTTCATACACTCTGCCAAAAGGACTTGGCTCTGAACAAGGACGCTGAAAATGAATGCCACGTATTGGAGTCACTTGATGAATTGCGCTAAACTAAGCAAGCATGTATACTAGTGTGAGCTCCACAGGGTCCTTAGTGAGTGAGGAGTGCGTTTTTTTTTCAGTGTACCTTGACTGATGTCCATGGGCAAAGTTTTGGCAACACTTCGACTCCATTCGTCAGGCTTTTTGCCTGAATGTCATTGCGGTCGGGGATGGCGATGGGCGCCTGAGACCTTGGTCCGCCGGGGTCTGGGGGCTTATTTCGAGCCAGAGGTAAGCCGGCAAAGTTCACTTTGATTTGTTTAGGAAAGAAATCGCCCGACTGGAGCTTCAATGGCGAATAAGTGTTGCGTATGCAAATCGGATCATTATGCATTCAAAGAGTTAAATATCAAATGAAGTTCAAAGTCGGAACAAGCACAAGCACAAGAGCAGGTCCAGGAGGGATGCTGTTTTTATTCCACACCGGTTTTTAGTTCAGCAGCTTACGGAGTTGCTCTTATCCTGTCTGTAGAGTCGGGTTCTGGCTGGCGGAACATGTGTGAGCGTGTAACCCATTTGGCGCACAACAAGGAAGGCCAGGACACGCCTCCCTCCCCGCCCAAGGCCACCTGTTCCGCGGAGCAGGCCGCCCAGGCCACCCAGCCCACCTCCTTTCGCCACCCAGCTCGAGGTCCTTAAGTGTCAGCAGGCGGCCTTCAGTGCTGTATCCTTTTTAGCGCCCTTCGGAGCGCCCGCCCCACCCTCCAGTATTGTGCTTTGTTGCTGCCAGCAAGGAAAGTGTGAACAACATTTTTCATAAATTTAACCGAACAGGTCGCAGGGGGTGGGGTGGCAGACGGGCGCCAGATACCAGGGGGAACAATGAAAACAATAGAGCGAACAAGAGCAATAACAATAAACGATAGATATTTACCGCAGCAGGGAGCGACAACGGGTGGATCGGCCGGCGAGGGGCAGGGATGGTTATAGCGAGCCCTCGAGTCCTCCGGCACGGTACTCCAGGGGCTAGTCCCGTCCCTGTCCCGCCCGTGTGTCCTTGCCGGGGGAGACAATAACAAACCAATTACAGTTAGATTGGCCGCATATTAAAAATCGAATGAGAAACACATCTGTCGCTCTTGTGTCTGGTAACCTTTCATGCACTCGGCGAAAGGGGAGGGCTGCTCTGGTGCATGCCTCGCGAAGCGGACTGCAGAACGGGAGTCGTTTCTCTGAGTGTGGCTCTCGCCCCGGACGACTCTTCCCCTCCACAGCCTCCTCCCTCCCCCGGCTGTTTCATCTTTTTGGCAACTGTTTCGAAAAAATTTCTTTCAAGCAAAAAACCTGCGGGGTTGCGAATGTTTGGGCTTGGGGTGGCGAGGGATGGGGCGAGAGGCGACTAGCGGGGGGCGTGGCACCCTGCGGCCGACCATAGGGGGTGAATTCGGCACAAAAAATAAAACTACAAACAAAATATGATTATGAAATGATTGTTATAATTATTCTGGCGTTTTGGCCGGGTCGCAACATCTTCACAGATGTTGTTGCCGTTAACTGCGGCCACGCCCCCACACACTCCGCCCCCACGGGCCCCTGCCCCCCTCAAAGCCGCCTCACAGAGAAACACAGGCTCCGGAGCTGGTTAATAATAAGCTGAAATTAGGGCGTGTTGGGTAGAGAAACCCCTCGGATACCTTTTCGCCGACAGCCCAGTCCGGCACACTGGGAGAAAATGTGTGGACCACCTGGGCTCTCCGTGAACGGGAGCCTTTGGGAGGAGGCAGGAAGCTTGGGTTGTGTGCGGTGTATTCTGTCCTCCGCGCAGCCTTTTGGGCAAAAAATGAAGATCTCAGCGACAGGGGCTGAGGATTCAGAATCGCATTCCCACAAATTTTCATATTTCGCTGCGGAGGCGGCGATGGGGGGGCGTGGCATGTGAATGTGTGCCTTTGTGTCCTTATTATTAGCAGAGGAGGCGTTGAAATCCTCTTAAGGTAAACTGTGCATTATTAATGAAGTGCAGGACTGGAAAACGAAAGGGGCTCTCGCAGGGGACAGGACGGCGCAGAGTAATACAGAAAAGGATGCGCAGGAAGCGGTGGGGCGGCGTAGCTGTGTTTGGGTTTTCACTTTTGTTTGCCCCAGGACGGGGTCATGGCTTAAGACCGAAGAGCACAGGGGCTGTACTGAGAGTTGGGGATGGATGTACTGAAAGTCTTGCTGGAAAGTAAGCCCAACCGAAGATGGAATCGTTTCGGAGCAGCACTAATCCTTGGATGAGTTGCGAGTACTATTCACACGATCGGGTCGAGATTCGCGACTGCTCTTTTGTGAGGGCCTGCCAGGATAACGATCCTTGCTCGGAATGGGAAAACTCCTCTGGCGACTAATCGAATTAATTGCTTAGACCCAGTGAGGCATATAACCACCTAATCAGATGAGAACCGCAGATGGGAATTTGTGGAATTTGTTCGCCGCCGCATCGCAATCGGGTTATAATCTCTCCCTGATTACAATGGTCACCGGCTCTGCCAGTACTTCTTTTCCTTCCTGGGAACTGAAGTGCGAGATTGGATTTCAGCGCCCGCACGTCCAGCAGCCCGCCCCCGTCCGCCGCAGCCCGGAGAAAGTTAGATCGACTGTAATTTTTCCGGGCTCCGGAGCCAATAATTCACCTGCCCAACTCGGCGCTCGTCCTGTCTGACTCGGCCACTGTTTAATGTTGTAAGTAACCCACCTTTCTGCCAGGCACCTGGTGGAGCGGGAAGGGAAAGGGGAAGGGGGCTTGAGAAGCGTTTTCGCCGCCTGCTTTGTGATGTGGAAACGATGCGCATAAAATCAGCGGCGCGTATGGTAGCAACAGCCCCGGGGACGGGGCGAAGGGGCAGGGTCGACAGCCAGAGCCAGAGCCAGGGCAGGAGCAGGAGGTTGTCGACACCAAAGCCGCCTGGCAAGGAGGCAAGGTTTTCCACACAGTTAGAAATAAGTACACTGTGACTTGAGTTGTTCCATTTGCTAAAATGTGGAGCTGCAGGACGCACTCGGGCATGGCTTTGATCTGATATTAGGACTCAGGCTTAGGACTCCCATAAAATGTTTCCAGATTTTCCTACTCAAGAGTTCGGATGTTTGTTCCACTTTGCTCAGTGTCCTCTTCCGTTCGTATCAATCAAAACAACGCGAACAGAGGCCCAACTGGCGGATGGACGGCCAACGGACAAGCGGACGGCACGAGGAACGGACGGACCTAAGCCAAAGATTTGACATGGATCAGTAATCTAATGCCAGATTACGTATACGCATGGCGGGAGCCGCAAACTTTGGACTCTGGCCCCCCGCCCCGTCCTACGGACTCCTTTCCGCCTGTCTGCGGCTGTGTGGCTAGGATGCGACGTCCCCCGTGCCTCGTCCCCGTGTCCTCCTTCGTCTGAGACGAAAACCAAACCAAACCAAAACTGAACAGAACAGAACAGAACTGAACGGAACCGAGACCCGGCATGAATGAATGGATGAATGAGCTCAGCTCAGCTCAGAATCGGCTCAGAGCAGCTACGAGAATGCCTCGGAGTGGGATGCAGCGGTGGCGGGAGAGGCCCGAACTGGGAACTGGCAACAGGGTGTTGTAAGTGGGGGGCAGGGGGACCTGGATGCGGGACCCTGGGAAACGCGAAAGACGAACTTGGGCCACACGCTAAGAAAATTCAACCGAAACGGGAAAAACGAGAAACATATCTCATTTGTCCATAGAGGTAGGGACTCTTCAGGTGGCGGTCAACCCGAAACTTGCTCAGCTAAGAGTGCGAAAACTTGGACTATTTTCTCCGAGTGCACACCTATCCACGGCCGCTGCTGTCAGTTTGTCAGTCTGCCCAGCCAGTCGAGGGTTTATATCGATGATGACTGCGCTGATATAACGAAGGGGACCATCGTTGCCCTCCTCCGCTGCCCTGTTCTCCTGCACCTTCCGCCCCCGTCCCCCGTCTGCAGCCGAGCCCCAATCCGAAGCTGAGGGTTGACTGGGGCCAACACACTCTCACAGATACAGATACGGCCCACAGATACGGATGTACAAACACAGATACAGATACAGATGCCGACGGACCTCATCATTGGCGTTTGGCAAGTTTTGTGCTTGCCTGGGCCCGATTTCGGTTAGCCGTCGTCGTCGCCGTCGTCAGCGACCTCCGTGTTACCCTCGCATAAAGTTATTACTCCCGGCCAGGGGTCAGGGGTCGGCAGTCGGAGGTCGGAGGTGAGGAATTGCGAGTGGTAGGCAGGTGGATAAGGCGGGCTGGGCAACCACTAGGTGGACTTGAAGCCGTTAGCCAAGTACTTTAAAATAAATATTAATAAGCAGAGTACTCTGGCAGATCCCATAGGTAATAATTTGCCTAAGAAGCCCCAGGATACTCAGGACTCCATGCTAGGAGGCCTTATTTTTTGCACAGCCTGGAAATATTCAGATGGATAGGCCGACATTGACTGAAGGACAGCAGACAAGAGGCAAGGGGCATGGGAGTCGGGCGACGGGCAGCCACCTTCGGTGCCTTGGACTCCATCACTGGCAGGTTGACAGGTTACGCCCACCGGCACACAAATATATAATGGCATATTTATGTACTGAAGTGTCCATGTAAAACACCATCCACTGGGAGAAAAGTCGGGGGTTGTATGAGGAGATACTCGTCGATTTCCTGGGGTTGCTCCATAAATCTGAAGTTGCTTGCATCGTGGTGTTGTGATGTTACTTTCAAATGTATGCCTCGAAGCTAGTGGCAGCTTTGCTTGGCTGCTCCTGCTCCTGCTCCTGGGCCTGGCATGTCCTTGTCTGGCTGCTTTCCCCACCCGCCCGTTTTCTGGCCCCACCCCTTGATTTTTTCGGGTCCTGGTACGTGACTGAATCGCTGCGGCACGTATTTGCCGCTACTGATTTGTCGAACTCGCCTCCTTATGTAAGCACAAGTCCTGGGGTACAGTTCCATTGGCAACTGTTGGGCAGAACGGCGTCAGGACCAGAACACCGCCTGATTGACAGTAGTTATTTACATTCGCTCCTATTTTTTCGGCTGTGGAAGCATTCATAGTGTAGATAGTATAGATGGTAGGGTTAAGACGAGTCCTGAACAATCGGAATTAAATCGAAGCTCTAAGTAGCCCAGTCAGCAGATTACCCCATCAGAACTAACAACGGCATTGACGTTTCCAAAAGTCAGGAGATGGCCTAGCCCGGCTGCCCTCCATTTTCTTCCGGGGGCCCTTACATCTTCCCATTGGCAGGATTAGCATATAAATATTTGCGGGGCATGAAATAAGGGCTGTGATTCCAGGCGTCGCAGCTCGTGGTTGGATTTGAAATTCCGGAATCTGGATTGTGGATTCTCTGTGGCTCCCAAAACGTTGCAACTGTGATTTATGCCCCGCACACACAAAACACAAAACACAAGCACTCACACGCACACGCACACGCACAGCCCAGCATCAGGATATATATCCTCTAACGATGGCAAGGAGTCGGGCTTGCTGTTCACCTTTCGGGGGAGAATGGATGGAGTATATCCATCAGGCATTACTTTTATGTGGCAGTTGTGCTGCCGAGGCGAGCTCGTAAAAGCAACGCAATTTCGCATTCACACTGACACTGACTGATGTGCTGGAGGTCCTTTGGCCAGCTCCTGCTGCTCCCAGTCGGCCGCTCCTGCCAGTCCTCCTGGCCCTTCCCGAATCCGAATCCGACTCGGGTTCTGGTTCTGGTTCTTGTGCTTGTCATTCATTTCTTATCTGTCGCCTTCGCCTTGAATGTGTCTCTAGGCTGTCATTCCGCTCCCGATGAGTATCTCTCACGGAGACGGAGGACGGGGGAGGACGTGGCGGGCTGGCAAGCGGGCAGAGTGCCAGGACGCAGAATTAGTGGATTTACACTGGAAAAAATGGGGGCTATGTTTGGAATGGACAAGTTCCTCCACTAAACCTGAGTGTGACGGATAGCATGTTGACATATGTCCTTTAAGGACCTAGTCTCTCGGTTTCTTGCATCTCATGCCACTGACAGTCTCTCCCTCTTTTTGAGTGCAGAAATCCAAATCTCGGGAAAACTGGCAGCGACACAGTCGTCATCGTCAACGTGTAATCATCATCGTCATTCCATCCCCGTCCATATCGACATGGCCATCCCCATCCCCATTCCACACTCGCCCCATCCCAATCCTCATCCTCCTCCGTATCCTTATTCCTAGAAACCGTCTCCATTCTCATAAGCATCAGCACCAGAGCAGGAGCGTTGTCGTCGTCGTCGCGAAATCGCTGTGTTCCAAATAGCTTCATTGAGTTCCCCGTCCTCGCCCCAAGCTCCTCCTTCCGTCCGGCTGCCTTTAACTGTTGTTCTCACTGGGAGAAAACGCCAGTCAATGTTGCAGCGACTGAACTCCTTGAATTGGAAGACGTGCACACTTTTTCTCTGTGGAGCAGCCTTATCGGCGGATGTTATAGCCGCGGCTATAGCTTTTGGCTGGGCTGGAGCATCGGCTGGCTTCATTGGCAGCAGTTCTCGATGCTGTTGTTATTACAACGAGCTCAACTTTTTATCACCGCCGCCACCCTCAAAATGCCACTCAGCGTTGCATCGTCAAGAGCAGGTCTGAATGTCCTGGCATATCCTGGGGACTAGGAACTGGGAACTAGGGTTGCGGGATTCGGAGGGGCGTGACTGGATCAGAATGTGGGGGGGTGGACATTTTTGGGGGCAAATGCTGGAAGCCATGAGCCGTGAGCTCGAGAGTTTCAGCTTCAGGCCTTGGGGAACTAACATTTGTTCTCGTTGTGTGTTCAGCTTTTTTCTTCGGAGTTTATGGTCTTTGTGACACACACACTCTCGCACAACCACAAAGTACACCCATACCCACACACACAACCACACCAAAACACACTGACACAGACACAGACATCAGGCAGTCAACTGTTATGTGTTCAGCCATTGAAACGTTTTATCAAAACTACCCATGGCACACAGGCTCACTTTTGGGGGTTTATGGCCCGGGTTGGCAGCAGGGGCTGCTGGCATCTGAGATGCCAGGGGCGGCGGGGGAGTGGGAGTCAACAGCCCCAGCCCCAGCCCAGCACCAGCACCAATACATGAACAAAAACAGTGGAAAGGCCATAGAACAGCAACCTGTCGACCGAACTCCAGGATTCGATTCTCAGTCCTTTTCGAGCAAAAGGGTGAAGTGGGCATTCAAAACGAAAGGAGCTGGGTCACCGGAGGGGGCCAAGGCGCCTGCCAGAGTTTCCAGACATGGGCCGGTAGATGGGCTTCATGGGCTTCAAGTTCGTCTACGATGAATAAATAAAGCTACTGATCACTCATCGTGGGAGGATCTCCCCTCTTCAGGGCCAAAACGCGGACGACTATAAGCAACCAATGGGTTCTGATTTGGATGCAATGTTGCCAACAACTTGGACAAACCCCATCCCATCCCCATGGGAGAATCAAAATATATAAAAACAAAACATCGCTCTCTTATTTTATGGGCAGGGCCGAACCTTCTGTGTTTCCCAGAAACTGGAGTGGCAACAACTCTGCCAGTCCGCAAGGATGTGTAGGCGTCATCGCAACTGCCAACGTGCATCGTTCAATGTGCAATGTGCAATGTGCAATGTGCAATGTGCAATGTGTTATGTGCAACTGGCAACGTTGCACTCCGGGGACAATGTTGCTGTCGATACGTTGATGCCGGACTTACCACAGGGGCCGGTCGGGGGGAAACGGGAAATGAGGAAACTGCGCTACGGAAAATGGAAAAGCTGCACGAAACGCACACATATATCTGGCTGAATTTCTGTGCGTTACGGCCGTAGAACGGCACGTACACAGATAAAAATCAAACACACTTCGTCCGAAACTGCACTCAGGAGCAAGGATAACAGGGAAAGCAGCAAAGTCGACACCTGTATTCCCATTTCCCCGATGGATTTCCTTGGGGTTGCGCCCCGGCTGGTCTGTTCGTGGATTTAAAAACGTGTTTTGGAGGGCAGGTTGCACTTTTCAAGCCGAAAATTTAAGGGGCAGAGTCCGGGGCGAGAGGAAAATGATTTCCTTAATCCGGTCCGCAACGAAGTCTATATCCTTGCCAGTTATGATCCGACTTCTAAGTGGGGCACCTCGCAGGACACCGAAACTACACCCGAATACTCCGAAGAGTGGCGACCGTGGCCATAATCCTCGACTCACCTAAATATATCTGACATTTCTCACACCTCAGCCACTGGCTTGGCTTCGTTTCCTTTATTTAGCATAAAATCGAGGGATATCCGAGTTGGCAACTTTTGGATTTCCATCCACATTCCCCCAGTTCCTGGCCGTCTGTTCGTCCGTCCGCCCAGCGCTGGCTGGCTCTATTTGAATTCTGGTTGCGGTAGCTTAAAGCATGGTAATTCCTTTCGCACCACCCACAACCCACCGAGCCCACCACCCTATCAGCTCCGAGCCACCCAAATGTCGAGAGCGAGCTAGGCCACAAATGCGACTTTCGGTTCAGGTTCAGGCTCTTTTTTATGGCATAGATTATCATAATTATTGTAATACTTTTGCAAGCCCTGGCTGTGTTGGCTGTGCTGGCAAACCACCCGGCAAGTCAAGCTCTCCCCCTCCCCGGATGCGGCTTCTCTTCATCCCCTTGGCCCGTACTCGCCCCGTATTTTCCGTACTGGGCTTTTGAGCTTCAGTGATTTGCATTTTTTTCCAGCTTTTTCTTTCCATATTTATGTGCGCTTGGCTAGAGACGAAGATGAAGACAGATACGGCCAGTGCTACACTGCGAGAAACAGAGAGTGCTCTAAGTTAAGAGCTCTTGAGCATCTGGGGCATGGAAACCCCCAGTTAGGATTGAGGCAAAGACATCACGTGTAGACTGCCAATTGTCAGAGCCCTTGACTAGAAAACCTCGAAACTTTTCAAAGTGTAGGATTATTTGGGGTGGGGTGGGGGAGACAAGGAACGAAATCGGGCATATAGATGACCTGTGCGCCAGCGAGGTGTTCTTGTTGCTACTGAAACAACTCCCCAGGGAGGTGAGCCGATCCCAAAGACCGAGCCCAGAAAACTCGGTGGCAACCAGTTAGCATCTGTTAGGAAAATGCTACGCGGTCCGGGAATACGAAAAAAAAGAAGGAAAAATAAATATGATGATGTAGATGATGCGGAAGATTGAGATGGGTTCGCTGTCCCATGTGGCGTCCCCATTCCGAGCCAATCCACAAAACAGACCCGTTGAAAAGATCAATCAAGGCATGCGAATGAATCTTTGATTGGCCTGATGCAGCATTTCGAGGCTACTCTGATCACTGCGCGAAGCTACAAGGACCTTTGTTGGTAAATTAATAAAAATAATGGAGATCAGCTATAGACCCGTGAGGTGAAGACTAAAAGCAAGTGCTTTACTTGAAATAAAAATGAATATTAATATTAAAATAAGATGATGCAACAAACGGAAAGAATGTGGGTTGGTGAATAGATTAAAATCAGAAAAAATTAGGTAATCAGACAAATAAAGTAGAACCCCTATCGATCTCTGCAGTGAAGACCAAAAACAAGTGGTCTTTTAAATAAATTCTAAAATAAAATAAAATAAAATTAAAAATAAAATAAAAGGCAGCATCTCACTGCGCTTTAAGAAATGAAGTTACAAGCCAACTCTGACCAGATTAGTAAGGCAAAAAGGACCTCAGTCAATGAATTAAAAAGAATTAAAATTAAAAAATAAAAAAGAAACTATAATAAGAAGAGACTCGGGTGCTTCTTGATCCTTGCGATAAGGACCAAACCTGGTAAATTAGAAAATAAATAAAAAATTAAAAAGAAAAAAAATAAAAATAAAATAAAAGGCAGCATCTCACTGCGCTTTAAGAAATGAAGTTACAAGCCAACTCTGACCAGACTAGCAAAGCGAAAAGGACCTCAGTCGATGAATTAAAATTAAAAAATAAAAAGAAATTATAATAAGAAGATGCTCGGGTGCTTCTTGATCCTTGCGTTAGGGACCAAACCTGGTAAATTAGAAAATAAATAAACAAAAATTAAAAAGAAAAAGTAAAAATAAAATAAAAGGAAGCATCTCACTGCGCTTTAAGAAATGAAGTTACAAGCCAACTCTGACCAGACTAGCAAAGCGAAAAGGACCTCAGTCAATGAATTAAAAAGAATTAAAATTAAAAAATAAAAAAGAAACTATAATAAGAAGAGGCTCGGGTGCCTCTTGATCCATGCAAATAGGACCAAACCTGGTCAATTAGAAAATAAATAGAAATGAAAAATAATATTTTTTTAAAATAAAAACTGATTTTGGAGAACTGAACTGCTGCCAGTCCAAGGGACGAATGAGGCTGTGCCGTTGAAGTTTCTGGCACCTCAGATTTGGGAAGCTTCTGGAAGGGTCGTGGCCTACTTGATGTACCACTGGCATTGAACGACGAAGCCGAAGGGCTGACAGGTTAATGACAGATTGTGCAAAAGCTACTGTGAACAGCTTTCTGAAGGATATAGAATCTATTATGTTATAGATGCATTCGTTCTATGGTGGGTATTCAATGAAGACATCGTATGCAATAAATAGATAATACTTTGTGGGCAGTATGGTAGGTTGTGATTTTAATCCTGAGCCAATAAACCAGCACTTGCCCCTGCCGACCTGCCCTTCCCCCACTTTTCCCGATTCAAGTTCTCGGCAGGACCTATCGCTCGGTTGACTCTGGCATTTGGCAATTGCATTTAGCGTCAAATCAAATCGGCTGATAATCACGTTACAAAAGCCAAATGCGCCGAAATTAAAGACAAGAGCCCGGCATGTGGGCATGTCGGCAAGGAAGCGGAGGGGTTGTGGTGGAAAGCGGGAAAAGCAGCAGGATCTGGTGAACGGCAACTGTATGAAAGTATGAAAGGACGTCCGAGGGCTAAAGTTGTCGATGGCAGAAGGCAGACGGCAGACGGCAGGCGACAGGGCAACCCCAGGCACACAGCTCAAAACACCAGCCGCGACCCCTGGTCTTGGAGCTGGTGCTGGTCCTGCTTCGCCCCTTATCCTTGTTCCTGGCCCCCTCCCACCCAGACTAGACCCACTCCCTGCTGTGATTTTAGGGCAGCTTGAAAAACTCCCGCTGGGATCAGAGAGATGAGCCGGCGAAGTCGCTGGCTGTCGCATCTTCCTTGTCCTGGAGTCCTTTGGCCTCGACATACTGCGCACCCGCCCCCCTCGGCCGGCCCTCCCCAGAAGCCCTTTTCACGACTCAGCCCCCATAGTGCTGCCCGCAAATCTGGCCTTTTTTAAAAATGGCATAAACGAGTCCATTTTTCTGGCTGCTATGGCAATGCAGGTGAAGAAATTAAATCAAAATAAAACAGAAGAGGGGAATGAGTTCTGTTCTCAGATATAGATTGCAAATGCCGGATATCCGGCCACCGGATATTGATCAAGATGGATCCAGGTGGACGAGAGCTTCTTGGACTTCCGACTCTCGAATGACTAACAACCAGAACCAGGCCCTCTTGTCATCAAGCCATTTTCCAGTCTGAATCTTCAAAAGTGGGGCTATAGGCTTACACTTTGGCTGCTTTTCCGGGCAACTCTGATCGGGCAAGGCAGCTTTCGAAGGGGCATCTACTGCTGTTTGTTTTGCCGCGCAGGGACATGTGCAACACTCCGGGGCATATATGTGTACATATGCCATTCGCTTTCGAGTATGTATTTTACGGCCCGTCGACCCGTGTTCCCAGTTGCATCCCCGCCCCTCAGTGAGCCATCCACCCATCCGACCAATCTGCCCATCCCCTCCTCCCAGGCGCATCCTGCTGAGCGGTTCACCCTCGAATCGCCGAAATAAAAAGGGAACTATTTTGTTTGTATTTAGATTGCATTACTAAGCAAATTGCGGAAAAATTAGCGGCTGATTTGGGGATCATCTAATTACAAGGGAAGCTCGCAGTGACAAATGCCGAGGGGTGGGTTGGTTGGTTGCCGGCTTGGTGGCTTGCTGGCCTGGTAGGTGGGTGGTTAGACATATCACATTACTTTGATTTGGTTTTGTTTGGTTCGGTTCGGTTTGGTGCCGTCTGTGACCGCGGATGCTGACCAGAAATTGCCATATGTGCCCTTAAATGCATCTGTATCTTTTTTCTTCTCGGTTTTTTGGTGCTGCGGAGGCACAACAATGGCCCTCAACAATTGCCGCATTTTCGGAAGGGTGGGGGTGACTGGCTTAAATGCGTCAATGGAATTGGCTTTGGTAAGTGATCCCATTCGACTCGATTTGAATTTGAATTGTGGAATGTGGTAATGTGGACAGTTCACAGATGCGGGAAATCGAAACGAAGAAAACAAACAGAGGATCTGATCCATCTTTCCGGCCACTTTCGATATCTTTTTAAATTATTCAAGCCATCGCAACTCCAAGCGCCGCCTGATTAAGTTATGGAATTTGAAATTGTACTTTAGTAGGCAAGCATAATGAAAAACTTTTCCTTGTTTGATGGAAAATAACTAGTTGTCCCCTCCCGCCACCCCTTCCAGCCTTCGCTCATCCGCCACCTCGCTCTGGCCTGTCCCCAGCCCACTCGCTCTGCGCAACTTGTTCTGCTCTTTGTTCGCAGTCAAAAATCCACTTGAGTGAAAGTTAAACAAGTCGAGAAGCGAGGAATCCCTTGGCTCACTTTCCTACTGTCTCCACCTTTCCAGGCTCCACAGAGAGGGAGGTGGAGCGGGGGAAAAGCCGACAAGAAGCGGAGGAACGGGGGCCCCATTTCTGTTTCCGTTTTCTCAGTTTTTAACAAAACACAGCCGCAGGCGATTTTCCAAAAATGATTTCGGAATGAGTTTTTCTTTGCCCCGAACTCCTCGGCTTACCTAACCCCCCCGTGACCGCCCCGGCCTCTGCCACTCCCCCCCTGTGTGTGTGTGTGTGTGTATTTGTATGTCTCTGTGTCGGAGTGTATATGGACAAAAGTTGCAAAAGTGATTCGGGCATGAAACAGATAGAACGGCAAGTCCCTGGGTCGGGCGGAGTTGGGAAAGAGCAAATGGCTGGGCCATCCGGGGCGGGGAAAATGGGGGACCGTCAGTCAAGATGGCTGCCAGTCGAGTCCCCAATCAAGTGGAAGCAGAAAAGCCAAAGGATAAGGAAGCAAGTGAGTGGGACGGAGCGCCGAAGCAAGTCCTTTCAAGACGTTCGACGACCATCTACGACGTTTCTACCTCAAAAAAGCCAAAAGCTCAATGACAATTTCCAGAGCTGGGCTAGATATACACGGCGAAAAAAGGGGGATACGTCCAAGGACAAGGAGGACGCACTTGGCCATGGTAGGAGACCCTGCATTGTCTAGATTTTCTTCCAGTTTAATTGGAAGAGAGTCCGGTTGCTCCTGGCCACTTGCCTCACACTTTCTCCACAGGGGGAGGGCTCTGAAACCTCTCCGGGGCCTCCAGATGACAAGACATTTCGTTTCTGCCACAAAATATGGCTTCCACATTGGCTCCGTACATATTTATTACTGATTTCCAATGTCGCATCAAAGTGTGAATTCTGCAGCAGCGAGCGGGAGTGGCTTCGGGGCAGGTTCGGATGGGTTGCCCCACAACGCGGCACTTTAAGCCGAAGGACTTTCTTCCGAACGATTAAAGAGCCAGTTCTTAAACGGCCGAGTCCTGCTTACAAATGTCCCTGCACATAGGCCGCCTCCTTGCTCGAGTGTGTGTGTGTGTGTGTGTATCCCCCGCCAGCGTCAGGTAATTGTGTTTCAGTTGCTTCTCCTCTCGCAACAATAAAAACGATGACAATGCCACTTTTTGTTGCTTTCGTTTTTTGTTTGTTTTGGCATGGGGTGGGGGGAGAAGGGGTGGCCAGGTTAGCCTTGAGAGCCAGTGCGTCCTTCAATCTCCTTTGCTGGTGGTGCTGGTGCTGCTTCTGCTGCGAAACTCATTCAAACTTGAACGCAATTTTTCTTTCGTCCTCCCATTCACACGCACAAGTGGGCGCGTGTGTGTGTGTGTGCTATCCTGATACCCCATTCCTGATCCCCCATTCAACAGCCACTCCCTCTAGAATCCGCCCCACCCCGAACAGGATTCATTTCCTCAGTCGTTTACCTTGACGCTCTTTATGGGACTCCCACTGCCACACGAAATGTGAACGAAAATAAAAAATGATAAAAGTTGGCAGATAAAAATTACACCCACACACACACACATTCACGCACCAGGACACTTGCTCACACACACACACACACACACGCAGCTGAGTTGCCAATTCACCTGCATACAAAATGGCGCGCCCCTTCCCTCCATTTTCTGAGTGTTCATCCTTCGTCCTGCCACCAAAACTCAATTCCAACCCCCAATCTCCGATCCCCAGCTGCCACGCCTCCCGCTCCCCACTTCGCCCTGCCTCCACCTGCCGCGCAACACCAGCAGCAGCAACATCGAGAACATCCATGTCGGGAATTGTAATTTTTCCTGCTTCATTTCCTTTGCCGTTCTTCGTTTCGTTTTTCCTTTATATTTGTGCTTTCCCCGCCCACTCCCACCCCCCTTCGTTTTCCTTTTTTTGGCGCCTTCGTTGGAAGGAAGCATCGACGTCGCCGTCGCCATCGTCAGCCAGGGGAGCAGTGGGCTAAGACGGGCTCTTTAAGGCTAAGAGCAGGAAAATATTGTACCAGATCCTTTGGCCCTCGGCTAAAATGTTGTGTGCCAAGCTGTTCATTAGCCGAATTTGAATTTTGCTTATGTGCTGAGCTAAACATCCTGAATACAGGATTAGCCTGCTTGGAAATAAAATTCTCTTTAAAGTAATCCTGCATCCAGGAGTTGGCTCAAAGGTAGCAGATCTGGTCACGATCCCTCTGAAAATACTAGACTACAGGACCCATGATGGTCTCAGCCAATCGTCGATCCCTTCGACTTCCCGTCCACCTCGTCGGGTGTCCTTTATGCGCATTTTTCCCCGGCCATGTCTGCCATATTGTGTGCGCTTCAGACTACTCGGAAAACGTTTCATGATGCCTGTATTCTGTATCCCGTGGAGCTCCTCCGCTCCTCACTTCCCAGCTATTTTTCCTCCTCCACGTCAACGGCTACTGCATGGCACTTCCCTTCTCACAGGCAATGAGTTGTGCACTTGCTGCTTCCGGCCTCCGCAATATTGCGATTTAATTCACGAAGTTCCACCGAAAAAAGTGGAAGCTCCTAATGCGAGTCTCCCAATATGCAGGTCCTGCACCTCCTCGCAGAGCACCTCCTGCGTGTAGAACATAATTTATCTGTTTGCAGAAGGAATGATTCAAGGTGCGTGGGGCGGCGGTAGGAGGTCCTTCCCGCGGGGCGGACTGGGCGGCGGCTGTCGCGAATGCAATTTAAATATTTGCATTTCGCCATTTTTGTTTTATTCCGCAGGAGTTTTCCTGCGTCGCTGGAAATCGAGGGAAATTCACATGGCACGTGGAAAGTGCATTGTTGTTCCTTTCTGTCGCTGATCTCTTGTTGGTGGGGTGTGGGGGAGTGTGGGGCGGGAGAGGGTGAAACTCAGGTGACGTGCAGGACGCAGAACGCAGGACGCAGGACGCCGAAAGGTGCATCAGCAGATTGAGTTGCATTTTTCCGTGTTGCGTTGGATGGGGAGCGCTTTCCTTAAAGCTTTAAGGACTCGCGTTCGATGCTCTTGCTGCGAAATTGCATTACTCAGTAATTTCCCGGGCGCCACCCCTCCTCGCCCGTCTGCCACTGCCGCCTTCATTTTATTTGGCGCGCAATGGAATTGAAGTGAGGCGGAAAGGGCAGGGGCAGGGGCAGGAGCGAGGCAAGAAAAAACAACAGGAGCCAGTGTGTACGGGCAGGGACATTTACAGTTAACTCCATAAAGAAAATTTAACGAGCAACATCCTGTGCATGCTGGTACGGGGCGGGCGGCAAGGAAGGTCCTGTGGCCGAGAGGGAAGGGTTGGGGGCGGGCAGACGCAACAAGGACGACGACAACAAGATAAAATGCATGCCCAGAAAGGAGGCTGCGGAAAGAAGCACCAAATACATTTTGTGACAAGGACGGCGCATGCAGGACTCGCCAAGCAGAAGGAGCTCCATATCCTTGGCCAAAAAAATAGTCAAAAGGACTGAATCAAAAGTAAAATCATCTCTGGTACACTGCCAGCTGAATTTGTGGAGGGGAATTTATTCATTTATTCGACTTCAGGACAGTTCTCTCAGTGCATGCGAAGGATATGGCCTGGCTATGAAACGGTGGCAAATAGAAGGCCGCCCTCTGCCCATCAGACTCTCATCAGGTCCTGCTCCTTGCCTCTGGGCCCCTCTCGCCTGCCGCCGCCTTGGAAATCCAGGACGGGCAAGGACCTAGGGGCGGTCAAAGTGGGACAGAGAAGGAGCAGAGTGGAATGCCAGCTAACAAGTTTTATGCCTTCCCCGTTTTCGGATCCCCTAGCTGACGGAGCTGTCTTGCAAACACACATTTTTTCAGTCTCCGAAGTGTTCCTTAGTGCGTTTGATTCTCTGAGAACGATCCATTCGAACCAAGTCCTAGTCGAAGTCCTAAGCCAAACTATTAAACGAGGAGAACGGCACACTTTTAATAATTTCCATCAAAAAAGATTCTCCCGAAAAGAGTGCGAAGCCGTTCGACTAGTGCCGCGGGTGAAACTTTCTTCTGATTTCAAATTTTCTGGTCGTTGTTTCGCTTCGCACTGCCGCTTTAAAAAACGATTCGAGGCCTTGGCAGTCGCAGGACTGAAGATGGAAGGGACCGCCATGACAGTGGCGGGCGCGACAGCTGGAGCGGGAGTCGGATCTCTGCCCGTGGCCCATCAACGGCGTCATCATCAACATGGCATCCTGGCATCCTGGCTGTCCTGGCTGTCCTGGCTGTCCTGGCTGTCCTGCTCCCCGTCCCCTCCCCAGGATCCCTGGCCCAGAAATGTGTGTCTATCAGTCTACCAGTTTGTGCTGCTTTTTTGGGGTTAGCCAGTCACATTCCCTGCTGGATGGCGGGGTGGCTTGCCAGGATAGGATGGTGGGGATGCGAAAATTCAGTTATGAATTCATTTCGAATTGAGGTAACATGATTACCGCTATGATGATGCTCTTCCGCTTCAACATCGTCAATATATTTCGCTTGAGCTGTGTTTATTTACGTTCCCCGCACCCCAGCACGGCAGTTAGCAGGGGCGGGAAGGTCCTGGCGGCTGGCAGGTGGAGCGGGCGGTGGGGCCTGGTTCCGGGGGTGGACAGCCTGAAATGAGCTTCTGCCACGCCAAGGTGGCGCTGCTCAAATAAACGAACGCCTCGTTGAGTTCGTAGCTCGCAGAGACAACAACACCCAGGCAGTGCACTCAGCGAAAAGCGTTGGTCCTTTCGGGTTGAAAACAAGGCGACTTCCTGGGAGGCATTTGCAGCAGGCCCTCGCAAAGCTATGTCTCAGGGCTACCTCTTGCAAGACACTTTCAAGTCACTAGGAGTTTCTCCAAGTGCAGCGGATGCAGATGCTGGGGAAGTGGTGGGGCCTGGGGGTAGGCCAAGGCTGAGGGCCGGCTGGGGGTGATGTTTTCCCCGCCGTTAAGTGGGGGCGCGCGCGCATCATCTACAAAATGGCTGTCAACAACAACATGGCGTATACGCGTTATGAATACGCATTGCTTGTTTAAGTCCCTCGTCCCTTCTCCCTGTCTGGCTGCTGGTGCGGGGACTGGAGGCGCCGGGGATCTGACTTCGCCCCAGCGGCACTTCAAGTACTTAAAATTTCACACTTTTTTCTGGCGCCCACCTCCCCCGCCCGGGCGGCCGCTTGTTTGGCTTGTTTAAAGCGAAAAAGTTGCCGCCATTTAAGTTGTGCAACATTCCTTCCCATTTGCCGTGCTGCTCGCCCTGCCGACGTGAAAATAGGCAAAGTTTAGATTGAGTCTTCTCGGCATAGTCATATAACTCCGCCAGGATACCCGCAGCCCTTTTCGAAATCCGAATGGCCGGAGGCTGGCGAAAAAATGTACTTTTTCCCAACTACCCGCAATATATCCGGAGCAGCACCTTTATTTAAAGTGCCGACTGCGGATGTTTCTGGGAAACAAAGACCCGAGAAGAGTGTGCTAGAAACGCGTCCACATGGCCTGGAACCGGTGACCTTTCCACAGAGTAGAGTAGAGTCCTCTGGCTCCGAGCAACATAAAATATTTGGGATTTTAAGCGTCCGTCCGGCACTCAGCCAATGCAAATTCTGCAACTTATCACATGCAGAACAGCAACAGCAGTTGGCCGAAATTGCGTAATGCCAAAAATAACCAAAACATAAACCCAAACGCACACACCCCCCCTGCCCTGCCCCGCCGCAGGAGCCTGCATGTGCTAAGTGTGTGTGTGTGTGTGTGTGTGCTTGTTCCGGGATGCAAAAAGTAAATAAATATGCTAATAAATTTTTCAAAATAAATCTGTAATAGATAGCAGATATGCGAGGCAACCAAATAACCAAAACCAACGACAACTAAATGCACTCGTCCACCTGTCCCCCCTGGCATCCCCCTGCCACCCCCCTGCCACCACCCACCTGCCGTACAGCCATCTCTGTCGCACTGTAACCAAGCAACATGGTAAAAGTTTTTAATCCACGTTTGGAAAAATTTTTCACACAAATATTTACACAACTCTTCGCTCTAACGATTTGCGCAAACACGAGACACACACACATGTCTGCAATTTTTGATGCCGATAAACACACACACACATATCCTTGTCCCCACCATCCACCCACCACCCACACACAGACAGTACATACACTCACAGTTAGACAGACATTTTAATGTTTGTAAAGCTTTTAAATGCTCCACACACACACACACATTTCTGCTCTTCTGTTTTCCGCACTCCAGCTTTTCCTCGTCCTTGTTCCAAACGAGAGTGTATTAGTGTGGGGGTGTGTATAAGTGTATGTGTGTGGTAGTGTGGTAGTGTGGTGTGGAACAAATGGCAAAACAAATAATAAAGCAAAGCAAAAATAAATAAATGAAAATTTTTAATAAGAATTTTATTTTTGTGATATTTTTAGAGACAAAAGAGGATTGAACGGCGGGAAAGGACGAAAGGAAATCTCTTGTTGATTTTCATTTTTGCTGTTTGTCTGCTAAACACAAAACAAACATAGGGCTTTGTTTTTGGGGACGGGGGCGCCGAACAGAGGGTGAAGGAGGAGGACGGGCCCACCCACCGAGCCGAGCCGAGCCGAACGGGCGGAAAAGTCAAATAATCGGGGGCAGTCCATGCAAATAAATGCGACATTTTTATTCGGGAATTAGCTGGTTCTACGGCCAGTTTCCCCATTTATGAATCATTAGTATTGAAGCACACACGTTAGGTGAACCAGCGCTTTAATCAGCGCTCTCGAGCATCCTTTCGATTTGCGAACGCAGAGTCCTTGGCAGATGAACAGGCGTAGGCCCCGGCGAAGGGAGTATTCTGAGCCCGAAATGGAAACCATTAAGACAATCGACGGTCATGGGAGCCAATCCCACCCACATCTTAGCACAGCATACAGCCATTATATTTATGGGATTGGACTCGGTTCGCTTGCGTCGGTTTGTAAATAAATGATGAAATTTTTATTGGTTGCTGGGAATTGTCTCTGGCCGGATTTAGATTGTTTTTTTTTGTTGGCTGTTGTTTCTGTCGATCTAAGCGCATTTTGTGTTTGCGGTTTTCTGATTTTTCCTGAATTCCGCCGCCCCGACCAAACGTGCCATGCGGGGAGTGTGTTTGGAGGCCAACAATAGCAACAACGGTCGATGAATATTCATATTCGCATTCGCATCGGAGAGCATTCAGCATTGAATTGCAATAAAAGCAAAATCAACACAAAAATCGTAATAAAATCAAAGCAAACAATGCCAACGAGCCAGAGGCAACGGCCGAGTGGGTGGTGCTGGGTGGCAGCTCTTCCCGCCACAATTTGGCCAGAATTCGGATCTGTAACTGGGGCCTAGCCCTCGCAGCCATACTCATAAATATGTCCTGCTGCCGTATCCTGTGGGCTAGTCCCTCCGTGTGCCCAGGCGGCGCCATATTTAATAACATATCAATGACTATTTTATTCTGACTGCAAAGGGTCGCCAAAGGGGGTTGTGGTTGGCCGTTTGAGGTCATTGGACTAATAAAAATGATGCGAGATATCACAAGGAGTCGACTTACAATCCAAACCGGAGCCTAGGAATTTCTAATCCCTCAGATTAATTGGCTTGGAAAGCTGAATGCATCTTCCAGATGGAATCTCCGAAATGGAGCGAAACGGTGCCAAACCACTTGCTCTTTCGCCGTCTCCCAGATGCAAGTCTCCTCCTCCCGGCGACTGTAACCCGACCGGGAAGGCTGCCGCCCCAACCCCTTGAAAACTACTAATTGCCGGGGCCAAAGCGGCACGCTTAATTACACGATAATTTCGCATCATTTTAGTCAAGCGTTCTGGCCAAAACACGCGTGTACACAACCATGCAACCTCCACGGGCGCAGACACAAGTATGTATCTGCAGATGCGCTTACAAGCGCTGCTGACTGGTGCTCTGGTTCCTGGGAAATCAAAGTCTGGAATTGACCGCCGAGCATATAGCGCTTAAATGAAGCATGCTGCTGCTGAATTTCAGCTTATTTAATGCAAATGAAGCGACCCGCTCCGCCTTGCAACTTCCAACTGAAGGCCATTTCACTGTCAAGCTTGCACTGGAGTGTGTGTTGATTGTATCAGAGTGTGTGCGAGGGAGTGTGAGTGTGTGACGGGCATGTTGACGGCGCCTGATAGTCATTCCCACTCCCATTCCCATCCCCATGCCAGAGCCTGTCTTTGGCTCTACGCTCCTGATACCCTGTGGTTTCCTGGCCAGATCCAGATCCGGTTCCAGACCAGGGCCCGGGCCTTATAATTGGAGTAATCCACAAAGATTGAATTGTGTGTCCAGGCCTCTTATGATAGTACTTAAGAGGAACGCTCTGGCATGGACATTGCCGGGTAGAATGTCCGGCAAGTACAACTCAAAAGTAATCAAATTAGGCGTCCTATCGGGTATCCACCTAGTCGATACTAATTACCGGCAACTTGGTTTATTTTTTAGTTGCAATCTAGACCAATTTATCTGCGCAGACATCTAAAAAGGTGGGGCTACGTGGGCTGCTGCGATTCAGCTCTCCTGCTTTCCTGCTTTGGCAGCGCTGTGCTTTTGTGATGTGATGCTTTGGTGTCGACGACACGTGTTTGCCTTTTCGGAGGACAGATAGCCAAGATACATGCGACAGGAGACAGACGAGAGACGACAGAGGACGGACTGACAGCAGGCAGAAGAGACACAAGACAGCTTTATTACACGAGTTATGAGCAAATACGCATATGCATCTGCAACAGCATCCGTATCCGTATGCGTATCTGCAACTGCAACCGCAACTGCATCAGTATCTGTATCTTGCAGTGGGTGGGCTGTGTGCAGAGTGTGGGTGTTTGGCTTCAGATTCCAGATTAATGCCTCCGCCCAGCAGGCCAGCCAAAGAGCCAAGCAGATTCGATCAATATTGAAATGAATGCAAATTACAAAAACATCTTATTGATGCCAGAGCCAAAGCCAAAACAGATGCATCTGATGCAGATGCACAGATGCACAGATACCACTCTGTTCGCCCCTCTAAGCTCATTATGGAAATTATTGGAAGGTAAACTGCGTCCGAGAGGGGCTCTGGCGGGGCTTAGAGCCCTGCACTTGGTTGCCGAACAGTTTACATGCGAAAGCCCTGTGCTGTCTCTTAAGTAGTGCTCCTTAAATGCTTAAACCCATTTCACAGCAGCTTTAAAACGGCTGAGCATTCTGGCCAACAAGTTAAAGGCCTCTGAGTTCTCGCACAAACTGCCAAACTCTGCCGACACAGAAGTCCTGTTAAAGGTTTCCTCCAATAATGGATATCTTGTGCTTTAACGTGTGGAAAATCTTCACCGATTGCCTCCGCCCCTGCATGGCGTATCCCACGGACGAGGCTACGATTTGTCATGGACAGTAGTGGTATGACCATTGCATGTTACATTCACGTACATACCTCCGGCCCACACTCTCGCCACCCCCTGAAACTACCCCGATGACTGCCTATTTCTGTAACTATTTATTTCTTTTCCTTCGTGGTCGTGGTCGTGGCCCCATTGCCATCGAGCGTATCGAATGCAAAGTGACAGTTGAGCAAGTTGCAAGCGTTTTGCTTCGGTTATCGGCCCCCTCTGTCCGCCTCTGGAATTCCGGCTGGCCTCTCCTTTTGGGCACAAGGTGTCAAAGTGACAAGACCTAAATTTTTTTGTAGCGATTTTCAACGTTACGGCGTTCGGTGTCATTGGCTGGCACGCGGGGCGGGGTAGGACGGCTTGCGTGCGGCATGCACATGCTCCCACCTTGCCACAGTTGGTAGCCCCTTTGCATTAAACGATCGCATTTCGGACCACATATTGAGCTTATCAAATATTAACACATTTTCAAGCGCTGACATGTGCGGCTCCCTCTGTCTCCACTGACCCTCCTCACGCTCCCGCTCCGGCTCCGGCTTCCGCTGTTACGTTGCATGTCCTGTCTCCCCATTAGCCCCACATCTGGCGATGAGACACGTCCCTTTCTAGCTCCTATTGTCACTTGCCTACCACTTCGGTGTTAGTATAACGTGGAACGTGGAAACTTGGTTAAGTATTTTTGGTTTAATTTAATGAACCCCAAATAAAAATCAAATCCTTTCCCGATCGAAACTCCAGGGTATCCCCATTTCCTCAGCACATTAAGCCCATGTTGTTGTCCTTCTGACGTCGCGAGCTTGGCGTGAAATGACATTGCGTGTAGCCTTCCTCCTGCTCCGCGAAGGAGCCGGAATGAGACAGCCAGCTGCAGGACGAAAGAGAGGGGAGAGGCCCAGAAACGCTACCTCTGACAACTCTGAACGGTAGCATTGCATGTGTGGATTCGAATGTGGATTTGGATGTGGCAGCAGAAATGGGCCCGGAACATGCGCCCATACATCACTCCCTCCAGATGGAGAGCTCTGCGGGACCGCGAGGGTAGCTCAACTAGAAACCGAGTACCATATGCTTGTTTGTATCTTTCGAAGACAATTTTAGCCGTGAAGCTTCTTAAAACAGATGTATTGGCCAAGATGTGAGCTTCGGGAAGGCCATTTATCTCCTTTGAAAAAAAAAGTAAAAATTTAAAAATATTTCGAAAATTTTTCAATCTGAGCTTTAAATGCAGATCGATGGCAATTTCATCCACGAATATCAAACTGCAAACCATTTTAGAATCGGATGCCAATTGGCCAAGATATGGGCTTTGGGAGGAGACTACTAACGACTCCCATGTATCCTTCGAATCGAGAATCGGTGCCATCACAAAAATTTCAAAAATATCTCAAAAATTTTTCAATCTGAGCTTTGAACGCAGATCGATGGCAATTTCAATCACAAATATCAAACTGCAAACCATTTTGAAATCGGATGCCAATTGGCCAAGACTTGGGCTTTGGGAGGGGACTACTATCGACTCCCATGTATCCTTCGAATCGAGAAGGGGTGCCATCACAAAAATTTCAAAAATATGTAAAAAAATTTTTCAATCTGAGCTTTGAACGCAGATCGTTGGCAATTTCAACCACAAATCACAAACTGCAAACCATTTTAGAATCGGATGCCAATTGGCCAAGATATGGGCTTTGGGAGGGGACTACTATCCACTCCCATGTATCCTTCGAATCGAGAAGGGGTGCCATCACAAAAATTTCAAAAATATCTCAAAAATTTTTCAATCTGAGCTTTGAACGCAGATCGATGGCAATTTCAATCACAAATATCAAACTGCAAACCATTTTGAAATCGGATGCCAATTGGCCAAGATATGGGCTTTGGGAGGGGACTACTATCGACTCCCATGTATCCTTCGAATCGAGAATCGGTGCCATCACAAAAATTTCAAAAATATCTCAAAAATTTTTCAATCTGAGCTTTAAACGCAGATCGATGGCAATTTCAACCACAAATCACAAACTGCAAACCATTTTAGAATCGGATGCCAATTGGCCAAGATATGGGCTTTGGGAGGGGACTACTATCCACTCCCATGTATCCTTCGAATCGAGAAGGGGTGCCATCACAAAAATTTCAAAAATATCTCAAAAATTTTTCAATCTGAGCTTTGAACGCAGATCGATGGCAATTTCAATCACAAATATCAAGCTGCAAACCATTTTAGAATCGGATGCCAATTGGCCAAGATATGGGCTTTGGGAGGGGACTACTATCCACTCCCATGTATCCTTCGAATCGAGAAGGGGTGCCATCACAAAAATTTCAAAAATATCTCAAAAATTTTTCAATCTGAGCTTTGAACGCAGATCGATGGCAATTTCAATCACAAATATCAAACTGCAAACCATTTTAGAATCGGATGCCAATTGGCCAAGATATGGGCTTTGGGAGGGGACTACTATCCACTCCCATGTATCCTTCGAATCGAGAAGGGGTGCCATCACAAAAATTTCAAAAATATCTCAAAAATTTTTCAATCTGAGCTTTGAACGCAGATCGATGGCAATTTCAATCACAAATATCAAACTGCAAACCATTTTAGAATCGGATGCCAATTGGCCAAGATATGGGCTTTGGGAGGGGACTACTATCCACTCCCATGTATCCTTCGAATCGAGAAGGGGTGCCATCACAAAAATTTCAAAAATATCTCAAAAATTTTTCAATCTGAGCTTTGAACGCAGATCGATGGCAATTTCAATCACAAATATCAAACTGCAAACCATTTTAGAATCGGATGCCAATTGGCCAAGATATGGGCTTTGGGAGGGGACTACTATCGACTCCCATGTATCCTTCGAATCGAGAAGGGGTGCCATCACAAAAATTTCAAAAATATGTAAAAAATTTTTCAATCTGAGCTTTGAACGCAGATCGTTGGCAATTTCATCCACGAATATGAAACTGCAAACCATTTTAGAATCGGATGCCAATTGGCCAAGATATGGGCTTTGGGAGGGGACTACTATCCACTCCCATGTATCCTTCGAATCGAGAAGGGGTGCCATCACAAAAATTTCAAAAATATGTAAAAAAATTTTCAATCTGAGCTTTGAACGCAGATCGATGACAATTTCAACCGCGAATATCAAACTGCAAACCATTTTAGAATCGGATGCCAATTGGCCAAGATATGGGCTTTGGGAGGGGACTACTATCGACTCCCATGTATCCTTCGAATCGAGAAGGGGTGCCATCACAAAAATTTCAAAAATATGTAAAAAATTTTTCAATCTGAGCTTTGAACGCAGATCGTTGGCAATTTCATCCACGAATATGAAACTGCAAACCATTTTAGAATCGGATGCCAATTGGCCAAGATATGGGCTTTGGGAGGGGACTACTATCGACTCCCATGTATCCTTCGAATCGAGAAGGGGTGCCATCACAAAAATTTCAAAAATATCTAAAAAATTTTTCAATCTGAGCTTTGAACGCAGATCGTTGGCAATTTCATCCACGAATATGAAACTGCAAACCATTTTAGAATCGGATGCCAATTGGCCAAGATATGGGCTTTGGGAGGGGACTACTATCCACTCCCATGTATCCTTCGAATCGAGAAGGGGTGCCATCACAAAAATTTCAAAAATATCTCAAAAATTTTTCAATCTGAGCTTTGAACGCAGATCGATGGCAATTTCAATCACAAATATCAAACTGCAAACCATTTTAGAATCGGATGCCAATTGGCCAAGATATGGGCTTTGGGAGGGGACTACTATCCACTCCCATGTATCCTTCGAATCGAGAAGGGGTGCCATCACAAAAATTTCAAAAATATCTCAAAAATTTTTCAATCTGAGCTTTGAACGCAGATCGATGGCAATTTCAATCACAAATATCAAACTGCAAACCATTTTAGAATCGGATGCCAATTGGCCAAGATATGGGCTTTGGGAGGGGACTACTATCCACTCCCATGTATCCTTCGAATCGAGAAGGGGTGCCATCACAAAAATTTCAAAAATATCTCAAAAATTTTTCAATCTGAGCTTTGAACGCAGATCGATGGCAATTTCAATCACAAATATCAAACTGCAAACCATTTTAGAATCGGATGCCAATTGGCCAAGATATGGGCTTTGGGAGGGGACTACTATCGACTCCCATGTATCCTTCGAATCGAGAAGGGGTGCCATCACAAAAATTTCAAAAATATGTAAAAAAATTTTCAATCTGAGCTTTGAACGCAGATCGATGACAATTTCAACCGCGAATATCAAACTGCAAACCATTTTAGAATCGGATGCCAATTGGCCAAGATATGGGCTTTGGGAGGGGACTACTATCGACTCCCATGTATCCTTCGAATCGAGAAGGGGTGCCATCACAAAAATTTCAAAAATATGTAAAAAATTTTTCAATCTGAGCTTTGAACGCAGATCGTTGGCAATTTCATCCACGAATATGAAACTGCAAACCATTTTAGAATCGGATGCCAATTGGCCAAGATATGGGCTTTGGGAGGGGACTACTATCCACTCCCATGTATCCTTCGAATCGAGAAGGGGTGCCAACACAAAAATTTCAAAAATATGTAAAAAATTTTTCAATCTGAGCTTTGAACGCAGATCGTTGGCAATTTCATCCACGAATATGAAACTGCAAACCATTTTAGAATCGGATGCCAATTGGCCAAGATATGGGCTTTGGGAGGGGACTACTATCGACTCCCATGTATCCTTCGAATCGAGAAGGGGTGCCATCACAAAAATTTCAAAAATATCTAAAAAATTTTTCAATCTGAGCTTTGAACGCAGATCGTTGGCAATTTCATCCACGAATATGAAACTGCAAACCATTTTAGAATCGGATGCCAATTGGCCAAGATATGGGCTTTGGGAGGAGACTACTAACGACTCCCATGTATCCTTCGAATCGAGAAGGGGTGCCATCACAAAAATTTCAAAAATATCTCAAACATTTTTCAATCTGAGCTTTAAACGCAGATCGATGGCAATTTCATCCACGAATATCAAACTGCAAACCGTTTTTGAATCGGATGCCAATTGGCCAAGATATGGGCTTTGGGAGGGGACTACTATCGACTCCCATGTATCCTTCGAATCGAGAAGAGGTGCCATCACAAAAATTTCAAAAATATCTCCAAAATTTTTCAATCTGAGCTTTGAACGCAGATCGATGGCAATTTCATCCACGAATATCAAACTGCAAACCGTTTTTGAATCGGATGCCAATTGGCCAAGATATGGGCTTTGGGAGGGGACTACTATCGACTCCCATGTATCCTTCGAATCGAGAAGGGGTACCATCATAAAAATTTCAAAAATATCTCAAAAATTTTTCAATCTGAGCTTTAAACGCAGATCGATGACAATTTCAACCACGAATATAAAACTGCAAACCGTTTTGGAATCGGATGCCAATTGGCCAAGATATGGGCTTTGGGAGGGGACTACTATCGACTCCCATGTATCCCTGGCATTATTAATTCTGGCAGAGGAAACAATGTATAATCTAACTTGCATTAAATTTTAAATTTCCACTATTTTAATTTTAAAAGAGTAAAATTATGTCGCAGAGTCCTGTTAAGACCTTTGCAGCGGGGGGCAGAATGAAATGTTTCCTGGATGGCTACTTTTCGGATGCACCTCCTAGGGCGGTTGGCCACTTAACTGAACTAATATACGGACGACGGAGCAGTGTTGTTGCTGCTTGTTTGGCAGTAGCAGTTGCATCGTTTTAATGACAAAACACGGAGCTATCATATCGTACCCTCTCGCACTCCCCAACGGGCCCCGATCCCGAAATAAGCCCCTCGGACGGCGGCAGAGTGTCAGCGTTGTGTCGAAAGTGGAATCCTTTTCCGTCCTGCTTCTTTTCTGACACATGCCAGACACAAAAAGAGGGCGGTGGGGGACGGGCTGGGTCGGACACAGACACGGACACGAATGCGGACGGACACTGGAAATTGGAGTAGGTTTGCGTGTCAGCAACAGTAGCTCTCTATGTATACCACTATGGCACTATATCCTCTGCACTTCCTCCAAGACCCTCTGACTATCTGGACAGGTACTACTCCCCGGTGTTCCATGGATTCCATGGAACCATGCCACCATGCCGTCCGGTGTCTTTTCTTGGCTGGAAATCGGCTGTCTGGCGGCGCGTCACAACTTGAACTTTTCACTCTGGCCTGACTGCGGGGTGTCTCCAGTTCGGCGGAAACTTTGGACCTGACCAACTAAGCGAGAACACTTTACTGAGAAAACTCCCGAACTAAGCCTAATAATTTCAAAACACAAGGTTGTTTGTGTATTCACGGTGTTTGAGGACGATTGACTTCCCAACACGATTCAGCCGAATTTGTGGTATCGCCCATATTAATTTGGTTAACGCTAAGCCAATTACTTAGGGTATTTGCCAGTTCGCTGAATCCGCCCATCGATTCCACCCCTTTCTGGTATTCTGTTTTTTTGTTTTCAATTTCCAGTCCTTTGTTCGAGTTGCTGAGCTGCTTTTCGACAGCTTCAAATCAAACATCGTTGGCTGTCATTGCGTGGCACGCACATCAGCAACAAAGCCCAGTCCCTGTACCTGTCCCTGTCCCAGCCCCAGTCCCTCTTACCACACGCCTAACCCTTTTAGATGCCCCTCTAGAGAGCTCCTCGCACCTGCAACTCACAAGCGGATAATTGTGGACTCGTAATTGTCTCAGGTTTTGAACGAAAATTGAGTCATTAGACGGCGCTCAGGGAGGCAATCAGGCAAACAACAACAAACGGCAGCAAACAATAACAAACAGCTGGGAGCTAGAGACAGGAATATCAAACGGTACTTGCACCGTACAAAAAACTGGTCGATTCGAGTGGTTTTCAGTTTTTCAGAATCAGAGCAAGTCGAAAGTTGCAGGGACTTTTTATGGTAAACACTTTAAGGAATCATATGTGGACTCGATTGACAGCTCAGAGATTCTCGGTGTAGTTTTTGTGGCCATTAGGGTCGATCTTTTTATAATTTGGCCGGCGAAGCTGGGAGTCAAGTTTGCAGTTTCGATTTCTACTGGCGTGTCTGCTCCGCAAATGATCTTTATGCGGACCATCTGGAAATCACGCTGCCCCGACGGTGCCAGCGCGTGTCCTGGCCAAAAGCATTTATCACAACTACAACTGAACTATAACGACAACACGACAGACACGGCTAAGCCCCAGCATCAGCCCCGGCTACAGCTTCAGATACAGATACAGTTGCAGCTACAACTGCAATTACCACAAGTTTGCTGCTGGAAGGGCTGGACATGCCAGCATGAGTGATGATGAATGAGTGCCAGATTTGAAGAAGACAGCCGGAAAGCGGGGGACCCTGGTCGCTCCTGACCCGCCCACCCCGGTCCCCCCCGTCTCACCGCTCTAAATGCCATTTAATGTTAACAAATTCATTTTTGGCGACAAACGGAACAACGCAGAGAGAAAATTCCCACACAAGCAGGCAACCCGGCCGAAAGCACAGTGGGCAGAAAGTGCCCAGGTTAATACGTATGGAGAGGTGCCATAGGTATGTAAAATAATTGAAATAAGTAAGCACTCACCCTTTTTCTCTGGGGACTATTATCGTAGGGTGCGAGGTGTCCAACCGGGAGGAGGAGTCTCATATCACATACTTATAGTCCGGATCAGCTGTCAGTATCAAGATGCGCCATCGTAATCGTGGAAAGGTTAATTTGAGGAGTGCCATTCCGGGTCCAATAAGAAAATCCAGCTGCCAGTACCAAGATCACGGCTTCCAAAGTCAGAATATAAAGGCATTTACTCTCGTTGGATCAGCACACACACAAATACTAACATACTTACCTGCAAGGGGACGCCAAAAAGGACCCGGGCATAGAGCGCCTTGCAGTTCCACCTTAGACATTTAAACCGGGATTCTCTTCATTTGTATCAGTTGAGAAGAGTACCAGGGACCTGCCAATACAATTTTAAGGGCATCAATTGACGCCAAATGCTTTCAATTTCACTTTTTAGAACCGGCGTCCCTCATACTTACACCCACACGGGACAACAGACCTGCTGCCTTGAAGCTTCCTCCAATCACTTGTTTTCGACGATGTACGGATCGGGAATCGATAGATGTGCCCTCGATCCTCAGTTCTGCCTTTTCTGGATGTGTTTTTGGCTGGCTAATGATTATTATGTCGCTCCAGCAAGTGGCTGAAGGAAAATGGCGAATTTGAGCTGGCAACGATCGAGAGGGGATCCTCGCTTTCGACACTGTTTTAGAATTAAGTGTTGGAAAGTGTGCTCGGTTGGTGCGCGGATTAATTCAAATTCAAAAGTGAGATTATGGCCGGAACATGATCAGGATGAGTATGGAGATGATGGCAACTATGGCAGGTCGGGTTTAGTCTGTAAGGAGGATGAATATTGTTTCACAAGCGAACTTAAAGCTCTTGTGTTAGAGTTAAGTTATTTTAGTAAGTCCTTGCACTTTCGTAGGCCTTTCCCACTGTGCGCCTGATGCAGCAAATACGGCCATGGCTCCAGCACGTCCATCATTCAGGACTGACCCGTGACCCTACCTTCCGCCCCTCTGCCCTTTGCCGTTGGGCGGCTGCCAACTGATAAACGAACGTCACACGTCAGGACTCTGGGCAGTTGGCAGGACATCAGTCCGGCAGGCCAGCAGGCCAGCGGCTCGGAAACGGAGAGAGAAGCTCGTCCTGGACGAACGCTTTTGTGGATTGATGGCCCTGGACAGATTGAACGCCGCACGCACAGGCACACGCACGCCCTGCCGGGACACACACAGTCATGTGTGTGGCACGATAGTATGTAGAGCTACTGCAGGCTGATGGACATTTAATATGCGTTTTAGACAAGCCACTAGAACACGTTGCAACAGTGAGTCTGTGTGTGTTAAGTGCGATGTGCTGCACAGCATCCTTCTACCTCCACCTCCACAGTGAAGCCACAGAACGGGTAACAGCCAGCTGAACCAGGGATGCCGTGTGCTCCCTACGCAGACCTCACTGTGCCATGCTCATGCCCATGTCCATGTCCATTTCCATGTCCGAGTGCGTGCTACGTTTTGCAACGCCTGGAGATGTGGATATATCCGTCCCTATGCCTGCTCTATGTGGCGACGAAATTCGTCATGGCCACAGTTGTTGCTGTTGCCGATGTTGCTGATGTTGCATGCCGCCTGTGCAGCAACAACAGTGTGCCATTGTTTTGCATTAAATGCTATCTACGTTGCCGTGTCCAGACGTCCCCTTGCCCCATGTCCACGTCCCTGTCTATACCCAGGCCCCTCCCACTGCCACCTCTGCATTGTTCGCAGTTGTGTTTTCGGGTTTTGGCATTCGGTTTTCAGTTTTCGGTCGCAGGTCGTGGCTCGTAGGTGTGAATGCGCGCACATGTGTCGAACAAAAGGCACTGACTTCCAGCAATGGCCGGCCACCCCCCAGAGCCCCACCCCCACTCGTAGCTGCCCTCGCATGTCCTTCGCATTTATAGTGTGTTGGGCCGATATTAGCCACGCATATTAACTTGGCCCGCCAGTTGGGCCGGGCGATTAAAGACGAAACTAACGGTCACGAAACTGCACTCCGAAGACCTGGCACTCGCACCTGGTTCCCTCAAACGGTCCACGTCCACATATAGTCCGTACTCGAGCATTCACTTCTGAAAGGCTACTTCAGAGTGGAGTGGAGAGTACTGTACCGTACTGAGTGGAGAGTGCTCTTCTTGTGAAGTATCTTCGGGCTGTGGCTGAGATTGGTTTGTGTTTTGGCCGTAAACCTGAGTGTCTTCGGAGTCGAAATGATCCGCCCGAGGGACGGACTCAGATCGCCACCAGAAGTTGATGGGCTTTCACAAATCCATATCCCACCTATGTATGTATGAGTCTGTAGGCTCGCAGACGAGTTTATTCATTTATTTATGTATTTAGATAGGCCCCATTTTTCTCCAAACCCAATTGCAAAGACAGTGTTCTTTGATTTTTTTATTTTATGTATATTTTTTCTCATCAAATGTTTTTCATTTCCATTTTTGTTTGTTGCTCTTCTTCGTCTTGTCCGCCTTCCGTGTTTTGTTTTATTTAGGGTTTGTTAACAATTTGTTTTACTTTTAGGTTTTGTATTGATTTCGCACTTCTCTGACCTTTGACCTTTGCTACTCTCATTCCCAGCGAACGGCATCCGCCGGTAATCGCTTCGCCCACACCTCACTGCCTGATCCACTCTCGGGACCAGCTCTTCCGCTCGCAGGACATAGGACAACATATGTATATCTCTGTGCCTTCGTGGTTGTGTTCGCATCGTTTATAGACTTACGCATTATGCTAACACTAAATACTTTTTACAATAATTATAATAATTCATCGTCATGTATCAATTGAAAACGCAAAGGTGTTAGCTGGGAATTTCTGTACTCGTTTTTGTTTGGTTTTATTTGTTTTATTCTGCTTGCTATATCATTATAATTGGAAATTCATATATTTATGCCCACATACTGTACGTACATGAATAAGTTTGTTAGACGTTATCCTTTTCTAGGTTTACATTTAGTTTTAGCATTGGTTGCCACCTCATTCCTCATTCCTCAATCCTCTGCTCACTCTGCTCTCATCCTGCCTCCTTGCTCTACTACTCCTGTTCCTCATATCCGTTTCTTTATCCTTTTGTTTATAATAAATTACGTTTGCTTACCGACTAAGACCACAAAAAAAAAAAAATAGTTTTAGTTTAGTTTGCTATGTGTTTCTGTGTACGTGTGTGCTGCTGCATATAGCTCTGCATACGTATGTATATATATATATTCGTGTACATATATGCTGTATATATAGACTTAGGACCTAGGCGAACTACACAAGTACATGTCTAGTTACGTTTATGTTGTTAGACAACGATTATAATATATATCCATATTTATAATTGTAATAATATAAAAAAAATTGTCTGAAAATGCAGGCGAAATAAACAGTTAGAGTTACTAATAAAATGTGCTAATAAAAAAACTTTACTCTGATCTTTCTGGCCTCCTCGTATCCTTTCTCCTTACGTCTCCTTTCTTTTTCCCCCTTTAGACTACAGATTTTTATTTGCATTTGTATTTATACACTGATACACATAAATAGTTTGCCATTGTTGGTTTCTTTTGTTTGTTTACAAATTACAGACAAGACGTTTACTGGTTTCATTTAATATTTTACTTTTCTTAAAGACTTTTGTATTTGTTAAAAAAAATTGTTTACTATGTGCAGCGCCCGATTATTTGCTCTTAGTGTTTTTACATTTCGAAGGATTCTTCTTTGTCTATTCTCTGTTTTGTGTTTTAGGTTTTTAATTTACAAATATTTTGGCGCCGAATTGAAATACAAAAAAAAATAGCACAGTAATAATAATAATAATAATAAAGTATAACAAAAACAAAACCAAGCAGCTGGGCGAGATTGGCCTGGGGAGGGAGTTGGGAGGTGGGAGCTGGCAGGGACAGAGCACGACCCGTGGGGTGGGCTTTTCTCTGCGAAGAGAGCGAAGGGCCACGGGCCACGAGCCACGAGCCACGAAGAGCGACGGCTAGCTATCTTGCTCTAACATTCCGCCATAAGCAACTGCTCCCCAGTTGGCCAGGGCGTTGGAGCAAGACGGCCGTAGTTCTGGCGAACGTGGGGGCGGCCACTTCTGCTGCTACTCGCCGCCGTTCTCTCGCGCGCGCTCTCTCCGCTCTGCCTCGCTCTCACTCCCGCTCCCGCTCCCACCGAAGCCAAAGCCGAAGCCCCCAAGGTCCTTGAGGAGCAGCAGCCGCGTTGCCAACTGTTTCGTATATTACCAAACGAGCCCTTCATTCTGCATGTTCTGCGGTTCGCTGAAATTCGTCGAGCTCATAAATTCCGGTGAGTTGGTGCGGGGGCCATTTTGTTGTTGTTGCTGCTGCTGGGTCTGGTTCGCCGCTTGTTGCGCATTCTGCGCCACTTGCTGCTGCTGCTGCACGGCCGCCTGTTGCTGCGCCGCTGCAGCGGCCATCAAGTGCTCCGCGCTGGGCGGCGGGGGCGGTGGCGGCGGCGGTCCGACGGCCGACTGCAGCTGCATGGGCGGTCCGCCCGCCTGTCCCAAGAACGTCGACTCCGGCGTCAGGCCGAACTCGTTCACCATCGGAATGGGTCCGCTGTGGTCCATGGGTCCACCTGGGATGTGAAGGATTCAAAGCAGAGAGAGAAAACTGAGGTTAGTCTAGGGAATCAATAAATAGAGGGCATCCTCTTCAGCAATCATCACATGAAACTTTGTGTCTCTGTGTTTTTGTGTTGTGGATTGTGTTGTGGATGTTGTATGTGTACTCTTCATATCGCTACTCGTTCTGACTACCCGTTCTAATTAGTCGTTCTATTAATCGTCCTATTCTTCCACTCGTTCAAATATCGGTTCTCGGTCTCGTAACCTTATTTTTGGTACTCAAAAAAAGTTTAATTTGGAGAAATTTTTATGAAACTTTTCTAATTGCTCGTAGTTCATCTACCTCCGTTTTTTCTCGTTTAATTTCACTTCGAAAAAGACGCAAAACCTATTTGATTTATTTCTCGTTCGATGTCTCGTTCTTTTGTGTTAGATTACTTTTTCTATTACTCGTTGTTGTACTGGTTGATTAATAGAACGTTTGTAATCATCACATAAATGTGGCTCTCTCTAACCCTTTTTTGTGTTGTGGGCTAAGTTTGTTGTATGTTACTACTGTCACTGCTCCACTCTGCACTCGTTCTTGCTTCCGTTCTATTACTCGTTCTACTTTTCGTCCTGTTACACTCATTCTATTTCTCGTTCTATTTCTCGTTTTCTATTTCAAACCTGTCTCGTTCTTTTCAAATTAATTCAAAACAAATTGAAATTGGGAAAAAATGAGCTTAAAAGATTCCCGATTCCTGAGCAGATCAGATTTTTCTATGATCCTTTAAAAAAATGCCTAAAATTATAACCATATATTACGAAGCACAACACTGAGTCCGAAGCTAGTTGGTGTATTTGGTATGTACGTAGGTCTATGTAAGGTCTATGTTGCACGTATCTCATGCTTGGACTACTGATCTTCAGAATCAAACTCACCTGGCGCATTGAACGGCATGGGCCCGCCAGGGTGCCCGGGAAAGTAGGGGCCGTCGTGCGGGTGGAAGGGTCCGCCGTAGCCGAACTCGAACTTGGCGTCCGCCGCGAAGTAGGGGAATCCGGGTCCGTCGTCCAGGCCGCCGGGCGATAGGTTCATGGGAAAGCCCCGCATTTTACGGGCGCCCCCAAAGAAGGGCGGACGGCCCATGCTGGTGATCTGCTTCATGCGCCGCTCCTTCGACCGCTTGTTCTGGAACCACACCTGGAAGGATAATGATTGGATGAGTCCCCAGAATATATTCTTATTGCCCTTGCAACATCTCCGCCCTTTGCATATCGGTTAGTATAACATGAAGTCCTATCTCTAGTGTCGTGTACGAGTAGTTCGAGTCTTGTGTCCCGAGACCCGGGGATCGGTTTATGGAGGCGCATGTCTAATTGTTGTTGCCGTCCATGGTGCTTGTGGCTTTTTTGCATTGATGCTACCGCCACACCGGGCGGCCGTCGCAAAATTAGCCCCATTCGCCATTTCCCCCTTCCTCACTGACCCGCTCCCCACAATCCAAAGGCCACCATTCACCATTCAGTGTCCACATCGACATCCACCGCCATCCAGCAGATCGGCAGGAACTCAACCTAAAGCCCGAAGTCTGTCCCAGCCAAAGTTTCGCAGACTCCGCCGACGTTGCTGCCATTTTTACGACGTTCTGCTTGCCACAAAAAAAGGAACCAAATCTTTGGGGTTTCTCGGTCCTGGATTCTGGACTGCGGGCTCATGTTCTGGGCTTTTGGTTTTCGGCTTTCGGGTTTCAGTGTTTTTTTTTTAGTTGATGTTACGGGTGCTCCAGAAGCACCGTGCCCAGCATGCAGAGTTATAAAATAAAAACATATTTCAAAAGTTTTAGTGGCACCTTTCGGACTGCGTGCCCCGATTCTTTGTCTCTCGCTCGCTGTTCCCATCCTTTTTATTATTATTCTGATGGTTTCTGTTCTGGATTCTGGATTCCCGATACTGGGCTGGCTCTTTTTAATATTCATATCTGGGACGCTCTTTTAATGATCTGCTGCAACTTTTTTGAATTTCTCCTGGTTTTATATATTTTTCTCAATGAAACTTTTTGATTTATGTCTTTGCGCTCCGCTCCGCTTCAGACTTCGGTCGTATTTTTGTTGTTTTGTCGGGGCCTTGGTTCTTCCGATGCCTGGGCGATGTGTTCCGTTGGTGGTGTGCTTTTTGGCAAATAGTTTCCAATGAATTGGGCTTAGATTTCGGTTTTTGACCCATTGCAGCTGTTAGCCAATTTAAGCGTGAATTTTAATGATGAGCGCCGTTCTGCAGTTCATTTGAATTTATGAACTCGTCCGGGGACGACGACTAGACGTGCATATTGCTCCACACTCTCACAAAAGCTCCCATAAGTCCGGACTCCTGAGCCCTTCACATTTCACATTTATTAACTGACACATTTGGCGGCGCAGCGAATTTCGCTAGAAAAGCCTTTTTCGGGCCTGAGAATCGCGCTGGAGCGACGAGGAGTCGCACTATATATGTATGTAGCTTTGTCGGCGAACAGGATGCACACAAAAGGAAGTAACATGCTGTGCATAGTTGGGTCCCAGGCCCCATCGTCTCAGCCATCAGGCATTAGGCATCAGGGACAGTAACCCGGACCCATGAGCATTTGAACATGTGTCTTGGCCTCCGAACCGAACCGAACCGAATCCAAATCCGAATCCGAATCCGAGAGGATGGCCAAAACGGTTAATGCTGATGTTAGGAACAAATTGCCATTTGCTGTCTAGAGTTCCTCCGGAGCGTGTGACTTTATGACAGTCCTGGGAGATAATCTAGCGAGGGGCTTCCATGCCAGGGGCGAGTATAGATTGAGTTGGGAAGAGTTATCGAAATCGAAAGACAACACATTCGGCAACTTCATTACGCAATCCCATCGATGACGTCGTAAAACTCGACGACGGAA
Source organism: Drosophila monieri (assembly GCA_035047585.1). Classification (NCBI taxonomy): domain Eukaryota; kingdom Metazoa; phylum Arthropoda; class Insecta; order Diptera; family Drosophilidae; genus Drosophila; species Drosophila monieri. The sequence goes on along the minus strand of JAWNPJ010000061.1, from coordinate 9,723,348 downwards.
AAAAACACAAATATGCCAAACAAAGGGGTCCCCAGAGTCCCTAGAACACGCGGCTAAGCTGCCACCGCATTTCAATTACGCGTAGCGCTGCAACGCAATAAATAAAAGGTGCATGCCCCAACCACCCACCCGTGCAACTAGTACCTCCAGTGAGCCGGAGTGTTCGCAATATTTTTCCATATGCGATATTTGCCTCTGTGGGCCAGGGCCTGCGGTCACATAATTTTTCATTTTCATATGCGCGCCAAACAAAAGAAACAACAATTGTGGAGGGGGCGTGGTTGGAGGGGGTCCGTCCACAGGGCAGGGCAAACTAAAATATGCATTTACAATAGTTTTGCATTTTTTGCCCGCTCCTGCTCCTGCTCCTGCTCCTGCTCCTGCTGTTGCTGTTGCTGTTTGGTTCCTTCCGCAGTTAGTTGGGTTTGGAGGATCGGGGATTGGGTTCGGGTTCGTTTCCCATTTCTTTGTGTTTTTTACTCTGCGGCGGCACATTTCCCCCATTGTTTTGTTACGTCCACAAAGAAAAACAGCAACAAATGGCAAATGGTGAATGGTAAATGGTAAATGGCAAATGGCAATGGCAAATGGAGTGCAACAAAATGTTCTCTTACTGCGCCAGCTACACAACAACAAAGAACAAAAAATGGCAGAGAAAAATATACAGAAATAAACAAAAAATGCCAATTGCATGTGGGCGTCGTCTCCCCACAGCGAGAAAAGGGGGCCAGCCGGGCCAGGCCATAGGCGGGTGTCTCTCTGCAATGCCCGACGAGTCCATTATGTAACCAGTCAAACCCACAAAGCGCTCCTGCCCTCCAAGACCCCGCAATGACTTCCCCAGATCAAGGAGGTAGTGCCATTCTTGATCCATAATAGCCTCGCCTCGCTCCCCCATGGAGCCCCGCCAGCTCCGTCCCTGGGGTCCAATATTTGCACATTTCTGTAAAAACAGTATAGTTGCCAATCAAAATTCCGGCTCCAGCTCGCCAACAAAATTTGTTTCTTTTTGGCAATAAATGTGCGAAAAATATTTTCCTTTGCCTCTGATTTTGTTTCCATATTGTTTTAGGGTTTACGTGTGTGTTTTAAATTTAGTCGAGATTTAGTTTTCGTTCGGCGGGCAGAGTGTGTTACTATATGTTATGTGATGTATCGGAATCGCGTCATTATCTGGGGCCTCCCCGCCCCACTCCTCGTCTTTTGCGCCAAATTGTTGGCAATTTTGAAAAATGTGCGGCTAATATTTTATTTCCGCACTTTGGCCGAAAATCGAGCAGCAGAACACAACGCAGAGCTCCGAAATTTGTTTCCAATTTGGAGCTTTCAACAGATTCTGGACCTGACCAAGCTCAACCGTAAACAAAGGGGCGGGGTGTTGGGGCTCTCCGAAGGGGCCGAGCGGCGGGGCAGTGGGACTAAGTTAAACGCGCTGCCAGAAACATTTGAACATTTAGTTAAATTATAGGTTAGACTCTGACATAAAAGGGCAAACAACGTAGCATAATGGGCCATGGTAGCAATCACAGGGGGTTCCCGCGGGAGGCAGGGGCGTGAGGCAGGAGGGGCAGCCCAATCCCTCACATAACAAAATGATTATTGCAGCCGAGGGCACTGGGAGAAACTGGCAGTAACTGCAAGTCGGGGGAGTCGAGGAAGTCCGCTTCCTTTCTCTCAGTGCACAACTGGGAGCTGTGCTTCGGAGGGTTAGGCTAACCACCTGCCCCTCCCATCCCTCCCCCCACCATCTGCATTGTGTTGGAAATTATAGCAAATTATGTTAAACGGCAGCGCGTTGGCCTCCCACCTGCCCCTCCCCTTTTTCGTGTTTTTTACTCTTTTGCTGCTCATTTCGCCGATTGTGCGACGACGGGTTCAAAGGGGCGGGATGGAGGACCGGGACCGGGACCGGGACCTGCCCGGGGTTAGGGTCGTATATAATAATCCCCAATCGGGGCTAAAAGAAGTCGCCTCCTCGGCCATCAACACAAGACACTACTACTCCCCAAATGTGTGTCACGTTTCTGGTTGCCTCTGATTGATATGATTGGGCGGCTTGTGGTGTGATTGGGATTGGGACTCCGATTCCTATTCCGATTTGGTCTCGGATCCAGTTGCTCGACATTAGCCCTTTGTTGGCCCATTGTTCGCCACGATTACGACGGCTACCACTTACCACTTACCACCGCAGTCTCTGCTTTCGACTTCGGCGGTTAACCATTCCAGTGATGGGCCTTCTTCTCGGTTATTTTGTTAAATTAGTTTGCTGTGATGCGGCAAGATTTGTTTGTTTGTTTGGACTGCCTTTTCGTGTGTTTCATTGTCGGCCGCTGCGGCTTCTATTCGCCGCTTAATTGCCAAAAACAATGGTAGCAAATGAATTTGGCAATAACCATTTCTGGGGCTAATCAACGGCGGCATTCAGGCCGGAGGGGCCGCCTCGGAGGGCAGTTTCTTTCTAGGAGTTCCTTGGAAGTCTCTATGGTGGAAGGGAATTTTGGACAAACGCTGATCAAAACAAGCCAAAAGCACAACAAATATGTGGGCTCTGCGGTTTCCAGCTCCGACTGGACTGTTAGACCCGATAGATATGGTCATTAACCCATTGAGGTCCACATGACGCGGTAGAAACGCGGGATAATGCCTCCGGAATACCTCCGGCGGTGATACGGGCACTTGTCGATGATTTGCATTTATCGAGCGCCGCCTGTCACGCCCTCACAGAAAACAAGGCAGGCAGCATATCGATGACTACCGACTTCAATTTGTGTTCCCAAAAACACAGAAAATACATAATTCAGACCCTTTGTTCTGCTGCTCCTCCTCCTGCCCGACCCTGCGACCCTGCGACCCTGCGTTTTCCTTCCCGATTGAGGCGTGAATTGGCCTCGAGTAAGAGTTAACAGATAATTAACTTCTTCGTTGCGAGAGATACTCGGGCAGGGCATCTGTGTCGGTGCTTGTATCTGCGGCTCTCAGGTTGTCTCGGGCTGGTTGTTTTTTTCGAGATAGTTTAGTAGGTGTTACTGGGGAGGAGAGCTCCTTGCATGACCCAGCACTCTTCGCAGTTCGCCTCTCGGCTTATGGCTATTTCTCGTTTCGTTTGTTTTTCGCTTAGGGTTTAGTAGGGTTTTGGTAGCCCGGCGCCTCAATCGAAATTAATAGCAAGCTGATGAGTTGTTGAAATTATAATTTCCCCCACCCTGCCCCCTGGAAGCAGGGCCGAAGGGAGTACTTGCCGTGTCATGACAGGGAAGAAGGCGCCCGCCCGGAGTTGAAACTACCATTCCATGTTGAAATAAATGCGTTAAATTAGCCGCTCTTGTGGCCCGCTTGTGAATGGCTCGGTTCCATCGGGGCTCTTTTTTGAACTTTTCGGAGCTTGCGGTTCCAGTTGGGATTGATGCTGTCCCCCGGTTCCCCGGCCCCCTCACTGCAATCAAAACAATTTCCGCTCGATTAATAAAAGCCCAGCTCAGATCGTTTGACTAATTAGTTGGCCATAAAACAAAAGCCCCAAGTCTAAATCGGAATCCGAATCCGAATCCAAGTCAAAGTCAGAGTCGGAGTCAGAAAACGAAAACTCTATACAGCGAGCCCTGAAATTTGTCAACTTCCGAGGCAGCGGACAAAAGCCGAACGACTCCAACAAATGTATATGAAAAGTATAAATCTCGGCTCACCGATTAGGAGCCAGCGGCAGGAAGGGGAACGGAGACAAATGCAAATCACAGTCCGAAATGCTCTCGAATATGTTTCTGTTGACAAATAAACGCCTCTGCACGGCGGCGACAGCACTTGACAAATGTCCGGCTCGCATCCGCATCTGTCGCCGACGTCGCCCTACCATGTCGTATCTGCGCTTGTATCTGAGTATCTTTGTATCTGGGTATCTCGGACGGGTATCCAAAGGCTGGCGCCAAGCTCAGCGCATGCCACATTAAAATTTGTTTGTTTGCCGCTCGCGCTCCGTCGGCCGTGTGATTTCGTTTATTTGTTTATAATTTTTCAAAGCCTAAATGGAGCGCAAGCCGGGCAAGCTTGACCCCGGGAAGAACGAAGCCCCAGAGACCTGAGCCCTCGAGGAAAGTGGAGCAGGTTGATCTGCCAGAAAATGTCTCGGCCACTTCCCGGGCGACAACCGCGGCCATAACTCTTCGGAGGCATTCCGCTTTTAATGACAGACCAGAAAACTGTTCGATAGCCGCTACCCAGCCCAGCAGAGCTACGAGGAGCGGTTGGTTTTATGCCCTGCTTTGGTAGTTATGTTGTTTAGATAGCCCTGATGGGCCCCATATATCTTCCGCCTATCAATTCCCCTAATTTTTCATAGCTTTATGGGAAATGATCTGCGGTGGCTTTCTCAGGTGGAAAGCGGGCCGGAGCTACTAGTTCGGTCGCCTATCAAGTAGTAGGAGGTGTATTGGCAAGTAGAACCTACATTGGGCGAGAAACTAGGGTGGCTGACTCGCTCCTGTCCGCGAGTTCACTGCTTTTGTGCCAAAGTTCACGCAGGAAAGAGACGGACCTATTGGGCGCCCAACGAGGGGCCGAACTTCTGTCCCGTGGTGCGACTCCCTGGCCCCTTGCCCCTTGCCCCTTACCCACCGCCCACTGCCTCCGACCCCCTGGCAGTGTGTCGGCAAAAGTTCTTAAGAACTTCTTTGTGTCATGCCCCCAGGTCTGTGCCTGTGGCTGCTGCTGCCGTGCCGTGGCTGTTGTTGTAAAATTTATTATAAAACTCACAGCGGGCGGGCGCCCAGGCAGGCGAGAGAGAAAGAGCCGGCAGATGGGGTACAAATTTTCTCGTTGACATCTCCAGAGGGGCAGGGACTCGCTGGCTCCCCTCCCACCTTGCCACCGTCCCACCATCTCACCATCTTGATGAGCTGACGAACTGGGCGCTTTGATGGAGATCGGATTACTCAAAGCGACTTCCACAGAAATCAGCTGGAAGCTGACTATGTCTATGCTCGTATCTGGCCACGGACACACGATACCCTTGATATTGGGACAGCCACAACCAAAAAACCAAAAGCGAGGGAAAGGAAAGGAAAGGGAGCGGGTTAAGAGTGCAGCCCTAATGAAGATGCAAATGCATCGGCGAGTGACAGCTCCCTTTCCAGAGCAGATTAAGATTTGTTGGTGCCCCGGCACTTCAGCTCCGACTGGCTGGCATTTGTCACTTTCGTTTAGCTCTGAAAAGGGACCGATCCCAAAGAGGTGTTGATTGTGTCACACTTGTCGCCTCAAAGAGCGCCCAGCCCCTCTCGCGAGGCCGCTCGAGAAAGAAACCAAATCGACAAGAAACGAATGCCGCCTAAATATCCTTTAACTGTAACCAATGACACTTCAAAGAGCCCGAAGTCCGCAATCCAAAAACCAGAACCAAGCCGAATCGCAGCGAACCTGTGCCCATCTCGAGCGGTATGGGAACATCGAGGTGAGTGTTCAAGTGGGTACCAATATCCGAAAAACAATGGGACGGCCAGCTGGGAGGGGGAGCGGAAAATTCAAGTCAGTCAGCCTAATGATCTTGTTGCGGTCAGGAGGACCGCGCGACCCAGATCGAGAGCATATGCCAGGGACGTCCCTGGCAGGTCTCGGCAGGAAGAACATCTGTTCAACGGTGGGAAAGGAAGGATTCGAGGGCGAGGGGGGAGTGGCCTAGGTAAGAGATCTGTCAGCACAGAATTATGATGGAGAGGTTATGGCTTAGTTAGGCCATAGGCCATCAAACTACTGTCCACTGAATGGAAACCGTTGTCACAGCCCACTGCCTATCCGAATGCCATTACCCAGAAAGCCGCATCGGCGCTCTTCAAAGGGGCGCACCTGCTTAAGTTCCAATTAGTTTTCTGCTCCGGGAGTGCAGCCACTTCCTCAATTAATCGCGGCCCCGACGATAATCCGGCCCACTAGGGCTGCTTAACATATAGCCGCGATTCGCTCAATTTGCTGGCCGCTTTTCGAATCCCATTACCAGCCGGCGTGCACGTAATCTTCTGCTTTCCCGTAATCACAGCCTTGCATGTTGGCCAGCCTTTTCCACTCTTCTCTATTGGCGCTGCCAGGATGCATCCGAGGTGCCTCTATTTTCTCTCTGCTTCTGGCTCTACTCTTTGCCAATTTTAGTCTCTGTTTCGGCGCATTGAACTTCCGTTTTAAATGCTCTGGGGCTGCCACGCCCATGCGGCGACTGTGTCCGCCCTCGGTTCGACATTAATTTTATTTTTTATTGTATTTGCTTTGGTTTGTTGTTTTTACTTTTATTGGCCGAGCAATGAAGCGTTGCAAGGCGGCGGCAGTAACGTTGAAAAATCGCGTCCGACTATGTTTTATGATTTTGGAGGGAGGTGGAGCGACGGAGTGGCGGAGTGGCCGGTGGTGACCGCGTTTGCCTTAGTTTTAACATTTCCCAGTCAAAGCGCGGCTAATTTATGCCTTTTTTATGCTGATGAAACTCAGACGGCCCGCTCCACTCCACTTAATGCCCAAAGCCCGAGACTCGGAGGTCGATCTCCAAGAAAACGGAGTGAAGAAGCCGCGATACAAAGTCGAATAAAGTTTGGAAGAAACTCGACTCTCTTTGTTATTTTCTTCTTAAGATCGAGTTCTATTGTGACAAAATTTAGGCAAGTCCTAGACTCCTTCTTCCCCATCCCCATGACACCCTCGCACACCGCCCAAAAACTCACCTGTATGACGCGCATCGGCAGGCCCGTCTCTTTGGCCAGTTGCTCCCTGATGTGCCGTGTCGGCTTCGGCGTCTGATTGAAGGCCGTCTTGAGCACCTCCAGCTGCTTGGCCTTGATGGTGGTGCGCGGACCGCGCCGCTTCGAACCGTTGGCATCGTCGGGACTTTTGTTCTCCGCCTGGGAATCGCCGCGTCCATCCGGATCGCCGTCCAAGGAGCCCTGCGTGAAAAAATGGAGGTTATACGCATATGTATAATGTACAATGCCGAATGCCGAATGCCGGGCCTCATAATCATTTGCCAATCATTAATCAAAGCGGAGGAGGGCGGGGGTAGACCCCAGCCCCAACAAAGCCACCTCTCCGAGCCATCATCGGGGCGGAGAGATGCAAGTGGCGAGTGGTGTATGTACTCCTCGCCCCATTCATTACTCGGCCAAAGAGGCAAACGAGCCAGCGAGCTAATGACTAGCGCTTCCAGTTCGATCTTACCTGATCGGAGTCGTCATGGGTATTTTTGCTATCGGTGCTCATGCTTTGTACTGATATATCCGACGTGCCCAGGGGTCCGCCCGCCGAGTCGGGTCCGTTCGGGCCCAGTACGCCTAGTCCGAGGGCCGTGGCCCGCAAGTGCGGCGGATCGTCGTCGTCGTCGTCCTCGCTCGCCGAGCCCATTAATGAATCTGTAAAATCAGTTGAGTGAGTGAGATTTCCGTGAACAAATTGCCGCGAAGTGGAGGGGTGGGGAGGGGAGGGCGCCCATGGAGAGGCACTTAAAATACAATTGCAATAAATAATATTTGTGCAGGGCTAAGCCCGAAACGACGCTGCCGCCCGGGATTGGGAAGAGGACTATGAATGGGAATGAAGTTGGCAGTGGGAGTGGGTCCTGGTACTAAGATTGGGTTTATTTAGCAGACTGCTGACTGGCCGGGTCACGTGTCGCCATTTCATGGTCTAAGTAGCTGCTTCTGGTTGTGGGCTATTATTCCCCCGACTGGTGTTCAGGTCACGTGTCAACTGCAGTCGTTGCTCGCCGATTTCAGTATAAGTTGATTAACCCGGGGACTTTATCTCTGGAGCAGCGGAGCAGACTTGAGCTCCGGCCCATGCAAAATGCCGACACGCGCTCCACTTTTCAGCTCTGAGCCTGGGAGATAAGAGGAAAACGACCGAACACGGCCAGCGCTGAAACGTGTCACTCAAAATCAGCGATTTCTACACCCGGAAAAACACAAGGGGCGGGACTTATTTAAACTGCATTAAGAACTCTTTAGTTTGCGAGTCTCGTTCCCCCAGCGTTTTCTCCCAGTGCGGGCTGTGCCGAATCGAAAATCTCGGCGCAACTCCTCGGGGAGCACCTGACAGAGAGACACACATACTTGCGCCGAGCGTTCAAATCGAATCAGTCCCCGGGGACAGTTGCCAGAAATAAATTACACTTTATTATGCATAATCTAATCCGCACCAGATGCAGCCCCGCGGACCACATCCCGAGACCCTGGGACTCGCTCCGAGTCTGAGTCTGAATCAGAGTCTGATTCACAGCCGCAGTCTCATCTGGCACCTGTCACATCGACTGACTACAGAGAAAATCTGGCCGGACGAGGAAGAGCTTAACGCGTTCCGAGCCTGGTCCTGGCTTCTGAGATGATGGGATGAGTGGAGATGATGACGACGCAGCTGCTCGAGAGCAGCTCGCCAGGAACAGAGCCACATGCGCGGCTGGCTGTCCACGGGGGGTAGCATTCGAGTTAGATGGATGCAAGCTAGCTGGCCGGGAAAGGAGCAGCCGACTGATGAGATTCAGTTTTTACGCATCGTAATTGGGATGACGGGTTTCTTGTGGATTAGAAAAGCGGAGAGCAGCGTCTTCATCCGAGGAGCGCCTGCCTGGGATAAAAAGTTTAGGCCCATTCCCCTCCACAACCCAAAACCGAATCCCATCCCCGTAAGACTTCCCGCCATCTGGTGTTCCCAGGCCCACCTAACCCATATCAGCCTTGCGCTAACCCACAAGATCTTATCCGTTCAGTCGAGCGTCGCGCAGTGGTCGAGTGTCGCAGGAACAGAGTTGCGCGTCCTGGCAGTCCTCGAACAATTGACCCGCAGACAGGGGGAGGGGGCCGAAGGACTTCGAGTGTTTACCAGCATCGCTTACCCAATGATCGGCAGGGGGAGTGGCGGCGGTTTAAAGTCCGAGTCCACCCAAACGTCCTTCGGAAGCGAGGCTTCCATATGGGCGCTTTAAGTTGTTGTAAACACATGTTAATAAACACGCCGAAGGTACCGCCACCCCTCGGTCCCCACCCCTTTCCAAGGACGGGGAGGGTTGTCAGTACCAGCAACAGCAACAACAACCTACTCGAGCATCACTCAAATTAACTTTGAAAACCATTCAGGAACACTTCATTTGATTGCTGGCAAAGGAATCGAGGAATCGAGGAAACCCTCCCTTGAATAGCAACACCCCCGCCCACCCATCGCCCCCCGGGCGGTTGTTGTTTGTAATTGTTGTTGTAGCAATAGCAATTATGCCATTGAAGCAACCCCCGCCGCAGCCATAAAAGTTCAAACACTCATTTCGCGCTTAGAAAAATATTTCCAGTAACCTCGTGGCCTTCTGAACATGCCCCTGCCCCTGCCCCTGGCCCTGGTCCTGCTGCTGCCTCTTGCGTCCTGACCCTGTCCCATCTGTTTGTCCTGGACAAACACTCGCATCCGCATTCGCATCCGCAGCATCCGAGGCAGGAGCAAGCCAAACAAGTGCACAGGCGGACGGCGACGAGGACGTGCATGGCAGGGAGGAGTGGGAAGGACACAAGATCCTTGAGAGCTGACAGTCGAGCAAACAGAAGGACAGGCACATAAATAAACAACTGGCGCCTGGTGGCATGAATCCATCATTGTGCAAGGTCCCCTTACGTCCCACTACCGCGCCACAACCCCCAGGACCTCCTGAACTTGTCCTGTTTGCATAGTCAAGTGCAACAGCTTCCAAGTTTTCCTGAATGGATTCTCAACTTTCTTTGCCGAACACCTCACACCTCGGAAGAGGTTGGTTGAGTGGTGTCTTGTCGCCTGTATTGTGGATATTTTTTTTATCTTCTTCCGGGGATCGCTGTTTCCCGATTTTCCAGAGCCTTTAAAATGCTTTGATATTGGTCCTTCGATCCAAGGATCGTACCAATAAGCTTCTGTAAAGTCATTCCCATCCTGCCGAGAAAAGTTTACGCCGCTCCGCAAATAGTTTCGTCAGAGAATCTACCTGTCATTGCTTATCCAACGAAATGGAAGGGACCTTTGGGTGGGTGGGTGGCTGTGGGTAGATGGATGGGTGGCTTTTGCACCCCAAGGATGCCCAAGAACAGAGCCACCAACCACCACGCCACTCCGCACCACACCAGGCGACGTAGACAAAGCGCACACACATTAATTTCGAATTAGTTTTGCATCATGTGGTTCACGATGCAGAAAAATCGACTCACTGGCGGGGGGCTCTCGGGATGGGATGGTTTGGTTGGTTTGGTTTGGTTTGGTTTTCCCATTTCCACCCTGCCTCTTCCCCGCAAGGGAAAGGGGCAGGGGAAACCCCACAGCTCAGCTGGTTCCTTTTCTTCTCGGTTCGTGTTTATGGGCAACTATTAAGTGCACAACGTAGTGCGGCATGAAAAATGCGCCATGGACGTGGAACAGATCGCTGGATTTTCTACATGAGCGCGTTCTGAAAGTCGTTCGCCTCACAACTACACAGGAGGGACCGGAATGTGTGTATTCCTGTACGGAATCCGCCCATTCTGGACTGTGAGTTCTCGACTCCCGACTCCAGACTCTCATTCCCCCATTCATCGACTGTAAAATTAGGTTAATTCCTGTCAGTGCGTTGCTGATTTGAATTGTCGCGCATCCCCACAGTGGAGCCTCGACGCCCTGCACCTGCTAGCCCCCCATTACCTCTAGGTACAGGTAGGACTTCGGTTTCTCCCAGTGTCCCCTACACTTGCCACCTAATTCTCGTTTTTTTTCTCGCTCTCTGGCCCGGGATTTACTCGCACTGCGAGTGTCGTGCACACTGACGTTCGCTGACGTCTCTTTGGAGCTCTTCCCCTGAGCCCCTTAAGCCCCCGGCTGGCGGCTGTGGATGGCACACCCCGATCGCGGCTTAGTGACGACGACTCTAATCCCCTGACTGCCTGTCTCTCATCCTCCAGCTACAGGCTACACGCCGCTCGCATGTGTATACTTCTGCTCTTTTTCAGTCGGGGTTTATGTTTTCCCGTCTGAATAATTTTCCTTTTTTCGTTTTTTGCACATGACAGTTACGCAAGAAAACTGTCAACCCGAGCTGGATGTTATGCAATCCCAATCCCAATCGCAGCTGGGATCCAATGACCGATTGTGGATGTTCGATCCGAGGGGTTTCAGTTGAGGCTTCCATCCTGCAGAACACAAAGGGAATATTTAATCGCGTTTCCCCAATTACCACCCACCCCCCATGTCATCGACAGACTGAATTGGTCCGCCCCCCCCTCGTTCTTGGTAGAATTTTTTGTTAACTGACTTCGAAGGAGAAACTTTGGCTCGCCGTTCTTTTCAAAGTCATCAATTGCTGGGGCGTCGTCGTCTGCTGGCATTTAGTGCCACTTGAGCGACAAACTGGCCAACGTCATGTCAAGGTCGCTTACACACACACACATCCATGTCCGGGGGGCCTTGGGTCATCCGTAATGAGTGTCCAGAGTTGTCCAAGTTGTTGGAATTGTTCAAGTTGCTGCCCCAGCCGGGCAGTTTGCACTTAATTTCTGTTTGTGTGTTGCGTGCACAAACATTTAAAATTTATAGACAAACGGGCTAAGACCGTCTGGCCGCCCCCCAGCCCCTTTTGGGGGGAATTACTCCCCCTTAGTCCGGGTCCGGGTTGGGCGCCCTTTCTCCGATTTGGCCACTTGGCATGCCCAGTCAAGTGTAAAGTGTACGGCCACCCCTCGCTGGCCAAATGAAGTCGCCGCCCAACCCCATTACCGAGCAGAACACGACCCAGGCGACCCCTCCGCTTCCGTCCGCCCACTCCTTCTGGAGTGGGCTCCTTCTGTTGACTGGTTCACGTTCTTCACGCTTTGATGCGGCATTACAAATTGTTGTGGTATTTGTTGTTGCCGTCGCCGTTGCCGTTGATGTTGATGTTGATGTTGCACCCTCGCAAATAGTGGCTTGCAACTTGCGAGTCACTTAAAGGCAAGAGAGATGTCTTTAAGGTCGAAATGCTCTCCTGATGTACAACAAATACGGAGTATAGACGGAGTCTACCTTCTAATTGCTCCGTTTCTCTGGCAGTGCCCCGACATTTGTTTGATTCCATGTGTCGTTGCCTTGGCTGTGGGGCGGAAAGTTGCCAAGTTGCGCCTTTCCATCCACGTTTTCATCCATATCTGTCTCGAAATTCGTGGCCGCCGCTCAAAGTGTCAGGAACAGAGTCCTGTGAGCCTTTGTGACTTTGACTCCTGATGATGTTTTGAGCGCCTCCAGTCAGCCAAGCAGCCAGGCAGGCAGTCAGTCGGGAGACGGAAGGAAAACATGGGGCGACTCAGACAAGTTGCCTCAGTTCGAACTTCGTTTTGTTTGACACTTTGCTGCAAACAATAAACTTGAAGTTCTTCTCCTGTCGGGAAAATCAAGACAGGAGGCAGGGCAGGGCGGCAGGAAGGCTGGCAAGTGCGGGGAATCCCTACGAGTCCTTTCGGGACGTTCGGTATGGGGAAGGAAACAACAAGCAAGGCAAACAGAAAGCCAACAACCTTTTATTTGCGGAATATGGAATTGGATAATTCCAGAGATTTCCTTGGGAGATATTTGGGCGAATCCTTTCGAGCAGTTCATATTCGTCCTGAAATAAAAGTCCAGACCGTTCTGACCAATTGCCGGCTCTCAGACCTGGCTCCTACCCTGCCCTACCATATTGGCAACAGGAATCTGTGTTTTGATTGGCATAACGAGGCAGCAGCTACGAAAACATCGCACACCTTTGCACCACACACATCTTACGGCTGCCCAAGGAGTTGCTTTTTTGTATTCACTCGGGAATGGAGGACGGAGAGAATGGAGTCTGAGGCCCAGACCCAGTCCCAGTCCCAGCAAAGGGTGGTTGCTTCGCAGGCAAAAAATGAAAATATTTATATGTATCGCAAGTACGCTCTGTTACCTTTCGGGGCGACTCCTGCCTTCCATTGTTGCTGTTGCTGTTGTTATTCTGTGGCATTGCCGCCAGCGACAGCCAACAACAACAGCAACTCTCCAACAATAACACAAACAACAATGCCAATAACAATAACAATAACAATAACAAAAACAAAGGCAAAGGCAAAGGCAATGAGGGCAAGGAAAACCGGCCGCATTTTGTGGGCATTTGTAAAGTGATCCTTTTTTGGCATGTTGTACTTGGCTGTGTTGGTTTTAGAGCCGAGCCAGCCAGCCAGCCAGGCAGGCAGCCAGACCAAAGGACCTCCTCTCCCCTATGCCAGCGAAAGGCAAATGGGAAGGGGGATGATGTGCCTAAAGCAACAGGATTTTCGTTTTTGAGGCTCGCGCGTTTTCCCCTGCAAACGCGTTGAGCTGTGCGAAAAAGGATTTGCCTCCTCACAGGACTCGCCGTACTCACGGTACTCACTAGCCCCCTTCTCCTAAAAGCGCCTCAATCTTCGTCCCTGTCCCTGTCACTGTGCCTGTGCCTCTGTCTGTTTGCATTTCAAATTGTTGTGGGCCTGTTCGTCCTTCCACACACATACACATCCCCCTTGTGAAACTGATACCAAGTTTATGTCCTGGCCTGGCCTGGCCTGGCCCGGCTGCTCCGCCTTTGCCAAAACCGTTTTGTTTTTATTGTTATTGCGTGTGTTGTTGTGTTATTCTTTCATTTCAACGCGTCGCCGCTCAAAAACGGAAAGAAATGAAGCCGAATCCGAAACCGAAACTGAAAGGACGAAAGGTGAACTCCTTTTCGCTGAGCGACGAAGCAACTGACAGGAACAACAATAACAAAAACAACAACCTGAGGAAGTGAAAACAAATGCTGCCAACAAAATGGACGCTGCCGCGTTTAAAGGACCTCCATGGAAGCCTTGTCCATCTTGGGAGGACATCTCTAGCCAAAAACATGATTTTAGTTCCGTCCTCGAATACCACTTGCATAAATACAATGCCCCATTGTGCAAAATGATCCTGGGATCAGCAAATCCTTTGGACCCGAGGACAAATATGTTGACACCGCCACACGGGGGACAACCAACCACAAAGACCACACACACACACACAGACACACACGGGACTGGAATTGCAAATGAATTAATGCGCTTTGTTGACTTTTGTCAATTGGGATTACTCCCGTCCCAGTTCGGGCCGGGGAGAGCCCATCCTTTGGCAACACAGCGATTAACAATTGGCTTAGAGCCGTGCCAAACAAAGTGTCGAAAAGCGAGCCTAAGCCGCCGTCGACCCAGGCCCCGAAATCCACAATTCCAGATACCAGATAGCAGATACCAGTACCAGAAATCGAAACCCAGACCCAGATCGCGCGGTCTGCTGTCGGATCATTGACGAATGGGACAAAAACAACGTCGTCTACCTGCCCACGCGATCTGGAGCGAGGGGCGGTCGAAGAACGAAGACTGTAGACTGTATACTGTAGACCGGAGATCAGAGATCAGAGATCAGCGCGCCTAGATTATTATGCCAGTCAGCCAGCCATCCGCCGGGGGATTTGTAAAACAGATCTTTTTACGGATTAAGGCAAACAGCAACCACAGCAGCGGTGGCGGTGGATTCTGTGGTTATGACAAAAGACTCAAGCTACACCGAGAGAAAGACACACGTCGCGTCGTTACTCCCATGGGAGCGACTCTAAAGGTAAATAAACTTCTCTCAGTGCCCCCGTTTATGGCCCGATTATTGAGCTCGAGACACGAGCAGTAAAGTCGATCCACGTCTGCGACTCTGATCCGGCAGAGAACTTCCGCAAACGGTTTAGTTTTGGCCTCCGGAGGGGATGCTTGGGCGGGGTCATCGCCTCCAAGCCACAGATAGTGAAAGTAAATTAGTCTCTGGTGGGCCTCCAAATACCTCTCCTAATTGGACCTCTTGATGGATGCCCGGGCTCCGAATCAACCGCCAAACTGTTCTTTTCAATATTTGGCAAAAGTGGAGATTTTTCCCAGATTTCCCTCGGATTTCCCTCTCGCTTCGCATACCGGGCTCTATGTGTGTTTTCCCAACCGAATTTTGTTATTACTGTTTCGGGTTCCGCTGTCAAATATATCAATTTCAAAGTGAATCTCCTCCCGGCCCTGGGAGCGAATCGCACTCTCCGCTCGAGTTTACTCTCGACCATGTTGCCGCTGTTGTTGTGGCTTTATTTGTTTGTCCATAAATCGTCTGTCAGCGTTTTGTCCGGGCTTTGTTGTCTTTGCTAGATTTCTGACGTGTTTTCGTTGGGCTGTCGCTTTGGTTTTTTGTCATGGCTCCGGCTCCGGCTGCGACTCCTCTTTGGCTATGATGGATTGCGTGCAGCGCAAAGAGAAGGCAGAGGCCAGGTCCGAATTATAAATCACATTCGCAATTTGTTGGCCGAAAAAATGCAGCCAAATACGGCCAGCGGAATTTATGCTTGGCCATAAACTGTTGGCCGCCGCCAACAACAAATCGATTAACACATAAACTGCACCAGCATCGGGGAATAAAGCGAATTAACTCCAACGATTTGTGACACTAATAAATAAGGCCAACGACAAAGGGGGCAGCTCCGCGGTGCGTGCCTCCTCCGATCCTCCGATCCTCCGATCCTTGCGCCTTCTTTATCGCGCATTTTCGCCTCCACTTCATCTTCCTCCGGGATACTTTATGGCACTTCCCCTTTCGCGATCGCCACGCGAAGCGTTTATTTATTTATGTTTATTGCGTTTATCATTTGTGACATTTGCATAGCGCCGGCGTGGGCCAGTGGAAGTGGAGCGGGCCCGCCTGGGAACGCGGGGAGGACGCCCCTAGCCCTGGCCCAGCCCCAGCTCCTGGAAATTGTCACAGCTTGCTGGTTTTTATTGCCCCGCCAAGTTGCAGCTGTAAAATCTGCGCAAATTTATGCGCAAGTGATTTGTGCATTTGAAGGGGCGGCCTGCCCCAAAGGGGGCCGGCCAGTGGCCGCGAGTGGGCTGGGGTGTCTAAGCGATATGCGCCCGAAGGCCCAGCAACTCTTCTAATAATTTCATAATGCCACTGCCCCGCCACAATTCGGGCAAAGTCCCCCAGCAATGACCCAAATAATTACGCACTTATCTTTTAAGAGCTCGCGCAGATCTCGGGTTGCAAAGTCGCAGCAGAGCAAAGGAAAACTGTCACAGTTACGGGCTGCCATGAAAATGCATTTCAGGCTGACCCACTTTTCCTGGCCCACTGGCCCGCCCCGCCCCGCCCCGCCCCCGCCCCTTCACCTTGCCTTCGATAAGCCCGGCAATCTCGAATAGTTTTAATTTTCAAACGTTTTTTTTGGCGTGGAAACTGAGTCAGAAACTCAGCGGACCGAGGGCCGCCTCACTGAGTCACTATGGATGGATTTTCGTTGCAAACGGCGTGAGTCAGGCGTGGAAAACTTCTCGCCGTCGATTCCCAGTTTCGGATAACCGATACGATGCTACAACCTCCTCCTCCGTCCGCCGAGGCGGGTCCTGAGCTCTTTCAGCCGTTTGCCGTTTGCCGATTTCTGTTTCGTGTGTTGTGTTTTCAGTTTTCAGTTTTGTTATGTCATTTATAGCCGCCTATTTAACGTTTTTTCAAGCGAAAAACTTTATTTTCACGCGCATTACGCAAAAACGCGACTCCAAACAACTGTGACTCCCAAAGTCAGGCTCCGGGCCGGCTTTGGCTTTGGCTCCGGCTCTGGCTCTGGCTCCGGCTCCAGGCCCAAATACAAAGGCGCAACCAAAAACAAAAGTGCCTCGAATGGCTCTCGGTCTTGGTAGTAAAAGCCCATTAAAAATACCATTCAAGTGGCTGTAAAAAATAAAGCCAAACTAAAAATAAAATAAACATTAACTGCTCACCAAGTGCGGGCTTTTGAGATAGAAAACCGAAACAGAAACAGAAACACAGAATTGGGAGTACTCGTAAAATACTGGAACTGGTTTGCGGGCTGGTGGGTGCCGAAGGAGGGCAGGCAGGTGACCCCAACAAGTGGGCTCGGGCCTCGGTACTTATCATCTATGGTGCAGTGGTTCTGCCCCAGCGGTTGCAGGTGGAATGAATGTGGGTTACAGTATTCCTAAGGGACTGCTCCTCAAATGCTCCTCAAGTCTGATCTGGAGCATCTATCTTTAAGAAGCTCTGAAGCCCCAGTAATTCTAGGAAGGCGGAAAAACAAAGAACCTTGGGTGGGTGGCCCCATTCCTCCTACCCCCTACCCATATAGCCAACCAATTTTTCGTTTATCTTCGCCGAACATATGTACACAAATACGAATATCGCACACATACTTGTACAAATACGAAATACGAAATATGAAATGTGAATTATGAGTGTGCGGACCCAGAATGGGAAGCACAAAAATGGAAGCCGGCGAGGGAAAAAGGAAAAAGGCAAAAGGCAGCCAATGGCAAAGATCTCAGTCGGAAGATAAGGAAAGCCACCCTGTCGGTGGGTCGGTCGGCAGGAAGAGGACTCTTTAAGAGCTTAAAGAGCCGGCCATTTTACTTGCCAGGGCCGAGGGGGAGGCCCTGAAGTGGGGGAGTGGGTGGGTAAATAAAATAAACGAGAGAGAGAATCGAAATCGATTTTGTATTTCGAGTATTTCCCAGCATTTCTAAGCTTTTTCAAGGGGGCCCTAAGCCAGTTGCCTGGCTTTTCTTCTTGCTTTTCCCTCCTCCCTCCTCCCTCCTCCTCTTCTTGCCCTACCACCCTAGTTGCTTTTCTCGATTTTCTCCACTTGTATAGTAGTGGAACCCACATCCGCGCCCCCTCCTCACGCAGACATCATTTTGCACACAAAGCTCTGCACATTTCCGTTTCCGTTTTGTATACATAACCTCAATTCACATTTTGGCATGGCTACCCTTAGATTTTCTACCCCACCCGGCCCCAACCCAGCCCCTGCCCTGTCCTGTCCTTCTCCCTCTCTTTCTCGCCCGCTGTGTAAGCGCTGTCTCTTTCTGCGGAAGCCTTGGCAAATGCCACCTGCAGCAGTTTTTGTGAAGCTTTGCGTGCTTTTGGTTTCGACAGTTGGATTTTGCGACCTCAGAATAAAGTCCTTTGCCCCCACCCCAGGACGCCCCATGCCACTGCCACTGCCAGCGCCACCGCCACCCCCTGTGCGCAGAGCACCCCAGTGCTCGCCCCATTTTCACACACAGCTTCCTTTCGCCTTTTGTTTCGTTTTCCTTCGCTTTTTGTGGCTGCTGCCGCTGTTTTCTTTAGCCAGCCGCCAACGCCAACGCCAAATCCGCCAAAGCAAGCCACCCCCGAAAGGCCACCCACCGCCGCCCCACACTGCCTGCCTGCCGCCCCCCCTCGTTCGTGGTGTATCTTTGGCTTTCTCTCTTCTCTGTTGCCATCTCGTTTTTGGCCATTTCGTTTGTTGCCATCTTTTTTTGGGTTTGTGGCCCGAGGCCCGCCTTTCTTTTGGCTCTGCCGGCGTCGCTGTCGACGTCTCTTATCTCTGCCTCCCAAGCACCCCCTCCCCGCTATTTTTTTTAGGAGTTTTTCCTCCGATTTCCCAAGTTTTTCCGATGCTGAAAATGTTGGGCCAAGCTTGAAATATGACACGATTACAGGGGAAAGGAGCGGGGGGGAGGCGAGGGCTCTATGTAGTAACTCCTCGGATCGTAAATCTCTATCAACCAGCGAGGGGAGGGCTAGGGGGGAGGGTCCTTAAAGTGCTGCACTTAAAGTCTTTTATGGGGATCCACAAAAAAGCAAACACAACTGGAATCTAAAAACTGAAAACTCCCATTGTCATTATCAGGAGACTTGATTGTGTTTGCTCATCAAGTTGATCCCCCTACCCCCCGCCCCCCGCCCCCGGCCCCTGCCACGTCCCGAAGAGACACTCAATTTTTGATTGGAGATTTATGGGACAAGTTACGAGTCCGCTTTCGGCACTAAAGTTCACTCAAGTCAAAAGACTTTGCTCTAGTTTTAACGCCTCTCGTAATTTGCCCGACACATCATCAAACGCCTGCCCCTTGGCCCTCGCCTGCCAGCCGGGCATCCCTGCCCGCTTAGTCGTTTTAGTTAGACATTAAAACGAGAGGAGCGGAGACCTTTCCACACTTTTTCCGCGCCGGGCTCGCTTTCGTTTCATTTCGGGCCTTGCGAGTTTTGTCATTAAGGCCCGCAAGTCGTTCAACAAATGCCCCATAAACAATAAACAATAAACAATGAACAGTGAACGGTGGAGAGCAACAACAAACAGGGCCCACAGCGACAAGTGAGTGTGTGGCCCGAAGAAGAAGAGTTGCGGCCCCGAAGGAGGGGGGGAGTAGGTCAGGCGCGCGACAGGTTCAAGTTTAAATATTGGGCAGACGAGCGCAATCGATAAAGGAGCTCCTGGTTATGTTGGGAAACTCTGGAGCGGGAAACCCACCCAGGCCCCTCCCCATTAATTCCGCGTATTATTAGTGACTTGATTTATGGACTCTCCCGCCCTCCCACTTCCCGCCAAAATGGCGACACTTCCGCTACCTTACATACTTCCACTTTTTAGCCCTCGGACGCAACAAATCAAAGCGCGTTTTATGGAAAATAGTTGCCTAGCCATCCAGACTACACACGCACTTGGCCCGATGATTTACGGACGCGCCGAAAGGGCGTTAGAAGGAGGAGGGGCTGGCCGGACTAGGCACACCAGGGCGGTGGGCGGTTGGCGGTTGGCGGGGGGCGGGGGGCGTGTCAAGTGCCAGTTTCGGTTCGGTCCGGCTGAGTTTTTTCTTTATTTTTTTATCGCACATCGGTAAAGTATTAAATTCGTGGCCCCAAAATAGCCGCAAATTTATTATCCCAGAAGAGCGGCGGAGGGGCGGGGCAGGCGGGATTGGCAGCATTGTGGTCAGTCCCGTGTATATAAAAAGCAGAAGAGGAAAAAAAGAGCCCGGAGAGTCATAAAAATAAAAAATAGCCCAAGTAAATGTCAAATAAACTTTAACGGTTTTATTTTTTCTTTGCTTTTTATTTTATTTTCCCTTTTTGTTTGGACCAGAGGCAGCCGCAGCCGCAGCCGCAGCAGCAGCAGCCAAAGCCATAAACTTTCAAGCTGCAAGCCCCAAAGAAAAAAGCCAGCACCCGTACATAAGCCGGGCAACGGGTATATACTGAAGCGTACATGTATGCGGCTCTATATACGAGCTGAAACTGCCACCGCTGCACAAACCGAAACTGCAAATAAAAAAAGGCAGATCCTAGAGCCAAGTGGCGGCCGCAAGGAAGCCGAGAGCGGGCCGGGATCAGGGGCCAAGGGCGTAGCTGGGACCCATGCCCCTGCCACTGCCACTGCCTCTGCCCCTGCCCATTCCCATCAGGAACAAGAGTACTATATTACGTGACCAGCCGACAAAATGACAACCGTAAATCTGCGGTATATTTCATGTGGTTGAAGCACTCCCGGGGGCCAAGAGGGGCGGACTAGGGGCAGTCCTTAAAGGGATTATCGACGTGGGGAGTGGGAAGTGGGTTAGGGCTAGCCCATGCCTCGATATTGAAGTCACTTTAAGTTCTCCTGCGGAAGACGAAAGTTTGAACTTCCGAAAAACAACTGGCTTTAAGGGGCAAGAGGAGGCAGGGCAGAATAAGGACACCATCTGGTTATCTCCCAAAGAAGAAGAGACGTCTGGCCATATGGGCATGACCCTTTTGTCCAAACAAAGCACGCGGAGCAGGCGTAGGAACAGGCAACAGGACAGAGCCGGCAAAGGGCCATAAAGCAGGACGAGGCGCAGAGGCAGGGCCTTTGTGTGGGTTCATAAAAATTTTGTTTTTCGGGCATCATAAAAATAACAACAGAGTCCCTCAAAAACAAGAGCCAAAGTCCAAGTTAAGGTCGTTTAAGGGTCATCACACACACTCGCACAGACGCACACGTCACTGTCCCTTCCCGTGATGATGCTCCAAGTCGTGGCCCCAGAAGTGTGGAGGGTCGAGTCCGCTCGAAAGTATTTTTACAATATTTGAATACGTGGTAGAAACCTTCGTGCACTTGGTTCTTGGGGACTCTTCCGAGTCTTATCGGACCCTGGTGGCTTACTTGATTGCACATTGTGTTCGTATTCGTCGCTTCCTTGTTTTTTTTTTTCATTTCCCAGCTGATTTATTACCTTAGTTACGCCGGCCCATTCATTGTTGTTGTTTATCGCACAGCAAACAGTTTAATTTATATGACAAGCCATAAATTGACGCGTCGAGAGCGGTGACAAAAAACAACAAAAAAATCGGAAGCACAGCCGCCACGGAGGGGCAACAATAGCCAGCACAACAACACACAGTCGGCAAGACGTGTGTGTTTCCTTTTAAAAATTGTGTTTCTCGGGAGCTATTTTTCATAATAACTTTTATGGCGCTTTTTAACACCGTTCTCGCACCGCTCTCCTTCGAGCCGGGCCGCCTTTGTAGCCGCCGGGTAGCCGGACCACGCGGCGTATGCTTGATATTTGGCACTTTCTCAAACGAAGAACAGTCTCTCATTTTGGCTAAATGAAAAATCCGTTGCACGTAATTAACGCAATTAAAATCAAAACATTAATGACCTGCGCTCGGCTCGCCTTCGCGTCGCTGCCGACTGCGGTGCCGCAGAGCAGCCGGCATCGCTGCAGCGGTCGAGGCAGCAGCGGCGGAGAGTTCCTGTTTCCCTCATTAAACAGTCCTAGTTTCTCGCTTTTGGCGCCCTGTTCCATCCTTTTTCCATAGTTGGCAAAATATTAAGGCATTTTTTGGAGGAGACACAAAATTATTATTGCATTATTCGCAGAAGGCAGGCCGGGGGAGGGCAGGAATCCGGGCGGGGAGGGGCGAAGGCTTGCCTACTTTTTGGGGCTCGCAGCCATTTTGTTCTGCCTGCGCCGACGTCGGCAGCACTGTCGCCGAGCCTCTCTGTCTAACTTTGTCTCCCTCGCTCCTTTTATGCTCGGGCGCCAGTGCGCAGGTGCTGGCCGAGCCGGAGAGTGCAGAGTCTCTCTCTCATTCGCCGCCGAGAGAGCCTGCTCCCCATTCTCTGGCCGTGGCGAGGGGCAGCCGGGGGAGGCCAGGCGGGGGTCTAGGAAAAATGGCAGCGTTGAAATATTTAACGCCGTTAAGTATGCTACGAAAATATTTTGCCAGCAGCAGCGAAAATAACTGAGTTCCTTCGCCAGTTTGTTGCTGTTTTTATTTTATATATTTTGTAAAAATTATGCAGAAGGACATGGATGGCTGGGAAGGTGGCTGGGAGCCACAGTCGAAGTCGAAGGCGTTGCTGCGAGTGACAGCCGAGGAGGAATGTCTGTGCGTTTGGCGGAGGAAGTACAGAAGGGAATTCCAACTTTTAAAGCCTCCAAACTCTCGGAAAGAATAAAAATACATTTCCAGAGAGGTTCCCGACTACCCAGACTCTTATTTAAAGACTGAACTCCATGTACGGACCGCACTGAAGCGGGAAAATCATAAAAATCCCGCTTTTGGATAATCTGATATCACATTTCCAAGTTCCATGCATGAATTTTTTCGCCAGCGCATTTAATTGGTAGGCCTGCCTGCCTTTAAAACTTTAATTCGATTGCCGCTTTTGGCCGGCAACGTCGAATAATTATACAGCCACAGCCCGGCCCGACAGAACTTTAAGGCTTAACCCACACACGTGCTCGCCACGTCCTGCGTCCTGCGTCCTCCGTCCTCCGTCCTTTAAAACTTTTCCCGTCGAGGGAAAAGGGCAAACAAAGAGACTCCCGGTGGCCAGAAAGGGACGGGGTGGTCTGCACTTTGCAGCGGCTCCTGGCTTTAATGCGTTTTCAGTTTTCGCTCCTCCTTGCTGCGCAAATTGTCTCAAAAGGGCTTTAAGGAGACCTATGCCCGGCAACACTACCAGTTCGAGGAAAAGAATTTGGAATTAGTGTTCATCTCGAGATGGTCCCCGAGTTCCTGAGGGCCTCCCAGCCCCGCCCGTCCTTACGTCCTTATCATCTGGCACTTGCGTCCTGTTGTTTTATGCATGACTTTGTTTTATTTATGCGATTTGAGTCAATATTTGCCGAGCATTTAGGCCGTGACTTCTGCTGCAAGAGAGGCAGCCAGCCGCCACAGAAACGTGGAGCGTGGGACGTGGGGCGTGGAACGTGTGTGTGGGCAATATTTTGTGGGATTACCAAAGAAAACAGAGCCTGCCCCGTCCGGGGGCGACGGGGGCTGCGGCTTTAAAACAAAAAGTATATGTATACACATCGCATAGCCAAAAAAGTGCTCCCGATCCCGAAAAATCAACAATCAACAGCAACAACATCGCACCGACATCCTCACAGCATCAACAAAAAGGGAAACAATGGCGGCGACATTTTCTTTTATTCCCACGGTAATTTGAATGAAAAATATTTCTACGCCAAACGATAAACAATTAGTGCAAACAAATAGACGAACTGCGCCAGAAATTAAACTATTTTGCCAAAAACGCTGCCCAAATTGCGTCTAAATACACCCAAAAGCGCACGTACCACGGGTCGTATGCGTAATTTGGTATTTATTGTCGATGGAATCGCAGATATGAGTGCTCTGTTCGCCGGACGGACCAAAAAGGGTAGTGCCAAGCGGAGGACATCATTAGCAAAGATGAGCCCCAGTTGGAGGCCAGTTAGAAAGATTTATGGAGCCCCGATTAGACCAGAAACTTGTACAGACTGAGACTATTCTACAGAAACTGGATGTCCAGTATTTAAAGGGCTATGGTGGTAGTCTCCAATGAAGTTCCCATTTTCCGTACAATAAGATATATATTATCGGAAATTTACACCTATGAGGTACTAACTTACCGCTTAGGGAGTTGTGGCCACAGGACGGCGCCTTGCCTAACAGATAGTCGTCCTTGCAGATGAACTTATTGTCGTCCAGCACGTACAGCTGCTCCCCTGTGCTTAGCTGCTTGCGGCAGATGCAGCACGTGAAGCAGTTCAGGTGGAAGACCTTGTCCCTGGGCTTCCGCACGAGGTCCGACGGCGCGATACCCTGTCCGCATCCGCTGCACTTGGTGCCGTAACGCCTACAGGAGGAGGAGGAGGAGGTTAGTCGTCAATATTTCATATTTGTTTGCCCAGTGCTTTGAGGAGAACAGGACTCTCCATGACCCGCCTTATGAATAGCTTTTGTCCGCCCTTCCAGCTGGCGCTGATTGATAGCCAGGATCTCGGAAGGACGCCACTCGAGAGCCAATGATTTTTGCACCTTCCCTTTGGCGAATCAAGGAGCTGACTGTGTGTGGCCGGGTTTGATTAGGTTTTGATTTAGCCCTGGTGTTTTGCATGTTAATTGCTTTCGCCTGTCCATCGCCATCCATCGCCTCCGCCTCTGTCATCATCCCATTCATCCGTTTTTCATTCAGTCCCTCGCTTTTTTCAATTAGCTGAGCTCTAAACTTGAGGTGGCCAGTGAGAAATCGAACGGAACGCGCGGACAGCGGACAGCGGACAATAAACGATGGACGCCAGAAAAACAAAAGCCAAAGAGTCAAAGGCACTATTGAAAACGTGGCATAATTGCTTCGATTTTGATTTCCAGAAGACAGAAGAATTCCATCAGGAACATATAGACGACTCTACCGTCCATTGCCCATTTCCAATTACTATTCCCAACTCACCTGAAGAAGTCGTTGCGGCAGTAGAGCTTCGACTCGCGGCTGAAGCACTTGTCGGTGAGCGGTTGGAGACATTCACAGCAGCGCACGCAGGATGCGTGCCAGGCCCGTTCCAGGACATTCAGCAGGAACTTGTCGAGGATCGGCTTGTTGCAGCCGGCGCAGGGATCGCCCACGCCCACGGGCGGTTCACTGCGACCTGGAAATCAGATTGGAGCAATGGATTAGGATGTCATTCAGTTGATAGAAATATGTTCACTACACTCCTTTCTGGTCCCTTCGCCCGACTTGACCCCGTGTGGCTTGACCTCGAGTAACCTTTTAATTGATAGGGGCTGAGGTGCTGACCAATTCAAGCGGAAAACAAGTGGGAGAACGGAAGCGGCAGGGGACGGGGAACGGGGAACGGGAGAGAGCACTCAACTGTGCGTCGGAAAATCCTTCGAGGCGCAAATTAGCACCTCGCTCTGGTTGCCTCATTAAGTTTGCACGTGTATGTGGGGCACACATCACACACACACCCCCCCTGCAGGGAGCACACCTGCAAATGAGCAGTTCCCAGGTGCGTGGCCTTGGACGGGTGCAAACATTTGGGGATATACAATTTGCACTTTGCATTTCGAGTTAGACAAATTTGCGACTGCCCGGAGTGCGGTAGTTCCTCGTACTCCTGCTGCTGTTCTTTTGCTAATCCCTCAAAAAAGCAGATAGCTTCTCTCCTTCCCTCCCACCGTAGTTCGTCCTGGACAGTACCCGCTTTTCGCGCTGTACAGGGATCTCCTCCAGGGATCTTCCACCTTGTTAGTTCTGCCACAGGAGGCGGTGTTGGAGGCGTGGCACCATATATAATATCCCCACACACACGCACACACACACCAGCTCGCACTCGGGCGAGTCCCTGTGCGAATAAGCACAATCGAGGGAAGTGCAACCGAATAATGATAGAGGCCAGGCCAAAATGGTGCCCGAGGCCTGAGAAACTTGAGCAGAAAAAAGGAAGGGCGGCGGAGAGGGGAGCGGGTGCTGGGAGGACCAGAACAGGCTGCCTCCTTTCGCAGTCAATCAGTCAATGGAGTTGCAAGAGGCAGCAACCGCAGGAGAAGGAAACGAAAAAGCCTGAACAAGTCGGAATCCTGTATGCCTTGCTTCTTCCCTAAGACATATTTCGGATTGGAACCCAGTCACATAAGAGGTACAATGGACTCCGAGGTCTTAAAGTCACTAGCAGAGGATTCGGTGTCCGATGAAGCAGATACGCTTGTGGGGCAAGTCAAAGTATCCACTGCAAGGGTATGCAGCAACTTCTCAAAGAAGAAACTTTTGCTTCGGTTCGGGAAACATTCGCAGGTGGGGCTGGCTGCTTTCGGGGGGCGTGACCGGGTAAAAAATATATAAACAGAAGAACCCAAGAGCAGGAGAACAAAAAACAGCGCAGAAACAATGCAGAAAACCGAAAAGAAGGCAGCCGAGGCAGAGGTTTGAATAAAAAGCAAACTTGTGTGTGAAAATTTATTTTCATTCAAAAAGTTTTAAAACATCCTGCCTGCCGAAGGAGGCGGGGAGCGGAATGCGGAGGGAAAGGAGGTGCTAAGAGGAGCTGTAAATGGGAAGGATGGCCTGGGCTGCTTGGGAGCAGGATGCGCGAACGAGGAGCAGACGAAAAAGGCGATTATGCCACACGAATCATATCGGAATATATTTAAGAAATAAAATGAATAAACACGAGCTCCCAGCTTCGTCCTCCCTCCCGGAGGACCGCCTCTTCGAATGACCCACATTAATAAAGCTTAGGGCTCTTCTCTGCACTCCAGCCCCCCAGCCCCCCAGCCCTCCGGGTTATTTGCTTCTTTTCGTTTTGTCGCTCATACGCCCCGTACTACCACAGACAGTAGCCACTGCCCCGAGCAAGCTGATACGGTACCGGGCCCATGAATGAACGAACCGAACCCAACGGAGGAGCAGCAACGACAGCAATGCTTGGCCATTATAAACGAGCGACTGACACACTGATTGATTGACGAATTGACTCATTTTCGCCAACAAAACACAGGGCACACAACCCAGAAAAGCGGAGCGGAAAAGAAACCCGCAGAAGAGGCAAGAATTATAACGAACATCCTACCCACCAGAAGCAGCAAGGAACAGCCGCAGCAACGTCCACAGACAGCAGCAACATCATCGCAATTGGCAAGTTGCAAGTCCCGAGTCCCAGGCCTTGCCGCATATGTCAAAATTGACGGATGTTATCAATCATTCCATGCCGCTGCAGACATTTTTTAATGAAGGCTATAGACGTTTATAGACGGAACGGAACGGATCGGACCGAAGAAGCGTGGCGGAGGAGCTGCGAGGCTGGGCCCGAGGGCGGGGCACGGACAGATACTTCAGGTTGCTCCAAAGCTCAATGAACTGCACAAAAGCGTTGCAAAGTCGAACTAATGTGCTTTTTGTGAGGGGCTTAGATATCCAAGGGGATAACCCTTTAACGTTTCTGTTATCAAGTTTCGTGGTGTTGGCTTGGGACCAGGTTCTAGACTTTAATGCGATGTCCTTCCTGCTTTTCTTGAGAGGAGCAGCATTTTCGGCTCTTTCTCTCCGCCTCATCTGCCTTTTCATACTTTTTTTAATTTTTCTCCTTTTTGTACTTTGTTGTCCGCCTGTCCGCCTGTCCGCCAGTCCGCCAGTCCGCGTGTCCGTTGCGTCCGGCACCTTGGTGGATACCGACTGTTTTTTGTGCCTTCTGGCGCGTTTTTAAAAAGCGACAAATTGTTGTTTGCAGACGCCGACAACGTTGTTGCTGTTGGTGTTTGTGGTGTTGCTGGTGCCGCTTAAGTGTCGCAATTTAAATATTGTTGAGTGCACTTTTGGCTACCGTTGGCCATTTATTTTTCGCTGAAATTTATGTAACGATGTGAAAAATTGCCCGCTACTGGAGCGAAGGTCTCTCGGCCCGGCTCTAGGCACTGTCTCTCTGGGCCTCTCTTCTCTGGGTCTCGGCTTCTCTGGCTTCCCTCCAGTTCTGTTCGCTTCTCCCCAGCACTTTCCCAGGCATTGACCGCAGAAAAGTGCCCAGGCGGAGAGGAAAGCGCAAAGTTGCAGCCCAGGCACGTAAAAAACATTCTGCACAACATTTTCCGCGCTCGCACTCCAAGACCTCAAGACTCCAAGACTACATAATTGTGTTCCAGCTCCTCAGCAATCCGGCAGACTAACTGCATTTATAATGCAAGCAGAGCCGAAGCATTCGAGGCAACCGAAGCACCGGCAGGAGCAGCTTCCTCACGGATCGCTGGGCCGTTCCTGGCAACACCCAACGGACCAGCCCAAAAAATGTGTACAAAATGAGGGGAGAGCCCGGAAAAAAATAACAAATAAACTGAACTCTGCTCTGGCTAGCCAGCTGCTTCTGCTGCTGCTGCTTGACCATAATCGGGAGGAGTACAGTGGAGCCTTCCTGATACATTCCCTGAAAACCCGACTCACACCCACTGTGCCCACTGGCCACAGAAGCAACCACAACGAAACAGAAGCAACAAAGGCCGCAGCAGACAGCAGAAATGGCAACCAAACTTTTGACCATTGTCGTCCGAGCCACAAACTGTGAAAAATTCGTTCGACATCAGCGCAAAAAAAAACAAAAAAGCGCAAAAAACTTTTTAAATCCAAGAGGCAACGAAAAAATGGGAAATAATAAAAATCAGCTTCAACTTTTTGCCAAAGCACTTGCTGCGCCATGTTGGTTACGCCCCCTTGCCCTGCCACGCCTCCAGCGCCCCACTCCTGACTCCCCACGTCCCTCGTCCCTCGTCCGAGCCGAAAACGTGACTAAAATGTTAAAGCCGGAGGAAAGGAAGGAAAATCCAAACCAGCAGCCACCGTCGCTCAATCGGAATCTTTTCCGTCCAGCCAGAAGCAGCAGCTTCTTCGGCAGAGTGTGCTTTTTGTGGGCACTTCTTCTTTTTGAGGCAAGTCTTATGCAAAAATCGGATGGGAATGCAGCAGCCAATGGCTGGAATGAAATGGGAACGGGTCTTCCCCATTCCTAAGTGAAAAAGACAGCATAGTTGGGCAGCATCAGTGAGCAAATGTGGAAACCTTTCGATCAGCTCACTCACTTCTTAGGCAGCTTGACTTCGGGCTACTCCAGGTGATTAATATTTTGACCTTTTCTCGAGAGTCTCTACTGTGTTTCCCAATCATTCTGTTTCTGTTTCGCCAATATCGCAACTAATTATGTAATTAAAATGTTAACAACTCCAGCGCGGGCAATCTGTGCGAGCGGCTAAGGTCGGGCGGCCGCAGAAATAGGTGTTAAGCTTCTAGTATTTGAAGCATATCAGAAGCAGCAGTGGCGAACCCTAGCCGCCGTCTACGGATTTGTATATTTTACCCGAAAATTAGCATACGTCTGAAGGTATTAAGAGGCCCCGAACGCCCCTCCATTCGACCGCAACGCGGAGTGGAAAATGCAATCAAAATTACCAAATCAGGCGCAACGAATTGCATTAAAAATAGAAACCGGAGGGGACGACGAACTCCGACAAGCCATGGGGAAAAATGAAGTGATAAAATATTTGTAAATTTAATAAAGAATCTTAAAGCTTCCGGGCTGTGGAGCGCTCGCCGAGCAGCGAATCTCGTCCCCACGTCCATTTATTCCTCCGCTTTCCGTCATGCAGTCTGAATTTAAAACACGAACGACCCAAGGATCTGGAGACAAGGCGATGGACACGGCCGATAGGGAGAGGCCATCGCCATCCGGCATGAAAAAAGGAGCAGAATGAGTTCAAAGAGGCACAAAACTAAGATTCGGGTAGAAGGAGGAAGAATAGCTCTTAAAGTAGAAAAAAAATGCAATATTGGCCAGGATTCGATGGACCCGACGACGACGACGACGACGACGACGACGACGATGACGATGGCCATGGCGATGGTGAAAAATGGGGGATTGAGGCTTCGGCAGCCGCCTCTGGTCTCTGTTTTTGTTTTTGTTTTTCCTGTTTTCTCTCTGCCAGAGCTGCCAGATGGGAGTGGGTAGCGGGTAGCGGGTGGGCGGGGGAACATAATGGCAAAGTAAACAATTTCATGATGCGAGACGATGGCTTCTGGGCTGCCGCCTATCTACATCCAAAGCCTCACCTCGGATCCAGGTCTCCCCTGCGATCCCCGCAGCCCGCTGCCGTCCACTTAACCCATCGATTCGCTCGCCCCACGTCTGTGTATCTAGCAGATACTTTATATGCATGAGTTACAGAAAAGGAGGCGTATTCCTCGGCTCTCTCCGTCCTGCTCGCGCTGCCTCCTTTCAGTTTTGTTGCAAAATATAAATGGCAAGCCACAAAAAAAAAAAAAAGAAAAGCCCCACGTGGAAAAGCGCTCATGACAAAAATGGCCGAGAATTCCAGGGCCTTTGGACATGACTCTTGCGATGTTTCAACCCGATTACTGATTGCTGATACGAGGTATCATGCGTTTTGGAAAGTTTAGACCCTGCGCCTGTCCACGCTTTCTACGGCTTCTCGTCGCTGCTTAATAACAATAACGCTTTATACGTTTGGCGAACCTCTTTTACGACTCCTTTGGATCTCGTTTTTTCAGCCATAACCACTCCCATTCGAGATTCCCAATCTCAATTTTAATCTCATCAACCATTTTCATAGTCATCGCCATCTACATCGACATCGCCATCGCCATCTCCATCTCCATCATCTCCATCTTCATTTTCATAGTCGTCATCATCAACATTGTCGTCAGTTGCAGAGATTTTTATAGGCCCCCCCAAGGGCGGGTTTCTCTCTCTCTTTCGCCCGAGTCGGCTGTCTCTTCTTTCTTTTTTCTGCTCTTGTCGCCCCATAAAAATCACACTTCTCTGATGGAGAGTGGCAGCGGCAGCGTGGGAGAGAGAGCGAGAGAGCTGCCAGTCGGGGTGGCTTGTAAGCCGAGCCACTACCACTGCTGTGCCTTCTTGTGATTCTCCACCACCCACCCACCACCCAACCACTCGGCCTGTCAGGCAGCCAGTCCTCCCACCACCCCCTGGCAGGAGCAGTTCTTGTTGTTTGTCAGCAGACAGATAGCCAATGATAAGCCTTAGCGTATGAGTGATGTGCCACGGACACAAACACAACAACACGAGTCAGCGCCAGCGCCAGCGCCAGCAGGACAACAACCTCCCCCAGACACCACCCACTGGGCCGCCCTTTCTTTTCTCTGCTTTTTTCCATATTTTGCGGAGGTTTTCCATTTGATATGCTCGCTCGCTGCAACCCTCGAGAGCTCCACTGTTCCACTCCTAAGGCCTCAACGGACGTCCTGACAAAAACAGTACAAATCAAGCAGAGCTCCAATATATCTGCGCCTTTCTCCCCAAGGATACACTAAAGGCCCTGCTACCAAGTCCTTTAAAAAACTACAGAAACCTATTAAATATTAATCCACAAAGAGCGATGCCAGTAATCGTTGCCACTTTCGCCCATAAATTAATTTGGGCTTAAAGAGGGGGCCCTACGGTCAGCCACCATCCCTCCCACCTGCCTCGATGCTCACAGGACCTGCCCGCAGGAACGTAAAGTGCATCACATTGCGGTCTGTTGGGGGATTTCGTTCGGTTTCGGTTTCAGGTTCGTTTCGGAGTTTAGCTCTCTGTTTATTTTGTTAATATTGCGCCACCCCCCCGACGAACCCCGTCCCCGTCCCCGGAAAGCTGAGCCTGCTAAGCTGAACGGCTGCCCGTCCGGCCGGGCCTCTGCCATTTGATGTGGTGTGCTTAACCGGCAGGCCCTTTGTGCCTCCTTTTTTGTGCCACCGGCAGTCGGCAGTCCTGGCCCTGGCCGTTGATTGATTTTAAACGCACTGGCGTCGGCCGCCATCGAAAATTCATGTATTTGTCAATTTATGTTTTCAATAATTGATGCAACTTATTCATCCCACTCGGGCTGGACGGTTATTGATTAGAAATAAATCAATTAATGGCTCGTTCCCTTCGCCAGTGTTTCCTTCGTGGGAGCACTCCTTCAGCCCCATCAGCTCGTCCGGCGCTTTCCGACCAACTTCGGTCGGCGCTTAATGCGATTAAAGGTTTAAAGTTTTGTGCCAAATAAAGCGTATGCACTGTGGCCTCTTCTCCTCCCCCTGTCCCCCTGCCTGGGCAGCTACAGCCGCCACGCCCGCACAGAGCCCTGCCTCCGCTGCCCCCGCCACTGCTGCACAAATTCTGCTTTGATTGGCAAAATTTAGCTCGAAGCCTGGCCAAAGTTGCCAACTTTTTAGCCAGTCTCATTTTGTGGGCCAAGACAAGCATAATATTATGCATATTATAATGATCAGCAGCAGGAGCAGGAGCGGCAAGGACATTCTCCGCTCTGCTCTGCTCTGCTTGCTAGCACAAATTGTCCTTTAATTGGTTTTGCGCATTAATTTTGCAGAATTTATTGCGCTTTGTGGAGAACGTTTTGCAGTGCGAGTGCACTTGCCAGCCGAAATGCAATTAATAATAAACAATCTTGGCACCACAGCAGCAGCAGCAGCAACAAGCAACAGCCTCACCGCAACGGAACAGCAGCAATCCGGAATTAAGGCAGAAAGCCGCACCAATGGCTCAATAGTGCTTCTGATGGCTCGACGATGTTTTCCAAATTAATGTTTTGAGAAGGACTCCCGAATGCCACAACTATTACTACCATCAGCAAACACAATGTTTTCCAAAAACACCAAAGTTTCATAGAGAAAAAGTATCAATTTCATCGATCCAGAAGATGCGGCTATCGATAAGTGGGATTTGCTTTTTGTTAGAACGCGAGGGGGCGGGCTTTGCGGTCGGGAGGGGGAGTTCAGTTCATCCGAAACTGCCAGCGATAAGCTCAAATTTATGCCCTCCCCTGCTCCGCAGCCCGCCGAAACATAAACATAAAATTCTTTTATCGTTTTATCGCAATCTTTTCCCAGTTTAACCTTGAATGCGAGTGCACGTAGCCCCCGTTCTTGCGCCTTCATCCCCCTGCGGGAGGAAGTCAACTTTTGACAAGGCTTATCAGTGGACCAGCATCAGGAGCAGCTGAGGACACGCACCAGAAGCGAGGGGAGGAGCGGGCGACGGGGCGACGCGGCGACGTAGGACGACGACTGGGAGGCTGGAAGGCATCCTGCCGCACTGGCGTTTTGGCAGGACTCTGGCAACAGGGGTGAACGTGCTGGGGAAAAACGAAAAAAAGACCGGAGGACAGGAGGGCGTCTGTGTCAGCGATAAGAAAAAGCGAGCAAACGCAACTTCCGCCAGGGGTGTGGGCTGGGGGTGCAGTTTCCAGCACCAGCCGGTTTCGATTTTCGAGCAAGTTGCGTTTTATGTTAAACGATTAAGAGCTGGGTGGCTGGAAACCCAACCCAGAAGCATCCATTTGGGGCACAAAGTCCCTTTAAACGCGCCTTTAATTGTTGGCTTCTCGGCTTCCGCGTGTTTGTGTTTGATTTTAGAGCCTTGGATTAGCAAGACCGACTAACAACTAGGGAGTCTGACTATTTTAGAGGCCGTTTCGGCTACTTTCGAGTGCCTAATTTACGGCCCGAAGAGAGTCTTGCCACCAACATCTGGCCATTTTTAGCCGCTTCGATTGGTTCCGCATGGGAGGTTGCTGCTAGAGGTTTTTGGGGTCTCGGGTGTCGGAGTGGGGGGCAGGGCTCGGAGACCCCATTGACAAGACGCCGCCGCTCCTGCTGCGTTTTGATGTTTGCCGCAAATGATTTGCCAAACACCAGCCACAAAAACGAAGAAGCGGGACACAATGGGCCAAAAAGAGCGCAACAGAGCCGCGAGGGGCATGTGTGTGTGTGTGCAGCATCGGATTTTGATTAATTAATTTGCATACGTGCAATAAAAAGTAAGAGCTGCGTTAATTTCTTGGCGCCCAGCACCGTCGGCGGCGGCAGAGACAGAGGCAGAGGCAGCGGCAGAGGCAGCGGCAGCGCAGCAGCCGAGGGCTTTATAGTGCAGCCGTATAATCAAATTAATAAACGAACAATAAAAATGCATAACAAATTGATGCGAGGCGATGATGGAGATGGGGCTGATGAGTAGTGGAGGGTTGGAGACACACCGCGAAGTGGAGGAGCGTACACTGACAGAAACAATTAGGATTGAGACAGGAGAGAGAGTGTGTCCTTGCCTTTTTGGCAGGTAAGACGGATCAACTGGAAGGCCACATCCCAGTTTTGTTCTCGGTGCAGCGACGGAAGAGGAAAGAATAGAAGCGGCAGGCAGCATTACACGCATCATTATGCCGAGAGTTTCTCAGTCTTTCTTTTCTCCCCGCTTATTGATGATATGGAGTCGGGGACGACCTCGGGGGAAGCGCTTCACTTGACACAGCTATCACGCAGACTCCCACACAAAACTGGCACTCCACATAATAAATAAAATACAAATAAACCCATCGACTGGAAGCAATGGGCTTCATACGAAAGGGCACTACCGCACCGTTCCCATAGATCGGAGAGTGCTTTTGAAATATTTGCCGGTTGGCGGCTGCTGCTGCTGCTGCTGTAACCGCCTCCTCTACCTGACCCTGCCCCTGCCCCTGCCACTTCGCCCCTGCTGCTGGAGAACTCGGAACGAATCGACGTTTGCTGCGGTCATCTGCTCCACGATCGCTTTTTCTTTGGTTCCAGCCGAACGAACTCAACCTGAGACACCGTTCGTTGCTGGGACTCGCCTGTGACTTTGCGTCGCGGGTTAAAGGTCATCATCAGCTCTGCCCCACCTCCGTGTTCGGCGGCGGACCCTACGCTCTGCCTACCCGCTCCCCATCCTGCAGCGCCCCCAGTCCTTGAACTGCGTGAGAGCATCAAGTGGCCCGATTGCAAAAACAACTGCGGGGACAGTGAGAGAAACTGGGTATGGGTTGTCTAATCAACCTGATTCGAAGCTAATTGAAGTTCCTGGATATTCCGACTCATCCAGTCTTGTTGTCTAACAAGCCTAAGATCCAGGGGAATTATGATATGATTTTGTGCCGTGTAATACCCCAACATTTTATTTTTCCACGGCTGCTGCTTGGCATCGCATCATCTTGCTCGCGTCTTCTCCATTTTCGCCGGGCTTTTCGCAATCTCTCGGTTATAAATCAATCCCCGAGGCTCCGGCTACCGTTTTCTCCTCGCTTGTGTTTTTGGCCGCATTAGCATTGGCGGCGAGCGGCGGGCGGCGGGCGGCAAGCGGCTCGGGGGAGGAGTCTCCAGTGTAATAGTAAATTATAATTAGAAGCGGGGAGGAGAGCTAGACCCGCTTTGGAGGGGGCGGGTGGGGGGTGAACAGGGCCAAGGGTTAGGCTTTTTAACCTGTTGAGTTCCGAGCTGTAAATCAAGAGCCAACGAAGGCGATAAGCCACCGAAACACAGTCGTCAGCAGCAGGCTAGAGAAGTCCCCCTAGTGGAGAGGAGATCAAACGCGAGAGGCATAAAAAGGACGAAAACGCGGAGGGGACGGAGGTGGCTGCAGGAGTTCGCCAAATGAAATTTATGGCATATAAATTATCTCACACGTTGCCGGACTATTGACAGCTTTAAAATAATCGTAAAATGGCCAAGAAATCCATAAAAGGCAAAAACAAAGAGCGAAGGCGAATAATAAAAAAGGGGAACCGAGGGGCGCTGGAAAGGAAAGCAGAACCAGAAAGCCGTGGCCCAGACACAGAGCCATGAATGTGAATTACTATTTCAGTTTTCGACCTAAAGCGCTGCAGAACGAACGGGGTGAAGGGTTAGGGGGCGACAAGTGACGACGTTGGGTTACACACAGAAAAACGCTTTAGGCTTGCAGTTTGGGGGGGTTTTCCGAAGGAGGCGTAAAAGGTTACATGAGAAAGGCCCCTCTATCAGCGCAACAAGCAATTTATTTGGCCGACAGTTTTGTTTTCGGTGCATCACGGCCCGAAGTTTCAGTTTCAGGTTCGGGCCAAGCCCCGGATTGCAGAAATTGAAAAGTTCCCAACAGTTGGGGGGCCCCTCATAAGTTCCATAGCACGGGACACGGAACACGAACAGAGACAGAGCGACAGGCAGGCAGGCAGGGACAGTGACAGAGACAGGGACAGCCGACAGAGGCGCAAATAGAGAAAGGAAGAGGGACCAGGAGGAGGCCTGCCCCTTTGTTCAATTCTATTTTTAATAATTATAAATTTGAGACTTAAAGTCGCAGCACAGCCGCGACCTGCCGAAAGTTTCTGCCCAGGTTTCTTTGGGCTTTGGGCCAGCTTCCGCTATCCGAAGTCGGATCGGGCGACTTTATTGCGATTTTCGGCGACAGACTTTCAATTTGAAAGTGCCAACTAAACTGGTTTCGCCTTTGGAGTTTGGAGGAGCTCCCTAACTTTCCGAGCATACGTACGTACGTAATAGGACCACCGGCGAAGGCAGCAAAACCCTACAACATATTGACAAGAAGAGGGACTCAACGCCTCATTATGCATGGCAATTTATGGTCCGCACCACGCCCTAGAACTAGACGTCCCCCAGAAGCCCCTCCGGACGGCACTTGGCCGCCTTTTGGGGTTTGCTAAATGCGGCAGCAGCTGCCGTGTCTACGCTTCTTGCTCCATAAATCAACCTTAGGATCCGTCCAGCCGAAGTTGAGGCTTTCTGAAGCTGAAGTTGAAGTTGAAGCTATAGCTGAAGCTGAAGCTGAAGCTGCATCTTGGGCTTGAAGACTTGTCG
This sequence comes from Drosophila monieri, assembly GCA_035047585.1. Taxonomy (NCBI): domain Eukaryota; kingdom Metazoa; phylum Arthropoda; class Insecta; order Diptera; family Drosophilidae; genus Drosophila; species Drosophila monieri. The sequence goes on along the minus strand of JAWNPJ010000061.1, from coordinate 9,687,113 downwards.
TAAATGTCTGAAAGAAATAGCCGCGATGGGGATAGAAAAACGCAATTGCCTGCACAGAGAGAAACCCCAGAGAGACGAACAGAATGTCGGGAGCTTCCTTTCTAATTAGCTGGCTTGGCCACCACTCGTTTCTCTCCCTGGAGGAGCCGCAGTCAAAAGCTTCCACGGACATATTGTTGCGGCGTCCGCCCCACGATCCCCGTGGTCATAATCTCCGGGATCGTAATGATCTTCCTTTGTGGCAGTCATAAATGTTGATGAACAGCAGCGCGAACTTTTGTCGAAGGCGTTGCCGGTCTGAGCTTTTGTTGCTGCTGCCGTTGATGGTGCTGCCGTGTTCGCTAGCAGCAACATAAAAATTGAAAAGATGCAGCCACCAAGATATATACGAAGAAAAATGAGCAGGGTAGCTGAGCGACAAGGGATTACCAGCTAGCAGTAGAAGGGAATCCATCTCTGGGATGGAATCGGAGGCGTTCGGCCCAGGCCCATCCCCTCCAAACAAGTCCCAATCGACTCAAATATTTATAGCCAATAGTGTGGGTTATCAGCCTGGAACAACAGAGTCTATTCCTTATCTAATACTCGCAAGCTTACCCCGCAAGATTCCCCCAACTTCCAACGTGCTGGGGGTCATTAGGCCCCATCATAAAGCCAACAGTTTAGAGCCTCAGTTAAGCGGCCGAAAAAAATATGGCACTTTCCCATATCGTTTAATTAGGTAATAAGCCCGACCGAGTTCCTGGGACCCGTCATTAGCCAAGGGGCATCCGACAAAGCAACGAAAAAGTGCAGCAAAAACAAACTGAGAAACAGCAGAAGCAGGAAGAGAAAAGCTGGCAGCTTTACGACCCGACTTGGCATCAGTCCGCCGTTGAAAGAGCTCCAGCTCCGCTGTGCGGTGCGGGGCCTATGGCTTCCTGAACATCCATTTTCCAGTCAAATGTCGACAGCTTTTGACTGAAGCCGCCCCCGCCCAGCCACTCAGTTCGTTCTGTGGCAGAATTATGGGGGAGGAAGGTGTCTGCACCGCTGTTCCAATGTCAACAAGTTTACGGCCCGATTTGTGGATGCAATTACAGCACCACAGCTAGCCCCAATCCGATTTCAAAGCCATCTCAAGCTCGGCCTGCAACCAGGATGACTCCTGTTGGAATACCCCAGGAGTTACCTAGCACCTAGTGCCCGCATCCGAAGGACCACCGCTGGACGGTAAGCAGTCAGCAAAAGTGAAAATTCGACCGGCGACCGAATAAAATAAAAGAAAATCCCCCAACAACAGCAAGAACAACAGAACAGCCAGTTGTGGAAAACTAAAAGGAGCAAGAAGCCCTGCCGCCAGGAAAGGAAGAAGGACAAGCTAAAAACTTTGACAACTGCGCCAAACTTTTTTGAGCAAAAAACAAAACGGGCAGGAATAAAAAACAAAAATTCAAACAGAAACAAAACAAACTTCAATAGCCCACAAAATGGGCATGCGGGAAAGGGACGGCCTGCCCCGGGAAGAGGAGGGAAGCTACTTGAGAAGGAGACGGAAGTCCTCCTGCTGCTCCTCCCCTTAAACCTTCAGCGATCCCCGAAGGAAACAAGTTCAAAAGTGCAGACTTCTTTACCCTTCCCGACCGACGCCATTTTAACCCTTGGTGAGCTTAGCCCGCCACAGCTCTACCACTTGGGGTTAAATGAAGACTCGACTCCTCTTTTTGGAAATCCGTAAATGCTAGACTGAGACTTTTAGAATCCCGTCGGCAATATGGGATCGAACCGAAATAATCCTCACACCTTCTGAACTGTGTAGAGTTCCATTCTAAGCCAACTTCAGCCAAACAAGTGATTCCATGTTGTAACGGAAAGGATACTCAGGACACAGGAAGTCCAGAAGACTTGTTGCAAGTCCCGAATATCAACCCACGATCCTTCTGCGCCGCGATCATCCTGTCGAACTTACCGATATTGTGCTGACTGGTGTGCAGGACCGCCCCGAACGCCATTAGGTGGTCCTTGGGCGGGGGGGCGCGACTACCGAGGGCGGCCGGGACGAACCCGTCGCCCAGAAATGACGCCAGTGCGACGGCCCTCAGGGGCGCTTTCGAAGCCTCGGTGAGAATTTTGTTGTCGAATATCTTGGTGCCGGGGTGGAGTGTTTCCTTCTGTCGGGATTGTCCTCTTTCGCAGTTGTGCTAGCTGCGGTTCTTCCAGAGCCTTCAGTGGGCTAATCTCAGAGTGGGTACAATCTCAGAGGAGCACGGGTGTCGGGTGTGTGGGGTTACGGGCGGCGCACGCACGAGCGGGTGTGCGGGTGGTCGGTTGGGTGGACGTGGAGATGTGGACGAGGAGAGAGCGTGAAAGAGCGGGATCCCCACTCGCACAATTATCGGTAAACGCACATAGACGCGACTGGGCGGGACAACGAGAACGGGGGTCGGGGGCCGGAGACAGAGGTCCCGTAAGAGCGGGACAGACTGAGCACGTGTGTGCCGGCGGCAAATGGAGCAAAACAAAAACAAACGCGCGGTTCCGGCTCCTTTCGCTTATGTACTTCGCAGATGATCCAGTATTTGCCAGTATATTACTAAGATTGCTTCTCAAACTTTTTGAACACTTCACTTGACTTTTGGGTTGTTTTGTTGTCGGCTAGGCTTTCGGCCTACTTGTGCTTTCGCCTCGGCTTAGGCTTACTATTCGTTGATCACTTGCAAAAAAATAAACAATCAATCGCGGTAGGTAGCTCCTTCGGCGCTGGAACGGTTCAACTGTGAAGGAGTGGCGACTTTCGCGGCGGAAACAGCTGATTTGCACACGTTCTTCCTAGCATTCCGGGCTGAATTCGTTTGGCTGAACAGTCTGCGAAGACTCTCTTCTGTGGAGAACCGGGCGAACCGGGCAAGGCGAACGTCAAACGAAAACTGAAAGCGGAACAGCGGAATACGGCAAACGGCGGCGGCGATGGTGACGGCGACGGCCACAACATGGCACACGACGCGCACACACGAGCGAACGAAGAGAGCCGAAGCGGCGACGAATGGCGCTACTAACGCGCGAGCGGGACAGACGACAGCGTGTCACTCGCTCCTGCGTTGGGCTATGCGGTCGATAGTTTCCCCTCGCAGGACACGGGAGTGAGCGAGACGTAGCTAGTGTCGCTCGGAGCTGCTGCGACGCTGGCTGCTCTGCCGGCGGCGCTGCAATGGAGTCGTTGGCGGCTCCACAGCTCCACTGCCTTTCTCTCACACTCGCTCTCTCGCTCTTTGCAGTTTGCTTTTTTGCTCCTTGCTCTCACGCTGTTGTTTTGGTTTTTGTTTTTGGCTAGGTTTTGCGCCTAGGCATACTCTAGTAGCGGGTACTATTATTTCTGCTAGAATCTTTGAGATGCATTGTGCGGATAGTGTGGATGCGGATAGCTTTCAGTTAGCTTGACTTTCAGATACTGCAAGAGTCAGTTGCGCTGTTATTCAGAAACTACGTTCATTAAAGACTGCATCTTTCATGCATTGCCGATGCCACATCCTTCGGATACTGCATCCTTCAAATATCATGTCCGAGAAGACTTTGGAAGATCATTTTTGTGTGACTTTGTGTGACACGGTCGCCACAATAGCTCGACTTTTTCCTAGATTTTCTATGCTCTTTGCTGGAATTTGTTGTCCCATCTTGTTTTTGTTTTCATTTTTGCAGCTCCGGCTCCATTGCCCGCCGCTGTTGCTGCTGTTGTTGTTGTTGCGAGAGAGCGGGTGACGCATTTTGCGGTTAGAGGAGGCGTTGCTAAGCAACTGGTTTTCGTTTTGGCCTTCGCTTAACGCTTTTCGCTTCATTGAGAGATGCGCAAAAGTTTTTCGCTCGCCTCGCCTCGCTCACTCCCGTGCTTTCTCTCGCTCGCTCGCGCACTCTCTCTCGCTCACAGAGCCAATGGCATTTTTCAAAGTGACATTTGGCCGCGTTTTGTCTCTTTCACACCCTGCCGTGAGCCGTGTCTGATTGCGTTTGTGTGCGGCTGTGTGTGTGTTGGCCAAGGTAAAATGTCAAATGCTTTTCGACTGTCAACTGTTGGTCGCAAAAAAGTTTTTTTCCGCTGCCACTGCCGCAGCTCCTGCTCCTGCTCCTGCCACTACCGCCTGCTGCCAGCTTCTGCTTCTTCTTCTTCACCTTGTGTTTGTCACTTGTCGTTAGCAGTGCGAAAGAGAGAGGGGGAGCACCAGCCGGACAAAGCAGGCGAGAGCGAGCAAGACGGAGACAGTGAGAGCGGACGCCCCTTTGGCGTTTTAACGCATACAAGACAGTAAAAAAAAGTATCAACAAAAAAAACAAATAAATAGCAATAAAAAAAATGCGAAAAAATATATAAATTAAAAAAAAAATCAAGAAAATGCAAGCAAGAAAATTTGCGAAAATAAAATAACATTTTATTTTCTGGCTGAGTGTGCGATTCTCGCACTGAACGGAAAAAAATTGTAAAATACTACATGGTAATAAGCCAAAGATCAAGCACAATTAAAATAAAAGCAAAAACCAACACTGCTCCACTGACAAAAGGCAGTTGGAGCCATAGAGCGAGAGGCACATACGCAGGGCGGCAGAAAGGGAGAGACGCAGAACGGGCGACAGTGGGTGGCGCCCTCTGTCTCTCCCTCTCCCTTTCACACTTCAGCGGACGGAGGAAGACGCAGCAGCTGAAGATGTTCGACAAAAAGGAAGAAATCGAGGGGGCCGTGGGGCCAGTGGAGGTTAAAATGTTCCATTTTGTGGATGGGGGAGCCAAAAATATTGCACATTAGGGTGTTAAGCTGTGAAGTGCTTGGCATCTCCCCCTCTCTTTCGGTGCCCTCTTCTGTGGGTGTATGTGTATGGGTGTGTGTGTGTTGGTTCAGGTGAGGTCCTCCCCAGCACCCATCCATGTTATCGAAAATGTATCGAAATCAGTGGATCTTTGGCGGCCTTGAAAGCGGATGCCCCAATTTACGAAAGCAAGATGGCAACAGTGGCGAAAGGACAACAGCTTTGGCACCCATCTGATATGTAGCTTGTTGTTTTAAAGTTTTGGGTGAAATGATATTTTTGTTACTGTTCAAGGGTTAATTACTATCCGAAATATTGTATAAAAATAGTTGCTTGATGAAGGTGGAAATAGAAAACATAAGAGGAAGGGAAGAAAGGGAGGACCCCCAGAGCTCATCCTGATCCCTAATCTGTCATCTTGTACAGCGAGGCTCTTTGGTCTACCTTTGGCTTCTGTAAGTGCCCCGGTTCCTTTTCCTGCTCGTTTTTCCGATTCGTTGTCTCTCCTCTTGTTTTCTTGTCCTTATCTCCCACCCTGCCTCTTTTCTGCCCGCCCACGTCTGCTCCCAGTAAACGCCAACAAATGTCAGTTATCAAAAATCTCAGTAGCAACGAGGAGCGCGCTTTAAAGTTATAAGTTCAAAGGACTGCTAAATACACTTCCAAGGACCTCAAAATCCTAAATCAAATCCTGATACGCCAAAGCTGTGTAAATTTGGAAATGATAGTCATGAGAAAGCCTGTGTCACCAAAAAAGTAGGCAACACTTTTAAAAAGTTCACAATAAAGCGGGAAGTACTCTAGATAGAGTATCCCATTAATATATAGGAATAAAACGTCCGCACAGCCAAAAACAAACAAGTAGCGGTAAGAAAATGTTGGCCAAGCCGTGATAAGGCGTTGCTAAATGCCACGCCCCCATCGCGAAAGAAGTGGCAGGGCGAAGGGGCCAGGCGGCAGGTCGATGGCCACAACGGCGAAATCAACAATAAAAGCAAGAAAAGCGCGACGAAGTTCGCGACGCGCCATAAACTTTTGGCAGGCAGTGTTTTTTGGGGGTGTGGGAGGAAAATGGGAGCTCTCCCCCAGCCAGCTGACAACTACAAAGGATGCGGCCCACGCTTTGTGGGAGTCAAGTGGATGCCCCGCCCCCAAGACTCTGCCGCCTTCCAACGCCACCCACCCACCCACCACCCCACCCCTGCCCACCGAAGTGCGACCAGTCACGAACTGAACAAACAGCAAACGGACGTCGCCATGTCACGGAAAGGAAGAAGAATCGGAATCAGGAGCGAAAGGACAAGAGCAAGAACAAGATACAGTGTAAGAAATCAGTGGCTAATTGTTGTATTTTTGAGTTGTACATTTTTAGAGGCAGAAGCTCTTGCATTCAAAGGATTCTTTGAATCATTTTTAAATGTTTTGTAAAGTTATCCTGACCAGCAAGGGCGGTGAATTAACCCGAAATGTCCCAGACTACCGTGTCTAGGTTCATCTTTATATATAATCAGAAATATGCATATTTTTCTTCATCTGTTACTGTGACAGGGCCAAGTACGGGGCGCATAAAAACCAATGTGACAGACAGAGACGGCAGGGAGACACTTGGGCGATCGCACGGCTCTGATATGCAAACACACGCGTTCTAAAATCCCTTTTCCGCCCACAACCCACAGCACGACTCCCTCTCCCATACCCACCCACTTGCCACCTTCGTCTTTCCTCTCCCAACCAACAACCAACAAGAACAAAGAAAAATCGCATAGAAAAAATAATTTAAAAAACCAAAAGGCAAAGGCGAAGGCTATAGCTCCATGCCATGTGGGCGGTCGCTTGTGCCACGCCCTGTTGCAACTCGTGCGGGTGTGTGTGTTTGTGTGTATGCACTCCACATGCAACACTAAAAAAGAAAAATAATCAGAGAAAATAAAAACAAGAGGAGACGCCACACGAACAGGGCGAAATCTGCTGTTCTGTGTCACTTTTGCTTGTTTGTTGCGGAATAATACTTTTTGCAGGCAGCGTGGGGGTGTCCTTAGTTTTAGTCCTTAAGGAAAACAGAGTGGCAAATTGGTGTAAGATGCACTGCGACTTTATTTGTTTATTTAGCATAAACTATTTTCCACGTATGCCATGAATGCTTATGGAGAAGAGCCTCTCAATGAAGAGGACATTTCTGAAATGGAAAAACAATTCCTTGCAGACCTTCGAACCTATTTTTGAGTGTAACATTTCATGGCAGTTTCTTGCCTGCTCCCATTTTTTCCCCCATTTTATTCAAATATGAGATTTCTGATTTAGCAAAGGGAGGGTGCTCGTATTCGGTAGCTAGTAGCTACACGTCCTGCCACATCCTTGCAATTTTATGCAACCCCTTTCGCCCTTCGCTCCGTGGCTTCCCATTGTAGTTTTTTTCATTCCAACTTGCTGTTTGTTTGCGTTGGCAACATGAATGTTGTCACTTGGTTTTTCCAAGTTCTTTTAGTTTTCCTAACCAAACACAACACCCCCTACCGCGCCTCCACGGCCACCCCTTTTTGGGGACATCTCTTCTCGTTTTTTGACATGTTGTCAACTTCACGTTATGTCAGGGAAGTTTCAAGTTTTTCTCCGCTCGTGCCGACATGCATTGCAACTGATTTCGTCCCCCACCCACACAGATCCTCAAACCCATAGTTCTAGTTTGTTATATATATTGCTTTCTGGTTGGCATTTTTCCCTATTTGTTTTGCAAAACCGCAAGCACAAAAATATGATAATCATTTTTGTCGGAGTGGTTGTGTGTATCTGTATCTGCATTTTGTTGACCTCTGACTGCAATTTATTCAGTTGCTGTAACGACTTTCCTTTGCAGTTTCTAAAAATTTCAGCTTCGTTTGTTTCCGATCTGCCCCTTAGAAACTTTTTGACGTCAGTGTGATGGCATTATATCATATTTCCTTTCTGCTCGTCTTTGGCATATCCTCGTATCATTTACAGTCTACTGTGGGAAAACAGCCACTTTCTTGGCATAAACTCTAGTTTCGAAGATAGTGCCTTCAAATGTAACATATGTACTTCTTATGCGTAAGTATATTTTGGGTTCTTCTCTTTTTGTTGGAGGTAAGCAGTAGATGCAAAAACAATACCCACAACCATCGCGCTAAATAGCACTAAATATGTTGATACTAGGTTAGGTTAGGTTAGGTTATACGGCTGGCGTTCACTTCCTGGTGGAGGCATCCGCCACACTTAGACCGTGTTCGGTCCCTTGTGATACCGTGATCTAGATCTAAAAATCCCTTTTTCACGCAGAAGGTCTTATGGTTTAGCAGTTCCCCCACCCTGAGGCTTTGGTGAACCTTTCTATCCTGTTCGGGTCTATTTCTGACATCGCTGAGATGCTGTTAAGGAATCTGTCGCCTAGGTGCTTTAGTCTAGGAGACTGCAGCGCTGGACAGTGGCAGAGAAGGTGCTCTACTGTTTCTTCCTCTTCTTCGTCCCTGCAGCTGCGGCAGTAGTCGTTGTGGGGTGAGTTCATTCGCCTAGCATGTGTTCCCACTAGCCAGTGCCCCGTGATGACTCTTATCGCCGTGCCGATTCGGGTTCTATCCATCCTAAGTAGTTGGGATGTTCTTTTTGTAGAGATTATGGGCCATAGTTGGCGGGCCAACTGGCAGTTTGGGACGGTTTCCCAGCTAAGCTGGTTCTTTTCCTTATTTGCTTCCCTAAGTTGGAGCTTGCATGAGGCTAGTGGTACACCAGTGCCCTCCAGTTCTCCCTGGAGTGGTGTGGTGGTGCCTTTACGTGCCAGTTCATCTGCTATGCAGTTGCCTGTGATGTCCCTATGACCTGGGACCCAGATGAGGCTGGGTTGATACTATAACTAAATTGATATACAGTGAGGAGCAAAAGCTTGACCAGATTGCAAAGGCCTGTCTCATACCGCCCTAGCCGTCGCTTCACAATTCCCCATAAGTTTTCTATTGGATTGAGGTCGAGACTTTGAGTAGGCCAATTCATAAATGAAAAATTTTGATTTTTCAGCCAATATTTTACGATTTAGGCAGTATGTTTGGCATCAATGTCCTGTTAAAAAATTAATTCCTGTTCCTGATAGGCGCATTTTTCTATAAAATCGGGCAGATTGTTTTCCAGAATTTGTAGGTAGCCTTCCTTACGCATTATGCCATCTATCTTGATTAGTTTTCCTGTGTTCCACCACGTAAAACACTCCCAAACCATCACATTTCACGTTAATACATTTCCATAAAACTGGCGTTGCTTTGGGTGGATTCTAAACTAAAGCTTCTTCCAGTTAACATACCTTTTTCAATACGTGGCACGTCGTTTTTTGGATGCCGGGGGTCCTTTTAAAGAATAAAAAATAAAATAGTTTTTAATTAGTCACTTTGAAATTCTTCAATTATGCCTAAATTAAATAGAATTTTCCCCATAGTGCAGACCCCATAGTATCTGGGTATCTTTGCATCTTTGTATCTTTGCATCTGTTGCCTGCTTTGTTAATTTAAACTGCAAACATGCGTGTGTGGTGGCGAGTATCTCGTATCTGTGTATGATTTGTGGCCCGTCTTGTGTAACTGTAAATTAGTATAGCAATTTTTGTGGTCTTCTCTCCGAAAACTCGAAATGGAAACATGAATTGTTGCAACAAATTTTTTGTCACATATGAGAGGCGATTTCTTAGACTGATTTGGGTTATGTTTAGTCTTCCTAGATTTCTAGAGTCTGCACTGTAGATTTGTATAGCAATTAAACTATTTTTAAGAAATATTCATAGGACTTTACGGTTCTGAACAATTATTTTACGGTCTATTAGACGGAATTATAGTTCAGCAAAAAGTTTTGGCAACTATTTTCATAATTTTACATTTATTTTCCGGCAACTTCTGTTCGATTAAGACCGCCCTCCCGAACCCGAACCACTCTGCGATTTTTAAACTTCACACCTTCTTGGCCAAAAAAAAATAAACAATAAAATATTTCGTGGCTTAGCGCCCTCCATTTCACATCATTTCTTTTTATTTCCATTTGTTCGGCGTTGAAGATTTTCCTCCAACTTTTCCGTTTTTCGTTTTTGTGTTTTCGACATAGCCCTTCATGTTGTTGTTGTTTTTCGGTTGTTCAAACTTTTGGCGATAGCCACAAAAAATAATGTAAAAAGTTTAATATGCATAAAGTTTCATTGGGTTTTTGTCGGCCATCGCTTGGGATTCAGGACGGAGGACACAAAAAAAATAAATAAAAGGGGCGCCCCCAAGCCCCAAGAGGGGGCAAGGATAGTGGCAGGTGTTGCGGCTATACAAATGGGCCAAGATTTATGCTTTCTGGCTCTGTCCGCTGGGCGTGCGAAAATATGAACAAGATGAGTCTGTCCTGACAAAAGAGAGTCTTTCTCTTCTTTAAGTTTAATCCAAATTGAGCTCTACCTCCTGGTAGTTTATTTTTAAATAAATAAAATGAGTAAACGAACTCCTTCTCTTGGAAGGAATCCAAATAAGGGCACCTGCATGTCCTGATGTTTCGAATACTCTTCTGTTGCGAAAATAAAATGTAAGCCTCTCTGGAAGTATTGGAGTTACATCCCCAAAAACAGAAAGAACGGGGCTTAGCTTCCCACAGCCCTGGAACCGAAAATGGCTGCTAAGGCCCCAAAAATGGGAAAAGCAGAAAACTAACCGAGTGAGACCTCCAACTAAAAAAAATAGAAAAGCAAACTATGGAAGAGACAACGAGGGTAGCTATGAAAGTATTAAAAGGCATTGAAAGTATTTTCTTTTTAGATAAATATTTAATAAATTATAAAATAAAACAACAAATTACTACACTTGCTAATAAAGGTAGTCCTAGTCCTTAAGGTAGTAAACTCTTTAGGTAACTCGTGTGCACTTTCCATGTTATAGAAAATCGCCGGACGTTATCTCCGCTTATCCCTGTAGCCCCCGCTTCCCCCTCCTCTCCCCATGGCAGCCATGTCCTCCTGCTCTTTGGCTTTGGAACCTACTCTGCTCTGCTCTTTGCCAAACTGGCGGCAACAAGAAAAATGCTTGAAATTTATGCTCCACACTGACATAAAAAATAAGGCGAAAGGACGAGAGTCTGGCACTGCGTCGAACGGAGAAAGTCTGAGAGCAGATACATTTACAGAGCCAGCGGGGTCTAGGGACAGCTTTGGCAAGCAGTTGGAAATTCGAGTTGGAGTCTGCACAGAAAAAATGAATTCAAGCTCACACACTCTTTATAGAATTAGTTAAGCGTTTAGCTTACAAATTTTTGCTCAGTGCATAAGCGTGGTGTACGTGGGAATTATTGTGGCAGGCGAAATGCTCGAAATGGATGAACGCAAAAGGATAACACACGTACCACAAGGACAGTCAGAGGCAGAGCCGTGTAGCAGGGGGGTCTCTATGCAGTATATGAACCAGCGGGAGGATGTGGAGCACAGTTGCAGGGGGAGGAGTGGACCAGTATCAGCAGCAGCAGCAACAACAACGCCGGCGAGTAGCTGCATTCCATAAATAAAAACGGCAAAATGGCGCACAAAATGCCATAGAAAAATGCCAGCGGGCGGGGTAAGGCGTGGGGGAGTGGCATACGTCGGGGCATACGGGGGCGAAAGAACGGAGGGGGCCAAAAGCCACAGAGGAAGAAAAACGTTACGAACAAACTGGGAACGAGAACGAAATCATCATGAATGGCGAACGTGACACAAATGACAAAATATCAAGCCGACCAACGGCAATGGCAACCGTGCTGTCCTTCCGTACTGTCCGTCCCCCGAAACCGCCGACCACAGCCCCCCGCTTGACCATCTCCTAACCCCATGTTTCAACCCTTCCCCCGTCCGCCCGCCCTTTCATTTCTGAGGGCACTTGGGGATTTGTGCGATTCACAGACACAAACGAAGGCCGATGGAAAAACGGCCACAAAACCAGTGGCGTAGTGGCCGAAGGGGTGAGAAGAAATCAAGAGATGGGTCGGCAGGCCGAAGCCAAGTGCGGATTGTCTGTCAGAGCTTTTTGTCCTCCCCCGACCCATTCGTCCTGGCCCTCCTCGTCACTGTCGCTCTGCCGCATCTACTTTTTTGCGACCTCCGCCCACCACCTGCCTCTCCCCCAGGGTGTGTCGGTTTCGGTTTTAAGTGGCAACTGTGTGTGCAGTGTCAGCATTGAATCGACAAACTCCCCCTCTCCCTCCCAAGTCCATGTGCTTGCCGAAAGATGATATTTCAGATTTACAAGCAGAGGAGACCGAAAAAAGGCCGCTTTAAATACGAGAGGAGACTGTTTTCCGACATTTTTGATAAGGTTAACAAGTAATTAATAGTTCCGCATCATCGGATTATTGGTCGAAGGACCTTCCCTGCGAGTCTCCAGTCTTGGGCGACTGGTAATGGTGGTTTGTGCCAGCACGGTGGAACCATAAATCGTGCCGATCCCGATCCCGTCCCCAGGAAAATGGCGAACAAAGTTAAGCCAACCGCAAAGCCATAGGAATGCATTTATACACATACTGCGGATGCAGGTGAACGTGAGTCCTTGGGACAAATGCCACAGATAGCCGGGCTGACTAACTATTTCTGTTTTCTGATGGCCTCTGGCCACAGATTTCAGACAGGACTTCCCCTCTCCGTACCGGCCCGCTATTGTATTTTGGGCACCGTGGAGTGAATCGGCCAAAAGTGCACAGAAACTGAGATTGTGGGTCTAATCAAATAATTTCGGTTACTTTTCAGAAAGAGCTTGTTAGAAAGTTTAGTATTTGGTTCTGGGAGGGCTTGAAAATGGAAATCAAATGCGTGCTTTAGGACTCCAAGCGTTATCATTCTGCGATGGCCCAGGAGCCCCTGCCCCTTTCGCACGCCCCTGCTCGGGTGGCTCGGTGTGGCTTTTATGGGATTTGATTTCTAATAAGCGGCAAGCGAGGCACGTACCACACACACACACACACTTTCCACCCACACTGCAGTTCATTTCTAGTCAAAAGAATTCTCCTCTCAGTTTTTCGGAGGCTCTTGTTTGCCCTTTTTTTCCATGGGGTGGAAAGGGGGCCGAAACGTTGAAAGGAAGCTCTATTTTTGTTGTTATTTTGTGATTCACATGCATGGAAGGTCCGCCTGTGTGTCGGTGTGTGTGTGTGTGTGAGGAGCTCCAAGTGGATTTTTCTCGTTTGGTCCAAAAACAAAAATGACATGAATCAGGTGACAGGGCGGACAGGGGGAGCCGGAGCAGAGGAGCGGGCGAGGTGGCCTGGAAAAAAGAACTCGCTATTTGCTTCATTTTTTCCTGCATCTTTCACATTTTTCCCTCGGGTTTTCCCCTCCCATTGCTCCTATATTCTTTTTTTTCCTCAGTTTATTCTTCTGTTATTTTTTTCTGTGAAGGTTGCAAAAGCTAAATTGAGTTTTCCCAACAACAACAACCACAACGACGATCCTGCACTCAAAAGCCAGTACAGAGTTCGTTTCTTTGGAAAATAATCCAAACTCAAAGTGCCACGAAGCTCGTCTGTCCAGAGCACAACGCCAAACACTTTCCAAATACTGGCCTCAATACTGGCAGTCGCCCCGGCTTCTCTCAGTGTACTACCATGTGTGTAAGGATGGGCGGCAGGGAGAAGATAAAATACCAAAAAGCTGAAACGGCGATGGCAACGCGTACGTGTTTATGGCCACGAAAAGTTGCCAAACAAAACGGAGCATAGCACAAAAATACAGCACTATCAGAAAAAAGGAAACCCGACCAAAAAAAAGCCAAAGAAAAATCGCAGGAACATTTTTGTGGGCGCCACAGAAATGAAGGCAAATCGAGAGTGGAACGAAGAGCAACAAAAAATACCCAAATGCAACTCTGCGAGGGAAAACTGAGGGTCTGTCTGAGGATCTGCATGTATGCCCCGCGAAGGACTTTCATATTTCAAATCCCGAGGGTTTGTCTGAGTTTCAGATACTCCGATGCGGCATTAAGGACCAGATTCCAAATTCACTTTTTGATATTCGAGGATATTAAAGTGAATCCTTTCATTCAAAACTTGATAATTTAAACTCCACGAACGAATATCCCCCAATGCCCAAGAAAGCAGGGTATTTAAATAACCAGGATGCACACACACACTCGCACACACGGAGACAGCAGGACAGGAAGAGAGTGATATAGTCGAGATTGGGGCAAGTGAGAAAGAGACAGCAAAAAGTGTTTACTTTGTGCTTGGGGGCATAAAGTCGAATGCATGGTCACATCGCCCCTCCGAACTTGCCGCAAACATATGGATATTGTTGTTTCTGCTTCTGCTGGATCCTGCCATTTTTTTCCTCTCCATTTATTTATTTACTTGTCTTGAACTTTAACAAGTTTTTATGAAAATTATTTATGAAAAAATCTGGCAAGGAGCGAGTGGGATAGAAAGAGACGAGGCGAGCCAAGATACATCTGTATCTGTCAGAGCCGTTTCTCCGTTTTCGGTTTTGGTTTTCGGCCATCAGTTTTCTGCTTTCAGTTTTCGGTTTTGCATATGCAATTTGTCTTTTGGCCATTATGGAAAGCATTCTTGCGCAAGCGATTAGCAACACAGAAACACAGCAACACAGCAACATAGCAACAGTGCAGCAGAGCAGCAAGAGATTGTAGCCGCCAGCACACACATGTTAATCATACGCCACGTTGTCGGATGTCATCTGGCACTCAGAGCGCAAAACTGTAAGTACTTTAGGCAGCTAAATATAATTAAATATTTAAGGCATAAACACACACGTCGGCCGCCTGGAGAGACCCCTTTGAGCGGGGCGAGGTCGGGCGGAACGGCTCTTAATAATGTTTTAATGCGTTTGACAAAACTCGAGCTGCATACTTACAGGCGCCAGCGGACAGCGTTGATTAAATGCAGGAAGACCAACAGCAACAACAGCCGACAACAAGACTTTTCAGGAAAGTTAAACGAAATTGGGATACCCTTCAAAAGAACTATTTGCATTTCGGATATTTCAACACGACGACAAACTATCCCACAATTCTTTTAAGACATTCTTTTTAAGGCGTGATATTGAGAAATCCATGAGATACCCAGGATTTCCATGGGACTCCCCTAGAAATTTCGAAAAAAGTTTAAAAATTTTTCGAATCTGAGATTTAAACGCAGATCGATGGAAAATCTTTCTACGATTCGGTGAAGGTATCCCTTTCAAGAATCGGACAAGAATTGACAAAGCTATGGGCTTCGGAAGGCGTGATATTGAGAAATCCATGAGATCCCAGGATTTCCAGGGGACTCTCCTAGAAATTTCGAAAAAAGTTTGAAAAATTTTCGAATCTGAGATTTAAACGCAGATTGGTGGTAAATCTTTCTAAGATTCGTTTAAGGTATCCCTTTCAAGAATCGGACAAGAATTGACAAAGCTATGGGCTTCGGAAGGCGTGATATTGAGAAATCCATGAGATTCCCAGGATTTCCATGGGACTCCCCTAGAAATTTCGAAAAAAGTTTGAAAATTTTTCGAATCTGAGATTTAAACGCAGATTGGTGGTAAATCTTTCTACGATTCGTTGAAGGTATCCCTTTCAAGAATCGGACAAGAATTGACAAAGCTATGGGCTTCGGAAGGCGTAATATTGAGAAATCCATGAGATCCCCAGGATTTCCATGGGACTCCCCTAGAAATTTCGAAAAAAGTTTGAAAATTTTTCGAATCTAAGATTTAAACGCAGATCGATGGCAAATCTTTCTAAGATTCGATTAAGGTATCCCTTTTAAGAATCGGAAAAGAATTGGTAAAGCTATGCACTTCGGATGGCGTGATATTGAGAAATCCATGAGATCCCCAGGATTTCCAGGGGACTCTCCTAGAAATTCCGGATTCCCAAGAAGTAAAAGGGTAATTTGAAATCGGTTTAGAATTTGTAGAAACCACAATTGCAAAGGCGAGCTTTAAGTGGCTAAAAGTGCAATGATTGAAGTCGGGAGAGGCAGAGGCAACGGGGCGACAGGATTTTCAGGATTCAAAGGAAGCACAACTCCGTAACTTTCGCAGGACGTGTGTGTGTGCGTGTGTAGGAAAAGTCCAGTGGAACAATGCACGGACACTCACACGCACACATGGAACGGGGAAAGCCGAAACATGACAGAAAATTACCTGGAGGAAATTTTATGAGTATCGTAGAACGGCACTTGAAAGTTAAACAGACGCTTCCATGGCCCCAAGGGATTCGTCGTGTGTGTATGTGTGTGAGTGCATGGCTGAGTGTGTGAGTGTCTGTGCTGCATCTGTGTCTGTGCGGCCTGTATCCTTCTGCTAATTGTGTATGCAACTTGTTGCACTCGCCCGCTCTCATCGCAGCTCTCTGGGCTCCTTTCTCTTTTCAAGTTACATTGTAAATGTTAGTTTTGTAATTAGAAAATTTTGCTTACCACTGGAACCCGAGGCGAGCGAGATGGAGCGAGTGAGGCGAGAGAGACGGCGCTACTGGGCAGCAGTGGAACCCGGCCCAAGTTTATACTGACATTTATTGGCTGCAACTTTTTCTATAAATCAAGCGGCTAACCATTTTCACACACATTATAAATATAAACGAATCCAAAAAAAAGAAGTAAACCAATAAATAAGTAGGGAAAACCAATGGAGGACATTAAGAGCGTTACGTGCCATTAAAAATCTCAGCGAGTCTATAAATCAACTCGCGCGAGTGTGGGCTCCTCGTTGGAAATACTCTTTTGAATGGACCACCGCACTCAGCAGGCTTTTGCAATATTTCGAGTTTGAATTCTATAGTTTGGTGTAACTATATTTTAGCCTTCATCCAAATCCAATTCATATGGAGAGTACGTGATTTCATCGAAACCTTCAACTCGGTCTGTTTCAGGAGGTTTAAAATCAAGGAGCACCGTCGCCTCCCTCTTAATTTGGATCCGCTTCTGGTTGGCCGGAGAGCTCTGCATGAAATCTATTTCTGCGATAATTGCTTTTCCATTCACGGCTGCCTTTTCTTTTTCGCGACCTCAGAAACGAAAGGGTATCGAAGGTGGCTCCAATTGCAGCTCCATCTCGAATGCCGATGCCGATTCCCATCCCAGGTGGAGGCACAAAGGCCACAAAGAGGCTGCGAAGCGCTCGCAGCTCCGACCATAATTCATCAACGTGGCCTGACGAGCAGAAGCTGCCTACGTGTGATTGACTGCCAGGTGGGTCGTCACTCTCCTGCCCCTCAATGGTGGCACAGAGGTTGGAGGTACAACTGAAGCCGACTCCGAACAGAATCCAAGAACGGAAAAACCGAAAATCCAAGCCCGCCAGCCAAGCTTAATGAATGCCTATTTATACCCTATCTATCTTTCCCTTTGACTGTGTACGATGCACTAGAAAAAATCGGAATGCCTAAGGCATTACAGTATTGTATTTCTTACTTAATTCACTGGGAAGAGCCCTTTCTTTTCGCCCAATGCACCCTCCACGACTGCACAGCTGCAGCAATTTAACGGAAGTTGCAATTTGCATTTCAACTTGACCAAAAGCTGCTCCCCAATCCGTCGGTCACGTGCGAGGCGATGTGATGCAAGCGATGTGCGATGCTGATGCCGCCCTCTCTTTCCTTTCCCCCGGCTATCGTCTTCTCCTTCCGCCCCGACCGCCACACAGCTGCTGCCGTGTCGGACTGGCGCCATTTGCGATTTGATGTCGGCGCGTCGTCGGGTCGGGCCACCGTGGCGTATGCGTAATGAGCGAACAACAATGTGACTAACCAAAAAAGTAACGATCCCGCAACGCCTCTTTGACTTTTTGCTTATTAATATTCCCAAGAGCAGTTCCATCCCAACAAAAATGATTAATCATAATTCGGAGTATTTACTTCTGGGAGCTACTTGAGGGGCTCCAGGATCCTTGTTCGAGTTTTCACATTCCAGGCTTCATAAAAACTGCCATCATCCTAGTTATTGTTAACTGAATATTTAATTTTCGCCACAGCAGAGTCGAGGTCAAAGCAGCAGCCCGGGCATTTATGATTCTTTGATGGAGGAACTAGGGACTTGGCTAGGGACTCGACTGCTGCCGATCGCCCGTGGGTTTTTCAATTTTCTGCTAATGTTCCGTGCTCACCGCGGAGTGCTGTTACAGGTATGTTCTCCACCTTTCACCACCGCTGCTTTTCCAGTTTGCATACTATTTGTTTTCCTTTGTTCGATTTTGTGGCTCTAGCTGTTCTGTTCCTGTCGCATTGGCGGCAACGTTTTGCGTAATGCGCTCGACTGGCTACCGTTTTTATGGGCCATTTCAGAGTGTTTTGGCCATTTGTGATTTGTAATTCGAGTTTTGGCCAGCAGTCAGTCAGTCAGGCCGCTTGGCAGATCCCCATTCCCCCAGTGCTCCATACACTCGACAAAAACTTGGCCAAGTTTGCAGAAGAAGCCCCGATTACGAGTCTGGGGCCTAGAATGCGACTTTGCCAATGGACCTGGTTTCTCCCTGTGGAATTACGCAACAAAGTGCTCGACGACGCCACGGGACACCTCGTAAATGAGGCACTAACAATTGAAAATTCATTAGACGACCAGCAGCAGTAAGAAATGGAAATACGAGGGGACGGGTGGGGGCTAAAAATAAAACAAAACCCAAAAAAAGAGTATAAAAAGCGACTGGTGGCGGGGGAACATTTGCAACCTGCCAGCCAAATGGCGCACGCACCGAAAAGCTAATTAGGCAAAACGTTGAACGCCACCAGTCGGTCGGTCGGTCGGTCGGAAGGCAATGAAAGACTGCCTCCCGAGGTTTCCACAGGTTAACACCGACCATTCTGGGCCCCGCCATATGCCACGTTCGCATAATGACCGAAAAACATAAAAAGCAGAACCGAACAAATTGCAGGCTTCAGCTCACAATGAGAACTTTTCGGGAGGTTGCCCTTTGGGGAAAAAGCCAGAAAAACCTATGTTTAATCCACAGGTGTCGAGAGGGTCACCTAACTGGCTTAATATGACGCAGAAATCTTGACGATGTCCTGACAAATCACATCTTTCGATACCATTTTGATGAAGTATTACTTAAAAGTACCTTACACTTCAGGTCTCTTCAGTCTTTAATCGAACTTATCTTTGTCTTTAATTTATTTCTTATTTTTGGTAGAAGTATGGAATCTCAAGGGTCGAAGTGGCTTTTGTCCAATATATATTTATATATTTTTATAAACACAAAGACATCGCCAAAGAGAGAAGAGTTCAAGAGGTCTGGCCGGCCACGGGAGGACGTCGCAGACCAATTTCGAATCCCAAATCCATTCGGAACCTGATTCCGATTCAG
This sequence comes from Drosophila monieri, assembly GCA_035047585.1. NCBI lineage: Eukaryota > Metazoa > Arthropoda > Insecta > Diptera > Drosophilidae > Drosophila > Drosophila monieri. Next base: position 9,668,059 of record JAWNPJ010000061.1, on the reverse strand, counting down.
AAACAGAGCCCAGGAAGGCTGTACGGAGGCAAGTGGAAAAATAAATAAGGGAAAAGGCAGAGGGCAGGAATAGAAAACAAACTTCCAGAAGTTATTCTGCTCGCATAACGATAAACGCCCATCGTTTTATTTTGATAACGCGCCACTCCCCCCGCGATATTTTCTCCTTTTTCTGATTTTGTAGCTCCTCCGACACTGGCCAGATCCAGGTATATACGAAAATATGTACGTGTATATTTTATATGCTGCTGGGCTTGCCAGATATGAAATTATGTTTATGGCTGCCGCTGCCGCTGCTACTTCTGCCGCTGCAGTACCACCTCAATTGGCGAAGCTGCCACCAAAAAGGGGGTGCCCCAATGGGGCAGGGGCATTCGAATTGCTCTGCTTCCATCCGGCACAAAGTTGCAATTGCTGCAGTTGTTATTCCTGAGCCATGGCTTCTTCTGGCCCTAAATTACGAGGCGAGTCAAGGGGTATCCTGGGGTATGCTGCATCGACGGTCTTCGGTTTGAGATTATTTCAGTTGAGAATCAATCTCCGAACTTGTCTAGAGGGTAGCCTTGCCCCTGGAGATGCTCCCGCAGATTTCCAGTTCCAATTCTTTATTTTTTCCCTGCGTTTGAGCGTTCAGGTGTAAACGCAACCGCCACCCGATCGGCCGGCTTCGGGTTTCTTTGGCTTGCTTGGTAATCACGCCGCGTGTGCTGCTCACGTAGCCCCGCGGTTGGCTTTGCTTTTCTCCTGCTTTTTCTGGGTTTTGCTGGCAGAGATGCGAGTGCGTGGCAGGACTGGCTAAGCCAAGTCCAGCTCCCGGGTCCCGGAACCCATCATGTCCCATGTCCCGGGTCCAGGCCGCGGGTCTTAGGTCTCAGGTCCCAGGTCTAATACACATGCAGCGGTCGAGGCTCATGGCTGAAGTCGCCAGAAGACTGGGCACGTTGCAAGTTGCAGCTCCGCTTGCCTTTTATGCGCTTCTGCCATTTTTTTTGTGCGTTTTCAGTTGCCCGAAGCGAATACCCTAAGGTCGAGCAAGTGAGGGCTTCGGAATATTTACAATTGGGAACTAAGATGGCTTTTCCAAAAGAATAATTGGAATATAAAAGCATCGAACATTTTTTAAATATTTCGAGTTTCTAGAGTATTTTGGGTTTCGAATTTTCCACATAGTATTTTTCATTTGATTTTTTTCTTCTCCAGGTTGCCTTCACTTCAATGAGGACATTCAGCGCACGTTGGGTTCAGTTCGGTTCAGTTTGGATCGGATCGCTTTTGCCGTGGAACTGGATGCTGTTGTTTTTTCTTTCCTGTTTTTTTTGTTTTGTTTTAGTTGTTGTGATTATCATTATATCTGCAAGATTACCAATTATTTGTTGTTGGCCCCGTCCGCCGTGGCTGTTGCCGTTGCTGTTGCTGTTGCCTCTGCCTCCGCTGGTTGCACTAGCCGCCGTGTGCCCCACTCGACTCCTCGCCGCTTCGTTTTCAAGTTATTTTTTATAATTCACGTTAATTTTTCTTTTAAAACGAAATTGCAATGGAGGAGCAGGCAGCAGCAGCAGCGGCAGAGCAGCAACTCCTGGTCGTTGTCTCGATTATGTCAGTGGAGTGTTGCCTCCTCTTCGATGTCGAGATGTTGCGCAGCGAACAGCAGCGGAAAAATACAATAAATGAGGGGCAGGAGCGAAGGAGAGGTCTTGAAAGCTGAACATGATCCGTTCATTCATGCATCATTTCGATGGCGGAGGAAGTCAAACGCCATTTGTGTAAATCGATCACTTTTCGGTGTGCGCGGATTGATCCATCCATGAAACCATTGTTTTTGGAAGCCGCCACTAATTGAATAATATTCACAATATTTAGTCCGGCTCCGACTAAATGCAAATTGCGAAAGCCCAGCGGCAGTAGTTAAGTCGATATTCCGAATTACACATCCCACTCTATATCCAAATCAATCAACTCTGACCCGGGAGGGGCGAACGTGAACCGGGGGCCGACGGACAAAAAGCTCGTCAAATGTAAATGATTGCAATAATTTGGCGCGTGTTTGCTTTTTCCTATAAAATATTTGCATTTCCTCATATCCGATGTTCATGTTGATTATATACAATATTTATTATACCTACACAGGCGTGCCACAAACCTATCCAATCCATATTTTCAACAATTTTCCTGATTTTTTTTTGCGAGTCCCTGTGTTTTTTGTGCTCCGCATGTAGTATGTATATTTGCAACTGCAGCGTGTTGATGGGCAAAGTATATTTTGTCATTATGGGCACAAAAAAAGCGTCCGAACAAAAAAGTGTATGTGAAAATATTTGAATTAACGACAACTGGCGACAATGGCCGGCTCGATGTTGATGGTGACGACAACAACAACATTATAATAATAATAATAAAAAAAGAGGAAGCCCCAGAAAAAATATACATTGGCAAATAAAAACATATTTATGCATGTTACATGTTTTTTCCGTTTGTTTTTCATTCCAATTTTCCTTTTTTACACTTCCCTTCCCTGGTTGCGGGCTAATGTTCTTTGAAAAGCATTAAAGCCGAATTTGGTCCGAAGGTAGGGCTCAAGATCTATTTAATAAATATCGTCGACATTTTTGAATAATGGTTATAGAGTGGCATTTTCCAATTGCAATAATTGTGCAAAAAAATATTCAATTCCTCAAGTTAGTGTGCAATTATTCCATTTTTCGCAATTGCGTTTTCCCGGCCCGAACATATTTACAATAATAATAAAGATAGTAATAATAATAATAATAACTTTGCGCTGCGCCTGGTTCAGTAAATATTTGGATTTTTAAGCATATGCATACATATTCGAGCTGCTGCTGCTGCTGATGAATATTTGCAGTTCTGGGCTGCAATTGAGATGAGGTCTAGTCCCTCAAGAAGCCCTTCCTCACCTAAACAGTCCATAAGGATGCTGTTTGTGGTCCTGCTCCCCCTGGTTGATGTGATGCATTTCTACATTCGTCGTTGCAGGTCCTGCCGTGCATACATGGGAGAAAAAAGGCACATATGCTTTTGGAAAATGGGGTAGAGCCTCTATGGATACTATGTACCACACACATATTATAGAGCATCCATGATGTGCAAAGTATGTAAATGTAATACGCTACACACAGGCCGCCATGGCGGCAATTATATATACACGTATATGTCCGATTATGTATTGAGGCCTATGTAGAGGCCATGTGTGGGCCTGTGTGTGTCCGAGCGCTTGGGATTAAATTGTAATTACTTTATTACTTAGTAACAAAACCATTCATGCTGCTAAAGTTATTAAGTGTTTTTATTTATTGCCGCCGCACTTGGCAGCATTACTTTAATTTCAATATGATTTTTCATATTGAAATTATACTTGGAGCGTGAATTGCACATTTGCCGCCAGAGGTGGCTTTACAACTTTGTGAATTGCTTCCGCTCCGATGGGCCAATTAAAACGCAGGGAAGACGCATTAATTTGCTTCCACGCCATGGCCAGGTTAAAAGTATTAAAGCCCGAAAAGATATTCTTTGCCAAATCGCTGCTTACGAATGGCTTCGATGGCTGGTCTGTCAATTAGCTGCCAGCGATAAACGGCTGCAAATCTGTTCTGACATAATAGGCGCATTTAATCGATGGCGGATCGATCAGAGAAGTGTTCATAAATTACACGTCTATGCAACAAACTAAGCAAAACCAACGCCGTCCAACTGACAACTGAAACAGAAACTGAAACTGAAACCAGAGCCGCAACAACCACAACCAAAACAGAAACCAAGCAAATGGAGGCCATTTAAAATGCAATAATTTATGAGATTTATGACTTTTGCATTTTAATTGAATAGATTTCGATAGGCGCTCTGAGGTGGGCGTTAACGGGCCAAAAACCAGCACCCAACAACAGTGGGGCGTGGCATATGCACACACACACATACACACAGTCACTTACACATGCATATTTATGACATTGTGCTCGGGGACTGCAATCAGTTAATAGAATCTAATAAACGTGCGCGTATCTTTCGGATGCATCTAATCGGTGCGGCACGCGAGCGATGCCAAGATGTTTGTTGTTGTTGGTAAGGTGAGGGGCAGAGCGAAAAGGGGATTCCTGCCACTAACCGTGGCAAGGTTAACCTGTAATTAAATGCCAAAATGCTCGACGAAACAACAGAAACCCCCGAGAAGACGAACAAAGGAAGAAAACGAGAAAATTGAGTAACAAAACAGAAGCCAGCTGCCAACTGGTCAGCAGCTAGGGGGGCGTGGTCAGCATGAAATATGTCAAATCAGAAAAAATAAAACAAAAGCGTGTGCATGAAAAGTGACTTGGACGCGGGGAGCCAGCCTCAAAGATGGCAGCACTCGACGAAGGATTCCAGCTGTTAATTAAAAACGTACAAGATGCTAATAGCCAGTTTTGAAATATGTATTACAAAATACCCCATCGAATTGCCGTCTCTGATAGCTTTAAATTACAATGGAATGACCAATTTTGGCAACACTTTTGTTGACCATTTGCATGCTTTCGCCGAGCCGATCCGAGCCTAGCCGACGGGACGGATGTGCAAATCGAAATACTCGTACGTCTAAAATATCTATAAAGTATCTGAAACAATGCAGCGCCGTCAGGAGCAAATCGCTTTTTGGACTGATGTCAAATTAGTTTTGTTGGCAGGCCGGTAGTTTGGCCCCGATGTTAATTAGGCTACCGAAATGTTCGGGAGAGAAAGGAAATTCAATTTTCCGCAGAAACTGGAAAAAAGAAACACACAGCACTGGCGGCACTGGCTGGACGAACGAATGCAATACGGGGGGAGCACCGAAAATTACAAATGAGTTTCTTGTGGCTTAGGAATTTTGAGGAGTGTGTGTGATTTGGTGACTTGACTTTTGGTTTGTATTTGATGTTGATGAGTTTTTCCGCTTCATTTTCCCGGGGCTCATATCTCTGGCATTTCCCATTTTCCGACGCTGCTGCTGGTGTCGTTTGAAGTGTCAGTTTAGTTTCGTGTCCGTGTCACTCAAGCCGCTTCTATATATTTCGTATTTTTTCTACTTTTCTTGCTTTTGTTTTTGTTCGCGTTACTTGAATGGGGGCCTTCAAATGGGGGATTGCAATCTGAAATACCCACAGGTGGGGGCTATGGTGGGAAGGGCGACCATGGCGGTGGGGGACAAACAAACAAACAAATCAACAAGCAAACAAACAGGACTACTGACAAACTATGGCCGTGGCATAACCGCTGACACTCCAGCCCAACTCCGGGCCAACCATCCGATCTAACTATCTGTCCCTGGGTCCTTCCGCCCCGCCCTGCTGCCCTGCCGCCACTTTGAGTATCCTTTGGTCCTGTGTTTGTGCGCTTGTCTGTCTGACATTTGTTTGCCCCGGCTGTCCATCTTTTTGTCACGAGCTCTGCTCGACACGCCCACAATGTCGCAAAATTGGTTTCGCCGGTGCGGATTGCGCACCACGAACAGTGGGCCAAGTCCTGCCTTATCCTGATACTGCTCTAAAAAGAAGGTAGCTACTAGCTACCCTGGTAGCTCTAATTCTAAGCCGCACAAAAACCTATCGTAGCTTTGCAGAACTGAGAGTCAACTATATTATTCGACTTTGGGCGACTTTATGGCCAACAGTCCCCACTGTCTCCCCCCACGTTGTTTTTCGTTGCCTTGTTAATTAGCCTTGGCAACGTGCAACTAACAAAAATAAAGGAGATACAAAATAAAAAACACCAAGGCACCAGAAAATCTATTCCTGTTTAAGTATTTCTTGCGCATTTGTTCCGTAAACTTTAAGATGCAAGGACGATAAAAATAAAAGGCTGATGGAGGCAACATCATCGTCATCATCATCAACACACAGCAACACAACAACAATTTACAAGCGTGGCAACAGCAACAACAACAACAACAACAATGGCAGCATTACCAAGAAGAAGAGTGGAACGAGTGGGTGGAAAAAGGAAATGGTTAGGGGTCAGGTCATCCCGGCTTATCGAGGACGAGACCATCTCAATGACTTACTTAATCACATAGGGCAAATCTGGTTACAGGATATCCGCCCGACGCAAGGACCTCAGGAAAACGGGCAGGGTTGAGCGGTGGAGGGCCAGAGGAGGCAGCTACACTGCAATTAAAACTATATACTAGAAAAAACACCGAACTAATAATAAACTCTTATCAACCAAGAGAGTTCCTATTTGTTTTCAAGAACCTGCATTCTGGAGAGGGAAATTGTTAATGGTTAGAGAAGAGGATGAAGGACTGGGATTTTTTCCCAGTGCATCCGGAGGGGCGGTTGAGGGGCGGTACACAAATTGAAGCTCATCTACTTAACGCGCTTGCTCGCGGCAGGCAACATCGTCGAGCTGTCGTCGTTGTCGTTTTCGTTGTCCTGTCGCCTGTATCCTCCGGCACAACAGTCGCCGCCCTCACACCTCCCGCCTCTCACACCTCTGCTGCGCGTCATCTCGCTCGCACCCACCTGCACCCGTCCCTGTTGCTCCTGCTGGGCTGGATGGCTGGCTGGATCTGGATGCGTGTGTCGGTGGGTCTAAGGATAATCTTTGGCATAATTATTACAATGTCACCATGTTTCGCCTGGCTTCCTTTCGTCCTTAGTCCTTTCGTCGTCTCGTCCTGTTGTCCTGCCGCTCTGTGGCAATTTTTCTGCCCGTCGTCATCATCGTCATCGTCTCATTTATTGCTTGCGGTGTTTGGCACGTTCCCTTGTGGTTTACAGCGTGAAATAAGATTTTCCTACGGCCCACACTCGCACTCGCACACTTGCACACAGTACCAAGCACGGGGCACGGCCAGGACACACCGAGAAAGCTCCTCGGGTCCTTTATTATGATTACTTGTGCTCGTGTGCGTGGCCATCGCCATCGCCATCGCCATTTCGGTTGCCATGGTCAGCAGCAGCCATCTAAACCAGGCAGGGGCAGTCCAAAGCCCCAAATCCCCATCCCCATCCTCGTGCCACAGCCCCAGACCGTGTTCCATTGCCAATTCCAATACCGAAATGCCAGCCCCCAGGACAACCCGCCCCCAATGGGCGGTGACCTGTAACATCGCCAGGAGACAGATACAGACACAGACACGCAAACAGAAACAGGAGCCAAAGGAGCAACCGTTTCACGGAGAGAAAAAGAGGCTTCCATTTAACAGAAACGTCAAAAACTAAAGGGATCTGAAAACTGGCTAGAAACCTCAACAATATTTTGAATGTTTGTGTTTCGGAGATGTTTCAGTTATTTTTGAGTTCTAATCTTTGAATATAATTTAATTTTTTTTCAGTGACAACGTGTCCCCAGTGGGTTCAGGATTCTGAATTCGGGGTTCAGGGCATTTCTGCCTGCGCTCTCTGTCGCTCCTCCAGCTGGTTGACACTTGCGTCCGTTAGACGTCGACACTTGACACTTGACACACACGTCACACACTTACCCACACCCACTCCCACACACAGACGGGAGCAGCCGAAGGATGTCCTCCTGTCCCTCTGTCCTTGTCCCACCCACTGGCCCTGGGGTCTCAAGTGCGTTGGCGCGATGTCACTGTTGCAAGTATCTTGAAGATACACCACCGATACGAAGGATTCGGAGATACGCTCCCGCTCACCCCCACAGCTCCACAGCTTCAGGCGAATATCTGAGGGGAGCACAGATTAGCTCCGGCATCAGTCCGCCATATGGAATATTCCAAATGTGATTAACTTTTCAGATCCCCAGATTTCCGGTCCTCCCAGCCCTGACTTTGCCACAGATTTGCATTTGCCAACTTGAACGTTGGACGTGTCTCCGTCTACGTCTTGTGTGCCAAGGATATTCACATACAGGTGGGTGCAGTTGATTTGATAAGGCATTTGATGGGACTTATTCAACAACGCACTAGTCTAATAAATAGTATCAATAAATTGGCACTAAAAATGTAAACAGTTTAGCCCTAGTTTCCCCTTGGAAAAGTCACCTTGAAAGGGTTTCCCTCCAGCCACAGGTAGGAACACCCAACCTGCCGAGAAACATTCATTGATCTTGAGACTGGGAACTATGCAGCCTCCGGAAATTGGGCGAAACAAAGGCAGCACTAAGCTCATACGCAAATAAGCCAAATCTGCATATGAAGTGCGAAATAAACCGACACTGAGACGGAATATTTATCTCGGTCTGAAGCCGAGTCGGTACAAAGTGCGACCGTCGAACCGCTGAATGCCGAGTGGATTTGGTGGCAAATCCGACAGCTTAGTGTGAGGTCCAGCTGGTGGGCAGTACTTTGTATCTGAGTCTCAATTGTCCCTGTATCTGCAAACGCATTTGTGTCCGCACGAGTATCTCTACAACTGCAACTCTACCTGTCCCAGTATTAATAGTCATGGCCATGACGGTAGCACCAAATATTCAATAATCAATTGGTGGAAAGCAACACCGACCCACAAATCGTTTATTCTATGTCGCTAAATGATTGGATGAATATTACCAGAGAGATATGGAGTCCTCTAAAATAAGAGACAAAAAATGGATCCAAAAATGTGTTGCCAGGTTTTGATGTAGTTTGATGCAGAATTGACCCACGAAGCTTTTAAGGTATTCCGCTCGAGAATCGGGTGAATATCACCAGAGATAGAGCCTTCGCTCTGCGCCATATGGGGATTCACATGGTATCCTCTGATTTTCGAAGGGACTCCCCAGAAAAAGAGACAAAAAATGGATCCAAAAATGTTTTGCCAGCTTTTGATGCAGTTTGATGGAGAATTGATCCACGAATCTTTTAAGGTATTCCGCTCGAGAATCGGGTGAATATCACCAGAGATAGAGCCTTCGCTCTGCGCCATATGGGGATTCACATGGTATCCTCTGATTTTCGAAGGGACTCCCCAGAAAAAGAGACAAAAAATGGATCCAAAAATGTTTTGCCAGCTTTTGATGCAGTTTGATGGAGAATTGATCCACGAATCTTTTAAGGTATTCCGCTCGAGAATCGGGTGAATATCACCAGAGATAGAGCCTTCGCTCTGCGCCATATGGGGATTCACATGGTATCCTCTGATTTTCGAAGGGACTCCCCAGAAAAAGAGACAAAAAATGGATCCAAAAATGTTTTGCCAGCTTTTGATGCAGTTTGATGGAGAATTGATCCATGAATCTTTTAAGGTATTCCGCTCGAGAATCGGATGAATATCACCAGAGATAGAGCCTTCGCTCTGCGCCATATGGGGATTCACATGGTATCCTCTGATTTTCGAAGGGACTCCCCAGAAAAAGAGACAAAAAATGGATCCAAAAATGTTTTGCCAGCTTTTGATGCAGTTTGATGGAGAATTGATCCACGAATCTTTTAAGGTATTCCGCTCGAGAATCGGATGAATATCACCAGAGATAGAGCCTTCGCTCTGCGCCATATGGGGATTCACATGGTATCCTCTGATTTTCGAAGGGACTCCCCAGAAAAAGAGACAAAAAATGGATCCAAAAATGTTTTGCCAGCTTTTTATGCAGTTTGATGGAGAATTGATCCACGAATCTTTTAAGGTATTCCGCTCGAGAATCGGGTGAATATTACCAGAGATAAAGCCTTCGATCTGCACCATATGGGGTTTCCCATGGGGTCCTCTGATTCTCGAAGGGACTCCCCAGAAAAAGAGACAAAAAATGGATCCAAAAATGTTTTGCCAGGTTTTGATGCAGTTTGATGGAGAATTGATCCACGAATCTTTTAAGGTATTCCGCTCGAGAATCGGATGAATATCACCAGAGATAGAGCCTTCGCTCTGCGCCATATGGGGATTCACATGGTATCCTCTGATTTTCGAAGGGACTCCCCAGAAAAAGAGACAAAAAATGGATCCAAAAATGTGTTGCCAGATTTTGATGCAGTTTGATGGAGAATTGATCCACGAATCTTTTAAGGTATTCCGCTCGAGAATCGGATGAATATCACCAGAGATAGAGCCTTCGTTCTGCGCCACATGGTGTTTCCCATGGGGTCCTCTGATTTTCGAAGGGACTCCCCAGAAAAAAGAGACGAAAAATGGATCCAAAAATGTGTTACCAGGTTTTGATGCAGTTCTGTGGAGAATTGAACCACGAATCTTTTAAGGTATTTCGCTCGATAATCGGGTGAATATCACCAGAGATAGAGCCTTAGCTCTGCACCATATGGGGTTCCCCGTGGGGTCCTTTGATTTTCGAAGGGACTCCCCAGAAAAAAAAGAGACAAAAAATGGATCCAAAAATGTGTTGCCAGATTTTGATGCAGTTTGATGCCGAATTGACCCACGAATCTTTTAAGGTATTCCGCTCGAGAATCGGGTGAATATTACCAGAGATAAAGCCTTCGATCTGCACCATATGGGGTTTCCCATGGGGTCCTCTGATTCTCGAAGGGACTCCCCAGAAAAAGAGCCAAAAAATGGATCCAAAAATGTGTTGCCAGGTTTTGATGCAGTTTGATGGAGAACTGATCCACGAATCTTAAGGTATAAGAATCCAGAATCGGATGAATATTACCAGAGATAGAGCTTTCGCTAGGTTCCCCAGATTTTTAAGAACCTTATTGAAATGCTATTAAGATGACCCGTGCTGTCAGAGTGCATTTGCAAAGTACATGACGGGCTGAGCCCGGCCGATGATGGCTCTTCACAGATGCGGATTCAAAAGCAGATACAGAATCCCATTCAGGGTGCGCGTGCGGCCGATCATCGTCGTTTGTCACAACATGGAGTGGAAAGTGTCGCGTTCCAGAAAGTGCGGGTTGCATGGCTTGTCAGATGCCAGCCTGTCGGTCCGTCAGGTTGGCAATCCGTCCGCCGGTTATCTCAAATCACAACTGCGCCACCTTCACTTCCATTGTTGGCCTGCCACGAGGCCTTAAGCCGGCCTTACCTCAATCGCCTGACGCGGTCTACCTGTGTCTACCTGCAGACACTCGCCTTCCACGAGTGCCTCTTAGGCTGCCAATTTCGTTGCTCAATTTCGCTGACTTATTGTTGGCAATTTGTTTGTCCAGGACAAAAAGACCCACCCCCCAAAACGCATCGGGAAAGATAGATGGCTGGGTGATGAGGTCACAGCATATTTCAGAGCAAAAGTATGTAGAATACTCTGTTGTTGAGCAAATCTCGCATTCCGTTTTAAGGCAAAAAGTAGAGTTCTTATTTAAAGTAGTTTAGTTTGCCTATTTTTTGCATTTCGCAAAAAAAGTGCTAAAAAAAAGCTCCACAATCGCTTGTTTCTGTGTGTATCTGTTTCAAACGTTGCACGCAGGCAGAAATTATTTTAATTTTCAATAAAAATGCAAATATTTTATTTATAATTTTGTGGAAAAAAATGCGCACACACAAATGTATGTAGATTTCCATCATCTTCATGAACCGCATTCAATATTGTGCGACACCCACACGCACGGAATAGGTTCGATTCTGCCCAGTTCCCAGATTTCCCAGAGAGAAAAGCCCAGCGAGCTTTTCCGAGGCTGGAATCTGTTCCGAATCGCTGACAGACTCCAGATTCCTGGCGAAATGTTCCCTGGGTTGCGCCTATGCGTCTGACGTGGCGACAATTTGGCGGCTGCTGTAGTGGGAAAAATTAACAAAAACAAAGGCAACGCAATGGCAACAGCCACGGCAAGGGGAAAAAATGATTGGAAATAAGACAATTTGACTGACAAGCCGTCAAACTGACAAACTGACGAAACAGAAGCATTGACTGCAGCCTTGTTAAACATATTTCCATGTCACCCGAGGTCAGGCTTCTGATTCGGGTGTGCTTTTCCGATTCCGGGTCCATGGACTTGTCCACAAGTTGCAAATTTAATTTAATCATTTGATTTTATTGCAGAGAGCAGCTGCCGATAATAGCAGATATTAGAGAGCGTATAGAGCATTGAGCAGTCGTCTCTAACTCAAATACTTTCCACACTTTTTATTCCTATCATGAAATGCATTTGATGCAAATATTTTATTTGTACCTATATTTATTTTTGACTGCGACTGCGACTGCCTTGGGCTGGAATTGGTTGGCGCTTGCTGTGAAATTTTAACGCGCACTAAACTGTCAACTACAGTTTTTGGTTTCGCTTTCAGGCGTTTGGGCGAGAACGTGAGCGTGGGTGTGTGAACACACAGGAAATTATCAAAATGCAATTTTCAATTAAATGCAATAGAGAAAAAAAAAACAAGCGCAATACAGAACAGACGCCGGTAAAGTCGGAAGTGGATGCAAAAAAAAAATAAACACAAAACTATCCCGCCGCTCAAACAGCCAATAAAAAATGTAGCACAAAAAATTAAATGTTTAAGAATACAAATTCAACTGCAATTATACTCCATTGTTCAGTGACTCGCGGGCTCATTCCGTATTAAAATAAACTGTCAAAGGCATTACACGTGCCACTCGCAAGTTGGTCGATCAAAAAACGATTTAATCGGTTGGCAAAGAGCAAAAAACCAAAATTGAAACAATTTCCTGTTCGAGTGGGAGGCGCGCAGCCTTAGGGTGATTTATTATTAATAGTTAATGTGATGATTGGCTAAAAAAAACTCGGCATTAAACAGTCCAGTCCAGATTCATGGAAAACGGTTGTCAAAGGTGATTCTGGGCTTAATTAAAGCGAAACACTTGACTCTGTGAACCGCCAAAGCGATTGGGTGAGAAATGCGCTTTGATTTCGTTTCAGATGCGAGGCAGTTCCTTCAACACATCCTCACAGCGATTTCAGGCACCCAGCAGGAAGTCAAGGTTCAAGATGTGGAAGGGCTGTAGAAGAATCGGAGAACCTGAGATCCAGAGAATCAGACTTTTCTGATTAATTTTGAGTAAATGCAAATATGAGAAACGAATGCGACCAAGGTTATATGGCATCTGACAGATGCATAATGCTCCGAGAGTCCTATCGCCGATTCCGATCCTTTCCTTACGCCTGTCGCTTTTGATAAATTTGATGGTTTTTGTTGGTGCGACTGAAAAATAACTTGTTGTGATAATTTCGCTTGCGAATTTGTTGCGCAAATATCAAAATAAAATTAATTTCTTTTTGCCTGGCCTTGTCCCGGCATTTTTGCACTTGCGATCCTCGACAGCTCCGAACCTGGAGCTTGGAAACTTGAAATCTTGGGATCCTCGGACCTTCCTCTTTTTCCAGACTGGCTGCGATCCCTTCTTTTATGAATGAAATCGGGCCCAGGACCAGGGACCAGAGACCAGACCAGAGACAGAAAATGAGACTGAGAATGGAACCGAGAGCAGTCAAGGGGCAGGGACAGAAGGGGAATGGTCTCATCCTCGTCTTCATCTTGGCTGGCCGCTGCACCGGAAATTGAAATTTTAAAAGTTTTGACGTTTGCCTCGGCCGCTCCGCTTATTTATGCAAACAAATGCGAATGCGAATACACATTTAAATGCGAGCACCATTCGGACACGAGCCAGTCCGGTTTCCGACAAAAAACAAAAATTAAACAAAAAGGCCAAAACGAAATTAACAAAATATTAATTGGCTGACTGGCTGTCTGATGTGATTCGGTGGTCCGAGGTTCGGCTCGGTTCCCCTCCATCTGTAGCATTTGTTGGGATGCCTGCACTGTCGCTTTCCGTTTCCGTTCATCAATTTGCATAGAGCGATTAGTTCAGGCGGACGTCCATTACGAAAAACAGTTAATGGGTTTTGTCATTTATTAAAGTTAGCATACAGACTGTCTTTTGGCAACATAAGTGTTCGACTGACCTGCTCGCAATCATCCAGTTCAAGCCTAATTGGGGCATTTAGTTGCATCAGGAATTTAAGCCAATTCCACTTCATTTGCCGCAGAGAGACAACTCCACCCCTAAACCCACCCACACTGCCGATAGACAAACAAAAACTCTTCAGAGGAGAAGGGAAAGACGAAGGGGAGTGATCTGATCCCACTCGTTGACTGGCGACCGCCCACGGCTGCCCTGCTCGCCAGGGCTCACTGCAGGCACCCACAAAGCGGTCTATTGATTGCAGATGCAGATCCATTCAGCGCCACTCATGGGGGACGCGAAATTCGAAGCCAAGCCGGAGAAAAACCCAATGTACCATGGTCGCCACAGATCAAATGGGAGAATCGTTATATTATGGGAGCAGTTGGCGGCGACTGGACTGAGTCACTGGCGATGCCCGCCGATCGATAAGGTGGCATTTAGAAATCGGAGTAGGACTACTCCCGCCAATAAGCAGCATTTAAAAAGATAAACCTTCCTCACTTGCTCAATTAGCATACATACCGTGTCATGTGTTTTTTCCTAATACATATATTCGTTTACCTGTCTAGTTATGGAACTATTTCAGAACTGGACACTCTGTTTCCCACAGACTCTAAACGTTGTAACTAGTTTACAGGTACGAAGGAAGAATGAAAAAAATTGAGGGACTGAAAGGATTATTTTTGGTCTTCGTTTTGTTTGCGGCTAACTTTGTGGCGGAGGATATTTGAAATCCGGAGGAGCAACCGGCAGGGCAACGGGCATAGAGAATAGAGCCTTTCGCACCCGCGCGGCGACAAAGATAAACAAAATGGCGCCCGAGCAGGGCCATTGGCCAAGTTATGAGAGACAAAGCCGGAATGCAAATGCAATATCCCTCCGCCAACAGCCCTCCACCTCGATCTGATTCGGGCGGAGCGGTGCGGCGCGGTGCGGTGCGTCTGCAACTGACATGATATACGCTTTGATGTCTCGTTTTTTTGATAAAGTACTCAATCTATAAACGCCAAGAGCAAAAAACCGAGAGCCGACTCCTCAGTCGGAGACCGGGGTCAATGCAAAAATATGGCATGGAATTGCCTGGTCTTGGTCCTGGTCCACTCGAACGAGAAAAAAAGAGCCCAGCAAGCAAAAACTAAGCGACACACGCACACACAGCCAGATAAAGGCAAAAGCAACAAATCCAAAGGCAAAACCGAATTCAAAATCAGAGGAACAAGACAAAAATGGCGAGAGCCTGGCTTTAAAGGCAAAAACACTCCAATAACCCCCGAATGGAACTGCACTCTGGACACTGGGACAGAGGACAGTGGACAGTGGAGAGCGGGCACTGCCAA
Organism: Drosophila monieri; assembly: GCA_035047585.1. Lineage (NCBI taxonomy): Eukaryota > Metazoa > Arthropoda > Insecta > Diptera > Drosophilidae > Drosophila > Drosophila monieri. The sequence goes on along the minus strand of JAWNPJ010000061.1, from coordinate 9,653,000 downwards.
CCGAAAGCCAAAACCAAAAAAAAACTAAAGACAAAGCGCGACTCTGCTTTTGGTCAATTCACGCAACGAGGTAGAAGAAAAATCGTTTTATCACGAACCTAAGCAAATGAATACACACTTTTATTTACACACTCTATTGTCTATCTACTTTGGAGCCGTTTAAACTTTTTGAGTGGATCCTTGCAGAAGAATTTCCATATTTCTTCTTCAAGCCATTTGTTCTTCCAGAAACGTACGCTCATGATGCTCCAGATTGTAGGCAACCATGTAAAAAAAAATGTAAATCAATTAAAAAAGAAAAGAAAAGTAAATGAAATATACTCCATTTTTCTGTCGACGACAAAGTTCGATAATATACTCCATCTTAATCTAGGGTATCACAAAGTTTAAATAAAAAAAATGCATAAATCATACGCAACGATGTTGCCGCACTCGACTACATTGCCATTGCTCTACACTTCCTTGCGATTTATCCATTTTTTAAATCCCTTTTCTCTCGGCATTTTTATTTCCTTTTTTTGTTGTGCCTTGGGCGGCTCTTGGCCTTTGGTTTTGCCTTTTTGCTTGGGTAGTGAGTACCGTGCCCTTTAAATCAAATCGATTCGCAAGCAAATTAAAACATTTCAAGATTTATACGCACAACTGTCAAAAAATGCTCGAGTTCGTTTATCAAGGAGGCACAGCGAAAAATGGCCATAACGATTCTGACCAACTGCTGAAGCTGGCCTATTTAAGTGGTGTTGGACTCACACCACTCCTCGCCCTACCCACCCCACTCCCTTCGATTTCTATCAAATTAATATAATATAAAATAAACAAATTCGTGCATGGCATGTGCGAGTGTTGTTTCACAAAAGTCATTGAAAGTTTAAATTAACGTAAACGGATCGATTTAAATAAATAAAAAATAAAATTATTAAAACTTTGTTTTCCGAATGGGTTTGGCTTTCTGCTGCTGCTGGTGCTGGTGCTGTTGCTGCTACTGCGCCAAGCCGCGGGAAAAATAATCTGTCTGCGTCGGCACTCGAAACTTTTGTGCGTGCGTCCTGGGGCGCCCAATCCTTGCTATCTCGCCGCGAAAAATGGACTAACTTTTATTATTTTCATGACGAAAGTTAAAAACATTAAAAATGGGCGCAATGTGCGTGTAGTTATGAAAATATTTTTGCACGGGAACAGGGAGGGACTCCAAATGAAGTAAAAGTTTAATTTAAAAAATCGAGAGCTCAGATATTTTTTAGAGCAATAACTAAATATTTAAAAATGAAGCAGGGGAGGAATCTGCGCCTCATTTTACACGTTCTATAGGACCACAGGTTAACAAATAAACTTAAAAATAAAATGGAGAGCCCAATTGAAAAGATCACTGCCATCCAACAGCGACTGCTCTTTAAAAAATAAAATAAGAAATTCAAATTAAATGATATTTTAGAAGTACTACTTCGCCGATAAATAATTAATTTAAATAAGAGGGGCAAAGAATCTGCTTCTCATGTTACACGTTCCTATAGGACCACAGGTAAACAAATAAATTTAAAAATAAAATGGAGATAAATAATATTTTAGAAGTAAGTCGGGCAAAGAATCTGCTTCTCATGTTACACGTTCCTATAGGACCACAGGTTAACAAATAAATTTAAAAATAAAATGGAGAGCCCAATTTATAAGATCACTGCCATCCAACAGCGACTGCTCTTTAAAAAATAAAATAAGAAATTCAAATTAAATGATATTTTAGAAGTACTTCTTTCGCCGATAAATAATTAATTTAAATAAGAGGGGCAAAGAATCTGCGCCTCATGTTGCACGTTCCTATAGGACCACAGGTAAACAAATAAATTTAAAAATAAAATGGAGATAAATAATATTTTAGAAGTAAGTGGGGCAAAGAATCTGCTTCTCATGTTACACGTTCCTATAGGACCACAGGTTAACAAATAAATTTAAAAATAAAATGGAGAGCCCAATTGAAAAGATCACTGCCATCCAACAGCGACTGTTCTTTAAAATATAAAATAAGAAATTCAAATTAAATATTTTAGAAGTACTACTTTCGCCGATAAATAATTAATTAAAATAAGAGGGGCAAAGAATCTGCGCCTCATGTTGCACGTTCCTATAGGACCACAGGTAAACAAATAAATTTAAAAATAAAATGGAGATAAATAATATTTTAGAAGTAAGTGGGGCAAAGAATCTGCTTCTCATGTTACACGTTCCTATAGGACCACAGGTTAACAAATAAATTTAAAAATAAAATGGAGAGCCCAATTGAAAAGATCACTACCATCCAACAGCGACTGCTCTTTAAAATATAAAATATGAAATTCAAATTAAATGATATTTTAGAAGTACTTCTTTCTCCGATAAATAATTAATTTAAATAAGAGGGGCAAAGAATCTGCGCCTCATGTTGCACGTTCCTATAGGACCACAGGTAAACAAATAAATTTAAAAATAAAATGGAGATAAATAATATTTTAGAAGTAAGTGGGGCAAAGAATCTGCTTCTCATGTTACACGTTCCTATAGGACCACAGGTTAACAAATAAATTTAAAAATAAAATGGAGAGCCCAATTGAAAAGATCACTACCATCCAACAGCGACTGCTCTTTAAAATATAAAATATGAAATTCAAATTAAATGATATTTTAGAAGTACTTCTTTCTCCGATAAATAATTAATTTAAATAAGAGGGGCAAAGAATCTGCGCCTCATGTTGCACGTTCCTATAGGACCACAGGTAAACAAATAAATTTAAAAATAAAATGGAGATAAATAATATTTTAGAAGTAAGTGGGGCAAAGAATCTGCTTCTCATGTTACACGTTCCTATAGGACCACAGGTTAACAAATAAATTTAAAAATAAAATGGAGAGCCCAATTGAAAAGATCACTGCCATCCAACAGCGACTGTTCTTTAAAATATAAAATAAGAAATTCAAATTAAATATTTTAGAAGTACTACTTTCGCCGATAAATAATTAATTAAAATAAGAGGGGCAAAGAATCTGCGCCTCATGTTGCACGTTCCTATAGGACCACAGGTAAACAAATAAATTTAAAAATAAAATGGAGATAAATAATATTTTAGAAGTAAGTGGGGCAAAGAATCTGCTTCTCATGTTACACGTTCCTATAGGACCACAGGTTAACAAATAAATTTAAAAATAAAATGGAGAGCCCAATTGAAAAGATCACTGCCATCCAACAGCGACTGTTCTTTAAAATATAAAATAAGAAATTCAAATTAAATATTTTAGAAGTACTACTTTCGCCGATAAATAATTAATTAAAATAAGAGGGGCAAAGAATCTGCGCCTCATGTTGCACGTTCCTATAGGACCACAGGTTAACAAATAAATTTAAAAATAAAATGGAGAGCCCAATTGAAAAGATCACTACCATCCAACAGCGACTGCTCTTTAAAATATAAAATATGAAATTCAAATTAAATGATATTTTAGAAGTACTTCTTTCGCCGATAAATAATTAATTTAAATAAGAGGGGCAAAGAATCTGCGCCTCATGTTGCACGTTCCTATAGGACCACAGGTAAACAAATAAATTTAAAAATAAAATGGAGATAAATAATATTTTAGAAGTAAGTGGGGCAAAGAATCTGCTTCTCATGTTACACGTTCCTATAGGACCACAGGTTAACAAATAAATTTAAAAATAAAATGGAGAGCCCAATTGAAAAGATCACTGCCATCCAACAGCGACTGTTCTTTAAAATATAAAATAAGAAATTCAAATTAAATATTTTAGAAGTACTACTTTCGCCGATAAATAATTAATTAAAATAAGAGGGGCAAAGAATCTGCGCCTCATGTTGCACGTTCCTATAGGACCACAGGTAAACAAATAAATTTAAAAATAAAATGGAGATAAATAATATTTTAGAAGTAAGTGGGGCAAAGAATCTGCTTCTCATGTTACACGTTCCTATAGGACCACAGGTTAACAAATAAATTTAAAAATAAAATGAAGATAAATAATATTTTAGAAGTAAGTGGGGCAAAGAATCTGCTTCTCATGTTACACGTTCCTATAGGACCACAGTGTAAAAAATAATAATAAAAAAAAATTAAATTAAAAAATAAAATGAAGAACCCAACCGGCGCGGTATACTGCCAGCTAACAGCGACTGCTCTTCAAAAATATAAAATAAAATAAAATAATAAGTAAAATATTTGAGATAAGACCCCTTGGCTCGAAGCCTGGGGCCTTACTGAATATTCTGCCCAGAAGGTCTCGCTTTTATATCCAATTTGAAGCAAAGCCTACTGTTCCTGCTGTTTGGAAAACTAAATCCATCTGGCCTACTAGAGTTGTGAAACGAAACATTTATTATATTTGGCTGTTGAGTTCCTGCTGTTAGCCACGGCTGTTACATTTTACGTTAGCAGCATGTACAATTTACGATATTCGCGTGGTTCCGGAACGTACTATCTGAACGAAGGTTCGTTGAGTGGTGGTGTGTCTCTGCTTAGCCAAGACACTCGCCTTGAGAGCATTTTTCAACGCGAGCAGCTAAAAGTATGTGGTTTTTGGTAGCAACTGGAAATAAATTGGCCAAAACCGGTTTTGCGTATACATTTGTTTTCTCTTCTTTCTTTCCTTGTTTTTGTTTTTGTTTTTAGTACGTTCGCGCCGCTCAAAGACGTTGGTTGCCTGTCCATCCAAAACAACGAACTTAACAGAAATAAAGTCCATAACTCTGCCGGATAATACTCGGATTTTTGTCAATTTTTTTTAGTGTTCTTAGTTGAAGAAAGTGCGTTTTAACCAACAGGAATCAGTGGTCCTGCAATTAAATATTTATAAAGAACAGCGAGAGCTCGCAGGTGAGTCTTCTGTCTTGGCCAAATAACTTCGATGGCCAATCCCGATCTGAATCTCTTTATTGCGCCATGTCAAGGCGCTTTCTTCGGGTTCTAACGTGGTTGTTTCTAAATCGGTGTGTTTGGGTCACCCCAGAGATGAAAGTGCAGCTTGGGGCAGTGGGCCGGATGGAAGGTCATAGTGACTATTGGGAACAGCAGGTGAAAAAGGGGGGTTACAATATGACTTATTAGACCGTACCCCAGATAGCTCCACCACCTCAGTGGTGCAATACCACGCTGGGATAGCTGGAGAAATGGGGAATCTTGCATTTTAGCGACGAACTTTTACAGCCCTCTTCTTAATTGGCTATACACTGAGAGAATCGTCGGCTGAAAAGGCCTATGCCAGTGGCCTGAATTCGGGACTAACTGTTCGTCGAACGCAGAGAGCCCAGAGAAGGTGCCGCTGCCGTGTTGCAGAAGCGGAAAATGTTGGGAAAAAGCGAGGCATCGCACCGTCATCGTGAAGCTCACATTAGGTCTGGTCTATTAAACGTATGTGGTGCTCACTTTCGAGCCACCGAGCTCTGGAGAACATCTGATGTGTGTGCTGGGGTAATTAAAGAGACAACATCTGTAGAATGCTGTGGAGATCTTTTATTTATGACTTGACCATTCACCCGGGCCCCGGACTGAGCCTGAGACTCAGCCTGGCCGAAAGTATTTTGCACTGCGGCCTGCCTTGGACCACAAATTCATAAACAAAGCTTGAATCAGGTTTGCACGGCTCCGAGGGTACCCGCAATCAAGATGTTGGTTAGGAAAATTCTTGCCGTGCCGAGTCTCCAACTTCCCATCCGCAGAGCCTCACTGGCATACTCTGTAACAGAGATGTTTGTTCTCCGGGGTATATGCGCTTTGGGGTTATCCTGGCAGAGAACTTCCAGCACATATATCAGCCTGTGCCATCCCTTTCAAGACATCTTTATTTGCAAGCCAATTTATGGGCCATCCACATCCAAAGTAATCCCTTCTGAAGGGTATAGCTGCATTCGAAGTCGCCCAGAGCTCGTTTAGTTTTCATTTTCGTTATTTATTTTTATCTGCATTTTTCCTTCGGCCGGGTCGAAACGAGTTTTCCAACATTTAAAGCTTTTCTTCAGTCAGCCAGGCTCAGACTGTGACTCAAACTCGAACTGGTACTCGTGTACCATGAGATCATATCATCTGGTGGCTGTCTTTGCGCTTCGCTGCCATCGCCTGAAATTTAATGCCACTCTGGAAATTGCAGTTGCTGCATATGCATTTCCATTACACATTATATTATTATTTTCGAGATCGAGCCATTGCACACGTATGAAGACGAATGTCAGGTAAATCATTCGGTCAACTGACTTCGGTCCGACTCTGGCCCGATCTCGCCACTCAAGCCGTTCAGCGAAATGATTAGCCGTACAGGCTCTGTTTTTCAGGCTCAGATGCATATTGCGCACAGGCGGGAATTAAAGTAATTCGAATTAGCCGATCAGGGATCCCTGACTTTGATAAACGATCTATGGGTCCCTGACTTTGTGGGGCAGAGATTTATGATCCATTGCTTTGGCCAAAAGAGACTTACCACAAAGCCATTAATACAGAGTATACATCTATAGGAACAGCTATTATTTGTGTGTTTTTTCCGTGAATCACATGAATTTTGATTTCTTTCTGCCTTGTTTTATGCTTATTGATTTCCTTTGTCCGGCTCTTTTTATGAAACCAATTGTTTCCTTTGTTACTTCCCCATTTCCATATTTGTGTTTGCTGTTAACAATCAGAAAACGAAAACAACAGAAAACGCCAAGAAACCCAAACAGTTTCAAAGACCGCTGCTTCTTGTGAAGTGCCAGAGAATGTGCAATTGAATCGTGTTTTTCGCATCCCCACAAAATCATTAAGTATTTATAACAAAAGGCTATTATTTGGAGTATAACCGACTATTTTGACCGCTGTTCGTGTTGCTCTCGGCCACGCGCTTCTCAGGCGCCTTAATTAATTGACTCTGTCCACCTGTGGCGCTGGAGTTGTCTTCTCTTGTGCGTGAGCGTAGCTTTTTAGTTGCCGTTTCTGTTTTTGTTCGGCTCTTGGGGATTCTTTTCACTTTTTCTCGAGAGCGGCGCTGCCGAGCGCCAGAGTGCCAGGGTGGCAGAGTGTCGGAGTTCCGAGTGTCGAGAGTGTGAAATTCCGACAATGGCACCTGCAGCAGAAACATCAGAAACAGCAAAAGCCCCACACTCGGGTGTGAGTGACAGCTGGGCTGCTGGCTGCTGGGCGAGAGAAGAGGGCCAAGCAGAAGAGCAGCGGATAAAAGTTGGAGGGGCAGGGGGTGCGGCAGCCGACAAAGGCAAATGCATTGTTCGATTTAACTTTCACTGATTGCCCGTTGACAATGCCATGTGGCAGACATTGTTGATGCTGCCGGAGTATTCGTTTGTGTGCTGCAAGGTGTAGGTCGCACATCCAAACACACACATACTCAAGCACATCAGGCACAACAGACACACACCAATATGTAGGTCTCGGCCCACAAATGATTAGCAAGTACGACGGCAGGCTGTAGTGCGAAATTCCATTTACTTTCTATATGGAAATCCATTTGCACTGCTAAAAATGGCAAGAAGTAAATACACATTCGGGGGCAGAGGCGGGGCGAAATAAAAATTAAAATAAATCTTGAGAGCTTAGAAAGTTTACACCCAGAGCGGCGGGCAACACAAAAACAAGAAAGGTAACACGATCATTCTGCAGAGGCGACAACTAATTTGAGGAATTATTTTTGATGGCGTGCGGAAGTTTTGGCGGCCTCAATTCGGGCCTTTTTCTTCTTGTTGTTTGCTAATTAAATGATTGTTTTTTCCCCAGCCAGGGCTTCTGAGACTTGAGATTGCCGGCAAGGGAACAAGATCGAGACAACCAGGCGGGCGGGGCCCGCAAGAGACGACGGATTCGCATTTAAAATGCTAATGGGGGAGAAAATGGGGAAGATGAACACAGTTCTGCGAAGTGGTGATAGATTGGCATTCCATATAGTCTTTAATCATTTCATAATGATGCGCAGCGGGGTGTTCGGAAAAGTGCATATATTAGCTTGTATAGATGTTAGTTGTTTTCGGAGTTTGGATAATAAATTGCCAGACACATTTTGGTAAGCGGTGCGGAGATGTACAGCTTATGGACGGCACAAGTGCCGTGCAACACCAACCCGACAACATATGCAAATTCATCATTTAAACGATCGCCTCTCGGTTTGTTCAACAGGTGTTCAACATTATCGGACAATAATCATAGGTTTCCGCAGCATTTGCACCAGCCATGTTGACAGTTTAATCCTCGTCTTGGACAATGGCTCAATGTGGCTCTAGCTTGTGGAACGAAACCATTCTGCTTCCCAGAGCCGCAAGCTGGAAAAACTCTTGGAGCTTGACCCCCTGCCTCCTTCTTTTGGCGGAGATGAGGGCTCTCAATCATGCATTTTTTGTAGGGCCTGTGGCCCGTACCTTTGGCTCCGGCTGGGGTCTCGGGTTGGGTTTCTGTTTGCTTTCATAACAAATCTAATTTATTGAAGGTGAACGGAAATGTGCGCTAATTTTTCAATGATTAATGATGTCTTTGCCGGTGCGGCGCTGAGCAGGCCGAAATGTGAATTACTTTAATTAATTAAATGCCAGCAAATGCCAGCCGAAGCAGCAACAACCCCATCGAGAGCGAGTCGTAACGATTTCAAGTTTCTTGACCTTCACGGCGTGGTTTTCTTTTTAGCCAACTTGCCCCGACGCAAAAAACAACCGACAGCCGACTGAGACAAACCAAACACAAACATTAGCGGCAGGCAGCACGGGCAGCAGCAACCGATTCATAACTCACGACTTTCGCGACAATTTTCACCTATAACTCATCCAAATGATAACGAAAACCCGCCGAAAACAAAAACCAACTCGCGACCAGTTTAGGATACCCTGTAGGGGCCGACCACTGTACAGAGACGGGGACGGAGGCATTGACAGCTCCAAGCGATCGCTGGCGAGCGGAATACGAGAAAAACTAGACGGAACGGCTCCATTTGGTGGGTGGAAGTGGCGGGTCCGCTGGGAATATTGAAAACACACTGGGCGTATGCGCGATATTTCAAAGGCCTTCGTCAATAAAATAAAACTGAAGACGGCATGAAAGGTAGCATTTGAGCTTGGAAAAGCCCAAAGAATACCGACAATACCTGTAAAACCACCTGTGGGACCACCCGAGTCGACGACGTTGAACTCCTTACCGCCAGAAAACGAAAACCTAGTGGAGCCTTTTCACTTTTATTCGTGTTTCGCGCCAAAAATCGATTGTTAATTTGCATTTAATTTATTTCGGATTCCGGGCCCGGGAAGGAGAAAATCAAAAAGTATTGGCCATAAAAGTGTCCGGAGGCCGCAGTCGAGGACAAGTCTCTGTTTCAGGCGGCTCAGGTGCTCGGCTGCTCAGGTGCCCCCCATAAATTTTCCGTGGCTACCGTTGCCGCTGGGCAGCACCGTCTCGCCTACCCTGCCTCCTCCTCCGCCCGCTCACTCACTCTCTCCCGAAGCCCCCTTTTGCCCCATACACTTGAAAAAATGCGACAAGTTTTCACAATCAAATTTTGGGGGAAAATGACATCCTGGTTGTCCTAAAACCCGTTCGTTCTGGCAAGTGTACTAAAAACCACAACATGGATTGCTTTTAAAGCGTAAAAATATAATTAAAAGCTTTGTTTCGCCTGCATCGAAGTTTCTGGCATCGCTTCGAACCACATCGGATCGATTTGGGCTGCGATTTTTCAACATTTCTGGCGGTTTTGGCCATGCCTTGCTCTCTCGTTAAGAGAAAGGCGATGCTGATCAGTCAGACAAACCAGTAAAGAAACAACAAGCCCCACCACACCACACACACATGCGCAGTTCACTTTCTAATGATCCAAGCTCGGAAGACCCAAAACCGACCACCGAAAACCAACAAAAACTTAAAAACCAAAAACCGAATCGTAAAAATCCCGAATATATAAAATATGGCCGGGCCACAAAAATCTGTTTTTCATTTGCAATAATTTTCGGAGTTCGACGCCAAAGGCGCCACCACAAAGCCAGCAAAAAGGTTGCGTTCAAAATGCGTCCTGTCATAAAGTTGCACAATTTATTTGCGAATTTTTGAATTCAATGAACACGGAAGACGTGCTGTGACCCCATCGAAGTTGCAATACCCTTTCAATTGTCAATAAATAAATGCGCAGAATAATTTTAATGCAAAAGTGTCATAAATATAATGAGAGCATCCCTACAATGGTTCTATGTCCGCCCAATCAGGACAAATTATGCGCTAGCCGATATAGCTCACCTGATTCTGGAATTCTTATGAGAAACGACGAATATGTCCTCCGCAGATCATCCTCCAGTTCATTGAGTTGGTAGTTTAGTGTAGAATATGAATGTTTGCTGCTCCAACTTTTCTATTAAGGTGTATATGACTCCGGGCTACCATTTCGTTAGATTGCATATGAGTATGTCCATCCAAATGATTCAAAACAGATCGCAAGCTGTACAATGTCGGATATAACTTTATCAATACGAGTTCAAAACAGTAACAGCAACTACTCACGTGCACCTGCACATTAGACATAGACTCTTGCGCAGGTACATAGGGTTTGTAACTCCAATGTTACTTCCATGGCGGATTCGTGTTTAATATATCCTTCCCATTGATCAGTTATGATTATTTCCCTTCCCAGTTGTAATACCACCCTAAGGCTTTCAATTTAATATTTTGTGTTTAAAATATATTCAAAATAAAACGATTTAAATGGCCATCTAATATCGTAATTATCTAAATTCTTAAATCTTATCAATAAAATATCTTAAAATATAATCCTATAAGTATTATAATCACTTAAAATATAGTCTTAGTAAAACAATTTTAAAATGGATAAGGAATCGATGTACTTCCATGAAGGAAGGAGTAATTACTCACTGGATACTTGTCATTCAAGCTCTTAAGCAGGTGCATAGTGTCCTTCAATGTTTACTGAATACATGCTCCAACTGTACTGCCATGGTCTATGTAATTCGTTATATTTATGTATGTTTATGTGGCTCCTACTGTACTCCAATGGCGTTGTACATTAATGTATATTGTAATCATGACCATATGGGTTTAAAATAAAGTTTTCATCTGTGAAATACACTTTTAGAATATGATTTAGCAATTTAATCCCAATTATACTCACCTGCGTTCCTCCATTCAAGCTACTATGGTGTAAATAGGCTATTTGGTTGCACTTACCTGCCTGTACTCCTTGGGCATGTGTTCCCCAAGGATATGTTTATGCAAATACTTTTAGGTTGGCAGTGACGCTTACTCGCAAGTCAGGCCGTCTCTTTGTAGTGCAGTGTAGAGTGTGAATGTTCTGGCCGGTCTCTGCCTCTTCTGCATTCCGGCACTGTACCGGCCAAAATGGCGCAACCATCGCAGATCCTCCCCAATTAGCTGTTGTGAACTGATTTCCATTCAACGTTTTGCCACCTGCAATAAGACAATCAATAAGATTTTGGAAATTAGGAAGGCTATTTGCCCAAAATGAAAAAAATGCCAAACTTTTCCCAACAGGACGCCACCCACACATACATACATATGCGAGCACGGAGCACCTGACACGAATTTGGCTTTTATCGAGAGGTGGGGGCAAATCTGGACACTTAAGTAGCATTACCCACTAAGATTAGTAGTAGGCACTAAATGTTTCGATGGGTTTTAACCTTTAAAAAGGAAACAGGTGCCGAGTGTTTCAAAGTTTAAAAGTGGCGTCACTGCATACTTACACACACAACATGCACAACATTCAGCATTATTCGAAGCAACTAATATTTTAAATTGATTATAGACTATTACTCCGTGGATCACACACCTAATTGGCTTTATTTTAAATAAAGAAATCAGAAACTTACCAAGCGACGCCACTGATCGAGCGAATGGGAGTGGGCAAGTGCGGGCCGGGAGCGAGGGCGCCCGGCGGTCACACTGATTCCTTCGTCTAGTGTTGGTAAACTTGAAAATTCAAAATAAATGGCACGTTGAAAACGATTTAAATATTTGAATATAGATTCTTGTTTATTTAGAGGTAGTCGAGGCAGCTGGACAATCTCCACTTCACGATCTCCACCTGAATTTTGCAGACATTTTAGATAAATTGATTAAGCAACTTGATCAGTTGCATGAAGGCATGGGATATAGACAGTTAATCCGATCCGCCTGAAATATATGTATAATATTCTATATTTCTATATTCTATATTCATTTATATTACAATAAACCTTCTTAAAGGTCAAGGTAGTTTTGTATTTAATATCTAAAATGTCAAGGGAGTTCCTTAAAATGTAGAACCCGCCTTTTTGGGTTATGAGTTTTGAGGTAGGCTGAGTTGGGAGTCAGTAATTGAAGTTATTTATTGGCCTGCGTGACCTCATCCATTTCCCAATAAAAGTGAAAACTTCCAAGGGTACAAATGCTTCGTTTAACGATCAAAAGGTTCAAGTTTTTTACTTTATGAAATTGAAACCCGTTCCGAATCGCAAGTGGCTGAAAAGCAAGGCAACAACCTGGCCAAATGCAAAATGAAAACGAAACCATCGCCACAGATATGGCCCGTCCTGTCCTGTCCACTTTTCCCAGCTTTTTCTGGGGTCAACTGGTTCGCCCTGCTCGCAATTAACTCGAGCTGGCCGCCAAAATGGGTCCGACTTCTGCCAGCTAGTGCCAGCCCCGTGTCCCCAGTCCCCAAACTCAAAGCCCCAAGACCCAAACAATGCAAAATAAAACGCAGAAAAAACAATGCGAATAATAATTGTAATAACGATACAAGTCCAGTAACGAGACAGAGATTAATGTCGCATGACAATCATGACGGAAATCTGAAAACCCAGAGCTGAAATCTGAGCCCAACTGGACGGCGTTTTCAGAAAAGTGAAAAGTCGTTGTTGTCGTCGGCGAGTCGCGAAAATTGACAGCACTTTCAATTGCCACAACAGTCTCGATTTAATGAAAATAAAAGTGAAACACACAACCAAAATAAACATCAAAACAAAAGTAGAGGCGAGGCAAGAAGCGCCCTGGTTAGCCGGGGAGTACTGTCGGATAGTCAGCGAAACCCAAACCCAAACCCAAACCGAAACCGAAAGTGGTGGGCATTAAAACTTAATTAAGGCACAAGGTTCACAGCATTAACTGGACATGTCTGGTCTGTATGTAGTATATCATTTGGTGGGGTCTTTGGAGCTGACTTTAAGTGGGCAGTTGCAAAAAGTGGCCCACAAAAGTAAACATATTAATACCACCTAATGGTTTATTTTCTATTACTGACATTGGAGAAAATGCATCTCTATAGTACACTACATTATTTACATTATTTCTTGTTCATGTCATTACTGGCTTTTCCCACACAACAATCAGAGGAGCATGATCCACTTTGTGTCAGAATATCCCACAATCCAAACGCAAGTGAGTTTCATTTTCAGACTTCAAAACCAGAAACCCTCAGATCTTGACATGGCCCTGCTCTGAGGTTTAAATTTCTATTTACATGGAGGCAGCAGACAGTCTATTGTGGAAATTAAAAACAGATTTGTCCTGGCAATGGTGCCTAATTATTCAATTCATATAGATGGCCCTCGGCGATCGAAATCGATGGCTTTGTCTCGGGCTTTGGATTGTTTTTGAAATGTTTTCGGGCAAAGGCAATGACAAAGCGTGTCAGAAATATTTGATCTTTGCCATTCAAATGGCTTACCAATGACCCACTGACTCGGTTAACTTGGCTTGGCTGGGAGAACTGAAGCTGCGGCTTTGGCAGACTCCATTTGCATTCGGCATGCTCCATATCCGTCCACATTGGTAACCAATCTTGGTAACAGCCCACAGCCATTTATAATTGTCGTGTGTATTTTTGGCGAAGCTTTTCGAACATGATTTCCTACTTCCGCCATTCAAAGTCCATGGAAAATGGTTACCAATGCTGGCCAGAGAGCCAAAAAAACGCCAAAAGCGTCATGATTCATGTAGTCGAGATATTTAATAATCGTGATTAGCGTTATTTCTCGTTCACGTTATTCTCGTTGTGTTTATTTTTCGACACAAGTGCCAACTAATTGTGGAGTTTCAACAAAAGACTACAAATAGGAAACTGATATGGGATGTGTGAGGTATTGTGCGGTTCGATTATCCCCCCTGACATTCTCTTTGCGAAACCATCGAGTTAAAGCACAAATTATTATGATAATTGTGAGTTATAGAACCTGTTTGCGGCGCTACGCGTGCCTTTTGCTGAAAACCTTGGCCCGGCGATCGGCGTATTCGAAAAGTTCCCAGAGAAGCCCCGAAAAGTACGAAAAGAGTTAATACGCGGAGCTCTGAAATCATTTCCCGTCTCGAATGCACTCCCAAGGCGAAACCTTTCAATGCCTCCGAAGGGTGCACAGAAAACTGTCGAATATTTTGTCAAGCAACCTCGAAGGTCGCAGACTCGTTGAGATTTAAGTACAAAAAAATGTATATGAATTAAAACAAGCCCGATAAATCAGTGGAGTGGAGTAATGGAGAAACACAGACAGTGGAGCCCCATCGAAGCGACCAGGCACTCTTGAAATATGGCTTTTTCCACAGCCTCTTGACAAATCACCCAACAATTGATGTTGCAATATGCTGGGTATGATGGAGAGGCTGGAGATGCATCCTTTCACATTTCAATTTTTCAAACGAATTGGCTATTTATTTGCATTTTGTCAGCGCGTCTGGCTACCTATCATCCATCTGGAGATACTTGACGAATGCATCTGCGGTTAACTTTCAACCCGAAGGGGAACCCCAAATACCCCTGATTAGGGTGCGATTAGAGAGCCCAATAATTGCCCGACTCGACCATCCCAGGAAGCGAAAAGCAAAAGTGTGACATAATAACGAGGGGTGAATAAGCGAACACGCACTATCATGGATCCATGGGCGGCGGATCAGGGGGCCCTACCGAAGCAAATGTGTCTGCGGTTGAACGCAGCTACTAATGCCACACAATTATGGCATTATACGGCGATGAGAGGGTATCTGGTGGATACCTGCTACTCGGCTATCGATTACCAAAGCACTTCCCCCTTTTTTGTTTCTGATGTCTAGGGCTGGGAACTCCTAGTGGACTTGGCATTTGCCTCTAAGTGCATACCTACCAGGAGTATGATATGATATGAGGTGCACCGAAGCGCGGCAGCAAAACCTTAATTGCAATCCCGACAATCTGCGAATGCCAAGTCAAGCAAATCCGCAGACCTAGTCATCACTTGACTACACTCGGATCGACTCGCTCACTCAGTTCCAGTTGCAAGCTCATGGCTATCACATGACTCCATTCAAGCGTTTCCCATTTGGGCGTGCAACCCTCGGCGGCAGCCAGAAAAAATAAGCAAATGGATAAAAAGAAAATAAAAGCAGAGGCAAAAAGGTGTCGAGACCCTACTATAGACGCAGCCCATTGTCTTTTGTGGGTCTTCGATTATAATGACGCGATGATGCAACATTGCCCACCGCCGATTGACGCGCCCCCTTTTTCCAGAGCCACGTAACCATTATCCGCGGCAGGGCAGGGTGACTCTTTGCTTAATTTGTCCGACTATCTGGCGCGGATCGCTTCCTTTTGATTTCTGGCCGGCTTTACGGCCGTAAAAGAAAATATCTCAGACTAACGAACCTTGCATGTGCTGGCCAAATCAATTGGCGGCCATAAGACGATTGTCCGGACTGGGACTGGACTCGAAGGTTTCCCCAATTTTTGGGTTTCCATTTCGGCACTCCACGTCAAACGGGTTTCTTGTTTTTGGGTTGAGTCACCAAACACTTCCTTATTTCAATTTTTATACCCAGATATAGGCTTCGTAATGGAAATGCAAATTTAATCCAGGGGAGGGGAGTTATTATTATTGCAGCTCGAATGTGGAAAGCTTAGGTTGGTATTTCTTCGCCTTGACTGACTTCAGCTGGAATCGAATTAGCACTTGGCTTGTAATTAGTGCAAAAATACACAAACAGACTTCGAAATCGAAACCCAAGGAAAGCGTGACTTGGTCAAAAGTGGGGGGAGAAGACCAGTCTTTGATTTGGATACTCGCAAGATTTCATTTCTCTCCCCCACTCGGTCGGGGAGATTTCGTAACCGGTGTCATAATCAAATAGGTTTCTATGAACAAATTTCTGTTTGTTTCGCTGATGAATAAAAACGACGACGGAGAAAAAATTAACCATGGACTGACACAGATTTTGAGGCGTTGTTTCATTTGATCGAGGGGCGTGGCCCCGGCGAAAATAACTCTATGCGCTTTATTTCGGCCTGGTCGTGCTGATTTTGAGTTTCTGATGTTTCTGGCTGCTCTGTTTGCGTTTTTTCTTTGATTTTTTTACCCACGCCAGTGAGCAAAACAAAAGACTTAGGAAACGAACTTGCCCCCAAGACAAGTGATGTAAAGAGAGTCGGAAAACGAGAAACACGAAAAAATATGTGGCACAGCCACCGCAACTGGGTGAATTAGTTGCTTGCATTGTTGCTTGTGTCTTCTGGACTGTGGTTGTTGTCGGTGTTGTTACAGAACAAACCGCTCATTAGGCCCATTAAACTGCAACTGTGAATTTGATGTGTGTGTGTATCTCTAAGTTAGTTGCACAGGAGATGTAATTACCTGGGAAGGGGCAACTCTGATGTTAACACAAATTCCCAACAGCTTCGGAGAGGAGAGAGGGAGGCCCTTGGAGTTCAGGAACTCGTGTGAGCTCCAATTATCGTTCATAGAACATGATATTCTGGATCAATTCCGATCGTTAGCTTCTCAAATATGTGCCAAGATATAATTATTTTTCAAATATTTGGCTTAAAGATAAGAAACTTGGTCATTAATCATCTCCGAGCTTCCCGTTCGAAGTTCGTTTACTCCTACTTTGTACCTAATATTTAATACCTCAGACTAGCTAAACTTTTGAACCTGCCCCCGGTGAGAGACTGTGTCACCGTGGGTGTGTTTTTGGGCTTGCTTTGGGAACTGAGCAGGTAAAAGTGCATCTTCGGTGCATCTTTCCGCCTCGTCCCACGAGAACCAGAGGCACAGGCCAGGAGGGGGCCATTGTCTGGGACATGACATGAGAATTAGGCACCCGGAATAGCAGTCTGGCGGAGACACATGGCAGCCGATTATTAACTACAAAAACTGCATGTACGGTTACCAGAGAACCTCCCAGAAGAGTTTTCCGGCTTTAAACTTGCCGATTTTTCCCCCAGTGCAGAGCTCCGACTTGCATTCGAGATTCGCGAGCCTCGAAATGTGTATTGGGGTAACGTTCATCACGTTTGTCGATGCAATTTCACAGATAACTGTTTTTCCATGTTTGCCACTGCGGCTGCAAGTTGCTCCGCGGGGAGGGATGGCGAGGAGGTGGCTGTGGCAGGGGCAGTTGCATAATCCGCCACCAGCTCGGAAAACAATGCAAGCGCTTTTAAAATGCCGCAATTATCCCCAGCAAAGTCAGAAAAAAAGCAAAACAGTATGTTTCTTTTTACTTTAAAGTTTTTGGTTTTGGTTTTGGTTTTCTTTGTGGGTCACAGCAGTGGAGTCTTCTGAGGCTTCAAGAATCTTGTGGGTTCGATAGGTTACTTGTCGGATACCTCCATCAATGGCTATTTTGTGTACAAAGCTAAAAGTCCTCAAAAGACTGTCAAGACCATAAAGACAAATAATTCTGGGGAAGCAATGTTTTCGTCGTTTCTTGGGGCTTTTTTACCCTGACTTTTGGTGGTGCCATTTAGCTCTGGCATTTCAATTGCAATTTTTTATTTGTTTTGGCTGTCATTTCAGTTCAGAGTTGCTTTTTTGTTTCTTACAGTCGTGTAGTCTTTTGTGGGCTTGTTATGACATTTTTTGGAGTGCCATTTGAGTGATTGCCTGGCATTTCTTGTCCACAGACTACGATTCGGAGTCTTTTGTTTGTACATTATTAACAAATTATATTTTTCAGATACCTTCGGATACTGGGAGGAGTATTTGAATATATTCGGCAGTCGGTGAGTATTAGGTGTTCTCCGAATTGCGCAACACGCTCATTTCCTTTCGACCACAACCGACGACCCCCAGAGTTCGTTCAACAGCGTAAATATTTTAAATGTCATGGAACAATAAAATACAGAAACAAAGACCGACGGCCTGAAAAGAAACTACAAATATTTATATGTGTTTTACATAAATTGTGCCATTGTCATGTTTGAATATTTTCCTTTCGAGGTAACTTTCCCACAAAGTGCATTTGACAAATGCAGCGCCATTTTCCTTTCTTCACATTTTACCAACAAAAGACCGCATTCGAAATCACGTACAAATATTTTGGACATTAATTTGCCGCCAGTAGAAAGCCAAATGCTAATGAACCAAAAAGCCACGCCACAAATGTCCGCTAAGTGAATATTAACAGTGAGGCTAGCCTCTCCAAGTGCACAAATCCCCAAAAATAGCCAGCGCATTTGCATTTGAATGCAGTTTGAGCTTGAACATCGATTCATTTCCGAAAACAAAGCTAAAATGATTCAATAGAAAGGCCTAATACAGGTCAGATTGCTTACTTAGTATATTATCTGTTTCCAGGAGAATCAACATTGAAACCCTTTGTAATTGACCCTAAATTGAAATCACTTTCATAGCCATTAAGCCAGAGACGTGATTGCTTCGATCAAAGACTACCCCAAATAATAAGGCTAATTTATTGAGCAAATTGCGACAAGTGTGTTGGCAGGTAAGGTAGGTGAGCCAGGTAAAAAAAAAGCCTCTCGAAGAACTCGAAACGACAGCCTCTTTAGCTTTCCTCTCATGTCTGCCCAATTATTTGTATTTCTTTTCATTCAATTGCATTTTAACCTTCAGCATTTCTCAATGGAATCGCATATTGAGCAAAAACGACGATGGAAACTGCAAATGAAAAGTACCTAAAAGATACCTGTCCGTGTCTGTGGATGGCATTTCTTATTTTGTATTTGTTATTTCTTATTTTTGATTGACATCGGCTGGCGCGCTGAGTTTGGTCGCCTCTCCATGACATGGGAGGTTGGCTTCTACTACTTGGCTTTACTTTATTTTCGCCGTGGCATTGGTGAAAGTTGTTGGCTGTCAACTTGAACATTTGAATGTTTAATTGTTAATTGTATTCCGTTTGCGTTTTGCACTGACGGCGCGCCGACAAGGAGGCTTGGGAGTCGCCTTGGGAGTCGCAGCCTCTGACCTTTGGGCGACGTCCTTCAGAGGCTCGAATGTGTGCCATCCAGCCGCAGGTGAGAAGCTTTCCCGACCAGGTGAACCAGTCCGCCTTTCTCCTTTCGCCTCACACCCTCACATCGGTTTTTTTAGCCAAGTGTTCGGTGGTCTTTTGTTGCCGTTTTTGGCATGATTATGCGAACATGCGAACGGTGACTTTCATTGATCCCTCCTCGGCCGAACCTCGGCCAAGACAAAAAATATGTGAAAAACAAACGTGCGCAGAGTCGGAGAAAATCCAGATGCCCGCCAAAAAAACAACGAATGTCTGGCGACAATTTCACTTTCCATTGTTTTGTCAAAACTCTGTAGGTTCGCTGATACTTTGATCGTTGTCGCTGCTCCTGATTGTCGATCGCCACGGGCTAGGATTTCTTGGATGCTTTTTAAGGCAGGAGACTTTCCAAATCTCAGGAGGTCTGGATTGCTATCTGCACACTATTAGTGAGCTTTTCCAATAGGAATCCGCTTTAAAGGGGCATTTTTCCAACGAGATTACAAACAGACTTGTTAACACTGGGTTTCTTAACACTGGATGGTCACTCTAATAAATCGATATCTTACGTGCCAGGAGGAAACTTTCTGAAGTAGAACGGTATAATCTTCGGTATTTTGCATATTCAAGGGGCTACCCTCGAAATTATGCGAATTAAGTGTTACAAATAGACGAAAATATCGAAAGTTAGCCCAGAAAAGATCACACAAAACTTAAAAGGTTCGAGAATGGTGTCACAGTGTTCATGAGGGTACCTGCTTTTTTTTTCAATTTATTAAAATTAAGCGAAGAATACTACGCTTTTCATCTTCTCATCAGAATCAAACGAAATCTGATTCAACTAGTCACAGTATAAACTGTGATTGGTATTATGTAATTGGTATTATTTATCGATATCGATAAAAAGCTCACTTTCCGTCAAGATAGCGCTTCCGTTCTTTTTCCTCTTGGACTTCAAACGAGTTGGTGATAATTCCAGGAAATTTGTGTAAATAAATCCGCAGACATCATGAATCGCAGGGATGCTTCAAGGCCTGGAAGGAGAGCGATTCGCCAGGATGCCGAAGATCCTGATCAGGAGTACGAGGTTGAGTCGATTCTTGATAAGCGCCTGTACCACGGACGACTTCAGTTTAAAATCAAGTGGAAGGAGTTCAGCGTTGAGGAAGCCACATGGGAGCCCATGGAGGTTCTGGCCAAATGCTTGCACGTGTTGGCCAGGTTCGAAGAAAGGGTATATGCCAGAATGCTGGCGATTATAAAGTATGGAAACTATCGGATGTCCCCGAGGGAGCTAGTGCACGTCGCCGTACAAGTAAACGATGAGTTTTCTGATCTAAAAAGTCACAATTCGTCGTCTTACGAGAATCATTCGAAAAAGGAGCAGGAAGGCTTAAATACCAGCGAGGACGACGAAGATTCGCCTCCGGAGAAAGTACAGAAGAAAAACAATCAGAACAGCGACATCCACGGGGCAGTGGTCCATGAGTTAGAAGAGCTAACGCTGGAAGCCAAATCCACTTTCAGCAAGAAACAAAATCGAAGACACGTCGAGCCCAAAAGCTACGGCCATTTTTCGAACTACGTCGCATATGACGGAGTGGAACAAAGCCTAGTCAAGTCCTCTTCCAGTAAGAATTACATGGAGTCCCGCGGGACCGTCAATGATCTGTATAGTGACGGATCGGTCCAGGAGGCGGCGATGGCAGATCATCTGAAGAACCGCCAACACGAGGAGGAGTCTCGTCGCCGAAAACGCCAACACTACGAGAGGGTGAGGATGCAGCACCTGCAGGACAGAAGCCGCAACGCTTCTCACTCATCAAGCTACAAGCGTCAGGCACAGGAGGAAATCCTAGAGGGCAAGTCGTCTTCCAGCAAGAAGCACAAGCGAGAACTCAAGGAGTCCCACATGCACGGCCATGATCCAGATAGCGGTGAATCGGTCCAGGAGGTGGTGGATCACCGAAACAAGCAAGAGCATTGCGCAGGTGTGAAGAGGAAGCACTTTGGGACCCAGCGGCACGCAATGTCCCGAAACCAGAACACTATGTCCTCTTCTAGCAAAAAGCGCAACCGAAAGACCAGGCAAGGCCATGATTCGGCCAACCACGGATCGGCGATGAAGGTGGTGGGCGACACGGAGGAACGCCAACACTTCGACAGAGTGGGGATGAAGCATATGGTCCAGGAGAAGGTGGACCACCCTAAGAAGCGCAAACACGTGAAGTCGAAGTCTCATCGCGAAAAGCTGCAACACTTCGAAGGAATGAAGGACGTGGCTGATAAAATGTCACCGTCGAGCAAGGAGTCCAGCCCATCGCCAGATCCGGGCCAGATCCCCGCTACCATAGGCGTCGAAGAATACAATGGGAACCAAACCTGGCAGGAACCACCTCTGGATGACCACCTTGAATACCAAAATGAGAATGGCTCCGGCCTAGGATATGTGGATTATTTCGTGGATGATGGGATAGGGATGGTCGAGGTGGAGGTGGGCTACTATCCTCCAGACCCCGAGGAGATTGTCCTTCAGCAGTTTTACTAAAATGGGCTCCCCAGAAAAACAGAGTCCCACGAAAGAGGAGCCATACGTTCAATAGAAAATGGAGGCGGTGGGCCTTGGAACTTTATAGGCCACTGCCAGTATACTTCATGGTTAGAGCAGCCTAGCTAAAATCCAAAGAATCATTAGCTTTTTTTTTTTCACTAAAATCAGTATTTATTATTTTTTTTTACTTTTTTTATATTTAATTTCTATTGTACTTTTTTCAATTTTTCAAGTCATTTTTTATTTAATTACTTATGTATCTCATTTCCGTCTTTTATATAATTTACCAATTCATTTTTTTTATATCAAAATATATTTATAAACTTATTTCGAATGTGATCAGAATTATATTTTGTGCCCTACCGCACAAACATTAAAAAAGTTGGAAAGAATATTTTATATATTTAAGATTATCAACTTAAAAATATTCAATTAGAAAGGAATGGCAGATATGTAAGTAATTGGGAATAGAACCCCCATGTTTAGACAATTATTTGCTGTTTTTTTATTTCCCTCAGGTCATAGCTTCCCCGACTCCGCGTCAGTTGAGATTGAGACTGGAGTGTTCGGCTCCCCATTAGAGCCCACTGAACCTGGCCAAGTGACAAAATATGGCCAGTCGACCAAGTTAGAGCCGATCGAGTCGTGGGCGAACCAAATAAACAAAACAAAGACCGTTCGTGACCGTTACCAATCGGTTTATGCCGGATCGGTCTTAGCCGCTTTGGCTGTGGCTGGCTTACAATTACAGTTAGCCGGGCCTTTATGCAAATTGACTTTATGCGTGCATGACAGCAAATTTGTGGTCGATTGAATGACTGGATGATTGGAAAGGTGTGCGCAGGCGCACGCGCACGCATTTTGTTTAAAAAAAGTCAAACAGCAGGAAAGCCACCAGCGTTAGGTGAGCCGTCAGCCATTAACCTTGATTTGCAATCGCTACAAAGAGAAAAAGTGTAAACAAACAAGACCCAGAGTCGTGCCAAACGAAGGCATTTCTGGCACTTCGCTGGCCTCTCGATGGCCCCTCAACAGCAACAGCAAGAGCATCAGGGACATCTATTCCTGGCACCTCTCAGCCAAGCAGGTGATGGACTTCGATGACCTATCCTCCTAAAGAAAGCATAGAATGCGCTCGTCATTTCATGATAAACACATTCCATTTACATTTCTGATTTCGAGTTGCTGTACACTGTGGGTTTATTTTTAAATCGCTGACCTCAATTTAACGCTTTTGTTATTCCCGCATCCGACCGGTGCAAAAAGTTATTTAATTGCCGAGCAAAAAGCGAATTAAAAAGCAAAACCGGCTCCAAATCCTGTCATGACATCAGCCATCTAACCATCTCATCGGACCATCATTGGCATCATTATCGTCATCGGACTCTAAGCCAGAACCTAATAGAGTATGAAGACTGCCAACCGAAAATAAACGCAACCTTTTAATTTGAGGTTGCCGGAGGCGATTCGGCAAATCGTCTTAATTATCTGAGTCTGCGAGGGTCGATCAATCGGAGCTGTAATTTCGATCAATAGCACACCAGAAAGTATCCTCCAAGTAACTCTTGAATTTATTTGCAGATTTTATAGTTTGGTGGACAGAATCAGAAACTCTTGGCGGGAATTTCTCTCACCTCTGGGGCAGTACCAGATTCTTGCCACATGAGCTTCGCCTTCGAGAACCTGAAAGAAGCTCATGTGTGTAATGTACTTATGGCCTGGCATTTTGTGGTATCATCTCCATTGTTGGGCTCTTCCCACTGACGACGCTTCCTCGTCTCGGAGCTCTTTCTTTCTTCGACCGCTATCTTCTGGGCTGGAGATAGAAGGGGGTTCGGGATAGGGATTGGGCTTTTGTCAATTCATTGTCAACAAGTCAGTGAACTTGTGTGTGCCCAGCTGAGAAAAAAGCAAGCGGGGAAAAGAGCTTCAGAGCAGAAGACCCAGCAACCCAAAACCCCCCGACGACGAGGGGCTTACATGGTGAGGCTTTTTCTTTTAAAAATAATTAACATAAATTAATAGGAAGCGAGTAGAAGCAGCGCTCGGCCTGGCACAAAAGCAGTTACAATAAAATCCACGAACACCACAACGACCACAGAGAAGACGAACCTTTAGATACTCTCGACCCAAAATGGTGCTGGAAAAGCTAAGCTTCTGAATTCGAAAAGTCTTGTAATTCGTTTAATGTTTACGTTCCATTGCAGTTCTGAGCCATCCCCACATGGAGAGCAGCAACCCCGGCGAAATCTGAATCGGAAACTGGTAAGCCAAAAAAGTTCGCGTCCTAAGTCTTTTGTTTCTTCACCGTTTTGCGGGGCTGTCTTGAACTATGGGTGCATAAAAAGCGCATAAAACTTACATAAGTCGGGGCCGGGAGCAATTCCAGAGTTATTTATGGCGCACGCACCCAGAGAATGACAAAACGCAGCTCGAGAAGGGGGGAAAAAGGGAGAAACTTTTGGCATTTAAATTGCAACTGCAACTGAAACTGAGACTGAGACCGAGCTTGCAACAGAAATAGCAACTGCAACTGCCACTGCTGCAACAGAAGAGTTGTGAGCTAATCAGCACCTGTCAGAGGGGCTGAAACGCAATCAGGAAGCAAAAACCAAACCCTAGACACGAGAGCCGGGTGAAAAGTTGTTCACATGTTGATTAGGTATCGTTTTTTTGTGCCCACCTCCTGGTTTTTTCCTCTACAGTCTTGCCCATAATACATCATGATGTAACATATACAGACGTAAAGCCGCAGAGGCAATAATCGACGGGAATAGCTAAATCGATTGGACTTGGCTGAAACGAGTTTTGGCCAAGTCAGTAGCGGCAGTCGAGGCGAAAACCATTTCATCAATCGAAAAAGCAGAAGATTCTTAATGATCTCACACCATCTAGGCATTAGCATTTTGAGAGGAGTAGCGAAAGCACTGTAATTGAGATAAATGTATGATACGACACGAGCTAAGATTGCCGAGATTATAATTAATATTTCTAGTTTTATGGTGTTTCGATAAAGCCAATTGCCCAAACCCTGGTAGGCCCTCCAAGTTGCTCCACCATCTGAATCTCGTTTCAAAACTGCCGTCGTCTTTTTCCCAACCTCATCGTTGGCAAATCGGCTTTTATATTTGCCTATTTATTTTATTCCACGTCCAGCCTTTTTTGCCCAACAATTATTTGCACATTATACATTGTCATTAGAGGAAAATTGTAATTATTATGCCTTGTTGCTGTTGTCCATTATACAATGCAGCTGCCGAATGAAACACTCACGAAATTCGAGTGCCGAGTGCTGGGCAAATAATGTGTAATGAGTCGATAAATAAGGTGACTGAGATGGCTTCGAGCCCGGCTAACAAAACTCAAAACACAAAACAATACAAAGCAAATACCATAAATGTTCGCATTTACGTATTGACAAGTAATTGATTTGCGTTGTGTTTGCCCGATCGAGTGACTGACCGCTGCACTTTCACTTTATAATTTTTAATATAAATAGAAATTTGGGACCTGTGCTCCGCTGGGAGAAAGGGCGAAGATGAGTCACGGGTATTGGCAGTCCCTATCCTCCAAAATAATTGCATTAAGCTATTACCGTCTCTCCGATCAAGTCGCTTTCCATCGGTCCCATTCAATACTGGATTTAATTTAAGCCCCTAGGTGGAATGGGTAGCCTAAACGCCCTAATGCTCCTCCTTAAATCATTGATTAATTGCTCGATAAAGCGGAACATCAATCAAGAGCATCGGGGCCTTACATAAGCCGGCCAAAGCAGCCGGCGCGGGAATCAACCCTAAAAGCCGAAATCCCAATCAAGTTGGCCGATCTTCACGCGGTGTTAACGCTTCGTAACTTTGCAATTACAATCCGGGAAGGGCGGAGAGCCGAGGCGGTCTCTCGATGCGGGCACCTGTACTTTAAGTGCTCCGCTCCGGCTCTGTCTAACCGAAATTAAATGATATAATTACTCGCCGTACTCCGTACTATCCGGTACCGCTATCCCCCCTTTTCTCAAATGCTTTCTTTCTGTCTTGCTTCAAGAACTTTTTCGGACGCGTGTCTTAATTTGGTGGCTTTATTTTATTCCACTTTATTGCTTATTTTTCAGTTGCCTTTTTTTGGGGCAAGTTCTTGGAGGTCTTTGTGGCTTATAGTCTCTGAACTTTTTGCTTCGACCAATTCCAGGAATGCCCGAACAATTGAAGGCACAAGCCAAGCTTGTTACTGTTTTTCGTTGTTCGGGACAGGAAGGAGAGGAATCTGAGGCATCTGGTTAACATTTTCCACAATTTCGACTTGCTTGTTAATGAGATTTGAGCCTCAACCAAGCTCGGACATTTTAGAAAACTGAATGAATCGATTTGAATCACTTGATTCATCAAGGAGATGCTGCCACTCCCCAGCCTTCAGGTTCGGCGTGATTTATATTTATATTTTATTATTTTATATACCTGTTCTATGACACACCTCAATACGGTTTCACCCAATCTTCGGGGCTTCACTCTTCAATCTTCAGTATTTCAGTCTTCAATTGATCAAAGCCGCCAGCGAATCTCCAAAGTCATCTCTTCTCGCCTCTTTTCTCACTCCTTTTCTCCGGCTCCGGCTCCGAAGCAATTTATATTGCGCTAATCACGTGAAATAGATCAAATTTCTTTTGTCGGCTCGCCGGGGCTCCCGGGGGGCTCTCGTAAACCCACACAGCCCCGTCTCTGAGGGGCTGGGTAGAGAGTGCCGGGGAGTTGCGAACTTGTTGACTAGCTCACTGGTGGGTAGGACCGTCAAAATATTCCTCAAATCTGAGGAGACTTCGATCCAAACTGGACTGGGATTCGGACTGACTGGGACTGGGAGAAATCCGCTTTCCGAACACTAATTGCCAAGATTCGGGTGACAAATTCGGAGCTGAGCTTAGAAGAGAGTTTCACTTCACCTGCCACCTGCCCGAGCTACTGAGGAAAACATAATCTTTCGAATCACAGATCGCCCGCCTCGTTTTCACAAATCCGATCGAGTGGCCAGGCTAGTTGGAAATGTTTTAATTTGTATCTCCTCATTTTTGTTTTCATTTCCATTGACTCGGCAGTGTCACACTCTCTCCGAGGCCTAATCTCCGGGCGGGGATGGGTATCGGGTCGGATCGTATGGGGCTTCTGGCCGAGAGCTGGCACAGTGATTGGTTTTGCCTCGGCTAATGATGATTACCCACTTTTACCGGCCACATATAAAAATCAAAAGCGGTTTAACGCGTTTCTCGACTCTCCACTCTCGGACACTTGGGGCACCTGTGCACTGCAAACAAATACTAGTTACCAGTCATGAATACTAATAACAATTCTGGCAACAAGTACAACTTAGAAGGCCTTAGAACATAGTGCCAAGACATGTCAGTCAGAAGTAGATCATTTCAGAGGCCTGTTTGCCTCTGCCCAAACCTGCCTACCAAACCCCCTTCAATTTCTCTCTCTGTATATAGTATCTATATAGTATCGCTGACCACTTCTCGGCCATCTCATTGCGATTCAATTAAAATCGCTTAACCAGCCGACAACCCGAACCCAAAAGAAAGCAGGCACTTGCTTGCCACACAATCAGTTAGTGGAGCTCTGGGCGTGGCTGTCTTCTGTCTTCTGTCTTCTGCCTCCTGCCACTTGTTCCTTAACTTGGCCTTGGCGACGTTCGTCTCTAGATTTCTCCCAAAAATTATATATATATAAAAATATTTAAGCAACCAGTTCCGAAGGCGAATTTAATTGCAAATTATCATGTCTCGTATCATGTGTAATTTTTGTGCTTTTTTCCACTCGGCTTTTAGTTTTTCCATCGACGGAGGAAAGTGAAATTCCACTTGGCAATTGTTTCGAAGGCCCCTCTTGATTTTCTCCCGCCTGGGATCCCCTTTCCATGTCAGCAGGTTAGCAGGGATTTGGGAAAAACGGCGAGATAGCAACACGAAAATCAAAAGTCAAAATAAAACTATCAACTAAAAACTAAAAAGAGGCAAGAGCAAAAAGCAAGAGAAATCGCAGTTACTGGGCTCGCAAAAACGTGCCGAAAATGCATTTATGGGCCTGCCAAAAATGCCAGAAAGCAAGGTCATTAAATTGTTATCAGTGTAGTGGCTGTTTTTCTCAACAAAGTGTCGAGTCTGAACCTCGTTCCATTATCTGTTTTGGATATTGTCACGATCGCCCCATGGCATTTATAGTATTTGCCTATTGGGAGTACCTCTCTTTCTTTAGTTTCTGATCTGCTGACCCCTGACCCCTTCGTGGTTTGTGCCCCATCATCCGTTAATTGCTCGACCAAATGCATTACAAGGCGTTTTATGGAGCAATTTCTTGGCGTAATTGAGGAAATGCTGATGGGTTTCGGTGGCTTTGAAAGGAGACCTCAAAAAACATCTGGATGACCGCACCTTGTTATGACTTCATGGGGATAAAAAGATATTAGAGGGAAGTGAGCAATTGTAGAGACCAAAAATAGAGCCCCAAATGGAGTTATTATTGGTCGACCCTATCGAGATATACGTTCCACTATAAGTAAGATTAGGTTCCCATACTCGGTCGATAAACAAGTCGGATCTACGTTATCTTTTCCAAACAATCCATCAAAAACACAGCCACAAAAAAGAGCCATAGGAAATATTTGAAAACAAGATATGTTTTGTGTGTTTTTGGGCCAAACGACAAAGACAACTGGGCCAGAAACCGAAACTGAGTGGTGGATATATCGACACCTTGGCTAAATTTGAACATTTCCGTTTTGAAAATCCCAGAGTCAGGTACCCCAGTATGGGCACAAGAATTACTGCCAGATTTCACTCCGCAGAGAGAAGCCAAAGCACGGCAGCGAGTTAAATGCCAAGTTTTTCATTTTTTCGTATCTTTTTTCCATTTTTTCTGTTTTTTACTTTTTGCAACCACAATCAATGTTGGCCAAGTGGTGGTGGTAGATGGAAAACTTGTAGAATGCACGACGGACGGCTTTTCAAAAAGTGCTCAATGCTATATCAATAGCAGCAGCTCGACTTGGCTCAAACCACCACCACTGAGCCACCGACCCACCATGCCACCTCCAGTGGCAACAACAATAGCGTCCGTACACCTGTCTAAGCCAAAAACAAAGGCAACAAAAAAAGGCCAAAATAAAAAGAAGTCGAAGAAGACAACAGCAAGAACAACAACACTCCGGCCAGGGCCGCAAAGTTGACGCTGGTGCTGCTGCGCCCAAAAACCCAACAACTTTTAATTTCAACACATTCCAGCACAAGACTCCAGTGCTCCAGCACTCCAGCACAGTGGGCCAGATCGGGGATTTCCTTATGCGATAGCTGACCCAAAGAATGTACGTTCGAGGCCCCACTGTACGGACTTTCTTTGCTGCAAACTCAAAACTGAAAAACAAGTTCGGCTCGACTCCCCGCTCGGCCAAGTCGCTTCGAGCCAGTTCGGTGGCTCAGACATGGCGAAGAGGTGGGGACAACAGGGAGGGGATCTGGCCAACCACCACTAGCTGAGGCCGTTTCCAGAGGCAGTCAGCCAAGTCAGTCGATTGCTGGCGGTCGAAGCGTTGAGACGTTTTCTGTGCGACAAAAAACGCGCGAGAACCGCGAGAAACCGAGAAAGAACTTCACGGATTGCTGTATCTTTTTGTTAACATTTTTTTTGCTGTTTGTAGATACAGACGTGTATCTGTGGAATAGTTTCTGACCGCAAAGGTGTGTGTGCTTGGAGCCAGAGAAAGAGAGAGAGAGAAAGAGAAAGAGGGAGACTCTCTTCGCAATTACCGTTAATCAAATAAGTTTTTTAGAAATTTAAACGCTCCACTTCGGTGCGAGTGCGATTGGGAGTGTGTGTGCGTGTGTATCTATGTGTGTGAGACTTAAACGGTTCATTGATCGAGTTCAGGTCGAAATGGAGCAAAAGCGGGGAAAGAATAAATGCCAAGCGGAAAACAAAAAGTCAAAAACAGAAACATCCAATAGATCGCAAAACAAAAGCCAAACAACAAGCCGCCGACAAACAAACAAACAGTGCAAGTGCCAAAGTGCGATTTGTGTCTCTGTGCTGTGTCCCTGTGTGTGTTACCAATTCTGAAAGACAACGGAAAATGCGCTTAACCCATTTCCGAGCCATCAATTCGACGGCTAGGAACGAATAGGAACAACAACAAAAACCCTAAAAAGCGGTCAAAAAGGCAACATTTAGGCCATTAACTTTAATATGATTAACAAGACATCAATATAAAGTTGCTTGTGAGAGGCAAAGACTTGTGTTATTATGGTCAGATAACTTAACAGATCCCCCCAGATATACAGATACACATAAAGAGATATAGATGTATCCAGATACAGATATAAAAAGGGAAAAAACTTGAGACGGTCCGGCACAACAAAAGATCTCTTTGCAAATTGTTTATTTGCTGCTTCGCTGATCACCAAACGGATTGTTTATGCTAATGTCCCTACCTACAACTGGTGTACGAGCCCGCATCCCCAGATTCGCGCTGGGTCTTTCAACACATTCCCATAAAATGTAAATCTGCGCACTGGCTGCCCGACAAGGGTTTTCTAGGCCCAGAACTATGGGGTTTCTACAAGGAGGCCAGGCATACATTAAGAAATCCATGAATAATATGTAGAGAACCCCCACCATTCAGTACACACCCTGCAATACCGAAATGTCCATCAATCATGGGTCCCACATAGGAAGTGTTCTGTTTCTTGGAAACAAGTTCTGTCCATTCTCCAGTGATACTTCCTAGAGTAATCAAGAGTTCTTTTGAGACTTGTGCTATAACACCCTCTGAATTATTAGATACAAGCATAACTTATAGAAATTCACGAATCGCCAGGTGTTTTTGATATTCCATTCCAGCCATTATGCATTCTCGTTTCTCCAATATATTTATATCCGTTCTGGGGTTATTTATGCCGCTTGTTCGCCAGTCTTGTGCTCATACGCGATATGAATTCCTTTGCCACTGCTGTGTCTCTGTCGTATGCAAATTGGCTGGGCACACAATGAGCCAGGCTTATACCATATAGCTTTGATAGAAATAGCTGCTCTGAGCCTCGTTCGAGCTGAATGCATAGCTGACAAACAAAAAACGAGATTCTTTTGGCCTACGCGGCGTCGAACAACAAGTCGCACAAGATCATCGATTAGAAGCGTTATTGGGGGATCTCGTTCGTGCACAGAAACAAAATCCTCAAATCCCCAAGGTCAATATGGATTTTCCCAAATCTCCACCTGGATTTTTGCTAACAGACTCTGAGAATTCTGATAAAATATTCCAGCTACTATGCCCCTATTTTTTTCAGTGCACAATAATGGTATTCCAACACCTGTGGGACGAGTTAATACCGTTCGCTGTCTTGGCCGGTTCGATTTTGGTCGGTTTCGGGCCCAGTTTTGAGATGGTTCCTCCGCGGCTCGTTTCGTTTTCTCGTTTTCTCACAGAAATTATGACACATGACAAGATTGCATTTGAATCCATCTCGCTGGCTTGCCGTTAGCTCCCTCCTGCCATCTGCCACCTGCAACAGAGTGGCATGCCAGTTTCCGTTTCAATCTCATTCAAATCCCCCAGTCTCGGTGACACTAGGCACTCGCCATCTGATTTGTGGTGCCATTAATCATACATATATTCTATAGTAAGTCTTTGGTTTCCATTTCGGTGGAGCCTCTTACGTGGGCGAGCCAGACACTCCTCTAATGGGATTACCGATTACGTTTCGGGGCATCTTTGGGATGCTTTTAGTGGAATTTTACAGTTAGGGGCCTGGAGAGGCCAACCCGTTTTGTGTATCTTCTGGTTCTGTTTGCGGCTATCAGCGTAGAGCTAACGCAACATTGGAACGGTTTATTTCTCTCGACTCTTGAAGAATTTCAATCCAAAAAACCATACAGACTCCATGGAAAACAGTCACTGCCAGGGTCATGGCTCAGTAGAGGGATTATAAAACAAAACATTTGAGCGATAATTATTTTAATTGCTAGGCGTCCAGACGCTTCATGCAATCGTTCAGATATAATTCCCCTCCAGAAGCTGCAAGCGGGTTTTATTGCCACTTTAAATAGTTGCTTTTGGAGAACTTACGAAATGCACATGACGTAATGTGGCCCAGACTTTGTTGGCCAATAAGTGTTTTGGCTTTATAAAGAGCTCGTCTAAATTCACAATACATGTTTCCTGCTTTCAGATGCCTTTGACGAAAACTATCGTTTAACTCGGAACACAGAAGCCCATTCAGAAGAGTAGCCGCATTTTCGTTGAGTGTGCTCACGTCGCACATTCCGGCCAGAAGATGGCGCTGCGCCTGCGTCGGGACGTCCAGAAGGCCTCCTACTATGTCTGGTTCCTGGGTGCCGAGGAGGCGAAGGGGTTGCGCGGCGCCCGGGTGATCAACTCGGTGCTGCCCTACCTTGTCGACCGATCCCGGGGCCAGGAGCCCCTCAAGGTCACCCTCCAGGTGTCCCACAAGGGCATCAAGATTGTCCAGGTAGGTAGTGGGCCGAGAGTGGGTCGGTTTGCAGGTTCACCCACCTGAGAAAACCTACTACATTTGCATGTTCGTTATTCTTTTCAGGGGGCCTCGAAGCACCTGATCCCCCACAGTGCCATAACCAGCTCCGTGCAGACGGACGACATCGTCGCCTGCGTCCTGCTCCTCTACAATCCGGCCACCAAGTGCCCGCTCCACGTCCACGCCTACCGCTGCGACTCGGAGACCACGGCGGAGGCGTTGCACCTACAGCTGCAGATCCTCATCAACCGGCCGGACAACCAGAAGCGCTTTGAGGAGCTGGAGACCAGGTAATCGCGATTCCAGGGGACCCCCCCACTATATTCATAAAAACAAACTTGTAATCTTTGCTCCGAGTGTTTCGGGTTTCAAGTTTTAGCACTTTTGTTGTGCAACTTTTAACTAATTGTGCCGAGCAGGAAGCAGTTGCAAATGCAGTTGCCGAGGCTGCCACTTAGGCACTCCATTAGACACTCGCGTGGAATAATGCCGTCCATCCAAGTGCTTGACGTGTAATCGTGGTAATCGCCCTGCCACCGGGATGGTGATGATGATGCTAATGGTGCTGGTGCTAGATGACGGTGGTCATGATAATGGGCAAAGCTCTCAGGAGACTCGCAGTGCCGGGTAATTGGCTTGCCTGCAGATTTCCACAGCTTTCCCACGGAGCATTACGAGGCTTTCTGCCGTCCAAGTGGACAGAGAGTACTCCCTACACATGACAGACTCTGCAATAGAGAATCGATTCACAAATCCATTAAGGTATTTCGCGTAAGGATCGGCTGAGATATGGCCATCGCACCTATATCCTATATGTACCTATATGGACCTATATCCACATTTAGGTCTTCCCCCATTTCCCAAGGGAGCTCCATGAGGAAAAAATAACAAAAAATCGACAAAAAATTTCGATCCAATGTTTTAATGCAGATTAATAGAGAATCGATCCACAAATCCATTAGGGTATTCCGCGTAAGGATCGGATATATATCGGCTGAGATATGGCCATCGCAAGTGGACCTATATCCACATTTAGGTCTTCCCCCATCTCCCAAGGGAGCTCCATGAGAAAAATTAGCAAAAAATCGACAAAAAATTGCGATCCAATGTTTTAATGCAGATTAAAAGAGAATCGATCCACAAATCCATTAAGGTATTCCGCGTAAAGATCGGATATTTATCGGCTGAGCTATGGCCATCGCAAGTGGACCTATATCCACATATAGGTCTTCCCCCATCTCCCAAGGGAGCTCCATGAGAAAAATTAGAAAAAAATCGACAAAAAATTTCGATCCATTGTTTTAATGCAGATTAAAAGAGAATCGATCCACAAATCCATTAAGGTATTCCTCGTAAGGATCGGATATATATCGGCTGAGATATGGCCATCGCAAGTGGACCTATATCCACATTTAGGTCTTCCCCCATCTCCCAAGGGAGCTCCATGAGAAAAATTAGCAAAAAAACGACAAAAAATTTCGATCCATTGTTTTAATGCAGATTAAAAGAGAATCGATCCACGAATCCATTAAGGTATTCCGCGTAAGGATCGGATATATATCGGCTGAGATATGGCCATCGCAAGTGGACCTATATCCACATTTAGGTCTTCCCCCATCTCCCAAGGGAGCTCCATGAGGAAAAAATAACAAAAAATCGACAAAAAATTTCGATCCAATGTTTTAGTGCAGATTAAAAGAGAATCGATCCACAAATCCATTAAGGTATTCCGCGTAAGGATCGGATATATATCGGATGAGATATGGCCATCGCAAGTGGACCTGTATCCACTTTTAGGCCTTCCCGGATCTTCTCAAAGGAACTCTATGAGAAAATTTAAAAAAACATAATTTTCTACACTCTCTCACTTAAATTTGTTTTCTTTGCAGATTGGGAATCCTTCCGCCGATTCCCATGAACTCCAGCAACAGTCACGGGGGAGACAAGAGGCACGAATCAAATGGAAAGTCCTCCGGAGGAGGTGGACCCTCGTCCCAGCACCACCACCCACTGCAGTCACAACAGAGCGGCGGAGGAGAGTCCGCCCGCGGCGGTGGAGCTGGTGGCTACCAGGGAAGGCGCCATGAGACCTCCTCTCCCAAGCGATTCAGCAGCTCATTGGGCAGCGACACTGGAAACAGCACCCGCGAGTCGGAGTGCAGTGACGGACAAGAGCAGGGTATGGCAGGGTCCTCCCCTGTATCCCGCTCCCCGCCGCACGGCAAGCCCCAGAGCCACTCCAACTCGCACGGACACGGACATCCACTACTGCACCATCCACCCCTGACGCCGCAGCAGAACAGCGACCTTTTCGATTCCCTGGCCGCCGAGCTGAGGGCCAAATTGAACGGAAACGGACCGCCATTGCTGCTGCCTCCGCGGGACTACGACACAGTGCATCGCTCTAAGGGGAATCTCACAGCCATCGAGCTGCGGCGGTGCCGGAACGCCCTCATCGTGGGTGGCGCTCCCAAACCGGGACAGCCTGGACATCCAAGCGTAGTGAATCCTGGTGGAGGACCAGCCGGAGGAGGCGCCACAGGAGGCGCTGCTGCTGCGAATGCCAACGGCAAGCAGGTCTCCTCGCGGGGATCTTCGGGCATTGGCTCTGACCTGGCACCAAGCCCCGAGCGCCAGGAACTCAACAGCTCCAGCGGTGAGTATTCAAAAGTTCAGAATCCTGGGAGTCCCTAACAATGTCCTTCACTCCTTTTCAGATGACGAGCACTGGTCGAACGAGGCGGACAACTCGGTCATTGCCCTGAAGCCTTCGCAGATCGCCATGCCTCATAACGGGCAGCTGAAGCGCAAGAGCGCGGTCCAACCTCCGGAGGACAGCTACCTGAGGGACTTGCCCGCCAAACCCTATCAGCCACGACAGACTGACAGGGAGCGGGAGATCGAGCGGGAGAGGGAACGGGAGAGGGAGCGGGAGAGAGAGCGAGAAAGGGAAAGAGAGAGGGAGCGTGAGCGAGAACGAGAACGCGAGCGGGAACGCGAACGGGACAGAGACCGGACCAAAACCCCAGCTTCCATTTCAAACAAGTCCTGGAATCGCGAGGACGAGATCAAACCCATCATAATGCGTCCGGCTGACTACGATGCCAAGTTTAACCGGGTCTTGCAGCAAGAGCAGCACCAGCACTCGGGGCAGACCTCCGGCAAGCTGCGGGACACGGACAAGTACAACGAGATCAACCGGCTGCTGAACAAGAAGCTGTCTCACGAGAGGGAGCGCAAGTCCCGCTCCCGCTTGGATGATCCGCTCGACGACTTCGAGGACTCCGATCCGGAGCAGCTCCAGCCGAGTTCCTTGCACAGCCATGGACTGGGACACGGCCACCACGGACAGCTGGGCCACCGCAAGGAGAACCTCACCGACAAGCAGAAGTTCCTGGAGTACACCTCCAAGAAGCAGCAGCTCCTGAAGAACTACAGCGGGGACTCTCCGGACGGTCAGAGGTACCGCCAGCGCTACGTCGAGCCGGAGGAACCAGCTCCTCCGCCGCCACTGGCCGCGGGCCACAACAAATACGCCGCAGTACACCGGGGCACGGATCTGGGCCAGAGGACCACCGAGAGGAGGCACGCGGACAGGGAAAGAGAGCGGGAGAGGGAGCGAGACCGGGAACGTGAGCAGTCTCGTGACCGCAACCCCTACCGGGAGGCAGAGAGTCTGCCGTACATCCAGTCCATGGAAAAGATGATGAAGTCAACGGGAATGCGCTACGGCGAGGGAACTCCCAAGACCCGGGAAAGGGAGCGCGAGAGAGAGAGGGAGCGCGAGTTCGTACCACCACCCTCCCAGGGCTCGCAGAGAGACCGCTTCCACGACGCCAAGGACAAGTTCCGAGCCATGGAGCAGCGACCGCCTGTCAACCGCTACCCTGACGTGGAAGAGCGTGAAGTCCACAGCCGGGACCCTTACAGGTCCTCCTCCCGCAGGCGGCGCGGCTCAATGGAGCCGCCGAACACCTACGAGCAGTGGAGCCAAGGCGAGGAGGAGGAGGAGGAAGTGGTGGGTCACGCCGACGTGGCCCCCAGTCGGTCGAGGGCGAGGTCGCGCGGCGAATGGGAACCGGAGCCGCAGCCCACACAGTCCACGCGGCACCTGGACAGGAGTCACCGCGACAGAGACAGGGAGCGAGAGAGGGACAGGGACTACAAGCGTGAGCACTCCCGAGATCCTTATCGCCACGACAGAGAACGAGAGCGAGAGCGTGAGCGAGAGAGGGAAAGGGAAAGGGAGCGAGAACGTGAACGGGAACGCGAAAGAGATCGAGATCGCGGACGAGCTCAATCCCGGGAATACGTGGAAACGAAGAACTCCGGCCACCTGGAGCGCTACCCCTCCCCGGCAGGCGCAGGCCCGCCGCCCACGAGGCCGGTGGGGGACTCCGGAGCGAGCAATCCCGGAAAACAGCAGCTTAACAGCATGCCGAAGGGCTACAGGCACAGCTACGCGGAGCCGGTGTTCGCCAGATCCGGAGGACGAGTGGGTCTGGCAGCAGTTAACCCCTACTAACAGTGGGGGGCATACCATACCATACATATACTTATATAGAGCCGTGCAACGAAACCTAGTTTATTGGACATGACATGTTGCGGAGTGGCAGGAATAATTGAATATAGCTTCAATAGCTGTGTGCTCGTCGAGACCAATCACGACCAAGCCGAATCAAGAAGTGCTCAAAGAAATATAGTTCTTAAATCCTGGGGTTGTGGGACTGCAAACGAGAGGTTTCTGCCACACGCCAAATAACCAACGAAGATTCTTAGGATAAGAGAACCACAGTGGCAACTGCCTATGACGACTTTACACATACTCAATTGCCTTAGCAATATGTTCCATATGTTCTATGAATCCCCCCGACCCCCCCGACCAATTACGCGCCTTAAATGGGGGCCGTTGGGAACTCTAATCCGGCGCCAGCCCCTGTACTCATGTGCCTTCAGAGAAATCGTGTTTATAGGACTTTATCTTACTGTATATGACTCCAACGCAAAGGGTAATCGGATCTGAATCGTCTCGGAATTTACCTGTTTTTTTTTGTATTTTTTCTTTAATATCCAAAGTTGCGCGGTTGGTAGGTACTAAATATTTTTTTTTGCTATGCAGTTCACATATGTCCCGATATCTGATATCTGTAAACATAATATAGTTAAATAAATGAACTATATGTAAACATATACATAGCTGATGTATCTATTGTTATCAATTTGATATTTGCATTAATAAAGCGCTAGTAAAAATACCCGAAACTCGAGACTGTATTATATATTTTCAGTTTGGATTATGTGGATTCGGACCAGCACTTATTCCTTATAGGGATATAGATACTCCATCAGCATTTCTCTTAATGCTACTCTTCTCTTAATGTAGGCTTGGTAAGAGAGTTGATCCCAAGTAGATGGGTCAAAAGCGAACTGTATCTTTTTACACAAAGCTTTCACTTCGCTTCGTACTCGCCAAAGTGTAGATAGCTTTTATCCAATACCCTAATCGGATAAAAAAGCTCATTTATAAAAGCACTTATAAACTGGTTTTTAACAGGTCCAAGTCTTGAAAGTTTTTTTTAAACAAAGCTTAATTATTAAATTACTTAATTATTTAACACAAGCATTCTTAAAACAATAAACTCATTAACCAATAAAACAACGCAGACCTTGTTTTGTTTTACATTTTTATTGTTTAATTTAAAAACTTTTTGTTTGGTTTTTTTCACAATAGTTTTTGTTTGTTTTCGCGTTTTCTTTTTTTAAGAATCTTTCTTTTTCTTTCAAAACAAAAATAGATTAAAGGGAGAAAAATACTTAATATATTTCTTCTCATTTTTGTTTGTTGCTCTCTCTCAAGTTAATTTAAGAAACAATTAATCAAGTTCTTATTTAATTATACAAGTTTAAAAAAAAATAGTAATTATATAATAATAAAAATAATAATTATAACGGGGGAAAAATGCAAATAGTTGTTTTCGTTTTCGTTTTTTTTTCTTGTTTGTTGTTGTTATAGTAGACTGTTGTTGGTTGTTGTTGTTGTTGTTTTGATTTCCATTACTATTCGGTCCGTTTTCTCTATGAATCCATTGGGAAAAGGAGAAATGTGTAGATTTACTATTTTTGGGGGAAAATTATGATTTTTTAGTTGGGTCGATCCATGGGCTTCTGGTTTTCCGATTGTCCTTATTTGATTCTGGTCGTCCTGGCCGTATTTGTCGGTTATACAATATATATATAATATGCGTGTGTGTGTGTGTGTGTTAGGTAAAGTATATCTGGCTGATTCTTCGCGATTTCTCTATACAAGCTCTCTCTCTCTTTCTCTTTGACAAAAAACGGCGGTCAAACAAAGATTATCCTTAATATTTTCTTCTTTTCAACTTAGCAGGAAGTGTCCTCTCCGCGAGGGGACGGGGGTGTGGCCGGGGATATAGTTGCAGTTTTGGAGGTCGCTGCGACCGGAATTATGTTTGTTGCTTCTTCTTCTTCTTCACCATCTCTTTTATATTATCTTGATTTGTAGTTATATCTTTCTCTTTCTTTTCGAGGAGCTTACAACTCCTCTATCTCCCTCTTCTCCAGCACTGGGCTGGAGCTTTGGCAGCCTAGCCGGAGCCGGAGCCGGTACCGGAGGAGCCTTACATGTTCTCGAACTGGTCCACGCGACGCTTTGTGTTGCCCTTGCGGATCTCACGGAGCGTCTTGTACTTGTCACGACCCTGGCGGACGTTCTCGCGATGGATCTTGTCGTTTGCCGTCTCTTTCGTCTCGTCGCGTGACTGCGCCAGATCCTGTTTCAGGGCCTGTTTTAGAATGAAATCAAGGGAATGGGAATCAGAATCAAGGCTATCGGACTCATTCGACCTACCTTCAGCTGGTCGTGCAAGCGCTCGTTGCGCTCGGCCAGCGTGCGCCTGTCCTCGATGGGGTCCTTGATATGTTCGTCTGTGTCCAGGTCGCGGGAGACGTCGCCGCCGGCGTCACCGTTCGTCAGCTCCTCTTCGTTCTCGTTCTCGTCCTCAGCCACGTGGTGGTGCTGCGGCGTTGTCGACGCTGCCAGCAGAGCGGCGGCGGCCTCGGCCTGAAAATCCAAAATTCGGCACGAATTTATTGCTGATTCTTTGGGGAAGGGGATGGGTTTCAATTTACCGCACTGACCTGCTTGCGTCGGGCCTCCTCCACCTCGTCCTGCAGGCGCTTGGTCTCCTCGTCCTTGGCGTTGACCTCGTCCTGGATGCGCTGCACCTCCATCTGCTTGGCCATGATCTCCTCCTCGAGCTTGGCCTTCTCGACGGCCTCCATGTTCTTGGCCTCCTCGAGGCGCTGCAGCATCGACTGCAGCTCCTTCTGGCGCAGCTCGAGCTCGTCCTTGGCGGCTTGCAGCTGCTTGAGCTGCTCCTCCAGGCGCCGGATCATCTCCTGGGCCTCGAGCAGGTCGCGCTGCGAGCGCTCCATCTCCTCCTGCATCTGCTTCAGGCGGTCCTCGTACTCCTGTTGCTTCTTTTCGGCGCGTTCCCGGGCAGCCAGTGCCAGCTGGAGCTTCTCACTGAAAAAAGAAATCAGGATATTTAGCCATGTTTTCCAAATGACTGGAGGGGATTGAGTGGCCACTCAAAACCTACCGCTCCTGCTGCTTGGCGTTCTTCTCTTCGCGCGCCTGCGCCTTCATCTGCTGGACATCGATGGTGTCCGGCTTGCGACGGCGCATGTAGAGCTCGTGGTTGCCCATGCAGAGGGCCAGGATGCGCTTGTTGATGCGGACGCGCGGGGCGAAGAACATAAAGTCCGGCGCCTTCTTGTCGATCGGCTTGATGATGAACTTCTTTTCCGAGAAGGAGATGTTGCGGATCTCGGACCACGGGAAGCCGATCTTCGGCGTCAGACGGTCGTCCTGCTCGTAGATGTTCAGGCCGAGGGCGTCGACACCCAGCCAGAGGTCGGTGCCCTTCTTGTTGCGGATCTCGAAGTAGTTGACGCCGTACATCTCCAGGTCCTGGGCGATCTTCAGATACTCCATCATGGCGTCCTCGCGCAGCATGCTGCGGTGCTCCTGCCACCAGGTCATGATCGACTGCTCCCACTCGTCCTTGGACATCTTGTGCTGGTCGATGACGCGCTGCGGCAGCAGGCGGTCGTTGGCCAGGAATCCGGCTGTGTGGGTGGTCTTGTTGTGGTCCCCGTGGCGCGCCTGCACGGCGTAGGAGGCGAGCAGCACGGACGTCTCTGGCGGACAGTAGATCTCGTCGGTCAGTATGGCATTCTTCACCTGCAGGTAGAACAGGCGCAGTGTGATGTCCTGGATCAGCTCCTCGGCCACGTCCTCCGGGTAGAATTTGGCACGGAATCTGAACTGCAAGGGGTTCTCCTTCTTCACGTCCTGGTTCATCACCTGTGTGGGAGGAGCGAAAAGGTCACTGCAGAGTTAGAATTCGCACCGAAATTTACGTTTCAATTAAAACTAAAAGCGAACTTAAAAAAAGTAACTAAAAAAAACAAAACATAACGAAAAGTTGAGAAAGTGCAAGGAGCTGAGTGTTACCCAAGTCGAAAACGGCATTGATCCAGTCTGTTGTTTGGGTGCAGCATTAAATTATACACAAAGGATAATTAGTTGATTAGTAAACGGTGTGTGGGAGACCCTGGGACTAAGCTTAAGGCAAGGCTAAAGGAGGATGCTACGTAATCTAGACTTCGGGGCTAAGGGCTAACGGGGAGCTAGCTGGGAGTGGCGCCTGGGGCTTGCGGGTGCTCGGCGTGACAGCCCACCATGTCGTCGGCGTCGTCGTCCTCCTCGCTGGTCTCCGCCTGGCTCATCCCGTTGCTGTCGGCCGTCCTCTTGTCCACGTACTTCTTGACGCGCTTCAAATACTTAATGGTCTTTATGGCCGGCGATTCCGGCTACGCATGCAGGCGTTGCAAAGGTTACAAACAATATTTTAGTCATGGACTTGACCCATCGATCGGTTAGTGTTCTTTACAAGTAGTTCTTAGAGTCTATCCACCTGGTACTCCCGCGCTAGGGGGGTGGAGCGGTGCTTACCTTTTTGTACAGCTTGATCCACGTGGAGTCGCCCTTGGAGTCGGTGTACTGGAGCCCGAAGAACCACACCTCCCGGAGGCCGATCGTCTTCACCACCTGGTCGAACAGTTGCTTGCCCGTCGTCGTCGACTGGATGGCGAACTCCAGTTCCGCGTCCATTGTCGTGACGCGCACATTTAGCTGTGGGGAGGAGACGGAGGTAATTATTTGAGTTTGGCGGCAATTGAATCAGGGAGCACAGTCGTACTTACCCAAGATGTAAGGATACTAAACCAAACATCTTAAGGATACAAACTACTCGACCGCTACAGCTACTGCTAGCCATACCTGGACACTCTCCCACCTTAGATTCTACCCCATAGCTCCCCCATGCCATTTGTTTCGAGTTCCAAGACTCTCTCCAAGGCAAAATCAAATCCAATTCGATTCTAGTGGACTGGAATACTCGTCGATAATGCGGTCATGTGTCAGGTGCGTAGTGCGGGGGTGTCTCTCCCGTCCTGCCCTTTGCCCAACGATGGATTAACGGGATTTGAGCGGTGCGACACCCCAACATGTGGGGAGGGCACGTGCCGAGAGCTCCCATTTCGCCAAAGCCAACTAGCTTGGCTTGCATAAGTCGTGCTTACGGCCAGGTCGGAAAAAGAAAACACAGCCAGGTAGATCCGAGAGAAAGGAAAGCGGGCCGTGGTGGAAAATCACGCTCGGAATAAGGCAAAAATCAATCAGGCGTGACAGTTCGGGTGACAGTGGGGAGTGAGTGCGTCGTCTCTCAGACCGGATAGTTATACAAGAGAAAGGTGGAGGATCGGATCTCCCTTCTCCCGGCGATGGCCGAAAAGAGTCCGGACAACCCCCCCATAGACACCTATTGGCGTTTTCCACTTGGATTGCTTTGGCCTACTTGCAGCCATGGGAACCACTTCCAGCCTTAACCCAAAACCAAAGTTTGAGTTGTCCGACCGACTTCCAGGCCAATTTCATCATTCTGTCCGTTTTGTTTTTATCGCTCGGGCTCTCTAGTTCAGTAGTATTTGGTGTTCAGCTTGGTTTGGGCTCATTGTTAGCTTTTTGCTTTTGCTTTTTCCCTGCTTCTGTGCTTCTGTGCTTTTCTGCTGCTGCTGCTGCTGCTGAATGCATATCAAACGTGACACAATGGTAGGAAATTGAAAACGTTTTTCATTTCAATCCAATTAACGTTTTTGGGTTAATGCAACGCGGTTTCAGTTTCTGTTTCGCATTAACAGCCCCTCCCCCTTTGGGGTTTAGAAACTACGGCTGGAAACGGAAGTTCGCTCATAACCAGTTTCGAACGTTTTCAAAAGCATGCTTTTTGAGTTTTATGATTTTTTTTCCAAAAGCCAGCAATGAAAACCACAAACTTTAGTGTTTTTTGGGACAAAGTTCACAGAAAAAAAATAATTATTGGACTATTGGCAGCTGGACTGATGACTTTAGACTTTAGGATTAGGAATTTTCCGTACCGTTTTCCGTTTAACACTCACTCCGCCGTAGCGCGGCAAACGGACACGGCTGTCGGAGACGACGACCATTTTGGGCACCGAGAAGGGGTTCCGCAGTAGTTTTTGAATTATTACGCTTTTCTATGCAAATCTCCGGCTGGGAAAATGTTCAGTTCCGGGGGTGACCGTGCGCGGGAAAACCTCGGAGGGCGACGCGATTCTTTCAGTTGTCTGGCGGCAACTGAGGAAAATGGAAAAGTCACGGCACGTTTTAAGCCGAAACAAGAGGAGGAAAGCAGAAAGTCGTGGACATGGGCATGGACACAGGCATGGGCATGGGCATGAGCATGGGCATGAGCAGGAATGGAAAATGCTGGAAAGGCAGAAAAAAAAACACAAATGGAGAAACAGTGGGAAAGCGGCAGAACGAAGACCAAAAGCCAAGAAACAACAGAAGTGAACTTAATTTGTGCCTTCGGGGGGATGGGATGGGGATAGGATGGGGATGGGGATGGGGATGGGGATGGGATTGGACGCTTCACACATTTGTCCGAGTCATTCGTTGTCAAGTTAATACGAATTGCATGTTAATTATGAATCTAAAATTAGACAGCAACAATAAAAGCGACTGGGAGACGGACCGGGCTGACCCCGGAGGTCGCCCAGGTCCGCGGTCCGCACACCACGGGTCAGAACAGTAGGGGCTGTAGCCAGTGGCTACAGGGGAGGCGGCGGGCGGAGGCACTGCCTAATAGACCCAGCCCAAGGTGGGCAAACAAATCAGCGTCAATCATACGACGCGCTCGCTGTCAGTTCTACTTTATCGGAGCCCCTGCCTCCGGGAGCAATTAACCCCTCCCAGGCCGCCGAGCCGGGCAAACACATAATGTATTTGGAGGAAAATCCACGGCGAAAAAAGGGAAAGTTGTGCTAACCGTTCAGGCACGAACGGCAGCAGCAGCAGCGGCGCTCGGTGCTCGGAGAAACTTCCACGTCTTGGCTGGACGACTTTCTGCTCGATCGGCGACACTTCTCCGCTGGTAATGGAGACACGTGATGGCAGTGATCGCAGCACCATAAGCCCAATTGCGTCCATCCATCAATGGCCAAAGCAGGGGGAAATGCCATCGAAAGTTCTGCGATAAGACTGACGACCGGGAAACCTGAAGCCAATTTGGCTATCTTCCTCCTCCTCCTCCTCCTCCATGTCCATGTCCACGCATGAAACTCAAAGACTGACACCCGGAGGGGGGAGGAGTCTCTAGAGGGTATCGATGACGTCTCCTAATCCCCCTTGCTGCCAACAGCATGATGAAACTTTTTGGCAAACGGCCAAGAGTCCAGGATGTGGAAAGAAATCGGAAAACAAACAACAGAACCACTGACGTCAACAGTGGGCGAAACTATGACGTCTTTGGGTGGCCATCCCCCCTTTTCGATTATCGCTAGGAAGTTCTCCATTGAACGCGAGATCCCCGATTCCCGATCCCCGACTCTGCAATTGACGACAATTGCAATTCGAGTGGCGGCGATAAGAGCGAGGCAGCTGATGGCTGATAGCTGGCTTCTTCGCAAAATCTGTTTTAATTTACGGACGACTCTGACATT
Source organism: Drosophila monieri (assembly GCA_035047585.1). Taxonomy (NCBI): domain Eukaryota; kingdom Metazoa; phylum Arthropoda; class Insecta; order Diptera; family Drosophilidae; genus Drosophila; species Drosophila monieri. The sequence continues at coordinate 9,608,613 of JAWNPJ010000061.1, read as the reverse complement.
CGTCGTCTGGAGTTATCAGATTCCGGCCATATCAGTTTTTTGGCAATTTATGGCTCCTCCTTAGCTGCTACGGACTCGCAACTCACCGCTTTTGGAGACATCTTGCTGCTTCCTGTCTTTTCTTGCTGATGGATTCGAATTGCTTTCTTCCTGACGGCTGCTTAGTCGCGTTCACCCTTCGTGGCTGCAATCTGAAATGGAGGGAAAAGTATTCATTAGTCGAGGGGTATTTGGCAGCTAGCCTCAGCTACTTCACCGACCAGCAGCTCCACCTCACTGAGGCTGCACAAAATCAAAGCACTCGCTTTTTATACCAAGGAACGTTAAGGCGGCAGAGTAATGACTCCCCGCCATTACTCATCCAATCAAAGGATGACAAATCTTGGGAACCAGAACTTGGTCAACACTGAAGAGCCCTAGCACTTGAGGCACTTTGTGGTATAGACTCAAAAGTGTTTATGATTTCACCTGGCACGCTGACAGCAAAATGCATCAAATGCCACTGAGCAGCTAACAGCTATCAGCGCATTAAAGCCAAAATAGAGAGCTAGTAGCCCCTACGAGAGTGGCTAGCCAGTCACCTAATTGATCAAACAGCTCCTCACTGGACACTTCCTCATGGCCCTAATGGAGGCACACAGTCTGAAAGCCAAACAGGCAGAGTTGGCGGCCTCAGCAATCAATTAGAACCAGTGCTCAGATCATAAACTCCGAAACCTGAGCAAACCTGAGCAAAGCTACAACTTGTTTGCTCCCCGTAATGGAATAGTGTTTTAATCCAAGCACCTGATAGCCACAGCTCTTCACAACCTGGCCCGCCATAATTTTGTTTTCGGAAAGTGCTTGGCCCCTATTTGGCGTGCACTTGATATTTGCATTAGCGTTCGGCGAAAAGGCTATATTTAGAGCCCAGAAGGCTGGCCGCTCCCAGTGTGTGTGAGCTGGTGGCCAATTAAATCCGACGCTCTTGACATTTGAGCTTTTTCCCAGGCGACCACCGGGTGGAAAGGAACCTCCGGTCGTTGGCAAAGTCGTTGAGATGAGGCCCTAATGTATTGACTGGATAATGAATTGGGAAGTTAACGCCGAGTCGACAGAAGTAACAGACTGTTCCCCGACAAGCGTGGCTGTCCAGGCGAGTCCCCATGGAAACAACAACCCCTTTGAAGGCATCACGATGCCAGGGGATCGAGAGAGACTCTGCTTCTGCTTAACAATATTTTGTTCGGGTTTTCACAAATTATGACATCATGCCACATTCATTATCGCCACTGCGTGAACTTGAAGAGGGCTCCTCGAGCAGCGAGTGGAATGAGCTCATGTCGCCGATTCCGCTGGCGTCGTGAATGGGTTTTCGGTTGGGGGTTTGGGCTCTTTGCGTTCCTCCTCGGTGGTGCTTGTTTGCTCTGCTAATCAACGGAATTCCTTCGGCCTGATATCCGATTGAAGCGTGAATAGAAAACTGAGTGGCCCAGGGAGCCGTGATTAAGTACATCCTGCCTCACTTCAATCTTTTGTGGCTCGCTCGCCGATTTTATGAATGAATGGGGGCCGATTCTGGGGAACGCAGTGCGTCACTTCCTCCGCATCGAGCGTCCAGCGTCCAGCGTCCAGCTTGATTGCGATTTTATTTAGATTTTTTCCTCCGTTCAGTGGCAACTTTGATCGCCGGCCGCTCGCGGAAATGATTTGGCAAGTTTATCTGCAATTAATACTACAGAGAAGCATTTAAGCTTTTATTTGAATGGCGTGTAAGCGTGTAAGCGGAGTCTAATGACACTGGGGCCGTTCCCAGGCTACAGCTGGAGCTGGAGATCTGGCCCTTCAGGTTCTCCCACAAAACCACAGATAGCCCGAATGGCTATTAATTCGGTCAATAGAGGGGCCTGCAGCCATAACCATCATCGTGCGACCCCCCACTAGCTCCCACCACCAAAGGCGGGAGGTTTACATAACTTTGGTTTCGCCGAGATCGAGATCCGACCCGGAGAGGCTCTGCTATGTTTAATATCCATTAACCACCGTAATGGGTTCACTTAAAAGAGAAATGAACACAAAGTGAACCCAGAGCGGGGCTGAAATCTCGTTTATTGTTTGGTCACCGGAACCCCCCGAAGCCCGGAAAGCCCGGAAAGCCAACACACTTAATGAGAAGGAAAACTGAACTGGCGTTGCTTTGCTTGCGTATGCGCGGCGCATTTTAAAATCCATTATTTTGAATGGGGAGTCGCCTACTCCCTCCCTCCTTCCTCCTTCCTCCTACCTCCCACTCGCAGCTTTTACTTTTCTTCACGTTTCTGTTAAAAACTGTGTAATAATGGGCATTTCATTTGCCTCTCCGCCCGGTCTCGGCCTCCGCTCTGGTCCGTCTGTTCCGTCTGGTCTGGCGGGCACTTTTAATTTCAACAATTATTTGTCATTTTTCGTGGTTCTTCTTCGGGTTGCGGCTGCCCGCCTCCCCACGAGTCCAATAATTAAAATGCGCAACGGCAGGCAATGAAGCGATCGGGCTGACCAACTAAACTATATAGAGGAGCTTCACGAATGGCCGGAACTCTGGGACCGGGGCAGGGGAATGAAAACAAACCAAATCGCCGCGGCACAAATCTTAATTACATTAGAACTTGGTCGTGTTTCTCTGTTTTATTCCTACACCATTTATCCGACAGCTGTTCATTAAATCCAAGCAACAACGAGCGACAAGTCCGACGGCGTGGCAATTCATCAACTTGACGGCAAGACTATCTAGTTAGTAGGGTGTGGTGTGGAGTGCGAGATACCCCGTACTACGGAGGGCCTCCTGAACAGCTCCCAAACTAATACACCCTCTAGAAGAATAGTGATCCGACTTGACGTCAATTTCTCCTCCTCCAGAAACTGAAAACAAATGTTTTCGGCGGGGAAGTAATAACAAATGTGACGATCTAATGAAGCAAATTAGGCTTAAATGCTCCAGATAGCGGAGAGCAAACATAATCGGGCACGTAGAACAACATATGACTGTCCCGAATGGCACATGGAGGGCGGACAGGCGGACAGGAGGCGCTCGCGAGAATGAGAACATCGGGGGCTCCCGATCCCTGCCCACCAGGCCCTCTGTGCACGCGTTTCTGTCATGTTTTCGGTTTAGTTTCTTTTCAAGCAATTAGCTTCTTGCGGGGAGATGATGGCTTTGAGAGGAAGGGTTCTCCCCAAACTGGTTTGGAAGCCCAGCTTCTGGAGCTCCCCCGCCCCCTGGGGCTCAGCCACGTTATGTAACTGCCACGGTCGTCGCCGCCGCCGATGGATTGCCGTTAATTGTTTTTGTCAATTGCCAGGGCACCGCATGCAAAGCACCCCACTCGGCCGGGGGCGAGGGCATTGTCTGCCGTGTGTTTGGCTATCTGGCTGACAAATTTGGCCGATTAGCGGAGGCGGGGGCTCCCCCGGACTCCCAGTGTAGTCAATCAATGGAAAGTTTCTGTCGCAAAGGCTAATTTGCGCTGTGATTCGTCCGCGGCAGTGCTCGCCCTGAAACGCTCACCGCCACCATTGCCACTGTTATTATTATTTTAAATCGATAATCTTAATTGGGTCGAATTACATAAGTACTGACGCTTAGCGGCGGCCAGTCGAGATATCCATTATAATGCCACGGTCCTGTGGCTTCCCACCAAGTCACTCAGCCTGCCGTGCCACTGTCCTCCCATTTGACATTCAGGCTTCGGCTGCGGCTTCCGATCGTGCCCGGCCGAGACACGTAAAGAAATCGGTAATGGAATCAAGTCAGCGCTAATGCTGTCACAGCCACTTCCGGCGGGAGTCGAAGTCGGAGCTGGAGCCGTGACAACGCAACAACGGCAAACAGTGACCCAACAACGTTTACAATGAAATCATGTGCATATCTTATCTAACTCCCCGCCGCACACACTCGCACTCGCGGCGGCCAATTGGCCTAAAAATATTTTATATGCCTCACCGAACAACAATACAAGAGGCAGGCGTGGGGGTGGAGGGGGAAAACAATTAGAAATTGGCAAATAGGGGACCCAGAACACACTCTCGATTAGGGCGGAGGGGGGAGTAGCTGTGTAGCTGTCACTGGCACACGAAAAACAGCAACAACGCAAACACTATTAGAAATCGGCAAATAAATGGGAAGTGGAGTGGCAACATCAATAGTTGCAGACAGGCAATTGGGTCGCATGTCGACAAGACACACAGCGCCGATAGGAGTCGATAAGCGACTGCTCGTGTTCTGATGGGAGCTTGGTGGTGGACTTGCTCCCATAATTCCAGAAACTACAAAGTGGGAGCTTGGATCCAGAGCTGTTTTCGCCAAAATCACGTTCGGCAGATCAAGTGCCGCATAATTATCGACTCGCAATGGCCATAACTCCGGGCGCATTCAATCGGAATATTATTCACCGCCAAATTCCCAAAGCACCAGTCAGAAAAAGCAAACACCCACCACCCCCCCATAAAAAACCAGTTACCGGGCAACAATGTTCTGGCCCACAGATTGTGGCTCAACGAGAGGGAAGTGGGCGGGCGGAGATGAGCCCAGGTACAGGTAGACCACCTCCACCACCGGGTACAGTCACCACCGGAGTATGTAAACAAGCACGTTAACGTTACTCATCCGCCCCGTGTGCCGCTCGTTTATTGGGCCAAACTACTGCGCCCACTTGTTGCCCTGGCCTGGCTTATTTACGGCCGCCTTGCCATGGCTAATGCTTTCGTTTTCGTTCGAGTTCGACAATTGTTTAAGCGTCGATTCGCGAAAGACAAAACGAGCGGCAATTGTCAAATGAATTGTCATACGAGGGGCGGGGGGGGGAAGACTCTTCAGAGACTGTCTCCGACCGACGACGCGGTTATGAAACGCACACAATTTGCATGCACTGTGCGACGAGGCATGGCTCTATGATGCAACACGCCGCTAATAGCCAGAGATAGAGCCGGATAGCTCCATCTGGCATTATTTATTTTTATGTCCCCGTCCGTATACTATTCGCAACTTATTTACGACTGGGCCGACGGGCGGGCGGCTTGGGCGGGCTGGCTTGTTGGCTAATTTCATTTCATTTCGAATTTGCTACACTGCGCGAAACCCATGGCCGATTAAATTTCACTCAACGATCGGTGTGCCAAGGAGCCTTTTTGCTCTGTGGATCTGTCGCCAGCTCGCAAACAATGGAGCGCCGAGATAAAGACGGCGAGCTGGAGACAGCACTAAGGCCGAGGAGTAAATAATATGCGTGACATTGGGTTTTGAGGTTAGGCATACGCTCGCTCGCCAGCCAGCCAGCTAGCTAGCTAGCTAGCTAGTGTATGCGGGCCAACTTCAATTGCTGTCTTGGCTTTATTAGTCCGCCAATTAGAGGGCCATAAAAATACCTGACGCATTTGATAACGCGCCGAATTAATAATCTGTTTTCGGCAATTCATTTGGCCCGGATTAGTGACTCAATTCCCGTGTTTGTGTTGACAGCGCAGCGAGCCGTTTAATTTCGGAGGTGACTCAGGAGGAGGAGCCACCAATCTCATCTGGATAAAACGCTAACTAATTGAGTCACTGGACTGTCACTTGTCCCAGTGAGATCACTCGACGGAGGGCACTAACTCGCCACCAAATAGACCTCTGATTGATTTATTTGCCGCCAAGGAGAAAGGGCCAGAAGCCATTAACAAATAAGCGTTAATGTGCACACACAGGCACAGTCACTGGCAGACAATCGGACTCAGCATCACACACCGCACAGCTGCCGCAAAAACAACATTAAAACGTAAAACAAATACCCGACAGCCATGGCAACTAATTTTTCGTTTTTTTCAAGTTTTCCACAAAAGCGGCGATGATTATATTTCGATACAAGGGGGAGGGAGGGGGAGGAGGGGTGCGAGGGGAGGTGGCTGAATGACAAGGTGAGTGCAGGTGTGCAGCAGTGTTGGAAAAGCTCAGCGGCGGAAGTGTTGACTAATTGCCGCGCATCCGGCGATTATCTAATACTGGAAACTGCATCTTGCAACGCCACTTTCCATTTCGCCCCTCTGGTGGATGATTGAATTGGCAATTTTAATCCAAACTAGGCAAAGCTATCACAGCCCCGTGATTTCCACTTCGTTCTCAACCTTCAGCAGAAAACACACACGTTTTAATAGTCTAACAAGCCTTCAATTCGAGACTTGTTTTTGGCCCCACTTCACCTTTAGCTCTTCCCTAATAGGTTTCGTTTTCCTGGTAAGATCTTGACACCCTCTGACACCTGACTCATGCTCAGTCCCAGGGAGGCAGCAGAAAGCAATCACAATCCTCCCCAGCCAGCAATTAGTCATTCCTTCAATTATTAATCGACTATTTTTAAACGTGTGCGCCGCCGACTCAATAATAATAGTATACTAATGACAGGCATGTCGATGAGGAGGTTAAAACGAGCTCACTGCTGAGCTCAGGCTCGAAAAATTTCAAAAAGCCAGCTCATGAAGTTATTATCGTCACACACAGCCCCTGGCCCCTGAGATTTATCGTCAAGCATGCGTGTGTGTGAGTTTTTAATTTTTACACCTTGAACTTTGACGCAACACGAAAAAGCGTCGCTGTTGCTGTAGCTGTAGCCTCTGCTTCTCAAGTCAACTTGGAACCAAGTGCAATATGTCTGGCGATCTTTCGGCTGCCCCCCTGTCCGCCCCTGCCACGCCTCCTCACCTTCGCGTACGTGGAAACGTGCTTATAGACGCTGAAGCCCCGACGAGCAGAGCCACAGGGGCACAAGTGTAATTGAAGTATTCAAAGGCAGAGAAGGCCCGAACACACAAAAGATGAGAAGCTGAAGTAGATGCTGCCTAAGCTTGTCCTACACTTTTCGACCAAATTCGCTCTTTTGGGCTTTCGTGTGCATTTTTCGGCTAGCAGTGGGGCTACCCTGGGGGAGGGCTTCCCTCCCAAACACCTAAGCTTTGACTCGAAGATCCACTGTACGCGGGGAGTACCAAGCTACCCGAAGCCAACCTAAGCACCAACCTGTTTCCAGACACATTTTGACATTTTCAGCGTGGAATTCGTGCTAATGACAACAATAAGCAAGCCAACTACCGAGCAGGGGGCGAAGAATGGGGCGTTTTATGCAAATAAGTCGAATTTATTGAAAACCAATGAAGCGTCATCGAATTGTTTATAGCCTCCTCTCCCAGAGACCTTCCGAGCCGAGCGCGGAGAATCTTCCGCCCGAGTCGGGGCTGGTAGTTGTATTCTGTGGCCTCGCGGGCGCGGCTACCAACGGCGGAATTAGCAACTTTTGGAGGCTGCGAGAGACAACAAAAGAAAGCTGCGGAATCCCAGCAATGCGGCCAATGATCTGGCTCCCTCTACCACCGCCCACTAGAGCCGGCCCGACAGGTGGCCTTTGCCAAACGAGTTTCTGGACTCTGGCTCCAAGTGGTTGCAACCAAACAATTGCCAAGGATCCTAGACAGTGTGGCATTCCGATATTTCAAAACCCCAGTGTCGAGGGAGCACTGTGCCTCACAGTTTTGTGTTGAAAGCACGCGGTCATCGTCAGGCGGAGATAAAACAAGCTTATGCACCTGATAAAACATTTCATTTATAAACACAGACAGGCAACACCCGCTTGCGCAGAAAAGCAGAGTCAGAGGCAGGGGTAGGGGCATAATAAAATGCTGAAATTGAACGTTAATATGCGCTACTCTATTATTTGAGAAATTAAAAAGCGAATTTAAATGCATTGAGACACGCGCGCAGAGCGTCCGAAGTCGGCAGCGCAGCTTGACGATCGCATGACGCGGGCAGAGCTCCCCCTGCCCCTCCACCCGCCCCACTGCCAGCCACTCTGAAAAAGTGCTGTATCCATCATAATTAAGATTTTGATGGCCATAAAAACTCTGAAGCTTTTGCTTCAAACGCTATGAGCTGCACTCTGGGAAACGTAAATGCCATCAAAAGCTACCTTTCGGGCCAAGATATTTGGCCAAGTTGGGCCACTACGTTTAGGCCAAGACCAGACTCGGCAGGAGGAAGTGGCCATTTCTGGCCATAGCCAGGCGGCTGGACCTCTTTCCTGTCGCGCAAATAGCAGTAGATGACATTTTACAGTTAGTTTCAGCCAGATTAGCTTTTGGCCATATCCACTGGTCGGTCCGCCACCTGTCTTTCATCTTTTTTGTGAGCCAGAGGCAGGGTGGGCGCCAAAGGGGGGCTGGCCACCTGCTGCAGTGAATGTGTGTGTGTGTGGCTGCAGGCCCCCCTACAGTGAAGCCTTCAGCAACGGATTGATGGGCTTAAAATAGGCTAGACTTGAAATTATTTTCATTTCTGTTCCCGTGCGAGAGACAGAGTTGACTAATTCGTTTATCTCCCATACTGGGGGATCACTGTACTTGCTGGTACTGGCCAAGAGTTGTTGCTGCTTTTTAGAAAGTATGTCAGTTTAGAAAAGCCGTTGACTGTCCACCTCTGGTCACTCACACTCGCCACTCTCTCGCACTCACACACCGAGACTAGCTCACTCGCTCTCTCACACCGGGGCATGTGCACTCAGGTGCGTTTCAGTTTCAAATACCAACCGCAGTTTGTTGTTGCTTTCGATGTGGAGGGATCCTTTAGGCTGCTGCTTCCTCTGGGATCAGCATGTGCGGCACAAACACCAAAGAACACACGAAAAAAAAGTCAAAGTCAAAGCGGCAGCGGAAGAGTGAGTGGCAAGTCACGCCAACAACCAAAACCAAGAACGGCTAAGAGAACGAGAACAGTATTGGCATTAGCACAGGGCACAAACACAAGCACAACACGCACACAGAGCGGTGGTCGCTGGATAAGAACCAAATCGTTAACGTCTGCTTGAAACGAGCGCGCCGTCGCGACTGTCTCAGTTTTGTGGCCGAGCTCCACCGCTGCCTCTGCCTCTGGCTGCTGTCGCTGCCGCTGCGCTGCTCCACAGCAGAGAGCTGCCGACTTGGCCAATTTCTCGCCCCACCTGGCCAGTTTTAAGAGCCAATTGGTTGCTTTTACGGCTATTACCGCTATTACCTGCATTTTAGCCTTTTTAAAGCAAGACCTGCCAGCACTGGGTGCTCAGGCGGAGAGAGAGTGCCTGGCGGGCGATTGGGAGAGCTGCTTGGAGCCCGCTTAGACACTCTCTCTCTCTCTTGGGCTCCCTTTGCCTGCGTAAGCAAGTTAAGCAAAATTTTATAACAGCCATTGAAGAGAGTAGGGAGAGTAGGAGAGGAGGGGTCTTGAAGACAGCACTCACACAGACACACTCTCTCTCTCTCACTTAGTGCCCATTAAAGACTCAATGCATATTGGAGTGCAGCTTAACCCGCACGGGATGCACTTTGGAGACTTTTCGGATGCCGGGCCAAGATGCCAATCACCAGACGCAGTTATTCGAGCTCCGTCACCTAGCCCCTTTATAGGTAGAGAGGGGGCATGGGGGCAGGAAAGGGTGGGCCACCTCGTCTGGTGTCGCAACCGCATCGGTCGCCAACTTCCAAGATACAGTAAGCCGATCCGAAGCATCGGAATTAGAAAAAGAAACACAAACAAACGGCGCCAATGCCCGTGCCAGGCAAGAAGTTGGTCGCATTCGCTGGAACTTTGTAACCGATATCAGCTATTCGAGACCTTGGGGCGAACATTCCGGCACTCGCACTTGGAAACATTAGTGCGATACGAGCATATCGCCAATAACGCCCTCGAGGACTTGCGACAGGGTACAGTGAACCCTCGGCAAGTCCGCTGTACACCTCTCGTACCACACTCGATAGCAGCTCTACGCCCTTTGTGGCAAATTTTGGGATACAAGCCGTAGCTCACCGAGCTAATTTTAGAACCTTACGTGGCCCTGGAGCGCGAAATAGTTTATCAACTCGACGCTTGATAAAAAGAAACTGAAACTACGAACAGCACCGACGCCAACCGCCTTATCTCAGCAGCGGGAGGAGAACTTAAGCTGCGTCCATAAATGACACAAATTAAATTCCTCAGCGAATCAAATGCAATTCAGCGGGGAAGGAGCTCCGTCTCCGTCTGGTTATCTCAAGTGGCCCACGCAATCATCAGAGGGGGGCGCACTCGGGAGCACCATCGAGTTGGCCAAAACGAAAATCTGCAGCTTGGTCTGCAGCTCCTGGGCAGAGTGCAGACCACATTAGGCCACAGATCGAATCAACTTCCAGAATCCTCCTTTCTTTTCTCGGCTTGCAGCTCCTCCTCGAGGGTTTCTTTTCTGCCAGCGCTCTGCTCTTTCACTTTCAAAAGCACTTAACAGCCGCAGCTCCAGCCAGAAGAAAAGTAAAAGCCCACGCAGTGTTGTGCAAGTGGAAAAGAGAAAGATAAGATACGAAAACGGTTAAGTGGAGCGACTCTGCGAGGGAGGGCGGTGCGGGCGATCGTCCGGGCGGCTGGAGGTCGCTGCCAGTAGAAGCGAGTACAAAGACCGCCAGAGCCGGCATTTCTCAGATACTTAACTTCATTTACATCCCGAGCCACGATACCTATTACTGGGAGGAGAGTGTCTGAGCTCCCCACCCACTTCGGGTGACCCACTAAGTGATCTGGTGAGCACCCTCCCCCATTTAGCCCTTCGGGGTGTTGATTAATTTCTCACGCGTCGCGGCATCTCGGGAAATGGGTGAAGGGCGGGCTGGGAGTTTCAAACTTGGCGTCTGGAAGTTCGGGGACTTCCAAAAATAGAGTCCAGGCGGGAAGTGCCTCTCTGCCTTCTCTCTTCAGTCTCTTTCGAAAGAGGATGCTGCAGTTCCAGGCCAAACTGCAAGTGGAGAGTTGGGGAAACTCTCAGCTGTCCTTTAAATGAAACGATCCAAAGCAGACTCCACAGAGAAGAGAAACACAAACTCCCCGAAAGAGAGTGGAGCACTCCTGAAGTTTTCGGAGAGCAACAAGTGCTTTTCTGGGAGTGGGGGCGGGGGCAGAGGGCCTACTTTCGGTCAGGTGGCAACGCCTGCAAATTTGAAAGCATCTTTTCCCCCCATTACGTAACGATCGACCTCGCTCTTTCTCCATCTCTCTCCGGCTCGGAGCTCGGGCTCGGGCTGGGCCTGGGGCTGGGACCCACTCTTTCTCCTCTCTCTCTCTCTCTCTATGCGCTTAACTAGTCAAGCATAACAACAAAATACAAACAGAAACGACGACGGCAACTCGTTTTGGTTAATTAACATAAAAACGGTACAAAAACAAAAGCAACCAAACGCCTCACACTTGTTGCACCCAAATAATAAAAAACGAAATGGGAGGCAAAAAGAGAGAGAGGAAAGTAAATAAAAGCACCAAAGCCGACGCCTGAGCAAACACAAGAGCGAATAATTCGAGGGCAAATTAAGAGCGGGAGAAATTGAGAAAAAAGAGGGAGTTCCATTGCTTTTATCGCGAAATTTCAAGTTCGCAAGCAGCGAAAACACAATAATTCAAATTGCAATCATCATGCAAAAATAAGCGGTGTACAGTGAGGCCTCTACGCCAGCAACGAGTCAGGTGGGGTGTGGGCTATCGCCTCAAAGGGTACCATCAGTCCTTCTGTGAGGGGGATTGGGAGAGACCCAGATCTGTCTCCTTCGCCCTGCCCTTGCCCACCGTCAGGGGGCCCACTGTACCTCAGCGGTAGCATTGGGCGTTCGCCTGCTCCTCGCTTGTGAATAAATAAATACGAATTCAACGTACACTTGGGCGGCAAACAGACGCAGCCAGCCATATGACGTCAGTTGTTTTCGGTGTCGCGAATTTTGTGTATTCAATGCCAAAATCCACATATCCACACAGTCCGGGGCCGTGGTTTTCGAGTCGTGGGTGCTCTTAGGGATGGCATTGTTGACTTGCAGTGTCGCAAGCTCCCGCTCCCGCTCCCAGCCCCGGCGTGATCTCACGCTCCCATCCCATCTTTGGTGCTTTTTACCTGACTTCCTTGTCTTCTCGTCCTATCGCCTTTGGGGCCCCAACAGGAAGGCAGGAAGGCGGGCAGGCGGGCAGGCAGGGGAGAAAGGCGAGAGAGCGAGAAGGCAGAGGATGGAGGCGGAGACTCTGCCAAGCAGCCACACAAATTTCGCGAAAATGGCAACACTGGCCTCCAAAACAGGTTTTATTTTTGCATTTCTCGCATCTCCCTCCATACCTATTACTTTTTGCGAGCGCATCAAGATGAATTAAGATGCAGGCCAAAGCGAAATCCATCCAGTCGTTCGTAGAGAAGAAGCTTGAGGAGAAGTAAGAGAGAGCTCTTCTCCGAAGCAGACTTTTCGGCATCCAAAGTCCATTTCAGATTCATAACGACTCCGAGTCGGGTTCAATGGGTACTCGGCGGGTCCATCATCCTGAGAGCTCTAATTTCTCTCTAATGGCGTTAAGCTGATGCTCCAAGCTCGTAGCCGTTGGACTCGATCAATTCCCGGGCAACTTGTTTCGGCTTATTGAACGGCATTCGCTTGAGAAATGAGAAATGGAGAAGCTGACGACTTTGTCGCTTTCTCAGTGCCACACAAAACCGTTACAAATTGGCCGGAGAATGTGTGAAAGAGGAATCGGAAGGGGTGCGGTGGGGGTGGGGGGGAGCGACGGACAGATGCTAGACGAGATCGGTTGACTCACAGCCCCAGCTCTCCCATTGAAGAAACAGAAACAGAAACAGAGACCCTGACAACGCATGACATATCACAAAAGAAAGCAGTGGATGCCCGGGCCCACAGACCGCCCCAACGTGCCCCGGTTCAATAATAATAAATAATAATATACGACAAGGCGGAGAACCAGCCGAAGAACTGGAATTCTAACAGCTTCTCGAACCCGCACCCGTACCCATACCGTATTAAAAAGAGGCCATCATCGATAGAGATGACTGAGGATGGCAGAGCTGTGAGCTCCACAGGTGGTAGAGGAGGAGATCTAGCTAGTTCCTAGCTCCTAGCTATTTCCCCCGCCCTCCAGAGATGCCAGCACTGATCACGCCTCACGCAGTTTCTAACTGGAAAGTGCGACTTGATGCTAATGGGATAAATATTACCGAAGGTGAGTGAGTACGAGCCGAGGTGTGCTGGGGGGAAGGGGGGAGGGGGGAAAGGGCGACACAAGGGACACTCGATAAAGACGGAAGTGAGCTACTTGCGAGACACAAAGACAGTAACACAATACCGAGGGGCAGCACCTTGTACATACAGCAGACTGGCATACCTATGTGCCTCTACGTGTTAGAATGAAAAACTTTGGAAAAACGGTGGTTGGAGTGGCGGCTGCAATTTTCACACGCTTCCCCACACACAGAACAGCCAAAAGTTAACCTACGCGAAGAACACAGGCGCGTATTTCGGGTCTTGTGAGCAGCTGCAGAATTTTTGATTCGCTCCTTTTGAAAAAAAAACGGAATAACTGATTCTGCTGGACATCTCCTTTGTCTGCTCTGGACTTGTATGTGTGTGTGTGTGTTGTGGAGTCGCTTAAGCGGAATAAACAATAAAAGGTGATAGAATTTGGAGTTAAATTTAAGAAACACAAGCGTTGACTTGGCTTCTTCTTGTTTTCTTTTTTAACTTTTTTTAAATGCCGGTTAATGACTCACGCTAGACGCTCTTCCTCTCCCTCTCCCTCTCTCTCGCTCTGCCACTGTCTCTGACTCTCCACACACACAGATAGGCGTACCGGTATTTCAGCATTGCTTTTGCATTAACTTTTAACGCTTAGTTTTAACTATTTTTTGCACAAGAGCATGATCAAGTGGGCTAAGATGGATGTTTAACTTTAGAAAAATAAAGTGAATAACTCACAGGCACACATGCACTCCGTTGTTTTGCTTTCTGACTCTTGCAGCGCCAAGTCGCTGTCTATCGCACTCGAATATGTACGATAAATTTATTTATTGTTTTTATGCGGAAAAAACACACGACAAATAATTCGATGTCTTCGCTGAACAAACGAAACACGAATAAGCGAATAAAAAACCAAAGCGGGCGACAAAACGCTCAACTTTTGCCGGTGTGTGCGATAGTGTGTGTGAATGAGAGACAGGGGCAGCGTGAAAGAGAGTAGGTGCCTGTGTCCGTGTGGCGGCTTGTTGCGCTTTTTTCGCTTGTGCGTTGGAATTTCTAACTTACATTTCCGTTATGCTTTCAGGACTTTGGCAAATGTTGTTCAGCCTCGAGAATCCACGTGTTTTATATTTCGCAATTTTAAATGTTCTTCGTTTCCACGGCGTTGAGGAAAAACGGAAATAAAAAAACCCAAAAAAAAGAGCGAAACGAAACACAAAAACTGTTGGTGTAAAGGGATGGGTTCGTGAGCGCTTGGCGGTGGCGCGGAAAACTATCGATGAATCGATAAGTCTCGAAGAGTGATGCCAGATCTCCAACAGAATTAAACTTTTACCCGAGGCGGCAAATTTAAACATTCATAGTAGGAAATGCATATTATAAGCTTCTTCTAAAATGTTACCAAGATTCTTTGGAAATTTTAGGTACAAAGATATGATAAAATAAGAAAAAAATCTCCTAAATAAATCTAGTTTTCGTCTTTCTTTACACCCATTTGACCCACAAAGTACACCAACTCTAAATTTAGATACAATTTATTTAGCTTGATCGAAAACGTTGCCCGGCATTTGATGCCCGCTAATTTTGTACTCGTTCGGAGGTCAATAGAGAAAAAACAATGGGTTTGAGTCTTTTTTCGGCGTTTGGAGTGGACAGTGTAAATCTAGATTAATAGTCTTGGTATTGTCAGTTTTTGATTGAAGAATAAAAGCGTTCGTCAAACCACTAGCCTTTTGGATCTTCGACAAATACAGTTTAAAATTGTACATCTTAGATTCCTTAAAGGTGTCTAACAATTCCGACATTAAGGTCCAATAACTTTGCACAAATATGTAATTAAAATTTCGTCTATACTCTAGAAGATTGTGCTTAATTAGATTTTGACTGTCAAAGCTTGATTTCTAGTTAACAATTAAGTACTTCAAAAATGACTGATCGAAAGAGAGCTACAAAATCTCAGATTTTACAAAGTCCTCCTCCAAGAATTCTTAGAGCTTATGTTCCTAGTTATTATTCTCCATGGCCATTCTCTCCCGCTCCTTGAGCAGGCGCTCTCTGCTGTCCTGCGGGTTCAGCAGGACCTTCACTAGGTGCTCCACTGTGGGCCGCTCGGCGGTGCAGTAGACCTTCAGGCCCTGGGACTCCAGGGCACGACGTGTGCTCGGCCCGATCGCCACCAGCTTCCACTTGTCCATCGAGAGGTTCCGGCTGCGGAAGTACTCCTGGGCGCAGTTGACGCCGGACGGTGAGAAGAAGGCTAGGAACTCGATAGAGTCGCCATACGTAGCTATCGCTCTCTCCACGTTCTCCGCCAGCTCTGGGTGGCAGAGGGTGTTGTAGACTTCGCAGGCGTCCAGAGCAAAGCCATTTTCAGCTAGCTTAGAGAGAAGCGTGTCTGTGGCCAGGTTGCCACAAGGGATGAGCAGGGGCAGGTCCCGTGACCCGTCAAACGTTTCCACGATGTAGTCGCCCAGGGCCCGGGCGTTGCCCGTTTGCTTGCCGTGGGTGAATAGCTGGTCCAGGGAACTGAGGGCAAGATTGTGGGTCACCTCGCCCACGGCGTAGTTATGCAACAGCTTCCAACCGCCTGGCAGTTGGCCGAGATTCAGGGATTCAGCCACCGCCTCCACACAGCGTGGCGATGTGAAAATTATTCCGGCGTACTTGTCAGGCGTCTGGAGCTTCTGCCGCAGCTCGGGCAGGTTCTTGAACCCGAAACTGAGAGTGGGCACGAAGACCGGCTGGAAGTCATGCTTCTCCAGCGTTTCCGCGTACACATCGTCCGTTTCCGATCCGGATTTAAAAATAATCACCGTCCGCTGGCGACTGCTCATCTTGTTCTGCTCAACTCGACTTGATTCCGATTGGGTGTTCCGCCTCGTTACTGTCTCCGCCTCGGCGTCTCCCACTGCCAGCCAGTGTGAATTATTTATATTTGCTATTTACTTTTAGATTCCTCGGCCGCTTGTTGCTAATTTCGTCATTTTGTTGCACTTTCTGTCTGTTTCTGTTCCCGTCTCTGTTGCGCTGCCCTTCGGAACCGCAGACAGCTGATTTGCCGGTGCGCAGAGAGTTGCCAGATCGACTCGCCGACCTATCGATAAGCCGATTACTAGTTTTGTATATAAGCGTTGTTTTGAAATGTAAAGCGGGATTTTAAAAAGCTAAAAAAGTAAGGGGGTTTAAGAATACAAATTTGACTGTTAAGGTAATACATAACATAATAATATATTTATTTAATTCATAAAATTCAAATTACCAATAAAAAAAAATTGGGTTAATAATCACAAGCCAAAAATTATATAGAATATAGTATGAGTTCGTTTGTTAAAATGTTGTGTTGGTTTGTCTTTTTCAATTAAAAAATGAACACGAGAGCCTCTCCTTAGATTTGGGAGTACCTAGAACCCTAACACTTTTAAAATCTTAGTGTCAGAGACATAAATGTAATTATAAAATAGTAACATAGTCAATAGGGAATTCAAGTGTCTAGTTAAACCCTGAGTTTGGCAGTGGGGAACCAATCCTTGAACACAAGCGTTATGCCTCCGATCCTGTATGCACAACTGTTTCGGGCGAAAAAAAATGTAAAACTACTAATTGAAATAAATTAATACTCGAGGACCAATATATCAAAAGTCAATAATTGACCACGAGTTTCTTTAGTGGGCCTTCACGGCAGATACATCTGCATCTCGGTCTCGATGCCTCACATCTTCCGACTGCTCTCAATCCACTTCCTGAGTAGATCGCCTGGCTGAATCGATTGCTGCTGCAAGGGTTTCTGCTGTGACGGAGGCGCCTGCTGAGGTAGCGGCATCTGCTGCATGTTACTTCTTCCAAAGAACTGGTAATCAGAGGCTAGGGTTGGTGCCGGTGAGACAAGAGGCGGCACGACTAGGTTTCGCTGGCTCTCCCGGAGCTCGGGCCATCCGTAGTCGCTCATAGGCGGAGCAGTCCCCGCGGTTCCCCACTGCGATTCCATGCGCGCGGGCTGCGACTCAAAGCCGGATGACTGCGAGGACGTGCGCGAGATCTGTTGCTGCTGCTTTTCTTCGTAATGCCGCATCAGGCTGGCGGTGCCAAGGTCCTGGTTGATAGACTGGTTGGCCGCCACCCAGGCACCCACATCGCTGCCACCAAGATTCCGGTTCGACATCGGCAGCCGTGAGGGGTTGATTAGATTCTGAGTGGATCTGGCGAAGGCCTGGCCCTGGCTGAGATTGGTAGTAGAGTTACGGTACCAAGGCGACTCCATCGGCCTTATAGCGGGTGGCTTCTGCTGCTGCTGGAATATCATGGAGGGAACACCACTTCCTCCGTAGTTGGAGCGCCATCCCAGATGCTGCTGTTGCTGTTCCTGCTGCTGCTGCTGGTGTTTGGACAGACGAAGTCCGCCCAGTGAAAGCACGGAAGCCGGCGCCATATGGACACTCCTAGGCGAGATCGTCGGGGCCGGAGACATGCAAACGGACGCAGAGGGCAAGGACATGTTACTGGCGCTGTTGTTATTGTTTCCGACAGTGCTGCTGCACCCGCTTAACTGCTGGCTGAGAAGGCTGAGGGTTTCCTCGTCGCTGATGCACTCATCGGCGCACAAGCGATGGAAGCTCTCTCCGGCGGTCTCGTCCGGCGATGGATGTTTGAGCCGACTAGAGCGACCCGTGGATAGCAGGACCAGGGTGACCACACTGCCCAGAAGTAGGAAGACCACGTCGTCGATTTGCGGCACGAGATCCCGACTCTTTGCGTAGGCACTCCACATGAGTAGGATAACCGTGAATCGGGTAAACTTGAGGCCGTCGTTGATTTTGTGCAGAAAGCTCAGAGCGAGCATGGCGTACGGGTAAAGGTTGGAGTAACATGTGGCGAATGTGGCCTGCTGGATTTGTTGCTGGTTAAGGCCGACCGAGTAGAGCAATAGTTTGCCAAAGGTTCTGGCGTAGAGCAGCAGCTTCGCCGAGGTCTCTTCCTTCTCCACGAGTCTTCCCAAGCTGCCCATCAATACTCGGACGAGTGCCAGTCCATGGGAATAGACTTTGAACATAATCGTTCCAAAGAAGTCGCCCAGCAGCCACTTGAACTGGGAGCCGGTGGCTTGTGGCAGATGGCAGAGCAGGCATATTATGTTGCCCAAAGTGAACAGTGTCATCGCCATGCGATAGACGCGCAGTTTCCGTTGCCGCTTGGCGTTGGCGAGCCGGTTAAAGTGCGGTTGCTTCAGGAGCGCAGCTCCCTTGATGATGAAGTTCAGGAACTTGGAACCTAGGACCATCTTTTTTTTCTCGTGCAAGACTTTGTTCACATGACGCTCGCAGCTGCTGCAGAGTCTGAACTGTTGCTCCAGTTGTTCCCTGTGGAATTGGACATATATCATATTTTACTGATCACGAGGGCCCAGGTTCTGCTTGAAGAAAAATAATAAACCCCGGTCACCTTTCAACGAAGGCTTTCTCACCTGTACACCTTGAGCTCCTCTTCGAATCGAGACTCGTTCTTAGGCTCGAACTGGGAGAGCTTCTCCACCTTGAGACGCTGCGCTTCGTTGCAAAGGTCACACAGGCCGTTGGTCTGGGCGGGTGCAGGATTTGTGGCCAGGACGTCGGCGTAGTAGGAGTTGGCGCATATGCTGGAGCTGCCCTGCGAGTGGCTTTTGTCGGAGTTGTGGCTGCAGTCCCGCTGCGAGGTCATGTCCCGGTTGTAGTCGCCATCCTTGGTAAAGCCGTTATACTGGTCGCAGTGCGGACAGTTCCAGCTATTCCGCTCTGGGTAGGGCACCCGAGTGTTTCCATTGCAGAACCAACAATTTACGTGGGCGTCGTAGCGGGATCTATACGCGGGAGATATTGAAATCACTTATTAAATGCATATAATAATAGAGATCCACAAACTCACCGAATATTCATGTAGCCCTTGAAGACTGCCAGAGCGGTTACAAAAAGAATTGCCAAAAAAGGCAAGCCAGTGACGGCTTGCATAATTACCGGTGCGATCATTTTTGCTTAATCCTTGTAACCTAGGCCCAGGAACGTTTTCAGGACGCTACTTCCTTGTAGCTCTGCGTTTCTACACAATATTATCCAGATTTTCAAGCGACGCCGGTGTCGGAATCCTATTTTTGCGCGGGTTCCTTACCGCATGGCTATTATGCTACTATCGCACATCTCTAAGTTACTATCGATAGTGTTATTACTAATTTAGTGTTGAAAAACGATTGTCTGACCCGTGATGATAGTATCGATAGGTAAAATATATTATGATGTACCATCGCTAGTGCGATAGTAATTTACAATCTGGTATTTTAATCGGTATATTTTCTTATCGATTTTATTTTGCTGCTCGCCACTATCAATACTGTCATCGCTATTAGTGTTTTCCTTTTTTTAAAGCTGCCGCTTGTTGCACGTGTTCCATATTGTGTTGGGAATTTAGAGGATAAATCAACAGCTTCAAGATGCAGCACGACGATGTAAGCTGGTGGCATGCTAAACCAAAGATAAAGTGAAAACAAATTGATTCTTTTGCAGGTCGTTTGGAGCATCATCAACAAGTCTTTCTGTTCCCACAAAGTCAAGTGAGTTTTTGATCTTTCGATGAATTAAGTGTATATAGGGTATTAATTATGGTTCCCGACCAGGACCGACACACGTACCTTCTGCCGGCATGAGTACAATTTGACTGGATTGTGCACCCGGCGGACGTGCCCCTTGGCCAACTCTCAGTATGCCACCGTGCGCGAGGAGAAGGGTATCATCTACCTATTCATCAAAACCGCGGAACGCGCACACATGCCCAGCAAGATGTGGGAGCGGATCAAGCTCTCCAGGAACTTCGAGAAGGCCATCGAGCAGATCAACGAGAACCTAGTCTTCTGGCCCAAGTACATGATCGCCAAGAATAAACAGCGTTTCCTGAAGATCACCCAATACTTGATGCGAATGCGCAAGCTGAAGCTGCGCCGCCAGAAACTGATCGTGCCCTTGTCCACCAAGATCGAGCGTCGTGAGGCTAGGCGCGAAGAGAAGGCTCTGGTTGCAGCCAAGATCGACAATCATATTGAAAAGGCGCTGATGGATCGTCTCAAGAACGGCACTTACCGGGACATATACAACTTCTCGCAGACTGCTTTCAACAAGGCTCTGGAAGCTGAGCGCGTGGAGGAGGATGAAGACGAAGAGGAGGACGAGGAGGAGCAGGAGTTGGAGCGCGAGATGGAAGTGGATGGCGATGAGGAGCGTGACGCAGCCGAAGTGCACAGGGCACTGCTCGACGAGGAGTTCGTGGAGGCAGACACCGATGACGAAGATGAAGATGATGCAGACTCTGATGCCTACGAAAGCGATTCCGGGCAGCGGGAGCAGGTGGAGATGGATAGTGATTTCGGCGAGTCCGACGGCGATGAAGATGGCGATGATATTGAGGTGGGTTTTCCAAAAATGTTACCCTCTTTTCGGTTGGCAATTTGTTGGCTTCCCGCATCCTTTACGCAAACTTACCATGAATGCCTTATGGAAGTGTGTCCTGAATTCATTACCTTTTTGCTTCTAATGTTTTTCATTAAATCAATCCTATTACGAAAATTCAGACTTGAACAGACTCCCGGGAATTACCATAATTAGTAATGGCTAAACGGGTTCTGTCCGCGATCGCAAAGCGATCCGATCTCCGGCCGTGTGAGAGCTTTCGAGCAATCGCCGCTTTTCATTCAGTTGTCGTTTCCATTCAGTGCACCGCGCAGAGTTCTACTCAGTAGCTCAGAAGCTCCAGCCAATTGCCAACCGAGAATTCCCAAAGAGATACAGATACATAAATAATTTTGTTAATCGCAACAGGATCTGAAAGTGCCCGCTAAGAAATCCGCCGACAGTAAATCCAAGAAGGACAAGAAACCGGGCGCCGGGACAAGCCGTCGCAGCCGCGCGAAACCGAAAGTGGAGCTGGAGTACGAGTATGAGGTGGAGAATGAGGCTGCAGCAGAGAGGCAGATGCGCTATTAGCCAGGTCCAAAAAGCACTCCTCCCCCTTTTAGCCTTAACGCTTATTGTTTAGCCAATTAAATGTGTAATGCCGGTTAAGAATAGATTTTACCACAAACTGAAACCTAAATAAGCGATTCTTTAGTATTCTTGTGAACTGTGTACCAAAACGAAAGAGAGGGCAACATATGTGTGAGATGCCCCGTCTCTGTTGTGGCCAAAAACGTGGAAACTGACATTGAAAGTGCGTGCACCGAGGGTGAAGGCGGCCGAGGGGGTAAGCCGTCGCCCCGGCAATGCAACAAAAAACCAGTTTGATAATTATTCTAAAAAGCATAAGATTTGCCAGATCTACACTTTTTCCATACCCTGTAAGTTGGCGGAGTCGTGAGGTGGTTTCCCACGATGTGCCTTTTGACCTCTCAATCAAAAGATAAATAACAATCAAGTGTTCACATTGAATGCTATTCTCGATGTGCTTTGGAATCATGGGACAGGAGTGGCCCACTATGAGGAAGTGGGGGGTATGAGCAACGTTCATACACAACCAAAAGCCGCCAACTGTTACTATATATTAAACGAAATGCTGTCGCGGAGCTAATTAAATATCGCATGCCAAGTTCAATGCAGCTCAGCCAAGCGATTCAGAAAACCCAACCCACCGCCGCTAGATCGTATTCGTATCGGATCGTATGGGATTGGATATGGCACCTCCCCAAGGTCACCTAGCATCTGGCCTCTGCGGGCAAAGGTTCTGTTTAGCTAAATCTGGCTTGGCCCATAAAATTGTGTGGACTATTTGGGTTTATCGCCTCAGGAGGGCTTGGGTTTATTACCCAGGGCGGGATCTGGGCAGGCCTCTCAGTTCCCGTTCGGAACACTCCAATAGAGTGTCCACTTTTCGTAGCAGTCAAGTACTGTCTAGATATTTGGTTGCTAAATGGGTTCCCACTTGAGTAATCGGCAGCTCAAAGGGCGGGGAATCTAGGCACTAATAAATTACTGATTATGGGCTATTAGCCTCAAACTAGGCAGTTTTAAATATTTGACGGCTTTCTGGCCACTTCAGGAGGCGTGTCTGTGCAAATATGCACGCTCAGCGGGTGGTCTTTGACGAGATATAGACATCATATTTTAAATAAACTATGCGTTTGAGTGTATATACATTATATTGGTACATATAAAGTAAAATTTTCCATTTCTAATTTAAACAGTGTCTCGTTCTCTTTGTATTTGTTTGCTTTCCAGTGATTTCTGGTACCTTTTGTGTTGCGTTCTTCAAATCTAACTGGAAAGCAGACAAATCTTAAAAAAATTAAATATATAACCAACTTCGTCGATTAGGAAACGTCAAAAGCAAAGCATCCACACTAGCGTCATTGTTTACAGCCCCTTTCGTCGTCTGCTGGCTGGGCTGCTCTTACATCGAGTGTATCTCTTAGTGCCGTTTCCTCTTGGCTGTCGTCAGTTCGATTCAGTGTTTCAGTTTATACAAATGAGGAGTGCGTATATATTAGCTGTAGGGTTACGTTGTTTTTGGCTTTAGTTTAGGCGTTAGGACTAAAGGCTGCCTGGCGGAGGAGCACGTAGATTTTCTCCTTGATCCAGTCCTTGTTATAGGGGGCGTAGGTGTTGGTGCTCTTCTGGTAAACCATGCAGCTAATGTCCATCAAAGTGTCGATGAAGTCGAACAGCTGGCTGATGTCGTAGGTGATGGTCGGTGTGTTCGGGTTTCGGCGCTTAAGATGCTCCTCATAGATCTTACAGACGCCCTCCATGCACTCGTTGACGCTCTCGTAGTCGCAGTAGGTTCGGGTCTCCGGACGAGTTCCCGGCTGGACCAACAGGATTGTGTGCGACATGTTCGTGATCTGTGGGGGGACATAAAATGTTAGAATATCTTGAGCCGGCAGTTAACGAGGCACTCGCCAGGCTATGCGAGTCCCTTCATCCGGTACTCAGGCTCACCTTTTTTTTTGTAGTTCGCTTAAAGGTAAAGTATAGTCCGAGACTTTCCTAGTAGTTCGCAGCCGCTTTTTAAGGTTATCGAGGATTCTGCAAAAGCAAAAAATCATCAATTTGTGAGAAAAAAACGTTTTCGTGCATCCGATCGCTCTATCTCCCTTGCACTCGCGTATCGATACCCGCGGTACACCCGCGGATTGGTTTTTAATGTTAGGGGTTATAAATGGTGTTTGTTGTGCTCAAGTGAACTATTTCGCGTTGAAATATCCGGCCTTAAGCCAGGAAAAAGGTTTTTATCGTTTTTTATGTTGTGTTTTTTTGCCGCTTTATTAACACAATCAAGCGTAAGCAACCACACATACACACGAACATGGCCAAATACAGGCGTGTGGCCACTAACAATTGTTTTGTATCAGAGTTCGCTGTTTTTTCGTTAAATAATTATGTTCTGATGTGTGCTTCACTTACCTCGTATTCTCATAGACTGGTTAAAATTGCATTTTCGTTATTTGAGACAGGGGAAGTCGGCAAAATCAACGCTTGCTTGCGTTTAGATTTTTTTTGCTTGCTTCTGTTCGGCTAGTGATGGACAGCACTAAAAACCAGTGCTGTAAAGCGGCTGATGGTACATAGAGATGGAAGCCTGGCGATGTTATATTTTCCGACTATAATTAAAATTATTTCAAAAATCGAAACATTTTAAAGATACACGTTTTTAAAAATGAAATAATAAATAGATTAATATTACAATAAGACGCATGTGAATGCAACAGCAGATTGTGTTTTTAATCGATAAGCGCCGAGGATCGATAAGTTCTCAATCCTCATCTCTATGGCGGTGATATTGCACCTCAGCGGACGCCAAGTGGCCATCTCTTGCTGCTGATCCGATTGGACCAATTGGAAGATAGCGTCGCCGAAGCGGGAGTCCAAGCGGAGATGCTTTCGATCGGCATCCGATCAGATAATTTTAAATCGTCGCGAGTTTTTAATATGTCGTAATTCGGTGTTTTCGGAGTGATTCTTGTTTTAGTTATTGAAAAGCTAAGGCGCAGACGCAGCCGCTGTAGACATTCATTCGGGTTTCGTTGTTTTGTTTCGGTCAATTGTGCAAGTTCTCGCGAGTGTGTGTGTGTTTTTGTTTTCGTGCCCCCATATTTGTCAACTCAATTGAGTTGAAAGTAAAAATCTGAAGTAATAGCCGACGAACAGTAGAAACATTTAATAAAAACAGAAACTACCAACGCGACACTGGCGTCTCTCTATGGGACGCCAATCCAACTGCGACCTCCTAACACCGGCCATGTTGGCTCTGCAACATGTTGCTCCTCACTGAAAAGTCCCGTTAGGAAGTTCCCAATGTTCTCAGCGGCCAATGGGAAGATAAAGGTTGGATTTGAAACAAAAACCACAGCACAAAAATGGCTGACATACACAAAATAATGTTTGTTTATATACATTTTTCCTCAGATATTTATTTAATAATGTTTTTTTTCCGAATAAATATAAATGATAAAAAATATACCTATATTTCAATTTATAATTGCGTACTTGGGGGTGTCCATTGCGGTTGAAAGTTGTACTCTGATGCTTATGACATTGAAAATGAATTCAATTTCCTTCCACAGTTGCCCTCCGAGGACGCTGTCCTGGTGACATCGCCCCTCCGCTGCCTCTTCGCCGGCCCCTTCAGGGACCTGCCATTCAATGTGGGGGACCACCGACTGATTCCCGTCCATGACGTCGTCTTCCTGGACGACTTTGAGCGCAATGTGAAGCCTCTGATTTACCGTCCCGTGACGTCAGAGGTGGCTGTCGTCGCCGCCTACACCGACCAGCCAGGGGAGGATCAGGAGCAGCAGAGCAACTTTTGTTCGTCCAGCAGGTGAGTCAAGAGCGGCCTTGGCCTTGAACTTGTTTCCATCCCGCTTACTTGAGAGGCCTCTCTTTGACACTCTCTCTGCTGCTGCCGAAGAGAGGGAAGAGAGCTCGCTTCAATAAGTGTGACCCCACGGAAATCAGGTTAAAGAAATAAGTTTTATAATTAATTTGCAGCGAATGCAGTGTGGTTGCCTTAAGTTTAAGTGGCTTGGAATTAATATTTCACAAGTATTTATACGCTCTGGGAATAGTTACACGCTTCAGGGTTGTTATCAGCTCGCGATCTTCAATAATTTGTCTTGTTTAACGCTCGTTTCCTAACGTGTTTGCCTCTTGGGTCTTCCGATAAGAGAAGAGTGCTCCCGTTTGATAAGCAGGCAGGCGCCTCGCCTAGGAAACATCATCGCCATCACCGCTGGAAGTGGCCAAAAGATTTTTATCTACTTCGATATGCTATGGGGTTGGCCCACACTGCGGATGATTAATGCGGATAAGGGGATTGGGGGGCCAATAGTCCTGACCACCCTGCCGGCCCTCGTCCCATAAACTCAAAATGCCTCTATTTCGTGGCCTATTCTGATGATGGTTGTTTCGCATTCTATTGAGGCTGAGCACACGACTGCCTTAGCTACGATTATTGCCATTGTTATGGCCTGGCTCTGCCGCCGCTTTTGGATTTATATCTTCTCCATTCTGTGTTTGGACTTGGCCGAAAGCTGCTCGATTTGGCCCAAACACTGTTTCGGCTGAGATTCGCCGTCTTCCGACTCGGGCCTACGGTCGTTCAACCGATTATAATTGCTCCACTCGATGGTCTTTGAGTGGAATAAATGTTTCTTAATGAAATCGACTGCTTAGCGGGCCACTTGCATTCCTGCAATTGGGCTTAGACGGTATGACGGTATCTTCTCCCCCAGCAGCAGCCCCGACTCTGAAGCTCTTCTACTTCTTCCGCAAATTCTTCGGAGCGAGTCTCGCGTGTTTCTATTGTCTTCCGTGGAAGGTTGACTCAGTTGACACCTTTGGAGTTGTTTATTCTCGCTGTCTTGCTCGAGGCAGTGTATCTTTTGTAGTTTTATTGCCTCGCCGACCGCAGCCGCTGTTTCGTCACAGTTGCCGGCATGAGTTGCGTGCCCTTGGCATTGACCGTCGGCTGGTGGTGGTGTTGGGTTTTCGTACTCTGCCGCATAATTCACATACAAATCGGCGTCGTTAGTGCAACGACTTTCATTCAAGTGCATTAAAACCATTACCGGCAAGGCCCTGGACCAACACTGCTCGCGACAACTGCCTCTGGGAAAGCCGTTCGTTAGGCGGTCCAGAGCGGCTTTACAACACATCCGAGGTAATCCGAGATGGCTGTTGTTGCCTGTTCGACCGACAGATTTATGGCGAATGTGATGTATGTGACTTTTTTTGAGAACAAAGGTGAAGAGTTAAAAAATGCACAGCAGATTGTATAAGATAGTTAGCTTGGCGGGGAATGAGACAATTATAATTCTCATTTATTCATTTTTCCCTGGGGTAGGGTACCTTCGGGTCGACCACTTTCTCCTTTCTCTGAGATTCATTTCCCTTACTTATTTCACAGTCTTATTAAAACAAATTTCGTTGAAAATGCATACCAATGTTGATATTCCCTGCACAGACTCGAACCTGCGCCTTCGCGGCATTGAAATGGCTCATTAAACCCGGCTTTTTTGGGCTTAGCTCGTTTAATTTTTATGGTTTTGTTTGTACGGAAGAGCCGACTGGCAGCCAAGTCGATAATTGGTTATAATTCCGCCCTGTGGGCGGCCGAAAGAAAGGCACGCCATCCCGCCATACCCTAGCAGAGGGTGTCTCCCAAACCGCTCGCCCTCTAGCCATAGTCCCAAATAGCCAATCTGTCTCGGGCCCAACTCTAATCACCATTTGGGTAATGCGAGCACTTGATTACATCAATTGGCCAAAACATTTCCCGAGGACGTGTCGAGTTCGGCCGCCCCCTCGCACCTTTCCCCCGACAGACCTCTCGCAGGTGAGCAGCACGTGCGAAGGGCTTCCTTCCCATCGTCACAATGTCGCCCCCGAAAATCGCTGACCCATTTCGGCATTATTTGCTTTATCCACTGCGACTGTTGTGTGCCTTCTTGGATTTCTCAGACACGCCAAGTGGACAGCGACATGTTCTTGGACTGACAGTTCCTGTGGTTGCCCTGGGCGCTACCCTGTGTTCGGGGGGTGTATAGGGCCACCCGTGTTTCGGGGGCTTGGATCCGGGGCAGGGCACTTTCTGGTCGAGTGCCCGCCTCCCGGCCGCCACTTTCCTTGGCCGGCCGCTAATTGAATTAGCCGTGTGGTGCACCTCCGCCTAAGGTCTCGCGATGTGAAGCCCCAGAAAGGCCCGCCGATTTCCAGCCGTCTTCGCCAATTGCCAGCTGCGGGCTGCTTTCATCGCCAATTGCAGTTTCGAGTGCGTTCGGTGCAAGTCTCTGTGGCACGAGTGTGGCAGTGTTCGCGAGCTTTACGCCATTTACTGGATTACTTCGGACAAATATTTTTTTAAAGTGCTCTCTCCAAGAGTTTTGATTGACTTTGAAAGACAAGGGAGTGGATTAGTGCGAAAAATGCCCGAGCGGAGCATCAGCCAGCGGGATCTCGACGAGATCGAGATCGAGAGCGACGAGGAGGAGGAGGAGCTGGAGCAGGGCGTAGGCCTGCCGGTCCAGTCGGCTCGGAACCGCCGCAACCGCGGTGCCTCCGACTCCCCAACGGTGTCCCGGGGCCGTCAGCAGCGCCCCAGCAATGCCAGCAACGGGATGCCTGGCCGGGAGCGGAGTCGGGAGAGGAGCCGGGAGCGTTTCGGGGGCTCGAACGCCGCCGACGAGGCTCTCTTCTACGACGACGGCGAGGGGGAGGGGGACGAGGACGAGGAGGACAGCGACGAGGACATCGAAATGCTGGATTAGTGAGTACTCCCCGGGAGGGGCTTCCCCGATTTATCCGCTTAGGGGTGCCCTAATTCGATTAGTCGCAGGCGGGGCTTCCGCAGGTTAAGGTTTTCCGGGGTTATTGTTATTGGGAATCGTGTCAATGGAGGAGAAACACAAGTATTGGGTTTCCGTTTCTCCTTGTATCTAATGAAAGTATCTCTTCTGTTGCTTCCACACAATCTATAGGTTTCGGAGACAACTTGGAGAACTCCTTGGAGAACTGATGCTTTATCTGAAATTTGAATTCCTTGCTGGCGAAAGGCCAATTCCCACTTTCCCACTTCAACTCGCCAACTTATCTAGCGGCCCTGAAATTATTTTCAAACTGACTGACTTTCGCCCAGCAGACTCCGACTCCATTCAATTAGGCAGTTCTTCTACGGCTTCAGCTATCCCAACTTTGCCATAACCTGTTGGTGCTTTACTTTTAACCTTTGGCCAAGTTCCTGCCAGAAAGGGTTTCCCCCAATCAGCTACTAGCCCGCAACCACCCGGCCCTTCCGCAGCCTGCGACTCCAGGCCGCAGGCGAATTGAAATGTTTCAAGTTGTGCGGCTGCGTTTCGACAGAAAGCCAAATGAATGTTGGTTGTTGGCTGCCGCAGCCTGCATGTTTATAAATTTATGAGGCCAGCAGTCACTCAAAACTAAAGCCCAGCAAGGAGCTGAGGGTTAACCAGCAGCTGACAAAGAACTGCCAAGACTGCCAAGGGGAAAAAATTGCCGTAAAATTGGTAGCTCCTCTGAGGCAGCTCCTCGATAGGGCCGGATAGGACTCTAAGGCAGAAAATGGTGTTGTTCCGCCTTTAAGTTCCCTCAGAGATTTTATTTTAATTCATTTCATGGCTGAATGAGAGATTGCCCAACACGCTGGATTGAAGCATCGCTAGCACGGGTCCTGCAGTTCCTATTTCGCCACCCGTGGTCCTTGTTGTTATCGTCGCCGCGGTCCTTTGGTCTTGCGTTTTTCGGTCTCACGTTTGCGCCATGCTCGGGGCGCTTAATTAAAATTAATGAAGTACGCCGGCTTTTTATCCTTTTGATGGAGGAGGTGTCAGCCATTACCTGGATCAGCCGGCAGCCACCTCCGCCTTATCCTTTTGCCGCCAACTGCTGGCCCCGGGGGGTTGTAAATATTTACAATTTTTTGGCAACATTTCAAGTCGGTTAATTGTGCAGAAAATCTGTCAGGACAGCCTGTCCGTTTCGAGGGGGGGGACTTGAACATAACATCCTCGTGTGCAATGTGTACTTCATATCTGAACTCGAACAAGTCCTGCCGAGACTGATTTAATTCCATTTTCCCTATATCCAGAGCTAGGCAGCTCGTACCCCTTTTCGCTGATCAATTAATCATCTAGCTGGCGGTTTTCGGCTGGGTCTCCTCATGCAAACCGTTCTCGAGGCCACAATCGTTGATAAATACCCTTGCCCTTTGACCCCTGGCCGTGATAACAGATGAAATATGAATAAACATTTGCAGGTCTCCGTCGCAATTAATGGAGAAGTAGGTGGGGCGCTCTTCCTCAGTCTTCTGGAGCAGCAGAAGGAATCCCCTTTGACATGCCGAGTCCCCACTTGCCAGCTCCCAGCTCCCAGCTCCCAGCTCCAGTAGTGTGTGCATTTAACCCCCGCTGGCCTCTGTCAAAAAGTTGTGGCTCGGCTTTAATGCCGACGAAATTGTAGCATCTGCTTGGGAGCTGCAGCTCAAGCTGTCGACCCGACCTTGCAAGATTTTCAGGGGCTTCTGCACCCTGCACCCTGCACTCTGGACCCTGCACCCTGAATGCCCCGAAATCCACAGAACCTGAGAATGCACAAAACAAAAAATATGGCACAAATATGCCACAGAAGCCACCGAGCACAGCAAGGAAATTTCTGGCTCAGCATGATGCCTGCTAGGATGTGTGTTTAGAAATTGTTTCAAAAATTCGGGTTCAAGTTTATGGCTGGGTCGCTGAAATGTCGGAACACGCTTCCCGCTCCAGAGGAACTTTAACTTTAGGAGAACTTCATGAGAGCTCTGGGATGGAAGCTACCAGATTAGATTGAAACTCAGAACAGAGATTCAGAAATATTGACGCAGCATTTTCCGTAAGAAAGGATTAAACTAACAAGGATTCTGCCAGAAGAACTTGGAGTTAAATTTCCAATCAAATGACTGCATTTTTGTGTGAAAGGAAAGGGCCCCAGGACGATCGCCCCAGGAGTAGGGTATGAAATAGCTGTGATACTTGGGGACGTGCCGTTTTCCCATGCATTTCGCCGCACCTACATTTGCGAGTGGTTTGGCGGTTGTATCCGTGCGCGAGTGCAGCTGTGTGTGTGTATCTGTGAGGTTGCTTTTATTGCTGCCACTCGCTGAGCCTTTTTTTGTTTGCGTCGCTCCGAATCGCGCATTTTAGTGGCTTGCAAAAATATGTGATGCCTGCAGCGTCGTTTTGGCCGGAGCCAAAGCAAGGCTGCCAAGCTGTTATGCTTATTATACACGCACACCCACCCCACACCCACTTGCGCACCCTCACGCACATCTAGGTCCCACTCCCGTACACCCAACAGGCCTCATTTCAATGGCAGGTCCCCGTTTGGGGACCCACCTCAGCAGGGGATGGAGTGGACCAATAGAGCGAACTCGACAACATTTTAAGTGAAATTGTCCAAAAGCACAGAAAGGAAAAATAAAAATATGAGCGCCTTTGTGTGTTGGGATGACGAGCAAACTTACAGATACTCTCCCAGCAGGAACAAGATACTTTTTCAGAAAAATTTGAAAAATATGGGTCAAAAATTTTGTGCTGGGGTTTTGATGCAGATTGATGGAGAATGAAACTACGAATCTTTTGGGGTATTCCGTTTCAGAATCTGATGGAAATTGGCAAAGATATGGACTTGGAAGGAAGTCTATATGGGGGATCCTGGATTTTCCAAGGGGTCCCATCAGAAAAATTTGAAAAATATGGGTCAAAAATTTTGTGCTGGGGTTTTGATGCAGATTGGTGGAGAATGAAACTACGAATCTTTTGGGGTATTTCGTTTCAGAATCGGGCGAAAACTGGCAAAGTTATGGACATGGAAGGAAGTCTATATAGGGGATCCTGGATTTGCCAAGGGGTCCCATCAGAAAAATTTGAAAAATATGGGTCAAAAATTTTGTGCTGGGGTTTTGATGCAGATTGGTGGAGAATAAAACTACGAATCTTTTGGGGTATTCCGTTTCAGAATCTGATGGAAACTGGCAAAGTTATGGACATGGAAGGAAGTCTATATAGGGGATCCTGGATTTTCCAAGGGGTCCCATCAGAAAAATTAGAAAAATATGGGTCAAAAATTTTGTGCTGGGGTTTTGGTGCAGATTGGTGGAGAATGAAACTACGAATCTTTAGAGGTATTCCGTTTCAGAATCGGATGAAAACTGGCAAAGTTATGGACTTGGAAGGAAGTCTATATAGGGGATCCTGGATTTTGGAAGGGGTCCCATTTCCGGTGGGCTTCCTGTGTGTGTAGCAACCTGTAGATTATATGTAATATATATATATACACTCTTTTGATTTTAATTCCACGTCTTCCTTGGAAACGGGTTTTCATGTATTCTTTTCTTTCGTTTCAGCGATACGTGAGTACTACCAACCATTTTACGATGATGTCGTTAAGTTAAGCAGCCTGGGAGGAAGGTGGCAGGCGAAGTTCATAAAAACAACATGCACATTACTCCAGGTAGTTAGTATCCTGACAACATTAAGGCGTTTAAATGCGAGTCTGATGATCAGATATACAATATCGATTTGACTCTTTATTGTTGAATTTTACGACTCTAATCCCAAAGATACTTGCGGCAAAAATTGTAAAATAAATAAGGGAAAGTTAATGAGGTTTCAAAATTAAAAGGCAACGATACGAGGTGCACAAGCCGGGCATCACTATGAGGACTATGAACATCTATGTGTATAGCATGTTGAAATATTTCCCTGGAATTAAAATATTTTTATGAAATTGAAAGTAAAAGGGTTTCCTGGCCGCCCTTTCCAAAGTCGTTAATGCAGTGTTTCTGTAATTAGTCCTCAAACTCCCCGGAATGTCAATTTAAACATTTTCAGTGTCACAGACAAACAGTCCTGTTTGCCGTGCTCACCTGGTTAGGACCCTGGGCCTGCGCTCGCCCCCCCCTTTCATGTTTTCTGTGTTGTTTTTTCCGTACGTTTCCACCCCGCGGTAATCGCACGCATCGGTCGGACATGTATTCGTTTTGACAACCTTCCCACCTGGCACGACGTTTTTGTCTGCCAACCATTGTAATCATATTTCCAACAGCCGCTAACCAGGCTGGAGGCGGTGATAGGAGGGGGCGTGCCAGGAGGCCGGAGGCGACACGTTTTGGGCCGCAAAGAAATTTAACAAAGGACGCTTAGATCCAGCTGGGTGCCCTGTTACCCTTCGGAGTGCATCCACAACGTAAATATTTAAAAGTTTCTGTAAAAAGATTGGGATATTAAATGTATGAATATCAAAATATTTGAATCAAAAGCGGATGCTAATCATTCTTAGTGACCTAGAATAGCTGTGAAGATACTTTTTCAAAGGAAATTCCACAGAAACTTAAAACAAGACATTGCCAAAAAATAGACACACTGGTTGGCATTGGTTTGGGGAGAAAAAAATGCCTTTGGGGGAAAAAAAAAAATATGTATCCATAACATTTCAATCAAATTCCTCAATCAATAATTACAGTTATCTCTTTTTGTAACCCATACCCATGGTAGGTTGTATCCTTTTCCCCTGCTCCGCTCCCGCTCCTGCTACCCGACTTCCTTGTTTTTTCCGTCTGCCATGTGATGTATATACATTTTTTTGGCTTTCTAGTCTTTCGCATTGTGAGCGTTACGCATACGCCCAGTTGACGTCTCCGTTTCCCGGAGCTCCATTGTACGAAAAGGCAACAACAGTGTACATGGGATGGATGAGGAATGGAAGGCGGAAAGGTGCTGGGTGACGGGTGATGGGCCCTGGGTGGGGGTGCTCGGATTGTTCTCTTTTGGATCGAATCGAATCGAATCGCTGGGAATGAGGGAGCATTTAGGAGGCAATATCCTATCCCCACAATGGCAACAATAGCGGGTAGCGGGTAGCGGGGCGGGCGGGGTAAATTGCGAAATTGATATTGATATTATGCAACCGGAACGTAACGAAAACTCCAGCCATGAGAGTTGATTTTACGAGCCCCAGACATGACACTGGAGTTAACTTTTCCTCGAATATCAATGTTCGACAAATGCATTCGCATCCACAATTCACTGTTCGCAGTTCGCATTTCGCATTTCCATCCGCTGATTTTTATGACAGCCGAAGCCGAGCGGAAGGAAAAGGACGGAGGGGAACGGAGAGGACTCGCTCCACCCGCTGGTGGATGCATCCTGTGCAATCAGACCATCCACTGTTGTCGTTAAATTTGAATTGACAACCCATCTGGGGATTGCCGACTGTTTTTTGCCATTACATTATTTAATATTTGGCTGGATAAAAATCAATTTCAATTGCATTAATTAATTTATGGAAATATTTAATTACGAACTGCTTACATTCTGGATGTTGGATGTTGGATTCTGGATTCTGGATTGCGTTGTTCCTATTCCCAGCGAGCTTCAGTGCTCCAGGGCGGCGCACAATTTTATTTAAAATGATTAGGCTGATTATCTGCCAATTAGATTCCATTGTCCTAGTGCGACTCTGGCCTTTGTGCGCTGGAGGTCCTTGAAAAACGACAATCGAAATACACAGGATTTCGGACAGGACATTTGTCCGCGATTTTTATTGTTGTTTTGTAGTGCAGGCTGGCGACTGCAATGTGTTGACAGTTTTTGGATATCATCGACTGCATCGCTGATTTAATTTTCTCTTTGTTCGCCGGGGAGTCTATGCCGGCCCCTCGGGTCCTGGCCGGTGCTGTCCTTTACTGTTTTGTTTTCGGAGCTTGTTTTTTGCCGCCCCTGCCGCCTGTCGCCAGCCGTATTTTTTCTTTCTAATTTACAATCGGATTTACTTGCTGTTCGCACTCATAACACTCATAAATATGTTGATTCTCCGCTGCCGTTCTCTCCGAAATAAAATTTCATTTCGGCTGTCGCCTGCCCCCAGCCCCAGCCCCAGCTCCAGCCCAGCCCTGAAATCTCTCCTGGCCGAACCATTTGTTATTAATAATGTAAACGTTTTAATATTTAATACTGCGCATACGACATGTTGCGCCATTTTGAAGCTTCTCAGCATTGCTGACATTTAAATGAATTTTCAATAATTTCGCTGTCGGTTTTTTGGCAGCCGATAGACCCGGAGCTGTGGCTGTTTTGTCGCTCCCCCAACAAGCACTTAACGCCTAGAAAGGACCTTCGTCCTCGGCGCAACCTACTCCCGAAAATGCCATTTGTGCAAATCTAATAAACAGCGAACCGCATTAAATTTGACATTGAGGTGTGGGTCGTGTTCCTTTCACTTTCCCAGGGGCAGGGCGGATGTGTTCTATATGTGAATCGTGTCTCTGGGCGAGTGTGTCAATCGGGGCGTGCCAGGGCCAGGGCCGGGAGGATGTGTCCTGGTGGGCGCCACAATGGCCCAACTTTCATTAAAGCTTCTGCGCCAAAGTCCGGAGCAGGTCCTTCCGACTACCCTATAATTTTTTTTACAATCAATAAGTATTTTAAGCACTGACTAGCAGGGCCATAAATCATTGTCCTAATTGGGATTCAACAATCAGAGGTTTATTAGCCAATAATTTGTGTCTATACGATCCCATATGAAAAGTTATAGTTGGGCAGTGATTTATGTATCCTTTTTTAGAAGCAAATCATTAAGTGAAGACTCTAAAACGAAGTCTAAACCAGCTCCAAACTATGGGGAGTGAGTGATTTATTTTCATAAATACTGTCGCATCCTGAAGCATAAATCACAACTGCCCCATGTCGGGGGTATGCTCGTCCTTTTCCTCCTAGTTCCCAAAATCTCCTGCTAACTGGCGAATGTATGACACATTTTGCCTTTGGGATTTACGGCGAAGGACGCGGCTTCGCTTTCGCTTTCGAATTCTCGCATCCTGGCATCTCGCATGCTCAATTTTCCTTTGGTGTGTAGTTTAGGCCAAATTAACATATCGCCCAGGACAGGACAGGACAGAACGGAGCAGAGCAGAGCAGGACTCGTCGTTGCCGCATTCGTCGCAGCGTCCTTGGCGCTCTGCTTCTACTTCGCATATCCTTCGCCTTTTCGCTTGACTTGCCACTTTGAGATGCGGCGTTATAGCCCCCAACCTGCCTCACATGCCACATAGGCCGCATAGGCCTAGGCGATGGCCCATTGACTGTCAGCCGGCGAATGCAGTCAAGTTCTGGGGGGCCGAAGGCGCGGCCAGGACCTCGTTCTCGCATTTTCGTATTTTCGCATTTCGCTGTTCGCATTTTCGGCGTCATGGTTCATATCGCGTTGTGGCGCTGTCTCTGGAACATCCTGAATGTCATGCGGGGACCCGCAAAAGGTGAACCAATTTTGGCCCGAAAATTGTGCTCAGAAAAGAGAACGGCGATGAATCTCAATTGGGCCATTTGCGGCGAGGAGCCTATAAAAGCCTGAAGGATCTCTAAAAAGTTTCGGATGCCCGGCTTGTGTGTGGAGTGGATTGCCAAGCCATAGGAGGTGGAAGGGCACGATTCCCGCATTTATTACAAATTAAAGTCTCCCCTTGATAATAGCCCTTGACTTTCCACAATGCTTCAGAAGCCGGAATGCGCTCTATCGGGTGCCCACTGTACGTAGTCTAATTCTGTGATGCCAGGGCTTGCAATCTTTGGTTTCCATCTCGGTTCGAGTGACTGCCCTGCATTGCTCGTCTCGGTCGACTTCTCGCACTCAGCACAGTCAGCCCGTCGCACACCACTCCCCACGCCCCTTTGTCCTGCACACACACACATATATCCTACACACACACGCGAGCACCCACGCACCAGCCATTACATTGTGACACACGCCGATAAGCGGTACAAAGTTTGCAGCTCGTACAATTTCTGCAATTCCTTGCCAGCTCCTTTGTTCTACTGTCGCGGGGGCGGGGAGCTGGGAGGGGGAGAGCAGTACACTGGGGGAAAGGGACTGTCCTTGAGTGATTGGTTTAAAGGTTAGCGCTTTTATTCGCATAGTTCGTAATGAATTCTTTCAGTCTGGAGATCTTCTCGTCGTAGGCTGGGGTGTCTTCCGGCTCGTCGTCGATATCGTTCATAAATGTCTTCAGCTGTCGCATAGCCTCCTTGTCCCTGCCCAGGCCTATCAGGAACTTGAGGGAGAAGTCCTCCGACATTCCGATTTTCATGAGAAAGCCCAGGACCCGAATCTCTAGCAAAGTGAAGGGCAACCGGGGCTGCGAGCCAGAGCTCTCCAGAGACCCTCCCGCCATGTGATCTGTTGGCATATCCAGTGACATTCTCTGGGCAGGACCGAGGGCCGGTCCAGAGGCGACCAGGAGGAATAGTAGGCCAAGGTAGAGCATGTCTTCGATTCTGGGTTCTGGCTCCTCAGTCACCCCCATTTATAGGAATTCGCAACTTCGCGTCGAACGCCCCAACTTATGACTCTGGCGCTAATTGCGAGGCAAGTTACATAAACAGATTTGGATATTTGCTTGGCTAATTGGCTCTGTTCCTAGCGGATTTCCAATCTTAAATTAGTTTTGCGGAATTCAGGCCACCATACCAGCTAGTATCTTGTTTTATTTGTCTCTACGGCGCCCTCGTTGCTGCGGGCGGGCTTTTGTTATTTACTCCATCCATCGACCCCGGCGGAGGTCCCATTCTGATTTGCTGGCAGACAATAAAGAGCATTTCATTTGAATAATGTGGAAACATTTTTTAGACACCCCACCACCACCCAGCCACTGCTCTCCGCCCCCCATCGTCTCGTGGCACATAATTTCGTCCCGCCGCCCACCACCGCTCCTTTTTAAATTGCTCAACTGACATGCCGATTGCTTTTGTCTGCACACCTATGTGCCCACCGCCGAGCCCGGGCCCGGGCCCGAGTGTATCTGTCAGACACAAATGCTTTATAGCTACATGCAGCCATTGATTGCCCCTTGATAGACGGCAGGGCATAAAGCGAATTTGGTCATCGGATGCCTGTGCAACTCCACCCCTCCCACCCTCCGCCGGCCTGGTTTTAATATACTT
The DNA here is from genome assembly GCA_035047585.1 of Drosophila monieri. Taxonomy (NCBI): domain Eukaryota; kingdom Metazoa; phylum Arthropoda; class Insecta; order Diptera; family Drosophilidae; genus Drosophila; species Drosophila monieri. The sequence continues at coordinate 9,571,592 of JAWNPJ010000061.1, read as the reverse complement.
CTAATGCCATTACGCCCGACTGGCGGCGGTCAAAAGCTCGGAAGAGACTTCCCCGCCAATTGATGGACAGCTCGATTCGGCCCAGAGCCCGGAGAATGGCTCTCCTCTCGCAGGAGTGCAGGAGCCCGACTGGGCCAGAAAGTGTGCCATGCTGTTCGTGCCGCTGTCGAGCCGCGAAGATTGTCATTGTCTTATCAATTGGTGGCGTTTATGCGGCCTGGTACATGTGGCACGTGAATAAATCACGGCGCCACGGACATGTTCATATGAATAATTTGTGCCGGGCCTGTGTTCGGGCGGGGGGCGGGCCGTAATTGTTTTGTAGAAATAATGTTTTTGGGTCACCGACAAAAATTGCAGCATAATCGATAGCGATGGCGGGGAATCAATAATTGTTTCTGCCACTCGCCGCCTCACCAGTCGAATTCGTGCTTGTAATTGCCGACCGCCATTAATTGAGATGCCATTTGGCGGTTAATTGGAATTTGATTGGGCTGATGCCACGGCAGATAGCCGGCTAATAAGATTCATTGAGTGGCTTGGCGATTGGATTAGCCCACGATGCCTAAAAGTAAGCGCTCGAAGTGGCGGGGTGGGCGAAACATAGCATACCTTTCGGCGCCACCACTTCTCTCGGTCTTCTCTGTTCGGAATCAGAGGCGTAGGCTTCGGTCTGGCAGTCACAGCATTCAGAGAACAGTCTCCCAGATCCCCCTACCTGTCGAGAACCGATCAACCGAGTCCAGGAAAATGAACGACGAGAACCCCAGTGTGGAGGAGCAGCGCGAGCGGATCGACAACGCGATGATCAACGCCCTGGACGACCTGGACCGGGAGTACCTGCGCAAGCTGCAGGTGCAGATGCACGTCTGCGCCACCAAGTGCTGCACGGACGCGGACGCCAGCGCCGAGGCGGTTCAGCGGTGCGTCGACCGCTGCCAGTTGCCCCTGACCCGGGCCCGCTGCTACGTCCAGCAGGAGCTCTCGGACTTCGAGAACCGCCTGGAGGCCTGCGTGCAGAAGTGCCACCGGATTGGGGACTGCCACCTGGAACGCTGCTCCATCGAGTGCATCGACGGGCACGTGGCCCTGCTGCCGGAAATGCTGCGGGCCATGCGGGTCACCCTGGAGAAGGGCCTGTGAGGAGCTCCCCTCGCACTGGCCACTGGTATTATATTTTTGTTAGCTGCCTGAACCCTCGAAAGCGGAGTCCCTTCCGCATAACTCACAAACAAGTTGGTCCGTTGCGTATTCCTTCGAGTAATTAGCAAATGCATTCTAGTTGATAAACCGAAGAATGGGTAGAATTTGTTGGCCTTATCTGTTCGAACAAAATACACTTGGTTGCTGAAGCCATAACTCGTTTGTAACTGTTTCAACCGGAATATGGCTTAAAAGGGGTGGCCTCCGCGGAGGCCCTTCATTCCAACATGCATCACCCTGGGTGTTTCGGCTTGCTGCTCCTGCTGGCCGTCTCGGGCATGGCCTTCGATCTGAGGGTTCCCGGCAAGCAGCAGGTGCCCTCCTCGGATGTCTCCGCCGTCCACGCTGCTCCCCTCCCAGACAGTCTCAAGGCAGCACTCGAGAAGTTCGGGTTGAAGGAGGAGAGCACTGATCTCATCCTTGGAGCCTTGCAGAAATTCAAGACCTTCAGCCAGCAGCCCGATCTTATCGACACGAGGGCCAGGGACATAGATCTGTTGTTCCTGAACCTCATGGATGCGGTGCGGAAGGTGGAAGGTCCGGGTCCCAGGAAGCGTTGCAACGGACACAGACGCAGGAACTAATCCGGGCTTCGAATCAAAATTGTATAGCCCTTGAAGAGGCCCAACATGTAATTAAAATTAAAAAAGGACACTCCTCGTCCTGTAGTTATCGATAGTTTCGGGGACACTTGTGGCCATGTTTAGTCCGGCGTTTAAACTCGAAACACCAAACAAACGATTGCCATAAACTTTATGGCAACCAAATGGCATGAACATTTCTTTTGCTGCCCCTGCCGCCCACTCCCCCACAGCTGCCACTGCTGCCACTCCCCCTCCCACTTGGCGACTCTCTCTACGCGGAATAATGTGCCAACTGTTGAGTTTCCTTCCGCCTCCACAGGCGAGAGCGAAACGGCGAGAGCGGCCAGCCAGAGAGCTAGAGCGATACGGCCTTCTGTACGCCGTACTCTCCGTCCCACTCGCCCACTCCGGGCCCGGCATCTCGGGGGCTGCTTACAGGTGTTTATGTCGGTTCGGCCGGGGCCCGACGGGAGCCGAGCGGGCGCCTCTGCTGTCGCTGCGGCTGGGCGGCTGGCTCTCCCTTTATATTCCTTCGGCCGCGGCGCCTTCGCATCAGTTTCGTTTGAACGGTCGACGAGGCGCGTTGTGCCTGACAGCAGCAGCCTCTTGAGAGCCAGCAGCCAAAGCAAAACAAACCAAACCAAACCGAACAGCAAACCAGACATTCTCAAACATTCTCAAAACAGTCGTAGGATCCCGACTCGGGACTACCGTCGCCTGTACCATACCTGAATCACTTGCAAAGTAGACTCCTTTTTTTGTTTGTGCTTCTCAGTGTTGTGCCACATAAATAACTCGTCTAACTAGCTAACTAGAAGTTAAGAAGTAGAAGCTAAGCCAAAGATACAGCTGAGAGAAGACAGTCAATCCGAAAGATACGCCACACATTCTGTCGTGCTTTGCTGTCCTCACCGTCGACGCGTAAGACTTCAAAAATGTGCACGAAATTCTCTCTGGACTCGAACGACTGAAAAGTGCGTTTCCTAGAAACAATCTGAAGCGAATCGGTGAGTATGCGATTGATTTATGCTTAAAATCGAGAGAGATTGGCATCAGACAACAGCCCAGGCAAGCGGGCGTCAAGGGCCCCTGGAAACGGGCTAATTGTGTTTCGCAAATGGGCTGTGCGGAGTTTAGTGTCGTCTGCCGCGCTGCAGTTGTGTTTAAAAAAGAGCTCCGTCACTTGAATGGCTGCTAAAAAAAGGAATCAGTGGCACTTCAGGGACTCGCAACTGAATGTTCGAGTGCTTCGACGAATATCAGTGTCGGTCCTGAGTGGATTCCGGCAACACAACAGTTGTGGCATCAGATCGTTGAGAACAGTTTCGTGTGGGCGGCAGCGATAATGTGCGTGCACTAATTACGCAGAACATCCTTTTTATTCCGCTGAAACAAAGCTCCGAATGGGAGCTTTGCCCTGAAGGGCTGTTATCGAGTTGTTTTCGAGGGCTGCGACCGCCCACTACAGAAGCGACTCCCGCTGGCCCCTCGTTCGAATTAAATACTTGAAATGCCTCTGCGCTTCCAGCTTTCCATGTCAATGGCCACTATACTCATCATTGTCCTGCCCCTTGCCCCGGCAGCCTTGCATTTCTGTTTCATGTGTCAGTGAAACGATTTAATGGGAAATTGTCTTCGACTCTCCGTGCTTTGTCCCGGAGGAAATCATTGGCCAAACAATCGAGGACGAAATGAATTCGTACGCACTCGTTACGCATACGCCGTGTATACCAAGTACTAAGGTGGCCGCTGAAAAGTGTTGAGGCCACAACGTGGCCACCCGGTTAGGATTTGGGCCCTTATGTTGGCCCGGCTCGTTAACCGAACTTGTTGCCACATTGGCACACATCCGCCCGCACACCGAGTATCCTTCGCCGCTTTCGTACGTGTCCTTTTGCTAATCGCCGCGTTTAAGGAACTGCATGGCAGCCAGTTGCAGCGCTTGTATTGGCGCGTGACCGCCGGATTCCCCGGCTTTTCTCTGACATAAGAGCCCAGCACGAGGGAGATCTTCCGCCAGCTTCCACCGCCGCAGGATTCCTGTTTGTGCTTCCTTGTTTTGGGGCTTGTTTTTCCGCCATTTTTTTTTTTTGGCTGCTACGCTGGATTTCTTCGTTAAATTTCGACCTTGGCTCCGTTTCTCTTTGATTGCATTCAGTTTCAAAACAGCACGGCTCTCCGCCATCAAGTTTGGCCTGTTTCCAGTCCGCGGAGATCCTGTTCTGGGCCCCACAGCGTTTGGGTTTCAATCGAATAATGGGTTAGGCCTCTAAAGGGACGTGGCGGGCCATTCGAGACGGGCTGTGAACACTCCCTGTCCAGCTTTCGCATCGCTTAAACACTTTAAAGGATCCTCGAAGTGTTTTAATAACAAATGTTGGCCGAACGTAAATATTTAATCTGCGGGGAAACTTTTTCTATGCGCTCCCCTCGCTGCCCCCGCTCTCCCATAAAAAACACACAAAAACGCTGCTCCTTTTATGTGCGAGCATTTTATGTCTCAATTGTTGGCTTGGCTTTGTTTCCCCGCTCGTGTTTCATTTGTTTCGCATAAAATATTCAATTTTCATTCCCTTGCATTTCGTCGCTGTTTGGCTGGCACTCTCTTGTTTTCGGGGACTTTGCGCATAAAATCCAATAAAAACACACATCAAAATGGAAAAACAACAGAAAAAAAGGAGAAGGTCCCGCGGCTATTCGACGGAAGGTGGGTGCGTTCGGGCGGCACATATGCAACACATTTTGATTGCAGATTGTTTTATTTTGTTATTTCTGACAGAGCGAGAGTCCGCCGTTGATTAATAGGAATTGCAGTTTAAATTTTTGGAAATTATGAGAGCGCAGTCAGGCATTTCGGCATCGTTTTCCCGGTAATTTATTATCCGCCCGCCCCCACACCTCCGCCATCAATCACGCCCGCCGTAATTCCGATAACATGGCTCCGGGGCATGTGGCCAAATAAATATTATGATGGGAGGTATCAACAGACCTGATGGCGTTTTAAGTGGAAAACAATGTTGCCGTAAATTCCGGGCCCTGAGGATCAGGCTGCGTAGTTATCGGGTCTCAGGAGCTGCTGTCTGCCGCAGCTCCCGCAGGGAATCTGGTTCCAGTTCTTACAGGCCTGGGACTTACTGGGACTTACTGGGACTAAGCCGGGACTAAGGGCCTCGCCTTATCAGGGGAAGTGAAGTGGAAGAGATTATTGGGATAGGACAGGGAGGGCCTATCCATTTCCGCCCGTCTTTGGACAGCAAATTGGCAGTTGTCGACGGGCAGGCCGTCCAGCACCCGATCCGAGACCGATTCCAATCCGAAACCCAATTTCGGCTATTTATGCTCGTGGCAGAGCGCCGCGGCACGTTGGGCCAGGCAGGAGCCTCGCACGGGCCATGGCAACTGGGGGCTACAACAAAGGGCAACATTAATGGCAGCGGCAACCCGACTCGCCTTGATTCGGAATCAGATGGATGGCATACACATGCACGAGCCCCCCGGGCCGGAGTAGCGTAGCAACCGCCGTAGCCTGTAATAACTAACGTAGTTTGCCTAAGCAATTTGGCACTTGTGCGCTTTATGGCGCCCGACAAAGCCCCGCACAGTGGCTCCGAGCCTGCAGCTCCATCAATCATGCACCATCGGCCACTGGGAGCGAAAGTGTTTCGATTTTAATTTGGGCGTTGGGGGAATCGGATCGGTCACCTAGCTACCCAAAGGGAACCCTTCTCTTGGCCCTCTTGCTCCAGATCTCCATAGCACATGTACACTTTTGCGGAGGACTTCCTGCGATACCTCGGCACACTGTTCGTTCGCTAAGCAGCCAGCCAGCAGCAGGTAAGGAGACACATCCACGGCTGGGCCAGGAAGCCCTCGAGCGGCCGGGGGGCGACGCGGCACATGTGCTTAACTGCCAGCATGGGGCTGACGTCTGCTGTATTTGCATGCAAAAGTGTTGTCGCTGCGAGCCGAGGCTGCTGCCTGCCAATGATAAATGCAAATAGGCAAAGACACGTCGGGGTGGCCGCAGGACTCGGATGAGGGGGAACAGGAGGCGTGGCAGCCATGAGAGGAGGACGTTACGCATACGACATGGGTGCAGTGCAGGAGCGCTCGCATACGCACACGCACCCGCACCCGCACCCGAATCTCGACTGCAATCGCAATCTGCCACTGATTGAGTGGCAGTGTGAATAATCCAGTAATCGGCAATCTCCAAACGATTGCCAAACAGAGCTAAGCGAGTAAACAGTGGAGCGAGGCACAACTAACCAAGGGGCCGGAGCAGGTCCTTGGGGACGGGCAGGAGTTTGACAAACTGCATAACAGAGGGCGGCAACAAAGGAGCCCAGCCATTCCCCCAGCTTTATTGTTATTGTTATTTACCCAGGAGTCATTGACACGCACTTTGGTTGTCCCCGCCGCTCCACTCCCACGCGCTGTGCTGTGCTTTTCACGCTCCTAGCTACCGAGCTGGAAAAGCCCAACTATCAGGGCCAGCTATTTGAGGGTTTCCCGGTGGGGTGGGGCTCTGCCAGGTTAATAGTTGCCTGGAACGCCTGGCTGCTACCTGGCTGCTGCTTCTAAGGGGCTTCCGTCAAATGTAATTAAAAACAGGGCTCCGTTCGCAGTCAAGTGTGCCGGGAATGAATTTCCCGGAATCGCTCGAGCTGAAATCGAATAGAAGCCGAATGCGGAATCTGTTCGGAAGCCGCTTTGCGGAGAGCCGGATAATTAAGGCCCATTTCGAACTTGATTCAAGTGTTTCAAAACAAATCGCCACACATTTCGGGCGCGGATGGGTCTTAAAGCCATTTTGTTTATGGCTACTGCTGGCAAGTGATTCCCACGCACGAACATCCAAATGAAACCGGCATAAGCGAATGATGGATGGGCCTGTGTGAGTCGCAGGTCCGGAGGTGGAAGTGGAAGCCCTATCCGTAGATCCGATGTCGGATCCAGACTCTCGCATATTTTCTCGCACATCAAAGCAATTTATATGCACATGTCCCTGTCTCTGGCCCTTTGTCGTCGTGCGCCAGTGTCTTAATTGCGTGGCCATACCCACAAGTCCAAGCACAGGCAGGACTCGCACTCGGACGCACTCTTGACCTTTACTTTCTTGGCCTGGCATGAATAAATGAAGTAGGATTGTTGAACCACACTGCGAGAAAGGGTTGTTGGCAGAGAATGGCTTCTGGTGCTCCGGGCTCAAACATTTTCTGCCTGTGCCTTCGTCCATGGTCCAGTCCCCAGCCCAGAAGAGCTCTCCAGGCTTAACCCTTGTTCTCCACTGAGGAGACATCTCTTTTTCGGCCCACTTCAATGGCTTAGGCACACGACGGCACACTCGGCCACGTTGACAGCTCATAAAATTTGCATATAAACTGCTTAGCCAGATGAGGAGCCCAGCTCCGGCTCCGGCTCCTTGGCGTCCTTGACCATGCGCCCTGCCACCACCCCCCGGCCGAGCTGCAACTTTGCTAATTAGTCGGCATTAGCGGGCAGTTGGAAATGGAAATGAGAATATTTTCCGCTGCAACTGCTTCGAGGCTGAAAACAACAAGCGAGTGAGCTCAGATACTCCTCCCAAACTAATCAAACGCTAAGGGTTCTAGTGCCAGCCACGGCTCTTCCTCAAATCAGTTTATGGAAATTGCTGAGTGCGATCCTCGCAACTTTATATTCCATTTTTTAATCACTTTGGGAGCAAACTTTTCGAATAAATGCACATATTGGGGCACAGCCCGCTCTTCCCACCAAACTTATTCAATATCTTCTGGCCAACTTTTCCGGCCATCACCAGCCGTGCTCTCCCACTATTTAGTTATTTATTTTTCCTATTATGCCTGCTGCTCTGCCGGCGCTCCTTGGCGCTCCTTGGCGCTCCGGAAAGGAGCCACTTGAAGTTTTCCATTCTGCTTCTGAGTTCAAGTTGTGCAAATGCAGCTGCGCCAGTCGCATTCCCCTCCACTCCATCGCCGCCAGTTGGGGAATCGAACTTCGGGCCAGAGTTTCATAAATCTAGGCAGCCTGACAGTCACAAAGGACAGACGGACATTCGGACAGTCGCTCTCCAATGTCAGCCATAAATGGGCTAAGGACTAAAGCTTATTCACACTTGTTTTTCGCATCACAAATTTGGCTCGTTTTGGCCATTTCAGCTCGCTTCGGGCCATCTATCAAAGGGACAGCTGCGCCTGAGACTGCGACTGCTGTGCTATGCTGAGCTTTGTTCCTTTTTTGTTCCATCATCTACTATTATTAAGGATTGGCCGACAAACAAAGGGGGAGGTGACAGCTTGGTGGGTGGCCGTCGCCGTAAAGCGAAAAATATTTACGAGGCATTGAACCCGTCCTCTGAGATACTTTAGTTGGCTGCTGCTTCTCTTGGCCAGCTTTCGGGACAACTATTTCACAATTAGCCGAGAACTCATCCGAACTACTTTGAGGAACTCTGAAGCCACAAACATACCCAGAAATGCGCCACACAATTGGACGCCTCTTTCTGGCACTGGTTCGGTTCTGGCCACGCCGGCCTGAGTCCCAAATAAAAATAAAATGGCTAAAACAAATTGAAACATAAAAATAAACACAGTTCCCTTTTTACGGCTGCCGCCCGATGCCAACTTTGTTCTCCGAATAGTTCGCTTGCCTCCGAACTCTGCTGCCTCCGCTGCCCGCTGAAACTGTGGCGGGAGATGGGGCCACGGCCAAGGTCCTTGTCAATGCCGAGAGCAAAGAAAATAATGACAAATGTGCTTTTTATTTTAATGTGTGTAACATTTGGGGGCGTCATGTTGATAGTAATGACGATGTGGGTGGCCTCCGGGCCTTTCTAGCCCCGATGACAATGATGAGCATCGTTCAATGACCGCACTGCTCATGCGACATGTTGCACGGCGGAGGGCGAAACAAAAAGTTATGCAAATTAATGATTATGAGCACTCGGAGGGTCCCAATGAAAATTTATGGCCGACTAGATGGGCGTCGATAGACAGTGCCACATACAACGTCTGCAACTTTTTCTGCTCTGATTTATGCTTCTTTAATGGGTTGCCTTTTTGGTTTTCGGTTGTCGGTTTTCGGTTTTGGGGTTTCATGTTGCCACACAACTTGGGGTCGGATGTTGATCTTTATCTGCTCTTTGGAAAATTGAAAAAGCTGCACGCTGCACCCTGCACTCTGTCTCTGCCTCTGCCTCTGCCTCTGCCTGGAAGTTGCAAGGCTGTAAATGCCTTTGCTGAGGGAAGCCTTGCCACCGGCAACTTTTGCTAATTAAAAGACTCTGGGTTGACAAAGTGCATTTGTTTCGGAAATATTTGTCTTGGCTGCGAAACTTTGATTGGGTTGATTGGGTTGAGGGGCAGGGTGGCGGGGTGGCGGGGAGGGCCCTGGCTCTTCCTGGGATTAACAAAATGTAAGCCTTGCTCCGAGCTAAAGCTGGAAAATCGACTACTTAACCATTGTCCTGTCGCCTTAAATCAAGTCATTTGGCCGCAACCGTCTTGTCAGCTGTCAGTGTCCAGCGGAGTGCCAGCGACAGCTAAAGTATCAATTGGCTGACCCCTTGACCGATTGACCTTTCGGCCGCTCTACAGTTTGTAATTGCCTGTTGCCGTCCAAATAGTTTTAATGACGCCCCGGGCACGTTAATGATCGAAAATGCCCCTGTGTGTTTAAATGGACATTAATTACCGCTGTGGGGGAGTGTGGAGGTGGGAAGGTGGGGGACTGGCTGCCTTTAATCTCCGCACGCCCCATAAGTTGGCCCGCAAGCCGAGCGCTTTCGGGCAGAAACGCTTCAGTGACAAAAAACTAATTAAATGCTTAGCAGAAAGAGGTCCCCGTGCCTGCAATTGATTCATTCGATTAGATAAATGTCAGCCGAGTAAGACTGGTTGGGAAGAATCTCAAAATATAGAATTGAAACTGCAGGCCCCTGAAGCAAAATTGGCTAAAGTAACGAGCCGAAAGTAAAACTGTGGACATGGTCCCGGTCGCCGCCAGGTGTTTGAAATTCTGTGACGTGGTCGGGGCGATTTTCAGATCCCCCGGATCCGACAAACAAAGATGGATGGATAAACACGGAATGTTCAGAGTCGGGGGGACTTGGGGCTCTCAGAAGATCACATTCACGGGGGAGCCAAGATGTTTATTTTTAGGCAAAACAATGCAGACAGATCGCTTCGATTGCGGCTAGATGATGGATGATGGATAGATGGATGGCGGGATGGCTGGCTAACTGGCCGACTGGCCGACTGGCCGACTGGATGGATTGAATTGTATCGAAAAATTGGAAAATCGTGCCCACACGTGACGTCTTGGGAGCGGCATTAATTGTTATTGGACCAATAATTAGGAATAACAGAATCAAACAATTGAATCGTATTGTGGGAATGTTTTCGTTTCGTGCAAATAAATCGCAGATTAATTGCCAAATCAAAATGCAGAATCTGATCGCATGAAATATTTGCGCGAAAATTATTACAGTTGCGGCGGGTCTTTGAATTCATATATTTTTCTTTCGATTTATTCGAAAAGCATCAAAGTCGATGGAATACATTTTGGGAATTTATTTGGATGGAAATTGGCCAGGAGGCCTGGCGGCTGGTCGAGTTGTCTGCCAGTTGTCAGCAGGAGAATGGCAGGCTAATCCCGATTGAAAATGCAAATGGCTTTGCCAGAAATTGGTAAACACAACATTAAATCCAGTCCAATTAGCTAACAATCTTTTAAAGTGTTTATTATTTTAGCCATCGTGTCGCTTTGTTGGCTCTCCGAGACGGGAGGACGGGGTGATAGCCTCTGGAAAATAGAATTAAGACGCCAGAGAACAGGATTCCCAGACCCACAACACTGTGCTACCAAGTTTGCAGCGCTCATTGTTGCTGCTGCCGCCTCTATTCGTGCGGCTTTTGTTTTTACACAAGTTGTGCTTCTTGTTGCTGTTGCAGGGACTCAGACGGAAGGGAGACAGCCAGAGACAGGTCCTGAAAGCCACGAGCTTACTTGTTAATCACAACACCCGAAGCCAAACAGACAAAGTGCAATAACTGCAAATGGGTGGGGAGGGGAGGAGCTGCACTAAAAGCGAGAAACTTTCAGGAATTAGCCGCCCAACAGGGCTCTCCTTCGTCCTTACTACTCCCAGTCTCCCCACTCTCCTCGTACATTCGCGTTCCCAGGCAGTGGGTTTTTCTCGCAGTGCCTCTGTTCGACTGGGGTGTCCGACGATGCCTGCTACAAATATTTGCATCATCAGTTTTGCTGCCTCGTCAATAAACACAGAGCTAGGACCCAGATGGACGGGTGGTGGTGGTGGGTGCCATAGAGGGGCGTGGCCGTGACAGCACTGCGACGAAGACGACGACGACTACTACTACGACTACGACGACGCTAAAAATAATAAAGTGCAGCACTTGAGCCGCAAATATGACAGTCAGGATAACAGCGGCGACAGCGCCCAAGCAGCCGCCACAGTGGCAAGGATAAGGAGAGAGCTAAGCACGGCCAAAGCCGGCAAGGATACGGAGACAGACCCGCAGTGGGGTGGCAAATGGCGTTAAGTTGACGCTGACGAATGCGACATTGCCAAAAGTGAACCGCAAATACTTCAGAATGCATTAGGGTTGCCACGCGCCCTAATGGCTGGATCCTTGGGGTCCTTTCGGCGGCTTCTCCCTCGGCGAGGGAGCGTTTTGTGGTGTCAGGCCAACAGGCGAGTATTTATTTTTTCAAATAGCAGAATTTCAATTAACTGTTTTAGTTTTTCTGACCTTTCTGGCGGAAGTAGACGGCAAGCTGTTGGATAACCTTTGACTTTAGAGCTCTGCTATGCGAGTTCTATTGTCATTAAAAATATTGAGCTTTCGCAGTCCTTGCTCTGGCTGGCAAAGGACCTCTGGGCCCTGCCGGCCATCTAATTATTCCTCCTCCGCGCAGCACCCACTCGCTGACGTTCATCTGCGACTGCAAAAGTGTCGTCGCGGCGTAGCATCTCGCCTTGTGGCACCTCCACCCAGCAGACAGATCCTTGCGGTCAGCAGTTTGCAGCGAGTCTTTAAAAAGTTGCTGACTGGCTGCTGATGACTCTTCGCGGCGTTGCCCGGGTGCAGCTAATTAAAAGCTGCGTTTTATTGCCCTCCAGCCCAGTCGTGAGGTAATTGCGTTAAAATTATATAAAAATTCATTCATACGCGCTCACCCGCCTGCCATGTGGAGGGCCAGCAGTGGGAATGGGAGCCAATAAGAGGGAGCCCTCCCCCCTTCGCAAATGCGAAATTAAAATTATATTACTTCGGGCCACAAAAAAGCATAAGTGGGGCCTTAATTAATTTTTAATGAATATGTATTGAACGCGCATTGGAGGCTAAAGCCGCATTGGAGGCCCTCCGATAGTGGCTTGTGGCGTTCCTGCTATGTTGATTATTTTTGCGCGGTTTTCCCCCGCCTTGGCTGGCGTTTAAAAACGCGCCTTAATCGCGCCGCCTCTGGAGGAACTAAACGCAGCCAGCCTACGCCGAGTGGCAGGCTTTCGAGTGTGTTGCACTTGAGGGCGGCACAGAGAAAGTGAGTAGCCCCAGCCCGAGGCAGTCACGGGTCACGGTTCCGGCCACATACCCTTCCAGCGTCAGTCCAAAGTGCTCCTTTCGGATAGTTGGCAGACAGAGCCTCGTGCTTGCCGACTTCTTCGCTTCTGGCGTTCAGCAGCAACAATCTTACACGGAGACTGGCCAATATTTGCTTAATCCGAAACAAATTAAAATGTATAATGTATGCGACTTGTGTGCTGGCCAACAAAGTGCGTAAATGGAAACTTTGGAATGCTTCCGAAATAACATTTTTAATTGCTCCGGCTCGGCTGCTTATCCTGGTTATTCTCCTGCCTCCTGCCTCCTGGCAAGAGCTCCGCTCTGGCCCAATATGTGCCGCCTCGAACGTTCCACTCCGAAAGAGTATTTTGCGGAGGTCCTCACTGTAAGCGCCACCCTTGGCACTTTCCCGCCATTGTTGTTCCTTCCATTCATGTGCGTTGTTGCTACCATTTTGTTTGCACTGTTCTTGGCATTGTTTTCCTTGCCGGGTGCCTTCTTGTTGCTGGCTTTGTTGTCGGCCATATAGCTGATGGCTGGCATTATGGCCCGGCTCGCACTCCCAGCACTGAGAACTCTGATACTCGGATCCTTCCGAGAGGGCTCAGCTGAGAGTGGCTTGCCATTGCGTGGCATCAGCCAACATTTGCAAGTCAAATGAAATTATTTATTTTGTACGTACTGCGTCCCGGGGCGGAGAGTGGAGTTGGTCTGGGGCTGGGGCTAGTCCTGGGCCTGGGCTTAAGGATGTCGATGCCAAAGAATGCCGAACCGAAAAGTGAATAAAGAATAAGAGGAATATCGTTTTATTCAACATAAAACATGCATTTCCTCCAGCATCCAGGACCCCCTCCTCCCTCATATTAATATTAAAAGTGTATTCGCACAAATATGAAATATTCCGGCTACTTCTGCGAGAGACTGAATGCAGAATTTAAATTAGAAATTCCTGGCTAATTAGTGAGAGACTCGGAGAGCTTCCCACTTTCGCTCGAGATGTTGCACTCGTCGGGCTGTATTTATTTTTATTCCAGCAGCTTCTTTATTTCCGTTAGATATTTTCCATTTCCGCTTGCCCACACTTTTCCATTTTCCCCTTCATTTCATTAATCTGCAGAGCCAGGCGGGCCGGGGGGCCAAAAAGAAACGCAATTATCTGCCCGCCAGCTGAAAATGATTGCTTCTGACAGTAACTACTTTCCAGCCTCGGGCGTCTGGGTCGAAAATGGCCAAGTTGCAGGCGAGACACAAGTGTTTGTTTACTTTGCGAGCTGATCTCATGCTTACTCGGCTCTTATTTATTCCAGCGAGCAGATTATTGGGTATTTTGCAAAATTACAAGCCAGGGATATCCCCATTGATTTCCGCTTGTTTGTGTTTCCCTCGGATGGCATTTAAATGTTATTCCTGCTAAGCGGCCGCCCGAATTCGGCTCCTCGCCGAGCGTGTGTGGCGGGGGGCTCAGCCGGGAAGTATGCAACACTCGGGCTTTATTTTTCATCATTTCTGCCCTCCGCCATGTTGCTTATTTAATAATTCACACATCCGGCCACGGCTGAAGGGGGTGTGCCAGTGGGTGGAGCGGGGCGGGTGCACGGAAAACAAAATCTGCTGGCGAATTTTTGATTCACACCGTGTGGCTTGGAGTCAAGTGCCTAATGAATACTTAATTCATCTCTGTTGGCTTTGATTCTCGACATGGCCCAGCCCTTGATCGCTTTCCCAGCTAACCTTTCTTCCAGTGAGCCCCGTTTGGGCGATTACTCATACGCCCCGTGTGCCACGAGCCACTGACAATGATGAGGCGACACTTGGGCCGAAAACGCAGCTAATTAAGTGTCAAATCATGCCAGAAATATGCCGTTCGGCTGCCAGAGGGCTCCACGAGTGTGGCGGCGGTACTTCGAGTGCGCTCCATGCCCGCTTCGGCTGGGCCACGCCCCGAATAGCACGCATCGGTTGCGCAAATGAACGCAAATTCACAGACACATGCCGCTCCGACGGAATTTCGCCTTCTCATATCCTCCGGGCCCGTCCTGCGACCTCCCAGCGACGGAGGGGCGCGGGAAAGGGTGAGCGAGTGCCAGCGCCAAGTGATTTGCGAGTGGGAGCCCGTGTTCATAAATCATTTCTAATGGAATTGTCGTCATTAAGTCGAAGCATTTTTTCAGGTAGTTTACACACTCAGTTCGGGAGCAGATAGGACATCATACCGGGCCGAGGAGGGGCGAACACATGCACAAGTGAGGCACAGTTCTAATCCACTTTGCGGCGCTGCCTTTAAATCAACCTCCTCGGCCTCCACTAACCTCCTTTATGGCGCACTAAGCCCGCCATGAGCGCTGCCCCGCCTAGTTGGCTGCCAAAAAGGGTAGCGCAATATTGTCAACATTAAATGTACTTTATTAAAATGTCGTCTAGTGCGGGCACATGTGCGGAGTTTGGCTTCCAGTTTCTCGCCGGGCGGACACAGTTTTATGGGCAATTTGAAACACATTTCATTACGCAGCCAGCCCCCAGCCCCCAGCCCTCAGCCTTGGAACGAAGGCTCGAAGGAACAGCGGCGCAGAGTAATGTGTGCTGCCTACTTTTCGGGGCAAGGAGCAGGGCAGGCTGAGGCAGGCGGCCTCTCATCATTAACCGCCCTCGGTCTCTGCATAATAGGATGTCGGGCGTACTTAAGTGAAATCTTCTTAATATGTTAACAACTCATAGGGGGATTTTTTCGGCCCGACCTGAGACAATTGGCCCTCTGCGATGGTCGCTTCCAGGATCCGCTTTGTGGCAGCGTCACTGCTGATGAAAAGACGGCCGCAAAAACTACGGCCGAGTCTAAGTTTTGTCTTGTCACTTTCTGCTCGGCTTGCTGAATTATTTATGGAGCTGAGGAGGGGGTCGCAAAAAGCTACAGCGAGAGCCAAGAACAAAGGGCGAAAAAATAAAAGTTCTCCTGCTGTGCCAAGTGGCGAAATCTGCGCCGTAATGTGCATATATAATTTTCTATTTGTTTGCGAGTTGCCTGCCGCACACATTTCACCGGAAATTTTCTCTCTGGCTTCCTTTCTGGCCCGAGCTCGGGACCGGGACCGGGCCCGGGCACGGGCACTTAATGCTCCAATGAACTTTTCGCTCTGCCCTAATCGACGGGTATTACGAAAACAATGTGACGAGTGTGACGGGGCTCGGACCAGGGACCCTTGATCCTTGTGTTTAACTAAGCTTGTGATGCACAGTCAACCGACCACTTTGCTGGAGCCTCCGCTTCTGGGGGGGGATTCTCGGGAAACTATGCAGCGCCAGAAGTAAAGGAGCGGCGTAGACTGCCGCCTCGGGCGGCGTGGATCAGAGCTGCTTTAGCAGACTTTATTAAAATTTGGGTAATCGTTTGTTTGCCGTTGTCTGCCAGGCCGAATTTATTAAAGTGTAGTATACACACTCGCCGAGCTCGCTTGGCTTTGATTTGATGTTAATGCAAATGGCCCTCAGCCGTCAGCCCTCCGCAAATTGCCGCACTGTTTAATTTTTAATGAAGCAACCAAAACAGATTTACTGCCAAGGAAGCTGGCGGAAGCGGAGCGGGCGGCTCTCATCCTTGCCTCATTTTCATTCTCATCATCATCATCCACGGCAATAAGGCAGGGGCAGGGGCAGGGGCAGGGGCAGGAGCAGGAGCAGCCGGAAAATGGCAGAGGGGCTCTCCGTTCTTGGAGGACTTAGTGGGTTAGCTAGCAGCTGATGTCTGATTAATCCTCAATGATTGAGAATGGTATTCCCCCCTGTCGCACACGCGCCACTCTGCCACACACGAACAGAGGCACTCCGGAAACCTGTGGTACGTTCCTGATTATTTCAAAACCATCTGAAAACACTGCCGCCGCGGTTCCACTCCTCCACTCAGAGCACACGTGTCAAGGGCCCACAGACTCTCGAAGCGAAACTCAACCTCAAGCTCAGATTCGGCCTCACATCCTCAGAGCAACCACTATCCACTATTCAGCATCCTGCATCCTCCACCCAGTAGGTCAAAAAGCGCATTCACCCGTGCCAAATACCTCAAGGTGAGCCAGGAGCCTTGAACACTTTTCGTTTCGTTTCGTTTCGTTTGCAATTGTGGCAAAATACTTGCAATTAATGCTGTGCAGCAGCCCTCACGTTCCTCGGTTTGGGGAAGCAATTAGTTGGGTCTTAGCTGCCACTTGATTTTTTCTTCTCCTTTACTGCACAGTGAAGCCTGTTTAAAGCGACTGGGCCAGGCACAGACGCCTCTGAATCAATATGTACACACTTGGCAAGGAGTCTATAAGCCCCCAGAGATTAGACTGTATCCTGGCACTTCTCGGGCCCCAATTAGAAAAGCTACTCGGCTCCGCAAATATTCATACATGTGTTCTTGATAAATTAAGTGGTGTCTCTTTGCGGCTCGTGGGGCATCAATTATTTAGGAGCTGGATGGGATATGCATGGGCGAGGACGAAGATAAATGCAGTGCCTTCCCCCACGAGCCATAAGCCGTTCCTGAAATCCCGGTCTCACATGTCATGAAGGCGATGTCTGCGGGCAAACGCACCTGCGAAGAAGTCACGTTTCGATCGAATCTATGTACGGGGAAAGTTGAAAACTCATTTTTACCATCTCTCGTCATATTTTCCCGCTCCCCCAGCCACTTTCCCCGACTTGCCGCCATCCATTTTCCGAAGGAGGAAGAAAAAAACAAAGCTGCTCGCCCGCCTTCCCATTGAGGACTCCCAAAGTGATGGCCGGGAACGTGGTGGCTTAAGTTGTTCCGAAGTTTGTTTCAGGCGTCGGCGAGTTGTCCTTCTTCCCGGTAGTCATAGTTATAGTCATTGCCGTAGTCACAGCCATATCCCGCTAATACTCGGCCAAGTCCGGAGTCAAAGTTTCCGTGAGCCGTGTTACCCAAATTGGGGCATGCGACGGACCAAGCTCCGAGATGGGCTATTCAATTAGTGGCCGTGTTTCGGACTGGAGGAGCACCTTTCCCCATGACGGGTAATTGAAATTAAATGGAAAGCACTTTGAGACACCATACTGTTGAGGTGTTTGAACTACAAATCGCGCAGCAACCGGCAGGGATATTGGTTCAGTTCGCTAATTGAAGCCTGCGATTCGTCAATCGAGGCTTAATGAAATATTTAAGGACTGGCAGGCGCTTAGTGTCGATTAAAAACGCCAATGCCTGCTAATTGACCACCGGGTTGAGGGTTCACGGCGGAGAGTTCACTCTGGGCCGGGGTGGACTGAAAGGGGTCATGGGAGGACGACGTTGCATGTCCTGGCAGAGAAGCTCAGGGAGCCAAGTTGCTTGACTCGATAAGTGACAGGAGGGCGTTCGGCGTTTGTCTTTGGCTCCTCTCGTTGTCTCTTCTCCTAGCTCCTAGCTGCTCGCTCCCTGCTCCTTGCTCCTTGCTGCTTGCTCCTGGCTTATAGCCCTGCAACTTGACAGACAGTTTAAAGTTTTAGTTTCATTGATATTTCGTGTCTGTCTGAGCTGTTCTATTTTATTTTTTATTATCCGGCTACATGTGTTTGCTCGCCTCTCCGCTCCTCCGACAGAAGCCATAAAAGCGGAGCTGAAAAATGAAACGAGCATAAGATACAGCGACAGACGATTGCAGATATTTAATAGTGCTGGCGTTTGGCCTGGTTCTGTTGGCGCTTAGTTTATGGCCTCGAAAGCAGTGCTGTGGCAGCCAGATTCCAGCAATCGCAGTGGCAGGCTCTTAAATTCTCCGGCTTTTGGCTCTGGCTTAAATGTTTGTCGTGGCCCTCTCGCGAAGCCGTCAAAAGCTGCATCTGATAAACGGCTATCTCGTATTCCGCGCGCCCCAGGAAAACTTTCCGAGGACGCTGTCTTCTATTTTTGGTTCGCTTTTCGCTAATGGCCGCTTGCCGATGTGGCGGAGTGCATAAAATTGCAAAAGATCCTCGGGCGCAAAGTTGAGATAGGAACATGTGTCAGCACGGGCACAACCGCTGCTTTTTTCCCACAAAAGCACTGAGACGCGAGTCGCACAGTTGCCCCGGGACGGCATGGACAAATATCTGATTTCCAAGTGGTTTTTTTGTCGCTGTGCATCTATAAATGATCTCCCCGGCTGGCAGTGGGTGCGCATAAAAGTGCTTGCCACTTTGTCTTGCTTCTCGCAATTTAGGAGTCATTCACTCCTCGGAGTGCGCCTGGCGAGCAAATGAGCAACGAACTCGTTCCAGAGGCAATCAATGCCAGCAACGAGGAACACCCAGCAAGGAGAGTGGGGGACAGCAGTTCGTTGTCTATTTTATTGTATTTTAATTTATTTTATTCGCACCAACCGCTGAACCCAGTCGCTGAACCCCCAGCCGTGGCCCCGCTACTGTCACCAAAGGGACTTCTGCTTCCCCAGCTTCCTCCGCTCAGCCAACTGCCGCCACTTAGAAGCACCTGCTGCCGTGCCCTTTCCTTTTGCAACCTCCTCAGCGCCGAAATATGTCTTCCTCAGCCAGCAACGCCCGGGCGGAACCATCTCCAGGCCTCATAAATTATAGAGTATGCCAGGTGGTTCGCCACTCACCTTCGGATTGCCAACTAATTTGCTAATGGAATGCTTAGCAGCATGAATATGCATAAATTTGGCTCGAGTGGGGCGGGAACATGATGTGGGCTTGTCCCCCAAATACCTTATTCCGTTTCCCGGCCACCATGTCCCGGGCTGTTTTCTTTAAAACATCTGAAGCTGGACACTAAGTGCTCCTCACTCGCATGTGCTTCCTCTTGGGAAACATTATTTTAATTCATAAATATAGTTTTTTAACATTGCTTTGAGCAAACAAGTCGTCCGCCTCGTTTCCCCACCGGCTCCGATTTATTTCGGCCTGCGATGCCCTGGATTCAGGGCAGAGCACTCGTCCTGGATCCGGTCCAAAGGAAGCAAAGCGGTGCTCAAATAGTTGGCAAGAGCTTATTGGGCTCCTCCTCGTTGTTTGTGCAAGGATGTAAGGATACAAGGATTTACGACAGATGCGTGTGGGTGGGCGTGTGCATTTTTTTTGGAGAGAGAGAAGCTGTGTGAGTTTTTGTGCTCCTGCTCCTTTTATTTGATTTAACTAGGACCCTCCTTGATGCATTGTCGCCTCCTGCACAATCACATCTGCCTCTGCCTCTACACTGGCAACAAACGCAGCGTCGTCCAGAAGTGGCGCCCAAACGTGGGGCATGGCGGGCGGCTGGATTCTCGCCCAGTGTATCGGCTCCTTCTCACAGCCTGTCGAAAAACGAGCGACGAGGGCGGGGCAGTCAGCTGCTGTGCAAACTTTTGCCAGCACTTTTGTTTTCATTCAATGTCCAGGCCAGACAGCAGCTTCAACATTTCCACAATTTCCATTTCAAAGCGAAAACTTGCCGCCAGCCAGCTTCCATCCCCTGCCACTCCCACACCCCACGCTGGCACAATCGCACGCCCCATCCCCTCAATCCTGTTGCCCGAATCGTTCTGGATCGAAAATGTTGTGAGAAGCTCTTAAACAATTGTGAGGCCAAAAATAGACGTCACAGCAGCAGTAGCACCACCACCACCAGCAGCAACAGCAGCAGCAGCAGCACAACAAACATTAAGTTTCGATATGAAAATGGTGCACAATGAAATTTAAAATTCTATCAATTTTTAGGGAAACATAGACTACGGAGGAGTGGTAGTCCGGGTATTCACACTGCAGCCAGATGGCCGAGATTGTGATTTATGGCTGCCCAGCTTCGGTTAAGTGGGTTTGGCCCTGGCAGCTGCAACTTTAACAAGCTCTTTTAGCACTGAAGTGGCCGGGAAAACTTTGGGTGCAACAAGTTGACAGCACTCCCAGTCGCCAGCCGAAGTTTCCTCCAAATGTGCACATCTTACGATCCCTGAGTATTATTATTACAGGCCGTCCTGCCTTGCTCCTGCTCCTCGCAGCAGATCCTTAAAGTAGATTCAAAATAATTGACAGCCCAATTTGAAGTCATATGGGGAGCTCGCTTTTAAACGAAATCACAGAATCGCAAACTTTTGTGAGGCAAATTCCAGCAGCTGGCACTGAATGGGTTTCGGAAATAATTGGCAGCTCAATCTAAGGAGCTTCCTGTGCGAACCTCCTAGGGAGGTTCTGGCAAGGCTACTCCTTTGGTTTAATTAGAGCTTCATTACGACCGACTGTATGTGGCTGCAGTTCCACGAAACTGCCGGAATAGTTCGAAGAAGTCCGCCTTAAAGCCTCGAGGTTGAGGGACGCGGTGGCATGTGAAAAATATTCTATTTCAGAAACGAAGCCCGGACAGGATGTCAGTGAGTGAAGCCCGCGGGAAATAGGAAGCAGAATTGCTTCCAGGGCTTCGTGCTCCTCGCAGCCTCGCAGCAGAAACTTAATGTCTCCTCTTCCTCTCCTTTCGCCTTTAATATCATTTTTATTTGAAGATTTTTTTTGTTTCGGTGGTGGCCCCTGCTCCGGCGGAGCCCCAACCCGCACCCGCACCTTCCTTCAGTCGGACTTTTTAATAACTTTTGTCTGACGCATAACTCCGAATCGCGAGGCGGGCGGAATTTCGCCGCAGGGAGAGCTCTGGAAATTGCATTGAAGATTGTGGGTGTGCGTGTGTGGTGGTGGGTGGTGGGTGATGGGTGGTGGGTGGGGTGCGTGTGTGTGCTACCAAGCGCAATGAAAACGTAAATTTTCGCATTGCCAACTACAATTTGGTCTCCAACTTTGCGCCATCCCGCCCACGCTCCGGGTACACACTCGCTGCCTGCCTGCCAGTTCGCGGTGGATTCGTCTTCAACTTTGACTTAAAGTTGCAACAACAACAGACGACGGCAGCCTGCGACAAGCAAAAGCCACCGCAACAAGCGACAAGCTTTTTAAATTACAAAGCGGAGCAGCCGGGCGGCGTAAAAAAATAATAATAATAAAAACAAGAGCCCACGACACGGGATAAAACGATGCAAAAAATGTGTGGAACGGCGGGGCGCGTCGAGGACGAAATGTATAAAAATTAACTGTAAATAAAGGCAACAAAACCCACAAAAAAGGACGTCAAATTCAAACAAACAAGGCTGAAGTTTCTGGAGCCCGACCTCGGGTTACCCTCACACTTCGCAGTAGGAGGATATTGAAGTCGGGACTCTACAGATTTCGAAGAGGACACACCTCAGAGCCTCAACTGAGTGCTGAGTGTCGAATTATTAAATTTATGAACTTAAGAATTGTGGCAGGACAAGCCCCGATTGCTCAAATCCCTCCCTTTGAGCCTGCCCAGGACTTTAAAAGAGCATTCAAATGCGGAAACAAATATTTGGCCACCGTGTGTCGCCGGGCCTCCCGAAGAGGAACAAAAAACGGAGCAAAAGCCTCAAAGGCCGCCCCCAAATCGGCCTCCTTCGTCCTGTGTCCGGCAGTGGAAATTCATTTTTGAATCCGCCGCAGGCTCCCGCTGCCTGTTGACTTTTCTGCTGTCGCTGTCCCTGTTGTTGTTGTTTTGCTGCTGGCCATCGGCTGTTGTTGTCTGGCAGTCGTTTTTTGTTTGGCTTTGTTGTGTTTGGGTCTACGCCCATTCGATTAAGGACACACACGCAGGCCGGCAGGAGATGCCGGGCCGCAGGACGACAGGGGGCGGGCTCAAGGAGGCGAGTCCACTAATTTGTCCATTATGGCAACAGTTCGGCTGCGCAAATTTTAAACGGGGCGGGGGCGGGAGCCGGAGGCGGAGGCGTGGCTGTTTGCACCTGTTGCGGTCGGTTGGACTCTCAGCCTGGCTGTCGTCCTGCGGGGATGCCTCGACTCGGCCGGGCTTAAGTGCATTCGAAAATATGAAGCGCTTACATTTGTTGCTCCTTGACTTTACGACCAATGACATGAGAGTCGTAAAGGGTTTGTGGGCCGAGTGCTCCTGAAAAATTGGCCAGTCAGGACACTTTGCTGAAATGATGATTGAAAGGGTGAACGCCGATAAAAATCCTTCCGCTTGACATAATTTTTTAGTTTCCGTCCGCCGAGTGGCTGGGGAAGCGCCACTTTTTGTGGCTAATTAGGACTTGGCATCAGAAATCCCAACTAGCGCTGAAAGGACACATCTCGTTGAGCCAATTAGGCCGCGTCCGACTGAGACACGCCGCGTCCTTTCATTCTCCTCTGCTCCTTAATGAGCAGAAATTTACGATGCGTTTTAAAACGCTCGCAAACCGCGCTGAAACTGAAACTGAAAATGAGAATGAAACTGAAACTGAAACCAAAACCGAGACCGAAACCAAGGCGGGGGCGAAAAGGAACCTCGTATATTTCACTTTGTGAGGCATTTAAATGAATTAAATGCTGTCAAGGCACAAACGATACAGGCAGGAGGGGGCAGGAGATGGGCAGGGGAGGGAGGGGAAACAAAATAAGAAGACCGCGCGAAAAAAACATAATTATCATGGTAGAAATTGAATCGAGGGCAGAGGATGAACAGGATGAAAATAAACCGGAGCGAACCTCAAAAACCAACAGGCGGCAGCTGGCCCAACAGCCTTGGGATGGTGGGTGGCGGGTGGTTGCTGGTGGCAGTAATGGGCGGTGGTCAGTGGGTGGCGCGGCAGGACCTCCCACCTCCCACACTAGCGCGCGGGCGTATCATAAATGAAATGATGCTTTTGTATTGGTTTCGCTACTCAATTTAATTTATTGCCAGAGCTTGGTCAGCTTTTTAATATGCAAAGTCTGGCGGGGCGGCCACTGCCACTTCCGCCGTCGCCGCTGCCGCCGATGATGATGCTTTGTTTTCGCTGCTTTTTTTAATTGCCAGCCCAAGAATCTGTTGGTGGGCGGTGGGAGGTGGGTGGCCTGTTAAAATCATTCATTAAGGCCCGATGATTGGCTTTTATGTAGCCGGGCACTCGACGCCGATTCAAAGCCATCAGCCAATTAGCCATCAGCCATCAGCCAGATGAGGCAAATAAAGAGTGCATTTGGACGGGGAAATGCAACTGCAAATGGAATGGAAACTGATCCGCGGCGGGGCTAGAAACTATCGCATTGAAAATGGCGACTAGGAGCCGCAGCGGAAACATCCTGCGCGCGAATTCCAATTAATTAATTAAATCGGAAAAACGCAGAACGCAAATTCCTGGGCCACTCGCTGAAAAGCATGTTTGATGTCGTTATGAATTAACCAAATTAAAATTAACGAACTCGCTTATGCTCGCCGCGAGCGAGTTCTATGCGCGGCGCCTGAAATAAATTTCAATTAAGTTTGCTTTCAGCAACAATTATTTTCGTTGCAAAAAAGGATACTCTCTCTCTGTTGCACCCTGCAGAACATGCCACGCCCTCGCCCACACAACACACACGACGCCAAAGCCGCGACGTGGGGGAAGTGTGGCAAAATGTGGCGAAACCAGCCTGCATGTCTGGCTATAATTAGTCCTTGCCACATCCTTTGAGACGAGGCAGGCCCCGCCATCGCCCGCTGCACCGCCACTTTCCCAAGGAATCAATATGTATCCCGAGCACAATGCCCGGCAGCGATATATTGAATTTGCCAAAGAAAATTTCGGGTTAATTAGCCTTTGAGGCGGGCAGGACTCCGGGCGGGAGGGCACTTCCCTCTTGCCTACTTTTCAGGGGAGCCTGCGGCCTGCATAGGCAACTGCAGCCAGTTGCGCTCGGAGAGGGTGGATCAATTTTCCGCCATTTTCCGCAGGCCGTGACAGTGAAGGCTCCAACGCTCCAGCGCTTAACTGCTGACTATACATAAATAATTGTTTTCCGATTGCTGGAGCCAATCAATGGGGCACACAATCCCCCAATAAGGCGGCTGGGGCGGCACGCGGCACGAGCGGCCACTAATAAATTAATCAAAAAACTTTGCTGGTCAGCCATGGCCAGCCAGCCGGCCGAACAGGCGTACACCGAGGCCCCAACACGAAGGCCCAGCTCAACGTATCGGAACGAGGTAAAAAATAAACAAATAAAGCCCGGAGGGAGCCGGGGCTTTGTCAAAGTGGGTAATTAATTTCAACGCCTTGTAACAACATAAATACGCTGACGCGAGCCAATAATTAATGACAGGCACCTCCGCCGCAAGCAAATCGAGCTGCCCGCATTCCAGTGACCGTTTCCATTGGCGCCGGCCGGGGGGAAGTAATTGAAATCATTCCGAATGTGCACTTTTCGCCCGCAAGGAGTCTATTTTGAGAAAATAGCCCCGAAACGGGCTTCGAAGCCACAATCGCCATCACCTGGTGATGGGGGCTCTGGCGCATTAACAGGTCCGTTTCGAAGCTATTTGTCACTGTCGGGGACCTAATGAATTATTCCAAATGGGTTAACAACGCCTCGTCCTCGGCCTCTGCCTCGGCCTCTGCCTCCACACCCCATCGTTAGGCAAACTTTGTGATGACAAACTCAAGCTCCTGCCTCTGCCATGTAGCATAAATTGCTCAACTTATCGGGGCCAAGGTGTCAAATGGTGCTCAAGAAATGGCTTCATAAATGGCACGCAATCGTTGAGAACAAGGACCTGCTACTAGGACACTTGTTCGCCCCGCCTCTGCCTCCTCTCTCTTCTCCGTCTTCGTCTTCGTCTTCGTCTTGGTCCTGTTTATGGCGTGTCGTTGAACCCTCAACGAGTTCTACTAAACTAAACCAAACTAAACTGAACTGAGCTGGACTTCCAGCAGTTTCCTGGTTGGCAAACAATTTAGATCGATTTTGTGCTATTGTGTGGCCCACTGGGAAGTATTTATGGAGTAATGGAGGCGCTCGGCAGGTCTCTAGTCCTGCGCAAGAATGTCAAAAGTTGCCAAAAAGGAGCGCAATGCCGGGGTCCGGGGCCTTTAAATTCGAATCATATTTTTGGGGCTCGTGGGAACGGAACAAAAGAGTTGAGTCGAATCCGCGTGACCCAAAATGAACTCTCGGGCTAGGACCGACCACTGCTTTAAGCCACAGCCAGAGTCAATGGCCTTTTGTTTTGTTTTCCCGGCCAAATTTTTGTTATTTTATAATTGCCACTGTGGCCGCCCTCAGCTCCTGCCGCTGCTGCTCCTTCTCAGTCCTTTGCCTTTGTAGTCCCGCCTCGCTTTTATTATTATTATTATTTTTCCTCTGTTTTTATTATGTGCTGTTTTGTTTAACCGAGAGGACCGACCAGACCGGCGGCTTCCTGGAGGCAGGGAAGGCGAGCGGTTGGCCAGACTGGCCAGAAAGTTCGTCGGCAACTTGTTGGTGGCCCGGCTCCTGAATGGGTTGGGATTATGAGGCCCAGTGGCCAAAGAGGCGAGGCAGGCAGAGCAGGAGCCAGCCACATAAAAGAAGCAACTGAAACCCAACCTAACTCGAAGGCAAACGCATTTATATTTAATGAAATATAAATAAAATATTAGAGGCAAACTTTCGGCCCGAGCATAGAAACATTTTAGGAGGATCTGGGGTCCGCCGTCCGAAATTTTATTTCACTTTCAGCTTTCTGCATCGTTGTCACTTTCTCTAATCGAAGTGGCGGGAGCTCTTAAATTTTTCGGGAAATGCAAAATTAAAGGCCCAACTCCAGTCTTTCCTTCGGCCACGAGGCTGAAATGTTTCCGCGACTGTTGCAGAAGCTTGGAACAAATTGCTTTCTGTGGTCCCCATCGTCCTGAAGGGGCCCTTCTTGCGGTCATTTGCATTTCCATATGAGACCCTCATTTTTTCTGGGTGCCGCCTCTTCTCGCTGTCCCCGGCTGGCTGTCTCTGGGATGCCTTCTAATGTAAGTCGGTTAATTACATGTCAGGAGAATTAATCCCTCCCCGCCCGGCTGCACTCTTTCGCTGCCTCAGCAGCTCTCCGGCTGCTGATTGTTTTCCTTTGTTCTGGCCCGGGTCCTTTGTGGCGCGCAATCCTGGCAATTAGTCAAAGCGATAGCGACCGCAATGTAAATGCAAATGCAAATGCAAATAATAACAAATGACACAAAATAAACTGTGGGCGAATAAATGACCGCACGAATGAAATCGAAATAAATTAACCAGGATGTGTGAACAAAAGGAGCTGCATTTAATAATCACAAAGGCCGGGGAGGACATTAAGCCGGCAGGTCGAAGCGTTCAATTCAGTGAAATTCATCGGAAGATAGTGCTGGCTTCGCGGAAGAGCGTACTTTGCGGAGGCCCCTCCCCAAGGTGCTCCAGTAATGGCCAATTTGGGGCTCCTGGCGCACCAGTTTTCCCCTAAAAAGCGACAGTCCTGTGGCGTAATTACTACGTGCTGCCGGACTCCTTTTTTAAACTGCGCAGAATGCTGGGGCACCATTTTGGGGCAGCGATTCCGAATATTAAATGTTCGTTCAACCGACGCAATAAGCGGAAAAGCGTTTGATTTGATGACAGGACTCTGGTCCTGGTCCTCGTCCTCGTCCTCGTCCTGGCCCCGCAGTGTACGGCGGGAAGTCAATGCCCACAGGAGCGTATTTTTTTAGTGTCCGGAGTATTTACTTTGATTTTGATTTGCTTGATTTGGCCGGAAAATATATTCGTGGGCAAAAATATTTTCCGGCGGCATGGAATTTGTTGTGTTTACGTTGGGGACGACATCGGCGATGAAGATGATGATGATAGTGATAATTGAAGGCGATAATTAAGATGATGGTGGGCCGCAGGGCATCGCAGGACATCACAAAACAGTCGCAGAAGGCAGGACTTCAAATGGCCCCCAACGGCCGCTCGTGCATGAATTTCCAGGCCAGTCGCCGCCCATATCGCCTATTTAACGTGCGGCCCAAAGTCAAATACGAAATACGAAATACGAAACACGAAAAAATAAACTAATTCTATTACAATTGCCCGGAGCTGGCCACACGCACTTGTGCCACAGAATCGGGCCCACAGGAGGGGGGCATCTGGCGGGGTCCTGCCGGGAGGAGAGTCGAGAGAAAGACCTCAGCTTTTCCATCGTGTTCTCCCCCGGGCAGTGTTTTTGATTTATGGCTGCTATTGAACTTGCTGGCTGCTCTTTTCCTTCGATTTTGTTTTCGTCCTGGCCAATTTATAAGTTTATTTGCTTATTTTCCTTGCCAGGATGGGCGGGGGTGGGGGCGGGGTCGGGGGCGGAAACTTAACCCAGCAGAAAACTACGCCAGCAACAAAAATATTCATTGAAAACTAATGATGTGGAAAATAGAAAAATCGCCTGCAGTTAGAGAGCAGAACCGAGGTCCGAGATGAAAACCTCGTGCCTCGGCGGACTCGCATTCCTTTCAACACAAACATAAAGAAATGTCCTGTATGCGCCCTCTCCGGGCACTGCAGAGCATGTGATGTCCTTTTGTCCACAGCGAAGAGCCTGCAGGAGGGGCACCCAGCTATTTCCTCTGGAGTCCTGGGTTCAAGAGGTTGAAGCCTTTCCCGTGACCTTGCCCGAGTATCTCGCCACACTGGCATGCAGATTTTCCCCCAAAGACTTTAATATGAAATCGCTTTGATTGTCTGGAATACTAGAATATATGTGTCCGTGACCTCAGTGGCAGAGGCGTTGGAAAGCGTTGGAAGAGGAGCCTCTTTTGGCTACTTTTGGCCCATTAGGAGCACACATTAGAGCTCCTCCAGAGGTACTGCCGGCACAAGTTTTCAAGCTACAAGGCCTCGGAATCGTCTTGGGGCGGCGACTGGAAAACGAACAAATAAACAAAACTTCAGTCAATGTGCCGGAGCGATTGGCCCGCTGATTGATTTTCAAAAGTGCGTAATCAATAAAAGAAAAGGAGAGCGAGCGCTGCGAGGCGACAAAGAAGCGGAAGGGGATCTGGGAGCTGGGCGGTGGGCGGTGGGCGGTGGGAGCTGGTCGGTGGAAGGGGAAATCGAAACAAATCGAATCGCATCGATTTGAAATGACGTCAAATGAAAAATGAAAAATGAAAATTTAAATAAATAAATAAGAGTGCTTCGCAAAACAATGGCCGCATAAATATTTGAATTTGAATTGTAATGACGAGCGGTGAACCCGTGCATATTCAATGATGCCACAGTTATGCTAAAAATACACGCCCGGGGATGGATCTGTGACTTGGCCCAGCGATTATGGGGCGGACAGTCCCAGCGGAGGCTGGACTTTTTGAGGGGCGGGTAAGGATGTCTGGAGAAGAAGGGTATCTGGGGCTGCCTAATCGATTGGCCAATGCGGCGCAAGGACTTGCCAAGTATGCCCATTTTGCTGGCGACCACTGTCCTAGCGCCGCATAAATTATCCACTCGAATTTATGAAGGCTCCTAATCGGCGGGAAAACACATATGCAGCTGTCCTTTCGACCCCGATCTGGCCCGAATATCAATGTTGATTTGGCCGAGCGGTGTCACTCCAGTGATATGTATATGGACGGCTCTTCGAGATTAGCCGAACATTGCCTGACATTCCATTAGCCACACGTAATGGGATTGGGCGATTGACACGATAAGGTTGGGGGCTGCTTACAAATATTATAATGGATGCATTTTGAACAACTTCGCCGGCGTCTCTCGCATAATTGAATTGAATGGTTATTCAGTTACCCGAGCATGCTGTCTGAGACACGAACTATTTTCTAATCACTTGATTGCCCTAATTCAATTGAGGGCATTAGACCAGAGGCCCCAGGACGGCTCTGGGTGGGCTCTGTCGTTGCTTCATTACTTGATGGATTTTTAATTAGTGCAAATAGCATCGATCAAAAGTCGACCCCAAGTAGACTCGAGTGCAACTCGACACACTCGCAATTAGCCGCAATGAATATTTTTGCCCCACGGCTTGTTTCTCCTGCCTCGTCCACTTTCGGCAATTTTCCTGATGGCTCAGTATCGCCATCAGTATTATATATGTATTAAAACTTTGCTTCCGGTTTGACCCTCTGCCCCATGTCCTCTTTGTGCAAGTGATAGGCGTGTTGTTCGTTGCAAGTTGGGAACTTTGCTTTTTGTCCAGCAACTTCATCCCAGGCAGCCTTCAGCTCATTTTTCCTCTATTTTTTTTTAAACAAGGTTTCTGTGGCAGGAGTAGCATAGTAGCATGGTTTGAAAGTTGCAAGTGCCGTAGGTTTATGGCCCGGAAAAAAACAAAAAGTTGGTAATGAAGTTGGCCCAAAGGCCGGCCAGCTGGGCTGCGAGCTGGCTAGTTGGCGAAGTTGCGTCACCAGAGCGAGCAACCTGCTGCAATTAATCACGATTGACATTGAGATGAATAAAAAAGCGAGTTGTGCAGGAATTTAAAACTTTGCTGGGCTTAATGAGCTGAAAAAATCTGAAGTCAGGGCCAATTAGTGTAGCCGCCGTAACTGGGTGTCGTCGGGCGTTAAAAGTGACAATGTTGGAATGGAGCAGCCAATGGCGAGTTAATTAGAAGACTGATACTGCAGCTGGGAGTTCTCATATTGGTTTAACTCGCTCGCAGGCCGTTCTCGAATCAAATCAGCTTAATGGCACAAAAAGGGGGACACTGCCTTTCTATCAGCCACAAACTATCAGCAATTTGACATGCAAACCGCTTGCCCCAGGCCACTTTACCTCTCTGGAGGCACTGACATGTTTCTGAAACACAACCCCCCCTTTTTGGAGTTGAACGAGAAGGGAAAAGAAATTTCCGCACTTATTGGCAGTGTTCTTGGCAGCGGCAAGACTGCACTTCCACAGCTGCCGTTGACACTTTTATGGCGCCTGGGAGAGGCCAGGAACGAATGCTTCCGGCTTGTCCTGACACCTCATTGATGGCATAATCGATTGCGAGCTCGCTGCGACCTTTTATTGCTGCGTCTGTCACATTAAGTGTAATTACTCGGGACTACCCCGAGATAACAAGTCAACAGGTTGGTCCTGCCGGGACGCCAGAAGAATATTACGATTTTCCGAAGACCATGGTGGGGGCTTAGCGAGGGCTGAGCGGAAACGGAAGCGGAAGCTGAGCCGTCGCGCCCTCGTGGCCTTTGTCCCATTGTTGTGGCCTCTCCTGCACCGCCTCGAGCCGAGTCCTAGGGACTTTTGTGTCGTCACTAATCGGCTTAGAAGCCCTGCAAGCAGGCCAAGAACCGTGGCTTTAATTTGAAATCAAACCGATGCACTGCGGGCCGGAAAAAAGCTGGCAAGGTGAGGCCAATTTCAGAGCTGTTCTATTGGCATTCGAGTCCTTGTAGTGCCCTGAATATGCAAACGCGGTAGCCGTGTGGGCGTGGCACACTCCCCGCTGCGCCGACACAAAAAACAGAAACTCGAGTCTCAAGCACGCTCGACTAACACCAAAGCAACTGAAATAGCACCGAATAAAAAGCGGGAACTCGCTTATGGAGGAGCGGGGGAGGGCTGGAAAAGTTGATCCCTCGCCGCGCTGCCTTTTTCATCCTCGCATCCTTTTTGTCTTCCCGCCCTGTTTGCAATTCGACAAAGCGCTACAAGTTTTTCCGTTTGAACCTATCACCTCGCGCCCTCGCCCCGCTGCAGGGCGGAGGGGCAGCTGCGGCAAGCTCGTAATCATGTAAGCGAAACATTATGCTGCAATTTATGTGCGCGGGGCAATAAGTTAATACGCCGCACGCGCCGTCATCATCGCCCCCGCCTAGGCGAGTACGGATCCGGGTCCGAGTCCGGTCACGGATTCCGCGTTTTTTGCCTCCGCGCTTTCCACATCCCACGGTGGCTGGGGCTAAAGCTCCGCTAAAGAGCCGGAGTACGTGTAATTCAATAGCGGCAGCAACGAAAAAATCTTTACTTTACTCTGTTTGATGCATTCAGGATTTTCGCGGGAGCATTCGATAGTAAACGCTAAGCCCATTGCCTCTGTTTCTGCGCCGTGTTTTTCAGCAGAAGCTCTATTTCTGCCGGCCGCTGCTGAATGGGTTCTCCTCTGGGGCTTAAGCCCATTATCCCCCCTAATCGGCGCAGATTAGGACGAATCGCACGGCGCTTTGTCCTTCGACTAGCGACTAGCGGGTGTTCGGCTGTTTTGAATGCCACCAGCGGCATTGTTTTTGCTTCATTAAACGAAAATGCAAAGTAAACGAAACGTGTTTGCCAACTGCATTGTCACTGTTTTTCCAGGCAGGCATCCTTGCCGCCGAGTCCTGGCTCCCTCAACTTGCAACTTGTAACTAATATTTGTGCAGTTTGATTGTCTCTGGTACTGTTTAAACTGGTCCTGCTCCTGTTGCCTCTGCAGGGGAGGCGTGTGCAAATGCCAGCTTAAGTTTTTATCAAATTTCAGACGCTGGAGCTCCTCCCGAGTCCTGCATCCTGAGTCATGAGCGCTGAGCGACCTCATCAATCAGAGGAGCATAATCCGAATCAGAATGCAGCACTTGCAGCTCCAGGTGGGGCGGTGTCTGGCAGCATTGTGCGTCCTTGTTGTCCTGCAAATCGCCCGACAATCTACAATGGACACTGGATTAGGTCGGCTATAATAATGGAAATCGGAAAAGCAGGGGAAAATAGTATCATTTAGGCACTGGATTCTGGGTCCTGCCTGCCCGTTGCAGATTTAATTTCCGTCAAGTGGCCAGGATGGGGAGGACCAGCCTCAAATTGGCTTTGTTAGATTCCAATTTCAATTTCTGGTCTTCTGGCTATTTTCGGTTTCCCAATCCTTTGGCGATTCGGGCCGGCCCTCAAAGGTCATCAGATTCGCATATTTGCCACAGCTGTCCCGAACAGAATGCCAGAAGTGGCCTTTCGGCGAGCCACCGCTCGGGCGACCATGTTTACGGGCACAAAGTACATGTCGATGGCAGACGGGCAGGGCAGCTCCTCCGCAAAACACCAAAACTAACGACAACCGCAGTCTTGGCCCTGCCACCTGCCGGCCTGCATCCTGCATTGCATTCTGGGCGACCTGGCCGAAAATTCCTCAATCGACTCACCCACACGCATATGTTGTACATTCTCTATTGAAGGACTCCCCAGGACCCGACCCCCACACACAAAAAAGCAAGCCCGAACGCCCGGCGGCCGCAGGCCAAAATGCCATAAACATGTTACATATTGTTGGGCCCGGCCATGTCCGCACTCTGCCACCGCCTCCGCAGATCCTTCGAATATATGTATGTATGTATGCAGCAAGGCCAGGCAGGTCCTTTGGCAAAAATGAATTTCACTTAACCGGGTTAAGCCGGAAAATATGCGCCCAGAAAGCTTTCATTACACAACTTGTTTTGCTGCACATTTTTAAATTGAATTTGAGTGTCATGGTTCCTGGAAATGCCAATTTCGGCAAAACTTGCCTGAAATTAAATGAAAATTTCGGATTCAAACCGAGCAGAGTGGTCTGGCCTGATCCCAGTTCTAAGGGAGCTTTAAATATGGCCTTCCCGCGTCCTGAAGCGTATTTGCTTGGTGAAAGTTTTCGGCTTTTGCTCAAAGGAAGAAAACGGAGAGCTGCTCGAAATCAAGGGCATCGGTAGCTGCCATTATTTTAATCACCAAAACTATTTTAATCACCTTGCCGAAATTGGAAATGACATCAGAAACTTTGCTTAGCTGAGCTATAGAGCCGGGAGGTAAATCCGAGCTCCCAGTTCCACCTCCCGGAGCACCATTACCATTTTCGAGCTCAAGGGCTTCCTCGGATGACCCTCATCTTTCGCATAAATTTCATTTAATCCGCCGAGCGCTTGGAGGACTACTACTTCCGCCGCTAGTGGGGCTCTCAAAGGCTCCGGGAATCGGGAGTGCAGTGCGTACATCTTCGCATGCCGGGTGCCGGCTGAAAAGTTTGCCGCTGTATGACATTTGTTATAAATTTAATTAAAACAAAATGCCGGAAATGAGTGAAGTGCGTCGAGGGGCGCGGGTCTGGGGCTGCCACACAAAGGGAAACTTGTCTAACTGACACAGGCTTCTAAGTCCTTGGCTCGGGTCCTCGGTCCTGGGTCCTGGGTCCTGGGTCCTTGGACCTGCGTTCTTGGCAAAAACACAAATAGCCCCAAACGAGCACACACACTCAGAGACAGTGTCTTCTTCGTCGGCTCCATCTAGGCATACAAACACTTGGCAGGCAGCCTCTCACATATCACAAAACTTTTTCAAAAACCCAAAACGGAAGCCGCCACTTGGCAAGCCGAAGCCGGCAATACCCTTGGCGGGGCACAGCGGTTGGCTGCCTCTCGAGTCGGGGCGACTCGGTCCGGGGAGGGCATGTGTGAGGCTGCGACGGGCTGTCATTAAAAGGTTCGAAAAAAGTTTTCACTTTTCCGCCGAAGTGCGAGCATTCAAATGAGGGGCAGGGCGCTGGGAAAGGGACTGGGAGAGAAGCCTAAACTTTGCCAGATCCCAAGGAGGGGTGTTGAAAAAATAAAATAAAATAATTACTTTGAGATAATATGGGTCCTGGCCGTCCTCCGGCAGCCAACGACCGCAGCCTCGCGAAACTTTGCGTTTGCGGCGCTAATGTCGGAAATTTGTTAATTTCGCTCCTAAGCGAGTGCAATTACATGCCCCAATGAGGCTCGCGGTCCTAAGTACCAAATCGTGTTGAGATCAGTGCGTATACTTAATATTTTCCCCCAGCCGAGTCGAGCCGAGCCCAAGCCAAAGCCAAAGCCGGAGCGGCCATTCATCTAGTGCCCCCCCAGCCGCAGCCGGAAATAAATTTTCAAATTATTCTCATGATTATGTGGCGGCGGCCACAACTTTCTGCGCCACACACACCCCCAAGTTGGCCCACTATCCTGGCCGAAACTAAAAGCATACATCAAACTTTTGGCTCTCCACGCACGCTTTTTATGATCGAACGAACAGGGGCTCCCGAATTAATTTAATCATTCAAATTGCTTCCAAAGTGTTTTTGTGCGGAAACAGGAGTCGGAGTCGGAGGATAGTGGGGGCTAGCCAGGACTATTTCAGAGCCTAGTTCTGCTGCTCCCTCCAGCAATTAACCTTTGTGTGGGAGTCCTATTCCTGCCGTTTCATTGTCTGACCCGACCCTCCGCCGTTAGCTCGTTAAAAGTTTCGTCTCCTGATCTCGAACCAGGCCTGGTCCTGGTCCTGTCCCGTGTCCACTCTACATGCATCGATGTTGAATTACAAAACTGAATTATTTATTTAGTGCTGGTGATACAACTGCTCCTTCAAACAAATAACCCAAACGGCTACAATAGAAGTGTGGGCAAACAATTTTGCGGTCAGCCATGTGTGTTTGTTCTGGTGTATGGAGTGTGCAGGGTAGTGTGTGTGCTGTGGTTGTGGGAATGTTTGCTCAGGTCGTTCCCCTTCAATTGATTGGCATTCGGTGTTGATTGCTCGGCCTACAATCTTCCAGCCACCTAATCTTCCGGCGGCCTCTTCTTATCGCCCAACGTCGAATCGCAATCACAATCACAATCAGAATCGGAATTGGAAGTGGAATCGGAGTCAGAAGTACTCTCCCACCGCCCGGAGTGTTATCTGCTCCACCTGGGCGTGCGGGGGCGTGGCAAGGGCGTACATGACGGCCTGGGCCACATCGTCCGCCTGCAGGATGACCTCGCCCAGCTTGGCCTTGGTCTCGTCGGGCACGATTTCGGTGGCCACCCAGCCGGGATTGATGCTCTGGAACGGGGGAGATGCTTGTTAGAACCCAGACCAGACCCAGGAGAACCTACGAAATGCTCACCGTAGTCTTGATCCTGGAGCCCTTCTGGATCAGCTCCTGGCGGCAGATCTCGTGGACGGCCGTCAGTCCGAACTTGCTGGGCGTGTAGGCGTTGAGGCTCTCGTCCGCCGGATCCGGCTTGTAGCCGGCCACCCCGGCCGTGCTGTTCACGAAGAAGAGGTGTCCGGGCACCTGCCGCCGGCGCATGCTGCTCGCCGCCAGCTTGGTGCAGTAGATGCTGCCCATGAGATTCGTCTGCAGGGTGCTGGCGATGTCCTTCGTGGGCATGTCGATCAGCTGGCCGCCCAGGACGATCCCGGCGTTGTTCACCATCACGTCCACGCCGCCCAGCTCCCGCTCGATCCAATCGAAGGCGGCGTTCACCTGCGCCTCCTCGGATACGTCGCAGGCCTGCTGGTGGAACCTCCCTCGCTGCTCCTCCGGCAGGGACTCCCTGAGCTGCTGGAGGCGTTCGGTACGCCTCGCCAGGCCCACCACTTGAAGCCCAGCGGCTACCAGCAGGCGGGCGCAGGCGGCCCCGATCCCGGAGCTCGCGCCACTCACCACTGCCACACGGTTCTGCCACCGATCCATCGCTGCGAAAAGTCGTCTGTCAACTGAGGGCGCTCTCCGCCGGATCGGGTTATATGTGCGTCGGGTGGAGGCTTATCTCGGAGCCGTCTCTCTTTTATCTGTCTCTCTTCATGCACTGGAAAAAACAGGGGTCCGGTTAGCCTGAACATTAACGGAAAATAATCATTATTTCAAGACACAATCAGTCTTACTTTTTCTTACAAATCAAAGAGTCCGAAAGGCATATTCTTGCAGTGTAGCGATTGCTCGCATGACGTGTCTCTTACTTGGTCTTTGCTCCTTCCGAACAGGCCATCCGATCCGACAACAGATGTTGTTCTGTCCGATTGTTTGTTTGCCAACCTTATCGACCCTGAAAGTGGTGTGATTACATTCGATGGGACCCCTAGACCCCAGTGGTGTCTTTCAAATAATGGGTTATCATATTATTATTTTAATTGAAAGAATTGAACAAATACGTTGAGATACTCCGCCTAGAATCGGACAAAAAGTGCAGGATATGGGAGATATGAACATGGTGGAACAGCGAATTGATGCAGATGCAGATGCAGATTGGAGGCGAATGAATCTACGAGTCTTTTAAGGTATTCCGCGTGAGAATCGGATGAAAATTGGCGGAGATATGGACATGGTAGGGAGGCCAAATGGGGGATCCTGGATTTTGCAGGGGGTCCCATGGGAAAAATTTGAAAAATATGGATCAAAAATTTCGTGCTGGGGTTTTGATGCAGATTGGTGGAGAATCTATCTACGAGTCTTTTAAGGTATTCCGCTCGAGAATCGGATGAAAATTGGCGGAGATATGGACATGGTAGGGGGGCCAAATGGGGGATCCTGGTTTTTCCAAGGGGTCCCATGGGAAAAATTTGAAAAATATGGATCAAAAATTTCGTGCTGGGGTTTTGATGCAGATTGGTGGAGAATCTATCTACGAGTCTTTTAAGGTATTCCGCTCGAGAATCGGATGAAAATTGGCTGAGATATGGACATGGTAGGGAGGCCAAATGGGGGATCCTGGATTTTGCAAGGGGTCCCATGGGAAAAATTTGAAAAATATGGATCAAAAATTTCGTGCTGGGGTTTTGATGCAGATTGGTGGAGAATCTATCTACGAGTCTTTTAAGGTATTCCGCTCGAGAATCGGATGAAAATTGGCTGAGATATGGACATGGTAGGGAGGCCAAATGGGGGATCCTGGATTTTGCAAGGGGTCCCATGGGAAAAATTTGAAAAATATGGATCAAAAATTTCGTGCTGGGGTTTTGATGCAGATTGGTGGAGAATGAATCCAGGAGTCTTTTAAGGTATTCCGCTCGAGAATCGGATGAAAATTGGCAGAGATATGGACATGGTAGGGAGGCCAAATGGGGGATCCTGGATTTTGCAAGGGGTCCCATGGGAAAAATTTGAAAAATATGGATCAAAAATTTCGTGCTGGGGTTTTGATGCAGATTGGTGGAGAATCTATCTACGAGTCTTTTAAGGTATTCCGCTCGAGAATCGGATGAAAATTGGCAGAGATATGGACATGGTAGGGAGGCCAAATGGGGGATCCTGGTTTTTCCAAGGGGTCCCATGGGAAAAATTTGAAAAATATGGATCAAAAATTTCGTGCTGGGGTTTTGATGCAGATTGGTGGAGAATCTATCTACGAGTCTTTTAAGGTATTCCGCTCGAGAATCGGATGAAAATTGGCTGAGATATGGACATGGTAGGGAGGCCAAATGGGGGATCCTGGATTTTGCAAGGGGTCCCATGGGAAAAATTTGAAAAATATGGATCAAAAATTTCGTGCTGGGGTTTTGATGCAGATTGGTGGAGAATGAATCCAGGAGTCTTTTAAGGTATTCCGCTCGAGAATCGGATGAAAATTGGCAGAGATATGGACATGGTAGGGAGGCCAAATGGGGGATCCTGGATTTTGCAAGGGGTCCCATGGGAAAAATTTGAAAAATATGGATCAAAAATTTCGTGCTGGGGTTTTGATGCAGATTTGTGGAGAATCTATCTACGAATCTTTTGGGGTATTCCGCTCGAGAATCGGATGGAAATTGGCGGAGATATGGACATGGTAGGGAGTTAAGGTATTCCTCTTGAGAATCGGATCAGCAAGTTGGCGGAGATATGTAGGAGGTCCCGGACTTCAAAGTTAACAGTCCCATAGGGAAAATGTGAAAAATTTGGATGAAGTATGGTGGGCTGGGGTGCAGATTGGTGGAGAATGGAAGTATGTAACCTTCTTTGGATTTATGCGGGAAGTTCTTCGATCCATCACTGGTGGGACTCGAGCTGGCCTCCCCAAACGGGTCTTCCGTCATGCAGCGGCAGCCCACTCCAGGCGCAGCCCATGCATTTAAGAGGAGCCATTAAAAAGCCAACACGCAATGCAGTTAAATGGCGCCTCATGTTATGACCGCACGAGGCACACACCGCACACTATCTGCATATGTGGGTGTATCTGGGGGTGTATCTGCGAGTGGGCTGCAGCTTGCATCTTGCTCCTTTCTGGTTTATCGCTCCGCACACGCTTGACATGTTTTGCGACTCCGGCCACCTCCCAGTCCTCCGGCTGCCCCTATATGTCCTTTTTTATGTCCGCTCGTAACATTCAAGAGATGTTTAAATGGCAACAATAAAGCAACAAAGGCAAAGCCCCGAGGACTGGGCTCTGGGGCTGGTGGGGGCTGGTTACTGCATCTAGTTGCAACATGTTGCTAGTGCCAATGCCCATCAAATCACAACTGGGGCCGTTTTGCCAGCACTTTATCCAGCAATTACTCAGGCAAATGATGACAGAAAGCTTTGTAAAACAAACTGTGTCATAAACGGACGGGGAGGCGCTGCCGAGGGCCGAGTGGCAGGGAGTGAAGGACGGAATGAAGATAAAGACGCACAAATTGCTTTTCCACCGCAACACCACCTCCGATTAACCGCTCCGCCGAAAACGCTCATCAGAGACGCTGCATCAAATTGATGCAGAGCCATTTGTATGGATTTCTGGGGAGAAGGATATTTGGGCCGTTTAATTCGAGACGTGCCAGTCGTTAGCGGGACGTCCTTTGGCCCCCAGTGGCCCGTTCTGACACCTGAACCGCACTCGGAGTCGGAGGGGCTGTTGAACAGCCTTTCAGGCGCACGTCAATGGACACAAGCACCCGGCGGAATATGCAGATTTCTGGCCTTTATTTTTGTCGATAGCCTCGTCGCAAATCAACAAGCCAACACATGTCCCCGGCCCGGATCGGGACCGCCTCAGCTGACAGCTGCCGAATGGAAAACAGGGCGTGTCACAAAAGCCATCCATGGAGTTCACGAATCCGGCAATCGACGGATAGGTTAACGAATTGTGGGCGGAGCTAGCAGCGCGTGGATTGCATTTAAAACATTTCTGACAGTTTGTTTAATTGGATGCATTCATCATCATTGCTTCCCACAACTATTTCGAAGGGCAGTCCTTGAATCCTTAAGCTCGTTCGTTTTACACATGACTTCCTTGGGCCATTAAGCGGCTGGGAGAATCAAGCCGAAAGCCAAAGCCAAAATCAAAGTCAAGCCTTTGGCCAAACATCGTTGGTCTGGAAATCCCTTGACCGCAAAAGCCATGCATGTGGTGTCCTGCCCCTCCCCCAAGGCAATCCTTTTCCCCTAAAAAGTTTTCACTTGCACTAGCACTTTTCCACGGCTGCTCCTGCCCCTGCTCCTGCCCCTGTCCTGTCTTGAAAATAGGTTGAGCTGCCAGGCGGCGGCTGAAGGCCACTTCAGTAATAACTTTGCTTTCAGAGGGAGTTGCGCCTTAAAATGTTTATCCTTTTCATTTCGTTTGTCTTACTTGCCACTTGCCACGGCCAGTGAAGGCAGCACCGGTCGAGGAAGCCCTCAGAATGCTCTTTACTCCGTGCTCCATATCTTGAATTACAAAAGCCAGTACAGTGTTCCATGTGCAGTTCCCTATACAGTCGTCGTTTGTCAAGTTAATTGTATCCTTTAAGCAGATATCCTCCTTCTGGATCCTGGCTACTGGAAGCTCGTGTCCTTTTTGCCAGTGCCTTCCAAAGAATGTGGCAGGTTGAGATTCATGGGCTGCTTTAGTTGAACAGGATCCATAAAATTAACGCTGAATGGGGCGAGCTCCGGGATGCAACAATGTCTGCAACCACCACCCGGCACACACCACTACACCCCGCCCACAGCCTTTGTGTGTAATGAAAAGGAAAGTAGAGTAACGAGCCAACAATAACGAAAACATCTACTCCCAAGACAAGACAATTGCCGCAACAATGTTTTTCGGTTTTTGCAGGCCGCAGTTTTTCGTCGGGCTTCCCTCCTTTTGTTGGTCATTTAGGAGCTCATTTTGTAGCCTCATTAATGTGCACGTCGGATGCGGATGCGGATGCTTGGGGCTGAAGGTCGGTCGGGTCGGGTCGGGGCTGGGGCTGGGGCTGGGCTGGGGCTGGAAGCTAACCTATAATGACCGCTGAGATCCAGGCTCTGCCCTGCCCGGCAGAAGGCATTAAAATAACATCATGATATATGCAATCTTGGCCTAAATGCGCTCCCAACATGTTGATTTCCTGTTGCCAGAAGATATATTGTTTTAATTTGTGTTGCAGAGCAAGAGCTCATTTATTTCTTCCCAATTCCCGAGCTCCTTAAGGGCATAAATAAGGAGTAAACGAAGGACCTCCCAGTAAACTGGCTGGTTTGGTTGCTTGCAGGGGGAGCGAGGGAGCCCCGATCCCTCTAATCTTTTTTTTAGTGACGAAAACGCCATCGATTTGCCGTAATGTCTCTAAGAACTTTTAATAATATTATGATGTTACCACTTACCCAAGTTGCCAAAGTTGCGAAAAATGGGTGTCACTTCCGCCCCCTCCGCCACTCAACCTGCCCCCCACTCTGGCCAGGGCTTGGCCCTCGTCACTTTTCTTCGCATTCTTCTTGTACTTTCCGCTCCTTTTTGTCCTTTTTTGTACCTTTACACTTAACTCAATTTGCTGGGCCAAATAAAGTACCCAGCACGGCCACGCCCCCCGACAAGCTTATTGGGGGCAACTGCCGGGGGAGTTCTTCGGGATGGAGGCGCGGCAGCGGCGCCAGGAGCGGGAGCGAGAGCCGTATAGAAAATTATTGCTCAACGGAAAACAATTATTTTGCGACGGTGCGCTGGGCTCCCCACTCCCGGGGCTACCTGCTCTCTGACGGCAGCTCCTTCACGGCCCTCCTGACCCGCCCCCCGAGGGCGTGGCGTCGTAGGATATCGTGTAATCTGAATATTGCCGTGACTCGACTATCGCCGGGGCCTCGCCTGGGCACGGAGGCGGCTGCTCCCTGCAGGACTGGCCCTCGGCCAGGCCAAGACGGGCTTGCTGCTAAATTGCACTTGCCATTTTGGCCATTTAGGGTTTATCGACTCCTGCCGCCACGCCCGCCCTCTGCCCTTCGGGACTGGTCGGGCTGGGGGCCAGGGAGTCCGGTGGGGGCCAGCACTGAGGTCCTGTGACTGCTTATCTGGAGTTGCTTAACCATGTCCTCCGAGTCAAAGATATCCAGGAGTTGGCTAAGAGCCTTTGTGTTCCGTTTGGGCAGAAACTCGACGAGGAGCCCTCTTAAATCCTCCAGAACTCGTGGCCATTAAAGCCATAGGTCGGGT
The DNA here is from genome assembly GCA_035047585.1 of Drosophila monieri. Classification (NCBI taxonomy): domain Eukaryota; kingdom Metazoa; phylum Arthropoda; class Insecta; order Diptera; family Drosophilidae; genus Drosophila; species Drosophila monieri. The sequence continues at coordinate 9,530,414 of JAWNPJ010000061.1, read as the reverse complement.
GTATTTCATTTTCATTCGGGCGCCTGCTTATTTCGAGTCCTGCCGGGGGCCACATGGCGTATGTGCGATATTTGGTAATGCGTGTAATTAAGCAACACGTTCTAGTCCTCGTCCTGTTGGCTAGCAACTTCCGGAATCCGGGCCGGGCCGGGCCGGGCCGGGCCGGGCCGTTCTTGCGGCGAAACATGAAACTCTAATTACCACAAAATGCCTGAAAGGAAACTGCTGCTGCTGGGAGGTAAAAAATAGGAGCAGACTGGGCCGAGTCCTGGGCGTTATTTTTTGTAACTTGTCAAGTATTTCGGATCCGCAAAAACACGTGATTTGACGAATAAAATGGCGGATGGCCGGAGGACAGGTGGGATGCTCAATTATCCCAGGCCTGGCCCAGTAATGGCCTGTGGCAGGGCCGGGACAGGTCCTTCTGCCAGTCGGGGGGATCGTGGCCTGTTCCCTGGTATCTCGAGTGGCGGATTGTGGATGGCGGCTTAATGCGCAAGTAATTGCCGCCCAGCCACCGATACCAGGTGCCAGATGCCACACTCCGAGCTCCCAGCGCCTGTCGCCAAAGCCAGTTGCCTGACGACGGAAAAGGGTTTGGGGCGGGCACCTGGATGTGTGAAAATAAGTCCCCCGATGACAGCTTAAAACCCACATTCATTGCTCACAATTAGAGCAGGGCTATACCTCGGCTAACACCTGCCTCTGTGCTTTAAAGAATTTTCCTGCTTTCCGCCGTTTTAAAACGTTGTGCATTTGGAAAATGAATAGGGCTGTGTGGGAAGGACCTCCCCTGTCGAGCTACGCATTTAAACTGAACCGGACCGGAAGCCCCGAGGCGGGCGGCAGGTCAGGTGCTTTACGGGTCCACTTATTGGCAAAATGATTAGTGCGTTTTTCGGCCCAGCCCCATAATTACGTCCTCTCCGTGTCCGGGACACAATTTTGAAATCCTTTCGCCCCTGGGCCCGGTTTGGCCGACATTTCCACATGCATTCTAAATGCCATTTCCCCAAATCGCGGATCGGCGCGGCCTCTGCGGCTCGAACTTCGACCTTTAATGGCGGGCCTGTGGGCGGAATGTGGAATGTAATGGCTTTCCACCGAATCTGTAGGCTTTAAAGACACAGTCAGGTCGGCAGGGCAGAGGCTTCACGTTTTTACCGCTGATCACCGGCACCCTTTTGGCTTCGAGAGCATAAACATCCAACAAATCACCGCTTGGAGACAGCGCCGCCCTCTGCCCTCTGACCCCGCCTCCAGTCGGCCGAGTACTGAGCGCTAGCATCTGCGACTGGCTTCTGGAACTGTTGCCAGTAAATAAACTGGCCAAATTTGTCTAATGCGCCGTCATCCCCATCCCCATTCCGAAGCCTGCCCGGGGAGAGGTCCTGCGGCCTGTCGGTCGGGGCATTGTCTTTGCTCCGCTCGTTCCGTGCATAATTCAGGAGTTCAAATTGCCAAACGCCACATAAAAGTACAAACAGGCACGTATTTATATATCCTGCCATCCCCCGGCCCCGGCCCGGGCGGGCGTGCTCCTTTTTCTTACTCTGTGGGGCTTATCCGGCACACTTGCAGCCAGGATAATAGTGAACGTGGAGGAGACTCGTGCGAGATAGTCGCCGAGTCCGGCCGCCGGGATGTCCATTTGGAATGTCCTGGGCACGAAAAGTAAGTGCGTTTCGGGTCCATTTGGAAGCACAATCTAATTGGATGGATGAATAGTGCTCCCCTCCAGCGCCGTTGGCAGGGCTTATAATTTTTTAAATACCACCTCCCGAGCAGCCCGATGCCGTTAATCCCCAAACCGCTATCATCCTGACCGCAGCTGTTTTAGGAATACAGGTTAGGTCGTCCTGGCTCTGAGGCTTGCATGCAAATTTTATGTTTTAATAATAAGTCTCTGGCATGCAAGCGTCGCATATTTTATGCCGATTGCTGCTGGGGCAGGGGGCTGTCAGGGGAGTCGTGGCGGCGGTGGGGGCGGGGGCTTAGACAGGCTCAAGGCGGTCCCACCTGAAGCCCAGGTCGTTCGTGCCCCGTGCTGTTTACTCGCAACCCAATTGTTTTCGGCCGAAACCCACAAAATGGACTGTGGGAGCGAGCGGGCCGGCGATGGCTCCGAAATCCGAGCACCCCACTCCGCCGATGGCTCAACAGTTGCAACTGTTGCGGCCTGGTTCGAAACATACTTGCACTTTACGGCCCGATGCGGCGATTGAATTCTGAACAGGGCCGATGGGTGCGTGTGGTCATGCGAGATGCAAATGCCACTGGCGTTCGACCCAAACATATGATGGAAGTTGGTGAACTGCCCACTGTTGCCAGGCACTCCCAGGATAGAGTACTTTCGTCCTGGAAACTGAAACGCGCTGGGAAGTGGCAGTGGGCTAGTCTAGCCGAGGGTGTAGGGGACCTAATTGTACCTGATAAGATAAGCTTCCCGCCGAACTGCGGTCTCAGTCCCTCCCTCCGCCGGCACGTGGCTGGGTGAGAACTCTCCTTTTCCCTTTGATTCTCCACTTAATTAAAAGCCCTTCGCTGCCGCTGCCGTGCAGCACGCACACGTGGCAGGAGCGTCGTAACCCCGTTTCTTACGCCAGATCTCTCCAATAAGTACCCGTCATGTGGCAGGGCATTCGAGCCAAAATACCAGTGACGAACGCCCCGAATATCCGAGGTCAGTACTGGCAATAACTATTCACAGCGTATCACTCGCCCAGTAATTAGGCCGGAGAGAGCCACTTTGTACTCGCCCAGTGCGGAGAGCAGATTTTTGAGTGGGGGTGGGGGGCCAGAGCAGGGTCTCTGGCTATAATTCGATTATCTTATTATTCTGTTCGGGAAAACACGTTCCATTGAATTAACTTTCGGATCGTGTCCAGAGCCCATTGTTTATTGTGAAAATGTAAAAAAAACAAGCCTATTGCTAGATTGCCAACGCGGCTAAAAAAAATAGTTACATTATTGCCTCCTGGGGAAGGATACTCCCGTCAGCAGGACTTGAAGATCGTGGCGTTCACCTCGTAGTGGCAGAGGGCCTTCTTGGAGACCTTGTCCTTGGGGTTGAGGGCGTAGACGGTGCCCTCCAGGGTGTAGATGGTGTTCGGGTGGTACATGAACTTCAGGAGCGCCGTGTCCGGCGGCACCTGGATGCGGTTCATCACGTAGACGCCGGCCTTCAGAGGACACGCCAGGCTCATGTTGCTGGCGTTCTTCGAGAGCATCAGCTTGGCGACGTTGTTCCAGGCGGAGACGTGCCGGATGTACTTCCAGAAGTCGCAGGTCTTCGTCGTCGAGTTGTAGAGGATCCGGGGCAGCTCCACCCGCGTCGGGGCGGGACCCGAGCCCCGCTTGCGGGGGTGCTGCAGGAGGACGAGGTGCCACAGCGGGATGGCCACATTCTGGTGCACCGTCGTCACCGAGGACAGGGAGTTGTTCTTGAGGAACATGTTCATCTTCAGGCGGTAGGCGGGCGTGTCCCAGCTCGAGACGCCCACCATCTTCATCGTGTAGCAGTGCTGTTCCGAGAGGCACAATTAGTCGGTTGGATTAGTTCGCTGCCAGTGCCAGGCACTGATCTTGCACGAGTAGTGGCTCGGTAACAGAACAAAAATGAAACAAAGGCACCCACCTGCCTGGCTAGTTGCAGGATGCCGAACAGGCTTAGGAGGCCCAGTATGCTGCCACATCCGCCCATGGCTCGAGAGGCGCTCGCCGCGGCTAATTACGACCGACTGAAGGATGTGCGAGCGGCGGCCCAGTGATTTAGTCGTTGCGGCCGCTAATGACGACTCCCGCGATTTGTCACACCTCAATTGGATCAATCTGGCCGGGAATTCGGGGCTAATTGCGATGTAATTGCCGGGCCAGTTATGGACGACCTGCTGGCTTGCTGGCCGGCCTGGTGGGGGAATCGAATTATATACATATCTGTTCTCTTTGCTGGCCCCCAAGCCAAAGCAAATAAAAGGGAAGGAAACATTTGGGGTCTCGTGTTCGGGTTCGGGCTGGGTTCTGTTTGTTTAGGTTGGGGTCCAGAGAATGGAACACGAGCTGCCCTGCCCGTTCGCAGCAACATGTTTATCTGCAGCAGCAGCAGCCACCGGAGTTGACTCTTTGTTATTACTAAAGTTTTATTATTGTTTACCCAGCTAATTGCATTTACGGTGGCATCCAGCCATCCAGCCGTCCAGCAACCACCCACCTGCCGTCGGGCCGCTGTCTGTGGGCGATTTCCGTTACACTTTTCTCGCAGATCCGTTTCCGGCTTACAGCGTGTGTGCTGCGGGATGACAGCCACCTCCGTCCCCCTATCCCTGATTCAATTTCCATATTTTCATTTCCAGTTTTCAGCTTTCCGCCTCCGTGGAAAATATTTGCCCGCCAGACTCGCTCCTTCCCGGCCCAGGACTCTGGGGCCGTGCCATCCATTCCAGCTCAGGGCTCCGTGCCTCGGCCCCTCCCCTCGCGGTGGCTTTTATGTTGTTAGCCAAACAGGATGGCTGATAGTCGGGCTTTGTTTCCCGCAACAAGCCAAACTAGCTTACGACTCTGGGATATCATTCTCGGCTGCTATGCTGCCGTTCTGCGAGGACCTCAGGCTTGGCAGGACGAAGCGGGGGACTGAGAATGGCCCACAAAAGCCATTTAGGAGCGCAGAGTCTATCTGTGCCGCTGGTTACTTGCCCTCCGATCTATTCCGGTTTATTTTTATTCCCCATTTTTTCGATTTGTGTCAATAGGCTTTTACGGGCTTTTAGTTGCCTGAATGGCGGCTGAGACGCTTGCGAGGCCTCGCTTTTCATGTTTTTAGGGGCGACCCTGCCACCTTCCCCATTCCGAGGGCACAAAGCCATTTGGCAGCTGCCGGAGTCGGGGAGTTCGTTTGCGGCCACACAAATGGCGACTTTAATGGGCCCACTTATGGCGGCGGAATAGAGCAGCTCCCCGAGGGCGAGGTGGCTCTCCTGTTCTCCGTATCTTATCGTGGCACTGCATTCGGGGCCTTGAACGTTTTATGATTGCATTTCTCAGCATAAAGTAAGCAGTGGGCGGTAGGGCGCTGTGTGGCTTGTGCGGCTGCCACAGCCCCTCTGGCCCCTCGCACTCGCCGCAGTGCGACTTCACACCAAATGCTCGGCTGAAACTTTAATAACCTCAGACGAGGCCGCCGACACTTGCAATAAAATGGCTGCTTGTCGTAGAAAACAACACTCGCAGCCGCACACCGCACGCCCCGTGGCTCGTAAAAAGAGCAGCGCCACGGAAACTAAAACGAGGCAAGGACCCGGGGGAGCGGCGTCCTGACCAGACCTGTCAACGCGTCGCCATTGCAGCTCGTAATCATGGCTCCCCGACCAGATCTAGCTCCACAGCCACATCCGTGTCCGCATCCTGCGCATCCTTTTGCGCCGGCAAGCTGTCAGTTGTAGTTTTGGGCCATCGCATCACATTTGTTTCGCTGCCTGGCACTTTATTGCCTGTCCTGCATAATTGTTGGGCTTATTATTGGATTTTGAATAACATCCCATCGACACCGACACCAACATCGACAGCGACAGCGACAGCGACATGGACATGAACATCGAGAGCCGTCACCATCTATTGGACAGGATGCCGGATGACGATGTTGCTGCTGGGGCTCTCTATTGATTGGGGACTCGGGCAGCTCCGAAAACGGCATAGCTGGGGCTTAGGCTCGGATTTAGTTTTTCTATTTATAAACGGGTATTTGCAGCCAATAATATTTTATTGATTTGCTGTCGGAAGTGTGCTGGAACGGAGTGTGTGCCGGATGCTCTATTGTTTGCTTAAAGCTGGTAACTCGTATTCGGGGGGAAGTGGCCCCCGACATGGGCCCTGGGGAGTCTGAACTCGTAGCCCAATAACTGGCAACTCCCGTAACCGTGACAGTGACCGTGCCAGTGACAGTATTCCGCATACGCCGTATGGGCCGGCCTATAATGAACCTGGCCCGAACTCCCTTGACCGCTGCTGCCAAGACAAAACACGGCCCATCAATCTCTGACAGGGCAGGACTATGCAAAACTCTCGAACTCTCCCAACTGCCCGGCGGAGTACTCGTAAATTTCGTTTAATCATCCGGACGGAGCCCTCGGACACAAAGGACTGTGATGTAGTGCCCAAAAGACACAAAAAAAAATTAGATCCCGAAAGGACCTAGCGAGCACATGGCCATTTAATTGCTCGGCCGGCCCTTTATTTCTGTGCCTGTTCCTTCTTATTGCGGCTCGTCGTTTGGTATGAAAATTTATTGGCAACGCGGAGACAGATGGGACGGGAAGTTGGACAGGGCGGCAGGATATAGTAGGATGTAGGAGACCCTAAGATACAAAGATAGGTGGCAAATTGGGTCACACATGCAACAGTTGGGGCCGGAACAGAAAACGGAGCATAAAACGAAACGGAAGTGGCGACAGCCAAGGTCACCACAGAGTACACAGTACACAGTACACAGTACAGCGTACGGCGTACAGAGAGAGAAATGGTCCAGTTCCCAGCATGCCAGGGCATCCGGCTCAAGCCCTCACTTTCTGGCAGTGCACGGACACTGATACGAGGATGTGGCCTGGGCTAGGGCGAGTTCTAGACAGCAGGTGGCTGGGGAGAAGGGGGGAGGGCCCACAAACACCCGGCAGAAAGTGCAAATTTATGTTGGAATTAATTGCAACTGGCAACAGGACCTCCGAGGACCCGCACACATCAACGGGTTGTGACTTTAATTAGCCGCAGAACAAGACTCCCCGCCCGGAATCAGTCAGCCGTGCGGGGAGTGCGACAAGTTCTGATTTATAGCCAGGTCCTGGCAGCGGAATAATTTCCACACTTTTCCAGGATAAACGGGCCCAACGAGGGCCGTTCCAAAGGGAAGTCGGAGTAATAGACCCAAAAAACGGGGCTGTTTGGCCAAACCAAGTCCGATCGCTTCAAATCCGATTCATTGGCCCTCTAGCCCAGGCGGAGGCGTGGGCTTAAAATACGTAATTAAATATATTAGAGACGGGCCGGCATGCTTTTGCACTTCCTGCTCTCGTCACTCCTGAATAATTGAGGCTAATTACAAATGCAGCAGTCAGGGCGGGCGGGGAAGAGCCTCCCACTTTCCCACTTTCCAGTGCGCCTTCAGGCTGTTCAGCCACTGGCCTGGCCTTCATTTGTCGTTTGTGCGTCGTGTTTATTAATTCATCATAATTATTACACACGCAACCTCAGTCCAGTCCGGCTCTGGATGCTGTCCGGAACTTTAGACCTTTTGACACCGGAGATTTAAATGCCATAGCCAGAGCAGGATCAGGAGCAGGAGCAACAGAGCCCTCCCATTAATATTGCATACCTTGGTGCGTTCCATAAACCGAATTTAGAGCACAATTTTCGAGTGGTTTCGATTTGCTGACAGCCCGGATGAGCGCATATGCGGAAAGGCTCAGCAAACACGCCTCGTGCCACATCCTACTCCGTACAGGCTACATCCCACCTGTGTGCGTGTGGGCGGTGATTTTACGGACGTGCCCCGGGCCATCTAGGTGGAAAATTAATAACCCAAGAATGAAAAGCGATTGGGAAACGCTCAGAATACCATCGTGCACTCTATCATCCTGTCCATTAACAATAAACCGAATGCGGCTGCATATTTGAGTGGAGTATTGTTGCTGCCCCAGGCGCTATAATCAATTATTTAGCCGGCATTCTTACAACCACTAGGTGTGTGGGTGTGCGTCGGGTAATCGGTTCTGGTCCTGCCATATTGCCACATTGCCACATTGCATTTTAAAGTAATTTGTTATGGCTATAAAGTGCCGTATCAATTATTTAGTTGCTCGCAGTTTTAATCATTTTGTTCGCCCGTTTCGGGGCCGGAGCGGAAAGCAATTAATGAATAAGGACTGTCCTTGAGGCAGTCCTCAAAAGGTGTCCCTTGGCGTTAGGGAAGAGGCGTACCAACCCCCTTTATTCTGGTACCAACTGGAAATAATTTAGCCGCCACATAACTCACCTGCCCGGCTCTGTTTTCCTTTCGCCACTGGGCCACAGGGCCCCTCGACCTGCCGCATGTAAATCCTTGAAATTGATGCCTCTCGTCGACGACGGGTCGGGGGTCACGTATTTGCCATTCAATTGCTCATTCACACCAGCAAGTTTGCATCCATTCGCAGCGGCAAATGAATTACAACTCGATTCGCACTCGCCTGTTGCTGCCCCCGCCAGGACACACACACTGGCCTCTGATGTATTTGTGCAAGTGTGGAAAATAAATAACCGGCCCGCAATGGACTCGAAATAAAAACATAAAGGATACGCCATCAGTGCTGCAACAGCGGTGGGAAAAAGGAGCCCGCCCCCTCCCCCAACCTAAAGCTGAAATGGAAACCGAAACTGAAACTGAAAACTTGGCGACCAACTCGAGGGGCATAAATTTGTGGCGGCGTGTTCAGTGTTTAGCCAGCGCCAACTTTTCGCAGCCACCGTCCCAGGGACATTTGGCGAAAGTTAGCCGACTGAGACAAATGGCAGCAAATTGTAAATAAATAAAAGTTTTTCGGCCACTCGGGACTCGGGATACATAAATCCCATTGAATAACGCCGATCAATTTTGGGGGCCGTTCGAGGTCCGAGGACAAAGTTTTCCTTCCCCGTCCTCGGCCCACTCCTGGTCGAGCGCCTGGTCGTGGGTACACTGTGCGACATAATTTGCAATTAGATTGTGTCTGCGGCGACACTGGCTGCCGGACTTGATTATGCGCTCGAACGGTGGCTCTTGTTTATGTTTATGGAAATTGTTTTTCCTCAGACACCTTTCTTTGTCCTGCCCCTGCCTTAGTTGGGCCCCCGGCAGGATTATCCTCCGGCTTATCCGCTTAGTTGTTGTTTTCCTCTGCATGGCCTGCTCGACACGGAGAGAAACCTCCCGACCTTCCCCTCATAAGTGGGCCACTGCCGCCCAGATACTTGCAGCAGCTCAGCCATTGAGGAGCAACATGTCCTCTATTTGCATCGCAAACTTTCGCCACTGAAAGTGACTTGGCTTATTAGGGCCGGCAGAGGATTAGGCGCCCGGGTCCGACTTGATGGCCAGCGCAAAGTTTTCGGCTAGTGGAGCCCGCTCCCAACCCCTGTGTATGTTGGTTCCTGCCCCGGATATTTATCCTGCCAGGCCACACATCTCTATCCCCATCCCCACACATGCGAGTGACGTTTCTTTTGTGCGTTAATGGAAAAAGTTAGAAGGCCGGATCCGGAATCCGGAATACAGAGCCTGTTGCCGTTGCTGCTTGGGCTTCTGTTGATTGCATTCGCTGCTGGGTCTTTCAATGGGTATTACAATAAACGGCAGCCCATTGTTGTGTTGCCCGGAAGATAACAAATCCAGCACACGCATCACTGCCGCACTGCCACACCTCCACACTGCCTCACTGGCACGCAGCCTGCCTCCGCCCGCCCTTTGTGGGTGCAACGTGCGGCGGCAACACCAAACATTACGTTAAACACTGCCCGCCCCCGGGTATTTATCGCAAACTGTTTGCAATTTATAATAAGCATAATGAATCCTTGGAGGGGGAGTGGGTGGTCTGGCCCCCAGCCGCCACAGCCAGTGTGCAGCGGTTGACGATGCAGGTCAAGGCTGCGGGCGCAACAATAGTAGACTTGTGGAAGGAAACATCAGGCTGATGCCCGAATTGATGAACAAAGTTTGGCAGCCTGCACCAGAAATTCTAAGAGGAGATTAGCTGGAATTAGGCACTACGGCACAGTGTCCTTCGGATCCCTCGTGGAAAGTGTCAAAGTAATGTAATTGACTAGATGAGGCATAGCCGCTTTGGAATCCTCTGTGCTCTCAGCTATTCCGACATCTTGCCAAATTCATTATTTGTCTTCAAGGATGCTGTCCTTGACTTGCACACACACTCAAAAAAATAGCTCATTTTCCAACGGAAGTGGACCGCTCGAGATGAAATTTGTCGAACAACTGAACTGGATTTCTAACTGGGCGAGTGGAAATTTCTTCACTTGGCTTCGTTCCGCGTGGAGTGGGCGGGGAGGGGAGGGGAGGGAGCCTGGGCCCTGTTTGTGGTCGGAGCTGCTTAAAAACTGATTAACACCTCTGCCATAACAAGTTTCAAATTACCAAGGGGCGTCTAACTGCGCTGGCCCACTGCGGCTGGAGCCTCGATATTTCCACTCGCAGGTACTCCGGCCGGTTGGTATGTGCTCAGGTGGTTAGCACCTCGTTGGTGGAAAAGATGTGTAGTCTTCCACTGGCACTGTGGGATGAGTGGTTCTCATTCATGCGCCGCTTCTCGGGAGGCTTGGGTTAGGCCTGGCTGCTGAGGACTCGGAAGCCCACTGGAAGCTCTGGGTCTGGTGCAGGGCTAACTAGGGTATCGGCTGGCTCGTTCAACCCCAATCTCCTCCGGAACAATCTCACTTATTGAGCAAACTGTTTAGCGCGTTTCGGCCTTGTTTGCTCTCTTTTCGGCCCGGCCGAGCGTTTTACCAGCCGCATGTTAAATGCCCTAATTTCCCGACCACTTGGCTGTTGGCTTTTGTGCGAGGGGTGCGGTGCCTTAGCACCTTGGTGCGATGTGGCCACAGTGCCCCCCCTATGTCACTGGAAAAGCCAGTGTGTGCTGACATAATTGCAAGTGGATATCAAATATTGCCTCTCGGCTCTTCCGGCTAATGACTCCGAGAGGCTGGCAGCTGCCAGGCACAGGCGGGTGCCCCAGGTCGGGGTCGGGGGCTCAAGAATGCCAATGAGTCGGAGTTCCGAAGCTAACCCTGAAATGCCAAGATTCCCAGAACAATGGGTCTCTTCTCCCCGCTATTCATTTATTGATTTCTGAGCTGGCGCTGTAATTTCAGGAGAGGAGGCTCCCCCACAGCCTCCTCTCGTTACTTGTCTGTCACTTTTGATAATTATATGAGCGTTACACGCTACTTTCCCTGGAAATGGAAATGGAAATGGGCATGGAAAGGGAAAGGGAAAGGGAAATGGGCGTGGAAATGGATGAAATTTCGTTGGCCTGTGTCAGTCACACCTACAGCCACCCGCACACTCTCGCACAGGACGCCAGGTCCTTCGATGGCTACAAGGATTTGCACTTAACCTGCTCCACTTGCAGCCCAACTCGGCAGCAATTGAGATTGCAGGAGAGAGCCCGGGCGGGAGGACGTGTGCGAAGGGGCTCCTCAAGTGGAAGCAATCGCTCAAGCTGGCAACCCTTTTCTTAGGTATGTCTCGGCCTCCTCTCCGATGCCTCCGCCGGCTCCCGACGTCGCCGCTGACCCACTTGGCGGAGGTGGAGGAGAGGAATCGATTCGAGTCGCATTGGAATTCAAAGTGGAAGGCAGCGCCCGGCAGCTGGGAGATAAAGAGGAGCACTTCCCGTTTCGGCGGCCCTGCTCACATTTCAATCTCGCACGGGCCTCCATTGATAAATATGCCAAATCATCGGGCACGTCCTCCGAAGGCGAGGGCTCCTGATCAGGGCCCTACCAGGCCCTGTGACCCGGGCCCAGGACACGTGCTCCGAGCAGGACAAAAAAAACTGGATGCCGGCAAGGGGAAATTGCGGCACGAAGCGAAAGAGGTGGCAGGAAAAAGTTTTTCCATTCACTTTTCGTTTGTTTGGCGAGTTATTCTGTCAAAATTTATTTAAATATTCTTCCAAACTTCCCGGAATACAAGCTTGGGCCGCGTCAAGGGCCAGAGCAAGGACGAAGGCGAAAGCGTTTCGCGTTAAATTATTTCCCCAGCAGTCATTAAGTGCAACAAAAACACATCCTCGCTGGCAGCGACAAATGGCAGCAAATTGTGGAGCCTGCCGAAAGGAGGAAAATAAATAAATAAAGAAAGCCAAGAACCCCAAGAACGCCAGGAACCCCAACCACCCCAAACCCAAGAGGAACCCCTCCGTACTTACTCCATCAAGCGGAAACTCTTCTCCGCTTTCCCTAATTTTTCTTCTGCCGGTCTTCGGGAACTTTTCGTACTGCCAACAATTAATTGAAATTAACATATTTTTCTTCTTTTATTTGAGACAACTTATCCGGCACCCGATCTCCCCCAGCTCCAGCCACCCCCGCGCGCAGCGCCTCGCCCGACCAAGTTAATTTGCCGCGTCTGGTCCTTTTCGTCCTGAAAGCGAATACGCCACGCGTTAATTTCCAGTGACTGTGAAATTAAAATGTGGAAGTAAGCTCGGACTCGGCCAAATTAAATCCATTACGGGCTGGCAAAGTTTCCGAATTTATTTTCGCAGGAACCTGACTAGCAACACCCCTTTCGGAGTAACTTTCCCATTAAGGTCAGTTCCTGGAACCGTCACAGAATCCGGTTGCGGAGAGCCACTCACGGAATCCAGGAGGCCAGATTATCAATCCGCCGTAAATCCGGATTATCAATAGCTCTGGCCTCTGGCACCATTTTTGTGACAAATCGCAGGATAAGCTGGGCCGCAAATTAATTTCAAAAAAACAAAATTTTTTATGGCCCGTAAGCGAATCGCTTTTCTTTTGGTGGCACCTTTAATGGGCCAGGCTAAGGGAGGAAGTCGAGGGGCCCTCGCCAAACTCCCCCTCTGAGGGTCCATGTCGGGGGCTCACTCAGTCACATAATAAAGGCACATTCCTCATACGCCACCGATTCCCCAGTTGCTCCATTTGGTGCGCTCTGAGTCGAGACCGAGCCCTCTCCGAGCCCACTTCAGTGTTTTTGTTGATTTTTTATTGTTGTGGCTGCTCGTTGGGCTGCCTTTATGAAAAATTATACAAAACTTTTTACTTAGTGCCGCGCGGGCTCCGAACAATTACGAGGCCATCAGGGAAGTTGGAAGCCTGCCAGGGGCGGCGCAGAGGGGGCTGAGTCGGGCCGGGCTGGGTCGGTCAAGGGGCAAAGGTGGCGGAGAGCAACGTGTTTGTAATGTTTGTTTGCCGGCGGGCTTGTGTGTTTGATTTTCCTTCCTAAACGATGCAGAAAAGCGGACGGAGATCTGGCTAGCTGCTGCGAGAATAAAATGTGCCACTTTTCCGCTAATTGGGCGAGCGGAGGTCCCCTATCCTATCTGAACTTTAAACATTTCAACAAACTGCTTATTCGGCGCAGCCCAAAAGTAGGCTTCACCGTCAGCACCTGGGGGGTGAGAGTGCACTTGCACTCTGAATAGAGCTTCAGGTTGTCCGACCAGTCCATTGTCGCTCCCACCTTTTCTAATTACGCACTTTTCCACATTCCTTTCGGCTCTCCGATTGCCATTCGAGGCCCCAGGGGCCAGCCACCCCGTCCGCCCGCTCCACGCTCCACGCCGGCGCCTGTTGAGCGAACTTTCGGCATTTCTATGGAATTCAATTTCAAAGCTATATCATTTTCATTTAATTTCACGCTTTCAACCTGCGACCCACACAGGCTGGCTTTGTCCGGCCGCATCCCTTTCGCTCCTGCCACTCGCCACATGCTACAGCCCCGTCCTGGCTCGGGAAGAGTCGCGGCACATGCCAGAGTTATGCCATAATGGATTTTTTGCTGTGCGTCCTGCTTTCCCTTAGCCACCTATTGTCTGTAAAACGAAACCGTCCCCCGCCGCCCACCACCCGCCCTCTGCGGCGCCCGTTTCCCACCCGGATAGCGCCGGGCGCCTGCCCGCAGATCTCCCCTATTCCCCGGAATCGAGCCGAGCCGTATCGAACCGCATCACTCGTCAATTTAGCACTTTCAACGGCACCCACGTGTCCTGCGACCCGTGCCTGCCCCGGTGTCCTCTGTGCCCTCAATGTCCTCTGCGTCCTGTGTGGCCCGAGTGTCCTGTGCGTCCTGTGTGTGTTCTGGGAATGGATTGGAATAGAATAGAGCAGAAAGCAAAGTGGAAACAGGGTGGGAGGTCTTTAAGGAAGCCCAAACTAAAAAAGAACTGCAAATCACCGCCTCGTAAGGCAAACAAGAATATCCCTGTCCAGGTGGGAGAGCAACACGATTCAGGGAATCTGATTGCTCCTAGGCGTCCTTGGGCGCCATCAGAGTCTCTCCCAGATGGTGTTTGAAAGTGAGGGCCATACCTGATCGCGTCAATTAGCAGGGAAAGCTTCCATAGGACACTGTCCATAAATATTCATGCGTCCCCGCTTTTGACAATGTTTGGCCAAAGGTTATGGACGAGAGGAAGCCCATCCACTTGGGGGGCCAACAAAAGCCGGGCCTTAACCCATTTTGGCGCGCTTAGCTGGACTTAACCCGCTGACTGCCCGCCGACTGGCTGGCAGCAGTTTTTCGAAAATGCTCCAAACAAACAATTTTAGGGCGCCCGGGGCAATAAAGGGATTTTTCAATTTGCGAAAGCCTTCGATGTGCGATTTTCCAGCTGCTTTTGTGCGAGTTCGGAAGTCGGAGTGGCCGGGTGGCCGGGTGGGGCGGAATGGGTCAGCACAATTTAGTTTGGCGAGTAAATTGAGCAGTTTTTGCTGCCTTTTTCGGTTGAGCCCTTTGTTTGCTTGCCGGGTGTTTGATGCCAATATTTTAAGTTCCGCGAACGGAGGAACGGAGGGAGCTCCCCGGAGAACGCTTTTTAATCACTAAACTAACGTAATCAACTCTCTACCTCTCTTTTCCGCCGCTTTACTGCAATTCACAGCGCAAACTTTCGATTAATTAAAAGTAAAACAAAAGCCGACAGCCGACAAAGAACAACACGGCCACTGGCGGCCAGAACCACCAACAACGAGGACGCTACGGCGAGGGCAACAACCACTACAAGATCAATACCAATATCAACAGAAATAACAACATCTCGCCCCCGGGAAAATAAGAACGAACCACACACAGCCACAGACAGACACACCCAAAAAAAATAAATAGAAGGAAAAAACTTTGGCAGAAAATCAACATCGAAATGGAATTGGGCATCAGAATTGTCAATCAGCATTTAGCCAGCTACAACAACAGCAGCAGCAACAGCAACAGCATCAGTAACAGCAACAGCAACTCTACAACCAGCAATAGAAAAAACCAAAGCGACAACAGCAGCAGCGACAGCAGCAACAGCAACCACAACGACGAATTGCAACAGCAACAAATCAATCCAAAAAACAGTGACAACTATATTACAACGACAAGAGCAACCGCAGTATCATCGGAGGCGGCAACAACTGCAACACAAACAATAGACAACCCATTAGCATCGGCAGCAGCAACAGCACAGGCAGTAGTGGCTGCTCCGGCAACAGGATTAACTAGCGCCCGAGCAGCATTAGCAGCGACAGCCGTCCACAGTCGAGCTGCCCAAGACCGCAGCTACAGAAACCACTTGGCCAGAAGCAACTAAACCGACAAACAACAGCAACAGAACCAGCAACTGCAACAGCAACCAGCCAGACTATCAGAATCAGAATCAGAACCAGATCCAGCAACAACAATCTGCAACATGCAACGTCTACGCACCACCTTCACGCGCTCGCGCACTCCGACAGGAGCAGAAATGAAAATGCAGAACAGCCTCGAAGTTCCTAAGCAGGTATACCCGGAAACGGGGCTCCATTGGCTCCATAGACTCTATAGATCCATTTAGAGTCTGACCAAGGTGGAGAAGTATAAAGTCTTATCTGTGAATCGGATGTAGGATGTGTGGAGTGCAGCATGTTTTTGTTTTCTGTCCTTTTGGTTTCGATTGGTAGAAGTTCGAGTCCGTCCTGTATGTCCTTTTGTGTTGCTGCTTTCCATGGATTATCATTTTGTTGTACGAGTTTTTAGTTGTTTGGTTTAGCGTTGGTGCCGTCTTAAGTTTGTCTTAAGTGCTTTCTGATTTTGTGCTTTGCATGTCGATTCGTTTTGTCCTTGTGGCGCCTCCTGCCTCCCCCAATTACGATGATCCACCCGTGATTCTTCCCGAACGCTCGTTGCAGGTGCGCTCGGCTTCCTTCGACGAAATGCAACTGGAGGCGCAGCGGGCCTCCGCCCAGCTGCTGAAACAGCAGTCCTCCTCCTCCGCCTCGGCGGACGAGCGCTCCTCGGAGGCGGGCTTCCTGCAGGTACCGCTAGCCGCCCACCAGCAGCGGTCGCACAGTTTCGACTCGGCGGCTGCTTCCGTGGGCAGCGACGATTCCGGCACCTTCTTGGAGGTGCCCCGCCGACTGAAGGCTCGACGCAGCTCCTCCACCAAGACGCCGCCACCCTGCATCCACTGTCACTACCTGGAGGAGTACGAGCGTCGGATGACGGCGGAGCAACGCTACTTCATAGACCATCGGGAGCTGAGTGCCTTGAGCAACACCAGTTCGGAGGTGAGCGAGGACGAGGAGGACGACGATGACGAGGCAGAGGACGAGGAGGGCGAAGCAGCGGGGGGTGAGACGGAGTTCTCGGAGTTGGCTTCGGGCCAGGACGAGGCCAGGGCTCTCGAGTCGGAGCACGAGCACGAGCACGACCCAGACGACGACGCCGCAGAGGAGATGGACATCCGGATTGGCAACATGAGCCTGGGCAGCAGCATCGAAGAGTCCCGCGCCCGGCTGCCTCGCCAGATGCGGCGGCACACCATCGGAAGCAGCTCCATGACTTCCGGCACCTCCGAGGACGAGGGCCTGGAGAACTCGGACCACGGATCGCCCCACTTCGGCAACACCCTGCTGCCGCCCCAGCCGGCCACACCCTGTGGCATAACATTCACCCTGAGCCCCACCAACGGCGACTATCCCTCGCCGCCCCTCTTCCCCATCGATCCTTCCTCGCCGCCTCTCTCGCCCTGCCCCCTGGTGCTGCCGGCCACCGCCTCGATATACTGCACCGCCGCCGACTCCGACGATGCCGGAGCGGCCATGGGCCTCCCTGTGCGCACCCGTCGGCGGTCTATATCCCGCCAGGAGGCGGTGTTCGTGGAGCCCACCGGCAACTCCCTAGAAAACGTGTCCCACGAAGAGGTGGACAACAACAAGTCGTCCGTAGAGACCGCCGACTCGATGGACGAGGCCTCCACCATGGCCACCTGCGGTTCGCCCACGATCTCCCCGTTCTTCGCCGGCGGCACCACCGGCGGACCACCCAGCTCGAGCCTCCACAGCGCCTTCGTGGTGCGGGACATCTACTTGACGGTGCCGGACCTGAAGCGGGACCGCGCCGCCTCCGTAGACTCGTGTTTCTCGAAGCTCTCGTCAGGGCCGAAGGCGGAGGAGTTGCAGCCGAGCGCTGACGGCTGCTTCCTGACTGTGCCGAACATCAACGCCACCCGGTCGCGGTCCGTTGACATCGTCCTGCCCACGGACGAGCAGGCCCGTTACAAGGCTCTGGCCATGACAGGATCCACGGCCACCTACGCAGATGGGTACGTACCATAGGGGTAATCCTTTGGTTGGGTTTCCATAACTTATGATTTCTCTGGCGACTCCATGAGTTGTACATTTAAGGCCTTTGGTTCGAGTTGTTTGAATATTTGAATTATTTTATTTAAGGACCAAAGACATGCAAAAAGGAAATCATTTAAGGATACTTTAAACTAGGACTTCCTGCTGCCACATTTCTTCTGTCACTCGAAAGGGGGGGAGAAGCACATTATATCCATATTACTCGTAGAATTCGGCAGACGTTTCGGGCTTCCTATTCAAAATTGGGGATCTCCGGCCGAAAATAAATCCCGGGCCAAAGGAGCTTCCGCCCAGCCTCGGCAGCCCGCCCAGAAACACTCTTTAATGGCTTACTTTCTTTGTTTACTTTCGCCTTCGCTTTGTCCTCCATGGAGGACCCACGACCCACCGACTGGGTGGCTATTTTTGGACCGGCAAACTTTTAAATTGACTCATTAAAACGAGCTTAACACGTGGCCCTGGTTAGGATTAAGGGATCAGTGGCGGGCGGACGCTGCCGGACCAGGGCCCGGCTCATAATTGGGGCTGTGTTGTTTGGATAAATTCCCGAGTTGGACTGGCGCCTGGAACCGGGCCCTGGCTTCCTTTTTTGCGGTCGTAGCTGTCCCACTTGACCTGGGCCTAGAGTGCCTAGGACTGATGGGTGGGTGACACGTGTGTTTTCGGGCGACATGCGAGGCCTGCCTCCTACGTCGTCTGCCAGCTTGCTTGCTTTTCCGCCCATCACCCATTGGTTGGCTCATCGCCCGGGTGTGGGCCTACGTCCGCCAAGCTAAGCCTAATTAGAAACGAAACTAGTGTCCCTGCCTCTCCCTCGCTGCCTCCGGCAATTCCTAATTGTCGCCAGACTAAAGCAAGCTTTCTGCCAGTCCTTGAATAAATTATGTCCTGTTCGGAAAAGACAAGAATTGGAAGTTCGAATCAAGGGATATTTGAAGGCACCAATACTCTTTAAGGGCCATGTTGGTAGACCTTATCCATAGCACTTCCTGGAGTGCCTCGAAAGCAAGTGCTTTGGGAACTTTCGACAAACTCAAGTCCCAACAGTGGCATACCCCATGAAAGGGAAGGACAGTTGGCTCAGCCAGCCGATTTCCTTGAATTACAACAAAAGCCGCTCATAAATAATATTCAAACAAAGTGTCCCATGTCCCGTGTCCGCCGTCCGCTGTCCGCTTGTCCGTTTCGCGCATCCCATCGTCTAATGGGAGGACGAGCGAAGCATGCTTAGAGCCTGAGGAAGGGAGGTGTGAGAGTGACGAACCAATTTGTTAGCCTGTGGCTCAGCCACGAGGGCCGCCAGGACTTCCCGGTCCCGGGCAAAGGACCCGGTCCGATATGGATATGGATAATTCAGAAGTTCGCTCTGATGGATTAGCTAGATTGGGGCTCCGGGTGCGTGTGTGCCTTCCTGTGGCGCCAGCTTGTCCTGAAACTCGATTCCGTTCTCCGGAAAATTAATAAGCTTAGAGCAGGCCATCGGGATATCTTATCCTCGAGAGAGAAGGGCCAGAAACAAACACGACTACGTCTTATAGTTTTCAGTTTATTAATTTTCTTACATTCTGTTGGAGATTGGGTAACTTTAGTTCTAACACATCACTCATTCCATGCACTTGTACCACGAACCATGTAGCAGGTATTCCCTATGAATAATACGCTATTTTTATGTTCTACTTCCAGGTATGTACAGATCGATTACCCCTTGACTGCCCCAGCACTTTTTGCGCTCAAAAATAAGTACTGAGAATGGAAATCAGTCGGAAGTGATATTATTGCAGGTATTAAAATGCGGTGTCGATTCCTTTTGCGGCAGGGACATCATCTTTTTTAATTTCCGCTGTTGCCCCAATTTACGGCCATTTGCAGCCCCTGCGGCACAATACCCATTAGGAGCCGTCTCTCCGGGGGCGCTCCATTAGTCGGCAGTGGCGCAGTGAGGGGGAGCGTGTCATAAAGTTGGATTTGTTGATTTACGATACCGGAGCGTGACACGTTATTATCGGGCCGTTTGTGGCCCCCATTCCGGCCATTCCGTGGCGTTCCCTTAGACGCCCATTGACCACTGACTGATATGTTTAATTTACTCCAACTCCCCACTCCCGCTCCCATTCCGCATACGGATTCGGGTCCAACGACCTCTCGGTCGATAAAATGGTAAAATATTATAAAATCATTCAAACATGCGACAAACGCCGGACTCCGGACACTGCAGTCATTCATCCTGGCTCTCGGATGCGGTCTGCAGTCCAATCACGCCTTCCACCGCTCGAAGAAGGATAGCCGGCTTGGAATTTGGTCCTTCGAGCCGCCCATGGCAGGGAGCCATGGAAGTCGTATTCCGCTCAGTGTACGAGGCACTCAGCCATGCGCTCCGTTCGCCTTCCTTGGTCTCCTCGGCCTCTGTCCCTGAGGCGTGTGCGGTTCATTCATGCGTCTTTCGGGTCCTCAGACAATACGATGGGTTCCGAGTCCTCCCCCACTCCACTCGCCGTCTAAACAACAACAACAACAGACAGAACAACCCAAACACAAACACAAGCCCCAAAACATCGAAGCCAACAACAAAGACCACAAAAGCAGCCATCGAACAAGAAGAAACAGAAAGTTAACTCAACTTTTATGACAATGGGGCGAATAATTTTATGAAAATACTCCCCCGGGGGGAACTACTGAACGCGGCCCCGAACGGTTGCTGTGCTGTGCCTCTTTATTTTGACTGGAACTGGATACAGAAGTTTCGCAAACACGAAATTAGCATACAGGACTCGGGGGACGCGATTGTGTTTCGCAATTTCTTTATTCCCTGATTGAGCTAACGATTCCCGAAGTCAGGGGGATCGGGGGAGCTCCGGAGGAGCGCCTAATTTACGGGCTTTTAAGTTATTGGGATTTCTGATTTGACGAGGGGGATACGGATTAGTGGCCACACAGGCACATCCCTATAGTTTTTCTAGGGAGGACGTGGAGCTGAGCACCTGAGAACACGATGCTCAGGTCTTTGAAACAGAGAGCAGAGCTGGCAAGATGATAAACGATTCGCTTTGTCCGCCTTCAGTTCCAGTTTTTGTCTGTATTTTTAATTCTTGATTCACTTTTTGCTGCCCGCATGGTCCGCATGTTGCTGACGCACGCGGCATGCAACATCGGTGGCAAGAACACTCTAAAAAGTTGAGCACAAGTTCGGTAGTTATTCAACGGAGACAACGGAAGAGCTCAGAGCTCTTCCTGTCCACGTATTCCGGGAGCGCGCTCCTTGTCCCATCCGGCAGATTAATTCCCAGATTGCGGCATCTTTTTCTCGCCGTGCAGGCACAACAACAATCATCTACTTGGGGCCTCAGCCACAATTAAGTTTCATGAAATATTTGTTTGGTCTTTTTTTGCGCGTTTTCCCCTGCCACATCTACGTCAGCATGGGATGTGTGTGGCGGGTGGAGAGTGGGTGGCAGAGGAGGACTTCGCGGAGGCGCGGATAGGCGCATGGAGCAGAGCGGAGCAGAGCAGAACAGAATTGAAATGCAAATTGAAAGGCACAAAGCGAAAATATGCCAAGCGAATCTGAGCAATCAAGGCGGGAGACAAAGTAGCGACCGCAGCAACGTCAGCGACGACGTCACACGCCGCCGGCATCAGCAGAGGCAGAGGCAGCTACGATGGCGCCGACCGAGCTGTGTAGAAAATGTCACCATTTTCGGGGCCGGAGGGAAATTCGCATCCAAAAGTCGCGAAGATCGCAGCCAGTGATGGCAGGTTGCCTTTGGTTGGGATCTCGAGGGCTTCTCGGATCACACACCTATCTAATCTAAAGCCCTATCTCTCCGAGGCCTGATATAACAGGGAACCCATGAGAAGCCATAACTACCAGAGCAGTGACTACCCATTTGGTTGAAAGTGATTCGATCGTTAGCCCAAGTAGAGGGTATTTATAGCTTTCCTCTCTGGGCAGCTTTCCAGTTAGATCGCTGCTCATCCCTGGGGGGAAAACTCACCACGCAGCGCATTGAGGTGACAAAGTTTCTGCCTCGGTCGCTGCCACCATTGCTGCCGCTGCCGCTGCCACTGCCGCTGCTCGTGTTGACTTTGATCGCTCGCTGGGCCGCTCAGTCGCCTTGTGCGGTTGGATGCTGCCGCCCGCCAACCCAAAAGAACCCAGAGCAGAAGCCGAGAGGAAATCCGGGAGAACGCTACCCTCGCGATGTGAAAGCAGTAATTAATTGAATAATGAAGCAAGTCGCGGGGCCGAGAAAGCAGCCCAGTGTGGAGGAGCGTGACCCCGGGCGGCCCAGACCGCAGAAAAGTGTGTGCATTGCTGGGAAAACAAACAAGAAAATTGCGAAAATAATCGAAAGTGTGCAAACAGCGGACGGGAACGGGGAAAGCCGAATCGAACGGGGAGCAAAACAAAAGCCAAAGACCGGGTCGGAAGACGCTCGTTCGGGTCAACTAATAGCTCCGGGAAAAGAGACAAAGATGCCGAAAATGACGAAAATCGCCAGAGTGTTTTAATTGAGCCAAGTGGACGGGTTTCAATTAATTTAATCGATGAACTTGAAACGTAAAGCAGCCGTCGAGGCGAGTCAGGGGCGGAGTTCAATGGCAGGCGAGCGGGGTGCTCTAGGGGATCGCGTATAGACCCGAACATGGCAGTGGCATGTTCTTGGCAAGCCTTCAACTTGCTCCGGACTTTGGCCCAATCGCAATTATTAAGTATTTACAAGATACGCGCCCGACACCGCCATCTACACATGTTCCGCCTCGTCTTTCGGCGATCAGTGTTCGTTCCTCGGTCTCAGGCTGTCCTATGGCCACATAGGACACTTGCCCATCCTGGTGTTTACTTTGCAAGCATTCAGAGTCCATTTGGCATTGGATCTTGGGGTGATATTTTCCATATTTTGGCTGCACTCGTCGATGGATACAGAGTCGAAGCCATCAAAGAGACAATGGCGGTTCTATTTCTATCTTCTTGGCGCTCTTCCACCTCTTCTTCAGGCACGCCTGGTTCTGGCCCGGCACCTGAACCCAGAGGCTGTGAACTGCCAGCCGTGACATTTCAAGAATTTCGCACCCATTCGCCGGGGAGGCACCACGAGGGAGGGATGCCCGAGCGGAGGGCCGGGGAGAGGAACGCCGAGGAAGGCGGCTAAGAACGTCGTCTACTTGATTTGATTTATCGTCGATTTGGCGCTCCTCTCTCGCGTTTATTCTATTTTATTTATTTTATTTTTGATTTGTCTTGTTGTGCCAGCTGCGCCCGCCGAAAACATCACAAGACACAAGTCGCGACCGGAGGGGAGGTGGACACAACCACCACGCCCCCTTCATTTGGCCGAAGATGCGCATACGCCACGTGGGCCGGGGCAGGTGGAAATCAAATCAGTGGGCACTTGAGGTCAACTAAAGTGCTGCGTGCCCAGTTTCTGGTAAATTAGTTTACAGTTGGCCCGAGCGGGGAGGGGCGGGGCCAGCCCCCGTGTACCTGTCGGGCCAGAACCAGGCGGTGCCCGCTCTCATAATTAACTAGCGTATTTTTAGCCACAGAGTCCAACAGAAAGCCAGCTAGAGCATACATTAGCATCGTCGTCATCTTTTTTTGCGGCCAACAGAGCAGGGAATTTCAGTTGGCTGAAGTAGTTGAAGTTTCGGCCAGGGGCTCCTCCGCCCCTGCCTCGTGACTTGTTTTCGATGCAGCCCCACTTCCACGGCCTGTTTGCTTAGGTTCATTCATAAATTCTATCCGCCGAGATAGCTCTGAGATTGTGCAATAGATTAGCGGTGGGGCTTGGTCGCCGACTGCCCGGCCGAGTTGTTCCCCGGAACGGAAGCAGAGCAATTACAGGTGAGATGCGAGCAGACTCCGGGGTTCAAGGCCCTCGCTCGCCGCCTCATACCTTTTGTTTGTACCGTTTCGTGTTCGGGGGAAGCAGTGCCTTTGTTTTCTGTTCTGTTTCTGATAAGCAAAGATTACCTTGATCCCTTTGGCAGCGGAGATGTTGGTTGGTCTTTTCCCACAAAAAGTCTGAAATTTATCACTGATTTTCGGCTCCTAATTGGGAAACTGGCGGAAGTCCTTTTCCCGCTCGGGTGGGCTTGGGAGACGAGTTCGCGTCAGAGACTTCTGGCCCCCGGGCTCCTGTCGCCACTTTGCTTATTGAAATGTTTGCCCTCTTGGTCCCCACCCGCAAAGCAAACGCTTAATGCCAATTAAGAATATTAATTTCATTTGCTTGTATCGTTTAGTCCTGCTCGTCCTGGGCTGCATCTATGTCCAGCCTACACCCGGAGAAAAGGAGTGCAGATCGGCAAACTGCTCCTTGGCGAGGCCTGAGTTCGTGAGACTTTTGGCCAATTATTTCCGATGGGCTGGCAGCTCCGGAGCTCTTAAGTCCCCAACGACGACAGACTGGGGGAGGAAATCCCCGATTTTCTCCGGGTGGAGCTTAGAGGCGACCCTCCGGTTGCTATTGTTAATATTCATTAGCTTAAAATCCTTTTCTCCAGTTGCCGGCACTTTGCAGCTCAAGTTGCTGCTGCCACTTCCCCAGGCTCGTCTTAGCAGGAGTGGGGGCAGGGTGGCGGAGGCAAGAAGTGGGCTGCGATGCTCAAAAGTTGTTGCCACGTTTTCAATTCCAATGCGCGGGCATTAATCGCAATCACAAACGACGACCATGACGAGGACGAAGATGGGGAGGTGGCGGTGGACCAGGACCAGGACCAGCACCAGCACCAGAACCAGGACGAAACCGATGGCCAGGACGTGCAGATAATTTTTCATTTCGGAGAGCTCAAATGGATTTTTCATTGGCTTAAATGTGCAAATGAATGGTCGCTGCTCTCCTCGTACATATTTGTGTGCAAATTCGGAACACAAATGCAAATACTCACACTTATAGATCCGGCAAGGATCTATTTAAAGCACGGGGCTGTGGGCGATTATTAATGGAAGCTCAGAAAGTGTTTGACGACTCGAGGGCCCCTGGCAGCTCCTTGAAGGGTTAACGCATCAATGGTTTCGAGTCCCTGGAGGTTACACAAATCAAATGAAGTCCAGGAGCTGTTTGCTTGCCAGTTCCAATGGAAGTGCATCCCGCTCGAGCTATATTCTAATGCATTTCGAGCTATAATATTTTTATTATTTCTATTTCCACGATGCCAAAGTCAAAGAGCCTGCAGCTGGCAAGTGCGAACACAGACGCGTCACTATTCAAATACGTAAAAATATTCCAAGGCTTTTATTGATTTTGTCAATGAGGCCAGCGAGAGGTGCTGACGCTGCCCCAGTTGAATCTCGATCCTGCCCCCGCCCCGTCCCGTCCCGCCCCAGTCCCAGCCCCAGCCGCGTGGCGACAGTCTGCCTTTCATTAGCCACCGCCCCCACCCGACTTTTTCACTCGTTTTTCCACCTTTTTCCCACCCAACCAGCCAGTTGCCGGCAAAGTCCAGACCTCTTCAAAGGCGGTCGACATTAAAATTAATCACATTTGAATTGAAATTGCGTTTCAAGTTCTGGTGCCGTTCCTTGGCTGTCGCATCGCTTTGTTTTGGGGCTCGTTGTTCGGTGTCTAATTAGGAATTAGGAATCGGGGATGATTGCCGATTTTCGAGAGGCTCTTTGCCAGGCAGAATGGCTCCAACCCGAAACTATAGAATGAAAACTGCAGTGCTTGGCTTGCTTCGCTAGTCTGCGTGTTAAATAGTCCTTCCAGAGGATTATAGCTCCTGCTTTCGTGATTTCTTGTGAGCCTTCCATTGGTCGCAAGCCTTTAAAAGGCACTTCGCAAATGCGAATCCCACTGATTCGCCCAACTATTTGACGAACTATTAGCACAAAGCCGTCCCGGCATCGATTTCCATCTCACTGGCCGAGGGGGCGGAGGGCGGACATTGTGATATTTTAAGACTGCAGTCGGCAAATTGATTTGCAATTCAATTTCGCAACTTTCAGAGTGGAGAGCAGCACTTTGTGCAGCCTCGTCCTGGGACTCGTCGAACGCCTCCTTTTCTTGGCCTTTATACCAATCTCCCGGCCACCGCTCTTCCTTCCTGTTCCCAGGCGTTGAATGGTTACTTTTCTGGCCAGCTCTGCACAGTATTTAATATTTTTAGAAACGCAATCTGTCAGATGAGGGGTCACAGGTCGCTGGTCGTGTCAAACACACAGACTCGCTAAATTTACCCTCAAATCAAGCGTGAATGCCAAATTCCGAGCAGCGCGTCAAAAACAGCGCACAACACGCGCTTAAAACGCGCCTAAAGAGCCACCTCCGCAAGGGGCGTGGCAGGAAAGGGGATCCTGGGCGGAAGAGGTAAAAAGTTGCCGCAAACGTTGACAATTGACATGGAAAATCTGCAAAGCGCTTCAAAAGGCAAACCTGCAATTTTCCAGGCCAACAGGGCTCCCAGCCCTCCCCATGGGCACGAACTCTGCACGAACAGCTCTGTAAAAAACGTACAAAAAACAAGAATGGAAAGCTAACTTCGGGCGGAGCCGAAGTAGATATACCCTTGCAGATATGTGGCAGCTTATATTATTAGGTATATATCGGATCTTATATAGTCGGCCGATCCTTATAAAACTCGGCAGATCAAATTAGTTTGCCGAAAGTAGAATCCATACAAAGTCCCAGTCTTCTAACTTAAAAAACAACAGAGATATGGCATTTCCGATCAATCAGTTATATGTCAGCTATAGGATATAGTCGGCCGATCCTTATGAAATTTGGCAGATCGAATAAGTCTGCTAAAAGAGGAGTCCACAGCAAGTCCCATCCATCTAACTTAAAAAACAACGAAGTTATGGCATTTCCGATCAATCAGTTATATGGCAGCTATAGGATATAGTCGGCCGATCCTTATGAAATTTGGCAGATCGAATAAGTCTGCTAAAAGAGGAGTCCACAGCAAGTCCCAACCTTATAACTTTAAAAACAACAGAGATATGGCATTTCCGATCAATCAGTTATATGACAGCTATAGGATATAGTCGGCCGATCCTTATGAAATTTGGCAGATCGAATAGGTTTGCTAAAAGAAGAGTCCACAGCAAGTTCCATCCGTCTAACTTGAAAAACAACGAAGTTATGGCATTTCCGATCAATCAGTTATATGGCAGCTATAGGATATAGTTGACCGATCCCGGCCGTTCCGACTTATATACTGCCTGCAAAGGAAAGAAGGATGTGTGCAAAGTTTGAAGTCGATAGCTTTAAAACTGAGAGACTAGTTTGCGTAGAAACAGACAGACAGACGGACAGACGGACAGACGGACAGACGGACAGACGGACAGACGGACATGCTTATATCGACTCAGGAGGTGATCCTGATCAAGAATATATATACTTTATAGGGTCGGAGATGTCTCCTTCACTGCGTTGCACACTTTTGACCAAAATTATAATACCCTCTGCAAGGGTATAACAATGTGCGTTGTACATACATACATGTATCGTACATAAACGAGTCACAATTCCCCGTATGTACTCCATCTGATAAGAATTTAATTACATTGCCTATAAAGTATAAACAAAAGGCATACGAACGTATTAGCCGCGCACGCACGGGGGGGCTCTGGTGTGCGGCGATGCGGGACAGATAGAGGTGGGGCGGTAGCGGTGGTGGGGGCGTGGCATCTTGATATCCAAACAACCGGCCCGGTCAAAGTTCCCTTTTCCCAAAGAGCTTGGCCTCGGCGACTCTCGAACGCCCTGCAGAGCTGAAACTGCAGAGCCTTAAAGTCGCGACTGCGAATTCGAAGTGGGTTTTGCTTAAAAATGAAGACTCGTAGGGAAGTGGTCCGTCCACCGGCTGCTTGCAGGCTGTCAGGGTGGCTATGAGTGCCAAAGTACCCCACGGCTCGCGGGGGTAGGGTACAAAATCGTATAATAATGAGCTCGACCCAAACAGAATCTCCGGCAATCTCTGTGCGCCATAATGACGGGCGCGGACACAAAAACGGGCAGTGGCAGAAATAGAAACAGAAGTCGCGGAAAACCCGCTTCAGAGCCGGAATCAAAGTCGGTATCGGGCAATCGGAGTCGCAGAAGCCGGAATCGGAATGCAAATGAGCGGCAAAAGTGAACGAATGCCTAATGAAGTGAAGTGAAATGTAAGACGCGAAAAAGCAGCCATTGCGGACAAAAAGCCACTTGAAAGACCATGTTCATATCGTATCTGAACAGTGAGAGCAACGACAGCAGCAGAACCAGCGCCAGCAACGGCGATTGCAACTGCAACAATATTAGCGACATTGCAGGGGGCTGCAGCTTGCGAACCCGCAACAATATTGGCTGCAGCTGCAACAGCGCCTCGTGCAGCGGCAACAATATAACGAATAGCCACGTCCAGAGTACCACTGGCAGTGGCAACACCCACAGCAGCAACTGCAACATTGACGGCAGCAGCAACAGCATCGGTGGCAGCAACAATCTGGCATCGGTTTATGGCATGGAGCGATTACTTCACGCGGTGCGCGAGGAGTTCCAGACGGAGGATGAGCTGGAGGACGAAGTGGATGCGGAACAGGACGAAGATGGGGACACAGGGGCAAAGGGACGTGTCGCTCACAGGAGCAGCACTAGCAGCACCAGCAGCAGCAGCGATACCTGCAGCAGCGACACATCCTCCCTGCCGCCTCCACTGCCTTTGTCGAGTGCCAGAAGGCGACTGCAGCGAGGGGAGAGTTTCGGCTCCCTCACAGGACCCATGGCGGCGTGGACGGAGGAGGGTCTGCCCGGGAGCGGGTCCTCTGCAGCCGTGGCAGGGGGCGTGCCGGGCGCCCCAGTGCGACGCTTCCGCCGCTCCTCCATCGGCATACAACGGAAGTCCGCCTTCCGGCAGCGGAAGCTCGATTCCCTGGGGGCGTGGCGGCGGAAGAGGTGAGTCCGGGGAGGAGCAAATACCAGCAATATGATATGTCCATAAAGTATTCCATTTGGAGGAGGAACGGTGGCAGACATTGTGGGCGGATGTTCGGCAAAAATAGAATCCACTCTCCTCTTAATCGCACTTTCGCAGGACACCCATTCTCAGAACTTTTCGAGTGCAGAGCCTAGTAGTCCCTGCTCCGAAGCATTTGTAGTCCTCGGAATCCTGCTTTCACCTTTCCTTCTCTCTTTCTCCCAACAAGCAGGCGTACCGCTTCGGCGAGCAACTCCCGGAGACCCATACGGATTGTGCCCGACTGGACGGAGAACGCGGTGCAGGGCGAGCACTACTGGAAGCCCACCTCCGCCTCCGGGGATCTCTGCTGCCTGAACGAGGAGTGCATTGTGAGTACCCTGTCCCAGTCCCGGGTGCGCCCCGGTGCGGGGCCCCTCCGTCAATTCAATTAGTGCCACAGAACGAGAAGTGAAAGGGGGCTCCATGCGAGTGTAATTTATTTATTGCGTGCTTGTCCAACATTCACGCAATAAAATCCGGATGAAGCCAGGCCAAGTGGGGGCCAGTGGGGCCGAGGAAGAGCGATGGGCGTGTCATCAGTTTTGGGCAGCCCGGCCGAAAGTAACAGGAGAGTACTTTGTCAGGCTCGTTGTCAGCAGAAGTGTTAGTGGGGCTGCCCACGGAAGCCTGTCCAATTTCAATCTCCACTGGCACCATAAGATAATGTACCTTTCCGAGGAGGTCCTGTCAGAAGGGAGGGGCGTAGCTGCCCGACCGCCATATTCCGTCATATTTAAACTATTGAAGCCCGGCCTGTTTAAGTGGTCTAGGCCAGGCACGGGGCTGTAGGCATTGGGGTTTCTCGATGGTCTCTCGGAGGGGGCGGGTGGAACCGCCGAGAGTAGGCTCCTCCTGTAGATTCACATTAATTTTCGCCTCCTCCTGCAGAAGAGCGGCCAGCGGATGAAGTGCTCCGCCTGCCAGCTGATCGCCCACCAGAACTGCATCCCCCTCGTCAACGAGAAGTCGCAGCTGGCGTGCAAGCCGACCTACCGGGACGTGGGCATCCGCCAGTACCGGGAGCAGACCACCACCCACCACCACTGGGTGCACCGCAAGCTGGAGAAGGGCAAGTGCAAGCAGTGCGGAAAGGTAAGCCAGAGTTCCTCAATTCCAGTAGAGTATCTAAGCCCCCATGGGCAGTTGCATCATCCAAGAATGCTTGCGATTAAAAAAATAAAAAATAATTCAAAATAAAAGAAGCTCTCAAAATATCATAAACGAACTATCCCAGTAAGCCGCTATGCTTCTATACAAAGTACCACAGTATGGAAAGTATGAATCAAAATAATAAAATGGTAAAGAAATAAAAGTAAAAAGTTGAGAAAACAATTAATAAAAAATGGATATCATAAAATAACTATCGCAGAAGGCTTTCATGCTTATATACAAAGTACCACAGTATGTTAAGTATGAATCAAAATAAAAAGTTGGTAAAGAAATAAAAAATTGATAAAATAATTACAACACTCCCATCCTCGAGCTGACCGTAGAAGATAAGGTGTAGTGCCAGAAACCCTTGCGATAACGGCTATCCTATGTGATCCACTCACTCTTTGTCTATTAAGCAGGCCGTGCAGAGCAAGCTGTTCGGGTCGAAGGAGATAGTGGCGTTGTCCTGCGCCTGGTGCCACGAGATCTACCACAACAAGGAGTCCTGCTTCAACCAGGCAAAAATCGGCGAGGAGTGTCGTCTGGGTGAGTATTTCCCTCTTCTCTCTACCGCCCCTGCTGGCAGGGGCAGTCCTTTTTGGAGCATCCATCCCATTGTCCTTTGATTAATTACGTGATGTGCATGCAAATAAATGGTGGGCTGTGGACTTAATTAAGGCCCTTGCTCTACCGGGTCCTCATCGTCGATTTAGCCATTTCAAAATAAAAAATAAAAATAGGAAATAAAAAATAAGGAGACAGGGCACGAGCCTTTTTAAATATTAAAACAAAATAAAAATAGAAATAGAAATGAGAAAAGCAGTCCAGCCAAATGAAACCAAGCACAAATTGCCAAGCTGCTAAGGACGAGTGCCCGGTTGGATATTAAAAATGTAAATAAAATAAAAATAAATAAGAAAATCAGAAGGGGAGTTGACTCAAATATAGAAACACGATTTCAAGAGTCCATCTTTCCGAGTTAAAAAATAAAAAGAAAATAAAATAAAATGTTTTAGTGGAGAGGACCAGGAAAATAAATGTGAAGCGACTGCCTCGAAGGCTGGCAGCCGAATGAATATTTTTTGGCCGGCAGCTGACCTCCCAAACAATTCTGGCCCTCGCCCGATTTCCACGGCCTACTCAGACCGTCTCATGTTTATTGTGGGCCTTCCCAACACTTTTTGGCCAACACTTATTGGCCATGACTTGGTCTGTTTATTGTTTGAAAGTGAAGTTTACAGTTCATACAATCATGAGGAATGGCGGCCAGGTAACAAAGTCTTTTCCACCGTTTCTAATTAATTTAATTAGGCCCTGGCCGGAAGGCAGTCCTCCGGTTATATACAAACTACAACTTTATCGACGATTCCCATCCGGGCCACCTACCTGGTCCTCTAAAGTGTCTCAATGAGCGTCTTGTTAGCACACTCTTCACGGCCGACCATTAGCCACACCGTCGGTGGGCGGAAAGGGCGAGGTAGGCTAGGCAGAGCTAAGCTGAAAGAAGCCATCTTGAATGGCCCTAGCCCTGGCCCCACGGCTCCGGAATTGTCTGGCTAGGGTCCTTTGTGGTCCCCTCACCAAGGATGCCAAGCGGCCTCCACAATTGTCCCCTGGTATGTGGGCTATGCGGGCCACAACAGCCCCAAACATCCCCCGACCCTGACTGGGCCTTTCCTTTAAAGGCCGCAAATTGAATTTAATTGCCTGGCCATCCTTAAGCTCCTTCCACCCACACACCCACCCACTTTAACTTCGTTTTTGGTGTGTCCTTGCAGGAAACTATGCACCCATCATCGTGCCCCCCTCCTGGATCGTCAAGCTGCCCAGCAAGGGAAACTTCAAGTCCTCGATACGCGTCAGCAACAAGAACAATGCCGCTTCGGGATCCTCGGCCGGCGGAGGCGGAGGAGGAGGAGGAGGTGGAGGTGGCGCCGGAGGCAAGAGCAAGAAGCAGACCCAGCGCCGCCAGAAGGGCCAGAAGGACGAGAAGAAGGAGCCGCGCGCCTTCATCGTGAAGCCGATCCCCTCTCCGGAGGTGATCCCGGTCATAGTCTTCATCAATCCCAAGTCGGGAGGCAACCAGGGCGTGAAGCTGCTGGGCAAGTTCCAGCACCTGCTCAACCCGCGCCAGGTGTTCGATCTCACCCAGGGTGGCCCCAAAATGGGGTGAGTAGTCTGTTTTCGAAAATGTTGAAGCTTCTTCTAATTTAATCCTTCCCTGCAGCCTGGACATGTTCCGCAAGGCGCCCAACCTCAGGGTGCTGGCCTGCGGCGGCGACGGCACCGTCGGCTGGGTCCTGTCCGTCCTGGACCAGATCCACCCGCCCCTGCAGCCGGTTCCGGCCGTCGGAGTGCTGCCCCTCGGCACCGGCAATGATCTCGCTCGCGCCCTCGGCTGGGGCGGGGTAAGTGCTCCAAAGGGTCCCCTGGGAGAAACTCTTACTTATATGAATCCATTTCCTGCAGGGATACACGGACGAACCCATTGGCAAGATTCTGCGCGAGATAGGGATGTCGCAGTGTGTCCTCATGGACCGCTGGCGCGTCAAGGTGACCCCCAACGACGACGTCACCGACGACCACGTGGACAGGAGCAAGGCGAACGTGCCCCTGAACGTCATCAACAACTACTTCTCGTTCGGCGTGGACGCCCACATCGCCCTCGAGTTCCACGAGGCGCGGGAGGCCCACCCGGAGCGCTTCAACTCGCGGCTGCGCAACAAGATGTACTACGGCCAGATGGGCGGCAAGGACCTGATCCTGCGCCAATACCGCAACCTCTCCCAGTGGGTGACGCTCGAGTGCGATGGCCAGGACTTTACCGGAAAGCTTCGCGACGCCGGCTGCCATGCCGTCCTGTTCCTGAACATACCCAGGTGAGGGATTTCTTCTCCACTCCTAGGAGAGACACTAATTATCTCCTCCCCCAGCTATGGCGGCGGCACCCATCCCTGGAACGACTCCTTCGGCTCCACGAAGCCCTCCATCGACGACGGGCTGATGGAAGTGGTGGGCCTGACGACCTACCAGCTACCCATGCTGCAGGCGGGCATGCACGGCACCTGCATCTGCCAGTGCCGGAAGGCGCGCATCATCACCAAGCGCACTATTCCGATGCAGGTGGACGGGGAGGCCTGCCGGGTGAAGCCCTCCGTGATCGAGATCGAGCTGCTCAACAAGGCCCTGATGCTCTCCAAGCGGAAGCACGGACGCGGCGACGTCCAGTGAGTGGTGACCCTACGAGGCTCCCCAGAAACCCCCATTTACAACTTATATGCCTTTGCAGAGTCAACCCACTGGAGAAGATGCAGCTGCACATCCTGCGCGTCACCATGCAGCAGTACGAGCAGTACCACTACGACAAGGAGATGCTCCGCAAGCTGGCCAACAAGCTCGGCCAGATCGAGATCGAGTCCCAGTGCGACCTCGAGCATGTGCGCAACATGCTCAACGCCAAGTTCGAGGAGTCGATATCCTATCCGAAGGTCTCCCAGGACTGGTGCTTCATAGACTGTGAGTAGTATTGCTCATCCGCCACGTACAACTCGTAACCACTCCGTCCTCCCTTCAGCCTGCACCGCGGAGCACTACTTCCGCATCGACCGCGCCCAGGAGCACTTGCACTACATCTGCGACATCGCCATCGACGAGCTGTACATTCTGGACCACGAGGCGGCCACGATGCCCCAGACCCCGGACCAGGAGCGCTCCTTCGCCGCCTTCTCGCAGCGGCAGGCGCAGAACGAGCGCCGCCAGCTGGACCAGGCCCAGGGCCGCGGCCCCGGCAGCACGGGTATGGACATGGGCATGGGTGCGGGCGCGGCTTTCAGACGGCTAGGGCTGGCCGGGTGCTGGCCCTCGGCGGGCAGCCAGCACCCGGATCCGGAGCCGTTGCAGGAGCGGCTGGATGAGCTCCAGCAGCAGGTGGCCGAGCAGCTGCCTTACCTGGACAGGCGCATGTTCCTGCACCTCCACTTCCGCAAGCGTCGCGTCGAGATCTGATCTTCCCCACACCCCGAATCCCAGTCCCAGTCCCAGCACCAGTCCCACTACTAACCGAATTCGAGAGGGCGGAGCGGAGTGGAGGGGCTCTCGGTTCATATATTTTGTGCATTGCGTTTTTTTTTCACTAGAGTTTCGTTTTTTGTTGTCATAACTATCGTCCTCGTGTCCGGAGAGTGTTCTGCATGCTGAGTCATTGAAGGCGACACGAGATGCCTCAGAGCAGTTGCCGTCGAAGTACCATTCTTAGAGTCCAGGATGGCGTTCCGAGCTCTCCAGAACAGTCAGACTGCAAAGTATTTTGAAAGTCGATAGAATCCGCAGAGGATGAGAAACTTTAGCTTTTACTTCGACGGCAACTGTGGGCATACAACCCATTCCACACTGCGAACAAAGACACCCCCGCCCCAACACACACCACCCGCACACACATACATCACACATACAACATATATAACATACAACTGTCTGTCGAACCGTGAGGAGCCGAATACAGCTTAGTCCTTGCCACGATCGCATGTAAGTAGAGCATTAAATACGACCACTCCTGTCCCTAACTGGTATATAATCCCGGCTTACAGTCACAGTTAGCCGTAGCAAGGACCAAACCGTATTCGAAACGATCCCTAACTAACCAACCACTCAACCCGACCCACCACCACACCACTATCCAGAAAACACGGGTACCCGAAGAACGGGTAGGTCTAACGCCTTGCAATAGTGGTAGTCCTTGGTAGTGGACACGGCGACTGAGTGTCCTGTTGAACTAGTTGTCTGTGTTGGCTGATATTAGAAACCCCAGTTCTACTTTCTCTCTCGATACTTAGTTGTAATTGTGTCACTCCTTGAATTACGCTTACTAACAGTTTGTAACTATCTTTTACGCCCACACCCACACCCAAAACACACACACACACACATTTCTAACACTTTCAAAAAAAAAATATACAAAGATGAGGATTTGCAAATTGGCTCCAAGCCCATTAAAGTGATGAAGTGGAAGAGGTAACAAGCGAACCCCAACCCATAGTCCTTCACCGATCACCTCGCTCTCTCACCCGCTTTGATCTCATGGACTGTCCGCCATCTTGTACACGGTCTAGTGCCATCTCTCTGCTACCTGTCCTCCTCTCGCATCTCCGCATCTCTCCTCTCTGTCTCTGTCTGGTTTGGTTGACAATTAATTATTTCATAATTTCTTTTCGACACCCCCGTACTACTTTCGCATGCAGCAACAAAGACCGTTTGTTCAGTTTCAACGAAGATGTTTTTGGTTATGGATTCAGGTACTCCGTATAACTATCTGTCTCTTTCCTCACCTGGCTCTCTCTGTCGTGGCTATCTCTTTCTTTTTAGTTACACTCTTTCTTTCTTTCCGCCTTACTCTGTCTCTGTTTCTGTCCCAGTCGTAACTCGTATTCGTACTCGTACTCGTACTCGTATCATTGACATTTCGATATCGAACGCCTCGGATGAAGACAAGCGATACTGATGTCTGAACTTCTTTTGTTTCTTTGCTCTTCCATGCACACGAACCACAAAACACACCCAACACCCAACGTACACCCACCAAAACAAACACACACATCCGAATAATAGCCCTATACTGGAGCAAACTTCCGATGCCGTACTACTAGCAGCCCAGAGCGGCGATCTCAATATGGTAGCTTAACTCTTGCCAAATATCCGTAGACGTTAGAGAATCTGTATCTGTAGACGTAGCGTAGGCCCCCCTGGTCGGTCAGCTACTAACCCGTTCCCTCCTCCTTCCAGTTACGTGCACTACATGAACAAGGATACTCACTGCAGTCAGTGAACAAGAACGGACAGACGGCGCTGCACTTTGCTTGCAAATACAACCACAAGGACATTGTCAAATACATCATCTCGTGCGCCACCCGACGCGTCATCAACATGGCCGACAAGGAGCGGTAAGTTCGGGCCGGCCCGCCCGCCTTCTCCAGCCTAACTCGGTCTAACCCAACCTCGTCCTTTTCAGGGGACAGACGGCCCTCCATATCGCCGCCGAGCAGAACCGCCGCGACATCTGCGTGATGCTGGTGGCCGCCGGAGCGAACCTGCAGGCCCGCGACTCCGGCGGGAACACAGCCATGATGGTGGCGTTCAACAAGAACGCCAACGAGATCGCCACCTATTTGGAAAGTAAGCAGGGAACCCAGCCGGCAGACGGCTCCTGGCCAGTCAACGACTCGAATACATCGCCGTCGGCCCCCTCCATGTAGAGAAATCGCTAGATAGTTTCGCTAGACACACCCACAGCCCACACTCCCGCACCCACAACACGCAGCCGAAGGAGTAAGCGTAATCCAGGCCCACTAATCTTGCGAATTTCTCCTTTCCCTGCAAAATAATCAACAACCACGATGGAACCGATCACGGACATGGACACTACTTTGTAAATAAACTGAAACCTCAACCAAACCTACATTCCAAACCAACACGTCCAGGTCAGGAGCGGTTCATGCACCTGGAGGTGCAGACCCGGATCTAAGGACGAAGGATGCGCGACGCAGGACAGTCTGCGGACGCAGGCGGCGAAGAAGAGCATTCACCCATGCGGAATACTTTTAATGATAATTGCTTTTTTTTCAACTAGTTTTTTGCTTTTTGTTCGAACTACTAGCAAGTACGAGAAATCCAAACAAGTTATACCATATAGGATCTAAGCAAAAAGGATGCAAACCACACTCATCACTCCACACTCACCACTCAAGACACACATGGCACTTGATACGAAAAAGCAGCAAAACTTGCAACAAAATGAATATTACATTGTAGAGGAAGGCTAGCGAGAAGGAAGCGAGGTAGGCAACATTGGATCCGATTTATTTTACTTTAAGACCAGAATCAGGACAGACCGAAATTCAACTGGTGTTTAATGACTACGTTTAATGATTATATTGTGATATCTAAATTAATTACGCAAAATTATCAGCCGGGAGCGAGAGCGAAATTGATATTAGCGAGGATTTGCTGACCATAAGGATAATCAGACACAGACACACCGAGCAAATATTTAGTCGCCCTAATTACACGTAATAGTTAATGTTTAACGTTTAAATGGATATCTTTTGGCGTTCGCCTAGGCTAAGTGAGATTTCAATACTCTTGTCAAGGAAGACCTTGAAAAGAAACACAGGACGAGGCAGAGCAGCAGCACGATTGATTAGTGGAGTGAGGGTGTCCTGCGGCCCGCTCCAGGACCCCCCAGCTCGCAACCACACAAAGTATACACACTGACACGGTCCCGATGCACAGACTAGAATGCACAACCCCCTAGACATGCCCCCCATCTATATCCTATGCGTTTCAGACCGAGAGACTTGAGCCTATTGCCGGAAACCAGTTAGGACAAGGACCATCTGTCCCATCCGCACTCTACTGCCCCGCCCCCTTCTCTCACCTGAACACAAAACACGAGAAGCAAGAACCCCTACGTTAGCGAAACTCATATATACTTTATGGAATCAAAAGTAATTACGATACAATACTTATATTACATAGTCGTTAATCTAAACTAATCTCAAATAATGATACGTATGCGATGTACAGTAGAAGGATCTTTTCTTCCGCTTCGATTCCACATCCCTCGGCCGCGGACGCGAGTCGGGAGTCAATTATGTTTACCACGTTCTTTTCGGCTTACGATCATAAGTAGCTAATAGATCACACTAGGCGATAGACGTTAGACTGTAGCGAATAGCATCGGTCGATTGATTGATTGATTGATTGATGAGGCACCCGAACGACTAGGTATCGGACACCTTTACGAGACGTGGCCGAACGGCGGCATGTCCCTGCCTTCCCTGGCCTTCCCTGGGGCCGTGGCTCTGGTTTCCGGGAAGCGGACTGCGACCGGGACACTGCCCCCGTTCCGCCGTAATTATGTTTTGGATTTCAAGACACGCAATGCACGCGTACGCGCATACGAATCCCCTGCCGCTGCGGGAGGCGACACAATCGCAGGATCGATTGGGACCCGGGCTGCCGGGTTTTTCGGGGCGAGCAGCCCGCGATGCCCCCCGAAGGTGTGCCCCGCCCACTAGCAATCCGGGTCCCAAATGGCAGGACACAGGCCCCCTGCGCCGGCAAAGGATGCGTTAAAATTGAGTTGCCAATGAATAGTTGAACGTAGTCGAGTGTTGCGAGAGTGGACGGAGATTATAACACGGAAACGTTTACGAGAGTTAAGAGCTCATTCCAAAGCAAGCAGTACTTTTTCCAACGCAACTATTTCAGAACCAACCAAATCAGCTTCAGTAGAGCAGAGTACAGAAGGAATATTTAGCAAATGACAATCTAGAGAATTTAGCCAGAGAGCTGGGAGCAGCGAAGCCGTTTGCGTTTGCTAGCCCCTGGAACTATGAACAATGCCACTAATCGACACCCACAGACCCGGGAGACACGGGAATCTGTCACAACATGGTTAATTTTAGGAAACTTATTGCTATTCTTTACACAGCGCTGAAAAATTTGAAATTGTAGTCGGAGGATTTTTGTGGAAGGACATCCTGGGAGGATGCTTAGAAGGATAATTGTTGGATGAGGAGACAAATGCGAGGAAACAGGCTAGAAAAAGTGCGGCAGTTGGGCACTTTCACAGCTGTTCGGAGAACAACCGGGTCCAAGCTAAACTAAAAGATATATTTTCATGGATTTTGTAAAACTTGAGAAGCCACAGACACAGACATAGATACAGATACAGATACAGATAGACAGACAGAGACATAATACACAGATACAGATACACAGCCACACCCACACTAAGTTCACAAGTTGAAGGCATAAACTGCATATGCATAATGTGTATATAAGAACTATAGAAGCTATATATTTAAATATATATACAGACATATATATATTTTTTTCGAATCGTTTAAGTGAAAGTGTTGAACAAAATATGAAGAGAACATGAATCGCAAGTCTTATGAAAACCTAGCTAGTAAGGCAACCCAAAATTGTAAAGGTCTCGATACAAATAAAAATACAGATACGGAAACGGAAACGGAACGAGAGAGAATGCAAAGGTGCAGATGCAGATACAAACCTATTACCTAGCGAATGCCTAACACTGTTTGAAGTAAAAGTAATACTTATGCATACAGTACACATACGAAAGAATATATAATTATTTATATATATACAAGAATATATATATTTATATTATATATATAATAATAATAATAATAATAATAATAAAGCATATATATGTAAATGTAACTTATTTATTTACGCGCCTACCTAGTCCTTGTAAATATTTCGAAGAACTTTAATCCGATTTCCAACTGATTTATATATGTATACCATATGCTAGCTCAACAAAAGGACAGACATCGAA
The DNA here is from genome assembly GCA_035047585.1 of Drosophila monieri. Lineage (NCBI taxonomy): Eukaryota > Metazoa > Arthropoda > Insecta > Diptera > Drosophilidae > Drosophila > Drosophila monieri. The sequence goes on along the minus strand of JAWNPJ010000061.1, from coordinate 9,491,587 downwards.
GCTAAAGACAGGACTCTCCCCTCTACTGATATACAACTGCTATATACTATAAACTTACTTTTAATTATAAACTTACGCAAGTCTGAAAGTATTTCTATCGAAGAGTTCTAAACTGCTTTACTGTAAATTGTACATACACCTCTAGCTCTAGATGATTCGGATACCTGTAGTCTGCTAGATACTGAGACATTGTAAGATACGTCCCGCACACACAGACACACCCAGACCCCCTAGAGCCCCTAGACCCCCAGACCCCTAGACCCCCATACCTCCAAGCCCCCATTTATCAATATACATAAAAACACATATTTACTTTTTTTGGATTAGTCACTAAGCATAAACTTAGAGATCGAAAAACAAAAGGCAACATGAATTACTAAGTACGATATGCACTGCAAGCACTGAGGAATTTGATTCAATTTTACTTAAGATTACGAAAAGCAAAAATTGAAGTAGCATTTAGAAATTACTAAATTACGAATATAAATTTAAAATTAATTTTTCCAGCTAAGAACCAGTCTTGCTTTCAGGCAATTGAGTGGACTTTGAGAACGTTTTAGCATCTGGATTGGCTATGCAGCGTGTATATATGTACATCACTCCAACAGACTCCCACAGAAACACACAAATCTGATAATAACCCAGACATAGCTGTACAATAGTTATGGAGACACTGACCCTTAAAAAAAGTCTATCAATCTAAAAGCATGCTCTTTAAATCTGTCCACCAAAATTATACTCCCTGAAGATGCAAAGCCCGAACCTTTCTAGAGTTCCTTACCTCAACAGAAACGTTAAAAAATTGTAAAATCAGAACATAAATTATAAACCACAAAAACTATCAACTTAAGCTAGCTAATCGCAAATATTTGACCACCAAACGATATCATCCACAAAATTGCTTATAAATATTTTCCGTCACTCTATTACGAGGAAATAAATTTTTTTTGGTATTTCAAACTCAAAAACTATGTCTTTTAATGGTAAACGGGTTATTTAAACATCAAAATATTACATCATAATAATTTCCGAGGTTTCTCATTGGAACCGGATCAGGTATGCCAAAGCTACAATAATGCATTAAGGCTTCAGCTAACATGGTTTCTATTCCACTAGGTGCCCAATTTTAAATTTACCGCTTTATGATTTCAGTGCTGCAAAACGACAAACACTTGGTAGAGGTGGAAAATAATGTATAATGGTAAACGCCGATAGTAACTTTCGGAAAGCATAGAGGTGGACGTCAATATGTATTGGTAAGTGGCGATAGTAACTATCGCATGCCTAGAGATGTACTAAAATGTGTGTTGGCAAACGGTAACTGTAACTATCGCGCAGATCTTATCGATACTTTATCATCCCTATGACGATTTGCCATCGCTAAGCTGTTTTCTCATCCTTATGTCGCTTTGCTAAGTACTACCGCGTCGTCAAGAGCGTTATTTTTTGTTCCACCAATTCAACCAATTAAATAAAAAGCTTGCAAACATTTTGGGTCTATTAAAAAACATGTGTTTTATTGGGTGGGGGGAAGGGGTAGGCGAAAACACGAAAAGTGCGGTGTTTCCAGATCGGGCCACAAATGGCCGAGATATACGCTGTACAAAGCGCAATTCTGGCCCGATCTGGCAACGCCGCGCATTTTTTGGAATCAGGACATCGATGTCCTTCGAACTGCATCACTAGTTTTTCGATATCGAGCAACTCATTTTCGACCCGATTTTCGAAAAAATGGAAAGGGGTTACATCACGATTTTTTTCGATTTTCGCTAAAAATTTTGTTGTTCGATTTCGGAAAAATTTGGATGCAATTCGACTAATTTCGAGGCGCTGATTCCGAAAATGCGCGGCGTTGCCAGATCGGGCCACAAATGGCCGAGATATACGCTGTACAAAGCGCAATTCTGGCCCGATCTGGCAACGCCGCGCATTTTTGGAATCAGGACATCGATGTCCTTCGAACTGCATCACTAGTTTTTCGATATCGAGCAACTCATTTTCGACCCGATTTTCGAAAAAATGGAAAGGGGTTACATCACGATTTTTTTCGATTTTCGCTAAAAATTTTGTTCGATTTCGGAAAAATTTGGATGCAATTCGACTAATTTCGAGGCGCTGATTCCGAAAATGCGCGGCGTTGCCAGATCGGGCCACAAACGGCCGAGATATACGCTCTAGAAGGCGCATTTCTGGCCCGATCTGGCAACGCCGCGCATTTTTGGAATCAGGACATCGATGTCCTTCGAACTGCATCACTAGTTTTTCGATATCGAGCAACTCATTTTCGACCCGATTTTCGAAAAAATGGAAAGGGGTTACATCACGATTTTTTTTCGATTTTCGCTAAAAATGTTGTTGTTCGATTTCGGAAAAATTTGGATGCAATTCGACTAATTTCGAGGCGCTGATTCCGAAAATGCGCGGCGTTGCCAGATCGGGCCACAAACGGCCGAGATATACGCTCTAGAAGGCGCATTTCTGGCCCGATCTGGCAACGCCGCGCATTTTTGGAATCAGGACATCGATGTCCTTCGAACTGCATCACTAGTTTTTCGATATCGAGCAACTCATTTTCGACCCGATTTTCGAAAAAATGGAAAGGGGTTACATCACGATTTTTTTCGATTTTCGCTAAAAATTTTGTTGTTCGATTTCGGAAAAATTTGGATGCAATTCGACTAATTTCGAGGCGCTGATTCCGAAAATGCGCGGCGTTGCCAGATCGGGCCACAAATGGCCGAGATATACGCTGTACAAAGCGCAATTCTGGCCCGATCTGGCAACGCCGCGCATTTTTGGAAACAGGACATCGATGTCCTTCCAACTGCATCACTAGTTTTTCGATATCGAGCAACTCATTTTCGACCCGATTTTCGAAAAAATGGAAAGGGGTTACATCACGATTTTTTTCGATTTTCGCTAAAAATTTTGTTGTTCGATTTCGGAAAAATTTGGATGCAATTCGACTAATTTCGAGGCGCTGATTCCGAAAATGCGCGGCGTTGCCAGATCGGGCCACAAACGGCCGAGATATACGCTGTACAAAGCGCAATTCTGGCCCGATCTGGCAACGCCGCGCATTTTTGGAATCAGGACATCGATGTCCTTCGAACTGCATCACTAGTTTTTCGATATCGAGCAACTCATTTTCGACCCGATTTTCGAAAAAATGGAAAGGGGTTACATCACGATTTTTTTCGATTTTCGCTAAAAATTTTGTTGTTCGATTTCGGAAAAATTTGGATGCAATTCGACTAATTTCGAGGCGCTGATTCCGAAAATGCGCGGCGTTGCCAGATCGGGCCACAAACGGCCGAGATATACGCTCTAGAAGGCGCATTTCTGGCCCGATCTGGCAACGCCGCGCATTTTTGGAATCAGGACATCGATGTCCTTCGAACTGCATCACTAGTTTTTCGATATCGAGCAACTCATTTTCGACCCGATTTTCGAAAAAATGGAAAGGGGTTACATCACGATTTTTTCGATTTTCGCTAAAAATTTTGTTCGATTTCGGAAAAATTTGGATGCAATTCGACTAATTTCGAGGCGCTGATTCCGAAAATGCGCGGCGTTGCCAGATCGGGCCACAAACGGCCGAGATATACGCTCTAGAAGGCGCATTTCTGGCCCGATCTGGCAACGCCGCGCATTTTTGGAATCAGGACATCGATGTCCTTCGAACTGCATCACTAGTTTTTCGATATCGAGCAACTCATTTTCGACCCGATTTTCGAAAAAATGGAAAGGGGTTACATCACGATTTTTTTCGATTTTCGCTAAAAATTTTGTTGTTCGATTTCGGAAAAATTTGGATGCAATTCGACTAATTTCGAGGCGCTGATTCCGAAAATGCGCGGCGTTGCCAGATCGGGCCACAAATGGCCGAGATATACGCTGTACAAAGCGCAATTCTGGCCCGATCTGGCAACGCCGCGCATTTTTGGAAACAGGACATCGATGTCCTTCGAACTGCATCACTAGTTTTTCGATATCGAGCAACTCATTTTCGACCCGATTTTCGAAAAAATGGAAAGGGGTTACATCACGATTTTTTTCGATTTTCGCTAAAAATTTTGTTGTTCGATTTCGGAAAAATTTGGATGCAATTCGACTAATTTCGAGGCGCTGATTCCGAAAATGCGCGGCGTTGCCAGATCGGGCCACAAACGGCCGAGATATACGCTCTAGAAGGCGCATTTCTGGCCCGATCTGGCAACGCCGCGCATTTTTGGAATCAGGACATCGATGTCCTTCGAACTGCATCACTAGTTTTTCGATATCGAGCAACTCATTTTCGACCCGATTTTCGAAAAAATGGAAAGGGGTTACATCACGATTTTTTTCGATTTTCGCTAAAAATTTTGTTGTTCGATTTCGGAAAAATTTGGATGCAATTCGACTAATTTCGAGGCGCTGATTCCGAAAATGCGCGGCGTTGCCAGATCGGGCCACAAACGGCCGAGATATACGCTCTAGAAGGCGCATTTCTGGCCCGATCTGGCAACGCCGCGCATTTTTGGAATCAGGACATCGATGTCCTTCGAACTGCATCACTAGTTTTTCGATATCGAGCAACTCATTTTCGACCCGATTTTCGAAAAAATGGAAAGGGGTTACATCACGACTTTTTTCGATTTTCGCTAAAAATTTTGTTGTTCGATTTCGGAAAAATTTGGATGCAATTCGACTAATTTCGAGGCGCTGATTCCGAAAATGCGCGGCGTTGCCAGATCGGGCCACAAACGGCCGAGATATACGCTCTAGAAGGCGCATTTCTGGCCCGATCTGGCAACGCCGCGCATTTTTGGAATCAGGACATCGATGTCCTTCGAACTGCATCACTAGTTTTTCGATATCGAGCAACTCATTTTCGACCCGATTTTCGAAAAAATGGAAAGGGGTTACATCACGATTTTTTTCGATTTTCGCTAAAAATTTTGTTGTTCGATTTCGGAAAAATTTGGATGCAATTCGACTAATTTCGAGGCGCTGATTCCGAAAATGCGCGGCGTTGCCAGATCGGGCCACAAATGGCCGAGATATACGCTGTACAAAGCGCAATTCTGGCCCGATCTGGCAACGCCGCGCATTTTTGGAAACAGGACATCGATGTCCTTCGAACTGCATCACTAGTTTTTCGATATCGAGCAACTCATTTTCGACCCGATTTTCGAAAAAATGGAAAGGGGTTACATCACGATTTTTTTCGATTTTCGCTAAAAATTTTGTTGTTCGATTTCGGAAAAATTTGGATGCAATTCGACTAATTTCGAGGCGCTGATTCCGAAAATGCGCGGCGTTGCCAGATCGGGCCACAAACGGCCGAGATATACGCTCTAGAAGGCGCATTTCTGGCCCGATCTGGCAACGCCGCGCATTTTTGGAATCAGGACATCGATGTCCTTCGAACTGCATCACTAGTTTTTCGATATCGAGCAACTCATTTTCGACCCGATTTTCGAAAAAATGGAAAGGGGTTACATCACGATTTTTTCGATTTTCGCTAAAAATTTTGTTCGATTTCGGAAAAATTTGGATGCAATTCGACTAATTTCGAGGCGCTGATTCCGAAAATGCGCGGCGTTGCCAGATCGGGCCACAAACGGCCGAGATATACGCTCTAGAAGGCGCATTTCTGGCCCGATCTGGCAACGCCGCGCATTTTTGGAATCAGGACATCGATGTCCTTCGAACTGCATCACTAGTTTTTCGATATCGAGCAACTCATTTTCGACCCGATTTTCGAAAAAATGGAAAGGGGTTACATCACGATTTTTTTCGATTTTCGCTAAAAATTTTGTTGTTCGATTTCGGAAAAATTTGGATGCAATTCGACTAATTTCGAGGCGCTGATTCCGAAAATGCGCGGCGTTGCCAGATCGGGCCACAAATGGCCGAGATATACGCTGTACAAAGCGCAATTCTGGCCCGATCTGGCAACGCCGCGCATTTTTGGAAACAGGACATCGATGTCCTTCGAACTGCATCACTAGTTTTTCGATATCGAGCAACTCATTTTCGACCCGATTTTCGAAAAAATGGAAAGGGGTTACATCACGATTTTTTTCGATTTTCGCTAAAAATTTTGTTGTTCGATTTCGGAAAAATTTGGATGCAATTCGACTAATTTCGAGGCGCTGATTCCGAAAATGCGCGGCGTTGCCAGATCGGGCCACAAACGGCCGAGATATACGCTCTAGAAGGCGCATTTCTGGCCCGATCTGGCAACGCCGCGCATTTTTGGAATCAGGACATCGATGTCCTTCGAACTGCATCACTAGTTTTTCGATATCGAGCAACTCATTTTCGACCCGATTTTCGAAAAAATGGAAAGGGGTTACATCACGATTTTTTTCGATTTTCGCTAAAAATTTTGTTGTTCGATTTCGGAAAAATTTGGATGCAATTCGACTAATTTCGAGGCGCTGATTCCGAAAATGCGCGGCGTTGCCAGATCGGGCCACAAACGGCCGAGATATACGCTCTAGAAGGCGCATTTCTGGCCCGATCTGGCAACGCCGCGCATTTTTGGAATCAGGACATCGATGTCCTTCGAACTGCATCACTAGTTTTTCGATATCGAGCAACTCATTTTCGACCCGATTTTCGAAAAAATGGAAAGGGGTTACATCACGACTTTTTTCGATTTTCGCTAAAAATTTTGTTGTTCGATTTCGGAAAAATTTGGATGCAATTCGACTAATTTCGAGGCGCTGATTCCGAAAATGCGCGGCGTTGCCAGATCGGGCCACAAACGGCCGAGATATACGCTCTAGAAGGCGCATTTCTGGCCCGATCTGGCAACGCCGCGCATTTTTGGAATCAGGACATCGATGTCCTTCGAACTGCATCACTAGTTTTTCGATATCGAGCAACTCATTTTCGACCCGATTTTCGAAAAAATGGAAAGGGGTTACATCACGATTTTTTTCGATTTTCGCTAAAAATTTTGTTGTTCGATTTCGGAAAAATTTGGATGCAATTCGACTAATTTCGAGGCGCTGATTCCGAAAATGCGCGGCGTTGCCAGATCGGGCCACAAATGGCCGAGATATACGCTGTACAAAGCGCAATTCTGGCCCGATCTGGCAACGCCGCGCATTTTTGGAAACAGGACATCGATGTCCTTCGAACTGCATCACTAGTTTTTCGATATCGAGCAACTCATTTTCGACCCGATTTTCGAAAAAATGGAAAGGGGTTACATCACGATTTTTTTCGATTTTCGCTAAAAATTTTGTTGTTCGATTTCGGAAAAATTTGGATGCAATTCGACTAATTTCGAGGCGCTGATTCCGAAAATGCGCGGCGTTGCCAGATCGGGCCACAAACGGCCGAGATATACGCTCTAGAAGGCGCATTTCTGGCCCGATCTGGCAACGCCGCGCATTTTTGGAATCAGGACATCGATGTCCTTCGAACTGCATCACTAGTTTTTCGATATCGAGCAACTCATTTTCGACCCGATTTTCGAAAAAATGGAAAGGGGTTACATCACGATTTTTTTCGATTTTCGCTAAAAATTTTGTTGTTCGATTTCGGAAAAATTTGGATGCAATTCGACTAATTTCGAGGCGCTGATTCCGAAAATGCGCGGCGTTGCCAGATCGGGCCACAAACGGCCGAGATATACGCTCTAGAAGGCGCATTTCTGGCCCGATCTGGCAACGCCGCGCATTTTTGGAATCAGGACATCGATGTCCTTCGAACTGCATCACTAGTTTTTCGATATCGAGCAACTCATTTTCGACCCGATTTTCGAAAAAATGGAAAGGGGTTACATCACGATTTTTTTCGATTTTCGCTAAAAATTTTGTTGTTCGATTTCGGAAAAATTTGGATGCAATTCGACTAATTTCGAGGCGCTGATTCCGAAAATGCGCGGCGTTGCCAGATCGGGCCACAAACGGCCGAGATATACGCTCTAGAAGGCGCATTTCTGGCCCGATCTGGCAACGCCGCGCATTTTTGGAATCAGGACATCGATGTCCTTCGAACTGCATCACTAGTTTTTCGATATCGAGCAACTCATTTTCGACCCGATTTTCGAAAAAATGGAAAGGGGTTACATCACGATTTTTTTCGATTTTCGCTAAAAATTTTGTTGTTCGATTTCGGAAAAATTTGGATGCAATTCGACTAATTTCGAGGCGCTGATTCCGAAAATGCGCGGCGTTGCCAGATCGGGCCACAAATGGCCGAGATATACGCTGTACAAAGCGCAATTCTGGCCCGATCTGGCAACGCCGCGCATTTTTGGAAACAGGACATCGATGTCCTTCGAACTGCATCACTAGTTTTTCGATATCGAGCAACTCATTTTCGACCCGATTTTCGAAAAAATGGAAAGGGGTTACATCACGATTTTTTTCGATTTTCGCTAAAAATTTTGTTGTTCGATTTCGGAAAAATTTGGATGCAATTCGACTAATTTCGAGGCGCTGATTCCGAAAATGCGCGGCGTTGCCAGATCGGGCCACAAACGGCCGAGATATACGCTCTAGAAGGCGCATTTCTGGCCCGATCTGGCAACGCCGCGCATTTTTGGAATCAGGACATCGATGTCCTTCGAACTGCATCACTAGTTTTTCGATATCGAGCAACTCATTTTCGACCCGATTTTCGAAAAAATGGAAAGGGGTTACATCACGATTTTTTTCGATTTTCGCTAAAAATTTTGTTGTTCGATTTCGGAAAAATTTGGATGCAATTCGACTAATTTCGAGGCGCTGATTCCGAAAATGCGCGGCGTTGCCAGATCGGGCCACAAACGGCCGAGATATACGCTCTAGAAGGCGCATTTCTGGCCCGATCTGGCAACGCCGCGCATTTTTGGAATCAGGACATCGATGTCCTTCGAACTGCATCACTAGTTTTTCGATATCGAGCAACTCATTTTCGACCCGATTTTCGAAAAAATGGAAAGGGGTTACATCACGATTTTTTCGATTTTCGCTAAAAATTTTGTTCGATTTCGGAAAAATTTGGATGCAATTCGACTAATTTCGAGGCGCTGATTCCGAAAATGCGCGGCGTTGCCAGATCGGGCCACAAACGGCCGAGATATACGCTCTAGAAGGCGCATTTCTGGCCCGATCTGGCAACGCCGCGCATTTTTGGAATCAGGACATCGATGTCCTTCGAACTGCATCACTAGTTTTTCGATATCGAGCAACTCATTTTCGACCCGATTTTCGAAAAAATGGAAAGGGGTTACATCACGATTTTTTTCGATTTTCGCTAAAAATTTTGTTGTTCGATTTCGGAAAAATTTGGATGCAATTCGACTAATTTCGAGGCGCTGATTCCGAAAATGCGCGGCGTTGCCAGATCGGGCCACAAATGGCCGAGATATACGCTGTACAAAGCGCAATTCTGGCCCGATCTGGCAACGCCGCGCATTTTTGGAAACAGGACATCGATGTCCTTCGAACTGCATCACTAGTTTTTCGATATCGAGCAACTCATTTTCGACCCGATTTTCGAAAAAATGGAAAGGGGTTACATCACGATTTTTTTCGATTTTCGCTAAAAATTTTGTTGTTCGATTTCGGAAAAATTTGGATGCAATTCGACTAATTTCGAGGCGCTGATTCCGAAAATGCGCGGCGTTGCCAGATCGGGCCACAAACGGCCGAGATATACGCTCTAGAAGGCGCATTTCTGGCCCGATCTGGCAACGCCGCGCATTTTTGGAATCAGGACATCGATGTCCTTCGAACTGCATCACTAGTTTTTCGATATCGAGCAACTCATTTTCGACCCGATTTTCGAAAAAATGGAAAGGGGTTACATCACGATTTTTTTCGATTTTCGCTAAAAATTTTGTTGTTCGATTTCGGAAAAATTTGGATGCAATTCGACTAATTTCGAGGCGCTGATTCCGAAAATGCGCGGCGTTGCCAGATCGGGCCACAAACGGCCGAGATATACGCTCTAGAAGGCGCATTTCTGGCCCGATCTGGCAACGCCGCGCATTTTTGGAATCAGGACATCGATGTCCTTCGAACTGCATCACTAGTTTTTCGATATCGAGCAACTCATTTTCGACCCGATTTTCGAAAAAATGGAAAGGGGTTACATCACGACTTTTTTCGATTTTCGCTAAAAATTTTGTTGTTCGATTTCGGAAAAATTTGGATGCAATTCGACTAATTTCGAGGCGCTGATTCCGAAAATGCGCGGCGTTGCCAGATCGGGCCACAAACGGCCGAGATATACGCTCTAGAAGGCGCATTTCTGGCCCGATCTGGCAACGCCGCGCATTTTTGGAATCAGGACATCGATGTCCTTCGAACTGCATCACTAGTTTTTCGATATCGAGCAACTCATTTTCGACCCGATTTTCGAAAAAATGGAAAGGGGTTACATCACGATTTTTTTCGATTTTCGCTAAAAATTTTGTTGTTCGATTTCGGAAAAATTTGGATGCAATTCGACTAATTTCGAGGCGCTGATTCCGAAAATGCGCGGCGTTGCCAGATCGGGCCACAAATGGCCGAGATATACGCTGTACAAAGCGCAATTCTGGCCCGATCTGGCAACGCCGCGCATTTTTGGAAACAGGACATCGATGTCCTTCGAACTGCATCACTAGTTTTTCGATATCGAGCAACTCATTTTCGACCCGATTTTCGAAAAAATGGAAAGGGGTTACATCACGATTTTTTTCGATTTTCGCTAAAAATTTTGTTGTTCGATTTCGGAAAAATTTGGATGCAATTCGACTAATTTCGAGGCGCTGATTCCGAAAATGCGCGGCGTTGCCAGATCGGGCCACAAACGGCCGAGATATACGCTCTAGAAGGCGCATTTCTGGCCCGATCTGGCAACGCCGCGCATTTTTGGAATCAGGACATCGATGTCCTTCGAACTGCATCACTAGTTTTTCGATATCGAGCAACTCATTTTCGACCCGATTTTCGAAAAAATGGAAAGGGGTTACATCACGATTTTTTTCGATTTTCGCTAAAAATTTTGTTGTTCGATTTCGGAAAAATTTGGATGCAATTCGACTAATTTCGAGGCGCTGATTCCGAAAATGCGCGGCGTTGCCAGATCGGGCCACAAACGGCCGAGATATACGCTCTAGAAGGCGCATTTCTGGCCCGATCTGGCAACGCCGCGCATTTTTGGAATCAGGACATCGATGTCCTTCGAACTGCATCACTAGTTTTTCGATATCGAGCAACTCATTTTCGACCCGATTTTCGAAAAAATGGAAAGGGGTTACATCACGACTTTTTTCGATTTTCGCTAAAAATTTTGTTGTTCGATTTCGGAAAAATTTGGATGCAATTCGACTAATTTCGAGGCGCTGATTCCGAAAATGCGCGGCGTTGCCAGATCGGGCCACAAACGGCCGAGATATACGCTCTAGAAGGCGCATTTCTGGCCCGATCTGGCAACGCCGCGCATTTTTGGAATCAGGACATCGATGTCCTTCGAACTGCATCACTAGTTTTTCGATATCGAGCAACTCATTTTCGACCCGATTTTCGAAAAAATGGAAAGGGGTTACATCACGATTTTTTTCGATTTTCGCTAAAAATTTTGTTGTTCGATTTCGGAAAAATTTGGATGCAATTCGACTAATTTCGAGGCGCTGATTCCGAAAATGCGCGGCGTTGCCAGATCGGGCCACAAATGGCCGAGATATACGCTGTACAAAGCGCAATTCTGGCCCGATCTGGCAACGCCGCGCATTTTTGGAAACAGGACATCGATGTCCTTCGAACTGCATCACTAGTTTTTCGATATCGAGCAACTCATTTTCGACCCGATTTTCGAAAAAATGGAAAGGGGTTACATCACGATTTTTTTCGATTTTCGCTAAAAATTTTGTTGTTCGATTTCGGAAAAATTTGGATGCAATTCGACTAATTTCGAGGCGCTGATTCCGAAAATGCGCGGCGTTGCCAGATCGGGCCACAAACGGCCGAGATATACGCTCTAGAAGGCGCATTTCTGGCCCGATCTGGCAACGCCGCGCATTTTTGGAATCAGGACATCGATGTCCTTCGAACTGCATCACTAGTTTTTCGATATCGAGCAACTCATTTTCGACCCGATTTTCGAAAAAATGGAAAGGGGTTACATCACGATTTTTTTCGATTTTCGCTAAAAATTTTGTTGTTCGATTTCGGAAAAATTTGGATGCAATTCGACTAATTTCGAGGCGCTGATTCCGAAAATGCGCGGCGTTGCCAGATCGGGCCACAAATGGCCGAGATATACGCTGTACAAAGCGCAATTCTGGCCCGATCTGGCAACGCCGCGCATTTTTGGAAACAGGACATCGATGTCCTTCGAACTGCATCACTAGTTTTTCGATATCGAGCAACTCATTTTCGACCCGATTTTCGAAAAAATGGAAAGGGGTTACATCACGATTTTTTTCGATTTTCGCTAAAAATTTTGTTGTTCGATTTCGGAAAAATTTGGATGCAATTCGACTAATTTCGAGGCGCTGATTCCGAAAATGCGCGGCGTTGCCAGATCGGGCCACAAACGGCCGAGATATACGCTCTAGAAGGCGCATTTCTGGCCCGATCTGGCAACGCCGCGCATTTTTGGAATCAGGACATCGATGTCCTTCGAACTGCATCACTAGTTTTTCGATATCGAGCAACTCATTTTCGACCCGATTTTCGAAAAAATGGAAAGGGGTTACATCACGATTTTTTTCGATTTTCGCTAAAAATTTTGTTGTTCGATTTCGGAAAAATTTGGATGCAATTCGACTAATTTCGAGGCGCTGATTCCGAAAATGCGCGGCGTTGCCAGATCGGGCCACAAACGGCCGAGATATACGCTCTAGAAGGCGCATTTCTGGCCCGATCTGGCAACGCCGCGCATTTTTGGAATCAGGACATCGATGTCCTTCGAACTGCATCACTAGTTTTTCGATATCGAGCAACTCATTTTCGACCCGATTTTCGAAAAAATGGAAAGGGGTTACATCACGATTTTTTTCGATTTTCGCTAAAAATTTTGTTGTTCGATTTCGGAAAAATTTGGATGCAATTCGACTAATTTCGAGGCGCTGATTCCGAAAATGCGCGGCGTTGCCAGATCGGGCCACAAACGGCCGAGATATACGCTCTAGAAGGCGCATTTCTGGCCCGATCTGGCAACGCCGCGCATTTTTGGAATCAGGACATCGATGTCCTTCGAACTGCATCACTAGTTTTTCGATATCGAGCAACTCATTTTCGACCCGATTTTCGAAAAAATGGAAAGGGGTTACATCACGATTTTTTTCGATTTTCGCTAAAAATTTTGTTGTTCGATTTCGGAAAAATTTGGATGCAATTCGACTAATTTCGAGGCGCTGATTCCGAAAATGCGCGGCGTTGCCAGATCGGGCCACAAACGGCCGAGATATACGCTCTAGAAGGCGCATTTCTGGCCCGATCTGGCAACGCCGCGCATTTTTGGAATCAGGACATCGATGTCCTTCGAACTGCATCACTAGTTTTTCGATATCGAGCAACTCATTTTCGACCCGATTTTCGAAAAAATGGAAAGGGGTTACATCACGATTTTTTTCGATTTTCGCTAAAAATTTTGTTGTTCGATTTCGGAAAAATTTGGATGCAATTCGACTAGTTTCGAGGCGCTGATTCCGAAAATGCGCGGCGTTGCCAGATCGGGCCACAAATGGCCGAGATATACGCTGTACAAAGCGCAATTCTGGCCCGATCTGGCAACGCCGCGCATTTTTGGAAACAGGACATCGATGTCCTTCGAACTGCATGTCTAGCTTTTCGATATCGAACAACTCATTATCGACCCGTAAATTTGTCTTCTCCAATTTCAAAATTTGAATTTCACCACGACGGCGCCAAGTGTGCTCCAGCACTTGTGGTGAAGTGCGCACTATCGCCCAATCGATGTGCTGTAAAACGCACTATCGATAGTCATTCGCTCGCCATCGGACGCTTTATGTGCTGTAAAGCGCACTATCGCACGCTTGTTGTGCTGCTAAGCGCACTATCGATAATCTGTTACAATATTGCGCTTAACAGCACATAATCGATAGCGCGTGCACTATTTAAATATACCATACCTAATATATTTTTGCCGCTATTTCATTTGAATTGTCTTTTTTATTTTATAAATACACTTTTAAATATAGATATGTTTGAATGAGGCATCGATTTGTTTTTATTCTGGCATCCTTATTTTGCTTTATCTTACCTTATGGGCTATAGTAATAACTTCAATAAACACGCAGTTATATTTACGATATTACAAATACTTTTACAAAGTATAATTGGATTTATTAAGAAACAATAATAATAGCATAAGATTAGATGTTTCGGGTTATACTCAGTGGTCGCCGATTACACGAATCAGTTGTATTGGATTTAGTTTTAAGCAGACGTTAATACAGACATGGATTTGGACCATTTCTCTGGCGCTTATCCTAGAATTGGATAAATAATACTATAATATGATCGTCGGTTGCCGTATGATGGATTGCAAATTGCAGATTGGCTAGATTGCACGATGAAACAGATGGGCCAGCAACTCGGCCTCGCTGAGGTCCATTTTGTATTTCTGGACGATGTCCTGGACCTTAAGGCGCCGTCGCACATGCGGTGGTTGGTACCTGTGAAGGAAATAAAGTTGGAAGCTCAACCCGTGACGTCACAGACTAAAGTGGCTAAAAATTTTTAAGTTTTCGGGCGCTACCAGGCCTGAAGTACTAGGCGAACAGAAACGCCTAGTAGGTGGATTCTACTTTTTGAAAATGTTTTTTGTGAATAACTCGGCCATTAGGCATCCAATCCAGGATCGTGATAGGGCATAAAATGCAGAAAAATACGGCCCTTCTATCAGGCTAATAAAATCTGGTGTTGGCCAAGTTAACACCGTGTAGTCAACAAATTTGGCCAAAAATAATATGTTTATATTTTCGATTGTTTATATCTTGGTCATTTCCCATCCGATCTGGCGACTAAATACTATTCCTGGATCAGGACCTTAATGTCCTTCGGACTGCATCACTGAATCCCCAAGAACTTTAAGTAAACATCACAAAAAATAAGACTTATCTTTTCCTAAATTGTGGATGCAGTTCAGCTCTATGTTATTGGATTTTTAAAATCCTTTGATGTAGATCGAAGGACATTTAAGTCCTGATTCCAAAAATGTATTCTATTTTGAGATCGGCTTTGACACTGCCAAGATATTAACATTCAAAACTATAAAAATTTTTTTTTACGATAATTTAATTTCCCTGCGGTGTTACCTTGACATATACCCTATTTTTGATTACATGTCGATGCGCCTTATTTTTCCGCATTTTATGCGCTATTAAGATCCTGGATTGGATGCGTATTGGCCGAGATATTCACAAAAAACATTTTCAAAAAGTAGAATCCACCTACTAGGCGTTTCTGTTCGCCTAGTACTTCGGACCTGGTAGCGCCCGAAAATTGAAAAATTTTCAGCCCCTTTTTAGTTCGTGACGTCACGGATTGGGCTTCCATCTGTGACGTCACAAACCGGTTCAGCCAAGACACAACCCCCGCCCTCACCTGAAATATCCAAGACACATCCCTTCCCCACCCCCCCCCATCACAAAATGTAGCCAAGACACCTCCCAGTGATGACGTCACAGGTGGAAGCTCAACCCGTGACGTCACAGACTAAAGTGGCTAAAAATTGTTAAGTTTTCGGGCGCTACCAGGCCTGAAGTACTAGGCGAACAGAAACGCCTAGTAGGTGGATTCTACTTTTTGAAAATGTTTTTTGTGAATAACTCGGCCATTACGCATCCAATCCAGGATCGTGATAGGGCATAAAATGCAGAAAAATACGGCCCTTCTATCAGGCTAATAAAATCTGGTGTTTGCCAAGTTAACACCGTGTAGTAAACAAATTTGGCCAAAAATAATATGTTTATATTTTCGATTGTTTATATCTTGGTCATTTCCCATCCGATCTGGCGACTAAATACTATTCCTGGATCAGGACCTTAATGTCCTTCGGACTGCATCACTGAATCCCCAAGAACTTTAAGTAAACATCACAAAAAATAAGACTTATCTTTTCCTAAATTGTGGATGCAGTTCAGCATTATGTTATTGGATTTTTAAAATCCTTTGATGTAGATCGAAGGACATTTAAGTCCTGATTCCAAAAATGTATTCCATTTAGAGATCGGCTTTGACACTGCCAAGATATTCACATTCAAAACTATAAAAATTTTTTTTTACGATAATTTAATTTCCCTTCGGTGTTACCTTGACACATACCCTATTTTTGTTTTCCTGTCGATGCGCCTTATTTTTCCGCATTTTATGCGCTATTACGATCCTGGATTCGCTGCGTATTGGCCGAGATATTCACAAAAAACATTTTCAAAAAGTAGAATCCACCTACTAGGCGTTTCTGTTCGCCTAGTACTTCGGGCCTGGTAGAGGGCCAAAATCGACTTTTGCAAAGGCGAAAAAAAAGTGCAAGTCATTCCAAAAAATAAAAAAATTAAAAGTTCTAGAAAAATCAGAAAAATTACTGGAAAATTCTGAAAAATTCGAAAAAAATCAGGAAAATGCATTACAATTCGGGAAAATTTTCAAAATTTCAGAAAACTTCCTTTTGCTAGAGCCTCCATTTCTGGTCCGATTTGGCAACGCCGTGCATTTTTGGAATCAGGGCATCGATGTCCTGCAAACTGCATCACTAGTTTTTCGATATCGAACAACTCATTTTCGACTTTTTTCTTGGCGTTCCCCTATGCCCTTCACCCACCCTCCCCCTTCTCACCACCCAATAAAACACATGTTTTTTAATAGACCCCAAAATTTTTGCAAGCTTTTTATTTAATCGTATCGTTTTATAGTTTTTTTTTTGTTAGAATTGGTGGAAGAAAAAAAATAACGCTCTTGACGTCGCGGTAGTTACTTAGCAAGTCGGCATAGGGATGAGAAAACAGCTTAGCGATGGCAAATCGTCATAGGGATGATAAGGTATCGATAAATTCTGCGCGATAGTTACGGCTATCGTTCGCCAACACACATTTAAGTACATCTCTAGGCATGTCGATAGTTACTATCGGCGTTTACCAACACATATTTTAGTACACCTCTATGATTTCCGATAGTTACTATCGCTGTTTACCATTACACACTATAACCCATCTCTAGGCTAGTTGCTATCGGCGTTTACTAACACACATTAAACACCACCTCTAGTGTTTCTCGTATTGCAACACTAAATTCCTGCTTATTAACAAGCGCCTCAAACTAGGCCACGAGCTTAGCCTGATCCTACGTCTTGTAAAAATTAAGAAGGGCTCCTAAGGGTTAGACACAGGGCTAGACAGGAGAGGCTCTCTTTCACCGACCTTTGCCCGCGGGCTGTAAATAGTAGATACGGTTTACTGGCTCCATGTTGTTAATCTTGCCGCCGAGTGGTACCACGTCGAGATCATCGTTCACCACCAGGCAGCGTTAACAGTCTGCCAAGTACCGGATGAGCTCTTCATTGAGGTTAAAGCTGCTTCAACTATGTCCGATGTCCACACGACGGGCATCCAACAGGTCTGTCTCGTTTAAGTCCACCTTGCCAACCGCAATCATCTTGGCCAGTTTCTTTCCACGACTGAAAATAGGAAATAAGAGATTATTATAAATTTTAGAGCAAGATTAACACCAAACATAGTTTACCTGATCCTTGTTCTAATAACACCAAAACACATTCGGCCGGAGTACTCCGTCGACTTAGGGAGGATGACGTACAGCATCGGAAACTGGCATCGCCTTGTTACCTATTTCGATGAACGTGGTTGACACCATTCTTCATAATCACCTGTATCGTGTTCTACACAGTTTATTTTTTATTAGAATTGGTATAACAGAAAATAAAGCGCTGGAAGACGCCGGGAGTTACTTGGCGATTGGCAAGTCGGCATAGGGATGGGGAAGCAGCTTAGCGATGTGCAAATGGTCATAGGGATGATAAAGTATAGATAAGTCGTACGCAATAGTTATCGCACTTAAAAGCCGATGTCCATTACACATTATATCCCACCTCTATGCCGAAGTTAGATTCAGCGTTTACCAACACTCGATTCAATACACCTCTAGTTTTGCCGATAGTTACTATCGGCATTTACTAATACTTATTATGTTCCACCTCTGAAACGTGTTTATCGTTTTGCAACACTTAATTATGAGTGAGGCAAATTTAAAAAAAGGTACCTCTGCTTAAATGTTTTACGTTGCGCTATTCATTTTATCTCGTACTGGCTGATGACAATAATCCATTTAATTAATGATTGGGATTCTTGGAGTCGGAACCCAAAAAATTTTGCGGCCATCAATGTGGGACGTGGTTCTACCCCTCCACCGACAGTTGACACCGATCACGCATCAGTTGTGTTAGATTTTGTAAGTTAAATGTTAGATGATCGTCGGTTGCCTCTAGTTGAATTTTAAATTGCAGATTGACATAAATGCGCGGTGGGATAATAGAGCCAATAAATCTCCTCTGGCCTATGGCCTAATCGAAGGGACCGAATGGTTATCAACGAACTTCACTGCAAGGTAGTTGCACTGTAACATTGCTGCTTTGACTAAAAGAAAAGCTCGGCGCGAGGGGAGATCAACGAGGTGGCGAACTGTGGACGGTGGAGAGCGTTTAGAAAGCGGCATCGCTGAGCGGTGGTGGCACTTGAAGAGCGTGGAGCTGCAATTGTGGAGCGGCGAGCGTAGAGCGGCAATCGTCGAGCTCCCCGAACGCTTTTCAGATACAAAAGCCAGATTCAGATAGCGATTCAGTTAGCGGCCCAAACTCAAAGTGGTCGGTTCGTCGCGCGCAGTACTTTCGGAGCTCACTCTGCTACCAATTATTTCGCGATCTACACTTTTGTTTTTGTGCTATTATTTTTGTTAGTGCCAGAGCGTAAAAGTAAATGAATGCCACTAAGCTTAGTATCTGATGACTGGGCCTCTAAGTATTTCCAGCCCGGTATCTGCCGTGTCCGTACTGGTATCTGTATCTGCATCTGTGTCCGTGCATGTATCTGAATGTTGGGCTGTGTGCATCTGCCTGCGGTGGCGAGTGTTACAGTTGTCGCACGTAATAGCGCAGTTACGCCTCAGAAAGCAGCCCGAAAAAGCTGAAGGCACCGAGATACAAAAGTATCTGAGGCACTCTTCATGCGTGACGCTCGGCCGTTGGGGCTCGGTGTGTGTCTGCCTGGTGTCCCGAGTACTGGGTACTGTGTACTATGCATGTGTGTTCGTTTAGTCCGGCTTAGCTAACAAATTGGTTAGATAAATTAAGCAAAACTATAAAAAATCTGTGGGTTTCGCGAAATCGAAAAGGCAGCGCCGAAATTGAAAGTAAACAACGCCGCGGAAAGCCCGCCGCTCAATCCAGTAAATGTCTGCTTTTTCAACCGACTAAAATATATCCAAACATTGATCGTCCATCATCAGCTGCATCATTATAAACCGTGTTATCTCGTAGTGGTTTTCGCTACGAAATATGTCACAATTCCGCGATAATTCATGGGTGAGTTGCGATCGAGTCCCTCCAAGGGGTTCGGTCTCTCGAAGAGCACAGTAAGACAAGGAGCCTGGCACACTTATCATCGCCTAACTGCATCGTAGAGTATCTGCTGAATGCACGCACTCTAGCCGCACTAACATCTGCCACAGAAGCTGTCACAGTTTCCTCGCCTTTTGCACAATCTCTAACATACATACATACCTCTCCCCCCCTCCGACTTAATTGGTCCAAATCGTTAATTAACCTGTGTCGCCATCTATAACCCGATTCGATTGGCCAATTGCCCCTTGCATCTCTCGGCTGACCCGATTTTCGAATTTTCGCAACTCGCCAGTGCAATTCATGGATGGGGCAAGCACTGTCATCTTTAAGTACAGGGTCTGGCCAAAATCTAGCTCAGACCTGGGCGGCAACAAAATCATTTGGTATTGTTGTGTTGCTCTGCGAGTATTAACCCTTTAACTTATCAATTTCTATCAAAATTCTCGCAGTGTATTGTAATGGGGCCGCGATATTGAGGGCTCCAGATTCTGCGAGCGAGCGAGCGAGCTTGCAGTGCGAAAACTTCGCTTTACTATCGCAACGAAGAGGTCACATCGGGGTCGAGGTCGTTGGAACAAACCTAATCAAATTTCTCTGCTAATCTACAGCAGCTCCAATGTTTAGTTTTGAATGTTTTCGAATGCAAAGGCACAAGCGAAAATCGAACAGTATTTGAATAAATTAGCAATAAAGAAAAGTTCAACATTTTGAATGCAACGCCATGGCTCCAACGGGGTCGGTTATAGAAATCGTTACCAATGGCTGCTGGTATTTATGGATCGCAAGACCGATTTACCCAAGTTGAGAAATATTTTCTTATGATTTATTTCAAAAAACGTCGAAATATAAGCTTTCCCTTCCAAAAATTGAAGAACATCTATCGAAATGGCGCCTATGAGGTTGTGATGGATAAAGGATCAATTATCTCCAATTTTTCTGGACAATTTTTTTGTCGCTTTAAGGATCTATATCCCGTGGGGTGGGGATAATCCTGCGTTTGGAACATAAAGCCCCAGCATTCGGTTCAACGAGGTGGGCGACAGAAATTCGCATGCCATGCATGCGTTATCGGGGCGATAATCGCATAATGATCCATTAAAATGTGCCAGCTTTTTGGCGCTGCGTGATAAGGCCTCCGCCTGGGTCCCCGGCGCCTCTTCCTGCACTCCCTGCACCTCCCCACCCCCAAGAAGAGACACGAATAACCAAAACCTGTTGGCCGGCGCGCCGATTGCGCAAATGTCGGCTCTGACGTCGCTCGGCGATTATCTCTTCTGGCCGAAATGGGTTTAGGCCCGGCTCTTTGCCGGGGTCGCGAGATGCGCAGGTGCAGGTGGAGGTGCAGATGCAGTCTGCTTCCTGGTGCCAGCCGTCTCCCAAGCTCAAGTTCAATTGCGGAAAACCGTCGTGGAGGCATTGGCCATGGCCCCTCGAAAAAAAATCTAAATAAAAACCGCCACAATGGTCATCAGCAACTTTCACTCAACGTGACGATGACGCCGCTGGATGGCTGCACATTTTGTCATCGTTTTCCATGTGGGAAACTCTGTGGCCAAAAAAGTGGCTAAAAAGTAAAACCACATTAGGCGAGGTGGAAGTTGTGTGGGGATTTTCGTGGAAGCTGCGTCTGCCCATTTGGGGCGGGCATTGCCAAATGGATTTCACAACAACTCGGCGGAGGCCGCTCATGACAATGAACTTTTAATTACCCGAAGACTCGTTTCGCAAAAGACGGCGGGCAGGCCCCCACAAGGGAAGCAGAAAGACGGCGAGGAAGCGAAAGAGTAGGAGCTCATTCAAATGAGGTTCGCGGAAGGAGACTTCGGCGAAGGAGGAAAGGCACTCTCAGGAGCCCGTGATCATATGCAATTTGGTGGCTGGCCAATTATCTGGGAAACCATCGCCTCATTGTGCATGTGGTTTCTGGTGTTCGGCCCCACAAAGGCCCTCCCCTTTCGGCCAGATTAGATTTCGGTTGAAGATTGACTTCGTGATGTTCGAAGTGGGAACTGGTTGGCAAAATTATGAGTAAGTCAGCAATCGGGCTGCAGTTGCATGATTAGATTTCGGCCAGCAGGCAGAGATACTTTCCCTGGGCCGGCCGGGACGCTTGGGAGGCAATCGTTGGAACCCTCGAGAAACAATGATTGATCAGAGTATGGGTCTCCCGATTCCATCCCAACCCTCCTGTCCACTTCGACCCAACTAGCTAGAACTGAGAGCGAAAGCCAGCTATGCGACGCTTTCTTTTGATTTAGAGGCTTTCCCCGCCGTTATGAAGCAAAACCCTCTGCTCCCTTGCCGGCTTATATAAGCCAAGTATCTGGCCGGCAAGAGATACATCTGTCATTGCTGCAGTACTGCTGGCAAATACGAGTGTGGAGATAAATGAAATTTTGCGACAATTAAACAGTGAAAGTCGCTAAAATGGATCGTGGTGGCATTAGCCATTACCCGACTTGTTATTATGGTCGCTCTTTTTTACGGTTTATTTATTTTGTTTTCGCGGCTGCCTGTTGATGCGAAAGATTTTTAATACACACCGCATGTGCACACACACACCTGCACAGCATGCCTAATAAAAAGAAAACCCGCTCGGGAAATATGACCGGAGAGATAGGCCACTTTTTACTGTGTTTGCTCGGGGCGGGCGTTACTATTTTCGCGGCAGAGACTCTGACCTTCAGTTGTGTGGACTTGGGGCCGGTGAAGATCATCGGTTCCAGCCGAGTCACGTCCAATGCTAGGTGTATGTGGGTATGTGGAGCAACATTAACGGTAATTGATTTTCGGCTCAGACTGTGACCGAGCCGAGGAAGCCAGAGAAGAGACCAGAGGAGACCAGCGAACGAAAACAAACACCGAATTGGTAACAAAAACGTGCTGAGACTTCGGCTCTGACCTCATTAGGTCCGCTCCGGAGCAAGTGCCGGAGGCTACAGCAAGTGTATCTCTCAGATACGCAGACAATGGGTCTCCGATCTGGGGGAAAAAGCAGAAACGTTCTCATTTCTCGCCAGTTGGAAAGTATTCAAATGGCTCAATGGAGCTGCTGATTTCCTTTCTCCGCTCCACAATTGGTAGTCTGTTTTTGATTTCGCTGCGATTCGATGACGACTTGCAGGTGAAATTTGACGTTATTCTAAGCGGAAGAGCACTAGCTCCTACTCGTATGACTCCAGCGGGTAGGGGGATATATAATGTTAGCCACTAAACCTTGCCGCCCAGTCCCAGCTATAAAAAGGTATGAACTATTGCTTTGTTGACTCACCTGGGCCTTCCTCAATCCAGCTGGTGCCAGTCGCCTCTTCCGCGACTATTTTCGCTCAGTGCTTTCACCTTTGAAGGCCCCCTGAAGCCTGTGGCTACGCTGACGATATTCATATCCGATCCGACACTGTCATTATGCCGCGAAAGACTCCAATTGTACGAGCCTAGATAAACGCCTACGGGAATGGAACAAATCGTTGGCAAAGATAGCCAATAATTGATGATAAGCCCATTCAGCCAAAGGTACTCCATGTGTCATCAAAGCTAGTCGCCCGTGGGGCGTAGCTGGTCACTATCGCCCCCTTAGTACCCGGCACTGACCTACACTTGGTGGCAGAACTGCCATTCTCGACAACTTGGCCCCAAGCTGGCAGTTTTTGGCACAAAGGCAGCGGAATGCCGTCTGATAAGGGTACGATAAGTTCTGGGCCAGGCCAAGCTAGTCAGCCAAAACAAAAGATTGCACAGCTGACGGAATAACCAAGCAATGAATGACAAATATGGCCATAAAGTGGCACAGCTCGGTCGAAGAAAGAAGCCAAGTCCTGGGCAAGGGAGTACTGAGTCGGTGGCCCACAAGTCCGCCCGTAATTGGGCTGTCACATGGTGCGTATGATTGGTCAGTCAGTCGACCTGGCCAGTCAGTCGAGTCGTTCTCCTTGGGCCACTGCTAGCCGAGAGTTCGCTGAACTTGAATCAGAACTGCCACAATACAACACGACTGCAGCATTGTGCTTTCAGATCGGGCGGGTCCAGTGCCAAGAGGCCAGGCGCTACGTAGGTGGGTGGGGTCTAATCCATTCCGGCGATCGCTTCCTGCAGCAGCGTCACTCTTCAATTCCAGTGTCAGATGAGCTACTAGGTGGCATTGTGGCTGCTCTGTGGAGCGTGTCACGAAATGCGAATTGAATGCCTCACGGCTGGGAGGGGCAGCTTCGTAAGTTACAGGGACAAGTATATGGAGAGAGCTCCAGTTCTAGTTTGGTTTCAAAGGTCTGGGCCAGTTCCTAGTGGCCTATCTGTCCCCCATATTTGGTTCCAGTTCTGGAGCAGTTGGGCAAGAGCCGTGCTGCTTGTGGAGGGCACTTGTGTGGCAACCTTCCGGCTCATAAGGCTTATGAATACGACTCAGTTCCAGCTGGGCCCTGTGTTGCCTTGAGCTTACATCCGACTTGTTGCGTTTCAAAGTCATTCCCGCAGTGAGGCACCACTAGCAGCACCAATGATTGCTTGGCTGCAACAGTCTCACGTAAATCACTTTACCTGATCCCAGAAAGGGGATTCCAAGCACTTCAAAATAGAACTTGAGACTTGGCTACTTGTAGCATGCGCTCTCGAGAGGGCCCTGAAGTTTTTCCCAGTGTATCTTGACTGGTTCGACTTGTTCTACGCGAACATGGGAACTTTCTTTCGGCAATCGCGGCAACGAGAACCGAGTTTTCCAGTTTCCAGCCAACTGGCTGCTGGCCCACTTCAGGCAGAAGCACTCGTGAGCTCTGGGGCTTCTTAGTCGGGCCCCAGTGAGAGGCCACGGGGCGTATGCGCAATGCTGGTGGAGCAATTGTCGGTGATTTGTTGTTGCAATCGAACACTTGGCAGTGCCAGCCGCAAGTGCGCAGTAGGTGCACTGGGAGAAATGTGTTGTGAATGGCACTTAATCACATTATCGTATTTTATTACTTTATGGGTATAAAGACGCGCCCAACCCATTTAATTGGGGACTGCCTTGTAGACACTCTCTGGTGTGGGGCTTACATACAAATTGACGACTTTCGGGCCACGTCTATGACGACTATAGTGTGACTTTCGAGAAGTTCGTTAAAGGCAGTGCTTTTCCCGCAGTGCATAATTTATTTACTGTCATTACCTGCTACTTAGTTCATCGGTTTTATCTACAGACATTGACTTGGCTGCGGTCGCCTCGGTCATGTGTCTATATATAGAAGCAACATGCCCGTATAGACTCCGACAACGCCTTGAATCATCCGCAGGCTGGCACCGGGGCTCACCTGGCCCGTTTCCAGCCGCGGGCCATTTTCCGCTCTGCCGGAAGTTGGCGAGCCACTGGCTCCATAGGCATAGTTTTCGCACTTCGGCGTGCCACCACGCGGCCAATAGAAAGTGAACAGGCCCCGGCCGAACCCCCATCCTCTGCCACTCATTCGCCGCATCACCGCACCGGCTTCCCTTCGTCTATGTGAGTGTATGGCTCCGCTAATTGAGGCAGAGCCCCTTAAAAAATAATTATTTGCTTTGTGATGCATAACTTTAGAGACCTGAACCCAACAGTCGTGGGTGGCAATCGCTTATTTGCAACTTGGAGATAAATGGCTTATGGCTTCTTGTCGCACGAATCGTTGGCTGGTGACTTCATGCTCCTACAAGCTCTTCTGCTTCCAAATTATTCTAATTCCCACTTGAAGCACTTGCTCTGCTTGCATTACTAATATCTCATTAGTTATAGTGATTTGTGAACCATTTAGCAAGTAATCTTAGCATAATTTAACTGATTTCCTCTAAGCACTTCTGCCCCCACTCCCCCTGCGCTCTCTCTATCTCTATATATACGTACCTATATCTCTCTCACCCCTCTCCGGAGAAAAGCTCGCGAACGCGCGGTCCTACGGGGTGCTGAAGTCCCTGCGCTGCTCCGCCCGGTTCGCCAGAGCCAAGTCCAAGTCGGCGGTGAACCTCAATTCCCACCTGAAGAAGCGGCAGAAGCAGGACGAGCAGGAGGCGGGTAGTCAGCAGGATCAGAGGAGTCAGAAGAGCCAGAAGGACGAGAGGCGCAAGCTGCGCCAGAGCCTCAGCGAGGATCAGCCGATCTACGCGAACTTGGACGAGGTCCTGCCCATCCAACTAGAACTCGAGGCCGCAGCAGAGGATGCTCTAATGGGTAATGCTCAGGTAAGTGCCCCAGAACACCCGAGCATCAGTGTCCGCATCCGAACCTGTTCCAGGCTCCACATTTGTGTATCCGCCGCATCCCATCCACCGATCCGCCAAAACGCCACCAATAACGATCCAAAGAATACCAAACTAAACAGCATCCATGTAACATGATTTGTGATCCGGTGTCATCAGCCCCATTGGAGCGTCTCTACTCATTCGACTTTCGAGCTGAAACAATCGAGAGTTGCCATCGAAATTGAATTTATAATGTGTCTCCCTTTCCTGTGCCACGCCCCCTCGCCTTCACCCTCTCACCTTGTCACCTTGTCACCCCCATAGCCCCACTTTCGTGTGTGAATTGGTTCTGATTGTTAAAGCAGTTTACCTGTCGGCGTTTAGCAAGATTTCGCTAATAAACAAACATACTTTTGGAGTAGAGAAACGACAGATACTGGTAACAAGCATTTGAAAATAGTCATCCAAGTGAATTCCACAAAAACAGAGGCCTGCAATTGTCAGAAACATTTAAAATACAATTCAGAGAAAAGTGGCCCCAAGATTACTATTTGTCTAAGCTACGATAACCTGAATTTTTAACTAATTGAATCAAAATTATGTAAGCAATTTAAATATTAAATAAATTATCAAGTTTAAAACTGTAAAAATCGTCTGTAAAAATGTAGAGAAAACAGAAAGCTAAGAAAAGCTAAAATATAATGTAGAGACGTGCACGTTACTTATGGTTGGAAACTTGGCTAACACACGGCCATGGAAGCCATTTTGGCAGCCATGTTGGTGGCGGCATCAGCTTAAAGCTTTTCCTTTTTAAAAACGTTACTGACTTTATTTTCTTCCTCCGAGGTGACGGATGTACGACTAATTGGTTTAATATTGGTGTTGGTTTGATTTAAACATAGGCATACACATATTCTCCCACCTGTCACATCAGCCCGACTTAACCTTTGACTAATTTATGTGAAAATTCCTTTCCCAATCTCTGTCGCCCGCAGGTAAGCACAGCGCAACGGTTACTTCTTGAAATATTACTCTTTCAACGCCCCAGACCAGACCAACCACCAACCATCACAATGACAAGTAAGTCTGTTCCTGCACTCAGTTACTCCGATACCCGCCGAGGAATCTCATAAATGTCAGAACGCTGGTTAATTTAAATCTTCAAACGCCGAAAAAGTGTTCGTTACCAGAAACCCGATGTACGGGTTTTGAGCCCGCGAATGTCGGTCAAGCGGCAAGTGCAACAGCAGTTCGTGTGAACGGTTTCCTCCGGTTCCGATTATAATAACGTAACCTGCCCATCCCTTGCCACCGCCTCCTTGCCGCATAAATCTGCAACGCGACTAGGCGCAAGCGCATGGTTATAATGCACTCAAAAAAAAAAAATTTCTTCCAAGTTAAATAACCTTACCTTTTCAGCCAAATAACTTCTGTAAACGCGGATGTACGAATCGCAAAAAATGTACCCAAAATCATATTTTCAGCCTGCCAGATATTAAGAAATTGTCTCAAGTGTACGGTTCCGATTATGCAACCGGGAACCCGACGATACAACGATCCGGCAATCCGCAGATCCGACCATAATACCGGTACTTGTCAACGGCAGAGACGTCTGCGCCACTCAGCACGTGCATTACGCTGCTTAAATTTATTTTATCACTCGGCAGAGGCCGTCGATGGGGCACAGTGAAGCCACAGTGCGGATGGATACAAATTGGAGAACAAATACTCGAGGAAATCGATTATGTGATAAAAGCACCGGAAGGATCTACGTCCTTTGAAGAATCATTCATAACGAAGGGAGATTTAAAAAAGAAAATAAATGGAAGGATTTATGGCTTAGGGGGTTAGACCTTTACAGCATCCTTAAATATATTTATATTTTAAGGACTCTGTTTAGCGACACTTCGAGGAGGTTTTCAGATCTCACCACTCTTCACACTTCGACCTCCCTGAGTTGCTTTTCTCTTAATTTCAGCTAGTTATCGATCGGCCACTTAATTAATAAATAATGCCTCCTCTCAATTAAGACCCACTGTGCAACGGTATATTGGCAGGCCAATCAAAGAGTACCGCTTTGCATGCTGCGCAGACGCCAGCGCCGGTACCGTAAGACGAACGACGTTAGGCGCCGACGCAGCAGCCCCATTCAAATATTTGGCCTACGCGTTGACAAGCAACAGAAAAACAAAAACAACTGCAAGATGGGGCAGCCAGCCTGGGGGAACTGGGCAAGAAAGGCAGGGGGTCTGAGGCACGTTGCTGCGCAGGCAGTGCAGCATCCAGTTTGCGGCGTCTCAGCTCACCTGCGCTGGCGCGGCGAACTTTGGGAGCTCCCCTTTCAGTCTCTCTGCTCCGCTGACGTATTCTCTTTGCTGCACTCTCTCGCTCCAGTGCGCCACTGCACTGTGGGGCGCACAGAAATCTTTCAGGTTTCGCAAGCCAACTCCCCACGGAAATCCCGAAGATACAGTTTGACTTCTCTGTTCTAGGACACCGTAAGCAGTATAGTTGTTTTAAAAGCCACTGTTCCAAAGAAGAAAATCTCGTTTCCTTTAGTTCGAATGAGCCCCACTGTGCCCTGTGGGTGCTGCGCTGCTGCCAGTGTCGCTGCCGCAACGTTCTGGCAGAGCCCCCGGCGTAGCCGAGCGGTTAGTCTGCTGCCGCGTGTTGGGGACGTCGCAACTCGTCGACGTCGCTGCTCCTGCGTTGTTCTAAATTTAGTCGCCAACGCCGACGTCGCGCGTAAATGTAAATGTCGCCGCTGCCGACTAGCAGCAACAGCAACAGCAACAGCAACAAAAACAATAACAATAATAACAGACGCTCTCATAATTACATATTTATTCATTTTCGGTAAATTTTGCACCAGTTCGGCATAGATACGTTCTGCTGTTTGCATAACCGCAGAACAAAAGTATCTAATTGCCCCTTTTTTTCGAGTGATAGTGTCTGTGTGTGAAGTACGATATGTGCGAAGTAACAACAACACCAGCAGCAAGCTGCAGTGAATCGTTTTTTGATTGATTTCATTTGGAATGAGTGGGAAGCGTTTTCGTGTGACTCTCAAGATTATGAGTCCCTAGGAGCATGGAGACTCTGCTCGAAGACACCGCCAGAGTCGTCGCCTCCTGCAGAGACTGCAACTACGAGCTATAAATGTATCTGACGCAAGTGCACCCCGTGCACTCAAAAGAGTGTAGTTTGTTGTGCCTGTGGCTGCTGCTATCTGCTTTTGGCGACCTTGTGGCATTTTCCAAAAACTAGCTCAAGTTTGTCGGGTGACAAACGACCAGCGCATCTGTCAGATGCCGCGAAAGTATCTTTCGTCTGGCTCTCCGACTGCACCAAAAAGGCGCTTGCAGCGGCCGAGTCTTCTTTCCAAAAATCTGTGCCTAAACATCTTGAAAATGTGCCAATTATTTCTGTACGATTCCCAAATAGAACACAATAAAAGCAGATACACAGATACCCCGGCCGTGTGTGGGTATCCGATGCCCATGCATGTATTTATAGACTCGACGTGGTATTTACATGGACGTTCGCTGCTGATGGCAGGTCTTTGGTTCAGCCTGCGATTAGCATAATTATTTATGGCCCAGCAATTGTTTGATTTTTCGCATAACTTAATTGCTGAATACCTGTTAACCGTTAGGAGTCGAAGTTGAAGAAGGTACAGGGAAGCCCCAGTAACTCTGACGACCTTTCGGATGGATTAGATCTCTTCTAAGATACACACTTCAAAATTAGTGGCTAATAATCGTTTGATGGAACATTTCACGAATTCATCTAGAATCTACATAGATTCTCCGGAGGCCTCACTGTTATTCTAATACTCAGCCTAACGAATTCCAAATACAACGCACAATAAAAAAAAAACAAAGCATAAGCCCAAATGACCGAATGTCGAATAAAAATAAATGCAGCCGCGTCTTCAGGGGGACTCTTCTGATTCCCTCTCCTATTCTTCGTGCCCTTTTGAAAGACAAACGCATTTCTAACAAGATTGACAGACTCAGCCAGGGCTAGCAGAGCCAATGGATGCCGTCTAACGGCCAGCGGCTAAGGCTTTTCAGGCAGAAGTGTGGAAAAAACAACGCCAACGGCAACCAGAACCCAAATGCCTTTATACCCGTGCCCCTGTCCATTATTGCTCGGCTGCAACATGCTCGCCGTGTCAATGACATTTAAAGAGAATTGATTGGGGCAGCACAACGTGGCGGGTTAATTGTGTTGGGCCCTGCCCCCGCTTGGGGTAACTGCACCAGCCTCGCCCTCGCCCCCCAGTGCTGGCCAGGAAGAGCTCCAAAGCTGCACCATTAGGAGTAGGCCTCTAATGGGTGGGCGGGTTTTCATTTAACCAAGGTCTCGCGGGTCAAATGCTCTGTTCTCGTAGCCCCAAAGAAGCCAATTCGTAGAAATATATCTCGAAATAAAAAAAGATATTCCGAAGACGTTCTCATCATCTTTATTAACTTTTTAGTTTCCCAGATCACGGCGATTACGTGGCAGATTTTGCCACCTGAGAAACCGCAAAGATAAGGCGGAATTTCACCAAGCTCCTTATCGTTCATCATAATCCGTGTATCTGAGAAGTGCTGCTTATCTGCAGTTGTATCTCGCGATCTGGCCGAGTCAACCCGGTGGGTTGTGCGGATCATTGAAAAAGTGGCTAGCGCGAGTGGGGCTGGCACTTCGCAATGAACAGGTATCTCTCTGGCGGAAAAGGCATTTGAGAAATGCGGGGAAAGCATTCAGTAGAGCACTACTGAATAATTCGCCCATTAAGAGAATTATTTTTGCATTCGGGTCTCAGACCTTGCGCATTGGCGCAATATCCCGCGATAAGTTGAGGAAATATTTGCGTAAGTGGAATAGAATGGAGGGCGACGAGGCACAGACACCGCCTGAGAGGGATTTAGGCTTCTTCGCTATTTTTATTTAGTGCTCCACCGCATACATTCATTATTCTTGGCCTGCTCCGGGAGATCAAGAGATCGAGAGATCAGCCGATCCCACACGACGTGTTAAGGGCAGGAGAGTCTTGCCGTGTTTTTGGCAACGTTTTGTTTATTTTTCGAGGCATTATACGAGATAGTGCGCATCATAAACCGCCACCAGGTCCAGTTCTGGATCTAGACCATATGCCACCCACAACAAGTATACTATAGCGCCATATCACTCCACGGAAACGGGGATCTCTCCGATTCTTTTTAGTGGAAATGGCTATCCCATGAAAGGGTTACTCCCTCCAGGTGTTCGCACCTCGTGTTTATGGGAATTGGGCGGGAGTCCAATGGCACTACCAGGCAATTAAAGGGGCACCTGTAGGGCCAGCAGGTGTCTGCCACAACCCGATACACTCGCTAACTGAAACCTCTCCCGGTGCAGTTTTGCTTCATGTTCTAATGGCTATAAAGCGGAAGGCTCGGCCCAACGGCGAGCCAGTTGACCGTCGCAGATCTTCGAGTGCAAATCGGCCAGCGTCCCATCCGCCAGCGAGGAAATGAGCCAGTATAAAGTTAAAATCCAGTCGGCGCTCCCAAAAATGGTAGGGCGATGTAGGGGACCTCTACGTGGATCCTCCGGACGGCCTTGAACTTGTGCAATCACAGAAGCCGTCGCCGAGGGCTCCTCGCTGGCATATTGGGCGATTAATTCCTTTTATTAATCATAAATTGCCGTGAATGCGGCGAAGGGTTAGCGGCAGAGGGAGTTGAGTTGTCGGTGGCTGCAATCGCGAAGCTATTTATAGAGGTTGCCCGGACCCACGGGCAGCACCAGGCCCAGACTCGCTCCTCACTGTTTCGCCATAATTTATGTTATTTGACCTTGGCATGGGCCTGGACGGCCCGGAGTTTGTTCGTAATTGCAGGTTTCCTGCGTTTGGCTTGTGCCTGGTCCTGGATCCTTGAAATGCTGTGCCTCTTGCCCTCAAATAGTGGGCATTCCCTCCCGCAGTCCACTGTGATATCCCATGCTGTAGAAAAGAGTACTGGGCTGAGCTTATAAGTCACTCCTAAGTCCCCTCATTAGTTGAATTGTCTTTTGACTTTCCACACACTCCACTTGATCCACTTGATGCACTCATCCAACTCCCCTCCGCCTGACGGCCTGGAACGTGACTTATCCGCCGGAGACGGAGTGGCATGATTAACCCTCTGAGCCCCGGCACCTTGTTTGCATTTGTTTACCCCGTTTCGCGGTGCATCTTCTGCTCCCTGCCCCCGCTCTGCCGCTTCGTTCTCCACGATGCAAATGCTATTAGCCCCAACAACAAACAAGTGCAAAATGTAATTAAATTGTTTTACTTACTACGGTTTCGCACGTCGGCCATCTGAATCGCGCAAAGTGTAACGGAGGCAACCCAGATACACTCAGACCAGGCTGCGCGAGTGTGTGGGGCACAGTGTGTTTACTTCCCATGGGATAGCTTGTCCGGTTTCAGCTGCAAGCAACGTAAATATTGATTTTGTTAACGAGGGCTCGATATTCCTGCAAGTAAAGTTTAGCAATTTGAAGACATCTTTCGAGCTGCAATTTCGCGTGCAGGCCCCACTGTGCCTATGCGCCGTAGAAGCTCAAGCTTGCATCACAGTACAGTTATAACAACTGAGGCTTAATGAGCTCCATTGACGATTGTCGCTTGTCCCCAGTCCCCAGTCCTCGCCTCCATCTCCGCCCTCCGCGGCAACGCAATAGGGGCAGCACAAATCGGAGTTAGGCAGAGTTATATGCACAGTTGTAATTAGAAATATGACTGCTGAGGGAAAATAGAAACAATTTGCATTTCATCCGAGCGGGCTTCGGGGCTAAGGCTTAGAATTCGCGGAGAATCGCTATTAGCGGGCTTAACTCGAAAGTAAATAGTTCATAAATAAATTATTTAGCTAATTACCAACACGGAAAGCCGGAGAGAGAGCAGAAAAAATAGAAAGATCTGTCTTTCAGGGCGAGTACAGTGGAGCCAGCAAGTTAATATAGGGGTTAAAATTGTGTCACTGTTGCAAGCCACTAAGTCTCCAAAGAGTGCGGCCGACACAGCGCGTTATGTGCTCCCCATGCCCCCGGCAGCCACTGTCCCCCAGAGTGTCTATCAATTGGTTCTATCTCTGCTTCGCCTTCAGCTGGGCCTCAATAAACAAACTGCACCGTTTTGTAATCACTACCTGCTCCGAAAGTGGAGCAGAGGACACAGAAACAGGGAGAGCGGCGCACTGGGCGAGAGAGCTGTGGTGTGGGGAGTTGAGAGAGCGAGGCCGAAGGTGGAGACTTTCCTTTGCACCTTTCTTGAAGAATGTGCCCCGTCTCTTTTTCTTACGCTTTGTTTGTTTGTTTTTCTAAGCCTTTATTTAGGTGAACATCGGCCTAGCGTCGCCCGCTTAAGCAGTCTACTTATTAAACGGGGATACATCTTGGGAGTTACCCCCAGGGGAGGATCGGACAGCTAACAGAATGTAGGTTGCCGGGGGCAACCCTACTCAAATTTCAATCTTAAGGTATTCAATAGCCGCGCTTGGAATAGAAAGAGGACGAACAGCGTCACTTCCAATAGGGGTCCCCATTTCACCAAGCCCCCTGGAATAGCGGTTCATTTCTTTTGCTCATCTGTGCTGCCTTGGTTGTGGTCTTGGCTACTCCGCGAGAGCGATCACACACACGCACACACTCGAAAGCGAATAAATTGTAATGTAATGTTATGTTTTTTTTTTTTTGACGTCATAATTAAACGAACAGCCGACAATGAACCACCTGCGGGTGCACAAGTTTAAGCTGGGCGGCAAAGATAGCGCCGCCATGGCCGATCTTCCCCAGCCGGACACTGTCCAAAACAACAACAACAACTGCAACAACAACAACAATGGAGCCAAAGGATTTCTCGGCCGGATAAAACGGTACTCGGTGCTGGGAAACAAGCTGGGACGCCGACACCTCGGCAGTATGAACCTGAACAGTGGCGGAAACGCTGCCGGTGGGGAGTCGCCAGGCAAGACGCACACCGGGAGCTACAACATGACCGGAAGCCACTCAGAGGACCACCGCCTCGAAATCGGGGCTCCCGTCCTGATATCCACCACCACGCTGGACACAGACCGCTTCGATGTTACCGAGGCGAGGCTGAAGCAAATCGGGGGCGGGATAGCCCAGACTTCCAGCGTGGTGAGGACCTTGACGCCGCGCAGCTCGGACGAAGACGAGTTCGTGGACGCCAGGAGCACCCCACAGGACATGATGAAGGAGGAGGAGCACTGTGAATCCGTGGAGGAGATTCCGTACGAGGAGGAACAAAAGAGAGCCTCGCCACAACCGGAGGAG
Source organism: Drosophila monieri (assembly GCA_035047585.1). NCBI lineage: Eukaryota > Metazoa > Arthropoda > Insecta > Diptera > Drosophilidae > Drosophila > Drosophila monieri. The sequence goes on along the minus strand of JAWNPJ010000061.1, from coordinate 9,457,519 downwards.
CAGGAACACTTCGAAACGCCCACTCACCAGGCAGAGGAGCCGACGGAGCTACTGCCACCTCCTTGCCAGACTCCGCCCCTGTCCCCCGTCGTGGCGCCGCCCGTGAGGAAGCCCCGCATCGCAAGGCAGCACATGCAGTCGCAGTCTGTCCAGAACCTGCACCGCACCGAGCTCAAGGTCTACCTGCACAAGTCCAACTCCATGGCCCTCAACATGAACGTCACTGCTCCGGCACACCTGGGCCCGGACCTGAATCTGCCCGAGCTGCCGGAGCTGTACGGAACCAGTGAGCTCAGCCTGGCTGCGAGCGATAACAAGGAGAACCAGCCGGCTGGGAAGCCCGCCTTTGAGAGATCGCCGATTCCGAATGGCGGATTCCTGGCGCAGCAGCCGCACTTCAAGAGTCTGGACTCGTTCCAGCTGAACTCGAAGGTGAGCTCCCAGCGCAGCTCGCGGCAGAGCTCCCGCCACAGCCTGGCCAGCAGCAGCCAGGATGAGTTCGACTTCGACCTGAAGTCCGTCAGCTACCAGAGCTTGAATGCGCAGAACCTGTTCGTCTCGATCGACGAGCTGCAGGAGCTGACGCGGCAGATCAACGAGACGGAGGACTTCAGCCGGGAGATCGACCTGGAGTACTGCACTCACCGGGACCAACTGCGGCCCAACGAGCGGAGGATCACCCTCCTGAAGAACAAGAACCAAACTCTGATCAACTTCAGCCACAACAAGGAAAAGCTCCGGAAGGGCTGGTACGGCATGAAGCACTGGCTGGGCGAGGAGAGCTCCAAGATCAAGGAGGCTGTGCGCCAGCAGACCCCGCTCAAGCGACTGGCGCAGTCCCGGAGCAACCTTAACCAGTCTGCGCCCGAGCCCGGCCGGCAGTCGATGTCGCCGGAGCGGAGTCGCCGGGACGTCACCGAGAGCTGCGAGGATGTCACGGAGCGCACCGAAATGGAGTCATCCATGTCGCAGCGGAACAGCGAGGAGGACCTGTCGCCGCATGCCAAGCGGTTCAAGGATGAGGTACAGGAGTTGGTCTGGGAGGGCAAAGGATAGCGGGCAGGATAATCTCCTTCGCATAATGTTGATTTCTAAAATTCCCATCTTTCCTTCCACAGGGACAGAATGGCTTCGAGGAACTGCGGCGGTACGTCAAGCAGGGCGGTGACTTCAGCAAGGAGCTCATTTTCGTCCTCCAGGAAAGGTAAGTTGATTTTCTAGAAGTCGCTTCATAGCCTAATTCTTCCGGGTGATTCTGCAGAGCCGACTCGGAGCTGATCTACTCAAAGTCGCTGTCCAAGCTGGCCAACAAGCTGAACAAGGCAGGGCGGGAGATTCCCGGAAGCGTGGCGGACGCCTGGCGGGGCGTGGCCACTGAGATGGAGAGCCGCAGCGACATCCACCGTCAGCTTGCCGCCTCGCTCACGGATGAGCTGGTGAAGCCGCTGAAGAGTGTGGTGGAGGGACACCACAAGGCCCGCAAGGCGGTGAGTGCTCCTTTTCTATCTATTGTTTTCCGATCCTGACGAGTTTCCCTCCCAGGTGGAGAGCAATGTCGACAAGGCCGCTCGCGTCCTGGGCGAATGGCGGGCTAGCGAGGCGAAGGCGAAGAAGGCCTCCCACACGGCCGCCCGGGAGAACGAGAAGCTGCAGGACGCGATGCTGGACGTGCGCATCCAAAAGTCGCCCTCCATCGCCCTTCTGCACCAAGGACCCAACAAACAGGCTGCGGAGAAGGAGCTCAAGTCCGCCGAGAAGGACTGCGTGAAGCTGGACAACAAGCGCAAAAAGGCCGAGGAGGCGGTGAAGCGGGCCGACGTCGAGTACTACACCCTGTGCGTCCGGGCGGAGCGCGCCCGCGTTGACTGGGAGATGGCCGTCCTGCGAGGATCCGCCCAGCTGCAGAGCAGCGAGCAACAGCGCCTGGGAAACATGCACAACTTCGCCCAGCAGTACGCCCGCCTCATCGCCGACATGAACCCGATCCTCGGCGGGCTCAGCGCTCGACTGCAGCCCCAACTGGAGGCGTGCAACGTGGCCAAGGACATGCAGGTGGTGCGCAACATCCGCCGCAACTCGGAGGGCCCCAGCGAGCAGCTCCTACCGGACTTCTACTGCGAGCACACTACTCTGGCCATGAACCGGGAGCGGCGCAAGCACGCCCTCATCAAGCTCCTCCAGCTAGTCAAGACAGATCTGGAGCGGGAGCGCCGCTCCAGGGACGGGCTGAGGGGCCTGTCGCAGTCGCTGAACAATCAGGAGCACCAGAACATCACCGACAAGCTTTACCACGTGAGTTTCTAGTCGTTCTTCATCCATCCAGCATTCTTTCTAATGGTATTCTATGAATTCCTGCGACAGATCCGATCCATGCTGACCTATCTGGAGGGCGCCCGCCTCAAGCTGCATTCCGCCCTCCTGGAACTGGATCACAAGCCCAGGACCACCCATCCCTTGGCCCAGCACATCCAGATCACCCGGGACCGAACTGGCTTGCAACAGAGCATCCTGAAGGTGCCCAACTGGCTGAAGAACAACGACAAGTCGCAGCAGCAGCACTCTGCCGGATTCCTTGCCCATGACGTTACGGATGTAAGCGCCGAGGAGGACCACCAGTTGCCGGAGGACAACTGCTCCCACCTGCACAGCAACAACACCAGCAACGGGTCCTGCACGGACATCAGCTCCGTGGTTAAGCAGTTCAGCCGAAGCAAGAGCAACATCGAGACGAACTTCACTAGCCAGCCAAAAATAATCTCGACGACGAACGCCGCCGTGGCGTCTTCCGTGAAGTCCAAGACACTGTCGAACCAGCAGGACATCCAGCAGGCTCATCACCACCACCTGGGGGGCAGTGATCGCGGCCAGGCGGACGGCGGCTCCAACCAGCAGGACTCGGACTTTGATGAGTTTAGCTCGCAGGACGAGGATGAGTGTCTGGAGAAGCAGCCGCTGCCGCAGCCTGCAAAGCCGCCACTTCAGACACAGCAACAGCACTTCTACCAGAACGCTCAGGACCTGCAAAAGAGCCCGCAGCCGGATGGCAACGGTCCTGTCCTGGGCCGCTGCAAGGCCCTCTACAGCTACACCCCGAAACTCTACGACGAGCTGGAACTGAGTCCTGGCGACATCATCGAGGTTCACGCCAAGCAGGACGACGGCTGGTGGCTGGGAGCGCTGCGCAACCATATCGGGATCTTCCCGGCCACGTACGTGGAGGAGTGCGCCTAAGTCCTGGCAGCCAGTGCGTGTCCCAGCTGTAGTTAAGTGCGAGTGTGTGTGTATGAAGTGGATCGATTTGGTGAGCTGGCTGCATCCCATACATGGCATTATATCCTTAATATCCGTTCAAATCAAAGCAATATCTAATACCTACTATATAATATTTTGAAAGGCGTAACAAGGATGGGCACTCAATAATTCATTTTTGAAAACGAACCTGAAAATGAATCTATTGGATTGTGCATCCAACTCTTTTGAGACCCAAGGAAGCAGGAAACACTTCGTTTGTGTCATGCCGAGTGTCCTTTGCTCCAGAAATGAAAGTGTTTGCCGTTGTTTCTCCAACAAGCCAAAGAAAGGATACGCATTTTAATATTTGACAAAAATTGAGTCCCTTCCGCAGACAGCTCCCGGCCAATCGATCCACTCCGGTGTGTTATATACTTAGTGATCCTGCCCTGACAAGCTGCTGAATCCAGGACAGGCATTTGGCGTTAATTATACGAACTAACTGTAACTGCGAAAAGATTGTATTTAGTGTCCTTTTTTTTTATTTTTTTTACTACGAATTAAAGTATGCTTAGAGCCCAGCTGAGTCATTTACCATTTATTGATCCTGCACATTATCCTTAGCTGTCATCAATAAACCGAAGTACTTGTTATTACATTATTACGTCATTACTCGTATGTTTATTTTTATTTTTATTTTTACTTTTACTTTATTGCATATACATTGCGTGGGAGGTGCGAGCACCTCCGTATAAATATTATTTTCAACACACATACGACTCCTCCACGTATGCAGAATCACAAGTTCTCCTTCTGTGTAGCTACATTTAATAAATTAAACATATACATATACATATATATTTGTAAAATAATAAAAACAAAAATCAAATATGCATATTGTCAAAAAATATTGGGGAGCCACTGCGAGTCCTGGAATGCTAAAAACTGATATTTTTGGAGCCCGTCTCTAGTGCCCGTTGGCGGCTTTCGGCCTTTGGCCCCCGCCCTCCTTGACCTCCTCGTTGGGGGCTCCTGCCTCCACCTGGGAGTCCAGGCAGCGCAGCTTCTGGTACATGTGGATGTAGTGGGCCTGCAGCTGCTTCTGGTAGCCCAGCACCTTGTCCTTCTCGGCGCTCCACTGCCGCTTCTCCAGCTCTAGGTTCAGCCGGAAGTCGTCCAGTTTCTGGCGCAGCTTGGCAATGTCCTCCGCATACGTGGTGGACTCCTCGATCAGCGTGTCCAGTGTCTGCTGGGGCGGCTGATGGGACTTTCCTCCATGGCCCGGCTCAATCTGCAGTCCCTGCACCAGGACATCCAGCTTGGGAAGCTCCTGGGGCGCTGGTGCTGGGGAGGATGTGGTGCAGCTGCGAGTCTTCTGGCAGATCTCGTTGAGATTGTCGAGCTGTTGCTTTAGCCGTGTGTAGCGCCCGCAGGGCTCCTCGCCGTACTCGTGGGCGATGGCCAGGTCAGAGAGCTCCTTCCGAAGCTTCGCCAGCTCGCTGGTGAGAGCCCCGATCACCTGATCCTTGAGGGTGATTATCTTCTGAAGTTGCTGCGTGTCCAGTGAGGATTTCAGCTGCTGCTGCTTCTGCCCCTCCGAGGCCTGCTGCTTTGGTTGACTTTGGCTTGTGGTTGGGTCAGAGTTGCTGCTGCCACTGACCCTTTTGTGCTTCAGGCTGACAATCGCATGGTCCTTGGCATTGATTTCCAGCTGGAAGAGAGTTTAATTAGTCCTGGTAGGTCAAGTAATCTTAGCTATCCTTCGTAGCTAGCCTTACGTGTGCCTCCTTGAGCTGCGTCTTAAGCAACGCTATCTCCCCGTTCCGCTCGCACACCCGCCACTCGCTGTCCTCTAGCTGCGTCCTGACCACCTCTAGCTGCTGCTGCAGCTGCTGCGAGGCGCAGTGGGCGTGGTCCAGCTGCTGCTGCAGTCGGCCGACGTGCTCTGACTGGCGCAGCTTGTGCTGCTTTAGCTGGAACTGTTGCAGCCCCAGGAGCTGCTCCATCTTGCGCAGCTTCAGCTGGCTCTCCCGCTGCTGTCCTTCGTAGAAGAGCCTCAGCCGCTGGTTGTCCTGCTCCCAGTTAACTTCCTTGTCCTGGACAGCGACAGGAAAAGGGATTACCAATAAGAAAGAGATGTTGTGGACGTGTTTTTACCTTTGTATTGTGCTCCACGGCCTGGCGCAGATAGGAGAGCTCTGAGTCTCGGTCCTTGAGCGCCGCCTCCAGCTCCGAGATACCGGAGTCCGAGGGCGACGGTGTCAGATCACTGCCCACCACTGTGCCACTGCTTTTGCTGCAAATTTCCAAATCCATCAAGAATGCAAGGCAGAAGAATTGAATATCAGAAACTAACCTGCTCGCCCCATCGGGTCTGTCATGGCATCCACTTCCCAACAGGTCCAGGGACAAGGTGTCTTCGTTGCTAGAGCGCTGCAGGATGCGGTGGTTACGACGTCGGGCAGCAAGATGACGCAGATCCGTAGTACCTTGGGACGAAATGGCACTAGTGGTTATTATTGTTTACCAATTGACGACAATATAGTTTCTCATTGTGACTATTTACGACAAACCCAAGGACCACATTTGAGGATATGGGCTTTACAGGAGGATGGCCAGTTTGATGCAGATTAGTGGAGAATGAAACAAGGTATTCCTTTTGAGAATAGGATGAAAATTGGCAGCGATATGGACATGGTGGGGAGGCCAAATGGGGGATTCTGGATTTTACAAGGGGTCCCATCAGAAAAATTTGAAAAATATGGATCAAAAATTTTGTGCTGGGGTTTTGATGCAGATTTGTGGAGAATAAAACTACGAATCGAACAAGGTATTCCTTTTGAGAATCGGATGAAAATTGGCAGCGATATGGACATGGTGGGGAGGCCAAATGGGGGATTCTGGATTTTACAAGGGGTCCCATCAGAAAAATTTGAAAAATATGGATCAAAAATTTTGTGCTGGGGTTTTGATGCAGATTTGTGGAGAATGGAACTACGAATCGAACAAGGTATTCCTTTTGAGAATCGGATGAAAATTGGCAGAGATATGGACATGGTGGGGAGGCCAAATGGGGGATTCTGGATTTTACAAGGGGTCCCATCAGAAAAATTTGAAAAATATGGATCAAAAATTTTGTGCTGGGATTTTGATGCAGATTTGTGGAGAATAAAACTACGAATCGAACAAGGTATTCCTTTTGAGAATCGGATGAAAATTGGCAGCGATATGGACATGGTGGGGAGGCCAAATGGGGGATTCTGGATTTTCAAGAGGTCCCATCAGAAAAATTTGAAAAATATAGATAAAAAATTTTGTGCTGGGGTTTTGATGCAGATTTGTAGAAAATATAACTACGAATCGAACAAGGTACTTCGTTTGAGAATCGGATGAAAATTGGCAGAGATATGGACATGGTGGGGAGGCCAAATGGGGGATTCTGGATTTTACAAGGGGTCCCATCAGAAAAATTTGAAAAATATGGATCAAAAATTTGGTGCTGGGGTTTTGATGCAGATTTGTGGAGAATAGAACTACGAATCGAACAAGGTATTCCTTTTGAGAATCGGATGAAAATTGGCAGAGATATGGAGATGGCTACAGACCTGCATATGGGGATTTCGGATTGGGGATCAAGATATACACAGCTTTATAAATATTTGGAGCGCTACTTACTGCCAAACTTCTGGGCAGCAGCAGGCAGTGGGGCCAGGGAAGGGGTCGATCCATAGCCGTACCGCTCCCCCACCTGGCCAGCCACCTGCTGTGGCAATTGTTGCTGCTGCTGCTGCAGTTGCAGTTTCTGTTGTTGCTGCTGGCACGCGATGCGGTAGTCCGGTTCGAATGGAATCGGCTTGAAGGCGATGGGCCGCAGATAGTTGCCGTTCTGGAAAGTAAACATTACTTTAATGCGAAGTGATTACCGTAATTTATAACTATTCGGCTCAAAAGGTATTTGGAAATGAATCGTTTAGAAAATGCCGTTTCTTCCGGTGATGCCTCACCTGTTCCGCCTCGCCCTGGTGGTGGCGACTTCCGCCGGCAATGGGCGTGGTCCGGCGCAGCGGCGGTTGCTGCTGGGAGAGCATTGCTGGCAGAGATTGGAGCCCCTCCTCCTCGGTGGCTGGGCCGCCGCTCGATGCGCTGCTGCCACTCCCGCCACCACTCCCTCCGACTACGCAGCTGCGGCTCAGCTCGAACATTTGGCGGATATTCTGGAACTTGCTTCGCATCTGCATACCCACGCCTCCACCCACTCCCTCGTCGTCTAAGTTGCTGTGGCTGCCGAATTTCTGGCTGAGGCGGCGTTGCTCTTGGCGCGACTTGAGGGTGCCCGTGTGGAAGGGATGCCCCTGCCCGGGGTTTCCCTGGCTGAAGTGCAGCAGGGGCGACCCAAGCGAGGACTGGCCCAGATTGGGGGTGCTCCGCAGTGGGAGCGGGGCGTTGTTCTCCAGGGAGACGCTGCGCTTGTGGCCGCGCCTGCCCGCCGGCAATGTGAGGCTGGAGCAGGCTGATCCTGGGATGGCTGCCACCGGCGGAGTTCCGGGCGAAGGGTCCACGGCGTGGGCTGGCAGCGCCATGTGGGTAGCGGCCGACATCCGAGGGAGCTGCAAAACGGGACACAATTAAGTTGGGAAATACTATTAGTTAATATAATCTATTTTCATGTCGGAAGTCTCTGAGGTTCTATAAACTCAAGTATCAAGTCTTGAGTCTTAAATCAAGAAACGAACAAGCCAAACTCTGACCTTGCTTGGCTGACCTGGCTTGGCAGCTTCGGACATGCAAGCCAATTAATGAACCAGAAGGTGAAAGAGCCGAATGATGTTGGCCAAATAAGCCCCGCTTTATTCCGGTTATGAGGGGTCTGCGCCGATCTATTGGTGAAGCACTCCCAGTGCTTCCCAACCCTTTCCCGGCTTCCTCGCCTTGTCTTCCTAACACGCCTCCATGTCGTTTGCCGCTCCACGGGTACTTTTCCCCACTCCCTGGGGCCTTTCTGTGGCATCATTCCACTCTGATGCGATACTCGCCAGCAGTCTCTTGGATCGGGGCTCTCTGGGTGTCCACTGCATTACAAATGGCCAAGGAACAGCCTAGAAACTGCCAAGAAGCGGCTGGGGAAGTGGCCAAGAAATCGCCAGGCGATAGAGAAAATTATAAAGAAGAAAGACTGCTCCAAGCCTGCCTCTTCCAGTTGGATCTTCGGGCCAAGCCCACAGTTCCACAGATCCCCAGAGAGTTGGAGGCATTCATCTCGAAGTGGCTTCTAACGGTCTGAAGCTGGCACTTTCTCGTTTCGTGTCGCATGACCCATATTTCTTTGTTTTTGTCCAAGAATTTCCATCTGTCCACCGGTCCGAGTGATCCGAGTGATCTGGGCGATAGCAGGCCACTCGAAACTTGGCCAGCGAAAAGTTCTTGGCCAACAGGTTTGGTGGCTCCCCGCCCCTCATGTTGACTTGTCCTCTGGGGCTCAAGTTCTTGGCCCTCGCAGTGCCAACGAAACCAAATCGGGGCTAAGGTCAAGGTCAAGTGTCGAGTAACCGGAGTCTCTGGAGCTATCCCCAGAAGCCATTGAAGTCTGAGGTAAGGGTTGGGGTCGCCACTCCTCTGACGGCTCCTCTAACTCCAATCCCAGCTCCCTAATAGTCTCTCTCTTCCCCGGAATCTCCACGGATCTCTGCTAGCGTCCAAGAACCAGTCCAGCCCGGCAACTGCCCCAGTTATCAGTTGCAGATAAGTGCTCCTGCACTTCCCGCAGCGATCGCTGTTGCAAGCCAGTGTCGTACCTCCACGGGGACCGACCGTTAAGCACTTGTATTAACTCGGAACGGTTAGATAACTGTCAATCAAGCTCGGCGGCGACCGGTTATGTGGCCTAATACACTGCAACAAACAAGTGCCAGAAGGAACAGAGGCGCGACCAGTGTGAGCAGAAGTGCGATCATAGGACTGAGGAGATATGTCATTAGTTGGACACACAAATTAGAAGAATACTGCTCGAGAAGACGTCTCGCAGCGTCTCCCAGTGTATCCACGTATCTGCCTGGCGGCTTGTATCTTTGTATCTGCGCGACGTGTGTGACCATTGTGTGTCGCGGCTTTGTGTCTATTGGCTTGTTAAATGGCCAACCATTCAGAGAGGGGGGCTGGGGGCCCTGCTGCAACGCTCCAGTGCGGCAACTGGAAATCTTAGACACAAACAAAGCCGCCAATTTCCAACGGCGACAATTTCCAACCCCGATCAGCAATCAGCCCGAGCGGACAAAGACGACATAGTCGCTTACCTGCCAATGTAATTTATTTACTTCTGATTGCGAAATGCCTCCCCTCGGCGGAGGCGCCCCTTCGCCAGCCAGCTGTTGGACTGTCTGCGAAATGTATCTGCGAAATGTATCGGCGAAAAAAATGTATTCTGCCAGGGTGCGGAGAAATATGGCTGAAGCCCGTAAACCGAAAACTAAAAACCGAAAACTGAAAGCCGAATTAACCGAAAAAACCAGTTTCGCCAGCCAATTCTTGATGGTCACTTTTGGGAATGTGTTGTTTTCTGTTTATTGTCCGTCAGATTTTTTGTGGCCTGTTGAAAGTTTCTATGAATGAAAGTCTTTAGAGCCGCAGAGCCGAAGATCCGCATCGATTGGGTCGGGTGTCTTGACCCCAAAGTGTGGCAAAAAAAAAGTGCCCAAAAGTGCGCCACGCGGCGTATGAGTAATATGCGTTGCAGGAACTAAGTTCCACAAACAAATCGCGAAACTGGTCGCAGCTGAGCTTAGCCAATGCTTTTTCCCACGCTCGCCAGTTAGCCCAGTCGGGCTGTTAGCCAGTTCGCAGTTGGCCATTTTATGCATACCGAGTGCTAACTACCTTGGCTCACAAAACACAAATACACATCACAGTGCTGGGTCTGGCCGGCACACTGGGCTATGGACTGCCTATAATGGGGGTAGATGACCAGCCTAGTCCTCTAATTCGGTCACTGGGGGCCTCACAGTTGAACACTACGCCTGATACGATAGTCATCTATCTTTGGGTCTTTGATTCCCTGCCACAGATAGCAGGCGAACTTGTTCTGAGGCTCGCCAGTTTTTAGGAAAAGAATAAACCTTAAAGACCACCCCCTTAGACGGTAGAGCCCAGAGCCCTCTGTTTTCGAAATAACCCCTTTTAGCCAGTTCCGAGAGCACTGTTCCAACGCATTCGAGTCACCGATTCGCCGATCTTGGCTTTGTTTTGTTTACTTTCCGCCAAGTACTCGTATTTGCCTTGTTTTTTTACTTTTTGTGGCTTTTTGCATTCGCCCGCAAAGTCCGAGTCCGACTCCGAGGAGAGAAAATGCCGCCGAACCGAAACAGAAACTGAAACTGAAACTGGGGTTATTTATTGCCGATTGTGAGTTTTTAATTGAATTCATTTTAGACAAGCCAGCGGCTGCTGAGCGGGCCAGAGATAATTGCGATCGGATCTTGAGAGGGATGGGGGTACGGCAGTACCAGCTCTGCCCCAAAGCCCCTTAGCCCCCTAGACAGCACTGCCCAGTATTGGCAGTTACGAAAGTACTAAGCCAAAGCTGCAGAGCCGTGACGAAAGGCAAACTCTTCTGCTATTCACAGCCTATTATTAGACTTCGTAGCTGCAGTCTTTTTCTTCAAACTTTCCTTCGGACGCAATCCATGTGAGACCGATATGCATTTCAGGTTTTTATATTTGGTTTTCTGCTTCGGTTTCTGGGGCTGTTCGATTTTGAAATGATCTCTGTATTTGTGGGCTTTTCGTTTACTTTCGATTATTGCAACAGGTCATGGGGCAGCGATGCATTTGGCTCTGACGTCACATCTGTTACGAAGACGATTGCGATGGCCGGCTCTATAGATCTCATATGGTGTGCAGCCGATGGATAGAAGCAGGGGGTCTCCCGAACCCTAACATCCGAAAGCAAAGGCGAGCCGAAAATAAAAGGCTTTGTTGGGCTTTGGGGAGGGGCTCTGGGGAGTGACCTTGAGCCGTGCTTGCGAGTAGGAACTCGTAGAGCCACCTCAACGCAGCTCCAATCACGTAACCTGGCACATTCATTGGATGTGTGTATTGAATGCCCCGGTTGAGTCAACTTATTACTGGATGGGAGATCGTGGGACCCGGTTCTAGCATTGTTTGCCTCGCAGGGGACCCCACCCGCTTCCAGGCACTCCCCGACCCCCTCCCCGCCGTCGTGCCTAATCCCAGTCCCCACTCCCCCAGCCAATCCCCTCTAATTTGAACAGATTTCCATCAAAAGATGAAACCAGAACCCACTGCAGCGCTGCACCGAAAGGATCCAAACAAACCATTTGTTTGTTTTCATTTCTCGCAGTGCAGCGCCGATCGTGAGTGAAAGGTGCAGCCTGGCAGGCCTCCCCTCTCCCAGAATCGGAACGGATCGGATTGGCGCTCAAGCTTGGATCTCAGGTTCCATTCCCATCGAATTCGCCATGAGATCTAAGGCCCCCGGCACTGTTCAGCCGCCAGTTGCCAGTTGCCAGTTTCTGCTGACTTGGCTTTTCGGACTCCCCCCTGGGGAGACAAATGCCACATCTATTGATGGCTGTGCGAAATTTGTGTATCTTCCTGCCTCGTTTCGGGGCAAGACCAGACTCTGACTCTGACTCTGGGGAGAGAGTCTAGCAAGGGTGGAGGGAGGCATATGATTCTCTTAGTTCTCTGTCACCTCGTATTACCCCTTGATTTGGGCCACTTTTTGTAGTTTTCGAGCCAAACACTAAGACCAGGCCCGATGCTAAGACCTGAAAGGGTACACCTGGTACGTGGGAAAGTTTCCTGTTTCTAGTGGAACTCGGATCCTACCTCAGGTGGCCAGTTAACTCGGCCGCACCAGTGGCCAGTGAAAGCTTGCATGCGGCATGTGGCAAGTGGCATGTCTCTGGCTATGGCTGTGGCTCTGAAGCTGCCTGCTCTGCATTCGTAATTGCCCGGATATCGCAGGTTAATTGACCGAAAAACTGAAGCACACACACGAAAATACCAAACAGATGAAACCCGATTTGCATGGCCCGCCAAATGTGGGCAAAAGCCAAATATGCTGGCCCAGAGCATTTAGCCAAAATCATAGAGAATTTTGAAACATTTTGAAACGCCAACGCCACGGCCAGCCGGACAGACAATGGCAATAATTTAAGGTCAATTGGGCATTCGGCCTATGGCTTCTGGCTATATATAGAGAGGGACTCCGAATACCATTCTTTCGGTTGCTGTTTCTGCTTTGTTTGTTTTACCTTCTTTTTGTTTTTGGCCACAAAAGTGGACTACAAATTTGATTCGGGCCCGCATGGATGGTTTCGATTTTCGATTGTGTGGATCCGACTGTGGGTGTTTTTGATTCGTTGCTCGGAGAGCCAGAGATCTGGGGAGCCGGAGGAGCCCCCCTTCCCTTTCCCTCCAACTCGGCCCCAGCCCAGCCCGTTTAAGTCTCATGAATAGTTATTCCCCATTAACCGTAACAACAGAAATTAAAAATGCTCCTAGCCATGCAACTTACTAGGGATCTATCTTGCCTCGTAATTGTTATCTCTGCCTGCCTCGAAATTAAATCGTCTATGGTGCGGAGAAGTCTTGTACTCTGGAGGGGAAAATAAGTGGAAAATGCAAAAATGCAAAAGCACGAATCGCCAATGAATGGTGAGAAAATCTCTGGGCGCGCCGGTAATTAGATGCGATAAGAAGGCGAACAAACCACTCAATGATCGGGCATGCGGCATGGGTGGGTGGTGGGGCCACTGTGGAGCTCCCCCTCGAAGTAACGGAAGTGGTTAGCTTGAGGGCTCCTTAACTCCACATCAGGTCCGGCAGAAGCCACTTTGTTTATCAGCTTATGTCAGGAGCCTCATAAGCCCCACTTGGAGTAATGGGTATACGGTTCCATTCGTTCCATAAACAACCGAGTTCTAGGGAGTTCTACAAGCCTCATACCACACAGTACCGCCTAGAGCACCAATTATTCCAATTAAATGCCAAGTGATGTGAGTCAAGAGACTGAACTTTGGAGGTAATTAATTAGCAATAAATGGAACTGAGTGGCAGGCCAGAACAGGGCTTTTCTCGCAGTGTCCACTCTCCACCAATGTCCCAGTCACTCAAGTCGAGAGCCACCTTATCCTCTTTCACTTGCGCTCCGCCTGCGCAGCGGCATCAAAAGTGATCATAAATCTGTGCAACCTGTATGCGCCAGGACCGGATTTCCACTGGCTCCTCGTACTCTCCCACCCCCGGAGGAGCTCTGGGGAAACTCTGGCGAAAAATAATAAAAAGTGAATCTCGGCCTGGTCCACTTCCACTTCCACTGCTGTCTCCGCACTCCAAGGTGGCCTCTTTTCTCTGTTCTGTCTTCTCTCCACTCTGCCGTGCTTCTGCCATTTTTGGGCAACTCTTGGCCTTTTCTTCCAGTGTCTTTGGACCGAAATCATATTTTTCGGCGCACTTGGCCTTAATTGCGCACGAGTGAGTGCCTTTCAATTCGATTCCCCCTCGACCCGACCCGACCCGGCCAACACACGAGAGAAAATGGCACAAAGTAATGCCAAAATCGTTGCCAAGACAAAGCCGAATCGTCTGGCAGAAATTAGATTTCAACCGCGGCGGTGATAATGGTGCGGTAAGTGAGTTCAGAAGTAGAGGATCCTCGAAGAGCTCCCCCTTCTGGCAGGCATTTTTGGGCCAAGTGCAACAGCCCAGCCCAAGCCATACACTCAACTCACATGGAAAAAACTCGGTCAAGTTGGCCGAGTCAAGCCCGTCGTACCCCCAGAGGCCCGGTTCGGATAGGTCAAGTATCCGCCGTCTTCCGACTTTAGTGCACTTTATGGGCTTTACGAGTTTACGAGTTTACGAACAAAAAGTTACAACAAAATGAAGCAGAAATGCGAGCCAGCAAGAGGAAAGTGCTCGAAGCCCGATTCGCGTATTTCTTCAGAGTCTGGACAGAGCATTTTTCTTACTTTTTTCATATTCTTTTTCATACTTTTTTGTGTTTTGTGTTTCGGGTCTTGAGTGCTGGCTGTTGCTGTTCAGTGTTGAGTGGGCCTTCTCCGATTTTTTGCCAGTGCGGTCAACAGGTTCGCTGAATCTTTGATGGAAAAATCCAAAAACCGCTCAATAGTCGGGATGGTTCTTCGAAAGTCTTGGGCCGGAGATTAGAGACTGAAGAGCAGAGACAGAGACAGTGGGAGCTCCGAATCCAAAGTCTATTTTCAGGTCTGGATACATGCTATCACCGATGGTGTACTATTCTACTATCTTAGTCCCCGTCTAAGTAATTCATTTATAATCGAAGTGCACCTTGGGAATACTTACTCACCTCTTCCTGTTCTGTGATTGTAGTTTCCTCGCTGGATGTCCTTTGTTTTTGGTAATACTTGTTGGTTATTGGCCCGCTCACAGGAACTGCATTATTTTGATGTTTTCCTGTTTCCGCAACACTCGTGGCCACAGAAACGGATCCTAACACACGTCTAACCCACTGATTCAGCCCGACACTCGTTTTCACTAAAGTCGCACTCGAAAAAAAAAAACACAAATCAGTTTTCAAAAAACCGTTGCACCTGCAAAGGTCCCAGATCGCTGGTTTTCCCTTCGCTTTTTCCGGCCGACTACGGCTTGGACTACGACTGCGGCTGCGACTGCGACTTTCACGTCCCAGCGCCAAAATCAAACTGAGCGCCAGCCACCGCCAGCGACAGAGCAGCGGAGTGGCAGAGCGGCAGCAGCGCAGCAACTTCAGCCCCACAGGCAGCGTGGAGCGCGGGACATGGGGCGGGGGCCGTGGCCGTGATTCTGCCTCGGCACCGACGCCGACTGAGCCAGCGGTGGAGCCCCCAGATCAGTGATGGCACATCGGCTGCTTGGCTTTTTAGTCCCCAAGGGAGGCGAGCTTATAAGCCAATTGTTAAATTTGAAAGTATCGCTTTGCATAATTCCAATATCAGCCAAGGAAAGTGGATTAATCTAGATTATATTGGCAAAAATCAATTTCAAATGACACTCAAAATGGCGTCTAAGTCCGATGGGGATTGGGAACAAACCTGGGATCTAATATGCGTTGCTCTGGCGATTCTGGGTCTGCTCAGGCACGCGGAGTTGCTCCGATCGTGGCAAAAAAACATTCACAAGAACTGGCAGAGGCACTTGACTACCTGTTGCACACCAGATACAGATACTGCGATACACAGATACAGATACAAATAAGCGCACACTCACAGATAGAGAAACATGTCCGCAAATTGACCCATAAAATGGAAACCTTGCTTGGGCCATGATAGATTAGCTGTCCATATATCATGGCAGATACATTATCGAGTGGCAGGTAGCCAGTGGAGCTGGGCAGGAGTAGCTTGGCGAGTGCATAGACAAATGCACTCGATCGATGTACGTTGAGAAAAGTAGAAATCTTCCCAATACTCACCAAAAATAAAGCCTAAATCCCAAGTGCATTTCTCTCAGTGCAGTTGATCGTATCGCAGATACTCCGATTTGCATGCCGGGCGCTCTGGAAGTGGCGTGCGTATCTCAGAGATTCGGAAACTTTGAATCCAGAAAAACGGGCATGCATCTGAGGCACACGATATCCTACATTTGATCGCCGATCAAGGCCAATCCCCCTCGGACCTCATTAGCTTATTAGTCACGATCTGATTGAATCGGGTGGAGTAGGATCTGTCCCAGGACATACATAGAAAGGAGGAGGAGGTCTTCAATCCAATCATATCCGATTCCTATCCGACGTAATAAGCCTTTACAGGTCTTTATTACATTATTATTATACCATTATACCATGTAGATTGGTTCCAAATAAAAAGATCTGTCAGAACACATCAAGTCTGTAATAAAAGTTAGTCCATATCCGATTCGCAATAAAATGTAAAAAAATTGTAAATAAAAATAAAATCCCAAGAAATAAACCGGAATTAACAAAAATAATATTAGAAAAAAGAGGAGCCCGATCCGAGTGCTGTGAAGGCTGGCACTCGAATGAAAATGTTTCCAGGAATTGGCTGGAATCCAAAAATCAGGGCTGTAATTGGAGTTATTTGATAACCGATTACTCCTCTAAGACTCCTGTCAAAGCCAACTTTGAAACCCTAAAAAAAAGAATCAAAATGGATGTTAAATGACTATTATTTTCACTAAACTTTCAAAAATTTAAAGTTTATTCTAAAATCCACTCCACTCCTATTTTTTCATCTGAACCTCGAAGTTTTTGTAGGTGTACTCCTGGATGGCCTTCATGTTCTTGATGACGAACTCTTTGATGGCCGCCACGTACTCGCCGGCACTGGTGATAAGCTTCTTGAAGGCCTCGATGACCTTTCCCTCGCCCTGCAGTACTCCCTTGTAGGTGTCCTCGCTGATTTGGGTGATGAAGCCCCGAAGTCCGAGGGTCTTGGCCTGGGCCACGGCGAACAGCTCGAAGGCCTCCTTGGGGACCTGGCCCTTGATCTCGAAGTCGCAGGACATGATATCCTTCTTTTCGGCCATCGCGCAGTCTCGCACTTCCTCGTCACAAAAAACAGCTTTCGACTCGAAACCTGAATGAAATGAAACAGAAAAGTCCCAGCCCCTTGTGACCCTGACCTGGCCCTGGGTTCTGAAGTCGACAAATAATATGTTTTCGCTCCGGAGACGTAATTGCAGCCAATTATCATGTACCTCGTAATCTCCGCCAGAAATCGGCCAGAGCAAGTTAAGTTCCCAGAAGAAAACATCAATGGAAAAGAGGTAATGACCTCAACAATTTCCAAAAAAATAATATTACACAATAAAATAGAAAAAAGTAACAAATATCTACAAACGTAAACTTAAATCACAATTCAGTTTCAAGTCTTTGGCGTGCATCTGAAGCTCCTTATTCGTCTTGGGCATCCGTATCTGCGCACTCCTCTATCTCAGAAGCGTTCTATCTCAGGGGGGTTTGTCGACTTTGGAACTTCCGCCAGTACTGGCACTGCCGTGCGGCTGTTCAGTACGTATTGTTTTTATATAGAATCGGTATGCAAACAGGATATGAAATAAAACAAAATACCTATGATTACAATAACAATCATAATTATAAGCTTGAGGCTTGGAAACAGCACAAATGGAAAGACATCCGTTGGCAGGAACAAGTAATGATGCTTATGAAGCGATTTAAATGGAACTCCAACTCAAAACCCATGGTCAGAAGGACTACAAGGGATTCTAACGTCCAGAATGGCACAGTTGTAGCGTCCAACACAGAATCCAGTAGGATGCAGTTGCTCTGGAAAAGTAGAGTCTTTCTATCTGGCAGAGGTACTAGTTTCTGGCAACGGCCGGCACGTGACATCGCGCTCTTCCCAGAGACACGCTCCAGATGATTAGGGGGCAGAGGTACGGCGTCGGCGTCCAGTTACAGTGACGAAAGACGTGTTTTGAGTAACCAGAAGCCGCAGAACAGAAACAACTAGCAGTTGTGTGTGATTTAGCAAAATGTGTGTGCAGTGTATATATTTGATGGATTTCGGACACTCCCCAAGGAGGGATCTCAGTGCCAACAGTTCGGACAGATCACAAGCGAAAGTTACACAACATTTACATAGCATGCGGTATATAGAAAGTAGCGGTATACATATATATAGTAGATTCTTTAAGATTCTTCATGAGTTAAATATTCGAGTTTCGGTTAAAAAAAAAAGTATCATATATAGTGATGTTTATAAGGGACGGCGGCTGGACGATCTTTACGTTCGGCAAATGGAGAGCGTGTCGAGGAGGAAGACGGCTCCGTTGATGATCATCAGGGATCCGGCGGCGATGGCGTTGCGCTTCCTGTCAGTCTGCAGCCGAGCATCATGCCACTCGTCGATCACCAGGGCTCCCGAGGCCACGAAAAGGACGCAGCCAATCAGAGAGATCAGAGCATTCAGACGCTTCTCCACCAGGGAATTGATTACATGGCCTGTGGATTGGATATATTAGGTTTTTAAGGATGAGAAGGACAAGTATCATGCACTTACCGATGAGCAAAACTCCGCAGATGATGGTGAAGCCGCCAATGGTGCCGCACACGATGAGAGGCCGGGAGGAGAGTGCCCCATCCACCTCGTACATCACAACGCAGGCGATGGAAATGGCCTTTAGAATTTAAGAAAAGGAGGGATTATAAAAGTAGTTTAAAAACCTATCGCTTATAATGGCTTATCGGTAAATTTCCCAATCCGAGTAGATTCTATTTGCATTGCTTCAGATACATACTTCCTTTAGGCCGGAAGTCGGCGCTTACGAGCCCCAGGTGTGTCGGATGCCTTCAAAAATAGAGATTCCGAAAGAATCGGAGAAGCGTACGGATACTTTTTGTAGGTTTGCAAACTGTCCATTGTTTAGACGAATCAGCATGGGAATGGGGAAGCATTACCCAGAAGTTAAGTGCCTGTTGGGGCTTCTCCACATTCGCTTCGCAAAAGCCGGCGCATTAAAGGGGGCTCTGCTTATCAAGCATGGAACTATATGGATATTGACACGCTGATAATGGGTGACGCCCACGACGGACCTAATTGAATACACATGGAAGGCAAATCGGCACTCCCACCTCTCACTAACTGCCAGCCATCAATCAATTAGGAGACAGATCTGCTAATTGGCCGAATCCTGCGGCAGCCCCCAGGATACGGACCAGCCCTTCCCGATGTCCGTGTGTTTGCTTTGCAATGCGAGAGGGTCGTTAGGTCATTAGAGTGGCGGACCATCCTAATGCGACATTATTTGGCGTAAATAATATCATTTGTCCGTGGGTGGGGCTCTGCTTCCCTAGTCCCGATGGGTCACCTATTTGTTTTGGGGAGAGTTTGTCGATGTGTGTCAATAATTACCGGATTCGCCATTAGCCCCCTCCCGACTGAATGCAATTATCTATGGCATTAACCAATAATAGATTTATACTTCTTTTTAGTGGATGGCCGATGAGCAACCCGAGGAAAGGCCAACGTTTCAAAAGCCCCAGATCAATTTTATTTTCTGTTGATATGGCCAGGTATGGCCCATTCATTATATAGACGCCTGACGTGCCATTGACTTTGGCCGCAGGGACAAGGGTACGGTGAAGATACTACACAGATACAATACGGGGAGTACAAGGGAAAGATAAAAGCAAAGCGCTCGAACTCGCACCCGCAGCACAAATCAAATAAATAAGTTTCGGGGAAAACGGCGAAACATAAACAACAAATGCGCAGCAGAGATGTGCAGCTGAGGCGTTTATTTGGCTGTTAAGATATTTAAGATGCTTCCAGCAATTTTCTATTAAAAACAAGCAATGAATACGTTTCATTAAGCTAATTAACTCAACTACTTATTATTTATTTAAGCTTGGGCTCTATTCGGCCTCCCAAAAGGACTCCCATTTGGTTTGCATTCCTCCCATATGATGTGATGGTATTCTATCGATAGAATGATGGGCGGCGGTCAGAGGACGGTCTGGTAGTTAAGACCCAGTCATTGCCAATTAGCTATTCTCAGAGCATTCCCATTTGTTTTCACAATGCAATAGACCGACCGGCCGACCGAGAGAGCGACCTCCCGACGATCACACATGGCGTATGCGTAATGCGTGCCGGCTCCTCGCTTTCGGCCATGTGAGGTGATGACATCACTGGCGAGCTGTTTTTCCAGCACGCTGCGGATTAGTCAGTGCCAGTACCCAAGTTGGGAGGTGTGGTCGGATCGGACGGACATGATCCGCATTGCAATATCAAGTGTTGAGCCTCAAAGTGGGTCACGTCACTGAGTTGCTCTGAGCTGAGAATTAGTTAAGTTTGACTAAGAAAACAAATACTGTACGAACGAGATTTACTCTGAAGGAGCTCGGAATCTGCTTTCATATATATATATGTATGCCAATTGCATCATGCCGCGCCAATTGGATTATCCGTACAGGCTGATAAATAATGAACATAAACAAGCCAGGGTCGCGACCACTGCCTCAGCAATACAAACAAATCTCAATGCAATGGGCTTGAGGGGCAAGTGCTTGCGGGGCACTGTATGTAGTATATGGAGAGTACGTGATTCAAACAGTGAGTCAGGCAGGAAATCGGCTGCCCGATTCTATAAATCCGAGAGTAATGGACCCAAAATGCTTCTTAGTTCTGGTTTTGTGAGTTGGGAACCTCTTTACGACCCAATTATAGCCACAAAAATAACCCGAACTCAGTTAACCATGAAATGGAAGTGGAAGGTCCAGAACCTTGTTTGCTGAATGGCCAAAAATGTGTTGCGAATTCCGACCGACTCCCAATTTAAACTCAACAATTGCAGTTTCGTAATTTGCAAGTCAATTACCGGCCAGCGAGACACACCTGGAGAATCAAAAATAAAATGAAATTAGACTGAACACGGCGCAAGAGAACGAGTTGGTCGGACTAGTCCAGCACATGGGATGAGCTTGGATCTCTGGCGAGCTCGGCTCTGCTGAGATGCGGGTGACATCATATCCGAAATCATGGGCGTTTTAGCCGCGCAATTCGCTTCTGGGAACCCCGGAATAAAGCGGTCATGAACAAAAGCCAAAAACAATCGAAGCTAAGGATGAGCGGTGCGTTTCATCTGGTTCTGACATCATCTATCATCTACACTCCAAGCCCAAATCTACGCACTACGCACTGCTTTCGAAGAACAAAGGAAAAAGGTTTTAAAGAAGTGAAGTCATGGATTTGTTTTGGTCCCAAAACCGGTTACTCTTCCAACTGCCCTTATGTGGCCTTCCTCAACAAAGCCAGGGGCAGGAAAGACAGAGCGGGGTTGCTATTATGAGGCAATGAATGTTAGCTCCAACATATCCATATAGAATGTATTTATATGCTAGACTTTAAAAAAAAGAGCTATTCTTGTAGTTATCTCTCGAAAAAGAACTCTCGCACCTTCTTGGTAAACAAAACGCCACTTAAAGGCACACTTTAGACCTAATTGATGACACTATCTGCTTTCCTTAATTAATTTCATTATCAGATCACTCACCAGCTCGATGATTTTAAGCAGTAAACGATTGTTGAACTCCATTGCGCTGCTGTGGGACCTGGCTCTCGTTGTATTCAGACAGGAGTATGGATCGTACTGGTCTTGAAGGTGTATCCGGTGCGTGTGCTGATTCCACGGCGTTGGCGAGCGAACTGAATAACGCTGAAATAAATAGCCATGCTCACTTCGCGCCGACGCCGCAGTCGGCAGAGGCAGAAGCGGCGGCAGAAATGACGGCAGAGCAAACTAAAGCGAGAGGCAAATAGCTCGTCACTGAGAAGGCACTTGGGAGAGGTCCTGTGGATATCGAGGTAAACAACCAACCAAAACAATAGTCTTCAAGTTCTCGTACAATGTAATATCACTCATATAAGGTAGACGCATTTAAAGTCTATCATATTTAGTCTATAAACTAAGTCTAGGAACAAAATTTCTCAAAAAAATTGTCAAAAAAGCGTTGAAGAACTTGGTGTGCGAACTTCTCCCATGCACACCTATAAGCTCGCTAACAATTACGTTTCTACAGAGGCTCCTACATAAGCCAGGGCCCGCTCGGACTCGAAAGCGGCTACGTATTGGGGCTCCAGAGTAGTTAGGGCTCGTTGGGTGAGCAGGGCTATGTTCTTGGTCTCGCCGTGATCACGTTCAAAGGTGAGGTACTCCACCCAAATTCGCGGCTCTGTCTTGCCAAAATAGCAGGCCATAAACTCGTAGCACATGCGCCAGTATTTGATGCTGGAACCATCCTGTGGGAAGGGGCAAGATATATAAAGAGGTTTCAAATAGTTTCCCTGGTTTCATCTTACACGTACTGCCACACTAGCTTCTAGCTGAGCCATTTGGCGATGCATCTCCAACGACATTGGAGGCTGGACGGCCAGCTTGGCGTACTCCTTGCGCGCCTCATCCACGGAGCGTTCCTGCCACAAATAGCGCAAGTAATCGAATCGCAGCTCCCCAAACTCAGGCCATGTGGACTTGCAGGCAAGATCATAGATTTCGTCCAGTCGGCGCTCACCTAGGCTGTCTTTACGGGTCTTGTAGTACAGAATGGTGCTTGTCCACAACGGCAAGGCTTCTGCTCCCATGTTGCTTTTTATCTTCTGGAACAGTTCGTAGACCAGCGACTCACTGTCATTTTGAATGTGAGTAACCAGCAGCAGCTCGTACATCTCAACGGATGAGTCGTTCTTCAGGGCTTCTGTTATAATGGTGACCGCCGCCTCCAGGCCACTGGGAGCACTGCAAAGCATTTTCCGTAGAATGGCATAGTACTTGACCTTCATCATTCGCGAGTGATGGCCGGCTTGCAACGCATCCGCCAGGCACTGTTGCTTCAGAACGCGCTCAACGTTGCCATCAGTACTCATGGCCACCATGGCATCCAAATATCTGTCCCACATCTCAGCTGTTTGTAGCTCCTCCACTGCCGACTTGTAGACAGCGACGCAGAGCTCAATGCGTCTTTTCATGGAGCGGACGTTGACAGAACGCGACCTCTTTTTGAGAGGCTCGTCGGCGCTATTAGAGTCCTGCTCTTCCTCGGACAAGTCGCCCAAATGGAAACCACGCAGCTCGCGCTGTGCCAGTAAATCCCAAAGACCCGGTTCGCGAGGAAACTTCTCCTGCATGTCATTGATAATCGTACGCTGCACCTTAACTGTGAGATCGTGGTATTCCTCGCAGCTCTCGAGGAGACTTCTGAAGTAGTCTAGCTTTGTAATATTGGCCATGCTGTTACGATAGACTGCTTCCACGTGTTCCAATTTAACATCCTGCTCTGAAAGGGTGTTTTCTGCCAGATTGCGTTCGCTGCTGGCCGAGGCAACTTCCTTAAGCATAATATCGAAGAAACACTTGTTAATCTTTTTCGAGCTTGGTTGACGTTGGAGGCCTCGCAGCAGTATATCCTTAACCCTGGAGACGTTTAGGCGGTTATGCTCGTAAAGCCACTCGGCGGCCTCCACCCAGTAATCCGGTTCGTCCCCGTGGTACTGAAATACAAAACTCATTAAATTTTTAAAGACATGTGTTTCAAAATGTTTCCCACCAGCAGCATCTTCTCGTAGATGCCAGCCACCTCTACTGGGTTGGTCTTCTTGCTGAACTTTATCCAGTTGTTCCAGAGGCGCCTATCATAGGTAAACTTTGCCAGCGCTTCTCTGTACAGACGCATAGTTCTTATGGAAATTGCATTTTTAAGACCAGTAAGCTTCACGTGCATCCTTTTCTCCTTGTCGGATATGGTCTGGTGCATTTGCTTCTCGTACAGTATGAACTCAAGGTAGTCGCCGATTGACTGATGGCTCTTAGAAATCTTTACGAACAAACGTTCCCGTCTAAGTACAATTTCTCTGTGAAAAAGAACGACAGAATAAGTGCCGGCGTTCGACATCTACCATAAGGTGGCGCGCACTTACCTAATTTGCTCCGGTAAGAATACATTGTAGTTCTTCATTTGCTCGTACTCCGGGAGCAAACGTTCCTGCATCTCAGCTATAAACTCGCCCATTTTCGGTAGCTTTTATTTTAAAATTGTTTACTTCAAAACGAGCCTCACGTGTAACAGAACGATTCGATTATCGATTGCTGTGTTGAAATCTATCGGAAATGTTACTAGGGATGGGACATTTATAGTGAAGTGAATTTGTTTGTTTTGTTTTATTTGTAAAAATGGGCGATATAAAAAACAATTCAAATGTAATGGATATATTTTAAAAACTCCTGTATTTTTCTTTTTTCCCTAATTGCGTCCTTGGTTTTGCAGCGCGGGAGCTAGCTGCCGATATTCGCAACAAACGAGTGGTGCATCACTTACCGCACGTACGCCGTTCTTCTTCTTCTAACGGCACCAAAACGACGAAGGTAAATAATTTTTTTGGGACGCTAAAAAGTAGAAAACTAGAAAGAGACAAACGGCTAAATACGCAGAAAACGTAAAACCAAGAAACGCGAAACAGAATCAATGGCCGAATTCTCAGTGGAACGCGTGGAAGACAAGCGGACAGTAAACGGTCGCACAGAATATTACCTCAAATGGAAAGGCTACCCGCGCAGTGAAAACACTTGGGAGCCGGTGGAAAATCTTGACTGTCCAGACCTAATCGCCAACTTTGAAGAGTCTCTAAAAAATAATAAAAAGGAAACCAAGAAGCGGCTATCCACTTCATCCACCCCAGAGTCAATTCGCAGCAAGCGCAAGAGCTTCATGGAGGACGAGACGGAGGAACAGAAGAAGCTCATTGGCTTCGAGCGCGGTTTGGAGCCATCAAAGATTCTTGGCGCTACCGACTCATCCGGCCACCTGATGTTCCTAATGAAGTGGAAGGGCAGTGATCACGCTGATCTGGTGCCGGCCAAACTGGCCAACATCCGCTGTCCCCAGGTGGTGATACAGTTCTACGAGGAGCGCCTGACTTGGCACACCGGCAGCGGGAATGGCAACGGTAACGGCAGTGCAGGAGGCGGCGGTTCAGGAGGCAACGGTGGACTGGACACTGCATCGGGAAGCGTTGGAACGCCCGGCGGCAGCACAGCCGAGGGTGAGAACGAGGATGATGTTGGTAGTCCGGCAGAGAGCATTAACCAGGATGAGAACATCAAGCCGGAGGAGAGCAGTGAGATTGGGAACGGCGAGACCGACGACTAGGTGCCGGATAATCCCAGTTGTGGACCTAAATCTGTATGGATACATACACGCCGGTCCGTTGATACACACATATGCATATATTGTAGCGTAGCCCTTAAGCCTAAATCTCTATTTACTGAAATTATCGTCGTTAGTTCTCAAGGCAAATTAATACTAAGTTGAAGTCCGGCAATTTTTTTTTTTTCGTTTATTCGTTTAACAATTTCTAGTTTGCCCGATCATGTCCTTGCGTACAAATGCATGTGTGTGTGTGTGTATGTGGCACGGGCTAAGATAAGGATAAAAGTGTGTAGGACGGAGAAGCTAGTGGCTTCCGATAATAAGTCTAAAATAAGCGTTTAAAACTGTAAAAAATAATAGTTTCACACAAAAAACACATTTGTCGATGCCGTCGGTTCAGCCCCTCTTGGAATACCACAGAAACAGAAGGCTCGACATTACACCATGATGTTCGTAAAATTATGGTTTCGTGTGGGGAAAATTTACTTCTCGGTAATTTAAATTTTTGCGCCAAAACAACCCATGCTGGAATTGGGAAAGTTTCTCCAAATATGTATGAGAAGGCAAATATGATTGATAAAGTAGAATTAAAGTATAAACGAGGTCTATCTACCGATTAGTTTGAGTTGTACTTCTAAATTGAAGCATTTAGTGGAATTGTTAAGGCACTTTCCTAAGACACAGTTGAAAAAGTATGTATTAAACTTTGTTTAAAATAAACGTAGTTTTCGATTACTTCAAATTAAAAATTGGAATAAATTTTTTGTAATGAAACGAAAAGATTCTGCTTGGTTTTTTATTATTGGGTTCAAATTTTGGACGATGGGTCTGGGAATTTGGGTATTTTATTCGCCCAACGATTGCGGTGCAATCGATATCTCCGCCGAGTCGATAGGCTTCTGACAGACGCCGGCAAAGTGCAAACTGAAAACTAAATTGCCAATTTGAATGCGAAGAAGCTGTGGCGGCTGCGACCCAACCTAAAACATGGCCCAAACGAGCTCCATGAAGTTGCTGGGCGCCCGGAACATGACCTGCATCGTGGAGCGCATGGAATGGAACAACAAAATGGACCTCATCGCCTACGGCACAGAAAAGGGTAAGCTGGAGCTGCTGCTGCGGCACAAAACGAAGCATGTACTACAAAAGAATGCACTCCTGCAGGCGAGGTAATCATCCAGCGACTAAACTGGCAGAAAATTGTTACCTTTCCCACCCCGGGTGAGGATGTGCGGGTGCGCTCACTCAGCTGGCAGATGGACGAGACGCTCCTGGCAGTGGGCTACAGCAACGGAAAGGTGGCTCTCCTGGACGCAGAGAGCGAGACGATCATCTCGGGCCTGATATACGAGGACGACATCAAGAAGGTCTACTTCAGCAAGGCCATAAACTCGCAGGAGACCCTGGGTGCAGTGATTTCTTTTCCACCTTTTGTGTACTGTTCGATATAATCTGAATCCTTAACCGTGTTCAGGCACCTACACCTGCAATGCGAAGGACAAGCACCGGAAGTTCCTGCCCAAGCTGCAGCCTCTGACTAACATCGATCCCTGCTTGAAGACTCTCGACCAAAAATCCTTCCCGAAGGGCTCGCCTTGTTTTCTGGTAGTCATCATGCGGAGTGGCAAGGTGCACCTGCTGCTTTTGGGGGCCTTACAGGCTGGCAGCATTGACCTTACTCAGCATGTGCTACATCCTGAGCAGTTCGACGTGTACGATGTCCGACTTAACGGAGACTTTAACGCCATTTATGCGCTGCTTCGGGACGGGCAGCAGCTGAAGATGCTGCACTTCCACAACCAAGTTCTACAGGAGTGCATGGCACCCATGCTGGAGTTAGCCACTCATTGTGCTCATATTCTGGAGACTAAGAAGTAAGCGCCGAAAGAAACTTTCAGCGTAGAATGAAGACTAATGTTTTTATTTCATCAAAAAGCTACATCAACGACACCCAGCAATGTTTGACGGAGGCATGGGAAACCGTGCAGCTGGAAATGGACAACAAGCTCACAAAATATGCAAACTCACAGCCCTACGGTTTAATTTCGGCTCACTTCCTGGAGCTGCATGTTTTTGGATTTGCCACCTTTGAGGTGGAAGAGTTTCTGTTCGAGTGAGTTGCGTCGCTAGCAGGAGAACCTAATGCTTATGATTTCTTCCTATACAGCACCCTGTCGGAGAAGGGCTTCAAGAAAATAGCCAACTCCGTGGATTTGAGTCTGAGCAATCTGCAAGGTTTGGTTTTCAAACAACTTAATGCAGCTTCCGTCAACATGATTTACTTCCTAAACACCATTGCTGGTTTCGGTCTCATGTCCCACTTCTTTGAGGTCAGTAAGAGAGTTCTGAAGAGGAAATCGTATCTTTAAAATTCAAATCCTTACTTTCTAGTCCCTCATTTCACCGGAAATGGCCAACGAGGCGATGCGCGCCTGTGGCGCTTTTGTACTGAAGGTGCACGAAATGCAGAAAACCATTGACACATTGGTGTACGACATGAAGCTTTTCCACGCCTGGATGATATTCACCATTTTGCGGCTATCCCATCAGGAAATACCCGATGATCTTGTCCTGACCGAGGAAGAGAATATAGCATTGGCCGATTTCCTGTGCGCTATGGAGCCGGAACTCGAGGATCGTAGCGACGAGGAAGATGAATCGGAAGCAGACTTGCTATCAGAAACGCCACCGCCCACAAGGAACAAGTTTAACCTGGAACGCGTGGGTCAGTACTTTGAAAACGCCCAACTGACGCAGCCATACACAAAGGACCCCAGCCAGCTATGGGAACAGATGGTAGCAGAGAATGAGTGCCTGAACCACTGCAATCTTTTTGTGCCACACGACAAGCAACTTTCTCTGGTCCAGCAACGGGACAAAATGTTCAATGCCATCGACGCCGTCTTCCACAAACCCACCGAGAGTATAAGTGGAAGCTTCAAGTTAGCATCGGCGGTTCTTTGTGCCGACCTGCCTCCCATGGAGCCAGGCGAAGCCTTGGAGGATCGCGACTTTGTGACATGCAGCTACTACGTCAATGAGAATACAAAATGTGATATGCTGGCCTTGACCATTAGCTGGCAGGAAGCCATGATTCTAGAGGTCAGCAGAGCAGGAGACTCTCTTCTGCGCTGCACAAAGATCCAGCTGCAACCTGGTATCTTTACGCCAGCCCTTCACGAGGACTTCTACCACCTGCGCTTCGTCGATCTTCAATTCTACAATGAGTCGGCGCTGTCCATGCTGGCGCAGACCACAACATCGGCTCCCGGTATCCGGCCGCACAGCTACTTCATACAGTTCTCGCTTGCTGCAGCCAGAAACCAGAGCACCCAGCACCAAATGGGAACACTGGTGAAACTAAAAGAAGTCACACTGACCCACAGTATCCACGACGTCGCTGATGGAGTCGCCTTTAAGGGATTGGATGGCGTGTGCGAGATGCTAGCTGTCTCTGGTAGCCGGAAAGTGGCCACTGTACTCTCTGATCGAAAGCGAAAAATGACAATTTTCGAGATGGAGGTCGAGGAGGAGGAGGACGATACGGAGATGTCGCAAGCATCGTTTCTGGAGATCAGTAAGGAGTCTGTTTTGGCCGGCGCCGGGGATGCAGAAAAGACGGATACGTAATTTCTGGAGGATTTTTTTTAGAGTTTCCATTGGGTGATTGAGAGTTGAAGTCTACTACCCCTTAATATATATTTTGCTGCTTAAATATGTATAATAAATAAATTATATCTTTGAATTTTGTTTCCGATTAAAACGCAACTATCGATATTCCTTTTCCTATATCGGCAGTTTCAAAGTCACATCCCAAATAGCGTGTAAAGAATTCGTTTACCACGCTATTATCAAATAGAAAACAAACCCAAAAGTTTGTAGCAGAAATATCACAGAAAATGCCTGAGAACATGGACCAGGTAGAGATTCCGTCCAAAGGCGGTGAGGAAGAAAGCGACGACGACGAAATGGATCTGGGCAACTTTAAAGTGAGCTCCAGTGGCTCCGTTGCCGTCAAGAAACGCAAGAAGGGAATCATCTACATATCGAACATTCCCAAGCACATGAACGTAACACGTCTAAAGGAAATTTTGAACGAATTCGGAAAAATTGGACGAGTGTACCTGCAGCCCGAAAAGGTTTCTAGTAAGTTGGCTTTGCAGGTTAACTTACGATTTTATTAAGTGATTGTACTTATAATCTATTTCACTCCATTTAACTACCCAGGCGAGAAGGCCAAGAAGAAAAGAAAGAAGTACAACATCCACTTCACCGAGGGCTGGGTGGAGTTCGAGTCAAAACGTGTGGCCAAGCAAATCGTCCCGTTACTGAATAACAAACAGATATCGACAAGGAAGAAATCACAATTCTACGACTCACTGTGGAGCATGAAGTACCTACCGCGCTTCAAGTGGGTACACCTCACGGAACGTATGAACTATGAGCAGGCGGTCCACAAACAACGGCTCCAAACTGAAGTGTCACAGGCTCGCAAGGAAACCACCTTCTTCCAGAACAACCTTGACAAGAGCGAGTTTCTCAAAAAGCAGGCCAAAAAAGCTAAAAAATTGGACAAAAAAGCCACAAGTTCGGAAGCAACGACTTAAACAGGGGAAATTCGCCTTTTGTTTTGTAAATTATTGAGAACTATTTTAGGTGTTAGAAATAATAAAACTTAAAAGACTTTAAATTGTCATCCCGGTTCATTTAAAACTTTTTTCTTTTTCGAGCCCTACTGGTGATGGCACCATGGATGGATTTTTATTTGGTATTTTTCTTCATAAAATAATCAATATATCGATATTTTAGCCAAACTATCTCGTGTTGCTCTGTAAAACTGTATTGTTTTTATTTGGTATTTTCTCGTTTAAATAAAAAATATATCGATGATTTAGATCAGCTATCGCAGTTCCCCTAAAGCGAGAATTTGTGTGTATGATAGTGAGACCAAACAAAAAATATCAAAAAATACGATATTTTGGCAAACTATAGAAATATAGACAGCCCTACTGGCAACACCACCATTTTCTTTGTCACCTTTTGCACCCGTGTGGTAAATTTGTTAATTCTGTGATCAAAAAACATCCTATAAAGCAGTGAAAATGGTAATTTAAATTGAAAAATCAACATTTTTTATATAGTTTACGGCGCGAGCAATTGATTGCGAGAAAATTCTGATACTTTTCATTGACAAAAACAAGAGATTCGGTGTATTCGTTTGCCGGGTGTGCGAGCGGCGGCAGCGACGGTGGCTTCGTTGCTTTGATTCCGCTAGAGTAGGGCCAGGCACGTGAGCGGCTGGCGGAGCGTGGATTCGAGAAGATTCTTTCTGCCTAGTTGCCTGCTATCCTTGTGCTGGTCCAAGTGATCACCCTAAGAAAGAGGGCTTTAAAGAACCTTCCAGATGTTATCCACGCTATTCTGCTGCCGACGGATGATTCACTCTGCAGAGGCCGCTCTCTCGTGCCCATATTTTGGAGGTTAGGGCGAGCCGACAATGCACTGAGAAAAATAAAACAAAGTTTATTTCGTTCTGAAATATCTGAATTAGTAGTACTTCCTTGTGCAGGATAGAATCTAATGTCAGATTTTGTTGTTGCCATTAACCCTTGTCACGTGCTACAAAATCGTTGCAATTTGTAAAGAAAATTGATACATGATCCAATTATAGTTTTTTACTTCTATTTAAATGCAGGAAATGTGCACTGTCAAGTGCACACACACAGAATAGACGCATAATGCTAAGGTCTAGTTCGAATTACTTTCGGGAAATACGTTTGACTCTGCAGCTGCAGGTTTCCGTAAACGTTTAGCTTCCCCTGAAAACCAACTTCTTCTTACAGATTGTTTCAATGTAATTGAAACTCTTCCGAGCCCATGGCGCCCATTTAATCCGGGGAAACCTCAAACATCTTTGTTCAATTATTTGGTAGTCGGTATAGATGGCCGACATTTCACAGAAACAAGTCCACAAAGGTGGAAGCACTGAACACTCAGTAGAACTCGTGGATCGTGTTTCAGGCCGAGCTCCTATATATGGCCTGAACCGGTTGTGAGTTTACCATTTTACGGTTAACCGGCTTTTGACATGGTTATTGATCCTGAAAAGTGAATCAGGACTTTATTAGTTAAAATGGGTAGGAATATATCTAGTCTAGTTTACATTGGAATAATATCGAGTTTCCTCAGCTTTAACTCACCCAACGTCTCTACTCTTTCAGGAGATGTCCTTGAATCCCGTGCGTGTGCTCAAGAACGAGGCACAGGAGGAGAAGGCCGAGATGGCCCGCTTGTCCTCGTTCATTGGTGCCATCGCGATCGGCGATCTGGTCAAGAGCACCCTCGGGCCAAAGGGAATGGACAAGATTCTGGTGGCCACTGGACGCAATGCCGGCCAAGTGGAAGTGACCAACGATGGAGCCACTATTCTTCGTGCTGTGGGCGTTGACAATCCGGCCGCCAAGATCCTGGTCGACATGTCGCGCGTGCAGGACGAGGAGGTGGGCGACGGCACCACATCGGTCACAGTGCTGGCCAGCGAGCTGCTGCGTGAGGCAGAGAAGTTGGTGGAACAGAAGTTGCATCCGCAGACCATCGTCGCCGGCTGGCGTCAGGCCACCCAGGTTGCCTTGGAGGCCCTCACTGCTGCCGCCCAGGACAACTCTGCCAGCGACGAGAAGTTCAAGAACGATTTGTTGAACATTGCCCGCACCACCCTCTCCTCAAAGATTCTCCACCAGCACAAGGACTTCTTTGCCAATCTGGCAGTCGATGCCGTTCTGCGTCTCAAGGGCTCCGGCGAACTGAAGTCTATCCAGATTATCAAGAAGTCGGGCGGCACCCTAGGCGATTCGTTCCTTGATGAGGGCTTCCTGTTGGACAAGAAGCCGGGCGTGCACCAGCCGCAGCGCGTCAGTATTCTTTTTTCTTCTTGGTCAAGTTTTTACTGCCATGTCCCGCGTCTACTTTATATACTGTTTCCCAACGCGTCGAAATGACTGTGACTTATGCGTACTTGATGTCATATCACAGCCATTTTGACGAGTTTGGTGGACAGTGGAAATCATCGACGCGAGACTCAAGTGGATGCTCAAGAAAGTATTTTGACGATTAAGTATGTTAATCCCTTTGGTTTTTTATTACAGATTGAGAAGGCTAAGATTCTCATTGCCAACACGCCGATGGACACGGACAAGATAAAGGTCTTCGGCAGCAGCATCAAGGTGGACTCCCTGGCTAAAATTGCCGACCTAGAGATGGCCGAGAAGGAAAAGATGAAGGAGAAGGTCGATAAGATCCTCAAGCACCAGTGCAACGTTTTCATCAACCGGCAACTCATCTACAACTACCCGGAGCAGCTGTTCGCCGATGCCCAGGTGATGTCCATCGAGCACGCCGATTTTGACGGCATTGAGCGCCTGGCCTACTGCACTGGCGGCGAGATTGTGTCGACGTTCGAAAATCCCTCGCTGGTCAAGCTTGGCGAGTGCGACTTGATCGAGCAGGTTATGATTGGCGAAGACACCCTTCTCCGCTTCAGCGGCGTCAAGCTGGGCGAGGCCTGCACCATTGTGATTCGCGGCGCCACCCAACAGATCCTGGACGAGGCTGACCGCTCGCTTCACGATGCCTTGTGCGTCCTGGCTGCCACGGTGAAGGAGTCGCGCATCATCTATGGCGGCGGCTGTTCTGAGGCTCTGATGGCCACAGCCGTACTAAAGAAGGCGGCCGAGACGCCCGGCAAGGAGGCCATTGCCATTGAAGCCTTTGCCCGTGAGTAGACCTGAGCACAAGCTGCTTTTGTATGTTATTCTAATGGCTCCCTCCTTTTCTAGGTGCCCTCCTGGCCCTGCCCACAGCGATCGCCGACAACGCTGGCTACGATTCAGCTCAACTGATCTCGGAACTCCGCGCCGGACATGCCCAGGGCAAGCAACAGCTGGGTCTCGACATGGAGCAGGGCAAGGTGGCAGATGTCCGCGAACTGGGCATCACTGAGTCCTTTGCCGTGAAGCGCCAGGTCCTGATGTCCGCTTCCGAAGCTGCCGAGATGATCCTGCGCGTTGACAACATTATTAAGTGCGCTCCGCGCCGGCGCGTTCCCGACAGGGGCTATTGCTAAGCGATCAAGTATTCTCGTTCTAGGACACTATTTTTTTTAAATTCCCAACTCGTTTATCTTAATTGCTAAACAAAAATGTTTTGTTTACTAACAAAAAGGAAAGAAAAGCATTTCTGTACACATCCACAACCCAATCACATACTACATTTGCCCCACACTACACATTTTCTCGCTAAACTTTATCTCTTCGTGTGATTTCTTTTTCCCTAATAATTAAAGAAACTACTGTTCCAGCAGGCACTGTTCGAACACATTTCAAAAATGTCTAAACATTAAAACTTCAGCAAGAAGCAAAAACGAAAAACTTATTGTAAATCAATGCAATTTTTGTAAACACTTGTTGCGAAAATATAAGTTTAACAAAACCGCAAAACGTCAACCAAAACCCCAAGACAAATCAATGATATTTATGCTTAACAAAAAATAAAATTTTTAACATATTTAGCATTTTTCGATTTTTGTGCCAAAGATATATGGACGGAGTGGGGGGAAATTTAACCACAAATCGTTCAAGGTATCCTTCTTAAGGATCGGAGACAAATTGGCCAAGATATGGACATCCAAGTGGGCCATATGCGAGGAACCCCCTTTTTACAAGGACTTCCCTTGGAAAATTTTGAAAAAAATGGATCGAAAATTTTGTGCTGGGGTTTTGATGCAGAACGGTGGGGAATTGAAACACAAATCGTTCAAGGTATCCCTCTTAAGGATCGGAGACAAATTGGCCAAGATATGGACATCCAAGTGGGCCATATGCGAGGAACCCCCATTTTACAAGGACTTCCCTTGGAAAATTTTGAAAAAAATGGATCGAAAATTTTGTGTTGGGGTTTTGATGCAGAACGGTGGGGAATCCAACCACAAATCGTTCAAGGTATCCCTCTTGAGGATCAGAGACAAATTGGCCAAGATATGGACATCCACATGGGCCATATGCCAGGAACCCCTATTTTACAAGGACTTCCCTTGGAAAATGTTGAAAAAAATGGATCGAAAATTTTGTGCTGGGGTTTTGATGCAGAACGGTGGGGAATCAAACCACAAATCGTTCAAGGTATCCCTTCTAAGGATCGGAGACAAATTGGCCAAGATATGGAGATCCAAGTGGGCCATATGCGAGGAACCCCCATTTTACAAGGACTTCCCTTGGAAAATGTTGAAAAAAATGGATCGAAAATTTTGTGCTGGGGTTTTGATGCAGAACGGTGGGGAATCCAACCACAAATCGTTCAAGGTATCCCTCTTGAGGATCAGAGACAAATTGGCCAAGATATGGACATCCAAGTGGGCCAAATGCGAGGAACCCCCATTTTACAAGGACTTCCCTTGGATAATTTTGAAAAAAATGGATCGAAAATTTTGTGCTGGGGTTTTGATGCAGAACGGTGGAGAATCCAACCACAAACCGTTCAAATCCGTATCCCTCATAAGGATCGGAGTAAAATTGACCAAGACATAGACATTCTCGTGGGCCAAATGTGACATTTGAAATTCTGCATTAAATTTATTAACATGTACGAGTTAAAAATTAAATTTAAAAAAGTTCTAAGAAATAAATTTGATACAACATCAAAACTAACAAATCTCAAAGAGGGAGAGATTTTCAGGACTTAAGGACCCAGAGTCCTCTAAGAAATGGCGCACTCCATCTCGCCGTGCTTCGGCACACAGTCCAGGACGAGGGCCACCGCCCGGGACATATACGTCATGGTTCCATAGCTGCCACTGGGGGCACTGAAATGAAGTAGATGCACTGGTCAATGTTTTCTCGCAAGGTCAAAGATCATGGTGCGCTTACCTGTCGTACAAGTGCTGACAGATGTAGGCTGCTCCGCCGCAGAGCAACATGCCGGAGGCGGCCTGTTGCTGCTCCTTGCCGTCCTTGATTTTGGCACAGCACAGCGTGGCATCGCCCTGCACCTTGCGCTGGTCCTCGAGGAACAGCTGATTGGCCTTGTGCACGAGGTGTTCCACGTAAATGATGCCACCCAAAGTGGGCACCATGTTGTGTTCGGTCACCAAGGTCAGAACCATCAGTGCCTCAACCACCAGCTGCCGGTACTCGGGCTGCGGGATCTGGTTCAGGGCCGTTTCAACCTCCAGGGCGAACTTCAACTCGCCGGGCGTCATCTCCTGGGTGAGACTCTGCTGCAAGACTCGTCCCTCGATGGCCAGGCCCTGGCACTTCTCCAGAACGGTCCACACTCGCGAATAGAAGTCTCTGGGGACTCGGTTTAGGGCACCATCTAGACGGCGGCGTCGCAGCCACTGTCCCTGTCGGTCGTCGATGGTTGCTATCAGGGCATCCTCTCCTTCCGGATCGCCCAAGCCGATCTGGCTCTTCTTGCTGACGCGACTGCTCTTGCAGCTGACAATGGAGAGATTGCCGCGGGCCACTGGGGGATATGAGGAATAGGATTTTAGGCAGCAGGTCGTGCAGATGTCGAAGCTGAAACTCACCGCTGCTAACGGCAAACTCCTTTCCGCTAAGAATGTGGTACAGCAGGTTCTTCATCTCGAAGGGCGAGAGGTTAAGTAAATGCTCCGACGCCGCCTCGCCGTCGCAGTTAAGGGTGCGTGACAGCTCCTTGGCCATCACCTGGATGATGAGGCCCACGCGCAGGCGCAGCATCTCGTGGAACAGCTGCGGCTCGGTGCGTATAAACATGGCCAGGTAGACCATGAGCTCCTGCGTCAGCATGGCCGTGCTTTCGTCGTCCCCGTAGGCCTGGAAAGCGAAAAGACAACGTTGTCTCAGCAGCTTTTGGAAATTGTCCTAAACGATACTCACATCGTGGATTAGCTGACGCAGCTCTACCTCCGGCAGGGGAGCCGTAATGGTGTGCTCGTTGTTGGGCGGCATGCCCACAGTAACCTGCTTCTGTCGCACCAGAAGATCCGTCACAGCCTTGGCTAGATCTTCCACCCGCTTGCCCAACATGCCGGCCGTGTGCCGGACTAGACCCCAGAGCTTCTGCTGGCATGCCTTCTCGTATAGTCCCTTGAGCAGGTCCCGCACGGTGACCACGCGTCCCTCCTCCAGCATGCCTTCAGATTGGGAAGAATCGTTGTTATTATCAAGGTGGTGGCTGTTGCTATGGATATGGCTGCTGCTGCTGTTGCTGTTGCTATTGCTGTTGTTGATGTGACTAGAGTTGGACTGGGAGTCGGGGCTGATGACTTTGTGGCTGTGTTTGTGGTCGCCCTCACCTCCGGCACTGTCTGGATCTGGGGAAATTATAGCAGCATCGATGATGACCGTGGGCAGCACGACTTGCGACCGGTTCTTCTTCGTTTCCTCGCCACCAGGAGCCTCAGCAACAAAACCACCACCACTACCAGCCAGTCCCAGCACCACCTCGTCAACAAACGCTTGCTCGAGTTCTTTTACCATTATCGGGTTACGGAATGCGGGTTACGGGTTACGGTTGCAGGTTACGATAGCGGTTGCGGGTATGGTTACGGGTTAGTATTAGTAGGAATTATTGTTTCGACGGAAGTGTGGAAGAGGCATGGGGTTAGTGTGAATGGAGCAGCCGGGATGTGCGTGTGTGGTGTTTAAGTGGGTCGCCATATGAGTGTGGATGGGTTTCAATGCCAGGGCGCAGGCGAAGAGAGGAAAATAAAATGTTAAATAATTAAATAGTATTTTCAATCGAAATAAAAATGAATGTAGAACCTAGTTTATAACAAAAGAAATCAAGATGTATGGTGTTATATGAAATAGTCCATTTAAGTGCCACATTAATAGCAGGATAGGATCAACCAGAGGAACAGGAGCCAAATAGGAACATCCAGAATAGTCTTATTAAATGTGGAGAGTGTGAATATAGGAGACATTGGAGAGGATAGGAAGAAGGGATTCACGTTTCAAAAGCCCACACAACAACAACAATCAAAACACATACATATGTAGGTTCTCCGGAACTTACCGGCGCTGTTAGTGGCACTAGCATGGTCGTCCGATTTATTCTTGAATCCCAGGCCGTCTAAGAAACGGATTCAGTTGGGAACACCACACGGAACAAGACACGGGACGCAAGACAAGGACGACAAAGAATGAAGAAAACAGTGATTGAATGTCTGGCCATTAACATAATCCTACCAACTTATTCTCCGGATACTACCAAGCCCGATGTGCACCAGAGTGTGAATATGGGCGTGTGATTACCTGGGATGTCTGAGACCCGTTTCTGTTCGCCAAAATTGCTCAACTACAAGCCAAAAGCTGCGCCCTTAACCTAACTGAGTAATATCTTGTGCTCACCCGTATTAAAGTCCAGGCCCTGGGTGTCAACCAGGTACTGCAGAATGTCGCCCTGCTCCTCGAGATTCTCCGTCTCCCGCAGCATGGCAATCAGCTCCTCCACCTCTGTGTCCGCAAAGTTGGTTTCCGCGCGATGGCGTTGGATGAGAATTTTAGGCACGGTTACTATCGGATTTGCAACGCAATCGGTGGATAATCAATCGAAATCATATACAAAAGTTTATGAAAGAAATTAAAACAGAAAAGAACAAAATTGTTTAAAAAAAATTAAATTAAAAAATATACAACTAGTTAACAATAACAAAAAAATACTATTTTGAGACTAACTCTCTTGCTGGCGAACAAACTCGCTGCGCCTGTCGATCGCCGAGCGGTTGTTGTGCGGATCCACTGGGTAGATGTTCTCCCGGACGGAGAGCTCGTGGCCCAGCTGCAGCGGAGAGCTGGGACCCTCCTCCGGAGTGGTGGCAAACACGCTGACGTGGCTCTGCTTGTTGGCCTGCAGCCAGGGCGGAGGAACAATCGAGGAGAGACGGCGTTCAGTTAGGGGCGAGGGTCCCTCCATGCCCAGGTTGTCGGCTGAAGAACACAGATTAGAGAGAGATGGAAGATAACTGCTATACTACTCACAGTCGACATTGATGGAGCGGGTCTTCTTGATGGCTCCCTTGCAGGACATGCGCCGCCTTAGGGTCCTGGGCCGAAGCTGGCCACCTCGGAGATTCATGGTGCTGCGGTTGCTGAACGAGCGGAGCAGGTGCTCCTCCAAGTAGGTCTGCACGTCCGGGTGGAGACGATCCGGGTAGCCGTCCTCCGTGCTGCCCAGGAAGCTCAGGTCCGTAATGGCCGAGGTGTTGAGGAAGTCCTTGAGGCTGCCCAACATCACCCGGGTGCCGTTGATGTAGCCAGACTTCAGCTTCCGCATGGTCTGGATCATGGCCAGAGGTATCTTTTCCTGATCTGTTTTGAGAGTTTTGTTAGCTTTACTTCGAGGTGGATGGTAGGATTCAAAATGATGGAGATGCGGGTGATCTGGCTGGGATGCGGGGTCTGTTTGTTAGAAGCGTGGCTTACAGACTAGTACTTAGTCACACAAAATAGCCAATATAATCGTT
The DNA here is from genome assembly GCA_035047585.1 of Drosophila monieri. Lineage (NCBI taxonomy): Eukaryota > Metazoa > Arthropoda > Insecta > Diptera > Drosophilidae > Drosophila > Drosophila monieri. Next base: position 9,419,117 of record JAWNPJ010000061.1, on the reverse strand, counting down.
ATATACAGTTTTCTTCATATAGGCCAACACCATCAGCAATTTGTGCTTCGTGCTTTCAGGGAAAGGATTGTCCACAAGGATCACAAGTAGCCTCACACACAAAAGCACAGATTGAAGCTAAGGGTTTGTTAGTTTACTGGTAGCTTGCGTGTCAATTATTCCTCTAGAGGATCACATTAGGCCCGAACTTGGGAGGGGGGAGAGCTTTAGCTTTAGAATTAGTAGAGACTAGTTAGTATATAGTGGTTCCTAAGATTAGATTAGGCAAACGTAAAGAAGATACTGTGTCAAAGGCCGGAGAAGCAGTCAGGACGTTACTGAAGCAGAGGCAAGCGGAGTTCAAAGGTCGAGTGTAAGTAGTATAGTGTAGCATATAGTCTTTTGCAATTCGCATATATTATATGTATGTATATAGAGAGGATCTTGGCTCTGAGTGCTTTATTTGCAGGAGTTGCTGGAGTGCAGAGTGGGGGTAGAGGTAGGTTTAGACTTTGGGGGAGACTTTGGATTGAAATTTAGCATGTGGCTATGTAAATCGAGATGGGATTGGTTTTGTTTTTGGTTTCGGTTTTGGTTTGGATAATGGGTAGTTACCTAGCATATAGTGGGTTGCCATTAGTGTGATTGTCGGCCTGCCCAACATGTGGCGCCAATTGTTGGTCAAGAAGGCTAAATTTGTGGTAAAATTGCTGGCAAGCAAGTCGGGATCGCGTGTGGTATAATATTCTTCATAGTCGATATGCTGTGTGTATATGTTGCAGTATGTTGTTGTAGTTTGCAGTTTGCAGTTGTTGTTGAAAGTATTGTTGGATTTGTATTGATTGTGTTGTATTGGTTGCATTCGAATTTCATTGTTATTTCAATCATCGATTGGATAAAATAAAGAAGAGAAAGGATTTGTTTTCGTTTTATTTTTACATTTTCAGATATGCATTTTGGCCAATTTTCAGGGATGGAAGTACTGGGGAGGGGGCGTTTATAAACAGAATTCCAGAGCAGCTCATGGGGGCCAAACTAAATAATAAATAAAGTTCACTAAGGTTTCTAAAAAATACATATGGTATGGTATGGTATGGTATGGTGAGTTATGATCTGTTTTCTATATGGTACAGTGTGTGAGTCCGTGCGAATGTAATTGTTTCCATAACCAAACTGGAGGATAAGACAGGAACAGTCTAATTAGCAAAAAGTAAGACTACGAAGGGGTTGCCCAGGGTCCAGGGTGTATGTTCCAGAACCCCACGCGGCCCATTCATTTACAAAAAACCATAAGTGCGCGTTGTGTGTTTGTGTGTGTTTTTGTCAATTAATTAATTAATTAATAAAAAAATACAAAATACCAATACCAGAAGCAAACCTCTGCCAATTAATCAAAAAACAACAAAGAGCAAACTATAAAAATTAAAAGGAAGGGGGAGAACACACATCGGTGGCATGGCACACCTCATTAATAGGGGTTTAATAATAGAAATAAATAATAAGTCAAGAGGCATGTAGTGATGTAACAAAAAGTCTTGCGTATAGTGGTTTCTACTCGCTCCGGCGGACCGACCTAAGTGGATGCGCTTCAGCACCAGGGTGACCAGGGGACGACCCAGCAGATCCCAAGCGGACTTGAGGAAATTGATCTCGCCCTTGAGGATGTCGATCATGAGTTCGTTATCGGAGGCGATATAGAAGCGCGACAGGTCGGCGAACTAATACATATGGTATAAATCAAACGGGGTATAAGTCAACTATAAATTCAGAGGATCAGGGTTGCAAAAGGATGGATATCTATAACTGCATAAGAGCCACTATATGGAGATGCCAAATCATACTTCAAATCATATTTATGACAGTATACAAATCATATAACTGAGACAATAAAAATCAATAATAGCTTTGATATGAATCATTTCATTTCAAAATTAATCAGTTACTCATAACACCCCATTTGCACCCCTGAAAAATTGAGTAAAATAAAGTTTAAAATAGAGTAGAGGTTGGGAACAGAAGTCGGGATTGGCCGGGATTCAAAGAATTCAGGGGATTAGGCGGGACTGGGAACTCCAACTTACCTGCGGGGTGAAGGCAAAGATGCGATCCTTGAGAGAATACAGCTTGCTTGTGCTGAGGATGCCCACGTCGCGCGACTTCCTGCCGCTCAGGCCCAGCTTGCGGTTGCGACCCAAGTAAGTGTACAGATGGCTGAGCACCCGGGCCGGCTGCACCTCGATGGGGGCCACCTCGGCTATGGTCTGCACATGTAGATCATGCTCCGCAAGCTTGTCCCGAATCTCATTGTCCTCGGCAATGATGACCACTTGGACGACCACGTCGGGCTTCTTCTGCGCGCCCAGGCGTCGATTCAACGGATCCAGCTCGCCCACAGCCAGGAAGCCCTAAACAAACGATGGTTAGTAAAGAAATTTAATAATTACGAATGTCTTACCTCCTGGAGCAAGCGGCCTAGGATGAACAACGACTGGCCCCACAAAAATGGACATCGACCGACTACTTCGCGCACCTGCGAGCCCGGTTTTTGGTACTCAAAACCCACCAAATCCTGAGGCACCGCGTAGCTCTCCGGCACCAGCAGTATTCCGTCCTCTGACCGAACCATGATCTTCTCTAAACGGTCGGCGTACTCCTGCACCTCCCGCTTGTCGCTCTGAAAGGCGTGGAACAGGATCAGATAGCAATAGAACAGCGGCCACTCGCACTCAATGTTCTCAAACATGCGTAGCTCCCAACGCTCGTAGTAGAGCCGTGAAGGATCTTCTTTGGGAGTGCGGTACCCGTCGCGTAGGAACCGTTTGCAGCCATATTTTCCCTGCAGTCTGGAGAGAATCGCGTCTTTGGTGTTGTGTATTAACTGGGCATCGTCCACGGCAAAAGCGGGGAAGCCTATGACGCAGAGTAGTCCCGAGTCGAGCTCTTTAGAGTTCGATTCGCGAGGGAGCATTGACTGAAGCACCGCCTGACATTTATGGGCTTCGTCAGCCAGGACATGGATGACACTGGCGGGACCACCGCGGGCCCCGAACAGATCCAGCTCGTTCATGGCCTCGAGAGCGGCCTTGGCCATACCAATGGAACTGGCATTCAGCTCGGGTTCACCTAGAAAGACAGTTCAGTTAATTCCTGTCACCCACTCATGAATCTAAATCAAAAGAACAAAGATACGGATCAGAAATCCGATTCATATGTTTAAAAGTATTATATATTATTGTATTGGTACCATGATTGGTCTTGTCGCCACGTTCCCAGATGCCATAGTCCGGTATGGAGTAGGCCGATTCGATATAGAAAACCAAGTTCTGGATAAAGGACACCTCGTCCAACGAAAAGACAATCTGCAGTCCCGAAGCCGTCATCTGGGCGAGAATTAAAAGATACAGCGACACAGCATCGATCTGCAAATGACCCCACTCGTTGTCTCCCACGACGGGTAAGCCATTTTTGCTAGAGTACTTGGCGTGCAGAGAGTCATACGGACTCTGGGTCATCTTGAACTTCTCCACCTTGTCCTTTTGGTTCATCATGGCCATTAGGAGGCCGCGCATTAGCTTAACACAGCTCTGTTCGAGCTCGTAGCACTTGGCCCTGTCCTCATCTTGATCGGCGATCTTTTTGTACGCCATCGACAGCCCCCACACGGCCAGAATGCAGTACACATTATCTCGGATCCAGGCATGCGAATTCACGTTGGAGGCGGGGAACAGTCCGGTCACAGGTTCCTGGTGAGCTAGGATTAGTCGGTGGACTATGCGTTGGTAGTAGTCCAGGCGGACGCCCGAATTGCTCCGAGAACGCATCGTGGATTGGGATCTCTGAAAGATTGGAGGTTTTAGTCTTATTAGTAGTCCCGGGAGACATGCACATTTGCAATTTTATATACATATGTTGCAAGGTTAAACGAATAAATAATATAAATTGAGCAACATGCTGATCCCAGACCATAAACACAAGGGAGTTCCGACCCGCCAGTGCCCGGACCAGGCGGAATTCCTTTGTTATTGTTTTGGGGCTTTGGCAAGGTGCTCTTGTGGTTTTCATTTGTTGTTTACAATCACCAGCCCGCTAAACTTACATAACGACCTCGGTTCGGCTGGGATCTTGTGTTGTTGTGTCCCCGCAGAGGCAGGAAGAGACGCTGTCGGAGGCGCCTGCTGTTCACCAGCTAGGCGAGCAGTCGTCCTGTCTCCGATCGCTTCCTAGACTGCTAGAATCCGCCTCCGTGGCGCATCCTATGGGGAAATAGTTCAGTGGAGTTATTAACTGCTCCCGTTCTATGTTGGGTTATTGGCGAATCACTATTTAGGGGTAAATATAATAATTAAACTGAATCAAAAGTCAACTCAATGTCACACCCAGTGTGACCAGTGGCTGTGTAGCGAAAAAATCCCGCCTAGGGATGACTTCTGAGTCTCCCGGATTAAATATTTTGTTTATCTATATTTTGTATTATTCAAATTGGGCGTAAATTAAATTTATAACCATTATAATTTTCTGGACAGCCTGATGCTTCTTCATAGAAAAACGACTAGCACAAAGCGTGGCGCCAAATTCAAAAAACTTTCTGTTATCACATGACTTTAATCAATAGATTCGTTCAAATAATCAATAGTATCTAAACAAAAAGTTTATTTTGTAATCCTACTTGTTCTATAACTATACAATTATAGATACGATGAAAATCGATAATTGGATGCGAGATGTTAATTAGTAATCTTTATCTCAGATCTCTCTCCACCCCGTAGAACCCCACAGACCTTATATAGGGCATACGGCCAAGGCAAATAAATAAATGTAGCTTCTATGAAAATGGTACATATTTGTATCTATATTTATTTTGTAGTTTCTATGGAAAACCCCAGTGCGTCCTGTGATTACAATTGAAATTCTGCCCAAGTCAAAGAAGTTGTAAAAAAAACTGTTGATGATAATCCAGATGAGGAATTAATGTTTTTAGCCGTATGCATAAACTTAAGCTTTAGTCACGTCTGCTGCGCTTTCGGTCTGAGTGGCTGCTGCGCTCGTTTTTCTCCTCGGCCCTCTTCGGCGCCTTCTTGGCCATGTTCAAGAACTGATCCAAGCCGAAGGGATCCTCCTCCTTCTCAAACTCCACAGGGCCGCTCCTTTGGCCGGCAGCCGCCTCCCTGGAAGCGCCGGAGAACTGCTTATCCGGCACAAATCGCTTTGTATTCACAATGGCATCTAAGTCCCCGCCGTAATTATCGGAATCCGCTTGTTTGCTCGGCCGGTAAATGTGAGCACCCAGTGTGTTTGAATCACGCCAGGGCTTATCGTAAACATTATAGGCCTCGTCATCCCCGTATCCGGAATCCATGCCCTTGGTGGTGTTGAAGAGACGCTGATCAAATAGTGTCTCTCCATTCCCGGCACTTTTCGCCGGCAGGCCGAGGGCGATCTGCTCAGATATGTCGCGCTCTCGTTCGCGCTGAAGTTTTGTTCGCTTTTCCGGAGCCGCCCGCTGCAAGTTGCGATCGCGTTGTCGTTCCCTCTGCCGATCCGCCCTTAAGTCACTGCGTTCCCGAGCCTCTGAACCGCCTGCCCCCGATCCGGATGGTTCGGGTCCCTCGGGGTTGCGCAAGCCAGCTCGTTCCTCACGCGCCCTTTGAGCCATCATGCGGAGCATATCCTCCTTCTTTTCTTTCTCCTTCTGAGCCAACTTCTTCTCCAGCTGGGCACGCGCCTCGACAGCTTCGCGGGCTTTACGATCGGCTATGTACAGGGCTTCGGCCATCTTAGCGAACTTTTCATTGATGTGGACCTGCTGCAGTCCACGTCCGTCGGCGGCCAAACGCTTATCCAGAGGAATCGTGTATCCTAAGAGGATTGGGATTATCAGTGAAGATGGACCTAAAAGCTACATAAGTTCATCTTACCTTTGGCGTTCTTCCAGTTTGATATGCAGGGAGGTATTTTCCACTCCTTCTGCTCCTTGACCGTCACCTTCCGGGACGGGGAATGGAGCACTGGAGCCGGCGGCGAGGGAGGTCCACGAGGTATCTTTTTATTAATTCGGAACTTGGGAGGTTCCATGGGATCAAGCTGTGCCTCTACCATCCGGATGACTCTCTGCTTGGCACCCGAATTGAAGGCATCGCCCTGCTGCGACGGCGTGTAGCGTATATACTGGGCAGGACCCGCTTTCTGGGCGTGGCGGACGGGCAGGGCGGAGGTAATCTTCTGGTTGGTCAGCTTTTCCAAGGCCAGACGTGTCTCCTCAGTGGTTTCAGCCACCGTTTCCTCATCCGGCCGCTGCAGCTCATCCGCATCTTCGGCTAAAACTTCTGCGGGCAGAAGCTGCGAAATTGAGGAGTAGACAATCTTATCCTTGCCATGACCTTGCCGTGCAATAGCATCGTATTTCAGTTTGCCCTTGTCATCTAGTCGTACGGCCAGGGCATCGGATTTCTTACCCACATTTCCCGGGGCACCGAGACCTGCGGAAAATGGTGGATAATGTAGTATGAATGACACCCTTTGGGATGAACATCTTACCTAGTGGGTACTGTGCCACATGAATCTCAGGAAAAGCACCTCCATCCCCAAAATCAGCCTCCGTCCGTGGAATCCAATCCTTGCGCTGCCCGTACGGTGGTGCTGCAATTTTGGCGGACACCAAGGCTCCTATCTTCGGGGCTCCTTTGGCGGCCAAGCGACGCTCGTCCTCGCGATCCCAAATTGCATTCGTCGGCGTGGGCAAAAGGCTCGACAGCGACATGACTGCGGGATCTTTTTTGGCTTTCTGGCTTTTGTTGAAGTTTTAGCAGCAGGCAGGAAATGTACAATGGAATTAATGGAAAAACACGCACGCATACGAACACACAATCCTGCTAGGATTGCCAAGTTAGTTTTATAAAAGCCACTGCCGAATACGGTCATACTTAGGAATGGAAAAGCCGAAGGGGACTGCCCACTTGGTTCGTTGTAAAGCGTATTAAAGATTTGCTAAATAATTTATATACTACATTGCTTTTAAACAAATTGTTTGAAACATTATTTTTTTTGTATTTAACATATTTTTTATTATAGTGTTTGTTGTGTTGTTTGATGAGCAAACATCGATATTGCTTTCCAGCCCTAAATCGAATACCATCACTAATTGCTTAGGCGACAACAAAATTATTTTTAATTTATTATTGTTATTTGAAAAGGGGGACAGTATTTACGATGTACGCACTGCTCCATGGATTCTACAAATATATGACACAGAAGGATGACTACTGCGTGGTAATCCTAGGATTAGACAATGCTGGAAAAACGGTACGGCTTAAACCTAAGTAAGACACGTCTTCATGTGGCCTAGGAAATATTAAAATTGTATGTTCAGCCGACAAATTTGTGGAAATATAGACACATATATAATAATACATTGTCAATCACCATCTACGTAAAGATATTAATGTTTTTTAACTGTACCAACTGGCAGACTTACCTGGAGGCAGCAAAGACAAAGTTTACCAAAAACTACAAAGGACTGAATCCTAACAAGATCACCACCACAGTGGGCTTAAACATTGGAACTATCGACATTCAGGGAGTGCGCCTCAATTTCTGGGATCTCGGTGGACAGCAGGAATTGCAATCCTTATGGGACAAGTACTACCAGGAGTCACACGGAGTTATCTATGTAATCGATTCCAATGACCGGGAGCGTATGGATGAATCCAAGATTATATTCGGTAAAAACTACAAATGGACTTGTTCGAAGTCTCTTCTAGTAATCTTGTAACTCTCCTCCAGACAAAATGATCAAAAACGAGCTTCTCTCTGGAGTCCCGCTGTTAATTCTGGCCAACAAACAGGACCTGCCTGACGTGATGGGTGTGCGCGAGATTAAGCCAGTCTTTCAGCAGGCCGGAGCCCTAATCGGTCGTCGAGACTGCCTTACCATTCCCGTGTCAGCTCTTCATGGCGAAGGTGTTGACGAGGGAATCATCTGGCTGGTGGAGGCTATAAAGCGGCATGCGGTGGTGCGTCCGCCACGGGAGAATGATTAGCCAATAACCCATTAGCTCGCTAAACGCCATAGCTGCACAACGTTTTTCATCAATGGCTTTAACAAGAATTGTATTTTTGTACTTTTAAGGCTAGATTACGCTTAATTGATATCTAGGGAGATTGTGAGTCACTGTGTATACATATTGTTATGAAAGCGGCAGTTTGTCGCATCCCCTCATTAGTGCAGTTTAAGTGTATCGATTTAGATTAAGAAAAAAGTAATCTGGAAAATGGGAAAAGTCTAACTTATTGAAAAAAAGTTATATATAACATAAAATATAATAAAGTTATTATTATATTTATAGATAGATTGCTATAGTCAAGCCGGAACCAACTACGGTCGGGGGAGCTTCGAAGTTTCCACTGAAAGTTTGTTGTCTTTACCTACTTTATTTGTAAAGAAGCCCCTTCCCCTTCACATTAACATTTCCATCTAAGTCTAATTTCAGTTAGAACTTTTTTATTTATAAACGTTATGATTTCGATGGGTAATCAAAACTCAAAATTGTAAATCTTCCGAAAATGTAGAAATTATTTAAGCTTTAACTTTGGAGAGATCGCCGAGATCGTCGCTAACGTAAACTATGGGAGTGGGTGGGCTCTAGGTTTCCGTACCAGGCGGGAGAGTGTCGTGCTTGCTATCTAAAAGTGCTGCGCTCCCTTAATGGCCAATGGCGGTTGTCAATGACACCTTTGCTTATCCGTGAAAAGAAACGACCAGCCGGTATTTTGTGTGTTTCTGTTGGCTCTCACGGTACTGGCACGGCACAGAGCATTATCAGTCTATAGATAAGTGGGCACTGTGCCTTGCCGAGCTGTGCCACCAACAACACCGTGCACGCTCACCTGGCACACCGCATTGGTTGCAGTGCCTCTGCGTTTTGCCAGTCTTCCGCAGGAGTTTCCACCGCTCGGGCCGCGCCGCAAATGATCAAAAATTTGAAAAATTAAGAGTAGAGAGAGAGGAGCCAGGCACATTGGTGCGGTTTACTCCGTGTTACCCGTTAGTGTTTATTAGATAACACATAAGCATTTCTGCTTATCGCAGCCATTCCCCTGTGAGAGTCTTAGGTTTCGTGGGTGTTTAAACTGAGGATCCCGTAGCAGCGCACCATGTATCCATACTACGAGCAGGACTGGAGCGTTTTGCCCCCCGAGAATAACCGCAGGTGAGTGCTAAGGATTTCATTCAAAATTGTGTTTTAAAATTACATTATTGCGCCTTAGTGTGGCCATATGAGTGCGCATTTTTAAATTGCTCCCTAAAGAAAAAAAAAACAAATTACTTCTGGTCGCTAGTTTTTGGTGCACCACTTTCCACGTTATCTATTTGACATCATAACATGATACGGCTAATAATCTTGTAAGCGTTTTGAAAGTGAAGTAAAACTTGGCCATATGGATGGCAGCCAGGTTTTATCTCATCGAAATCTTAGGTGAACAAATATTTGCATATTTTATGAAGACATGGTTGAGATACAAGAGAATCGATCTTAAAAATGTAATAAGTCCCAGAAAAGATTCTAAATAGTTATTGTTAATAATATAACACAACAAAAACTAAAGTGACTAATATTGTCCACGACGCCAGATAGCTTTGTTGTTTTGTGGCGGAAGCGCCGATACTATCGCTCGTAACTAGGGGATATATATAGGAAAAACTAAAGCAGGATGAGATTTCCGGCAGCGCATTCTCTTAATGATGTTAATTTATGGTGACTTAAGCCATGCTTAATCCAAATAGCTTATTCCCAGTGATGGGAGACGGCTGATAAGCTTCTAAACTATCGCGATATTCTAAAAAATGTCGATAATAGTGACCGCATCGCTAATAACGATAGTGCACACGATGGCCTGTTAACTCATCCCTAGCTGGCCACCACCAAAACTATCGCTAAAGGCTCTAAAACATCGATGTCGGTGATCTGGTCACCACTATTACGATAGTGTTCGCGATGTTTTTGCAACACATCTCTAACTGGCATCCACTACTACTGTTGCGCTCATCCAACTCTTCTCCACGAACAATTTTTTTTACTTGTTACGTTGGTTTTGTGGAATTAAAGTTGTGAACATCCAGCGAACGCGCCGTGTGACTATGTTCTAAGCTTAACGACAGTGGAAAGCCGCTGTTTTGAAGAGACATTCCAGCAAATAAGAAAAGTGGAAAGCCCAAGAACAGTTGTGTGTGTTGAGTTTTTTTGTCGCGTTGTAAAATTTTGCATTGGAAGTTGACGGCGACACGGAGTGGCAGGTGTTTATAACCCTACAACCGGGTGATCAAAAGTGCCGAGGTGTGCTGCACACCTGGCCGGAACATGCAAACTAAATTTGCTTGCTGAAAAGCCACAACTGGGGTTTTCCTGGCCCAAAAAAGCATACGCCAAGTTGCGTGTGTGTGTCAGTTGCGGGTGTATCTGTGTGTGTGCTTTGTATCTGTGTATGGGTCTTCCAGTGAATCGCATACGTTTCTGAGACAGCAGGAAGACTTAAGGCCAAAATCATGCTGAAATCAGCGCCTTAAAATACATAATAATACAAACAACATTTGGCTAGCTCCGTTTGGTTTTTTTTTTTGTGGGAAGGTATTGATAAGATACATATTTATGCTGCTACCGATGACGGCAGCTGTTGTGTTTATGGGCTGACCACTATTTTGGCCACAACATCAAGCCTAATTGTTCAAGACGTGGACGTAGGGCCCACTTGGACTTTCCAGTTCCGTGTTGGTGTGAAGTGGGGCTGTGACACACATATTTAATTCAATCAATTTGCATTGCGCTCGGAGATTTGTCGGCGCAGTTAACACCCGGGTCCCGGGCACAATCCGTTTCTGAGCATTTTCCGAAGATAAAGATCAGGCTATAGTGGCTTAAACACACACACACAGTTTAAGTCGGCAGTTTGAGGTAGCGCACGCACACAGACGCACGGATGTCAGTTTCATAACAACAGAGGTCAGCTCTAATTCATATATTCATTGCATGTGCCCAGGTGTAGTCGGGAGGGGGTGAGTGTAGGAGAGGGGGCTGCAACAGTGCAACAAAGTAGCGGCCGGCAGCTTGCTTGTGTACTGACGTGAGTGTGGCAGTTTCTAGCGTATTCGTGGGCGTTGAACGATCTGCAGAGGACCTGTGTCGTTGCCACGCCTCTCAGACATACAACATAAACAAAAGAGTGCGTAGACCGGAAAGATACTAGCGACAAAGAACCCCAAACTATAGAGAAAACCATCAAAACAAATATAATAAAGAGCGGAACAGAGCAACTAAGGAAAAGCAGAGCAATCCAGCTGCTCCACCAAGTGATTCAACGTTTTTGCCTTCACAATGAACTCTGAGCATGGGTAACTGCCCCCTCCTGCCAGTCTGTAGCATTCAAAATGTCTAATCGTACTAATTTTTTCGACAGATTCAATCCTGCCTTCAATATGGCCACCATACGGCAAGCTTTCACAGAAGCGGTGGAGAGAGGTAAGCTGGGGGTCGATGTGCATCGGCGGGGGATGGCCCCACCACCCTAGGCCCTGGCCCTGGCCAACGAGACCCAATTAATACGTCTTTTCTTTGTTCCGCCCACAGTCAGAATGCCCACGCCCACACGCTTGCGCGATCTCATCCGACAGATACGCGCCGCCAGAACCGCGGCCGAGGAGCGGGCGGTAGTCAACAAAGAGTGCGCCTACATACGGAGCACGTTTCGGGAGGAGGACTCCGTCTGGCGGTGAGTTTAGACCCCCTGCCCCTGCTCCTATTGCTGTTTACTCAAACTTATACGATGTACTCTGGCAGCTGTCGGAATATTGCCAAGCTGCTTTACATACACATGCTCGGCTATCCGGCTCACTTTGGCCAACTGGAGTGCCTTAAGCTGACGGCCAGCACGCGGTTCACAGACAAGAGGATCGGCTACTTGGGCGCCATGCTGCTGTTGGACGAGCGGCAGGATGTCCACCTGCTCATCACGAATTGCTTGAAGAAGTAAGATACGATGCTGTGATGAAATATGAAAAAAGGTGTTGATTTCCATTCATTTTTCTTGAACAGCGACTTGAACAGCTCCACGCAGTTCGTAGTGGGACTGGCACTGTGCACTTTGGGAGCGATTGCCTCGCCGGAAATGGCCCGCGATCTGGCCAGCGAGGTGGAGCGTCTCATGAAGTCGCCGAATACGTACATCCGCAAGAAGGCGACGCTCTGCGCTTTCCGCGTTATCCGCCGGGTGCCTGAGCTCATGGAAATCTTCTTGCCAGCCACACGTTCCCTGCTGAGTGAGAAGAATCATGGTGAGTCGCAGAATATTTTCTATGAAGGAGCTATGTTGCAAACCCATCTATCTCTGCAGGAATTTTGATCACTGGCGTGACGCTGATCACTGAGATGTGCGAGAACAGTTCAGACACGCTGATGCATTTCAAGAAGGTAAGTAGGCGTGGCCGTAGTGGAGGGACGGGAGTCCCGTCCAAGCCCAACTCAAATCAGAATCACCGGCAGACTTACCTACTTCATCTGCAGCTGCGGCTACTATTGCCGTCTTAGGGACTCTTATTTTTTTTTATTTTTAAAGCGCTAAGAACACAAACCAAAACAATTAACGCCTCCAGACGGCTTATAGTTTTTTAAACAAGTATCGCGCCCATATAGCTAGCTATACTCGATATATGTGTACATATACTTCCCGTTTTTGTCCTAGAATCTCTATTTCCCACACACCCACGTATGAAAACATAATCCTCGTATACATGCCGATGTTTACCCACAACCCACCCACTATATTATTGTTTGATCGAATCCTGTATATTTAAAATGTATTAACGCTTGTTTGTTTTTGATCGAAATCGAATACCTCGCAAACACAAAACGAAATTTGTTGTAATATACTTGCCAGGATAGCGGAAACCGAGAGGTATGATTGTTGTGCCTACTTAGAATATACTTGTCTCCCGCCCTCTACTTACACACACAGTATCTATAAGAAAATGCGCCAAAAATGTAAACCCACCAAATAATTGTGTGCGGCTTCCTTGCAGTCTGCCTATGTATATGTTTCAGAGCGCCGAAATTAAACTTTAATTGATATTTGGTTTATGTTGCTGTCAAAGAAGCTGCCTATACGATCATACGGACGAAGATGTGGTGTCCTGAAAGTACTTTTAGTATCATAAGCCATCAAAGCCTGAAAACATACACATTTTATAGCAGAAACTCACTTTTTGGACCTGGCTAAACGCAATTCTTTGGCAAGACCCAATATCCCTCATGCAAACACACACACACCACACACTCCTGTTTATCACGTTTTTTCGTAGACGCTTCGACACTCGAAGGACTCGAGTCGGGCCTTAGTTCCTTTCTCCTCTTTGGCTTTCTTGCACTCTTCCAACTTGTACAGTTTATTCGCCCTTCACACGCATAAGCACCACTTATGTTCCTTTATGTCTTACGAGTGTTGTGGTCCTTTAATACAAACGAAATGAAACCCTCAGATTGTGCCGAACCTGGTGCGCATCCTGAAAAACCTGATACTGGGGGGATACTCGCCGGAGCACGACGTCAGCGGGGTGAGCGACCCGTTCCTGCAGGTGAAAATCCTTCGTCTGTTGCGCATCCTCGGTCACAATGATCCGGACGCCTCCGAGGCTATGAACGACATCCTGGCTCAGGTGGCAACCAACACTGAGACGAGCAAGAACGTAGGGAACACGATCCTCTACGAAACCGTACTTTCCATCATGGATATCCGGTGAGTGGCCATTGACTCTTAAAGTCTTCAAGAGTCATTTCAATAATGCATTATTCTCCGTTTCCCAGCTCGGAGGGCGGCTTGCGCGTCCTGGCCGTCAACATACTGGGTCGTTTCCTGCTTAACTCGGATAAGAACATCCGGTACGTGGCCCTCAACACCCTGCTGAGGACCGTCCATGCAGACACCTCGGCAGTGCAGCGACATCGAACCACAATCCTGGAGTGTCTTAAAGACCCCGACGTGTCTATACGGCGCCGTGCCATGGAGCTCTCGTTCGCTCTGATTAATGCACAAAACATACGTACAATGACCAAAGAGCTACTGCTCTTCCTGGAGAAAGCCGACGCCGAGTTTAAGGCTCAGTGCAGTTCGGGTATGATCCTGGCCGCGGAACGCTACTCGCCGAACACGCGCTGGCACCTGGACACGCAGCTGAGTGTGCTCATCGCGGCCGGGAACTACGTGCGGGACGACGTTGTCTCCTCCACCATACAGCTGGTGTCGAGCAGCCCCGTTCCGGAGCAGACGTACATCACGAACAGATTCTGGGAGTCTTTGCAGGTGGCCAACCACTGCGAGGACAAGCAGCCCTTGCTGCAGGTCGCCGTCTGGGCCATAGGCGAGTATGGCGACCTGTTCATGTACGGAGCAAACGAGGACGGTGAGTGCGGATCCTGAAAGCAATATCACGTATCAGTATCATGTTGACAGTTACTTTCCACCCTCAGAGTTTGAACGGCCCACTGAGAGCGATCTGATCGCCGTGTATCATAAGTTTTTAACCTCTGCTCAAGTCTCGACCACCAGTAAGCAATATGCATTGGTCTCCCTAGCGAAGCTAAGCACCCGTCTGCAGCAGTGCGTGGAGTAAGTGCACTGCCCGTATGTTTTCTAACCCTGATCGCTGACTATTGTCTGTCCTCCAGAGAAATCCAGGCGCTCATCACCTCGTTTGGCAGCCACCTAAACGTGGACCTGCAGCAGCGTGGCGTGGAGTTTACCCAGCTCTTCGGCCACTACCAGCACCTGCGGCCCCCGCTCCTGGAAAAGATGCCGGCCATGCAGATCAGCAGGATAAGCTCACAGAACGGGGAGAGCGGCGGCGGCTCCTTTGACGACAACAGTCCGGACGTTGTCGAGAACGGCGTTGAAGGAGACTGCGGTGGACACTCAATAATCGAAAGCAATATGAACACACTGGGCGATAATACGGTGTGTAACAACGAGCCAGTAATGAGCAAAAGTTGTACCTAATTTTTAACTTTTGCAGAACATTCTACTTGATTTGCTGGGAAGCACGGACCTGTCCGGGGGCGGAGGTGTCGGAGACTTGGTAGCGGCCACGGATCTCTCAAATGCCGTGCATAAAAAGAACTCGCGGAACGCAAACGACGTGGTAGCTCCTGCTTCCCACAATCAGGATCTGTTGGATCTACTCGACCTAGACGTGTCGGCCGCGTCCATGGCGACGACGGGCGTGCCGCCGGGCGGCGGGGGTGGAGGAATCCTTACCCAGGCGGAGGATAACAACCAGAGCAGTGCGGCGAATATGAACAACATTCTAGGTGGCCTGGATCTGAGTGGATTTGGTTCCGGGTTGGATGGATCGGCCAGCATAGCCACAAACGGAAATGACCTGGGCAGCATGCTGGGCAGCCTGGGCGGAGGTGCTCCTTTGGCGGCGACCGCTGGCAGCACCGGAGGAAGCAACCTTATTGACGGAAACTCTGGTGGTAGTCTTCTGGGAGATCTGAACCCCACAACATCCTCCAACAACATAGTAGTGGTGGGTTAACAATCATCTTGCCTTGTAAAGTATTTAAATCGGTTGTTATAGCCTCCGCAGGGTCCAAGGATGACGGCGCTAGACAAGGACGGGCTTCTGGTGCAGCTGGTTGCCGTCTGGGGCAGTGACTGCATGCACATCTACATGACCACCACAAACAGCTCAGAAAACACTCTGGAGCAGTACTTGCTGAAGGTAATCATCCACTGTGCTCCTGCTCTTAGCGTGTACTGATCTCTCTCTCTTTTCGTATTTTACAGGCAGCAGTGCAGAGAAGTTTCCAGCTGCAGATGCTGACTCCATCCGGCTCTCTACTGCCTCCGGGCGGGGTGATCACGCAGGAAATGCGAGTAGTGGCCACGTCGAATGTGAGTAATCTTATACATATCATATTATAAGCATGACATACATTTTTAAAATAATTTTACGCGATTGTAGTCGATGTTGCGAATGCGACTGCGCATCCAGTACTCGCTCGATGGCCAGCAGCAAGTGGAACAGACGGAGGTCAGCGGATTCCCGGAGCAAAATTCGTCACTGACCGAATAGAACTGCAACTGTATTAAAGCCGAATCGGATTAGCCCAATATCGAAAATTCAAAATCAACACCAGCAGCAGCAACAGCAACAGCAAAAGCAACACTAGGACACACTTTGGTTGTCACACATTTCTTGTAAAATAAGTTAACAAACACACATATGTATACACACACCGACACGCCCACACAATTGCATCTAGGTCAGAGCAGAGCAGTTTTCGTATTGGCGCACAGTGTTTGTCGGACTGTTTTTGAATTGCAGGATATAGCCAGCCAGCCGGTCAGCATCGCTCAGGGGAGCTAAATAGAAAAACCATCATCTCTCGAGCAGAGAACGCAGAGCAGAGCAGTTAACTTATATATATATACGGCTATTTTTTCTAATTTATATCTATGTATAAACACACTACTTGTTAAATCAAATTCATTATTTTTATTATGTTTGGATTATTAATATTTTTTTGTAAATTATCGTGTGTAAAAGCTCTTGTGTGGAAAAGACAACCTTCAGTTTTAATTTAAGACAATAAAAGTCAAACTCACTATTCCCCGAAATGGCAGCTAACAGAACAGAAAATATATTAAAGAGTTATCTAGGAAAGAAGCATTTAAAAGGATAGACACTTAACTGGAGTAGGGAACGCGCGATTCAAGCGGTCTATTTGTTACTCTACATATAATGTTTTAATTAATATTCCCAACCAACCAAATCTGCTTTTCCTCCTGACATTCAAATTGTTTCGCCCGCTGCATACCTATAGTATTTATATTTTAATATATACATAATAAACACACAGCCAGACACGCGCTACCATGCAGAAAAATATTACGTATTGTTATTTCGTGTGTGTACGTACTTAATCAGAGAATAAGCATCAGCAGAGAGTCAAAAAAAAACAAAACATAATCCAGAATGCACTGTGATTATTATGTATATTTAATTGTAATTGGAAGAGGAAGAGGACCAGGAGTCGAAGCAGGACGAACTATAGATCCTTTTACTTTCTGTTCAAAAAGACGAATGGTATTAAGAAAAGGAAGATTTATTAATTATTATTATGATTATAACTAAATTACACCTCTGTACGAAAAGGAAGGAGATCGCTATGCCTTGGAGTAGAGCGAGCGAGAGAGAGAGGGGAGAAAATTAATAATATTAACATATTGTACAATACATTATTATTTTTGTATCATCATTTCCTTTTATATACTTATTTCAACAAACTATTTGAACCGAAATAAACAACCAATTTCGTTTAATCAAAGGAAGATCTCGACATTTTGACTTTACTTCTGGTCGCGACAACATATAAGGGAAAAACGAAAATCATTTATATAATATTTATGTTAAACCTATTTAAACAAATCCATGTGGCGCCAAAATTTGAAATCTCGCGCTCAAGAACTATCGAAACATCGATAGATATGAGACAAAGAAAAATCTGTACTATCGCAGAAGGGGTCTCATCACTAGCCCAGAGACCGTTTCAGTTGCGGGGAAGTGTTCTTATCAATCTATCTTCCAACAGGAAAAAGTCCTTGAAGATTATGTGCGCGGACAGTTTTTAATCAAACTTTTCTCGCTAATTTGTGCCCCTCAGTTCTCTTCCAAATTATCATAGAGTGCCTGCGGTGTCGCGTTTCGAAGGCGTGCTTTTTTGATACGGTTGTGAATTTTTAGCGGAACCCTCCCCAAAAGATAAAAGGCGTATGGCCAGATTGGCTTTTTCTTGCAACCACTTTGTGTTTTCGCGCGTGTGTTTGTTGTTGCTGTTTCGTTGGTGTACCCTTTATTTATCTTCCCTCTATTACATTTTTTTCCACGTGTGTGCTTGTTACCTGAGAGGAGACGAGCCGAAAAGGCAGTGCTCAAATAACAAAGTCAAACAACTAGGGCATTCTTGGCCCAGCTCCGCCGCCCACTCCAGCTTATCCCCGCCCCTAGGCAGCCAGAAAATGAAAAAAAATAGCAACCAAACATAACAAATAAGAGGAAACAGAGCGACAGAAAAGTAGAAAGAGTGGAAGAGCAGAGCGAGTGGTGTGGAAGGGGGAAGTATCCACGATAACTCTTTATTTGGTTGCCTTTTCTGAATCATCCTCGCGCAGCATGTGAGGCTGGAGATAGAGAGAGCGAGAGAGTGGGTGCGCTGCCGCGATTATTATGTACCAGCCCCAACAACAATCCCAACAACACTTGATACGAAAATAAACAAACAAAATCAATCAATTAATCAATCTGCTGAGCACGCCCACGCCCACACCCACACACACATCCACGCCCCAAACCCAGGCCCAAACCCTAACGCGGACACCCGGATACCTACAAACACACTCGAAGGACTGTCGAGTTAACGCCCACGCCCATCGACACTGGAGGGAGTGTCGGGCAGGAGAGCAAGGAGGAGACAGAACACAACAGAGGCTCAAAATAGTAACATGTTCCATTCGGTGGCTTTCATAACCTGCGCACTCACCGCATTTTCCCTGGCCCAGGGGGAGGGATCGGGATTGAACTCGGGAAGCGGGTCCGTCTCGGGGTCAGGAGCAAAGGAATCCCTACCTGCATTGCACACCCCTGCCCCTGCTCCTGTCGCTACCCCTGCCTCTGTCATCGCACTGCCCATTGTCGGCAGCAGCAAGCAATTAAGCAGATGCCACCAGAGTTGCTATCAGCAGGTAAGTCGCTGAACCCAGAGCCCAGACCCCGAACCCTGGTTATCACCAAATCTCAATCGGGCGGGACACATCGGTAAAGAAAACAACCACCTACTGTTTCGGCTCATTACCGGCTGTGTCTTTCAGTGATATTCTACCCATTCTGACATTTCCGACCAATTTTCTCTGTACCCTAATCCATATTTGTCACGGCAGTTGCCTTTATTTATCTTTATCCAATCTTACACTACACTCTCCATCGTGATTCTTTTGAAAGTGATCCCAACATACTCTCCTTTCAGCTCTCCAAAAGCACCAACGGCTGGCACTATTGTAGTGGTCCGGATGGGACTGTCGATTGCACCAAGGTAAGTGTCATAGCTTCGATTTGGTATACAAGATAAGGTATAGCTTTGAAACATGTTTTGGAACTTAATATTTTCTACCTTGAGTTATTTTACTGCAGGGACGAAGAAAGTTTCAGTTCCTGTCTGAGTTGAAAGTGTCTGTTCTGTTTTCTGTTCCTTTCGTTGGACTGTGTCCTTACCCCTTCTATTTTGGACTCTTTGCAGTGCTGCCAAAATTTAAAGTCGCCTTTCGAGCTGCGGGTGTTGAAGGCGCAGCGCCAGGTGTCCTTGGTCCTGACCGACATTGGCTGGGACGAAGCCATAGCCAACGCTTCGCGACAGTGCCTGATCACTTGGGAGGTCTCTGGCGGGGGCCTAATTGGCAACCTGCTGACGGATACTGCCTGGGCGGAGCTCTCCCTGTGGCCGGACACCGTCTACAACATCCAGGTCAAATGCAAGCACCGGGTATGTCTTAAAGCCAGGCATGATACTTTTGTTGCAATTGGGCACAAGTACTCTGCCACTTAGCAGCTCAGTGCTCAGCAACTTGAAAAGTGCATTTGTGTCCCGGTATCTCGGTATCTGTTTCATACTTCTCGCTTTTTAGTTCACTGGTCTGACGCGGCGCTCAATTAAGTTGAATGTGGACACCAGCCAGTTGGTGGGCACGACCACCACGACAACAAGTGCTACGACCAGGAAGTACTCTCAGAAGAATCGCAACCATGCTACCGATCGGGTGTACATCATAAGTGCTCTGCCGCCGCCCAGCGAGCTCGGGGGCGTAGTCTTTCCGGTGTTCGGGGCACTGACCTTCTTCCTGGTCCTATTGGTCATGTTCCTCTTTCTTCGTCCGCAGCGCAAAAGGTTTCTCCTGGACAATGACACCACTACACTAATCGGGCGGACATCTTCGCGCAACTCGCTGGATTCCTCCACACTGCATGTCTAAAGAGGACACCTGGATAATCAAACACAAAATGAACTTTTAGTCGTATATATTAATGTCTGACTATGTGATATTCTGCATCCCAAAAATCTCGAGCGAGGGTTAAGGAGATTCTGTTCGTAGGCTCCCGTTTAATTTGTTGGTCAGGTCAGGTCAGGCCAGGTCAGAATCAGGAACGTGAAGATTAAGAGTCAAGCAACTGTCGCTCAACTTAGTTTAAGTTTTATCCTTCTGCCATTTTGTAAAATTTCAAGCCAAATCAAGCGCAATTCCAACCCATTTCAGGCGCAGTCATATATATACCTACACACGCATAGTAAACCAAACATAGATCTATATATATATATTAAATATATAACTCGACGCATTTACAATATATATCTACATATATATCCTAGTTATACAGCAGCAAACATAGATACAAATACCAGTACAGATGCTAATATAAACGGAGGTGCTGTTGCAGTTGCAGTTTAAAGATTTGTTTACGATTTATGGTTATGTATATACATATTATATATATTCTAGCTTAGGGGGCAGCCGCCAATCAACTACATACACCAAACTAAATGCAACAAATTGCTACAAATTTTTTGTCAATCGTCGTCGCTCGCTTGCAAGCATACAAAATTTATAAAACATTTTTTTTAATTGTAAGGATCAAGTCGAGAATCTATAACAGAATCACTTTTCCATTTTTTCATCTCTAACTTATCTCCCAACTTAGAAGAAAGTAAACAAATTTGAAACAAAACCAAAATGAGAATACAACTTTAACTAAATCAAAATAAAATATTTTTCAAAATTTGTAACCGTTTATACATACATATTAACTAAATTGTATGAACTAAAACCAAAAGTAAACTAAAACGACTTATTGTACTTGAGAATGTATAAATAGGCGAAGAAAGCCGCAACCTAAAACTAAAACTAACTAAATACTGAAACAAAAGTAAACTATTATTTAGAGGTTTAAAGTCTAAACTGAACAAAAGCTTCGCTACGCAAATGCCTGTAAATATTTTAGACCTAATTTTAATGATTTGTGTATATTCATTTACATATTACCCTCAGTTTGAGACAATTGTTTTTATGTTTGTAGAGAAAATCCATTAGATTATGTGTTACATTGGTGCAACCAGTTTTTGTGTTTGTTATTTTTGCTAACAGTCTACTCCAATGGTTGTAGTATAAATGAGTAAGTTCCGCCAGTAGCAGGAAATATGAATATGAAATTCTGAAACTCGAACAACTTTTTTCCACTAATGTAAAGTCTAGAAATAAAAGACCTAAAATTAATTTTAATTAATTATTTTTGCTTTTTTCGGCATACACATAAAGAAAATGCCAATCATATGTTAGACATACAAGATATACTTATAAATAAATTAGAATGTGGAAAAGTGGTAGCGGGTGCTAAGCGCTTTCAGCATTCATCCTTTTATTTGTTTAATACATAAAAGTAACGAAATTTTTTATTGCAACAATTAATATTAATATTAATTGTCATGGTTTTGGGAAAATGGGAAATTCATTGACATTTTTTTTTTGCGGGAACTTTTCAAAATAAAAAAGATTTTAGTCGACAGTGCTGCCCATAAAAGTGCGGCCAAGAAGCATTTATAATTTTAGATCTGTTATCGATAGTGGTCTAAATACATCGTGACAAGGATGATTCCATCCCTGTTTTAGATCTAATATCGATAGCATTATCGTTGATTTTCCACCTCTACCGTAGCAGCTGACGATTTATATCGATGATATTTTAGTTCCAACTATCGATAGCTTAACAGCCATCTCCCATCACTGCCCCATGCATGTACCGTAGTGTAACCAAACACAGAAAATAAAAAATATTAAAACCGATAAGTTGTAATTTTGGTATTTCAAGAGCTCGCTTTAGGATCGTGAGGAAATCTACGATCGGATTTTTGGTATTTCAAAGTAAAGCGGAAATGGTACCCACAATCGTACACGAAGCTGCACAATTTCAGGTATCAACAACAGGTATAATCAAGCTGCTCGAGCGGAAAAGGTGTGCGGGATCGCGTCGCGTCGCGTTGCAGTTAGATATTTCGTATTTCGTTTCCATTGCTGGCTGTTGTTTTGATGTTTTTTTTCTTTTTTCTGTGACGCTAAAGCGGTAACAAGTCGATTGGCGTAGCGACGCCGCCACAACAGACGCTGCGCTTCTACATATTTCAAGCTTGTGCAAGTTGCGCCTGCGCGCAGGTGTTGAACACCCTTTAAGAAATCATAAAAAAAAGTAAATACTCCCCCCATTCATGGTGAAATTTTGAACGACAACTAAGTCTAACGTTGTTGTGTTTTTTTTTGGGTTTCCGCTTCAAGAATCGAATGGAACTGGATCTGGAAGCAACAAACAATTATTTGGAATAACATTCAAGTGGATCTGAGGTGAGTCTTGTTCCCGTTATACGCAAGTTGCGACACGTTCGCTTTCACTGATTTGCTTCTGAGCCCCACGCTTCTCGGGGGCGGGGCTGAGGGGATTATGGACTGCCTTGTTGGGGCAGCGGGGGAAAATTACTTTCGACTTGCATTTAATTTACTTGAGCTTTGGCTCGTTTTTGAGTTTCTTTATTCATATTTCGTGTTTCGCTTTGGACTGAGTGTGGAAATTTCCGGATTACCTTTATGGTTCTTTTACCTGCCACCCGCCACCCGCACGGCCTATCTCCCTTTCTCACACTTCATACACAGGAGAACTGGGCGCAATTGAGATGCGATCTTTACCTGCATCGGCGGACTATAGTTCCATAAATTGTAAAATTCGATTGGGATTATCCGCAAAGGTTTCGAGTTCCTCTCTTCCATTTCCCATTTCCCACTTCCACTTCCTCCCCTCCTCCACCCGTGGCTCATGCAAATTTTCGTTCCATTGCAGCAGGTTTATTGCTGTCGGCCATCTCGCTTGCTCTAACACGCTTCAGTGGCCAAAACGGCCTGGTTTGGGAGAGAGGGAGTAGAATGAAATGTATGGAGGACCAGGTAAAGCGATCGCAAAGCGGGGAAAAGCGGCAGCTGCTTCGGCCTTACCTTTGCCTTTTGTTTGGTTCAGTGTTTTCCCTTTTCCCTCCACTTCTTCGTTTTCGTCTTGTCGGTTTCCTGCCACCGACACAGGCAGTGGGTCGCAGTGAGGGTTTTATACACAAAATGTGTTTCATATAAAAATTTCCAACATTTTGTTGTTTATTTTTTTCCAAATAGTTTTTTATTATTTCATATTTATTTTAAATATAGTTTTATTATTTCACATAAAATTTATAATTAATTATAATTGAATTCTCTCTTCTGATGGGATGCCCACTGTGCCGTAGTGATTACCTGGGTCGCGCTTCTTCTT
Organism: Drosophila monieri; assembly: GCA_035047585.1. NCBI lineage: Eukaryota > Metazoa > Arthropoda > Insecta > Diptera > Drosophilidae > Drosophila > Drosophila monieri. The sequence continues at coordinate 9,395,707 of JAWNPJ010000061.1, read as the reverse complement.
CTACGCTGCGCTGCTTCGATTTGCTGGCCTGGCCCCATTGTGTTCGTTCAGTTGTTGTTGTTGCTGATTTTGCGTATTTCGCCTCTCCTCATCTTGTCTGAGCATGAATTTGTTGTTCAAATGCTGCGTCTCTTTCTGCATTGATGGTATCTGGTTTTCCATTGCACTTTGTGGGGCTTCGCTCGGCTGGAGTTGGAAGAAGCAGAAGAAGAAGAAACAACTGCGCTGCTGCAGTTGACCTTCGAATAAACTTTAGACTGCAGCTTCATCGAAAGCCGAAAACGCTCTTTCAAAGCCAATTGAAAGGCAGTTCGACCAGGGCACTGAGAGAAAACACGCATTTGATACATTTTATAATATAAATTATGTAACTAATTTTCTCTCTGTGCAGGCTTATCGCCTTCACTTTTCCTGGGAAATGGAAAGGGAGGCTGGAACTGAAACTGAAAGTGAAATTGATAAGCAAATGGGTGACAAGTTGAATGGGTTACGTACTAAGCTCTCCCTCTCCCTCTCCCCCTCTCCCACTCTCCGGCACTCTCGTCCCGTTCGCAAGCTCTTCCCCGAGATGCTATAATCACGAGTGAGAGCGCGCCATAAACCCCAATGAGATGCCATAATCCCCGCGATATGGGCACTCCCGGGTATTTATAGCCTCTCGGGCTTGACCTCCGACCCTGGTGTCATATCTTCTCGGGGAGTGATCCAGCGGCGATCGCCCGGCGCCACTGCAATGAATGAGGAGCGCACAGGGCAAGAATGGATTGGGCTGGCAATCCCCCGTTGAATTAGGCGGCTTATCATTCATTGTCCAGGAACGGAGCTGTCGGGGCAGGCAGCCACAACAAGCATTTAAAGGCCAAAAAGGAAAAGGGACGAGAAGCGAAAACCATGTCTGGCCTAGCGGGTTGGAGCAGGCTGGGCAGAAGGCTGAGGGTGAACACTTTCCCGCCACAAAAACATAGCACGGAATCCAATGAATTCCTGGCTTTTCCACAGCCAGTGCCGGAGCGCAGTTGCTCTGCAAAAATACTAATAAATGTACCAATAAATATACCAACAAAATACTAAACGAGTGGCTGCCAGGAGAGTCCTGACTCCTTCCGCAGAAAGGTGGCGGATTAAATGGGGAGTTATGCCCGGACGCACTGGTGGCATGTGTAATGCACCCTTCTCCATTTTTTATTCCTGCGGACCCCCCGCAGCCTCCTCGTCCTGGCCATGTCCTTGTTTGTTGTTTTGCGCTCCTATTGTCGGGGGCGGGCAGATAAAAATGTTGAAACAATAACCGAGGCGATTCCCAGGAGGCACTGCCTGGATTCCTGGACTCCGGGATGTGTAACACAGCCCCTCTGGCTCCCTGCCCGGAGATTTGGGTTGTGAGCGCTTCTGGTCGAGTTATCCGGAGCAAAGTGTTGTACATTTTCTGGCAGCAGCAGCGGCAGAGGCAGCGGCTATATGGAAATTGCATTTCCCGGAGCTCTCAAGTCCGGAAAAGCGCCAAAGCGGGGCACTGCATATGCGCCTCTCGTGAGTCGGAAAATTGACTCTGCTTTCCGCACATTTTGCTGGGAAATCTGGCCGGGATGGGAAGGAGCTGCCAGATGGCGCCTTTAAGGCGCCGAGGAGCGCGCTTTAAAGGCCAGTTGGCGCTCAATTAATCGAAAATATTTCATTGCTCCCCGGGTGGGAAGTGGGAAGTGGGAAGAGCGGCGGATGAACCAACCAATGGCTCTCCACGGCGGATCTGTGTTATGAGTTACTTTAACCGCCGCCAGGATAATGAGATGGAAAACCATTTGTTGTTGCGGGATATGTTTTCTGCCGCCAAATTGGAATTCCAATTAAAGGGGCTGGGTGGGGGAATTGCATTAAAGTCCCCCTCCCCCTCATCGACACGATTCAATCAAACTGGTTAAGCGAATTGTTGTGGAGAGCCAGAAACAGACAATATAATGTGCGGCCGGATGAGGGCTGGGGGAGAGCGGAGGGGGTGTTGCATAATAGTGCGAGGAAATAATTAATCCGGGGCCTGGAAAGTAGGAAGTCCCCGACTTGACACTGTGGCTGCGACTGGGGCTTGGGAGGGGCAAGAGACCAAGAGCGAGACCTCGCCAATTAACCCTTCGATGGGCCCTGAGCCCACACAGCCCCAGATAGTTCTGACAGCCACTTGGCCACTGGAGAGCGCGGGCATTCATCGGATACAGGTTGCAATCGACGCGTTCTCCTCTCGGCCTCACCTGCTTCTTTCCGGGCGAGTGGTCCGGCCCCTCTCTCCCGAAGCCTTCAGCCCCCTGGCTCCCCCCGAGCCGACAACAGACATTAATTTCAGCAAGGACTCCCAGCTGGCGTGCCTTTTATGAACATATTTCTGGTTTTGTGGCTTTTTTCATGATTCCCCTTGTATCTTTTGTGGCAAACAAACAAAATGTTTGTCAAAACGAAATGAAACGACCGCACGGGCGGGGAGGGGGAGGGGGAGAGGCGGGCCCCCAGAGCAGTGGAGGAAACAAGGACACTGACACGACAATGTACCCTGGAATCCGCACTCCGACATCCGAGCAGTAATTGAAGTTGAAACAGTTGAGGCAGTAAATTGTGTGTTATATAACATGGCAGGGGATGGGGGAGAGGGGCAAGGATGGATCCTGGGGCAAGGATCTGCGGGGGGCGGATGGAGGGGAAATGAGGCGAATATGCAACTGCATGACAGGCTGCACTGGGAGAAAGTTTGCCGATAAGATTAAGGGAGAAGATGACTAGCTTCGCTTAAAGAGCCAGTGCCGAGTCCTTAAAAGAGAGCTTGGCCCTCGTCCTTGATTGTCTTGGTCCTAAAGGACTAAGACTATCCTTTTCTCCCAGTGCATGCGGGCCTGTGTTCTTTAGGGGTGCAGCATGTGGCATGTGCATTCCTTCAGTCGGAATGCCCTGGCAGCTCGGCCAGGACTGGTCCATCCACCTCTCCCCCTGGACAGCTGATGGGCACCCGTCAGCTGGCGGACGTGTGTAGGTCAATGCAAATTATGAGAGCAGGTCCTGGCATCGACGGCCGAAAGTGAGACCCAAGACAGCTGACAGGCAGCTTGGGCGGGGGGGGAGGAGGCCAAGGGACAGCCAGCCACCTCCAGGGAATGTCACTCGAATATCGGCTATCGACCAAACTAGGAGGTCGGAAAGTCTCCAGCCAGGGCCCAGCTTGTTTATTCAATTTAAGGCTTTGTTCAATGTTGCAACTGTTTGTTGTTTGTTGTCGGCTGTCGGTTGTCTGCTGTTGGCTGTCTGCTGTCGGCTGTCCGGAGTGTCGTGGATTTGGGAATGCAAACGGAGCGATAAGCGCGCGGAGAAGTCCCACCCACCAGCCGACCGAGAAAAACATAAAAGCCCAGAGACACGGGCTCCCCAAATGCGCGGTTCAATTCCATTTATCATTCACGCATGATAAGCCCGATAAGCGTTCGCTTTGTGAACGGTACACAGACACGCCCCCGCCAGTCCGCCCTCCCGACGGCCACTGTATCTTGTATCTGTGCCAGACGGCAGATACAGACTCTGAAGCCGAATCTGTATCTGAATCTGCATCTGTGTCTGCTCATTGTCATCCAGGAGGGCTGGCAGCTGGAAGGGAGGAGCTCCTCGGGAGCAGTTGGTCCTTCGAGCCAAAGGAGTCATAATCAGTGGCTTAATCCGGAATAATAACAATCCGATTTCCCCGCCATTTCCATCCCAACTCGCACCATTCTCACCTGAGATGCCCCCTTCCGCTGCACCTTTTGTCCGCCTGCGCCCATCCGAGCGAAGTCACCTTGATTTTGTGGGTTAGTGCGGGATGAGCTTGGGGCTGGGCTCACTTTCGATTTTTAGCCCACCCCCCGCCCTTTTAACCCCGATTTGGCCTGCAGCGGAGGTAGCGCTGGCGGCCCTACCAGTCTGGCGCTCCAGCTGTCTCGCTTCAGGTGCTCGTTTCGCAAGCCCCCAGCTGAATGGCTCATGTGGCTCCATGTGCAGCTTGGCTGCTCGTTCGTTGCTCGTTACGCTTCAGTTTTGAAACTCACGCTTTATTGCATTTCAAACCCGATTGGCTCTGGTCCATGACCAGGCCGGGTGGGGTGGGGTGGGGGGCGGAGAGCGGACGACAATGGGCTGTCTATTCCCACATCGAGAAAACGGAAAAAGATATCAGTTGCTAATTAATTCAGATCTAGTTACAGGGCATCATTCGTTGGTTCTCCACTGTGGACTACCTGCTGCGGTGCCACCAGTACCAGGCATCATGACCCGGAAATACTCCTTTGGCTGCTCAGCTGGAAGTGGGAGACTTTCGTACTATTTCTCTACGAGATGATCTCCTTAGCCATTGTAGCTCGCCATCTGCCCAACACGATCTGTTCGGACTAGAATGGTCTCTGCCACATCTTGCCCCTTTGCTCTACTACCCGCCCAATCTGTGCCACACTCTTCCTCGTGATACCTCACTCCTACTCCTTATACTTTCTCGGATCTATCCCCTCGGATCTATCCCCTCGGTCGGTTGGGCGGAAGGTGGGCAGTGGTACTCCCCTTGCTTTCTTCCATCCAAGTCTATAACTTGGCCAACTCTCATCCGATCCTGAAGCGGGCCACCTTAAAATATCCATTCTCCATCAATCTACAGTAAAGTCTTCCATAATCGTACAAGTGTGTAGTGCATTGCTCTTCAAATATGTGACACCTTGGCAAGGGGAGTCTCCTCTTCATCTCCCTCTGTGCGGACAGGTGCTCATCCGAAGTGGCACCCAGCTGCCCCAAAGTGGAGAAGAAACCGAAGAACGAAATCGATTTGCCGCCAAATGCGTAAAATCGGCGAATTTCCATAATTACTTTAATGGCCCGAGGAGGGTCGAAGTCGGCGGCTGGTGCTCTCCTTTTGTTGAACAATTAAAAGGCCATTTAGGCCCGAGGGCGGGGAGGGGGGAGGGGAGTGAGGGGCGAGGGGATCCCCCTTCGGTCTCCGCAAGTGACTCAGAAACTGAAGCTAAAAATAATGGCAAGAAATGGCGGAGCGATGATGTTTCTGCTACTCTAGCTTCTCCTTTGATTTTGTTTATTTTTGTATCGTTTTTTATGTTTTTTTTTAGTGTATAGTGTGTGAGTGTGTGAGTGTGTGTGTGGGTGGTAGTGTGAGTGAGTGAGTGGAGTTCATGAACCTGACGAGTGCTTATCAATTATTATGGGCGATTTGTTGGCTAATGTTTGTCTGCTGGCACAGTGGAGCCTGGCTGGGGTGGCCCAGGACCGAGTGGCGGGGGGAGAAGGCGAAAGGAGGGGAGGAGGAGGGAAAGGAGATCCTCCGAAACTCGATTTGCGCGCCAAAGTGACTGAAAAATGTGCAATCTGCCAGCTCACAGTCATAGTCTGGCGAGTGTGGCTGCCACTTGGGGCAGCGCTGCCCCAACAACAGCAATCAATGGAGTACACGGGAAAGATTGCAATAAAAACTGTGGAAATAACACGAACCGCCACACAAGCCGGCCAATTAAAGCCACAATAGTTGCTCGAGCGGCGACGTATACGTAATATTTCAAGAAAGCCCAAAAAGGGGGCGGGCAGGGCAGGCTGGGAAGGGGAAGACGTGGAGAAAACACAACTAAACAAGCCGAAACATAAACAACAACATCAGCAACATGTCCGCCAGCAGCAGCAACAATCACAACAACAAGGCACCACTCGAGCGGCCAATACAGTGGCGGCCATAAGAGTAGGTCCACGAGTGGATGGAGCTGTCTGGCCTGCAGGGCAGTGTCCTGATTTAAAACCCTTTCGTGGAAGGAGTCGCAGGACCCTCCGACCGGAACAAAAGTGGAGGGGAAATGAGGAATAAATAATGGCCCGCGGGCTTCGATTCATAATTTGCGAAAAGGCGATTGGGAGCGGAGGAAAGGGGGGTCGGAAGATGCAGATTCCTAGCCGAAGAGCCCCCTCGTTCCTTTCGGGGGGGTGAGTGCAATTACCGTTGATTAATGGCCAAGGAGAGGGGAGGGGGAGCAGGAAACGGGCAGCTGGGCAAGAAAGTAGAGCTTGTAATTATTTGGCCATTGATTGGGGTCTCGTTCTTCCTTTCTTTTCCTTTCGGAAGCAGTTGAGCTTTCTCTTGTTCCTGCTCCTCCTCCTCCTACTCCTCCTGACTCGTCCTTCGTCCTCCCACTCCCACTTTGTCGGCTGCAAATGATGCTGTAATTTATTCGCCTTTGTCATTGCACTTGGCCCAGGGTCTTGTCCGCCCTCCCCCCTAGTCCCTAGTACCTAGTCCCTCCCCCCCAGATGGCCCGTCTTTTCGGCCACTTGTGGCAGTCTTGCCGACGCGTCCTGTGCGAATGGCTTCTCATAAATTTCCGCCTGCATTTGCGTATGCTGCCCGTCTCCGAGCTGCCGTGGGGGAGACCCTCCTCCAAGTCCCTCCCTGCTCCGGCTCCCGTCCTGTAATTTATGATGGCATTTTTTTGGTTTGTTAGTTTTGCAGCCGTAATCCGGGCTATCCACTCTCCGCCCCCCTCGTCTACCGAACACTTGCAACATCATGTTTTCCTCGCCCCACCCCCCAGCCCCCGCAGCTATTTGTTTGTTGTCCTGCCCGCCCTCCTTGCCCTCCTCGCCCCCACACTTCCAACTGAAACTCACGCTTCTGCTTCCTATTTTTCAGGACCTGCTGGCCACTGGATCTCTGAGGTGAGTGCTGGCTCTGGACGAGATCCTCTGAGGGCACCGCCAATGCCCAAGACTCCTAATGAGTGCGCGAGTTATTTAAAAGTCGATTCCCCCGCTTGGCTCTTGGACTCGCGCCAATGCGATTCCCTCCACTTGTTTACCTTCCGCGGCAGCACTTCTTTTCCGTATTTATTTTGGGCGTTTCTGCTGCGGAGTGATTCTCCGTACTTTCGGCCAAGCTAATTGTGTTTGTTTTCGCGCCTGCCGCTCTGCCACTGACCAGTTGGGGGCCTCGAGAAAGTCCTCGGGACGCACATGACTCACTCCTCCTCGTCCGAGTAGAACGATATGCTCTCCGATCCGCCTCGTGACTGGCACTTGCCGCTTATTAACTTTTATGGAGCACTTCTCCCCCGGCTCTCCGCTGGGGAGGAAACCAGTTGGGGCCGACTCCGAGCCAACTGCGGCCAAAAGTACCTGCCAGCCATAGCCATAGCCAAAGCCAAGCTCCGCCGAGAGCCGCATTTCTTCGCCGCAGCCATTTACCAAATATGTACCTTTCACTTTGAAAATCGTAAAATGTCACAAACTGTTCAATAAAAAAACACAAACGACAATAAAAAATCCGATAAACAAGCGGAGAGGAAAACGCCAGCCTCGACGGAGTCTCTGGCTCGCAGACTCCGGGACTCGAACAATGCCAGGCATTGCATAAATTATTGCAAATTTATGCGAAAATTACAACAAGTTGTGGCAGAAAGCGGCACGGCAGACAGGGCAGCATCTGTGGCAGTTGGATACCCTAGGAGTGCTCTTAAAAAATGAAAATGCAAAAAAGGAGTCTCTAAGGAGCTCTGGAGGCGAAGGGGAAGAGGCTTTGAGATCGAAGGGAGGGTATGCCCAAGGCAGGGCAGCAGTAAAGTTTGTTTAACAAGAATGGAAAGCTATAGACATATAGGTATATCGGATATATAGTCTACCGATCCATATGACATTTGGCAGATCTGATAAGTTTGTCCAAAGTGGAATGCATTCAAAGTCCCATCCTTCTAGCTTAAAAAACAAGAAAGCTTTGGCATTTCCGATCAATCAGTTGTATGGCAGCTATAGGATATAGTTGACCGATCCCGTTCCGACTTATATCCTGCCTGCAAGGGAAAGAAGGATGTGGGCAAAGCTTCAAGTCGATGGCTTTACTGAGAGACTAGTTTGCGTAGAAACAGACAGACAGGCGGACAGACGGACAGGCGGACATGCCTATATCGACTCGGGAGGTGATCCTGATCGAGAATATATATACTTTATAGGGTCCAGAATTAGAATACCCTCTGGAAGAGTATACAAAGTGAGTAAAAAGAGGCTTGTCCACACAGTCTCAAAGCCCCGATGTAGGGTATCCGAATGTCAGAGCAGCCATCGCTTCGAATGGGAAATTAGTTTCATTTCAGATACTTTTGAAATACTTTAATGGGGAAAGAGCTGGAAATCGAACAGAGTCCAAAGCGATGACGAAATGGGGCAGCCTGTGGGCCCAAACTTAGATTCATGGCTCGCACCGGGTCGAATCACACAAAGGGTCAGCAAGTTGTCAACTTTTCGGCCTTTTTCCACAATTATGAGGGGGATGGGAGGGCTCCTCCATTTGCATTTCGAAGGGCTCTCCGATGTCTTTAGGCTTTGTGGCCTTATGGCCTTCTGGAGGCTGGAGAGCCCGAGGTGGCCCTCAGGTGACTCAGCGCTGGCTTCCCAGCTGCCGCTCTCCGCTAATTGGTCTTCAATAAAAGCCATCTCGTTTGCCAATTTCCCCCAATTACTATTTGTTTAATGGCGCTCGCTGGCTGTTTGCCTTTCTGATTAATTTGATTCCCGCTCGCGGCTCTGTTCTGTTGTGCCTCGCCGCCTAATGGCCGAGCGTGCGAGCGAGCGTTCCCACACTGTTGCTATTGTAATTAAAATCCGTTTAACGGTGCTTTGCATTTCCCACTCGAGCCGAGCCAACGACCCACCAGATCCACTTCTTCGAGAGTCTTCCCAGGGCGCGGAAGGTACAGTGGGCACAATTTATGTGTGTCTCGAGTGGCTGGTGGCTGGTGGCAGGTGGCGCAGGCCGGGGCAATTAGGTGCACATGCTGACCCCTCCACACGCCTCATTTGTTTACTTGCCACAAGACTGGCCGGCCAGAGGCAGCAGGTAGACTTTTATGCAATGAATATTGCAAGTGCCACTGCAAGTGCAACTTGCAACTGCCACAAGCATCGCATGCTCCTAATGGCTCGGACAAAGCCCGAAACCCGAACGCAAATAATTATGCTGCCTCGTAGTGGAACGGAGTGGAGGACTGGCAGCTCTCCCGGAGACTGGGCCAATCAATTAATTGCCGGCAAATCTTTAATTGAAAGGCCGCTCGGCCACCGAAGACTACAATTAATGCTATCGCTGTGGGCTGCTGGAGGCGAAAGGTCGTCCAATTGCCGTGGGGGAGTGGACACTTTTTAGTGGAAGCCGTTGACAGGTTGCCTCGGAACTGAGAGCCCCGGGAGGCAGTGGAGGCAAGTGGCTCCTGCCCTGATCCTCCTGGAAGCCAACAAGCTTTAAGAAGAAGTTGCGCCACCTTCCTCCACCCGCTCAGTAGCGCCTCTCGTCTCTCGATAGACTTGCCCCGGCAACTTTGCCTCTCCGCCCCAAGATTCCGGGAGTGCAGCGTGAATATGCCGCCCCTTGTTTGCCTCCACCTTTTTACGGCCAGGCGCCAGGAGTCGGCTTCTTGGCGGACTTGTTTGTGTTTGAGGCTTTGTTCCCCGAAACGCCCTTCAGCCCCGAGTCTTGACTTAGTCACTCCCCGCCTGCGCAAGTTTTCCCAAACTTTTCCCCCCCGATTGGTTAATGGAGTCTTGCCGCCAAGCGGGCCTGACTTGCCTCATGAAGCAATCTGGCTTCTCTCTACAAAGTCTGACTCTGCGATCTTACGGATTTGGGACGCCAAGGTTCCAGGGCCCGGGCAGATACGATTCGGGGACGGTCAGGCCTGGTCGGCTGCATTGGAAATCAAGTTATTCGCCCCCCCCCCCCCCCTCCCCTCCCCAGGTATTGTATCTCAAGGTGAGTCGCACAAAAAGCAGACCGCAGAAGGTGGAATAAAAGTGCCCATTAAAGGGCATAAAGCGCCAAGGTTGCCTCGTTTTTTGGGTTTAGGCGGCTGACTGCAATAGTCTCTCTGTAGAGTGTTGCCTCTTGGGTGCTGGCCTGGCCCAGAAGACCGCCTTGTCCGGGCGGGGAGCAATGGTGCCTCCCATAACAACAGCACTTGTGGTGCAATATTACAATTAAATGGCATCAGATCCTTGCAACACGACCCCACAGCCCCCTGTCTCTTATCTATTAATGGCATTTGCTAAAAAAATCATTTTATGGTTTTGTTTTTCGCCTCCGCATGCAAATATTTGCCATTTTGATAAGCCTAGGGAGCTGGGAGCTGGCGTGGGTGTTGCCTGGCGAAATTGGAGATATATGTAGCTCCATGGCACTAACTCGATCAGGGCCTCCCCTGCCACCGCCACCGCCACCGCCACCGCCTTCCACCGCCCACAATACCCCAAAATGTCACTGCCCAGAGGACTCTCTCTTCCCGAAGTGAGCCCCCATGTCTCATTTTTATCGCTCCGGTCTGTGAGTGAAACGAAACGACTCGGCGGCGGAGTGCTGCCCCTCTTAGTGCTGCCCCCTCTGCCCCTCCTGGTGGCGCTGCATAAAAGTGCCAACTCCACAGTCCACAATCGCAGTCTGGCTGCTTTTTATGACTCAGAAGTGCTCGGCTCCGGGCTGTGATTGAGGAGACATGCCACACAGCTACATGTAGGACTGAGGATCCCCGAAACCATGTTGCCTCGAAAGTGTGGCAATCAAAGCTGTGATGAGTGCCACTTGTCGCCAGATTCTGGGAAGTCGGACGAATTATTCAGACTGGCAAGCCTTAGGCCATAGGCCCAGGACCCATTCGGGCCGGGAAGAGTATCTCCCGGCCAGCTCCGAGGCCTGTTGAAGCCCAGCCCTTTCCCAAAACGCCATTTCGCGCAAGATTTATGGGGCCTCTGATCGGTTACCTCAGAGAACGCGCAGCAAGTTAGCTGCTGGCCACTGGCTATGCCACTTGCCGCTTGAAAAGTTGGCTGCAACTTGGCCGTCTTACCTTCCAAATTCCCAGTAATTTGCTTTTCCACAAGGGGCAGCTTGTGTTGGCCATTTCGGTTGCCGTTTTCGGTTGTTATGGCCACTTGCAACACACTGCGGCACACATACAGAGACCGGACCGAACAACATCATCATCACGTAGCACGTAGCACGAAAATCGAGAAACGAGAAACGAAAGAAAAATATCTGAAAAATTGATTAAAGTTCTTGCAACGCGCAAGCGGCATCAATTACCTGTTGCGGTTTGGCTCTGAGGTTTGGCAACTGCACTGGGAGAAAAGGAACGGAGGACAGTGGGGGCACGGGCACTCGCAGTGCCCCCCAAGGAGGCAGGTGGGGCAAATATGATTACACCGCTTGGCTCTCAGTTGGGATAAAAAAAGGGGTTCTCTTCGTCTTTTTGGGGCAGCAGCCCGGCATAATCGAGTTAGGTTTGTTGTTTCGGGGGCTACACTGGGAGAAAAGGGTGGCTGAAAGGGTGGCTGAGGTCTGGGGCAGGGCAGAGTCGGGAGATGCAGGCGAGAGAGTTTCCAGTTTCCAACTTGGCAAGACTTTTCTTTATAGTTTTTTTTTGTGATTGATGATATTCCATTTCCCACTCGTGTGTGTGGCACCCTCCCCCCTCCCTCTCTACGGCTACGAAGAAAGCGCTTAATTGCTTTTGAATGCTTTCCGTGAGTTGCATTTGCCGCCGCCAGCAAAATCCGAAAAAGAGTGGAAACTAAGAGAAAGACTGGCTTGTTTGTGTAAAAAATGTAAAATCATTAAGCCAAGCACGGCAGCCACTGGGAGGCGACTCTGCGGAGGCTACGGGGCGCAGTGCCACAACAAAGAGAATCTTTGAGGCCCAGCTCGAGCCCCTCCATTGTGTGGAAAATCGAAAATGCAACCGCCAAGTGGAAAACCAAGCCAAGTATCTGGCAGATACCGCTTGGAGCAGGCCATCCGAAGACTGGGAGTTGCAACACTTTGAAAGATGAACATGAACTGCATTGCCTGCCACAACTACGACAAAGGGCAAAGGTCTTGGAAAGAGTCGCCAAGCGACCTGCCACTGCCAGGGAGTACCGGGTATCTCACAGCTGGCGGGGCACATAGGGCCGTTGGGGGGGACACAATAGGGACAACTCCCTTCACATTTTGCAACGCTTTCCAGCTCGAAGTAGCGATGCGGCTGTGGCAAGTTGCTGCTCTCGGGCCGAGGGCCCAAAAGGAGAAACGAAGAAAGACAATTTGCTGCATCATTAATGGAGTCGGTCTGGAGTGGGCGGGGCAGCGCTCAGCTCTCCACCCGCCCCCCGGATCGCTGGGTAAATATCAACAAGCGTCTGTCCGCGTCCGCGTCCGCGACTAAAAGATTTTTTCAATTCCTGGAATTTAATCAAGGTGCATCTTCCCTGGACCCGAGACTCCGAGGCCGAGAAGACTGGGGGAAGAGAGAGACCGCTGGCTTGTGGCACGGAGAGAAATTTGTGCAGGTTTCTGGGACTAAAAAATCGATAGAGGATACTCTAGAGGAAGCTTCTATGAAGATTTTGGGGAAATCTTAGGTGGGAGAAATACTTGGGAAGCTTTCAAGAATCAAAAGAGATGACAAAGTCCTTGAAAAGTGCCTTAAAATAGTCACTATCATACCGGGTATCCTACAGATACTTATGATAGTGGTGGGCTTCAGCTTCTTGTGCCCCGCATTTCTCTCAGTGCTGAGCTGCCGTATCTGCCGCCGATGTGGCAGTCGTGGCTGCCCAAATAGTTAAAGGGCAGAATAAATAAACGTCGTAGTCCATGTCGTCGTCGTCGACTTCGGCCGACAAATGTGACGACAAGCCAGCGGAAGGGGCAGAAGGGAGCAGAGCTTGCCTATAATGATGTGCCGATAATGAAAGAGCAAGTTAATGTTGCCACTACAGTCGCTGCTCTTGGCGCTGTATCTGTATCTGCCGCTGTTGTATCTCGAGCTGTTGCTGTGTGAAATCATTTTGTAGATGCGCGTGATGCGATAATAATGCCTCTCCACCCTTGGGCCGTCGCTGGGGCTTGGCTTTCCAGACATTTGCCTTTCGGCCGAGAGGCTGGCTGGCTGGCTGGCGGAGCGCATCTCTCGCCGAGATACTTTGCTGCAATGACATTTAATTGTTGCCGCAGCCACAGCCACAGCACCTGCGAAAAAGAAACTGGGGAATAGAAACTCCGTTTCACACGCTCGGAGCGAAGGAAGGGAAATGAATCCGAAAAACTGTTCCAGTTCCCAGTCGAGTCTTTTGTGATTCTGCGGCAGCTGTGCCCCCAGAACCCAATCGATTTCGAGGCACAAAGACCCAGCCCTTGGACCGACAGCTGTTGCCCAGCTATTGTCTTTTGTATCTAATAGATACATAGCCGGCTCGAAATGTATCTCATAATTCGAAGGGGTCAACTCTGTGGATTCCGGCTGCCTACCTGCCCGAATTGTTCTCGAAACCGGTTCTCGGCGCAGATTTATTTGTTAAGTCCTTGCACCTGCAGGACACAAACACAAGCGAGAAGATACAGATACGAATCATGATGCAACTCGGAGATTGCTGGAGAGATTGCTCGCTTCTGGGGCTAATTGCTGCGCGAATCATTCGCTGCACTTGCCCCGCTCCGTGGCAGAACGTGGCTGAGCTTCTGAGTCTCTTCCTGTCACGTTCTGGCCAACACATAGGAAGCAGAGGCAAGAAGGTGAGCCAACTCAGGGTCAAGAGAGTGGCAAGGCATGGGCTGACAGGGCGGCCAAGTTATTAGCCGCCAATTAGGGCCGCAGAGAGCACAAAGTGGCAAGAGGCGAGCCAATCTTGCAGAGATACTTGGCCAGAAACCGTTATCGGCCAGCCGAGGCAATCATTGGCAGGCTGGGCTGGAGGGATCATTGCGGAGGGGGGCTGGCGGCCAGACAACCAAAATTAAAAGCCAGCTCTCTGCGGCCCTTTTTTACGGCGTCTGTCTCTGTTTTTTGTTCGTGCCTCTGGCCTCTATCGGCGACATCTTTTTGTCTCATTAACATTTGCGCCACACCGACAGTCGGACCTTGACTGGTTGGGTCTCCCTTCTCTCTCAACTCCTCCATGACGCACCCACTTGTGGCACTCGCTTTTCTCTCCCAATGTTGTCCAGGAACTGGCAAAAAGTGCGCAGCTCCTGGGGAGGAATGGGAAGAGGGGCTTCTGCAAACATGATGTCTTCTGGCTGACTCATCTCTCCGGTCTCTCCGGTCTCCCCGCCACCAGCCAGTCTTCCCTGGAACTCTATGAATGGTAATGAAACCCCTTTTCTCCCAGTGCATCATCCTCCCACTTTTTGCTCTGCTCTGTCAGTTTTTTGCGATCTGTGCTCCGTCTGCTGCAATTCCAATTCGCTTTTTGTTGGACGACTCTTTTTCTGGCCACCGTGTACTTTGTGCTTTGTTGTGTCCCTTGTCGTGTTGCATGTTGCTGCTTTTGTTGCAGCTGTTTGGCAAGCGGCCCGTACAGCCCAGGAGGGCGGCAGGGATGCCAAAGCAAACAGAAACAATTAGGGGGGCGGGGGCGGGGGCGGGGAGCCAACAAGGAATCTGGCAAAAGCCAGCCCCAGAGTCCTCCCGCCAGGATGGCTATTAAAGGCACTACCTCGGACACATTGTTTGCGTCAAAGCCTGGCCTCTTGCATGTCGGAAAAGTCCACTTTTTATGAATGTTTATCGGAAATAGTTCCCTTTTTTGTCTGGTGGCGGTCTGCCTTTGTGCTGATAGGTGATAGGTGCCCCACAGCCCCACTGTCCAGTCGACCCACCCCGCTTTTCGGCCACTCCATGCGGCAGCTGCTGAGGCCAACCTTTCCTCCTCGCGGCACTCCGTTTTGACGAATTTCATTGACGGTTGACAGCTCCTGGCTCCCCCTTGAGCCCCCTCTGCCATAAGCATTGCTTGCCACACGGAGCAATTGACAGTTTTATTGCAGTTCGATGTGTGGCACACACTTCCGCCTTCCACGATGTTGCCTCGTTGCTGCTGCAACTCTTCCGGCTGAGGGGCCAATAATTGTCTCGAAGGGGCCCTCAGACTCCGAGTTGCTGACGGAGTGTTCCAAGTAGCTTGTTATCCTGTCGGATTTAATGAAGAGCGCCTGCCTGCCGACAGAGTCCTGCCTCCTCCGGGCCTTGTTGCCACAACGCCGCAGTTGCAAGTGCGGCTGACACATCGCAGCTTCCGCTGCTGTTTGTCGCTCAGAGACAACATGCCGCAGCAGAAGGCTTGGAATTGAATATCAGAATGCGGCAAATGGCCCGGTTTGTGGCAAGTCATCTTCCCCGGCTAATACTCTCCTCTCTCCCTCTTGCAGCCCGTCGTCGGAGGCGCCTCCCAGCCGTCACTGCGCCAGTGGGCGATAGTTTAATTGGAAAAGTTTTGCGGCCAACCCGACGAGGATGACTGTGAAGCTGGCGAAGCTGTTCGGCCGCCGCCGCAGCAACACGGAGGCGCACGAGGATCTCCAGCAGCAGCAACAGCAGCATCAGCAGTTGCACCAACACCAACACCAACAGCAACAGCAACAGCAACTCCAGCATCTGCAGAGCCAACAGCAGCAACTGAAGCAGCAACACCAGCCGCCGCCGCCGCTGCCCCCGCTGAACGCCAACATGAAGAGCCTGAAGTACCTGGAGCACCTGCGCTCCAGCTACGGCTGCCAGCAGCCCGAGGAGGACGACGAGGACAACGTGTCCCTGAGTTCGGCCTGCATGCAACGCAACCATCCGTACAACAACTCGCAGCGGCCCCTCCTCGGCGACCGCCGTCCCCAGCTGACGGTGGTGAGCGCGGGGGGCAAGAAGGGCAAGGCGGGCGCCCCCTCTGCCATCTTGGCCCTGCCCCCGCTGTCCCCCCAGCCCCCGCAGCGCAGCTACATCTCGCCGTACGTGCAGCAGCAGAAGCGGGACAGCGCCCGGGGGCTGCACGGCTTCAACGACTTCGACGCCCTCTCGCAGCACCACCTGCAGAGCCCGCCGCTGCAGAGCGGCTACCCCTACGGCAGCCCACCCTCGCCCACCGCCAAGTCCAGCGACTTTTGCTTTGACCGCCCAGCCGAGGGGCTGCCCGCCCCCGCCCTCCGCAGGTCCATCGTCGACGTGTCGCTGTCGAGCGACTGCAGCACGGCCGCCTCCTCGCCGTCTCGCTATTTCCACCAGGAGGCTCCCAAGCCGACTCCGGTGCCCCCGCCTGTGGCGGTGCACCAGGCCGCCCCGGCCCACCCGATCGTGTCCAGCGGCAGCGCCTCGCCGCCGCGCTACTTCCTCAAGGAGCTGCCCCAGACGCCTCTTTCTTCGCTTGCTCCGGCGGCGGCCCCGCCAGTAGCCCCCAGGGGGCCGCCCAAGGCGCCCTCTCCAGTGTATGCCTCCCGCTTCGAGGACGACTTTTGCATGCGGCGCCCCGTCCTGAACACTTTCCACCAGTCGCCTCCTCCTCCCCCGGCAGTGCCGGCCCCAGCTGCAGGACACAAGGGCAAGGATGGGCCCTTCATCTTCGGCATCGACCCGGAGGAGCAGGCCACCGACTACGGCCTGCTCTCGGACTCGCCCTCTCCCCAGATAAGCAAGAGTCCCCTGGTAAGTCCAATGAGAGGAGGTGGTGGAGATCGGTCTCCGATCGTAGTTTGGGGAATAAGTCAAACAAGATCCTCTAGAGAGTGGAATTCGTGGCTCCTGGCTGCTTTCATCGAGGTGCCTGTCTGTTCTTTGTGAGGCCTAGAGGGGCTCACTCACCTGCCACCTGGTACGCCCCAAATCTGGCCAGAAGCAGGCTGTCCAGTCGATAAACAAACAGTCTGTCAGTCAGTCAGTGAGTCCGTCAATGTCTGCCCATCCCGCCGACTGCCTGCCATCCGCTTCCCTCGCTCCCCTCCAGGCTAGGGCGGAGGAAGTCAACATTTCGCCCAAGAACTGAATGCAAGGAGGTTGCCCGAAAAGGGCAGCGGAATCAAATCCCGCTGCGTGAATTAATAATGAAATGAGGCTGCCGACGATAAGGACCAGAAGGAAGAGCATAGAGTTTTCCCGCCAAGGAATCTCAAACAGAAACAATTGGTGTTTGGGGGGAAGAGTGTCTGGCCCCAACGCCTGCCGGAGAACCGCCAAAGTCGCCAAAACTTAAGCCAGGGAGGGGGGAAGTTAAGTAATTAGACTCGAGCTATATCCTTCCTGCTCCTGCAAGAGTCATTAGCAGCGGAAGGTAATAGTGGGATTGGAATTCGGTTCAAAGGTCAAGGGCTTACAGGGCCAAGCTAGTGGGGCGAAGGAAGGTCCAAGAGACTCTAGCCAGGATTGGCAGAAAAGTGAGCCATAAACCTCGCCAACAGAGGCCATAAACAGAGACCTTAGACCCCGACTCGTACTCGCCAATATGGCAGCTGGCCGGCAAGGCTGGGCTGCGGTCTCTAGCCTCCACGGCGGGGCACAGCTCCATGCGCGTTTCATTGAGAGCAGTTGCAGCGACAATGCCACGCAATCCGAATCCGAGTCGCGCCGAAAGCCAGCAAATCGAATTGCGAAAAGCGTCTTCGATTACACGGCCATCCAGACCAGACCAGACCAGTCCAGGCCATATAGATAGAGCCAGGGAGACTCATTCTCACTCTCGTGTCGATTCGGAAAGATAGGTGAGTCGTATCGATGACACTGGCCAGCCGGGGTCTGACTCACAGAGGCGTTGGGAGAGAGGAGCAGAAAGGAAGACGGGCACGGGTTGGGAAATCAGTTGTGACACATTCGTCAGAGACCAGGTTGGACTTCCATTAAGTAAAGTCATCAGAAGTATCCGACTTCTTGCAACTGCTGACTGGCTCTGGCCTGGCTTGCCTCGGAAATTATGCCACTTGAGATCAATTTACCTTCCAGCGCGGAACAGAAACGAAAAACAAAACATTTAATGAAATATCTGTGTGCGCTGCAGCTGCATGTGGCAAGTTGGGCAATTGGCTGCACTGAGCCAAAATGCAGGTCATGAGTGTAGGGTTCCAACAGCCCCCATTTGCATATCAAGCACTTGTTCATCCGAGGCTTGTGTCCAACTGGGGGTTAGGGGCCACAGTTTCTGGGTTTCTCTTCGTGTAAGACTGTTGCCACACAGTTGAGTTGTTGTGGCTCGCGTCGTCGCACTGTCTGACAAAGTTAGGACCGTTGATTGCCGCATGTCGTGGGGGGGCAGTGGGGTGAGGCGGCCAGATGGCAACCGAAAGCAACCTGGCGCGACCAACTGGCTAGCTAAGTGGCCGAAAGATGGCCGCTCTAGCCGGTTTTCGGCGACCATGAGACACCAGCAACAACGGCCCATGCAACACTTAGTGCAACACTCTGCAATATTTGATCAAAAAGTCTCTGGCCATAAGCCCGGGCCCGACCAATGGACTCTCGGCTTTATGGCTGGAAAGTCGAGGGCGTGTTTCCGGATTGATTCCCAGCCCGACCCCATTCGGGCAATAGGTTGGGGCCAAGGCGTTCCCGGAGTGGGTTTAATTAACTCGATGGGCTGGCATGGAGGCAGATCCAACTGGAGGTCTGTGTTGTTGCATTCTAGCCAGACATCTGCCACAAGAGTGGGACAGCTGTGGCATCCAGTTGCCAGTTTCAAGTTGCCAGTTACCAGTTACCAGTCGCCGGTTAAGTGCGAAATTGGGGTCGTCATCTTCCGTGTGGCACAGCGAGGGGCACGCGGATAGAGAGGCAGACGGACAATTGTTCCAGTTTCGAAAGGAAGAGGTCCATTAGGAACAGCTGAGCCTCTCCAGCACCAGACGCCTGTTGAGTGTTTTCCCAATACTTTTTGGCGCAGTGTAGCTAGTGTTGTGCCGCCAAGTGTGGCAGGAAGACGGAGCCCCACTAGCTGGCTGTCATCGCAGTCGTTGCATGTGTAATTTGCTGAATTTTTAATTATGACACAGAGCAGGGGGCACAGAGCGAGATACCAATCCAAAGAGGCGGCGGGTGGCGGGTGGCGGGAGGAGCTGTGTGCTGTACGGATTGCAGGTTAATCTGTCGTGTTGCATGTTGCATTTGCCAGGTTGCCAGTTTGCCAGGCAACTTATCTAACTGTCAAGCGGTCTCTCAAAGCCGCTTTAAGCCCCATTCCCACCTGCTAGTTCCCAGCTCCCAGCTCCCAGCTCCCAAATGCCAAATCAATGCGCCAGAAGGGGCGCAGGCAGGAAGGGTTACGGATTCGGGGATTACATTTTCCATGGCATTCATTACTACTCCGTGTACTGCTGCACACGGAGGCGCAGAGAGAGCTCCGGGCTAGGAGCGAGTGGATTTCGGGAATCTGCAAAGAGAAAATCTTATAAATATTCGCGCACAAATCAGACTTAATTAAGATCAAATAAGAGCTCTTGACGAGGCGGAATACAGGTGACGAATGCGCATGCAATGCCAAGAATAATTGATGGCGATTGCGATACAAGCCAGACCTGGTAGTGATTATGTCCTCGAGCCAAAAAACATCCTGGCGAGGAACCATATCAGTGACAATCAACTCCCCCAACATCTGATATCACTTTTGGTGACGAAAGCTGGGTATTCGCAGCGAATCAGACTCAGTAACGATGAAGCCTCGAGCTAAAAAAGTAAAGTTTTTGCGCTGCACCTGCCTGGGCTCTGTCATTGACATTTCAATGCGGTTGCTGCATGCGGCTTTTGTTGCATTGCATTAGTGTGGCAGTCGCCTTGTTGTTTGTTGGCCCCATTGTCTGGCGGTTTCGGCGCTCGGCGCACTGAATGCATTTGGCCGTTGATTGAAAACGACCAGTGGCTGCGGCGAGCGGCACTCCTAATGCACAGACACACTCGCACACTGCGAAGAGTGATTTATTGGCCGGGACAACCTGTCGCTGCCTCTCGCCAATAACTCCCGAAATCTACTGCCAGTGGCTGGGACACTTTTCGCAGTGTCGTCGCGGCCGAAGCTCTTTCGATCTGCCGACAATGCCAACAAAGAAAGTTGTCCCTGCCATTCAAATTGTCAGCGCCAGCAGCTCCCCTCTTTTTTCGCCGAAGAGGAGGGGCTGCAGCACCCACACCGCAACAAGTAGGGGCCCTCCGCCGACTGCTTTCTGCATTTATTAATCGCGCCAGTCCGCAGAGCCAATTATACTCTTCCGGGGGAGGCCCGGGGGATAAATAAAAAGGAAAACAAGCGACAGGACAGCCAGGAGGGCCACGACTACGAGACTGCCAGTGGCCACAACCAGAGAACAAGACAAATGTTAAAAGTTTAACCCGACAACACGGCGTATGAGCAATGTACACGCATGAGCTGTGCAAACAACACGGCGCATACGTGATGCGGCTCAAAGCTGAATGGATTTTAAATTGCCGACCCATCGACCTCCGCCCGATAAAGGGAATTTATTGATTAAAACAAACGATGACGCCACTTCATTTATTCGCCGGCGCACAAAGGACTTAATCGGACGGGATTTGTGCGAATTGCTTTATTAAAAAGGGATTCTGGAGCCTTTGATGTCGGGCGGCAGTCAAGTGGGTGGAAATGATTAAAATTTAATTTAGGAAGGAGCCTCCGATGCTATTACAGTGATGGCTGCCA
The DNA here is from genome assembly GCA_035047585.1 of Drosophila monieri. NCBI lineage: Eukaryota > Metazoa > Arthropoda > Insecta > Diptera > Drosophilidae > Drosophila > Drosophila monieri. Next base: position 9,375,247 of record JAWNPJ010000061.1, on the reverse strand, counting down.
CCTCCCCTCGGACAAGCTCTCGGCCGAGGAATAGAAACTAATTCCATGTCCATTTGTTGCTGCTGCTTAGTTTCGGTCTTTGCGGTTGTGCTTTTAGAAGCAAGCAAAGCATGCCTTGCCCCACCACTCCGCCCCTGCCCTGACTCTGTGTCTGTGTTTTTGCGGCAATAAGTGGCATGCCATTAAATAGACCGCAATTTTATTAGTTGCTGCTGCTGCTGGCTGCTGTTGCATCAAAACAAAGGCGAAAACCAGTCGGAAAAGGCGAACGAGGTTGCCTCGCAACAAAGCAACTATTGCAGTCGGTGGTCAGCTATTGCAGGCTGTGGGGCAGCAGTGGATGGACGCATCTGTCAATAGGTTGTCGTCCTGGGCCAAAGTTCAAGGGGGCCTGTCACTAAAATGTGACAGAAGTTTGGCTTCCACTCGAAATCCGCATAATATTTTCATTTCACAGAATTATAATTATTTTCAGAGTGTTCTTGGATGCTAATTGCATCGATTCTGATTGAAAAATACTCGTTTTACGGCGAGACTCAGTCGGGGTTTGTTTACTTTTCCGAAAAAAGAAGTGGCCCGCCAGTCGCGCCTTGTTTGGCCGACTTGACAGTCTGGCAGCCGAAAAACTTTGACCCATTTCCCAAGTTTACGGCTCCCGCGCAGTCCAAGGACGAGGCCTTGGACTCTAGGCAGGATTTGCGGGCGAAACTTTTAATGGCCGGCGCTGACAATGCCAACGGACCAGGTCGAGCTCCGACGCATTCAATACCTTAAAGCCAAACACTCTATTGATTGCCTGGCTGGGCTTGTTTTATTTCGGAGTTGGCTGCCAACTTTGGCCAGAAGTTTTTGAATAAACTTCCCCTCCAGGAGAGTCCTGGGCCCCTGGCTTGATTTATTTAATTTTTTAGGCCGGGCTCTGGGGAAGTTTTCGAGTTGGAAGAAGTGACTATGTGGGCACTGGCCAGTGGCCTCGTCCCGGCGTCCTGCAGAGCTGCGAAGTCAAGGGTTAGAGCCGCAAACTTTTGGCCAAAAATGCTGGAAAATTGCGCAAAAAGACGGCTAAATAAAATTACAAGTACATAAGTATTTCTGGAAAGCCAGCTGGAAAAGCGAGGGAAATATATTAAAAAGTTGCACATTTGCAGTGGGGAAGGGGGGAGAGAGGTCCTGTGAGTCTGTCATACGGCCCTTAAGGTTCGAGGGCTTATTTGGTTTAATTCCGACACAGAGGCACTCCTCTTTGGCAAAAGTTTTCGCTTTCTGTACTCGCCGGCAGGAAGTTGCTGTCAAGACGCAGAACTTGGCTTTGACTTTCGGCCAGAAGGAAATAATGCATCTGTAGAGGAATTATTTTTAGTCGGCTTACGGGGCAAGTTTAACTTAATTTAATCCGAAAGCGGGCCGGGTTCTGTGAGTGACTCTACGGAAAAGTTGGCCAAAGTGGCGCGGGCAGTGGCGGGGAGCGGGTGTGCCATTTCCATTTAGCTCTCGAGTTAATTGCCAGATTCGGCGATTAGAGCGAAGGCTCCTATCCGGCACTTTGCCGGAAAGGTCAAACCTCTTTGGCCATCGATTGTATTGGCGTTTCTTTCTCCCTTTGTGCTCCCCAGAGTCGCAGTCGGGCGATATTATCGCCCAACAAGCGGAAAATGGCCAGCAGGAGGGAAGCGGAAAGGAGCAGGACATAGCCGTGGACGTGGCCCTGGCCGTGGGCGGAAAAGTGCGAGAAGGCTCCTCCAGTTGACGACAAAATGTACAGCAATTTAGATATTGATTCGGATAGCGAGTGGCACTCTCCCAGAGCTCCCCCCAGCGGCCTTAAAGTGCCATCGCCATCCACTTTTTCCCCCTCCTCCCGCCTAATCAATCCATAGTTTACACTCATTGGATTAAATCGCGCAGCATTCATGCATCCCCAGTCGAGCCATAATTAATTTAAGCGGAAAGCTGAGCTGGCCACTAAGCGCTTGTGATTCAATGGCAAACGGCGGCCAGTAATAGCTGTGGGCCGTCAATTAAATTGCCGGCCAGAGCTTGCATTTCGTCCTTATTCCCGTTCATTGAATAAATAAATCGTGCGAATATTTTACGGAGCAATAATAGTTGTTGCCACAAGACACGAAACAGACAATGCCAACACAATAGACAATTAGAAAGGACCTAGACCCCTTGCTAAAATCCTACAAAAAAGGGTGGCGCCTGCCTTGCCCTTCCCGTTCTCCGATGCTGCAACACCTCCAGTCAGTCAGTCTCCTGTACTTCCCTCTGCACTTCCCGGAGAGCAGCTGCTGTCGTCTTCCCTGATTTGTATGTGCATATTAAATAGGTCCTTTGCAGGCGAAGGTGTCGCGCTAGGCATTAGTTCACACCCTCCGCCTCTGCTCCAATCCGCGCTGCGTCCTTCATTATTTAATTGCCACTCTTGCCAGAGCTCCCCCCGAGCGAGGGCGCACGGGGCGTATGCGCAATGTGTCTGGCAATCATCAAATGCTGATTGCAATCTGAATGCCGCTTAAGATTCTGCCACCAAACTTTAAACCTCCCCGACTCCATTCCTCTCGTTCCACAGCAGCAATCCCTGAGCGACACCAGTGCCGCCAGCAGCGGCCGCGGCTCCCGGTTTCTCTTGCGGAAGCGCAAGTCCAAGAAGGCTCCCGCCGCGGATCAGGACCCCAAATCTGAGAAACACTCCAAGAAGGGTAAGTAACATTATGATGCGATTATTGAAATATAATGGAACCCCCCTTTCGAAATTCGTATTCCCCATATGGGGCCCCTATCCATGTCCATATCTCGGCCAATTCCCAACGGATTCTGGAGGGAACTATCCAAGAATCTTAAACCCATATCCTGCTTGTGAAAACTTATGAATCTCCCAACTCTCTTCCAGCAGACAAACGCAAGGAGCCGTCGGTCAAGTGCGTCGTTGTGGGCGACGCCGCCGTGGGAAAGACGAGCCTGATCCAGTCATATCTGGAGAACCGCTTCAATCACGAGCACGTGCCCACGGCCTCGGACATTTATAATGGTAAGTGTGGCGCCGCAGGCCTCTTTCAACAAGACGCTGCCACTCGGCCTTCCTCACTTTTTTTTGTCGTAAAGGCGCGGGGTTTGAGAATTCATGGATCCAAGGATTCCGCCTGGAATCGAACCGACTGCCTAGCTAGGGCTTCTGGCACGTATATGAATTTTTCATTTTGTTGAAAACCAATTTGTGAAATCCGAGGCAAGTTTTCCGTTTGGGGGATGTGTCGAAATGTGCCGGAAGTGGGGAAATTATGTCCGGGTGCCGGGAACATGGAGCGTGTGTGCCGGAGTGTGTGTGTTTTGTGCTTTTCACGAATTTTAATGAACGGAAAATGGGAAATTGAAAACTGTGGCTATTCGACAGAAGCGCAAAATATGCAAACTTGACTTTGTTTTGCCCTTTTTGCGCTTCACCTTTATCCCGCCCCTGGGCAATTGATGGAATTATGCTTAGATGCCCCTCCGCACCTGACACTCGAGGCTGCCGGTAGCCAGTTACTCGTCCTGCCCCCCTCCCAGGGCTGATTTTAATAAAATTTTGCATGAATTTGCACTTCTCTGCCTCGCCCCGTTGAAGCCCTTCGGGGGTTTGGCGCCAAAAATTGTGTTACCAGGAGGGGGCGGGGGAGGGGGATGCCCGGCAGATAATCGGGGAACAACTCTTCCCTGGAACTCCTTTCCGGCGGCCACCTAATTAGTCCTTTGAAGCCGATAATTGAAACAAGCTCAAGGATGGCAATTCGATTATAACATTGGCTAATGCAATATTTCCAAGCCTTTTCCCGAAAGCCACTACTGAGGACCCAGGATGTCCTGTTGTCCCTTTGTCCCTCCTTCGCTAAGTCACTCATACGCCGTGTTGCCAGCCTCGGACTGGGAATAGTTGGCGTAGTTTGGGCCGAACTTTTCCGGAATCCACCAGCTGGATGTGCACTTGCGCTGCAGCCTCCTTCGGAGCAGACTTGGGCATAGTTGGTGGCCATTAGCCGTAAGTTTTGAAACTAATTAGGGGCGAGGTGTGTACGGATGGCTAATTGACTTGGACGGACAATAGGTGCGTAAAGTGGTTGAGTTCTTCGCTGGCGGGCGGAGGCTGACAGCATACTTTAGGGCGCTGCGCTCTCTTGTGGAGACTAGCGGGAGAGAAGTATTGCCTGCTTTTGGGGCTGCCCTGGAGCTCAGACTCAATTAGGTGTCAATAGGATCGAGCAGGAGTGGGAAATGGGAAATGGGAAAAAGGAAAAGCAAATCCGAAGCTCACAATTACACAATTGCTCACTTTTCCGCCGCCGAACACTCGTCATGATGCGTTCGCCCGAGCGCCCCATCGAGCCGGATTGACAGGCGAAGTAACCGCTAACGACGGCCCAGCCCTTTGTCCCGGCCGCCGCCATTGTCTCGTCCCTGCTCCTTTTTGTTCGCCGCCGCGTAAAGCGATTTTCAGCTGAGCTGGCAAACAATTTCCCTTTTGTAAGCGAGAGCGAGGAGAGCTAGAAAAGGCATTCAATGCCACATCCTTGCCACACCCTCGCCCTGTGTCCTGCGCCCCGTGTCTGGGGCATTCCGGCATTGATTCGCTCTTGAAGGGGCTCCCACTGGCGATGTGTTTGCTTCTGCTCGACCCTTTTTGTCTTTATCACAACGAAATTATGCGGAAAATGCTGCCCTAATGGGGGGAAATGAGGTGCATTTTTGGGGCAATCACACCCACATGCATGGCATACTTTCGGGCCACCAGTGGCGTCGTCCTGTGCCAGCCCAAATGTATTCATGAATTTCAAGCGCTGCACAAATTAAATTTATTTTACATGAGCAGACCCATGGGCCTGGCTAGCGAAGCGACCTTCGCTGTGAGCCGGCAACCTGCAACCTGCAACCTGCAACTAGCAACGTGCTCCATGGTGCATGTGGCAGTGGCGGCGGCGGCGAACTGATTAAAAAATCCCCTAGCGGGGCAGCAGCCAGGAAAACTTTATTTACGCAGACCAAACAGTCGGAGGAGGCACTGCATCGAATGAAAGCCTGCCATGATTAACTTTTAGATAGGACATGGACACGGACATGGGTGGCGGGAAGGGGGGAATCGGAAGGGGCTTAATAGGGCGCCGACGGCGAGGTCAGATCCGCTTGGCCGGGCGTGCAAAGCACTGAGAGAAAAAAGGCGAGTCTTACATGTGCAGCCACCATTATATTCTGGTTGAAATTAACATTCCGGGCGCCAAAGAGAACGATTGAAAATCTACAAAATCCGGGTAGAAATCTGGGTCTACTTGGGGGTCTTCGCAGGCTCGGGGGTGGGCTCCACGGCGGGCGCTGTGGCAGGCACCATGGCAGGACCCATTGCCGACCCGCGGTCTATGTTCTCCGGGCACTTGCCATCCGCCAGACGGGCCACGCCCAGGACTCCCATGGTGGCGGCCAGACTCATCATGGTGTAGCTCTCGAGCGGCTTGGGGCGCTTCTTGGACTGGACCAGCAGGTAGGCGCCGATGCCGAGGAGGCCGAGCCCGCTGTAGAGGCGGCAGGCCAGGCAGTTGAGCTCCTCGGACACGTTGTCCTTGTACCAGACGGAGAGCTTCTCGAGCATTTTGCGTCCGATTCGTCGACGAGATGTGGAAAGACTGAGCAGAGCCAGCTTGCCCGTCCGAGGCAAGTGGGAAATGTTCCCAGTGTACTCCGGCAAACACAACGCCTCCCTTTCGTCCTGCCGAGCATCTCATTCAAATCATTCTCGCTTGCGTTTAAATATGAATGTTCTTTGCACACTCTCGGCACACATGTGGGGGTGGCTTCCTCTGGTGCCAGGACGAGCCGAGTTTTTACTAATTTACCCAGCCGGAGTCTCGCATTGTTCCCTGCTCTCCCGGCCGAGAGGCTTTAAGGCTCTTAAAGCTGTCCCAGGGACTCCCTAGTGTATGCACACAGTATGTTGCGAGAATCCTGCCCTTCCTGCCGCCTGTCTGAACGACAATTTGCATATTTCGAAATGAAATTAAACCGTCCACAAAATGGGACGAAAATGGAACACCTTGGTGACACAACATCCTGAATGCAACGAAAAATAGTGAATACAATGTAGCGTAGATCTAATAACTCCTCGACTCCTTCCAGCCGACGTCAACGTGAACGAGAGTCCTGTCCATGTGACCCTCTGTGATACCTCCGGCCAGGACACCCTGGATCCGCTGCGCGAGCTCTGCTACCCGGACAGCGACGTCTTCCTGCTGTGCTTCTCGGTGGTCAGGCCGGAGTCCTTCCAGGCCATCCAGGACAAGTGGGCCCCGAAGTTCGCCAAGTCGAAGGCCTCCCTGATCCTGGTGGGAACGCAGGCCGACTTACGCACCAACCGGAATGTCGTCAACAAACTCAAGGTGCGTCCTCCTTCTCTCCCACCTCCCGGAGGCCCAGTTGGGCGGCCCAGATTTTGATTTGATTTGATTTATTAAGCCCGCTGCGAGGGCTCTTATCATTATTTATCTGGGCTGCGGGCTCCGGGCGGCACAATTCAAATATTTATGAAATTCCTCTTCGGGTTCATCTGCCGGAGGCTGACTTGATTTCTCGTCCTCTTCTCCTTTCAGACAAATGGTGAGAAAGCAATTTCGTATGTCGACGCCTGGGATTTGGCAACATCAATTGGCGCCAAATACATCGAGACTTCGTCAGCCACACAGGTGAGTCCAGAGTGGGCGTTGGGCCGTTGGGCCACTGGGAGGGTCCTGGGACTGGAGTTCCTCATATTAATTAAAGCCAAAAGGCGGGCGAGTCATTGCTCTGCCTCCGCAGACCGTCTCGGGTAAACACTTGAATTATGAAGGCGCTAGGTGGGTAGTAGAATCCGATATACCCTAGCTTCAGGGCAGAGGTCCTTCGGCAAATGCTTGCAGGTAAAATGAGCTCTGAGGGTTGCCTGGTGAGGTCTAGGAAGAGTGCTTCCCCAGTGGCAGTGTATCCTGGCGAATAAAAAAGACGGAAAGCAAACTCACAGCTCACTAGGGCTCCCTCGGGAGCTGCCCAAGCATTCGCTGTCGTCCTTTGAGTCGCCTTGTCACCTGGCACGGCTCACAGACACACAATAATCATAATTGTGCGGTTCTCGGTTCTTGGCTCTCGGCTCTCGGCCGGGGAGCGGGGAGGTCCTTGTTTGCCCCAACACTTCCGAATGAATGAGGTTCTTCGCCTCCTGCTCCTCAGCCAGTGCTCCTGTCAGCCGTGCATTGCACTCTGCGTGGATTTCCCCAAAGGTAGCCCCGCAAAAGACGGGCCCCAACGAAGATGGAGCGATTGCAACAAATTGTAAAGTTTCCCGCATCCAGATGATGGCGACAATTTGCCGGGAAAGTGCTCTGAAAACCTAAACGTCTAAAAAATTAAAACTTACAAGCGAACTGTGGACACTCCGGGGCAATTAATTTGAGCTCAAACGAAATATGAAACACTAATACTAATTAATTTTCTCTTTTAAGCAGGACAAAGTCAAGGATCTCTTCGACACAGCCATTTGGGAGGGACTGGCTCCCACCACACTGCCGCCCACGCCCTCGTTCTGGAGGAAGCTCTTCTGCCTGGCCTAAAAAACCGGAAAATTCACCCAACTCACCATGGAGTGCTGGAAAACTCATTTTTTGTTACGTACATCAAACTACGACTTCTCACGAGGAACAACTTGTTATCTTCAAGCGGAAACATCAGGCAACTCAACATGCGCCGGTGGAATACTAATTTGTTAGCATAGACTTCTACTTAAGACTTTTCATATTCAAAAAACAATGCTCTTTAGAATCCTTAATCGGATCGTTTCCTCAGTTTAACTCAACTGATAATATCGAAAACTTATGTTGAAAAATGTTTCAAAATAATCCTTGAATATGAAAATCCCTCGACTCACCGCGCGAGAATGAAAAATTAAGTTTTTGCAAAAATGTTCTCTTTATTAAAACTACCTATGTTAAAAAAATTGTTAGATAGAACCCTTGGATCGGAAGGTTCTATCAATTCCACCCAAGAGGATGAAACACTTTGTTTTTGAATATCTGTACGGTTATTAAAATCTTCTTATGTCAAAAATATGTTATATAGAATGCTTAAGTCGGAAAACTCCCTCAGTTGCACTCATGTGAGGATGAAAAATTATTTTTTTTGCTAAAACCTTTACTTTTGTAACGAAATGTTAGTTGTGTCGTTGTGTTTCCAATTACGACTACTTGTATTGAACAACTTAGTTAGTTAGTTACATATATTATCTTGTTTAGCCAGTGCTATCAGTAATTTGGATGCACACAGACTGATTTACCTTTTAATTTACCCTTATTGAATCTTAATTTATGTATTTTCTTTAGTATATATAGAAAATTTATAGTTTTCAGTTTTTTTTTCGATTTTATTTAATATTATTTAGTTTTTTGTCATTTAGTTTAGTTTGGTAGGCCTTTTTGTATCGCCCAGACCCACAAAAATGTTAAAACATCATTCCATTTAGCATTAGAACCTAGTTTCTAAGAAATCATAAACTTCAAAAATGTAAATCGATGGCAACATCAAATAAAAGCGCATCACAAAAATGTAAACAAACCCTTTTCAGATGTTATTTCAATCATTTAAGTCGTTTCGCGTCGAAATCCGACGAAAAATGGCTAAAACACCAAAAATAATTCGAATTGGACGCCTCGAGTTGAGTCGCACCACCCGGCCATTTTATAATTCCCAACCGGTTCTAGCGTCGGAAAAGTATAAATAGAGCGTCGCTGCACCGGAATCCTCTTTGAAAAAAACTTAGTAACTCGGCCATTTTCCATCCGATTTCGACGGGAGTGGTCTTAATCGATTCCGGAGGACCAAATTAAGCAAACGATGCAAAAAAATTTCGAGATTTTAAACTAAAAATTGTTTGATGGATTTTTTAGAATTTTTTTGCATCAAACGATTAGGTAGATTCCAACGAGTCATTTAAGACATCACTCGTCCAAATCGGACGGTAAATGGCCAAGATACTACGTTTTTTCAAAGAGGATTCCGGTGCAGCGACGCTCTATTTATACTTTTCCGACGCTAGAACCGGTTGGGAATTATAAAATGGCCGGCGTCGACAGCGACTTTTGAGCCCCGAATTTTCTCTTTAGATTTCATTGCGGAATGGTTTAAACGGTTCAGACAAAAGATGTGCTTTATTTACAACAACAATCTTAACTTGGCCAATACCGTTTTAGCCAAAAACATGTTTTGGCCAATACATAAAATTTTTTTTTTGGTAAATCGGTTGGGATTGTTCTTCTGGATCGTTTAAGGTAATCCCCGTCAAAACTGGATGAGGATTATCGAAAAGGATCAAGGATTTCGTTTGTTTTTTAATTTTTTTGGTTCTTTTTCGATATTTTGGTCATTTCTCATCCGATTTTGACGTGGAATGGCTCTAACGACGTGGAAGAGCAATCCCCAACGATCTGCATACATACATTTCACAATTTTACACAATTTTAAAGTTTCCCTCAATAAGTGGGGAAACAAAAAAGGACATTTCTTATTTTCTATTTAATTCTATAGGTATTGCGGCGCATGGAAGTGCAGGACGAGATGCAGGTGATGATTAGAGATGATGCTGACGTCTTGATTCCATCCTGTGTGTCGGGGCCACTGCGCTGGAGAAATTCGGGAGCTACAGGGCTTAGCGAGGCAACAGCAGCAGCGTCAGCGTCAGCGACTGCAGCAATAATAACAAAACTCCTCCAGCTGACTGGCAAGTGCAGTGCAAACATTTTCACAACGTCTGGCCAAATCTGGCTGGCAAACAGCATTAACTGCCTGTCGACGGCCCGAAGACAGCAACCTACAGCCTGCAACTTGAAGCATCCAGGCAGCCCGACTGCAGCAGAATCCTCCGTAGGCCATAAAATGGAAATTGCAAGTCGACGGCATTGCGGAGGCTCCGAACGGCTTACTTTCGTTCCTGCACGAAAAAAGGAAAACAATTACAATAAATCAATAAGGGGGGGATAGTGGGGCAGGATGTGTGACTTACCCTGTCATGATCGAGATTTATGGCTACTTACAAGCTCGGAACATGCGTTATGGCAATAAATAAACAATTTATTAGACAAATATTTTATGGCAAGGAATTGCGTAGAGGCCTGGTAGGTCCTGGCATATGACCCTGCTTGTGATGGCTATCTCCAGGGTACAGTGGTGCCTAAAGAGGAAAGCGTTGTTCATTTTAAATAATACAGATACTGTGGAACAATACTTGCGAGCTGGGAACTGCTTCTGAGGACCATCTCCAGGACATTAGCATCTGAAAAATGAAAAGTATCATTAGTTTCTTGTTAGTAGAATACAATTAGCTAATAAAGTGAAAGCCAAAAAGTATGCTTCTTTAAAATGTAACATAATTGCACCACAACTTGAGCTTTAAACTTAAAGTTTATACCCTGCCAATAATCCATGAAATATATACAAATATTTCAAAAACCCTGGCGCTCTTCTCTGCTTATTATTTTTAGCCCCAGTGTCCGGACTGTCTGTGTCCTTCCAGCCTGTCCAGATGTCACATCGTTTTGAGGGACGGCTGTGTGAAATATTGAACGGATCATTCGATTCGAGCCAGGAGCTGGAAAATTTGGAAAGTGCGTGCAGTCCTCCATCAATTGTCTGCTGAACAGTTCACCTTGCCGTTTTGGCTTCTGGTTTCGGGTTTAAGTCTTTTCTGGTTTTCAGGACGTGCCAATAGAGCACAGACTGGCGACCTGGCGGACTGCCGGCCGTCGGATTCGAGGCACGCGGCTATTTATGTGGGTCATTCACGCGCACGGGATGTGGACCGCATCCGTGGCCCCCAGACCGAGTGTGTAATTTACTTAGAAATAGATACAGATACGGACACGGATACGGATACATGTGGCGCAGATACGCGGCTGGCAGAAGCGCTTAGATCCGGGGGTCGCCGCCGATACCCTGTAACCCACTACAAGATAGCACATATTTTGGGTGGCCTGAGGGCTTAGCCCACACTGGGCTGGGTAGGGTATCCTGCGAGTCGCCCTTCTCTGGCTGGGTCGTCCTGCAGCTATTGTTCCTCCAGCAAGTTGAGAGCTCTTGCGAGGAGGCTAAAACTTATAATCATGGCATCATCAACAAAATTATCGTTTTGCCACAGACAGCCCACACATGTGAGGGCCTGGCGAGGGGGCGGAGGGCCGCACAGATACACTCGCCATTTAAGAGCATAAAAGCGAAACGTGCTCCAAATGCGAATTACTCGCGCCCCAAAACCCACACACGCACACCCTTCAAGTGCCCAGGGCTGGTGTGCGAGTCGATTCTGCTCCTTGGCTCCGTTTTGGCCCATAACTTTAACTATTTTACACGAAACACACACTGTTTCTGTGTTCTCCCTACTTTGTTTTCCCTGCCCTCGTACTTGCAGGAGGGAGCAGGGAGCAAGGTCCTGCTGTCTTTAATATTCAGGGTGTGTGTGTTTATTTTTTCAGCAAATTAACAAGCCAACAACGCCGGAACTCGCCACTTGGGGGTGAAAATTTATAGAGAAGCAAGTGGCAATAAAATATTGGAATCGAACAAACAAAGTAATGACGGCGGCAGTCTTAAGGGTCCCGCACTGAGCAAATCTCGGATTTAACGATACTACTTCCGCCTTCCGAGGCCCCTCGCACTCCACGCGACTCCCCAGCACCTGCACCTGTATCTTTTCATCTCAAAAAGGCACCTCCCTGGCCGTGTAATTGAAGCATGGAAGAAGTCGCAATCCCAATCGCAATCGCTATTCGCACGAACGCACTTCCTCGCAAATAGGGACACACGGAGATGGCTCCATTCGGAGGCGAGATCCTTTGCCGCTAATTGCAATTACTTCAAATATTATTTGCTCACATTTCCGCGCCAAAAACCGCAATCAGCACGGCGGTGGGCCAATCGGGAGGGTGTCGGGCGAGCGAATCACATGACTACCGAGCCAAGGTGGCCGGGGGTCCTGCGAAGGACTAAGCCCAGCCCATGAATATTCCAGATGCCGACCTTAACCCGTTTGCCGTCTGCCCCCGGGATTAAATAGCATATTGACGTCCAGAAGCGGCTCGGCTGTCGCATCCATTTACTGGCTTGTCCAAATCAGCACCTGAATGCATCAAGGACCTCCTGCCCCGCTTCCCCGCTCCCTCGCCCCCCGTCACTTCCAATTTCAGTTGCCATTCACAATTGTCGGGCATGGCTGCTGTCCGATAAGCCCCCTCCACGCCACTCAGCGCCCCTCCTCGCTGGGGACAGCCTGCCGGCGGCTCTCTGCAATAAATCAAACATCAGAGCGATGGACTGCGAGTTTATGCAGCGACAGTTGCCATAAGGCCCAAACACTCCACAAAGGGGCTTCAGACTACAAAGCAATGACTTCCAGTTGGGTCTCCGCCAAAGGTCCTGGAACACGGCTAGAGTCTCCCCTGAAACGCTTTGATTTTAGCCCCGAAGCTCCTTCTTCGCGCGAAGCCACTCATTCATATGCAAATGTATTATTTTATTATAATTCCGACTAAACCTTTTTAGTTTTTTTTTGGATCTCTGGCACCTGCATAAATTTGCCTGCATGCCGATAAAGTTGATTAAATGCAAAGTGGAAAGTGGAAAGTGGCAAGTGGCAAATGGCAGTGGCAAGCGGAAAAGGGGAGTCCTTCCTGGAAAAAAAAGACTTTCAAAGAGGTGCGGGATGCATACTTTGCAAATAATGGAAAATATAACAAAATATTTTCATAAAGGCGCACAAAAAAGCGGCCAGAGAGCAAATTAATTATGAAAAGCAATAGTTGTCAGCAAAAACGATCGCTTTTTCTGGCAGTGCTGCAGCGCGCACTGAAGAGCTATGGAGGGCAGTGTCGACAGTGCTTCCCAGAGACAGCCCCGCCGGTCAGCTGGTGAATTGGCGCGGAATCCACTTATCGACAACTGTTTTGCGGCGGCCTAATCCGCGCCAGAGCCCACTCCGCCCCAGAAACTGAATAAAAGCGGCGAAGGGCCCGGCTTTCCGCTGAGAAGGGTGATGCCCGATGGCCGAGGAGAAGCACCGCATGCTCTACCAGGGCCAGGACCCCACAGCGGACCTCCCCCACCATCATCTGCAGACCGCGCCCCTGACGCAGCCCCCGAGCCCGCCCCAGCGGCCGCTCTCCCTCTCGCCCTCGGAGCCGCCCACCTACGAGGACGCCATCGCCCCGCCGCAGGTGCTCGAGAACTTCGGTTACTCCCAGGACCACCGCAGGACCTTCTTCGCGGAGCCCCAGCACATTAGGAGCCGGATGGCCGAGTTGGCCGTGGAGGAGTCGCACTTCAGCCGCGAGGTTCTGCCCCAGCTGCAGACCATTCCCGAGCAGGACGAGGAGCCGCCCGCCCTGCCCCCCAGGACGATGCCCGTCCATCCGCCGCGTCTGCCCATGCCGGAGGTGCGCAGTGAGTGCCTCAGCTTCTCCCATGAGTCCTGGTCCTGATTTCTTGCTCCCCTCCAGACTTCTTCGCCCTGACTCCGCAGCCGAATCTGGGCGCCGAGGCGGCGGACATCATGTGTCCAGCCTGCGGCGAGAGGATCGTCACGGAGGTGCGCAGGACCCCCAACTCGCGGACCAACGCCCTGGCCGGCTGGCTCTGCACTTTCGGGTGAGTAGCTCCTCATATATCAGTCCCTGGAAGGATCTCCATACGCTATTTGCCAGCTGGTGCTGCTGCGCCTGTGTGTGTCCTTATTTTCTCAACTTCTGCCGGACGACGAGCCACTACTGCCCCACCTGCAAGGTCTTCCTCGGCTCCCACTACCCGCAGGACCGCTGCCGTCAATAGGCACCGGCTATGTCCTTCGGGACCCAAATCCTGGCGCGTCTGCCCGTGTATGTGTAAATAAAGCCTCTCCATACTGGTTCCCACGCCGATGCTGGTTCTGATTCTGATTCTGGCCCGACCACAAGGACTCGGGGCTTATTCGCTTGTAATGAGTAACGGAGCCTGGCGCGGCCGGAAATTGTGCCCCGCAAATCGAATTGCCAGCCTATGCCCTGGCTCCTGCGTCCTCCTCCTCGTCCTTCGTCCTGCCGCGTCCTGCGCCCAAAATGATGCATAACTGCCCTAAACAAATTGCCTCGTCATCACTCCGGTTTCGGCGCACAGCGAGAGACCCTCCTCGCACATCCTGCCGCGAGGAGTGGGTTGTCGCTCGCTACTGATACCCTTTACGGTTCTCAAAGGACACCCTCTACGATAATCATAAGAACAGGATTCGGGGCTTTAAGCTAGGGAGCGTTAAAGTTAATCACAGCATTTCAAGAGCCATGCTTTAAAGTAAGTCATAGTTATCCTTGATTGTCCTTTTAAACAAAAAATAAAGGACAACGGGCCTCAAACCTCTGATCTGTGGAGTAAACTGCCCCTGAAAGGGTATCCTTCCATGTCCCTCGTCGGAGGGTTTTGTGCTTTGAGGTCTGCGTCCATGCAGTGCGATTTGCGGCACTTGCGGGGGAGGCGGGTGCGACGCGTGAACTGCATTCGGATCGCGAGGACGTGGAATTCAATTAGCGCCCCGTGAGATCCTGCCCCAGGGACTTTCGGGTGAGGGAGCGGTCCCCGGAGCGGCCTTGCTGAAAACCAGAACTCTACAACTAGCCGGGTCACAGCCAGAGTCGGACAATAATGGCCATAAGCGCATTACGGCCCGGCGTTTCCATCACATCAAGTATACGCCGCATTGTCTCCGCCAGAGCTGCTCCGGCCCAGTCACAATAGCCGTAATGGCCGTCACAATAATAACAATAACAATAATAACGTGGCGGGCAGAAACAATGCGAAGCCAACAACTCTAATTAGATTAGCTCTGCGAGGCGTTTGCTTTCTTTGTCCGAAAGCCATAAACTTCAAAAGCAAGCAGACAAGATACACTTTCTGCGGGCTCCGGGTCATCTGTTGGGCACAGGCAGGGCCAAGTGATTGGCACTTGGCATACCCATTGGCTGAATCCAACTGCCTAGCTATTGCCCACTGGCCCCTGCTGTTTTCGAAGCTCTAATGGAACTGCCGAAATTTTAAATTTTTTATCGGCTATTTGCGGATGTTTTCCGGGCCGTCGATGAGCCGTTAACGCAGCTGCAGATACAGATACAGCTACAGAATGTGGTTCGGATGCAGATATACTGGCCAATACGGAGCGCTAATCAAATTACCACACTGCCGAGCAAATCAACTGCAAAATGTTTTAATTAAGAGGGGGGGAACAGGCAGGGCCGGAAAAGGCAGCGGGAGCCGAAGTCCTCCGCCGAATCGCAATTTCGATTCGCGCTGAGAGACCACCAGACCACCGAGTGGCAGGAACTGCGGGGGACAGAGCCCGCCTCCAGAGCAATCAAAGGCCAAATCGGCGCAACAGATGCACTTGCTTTGAGAAAGCAACTGATTTTTATAATTATTTGATGGACTCGCCACGTCGCTGGGGCCAAACCCACTTGCGGCCGCCGCGGCGGCGATAGAGGAGAGTTTTTGAAACGAAAACAATTTCGATTTCCCCCAAGACCATTTGCCATTATCCTGGACTGCGAATCATTGCACTTCCCAGCCTGGCCCTGGCCCCGTCCCCATCTCCGCCTCTATCCACGTCCACGTCCCCTTCCCGCCCCGAAACAGAAAGCACGCGTCACGTAGTCGAGCAAATGAACTGCAAGTGACTTCTGGCCCTGCAGCTCCTCCCCGGCAAGTCACCTGGCCCCTGCCCCCAGCCTGGCCAGGCGCAGGCGTCGGCCATATGCCGACTCGTGCGCCGAGTCCTGCCCCGAACCGTCCTCGGCCAAAACACAAGCTCGGCTCCGCGGCAGAAAGGATATATGGGGCTGGCGCCGCTTCGCTGGCTCAATCGCGCCTCGCTCGTTGGCCAGGCAGCAGCTCCCAGTGTCCCAGCGACCCACCCTGGCGCATCCTCTCGCCTCCTGGCCGGCTCAGGATTTACGTGTAAAGGACACACAAGTGACTGGATCTGAAACCGAAATTGAACACAAAGTGACGCTTGTTTTGATTGTCGGCGAGTGAGGAGTGCCTCTGGTTTTTTTCTCAGTGTATCCAGTGGTGGTGCGGCGGGCTGCGCGGGTCAATCCCAGTGAAATCCCGGCGAGCGGTGCCGCGTTATTTCCGCTTCCGCGTGCGTCCAATTAGCGGCGGCGGTCCCGAGACAATGTCTGGAGGACGCAACCCAGGACCCAGACCGGTCCGCCAGCTGGCCCTCCTTCTCGTGCTGCTCGGGGGGCTCCTGGCCGCGGCCGCGGCCGAGGCCGAAGCCACAGGCGGAAATGACGCCATTTCCTTGGCGCCCAAACTGAAGTCAGCTGACGGCAAGGATCTGCAGCAGCAGGACGGCGAGGACGAGGGAGGAGCCCGCCCGGACAAGGACTTTGACTTTGCCGCCTACGTGAACGGTGAGTTTGTTGTTCCGAAATGGAAATTAGACGCCCAATTGGCACCTCGATTGAGACCGAAAAAGGACTCGCAAGGAGTCCCATT
This sequence comes from Drosophila monieri, assembly GCA_035047585.1. NCBI lineage: Eukaryota > Metazoa > Arthropoda > Insecta > Diptera > Drosophilidae > Drosophila > Drosophila monieri. The sequence goes on along the minus strand of JAWNPJ010000061.1, from coordinate 9,358,696 downwards.
CGAAATCAATATTGCTCTTGCACATCCCAGCCACAGACTAGCCAGAGACATCCTCTGCCAACATCCTCTCGAAACAGGACAGAAGCCCGGGCAGGTTCTGTGGAACTCTGTCCCTCGTCCTGGGAGCTACTGAGTTGTCAGACAACGATGGCCATCTGCAAATGGGTGACAAAAATATTTGTTTGCTCGGCAAAAATTGGAATTCAAATCCGGCCAGGAGGGAGGTCCTGCGGGGAGGAGGGAACTCCGACCGCAGTGACAAACATTTGAAAAGCTCTCTTACTTGCTGCGACTGCAGCTGCAAATGTAATTCTGTCACAAAACACACAAAATCACAAAACGTGCGCCAGGCTGCCATGCTGCCAGACTGCCAAGTGAATTACTGCATTACTCATACGCAGAGTGGTCCCCAATCGGAAAGCAATTAAATCGCAAAAACGCACTCGGCACTCTTCATGGATGAATAATAGCTGGGACGGACTCACCTGCTTACTTGTTGCACCACTTATGCGCTGATATTGAGTCCTTAATCGTCCTTCCCGATCGCCTCCAGCAGCTCCCGGGCGAAGGTAACACCTTGCCACCTTAGCTGCCTGGCTGCAGCATCCGCTGGCCATAAATTACGGTCTGATGTGTTGTGGGGCATGTGGGCCATGCCACTTCCTCTGGAAAATGCAGGCGAATCTATCAAATAAAGTACAAGCAGGTCTTTAAAAGTTTAAGGAGAGATTAGGTGTGGGGTCTGCTTCAGGAAGGGGGCGAAGGCCCCTGATAAGCCTCATTGTTATCTCTCCTGAAAGATGTACCTACAGCCCAGCTAGAATGCTATTTATGTTTATTCGGAAGCTCAGACCAACTCAGATAATCAAATCAGGCCCGAGTCCTCCTGCACTCCAAGCTCCTTAAGCCGGCAGACGCTCCACCAACTCCATTGTCTAATTAAACTTTTGCTGCAGTTGCGAGTCTGGTTTGGCGTTAGAAAGTTTCGAAGGCTACCACTGTTTGGCGTGGCCTTGGAAGCTCTGTGTTTTAAGCTGGTTTTCAACCAGCTCCCTCCCCGAGGCTTGGCCAACTGTTTCTGCCGTAATTGTTAAGCCTGTAATCAAAAGCAAATAAAAACATCTGCCATTGCGCCGGACTCGGTAAACGCAAAATACAGGCAGAGTGGTTATGCCACCAGGGCGCGAAGCAAGAAGAGCTCAGCCGGAGAGTCTTCTGGCATTTTATGAATTATTTCGCAGCTCATTAAGGGGAACACGTTCGAGGGCTCCAATAGGCAACCTCCGACCTTTGCACCTTAGCACGCAAAACTTTTGCCAGCCACCCAGCCAGTCAGTCAGTCAGTCAGTTCGGCAGCAAAGTTGCATGCAGGGATAAGTAATTATTTGAACGATTATTGCTCCGAGCAATGGCTCCGAGTCGGGGGCGAAGGCAGGGCTTTTAATTAACACTGCAGACACTTTGATTGAACCAATTAGGCCTCTAATCACATTAGGCGAGGACAAGGAGCGCAATCAAATCAAAATAATCGAGTTCTTCGGGCGGGCGGCAGTCTTCCGATCCAGGTCCATTAGTGTGTCGTAACACTAATTAGCAGGATTAATGTGGGCGCCCCCACCACCCACCCACTCCCAATCTGTGCAACAAGGCCGCTCGCACCGGATCATCCATCATCCGTTCGACAAACAATAGTTCGCTATAATTGTTTTCCTCTCCCAGGACTTGCCACATATTTAGTTGTGGAGCGTTTAGTTGGCCAAACTAATTTTGAATTCCAATTATGTGTCCACCGGGGATTGCCGCCTGTTGCCATAAATTTTTGATCCGCATTGGTTTGCCTTTATGGGGAAAGTATCTAATTAAATAAATTTGTTTTTCCATGTGTCCGACGACGAGGACGAGGACGAGGACAAACACAAACACAAACACAATCCGAAACAGCATCCGATCCTGGTGCCCAGTTTTCCGGGGAGTGGGTTCCAAATCGAACATCCAGCACCCTCCTTTGTGTCCCGGTACGGTAATTGAGTGCAAATTAATAATGCTCCTGTCCTCAGACAATTGTCCTTGCCCACTCACTCAGCCTAATTAGCCTAAGGGTCCTAGTCAGGCTCCTGACGGCCTCTAGCCGGCACTGCAAGCCCAGAGGAGCTTCTGACCAAAAATGATTGGCCAATTGGCACCGCGCTCCGCCCGCCGCCCTGGCAGTTGTCGGGAATTTATTTTTATATGCTGGTCGTTAGGAATAAACCACAATCCGTTTCAGACGGCGCTTTTATCGCCGGCATCCTCCTGCCGGCTGCCTGCCACATCCTTGGTGGCTGACGCCCGGGAACCGGATTGCCTTTTCCCTCGTTCTTGCACAGCGCCGACGGAGATAATGTCACCCGAGGAGGGGCTGCAGTCCTAAGTGCTGGCAGTGCCCGGAACAATTTGGCACCACACTGCGTATGATTAATATAAATTGTTTGGACTTGCCGCTCGCCACGCCCGAGCAAGGCAGAACGAGTGGAAAGTGCATCAGATTGTGTCCCGATTATGGAGCGAAGGAACCTCGGGGTCTGTGCTTTAATATTTATTCCAAGAATAATGCTCATCGATCCAGAAGCCTTCCCAGCCATGGCAGGCAGCCTGTACTTGGCTTTTTGGCCAAGGAGGTGGCCCGCTTCCGAGTGTTGTGGCTGCCACACGCCCCGGTCCAAAGTGCACATTACTGGAAGTGCGACAGCCACCCGGGACCGGCACTGGGACTGGGACTGGGAATGGAGTGCTGATGCAGCTGGCGGAGGGCAGGAAGAGGCAGCATCAACATCACCCAGCCCAGCTTCCAGTTCCGCTATCCTTTGTGGCTTTTCATGTGCCAAGTGCCGGCAATATTCAGAGCCCCGCTTTTCCCACAAAATGCATAAAAAACGGAGCAGAAACCGAGCACACCTTTCAAAAATTCAACGGCCTGCTGCGGAAAACGAAACTGGTGGCTTGGTCAGCGCGCTTTCCGCGGAGGACGAGGAAAAAAGGATAACGAGCCAGAGGCCACGGCGAAAGAAAAGTCGTGGAAAGCAATGGAGTAGATGCGGCGGAGGGCAGCAGCGGGCTACGCGTCTAGACACGACGATTGTTGCAGCAGCAGCTTGTTTAAATTTCATGTCCTGGCTCTGCGCTCTGCCACTCAGCGAGGGGGCGTGGCAGGAGAGCTGCCTCCGGGGCACAGGTGGCTGCATGGGACAGGGACCAGAGAGCAAAACCATCCGACGCACAGATTCGTGTACAATTTCTTTGCACTTTCGAAATTGTGCGACTAAAGCGACTGAGAAGAGCTCAGGTCCTGGAAAACTTGTTGCCCAAGTCCTGGAAGAAGTTCATTAGGCCTTAAGACCGGGCTCTCCCACGGAGCCAGCTCATATACTTATCCGCTCAAGCGTTTCCCAACCTCTCACCCCCACTGGCTGCCAGTCCCCCGGGCGCCTGCCAAACGAACTCAATGAAGTGATAAACTGGCAACATTTAGTCCTTTGTCTGCTCGTCCCTGCCACTTCCTTGTTTTGTTTTATGGCCCAAGAAGTGGGCCAGAGCCAGAGCCAGAGCTCTGCAGGCGCTCCAACTCAAAAGCCAAATGACAATAAACCATAAAATAAATTAGCCCCGAAGTTCAATGCGAAAGTTTGCAAGCTCGCTCTCGGCCAGACCTTGCGAGTGAAGTGTTGGGCGGCTTGGAATCCACAGTCCTGAACATCGGAGCTGCCAGCTTTCCCACGTGTCGCCTACGTGCCGTGTACTTATCCGCTCCTCTCGCTCCGCCATTAGGCAATTTTCCGACTGGAAAAAGGTTAAAGTATCAGTTCGATAATTGCGTATCATAATGGAGCCCAGAACGGAACGGCCACCACATGCATTATTGAAACAGAGTGGACCCAGTCGAGGGGCGGGCGGAGACACAGACTGGGCCACAAAGCAAATTTAAACAAATTTCGCCTAACGACCAACCAGTGCATTGTTCCGTTTCTATTCCAGCCGCTTGCCGCTTGCCACTTGCCACTTGCCACTTCCCCAGTGCCGGGCGGGCGGGGCAAGCCAACCGCGGGACCGTTTCAGAAACGCACAAAGTCCATTTAAATAAATGTTAATCCCCGATTGCCGGCGCACGCACGCCCACACACCCGCCCCACCCACCCACACACACACCTCGGCAGTCTCACCTTTGAACTTTGGCCCATCAAACTAAACAAAAGGTTAGCAGCTTGCTTAGCGGAGGGGAGGGGCCAACACCAGCCAACTGACAGGAGCATCTTTGGCAGGGACATAGAGACAGTCGAAGAGCGTTGAAAGCGAGCCAAGTTGACATTTTGAGAAGCGCGGAGAAGGGCGATTTCTTTGAAGCTCGACTGGGAAGCGAGGAGAAGGATCACCCGCTCCCGCGAAGGCCAGACACCACCAGGAGGCTCGAAAAACAAAATCGGACGCTTAAATGCTTGACTTTATTGGCTCACTGTGCCTCGCACCTCCCTGCCCCCATTGAAGTGCGGCAATGACCACTAGCAAGGACACCAATCGATGCAGCTCCATACCTCCCTTGCTCCATTAATATTTCACGTTCATATTCGCATTCGTCCTCCGCCGCACCACTGATGCCCCTTCAGCCCTCCAGAGCTCCGGCCTCCCAGGCTCGTTCACCCGACGGATTCCGGACGTCTGGTCGTGTCAGAGGAGTTGAAAAGGGTTTTTTCGTCATCGCACTTCCTGTCGGCGTGCGGTCGGTGTCCGACGAGTACTTTAATTGTGTTGACTTTGTAAATGATCCATTCATAATGCTACTCGAAGACATCACACCCATCATCCGCGGATTTCCGTGGCAGCACTCTGCTGGTGGTATGGACTTTTAATCCTTCACGCTACGCCGTTGCATACTCTTCTCAAAAGTCCCCGCCCCTTATGCCTCTCGAACACTGTGCCTTTATTTGTTAAAGTCCTCCACGTCCTTCCACGCCCCTCGGGGCAACCCCTTCGCAGGGCAATGAAAACACCAAGCCACAGAAATGAAACAAAATGAAAATCGATAATGAATTAATTTCACAGGCACCGAAGGCAAATGGCGCAGACAAATTTATGGCTGTGGGCTGGGCCCCCACCTCTGGCCACTCAGCCTTTACTTAATGGTCAGTTCAGTTCCAATAATCTGCCCCCCGACCGCCCGGCCACCAGGAGCGTTTAGAGCCAAAGTGGATTTTGAGGAGCGAGATCAAATAAGGAAATTAGTAATGAGCACATTTGTGATTTAAAATGGGAATAATTGTGCCACAAGCTCGTGCGGATTCCAGGGGGATTATCTCCCGAACTGGATGCGAAAGTCTGTGGGAAGCGCCGGGCACTTGTGTGTGTTTTCAGCATAAATCTCCGGATCTCGATCTGGGAGAAGTTTCTGCGGAACTTTGGGCGTGTGGCCTAACAAGCTCTGCCCGTCTCGCTCTCATTCGGCCCGGTCTGTTTGCTTGTGGCTCAGAGGGTTTAATTTTAAGTGGCGGGACGAGGAGTGGGAGGCGCCCAGCAGGACGAGGAGCATCGCAGCGCACACCTGAGCCCAGTCGACTGTCGCAAAACGAACCAATTAGTGTCAATCGGAGTTTTTGCTTCCCGCTGTCAGGAGGTGTCGGAAAAAGGCCAAGGGAGGCCCCCTGCTCGGAGATATGACTCGCATATTTGAGGACTTGAAGCGGAGCGACCACGGAATCGGGAGTCCACCAGCTGGTAATTGAGTTAGTCGGTGGGCCAGGGATGCGGCCAGTTAGCCGTCCCCATCAGACGGCAATCGGGCGCATTAAAAACTAATCACAGCCCATGCATGCGGCTCAAATGATTAGGCGTTCGATTCGCCGGCTCTCGACATGCAATTAAAGTCGAGTCTCCCCGCCGGCCCTCCCCCTTTATAATAATCTATTTTTCGCCTCCCACTGGCCTGGTTCTCGGCGAGAGTGGGTGTGGGTGTGGGTGCTGGCCGTTCGTGTGAGCCGCTTTCCGCACGTGTTTGAACATGCAATGCAACTGCAATTATGCGCACGACTGACACACATTACATTTGCATGGCCTGGCATGGCCTGGGATGGCCCGGCATGGCCCGGCAGAGAAGCCAAACACAGCAGAGCCCCCCTCGTATTTATAGCCTACTTGGGCCGTAAGACGGTGCCTCTGCGGAGGACCAAGCGCCATGAGTAGCCAAAGTAGCCAAACTGACTCCGTTTGGGAGTAAACACAAAGGAAGTGGGTTGATCTGCCGAGGAGATTTGGCCAAGGAGCTCGTCCCTTTCAGGCCCTCAATGGCCAAAGGTCGGCCCCTAATTTGGGGCTTTATTCTCGACCAAGGGATCGCAGTGCCTTGGACGGAGCTCCCAAAACTCTGGCCATTCCACTCCTGATTGCGCAGTTTGCTCCCCGGCTTCTGTTTGACATGCAAATGCTGCAGCTCGGCACATAAACTTTTGACTGGAGCATGTGCACATGGGGGGGGGCTATGTACCCGCCTATGTACTCTTCCGTACATGCTGGAGATGGGGTGCAGTTGAGTGAGAAATGAGAACATCGCTTGGCACGCGAATTCTGTGGCAGCTTTTGTTGTTGTTTCATTTTTGTATACCGCCGCCTGCATTCCGAGGGCCCGGCAGAGTCCTTCCCTCCCCTCTTCCGGGGCTTGGACGTCGGCAATTTTCTGCATAAAAATCGCGGCTGGCTGCTGCTTGGTGGCGATGGCGGATGGCAGCCAAAAGAACTTAAAGTAGGTTACTCATGGCCACCCATCAGCCCACGAACATCTCTACACTGAGCGAACTGGGGGGCAGAAGCGGAAACAGTTGAGGATGTGAAGCCGTTTTTTCCCAAAAGTTAAAGGTCGGAGCTAAAACCTACTTCTGTTTAATTGGATCTCTTCTGTTTAAATTAATTGTATCTGAGAGGTGCCTAGCAAGTATCTGTGGTGCATGCTTAGGGTTTGCCCCGCCCTCTTGGCCCCCTCCAAAACACCAAAACACACTTTCGGGGGCAGTAATTGAGGAAAGTTTGGAAAGGAAAGGAAAGGCAAAGTTGCCGCATGTACGAATAGTTTGCTGCATAATGACAGGCGCGCCGGCATGCATATTTATGCCCCACGCCCCCTGCCCCCTGCCTCCTGCTTCTTGAGGATGCCCCTCCTTGGCCGCCGCAGAAGTCGAAGCGCAGAAAGTCACGCTCCATTGGCCCGGTCAATAGGGCGGCCCGTGCCTCCCCCCTTCCGGCAGCCGTAATCAGCCATTCCTAAATCACTTCGGATCAAGGATCCCCAAAGAGTTGGCCGCCGATTAATTATTTAGAAAACATTTCAATAGACTTCACAAAACTGGAATCACAAAGCGAAACCGCAACGAGGAAAAAAGTGCAGGACTGGCAGGACTCGCGCACTGGCGCCTCCTGTCTCACTCCAACCGCCAACTGTGGCCAGCAATAAAAATTTTACAGACAATTCGCTTTTATTGCATTTCACACACACACACATACCAGTGCGAGAAAGGTCCTGGCCAAAAAGTTAAAATTAAAGTGGCAGAAAGTAATTTGTTCGGAGGGAACTTTAAGGGCCGATTTATATTTAATTAATTGGGATTTATTTGTTGGTCCTTTATCCTTTAAAGTCTGTTTATTTTTAGTAGCTGCCTTAGTTGGTGACTAGACGCCAGAGAGTCCTACGCCCTAAGGACTTCTTTTGCAGCCAAAGGTGTTGCAGGTGCACTTCTGGGGGCTAAACGAATTAAAAAATCGAAGCCAGTGCCACTGGGGCGATGAAGACTGTCCAGCGGCGGACTGGGGTGCGCCCCAACCGCCCTCAGAGGCGGAGGACCAGCAAGGAGGCACAACAGCTGCATACAAATGCCCCACACACGCCTGAGTCTGAGCGTGTGTCGAGTGTGGAAGCAAAGAAAAAAAATTAATTTAAATTTTTATGATGCCATAAAAATAATGCATGGCATGCCCCGGCTGGGGGCGTGGCAAGGATGGGGCGAAGTGAAGTGGAAGCTGGTGGAAGCAAAAAAGCAAAGGCAGGAGGCAAAAAGCAACAGCAAATGCGACGACGAGGGCGCCACGTTGGCCCAATTAGCTGCACACTGTGCCCCAGCATGTGGGATGGCGCGCCGAAGGGGCGTGGCAGGAGGCCCAGACACCAGGACACCCTAAGCAGCGTGTCATTAGTGCCGCCTCCGAAACAAAGCGAAGAACACGCGGAAGCGGGAGGTCCTCGCAGGAGGAGCGCTGCGAATTCCAGCCACCTGGCCATGTGTCCTCGGAATATGTGGTAAGCGAGTGGGCCCAGAGTGGTCGGCAGTCTCGGCTAGGAAACCCCACCAGAGAGGCAGCCATAAAGAGGATACAATTTAAACCCTACCCCTGGTCCACGTGTATCCACTGCGTATACTTAATATTTCCATTCGGCTCAGCGCCTCAACGACTTAAGGCTTCTCATTTGCACTTCACACCGCAACAGGACAACTTGCCGCGTCCTCCGCGTCGGGCCAGAACAATGAATACAAATGAGTCATTTATGGCCGACAAAAGGAGCCGAGAGGTATTCGTGGCTATTTCTGCACTGCGTTTGTGGCCAAAAGACCGAAAAAAGTGTCAAGGCAAGGACATTGTAGAGTCCATTAAAAACATAGCAATAAAGCGAGGAAGCCCGAAGGAGGTCATGCTGGCCGCTCTAAGATTTGACAAGCAATTGGCCGGGATATATTAGGTCCTGACCAGGACACTACCTCGGGGCCAGCTGTGATTTATGGCTGGCAGGGTGCGGTGCATATGGCAGTGTGCTCTGATCCTTTCCGGCTATCTGGGTCGATTGGTAGCCCCGGCACCCTCCTCTGGGCACGGACCTCGCCGCCTGATCCGCCATAAATGAGAGGGCGCTGGCCACTTCTCTCAGCGGCAATTAAAATCGAAAAGTCGAGCACGCAAGGAGCTCCTCCTGCAATTAAGCCCTCCGAATGATTTACCTATCGATTGGTCCTTTTGGTTATGTTGCTCCTTTTAAATGCTTTCAGCTGAAGCACTCTTGAGGAGGCGAAAGAACTCAAGATTTATTCCCCCTTCCGCTTTTTGTCCCTCGCTGGCAACAATTTAATATTTGAGGAGCAAAAAGTCCTGGAAAAAGGATCAAACGTGGGGGTGGAGGAAGGAGTAGCTCAATGCAATTAATCATAATGTAGCACCACCCACTCTGCCCCATTCCTCAACCGAAGAACAAACCTAATTCGCCGCCATTTCATTCCACTTTCTTTTCGTTCCTTTTTGGCGCATGTAGTGCAGTGTAAAGTGCACGCCATAAGTGTATGTCTGCAGGAGAGCGGGACTGCCGAGGGGGGAGCAATGCAAAACGCAGTTCGCAGAACTTGCAAGAGACAGGAAACAAAACTAATTATCGTTATGACGAAATTTTTGCTGCTTCCATGTTCCCATAAATTTTATTCATTCTACACTGAGAGAGAGAGTTCTGCCAGGACTCGTAGAAAGGCTACAACGAAGACCCAGCTATTTTTCGCAGTGCAGCTGGAAGAGTGTCAAGCCGGTTGGAGAAAAGGGGCGCCGCCTTGCGACTGGTAGGCGTGCGAGGGCGGGACTGTGCGAAGACGCCCATATTCATAATTACTGTTTACACACTTAACGAAGACTCCAGGACTTCGCAGGAGACGAGCACAAGGACGAGGAGGAGGCATGTTCACCAAGAAGACGAACAAGAGGAAGCACAACGAGGCCAAATAAAAAAGAAGCTGCGGCCGTCGACAATTTTTGAAACTTCATTTTCGAAATGATGCTCATTAATCACAAAACCAAAACGCTGAAAGCTCGCCAGGACACCAGTGGGGGAAGCCTTGGCAGCGAGCTGGGGAGGGGCTGTTGGCGTGTTGGCCAATACTTTGCTGGGCCTAAGCACGCAAGTCAACGGGAGCAGTTGTCGCAGAGCTACATCAACAGCGGGTGTGGGTGGAAAAATGGCGGAAAAGTTATGGGGCTCACTACTAGGAGGTTCTCCAGGCCAGGTCGCCAGGACTACCAACTGCGGAGCAAATGAATCAATTACACAAATAAGACACTTGCTCCTTCTATTTCTTCCGATTCGTCCCAGCCTTTCGCCATAGAACTGTCTTGGGGGGTAGATAATGGCCAGCTATTACGTCCTTTTGAGTTATCAAGTACGAATGTACAGGTAGACCTGTATGGGTAGCCCAATTAACCCGACTTTGCGGACTTTTCGACCTTGCACGCACGACAAAGGAGCTCCGCAGCTCCCGAAAGCCAAATATGGAATACTCTTTTCGGCCTACGGGGCGGCTACTCAACATTACCCATACGGCCTGTGGGCCGCATGGCTGCCTCTTGACTTCGATATAGCGCATACGCCCTGTGGTCAGTGGATAGTGACAGCCACCTTTTAATTACTATTTTGAGTTGTGAGGTTGGATAAAGTTTTGAAGGCTCAGGTCGGCTTGATTTATGGGCCACAAGTGAATGGACTCCCCCCTGGATGCGGGGGCTGCTTGCTGCCGCTTGTCTGCGATCCCTGCTGGTGTATATCCTGGCATTAACCATTATCTCCACATCTCCATATCTGCCAGGGCGACCTTGGGGCACAGCTGTTGCCTGACTGGCGCACATCCAACCTCACACACCCCCCAGCACCTGCGCCCACACAATAAAGAGCAAATTGTGCGGCCTAGCCCACAAAAACGCAAAAGAAAGAAACGGAAGCCTGGCAGGACATCAGTCATGGGCCTTGTTTTAAATACCTGGCAGAACGTGTAATTTTTTAGTTTTGGCGAGTCCTTAGTCCTTAAAGGAGCAGGAATTAGTACTTTGCCCTTTGTTTTCTGCGAAAATAAAGAGCGCCCGAAAATAAATAATTCCGCCATTGAAGTTGTCAGTCCCTGGCTCCTTTAGCTCCTGTTGCCCATTATCCTTTGTCCTTTTCCCCCCCCCCACTCTCGCCACATTGCTTGTTTTTCCTTTTCCAAGTGTTTCTGTTTGTTTTCTTTTCGTCCTATGCGTTTGGGGCGCTCTCGACGGTGGCACGTAGCGAATTCCATTTACGTGTCCTTGAATTCTGCCCAATATTACTTGGTCCTGCCCGGCTCCTGCTGCTGCTTCATAAAAATAGGATTCCGAATAGAAATTAATAATCAATATGGCAGACTGCAGAGGCGAAGCCAGCCAAGAAATCCCGCCGAAGCCGAGAGAGGGGCAATTTGTGAGGCCATTTTCCTCACGACAGGTGGCACTGTCTGTCTGCCCCGCATTCCTGCCACACACACACTTTTTGAAGGCCGCCCCCCTCCGGCTGCAGGCCCCGACATAACTCATACGCACCGTGGCCACCCGCGACCTGCCAGGATTAATATTTAATTAAATCGATATGCTCCCATCTCGTCCCGGCCGCGTTGACAGCAGCTTGTAAAATTCAAACCAAAACACTGACAGCCCGGTGATTTATTTATGTCGCTCCGGTCTCCGGCCCGACTTTGTCTGCCAGCTGTCTGTCGGCAAATATTAATTATACGCCCATTTAGCCAGTTTTAAATGGCCGACAGAGTTCCGGAGCGCTTAATCCTGGCAGCTTGGCCGAAATCTTCAATTTACTTTCCATTTGCACCGGAGCTCTCTGTTTGCCAACGAATTCCAGGAATTTGGGCCAACATCTCAATGCAAAGTAGTGCAATCAGGTGCCAGATTCTCAGGCACATCTCCGGCGTTTCTATGTATTTACCCCCTTAACGTTTTGGGGAATCCAGGATGTCCGAATGAGTCATCTTCCGAAGGACACATCTCCTCCCATTTAAATCCGATTTTGAAGCGGAATTCCTTAAAACACTCGTGGACTGAATTACTTTCGATCTGCATTTAAATCCCATACTCTAAAATTTTTGAGATTTTTTTCATTTTTTATGATGTAACCCCTTCAAAATTCTGGGGATCCCTGGATGTCCGAATGGGTCATCTTCCGAAGGACACATCTCCTCCAATTTAAATCCGATTTTGAAGCGGAATGCCTCAAAACGCTCGTGGATTGAATTACTTTCGATCTGCATTCAAATCCCACATCGTAAAATTTTTGAGATTTTTTTTTTCATTTTTTATGATGTCAGTCCCATTGTTTTCAATTGAGGATATCCTTGGGAAAATGAGAATATCTTAGATGACTCGGGGACTAATTATATTTCGATTGTTTTCTCTTTTTGAAAGATAGTTGTGACATTAATTCGCTAAACTTGTAGCTGAAGTGATGTTGCCTAATGGCTGCTTGGAAAACGTTTAGAAAGGCCTCATATTTCAACTTCAGAGGCAGGAGCTCCCCAGTTTCCGACTTGCCTGTTTTGTGTCTCCGGTAGTTTGCGGAGTTTGTCATTTGGACAAGGACACACGCGGTATCAGCAGCAGGACGAGGAGCAGGGAGCAGGCCATCCAAACAGGACTCGCAGAACAAATGGACAACAGTCGAGCGCGCACATGTCCTGCGAAAGCGAGTATATGTGGGTTCTGGTGCCCCGTTTATGATTGCATTATGGCGGAAAACAGCTGAAGTTGATGCCGCAACAGCTCCTAACAGGACAACTACGAGGCCAGCCGCAGCAACAACCAGGGCTGCGTAGGTTTGCATAATTCCACAATGAGCCGAAAGCCCGCCAAGGGCCAAAGAGGGGGGGAGCGAGGAGGAGGCCCCCAACTGGCTGATTGCAAAGTGAAAAGTTTCGCAGACGGAGCTGGAAGCTGGCAAGTGGAAACTTTCATCGGCTTGTAAATGATGTTTTCCTGGCGAGCAGGGCGGGGAGTTGTATCAGCTTAGATCCACAGATTGGATGTGACACACTCCCGGCCCAGGAAGGGCGCCTGGCGCAATCCATCAGGAGTTTGGACACTTTGTGGTGCAACTTTCGGGCCAAGAAGACTGCTCCTGAGTCGCTGTCAGAGCAGGAGAGCTCCCCGAAAGAGTTGCGCAAATTAATTAGTTTATTAAATTTGTGAAACTATTTCCCTTTTGCTCCAATTTGTTTCCCTTCCTGTCGGCAATGAAATTTTAATCCCAGACAAAGCCCCAATCATCCCAAGGAGGCGGAAGTACTCGGCTGTAGATGTGTTGTAACGCCCCGGCAGGAAGCGAGCGGAAGGAGGCGAAAGGAAAAAGGCTGGCAAGGACAAAACAGGACATGTGTTTGCCCCAGCCTACGATTGTTGCTCGAAGTGTTACTGTTATTGCCACCAAGGGGCACGGAACTCCTGCCACATGGCCCAGAAAGAAAAAACCAAGGACTTTTGTCCTTGAGATCTTCAAAGGCTTAGCATGCTTAAATGCCAAGGACAATGGACGTACTTTGTTTACCAAGGACATAGATGGTGTCCCTTAGCAGGAAGCGCTTTGTCTTTAAAACTCCTTTAAGGAATGTATGAAAAAATAAATATTCTTATCCCCCTTTATCCTTGTTTGCTTGGCGCTCCGGTTCAGTCAGATTTTATGAGCTCCGAGGCCAGGCAGGACTCCTGGCAGTCCGAGTAGTCCTGCTCCTGGCCGGAGTTCAATTAATTGCTCGTCCCAGCCACGCAGCTGCCTTGTAAACACTCGCCCATGTGCGTATGTTTGAGTTTGTGTTTGTGTTTGGCCATGTCTGGAGCCTGTGTATCCTTGTGCTGGCCATGTTTCTGCTGTGGTGCGGGCGGGGGTGTGTGGCAAAACGCTTAACACTCAACTGAGCACAAAGCCCAAAAAGTTGATGAAGCGTCAGCAGATGGCGAGGGCGGTGGCCCGGCGGGGCGTGGACTGTGAGGCGCCCCAGGACTGTAATCGGTTTAATGGACACTTCACATGAGCACTTTTTTCACAAACTGCAGTAACAAGTATCTTTTTGGCTTCAACTGACAAGTTTTGACAAGAGGAGGATAATTTTGTAATATAATTACTTGGAAGTGAATCAAATTTGTCCGAGCAGTGCCGGAAAACGAGTGGCACAGAGTGGCAAGGACTCTCCCCATTGGCCCTGCAAGGAAGCAGAACGAAAAGCCAGGGCTTGGGCTTAAATGAAGTGAAATGAACGAAATCGGCTTAGCTTAAGTCACCACACATGGCTCTTCCGCATCGTTTTCCGCCGCTTATTTATTTCCTTTCTCGCCCGCCGACCATCTGTGTGGCAAATTACTTTCTCGGCGGCATTAAATGCCTGCCCTGCCACACATTGTGGCAGCCATAAAGCGCACGAACAGAAGGCGTCGGCAGGACACAATAAAAGCAAATCAAAGGCATAAAAAGAGAAGCAAACAACAGGTTGGCCGGCCCACAAAAACACCAGAGCAGCCAGAGCAGCGCGCGCCTCGTAAATATACAAAATACACACACATATTAGGGAAATTTCGTGTCCTTCTCAGCGAGGGGGCGCTTGAAAACTAATCGGAGGCACAGCCTTCTGCCCAGAACTCACAAGGCCACTCTCGCCTCTCACACTCCCTCACGGCCCTGTTGCTTCGGTTTTCTGTTTCCGATTTCCATTTCAGCAGAACAAGACGGCTTTATGTCCTTTTCGTCCAGGACATGGGCCATATTCCATAAATACGTATCCTTTTTTATCTGTCTACTATTGACACTCGCCCCGGTTCAGGACTTCCCCAAAATCTAATTCGAATTCAGATACATTCCTTAAAGCTGTTAGGACGGGACCCCTATTTTTCCTACTTTTTGAGGCCAACAGGTGACAGGACGAAGGAGGGGCCGGAGGGGAGGCTGCCGAGACAATAAGTAGGACGAGAATGGCTCTGTCGGCTTATTAAACATATTCCGTGGCGCTTTTTAATGCAAAATGCCGAATATCCTCCCGCCATGTCCTGCGGACTTGCTCCGTCGAGTTGGCGAAACAAAAAGGCAAAGTTGACATTATGCAGGACTTTTTGTTTCCCGAATCCGATGGCAGAGCGAGCGGGTGGGTGGGTGAGTTTTTGTGTGGCCCCGCTCTTTGTTATATATTTATCGTATTTTGAAACAATTTTTGTTGTTCTTTCGGGGAATATGTTGCAATTTCGGCATCATAAAAATGCAAATGTCCTGGCGTGTGTGTGCCGAGCCAGAGGAGGAGGAAGGCGGGGCGGGGCGGGGCGCATTAAGCCGATTTAAATGGAAGGCCATGGAAATTCGGCATTTTCCGGTCTCATCCCAGCCATCCGGCGGAGCATCAGTGTGTTTTCTGGGGCGTGCGGTGCTCCGGAGCATTAGCTAAGCTTATGTTTAAATATTCCATGACATCGATGAATAGTTTAGGTTGGGGCTGATTTGTCCGTGGAAATCGGGGGATTACAGAAGCGCGAGCAATCCGTCCTCGTCGCGAGGTAATCCGCAGAAATCGCATTCGAAAATCGAACTGCATGCTCGAAATATGATTCCATAGTCCACAGCCGTACTCTTAACCTCTAATCCGGTCGAAAGTCGATTTCAATGTCACATCCCTCCCACGCACACGTAACAGTTTCTTGCGCTTGTATTTTATTGACAAAACATCAAAGCCAGTGCCTCGTCGCCTGCCACCGACATGTATTACGCATACGACCCGTGGCGCAGCAGGAAAGTTGCGTCCTCCGCCCGACGTCAGCGGAATGGATAACTTTCGCATTCGGCCATTAAACTAAGAAGGAGCAACAACGGGTTGCCGACCAAACAAAGTCCGACTTTCCATTTAAATGTGCTTTTAAGGACCGGACGGGCTCTCCGCCCGCACGCTGCTCCGGCTGCGGACATTTTAATTAGACTTTAGTGGCTTTTGTGGCCGCCATTGTTGTCTTGCCGGCAACTATGCGCCAAATAAATTTCAATGACAAATACCCAGCCAGCCGCACGCCCCCATATGCCGGAGCGGAGGCTTTTGTGTAAAGTATAGCATACTATTCGGAGTTCGGAGTTCGGACTCCCCGGAGCCCAAGGGAGGAGGGGCCAGGGGCCAGGCCAACTTTAACGAGGCCAGCATCACATTCAATCGAACAACCAAAGCGCATTAACAAAATGGGCTATCTGAGCTGCCATTTAATTACAAAAACTCTGGCCAGAATCCAGGTCTAATCGGTTTAATTATTTCATTTAGTTTCCCCGCCAAAGGAGCCCCTGGCTCAGGCTTTGTGCCGGACTTTCCGGGCCGCTTTTAAAAGGGAAACTAGAAAAATGTTCACGGACAAATTGGCCAGTTGAATGGACAAATAGATCGCTGGATAATTATGCTAAAAGTTGTGAGCGGCAAAGGTGCAAAGAGCGGGCTAAAAATCAACAGGCCATAATGGGTTAATTAAGGCAGGAAGGCTCCGCTCCCCCAGCTCCTGCTTCTGCTTCGCGAAGCTGCTGAATCATCTGTCCGGTGTACACCTGTTAGCCATCCGCCTCTCCGCCCGCCAGCCTGTCTATTAATTAGCCCAAAGTGGATAGAGGAAATAGCCAGGCCGGGGCAAGGGTTGGGCGAGGGCCGTGCTGCTAAAATATGCAGCATGCTTATTACGAGCATAATAATTAAACTCTAGAGTGCCACAAAATTCAAATATGCACTGGCCGAGGCAGAGGCGGAGGCAGAGGCAGAGGCAGATAGAGAGGGCCAAGTGGGGTCAGTTTGTTTACGCGATTCCGTATGACATTCATGCACGTCCTGGGCGGGGGTACGTGTGTTGGGCTCAGTGTTTGGCAGGGATTTGCGCTGTTTGTCTAGCCGGCTCAGAAGAAAAATAAGCAAAGTCAGGGGAGGAGGGAGCGGGAGGCAGCCGCTGGGAGGCGCTGGGTCTGCGTGCAAATTAATGCGACATTTATTCATTATGGCATGAAACAGTCGCTGCCGAGGATAACAGGAGGATCTGGCAGGACACGCGGGGGCATTACAGATGAAGCAGCCATCCACTCGACAGCCGGGCAACAATGGCGATGACACACTAAGGCACAGTGGGACCTGCCTGCTTCTGGAAGTCTGGTCTGCAATTAAAGGATTTTAGCACAAGGATACTACGCAGAAGCAGGATTTCTCCACGAAATGTTTGGATATTGCCTTGTTCGGCCCACTGTGCCTTCACGACAACCTCAATGGGACGCCCACTTGAGCGGACCCCAGCTCTGTTGCCGTCCCGGTCTCTGCCCCCTCTTTCCGTCTCTGTCTCCGACTCTGCCCCCACTCCAGCTCCGGCTCCTGCTCCATAACGTGTCGCCGCAGAGCGTCGAGGGACATAAAAAGCATTTGCGTGATTTTATTTCGCATTTTTCTGTTGCTCTTCAGCGCGACTTTGCTTTTCTGAGTATCCTGACGGCGACGGCGGGCGTGGATCTCCCTCCCAGCTGGAACAGAGGCCGGAGTAGGCCGCCTCTGTCTCCGGAGATTGGCCGTATGCCTGGCCGTGTTTGCAGAGCTTGTGTTAATTTAATCACAGTAAAAAGAATTTAATTAGTCGAGGCCCGCACCAAAAACAAGCGGCATTAATAAAAAGGCGTGCTGAATAAAATTTCCATAACTCTACCCGCCGCCCGCCGCCCGCCACCCACTGCCCACTGCCCTCGGAGCAGGGGCTAGGAAAACTGGAGCAGCTGCCTGGCCAAATTATTAACTTGACTGAATTCCGTCGCCAGGTGTGGACAATGGCCGTGAAGCAGGAAGGAAGGAACAGCTCTTCCTGCCAGCCAAGCGACTGCCAGAGCACTGGGGCACTGGGAGAATAAAGGGACTTTTTGGCGGCCACCGGAATACTTCACATATTTTCGGTGTCCTTGCCCGGTGGAAGGAAGTTTCGCTCGCAATTTGCGATGCCTTTTATCGCCCATCTGCCCACACACACTGCCAAAACACACACATATTCCATTCTATTTTTATAGAGACGCTGGCAGACTTTCGTCCTGGAATGGCAATTCAGTCAATGACAGGACATAAAGGAGCCACCACTGGCACAAAAATATTCTTGTCTATTCAAGCATGACTGAAAACCTATTTTGTCCGGGTCAGGTGCATGCAGGATCTACATACATGGCCACACATACGCACGCACACACCTGGGCCAGGAGGACTCAGGAGTGGAAGTGGAAGTGAAAGAGTGGAAGTCAATTCAAGCAGCTTACTTTTATTTAAGCAAAAGGCAAAAGGACACTCACACACGCCGCATTTTTTGCCATTTCTGCCTTCCATGTTCTTGAGCTTCTGTAGCTGCTCTGACCTTTCTGTTTTATTTTCCATACGCGGCCACTTGTCCCTCTCCGTCGCAGTGTCCTTTTTCGTGTCCATCCCCGTCACTCATCTCGTTCTTTTTTCAGATTTCAATTTGCAAGAAGAGGCCTCCATTCCGGAGGACATATTTGACCAGCACGGCGGTGACATTGAAGACGAGGATGCCGGCGTCGCCCCCCAACTGCAGTACCCTTCGGCTCCCCTAGGACCTGGCCACAATCAGGACGACGATCAGGATCCAGACCCAGACCCCGACCCAGACGCAGACGCAGAGAAGGAGCTCCCAGCGGACAGAGATCAGGAGCAGGACGAGTCCGATGACGATGCCTCCGAGGCGGCTGATATTGTGAGTACACCTCCCTCTCCACCCCCCGCTCTTCTAGCAGAGTGTTTGTTGGAGGAACACGATATTTCTTCAAGTGCAGCCGTCGCAGCACAAGTGCCTTCATATATGGATTCTTTATGGAGTGCCCGAGCCTACATTCAAGTCCGTGCCGAATGAGGTCAGTTCTATTGAACCGAAAGGAGGTTGCTGCACCCCTCCACCAGTGCTGCACCCCCCAGACCACAGCCCGCCCGCCCACTCAGCCCCCCGCCCCCAGGGGCCCCACCGCGTGGCTGGCCCGAAGGATGTCCATTGAAATGTCGCACAATGCTGGCGGGCAAGTCAAATTACTTTTCAGGCAAAGAAAGAGCCTACGAGGTCCTGCATTGAAGCTCACTTGAGCAAGAAGCGAGACCGAGGAGAGCCGGGACGGGCCGGGCACTCGAAACCAGTTTAGAATCCCACAATTTAACACAAAACAGCAGTGGAATAAATGCTGGGAAATATAAAATAAAGCTTCCAGCTTCCAGCTTCCAGCTGCCAGCTGCCAGCTGCCTCTCTCCCCCTGGCCCCTCTGGCTTAATCAAAGATTTTGCAGACACTTGAGCTGCAGCTGCTGAGAACTAGAAATAAAGCTTTCATTTTATTGTCAAAACTACACATGAGCCCCCACACCTCAGGTCCTTGCAAGTAACTGGGAAGGAGGAAAAGAGTTCTTGAGTCGCTGGCTTGGATTTTGTTTGGCTCTGAGAACTACACACTAGTGCACTGAAAAAACAGCAGAGTTAGCTCCTCATTCCAGAATCTAGTTTTAAAAGAATCCCATTCCTATAGAGATTAGTTGGCTAACATACTAACCCATTCGACTAACTTACTTGCAGATACTCGAATCTCAGAGGCCCACCTCGAGGAATTTCAGTGTCTACCTGGGCACTAGGAAATACCCGAACAACAATGCCAGCAAGCGTTCCAAGGATAAGGACTGGGCGAAGGATAAGGACAAGGGCAGGAAGAACAATTTAAGCCACTACAACTACAAATTGAAAAACAATAAGGAGCGAGTTGCCAATGAGGAGGCCCCTCCCCCAGCCCCCTCTGTTGGGCGGCCAAGAGAAGCCAGTGACGACGGGGATGGGGATGCAGATTTCCCAACGAAATTCGCATCCTCCGCCTCATCGCTGGAGGAGCAGGAGGACAGCGCGAACTTTGGCAGGCAAAGTTTTTCGCATAAAAAATTAAAGAACATGCACGAACAGCAAAATCAACAGAAGGAGCATCCCAAGGAGTCGAGGGAGCAGGACCCGTCGTCGCCGCAGCTGTTTGATTCTATTGAAATATTAAACGAACGAAAATTTAATAAACCCATTGGGGCGGAGCAGGTGAAGAAGACAGGTGAGACGGCCATTGGCGATATCGAGGACACTGTGGATAATGATGAGGAATCGGAGCAGCAGCAGGACCAGGACGAGCAGGAAGACGAGGAGGAGGGCATCAAGTCGTCCATTGACAATGATGAATTGGCCAAGAGATACTATCCGCCGACAACCACGACGGAGCCAACCACTCTGGCTACAACCACCTCCACCACCAGCACCACAACAGCAAGGACATCCACCACGACCAGCACAACTACTCCGAGGACAACCACAACTTTGCGAACTTCAAGGACTCCCCAACAGCAACCGACAATTGGCCGCAAACTGAAGCGCCATGGAAGTGCTTTTGGGCCAAAGAAGCCTCAGAGCCCGGAAAATAGATATTATGAAATTGCCAGGATCAAGCAGCAGCAGCAGGAGGAAGACACTGCCAACGTGGGCGAGCTGCACTACTACGACACGGGGAGCAGCAACTACAATCAGAAGCAGGCCACATACGATCCGGAAAAGTCCGAGGAAAATTACTTGAGTGGCCAGCATCCCAGACGGAATGCCACCGACGGGCGGGGAGCGGACTCCGAGCCCCAGCCGCCCCCGGAGGAGCAGCGGCAGTGGGAGAGTCCGGCGGAGAAACCAGAGAAGAGGGACGAAAACTCGGAGGGCTTCGGGGTTGGCAAATTGGAATCCGATTTGGATTCTGGACCACAGCGATATCACTCGGGTAAGTCCAAGGAACCAACACAAAAATAAATATAAAATTGTGGAATAAACACATGGAAGAAGGACATGGCACAGTGGTCCTGAGCTCCAAGGACTCTAAAGGGGAAAATGTCTTATAGGTGTTTTAGCTTTTCCAGATCTTGTCTTCTTAATTTCTCAAATTTTACTTCAAAACAAGATATCCAACAAGGTGTCCTTCGATTCGTTTCCCTGTTCCGCATTCCAGTATCCTTTGGCCAGCTTCCTGGGTCAGTAACTCCTCTTGATCCGATGTCCGTTTCGGCCAGCTGTCTACCCACTGTGCCGCATTCCACTGCCAGTTGCTGCAGGTCCTGCCAGTCCTCGGTTTGCCAGAGCGGACCTCTCCACCAGATATCCCGTCAAAGTCAGGGCCATGTGTGGGCGGTGGGGTGGTTGCCGTAAATTGAAAATATGTAGGGGAAATCCCCAAAGCGTTTTCCAGCTGAGGACCTTCGGAGGAGGGGAGACTGACAGTGAGGCAGATGGAGCGAGATAGTTTGCGAAGTTCCGCAATTCGATTCTTAAAGAGGCCGAAGTGCCGAATTGTTGGGGGCGATAGCTGCCTCCTTGAAATCCCAATTTATGCAAATGTTTCAATTCCTGACCGAGGAAATCAAACGGAAGAAGGCCGCCCTCTCCCCAGAGGGCGGGCAGGCCCAGCTTTTCTTCAAACTCCCGTTTCTTCCCCGTTGCCATTAAACAATAAAGCCCGCAAAATAGCAAAATATTGTGTATATGTACGACTTAGGATTTCCAGACAGCGGAAGCAACAAAATCTCCTCGAAATGAACTGCTGCGAAGGGAGGTGGCGGAGCAGGGAGGGGGCGGACGTGCCAGGACTAAAATTGAAAGCCGAGCCGAGGGTCGCCGCAGCAGTTGCGCTGCAAGTCATCCAGCAACATTTTATGACTGGCCGCGCCTCCCTCGCTGCCACAAATCAAAATGAAATGAATTTGTGTTGGGATTGGGGATTTGGTGCGGTTTGTAAGGATCTCAGGATTCGCCATTGAGGCGGGTCCACAAGGAGAGCTAGGTATGGCAACTCCAGCAACCTTAAGTACCCTGGAAAAAAATCTAAGGACTTCCCTTATTTTTGAGCATTTCTTCCCAAGACCATTTTTCTCGCCGGGCATTGGCATTTCATGGGGTTTGCAAGTCCTTTACCGGCAAGGACATGCCCCACGAACCTCCTTTTTTAAAGGGCATCTCTAGATGTCCGCCAGGCTAATAGAAATCTATTACTTCCGAGCCCCGGAGCAGCGTGCGGTGACTAACAAAGATTCTCCCCATTCTCTGTGTTTCTTTCCAGGCTCCTTGGCAACCGCCACGCCCACCCCCGCCAGCGCCTTCGAGCGGTTCAAGGCGCTGCGTCGCAGCCGCCAGCGGACAGGACACAAGAGCCACAAGAAGCGGTACAAGGACTACCTGAAGTGGCAGGACCCAGTGGCCTCCACAGCCGGAACGCTGTTGCCGCGCCACCTCCAGAAGCTGCAGAAGGAGCAAGACATGGAGCGGGAGCGGGAAAGGCAGAGGGAGAAGGAAAAGGAGAAGCAGCGACCTCTGGGCCACCCCCCGCCCATCTTCGCCCTGGGCCTGCGACCGGCGAAGCCCTTCTACGAGGGCCAGGTGAGCTACTATGACAAGCAGGAGCCGGTCCAGGACCTGGAGCAGGAGCAGCAGGACATGGAGCACCGCACGGAGATGGAGCGGCTGATAGCCCACAACAATGGCAACTGGTATCGCAGGATCAGTCCGGTTCTGAGGAACGGCGTCAAGAGCGGAGTGGAGCTGAAGCATCACCACCATCGGGATCACCACCAGGGTCACCACCAGGGCCACCACCTGAGCCACCAGCATCTGCAGAACCACCACCACCATCATCACCACCACCAGACCAACCACAAAGCCACCCACTTGCGCTCGCGACCCAGTAATCCCTACCAGAGGAAGCCCCCCACACAGAACTCCATGGCAGTACCTCTTCCCGGACTCGGACCCGCCCCTCATCCTGCAGTCGCATCGGGCTCTGTGCCCGGCCCCCAGCCCACGCCCACTGCGCCGATACCGCCACCGAAAAAGGAACTGGGCCACCAGATCACCGAACTAGAGCACCTAGAGCGCTACTACGCCAAGTGGCCGCACCTAGCCCGGGTGCAGTTCCAGGTCTACGACGAGCACTACCGCGAGGCCCACCCGGAGCTGTACGAGGACTACGAGGACGACGACTACGAGAGCGCGGCGGAGCTTGAGGAGGCCCAGCAGGAGAAGGGCGAGGAGGCCAACCTGCCACCGTACATCAAGAAGTACAACCGGCGGAACAAGCAGCTCCTGAATCTGCTCGAGGGCACCCTGCCCACGCCCACCGCCTTCCCGCCGGCGGGCGGGGCCGGCAGTCCCCCGCCCCCGCACCTGGACGACGAGTACTTGCAGGAGAAGCGGCGTCGCTACCACCAGCACCACTTCGAGGACCTGTTCGCCCAGCAGAAGAGTGCAGCCGAGCACAGGGACAGTAAGGTCCTGGGGGATGAAGCGGTGGCAACCACTCCGTTCAGCAACCACCTGCCGGAAGGCTCCCCGGAAGGCGAGTCCCCGGCCATGCAGCAGGCGAAGGCCCCGGACTTCTGGCCCGGAAAGGTGCAGGTGGTGGTAGCCCCAACCTCCACCCCGAAGCCAGCTCTTTTCAAGCTGCCCTCGTACCCGGCCATCGCGGGAAGCTTTCTGGGAACACCGCGCAGTCGCAGCGCCCAGTTTGTGGCCAATGTGGCCGGCAGGGGTCAGAGCAGCTGGACCCAGAACTCGACAGGATTGGCAGGAGCAGCCGGCGGAGGAGTGGGAGCAGCAGTCGCCGCAGGATCTCCACCGAGGGGAGCCCCCTCACCGCTGAACTCCTTCGTATACCATCGGGTGGTAGACAGTCCTGGCAACGCTAATGGCGTCCCGCCCATCTCCGGGCTCGTCGGAAGCGGAATCGGCCGCCGACAGTCGCGACTTCCGTTCGTGGCCATTACGGATCGCCGGATGGAGTCCTTGGCCGGCAAGCGGTCCTTGGCCGAGCGACACAAAGACTTTCAGCAGAATCACTTTGCGATGCCTTAGGTTGCGGGAGAGGAACATCCTTCGAGGAGGACGCAGTAGAGGAAGGAGAAAGTAACGAAGAGTCGAAGAGCAGGGTTGGAAAGCAGCGGCAGCAGCGTGAAAAGCGGAAGATCTCTTCCGCATCTCAGAAGAATCAGATTCCCGAAACGTTATCCTTGTGTTGCCCCAAACGTAGCTGAAAAGTCTAGACTGATATTGAAATGTTTTCGAGTCCCCTATTTTTTCGAAGCTCCAGTCCACGATAACCGATGCCAGCCAGCTTTTAACCAACAATCGGAATAATCGAAGCAATCGAAGCAATATCGGAATTAATGCCCTTTCCAGCCCTGTGTTTGAACTTGAAGTCTTAACATAAATCTAGAACTATATTATAGTCGCCGCTTTCGGATGTATAATTTTTGGTGTTTTATGTTGTTTTACACGAAAACGAAAGGATGGAAGGACGAAGGATCTAGAGATAATTATCGAGGAAAAGCTCTTTTCTGGTGAATATATGAAATCATTGAACGGTAAACGGTATAATTAGAAAAGGTAAAAAAATATAAATTAAGAAGATACAATTTTTTTGTGTATAAATAGCGAATAACACCAACACACCTGTAGACACACACACACACACAAACACCCACACCACACACACACTCTAAGAGCTGTTAGAAATCAAAAGTGATAATCGACAAAAGTATATATACTCCACCTAGTCTGTTCAAATGCGAGTTTTGAGTTAGGAAGAGTTGCTTTTCGGTGTCCAAGTAGCCGAGGAACGCACCATAGATGCTTCCTGCTCGCCCCTGCACGCAATCCAACGAAATAGGTTTCAAAATTAAACGGAAATCCAGTCGGAAAAGTGAAAATTTGTAGAACGACAACCCGATAACCCGCAGCACTAAAGTTTGAAAGCGTTTAATTAGACAGTTTAGTAGAGCGCAGACAGGAGGCGCTCCCCGACACCCCCGAGCTGTTGAGACAATGTAAGGATAAGGACTCGAGGCTGCTCTTAAATTTATGGACAGTCCGCGGGAACGCTGGGTAATCCGTGAAAATTCACCCCAAAACTTGGCAAATTAACAATACTTTGTGTTGTGCTGGAAAGCTCAAGCTCCCTCCTCAAAGCTCCTGCCGAATGGCGAGTTTAAATTTTCCGCAAGCGGAAAGCGAAAAAAAAAAATGGAGAAAACGAAGAGAAGCTGGAATGGCCGGAAAAGCTGACGGAGACTGGGAGATGCGAGATACAATGCAGCGTAATTAACATATCAAAGCGGGACGTGAGTGGCCAGGAGAGAAGCAATTGAAAGCGAAACCCGAGAGCAGTTGCGAATATTTTAAGCCGGTCCAAGAATGTTTATTCAATTTGAAATTCTTAAATATCCCGGCAAGGACTAAGGCCACACAATACTCGCAAGGACAAGGCACGGCAGCTGCAGCAGCTTTCCGTTTAATCGCAGTAGCGGAGTGGAGAGGGAAGCCGTAACGAAGCCAGCACGAAACAGTCCTCAAAGGTATCAGCGTATCAAAAATAATAATATAACGTTATTGAACCCACACTCGGATCGAACACAACACACCCAGAGACACACACACATAACACACCTATAAGACATGTATACACATCTCATTATGTGGTAAAATTTTAATGGAATGAAATTCAATAAAGCAACAATTTATTATTTACGCATAATTATGGACTTTCACCTACTTTTGCGTTCATGTAGCTCCTTGGCTGGGAACTGGCAGGCCCGCAGACCCAGCCCCAGCCCCAGCCCCAGATAAATGTCGACAATTTAAATACAAATTAATCATTTAAATGCCCCTCAGCCGCATCAAATATTCAGCACTTGACGCGCCACACTTTTGATTGAGCGGTGGGGTGGGTGGTTAGAGGAATTGAAGCCAACAAGGGTAAGTTGTTCGAGTGGCTCTGCAATTGAGACTTTGGTAGTCAAATGCCCACTCAGGACAGTAAAAATTGTGTGTTGCAAGTGCCCCAATATCCTGTGGCAGCCCTGCGGAAAGCCAGAAAGAGAAAGGCTGCGGCTCATCCTTTGAGCATGGCAGCCTTCCATTTAGTCACTTTCAAGTGACGCAGTTTCCAGGACACACTGTTTCCCCACACGCTGAAATCCTTGAGAAAATCACGTAAACTGTTTTCCGTTGTTCCAGCCAGCATTCCTCCTCCTGGCCTTTTCACGGGCCATTCTCAATAATTAAACATTTGCACGCAAAATGGCAAGATGCCTACGCGGTGCCTACGCTTTTCCCCAAAAAGTTTTCCCTCCAGGGCCCCCCTCCCGCTCCGTCCGCCCTGTTTCCCGCCCGCTTAATTATAATAATTATGAGAAACAATAATTAAAGCACATAAGCACTAGTAGGACAGAGCCCGAGAGTAGAGGAAAGACATTTAATTGAAATTTTAATAGAACTCTAAGCTGGGCACGTACATTGGCGAAACCCAAAAATAAAGAGGCCCTACGTTGGGCGCCAGCAAGGGGGCGTGGCAGGGTTACACAGGATAACAGGCACTGCCTTTGTTTGCTTTCCTTTTGCTGAGTTTTTGGCTGGTCCCTCTTTTTGGTTCGTTTCTCTTTCGGGCTGCTGAGCACAGAGTCTGAATTTTTGACAACTTAATTAGGTTGTTTGCTGGTTGGTTTTCGCCTTTCCCTCGATCCTGCGTCCTTGGACCTCCTTTACTATTTACCAGCCCCGCTCCCTCTTTGTCTTCCCCACCCCTGCTCAGAGCCGAGCCATATTTTAATGTTCTTTTGATTAAGTCCCTTTAATTGCCGGCCGACAACACCTCACAGGCTCAAGAGGCTGGAAGACCGGACTCACTCCATCTCTGATGAGTTCAACTTGGTCAGTGCTTGGTCAACACACACACACACCCACCCAGGGGTGGGGGGATAGCCAGGCTCCCACACAAACACATACAGAAAGAGACGGACATCCTCGGGGCAGCCAGTCAAGTTGTCAAAGTGGCAACAATATTAAGCATACGCCATGTGGCCCAGCCCGGGGCAGAGCAGGATGGGGAATGTGGGGGATGGGATAACCCATGTGAAGGCAAAGAGCTTTGGATATTCGAATTATGTTTCATTTAAATCATGCGTCTCGCATAAAACCCATACCAAGAATCCGAAAGTAGAACTCTGAAAACTCAACATGAAATTCCTGGTTGGGAAAAGTTTTTCTGGCGAAACTCAGACATCCGAAAATATCCTTGGCCCATCTGTTACTGATCCCTCCCAGGCTGCGGTTTATCTGCTACGGGCAACAGTGTCCGTGTGGTCCTTCCGGCAGAAGAGGAAAAAATAAATACAGAAGCGGGCTACCGACCAAAGGGGAGCAGCCGCAAACAGATTTCTCCATTTTCCGGCAAACTGTTTCCCCTGAAGGGGCGGGAAAGGTGGAAAGGCACACCCGAGAAACTGAAACGCCGCCGCATTTGATTTCTTTTTAATTTTGGGGCCCGAGAGCCCTCCTGACTGGAGGGTGCGTTGTTTTTGTTATTTAACAGCCAACAGCCAGCCGGAATTTGCATAACGCTTTGATAATTAAATGTAATTGCTTCACTGCCAACGGGCAGGGAAGGACACAATCCGATTCATTTTGGGTTTATTTTTGGGGAAATTAATGCCATGTTGATTTGTCAACTTTCTTATCTTGCTGTTCCACGGCCCCCTCCGCCAGTCCTGCCCAGCAGCTCCCGCATCTCTAATTTTTATGACGCATAATTATTTGTGATGCTCACTTGATTACCGAGTTTTGAGTGCCCACTTTCAACTCTAAACTAATCCTGGAACCCCGCAGAGCTAACATTTTTAATGACGATGATGATGGTGCTTCGGCTCCTGCTCCTGATGATGATGATGAGGGTGATGGGATTGTGGCAGTGGCAACGTGGCGTATACGCAATGTCATTTCAATTAAAATATTTCCACTTGCCCCAGGATGGGGTTTGTTTTTTGATTGGCACGAAGTGGCAGGAAGCCACTTTATTTAATTTGATATTTCGAATTCGCTGGCTAATTAATAAACTTTAGTTTATGGCTCCTGGCGAGGATTGTTTAATTAGAAATAAATCTGAATCGAGCCTCCACATTGTTAGATTGTTTCAACTACTTTTAAAGCATTAAACTAACAGGTTAGCTTTTCCCAATGACCTTTGACCCCTCCAAACTGCCCCAACCTAAAAAATAAATAAATAAATAAATATATATGTAGGTTGGTTAACAAACAAGTTCCTAGCCAGAGTTCGACTTTCAGAGGGGTTATTGTGATTTTCCCATAAAGCTTGAATACGCTACCCAAAAGTGGAGTAAAAGGTGTGCAGAGAAAGCGGGGAAAGCCGGGGAAAAGCGGAAATCTTGCGGAGGGAAAACAGGGGGCGAGCGGAGCCAAAGGCAAACCGAGTTCTCGTCAGCGCTTTTCCAACTTTTCGCCATGGGAGCCAGCACGGAGTGAGGAAAAGCGGGGTGGAGGGCACAACCGAAAGGGAAAAGTCGGCGAAAAGTGTGGCATAACGAGGCGAGGGCGGGAGGCGACTTTGCCAATTTTTCACGCCTTTCCCAATGTAAATGACAGATTTTTATGCACGTTTTATGCTCTCGATGCGTACACGATTTCGTTTTCAGCACTTTTCGCATCAGCGCTCCTACTTTCTCCTTGCTGCCTTCCCTGTGTCCTTTCCCACCCGTGTGGCAAGTAGTTTGCTCTCCCGCCAACAGAATCCGCCACAAGGTCCCCGAACGAGCAAAAAATCACCGGGAAAATTGAACCAGAAATTATATTCCGATCATATTGATTACCGAGCACCTGGAATCTGGTTTCGGGACGAAGATGCGCTCCATAAAGGTGTGTTTAAGTTGCGAAATGGCTTAACTGTAAACTGTGGCACCTTAGTCCTGCCCAGCTAAATATTTATGTAACTAATTTGCTTTATTTCGCCGACAAATGCGCAGGTGTTTGTGTGGGGCAAACAAAGTAAAAATCAATTGCTACTTTTAGCCAACACATTGGTTTACCAAAATTGTTATCCACCTGTGGCAGGAGGGGTGTGTGTGGCAGTCCCCCGACACCCCCTTAGAGAGTGTGCTCCAGACTTCCATTAAGGCAGAGGCAGAAAAAAAAATAATAAAAACCAAAAAACCTCAAGAAGAATGAAAGCCAACACGGCAAGTAATAATAATACATGAAACTTCCATTTGCCCCTGTCATCATCACTTTTGTGGCAGGCTCGGTACCCGAGTAGTCGGTACCCCTCCCCCCTCTCACGTGTGTGAATTTGGGACTCAACTTCAAGTGCTCGCCGCCGAATCGAACTTGAATCCGACGTCTTCCTTTGAGGACCCCCGGGCACAATGCAAATATCTGTATTTGTTTATTTTTTTTGCTGCTGCTGCCTCGAAAAGCATTAAAAATGCACCCCGCACTGGATCTGCGGGTGGCGTGGCCGGAAGGGGGCGGCGGGTGGCAACATGTTGGTGATTTGTGGGGTCGTAATAAATCAAGGACATAAACGGCTTATGGCCTGGCAGGAGGTCAGCGAAAAATATAATAGGTTCTCGCAGGACAACCTAGACAGTATCTAGTAGATACATATGCCGCCTGTTTTTAAGAGGCAGAGAGCTTGGTATTTAGCTTGAAACGAAATGCCAATCAGGGATTATCCTCCAAAAAGACACCCTGTTTGCCCCGAAAGCCCCCAAAGTGGGGGCCGGGATGAGTTTTTGGTTCATCACTCTCGTATTAAATCTGCGGATTTGAATATAAATCCGTATGTGGGTTCCGCACGAACAAATAATGGGCCGTAAGGCATGGAAGTTTTCACTCAATTTAGTTTGCAAAAAAAGCAACCAATCCCCGGCGATGCATACATCGAGCATTAATATTGGCTTTCAGCTGCAGTGGCCGGGCAAATGGAATTCAAACAACAAAAATATTTATTTAGTTTCGAGTGGGGCAAGGGAGTGGGGCAAGAGCACTTCCATCACTTATTCAATATTTGCTCCGAACATTTTTAATTCAAACTGCCAGAAATGCATAGGAAAAGTGCTATTGCTATTGTTGCTGTTGCGCTGAAGAGAATGTGTTTTTAGGGGCAAACTCTGCAAATAAAATAATTCAAATCAAAAGCGCACTTACGCCGTTTACGAGGTCGGTTAATGTGGCAAGTGATTGGCTCCACGCCTGTCCCTTCAATCCGAGCCGTTGATGGATTTGTCGCTTTATGGCCCTTGCCGGGCAAACCGAGAGGCGCAGCTCAGGCACTTTGCCAGGCCCTGCCGCAATGCGCTTTTTCACACTGGCGGCCCAAAGACGGCAGGAATTCGTAAGAGCTTCCTGTCGCCTGTGTCCTGTCTGCTCCCCGGGCGAAAAATGTACTCTGCGATCTGGCAGCTGCCAAAGTGATCAAAAAACAACCAATGGCGTGCAAAGTAGGATTCAAAGAGGCCGGCACAGGGAACTAGAACTAGAACATGTCGGCTACTTAAGTCTACAAATTGCTCATACGCCCTGTATTACCAACATTCAAGACTCTGGGATCTGCCAGCTGCTAAACAGATAATAAAAACTAACCAATCGACTGAAAAAAGTGGCCAGTACTTACCAACACGGCTACTTAGTTTCGCAAATTGCTCATACGCCCTGTATTACTCTACAAATGCATTGTAATACCTTGAAGCCTCTGCGATCTGGCAGCTGGCTGCCAGATCAGAAAACAAGCAGTTTGTGCCAAAGGTGGCCAGTAAGTGGAACGTGAGAGAGCCCACATGCCGGCTACTTAATTTCACAAATTGCTCATACGCCCTGTACGACTGCACTATTTTCCACCACTTTAAGGCCTTTTGCTTTAAAGAAGCCCTGAAATTCTTCTTTTTTTCTCAATTAAAATTCGGGCCAACTCCACCCGAGCTGGAGCTGGTTGGGCCACCGAAGGACTACCCAGCCCAGCCCCACAAATAGAATCCAATCGGAAACCGCTTTAGAATTCGAATACCTCCAGGCCACGAATCTGCTGAGGAATGCGAAAAGTGCGAACGGGGCCAAAAGCGCATCTAAAGTGGCCAGAAGAGGGCGGAATGGGGAACAAAACAGAAGCCAATGGTTGGGGCATATCAGCGATGATTGAGCCACTGTGGGAGGTCGTTTTTCGGTTTTCAGAAAACCAGAGGAGAGCGATGGATGGGCCAGTGCATATGACAGAGCAGGCTCCTGGAGGAGGTTCCTGGAGGGGGAGGATCTCAGGGACCGGGGGACCGGGGCACCCGCTGGCTGTCAGCTAACTGCACTAAACTGAACAGAACACTCGGCGAGCAGTGGCGCGCCCATTAGACTTGTGAAGTGATGACAGGACAAGGTCCCAGCAAACTTCTGGCTTGCATTCCAACCTCGATTCCTGCCACTGCACTCTCTGACTTTCATGCTCCACCAACACAGGACACTGGACACAAATCGGGGGTAGCACTTTGGCAACAAAAGTCTGGCATCATAGGCCCACCACTTTTTTTTCTAAAAAAAATAGTTCCACGGAGCCTATAGAGTGTGAATGCCTTAAACAACTGCCCTTTTCCTCGCAGTGCACTTGTCCCTGTGGAATCCTTTAGCCAACCATTCACTCTGTGAGTCTGTCGGGCAGTTCGTGTGTGTGCCGTTGACATGGTGGCATGGAAAAAATGATTGCTGCAAGCCAGCTACTCCATAGATTGAGTGTGTATCCTCTGCCGTATGTATCTCTATCTGCAGCTCTGCCTCTGTAACTGTATCTGTATCTGTATCCGTATCTCTAACTGCGTTTGTCGCCAAGTGCATCTGCATTTGTGTGGGATCTGGGCATTTAAGCCTTTTTGTGTGGCTTTCAACATTAATTAAATGCTTACAAGCCCCGAAAAGGGGGACAGCATTCAAGGCCCCTCTGGGGGTGTAGGTTGTCCTCCTCCTAGCTGCCCCCTTGCATCATTTATTAGGCTGATGTCTGGTCTCGGTCGGAAGAGTGCCACCTCCGGGGCCCCATAAGTCCGAATTAATGGACTTCAGGGATAACTACAGTCTACCATATACATTTTACCCAAAATTTAATTTATAAACTTCTTGGGTGATTACCCAAACAATCCCCATTCGCTTCCTAATACTCAATTTCAATTTCCATCCCGATTTGGGCCCAGCAATCAAGACATCAGAATCTCATTCCCCGAACAAAGAATGGAAAATAATAAAACTGCTGACAGCTCCACAAATGGTCCACGAAAATATCAAACACAAGGCCCCGCTCCTCCCGGAAGGGGAGCCTTTCCGAATAAGGGATTCCCCTTCAACACCTCCGACGAAATCATTTGCGGGTGACTGAATGTCGGCCCGAAAGGAAAAAGGACAAGACAATGGGGCTCCCCCGGCCCCGGGGTTCGGTGGGCCGTGTGACAGATCCTGCCATTCCGTTCTGACTTTACAATCTCTTCAAATTAAATTGACCTATGTCAGAATTGGCTCAAAAGGGTTTTTCTCCGCCACCCAGTCCACCCAGTCCTCCACCCTTGGCGTTTTTTCCTGTCCTGTGCTGTGCCAAAGGAAGGCAATCAGAGTAATGGCTTTAATGGACACTGATTGTCTGGCTGGAATGGCACTCCAGTTGGAATAGTTCTACCACCTGTCCACCTGTCCACCTTCCACTTTAATAAGTGAATTTTCGTCGCCTCCTGAAAACAATCTAGTTGGCAGGGATTAGCTGGCAGTTCGAGTGAAAAGATTCCCAAATCGTAGTAGGCAGTGCCTTGCCTCCAAGCTATAAAATCGGAAGCCGGATCACAGACTTTTCATTTGCCTCCGGGACAGGCAACAGTTCGGACGGCACATCAGGAAAATAAGCTATTATAATCAAAATTCAAAAAGGTCTCGAAAACGTGCGTAAACTCTATAGAAACAAAAAAAAAAAAAAGAATAAAAAAAATAAAATTCCAAATTTAATCAACGATTTCTCAGTTTACATTTCGCCAGGTGCGGCGCGGCCAAGATGTCGGCACTGCGGATGCTTCCGCGTGCAAGACCGATGCATCTGGACTCCAGCGTGGTGATGGGTCTGCGCTTCGCCAGCGGCGACCAGACCCGCATAATGAGCGGCGACCGCGAGGTGGTCGGGTACGGCATCAACGGACGTCCCATCTACTTCGACAGCCAGGACTGCCCCTTCCCGGCCATTCGCTTCCGAGAGCTGACGCCGGAGGTCTGCGCCGTCCGGGAGAAGGAGCTGGGCGACTGGAAGAAGCTGTCCCTGTGCGAGAAGAAGATGCTGTACCGCCATAGCTTCTGTCAGACCTACGCGGAGTTCCAGAAGTTCACCCCGGACTGGAAGCTTGTCCTGGGCATCGGATTTTGGTCGTTGGCGATCGGGTGTGCCGTCACCGTAATAAGCAAACTGAAGTTGTACAGCGATCCGCCGGATACGTTCGAAGAGGAGCGCCGCTCTGCCCAGCTGCGCCGTATCATTCAGCTGCAAATGAACCCGATCACAGGGCTGTCTTCCAAGTGGTGCTACGAGCGCAACCAGTGGAAGTAGGGAGGACCAATGCCATGCCCATCAACACAGACAGACATCAACCATATCCACACACCAGTACGAGCGAGGGACAATATGCTGATGATGCCAAGGATGATAGCCTATTGAATTGCCGTTTCGTTTCGGATTGACAAGTACACAAGCTGCAACCGTTGTGTTCGATAACCCATCCACTATCCCACTATCCCACTATCAAGCTTACGCTATCAACAGCATTATCGATTGCCAAGGATCGTTCAATGTTCTATGTTCAATGTACACTGCCCACTGCTAAAGGACACTCGATGCTCGATGCTAGATACTCGGGAGTACACTGATTACGCTAAGGGACACCAATAATACTCCCCACACTCCCCAACTAGCCCCGTTGATGATCAATTTTGAATCAACGCCCTCCCAATTTGTTTACTCATTACACTATTCGGCCAAACAAATGTAACTACCGCCCTTACACACCCAGTACACCCAGACACACACACTTTAGTCTCCACAACATACTCAATGCATATACCTCACTATGCATACGTAGCCCTGGACATGACATGAATTGTTGCATACCACACTCGCACACTCTGCACACACTGTTGCACTCTGCCCTGCACCTGTAACGCAATTGGTAAATAATTAGGATGAAAATCGACACTCGTTCAATCATTACAATAATGTGACACACTCGCAGGCAATTCCGTTCTCTTCCTTGGATTGTAAAGAAGCGTGAACTGCGTTGCGAGAATAAAGACGATTATAAGAATCGAATCAGTAGCTGTCTGGTGTCTGCTGTCTTGTGGCTCCCATCTGAAAGAACTCCCCCATCCCCATCCCCATCCCCATCCCAGAAGTGAGCTAAAAATGCGCTTTATTGCAATCTTGAATTGAGATTTGTTAATACATAGAATGCAGCATGTACGATGTACGATCTGTGTGTGTATACAATATAATATATCTTTTTGAATCTGATGCACGACATGACTGTACTTTATCGGATGTGTTTTTGATGTAAAGGTGGTCTCGTTTAGTATGTAACATATGTATGTATGTCCCATGAAAGTATGTATAGTATGCACATCGAGTTCAGTGGTAATGTATGTATGTAAATACTAACATCGGTTGATTTCATTATGTTATTCATGAATTCCATGTCGCTTGCTTTCTTGGTTTTCGGTTTCAAAATTTGTGTTTCGTTATTGGTGCATCACATGCATGGAGTACAGTAGTCAACGCCTAAATGGTCGAACAAAGCTCAAAGCTCCTCCAAAACTAGGCTCTTAACTTGGAAAGATACAGAGTTGGGTCGAGTTAAGTACGGCCAATCGATTAGAGATACTAGTTAGAGATACTAAGCGGTAGTCACTGAAAACTCAAACAAAAGATTTGGAAATTTTATTATCGACTCCGTAACTCGATTTTATTGTTGTGGTTCTTAGTTTTTAGTTTTGGGCTTATCTGGCTCTTATTGAACTTTGTTGCATCTTGTTTTATTTGCTTCTTGTTTAGTTTTTAATTTATTTTAATGCTACCACAAAATATATTCCTCAGATACATTACATAACTACTTAGAGAACATCATTTAACTTGAATAGTTCTTGGCAGTTAATTTTTGCATTTACATATTTTCATAATCCGTTTGCTTTAAAAATATGCCAGCCGCCAGCCGCTAGCCGCTAGCCGCTAGCCGCCAGCGCCTCGCCCTCACCTTCGTCCTGCTCCTAGACCGCTCGCCTC
Source organism: Drosophila monieri (assembly GCA_035047585.1). Taxonomy (NCBI): domain Eukaryota; kingdom Metazoa; phylum Arthropoda; class Insecta; order Diptera; family Drosophilidae; genus Drosophila; species Drosophila monieri. Next base: position 9,323,677 of record JAWNPJ010000061.1, on the reverse strand, counting down.
CCATCACTCCTCCCCTCAGATTTGATTAACGTACGATATTTGCGACATAAATACGCATCTCTCACATATATAAATATACATATACTCGTGTACATATACTGTGTTTTGTATATAATTCTTTTGTATTTTTATTCTCCTTAAAGTCGCACGTCGTGTGCTTGTATTTTTTATAATTTCTTTCATATCCCGCCCGCTCTATCCCCCATCGTCCGGACAGCCATCTGGCGACCAGGACGCCCTTATTGTTCAGCTCGCCCATCGACATAATTAGAATTTGTTATTTAAGTTTATCTCGCTTTTCCGGGCTTGTGTTTTCTTTCCTTCAAGCTAACCAGCATTAAATAATTAATTTTAATTATAGTATTAAATAACTACTACAGTGAGAACGGGTGTGTGTGGGTGAGTGTGTGTACTGGATGAGTTCGCATGCCCTCTGTGGATGAAATGATTCCTGCAGTTGTTTGCTAAACATTTCTCTTGTTTATTGGCAGTGCAAGTTTTTGTTTTATTTTTTTAGTGTCGTATGCGAGTTTTGGGCAGAACCCTTAACTGAATCAACTTGCAAACGGGGCCAAACGATACGAGGGTGAACTAAAAACGTAAATAAAAAATAGACAGAAAAAAAAAAAATCCCAATGAACCCAAATGAAAGTATGAGAGTCCTATCCAGCCTGGCTGATAGATGGCGACCAGCGCAGAGATCCTTCTTCCCCAGCTTCCCAATCGAGCTGTAAGTATGTATGTAGTTTGTTGTTGGTGGTGTGTAGGGTGCAGTATGTGGTATGTATGTGGGTGTCTGTCTGATTGGATGTTCTATAAGATACGACGAGTTATGCCCTATAAAATAGCATATATATAATGTGGTACCCTAAAACTCGATCGCTAAATCCGCTCCGGCTGCTCCTGCTGCTCCTGGCCAGTCACTGATCCCGCTCGTCGCTTCCAATTCCAGTTCCAGTTCCAGTTCCAGTTCCAGCTCCAGCTCCAGCTTCCGTTCCAGTCGCAATCCCGATTCCAATCCCAGACTTTAGCCATTTGGTACACTCTGTGTCTGATCCGATCTGCCTGGCCATGCGTGTGTGTGGTTCGTTCTGTTTGATTTTCTGTTTCTGGTATGTGAACTCGCTGCTTTCCCGCTGCTTTCGTCCTTGGTGATTTCAACCGAGCCATTCAACCGAACCAGCCATCGTCTTTCAGTCCCAGCCGTTCTCCTTTATCATGTGCGCCAGCTCGATGATGAACTTGCCCTCCTTGTACTTCTGGCTGGACTCGTAGGCGTGCTCGTACTTCCAGCCCAGCGGCGTCTTGCAGCACTCGCAGTAGATGTCCGCCACGGCGTGCAGCCCGGTGAGCAGGACCCGCTCCTCCGTCTGCCCGCAGGCGACATTCACCACCGAGTTGAAGAGGTAGGCCGGTCCCTGGCTGCCCTGGAACGACTTCGAGATGAGCTCGTCGTGGGAGGCGAGGTGGGCGCGGCAGTGAACACATGAGTAGGTCCGGTTCGTGGACGGTAGGTAGGCCTGGAACGTCTTCACCATGTTGTGGATGAAGCGGTGCTCCTTCCGGCAATCTCGGGCAGCAGGATAGTAGCTCGCAGTCGATTTTCCTCGTCTTTTTCCCGTCTGTCCTTATCGTGGTCCTCTTAACTGTCATTTGAGGGGGAGAAATAGCTTAGTCGTGTTTTCTTTATATTTAAAAGCAACTCAACTCGGTGTCTAACTCAGGTTTTGATTGAAAAAGCATTTCAATTTTGAGGATGTGTTCAAGGAAGTAGTAGCAACTTGTATGCTCTAACATATCTAATGGTCATCAAGTATCTATGCATATTTGTCTTCAGAGTCAGTTGCATCTCGAAAGTGTCCGTGTGTCCGTCTGTCCGTAAATCTATATTTTTCCAAACAGCTCGGACGATCAGCTTTCAAGCCGTTGTAATGTTGCCCATTGTTTATATAGAACATTCTTTATCAGAGTCTCTTTGAAGTCGTGCCATGCTCGTCTATCCGCCAGTCTGTCCGCCAGTCTGCCCGATTGTTAGCCTTATAGGATCTCATCTCTGTGCTGTCAAGGAAGCCAGCACATTCCAGTCTACTCTACGTATCAAGTTTCCAAATGGAAATCATAGCCGCCGTTCTCTTTTAATAAAAAGTGAAGTCCTTTTTTCGAGAGTTCCCCAAAGATCCGCCCTCTAACTCTTGGCAATGTCCAGCCAATTAAAATCGCAATTAATTTTGTATTTTCGAGAAGAGAAGCTGGAGCTCCTCGATTGGTTAGTAAGATATAATAGTGTCTGGCAGGGCTTTGGAGCCAGGTCTACCCACTGTTAGGTTTAGTTTGAACTTTGGTCAAATTCATAGAAATCGATACTGATCCTTGAACTAGTTTTCTTCTTTTTTCCAGTTGCCGAACAAAGTTTCGTTATTTTGACGCCAATTAATGCGAGCTAGCCAAGTTGGACCTGCGCGACTTCTGCTTATTTATTTATGGGCCACTTACCTTGACCAGAAGGACCACAGCGAATCGCACCTCCTCCCTCGCTCGCCTGGGTTCTCGCTCGGTCGTTAACTGGGGGCGGCGTCGGTGGAGACTGGCTCGGCTGCTGTCATTGAATGATTATTGCTGCGAGCTCAGTCGACTGCTTCCTTGTCCCCGCTGTCCCCGGCGGCTATAGCTGTGTATCCGTATCTGACTCTGATTCCGAGTCTGATCCCGGCTATATCAGATTTCCAGACGGCCAAAGAACACTGCAAGTAGAAACAAAAGGCCAATTATTAATGCATGCGATGTCTGTTATGCAAAGCAGAGAATCCGAGCCAAGGAAAAACAGCGCCGCGCCAATGAGGGGGTGCGGTGGGGCAGCTAGATATGGCCGGGCCTTTCCATTATTGATTTCCATTTGCAATCTTTCTGCCGTTGGTAATTCCAGTCGGCAACCAACACACAGCCAGCACACAAACACGGAACACAAGGGATAATTGGGTGGCCCACCCCCGCAACCAAACAAGCGCAACGGAAAGCACTGGGCCCCACTGGACTAGGGGGCACCCTGTAAAGGATTAGAGCTGCTTAATAATGGATTGTCCTTAGGTGTTGCAAATGGTGCAAGACTCGTAGAAGACTCAGACCATGTGTAATTGAAACGTTTCATACCACCCCTTCCACCTGGAGATACCCCTCACAAATAGATATTTGTTGCATTCACGCACAGTTTGGCAGCAAAACGCTGCAGCTGCACCTCTATTTGTGAGCAGAGAACTCTCTTCCTATTAGCGCCATCTCGGGTGCTAAACGATTAATGGCCGCCTGCCGTAAACAACCCAGCCGGGTCTGAGTAAGTGTACCCATGCCCCGTTTTCGGGTGAGAAAGCCAGCAACCTGGCAACCCAGGTGGGGCTCCGCTAAATAGGACAAGTACGTCGCGAATGCCCATGAATAATGCCACTCGGCAATCTTTTATTCATTCCAATCGTGAGTCGTGTTCGCTGTGCTCCTTTTTTGTGCCTTTTGTGACTCCTGGCGAGGCTGTTAATTGTTATTCATTGGCGGCCTCCCCCGATTGATGATGTTTACCAATTGATAAGCCGAGAGCTTAAGGCGAGAGGTGCTCACTGCGAGGAAGTCAAGGCAGACAATGGCCGATTAAATGAATACATTCTCGGAGTGGGCTGGGGCTGAGGCTGAGGCTTGGAGGGGTTGGAGGCTGAGTCGGTGGAGTGGAAATCTGAGAAGAGATCTCCTCCACACATTTTTGTGCTTGAAGTCCTGTGCTTTGTGCAGGCACAAGAGTAATGAATCCGCCAGAAGCGCAACTGCCCCTTGTAATTAGGACCCCGCCCCCGCAATATTTTGTTCACTCTGCCAGGGGCGTCTTGAGGGGACCTCTCCCGCCAACTGCGCCACTGCCCAGTCATCAGCGCCTTCTGCTCAATCTCCGAATGCAAATTGGCCAACAAACGCCAACGTCAACGCCAGCGTCGGCTGCTCTGCCTGCGCCGGCGACTTCAGCACAAAGAACACCAAACCCAAAAGGAGCGCCCTGCCAGAACAAAGAGCGCCAATCGGGAGGTGGGAGGTGGGAGCTGGGAAGGAGAGTGGCAGAGAGCGAGAGTGCACAACAGGGAAATGCACTTGGCCCCAGACAACAAAGAGATCGAATCCGCCCCCGCCTTCAGTAGCCCCGGGGGGCGTGTCGCCAGAACTCATTTGCATTTCAATTAGAAAATCTGTCGGACAACTTAATTAATTAACTTCTTTTTTATCGTAGTAGCTGAAGTAGCTTTAGGAAACCAAACAAAACAACAGTTCACTGAACCACCAAAAAAAAAGGAGAGAACGAGCGGGGAGGGGAGCCTGCCAAAGTTCTTTGTCACTACTGGGGCTGCTTGCCACTCTCCTTCTCTCGCTCTGACAATTATTCTGCGTGCGAATTGATTTCTATTAATTTTTTTTGCACCTCTTGGGCTTGTTTCCATTAGCGCCTAGCACTGTTTCTGCCTGACTCGAATTCTCCACACGACAAGTCGGAAGGCAAAGCGCGCAGCGCGAAACTTGAACAGCGAATGACGCTGGCTCGCCGATTTGCTGCCGGCACGGCGGTGGCCGAACCCCATGGCGGCGGCAGCGCTGCGACCGAGACGCAGCAGGTGGCAGCGCCGCCAGCGACAAAGGACAAATATGAAATGCAAAACGGCTGAACAACAAACAGAGTATGCAACAATGGGAGCAACAACGCATAATGCGTGCTCAATGAACAAACAAATTACGTGCAATTTGCGATTGCAATCAAGACGCAGCTGTAGAGACGACAGCTAGACGGCGCAGATAGAAAACGGTAACCGCAATTGCCGTTAGAAATATTAACAATATTCTGGTTGCTGCACTCTCCCACCGCCCAACGTGGGCAGGCAAGCTACAAAGTGGCTTGTACCTCTCTCGCCAGCTCATGTGCGTGGGGGACAGTGGTGTGCAGAAAAGTGGTAACAGCCTCGGAAAATAGTACAAAACAAATGCTTGTTTAAACAAAAGCTGTATTGCTCATTTGTTGCAGTTAGACATGGCGTTTTAATGGCAAACAGCTGGCCAAATTATAGCCGTTAAACGGCTCTAATCACCGGATTTCATTTATCTCCTCCGGCCGCTCCAGTGCGCTGGCCGTCGCTGTGCTGTCGTGGTAAGAGCAACAGCAGCCGGGTAACGGTACCTCCGCCAGGTAACTCATGTACGCGATAGTGTGTCAGCGTCGACTGCGGCAGCGACTGCGTCGGCGATGGCGATGGCGAGACAAAGTGACTGGCGTCGCGTGTTGAAAGTACGGCCGCTTGCAACAGATTGCAAACAAAATTGGTTAATTAAGGCCAAAAATAGCCCACAGTATCAGCGCTCTTTGTGCAGGACTTGCCATCATTTCTTGGAGCGCAATCACTGAACCCCATTTGCGGCTGATACTGTTTATTGTTTACTGTTTATTCGGCGTCTGCGATGAGTGTCGTCGTCGGCGTCGGCGTCGGCGTCTACGTCGCCTTTAGCCAAAAAGTCAACACGGCTAAGAATTTTTGCGTCGTTTTCTCTCGCCATTTCGCTTTGTTGTCTTCTTCGAAAGGTATTTCTGGGGTGGATCCCTGCACTATACGGAGCGGGGGTGCCCGTCCAGAGCCAACAGGGTATCTCCCATTCGACTGCGGGTAGTGAGACGCAGCAGAAACAAAACATGTGCCAAAGAATCATAAGAGAAAAGCACCAGAAGATGATGGAGCTGAAGAAGAGGAAGAGTTCGCTGGTAGCAACGACCCGACTGGTGCTGCCCCTCTCCTTGGCCACCCTTCCCCACAGCTGTTCTTTGTTGTTGTTTGGGTTTCTTTCATTTTTTTCCGCTTCTCCTGGTTCTGGTTCTCGCCTTTCTGCTGTGTTGCCGTCTCCCTTGCGCCCCATCGGGGGGTCAATGGCGTTGCTCTTTAAAAACTTGTCTCTGGCCGCTCTCCCCCATTGGTTTTGCGTTTGTTTTTGCGCGTCTTGGAGGAAGCGAAAATATAAATAAAATAGAACGGTGATTAGCAGCGGCCAGATAAAAAACGGCCAGGCAGATAGGCGAAAACAAAACAAAGCCAACAGCTGATGCAATAGAAAGAGGCAGCATGAGCGGCGCAGGCGGTCGAGGTGAGAGAGCACTGGATCGGGCTTGGGATCAGGCTTATATTTTTCGGTATATATATGTATGTAGTACATGTACATGTAGTCCGCATTAGCCACATTCGATTGTGGTCGTTTTTCTTATCAGAAAAAAACATGAAATTTATTGCGTTGTGACGCTACTGGGGACTGCGACGCCAGCAAAAGCAGAGAGGACCAGCGAGGCCCCCCAAAGAGGGAGAGCGAGAGGTAAACAAAAATACACAAACAGCTGCGACAGCACACACACACACCTGCGCACTACAGCTGCTGTGTGTATGCAGAAAATGCGAAAATCCTGTGGGCCCCCACGCCGCCTCTGCACTCCTTTTTTCACAACAAAGTCAGCTGTGTGTGTGCAACAGCAGCAGCGCACTTCAAAGCAGGATTTGGAGTCGCAATTAGTTTAGGGTCTCTCCTCGGAGCCCCAAATAAAACGCCAAAAGCACAGACACACGCACAAACGTTTGTATACAAAACAAAATAGCAAAAAAAAATCTATCTGCAAGCGCACACACGCATGGGGTACAGTTTTTTGGCAGCTTCGATAGTGTGGGTGACGCGATGCGATTTTTAAACATTATAACTGTGCAAGCACTTACATGTTACTTTGATTCTTATTTGATGCGTTTCCCCTTTTCCTTAGGACCAGCACACACACACTGCAACACTAGACCGTCCAAAAGCAATATGCAACGATTATGGCCAACGGAAAATGAAAATTGGCAATGGCTCTTCTCTTCTGGCGCTTCTCTATTTCTTCACTTGCAGTTTGTTTTCTATTTCAACCTTTGTTGTTGTACCTCTGCAGCCAGCCAGTGGGACCAGGCACTGGATTCACTGCAAATACGGCCAGAGTTTCTCCACAATACGTTTAAAAATTAAGCGGGTACTTGAAGAATCACACAAAAATCTATATAAAATAGTAAAAACACTGGGATTACTTATGGATTAGAATACAAATGAATCTCTAAGAAGTTGATACACGTAATTTACGATTACTTTACTATGATGGTGGAAATAGTAATAATTTCTCATCTATGTTTTTTAATGATCTAATATTGATTACTTATGTTTGTTCATCTTTATATATAAACGAATCTCTTATTTGAAATAAACTTAATTTTCTGGCCATACAATGTCTTATCGGAAAATCTGGTCACTTGCCTTTCTAATTGGCCTGACAACTCTAGTATGCCAATTGGACAAAAAGGAAAATACCGAAAATACAAAATTTGTGAAAATGAAGATCGAGGAACAAGGTAAAACCACAATTTTAGAGTTTAAGTTATTTAATTAATAAAGAACCAACAGCCAACTAGGTTTTCAAGTGCCATGAGAGCCCAAAAGGTTGACAAATATCGATGTTCTATATATCGATTTTCCCATCGATATTGGTCCATCCAAAATCTGGCCACACTGGCATTTTGGCAAAAACAGCGGCGCTTACGACAGATTGTACAAGTTTTCTCTGTTTTTTTGTTCGAGATCACTCAAAACTAGGAAAAGGTTAGGCCATGCAGACAAATAGCAACTTTGCAGGTTCACAAATTGGCGTGAGAGCGAGAGCCGCATTGAACTGGACCTGGAAGGGATCGGCCAGTCCAGCCGCCTAACCTACAAAGTTACATAATTTCGGTTATTTGTTATTATGAATAGATATTCATACTTAACGGGTGCAAATCTCTTTTCCTTCTACAGAGCATAATGTCGTTCTCCAAGACTGCCCGTTTGTTGGCCACCCGTGGCGCCCGCATGGTCCAGTCCCGCAGCTACTCCGACGAGATGAAGCTGACCTTCGCTGCCGCCAACAAGACATTCTACGATGCCGCCGTGGTGCGCCAAATCGATGTGCCATCCTTCTCCGGCTCCTTCGGTATCCTGGCTAAGCACGTGCCCACCCTCGGTATGTTTTTGCCTCTTTTATTGGCCTTTTTTCTCCTTGCAATCTTGTTATATCACCAAACTATTTGTCTTCCAGCTGTCCTGAAGCCCGGAGTGGTCCAGGTGGTGGAGAACGACGGCAAGCTGATCAAGTTCTTCATCTCCAGCGGCTCTGTCACCGTCAACGATGACTCCTCTGTCCAGGTGCTCGCCGAGGAGGCACACAACGTCGAGGACATTGACATCAACGAGGCTCGCCAGTTGCTTACCAAGTACCAGTCGCAGTTGAGCTCCGCTGGTGACGATAAGGTGCGATTTAGTGTTCTTATAGATAAGTTATGTTCTCGGGTTTATGTTGAAGTAGGCATCTATAAGATAGACTTATATGTAAGGAAACCATTCCTTGTTTCAATTTACATAATATCATGTTACTTTTTGATTTGTCAGGATGGAGTTATAGGCTCCTTACTATAACTTCTATGTATGATTATAAGAACTTAACTATTATTAGGGATATATTAGGTCAGCATCGTTTGAAACATTTCTTAGCTTTATAAAGTTCTTATTGAAAATATCAGACTATAACTAATGTGATGTCCTTATTCCCCTCTTGCAGGCCAAGGCTGAGGCTGCCATCGCCGTGGAAGTCGCCGAGGCGTTAGTCAAGGCTGCCGAATAGACGTAATCAACAACAAATAATAGCAACAACAACCACACACACCGCCACCAACATCCACAAACTGATGTTTTGTGTCTGAAATTAATAAAACATAAACGATCCTCCTAAAAAGCAAGGCGTTATGAAACAATAAAAAAGCGAATCATAATATCCGTATTAATGACCGTGATCACCAAACAACTTCAAACGACGCCTCGTCACAGTCTTCGATTGTTTTTTGTAATTTTTTTTCTGTTTCTGTTTCGCTGCCAATTCAGTGATTAAACATTCGTCGAAGAGAAATGTGTGATATTTCCTCGCCCTGTGGTACTCTCGATATGCTAATCCACTGGCCTTTAGCCTTTAATCATATTTCAAGGCGTTTCTTTTGTGCGCCGGAATGTGCTGCTCCCGCCGACTTTCTTATCCAAATTCTGGCCAAGCCTCAATTAGACGAATTAGCCAGCCTCTTCTGTCTCTTGGCTTCTCTCAAGCGCTAATCACTTTTGTAATATAAATTAATAACAGTACGAAATCGACTAATTTCCACACACTTTCGTTAAATGGCCTAATGGAAAATTGCATAACGAGTGCAACCACCAGTCGCCGCTATTTTTCCCAGTGTGGAAACCCCAAACCTGTTCTCCGAAGGTCAAGTTTACGGTTTCTATTTCTTTCATAGCTATCCCTAATTATAATAAACGTTAGCGTTTTTTGGAATTTCTCTTTTTAATTTTCTAACAAAAAAATGCGTGGTAAAAAAAATGTCTTAAATTAAACTCATGGCGTTGTGTAGGAATGGTAGGATGCTCGATGTAGTAGCAGGAAGGATCCTCTAGTAGGCGGGTGGGCCGTAGGTCTGGGCGGGAGCATGGCCCACTGGCAGGACGGGTTCCTCGGGGGCGAAGACCGGCGCCGGAGCGGTATGGGGCACGCTCAGAACGGGGGCTGGTGCTGGAGCTGCGTAGACTGGAGCTGGAGCTGGGGCGGAGTAGATGGGAGCCGGAGCAGGAGCGGAGTAAACTGGAGCCGGAGCTGGGGCAGAGTAAACTGGAGCCGGAGCTGGGGCAGAGTAAACTGGAGCCGGAGCTGGGGCAGAGTAAACTGGAGCCGGAGCTGGGGCGGAGTAAACTGGAGCTGGAGCAGGAGCGGCGTAAACCGGAGTTGGAGCAGGAGCGGCGTAAACCGGAGCAGGAGCAGGAGCGGCGTAAACCGGAGCAGGAGCAGGAGCGGCGTAAACCGGAGCAGGAGCAGCCACTGGGGCAGGAGCGGCGTATGATGGAGCAGGGGCATAGACTGGAGCTGGAGCAACGACTTCCTGGACAGGGGGCAGGTAAGAAGACACCGGAGCAGCCACTGGGGTGGGCACATCGATGGGAGCGTAGGCAGGAGCGGCAGCCACTGGGGCAGAGTGCTCATGGATAACACGGACCACCTTGGTGACACCGCCGGAGTAGCCAGCACCTGAAGCGTATCCGCTGCCAGAAGAGTATCCGCCACCGGAAGAGAATCCACCCTCCTGGCTCTCGTGGACGACCTTGATGACCTGGGACACAGCTCCGCCACCAGAAGCGCCACCGCCTCCGATGAAGGCAGGTGCGGGAGCAGGGCCGGAAGCAACGTTCACCACCTTGACGATCTGAGGAGCGCTCTCAACCAGAGGAGCGCTGACCAGAGGGGCGGACTCCTGCAGGACCTTGATTACCTTAACGGAGGATGGGGCGGGGCCAGCAACGGGGGGCAGGTAGACGGGTCCGGGAGCGGGTCCATGGCCGCCACTGCTGCCTCCTGAGATGACCTTCACCTTGAAGACCTGGGGAGCAGCCTCGTAGCCGTAGCCGCCGCCATAGCTGGAACCAGCGGAGTATCCTCCAGAGGAGTAGCCACCGGAGTATCCGCCGCCCTGCTGGTGGATGACCTTGACGACCTGGACTGGGCCACTGGGACCGTGTCCGCCATGGTAGCCGCCACCGCCGCCTCCATGGTAGCTGCCGCCTCCGTTGCCACCGCCTCCTCCGTTACCGCCGCTGCTCAGGCTGAATCCGCCCTTCAGGTTAGCTCCACCACCGCCGCCACCTCCGCCGCCTCCGAGGAGACCCAGGAAGCCAGCGTTGGCCACAGCGAACAGAGCACACATGCAAACGAAGACCTGGAAGAAAATGAAGTATTCTAAGTTAGTGCATTTTCAGAGTTAGTCCTTCCCAGACTATTGCTTTTAAGACTAGGATGCACATTTCGTGATGGGAGTGTTTTTTGGATTCTCAATATCTTGTAGCATTAAGGATCTTTTCAAACAGAAGTCGTATATCCAGATTATCTGATTCTAATAGATTTTCAATCCAAAATTTATAGGATTTAAAAAAAAGGCTTTTGAGCATGATTTCAGCATGATTTCCAAAAGTTTTGATTGAATTTCAGAATGCGTTTTGAAATATTTTCACTTTGTAATTTTTGTCACTCTTGATCACTCAAAAAAAAAATATAGAGGTCGATGTAGAAGTCCGGGGCCATATCCAAGGATATCTCACCTTCATGCTGACTACAATTCCACTTGGTGAGGTGATACCGATTCCCGGAGATAACGCCTTGAGTGCTGAGATGAGCAGAGACGAGACTGATGTCCGATCGATCGGCGGGCTAGTCTTTTATACGATGTAAGCGGAGCGATTAAGCGATCATGGGCGAACAAAGGCGTTTCATTAAGATTTCCAAACCACCCAGACCCAGACCCATCAGCATAAGCTTTCGATTCATTTTCACCAGGTCTAGTGGCCAGTGGCTTGCTCGGATGGCCTAAGATTCGGATGGGGCGGCGCACCCAGCCAAAACTCCCCATCTGCCGACGAGGTTCTTCTTTTGCGATTTCGGAATTTCGGTTTTTGGTTTCGTTTTCAAATATGCGGTAATGCTGTTTCCAGTTTTCGGGCTTCGACTTGTGCTGCATTTCCGAAATTCCGAAAGAGGCTCCCACAATTAGCATGAAAATGATAAGCCAGCTACACTGAGAGAAACCAATAGAGTTAAGCATAGAGCTCCCCCTTTGCTGTTGAAAGAAAATGCGCGTATGATCTGTGTCTTAGTCAGAAAGTGGGTGCAAAGTATACTAAGTAGCAAGTATACTTATAGCAACTATAGCTGACTGAATACTCATAGACTTATACCTACTCATCGGTGTAATGCAGCAATGAACCTCCTTTTCTCGCAGTGCTGCTTTCATATTTTCAGTTTTCGTTTTCGTTTTAGTTTTACATAGTTTTAAGTTGGTGTTTTGTCATTTGCATACACGGGCGGCGGAGAGTTGCCTCACAAGGCGGCCGGCAGTCTGTCATAAAGCAGAGACCCAGCCCAACCCATCTCATCCCATGCCATCCCATCGCAACGCAACCCAGCCTAATCGAATCAAAATGAATCCAATCCAAGCCAGCCCAGCGATTTCAAGGTGAGTGGCAGTCGGAATCGAATCTGTTGTCAACCGGCCTGCAGATTCATCTTGGGGCTATGATGATGGTCATATAGGCTTGCGCAAGCCAGACCCATACACACCATTTAAAGCCTATTATAATGTTAATATTGTTTTGGCCACAAACATTGTAAATTGGCCAACGGGGCGGATGAACGATGAGAGCTTCTCGGGTGGCATGCGACATGGGCTCTTCAAAACCTGTCACTAAGTCCGCAGAGTTCAGTTTTCCCGGCAAAAGTCTGCTCATATTTCTTGATCTGTAAATACAGGGCCAATTAGGCGGTGTCCGAGTCAGTGGGCAGATCGGGTTTGGAGCAACCAGTCCGTGAAACAAGTGTGGGAAATCAAGGGCTTGCATCGGCTCGGTTGCCAAAGCAGCATTCCTCTAATCGTGACCATCTTATCGTGCTTGTTGGCCACTTGATGGGTCTTAATTGACGTGCACTGTCTGGAGAAATTCCAGAAAGTCATATAATCATTTTTTTACCTTGTCGACCTTTACCTTTGGCATTAACTCTTTAACACTTGATCTTTCCGGACGAATTATGAGCTTAATTATTTAAGCCGCATCTGTATTTGGGAAACACTTTTGATTGATCATCCAGTCCTTTACCCGATCCATCAATTAGCTGCCCTTCTTGCCTCACCGAGTTTGTCTAGTCCCTGTGGCAGTTACCTCCAATAGAACCAGATAACTTGATCATTAATTCACTTTATTTGGGCTTTATTTTATACAGAGAGAGAAAAAAATAACGTTCCTTTGAGGGGGAGCATCCTACTTCTGCTTCAGCCAGCCACCGTAGGCCAGAGGAGACTCGTACACGGCGGCGTGTCCCAGACGCACCGAGGACACCACCGGCACGGACTCCACCACGGGCACAGATCGCACCACTGGCACAGATCGCACCACTGGCACGGAGCGGACAACTGGGACGGAGCGGACTACGGGGACGGTCCGGACCACGGGCACGGAGCGCACCACAGGAACGGCCACTGGGGCGTAGGCGATGCCGGCTCCATGGAGCACGCTGCTCTGGACGAAGGCCACGCAGGCGGCGATCAGGAGGCTGGCGATGAAGAACTGGAAGAGAATATCATAATTGGTTATCACATATATGTTTTGAGGTGTTTCAAAGGCAATTCTTTAGAAGGATATAGCATTTAGGGTTATATTGGCCTTGAATTTGGTTCCAACATTCCAGTAACTTTAGAATTATCTAATTCCATTCTATAATGCCAGTCTTAATTATTTGAAGTGGTATTTATTGGTTTTATTTGCAAACCTAATCACTTGATTAATTTCAAAGTTCACTCTGGGTTTGGGAAGTCACACTTTTTAAAAGCACAAAAAAAAGGTTTTTGGAGTCCTTGATACTCTTAGAACTTTATCCTTTTCCGAACCGAACTCACCTTCATGTTTCTGGGGATTGAGTTGACTTTTTGCGGATCTAGCTGGATTGCCGGATGATTGCTGGGTTGTGATTGAATGATTGGAGTTACGAAGGCTTATATACCCCCAGATGAGAACGCCAGAACACCCGGAGGGCCTACCCAAAAGTGGAGCAATAAAACTGGCCAGAACGTCTAAGCGATGGCTTTATTGCCGAAATTACCAATACCCTCTAGCCAGTTATCGTCATAACTTATTTGAGGCGACGACGCCTTTCAAATTGTCAAAAAGTGCCAAGACAATGAGAACTTGTTCTCCTCCTTTGGGTCAGGTGCCGTGCGTATTCTCCGGCTCCCCAGTTCTGTTCACTTCCTCCGCATCGTTGATGAATTCTTGTGCAAATTGATTGCCACTCATCGCCGAGGCATGAGCGCAGTGCTCTTCAGTATTGATCTTTAGTATTGTTTTTTCTCCTTTTTTGTGCTGGCTAAACTTTATTTATGAGGCATTGTCCACGCCCTATTATGCTTTTTGGTCCGACACGTCGGACGGCACCAGGAATGCAAATTTATGCAAAATCCGCCGAAGCTTCCTCAATGGAGAAAAAACCCAAAAAGCAAATATTAAGACTTGTACATTGTTTAGAAAATAATAATCACTTGTTTGCTTTTGCCTTTTTTCATTTTGATTTTGGTCTTGGACTGCCATTTGTCACAAAAAAATTTGTTTATTAACGTATAGTTTAGGTTTTATTAAATAAAAGTGTTTAGTCTTAAAATAATAGTCGTTTTGTTCCAATTAAAAGTTTGGAATTTTCTTTTATTAATAATAATACTTTTCTAGACATACATGTTACCTAGCTTTTAAGTCTTTTGTTTTATGTATATTTATGTAAGGTTTATTGCTATTGTGCTGCTTTTGTTTTCCTCAAACTTTCTCTGTTAAGCCAACAAAAACGGCTTGTCTTTTCGTTATAAGCACGCATTTACATAAATCAATGAAAACTTTATTGTATTTCATAATCTACGTATAATACTAAGTACAAAAAGAACAGAAAACTAGCTTTATTTGGGTTTTCTCCTTTATTTGAAAGTGCGCGCGCTGCTGAACTATCGATTACTTTCCCGCCGATGGCTTCCGTGGCAACGTCACGCTTTCCAGCACTGGAGTGTGTGTGTGGAATGTGTTCGTGGGTGTTTTTTATTTTTCCTTTGGGTGCCTTTCACGAAAAACAATTTCTTAAACACGCCAACTAGTATTCATAAAGGTTACGAGGACCTGGCCAGGGACCTGGCCCGAGCGTAGACCCGTAAAGTGCAACATGTCTGGACGGGAGAGCGGGAAAGTCACCGATACAAGGGAAAACCATAACACCAGCAGCAGCAACAACAACATGGCGCACCTGCAGCAGCAGAAGAAGAAGCACCAGCAGAGGTCTTGATGTTGACGTCAACAAAGTGAAATTCGAGCAGAGAGCCACAATAAACAATAAGAAGAATCGAGCGGGAAGAGCGCAAAGAGCGGGAAGGCTAGCCAGAGAATCCTACTGCTCGGACTCGATTACCCTCGATCCTCAATCCCGGGGACCCCGACCCCCCTCACAATGTACTCGGAGTGGGCCTCTTTGTCGGCCCAAATCACGGCCAATAGCTGTGGAGCCCAGTGCTTCAGTGTCCTGAACAAGTTCCCCGCCTCCGCGGGACGCGAAGTGGTCGTGTCCGTGGTGAAGCAGCTCGGAACCAACCTAGGCATCACCCAGAACGCCGAGCCCAGCCACCTGGTGAAAGATGAAGAAGTAAGAGAGAGAAATTCGCTGACACCTGTCGTCAGGTTTTATTAATGCTTGTCATTTTGTCTTGCAGGTCAAGTGGTGCATGGATGTAATCTGCTTCGGCCTGTCGCTGCCCCTGCAGGAGCACGAGACCATCAAGGACTGCGTGAACGTCTACTGCGAGTGGCTGACTGCCCTGCACCCACAGCCCAGGATCAGTGTCCCGAAGCCCATTTGTGAGGACGCCAACCTGTATGCTCGGCAGATCATCAATCATTTCCACAACCTCTTCGTGCCCCGCCAGGGCGAGAGTAAGTATATAGTCCTTGCGAAAACCCCATCCGCCATGACAAAACACTCTGCTGACCAATAACCATAAACTAAATTTCAAGTCTTGCCATTTCTTTACCAAACCACTCTTGGTAGGTTGCTCGAATTGATATCCTCCGGCATAAACCGAATACGAGAATAATCTCTTTTCCTCTCCGCCTTCCGCCAGGTGCCGACACCATCAAACGCCAGGCAGTGCTATGCCATCGGGTGCTCAGAACACTGCAGCAAACGGCCCAAATATCGCTGGTGATGGACCGCCAGACGTGGGATACCCTGCTCCTCTTCCTGCTGGCCATCAACGAGATATTGCTGGCCCCGCCCACGGTCAAGGACGACGTGGGCGACCAGCTGTGCGAGCGGGTGCTGTCCGTTCTGTTCGAGGTGTGGCTGCTGGCCTGCGTGCGCAGTTTTCCCTCGCCCTCGATGTGGAAGACCCTGCAGGAGTCGTGCGCCATGTGGCGGCATCGGGTGGCCCTGGTTGATCAGTGGAACCGCGTGAATCTCGCCCTCACGGCCCGCCTGCTGGAGTTCTGCTACGGCCCAGCTTTTCCACAACTCAAAAACGGTATGAGCAACTGTCTTAAAGGCTTGAAGTTTTCAATGAACCAACTCTTCCGATTCTTCCACAGCCGACGAAGACGGCCAGCTCATTCCTGCGGGCATGTCCAATGACTGTGTGGCCCAGACCTGGTATCGCTTCCTGCGCATGATAGGCAATCCCACGGCGCTCTGTTCGCCGCACATCATCAGCAAGTCGTCACACTTCGTCCAGTGGGCGCTGACACACGAGAAGGGCGCCGAGACGCATCAGCATCCCTGCCTGCAGCAGCTGCCCCAGATCTTCCTCAACGCCATGAAGGGGATCTCCAGCCAAGTGGACGCATTCCTGGGTAAGATCTCCGAGGCAGATGCCCCTGGAAGTGGTGTTGGTTATTTATAGAACATAGACCACACGGTACTGTTAGGGGAATATGTGGATGCATTCCAGCCCTGAACCTATCGAGTACCGGGCGCTACAAAGTTTCGGCTTGGCCGACTTTCTCTTAGCAATTCGTATAGGCCTAGATCGTGGTAGGCTAGCCTTAGTACTGCTCCATACTATATCTTACTCTCGTTGGTTTCTCGCTTCGCTAACCTCCTAAAAACAAAATCAAAACTTTGTCTAAAAATACGTAACCCGAAATGCGGCCAAAAACAATCGTGAGATCAGGCATCTACCAGCCGCCGCCGCAGCAGCACGAGGGTGTAGTGACCAACCTACTGGAGATCCGGCACTCGCTGAACGAGGCCACCTCCTCCACCCTGCAGCAGTTCATCCACTCCAGCAGCGCCACGAACATCGCGAACCCGCCGACGCAGCATCACCATCATCACCTTCACTATCCGCACTTGCATTTGCACGGCGCCGGCAGCTTTCTGCGCGACAATTTCATGAGCAACTCGGCCAGCTCCGCCCTGAACGCGATCATGGGCCACCACGGTCACGGCCATGCCCACGGACACGGCCAGCACCAGAATCTCCAGATCAGTGCCTCGCCCACCGGCAGCCTAGCCACGACTGCCTCCGCCGTGGGCAGCACCAGCGCCGGGGGCAGCCACTCCGCCGGCGTGGTGGGCAGCATCTCGTTCGGCGCTCCGGATGGGGTGGGCCCAGCCTCCTCGGCGTCTGCCACGCCCACGCCCCCCCTGCAGCGACGCCTGGCGAAGAGCTTCAGCGTGACTCCGACTATCACACAGCAGAAGGGTGCGACTTTTTGCCTGATTCTCAGTTTGGAACACCACCGAACGTTGTGCTCTATGTTGTCACCGTTAAAGAAGATCGTACTCTGGCAGGTTGGCGGCTGTCCACAGGTTCGATTGATTCGATCCCTGACGAGGAAGCCCTCTTCCGAATAAATCCATTTTGAATGCAAAGCTAAGATGTGTGGGAAGACCTATCCCGAACTCACCTGCCAGGGTACTCTGCACTTCGGAGACCCGAAGCAAACCCATTTTTGTTTGCTGTAGTCGTAGCTTGCTTTTTTAACCAGCTCGATAGATCCACCACCACCGCTGACACCTTTTAGCCATCCCACGAGTTTGCATTTTGGTTTCTGCCTCCGTCATTTAATGCTAGCTGGCACATTTTCCGCTGTACTATTTCATTTTTTTCCTTTCGCATAATTTCTTCCGTGGCATGAGTGGAATAATCTCGGCACTAGTAATTGCCCGCCGACACTGAGTAACTGTTCCGCACGCTGGCGGGGATTACGAGTATGCGAGTATGCATTGTAATTAGCTGATGTTCTCGTACGCCCACAATTATTGCATGTTCCGCTCTGTTCTATTCTGTTCTGTTCGGTTCCCTTTGTATCTGAACAGTGTCTGTGTATCTGTGCCGCTCACTAATTTCTCACACTTGCTCCCTCCATGCTCCACGCTCCCTGCTCCCCGGCTTCGCCTCCCCGCATCATCGCTTGGATCAGGCTTGAGCAAGACCTCGCTTATCGGCCTCACGGGCGGCGGTGCACGCAACGCGATCAGCAGCAGCACCACCACCATTGCCACCTCCGGCTCCACTTCCACCACCGCCGTCCCTGCCTCAGCGGCCGCCGCCAGCTCTATCGCGGCTGTCTCCAGCTCTGCCTCCGCCACCGCCGTCGCCGCTGCTGGTGGCGTCGGAGGCTCAGGCGTCGGAGTGGGAATCCCTGTCGGTTCGGCCAGCGTTCCCGGCTCGGGCGGCGGGTCAGCTCCTGCTCCGGCGCCCACAACTCCCACGTCGACGTCGGGTCCGCCGTCGGCCAGCAGCAGCATCAACTGTAAGTGCACTTAGCGAAATAAAGGGTAACCAGAGATCTTGATCAGCCAGGTGGGAGTACATTTTCCGAGCTCCACAGTCTAGAGAGAGATAATTTCGCATTAAATGCTTGCGATTCCGGCAACACTCGAAACAAAACCCAAACTGGCTGTAAATTAAGGTCTCAATTACCCTTCGAATGCAATTATTTGTGGCTGTAATTTGTCGAGTGTGAGTGTGAGCTTCTGCCGCGCCGCAAAAAGCAAACTAACTATCTAACAGATGCCATAAGTATCTATCTAACCCGCCCTGTATTTCCACCGCCCTTCCCTCTCTCTCTTTCTCACGCGCTCACTCGCTCGCTCTCTCTCCCTCCGGTCCGATCCGATGCGATCCACCCACAGCGCTGCCGCTGACTTCAATGGGAGCGGGGACCGAGCTCGCCGTGGCCAGGCCCAAGTGCAACAGCATTCTCCACGTATTCCATGAGTGGCTCTTCGAGGCGGCGCACATTGGCGGCGACACTTGGCGCCAGAACCGGAAGAGTAAGTCACCCAAGAGGGCTGGTCCTCGACTCGCATCTAACAGTGTTTTCCCACCAAACAGAACAGGCATGCGAGGCCAGTAAGCGGCCCTCGTCGATGATCATGGAACACCGCAAGGGCTCCATTTCGCTGTCGCAGCCCAACTCCCTCAACGATCCGCAGTCGCTGCCCCCCACCCTGACCATCGACAAGTACGAGTCCGGGCGGGCCGAGGCCATTGGGACGCTATGCAAGATCTTCTGCGCCAAGAAGACCGGAGAGGAGATCCTGCCCGTGTACCTGGCCCGATTCTACATGGCCCTGCAGCAGTGCCTCAAGATCACCGAGTCGCGGGAGTGCGACGAGACCCTGGCCAGCATCCTGCTGCACTCCAGTGACCTCTTCCGTCTGGACCTGGACGGCATCAATGTGCTGCTGCCCGGGTTCATTGCCGCCCTCGAGATCGTGCTGCCCGACAAGGACCTCAAGCTGAAGACCCAGTCGATGGCCTTCAATCGCACCGAACTGCGGCGATCCGCCATCAACATCCTTCTCTCCATCATGGTCCTGCCTCTGCACTACCAAAGCCTGCCCATCAGGGACCTGACCAGCGAAACCAGCGAAAAGTGAGACCTGTAATCCCATTTTTACTGCTTTTATTTATTTGCTGTTTCAACAGGATATTCACGTTCATCCAGCTGAAATCGCGGCTCATGAACATCCTGATGAATGCCCTGCAAGTGGAAACGGATGCCCAAAACACTCACATGCTGTTGGGAGGCCTGCTGCTCTGTGTCCAGGACGCGGTTACCTTCGAGGAGACGGAGCTGGGCGGTGGAAACGCCTCCACGGCGCATCTGTCGCACAACTCCAGCGGGGGAGCCGTGCAGCACCACGAGCCCAACTTGCTGAGCTCAGGTATAGCGACTGGATCTCTTGGATCGGTGATTTCGCCTCACCCATGCCCCTGATTTATTTAAATTTTTATTTTTTAATTACTTTCGTTTTTTTCCGCGCTCTTTTTGTGTGTGTGCACTTTTTGGCTGTGTTGTGTTGCGGCATCAGCCTGCTCGGAGCGTTCCGCTTCGCTGGTCAGCGCCGGCACCGCCAGCTTGGGCGGCCAGACGACGGCCACCATGGGGGCGGGATCGGGCTCTATACGGGACACCGCCTCCGGCCACGACTACCCCAGCCTGACCATATCCGATGACATGTCATTCGAGTTCGGTCAGGAGCTGGAGGGAGTGCTTCCATATGGTAAAAGGACATTACTTTTGTTTTTTGTGTTAAGTTAAGGGTTTGCTTTTGTAGAGCCATGATACTTTTTGAATTGCTCGTGCACTTTCTGTGCACTTAATCCAGTTTAAAGAATAATCCATCGAGCCAAAGAAACCTGTAGCTTTAGGCTGGAAACTAGTTTGATTTTAATGCTGTTCCCTGTTTCCAGACAATGCCCACGCCTTGTTTGTGCGGGCCACCTACCTGGTTTGCCATCGCCTGATATCCTCGTGGAAAACCGACCTGAACGTGTCCCTGGCGGCCTTGGAGCTGCTCTCCGGACTGGCCAGACTGCATATACGGGAGACAGGTAATGGGATCAAGTGCCTCGGCTCGCATGTGTTTCATTGTGTGTGATGCATTCTGGGCTCTTGCAAGGAAGTGTATCCAGGAGGTTGTCTTGGTAATTGGCATTCTCATCTGGGTTTTTGTTCTATAGTCTCCAGGAGTCCCTTGCAGGAGTCGCTCTACAAAGCTTCGGATGCTTCCCGAGGCTCTTTTTGCTTTTCTGATTTTAATGTCTGTTTGTTTTCTGTCCTCTTCTGTTCTGTTTATTTGTTTCCCGCCCCCCGTGTGTGTATATTTTGAACCCCGAAACCCCACTGTTGTATTAAAAACGAAAAACCCTAACCACTAAACCCCACAAACCCCAAATCTTAACCCATAACTGTTGAATGCTTTCTGTGCGGCAGCCAGGAAATTTACAAATGGTAATTGATTGATGAAAGCAACTAACCTAACTAACGCCACTTTCTTCTGTCTTTCTTTCTTTCTTTTTTTTGATGCGTTTCTTTTTTCTAACCGCCATCGAACCTCCGTCACCACCAACCACCAACTACCATCTCCACTGCACCACAATCAAATCCCCATCCGTCATCCGACAACCCGACATCCGCCATTCGCCCATCATGAACCATCCAACAATTGACGATTGCAATTTGTTTGTGTATATATATATTTGATTTGCAACTCACACACAAACTACAAACCACAACAAACTGACAATTAAACAATAAACACCAATTAAATAACCCACTCGATCCACCCCAACATCAATGTAAATAACCACAACATAACACCAAACTAAACCACCAACGTAGACACTTTAGTGAAAATATACGAAGCTAGTCAGAATCTAACGATAATCTCCTCAGACGCTCTAGAGTGCAAGCGGGCCGTAAAGTGGATCTGCGACTACATCTGCTACCAGTGCTCCCGGCCTCCTCCGGCCCACAGCAAGGACCTGCACAGCACCATCGTGGCCGCGTTCCAGTGCACCGCCGCTTGGCTGATGCAGCACCCCTACCTGCTCCAGGATAAGGACTGCCTGCAGACGGTCCTGGAGGTGGTGGAGCTGGGCATCTCCGGAACCAAAAGCCAGACCAAGGGCGGCGACATACCCAAGTTCAAGGACGAGAAGGAGCTGAAGCCGGCCTCAATGCGGGTAAGAGACGCCGCAGAGAACCTGCTGACCATCATCCTCGAGCAGGTCGGCTACTTCCCCAGCGAGTGCGGCCCCGAATCGATATCATCACTTCTGGACGAGGTGGCCCTCATGAAGCACTGCAACTCCATGGCCCCGGCCACGTCGAGCAGCGAACAGGCCATCGCCAAGTTCAAGTACTTTGTCACGGAGAACTCCACCATCCTGGCTCTCCTGGAGGAGCCGCTCGGCAACGACCAGGACCCCCAGCCCACAGTGACCTGTACGTATTTTCGGGTATCCATCCAAAAATATTTTATTATCTCTGTTTCCCCCGACCAGTACTCATTCGAGGCCCGTTCGGACGACATGCCTGGACCATGCAACTAAGACATCTGCCGCGCAGCAAGTCCGGCATCAAGTACCACGCCATCAACCCCGGCAGACCCATTCCGATGAACGACATGAGCCAGCGTCCGGAGTGTGAGCAAAAGAACTTTCCCGAGGGCGTCGACAAGGTGCTGCCCTGTGTGGCAGACTACTCTATACCCACCATCGAGCAGATGCGCGAGCAGTACGGAGCGGCCGGGATCCGGGAATTGGAGGCCATGCTGGAGAATCAGAGCATCCACGAGAAGCTGGCTTGGGCGGAAGCGGACACGAGCGCCGACAGCCTGTCGCATGCCCAGGAGTGTGTGCCGCCGGCTGTGTGCCACGAGTTCCATGCAGCGCGCCTCTTCCTCTCACACTTTGGCTTTCTTGGCTTCGAAACCCGAAATCCGCACAATCCAGCCGAGTCACTAGGTACTCCGCCGCAGAGGCCGCTCATCGTGCTGGACACCAAGTCGACGGCCTTCGCCGCGGACCTCGACAGGCTGGACAAGCTGAGCGCCAGGACCCACGACACTGTCTACGTGTTCTACGTAAAGGTAAGGGATTTTCAAACATAAGTGTTGAGAAAAGTGCCAACACCAACTGATTTTGTTTTCAGTCGGGTCAAACGAGTGCCCAGCAGATCATCGGAAATCTCACCGAGGAGCAGCAGTCTCTGGGTCTGGATCCACACTTTGCCACCATGCTGCAAACTTTGGGATGGCCGGTTCAGGTGGCGGAGCACTCGGGCTGGACGGGATTCGCCCACAACTCTTGGTCTCTGAAGGGCACGCCCGACGAGCAACTGCGAACGGGATCCGTCTCTAATGATTCCCTGAACTTTAATGGTTCCCAAAAGGTGCTTTACTGGGCAGATGTCTGTTCGGAGATTGCTTTCGTAGTGCCCACGGCGTGGAATCTGCGGCACAACAGCGACTCCAGTGACGGAGGAAGCGTCTCTAGTGCCGATCAGGTCAGCGGCACCAGCAACGTGTGGACCCGTGGCGATGGCGATACAGGCTTGGCCAAGACCAAGTCTAGGAATCTCAGCCTGGAGCTGAGCGCGGCCAAGGAACCAGTGCCGCCAACGCGACGGAAAGGAAACGTAACAAAGCCGACGCTGCTGGCTCAGGCCCCGGCCAAGATCTTCCTGGTGTGGCTGGAGAGCTACGAGGACTACCTGAACTTCCCGCTGGAGGACCTGCTTTCTTACACGCGCACCGGCGAAGAGCTGCACACACTCCAACTGCCTCGGGCGACTGACTGCCACGTTATCTTCGTCCATTCGCTGCTGTCCGGACTGCTCAGGGTGAAACTGCAAGGTCCGGCGGGCAGGATGAGCTTCGCAACGCCACTAGTGGATGGCATGGTGCTGAGCCGGCGGGTGGTGGGCAACCTTGTGCGACAGACGGCATTGAACATATCTCGACGACGACGACTGGACAACGACAAGTGAGTGTGCTCGAAAATAGTAAGCTTTTTCGTTCAACTTTATTTCCTTCACAGTTACCAACCACCGCATGTGCGACGGCGCCTTAAGGTCCAGGACATCGTCCAGAAATACAAAATGGACCTCAGCGAGGCCGAGTTGCTGGCCCATCTGTTTCAGCGTGCAATCTAGCCAATCTGCAATTTGCAATCCATCATACGGCAACCGACGATCATATTATAGTATTATTTATCCAATTCTAGGATAAGCGCCAGAGAAATGGTCCAAATCCATGTCTGTATTAACGTCTGCTTAAAACTAAATCCAATACAACTGATTCGTGTAATCGGTGACCACTGAGTGTAACCCGAAACATCTAATCTTATGCTATTATTATTGTTTCTTAATAAATCCAATTATACTTTGTAAAAGTATTTGTAATATCGTAAATATAACTGCGTGTTTATTGAAGTTATTACTATAGCCCATAAGGTAAGATAAAGCAAAATAACGATGCCAGAATAAAAACAAATCGATGCCTCATTCAAACATATCTATATTTAAAAGTGTATTTATAAAATAAAAAAGACAATTCAAATGAAATAGCGGCAAAAATATATTAGGTATGGTATATTTAAATAGTGCACGCGCTATCGATTATGTGCTGTTAAGCGCAATATTGTAACAGATTATCGATAGTGCGCTTAGCAGCACAACAAGCGTGCGATAGTGCGCTTTACAGCACATAAAGCGTCCGATGGCGAGCGAATGACTATCGATAGTGCGTTTTACAGCACATCGATTGGGCGATAGTGCGCACTTCACCACACGTGCTGGAGCACACTTGGTGCCATCGTGGTGAAATTCAAATTTTGAAATCGGAGAAGACAAATTTACGGGTCGATAATGAGTTGTTCGATATCGAAAAACTAGCGATGCAGTTCGAAGGACATCGATGTCCTGATTCCGAAAATGCACGGCGTTGCCAGATCGGGCCAGAAATGCGCCTTCTAGAGCGTATATCTCGGCCATTTGTGGCCCGATCTGGCAACGCCGCACATTTTCGGAATCAGCGCCTCGATATTAGTCGAACTGCATCCAAATTTTTCCGAAATCGGACAACAAAATTTTTAGCGAAAATCGAAAAAAATCGTGATGGTACCTCTTTCCATTTTTTCGAAAATCGGGTCGAAAATGAGTTGTTCGATATCGAAAAACTAGTGATGCAGTTCCAAAGACATCGATGTCCTGATTCCGAAAATGCACCGCGTTGCCAGATCGGGCCAGAAATGCGCCTTCTAGAGCGTATATCTCGGCCATTTGTGGTCCGATCTAGCAACGCCGCACATTTTCGGAATCAGCGCCTCGATATTAGTCGAACTGCATCCAAATTTTTCCGAAATCGGACAACAAAATTTTTAGCGAAAATCGAAAAAAATCGTGATGGTACCTCTTTCCATTTTTTCGAAAATCGGGTCGAAAATGAGTTGTTCGATATCGAAAAACTAGTGATGCAGTTCCAAGGACATCGATGTCCTGATTCCAAAAATGCGCGGCGTTGCCAGATCGGGCCACAATTGCGTTTGGTACAGCGTATATCTCGGCCGTTTGTGGCCCGATCTGGCAACGCCGCACATTTTCGGAATCAGCGCCTCGATATTAGTCGAACTGCATCCAAATTTTTCCGAAATCGGACAACAAAATTTTTAGCGAAAATCGAAAAAAATCGTGATGGTACCTCTTTCCATTTTTTCGAAAATCGGGTCGAAAATGAGTTGTTCGATATCGAAAAACTAGTGATGCAGTTCCAAGGACATCGATGTCCTGATTCCGAAAATGCACGGCGTTGCCAGATCGGGCCAGAAATGCGCCTTCTAGAGCGTATATCTCGGCCATTTGTGGTCCGATCTGGCAACGCCGCACATTTTCGGAATCAGCGCCTCGATATTAGTCGAACTGCATCCAAATTTTTCCGAAATCGGACAACAAAATTTTTAGCGAAAATCGAAAAAAATCGTGATGGTACCTCTTTCCATTTTTTCGAAAATCGGGTCGAAAATGAGTTGTTCGATATCGAAAAACTAGTGATGCAGTTCCAAGGACATCGATGCCCTGATTCCGAAAATGCACGGCGTTGCCAAATCGGACCAGAAATGGAGCCTCTAGCAAAAGGAAGTTTTCTGAAATTTTGAAAATTTTCTTGAATTGTAATGCATTTTCCCGATTTTTTTTTCGAATTTTACAGAATTTTCCAGTCATTTTTCTGAATTTTCCATAACTTTTCTTTATTTTTTTATTTTTTGGAATGACTTTCACTTTTTTTTTCGCCTTTGAAAAAGTCGATTTTGGCCCTCTACCAGGCCCGAAGTACTAGGCGAACAGAAACGCCTAGTAGGTGGATTCTACTTTTTGAAAATGTTTTTTGTGAA
The DNA here is from genome assembly GCA_035047585.1 of Drosophila monieri. Taxonomy (NCBI): domain Eukaryota; kingdom Metazoa; phylum Arthropoda; class Insecta; order Diptera; family Drosophilidae; genus Drosophila; species Drosophila monieri. The sequence continues at coordinate 9,297,785 of JAWNPJ010000061.1, read as the reverse complement.
TATCTCGGCCAATACGCATCCAATCCAGGATCGTAATAGCGCATAAAATGCGGAAAAATAAGGCGCATCGACAGGTAATCAAAAATAGGGTATATGTCAAGGTAACACCGCAGGGAAATTAAATTATCGTAAAAAAAATGTTTTATAGTTTTGAATGTGAATATCTTGGCAGTGTCAAAGCCGATCTCAAAATGGAATACATTTTTGGAATCAGGACTTAAATGTCCTTCGATCTACATCAAAGGATTTTAAAAATCCAATAACATAGAGCTGAACTGCAGCCACAATTTAGGAAAAGATAAGTCTTATTTTTTGTGATGTTTACTTAAAGTTCTTGCAGATTCTGTGATGCAGTCCGAAGGACATTAAGGTCCTGATCCAGGAATAGTATTTAGTCGCCAGATCGGATGGGAAATGACCAAGATATAAACAATCGAAAATATAAACATATTATTTTTGGCCAAATTTGTTGACTACACGGTGTTAACTTGGCCAACACCAGATTTTGTTAGCCTGATAGAAGGGCCGTATTTTTCTGCATTTTATGCCCTATCACGATCCTGGATTGGATGCCTAATGGCTGAGTTATTCACAAAAAACATTTTCAAAAAGTAGAATCCACCTACTAGGCGTTTCTGTTCGCCTAGTACTTCAGGCCTGGTAGCGCCCGAAAACTTAAAAATTTTTAGCCACTTTAGTCTGTGACGTCACGGGTTGAAAATATAACAATCGAAAATATAAACATATTATTTTTGGCCAAATTTGTTGACTACACGGTGTTAACTTGGCCAACACCAGATTTTAAAAACTAAATTAATTAAAAACAAAATTAATTAAAACTAAATAATTGCTTAAAACTAAATCCAATACAACTGATTCGTGTAATCGGTGACCACTGAGTGTAACCCGAAACATCTAATCTTATGCTATTATTATTGTTTCTTAATAAATCCAATTATACTTTGTAAAAGTATTTGTAATATCGTAAATATAACTGCGTGTTTATTGAAGTTATTACTATAGCCCATAAGGTAAGATAAAGCAAAATAACGATGCCAGAATAAAAACAAATCGATGCCTCATTCAAACATATCTATATTTAAAAGTGTATTTATAAAATAAAAAAGACAATTCAAATGAAATAGCGGCAAAAATATATTAGGTATGGTATATTTAAATAGTGCACGCGCTATCGATTATGTGCTGTTAAGCGCAATATTGTAACAGATTATCGATAGTGCGCTTAGCAGCACAACAAGCGTGCGATAGTGCGCTTTACAGCACATAAAGCGTCCGATGGCGAGCGAATGACTATCGATAGTGCGTTTTACAGCACATCGATTGGGCGATAGTGCGCACTTCACCACACGTGCTGGAGCACACTTGGTGCCATCGTGGTGAAATTCAAATTTTGAAATCGGAGAAGACAAATTTACGGGTCGATAATGAGTTGTTCGATATCGAAAAACTAGCGATGCAGTTCGAAGGACATCGATGTCCTGATTCCGAAAATGCACGGCGTTGCCAGATCGGGCCAGAAATGCGCCTTCTAGAGCGTATATCTCGGCCATTTGTGGCCCGATCTGGCAACGCCGCACATTTTCGGAATCAGCGCCTCGATATTAGTCGAACTGCATCCAAATTTTTCCGAAATCGGACAACAAAATTTTTAGCGAAAATCGAAAAAAATCGTGATGGTACCTCTTTCCATTTTTTCGAAAATCGGGTCGAAAATGAGTTGTTCGATATCGAAAAACTAGTGATGCAGTTCCAAAGACATCGATGTCCTGATTCCGAAAATGCACCGCGTTGCCAGATCGGGCCAGAAATGCGCCTTCTAGAGCGTATATCTCGGCCATTTGTGGTCCGATCTAGCAACGCCGCACATTTTCGGAATCAGCGCCTCGATATTAGTCGAACTGCATCCAAATTTTTCCGAAATCGGACAACAAAATTTTTAGCGAAAATCGAAAAAAATCGTGATGGTACCTCTTTCCATTTTTTCGAAAATCGGGTCGAAAATGAGTTGTTCGATATCGAAAAACTAGTGATGCAGTTCCAAGGACATCGATGTCCTGATTCCAAAAATGCGCGGCGTTGCCAGATCGGGCCACAATTGCGTTTGGTACAGCGTATATCTCGGCCGTTTGTGGCCCGATCTGGCAACGCCGCGCATTTTCGGAATCAGCGCCTCGATATTAGTCGAACTGCATCCAAATTTTTCCGAAATCGGACAACAAAATTTTTAGCGAAAATCGAAAAAAATCGTGATGGTACCTCTTTCCATTTTTTCGAAAATCGGGTCGAAAATGAGTTGTTCGATATCGAAAAACTAGTGATGCAGTTCCAAGGACATCGATGCCCTGATTCCGAAAATGCACGGCGTTGCCAAATCGGACCAGAAATGGAGCCTCTAGCAAAAGGAAGTTTTCTGAAATTTTGAAAATTTTCTTGAATTGTAATGCATTTTCCCGATTTTTTTTTCGAATTTTACAGAATTTTCCAGTCATTTTTCTGAATTTTCCATAACTTTTCTTTATTTTTTTATTTTTTGGAATGACTTTCACTTTTTTTTTCGCCTTTGAAAAAGTCGATTTTGGCCCTCTACCAGGCCCGAAGTACTAGGCGAACAGAAACGCCTAGTAGGTGGATTCTACTTTTTGAAAATGTTTTTTGTGAATATCTCGGCCAATACGCATCCAATCCAGGATCGTAATAGCGCATAAAATGCGGAAAAATAAGGCGCATCGACAGGTAATCAAAAATAGGGTATATGTCAAGGTAACACCGCAGGGAAATTAAATTATCGTAAAAAAAATGTTTTATAGTTTTGAATGTGAATATCTTGGCAGTGTCAAAGCCGATCTCAAAATGGAATACATTTTTGGAATCAGGACTTAAATGTCCTTCGATCTACATCAAAGGATTTTAAAAATCCAATAACATAGAGCTGAACTGCAGCCACAATTTAGGAAAAGATAAGTCTTATTTTTTGTGATGTTTACTTAAAGTTCTTGCAGATTCTGTGATGCAGTCCGAAGGACATTAAGGTCCTGATCCAGGAATAGTATTTAGTCGCCAGATCGGATGGGAAATGACCAAGATATAAACAATCGAAAATATAAACATATTATTTTTGGCCAAATTTGTTGACTACACGGTGTTAACTTGGCCAACACCAGATTTTGTTAGCCTGATAGAAGGGCCGTATTTTTCTGCATTTTATGCCCTATCACGATCCTGGATTGGATGCCTAATGGCTGAGTTATTCACAAAAAACATTTTCAAAAAGTAGAATCCACCTACTAGGCGTTTCTGTTCGCCTAGTACTTCAGGCCTGGTAGCGCCCGAAAACTTAAAAATTTTTAGCCACTTTAGTCTGTGACGTCACGGGTTGAAAATATAACAATCGAAAATATAAACATATTATTTTTGGCCAAATTTGTTGACTACACGGTGTTAACTTGGCCAACACCAGATTTTAAAAACTAAATTAATTAAAAACAAAATTAATTAAAACTAAATAATTGCTTAAAACTAAATCCAATACAACTGATTCGTGTAATCGGTGACCACTGAGTGTAACCCGAAACATCTAATCTTATGCTATTATTATTTTTTCTTAATAAATCCAATTATACTTTGTAAAAGTATTTGTAATATCGTAAATATAACTGCGTGTTTATTGAAGTTATTACTATAGCCCATAAGGTAAGATAAAGCAAAATAACGATGCCAGAATAAAAACAAATCGATGCCTCATTCAAACATATCTATATTTAAAAGTGTATTTATAAAATAAAAAAGACAATTCAAATGAAATAGCGGCAAAAATATATTAGGTATGGTATATTTAAATAGTGCACGCGCTATCGATTATGTGCTGTTAAGCGCAATATTGTAACAGATTATCGATAGTGCGCTTAGCAGCACAACAAGCGTGCGATAGTGCGCTTTACAGCACATAAAGCGTCCGATGGCGAGCGAATGACTATCGATAGTGCGTTTTACAGCACATCGATTGGGCGATAGTGCGCACTTCACCACACGTGCTGGAGCACACTTGGTGCCATCGTGGTGAAATTCAAATTTTGAAATCGGAGAAGACAAATTTACGGGTCGATAATGAGTTGTTCGATATCGAAAAACTAGCGATGCAGTTCGAAGGACATCGATGTCCTGATTCCGAAAATGCACGGCGTTGCCAGATCGGGCCAGAAATGCGCCTTCTAGAGCGTATATCTCGGCCATTTGTGGTCCGATCTGGCAACGCCGCACATTTTCGGAATCAGCGCCTCGATATTAGTCGAACTGCATCCAAATTTTTCCGAAATCGGACAACAAAATTTTTAGCGAAAATCGAAAAAAATCGTGATGGTACCTCTTTCCATTTTTTCGAAAATCGGGTCGAAAATGAGTTGTTCGATATCGAAAAACTAGTGATGCAGTTCCAAGGACATCGATGTCCTGATTCCAAAAATGCGCGGCGTTGCCAGATCGGGCCACAATTGCGTTTGGTACAGCGTATATCTCGGCCGTTTGTGGCCCGATCTGGCAACGCCGCACATTTTCGGAATCAGCGCCTCGATATTAGTCGAACTGCATCCAAATTTTTCCGAAATCGGACAACAAAATTTTTAGCGAAAATCGAAAAAAATCGTGATGGTACCTCTTTCCATTTTTTCGAAAATCGGGTCGAAAATGAGTTGTTCGATATCGAAAAACTAGTGATGCAGTTCCAAGGACATCGATGTCCTGATTCCAAAAATGCGCGGCGTTGCCAGATCGGGCCACAATTGCGTTTGGTACAGCGTATATCTCGGCCGTTTGTGGCCCGATCTGGCAACGCCGCACATTTTCGGAATCAGCGCCTCGATATTAGTCGAACTGCATCCAAATTTTTCCGAAATCGGACAACAAAATTTTTAGCGAAAATCGAAAAAAATCGTGATGGTACCTCTTTCCATTTTTTCGAAAATCGGGTCGAAAATGAGTTGTTCGATATCGAAAAACTAGTGATGCAGTTCCAAGGACATCGATGCCCTGATTCCGAAAATGCACGGCGTTGCCAAATCGGACCAGAAATGGAGCCTCTAGCAAAAGGAAGTTTTCTGAAATTTTGAAAATTTTCTTGAATTGTAATGCATTTTCCCGATTTTTTTTCGAATTTTACAGAATTTTCCAGTAATTTTTCTGAATTTTCAATAACTTTTCTTTATTTTTTTATTTTTTGGAATGACTTTCACTTTTTTTTTCGCCTTTGAAAAAGTCGATTTTGGCCCTCTACCAGGCCCGAAGTACTAGGCGAACAGAAACGCCTAGTAGGTGGATTCTACTTTTTGAAAATGTTTTTTGTGAATATCTCGGCCAATACGCATCCAATCCAGGATCGTAATAGCGCATAAAATGCGGAAAAATAAGGCGCATCGACAGGTAATCAAAAATAGGGTATATGTCAAGGTAACACCGCAGGGAAATTAAATTATCGTAAAAAAAATGTTTTATAGTTTTGAATGTGAATATCTTGGCAGTGTCAAAGCCGATCTCAAAATGGAATACATTTTTGGAATCAGGACTTAAATGTCCTTCGATCTACATCAAAGGATTTTAAAAATCCAATAACATAGAGCTGAACTGCATCCACAATTTAGGAAAAGATAAGTCTTATTTTTTGTGATGTTTACTTAAAGTTCTTGCGGATTCTGTGATGCAGTCCGAAGGACATTAAGGTCCTGATCCAGGAATAGTATTTAGTCGCCAGATCGGATGGGAAATGACCAAGATATAAACAATCGAAAATATAAACATATTATTTTTGGCCAAATTTGTTGACTACACGGTGTTAACTTGGCCAACACCAGATTTTATTAGCCTGATAGAAGGGCCGTATTTTTCTGCATTTTATGCCCTATCACGATCCTGGATTGGATGCCTAATGGCCGAGTTATTCACAAAAAACATTTTCAAAAAGTAGAATCCACCTACTAGGCGTTTCTGTTCGCCTAGTACTTCAGGCCTGGTAGCGCCCGAAAACTTAAAAATTTTTAGCCACTTTAGTCTGTGACGTCACGGGTTGAAAATATAACAATCGAAAATATAAACATATTATTTTTGGCCAAATTTGTTGACTACACGGTGTTAACTTGGCCAACACCAGATTTTAAAAACTAAATTAATTAAAAACAAAATTAATTAAAACTAAATAATTGCTTAAAACTAAATCCAATACAACTGATTCGTGTAATCGGTGACCACTGAGTGTAACCCGAAACATCTAATCTTATGCTATTATTATTTTTTCTTAATAAATCCAATTATACTTTGTAAAAGTATTTGTAATATCGTAAATATAACTGCGTGTTTATTGAAGTTATTACTATAGCCCATAAGGTAAGATAAAGCAAAATAACGATGCCAGAATAAAAACAAATCGATGCCTCATTCAAACATATCTATATTTAAAAGTGTATTTATAAAATAAAAAAGACAATTCAAATGAAATAGCGGCAAAAATATATTAGGTATGGTATATTTAAATAGTGCACGCGCTATCGATTATGTGCTGTTAAGCGCAATATTGTAACAGATTATCGATAGTGCGCTTAGCAGCACAACAAGCGTGCGATAGTGCGCTTTACAGCACATAAAGCGTCCGATGGCGAGCGAATGACTATCGATAGTGCGTTTTACAGCACATCGATTGGGCGATAGTGCGCACTTCACCACACGTGCTGGAGCACACTTGGTGCCATCGTGGTGAAATTCAAATTTTGAAATCGGAGAAGACAAATTTACGGGTCGATAATGAGTTGTTCGATATCGAAAAACTAGCGATGCAGTTCGAAGGACATCGATGTCCCGATTTTTTTTCGAATTTTACAGAAGTTTCCAGTAATTTTTCTGAATTTCCATAACTTTTCTTTATTTTTTTATTTTTTGGAATGACTTTCACTTTTTTTTTCGCCTTTGAAAAAGTCGATTTTGGCCCTCTACCAGGCCCGAAGTACTAGGCGAACAGAAACGCCTAGTAGGTGGATTCTACTTTTTGAAAATGTTTTTTGTGAATATCTCGGCCAATACGCATCCAATCCAGGATCGTAATAGCGCATAAAATGCGGAAAAATAAGGCGCATCGACAGGTAATCAAAAATAGGGTATATGTCAAGGTAACACCGCAGGGAAATTAAATTATCGTAAAAAAAATGTTTTATAGTTTTGAATGTGAATATCTTGGCAGTGTCAAAGCCGATCTCAAAATGGAATACATTTTTGGAATCAGGACTTAAATGTCCTTCGATCTACATCAAAGGATTTTAAAAATCCAATAACATAGAGCTGAACTGCATCCACAATTTAGGAAAAGATAAGTCTTATTTTTTGTGATGTTTACTTAAAGTTCTTGCAGATTCTGTGATGCAGTCCGAAGGACATTAAGGTCCTGATCCAGGAATAGTATTTAGTCGCCAGATCGGATGGGAAATGACCAAGATATAAACAATCGAAAATATAAACATATTATTTTTGGCCAAATTTGTTGACTACACGGTGTTAACTTGGCCAACACCAGATTTTATTAGCCTGATAGAAGGGCCGTATTTTTCTGCATTTTATGCCCTATCACGATCCTGGATTGGATGCCTAATGGCCGAGTTATTCACAAAAAACATTTTCAAAAAGTAGAATCCACCTACTAGGCGTTTCTGTTCGCCTAGTACTTCAGGCCTGGTAGCGCCCGAAAACTTAAAAAATTTTAGCCACTTTAGTCTGTGACGTCACGGGTTGAGCTTCCACCTGTGACGTCATCACTGGGAGGTGTCTTGGCTACATTTTGGGATGGGGAGGTGGGGAAGGGATGTGTCTTGGCTATTTCAGGTGAGGGCGGGGGTTGTGTCTTGGCTGAAGCGGTTTGTGACGTCACAGATGGAAGCCCAATCCGTGACGTCACGAACTAAAGTGGCTGAAAATTTTTACATTTTCGGGCGCTACCAGGCCCGAAGTACTAGGCGAACAGAAACGCCTAGTAGGTGGATTCTACTTTTTGAAAATGTTTTTTGTGAATATCTCGGCCAATACGCATCCAATCCAGGATCGTAATAGCGCATAAAATGCGGAAAAATAAGGCGCATCGACATGTAATCAAAAATAGGGTATATGTCAAGGTAACACCGCAGGGAAATTAAATTATCGTAAAAAAAATGTTTTATAGTTTTGAATGTGAATATCTTGGCAGTGTCAAAGCCGATCTCAAAATGGAATACATTTTTGGAATCAGGACTTAAATGTCCTTCGATCTACATCAAAGGATTTTAAAAATCCAATAACATAGAGCTGAACTGCATCCACAATTTAGGAAAAGATAAGTCTTATTTTTTGTGATGTTTACTTAAAGTTCTTGCAGATTCTGTGATGCAGTCCGAAGGACATTAAGGTCCTGATCCAGGAATAGTATTTAGTCGCCAGATCGGATGGGAAATGACCAAGATATAAACAATCGAAAATATAAACATATTATTTTTGGCCAAATTTGTTGACTACACGGTGTTAACTTGGCCAACACCAGATTTTGTTAGCCTGATAGAAGGGCCGTATTTTTCTGCATTTTATGCCCTATCACGATCCTGGATTGGATGCCTAATGGCCGAGTTATTCACAAAAACATTTTCAAAAAGTAGAATCCACCTACTAGGCGTTTCTGTTCGCCTAGTACTTCAGGCCTGGTAGCGCCCGAAAACTTAAAAATTTTTAGCCACTTTAGGCTGTGACGTCACGGGTTGAGCTTCCACCTGTGACGTCATCACTGGGAGGTGTCTTGGCTACATTTTGGGATGGGGAGGTGGGGAAGGGATGTGTCTTGGCTATTTCAGGTGAGGGCGGGGGTTGTGTCTTGGCTGAAGCGGTTTGTGACGTCACAGATGGAAGCCCAATCCGTGACGTCACGAACTAAAGTGGCTGAAAATTTTTACATTTTCGGGCGCTACCAGGCCCGAAGTACTAGGCGAACAGAAACGCCTAGTAGGTGGATTCTACTTTTTGAAAATGTTTTTTGTGAATATCTCGGCCAATACGCATCCAATCCAGGATCGTAATAGCGCATAAAATGCGGAAAAATAAGGCGCATCGACAGGTAATCAAAAATAGGGTATATGTCAAGGTAACACCGCAGGGAAATTAAATTATCGTAAAAAAAATGTTTTATAGTTTTGAATGTGAATATCTTGGCAGTGTCAAAGCCGATCTCAAAATGGAATACATTTTTGGAATCAGGACTTAAATGTCCTTCGATCTACATCAAAGGATTTTAAAAATCCAATAACATAGAGCTGAACTGCAGCCACAATTTAGGAAAAGATAAGTCTTATTTTTTGTGATGTTTACTTAAAGTTCTTGCGGATTCTGTGATGCAGTCCGAAGGACATTAAGGTCCTGATCCAGGAATAGTATTTAGTCGCCAGATCGGATGGGAAATGACCAAGATATAAACAATCGAAAATATAAACATATTATTTTTGGCCAAATTTGTTGACTACACGGTGTTAACTTGGCCAACACCAGATTTTATTAGCCTGATAGAAGGGCCGTATTTTTCTGCATTTTATGCCCTATCACGATCCTGGATTGGATGCCTAATGGCCGAGTTATACACAAAAAACATTTTCAAAAAGTAGAATCCACCTACTAGGCGTTTCTGTTCGCCTAGTACTTCAGGCCTGGTAGCACCCGAAAACTTAAAAATTTTTAGCCACTTTAGTCTGTGACGTCACGGGTTGAGCTTCCACCTGTGACGTCATCACTGGGAGGTGTCTTGGCTACACTGGGTCATGTCTTGGATACACGTTTGTGTCTTTGATGCGATGGCTTGTGTCTTGGGAAAAGTGGAAAGTTTTGGAAAACTTCCTTTTTCTAGGCGTTCCCCTATGCCCTTCACCCACCCTCCACCTTCTCCCCACCCAATAAAACACATGTTTTTTAATAGACCCAAAATGTTAGCAAGCTTTTTATTTTATTTTGGGTTATCTCCTTTTTTTTGCTTGATGTTTTAGGTGTCCTGTTTGGAATGTTTGGTTGCTTTCGTTTAGCTTTTGCATTTCAACTTCACATATGTACATAGTCGGTTCGATTTGTTGTTGTACAATTTAATCTCGTTGTTAGGGTAGAAGATGTCCGAGACGCTGTTGATCAGGTCGGAGTAGTCGTGGCAGGGGTCTTCAGGGCGCAGGCAGGGCACCACCTCGATGGCCTGCTGGCTGGTCTCCCGCTCGTGTAGTGTGTCTGGGTGCGAGGCGAACGAGTGCAGCATGGTGGCGAACACCGTCTCCAAGCGGGTCAAGCGGGAACATGTCCGGGAAATTAATATGGGTCAGGCAGCGGTAGAAGAGACAGGCGCACCCCAGGAACGAGCTCATCGGGCGCTGCACGTACTCCAGTAACAATGCCAGGGTGTAGAAGTCACAGGTGTCACCGCCGTTGGCTGTTGCTCCCACATTGTCCTGGTCTATTTGGCGCTGCTTCGACAGCTGCAGCTTCCGGGCCGGTATGTTTTAGTGGCAGTAGAAGGCCACCAGAGGCCACCGGAGGCAAAAGTTCATCGCTATATCGCGTCGCAGAACTTTTTCAGTAACTGGTTGCCAGGCATAGAGTTCCGTGAGCCAGGGGGGAACGGACTGTTTTCAGGGGAACGCACTGTTGAACCAGGTTCAACGGAAGTTTCTGTATCCTACCCTGGAAAACATCCAAAGATTCCGTTCTTTCCGCTTCTTTTCATGGCTGAACAAAGGAATAAGAAATTATTATAGATTTTAAAGTAGGGATTCACAACAAACTTACTTTCAGCTTCACATACGCAGTGCTTCACACTTTTCCAAAGACCTGCGTAGTTTCTATAGTTTATAATTTGAAAAATACCTTACGTTTGTGCGGCCACCTCTTTCCTCACCTCTTCAATTTCACCCTTGACTTGGGACTTCAGGTTGGAATGATTGGTCGGGTGTTCCGGTTTTCGGGTCATAGCATTTCGCAACGCCTTCGACTCGGTCGAAGTCGCCAACTCCAACTCCAACTCCAAGTCCAAGTGCAAGACCAAGTCCGATTCCCATTCCAATTCCACCGGGTAATCAATTCAAACTAAACTGTTGCCGGTCGAGGGCCATCACTCCTTCATCTTCGTCTTACCATCGTCGCCATCAATGAAAGTCGTGATGTAATGATATGACCCAGTTGAAACACAGCCCCAAGCCCACAACAAGTTACAAATTTGTGGCTTGTTTTGCATATTCGGCTTATGGTTATTAAAATTTGGCCATTTAGTCGGCTTGCGAGAAAATAAAATGATTAATATTATGAGGCGTTTTATTGCAATAAAATATTGACTAATTTTCGGCATTTATTTAACAATTACAAATAAAGCGAGCCTTGTGAAATGAGAGTCTCCAAACATTGTTGCGACATATCTTTTGAATAATTATCGTGGGAAAGACTTTTTCTTTGACATTTTAATGATGATTTCGCTATTTCGCAATTAATATACTCGCGTGTTTTGGTTCAAATGATTGTTTATTAACAAATAATTTAAGTTAATAATGAAGAGGTGTGTTTTCTTTGTGTTTTTCAGTAATGACTGTGAAGGATTTAAGCCTAGGAAAAAAATACATAATAATAGAGGTAGAGGATAGAAAAAAAAACAAAAAAAAATTGAATTCATTTGGTCTAACTAACTAGGCGGATTGGAGCCTACCAGGCGCTCGAGCTCCAGCCTCCCGACGAGGAGGAGCCGCTTGAGCTCCAGCCTCCCGAGGAGGAGGGGCCACCAGAGCTCCAGCCGCCGTTGCCTCCGCCGTTGTTGGAAGAGGCACCGCCGCCAAAGCCCCAGCCTCCCTTGGAGCCACCGCCCTGGGACTGCTGGCTGCGACCCTGCTGCTCCTGCACCTGCATCACCTTTAAGGTGCCCCTCTGCACCACGTGGCCGCTCTTAAAGAAAGCTCCCTGCGCCTGGTCGGCCTTTAAGATGATGGCCTTGCCTTTGGATCCGAACGTATTGATAAGCTGCCCGTTGATGGCGGCCACGTCGGCTCCTCCGACCCCACCTCCGCCGAGTGAGTCTTCTTGCAGCACCAGTTGAATGATCTGGGGCAGAATGGCGTTGAACTGCTGGGCGTCGAAGGAGGAGGCGCCGCCATAACCGTGTCCGGCAGCGTAGGATTGTCCGTAGGAGTAGCCGCTGCCGCTAGAGCCGCCGGAGGCGTGGTAAGCAATTGGAGCCGGAGCCGGAGCAGCTACAGGCACAGAAATGGGAATCGGAACGGATGCTGGGACGGGAACTGGAGCTGGAACTGGAGCCGCAGCCTGTTCGATGACCTTGTAAATCTGGGCATGCTGCTGTCCGCCATAAGATGCTCCGCCGTACGACGCTCCACCGTAAGAGCCGCCGCCAGATCCGTAGCTGTAGCCAGTGGAGACAATTCCACCCGCTGCTCCTCCGCCGTTGGAGTAGCCCTGGCCCTCTTGCAGAATAACCTTGATTATTTGTGAAGAGCCTCCGTGTCCGCCATGTCCTCCTCCGCCGTAGCTGCCACCATGGGCGTACCCCTGGGCATAGCCATGACCGCCCCCACCTCCTCCACCGCCGCCTCCTCGGGCATTGGGCGTGGCAATCACGTCATAGGTAGTCTTGGTGCCTCCTCCTCCGCCTCCGCCGCCCAAAAAGGACAGGAAGGTGGCGTTGCAGGCACAGACGGTGGCCAAAAGGCAGATAAAGACCTGCAGATACACATAGTTTGGGTAATCCGTTTAGTTTCAGATCCACTTCCACTTCCACTCGTAATCCACTTCCGATTCGGGTCCAGGACCTGAGACTCACCTTCATTTTCTGGTTTTGTGTTCTTTGGGGTTTCCACTCGTAGTTCCCTTTGGGAGATGCTCGTCGCTCTGATCCCGGCCAGTGAATGATGCCTCTCTCCACACTGGCCCTCGGCTTTTATACAAGCAGATCGCAGATAGCAGATCGGAGATCCGCCGGAGATCCGTTAACCGTTAGATGCGCTGAGGCCGTGACGTCACCATAACCGTCGCCGGTGCTGGCCCACGGAATTGATTCAACACACCTGCCGTTGCCGTTGCCGTTGCTCTTGCAACTCACCTGAGAGATGATGATCTGCGTGCCGAACAGGGTGCCTGGTCTGGAAATTGGGTCAACTCTTATTTTCTGTTGGCTTTTTCAAAATGATTTTCAGAAAACTGAAGCCATTTTTGAAGAATCTGAAGCTTTTTCGGGAGCTTACCTCACAGGATGTGCAAGGATTGCGTTTCTCCGAAGTCCCATGTTAGCTTCTAGTTTTAACAATACGGTAACAATAAATAAATAAATGTTTTTAAAAACTTAATCCTATGGCTGCCAACTATGAGATATGAACTATCTTATGAACTATCAGAGTTTGTGTTGAATATATTTATATGAAAAATAATAAATATATATTCCTCTAGTCTCTGTCTAGCCTCTAGAAATTCATATTCTCAGAAATTCAATTCTTCTGATAATTATTATCCATCAATTATGTACTTCCCAGAAAAGAAATAAAAAGCACCCTGTAGGCCGCAATCATCTATGGATTTCCTCAACTGCCCAAAAGACTCATAAGCAACAATAACAATAACAAATTGCCGGCAAACCCAAACAAATGGAAAACAACAACAACTTGAAGCAGATAACACAACTTACAACGAAAGCTCAGCCTTAAGCAGATGCGCTCTGCCGCCACGCTCTGCTCCGCTTACAAAGGCAGAGCAGCCAGGTGAGGCAGAGGCAGTGGCAGTGGCAGCGGCAGAGAAAGGTGCGTCGTAGGTCAAGCCTCGAAAACCGACTGACCGGCTTTTTGCATATGATTATCGATTTGGGAGCTTCGCTAATTACACTGACAAAAACGAGCAACAATGGAAATGATGGATATTATATAAGGATGTAGGATAGTCAATGGCGGAACAGAGCTTACACTACTGATTGTCAGTTACATTTTCAAGCCCGCGAGATCCAGAAGATTAAACTGGCATTATAGATACTATCTATAAAGATAGAAAGATACAGATACTTGCCAATAAAAGGTATAGAAACACTACTCTCCCGTTTCTTCTCTCCGTGTAGAAGCGTATTGCAACAGAAAGCTAGGTCTGGGTCTGGGTAGCCGCTACGAAGCCACTTCGATATCATCGTAGATCGTGGATTGGCATCTCGGGCCTCGGAATCCCAGGCATTGCCGCGGCCGGATTATTATATCATGCAACATCGTTTTCAAATTTGTTAATTTTGTGTGCATTTTTGTATAAATTATTTAATGCGCGCTGTTGCGCATGCGCAGCCTCCAAAAAAAAAGAGCTGAGGAAACCTAGACCCTCTGTCGCTCCCAATCTCTTTCGATTTGCTGATGATCCGTTACCAGCACGTTTTTCGGTTTTTAGTTTCAGTTTCGCCTAAATGGCCAAATATCGAAGCTACAGGCCGACTTCCCATAAGTAGTACTAATGAATAGAAATATTTTAAGTCAATAGACATCTGAAATGAAATGATTTCTCCATGGATCTCCAAGATCTATCAAATCTGTATTATTTATCTCAGTGAGCCAGGGCCAGGAGGTTTTAGATAGCCAGGGTCTACTGTACATGCTTAAGCTATTGGCTTTTATCGCCCGACTGGCTGCTGCTAGTTTTTGTGTTTTGTTTGGGCGTTGGGTGTCAAAGCAGCTTGTGTTGGGGCAGGCCGTGGCCGGAGGTGGGACTGATGGGTTCCCAGCCTCAGTCCCGGCCCTCCGCCCCATGCCCTCGTCGAATGCAAATCGGAATCGGAATCAACCGCCCCGATTCGATGTGCAAATAGTGTCAGCTTGGTAGATCACTGGACCGGAATCGGCTTATGCAATCCGAAATTTTTGGTTTACGATACGTCTGTCATATCTATTTAAATGCGCCGCCCGGAATGTGTTTTGACCAAAAAAACCGAAAACTAACAAATTAATAAAGAGGAAATACCAATTCCAGATGCCGAAGCGATGAAGACACACATGGCTACACAAAGTTACGTTTCAAAAATATATAAAGTCTTCCATAAGGAATATACTGATCTTTAGGAATATCAATAGGATATTAATCAGTAGGGTTTTCGATAAGGATTAATAAATACGGAGATAAATGCTTTTTATTTGAAATTTATGCAGGAAACTGTGTGAAATTTAGACAAAAGAGTTAACAAATTATGGAAAGGAGGATACGCTTGAGGATCATATGTGATTGACATAGGGAGGCCCCGAGAATGATTCAAGGATTTGGATAAGAAAGACGATCCCGCTTAGGGCATGCCGTCTATAATGTAGGCTTGTTGCCTGGGAGGCTTGTAGTTGAAGTAGACGCCGTTGAATCGGATCACCCAGCCCACGCCGTCGTAGTTGACGGTCTTGTGGAAGCGGACCACCAGTTGGCTCTTCTTGCTGATGTAGCTCTGCGGATTGTCGTCCCCGCAGAAGCGGCGCACCTCCTTCTCCTCTCCGCCGGGCGCGTCCTGCTCCAGGATTTGCAGGTAGTCTGTGTGGCAGGTGCTGCGGCTGCCCAGATTGAACACTACTCGAAGGAGTACTCAAAATAATGAATGATGAAGGACAATGCATAAGCGATAAGCACTCACCGTCGAACATGAGCAGCACCTTGGTGTTGCTCGGCACCCGGATCACCCAACGACAGTCGGAGTTTTTCCGGATATTGGCCGGGTAAAAGGGGTTGGTGAAGATGCCCTCGGTGTTGTAGAACTGGCCCCGGCATCCGGGCCCCTGCTCCACTGGACTGGCCAGGTACGTCAAGTCCAGCGTAGTCAAATAAGTGCCCGTTTTGACGTGCAGTCGCAGCTCGTTGGTGGTGCTGAAGAGGCTCTTGCCGGTGTCAATGTAGGCGCAGACCTTCTGCAGGGATCTGTTGCCCCGGTCGAAGACCTGCAGGTTCTCGTCCTCGCAGTCGTAGCCCCCGAACACCAAATCCGTGTAGTACAGGCTGAGGGTGTAGTTTTCCGGTGCCTTGATCAGCACGTCGCATTCGGAGGTCTCTGATAGGTGGACGCGGCCTTGGAGGCCGGTGTACTGCCACTGACAGTTGGAGGTGACCATGGCATGGACGCGGAAGGAGGCGTGCTGGTCCGTCCGGTTCGTCCGGTGGAACTTCATGTAAACCTCGTTCGAGTTGGAGAAGTAGGTGTCCGGCGTCGAGTTGCCGCAGAAGACATGCTCCGTGGCGAAGTCTACGTAGTTGCGCCTGTCCATGTTGCCGTTGATGACTAGTTCGCTGCTGAAGCCCGTCCTTACCATCTCGGCATCCTGCAAAGGTTCGGGGATGTATTATATTATTGGATTAGGTTGCCACTTTCGGGCGTCACCCTCTTACTCACCTCACGGGTGTACACCTTCAGGTAGTCGTCCGAACAGCTACCGTTCGCGTCCGGACCCTGGAGCGAGAGCTCCTGGAAGTGCAGGCTAATGGGCTTGTCGCCGCTAATCTTCCAGTAGCAGGAAAGACCCGAGACCGAGTCCGTGGTCTCTACATGCGGGGATGCCAGTGTGGCCATTTGTTGTCCAGTCGCCTCGAGCTTTATGTCTGAAGTACCGCACAGTCTGGGTATGGCGCTGATCTGTAGCTCGAAACCAGAGTCGTTGCCCGTCGCGTCCGTGACGAATCGAAGGAAGAGAGTGTGCCGCGTGCTGACCAGAGTGGGGGGCAGGTCCTGGCCGCAGAAGCGCCCTATGAGTTCGGCAAAGGGACCGGCACCGTCCCGCAGCTCGACAAAGTCCTTCTGGCAGTCTGCGGACTGCTGTACATGGAAGCTGGAGAACTGGAGCCTGATATGCTGATCCCGGTGGACCTGGAAGTTCACCTCACAATCCAGATCATTGGCATAGCCACCGGCCGTGTTAAATCGGTTGTAGGTGTACCGCTGGGAGCCGTTGAGGGCAATGACCTCGTCGCAGTTTCGCATCACACGGACCAAGGCCCGGAAGCCCTGCGACGGATCCCGTTCGTCCGAAAAGCTGTGGATAAGACCACGCTCCCGCGGTATGCTGATCACGGGCAGGTTATCGGTCATGCGGCCGCAGTAACGACCCCGTCTCTCGGCCTCCACCGGAGCCGGTCCGCTGAAGATCTCCACGCCGTCGTACATGCACTCCGAGTGCGCCTCAAAGTCCAGCTTCTCGAACTTGATGGTGAACTTGTGGCCTTCGGGGGCCGTGAGGTTCCAGTAGCAGTCGCTGTTCGGCGGGAAGCTGTTGTCGGTGTGCTGCTTGGGCGACTCCACGATGCTCGTCTGGGAGATGACGCCGCCGCAGACCCGGCTGGTGTACATCAGATGGAAGCCGCGCCCGGAGTAGCTGCTGTCAGTCGCGAACAACAGGTTCACGGACTTCTTCGCCCGGTATTCGTGCTTCATCTTCATTCCGCAGATGATAGCTTGCTTGCTTTTATCTAGATACCCGTCATCGTCGTCGTGGGTGGTCACCGTGACATTGTCGTAGATGCAACCTGTGGGTGAGTGCTCCAAATCGAAGTGCAGGAAGCTCACTAGAATGCCTCTGGCTTGCGGATCCCGCGGCAAAATTGTCCAGTTGCAGTGCAGGTTCTTTTCGTAGCCCGTGGGGTATCCTGGGCTAGCCAGCTCATGCTCCTCCTCCTCGGCGTACAGCACTCCGCCGCAGTTCCGCTCAAACCTAGCCAGAAATCCGTCGCCGACCACGTCCCCGTCGGAGCGAAACGTCAACCGCATATACGGCATCGTGGTGTTGATCTGCTCCGGCGGTACTCGTCCGCAAATCCTCTGGATATCCGTCCAGTTGGCATTGCTGTCGTTCCGCTGCTGGACCAGGAGGTAGTCCTTGGTGCAGCCGCTGCTGTCCTCGAGGTAAAAGCGGCCCTGGAAGGAGAGTCCGATGTGGTAGCCCGGTTCTGCATCCACCTCCCAGACACACTCCATGTTGTTCTTGTACTGTTCCCAAAATTCGATGGGGCGGTACGGATAATTCAGCTTTCCGCCGCATCCGGATCCGTATTTGATCGAAACGTTGAAGGTGGCGTTAGGCGAGAAGCTCTCCGCATGGTATTCCAAGAAGAGCCCGCGCTCCACCACCAGGTTCGTGACGGAAATCTTGTCGCAGTACAGTCCCAGTGAGGGCGAGTTCTGGTCGGGACCACTGTACACCTGCGGATTCAATTGGATTAGCTGAATTCATGAAATCCCCTGCCACTTTGGCAGACTCACGTTGAGGTAGTGATTTTGGCAGGGCGCCAGAGTTGAAACTGTCGCAGGAGCGGGGCTGGGGAGGTTCACTTCTATCGAAACCTCCAACTGGATGTCCTGAAGCGCCAGCTCGCCGTCCTCTCCGGCGGGCGAGACGCCCGGACCGATGGCCCAGGCGCAGTCAATGGCACCCTGGGTGCCGGCCATGCCACTGGGCTCCCGCACCACCATGCTGTCGCCCGGCTCCAAGACGATCATGCCACCACAGGCTTGCACGCTGTATCCCAGGATCAGGTTCGTCAGGGCGTTGCGGCTGTTCGCCGTTACCGTCAGCTGGATGGGGAAGGGCAGGCGCACGGTGGGCAGTGGCTGGTCGGGCTTCAGACTCTCAAGGCCGCACAGAATGTGGCCCATCAGCGGCTCCGACTGGTCCTGGCGCTTCAACTTCAGGGGCGATAGCAGGACGCAGAGCCTGGGGTTAAGCATCATGGTAGAGCTGCTGTTGTATGACTTGATCTGGAAGGAAGGAGTTGATCCTCGAGCATGATTAGCATGACATAGAAATAACTTGCCTGAATCAGGACGGTTGTGTTGACAGGCGGAATCAAGTCGTAGCTGCAGTGCACCGCCTGGCTGATATTGGTCCTCTGGAAGGCGATCTCCTTTTTCATGTCCCCTACCTTGATGGCGAACCGACGGCACTGGGTCCGTCCGAAGGCGCTGAAACGGAGCTTGAAGCCCCGATGCTGGGAGTTGGGCATCAGGAAGGCTTCGACGCCCATAGTGTTGTCCGAGGAGATGACCGTCGCGGGCGCACTGTCAGTGTACCTGCCCAGAATGGACATCATCCTGTGGTCGTTGGCGACGGTGAGTCGCCCGCGGAAGCCGAACCTACTGACCAAAGAAGGCTCCCGTTGCACACTAAAGTCTAGGATTTCCAGTTGAACGCGATGCCCCTTGGGCACCTCCAGTTTCCAGAGGCAGAGCACCGGCCGCGTAACATCGTTCGGGTAACCGGGGGTCTGGAGCACGCCCTGGACGGCTTGAATGGTCTCGCCACAGCGCGAGCCCACCGCTTTGTAGGCCCAGCTGAAGACGTAGTTCTCGGGCGGCAGTCCATCCATCATCCGGTAGCGCATCACTACCTTGTTGGTCTCCACGAGGAGGTGTCGGTTTTTCGAGCCGCATATGTAAAGCTTGTCGGAGACGCGCTCCTCACCCTCCTCCCCGTACGGCTCCATCTCCTCCAGTAGGAGGTGGATGTTCTGCGAGCAGTTTCCACTCTCCGCGACCGGCAGGTTGAGGCTCGTCGTCTCCATTTCGATGGTAGTGCCCCTTTCCATCTCAATGGTGTAGACGCACTCCCGGATAGAGCGCCCGTCCTCGAAGTGCGTCAGTAGCAGTTCCCGCGAGGGCGAGGAAATGACGCCCTCGGAGCTGTAGAAAGCGCCGCCGCAGCTGGCCAACTTCACGGTGGCCTTGAACCCTGCGTGTGGCTCGGCCACGTCCGTAAAGTAGCGAATCCTCATCTGGCTGGCTTTGGAATAGATGGTGTCGGGCTTGCGGTTGCCGCAAAAGCGACCCACCTCCGGCTTGAGCTCCGTTCCACCGTCGTGGACTTGGACGAACTCCCGTTGGCACTCGCCGGAGTCCTTCGAGAGGTCCTCCAAGTCAAAACGGTCCTCAAAGTGCAGCATGATCCGGTGCTCGGGCGGAGCTGTCACAACCCACACGCACTCCGAGTGCGGGTTGGGGAGATTCGGGTAGAGGGGCGAGGTGATCACCTCCGAGTCATTGCCGGATGTTAGTTGGATGCGCCGGGAGCACGCCTGGCCCACTTCCTTAACACGGATCGTCACCTGGGAACGGACCGGGCCCCTCTTGTGGTGGAACTTCACATAGGCCACGTTGGAGGAGGTCTCCAGGGCGTCCGAGATGTTGTCCTCGCAGTACTTGCCTCTGCCCAGGAAGGGTGAGTCGCCAGCGCCGCCGTTGCGCATGACAAGGAAGTTCTCGCAGCCGGCAGAGTCCGCGGGGCTGTTGCTGTTCCGGAGTACGACTTCCGGGAACTCCAATCTTATGCGGCGCCCCTGGCGGACTCTCAGCGTCCAGATGCAGTCCTGCTGAACGCTCGGACCTAGACTCAGCACATCCGTAACATTCAGTAGCATCGTTCCAGTAACGAAGATCTCCGAGCCGCAGGCTGTACGCAGCAAGCTTTTAAAGCCCGTCTGGTTAACACTGACGTCCGTAATGAACTCCAGCCGCAGGTAGGGAGTCCCGTGGATGGTCCGCGACGCGGCATCACTCGGCAATTCGCAGATCTTCTTTGGCTCTGACCAGTTCTGCAGATCGCTGCTGCTGGAGACGCGCAGGTAGTCCGCCATGCAGTCGTCGCCGAACTTCTCCAGGTCCACCGTGTCCAGCGTGAGTACCACGTGCACGGCCGGGCTCCAGGGCACTAGGTTCCAGACGCACTGCAAATTGGCTTCGTAGCCGTCCGGATATCCTGGGGATTTAAAATGCAGAATGACCCTGCCCACGTTTATCAGCTGGTTTCCGCACTTCTGGTTCTGCTCGGTCAGGGTGCGGTTGGAGCGCAGCTCCTCCTTGGACAGTCGCTGCCAAGTGAGCCGGAAAGGTCCGCGACTGGCCGTGAAGTATACCACGTTGGTGCTGGACCGGATGGGCTCTTCCAAGTTGACCAGGGGGATCTGGGATCCAATATCCGAGTAGCCATCGAAGAAGCGCAGATGCGCGTGGTCCATATCTCGCAAGTGCTGCATTGAGATCACCACCACGTAGTCCTTGTCCACGGTGATCCTCCAGCTGTAGGGCTCCGAGCTCTTGAAGTTGCTAGGATAATGGGGCGACTCCACAACGCCTTCGGTGCCATTCAGTTCGTTGTGGTGTTCTTTAGCGAAGAAAGGAAATGTTTTAAAGGACGAAACTAAACTGAGGAGTCATTAGGACATGGTACGCACCGTAATTGTAGGATGCCATGAAGCCTTCACCCACGATGTCGTCGTCGCTCTTGAATTTCATCCAGATGGTTCCCCTGGAACGGATGACCGGAGGCACTGTCCGGCCGCAATAGACACCGATGAGGGAGCCTCTTGCGTACTCCTCGCGCACCTCCAGGTAGTCCCGGTTGCAGCCCTCAGACTCCTCCAGGTCCATCGACTCCAGGGTGAGGCTGAGCGAGTTGCCGGCATTCGCCATCAAGATCCAGGTGCACTCAATGTTTGCCGGATATGAAGACGGGTAGTAGGGCGTGGTGAACCGACCGGATAGGGCGTTGTACAGGCTGCCGCAGCTCTGATCCATGGTCATGTAGTGAGCCTCGAACTCCTCCACTAGCATCAGGGGCACGCTGATCGTCAAGGCCTGGCCGTTCGAGATAATCGCCGGCGGATGGGAACGGCAGAAGGATAGCCTGGGAGTGCCGGTGGCCTCGGTACCCTCGTAGATTTTCACGCCCACGGGCATGCAATCGCCCTCCGTGGGATACTGGGAATCTGCGATATCGCGGAGCTTTATGTGCGTCGGCGTCAGGATGATGTGCTTTGTGGCCTCCTGGGCCTGGATGACCCAAAGACAGCTCTCGTTGCGCGGCGCCTGCCGCGACAGCTCAATGTAATCAAAGTCTGACTCGTCGATGCTGATCTGCTGGCCACAGGACTCGTGGAAGTGCAGCCGGAAGCCCGTTCTGGAAACTGAACTGTCGCTGACGAAGCGCACCAAGGCCAGATTGGTGGCACTCATTTCGGGAACGTAGTTTTCATATTCCTTGCATGCGCGGAAGAGTCGCTTACCCTCCAGTTCGTCTTCGCCCAAGTCGTAGGCCTCCACGTAGTCCCAGTTGCAGTCCGGTGCCAACTCCAACTGCAGGTCCTGCACATCGAATACGATCCGGTGATACGGCGACACCTCTACCTGCCACTCGCAGTGGCTGTTTGGCGGATACTCGCCCGGGTAGTTGGGGGACTGGATGACCCCGTTTCGGGAGCTTATTTTCCCCCCGCAAGCTATGCATATAGGAAATGATAAGGTGAGTTTCCAGGAGGTGGTGTCCACTTCCGCTTTACTTACTCGATTTCACCGCACGGTAGGTGGCTCCGAAGCCCTTACCATTATGGGAGCCGTCTGAGATGAAGCGCACGTGCAGCCGGTGGCCAGAACTGGTAAAGACTAGTTTAGGTGTCGATCCACAATGGCGATCATGGACTTGCACCTCGTCGGCGTGGTTGGAGATCTGGCGAAGAACAGCTTAGATATAAGGTGATAGCACTGCGCTCACTTACCGTTATCGCATCCTTGGTGCAGTTGACACTCTCCTCGAGTTCTAGTTGGTTGAAGGTGACCTCTACAACACTGTCCACTTCACTGCCAACGTCGATCAGCCAGTAGCACTCCAGGTTGTTGGGGTACATGCCCGGGTAGTTGGGGCTCTGGAAGGAGCCACTTTCGCCGCGCAGCTCCTGCTGGCAGCCATCGATGTGGTAGTCCAGCTGGAAGTTCAGATTGCTCGAATTGTGGACCACGGTCAGAGTGTCGCCGCTGGAATTAAGCGATGCAAGGGATGTCAGTTGCAGAGTCCGGTTGCCATCGAGGATGTAGAGGCCGCCAGGCAGGCCATTAGGTATGTGCTCCTCGTGCGTTTCCAGGTGGGAGAGCTCCAGGCGAATGTGATTGCCGCGTGGCGCCTTGATAGCCCAGGTGCAGTTGATCGGAATGGAGTCCTCGAAGGGCTGCATGTAGTTAAGGCTCTCGATGGTTCCGTAGGTATTATTTAAGATGGTCCCGCAGCTGGCCTCATAGGAGATCCGGAATCCACGGAAGGCGCTGCTGCTATCGGAGTCAAAGACAATGGTTGCCTCATGGTCGTGAATCCTTATGAGTTGGGCGCCGTCCGGTTTGTCTATGCAAAGGCTAATTTTTGGCTGCTGGCCAGCTGTCTTTTGACCTTCGTAGATCTTTACACTGTCGTAGTAGCAGTTTCTAAACGATTCCAGCTCGAAGTCCTCTATGAGCAGTGCGATCTCGGATCCGGGGTGTACGGTTATTCGCCACTCACAGTGCGCCAAGTGGGGGTAGGGATTCGGGTAACGTGGTGACGTGAGGACGCCCCTGTTGGCCTTAAAGCGGCCTCCGCATCCGGTGTTCAACATCCGCCACCTAAGCCTAAAACCGCGCCCGCTTCTGGCCACGTCGGTGTGGAAGAGCAGCCTCATCTCGTTGGTGAATCCGGGGAGCCGTGTGGGAATAGTCTTGCCGCAGAAGCGTCCAATTAATATCGAGTCTGGTGAGCCGCCGTTCCGCAACTCCAGGTAATCCGCCGAGCAATTGACAGAGTTCTCTAGGTCGAATAATTCTATCTGAATTTCCATCCTGTTTTCCCCGCCTCCGGTCAGATGCCAGTCACAGTGCAGGTCATTGGAGTAGTTCGCAGGATATCCTGGGGAAGTGATTTCCCCGCTGGAGGAATGCACGTGACCGCCACATACAGGACGATCTTCGAAAGTATAAGCCAGCTCAAAGCCGCCTTCGGATTCACTGTCATCCGAGACGAATTTGATGACCAAATGGCGGGAGTGGCTGATCAAGTCTTCCGGCAGACGGCGGTCGCAGTACTTGCTAAGGTAGTTGTCATTCCGAACATCCAGGCTATCATACACCTTCACGTAGTCGTAACTACAGTCCCGGCCGCCCTCTAAACTAAAGCTCAGCCAGTGCAATCGGATCACCTTGTTGGCGGGCGCCGCAATCACCCAGTAGCAATTCGCTCCATTTTCATAATGTCCATTCTCGTCCATATGCAGCCGTATGTTCTGGCCTGGATTTGTGTACACTCCACCGCAATAACCGGTGGCCGCCGGAACAGCTGCGTACTGGAACTTGAAGCCGCGTCCGTGAGTATATAAGTCCGTGGTCAGGTGGAACTGCAGGAAGTTTGCGACGCTGATGTACTCCGTCTGCGGCTTGTTAGAGCCGCAGAAGGGTCCCAGGATATGTCTGTTCATCCCATCGTTGATCTGCAATCATAATAATTTTGTCCGATAAGACTGGTTGATGTTATCGAAGGTTATTAAGCTCAAAGCTTTTGCCCAGTGTTGGTAAGCATGCGATTGTGGTATGTGATAGTATCGGGAATGCAAGTGGTAAGGGCGGTCATATTCAAATATATGTTTTTCTTTGTTTCGTTTTCGATATCGAATCAAAACTCACCCTCAAACTAGTGGTCAGGCAGCTAATATCGTCCTCATCACCATTCAGGTCGAAATCAATCAGCTTCACCGTGATCACTGTGTCCACTAACGTTTTAACAGTGAAGGTGCACATTCTGTCCGACCAGAAGGTGTTATTCGGATAGCCCGGCGAAGTTACAGTTCCTTCTGCACTATCCAGTAACTGGGAGCAGGACATCTCGTATTGCAGCTGGAACCGGCCGGAACTAGCGAAGAACTTGATCCTGAGGCGATTGT
The DNA here is from genome assembly GCA_035047585.1 of Drosophila monieri. Taxonomy (NCBI): domain Eukaryota; kingdom Metazoa; phylum Arthropoda; class Insecta; order Diptera; family Drosophilidae; genus Drosophila; species Drosophila monieri. The sequence goes on along the minus strand of JAWNPJ010000061.1, from coordinate 9,273,050 downwards.
ACTGGGAGGTGTAGTCCGGAGAAGCAGCGACCACAGGGCCACAAATCTTCTCCTGCAAGATGGAGCTGCCATCATCGTTGACATCCCAAATCTCCAGACAGTCGTTGGTGCCCAGCTCTAGAGTCTGGAACTTGACCGATATTACCTCACCTACAGCCAAGTGGATTTCGTACTCGCAGGACACCAGTTCCCCGGTGCCGGTGTCAGATTCGGTGGCTGTGCCACGACTGGCTCCAGAAATGGTGCCTTCTTTGGCGGTATAAACGCCTCCGCATCCCGGAATTCGCTCCTCCGCAGAGTAATGCAGCTGGAAGCCGGTGTCAGTGCCTTCGGCATCCGAGTGGAACAGGATCCGGGCTTCATGGGTGGGCAAGAGCAGTGGAGCTGGCTGTCCACTGGAGCAGTACTTGGCCATCTGGCTACCGGATATGACGTCTTGAATCTGTCGAGTTTCAAAATGACAAAGCATATGGAAAAAAATGTGGAACTTTTATTTATGTGGAACTTACCTCCACATAGTCGAAGTTGCAGTCGGTGTGCTGCTCCAGCTGCAGGCTGAAGAAGGTCAGCTTTATTCGTTTCGTATTGGCCACCACTAGATGCCACTGACAGTCCCGGTTCTTCGGATAGTTGCCCGGCGATCCGGGGGTGGCCAATGTCCCGTGAGTCTCGAACTCCACGCGGCCACCGCACTGCGGCGGCATCGAAGTCCATGTCAGGTCGAAGCCCGCGGCGGCCGTTGAGTTGTCGGAGCGGAACCACAGGTACAGCTGGTTTCCGGAGGAGATGATGTTGCCGCCGTGGGGCAAATGGTTGCCGCAGTACCTCCCGATTATTTGGGACGCCGTCGAGCGTCCGTCGTGCATCTGGAGCCAGTCGAAGCGACACTCCGTTGAATCCTCCACGTCGAAGGAGTGGAAGGTAACGTTCAGGACAAGGGACTCGTTGGTCCGGATCACCCAGGCGCACTGAGCATTGTGCTCATAGCCAGCATTCTCCGGCGGATACCTCAGTCGTCCGCTGGCCGCACTCAACAGAGAATTGCAGCTGCTGAATCTCGTCGAGCAGAGCCGGTCCCGGTAGCCGGGCAGACACTGACATACAAAGCTATCGGCTCCTTGGGTGGCCCGACACCGTCCGCCGTTCTGACAGGGATTGGCACTGCAAGGGCTTGGCAGGGGCTCGCAGAGTGGCGGCCGGAAGCCACGTCCGCAAACACAAGTGAAGTTGGAGGGGCCCACATCCAGACAGATGCCGTTGTTCTACGGAGTAATTGTATGTTATATAGTAATTTTCCTTACCAATAGAGTCCTTACCAGACAGGGATTCGTGGCGCCGCAGTTTTTGGCAGTTCCGTTAACGCAACCAGTGGGACCGTACCCGGTACCCACCATTCCAGTCGGACAACTGCACACCGCCGTGCCAGAGATCTCGAAGCAGTTTGCCGCTGGATGGCACTGACTCTTCCGCTGGGCGCAGCTGCCTATGGTGGACAGCTCAGAGCTGGATCCGGAAGCAGAAGTCGGAGCCGGAGCACTGCGTTCGCACGTCCGACCATCGCCGGTCCAGCCCATCGGACAGTCTCCGCAGTGGTACGACCCGAACGTGTTGATGCAGTCCACCAAGGGGCTCTGGCTGCAGCCACCGTTGTTGGTCTTGCACTCATCCAGGTCTTGACAGCTCACGCCGTTCCCCGTTTGGCCGGCGGGGCAAGGGGCGCAAGTGAAGCTGCCCGGCAGGTTAATGCACTTGGTGGAGCAAGGTGTGTGGGCGGCCGACTCGTGGCACTCGTCGACGTCCTCGCCGCATATGGGGGTCAGTCCGTTGGTCTTCCAGCCGGCTTCGCACAGACACCGATAGCCCGTGTCGTCGGCGCTGGGTACGCATGTTCCATGCCCGCACAGCTCCCAGGAACTAGCTAGGGAGCAGTCACCTTTCCTCTGGGTGCAGTGCAGCCCGTGCCAGCCGGGCAGGCAGGTGCAGCTGAAGGAGCCCACGTTATTCTGACAGAGACCTCCGTTCTGGCAGCCCAGATCCGTGCCCTCGTACAGGAAGCACTCGTTCACGTCCAGTTCGCACCTCGGTCCCTGGAATGAACACAAAAACATGAATAACGCCCCCGAATACTCCCCTTATTTTTTCTTCGGAGGGAAACCCACCTCAAATCCTGACCGGCACTGGCACCGGAAGCCGTTGTATGTATTGGAGCAGGTGGCTCCGTTGCTGCAAGGTCCGCTGGCACAGTTGTCCGTCTCTAACTGGGTCTTCAGCCTGGCCAGTTTGGTCTCCGCCATCCGTAGCCGAGTCTGGTAGCGTCGCATCAGTGCCAAAGAGCCGCGGGATCTGTTCAAAGTCAGAGGAGGATTCCATAACTCCGAGATGTCGTCCTGCCGGCTATTGAATCTCACCTGTTCTGCTGCTGGCGCAAAATAGTGTCCAAGCCATTGGGCCCAAAGGCTCTTCTATTGAAATTGGTCAACTGATCGGCCAGCTCCCGCAGATCCACATCCTCGCCGGCATTCCACTCCTCGTTCTTGCCGGCGCCGGCCGAGGATCGCTTCTTGGCGTCACCGGTGGCTTGAAGCAGCTCTAGGACGTCCAAGTCTTCATTGACGATGAGCCTGGAGCTTCCGCTCAGCCGGAAACTGATGTTTCGATTGGCCCCAGACTCGAAAATCAGATTGCCGTCTTTGCTGATTATTTTTGGTCTAGAATATTCGGAAAGTCAAGTCTAGTTTCCCCAATCCCTTCGACTGTCCAAGGACACTGCTCGAATGCTTACGAATTAACAAAGCCATCTGCACCGGGGGATATATCCAAAATGTAAGCTAATATCAGGATTGAATAAACGAGGAGTCTGCTCCTCCTGGCAGCTCCGTGCATTTTGTCACTTTTCACGAAATCAAATTAACTTAAAAAAAATATTTTCCACAGAAAAATAATCAAAAAAAAAGTCCGATCCGCTTGGAAACCGAAAGTCGACTGTGCCCCTCCAGTTGGGTTTTCGATTTCAGATCAATTTCGGGCGGAGAGGGGGCGTTACCCGAAAAGAACGCCCATTAAATCGGGAATGTCGCCCCAGATGGGCCAAGATTAAACAGTTTTACTCTCGAATATTTTATTTTATTGTTGGTTTCACTTTAATATGGAACGTAATATCAGTTAGGGATACAACTAGGTTGGATCTGGACAGGATCTACTGGCACTGGCTCAAGGCATGGGTGTAGAAGGTCTTCTCTTCCAAGCCCCGCTTGATAACATGCGGAATCTTCTTTGGCACCATGCTGGAAATTCAAAGAGAAAACGGCAATTAGAAAGGATTTCTGGAGGAGGAGAAGCAGCAGCAAAGGAAGACGACGAAGGAGGACACTCACCTGATGCAGTCGATGATGGGGCAGACGGAGACGCAGAGGGTGCAGCCGGTGCAGTCGTCATTAACATGGGGAATATGGGTATCCTTGTCAAACTCGATGGCCTGATAGCCGGAGTCGGCGCACGTCATGTAGCACTTGCCGCAGTTGATGCACATATCCTGCAAAAATAGGTTCTTAGCCATCCTAAAAGAGAAACCACCCCTTTCCACTCACATCATTGATTAGCGCCACCTTTTGCTGTTTATTGTCCAACTTGTTGTAGGGCCCGATCCTCTCGAGCGCCGCCCCAATGACGTCCTTGATGCGCAACGCTGGCTTCGGTGCGCTGCCATTCTCCAGGACTGGCGTCTCCTGGACAGCGCCTGTTTCAGCGTCCCAAAGAGCGCCTTTCTGGCGGCGCACCTCTTCAAGCTGAAGGTCGCGCTGGCGCTGGTAGGGCCCAAAGAAGCCCAGAGTGGCATTGCCCGTCCCGGTCAGGTGTACCACCGGCTTGCCCTTCTGGTGTACCGGAGTGGGCGGGGACTGGCCGTCCCAGAAGGCGCCGTTCGACGGTGGCGGATTGGCCTTCAGGAAGAGTAGCGCCCGTAGACTTGTGCAGTAATCTTCGATGACGGTGAAGTCCTGGTTCTGAACCGAGGAGCAGATTTGCAGCACCGTGGCGCCGGCCTGGATAAACTGAAGCGCCACCTCGCCGGAGTCTATGCCCCCGATGCCAAGGATGGGGAATCCAGGCACCCGTCTGGCGATGTCCGAGATCGCCTTGAGGGCCATGGGCCTGGTGGCGTTGCCGGAGACGCCACCGTAGGTAGTGCGCTGCTCCTTTCCGATGGCCGGCCAGGCGGTGGCGTCCGCCTTCAGGCTCATCAGGCCCTGCACGGTGTTGATGGCCGAGCCACCATCCGCTCCGCCTCGCTTCGCGGCCTCAGCGATGGCAACAATGTCCGTTATGTTGGGCGTCAGCTTGATGAAGAAGGGAAGGGTGACGGCCTGGCGCACCCAGCGAGAGATCTGCTCGACCAGCTCCGGGTCCTGGCCACAGGCCAGGCCCATGCCGCGCTCCCCCATGCCGTGCGGGCAGGAGAGGTTCAGCTCGAGGGCGTCAGCTCCCGACTCGGCAGCCCGTTTCGCGAGTTCCGTCCAGTCGGCCTCATTAAAGCTGCACATTATGCTCGCGATGATCACCTTCTCGGGGAAGTCCTTCTTGAGCTCGGCGATTCCGCGCAACCAGTACTCCGCTCGTTTCTCCGAGATTAGTTCGATGTTGAGGAAGCAACCCTGCTGAGGGCCGTACTTGTAGCCGGAGGTTGTGCCCCGTACGATGCGGGGCGAGACATTGGTCACCAGATCCTTGTCCAGACCGAAGGTTTTGGTCACCACGAAGCCCCAGCCCTGCTCGAAAGCTCGCCGGATCATGGCTGTGCTGGTGGTGGGCGGGGCCGAGGCCAGGCCGAAGGGATTCTCGAACCGGATACCGCAGAGATCCACGGAGATGTCCACCTCATCGATGTCCGTGTAGAAAAGCGGCAAGGCCGCCGGGGTGTTCAATGGGAGGCCCTGCAGGTGGCAGTGAATGCTCCAGGCGGCCACCTTGCCGTCGTTCACCGACTCCACCGTGGTGTTGGCCACGCCCGCCAGGTCTCCGCCTAGGAAAACCTGCTTCAGGCTGCTCTGCATAGTCACGCGGTCCACCACGGGCAGCTCCCCACGGAACTGCAGCGGGTTCAATGCCGCCTTCACGTCTGCGTCCTCCAGTCCCGAGCCGAAGGCCGAGATGACAAAGTTCGCCTTCAGCCGAACTACCTGCTCTTCATCCTCCACCCACGCATCCTGATCGTCCTGTTCGGTGCGGCAGAACTCCATGGCAGTGATCTGGCCGTCCTTCACAATCACCTTGCGGGGACTCAGATAAGGCAGCAGCTCGCAGCGCTCGTCCCGGGCCAGCTCCACCTCCTCAGGCACCGCCCGGATGCCAGAAGATCCCTTCCGGAAGGCCACGAAGACTCGCCGGGCCCCGCACCTCAACGCCGACGTGGCGCAGTCGAAGGCCGTGTCGCCGGCGCCCAGCACGATCACATTTCCGTGAAGCTTGGGCAGGCCAGCGGCTGCCTTGCAGGCGCACAGTCCCGGCTTAGAGCCTTCGGACACCAAGGGCAGGAAGTTCTTGGAGGTGTAGAAGCCGTTGCTCGCACTGAGCCCCTTAAAGATCGGGTTCAGTTTCGGTTCCGGCAGGCCAATGCCCACAAATACAGCATCGTATCCGCTCGACAGGAGACCCTAAAAATATCAGATATGAGATCGTTTGAATCACGCTGTGCTTAAAAAGCATCCCACCTGAATGGTCAAGTCCTTGGTGGACAGGGAACGGCCCGTCTCGATGTGCACGCCCAGATCCTTCACCAGAGAGATCTCAAAATCGACGGCTGCGATCGGTAGTCGGTACTGTGGAATCTCGGAGGCACTTAGGCCACCCAGGTAGTTCCTCTGTTCGAAGATGGTCACATCGCGGTAGCCCAGCCGCGCAAGGAAGGTGGCGCACGAGAGTCCAGCGGGGCCACCGCCGAGAAGGGCGATTTTCTGGCCAAGCGGATTGGCTTCCGCCTGGGGCGTGCGTCGCTGGTGGACGCCCATCTGCTTGAACACCTCGGTGGCGAACTGTTGTAGGCCGCCGATGTTGATGGGGCCCGCCTCTGAGGCCTGCAGGTTGCACCCGCCCACGCAAAGGTCGCTGGTGGGGCACACCATGCCGCAGGTCAGGCCCAGGGGGTTGTCCGAGAAGATCGCCTTGGCTGCGCCGTAGAAGTTCTTGTTGGCGATCGAGGTGATGAAGCTTTTGATGTCCAGCTGCGTCGGGCAGGACTTCTGGCAGGGGGCGTCGGCGCATTTCAGGCACCGCCCCGCCTCCTCGAGGGCCGCTCGCTCCGACAGGGTCGTGTGCTTGATGTCCGAGAAGTCGTTAGCCAGTGTCGTGCAAGGCGGGGCGGCGTGGTCGGCATTCCGCTTCCAGTGCTTCTTGTTCTCCTTGGTCTGCTTCGTGGGCACCACGGAGCACTGGGTCTTGACCCGCGGGTTCAGAGCCAGCAGGTCCTACAGAATGATTCAAAAGCCATAAATAAAGTACTTTCAATCCCCATACAAATTTTTCAATCTTAAACGAGAACCTTACTTTTTTTTTAGAAGTGCAGGATAAGATGTTTCAAAAAATAATCAAGGCAATAAATAGTGAGATATTGGGTCGTATCTTAAATTAAGAATCGTATCTTTCAAGGTATTTCGCTTAAGGACCGGGTGATTATTGGCCAAGATATGGCCTCCGATTGGTGCCACATGTGGCATCCCATCACTTTCCAAGGGACTCCCTCAGAAAAATTTGAAAAAAATCGATCGAAAAAAATGTTTTGAGACTTTGATGCAGATCGGAAGAGGATTTGCCCACAAATCTTTCAAGGTATTCCGCTTAAAAATCGGGTGATTATTGGCCAAGATATGACCTCCGATTGGGGCCACATGTGGCATCCCATCACTTTCCAAGGGACTCCCCTCAGAAAAATTTGAAAAAAATCGATCGAAAAAAATGTTTCGAGATTTTGATGCAGATCGGAAGAGGATTTGCCCACAAATCTTTCAAGGTATTCCGCTTAAGGATCGGGTGATTATTGGATAAGATATGGCCTCCGATTGGGGCCACATGTGGCATCCCATCTTTTTCTAAGGGACTCCCTCAGAAAAATTTGAAAAAAATAGATCGAAAAAAATGTTTAGAGATTTTGATGCAGATCGGAAGAGGATTTGCCCACAAATCTTTCAAGGTATTCCGCTTAAGGATCGGGTGATTATTGACCAAGATATGGCCTCCGATTGGGGCCACATGTGGCATCCCATCACTTTCCAAGGGACTCCCTTAGAAAAATTTGAAAAAAATCGATCGAAAAAAATGTTTTGAGACTTTGATGCAGATCGGAAGAGGATTTGCCCACAAATCTTTCAAGGTATTCCGCTTAAAAATCGGGTGATTATTGGCCAAGATATGACCTCCGATTGGGGCCACATGTGGCATCCCATCACTTTCCAAGGGACTCCCTCAGAAAAATTTGAAAAAAATCGATCGAAAAAAATGTTTCGAGATTTTGATGCAGATCGGAAGAGGATTTGCCCACAAATCTTTCAAGGTATTCCGCTTAAGGATCGGGTGATTATTGGATAAGATATGGCCTCCGATTGGGGCCACATGTGGCATCCCATCTTTTTCTAAGGGACTCCCTCAGAAAAATTTGAAAAAAATAGATCGAAAAAAATGTTTCGAGATTTTGATGCAGATCGGAAGAGGATTTGCCCAAAAATCTTTCAAGGTATTCCGCTTAAGGATCGGGTGATTATTGGCCAAGATATGGCCTCCGATTGGGGCCACATGTGGCATCCCATCTTTTTCCAAGGGACTCCCTCAGAAAAATTTGAAAAAAATCGATCGAAAAAAATGTTTCGAGATTTTGATGCACATCGGAAGAGGATTTGTCCACAAATCTTTCAAGGTATTCCGCTTAAAAATCGGGTGATTATTGGCCAAGATATGACCTCCGATTGGGGCCACATGTGGCATCCCATCACTTTCCAAGGGACTCCCTCAGAAAAATTTGAAAAAAATCTATCGAAAAAAATGTTTTGAGACTTTGATGCAGATCGGAAGAGGATTTTCCCACAAATCTTTCAAGGTATTCCGCTTAAAAATCGGGTGATTATTGGCCAAGATATGACCTCCGATTGGGGCCACATGTGGCATCCCATCACTTTCCAAGGGACTCCCTCAGAAAAATTTGAAAAAAATCGATCGAAAAAAATGTTTCGAGATTTTGATGCAGATCGGAAGAGGATTTGCCCACAAATCTTTCAAGGTATTCCGCTTAAGGATCGGGTGATTATTGGATAAGATATGGCCTCCGATTGGGGCCACATGTGGCATCCCATCTTTTTCTAAGGGACTCCCTCAGAAAAATTTGAAAAAAATAGATCGAAAAAAATGTTTCGAGATTTTGATGCAGATCGGAAGAGGATTTGCCCAAAAATCTTTCAAGGTATTCCGCTTAAGAATCGGGTGATTATTGGATAAGATATGGCCTCCGATTGGGGCTACATGTGGCATCCCATCTTTTTCCAAGGGACTCCCTCAGAAAAATTTGAAAAAAATCGATCGAAAAAAACGTTTCGAGATTTTGATGCAGATCGGAAGAGGATTTGTCCACAAATCTTTCAAGGCATTCCGCTTAAGGATTGGGTGAGTATTGGCCAAGATATGACCTCCGATTGGGGACACATGTGGCTTCCCATCATATTCGAGGGGACTCCCCCAGAAAAATATTGAAAAAAAATGTATCGAAAAATATGTTTTGAGATATTAGGCAGATCGATATATTTTGGAAGTCTATCTAAGTATATTTTTTAATCATTCAACTTGAAAATCTGTCAATTAGATGCCAACGAACGATTATTTTATTCTTAATTTTTTCAACTGGCACTTAATGTTATCTTATCGTGTACTTAGTTAGTGCGAGCTGTAACTTTGCCATTTGGGTAAAAGTATAAAAGACAAAAAGTATTGTTGGCAGTGTGCACCTGGACCTACCTCAATGTCGGGCGTGTCTTTGCTGAGAAGTTGTGGCGGACTCATCTTGAGGGACGCTTCTGAAGTTCACCTGGAAGAAAAGAGACGATTTTAGAGGGGGATTGCGAAAAGCATAGACCCATAATCGGAGCCAATAATCAGAATACCGGGCCGACCGGCCGCTTATCGGAGTAAAGTTTGACAGCCGGAGAATCAACTGTATCTGTGAGTACTTTTAGCACCATAGTTCGCTTATCATTTATAAGGGCGTTATCATTTATCAGTCAAGGTTGCGACGGACAGGGGAGATTATGCGTGGCGTGGCACCACCCCATTTTTTAGTTTTGTTTTCTACTTATTGAAATTTTTCGGCGGCTGAAACAATAAAAAATGGGACCACCCCCCGAAGAGCGGGCCCAGATTAGGGGGACGGCGAGTGAAGGTCATGTTCATGGGAGGCCTGTGGTTCTATTTTTTCTATTTGTTTGCAGAGAGATAATATACTTAATTGGCAAGCTCTAATGTTTGATCGAAGATAGAGTTTATCGTTGATGGGAGCATGAAGGATGTAAAGTGTTCTAGTGTCTATTACATAAATAGAAATGTGGATGAATGAACAGCTAATCAGTTGAATTGGGAAAACGCGTAGATTACAACACGTGTATTACAACACATTGAAAACTTAATCGAATTAATTCAAACTATTCGCTCTCCATGTGGCTCTCGCCGCTCTCGGGCCCCCATTTTGATTATATTTTTGACACAATAGTTGAACCGTTAATAAACAAGCTCCCCCCACAGCTGCTCGACTCCCCTATGACCCCCCTCCGGCCGCATTATCAGGTTTCTGAATATGTTTCTTCATTATGGATTCTCATGCTAATGTCGAAAATGCGAAAAACAAGTTCAGAACTCGGGCTGTTGTTGCGCCTTTTCGTATTTGGACAACTAACAATCCAGATACGGATACCCACCGATTAAAGACGGATTTTGATTCTAATTGAAACGAAAAGAGCTCTGCGGGTTGGTGTTTCGAAAAAGGCACAGAAAAAAAAGATTCAAACACAATCCGAGTCACAAAACTACGAAACACACGCGGGAAATGGAGGAAAATAAAACGAATTGGTCTTCACACTGGAAACGCCAAATGGGAAATGATTCTTGGAGAGCAGTTTCACAACCGAAGTTGACTTTGGCGTCGCAGTCGACGTTGCTGTCGCAGTCACCGTTGCCGTCAGTGCTATTTTCCATTATCGCCAAATAAACAAAGCTACTACAAATAAACGGTGTGTTCCAAAAGTGTTCATCCTGAAGATAAATCTTGTCGCCGTAGCACATTGTCCCCATACAAATATCTAAGTATTTACTTTAGGGGCGAATACTGCTGATCGCCACTGTAAGAATTCCGCAGCCACATGTTGGGGCAGTGGCGCCGGCGAGAGGGTGCACCCTTTCACGAAACCCCCTGGCAAGAGTCAGCTCCGTATGACTCCTTATAGATTATATATCTACTCGGGACTCCTACCTGTATGGATGTATCTTATTTTCTAATGAGTAGTTACAGGGAAACATGAAGGAAAAAAGAGTATCTAAGGTCGTGGTTAGTCTTCAGGTGACTTTTACATATATATTACAATACCTTATATGATCTGATTGGAAAGCGGGTTTCTATTCACCTTTATTTAAAAAGAGGTTTCCAGCCCCTAGTGCCACTTCCATGCCTTCCTGATCACTTTTAGTTTACAAAGCTAACCATAAGATACTTTTCAGGGAGTGCCCTGGTATGATCGTTAGAAGTATTGATTTCCTCTCTCATTGCTCTCTATTTCACAGTCATCCATTATATTGCAATATAGCAATAGCTCCGATTACTGTTCTACGATTAAGGGGCATCGGATTAGGGAGCTATATCGCCTGCTAAACATTTTTTATTTTATAGATTGATTTTGTATAAAATGTTCAGGCAAGTTGTTAGACCAATCAAGAAATCTACTTTTATCAATAGGTTCATAAGAGCCCAAAATATTATTTTTTTGCTTACCAGATCTCAAAATATAATTATTTTTAGGTCTATAGCTTTTTTCTACACAGACTCTACATCACAATAACAGCCTAAAAGTATGTTTTAAAACTTAATCAAGTTTAAGGTAAATATGAACCGACAGGAACTGAAGAATTTTTAGGTGAATGAATCGCTAAAAGACAACATTTTAGAAAAATACTGTTAAGTATGTACTGTATATAGTATAGCAGAGACCCATTACAAAGCGTATCTATATAAATTCTTTATTTATTCGTGTAAGCATACAACCATTCTGCACGTCTCCAAATATTTTTGGACAAGATGATCTGTGAGGGATCAGCCAGGGGCGACCTATAAATACCTATATATGTATGAATGTAATCTCGTGGAGCTCTGATTTACGAGGGGGTAATCATTTTGGGTCATTAACTGATGGACATTGTGGGTGGCAAGTGGCAACTGGCCACTGGCAAGTGCCAAGAGGCAGGCACATTGGCAGGGGCACATGACATTGGCAATAAACTTGAAATAATCCCGCGTCTGAGAGATCTGGATTCTAGGCCAATGGCAATGAAAATGCAACGACTGCGCCGCCCCCATGGGGCGCCCATTAAAAAGGCATAAATTATACAGAAGCCCCCCTCTGGGCAAGTAAATCAGAGCATTTAATTAATAAACAATGCACCGCGGCAGGCGCACAATAAATTACATTCGAAATGCATGCCAAAATAAGCAAGCCAATTGAGAATTCATTTTTCCCACTCGGATCCGAGCAGCCTGTTGACTTGAGTGAGGATTTCCCCCTCTTTCGCATTTCACATTTTTGGACGGGGATTACCTCGGACAGGCCCCATCACGGTCCATTGTCACATCGTTCATTCATTCTGATAGGGTCTTGAAGGTTCCAACACTTGGCTAAGTAGGCTGGGAAGCGCCCAGAGGATACCCTGTAAATACGGCCTTTAATACAGAGATATAGTTGTTTTAAGCATTAAGTAACAGCATTTAGTAAGAGTTAAGTAGGGAGGAAAACCATGAATGGAATAAGCTCTTCAAGTGGAAGTCATTCCGTTAACAGAACAAGGTGAGAATCCCGGATGAATTCCCTGCGATCGAAATTCACTTCTTTGAGTGGAAACCGGAATGCGCCAGATGGGAATAGTTTTCAAATTGAAACAAGTGATCCATGGTCCATCACTCCTGCTCGTAGGCCCCTTGTTCCGAGGGTAGTGCCAGACAAACGTCGCTTAAGTGAATAGAAAATGCGTGCAATTAATCAAGTTGAAGCGACTGCAAGATCACAGCCCCCTCTAGACCAACGTCCATGTCGTGTCACTGAAAAAATGGCGCGAGCTAAAAGCCATTTGTGATTAGAACAGCCACATGCGACAAGCTCCTCGAGTTGGGGCCTTTCATCTGAGGCGACAAGGCAATATTGCGGACTATACAATATATAAGAACAACCTACCAGATACGCAGATAAATAGATAGACAGATAGGTGGATAGATCGACGGATAGATACACGTCGCCGGGGCTCATTATTTTCATCTATATGCAGCATAATTTATTGGCATTTTTATTATAATTATATTTATGATTTCTGAGTCTTCAAATTTGTTTGGCCCGGTTCTGCTCGGTTCTGCAGAGCTTTATTATTATTATTGCAGATATAGATACACATACGATATCGGATATATAGTGCACACGTATGTATATCGGGGCTTATGGACACACCGATCTATAGGATATATCTATCTGTTCGCAGAGCCATCTATTAAGATCACCCGATGACATCGGAAGGCGGTAAGGCGAAGGCTCTCGAACAAATTGATGAGACAGGTGGAGCCGAACCGAACAGGAATCTATATATTTTTCATTTAGATATCTATTCAGATATATACATATATGGTGCATGCGGCTCTTCCGCAGTGAATGAGAGATTCATTTAATTACCTCGATGTACACGATTTTGCCATTTATTGAGCAGTTTACTGAATTAAATTCAAAATCAAATTCGATTCGTTTCTCGATCGACTATCGACGGCCTGCAAATTCCCATTCGCTGTTTCTATAGAAAAACTTATGAATATGGATATATATTAAATCGTAAAATGTGGCCAGGAGGGGGATCTGGCGGGGACTTGGTGGGGCCTCAAAAATAGAATATGGCCGCCAACTTTAACGGCCGCCCAAAGTCGACTGCAACTTTTAATGGCGAATAAAACAAACGGCAAGCAACCAAATCGAATTAAATGCCTCACAAATGTATGAATAAAGTCCACAAAGTTTTCGAATCGTTTTCCAAAATAATTCTATAACTTACAGACTGGCCAAAACTACAACATTTTGATGACTTTTCCTTGATTTTATGGTCAATTTTCTGGGACGTTGGCAGAAAAAATTTGGCAGAGCCTTTCTTATAATTCGAAATATTCTTATAACTCGTGAACTATTCCGCGGAATGATCATTCCCCGTTGAAAATAAGTGTATTGCAGAATTATTTTGAGAAAAATTCGTGACTAAATGGATTAAAAAACGTTTCTGACAAAACGATTCCAAAGCCCCCGAGACATTGGCGATTTTGGCACACGGTTTCCAAGGAATTAGGCGCTCGTCGAGTATAATTTTTAATTTATTATAAATAAATACAATAAATACAAATACAGATACGATTATTTAGTTTAGTAGACACAAAAACAGAACTAGGGGGAGGTCATCCGGGGGGCGGATGTGGGGACTGAGAGGGGGTTGGGGGGACTAGCACTAAATTTCAATTTTATTGGTCGAGAGACTTTCGAGAGAAATCAGGACCCGAACCAAAATTCCGCTCGAAATACACCAAATGAAAACTCCCAGTTAGTTTGCCATCCTCTAGACGGACTCGGCCAGCGGCGGAGGAGCCGGAGCGGTGGCAGGGTCTCCCGCCGAGGATGCGGAGGTGCCTGCTGCCGCCTCGGCCGCTTGCTCAGCCTCGAAGGCCGCCATGATCTTGTCCGCCTCGGCGGCCTTCGCCTGGAGCTCCGCCAGCTTGCGCTGCTTCTCGGCCTCCTCGGCTTGCCGCTTGGCGCGGCGCTCCTCCTCGCGTCGGAGAAGCTCCTCCAACTGGGTGCGCAGCAGGGAGTCGCCCAGGCCCAGTTTGTCCATCACCTGGGTGATGTCCCGGCTGTAGCGCAGCCGTGTGTTGGCCGCCAGCTCCTCGGAGCAGTCCTCACGGCCCACCTGCAGGCGCTGGAGCACCGTCATCTTGGCGTCGATCACCACGTAGTTGGTGTCCGGGATAAAGCTGGAGCACTTCTCGTTCAGATACTGCACCAGGGTCCGCAGCGAGTTCGAGTTGGACTTGGCGTTGATGGCGCCGCTGGCGAAGTCCTGGGACTTCATCATCTGGGCATGGGTGGACTTCTGCTTGCACTCTAGACAGTTCCAGTTCGGATGGGGCAGTCCGGTGATCTCCGGCACCACCAGGCCCGTGCAGTTTGTGTCCCGACAGTACAGGCCCGAGATGAAGGCGCCTTTCTCCTGCGGAAAGATTCGGGACAGAGATTAGTAATGATCTTAGCAACTGGTCTCTAATAGATCCCTACTTAAAGCCTAATAGCTACCACGGATAAGACCCTTATCTCCCACTTGATAACCCAATGATATCCAGATTATATTGGGGTCTTGAGAACTTGTGAGCCAAACACTTGAGATTCTTGGCAAGTGAATCATTGGGGCCAAATGTCTCGGCTAATGAAAATCATTTTCGCATTGTTGGGATTCCGATTCCAGCTAAAAATAATCCCCCATGCCATTGGGATGGGATTGGGTAAGGTGCCCCCCCTTCTCCCACTGCTCCTAACAAGAATATCAGACATTAAAAGTATATATCCATGCCGATCTCGGGGATTGGCAAAATAAATAAAAAAGATGTCGCTACGTGTGCGTTTTAATATTCGCTCGTGCGATCGATAAATATCCCCGCACACCGGTTCCTAAAAGTATCTGTATCTCCGCCTATATGCTCAGTCGCTACCTCTAGATGTATCTGTATCTGTCCTCCGTGGCCGTGAATTTAAATTCAAAATGAATTTTTCAATTTGAATTAAATTCAAAATCTGTGCATTCGAGTCTGAATCGCTTGGCCAATTTGCTTGATCGTAAATTAAGCCAGATAATTAATATTTCCGATCCACCAGATTGGCCCAAAAACTAGGAAAATCCGGAGCGGATAACGGATGATGGAAATCCGTGAAATCGAAAGCAAAGGAAGCGATCGACGCGCGCCGCTTCTAAATATATTTCTTCAAGTGTATCAGCCCTTTGCCAGTTCATCGAACTAATATAAATCACATTATAATTTGATTTTTAGGTTTTAAATAAGAACGTGCCAGAGTCAAGGACTTTTCCGTTGACACTTTACAAATTATTATAATAGATCTTGAGGGATAACACAGCAAAGTATAACAAATGGACTTATAGGACCAATTATTGAGTCTTCTTCCTCTGGTATTGATTAATCTAATCATTAATCATAAAAACATGCTGCCTGTAGATTTAAGTTCCCTGTCGACAGCAATCGTTTGATTTCAGAAATATATACTCACCAAAAGACTAGAATATATATATTTCTGATCATAATGCTTTGAAATAATTCCCGCGAGCCTAGAATTTTATAATCACAGGTTTGTCGTCATATTTGTGATTTATGAACTCTGCCTGGTGTTCAAACTCTGAACACGATTCGAAATAGAATCTTTGCCAATTTTTTGCCACATTCCTTTCATAAATAATGATTGTACTTATATCAGTCCATATATCCTTCGATCTACGTTTATAGTTTGGCTCTTGAGTGGCAACAATGTATTGTTATTGATTATTTTGGGGCCCGTTATTAATTTGTTTGAATTGGGTGGAACTTTTTATGGCCCATTTGTTTTGTGTTTTAACTGCCCGCCATTAATATTCTTCCCCGAATTATAGTCTCTTTTCCTGCAATTAAGACAATTAAAGTTAGTCTTTTAATGGCATACTTGTCCCTCGTTGAGATGGCTGATGCTACATGGGAAGTAAATGGCCGAATCGACAAAACATTGGAGAAGGAAATGTTGAATTCAAAATCAAATCAATACCAACGCCCAAATCCCATAGAGAACATATAGAAAAGATATAGATTGTCGTTCTCACAGCGACTGGCACATTTCGAAAATATTGCCAAGCGAATTAAAAAGCTTTTTGGAATCCGTCTATTTATTTGTGATTTAATTGAATTGTTTTCAGTCCGTTAAAAATAAACAAAATTGTTTATCGCCTTGTTTTGTTGTTTTATTATTTATTTATTCGTTGGGGCTCGGTTGTGGGCCACTTGTTGCGCCTGGAAGAATATCTATATATGTTCTTATATACATATATCCAAAAGATATTGATGGCCAAGACCAACAACGAAAACGAAAACGAGAACTTGTAATTAAAAATCTTCAATTGCTTTCGGATGAATTTTTGGATGGGCGCCGGAAATCCTTAATGCAAGTCTTCCCATCCATCGAAATCGGAAAAGCCAACTCAACAAATGTGGAAAATCAAAAAGAAGCGATCCGATGGCTTCTTTGATGGATCATTCAAAGTAGTTTGGCCAAAAATTTATTTCACACTCCCTTGTGAGAAATCAAAACACGAGAGCCCAGAGGCACTGCCTTTGCCTCAATCGCCTTCAGCGAAACAATAAAGATGTTTGATTATTTCTTCGGTTAATTGGTTAAATAGTTTGAACAGCTGGCCCATCGATCATCAGTTGCCATCCAATTGGCTATTCTGATCAGAAACTTGGCCAAAAGGCCAGAGACCAGAGTCTCCAGCGGCACTCTTATTTCGGGATATCAAAGCGAACAATTAAAGGGCCCCAACACGGTTTCTTCATATTGGCTTATGGCTCATATTCCTTCTTTCCTACATTCTTAGTATTCTCTATAAGATCTATAGGAAAGGTATATAGGAAAATTCTTATTATTCCCCCCAATATCCTTATACTCTTCATTTGTTCAAACCCCTATTCTTAAGCACATCCCAGTCTGACAGAAGCCCTCAAAAAGTAAAATAAAATGGAAGCCACTACTCACTGTGGGATCCGAACAGCGTGGACATTTGCAGGTGAATCCCTTCTTCATCTTAAGGAAGAGATGTCGGGCGATGTTGCCGGTGAAGAGCTTGGTGTAGGTGGTGGTGATCTCAAAGCCCTCCGGGATGTCGACGGCGGCGCGGACGACCATGTGGTTGGTCTTCTCGTCGAAGGTGTAGTACGAGTTGGGAATGCAGTCGTGGTTCATCACCCCGAAGAGTGGGTAGAGGGCGCGGTAGTTGAACTCCTGGTTGTCGTTCGTCCGGTCGGTGGTCTTGTCGAAGCCATTGGTCCTCATCACGGCCACGGTGCGGTTCATGATCTCGATTAGCTTCTTGTCGGTGGGGAAGTTCTTGAAGCACTTTGCCGCGTTCCGGACCTCGGTGCGGTGGTTGTTATCTAGGTTCGCCTGCAGGCAGTAGATCAGATCCCGCTGGTCCTTGGTCAGATTGATGGCCCGGGCGATGCACAGCAGACGAATGATCACCGAGT
This sequence comes from Drosophila monieri, assembly GCA_035047585.1. NCBI lineage: Eukaryota > Metazoa > Arthropoda > Insecta > Diptera > Drosophilidae > Drosophila > Drosophila monieri. The sequence continues at coordinate 9,255,472 of JAWNPJ010000061.1, read as the reverse complement.
TGGCCACCTCCGGCTCGTTGGGGCCCCACGACTTGAACATGTCGCAGTCGGTCTTGTGCTGCTTCTTCTTGGCGCACAAAGGACACACTGGCAGTCCGCATCCCTGCCGGCACATGAACTTCGTGTCCGGGAGTTCCTTCAAGCACACAGAGCACGCATTCAGGGCGTCCTCCTCGTGGGCCGCCAGCCCGATCAGGAGCGGGCTGTCCTTGAAGATGATCTCGCCCCGCTTGAGGCTCCGAGTGGCCATCACTCCGCGTCCGGCTATCTTGGAAACGCCAATCTCCCAAGCGGGATCCTTGTCCTTGAACGGCGCCAGGTGGAGGTCCAGCAGCTCCGAGGTTCTTTTCGGGCAGATCATCTCGGTTCTCTAGGTTTTTCTCGGTCTTACTCAAACTTTTCCAAACACGACACTTCTGAATCTCACGGATACGAAACACTCGAACAAAAAAGCACTGAGTTTTCTAAAGGTTTGTGATTTCTTTTTAAGGATCTTTCACTTATATATGAAGTTTTCTCGATCAGATCTACTTGAAAAATGATTCGTCAATACTCTTTATGCGTTAAAGTACACATAAATTTTGAAGTTAATGAGTAGTATCTGCCTGATCCCCGCAATGGTTCCCTTCTATCTCTGATTCTATGTAGCTGATCTTGATCGCTTCTCTTGTTCTATAGCCTGCAGCGTTTATTTCGCGACTGCCGTGGGTAAACTGTCGCCGTGTTCCAGCCTTACATGATTTTTATGTGAAAAGTTCAGCGGAAAAGCCGAAAATTCGAAAAAGCACAGAGAACCGAACGAAAGCCCCCCGAAGATCGCCGATGGCGAGGCCAGGCAAAAAAAAAAATATTAAATAATAATAATAATAATTAAGCGAGTCGCGATTCTCAAAAAAAAATTGTGGACGAGACAGGCAGGAGCAGAAGGTGGCAGGCGACAATCCCCGCCAGAAATCCTGATGCCCACTTGAATGGATTGATGAACGGCGTTCGGACTCTGAGTGATATGATGGGAATGGCGAGAGGGAGACTCACACTCAAAAAAACAGGTGGAGAAGTGGGATTCAATTGTGTTTAAATATAGGAGTTTATATATTTTTAATATCAATGCAAATGTACAGAGAATCTGGGAGATCCAGAACTTGAACTATCCATTCCTAGGATCATATTTTTTTCTGTGCAGTTGAATGGACGGACGGATGGTTGGTTATCCGGACGGATGGCTTGGCGGCTGGCGGATGTACATTTGAACATTTTGAAATGTCGGTACATACAAATCGGCATGGATTTGTGCTCTTCTGACAGCGCTCTGGAGTTGCGCCAAGAATGCCACCCATCACCCGGAATGATGAACGATCTCCGCCGGAACGGGTGGAGTGGAGTGGAGGTGCTGTGTGGGCCAAGGTGTCTGTGACTGCGGGAGGAGGCTTAATCTACTTGAGTGGACCGGACAATTGGCCGCGGAAGTAATGACCCCAGAAAATAATTTCACAGTCTCGCTGTTTTCCTATTTGCAATTAAAATTAATCAACGACAAGGGAAATGCAATATTTCATACATTTTTATCAAAGAGGCTTCCAGCTAGTAAAAGAATTACTATTTGAATGACCAGGTGCCCTCCCCTTTCCCATTTATCATGTTCCTTGGGAAGATTTTCTTCTGTCCGCCACCTGCATCATGTAGCTCTTGAATAAACCTAGTACCCAAAATAATGTGTAGCAACTTCAAGCACCGGATAAGCTTAATTAGATGTGGGGCTTTCGCAGATAGCCATCTCGATAGCCCACCCATCGCGATAGGATGTGCCCACCTCTAACTATCAGAAAGTGCAGCCTAAAGGGGGAGCGAGAGAGCAATTATGGCCAATGGGAGTGGAACCAAACATGAAAGCTCTGCTAATTCAATTGTTGGGGAAAGCGAGATGGGGCGAAGCTACCCAACGGTGTATGGAGTCATTGCACCTGAGTGGGAATGCTCACTTTCTCCTGGTTTCTGCTTGCCTGGTACTCCCAGGTGCGTTTCCAAGGGAATTTCGGTTAATTTGTGGACAAATAACACGAGCTATATCATGGAAATGTGATCCCAAACAAAACGAATTCGAAATGCAAAATATACATATGTATGTGAAAAAAAATTATTTATATACAATTATTATATTTATTTGCACTGATCATGAGCCGAGGAAATGCCACCACAACAGCGAGCAAAATAAACTTAATGAAGGCGACAAATTGCAAATTGGCCACTGCCTGCACTTTCACCCGCCCCCTGCCCTTTCGCTCCGCCCCAGCCGTCGCCTGTGGCAATGACAACGAAGAAAACTCACGTGCATCTGCAGGGACTGCAAATTGGCTAAGAATTCTGCATTCGCGAATCTTCCGACAGCGGCAAACAACTTTAATTTAATGAAATGCAAATATCAAAAATATGCACATAAATATCAAAATATGCAAATCAAGCAGCAAAATCCGACTAGAATATTATAATGAAATTCGATGTATGCAAATGGCTTGCAAAATATGCACAAACTAACGAAAAAACCGAATAAATTTTTTAAAAAAGGCTGAAGAAATAACAATTTATTGGCGCTTTGACGCGTTTTTGCTTCGCTCCGTTGGCAATAAAGAATTTGGCGCCACCATTGGCCATTTCGTCGTCCATGTCACCAAAGTGGTCACGGCGGAAGAAGCCCACAGACCCCAGTCACCAAGACCCCAGAGTCCCCAGAGTGAAAACACCCACAAAAAATCGAGAGTCGCTTGATCACTCACACACTTCCGCATGTTAAATAAAAAATTTAATTAAATCAAAAATGAAAATGGTGAGGAGTGAAGTGAAAACTAATTACAAGTTAAACGTAACGAAAACACTTTCGAATATAAAATCTAAAATAAAATGCACTTAAAAAAACACACAGCTATCGTTAGCCTGATACTAAAATAATATTTCTGCCAAAGGTAACAAAATAAGAAAATGAAAACGTTGTTTTGGAGCCTTAAGAGGAATTTCTTGTACCCTAGACCAAATATTACTCATACGCCAAGTTGTCACTCAAAATAAGTTACTTAAATATGTTGGTGGCGGATTCGTAATATATACGAATATTTTCCATCATATTATTAAATATTGAGATTCATCATACCCCATTTATACCCTTTGTTAGGCCGCCCGAAATATCTATGCAAATTTTCGGAAAATGTTGTTCCATTTTCCTCTGTCTAGTTGTTTTTGTTTTTGTTTCGGTCTTAGTTTTAGTTCTTTCCTCCTCTTTAATTTTCAGAGTCAATTAAAAATTGTTAATTTTACTTATAATTTTAAGGTAGGCTAAAATGCAATGCGACGACGAAAACGACGACGGCTAGCGACACAAAAAAATATTGCAATTAAAATTTTTGCGCGACTTTGTCACGGATTCGGACGCTCTTGGGGGTGGTGGGTGGTCATTGGGGAAGATGGCGGCAAATTTGCCGTTGAATGAACCGCTACTCATGCCCGGGCCGTCCCGTTCTAGCGTACGGCAGTTAACGGAACCGGGAAATATGTCTCTCGACATGGAAGGCTAATACCGTTGATTGAAAGTATAAGCCAAAACAAAATGGTATAGAATGGAAATGGAAATGGTTTGTTCACCTCATCACGCCCTCGATTTGAGTTTAATTGCATTTTCCGTGATTATAATTTAAATACTAAATAATATTTAATGAAATGAAGGAAACAGATATGTCACGAGAAAATGGAGAATGGTGAAAGGCTTAAGGTCTTTTTGCCATAGAAGTTACCTGTTGAAAGTTATTCTAATATGTATGAACTTTTTCCGGTAAATCTCAACCTAAATAACAAGTTTTTGTTTTAGTTTCTAACAAAAAATGTATACTATTTAATCCCTGTTGATTTTCGTCTTAAGTTTTGCATACTTTTGAGCGCAAAAAAACAATGTTTTCTTTTTATTGTGTAAAATTAACAAATAATTGTATTGTTTCGAGAAAAGTACCAAAATATAACCACATATTAGTCCAATATGGGCCAAAATCCTATTGGATACAAAAATATATTTCGGTTCGGGTCACTCTTGGCATTTTAAATGGCGGGGCATGGGGCAGATGGCGACCATCACGGGCATGCCAAACTTCATTCACCTCAATCCCAATTACCCGGCATGGACATTTTCAAAGCACCAGTCCCCAGACCACATCTGGCCTCTAGGAACCAGAAAAAGCATTAGAATTTCGCATTTGATTTTAATACACTTAAACGCAATCAATTTTATTGCTCTCGTTGCGGTTGCCTGTCGAATCGAATTCAATTTGATTTGCTTTTGAATGCGTGCGATGTTTTCTTAGCGGGGAAGTGAATTCGGATTTGGATGTGGATTTTGATTTGGATTTGGATGAGGATGTGGTATCGTCATGGATTCTGCCTTCTGCGCCGCCATTGGCAAGGTTAACCCGCCCACACCCACCATCCTCAACCGTTTCACCTCAGAAATCCCCCCAAAAAGCAAAATACTTGTTTACAAGCCAAACGCCAGCGTGGAATGTTACGAAAATGTTTCACCTCTGGCTGCTTCTCCTACTGCGCTCCATATGCACATGATCTGAGGATGATCCGCATCGCCCATACAGTGATCCATCCGGGACTCATGTGCTAACATAAAGCAGATGACGACCAGCAGCTGCCCCTGCCAATTTTCGCCTCACAAAACAACTCAAAAGCCAGGAGCAACAGCACCCCAGAACACTGCGGGGAATAAAATATATATATATCGCCTATGGCATTCACCGAATGGAACACCAGTCTGGGTTTAATGGCGAATATCTGTTTCTTTTCTGGCATTTTTCTTCACTGAAAGTGTCAATAGTCAAGTGAGAATTTATGGAAAATGATTTAGCAACTTTCCTCGTGTCAAACCCAGCGACTTGACCCCAGTTACCCCAAAAAAAGCCTAAAAAATTCTTTCCAACTAACTTTGCAAATCAAAATAACACCCTTGGATGGAAAACAACATACATGTCTGTGCAAATGAAGGTCATATCTTTCTCAATTTACATTCAAATTCCATATGTAATACTTTTCAGACTTCAGCTACATTGTTTCGAATTAAAAAATATAATTTTCGAAAAGGTTCCTTTGATAAAGTTAAGTAATGTATCCATCTGAAAAATTAGCAAATACGGAGGCCATATCTTCATCGATTTTTATCCGATTTTTAAGCGGAATTCCTTATAGGATTCGTTAAACAATTCCCACTCAACTGACATCAAACATTTCTTAAAAAATTTTGTATAGATTTTTATAGTTGGATTCTGACGGAATCTGAAAGGAATTGTGGGATAAGAACTATAATAATAAGACGCCCTGTACTGAAACAGCTCTGGATCGTGGTCAATTCCGCTTCGATTGTAAAATTCAAAAACTTGACATACTTGTTGACGCAATCGCTTATATATTGAGCATGAAAGTTTCTTTAATGGTTCAAAATTTAAGACGTGGACTACAAAAAAGAACCTACCTAATGATTCTGTTTAGGACTGCTTTAAAATACCTTTCCGATCGGCGCCAATTTTGAAAGATAGTTTTTGAAAGATGAAATTACTAAATAATGGGTCTTAAAGAGAGTTATGATCACAAAAAATATTTTTTGGATCATACATATTCAAATTGCGATCAATACCGCGAGTAATCGATTAGTTTGACCCCAAAAAGTGATCGCAATGTGGATCGTGACACATCGGCATACAGGAAATATCGAATTCGAGGAGAAACATTTTCACGCGCTTTTAAGCCCGCCAATTTTCGCTAAATAAATAGATTTACCAAGGTGAGTAGGACCTTTCCAAACTATTTTGAAAGCTTGAAGACAGTGCATTTCGAGAGGCCTGCTGCGCCAGTGGGAACGGGCTAAAAGCAAAAAAAATATCGTGTGGGCCGATTGTTGAACGTAGTAGGTCATAGCTGCTAAATTCGAAAATATGTTACACTAGAACAAATCAAACGGAGACCTTTGATCATCGATTCGGATTACCAGAAAGCATGAAAAACCGAAAAATACGCGATGTTGCTCAGCCGGAAGAGGATTCGTTGGAGTCTATCGCGAATAGCAACAACGATGGCAATCGTGCCACTGTAACCGCAAACGCAACAGCCTCCACTACCGCATCCGCGCCGGCGCCGCGCTCGCGTCCACGCTCCTTCCGAATGGCCGGACAGTCGTCTCTAGAGTCGGGCCCCGGTACCGAGCAGTTGTTCCTGCAGGAGCCGCAAGAGCAGCAGGACCAGAAACAGCACGAGGCGGAAATACATCCGAAGAAGGTCGAGGCGGAGCCTCCGCTGGTCGGTAATCCGGGCAGCTTCATATTCGGCGGGGCCGAAAAGCTAATGAAGAAACAGCAGCTGCCGGATCAGCAACAACCTATGGATCAAGATCAGGTATCTGGAGCCGAGGGACAGGGCAGCGCCGCCACGGCCGGAGCTGACACAGGAGGTGGGGCGGGCACTGGGACCGGGTCTGGGGCAGGAGCCGAGGCCGACGCCGGAGCTGGGGCAGCGGTAGACACAGAGAAGAAGCGCTGTGACAAGTGCGGCAAGAAGCTCGGCCTCACCGGCGGATTCCCATGCCGTTGCGGCGGCACCTTTTGCGCTTTCCACCGCTACAGTGACCGCCATGAATGCAATTTCGACTACCGTGAGATGGGCGCTAGCGAAATTCGTCGCGACAATCCCGTCATCGTCGCCAGCAAGCTCCGGAAGCTCTGAACGTCTGCACGACCCAATCCTGATCCCACATACGGGTTGTTCTGTTTATATTTTATACACACCTCTTCGCGGCACTGTTCACGCCAATTACATTGCATATGTCCAGTCGGATATAGCCGGATAAAGACACAAACATATAACCAAAAAAACGGAAAACTCAAAACGGATCAACTAAGAACCGAGAACCGAATGCAGAAAACCCAAAGCCCGAAACCGTAAGCCGCAAGCCACAAGACCTCAGCCATCAGCCATACGCCATACGCCAAAACTAAAAAGCAAAGCAGGGAGCTTACAAAAAGCATAAAAATCACCAACAACCCAACCCAAACATAAAAAGCCAAATCGACCATCCTTTTCCCCATCGATGCGGAAGTCGATATTTCTAGTTGTGGAAGCATGAAAAATATTCTATAAAAGGCAGGCGGATAATAAAGAATAAACTGCCAGAACAACAAATATTTAATTTTTTTTTTTTTTTATCATTTTTCCCCATTTTGACACTACAAATGTTATTTTGACAATCAATTGTCTTAAAGAGGAGACTTGCCAATAAACACTAACATTCGGCCCTCGATCTCTTTCATTTTCGTTTAATAAAAAATAGATCATTTATTTATAATAAAATACATTTACATATCAGAGTTTAATTTTAAATTGTAAAAGTTTGCCAAAGCCTTTGCTTTTAATCTAAAAACATTTCAGAGTCTTTATAGTTGGGAAACAAAAATTGGGCGCCAAAACGGATTTGGATCCTTTAGGAGTATCTGATACATGAAATGGATACGTATGGAGTATGATATGAATATAAGCAGTGGAATAAGCTTTAGCTTCTGGTTATTTGCGGTTAAATCAATAAATTGTTTGTAGGTTCACATGAATATATATGGTAAAACCCACATTATAGAGCCAATAATATAGAGAATGATATAGTATAATGCATTAGAAGACCTTCTTCCTTTGGTCTGTTTTAAAGGTATAGGTACCATATAAGGCATATTTTATATAGTTGGTTAGTCTGAGCTATAAAATGCACATAGGCATGTATGGTATGAAAAAAAATTAAAAACAAAAAGTTGAGAAAAAAAATGTTTTTGAAAAATTTGGCTGAGTACGATTTGGAGATCGAAGTGATCCAACTTATTTAAATTTGAAGAGATTTCTGGGTTGGAATAAACGTAGCGAAGAAACTACTTGAAGAGAAGGGGCAGACGGCAGTGGGGCTCAGTCTCGCTGGGATTGTCCGAGTACAAGGACATCGTCCTGGCGTTGAGATCGAAAATACCCACGGCAATGGTCTTCACCACCTCGTCGCAGGTGCCGTTCTCCCGCCACACGCAGTAGACTCCGCCGGATACGTCGCCCAGCATGTGCCGGACATCCTGTTCGCTCATCGGCGGCTTGTAGGTCCCGAAAGTCTGCATCCTGGAGATGCTAGAATCAATCATCAGCTCATTGGCCTGGTCCTGGCGGATGCGATCGAATCTGCAACAAGAAAACAAGGTTTTAAAAAGGTATGTCTAAGGAGTCCTTAGGTATACTTACTGATTAACATGGTAGTTATGCTGGCCAATAGGGATCTCCTTGATGCTCAAATAGGATTCGTTTTTACGCTCCGGGGAGGGAGCCACCTCCACGTTGAAGCACATCTGACGGGGATCACTAGGATGGAGTGGAAAACAGTTATTAAAATATTGTAGGTGTAACTAATTTAACTCAAAACCTACGCCAAGAAGGTAAAGTTCACAGAACAGGCATCTGCAGCTCCCACTCCTGCATCCTTGAGCACCCGGAAGGCATCATCCACATTGCTGGTGGCCAGCAAGGCTCTTGTGAGAAAATGACGAGCTACAGAAACACGTAAATCATTAAAATGACACAATAATAAGATAATCTATATACTTACGAGTCTTTCCACTTCGCAGTAGCTCCGCGCTGATGGTATTGATGCTGAAGACGAGTCCGTGATGGTTCTGGTTCATAGTGTAACCCGGCAAGTGTCCTGCGTAGCAGAGCGACATAAAGTGCTCCTCCTTGACGTTGTACTTGCCCTGCGGCTTGTCGCTAATGATGTGGGCCACCACGAAGTAGTAATGGTTCAGGGTCTCCGTCAGGGCGTCCTCTGTGTGACCCAAGAGGCGCTGGAAATATTCACTTAAGTTAGATCAAGATCTATTAAGAACTCTGCAATCTTACGCAATTCTTCTGGTTCACTATAATGGTGGAGCAGCCAGTGGGCTGGTTTTTGTTACGCGGCTGGTGCTTGAGAGCCTGCGGCAGGATCTCGTCCAAGTGGAGGAGGAACAGCTATGGATATGGTGTTATTAATAAGGTAATAATTATAGTTAGTTCAATACTTTGTATCTGCCTAGTTTCGAGGCATTAGCATGCAAATCATACATAAATTCTAGCAAAGTGCACTCATAATGCTAATTATAATCCTAATCAGTAAAGAAGATCAATGGTTAACCGGTTTGGGCGCTCTGATTCCCGGCTAATTACGGATTATGGTAAAATTGCAATGAAAGTGTAACAATAAATGCATTCATAATTCTAAAAGATTACCTAAGTGGCTGGAGGCACCTGAGAACCTGAGAACCAGAGAGCATTAGGCCAAGTCCGACCAAGATCACTGGCCCAAACACTGAAAGAATCGAAGCAATATGTTTTTAGATACATTTGTATCTCTGCAACTCATTTTTTTCAGTGCCTGCGTGCGAATAGATTCAGATGCGGCCAAGGTCGTCATGCGGCGACTTTTGCGTGCAATTAATTGGCAGCAACGCCAAAGCCAAAGCCAAGTCAAGTCTCAGATCGGAGATCGGAGGAGATCGCAGAAATTATAACACATTGTCGCGTTCCACTTGGCCATGCTAATGAGCCGTTTAATTGATGGCTCCAATCGGCCAGGCCAATCCCCTGTCACTTGGAATTCAAAAGACAATCGAATCCCAGATCGAAAGAAGAAGCCAACCAAGGGTTTGTCAGCCGTATTTTGCCGGCTTCTCTCGCCGGCTTTTATGTATTTTTTTTATTATATTGGCCAAAAGACAAATTGGCTTTAAATGAAGGCGCTTTTTATTCGAATTTAATGCCGATAAAAGGCAGATCTGTCATACGTTATTCCCAATATGTTTTGCTTTTTATTCAAGTACTTTTTATATATTTTTTTTGTATATTTTTATATGCCCCCAAAGGGGGGGTTAATGTAGACAGCGACGCGAGCAGAAGCAGCGACGCCGGCAAAACGGAACTAGTTCAATGTCTGCGCGCTCTGCACGGTCACCATTTCGATTTGTGATTGCGCCCGCACAGTAGTCACTGCCTAAGTGCTACTGGCTAAGTGCCAGTCAATAACAGTTAATTATTCTGGCAATTATATTATAATTATTCCAATTCTGATTGAGAGGATTGTGCAATTGCCAAAGTGCGATTCATTAAAACGAAATTAAAGCCGCAACTAACCGACTAATTATTTATTTTTTATTGTATAAATAAATAAAATTTGCGCTCGAGCTAATTAGTGTTTGGCTTAACCTATTATCACTGTAAGCCATAAGCCGTAGAGCAGTGCATTCGCAAATTGCATTTAATGTTGTCATTGGGACTTGAACCAGCGAACAACCAGCAACACGCAACACCCAACACGTCACAAGTTGCAACCTGAGGTTGTGGCCAATACAAAATATATGGATTCGTAAACAGTTAGAATCGCCTCCCACGCAACTATTGGCGTTAAATTACAATATTTATGCCTAGGCTTCCTTTTAATGGGCCTTTAATTGCCGGGCTAGTGCAAAGAATTAGCTAATGCCTGGCTTATTAGCTTATTAACTTGTTAACTCATTTACCGTTGGGTGCTAATTAATTTAGTTTGGGGAGCTCACCTTATGGAATTCCACCTCCGCGCCGTCGGCCACGCCCTCCAGCTCGCGGACATACTGGGGGAAACTGTCCTTCACCGACTCGAGGGTCTCGTTGTAGATTTGCCCTAAGAAAGTGGATGACGATAAGTTCGGGATGAATCACAGCGTCCACCCATCAGATACATTCGAGTGGCACACTCTCAGATACTTACGGCCTTTTGGGGACTGGTAGAGCGGCAAGTAGGTCTCGTTCAGCGGCTTCGACAAGATCAGAAAGTTCTTGATCATCGAGCCAAATGTGCGGCCCTGCAATTATTGTATTCATTATTATTGCTATTTCCAAAACGATTAAATGCTTTCCAATTTTGAGCACGATCTGAGGCTACCGCCCCCTATAGCTGGGGTAGCTTTTTTACTTTTATTATAAAAGTATCTTATATATACTTTTTAGAGACAAATCAGAGACACATGGAAAGGTAAATAAATAAGAAACATAATCGATCACGACCGATCGATCGATGGCTGTTCAAACAAAAAATATGAATAATTATTCGCAATATAAACAAATTGTTGGAAACAAAAGTGAACTTTTGGGTGGGCCCCTCCAGCACGACGAATCGAACGGATGTGGCTAGGGTTACGGCCATTGATCCGGATAGCTTGTCCAGCTGATTAATTTAAATGTCTTATTCGCATGCAGATTTTGTCGAAGTGTAGCGAGTGTTCTGGGCCCGATTGTCAGGAAAAAGTCAACAAAGCCACGAGTATCACGAATTGCATTAGTTAAGAACGTCTGGGTCCGGGACTTGTCCAATTAATCGAGGTCTATGGGGCTTATTCATAAAGATAAAGCCCATCTGTGGCTTATAGCCACCATAGCCCAGATAGCCTAGTTAGCGATTTTTTTTGGTTATCATTCGGTGGTAAAATGTAGGATGTGCTCTACTTTTCATAAATTCGCGATTATTACACTAATTTTTCATACGATTTATGTAGTTATGTTTACTTATCAAAATAGTATTTCGAATTTAACTGTGGTTGCGGCTTCTTATGTAGTTCTATTATATGATATACACGCTAAATAAATCTATAAATATCCTTAAAAGGAAAAGGTTCCACCATACTCTTCCACTATTTCTACCCTAAACTTTCAAGTTTCGTGACCTGCTGATGGGGCAAAGGAGTCTAAAAAAAACGAGGTCAAATGTCAGGGGTATAGCCCGAGGTACTCACCATATCGAATCCAACCTCGTAGTGGGTCCCCCTGGTGTAGAGAACTGGGACAGCCTGGCGGCGGGGCAGGATCTTTCCGGAGGACATTATTCTTCTGGGCTGAGTAGAGTATCGGACAGTTGGTGTGGCAGAGCCTGGGCTTATCGCACTGGAAACTTGGTGCACTCGGCGGAAAAGCTCTCGCACTTGATAACTTGATAATGATAACACGAAAAAGCAAAGTATAAACAAAAACGCGGGCGGGAAACTCAAAGAGTTTCTTTGTAAGTGGTAATATATTGGGACTTTTTTGCGGGACAGCTGTTTGTTGGTTCTAGAGTGCTTGAATTCAGAATTCAAACTGATTTGTTTTGTTTTGGCGCTGTCGCAAGCAAGCGTCGCAGTCGCGTCTCAGCCGGCGCTGGCGTTGACGTCAGCGCTGCCGCCGGCCGCTATTGGCCGGTGGGGGTACCGCGTTATCGATTACAGGCGTTACTTAACCCATTACCATCCCAGAACGCGCGAAAGTGATGCAACGTTTAAGTTGGGAAAATGCTTAAAAGCCAAATTAAAAGTTTTGCTTCGGTGGTCTTGGTTCACGATCAAAGCTAAAATTTGGCGCCACTTTGATGCACAGAATGAAATTTTTGCATACATTTTTATGATTCCAATCGTTTTGATTAATTTTTATGTCAAGGATAAGTTTAATCAAAAGCGGAGAAATTTTTTAGATTTAAGATATTCCAAATAAATGTCATTATAAGTATTAGCAAGCGCTGAACTTTATCTTTTAAAGAGACTACGTTAATAGGTACTTAATACTAAGGGGTTAAGAAGGGTTTGGGTTTGGAAAAAAAAATGATAATTGGCTTTATATTATCTTTAACTGAGCTTAAACTATTGGCCGATTAGTGGTTTATAAAGTTTATTTTTAAATTCGAGATTTTGGAAAGGGGCGAAGTTCGAATATTACACGCCTAAGTCAATTAGCTCTCTAATAGGCTTTGTTCTTAGCCTCTTCCACTGCGTATACGTAATATGCTAGTGTCGTTTCCAGCACTTCTCCTCGTCCGCCCGCCGCCTTCGCCACCTGACTAAGATGACCATGAATATTTTCGCTTTTGTTTTATTTCGCCGTCGAATACACATAAACACGTTTTCTTCTCCGCCTTTTCGATTGTTTTGCCGCCTTTTCTTTTGATTAGTAATCTTTTTGTAATTCCATTTCATTTGTGGGGCTATAACTGGGCTGAATTTCGATCGGATAGGTAATTTTCACGAAAAAAAAACATGAAAATTTACACTAGACTCGTGGGAACTGGAGATGCAGATGCAGATACGTTTGATTGATTTTCGGACCTAATGCGAATAAATTAGAATTTATCAAAATACCCTCAATATGCCACTTGCATTTGAATTTTTTATTTGGTTTTGTTTTTTGTTGTATGAGAGAGCTTTCGCGATGATAATGATGATCGTCGGGGCAACTTTCTCAGCATGTTTTTTTCGCTTTTTGTTTTCTGTCTGCCCATTAGCATCACAATTAAATGTTTATTAATTTAAAGGTAAGCACACAACACTAACTAAGACAATATTAACCGATTATATAAGTGAGAATGCGGCTTATGAATGGATACGCTATAATTTCCCCAAACCTGCAATTTGGAGCGATTCGATCGAAAAATATACGAAAAAAGATAGCGAAACAGATCAGTCGCTTTCATTATTGAATTTTTTTTAAAAGGCATTAACTTTCGTTGGTTGGTTGGTGTTTTTGTTGTTGTCTTACCTGGCGGCTAGAAAAATATATGTAAGTAGTATACGTGAGTGTGTGTTTATGTGGCGCATTTCAATAATAATGAAAACAAAAGTTAAAACAAATAACCGCTATCTGGGGCTGCTCGAGCGCCACAGAGAGCGAGAGTTAAGAAAAAGAGAGATGCTGCTAAGCGCTGTCAAACGGTGATTACAAGAAAATAACATTTTACAGTTGCTTCTGCTGCTCTCACCTGCCGAGAGACTGTGTGGCTTTTGGGGCTCTGTTTGCCACTGCTTCGTGAATAGGAGTTTCCATCGGAATTTTCCCTGGGTGCGTATACTTGATATATTCTTCGATTTCAAGTCAATGAACTCCACGAGAGCAGTGGGCTTTTCACTTTGATAGAAGAGCTTGCTGCGACAAATGAAACATGTAATTTAATTGATTGCAGGACAAAGGAAACTATGACGGGAGATACGAGAATCAAATGCATCATAAAAGAACTCCCAGAGGTCCACAAATGAGAAGAACTACGCCATTCCACCATCGTATCTCGCCCCAGAGAACAAAATGGCGGGAAAAGTGCCCTCAGAAGGGCATGCACTCTTCGATGTGGCCCTGAAGATATTAGCCACTTCACCCGGAGGGCTCATAGGTCATGCGCTTGTCGTCTTGGCCAGCATCGGCTCTTGTATATAAATTTTGGACAAAAGAAAGACTTCGGTTTAAACCAATTTTGGCAAGGCGGCGGCCATAAGGTGACGATCACTCGAAGCGGCGACATGGAATGGCTCGAGCACACTCTGCAGATGCTTCTACTTCTGTTCTCCGGCACGCTCCTGCTGCCGCTGGTGTCCGGATTCGGTAACGAGTACGTCCACATCAAGGTGCATGTGCCCAAGGAGGAGTCGCCGCCGGAACCGGAACTACCACCGGCCCACAAGGTCATCCACCACTATCACCATCATCCCCATCCCCACCAGCTGCTCCGGAGTCGCGGGGCTAAGCCCGGTGGAGGGCCGTCTCGGCCCAAGCCCAGTCCTTTGCTGGAAAGCGTTATCTTGTCGGACCTGGACAAGCCACTGCACATGAGCGAGCATGCAGACTACCTGAACCACGCCAAGGAGTTGGCTGAGCACCTCACGGATGCGTACGCCAAGAAGGCACCTCCACCGCCCCCACCTCCGCCGAAGAAGAAAGTGAACACGTACACGATCATCGAGGAGCAGCACCGGCCGCACGGCTACGACTACGAGGAACACCCGGAGCATAGTGTGGAGACCTACAGGGTGATCGAGTCCCGTCCAAAGCAGCACGCTCACTCGCACTCACACGGGCACTCTCACTCCTATCCCCACCATTCCCACCAGGACGTAGAGGACGAGGAGGATGTCGGGTACCACTACCCCAGCAAGCATGGAATCGGCGCCTACGCAGAGCCCGCGCCAGTGGAGGAGCACCTCGAACACGATCTGGAGCCGGATTCGGGCTACAGCTACTCTCCGCCAGCACCCAGCCACGCCTACAACCCGTTCAGCCATAGTCACGGCCACTCCCACTCCGGGCACTCCGGAGGACGCGGCTCCAAAGCGAACCGAGCACCTGCCTACACGTTGGAGGCCCCCGAGGAGTCCTCCTCCGGCTCCTACGGCTACGACTACTCCCGGCCCATCTCCGGTGGATCCAGTGACTTCCGGCCGTCCCCCCAGGTCCCGGTAGCGGATGCCTATGGGGATGAGGATCCGGCAGAGACCTACGGCGCCCCCCCACGACGCCGCCGGCCCTCCCTAGTCGACTGGCCGGAGTCAGCGAGCTTCAACGGAGCTGCCTCCGAGACGTACAGCGGCGTCGACAGCTACAACGTGGGCCATGTACAGGGGTACGGTGGCTCCAGCGGCTACCAGTACAGTGGGCCCTATTTGTAGAGTTACATCGGGATACAGTGCCCTATGCCTAAGACGTATTTATTGACTTTTTGTATTTTTTTTTCGTAGTGCTGTAAGTTGAACAATAACTATTCTAAGATAGTAAACGAATAAATAATTTCAAAGAAACCGAGAAAGATATATGTATTTATATAATATTATTATATATATATTTTAATAGATTATGATACCATTTCGAACAGAGCAAGAACTCGTTCAACCTTGTTAGGAAACTGAAAAGTGAATGGAAATCCGTAAAATATCACACTTGGCTTGGACGCAAAGGAAAAGTATGTATATAATTTAACGACACAAGTCCATTAAATAGTTTGTTATTATCCAGTTTTAGTTGGATGAATAATAAAAAAACAGAAATTTAACATATAGACTCCAATTTTCTATTCAGTGCCCCATTTCAGACCCCCCAGTTTTCTATCGGATCCTCCATTCACTGACACTTAGCCTAATGGAATTTTGTCGCCTGTTTGCCCCACTTATTGGAGATCTCACCGGAGGATAAGCCCGTGTCCAGATGAGCTCGCTCGCCCGTGGCCAGTCCACGATGAGCCGCCAAGGGGGCCGGATTTTGCACTTCCACCTGCGACTGTACCAGTGCCTAGGATTTCACGGGCTGCCCCTGCCCGGGGACGGGGACCCTTGGCGCTGGCGGCGCAGGGTGCGGGCCTGGGGCCTGTTTCTCCTGCTGGGCTTTACCGGCCTCGTCCTTGTATGCCTCTTAAGCGACGAGGAGTTCCTCTACCAGGGAGACTCGTTTGGGTGCGTCAATGATGCCCTAAAGTATGTTTTTGCCGAGCTGACTGTGCTGGCCATTTACCTGGAGACAGTGACGAGCCAGCGAGACCTGGCGAACTTCTGGTACCTCCACTTCCGGCTTAGCAGCCGAATAATGGAGGCCGGTAGTCTCCGGAGGGAGTTCCGGCAGTTCCGCCGCTTCATCATCACCTTGTACGGCCTGGTACTGTGTGAGCTGCTATTTCATATATTCCTGTGGTGGATTCAGCGCTACAGCAACCACTTGGTGCTCTTCTGGATGACATACGAGCCCCTGGTGATTCTCACCTACCTCCGGAACGTCCAGTTTATCCTTCACATGGAACTACTCCGTCAGCAGCTGGCCCAGCTGGAACGGGAGCTTCGCCTCCTGGCCGAGTACTCGAGATTCGCCTGCAGCGGAACGGGACGAAGCTTTCCCGGTTTTGAGAACTTCCTGCGACGCCGGCTGCTTCAAAAACAGAGGGTCTACAACGGTGTCTGGGAAATGTACCGAAGCTTCCTGGGCGCCTTCAACTACTCCATCCTCACAGTCCTGCTTTCGATCAACATCCGGATAGCGGTAGACTGCTACTTCATGTACTACACCATTTACAACAATGTGTCCAATATAGGTGGGTTTTCCGAGAGTACTGAGACCCTCAATCAAGGATTTTTATCACTGTAGACTATTTTCTGATCATACCCGCCGTGCTGGAGATTCCCGCCTTCATCTATGCCTCCCAGAGCTGCATGGTTCACGTGCCCCGGATCGCTCATCAACTACACAACATCGTGCCTTCTTCCGGAAGCTGCAGTTATCCCGACCTTTCTCTGCAGGTGAGCCTTCCGTCTGTTCTGGAATTTCCAACTACATATCCTCTCCAGATCCAGAACTTTTCGCTGCAACTTTTACACCAACCGATTAGCATCAACTGCATGGGCCTGACCGTCCTAGATTGCAGTTTACTCACGCGGGTTAGTGCGCGGGGTAATCTTTGGGATGATTCCAGTCCTTCTAACGGCGTGCTTCTTACAGATTGCCTGCTCCGTGGGAACATACATGATCTACACCATCCAGTTTATGCCGAAACTGAGCACTCCATATGTATAGGGGTTCTGGATGTACTGGATCTTCTGTGTCGAAGTTCATGCCCGTGGAAAAGAAACCTTCTACATATTAAAGCTTTGTTATATTCATAAAATTATACTTAAATACATAATTGTGTATATTTCTATGCGTATCTTAAACCAAATCAGGGGTCAGAGGTCGGTCACAAGCAGCAGCAAGGTCATTAAGTATTTTATTTACAAGTGTTTCTTGCCTGGCGGGGGATGCCAGGGTCACCTGGTGAGATTGTGTTAACACATTGGATCGTCAAAGAAAAGGATGCTGGCTAATAACTGCTGGATGGCTGACTGGACGAATGAGCCGTATACATAAGACCCCGAAGATTACGGATTACATATTAAAGGCTATGGACTAATGCAGGGAATATTTCTAGAATCTAGAGTGTAGAGTGTAAAGTGTGGTGTGTTGTGGAGTCGCGTAGCGTGTGACATGGCTTCTCTAATCGTACTCGTGACTGGATTCCCGCTTAGCAATCAGATTCTCGCGTTCATCGTCATTTCCCTCAATGATGGTGATGCCCCCGGCGGCGTGACTATTCCGATTCAGCGGCTTCACCCGGTGAACTGTCTCTGTGAGACCGGACTCGGTCAGCACTTCCACCTCATCGTCGTCCTCATCCTCGTCGGGCACCGTGAAGTACGGATGCGAGGAGACCGGCCGGAACTTGTAGCCCGTAAGCACAAAGAAAACATAGGTGGTCATCTCGCGGAACATCTCGTCTAGCCAGGCGTACTGGAACACCACCGTCATCTGCAGCAGGTCAACTATTATGCGGGTGAAGTAGATGTAGCAGAGAATCATGATGTAGAACTGCCGGAAAAGTTTCATCTTGCGCAGATTGATGGCCGCCTTGCCGTCGGTGGCGGACGCCTCGTGCAGGTGCCGAATCGACCAGACGATGGGGAACAGGATGGCGCCGCAACACAGCAGGTCCACGAAGAAGAATATGTTATGCCAGGTACGGAACTCCGCGTCACTCTGGTCCGACTCGTCGGTGATGATCTGGGCTACGTTTGCCAGAACCTGGAATATGAATGATTCGAATCAAGCCGCGTAAAGTATAGCGAAGGTTTTCTCCTCACTGACCTGCAGTGGAATAACAATCATGAAGATCTTCTTATCCTTGTCCGAGAGAATGTGCTTGATGAATGTCCAGCCGGTTCCAATCAGCACAATGGTGATGAAGAGCACGGCACCCTTGAGCAAGTGGGCAATGTAGTAGAGTATGGCCCAAGTTTCCACGTGCTCGCCCCGCTTCTCGATGAAGTGGTAATTGATCGAATGGAACATCAGCGACAGGGACTTCAGAAAGACCAGCACGGCCATCAAGTAATGGATCTTGTAAACGGTGTGCCTGAACATGGGTAGTTTCCTTATTAATTCTAATCAACAAGAAAGAGTATATGCGTACTTACTTGCTCTTTTTCAAAATAAACACCCAGAATAGGCCAGAGAAAAAGAAGAGCAAGCTCATCATGAAGTATAAAGCGGGCAAGGGCATTTCGCCAGCCGACAAGTAATTTCCATTGTTGTTCTCCTCGATGTCCACCTAGAAGGGGTATAGATCACTTTCGCGTTCTTCACAAAATCGCCAGTTTTAACTCACATTAAAGGACACAATCTTGGTGTGCGGGTAGTAGTTCGGACAGGCATGGAAGTACACATTGTACAGACCCTCTTCGTGCTGCGTGGCCACCAGCATGGAGAAGTTGAAGCTATAGTAGTTCACCCCCTTAATAGTTTCCTTGCCCAAGGGCATTGTGGAGTCCCTGCACAGGTTCTCCGACGAATGCTTGTAGGAGCCGACACCGTACAGTTCGTCCGTGGGATCTTGGGGCAAAGGATTTACTGGCGCTGATTGATCTGGTACACCGTCTGAATCGGATTCCTCGCTTTGCGGACCGGTTTCTAATTCAGCAGGAGCTTCCGGAACAGCGGGTGCAGCCGGAGGGTTTCCAGGATCAAGTGGCGCTTTAGGGACAGGTGGAATGTTTACCGGAGCAGATGCTTCTAGGGAAATTGCTGGTGAAACTTTTACCGATTCATTGGCTGGCGCTGGCTCTTCTTTAGACGGTGAGTCCTCCTTCTTCGGGACATTAGGCTCATCCTGGGAGACTACTGGGGATTCTTGCTTGACTGAATCCTCACTCTGGTTGCCCCAAGACGCTTGGGGCTTCACAGAGTTTTCAACTTTGGGGGCAGCTACCTCCTCTTTGGACTCTTCATCCTTGGCAGCCGCCTCTTCCTTCGGCACCTCGATTTTTCCAGCCACCGCCATTGGAACCGACGGCGACGATAGTTTTATATCCATCGGCTCCTTGGGCTCAACGTCCAAAGGATCCTCCACGGACTCATCAGGAATCTCAGCCAAGTCAGCTTGCGGCGCCTCGCGACTCTGTCGAAACAAGACTGAGTCACTAACCTTGGCCAGGTGCGAGTTCCTTTTAGTCCTTCCAGCTATGTTATTGTATATATGCATATTTGTCCACTCCGGCGAGCATTTCACGCGAACCCTGAATCACAAAGGCAATTAGGTTTAAGATAAATCCTTAGACTTACTCTTAACACTTACTTTAGTTCCTTCAGATCCAAAACGAAGAAGAGTATTGGCCCGCTGGTTTGCTTCGACACAGCCTCCTCCAGGATACACTTGTTCTGGTGAGAGTCCACATATGGGTTCAACTGATCGATGGTGGTCTTATCCAGGGATAAGCCAAACTGCCAAACAAAAGGGTTAAGCTTAGAGGTGGTAGAGGCAATAAGAAACAGGTTAACCCACCAGATCCGTGCTTTTCTCATCGTCTATGGCCAGCTTGCTGAGCTGCACGTCCAGGTGACCGTTGATGTAGAACCCAAAGGTACTCAGGGCTATGTACGGACGCTCGTCATTCTGCCGGTCGTAAGTAAAATAAACATAATGAATCAGGGAGATTAGTGGGGCTCTCCGCCGGCGAACTTACGCGAACTTCCAGATGATGTTTCCGCGCGAGCACTTGTAGGGGCAGGGCGCAAAGGAAGGCCACCGCCAGAGCCACTGGCCAAAGTATTGATCCAACACCTCGTCCGACTTCCATGTCGCAGTCAGACACCGCTCCTAGAAGTTTTCGTGCAGAGTATCGCAGAGTTTTCCCCGTTTTTCACCGACGACGTCTCGTCGTGGCACTTTTCCGCACTTTTCCACCTTCTCGGCCCGGGGCAGTTCTTCCGTGCCTGCTGCGTTTGAAAATATGGCAATCGATTAACCGTGTCCGCCGTCACAGTTCATATTATTCACACTCAATCAAGCTTCAATGGTTTTCCTGTTCTTTTTTGCCGATTGGATGGCCTTTGCGAAAGGTGAGAATGGACTTCTAAAAAAAGTGTGGCCAGGTGGCGCCAGCTGCCAGATAACAGGGATGCCAGATAGTCAAGTCATGCAGAGGGACCAGGTGGCGCCCCCAGTAACTAAAATTCGAATTCAAAAACTGAACTTTTGAAGTCTATAGCTTTATTCTTTATTTTGGACAACTTCCTACATCTCTACAATTCAGTGCAATAGAGAGAAAAAAATGAGCAAGAGTTAAAAATTCATTCCATGTAGCCCATGTGAGAGTCGTTGCCCCCAATATTTCTCCTCGGGTGGAGGCCATGACGCGGCTTGAATTTGCCATCGCCCAAGGTAACCTTTGGCGGCAACTTTTTGCCCCTGAAAGTGGCCACCTCAAAGGAGGGCGGAGGCGATACCTTCTCGGGGTGCAGCGGCGGCTTTTCCTGTTCCGTGGGAATGTTCCAGGCCTTCTTGGCCGTGCCGGAGACTGCCGTTGGGGGGGCAGTCGGAGCTGGGCCGTCCGCAGGACGAACCTGGGTGATGGGCCCCTCCAGCTTAGTCTTCTTCCGCTTGTAGTATATCACCTCCAGGCCCAAAGTGATCATGGCCAACACAAGACCGAACAGGGTGGCAATGAAGACACCACCCAAGCTCTCCAGCGTTATACCCTCCTGGTCCTCCGACAGTGGACAGTTTCTCAGGTTCGACTGGTTCCAATACTTGGCCTTGAGTTCCTCGAAGAACCGATCCTTCTGCAGCTCCAGAATGGCGTAGCTCAGCTCGTCGCCCAGGTGGCTGCCCTGCTGAACGGCCACCGCGTACGGTTGCTCCGCGAACACCTCTCCCACCTCCGTGAGGTTGCAGTTCCGAGTAATCTCGTACTTGATCTCGGCGGAATCGTGTATGAAGGCGTAGTCGGCATTCTCGTGGGCGTCTACGTTGGCAAATCCTTGCCGAGCATCGGCCACCGGCTGCGAGCTGTTGATGGCCAGGAGAATGTGACCGTACTGCTCCTTGATGGGGTAGTCCCAGATACGGAACTTCTTGAAGTCCTTGGAGGCGTTCAGGGCCAGCTCCTTCCACATTCGGTACAGCGTGTCCTCGGCAAACTTCATATTGATGAAGTATTGGTGAGTGTCTGACTCCTTGACCACGGTGTAGTTGATCCTCGACTGACGGGCCAGTTGCTCCAGGGACTGGACCGGGGTCTGCATGCGCTCCACGGTGAGAAAGGCTGCCAGGTTGGCGGTGAAAGTGGCCAGCATAAGAACCACGAACAGCCAGTAGGCGGCTACCAGCATCCGTCCGGAAATGGCCTTGGGTGCCTCTCCGCCACCCTGGGGCGTGAACGAGGTGAGAGCGAACCAGAAACTCTCCCGGAGCGTAAACTCCCGGCAGGGGTATGGGTAGGCCTGCCTATTGTTTCGGGAGCTGTAGGGCGAGTACTTGTCCATGAACCAGATCATGATGGCCGTGCCAATCAGGGCCGCCACAATACTCAGCCAGACCTCCAGTCTCAGCACAGTCATGAATTTAAAGAGCGAGGTCCTCCGGACGGGCTTCCGAATGGCAATGGATATGCCTGTCTGCTCGTAGTACGGCGGCAGGAAGTCGATCACCTCTTCGCGTTCCGAGTACATCTTGAGAGCCGCTATCGCGAAGTCAGTCTCGCCACGCACCAGATCTCCGACCACGCCGTCCCACTCTCCATGGGCATCTACCTCGCCCATGTGTCCCGTCTGGGGGGCCACGATCTCGTACTCGAAGTTCAGCTTCTGAGCCAGCCGGATTATGAAGTCGATGCAGTAGCCCTCCCACACGGGCACGCCGTTCCGGTCCCGCACCAGCTCCCCCGTCCGCTCATTCCGCTTGAGGTAGCTCCAGGGTATGCTCTCGGCGGTGCCGATCCGGAAGAACCTCCGAGCAGGGCTGATGGTCTCGTTGAGGAGTCGGAGAGTTCCCACCGACGACCACGCCGCCAGATCTGTTTTGGCTTCATGCTCGGAGCTGTAGTAGCCGGCGGAAATGTTGATGGCGTAACTCAAGCCCGGAAGAGGCTCCGGAGAGTCTTCGGAAATGCGTTCTGCTGGCGCGGCATATGCCAAGAAGTTGCTCCAGTGCACCAGGTCCAGCCAGGAGGCTTCTGTCACTTCCTTCGCTTCCGACGAGGCGTCTGTGGCATTGCACTCCCTAAAAACGGGAGCCGGGAACTCAGAACTTAATTGCGCCGCATCAATCAGACTGCGCAGCACATTCAGCAGCATGCCGCGTTGAATCTGAGGAGTACTATAGGGTTAGGCCAGAGCGGAACATCACGCGACGCACTCACCGTAAAGCCACTGCCACAGTAAAGATCCGGCATAGCCATGGACCGACATATCGCCCGCGGATTGAGAGTGAACCGAGTGGACAGCTCCGCCTGCCGTTTGTACTTGAACACACGATCCCTCGTGTCTAGGAAAACAAAGTGCCACTCCAGGGGTCGTTGGAATAGGTCGGCTTTTTGAACCTGGAAAGGAGAGAACCTAAATATTCGTTAACACTGAATCCTTCATACCCTTTCAAAGATTCCATTCATGGCGCCGCCGCGGGCAAAGAGACCCACGTAAGCGGGGGACGGACGGAGTGCGCGGATGCGCTCCAGAAAATCCTGGCCCGGGTCGTCCTGGCTGGCGTCCAGGATGAGGGTGCGGAACGGATAGCCGATGAGCATTTGCTGCGTGGCCTCGCCAGCGTCGCGGGCGTTCATAAAGACCATGGCCACGTTGTTGGCCCGTTTCTGGCGCATGAAATCGCCGAACATCTCCAGAAAAGGGCGCAGGATGCGCTCCAAGCGCACGTAAGCGATACCCTGGCTGCGGATCAGATCATAGCCCTCGGTCCAGTGGTTGTAGGTCATATCGATCACAATGCTGGTGCCCACAGTGGAGAGGATTTCGCAGACTGGTAAAAAATGAATATTAGTTTTCGGTATCACACGCGAGCCTCGCCACATACAGCGTTGCATGTCCTGGCCGTCTTCGGAGCGCGTCAAAGTCAGAGAGACATCTTCCACCTTAGTGTCCAGCTGCAGGGCATCCAGCTCCTTTAGCACCACCGCCATATCGGCGTCGAACTCCGCCCGCTGTAGAGGCTCAATCCAAAAAGCTGAACGGGCAATAGATGAGATAAGATGAAGGTCTTCGCTCGGAACTACCCACATATTCTTAGGTTTTCAGCTAGGACTCCTTGAAAAATGAGAATCGCCAGACTATTGGCCAGAATCAGAAGCCCGGCCATGGCTAACCTTCCTCCTTGAGGACTTGCCGAGATTTAAAGTCCGCCCTGACCTGGCGGTGTCACTTTTGATTGTCTCCCAATTATGCCAATTATTAGTTTCGCGTGTGGCTGCCCATCACAGGACTGCATGAATATTTCAAGCAGCTGAGAATGATGGACACCCAGGACATGTCCCCCACTCCTTCGAGGCAATTAAAGTCTAGCTTTGGTTATTCCTTAGATTCAGTTTATAGGTAAGAAAAAAAATAATGAAGAAACATCAATTTTGTTCTGCGGCCTTAACAACCTAATCAACTTTGCTAGATTTACAGCGCGATTATATATATAACGATATATATTCAGGTATATATATATATATAGAGTGGGGGGGCTATGAATGAATCCTAAATTAACGATCCTTCTTCCTTCACCTCCACGTAATGTGTGAATGTTTTAGTAGTTTTGCTGGAGCAGCTGGAGGGCCTCCTGCTCCTAGTCCACTTACAACGAAAATAAATAAATTAAAAGTAGGTAATCGATCGGCAGAAGATCAAGTACGTCTTAAAAGATAACGAAATCAATTCTAAACGATCCTAGATTGCAGTTATACGACGGTGAAAAATTCATTTTTAAACTGGTTTTCCAAACTTAACTAAACGAGCTTATGAAGCTGAGAAAGATGAGGGCTTCTCCGGCGACGGCGAGGGGATGGTATGGATCCATATCGGGTAGGGGGGCTGCGGCGTTTATCCTATCAGGTTCCATGGAGATGCGACAATATTGATTCGATGTCTTCGATCTCCACACTGTGACTGGACTGGCTCTTATCCTTCTCCTGGAGATCCTCCGATTTTTCGCCTCCGCTGAGATTTGTGTTACTGTTTAAAGAAAAATAATTGTAACTCACTGCAAGCATGTGTTCGCGATGGCGATGCTACTTACATATTGGCGACTTCCAGATCGTTTTCGTCCTGCGCCAAAGGATCACTTCTCGCTGCTTGCTTCTCGGCTAGCGGCGTGGATGTGGCCGTCGGCTGATTCGAGGGGGCCGCCGGCGCTGCAACGCCTCCACTGTTGCTGGTCAGACGACGTATCCGCTTCTTTGGGATATTCCGGATGGCCACCAACGGCTTGCCCAAAAACACCAGATTCGGACTGGCTATGCGCATGGTGTGCAGCTGGTCGTCCTCTGTCATCAGGCGCATCTGGTAGTTATTGAAGAAGTTAGCCGGCTGGCGCGCCACATTGTTACCCGGCTTGGGGCCGTTGTCCTCGTAGCTGAAGCTAAATTGGTGGCGCTCCTGATCTTTGCTCATACACAAGTCCAATTCGTAGTCGCTATCGTTGGGGTCGGACGTTCCATCGTTTGGCGGTTCGTCCGGTTGCTCTGGAATTCTCTGGAGAAGGGCAGGCGGATGCTGGTTATCCGGGGAATCCCGTGTGGTCTGAGCCTCGGCTACCAGGGGCAGCCTGGAGCCCATGGGAGTCGTGGAGGGCGGCCTTGTCTCTACCTTCTTCTTGGCCGGCTTCTTCGTGGTGGTCTTGGCTAGCGCCTTCGATGTCTTTTGTGTTTCCTGGGCAGTTGCCTTGGGACCTGGGGGGTCCTCCGGAGAAGCAGCTGTGGGATCAAGACAATGGGAATTATAGAAAGTCTTTGGATAGAATGGGTTGCTACTCACGTTTATGCTCCACCAGCCGAGAGGATCTGCGCATGGAGATCTTGGGTGGTTCTCCGTTCTGACACCTCTTGGGGCGACCTCGTTTTCCCGGTGCCGGCTGGGCAGCAATCTCGACAGCAGCTCGCGCCACCTTCGGTTTAGTTATAATGCCGGCTGCTGTAGGCTCCTTTTTTTTTACCGACAGATTCAGGGCCATTAGCAGAGCCGGATCCAAAGCACTGGCCGGCGGTGTCTCCGGTTTAGCCAGCTCCTCATCCTTTTCTATCTCTTCCGCCACGGCTAACTTGCTTAATTTTTGGGCTGGCGCGCTGTCGGGTTCCAGAGACTTCTTTGGGGAACCTTCGGACTTGGCTGTCTTGTTTTTGGTGGCTTCCAGGTGTTCGCATTTCTTGGGCGATTTCTGACTGCTCGGATTAGCCAGTTTGGCGGACTCCCGGATGGCCGATAGCTTCTTGCTGGCTGCAGTCTTTTTGGCCTGTACCTTGACTGGCTGGAATTTCTCCTTCTCCTTGACCTTGGCCATTACTCGTTGGCGCTTCTCGTCCAGCTGTTGTCGTTGCTCCTTGATGATTTGGGATGGACCAGGGTCCGGTGTGATCTGTGTCGGAGGAGGCGGAGGTGGAACTGATACCGATGCTGGCGGTAGTGGTGGTGGTGGTGGTGGTGGTGGCGGAGGTGGAGGTGGTGGAAGTTCAGCAACCGGTGGAGGCGGGGGAGGGGCTTTTACTCTGCATGGTGCAAGTAACTCTCCGCTGGTGTTTGCCGCCTCATGAGTTTGCTCTTTGCTAGGAGTCAGCCAGTTTCTAATCGGATAGCGAACCTCACCGTCCTGGCTCAGCAACTGACCCGGCTGACTATCGATCGAGAGCCTTGGAAGCTCAGCGCTCTGTGACCCTGAACCAGCAGCCGCCGTCTTGAGCCACTCCTCGTCCTCCGTGCTGCTGATGTTGGAAAGATTGTCCAGGTTGAGTAGAACCTGGCTCTCTTTGGAATCTACATTCATTTCGATCTCCTCGTTCTTCTCTGCGTCCTCCGCCGTCCCCACTTCGCCTTCTTCCTTTTCGTCGTGTGAAGTTTGTGACGACGTGGAGCTGGACGAGGAGCTGCTGCTGGAGCTGGAACTCGAGCTGGACGAGGAGGAGGTACTTGTCGCCGAGGAGCTAGAGTTGCTGGAGCCCTCTATTATTGCTTCGGGCAGACCGCTCAGGAGCTTGTAGTGCGGCTGTTGCTGCTGATCCGATGGATACGAGCTGACCGTGGCGGACTCGGCATTGTCTACCGCCTCACAACCAAAGGAACGCACCCGACGCAGTACCGTGGGTTCCACCGCTAGGACGAGTGGTGGCTCCGGATCCATTTGGCACGGCTGCTCCTTTACGTCCTTAGCCATCTGCTCCTCTTTGCCTTTCTTGAGATCACTGCCTTTCGTTTCCTCCTCAGCCTTCTTCTCCTTCATGTCCTCCCATTGCTGGATAGCGCACTGCGCATTCGCATCCGTGTGCTCTGCCTCGTCCGGTCGGTAATAGGAGCTCCCGGAGGAGTACTCCGTCTTGGCTGCGCTGCCCAGTGGAGTGCCCGGCATCTGGCCGAAGGGTGTGCATCGGAATCCCGGCGTAATTGCGCTCAGCTGGGGTGTATTCATTATACTCTTCGTGTCCGAGCCAAACAGGAAGGAACTGGTCGGAATTTTGCCATATGGGGTGTCCAACGGCAGAATGGCAGTGCCCGGAGTGGGTGGAATGGCGGGGCCTCCTTCCCCAGAGCCACCGGCCGCACCGTCTGGCCCTGCAGTGCCCCCAGCCTGTCCATTAGCCGCGTCTGCCCGAGGTGATGCTTTAAACGGAGTGTCAAGCAGCATGGCCATGTTTGGAGGAGCAAGAAGCTTCTCCTGCTCCTTCGCAAGGCCAAGATCCTTTGGTTCATTGGGCGGCTGTTCGTTTGCTGGCTCCTTATTGACGGAATCCTTCTTCTTCCGCACGACTTTTGGCTTCTGGGGTGTAGTTATCTTGATGCTTATCTTCTCCACCGGATCACCACCACTTCGCTGCGCCCCCTTGCGATTGGCCGGTGACTTTTTGGTCTGCTGCGTGGCCAGGATGCTGGACTTCTTGGTCCTGGCTGTGGTGGGGGTCTCCTTCTTCTTGGGTCGCCTCACGCGACTGACAGCTTTGACGTTCTCCTCTCGCTTGGAGTTGATCTCCCGCAGCCGATTCTCCAGGTCGTTCTGTGAGCCGTGCATCTGCCGCTTCCAGGCGGCCATGAGATCTTCGCCCTCTGTGGTTGCGGTTGCCACAGCTCCTGCTTCCGAATTAGTGGACAGCTTCTTTTCCTCCTGTACGTTCTCCTTACTCGCCTCAGGACTGTCATCGTGGGCGGTGGAGATTTCCGAACTGCTTTTGGGCGGATGCTTTTTCTCGTCTTTGTTCTCCTCCTTATTCTTTTCCTTTCCCTTCTCGTTGTCCTTTTGGTTGCCCTTAGTCACGGGCTTGTCATTTGACTTGGCCTCTGTTTCTGTTTGCGATATAATCCGCTTGCAGGCTTTTACCGCCGCCTGACGTTTCTGTTTGCGCTTGGGAGTGCCCGCCAAAGGAGCTGCAGGAGGATTCGCCCGGATCACCGTCTGATTGCTGCACTCTGTGTCCATGGCGAAGAGTGGAGGTACACCTTCGGTGGACTCGTATGCGCTGACTTCAGTGGGGGTCTGAATAATCTCCACCTGCTTTATGACAGGCTTCTCCCTTGTTTTGGCCAGAAAACAGGCACGCCGCGTGGAAAGCGGTGTAGTGGGATGAAGAGCACCGCCCAACGGACCGCCCACCTTGGGAGAGAAGGTGAGAGTACGGACATGAGAGGTTCGCTTCCGCGGAGTAGAAAGGCTGCGGAAAGCCTTCACATTAATGATACCCGCCGTGGAGGGTGTAACGCGCTCCATAACTTGACGCGAAGAGTCCAACGAGGCCGGCGGGAGCTTGAGCTGCTCCTCTATCATTTCCTTCTGGTGCTCTTGCTCCTTCTCTTTCTTGTCCACCTTTTTCTGGGTTACTTTCTCCTCGGCTATCAGCTGTGCCGGCGGCTCAGAGGTCGGAGGCGGAGGAGGTTGCTTCTGGGCGCTGTTAATGATGATGGAGTTTGGCGGCAGCTGATTGGCCGACAGAGTTATGGGCTCCGGCAATGAGATTTCGATGTGCGACTCCTCCACGTTGGCAAAGGCATCGGGTCCCAGTTGCTGGGCCACCCACTCGTTGTTCACCAGAAAGGGAAAGTGCGAGAGCAGCCCTCCATTAGAGAGGTACATGGGAAACGTCAGTTGCCCCGTTGTGGCATCCACGCACACCTGAGCAGCATCCGCGTCCGACAGTATGGCCGTAGGATCGCCAAAGTTCAGGTTCAACCCGTCGCTGGTGAAGCTCAAGTTGGTAGACTCCCCGCCAGGCATCTTCTGGACACTCTCGTTGGCGTTCAGCACAATCAGCTTTGAAATAGAGAAATTGGGATCGACATTGGTGCTAGTTGTGGCCGCAGTTACTGCTGTTCGGATTATAAGAGGTGTTTGTGGCGGTACCGGATCGCGTATCTCCGCTTGATCTGAAACTGCAATCGGTGCCTGTGCTCCTACCGTTAGCACTGTCGGAGCCGGATTTAAAACGGGGGGCGCCTGAGATGCCTCCGCTCCTTCCGAAGGAGCATCTCTCGAAACCACCTCTTGAATAATACGATCGAAGGACGGATCCTTTTCCGTGGCCTCCAGAATATTTTTCACCAGACCGTCCAATACGGCTTCGCAGCTAACGATGGGATTGGTAACCGTCACCGACTGTAGCGCCATGTTGATGTTGTTCACCAAAGTCTCTTGAAAGTTCTGGTTCTTGATTATCGCACTAGCCAGCTCCTGGAGAACGGTAGTTGGTCACTTGTTGTCTCTTGGATAGTTTTGTTACACTTACGGGCATAGTCTGCGGTGTGAACACAATGGGATTAGCCTCTGCGTTGACTTGGCGAGGCGTGGAATTGTTTCGGGGCCCCGGACCCTCAACGCTTGCCAACTCCTCATCCAGGTCCTCGGTGGCCGTGGTGCTGCTGCCTTCATCCTCCTCCTCCTCGTCCGGCTCTTGGTCGTCCTTATTTGCCAGGAAACTATTCTTTGGCTTGTCGCGATTGACGCTGCAATAGAAATGCGGTGGCAGCAGCCGGGGACGCTTGCTAATGGAAGGCGAGGATAAGGCGGTGTCCACCGGGGATAGTGTGCGCCTAAGAGGCCGAGAAAGAAAACACAATATTATATGTGAAACCTAAGAAATAGCAATCCGTATTACCGTCGAATTCGCTTCCTATGAGAATGCGAATTGCTGACCTCTCCTGTTGTGCTGCTCTCGTTGTGGGTGGTGGTGTTAGCGCTCCGGTCCGACGAGGAAATCAGTTCGTTGACCCGCTCCGACAACTTCAGCTGCTGGAGATTGAGGCGTGCTTCCAGGGGAAGCTTCTGTAGTGCATTGGCCACTGCAATAAGAAGGACAAAACTGTACGTTGAACGGGAATAGGAAGCACTTTTTTGTATCCTTACCCAGTCCGGTGATCTTGACATGCTCGCAGATGATTTCCTCCAGGCCGCCATTGAGGAAGTTGTGGGTCTGAAGACCTTGCTTAAGGGCCAGAAACTCGTGGCGCAGGTGGGGCGAAGTGCGACACAGTGTGTTAGCGGCTCGCGTCAGGTTCTGATTCACCAAGTACCCTGGAATGAGTCCCAAACGTAAGCAACTAAGTAAAATGTTGAAGGAAAACTGGAGGTAAGGACTCACCCAAAACCAGACGCGCAACATCAGAGTGCAGCACTATGGACTCCATGACTGCCGGACAAAGCGGTTGTTAGCAACGCATTCCAGTGGACGCTTCACTATTTCCGCTCTCGCCGATTGACTTTTTAGCGTCGACGTTCTTTGGTTTTATGGATTTTGCTTTGGCGCTGATACTGCAAGTCTCCGATATCGGATGCAATGAGTAAATAAACACACACTTTTTGCCTATTGACTATTATTTTCGTTTTGTTGTTGCCGATTGCTGCAGCGCACTGTACAAACACACACCTAAATGCCTCAATTTTAGCATCTGTTCAGTGCCCGCCAAAACAATCAACAGGGTTGTCGAATTTCGCGGATATCGATAGTTTGGTACTAGCGATTGTATTTAACTAAACTTTAAAGCTTTAAAGCTTTCAAAATCTTCTTGTTTTTTTTTTAAATGCTCACAGATAATAAAGAAAACGTTAATGTTTATTTATTTATTTTCTGCCTGCGCCACAAACAAAATTATAAGCCGTAAAATGTCCATGCGATAGTCATCTTTACCGATAGTTGAACAATAAGGTTGCCCGGCAACCCTGTTATTTACAGCTAACCGGCGTTACCAGAAATTCCAAGAATCAAATGGAAATTCGCAATAAACAATTGCCAATTGTGATATATTCTTGAGAAATGACCAAGCGCAAGCATGGTCACGAACCCGGTGTAACCGGAGAGAACTCAAAACCGGCAGATCCTAGTGAAACAGCCGTTAAGGAGCCCAAGGAGCCGGTGGGAGCGGAAACGGAAACCGAGACGGAGGCAGAGCCTGAAGCGGAAACCTCATCACCGGCAAAGCCAAATGGAGGGCGCAAAAGAAAGCGATATCTCTACAACGCCATTAGGGGACAAATGGAGTTCTATTTTGGGGATGCTAACTTAAGTAAAGATCGTTTCCTGCGACGCTATGTCGACCAGGATCCGTGTAAGTAACCTGGATGCTTCCAGAGGGTGGGACTGGGGACTCCAATACACTGTTATTTGTTCTATTACCAATTTGAGTTAAAATTCTAGATGTGCCCCTGGAGATTTTCCTGTCATTCAACAAGATCAAGACCCTCACCCTTGATGTTGGGCAGATTGCCAAGTCGTTAGGAAACTCCCAGCTCCTGGAGTTGGACAAAAGCGGCCTAAAGGTAAAGAGAAAGACCAAGCTTCCGGTGCAGAGGGAAGTTAACGACAAGACCTTGTACGTGGAAGCACTTCCAGCCAATGCCAGTCACGATTGGCTTAAGGAGGTCTTCAGTCGCTATGGACCAGTGGCGTATGTCTCGCTGCCCCATTATCCTGGCACAAAGAAAATCAAGGAGTTCGCTTTCATAGAATTCGAAAAGAGCAGCTCTGTGGAGAAGGCCGTAAAGGCTTTCACGCAAATTCAAGGAGTCTTGGCAGTGGACACAGATCCTAGTGAGCTCGCCAGCATCAAGTCCTTCCAACAACAACAGCAGCCAGTGCTTGCACAGGAGCAGCAGCCGCTTCAGGAAGAGATGTCAGCAGAGGATCCACCCAAACGAAGCTTGAAAAGAGAGGCAACCGATAAAAACAAAGAAGACTTGCTTGATGTGAAGCGTGCAAAGTTGGAGGCTGTCGATCAGCCCGAAGAAACCTCGACAGCAGAAGAAACGGATGCCAGCGAAACGGACGCTGAAGCCACTGCCGAAGCCTCCGAAGGGGAGCGCAAAGAGGACACTAAAGACGGCGAGGACACTTCCAAGAAGCGTCGCCGTAAGCGCAAGAAAAAGGCAGTGGTAGACAAGCCAAACATAGATCCCAGTGCTCTGGAGCTAAAAGTTCTACCCAAAACCAGTTGGAGCAGCCTGCGCAACAAATACTTGAACCTGCAACGTCGCCTGGTTAGCGAGGCCAAGAGCAAGCTGTGGCGCGAGCAACATCCTTACCAGCATCATCAGCAACAGCATCAGCACCCGATCACGCACCACGCCAATCCCCCTCAGCCGGAAGTTACCAAAGAGGAAGACACCAGTAGCGAGGTCTTAAGTGATGGTGGGGGAGGGGAAACTGTTGGAGAACCCATCCCGACTAAGCGACGCAAGGCGGTGCACAAGATGAACATGAACTTCTATGGTGCTGGCGGCGGAGAGACCACGAAGTCTGAGGAACCTTCGCAGGAGCGTACGCCTTTGTTTAAATACGAACCGGGGCTGATAGTAGAGTGTGCTCTCTTGGAACCATGTACTAGTGTCAAGGAATTTAAAGCGGATATGCGGCAATACCCGGAGATCAAGTATGTGGACATCAAAGAGGGCGACCAAGTGGCTCAGCTGCGACTGTCCACGCCTCAAGGCGCGGAGGAGCTCGTCCGCCAGTTGAATTGTGCCGAGCGCCAGCTAACAATCTTGCGTGGCCAGGCGGAGGCACTCTACTGGCGCAAGATCGAGCAGGACCGCGAGGCGAAGCTCTCCAAGAAAGTGCGCGTTCAACAGAAGCGCGGCAGAGAGAAGGTATCGAAATTGCTGGGAAAACACATCAAGTTCGACGATGGCGATGATGGTGATGTGCAGGTGGCATCCATAGAATAATAGAAATAATTCCCAATGTTAGGAAACTTTTTAAAAGAAAATGCTAAGATTTTTATGCAGCAATTGTATACAACTTCTGATATGAATTTTTAAACATCAAACGATATATTTATATTTCAAATTCAAAGGTATAATTTTAAAAGTTTTTACAGAATTTATAAAACGCGAGCAATTCCACTAATTAGAAAGAGATGCAGATATTATATTAAAATTTATACTTTTCTGAGATTGCCCGTCAAATATGCACTTTTTAAATATATATCCTTCTATTGTTTTGGCTTTGATTTATAAACTTTAATAAATATTTTTTGATGATTAAATAGCACTCCTATTATTAAATATATACATGGTAATGGAAATATTTGCTTATATTCTATGCTTTTGGCTTGCAGTCTTCCCAAATCTTCTAGATCCTCCTCCACCAACCAAACTCGGTTGAACTAAATATACAGCGACCCATCCGCCGGACCGAGATAATGCATAGAGATTAGCAGCACATCGATGATGGTCCAAACGCCGAGGCCGCCGAAGCTGAATAGCTTTCCAATGCCCTCCTGCCAGTGGCCCAGATAGAATCTGTCAGCTCCAAACCCACCCAAAGTTAGGCTGATCAAGAGAGCGGTGCTCCAGCGATAGCCTTGCGTCCAATTGCAGCGCAGATTTCGTGTAAAGGAGCGGTTGCCCAGACACAGAACATCCTGGTGAACAGTGCAGTTCGTCCGATAGTATTTGCCTGCAGCAGAGTTGCAATGGGCCCGCTGGACACAGTTCTGTTGCCATAGCTCCGTTTGATAGCAGTACCGACAGTTCATCTGCCGCTGAAAGCTCCGCTCGCCCTGGCACTGCACATTCCCTATGATCTCGCACGTCACGTTCACATCTCGGCCGTATAGGCAGCCGTAGTTGTAGGCACACCGGATGCATGGAAACTGCAGCGTCTCGCAAGGCGTGTCCTTATCGAATGGGCACAGCATGTTGTTATTGTTAATTGAGTTCGAGCTGCTGTACGTGGTTATGTTATCTAAAACTCCGCCACCGTTTTTGGAGACCATATTTGACCCCAGTGACGGCACGTAGACCTCGTTGTCGTTGCTGTTCCCGTTGCCGTGGCCATTTCCATTGTTGCTAGCGTTGCTGTTGTCCTTGTGATCCGATTTCGCATCTGTGAGATCCATTTGGTTTCCACCGCTGGCGGTTTCACTATTTCTGATGCCGGTCAGGACGAAGATTAGGATCAGAGCTATGGCTGATCGCATGTTGACCACAATGCATTGACGCTGAAATCGCATGATGAGGCAATCTATTAGCCAGATTCCTTTATAATGAAATTAATATGCTATTTATTGTTTGCCGAAATTGTAGCTTAAACAGTGGGACCAACGCGCGGTAGTGCGGAAATACCAAAAAAATACCAGCTGGGGGGGACGACTTGTTTTAATTTCAAAAAATATTTTTAAAAATGTAATTTGAATTTGTTTTATAGAAAATTTAAAAATATATCCTTCATAAATCCTTCAAGTAACTTGAGAAAACATAGTTCCTTTCCAAAAGTGCATAAAACTGTAGAAAAAACATGTTTATTCTTCTAGAATACAAATTTGATACCAATGACGGTAAATTCGACAAAGAAATTGTATATTATATATTAAAAAAAACATAATAAATAAAAATAATCTTGTATATGAATGCGTTTTTATTTTGTTACCTAAGAATATTTAGAATTTGAATAGAAACATTATGCTCCTGATCAGTGACACAATGAATAAAAAACGTATTTGATTTGGAATAGAAAAACTTTCCAGCCTAAGTTGACACTTTTGATTTAAGGTTTATTGGTAAATGCAGAGTCCGGCCGAGTCCATTGTGGTATAATTGAGCATCACAATCACGCATCCTGCTCATAGCCCTCTGTCTTCATGTCGTTCAGACCCAGCTCCTCGTTATCCTGGAACGATCGATCGTACCGCTCCACAGTAAGCTTGTCATCAGGCTCCGCATCATCATCGCTTAACGATTGCACGTAGGTATTACCAGCGGGATCTTCCAAAACTAGCGTGATAACTTGTTCCAGTCTCGTGACTGCCTCAAAGGTATCGAGGAATCGCTTCATCTGTTGTTTTGTCGTCTCATCGGCGGAGTCGTGAAAGAATGTTCCGTCCAACTGGTCTCGCATGGCTACCAGTAAGCCTTCTACTGTCGTAAACCGACCACACAACGCATGAGGTCCTACTTCGAGGTCCAATTCCGGTATCGATAAGC
This sequence comes from Drosophila monieri, assembly GCA_035047585.1. Lineage (NCBI taxonomy): Eukaryota > Metazoa > Arthropoda > Insecta > Diptera > Drosophilidae > Drosophila > Drosophila monieri. Next base: position 9,220,179 of record JAWNPJ010000061.1, on the reverse strand, counting down.
TACAGGTTTCAGACTTTAGGACATCGCGAGTCAGATCTTCCTTGTTGGTTATTCGCACCTAGAAACGGAAAGATATTTGAACAAGCCATGTGATATCTCCTACGGCTTCCTTACCTTGAAGCGCACTCCTTGGGGCTCCACACCGCCACCAGACTTCACCTCATTGGTCTTGTGTCCGCAAGTTCCGCAGACAGTAGCCATAATAACTACCTCCTTAAAGTGGGGGATGTTCGTTAGCTTCATGTTGGTTTCACAGGGCGCCTGGCAATTGGGACAGTTCGTGGGGAACTGCAAAACTTCGCCGTGCAGATTCTCTATAGGCCACTCGTCCTCGGCGATGGGCTTCAGAAGATGTTGCTCCTCGTGATTCTGTTCGTAGAGCCCTGGAATTAATTAAATACAGTTTGGGTTCTGTGTCGGAGAACTCCCGAAACCTACCCAATTGTTCGTTCTGCTCTTTGGTGCGCGTAAAGTGCCCGGTTTTGAGCTGAGGATCAGACGCCGGAGCCAGGGGATTCTCGATAAAGCTGTTGCCTGAGATGTCCTCAAGAAGTAGCCTAAATGGCGTGGTGACCTCCTTGAGCTTGTGCAACCGCTCAATATAAGCGTCTAATGTAGCTGCCTCCGTCGGGTGATCTATCCGCCGCTTATCCTGATCCTGAGACAAGCCGGCAATGGTCCTTTCGATGATTCCCTCCACGGTCGTCACCTCACCCTTTTGCGATTGCACTGGAATCTCTAGCTCCACCTCCGGTATGCTTACGCTAGAGTTGTCTGATCGCACAACTCGTCGATTAAGATCGGCAACGGTTTTAACCTCCAGCTCGATACGAACCCCGGACTTCTGGATCTCCGAGGCGGACTGCATCTCGTTGTTCGTGTATCCACAGTGGTCGCATTTGAAGGACATCAGAACTACCTCCCGGAAGAAGGGAATTTTGGTGGGCAACAGGCGGGTAACCCCCGTCTGGAAGCATCCCATGCAGGCAGACTCGATCTCTACCACTTCGTCTGTCTGCTCAGCGTTGATCTCCCGGAAGATGGGCTCCTTGCGGACAGGCTCCTGCGACAAGCTGGAAACATTGCTGCTAGTTGTGGCGTCCACTGTGGACATTGTGTGATTGTTTAAACGTATTTATTTTTGTAAAACAAAGCCGCAACGTGCAACCAGTGCGCTAGATTGCCCCTTGGAGTGACCAGTCCATCCGTATGCTCCGGAGGCCTTACGAATAATGCTCGTCAAGTTAGCGTCGCTCAGTTGGCGCGGAAGTAGAACAGTGGAAGCGGAACATGTAGACCATGTTTTTATACCTTAATTAATGTACTGTTCAGCCTCTAAATTTTATGAAATAATTGTTTAGAGTTAAGAATTTAATAATAATTTATATGTTCTAATTGAAAATATAGATCATAGATACATATTTATTTGAAACACCGAAAACCACCTGGCAACTCTACAAACTGGCAGTTTCAAAACAGCTGATCCGATTGAACCGGCCTTTTTGTTTTGATTTTTATGTAATGGTCAAGGTGGAGGTGGAGTACTGGTGAGTTGGGCTGCAACACCGTGGCATGACATCCTTGATGACCCCTCCACTCTGCACCCTTAGCGGGACCTGCAACTTCAGTGGGCAGTGCCAGCTCCTGCGGCAATTTCTGCTGGCCTCCAATCCGGATTTGGAGATTTCCTGTCGGCAGGGACGCCGCGGATCCTTCGAGGTGGCCATCGATGGGCAACTGGTGCACTCGAAGCTCTCCTCGCTGGCCTTCCCGCAGCATGCCAGCGTCTTGGATCAGGTTGAGAGAGCACAGCGCGGCGAGTCTGTGAACACAGTGCGGGAGGAGCCCATTAAGGATTGTATCCTGATGTGAGGCAGCTGATGGGATGATACCTATTTTCAAATTATATGTTAAGGGTGCCTAGAGTGAAGTCTCCTACTCCAATTTATGTAACCAAACACACCAATGAGGAGAAGTTCCATTAAGTTTCTACCTTTGTTCTTAAAATTTATTCGCACAACAAAATGTTTACCCAAAAAAAAAAATAGACAAGTAATCAGGATACTCTTTTTCGAATTGAGAGCAGGAGCGATATGTCCTTTACCGCCTGTAGCGATATCGCTTGAAGTGGAACCACAACTGAAAGATATTATTGTGGAACTGGCAGCGGAATCCGCGCTTGTAGCTGAACTCCCACTCGCGGTTGACAATCTTGAAGGCGATGTCCTCGTAGGGAGGACCCGTGTGGAAACGGAGGACAGCAAAGTCGCCGTTGTCGGGGCAGGGCGTTAGGAAATACTGCGGTGTCTGCGACTTATCCATTAGATCCGGATAGAAGATGTTGAACTTATAGCCCTGGACAATCTTGGGTGGCGGGTTGTCCATGTCGTAGTGCGTCTGGTTGTACTTGTTCCACTCGAAGCCAGTGTGTACGCGGTTGAAGTAGCGCGGCTTTCGTGGGCGGTACTTGTCGGTTGCGAGCTGCGGCACTGCATCTAGTGTGGTCTCCACACTGAACTCCGCCTCGTCGCCCTGCATGCCCTGGCGGGCCTCGTTTCGCATCTTGACTTCCTGGGCCGTCAACTGGTTTGTGGCGGCCCGCTCGGGATGCAGTACGTGTAGCCTTTGCGTTTGGATTCTTCTTTCGTCGTCTTCCTCGTCGTAGAGGACGCCATCGGCCTGCTCATCCTCGTCTTCCTCCGTTTGGAGCCGCCGACCCGTAAAGTCCTCTTCGCGTATGTAACGCGGACTGTAGCTTCCGGCATGATAGCGATTCACTGATTCTCGTATTTCCCGCAGAGGGTCATCGTCCTCGTCATCAGCGATATCCTCGTCCTCGCGACCTTCAGTCGCTTCGATTGGCTGCTGAGCCTGCTCGTGCTCCTGCTCTTCCTCCTTCTTGATTTGCATGGCCATTTCCTCTTGGGCTGCCTCGTCCTCGTTTTCCTTCTTGAGCAGCAGGAGTTTCTCACGAAGCAGTGCCTGGTGACGGTCTCGGAGACGTGCACGGGACATGTGGGCCTTGAGTTGGGAGAGGAGGCTCTCCCAATAGCTGATATCCACTCCGTCCGCTCGACTACTGATCTTGGCTTCGATGCGCTGCCGCATCTCATCCAGCTGCTGTGCGTTCTTGCCCCGAAATATGTCCGCCACATCCTTTACGACGCTCTGGTGGATGCCATCTCGCCTTTGATTCAGTGAACTGCTCTCGGCCTGCTTCTTCTGTTGCTTCTGCAGCTCGTCCTGTACAATGGTGATCATATCGTTCCAGAAGTCAATGTGCTTGCCCTGCTCCAGCTCTTCGTAGACCTTGATGTCCACCAGGAGATCCTCGAGTTCCTCCATGGGCAGCCCGTTGAGGAGCATATATGGCTCGTGCATTTGCATCTCGAGCGATTCCTCCAGGGGAGCATTGCCAGCGGCCACGTATTGGGCCAGCAGATCGATGGGCTTCGCCCGGCCATCCCGTATCCGGATTTCGCTGCGCAGGCGAGCCTGCTCAAGGTGAAACTGATCTTCCTGGCGCTGCCACTCCCTGAACTGGACTGCTTCCTTGGCCCGCTGCTGCTGCATGAGATCGTCCTCGCGCACCTGCCGTTCCAGCTCTCGTTCCTGCCGCCGTTTCTTCACCTTCTCGAGTTCCCTGCGGTTCTCCAGTTGCTTTTGCAGTGATAGCACCTCCACCGTTTTGGTCGACAGATTGGAGAGGCCCTCCACCTCCAGCTTCTTGCCCCAGTGAAAGGTGGAGGTGAGATTGGAGTCGCCAAACGGATTGTCCTCGTTGGAATATGTTTGGTACTCATTGTCCCAGCCCATTCGCTGGCGTCGGCGCTGCTCCTTGGCTTGTTTTTCGCGGAGGCGACGGGCGCGCTTCTCCTCCGGTGTCTCCTGCGCCTTCAGCTCCTCTTTCTTTCGCTGGCGCTCTTGTTGCTCCTTTAGGCGTCGCGCTTCCAGGGTTTGAAGCAGTTTCATTGAGCTTGTGGCGAGCGGCGATTTGGGACTGTCGGAGGACGAAGAACTGGACGAACTGGAACTGGAGGATTGGCGTTTGCGGCTGCTGCTTTTATGGCTCTTTTCGTAATCCCTTCTTTTATCCTTGGATTTGTCCTTTTCCCTGCGACGCTCACGATCTTTCTCCTTTTCCCTGCGCGACTCGCGGTCCCTGTCGCGTTCTCTCTCCCTTTCCCGCTCCCTGTGTCGACTGCTGTCGTCCCTCTCGCGACTGCGACTGCGACTCCTTCTCCTGGATTTGGACTTCTCCTTGGGCATCCTTTTAGCGAATATTTATATAGCGAAGTTGTGAAATGTTGAATGAAAACAAAAACTTGGGAAAAGTGATGTTAGGGATGAAACTATCACTTCTCATCGATAGCTATCGATAACTTTTAATTTCCAAATTATTAACTTTTAAAAACTATGTACAGGATAGATTTTCATTGATTTTTGCTGCTATAATTTATATAATGATATATTTATAATTACCAACAATAAAAATAGTTTTTAACATATTTTTTAAATCTTTTCAGTGTCTAGAGCATGTGATCGTTATCAACAAACAAAGCATATACCAACTCATGAATACCCTGTTACAACCAAATATTTATTTATATTTATATAAGGTACAAAAAATATTATTATATGATATGTTATAGACAAAAATTAGTAAGAAAAAATGAAGAAGTATGAATCTATGAATTGAAAAACAAAGTATTTCCATGATTATGGAAGCTAGTCAGGGGATGTGTCCAACAAAACCTCAAACAGATATACCCAACCCAGCCCATCTCCCAGGGGCAGAGTATGGCTGCGTGTTATTGTTAGAAGAAATTATTATTGCATTCCCATATAAATAAGTCCCCGATCGCATACCTACCCATCAGTGCCAACCATGACGCTTTATAGCCCGGAGTTCAGCGAGTCGGAGCAGTCAAAAATCGACGCGGAATTCTCTAGACTAACCGGTGAGTGGGGAACAAGAAGAAGAAGCATACCAACCAACATTGTGAAATACACAACAAAAATAGATAACAAGGGCCGCGATTGATATAATGTAATTTCCAGAGAACAAGAGTGTTTACCTGGATCATGCAGGCACCACACTTTATGCGGAAAGTCAGGTGAAAGCGGCGGCAGAACAGCTCCAACGGAATGTCATCTGCAATCCGCACACCTGTCGCCTCACCGGCGATTTTGTGGACCAGGTTCGATACAAGTGAGTTTTAATCGTAGTACCGATCGTGGATCTATAACTAAAGTTGCACGGGTGTTGTCATTGGAGTGCCCTTGCAGGAGAGACTAGGATTTGCCTTGAAAGGGTCATGTCTTTTTGAAAAACGTCCTTGAACTGCTTCACAATAAAAAATGTTTTAAATGTTGTATTATTTTCAAATTCTTTTATGCACGCTACTATTTTCAATGTCCTAATTAAGTGTCCAATTCCTATTGTAAATAGTAAAATAATTCCATAAACAAATACCTTGTTTATAAACATGCAATGTCAACTTTAATCTCCTGGGAGAATAATTGAGAACAAGGCTTTAATTATATGGTTTCCATGTTACACTAGAAATAAATACAATTTGTAAACAATTACAGAGTCTTGGAATTTTTCAATACCACCGCCGAGGACTACCATGTCATCTTCACCGCAAACGCCACGGCCTCCCTATCCCTGGTCGCCGAAAATTTTGATTTTGGCTCCTCGGGAAACTTTCACTTCTGCCAGGAGAATCACACCTCGGTGCTGGGAATGCGGGAAAGGGTCAGCCATGCCAAAGGGATTTACATGCTAACAGAGAAGGAAATCACCGGATGTCCTATTAGCAATGGTTCATCCAAAGAGAAACCCACAAATCCAGGCAAATCCCTGGTTACCTTTTCCGCGCAGTGCAACTTCAGTGGGTACAAGATACCCCTGCAGGCTATTGGAGACATTCAGGAAAATGGCCTGCACACGCCAGGAAAACTCATTTGGGGCTCTGGCGGAGAAGCCAGCAATAATGATTACTATATCTGCCTGGACGCTGCGTCGTTTGTAGCCACCAATCCGCTGGATCTGAAGCGATATCGTCCTGATTTCGTGTGCATTAGTTTCTACAAGATTTTCGGCTATCCCACGGGAGTGGGCGCACTGCTGGTCAGCGAACGGGGAGCAGAAGCTTTCAGAGAGAGGCAATTCTTCGGTGGAGGCACCATCAACTACGCCTACCCCCACGCCATGGACCATCAGCTGCGGGAGTCCTTCCACCAACGGTACGAGGACGGAACACTGCCATTTCTGGCGATTGTGGCTCTGCTCGAAGGATTCCGCACCCTGGAGAGACTGGTACCCAAAACCAAGGAACTGGCCATCATGGAGAGGATTTCAAGGCGGGTTTGATTCATAATGCTACCATGCTAGTCGTTACTTATCTGTTATGCACTTCCACAGACATGTCCATGGCTTGGCCAAGTACCTGGAGGATCAGCTGAAGCAGCTTAAACATCCGAATGGCGAACCGCTCATCCAACTCTACAACAAAGCGGGCTACCAGGACAGATCCCGGCAGGGTGGCATCGTCGCCTTCAATGTGCGCACCGACAGCGGGGACTATGTGGGCTTCGGTGAGATTGCTTGCGTGGCTGCCTTGCATGGCATTCTTTTGCGCACCGGTTGCTTTTGCAACATAGGAGCCTGCCAATACTATTTGGACCTCGACGGCGACGCCATGGATGCGATTTACAAGCGTGCTGGAAGGATCTGCGGCGATTATTTTGATCTGATTGATGGCCAGCCCACGGGAGCAGTGCGGGTGTCCTTCGGCTACATGACCAGGATTCAGGATGTGGAGGAGCTGATAAAGATGCTGCGTTCGAGTTACTTGGCCACGAAACCGCAACAAAGAATTCTTTTTATCGAAGAACAGGCGAGCCAATTGCCCCCCGTTCTGCAGAAACGTGTCCAGAATTTGCGGCCCAAACTCCTACAAATGGCCATCTTTCCGGTAAAGTCCTGTGCGGCCTTCAAAATAGAAGGCACCCAGAAATCCTGGCTCCTGACGGATCAGGGCTTGAAGTACGACCGCGAATGGATGATCGTGGACATGAACGGCATGGCTCTGACCCAGAAACGTTGCACGGAGCTGTGTCTGATCAGGCCACTGATCAAAAGTGACGTCCTGGAACTGCATTTCAGAGATTCCTATGTGTCGGTGCCGCTCTCGCTTGAGGATCAATCCGCCGATTCGGCGAAATGCGTGAGCAAAGTGTGTCGTCAGCCTGTGGAGGGCTTGGACTGCGGCGAGCCTATTGCCGAGTGGTTGAGCACGAATCTTGGCCAAGATGGGCTCCGCCTGCTAAGGCAATCGGGTCAAAGGAACTCCGCCAAGGACCAGAAGAAGCTCAGCCTGGTGAATCAGGCTCAGTTCTTGCTTCTCAATCGTTCCTCGGTGCGATCCCTTCAGTTCGAGGAGCCACTGGACGATACGGTGGATCGTTTTCGGGCCAACATAATCATCGACACCGGCTTGGCCTTCGAGGAGCTCAACTTCAAGCAGCTGTCCATTGGCAAAGTCCAGTTCCAGGTGGAAGGTCCTTGCCAGCGCTGCGATATGATCTGCATAAACCAGAAAACCGGTGAACGTTCTCCAGAAACGCTGACTACCATTTCCCGTCTCCAGAGCGGACGCATGCGATTTGGCATTTACATAACAAGGATTTCCAAGGATAATGACGATCTGGAACTTTCCTGCGGTGATACAGTCCTTGTGGAGTGAGCTATCTCCCAACTAGCATTTAGGTTTGCATTCAATCACAAAAATCTAATTTTATACGAAAACCTCTGTATATTAACCACATCACTTTTAATTAAGTTAACCGGATACCTCTTGCCAGTGTCTTAATCCTTGAAAAGGTTAAAATGATACATAAAGTGAAAAAATATATATACATTTAAAAAGTTGGTTTTTATATTTTTTTAAATTTTAAATTATCTTCATTTCGCGCTCTGTGAAATGTATCTGTTATCGATTAAACGAGATATGTTTTTAGTTCGACAGGGTCACATTGGCGCCATTAATTTGAAATAATGGGACGGAATTTTAGACTTTCTGATTAACGATGGATCTTTATTAATTATCTTTTTGCATTAGAACTTTTTCGCATGAAATCAAATCCAATATCAAACCCGGAAGATTAGAGTAAATTCTATCTCGAGAGGAAATGTTCCGTCGTTGTAAGCCGCGTCGTGTTGCCAACTATCGTTAAAGTATCGTATTCTCGATAGACAAACGATAGGTAGGTACATTTTATAAAAAGATATCGATACTTTGATATTTTGATAAATTTCAATAGCCCTACTTTTTTTGCGCGAAAGCTGTCGGGCTGAACGGGCGCAGCAGCGCTTTCTTTTTATTAGCTTGCCGAGACGCTGCGAGCGCGTCTTGTCAGAGAAATATAACAGAAAAATCGTAAATCACGACAAACTCGAAATGCTGCACGATGCATTAATAAAAAATCAACGTAAATCAGTAAAACAAATTGCAAAAAATTCGCTCTCTGGTAACTGACGACAAAAATATAGAAAGAAATAAAAAAAGACGACGGCGGGGGCAGCAGAAGAACGTAAACAAACGTAAACGTGTGTAAAACCATAAAAAGCAACAAAAACAATACAAGAAATCAAAAGAAGCGCCAGCCATGGCGACGCCGACTGCGACGACGGCAGTGGCAGCAGCAACCGAAACAGAAACAGCTACTGCAGCGCAGCCAGCACAATCTCCTTGGATGCTGATGGACATTAACGAATTTTTGTAGTGCTCTCCGGTATTTTTGTTTTTGTGTTCTCCGGTGGTGGTTCCAGATAAATGTTTCGTGTATAAATAGCAATCGGCGGATAAATCAGCACAGTGAATGGTAAATGAAAATGAAAATTAGAAAATAGATGGAGAAAGAGGTGCTTTAAGTTGCTGCTAGCGATTTCCACTTATCGATCTGCAAGTAGCTGAATTAAAAACAAATAAAAAGCACAACACGGAACCATCTCATCAACATAATCCGACACGGCGGGATTAAGGCTGCGACGCCGACTGCGCTGCGACCGCATTACCGGTAACCGGTAATTAGTCTGCAAGGCCGTCGGTGCTCAAGCCATATCTTACCGTTAGCTGAAGCTATAGCCTCAGCAGTGCAGGTTGCACAGTGGTTGCCAAAAAGCATTAATTCGATACAAATTTATCTATTTTATACAAATATTTATATATTTTTTAAATAATTGTCATAGGCATTCTTTAATTTTATAAAAATAAATTTTAAGAAATAGATAATATTATTTTATAGTTTTAAGTTTCTTCTTTTAAAGAAGAATATTAAATATTTTATGTTTAAAATTAAACACTTAAAATACAAAAATCATTTTTGTTTTGATGTTTTTTTTTATGTTTTTTTTCTAGCGATAAGAAATTGTGATAAACACGATCGATTAGTCATGACAAAATTGAAAATCGCTCTTATCGTTTTGAACTTTTGACTCTTTTGGCTAATGGCCGGGAAGTGATTATTTCCAACAAACGCAATTGCCAATTAAATTAGGAGACTTTCCGAATATGCCTTTAGAAATGACAAATTTTTTAGGCGATTTCACCCACTGTGTGGGTTGAAAGTTCAGGCTCGTTAAATGCAACCGAGCCAGCCCCAAGCAGAATGCAGCGAAACTCCTCGAATAATGTCACACGACGTCGACCACGATGATGATGATGTTGATATAAACGAGATTAAATGACACCCGCACAAGTGCGGGCCATAAGCGTACAAGTTAATCAAACCACATTATTGAGAACTAGTGTTGAGTGGGATAGTTAACTTAATTCATTAAATAAAAAATTACCAAATGCATTTTTTCTTTCTCCTAGCCTCTTTCTCCGTTTTCCATATCTTGAACTCATTAGAAAGTGTTGAGAGAAAACACAAACAACAACAACCACAATAATAATGCTAATGAAGCCAAGCGTGAAACGTTTTTTCCCACTTTTTTTGTGTTTCTGTTTGAAATTTGTTCCAAAGAGGTAGCCAGAAAATAAAAAACCATAAAAAATAGACAGCAACCGCAGCAGCCAAAGCTGGAAAATCAGTGAAAAACGTTAACCAAGAAAAAGAAAAATCCGCAAAGGAAAAAATAAATAAATTAAACCAAAAACCCCCATCAAAAGTTGCCAACTTTTTCGACCGCAGCCAGCAGCAGCAGCGCAGTCATCGGCGCAGCTGGCAGCGGCGTCAGCAGCGACGCCCGACTGCAGCCAGCGTTGCGCTGGCAACAACAAATAGCGGTATGGCAGTTTTTTTTCTTGCAAATTTTTTCCATTTCGCTCTTCAAATAATCAAAAAAAAAGACAAAAAACAAAAGAAAGATACAGTATCTATTCCGTAAGAAATATATATCTTTTTAAATAAATTTCATAATTTTTTGTTTTTAATTAAAAGTATTAAAAAAATAATATGAATTTCAAGCAAATGTTTTCCATATAATCCAAAGTTTGGGTTCTAAACCGTCTATGGAGTGTAGACTGTACCTTTCTTTCATTCTCAAACACTCGTCCCTCATCTACACACTACAACGCCACACACAAAGATACAAAGATACAAAGATACAAACATATAAGCTTATATTTACTTTCTGTAGATGATTTTACTGTTTGGTTTGTAATTTTGCCAAAATGCAGACTCGGCATACGAATAACGGGAAACAAAAACTCGAAATGTAGCGCAAAGTTTGACAGCAGCCGGAAAATTCAGAACAAGGCCAAAACCGCATCGCAGAAAACGAAAATGATTCACAAATCCCATTTACCAAATCCCGACCAAAGCCACCGATTATTGGATAACTAATTTGGTGGCAGAAAGTGGTGGATTGCAGTACGAGAATGGTGGCAAACTGTCCCGTTATTGGGGCTGATTATGTAGAGTTTTGGGGAAAATGGTAGAATTAATGCTAAAAACTTGTCAATGTTTGTTTTTTTGCAGAAACTTAAAGAGGTTCTTACCAATTTCCGTCTGAATGATAGGTAAATGTCATCCCCGCATTAGAAGCATAAGCTTTAAGCCTATCTAAAAAGGATGTTGACGTCGAGCCACCCCCAGGATTTCCTATTTTTTTTGCCGTTTTCCTTTTGATTAGAATTTTTCCGGCCCTAAAAAGCCTTCATCCCCAATCGCCGAATTTAAAATGCTTCGAACTTTTGCAAATTGAAATGAAAATTAACGGTTACCAGAATGAGATAGCAGAAAGATGGGGGAAAAAATTGAAGAAAAACAAATATTGAAAAGACAGGGGCGGCGTCAGGGGGGGTTGAATTAAAAAAATTAAACAAAAAGCGATAAAAATAGACAGAAAATTCGCTGATGCCGCTTGCTGCCTGCCGACCACTGTACTCGGTTTCAGTCGAAAGCATTGCCTCAAAAGTACACTTGAAAAAATGATATTTTAATCAATTCTAGTTTTGGCAAAACTTGGCCAATAAAATCATATTTTTATGATATTTCTCTGCCTGTAGGCCAAAAGGTGGGTGGCGATTCCTGGGTGGTGGCATTTTGGCATCAGGGAAAAGGAAAATGGAAATTGGTAGTGGATGGGAGGCGGAGAGGGGGGAGGGCAACAGGAGAAGGAGCTTTGGGGAGGGTGATCGGTTTGGGGATGGCCTAGGCTAAGGCAGACAGGACACAGAATAAGCCGGTATATAGTGGTTGTCCTTCCATGTCCAGGCATTCCATTTTCCTATCACACGCCCCCCCACCCCCACCCCCACCGTTCGACCTCCCCCATCAAAAAACTTCCGTGGCACCGGCTCCGGGTAGGACTACGGCTACGGTTACGGCAACAGCGACTACGGCTGCGGCACTTCGGGGGTTAGTTATTTTTGGGGACGACAGCCGCAGCAGTGGCAGCAGCCCTGCGAGCTCGGGACTCGGGCTCAGGTCGCAGGACATGTGTGTGTCTGGGCGATGGTGGATGCCTGTGGCGAGGGCAACGTGTGTTGTTTCACTTTCGCCTGCCCGGCTCCCGGCACTGTCTATAGAATGTATATGAAGTTGATATCATAGAGTGATATAATCAAGGGAAACTCTGGGTAAAGTTTGTGAATGATCTTAAAGTAGGGCGTCCTGTTTAAAGCGTCCTGTCATCTGTCTATATCATGTCCTTTGTTCTATCGGGCTGTCGGGCCAAAAAAAGCACAAGAAGCACTAACTTGGCGAAATGTCGATGAATTTTTGTAGCCTGCTTTCTGTTTGGCAACTTTGAAGGATTTTCTTCACATCAATGATGCTGCTATGTGTCTGTGTGTGTGTGTGTTTGTGTGTGTGTTGGCAAAAACTCTCCAGGACACACACACACACACTCTGGGAAAACAGAGAGTCACGCATAATACACATGCAAATGTCAAAGCTGCCAGGCTGTCGCCATAAGCGTAAGCGTCACTTGTGCCACCTTACCACCGCGCCACACCCACTTCTACCACCCCCTAAGCTCCCCCCCTGGAGGCAACGGCCATCGGCGAGTTTTAGCGGATTTTGTTTGTGTTGGAATGAAAATCGTCGTTGTTTTTGTTGCTGTTTGCTGTTGTTATTGTCTGTCATTCCACGCGTATTCTCTATGCTCCTCTAGCCGCCCAGGGCCGTTTCAAGAGGGGCTTGACACTTTTAGGTGGTTTTCAATCGCAAGTACTCTTTCCTTTGTGTTGTAACAGTGCTTTACAGTTATCTGAAAATGTAAATATTTGTAACTGTGTAATGTGGAAGTTGGCTTAAAAGTTAGCTTAGTTAAAACCAATTAAACCCCCTTTAAGCGCCAACTGTCGCCGCCCCTGTCCGGGCAAGACTCTAGGAGGGTTGTTGTGGAATGGAGATAGAAGAGGTGTGTGCTGCGTACGAGTGTGCGAGTGAGTGTGTGGGGTTCGAGGGCGAGTATGGTGGGTGAACTTTGAAAAACTCACCACCGTCTTTTGGCAAACCGCTTTCTTCTGCCATCTTGCTCTCCAGGATACACTGGAACGTGTTTGAAACCTGAAATAGATGATTTTTGCATTAAGAGTAGAGGCACCTTGGCTTTAAAAGCCAGTTTATGTTGGAAAGTATTAAACTTTTGAAATATTTATGGTTTATGGAATTGGAGCTACGCAGTTACTCTGCCAAGTGGCCTCCTTACGGATTCTTTCCTCCTTGCTGGTGTTTGTGTGACGGCCTCTCTTGTTCTATTTGGCAAATTGTTTGGCACAAACAATTGCATATTTTTGCAGGCTCTCGAAATGCTTCTGACGTTCTTCCGGTTTTGGGACTTTCTTTACTTTTCTTCCTTTGCACAGCCTGCGGGTAAATACCGCCGCAGAAGCGAAGAGAGAAAGACTGAACGGGGGAGGTGAGAGATGGAGACAGAGAGACAGAAATTGCGGCACTCAACACGTCGTCCCTCATACTTCCTTTTTCCTTTCACAGTTATTCCACTCTCTCTCGCTCTCTCTGTACTTGCTTACAACAGTTATAATAACAATGGAGCTGGCGAAAACAAAAACAAAAACAAAAACAAAAACAAAAACAAAACTTGCGAAAGGCTTCCTCAAACGCTTTAAGAAGCTTTGCTTTTGTTTTTGTAGCCGGTAATCCGGCGAGAAAGGGATCTCAACGTGAGAAATACACATTCCAAAATATAACTCACATTTTGTAGACTTATAGAAAAGCTTTGATAAGAATCTGATAACAGATTACTTAATATCACTGATAGAATTGTGTCTTAAGTTTTAAGCTGGATATTGATTCCATTCTCTAATTTCAAGCCCAACTGTGTTGCTTTTTAAGCACAACCCTTTTTTTTGGGAGAAGAATCCCAAGCAGGCATTCCTCGAATGCTCCCCGCTTGACCTTTCCTCTGGCCCTCGCCCGGTTGCTCCGCTTTTTTGGCCCCCGAAATCCTTATCCAGAGCTTTCATGCTCTGCCACATTCCATTGGATATAATAAATACCAAAATGCGATATAAAAGGCGGGCAAAAGAAATTAAAAATGCAAAGCAATGTAAAGCTCTTACCAAATACACAGCTACAGAAACAATGGGATGAAGCGTAAAAGCGGGGGGGACTCCCAGCGGGACGAAATTATCCTTTATGTGTGTTGCTGTGTGTGTGTGTGTGTGTTTGCGGTATTTGATCTAGTGTGGGTAAGCGCACAGACACTCACACACACACGAAATTGGTTAAAAATGTCAAACGAGCAACATTCCTGCTTTGCTTTCGGCCTTGTTGGCCCAAAAACAGCAAAAATGCTGGGAAAGTCGCCAACTAAACCGAACCGAACTTGTTTCCAGACTTTTACAAAGAAAATTGATATATTTTCAAAATAAAATAAACAAGGAATGTCACCAACAGTTCTAGGTGTCTAAGGCTATGGAATCATTTCACTTCCATAATACTAATATCACTAATATAATGCTTTATTTTATTCAATTGGCTACTATAGTCTTCGTGGAGCTAGCCTCTCATTAAGTTAGTCGGGGTCTTAAAACAAACCCATCAAAACTGCATTGGGAAAGGATTTATTAGGAGTTGAGCCCTTCTCCGCGCTTCTCAAAGAAGCTTCCTTATGCCTCTTAACTCCAATGAAATTTTTTCTTTTGGATGCCTTGGCTCCAGCTCATCCACATTCACGTCCCCATCATCGCCTTTGTCGTCATTAAAGGGGTTCGTCATCATGGCCATAAAACTTTCTTTTAGTTCTGGTCCTGGGTCTGGGCTTTAGCCTTTGTTTTTGTTTTGTTCCTGCCGCAACTTTCGCTTTGGCATTGGCCTTTTAGTTGATTTCCGTCCGACACGCTGCCTTCTTCTACTTTGGATGACATTGTTTTTATGACGCGACCTCCTCCTCCCTTTTCCTCTCCACGCAGACAAAGGATACGCTCCCAGTGCACGGACCAACCTATACTATATATGGATGTCCACTATGTGTGGATGTGCACTGGGAGCCAACTTTGTTGGGGGGGCTCTCGGTCCTCGTCAGCTCTCGGCTTTGTGCGAAACTGATCCCATTGCAACAAATAGCACAAAGGCTCTCCAAGCCGGCGATGGTGATTTTGATGGGCTGCCAATCAGCCATACAGCCGATGTGCTTTATTGACGCGATGTCTAACAGCGGAGGCCTTGGCTAAGCAATTTGGGTCAAACGCCTATCAATTTTGCTGCTAATTAATTTCATCTAGAATCTAGATCGTGGCCTGTTGTGGGACTAGCATGGTTCAGGCTTAAGCTTCAAGCCCTTCTCTACGCTTCGAAACTATTCAAAACCCTAGAACAGCAATGAAGTCCCTGGGCACAGTCGAACAATTGTCCACTGATGCGTGAATGTTGAGTGAACATTTCGGCAAATTGTCCAACCATCCATGGCCAGGTTGCGTGAATGGAAGGTCGCGCTTATAATCAGATTCCTGTAATTAGAATTCCCATTAGCGGATTAAAGATTCAAAAATCAAAGGTCGGCGCAAAAGAGGGAAAACCAATTAATACCAGATTGCATGGGGATTTGAAATAGGTTGTCCAGTGCAGTCTACTTCCAGTTTGTGTAGGAAAACGCCTTAAAGTTTTAAATTAGCTGGAAGCTGGATAAACAACATTATGCATTCCCTTGACTTACAGTTGACTTTTCATTAGCATATTCCTCCTTTAAAATGTATTTGCTGTAATCGGCAGCCAGCCTCTAAGCAACGCGATGAATAAATCTTAAAGTAAACCCACCAGGTCGCCTCATCTCGGCCCGCAATTATAATTTCAAATTCTGGCCCGCTAAACTACTGGAGGTGCACCCGAAGGCGGCTAAATAGAGTGAGCGTGTCGCATAATGCCAGGCCAGAAACTAACCAAAGAGGAAACCAAGCCCATAGCTGGGGGCCGGGCCACAAAGCATTAGCGGGTCGTTGGCGAAAAACGTGGGCAGCCCCGGCCAAGTCCCCTCCGCCACCAAATGTTCCGTGTGTTTACCTTTCTCAAAGCGCAGGCCCGCCACCATCTACCATCTATCCGACCTGACCCACCCTCGACCTGGTCGTCACCCTTGCCTCTCATTCAAAAAATATGTAATAGGAATCTCATTAAAATTAGGAAGAACAGTTACGTTTTGGTGCCTCCTGTGCGCTTCTCAAAAAAGTTACCCAAGACCGACTTAGTTTCAGAAGCAATGGTTCAACATTTTCTCCGAGTGTAGGTCCCCTTGTGGGGCTAAAGCGATGGAATTTTTTTCGGGGCCTGCTTTTTTTAATTGCTTGGAAGGGAGCCCAGCACGTCACGAATCCTGAAGCTATATAATAAGGCGGAAGGGAAGTGGAAACCGCAATCAGAGAGTGCGGCACAGGCCCAGGTTTATAAAGTTATTCATAAACGATGACGAGGAGGATGATGATGATGGTGGAGGGCCAAAGGCCAGTGCAATTAACCCCCGGGGGCAACTGCAGTTTCCGTGGATGAGTGGGTGAGTGTGTGGCATTGCCCACCTCCCTTTTAGCCCCATCTCATCCGCTAAATGGGCGAAAATGCGAATATAATTTATTCAAAATTGCAGCGACAAAAGCAGCGACCGAAATCCAATTGCGAAATATGCGGAAAACGGTCCCCCATAGTCCAAACAGTTGCCAACGGAGAGGCCTTTCCATCGCTGAGGTCCATCTAAATATAGATCGATTTCCCATACGCCCGGTTTTGCTTTTAATAGACTCTAAGTAAGCGGATTCGCAACGAGCAGAGCTAAAATTAGGATGACCAAAAGCGAACAGTCAACAATCCGGGGTACACAAACCATCGGGTTACATTTCCAATCGACCTGAAACGTGCCAGATGCCCCGCCGGCGCCATTTTCATGCTCGAGGGCCGCTCTACGCGCTTCTCATGAAAGCCTCTTGGAGGCCCATTGCCTATTTTTGTTTTCGTTCTATTTTATTTTCTAATTACAAGCGAAACCGAAAAGGAAACAGCACAGGGAATCGACAGTAGACAGGATAGCACTCAGGTTTTGGGGGGCTCCTCGCCCATTTGTTCGAGTTCGTCGGGGTCGGCGCAGCACTTCCACGACTCTTGGACGCCAAAATGGTAGACGGTCTCGTGGAAGTAGTTCTCCCCCGGATTGATGAAGATCCGCGGAAAGTCCGGCTGGTTCACGGCGTCCGGATAGTTTTGGGGCTGTAGGCTGAAGCCGGCGTGCTGCCAGTACCGAGTGCACTTCTTCCCCAGAATCGGCTCCTCGCCGAGCAGCTCCTGTGGAAAATCGTTGGCAGTGGCGAATCGGATACTGGGCTGATTGCTGAAGATCTCCATGAATCGGCCGGACTCGGGATGGAGGAACCGGCCGACATACCGCGTTATATTGGCATCGAATTCCTTGTCGATGGCGTAGCAGACGTCGTAGCCGGGAATGAAGCTCTTCTCGAACTGCCGAACTCGGTCCCCCATGAAGACGGGCAACCGGATGTCGTAGACGGAATCGGTTACGTCCTTGAACTGGCCCGTGGTCAGAATCTGGCCCTCCAGGGTCTCCATCGTTTCGTCCGCCTCGATGGTTATCCTGTGCCCGAAGATGCCGTCGAGCCCCGTGTTCTGGCCCGCCAGATTGAAGTAGATGTGGTTGGAGATGTTCACCGCCGTGGTCTGGTCTGTGGTGGCCTCGATGCGAATGAAGAACCTGTTGTCGTCGTCGATGGTGAAGTGAATCATTACGGCCAGATTGCCCGGAAAGCCCTCGTGCCCATCCATCGATACATGCCGTAGTGTTACCCCGTCCGGGCGCTTCATGTGCAGGTCCCAGATGACCTTGTCGAAGCCCACATAGCCGCCATCTATTTGGTGCTTCTCGTCCAGGTTTTTCGAGACAATCACCCGCCGCTCGTCCATGATGAACTCCCCATTGTTGACCACGTCGCAGACACGGCCCACACAGCAGCCGAACTTGTAGTCGCGGTACCTGGAATAACCCGCCACATCGTCGAATCCCAGGACAACGTCCGCCACTTGGTGGTACGCGTCTGGCACACTGATGCTGTGAACTGTGGCGCCCAGTTGGATTATCGACACCGAGAGCCGATTTGAGTTCGTTATCGTATAGCGGCGAATCACCTGCGCCTGCCTATTGAAAGGATTCACCGCAATCCCGAAGATATCCTCCACAACCTTGACCATGATTTAGGAAAGTGTGCTTTAGAATTTGGAAATTTGGAATTCATTCGTCGGTCCGAATAAAAAGATTGATGGGAGAGGAAAAGGGAGCCTACTAACTTTCTTGGGTTTAAGCTAAAAAAAACTTACTAGTACCAGTACCAGTCTCTCTCCATTAGGGAGACCCACTTGGATAATTGATTTCCCCCCGAAAAGTCTGATTAATCCACCACTGAGTCGAACCACTAATGAATTGTTCCTGACGACTTATCACAAATCCAGTTGTTAATTGCTGCTATCAAGGCTGTTTACCAAAGATTCTTCGTTATTGCTTTGTGCCGCACAGATGGTATCTCCTCCGGGCAATTTGTTGAATCGAGTGCATGTGTCACCTGTTCGAACATTGCGGAGATATGGAGAGTGTGTGGCAGGAGCTGGCTTGCATTGGGACTTATCTTATCGGACAGGGGAAACAGTACGAAAAAGTAGGGTGAATTGAATAAAAACCTCCAGGTGTGTGATTTATTGGGGGATCCAGAACCGAGCCACGACTAAAGCTAATCAAAATAATGAAGCGGAATGAGCGGCCGGCGGGATCATTATTTTGCCAATAACCGTGACAGGAATTATCGTCATTTATAATGGCAATAACTGAATAATTGAATACGCTGCGATATATGACAGGGACAGAACAAAAGAGTAATTGCCATCAATTACTCTGCCCTTGCCCCATCGCGGCTTCTTCGACAGCTGCGTGGCTTTCTACACTGCACTTGGACTTGGACTCCCCTTCAGCACATGGGATCCGTATCCAAAGTATTATCACTTGGCCTAGTTCTATTAATTATGGAGCTCAAACAGAACCTTTTCTACAGAAAAGGTGTGACACATGGCCAGGAAAGTATCTCAAACTAGTAGAGTAAAATCTACACATGAAGTCATGTTCCAAAGATTAAGATCTTTAAAGCCTTTTAAAAATGGTCATTAATGGGTGAGCCACTTTTTTTGCTGAGTGCACAAAGGAAGAGAGCTTGGGGATAATGGCCGATACCTGCAGTTGGTTTTAATGGGTTTTCCGAAGTTGCCAAAGGCTTCTCCTCCTCCTCCGCCTGTCCAGGACTGCAGAGTCCTCCGCTCTCATGACACGGCTCATTGGTGAACTGTCGAATGGGAAAATTGTGTGCAAATAAATGCAAAATCATGGCTCGTCATCGGCATTTGTCCGTTTAACCATTTTGGCCATTGTTGGCCGAAAGTTCAGTGTCGGCCTTTGTTTGTCGTGTCGGAGAGCTTTCCGTGGAGAGTGTCAGTTGGTGTCGCTTCTCACCTTTGCTATTTTGATTGGACAAGGTAAATGTCCTTGCCGATAAGGACAGTGTTGACCTTGAAATTATAGAACTCCTGGGAGAGCTCGAGGCGGCATAAGCTCTCAAAAATCTGCCTGGCCCGCCACAAAATAATGGCAACAAACAAACAAACAAACAGACGGCTCCCCAAAAGGTCAGAGTATCAAATGTAGGAAAGTTGTTTGCTTTTAATTAAAGGAAGCGGCTCCTGTAATTAAGTTTCAGCTTGCAAAACCCGCACCCGACCTGGACGCGTAAAATGAGAAATACATTTCTCCTCAAACTGAAAGTTTGTCTAAGCTTTAATGAAGTAATCGTCGCTTGATTCGGGATCTCGAGACGACTTTGAATTGCTTGTCACCTCATTTAAGGGCCAGAATGTTCTAGTTTTCTCGCCCAGCCTCTAAAGCCTACTAGAACAAAATTAACTAAAATCGTCTAAACACAAAAAAGTCCAAATCTTTCGTGCCATGTTTATGTTTTTCCTCTAACTTTCCACTTTTCCAAAATCAGTCCCTGAATAGTTGACCATAGGTATGTACCTGCGCTCTATTGTAGTTTAATGGTTTGTTTATTTTATAATTCGTCTGCCAATAATTCTGCTCATAATTATTATGAAAATGATGGTCTCCGGGCTAATTACCCATCTGTGCGTCGCAAAAGTTCCCAACACATTTTCCGCTTCTCAAGGTGATTAGTAGGCAGATATTGCAGGTTCTGTTGCAGCAAAAGTCAATCAACGCGTTTATTGCCCGACTTGTTTATGTTTATATTGACGGAGCTCGTAAAGCTTGTTCTCGCCGCCCCGAGGCCTCCGGGGAAAGTCTATAAATACTGCCAATGAGGAAGCTAGCTTGCTGAAAGAATATCTTTTGCAATGGTGATTTGGCAAAAGATTGTCCACAATCGCACTTGATTTCATTTCGATTATCAATGTCGCAGAAAACGATTCGTTTTCAATGCCGTGGCTTCATTGGCATTTCCCGTACGGGGGGCTAATCCCAGCTCCCCAGATCCGGATATGCAAAAAAGGGCAACTTGCAGTCCATATATATGCATTCCCTTGTACGATTTCCATGTTAGAGCCGCCTTATCGGACCCCGCTGCCATGTCGAGCCACTGATTGTGGCGAGTGCGAGGGAGGGGAAGAACCTGATTACTGGCGTCCTCCCCATGGGCCCCCAAACAAGTGCCTACACTTGGAATAAACTATCCTATAGGGGCAATCCTACTTCCTAATTATTGAATCTTGTTGAAGTATTTTTTTGACTGCAGTTCCATCTGTTCCCGCATTAGCTCGTGTCTCACCCTGATTTTGCTTCTGTGGGGGCTAGGAGTGCGACGGTTCCGGGACCTTAAGCTGGCCCCAGTCGCTTCGTTCGCCTGGTTGTTGGTGGCATATTTGCATGCAAGCTGACTGTATGACTGCACCACCCTGTCCACCGCCCAGCTAGCATTCCATTGAATAGAACAAAACTGAAACAAAGACACTGCTAGGGCTGCCTTGTGCTACCATCGGGGATTATAATCCGAAATAACAGCTTACAAATCGCCCAAAAGCGGACAGCACTGCGCTTTCAAATTAATTTCAATTAATTTCTCCCTAATTCCCTTGTACTTTCAATGATTCAATAGACAGGGATTCGTGTTTGGAATCTGCTTCGGATGAGTGGTACAGGGAGTCATGGGAAGGGAAAGCCCGAAGATAACTTTCAAGCTATTGTTCTGCAACAGTTTAGTAGATAATTTATTACTCATACGCACTGTTGCTCTCTATTTAAATACAATTTGTTTATTACTCATACGCACTGTTGTCATCCAATATATCATTGTCCTTCACTAAAAACCAATTACATTTTCAGATGCCTGGACTTGTGGTTTTTAGACGCCGCTGGTCTGTGGGCTCCGATGATCTCGTGGTGCCGGGTGCATTTCTCCTGACTATACACTTTATATGGTAAGCAGCCCCTCCCAGACCCTCCAAGACTCCCAAAATAAATACATTTTCTACGGTTCTCTTCCATTGCATTCAATACACTTGGCTTGTTGTGACAGTTTTGTGATCGTTAGCGTTTCGTTGGTTATCTTTGAGTATAATACACGAATTTTAAGCGTAAAACTATTGTTCTATCATCTAATAGGCTACTTGTTGATACTTTTTTGTAAGTATTATTAAGTGAGTGGTGCTAATTGTTTGACTCATGCCTGCAATACCCAAATTTCAGTTTCAATATGCGTAGAAATAGGGATATGTGTGATCTCGATGAGAGGAAGTATTCTAGATGCCGAGGCGAGAACCTCCATCAACATCTGGATATACCTCAAGAGCTGTAAGTGACTAGTATTTTCTTCATATCATTTAACTAATAACTATTTCCGTTTCAGTGGTCATTCTCTTCGACATTGCCTGGTTGATAGTGGGCTCCGTTTGGCTGGGCCACTACTATTCCACCTCCCCCATCGATGATCCCAAAAAGGTCTATATAGGCAAGTTCGATTCATAGATCGCGATTGAATTGTTTGTTATTATTTTCCCTCTCTCCCATAGCCATTATTATCTGCAACTGGGTTCTAGTGGTCATCACTTTGATCACCATCTGGTGCACCTTCGATGCGGCAGGTCGATCTTGGGTGAAGATGAAGAAGTACCAACGGTCTATGCGCGAAACGGAGTCAAGATTCAACTACAAGAGAAGTAACTCCATGAACCGAAATTGGCGGCAAAGGTTGGTTTCCTCTCAAATAGTACTTCCTATATATATTCTATAATACAAAAACCTTTTTCGAACCTCCTCTTTTCCAGAAAAGTGATGAGGGCCTATCAGGACAGCTGGGATCATCGCTGTCGTCTGCTATTCTGCTGCATGGGCTCCTCGGAGCGGAACAGAAACTCCTTCACGGACATTGCCCGACTGCTGAGCGACTTCTTCCGGGAGCTGGACGTGGTGCCGTCGGACGTGGTGGCCGGCCTGGTCCTGCTCCGGAAGTTCCAACGCCTCGAAAGGGAGGCCATTGTCAGGCAGAGGAAGAACGGCACCTACGAGTTCCTCAGCGGCGTGCCGATCACGGAGCGTACCCAGTTCCTAGCACTCAACGATGCCAAAAACTATGACTTCTTTCAGACGGTCATCCACTACATGTACTTTGCCCAGGGCGCCTACGGCTGGCCCATGTACGTCATCATAAACCGGACCAAGATGTGGCACCTCCTGCCGGAGTTGAAGTGAGTAATGCTCTAACTTATTGCTTTCGAGTGTGGTAGGCTCTAATCGAACCAAAGCTCTCCAGTAAGCATCAATTTACGCATTTAATCAACCCAATTATGTCCTGCCAACATCAATCGGACAGGACCAAAACACTTTACACAAATATATTATATCTGATAGAGGTTTTTGCTGGGAAAATGATATTACCATTTCTCGGGCCAATGATTGAAAGCTTTTAGTATTGTAGTGGCCTCAAAGCCTCAAACATAATTCGATAGAGCAGAAACTGTATTTGTAAGCCATAGGAAATGATTTATTTTTTTTGTTTTCCATTAAAATTGTAATTCCCTGGAAAAACTTTGATGAAGGGGGGACTCTGAAAAAAGTTGCCTCCACTTTGCAGTGGCGATGCAGTTTTGTTTTATTCCGTCAGCTATTTTCCTGAAAATGTGAAAATTGCAAATACAAATATGTATGTGTGTATGTTCGGAAAAGCCCCCGCAGCCACGGCGTAGGTGTGTCATGTGTTTTCGTGAATAAACAAAAGTAAATTTGAGCTTTAATTAAAAAAACTGTTGGCCATTATGATGGAAAATGTTTACGCATTTGTTATGAATCGGAAAAGCCGCAAGGGGCGTTTTTCGTGTGAATTTGTGAGTTTATTCTGCAATACATTTTCAAGGCTTCAAGGAGTGCAAGGACTCTGGTAGGGAACGCTTTCAGTTTCATTAACTCCGACTTTTTAATGGGCAGGGGAATTATTTGGATGACATGAAATTAATAAATGATGTTTCCTTGCTCCCTCCAGATGCTTTGGCTGTTTCTGTGGCAGCGGCGACGACGCGGAAGTGATCCAGGACAACTGCTGTCTCTGCAACTATGCAGCCCTGAAGAAAACCCTCCAAATGGGCGACATCGACATCGTGTACGCCACCTACCACGTGGACGTGGGCGAGACGCCCTTTTTTGTGGCCGTCGACTACACGCAGCGCGCGATAGTGATCAGCATACGGGGCACACTGAGCATGAAGGACATACTCACGGACCTGAATGCGGAGGGCGAGGTCCTGCCGCTTCAGCCGCCGCGCGACGATTGGCTCGGCCACAAGGGAATGGTGCAGGCTGCGATCTATATCAAGAATAAGCTGCAGGAGGATAACATAATTGAGAAGGCGCTCCAGCGGAATCCCGATCGGCAGACGCACTCCTTCGACCCGGTGCTGGTGGGTCATTCGTTGGGCGCCGGAACCGCGGCGATACTGGCGATACTCTTGAAACCCGACTATCCCACTCTGCAGTGCTTCAGCTACTCGCCTCCTGGAGGCCTTCTCAGGTGGGCTTAATCTCTTCCTTGTTGACTTGCTGATCTGTAGTTGGTTGCTTGTTTCGCTTAACAGTATGCCCGCCGTGGAGTACTCCAAGTCGTTCATCACCTCGGTGGTTTTGGGCAAGGACGTAGTGCCCAGGATTGGCTTGAACCAAATGGAAGCCCTGCGAGCGGACTTGATCAATGCCATTCAGCGCAGTGTGGATCCCAAGGTAGATATTCCTTGCACTATTGTACTAGAGATGGAATGTACTATTAAACTTTATATTTTCTTGCACCATCTTAGTGGAAAACCATTTCCTGCTCAGTAATTTGTTGCGGCTGTGGACCGGAGCCCACCTCCGTGGTGAACATGTCCGGCCAGGACACGCACATAAATCAATATCAGGAGGTATTTCCCACTAAAATGTCCCATTCCATTGGCTGGCCATAACATTGTATCTTTTAATTCCTCCGCAGGAACGTGGCACTGCCCGTTCGACCAGCGCGCATCCGACGGATAGCTCGATTGCTTTGACGTTGCACCAGCCCTTGTATCCGCCCGGTCGCATCATCCACATAGTGCGTCACCATCCCAAGGCTGAAGAGTGAGTTGATGATTAGCCAAAGGCAAAACGAAGAATCCAAATTTAGAATTAAATGCGTTAATCCGAGTCCGTATCGGCATTGGCATCCGCATTTGATTCCGCCTCGACCCCGACAGCCCTTGTGATTTATTTGTTGTCGTTTTGTTTGATTCGAATTGAGATCCGAGTTCGTCAAAGATCACAGATCCGCCTCCCTGACCAAGGTCCGTGCTAATTGAGGGGCTTATCTGTCGCCTCCAGTGAGAGTTGCGAGAAATGCCGGACTGATCCGCAACTGACTCACCACCATGACGTCAGATATTTAGATTTGATGACGATGGGTCATCAGTTTCATATGCATATGTCAGGTCTATAGGAGTCTCATTCATTCCAGAACTTGATATTGGGGGCTTTTTAGTCTGTTTCATATCATTCATCAAGTTCCACTCACTCCCATTCGATACCAACTTTTCAAATCACTATACTCTCTTGCCTAGAAGGAAGTACTTTTTCTCAGTGCATGATCTTGTTCTCACCTGGAGAGCAATGAACTCTACAAGTATTGAGGTCGGGCCCTTCGCGCTCCGCCAACCGAAAACCTCTAATTTCTGTCCAAGATTGACATACCCGTGAGATTTATGTAACTACTCGTACAAAACGTGACGTCTCAGTTACTGAGATCATTAGAGTATAGTAACATTAACTTGAACTCGAAATTTAAAGTTGAAGTTGTACGTGAGCCCATAACATTTTCCCATATATATCACCATCTTTAGGGCAAGTCTCATGAAAAGGAAAGTGTAAGGGCTAAACCTTACACTAGAGCCTAGCCCAAGGCTAGACATGAGTTGAAAACTTAAGACAGCGCATCATATAGTCGGATATGCCTCGACTGCTCTCACTTGTTTAAGTTTATGTTTGTTTTTTGTATTCTTTTGTATGAGATTTGTGTTGCTGAACTTGTTTTTGTATTCGTTTTCACCGAACGGACGTGTTTTTGTTGAAAATTTCTGTTTTAAACCCCCGAGCCCTCCAAAAAGCCCCCCTTCCAAACGTAATAGAAATGAAAATAATTTTCAAAAATATTTTTTCAGGCAAAAATACGACAGTGGTTGGAGGTAGGCACACACCCATCACACATATCACACATCCATATGCCCACATACACCTACACCCACACAGCTACTAAGTTCAGATTCAGATACAAATCGCATCCAACAGATTGAAAGATGAAGAGCTTGAGAGCAGCGCTGCAGTAACTGAACATCTATCTCTATCTTTGTTTATCTCTCTTTCTCTCTCTCTCTCTCTCTCTCTCTCTGTCTGTCTCTTTCTTTGTTTCTATGTCTATCCTGCTCTTGCTCGCGCTCTCTCTCTTTCTTTCGCACACTTTCTCTGTGTTTTTTATTAGCTTGTTTGGTTTGTTGTGTGTTCGAAAGAAGAATCTATTAAATTTCAGTTTTAAGAAAATATTTCATAGAGTTCTTGTATAATTTTTGCATGATGCATGTCTCATACCATCCCTTTCTTAGACTCTATCTCTGTCTTTGTGTCTCCCTCTCTCATTCTCTCGTTGTCTGCCCCTCTTGCTCACACTCACACGAGTTGTGTCCTTATCCGTTCTTTTTTTTAGAGAATTAGAAGACCCAGCATGATTTTCGATCCAAAACTTTCAGTAAAAATAATACTGGTAGGAATCTCTTGGAACAAATTCAAAACTCAAGCAGATTTCTACGATATTATATATTATATATATAGACTTTTTGTGGTAAAAGATTGATTAGCAGGACTTTTGTGTAATATATCCCCATAGACCGTAGCTTGGCATTTCATTTATGAAAGTTTAAGAAAGAGCAGTATTTTAAATGATGTTTTGTGTATTTTTGCAGAAATGTCCTGAAGAATCGGGAGCCCGTCTACCAGGCCATTTGGGCCGATTCCACGGACTTTGACGAGGTGCTGATTTCGCCGGTAATGCTGCAGGATCATATGCCCGACAAGGTCCTGGCCGCTCTCAAAAAGGTAATTTCAGAGTTCGAGGACGGGCCCAGCTCCTCGGAGCACAGCTACTCCACAGCCAGTTGATCTGATTATTTGGACTGGAGTTGAATGGGAATGGGAATGAATGCCACCACAATCCTAGTACACCACCCGTGGTCGTCGTATATATATAGTCTATAGACCCTAGAGCCTCCGCATATGTATAGCATATATACTATAATCTGTAGTACGCAGCACCGATCTAGTTAGTTCATGTATACCTTGCCCACTAGTCTAGCCTTGTGTTTGGGGGGAAGGAACAACTTTGATCAAGTAAAAAACTTCAAAAAAAAGCCACTTGAACACAAAAAACACACTCCCTCAGTCATGACAAGCATAAATGCCTAAATATCTTATTGTATATTTCTAGTCTAAGAGTTATCGCTTATTGTTTATAGTTTTGAGTAATGTTACAATCTTTTTTTGTATTAATTTATTTTCGCTTAAGAGATTTTGATTTAATGTCCTCAGATACTGAAGCAAAGAAACATTGAACCGATACTTAGCCAGCACTTGCAAACCTTAAAATCCAGTCCACTATTTTGTATTTAAGGCCTTGACGATGGACTTTGAATGTTTACAACTACGCCTAAGTTATATATTTAAATTGTATTGTATTTTGTTTGTACTTCGCTTAAGCAATCCCTGTGTCTGACCATCTAACGAGTAAGCTGAACAAATGTAATTTGCATTTCGCTTTCCCAATCTCTGTGTCACAATGCTCTCCACGAAATATCTCACTGTTGAGTCGAGGCCCTAGCCCGATTTCAACTGGATTGATTTCTTTATTTTTATGATCAATATATACACATTTTTATTTTGAATTATTGCTTTTTATTATTTCTGATACCTAGGCGTCGTGTGGGTATCTGCGCAGTTGTAAGTTTCCAATGCTATGCTAGAAGTGCAGTCAAAATGATTCAAAAGATTTCAAGGCTTCAATAGCTATTTGTGGATCTTGGATGCACCTCAATAATCACCGCTAGTATCTGGTGTGAATTTGAGTTGAAAAATAATTATTTCATTTGAGTTCTTTACGCGGATTTGATTTGGTAAGTTTATTAATTTCATATTTTATGCTTTATCCCCACCAACCACCGACATAAACACGAAACATCTGCTGCATGGGAATGGTTGTTGGTTGAAATGTTGTGAAGCTTATGTAATGGCTTAGCTGGGAACAGGTTGTGTGCTTAGATGCCAGTGAGAGAGTAGTGGATCCTAGCTAAAAGGACCTCCGTCTATCCCCAACGTCAGTTTTCCAACCCCGATCGTACTCAAAACCTAATTAAGTTGAATTTTGTGTAAAAACTGATGAACTTAATAATCCTTCTTGTTCTGCTTCTTTTCGAAACATAACGATTTTCGATAAAATCCGATAAACAAATATCGTTCTTACCCGATGATGTGCACAGGTCGTGTCTTGTAGAGATCGAACCGTAAAGGCATGTACCTCTCGTAGACGTAATGATAACACGACAGTAACTACAACTACAACAACTACGACAACACAAAATACTGATACCAGGTACAGCTGCCCGCCTATATTAGAATAATATAACAAAACAGTCAATCTCAAATTTAATCATTAAACAAATGAACTAAAGCAACTTTCCATTTTGCTCTCTTTAAAACGAAACAAAATTTCTTATGTCAACCGAATTACAAGTCTCTCTCTCTCTCTATATCTCTCTCTCTCTCTATGTATATTTTCTCTCCCGCTCTCAACCTAACCTCAAACAAAAACAACCTGTTAATTTTTATATTATCTCTAAATGTAATTAAACTCGCTGTGTATGTACAACGAATATCGATATTGTGTCTCGCACCCGGAAGCTCCCACTGATCCACCCAAAACCAGAAAACCACCCACTCCTCACCAAAACGAACTATTAATCCATTTGCGCAACTGTACCACTCACTCACCCTTTGACTCAACTGTACTTAGTCACACGCTATCTGCATATGCATCTGTCTCTTTCACTCTCGTCCACTGTCCGACTGTACATACATACTTGCATCCCACTCTCGCTCGCTTTCTCTGTCTCTCGCTCTCTCGCTCGCAACATATATTCGTCTCTTTCTGCATTTGAATGTAACCACCAGCTGTATAAAGCATGATTGATCGATTCGATTGCTTGATAAATAATCGATTATTTCGATAAATCAATCAATCAAAACGTGACTAGATTTATCTAGCAATCAATCCATTAATCGACCAAAAGTTACAGTAGGACTTTAAACTATGTCTAAGCTGGATCTAAAAAACAGGATTTTATTTAATCTATGAAACTTTCACTCCAGGTTGTAACAACGAGTGGGCCACGCAAGCCCCAGCGCCAGACATCCAATGCATTCTCCACTGCATCGAACGAAGGTCACGAATCGGACCACCAGGAGCTGGCTCATAGCAGCACTAATGGCGAAACGGATCCAATGAGACCCAACTCCGGAACGGAAACGGAAGTTGAAACGGAAACGAATCATGGCCGGACACATTGCAAACGGCCCTCGCAAAGTTCCTACACGAATCTGAGCAACTGCCTGCCCCTAACGCCGAGTGCCCAGCACAAGCTCTGCTTGGAGACATCCTTTACGAATGGATCTGGTTGTGGAACTGGGTCGATACCTCTGCAACCAATGCCACCTCGTGGCAGTAAGGCCTCGTCCTTGGCGGGCAGCATTCTGGGTCGCAGCCTTACGCCATATGACATATCAAGCGCTTTGGACGACAGCCTGGCCACGGTGGCTTTGCGGCAGAGTCCATCCCTAATGAGCTCAGAGACGACAGGCACAGTGATTGCCAGTCACGAACCTGAAACGGAGGACATACCAGTGCCCCGGCTCAAAGCGGTGGCTTTTGATATGGCCCCAACCCCGCCTCCGATCCTGCTCGGACGCCAGCTGGACGAGAGGTCCCTGCTCGGATGGCAGTCGGGCGAAAGGCTACTCCTCGAGCGTCAGCACTCAGAAAAGAAACCTCGCACTCTGCCCCTCGCTCAACGCCAGGCTCTGCGTAGAGCTTCGGATGCAGGAACTGGTGCCGGAGTAGACCTTCTACACGACGACTGGTACGGATTGGCACCATTGGCCAGCCCGGAAACGCTCTCGGAGATCTCCAGTGTCTCATCGCGCACCAGCGTGCCCATTAGCCTGGCCAACAGTATTGAGAGGTATCTGCATCACATGGGAGTGGCAGTTGGTCCCCATAAGGTACCTCTCGAAGATATCTTCGAGTCGCAACTGCACACGCCCAAGGTGATGCGGCGGGCTCCCAAGTTCACGGAAAATCTGGCAGGATGTGCCGAAGACACCAGAAATCTGGATCAGTACAAGCGCATGGGTCGTGTCTTTGTCACCTTTCCTCGCATCTATCCCGACCACAGTCTGGACTCCAGTGACGATAGTTTCGAGTCAGCCTCGGCGCACAGTCTGCAGAGGTTGCCCCAGTTGCCGCAGACCTCCAAATCGGCGGATCCGTTGGAAGGCGAGCAGGATGTGTCCAGGGAGGCGCAGCCGGTCAAGAAGTTAACCTTTAGCGATAGCGACATCCTAGCCGATGACCATTGTCTGCGACTGTGCCCGCATTGTCCGTGTGGCCGGGATGCCCAGAGCGGATGCTGCACCCGCTCCCAGCACGGTCAGTGCAGTGATCTCGCGGGTGGAACGGGCGCCAGTCTCGGATTGGGCTTGGGTTCCACGGACACAAGCTTCTACAGTGCCAATTCCTCGCTAGAGCAGGTCGTCACGCCAGCACGCCAGAATGGCGGACCCCATCTCGAAGAGATACTGATGCGTCCAGGGGTACTGGAGTCCCATTTTCCAGTTCTGGGCGGTGGCTCTGGCCTGGAGACTCCGGCCCTGGTGGCGCCCGCCTCTCCCTCGCCGATGAGTAACGGAAAGCGACCGGATGTGGTCGGCGGACGGGTGAGGAAGCGGCTCTCGTCGGAGGAGTTCGTTTTCACCCGCAGCGAGGACATGCCCAGTCTAGTACAAATCGGTGATAGGAACTCTGGTTCGCCGGCGGGACGTCGTCGTAAAGGATGTGTCTATCCGGCCGGGAATAGTCTTCATCTGGATGCTGCTGCTGCCGCCGCCGCTGCTGCTACGGCATCGCCCACGTCCATTAGTAAATTCACCCGAACCCGAGTGGCAGCCGGCTCGGTGGCCAAACAGACGGCCGCCAATAACGAAAGTAATGTCTAAATAGTTGTAAATTGTAAGCAGTACCTTACCTGGATTGTGAAAGGCGATAGCATGGCGATAACAAAACGATAGCAAAGCGATAACCCCCCAAAAACAATCGATCGATTACAATTATCGATTGACTAACAAACTAACATTTTGCATACCGATTACCTAGGGAAACAGAAAACATTTAGCGTTAACACTGGCGATTATTATTAAATAAATGCAATATATATTTTTTGTGCAGCAGATTCCCAAAGCGATGACAAATTTTAATAAAACGTTTTAAAAAATGAAAATATTGTATTTTCTTCTGAATAAAAAGAAGCAAGCCTAAAGAGTTTGAGAACTGAAGAGTTGGGCCTATCTATGTTATTTTAGAATATATTAAAATATAAATGCGTCAGCTATTTGTTTCGGAAATAAAATAGTCCTTTTTCAAATATTGCGCGCTATTTTAACAGCTGTAGAATCAGCTGACTTGCACAGATTGATTTAACAGTTTGGCTTTGCGCGTAACAGCACAGCACTCGCTGTTATTCCACTCAGTTCCAAAGTTCGTTTCCTTCATTTGTTTACATCATTTAGCGTTGAATTCATAATAATACACATAATCGAAACAAATTTGTTGTCAACCCGGAGAAGATGTCCCTGGCCAACGTGCGCGGCATGGTGTTGGCGAACCGCTCCACCTCCCAGCTAAAGATGGCGCATCTAAAGCTATTGAATCACCTGAGTCCTCAGTATCGCCACCTTGGGACATCCATGCCGGAATCGATGGCCACTTCCCCGCCGTCCAGTGTTTCCCCACCACCCCACACGGATCACCTGCATCTGAGTGCCCACGATTACAAGTCTATCCTGGAGCCGGAGAACCAGCACCGGTGCATGGACAAGATGCGGAACTTGCCCGCCTTTCCGCGTCCCAAGACCCTCACGCCCAACAGGCATGAGAAGAACACCTCCGCGGTTCTCATTGCCCTGTGCCAAGAGCGGGAATCGTAAGTTCTAACTGGGTAGAGCTATATATGTTGTATCTTTTAATACTATTGAGATCCTTTAAGTTAGGAGTAACTTTAGATATATTTAAAGTATATAGAGCTCTACCTGGTATTTTACTCTTGGTCATAATATTTAAACTCACTAATGGCTTGGTTTTTAATAGGGACCTGGTTTCCTTGCTGTACACGCGACGATCGCGGCACCTGCGCAGTCACAGCTTTCAGATATCCTTTCCAGGCGGGAAACGGGACCCGCACGATGCCTGCAACGTGGATTGCGCCTTGCGGGAAACGGAGGAGGAGATCGGTCTGCCACGAGATCGAATTAAGATTTGGGGCGAGGCCAAGGAGATGCACTTGCCACGTACCTCGTCCATTGTACCAGTGGTGGGTGTGATCCCCGACTTTCACATATCCGAGCTGCATCTCAACATGGAGGAAGTGGAGGAGGCCTTCATTGTTCCCCTCAACTCACTGATCGTGCCCAAGGCCACCCGCCACACGCAGTTCCGGAGCGGCTACAGCGGACCCGTGTTCGCAGTGGATCACTATCGTATTTGGGGCATCACCGGCTACCTGACGCATCTCTTCCTGCACAGCCTCCTGCCTCCGAGCCTGCTGCCCGACTGCCTCAGGACAAACATCAAGTTTATCCGGCCCTTCAAGCTTCCTCCGAAGCCGGCGCATCATCACAAGCAAAGTGCGACCGATCCCTCGATGCGAGACTGAGGTTATCTGACCTACCGGGAGCTACCGGAGTACACAGATGTCAGTGTGCCATTGAACTCGGCTAACCAGCGACTCCAACTCAGGCTAAGTGCCCAATGTAATTGGGCCGGATTCGATCCCTAAGATATTGTTTTGGTCGAACCAAGCAATACTCCAAAATCGTTTGTGTTCTTTGTGTATAAATTATTGTTGTAGTATTGTTGTAATAGTGACGCGTGATTTTCTGTGACGATGCAATAATATAGAATGTATTCGAGTGGCCAGCGACGGCTCATAGCTATAGCGCCCTCTGCAAGGGTATGGTCATCCAAATAACTGCTAATTCCTTGGGTAATCCTCGCTAATCAATTAGTTTCCCCATAACCATTTATGGAGCCTTACAAAGTATCTATCTGATACGTATAAGATGGATTTGCAGAGATATAGATTGGGAATGATAGCAAGAGTAGGGTTTTCAAGGAACACCCCTTTTAATTGGAAGTTCATTGTCAAGCCAAGAGGATGTCGCTTACTTTCGTGCGGAACTTCGTCCTTCTGAATAGCTGCAGCTATTCCTCCCAGCTATTGAAGATGGGTCTGAAACTTTTGAATCGCCCCGCTCTATGCCAGCTAGGAACCTCCAACGCTTCTGCACCTGTGCCGGAGCAAACAAATCCCCTCCAGCTGAGCCCCGGGAACTATAGGCATCTCCTGGGGGAGGAAAACAGGATCAAGTGCATGGAGAAAATGCACAAGTTGCCAGTTTTTAAGAGACCCCGAGGATTGCCGCCCAGCGACCATGAGAAGAACTTCTCCGCCGTGCTGATAGCCCTCTGCCAGGAGCGGGGCAAGTAAGTTCCGGCGGAGATTGGACCTGCCCAGGCCGAATAATCACTGTCCTTAACCCCCAGGGACGAGGTGTCTTTGTTGTATACACGCCGCTCCAGAAATCTTCGGAGCCACAGTCTGCACCCATCCTTTCCGGGCGGCAGAATGGACAAGGAGGATACCAGCTACGTGGCATGTGCTCTGCGCGAAACGGAGGAGGAGATTGGTCTGCCAGCCGGCCGCGTCCAAGTGTGGGGCGAGGCCATGGTTATCCATTTGCCGCGCACTTCGTCCATTGTCCCGGTGGTGGGTGTGATTCCCGATTTCGACATGGCCGAGCTGCGCCTGAACTACGACGAGGTGGAGGAGGTCTTCACCGTGCCGCTCAACTCAATGATCCAGCCCCAGGCCACCCGGCACACCCAGTTCCGGAGCGGTTACAGCATACCCGTGTTCCAGGTGGAGCCCCGCCGAGTGTGGGGCATCACCGCCTACTTGACGCTCCTCTTTCTCCACAGCCTCCTGCCCGCCAGCTTGCTGCCCGACTGCCTCACGAACAGCGTCCGGTTCGTGAGACCCTTCCAGACGCCGTGGTTGGCGGCTCGCAACCGGAACCAGGTGTCGGATAACTCGATGCGGGACTAGGCTTTAAATAGGAGTCCTGCGCTTGTCTTTTTGTGTTTTTTATTTGTAATTTTTCACTTAAATACAAAAAATACTCTTCATTTCCTCTTCATATTTCTTTTTTCATATTTTTTTTTTTTCTTGTTACGATAAAAATATTTTAATAAAAATTAAAAGCGAACAAAATGGCAACTTGCGCCGGGGAGCGTTAAAAAAAAAACAAGAATCATAATTTTGCGCAAAAATAAGGATACAGAACGGATACTTGAAGGTTAAAAGCTCCTTGACGGATGCAAAAAATGAAAAATCGAGTCAAATCCAGAGGCCGGTAGGCGGCTAAGAGGGGGTTGGGTGTTTCTTTTGCCTGACGAACATCTCTGTATGTCAAATACAAGTTATAGTTCGATAATATTGTTCAAAAACAATAATAATAAAAAAACAAAAAAAAAAACAGGCAGGCGGGGCAAACTAAAGTCAAGGTCGTGGATACTTTCTTTTAAAATTAGGATTTAAGCATAGTTGGGGGGGGGAGGGGGAAAGGCAACGCGGCTGCTTAAAGAACACTTGTTGTGTACTCGCTCATATATAGTAGTATATATATAATATATGCATGGGTGGTTATATCCTTTATGTATACAGTATGTGGATAGTCCTAGCTGAAGCTATGTGGTGGAGTTGCTCTTCTATTACTTTCGGCGCGACATTGTAAAGTTATCCAAAGTGTTGTGGGGGCTGCATGGCGGGGAGGCCTACTCCGAAATATCAATTGGAATGGATGTGGTGAACGTCGGTGTCTCCAGCTCCTCGTGCTTCTTCATTTTGAGACTCTGCAAGAATCAGCGCGTTAGAGCCGAAAGTCGATAGAAGGGTGCCTACCACTCACCTGTTGCAGCTTGTAGTGATTGATGATGTCCTGGTCGGCCGGGCACGATTGTGTGAAGGCGTCCAGCTGGTACATGTGGTACATGTAACGCCACAGCGCCGTCAAGTGCGTCTGGAAGCAGAAGAAGCAGGCAACACGTAATCATTATCGACTCTACGACTTCAACGTCTGATATGGAAGGATTCCGGGTGATCTTGGAACACTTACCGGTATCTCAAAGTCCACAAAGTACTTGCCGGCCACACGGATGTGCTGGAGGCGAGGCATCAGCTCACAGTCGAAGCAGCACATGGTGTCGCCGGTGAGGAAACGGGTGTTGCGCGCAGCCAGGTGGTCGTTGATCTTGCGCAGGTGCGTCAGCAGGGCGGTGTTCTTGGCCTCGTCCTTCTTCACCAGCATCAGCTTCAGCTTGCCGTACAGGTTCTCGATCAGCGTGGCCACCTCCTTGTCCTGGACGAAGAGGTTGTAGCCGCCGGGTATGTTCTTCATGATGTGCCGTTCGATCTTCTCGTTCTCGAGCACGGCCAGCCCATTGTCGATCAGGATCGGGGGGTGGGTGGCCTCGAAGTTGGTGCGGAAGTCGGGCGGGGGCTTCTGCATGTCCACCGTCGTCACCTTCAGACTGATGGTCTTCAGCTCGGCCAGCAGGTACAGGTCCATGAAGTACTCCTGGCAGAAGAGGCAGGCGCCCTTGCGACGACCATCGATTGTAGATGCCTGGAAAGACGTAGAAGTATTATTATAGAATCTGGATCTGGATCTGGCTCCCCCTCGAATGGGGACTTGCATAAGGTCGGGCAGTGTGTCGACGCTTCGCGTGCCGGCAATTACCGATAAACAAATCAAACAAATTCAATGAAATAAAACAACATAATTTCCATCATGTGACATCATCATCCTCATAAGCGTCGCGTGATGAGCCGTCGCTCGTCGATTGCTGCCCGACCTGCGGTTCGGTGTCTTGGGCACCGGAAGCGGGCCAAGATGCCCGGCGGAAGGCCATCCCAGCCAGACGAGCATTCTGCATCGCTGCACTGCCAAGGCCAGCACCTCAGAACAAGATACATTCGCTGGGACACGGACTGTGAGATACAAAGATGGGCAGATGCCAATGCCCACTGTACGTGGCTGCAGCAGATGACGGTGTGGATGATGTCATCTGTGGCCGACTGTGTGCCAGCCGTTTCTGTGTACTATTCTCTCCATATTTTATTATTTGTTTGTCTTTTTAAGTTCTGTGTTCTCCGCTCCTGCTGGCAGCGACAGCCGGCGCAACTTCAATGGCCCCAGCGGGCACTCGACGCTCAACGCTTGAAGGTTGACGCTGAGCAATCAATGTGCGTATATGGCTGTTGTGCATATTTGTGTTCGTTAGATAAGCCAACACACTGCTGTTGGCTTTGGCACAGTTGAGCGTACAACAAATACAGTCGGAGCTTCGAGGCTGCCGGCCAGCGGTTGGGAAAGGAGTTTGGCCAACAACCACACAAGCCCGAAAGGCGGCCATAACTCGCCAGTGTTTATGCACAAAAGCGTAGAGTGAAGCTTATTTCGTTTGGGAAATGATGATCAATGGGGGTTCATGAGTTACGCCAAAGGCTAAAGACTCGAAAGACTACATCGGGGGAGATAACGGGGCCTAAATAATTATCCATTTAGCATTAAGTTAATACGCGTTAGCTCTGCGCTGAAAATTGAATTTTACGCACCAATTGCGGGCAATTAAAATATTATTTCGAGTGTTTGGAGTTAATTAGCATTGCCCTGTGTGTGTGTGTGTTAATGGCTTAATAACCGAGAACCGAGAGCCCAGCCCACCACACAACTACAGTAAAAAAAAGAATAAATAGTTCCACATTCCGTATCAGCTTTTGCCGCGAGGCTTAAACGGTTTATTTCTGTACTCTCTTCCCGATACAATATCTGCTATTAACTGTGCACGTACTGCCAATATAGACAGACATATCTATAACCACAAAGTCCCAACTGACCCGGATTACTTTTGTATCTCTGGCCCGCATTCTGCCGTCTTGCGTTTCTGCCATAACTCTGCGAGTTGCAGAAATCGGACGGGACGGCGGCACACAACGTGTGGCAACGTCGAAAGGTCGGCCGGAGTCACTCGGGCCAATCGTCACGAAAGTCGAGAGTCCACACCAGATACACGTACCCACTGGCACATCCAACAGATACGGATGCGAGTTGCAATTGACGGCTTTTTTCTTTTCAAAATAGAAATGACGAGAGCTGGCAGTTCGAAATACGAAACACGAAAAGCAGTTGGCAAATGTCAAGTGCCATTCACAGATACAGATACAGATACTTCGCCGTATATGGCACAACATCTGGCTAATAATAAAAGCCACTCACCGCAAACAAAACACATAATTAGGGTTGAATAATTAGTAATTAAGTGCGAGGTGTTTTAGGAGACCCTGCCATCGAGACTCTTGGGACTAGGGAGCTCTCCCCAAACTGTCAATACAAATCAAACAGCATTAGTTATCTTAACGGGGCTGCTATTGTCTTGCCCATATCTGTATGCTTGCCCTCCCCCCATCCACAGCTTCGATTTGTTTTCCTTCCAATTGTAAGTTCGCGGCCCGATAAGATATAGACGAAGAGTTAAGTGAAGGCAAATAGACGGCGCTGCTTGGCTTTTTGATTCTCGTTTTCGGGTCTCCGCGCCTTTTACGGCAACATCAGCAGTCCGTCCGGCAAGGCGACCGCAAATCGTTAATAACAAAATTATTAAAGAAAATAAAACAAAAGCTATATACTCTTGCAGCTCATTTTAATATATATATATCCGATCTCATATAGTCGGCCGATCCTTATGAAACTTGGCAGATCGGATAAGTTTGTCCAAAGTGGAATGCATACAAAGTCCCATCCTTCAATCTTCAAAAACATCAAAGTTATGGCATTTCCGATCAATCAGTTGTATGGCAGCTATAGGATATAGTCGGACGATCCTTATGAAACTTGGCAGATCGAATTAGTTGCCAAATGTAAAATCTATATCAAGTCTCATTGTTCTAACTTGAAAAACAACAAAGTTATGGCATTTCCGATCAATCAGTTATATGGCAGCTATAGGATCTAGTCGGCCGATCCCGGTTGTTCCGACTTATATCCTGCCTGCAAAGGAAAGAAGGGTGTGTGCAAAGTTTGAAGTCGGAAGCTTTAAAACTGAGAGACTAGTTTGCGTAGAAACAGACAGACTGGCGGACAGACGGACAGGCGGACAGACGGACAGGCGGACAGACGGACATGCTTATATCGACTCGGGAGGTGATCCCGATCAAGAATATATATACTTCATAGGGTGGGAGATGTCTCCTTCGCTGCATTGCACGCTTTTGACCAGAATTATAGTACCCTCTGGAAGGGTATACAAGAAATAGTGGAAGTAGCTCCTCAAGCGATGCACTGAAAAAAACAAAAAGTAGTATTATAGTTCATGGACTATAGGCATAACTACAGTTATTCTGTTCCAAGACTTAGTTTTTGTTCGAAGGAATTGGTAATTTTTTTTAAATTGAATGTCAAAAATTGTTTCCAGTGGAAAGATTTTATTTTTGGAACCGGTTCTCGCTGACAGCTGCAGCGCCATAATTTAATTTTTGAAAATCATCAAGTTTTGGGGGGTAGGGCGGTGAGAGGTGAGAGGTGGTGGCATCTGCAAGCTTTCCCTCCCCTTTCCCCAAAAAAATACTTTTTTTCGATCACCCACACAGAGAGGTATGCCATATCTTATCGGAGTCGGCGGAAGCTATCGCCGCTTCACGATGATGATGGTGATGATGAAGATGACGATCGGGGCGGGTGATGAAGTAATAGCCGAAATAATAGAATCAGAAATAGAAGCCCAATCAGCGCAAGTGCCGGGCTGGCAGGTGAAGTCAGCCCGCCTATCGTGGCCCACAAGCTGGTAATGGCCTAATGGGGTGGCCGGCAGTGGGGTTACAGTTTGAACCGCATATAATGGACAAATCAGAATTTCTTCAAAGAGAGGCCCCACTGTACTTGTGGAGCCTTCCAGCCGGCCATCACTTTGTAGATTTATGCCCAGAACTTTTCCGACTTAATTGCCAGCCTGGTTGGACAACCTTAGAAGCGTTAGGTAATTAACTCGAAATAAATAATGTACGAGCTACGGAAGGTGATCAAGAGTCGACAAACTATACATATATCTTATACATATGTATGTATGTAGTAGATGGTAGATGTAGATGGAAGACTCACAACCCTGCAGTACTGACATTCATGTCACCGCCTTTTCACGCCGAAATGTCAAGTTTTGTTCGAAAATCTACTTTTGTTTCTTTTAAATATCTCAGTCTCTGTATGAAAGGGTTTATTTAATTATTTAAGTTAATAATTAAGAAATTAAGATTGTTTTATAAATGCAAATTCCTGATAGCTTAGAGGTTTGCATGTTGGTCCAAAGTTCAAGAACAAAAGCACGAAGGTTCTATTCCCAGTGGGGCGGGTAAGTAACTTTTCATAAATGTAACTTTTCAATATTAATAATGTTACTTAACATTTTAATTTAGTTCACAAGTGGTACAAATAAATTAATAGAAACTGTTAAGAATAAATACATTAAAAATAATAATTTTCAAATTAGGAGATTAAAGGTTTTTTTGCTTTTAGTTTGGTCCATTAATGAGCTTTGATTTATTCAACTTTTTCAGCCCGGATTCGCACTTCCTTTTCAGGGCTGATTCAGCACTGCGATTCTGGTCTGAATCAGGGCTGATTTCGAGATGATTTTCACTCCTGAATGGGCTGAATCATGCCTGAATGTCGAATTCATGGCCGAGAGGACAAAAAATTTCAAAACAAAATTCATGGCACCTTGTTCTACAGTTCAGGGCTGATTCGTGAGGGAGCAGGGGGACGCACGGGTGATTCGTGCGTGTTTCATGGGTGGCTGGTACCGGTACTGCAGGGAACAACAAGTCGCCGGACGACACAAGATAAATAAAATAAAAATAATACACGCCACCTACAGAGACGTGATGGTGGGGGCAGGGTGCTGAGGGTGCTGAGTGGGAGTGGGAGGGTGTCCGGAAACCCTTGCCTGTTTTTCTTGGCAGTTTCTGATAGTTTCAGTCACACATCAAGGCCCACAACTGCAACAAACACTACATTTCAGATAACAAATTCGTCTAAAATCGTTGTTTTGTAGATTGTGCTTGAAAGTAGAATTTTGGAAGAATTCCAGGGCTTAGCGGGAGGCAGTCTTTGAGTTTGCTTTTAATCTTCTAGCCCAGTTCCCAGACAAGTTTTGTAACTTTTCTCCCAAATCTTACGGCCACAGAGTCCAAAGAGTCTGTAGGTCATTATTGTTTCCACAAAATCTGCTTTTTTTTTGCTGGTTTAAAAAGTGCAAGCTGTTGTTGGGTCTCAAGAGGCAGCCAGCCGAGTGGCAACAAAGAGTCGCACTTTCCTTGGGGCATCTCGAGGGCCAACAGTGGCTGGCGTTGTGGGGCGCCGAACAAGGGCCCTGAGTAGCCGAGAAGAGGGGCCAGTTTTCAAAGCCACACTGGTCTCTCATTTTCGAAAATAATTTAAGAAAATAGCTATTAGTTTTTTAGTTAAATATATTATTTTTATTTAGCTTTCGGTGAAAAGTAAAAGCACGGCTGTACTTTTCAGGAACGAGGCCTAAAGAGAGCTCTGGTCGTCTGTTTGTGTGGATTTTAATATTATTTTTTATTTTTTAGCATTTAAGAGTACTAAGCTTTAATACAAACTAGTACTTGAACTAAACTAGTACTTGGTGTTTGTTTTGATTGCCGCTTTGTTTTGATTCGATCCGATGGATGGGATGGCATGGGATGGGATGGCATGGCCGATTTCTGGAACGCGGCAGATCGCGTGGGCGATGACTCCGACTCGGAGCTTGTTTTGGCCCAAGACGGGGCTCCAAGCCGAGCCGAGCCAAGGAGGCGGAAAAGCGCGCACGAGAAAAACCTGTTTAGCGTTCAATGATTGTTTTGTTAGAGTGTTGGCCGTGCCCCAGCCCCTGCCACTGCCACTGCCACTCCGAAACAAGAAAACACATTTGTATTTGTTTGTTGCCTGCACGCGCGGAACAGAGAGGCATGCCACGATCCAAAGCCCGATGCTTTATAGCTCCGACTTTCCTCCGCGCCAATTTGAACTTTCACTTTTTTCCGCCGCTGCTAGTACGCTGGGAAATGTGGAAATGGAAATGAAAATGGAAATGTTGCGTTGCCTGCGCCTTGCCTTGCCTTGTTTGGAGGCTCGAGTGCGTTGCTGCCAAGAGTTATGTCAAAGATGCTTCTGCCGCCGCTCTTCTGGAGGTCGCGGGAGTCGCGGGAAAGCTCAGGTGAGAGGAAACAGCTGCCAGCAGGTGCGCCAGTACTTTCTCCCGCAGAAAGAAAACAAAATTTGAATAAAGTCCACAGGAAAAGGGAGCGGAGCCATTGCATTTGGAGTTGGGCTTTTATTTGTTTTT
Organism: Drosophila monieri; assembly: GCA_035047585.1. Classification (NCBI taxonomy): domain Eukaryota; kingdom Metazoa; phylum Arthropoda; class Insecta; order Diptera; family Drosophilidae; genus Drosophila; species Drosophila monieri. The sequence goes on along the minus strand of JAWNPJ010000061.1, from coordinate 9,178,822 downwards.
GGGAATGGTGTGGGTATAGCATGGAGCACGGGCTGCGGGTTCGGGTTTAGTCATGGCTCTTGGGGTGCGGCCTCCGTGGCGTGGGCCGCCGTGCCGTGAGCGAGGCGGGTGAGTGATTCGATAGAATCAGCAAACAGCAGGGCCAGCTCCACTCCACCAGCTCCAAAGTGTTCCGAAAACCATTACAATGACTTTGGCAAACAGTGGGAACTCAAACAGAAGATGAATGGCCACAAGAGTCATCCTCCCTGCCCACAGTCTAGCAATCTAATTCCCAGAATTCCTCCTCCAAATGCTTGGCAATTATTTGAAATAAATAATTTTAAAATATTTATTTCCGCAGAAAACTGGACAAGAGTGTAGATTTATGAGCGCCAGCACCTTGACCGGCGCTGTAGGTAGGTGTCAGCTTTTGTGTTTTCTTCGGTTCTTGGGACGTGGGGCATGACGTATGCGCCAAGAAATTTAGAAATCACTAAACGATAAAAAAAAAAAAAGAACCCTCACCAGCACACACACACACTCGCATAGATTAGAGGCCGACGAGCACCTCCGAGGAGAGGCTTTTGGAACAGTTCTGTGTTGTGGCGTTGAAAACGAATTCCGAAGAGCAGGAGGAGCATTGCCGAGCAATTGGAGCAATGAAATGTGATTAAAGTTTATGGCAGATAAGAAATCGGGGGGAATATGTTCCAGAAGTGCAGACTTTGCACACACACACACACCCTCCCTCCTGTGTATGCAGATATGAGTCTCTTCGGATGAGAGGGAGAGCGAGGAAGAAGAACCGGTTTTGGCGATGCTTAGAAACTACAAAAACACAAAGCACACACACACACACAGACACAGACACAGGTAGAGGAGCAACGGAAGAAGGCGGTGGGGGGAAAGGTGTGAAAAGAGGGGATACACACTCCAGGCCAGACTGAAAGAGCCAAAAACGCACAATACTCTCAAAGGAGGCAGAATCTTTATTGAGTTTGTTGGACAATATTTGGACATTTGCTTTCCAAGTGCTTCACTTAAATACTAAATATTATTACTAATATTATACTAATATTATTTTTTTTAAATATTTATTTATCTTAATATTAAATGACACTTGCAGGCACAGGCTTATCATTATTATTTTTACAAACTTGGCTGTAATGCTTATAAGAATAAGAAGGTGTTGCTATTTTCGTGCCCCCTGCTGTATGTAGTATTCTGTGACACACTGCAAAGTGCTAGAATGAAGAGGCCGAATAAGAAGCAGCGCGGCGGCTAGCAGAAGAAGAAAAACGGCAGTTTGTGTTTTTTTCTAGTTTCCCTTAATTTTTCTTTTTGTTGTTGCTTCGGCAGCTGCTGCATTTTCCCTCGCCGCTGCATGGAAATTTTCGCAGCGCCACACGCACACCTCTACAATGTCTGCATGTAGGTGTGTGGATGCAAAGTAGACTTTTCCATACATATCTATGCACTTTTCCAACTTTTCCGCTTACCTTTATGATCAACTCGATTTCGGGTACATCGAATTTGCTGCTGCCGTTGGTGGACTCCTGCTGCTGCTGCGTTTCTACGTCGGCCGACATGGTCTTCGGGTAGTCTTTGATAGTTTCTTCAAAAGCGAATTCTTCGTTTTGTCCGCGTGACTGGCGGTGCGTTTCTTGAATTATTCTTTTTTTTCGCTTGTCGCTTTTGTTGTTTGTTGTGCTAATTTTTTTGGCCAACACACGCACACTTACGCACAGACGCCGACACAGTCACTGGACGCCACCAAGCTATCACACACACTCACACACACAAACGAGAAGATCTCGTAGATAAAAAAAATTAAATAAATACGTTGTAGCGTTGGTGCTTAAGCTCTGCTCTTTGATTTGCGGACTGCCGAGTCGGAACTTGCGATTCGAATGCGTTTTCTTGGCAATTTACCAGCGCTTTTCGGTTGCCAAGTGTGACCAGCTGCTATTACCAATCTGTTTGTGGCTAACGCTTGGTATCGGACTGTAATAATCTCGGATTACCAGTTGGTTTCCAGTGCTGCCAATAAGTATAAACAAATTTAATTAATTTATTTTAAAATTAATTCTTTACGCCGTAAAGTTTACGACACGAAAGAAATTATAATTTCGATTATGAGATTTCAAGTTGGACACACGGCCAGCGTCTCTCTGGATGTCTTAACGGTAATATAATATCTGAGCTCTTTAAATGTAAACATATATGTTTTTGAAAGCGTAATATTAATAATCTTATCACTTATTTTCTTATTTCATAATTTTGAACAAATTATTGCAATAAAATTTGAAACATCAGTGTCGTCACTGGCCACGCTGCCACTCTGGTCACACTAGCACGCGCCTTCGGAAGCCGATTTTGTTTTTTTAATAATTCTTCCGAAAAAACGAACCGGCTTATCCCCATCACCATGGACCTGGTGGAGCTGCTACAACAGGCCCAGCGCCTCACCAACGAGACGAAGATGGACACGGAGATGCCTCGGGTGGAGCGCACCATCTCCCAGGTGCTCCAAGCCACCCAGGAACTGCACTCGCGTGTCACCCAAACCGGTACCAACGATCTCCAAGCGTAAGTTCTTGCTTTAAATTAATGTGAGGGGCTTTAACCAAAGGCCTTTTCATTCACAGTCATATACTGCTTGGCTCAAAGGGCTTGGATCTCCCGATACTGTCGCAAAAGCTAGAGTCGCTGAGCGCGCGAAAAACCTTCGAACCCCTGGATCCTGTGACAGACACCGATGTACAGGGATATCTAAAAAACGAGCGGGAGAACGCCATTCTCTCTGTCATTGAAGAGACCAACCGCAGTGTAAGTGCATTCAATGCCTTTATCAGTTTCTGAATAAATAATCCGTTCCTGACATTCCTTAGATTTTCGAGGCTGTGGATCGACAGAAGTGGCGTTGCGTTTACGCTGAATGGGGCGAGGAAAAGGAGGTGCTTCTGAATGCTCTCGTGGGTCCTCGTCCAGAGATCTTTCCCGATTTACAGCGCCAGACTGTGAGGACGACGCTGGCCGATAATCCACAACCGTACTCCCGCCTGCTTGACGACATACAGAAGAAGTATGCCGCAAGGATCAAGGCCTACAACGAAGCTAACATTCAGGGCACCCACCGTGAGAACCTGGTGGCCACCTTTGCCAAATTGTCGGAGAAATTCGATGACGAGCACGTGCAGGAAATGTGGGGTGTGCTGGAATACATGGCCGATGTGACGCCGATGGTGCGCAGTACTGATCCCATACACACTCGCCAAACCGCACCCCATTTCGTCCAGCAGGCGCGCACCTACTTGGAGCGGCGCTACAAGACCTACATGAACACGGTCGTCCAGAAGAATCTGCTCGTGGCCGCACGCGGTGGAGTCCCAAATACCTACAACCTGGTCGTCTCCTATGTGGGCGTTAACTTTTATCAGCCAAGGTCGCTAGTCGGGCTGGAGGACATCAGCGACGGCAAGCCGCTGTGGCCACTGATCTACTACAGCTTGAGGAGCGGTGATTTGGGGGCAGCGATTCAGTTCCTCAAGGAAGCGGGCGTCTGTCCCGATCTGCTCAAGCTGATGATGCTGCAGAAGCGCGGCGATACTGAGACTCCAACTTCTAAGATTGAAACTTCACTGAAACTAGATTACAACAACAAGTTACGTATCTGCAACGATCCCTACAAAAAGGCGGTGAGTGTGGCGTAGAATCTCCTAAAGAATATTTATAATTAGTTCAAACATTTTCAATGCCATAGGTGTTCGCTATAGTGCTCACCTGCGATCCCCACGATGGACACGTGGAGCTGATGCGCACCATCGACGACTTCCTGTGGCTGCAGCTTTCGATCCTTCGACTGAACGAAAATCGTCACTACGACATCGAGCAGCTGACCTACCCCGGCCTGCAGTCGCTGATTCTGGACAAGTACGGCGAGAACTACTTCAATGCCCGCGAAAAGGCGCCGCTGTACTTCCAAGTCCTGGCCCTCACCGGCCAGTTCGAGTCTGCCATTGAGTTTCTCTCCCGTACGGATGCGAATCGGCCCCACGCCGTGCACATGGCCATTGCCCTAAACGAGCTCTGCATGCTCGGCACCCCGAGTTCCGTGCAGGCGCCGCTGCTCAGCTGCGAGCCGGACGACCCGGCGCCCATGAAGCGCCTTAACCTGGTCCGCCTGATTGTGATGTACGCCAAGTGCTTCGAGCTGACCGACACTGCCCAGGCGCTGCAGTACTACTACCTCTTGCGCAACTTCAAGGACCCCAAGGGCGGAAACGTGATGCTGAATTGTGTCTGCGACCTGCTGGTTGAGAATTCCGACGACGAAATGCTGGCGCTTGTTTTCGGCTACGAGGATCAGACCGATCCGGGCCACCTAATTGGGTAAGCGACTCCGTGATTCTAGTCTATCGATTCCAGAAGCTAAAGCCTACCGTTTCCCGTTTCAGTGGCATATTTTCGGAATTCACCAACCTGGACTGCGACAAGTATACGCTGGCCGGCAAGGTGGGCGACGAGCTGGAGGAGCGCAGCAACTTTGAATCGGCCATCCGGCTGTACTTCATCGCTGGGCAGCTGGACAAGGCCTTGCGGCTGGCCTGCTCCCTGATATCGCAGGTGGTCCACCAACAGCAGCGTCCCGGGTCGCTCCGGGAGAGACTGTGCGATGTCATTACGAGACTGGACAGAGCACTGGCTGTGCGCAAAACCGACTTAGAGTCGCACATCCTGACCACCTACTCAATGCTCACGCAGCTGATGAGGTTCTTCGACCTTGTGCACGCCGGCCAGCCCCGCCTGGCGTCGGATGTCCTAGCCAAGAATCGTCTGATACCCGCCAATACCGCGGAGGTGGACGAATGCGTCGGCAACCTGAAGCGCATGGGCCCGGACATCATCAGGGTGCTCCCGGATGTGATGCTCGCCGCCATGGACATCATATACGACGAGTATGTGAAGACGAAGGGCAATGCCGGCCAGGCATCCGAGTACGAGGAGGAGGCCAGCAACGAGGCCCTGGAGGCGATTCTGAGACACTTGCGCGGCCGAGCCAAGGCGCTGACCAACATGGCAGCCAGTGTTCCCTACCGCATGCCCAACCAGACCAACCAACGGCTTGTCCAACTTGAGATCCTTATGCACTAACACTGCCCACTGCCAGATTAAGAAATTGTAAACTGTTTTCTGCTCGCCACCGATCATGAGTATACTGAAATAATGAAAACGGTTTTTGTTTTAAAGTAATTATTAAAAGGTTGAAAATTTAAATAAAGTATGGTTTGTTTTTTAAGGTAATTCTCTTAGGAATCGGATAGAATTGGCCAAGATATAGCCATCGCTGTGGGTCATGATGCCCCACAGAATTTTTGGAAGGGACCCCCAGAAAATTTTAGAAAAAATCTAAAAAATATTTCGTTCTCAGGTTTTGATGCAGAATGGTGGAGAATCTACCTACAAATCGTTTAAGGTATTCCTCTCGAGAATCGGGTGGAAATTGGCAGAGATATAGCCATCGCTGTGGGCCATATTGTCGCCCCATTCATTTTTGAAGGGGACACCCAGAAATTGTTCGAAAAAATCTGAAAAATATTTTGTTCCCATATTTTGATGCAGAATGGTGGAGAATCTACCTACAAATCGTTTAAGGTATTCCTCGTGAGAATCAGATAGAAATTGGCAGAGATATAGCCATCGCTGTGGGCCATATTGTCGCCCCATTCATTTTTGAAGGCGACCCCCCAGAAAATTTTCGAAAAAATCTAAAAAATATTTTGTTCCCAGATTTTGATGCAGAATGGTGGAGAATCTACCTACAAATCGTTTAAGGTATTCCTCGTGAGAATCGGATAGAAAGTGGCCGAGATATAGCCATCGCTGTGGGCCATAATGTCGCTCCATGCATTTTAAAGGGGACCGACCCCCCAGAAAATTTGAGAAAAAATCTGAAAAATATTTTGTTCCCATATTTTGATGCAGAATGGTGGAAAATCTACCTACAAATCGTTTAAGGTATTCCTCGTGAGAATCGGATAGAAATTGGCCGAGATATAGCCATCGCAGTGGCCATAATGTCGCTCCATGCATTTTAAAGGGGACCCCCCAGAAAATTTGAGAAAAAATCTAAAAAATATTTTGTTCTCAGGTTTTGATGCAGAATGGTGGAGAATCTACCTACAAATCGTTTAAGGTATTCCTCGTGAGAATCGGATAGAAATTGGCCGAGATATAGCCATCGCAGTGGCCATAATGTCGCTCCATGCATTTTAAAGGGGAAAATTTGAGAAAAAATCTAAAAAATATTTTGTTCTCAGGTTTTGATGCAGAATGGTGGAGAATCTACCTACAAATCGTTTAAGGTATTCCTCGTGAGAATCTGATTGAAATTGGCCGAGATATAGCCATCGCATTTAAAAGGGGACCCCCCAGAAAATTTGAGAAAAAATCGAAAAAATATTTCGTTCTCAGGTTTTGATACAGAATGGTGGGGAATCTACCTACAAATCGTTTAAGGTATTCCTCGTGAGAATCTGATTGAAATTGGCCGAGATATAGCCATCGCTGTGGGCCATAATGTCGCTCCATACATTTTGAAGGGGACCCCCTAGAAAATTTGAGAAAAAATCTGAAAAATATTTTGTTCCCATATTTTGATGCAGAATGGTGGAAAATCTACCTACAAATCGTTTAAGGTATTCCTCGTGAGAATCGGATAGAAATTGGCCGAGATATAGCCATCGCAGTGGCCATAATGTCGCTCCATGCATTTTAAAGGGGACCCCCCAGAAAATTTGAGAAAAAATCTAAAAAAATATTTTGTTCTCAGGTTTTGATGCAGAATGGTGGAGAATCTATCCACAATTCGTTTAAGGTATTCCTCGTGAGAATCTGATAGAAATTGGCCGAGATATAGCCATCGCTGTGGGCCATAATGTCGATGCATCCATTTTTGACCAAAATTACGATACCTTCTGCAAGGGTATTTGAAGGAAGAATTATTCAAAGTGTTTAAAAAGATTTATTTCGAATTAAAAAAGAGAATACTTTCAATCAAGAAGCCACAGAGAGAACTTATAAAATAAAGCCCTGTCTTTGGAGCACTACCACAAAAATAAAAGCCGTCCACATTAGCAATTTTTGTATATAAATGCATTTGTTTCACTTTGTTTGTTTAAGAATAATATTGGTAATTGGTAGTTGGAATATGTTGATTGCGATAGTTTGTTCGTGATTCGAATGAATTTTAATGCTTTTTGTGCGCCTTTTTCAGTCAGAGTCGAGGGGGGCGGGAGGACAGCTCCTCCTCCGGCGGCCAATGCAGATCTACCCCATATACTGGTAGGAGGCGCATACGGGCTCCTGGTGGCGGGCGTGCGGTGAGGACTGGAGGGCAAGTCGCTGGAGGTGGCATCCCCGGCAGAGCAGACGCCCGTCCAGCGGGTAGCAGCGCTTGTCCGGCTCGTCCGTCAGCTGCATGCCGCACTCCTCGCAGATGTAGCAGTCCACGTGGAAGTCCTTGTCCATGGAGACGACCCGAACGGTCTCGTCGGTGCCCTCCACTGGGGTAATACCTGGATGAACGCACAGGATTAGTTGAGATGGGGAACCGGGTCATCAGAAGTGATAGCTCACCTTTTCCACAACTGGCACACTTGGGTGCAAACATGCGATGGTAGTCGTTGACGCAGTAGATCTTGTGGTCCACGTCGACGGTAAAGGGCACTCCGTCCAAGCACTCATTGCACACACAGCACCGGAAGCAGCCCGGGTGATACGACTTGCCCATGGCCTGCAGGATCTGTACGAGAAAATGGAGAGGAATAAATCAAATAGAGAGGGATGGCTAGAGCGAGGGAGTACTTACCATTTCCATGATCAGGTGGCCGCAGATGGCGCACTTTTCCGCCGTTTGCTGGAAGCCCGAATACTGGAAGAGCAGTGGCTGGATTACGATTCGAACTGCCGATAGGAACTCCACTCAACTCACCATATAGTCCTCCTCGCAGTACACCCTGCCGTGCACGTTGTAGAAGGCCTTGCCACGCAGTGCCCGGCCGCAGGAGCAGCAGATGAAGCAGTTAGTGTGGTAGAGATTTCCCATGGCCTGGCATGCCTGACCCGCGCCCTTGACCTTCTCGCCGCAGGTATGGCAAATGCCTGTTGAGAGAATAGTATTAGATGTGGGATTCCTTTCGAGTTGTATGGATTTTCGTACCAAAATATTCGCCGTGCTCCTCGCTCTGCTCAATCTCCTCCTCCAGCTGGCGGGTCAGCTCCTCGATCTTGCGCTGCGCCTCCGTTGGTCCAGCCGGACGCGGCGGGGTGACGCTGTACGGCAGCAGATTCTTGGTGAGACCTGTTCGAAATTGGCCAGAGATTAGGTCATGCTTTTCGTCCGATGACGCACCCAGAGGCAGGCTTAGTCATCGTCGGCGAATCGTTAATGGACAAAATAAATAAGCCAGGTAACTCAAATTTCTAAACTTCAAAGCCAGATGCAGTGAATCATGGATCTGCTGATGAATAATTAACCACAAAGAACTGATACGAACGCAGAAATACGCAGAAACAAAAAAATTAAACTCCTTTTCCATGTCATCACTCATCCCTTATCGATTCAGGTAAAGCATGCCCAGCCAAACCGGTTTATGAATGATTGATATCCTCCACCCGCCCCGGCCCCATTGACATCTAACCAATCCCATTTCCTACCTCTCCTGGGCTTCAGGGCGGCATTGACCGCTGCGGGCAGCATTTTTTGGAGGTTTCAAATATTTGCGTTTCATTAGTTGGATTAGATGGCGTTGTGACACGACCCGGGGTCCAGGATGCCAGGACATGGAAAGCAAGCTAGTCCTTACAGAGGCTAGACCCTCATTTCACTGGACCTCTGGTCGTGTCATGTCCTACTGGAAAAACGAGTCACTCACCGGTGCTTCCTTGGGAAGGAGTGGGTGATGTGGCCACCGCCAAGGGGGCTGTCATTGCGATGGGCGTGGCCCGCGAAGGAACTGCCGATGCCGCCGTCGATGAGGATGGCGCCATTGAAGAGGCGGCACTTGCCTCTGTTAATGCACCAGGTGCCGCTACTCCGCCAGCTCCTGCCCCCGAAGCGGATGGTAGCATAACACTAGGCTCTGGGACGGCTCGCTGTGGGGCTGCACCTGCGGTGGTCACCTTCCCCGTGGCCAGTCCTGCCCCTAAACCGGGATTCCTGTGAAGATTTGCCGTCATGCAGACGTAGTCGGAGCTGTTGATGTCCTCGATGTAGTTCGGATTTACGGAGACGTTGATAGGCGACTTTATGGGCGTGTGCTGCTGCAGCTTGGCCACCGAGTGCGTTGTGGGGACGGGACTCAGGTGGCTGGGCAAGGACAAGTTGCGATACCGCTGCGTCGGCGATCCCAGCGAGTTGGAACTGGCTGTATTGCTGCTTATGCTACGCTGATGTAGCGGCGATGCCAACATCGCATTCAGATCGAGTCCACTGGTGGAGCTGGAGTTGGATCCGCCCGCACTATTGGTGGTAGTGGTGGTCTGCAGCTCCTGGTACATGGTGGCCGTGGCCGGCGAGGCCTGTGGTTGGGCTCTCTGCCCGGAGTGGGGAATGATGTTCTCGTAGATTGGCGCAGCATGCTCCTCCGAAGCCCCGGCACCCCGCCCCATCCGCGCATCCAGCGGTGGATGCTCAGGCACCGGCGTGTGGGCGAAGCGAATGGGTTGCATCAGAAGGTAATCGTTCAGCATGGTGCTCTGTCTGCTGCCAGGACTCTGGGGCTGGGCCCTCTTGTGATTCGAATCGAATTGGCCGTAAAACTCAAGATTTTCGTAAACCGGCGAGTGCTTCTGGGGCACAATCCGTTGGCCAAGGATTTGTGCGGTGGGCGCATAGATCTGGGCACTGCCATTCGTTGTCGTCATTAGCTGCTCAACGGGCCGGGGCGTGGCATATTTGGAGGCGGCTATAATGTTGCTCCTTTCGTACATCTTATAATCCGGATGGTGTATATTTGAGTGCTGACTGTGCTGGCTATCATGCAGGAAATTCTCGATGGCGCCCGGAGAGCGTTGGTATCCTCTCATGCTGTGGGCTCCGCCCACTTGCTGTGGTACCCCGCCTCCTGGTCCTGCTCCACCGATATGCAGCCTCTGCATTAGAGTTTCATAGTCGGATTCGGCGGAGCTGGCACTGGCGTTCCTCGCCTGCATCTGTGTCCTTTGGGTGGCCATTTTCTGCGGAACCAAGTATCCTTGCTATTTCTTTTCTCCAACTCCTCCGTCTGCTTCACCTTCTCCCTCTCCACTACCTGTCTCTCGCTCTAGGTTGACAGCGGGGGACGGGGACTACCTGCCACTTTCCAGAGTTCCTCCCTTTGTTTTTAGCAAAACGAAGCTCCCAAATCGAACCTCCCCAATTGGAATCGATCGGCCACTATCAATTGGCGGAGTTTACCAGCGCTTTTCCGTCACTTTTCAGCATTTTCTTTGTGTGCGGGGGGCTGCTTTTCGGTGTTGTCTCTGATGATGTTGGTATTATGATACCATTTCATTATATTTGGTATTTTTATCTGGTATATTTTGGCACTGCCAGATTTTCACACATTTATTATACAGTCAGGCAACACTATTTTTCGAATAGTGTGACCACTTTATTTTTTATTGATAAGAATATAACGTTATTTTTCTTTAAAAATAAAATTTAAAATCATTGAGTGATTTTCGGTATAAAAAAAGACATGATTGTTACTCCGTTCACTATCGATGCGTATCAAGGACTCGAAAAAGACGTCATTATCATATCGTATGTAAGGACCTACGGTTGTGGCTTCCTTTCCAACTACCAACACCCAAATGTTTAACAAATGAAATATAATATTATTTCTTGTTAAAAGAAAAAAAGAAAAGTTTTTTATTAAATAAATGATAACATTTTTATAAGAAAATATAAAATAAAATATCAGAGATAAGAATATAACGTTATTTTTTCTTTAAAAATAAAATTTAAAATCATTGAGTGATTTTCGGTATAAAAAAAAGACATGATTGTTACTCCGTTCACTACCGATGCGTCAAGGACTCGAAAAAGACGTCATTATCATATCGTATGTAAGAGCCTACGGTTGTGGCTTCCTTTCCAACTACCAACACCCAAATGTTTAAAAAATGAAATATAATATTATTTCTTGTTAAAAGAAAAAAAGAAAAGTTTTTTATTAAATAAATGATAACATTTTTATAAGAAAATATAAAATAAAATATCAGAGATAAGAATATAACGTTATTTTTTCTTTAAAAATAAAATTTAAAATCATTGAGTGATTTTCGGTATAAAAAAAAGACATGATTGTTACTCCGTTCACTATCGACGCGTATCAAGGACTCGAAAAAGACGTCATTATCATATCGTATGTAAGGACCTACGGTTGTGGCTTCCTTTCCAACTACCAACACCCAAATGTTTAAAAAATGAAATATAATATTATTTCTTGTTAAAAGAAAAAAAGAAAAGTTTTTTATTAAATAAATGATAACGTTTTTATAAGAAAATATAAAATAAAATATCAGAGATAAGAATATAAATACAATTTAAAATCATTGAGTGATTTTCAGTATAAAAAAAAGACATGATTGTTACTCCGTTCACTATCGATGCGTATTAAGGTCTCGAAAAAGACGTCATTATCATATCGTATGTAAGGACCTACGGTTGTGGCTTCCTTTCCAACTACCAACACCCAAATGTTTAAAAAATGAAATATAATATTATTTCTTGTTAAAAGAAAAAAAAAAGTTTTTATTAAATAAATGATAAAATTTTTATAAGAAAATATAAAATAAAATATCAAGGTATCAAGGACTCGAAAAAGACGTCATCATATCGTATGTAAGGACCTACGGTTGTGGCTTCCTTTCCAACTACCAACACCCAAATGTTTAAAAAATGAAATATAATATTATTTCTTGTTAAAAGAAAAAAAGAAAAGTTTTTATTAAATAAATGATAAAATTTTTATAAGAAAATATAAAATAAAATATCAGAGCCCAATAAAAGTTATCCAATTTCACAGAGGTGCGGACCTGCACAATGTGAGATGAAGGATAAAAAAAAAAGGAAAAAATAAATAATTAACTGAATGAGGAGATAGATGTGGAGTGTTCGACTACACGCCCGGTACTGACTGGCTAAAAATAAAATTTAAAATCATTGATTTTCGGAATAAAAAAAAGACATGATTGTTACTCCGTTCACTATCGATGCGTATCAAGGACTCGAAAAAGACGTCATTATCATATCGTATGTAAGGACCTACGGTTGTGGCTTCCTTTCCAACTACCAACACCCAAATGTTTAACAAATGAAATATAATATTATTTCTTGTTAAAAGAAAAAAAGAAAAGTTTTTTATTAAATAAATGATAACATTTTTATAAGAAAATATAAAATAAAATATCAGAGATAAGAATATAACGTTATTTTTTCTTTAAAAATAAAATTTAAAATCATTGAGTGATTTTCGGTATAAAAAAAAGACATGATTGTTACTCCGTTCACTATCGATGCGTATTAAGGTCTCGAAAAAGACGTCATTATCATATCCTATGTAAGGACCTACGGTTGTGGCTTCCTTTCCAACTACCAACACCCAAATGTTTAAAAAATGAAATATAATATTATTTCTTGTTAAAAGAAAAAAAGAAAAGTTCTTTATTAAATAAATGATAACATTTTTATAAGAAAATATAAAATAAAATATCAGAGATAAGAATATAACGTTATTTTTTCTTTAAAAATAAAATTTAAAATCATTGAGTGATTTTCGGTATAAAAAAAAGACATGATTGTTACTCCGTTCACTATCGATGCGTATCAAGGACTCGAAAAAGACGTCATTATCATATCGTATGTAAGGACCTACGGTTGTGGCTTCCTTTCCAACTACCAACACCCAAATGTTTAAAAAATGAAATATAATATTATTTCTTGTTAAAAGAAAAAAAGAAAAGTTTTTTATTAAATAAATGATAACGTTTTTATAAGAAAATATAAAATAAAATATCAGAGATAAGAATATAAATACAATTTAAAATCATTGAGTGATTTTCAGTATAAAAAAAGACATGATTGTTACTCCGTTCACTATCGATGCGTATTAAGGTCTCGAAAAAGACGTCATTATCATATCCTATGTAAGGACCTACGGTTGTGGCTTCCTTTCCAACTACCAACACCCAAATGTTTAAAAAATGAAATATAATATTATTTCTTGTTAAAAGAAAAAAAGAAAAGTTCTTTATTAAATAAATGATAACATTTTTATAAGAAAATATAAAATAAAATATCAGAGATAAGAATATAACGTTATTTTTTCTTTAAAAATAAAATTTAAAATCATTGAGTGATTTTCGGTATAAAAAAAAGACATGATTGTTACTCCGTTCACTATCGATGCGTATCAAGGACTCGAAAAAGACGTCATTATCATATCGTATGTAAGGACCTACGGCTGTGGCTTCCTTTCCAACTACCAACACCCAAATGTTTAAAAAATGAAATATAATATTATTTCTTGTTAAAAGAAAAAAAAGTTTTATTAAATAAATGATAAAATTTTTATAAGAAAATATAAAATAAAATATCAAGGTATCAAGGACTCGAAAAAGACGTCATTATCATATCGTATGTAAGGACCTACGGTTGTGGCTTCCTTTCCAACTACCAACACCCAAATGTTTAAAAAATGAAATATAATATTATTTCTTGTTAAAAGAAAAAAAAAAAGTTTTTATTAAATAAATGATAAAATTTTTATAAGAAAATATAAAATAAAATAGAGATAAGAATATAACGTTATTTTTTCTTTAAAAATAAAATTTAAAATCATTGAGTGATTTTCGGTATAAAAAAAAGACATGATTGTTACTCCGTTCACTATCGATGCGTATCAAGGACTCGAAAAAGACGTCATTATCATATCGTATGTAAGGACCTACGGCTGTGGCTTCCTTTCCAACTACCAACACTCAAATGTTTAAAAAATGAAATATAATATTATTTCTTGTTAAAAGAAAAAAAGAATAGTTTTTTATTAAATAAATGATAACATTTTTATAAGAAAATATAAAATAAAATATCAGAGATAAGAATATAACGTTATTTTTTCTTTAACAATAAAATTTAAAATCATTGAGTGATTTTCGGTATAAAAAAAAGATATGATTGTTACTCCGTTCACTATCGATGCATATCAAGGACTCGAAAAGGACGTCATAATCAAGTTCCAAGTTTTTATTAAATAAATAACATTTTTATAAGAAAATATAAAATAAAATATCAGAGCCCAATAAAAGTTATCCAATTTCACAGAGGTGCCGACCTGCACAATGTGAGATGAAGGATAAAAAAAAAAGGAAAAAATAAATAATTATCTGAATGAGGAGATAGATGTCGAGTGTTCGACTACACGCCCGGTACTGACTGGCTAAAAATAAAATTTAAAATCATTGAGTGATTTTCGGTATAAAAAAAAGACATGATTGTTACTCCGTTCACTATCGATGCGTATCAAGGACTCGAAAAAGACGTCATTATCATAACGTATGTAAGGACCTACGGCTGTGGCTTCCTTTCCAACTACCAACACCCAAATGTTTAAAAAATGAAATATAATATTATAAGAAAATATAAAATAAAATATCAGAGATAAGAATATAACGTTTTTTCTTTAAAAATAAAATTTTAAATCATTGAGTGATTTTCGGTAAAAAAAAAAGACATGATTGTTACTCCGTTCACTATCGATGCATATCAAGGACTCGAAAAGGACGTCATAATCAAGTTCCAAGTTTTTATTAAATAAATAACATTTTTATAAGAAAATATAAAATAAAATATCAGAGCCCAATAAAAGTTATCCAATTTCACAGAGGTGCCGACCTGCACAATGTGAGATGAAGGATAAAAAAAAAAAGGAAAAAATAAATAATTATCTGAATGAGGAGATAGATGTCGAGTGTTCGACTACACGCCCGGTACTGACTGGATTCCCATTCAGGAATCGCTACTCCTGTCAAAGCTAAAATGTCTTAAAGCCTCAAAATGGTCTTGAAATGGAATACTTTTTTTCTCTGCATTAGTACAGCCACACTTTTATTTTTTAAAATTGGGGCTTTTTAAAATTCTTTTTTATAAAGATTTGCATGGACATCCTTCATAAAATAAAACTAGTTATTTTTTACAAAAAGCTTATATACATAAGTTTGAATTTAAGGAGAAAACCCAGTTTTGGTTAAAATTAACATTTCAACAATTAAAACATATTTTAATCAATAATATCTACCAATACAGTTTGATTTACATTCTGACATACAAAGATTTGTCAACAAATTTTCGAGTTCAGTCTTTCCGCAGTTGGAAAAAAGGGTTTTGAAAAAACGAATTTGAAAAAAAAGCGTGTTAAGCTTTGAATCGAATGCATCACTAATGGTTAGGAATTAGGAATTATGGTAATTTCGCTATAAATAAGTTGTCCAAAGTTCTATTAGTATTCATTACTTGGCATAATTTCGGAGGAACTTGACACAATTTTGTAATTACTTCTGTTTCCTTGTATGTCCTTGTAAAATCAGCTGCCATTCAGCTCTGTGGATATTCGATGGAATGTCCTTTCTATGAACCATCACTTTTGCATGTGGCCCAACATAATTAAGTGTTATAAATTTTAAAGCTAACGTTATTGAAAATCTAAAAATAGTAAACAAAAAATTAAACATCCTGTTTGCAATGGTCAAGAATGAACTGCATCACGGATGTAAGACAGGTTTCTATCATCGGAGGACCTTCAAAGAAAGGACAGACAAACAAGAAAAGAAAGAAGAAAATTGAGAAGTAGAACAATTTCATAAAAATCCTGTCGGCCAATTCCTGCGAAATAAAAGGCTCTGAATGGGGTTCCAAGATTACCCGGGCAAGCTTCTCCCTGTCGACACCCTGTTCATAGCGTTCACGTAGCTTAAGGATTTGGCTTATGAGCTCATTGTCTGAATCCTCGTTCGAATTCTGGAGTTCCTCCTTCTTTACCTTCCGTGTGGACCCTATTTTTACCTCCCTTAGCGTCTCAGACGAAGACACGTTGGAGGACGATGGCTTACGGACCACATCCACCAACTTAAACTCGCCGGTCTCCGTCTGAGCCAGAACGATCTGGGGATCTGTTTCAGGACGTTCATCCCTGTAAGCCTTCTTCTTCGATTTGCGCATTTTAGGGATCTTATTCTCCCCCTGGGTGGAGATCTGGTTGATTTGGGTCTCCTCGGTATCAGGTTTCGGATCAGATCGATGGGAAGTGTTCTCAAACCTTATCGGCTCGAATATTTTACAGGACTCCTCAAGGGAGTTTGCAAGGGACTCATGCGGGTCCATGATTTTTTTGGCAGTGTCCTCTAGATTCTTAAGCAAAATTTCCCCGAAGCTTTCTTTCCAATTCACTTGCGTTGTCGAAATGCCCTCCTTAGGTGCCTCATCTTCTTCGACGCTTTTGGCAATTTCTTTTTCAGTCTTGTCAGAGTTGTATTTTCCAAGTTTCTTGACAGAGGTCCTCATCTTACTCTGCCTTTTTCTAGAGTCTAGACTACTGCCAGTGGAAGCTAAAGAAGTTTAGGGAGGAAGAAGTACACACATAGTAATATTGCCTTATTTACAACTCACTTAAAGGGCTAGCTTGCGGATCCGAGGTGATTAGATTCTTCTTAGAGACGGCCATTCGGGGTAGTGTTGCGACTTGTGGCGTATAAGAGGTGTCCTTTCTGGGGATGATGGGTGGCGAGTTGGAAAAAGCTAGAACCTTCGCAGAGTGCACTTTTCTGAGGGGAATTGGTGAAGAGTCAGACTGATCCGAAACCTCCTCAGAGTTGACCTCTCTGGGAAGAACTGAAGATAAGTCCAAGGGGGCTGGATCCATATCAGAGCTTGGCTTTTTGAAGACGATTTGTGATAAGTCTGATGAGTATGATGAATGTTGGAGCATTGGGGGCAAATCCGAAGTGACTAAACCTTTCTTAGAGTGGACCTTTCTGGGAATTGATGGCGAAACTGAGGAGTCTGAATCCTTGTCAGAGTGCACGTTTCTGGGGTCGATAGTTGGAAAGCCAGACAGAGCTCGTACCTCCTCAGAGTGGAATCTTCTGGGGTGGATTGGCGGCAAGTCTGAGTGAACTGAAACTATCTTAGAGGTGACTTTTGTGGGAGGAATTGATGCAGAGTTTTTGGAGACAGGGTTGTTGTTAGAATTCACCGTTCTGGGGACGATTGCTGGTAAGTCGAAGTGTTCTTGAACCTTCTCAGAGTTGCCTCCTCTGGGGGGGATTGGTGGCAAATCCGAAGTGACTAAACCTTTCTTAGAGTGGACCTTTCTGGGAATTGATGGCGAAACTGAGGAGTCTGAATCCTTGTCAGAGTGCACGTTTCTGGGGTCGATAGTTGGAAAGCCAGACAGAGCTCGCACCTCCTCAGAGTGGACTCTTCTGGGGTGGATTGGCGGCAAGTCTGAGTGAACTGAAACTATCTTAGAGGTGACTTTTGTGGGGACGATTGCTGGTAAGTCGAAGTGTTCTTGAACCTTCTCAGAGTTGCCTCCTCTGGGGGGGATTGGTGGCAAATCCGAAGTGACTAAAACTTTCTTAGAGTTGTCCTTTGTGAGAAGAATTGATGCAGACTTCGAGGATTCTGGGTTCTTGTCACTGTTGACTGTTCTGGGAAGGATTGGTGAGTATTCGGATAGGCCTGAAGCCTTCTCAGATTTTGACGTTCGGGGGTGGATTGGTGCTGTGTCCGATGGGACTAAATCGGATACCTTTCTAGGAAGGATTGGTGTACAGTCCGAAGGGACTGGAACGCTCTCCGAGCTGACCTTTCTGGAGAGGATTGCCGGAGTGTCTGAGAGAGATGGACCATTCTCATTGTTTATCTTTCTTGGAAGCAATGGTGGCGATTTCAAAGGGACATCAACTTTCTCGGAGTCCACCTTTCCACACTTCTCGGGGTGAACATGTGGCGAGTCCGAGGGCACTGGAACTACCTCTGAATCCACTTCTCTCCGCGCCATTAATGAAGAGTGCGAGATTAATGAATTCCTTCCAGACTGCACCTTTCGAGGAGATATTGGTAGAGCATTTAAGGGGACCGGGACCTTCTTAGCTTCGTCGTTACATGGGGAGATTGATGGAGATGGCAATGGCGCTTTATTCTTTGCAGAGTTGTCCGCTGGCTTGCCCAAGGATACTTTTGTGTGCTTCGGTTCGTATCCAAAGTTGATCGTTTTTCCGTCTAGAAACACTTTTGAGGTGCTTGGCAGAGGCTTCGAGACCCTTTTCTTTCCTGTATCCTTGAAAGTTTTCAAGCGTGACTGGTCAGTGACATCCTCCTCCTGTGCAGCTGTGGGAGCCGTGGTAGAAGTACTCGGGCCTTGAGCGAAAATCTTATATGCAGGTACTTCTGACCCGTCTCCCCCTGCCATTTTGTCTCCGACCTTGTAGAAGTCCTTCATGTTGATATTGAGGATGTCAATGTACTTCTTCTGGACACCTATGATTTCAGTACCGTTCTTCAGGAAAACGGTCTTCTCCGTTTCCATCAGCTTATACCCAGAAGTGTTATCAGTTTTTCCCATTTTGGAATATCTTTTTTTGATTTCAATATTTTTCAGATTAGACTTTTTTTTCAAACAAAAAAACACACTCGCTATTAGAACGTTGCTTGACGAATGAGATGTTTGAAAAGGGAATAACACTTACTTTCAAAATAGAAACCCCAAGCCTGCTTTCGTTTTTTTTTTTCGAATCACATAAGGAAGTCCGGCCCTAACTAAGGGGTTCTAGTATGGGTCTGGAGTATTATAATTTAATCCGATTTTGTTTCAGATTTTGGACTTTATTCTTGCACTGGCAGCTTCGCATCGTTGAGATAACGCATGCAGTTTGTTTTTTATTACAAAAAATACATTTTAGGGTATACATTTATGCATAGTGTATGTTTTGTGTAAAAATATATATATATGTGTAAATATAAAATAATACGTAAGATTTGAATTTCTCTTCCATTTTGATTAATGTCAATGGGAATTGCTGTTTTTGCAATCATTTTCTTTTTTGTATTCCCAGATGGGCGTCTTAAATGTTTATAGTTTGTTTATTTTGATTGTTGGTTGTCTGTATGTTTGATTTCTGTGTTTTGCATTTACATGTTATAGTAGTCGACAAACTCGACCGATCTTGGACGCCTACTGTAGCAGATTGGATCCAATCTCACAGGCTTCCACTTCTTCTTTTTCTACGGAACACACGCGCGCGTTAAATGCGAATATATTTTGTAATTTTTTTTTTTTCAGAATAAAAAGGGAATAAAAGAAAAAGAAACAAAAACATAATAAACAATTAGAAATAAATGCTCGTTTCTTTATGCACACACACAGAACTAAAGTATAGATATATATAAAGAGTATATATGTGTAAGAAGGGTAAAAGATATAGGAATACTGGCTAATATCGGGGGCACACAATGACGGTACGATGCAACATGCAACTGAAATCGAAACTCAACCATTCAACGGAACCGTAGCTGCAAGATGCCACTGACATCCTTTATTTACTAACTAAAACTAAGCATTTGTAGGTGTCTTTTATGATTGTTTTCGTCTTTAAATTAATTTTTTGTAATTTTGGCTTGGCGCAGTCTTATCTAGGATATAGACGATATCGATGGAATGCTTGGATACCAACTGTCACCAAATGGCATGCGAAATGCAGTGTACGACACCAGGAAATGGGTGGATTGGAGATGGATGGACAGGTGGATGTGATATGTGATATGGGATAAGATAACTCATATCTCAAAAGATGTCTCACATGTGTTTTATGAAGTTACGTTGGTTAATTACGGCTAGGGGGAGAAGCCTCGCAGCATGCACTTAAAATTTATGAGATTTCACTGGACATTTCAACGAAATGTTCACTTTTGTTTCAACTTTTTTAGCCAAAGAGTTTTAGGAACTGGGGGATCGGGGATCGGGAGAACCATACCAAACCGAAAAAAGGAATCATGTAGGAGAACACAGACGATAGCGAGGCGAGTGTGAGCTGCGCTTTTTCATAACTTGGCCGGGTTATTTAAAACACGAGCAAATAGCAACAGCAACAACGACTACAATAGAAATGGTTTCAGCGTAATGGCCACCAAATGCATAGCTTCTAGACTTTACACACAACTTGATCCAGCTCAAAAGTTGGAAATCAAATTAATTTCAACCGATTTACGTAAGTATTATCTACAATTTAGAATCTGTTAGCCAACAATCTGTTGTTTTTCATTCCTTGAAATAATCAAAGGAAAAGCCTATAAAAGTTACGATGCATTGAGCGGCCATTACACTGCAACCGAAAGTGGAGTGAATTTAGACTAAACTGTAGCACTGGGCGGCGGCTGATGGGCCGCAGGCGGGATCACATTCGGAATGGCCACCACACAGGCGCCGGCTCTCGCAAACGACATCGGCGCCAGTTCGTTCCATCCGTTGCGCACTGGATCGTACTCCTCCACGTTCTTCAGGGCCTGGTTGCCGTCGTAGCCACCAACGACAATTAGGCGATCGCCGAGCAGGGCACACCCAATGGCATCTCGTCCCAGAGCCAAGGCGCAAATCTACACATAAACAATCATGACAAATATATTGTATCGCATCCAGTTCTAGCTCACCATTGTCCAGGTATCAGTGGCTGGATCGTACCGCTCCACCGTCTCTGTGCGACACACCATCGGGTTGCTGGCCGGACAATCGTGACCGCCCAGAGCGTAAAGGAAGCCATTAGCCACGGTTACCTGAAAACCAAAAATATGCATTAGGCTTTGTCACCAATAGTATCCCAGGAGTCTTACGCCCACGCCGCCGCGGCGTCTATTCATTGGCGCCAGAAGACTCCATTTGTTGGTGTGTGGATCGTAGCATTCGATGGAGCGATGGCAGACGGATCCGTCCCGACCTCCTACCGCATACAGGCGACCACCCAGTACGGCCACCCCAGCTGTGGAACGCATAGAAGACATAGGTGCCACGTAGCTCCAAGTACGCGCCACGGGATCCCATCTGGTTTGGATTAAAATGTATTGTAATCAAAACAATATGAAGAATTTCTAAAAAAAAAAAAAAAAAAATATCCCACCTCTCCACGGTATTCAGGTAACTCCAGCCGTCGTGGCCACCCACGGCATATAGGGGACCCTCCAGCACCGCCACACCCAGGCCATGACGCGGCGTGGCCATTGCATTCAATGGCGCCCAGGTCATCGTATTCAGGTCCAGACTCTCCACAGTGTTCAGGGTCTTCAATCCATCCCTGCCACCGACCAATATAAGCTTATCCTCCATCACAGCGGCGCCGAATTGCAGCCGACGTCCGGTCATTTGTTTCCAAGGAGTCCACTTGTCCAGCCGCGGGCAGTAGCTCTCGATGCTGATGGTGCCCTTGTGAGCATCCATGCCTCCGACAGCCAGGAGGCGACCCACCGTCGACTTTCGGGGCGTAGTTCGTTCCGTGGCGATCCGGGATCTGCGCTCGGGCATCAAATGCCACTTGAACGCCTCCATCACCAGCTGCTGGCACTCGTTGACATTGCAGACGTTCTCCACGTGATCCATAATGAAGCCGGGCTGCAACAAGGGGAGCCGGACCAAGGCTAGCAGCTCGGGGATGTACTGCTCCCGGGCGGGGGAATCGTGACGCACCCAGGACATCAGGCTGTGGAAGACCTCCTGCTCCGAGGGTACGTTGAGATCGTCGCTGCACAGCAGCTTGCCCAGCTGGTCAGCGTTTAACTGGAAGAACTCCTGGTTCTGGCACACTTGCGTGAAGTACTGGCAGGTATAGGCCTGGGCCAGTCGCAACAGGGTGGTGCAGCTCTGCTGCTCCGCAAAGAAGGCGAAGCCCAGGCAGTTCGACGGATGCAACTGGCGGGCGAGGAAGTTGCAGCAGGCAGTGACCACGGAATTGAGCTGCAATAGACAGGCGGTGGCCAACAGCGTTTCCACAGTATCCTCGCGCATCTCGATGAAGCCTGTGTAGCAATATTGCACCAGTAGATGCAGTGCATCGCCGTGCACCTCGCCGAGGGTCACCTCCTGTTCCTTGGTCTCGCGCAGCGATCCTGTGAACATGGCGGAGAAGTAGGCGCTGGACGCCGATAGCACCAAACGGTGAGCAGGCACTCTGGAAATATAAATTATCAAATAAATTAAACTCTTTCTTGTAAATCTTCCAGCTGTTTGAAATATTAAGAGCCAAAGCTAAGTCTAAGGTAATTATATTATAACATATATACGTTTCTACAGTTTCGAAACGCACTGCACCATGGTACTGCACTCTGCATGCCAGTTGGAGTAGCGAGATTCTTGCCCCTTTGTTTACCATGGCACAGATCGGCAGGTTTCTGCGACCCGAAACCGGTTCAGAGTAGCGAGCTGCATAAGAAATCAAATAAAGCTGCAACTGCACTGGGGGCAGTGCACACAAATCTCGATCAGAAATCGTTGAATCTATATCTTTCCTCGCTGGAGTTGTTTTTGTTTTGCTTTCAGTCTCGTTTCTGTTCCTGTTTCTCCCCCCCACCCCCCGAAACCCAACACCAAGCAAACTCAAAACAAACTACGGAACTGCAACTGTTATTCATCCCGTCTCTTTCTATCCCAGTGTGAGGGCTTCAATTGTGGGGCTTTGGGGATCTCTCATGTTCGCTCTTTTTGCAGAAGTCGCAATTAGTGCGACACGTTCACAGCAACGAGCAAGAATATAGAGCTATCCTTGTTATCAAAGGGACATTGGGCTTTCTAAAACCTAGAAGTTCACTAAACTCATCAAAATACTACAGAATTGCCGCAATTTTTGAAGTATGATAAAACAAATGCAACTTATCAGCATGAGCCACTGATAAGCAAAGTGTAATAGCTTTATCAATATCAACAATAACGTAATTAATAACAATTGAGTAATAAAACCTTTCCAAGAAATCATGGACATAGAGAGAGAAAACTTTCCATAAAGCATAAATGAATGGAGATATATTAATCGAATATATATTATATATATATATATATGTATATATATTTCTATGAGAACTTTTTATATATTATTATTCCTTAATTAAACAGAAACCTAAACGAAGGCTAGTATTTCAAAGGTAAGAGAGCTTTTTGAGCGGAGAAAGTCTAGGAAAGCTGGTCACTTCCGGCTTAATGCACTTTGAGTACTATTCTCCTGCCCCCCACTGTTCCTGCCTGCATAAGCGTGTGTGAGTGTTTACTGTTGAAATTGCGTTGGGGACAGCGCAGCAAAGAAAACGGAAAACAGACAAAGAACCGAAGTGAACTGCGCCGAAGTGAAGGTCAGCGGAGAAGGGGGGAGATGGGGGCGGGAATTGCTAATGAACTTTCCAATTCAGAAATATTCCTTTGTCTCTGGGACATGTTGGATGTGGCCATGTGGAGGCCCAGACCCCTGCCAGCACTTCCAGCACTTACCGCTTGCCGTCGATGCCCGCGATCAGGACCACGTCGCACAGCTGCTGGCTATCCATGTAGAGCTGCATCTTTTTGAGGATATTGTCGGCATGGTCCCTGCATCGGAAGAACTCGTCCTGGCTTCCTGTCGAGTTCAGGCTGCCCAGGCTATAGTCCCTGGACAGTGATCCCATTGTGTTGTCCGCCAGCATGGAAATGTGACCGGATGTGGACGCCGTCGAGTCCCGGCTGGGGCTCTCCTTTTGATTGTTGACCGCCGACATGGCGCCCTGATGCTGCTGATTTGGCTGATGTTGCTGCTGCTGCTACTGCTGCTGTTGTCCTATGATGTCCCGCTTAGAGAGAGCGCTTTCGGTTGCGGCACGTCCGCATCGGAGCTCTGTCTTGAAGCTATTGTCGTCGTCGGATCTGTCGGAATGGGTCGCTTGGATCCCCGCACGCTTATTGGAATGGTGTGGAATGGTTCGGATCGTAGCCAACTATAATTTGCAACAAAGAACGCGCGCCTGCTGTCTTGCCTCAATTTGTCGCTGGCCTCTCTTGCGCTCTCCACTCTCCACACTCTCTGCGTTGTTTTGTTTTCTTTTCGGTTTCAGTTTTGTTTTTGTTGTTTTTCATTCAATTTTTTACTGTTTCTGTTGCGTTTTCAATTAGCTAGGAAGATGCTCCCGCACATTGTTGCAATTGCGTTCTGAGCCCCAATCTGTAACTGTAAAACGCTTATCAGAGATTGTCACTACTTGTATGTGGGCCTTTATATACCATTAACTGGCTACAGCTGTTACTGGTAACTTATTTATTTTGACATACCAGCTAGAGTTGGCGTCGATTTGGCGTCCCAGCTGGAGTTGCCAGATATAACGGTTATCTTTTAGCCGTTTATAGCTAGATTTTTCGCAATGTTGCTAGATCTGTTGAAAAAATATCATAAGAATAACTATATATACTTATATTGAAAGAAACATTATCTTAAAGCAATATAATACATTCTTAGAAAAAATATGTACGTTTAAAGAAAAATGTAAACAAATATATGTGACTTGGGGAAAAATTTAACATTCAGCACAGTGTCACAGAGGCTTTTTATTTTAAGCCTCTAATATTTGTTTCTGAATTTAAGCTTTTTCGGTGTATAAAGCTTAAGTGTCATCTCTAGGCAATGAAAACAGTGTTTAAAAACACCAAAGAAAAGTATCCTTGAATCATGGAAGCGCGCTGTTCAAAGAGGCGTCTTTATTGAAAATTAAAAAAAATGGAAAGGTATTTTGCCTGCCCGACTGGTAGCAAGTTATTTGGTGCCACCATCACCGCCAAGTGGCGGCGGCAGGCCCACCGCGAATTTGGACAAGTTCTCCAGAAAGGCAATGTATGAGGCATGCTCGTGGGCGGTGGCCAAGTCCGAGACCTTCACGGCAAAATCGTTGGTGATCCCCTTCTCGGCCAGCATTTCCATAATAAGGCAGTACAGATTATCGTCAATCAGGCTGGACTCAATGGTGTATGAACACTCGTTCCAGGCGTGCTCGTACAAGGACATTTCCTGGATGTAGAAGATGTCGGGCCACTTTTGGTTCGGTTTCGGCTTCACCACCTTGCCATCCTTGAAGGCCGACTGTGAGAAGTGGCAGTAAATGGAGAGTAGGGCGTCGCCTCGCTTGATTAGGATCTCGAACTTGGGAACACTCCGCACTGGAGTGGCTGTATCATCGACACGGCGCGGCACACTCTTGCTAACATTGAAGAAGATATTGACCCGCTCCGTGGGCGTGGTCTTTACCAACTCAACCTCCGAGCCACGGAATATGGCTACGTAGTCGTCCACCAGAAGGGGCGCATTCAGCTGCAGTTGCATCCGACGTTCTTCAATGATTTCCCCGGTTAGAAACTCTACCAGATGGCGATCCGATGGGCTCACCTCCACCTGATTCTGATTCAGACTGAGACTCTGATGATCTTTTCGCTCCTGTTCCTGTTCCTGCTGTTTCTGCTCCGCCAGCGGTTTGCGAGTCACCTTCTGCCCGTGCCAGCTGCCAGTGGTGATTGATCGTCGGCTGGTCAGACTATATACGGCCATCCTGCGTCCAGTAGAGCTTGCGCCCTCGTATCCGGCCACAGCAGCAGACAGATCCGAGCCTCCCCCTAACCGACCGTTTCTTATGGCCAGGGCCAGTGCGCGTGGCAACGGGCGAAATACTCGCAAAAACCTAGACATCGTTTCGAAGAGTTGGGGTTAGAAAATTTGTTGGATTTTGAGATGTGTATGCCACTGAAGTCGGTCGACAAATGAGGCTGCTGGACTGGAGCCGACCCCAGCTCAGAATTCGACTTTGACGTTAGGGATCCGATAGCCTACTAGGATTCCATGGTCTACTTTATGCCTAAAAGTCTGACTGCATGCGTCAGGGGCTGTCAAATCTACAAGACGACTCTCCTACATCCTCCTTGGTAACATGTAACATCCTCCTAAAAATTAAGCTTCATCACAAGAATTTCTCCAAAAAGTCATGAATTCTGCGCTGCAATTTTGCAAGGAAGACATTCCATAAAGTAACTTATAGTGCAGAAATAGTCATTCCCTTTGTGCAACTCAGAAACAAAGAGATCCGACTCCCCCAACCCAATCACAAATCGGGATAAATTTCTCACCGTACATGGTATGACTTCGATTTCTTTATTTTCGATTTAATTGCAAGTTCTTTCTTTCAGTTGTCTGGCTTTGGGCTTTGTGTGCCGGCGATGCGAAGTTGCACAGACACGTAGCCAAAGCCAAAGCAATCGGGAGGGAGACAGGGGTCTTGTGATGGGAGACACATACAGATAGAGGTCGGAAGGAATTGAAAGAAATGGATATATATAACATGCATATACCTAAAACGTATATATACCCGCCTACATATGATACAACAGTACATGGCTACATACAAATAAATAACGTGTATGCGTGAGCGGATATAGGAAGGTAATGAAGATCGCATCGGGGTGCCGGTGATGCGGCGGGACCCCGGGTTGCCGGAGATGCCATAGATGTAGTGAATGCCGTGCAGCTGCATCTGCATCTGCATCTAGTTGGGCGACGTATTTCGCTTTGGCGTCGACGGGGGCAGATCCATTGTCTTGCACACCCAGCCAGATATATCTACCTCCTCCACCTCCGCCTTGCGTATCCACGGATGACTCTGCAATAGAATAGATGCAAATAGGTACTTTGCCGTGCGGGGTTTAATTGCGTAGAAATTGCTTACCAGCAGGGTCTTGAGATCGGCTCGCTCGTCGGGCTGTTTCTTTAAGCAAATGTCCACAAAGTCCTTGAACTCGTTGGAGAATATCTTGTGCTCCAGCTTTGGCGGCGGTTCGTTCACAATATAATCCAGAAGCTCAAAGATGGCCATAGCCCGCGGCTCGTCTACCGGCTGGCCACCTTCCTCCGCATTGTCCGCAAATATTGACTCTAATGTGGCGGTGTTCGGTGGCGGGATCGGGTACATGCCAATGGCCATTTCCACCAGGGACAGACCCAGCGACCAGATGTCTGACTGCACCGAGTAGTGCGTGCCCTGCAGTCGCTCCGGCTGTAAAATAAGGAAGATTAGTAAGCAGTACAAGCTTGCTTAAGGTTACCCAATATAATTGAACCATCGCTAAGAGTATGGAGTCCGGATACGGATCCTTAGCCCACTCACCGACATGTAGCTGCGGGTGCCCACAAACGAGTTAGCCATGGAGTCTATCAACTGGCCGGAAACGCCGAAATCACAGATCTTTATCTCGCCGCTGCTATTGACGAGAATATTGCTCGGCTTCACGTCCCGATGGATGATGGCGTGCTTGTCGCGCAGGTAGCTTAAGCCCTTTAACACGGCCAGCGTTATCCTGCCCAGAATCGACTCCGGTATCCGACCAGCCCGCTTCAGGATCAGATCCAGGGATCCACCATCCATGTATTCCATGCAGATGCTAATCTCACCGTCGCTGTAAAAGGCTCCGTAGAATCCAACGATGTGCGGGAAGTTGCACTCGTGGAGGACCTTTAGCTCGCGCAGGATCTGTTTCTTGATTGCCGGCTTCACCTCCAGGTGGATTAGTTTCCTGGCCATTATTAGGTGTGTGTGCGTGTGGCGGACCTTCATAACGACGCCTCCGTTGCCGGAGCCCAGCTCGCCGAGCTTCTCCAGATCCTCGTCCGAGAGTTCGCCGATCTTCTCCTTTTGGCTGAGGAACACTTTGATCCTTTTCCGTTCTGTGTCGTCCATGTCGAGGCCCTCCAGTGTCTCCGTCAGCGCATCGATGCTCGTCTTCGGCTTGCCCAGCAAACTGTGTGTGCTTTAATTTAACCTCTTAATGAATTTTTGCGAGTCAAAACGAAAACTTGAAAATTGGATTCGAGGCTTGGGGGGGGATTGGTTACAGGACGGGGTTTGGGCTTTTAGGGTTGGATGGTGGGTGGTGGGTGGTGAGGTGAGGGTGCACTTTCGCGATTTCTTTTGCTTTCTGTTTACAATGACGGTAAGTGTAATAGCACCCGCATAAGTCTCATTATACAAAAAATATCAAAATCATGATGAAAAACTTTAATAAATTGAAATTTTGTTGAAAAATAATACATTTTTTCCAATTTATTCTTCCAATTACTAGACTATATAGTTCTAGGATCTTGACTGCCACTGTTTGCAGGTGTGGGTGGGTGTGTGTGTGTTGCCTGCGTCATATCAAAGAAGCCTAAAAGAACGGCCCAAACGTACCCCCACACCAGCGAAAAAGAGAGCAACCTGGCCGACAACTCTCTCTCGTCTCACTCTCTTTCCTTGGGCGGATTGGATTTCCTCGAATCATCGGGCTTGTAACTTAATTGTAATCTTATCAAAAAAAAAATGCACGAAAGAGCACCTTTGATAAATGAAAACTTGGAAACGGAGCGAAAATTGGGATTAAAATTGCATTATATACTATTTAGTGGGTTGAATGTGATATTTACTCTGTGCCCGAGGGGGTTTTGAATGGCGGAGTTGGAGCCACTTGGGTGGCCGCACCAGTTGCCTCCGAATTCACCGGCGGCAGCACCAGGTTCAGCTTGTTCTTCGACATTTTTGTCGCCCTCTTCCGGCTCCTTCGCTTGCTCCTGTTCCAGTTACTAGTCCTTTTCCAGTCCCAGCTCCTTTTCCGCTGTACTTTCGCTTTGCTTTCGTTTCAATAAACAAACAAGGAAACGAAAACTAACGAAAATTTTGGGGGAAAACAACAACAATCCACGAACAGCGGCTGCGGCGTCCGATGGGGGAAGGGGCAGGGACGTCGGCGGAGGCGGTGGGGGACGACCAGCTGCAAAATCTCCGTCCTATTCCCGCTGGCAGGTGAATGGTTTTGTTTTAACGTTCCCCGTTTGACTTAATGATGCATCAATAACAACAACAATCCGAGAGTTACCTATTTTTTGCACTCTCACTTAGCCAAATTCGCCGACTTCAATTAGTCTTTTTTTTTTTTGCTCAGACGATGCGCGAAAGAGATGCAAGTGTGACCAGGTGCCGCGAACGCATAGGAGCCACCAAATTTAAATTTTTACATACTGTTCTCTGTTTCGAGCTTTCTCTTTATTTAATAAGTTAAGTTTAGTTTCTAGAATGTACAAAACTAAACATATTTTTCGTTTCCTCTTTGTTTTTTAAATTTTTTATAAAACACAAGATCGTAATTAAAAGCACAAAAATCAATGTCGACATCTTGCTAGTATTCAGTTTGAATTCCTTCAAAAAATTAAGAATAGTTATTTTTACATATAAATGCAATCATTTAAAACTTGACTACAAATCTCGCTCGAATATTTGGCATAAAATTTATCTTGCTTTTTGAAAAAGTAACAAAGCGGTGCAGTGACGATAGTTAAATAATCGATATCCCAGGGAATCCAGTGCCATCACCTGCAGCAGCTGCTTACCTCTTGTTGTGTAACTAAACGCTTGAATTTCTGGTAAATATTGGCA
This sequence comes from Drosophila monieri, assembly GCA_035047585.1. Lineage (NCBI taxonomy): Eukaryota > Metazoa > Arthropoda > Insecta > Diptera > Drosophilidae > Drosophila > Drosophila monieri. The sequence goes on along the minus strand of JAWNPJ010000061.1, from coordinate 9,149,295 downwards.
AAATTATGCTTTTAACTGCTTTGATTTGATGTGGACATATATTGCATAGATTACAAGATGTCGGCAAACGCTGCCCGTGGCTCTACGTCGCTGTTGAAGCGCGCATGGAACGAGATTCCCGATATTGTCGGCGGATCCGCTTTGGCACTTTGCGGAATTGTTATGGCCACCATCGGAGTGGCCAACTACTATGCTAACGATGGTGACAACCGTCGCTACAAGCTGGGATATGTTGTCCTCCGTCACGACGATCCTCGTGCCGACAAGGTTCGCAACGATGAGGACGATTAAACGGATGAAGACAGAACATGGGATAGGATCTTCGCCAACCGGTAGTCTCATTCTCTAGCCTTCCTTTTTTTTGTTCATGCTAAAGCTAAGTAAAAAAATCTAAATGTACAGAAGAATATGTTTTATCTAGTGGAGCTTGTTTAATGGACTATACATTTGGAATTCTAACTAGAATTTGTAGGATAGCTTTGGTCTTATAGAAAGCACCCGTTTATTAACCATTCCTGATGTATCGGGAACATATTTAAAATCTTATTGAAAGCTTTATAGACGACTGACTTATGGAGATGCTTTGAAATAATGCTTATTCTTAAGCCTTGTGTGAGAAATTATAATGAAATCTGCAGGCTTTTTCGGTGTGAAAACTTTCTTTGCAAGCGGTGCACTTAAAACTGAGCCTGTCCATACCACTAGTACTTTTGACTTCCTGCTCTTGGGCTGGAGCAGGAGCTACTTCAGTCAGGGAGCCCATCCAATCGGTATCCGTTACTTCCGGCGAAGCTTCCTGGACGAGCTCTGTGGGTATTTGTGGTGTCTCCTCTGTTTTTGATGGCTTTGTTTTGTTAGCCATGCTGCGTTTCCTGCGCTGCTCGAATTTCAGTGCCACATTGAACTCACTGTGGGCTCTGAGCCACTGATGATGGAATTCGTAGGCCAGTGTTAGCTTCTTTAGGCAAATGCGACAAATTTGCTTGGGATAATCATCTGCGGGATCCAGAGGCGGCAAGCTGGGAGGTAAGCAAGTGGCCATTAGATCGGAAATTCGAACCAGTTTGTCCATTGTTTTGGTGCTTTCATCGAAGATATTCAATGATTCCATACACTCGTTGCCACATGTTCGGCAGAAGCTCTCAAAAATGTCCATTTTTTATTCAATTTTTTCCAAAAAATTCGTAAAGCATAAGAACTTGTGTTTTTGAGTCAGCAGTGTGACCGTACGAAAAACCCATACGATTTAATTTGTTTTAAAAAAAAATACTATATATGTTTAATAATTAAAATGCGTCAAAATATAAACAATATCCAAATATAAATAAAAAAAAATATGAATGCTGAAACAAAAATGATTATTATAACAATTTAAAAATAATATCAAAGGAAAAATCTGGTATATTTTAAAATTACTATCATCTGGCCACATTGCGACCGTACATTTTTTGTGTGTTTCGTGAAAAGAGCCGAAAAGCAGTTCGAAAAATGATGTGGAAGGCTCTACTAATTGCCGTACTGGCATTTTCCCACTGCCAGGCGGTCCTGGAAACAGATGCTAACACCTTGGTTCTACTGGACAACCTGGCCATCCGTGAAACCCACTCCATTTTCTTCAAATCTTTGCAAGGTAAAATGAAAACGCCGGCTAACCTCTGACGTGGACAAAAATCCAGGGCGGTTGCCACCGAGTCTCAAGTCCCTTGAGTTTTACTAAGCTGATACTTATTTAAGAAAGTATTTCCTTCTATGTCCCCCAACTAATGAAATCTGTCTCTTCAGATCGAGGTTTCAAATTGACATACAAGTTGGCCGATGACTCCAGTCTGCTGCTTTCTCGGTATGGGGAGTATCTCTACAAGAACGTGATCATCTTTGCCCCAAGTGTCGAGGAATTCGGTGGAGACATCAGCGTGGAAAGACTGGCTCAGTTTGTGGACGATGGCGGTAATGTTCTGGTGGCTGGTAGCGAAAAATCCGGCGATGCTCTGCGCGAATTCGCCTCGGAATGTGGCTTCGAATTGGACGAGGAGAACGCGGCGGTGATTGACCATCTGAATTATGATGCCAGCGATGCTGGAGACCACACCACCATTCTTACTTCAGCCAAGAACCTCATACAGGCGGACACCATCGTGGGCAAAGCGAACAGAAAATCGGATGCAGCTCCTCTGATTTATCGCGGAACTGGTCTTATTGCCGACAAAGAGAACCCATTAGTCCTGAAAGTTCTTACTGCCGAAAGCAGTGCCTACAGCTATAACCCTGATTCCAGTGTCACAGATTATCCACATGCCGTGGGCCGTGGTACCCTGCTGATTGCTGCCCTTCAGGCAAGGAACAATGCCCGTGTGGTCTTCTCCGGTTCCCTGGTCTTCTTTTCCGATGAGAGCTTCACCACGGCAGTGCAGTATGCCCAGAGTGGTGTCTTCCATAAGCAGGCCGGAAATCGGGCTGTAGCCGAGTCCATCAGCCAGTGGGTGTTTGGTGAAACCGGACGTCTTCGCGTCGGCTCTGTGCAGCACAACAAGGAGGGTGAACGCTTGCCACCTGAGCAGGCCTACACTATCACCGATCCCGTCGTCTACACCATCGCCATTGAGGAGCTAGTGGATGGACAATGGCGTGCCTTCAAAGCCAACGATATTCAGCTGGAGTTCGTCCGCATCGATCCCTTCGTGCGCACCTATCTGAAGCAAACAAAGACCGGAGCCTACGAAGCCAAGTTTAAGATCCCTGACGTCTATGGAGTGTATCAATTCAAGGTGGACTACGATCGTGTTGGCTACACGCACCTGTACAGTACCACCCAGGTGTCAGTGCGTCCTCTGGAGCACACCCAGTACGAGCGATTCATTCCAAGCGCTTTTCCCTACTACACCAGCGCCTTCTCGATGATGATCGGGGTGTTTGTCTTCTCCTTCGTTTTCCTGCACTTCAAGGATGAGCCCACTGGAAAGAGCTCCAAGGACGATAAGAAGACACAGTAGTTAGCCAGTTGCATTTATTAACATAAATTGTGGTTCACAAATCATACAATTATAATAATTTTCCAAAATGGAAAACCAATCAATAAATACTATTGAGTCTTATCTTTTCGCCTAGAAACTCAATAATAAAAGCAATAAGCTAAATCCTTATTTTTACAATAAAATATTTTGTATATTTATGATAAAATATTTTAAAATATAAACAAACACAAAAAATACTAAGCTATCGTATAAAAATATCGATTTTTTTTTCAAAATCGATATTTTGTTATTATATTAAACTGGTCACTCTTATATTTGCCTTTTCCATCACTGAAAAGTCACCGCTTGCTTATTATTTTTTCCTGAAAATTTAAAAGTTGTTTTCCTCCATATATCTAGTAAAATTCGGAATAATAGAAATTGCGCAGCGCGCGTAAACAAACTAATTAGCCATGGACATCGAGCTGAGTCTGGACGAAATCATAGAGCGAAAGCGCACTCAAGGAGGAGGCCGTTCAATTGAAAAGAAATTGTAAGTTAAAAGACCTGAAAATGGCGTTTTTCGGAGACTGGGTATTCAATGCATAAATTGCAGTTCTGCGAACTATACGAAGCAGCGTCCTAGATTGCTTAATAAACCGGCATTTAAGGCTGGACCAGGACCAGGAGGCATGCAGTTGGATCAGCCGGTGCCGCGCTCTTTTGATGCCCGGAACAAAATTATTCAGAAGACACGTGCCAAGATTGCGGATGCCCGCGAAATACTCAACCAAAACATGCGACAGTCGGGCATCGATGCTCGTCAGTTACTGCTCGAGCGTAAGAAGGAGCGTCCGTTTGATGTTAACTCGTCCGAGGAATCCCTGTCTCTGCCGCCGCCTGAGTTATCGTCTCGCAATGCTCGTAGCATCTCTCGTCATGCTCGAGGAGTGGGCGTCCACATGGGTCATTTTGGACAGCGCACCATTACCATGTCCGATCGGCCTGGTGGCGTTATCGAGGCTGCTTATGATTCTGAGTCTGATGACGACCGTGGTCCTCCGACGCGCCGCTTGGAGCGCCCGTTTAACGCATCCAAATTGAACCCGGCTGCCAAGGCGTTTGTACCTCGCGGCTATGTGGATCATGATAATATGCAAGAACTGGAAGAGGGTTAGTAATGGGCATTGATGTTATCCGAGAATCGTTGAAAACTATTATTTTTCAGAGGAAATAAGCCGCACTTTGCATTTTGGAAACTATACTAACCAGCCGCCAGCACGATACACTTTTGGTGGCTTCGATTTGAATCGGGACGACGACGTGGAGATGTCCACGGCTCCGTTGAAGAACAACATTGCCAATGACCCGTTTGCCATATACGAGGCGGCTCGCAATCGCATCGAGCGCCCCTCGCTGCCATCCCCGCTAATTGTGGGCCGTTCTGATACGGTTGATAAGCTTTTTGAGCGCCGCCAGCGTAACATGGTGGCCACTACCAATCTTCCGGAGTCGCTGCGTGCTCGATTGTTTGGCGGCGAACCGGATCGTCGTGTCTCCCATGGGATCTACGCCAATGAAAACAGGAATCGGTCTAGTGCAAGACAGGTCATCCCCAGAGGTGCCCGCAGCAGTGCCGGTGGTAGTGGCGGTACTGGCAGCGGTGGCGGCAACGGTGTCGGTGGCTCTTCTGGGTCTACTTTGACCCAATCGATATCTTCGCGTCGTTCTCCACCCCTGGGTGCGGCCAACAACAAGGCTGGCTATCGTCTTCTAGTCAGCAACTTACATGCGAATGTAACCACGGCTGATATCCGTGAGCTATTCAACGACATAGGACCCATGTACGATGCCCATGTGGTCCGCCCCGGAACTGCCGAGGTGATATACAAGACTTTGGAGCACGCCGAAATGGCTGTGGAGGCGTACCACCATCGCGAGTTCGATGACCAGCCAATGCATTGTGTGCTGGTCAATCCACACTCGTCCAATCGATCCTCGCACTCGGCAAGGTAAAAGCTTACTTCATATTTCTATGAAGAGAGTATCAGAGACTCATATTATTTCTTCCGCAGCTCACGCACCGTGACCACAAATTCCTCCGGCGTGGAGGTGGACATTGATGCGCTCCATTCGGTGCTTTTCCGGGACCGCTAGGCCGTTTTTCCTACCTGGCCAGCTGCTGCAATTATGTAACGCAAAATAGGAAATTTTCCAGCTAGATTAACTATATACAACAGCATCCAGCATCCAGCATATTGCGCATCATACTCAAATGCATCATCTCTTTAGTTCTAAGACTTTCAGTGCGCTGTCCGCAACTCATAAAATCGACGAAAAGAAAGAACGACATAGCGTTTTTTTTTTAAATTCAGTAAACAACAAGAAGAAATACGCCAAATTTGCATTTTTTTTTATAAACATTTTTTGTAAAATATTCTAAAGTGTCTCAGTAATTTAAAGTTTCTTGGGAGGGAAATGAGGCATCAGTTTCCATTTGAAAGATCAGAGATGAGGTACCTCTAAGTTTGCTGGTCAAGGTTCCTCTGAGGTTCTGTTAAGAAACCTACTCCTTTACTGCTTTTATCGCTATTTTTTGTACGATTGTACGTACTAGGAGGTATAAACTATAGTCCCTATATAGATCTGTCAAAAGCGCTCCATAGTTCTTAAGTCATGATCTATTTTGAAGAACTTCGTTGTGCTCGAACCCATGGCCTACTTGAATCAATATTTTATTTAAAGAAACATTGGAGGTGCAATGTAGTTTAAAATTAAAGACGAATAGTAGTCCATGACTTGAACTGTCAATTGTACAATGGTTCTTGTGACCTGTAGAAGGTTCAGTATCCAATCTGGTTTCCTAGAGTTAACATCAGAGCTCCTAAATTTTATAAAAATCGAATAACTTTGGGTTTTTTACACTTTCTATTTTTATATAAAGCCCCTTCGGATTTGAGTAATTATGTCTGATAGAACCAAGTCTTCGTGCAGTCCTTCGATCACAGATTCCGAGAACTCCCTAGGAGGACATTCTGCAGTCGTTCCCTACAAGAAGTCCCACAATGCGAAGAGACTACATAGTCCCAAGAAAGCCGTTAATCGTGATAATAAAGCGCCGGTCGTGTCCATTGTAGATGACGACATCGAGACCGAGGACGAGGTGGACGTTGAGGACGAGGGTCCTGAGGTCGATGCTATCCAGCCTAACCAGGTTGTCAAGCCTCCCAAGAGGGCCAAGGGCGCCAAGGGCGCCAAGGGTGCCAAGGGTGCCAGGGGAGGCAAGGCTGCCAAGCTCGATCAAGACGAACGCGTGTACGTGAAGGTGGTGGATGATAAGGAGATTCATCGGTTCCAGATCAAGAGTACCACGAAAATGGCCAGATTGATGGGCGCCTACAGTATACACACGGGTCGGCCCATTGAGAACTTTAGATTCTACTACCGGGGCAAGGCTGTCGACAAGAATGACACTGTCAAGACCCTGTCCATGCGATGGGGTGCTGTCATTGACGCCTTTACCGGTCCTCGGGATGGGACGAAACCTTCAAGGAACTCCTAAATTCGATGTAATAATTCGGCTAAAATTGAGGCACTCATGTGATGGTGTGTGCTGTGTGAGAGTATGAGATCTGAGCCCCCGGTTTTTGGCTTTCACCGCAGGATGGCCAGAGATGTCCAGAACTAGAAGATGTCCAGAAGTCCTAGCAGGACTTTCGAATAAAATATTTGGCGATAATAATAAAAATTTCAAGTTTCAACAAACGTACTGATACCATGGGTGGTGGTTAATATTTTTGTTACAATAAAAACATATTTTCATAAATTTCCAAATCCTTTTTATGATGGATATGGCATAGATATAGTTTCTATAGAATACTACGAGGTATACTAGTATGTATGATTAGATACTTCCTGGTACTTTGATGGATACCTGGTACTCCTTAGTTGCTTCGCTTGCCAAAAGTTCTAGTTATAAAAAAAACTGAAACCAAGTAGTCCGTGACCTCAACTGTCAAACTATATAACCTGTCCTGTTTCGAATAAATCCCAGAATGTTCATTCTTGGCTGCTTATGATTCTGAGTCTGATGACGACCGTGGTCCTCCGACGCGCCGCTTGGAGCGCCCGTTTAACGCATCCAAATTGAACCCGGCTGCCAAGGCGTTTGTACCTCGCGGCTATGTGGATCATGATAATATGCAAGAACTGGAAGAGGGTTAGTAATGGGCATTGATGTTATCCGAGAATCGTTGAAAACTATTATTTTTCAGAGGAAATAAGCCGCACTTTGCATTTTGGAAACTATACTAACCAGCCGCCAGCACGATACACTTTTGGTGGCTTCGATTTGAATCGGGACGACGACGTGGAGATGTCCACGGCTCCGTTGAAGAACAACATTGCCAATGACCCGTTTGCCATATACGAGGCGGCTCGCAATCGCATCGAGCGCCCCTCGCTGCCATCCCCGCTAATTGTGGGCCGTTCTGATACGGTTGATAAGCTTTTTGAGCGCCGCCAGCGTAACATGGTGGCCACTACCAATCTTCCGGAGTCGCTGCGTGCTCGATTGTTTGGCGGCGAACCGGATCGTCGTGTCTCCCATGGGATCTACGCCAATGAAAACAGGAATCGGTCTAGTGCAAGACAGGTCATCCCCAGAGGTGCCCGCAGCAGTGCCGGTGGTAGTGGCGGTACTGGCAGCGGTGGCGGCAACGGTGTCGGTGGCTCTTCTGGGTCTACTTTGACCCAATCGATATCTTCGCGTCGTTCTCCACCCCTGGGTGCGGCCAACAACAAGGCTGGCTATCGTCTTCTAGTCAGCAACTTACATGCGAATGTAACCACGGCTGATATCCGTGAGCTATTCAACGACATAGGACCCATGTACGATGCCCATGTGGTCCGCCCCGGAACTGCCGAGGTGATATACAAGACTTTGGAGCACGCCGAAATGGCTGTGGAGGCGTACCACCATCGCGAGTTCGATGACCAGCCAATGCATTGTGTGCTGGTCAATCCACACTCGTCCAATCGATCCTCGCACTCGGCAAGGTAAAAGCTTACTTCATATTTCTATGAAGAGAGTATCAGAGACTCATATTATTTCTTCCGCAGCTCACGCACCGTGACCACAAATTCCTCCGGCGTGGAGGTGGACATTGATGCGCTCCATTCGGTGCTTTTCCGGGACCGCTAGGCCGTTTTTCCTACCTGGCCAGCTGCTGCAATTATGTAACGCAAAATAGGAAATTTTCCAGCTAGATTAACTATATACAACAGCATCCAGCATCCAGCATATTGCGCATCATACTCAAATGCATCATCTCTTTAGTTCTAAGACTTTCAGTGCGCTGTCCGCAACTCATAAAATCGACGAAAAGAAAGAACGACATAGCGTTTTTTTTTTTAAATTCAGTAAACAACAAGAAGAAATACGCCAAATTTGCATTTTTTTTTTATAAACATTTTTTGTAAAATATTCTAAAGTGTCTCAGTAATTTAAAGTTTCTTGGGAGGGAAATGAGGCATCAGTTTCCATTTGAAAGATCAGAGATGAGGTACCTCTAAGTTTGCTGGTCAAGGTTCCTCTGAGGTTCTGTTAAGAAACCTACTCCTTTACTGCTTTTATCGCTATTTTTTGTACGATTGTACGTACTAGGAGGTATAAACTATAGTCCCTATATAGATCTGTCAAAAGCGCTCCATAGTTCTTAAGTCATGATCTATTTTGAAGAACTTCGTTGTGCTCGAACCCATGGCCTACTTGAATCAATATTTTATTTAAAGAAACATTGGAGGTGCAATGTAGTTTAAAATTAAAGACGAATAGTAGTCCATGACTTGAACTGTCAATTGTACAATGGTTCTTGTGACCTGTAGAAGGTTCAGTATCCAATCTGGTTTCCTAGAGTTAACATCAGAGCTCCTAAATTTTATAAAAATCGAATAACTTTGGGTTTTTTACACTTTCTATTTTTATATAAAGCCCCTTCGGATTTGAGTAATTATGTCTGATAGAACCAAGTCTTCGTGCAGTCCTTCGATCACAGATTCCGAGAACTCCCTAGGAGGACATTCTGCAGTCGTTCCCTACAAGAAGTCCCACAATGCGAAGAGACTACATAGTCCCAAGAAAGCCGTTAATCGTGATAATAAAGCGCCGGTCGTGTCCATTGTAGATGACGACATCGAGACCGAGGACGAGGTGGACGTTGAGGACGAGGGTCCTGAGGTCGATGCTATCCAGCCTAACCAGGTTGTCAAGCCTCCCAAGAGGGCCAAGGGCGCCAAGGGCGCCAAGGGTGCCAAGGGTGCCAGGGGAGGCAAGGCTGCCAAGCTCGATCAAGACGAACGCGTGTACGTGAAGGTGGTGGATGATAAGGAGATTCATCGGTTCCAGATCAAGAGTACCACGAAAATGGCCAGATTGATGGGCGCCTACAGTATACACACGGGTCGGCCCATTGAGAACTTTAGATTCTACTACCGGGGCAAGGCTGTCGACAAGAATGACACTGTCAAGACCCTGTCCATGCGATGGGGTGCTGTCATTGACGCCTTTACCGGTCCTCGGGATGGGACGAAACCTTCAAGGAACTCCTAAATTCGATGTAATAATTCGGCTAAAATTGAGGCACTCATGTGATGGTGTGTGCTGTGTGAGAGTATGAGATCTGAGCCCCCGGTTTTTGGCTTTCACCGCAGGATGGCCAGAGATGTCCAGAACTAGAAGATGTCCAGAAGTCCTAGCAGGACTTTCGAATAAAATATTTGGCGATAATAATAAAAATTTCAAGTTTCAACAAACGTACTGATACCATGGGTGGTGGTTAATATTTTTGTTACAATAAAAACATATTTTCATAAATTTCCAAATCCTTTTTATGATGGATATGGCATAGATATAGTTTCTATAGAATACTACGAGGTATACTAGTATGTATGATTAGATACTTCCTGGTACTTTGATGGATACCTGGTACTCCTTAGTTGCTTCGCTTGCCAAAAGTTCTAGTTATAAAAAAAACTGAAACCAAGTAGTCCGTGACCTCAACTGTCAAACTATATAACCTGTCCTGTTTCGAATAAATCCCAGAATGTTCATTCTTGGCTGCTTATGATTCTGAGTCTGATGACGACCGTGGTCCTCCGACGCGCCGCTTGGAGCGCCCGTTTAACGCATCCAAATTGAACCCGGCTGCCAAGGCGTTTGTACCTCGCGGCTATGTGGATCATGATAATATGCAAGAACTGGAAGAGGGTTAGTAATGGGCATTGATGTTATCCGAGAATCGTTGAAAACTATTATTTTTCAGAGGAAATAAGCCGCACTTTGCATTTTGGAAACTATACTAACCAGCCGCCAGCACGATACACTTTTGGTGGCTTCGATTTGAATCGGGACGACGACGTGGAGATGTCCACGGCTCCGTTGAAGAACAACATTGCCAATGACCCGTTTGCCATATACGAGGCGGCTCGCAATCGCATCGAGCGCCCCTCGCTGCCATCCCCGCTAATTGTGGGCCGTTCTGATACGGTTGATAAGCTTTTTGAGCGCCGCCAGCGTAACATGGTGGCCACTACCAATCTTCCGGAGTCGCTGCGTGCTCGATTGTTTGGCGGCGAACCGGATCGTCGTGTCTCCCATGGGATCTACGCCAATGAAAACAGGAATCGGTCTAGTGCAAGACAGGTCATCCCCAGAGGTGCCCGCAGCAGTGCCGGTGGTAGTGGCGGTACTGGCAGCGGTGGCGGCAACGGTGTCGGTGGCTCTTCTGGGTCTACTTTGACCCAATCGATATCTTCGCGTCGTTCTCCACCCCTGGGTGCGGCCAACAACAAGGCTGGCTATCGTCTTCTAGTCAGCAACTTACATGCGAATGTAACCACGGCTGATATCCGTGAGCTATTCAACGACATAGGACCCATGTACGATGCCCATGTGGTCCGCCCCGGAACTGCCGAGGTGATATACAAGAGTTTGGAGCACGCCGAAATGGCTGTGGAGGCGTACCACCATCGCGAGTTCGATGACCAGCCAATGCATTGTGTGCTGGTCAATCCACACTCGTCCAATCGATCCTCGCACTCGGCAAGGTAAAAGCTTACTTCATATTTCTATGAAGAGAGTATCAGAGACTCATATTATTTCTTCCGCAGCTCACGCACCGTGACCACAAATTCCTCCGGCGTGGAGGTGGACATTGATGCGCTCCATTCGGTGCTTTTCCGGGACCGCTAGGCCGTTTTTCCTACCTGGCCAGCTGCTGCAATTATGTAACGCAAAATAGGAAATTTTCCAGCTAGATTAACTATATACAACAGCATCCAGCATCCAGCATATTGCGCATCATACTCAAATGCATCATCTCTTTAGTTCTAAGACTTTCAGTGCGCTGTCCGCAACTCATAAAATCGACGAAAAGAAAGAACGACATAGCGTTTTTTTTTAAATTCAGTAAACAACAAGAAGAAATACGCCAAATTTGCATTTTTTTTTTATAAACATTTTTTGTAAAATATTCTAAAGTGTCTCAGTAATTTAAAGTTTCTTGGGAGGGAAATGAGGCATCAGTTTCCATTTGAAAGATCAGAGATGAGGTACCTCTAAGTTTGCTGGTCAAGGTTCCTCTGAGGTTCTGTTAAGAAACCTACTCCTTTACTGCTTTTATCGCTATTTTTTGTACGATTGTACGTACTAGGAGGTATAAACTATAGTCCCTATATAGATCTGTCAAAAGCGCTCCATAGTTCTTAAGTCATGATCTATTTTGAAGAACTTCGTTGTGCTCGAACCCATGGCCTACTTGAATCAATATTTTATTTAAAGAAACATTGGAGGTGCAATGTAGTTTAAAATTAAAGACGAATAGTAGTCCATGACTTGAACTGTCAATTGTACAATGGTTCTTGTGACCTGTAGAAGGTTCAGTATCCAATCTGGTTTCCTAGAGTTAACATCAGAGCTCCTAAATTTTATAAAAATCGAATAACTTTGGGTTTTTTACACTTTCTATTTTTATATAAAGCCCCTTCGGATTTGAGTAATTATGTCTGATAGAACCAAGTCTTCGTGCAGTCCTTCGATCACAGATTCCGAGAACTCCCTAGGAGGACATTCTGCAGTCGTTCCCTACAAGAAGTCCCACAATGCGAAGAGACTACATAGTCCCAAGAAAGCCGTTAATCGTGATAATAAAGCGCCGGTCGTGTCCATTGTAGATGACGACATCGAGACCGAGGACGAGGTGGACGTTGAGGACGAGGGTCCTGAGGTCGATGCTATCCAGCCTAACCAGGTTGTCAAGCCTCCCAAGAGGGCCAAGGGCGCCAAGGGCGCCAAGGGTGCCAAGGGTGCCAGGGGAGGCAAGGCTGCCAAGCTCGATCAAGACGAACGCGTGTACGTGAAGGTGGTGGATGATAAGGAGATTCATCGGTTCCAGATCAAGAGTACCACGAAAATGGCCAGATTGATGGGCGCCTACAGTATACACACGGGTCGGCCCATTGAGAACTTTAGATTCTACTACCGGGGCAAGGCTGTCGACAAGAATGACACTGTCAAGACCCTGTCCATGCGATGGGGTGCTGTCATTGACGCCTTTACCGGTCCTCGGGATGGGACGAAACCTTCAAGGAACTCCTAAATTCGATGTAATAATTCGGCTAAAATTGAGGCACTCATGTGATGGTGTGTGCTGTGTGAGAGTATGAGATCTGAGCCCCCGGTTTTTGGCTTTCACCGCAGGATGGCCAGAGATGTCCAGAACTAGAAGATGTCCAGAAGTCCTAGCAGGACTTTCGAATAAAATATTTGGCGATAATAATAAAAATTTCAAGTTTCAACAAACGTACTGATACCATGGGTGGTGGTTAATATTTTTGTTACAATAAAAACATATTTTCATAAATTTCCAAATCCTTTTTATGATGGATATGGCATAGATATAGTTTCTATAGAATACTACGAGGTATACTAGTATGTATGATTAGATACTTCCTGGTACTTTGATGGATACCTGGTACTCCTTAGTTGCTTCGCTTGCCAAAAGTTCTAGTTATAAAAAAAACTGAAACCAAGTAGTCCGTGACCTCAACTGTCAAACTATATAACCTGTCCTGTTTCGAATAAATCCCAGAATGTTCATTCTTGAATCGGTATGCCTCTCGTCAACATCCGGTCTTTTACAAAAAGATTTTCCTAAATTGTTTTTGGTCTAAGCTGAAAGTGAAAGTTTTGTAAAGCTTTATACCCTCGTTTATAATGTCGGACTTCAGTGTTACGAGCAGCCGTTTTCCGGAGAAGCGGGATGGGCGCACTTACGTCAAGCTAGTGGATGACAACGAGCGTCGGGTGCGCTTCGAGATAAAGGACACCACCAAGATGTCCACGTTGATAGACGCCTATAGCACTCACACGAAGACGACCATAGAGAAGATCCGGTTCTACTACGGAGGGGCGCTCATTCGGAGCGACGACACAGCCAGAAGTTTGGATCTCGCGTGGGGCGATGTAATCGATGTCTTTACGAAGCCTTTGCCCTCAAAGAGCAAGAAAAAGACTAGGAAGTGTAAATCCCAAGTGTTATCCAAAATTCTTAATGCCTTCTATATAACGATGGATTTCCAAGAGAATCCTAATCCTATATCCCAAGTGTTATCCAACATGGATAGCCCGTGCCTCCCATATGACGATGGGTTCCCAAGAGAACCCTAATTGAGTCCCTGAAGTCCCCACGGATAGGACGCTCTGCTGGAAGCCCGGAATTTCAAATACATCGGATTAAATGTTACAATTTTCGTATTATATTACGTAAAATATACAAATTTAAAATTGCGTAAAAATTAATTCATAATTAAGTAAAAAGGAGCAGTTTGGTAAGCGATTGAAGAGATGCACAAAAAAAATAGTTTAATTTTATAATTGCAGGAAGGCCTAGTTGTCCCGGATACCGGTGCCATAGTTGGCACCACCGGCGCGGTTCAACGCTTCCCGGAACAGGCCGATGTCCAGCTCCGTCTCCACGCCCGCCTGCAGCTCCACGGCGAAGTTCTGGAAGAGATTACGAGGAATATGAATGTCCATCGAACGGAGGTGGTGGAAAGCAAGGGAGTACTCACATTAAGCACGTCCTTGATGAGCGCCTTGTCTGTGGACATTTTGGCCCGCTGGATGACGCCCACTTCTTGGCCGATCCACGTCAGAAAGATGAACTTCTTGCGCTTGGACATCTCGTCGCCCATCTGGATGCGAATGTAGCCGAAGGCGCGCTCCGAGTCGCCGAACTGCTGGCGGAACTCCTCGAAGCACTGGCCCCTGGCATGGACCACGATCTGGGGGCCGTCGAACTTGAACACCGCCCACTCGGTGTCTGTGAGATCGGAGCGCACGTCCTCGTAGGCCTCGCGAATGGAGTCCTTGTCCAGCGAAGTAGCCAGTGGCATCTATGGAGTATTAATATAGTGTTAATAGGAAGTGCTGTCATGGTTCGGCCAAGCGGATCGCCTCCACCCCCTCCTCCGCCCGGCCATCTCCGAGTCTGGCTTTCGCTTTCGATTTTACTCAATTCGATCCATTCCAATCCGATTTGATTTATTTCCGTGTCAGAGAAAACCCAAACCCCCAGCACGCCATGCTCCGAGCTTCAGGAAATACATAGCAACTGTTTGCTCACATTTTAGTGCCCAGAGTGTTTGTTTTTTATAATCATAAAAGCCAGCATTTCTGCTGGAAATGGTATCAGCTGGGATCGATGCCCCAAGTATTAAGTCTGGTTCTACACCGAGAGAAAGGCTTTGATTTTAGAGTAAAGGAAGTTCTACGAAATGCTAAATAGAATGCTTGCTTGTGATAAAGCACCATTTGTATCTCTGGTTATCTCTCTTTTATCTTTTCTATAAAAATCTCAGATACCATGTTCGAATAGTAACCAGTTTGAAAGCGATAATGGTCATATCCCACAGAAACTATACTACTTCTTAACTCTTTTCGGTGTACCACTGCCGGCTATTGTCTGGCTCTTATTGTCTTAAGCTCCTCTCAGATCGCTTCATTGAAAGCAATTGCGCCTGACACTTTTCAATCAGACAGAAAAGCAGGTCACAGATTTTGATAGGCGACTTTTTTGGGGACTGAACGAATGAGATCGAAACCGGGCATCCCGATGGAGCTGGAAGATGCGGGTATTGTGCTATAGGGTTTATATTTCATTTCAGAGGAAGGAACAAAAATAGATACAGATACATTTAGAGATCGGGCCGAGGCCGAGGCCGGGAGCTGGTATTTTGGTGGCTGGAAGCCAAGAGCTACGCTCCATAATGCGTTCAATGACCGGACGTTTTTGTGAGAAAAATCAATTAGAAAAGCGCAAAGCGATTTGGGGATTTGGAGGGGGAAGACGACGACAAGCGACAAACGGCGAACGGCGAACGGCAACTTGTGCTCGTCTGCCGAAAATATCAAAAAAGCCGGACAATTAAACCCAGAGTCAAACTTTCACAAGAAGAGCTTCTTTATTTCTTCGCTGTGTTGTGGTTGTGGTGAGAACTTGAGGAGAGCTGGGTCCCCCGTTTTGAATTAATTAGTTGGACCGTTGCAGAAATATTATATATTCCGAGCTGGATTAGTAACGAGAGCGGGAATACCCTATAGAAAGTGCCGCCCTGATACGTGACGGCCTAAAATTAGCAACCCGATAAGCCCGATAAGGCCGTTGTGATATCTCTTCCAGCGACTGGTGACTGTGTTCTGGTGATAACGCGACAGAAACAGAAACAGAAATTATTAGATGCGACTGCGCCCAGGGCGGAGTGTGTGGGGGTGTGCTTCTCCGCCGGGGCGGGACTGATAAGAAACCTCAAGGCACACATCGAAACTGATTTACGACGGAAAGGCCTGGGGATCTGGGAATCTGGATGTGGCCAATTAGTCAAGCAAGCCGACTCTATTTCCTTCCAATTTTTCAGATCATAAAAAACAGTCTGTTGGGTTAGTCACATCAGCTGAGGTTGGGTATAGCGGTCAGGCATGATGAATTATATTTGTTCATGTTCGGATGACGTGTGTGCGTCGACTCGACAAGGCGACTCCTGGCCTCCCAAATATGGTTACGGCGATAGTGGCACCGTGGCACTGCCATAAACGATTGCCGACTCTCGTGATTCAGACCCCCGCCCGCCTTGGGAGTCGGCAAGGAAATCAATACGCCTGTGCGAAGATCGTTTCTCGCCGTGTAGATACGGGTCGTAGTCCCCACCCGCCTTGATGCAATAACTATATGCTTTAGTCAATCGGAACGTAGCCAAGCATGGTGGTGAGCTGGAATGCCTATAAAGATGTACACATGTGTGCTGTGCTGTGCAGTGCTGAGCACAATATATTAAATACAATATGTACACGTATAGCTCGTAAAAAACAGCGAGCAAAACTGCAAACGAAAACGAAACTGAATACGATCGGCGCATTGCAGGTGCACCGTGTCTGTATTGCATCGTCCGATTGTACATCCAACACTTTGGATCCCCATAGTGCCCCCGAATTTTATCTCACACTCGGATCGAATCGAGAGTGTTTCCAGCTTGTGCCTCTGCTTTATCGTCTTCTGCTTATGCATATGCCTTCTGCCTGTTGACTAACAAGCTCCCAGATAAGCGCGGAAGCTCTTGCTGGCGACTCATATGCAGAACAAACTGGGGACTAAAGGAAGTCGGCCGGGCGGAGGAGGACCTCCACTTCCACCTCCACTGGGTGATCGAGTGGGTGACTCACTGGGGCGGCAACAAAGGAGCAGTCTTTCGTGATTCATCCCCGGGCGGGAGTGGTGCGGTCGACCGCCAAAAATGGAGGAAGTCACAGTGTCAGGTTGTTCCCCTTGCAACCCGGTCCGGCGGGCTTAAATTAGAACTCCCCGCCGTCCACTTTGGAACAAAGCTATCGGGCTGAAGGAGTTCTTTGTTGGGAGCAACTGCAGCTGTAAAGATTTGCCTGCTTCGCGGGCTGTCGAGGGGCTGGAGGGTGGCTGGGGGCGAGTCACATGAACCTGCGATCAGCTGAATTCCAAAGATAGCTTTCGTTCGTTCTGCCCGCGCTCTCTCCGCTGCGGGTCTAGCCGTATTTTGACAGCTGCAAATAACCGTAATCTTGGAAAGGTATACGCCGCCGGCGGGGACGCGAAACCACATCGTTCCCATATGCACTTGAACTTGATACTTGCTACTTGGTCATAGTGGGAGTGGGTGCGTGTGTTGGTTGTGTGTGTGTGGAAGTGCGTGTGCAGACGCCCCCGCATAGACGGGATAGCCGGCAACATGTTCCGGTTCTTTTTCTTTCTTTTTTGGAGCCAGAAGTCAGAGTTATTTAAAGCCCATCACACAGACACAGGCACAGACACAGATACAGATACACACAGCTCCATCAGTCGCATATCTCCCTCTTGTCTTTTCTCTGTTCCTTCATTCTCCTGCTCCTGATTCTTTGCGCTCTCCCGGTATCTTTGCTCTTTTGGGCTGGCCCCCATCGTACCATGGGATTAAGGGGGGCCCTCCCTGCACACGGTGGAAAAAAACGTGTTTCATTAAATGAATAACTTTTATGAATTTCCCCCCAAGGGATGGTTGGATGTAAAAAACGTCTCTTTGCCAAGGCAACTCGAAACTCAAGAGCACTCTTTTTAGACTCAACCGTTAGCAGTCTTTTTTTTAGGCTAAAGAGTCAATAAAAAATAAGAACTTTTGTTTGGCTCTCGAGAAGAGGATGTGCCCCCTAATTTCGATTGTCCCTTGACGCATTTATTGCCTTCTGCTGGTATACACACACACTTCCCACTTTCGTGCCCGCATATCGCCCCGGGAAGAGTCCCCCGGGGGAAGAGTGGGGGAAAGGACAGACGACAGGGGCAGGGGGCAGGGGGCAGGGGCAGGGGGAATAGTACAAGGAATGGGAGGATCGGCAATCTGGCCAGCGACTTGACTCACCCTCCTCGGCTTGCTCTCCACTATCTGCTCGACCTCGATACCGTCCGACATTCTGGATACGCTGGGATGGGTTGACTGGACTGGAAGCTGGGGATGCTGGTGCTGATGCTGCTCTTGCCGCAACTGCGGGCCTCAGAATCTCAAAAGTCGAGGGTTCAATGAATCTGTGCGGCACTTGGAGGAGCGGACGGCCCGGCGGTTGGGACGGGGAACCGGCGAACTAATTGAGGCGGCACACAAAATGACAAACGAAAACAAAAATATACACAACGGCGAGCCGAAAAAAAAATGCACAAGCTCCAGATATATAGATAGATAGATAGAAAGATACTCTGCCGCAACAGTCCGTTCGAATCAACGGTTCTTCGTGGATTCAGTCAATTCTTCGCAGATGGAGATTCAAAAAGATTCAACAGGGTTGTCGCCTATTTTTGTTGCTGACGATCTGGCAACGTCACGTCCCGTGGCAACTCTCCTCGTGTGCGAACGGTGGCTTATCGATCTTTCCGGTTTGTTCCATACTGTAATCGAAAAAAGCCCGCCCGCCAGTTCAAAAATAATTTTTATTTTTAACTCATAGATCAGTTTTAAATTGTTTGTTTTATGTATGAGATTCTTGGAAAGTCACACTTTGTCAACAATAAACGGTTTTGTTTCTTTAGCTTGAGAACGTCGTTCAC
Organism: Drosophila monieri; assembly: GCA_035047585.1. NCBI lineage: Eukaryota > Metazoa > Arthropoda > Insecta > Diptera > Drosophilidae > Drosophila > Drosophila monieri. Next base: position 9,130,682 of record JAWNPJ010000061.1, on the reverse strand, counting down.
CTTGTTTACGCCAGAAAATTATACTGGAGAATGGTGGAGAGTCTATCTACAAATCGTTTAAGGTACTCCTCGTGAGAATCTGATACAAATTGGCCGAGATATAGCTATCGCTGTGGGCCATATTGTCGCCCCATGCATTTTGAAGGGGACCCCCAGAAATTTTATGAAAAAATCTGAAAAATATTTTGTTCTCAGATTTTGATGCAGAATGGTGGAGAATCTTTCTACAAATCGTTTAAGGTATTCCCCGTGAGAATTTGATAGAAATTGGCGGAGATATAGCTATCGGTGTGGGCCATATTTTCGCCCCATTCATTTTTGAAGGGGACCCCCAGAAATTTTTCGAAAAAATCTAAAAAATATTTTGTTCCCAGATTTTGATGCAGAATGGTGGAGAATCTTTCTACAAATCGTTTAAGGCACTCCTCAAGAAAATCTGATAGAAATTGGCCGAGATATAGCTATCGCTGTGGGCCATATTGTCGCCCCATGCATTTTGAAGGGGACCCCCCAGAAAATATTAGAAAAAATCTGAAAAATATTTTGTTCTCAGATTTTGATGCAGAATGGTGGAGAATCTTTCTACAAATCGTTTAAGGTATTCCCCGTGAGAATCTGATAGAAATTGGCGGAGATATAGCTATCGGTGTGGGCCATATTTTCACCCCATTCATTTTTGAAGGGGACCCCCAGAAATTTTTTGAAAAAATCTAAAAAATATTATGTTCTCAGATTTTGAAGCAGAATGGTGGAGAATCTATCTACAAATCGTTTAAGGTACTCCTCAAGAGAATCTGATACAAATTGGCGGAGATATAGCTATCGCTGTGGGCCATATTGTCGCTCCATGAATTTTTGAAGGGGACCCCCAGAAATTTTTGGAAAAAATCTGAAAAATAGTTTGTTCTCAGGTTTTGATGCAGAATGGTGGAGAATCTATCTACAAATCGTTTAAGGTACTCCTTAAGAGAATCTGATAGAAATTGGTCGAGATATAGCTATCGCTGTGGGCCATATAGTCGCCCCATGAATTTTTGAAGGAGACCCCCAGAAATTTTTCGAAAAAATCTAAAAAATATTTTGTTCTCAGGTTTTGATGCAGAATGGTGGAGAATCTATTTACAAATCGTTTAAGGTATTCCTCGTGAGAATCTGATAGAAATTGGCCGAAATACAGCCATCGCTGTGGGCCATATAGTCGCCCCATGAATTTTTGAAGGGGACCCCCCAGAAAATGTTAGAAAAAATCTAAAAAATATTTTGTTCTCAGATTTTGATGCAGAATGGTGGAGAATCTATCTACAAATCGTTCAAGGTATTCCTCATGAGAATCGGATAGAAATTGGCGCAGATATAGCTATCGCTGTGGGCCATATTGTCGCCCCATTCATTTTTGAAGGGGACCCCCAGAAATTTTTGGAAAAAATCTGAAAAATAGTTTGTTCTCAGATTTTGATGCAGAATGGTGGAGAATCTATCTACAAATCGTTCAAGGTATTCCTCATGAGAATCGGATAGAAATTGGCGGAGATATAGCTATCGCTGTGGGCCATAATGTCGCCCCATTCATTTTTGAAGGGGACCCCCCAGAAAATGTTAGAAAAAATCTAAAAAATATTTTGTTCTCAGATTTTGATGCAGAATGGTGGAGAATCTATCTACAAATCGTTCAAGGTATTCCTCATGAGAATCGGATAGAAATTGGCGCAGATATAGCTATCGCTGTGGGCCATATTGTCGCCCCATTCATTTTTGAAGGGGACCCCCAGAAATTTTATGAAAAAATCTAAAAAATATTTTGTTCCCAGATTTTAATGCAGAACGGTGGAGAATCTATCTACAAATCGTTTAAGGTATTCCTCGTGAGAATCTGATAGAAATTGGCCGAAATATAGCCATCGCTGTGGGCCATATAGTCGCCCCATTCATTTTTGAAGGGGACCCCCCAGAAAATGTTAGAAAAAATCTGAAAAATATTTTGTTCTCAGATTTTGATGCAGAATGGTGGAAAATCTATCTACAAATCTATTAAGGTATTCCTCGTGAGAATCGGATAGAAATTGGCCGAAATATAGCTATCGCTGTGGGCCATATTGTCGCCCCATGCATTTTGAAGGGGACCCCCAAGAAAATGTTAGAAAAAATCTGAAAAATATTTTGTTCCCAGATTTTGATACAGAATGGTGGAGAATCCATCTACAAATCGTTCAAGGTATTCCTCATGAGAATCTGATAGAAATTGGCCGAGATATAGCTATCTCTGTGGGTCATATTGTCGCCCCATGCATTTTTGAAGGGGACCCCTAGAAATTTTTCGAAAAAATCTAAAAAATATTTCGTTCTCAGCTTTTGATGCAGAATGGTGGAGAATCTATCTTCAAATCGTTTAAGGTATTCCCCGTGAGAATCTGATAGAAATTGGCCGAGATATAGCTATCGCTGTGGGCCATATTGTCGCCCCATTCATTTTTGAAGGGGACCCCCAGAAATTTTATGAAAAAATCTAAAAAATATTTTGTTCCCAGATTTTAATGCAGAACGGTGGAGAATCTATCTACAAATCGTTCAAGGTATTCCTCATGAGAATCGGATAGAAATTGGCGGAGATATAGCTATCGCGGTGGGACATATTGTCGCCCCATGAATTTTGAAGGGGACCCCCCAGAAATTTTTTGAACAAATCTTAAAAATATTTTGTTCTCAGATTTTAAAGCAGAATGGTGGAGAATCTTTCTACAAATCGTTTAAGGTAGTCCGCACAATGTTGCTCGACGTGCTGCCGAAGCATGGTGCTGCAACATGCCGCAATATGCTGCCACAACATGCAGCCGCAACATGCTGCCGCCACAAGTCGTCGTGGTGAGTTTGCGCCAAATGTCGACGCCCACGCAACATGTTGTCAGGCGGTGGCCGCCCGCGAAGGAGTCGGTCAGATGCCCACGACGCGTTATCCGTATCGGTAGCCGTAAAATCAGGCAGCCCGGAGTCTCGGAGTCCAGTTCGTGTCGTTCGCCGGACAACAAGTCATAAATCGCGGAACTCGTCATCGAATCCTGCGCGCAAGCGTTCTCCTTTTGACATTTGCTTAGTGTGTCCTTTAACGGTTTTATTTTGAATTTTGTTTTGTTTTGGACATTTAACTCGGCTGTCATCCGCCGAAAATGATCCGTATACGTGGTTAGTGATAGTCCCGTCAACGGGATGTTCAGTCACGGGGCCAAGGATGCTGCCCAAACGGTCCTGGCAGCGCTCCTTGACTACTACTCGAACGCTCCCAGCGCTGCAGGGCACATAGTATCCCTGTCGCCGGGGCCGTACAACGGCACCGGGACTTACTCCAACAGCAGTGACAGTGGCGGCCTAGAGGATGCCACACCGGACAATGATTTGGTTTCGGGCGGTACCGCCGGTCCAGGCTCGACCGCTGGCGGAGGTCCTAGCGCCACCTCCTCCACTTCAACTTCGACTTACTCGACACCTTCGGGCATGCCCATTTGGTTGATACCCAGCTACACTCTCATCCTGTTCTTCGCCGTGCTGGGCAACCTCCTGGTTATATCCACTCTGGTTCAGAATCGTCGGATGCGTACCATCACCAATGTTTTCCTCCTGAATCTGGCCATCTCGGACATGTTGCTGGGCGTGCTCTGCATGCCAGTGACCCTAGTGGGCACTCTGCTGCGTAACTTTATCTTCGGGGAGTTCCTGTGCAAGCTCTTTCAATTCTCACAGGGTAAGTTGCTAAAGGACATTGAATTCCCCTTTTTTACTCGTCGAGTACAGGGCAGTATGTTGTATTTGTGCGAATTATGTAACAATTATGTCCGTCCCTCTTCTATTATAGATAGTATCTATTAGATACTGCTGATTTATAGCAAGTGATGTTCTATTATTAACTGAAAAAAACCAAAAAAAATCACCATTATGGAGCAAATTGTCTCGTAGTACCGGGTATTGTCCCGTCGAGACCTAGGCGTGTCCTGACTCAACCTGTCCCACAGGAGGAACACTTAATATTTGACATCCAAAGTCCCGAACTGCCTTCAATTAGCCGAAATTACAAATACATAAGCACAGTTTTGTTGATATCCTTGCTAAATATTCATAGAAGCTTACATGGGAAGTGTGTGCTGTGTGTGGGTGTGTGTGATGGCAGACATTAAAATAATTTTTTACGATTATCGTTGCATGTGGATCGTTTTATTGGCCATGTTCTAGGGAGTTCATTTGGGGCGCTCGGAGTCTCAAAGGTGAAAGGGGAACCGCACAATTTCAGGTCCCCAAGCAACATAGTCATCAAAATGGCAAACACTGTCCTGGTTTCCTTTTTTATACCCATATTCGTTGCCTTCTACCTTAACGATTACCCTTTGTGCTGAAATGACAGTCTAGCCTGGTCTGGTCCTGCCCATTATTGTCTCGTCCACCGATTTCCAGCGAAAAATAATCCAAGATTGAAATCATAATATCAGGATTTGTGGAGTTGGCTGTTCGGCGTCGGTCCATTACATAATTTCAAATCAAACACTTGTCGGCACTGGCCGGCCAGGACGTGGGGGCTATTAAAAAGACATTTGCCACATCTTCGGGCAAGCTGGCCCGAAAAGGACGAGAAAGGAACTCGAGGCGTCATTTCGGGGCGCTACAGACAATTAAATGGGATTTGTGCCACCAATGGCATTATGTTCCCATTGTTGTCCTGTTGCTGTTGCTGTTGTGGTTGTTCATGTTTATGATGCACGCGCATTAACGGGCGACGCCCCAAGGATATTTTACTTAGGAGCAGAAATTAGAAATTGTGGCCCGTCGCCTAATGCGTAAACTTTGGAGCATTCTCCTTAATCCTGGCCGTGAGTCGCGGGACGCGGCAGGCAGGGCTCTGGTCGTCAGGGCTGTCGCTTTCAATTTGTCATCGTTTTCGTATTCGCTTTCGCCATTGCCAACAGTTGTCCTGCGGATGCCAGGACAGTCAGGACGCCAGAAGATATCCAATGGCAAAGGAAAGCTCTAGAAAAACGAAAAACTAGCGAAATGAAATGCCTGACATTTTAAAGCTAACAAAAAAAAAAACAAGGAGGAATTAAATAACAATTTGGCGGTGGCGGTGGCGGTGGCGGTAACGAGGGCGAGGGCCTTGCTGTGACAGGACACCTGAGCATTGGGATATGCATAACATGCAACATGCAACAGCCATGACAAGGGTTGCGGCAATTAGCGTGACATTCTCCCCTAAAAGCCTGTACAAGCCCGAACAAGGACATTAAAAACTTAAACTTATTTGTCGGCAAACACAAAAAAGGATAAGCAGGTAAGCCAGGCTCACAAAATATCCTTACGCAGAGCAGTTGTCATCGGCAATAAAATCCCGAAACACTTGGCCAAAAAGGCCGGAAAAAAGGACACGTTTCACGCGTGCTTCTGCCAAGGATACACTTGCTGCCGCTGGAACATGTGTTCGACATCAGTTTTTAGGGGCGTTATGTTACATATGTTACGAAAATTAAAAAAAAAAGTGTCGTTTTCTTCCGGGCCTTGGGCCTACCCCGCCCACCAAATACTGTCCACCTGGCCAGGATATTATATGGTGGATGTGTCCCTTTGGCCACCGGCAGGCTCTCGGGTAAATAAAATCTGTGAAGGCTGCGAAAACAGAGTAGAATTCTTACATGAACCTGGTTCTTGGTCCTTGGTCCGTGCAGTCCAGGGTCCCCTGGATTCTTAGGATTCATATTCACTTTTGGGGCATTGGAGAAACGGAAACAAAACTCCCCACTACTCTTCTAGACCAAGAAACTTACTCCACAACTTTTGTCCTTTTGTTCCGAAAGCAGGGAAAGTTTTGTGCCTTCTGGGATTTGTTAAGCATGAAGTTTTTTAATTAATGCATTGCTCTTAGATCAGAGCTCCTGTGTCCTGGCTCCAGGCTCCTGTCAGGAGTATCCTGCCGTACGTGAAGTGGCCTCCGCGAGACCACTTGAGAACAATATTAATATGAATCGTGGATGCCTTGGCTGGGATCTGCACCAGACATATGAGTTTTTCGGCTTAGGAAAAGTGGCCCATCAGAGCAAACTTGGAGGATATAGCGAAGCTCCAACTCACCCCCCGTGAACCACTTTCGAGTACTTAATTCGATAAAAAAAGCCAAGCGTTTTAGCAACTTTGTTTCTCTTTCAACTTTAATAGAATTTTTGGGCAAAACTCTGGTTTCGCTTCGAGCCGAAAATGCCGAAAACTTTGCCATTGGCGCCTCCAAAAATCCCACATTGAAATGAATCATTGAATTTAAATGAGTTTCGTCCTGCAGAGCTTAGATTGAATTACAAATAAAATAAAATAAGCCGCCACCCGGCCGTGTACATCGTTTTCTGCACAATGCGCCCAAAAAAAAACAAAAAATGCCACGGAAATAAAAGGCATTCCTTCGATTGAAGTGATAGATAGAGAGTGTCCTTAGTAGATGTCCTTTGCGTCACCTGGCGGAGGAGTAACTTTCTGTTCGCTGTCACCGCCCACATTCACTTGTCAATCACTGGCCTAAAAACTAATTTAAAGACTTTTTTTTGGCTTTTTTGTATTGGCCAAGAGCCAGATAGGGTGGCACGGGAATTTCTAATTTGTTCCGGCAATTTTTTACTTTGCTTGCTTAGACTTAGTCCTGTGCTAAGGACTTTTGAGCCGGTTCTAGTGTAGAGAGTATGGTTCTGATTAGGCTGATCCTTGTGGAAGACGTTGAATTAACTCGCATTTCACATGGAAATTAATGGCAGTTTTATTTTATTAATGCGATATACGAATTACGCTCAAGTCCCCGCAATATGTTACTTCATTAAAGCAACACGCAAACCTGAACACTTAAAGTCCAGCCCAGTAATCCAGCCCGGCCCGAAAGTGGTCGCAATGATTATTATTATTTTTTTGGGCCGCCACATCCTGCCCACGGCCATGCCCCTTTTATTTGCGGCAATCAAATTTTATCACCCAACTGACGCTTATAAATTCCGGCCTGTCAGAGTCGCATACTTATGCGGGCGAGTCCGGGACTGCGTGTCGTATGCGTAATATGCTCAACACGTTTCCCGGAGTCCGGACTCCTGCACAGCCTTGTACGGACTGGCACGCCTCTTGAGGGGATGGCGTGGACTGCCCGCACTACCAACAAATCAAATTCAATCAGTTTTGGGCCCAGCCGAAAAGCAGTCCTTGCCGAAACGGAATGCAAACGGATGCCGGCGACGGGAGTACGGACATCAAATTCAATTTGGGTTCGTCATTTGCCGCTGCCTCTTTATTTGCTGTCAGTTTTGCATTTGCCAATCGAATTAGGTTTTTTATTTTGCAAACACAGCACATGTACAGTACTTGTACTCCCACACACGGAGCACCCCTCGTTGGAAATCTTGCTGGGAAGTCTTGGCATTCCTCGGAATGATTTAGTTGTCAAGACTTCTCGCGGCGGGCGTCGAATCAATCAAACTGCTTAGCCTTTAAGTTTTCTGATTCGCTGGGGCGCGCCAAAAATCAAGTACAAACATGTCAAAAGGGGAATCCCCGGACTTATGGCGCACAAATGCCAGCATATCAGCCAAGGTAAACTTCCATTTTTCGGGGCTCAGTTCGGCAAACTTGGCGGGTGCACTCCAAGAAAACAGTGGCTACCATCATTTTCACAAAATTGGCAAAAGTCTAGCCACCTGGGGCTGATTGGTGCCGTGCTACCATTCGAATCCTTTCGATTTACCATTCTTGCACTACGGGCTTTTTTCGTGTTATGGCATCGAAACAATTGAATTGAAATTCAAATAAAGCCGCAGGACATGCAACACATGCCGTTTTTTATGCCCCACCCGCTGCCGCAGAGAGGTGATATGTACAATGTACATATTGAACGGCAGTGTTTGTCCGTGTAAAGTGCATTCGAACGACGGGACAGGGAATTGCTTTATGGCTCCAGGACGAGCCAGGTGCCTGAGCGGGGAGTGGGACGAGGTGTGCCAGTTCCGACGCAGGTTCGCCGTCGAAAAAAGTTCAAGGGGATGGCGAGAAAACATGAAAAAGATGCCAAGCGACGGTAGGGGAATAGTTTAATTGCAGTTTGCACAAATTGCATTGCATCCTGTTTGCAGGACATTTGGATTAGATAGTCTGGCTGCCTGGCTGGCTGTCTGTGAAAACAGTGAAAAGGGAGCCAACTGCTATTAATATGCAAATTGCGTAATTAAAATGCAACGAGTAGGGTCGGAACAGCTTCCAATGAAGGCCATTTAGCAGGGGATGTGGGTTGACATTTTTGCCTGGCTATGTTGGAGTATACCACGAAGAAGGATGCGGTTACAAGCTGCACAATTATAGGGAAAGCATTTTGTCTTCTTTTTAGATTATTTGTAGGCCATTTTCGATAAAATTACTAATGCTTATCGGAGCAGGCCATGCCACTAGTAGAACGCCTACTGTACTGTGGTTCTAACAAGTACTCACTTGGGCTTCTATTTATTATATTTTATTTTTCAGCCGCTTCGGTGGCTGTCTCCTCGTGGACTTTGGTGGCCATATCCTGTGAGCGCTACTATGCCATCTGTCATCCTTTGAGATCCCGCTCCTGGCAGACCATCAGCCACGCCTACAAGATCATCGGCGTCATCTGGCTGGGCGGTATTTTCTGCATGAGTCCCATTGCGTTTTTCAGTCAACTGATACCTACCAGTCGGCCAGGTGAGTTCCTTGTCCTGTCCCTGTCGCCGTTGTCCTTTTGCATCTGGCATGCTCCTGCAGGATACTGCAAGTGTCGCGAGACATGGCCCGACCAGGGATACGAGCGCTTCTACAACATCCTGCTGGACTTCCTGCTCCTCGTCCTGCCCCTCCTGATCCTCTGCATCGCCTACATCCTTATTACGCGCACTCTCTACATCGGTATGGCCAAGGACAGTAGCCGGATGTTGCAGCAACAGGCCACCGGAACCGGCACATCCGCAGGATCTGGGGCAGGAGCAGGCGCTGGCGGAGGCCCAGCAGCACCTGGCCCGAGCAGCGGCAGCAGCAACTGCATCCTGGTCCTGACCAGCTCCGGCGGAGTCTACAACGGTAAGTTGGTAACTTGGAAAATTAAATTTAAATGCGTTTGTGGCAAGTGTGGCAAGTGTCTTTTTGTGTTTTTTTTTAAGTAAAAAGAAAAGTAAGGAAGTAAAGAAAAAAGCTATCTTACAAAGTTTAAATATGTTTTTGATGAACAAATATTTTTCTTTTAATTATTTATAATATTTAGTTAACTTTCGTACTTTACTTTTAAGAAAATAATTTCCATTTCAGAAAGAAGTGCAACCAAACTTTTATTTTTAATATTTGTTTTATTCTAATAATTTTTAAAAACTTTTTACTTAGATAAATCAATAAAAAAATTACTTATTTTAGCCACCACACACGTAACGGGCTTTATAAGTCCCTCTTAACTTTATTAAGGTTTCAAATAAATAAAGCTTTTGACTTCATTTTGAAAACCAAGTCGTGAAACTTTTAATGCTTGTTTTTTTATATTTTTTTAATCCCTTTTTAATCCAGAAAGCAGCAACAACAACAACGCCGGTGCAGCAACAACCACGAACACGGCAACGACAACAACAACGACATCTTTGGCAACAAGACCTGGCAACTCCAATATGGTAACAACCTCGGCCACTGTGACTTTGGCCAAGACCTCTTCGCCCAGCATTCGGGTTCATGATGCCGCTTTGCGCAGGTAACTACATATATGTATAATAGTCTTAAAAATATTGAAATTAATTTTATATGAAGGCAGATTATAGAGTAAGCCAGGGCGCAGATATAAGAGGGTGTTTGTTGTATTGTAAGCTAATTAATATTCACTGAGGAACTAATGACTTATGACTAAGACTAAGAGAACGCTCCATCATCCACTTATTTGTTCACAATACCTGCCTGGCTTACTTACAGATCCAACGAAGCCAAGACCCTGGAGAGCAAGAAGCGGGTGGTGAAGATGCTGTTCGTCCTGGTGCTGGAGTTCTTCATCTGCTGGACCCCGCTCTATGTGATCAATACGCTGACGATGCTCATCGGGCCGGTGGTGTACGAGTACGTGGACTACACGGCCATTAGCTTCCTCCAGCTCCTGGCCTACTCGTCGTCCTGCTGCAATCCGATCACATATTGTTTCATGAACGCCAGCTTTCGGCGGGCCTTTGTCGATACCTTTAAGGGATTGCCGTGGATGCCGGCTGCTGCTGGCGGAGCTGGAGGAGCAGGCGGCGCAGCTGGCTTTGGCGGAGCTGGCCAGTCCACTGCCAGTCAGGCTGGCGCCTACAATCCCAGTCCCAATCCGAATATGAATGTGAATGCGAACCCCAATCCTGGCCAAGCCATGGGAATGGGCACCTGGAGGAGTCGATCACGGAACGAGGTCCTCAACTCGGTGGTCCACTCGAATACCACCTCCGCCGCCGTGGAAAGTCCCCAGCTCTAAGTTGGCGTCCCACCCACACCAAAGCGATTGGTGTAAATATGTATATTATACCGTTAGAACTCGTACGTGTGCGTGTTTTTTTTTTCGAATCGAATCGAATCGAATCGAGTATTTTTTTTTGCTACTCGTAATTGTATTTAATCGTAATCGTAATTAAACTCTATTGGTGTTTCAATTGAACTTCCTAAGGTTGCAGCAAAAATAAAAAGTCTAACTCAAAAGCGTGCCCACAGAACTATTTGGGGGCTTGGGTGGGAGTGGGCTTAAAAAAAATAGTAAGTAGTTTAAGTGAAAGGTAAGGAAAGCGATTCGAAACTGTTGCATTCGTACTAAAAGATAGTCAAAGAGTTTAGTAACTAGGCATAGGGAAACTTTTTCTGCATTATATTCTATAGATAGAACCAAAATAATACACATTTTATCCAGACTCTGGCTTCTAAACTCTTTTAAATTCTGTTAATTAAAAAGATTTACTTTCATATGCTTTTTGAAAGCTTGAAACCGGCATTCACTTCTTTGGCTTAGTGTGTCAGTGTATCGAGTGCTGGCGCCGAGCCCGGAGTGCTGTGGTCCTTTCATTACTGTCCTGCATTTACAATTTAAGGACCCCAAGTGAGCATTTTAATTGCAAGTTCACAGCAGCATCAAAAGGCGACGCGTTGAGTCGAGCACAAGCGGCTTACGCCTGGACGAGGGTCTCCTGAACCCCATAGTCTCCCAGCCCGCAACTCGTAGTCCTGCATCCTTGCTCCTCCTCCTCCATCGTCGACCTCAGTACTTTGCCCTGCATTCGGCTCAACCCAACTCGAGTTGACTTCCCTCGAACTCATCGCATCTGGACCGGGCACGGGTCCGGTTCGGTTCGTCGCCTTCAGAAGGATCTCCGGCATGGGCATTCCGAGGGCATAGTGTCGACAATTAAGCCCCAAAGCCGGCACGCCTCCGAGGACGAGAGAGATGATTATTTTAAAGTGCCGAGTCGTGGCCAGCCTGGAACCCTTTCTGTTTGCTCAGCTGTTTGTCGCCGGGTATGCCCTTCGGGGCTGGGTCCTTGCTGCTCCTCCCGGCAATCAACAAGTGCTATGTATTTACTAGCTATCCCATCACTTTTTATTACAAAACCAAAATATTCACTTTTTCATACTAGCTTTTTTAAATCTCAAGTCTATAACCTAAAAGGCTTCACTACTTCTTTAAATATTCATGAAAACGTAGCATGGACTAGTACATGCGTCGTAAGTAGAGCCCACTGAACTAAAAAAACAAATAAAATATTAAACAAAAAAACGGAAAAATAATGCCTTTGTGTTTACTATTGTAGTTTAAAAATTAAGAAAAATGTAAATAAAAAATTAGCAAAGAAGAAAAATCACAAACTGGAGCGGTATATACGTCGTAAGTGGGGCACACTTTGGAAATTAACAAATTACCAAAAATAAAAATAAATTTAAAAAGTGTATAAATGAAAAAGAAAAGAAGAGAGTTCTCAACTGCTTCTTAGGCAGCAAGTAACTGATTCTTCTCGGACCAGAACCTCCTCCTTATATACCAAATATTTCAAAATTCCTACGTTCAGGGCCTACTCAGTTAGTTAGGGCTCTGCAACACTGGTTTAAATGTCAGTAAAAGTTAATAAGTTATACAAAGTAGGCTTGGGCTTAAATTTAAAAATATATAAGCCTCAGTCTATTCAAACTTCTCATTCAATCTCATATATTTCTACGCTAAGCACCATAACGAGTAAACTTCTATAGTTATATTATCTGAATATTTTTTATCCAATTTTTGATACATAAATATTTCTTTAGACGTGATGTCTGACGTACGCAAGTTGAAGAAAGGGCAGGTGTACAGAGTATGCTTCAGTAATGGACGACAGGACGCCGAGTCGGAGTGGACGAATATAGTCGTGATCCCCAAAGAGACCGTAAAAGTATGGCTAGACGATGTTGTGGAAATCAAGATAGCGCCCGACGAGATGCGGTCGTCCAAGAAGGTGAAGCTGGCCAAGACACTGCGCTTCACACGGAAGGCGAAGGAAAGCGACCCCCAATCCCTAAGTCCACCTGATCTGGAAAGTTTGATGGTCAGTTGCATCAGCAGGCTAAGTGACCACATTGAAACGGGCGACCATGACCAGGAGAAGCTTGCCCGGGCGCTCTTGAAGCCTTTCCCACAGTCGATGGCTTGGAAGAACTCCGTGGACAAGACCGTTAATAGGATGATCTGCTGCATAGTGTTCTGCATTCTCTTCCTGACCTTCTATCCTTACATCGCAGGGCCTGTGCTGGCGTTTGAGAACTTTCTGAAATCGTTGGGGCAATTCGTTGTCAGCTATTTTAAACGCCGGATCGATTGATACTTTGTTTACCTTTTCCAGATTTTGTATGTTGGCTAATTATTTAAAAATTTTTGAAGATTGTTTTACGAAACGTGACGTTTTTAAATGGAAGAAAAAAGAAACTTAATCTGACGGAGGGGAATTGAAATCGTTGTCAATTCAAGTTTTATATATATTTTTTTTACCTTTAATCTCTATATTAACGTTTCTAACAGTCGCAATTCCATCATACTCCACTATCATGAACACTGATCCTGATAAACCCTTTCACACAACTTCCAAAATGATTTAAAAAGCTTCTGCCATCAGTTTTGGAGTCCTTAATGTTCTTTCAAGCACAAACATAAAAATGATCCTTCCGGGGGTCTTGCTTTGCTTCAGTTCTTTTATGTCATTCAAAAAAGTATAAAATGTGGGACACAACTCCTAAAAAAGATAAGCTACGTTGTATATGGAGGCGCTAACACAGCCGAAACACAGACTGTCCTGAATTTACGTGGGGACACTATCCCTCCCTTTTTAGTGCCCCAAACCAGGAGTAATGAAGTGAAGCGAAAGACTGCAATTTGTTTTATTCACGCATCCATTCCAGAAGTCCCAACCTTGAGTTTGGCAGGATTTGGCGAATGTGCACCGAAAATGTCGGCGTATGCAGAAAAGGACAGACTCGTTGTCCGGAGTCCATCCGCCCATGCCAGCCCATTCCGGCCTGCTCCGGAATCCGGAAGATGTATGGCCGTAAACGAGCTGTTGTCAACCAGAGAATCTGCTTTTCGCTTCTCAGGGTAATTTAATTTATGGCGGATGTCTGACAAAGTATGCCCAAACTATATTGGTGTTTGAAAATTTCTAAAATATTACCTAAAATATTCCCAGAATAAATTTCATTTTCATTTTAGATATACAAGTTTGTATGGCAAACCAAACCCCAAACACCCACATATTTATTAAGAGTACCACTGTGCCTCGTTCAGGCCCGGAAAAGTTTGCACTGCTGCGGAGACTTCGGTGATGATGGCTCACCACCTCCTTAAGATGCTTCTGGTGCTGGAATCCTAGCCCAGACCTCCACCCGGGCCACCTCCTCATCCTTGGCCATCCTTGGCCTTCCCTTATTCATTACTTCTTGTGCAACGTCGGCAGAAAGTTGCGGCATCATAACCCAGAGAGAGGATGCGGAATTGCAGTGGTCTATTGACAGCCTGTCGGGGCCACCACATCACTAGCAGGACCAGGCCGAGGACCAGGCAGACCTCCCCCCCACCCACATCATTAACTGCCTAATGGGGAGTCATCACTCTGGGGACTATTTGTCGTAATTCGCTGGACATAAGCTGTAGATAATAAATGAGTGTACGGATACTCTGCAGAAACTGGGTCACCCAGAACTCAGGTCGCCTGAGCCCAATTATATGGGCCGTTAAGTGATACATTCCGTTCAGTACCAATATCCGGATAGTTGATCTAATCAAACTTGCACAGCCACCACATGGTCCACATCAGCGAGACTCCAATCAAATACGTATAAATATTCACGACACGCTCCGGATACCAAAGTCCGTTGTCCGTAGTCTGGTGTCCGTAGTCCACAGTCCGCAGTCCGTCGTCTGTGGCATAAACAAACACCATGGGATGATGCTCCTAAAGTGGCTCACCCGCTTGTTGTTTTGACCCGGATCCCCCACAAACCGGACAGAGTGGGGACGGACCATTAAAAGGAAGGAAGGAAGTGGGCTGGGTAGCGCCAGAGGAGGTGACGGCTAACAATCGAAACCGCACGCAAATTTCACTTTCGATGACGTGTGGACGGAACCACCAGAGGCCATGGAAAATCGAGCTGGATTTCCGAGACTATAAAGAGCTGATTAAAGTCCAGCCAGTGGCCCAGGACCTCCGGCCCGCCGGGCATGATGAGTTTCTTTCGTGATTGGCTCGACAAGTGATGGCCATTAATCCGGCATGACGGCCGGGAGACGACATGCGTGTATTCGGTATCAGTATCTTCGCGTAATTGCGCGAGGGGGCGCTCTGCTCCTGCCCACCCGTGTTCTCAAAACTACACGGCGAGAAAGACTTGTATGTTCTGGGTGTTTCTATCCTCCAAGGGCGTTATTAGTCCGCTTGTCCGTCTGTCCGTTGGGGCTCTTAACCCTGATAGGGCAGTGGTAAGAATTTATTTGGCATTAGAGTGTGTCCTTTTGTCGACTTGTCCGTCCCTCCGTTGGTGTTTCAAGCATTAAGTGGCCGGATATTCAGGAAACTTATTTTGTATCCTAGACTAAATGTATAAAGGCTTTGCCAATCCTAAATTTTATTAATTTTGTGTCCTTTCGACACAAATTCGAGGTATTCTAAAGTATATCTCGAGAATTATGTAATTTGAGGCAGAAAAGCCAAGATCACAGACATTCTTTTAGCTTTCAGTTTTTTGACTCAACCAAGAGCATCCCAAGCCGAGTCCCCATCACTGGTGCTATCTGCGTAGCGTCGGCATATAATCATGGGATAATAGAATCGTGGCCAGATGATTGAATATTCATAAACAGCCGGCACTCGAGGGAGACCCACTTTGATGCGAAAAAAGAGAATCTTGACAAATGATTGAAACCGAGGCACGTCTATTATCCGGCGTGGCCAGCAAATCGATGAATTTATTACAAGGCATCAAATTTTACGGGTATTTTTCAGCTGGCAGGGCACTGGTCGGGTCGCTAATTTACTGGATGACCTTTCGGGGAGAGGGAGCCGGAGCGGGAGTGGAAGCCGGATACTCGCAGGACTCGCCCCTCAGTATTTGTGCGCTCATTGTTCCGGATGTGATGGCTGTCTGGTGCTTATGGCCCTGGCATATTGACGTGTTTGTTGTCTGCACACGCACATCCCACGTCCTATCCTGCAGGACGCTGTGGATCCTGTCCTATTTTGCGGCCCCTCATTACTCATTCCCCCCGAGCGAGTCGGAACTGAGGGACCAGGGGTCGGTGGAGGCGACAATCTGGGATTATGCAAAGCCAAAGCCTACATAATGCCAGCTAATGTCCTTGGGTCTGACACATCACATATCATTGTATGTGATTCTTATTTCTTGAGCTTAAAAAAATAAATATAGGAGGCAATCTTATTTTCGTCCTTTGTTCATGTCTTGGCCATCTTTTAATTGTTGGAAAACAGTCAGTCATTGAACTCCGCGCGATCCTGGGGACCCGCTGATGAACCGCCATTGTCTGCCGCCGTTTGGCAATCCTGCGGGCATCGACGTCCTTGCAATTTGGTTCGCATTTGTTGATTGTCCACTTGATTTTTGTGGCGGGGTCGTGAGGTCACGCGCCACGAATTCAAAATGGGTTTTTAATTTTCAGGCTCAGCCAAATGGAATGTGGCAAGGGGTGTCTGAAAAATTAACGAACCCGAAAAATAATCCTTTCTGGTTGTCAGCCGCCGATCTCTTCCGAAGTACAAAATTTGCATTCAAAGACTTATTAACTCGTTGTGAATATTCTTAAGGATATCTGTTGAATTTTTGATAAAAATCTGTTTTATTGGCGTTTCTTTAAACACTGTCCTTTATAATTTGCTCTGGGGATTCTTGAAGGGGGGTTGCTTTCAGCGCCAAGGACATGCATCCTCATACAGATAGCCTTTCTCAGAAAATCAACAAAGAAACTGCAAATGGGCAAGCGGACAAACTTCTTTTGTTCATTGTTTGATTGCGTAATTGGGTTATGTGAGGGGCCCCAGCCAAGGACACACACATAGCCACTCAAGGACATTAGCCGGCAGTGCAAGCCTTTCTTCGAGGAAATCCAGAGGTAACCACGACATTGTCTTGTTTCTGTCACGTTTGGTTGATGGCTCTCGCACTGCTAGAGCCTCCAGGACCTCCCAGGACCCTCCATCAAAACCCATTCGCTTTGTTTTACAACATTTTTATGTCCTCGGCCCGAAAATATTTCACACACACCGCCCTGGCCCTCTTCCCGCTCAAATAAAGAGTCCAAGCCAGCGACGCAGAAACGGAAATGGCCGAAAACCAACTTCCCGCGGCAGGCACACTTGGCCAAAATCACTTTAATAAAACCAAAAAAAAAAAAAAGCAAACACCAGATAAATAAAAAAGAAGCCATAGTGTCCTTGGGCTACTTATCGGGTTGTTACACGATAGCCGGATTTGTGTTAACTTGGCAGTTTCTTGGCCAGACTCTACGCTTTTATGACCTTTGTTTACTCTTCTTATCCTAAAAGAAAGTGCAACGTTTTACATTCGACTCTTTACATGGAGATCCCTCGAAAATTTATTAGAAAAATGAAACAAACCAGGCCTGGACTTCAACTTCCAAACAATGTAGAGCCTATGCCCTTTCAAGCTTTTCATTCAATCCCATAAAGTTTTCTGATCAACATCGTAACGAGTAAGCGTCTAATTTTTTCTGACAAAAAGAATATTATCCGAAGATCTAAAAAAACTGAAAACAAAATGGAAAAAACTGAAAACCCGTCTGGGAATAATCTCAAGGAATCTGAGAGAGCCGTAGACTTGAAAAACGAAGCTAAAACCATGGGCAAGCAGAAGAACAGTAACGTCCTGACAATCAAAAAGAAGGATCTCGACAAAATGGCGAAAGATGAGGGCCCACAAAAAGCTTCATTCAAGATCATAGTTCATGTCCCGACTTCTCCTACTGAGGCACTTACAGCTGCCCAACGGCAGGATATCCATGAACTGAAACCTCTGACCATTGACTTGAAAGCCATGGGCAAGCAGAAGAACAGTAACATCCTGACAATCAAAAAGAAGGACCTCGACAAAATGGCGAAAGATGAGGGCCCACAAAAAGCTTCATTCAAGATCATAGTTCATGTCCCGACTTCTCCTACTGAGGCACTCACAGCTGCCAAACGGCAGGATATCCCTGAACTGAAACCTCTGACTATTGACTTGAAAGCCATGGGCAAACAGAAGAACAGTAACGTCCTGACAATCAAAAAGAAGGACCTCGACAAAATGGCGAAAGATGAGGGCCCACAAAAAGCTTCATTCAAGATCATAGTTCATGTCCCGACTTCTCCTACTGAGGCACTCACAGCTGCCCAACGGCAGGATATCCCTGAACTGAAACCTCTGACTATTGACTTGAAAGCTTCCGAAGATAAGATGATGAACTCTGTCATGAAGCCTCTTCCAAGCACCTCGAAGCTATTCCTAGACTTGAATGGGTGTGGCTCTGAATACGAGACCCTAGACTTTCCACTACTCCTCTCAAGAAAGAACCACTCGGAGAAGGTCCTACCCCTACAGGACTATCCTTCAAAACCTGTCCGTTTGGTCGTCTCTGAGAACCTAGACCCTCTGCCTAGACCCTCAAGTAAGTGCCGAACACGAAACATTATTTATGAAGCAGTCTGCTCTTCTTCCTTTACTTCCACAGCACACAAGAAGGCGTCCCGAGCTACTGATTTGAAAGCTATTCCCGAGGATCGCCAGGACACCCAGATATCCAATGAGACCCTGCGCTACGTGCCGCCTCGAGTGCGCAGGACGGAAGGAAGACCGAAACCTTTTGGGGATAATCAAGTGGAGGCTAAATCGAAGAAGGAGGTTCTCTTAGGGAACTCGGAGCGTGGCGAAATACAATTTGTGGAGACGGCCGATCCTGACGCAGCCGCCTCCAAGCGGCCTTCGGTTAAGAAGGTAAAGAAGGTACCGAGGTCCACCCAGGGGTCGCAGGTGGAGGCCAGTGCATCTGCTCCAGACGACGACGAGTTGATACGTCAGATTCTTATGCTGCGCGATCGCATTGAACGACAAGGCGTGGACGAGGAAAGGCTTGCCCGGGTTATCTTGACACCCCATATTGAGCCGTATATTTCCCAGGAATTAGGCGACAAAGTATTCAATGCTCTGTTCCGCTTCATAGTTGCCGTGTTTCTTGTCGCAGCTTTCTTCGCAAGCTCAGAGTATTTAAAAGACTCTCTGAAGTCAGTGATGCAATTCTTAGTTAGCTTTTTTAAAAGAGGTGCTTGAGTTATTTGTAGTATTTTCAAATCTTTAATAAATGTTTCTCGTTAACTGGACTACCATAATCCTGGCTATACCATTAACTGGAGCCTATTCAAGGTAATCGCGTCCTCTTCTTGAGTAACTCCAGACCAGTGTGCAGCTGGCCAACCCGGAAACTGCCGACTGGGCCACTTTTGGGCATTTGTCATGGTCCAGCGATTGCTTTGTGTCCTGATTTCTGGGACCTGGCGATAAATCAACATCAGGCTCACGGCTCCATCATCAGTATTGGCATCAGCGTCGTCAACATCATCAGTGTTTTGGTCAAAATCATCAACACTGTCTGCCGAAACAGAAATCGTGTCCCTATTTCCCCATCGGCATGTCAGAGTCCGTTCTTGTTTTCGACCAGAATTTTCGTCCGTTTCAATATTTTTGTTGAATACAGTTTTTTTTTTTTTTGGTATTCTCTGCCGGGGCTTTAAGGATGAAGCTTAAATGCGTTGGCTGGTTAGCAATTTATTTTCGCTTATTGCCCACAACAAGCCTCGGCCTGCGGCCAAAATAACGAGAACAGCATTCTTTTGGAAATATTTTTTATAAATTTATTGAATTCCTAATGAGAGCCGCACTCTCTCAGTCACTCATGGGATATGTGGGGCTTTGCTGCCTGGGGTCCCACTCAGATTGTGCTTTTCAGCTTGGCCTTTGGGCCTGGCCTAAAATCTGCCACAAAAATCCTGCAAAACTGCTGTTAAAGGGACCCATCCAGGCCTGTCACCTCACATTTCACACACATGCTGCACTCTAAGCGCAATTAATTTCGAAAATCCCCTGCAAATCCGAACAATGACATATCAATTTCAGCATGTACGGCCCAATGATGCCACATGCCACATAAAAAAAATTGCCCAGAGAAAGGGGCCTCGTTGGTTGTGTGGAATAGGTGATACCCGGTACTTCTAAATACAAATCTTATATCTTCTGGTGCATTGGATATGCGATTATCAGATCCTAGCAATCCTAGCCTGTGCCTTTAAAGAGTGAAACTATATGATTCTTCCCTGTTTTACCTATTTTAGGTTGGATGAGCCAATTATTATATTTTCTGCCAATTATTCTATCCAGAGATATCCATTGGAAAAAGTTCTATAAGTCTCAAACGAACTAGTATTCGAGTCGTATATGATACCCAGTATTTGAGTCTAATAATTTGAAACTAAAGGGCCTGTACAAGGATATTATGAAGGATAATTTCAGCATACCCTTTATGTCATGCAACTGTAGCTCTAATAGAGATTCTGAGATTATACAAACAGGCAAGACCGAAAGCCTATCATCGCACTATTACAACATACCCTGACCTCTTCAAGTACCGGGTATCAATATCAGGGCAGAACAAAAAATAGCTAGAACCCACTGAGGGAGTGAAATACCTTCTGGTGGTGAAAGTGGGGAAGAAAGTGCGCCCTGGAGGGATGTCGACTTTGATTTTGCCAACAATGCCCACAAAGGCCTTTGCCCTTGCCTTTGCCACTGCCGCTGCCACTGCCCCTCTATTTTATTATATTTACAATATAATAAATATTTCTCGGCAACTGCCCGGGGCCAGGTCAGTCGGTACAGTGGAGCCGCAATAAGAGCAACCGAACCAAAGGGTCAAAGGCATGTTTATTGCTTTGTTTTTCCACTTGCTGGCGTGACTCACCAGCTTTCGAAAGTTTTCATTAAAGTTTTTAATCGAATTGGGTCTCGGAATTGGCATCGGATCCAGTCGCCTGGAAATGGAAATGAACCGATGAGTTGGACTTGTCTGACTCTCAGGATGCAAAGGATGCATAAAACAGAGAATGTATCGGTATCTGTGTATCAGTATCTGTATGTCAAGCCGAGTCAGAGACAAAATTGAAATCCATATCGAAAAACCAAAATCACAATCAAATCAAAATGAATATAAAATCTTTATTGGCCACTCTTTCTGGTGTCGTGCATCAAATTTCAATTGCCAATCGAGACAATCTCGTGGGTGTTGGCGGCGACTATGGTAGCTGCCCCCATCCCCATTCATTGCCCCTCCCTAATTCAAGGGGGTGTCCAATAATCAGGAATACCACCTAATTCTGCACGAGAAATTAATGGAAACTGCCGCAATCCTCAAGGGAATTCATTAACGAGCTTATCATATTTTAATTTGATTTTAAATTTGCGAGAAAATCGGGGTTGCCTTTCATTACGTTTGTCATTAACTATTTAGTGCAGATATTAAGATGAAATTGCACATAAACTCAGTTTTCAAAGTTACTTTAAAATATCAATAATTATATTTTGCATTAACTTTATTTTAATTATAAAAATCAACTGCATGGAATCTCATATTAATTACATTTATTCCCCTCCAATCTTAAACATCCATTTTTTGTCAGACTGAATTTAATTTCGGGCAAGACACTCGTTCTTAATAGGCTTGTTGCCAGCACGTGTGGCCCCGGATCCCCAATCCTTGGCGGAGCCTTATCCCTGCAGCCTCAAGAAAGGCGAATGAAAAACAAAGTTTTGTAACCATTGTGCCGCAGTCAGATTCAGAGTTTGATTTTAATAAAAAAACAGAAATACATATATATATCTGTGTGGGTGTTTGTTCTAAAGGACTAAAGGCCAAAAGGCAGGGCCTCCACAATTATGGCGAAATTACAAACTTGTTATCTCATTTATGGCGCCAGCTGGGGAATATTTTTGATTTCCTGTCATGGATTTGGCTTTTCCGCCCTTTCCACCCAAAACCTCCCCCCACGAAATTCAGAAAAAACACACACCTGTCGTTTACCTAGAAATACTTTATTTTATTTGTTGGCCTTTACCGATTTTTAATTAAAATCCCGCCCGTGTTAAATATTAAAGGCGTAACATTTACAATCGGCGTAAAATTAATCTACTGTCAGTTCCAACTGCCGTATGGCGAAATGCCTATCATCGTTGGCGGAAAATTCGAAGTCCGGCGTGGAAAACTCGTTGGTTTTCATCCAAATATTTATTTTGCAACGAAATCAAGAGCACTACATCCGGTATATTTGTGGCCATTGATTGCAAGGTCACCAACACACCCGTCCACCCACAAGCCAACCACGCAGCAACCACCCACAATCGCTTGATTTTGTGCCGACTCTCTGCTGGAATCCCAATGGGCCTATTCTTGGAAGAGTGCATCCGATTCTGGGGGGAATTCGCTGTCGGTAAATATAGTTCCTCATGAAATACATACGTCTTCCATTTCTATTTCGCATCTCCTTGAGTCTTCTGCGGTATCCTGGCAGTCTGCGTCCTTCATTTTCGAGGGGTTGTCACATCGACAAAGAACCCCCACGATGACTCGAATATTGCCGGCCGATGGCGACAAATGGATGTCGTTAGCCGGCTGCCTGTGTGGGAATTCGTGCACCGAAAGAAAAATATACTATGCTTCTTCAAAATCTAGGTATTTTAACCAAAAGCCTTAAATAATTTCACTTCAAACACAAGCTGTTAGGGTTATAAATTTGTACTTGTGCCGGGTACCTAACAAAAAGCCCATATAACCTTTCTAGAAATCATATTTATTTATGATAGATGGCTTCAACTGAAATCATTGGGAATTTTTAAGATGACTTACTTATTCTTGAGATATTCTGACTTCAAATAGAGGTTTATATTTTATAAATTAATTTAGAACCATTGATTTGTAATAATGAGAAACAATGAACCAAGAAACTCAAAGCTGAACAACACTGCGTATGAGTAATATATTCACAACCGAATTACGACCTGTTGAGCAATAATATGTACACATTTTGATGGTCACTATAACTATATAAAATTATAAATTGAACATTAATGCAATTAGAAAACCAAACTATGCCTTTATATACGCTAGTCCACAAAAAAACTGGACTTTTAGAGCAAGTATGTACTCACTTCCGGTATAAAGTATTATTTTTATAACATTATCCTCTGGAACATCTGAATTTCCCTCAGTGCCTGTGCAGAGATCCTTATTTACATGTTGGCAACAGATGTGGCCCGTGGACGAGGGCCGGGCCCATGACATTCGACCATCAAAACTCAATTACCGGACTGGGTGTTGCCCGGGGCGGACTTTATTAAATTTTCGTTTGTCTATTCTTAAGTTTCTCGGTTAGATGGACAGTGCTGGGTGGGAGCTGGCCAGCAGCCAGTAGGCGCAACCTGACGGTCAAATTATTATGAAAACTTGTAGCCGAAAACGCGCCAAAAATACAATATCGTAAAAATTAAACGCTTCTATCAAAGGTTATGCCCGAAAAATAACAAACAACAGTCTGGTTTTGCGCAATTTCCATGTTTGGATAAAAAAATGCTGTGCTGCCAGTTGAAAAATAAATAAACTGGAATATGGATTTGATTTATTTTCTTGTTTTTTTCCTCGTTGCATTCCTGGAATTGCCTAGATCTGGGAATGTCCTTTCCACTTCTCTGCACTGTCTGTACTTTTATCAACAGGCTTGTTATTTTGCATTGCGTTGATTATTGAATAACAATCAAAATCTGGATAGACAGAATTATTATGTAAGAAGTTTAGAATACAGATGGGAGACCTGTTATTAGTATAAGGTTGGAAGAAAATATAATTGGATAGATTACAAATTGTGTCTATTATGAGAAACAGGTGGCTTGATTATTGCGAAATGTACGAAATCTTATAGCTGGAGTTGCTGTAAAATAATTACCACCAATACCCGGTACTTAAGTAACCCAAAAACCACAGAACTCCCTGCTCAAACAACCCACTTATGTTACAAGTACAAAACTACCAGAGTGTTAATATTAAATGAAAGGCACAATAACATAATTAGCTTTCAATGGGTAATCAATACGATACATTGTGTGGCCCGCTCCTCGCCGCACCTTCCCTAATTCATTAATTCATTAAGGCAACAAATCTCCTCATTGCAATCGGCTTCAATGGCCCATGTAAACGCATTGTCCAATCAATTAAATTAAATGATTTAAAGTGCTTGAAACTCACAATGCACTACGTTTTGGGGGGAGTGGGAGGAAAGTAAGCCGCTTGAGGAGGCCAGGAACCGCAGAAACAAAAGTCGCATTAAGTGCGTATTATAATTAACTGTGGAGCCTTCAGGAGCTACTGGTGGGTGGGACTCCCGGAAAGTCCACATTAATCACACTCTGGGCTTCATGTTGGGGGTAGTAAGCTGTCACCAGCAATCCTATCCAATCCAAGCCTGCGTATTGGCATTAATTTTGCAAAAACATATCCAACTCCAAAAATTTCCTAGCCAACTGGCGGGCAATTAGCGGAGGTCCTGCTACACCGGAAACGCGATCAAATCAAATGCTCCGGCCAACTAGGACTGAGCTCTGCCTAGGACCAAAATCATTGTTTAATTATGCAAACGTGTGCGAGTTCGGGACACCAATTAGGCCTAATTACTCACGTTCGTTAGATGTTGAATTGCAAAATTCGCACCGAGAGCACAGAAAATCAAGTTCCTACCTCCGATTGTTTACACTTTTGTGTTTAATTGGCACACACAGCACACATTATGTTTGTTTAAATTTGCCGGCAACTGTTATACCCGGTACTTTTGAAATCAAAGGGGTATATTTTCTGTTCGGCGGTAGGACTTCTTCTCCATAAAGTATATATGTTTATGGCAGATCACCGTCAGACAGTACGCAGGAATCAAATTGCTTAGAAACTCGGCTAAAGGTGCCTGACTTCAATAAGTCTAGTCACACAATGCTGTCAAAGGCTTAACGTTCAGTTAGGAGTACAAGTTTGTGGTTCCCAGTGGTTGGTCCCAGGCATAGTCCTTGTTTAACTTTTGACTAAACTGGAAGTGTTCGACTGCGAGACAAGCCGGCAAATAAAACTAATTGAATGAAAGTGAAATCTGGCTCAGAAACGATTGAAGTTTATTGCAAGGTTTCGTGGTTTACTTGTGTCCTTTTGTCCTTGGCCGTTTCCTTTAAGTTGTTACCTTCTGTGGCAGGTTGTTGGCTGTCGGGAGCAGGGGCTGGCAACTATGTGGCTGCCACATTCTGATGCCCTTGAGCCACCGATCCTTTTATCCCTGCATCCTTCCTTCCTTCCTCCGACTGCTTCCGCTCCTTCCGTTCGCCCTTCCGCATTATGCGGATGCACTGGAGCATGTGAGTGATGGCATAGCTGGCATGCTTACTTTTCTTTTTCCCATCACGGCCATCTAGCAAGGACTCTTCTCCGGTCCTTCTCCTGCTCGCCTGCACTCCTGTCGCCTGCACTCCTGTCGCCTGTCCTGTTGCCTCCTGTCCCGGGGGCTCCTTGCCGGGCAATTTGCACTTTGCAACCGGCTGTAATAATCCCGAGAGCTCAAAGCAAAGACTTCTCTTCCTTTCCGCAACCGAAAAGTGCCAAAAAAATAGAAAATGCGAACACCCAAGTAACTAGAAACTGCTACCAAGTTGAATCAAAATATTTCTTTAATTTAATTTGGAAAACTATCTGCCAAAAGATTGTTTTTCTTAAAACTTTGTATGTCTGGGGCAACCATGTTTTCAGAAACTTTCTTTAGTTTCTCGCAAAACTAACTCCTTAACTAGACTTTGCTAAAAACAGAAAGGAATAGATCGAATAGATTTTTAAGATTAGTTCACTTAATATTAGAATATTCGTTAGAATTCCATCCATCACCCAGTTGGCTTTGAATGATTGGACATTTGCCTAATGCCCACCCTATATTTTTTCATCGCTTCCCATCACAATTCGAAAACTCCTCCAAAATGATGGAGGCACGTCGCCAGGAGCGACTACGTCGAGAGTCGGCAAAGGCGACGGCGGCGACTTCACTGCCCTCCAGTCAGGACGAGGAGTTCAATCTGCGCTTGGTCGACCTGTACGGAGAACAGTCCTGTCTGTGGAACACCTCGCTGCGGGAGCACGAGGACGTGGAGCTGAAACGCGGGGCCTGGGAGAAGATAGCCAAGGAGTTGGGAAGCCACTTGACGGCCGCCTTTGTCCGGAGTCGGGTACACAGCATGCGGCATCAGTTGAATGTCTACAAGCTGCAGATGATCGAGTACCAGATGACGCCCGGAATCGGCAAGGCGCCGGAGAAGCCCTACTACGTGGACCGTTTCGCTTTCCTCGACACAGTTCCCACTTCGAGAGGCGATGACACCGGACAAAGCGAGACGGCAAAGTCGTCCAAGAGCTCCTATTCGGAGGTTTCCATCTTCCGCTGGTCCAGGCCCTCGGTGGGCGTTACACGTAGTGCCATTCCCAGTATCGCCGGTATGGTCAGGGAGCGGATGGAGGAGTCGCGGCAACTGCCAGTGCCCCTACCCATGGCCTTTCCACGCCTCCAGCTCAACCGGATGCGGAGAAGCGCCATGAGGGGCAGGATGCTGGAGCCCAGTTCTGGGTCCTCCAGTCTGGAAATATCCGATGTGCCGCCAATCCTGGAAGCCCGTCCGGGCGAGTCCGTGTCCAAGACCAAGCTGTCCGCGGACAAAATGCGGACAAAACAGAAGCAGGAGCAAAGCCGGGAGGCGGAGTCCGAGGACGACGAGCTCTACAACTTGCACTGGGAAGTGAGAAACCAGCAGCGATCCTTGCGAAACGGCCAGTCCCCACTGGCTGGCTCGCCCGCAGGCGAGAAGGATATATTTTAAAGGATACTTTTGAGCCAAACACACCGCCATCTGTAGCTAAAAGCCATTAAATTGTTCTCGAACGTATTCTCGCCAGGATCCCCAGACCCTAGTGCTTAGCTCGTTTGAAGTTTGATTAATTCCCACCAAACCAGCCTCGTCCAGGATGTGTGTGTGCGGCCATGATATATGAATATTTGCCATAAGGATATAATAAAAAGTCCCGACGTTAACCAACAACTCTTGCCGCAAATCCAAAAAACCACCGACAGAAAATTACTTTCTGGCTGCCAAAACAAATTACGAAATTACTTTCAGAAATTACACACACTCAGACGTGCTAAGGACGTGGAAGATGGGTAGGATGGGTAGGGTGGGCGTTTGGCGTCCACGCCCACCGAACGACTTTCGCCTCCTTTGGCAAGCGTTTCTCATTAGCGCAAAAATTAAATTTAATTTCCTCCAATAAACCCTGTAAGCCAGTAAGCGCTTTCCCCCTTTTGATTAATTGATTGATTAAATTAGTTACGAATATCCTTGTCGAAAAGGACTCTGACCTCAAATTTCCTGGCCCGGCCTCCCGCCCTGCGCAGTCTTTGATACAAATAATTACTGTTTAGATTACGGCCAGTAATGCCTGGCTTTCCGCTCCTGCAATTTCCTCTGACCATTTCCGTTTACATCCTGACTTGCCATCGTCCTTGAAGGAATGCAAAATTATGTGAAAATATGCAAACTGCGTGCGCGTTTTGCTGAAAACTGTGAGCACGTCCGCATATGAAGAGACATCCTGCTGCCCCGCCTCCAAGGACATCATCATCATCCTGCCCGGGTCATTAGCATTCACCAGGCATTCCTCCGACATTCGGCAGGGCGACGCCAGCCGCCTCCTTTGGCGATTAGCATCCTACTCCTTCGTCCTTAGTCTCTAACAGACATTGCTATTATGACTTAATTAAAAAATAATATTTTTGCATTTTATTATTTCCGCCAGGGTCCTGGAAGAAGACTCGAGCCGTGGCCCACTGTCAGTGGAACTTAGGAGGCAGGTCCTTTGAGGGTACCAACTATTCGCTCTGGCTACATTCATGGCGATACTCAAGGGGCAGAAAGGTATACTCTAATCATACTCGTTTTTTCACAGGAACATAGAAATCTTGGGAAGGTCCTTGCTGTAGAACCGAGAATCATACATATGGTCTGCAACTCCTGTAGCTTAGTGACTCCGTGATGTATTTAGTCCGTGGGTATTATTTAGTCTGGAATGCAGTAGCTAAAGTATTGAAAAGATGCTAATGCTGGAGTGGCGAGCTTAGAGACTAGCTGTGCCCAAGTACCAGGTATTACTCAGTCCAGACCCTTTTATTTTCGGAATGCCAATGGATGCAAAACTGAGCAACTGTCGCAGTTACTTGAGGACTTTAATGTGTGGGAGGGAGGCTTACCTCGGCAACCACACCCCATGTACGTACAGTTCCTTGTGTGTATGAGGCTGTACATATATTTTGAATATCTACGTATAGAAATTCCCGTTTAGTTGTAGTCTGCGGCCGGAGCAGTCACTAAACTTGCCGTGTCATCGTCATGTCATTCATTTGCATTTCAGAAAAAGTTGGCAGTTCGCGGGGTTCGCCGAAAGCCACCACCCCACAAAACGGCGGCAGGATCCAGGACATCGTACACCGTACCACATACAGTACTCTCCGGATGATTAAGTATTAGAGGGTCTGCCGAAGCCGTATGTGCGAGATCCGTGTTTGTGTCTCTGTGCCATGAATACAAATGGAAGGCGCAACTGTGTCCTGCCGCCTGGCTCCTGTCTCCTGACATGTTGCGACTTTAATTGCCCAAGAGCTGTTACATTTTGATTAGCATCCCAGGAAGTGGAGACCGAATCAGAGTCAGAGCCGGGAGAAGGAAAAGGACTCGGAGTATGGCGGGGTGCTGACAATCCGAATCCTCCATTAACTGAGTACTGGACAACCACGACGCGAGGGGCCACATTGTCGCGTAGCTAAAAAAAATACCTTTATTAAATTGGATTTCACACAGCTACCTATACTTAATTCTGCTTGAAAGTTATCAAAATAATTTGTGGTGGAAGTTTTTAAAGGATTTCATGTAATATTTACTCAATAAACTATACTTTTTAAGGGACAATACTTGTGCTCAATCAAAGTAGAATAATAGTGGATCCAATTTAAAAAAGAGTATTTTTGAAAGATCTCATTGAGGTCCCCCCTTAATAAGGACACGGTGCACGGATGCGCGTTAATCGCCCGATGCCGTGTTAATGCGCCGCAATTCCCATTTATCGGATTACGTGGCAGACAAATTACGGGGAATCGGCATGGAAACCAATACAGGACTCTGTTCTCCCTGCTGGCTGCCAGGCTCTGGCTGCATTAAGTGGCCGAAAATGTAATCAAGCGGACTTGCAGGTGCAATGGCGAGGACGAAAACGGGGACAGTGCAGTCCTCCAGGACTCCAGGCGTCCGGGACAGCAGGTAAGCAATCGTTCGTAAGGAATGCCAATTATAGGTAGTTGCTACTGAAAAGTAATTTGCATGGACGACTGTCAAAGAGCAAGGACTCGTCGGAAGCGGATTGTGATTCAATTTGGATCCTGTCCATACCGCCACAAGGCATATGTATGGGAAATCGGGGGCTTGGCTTGGGCACTGGACTCAGGGCATTGGGGACTAGTCCAAAGTCGCTGGTCGGAAAGTTTGTGCGTAAAAGGGCTCTCTCTGCTTTGGCCTAAAATAGTTGGCGCAAATATTTCACACTCTGGCCATTCCTGTGGCAAATGAGCAGGAACAGGGGCAGGAGCCACCACATCCTTGTCTGCAATGCAAATCGAAGCTGAAACAGAAAGTCAAACTATTTCAAAAAGGAATTGCTCATACGCACTGTTGCCCAGTGGCCATTTATACTTTGCTTTGCAATCGCCCATTATTTCTTTGCAATCGCCCATTATTTCTTTGAATCAATGACTCATTTGAATCATGAACTGTAACCGACAAGAAACGGCATAACAGAAATTAAAAACTGGAGAAATAAATTGTTTGAAAAAGATAAATAAATGAGCCTGAATTCAGTTATTCAAAAAGGGAATACATTTCAATGTGGAACTCTTGCTTCCAGTGAAATTCTGGCGAGTCATGTCAACCCACTGATCAATCGAACCAGTCATCCACTCAAGCATGATTTTTTGAGTTGTGGCGCCTCCAATCGATTCAAAATCCGTGTGCCGTCGTCGGCTGTCATTCGCTAATTGGCGTTCCTCATTTCCCGTGCATCAGTTGATGAGACAAGCTTGAGAGGATTTGGCACGACACCTGCACCCTCCGGCCCTACACGCGGAAGTCTACGCACAAAGGATAATCCTGCGGGAGGGCGGGGGCATTCTCGACTTTAAATGCACCCATTTGCGGGTAATTTACGGCTCCAGAGCCATTCGAAAAATGAACTTTGATGTTCCTAATGGCTTTCCTTGTTTCGTTTTCTTTCCTTTGTTGTGGAATAGAAAATAGAAAAGAATAGAATGTGGGAGCGATATATGCACGCATATAAACATTGCGCAGAGTCACTTTGACCTGGTATCCTGCTAGCCATCGACCCATGAACTTCTCCACCGTCGCCCCGCTTGCCGCTAGCCGCCACCCGCCATCCGCCATCCGCCATCCGCCATCCGCCATCCGCCACTCGCCACCAGCCCTCTCCGCCCCCCAAAGACCAGGTTATTGTTTTCGTTTCTGTCAAGTCTTCCGACCTGACTTTGCTGCGGGCTGTTTTTCCACGCCAACGGGCGGCAGGATCCGGAGAAGGTCACAGGCTCGCCGCAGGAGTGCTGCTAAGTGTCGGCAGGTAAGTAACGATGCCGCTGTCCCACTTTGGAGAGTGTCGACTAGCCAGTCACGACAATAGATACCCGGTACTTGGCAGGGAAAAAAGGCTTTACAGCAATTAGCTTCAACGGGCTCGTAAGAACTGCTAAAGAAAGCAATTAAATATGTTTTATGAAGAGTGCTACATAGAGCATCTAGAGCCAGTAAAGATATAATATACCCCTGTGCTCGGAACTACAGGGAATATTAAACACACAACCCCGGAACCACTACTAGTGGCTTAAGCAGTAGATTCTCGGTGCAGATGATGGCCGGGCACTTCCTCTCGGCAGTCTCCTCCATTGACTTGTTTTTACCTCTCACGACCAGGATAATGCACCTGATTCCGATGGCCTGGCTTTCCAGCAATTTAAAGGGGTTACCTAGTGCCGGTCTCCGGTAAGGTGGAAAACTGCTGAACTTTATGCGAGGACAAGAATTCAAGGCTCTGTGCGAGCCATTAAAAAGGCATTTGTTTTGTTTCGCGGAGGACAATGGCCTCTTAAAGTGGCAGCATGTTGCTGAAAACACATACTAATTGATTTAAGGAATCATGAACGCGACTAGATGTGTATAAGAAAGGCCAATTATACATATATTTTTGTTTTGTTTCACATAAATCAAAGGCACCAGCAGAAAACTTTAGACTCAATTGTGGCACGTGCACTTGGACTTCTTTTGTTCCTCGAAACTGGCACCAGGGGGGACTATAGACTCGGGACTCGGGCAAACAAACAAGAGAACAAACAAACAAACTAACAATCTAACAAAAAAAAGAAAAACTGTTGAAATCAATGAACGAATTGAATGGGAGGTTGAATGGGAATGTATATTTGAATGCCTGGAATGAATGGCTTCAGAATAATTAAATCAAAAGAGTGTTTTCACTTCCGTGACCCTTTCTATTTCTCATATCCTTGTTTCTCCAACTTTCTCATTCCGTAAAAAAATTAATAAAAATCGAAATAATCCAGTCGTTTTACTGAAAGATGTTGTGAAAGAATTTTCTAGGCTCTAGAAGGTTTCTAGGCTCAAGAAATAGAGAAACGTTCAAAAACTAGACAAAAGAAAAGGCTTTTTTTATGATTTAATATTATATTTAACAAAAAGTGTATACTTTTAGGCGATTTATCAGGCCTTAAGAGAGGGACTTCGAAGCGACCGAAGCATAATAAGTCCCCGGTTTTGTCTTCATTCAGGCACCAGTTCTGATGGCCTGTTAATCGCCGTCATCAATCTTTTTATGGCACTTGACTTAAATCTAATTAAAGGAAATACATACATATATAAAGGTTTTTTGAATGAACTTTACCTTATTCGATGGCTTGTTAATCATTCGCATTTTTGGTCAACTTTGGGGGGAATGGCTTTCCGGAGGATGAAGGTCAGGTAGAGCCATAAAGCGATTTTTATCGTTTTCGTTTAGCACGCGGCCTATGCAAAGTGTTTCGGGCCGAGAGGGTCGGCTAGTGGGTTGCTTAGGGGGTGCTGTAGTGGGTGGCGCTTTCCCTCCCCCTTTCCGCATTCTAAGCGACATTCAACGACAAATGTCTTTCATTTACGCGTAATAAAAACAAAATCTCCGCCAAACAATGGCCGCCGGGCGGCTTTTTCAGTTCCAAACAAGGTCGGTAGGAGTGGCTGGGTGTTTCCTTTTCTTTTCGTCCTTTTTTTAGGAGGGGGTGCTGCCTTAAGGCTCTTTTTTTGGGGGTTTCCCTGCTTGTTGTTCTAGGTTTCCGCAGTACCAGCACCACTACCATATACTCGTACTTTGTGGCTGCCTCGAGTGTATTTTACGTTATTTTGTGTTTAATTTACAGCCAGAGGCTCCCCCGGGATTTGTACTGTACTACTGCGGCTTTTAGCGGCATATCAGTATAAGCCATACATGTTGATTACAAGGCCAAAAAAAAAATTTGGTTTTAAGTCTTATAAATATGTATATATAGATATATATATCGCTGTACATAGCACTTAAATATGCATGAGCGCTTTGAATTTAAAAAGCCTCGAACAGATTCGGTTTTGAGGATTTTTCTCTTGGAGGTGTTTCCGGAAGTTGGCGCCTAAGCAGGACTTTTACTGATGCACGATGGGATGAAAGGCTATTTTCGCAGGCAACAGTTTTCAGTCATTTTACAACGCATTTTATAAATATTTCCTTTTTGTTTATGACATTTAATTAATTTCTTAAATTTTGTGTTTCATTTTGTTTACTAAAAATATGTCATATTTTTCTAAAAGAGCTTAAACAAATAAGATGGAAATACCGGAAGGAAAACTTCCGCATATTAATATTTTATGGAAGTATAAAATATAAAAGGAGTAAGCAACTGCGGCCCATGGTTACTGTAGGATACCAGGAAATTGCCGGCATTCACTCGAGATGGATGCCATCATTTGTTCGGCGGAAGGCACTCCAAGTTGTAAATGCCTCTGCCACAGATTAATTAGGAAATGAAGTGCAAGGCAAACACGGCACTCCAGATCTCAAACCGTCGAGTCCTGTGACATTTTCAGACATAATGTGTACAATTGCAAACAAGTCGATGAGTGCCGCCACTCAGTGCCTGTTTTAAAACAAGTAACGACCTAGAAACGCCCAAAAGCGACCATAAATATTTTATAAAAAATGTTCTTTATTTCTCTTTGGAAAAGCATAAATTTCAGAGTCTAAAATAAATTATATTCTTTCAAAATAATTTTTTTTCTCACACAAGCTTCAAGGAAGTATTATGCTTTGCAAAACTTTATTTTCAGGTCCCTCTATAAATTATATGTTTCAGGCACAAAGCTCCCCACATGGGCGTTTTCTCCATTTTGAAAGGGGTCCATTCAGAAAACATGAAGAAAATCTGTCGAAATCTCGGCTACGAGATTGTGATGGAGAATGATGGAGAATAGTTTTCCGGTTGTTTTAAGGTATTCCACGCAAGAATCTGATCGCCGCAAGAAAAGTTATGGCCTTCGTTGGGGGCACAAAGTTCCCCACATAGGTGTTTTCTCCATTTCAATAGGGGTCCATTCAGAAAACATGAAAATTATCTATCGAAATTTCTTCAAAAGCCCTAAGAATCTTAAAATCTATGTAAATGAGTAAATAAGTAGCCCTCATAGAAAGAAGATATGAGAAAGTACCTGGGGTCATACATCCTGCCTGTTTATTTGTTTAACCAACAAGCCAACAGGAGGCCATTAAACAATTAATACTCATTCAGGATGCACTTGGGTACATATATGTATGCATATTCCCTTGTGTGTGTGTCTTGTTCCTGTTGTCCTGTCAGTCGAAATGCCGCTACAACTTGCCAGGCACACACATGCGAACTGTTGAGTTTAATGAAAAAACAATGTCCTACCCAGATCCTTGTGCTCGTCACCCGAGCGGCCCTCATCAGCCCCTCCCGCATCGTTCCAGCTTCCGGGCTGAAAATGTTGCATTAAATTAGCCACAAAAGTAAAGGGGGTAGGAGGACATCTCTCCGCATTGTAATGGACCACAAAAGGCATTTAGGCGCTTTGCATTCACAAACATGCATTTGACGCCACATCTGCTCCGGCAGAATAAATGGCAGGACTACAGAAAGCCCTGAAATTTATCTCTATTTGATTAGGTGGTAAGCACTTTCCAGTCGCATCTGTGGCTTTCGACTGGAACTTAAAGCCATAAATATTCATGAGCCCAAAGGCATCGCCTGCATAAAAAATTTGCAAAATTCGCCATACTGAGCAGAGCTCGCAAAAATCATAAAGCACAAAATAGTAAAATGTCGGGTTATTGATGAATTCAAGCTTCATAAAATCGTAAAACCATAAATTTATATTATTTTTATTGTGATTTTTCTGCAGCTTGCATATTGTTTGTTAATGAAAAAAGTGCAAAATTAAAATTGACAGAAAAGTAATAAAGCTGCTGGGATAAAGGTGGGATATTTGTTTAGAATGTTGTATTTTATTTTTTTCGCTTTTGAGTTTATGGCATAAAGTAAATTTATGAACTTTTTAGGAGACATTAAAATATAGTTTTTATTGAAATTGTTGTACATTTTGTGTGGACTGGAAATAAAGGCTTAAACATTTTTCCCTCTAGACTCTTAAAGACTTGTTTGTAAAGAAAAATACTATAAAGATATGTTTTTACATTTTTAATAACAATGTAATTATTTTTATTAGTCACAAAATTATCCTAAAGCTTATCATCTATAGCCTTTCCCATTAAATTTACTTAATGTATACTTAAAATATTATTATAATTTTTAACACAACAACCCTCATTCCTTGTCACATCAAATCTAAGCTCAGCTCTAAATTTAGGAAGTTTTTTGTTGTATTTCCTGTGTATTTCCCAGTCGGCTTTGACTGCCACATTTTCGGCTTTTATTTTGCGGCAGCTTCAGAGCATCAAAATTTCTATTATTTTTTTTAGAGAGCACCTGCCCGTGCAGTCCTTTACTCCTAAGAAGCCATGGCCTCCGGTATAGACCTGACCCGCGAGTGTCGACACGTGTTCGAGCAGATCCGGAAACTGAAGCAGCACCGTTACGCTATCCTTTCCATTGAGGACGAGTGCCAGATCAGGGTGGAGTGCCTGGGGGTGCGGGAGGCAGGCTACGAGGACTTCCTGGTCGATCTGCTTAGTCCCGGTCCCAATCAATGCCGGTTCGCCGTCTACGACTATGCGTATCATCACCAGTGCCAGGGAACCTCATCCACCTGCCTCAAGGAGAAGCTGTTCCTGATGCTGTGGTGTCCTTCGCAGGCTCGCATCAAGGACAAGATGCTCTACTCCAGCTCCTTCGCGGTCCTCAAGCGGGACTTCGTTGGTGTTCAGAAGTGCATCCAGGCCACCGAACTGGACGAGGCCTGTAGGGATGCCGTAGAGGAGCAGCTGCGCTCCCTGGACAGGGATTAAAGGGTACTTCACTCATTTGTTAATAAAATTTAAAAGCTTGTAATTTATATTTCACTATTATGTTTTCTTTCCTTGATGTCTCATTAGCGTTATGCCATAATTATCAAGTGCTTTTGGAATGAAAAAGGCCAAATTGCAAGCCATTGTAAGCATAAAACATCAACTACCTCAATTAATTAATCAATTAAATATTAATTGAGATCCTTATACTTTTTAAAAACTAGCAATGTAAATGATGTACCCTAAGTACCTCGGCAAGGACATTGTTTAATGAAATTAAAACAAAAACATCGCATCAGTTTTTAGCATCTTCTGGGCAAGAGGATATAGGAGTCGCTCATAAAGCATATCTGTGAGTCCACAAACCCCGACTTTCCATATGCAAATCATGAAATCCCTAACACTCTTATGAAAATATGAAAATTTGAATAAAGTAGCATATCATTAAAGCAACTCACAACATTAAATAAAATGTATTTTATGCTAACACATTTAAAAGTGAGTGCAATGACCTTTGGGGCACCAAAAAGACCTCAATCTCTTTGACCTCAATCGGTCCGGTGGTGCTCTAAATTGCCTTTTGGTGTCTGTGTGTGTTGGTGTCCTAACAGGACATCTCGTTTTCCGTTGCCTTGGGCCATGATTTAATTTGATTTCGCCGGCATTCTCTAATGAGCCCATTTGGCATATGGATGCCACTTGCCACTTGCCACGAGTCATTTGTTTGTGCCTCTCCAAGTCCTCCAACTTCCTATATACATTGTATTATTTTTTGTTGTTGTTGTCATTATCTTGGCCTGGCTAAAAATACTTTCCTGTCCTAGTTCAGTCTTTGGCAAGGGAAAAGTTTTGTGCTCGGCGCTCAGAAAGGACTTCTTTTTATCTCACTCATAAATCACAGGCAAGTTGAAAATGCCAACAGAATCCATGAGGGTGGGGAGGTTTTCCATATCATTTGGCAAAAAAGTCGGAAATTAATCAAATTGCGGAGGAGCACGTCACCATGAATAAGCGTCTCTGTTGCCGCAATTGTTGCCACACAACTTCAAAAGCGTTACGATATTCAATTGGACTAGTCTTGAAGTCTTGAAAACTCTATAAGCTACAACTATATTTTATTGGCTGCAAGAAAAAATCAACAAAAGGAATTATTCGTCATACGTCTGGAAAAAGGGACAAGGACACGTTGCTGATATCCCTTGAGATTTGCCAGACAAGGACACGGCCAGGAAGAGGACTACTAGCAGGAGCCGTGACCAGAAAGGGAATCACCAGCAGACGGAAGGACAATGACAAGGATATCACAAAACAACAAAGCAGAATTATGACTCTTTAGGGAGTACACAAAGATTGCATGCCCTTTAAAATATTATATATTAAATTTAATTGAAGTCCCGCCGCCCATTTTGAGGGTTAAAAATTCCTTATCCCTATCCCTGTTGAGACCCACTAACCCACTATTTAGTAGAACTGTAGGTAGTCCTTGGAAAAATGATTCAAGTAGCGTATCTAAAAGGGTACTCTGCAAAAAAGATAGAAAGGAGAACGTAAAAAAGGGAAAGCAAGGAAAGGCAAAGACGTAGTCAAGTTTTTTTGCAAATGAAGCAAGCGAAGGCCACTCGGCAAACAGATCCAGGATAAAAAACCTCAAAGAGATGCAGTCATAAATTTTGCCATCGCAGACCGCCCTCCGCCCTGCGCCGGGCCCGCCCATTCCGTTAGCAAATACGCCGGAGAGTGTAAAAAATCAAAGCAAAACGGCGCACAGGCAAGAAAAAAAGATACGAAACGGAGAATCCGAACCAAAATCCACGCAAATCTAGTGGAAAATTAAAATTTTTCCAATTTATGCGTGCCAGTGGTGTGGGCGGCAAGGGGCGTGGCGACAAAAAGTGAACACCACATACATGTACACTTCCCGAAAAAGGGATATTAGGGCTCTAGCATGCACACGTCTTGAAGATATACAAATAAATAATACTCTACCTAAAATACAATAGGCTAAAGGCTGAGTACTTCAATTTGAAGGAGTCCAAGTCATGAATGGTTTGTGAATGTTTCATTAAAATAATTGCCTTGATACATCCTTGTGGTTAGACGAATTAAATCAGAGATCCTTGGCTCCATTGCACACATATTTTACAAATAGAATACACTGTTATTTTTTACCTGGAAGTGCATTTCATAAAATGTAAAATATTTTGAGACCTAAATATATTCAGCCATATCTCATCTGTGTCCTTTTGTCCAGTGTAATGCTTGGCGGTAAATGAAGTGGGCGTAAAAGATGCCTCATCATCCCTCCAGGAACTCGGTTGCAGCCTGTGATACATGGAAATTCGCGTGGCTTCCCGCGCAACGAAAGTGGGTGTACCTTTGACCTGCGAGCGGAAATGAAGCTTTTAGCCGGAGACGGCAGAATGCAAAATGCAAAATGGATTTCTTAGCCCTTAACTGTGCAATCCCCATGCGTGTCAGGTGCATTTTCGAGCTGCTGCCAGAATGTGGCAGGCACTTTTCTCCTCCCCGTGTCAGTCTGGCTCTTCTTTCCTTTCAACCGGAACTTTTCTAATCCGATGAATTCACGGGAATCGAAACCACTCAGGGATACCGAAAAAAAGGGAAAAGGATGGGGTGGAGGCGGTAAGTAATTAGCCCAAGTCATTGACAAGTAAAGGATGGTCCGGGACGCTACACTGGCGGCAGGAGCCAAGACACGGGGGAGAGACAGGAGACACAAGTCAGGAGGCGATTTAACTCTTAATGCGTTTGTCAATGGCCAAAAGTTTTCCGTTTTCGTTTTCAATTTGCCTTCGAAGGCGTTCGGCCGCGTCTTTTTTGGGCATTTAAGCCGCTTAGGAGCTGGCCAAAACCGAGACAGATGTCGCTGGCGGAAGCTGAGGAAGTCGGACGCGATTCCCGAGCCAACAACAATTTTCTGCACTGGCAAAGAAAATAGGGGCCTATTAGGACGAACTGGCGCTGAGATGCAACAGTATCTAGGGACCACGCAATCAGTAACACTTCTTAAAAACTTACCCTACAGTTTTGTTTGCAGTGTAGGCGCTCCTTTCTCGGCCAGCATGTTCTATTTAATTATGCTTGTTGTGCTAATGAAATTGAATTCGTTAAGCAAAGTTGCTGTTTGAATGTTTAGATGTTTGCTCCCAAACTTTGTTTATTTTATTATTTTTTTTTGCCTTTTTCGGCTAGTCATCGTTGCGAAACTTGCAAGGCTACTCAGACTATGTAGTCTGATCCTGCCAGGAGTCCTGCCAAATGTTCGGCCGAAACGTTGAGGGTAGGACGGTCCTTATTTTGTTGACAGGAGGTGAGGCGATGGAGCGTGAGGTGTGCGGATGTTCGGATGTGCGGATGTGATGTGGCCATAAATGGATGTACTCTTGAAAAACAAATACCAATGTTTTCTTTGAGCCGCCAAAGTGAGGTGCCACCCCTTCCCCGTTTCAACCCATCCCACCACCTGTTCCGCACATCCTTTTTTGTGGCTTTTTTGGGGAAACTGCAAAAAGCAATTGGAGGTTTGTTTACCTCGTCGGTTGGTTTTATCTGCGATGCATCGCCAGGTAGCACAAACTGAAAATTTTGCAAACCAGCCGGGTCCCCCCGGAGTTTTCAAATTTCTGCAAGCAAACAGTTGCACAAAGGACCCCCGACTATTATCCCAAAGTCCTCCTTCAACAAAGTCTTGGCATTCACGCGCTTGTTTAATTTGTAGAGGGTCTCTGGTAGGATAAACTGAGACACCTCCAAGCATTTGATTAACATAAAATTTGAAACTTCAGTAGTCAACAACATTTCAGAGAAACCTTACACACTACGGATCAGTCCCATTGGAAGAGTTCCTCTGTAGAGCGGACAGAACAATTAGGCTATTTATGGCCTCAACTGCCTCCTCATTAGCCTCCTTGGTCAACGTCCCGTCAGGGCGGCGCTCCGAATAAAGCACTGCTAGTTTCCTATAATTTAGATTTGTGACGCGGTCACAGAGTCCATTGACTTGTCTTATCATCTCATCGTCGTTTGGATGGTCGGGAACGTCATAGAACGTGTCTTCATCGTCCTCGTCGCGCTTGTCCTGGCTGAGCTCCAGTATCCCTTCTTCGGAAAATTCTTTGAAGGACTCATCTGAAGGACTCATCTGAAGTGCGTCTGAATCGCACTTTTCCACCAGTTCCAGCTCACGCGACTCCTTTGCTTTCGACGCAGCTTGGCTGTTTATATCGAATTGGAGATCGCTGCTCAGACCGGAGTTCTGGGGGGTCTTCAAAAACTGGTCCACGTTGAATTTTACTTTTCCGGTTTCCATATTTGTACTGACCCCCAAGATTTTCCGCTCGTTCCGGCCGAAGTCCGTGAGCAGAAGTTCCCCAAAGACCCCCTTCCAGGATTTTATCGGCGGAGCATCCCGGTCCCCAACAGAGACGGCTTCATCCACCCGGATGGAACTGGTCTTAAATATTTTTTCTGATTGCGATTCTTCAATCCTGATCTTCGAGGTCCCGATCTTATCCAACAGCTTGCAGTCCCGTAGGTCAGTAGGGGCTGATAGAGGGTCCGAGGGAAGTCCCCGAGAGCCCGATGATGATAATGTTGATGGATAGTCGGAAACGATGGCATCCTTCTCAGAATCGACTATACTCGGAGAGATACTAGGAGAGAGATCTTTCTCAGTGATGACCTTAGCAGGGGAGATTTCAGAAGAGTCTTGATTCATTTCCGAGTTGTTCACTGGCACATCCTTCTCAGTGTCGACATTAACAGGAGAGATTTCAGATGAGTCTTGATTCATTTGAGAGTTGTCCACTGGCACATCCTTCTCAGTGTCGACATTAACAGGAGAGATTTCAGTAGAGACTTGATTCATTTCAGAGTTGTTCACTGGCACATCCTTCTCAGTGTCGACATTAACAGGAGAGATTTCAGAAGAGTCCGCTGGCACATCCAAGGATATATTTGTTATCAATTTCCCGTCTAGCAATGCTTTCAAATAGCTTTGTTCCAGGTCCTTCTGATTCTCCCCAGCAATTGGAGTGAGTGCTTCGCTGACAGTTGTTACATCACCGTTAAAGATTTTATAGGAATCTTTTTTCGGCACGTCTCCATTTGCCTTTTTTTCGTCAACCTTATAGAAGTCCTCCATGTTGATTTTCAGCAAATCAATATACTTTTTCTGCACGCCGATGATCTCAACATCGTTCTGCAAATAGACCGTGTTTTCCGTTTCGATTAGTTTATAGCCCGAAGGTTTCGGCATTTTTAAAAAATATATATTCTTCTATATACTTTCAAATGCTTTGACTATCACGATTAAAATTGTTCTTGTTCTGAACAGTACGGAACGTAGACTGAAACGAGATGGGATATTGTAATGACAAGGTTGATGAAATGTTTTTTCAAGGCCTGCTTCCAAAAAGCATGGACTGCTTGCTCTTATGTTTTTTGGTATGTTAGCATGTTCTTCGTATCCTTTTGAAGGACACTGACGCCTCGAGAGGATATTGATCGCACTGGCCATTATGGACATGTATCGATTGGGCCAACTTCTTCTGTAGGCGCTGGGGTCCTCTCGGTATCCTGTCGATGGCCTGTCGGGCTGGCCAAGACGCCGAGACGCGAGTATGCAAAGTGGATGCAAAGTGCTCCTGACAGCAGATACGAAGTATTTCCTATCCCGGCTTCTTTATTTCTTTGCTCTTTGCTCGTTTTTTCAGTGAACTTGTATAGTGGGCTTGGAAATGGCAATGGTGACGGGAATTCGTAGACGAGTATCCTTGGACTGCCAACTGCCAGACCGGAATGTCCAGAATCAGATGAAGAAGGCACTCTCACATCCCATATTCCATGAAAACTCACAACGCTGGGCATAATTTGAATTGCAAAACGCAAAAAACGTAAGAGTCCGTATGTACACATATATTTTGGGATAACTTTTGTGTTTAAAAATGGAAAAAAAACAACCATATGGCATATGCCAACCATACCCCAAAGAAAAAATGGCGAAAATTCATTTATATATTTGGAAAATTGGCATTTTTATGGCTTGACGCTTAAATATTTAATATGTTGCCCAATTTTTTGTGTGGCTTAGAAATTGGGAATCCGTCCCGCATGTAGGCACCCATCGAAGGCAGAAGGTTCCCTGAACCCGGGGTCACTAAACTGTCTAGAACATGGCCCACAGGACTAAGGGCGACGCCGACGTCAGGACTCTGTCTCTCGCAAGCCGCAAAAGACGACCAATTGAGCAGAAATTGTGATTACTCGGCCTGCGGGTGCTCAACAGTAGCAAGACTTTTCCCCACCACTCCCTCTGTGTCTCCACCGTCTCCGGGGAATCCCCTAGCAATTAAACTTTCGCCCACAGATCCCCATACGTGTCCTCCAAAAATATCTGCAATCTCGAATGGGCCACAGGGCCAAAGGTAAAAGAGCACAGGACCCGGGGCACTCATCACATGGTTTTGCCAAAAATTAACATGAGGGCTTCAAAGATTAATGAGCCAAGGGGTCATCGGCTCAAGGGAACTAGCCAAAAATAGTGCACACAAAATAAAACAAAATTTTTATTTTAAAAAATAGTATAAAACTGAACTACTGAACTAGAAAAATGATTGAGATCTTATCTTAATAACCGCTTCATCCTCCACTAATCTAAGCTTCATTCTTTATTAAATTTCCCTATGAAAATCTTAAAAATTAAACAAAATTTAGAACAGAATAAAAAAAAATATTAATGTTTTCATTGAATTATCCACAATTTCTTAAAGTGCATGTGAGAAACAGGCCAGGATTCCCCCACGTCCTGTCAAATGGAATTGTTGCGTGTCCGGTTCCGTGCCCTGAAATACAAGTAACACAGAGGAAGTGGATTTGAGTAATGTGCCTTGGACGCATCCGACTCTGGACTCTCTGGACTCGGGACCCTGAACTCTGGATTTTTGTTTCCCAGATCCTTTTTTAAGCACTTGAAGTAATGCCATCACGGGGCATTCCGGCCGCTTTCTGGAATTTAATGGACAGTTCAAGGAGCACTTGGTTTGATTCCAACAGCAACAGCGTGACATATAGGGAAGAAATAGAAATAAAATCATCATCTTCAGGGAAATGCAATTACTTACAACTGGAATTTAATTAAAATTTTGACAAATTGCCGGCTTCCCAGCCTGAAAGGCATATTTTTCGCAGAGGATGACACATACGTGTACGCATGCCGGAATGGAGCCCGAATGTCTGTCTCCAATTAGCGGGGAGTCAACATCTAATTAACTTTGCAGGGAATCAGGATCCATCAGGAGTCCTGGTGGGCGGGAGTATGGCTGCGTGTCCGTATTGAAGGTCCTTGGGTGGCGACACGTGCCAATTGGCTTCACTTGGCAAATGGGGGCTGGGAAGGGGAATGGCGATGGGGACAGAGTAAGTGGAAGCCATAAGTAAGCGGCTTACAGATTTAATTATACGCAGCGCACTAAGCGAAACCTGCATTCCTCCATGGGAAACTGACCCGTCCAGGACACGTCTATCGAACAGGACATCTCTCTCCTGGTGGCAGAGATAGAAAAAACAAAAATAGGAACTTAAAAACCAAAGTTTACAGTCTAAGTTTATATACTCTTGCGGAAGGTTTTGGGGGAAATGAATATTAAGAAGGAGGACAGGCAGACAACTGGAATTCATTTAACAACAAACTAATATACTCCCTGTAGAGGGTAAAAAATAGAGCAAAAGGACATCTATTATGGGCACACTCGAATAAAAGCAAGGGCGAGTGCTCAGGATCTGCCATCGAATGGTCAAGCCAATCGAATGGCCATTAAAAACTTTAGAGAATCGCCAAAGGACTCATTAAAATGGGCAAGGACAAGAGAAAGAGGGGAACCAGACAGACCACACACTAATTACCCCACAGGAAGGTACACAAGGTCAGATGTTAATTAATTAAAAGCCGATTTGTCCGGCCATGTCACACATTCGCAGCAGGACACTTGGGACATCAGGATACAGGCGATAGGACTTAGCACCTTGGCTAATACCTCTTTGTACTTAAACACATTTATGTTTGTGTCTTGGACCAGGATTTAAGACTTTTTTTATGACTTTCCTGTTTCGGGCGGAGGCTGTGCTCTTTATTATTATTATTATTTTTTGTTTTTTGGTCCTGCTGCAGCTCTGTTTAAACATTGATAAGCCGTCGACGAAAAGTGCAGGCCTGGGTGGTCAAAACTTTTATTCCCCCATCTTTATGGCGGAACATTAATTTAATGTGGCCAAATATTGCACTTGACTTTCATTGTTTACTTGATGAGCAG
Source organism: Drosophila monieri (assembly GCA_035047585.1). Taxonomy (NCBI): domain Eukaryota; kingdom Metazoa; phylum Arthropoda; class Insecta; order Diptera; family Drosophilidae; genus Drosophila; species Drosophila monieri. The sequence goes on along the minus strand of JAWNPJ010000061.1, from coordinate 9,087,065 downwards.
GAACCGGAACAGGCGCCGGAGCAGGAGCCGGCGTCGGAGCAGTAGCTGGAGCCTTGTTTCCTATTTACATGGCTTTTCGTCCTGGAAAACTTTTGGCCGGACGTTCGGAGTTTTGTATATTGTCTGCAGAGTGTGCCGCGCGTTTGGATAATGACGACGATGAGGCAGATAAAGGCTGATGGTCCTGGAACCGCTCCTTCTACTTGTTTATATCATGCAAAGGCCCGGGCTCTGGTGCTCCTTGTTCCTGGTCTCGAACGGCTTTATTTTTAGCCAGGAGAAAAAAAGTTATGAATCGAATCAAAAACAAAATCCGGAAGAAGCTTGGAAATTATGCTGCAGGTTCCCCGTTGTGTGGGTATAAGTGTGCGTCATAATAAACAAAATAAAGTGGGAGGACTGAGGTGAGGAGTCTCGACACTGTACATTCCCTCTACTCATGGAGGTTTCGGAAAGGTGCGATATACTTTGCAGTGGAGAGGCCCTTTTATTTGACTACTTTACTCTTCTTTTTAATTAGGAAACCAGGTCTGCCCGTTCTAGTCTTTTATGAAAACTTTTGAAGAAAAGTTGGCTGCACTTAAGGAGACAATAAGTTCCAAATTTATTCACGAACTCTATCTTCCTAATCTTTGCATTATTATATACAGCTGTTTCGAACTTCATATCAAAGTTGTGCATATCCTTTTACTTTACAAGTACCGGGTATTGATATAAGAATAACTACAAGTATGACAGCGCGTGTCAACACAGAAGGAAATTGAAATGCACTTTCTGCAGGAGCCAGAGACGTTAGGAAGCAAAGAGGGAGACAGCCAAAGAGGAAGCGTGGCAAAGGACTAGGGATTGAGGACTTCGTACGAAAGAAAGACAAGGTGCAGGTGCTGGGTAATGTGTAAGTTAAAAGTGGGCTTCGACGTTGACTGCTAAACGATTCAAGAATCGCTCGGCAGCACTCAACCTAATCGCATTAGCGGGCTAAAGGACCTCCCTGCCGGGGCATCAGCATTACGGGCTGAGAACCAAGAATAAAAAAACTAGCAATGAGAAAGAAAAGTGCCACAATAAATTTAACATGATGAGTGATCATATGTAGTATAGGTATTTTCTCTTCTGTACCCCCTTACCTGATACAATCGATTATGATCGGAAGGATGCACAGCATATAGGATATTGAGGGATTTGAGTACTCGTGCTTAGTCATCAATCAAAATTAGAGTCAAGGCACCCGTCGATGACACAAGTAAATGGCTGTTGTTTGTTTGTTTTTCCCCGACACCTTTTTGTGATGAACTGTCATTTCTAACCCGGGGCGACAACAGAGCTTTGGTCCTTTGTATTTGCCCCGTCACACCCACACCGCTAACGTGTGGGTGTGTCCCATATTCGTCCTTTCTGCTCAAATCGAAGACACAGGGCTTTTTAGTGACAAAATCAAAATAAAAAAAAACTCCCAAAAATATTCTGTTCCCAGATTTTAATTTCGAGTGATGGAGAATCGATCTCAAAATCTTTTGAATTACACAGCTTAGGTATCGGACGAGTCTTGGCAGAGATACGGGCATCACACACGCTCCCTTGTTTTCAGTGGGATCCTTAATATAGGAAACGAAAAATCTCAACAATATTCTGTTCTCAGATTTTTCCCTCAGATGGGAAATACTTCGACGAATGATTTGAGGCGCTCCGCATATGAATTGGGTGCATATTGGCACAGATACAGGCAACGGTGGCTTAAATCTAGATCTTACACAACTGATTTATCATCGGTGTCGTAATAAGACCATGTCCCTCATTGCTAACGCAAAGATGGATGAAGTTTCGCCATCAAAAATTTAAATCCTTTATTGTTTTTTTTTTTATATGTATAGAGCAGTTCCAGATAAATATTATAATGCTGGGTAAGACATATTTAAACCTAAAGGCTCCTCATTTTAAATTGCCCGCGTTAGAATTCAGTGCTGCAAAGGGACGAACACGATAGTGATATCGCCCGTTTTACTATCGATACTTATGTATGGGAATTTGCAGCACTTGAACAAAAAATAAATAATTCAAAAGCTTAATACAAAATTAAAGCGACCTTATCGACAAGGCAGCGAAAATAAGAAGATGATGCATCCAAATGCCAGTGAATGGATTCGGAGGACCACATGGAGAATAGAAAATGGAGAGTGCCGTACAGAAAATATAGCGGCGCGTTACCGGACTGGGAGCTTAACCATAAAGGCGACATCAAGGAGTGAATGGCACAGGAAGCGCAATCGGGACTCATCCTATTTGTCCCAGGACAAGTGACCAATAACTACGTGGACCAGGTAAGTGGCATGTTGTATAAAAACAAAGAAATTCAAAGCAACGATCTACTTTCAGATGCAGAATAGTAATAGTGATATGCGAGCAAAATAACTAGTAGGAGATGCCTTGTATGTGCCCCATATTTAAATAATAAAAAAAAAACGCCCCTCGATACGCGGTCAGGGCAAATGAACGGTGAAGATAAACTTCAAGAAGCAAATGGCGCAGGAATGCAGCAGCGATTCCATTCAAATTTCATGCTTAAAGCTTAACCTTGTGGCTCGACTCGATGAATCGGCAATATCAATCACAATCTCGACTGGGAGGTGCTCCAGCTGGTCATTTCCATATATCTCCTAAAGATCTCCAAAAAGAAAGTGCAATATTGCCTAGGACATCCAATATCAGGAGCTTCACGGCATTCACTATCATCCCCGCCCCCATGGCAAGACCACTGTAAGATTATTTTGGCCAAGCCATTACTTGCGGTTGGCAAGGTTGAGGTAAAGGAGGCAGACCTGTTGGATGCCCTTCGTGTAGCCCCAACCATCCACGGACATCGCTGAAGCAGCTTTACCCTGTGAGCATGGATGAGCACAGAGGATCACCAAAAGATCACCCATCACCCCAACGAAGAGCTCATCCTTGGGGGACTGCAAACGCTGTCTGGATGTGAAATATGACCTCGACGTGGTACCACTCAGCGGCAAGATGATCAACGTGGAGCCAGTAAACGTAAGCCGGCGTTTTCATGTTGTTATTGGTATCACGGTATTTACTGCTATTTACAGCCCGCAGGCAAAGGTGGATCACCAAACAAGGCATGCTTCCAGCAGCTGAAAGAGATCCTCTCCGGAATGTCCATCCCGTAGCAACCGTTGTTAATTTGCACATGCGGTTTCGCACCAAAAGATCACCTCTCATTTCAACGAAGAGTTCATCCTTGGCGGACTGCAAACGCTGCACAGAGGACCACCAAAAGATCACCCCAACGAAGAGCTCATCCTTGGCAGACTGCAAACGCTGTCTGGTGGTGAAAGATGACCTCGACGTGGTACCACTCAGCGGCAAGATGATCAACGTGGAGCCAGTAAACGTAATCCGGCGTTTTCATGTTGTTATTGGTATGACGGTATCTACTATTTACAGCCCGCAGGCAAAGGTGGGTCACCAAACGAGGCATGTTTCCAACAGCTGAAAGGAATCCTCTCCGGAATGTCCATCCCGTAGGAGCCCTTTTTAATTTGAACCAATGCCGTGTCTTAGCTTGACACGCTTGGAAACAGGTAGCCCAAGCTGGGCACCTCATCTTATGTAGCCTGCTTTGGGAATTCAGTGTTGCAAAACGTCAAACACTAGAGGTGGTGTGTAATGTGTACTCCTAAACGCCGATAGTAGCTATCGCCAAGCATAGAGGTGGGGTAAAATGTGTGTTGGTAAACGCCGATAGTAGCTATCGTCAGGCCTAGAGGTGGGGTGAAATGTGTGTTGGTAAACACCGATAGTAGCTATCGTCAAGCCTAGAGGTGGGGTAAAATGTGTGTTGGTAAACACCGATAGTGGCTATCGTAAGGCCTAGAGGTGTACTAAAATGTGTGTTGTAAACGCCGATCGTAACTATCGCGCAGAATTTATCGATATCTTATCGTCCCTATGACGATTTGCCCATCGCTAAGCTGTTTTGTCATCCCTATGCTTACTTGCCAATCGCTAAGTAACTACCGCGTCGTCAAGTGCGTTATTTTTTGTCCCACGAATTTTAACAAAAAACTGTTGAAAACGATACGGGTGATGATGGAAAAAGGTGTCAAGCTGGACCACCAGACCACGATCATTGAAATAGGTAACAAGGCGCGCAACCAGTTTCCGATGCTGTACATCATCCTCCCTTAGTCAACGGAGTACGCCGCCCGAATAGGTTTTGGTGTTATACGAACAAGGATGAGGCCCTATCAAAGTATGCGTGGTGTTAATCTGGCTCTAAAATCTATAATAAACTCTTATTTACCATTTTTAGCAGTGGACAAAAACGGGCCAAGAAGATCGCGGTTGGCAAGGTGGACGTAGACGAGGCAGACCTGTTGGATGCCCTTCGTGTAGCCCCAACCATCCACGGACATCGCTGAAGCAGCTTTACCCTGTGAGCATGGATGAGCACAGAGGATCACCAAAAGATCACCCATCACCCCAACGAAGAGCTCATCCTTGGGGGACTGCAAACGCTGTCTGGATGTGAAATATGACCTCGACGTGGTACCACCTAGCGGCAAGATGATCAACGTGGAGCCAGTAAACGTAAGCCGGCGTTTTCATGTTGTTATTGGTATCACGGTATCTGCTATTTACAGCCCGCAGGCAAAGGTGGATCACCAAACAAGGCATGTTTCCAGCAGCTGAAAGAGATCCTCTCCGGAATGTCCATCCCGTAGCAACCGTTGTTAATTTGCACATGCGGTTTCACACCAAAAGATCACCTCTCATTTCAACGAAGAGTTCATCCTTGGCGGACTGCAAACGCTGCACAGAGGACCACCAAAAGATCACCCATCACCCCAACGAAGAGCTCATCCTTGGCAGACTGCAAACGCTGTCTGGTGGTGAAAGATGACCTCGACGTGGTACCACTCAGCGGCAAGATGATCAACGTGGAGCCAGTAAACGTAATCCGGCGTTTTCATGTTGTTATTGGTATGACGGTATCTACTATTTACAGCCCGCAGGCAAAGGTGGGTCACCAAACGAGGCATGTTTCCAACAGCTGAAAGGAATCCTCTCCGGAATGTCCATCCCGTAGGAGCCCTTTTTAATTTGAACCAATGCCGTGTCTTAGCTTGACACGCTTGGAAACAGGTAGCCCAAGCTGGGCACCTCATCTTATGTAGCCTGCTTTGGGAATTCAGTGTTGCAAAACGTCAAACACTAGAGGTGGTGTGTAATGTGTACTCCTAAACGCCGATAGTAGCTATCGCCAAGCATAGAGGTGGGGTAAAATGTGTGTTGGTAAACGCCGATAGTAGCTATCGTCAGGCCTAGAGGTGGGGTGAAATGTGTGTTGGTAAACACCGATAGTAGCTATCGTCAAGCCTAGAGGTGGGGTAAAATGTGTGTTGGTAAACACCGATAGTGGCTATCGTAAGGCCTAGAGGTGTACTAAAATGTGTGTTGTAAACGCCGATCGTAACTATCGCGCAGAATTTATCGATATCTTATCGTCCCTATGACGATTTGCCCATCGCTAAGCTGTTTTGTCATCCCTATGCTTACTTGCCAATCGCTAAGTAACTACCGCGTCGTCAAGTGCGTTATTTTTTGTCCCACGAATTTTAACAAAAAACTGTAGAAAACGATACGGGTGATGATGGAAAAAGGTGTCAAGCTGGACCACCAGACCACGATCATTGAAATAAGTAACAAGGCGCGCAACCAGTTTCCGATGCTGTACATCATCCTCCCTCAGTCAACGGAGTACGCCGCCCGAATGGGTTTTGGTGCTATACGAACAAGCATGTGGCCATATTAAAGTAAGTTTGTTGTGAATCCCTTCTTTAAAATCTATAATAATCTCTTTATTATAGGATGATGAAACTTTGGATGATTTCCAGGGCAGGATACAGAAACTTCAGTTGAACCTAGTCCAACAGTGCGATCCCGATGAACTTGTGCCTCCGATCCGTACTAGAGCAGGACATTGAGGGCGCGAGGAGAACCAATGAAAAATTGACGAGCTGCTGCCGCTGAACCTTTTCCTTGGTGGCCTTCTACTGCCACTAAAACATACCGGCCAGGAAGCTGCAGCTGTCGAAGCAGCGCCAAATAGATCAGGATAATGTGGGAGCAACAGCCAACGGCGGTGACACCTGTGACTTCTACACCCTAGCATTGCTACTACTGGAGTACTGGGGCAGCGCCCGATGAGCTCGTTCCTGGGGTACGCCTGTCTCTTCTACCGCTGCCTGACCGATATTGACTTCCCGGACATGTTCCCGCTTGAGTCGGACAGCTTCGACCTGACTTGCCTGAACACCAATCTGCGCGTCTACTTCGACATGGAGACGTTGTTCGCCACCACCCGGACACACTACACGAGCTGGAGACCAGCAGGTCATTGAGGTGGTGCCCTGCCTGCGCCCTGCACACCTCTTCCACGACTACTCCGACCTGATCAACAGCGTCTCGGACATCTACCCGAACCCGAACAAAGAGATTAAATTGTACAACAAAAAATCGAACCGACTATGTGCATATGTATGTATCTGAAGTTGAAATGCAAAAGCTAAAGCGAAAGCAACAAAAAGTTCTAAACAGGACACCTAAAACATCAAGCAAAAACATGGAGATAACCCAAAATAAAATAAAAAGCTTGCAAACATTTTGGGTCTATTAAAAAATATGTGTTTTATTGGGTGGGGAGAAAGGGGAGGGTGGGTGAACGGCATAGGGGAACGCCTAGAAAAAGATGGAAAATGGAAGATGGAAGCCCAATCCCTGACGTCATGAACTAAAAAGGGGCTGAACATTTTTCAATTTTCGGGCGCTACCAGGCCCGAAGTACTAGGCGAACAGAAACGCCTAGTAGGTGGATTCTATTTTTTGAAAATGTTTTTTTTGAATATCTCGGCCAATACGCATCCAATCCAGGATCGTAATAGCGCATAAAATGCGGAAAAATAAGGCGCATCGACAGGAAAACAAAAATAGGGAATATGTCAAGGTAACACCGAAAGGAAATTAAATTATAGTAAAAAAAAAATTGTTATAATTTTGAATGTGAATATCTTGGCAGTGTCAAAGCCGATCTCAAAATGGAATACATTTTTGGAATCAGGACTTAAATGTCCTTCGATCTACATCAAAGGATTTTAAAAATCCAATAACATAATGCTGAACTGCATCCACAATTTAGGAAAAGATAAGTCTTATTTTTTGTGATGTTTACTTAAAGTTCTTGGGGATTCTGTGATGCAGTCCGAAGGACATTAAGGTCCTGATCCAGGAATAGTATTTAGTCGCCAGATCGGATGGGAAATGACCAAGATATAAACAATCGAAAATATAAACATATTATTTTTGGCCAAATTTGTTTACTACACGGTGTTAACTTGGCCAACACCAGATTTTATTAGCCTGATAGAAGGGCCGTATTTTTCTGCATTTTATGCCCTATCACGATCCTGGATTGGATGCGTAATGGCCGAGTTATTCACAAAAAACATTTTCAAAAAGTAGAATCCACCTACTAGGCGTTTCTGTTCGCCTAGTACTTCAGGCCTGGTAGCGCCCGAAAACTTAAAAATTTTTAGCCACTTTAGTCAGTGACGTCACGGGTTGAGCTTCCACCTGTGACGTCATCACTGGGAGGTGTCTTGGCTACATTTTGTGATGGGGGGGGGGGGGGGGGGGTGGGGAAGGGATGTGTCTTGGATATTTCAGGTGAGGGCGGGGGTTGTGTCTTGGCTGAGCCGGTTTGTGACGTCACAGATGGAAGCCCAATCCCTGACGTCACGAACTAAAAAGGGGCTGAACATTTTTAAATTTTCGGGCGCTACCAGGCCCGAAGTACTAGGCGAACAGAAACGCCTAGTAGGTGGATTCTATTTTTTGAAAATGTTTTTTTTGAATATCTCGGCCAATACGCATCCAATCCAGGATCGTAATAGCGCATAAAATGCGGAAAAATAAGGCGCATCGACAGGAAAACAAAAATAGGGAATATGTCAAGGTAACACCGAAAGGAAATTAAATTATAGTAAAAAAAAAATTGTTATAATTTTGAATGTGAATATCTTGGCAGTGTCAAAGCCGATCTCAAAATGGAATACATTTTTGGAATCAGGACTTAAATGTCCTTCGATCTACATCAAAGGATTTTAAAAATCCAATAACATAATGCTGAACTGCATCCACAATTTAGGAAAAGATAAGTCTTATTTTTTGTGACGTTTACTTAAAGTTCTTGGGGATTCTGTGATGCAGTCCGAAGGACATTAAGGTCCTGATCCAGGAATAGTATTTAGTCGCCAGATCGGATGGGAAATGACCAAGATATAAACAATCGAAAATATAAACATATTATATTTGGCCAAATTTGTTTACTACACGGTGTTAACTTGGCCAACACCAGATTTTATTAGCCTGATAGAAGGGCCGTATTTTTCTGCATTTTATGCCCTATCACGATCCTGGATTGGATGCGTAATGGCCGAGTTATTCACAAAAAACATTTTCAAAAAGTAGAATCCACCTACTAGGCGTTTCTGTTCGCCTAGTACTTCGGGCCTGGTAGAGGGCCAAAATCGACTTTTTCAAAGGCGAAAAAAAAGTGCAAGTCATTCCAAAAAATAAAAAAATAAAGAAAAGTTCTGGAAAATTCAGAAAAATTACTGGAAAATTCTGAAAAATTCGAAAAAAAAATCAGGAAAATTCATTACAATTCGGGAAAATTTTCCAAATTTCAGCACAGCGTATATCTCGGCCATTTGTGGCCCGTTCTGGCAACGCCGCGCATTTTCGGAATCAGCGCCTCGAAATTAGTCGAATTGCATCCAAATTTTTCCGAAATCGAACAACAACATTTTTAGCGAAAATCGAAAAAAATCGTGATGTAACCCCTTTCCATTTTTTCGAAAATCGGGTCGAAAATGAGTTGTTCGATATCGAAAAACTAGCGATGCAGTTCGAAGGACATCGATGTCCTGATTCCAAAAATGCACGGCGTTGCCAGATCGGGCCAAAATTGCGCTTTGTACAGCGTATATCTCGGCCATTTGTGGCCCGATCTGGCAACGCCGCGCATTTCCGGAATCAGCGCCTCGAAATTAGTCGAATTGCATCCAAATTTTTCCGAAATCGAACAACAACATTTTTAGCGAAAATCGAAAAAAATCGTGATGTAACCCCTTTTCATTTTTTCGAAAATCGGGTCGAAAATGAGTTGTTCGATATCGAAAAACTAGCGATGCAGTTCGAAGGACATCGATGTCCTGATTCCAAAAATGCACGGCGTTGCCAGATCGGGCCAAAATTGCGCTTTGTACAGCGTATATCTCGGCCATTTGTGGCCCGATCTGGCAACGCCGCGCATTTTCGGAATCAGCGCCTCGAAATTAGTCGAATTGCATCCAAATTTTTCCGAAATCGAACAACAACATTTTTAGCGAAAATCGAAAAAAATCGTGATGTAACCCCTTTCCATTTTTTCGAAAATCGGGTCGAAAATGAGTTGTTCGATATCGAAAAACTAGCGATGCAGTTCGAAGGACATCGATGTCCTGATTCCAAAAATGCACGGCGTTGCCAGATCGGGCCAAAATTGCGCTTTGTACAGCGTATATCTCGGCCATTTGTGGCCCGATCTGGCAACGCCGCGCATTTTCGGAATCAGCGCCTCGAAATTAGTCGAATTGCATCCAAATTTTTCCGAAATCGAACAACAACATTTTTAGCGAAAATCGAAAAAAATCGTGATGTAACCCCTTTTCATTTTTTCGAAAATCGGGTCAAAAATGAGTTGTTCGATATCGAAAAACTAGCGATGCAGTTCGAAGGACATCGATGTCCTGATTCCAAAAATGCACGGCGTTGCCAGATCGGGCCAAAATTGCGCTTTGTACAGCGTATATCTCAGCCATTTGTGGCCCGATTTGGCAACGCCGCGCATTTTCGGAATCAGCGCCTCGAAATTAGTCGAATTGCATCCAAATTTTTCCGAAATCGAACAACAACATTTTTAGCGAAAATCGAAAAAAATCGTGATGTAACCCCTTTCCATTTTTTCGAAAATCGGGTCGAAAATGAGTTGTTCGATATCGAAAAACTAGCGATGCAGTTCGAAGGACATCGATGTCCTGATTCCAAAAATGCACGGCGTTGCCAGATCGGGCCAAAATTGCGCTTTGTACAGCGTATATCTCGGCCATTTGTGGCCCGATCTGGCAACGCCGCGCATTTCCGGAATCAGCGCCTCGAAATTAGTCGAATTGCATCCAAATTTTTCCGAAATCGAACAACAACATTTTTAGCGAAAATCGAAAAAAATCGTGATGTAACCCCTTTTCATTTTTTCGAAAATCGGGTCGAAAATGAGTTGTTCGATATCGAAAAACTAGCGATGCAGTTCGAAGGACATCGATGTCCTGATTCCAAAAATGCACGGCGTTGCCAGATCGGGCCAGAAATGCGCCTTCTAGAGCGTATATCTCGGCCATTTGTGGCCCGATCTGGCAACGCCGCGCATTTTCGGAATCAGCGCCTCGAAATTAGTCGAATTGCATCCAAATTTTTCCGAAATCGAACAACAACCTTTTTAGCGAAAATCGAAAAAAATCGTGATGTAACCCCTTTCCATTTTTTCGAAAATCGGGTCGAAAATGAGTTGTTCGATATCGAAAAACTAGCGATGCAGTTCGAAGGACATCGATGTCCTGATTCCAAAAATGCACGGCGTTGCCAGATCAGGCCAAAATTGTGCTTTGTACAGCGTATATCTCGGCCATTTGTGGCCCGATCTGGCAACGCCGCGCATTTCCGGAATCAGCGCCTCGAAATTAGTCGAATTGCATCAAAATTTTTCCGAAATCGAACAACAACATTTTTAGCGAAAATCGAAAAAAATCGTGATGTAACCCCTTTTCATTTTTTCGAAAATCGGGTCGAAAATGAGTTGTTCGATATCGAAAAACTAGCGATGCAGTTCGAAGGACATCGATGTCCTGATTCCAAAAATGCACGGCGTTGCCAGATCGGGCCAGAAATGCGCCTTCTAGAGCGTATATCTCGGCCATTTGTGGCCCGATCTGGCAACGCCGCGCATTTTCGGAATCAGCGCCTCGAAATTAGTCGAATTGCATGCAAATTTTTCCGAAATCGAACAACAACATTTTTAGCGAAAATCGAAAAAAATCGTGATGTAACCCCTTTCCATTTTTTCGAACATCGGGTCGAAAATGAGTTGTTCGATATCGAAAAACTAGCGATGCAGTTCGAAGGACATCGATGTCCTGATTCCAAAAATGCACGGCGTTGCCAGATCGGGCCAGAAATGCGCCTTCTAGAGCGTATATCTCGGCCATTTGTGGCCCGATCTGGCAACGCCGCGCATTTTCGGAATCAGCGCCTCGAAATTAGTCGAATTGCATCCAAATTTTTCCGAAATCGAACAACAACATTTTTAGCGAAAATCGAAAAAAATCGTGATGTAACCCCTTTCCATTTTTTCGAACATCGGGTCGAAAATGAGTTGTTCGATATCGAAAAACTAGCGATGCAGTTCGAAGGACATCGATGTCCTGATTCCAAAAATGCACGGCGTTGCCAGATCGGGCCAGAAATGCGCCTTCTAGAGCGTATATCTCGGCCATTTGTGGCCCGATCTGGCAACGCCGCGCATTTTCGGAATCAGCGCCTCGAAATTAGTCGAATTGCATCCAAATTTTTCCGAAATCGAACAACAACATTTTTAGCGAAAATCGAAAAAAATCGTGATGTAACCCCTTTCCATTTTTTCGAACATCGGGTCGAAAATGAGTTGTTCGATATCGAAAAACTAGCGATGCAGTTCGAAGGACATCGATGTCCTGATTCCAAAAATGCACGGCGTTGCCAGATCGGGCCAAAATTGCGCTTTGTACAGCGTATATCTCGGCCATTTGTGGCCCGATCTGGCAACGCCGCGCATTTCCGGAATCAGCGCCTCGAAATTAGTCGAATTGCATCCAAATTTTTCCGAAATCGAACAACAACATTTTTAGCGAAAATCGAAAAAAATCGTGATGTAACCCCTTTTCATTTTTTCGAAAATCGGGTCAAAAATGAGTTGTTCGATATCGAAAAACTAGCGATGCAGTTCGAAGGACATCGATGTCCTGATTCCAAAAATGCACGGCGTTGCCAGATCGGGCCAAAATTGCGCTTTGTACAGCGTATATCTCGGCCATTTGTGGCCCGATCTGGCAACGCCGCGCATTTCCGGAATCAGCGCCTCGAAATTAGTCGAATTGCATCCAAATTTTTCCGAAATCGAACAACAACATTTTTAGCGAAAATCGAAAAAAATCGTGATGTAACCCCTTTTCATTTTTTCGAAAATCGGGTCAAAAATGAGTTGTTCGATATCGAAAAACTAGCGATGCAGTTCGAAGGACATCGATGTCCTGATTCCAAAAATGCACGGCGTTGCCAGATCGGGCCAAAATTGCGCTTTGTACAGCGTATATCTCGGCCATTTGTGGCCCGATCTGGCAACGCCGCGCATTTCCGGAATCAGCGCCTCGAAATTAGTCGAATTGCATCCAAATTTTTCCGAAATCGAATAACAACATTTTTAGCGAAAATCGAAAAAAATCGTGATGTAACCCCTTTTCATTTTTTCGAAAATCGGGTCGAAAATGAGTTGTTCGATATCGAAAAACTAGCGATGCAGTTCGAAGGACATCGATGTCCTGATTCCAAAAATGCACGGCGTTGCCAGATCGGGCCAGAAATGCGCCTTCTAGAGCGTATATCTCGGCCATTTGTGGCCCGATCTGGCAACGCCGCGCATTTTCGGAATCAGCGCCTCGAAATTAGTCGAATTGCATCCAAATTTTTCCGAAATCGAACAACAACATTTTTAGCGAAAATCGAAAAAAATCGTGATGTAACCCCTTTCCATTTTTTCGAAAATCGGGTCGAAAATGAGTTGTTCGATATCGAAAAACTAGCGATGCAGTTCGAAGGACATCGATGTCCTGATTCCAAAAATGCACGGCGTTGCCAGATCGGGCCAAAATTGCGCTTTGTACAGCGTATATCTCGGCCATTTGTGGCCCGATCTGGCAACGCCGCGCATTTCCGGAATCAGCGCCTCGAAATTAGTCGAATTGCATCCAAATTTTTCCGAAATCGAACAACAACATTTTTAGCGAAAATCGAAAAAAATCGTGATGTAACCCCTTTTCATTTTTTCGAAAATCGGGTCGAAAATGAGTTGTTCGATATCGAAAAACTAGCGATGCAGTTCGAAGGACATCGATGTCCTGATTCCAAAAATGCACGGCGTTGCCAGATCGGGCCAGAAATGCGCCTTCTAGAGCGTATATCTCGGCCATTTGTGGCCCGATCTGGCAACGCCGCGCATTTTCGGAATCAGCGCCTCGAAATTAGTCGAATTGCATCCAAATTTTTCCGAAATCGAACAACAACATTTTTAGCGAAAATCGAAAAAAATCGTGATGTAACCCCTTTCCATTTTTTCGAAAATCGGGTCGAAAATGAGTTGTTCGATATCGAAAAACTAGCGATGCAGTTCGAAGGACATCGATGTCCTGATTCCAAAAATGCACGGCGTTGCCAGATCGGGCCAAAATTGCGCTTTGTACAGCGTATATCTCGGCCATTTGTGGCCCGATCTGGCAACGCCGCGCATTTTCGGAATCAGCGCCTCGAAATTAGTCGAATTGCATCCAAATTTTTCCGAAATCGAACAACAACATTTTTAGCGAAAATCGAAAAAAATCGTGATGTAACCCCTTTTCATTTTTTCGAAAATCGGGTCGAAAATGAGTTGTTCGATATCGAAAAACTAGCGATGCAGTTCGAAGGACATCGATGTCCTGATTCCAAAAATGCACGGCGTTGCCAGATCGGGCCAAAATTGCGCTTTGTACAGCGTATATCTCGGCCATTTGTGGCCCGATCTGGCAACGCCGCGCATTTCCGGAATCAGCGCCTCGAAATTAGTCGAATTGCATCCAAATTTTTCCGAAATCGAACAACAACATTTTTAGCGAAAATCGAAAAAAATCGTGATGTAACCCCTTTTCATTTTTTCCAAAATCGGGTCGAAAATGAGTTGTTCGATATCGAAAAACTAGCGATGCAGTTCGAAGGACATCGATGTCCTGATTCCAAAAATGCACGGCGTTGCCAGATCGGGCCAAAATTGCGCTTTGTACAGCGTATATCTCGGCCATTTGTGGCCCGATCTGGCAACGCCGCGCATTTTCGGAATCAGCGCCTCGAAATTAGTCGAATTGCATCCAAATTTTTCCGAAATCGAACAACAACATTTTTAGCGAAAATCGAAAAAAATCGTGATGTAACCCCTTTCCATTTTTTCGAAAATCGGGTCGAAAATGAGTTGTTCGATATCGAAAAACTAGCGATGCAGTTCGAAGGACATCGATGTCCTGATTCCAAAAATGCACGGCGTTGCCAGATCGGGCCAAAATTGCGCTTTGTACAGCGTATATCTCGGCCATTTGTGGCCCGATCTGGCAACGCCGCGCATTTCCGGAATCAGCGCCTCGAAATTAGTCGAATTGCATCCAAATTTTTCCGAAATCGAACAACAACATTTTTAGCGAAAATCGAAAAAAATCGTGATGTAACCCCTTTTCATTTTTTCGAAAATCGGGTCGAAAATGAGTTGTTCGATATCGAAAAACTAGCGATGCAGTTCGAAGGACATCGATGTCCTGATTCCAAAAATGCACGGCGTTGCCAGATCGGGCCAGAAATGCGCCTTCTAGAGCGTATATCTCGGCCATTTGTGGCCCGATCTGGCAACGCCGCGCATTTTCGGAATCAGCGCCTCGAAATTAGTCGAATTGCATCCAAATTTTTCCGAAATCGAACAACAACATTTTTAGCGAAAATCGAAAAAAATCGTGATGTAACCCCTTTTCATTTTTTCGAAAATCGGGTCAAAAATGAGTTGTTCGATATCGAAAAACTAGCGATGCAGTTCGAAGGACATCGATGTCCTGATTCCAAAAATGCACGGCGTTGCCAGATCGGGCCAAAATTGCGCTTTGTACAGCGTATATCTCGGCCATTTGTGGCCCGATCTGGCAACGCCGCGCATTTCCGGAATCAGCGCCTCGAAATTAGTCGAATTGCATCCAAATTTTTCCGAAATCGAACAACAACATTTTTAGCGAAAATCGAAAAAAATCGTGATGTAACCCCTTTTCATTTTTTCGAAAATCGGGTCAAAAATGAGTTGTTCGATATCGAAAAACTAGCGATGCAGTTCGAAGGACATCGATGTCCTGATTCCAAAAATGCACGGCGTTGCCAGATCGGGCCAAAATTGCGCTTTGTACAGCGTATATCTCGGCCATTTGTGGCCCGATCTGGCAACGCCGCGCATTTCCGGAATCAGCGCCTCGAAATTAGTCGAATTGCATCCAAATTTTTCCGAAATCGAATAACAACATTTTTAGCGAAAATCGAAAAAAATCGTGATGTAACCCCTTTTCATTTTTTCGAAAATCGGGTCGAAAATGAGTTGTTCGATATCGAAAAACTAGCGATGCAGTTCGAAGGACATCGATGTCCTGATTCCAAAAATGCACGGCGTTGCCAGATCGGGCCAGAAATGCGCCTTCTAGAGCGTATATCTCGGCCATTTGTGGCCCGATCTGGCAACGCCGCGCATTTTCGGAATCAGCGCCTCGAAATTAGTCGAATTGCATCCAAATTTTTCCGAAATCGAACAACAACATTTTTAGCGAAAATCGAAAAAAATCGTGATGTAACCCCTTTCCATTTTTTCGAAAATCGGGTCGAAAATGAGTTGTTCGATATCGAAAAACTAGCGATGCAGTTCGAAGGACATCGATGTCCTGATTCCAAAAATGCACGGCGTTGCCAGATCGGGCCAAAATTGCGCTTTGTACAGCGTATATCTCGGCCATTTGTGGCCCGATCTGGCAACGCCGCGCATTTCCGGAATCAGCGCCTCGAAATTAGTCGAATTGCATCCAAATTTTTCCGAAATCGAACAACAACATTTTTAGCGAAAATCGAAAAAAATCGTGATGTAACCCCTTTTCATTTTTTCGAAAATCGGGTCGAAAATGAGTTGTTCGATATCGAAAAACTAGCGATGCAGTTCGAAGGACATCGATGTCCTGATTCCAAAAATGCACGGCGTTGCCAGATCGGGCCAGAAATGCGCCTTCTAGAGCGTATATCTCGGCCATTTGTGGCCCGATCTGGCAACGCCGCGCATTTTCGGAATCAGCGCCTCGAAATTAGTCGAATTGCATCCAAATTTTTCCGAAATCGAACAACAACATTTTTAGCGAAAATCGAAAAAAATCGTGATGTAACCCCTTTCCATTTTTTCGAAAATCGGGTCGAAAATGAGTTGTTCGATATCGAAAAACTAGCGATGCAGTTCGAAGGACATCGATGTCCTGATTCCAAAAATGCACGGCGTTGCCAGATCGGGCCAAAATTGCGCTTTGTACAGCGTATATCTCGGCCATTTGTGGCCCGATCTGGCAACGCCGCGCATTTCCGGAATCAGCGCCTCGAAATTAGTCGAATTGCATCCAAATTTTTCCGAAATCGAACAACAACATTTTTAGCGAAAATCGAAAAAAATCGTGATGTAACCCCTTTTCATTTTTTCGAAAATCGGGTCAAAAATGAGTTGTTCGATATCGAAAAACTAGCGATGCAGTTCGAAGGACATCGATGTCCTGATTCCAAAAATGCACGGCGTTGCCAGATCGGGCCAAAATTGCGCTTTGTACAGCGTATATCTCGGCCATTTGTGGCCCGATCTGGCAACGCCGCGCATTTCCGGAATCAGCGCCTCGAAATTAGTCGAATTGCATCCAAATTTTTCCGAAATCGAATAACAACATTTTTAGCGAAAATCGAAAAAAATCGTGATGTAACCCCTTTTCATTTTTTCGAAAATCGGGTCGAAAATGAGTTGTTCGATATCGAAAAACTAGCGATGCAGTTCGAAGGACATCGATGTCCTGATTCCAAAAATGCACGGCGTTGCCAGATCGGGCCAGAAATGCGCCTTCTAGAGCGTATATCTCGGCCATTTGTGGCCCGATCTGGCAACGCCGCGCATTTTCGGAATCAGCGCCTCGAAATTAGTCGAATTGCATCCAAATTTTTCCGAAATCGAACAACAACATTTTTAGCGAAAATCGAAAAAAATCGTGATGTAACCCCTTTCCATTTTTTCGAAAATCGGGTCGAAAATGAGTTGTTCGATATCGAAAAACTAGCGATGCAGTTCGAAGGACATCGATGTCCTGATTCCAAAAATGCACGGCGTTGCCAGATCGGGCCAAAATTGCGCTTTGTACAGCGTATATCTCGGCCATTTGTGGCCCGATCTGGCAACGCCGCGCATTTCCGGAATCAGCGCCTCGAAATTAGTCGAATTGCATCCAAATTTTTCCGAAATCGAACAACAACATTTTTAGCGAAAATCGAAAAAAATCGTGATGTAACCCCTTTTCATTTTTTCGAAAATCGGGTCGAAAATGAGTTGTTCGATATCGAAAAACTAGCGATGCAGTTCGAAGGACATCGATGTCCTGATTCCAAAAATGCACGGCGTTGCCAGATCGGGCCAGAAATGCGCCTTCTAGAGCGTATATCTCGGCCATTTGTGGCCCGATCTGGCAACGCCGCGCATTTTCGGAATCAGCGCCTCGAAATTAGTCGAATTGCATCCAAATTTTTCCGAAATCGAACAACAACATTTTTAGCGAAAATCGAAAAAAATCGTGATGTAACCCCTTTCCATTTTTTCGAAAATCGGGTCGAAAATGAGTTGTTCGATATCGAAAAACTAGCGATGCAGTTCGAAGGACATCGATGTCCTGATTCCAAAAATGCACGGCGTTGCCAGATCGGGCCAAAATTGCGCTTTGTACAGCGTATATCTCGGCCATTTGTGGCCCGATCTGGCAACGCCGCGCATTTTCGGAATCAGCGCCTCGAAATTAGTCGAATTGCATCCAAATTTTTCCGAAATCGAACAACAACATTTTTAGCGAAAATCGAAAAAAATCGTGATGTAACCCCTTTTCATTTTTTCGAAAATCGGGTCGAAAATGAGTTGTTCGATATCGAAAAACTAGCGATGCAGTTCGAAGGACATCGATGTCCTGATTCCAAAAATGCACGGCGTTGCCAGATCGGGCCAAAATTGCGCTTTGTACAGCGTATATCTCGGCCATTTGTGGCCCGATCTGGCAACGCCGCGCATTTCCGGAATCAGCGCCTCGAAATTAGTCGAATTGCATCCAAATTTTTCCGAAATCGAACAACAACATTTTTAGCGAAAATCGAAAAAAATCGTGATGTAACCCCTTTTCATTTTTTCGAAAATCGGGTCGAAAATGAGTTGTTCGATATCGAAAAACTAGCGATGCAGTTCGAAGGACATCGATGTCCTGATTCCAAAAATGCACGGCGTTGCCAGATCGGGCCAAAATTGCGCTTTGTACAGCGTATATCTCGGCCATTTGTGGCCCGATCTGGCAACGCCGCGCATTTTCGGAATCAGCGCCTCGAAATTAGTCGAATTGCATCCAAATTTTTCCGAAATCGAACAACAACATTTTTAGCGAAAATCGAAAAAAATCGTGATGTAACCCCTTTCCATTTTTTCGAAAATCGGGTCGAAAATGAGTTGTTCGATATCGAAAAACTAGCGATGCAGTTCGAAGGACATCGATGTCCTGATTCCAAAAATGCACGGCGTTGCCAGATCGGGCCAAAATTGCGCTTTGTACAGCGTATATCTCGGCCATTTGTGGCCCGATCTGGCAACGCCGCGCATTTCCGGAATCAGCGCCTCGAAATTAGTCGAATTGCATCCAAATTTTTCCGAAATCGAACAACAACATTTTTAGCGAAAATCGAAAAAAATCGTGATGTAACCCCTTTTCATTTTTTCGAAAATCGGGTCGAAAATGAGTTGTTCGATATCGAAAAACTAGCGATGCAGTTCGAAGGACATCGATGTCCTGATTCCAAAAATGCACGGCGTTGCCAGATCGGGCCAGAAATGCGCCTTCTAGAGCGTATATCTCGGCCATTTGTGGCCCGATCTGGCAACGCCGCGCATTTTCGGAATCAGCGCCTCGAAATTAGTCGAATTGCATCCAAATTTTTCCGAAATCGAACAACAACATTTTTAGCGAAAATCGAAAAAAATCGTGATGTAACCCCTTTCCATTTTTTCGAAAATCGGGTCGAAAATGAGTTGTTCGATATCGAAAAACTAGCGATGCAGTTCGAAGGACATCGATGTCCTGATTCCAAAAATGCACGGCGTTGCCAGATCGGGCCAAAATTGCGCTTTGTACAGCGTATATCTCGGCCATTTGTGGCCCGATCTGGCAACGCCGCGCATTTTCGGAATCAGCGCCTCGAAATTAGTCGAATTGCATCCAAATTTTCCGAAATCGAACAACAACATTTTTAGCGAAAATCGAAAAAAATCGTGATGTAACCCCTTTTCATTTTTTCGAAAATCGGGTCGAAAATGAGTTGTTCGATATCGAAAAACTAGCGATGCAGTTCGAAGGACATCGATGTCCTGATTCCAAAAATGCACGGCGTTGCCAGATCGGGCCAAAATTGCGCTTTGTACAGCGTATATCTCGGCCATTTGTGGCCCGATCTGGCAACGCCGCGCATTTCCGGAATCAGCGCCTCGAAATTAGTCGAATTGCATCCAAATTTTTCCGAAATCGAACAACAACATTTTTAGCGAAAATCGAAAAAAATCGTGATGTAACCCCTTTTCATTTTTTCGAAAATCGGGTCGAAAATGAGTTGTTCGATATCGAAAAACTAGCGATGCAGTTCGAAGGACATCGATGTCCTGATTCCAAAAATGCACGGCGTTGCCAGATCGGGCCAGAAATGCGCCTTCTAGAGCGTATATCTCGGCCATTTGTGGCCCGATCTGGCAACGCCGCGCATTTTCGGAATCAGCGCCTCGAAATTAGTCGAATTGCATCCAAATTTTTCCGAAATCGAACAACAACATTTTTAGCGAAAATCGAAAAAAATCGTGATGTAACCCCTTTCCATTTTTTCGAAAATCGGGTCGAAAATGAGTTGTTCGATATCGAAAAACTAGCGATGCAGTTCGAAGGACATCGATGTCCTGATTCCAAAAATGCACGGCGTTGCCAGATCGGGCCAAAATTGCGCTTTGTACAGCGTATATCTCGGCCATTTGTGGCCCGATCTGGCAACGCCGCGCATTTTCGGAATCAGCGCCTCGAAATTAGTCGAATTGCATCCAAATTTTTCCGAAATCGAACAACAACATTTTTAGCGAAAATCGAAAAAAATCGTGATGTAACCCCTTTTCATTTTTTCGAAAATCGGGTCGAAGTTGAGTTGTTCGATATCGAAAAACTAGCGATGCAGTTCGAAGGACATCGATGTCCTGATTCCAAAAATGCACGGCGTTGCCAGATCGGGCCAAAATTGCGCTTTGTACAGCGTATATCTCGGCCATTTGTGGCCCGATCTGGCAACGCCGCGCATTTCCGGAATCAGCGCCTCGAAATTAGTCGAATTGCATCCAAATTTTTCCGAAATCGAACAACAACATTTTTAGCGAAAATCGAAAAAAATCGTGATGTAACCCCTTTTCATTTTTTCGAAAATCGGGTCGAAAATGAGTTGTTCGATATCGAAAAACTAGCGATGCAGTTCGAAGGACATCGATGTCCTGATTCCAAAAATGCACGGCGTTGCCAGATCGGGCCAAAATTGCGCTTTGTACAGCGTATATCTCGGCCATTTGTGGCCCGATCTGGCAACGCCGCGCATTTTCGGAATCAGCGCCTCGAAATTAGTCGAATTGCATCCAAATTTTTCCGAAATCGAACAACAACATTTTTAGCGAAAATCGAAAAAAATCGTGATGTAACCCCTTTCCATTTTTTCGAAAATCGGGTCGAAAATGAGTTGTTCGATATCGAAAAACTAGCGATGCAGTTCGAAGGACATCGATGTCCTGATTCCAAAAATGCACGGCGTTGCCAGATCGGGCCAAAATTGCGCTTTGTACAGCGTATATCTCGGCCATTTGTGGCCCGATCTGGCAACGCCGCGCATTTTCGGAATCAGCGCCTCGAAATTAGTCGAATTGCATCCAAATTTTTCCGAAATCGAACAACAACATTTTTAGCGAAAATCGAAAAAAATCGTGATGTAACCCCTTTCCATTTTTTCGAAAATCGGGTCGAAAATGAGTTGTTCGATATCGAAAAACTAGCGATGCAGTTCGAAGGACATCGATGTCCTGATTCCAAAAATGCACGGCGTTGCCAGATCGGGCCAGAAATGCGCCTTCTAGAGCGTATATCTCGGCCATTTGTGGCCCGATCTGGCAACGCCGCGCATTTTCGGAATCAGCGCCTCGAAATTAGTCGAATTGCATCCAAATTTTTCCGAAATCGAACAACAACATTTTTAGCGAAAATCGAAAAAAATCGTGATGTAACCCCTTTCCATTTTTTCGAAAATCGGGTCGAAAATGAGTTGTTCGATATCGAAAAACTAGCGATGCAGTTCGAAGGACATCGATGTCCTGATTCCAAAAATGCACGGCGTTGCCAGATCGGGCCAAAATTGCGCTTTGTACAGCGTATATCTCGGCCATTTGTGGCCCGATCTGGCAACGCCGCGCATTTCCGGAATCAGCGCCTCGAAATTAGTCGAATTGCATCCAAATTTTTCCGAAATCGAACAACAACATTTTTAGCGAAAATCGAAAAAAATCGTGATGTAACCCCTTTTCATTTTTTCGAAAATCGGGTCGAAAATGAGTTGTTCGATATCGAAAAACTAGCGATGCAGTTCGAAGGACATCGATGTCCTGATTCCAAAAATGCACGGCGTTGCCAGATCGGGCCAAAATTGCGCTTTGTACAGCGTATATCTCGGCCATTTGTGGCCCGATCTGGCAACGCCGCGCATTTCCGGAATCAGCGCCTCGAAATTAGTCGAATTGCATCCAAATTTTTCCGAAATCGAACAACAACATTTTTAGCGAAAATCGAAAAAAATCGTGATGTAACCCCTTTCCATTTTTTCGAAAATCGGGTCGAAAATGAGTTGTTCGATATCGAAAAACTAGCGATGCAGTTCGAAGGACATCGATGTCCTGATTCCAAAAATGCACGGCGTTGCCAGATCGGGCCAGAAATGCGCCTTCTAGAGCGTATATCTCGGCCATTTGTGGCCCGATCTGGCAACGCCGCGCATTTTCGGAATCAGCGCCTCGAAATTAGTCGAATTGCATCCAAATTTTTCCGAAATCGAACAACAACATTTTTAGCGAAAATCGAAAAAAATCGTGATGTAACCCCTTTCCATTTTTTCGAAAATCGGGTCGAAAATGAGTTGTTCGATATCGAAAAACTAGCGATGCAGTTCGAAGGACATCGATGTCCTGATTCCAAAAATGCACGGCGTTGCCAGATCGGGCCAGAAATGCGCCTTCTAGAGCGTATATCTCGGCCATTTGTGGCCCGATCTGGCAACGCCGCGCATTTTCGGAATCAGCGCCTCGAAATTAGTCGAATTGCATCCAAATTTTTCCGAAATCGAACAACAACATTTTTAGCGAAAATCGAAAAAAATCGTGATGTAACCCCTTTTCATTTTTTCGAAAATCGGGTCGAAAATGAGTTGTTCGATATCGAAAAACTAGCGATGCAGTTCGAAGGACATCGATGTCCTGATTCCAAAAATGCACGGCGTTGCCAGATCGGGCCAGAAATGCGCTTTGTACAGCGTGTATCTCGGCCATTTGTGGCCCGATCTGGCAACGCCGCGCATTTTCGGAATCAGCGCCTCGAAATTAGTCGAATTGCATCCAAATTTTTCCGAAATCGAACAACATTTTTAGCGAAAATCGAAAAAAATCGTGATGTAACCCCTTTTCATTTTTTCGAAAATCGGGTCGAAAATGAGTTGTTCGATATCGAAAAACTAGCGATGCAGTTCGAAGGACATCGATGTCCTGATTCCAAAAATGCACGGCGTTGCCAGATCGGGCCAGAAATGCGCCTTCTAGAGCGTATATCTCGGCCATTTGTGGCCCGATCTGGCAACGCCGCGCATTTTCGGAATCAGCGCCTCGAAATTAGTCGAATTGCATCCAAATTTTTCCGAAATCGAACAACAACATTTTTAGCGAAAATCGAAAAAAATCGTGATGTAACCCCTTTTCATTTTTTCGAAAATCGGGTCGAAAATGAGTTGTTCGATATCGAAAAACTAGCGATGCAGTTCGAAGGACATCGATGTCCTGATTCCAAAAATGCACGGCGTTGCCAGATCGGGCCAAAATTGCGCTTTGTACAGCGTATATCTCGGCCATTTGTGGCCCGATCTGGCAACGCCGCGCATTTCCGGAATCAGCGCCTCGAAATTAGTCGAATTGCATCCAAATTTTTCCGAAATCGAACAACATTTTTAGCGAAAATCGAAAAAAATCGTGATGTAACCCCTTTTCATTTTTTCGAAAATCGGGTCGAAAATGAGTTGTTCGATATCGAAAAACTAGCGATGCAGTTCGAAGGACATCGATGTCCTGATTCCAAAAATGCACGGCGTTGCCAGATCGGGCCAGAAATGCGCCTTCTAGAGCGTATATCTCGGCCATTTGTGGCCCGATCTGGCAACGCCGCGCATTTTCGGAATCAGCGCCTCGAAATTAGTCGAATTGCATCCAAATTTTTCCGAAATCGAACAACAACATTTTTAGCGAAAATCGAAAAAAATCGTGATGTAACCCCTTTTCATTTTTTCGAAAATCGGGTCGAAAATGAGTTGTTCGATATCGAAAAACTAGCGATGCAGTTCGAAGGACATCGATGTCCTGATTCCAAAAATGCACGGCGTTGCCAGATCGGGCCAAAATTGCGCTTTGTACAGCGTATATCTCGGCCATTTGTGGCCCGATCTGGCAACGCCGCGCATTTCCGGAATCAGCGCCTCGAAATTAGTCGAATTGCATCCAAATTTTTCCGAAATCGAACAACAACATTTTTAGCGAAAATCGAAAAAAATCGTGATGTAACCCCTTTCCATTTTTTCGAAAATCGGGTCGAAAATGAGTTGTTCGATATCGAAAAACTAGCGATGCAGTTCGAAGGACATCGATGTCCTGATTCCAAAAATGCACGGCGTTGCCAGATCGGGCCAAAATTGCGCTTTGTACAGCGTATATCTCGGCCATTTGTGGCCCGATCTGGCAACGCCGCGCATTTCCGGAATCAGCGCCTCGAAATTAGTCGAATTGCATCCAAATTTTTCCGAAATCGAACAACAACATTTTTAGCGAAAATCGAAAAAAATCGTGATGTAACCCCTTTCCATTTTTTCGAAAATCGGGTCGAAAATGAGTTGTTCGATATCGAAAAACTAGCGATGCAGTTCGAAGGACATCGATGTCCTGATTCCAAAAATGCACGGCGTTGCCAGATCGGGCCAGAAATGCGCCTTCTAGAGCGTATATCTCGGCCATTTGTGGCCCGATCTGGCAACGCCGCGCATTTTCGGAATCAGCGCCTCGAAATTAGTCGAATTGCATCCAAATTTTTCCGAAATCGAACAACAACATTTTTAGCGAAAATCGAAAAAAATCGTGATGTAACCCCTTTCCATTTTTTCGAAAATCGGGTCGAAAATGAGTTGTTCGATATCGAAAAACTAGCGATGCAGTTCGAAGGACATCGATGTCCTGATTCCAAAAATGCACGGCGTTGCCAGATCGGGCCAGAAATGCGCCTTCTAGAGCGTATATCTCGGCCATTTGTGGCCCGATCTGGCAACGCCGCGCATTTTCGGAATCAGCGCCTCGAAATTAGTCGAATTGCATCCAAATTTTTCCGAAATCGAACAACAACATTTTTAGCGAAAATCGAAAAAAATCGTGATGTAACCCCTTTCCATTTTTTCGAAAATCGGGTCGAAAATGAGTTGTTCGATATCGAAAAACTAGCGATGCAGTTCGAAGGACATCGATGTCCTGATTCCAAAAATGCACGGCGTTGCCAGATCGGGCCAAAATTGCGCTTTGTACAGCGTATATCTCGGCCATTTGTGGCCCGATCTGGCAACGCCGCGCATTTCCGGAATCAGCGCCTCGAAATTAGTCGAATTGCATCCAAATTTTTCCGAAATCGAACAACAACATTTTTAGCGAAAATCGAAAAAAATCGTGATGTAACCCCTTTCCATTTTTTCGAAAATCGGGTCGAAAATGAGTTGTTCGATATCGAAAAACTAGCGATGCAGTTCGAAGGACATCGATGTCCTGATTCCAAAAATGCACGGCGTTGCCAGATCGGGCCAAAATTGCGCTTTGTACAGCGTATATCTCGGCCATTTGTGGCCCGATCTGGCAACGCCGCGCATTTCCGGAATCAGCGCCTCGAAATTAGTCGAATTGCATCCAAATTTTTCCGAAATCGAACAACAACATTTTTAGCGAAAATCGAAAAAAATCGTGATGTAACCCCTTTTCATTTTTTCGAAAATCGGGTCGAAAATGAGTTGTTCGATATCGAAAAACTAGCGATGCAGTTCGAAGGACATCGATGTCCTGATTCCAAAAATGCACGGCGTTGCCAGATCGGGCCAGAAATGCGCCTTCTAGAGCGTATATCTCGGCCATTTGTGGCCCGATCTGGCAACGCCGCGCATTTTCGGAATCAGCGCCTCGAAATTAGTCGAATTGCATCCAAATTTTTCCGAAATCGAACAACAACATTTTTAGCGAAAATCGAAAAAAATCGTGATGTAACCCCTTTCCATTTTTTCGAAAATCGGGTCGAAAATGAGTTGTTCGATATCGAAAAACTAGCGATGCAGTTCGAAGGACATCGATGTCCTGATTCCAAAAATGCACGGCGTTGCCAGATCGGGCCAAAATTGCGCTTTGTACAGCGTATATCTCGGCCATTTGTGGCCCGATCTGGCAACGCCGCGCATTTTCGGAATCAGCGCCTCGAAATTAGTCGAATTGCATCCAAATTTTTCCGAAATCGAACAACAACATTTTTAGCGAAAATCGAAAAAAATCGTGATGTAACCCCTTTTCATTTTTTCGAAAATCGGGTCGAAAATGAGTTGTTCGATATCGAAAAACTAGCGATGCAGTTCGAAGGACATCGATGTCCTGATTCCAAAAATGCACGGCGTTGCCAGATCGGGCCAAAATTGCGCTTTGTACAGCGTATATCTCGGCCATTTGTGGCCCGATCTGGCAACGCCGCGCATTTCCGGAATCAGCGCCTCGAAATTAGTCGAATTGCATCCAAATTTTTCCGAAATCGAACAACAACATTTTTAGCGAAAATCGAAAAAAATCGTGATGTAACCCCTTTTCATTTTTTCGAAAATCGGGTCGAAAATGAGTTGTTCGATATCGAAAAACTAGCGATGCAGTTCGAAGGACATCGATGTCCTGATTCCAAAAATGCACGGCGTTGCCAGATCGGGCCAGAAATGCGCCTTCTAGAGCGTATATCTCGGCCATTTGTGGCCCGATCTGGCAACGCCGCGCATTTTCGGAATCAGCGCCTCGAAATTAGTCGAATTGCATCCAAATTTTTCCGAAATCGAACAACAACATTTTTAGCGAAAATCGAAAAAAATCGTGATGTAACCCCTTTCCATTTTTTCGAAAATCGGGTCGAAAATGAGTTGTTCGATATCGAAAAACTAGCGATGCAGTTCGAAGGACATCGATGTCCTGATTCCAAAAATGCACGGCGTTGCCAGATCGGGCCAAAATTGCGCTTTGTACAGCGTATATCTCGGCCATTTGTGGCCCGATCTGGCAACGCCGCGCATTTTCGGAATCAGCGCCTCGAAATTAGTCGAATTGCATCCAAATTTTTCCGAAATCGAACAACAACATTTTTAGCGAAAATCGAAAAAAATCGTGATGTAACCCCTTTTCATTTTTTCGAAAATCGGGTCGAAAATGAGTTGTTCGATATCGAAAAACTAGCGATGCAGTTCGAAGGACATCGATGTCCTGATTCCAAAAATGCACGGCGTTGCCAGATCGGGCCAAAATTGCGCTTTGTACAGCGTATATCTCGGCCATTTGTGGCCCGATCTGGCAACGCCGCGCATTTCCGGAATCAGCGCCTCGAAATTAGTCGAATTGCATCCAAATTTTTCCGAAATCGAACAACAACATTTTTAGCGAAAATCGAAAAAAATCGTGATGTAACCCCTTTTCATTTTTTCGAAAATCGGGTCGAAAATGAGTTGTTCGATATCGAAAAACTAGCGATGCAGTTCGAAGGACATCGATGTCCTGATTCCAAAAATGCACGGCGTTGCCAGATCGGGCCAGAAATGCGCCTTCTAGAGCGTATATCTCGGCCATTTGTGGCCCGATCTGGCAACGCCGCGCATTTTCGGAATCAGCGCCTCGAAATTAGTCGAATTGCATCCAAATTTTTCCGAAATCGAACAACAACATTTTTAGCGAAAATCGAAAAAAATCGTGATGTAACCCCTTTCCATTTTTTCGAAAATCGGGTCGAAAATGAGTTGTTCGATATCGAAAAACTAGCGATGCAGTTCGAAGGACATCGATGTCCTGATTCCAAAAATGCACGGCGTTGCCAGATCGGGCCAAAATTGCGCTTTGTACAGCGTATATCTCGGCCATTTGTGGCCCGATCTGGCAACGCCGCGCATTTTCGGAATCAGCGCCTCGAAATTAGTCGAATTGCATCCAAATTTTTCCGAAATCGAACAACAACATTTTTAGCGAAAATCGAAAAAAATCGTAATGTAACCCCTTTTCATTTTTTCGAAAATCGGGTCGAAAATGAGTTGTTCGATATCGAAAAACTAGCGATGCAGTTCGAAGGACATCGATGTCCTGATTCCAAAAATGCACGGCGTTGCCAGATCGGGCCAAAATTGCGCTTTGTACAGCGTATATCTCGGCCATTTGTGGCCCGATCTGGCAACGCCGCGCATTTCCGGAATCAGCGCCTCGAAATTAGTCGAATTGCATCCAAATTTTTCCGAAATCGAACAACAACATTTTTAGCGAAAATCGAAAAAAATCGTGATGTAACCCCTTTTCATTTTTTCGAAAATCGGGTCGAAAATGAGTTGTTCGATATCGAAAAACTAGCGATGCAGTTCGAAGGACATCGATGTCCTGATTCCAAAAATGCACGGCGTTGCCAGATCGGGCCAAAATTGCGCTTTGTACAGCGTATATCTCGGCCATTTGTGGCCCGATCTGGCAACGCCGCGCATTTTCGGAATCAGCGCCTCGAAATTAGTCGAATTGCATCCAAATTTTTCCGAAATCGAACAACAACATTTTTAGCGAAAATCGAAAAAAATCGTGATGTAACCCCTTTCCATTTTTTCGAAAATCGGGTCGAAAATGAGTTGTTCGATATCGAAAAACTAGCGATGCAGTTCGAAGGACATCGATGTCCTGATTCCAAAAATGCACGGCGTTGCCAGATCGGGCCAAAATTGCGCTTTGTACAGCGTATATCTCGGCCATTTGTGGCCCGATCTGGCAACGCCGCGCATTTCCGGAATCAGCGCCTCGAAATTAGTCGAATTGCATCCAAATTTTTCCGAAATCGAACAACAACATTTTTAGCGAAAATCGAAAAAAATCGTGATGTAACCCCTTTTCATTTTTTCGAAAATCGGGTCGAAAATGAGTTGTTCGATATCGAAAAACTTGCGATGCAGTTCGAAGGACATCGATGTCCTGATTCCAAAAATGCACGGCGTTGCCAGATCGGGCCAGAAATGCGCCTTCTAGAGCGTATATCTCGGCCATTTGTGGCCCGATCTGGCAACGCCGCGCATTTTCGGAATCAGCGCCTCGAAATTAGTCGAATTGCATCCAAATTTTTCCGAAATCGAACAACAACATTTTTAGCGAAAATCGAAAAAAATCGTGATGTAACCCCTTTCCATTTTTTCGAAAATCGGGTCGAAAATGAGTTGTTCGATATCGAAAAACTAGCGATGCAGTTCGAAGGACATCGATGTCCTGATTCCAAAAATGCACGGCGTTGCCAGATCGGGCCAGAAATGCGCCTTCTAGAGCGTATATCTCGGCCATTTGTGGCCCGATCTGGCAACGCCGCGCATTTTCGGAATCAGCGCCTCGAAATTAGTCGAATTGCATCCAAATTTTTCCGAAATCGAACAACAACATTTTTAGCGAAAATCGAAAAAAATCGTGATGTAACCCCTTTCCATTTTTTCGAAAATCGGGTCGAAAATGAGTTGTTCGATATCGAAAAACTAGCGATGCAGTTCGAAGGACATCGATGTCCTGATTCCAAAAATGCACGGCGTTGCCAGATCGGGCCAAAATTGCGCTTTGTACAGCGTATATCTCGGCCATTTGTGGCCCGATCTGGCAACGCCGCGCATTTCCGGAATCAGCGCCTCGAAATTAGTCGAATTGCATCCAAATTTTTCCGAAATCGAACAACAACATTTTTAGCGAAAATCGAAAAAAATCGTGATGTAACCCCTTTCCATTTTTTCGAAAATCGGGTCGAAAATGAGTTGTTCGATATCGAAAAACTAGCGATGCAGTTCGAAGGACATCGATGTCCTGATTCCAAAAATGCACGGCGTTGCCAGATCGGGCCAAAATTGCGCTTTGTACAGCGTATATCTCGGCCATTTGTGGCCCGATCTGGCAACGCCGCGCATTTCCGGAATCAGCGCCTCGAAATTAGTCGAATTGCATCCAAATTTTTCCGAAATCGAACAACAACATTTTTAGCGAAAATCGAAAAAAATCGTGATGTAACCCCTTTCCATTTTTTCGAAAATCGGGTCGAAAATGAGTTGTTCGATATCGAAAAACTAGCGATGCAGTTCGAAGGACATCGATGTCCTGATTCCAAAAATGCACGGCGTTGCCAGATCGGGCCAAAATTGCGCTTTGTACAGCGTATATCTCGGCCATTTGTGGCCCGATCTGGCAACGCCGCGCATTTCCGGAATCAGCGCCTCGAAATTAGTCGAATTGCATCCAAATTTTTCCGAAATCGAACAACAACATTTTTAGCGAAAATCGAAAAAAATCGTGATGTAACCCCTTTCCATTTTTTCGAAAATCGGGTCGAAAATGAGTTGTTCGATATCGAAAAACTAGCGATGCAGTTCGAAGGACATCGATGTCCTGATTCCAAAAATGCACGGCGTTGCCAGATCGGGCCAGAAATGCGCCTTCTAGAGCGTATATCTCGGCCATTTGTGGCCCGATCTGGCAACGCCGCGCATTTTCGGAATCAGCGCCTCGAAATTAGTCGAATTGCATCCAAATTTTTCCGAAATCGAACAACAACATTTTTAGCGAAAATCGAAAAAAATCGTGATGTAACCCCTTTCCATTTTTTCGAAAATCGGGTCGAAAATGAGTTGTTCGATATCGAAAAACTAGCGATGCAGTTCGAAGGACATCGATGTCCTGATTCCAAAAATGCACGGCGTTGCCAGATCGGGCCAAAATTGCGCTTTGTACAGCGTATATCTCGGCCATTTGTGGCCCGATCTGGCAACGCCGCGCATTTCCGGAATCAGCGCCTCGAAATTAGTCGAATTGCATCCAAATTTTTCCGAAATCGAACAACAACATTTTTAGCGAAAATCGAAAAAAATCGTGATGTAACCCCTTTCCATTTTTTCGAAAATCGGGTCGAAAATGAGTTGTTCGATATCGAAAAACTAGCGATGCAGTTCGAAGGACATCGATGTCCTGATTCCAAAAATGCACGGCGTTGCCAGATCGGGCCAGAAATGCGCCTTCTAGAGCGTATATCTCGGCCATTTGTGGCCCGATCTGGCAACGCCGCGCATTTTCGGAATCAGCGCCTCGAAATTAGTCGAATTGCATCCAAATTTTTCCGAAATCGAACAACAACATTTTTAGCGAAAATCGAAAAAAATCGTGATGTAACCCCTTTTCATTTTTTCGAAAATCGGGTCGAAAATGAGTTGTTCGATATCGAAAAACTAGCGATGCAGTTCGAAGGACATCGATGTCCTGATTCCAAAAATGCACGGCGTTGCCAGATCGGGCCAGAAATGCGCCTTCTAGAGCGTATATCTCGGCCATTTGTGGCCCGATCTGGCAACGCCGCGCATTTTCGGAATCAGCGCCTCGAAATTAGTCGAATTGCATCCAAATTTTCCGAAATCGAACAACAACATTTTTAGCGAAAATCGAAAAAAATCGTGATGTAACCCCTTTCCATTTTTTCGAAAATCGGGTCGAAAATGAGTTGTTCGATATCGAAAAACTAGCGATGCAGTTCGAAGGACATCGATGTCCTGATTCCAAAAATGCACGGCGTTGCCAGATCGGGCCAAAATTGCGCTTTGTACAGCGTATATCTCGGCCATTTGTGGCCCGATCTGGCAACGCCGCGCATTTCCGGAATCAGCGCCTCGAAATTAGTCGAATTGCATCCAAATTTTCCGAAATCGAACAACAACATTTTTAGCGAAAATCGAAAAAAATCGTGATGTAACCCCTTTCCATTTTTTCGAAAATCGGGTCGAAAATGAGTTGTTCGATATCGAAAAACTAGCGATGCAGTTCGAAGGACATCGATGTCCTGATTCCAAAAATGCACGGCGTTGCCAGATCGGGCCAGAAATGCGCCTTCTAGAGCGTATATCTCGGCCATTTGTGGCCCGATCTGGCAACGCCGCGCATTTCCGGAATCAGCGCCTCGAAATTAGTCGAATTGCATCCAAATTTTTCCGAAATCGAACAACAACATTTTTAGCGAAAATCGAAAAAAATCGTGATGTAACCCCTTTTCATTTTTTCGAAAATCGGGTCGCAAATGAATTGTTCGATATCGAAAAACTAGCGATGCAGTTCGAAGGACATCGATGTCCTGATTCCAAAAATGCACGGCGTTGCCAGATCGGGCCAAAATTGCGCTTTGTACAGCGTATATCTCGGCCATTTGTGGCCCGATCTGGCAACGCCGCGCATTTCCGGACTCAGCGCCTCGAAATTAGTCGAATTGCATCCAAATTTTTCCGAAATCGAACAACAACATTTTTAGCGAAAATCGAAAAAAATCGTGATGTAACCCCTTTTCATTTTTTCGAAAATCGGGTCGAAAATGAGTTGTTCGATATCGAATAACTAGTGATGCTGTTCGAAGGACATCGATGTCCTGATTCCAAAAATGCACGGCGTTGCCAGATCGGGCCAAAATTGCGCTTTGTACAGCGTATATCTCGGCCATTTGTGGCCCGATCTGGCAACGCCGCGCATTTCCGGAATCAGCGCCTCGAAATTAGTCGAATTGCATCCAAATTTTTCCGAAATCGAACAACAACATTTTTAGCGAAAATCGAAAAAAATCGTGATGTAACCCCTTTCCATTTTTTCGAACATCGGGTCGAAAATGAGTTGTTCGATATCGAAAAACTAGCGATGCAGTTCGAAGGACATCGATGTCCTGATTCCAAAAATGCACGGCGTTGCCAGATCGGGCCAGAAATGCGCCTTCTAGAGCGTATATCTCGGCCATTTGTGGCCCGATCTGGCAACGCCGCGCATTTTCGGAATCAGCGCCTCGAAATTAGTCGAATTGCATCCAAATTTTTCCGAAATCGAACAACAACATTTTTAGCGAAAATCGAAAAAAATCGTGATGTAACCCCTTTTCATTTTTTCGAAAATCGGGTCAAAAATGAGTTGTTCGATATCGAAAAACTAGCGATGCAGTTCGAAGGACATCGATGTCCTGATTCCAAAAATGCACGGCGTTGCCAGATCGGGCCAAAATTGCGCTTTGTACAGCGTATATCTCGGCCGTTTGTGGCCCGATCTGGCAACGCCGCGCATTTTCGGAATCAGGACATCGATGTCCTTCGAACTGCATCGCTAGTTTTTCGATATCGAACAACTCATTTTCGACCCTATTTTCGAAAAAATGAAAAGGGGTTACATCACGATTTTTTTCGATTTTCGCTAAAAATGTTGTTGTTCGATTTCGGAAAAATTTGGATGCAATTCGACTAATTTCGAGGCGCTGATTCCGAAAATGCGCGGCGTTGCCAGATCGGGCCACAAATGGCCGAGATATACGCTGTACAAAGCGCAATTTTGGCCCGATCTGGCAACGCCGTGCATTTTTGGAATCAGGACATCGATGTCCTTCGAACTGCATCGCTAGTTTTTCGATATCGAACAACTCATTTTCGACCCTATTTTCGAAAAAATGAAAAGGGGTTACATCACGATTTTTTTCGATTTTCGCTAAAAATGTTGTTGTTCGATTTCGGAAAAATTTGGATGCAATTCGACTAATTTCGAGGCGCTGATTCCGAAAATGCGCGGCGTTGCCAGATCGGGCCACAAATGGCCGAGATATACGCTCTAGAAGGCGCATTTCTGGCCCGATCTGGCAACGCCGTGCATTTTTGGAATCAGGACATCGATATCGAACAACTCATTTTCGACCCGATTTTCGAAAAAATGAAAAGGGGTTACATCACGATTTTTTTCGATTTTCGCTAAAAATGTTGTTGTTCGATTTCGGAAAAATTTGGATGCAATTCGACTAATTTCGAGGCGCTGATTCCGAAAATGCGCGGCGTTGCCAGATCGGGCCACAAATGGCCGAGATACACGCTGTACAAAGCGCATTTCTGGCCCGATCTGGCAACGCCGTGCATTTTTGGAATCAGGACATCGATGTCCTTCGAACTGCATCGCTAGTTTTTCGATATCGAACAACTCATTTTCGACCCGATTTTCGAAAAAATGGAAAGGGGTTACATCACGATTTTTTTCGATTTTCGCTAAAAATGTTGTTGTTCGATTTCGGAAAAATTTGGATGCAATTCGACTAATTTCGAGGCGCTGATTCCGAAAATGCGCGGCGTTGCCAGATCGGGCCACAAATGGCCGAGATATACGCTCTAGAAGGCGCATTTCTGGCCCGATCTGGCAACGCCGTGCATTTTTGGAATCAGGACATCGATGTCCTTCGAACTGCATCGCTAGTTTTTCGATATCGAACAACTCATTTTCGACCCGATTTTCGAAAAAATGAAAAGGGGTTACATCACGATTTTTTTCGATTTTCGCTAAAAATGTTGTTGTTCGATTTCGGAAAAATTTGGATGCAATTCGACTAATTTCGAGGCGCTGATTCCGGAAATGCGCGGCGTTGCCAGATCGGGCCACAAATGGCCGAGATATACGCTGTACAAAGCGCAATTTTGGCCCGATCTGGCAACGCCGTGCATTTTTGGAATCAGGACATCGATGTCCTTCGAACTGCATCGCTAGTTTTTCGATATCGAACAACTCATTTTCGACCCGATTTTCGAAAAAATGAAAAGGGGTTACATCACGATTTTTTTCGATTTTCGCTAAAAATGTTGTTGTTCGATTTCGGAAAAATTTGGATGCAATTCGACTAATTTCGAGGCGCTGATTCCGGAAATGCGCGGCGTTGCCAGATCGGGCCACAAATGGCCGAGATATACGCTGTACAAAGCGCAATTTTGGCCCGATCTGGCAACGCCGTGCATTTTTGGAATCAGGACATCGATGTCCTTCGAACTGCATCGCTAGTTTTTCGATATCGAACAACTCATTTTCGACCCGATTTTCGAAAAAAAATGAAAAGGGGTTACATCACGATTTTTTTCGATTTTCGCTAAAAATGTTGTTGTTCGATTTCGGAAAAATTTGGATGCAATTCGACTAATTTCGAGGCGCTGATTCCGAAAATGCGCGGCGTTGCCAGATCGGGCCACAAATGGCCGAGATATACGCTGTGCTAAAATTTGGAAAATTTTCCCGAATTGTAATGCATTTTCCTGATTTTTTTTCGAATTTTTCAGAATTTTCCAGTAATTTTTCTGAATTTTCCAGAACTTTTCTTTATTTTTTTATTTTTTGGAATGACTTGCACTTTTTTTTCGCCTTTGAAAAAGTCGATTTTGGCCCTCTACCAGGCCCGA
Source organism: Drosophila monieri (assembly GCA_035047585.1). NCBI lineage: Eukaryota > Metazoa > Arthropoda > Insecta > Diptera > Drosophilidae > Drosophila > Drosophila monieri. Next base: position 9,051,947 of record JAWNPJ010000061.1, on the reverse strand, counting down.
AGTACTAGGCGAACAGAAACGCCTAGTAGGTGGATTCTACTTTTTGAAAATGTTTTTTGTGAATAACTCGGCCATTACGCATCCAATCCAGGATCGTGATAGGGCATAAAATGCAGAAAAATACGGCCCTTCTATCAGGCTAATAAAATCTGGTGTTGGCCAAGTTAACACCGTGTAGTAAACAAATTTGGCCAAAAATAATATGTTTATTTTTTCGATTGTTTATATCTTGGTCATTTCCCATCCGATCTGGCGACTAAATACTATTCCTGGATCAGGACCTTAATGTCCTTCGGACTGCATCACAGAATCCCCAAGAACTTTAAGTAAACGTCACAAAAAATAAGACTTATCTTTTCCTAAATTGTGGATGCAGTTCAGCATTATGTTATTGGATTTTTAAAATCCTTTGATGTAGATCGAAGGACATTTAAGTCCTGATTCCAAAAATGTATTCCATTTTGAGATCGGCTTTGACACTGCCAAGATATTCACATTCAAAATTATAACAATTTTTTTTTTACTATAATTTAATTTCCTTTCGGTGTTACCTTGACATATACCCTATTTTTGTTTTCCTGTCGATGCGCCTTATTTTTCCGCATTTTATGCGCTATTACGATCCTGGATTGGATGCGTATTGGCCGAGATATTAAAAAAAAACATTTTCAAAAAATAGAATCCACCTACTAGGCGTTTCTGTTCGCCTAGTACTTCGGGCCTGGTAGCGCCCGAAAATTGAAAAATTTTCAGCCCCTTTTTAGTTCGTGACGTCAGGGATTGGGCTTCCATCTTCCATTTTCCATCTTTTTCTAGGCGTTCCCCTATGCCGTTCACCCACCCTCCCCTTTCTCCCCACCCAATAAAACACATATTTTTTAATAGACCCAAAATGTTTGCAAGCTTTTTATTTTATTTTGGGTTATCTCCATGTTTTTGCTTGATGTTTTAGGTGTCCTGTTTAGAACTTTTTGTTGCTTTCGCTTTAGCTTTTGCATTTCAACTTCAGATACATACATATGCACATAGTCGGTTCGATTTTTTGTTGTACAATTTAATCTCTTTGTTCGGGTTCGGGTAGATGTCCGAGACGCTGTTGATCAGGTCGGAGTAGTCGTGGAAGAGGTGTGCAGGGCGCAGGCAGGGCACCACCTCAATGACCTGCTGGTCTCCAGCTCGTGTAGTGTGTCCGGGTGGTGGCGAACAACGTCTCCATGTCGAAGTAGACGCGCAGATTGGTGTTCAGGCAAGTCAGGTCGAAGCTGTCCGACTCAAGCGGGAAAATGTCCGGGAAGTCAATATCGGTCAGGCAGCGGTAGAAGAGACAGGCGTACCCCAGGAACGAGCTCATCGGGCGCTGCCCCAGTACTCCAGTAGTAGCAATGCTAGGGTGTAGAAGTCACAGGTGTCACCGCCGTTGGCTGTTGCTCCCACATTATCCTGATCTATTTGGCGCTGCTTCGACAGCTGCAGCTTCCTGGCCGGTATGTTTTAGTGGCAGTAGAAGGCCACCAAGGAAAAGGTTCAGCGGCAGCAGCTCGTCAATTTTTCATTGGTTCTCCTCGCGCCCTCAATGTCCTGCTCTAGTACGGATCGGAGGCACAAGTTCATCGGGATCGCACTGTTGGACTAGGTTTAACTGAAGTTTCTGTATCCTGCCCTGGAAATCATCCAAAGTTTCATCATCCTATAATAAAGAGATTATTATAGATTTTAAAGAAGGGATTCACAACAAACTTACTTTAATATGGCCACATGCTTGTTCGTATAGCACCAAAACCCATTCGGGCGGCGTACTCCGTTGACTGAGGGAGGATGATGTACAGCATCGGAAACTGGTTGCGCGCCTTGTTACTTATTTCAATGATCGTGGTCTGGTGGTCCAGCTTGACACCTTTTTCCATCATCACCCGTATCGTTTTCTACAGTTTTTTGTTAAAATTTGTGGGACAAAAAATAACGCACTTGACGACGCGGTAGTTACTTAGCGATTGGCAAGTAAGCATAGGGATGACAAAACAGCTTAGCGATGGGCAAATCGTCATAGGGACGATAAGATATCGATAAATTCTGCGCGATAGTTACGATCGGCGTTTACAACACACATTTTAGTACACCTCTAGGCCTTACGATAGCCACTATCGGTGTTTACCAACACACATTTTACCCCACCTCTAGGCTTGACGATAGCTACTATCGGTGTTTACCAACACACATTTCACCCCACCTCTAGGCCTGACGATAGCTACTATCGGCGTTTACCAACACACATTTTACCCCACCTCTATGCTTGGCGATAGCTACTATCGGCGTTTAGGAGTACACATTACACACCACCTCTAGTGTTTGACGTTTTGCAACACTGAATTCCCAAAGCAGGCTACATAAGATGAGGTGCCCAGCTTGGGCTACCTGTTTCCAAGCGTGTCAAGCTAAGACACGGCATTGGTTCAAATTAAAAAGGGCTCCTACGGGATGGACATTCCGGAGAGGATTCCTTTCAGCTGTTGGAAACATGCCTCGTTTGGTGACCCACCTTTGCCTGCGGGCTGTTAATAGTAGATACCGTCATACCAATAACAACATGAAAACGCCGGCTTACGTTTACTGGCGCCACGTTGATCATCTTGCCGCTGAGTGGTACCACGTCGAGGTCATCTTTCACCACCAGACAGCGTTTGCAGTCTGCCAAGGATGAGCTCTTCGTTGGGGTGATGGGTGATCTTTTGGTGGTCCTCTGTGCAGCGTTTGCAGTCCGCCAAGGATGAACTCTTCGTTGAAATGAGAGGTGATCTTTTGGTGCGAAACCGCATGTGCAAATTAACAACGGTTGCTACGGGATGGACATTCCGGAGAGGATCTCTTTCAGCTGCTGGAAACATGCCTTGTTTGGTGATCCACCTTTGCCTGCGGGCTGTAAATAGCAGTAAATACCAATAACAACATGAAAACGCCGGCTTACGTTTAATGGCTCCACGTTGATCATCTTGCCGCTGAGTGGTACCACGTCGAGGTCATATTTCACAACCAGACAGCGTTTGCAGTCCCCCAAGGATGAGCTCTTCGTTGGGGTGATGGGTGATCTTTTGGTGATCCTCTGTGCTCATCCATGCTCACAGGGTAAAGCTGCTTCAGCGATGTCCGTGGATGGTTGGGGCTACACGAAGGGCATCCAACAGGTCTGCCTCGTCTACGTCCACCTTACCGCGATCTTCTTGGCCCGTTTTTGTCCACTGCTAAAAATGGAAAATAAGAGTTTATTATAGATTTTAGAGCCAGATTAACACCACGCATACTTTGATAGGGCCTCATCCTTGTTCGTATAACACCAAAACCCATTCGGGCGGCGTACTCCGTTGACTAAGGGAGGATGATGTACAGCATCGGAAACTGGTTGCGCGCCTTGTTACCTATTTCAATGATCGTGGTCTGGTGGTCCAGCTTGACACCTTTTTCCACCAGCACCCGTATCGTTTTCTACAGCTTTTTGTTAAAATTTGTGGGACTAAAAATAACGCACTTGACGACGCGGTAGTTAATTAGCGATTGGCAAGTAAGCATAGAGATGACAAAACAGCTTAGCGATGGGCAAATCGTCATAGGGACGATTAGATATCGATAAATTCTGCGCGATAGTTACGATCGGCGTTTACAACACACATTTTAGTACACCTCTAGGCCTTGCGATAGCCACTATCGGTGTTTACCAACACACATTTTACCCCACCTCTAGGCCTGACGATAGCTACTATCGGTGTTTACCAACACACATTTCACCCCACCTCTAGGCCTGACGATAGCTACTATCGGCGTTTACCAACACACATTTTACCCCACCTCTATGCTTGGCGATAGCTACTATCGGCGTTTAGGAGTACACATTACACACCACCTCTAGTGTTTGACGTTTTGCAACACTGAATTCCCAAAGCAGGCTACATAAGATGAGGTGCCCAGCTTGGGCTACCTGTTTCCAAGCGTCTCAAGCTAAGACACGGCATTGGTTCAAATTAAAAAGGGCTCCTACGGGATGGACATTCCGGAGAGGATTCCTTTCAGCTGTTGGAAACATGCCTCGTTTGGTGACCCACCTTTGCCTGCGGGCTGTAAATAGTAGATACCGTCATACCAATAACAACATGAAAACGCCGGCTTAAGTTTACTGGCTCCACGTTGATCATCTTGCCGCTGAGTGGTACCACGTCGAGGTCATCTTTCACCACCAGACAGCGTTTGCAGTCTGCCAAGGATGAGCTCTTCGTTGGGGTGATGGGTGATCTTTTGGTGGTCCTCTGTGCAGCGTTTGCAGTCCGCCAAGGATGAACTCTTCGTTGAAATGAGAGGTGATCTTTTGGTGCGAAACCGCATGTGCAAATTAACAACGGTTGCTACGGGATGGACATTCCGGAGAGGATCTCTTTCAGCTGCTGGAAACATGCCTTGTTTGGTGATCCACCTTTGCCTGCGGGCTGTAAATAGCAGTAAATACCAATAACAACATGAAAACGCCGGCTTACGTTTACTGGCTCCACGTTGATCATCTTGCCGCTGAGTGGTACCACGTCGAGGTCATATTTCACATCCAGACAGCGTTTGCAGTCCCCCAAGGATGAGCCCTTCGTTGGGGTGATGGGTGATCTTTTGGTGATCCTCTGTGCTCATCCATGCTCACAGGGTAAAGCTGCTTCAGCGATGTCCGTGGATGGTTGGGGCTACACGAAGGGCATCCAACAGGTCTGCCTCCTTTACCTCAACCTTGCCAACCGCAAGTAATGGCTTGGCCAAAATAATCTTACAGGGGTCTTGCCATGGGGGCGGGGATGATAGTGAATGCCGTGAAGCTCCTGATATTGGATGTCCTAGGCAATATTGCACTTTCTTTTTGGAGATCTTTAGGAGATATATGGAAATGACCAGCTGGAGCACCTCCCAGTCGAGATTGTGATTGATATTGCCGATTCATCGAGTCGAGCCACAAGGTTAAGCTTTAAGCATGAAATTTGAATGGAATCGCTGCTGCATTCCTGCGCCATTTGCTTCTTGAAGTTTATCTTCACCGTTCATTTGCCCTGACCGCGTATCGAGGGGCGTTTTTTTTTATTATTTAAATATGGGGCACATACAAGGCATCTCCTACTAGTTATTTTGCTCGCATATCACTATTACTATTCTGCATCTGAAAGTAGATCGTTGCTTTGAATTTCTTTGTTTTTATACAACATGCCACTTACCTGGTCCACGTAGTTATTGGTCACTTGTCCGCTTCCTGTGCCATTCACTCCTTGATGTCGCCTTTATGGCTAAGCTCCCAGACCGGTAACGCGCCGCTATATTTTCTGTACGGCACTCTCCATTTTGTATTCTCCATGTGGTCCTCCGAATCCATTCACTGGCATTTGGATGCATCATCTTCTTATTTTCTCTGCCTTGTCGATAAGGTCGCTTTAATTTTGTATTAAGCTTTTGAATTATTTATTTTTTGTTCAAGTGCTGCAAATTCCCATACATAAGTATCGATAGTAAAACGGGCGATATCACTATCGTGTTCGTCCCTTTGCAGCACTGAATTCTAACGCGGGCAATTTAAAATGAGGAGCCTTTAGGTTTAAATATGTCTTACCTAGCATTATAATATTTAACTGGTACTGCTCTATACATATAAAAAAAACAATAAAGGATTTAAATTTTTGATGTCGAAACTTCACCCACCTTTGCGTTAGCAATGTGGGACAATGTCGTATTCCCAAACCGATCATGAATCAGTTGTGTAGGATCTGTGCGAATATGCACCCAATTCCTAAATAAAGCACATAATATGATTCGAAAAAGTAATCGCCACCATTCTGCATCAAAATCTTGAAAAAGAATACTTTAGATCATTTGAAAATACCTCTGAGAAATTCTGAGTGCCAGCGATGCCTGTATCTCTTCCAATAGTCATTAGTTTCCTAATTCATAGAGTATTCCCCATAGTTATTAAGTGAGACCGTAAGTGTGATTGTGTAAGTACATTAACCTACGATTAGTATTTTATTTAACTTTTCATTTCCGGTACGAGATTTTGGGACAATACGATTTCCGTCCAGAAAACAAGGACAGACCTGCCCAGAATGAGGCTTAAATGGCAATACTGGTGTACACACGGCCCTTGCCATGCCCCTTATTTCAGTATAAATTGCTTGCCTTTTCATTAATTTTGAGCCCCGGAATTTATGACATTTGCTTGGCAAGCTTCAAGCTAATGGCTACAAATCAGAGCATCGCATAATTTTGCCTCCCACAGTCCTGCGAATCCTGAGTCCTGTGTATCCTGGGCGTATGCTTTGATTTATTTCAGCCACATGTCGCACACATTGTAATTTTTTACCAAAAATATGAAAGCGAAATGCAAATGACTGCCATCACACATGAACTGTTCAGAACAGTGGTCTCGAATATATGTAATTTTTGTGTTTATTGTGTTTTTATAACCAGTAATATAATTTGTTTAGTAATATATTGTTTAAATTAAAAAAAAATAAAATAAAAACATTATTTTATCATCTTCTTATAGTTTTTAGTTGTGGTTATAGGTATGGAGTTTATAGTTCTATATTATAATTAATTGTTGTATAGTCCAGTTCCTTTACTTAAATATTTAACTGTTGCAAACACCGATATCCTTTTTTGTTAGGGATTCAGGGCACTGTGCTGCTGGTCGATGGGCCATCCCATTCATAAAGATTTCAGTGCGTGTCGGCTAACAGGGCGGATGCGTAACGTCAATTTAAAGGGCTCATAGCAAACAAAGTGGGCTCCATACATGTGGGTGGTTGAGCGACTGAGTGGGTGGTAGGTGGTGGGCGGTGATGTGGCTGTCCACACTCCCGTCGAATGTTTTGGAATGTAGGCCGGCAGACGTGCCACGCCTGCCAAATGGGCAGCTGGTCGTCCGAAAATAAAAATAAAAAAAACTCCAAAAATCCTTATTTTCGGTGGAATCGGAATTGGATTCGGAATTAGAATGGCTCCCCACAGATTTTCCCAGGAGCGGCAGGATGCAGGATGGCAAAGGCAAAGGGCGTGCACAAATATTAATCATTCCACCGCAAAAAGCTGGCAAAACAGTAAACACTAAGCAGGACCGAGAAACAAAAACACAAATACATGAAATGCCATAGAACGGAGGCGAAGGACCAACATTTACTTTACCTTTGGCTTGGCTTGGCTGGGCTTGGGCTGGCCTGGCCAAAAATAAATCCTGAGAAAAAGAAAACAGTTTACAAATGGCAGGCCATGTCGCAGGTATTAATACATTTTACCAACATCGGGCAGCCTGATTCCTGATTCTATATATGTAGAGACCAGCCGGGGGCGGGTGAGAGGGCTGAGTCCTGCCGGCAAAAAAAGGACCTCATACTGGGCCCGGCCAATCTATATTTCCTTGACTAACACTAACCAAGTTCCCTGATTGACAACCGAGGCTGGGGCTGCTTGAAGGATATCCTCGTAACCTGCATCCTGATTGTTCAATTAATATCCATCGACAGAGTCCACAATTATTTAATCTGGCTAAAATGTAATCGTTGGGTTCTGTGGAAATCGCTTCGGTATTTGCATAGGACCTGTGCCGCAGGACCTGTGCCGCAGGACCTTATCCTTTGGGTCGTGTTTCTGGAAATCAATTGCAGGGCAACTCAGCTAATTAACTGACTAAGTGAACATTTTTTTAGCTCCTATGTTGTCTTATCCTTGCAGCTCCTGTTGCTTTATGCTTTTTTCTCCAGGGACTTCATTCTTTGTTCTTCTTGTTGTTTTTTATTTTTATTTCCACGATTTATGAAAGCGAAGAGCAACAGGGATTCTGGCTGTTTGCGCATTTCAACGAAATTCGAGTTTAGAACTGAAAAGGACTCGCCTCGCCTCGTAAAATATGGCAGCAAGACGCGAAACAACAACAACAATGATCCAAGTTAAATAAAAGTTTTTGGCAAAAGCCAGAAAAGGATTTTCGCCCAAGTCAATAAAGTATAAAGGTCGAGAGGTGGGTCTTATTTTTTTTGGCGGGGTTAAGGGCCAACAAGCTAAAAAAACAAAACATCGAAAACCGTCTAAGCTGCTCATCTAAAGCCTCCGCAAGGATAATTACTGGCCAGTGCAAATACAAAATTAACTGCCTAATGATATTTATGTGGAGAGCAGCATTAAGAAAAATGAAAATGCCATATCATTAATGTTAGTGGGAGTGCCTGTTGTCCTGTCCGGCCTGGTGCCCTGCTGTCCGGATACCTTCAACCTTTTCTAGGCCCAGCTGGGCCATGGGCCTCGAATCCTGGTGGCCATGGCCTCTAAGTCCTCCCAGTGGCTGCAAAAATTTAATATCCATTTGGTGTCCTTGCAAATCCAAAGCATTTGCCATAATTATCTCCGTCCGTGTCTGGGAGAGCTGGCCGAGTCCCTGAGCCATCCTTTCCAGGCCCGTTTTGTGATGCTACGCAGGCCCCGCCATTCAGTCCGAGGACATTCAGGACCCAGGGGGCACCCGGGACTCGGGACACGCTTCCGGGCAACTTTAATGCTGGCTTGAGTCTAATTATGGTCGCGTGCTTTCCGGCTTCGGTCGCATGACGGAAAACACTTTACACTTACTGGGGTGTTTGTGCGAAAAAAATGTATTAAGTCCAAAAAAATATTTAAAAAATTTAATGCTATTTATAGATGCTAAAATTGAATATATAAAAATAGATATTTGAGGTTCCATGGCTCCAATCTATCAGGATGTTCGTGGAATCCTTTACCCGACGCCTCAAGCAATTACATAGACGGAAAATTCATAGAGAAGGAAAATTCATATGCTTTTCCAAACATCCATAACATATATCCAATCTATAATTGTTTTAAACGAAATGAATATGACATCTGGACTCTTAATCGCCATTTAAAAAGCCCACCAAAGTGGTATGATTCATTAAATAATTACAGAATTACAGAATTAAGCACAAAGGGTATTGTCTGTAGTTAAAAAAAAAAGAAATGTGTTTAAAAATCAATAAATTATACAAGCAATAATGCATTCATTATTTTAATTGTGAGTTTGGGAACAAATGAAAGAGTTTAAGTTGTATAACATAAAATACAAACATAAAATTCATGGAATTTGAAATGATGAAACGGAATAACAGCCCAAAGACACGAATTAATATTCATTCGACTCCGGTGGCCTATTTATAAAGTATTTGGGACACCGATTGAGGCTTTAAGTCTGTTATTGGCATGGCCACGTTTCCTATTTTTGCCATGTCCCTGGGCATAATATGTTAAGTGCTCCGCTGGTGCCGAGTACCCAGGAAGTGTGGGAATTGTAAGCAAAGTTTTCCGCCGGAATGGTAGTCCGAGTCCGTGGTCCGGTAATAAATGGCGTGGCGGTTCCCGGGAAAAAGCAGCGGAAACGGGCGATTAATTCATTATTCAGTCGCACTCGCCCTGGCCTCTGTGCTCATTATGAATTCACAATATTCTCGTATCTGTTGCTTGTTCTGTCTTAGTGGAGAATCATCATCATAATGGCATCCTATCATTAAACGATAATATCGGGCTGTCGGAATTGCATCCACCGCGCCTCGACACCCGGCTCCCAACGTTTCGCCATCGCGTTTCCAGCAATCACAACAACGAGGCCCGGCCTTAACAAATGCAAATACAATAATTCAAATTAATTAAAGCCCCAAAGTAAAGAAATAAATGGACTCGGCTGTTTCATTTCCAACTCAGCGCGGTCCTGTACACTTTTTTCCCCTCGGACTTGCAACTTTAATTAATGCAGCGGCATTATTTATATTCCCCGCTAAAGTTTGTCTTTGGCGGCGGCCTCGCCGAAGCTCCAAATTGAATTCCTCAATTTGCGACGAGGCGCTGGTATTTTCCGAGCATTTTGCCACTCAATCCAATGATCACAGGCCTCGCCTCGGGGCCGAATTTTGGAAGCCAGTTCATTTGCCGCTTGGAGTCAATTTTGGGAGACGCCACCTGTTGTGGCCACAAAAGAAAACGCGAAGGTACGGACGAATCGGTTGAGAGTTACTCAACCGGCGCTACTCTGGTTTCACTTCGTGGCTCCTCGAGTGCCTCCCTTGGGTGATTTATAAACTTCAAACTCCCCCGAAAAAAAACACGGCAACAACAAAATGAAAAGGGATAAACAAAAACAAAACACCAGAGAGTCCTTAAATAATGAGCCAAAGGTGTAAGCAGGTGAAATCCGGCGGTAACGGAGCTGCGCTAATTAAGTTGACAAATGTGGCCTTTCTCAGCTTTTGTTCCCTTTGTTTTTGCTTCTTGGTCCTTGCTCCCCGACATCCTTTATCCTTTATCCTTCATCCTTGGTGCCGACAAAACACTGATTATGGCCATGGCTTCCCCCTGGGAAACATGCAAATTATTTAGCCAGCGACTGCTGGCGCCACTGATTGCCAAACATTGCAGGACTTAATCATCTCGTCAGCCCCCAAATGTATGCTACACAAGGGCAGGAGTGGATCCTGATGGATTTGCTCCCGATCCTCGTCCCATCCCCCATTCCCCCGTTGGGCTAACTCTAAGGATGTGGACTTGAAGTATAGCTTAGCTCACTTCCTTTAGTCCTCTTGACTTTCAGTTCAAGACTATTAAAATTAATGTTAAGTTTAAAATGAAGTAACTACACGAAGTGGTCTCTAGGTGTTCCTTTAGACGTAGAATCATAGTCCAAATGTCAGGAGCTTCTTTGTAAGAATAGTTGAATAGTACTTAACTTTTTGTTGATTGGAAGAGTTAATCACTAATACGCCGTGTTGTCATCGTTGCTATTTTCTCTCCAAACACACTGCATTGTATTCAGACTGACAGCTTTTTAAGTAGTTGCTTCTCTATTTTTGAAGACGTGCATGTGTTTTAATAGCAGCTATTATTTGAACTGAATATGGGACAAATGACGTCGCTACAGATGCAATTTGTAATAAAAAATCCTTGCAAAATAATCCCTCTTTACATAAGCGGCAATTAGTTCCATTAGTCAACTACCTTTGAATAAAATCCTGCCCTGGGCTGGGCCAATTATGGAAAACAATTACGGTTATGGGATTCCATTAACTGCAGCTTTCGTTTTTATAGAGGCCATTCGAATATTATCCATTTCCCCCAGCAACAAGTCCTTTGGCAGCATGTTGCCAGCCTCACAGTCAGCCGTGTGGTGAGTTTCGGGCATCCTGCCGCCGGACGGCCGGCATCGGCATGTTGCGATGTTGCCACCGGAGGCGGCACGTCGCCGACGAGTGTCAGTGCTTCGCTTGGACTGCGAGGCGCGACACACAACGCGGAACGTGGCCTCCTCCGTGCTCCTCCGACAGCGACTTGACCCGCATTTCCATTTTTTTTTTGTTGCGTGCCCGACGAAGTGCCGCGAGTGGCTGGCCCCAAAATAACTCCAAATCACGACGCCCCAGAAACGGCCTCATAATGGGCGCCTTCGACTCAATCCTGCGCCGTGTGCTCCTGGCACTGGCTCCGCTGGTCAGCGCGGATGCCATCCTGCGGCTCAACGACACCACCACCTCGATCCTCGGCGACGATCTGCTCAACTACACCGGCCTGGAGGTGGACGTGGGCCTCGAGATGGACGTGAAGGTGGACCTCGAGCCGAAACTGGAGGTGACTACCGTGAAGACGAGTCCGGGCCGGCCGAGGGTCAGTGCCGACGTGCCCATTTGGGTGGTGCCCTGCTACTCGGCCATCCTGCTCTGCGCCGTCGTGGGCAATCTGCTGGTGGTGCTCACCCTGGTCCAGAACCGTCGCATGCGCACCATCACCAACGTCTTCCTCCTCAACCTGGCCATCTCGGACATCCTGCTGGGCGTCTTCTGCATGCCCGTGACCCTGGTGGGGACGCTGCTCCGGCACTTTATCTTCGGCGAGGTCCTCTGCAAGCTCATCCAGTTCGCCCAGGGTAAGTCGGGGCTCGGGGATCAGACTTAGTTGTAGACTCATCATAAACTCAACTCTCAGGTAGGTCTGTACATTCATGTCAGGCCCGTGTATAAATTAAAAGGTTATTCAAGCTCCAACCTGTGTAGTCCCACATTCAGTCATTCGGGCCGAGACCAGACTTGAGCCCGAGTCCGAGTCCTCGTCGTCCTTCCATCCAACCATCCATCCGATATAAAAAGACAAAAAAATCGCACCTGCACCCAATCCCAGTCTCGACTTTCGACCTTCCCCCCAACACCATCACACCACCACACATCCCACAAATGGCTCCGAATTTGGACCTGGAACGTGTTCGGCAGCAAATTGTCTTGGCCAACATCCAGGAGCTTCTCCAGAAGATAACACGGCGCTGCTTCAGTAAATGTGTCGGAGTTCCGGGCCTGGAGCTGCGATCCGAGGAGCGGGACTGCTTGGACAACTGCATGGATCGGTTTTTGGATGCGGTCCAGGTGGTATCGCGTCAGTACTTTCGGCGCCGTCGCCGGCAGCATCCGCAGCAACAGCCGCTCCGTCCCAACCGATCTACTACTACCCTGGAACCCGGAGCAGCCAGCTTATCCTCCGCCCCAGCAGCCGCAACCGCATCCCCATCAGCCTCGGCATCGGCATCCACACCCCCATCCGCTTGTAAATCCTCGAGCTCATACGTACCACCCGAGAGAAAGGGCCAGTCCTCGCCAATCCCCACATCCCAGTCCTTGGAGTAGATGTCCTCGGTTGCTAAGATGTCCTCTGTGAAGGCCACTTAACTGCTCCGACAGCAATGTCCCTTCCCAAAAGGTGACCCGGAGCTGCAAAGTGGCAGTGCAACTTCGTGTATGTGAGGTCCTTCCACGGTTGGTCGCTTTTAAATCCCAGTAGAATCACCATATCAGAATATGGCGTCACATAGAGAGCTTTTCTTCGAAACAAATATAAAATTCAGGCTATGAGATTCTGGCCATACGGGCGTATAAGTTGGGTGTCAGTTGGGCTGGACTTGACTTGGATAGGCAGTGGCTCCATTAAGGACCTCCCAGAGTCGTGTTCAATCTATGAAAGTGGTGGAATATCAGCCGAAGAGTTCATTTCTTTGACGTCTTCGAGATAATTCCAAAATAAGTTCTTAAAAATTGATTTTCATAAAGTGACAAAGGCTCCCTTTATTGCACTACAACCTTGCCCGCAAGAGCTGTGGGAGATAACATAAAGTTTCCAGGATGGGAGGACATGTTCCGGCCATAACTTGCAGATGACCATACTTAGTATTTTGATTGTGCACTTGCCACTCGAGGCAAGTGGTGTGAATTCAATCGATTTTACGCACAATTTCCGCGCTTATTTATGGCCTAAGTCATATTTCCCGCCCAACAAGGACACACACTAGCGGCACTTTCAATCGGGCCTGGCGAGGACTTGGGAAAGGACTCGTTCAAGGGTTCAAAAGATTAAACACTCCTATCTCCCCAGAAAAACCATTTCCTCTGCTTGGTGCTTAAAAGTATTTGAAGCACGCTCGTCCCACATTAATTCATGTCCTTAGATAAGTCTGGTAATCGAAAATGTGAGTCTCAAGATGCCCTTGAAAAGGACTTTGATGGTGTGGCTCTGACACCTGTCAGAAATGCTCGTCAGAGGGGACAGTGGTATTAATTTGCTTATTTAATCAGTGTGTGTGTGGGTGTGTGGGAGTGTACCAAAGCACATTCTAATTATCCTACGGCTTATCCTTGGCCAATTTTCAAATGCACTTGGCATGATGTCTCGGGGAATTGCAAAATTCATGACACAACGTATGCTCCTCCGGGCACTTTTGTGTCTCCTCCTCCGTCTCCTCGTCCGTAAACGTTAACGCCTTTGCATCCTTTGTGTCCTGCATCCGTCCCTCCGCCAGCCGCCACCCTTCAGCCACCCACCTCCGACCTCCGCTCTCAGCCCACGCCCTCCCTGGAGGACTCGCTTCCGTTTCCTGTGCTAGTGTTGGTAATGCTGCTTGTCTTGCTGCAAGTTTGCCAGAGCCTCCCACGCCACAGCCCTCGTCCTTGCGAATTCATCTCTTTCGGAGTCGTCTCTAACTTATTAACAACATAATAACAATGGCGGGGCAAACAACTTGAGCTGCGAGTCCTCTCCTTTTGGGCCGCACACACGCACGCCAATTTGTTGAGCAAACACTCGGATCCCTCGACCAGCCTACACTCCCACACATCCACTCGTAGCCCGTTAGAACTGTTGCTCCTTTCGTCCTCGTCGTCGTCCTCGTTTCTCGTAAATCTGTAAATGTCATCGCTGGGCGCTGGCCAAGCTGTCGCACCAATTTATGGCCATCATCGAGTCGAGGTGCAGTCCTCCTCCTGCCGAATCCTTCCATCCAGATATCCTGGCCGGCCACACCCACTGATTTATCGTTGTAATTATGCATTTGTGGCTTTTCCTTCAACCTGCATCTACACAGTCCCGTCCGCACACACAAAAATTCAATTTAATAAATACAAAACTGACAATTTGTTATGCACCGATGATTAATGGTCCCAGGACTCCAAAGGACTTGGCCTAGCCAGTGACCACACAATGGGCTTTAAGAATTTAATAAAGTTAGCTTAAAGAAATAAGTACTGGATCTGTGTAAGTAGATCGTAAGTAGGATCACGAATGAGTTTCTATTTCGAAAGTAAGCTTCTTAACCGAATGGCTATTACGATCTCCAACTTTGTTCAACTAGAAAATTACTTCCTTGTTTGTGAAACAAGCGAATCCTTGATTGAGTCCTAGTATCTAAAAGATGTATCCCCTTTTCGTATAAGCCCCCTTTTACGTTCAGTGTTCTATTTCTAAAATAGTGTCAGGTCGATTATGTAAATTGCCAAGTCGATGCTGAGAGATTACTCCGATGGCATTGGTTGTAAATTGCAATTTGACGTCCAAATAGATTCGTTTTGATGGCATATTTTGGTTTGGAATGTTTCCTTTCAGTTAATTGCAATTACTATGCAAATCCATATCCTGCGTATCCTGTGTGCCTATTGTATCCAGTGTGGTTTCGCCTGATCCTATGCCTTTTGAAACTTGTCCATTCTCCAGTGCGACTTGCATAAGTAGACTGTGCACTTGTTGCCCCGAAGTAGCCTTGAACTAGCCTGACCCGAAGCTAGGACCTCCAGAGTCCCGTCGCCTCCCGCTGGGCCTCGGCCAGGTCCTCGCCAAGGCGCTGACAGCTCGGCAAATTAATGATTAATTGAATTTTTCCAACGCTGGTTTCTAGCCTTTGTTTCTGCATCTCCATCTCCGCTTCGGTCCCTGTCTTTATTTTATATCCTTTGGAGTCTTTGCGACTTGGCCAGGTCCTTCCTTGGCAACGGAAATCAAGGCAAAGACGACGTAGTCATTAATTAGGCAAGGACCAAGCAGGAGTCGCAGCAGGAGTTGCCACTAAGCCCGTCTCTCTCTACCCCTCTGTGACTCCAGGGATGGCCGCAAAATGCGAAATGCAACATGCAATTCTTGCAACGTTTCAAGGAGTTCCCGGGGCAACAGTAATGAGTAAAATTATGCACACACTCTTGTGGAAACGGGGCCAACTTAATTGTGGCATTAAGACCAAATGGCTTAAGTATAAAAAATGAGAAAAAAAACGGGGCAGAAAAACAACTCAAATATGTACAAATGAAATAAAATGTGAAAACGTGAAAGTGGTGAAAAGCAGGAGCTTTTCCAAAGAAACCATCATCATGCTCGAGTGGTTGGGATGGAGGGCTCGAGTAACTGAATACTTGCAGAACTTGGGATGTTGTTTTGCCTTCCTTTTAATGACCCAGTTAACTGGGCAAAAACTGGAAAGTTTCTCGGTGGGAAAGTTCTACTTTGGCAACTCCCGACTCCCGACTACCGGCCCCCACGCCCCATGGGCGCACTCAGCCCTCAGCCTGAAACTCAATCAAAGTTCAAGTTGATTTGAATGCCACATTCATGAATTTTTGGTCAATTGTCGTCATCAACACTGTTTTTACTTTTTTTGTGGAAGTTATAATGGCAATTTGTGGCACAAAGCTCTCTGACACAAACGCCCCAACGCCACAGGATACAGGCTACAGAAACAGGATACAACTTTGACACAGCTATTGATTTTCAATTATTTAAATATTTGCCGCAATCTGGCTTAAAAAAAACTGCGAAATTAATGGCCCTGAGTACTCGAATCCTGCAGAAAAAAAAACCGTACGTTATTCGTCCTGCGTATCTGCCGTTCGTCCTGAAATTTGCATACTTCAAATAATGGAAATGTGTTCCTAATAATAAACGCGTGAACTGCCTGTGGTTCTCCATTAAACGGATCCATTAATACTCGGGGTCTTGAGTATTTAAAGCCCGATAATTAAAAATGTCAGCCTTGAAAATGAGGCGCTGCCATGTGCGTGGGATCGGAGCGTCCTTTTGCCACCGCAATGAAATATCCCTCTGAGCCGAATTAATGTCTTGGAGGCTCCTCCTGCCACAAAGGGAATACAAATGAGGAGTAATTTTTCAGCTCCTTTTCGAGGATTTCCCAGTGGCCGGGTCCGGAAGGTGCCTACCTACTGCCAACCAATCACAAGGACTCTTGTCACGAGGACCTAATGCGAAATTAACATGGCTTGTGTGTGTGCAGCAAAATGGGTTGCACGGCCGGCAGGACCTTCAGAACCTACAGGACCTCTCGCGGAACCAATTTACTTTTGTAATTTATCGCCAGAGCAAGGAGCTAAGATTGCCGCGGACATCATTTCCAACTTTATTACCCATCAAGTAAAGAGAAGAAAAAGTATAAAAAATTATATTAAGAAAGTTTACAAAAGTTGGCCATTAAGGCGCAATCTGTATACTCTTTTAACTGAAGCTATGTACGTATTTTAAAAAATTAGGAAAACATATCATTGCTAAAACTAGTGTTGAAAAGCGTGTCTTGAGTGGGTCTTGTGAAAGCCACCATTTAAACTCTAAAACAGTGTTGTAAATTGCAACAAGGTTCCATTTTGAATCAACCTATGTGGTGTTTGAAAGCTTTAGTGGAATGATGTAGGAATTTTGAAATAGATCGTATTTATCCAAGGTTCCAGCCAGAATCAGTTACCTGCTACCTTCGAACATTCAATCTCCCTAAAAAAACACATTATTAGTATAGAAGAAGAAATTGCCATATGTAAACAAATACAAAAAAGTATGAAAACTAAGTCTTATATTAAAGTAATCCGATGGCAGTGTCATAGCAACTACTTGTACTACGATGGCGTGTTGAAGGAGCTAGGGAAACGAGTAATACAAAAGCTTGTTTATAGTTCGAGACAAGGACACTTGCGAGACCAAGAGCAACATTATTGCAATTGAATGGGACCTGGCAACTAGGGGAGTTGCCCGATATTCAATTTTACGGGTAAATATCAGCTCAAGAGATTCACGTCAACTTTGGACAGCTACTTGAAAGGCTCAGCTCGCTTGATAGCCTTAATCCTGCTGCTTTAGTCCTTAGCCCAACAGTGGAACAACGGTTTGGTTGTCCTTCTGGCAAACAAAAACAATAAACGGAGCGACATAAACAGGTCAACAGGACAATAACTGGCACCTGTTACTGCCACTGTGATTCCCAGATTTTTATTTTCCCACCAACCTCTAAGGGCTGCATTGCAAACGAAGTACTTGCCGGAGAGGTCCTTTGGAACACTCCCCATTGGCGACCCGACGTATGCAACAGATTGTTGTGTGCGCTTCTGGCTTCTCCATATTGACGAATTTTTTAATTAAAATTTAAACCCTTTTTGCCAAATTCTGGCAATCTCTGCGCGAATAGGACACATTAATTTGTTGTCGCTCTCGCTTGCAGTTTATGGCCCTTTTACGTCCTGTTCCATCAAAAAAACACAAAAATAAGGACAGCCGAGCAAATAAGGACACACAAAAGCACTATAGCTTACACAGCAGTCTGTCCATCACTCTATTCCCCTGCGCGCGCGAATGTCCTGGCTGCGATGGTGCGGGTCCTGCCATAACTTTCCGTATCAATACCGGAGCCAAAACAAAGGAAAACAATCAAACTCAATTTTTTATATAATTTCACAATTTGGCAAGGGAATCGCATCAAAGGATATTCTGTTGGAGAAGACGAACAGTTGATACCATTTAATTTATTTTAGACAGTATTACATTATGGTTATTCTGATTAATTATAGCTTTTTCAAAATGCAATCAAAAAAAGATCAAACTAATTAGAATGCTATGCCCACTTTTGTTCCTTCAATTTGTTTAATCAAGGAAGAGATAACCCAAGTGTCCTTTATTGGACATGTGTTTCCCTCCTTAGCTCCTGAAGGCAAGTCCAAGCAGTGGTCTTCAAACTTCTGTCGCATCAACCTGGATTTTATTCAAATCCTAGCCCTGAGACTCATTGATGAAGGTGACAGAGCCCAATGTGTGACATATTTTTGCAGGGTACTGTCTTTTCTTTAGATATAAAGCAACAACAACAACCACAATAACAAAAATAAATAAATAAATAAAAAAGATACTTTTCCGTTTTCAATCTTGCGAGCGTCGACAGGCGAAAAAAGCTTTTGCCAACAAAAAAACAAGCAATTTTTTATTGTTGTGTCGAAATTTGGAATTATTTTTATTGGAGAAACCGGCCGGGACAGATGGCATATCCTGATGGCCAAAAACACACACGCACCCGCCACGACTCGCACGGACATGGACACACAAATCTCCTTTCGGGCCGAGTAGACTCCATAAAAATCCACTTTCCGTTATGGCTGCGAGTTATGTAACTGGAAATGATGATGACAGGGGCGGCTGGGCATACAGGGGGCGTGGCAATGGACTTATTGTCATTGAATGGAGCGCCAAATCAAAAACAACGACCAGAGGGCACCCCCGGATTGGATTGGATTTAGAATTTGGGTTTGAGTTTTTGGGTTTTTGGGTTCTGGGCTGGGTTTTGATTTTAAAATGGAAAGTTCGGCATGTGCGTGGCTATAACGATTTGCATTGCCAGCTTAAAGCAATTTCCAATTGGATAACAATAATTTATGAAGCCATTCTCCCACATAAATTACATTAAATATTTACGCAAATCTATGGCTCTTAATAGAGTGCATATTAGAAAGTAGATTGGTTATTGTTTTGCAAAAAATATCTGTTTTTTTTTAGGAGAGGTTTTCGGCTTAAATTCATTTTATTCCATTGCCATATTATTCATTCATATTCAGTAATAGCTTTTAAAGAATTTCACATTTTTGGGCAGAAAAGGATACAAATATTACTTTAATATATTGTAGAATAATAGAATAAGCTATAAATTTGTTTTTTGTTTAACTTTTTCTTTCGATATTGCATTTGGAATTAATACTCCCCTGAATAATGCTACAGAAAATCTAAATTTTCTCATAATTTAACATACGAAATAGTTTCATTAAATATGCCAAAATTTTAAATTAGCCTTTTCCCTCACCTTAAATTGTTTAATCTTGCGATTTAACATTTAATTTTCCCAATGACAGTCGGCAGCCCTGAGAATACTCCCGCAGCCTCCCCGAAAATAAACACTAACCGTACTCGTGCTCGGGCCGGCCAAATATTTACTCTGCGTAATGAAAACCATTCAAATCTCCTTTCGAAAACTATCAAATACTTCATGTTTAATAAGCCTTTCCCAAAAGAGTGAACAAATAGCACGCATTGCGGTTGCAGTTGGTGGGATTGGTTGGATATCTACTCCAAATTACACATGGCCATCCGGAACAAAGATTTATTTTTTAAATCCCATCTGGCCCTCTGGCAAATTAGGGCCCTAACTCTTAACGGCCAAGATTGATCGTAGCAGCTTAGAGATCGGATTTTTAATTGCCAGTCAACTTTGGGGGCTTAGAACTTGGTTTTCAGTAAATCACAACCGACTGGCAGACACTTAGTGGCTCTTGTTGTCCCAACGGAAAGAAAATCATGTCCAGTTTGGGGAATACATATTATTATTTTTATTATTACTATTATTACTCATTGAAGTAAATTGAAAGCCATACATTTTTATTGATTGTCGACTGAGACACCCATACCAGGTGTCCATATGCACCAGAAAATGACAATTTTTTGCTGTGTACTGGTAATGACTGGCCAGGAGGCGACTTCACCTGCACTTGGCTTGGCTGCACTCGACAGTTTGTTATTTATACGGCGGAGGGGGTCCGGCCAATTGCCCGGAAAAGTGCCAGGATGGGAGGGAGGTGAAGAAAGAGGCGCTGCACTGGTGTCCCAAAGTTGCCAAAGTCCGGGCTTACAGTTGCCATAATTACGCAGTGGCTGGGAAACTTTTGGGGCTTGGAGAACATTCAAAATTCGAGCTGAAAAAGATCGAAAAAGCAAGTCGGAAACTACAATTAGCAGTATGAAGCAAAAAAACAACAGAAAGTGTGCGTGTGTACGAAATATCATTTATGAGAACAAGGCCAGAAGCCAGGGAATTTGACACTGACCTGGCCAAAAGTCAGGCTCATATTTTTCGTTTTTTTTTTGGAAATAATTTGAGAGTTTGTGGGCGAAAGTCGAGCCACGACTGGCTCGTGTGCATACACATGTGGCATTTTAATTGCAATCCACAAAATGTCAAAGGTGCTGGACCGTGCTCCTTAATAGTCCTTGCCGGGCCAACAAAGGCCCCACCAGGATGTTAGATTTTCCGTTTGAAAAGCCGGCAATTTGCAATCCTGTGACCACACACCGACGCACACTCGGATTTTTCTGCATGAAAAAATCATTTGAAGTTTTGTCATTCGAACAGGATGTGCAGGATGCTAGTTTCTGGCTTAAGGTTTCTGGCTTTCGCTCTCATGGAATGCACTATTGAAGTCCGTAGGCTTAGGCATGATTAACGGCAGGACTCAGTGGGTCTCAGATGGAATCAGTAGTCCTTGATTTCCCTCAATCAATATGTATGTCTATTTGTTGCCGTTCAATCAACGAATCTATTTGCGGCCCCTACCAGGAGGCGACACACTTTTCCGCTTTGCAATTTCCCCATTTTCCATGTGGTGGCTAGTGAGTATATTTGCTTTTCATTCATTTTCATTGTGGGTCTCCCGGCCCCGATGTCCTGTTCCTGGTCCAGTTTCAGGGGGACTTCTATTTTCAGCATTTCCATAAAATTTACATTTTTGTTGCGGTCTCGAAATCACTGAACCGTGGTCCGTGGTCCGAGGTCCGTTGTACCCGTTTTCGGGTTTTTCTCGCCTTTTGCATTTGCTGTTTTTTCCCGCCACAAAATAAAAACAAAAACACAAACAACGGCAACCGAAAAAGGATTCGTATGGGAGGCTGTTTTTGCAGGGTCGGGAAGTATGTAATGGGATATAGGAACGGGTATGGCAATCAGGAGCAGGCATGGGCACGACGACAAAGGACGTAGCTAAATTTAATTTTGTTAATGAGCTTTGCCCGTTTCATCATCTCACCACACAAGAAAACCGCCAGCATTCAGTTGAAAAGTTACATGTGCTTTAAATACACTTAAAAAAAACTTCCTTTCAACTACAATCTGTCACATTGTTTCTTGGATTCCCCTTCAAGTGGGGTTTAAAGTATAAAAGCTTCAATATCTCTAAATAATATGACAGGATCTGTTGAAAAATTGGCTTCTAAAAAGAAAGGTTTAAAAATAATAAGATTCTATATTTATTTTTTAAAGATTCTTTATTAAGATTCTATGAACATAAAAGTGTACTATTATATAATCAACGTAGAACCTAGACCTAGACTTTTCTAGGTCTACTGCCCAGAAGGACACATACCTTTGAATGAATTTTTAATCATTTCAGGAAATTCTATGATATCCTTTTCTAAGTGCACATATTTTGAGAGTGTTGGTTTTTATTGCGATTCTGATGCCAGTAAAGGATTAGGTTGGAATCGGCATTTCCAGTGCGATTTCTACTCTAATAGTCCACTTGAAAACTTGGCCAGTTTGGGTTGGAGGGGTTCTGGGGCTTACGGGCTGAAAGTTGGGGGCCTGGGGTTCGGGGCTTTAGGGTTTTGGGGCTCGGGGTTTGTCGGTTTTCGAGAGTCTGAGTTAAGGACTTCGACCCCCAGCCGCTATCACTGCCCGACCGAGACAAGGACATTAACGTTTTAATTATTCCTGGTGCGGCGTAACAATTGCCGATGAGGCCTTCGATAAAAGTTAACGGCGGGGGGGGCAGTGTACGCGGAAATGGAAATTGGCCAGAACTGGCTAAATGCTAACAAGAAAGCCATTAATATTCGAAATTCGAATCATAAAAGTTTCAACTTAACGCAGATGAATAATTCTTGTTAATTGCTCATGGAAGTTGGCTTATTTGTAATGCGACTTTTGCTAATCCGCAGCTGCCTCGGTGGCCGTGTCCTCCTGGACCTTGGTGGCCATATCCTGCGAACGCTACTACGCCATCTGCCACCCGTTGAGGTCCCGGACGTGGCAGACCATCAACCACGCCAACAAGATTATAGCCATCATCTGGCTGGGCAGCCTGCTCTGCATGACCCCGATTGCGGCTTTTAGCCAGCTGATGCCGACCAGTCGACCAGGTGAGTTCCCGCAACCCATTTTTATAACGGAAAGTTTGGCCAAAGTGGGCAAGTAGAAGTTTTCAAAATGGCTGCAATGGCATCCCTGGTCTCGATTAGATCTCGATACCCTCGCCCGGAAGCTCTTATCGATAAGTCGTGCTTCGATAAATATGTTGAACAGTGCTCATCGCTAACAGTATTAACGTACATTGTCTCTCCAATAGAAAACTAAGGCGAAATGGGTTTTTTACAGACCAAAAATGTTACTGAACTTGATTTAAAATGTTGTCCTTTTTCCAGGACTTCGAAAATGCCGTGAGCAGTGGCCCGCGGACAGCCTGAACTACGAGCGGGCCTACAACTTGTTCCTGGACCTGGCCCTGCTGGTGCTGCCACTCCTGGCCCTGAGCTTCACCTATCTGTTCATAACCCGGACCCTGTACGTCAGCATGCGGAACGAAAGGGCCATGAATTTTGGCAGCAGTGGCCCAGAGACATCCGCCCCCGCCCACGGCCCCGCACCCTTACCTGCTGCCCCCATCGCCGGCCCCACAGCCACGACCATAGCCGCCAGCCAGAGGCGCTCCAACGGCAGCCATTTCCAGCAGTCCCTGGAGCAGCACAATCCGCAGCAGTACTACTACGGTAAGAGGTGTTCCTTGCCGAAGGATTTTGACATTTTTGCAGCCCAATGCTTCACCGCTCGCATCGGAAAAAAGGGTTTCTGGGTGGTGGGGCAGGGTGAGAGCCTTTTGGGAGCTTCCTGGGAGGACTGTGGGAGGTGCTGCACACTAGTGGGGCTTTATTAGTTGCCACTTCTCTGGGGACACCGTTCGAGATTAGTTGAATGGCACAGTGAGTCCTTCCGCAAAAGCCGCCTGGTATCCTTTAACCTCTCAAAAAAGTAAGAGTGATGTGGCTTTTGGTTGAAGAGACAAGGATTCTCTATGGAAAGATGCTTAGCTTTAATATAAATTATCTGAAGACCCCTCTTTAAAAAATACAAAATATTATTCAGCTTTGGTTTAAAACTCTTCAGAGAAACTACTATTGGTAGTCCCTCAGAAAACCGACCATACCCTGTGGCAAGGTATGAGCCACTATGCACGTCACAGACAATTTGCAGAGTCCCCAGCTTGCCACGCACGAAGTACGCTGCTCAAATCGCGGAAGTGGATTCGACGGAGGGAGGAGGTTGGGAGTCGGTGGGGCTTACGGGGAAGTGCCCCGCAAGCCACACTAAGAAGAGGAGGGAGCGGCCTCAGGCTGGGGTGGGGAGGTGTCAAAGAGCGATATCCCGGCAGCGTCTTCACTTTCATTTGCATTCGCATCGAGGACTTGTGCCGAGCACTCCCCGTGGCTAGAATGGCCGGGCTTTTCGTTTACGGAGTGAATAATCCGGAGATTATGGCTCCGCCGAAGCCCCTGCGAATCAATTCTTCTAATTCTGGCCTAAAGTACGCAAAATATTCAGTTATTCAAATGTACAATCGAATTTTTATATGAGAGCAGGAGCAGCCAACGTGACGTGCTTCGCAAATGCACACCGAGTCCTTGGAAACCTCCTGGGGGTGTCCCCATGGAAATCACACCAGTCTGTGACTCTCTGCTATCTGCGCTTGCTTTTTAAATTTTAAACTCTTTCATCTTGGATTCGGGAATCCCTACTACCTACCCGTGCAATTTAGCCAAGGACATGGACAAGGACAAGGAGTCCTGGCGCCTCATTTGCATTAAAGGGTTCTCAAAATAGCCTTAAAGACGACACTTCAGGTTAAAAACTGGGAACATTTGCATTTTCATAGGCCCCGACACTGCTGGTCCGAACTGGAAATTATCATTGCAATGGACAGGACACTCCATGAAGGTCCTTCAGTGATTCATTTCCTGTTGGAAACGAAAGCTGCACTTCAAGAAATTAATTAAAGAAATTAATCAGAGAAAAGTTAATAAATATTGTAACATTAGCACTTGCCCCTCTGTTTAATAATTTTAAAACACTTTGGGAAGTAGTGCTATGGATGTGGTAGAATTTAATAAGAGGCGAATATATTTAATAACAAATTTTGTTTCAGTGTGGAAGGCCTGACCCATTATTTGGCCCATGGCCTTCCATGGTCTTCCGCAAAAAAGGTCAATTCAAGAGCCGTAAATTATGCACGGGACAAGCATTTAAGCGCTCGTTAAAGGCCGTTATCCTGCCACCAGGAATGCGGATGTGCGGATGCGGATGCGGAGGAGGATGTGCGGATGTCATTTCCACATACTCTAGTAGACTTGCTGGCACGTGGTTGTGTGACAATAAATTTGATTAAATTTTTAAACTTTTCGCCCCGTTTGCAGTCCAACATCCCATAATAAATTGGTGAGCCTGTTGGGGAGCGGGGTGGATGTCCTTGGTGGAGAATTTGCATAGTCAAAGAGCAGTAATGTAATTAGAAGCCCATAACTTCCGTCATAACTCGTATCAGAATCTGCCAGCCCAGACATTAGGGACTCCCCCGTTGGTTAGCCCTTTCTGTTCACCAAACGCAACCAGACCCCCTTTTTCGCGGAAGTGAGGAAAGTCAGTGGGGATATTTCCAGTTTCCTTTGAGTCTCATCCGCCAGGACAACGCGCTGATCCTTTAGCAGAGTGGCGAGGGCGGCCTTGGTCTGCAGCAGGCCCAGTCGCATGCCAGGACACATCCGGGAGCCGGCTCCGAAGCCCAGAAACCTGCATCCCATTGATTGGACGGACTGGTCCAAGAAGCGTTGGGGCTGGAATTGGTGGGGCGCAGGATGCAACTCTGGATCGCTGCAGGGAGTGGCTGGAAAGTGTTGGCAAGCCTACTCAAATGATTCCATTTATACTCACAGATGTATAGCCCGAACGGGAATAATCAACACAGTTCCCTCTCTAACCGGCAGTGTGCGGCAATATCCTGTGTCCTTTATCTGAGCTGGCAGCTCAAAGGACTTGATGCACCGCTTCTGTAGAGCCTGCATGGCCGGATGGAGGCGCAGTGTTTCCAAAAGTACTGCCTCCGTGTATCGAAGTTCACCCAGCAGCCCTGCTCCACCGGCTTCGTCCAACTCGCGCTGCAAGTTATCCTGGATATCCTCGTGGCAGGCCAACTCGTACAAGGCAAAGGCTAAAAGCATAGCTGAGGTCTCGTAGCCCTCCAGCAGCAAGGTGGTGGCATGCCCGGCCAGTTCGCTTTGTGACAATGTCCTTTTTCCCTCTTTCAGCCAGTGAAGTAGGCTTGCGCCGTCGCTTCTGGCCAGCACCAAGTCCTGTAGCCAGTTCTGCAGGCTCAAGGGGACATACCTGAGGGAGGAATAAAATTAGCCCGCCTACTTGGCGACCCTATATATATGCTAGTTGGACATGTACCCACCGATAGTTCAGAACCTTTCCCAGTAGCGGGGAATGCAGTAATGCCATAGTCTCCACCAGACTCCAGGAGCTTGGCTGAAAAAGCGGTAACAGCCAGTGCAGCCAGGGATTCCTGGCTGAAGACTCCCCGCTTTCCAAACACTTGGAATCCAGGCCGAAAACCCCCGAGGCCACCACCTGGAGGGTGAAGCGGGTCGCCAACTCCTTGGCTTCGAATTGCGACCGATTCTGAAGAAAAAGGCGCAACTTCTGGCAGGAATCAGTGACGCTCAACACGATCTGACGCAGGCGACTGGGGGTGAAGAGGGGCACTAGATCCGAGCGATACAAGCGCCACTTGTCCCCGCAGGCGATGAAGGGATTACAGCTGGCCAGGGTATCCCGGCCGGGATCGACATAAACGGCGTTATCGGAGCAGTTGGCGAACTGATTTCCCATCAGAATCTGGCGAATCAGGTCCTGGTCGCGTATGAGGAGGGCGGGCTCGTTGAAGAGTCGGTAGAAGCCCACATACTTCAGATGAGGGTACTCGCTGAAAGAGGAGTGATGTGCAACGTGGAAGGTATTTGTAGTCAAGACTCACTTGTAGATGGCCTCGTAGACCTCGCCGTACGACTTCTTTCCCAAGGCGAACTGGATCATATTCCCAAAGAAGGGCCATCCCTCAGGCCCCTGTATGCCCAAGTTCTTCCAGAAGCCGAGTGGTCTAGTGAAGGAGACCACTAGGAAAAGGCAGAGGATTAGTGGAGGCAGGAGCAGCAGCAGCATCTCCGGAGGTTCTGACTGAAAGTGAAAACAGTTCCCAGCAACAGCAAGAAGCCCAAGCGCTCTGGCGACTTGGATTGCGTGTTGGTGAAGCTTATTACGGATCATTAGGCGCATGCAACGGACAATCAATCAAGTTTTTAGACACGAATCTATGGGTATGCCTATGGGAGCTGGGAGCTGGGAGCTGGGGACAGACAAATGATTATTTCGATTTGCCAGCTCACTGGAGAAGGGCGCAGGGAGGGAGTGTACAAAGGCTACATGAGTGGCTCAATCTCATTCAGCTTCAAATTAAACAAAAATATCACATCTTGACACAAAAATTAACCCGAATTCTCGTCATTCCTCCTTCACAGCGGACAGCAGCTATGCCCACGGCGGCAGCAAGCGGCGCCTGCTCACTGGAGGTCCTTGCGAGGGACGAAGGCATCTCTATTGCATGCGGAGTGCCTCTGTCAAGTCCTTGAGACAGCAGCAGCAGCAACAACAGCAAATCAGTGGCAGTGGATCGTCGGGCGGTGGGGGAGGATCCATTGGAGGCGGCGGACCTAGTGACTGCTGCAGTCGAACCCAAAGGATGCGTCATCAGGTACAAGGCTATAGCAGCGAGAGCGAGTCCCGGCGCAAGTCCGTGTCCCAGCCCAGTCTCAGGATCACAGAGGTGGGACTTAGAAGGTGGGTATCGAGTCCTAAATCACACTTCTCTTTTGGAAAAGTATAGTTCCTTGTTTTATTTATGTTTCGTCACTTTTTTTATTTAGAATTCAAGTAGTATTTAAATAGTATTAGTTATAGAAATAAAAGGAACTTACCTTGGATAACTTCAGTGGGATATTCCTTCCTTCCTCAGCATTGTGCCGCGCCGCTCGAACGAAAGCAAGAGCCTGGAGAGCAAGAAGCGAGTGGTGAAGATGCTGTTCGTCCTCGTCCTGGAGTTCTTCATCTGCTGGACGCCCCTGTACGTGATCAACACGATGACGATGCTGTTCGGGCCGGTGGTGTACGAGTATGTGGGCTACACGGCCATCAGCTTCCTGCAGCTGCTGGCCTACTCCTCGTCCTGCTGCAACCCCATCACCTACTGCTTCATGAACGCCAGCTTCCGGCGGGCCTTCGTCGACACCTTCCGGGGCATGAACATCTGCGAGCGGCTGTGCGGCCCGTGCTGCTTCTGGCGGCGTCGCTCCAAGAACGAGACGAACCTCTCGGTGGCCGGCAATTCGATTGCCTTGGCCAACTCCGCCATGTCCAGCCACACGATCCTGGAGAGCCCGCGGCTTTGAGCCAGCCGGATGGGTCTCAGCCGGAGCCTAAGCCGGAGGAGCCGGAACAGGAGCCGCAAGCGCAGGGCGGAGATGGAGACGGAGTCGCTGTAGGTGCTTCGGCCTACAGGCTTCCTCCTTTCAGCAATATGTGATGATGGAATGCAATGTAACTGCATTCGGAAACGGAAACTGTGGTTGTCAACGATTCTGCCCCACGTTCTGAATGTGTGTGTGGACATGGTTGTGGCTTGGAGCAGGGGGCGGAACTAACGGGGGCGGAGCTAAAGGGGGCCCAAATTAGACACTTAAAAAATAGCATACTCCTTGTTACTCTTTTAGTGTTTTTTAATCTGTGTGTCGGTGTGTCTGTTGCTTAGAAGTATTGTCCACAGAAATGGGAATAGTTCCCGAAAACCTAGCTTAGGCTTCCACAAAACCCCCAATTCTTAAGAGCAGTGTCGGCCTCCGAAATAAATCTAGACGTAAGCTATAGTCTTAGGCTTTGAGGGAAGAGAACTGGATTTGGTTTTTTTTTTGGTTTTTATTCTGAAGGAAATATTCTTACACATTTAATGATGGTTTTTGGGACATTTACAGGGGCCTCCCTGTGATTATTACTTGAATAATAATTTAATAAACAGCCATAGTTCTGTGCCAATGAAGCAAAATACAAAACAAATTCAGTTTAGGAGAGTGAATAAATAATTCATTAATCTCTTCAACGCACAGAGCTGAGTGATGTCATTCAATTTCCATTTTTAATTAAAGAGTTTGCTTTTATTTAGTTTCACAATTGAATCTTGAGGCATCACAGGCTTGAGGAGTTTGAATTAAATTTAAAATAAAATAGAAAGCCTGACACTGCTCATCCCCGTAAAATTAAATTAATAATAATCCCAAAAAAAAACTCTGACAAAAATACAAAAGTGTAAAGGAAGGTTTCATGGAATCCAAAGCATTTGAAGCTCAGCAACTTACAGGGTAGCCGGGAAGTCCTTACGTATTCGGGATATTCTCTTGCGACAACATACAAAATAAATAAATAAATAGGATGGCATGGCGGAATTTGGGAATATCAAATTGAATTTAAATAAAAGTCACTCGCAGACAAGAAATCCAATTTTAAGTAGTGGCATCTAGAGGTAAAGTACTTGGATTGAAAAGTGTTTTAGTTTAAAGATTGACATCTGAGGCGCAGGAACAGGAGAGGGGCTTTCGATTTAATGCTTGAACTCACTTCAACGAACTCGGCAATTGCAATTCTACGAAATAATTATACTCATAAATGGAAAAATCTCAGTGTTTTTTGAATGTAAAAATAAATGAAATTTAAGTCGAATAACAAACACGAAGCATTTGCATATTTTAGGTCGGTTGGACGGTTGGTCGGTTGGTCGGTGGCCGAGGCTTTGAACTATGAACTCTCAAAGCTAATTGATTGACTGCTTTCCAAGAACCAGGATGAGCCAAGGACACCCAACCGGAAAGCAAATCCTTGCCATTTTCAGCTAATGAGTCGGGCATAAATTTCCCTTCCATTTTCCTCCGGACATCCTCCTGTTATCCTGCCAGTCAGTCAGTCACCCAGTCAGACAGGACTCCGGATTGGAGTTCCATTAATAACGGCATGGAAAGGGAAGCTGGCTTGGCTGAGTCCTGTTTGGAAATAGGATAAATCAATTGCCACTTCGAGGACAGCAAATGTATTGCACGAAACCACAGCGATGGCCATGTGGCCGAGTGTATTTTTTGGCATTTTTGCTGATTGATGGAACTCCATTCCGCCGCCTTGGCCCATCACTCACGGCCCTGCCGGGATGTGGCCTAATTGCTGATGCCGTTGGAGATGCAAAATCCAAAATCCGAAGGTCCCCACAAGCCCCAAAGTCCCCGCTGGAGCCCATTTTCAAAGTGCATCAGCAAGTGGTGATGCTCCAATGTTCTGTCCAGAATTTAATTTTATTTTCTTTTTTTCCTTTTAATAGTTTTAGAAAGATATTAAATGTGGAAAAGGATAATTGTATTTTTATGTAAAACCCAAATAAACAATTAGAAACAATAGGCAGTCATTACTTTCCAGCTTAACGCTTTACAAAAGGACAATTTTGTTGGTACTGCCAGGGAAGAGGAGCTCCTTTCTGTCGCGTTTTTGGAGCTACGTGACAATTACAATGGCTATTACACGTAATGAGCAAAACCACTGGCCACTGGCAACTGGCCACTGGCAGCGGGTGGAATTCGGTCCACTATTCAATAACCGAATTTTAACCAGATCATGGCCAAATGGCATCGGCCAAGTCACGTACACGGCCCAGAAGCCCCGATCAGAGTGACAAATTCCCAATAAAGCCGACAGACCGAGAGACATGTCCCCCCTGGATAAGCTGGGAAATTTATAAAGTATTTATTGATACGCCAGGAGGGTTGTAAATCGCAGATGACGGAGCCAAGCAGCTACTAAATTGCTCCTGGACAACTTTATTGATTAACTCGAATTGCGGGACAAATGGCTAATGGCAAATGGCTAAAACGTACGTCTCCAGCGGCGATGGATTTCTCCTCGTTTTGCCACGAAAATGACAATTCCACGAAAAAGATTGTTTTCTTTTCTCTTCTCTTCTCTTCTCTTATTTTTTTTCGGTCTTAGCCATCTGTAAAAGATTACGGTAAACGTAAGCCGATTTATTAACTAAACAAAATATGGCCAGCAGATGTTTCGCCACCTACATTCTTTTCGTCTCAACAGGGATTTGCGGCCAGTTTAGCAATAAAACAGGGGCTCTAATCTCGTGGCAATTTTATCTAATCATTCCTGGCCTTTTTAAGAAACTCGTCCTTCAAACTGCCAGTGGACGAGACTTGGTCTTGTGCCTTTTGGATAATTCTTGTCGACATCCCTGTAAACTGGCCGAAATAATTGCCGAAAATAATTATTGTTGAGCCTTAAAAGAAGGAATCACAAAAGGGCACATACAATGGACATGGGTGCGTATACGTGATATTTGAAGTTGTCCCATCTTCCATGATTTTAAAAGCGTTATGGGTCTTTATATTGACGGTTTAGCCGGACTTGGAAAAAGTGTTGGGAAACATGTAAAGTTCCATGTGTTGCAGCAACATTTGTTTCAGAAACATGTTCTGATGCATGGCAGATTTCGATTGTTCACTTTGGGGGCCGATCCTGGAATTTAAAAACTAAAATCAAATATTTTATTCAGCGACTTTATTCTAAATTTTAAAATAAATAAGATTACAATTTCTTTATAATAAGAATAATTGTATTTAAACAAGAGATCTTCGGAAATGACAATGGAAGCTTCCTTTTCACATTTTCACATAAAATTTTCACAGAATAATTTATAAATATTAAAAAACATTATTCATCAATCACTATCGTCGGAGGTTTCGAGGTCGGTAAGCTTCTTATGCTTGGTTTCGGGCTCTCCAGTTTCCGTATTGAAGTACACGCGTCTCTCGACTCCGTCCGCGGTTATAATTGCAATTCGGGTCACTCCGCCGGAACTACCGTCATGGTGGATGGCAAGATGAATGCCTGTAGTTTAAAATATTAAATTATATAACATAATATTGAGAAAATTGTCACTTTGTCCACCTACACTTTTTGATGAACGCAACGCACTGCTCCTTCGAAAAATCAGGACGATATTGATCGTGCACGTAGCCAAAAATATACGAAGATCCGGAACCGCCGATGGTACAGGGCTCCCGAACTAGCATCCCTCCGAGGGGAATACTGTACACCTGACCGCCTTTCATGTCATCATATCCTGCCACTATGATCCCGGCCAAGAGGGAGTCCCGGTAGGTATAGCACAGATGGCGGAAGTCACAGGCGGCCTCCCATACGGTGGGCGGTCTGTTAAACTGATACTG
Organism: Drosophila monieri; assembly: GCA_035047585.1. NCBI lineage: Eukaryota > Metazoa > Arthropoda > Insecta > Diptera > Drosophilidae > Drosophila > Drosophila monieri. The sequence continues at coordinate 9,020,099 of JAWNPJ010000061.1, read as the reverse complement.
GTGATAATTCAGCGAATGGCTCACCAGATCAGCCACGGCCTGCGTGTCCGCTGCCGATCCACTGCGACAGCAATAGATCTTGTCCGCCACCTCGGTCAGCTTGTCAGAGGCTCTATTGGCCACGTAGCTGCCTGCACTGGTGCGGGAATCGGCTCCGAGCACAACTCCGTGGGCGTATTCCATGGCCATGATGGTGGTGCCAGTACTCACGGGTATATCATGGTATTCCCTGCAGAAGTACGACATATTTAAAAAAAACTCTTGAGCGTTTTGTAAAAAATTCCAATGGGGTTTTGCAAAATTTGTTTCAATATTTTCTTTTTAATTTGATACGTTTGACTCCTCGTTTGCTTCTGGATTATGTGATTACAAGTTACTTCAATGTCATAGATATCTAAGATCAAAATATTTTTTTGATTTTTTCTCAAAATTTCTGGGGAATCCCCTTCAAAATGCATGGAAGGACACTATGGTCCACTGCGATGGCTATATCTCGGCCAATTTCCATCCGATTCTTGAACGGAATACCATTAAAGTCTTGTGAATAGATTCTCCATCATTCTGCATCAAAACCTGAGGACAAAATATTTTTTTGATTTTTTCTCAAAATTTCTGGGAGATCCCCTTCAAAATGCATGGAAGGACACTATGGCCCCCTGCGATGGCTATATCTCGGCCAATTTCCATCCGATTCTTGAACGGAATACCATTAAAGACTTGTGGATAGATTCTCCATCATTCTGCATCAAAACCTGAGGACAAAATATTTTTTGTATTTTTTCTCAAAATTTCTGGGGGATCCCCTTCAAAATGCATGGAAGGACACTATGGTCCACTGCGATGGCTATATCTCGGCCAATTTCCATCCGATTCTTGAACGGAATACCATTAAAGACTTGTGAATAGATTCTCCATCATTTTGCATCAAAATCTAACAACAAAATATTTTTTGGATTTTTTCTCAAAATTTCTGGGGGATCCCTTCAAAATGCATGGAAGGACACTATGGTTCACTGCGATGGCTATATCTCGGCCAATTTCCATCCGATTCTTGAACGGAATACTATTAAAGACTTGTGGATAGATTCTCCATCATTCTGCATCAAAACCTGAGGACAAAATATTTTTTGGATTTTTTCTCAAAATTTCTGGGGGATCCCCTTCAAAATGCATGGAAGGACACTATGGTCCACTGCGATGGCTATATCTCGGCCAATTTCCATCCGATTCTTGAACGGAATACTATTAAAGACTTGTGGATAGATTCTCCATCATTCTGCATCAAAACCTGAGGACAAAATATTTTTTGGATTTTTTCTCAAAATTTCTGGGGGATCCCCTTCAAAATGCATGGAAGGACACTATGGTCCACTGCGATGGCTATATGTCGGCCAATTTCCATCCGATTCTTGAACGGAATACTATTAAAGACTTGTGGATAGATTCTCCATCATTCTGCATCAAAACCTGAGGACAAAATATTTTTTGGATTTTTTCTCAAAATTTCTGGGGGATCCCCTTCAAAATGCATGGAAGGACACTATGGTCCACTGCGATGGCTATATCTCGGCCAATTTCCATCCGATTCTTGAACGGAATACCTTAAACGATTTATAGTTAGTTTAAGATAGAGGCTTAGACCATAAACAAGAACCACAATTGGACCAGATTTCGGCAAGAATCCCTTATGAGAAAAACTAAGAGCTATGATTACGTATTTTTATTGCGGTTTATTTCGAGTGTTTCTTTTTTGGTTTGTTTTTAATGTGTGTTTTGTGGTGTGGGCGAGTGTTTCATCGTGTGATGAACAAATTACATTTGACATAATACATCATGGGAACGCACTTGATCGGATCGCTTGTGGTTGTCCAGAGTCTGCACATGAACATGAGTATTGTACATATGTAGTGTACTTATAGGTATATGCGTGTTCCACATGCCCGAATCATATGGTATATATATCTTTTAAATACATCAACCCAACGCCTTTGCTCTGCCCACACTCCATCTGGCTGATGGGAGCTCCACCCTCTCCGTTTCGTCGTTCTTTTAATAATTCTGTCTATGCTAAAGATACGCCTCATGGGGGTACGTCATGGCTATAGCCGATCTACACGAATCTATGCCAACTTCCATAACCAAAAATTCATTCGATTTAATTTTTATACTCATCACTATAGCTAGTTTAAGGTTCTTTTTTTAATTTTCAATGATTGTGTGGCAAAAAAATTGAATTTTCTTTCATTGGGAGTGTGGGGGATATGATGGGATAGGATGGGCTGGATGGGTGGATTATTGGCTTTAGAATGAATTTAAACGCGGAAATAAATACTTTAAAGCCATTTAAAGTGTGTGTAAATGGGGGTAAAAGTGGGACTCTAATAATTCCCGTACACCTGGGTGTCCTGTGTATGTATATTTTCATCGATTTTCAATTCGATTTGACAACAACAACAACAAAAAGAAAAGGCACAATTTTGATGAAACGCTTTCCCATGCTTTCTATACCGGAGTTTGGATTTATATATGTATCTCGTATTTAAATACTTTAGCAATGCGCGGGCTAGTGAAAATAATCCTGACGGGTCAGTGTGGAAATTCTAGGGCGTATGGGATGAAGAAAATCGATTCTCCTTGCTCTAATTTTCTTTTGTTTTTCTTTTCTCTTTAAATATATCCATATATATTTTCTTTATCTAGTTGATAATTGCTTGATAGTTTGGTTTTGTTGAAGGTTTCCATGCTATAGTTAAGACTAAAGGCTAGTTCGAAAAGTGATCGTTATTGGATTCGATCGAGACTGCAGTGGGAAGAATCGAATCGGTTGGAGATGAGTTTATCGATTTCGCTAGGAAATTCTGCGATAGTCACTGCCTCGATGTCCTTCCCAGTTACGGGGGTTTACAATTAATTTTTAAATACATATAATATATATAATTTGTATTCTTTTGGTTTTGTGTGTTTTATTTTTAGCGAAAAAAATCACTTGCTACGAATAGTCACCCAAAAAGTGTGTTTTTGGGCGCACCCTGTTAAGCGGTTATTCTAATAGTAAACATCATCATCATTCACCCATTGCACTGGCCTTTTACGGCCAAATGCACATTTTATATATATTTAATCCTAATTTGATGTATCAAATTGATAAAGAAGTTTGCGATTTGTTTGAATTTTTATTTTGTTTGTTTATTACAGTTAAGGTTTCTCTTCGTCTTCGACTTCGTCTTCGTGTCTGGGGGCTTTGTGTTGGATTCTTTTTAAGTTATTTATCGTTAGACTCGAAGTTATTCGCATAGATGTTTCAGTTAAGTGTGTTCACCTTTAGTTTTAGGTATTTTCTTTTTATTAAATATAACAATGCTTTCGGGGCGTATACATTGTGAAAAATCATAATGAATTTTTGCTTCTTTCTGCTGTAATTGCGTAGTATTTATATGTATGTGTATATATTTTTTAAATAATATCCACAGCTGATGCTGTGGCATTGTCAACGTTTTTTTTTTATTTTTAATTTTACAAAAAAGTAAAAAAAAAAAATAAGGATATTTGAATATTTCAAGTAGGAGACGGAGGAGGAGCAGAGGAGAAAGAGGAAAATAATAATAATAGTAGTAAGTAATATATTTAAAAAAAAAATCGTATATGCATATCTTTTGTTTATGAATTATAATATTAACACTCAACTTGAATTTTGCTAAATTTTCTTGAACGAATTTCGATAGCAATTTTATGTGGCTTGCTTATTTTCTTTCAGTGTGCGTTGGCTATAAATCGTAAATTGGTTTATATAAATTAATCAGCAAATATATAGTTATCTAATTTAAGTTGATCTCATCTCCAGCTCTTTGTGATTTATCATTTAATTTAGTTTATTTTGTTATTATTTATTCGATTTGTCTCCAATACGAGGTGTATTGTTATCATTTAATTTACTTTTCTTTTTTTTTTATAAAATTAGACCGCAACGGTAATCCATGTATGTTTTTTTATGGGTTGTGTGTCTGTGTGTGTGTGTTTATCTACAAACTATATTTGTTTTTCTTTCATAGACTGTTAAATATACATTATATTTTACTCATTATATTTAAATCAACGCGACAACAAATTGCTTTTCCTTTCCTTTCCTTTCCCCATCAAGTCTCCCTGCGTTCCTACCATCCTTCTCGGCTGCGGTAGTTTACAATTATGCGGTGTTTCGTGTTTGTATATATCAATACATATATATTTGTATATATTTATTTAATTATTTATTTAGTTAAATGACTTTGTGGACGCGTTTCAAAAAGGAGCGCGAATATTTCGACGATTTGTTGCGGGCTATATGCTAAATGTTTCGAGTGTAAGTAGACATGTTCGTATGAATAAATGAATGAATGGGGCTTTAATGCAAAAATTTCCATTAGTTTTCTCTGTTTATACGCATTGTTAGTTTTGTTTGTGTGTAGATTTATAGTTATATCGTTTGTGTTGCTTTAGGCAAAGGCGAGTGGGAAAAATTACATACATCTAACAACAAATGCACCAACGTTCTTCATCATCATCATTTCTTTGTTAGCTTTATATATTCATCAATATCTTTATCATTAATCGTAAATCGTTATCGTCTCCCACTCTCTCTCTATATCGTTCTCTCTGACTATCGCTTCCGGTTCCGGTTCCGCTTCTGCTTCTGCTTTAGCAACATCCGTGTCGTCGTCATTCTGTTTCTCGTAGTCAGCTACTAAACATTGTCGTACTTAAAGTTACATTATGCATTAGCATCCGTGTGTGTGTATGTCTGTCTGCCTGCTCTTATGCATGTATACGTATTTATATATATATAGATCAATATATATCAAAAAACACATTATCGTCAACATAACTAACTCGCTATAACTCTTGGCTCTCGTATATAAACATCAACATAAACAAACAACACTCTAGCGCTTAACGAACGTCTCTAAGCATTATCCTTTTATCCATTATCCGTTATCCTCCATCCTCATCCACCGTTCTCTGGGGTTACTCCTTAGTCTATATATAAGTGGCTTGTTCATACAATTATTATAATATTTCGCTTTTGTTTCCAACATTTTTTGTTTTTCTAACTAAAAACTATACACCCTTTTTCCACTTCAGTTTGAACACCCATTTAAGGTTATTTGTTCCTCATCCTGGTTGACTCTACGATGCCAAATGCTTTGCTCTGATGTTCCTCGCTCTTCTACAGCTCCTTCTTCGCGTCTGGGATCTGGGATCTGGGATCTGGGATGGTACGTCCTTCTAAACGTACATCCCGTGAGTGTCTCTGTGTGTGTGTGTGCATCCAAAAAAAAGTTGTTGGACAATTTGCTACATTAAGTTGGCTGCTGCGGCTGCGTCATTATATTATTATACGTATATATATATCTCTCTATATATATATATCTGTTTAGTTTAGCTCTTCTCCTTTTCCAGTCAATTGTCATTGTCATTGTCCGTGTTTCCGGTTGCTGTTGCTGTTGCTGTTCCTGTTGCTGTCATTGTTGTAGCTACGGTTGCTTCTGTGATGCATCATCAGTGCGGCGTTTTCTGTTGCGACTGCTGCTGACTGTTGGCTCCTCCGGCTGCCGACGTGTTGGATCTCGATACGGGTCGACAGCGAACTCGAGGCGGCAGTGTCCAGGTTGTGGTGGCTGTTGGTCATAGAGATTCCTTGGATGGTACCCAGATGGTTGGTCCCGACTGGGACCAGATCATCGATTTCACTTTGCTGTAGATCTCCTCGATGGTGTCGCCCTGAACAACGCCTGTTCCCAGCAAGCAGGTGATTAGTATCTCATCTCTCAGTGTCTCTACATTATCGCCTTACCCGTAAAGTATTCGCCGAACTCCTGCTCCATCTTTATGGCCCGCTCGTAAGTCTTCTTGGCCTGCTCCTCCGTCATGCGACGATTCATCTCCCTGTGGGAATTCACAAATAGATCAAGGTATTCATCGACAAAGACATCGACATTCCACACTCACATCACAGAGTCCACTGATTTGGGCTTGATGAAGACGGCCACGGGGTAGAGCTGGGCCACCTGCAGCCGCTTGATGGCATTCCCGGACACGTCCAGGATGCAGTGCTTGCCCTTCTCGGCCACCTCGCGCACACTGGCCACCGAGGTGCCGTACAAGTTGTCGTTGTACTGCCCCGCCTCGATGAACAGATGATTCTGGATGTCGCGCTCCATCTGCTCGCGCGAGGACACGAAATGGTAGTCCCGGCCATCCACCTCGTACTCCCGCTTGGGTCGGGTGGTGTCTGTGAATGGAAATGGCGTAGGGTTAGTCTTTGAATACTGAACTAGGAGACAGAGACACTTACGTGGCACACAGGAGCCGAACTTTTCGGGATACTCGGATATTAGGTCATCGTTGATGCGATCCTTCAGCGGTCCCAGGATGATCACGGGACGCGTGTAGTTGATGGAGAGGCGCTGGACGGCCTCGTAGGACAGCACGTTCTCCTCGGAAGCTGGAAGGTAGTGCGAGAAGTGCCATTAGAAACTCCCATGGAAAGGGGTAGGCGTGCTCTGGACTAAATCATCGCAAAGTGTTCTAAAAATGAATGGGGGACTCGAGGGGGGAGTATGGGTATGGGTGTGGGTATGGGAGCGGAAGAAATGGTGGGGTTAGTAACTCCGTGGGAGCGGTTAGTTGGTTAGCTTGGATTGGATCTACAACTCAAACGGATTTTACTTCTATCTCGGACTAGTCATAGCAAAAGTTAGAGCAGAGTTCAGGGATTCTTTTTCTCTCCGAGGGAGAGTTCTGGGAGAAAAGTTATGTCTCTAAGCTAGGTCGGGTTAAGCTCTCACATACAAAAATTTACTTTAAAAAGAACTCTCAATGGCTGAGTCTCAATTGATTCTCAGAAACTAAGGAATGTCAGTAATTTCTGAAAAATAAACATTAAAATCGAGCAAATAGTTCTACACAAAATCAGAGTTTTAATCGGAAATCAAGTGAAGAACCGAAAATGTGAATGCGTAATGGGGATTATGGCACTACTCGCATACACACTATGGGTTGGGGATGTGGTTAGATACTTAATAGAACGGTTACGATATACAGTTATATATATATTGAGATTATTGGTTATGTAGGCAGACAGATAGCAGGCGGTCTACGAGCAACATAGTTACATACATGACATCATGATGTACATACATACATGGCACACAAATACATTGTTTTTGGCTTTGTTTCACAAAATAAAGGCGGATCGGATTGGAGTTTCTCTGTTTCTGTTTCTGTTTCTGTTTCTGTACATGTGTGTGTGTATACTTGTCGGGGGTGTACTTGGGTGTACTTGCAACTAGCCCGGGTTCTTTGAACGTTAATTGTGGGCTGCAGTTGGCACAACACCGCATGGGATGGGTTGGATTAGGAAACACTGCGTTTTACTCACTTGACGCCAGTTTGCTTGGGCCATGGGCTTGGGCTTGGGCCTTAAACTCGAAATGGCTGAGAACTCGAAATAAAACTCCCTCGATTTGTACAATCTCTTTATTGGTTCAGTTTCGGTTAAGACAATCTCCCACCCCTCTCACCCGCAGAAGACTCTTCTGTACAAGACACACACATTTGGGGGGCATTGCTGGCTTAAACAGCACTTAACAGTACATATTGTATAGTTTAAATATTTCTCCACTTATAGAAACAATTTTTGCGGTTCAGGGATTATTATTTGGATAACTGGTAAGTGGTAACTGGTAACTGGTTACTGGTAACTGGGTGTGTGGAAAAAAAAAAAAAAACATGCAAAACATGACGGCACGAGACGAGCAAATACATAATGACAACAACAAACCAACTGAATTGGCATCGGTCCAGTACTCTATATAGCTTGTATTCACACAATCATATCGTGTTGTTCGGGTGTGTGTGTGTGAGTGTGTGTGTGACTCTGTTTGTTGTTGTTGCAAACGAGGTGCGTGTTTCTTGGCCAACTAATAAAAAAAAAAAAAGAGGGACAAATAGCTCTACCAAGGCTCAAATGGATTGAAGTCAAGTCCTAACTTCAACGGCCCCTTCTACACTTCTACACAGAAAGAAATAAGTTAACGGGAATGCAAACAATACAAGTTGCTTGTGTGGTGTGTCATTCTCTTTTTTTTCAGTGTATGGATTGTTGGCAAACTAGTTTCGCCATGAGTGGGTTTCACTTTCGTGGTAATTCGATGCTACGCAACTATCAACAATTCACAACAGTTGAATAAGTTTATAAAAAAAAAGGATAATAAATTAAATTCATAAAAAAAATAAATAAATTCTTAAGAACTTATTATTTTATAAACTAAAAAGAGAAAGCCTTTCTTTCTGATAGTTTTCGAGGTTTTTCTCTGAAATGTATGCTACGTTTTCTTTTTCGCGATAGAGACAGGTGTCTAGCGAAGAAAGGCCGGAAGAGAGAGTTAGCTAGCTGCTAGGAGAGATGAAGTGAGACAGCATGAGTGGCAGACAAAGCAAGAGAAAGCAAACGGAAGTAAAAACTGAAAACAAACTAAATTACATAACCGAGAGGTACTGATCTTGCAAAATTTTGTTTCTTCGCATTAAGTATTTTTTTTTAAGAGTTTCCTGTTTGTTATTTTCGGCTACGAGGAGTCTTTACAAAAAAAAACTAAAGAGACTTGTTGTTAAGGGTATCTTTTAAAAAATATTGTTTTTCTTTCTGCTGTTGGTTGTTGTGGTTGCTTTAGACTTTTGGTTTAAGTTTTGTGATTGTTGGTTGGTTGGTTTTAGTTGCTCGACTTACGATAGTCAGCATCGCTATTCTCCAAGTAGATCAGAGTTATCTGCTCCATATCGGGTAGCTCCACCCTGTAGATAATCTCGCCTGGGCGGAGCAGCGTTTTGGATCGATTAGTTGAAGAATTTAGTAGTGGTAGTAGTAGTAGTAGTAGCAGTAGTAGTGATAATAGTAGTAGAGTCGCAGTTCGTGGGCGCATGGTTATAACAAATATATATATGTATACATATAGAGATATATATTGGTTGTCATTGTAGATTGGATTTTTGGTTTCGATTTGGTTTTGTTGAATATATATATTTTTTGATATTTAAAGAAATACGACGTGTATGTGTGTGTTTTGTGAAATGTGTGAGAAAGGATAGTATTTTTGGAAAAAAAAATATATATTTAAAAAACAAAACTCAAGGAATGGATTCGAAAGTATTTGATTTCGATTCGATTTTTGGTTGTTGTTCCATTATATTTTGCATATATATTCGGAAGGAGAGAGATGGAGTGACGATGGCGCACAGTAGTAAGAGTAGTAGTAGACATAGTAGTAGAGTAGTAGTAGATTCGAACGGTTGAGAGTTGGCACAAAGTAGTAGTAGTTGTTGTTGTTGAAGTAGTTGGTTGTTGTTGAAGTAGTTGTTGTTGTTTGTTGGTTGGTTGGTTGAATTTTTTATATATTTTTTTTTTTTTTTTTTTTTTGGTAGTAGTAGTTGTAGTAGTAGTAGAAGGCAAACAACACAAGAATTCAAAGTAGTTCACACAGACACAAGGGTTAAATGTGTTCAAGAAAAAAAGAAAAGAACGAAAATACCAAAAGATTAACAACAATAAAATGGTAATCACATTTTATTCATGTCTTTTTTTTAGGTCTGTATTCATGTCTATGAATGATGTTCGGAAATCATAAAACGTTTTTTTGTATTTTGTGTGAAGGAAAGTGTGCTGTTTTCCGTCCCAGTTGGGGAGTTTCTTGCGGATGATGATTGCTGTGTATGGTCTGTTCTGTGTTTCCTATTCACACCAAGCACATTCATCAAATGTACGCACTGACTGATGTATGCCATTCAAGTTACGTCACATCTATATGTACATTCAGAGACACGATGCGAGTCGATGATGAATCGACCCGAGTGTGGACGTCGATGCAAGCGGATAGTAACAGCCAGTTATCGAAATGATGTACAGTCTGCATCGTGTTGGATGTACGCAGTATGTCAAAATCAATAACAGAACTTCAACTCAAAAGGATAACGAGATAGCCTGAAGGAATCGTTTACTGAAACTCCCGTCTCCCTGGATAGGGGATCAGTGATGTACGCAATACCTGCCACTATATCTGATGTACAGCGGATGTCTCTATATTCGATGTAACTGTACAGATATGACTGATGTCATTCGGTTGATGGTGCAATTGTTTTGTTTTTGTAATAGCAATGTACATCGGTTTGGTACACTTATGTATATTACACGTAATGTACATCACCCACACACAACTGGGCGTGTGAGTGAGTGGCCAGACACCGGCGGACGTCTTACATTTAGTGTACATTTAATGAACATTTACATGCATTTGATGTACCCTCAGCGTACATGACACATACTCGATGTACACTCGTCATCAGTTGGAGGAGTTAATTGGCTTAGACATCGATAATGTAAAGAACACAAAAACAGTTGATAGAGTAGGGTGGGACCATATATATAGTAGGGGAGGGTGAAATCGCCAGAGACTCGTGATGTACAGAGATGTAGGATATGCTTAAGAACTTAAGAAGAAAAGGAGTGGGAACCGAACATAAATTACATGAAAATCAACAAATAATCAAGTTAACGGTTAATCACTTATGTACTGATGTATGCATGTATGTAATTAGTTATGTATGCACGTATGCAGGTAAGTAGAGAGATGTGTGTGTGGTGAGGATCTTACAGCAAATGCAATTCTATGTAGAGTTATGTAGAGTTGTGGGTGTTCTTAGACCATATTCAGATAGAGATAGTTGTTATATGTATATTGAGAGATATATATATGTATATGTATGTAGTATGTATGTAGTATGTATGTAGTATATTCTTCGGGGCGAGTACATACCTCCTTCAGCATTGGCATCGTCTTGTGTGTAGCAAAGCATAAAGGCTAGAAACGAAGAGAAAACAAACGAGAAACCGAAAGGGAAGAGAAGAGAGAGAGAAACAGAAGAGAATCGAAACATATATGTTCTGGTCAGTTAAAAACAGAATAGCGTTGGAAATCGTATCATTCGGATAGATAGTAATACATATATTATAATATTCATGTTGTCTAGCGCGATCCTGGATGGTTCTTCGAGTCGTACATCACTTTGATGTAACGATGGAGCAAACTAACCATTCAGGATGCTATTTACTTGATGTACATATGCAAAACGAGAAGTGATTGCCATAAGAGTCTTAAAGAAACTTTCTCAGTGATGTAATTGAAAATTGATGAAAGCAGCCGTTTGAAATATTTTAAAGAGAGAGAGAGAAGAGCAGAAGATACATAGATGTACTGTCGGTAGGAGGTGGCAATAGAAAAGCGTTTGAACACAAGAAGGTAACTTGGCTTATCTCGATGAACGGATGTCGATGTATCGCATGATGTACAGTGCTACTCTGCCGCTGAAGAACGCTCTTCGGGCGCTTCTTGCGATTGAGATTACTGCTTAACTTTAGCTTTACTTTTTCTTTTTTTTCTTTTTTACCCAAAAAACACTATACAGGTGTAACAGATATAGACAGTTCTCCCCATTGAGGACTAACGGTTAGTAAGATCGTGTGTGGCTATATATAGCTTACTGGCTAAGATGGTGTATGGATATGTGTGTGTTTGTTAGCCAAAGACTAGACCCCTGACACCTGGGTTTACGTTTACAGGACGCGCTCCTCCTCCTCCGTTCCGACTCTCCTTACAAAAAATGACTTACGTTGCGGCTCGTTCGACTGATTGTTGTTGACATTGTTGATGTCTAGCTCGCTGGTGCTGCTCACAACTCCGTTGGCTACACACATTCGGCAACACACACATATAGTACATGTATATGTAGTCAGGATCGATATCGGGATCGGGATCGGGATCGGGGCACACCAAACCAAACGGGTAATACAACATCCAACATCCAAGCACATCGAACAGAACAGGAAATGTGTGAATGCATGTGATGTATTGTATTGTTTGTTGTGTCATCGTTCATCGTTCATCGGTGGATTCCATGGATTCAATGAGTGTGTTGGACGTCACGGGTATCGAAAGGATTCAAACATAATATGAAAATAAACAGAAATGTAAACAATGTAAAATGCACAACTGAAACATAACGAAACCATAAGAGGGGGGATTCGGGGGGACATTTCAATTTCAAAATCATTAAAACGATCATCTCTTTAGTACAAATTATTAAATTAATTCGAGGGGAGAAAATGAAGAAAATCATAAACTGGACAAGGACTTGGGCAGTGCAGTGACCTGCGGGTGCAAAATTGTTGTGCTCTTCTTGGGAGAAGTCCCTAAATAATCTCAAGTCAGCAAACACACTCTCGGACACTCGCACACCCGCCCAATGGACAACAAAAAGGAAACAAGTGACAGAGAAACAAACACCCAAACAATCATAGATACTCAGTAGAGAAAGCGACAGAGTGAAAGGACTTTTCGGGGGGGCCTTAATAGCTAAAGGAAACAATTAAATATTCATTTAGTCTTCGCTGGATCGGCTATCGGCTATCGGCTATCGGCTTGAGCTTCTCCTGGGCCTCCTTCTTCTCCAGAGAAAGAGCGAACGAGCGGAAGAGAGATAGAGTGTGTGACAGAGACGAGGCGAGACGACGGACGACGGCTGGTTGGTTGCCCCTTCAGACTCTTCTTGGTCTACTTACGCTCTTGGTCGCTTCCGTCTTCATTCTTCTCATCGCGACTCTTCATAAACGGAAACTTGCGCGAGAACGTAAAGTTCTTTTTCTTCCGATCCAAAGTCGATTGCTGCAAAGGCAAAGGAGGATCAGTTAGAGACTCTATCGCCCTTGAGAGCCGACCCACTCACCTTGTCCAGATTGTTGTTGGCCGCCGCGTGTCCCTGGAACTTGACGCTGCGATCCCTGGCCCGCATCTTGCGCTCCCAGCGCCGCTTCGAGGGCACAATGCCGATCTGCTCGTCCTCGTTGTCGCCGAGGACGCGGCGCGCCTGCCACCACTCGTCGTCGGAGGCGTTGGTCACGTGCAGGATGTCGCCGTGCTTGAAGGGCAGTCCCCTGGAGGGCAGGCCGTCGTCCCTGTTCGGGTCATAGTCGAACAAGGCCCGCACGTAGAGCGATCGCTTCTGCGTGGTGCGGAGCAGCGTTCCCGTGCCGCCGGCACTCAGAGCGGCCTGTTGCTTCAGCTCCTGGATGCGAGCCTCGAACCGGTTGTACTCCTCTGGTCGGTACTGCGCCACCAGGGTGACTACGCCGCCGGAAGTCTAAATGGGGATTCGATTAACACTCCAAGTACTCCAAGGAACTATCCCAGCCAGACTCACCTTGAGCGCTTGGGCCGCCTCCTCGTGGGTGGCGTGCGTTAGGTTGACGTTGTTCACGCTGAGCAACTGGTCGCCGCGCTTCAGCTCCGATCCGAGGTCCGCTGGGCCGCCGGCCAGAATGAAGGACACGTAGATGCCCTGGCCGTCCTCGCCTCCCACGATATTGAAGCCCAGGCCCTGAGGTCCCTTCTGTATGGTGATTGTGCGCGGCTCCCTGTGGCAGAAACAAACAATTAAGATACACTCCAGGAGCTCATTCAAAGGATTCACTAGAGGGTATGGGCATTTTTGGTCCTTCGAGCATAACTCGTTTCATATCTACTTCTGACTATCTATCCTGGCTGTGGTTTAAACAGAAGCAGAATTGGTCCTTCGAGCGACATTTCTATCCTTCTACTTCTATCCTTTCCCGACAATGGGAACTGGAATGGTCCTTCGAGCATTATCTGCTTTCTAACTACTCCCTACTTTGTCTCTAGACTATGGGTTGAAAGAAACAGGAATGGTCCTTCGAGCCAAATGCATTGTAGGTTTAAAATATACTTCTATCCTTCTTTCCCGACAATGGGATGAAAGAAACAGGAATGGTCCTTCGAGCCAAATGCATTGTAGGTTTAAAATATACTTCTATCCTTCTTTCCCGACAATGGGATGAAAGAAACAGGAATGGTCCTTCGAGCCAAATGCATTGTAGGTTTAAAATATACTTCTATCCTTCTTTCCCGAGAATAGGATGAAAGAAACAGGAATGGTCCTTCGAGCCAAATGCATTCTCGGCTTAAAATAGACTTCTATCTTGATCTTGGTCCTCCGATCCTTCGGAATGGCCCTTCGAGCATTATCCGCTTTACTCCTACTTCCTACTTTGTCTCCCGACGATGGGTTAAACAGAAACAGATTTGGTCCTTCGAGCCAAATGCATAGTCTGAAGCCTACTCTTGCCTCTGCTCCAGTGCCCCTACACCACTTGAAGAGTTAAACTCACCTGGTTATGTCCTCGGTGCTAACGGCGCGCGGAGTTCCTGGTGGTACGGCGGCCAGGACATTTGTGGATGCGTAGCGCGAGCCGGGCTCTAGGTTGTTATCAGAAATTGTTGGATGTTTTAGGTTTATCGATGGCATTGCGAGTTATCGGTTCGATATATTTATTTATCGTAGCACATTGAATGGTTACAGTTATTAAGACATATGGATCAAGAAAACATATAGACAGAGAGAGAGAGATAGATAGATAGAGAGAGAGAGAGAGAGGGAGAAAGAAAGAGATAGGTAAAGACAAAGAGAAATAGACATAAGAGAGAGAGAGAGCGGTTAATAAAGCTTGAATAGAAAATGAGAAGACTTCTTGCGAGCAAGTTCAGCGTCCAAGAAAATAGATAAGAATCCTTGAAGACAAGGCACAGAGAGAGAGAGAGAGAGAGGGGTGGATAGAGTCAGACAAACGCAAAAGGGACAGAGACAAAAGGCGACACGAGTAAAAGAGAGAGAAACAAACCGGCCAAAGAAAAAGAGAGCGACAAAAAATGAGGCCAACGGTAACGGAAACGGAAGACAACAAAACGGAAACTGATGAGATTACTGATAACCGCCCAGAACAACACCAACAAGCGCACACTCGCACACACTCCACACACACACACACACACACACAATAGTTATATGTACAACACTTCAAACACCTTAAATACACAACAAATCACAAAAAATCAAATCGGATATGTAGGATCCATGGTGATGGTTTAAGGGCAGGGCAGGGGGAGGGGCGGCAAACTGGGCTGGTTGTCTACGGGGCGTGGCTAGAAGGGTAGCAGGTAGCAGTTAGCAGCTTCCAGCACGTGTGAATGTGAATGACTTTTTCAGAGTCTCAAGCAGAGCAGCAGTAGCAATAGACATGTCGGTGCATGTCGGCAGTAGCAGTAGACCATGTCGGTGCATGTCGGTTATCGGGTAGATGTCGGTCGCCACGTTGTGGGTATGGAAGTGTGGCAAGGAGAGGCATCTTCAGCAGGTGGAGGGGGAAATCATATTAAATCGCAATGATGATCCAAAGGAAAGTGAGGTTAGGTGGACAACAATTGATAAGAAAAAGGGGAAATGATAGAAAGAAAAAGGAAATAAAAGCTCAAACCCCGCCCAAGGACTATTTCTTCGAGAGGACTCCGGGCCTCTCCAACAAATGGCCTTCGACGGGCATGATGGTACAGGATTAGTGTCGACTTTTAATGGAAATTATAAAATAATTAAAAAAAATAAAAAATAAAATCAATCGCTTACGACGCGGCTGGGGTGATTGGGAGCGGTTGGTGGTGGCCGAAGTGGACTCCACAACGGGCAGGGCGGGCATGGAGGCGTTATTGTTATAGAAGGTGGCTGGGGCAGAGGCGGGTGGTGTTGCTGCAACGTTGTTGTTGTTGTTGGTGGTGGTGACGGTATTGTTGCTGCTGCTGCTGCTACTGCTGCTGATGTTGTTGTTGTGGATGTTATTGCTAAGCGACGGCGGCAGTTTGCTGACTGTGGTGACTGTGCTTGTGTTGCTGGCAATGACTGATGCAGATGCAGATGCAGATGCAGATGGTGAGGCGGCTGCAGATGCTGCTGCCGGTGATGGGGGCGCCGCATCCACAACCGTATGGCCCACACTGTTTAGCGCACCTGTTGACTGCGAGTTGGCCATGTGCGCCGGCTGCTGGTGCACTTGGCTCTGGCTCTGGCTGGTCGCCAGCTGGGACTGCGACTGCGACAGCTGCTGTCCGGCCGAGAGGCCTCCTCCTCCCCCGCCTGAGGCACTGGTGGTCAGGTGCTGGGTCTTGCCCACGACGAGTGTCACCTTGTCGGTGATGGACTTCAGCGTGGCCACCGCCAGTTCGTGCGTTACGTTCTCCAGATTCTTTTCGCTCTAAAAAAAGGATACACATTAATTTCTGAGAAGAGACTCCTTACGGGAAGTCACTCACCCCGTTGGTGCGGACTCCAATCAGCTTGTCCCCGATGGAGAGGCGCCCGTCCACCTGAGCCGCTCCCCCGTCCATCAGCTTGGTCACGTAGATGCCGTTGTCGCCGGGGATGTGCTGGTTGCCGATGCCGCCGGCTATGGAGAAGCCCAGGCCCTTGCCGCCCTTGACCAGGTCGATTTCAATGACCTTGGGCCCGCCGCCGGCCGCACTGTCCCGGGCATCGCCCGGTGCCGGGGTGGTGGCCGCTGTGCCGCCCCGTTTCCGCTTCACATGCAACTTGACCACGTTGCCGGCCTTCTTGAGGGCGTCCACCGCCGCGGCGTGCGGCACATCCACCACGGACACCTCGTTCACCGAGACGATGATGTCGTTGATGCTCAGCCGGCCGTCGGCGGCGGCTGCCCCGCCGGAGATCAGCTTGGTGATGTAGATGGAGGTGTCGGTGCCGATGTGGGGGTTGTCCGTGCCCCCGGCGATCGAGAAGCCCAGCCCGGAGTTGCCCCGCTCCAGCTGGATGTCCTCGTACAGCCAGCTGTCGTCGCCATTGACCTGGATAGGTGGACAGATTGGATTGGGATTAGTTTGGCTTTTATTCGGGATTAGGCCGCACTGAGTGGGGTTGGGGTCAATGGGTTAAGGGTGTGGGTGGTTTAGGTGGTGGTTGGTGGTTTGTGAACAAGAAGTGTATGGAGTGTGAGAGTGTTTCGGGTTAAAATGTTATGAGACATGTAGTTTTTATTTTTTATAATTTTTTTATAATTTTTAAATATTTTTTTTATATTTTTTTTATATTTTTTATTTTATTGAAAAAAGGAGCCTTGGAGAAGGGAAAAATAAAGGAAACCTGCCTGTCCTTTTGCTTCAAAATTGTTTTTAAAAATTAAGATTTTTTAACATAAATATGCATATATTCCTAAATTAGAAACAAAAACTAAATGTTTTTAACTAAAAAAATAAAGGTTGCTTTTTTAATTCGATTATTGCCAGCAGATCTTATTTTAAAGAATCTAATCTGTCATTTTTTCCAAAATATTGCTACTCGATCGATATATTTGAAACTTTAAACACATTTTTAATAAATTAAATTTTAAATAATTTTATTTTTCATTAAAAAATGGCGGAATTTTTAGTGCAAAATAACAGTTTGCTCTTTAGACAGCCGCCAAAAATGTTTGATGGCAAAAAAAAATTATCAGAGAGGGATTGAGGGAAGATTTGATTAAAGTTTAACTAATTTTTCTTTATTTTTTATTTTCTGATTATTTCCGGCCAAGTCCTGGGCACTGTTGCCGGCTTCTGCCTAAATATTTCTCCATGAAAAAGTTGCCATAGATTGTGAAAAGTGTGTGATGTACAAAATGATGTACAAAAGCTCAGAATAAAATTCCTCAATTCAGATTTGGGAAATAAATCCACAGAAAAAGTATTTTTTTTAAATCTGGAAACCCCTATCCCCCCTTAATAATTAATTTACATTTTTTTAGTCTGAAAAAAAAAGTATTACAAAGTTTCCCCAATGCCTTAGATGAACTTTTTTTGTAATTTTCGGATCTCGCGTTCAGGGTCTGGGGGGATGGCTTGAATTACGGCTGAAATAAATGCTCCCAAGCACGATTTCTGGGCTGATGATTGCTTACTTATTATAATCTTATGTGAATGAGTGTTTTTTCTCAGTGATGGAGGGGTGGGATGGGGCAAGTGGACGAACACACGACGACAACAAACAAAATGCAAATGTAGTTAAGACGACAAACAGCGGAGATGGTCGACAGGCAGGCAGGGCTTCCATTTTCGATCTAATTCTTAGAGCTAGACTCTTGAAAGTTAATCCAAAAACAAACTAAAATAGCAATTGTTCTGCAAATCTTTTATTCTTTGGAAAAAATCGAAAATGGAGACACAACCCGCCTCGTTGTTTGGCTCGAAAATGTCCAACTTGTGGCTTACCTTTCCCGAAGACGCCTTGTGCAGCTGTTGGAGATTCGGAAAGTGAATGAAAGAGGTTTTGGATCAAAAGTAGAGGCGACAGGCTACTCCCTAATCGTGGATGAGTCCCCCTCCCCGCAAAGATTCAGAAGAGGTGGGAAACCGTGTCAATGGCGTGTGGCGAGATATCTCGCTGCCATTCGCATTCGCGTTCTCCGGCCAGCAGCCGCTGAAAATGGCAGCCGGGGCCAACCCCTTAAGGCAGCGCCAAACGAGTTCAATTGATTAGCAGGCCAGTGCCAATGAGTTCGTCAAGAAACTCAAACGCTGTGTGCACTTTTGCAGCCACAGCGGGCAGCCCCACCCACTCCCCAGCGCCAGTCTGGCGAAAAATTGCCAATTAACCCTGGGAGTGGGTCAGGTCTGGGCCGCTCCAGCAGGCTAGCGGTTAAAAGTATTAATAGGCTCTTAGGGTTAATCGCCCGGAGGATCGCTGCAGTCAACAGTGGTGGTTCCACAAAGAGTACTCGAAAGAGTAACAGTACCGGGTATCACTTTTAAGAGAGTCGTTCCAGTCAAGTCCACCTTTGAAGAGAACTTGGAGAGTCTAAAGGCATTTGTAAGAGAGTAACAGTTATCCTTTAGTTAAGAGATTCTAGTCCCCAAAGGAGAGTTTCTTTAAGACTTTTTCTCAATGGAGATTAAAGTCTATCCCCCTTAGCGAGTGGGCACTGTGGCACTGGCCCTTGGGCCAACAGGGTTCGTGCCACTTCTGCTTCCGCTGCCGGCGGCTCTGGTTACACTTTTTTCCCTCCGACCCCAAGAGAAAAATGTCGAGCGCGCAAAAAAAATGAAAAATTACATCATAAAGTTAACAATCGGAACTCACTTAATAAGAGCGGGCGTGTCGGGAGGGGTGGGGGGTAGACTCTGGCACAAGCACCACACTTTTTAGCCACAAAGACCCCCCGAAGCACACGCAACGCTAACGGGGCCAACGAGGTGCGATAGGGTCTTGGTTTTGGCTCTTTTCTGGTGGGTCGTTAAGCAGGGCCACCCTTGAAATTAGTGGTGGTGGGGGGTGGTGGTGGGTGGTAGCACTAAGGGGGCGCCATATCTAATCTGCGATAAACAAATGCTGGGTGGGGGGGAGGCGTCATCCGAAAATGCGGAAAAGCCATAGACGATAAAATACTCGAGCAGAAGAGCAAGATTTGTGGCACGATGCTGCTTCTTCCCAGATAGTGCCACACATTCCGATCCGATGAGTCAAGTACGAGGCAGAGTACTCATCGAGCTTCAATTGTAGCAGAAAGTGTACTTTTTTGAGACAAATTTGAAGTAAAAGGTTTCTTGCCTTTAGGAATGGCTTTCTTAAGGGGGTCTAGGGGGTCGGGTCTGGTCTAGAGATTCCAAAACATCGAAACTTTAAACGTTTTTTTTCTCAAAACTGTGTTTTTCGGTACGATATCTACGATTTTCCAGGTTCTACTGTACCGATTTACTTGAAATTTGGACTTGGACTCCTCCTTATTGGCTTTTCTGGAACTGGAACTAGGCCCATCCCCAAATTTTCATTTTTAAAATTTTTTAAAACTCAAAACAGTCAAAAAAAGTCAAAAACAGACTTTTCTTTTCCCTAAAATTCACGTTTCTAGACCAGAAACCCTAGACCCCCCCTAAAGAAACCCCCTTTGCCATCTTCAAGTCAAAAATAAAATAATATTTTTTAGAGAAAAGCTCCCCCAAATCCCTCTACGCATAAAAAAAGGCACTAAAAACGCTAAACTTTGCACAGAAGTGAGTCAAGAAGCTGCCGCAGAGTGAATCACTGGCGGGATATACTCGATTCCCGGCCATATCTTAGCCAGGCTGCCAGCACAGATCGGGGACAGGCGATCGCCGTGTGGAATGCGTCAAGCTGCGCTGCACTTCATTGACCAAGTCGAGTGCCATAGACGGCTGTACTATATAGCCACTATATACTGTGCCAGGCAGATCCATGTGGAAACACCTGCGAGTAACCGAAACGGAAATCCAAAGTCGTCAGCCCCCAAAGGGCGGGGGGGAGCTAAAATTATGGTTCGATATGTAGACTGTCCTTCGGTTTTATTCGTTTTGCCTTCAATGAGTGACGTGCTTTGTTTATAATTCCCAACTGGCTGGGTCGAAAGAGAGGCCGAGTGCTCTCTTTAGCCAGTTTCCACTGTAAATTCCTCCTTCTTTCTGCTCTCTTTTTCGGTGGGTGGCAAAAAAAAAAAAAAAAACGAAAACAACTATTTCTAGCGGCCAGAGAGGGAGAGAGTCAAATTGGGGACAAGTGCAGTCAAAGAGAAAGAGCCAATTAGAGAGGGAGAGAGAGCAAAGGGGGAGAAGAAAGCTGGGAGAGAGGGCTACGCCTGCGCTGAATGCCAGAGTGAGATATTAAGGGCAATAACAACAACAGTAAAGCTTGTTGGAGCAAAGAATAGAACAAGAACCGTTAGCATTAGACGACATTCACGACTGACAGAGATGGCTATAGTCTTGTTGTTGTTATTGCTGCACAGTGATGGCAAAAATAGAGGGAGGGGCGACAAGTTCCTATTGAAACAGGCCACTACTGTAAACACACATGTCTCTAGCGCTTGGCCAGCTTTCTGGCCAGCTAGTCGGGCCTGGCTAGCGAATTTTGTTAAAAATAAACCATGGAATCATCGCCCAGTCGCTGCCAAAAACAGATCCGATCGCCGGATATTGCATAAAATCTGGGTCGATCGGGGGGGAGCCAGTGGTAGTGGGTGGTGGCGGTGGAGCTGGGAGCTGATCTTTACCGAATCCAGGTTGAAGAGCGAGGAGACCTTCTTGATGAAGCCGCCACCGCTGCCGCTGCCGCCGCCGTCGCGCTTCTTTTTCCTTGTCGTCATCGCTATGCTATGCCCCTTGTTGTTGTTGTTGTTGCCTCACGTTGTCCTTTATTCCGTTGTTATTGTTATTTCGGATCCTGTCGCGACACACACACACTTCTGAAAGACCGTTGTTGTCGAAAACCCACCAACAACACACGGACGAGTGCCGGCTGCCGCGTGTGCGAGTGTGTTAGTGGCGGCTGCTGCCGTCTTCTTCTTCTTCTTCCTGGCGTTTACTATAGCTTTTGCTTTTGTTGGGTGTTGTTGGGTGATTATCCAACGAATCGTCGAGCTTTGCACTAGATAAACAACAACAACAACCAAAAAAAAAATCACACAAATCGAACTTTACTTGGTTTTCCGCGGCACGCGCGTGTGTGTGTGCCTTGGGGCGTCGGTGTGCGTGCGTCGGCGATCTTCTTCACTCTCCGACAGACGCTGACCAAGTGTCGCCGCAAAAACAAAAAGCCAAACACACAATTGGTAAGCGAACAAATAAAAAAAAAGTATTTAACAAAAAAAATAAAACAGCGCGCGGTCGTGGGAGCGTTGGAGAACGAATGAGAGAGAGAGAGAGAGAAGCGGTGGAGCTCTGAATTATTTATTTATTGTTGGCAGTAAATGGCAACGCTCTCTCGCTCGCGCTCGGCGGTTCTATTTTTGCGTGCGCCTGTGTTGGTGTTGCATGTTCTGGAGCGGCGTTTATTGCGGCTTTGTTGCCGTTGCAGTTGCAGTTAGGCCCAGCATGTTGCACATTTCTTGTTGCAGGACGCACACACACTCGCCTTTTTGTTTTGTTGGCACTATCGATCTTGCAAGAGGGGGAAAAAAAACCTCGCCTGCCTTTTTCGTCAGCGCTGGCAATGCCTCTCCGTGCAATGGAATCCGATTGACTCTTTCGCTCTCTCTCTCCCCCACTCGGTTACGCGACACTCCCGCCGCCCGAATCGAAAATAGCTCTACGCCCGCTCACTCACGCCTCTTTTAGTCCTATCAGCGATTCATATTTAATTCACATTTCAAGACGCGCACAAAACAAGCCACAAAAACAAAAAAGAAACGCGCTAACCGAGGAGCGAAGAACCGAAAAAACCGAAAACAACACACCCAGCTACAGGGTTGCCAGATGATTGCAGCGACCGTAGCGAGGGTCACACTAGTCTTCTGTGCCCCGAACCGGGCGGGAATCTATGAATCGGGTGGGACTGTTTGAAATATCACCCTAATTGGCTAGTGTGGAGTGCCTAGACGCAATCAAGGACATATTGTCGTTCTATCCAAGCAGGCTCAGAGATTTACCAAAAAGGACAGTCTGTGATATGATCCTCAATATAGGCAGATATAATGTGGAAAAGATATATAACAGGAAGCTATAACTCTATTATTAACACCATTTAAAGATCTTTTTTAACAGCTATTGTCCCAATAGCTGATTATTTAAAAACTGCAGTAGAATGATTGAAAAAAGGTCACACTAGCGGCCACTCACCATAAAATACTAAAAATACCCAGTGTGGTTTGTGTCCAGGCTAAAAAAACGATCACGGCGTTGACTTGAAACATTTTCTTAATAATTAAATAAAAAGCAATACAAACCATCGTCAAGCAATAAAAACAAACAGAATAAGAAGCGCAAAATAAATGCATATATTTTTGGTTTCAAAGATTTCACAATCAGTGTTTCTTAAAATACAAAATCAAGTTTCAAGTTTGCGAAAATAAAAATTAAACTTAACAAGTCATGCTAAAAAAATAAAACAAGGAACTTAGGTCGAGATTAACAGATATTTAAATTAAAAACTATCCATGCATTGTGGAAATGCCGTATGAACCGGTTAGGTGTAATAGAATAGGCTTAACATTCTTCAGACGCTTTTATGTACATAGGTGGTCTGAAACTTGGCTTAAACACTAAAGGGCAATGGCTGCCACGCACCGGAAACGGAAGCGGGCGGCGCTCGGCCCACAAACTCAAGCGAGGAGCCTCGAAATGAAAAGCGGAAAATGGGGCTTTATGTACTATATACACATAATATAATGTATGTGAAGGGGGCGTGCTCCCAATTACACTGCGACTCTAAATTGGCTGCGTTTAGGTCTGAATAATTAAGGTCCTCGAGGCAGGAAGTGCATCGCAAATGCCACGCCACTCTTTTAAGTCAGACGGCCCATGAAAAATTCAATTTAAAAGCACTTGAGTCGCAGGGGAGCGCTTGAAGAGTTAATTTGTACTGGGTACTAGGGAGTTTGCGGGCCAGTTAACTTAAATGTTAATAATATTAATTTTAAAGTCAAGAAAACTAAAGCAGAGTTTTAGTTTAGAAATGAATTAGAATTAAAAGTGTTCAAGGTATTTTGATTGTTTCCCAATATAATTGGCTTAGATTACGGGTTTTAATTAATTTATATTTTAAAAATGGTTTATTGTTTAATTCATAAATCTGCCTTTAAAGTTTAATTTAAATTTAAATTATAAGAAAAATATCTGTCTCTTCTAATTAATAAACGTTTCTTTCCCAATGCGATTATTTCCTAGCAACTATCGATTATTATAATCGACTATCGATTAACCTATTTTAGGCAAAAACGGAAACCATTTCCACTTCCCTTTGCTTTAAGGTTCCTGAATAGGTGTCTTAGGATTACAAAATAATAAAATTAAGATTTAAAATTAAAATTAGGAGCAGGCTAAAGGCATTTTTTGGTTAATTATTTTCTGTTTTCGAGGATGAATGTGTGAGTTTTCGGTTTGGAATGCGTGTCCTGGCATAGCTTGTATCTTTGGAGGATTCTTTGGAGGATTCAGATGCGGCCATTGGCACAAATAATTAAATTGCAGCGACTTACGGTCTGCGACCCACTCCGCGGCTTCGAGCCCTGCGCCTGGGCTGGGGTCAGGGGCTGCTGGCTCTGCTGCTGCGGCGATCGGGAGCTGCGCTGCTGCTGCTGCTGCTCAGCCGGCTCTTCCTTGGCGTTTTCCGTATCCGATTCGATGCGCATCCGCTGGTTCTACGGATATACATAAAAAAAAAATGGGAAAAAGGATAATTCAGATTCTGTTTTATATCAAAAAATATCATAAAAATGTTTTTAATAATTTCAATCATAAATATCTTACCAGCCTTCAAGAAAAGGATATTTTTTTGATAAAATAAGTTTAGGTTTAGATACCCGGTACTTCTTGGATTGTAAGGGGCAGGAAGAAGTGTCTATTGTATCTATAGGATACATATTCCCGATCAGCACCAAGCTAGACTTTTAAGACTATGTATGATTCATAAAAAAAATAACTTAAGTTAATGCTAGAATAGCTTTCTTTGATGAAACCTTTAGCCTATCTCCACTACTCCATTTTATGTTATCCTTTGTAGAATATCCTTTAAGTGTATATCCCCCAACCCCCAACTTACGTTGGCACAACAGCAGGCATACCGTGAACCGCCGCTGGATTCTTTAACTTTGTCCTTTTCCTTATCCTTTTGTCGTTCACGAGATTGGTGTTGCTGTGGCTGCTGCTGCTGCTGCTGTTGTTGTTGCTGCAAATGCTGCTGCTGCTGCTGCTGGGGTGGTGGCGCCGTCAACTGACGCCGACGACGCCGCATGCGCACCGGCGACCGCGAGCCAACGTAATTGGAGAAGCGGCGCCGCGAGTGGCGCACTATCGACACCCAGTCGATCATTTCTCAGAGTTCCCCTCTCCCGAAGGAGGGTTTGCTTCGATTTTTGTTTGTCGGTGGGTTCAGGTATCCCTGCTGGGGTTTTCTTTTTCGAGGCGAGTCTTTAGTGTTTCACTTTGTGCGTTTCATTTTCCTGGCGTGTTGATGGAGTGTTGATGTTTTGAATAATTGAATAAATACCGTTCGAGGGGGTCGAGGGGGAATAAATGGCCCGGCTAATGCTGCAAATCAAAGGCCCATTTATAATTCCGGAAAAATAAACACGAAAATCAAAAAAACAAATTCAAAGGCAAACATCAAACGGAAATTGTGATGTATTTTTTGTACAGTTATGTTTTCTCTTTGCGGAGAAGAGTTGCGATAGCAACAAGTTGTCCCCCACACACACACTCGCTAGGATGGGGACTGCAAGAGAAGCGGAAATGGCGGAGGAGCTGGAACGAATGAGATTGAAATCAGCAGCCTGTCATCTTTGTCTCTCTCCATCTCCATCTCCGTCTCCCCCTCTCTCTCACCAACACAGACGCCTCTCTCGGTTGGAAATCTGTTTGCCATTTCAATTTTGCTTTGCGCGGGGCGGGGGCTAAGGGGGCAACGGGTGGGTACTTGCCACCCACTCAGAGAAAAATAAATAAATATGTACAGTGGCCGCTCGCCTGCCAGTTCATATGGCGGGGGAAAAAAAAAACAAACTCTGATTCAAGCAAAACACTGCCACAGCAGTGCACTATAAGATACTATAGCGTGGAAATATTCCGGCCGATTCCGGTTTCAAGAAAACATTTATCCTGCTCTCTGATCAGCTTTATTTGCTTATTTTTTGTTTTTTATTTTTTTATTTATTCCGCTGACGGGGAGAAGCAGGAAATAGGAGCAGTTTAAGGGAGAAGTTTGTTTTCTTTGAAATGGAAATTTTTTTCAGATTTCTATTTGGACCAATAGCTTTAAGGATAGGGTTTAAGGATTTAGTGGTTTAAGGATTTGCAAGAGAAGTATGAGTTTTGGCAGAAACTTGTCAGAATTATGATTGTAGACCATCCGCTTCTGCCAGATTTGGATGTGGGATGAGCCAGCAGAGTAGGTGCTGCCAAGAATCATTGTTTACAGGCCTGCCAGGGCCAGCTCTTGGCCAGGGGAACATGTGTTCGCAGTGCCGTCTCGGATGTTCTAAATCCGTAAAGTTCTTCTGCTCCGAGATACTTGCGGGCCATGTATCGCGAAATTAGCAGACTGCCTCGGACTCGGAGGGCCGCGTCAGGGGGATAGGGCAGGCCTGGGCGGAAAATCCAAACGCTATTTGGTATTTGGGATTTGGTATTTGGCATGAGGCAAGCGGCGGCGAGCTGCCAAAATAAATAGTCTGATATATTGCCGTCGTCGCAGGTATTGTTCCTCTGGCTGCTCTTTCGGTTTAACGATGTTTTCCAATGCCAGACGACGCTGACCATGTCAGCCATGAATGAAGAACTCAATGGATCGGCGCGCTATATAGACTACACGGAATACATATAGAGAGAGAGAGCGAGGCAGCCCCCAGGGGCGGGGGTGGGGGTCTGGGCGAGAAGTGCCAAACAAAACTGAAAAGTTGGCAAAACATTTTAGCCAACTTTCAGCTCGGAAGCTGCTTCCTATCACTCTCGTATAATTTCGTTAATTTGTGAACTTGATGAACCTTACAGCAGAGTTTTTAATTAAATTCCCAGTAGAGGAATAGTTTTGGGAGCCAGATGGAGCCAGCCTGCCAGCCTGCCAGCCTGGATGCCGAATTACAACAATTAATTAAAAGTAATGGCTCAATTAAATACTAAAATGTGTGTGCCACCTGACGGTTTTCATTTGTGAGCGATTGCTCTGTGTGGGTGGGTAGGGGGCGGCGCACGGGGCGTATGCGTAATATTCGGAATACTCATCCGCCCCGTTGGCCGCCTTGTAAGTTGGCCTCCTGTCTGCCGCTTGTTCTTGTGCGATGTGTACATTATGTCCTACAATTATGTAAAATGTTTGTTTTTGGCGCCAAACGGGATGAGTGATGGACACGCATGTGCCAGAGGGAGAAACGGAAACCGGTCGGTCTGCCACTGATAAGACGACAGACAGCAGAGCCAAGGATACACGCCAGGGACTACACTGAAACTCAAAACTACACGATTCTGGACTTTTTTTCTGGACAAACAAAAACAGAGTGCGATTCCCCGTTTCCACTTTGAATCCTTGTTTTAGTTCCTCTATTTCGCTGTCGCTTTGTTTTTGTGCGTGCTCGTCCGCAGTTAACGAGGGTTAAACAGCGTCTGGGGGGGTTAAAGGTGAATCCCACGTTCACAAAAAAAATACAAACAAAAAAATGGAAGCACACACACACACACTCACGCCAGAATGTACACACACACGCATTGTAGACAGACACGCGCCGCTATGCAAAAATTTGTGCGACTCGACGCGTCGACGGCACGACTGTTACTACCGCCGCTGCCGCTGCCGCTGCCTCTGCCTACGCCGCTGTTGGGCCGTTCGACGCTGCTGCCTCAGCCGCTGCCTTCGCCGTTTTCGCTAGCACCCACTCCACACCCACAAATGCCACCCAGTGGCATACCACACCACACCGCACCAGACCAGACCGGGTCCGGGTGGATACGGCTGCGACTGCGACTACAGGTCCGTTCGCCCCTCCGTCAGTGCTGCCCAGTCCCCAGCACACGTTCCTCCAGAAGCCAAAAAAAAGCCAGAAAATCTAGACTGCGATTTTGCATTCAATCTGAAGGATCAAAATCTGATAATCTTTTTAAGCAAAAACTACGCATTAAATATTAATTACAGACTAATTTAGGTCTTAAAAACAATAAATTTATAATAAAAAAAAATAAATCCAATATTTTTAGTTCATTATTGAAAGAGATTCTTAGCTGAACTTCTTAGCTTTTTTATTTAACAAATTGTAAATATTATTTAACAATATTGATATTATGACCTACAAGAATATATATTATAAAATATATATCTTATACATTATTGTATGTTCATAATATTTATTTATTAATTATTTATTTATTAGATGTTTTTAAAAAAGTTTACACAACTTGACTAACAGATTTGGGGCGTAGTTATGAAGATAACTATATAGTTATTAGCTATATATATTCATAGCTATATATATATAGCTATATATTCATAATTAGCTATCTAGCTATATAGTTATCTTCATAATTAGCCAAGTTAACAGTAGATATATTGTTCAAACATTATGTTGAACATGAGAGCTAATATCTTAAGCAATGTTAAAATATTTCAACATATGAGTTAAAAATATACAGTGAACTATATATTGTTATCATAATAATACAAAAGCCAAAATACACATATACATACATGCATACTAATTCTAAAAAATATAAAATGTACACCAGTTTTTGTGGCCCTTTGCAGAATGTTCAAGCATTGAACACGATTAGAATCCAAAGATAGAGTCTCAAGGGATCGGAGCCATGGAAATAAGAGATAGGCATGATTTGAGACCGATCCCCTGCAGCCTAAGTACATATGTACATATGTGGTGCACTTGAAGCACTTAGAAAAGGGTCACATAGCATGTCAGCGTAGAGTTCGTTGATAAGTATTTTTAAATAGATTTAAGATTTTCATGTATCTTTCTTATAAGAGAATGGAAATAAATAAAAACAGTTTTTAAAACGGAACTCATTGGAGTAACACAAAAATTATTGGGCTCCTCTTAACATATATTTTAATTTTAAATTTCATTGTTTAAATTGGTTTTTATTAGGAATTTGATTATTACCTTAATGTTTTCTGCTGTTGGGTTCTTGAGATACTCAGATATTCATAATATATTAATGTAAAATATAATTAATTTATTCAAAGAAGGTTGGATATTTGGATTGAATTCATTTTTATTAAAACATTCATCAAAGGATACAGGATACAGTTCCTGCCAAAAGTAACTTTGTTTTCTTGAGAAAAAACTTAGTTTTCTTAAAACTAATAATATTTGATTTTTAGAAATGCCATAAATTGTTTCTCCTTTTGTTAAATGATATAAAAAATGTCAGCTGGAAAAAGGCCAACTTGGCCAGCCCTGAGGCCCGTCCGTTTTGGGCCACGAAGCACCCGCCAAGTAGCCGAAAGCTGAGAAAGCCGAGCCGTTCGGCTCTGCCGGCGTCGCCGTTTCGGCCCGGCCAAACAAAAGAGCCAAACGGAACACCAACAACAACGGCAACAGTAATAACAACAACAACAACAACAAAACAACAACACGGCACAACAAGCAAAAAATTAAGCAACATAAAAAAAAAAAAGAGAGAAGCAATAAGTAATGGGAACCTTGGGCAATCGTTCATTGGTTAGCACTGATAACAAACATTTGTCGGCTTTCAGGATCAGGACTCAGCATCCTTCGAGCCAAAGGCCACAGTGGGGCCTCGAAAATCAGAGACTGTGATGTGTCATGTAGAAATTATATTCTACCTAAGCTTTTGGCTATAATTCTAAGAATTTAAGACATCTTGGTAAACTTTTTACTCAAATAATTTAATGATAATTATATAGTAACCTATAGCTGATTTCTGGAATATAAATACATAAGATATATATTGAATATATGGAATATAAATAGGTTGAGATACTTTTTAAATATTAGGAAAAAATATGACAAAATATATAATAGTTTTAAACTATGTTTAAAGTTTAGTTTTATTTAAGCATACTAATTAGCGAGTAACCACTGTACAGACGTTTACCGTTCTATCGCCTGGCATTTACCGTTTTCCGTTCCGGCGTTACATTTTGTTTTCTTTTTTTTGCCAATTTTTAACGTAAGGCTTTAGCAGCCGTTACGTTTCATCGTTCGCCGTTCCTATGAACGGTTTCACGACTTGGCGGTATCAGTACGCATGTCCCTGGCGACAGGATAATGCCAGCAACAACAACAACAGCAAAAACAAGGCGCCAAACGGCAGGACAACGGCAGAGGCGAGCAAGCGGGACAGCAGGAGGGCGGCAAGAAAGAGACGGGCCCTTCCGAGAGTGAAACGTAAATCTGAGCCTTTGTGTCTGCAGCTCCTGCTTTTTAATGTGTAGGTATAAGCGCCATCAATCGTCTCAGATAGAGTCCTTTGAAGGTTCGACTGGAGGATACCCTACAGAGATCTTTCATCCTTTCCATAAATCCAAGGAAATTATTGTTTCAAAACCAAGTCTTGTTTATTGAAAGCAAAGTCTGTATTATTTTTAAGACAAATCCTTTTAGACCTAGAGTCCTTTGAACCTCCTTTAGTTGGCACTTTCTGCAGGATATTTAAGCCGTGTGGGGAACGCATGTGAAGGACATTAAAGTGCCTTGATTGGTGGTTAGGCGGGGCTCATGCCCGCACGGTTGTCATAGCCACTCGAGCCGCAGCCCAGGACATCACAGAATTACGGCCTCGAGGACATTCAACCGTCTCAGGCGACTAGCTCAAGGATCGAATGCTCTGTGCTCGAGCCCCCCAATCATCGGCCCTCCATCTAGCCATCCCTGCCTCGTCCTGGCCGCTGCTGTATCCGCGCGCCACGTGCTCGAGGCACAGGACACGTTCGAGAGATTTCAATTAGTTGCTACGGGGCAACTAATGGTTCTGCTCTCGATTTCTCCTCTTTCAGGGATGGGCTGAGAGGGAGCTAAACTTTTATGGGCCGGATATTAACCCATTTAACCCATTTAAGCCCCCATCAATGCACGAT
This sequence comes from Drosophila monieri, assembly GCA_035047585.1. NCBI lineage: Eukaryota > Metazoa > Arthropoda > Insecta > Diptera > Drosophilidae > Drosophila > Drosophila monieri. Next base: position 8,989,637 of record JAWNPJ010000061.1, on the reverse strand, counting down.
TTCCTCTTCACTCTACCTCGCAGGGTTTATTCCTTTGGTTGCATTGTTGGTGTACATTTTGTAGACTTGTGTGAAAAATTAGAAAGAGGATGCTTTACAGGACAATTTAGTTGTTGAGTTGTGGCTTCCAGTCCAGTTCCAGAAATGTTGACCGCTTTATATTCCAAGAAATGGTAAGATTGTTCTGGATGGAGTGTGGGCGTTTCCAAACCGAATGATTCTCTTTGGAGTTACCAAAATTTAGACTCTTCATGGGGAGTATCAATTATCACCAATGAGATGATAATTGTAGAGGTAGAAGTCTCACAACACAAGAAGAATCCAACGACATCCCCTGCTGGAAAACAGTTGACCTTCTTCGCCATTCTCCTATCTTTGGAAGTCTTTCTTGAAGACCTCTCCTCAACTATCCGAACTAACTCTGCAACTAAGCAGGGATTCTGATGAAGCTAATATTATAATAATTATTAAAAATAAAGTATTAAAAATCATACCTCAGTCCCCTTTAATTAAAACTCTTTGGAAATCTTGAATCTTAACTCTTTGATGTTAAAACTTTGAAAAATAAATCTGAAATTAAACCCTTGCTTACTGAGTTTTTTATATTTTTTCTACATACCTGTCTCAACAAATAAAAATATCTTTAATCTCCTAAATATATATCCTGCAAGGGAACTCGCTTTCTTGACTGATTCCCACCTTGATGAAGTACAGGGTATGCAGGTACAGAGTATATTCTCTATGGAGTTCTATGGGAATCCTTCAATTCAATTCCTTAAGAAACAATATTGGTTGTTGAAATCGGATAGTTCAATTTTTAACTTCAATCAGCAACTCTGAAACTACTGTCCTTCTTGAATACCCTCCTTCGATGGGTCGTTCTTTAGGGTTTCTATTGGCTAGAAAATGGCTATTCTTCCTTATCTATATACCTCTCTGACGTTAGGTCTTAGGTCTGTTTTAAGGATCAAATACCAAGATTTTCTTGATCTTCCCTTCCGCAGAACTACGATGAGGTTCTTGCTAATCGCTTCCTAAACTCTAGACAGAGGGATTCCTGAAGGCACTTTATGTTGAAGGCAAAGGCAACAGTCACACCCTCAAAGCTAGACCCTTTATTGCGTAATTCCTTGGCAAGTTCCGGTAAGACTAAAGATCTAAATTGAAATAAAATTTGGAATAAATTTTGTATCTATTTTTGAACACTTCACCTGATAACTCTACTTGGAGCACTTTTATTTGTATTTATTTCACTGATGAAAAATTATTGGCCGAAAATATTTTCTAGGAATTATTTTGATGTGTTTCGTTCGATGTTGTTTTAAGACTAAATGAATCTGGGCTGAGGGGTCGGCTTATATAGGCTGAGGTTGACAGTCACAGCCTACTTTTCAGCAAATATTTAAGTTCTCTGGTCGAGGCCTACTTTGTGGAACTCTCTGGCCCACAAAACTGAATTTGATACAGAAGCCGATAAGTTTTTAGAGCCTAAACCCTCTGAAATCGATAGGTCGAGCAACCAGTTAGAGATGGGTTCCCCCGATAGATAAAATCGATAGATTCGATAGGCTTGCAAATGTTTCCTTTAAATAGTTGAAATGCTTATGAATATGGAGTGGGGGGCATGCAGGAGGTAGCTGTGTGTTTCTTACCAGGATCTCTTCCAATTCACTCTTAAAGGTTCTGCTGAGGGCCTCGGCATGGGCTTGGGCATTGTTCGCGAGATTGTTCGCGATCTGATTTTGATTGAGAGCTGATTGGTTGGTCTGATTCTGATTCTGATTCTGATTGGATGAGGCGTCGTTGTTAAACTCATAGGCGCAATTGCGATTTAGGTTTGAAGTTTTTATAAACTGTGCGGTGTTCGGGGTATAGTAAGTAGTAGTAGTAGTAGTAAGCATGGTGTGGAAGAAGAGAAGAATATAGAAAAGTATAGAATAGAGCAGATCGAGTGGGGAGACAGCAGATATACATAAGATATAGAGTCTGGGGAGGCGCAGGACAGTTGAAAGACTCTAGTAGAAAGTACAAAAAAAGGGTTAAGGACATAATTGATTGAAAATAATACTCGAAATAGATTGAGGACAGTAGATATATATAGATAGGCAGGAAGTATGATGATATCTTTGGCTATAAAATGGAAAATGTCATGAAATGATGAGAGAAATGAAGCTCAGAAAAAGTAACTCTAAAAGCTAGACATTTATATTCTAATTCAGAGACAGGACCTCAACCCAAAAGTATTCTAACTACTTAAAGATGGCTTCTTTTTGGCACTCACATCGGCTATTTTGACGGCCTGTCCATCCTTTTCCCATTTTGTTGCAATTTGCAAGGTCTCCGCAGTTTTCTGTTGTATGCTCTTCGAGTCATCCAATAAAGTCAATTCATAGAATTCTTGTATATCTGGAATGGACAATGGGATTCAGTTTAAACTATATAGGATGGATAGAGGCCTATAAACTAAATATTTCATAAAAGTATCTTTCCACAGTATCTGCTAACATATACTTAATCTCTAGTTTAAACTATAATGCTTATTGCTTTATTCTCCATAATATTACTATAAAATATCAACACTTAACTAAAGTGCTTGTTGTATTAAACATTTTTGTTATATTTTAGATGCACAAAACCTTTGTTTAGATACCTATGGAGGTTCTGGCATTTCAATACATTTTTAGACGATTTTTAGGTATGAAAAAGACTTCTTTGTTATAGAAATATTTAATATTTCATTAAACTATCAAATCTCTTTTACAATCCTAATCTATAAGGATTAAAGTTTCCTGTACTAAATAACTATACTAAGTAGTAAGTTATACTATTGTGTACTGTAGCTAGTCATGCCAAATAATTGTATCTACAGGCTCCTGATGGTCTTATTTTTCCAGAATTTATTAAAGATGTTGGGCACTCCGTTAGGCACTCTGGATCTATCTGAAATCAGAGACTAATTAGATTTAATCTTCCTTTAAAGTGAACTCCATTATAGACTCACCCGAGCAGAGCCTTCTGGCAATCATGACTCGTTTTCCAGACTTCCGATTGAAGTGTTTATTTGGCTTTCAGTTCCAGGAGGGTCTCTGAATGTATTTATTTTTTTTGGCCACTGCCAGCTCAGCAAAATGGAAAGCTAAACAGAAAAGCGACTTAACCCCCTGATGCCGGCGAAGAAATTCTTGGGAAAACAAACAAGAGCCGGGGGGGATCGAGAAGTGGCAGTGCGGTTAATGAAGTTGGAAAACATTGAATAACGATAACGAGCCGGAGAAGTGCAGTCGCATGAATAAAGCCAGCGGATCAGAGACTCTGCCTTAAGTCCACATGAAAAACAAGCCTTGGAAGCGGAGACTGAGAGAAAATAGTCTCCACTCCCACTCAGACTTGTAAGCACAAGCTCTTACTTGGTCTCAGTTTCTCTCAGTGTAATTATGGACGAGTGGGGGGCAAAAAGCGGCGGAAATCAGAAACTGTCAGAATGCATCTCAAATGCACACATTTCAATGCAAACTGACGCCACTGACAGCGCCGACTAGGGGCTGGGGGGTGGTGGATGGTGGACGGATGGACGGGAACCGGAACCCCTCGTGTACACACAAACACACACACTCACGCATATGCAACCGCCAATATGTTCCGCTTCAACAGCAGTCAAGTGGCCCAAATGCGGGAACTGAAAACTGAAAAGCCTGAAAAATAAAATTGAAACGAAATCCATGGCGCCCATTTAATTTCCTGTGCACGACAGCGTCACTTGCCAGCAATCCCGTTATGTGCAGTGGCGTGCAACAGGGACGGGTAGCATAGTGCTGCGCGAGCGAGAGCGCCATATTGAATTGAGTTCCATGGGGCATTCGATATGCCACCAATATAACAAGAGGCGGTCGGCAGGGGGCAGGAAGTATGAAAATAGTGTGTACCCTAGTACAGTAATGACATCTAATGATTTCCATTCCAACTCATATACCATATGGGCACACTGGCCGCCCTAATGTGCCCAGAGGCAATCTAGATACATTGAAGATTAACTAACAGTTGTGATAGTAGTTACATTAGGGATATTAGGGATAAGGATGACTAATGACTCGCTCCAAGTGACTCTGTAGAGGGGCACACTGGTCGATTAGTGTGCCCAACGGCGCACAGTAAGCAAATGAAATGCATATTTACATTCAAGATGATTAATTATCCCTGCTCAGGGGTGCCAACTGTAGGTGTACACACACACCGGCCCGTCCAGCGCCAGTTATGCAACCGATGCGGCCACTTGAACATAAAATGAGTTATCGAATGCCTCGGAATGCTGCCCGGGATGGCTTCTTTAGTGCTTCCTCCGCTCCGCCCCCATCTATTATTGTTCTTTCAACTTCGAGTTGTTGTGCCAACATTTTTGCCTGACTCAGCGGAATGCCAATGTCGATGGGTGCCGCAAAACAAAAACAAAAAAACAAAAAATGTATAATAAAAAACGATGCTAAACTTTAGTTTTCGCCATCTCGCTTCATCTCGCTGGTTTTGGCTGGGAAAAGTTTCCGGGAAATCGATAAGGCACCCGTAAAAGTATCCACATTATCTGCATACGTCCTCCGGCCAGCACACAGATACAGATACAGATACTCATGCCTTAGTCTCAAGTGTACGAATGTAGGTTTATGGCTTTGGACCAGGCCAGGTCGCAGATGATTCGAATTCTAGGCCAATTAAATTGGGATTTCGCCCGGCACATGGCTCCACTTCAGCTCCCGAATGGCACAGGATTCAATTATTATTTAAAGCCACAGTTTCTTTGTCACCGAGGGACAATACTGCGTATGAGTAATAAATCATACGCCACGTTGTCAAAGTAATTACTCATACGCAACGTTGTCAATCAATTAAAAACATTTTCGGATGTAAAGTTTTCAATTAATTAACTGGGAAATGACGAGAATTTCCATGTCACACCGTCATGTGTGAGAAATCTCTCAATTCTTGCCAAACATCGTTCAATGCAAATGTTTGCAGATTTGTGCGGTGGGGAGGGGGAGGAGTGTGTAACGAGAGCGAGAGAGAAAGTCCGAGGGGCAACCTCAAGTTGAACATTAGACCCAACACACACACACACATACAGATAGGATGCGGCTAATACCTTGTTAATTATTTCACACACGAAGCCAGGGCAGGGTGAACCTTGCGAAGGCAAGGAACTATAATTAAAGGTCATGGGTCTGTGAGGGTTAACTATTTTCACACAGAAACTGTACCTAATAGGAAAATAAAATGGTACTCAGCAAATATTAAACACTACTATTATACTTTTATAAAATGTAAAAATATATCTGCTAATATCTGCACAAGGTCCACCCTACCCCACTGCAGCCTAATGCTAGGTGTCCTGCTTTAATGTCATTCCAGTTAAGTATACCAATTCTCGGCCCATCCAGGTCCACCCCAATGCTCAGTCGTATAAAAGCTCCTGGTTTCCAACGTGTCACGTGTTTGGCTTGCTTTGCATGTTTGTGCGTGTTTGTGTCTATTTGAATGTGTGTGTGTGTGTGTTTGTCAGCCGTTTAACATTTCTGACACGCCAAGCGCAGCCACTGAAACTGTAACGGTAACGGGAGACGGGAGAACGAGAATGAGAAGTAGAATTGGAGAAAAAGGCACTGTCGAAGGCAGGCGTACTGAGCGAAGACAAGGAGGAGAGATAACTGAGGGGGAGCCAGCTCTAGAAGAACGGAGCGGGCGCTACGAGGATTCGGCTAACGAAACGAAACGGATTATGCAACTGCCACTGACAGCGGGCAACACATTTTGTATCCAACCCCCCCGGGGTGCAATAGAAAGGGATGCGGCCCTACGGAGCGCCAGCGGTAGCGGCAGAGGCAGGGGCAGGGAAGAAAGATAGATAGATAGCTAGGGGGGTGGATAGGGAAGGGGGAGGCAGGGGCAGGGGCAGGGAGAACCTAGCAGAACTTTTGCAAATTATACAACAGGCAGGCCCCGCAAAATAGACAACTGCAGACCGCCTCAAAATGGATGGACGGATGGATGGACAAAGCGAGACAGCTAGATGGGGCTGTGGCCCCACAAGGGGGTGCGGGAGAGCGAAGGAGATGGCCGAAAGGCTGTAAAATCTAGCGGCGAAACTTTTAAATAGAGATGGCACTTTCGCCAATATATAAAATTAAAAATATTACAAGGATGAAAATAATGAGTTTATTAAATATTCAATACTTATTATTATTATTTTTACTTAATATTACTATCTTTTTCCATATTAATAATTTCTGTTCTCTTTTAAAAACTAGAAAATAGCCAATTTGGCAGTTTCAGCCGCCTGCTGTTTTCCGCTGCTGTTGCTGGCTGGCTGGGCTGTTTTGACCCAAATCCTATGCAATATTATCGTTTTGTTGTCGCTGCTGCTGCCATTGCTTTTGTTGCTTGTGTTGCCCGCTTGTCAAGTGGAAATAATTTCCAGCAAAAAGAAACAGACAACAAAAATCGATAGGCGATGGGCGATATGCGATAGGCAACAGCCGAGCAGATAACACAACTATTTTCAAGGATCTTTCCAGCTCATCAAACATGGTCGGACAATCTTGGGTGAAAGTTTTCGAGGAACTTTTCCAAGTTTCGAGGTTAATAAAGTACAAAAGTTGTTAGCTTGGACTTGGGTTTTAGGTTGAATAGAAAATTTGAATAAGTATTGGATGGAAGTAAACTTTTATAAGCGATAGTTTCGATAAGCCGTTAAGCGATAGTTGCTTTATCTTCCCTTAAAACTTACTTTCTATGCTTTAAACTTACTGATTAAACATTAATTGATTAAATCCGTTAATTTTTGGAACTTATTGACTAGTAATCGATTTTATCGATTAATTTATTGTGAGAAATCACTTAAAAATGCTTAGAAATGTATAGTAAGATACTAAATATAGTTAGGTAGACAAACTTAAGCTTAAAACTATTTAAAATATTATTGCCTCTGCTTGCGACTTACTAATTAATCGATAATCGATATCACCGATAACTTCCTAGTCCGATTACTCACCTAACAGCGCTTGAAACAAGCGAGACTTAAATATGCGTATAACGCGTTCGATTGCAATACGCAGCGCCCGATCCTGCGGCTCGGAGAGTCTAGCGTGATAGTCCTCGAGCAGCTCGAGAGCGCGATGAGCTTCTGCAAAGGACAGGAGATTAAAAAGATAGTTAGTAACTAAGTTTGGAAGAGGATTAGTATGCAGATAAGAACTTGAATCCTACAGACTTTCAAAGATTAGCCGACTAGCCGACACCCCACACTACTGACACTACTGACCTAGCCCCCCTTGCGTACTTTGTATGTCCGCCAGTCGCTCGTCCTCGTCCTGGCTAGCTCCCAGACCGGCCTGGCCGAACACCGTGGACCAGAACCCCCTCTCCGAGCCCCCTGTTCGGATCCACTGTCCCCCGCCGACTCCTGCAAGTGGGTTCTCTGCTTCGGCTTCGGCTTGGCCTTGACCTTCAGCTGCTGATCCGACTGGGACTTCTCCAGACTCTCCCGCTCCAGCGTCTCGATCATGACCCGGAAGCGACTCAGCTCCATGCGCAGTCCCTCGGCACTGTTCCGGCTGGAGGAGGAGGCGGAGAGACCGGAGATCCCGGAGAGCAGGCGACAGCGAGCCGCGCCGCCGGAGGAGGAGGACGACGGAGCCTCCCACTCGTCCCGCGAAGCATCGCTCTCGGATTTCTCAAAGTAGCCGGACTCTACGTCCGGAGTCCTGACCATGGAAGTCGAGGAGAGCATGTGGCCGTATTCGAGGAGGTCCTGGGCGGAATAGAAGCACTCGACGGACTCCCGGACACTGTCGCGCAGCGAAGAAGGACATTTCGGAGGCTTAGCCTCGAGTTCTGGCTCTGGCTCTGGGTCAGGTGGTTGCACCTGGAATTCCAATTCCAATGGAGCTTCCTTTTCCTTCGCTCTTCCACCAGCGGACTCATCGATTTCTTGGGGCACTTGGATGGCTTCCTCCGACTGCTGAACGAAAAGAAAAGGTGCTGGCCTGTCTTCTTCCGGACGCGGCAGTGACGGCTTCTTCTGCGGCAACAGGGACTCCTCTTCCGGTTCCTGCTCGTCGTCGGCCGGGGAGGAGTCGTCCTCCTCCTCGTCCTCGTCCTCGTCCTCGTCGTCGTGGAAGGTCTTGTCGTCGCTGCTCAGCAAACCCTCGTTGGGATCGCTGCTCTTCTCCCGATCCGAGTCCGTGTCAGAGTCCATTCTGAAGACGAATACCTCTCTACGGGTCCACGAACCGCGCTGAACTGCGCCCCAAAGCCCTTGGGGCCTCTTGGCGCTACGATTGTGCAACGCTGCTCTTTGTTCTTCCATCGCCGATAAATCAATAAAGATTGACGCCTTTTTGAATATTATTCTTCCCCGGTTGCCCCTCCAGCTGTCCCCACCTCTATGCCACTTCTCTTCGGCCCCCCCCGCCTTCCCCCCAGAAACTGGCGGACTTGTTGAAAGGTCAGTGGCTAGTTCCTCCAAGTGACTCCGGGATTTAATTCAAATCGCTTTTCCCCTCCGACAGGTCAGAGGTCAGGCCCCGTCCTCCCCCAGGCTGTCGGGAGGCGCTTGCCAAAAAATTAAACACATAATTTATTATTATAATCGAGTCACATTATGCCCCGCAGCCTGTGGATGGATGATGTCGCCAGAAGTGACCTTCACTGACCATTTGCGAAGCTGCTGGCAGCCACACCGCTTTCCGTCCCCTTCCACGGCTCTTGTCCGCCCTTCATGGCTCGCTGTCTCGTTTCATTTATTTATTTATGATTCGCTGCCTTTTTGTTTTATTTCCCCGATTCGTGAGTGACATAATCGAATCAGATGTCTGCCGAGCATCAATCTACATATGTCTGCGGTCAAAGGGCGGCCCACAGCCCCTCATCCCCCCCTTGTGATGAGGAATTGTTGGAAATGAATTATCAAATCTGTCCCTTGAACTCCTTTTTCCTTTTTTGATCCACAAAGGTAGCAGGAATCAGTTTAGAAATAATCCCATTTAATCCTTTGCCATGGCGGTTGCCTTCATTGGTTTCCACTGTACCCGGCTAAAGGCGAGCCACCGGAGAGTGAAACATGGAGAGTCGGAAGCTGGTATACCCTTGGATTCCGTCCCAGATTTTGCTCATCAACACGATCCTCTTTCATGAAAAAAGGACAAGACTAGCGAGTAGGTGGTTTCAATCAAGGAACAAAAAGGATATGTGATATATGAAACTAAGGACTGACATTATTGCTTAGCCTTTTCTGTGGATTAGACTTCATAAGGGACTCCCAGGATTGGAGAGGAGAAGCATCATAGGGAGTCAAAGGACAACAAAAAGGAGGACCAGCTTGCAGAGAAACAAACGAAAGGTTTAAGCCCCACTGCCTCCAAAACAAAGGACCTGAGTGACACAACTGGTTGCTATTCCGATCGAGAGAGTGTCCTTGCTTACCTTGCTTCTTCACTGGCATTCTATGAGTGGTGGTGGTGCTGCTGCTGAAGTCGAAGGGGGTGGTGGTGGTGGTGCTTTGAGAGTGGTTCAAAGCCGTCGAACTGGGCAGGGCCTGGGTCGCAATTTTGAGGATTTTCCGGGTATCCTTTTCGAGCGAAAGAGTCTGCAGGTCCTGTGTGGAGGGCTGTGTGTGTGCTTGTCTCTGGATTGTTTTTGGCTTTTGATTAATTTTTATGTTTATTTTTTTTTAATTTTTAACTAAGTTAAGTTCGTTTTTAGTTCTGCAGGCACATGTAATATATAATGTATAGTCATTAGGTATATAGATGCTTCTCTTTCAATATATGTACAAATACGTTTTGGCTTGGAGATTCTTTGATTTTGAAGTTTTTTGCGCTTGCAGTTTCTGGTTTAAAGTTTAAAGTTTACTTTTGTTTTTGTTTTTTTTGGGGCAGTTGTGGTTACAGTTACGTGTGCGTTACGTTACTCTGCGTTACGTTACGTTACGTTTCGGCTTGGGTTTTTTATTCCGTAATTCCGTAATTTATTTGCTTTTACGTTTATTTCTTTTTGGGAATTTCACATTTCAGTGGTGGCACAGAGTGGACTGCACTGGAAATTGGCGATATTTCTAATATATCCTCTAATATACACACACACACATACATACACACACACACACTGGCACAACACAACAACAAAAACGAAAACCGCTACGTGTGGAGTTCGGATCGGATCCTTGCGTTATCCTTGGCTTGCATTTGCTTCAGTTTATTCCGTTCCATTCACCATCTAAAAGGAGAGAAAACACAGTATTTGTTGTATAATCGGAAGGTATTAAAAAAAATATTATGCTACGCGATAGTACAGTGATCACTGGGCTGAAGAGTCCTCACTAAACACTAAGCTTCATTGTTTGTCCGCTTTTGCCAGAGTTCACTGTATTTATTCGAGACCGCCACTCGTATTCGAAAACAAATTCGAACCGCGATGTTGAAATTTCTGCTTGTCTCGCCTCGAGGCCCGAAAAGTTTGTTTGTTTCGTTTCACGATCGGCCTGGCCTGCCCTGGCTATTGTCGGTATATATATATTTATTTTATATTTTCTGCTATTTCAGCGAATTGCTCTAGTTAGCTCGCCAGCCAGCCAGCCAGCTCTCTCGCACGGGACGGGCGGCAGAACCAAAGTTGGGGAAAAATACGACAAATATCGGGTTGGGGAGCCAGGCTGCACTGGCTGCACTCTGTGACTTGTTACATGCCCAGGTGCAGTCGGAGTCGAGATTCCCGGAGACTCGGAGTCGAATGGCCCGCAGAACACCCGCACCGCACACAGACACACGTCCAACTGAGCCACCGTGACGGTGCTTCTGCCTTTGGCCCTCTGCCTCTGTGTGTCTGGCTGTCTCGCTCTCGTTGCTGTGCCTGGCCATCTCCGCTGGGCTCCTCTCTGCTCCCGACCGATTCCCGAGCGCCTCTCAGTCTTCGGTCGCCCGTCCAACAATTAGTATTTGCATATATACTATATACGCCGCCTCCCCCTATGTACTCTATGTACATAGCTGGCCAGTGTTCTTGGCTCCTTTTTGTCAAAAAACAGAGTGTGTTTGGCAACAATCTGCAACTAAATTGTATCTTCCAGGGGATTTGTTTGTGCAACAAACACATAAACAGGTCCCCAATCGGGAAACTGTTGGGGCAGGCCCGAAAAATCATCAAATATTCAGTTATAGGCACAATCTTGAAGATATTTGGGGGGAAGAACCTGTCCAGAACTAGGTCTTCTTCTACAAATATTGGGAGACTTTGGGGGATATTTTTTGTAGAAAAGTACTGTTCCAGTTAGAGTTGTCTAAACATTTCGAAAAAAAGTGTTTCACTCCTAAGGACACATAAGTTATCTACTATTTTATGTCCTAAACCTTAAAATATTAATCAAATCTTAATAAAAAACTATTAAAAAAATAGTCAAAAATATATACTTACTATAAAAGTACTATACTATAAAATATATACTATATACCCTTAATCAGAAACTAATTCCAGCTTTCAATCAAAGCTCAGACACACACACACGAGTACCGACCTTTACCAACACTGTCATTAATGTTGGGGACGTCAGTGACGGGAATCAGTTGAAACAATCGAAGAAGTAGACAGAAACCGTTAGCCAGAGGGAGAAGACAGAGGGCCAGGGAAGGCAACGACTGGAAACTAGGAAACGCGCATCAGCCAAGACAGCAAAAACAACTGAAATAATAATAATAACAACAACAGGAAGGCACCAACAATGACAGGAACATGGCCGCTAACGGTAACGACGATGGCAGGGTTCAATCACCTTTGGGAATTACGTACCGGTTATTACCGTTATTATTATTATTATCCTACACCCCCCACCCCCGCCATAAACCGTTGCTTTGGTCAAAAAGCAGAATTATACAAATATATATATACACAGAATAGAGAATAGCTATACGTTTAATTAATGTGCGTCATTTGTTTCCTATTTTTAATGTCTTTCGGCCGTTTGAAGCACATTCCTCTTTCGTTCTCCTCCTCGAGGGCGCACACACGGCGTATAATTGATATGCACACGCATACGTTGGTGGACATGTCGGTGCGCGATTGTATTGCCTATTTTTGTGCATGCATGTACAGTAATCGCCTTGGAAAGCCGACAGTTAACTTTGTTTATTTCTCCGTTTTTTTTTGGGGGATTTGGGGGGATTTTTAATAATTAATGCATTCTTTTTTTTCATTTTATTTGGCGATCACTGTAGGTGAACTAACGGTGCAGACTCTCTCACACACACACACACACCAGTGCACCTGCCGCAGGCGCGAACCCAGAAAAGTATGCACCAAAAAATCATTCCACCAACACAGACACACAGACACACTCTGGTGGGGGAGACACACGCACACCCACGCACCGTGCAGCGAGATATTAACCGTTACGGATTGACGTTCGCCTGGCGGACTTCTGACCTTGACATGTCGCCTGTGGTTGTGTACGCCGTGCGGATCGGGCAGGGCTGGGCAGGGGAGGAGTATGTTAAATACTGAATAATACCGGGGTGGGGGAGGGGTGGACGAGGTATACGAGGTGGACGGTAAACTGGGTCGGCGATTAATTATTCAGCCGCAGCATAATTATTGTCGGGGCCTCTTAACATTTTTTTGTTTTTTGGTTAAGTGTGCGTGTTATTTATAGACCATCCGCGCCAAGTACAACAACAACAAGAGAGATACTACAATAAAACAATACACACACGCACACACTCAAGCAATAATGTATGCACACGCCGAGGATGAGAAAAACGAGAGACAGAGAGCGCGCTAGTTGGGGCGGGAGAGAGAGACAGAGAGCGGAAAGAACTGTAAACTTATTAATACGCACACACACACACACACCCACCCACGTGTGTGTGTGATGCTGAATTATGTATATGTATTTTGCATAATAAAATTGCATTTCTCATCAAATCTCACCGAAAAAAAAAACAAAAAAAATGCAAAAACCAAAGTCAGGCAGATATTTTTCGATCTTTTACCGTTTCATCTGTATTTCAAAAACAACAACAACAAGGAACAACATCCCTTACAACTACAACAACATTTCCATTACACATACAACTACCGCAGTCACCCACAGTTACACACACACACACACATTACCATAGGTGTATTACACAGTCAAAGGATGTGAGAAAAAAAAGGAGCACAGCACTATAAAAAAATTGTTTAATTTTTTTTTTTCATTCCCGAGTGAGAGCAAGTCCTTGCCTGGTTTTTTTTCGAAATTTATCGGGAAAAGGAGAGCAACACTGCATTTTTGTTCCTTTTTCTCGCCTTTTTTTCTCGTTACACCGACCCGACCGATTCATATACATATATCTATTTAGCACATATATATATTTTACGTTTGCACACTCACACTCACAGGCAAAAGGACATGCGTTTGGCACAGCCTTCGGGCATTTTATGTTTAAAATAAATAAGTTGCACGTTGGATATATTACGATTTTCTTTAAGGCAACACTACCGCAGTGTTTAGCAGTGTTGGAAGAAAAATTGCAGAAGCAGTGCTGGAAAGCTCGCTGTAGGTATAATAATATAGCTTTTTGGTATTTTGCAGTACTTTAAAGACTACCCGGGAAATATTTAAATTTAAAAACTTGGCTATTTTTAAGTTTGAAAAAAGACTGGTCTAAAAAATTAAGATTAAATTTATTTAGAGACTTTGACTTTTACTGCGAATTGATAATTAAAATGTTCCCTACTTTTATCATATAATAAGATCTAAGCTTTAAGTTTGAGAAAAACAAATAAATTATAAAATAAAACACATTTTTTACAATATAAATTCTTGAATTCCTTATTGAGTATCAATAAGACCACCCAGCCATTTGCAGTGGGGTGGCAACACTGGACATGTCCTTGAATGTTGCCGCGTTTCTTATAAGAACTTAAGTCCTTACTGCTATCCCTTAAAAACCAAAATAAAATACAAATTATTTTTGTTCTCTTGCAATAACAAATCTCTTGCAAAGATAAAAGGAACTTAGAAGGAAAATATCCTTTATTATCCTTGTCATAAATACATCCGTGTACAGATACAAAGCCACTGAATTATTTAACATACAAAACGCAAGAAGTCTTTATTTGGTTTCGCAAGCGTCAGGCCGTCTAAACAAATGTAATATTGTACAGGATTTACATTTGTTGGTCTGGCTGGCGTTCAATGGTTTTTGGTATTGGTTGTTCATAGAGCCGTACACACGCACAGTACACGCAGGCCCCTCCGGAGGCGGAGAAGGCAAACATCCGGACTTCTGCTGCACAGTTGATGCTGCCGGCTTGCTGGCTTGATGGCTTGCCGGCGAACAAGAGACACACTTGCGAGTTGCTGGCATTTGGGTTTTGGAGGCTGCGAGCTGGGAGGCACCCGCAGCGGAAAAAAATGCTTACATGATAATTTGTGTTTAAAATTAGCTTTAACAGTAGGACAGTGGAACGGAGCGACTCCGACATGCTCCGGCGACTCTCCCCGCTCCGGGTGATTCTGGAGGAGCTCGGATAGCGATCGGATAGAGCATCCGATTACAAGTCCCCGGAGCCGCCACGCTTCTGTAGCATTTGGGCGAACCGCTGCGTGATGAGCAGTGAGGTGTCAATGAAGCGATCCACGCAGTTGCTGAGGCAAGTCTCGGTGGCATGGTCCAGCTTGGTGCTCGGCTTGCCGATGCATTTCTCCCAGCATATCTCGTTGAATTCGTGTATCTGTTGTGCCAAAGAGTTATCATTTCAGGTGGCTGCAAATCAGCGGCAAAGGCGCACCGATCCCGGGACACTTACCTGTGCATTGACCTGCGCCTTTTGTTTTTCAATCATCAGAAAGTCCTGCAGCTCCTTGTCGTTACCAGACAGATTCTCAAAGTCGGACATTTTGGCGGCGCGAGTGTGCTTTTCAGTGAACAATTGACTAAATACAGAGTCTCGGGTCCGAAACTTGAATTTTTGTATTTGATTGATTTGGTTTTAAGGTTATATAAAGACGAGAGGCAGTGACAGATGTGAGCCGGACGATAGGGTTGCCAAGTTCATGAAAACCAGGCTACCAGATCGTTTCTCTATCGAGGCAATACTATCGTTCAGTTCTTATTGGCTTATATATACATTTTTAAACAAATAATTCACAAAAAAACCTTATTTAAATATGCTAAAAAAATAAAATAAACATAAGTAATAGTGTACACATTTATTTACTTTGCTTGTAAGTAATTTTAAATTAAAAATAAAATAAGATACCACAGGATGACTCGGAAAATCGCTTATAACAACACTATCGATAGGTGACATGCAACTATCGATGTGTGCATCGATATTTACCTAATTTCGCAACTGCAAACCACGGGGAATCAACAAACTCCGTTTGGATCGTTTGGATTTCGCTTCTGGTTTCTGCTAAGTGCGTGCGTTAGACTCTCGCCGAAATCCCCGACAAGCTGGAGAAGTGGAAGAGAACGCGGAGCTCCACCAAGAAAATGGATGAGCGGGGTGGCGGGGGCGGCAACGGCAGCGGCAGCGGTGGAAACGGATCAACAAACACACCGAGCAACAACAAATCAGCTGCTGGGGCTGCTGCTGCTGCTGCTGGTGGTTCTTCGGGGACGGCTCCCCCTGATAAGCCAACAATACTGGAAGGTAAATATTAAACCAAAACGAGACCAGGAGATATCACTGAATCTTTTCCAGTTCCCAAAAACCCCCCCTCATGCACACCCACACCCACGCACACTCAAGCACACTCAATCTCGCCGCGCATTAATAATTCGAATATGCGTAATGGGCGTCTCCGGCCCTTCTACGCCTTTGCCAGTTACAAAGCTCAGTCTTCATCCTCGCTCTAAAAATACAACTACGCATTAGCTTTGGCGCCAGGACCTCCAACCACACACACGCACACACACACACACACAAACTGTGGGGTAAACGCTCGAAATCCTAGCTATTTTTAGGGGTGGAGTGGAAGGGAGAGCAACCTCCTATCTCGCTATCTGTTTATCAACACTCGCGGTGCTACTTCTAGGGTCCAGCATAATGACTCTCGAAAACTGGAAAAGTCTGACTTATTTTAAAAATCAAGTTTATTTCGGTACGTTTTTAATGCTTCTAAATGGTTTATTGATTTAATTTCTAATTTGTATTTTAGTGCTATTTGATTGGCCTCAGGTGTGTGCTGGGGACCTGTTGAATTCCTCGCTCTTTTCCACCCCCTCTCTTGAAACAAAAAGCACCCAAACGAAACCCTAAAAAAGCATCTTTTGCAACCTTTGGAGCCAGCCACAACAACAAACTTGTTGTTTTCATTCATCGGATGACAAATCAATAGCAATAGCCCCAATACCAACAATCTTAACTCGGCACAGACCACATCATTTCGCAATTACACCCACAAATTGCACTGATCCGAACCAGCTTACTCGCTTTCCGCCCAAGAATCTTCTTGGCCGACGGCTCAGGTTCACGTTCAGGGAGTAGCCACGAGATATGTATGGGGAATGACTCCACACAGTCCGTGGATTGGCTGACGTGTCCGTTTTTATCAAAATTCCCTTTAGCTTTTTGTTTATTTATTTGGATTTAATGGCGCCTGCAAATAGATTCTTTTGTTTACAATTTTCGCATTAGAATTTCATCGAACGGCGATTAAAGTCCATTAGGAATGGTAAACGGATACCATTCTGTTCCCTTTGAAATAGCAGAATGGTTTTCTTTACAAAACGACCACAAATATCTTTTTGTTCTCAGGCTTTGACTTGCCTTTGAGCTACTTAGTTACAGACTAAGTCTTTGTTTCTGAAAACCATAAGGATTAAAACTTATTGATTCACATACAGTTTTGGTCACACTCTTTGGCCAGTGTGGCCTTGCAGTCTCTTTAGAATGGGAAATAAAATATTTTATTTTCTTTACCTTTTCAGGGGTCCTTCACAACATCTTCGATGGCTTCACAGACAAGGAGGAGCAGGTGCGCTCCGCCATGCAACAGGCTGTCGTCAAGATCCTGGAGACGCATCCCGAGCGAGCGGCCGACATCCTGAGCGAGTACCGCTCCCAACAGCCCAAGATGAGCGACCACACCGTGGCCATGATGCTAGAGTGAGTGCTGCGGGGATTAGGAAGCAAAAACGAAACCTATTCTCACCTTTTTCAGTTGCATTCGTCATGTGGTGGGAACGGAGCAGCCCCTGCCGGCGGCTGCCAACGAAAAGCTAATCAACCTGGCACTCCAGGAGCTCATCCGGAGTCCAGAGCATGTGCCACTGACACAGAATCCCGCCCAGCGCATACTGGTGGCCATCGGGCGGACCAGCCCTGACGGCTGCGCCCAGGTGATGGAAGCCCTCCAGGCGAAGGGCAGCCACACCGAGGGGGTGCCCCATTTCATGTTGATGCAGTGCCTCGGGCTGCTGGCCACCGAGCACCCGGCCGGAGTGGTGCCTCACGTCAAGGCCATACTGGGCAGGTGCCAGCCGCACCTGGGCGGAATCCGGCAGGATCACATCAAGCAGGCGCACGCCTACGCGATCGGACGCTTTAGCGAGGCGCTGCTGGAGGAGGGGGAGAGCGGCGAGAAGGAGAACTGCTCCACGGAGATCAGTGTGGCGTACGACGTGCTCTTCAACCAGTGGCTGCACTCCCGAGAGCCCAAGGTGTGCGTGGAGATCCTGCAGGCGCTGTCCAGCATGTACCCCCTGCTGCCAAAGGATCGGATTCAGGACCAGGCGGCGCGGCTGGTGCCCCAGATCTTCGCCCTCTACCGACGCAGCGTGGACAGGAACGCGGTGACTCAGTTCCTGTGCTCCGTGCTGAAGACGAATCTCGCCATCAATGCTCAGGTGCTGGACGCCATTCTGGACTCGCTGATCTCGCACCTCTTCGACCTGGTCTGCGTCTATCCGGACTACGAGAAGCCACAGACCGTGAAGGGTCACTACGAGGTGCTGCGGTGCTTCCACCTGCTGGCCAGCCATCAGGCCTACTCCGCCCGGATCATGGAGACCCTGCTGATCCATCTGCGCACCAATAGCGAGCGGGAGAGGATGAAGTCGCTGCTGATACTGACGCACCTGCTCAACACCTGTGCGGGGAACATCGAGAGCCGGATCCCGGCCAGCATCGAGTGCCTGAAGCAGCTGATCCTCTCCGAGAAGGGCATCAAGATGAAGCTCACCCTGCTGAAGACGATCGTGGCCCTGGCCCAGAAGGCCCACATCCGGGACAAGGAGTTCGTCTGGTTCGTGGTGCGGCACAGCTGCAAGTACTCCAAGTCGAACCAGGAGCACGGCAGCCACGAGGAGCACGCCAACCTGGCCCTCAGCTGCGAGAACACCCTCTACATGCTGGCCTCCACGGTGGGCACACTGGACGAGCTGCTGAAGCGGGAGCTGCTCAACTACTTCATCCTGCTGGACTACACCGACATCTGCGGCAACCTGGCCAAGTGCCTGGCCAGCCTCTTCGCCAAGTCCCCGCACATCGAGTACGAAATAGCCAGCGACGATGCTGCCCACGCGGACAATCCGGCAGGCGATGGAGCAGCTGGCGAGGATCGCAGCGTGGTGAAGCAGGGCAAGGTGATGGTGCCGGGTGCCGAGACCATCTATGCCAGGTGTCTGGCTCTGTTGGGCAACCAGCAGTGCATCAAACGCTGCTCGAACATCCTCAGCTTCCTGCGCTACTACCATCCCCAGGTGAACCCCGCCCTGGAGGAGCTCTGGGAGCGACGAATCCCGGACCTGCAGCTGCAGATCAACCGGGAGAGTGCTTACCGCCAGCAGCTGCACGACTTCGTCCTGGAGACCAACGAGTTCCTGGGCGGACTGGACGAGAACTTTGCCCAGCGCATGGCCAGCAAGCTGGCCGACCAGATGTACTTGTATCCCATCAGCCTGCCGCACTCCGAGTGGCAGCTGCCGGATCTGAGCGCCGAGCGGGGCATGCTCCTGCAGGTGGTAGCCCTCACCCTGCTCCAGGTGACCGACGTGGCCTGCATCCACACCAAGATCGATCTCATTGTGACGAGTGCCCGGCAGGAGCGGCTGGACAAGCACGTGAAGCACGCGGACTACGAGAGCAAGATTGAGCCCTGCGCCCGGGCTCTGGGCTACATCTCGCGGCAGCACCTGGGCCACCTCGTCAAGAAACTGACCGAACTGGCCCAGGTGGGCGGCCGGAAGCACTCGACCGGCTTCTTCAGCAACCTGCACTTCATCAAGGACACGCACAAGGAGCTGGAGAACTACAAGGGCAACCTGCTGGTGGTGAAGGCCTTCGGCCACATCATGGACGAGGCGGATCCGCTGCAATCCCTGCAGCACCTTGATGAGGACGACACACTGCTGGGCTTCCTCATGCAGCAGCTGGCCATGCACAAGGACCAGACCATCATGTCGGCCATCCTCCAGACGTTGCTGAGCATCTGCAACCAGTTGATTGCCACCAAGGAGCAGCTGCCGTCGCCGCTGCGCCACCGCAAGCAGATCATGGAGACGGTCTTCAGTATTCCGATTGAGGCGCCCTTCAACGATCTGCCCCTCCTTCCCACGATCCTCAAGCTGGGCACGGATTTCATACGGATAGGTGAGGATTGGGACTCAAATCTATAGTTTTTATAATTTTATTTTGGATTCCCAGGTGGCCCCGACACTGCCGAGTGCGTGGATGGCGGCGTCATCTTCGAGATCGCCTGCCGCAACTTCTTCGGCTGCGCCCAGCAGCTCAAGATGAAGTTTGACTCCCAGGAGGAGGACGAGCGCAACAGCTTCCTGGCCAAGCACCTGAACGAGTCTCTGCCGCAGCTGAACGCCCTGGTGCGCGCCATCGTGGAGCTGGACGCTTCGCCGGCCACCCTCGACCTGATCATTGGCATCCTGGAGGGCTGGACCCGCGACCGCAACTCCGAGGTGCGAATCTGCGCCAGCCACGTCTTCAACAACACACTGGAGGTGTACATCAAGGCGATGCGGATTGGGTGCGAGGCGCCCTCGAAGTTCAACCAGACCGGCCAGATGCTGGGCAAGATCGTTCCCAGGTGCATCGACTCCAACGGGACGGTGCGCCAGGTGTCGGTGGAGATCCTGCAGAAGACCCTGGAGATAGCCTGCATCTACGAGACCCTGACGATAGCCAGCATCGATAGCAACGCCGACTGGCTGAAGGAGATCGAGGCCATCAAGGAGCACATCATCACCGACGAGCCCAAGCAGATCTACAACCTCGCCGGGGACATAGCCAAGATAATAGCTCTGAGAATCTCCAGCTTCCAGTACCTTCAGTTTTGGTAAAAAAAAATTATGCCACCTTTCTGTTTTTCATTCCATCAATGATCCTTGTAATCGCAGCAAGACCCTCCTGTACTCACTGAGGGATCCGGAGCAGAGCTCCACCATCGGAGCCAGCGTCGTGCTGAAGTTCTTCATCCAGCAGAAGGGCTCCGAGCTCTTCCACGCCATTCCCGACCTGGTGCGCGACAGCCTGGTGGCTCTGCAGCTCTGCGAAGTGCCGAGGGCCAAGTCGGGCGTCCTCAAGGCACTGGTGGCCCTCACCAAGCACCATCCCAAGCTGGTCTGTGCCGAGATGCTGGCCCAGCCGCTGCCGTTCGACCCCAACCTGGTGGAGTACTGGCATCTGGTGTGCAACGACCCGGAGCTGACGGGTCTCATGCTGGACAACTTCCTGCAGCTGCTGAGCGGAGCTGCCCTGCAGGAGGGCGGTGGCTCGGAGACGCCCTCGTCGCAGGAGCGCCAGAAGATAGCCAGCGCCCAGCCCTTTGCCATTTTCTGTGCCCTCCACGAGATGCTGCCGTGCAAGGACATCAAGGAGGTATCATTGGACCATCTTCCAACCTCTATTCTCTGTCTAACTGGCAATCTCTTTGATTTCAGCAACTGGAGCAGCGTTTCCCGGACATGTTCAGCATGTTGCTCACCTCCCTGAGCAGCTACACGAATCTGGCTGCTCCCAATCCCCCCGTGAACGCCTCCGCCAGTCCCAATCAGCCGCAGTCGGGCAAGTCCAAGTTCGGTTTTGTGCCCAACAAGGACCTGGTGAAGCTCAATCCCTGCCAAATAGTCCTGGAATCGATCCAGGTAAACGAGAGATTAGGGGTTTCGTCTTGGAATACTAACCATCATCCTTGCAGGCCTTCCTCACCAACCTCGAGATGGAGCAGATCGCCGGGGTGTTGAGTGTCAACTCGCAACTGGCCAGCAGTGTGGACTGGCACAGCTACATCGAACTGCTCACGCCCATGGCCATTGGCCTGGGCCAGCAGCTCCAGCTGGGCAGTCCCCAGATGCGGCAGCTGGTCAACTCCCTGAGCAAGTACGTGGCCTCCCCGCACGACGGCCAACGCGTGGCAGCCGTGGGTCTCTTCTCGCGCTTGGTGCCCCTCAAGCCCTCGGGGGAGCTGACCGCCACGATCCTGTCCCACCTGGGAGCCGCCCTGTCCGATCCCAATGCCGTGGTGCGTGGCCTGAGCATCCAGGGCATGGGCTATGTGGGCCAGCTGGCGGATAAGGAGGCGAAGCGGTACTCGGAAACGGCAATTGGGGCGTTGCTGAAGGGCGTGGACGACCCGGTGGGCGATTGCCTGATCAACATTCCGCTGGAGAGCATGCGCGGCCTGTCCGGCATCCTCAGAGCCCTGCCTGGCGAGCGGGTCGAGTCCTTCCACGTCTCCCTGGCCATCCGCATCCGTCCGTTCCTGGGCAACTACGCGCTCGAGATGCGCGAGGCGGCCATCCACCTGTTCGGCGACATCTGCGAGGGCAAGCACGACGACGGCAGCAGCTCGCCCACCTCTTCGATGGAGGCACTCCGTGAGCAGCTGGTGGCCAACCTGTTTCCCCTGCTGCTGCACCTCAGCGAGAGCGAGGCGGCTATTGTGGCCGCCTGCCGGGGCACTATGCAGCGGGTGTGCCGCCTCCTGCCAGCCCCCAAGGTAGTGGAGCTAGTCCACCAGCAGTTGGGCGAGGAGCTGGGACACCAGCTCAACTACAGCAGCTTCGTCCTGGAGTTTGTGAAGCTGATTGTGAGTAAAATGGATGGGAATCCTGTATCCTGGTCCATATATATCTGATCCTCAAAAGGACTTAGTATTCGTAGAACTAACAATATTTGTTTTCCAGGCCATGGAGCTGACCGATCACATCCAGGACTTTATTGACTCCTGCCTGCCGCAGTTGCGCAGCCAGTGGCCGGAGGTGCGAGGCAGTGCCGCCATAGTGATTGGTGAGATTCTCTGAAGCGCCCTGAAAAGCCATCAAATAAGAAATGAATCTTGTTTCCAGGTATCCTGCACAATTTCCTCAGTGAAAGGAATGTGCAAACGGAAGCGGTGGCCGGGAAGATAGCCGTGCTCCTGAAGGACGAGCAGGCGGCCGTTAGGATGAGGGCAGCCACCGCCTTGGGCTACTTCTTTGGCGACATATAGACGGAGCTTAGGGACCAACCGACGACCAACCAAAAATAACCCGATTAACTGCATGTCCTTGTGTGTCTGTTTGTAACATTATGATTAGTATTCATCCGAGTGTGATCCCGTTGCCTCAGCAATTGTTCCCTTATTATGTTTTTTGATATTTAACTGTTTGTTCTGTTATGTAATCGAAGATCGCGTTATATACTATACTATATACACATACCATTATTTATATACAACTATTACGATATACATATATATTGCTGTTTTTTCGTGAAGCGCCCAGCAGCCGCAGGACACTCGGTATTCTTTTTCTGTTTGGTGTTGGAACTGAAAGGACTGACTTGATAACAAATCTTTATTTACAGAAGATTCTGTTATGGACAATAATTCTTATTCAGCAAATCTTAAAAAGTACTTCCACGAGAGCCCCCTTTCTTAAAAAAAAAAGTATTTCCCGCCACAGACATGCCAAAGAAAGAGGACGCTTCAGAGTGTGCGACAGAGAGGAGGCACTCGACTTGTGGTTTCTTTTTTAATTCTATTAATATTTTATTAGACTTTTAACCCACTCTGGAAGCTGTATTATGGCCAACATTCTATAAACTATCTTGTATTTTCGGTGGAGTATTCATTAGCGGGTGTCCTGCGGTTGTAAAGCGCCTTCAACTCCTTCAGATCCAATTCTCTAATCTTTAAAAGTCAATTACCCCCTTCTAGTCCACACTAGTGGTTTCCCAAAAATATCAAGTGTTACTTTATTTAACTGTGTACTAACGCTTAGAAGAACCAAATAAAGAATAAACTATTCCAAAAACAAAGCCTAGTCGAAGGGCAGTACTGGACGCGGCCCGACGACCAGGCAATGGTCAGGACAGATCGGTCGTTGTCCTTGTTCAGGGGCTGGAAGCAGATGAAGCTCGGGTGCTCGGCAGCCGTCTCGCCGCTCAGGAAGTAGGCCGCCGAGATCTGTAGGTCGAACTTCTGGATGAAGGTGCGGAAGACGGCGATGCAGTTGGTGGACTTGAAGGTGACCACCAGGTAGTTGCCGTGCGGGTCCCAGGCCAGCTGCTGGGCAGGGCCTCCGATCAGCGTCTGGTTGGCATCGATGCTGCAGGCATTCAGGTCAGCTATTGGCAGGACCTCCTTCTCCTCAGCGGAAGCTGCAAAGGGCAAGAGATTACAGTATAGTTTCCGGATGGATTCCCAAGCAATCCCTTGGAATAGCTTTTTTTTGTAGTCGACATTATACAGGCGGTCTGGAAGCTGGAGCAGCCGCCAACCTGTTGCCGACAGCAAACTTTAATCTAGGGCAGTCCTTTAGTGCGTTTCCTTGCGAGTATCTGCTTCAGGATACACGCAGGAGACTGACTGCCCAGGCGGGTAACGAAGATCTTCGATAGAAGGACTCACCTTGAAGCATACTCTGCTGGACAAACTGCAGGCGGTAGAGGATGGGTTCGGTGCTACTGACGAAGAGCAGGAAGCGGCCGCAGGGCGACCAGCAGGCAGTTTGGACGTGGCCACCGGGGCCGCACACCCAGCGCTCTGTGGTCCACTTGTTGTTGCAGTTCCACACCCGGAAGACCCGGTCCACGGTGCCGGCGAAGAGCCAGTCATTCTCCGGCGACCACTTGATCAGGCCTCCCGGCGGACCCAAGCGGTTCAGACTCTGTAGCGTCCTGTTGTCCACCTGCCAGACGATGATGGCGCGATCGCCAATCGAAGATGTGGCCAGCAGGTTACCGTCCTTGTTCCATTGCATCGAGGTAATGGGCAGGTTTGAGGGACTGCAAGAGGGTCGATTGGTCTCCTACTCAGGGGCGGAAATATCGCAGATACTTACTGCTTGAACGCCTGGCTCGGAGCATTGGCGCGTCCCAGGTGCAGGCTGTTGTCCACGTTCCAAAAGCACAAGCCCTGCCGGCAGCCGATGACTATTTCCCCGGAGCAGAGTGGTCGCCAGGCCATGCAGGTGATATCTGTTTGCGTGGGGCTCTAAGACAAACGTATCCATAGAGAAAAAGGATCTGTAATCCTGGAATAGAAACCCTCACCTTCAAGACAATAGGTTGCTTCACGTTCTTTGAGTAAATCCGGACCACATCGTCCACTCCCGCCACAGCTAGCTTGAAGTAGTGGCAGTGCCAGGCCATGTATCGCACGTCGCTGTTCAGCCAATCCCTGAAAGAAATGAAAAGGATTAGAAACACAAACGGGTGGGGAAGCTTTTTTTTTACTTTACACATACCTGGTCTCCACAAACTGGGCTATCACTTCTCCGCTGAGCTGCTGGGTGTGCGGGAATATCCTGAGCTTTAGGCCGCCGGCCAGTCCCAGGAACTTGTTAATCCAGTCGCCCACCTGGGCTACCAGAGGCGCCTGTTCCCGGCTTTTGGCACTCCTCGCCTCCGCCAGGGCTTCCCAGAAGCCGCCGTCAAAGAATGTCCGGGTGATCCGCTTCAGGACACGCTCGTCGACCGCCACGAAGCTCTGGGTGCCGTAGTAGCGGTGCGACGCCGCATTTGTGGAGATATCATTCTTCAGACTGATACGCGGATAGCGTTCCAGCTCCGGATTGTGGTTGTGCCGGAGGGACAGTTCCGAAAGATTGGAGAATGGCGGGCACTGCTTAAGGTTGCTCAGAGCCGCCATTCCGCCGATCTTTTATGATCACAGTAATGCAGGAAGTACCAAAAACAAGAATTACGGAAAATGCGGCTAGCGCGCGCGAATTAGAGATGGGCAAAGTGTGCGGGGGTGTGATAAGAGTGTGACCAGGCAAAAATGCAATCAGCAAATTTCGGTTACAGCTTTTTTTAACATTTCTTAATTAAAAAAAAATGTTCATATTGCATATTTTATAGTATATGTAGTTTAAAAGCAAGGCTTTTTTAATTAATATTAATTATTTCATTTGTACTATCTTTATTTTTCACCCTATCGATATGACCATCGCTAAACTATCGAAACTATCGGTGGGACCACCCCCATGAGTTCGACTTTTTTTTTGTTATTGTTACCTGGACGTGAACACTTGGAGCTGAGAGAGATCCGATGGCGGACAAGAAGAAATACAAGAAAACCGTAGGCTGATTGGGACTGTCAAGAGGCGCACATGATTACCCCTGACCCGTTTCATTGCAGAAAGAGGAGATCCGGCGGGAGATCGCGAGGGAGTTCGATCTCCCGGAGCGCAAGTCCAAGATAGCCACAATACTCAAACAGGAGGACCAGGCCTACTGCATCTGCCGGACCTCTGACTGCTCCAGGTTCATGATGTGAGCTCCGCCTTCGACGCCTCCAAACACCCTTGGCACTTTGTAAACAATAACAACAACCATTTTTCAGAGGCTGCGATGGCTGTGAAGAGTGGTATCACGGGGATTGCATTGGCATCACGGAGAAGGAGGCCAAGCACATCAAACAGTACTACTGCCGACGCTGCAAGAAGGAAAACCCCGAGCTCCAAACCATATTCCGTCTAGTAGCCACTGAACGGGCCGCCGCCTCCAATGCCGCCTCTACGAGTCTAAACGCCCCGGGCGGAGCGGGTCCATCAGGGGCTCCGCCCGGCGGCGGTGTCGGCCCTGGTGGAACAAATACCCTGCCCCCGCCTCCAACGCCGGCGGCGATGAAGAGGAAAAACAGCAACGCCCGAGAACCGAAGATGGGGAGGCGATGTGGCACCTGCGAGGGCTGCCGAAGGCCCAACTGCAACCAGTGCGACGCCTGTAGGATACGGGTGGGGCACAAGCCGCGCTGCATTTACCGCACCTGCGTCGCCCAGGCGGCTGCCGAGGCGCAGCCCACTACCTCGGCTCCCGGTCGGAAGAGAGAAAAAGCGGGTGCGGCCGCTGCGAAGGATCGAAAGCTGAACGGCGTCAGTGGTCCACGACCACCTAGCCCGGAGGTTTTCATCAACCCAGAGCTGGAGGGTATGCGCCAGTGCCACGGACCCGGCTGTTGCTGCCAGGCGCGGCCCCAGAGCAAATACTGCAGCGACAAGTGCGGCTTCAATCTGGCCACGAACCGCATCTTTCAGGTGATTATTTCGATTTCCAGCTTTAGATAGCTAGAGTAGATAGCACGAAGCTAACAGTGAATCCACAGGTCCTACCACAGCGTTTGCAGGAGTGGAACCTAACGCCCTGCCACGCCGCCGAGGCGAATCGAAAGCAGCTAGACCAGATCCGCCAGAAGCAGTCCATGGTGCGCTTCGCCCTGGCCGAGCTGGAAAAGCGCTCCGAGGAGCTCAACATGGTGGTGGACCGGGCCAAGCGCAGCTCTATCGACACCCAACGGCCGCACGACAGTGCTGATGGCGGAGAGGACGAGCAGAGCATGTACTGCATCACCTGCGGCCACGAGATTCACTCGCGGACGGCCATCAAACACATGGAGAAGTGCTTCAACAAGTACGAGTCGCAGGCCAGTTTCGGCAGCATCTTCCAGACCAGGATGGAGGGCAACAACATGTTCTGCGACTTCTACAACCAGGCGAGCAAGACGTACTGCAAGCGCCTGCGGGTCCTGTGTCCCGAGCACAGTAAGGACCCCAAAGTTCTCGACACGGACGTGTGTGGCTCGCCGCTGGTCAACAATGTGTTCAACCCCACAGGTGAGTTTTGTCGGGCGCCCAAAAAAAACTGTTTCAAGCACTACGCCTGGGAGAAGATACGAAGGGCGGAGATCGACTTGGAGAGGGTGCGGCAGTGGCTGAAGATGGACGACCTGATGGAGCAAGAGCGGATGCTGCGGCAGCAACTGACCTCGCGAGCCAATCTCCTGGGACTGATGCTGCATTCCACGTACAACCACGAGGTGATGGACGAGCTGGTGCGCAAGCAGCAGGAGCATCTGGCGGAGTTCGAGAAGCAGAAACGGCGGCAGCAGCACCAGCAGCAGCTCCAGGCCCAGCAGGCAGCATTCCAGGTATGTTTATTTTTTAAATCATAGGCCTACTTACGTATAAAGTTACTTTATAAAATATTGTATTTTAATTTTAAGGAAAAGCAACAGCAGTTGCAGAAACAGCAACAACAGCAACTGTTGCAGAAACAGCAACATCAGCAGCAGCAACTGCAACAGCAGCAACAACAGCCACAGCAGCAGCAGCAACTGCAAAAGCAGCAACAACAGCCGCAGCAGCAACAAAAACCAAGCCCACAATTGCAGCAGCAGCAACAACCACAGCAATCACAACAACAACAACCACAGCAATCACAACAACAACAAGTACTAAAAAAGCCACAACAGCAACCTCAACAGCAGCAGATCGTGCAACAGCAACACCTTCTGCAGCCACTCAAACCGCAACCACCTTTGAAGCCCCAAACGCCACTCATCTTCCAGCGAAAGTCATAGATTTCCATTCCTTTAAACTAAGTAAGAATAACAGAAACAAAAAACCGCAAAACAAAACCGAAAACAAAACAAATCATAGGCAAAACAATAAACTGACATGCAAGAAACGCTTTTGTGCGAGAATCCTGACATGTTTTCACTCCCTCGCGTATAAATCGAGTCGCGTTTGGAGTCGCGTTTCTCTGGGCAACCGGATAACACAATTGCCGGCTGTCGGTGTTCCCGGAACAAGTACATCGTGGAGGAATAGAGGTTGCCAAGCGCCGGAGTCGGGCCACAGGGAATGGTTGTGTTTGTTATTGAAAACTAAGCATCAAATATGCATTTATTGATAGCAACCTGCCCATAAAAGGGAAAGCTGCCTTTTTGGGCAAGAACGACAGCGAATATCATGTACTATTTAGATAATTATAATTATTGAACGAAATTTATAATGTAAGCTATTATTATTACTGTTAATTATTTATTTTTACAAATTGGGAAACTTTTTGGTAATTATTTATTTATAATTGGATTGTAATATTTGTAATTATAAGCATTTTCATGTTTTCCTACATTTTTTTATACAAAAATGTCTATTATGTCTTATATTATTTACAAATTTATTGGCTTTTTTAATAAATTTAGAATAAAATATATTAGAATATATGTAAGATGCTCGATATTGTAATTTTTTTTAGAGTATCAATGAAATAAATATAATATATATATAAGAATAACTATAAAAACATGTAAAAAAAAGAGTAAAATTATTGTTTCTCTTAAATGTTGGTTCTCACGGGAGTATCACCGTTATGGATCTTCTCTTAAATAGGGTCTACTGAGAAGCGGTTCGG
The DNA here is from genome assembly GCA_035047585.1 of Drosophila monieri. Classification (NCBI taxonomy): domain Eukaryota; kingdom Metazoa; phylum Arthropoda; class Insecta; order Diptera; family Drosophilidae; genus Drosophila; species Drosophila monieri. The sequence continues at coordinate 8,960,972 of JAWNPJ010000061.1, read as the reverse complement.
TGTTTCCCCCACAGTAAAAGGCTCTAATGAAGAGTAAATTCTTGTTGGAGCTTCTCTTAAATTTGATATCTATACATCCTCTTATATAATGTATTATATAAATTTATTGAAAAGTTTATTGCTTGTAGCTCTGTGACCTCTTCTTGCTGTGTATTTTCCCGCTTCTGTTTGGGGTGAATGATATACAGAGGTCCTGCAGGACCTGCTCGACAATGGGTTGTGGGGGGAAGGTGCGGGCAACCAATGGAAACGACGAAGGCGAAAGGACAATATAAGGGATACAAGGGAGCTCTAAACAGGATAACAAGAAGGCGACGATTCCAGTTGAAATTTCAAATCGTAGTAGCCGGGATCGGATCCGTATACCGGACGCCGGAAAAGTAGAAACAAGTAGTCGTAGACGTTAGTGCCTGTGTGACCTAGTGGACGAAACGTACTGTCGGTGGCAGTTATAGTCCGGAATTTTTCTACTTCACACACGACCCGATTCCTAAAATAATAACACACACACTTTTTTGTATTGAATTCGATTCTTTTGTTTTGTAAAATCGGAACCAAGGGTGTCAGAGCCGGAGACAAGCGCCGATCCGATCGTTCAACCATCGAAGTCCTGTCGCAACATCGATCCACAACCGTCGTCCGGGTGTTCTGACTTTGTATTGGCGGTGAAAAGTACGCCCCGTATGAGTCGATATACCATCATTATTTTAATTCAAATCAAATCTGAGCAAATTAAGTCGCACCTCCATCGCGAGTGAAACGTTCAAATTGTAAATCGGAATCGTTAGATACCAATTAAGAGTAAGACCTCATCAGGATCGGGAATCGAGAAAAATTCAAGGACTCCAGGACTATCAACTTGGATACATACTTGGATATATATCAAAAAGGAGTAAGTGAGACTGCACAGGAAGATAGCGCCAGGAGTGGAATTATAAAGCGATTCAATAGCGAAAAGAAAATTTGACTGAAAAGTAAGGTTATCTCTCTACCCGAATAACGGTAACTCTAACGGTAAAGCTAAAGAGTGCTACGGGGGCTTGACTATTCCTATTTTGGTCGTGTCAGGTGCATTTATTTTTCGCGTTTCGTTTCCTGTGTTCCATGTTCAAGATCCTGGACGACTGCTCTTCAAAGACCCTAGAGGACAGCTCATCTCCTTAAAGGTATGTCGCTCGATTCTGGTGCCAAAGTCAGCTCTCAACCCATGTCGTTACAGTTTTGGTTCCATACCTGGGATTCAAGTTGTGTTCGTAATTCTATATATTTTTTATTTTATATCTTGAGCAAATTGCCAGTTGACTGCCAGTATTGTCAGTCACATCCCTATATATCCACACCTCCATATACCATTCGAATCAAGCAGACGGTAGCCGGGATCTCAGTATATATAGAGCAGTGTATAGAGGTCCGCCACCCCCCCACTCCAAATATCCTTTGTCCTGCCGGTATAATCGGGTAAGTGACGTGCTCCACTTCAAAACTTTTGTGCCAAATTCAATTGCGCTCATTTCTTTTACACTAGTTAGCAGGGTTTTTTTTTTTTTAATAATTGCATATTTTTCTGAAACTTGTTTCAAATGATACTGTGAACTACTTGCTTTTTTCCACATTAGTGGATACTTTTCTGCTCAATTCTTTTAAACAAGGATCAACTGCTTTAATCAGTGCTCTCCTGCTTGAATTTCTGTAACGGTGGCTTACTGCTTGACTTTTTTAGGATGATTTTCGGGAACCTTTAGGGCCACTATATGGCCCGAACTTAATCCAAGCTGTGGTTAAGGATAAAGACCTAATAAAGCTATTGAAACAAGTAATTTTTTAAAAGTTTTGAAAACAAACCTGACCTGTATCTAGATCACCTGCTTACACCTTTTTCCATACACAGACAAGCAGTTTAAAGCCACGAATGAACTGCTTGCTCTGCGCATGCTCCACTCTCTTTTGAAACTCTCTTCCGCCTCCACCTGCTGATATTGGGGATCTCTTTAATCTCGTTTCTTGTTGCTCTGTGTTGTTGATGCCCTTTGCCATACACGTGAGTGGTGTGCTATAAGTACTTGCGCTTATTTATTTGTTAAACAAATTCATTTGCCAGGTTTTGTTGCCCGATTTTCAATCCGAACGGGTTGCATGCCGCATATTTTGATTTGATTGTTTTGCGGCGTTCGCTGCAGCAACAACGGCAACAACAAACAGCCAAAGCAGCGCAGTACCGTTCGCTACCTGACGTTGCCCTGGACACTTGAGGGTCCATTGTAGGCATTGCCAGTCCAATCCGACCCCCCTCACCTATCCTCCGTCCGTTTGGGCTTGGCTTTCGCTCTCTCCGATCGATCTAACAATAATTCGGTTTCAATCAAGACCGCCTCGCAATTTATTTATTCGTTTCCTATGCTTTTTATTTGTGCTCTCGTTATGGCCGTTGTTCCGTTTCCGGTGATTTTCGGAGCACTGAAAGAAAATATGTCTACAATAGGGAATAGTATTGGGGCCGAAAACGTTGATAAATCTATTTTTAAATATTATTTATATTTATTTAATTGGACTTCAAAAATTAACCTAATTATTTAATATAATTTTAGTTTCTATTTGGTTTCTATTTCCAAAAAAGGCCATAGAATTTCTCTCTCTGTACGTGTACTTTATTTTTGTTGCCGTTTAATTTTATTTTACATACTTGATGCCGTTTGCATATGAGGGCCAGCACGCGAAGACCCAGATGCTCCAGTTGGAGCCGCAAAACCACTCGGGCGCCACTACACATCGCGGAAACTACAAACGGCTACAAGAAACGGGACCAGTCCTTATTTTAGCCAGCAGCTGGCTACAGTGGCCACCCGCTAAAGAGCACTTTTAAGTGAAAGAAATACAAAAGTCTGGACCATTGGCTAGAATATAGATTCTTCTTCTTATACATAAATTAATCATAGTGCAAATGGTGTGTTTCAGCGACAAATTCCTATAATTCTCAACTAGCACTTTATAACTGAGTTTCCAATAAACAGTGGCATCTTATAATTCTCAACTAAAAGTTTGGGAAACTATTCCTACAGTGGCTTCATATATTTCAACTTAATGTTCTTATAATTCCCAACCAATAATTCATAACTAGGTTCCCAAAAAACAGTGCTCTTTTATGAATATTTTTTGTCTGGAACTTTTTACACAGCTTCTATATGATTTTGTCTATAACTTTCTTATAATTCCCAACTAGTAAAGGCTTTAACAACAAAATGCTCTTCAAGGACCTCCGCTATAATTCCCAACTAATGATTTCATATCCTATTACAGCGGGAATCTTTTCTAGATACTCCCGTGGCGTTGGTTAGCCAGCGAACTAATCCATCAAATTGGCGCCAGTTCAGGGAACTGGTGATGCTTTTGCCCCATCTGGCGGCGCCTCTTCCCCGCGTCACCGCCCGCCGGGCAAGCCGAAAACTGTTCAGGAACTGATTCTGGAGGCTGCCCACCGCCGGCGACGTTATTTCCTTGGGGAACGGGACACCAGTCCCCACAACAACGCCCACGACCACGACCACGACCACCACCATTACCATCACCTGGTGCCGGAACACCATAAGCCCAAGGAGCGCAAGGACAAGACCCGTGTGAGGGAGCGCGAGCGAGAACGGGAGCGCGAGCGAGAGAGAGAACGCGAGCGAGAGAGAGAACGCGAGCGTGATAGGGAGCGCGAGCGAGATAGAGAGCGAGAGCGTCAGCGGGAGCGAGAAAGAGAGCGCGAGAGGGAGCGCGAGCGAGACAGAGAGTGGGACAGGCTGAGAGACAAAGAGAGGGAGAGAAGGGAGCGAGAGCGAGAGCGGGAAGCCATCCAGAGACAAATGGCATCCCAACCCGGAAGCACAGCTCACGAGCGACGCATCCATGAGCTGGATCACAATGTGGAACGTATCTTTGATGTGCGGAAGGTGAGTAGCGGTGCTGACCTTTCGGGACTCTCGCAAGGATATATATTTTTGAATAAAACTTAAAGCGCCTGGGCAAAGGAGCCTATGGCATCGTGTGGAAGGCCACCGACAAACGCCACAAGGACACGGTGGCTCTCAAGAAGATCTTTGATGCCTTCAGGGATGAGACCGATGCCCAGCGCACCTACCGTGAAGTGATCTTCCTGCGGGCTTTCCGCCACCATCCCAACATCATCCGACTCTTGGACATTTTCCAGTGAGTTAACCCACAAGGTTGTCCAAAATCCTAATACCTCCGAAACTCCTTTAGGGCTGGCAACAATTTGGACTTTTATTTGGTGTTTGAGTTCATGGAAAGCGATTTGCACAACGTAATTAAGAAGGGCGATGTCCTGAAGGACATTCACAAGCGCTTCGTCATGTACCAGCTGATCAATGCCATCAAGTATATGCACTCGGGCAACGTCATCCACAGGGACTTGAAGCCCAGCAACATTCTAATCGACAGCAAATGCAGGTGGGCCGCACACTTTAGTTAATAATATTATCCAATTTCACTCAAATTTTCGTCCCAGACTAAAGGTAGCGGACTTCGGCTTGGCTCGTACTCTCTCCATGAAGCGGAAGTCCGATTTTGATGACATGGAGAACGATGCCATGCTGACGGACTATGTAGCCACACGCTGGTATCGTGCTCCCGAAATTTTAGTGGCTAGTCGGAAGTAAGTCCTTATGTCCTTCCTCCTTTTGTCACTGAGCTCTTAATCCCTCTCCTCAAGGTATACAAAAGGCATCGATATGTGGAGTCTGGGTTGCATTCTTGGCGAAATGATTCGACAGAAACCCCTATTCCAGGGCACTAGTACCATAAACCAGGTGAGTATCCCATTAGAAAAGTTATAGAAACTAAATCTATAACACGGTTGGACAATCCGTAGATTGAAAAGATAGTGACTGCCCTACCGGATGTGACACAACGCGACATAGACTCCATCGGAGCCAGCTTCGGAACGGTTCTCCTGAGCAAGAAGATCAGCCGCGACCGCCGCCATTCGCTGGAGGAGATGCTGAGGAACTGCTGCGACGACGCCATGTCCTTGGTCAAGTCCCTCCTCGTCCTGGATCCCCACGGCCGGCTGACCGCCAAGGCGGCCATAATGCATCCGTTTGTGAGCCGCTTCCGCACTGCCTCGGCGGACATGGAGCTCCGGCTGTACGTGAGTCCGCCGCTCCACGACGACGTCCGCTATGGAGTGGACGAGTACCGCTCCAGTTTGTACGACATGATCGGCTCCGAGTCGCGTAGCAGTGCCCGGAAGACCAGCACCTTGGCCGCAACATCAGCTGCCCATCCGACTCAGGGCGGCAGTCGGGAGGCCGTCACGTCCGGCTCTGTCCCCAAGGGTCTGCCCAATCGCTCGCTTTCACGGGCCAGGTGAGTGGGAAGATTATTTCAATCCCCGGGGTGGATGGGTGGGGGTGATCCTAGTAGTAGTAGTAGTAGTAGTAGTAGCAGTGGGGGGATGCTGGTTGGTGGAGGAGCCTCTCTAGCCGCTCTAGCTGGTCCCCTTTTGCAGGTACCGTCGTCCCTAGCAAAGACGTGCCGCCTCCACTGCCCACCACACCATATCCAAGGACACCATATCCGCCCAGGACAGTGGAGACCTGTCTGCGTCCGCCTCTGTTTCCGTTTCCACCTCCACAGACTCCACAAGTCTCCAACAGCCACACCACAAAGCACACCAGAAGGAGCCGCCACGGGAGCGTCCACACCGTTCCAGGAATCGTTATCCTTTGCATCCTCGTCGCCTCAATCAGCGAAAGAGTCAATAGTACACTGAGAACTAGGGTTTGCTATGAAGGTTACAATATATCCTACTTTTTAAGGCAGATTCATTTATAAAGAATTTAATTTTTTGAAAAGTTTAAAAAAATATTAGATATAAGATAGTATTTATAAGATAAAGTATTTAAGATTTAAACTTTTGATTTAAAAAAATGTCATTAAGAAGCTTGAATAATTTCATAAAAAGTTGCTAAAAATAAAATAAAATTATAAAAAGGTAAGGATAATTAATAATTAATAGCTTGTCAATTAGGATTTAAGTAATATAAAGTACTTACTTTTAAATATATATATTATAGTATTAATAAATTAAATAAATGTTTTTAATGGTTTGAAGTGTAAATTTTAAGAAATTAGTAACGAAAAAGATATAAAATCTTGTTCAAAAATAAAGTAATAAAATAATTTAGTTGTTAAGCAAACTAGTTTTTTTTAAGAGTTGATAAGTAAATAAATATTTTTAAGTTTAAATATTAGTTTTACTTAAAAATAAGGAGAATAAGAAGCTAGATTATTAAAATCTAAATAGAACCAATCTGTCTAGTCTTGAAAAAACAAAGAAAATCTTTTTAGTGACGAAATACCTTAAAATAAGATGGAAAAATGAAAACTTTTAAATAGTTTTCTTAATAAAAAAGAGCAGAGTAAATTTGTAAGAAATGTATTTGTTAATTAGGAAATATTTATTAAATACAAAATTAATTAATGGATTTAAAAGAAAATTCTTGTAACGAAATTTAACAAGTTTTTAGCGCTAAAAAATAAATCAATATTCAAGTTAAAGATCTTTTGAAAAAGTTTTAGTTTTTGGTTAATTATTTAACTTAATTTTGTGTTTAATTTACGTAATCCCCCCACCCACCATCCCACCTCATGTCACCTAAAAATCAGCCAGAAACACATACTTCTTCTTCGACTCATCCACACCCCCATCCCTCCCCCAGGACCCTCAGTGGTAGCCACAAGAATCGGCCGGACAGGCCGCCGCCTCCACAGCGAGAACAGCATCCGCCGCCGCCGCAGCATGCCGAGCCGGAGAGGAATACCTCGGGAGTGAACACTCTCAACCGCAATCTCACCCAGAGCTGGGCGGAGCACCACTACCACATGCGGACGTCCCACCACCACCAGCACCACCAGGAGCAGCCGCAGCCGCAGGCTAGGCATCAGGAGCCGGAGGAGGTTCCGATGGCCACTATCACCTCCATCATCCACCAGAAGCATCGCGGCAAGGACAGAGCCCAGAGGCATGCCCCACCAAGGGGAGGCGGCGAAGAAGGCCGAGGAGGAGGCGGCGGCGGAGGCGGTGGAGGAGGAGATGGAGAGTCAGACTCGCCACCTGGCACTTCCCAGAACAACGCCCAGGCCCAGTCCGCCCTCCTGACCCCCGAACACAACATGGCCATGGCCCGGAACACCCACGCCGCTCTCCGCAAGGAACTAGCTGCCGTGGCGGCCACAGCTCCCCGGAAGAAGAGCTCCTTCTGGCAGAACCAGGCCCAGGCCCATGTTCAGATGCACGCCGACGCCGAGGCCCGGGTGCAGGCGCTCCTTAGCAAGGCCAAGCATCCGTTGTACAGATCTCCCCTCGAGCGGGTTCAGTGGGGCGGGGACAAGAGCTCGGCCTCTGGGGAAACCGAGTCCATGTCGCCCCATGTGCGCAGCCGCTCTCTGCGCAAGCTGCAGAAGGAGAGGAAGCCCCGGGTGAAGACCAAAGTCCATCAGGCAGGCGAGGGCCGAGCCGAGGAGGGCAGAGCCGAGGAAGGCAGAGCCGGAGAACGCCGAGGCGAAGAGGAAAAAGTCAGAGATGACCGAGTAAGAGAAGAGCGAGTCCGAGAAGACCGAGCCAGAGAAGACCGAGCTAGAGAAGATCGCGGCAGGGAGGTCCGAGCCAGAGAGGCCAGAGCCAGGGAGGACCGAACCGGAGGCGGCGATGGCGAAGGTGATCTGCAAGCCAGGCGGCAGCTCACGGTGGATGAGAAGCTGCAGCGCCGCAAGAAACTGGAAAGGGAGAGGCTAATGATCCGCCGGGAGCGGCAGGTGATAGAGCGGGAGCAGCGGATGGCGGAGAACGAGCGCCTCATGGAGCTGGAACGGCGCCAGCTGCAGATCATAGAGCTTCATCAGAAGCGGCCGGTGGCCAGGGAGAGGGCGACAGCGACAGCGGCAGGACCTGGACCCGGACCAGGACAGGGCTGTCCATCTGGATCCGTGCCCAAGCGGCGTCCAACTACCACTGCCCACAAGACCCACATCGAGACCGACAGGAAGAGCGACGAGTCCGAGCAGTTCTACACGCCCGGGAGCACCGGGCGCATTGAGTCGGAACGGGCCAAGGAGCACCAGAAGGAGAAGAACAAGCCGCCGGCCAAGGACAGGGACGTGAAGGGGAGGGAGCCGAAAGCCAGAGAGCCGAGGGCCAGGGAGCCGAAGGAGAATGAAAAAAATGAAGCCAAAGGCCAGGGGGACAGCTCGAGTCCGCAATCCTCGGGGGTCTGTTACATCTCCAGAATCAGCTACCTGGAGGCCGAGATGGCCAAGTGCAAGCGCCAGCTGGTGAACTTCGTGCAGGACAACCAGGAGGTCCTGACGCACCGCAAGCTTCGCTATCACTTCGAGAAACTGCAGCCCCAACGGGTCGGAGACCCTGAGGAAGTGGATCCAGAGGACGAGGACGACGACGACGAGGATGACGACGAGGTGTTTGAGCATCACCCGGATATCATGCCGGGCGGGGGTGACGGTGGCGGCGATTCCGGCGTCCAGAGCTACAAAACCTTCCTGCTGGAGCAGAGCCGACAGAAGCAGCTGCAGCTGAAGGAGTTCCTGGCCCGGGACGAGAGCAACGACTACGAGCATCCGGATCTCTCCAACGTGTACAAGGTGCGGAGCTATCACGCCTTTGGCGGCGATCCGGAGGCCTTGGTGGGGGGACATCCGCACCAGCAACGCGACTACATAAAGCTGTTCCAGAGCTCCTATGCCACGGCCACCGAAAGGGGCTCTCGCCGGAGACCTTGGAGGAGCCGCGTCGCATCAACCGGGAGCTGGACGACCGGCAGAAGCAACGCGATCGCCTGGAGATGCACCACCAACTGGGCCACTGCCATCGCCACCATGAGCACCACCATGAGCATCATCATGAGCACCAGCAGCACCATCACCACCACCACAATCCCAATCAGCACAACGCCCAGAATCCCCGTAATCCCCACCAGCAGCATGCCTGCCATCGCCATCGCGCCACTGGCTGGCCCACCTACGAGCACATGCGCCTGCGCCCGGAGGACATCCAGGAGGCGCAGTTCGTCGAGGGCTACAACTAACCGGATGGTCAGACACACGTGTTACCTTGTCCTGTTCACATACCCGGACGTACCTACTCCAATATATCTTGTTACCAGTGTGCATTCGCCTTAAAAATTCACATTTTAGTTTATTTTTTACGGGGAGTTGGATGTGGGTTTTTGAATAGTTCCTAGATGTTCCAGATTTCCATATATCCGGGTATTCTTTTCGAGATTCTTTAGATTTCTTTTGATTCCTTTTGAAAAATTTGCAAGAATCTATAGTTTTTATTTCGAAATTGAAGCAACAAAAGACTTATTGAAATAGTAATTATTTTTAACTTCAAAAAAAATTAAGAAAAATCATCGATTAGTTCCAGAAATAGGAAGAAATATATAGGATATATATAGGATATATATATATAATATAGGAAGATATATATTCCAGATATATAGCTATACGTCCCATAAGTCCGTTCTAAAAATATCTGGATAAGTTTTTTTTATCTGAATTTGAAATATTATGAATTAGTATAATAATTCTAGAATTCTGTATAATTTCGAAAAACATTACAAACATTATTGGTTGCTGCGCTGTTTTTAACTTTTTTTTAGATATTAAAGATATGTACTTTTTTCAAATCAATTTACAAAATATTTAGAACAATTTTAGATTTAATTCTTTAATGGCTTCTTTGATTAAATAAATCTAAAAAAAAGATGTGAAACTTTTTAAAAATAGTTAAAAATGTAAGTGGGTTGGGGATTTTTGAGAATTGATTTTTTTTAAATTGTTACAACTTCAAAGAACTAAAAATGATTATATATTTTTGTTTTTTAAATGTACTTACATGTATATTTTTTTAAAGGAACTGATTATCATATTAACTTAAGCTTCTCTTTAGTAAAAAAAGCCTAATTTACGCTGTTTGGATTTTTAAATTAAAGTTGTCCCAAAAATTTGAAATCTTTTTACCAGAAATGTTTTAATTTTTTAAGAATTCCAATTAGTAGCAAGTCTCTTCTACTCTTTATATGAAAATAAAAATACATTTTTTAAATAAAAAAATGATTCAAACTAATGAATAGTAGTTTTTTTTTTTAAAGTCATAGTTTTAATTAATAATAAGCCCCATAATACACCCCACAAGCCACAGGATTAATTCGCAAGACGCTGATTGATTTATTTGTTAAGCTTAGAAGAGTAAGCTTAGGCAACAAAACGATTAATATTATTTATATTTTATGGATTTGATGGTGAGTGCCTTCCATATGCATCTACTGCTATAGAAATTTGAACACAATAAAGCTCTATATAGGTTTTCCTGAATATAGACCATGTTGGTTGGGAGCTGGGAGGAAAGGGTAAGATCTGTTTTGGTTTTCCGATCACCGACCAGCGATCAGCTTAGTTAATAGCTAGAGTTACAGTTAGAGTTACAACATTTATAATATTTGTGGAATTTATATAAATACATGCACTTAGCCATTACAAAGTTAGTCAATTGTCTATCCTCCTCTCAGTTTTGGTTTCAATTTTTGCGAAGATCTAGCCGCCGAGCTGGAAGACCCCGTCGATTGTTTTGCATTTAATAAGTTATCCTCGCTAAGCCTTCTCTGTGGGGCCGCGGGGCTATGGCAGCATCCGGGAACAGTAACGATTACGTATCTACTTCGAACAAATAAAGGTACAACTTGATGGCAACTCGGGGTGACATTCCCCAGGAATCTAGATAATGGAGTGGCGCCCCAAATAAATGCAATAAGCAACCAAAGCAAGGACTAAACTCTAATCCGTCGGCCACAGTGCCTGCTCTGACCTGCCATAGTTCGGCCCCGTGGAGCGCTTAGGTTTTCCGCTTCTGGTCGAGCTGCTGCTGCGGCAGCTCCTCCTGCAGCTGCAGGATGTGCTCCAGCGGCTGCGGCCGCCCGTCCTTGTCGATCAGAGCCGGCTTGACGATCCCGCCCTGGCGCAGCTGCTCGATGAGATTCACCAGCTGGAGCGCCTCGTACTCCTTCTGCTCCTCGCTCATGCCGTCCAGGGTATTCGGCTTGCTGCGCGGCTCCACACAGCCGAGCACCGGATTGATGCCCTGCTGCTGCTGCTTGTACTCCTCGGTGTCGCTGTCCTCGCTGTCCGAGGAGTAGTCGGTACCCTCGACGCGTCGGCAGTCGAGGATGCCGCGCTTGGCGAAGAGCCCGGCGGCGTTTCCGTAGCCGGTGTACTTGATCATCCGGCCCACGTCCTCCTTGCAGAGAACGAAGAGCAGCTCGGCGGACAGGTCCCGGAGTATCATAGCGGGCAGTGTGAGGAAGCGGCACAGATGGTTGCGCAGCTCCTGGCCGATCTCCGGCCGCTGGCTGACATCCCGCAGTGGCGGCAGTATCTCCTGTCGCAGGTAGTGCCGCATCACCCGGTCGCTGCGGGCGCACTTCACCAGCACGGTCAGCACCGGGGAGAGCAGCTCGTGGGAGCTGGCCTCGGCCTCCTGTTGGGCCAGGGACTGGCGCAGGTAGCGCAGCAGGATGGCCAGGCTGCGAACGTTGCGCTTCTCGAAGCAGAGGGCACAGCACTGCCGTGGCTTGGCCCGGGCCCCCGACTCCTGATCCTTCTTCTTGTCCTGGGAATTGGAATTTAAGGATTTGAATAAAAGTGCTTTGTGCTACTATACCTTTTCCTCCTCCCTGTCCCGTTGCTCCTCGGCGTTGGAGCACCGAAGCGTGAGCTCCGTGAGGCAGCTGCCCGAGATGTTGGTCAGCAGATTGATGGCATGGGTGACCACGGCGCGCTCCTTGTCGGTGGACATGTCACCGAAACGGAGCAGCAGCTCTCGCAGGACGCCGGTCAGGTGGAGGCTCTGGATCTCGTACTCGTTGGGGCTCTTGTCCGGGGCACTGGTCACGTTGAACATCACCTTGAGCAGCTCGCAGATGATGTTCAGCTGCTCCTCGCTGGCGGCGGCGGCATCCTCGCCCAGCTTGTCGTCCAGCCACTTGGTCATGTAGGTGAGGCCATTGAGATCGATCTGGAGGCGGGAACGGGCCGCCGGCTCCAGGGCGGTGAGCAGGAAGAGCAGCTTCATGTCGTAGTACTCCAGAGTAGAGGGATGCCGCATGGAGGAGGCCACGCGCTTCAGGATCGCGTCCAGGCAGTGCTGGCGCAGGCACTGTCGCCGGCAGTCGGAGCTCTGGTAGACCAGGTTGCACAGGCACTTGAGCGCCTCGGCTATCACCTCCGACTGGTCCTTGCTGGGCTCCTGCTGGGTGTCCGGCTGCTCCTTCTCCTGCTGCTTCAGTTCGTCCGGCGTGGCCGGCAGCTTCAGCGCACTGGCCTCGATCCTGGCCAGCTTCAGCAGGACGTTCACCTCCTGTTCGATGTAGTTCGTCTGCAGGCTGAACTCGTCGCGCGTCAGAATCCTCACGGTGTTCAAGCACTGGGTGTGCAAGTGGCTCAGCCGCTGATCCTCCAGAATCCCGAAAATGGCCAACCAGAGGTCGTGCCATAGGTTGTCCGTGCGGAAGCCATCAAAGATTAGCAAGTCGGCGTACTGAGAGCAAAAGGAAATCCAAAATAATTACAAAAAGTTCGACAGGAAAATAACAATAAAGGGAGTTTCCCCGGACTTTGCTTGCCTTCGTATTGAAATCCGTGAGGATGGCGGCTATGTGGTCCGCATCCTTGGCCTCCAGACGCTTCAGATGATCCGCTTCCATGCTGACAGAATGCCAAACTCCGGGCCTGTGTAATTGCTGCTTAATTAATTGGATTTTCTTCTCGTTTCTTCGCTTCTTTTTTGGGGTTTCGGTGGCGTTAATCAGCTGTTGAGCAGTGTGCCCAGGCGGTGCGGTGCTGCCACTTTCCAAGCGTCAACAATAGGTGGCGCTGTCCCGCAATACAATAGGATAAGAAAAATATGTTTTAATTTTTCATAAAATTAAACTTAAAAACTGCTTCAAAACGCCTAATAGCTAATTAATAACATATTAAAATCTCATTGATGGTATGCCGCTTGAAAATCAAATGGGAATTGACAAAGATATAGACATGGGAGGGTGCCAGAAAGCAAAATCCAGGATTTCGCAGGGGACCCCCTGGAAAATTTCGAAAAAATTTTGAAAAATATTTCGTTCTTGGATTTTGATGCAGATTGACGGGGAATCGATCCACAAATCCATTGAGGTATTCCGTTTGAGAATCGGATGGGAACTGGCAGAGATATAGCCATGAGGAGTGGCCCAAAAAGCGAAATCCAGGATTTCGCAGGGGACCCCCTGGAAAATTTCGAAAAAATTTTGAAAAATTTTTCGTCCTGGGATTTTGATGCAGATTGACGGGGAATTGATCCACAAATCGTTTAAGGTATTCCGCTTGAGAATCGGATGAGAAATGGCAGAGATATAGACATGAAGAGTGGCCCAAAAGCGAAATCCAGGATTTCGCAGGGGACCCCTGGAAAATTTCGAAAAAATTTTGAAAAATATTTCGTCCTTGGGTTTTGATGCAGATTGACGGGGAATTGATCCACAAATCGTTTAAGGTATTCCGCTTGAGAATCGGATGAGAAATGGCAGAGATATAGACATGAAGAGTGGCCCAAAAGCGAAATCCAGGATTTCGCAGGGGACCCCCTGGAAAATTTCGAAAAAATTTTGAAAAATATTTCGTCCTTGGATTTTGATGCAGATTGACGGGGAATTGATCCACAAATCGTTTAAGGTATTCCGCTTGAGAATCGGATGAGAAATGGCAGAGATATAGACATGAAGAGTGGCCCAAAAGCGAAATCCAGGATTTCGCAGGGGACCCCTGGAAAATTTCGAAAAAATTTTGAAAAATTTTTCGTCCTGGGATTTTGATGCAGATTGACGGGGAATCGTGCCACAAATCGATTGAGGTATTCCGCTTGAGAATCGGATAAGAAATGGCAAAGATATAGACATGAGGAGTGGCCCAAAAGCGAAATCCAGGATTTCGCAGGGGACCCCTGGAAAATTTCGAAAAAATTTTGAAAAATATTTCGTCCTTGGATTTTGATGCAGATTGACGGGGAATTGATCCACAAATCGTTTAAGGTATTCCGCTTGAGAATCGGATAAGAAATGACAAAGATATAGACATGAAGAGTGGCCCAAAAGCGAAATCCAGGATTTCGCAGGGGACCCCTGGAAAATTTCGAAAAAATTTTGAAAAATATTTCGTCCTTGGGTTTTGATGCAGATTGACGGGGATTCGATCCACAAATCGTTTAAGGTATTCCGCTTGATAATCGGATGGGAATTGGCAAATATATAGACATGAGGAGTGGCCCAAAAGCGAAATCCAGGATTTCGCAGGGGACCCCCTGGAAAATTTCGAAAAAATTTTGAAAAATATTTCGTCCTTGGATTTTGATGCAGATTGGCGGGGAATTGATCCACAAATCGATTGAGGTATTCCGCTTGAGAATCGGATAAGAATTGGCAAAGATATAGCCATGAGGAGTGGCCCAAAAGCGAAATTCAGGATTTCGCAGGGGACCCCCTGGAAAATTTCGAAAAAATTTTGAAAAATATTTCGTTCTTGGATTTTGATGCAGATTGACGGGGAATTGATCCACAAATCGTTTAAGGTATTCCGCTTGAGAATCGGATGAGAAATGGCAGAGATATAGACATGAAGAGTGGCCCAAAAGCGAAATCCAGGATTTCGCAGGGGACCCCTGGAAAATTTCGAAAAAATTTTGAAAAATATTTCGTCCTTGGATTTTGATGCAGATTGACGGGGAATTGATCCACAAATCGTTTAAGGTATTCCGCTTGAGAATCGGATAAGAAATGACAAAGATATAGCCATGAGGAGTGGCCCAAAAGCGAAATCCAGGATTTCGCAGGGGACCCCCTGGAAAATTTCGAAAAAATTTTGAAAAATATTTCGTCCTTGGGTTTTGATGCAGATTGACGGGGAATTGATCCACAAATCGTTTAAGGTATTCCGCTTGAGAATCGGATGAGAAATGGCAGAGATATAGACATGAAGAGTGGCCCAAAAGCGAAATCCAGGATATCGCAGGGGACCCCCTGGAAAATATCGAAAAAATTTTGAAAAATTTTTCATCCTGGGATTTTGATGCAGATTGACGGGGAATCGTGCCACAAATCGATTGAGGTATTCCGCTTGAGAATCGGATAAGAAATGACAAAGATATAGACATGAGGAGTGGCCCAAAAGCGAAATCCAGGATTTCGCAGGGGGACCCCCTGGAAAATTTCGAAAAAATTTTGAAAAATATTTCGTCCTTGGGTTTTGATGCAGATTGACGGGGATTCGATCCACAAATCGTTTAAGGTATTCCGCTTGATAATCGGATGGGAATTGGCAAATATATAGACATGAGGAGTGGCCCAAAAGCGAAATTCAGGATTTCGCAGGGGACCCCTGGAAAATTTCGAAAAAATTTTGAAAAATATTTCGTTCTTGGATTTTGATGCAGATTGACGGGGAATCGTTCCACAAATCGTTTGAGGTATTTCGCTTGAGAATCGGATGGGAATTGGCAGAGATATAGACATGGGGATTGGTCGTTGGGGAAATCCAGGATTTTGAACGAAGATATGGACATGGAGGGGGGTTGAGTGGGGGATCCTGGGCTTAATAAAGGGTCGAATGTTTTGTAATTATAGAAAATTTGATTTTTTGAGTTTACAAGTTTTTATTTAAAGAATTTGGTCTGCCGCGTTACATCTTGGTTAGTACAGAAACATTTATATATTGGGTTGTGTTTGAGAATATATATAGAATATGAAGTATACAATATATATATATCGTAATAATCCGTTTTATTTGTTCATAATTAGTGTAGGAAGCCAGGACAGCCCGGGAACTCGGACTCGTGGCCGTAAACCGTAAACCGTAATCGAAGCCGGAGCGGATTTGGACTGAATTTTGGATTTGAGTTCCGTTGAATGGCGGCATAGACGTCCCCTAGTTTTCCGTGCTGGTGCCACAGGTCTGGTTGACCTTGAAGATGTTGGAGAGCTCGTCCAGCAAAGTCTCGTAGCGATAGGCGACCCGGATCTCCGGCACATTGGTGCGGGTGATGTCGTTGCCGTTGATGCCATCCTCGAAGTAAGTGGGTCCCAGCCACTGTTGCTTGATCTGCAAAGAGGATCGAATGGAAGGGAGATTAATGGGAAATATTCGCCCGATCCTCTAGGATACTTACGTTGTGTGGAAATCCGCTCATTGTCACACTGTTCCTGGCCAGTTCGCACATGTCGCAGGAGCTCAGCTTCCAAACCTGGGCCGCAATGCTGTACTCCTCCATAAGGGGTTCCTAAAGGATCACAAAAAATGATGGATAGATCCTCAAAAGGAGGGCAAACTCACCTTGGTGAAGTGGAACTGCAAGGGGTCGTCCGTGGAAAGGGAGATGATGAGGCCCCGAGCCAGGTACTCCGGCAAGGGATTGCGGTGATAGTTGAGGAACAGGGAGTTGTTGGAGAGCGGGGACATGGCGATGCCGATCTGGGTAAGGTAGTAGAGATATTGGAGCACGGGCACCTTGCGCAGCAGGAGACCGTGGGAGATGTTCTCGGCCATGAGGTAGCCGCAGACCAGATGCTGTACGGGTCCTGCCTCGCCGCAATGTGGGCGCAGGACAAAGGTGTTCATGCCACGTTTCCTAAACGGATGACGTGAGAAATATTAAAAACAGATGGGAGATGGAGGAGCTAGGAACCTACTGCCTGAACTTGTTGAGAACCGTCATGTTGGCGTACATGTAATAGATATAGTAGGCGTATGGCGGATTTTCCTCGTAGTTCCACTCCTCCGGACGGGGCACGTCATTGTCGAAGAGCGGATTCTCCGGCTTGGACTCATCGTCCACGGAATCAAAGCCAATCACATACTGAAGGAACCTGTGCAAGTCCGGGTGCTCGCTGGGGCGGGCTGTGGCCTGGAAGAGCGGCAGGAATATGTTGTTCAGGATCTCCTGGAATGACTTCATCATCTTGTTCGACTTGAAGATGTCGAAGAGACGGGGAATCTGGATCAGCCAACGGATGTTGGAGCTATAGACCCCGTTGTCGATGGCCCACTTGGCCAGCTTGCTCCATTCGTCCGGCGATTTTCCGTAAATGGACAGTCGGAGTTCAGCATTTTGGTACTTGGACTCCTCCAGATCGAAGGCGACTTCCTGGTGGGAGATTCAAGATTTAGTATAGTACTACTCCGCTAACCTGTACTCCGCTTCCGCTTACCTTTATAATCTGGGCAAAGTACTTCCCGTTCAGATAGTTGTCCGTCTTGAGGAACACCTCCCTCAGCCGGGACTCCCCGATGGGATTGTACTTGGAATTGAACTTGTCGAAGCGGTGGAAGGTGTTCCGATCGGCATGGACGTCCAGCATGTCGACGGTGAGGTCGTAGGTCGTCAGATTCATGGACTGGAACACCTGGGCCAGGGTCATCGGCTGCCCATTGGTGCAGGTGACCACCTCGTTGGCATTGTTCTTCAAGGTCTTCTTGATGAAGCGGAGCAGGTGCTTCTGGTTCATGCAGGAGGCGGCGTGGATGTGGGTGTCCACCTTGCGGGTGTTGTAGAAGTCCCTGTGGGGCACCGCCTTCTGGGCGGCCAGTTCGCGCAGCTCGTTGAGGAGGACGTGCATCTGGTACTTGGAGGACAGGTAGCACAGTCGGCGATAGCAAAAGGACTTGCTGCAGATGGGGATTGTGTTTAGTATTTTTTGGTATATATTTCGGGAATTATTATCTTACAGGGGTCCATCGGCTATCATGTTGCACATAACCTGCATGTCATTCACGAACTGGCTCAGGTCCGGGTACTCGAACTTCAGCTCTTTCGTTTCATCCTAAAAAATGAATTAAAAAGATATTTTTAATGAGACTTTTCGTAGAAAATGTGGGGCAGTCGCTCACCTGATTCTCGTAGATGTGGAACACTCCGTTCACGGGCTTGATCAGGAAATTCTCATCCGGAGGAAACTCCACCGCCCACGGATTTTTGAGCTTCATCTGCGATGGCGTCGTGTGGAAGTCTGCATTCCGCGAAGGATTGGTGTTTCGGGTGTCGTTTTGTGTGGATTATTGTTGGTTGTTTCGTGAGTTTTAGAAAAAGTTTAAAAAAAAAACAGATTTTCGTTTAGTTGCAATGGCGTCGGAACAGTGTTGTTAAGCGATTAAGAGTTAGTGGCAACTCAACACTACGCTCGTGCGAGTGCGAGTGTGGTTGCTATTTGAATGGTTTTCTATTTTTTTTTGAGTGTTTGGAGTGTAGAGTGGACCTCTAGAAATGGGATTACTTTTCACAGAAGAATATAGTAATTTTCTAAAAATATATTACAAATTTTCTGACAACACTGCGTATGAGTAATATATGTATATATAATATATAATAAATAATTAATATATTATGTGTATAAAAATATAAATATAATAGTTATTCCTTCCTTTTACTCCCCCCTTTTAAACAGATCTTGACAGGAAAATGGAAAGATGGAGAGGATCGCAGAGAGCGAAAAAGTGGGTGGGAGAGCAGGAGAGCAGGAGGAGAAGTAGGTTGAACTGAAAAACTTCAGCATCGCCTGCTCTCCCACTTCCAATTACTCTCTCTGCCCCACGTTTTATTTTCCCCAAGTGCCGAGTGGAAAGGATCGCGGAGAGCGCAGGTGAGAGTGAGAGTAGGGTGAGACGAAACTGAAACTTCAGCATCACCTGCTCTCCCACTTCCAATTACTCTCTTTGAGTACTCTCTCTCTCTCTCTCTCTCCCCATGTTTCCTTTAGTCCTGGCTCTCTCCCTATTCCTCGATTCTCCATCTTTTATTTTCCTCTCAGCAATCACTGCGTCGCCAAATCCCGGTCTGATTTGCTTTATTTTTATATCATTCCGTTTAAAAACATTTTATTTCTTATTTTAATCGATTTGTTTTAAGCCTAATAAGTGAAAGAAAGTGAAAAGTGTATATGGAAGAAGAAATACGTGTTTTCTGTGTGATTTAACGGAGGATTAACATTTAAAAGTCACTTTCTCCCCCAAAAAGACTTGTTAAACATTTAATTAACAAACTTAGTGCATCATTGGACAAAGTAAAACACTAGTTAAACAGTTTCTAGTAGTTTTTCACCGTTATTCGGGAAATATGATGAAATTCGCGAACGCGAGCTCCATCTCGCATGAGTGGGAAGAGGAGAGCATGTGAGTGGAAGGCATCCAGAGCCCCAGAGGAGCGTTCCTAGTCCAAAGAACCGTTAACTGAGACCTAAGTGTACACATTTCCAGTGTAAAGTAAATATACATGTAACAAAAATATGGAATCAATGGAATTTTCATGTAAGTTTCATTATTTTTTTTAATATTACAATTATGTTTCCCTATTTCATAAATTCAGAATAAAAATGGTGTCCTTAAATAATCATCATGACCTCACAATAAGCTCTAAGCTTGTAATCATTAGAAAGCTGAAATTAGTTCCTTGAAAAAGTCAATGGCCCAAAGAACAGTTAACTAAGACCATACACATTTCCAGTGTAAAGTAAATATACATAAAATATGTAACAAAAATATGGAATCAATGGAATTTTCATGTAAGTTTCATTATTTTTTGTATTATTAAAATTATATTTCTCTATTTCATAAATTCTGAATAATTATTGTGTCCTTAAATGTATTTAATTAAACACTGAATTAATTTCGAGGTCCACCCTAGTGTGTTACTTAACAAGAATGCATCATAACTGTTCTACGAAAGTGATCAACGTTGGGCGTGTCTGTCCTTTTGTACAAGGTGTTTGCTTTCTGGAGGGTCTGGAGGGACAAAGGTGGAAGAACTCGGAAGCAGACTACGAACTTGTGAGCTTGTGGCTGGTTTTAAAAGCAAAAAATGCACATTTAGAGATAAGGCACAGAGGAGCAGGAACTGAAAGCATAACAGGCATAAAACGGAAAGCAAATAACAAAGAGTAATAGAAGATTAATAGAAGGCGTTTCAAGCGTGGAAGGGGAGGCTGTGGGGAATAAACTTTCATGCGAGTGCGGGCCAGGCAGTGGGATCAGTGTGGCCCACTCTGAATGTTTCCCAAATAGGTGTGACCCTGCTGGAAGAACAATCACAGTTAGTCCACACTGATTGGAATTGCATTTGCGGTTTTGAGGTTAAGGCGAGCGGAGCAACGAAACAAGGATACAGGAAGGATATAGAACAGAAAAAGAGGTGGCGGTGGCGGTGGTGGTGGTGGTGGTGTGCGCACGAATTACCTTGTATGCTCGAAACACTCATTTTGCGAATGATTTCTATAAGAAATAATGAAAAATACGAGAAGAGAAATAAATAGTCGGTACGAAATCAAGGTGGAACACAAAAGAACTCAACGCTAACGCATATAGGGTATAGATTATGGAAAAATGTAATCGCAGAGGGAAGATACTTAAAAAAAAAATCAAGGACTAGGCACGAGAGTAAGCAGCTAGCGGAGGCAACAACAAGACGGACACAGGACACAGGGCACAGGAGCGGAGCTGTCTGGCAACTCTGGCAGAGGTACAGTTGACACAAAACACAGGCAAGTCTCGACTTGTATTATACAGGACCAGCTCGGTGGCTGGATTGCTTGCTGGTGCATCACAACAAAGTCCGATTACAAATATTTACACATCGATATGTACAGTACAGCGGGACGGATCGGCTCTTCGGGCTTGCTCGATCCATCCTTATCTACGGGATCATCCTTGGCTTGCGCTGGCGGAGATGGGGAGCTGGGGGGCGGGGCGGGGCGGACTATCTGGACTTACCCGACACCGCCTTGGCGGGCACGTTCTCGATGCGGTCCTTGAGGCGCACTGTCTTGAGGAACCGGGCCGTGGTCGGGGGGAAGGACTGGTCGGACATGTTCATGTAGTGGCTGCGCAGGCGCAGGGCCTCGATCAGGAGGGTGGAGGCCCTCTCCAGGTCCTCCAGGGGCACGCCGCTGGTGTCCTCGCCGGAGATGGAGACGCGCTGGAAGTTGATGTCCGCGTCGTTCCTGTCCATGTCGAACTCGGATTCTTGTCCCTCGGCGCTGCTGGAGGACTCCCTCAGCGGGGTCGGTATCTGGGCGGCGACGGTCGCGCGAGGAGCCACTGCCTGCCTGGAAGATTGGGAATAAGAGAGGGTTTTAGTGGAAAATACTAAACTTTGGTCACTCTAGCAGAGGAGTGTTTGCAAGCCAGGTTTTGAAGAGCTTGCAGAGATCTAACCACTTGGAGTCGTCCGGCTGATACTCGTAGCAGCGCCCAAAGCTGTAGCTGTCATCCGCAAACGACATCCTCGCTTGGCTTCCGACCTCCGAATGCTCCAGACGCCCACTTGGTCCTTGGCGGCCAACTCTCAATGATCGACCGACCAGATGATTTACGGCGAGTTTTCGCCCCGGCACGCTATAAGGATATAATCCTGCAACCCCCTAGATAAGACTGTCCTACGATACCCAAAAAATAGATGAGGAACTTGCGTGTTTCCAGGACTTCACTTTTTGAAATTGAAGGAATTATTGCAATTGTCGCCAAAGACAGGAAAGGCAATTAACTAAAAAATGACTAAAGGCCTGAAGGGCTTCCAAAACTTCCCTCTTTGGGCCTCTAAAAGCTTGAGTTTGAAATCCTTTCAGGTCTTGATTATTTTTATTATTTTTAACGAAAACCCTTTCTCTTCACATTTGATTCACAAAACTTTTGGAAAGTTTTTGGAATTCTTGGTGTTTCCCGAGGACCCCCGGCTGTGGGGGCTGGCCCCGATTTTTTTGCGTGCCGAACTTGTCAGGATTCGCGAAGAAAAAATGAAAAAAAAAAAACTTGAAGTGTCCGTGCGAGTTGGGAAGTTTCTTTGGCTTTCTTGTATTTTCTTTTTCAGCGACGCCTTCCGTGCGACACGAACGAAGAGGCGACGGTGGATGGCAGTTAGTGGGGCACAGTGGGTGGCCCGGACGGTTGGGGGCTTCGATGGCCCAATGTCAGCGTAGGTCGCCCAGGTGGGTTCGACCGAAAGTCCCGTGTAGTTTCTTTTATTTTCGGGGCGCGTTCGTTGTAATGTTTTTTGCGCCGCCCGGGCCGGCCGCTTATTGGATCGGATCGGAGCGTACTGACAGTGACGGCATTTGGCGCTGGAGGTTCTAGTGGCTTCTCCGCTTAGGTGGTGCTGGTGCCGTGGTGGTGGCTCGGTTCGTTATGGCATAAGCTTCAGTGCCACCACCGTAACAGCCATCGAAGATGGTAGCGGACAGGGGACAGCGGACAGCGGACAACCCACTCGGAGGTGGCTGCCTAATGCGGTTCTATTCAAAATCAAAACGTGTTCAGCATGGTCCAAAAAGGCAGACACTCTTGTACCTTCCACTGTGGAAGATGCCTATCGCCCCCTGCCCCACCTGGTGGCAGCCAGCAGCTAATTGCAACGCGTGCAACGCTTCGATGTTGCGGCCACCTCATTACGAGGCTATTGAAAGTGTCATGGAAACTAATCCAGACCCGCGAATACATTAGCTCTTCCTTGTTTTTTTTCCAGTGTATTTTTAGTATTTTTTGGTATTTTCCGCGGCTTGCAGGGGAAAGCTAATCTTAAAATAGGACCAGACTCTCGGCGATAAGAAATAATCGCGAGATCTGCGAAAAATAAACTGACGACTAAAAAACAAGTTAAAAATTATTTAAGAGAAGGGAAAGTTTATACTAAATTATTAAGTAAAGTTTAAAAAAATAATTAGGGAAAAATATAATTAAATTTAAGATTTAAAGGGGACTTTGTGGATTAATTTCGAAAAGAAGCTCAAAGGAAACTCTCTACTTTTATTTTTTTGAAGCTTTAAGCTTCCTTATTATTATTTCTTAATTTTCATTTAAAATTTAACACTAATTTTTAGTAGTTCTCACATTTTTTCGACAAATGCTGCCAGTTGGGACTCAAAATAGAAACTGATTTCAGCGAAAGGCCAGCCAAGACTCTTATAGAAATGCATTTAAGCGATAAGCCCAGATTCAGGAGATTGTTAAATATATTTCTTAATTTTAAATACGAAAAACAAACTCACTTTTCATTGAGGTGGCGCTGGATCTGGAGCTTCTTCTCGATCTGCTCGATGGGGAACTGTGGCACTTCGTAGGGGGCCGAGATCTCGTTGGTCAGCTCCACGTCCGACTCGGCCTTCTCCTCCACCGGCGAGTCATTGATGTCACCTAAAACCCACAAAAAAAAATATAAATTAAGAACAAATTAATTTTTAACCAAGGCAAGTGAGGATGTGGCATTATTTCTGTAAAAAAAAAGAGAGAGAGAGGAAAAGCTAAAACCTACAGCTCTCCTCCGGCGGGAGCTGGGGCGAGGAGCAGGTGGGCGGGTCCCGGGGCGCAGTGCCCATCACCTGGTCGCCGAAGAGCCGGACATCCACCCGGAGCCGGTGGGCGGTGTCCATGCGATTGAAGTTCATGGCCGAGCAGAGAAAGACACGCGGCGAGCAGCGAAATGCGGAGAAAATGGGAAAACTTGTAACCTGAGCGAGAGTTGGCGGCTCAATGGAAACAGAGATTGGATCGGATTGGATTGGATTGGATCGGATCGGAGAATTCCAGGCCGAGCAGCAGCAGCAGCAGCAGCAGCAGCAGCATCAGCAGCTCTGCAGCAGAGGCGCATCATCTTTGACAGCCTCACAAAAACAACAAAAAAAATAAAATAAAAACAAAAATAAAAATAAAAATAAATCGATGGCTGATTACAAATTTGCCAACAAAAATATTTGCTACAAGAAGAGGAGTGCACTGAGAGAAATTTGTATTAGAAGTACTAGGATATATGGAAAAATATTACTTGTCCTGAGATACGACTATTTTTTAGACCATAGTCCTTATTTTTTAATTATTAAATAAATCACAAAAAAAGGAAGATATTTTTAATCATTTAAAACTAGTTTTTTAAGTTTTATATTCTTAGTTTTATGATAAGACATCTTTTTTTATTTAATTTAATTAAATAACATTTAATATTTAAATAGAAATAAAAATAAAAAATCATGTAGATATTTTTAAGCATTTAAAACAAGTTTTTTTTATGGATTTATATTCTCAGTTTTATGATAAGACTTATTTTTATTTAATTATAATTGCTTTAAATGATTTTTCATTGGTGAGAAATTAAAGGAATTGCTCCCTTTTCTCTTAAAAATATTATTTAATAATTATGCCACAATTATCCTTAGTGCCCTAGCATTTCTCTCAGTGCTGGAGTGTCAGAGATAGCACAAATACGGGACAAAAATCAAAACACGCACTTCGACAAACAACAAACAGGCTGTGGAAAGTTTTTGTGGAAACACTACGCACTGCCAATACCCTTTTCAAGGTCAAAAACATGGAAAGTTATTCAAGTAATTAAAGTAATTAATTTTTTAAAGGTTTACCAAGGAAATGAGATTAAAAAAACACTTGAAAAATATTTATTTTTTTAAGTATTTCAGCTTTTTTGGGATTATCTTCAAAGGCATTTGTGTGAAAATGTGTGTAGATGTTTTTGTTTTTGAAATTTTGAAATATGTGGGTTAGTGCGACTCGCAGCGGCCCACACTTGACAACAACAACAACATCAAACAATAATCATGAAGGCAACAACAACAACAAAGCCAAACTTGAGTGATAGGCAGCGCAGTGGCCGAGCAGTCGCTGCGCTGCCTGCGTGGGCAAACAACAAACTGAAAGAAAGAAAAAAAGAAAACAAACAGCGGGATACACTGATAGTCGAGGAGTCACTTTCTTGTGATTAAAAAAAAATAAATATCATAAATAAATATTATAAATATTAAATAAATATTGGTTCTAATATTTAGTAATTAAAAGCCATTTAAATATTATTTTTTTAGAGAGATATGCTTTTTTCAGTCTTTTCTAATTATTTTGTGGAATTAAAATATATACTTAATGCTAAAATGCATTTTTTATAACTTTTTACCTAAAAAGTAATGCATTGTTTTAAAGATAAATAAGTGGATTAATTACTTTATTGATTTTTTTATATTTGAAAGCATTTAAAAATGATTATTACTAAATATATTTTACCAATATATTTTACACACACAAAAAAATAATAATTTCGTCACCAATTATTTAGATTTCTTTTAAAATAATTTATAATTTTAATTTTAATTTCTTTAAATAGAGAATCCTGGCTGCTTTTTCCCCTCCATTAGTAAGAGATTTAAATATTTCTTAAACAAAAAATATCTCTAACTTTTTCGAAACTATTAAGCTTCTGCATTTGTTGACAAAACCAAAAGCCTTCCCTTATTTTTCGCCGTGTATGCACTCACACTTACAAATACCGGCGGACTGCTGGCCCTTGTGGCTGCTCGCCTTGCTGGCTTTGGAGCTGAGGTGGGCGGCCTCCTTCGGCACCAGCATGGCGTGCGACATCATGGAGCCCTCGAAGGATTCCGCGTCCTGGCCGCGTGCATCCCTCGAGCTGGAGGAGTCCGAGGTGCTCAGCATGCCGCGGTACGACATCTCGGGGGCGATCCGTTGGGGGGATCCTTTCGCCAAGTCCTTGGTTTTAGTGTGGCTTTTGGATTTGTTTTGGCTTTTTGGGGACTTTCGAATTTTCGATTCGTTTGTTTTGAATTGTGTTGTGTTATTTATATTTTTTGTCGAGTTTGTTTTGTTTTATGTAATTCTCCCGGTGACAGGTGCCGCCGCACAGCTCGAGATTCTGCTCCGGGGGGCGGTCTTCGGGCAACTGAGGTGGTTTCGCACAGATTCGTGTCGGTTGTGTGGCGGGGCGTCTGCGAAATCCCAATTTTGTTCAAAATACTTTCCGACGCAATTCGCGAATCATTCTACGCGCCTGCTTTTAGCTTTTTCGCCGTTGCAGCCTTTGTCCGCCGCCCCTCCCACCGCCGCCTCTCTCCTTGCACTAATTCTCCCGATCTGCCGTTGATCCAAAGTGTATATATGCGGAAAAGTCAGCGGCAGAGCTTTCCCGCCCAAAGCAGAAGCCAGCAAGCTTTCGCTCCCCACTGGCTGCTAATTTTAAACGCAATTCTGGATAAACAAATGCAAAGTCTGAGACGTGCGAGATCAAAGCTCTTTGAACTCCAAGGGGTTTTGAGCACAAATGTATATTCTTAATAAATAGTTAAAGTATTTATCTAAAAGAGGAGAGAGTCACTAAGCCTAAACTCTCTTAGTAGCTTCTTGAAGAGCCTTGGACTTAGAGCCTTGGAGGTAGAAATAGTTACTTGTCTTTGGATTCAAATTCCGTAAGAACCTGACCTATAATTTTCCCAAGTTTTTGTTTTTTAATTTATTAAGTATTAAGTAATATTTTAAGAGTAAAATCTCTGTTTAAAAAATTAGTATAGTCATTATTTTGTTAAAATAAACAGAAAACTTGCAGAAATTCAAACTTTTTGAAGTCTAAAATGGGAGTTATTGGGAATAAATAGGAGTTATCATAAATAAATATAAATAGAAATAAAAAAACTGAGATCCCAAGCCATTCTTGCCATTAATAGCCCAGTACATCCCTATTTTTTATCCAGAAATGTCTTGAAACAAATCATAATTCTTCCAATTCTTTTGCTAAAATGTTTTATCTAAAGGAGCCTCTTGAAATAAAATGTTTAAACTTATTTGAAAAAGAGATAAGGGAATACAATTTCTATTTCTGTAAAGAAAGGCGGCAGCTCAGTGATCTCTGATACTATATCTCTGACACTATGGTGTCCAGATCGCCGATAAAGCAGAGATAAGATTGATATTTTGTAGATTGGTAACTTTCCTAAATTAGTAGAGGGGCAGGGCTTGTCAGTGTCTAGTTCTGTGCATTTTCGTGTATTTCGGTCTGGTTATTATTTCGACGCCCTGTCAGATTCGATTAGCGAGATGGAATCCGAAATTGGCTTGGAGAATCGTTAGATTAGCGCCAGGCTGTTAATATCCGATGGTGGGGTTGTTGTGATAGCTCTATAAGTCCATAAGTTTGTTCAACTGCCTCTTATTTGCAAAAGCATCGCTTTTTGGGGGCACATGCAGAGTGGCAAGTCACTCCGGCGATACGAAAATAAAAATACATTTCTCAGACACACATGAGTGTTTTGTTTATCTGCCGTTCGGGTCACAATTTATTATTTGCATATAGATATTATTTGGGTTTTATTTTTGGCTTTGTTTATGGGTTTATTGATAGAACTGCGAGCTTATTAATTGCTCCTAGTCGGTGCTCTCCCCTTTTGGGCACTTTGCCACCAGGATTCAGACTCAGATTCAGATTCAGATTCAGATCGGGAATCGATTTTCCCCACATGAAGGAGTATGAAAACTTGCGTAATATTTGGCGGAAAACTGCTTTCCCAGGTCTCGCCACTCGTTCCGACTTCGCGCCGTCAACTGATTCCGATTCTCCACTCATATTCGAATGTGTTTCCAGCCCCTGGGGACTACTACACTGGTGTGTCATAATAAATAAATAAGTAAGCGATTTGGCATGACTAGCTGCAGTCTATTAGCTTCTCAGAGTTTCTCAGACTTTCTCAGACTTTCTACGACTTGCCGGCGAAGAGAACAACGGCAGTTCGTGTTGAGGAATGAAGAGAACCAGTGTCCCATCTACCGAAAATAATAAAAATAAACGGAAAAGCTAGGAAAAGCCCGGAAAGGCAGGCAGGTGGAAAAGGGTGGCGGGAAGGCGGGAAGGCGGCCGCCTTTTCATTATTTGTTTCTAATTGGAAAACCCTGACCTATGCCAGACAGACAGTGGCCAGCTGGCAGGGGCTACAGCAGAGGTGGGATAACTAGGAACGGGTCTACAAATGGGTCTTCCAATGAGGCTTTGGCCAACGAGACGACGAAAAGTATGCTACAGAAACTATGTTTTGAGGAGGAAGAGTACCGGGTATTAAATAGTTGTTTCTTTGTCGCTAAACTTGAGTAACTCCACATCTTTGTTGTTTAATTATTTTAATGAAAGCAACAAAGCCTCTCATTTGTCACACTTCCGAGTGAAGAACTTCATGGAACATTTTTGAATAAACATTCCGGATAGTTTGCAAAACAAGGCGAACAAAGGAGGGCCCTTGCTATGAGTTCCTTCTTCAGTTCAGTTGATTGACTGCCCCAATTGAGTGGATCTAGATGTGGTGATGTATCCACATATTCAAAAGCACATTCGTCGCAATAGAGGGGCCCTAGATGGGCAGATAATGGCTTTCCACGAACGCCAACTCGCACTGGGAGTTTTGGATGTGGGACTCTATTTATAGGCCGATAAGGAGGAGTGTTGGGGCAGGAATTCTGGAGCATTAGAGGGTGGAGAGTGCGAGTGGGGCTGATAAGCGACAGAAACAAACTACTTGAGAGTTGGACTTACTTTTAAAAACTTAGAAAACTACTCTTCTTTTTGGTTGTATTTCCGACCATCAGACAGCGTCACATTCCGATAGGTTATCGATATTTATGGCCTGTGTCTATCGCCATCGGCAAGCATCATAAAAACGGTGGGTCGGCCACTAGATTAGATTAAGGGCTGGGGTTTTGGGTTTTACGACCAGACCACCACCCAGGATGACTCAAGACAAACAGCAGTTTGGCTAATTGGGGCACCACACCCCACACCCCACACCCCACACCACACACCACCATATCCCGTTTAGAAATATTATCCCATAATTTTTGTGGCGCTTTTCGGCTTGCCTGAGTCCGGCGCATGTTTAACCAATTTTCTAAATGGCTTCGCTTCGTTTGGTTTTCGGTTCAGTATTTGCTCTTGGCTTGTTTGCTGCATCAACAGCATAAAAAAATGGTAAAAAAGCTAAAGGCAGGTAACACAAGTGCGGAATAAACAAAAAGAAAAGTGCTGTGGCACAATGGGGTGGAGAGTCTGTTCCAGAACTCATCCAAAGCACTGCCTTGGAGGCTCTACAGAGCATCTGTCGAAAGCACTCTGAATCGATAATGATTCACGGAGTGACTTTCGAGATTTATGACAGCTTTCCGCTTTTCTTGGCAAAGCGAGAAAAATCGAAACTACAGTGGCGTCATCTACTACAGTGGGACCTCCTCTCCCCTTTGATGCAATTGCGGCCATCTAGATGTCTGGATAATTAAAGGGCATTCAAGAGATATATTGCATCTCATCGCCGCGTAGTTTAGCGAGATAATTTATGCCCAGTGACCTCCTCCACCTCCTCCACCTCACCCTCCTCCTCCACCGCCTGATTATAATAATTGCACGTCATTACCAGAGAGAGAGCGCCAGCACACCGACACCGACACCGACACGCAAATTATAAAAAAAAGAATACATTGCACATATTATATATGTACATACATAGGCAGGTAAGTACATATGTATAAAGAAATAAGCGAAAAAAGAGCAAAGCATACAAAGGGGTTACTTGGTCTGTTGGCCTCTTGCGACGTGGAAAGTGGAAATATTTTACGGCGCTGACCAGCAACTGAAAAAAAGAACCAAGGCGCAAAAGTCAATGCATCCCACACACGCATATGTTCCTCGTACTTCCAGTGCAGGGGCGTCGTTCAGGGGTCCAGGGGGGGCGAGTCTCAAGGAGCTAGCCCCAAGGGGCTTTCAATAACTCTACTCTTCAATCTTAAAACTTCCACATTATTTAAGATTTAAAGTTTTAGGAGCTTTTGTTCCTAAAATGTCATTGGAGGAGCTTGAAACTAAACTTTAAAATTAATTTAAAATATTAAAAACTAGTTTTTTAGGCAAGAAAATATTATAAAGAATATTTTAAATATTTTAGTTGTTTTTAGTTATTTTTTAAAATATTTTCAAAATTAGGCCAGTAAGTTAAACAATATTTTAAAGAATAAATCAAGAAAATATTAACAACATTTTTAATCTTAAAAATAAATGATTAAGATTAAGATTTATTCATTTACTAAGCATTTAAAATATAATATTAGTTAATAGTTAATTTTGAATTAAAAACAGAAAAAACAGGATAATGAAAGGACTTTTTTTTATAGTTTTTTGGGGGAAAATATAGTACTTCCCAGTGTCCACGCCCCTGGGCAGCACACACACACACCCACACTAGCAGAGCCACACTCACACAGGCACACAGGATGGTAACTCACCGCCTTTGCGCTTCTCGATGCGGCGCA
The DNA here is from genome assembly GCA_035047585.1 of Drosophila monieri. Lineage (NCBI taxonomy): Eukaryota > Metazoa > Arthropoda > Insecta > Diptera > Drosophilidae > Drosophila > Drosophila monieri. The sequence continues at coordinate 8,930,768 of JAWNPJ010000061.1, read as the reverse complement.
CTGCCAGGCCCATGTCCATGTCCATCTCGACGTCCGTGTCGAACCCGAAGCTGCGATATCCCTTGGCGCTGAGGGCGTCCGCGTAGCTCTGCATGGTGTCCGCTCTTTGGGGTCCGGTGTCCGCTGTGCAGTGTCCGCTATGCAGTGCCCACTGCCCACTGTCGACTGTCCGGCTGTTTTCCTTTCCGGAACTGGCGCCTTGAAGCCTGAAGCCTGAAGCCTGGAGCCTGGAGCTCGAGACTCGAAAGTTAGACACTCTGCCCCACTTGCCACACTCTTTAATTAATGCTTTTGAGTTCTCGACACTCGCTAGTACACAGTTAAAAAAAAGTGATGGAAATGCAACAACAATAGCCACAACAAATGGTGGTAACAACAATAATACTGCTATTTCGTGTGCGGTTGAAAGGGGGGGGGGGCGGGGAAAGAAACAGAGATGTCGGAAAAGCTCAACTTATTCGGTGCGATTTTTTTTGCGACTGAAGTGAGCGTACGCGCAGTGTGACCGTAGCTAGAGCGCCAAAAAATGCCAGCCAGCCAATGAATGGAAAGTTGAAAAAAGCTTCGGGGTTTGGCTCTTAAATAAAAGTTTTAAGCTTCAAGGCTGAAGTAGAGGAATATTTGATAAGAGGGAAAGGTCTTAGATGATAGCTTTGTGGGAATGATGCTGCCATATTTCTGGAAAAAGCTTAGTGTGGCCAGTCAAAAAAAAAGAGCACCCAGAAGCTTTTGGCGCTGGATTCAAAACAAAATAAAACACTCTCCTTTTTTTTGGTAATTATTTTATTTGCTTGTGGCTTCTTTTTATAATGTAATGCATAAAAATGGTGGTGTTGGTTTTGTTTTTGTTGTTGTTGTTGTTTGTTTCTTAAAAAATAAACCAATAAACATTTCACTTTATTAGTTTAAATACAAATAAGTTGCTTGTACACGACAAATAGTTGTTCAGTTTCTCATTTAATTTTTGTTTTTAGTTTTTAGTTTTTAGTTTTTAGTTTTCCTTTTAATTGTAAGTTACTTTGCAAAAAAGTTTCTCATGGCTTGTGTTGCAATCTTTTTTTTTTTTTGATTTATTTAATAATTAATTTCAAGTCGAAAATGTCTTGTATAAGGAAAAACGCAAAAGATCCTCCTCCTCCTCCTCCGAACAAGTTACTTGTTTCTGTTCTTAGTTTTTCCCTTTTTTTTTTGTTTTTCGTTTTATTTTTTTTGGTTTCTTGATTGGAACGGCTTTATTGAACTTTTGTTGTTGTTGTTGTTGTTGTTTGGTTGCATACATATACATAAGTAATATTTGTTGTTGTTTTGCTTTAAAAACATTAATTCTTTGGCAGGCATTGCATTTCGTAGTTTTGTAAAAGTTTCCTCCACTAAATCCCACTCTCTAACCAAAAAGATTCGAAACCGAAACCGAAAACGAAGGACTGTATCTAGAAGTTGGTGAAACAAAGTATCTGTAGTTTCCGGTTTTGATTTTGGTTATGTAACTCCGTTTTGTTTCAAGTTCCTTTGTCCGTCATTACATTTTTTTTTTTTTTTTTGATTTCGTTTATCAAATACACATCAATACATTTTGGTAGTTTTTAAAAATTGTTTCGATTTTCGGTTTGTTTTTTTTTTTCTTCCTTTTGTTTTTCGTTTTGTGCTAAATTACATTTTAAAAATATGCTTAATATTTTGTTGTCATTTTTTTGCCATTTTGAATTTTTTTAAATGTTTTTTTTTTTGGTTTTTTGTTTTTAAGTCAAAGACACGAAAGTGAAAGAGGTTTTTGTTTTTTTGGTTTACGTCTGTTCGCTTAAAGTATTATTTATTTTTTATTTTTTTTTCTGGGTTTACTCTTGGCTTAGTTAATTGTGTTTTACTGTACTTGTTTAGTGTTTAATGTGTTAAGTTGTTGTCTTACTTTTTTTTGTTTTTGCATGCGCTTAATTTTAAAACACCGAGAGTTTGCTCAAAATTTTTTATGTTTTTTGCTTTTCTTTCCGAATGAAATTTTAAATATCGAAATATATATATATATATGTATGTATATATATAAATTTTTCATGTGTTTTCGCTAATTTTTTTTTGTTGATTTCTTTAATTTTTATTGTAATTTTTTTCTTAATTTTTTTTCGTTTTTTGTTTGGTTTAAAAACACCGAAAGCTTAAAATTTAGAGATTTTCCTAAAGTGTAAATTTTTTACAATTTCCTCGTCCATTTTCCGGGATTTTGGTGGTAATTGTCTGTGTGGGTGTTGCTGTTCGTGTGTGTGTGAGTGTGTGTGTAGTATGTGTGTGTGTGCTTCTGTCTCTGTTTTCTTTGCGATCTCATTTGGTTTTCCAACGAAGGAAGGTGGAACAAAGGCATACTAAAGTAAAAACTCACATTTTGTTTATTAATTTTTGAAACTTTTCAAAAACAAGAACCGAAAGATTGGGAATAAAAATTGTGTCGCTTCTAAAGCATATTGCTAAGCTCCTTCCGCTTCCCTTTCCGTTTCCTCTCTCTTGCATTTCCGTATCCGTTTCCACTCCCTACTCGTTACTCGTTACTCGCCACTCGTTACTCGCTTTTCTTCATACCATTTTCAATAAATAGGTTTAAGGAAAAAACTGTATCACATTTTCAATTACGTCTTTGTTCGTAGCACCTTCATAAACATACATTCTTCTTCCATCCCTGACCCTCGCTCCTCCCTTCTCTTCCTCTCATCTCTCACTTCCGCTTCCCTTCTATTTCCGCCTATTTACAGACCGCTTACCTACCATACAGTTGGAGAAAAAATTGCGCTTCGGATTTTATCACAAAAATAATTACAACGCTGTGCGAAGTGCACCCAACTAACATTGCTTTTTTTTCAACTTTTCTTTTTAAACCTTATCCACGCAGTGCGTCCCAAATTGGTTCCATTAATTCCGTTCCTTTCACACGCATTCCCTCGCCATTCGTCTGTCTCTCTCTATGCCTATCTCTCTCTCTCTCTATATCTCTATCGATTCTCTCCTCCAAAGTGCTAATCGTTAAATAATATTCAAAAAACTTTGAACATAAGCTTTTAAGAAATTCTCCAACACTAGGCCACCAAGACTTCCGGTTTCTTTTATAAAATAAATTGTTATTTTTCGAAGGGATTAAATAACTTGATTTAAAAACATAATTAACATAAAAGGAGAGTCTAGAAACTAAAGTATTTTGGTTTAAAAACAACTCCATAGATCCTTTTTCCATTAAAGTCCTTCGAAAGACGCTATAATACCTGGTACTTCTCTAGTTCTCTTTTCTTTTACTTTTTATTTCTCTCACTAGGATCTATAGGATTCTAGGATCTAGGATCTAGGATATTTCTTGAAATAATCTAACAATTTCTTGTCGTATGATACCCGGTACTTCTCTGATTTCTGATTCTCACTCATGAGCTCAGTTTTTCATAAAAAATGTCTGATCTTTATGGAGTTTATGGAGTTAGTCATCAAATATTTCTTTAGAAAGTTTGAACTTTCGGACAAAGATCGATGGGAAAAGGCAGAAAAGATTATTATATCTAGAATCTAGTACCATTACTTGTCTAGTACAAGTACCGGGTATGAATATTTAATCTTTAAAACATAAAAAAAGGTAGAAATCTTGTTTAAAAAATATTTCAAATGAAATTAATACAAAAAAGTGAAGTAACTCGTTTTTTTGGCGCCTAGAGCCTGGAAAATGGAAACTAAAGTCGTATAATGGACAGAACTCTGGGTTATCCTCAAAATGCTTGTGTGTTTCGATTCGATTGGGTTCTGGTGGCGGTGTCGAGGTGATGAGATGTCCTTTAAAATCAGTCTCTATTGCACTTTGTTCTATTTTTGTGGGCTTGTCCTATTTCAGTTGCTCAGTAAAAGTGTTTATATTCAATATTTATTCGAATTCTTGCAAGTTTGATTTTTGTTTTTGTTTTTTTTTTATTTTTTTTGTTTTTTTTTTTTTGGTTTTTGTTAGTACACCTTAGAAAAATATCACATTCTTACTTCGTTCGTTCGAGAGACATTTTTATGTGTTTTCCTTTTTGTTTTCGTTTTTGATTTTCATTTTTGCTATTTTGTATGTATTTAAGATTTATTTACACATTAGCTTCGTATTCATTTGCACGATTAAAATATATAAAATTTAAAAAATATTTGATTGAGGTCATTTGAGAATTATTGCTAAGTATCTCCCTTTTCTTCGCTTGCTATTTGCTCTTTAATTTGATCTAAAAAATGCCAACTGCATCTCGAGTGTGGTTTTTCGTATAGTTTTGTAGACACCAAGGTTTGCTTACTTTTTATTAATATTTCTTTTTTAAAAAAAAAAAGTGATTCAAACTTGACTCCTAGATGTACTCGTTAGACAGCTAAAGGTTAGATCTTAGGTGAGAGAGAAGAAGAGTTGGAGAAATAAATAGACTTTAGTTTTAGTTTAGTTTAGTTTAGTTTAGACCTAAGTCTTGCATTAGTTTCCTATAGTTTTGCTCACAACATCAACAATGAAATATTTAGTTTATTTGAGGGACTTGTTCTGTAAAAATCTCAAAAAGACGCCTAACACCGAAAAATATATTGCCATGAACTACGCTCTCCATGTCTACTGTCTTCTGTGGATTCGTTACTTAATAAATATTTTTTTTGTGCTATTTACAGACGATGAGTTAGGTTGTAGTTGCTGTCAGTTGTTAACAATTATCTGGTTAGGGGCAAGTTAAAAGGCTCGAACAAAGGGTATCCGTTTTTAAAATGCAACTGTAAACCGAATATAGAACCTCTTTGATTTACGTTATTTTTTGTATATTTATTTTGTTTTAATTTTATTTTTTTGCAAGTGAAACCTCGAAATTGTCGTAATTTCATGAAATCGTAGTTTTTACTTTTGTTAAAATGTTTTTTTATTTTTGCTAAATGATTCGGAGCCATCGCCGGCTAGGTGTCCTAGGGAGGGGAAAATAAATAAATCAACTAATAATTTATTTTTTAATTCATTTTTTAATCAAACTAACTTTTGAAGCTGTCGATTAAATAAATTTTAGTCTTTCGCTGGCGATGCCTCCTGTGGTGGTGTGAGTGTGCTTGTGTACGTGTGGGGTGGAATACCGTTAGTTAGTATATAATATATATATTATATATTAGTCGCTTCCGCTTACTAGTTAGTCTAGTTAAATGAACAACATTTATAATTCTGGGCTTGCTCTGTGGGTTCCTCAAAATATGCACGTCACTTCGTGTATATATATATACTTTTATATATATGTATATGGTATGATGTATGTATATAATGTATATATATCTATTTATATAAGTAATAGACACCGAAAACCACATGTACATAGATATATTCTATATAATATTTTATTTTTTTTTCCATTAGCTTCCTTGACCGCCGACAGCCGACAGTCGACCTCCGCTCGTCCTGTGTCGTCCTTCTGCCTCTAATAAATATTGTATTTAAAAATGCATTAATTTCAATGCCAAAAGTTTTCGTTGTTGGATTTTGTAATGTAATTTTCTGTTACACGTATTTTCCTGCATGTAAGTAAGTGCCCTATGCCTTGTGGCTTAAAAAAAACATACTACCTCGACCTCTGACCTCTGACCTGCCTCCACCTCCGCCTACCTGTATGTATATATATAAATGTGTAGGTAAATTTGTAATATATATATATATATAATGTATATGTATGTATATACGAAATAAGAGTCTTGAATCCCTCCAATGTTTTTTTTCTCTCGATTTTTGGCTTAAAATCAATTCGCTCAAAAAAAATTCCTATCCTTTAGTTCCTAATTAATGTTTCGCCTTAATTTTGATGGTGATTAATTGGTTGTCAGTAATTTGTAATTTTTAATTTAATTTTTGCTTTACTTTTCTTTTTTTTTGTTGTTTTTTCCTTTTATCAACATTAACTTACACACACACCTAAGAAAAAATTACGTTAGCTTTAAGTTTTTTTGTTTAATTTTTGTTAATATTGCTTTCAAAGTGTTTTTTTTTTCGGGATTTGCTTAATTTTAATTTTTTTTATCGAAATGGTTATTCTCGAATCGTCTTACCTTGGCTAGAATTGTTTTAAGGCGCATTTTTTTCAACTAGAAACTATAAGAAACTATAAGATGGGTCTTGGATTCTTTTTGCAAAAAACTTTATTAATAAATACTATCAAATAATTCCAAAATAATAATGTTCCAAAAAAAGGTAATTAGATGTAAATTGTAATTCGTAAAAATATATAAAATAATAATTCACATACACAGCTCACAGCTAGTTGATGTTGAAGAATATAAAAAATGAAAGTGCTTCTCTTTCTCCAATAATTCGGCGTTTTGTGATGTTTTTTACATAAAAAATCATAGGGTAGAGTGGATAGTGTGGAGAAAAAATGTGGAGAGTAACTTACAAGGTAGTACGTTTGCATTATTTGTTTGTTTGTTTGTTTGTTTGTGTTTACAAAAGGCAGTGTTGTTGTTTGTTGGTTTGTTGCAGTAGCGTTCGGTTAGAAAATAAATAAAGTAAATGGTTTGAAGAAAATCATTCTTGAAGAAAAATTGAAATTCACATCAGAGTAATGCTAAACGAGTTACAAATAATAATAATAATAATGGATAATAATGGTAGAGGTAATAACTAATAACTATAACATTTGCTAAAAGCCCTGATTCTGAAACGGTTCACACAATAGAAGCTGGTTTGATTGGTTTGCTTGTCTTTTCGTTAAACCTAATTGTATGCGTATAGGTGTGGTTTATTTTTAGGTTTTAGGCAAAAAAAAAGTATAGAATAGTGCAGTAATTGTTGATAAACTATCACATAACATATATATATATTCGCTACAATTGAACACTTAAGTTTGTTGAGAAAATACAAAATTTTAGGCAGAATTGTGTTTCTTTTTCTTCCATAAATAAATTACAAAAAAAAAATGAAGAAATATTTCAAAATGGTGGTTCGAACTTCAATGCGCTTCCTCCCTCTCTCTCTCTATCTCTCTCTATCTCTTGCTATCTCTATCTAAGTAACTAACTATTCCCTAGCCTTCTCCGGTTATATTTTTTTCAGCTTTTTAGCTTCTATTTAATTATGCGACAGTGTCCTGTCTAGACTCATTTCGTTACGGGACATTGTTTGTGGATCGGGTTGGTGTGGTGGTCTCTTGTGGACTGTGGACTGCGTGTGTGGGCTGTATATCGGTGTTATCGTTTATCGGTTCTCCCGCCTCCTCAATCGCCGCCTCTCTCCTCCGTTCCTTTAATATTTATTTAAATTATGAGGTACTTGAAACTTTTTGGCACAGTGAAAGTTTTCATTACTTTACTTCTACCACTTTTGCTTTGATTTGTTCTCATTAAATGGGCTCTACTGTCTCTCCTCCGCCCAACACATCTTTTTGGTACGGCAATTATTTAGTTTAGACATTTAAGTTTATTACAAAAAAATCCCCATGAATTCTACTTAGTTTTTTTTTTCTTTTTTTTTTCATTTAAAATTTAATTCGATGTTCTTGGTTCAACGCTTTTGTCACTTTCTCCACCTGATTTCATCTAGTGTGTGTGTGTGGGTGTGTGGTGGTGTGTGTGTTGTGGCTTTCATTAAAAAGTTCAATCGAAATAATCATAAAAATTCTATCTGGGACTTTAGTTTTTGTTTCTATTTTCGTTTTGTGGCTCTTTTATTGTTTAATTGCACATTTCATTCTGCCAGGGTTGCCATCGTTATTCATTATGCCTCTTGTAGTTTTTTATGTTAAAAAACTTCAATTGTTTGTTGTTGTTGTGATCACAGTTAGTTTTGTGTTGTTGTAGTTGCAGTTGTAATTGCTATTGTTAATTGTTAATTGTTAATTGTTGCTATGTAAGTTTAGTTTTGATTTGATTTTCCTTTTTTTTTTTATAAATTAAACTATTGACGGTGGTAGGATCCTATTCGTATGCATCTTCCGAGCTCTACAACACCTATAACATCATCCTGAACGTATTCCTTGTAGATCGGTTGCAGCTAGTACAGAATTTTCATATTTCCGGCGACCATCGCCAGTGTGACCATCTATCTAATGACCTGCTGCGTGTGTTTTCGTGTCTGTGCCTGTTCTAGAATTAACTAAAGTTGCTAGTTTATTGTTTTGCTTCTTTCCTGTCGGTAGGTAACAGAGTTCGTTCAGTTATTGCATTCCCATACACATAGTTAGTTAGTTCCTCGCTCTAGTTAGTTCCCCTCGCTCCTTTGTACAAATTGTTGCTAGTTTAGCGTCTATAGATCGGTGTAAAATTATATATATACTTTATCTATTGTGTATATAGCGGCAGATATCCTCCTCGGCCTCCATCTCGGTAAAAAATACAGACTATCTTGTTTATTGCTATTTCGGTTTCCGGTTTGTGGCTGTTTCCTGTCGGTTTCTTCTCGTCTTTTTCCCCTTTTATCTTTCGAATCATCGAATCTGCACTTAATCAGTATGATTAAAAAAAAAAAAATTAGTTTTGTGCTACGATAATTGTTAGTCCTTACACACACTTAGCTTTTGTTTTCTATTTTTTTTTGTTTATATTTTAAGAGAGTTAGGTGTATATCCTTCTTAAACACTTTAATACCCGTGCTAATTAGTTGCCCGTAATTTAATTATTTTCTTAATCATTTTCCTCCTCTAGCTTGCACCACTCACAAAAAACAATAAAAAAAAAAAAAAATTAGTTCCAACTACTGCGTTCGAATCTAGAATCGCAGATGCCTCGTATCTGATAGATAGATTTGCTTTCGTCCTGAAGCCGGTTCCTTATCTGCGTAGGAGCCGCCTCCTACGCGCCTCATCTCAGCGCGGGGCATTGTGGATGTGGGTGGTGAGGTGCTTCGAGAGGTAGTCCGCCCGGGCGAAGCACTTGCCGCACGACTCGCAGTGGTACGGCCGCTCCCCGGTGTGGATCCTCAGGTGGCGGGTGAGGTCCGACTTGCCCCCGAAGGCCCGTCCGCAGAACAGGCAGACGAAGGGCCGTTCCCCGGTGTGCTTCCGGACGTGCAGCTTGAGGTTCTCCTTGGAGCGGACGCACTTGCCGCAAAAGGGGCAGGCGAAGCGCGAGGTGGCGGGCCTTCAACATCGAACTTCATTAGCAATCTTTCGAAAAATATATAAGTTATGGACCCACCTCTTGTCCCGCTGCCTCTCGGCGGCATCGACCCGCAAAAAGTTGAGTATTGACGCCTCCTGCGGATTCAGGCCCAGGAACTGCTCGTTCGGTATCCGCTCGGCGTTGATCAGCGACGTCAGCGAGCTCAGGGAGCTGATGCCGCCCGAGTTTGGTCCTGTGGCGCCACCACCGCCGCCGGCTGCCCCGCCTCCAGCCCCACTGGCGCCCGAGTTGGCAGCGGCGGCGGCCACCACAGCGGCTGCGGCGGCCGCCGAGGAGGAGGACGGCCCGGCGCCCGAGGTGGCGGCCAGCGGCAGTGCCACGTGCCCCAGGTGCGGCGGCAGCTGGCCGGGCTGGCCGTGGTGGTGCGGCTGCTGCTGCGGGTGGTGATGGTGGTGGTGGTGGTGTGGGTGCTGGTGTGGGTGTTGGTGGTGCTGCTGGTGGGGGTAGGAGGGATCCGATTCCAAGTGGTGCAGGCGGGCCTAAGGGTTCAAGATTCTCAATTAGTTTCATTTATTTTTTGCATTTTTTTAAATATTTTTTCCAAGTTTTTACATAGAAGTACCACCACGGCGTATACGTAATATTTATAAACTTTAAATACTTTTTTTTATAAATAGGAACAATAATTATTTCTTTCTATTATTTCTATTTGATTCTATTCTTTTATAATTTTTTATCCCATTTACAAACTTTCATAAAGATCGGCAGAATATATATCTTTCAGCTGCCTTTCAACTGGAAATGCGACCTTCCCCCAATACGTCCCACTTCTATGGCCATATCTTCGCCAATTTCCACCCGATTCCTAAGCGGAATGTCTTAAACGATTTCTGGATCAATTCTCCACCATTCTGCATCAAAATCTGGGAATGAAATATTTTTCCGATTTTTTCTAAACTTTTCTGGTGGATCCCCTTCAAAAATGCATGGTAGCACCATGTGGCCTACTGGGATGGCTATATCTCGTCCAATTTCCACCCGATTCCTAAGCGGAATGTCTTAAACGATTTCTGGATCAATTCTCCATAATTCTGCATCAAAATCTGGGAATGAAATATTTTTCCGATTTTTTCCAGACTTTTCTGGGGGATCCCCTCCAAAAATGCATCGTAGCACTATATGGCCTACTGGGATGGCTATATCTCGGCCAATTTCCACCCGATTCTTGAGGGGAATACCTTCATCGATTTCTGGATCTATTCTCCATAATTCTGCATCAAAATCTGGGAATGAAATATTTTTCAGATTTTTCCAGACTTTTCTGGGGGTCCCCTCCAAAAATGCATGGGAGCACTATGTGGCCTACTGGGATGGCTATATCTCGGCCAATTTCCACCCGATTTCTAAGCGGAATGTCTTAAACGATTTCTGGACCAATTCTCCATCATTCTGCATCAAAATCTGGGAATGAAATATTTTTCAGATTTTTTCTAAAGTTTTCTGGGGGATCCCCTTCAAAAATGCTTGGGAGCACTATGTGGCCTACTGGGATGGCTATATCTCGGCCAATTTCCACCCGATTCTTGAGGGGAATACCTTCATCGATTTCTGGATCTATTCTCCATAATTCTGCATCAAAATCTGGGAATGAAATATTTTTCAGATTTTTTCCAGACTTTTCTGGGGGGTCCCCTCCAAAAATGCATGGGAGCACTATGTGGCCTACTGGGATGGCTATATCTCGGCCAATTTCCACCCGATTTCTAAGCGGAATGTCTTAAACGATTTCTGGACCAATTCTCCATCATTCTGCATCAAAATCTGGGAATGAAATATTTTTCAGATTTTTTCTAAAGTTTTCTGGGGGATCCCCTTCAAAAATGCTTGGGAGCACTATGTGGCCTACTGGGATGGCTATATCTCGGCCAATTTCCACCCGATTCTTGAGGGGAATACCTTCATCGATTTCTGGATCAATTCTCCATCATTCTGCATCAAAATCTGGGAATGAAATATTTTTCTGATTTTTTCCAGACTTTTCTGGGGGGTCCCCTCCAAAAATGCATGGGAGCACTATGTGGCCTACTGGGATGGCTATATCTCGGCCAATTTCCACCCGATTCTTGAGGGGAATACCTTCATCGATTTCTGGATCAATTCTCCATCATTCTGCATCAAAATCTGGGAATGAAATATTTTTCCGATTTTTTCCAGACTTTTCTGGGGGATCCCCTCCAAAAATGCATCGTAGCACTATATGGCCTACTGGGATGGCTATATCTCGGCCAATTTCCACCCGATTCTTGAGGGGAATACCTTCATCGATTTCTGGATCTATTCTCCATAATTCTGCATCAAAATCTGGGAATGAAATATTTTTCAGATTTTTTCATAACTTTTCTGGGGATCCCCTTCAAAAATGCTTGGGAGCACTATGTGGCCTACTGGGATGGCTATATCTCGGCCAATTTCCACGCGATTCATAAGCGGAATGTTTTAAACGATTTCTGGATCAATTCTCCATAATTCTGCATCAAAATCTGGGAATGAAATATTTTTCAGATTTTTTCTAAACTTTTCTGGGGGATCCCCTTCAAAAATGCATGGGAGCACTATGTGGCCTACTGGGATGGCTATATCTCGGCCAATTTCCACCCGATTCTTGAGGGGAATACCTTCATCGATTTCTGGATCAATTCTATATCATTCTGCATAAAAATCCCAAAATAAATTTTTTTTTATTTTTCAAACGATCTACCCAAAGATTCTCCGTTTTTTTACAACAAAGTCTGCAAACACCTTTTTTTGTGCTTTTTTTTAAACTTCATGAGAGTAAAAGTAAAAATCTTAGCTTTTAAGCTTAAGACAATGATTTAAATACTTTAAATATTAATTTTATAGTTTAAGTTCTTTAAATATTAATAATTAAAATAATATGTTAATTAATATTATTAAATTTAAATAAATTATGATATAAAATATAATATAATAATGTATTAACCCATAATCCCTCTTTTTCTTTTTTAGGTAGTTCGCATTTCGTAATAATTCCAAGAGCGCCCATAGGCATTCCAGCTAGCAAGAGGCTGGGAGCATCAATTGGAGAAGTACAGTTATTGTCATCTTTCTTTCAACTCTGTTCGCCTGGTGCTCCAGGTATTCGGGCCTTCCAGCTAGCGAGAGGCTGGGAGCAGTGCTGTTATTGGCATTTGTCTCTCAAGTCTGTTCGCCTGGTGCTCCAGGTGCTCTCTCGATAGTGAGAGCGCATTAGAGAGCGTGGAGGGAGTTGCAGAAGATGTGCGTTGGAAAGCATGGAAAGTTGTACTTCCATTGAACAGCATTAGCGGCAGCGTCACCTGCATTCGATCTCTCTCGCGCTGGCTGTCGTCGTGATCGGTTCGGTTCTCGGTAAGTTTCCGCGTTTTATTAATTTGTGATTAAAATAAAAAGTTTGTTCAATTGGTTGGCGCGTGTGAATAAATTAGTGATTTAAAAAGTGATTCGGTTTGTTTAATTAATAAAAATTAATAAGAAGGTGCTTAATTATAGCCGGAAATAGCGAAAAAGTGTGTGAAAATGTCAATTTTTGGTGCCAGTTTTTCGCGAGTGGCTTTGTGTTTAAACTGTTTTAAAAGCTTATCGTTTAATTCAGACTTTGTATTGATATTCGATTCGATTCGTCCGTTTTTTTCGTTCGTTTGCTTTCGATTTCGTGTCTCGCCGATCGTGGAGACTCAGGGAATATGGAAGAAGGAAGAAGAAGCACAGCATCCATGGAAGTACAGTTACTGGTGAGTTACATTTTTCATCTTTTCTTTTCTTTCCATTCGTGTTCTTTTTGTTTTTTGCATTTTTTGAGTTTTCTTTGCGATTTAAAAATAAAGTTTCTAAGAAATACAAATTATTGCCTTGAAAAAAATTTCTTTTCTTGTTTTTCTTAATTAAATATTTAAATTTTATTTTTTTTTATAAATCACTTGAAATATTTTTAATGCTAAAAATTATAGAAAGAAAGCCTTCTACTGGAGTTTATATTAAAAAAAAAAAGCATTTAAGAAAATAAAACTAACTTGGTATTCATTTAAAAGATAAAAAAAGCTAGAATCTTAAACTAAAACTTTTAAACTAAAAAAATAAACTAACTAGAGTAATTTTATAAAAAAAAACACTAGAAAAACGAAGAAAAGACTTAAAAACATAACTATTTTAACTTTTATTTAAACATATTGGTGAATATTATTTAATATATTTTACTATTTTATAAAAAATACCTATATTTCTCCTTTAAAAAGTTATAAAATATTTATAATATTAAAATTATTATTTATTTTGAATCCTTCCCTGTTTTTTCTGAGAGAAGCTCCTAAAAAATGAATAAAAGTCATGGAAAAGCCTCTATAGCTTCCAGTGGAGGCTATATCTTTGTCCTTATTCCACCGATTCCTGAAGGGAAGACCTCACTAAGCACCTACATTATCCTTTCTTCTAAATATCCTTACTCCTTCATAAAAAATAACCAATCACTCACCCGCTTGTTTGTACTATGAATGCCATCGGAGCTGCTGATGTTCGGCTCGGTGGCGCTGGTGGAGGCCGAGGCGGAGGAGTTGTTGTCCTGGTAGAGCATCGTGATGCCGGCGGAGTCGACCGTGTTGTCCTGCTCGTGCTCCTCGCTGTCGGCGGTGGCCCGGGACTCGCGGGAGGACTGCTCCCCCGTCTCCGAGTTGGTGGTGGGAATGTTGCTGCCGCTGGCGTTGGCGCCGGCCCCCTCCCTCTTGACGTTCACGCGCAGGTCCTCGCCCTCGTCGGCCAGCATCGGCTCCTGCGAGCTGGTGACCACGTCCTGGTCCACCGAGGTGACCGACGACCCGCCCGACGCGGAGGCGGAGACGGAAACGGAGACGGAAGTGGGCGCGGCCACCGCCAGGGAGCGGCCCAGGCCCACGCCCACTCCCACGCCCACACTCTTCTTGCCGTGGAGGCGCTCGAGGGCGTGGTTGAGGCGGTGCTTCTTGAAGCTCTTGAGGTAGCGGAACTGCATCCCGCAGACGTCGCAGGTGAAGAGCTTGTCGGCCGGCAGCCGGGCCCGGTGGTTCTGCTCCTTGTGCTTGGCGTAGGCGCTCCGGTAGCGGTACGACTGGCCGCACTGCTCGCAGATGAAGGGCTTCTCCTCGCCGGGGCCCACGTGGGGGTGCTGCAGGGCGGCGTGCTGCTCCAGCAGCCACACGTTCGGGAAGTGGGCGTTGCAGACGACGCAGCGGGTCTCCTCCTCGATGGTCTCTCCGGTGGAGCTGCCACCGCCGCCACTGCCGCCTCCTCCGCCGCCGGAACTGAAGAGGGAGGAGCAGGTGTCCGAGGGACTCTTCAGCATCTGGCTGAGGTGCTGGTGGTTCATCAACGGGGGCGTCGAGGAGCTGGAGGAGGAGGAGGTGCCCTTCTCCTTGGCCTCCGCCTGGCCCGACGCCAGCAGCAGCTGGGTGTACTGCCGCAGCCCGGTGGCGTCCACGATGACCGAGCCGGCGCCCGTGGCGCCCCCCAGGATGGGGGTCCTGCGCTGGCGCTGCAGCAGCTGCTCCAGCGACTCCTTGTACAGCTGGGCACTCCGCTCGCTGGGCAGCTCCACGATGGTCACCTCGTCGCTGTCGGCGGAGCTGCGCTTGCACGACTCCTCGCCGGAGTCGTTGGAGAGGCCGGTGGTGGTGGAGCTGGTGGCCATCTGCTGGGGCGACGGCGACATCTGCTGGGGCTTGGCGCCCTTGGGCGGCTCCCGTTGGTAGAAGGCCGTCGGGGTGGGGTATCTCAGGTTGAAGGAGCCGGGAGCGGTCTGCTTCCCGCCGGAGGCTGAGGCGGACGAGGAGGTGGCTGTGGTCGCGGTGGCCGTGGCCGTGGCGGTCGTGCTGGGCTGAAAGTCCTTGGTCAGCAGGTCGCTGAGGGTGGTGAAGCGGTGGGGGAAGTCCTTGGGGGCGGCCAGCAAGCCGCGGGTCCTGTCGGAGGAAGTTAGGAACGGATTACTGGACTGGCTTCCTTGCCACAAAGCTTGCCACTTACCGAAGGGCCTCTTCCGCCAGCCAGGTCTGGTGGTGCAGCAGGCTGAGTATTCTGGACGGATCGATGTCGAAGAGGCTGAGGCCCAGGGGCGTGAAGGGGAAGGCGAAGGGCGTGGGGCAGCGGCTGGCCGCCATGGCGCTCATCGGGGAGCTGAAGTTGCGGAGGAGCTGTTGGAGGCGAAGAGGGGAGGGGGCTCAGGTTAGAGATTTCTTTTCAGGATTATGGCCAAGTCCCTGGAACGGTGCTCTAGTTTCTGATATTGGGGCCTAGGCTATGGTTTCTGGGCTGTGGGGAGGCCAAGGACTAGGGACTCAGGATCTGTGGCGCTGTGGCATGTGGAACTCAAAAGAAGCCTAAGAACTCATGCAAGGCGGAACTGAAGGCGCGGCAAGCCAACACTGATGCAAGACCAACATCTATGCACTATGGGGGCGGAAGCGGCGGGGGGGCGTGGCTGGGCTGAGTTAAGGATCAAAAGATGGTACTTACGTGGGAGACTTAGAGCTTAGGGCTAGAGGCTAGAGCTTAGGGGTGTGGGGGGATTTGAGATTCGAGAAAATAGATTTAGAATATTTTTGGGATGAGACTTAGGCTTAGAGAGAAATGTCCTGGGAAATGCATTTCCCTCCCTCCCCCTCAAGGCAGATCCTCGTAAAAGGATTAAAAAACTCTTTCCAAGACGACTCTCTTATTTTTTTTTAATATTTTTATTTATTTGAATTTTATTTCATTTTCTTCTTCACTTTTTTGCTTTGTTTTCCGTTTTTCAGCTTTCGCAGCTACTTCTATCATTCTTTTTGTTTCATTCTTTACTCTTCTTGTTTCTTGTTTCTGGTGTGTGTGTGTGTTGGTGTGTTGGTGTTAGTGTTGGTGTTAGTGTGACCAAGTTTCTCTTCGCTCTACTAGAAATGTTATTAGGCATAGACTATATAGCTAGCTATATACGACTGATCCTCAGCAGATCTCCCAAAGGTCCTTAGCTTCTCTTTCTCTTTCTTATCCTTTTTTTTTTGGGTTTCTTTTCGGATTAAAAATCAAATATCTTCTATTGGAGGCCAGACAGTATTTTTTTTCTTTGCTTTACTTTGAATTTTAAGTATTTCTTTTTTTTGTATATTTTTTTGGTATTTTTTGTTATAAACTATGATATGCCTTGCTTTTGCTTAAATATTTCTCCCATCGTCATAAACCTCCTGTCTCCTGGGCTGAGAGTGTGACTTGCGGAATTATTATTATTTTTTTTCGATTTCCTTCTAAAATATTACTGATTGCTCTCTAGTGGTGTGTGTGTGTGGCTTAGTATTTTTTTTTTGCTTATTCTGGTGCCTGATAAGCTGTCTATTCTCGAAATGGTTCCGTTATTCAGCAGTAGATGGATGGATGGATGGATGGGTGGTCCAACCCAAAAAAGAGTCGACCTCCTCCTCATCCACCACCAAAAAAAAATAATACATAGTTAGCGTAATTAGTAATGTATCTTATATCTCAAAGCTCTCTCTCTTGCTCTCTCTGGCTCTCTCTTGCTTATTAAGTAGAAAGTACAGTTGTGCGCGAACTGGTTCCAGTCACTGGTTCCGGATGCGCTGTGTGAGGGATGAGGAATGAGGAATGACATGCGTGTGAGATGGTTTTGAATTCTTTTATTTCGCTTTCCGGTTATCATTAATCATTAATCATTAATAATAATAATAATAATAATAATAATAATAATAATAATAATGGTAATGGTAATAGTGGTAATGATGTTTAGAAAAAAAAAATACTAAATAATCGCAAACTAAACCGTAGTGGAACTTAAATTGCAGTTCATAGTTCTAGCTGCGCACCTGCTCCTGCGCCTAACGGTAAGCTCAATAAATAATTGGAAATCGCCTCAACTTAGTCTACGAATTAAATTTTATCTTCGAGCCTACTAAGTCGGTTCAAGCAAAGATTTTCTTTCTTTTTTTTTTAGTTTTTAGTCCAAGTTAGTTAGTTGCTTCTTTAAATTAATTATTGTTTAATTCTTGTTATCCTTCTCAGAGTGTGTGAGTGTGTGTGTGTGTGTGTGTGTGTGTGTGGTGTGTTTTACAGTTAAGTATATATATTTATATAAATTATTTATGTATCTTGTATGTCTATATTGTTAGGAACATATTGACGTAATCATAACGTATTGCAGCTATTTCTTCATTTTTTTTTTTATTTTTTTATTTTTTTTTTATTTTTTTTTCTGTTTCTGTTTATTGGATGATCTGAACTTGGTGTCTTGGTGTTTAATTATTATTTTTTTTTTTTTTTGCAACCGCCTCTTAATCTGATTATTAACCCTCTCGTTAGGCAGTTCCTGTTTTTTATTTTTTTTTTGGTTGGAAGCCCAGAAGGAGCTTCGCCTCTGGCGCTTCCAATAACTTTGCAGAAAGGATAATGTGTGTGTGGTTTACAGGAAAATAAAAAAAAACACGTCCTTGCAGACAAAACAAAGTAATAATCGTATTAAAAAATATTTTAAATTATTTACGAATGAGCCTCAGTAGGGAACTTAAAGAATTTCTCAACCGTCTTTACTAAAACTATTATTTTGCTAACCATTTCTTGATGAAAAAATTAATGTTACTCGCTTATCCTGGTCGGGAGGGAGTGGGGGGCAGGAGGGGGCTAAGGATTTCTTAAATATTCTTGCCTTTTCTGTGAAAATAGTTATTATTTTGTTTTGCTAAAAACTAGTTTACATTTTGTTTCTTTTTTCGATAAGTTTTGTTTTTTTTTTGTTTTTCGAGTAAGTGTCCTTCCTCTCCTTAAACCTCTCCTTCTTCTTTTTTTTGGGATATGCAAAACTACTTTGTTTTTGTTTCTACTTTTGTCGATTTGGTTGTGTGGGTGTGTGGGTGTGAGTGTGTTTGTGGCTAAAATGGTGTGGCCAGAGCCAGCTAATAGTTGTCCTTTTTAGTATTTTTCTGCCGCCTTTCTTGTCGGAAACTAATTTCCTTTCCATCCTTTAAGTATGAGTGTGTGTGTGTGTGGTTCTAATATTTAATTTTTTTTATATAATATATAGATCTCAATGCCTCCCGTTGCTCGCTAAAAAAATAACTATCAAAAAAACCGCAATTTTTGACTTTCTTCCTTGGTGTTGTTTTTTTTTTTCTTTTTTGCTTTTTTTGTGTCCTTTTTCGCATTTTTATAAAATATTATTTTTAGTATGTATAATGTATATATGTATTGTATATATATATATATATTTTTTTTTTTAATTTTATTTTTTTATTCTGTTTTTTGTTTTGTTTTTATTTTATTTTTTATTTTTTTTTTTAAGGGGAGTAGGCACTACAGTGTTGTTTTTCTCTCATTTTTTTTTCTTTGCTTTTTCATCCTCTACCTTTCTGACGTTTTCTTTTTGTTTTTCCTTCTTCTCTCAAAAATTGTTCAGCTTTCTTCCAGTGTATCTGTGTATCTGCATCTGCATCTGCATCTGTATCTTTTTGGTAAGCCTCGCTCTACAATTAACAAGTTTTTTCTCTCAGTGGTTCAGCCTAAGGGTTCAGCCTATTCTCCTCCTCTACTACCTCTGTATATGTGTCAGTTTCTCTCAGTGTAGGTCGAGTGTGTTGCAGTGTGCTTGAGCTTATACCGAAAAAAATTTACTTTTGAAGCTTTTTTGTTTTGTTTTTGTTTTTTTTTTTTAGGTTTCCCATGTCCTGCTATTAGTTTTTCCCGTTACTCTCTATATAATATATATATTCATATTCAAGTGTAGATATCATAATGTATATATTTTCTTGTATTTGCTTCTAACTTGACTTTAGCGTATCAAAAAACGTGTGAGTGTGAGTGTGAGTGTGTGGGGGGGTCTTTTGGGGGAGAGGAAGCTTGTGGGGGGGCTGATGTTCAAAAATTGGTTCTCTATTCCTCGCATGGGAGTTTTCAAAATTTATTTACAATATTTCACTTTGAAGTTGTCTTTTTTTTTTTTGTTTTTTTAGCATTAAAATGGGGAAATGTACTGTTGCAATGAACTAGTTCTTTTCAGTGAGAATTATTCTTTTTTTTTATCACATTCTCTGTTGGGAAAGCTTGGAAAATGAACTAGTTCACAGACACTGGCTGCTTCTGGTTCGTTTTTCATTCGTTTTATATCTATGTACAGTATGTCCTCGAATTGTTAGCTTGGCACTCAAACTTTTCATGTTTTCTTGTTGGGTTTTGCACTAATTAGAGCTGCTATGTTGCTTTTGTGATTATTTGTGAGTGTGTTGTGGTTAGTACGCCGATGAAACCAATTCAGTTTATTGCGTCTCACTGTCTCTCGCCCGATCGATCGGCTTACAAGTTTCGCTCAACGAACCGAAAAAGGCATTCGAAAAAAAACATAGAAAATCATAGAAATCTGAACAATTGCACAAAAACGGGAACAAACAAACAATACTTCAATACACTTCGACTACAACTCAGATCGGCTTGTATATAATTACGATGTATATTTTAGTATATATCTCTTGCTTGCTTTCTATTTTTAATTATTTATTTTATTATTTTTTTTGTATTTTTTGTTAATTGTTTTTTAATAACAAACACTCTGTAAAAAACGTGGAAAACATTTATGACAGCTGGGTTTGTAAATATTGTTGATTTTTCATTTGAATTAACAATTGGTGCTATCGCTTGTTATCGGTCTATCGGTCTATCGGTCTATCGGTCTATCGGTCGTGGGTACTTAAGTTATTTGTATTGTAGGTGATTATGTAAAATTAATGTAGAAGAAGGCAATTCGTCAACAGGGTACACTCGTGTAGGTTTTTGTTCGTCAGTGTATGCCACAAGTCCTTGCTTTTGCAACTAGGCCCTGGAACTGGTTCCTTTTTGAACTTGGTTCGTGTCTGATCTATTTACAGTTGGTTGAGTTGGCTGGTTGCGGGTGATTCCGCTTCGGTTTATTGTCGAGTTTTGGTTTTTCTGTTAAATGCTTCTATTTCACTTTAATCGTTAAGTTTGTGCTTGGAACTAGTTCCGGCCCGGTTCGAGGTAGGAAGTCGTGGCATACTCTCTCTCTCTTTAAACCAAAAACAAAAAAAAGGCATTACTGTGGCTTGGAGTTAGTCTTGGGGGGGGGGCTGGCTACAGAGTCCTGTACAAAAACTTTGCTCACTTTGAACTAGTTCCTCCTCCGCTAATCCCGTTATACTTCAACTATTGTTTGATTGCGTAATAGTTACTGTTAATTATTAATTGTTGATTAAAAAAATACACTGTTACACTGCTATTTCAAAAAAATAGAAATCGATTGTAAAGATTCTCTATTCCCGTAAAGCCTTTCCTCGGCAGCCATGTTTTCCATATTTCTAATATTATCCTCCACTCCTACTCGCTTTCTCAACACTTTTTTGTAAATTAGACTCGTGTTTAAAATATTGGTACTATTGTTGTTGCTGTAGTTGTTGTATACATTCGGTATATAGACATATATCTAGATATATTGGGAGATATATTCGTATATAAATATTGTTTTGTTTGTTGCTTGTTTCTGGTTGCTTAGTTATGTTTTGTATTGGAAGAATCTGTGTGTTTACTTTTATTTTTTACCCTGAGCACTTTTCTGCTACAAATCAGAACGAAATTAGGATTTCAACTCAAACCGCGAACAAATAGGTCCATGCCGGAAATCAAAACCGAAACTTTCGTTTTTCATCATTTTGCCGAAACTTGCAATTTTGGTTTTTGGGTTTTGGAATTTGGGTTCTCTTTTCTGCTACAATTTGTATTAAGTTTGTATTATTTTTTAGCTGATTCCATGTCTTGGTTTTTAGTTTTTAGTTTTTAGTCATTTTGTGTGCCAAAGCTTGATATCTGAAACTTGATTCATGAATTTCGATTGGAATCGTCTTGGAAACGAACTAAAAACTGTTGCTGTTTGTAAAGTTTACAAACTTAATTGTTTTTTTTACTTTTTTTAGTTGTTTTTTGTTTTTGTTTTTGTTATTACAGTAAGTTGAGTATGTAATGTTGCTAGTATATAGTTTTATATAAATTCGACTTGAATGCAATTCTAGCGTAATGTTTTACTTTTCTTCCTAAATATCCTGCTCCTGCTGTACAAGCTTCGATTCGGGGAGTATATATATCCAAGATATAGCTTCCTGATCGAGTGGGGGATGGGTGGAGGGGGGTAGAGGGTGCCTGTGTGTGTGTGTGTGTGTTATAGGTTCATATATAAATATCCTTATTCGCTTTTTTTCGCCCAAATACATTGTATATATATAATTTAATATTTTTACTCCTTCGCCATCGTCCTCCTGCTGTGTGTATATATATTTTAAATTCCTGTTTCCTTTAAAATGCATTTTTGCAGTTACGCCTAATGATATTTTTTCCTTAATAACTTTTCTCCCAGTGCCTCTTCCTGGTAACCTGGAACCTGGAACCCAAAGCGGAAATCGTTAAACCGAAGCTGAATATCTAAGTAGATCCTAGGCTGCTATATGCTGCTCTTCTATTAGAGACTTAAGTGCAATAATTGTATATTTTTTAATTTCATTTCGCTTTTTTTTTTATCCTTAACTCGAGTCTAAAAGTTGGAAACTAAATTGTTTTTTTTTGACATTTTTTTTGTTGGGAAACCAAAACGAAGCTAAATAATTTCGAGTCTTTTGTTTCTATTTAGGCCTAAAAGTGTTTCCTCGTAAATTTCGACTAAAAATTTGTATTAGCATTGATTCTTGATCCAAAAGTTCTTGTTTCTCTCCTTCGAACAAAACCCAAAAAACTGGCAACAACTGGGAAGTATTTAAAAAACAAAAAGAAAACGCACAAAAAGATAAAAAATAATATGGATAAAAAATGGTACTGTGTGTCCTGTCTTAAGGTTCGATTGGCAATTTTGTATATTTCGCTAGAGGCTTGCTAGTTAGTTAGTTAGTTAGTTAGTTAGTTAGTTTATTATGTAACTCGCTGTCAAGGAACTCTTGTTGGAATTTTCTCGTTTTGCTGCTCGGCTGCTGAATGGCTTTGTGGTTCGTGTGTCTTGTTGCAGTAATTAATTATAAATAAATTGGGGGAACCAAACTAAGGAACTTTTGATCACAACTTAGGCGCTACTAAACTCTTAATCCACTAAACTTAAAAACTAAAACGTTTAAAACTAAATGAGAAATGAGGGAGCTGACACAATGAATTTTCTTTCGCGGAATGAGTTTAATGATTAAAAAATGAAAATAAAAAAAGGCCAAACTTGATTTTTTATTTCGGTTTTAATTTCGGTTCTTTGTTGTTGCTTTCTTTTCCAGCTTCCACTCGAGCTGTCGCCTGCCTGGGTCGACAATTTTGAATTTATTTCAAGTCTTTGACAGATATCGGGTCGGGGTGTTATCTTTTCGCATATAGCTTACAAATTCATTGTGTTGGGGGTGTAATCGGGTTGACAAAATAATAAGCAAGTACAGTAGTACCTCGCCGAACAGAACAGAGGGGAGTTCAAACTTAGAGAAGTAAACTAAAAAAAAAATATATATATTGTTGCCACGTTTTTTTGTCGTTTGTTTTTTTTTTTTTTTAGTTAAATTTGTTGTTGTTTTTGTTGCTAAAGCTAAATAAATTTCATATAAATTGGTATAATAATAATAACATTTCGCTTAAACATTTACAACTAAATATATATCCATTTGTATATATTTATGTGTTTAAATTTAAAAAAAAAAATAATAAGAGACACAGAGCATGAATCGTTGTGTGTAAGTGAGTGTGTGTTTCGTGTGTGAGGGGGCTTTCAGTGCATTTAATTTAATTTTAATATAATTGTAGTTTAATTTAATTTAATTTAATTATTAAGACGAAAAAAAAAAAAGATTGAAACAAAAATATATGTTTGTTTCGAACTCGCGACCGTCGCGAACTAGTTCCACCCCGCCTTCGTGGCTCCTTCCGCCTTCCACCCTCCTTCTACCTCTTATTTTTCTTGGAATGTATTTGTTTATCTTTCCATTGTCCTTCCTTCTTCTTTCCTCTGTTTCTCTTCCACCTTCCGCGCTTCCCGGGGGGCAAGGACTCAGAAACTGAACAATTTCCCTCCGCCTCTAGTCCTGCTATGGAAATGCAATTAAAATTATCGAGAAAGCTTTTGTTCGAGTCTCTACCATTACTCTTTGATTATTATTTTTATTATTATTATTAAGTGTTTATAATTTTGTTTCTAAAAGGCCGAAAATCACAATTTTGTTTTGCTTTCTCTTATTATTATTTATGTTCCTAAACGTTAATTTTATTTGATTATTTTTTTAGTTTTATTTTTTAGTCAAGTTCTAATGCAGATATTTGTTGTGTTTGTGTTTGTTTTTTTTCCTTAAAACATCACAATTATTGAATTGATGCCGTTACTCGTTACTCGTTACTTGTTACTCGTTACTCTTTACACGCCACTCGTTTATATCCTTTTATGGTCTCTATTCCCTTCTAAAAGTCCTTCTAATACTGCATTTGAGAAAAGTAAGCCAACAACAAAACTGATAAATGGCAACGCGCTAACTATTATTATTATTATTTTTTAATTTTTTTTTCTTTTTTCTCAATCATCCGCCTTACAAAAATGCAAAGCAATCAGAGCTCCCTTTGGTTTCTGCCTAAATATCCTTTAATTATCCTTTAATCCCTATTCTTGTAATGCTATCACAGCCAAATTGTTTAATCCAAAAGTTTTGTGTTTGTTTCCATTTTTTTTCCTCCCCATTTTTTGTTCCTTTTTTGTTTTTTTTCTTCGTTTTTGCCAAAAATTGTTTTCTCTTTTTGTTTTAAAATTTAGAATTTTGAATTTTGTCTAGCGTGCTTCGTCCTCTCTCTCCCTCTTTTTCTCTCAGTGTGCGTTGTTTGTTGTTGCTTTTTTGTCATTATTATTAATTATTTTTTATTTTTTATTTTTTATTTTTTAGTCTGTAGCTTGCTGTTCCCAATCCGTTGCCAAAAATCGAAAACAAAAAGGTCCTTGCCCGAAGGAAGCGCCGAAAAGGAAACTCATTCTCACTCCCCACAGAGAGGGCAGCCACAAAAGTTGTCCACAAACACTGGCTAGCAGCCTGTTTGTTTTTTTTTTTAGATTTGTTTGTTTTTTTTTTTTTTTTATAATTTTGAGATCGATTTGCATTCATTGTTGTTGCTTTGTTGGCTGCCACTCCCCCTCTAATCTAATCGCCCAGCGGAGGCGGCGGCGACGGAGGCGGAGGCGGGTGGAGACCCAGCGAGGGTCGATCGAGCCGGTTTCCAAATAGCCAAAGAGGAGAAGTCGTAGCTAATTCGTCTGATAACTGATGTGTGTGCTTCTAAAAAGAAGGGTGGGGCGTGGGTGGGTGGGGGTGGGGGCGTGGTCCTACTCCTCCAACTTCAAAGCAAAGCAAACTTGGCAAAAAAAAAAAAAAAAAAGTGGGGCTGTGCGTCTAGTTTAGATTAATTATTTGATCCAAAGTCGAGGGGGAAGGGTTGAGCCTACTGTTGCAGGCACCCCTAGGGGGTGCCCCATATACACATCTCGTACATAATGTAGACTCCTGCCTCGGTTCGTGTATATAGATTCATATAAATATCGATAAGATCACAGATACTCTACGTCCTCCTCCCACTACTGGGCTTCTCTGCATCTCCTGGTTTATATATAAATATTGTATATAGAAGATATATGTGTGTATATGTGTGGGAGAGGGGGTCTAGGGGGTGTCTAGCTCTAATAGCTCCTATCTTCCGAGGGATATGTATGGGATTTCTGCTCTCTCGCGGAGAGAGAGAGAATCGAACGGCGCACAAAAGAATGCTACAAAGTACAGAGGTGCCTAGAGTTCAAGTCCGTTATTGTGTTTGATTTTTATTTTTTTTTTTGGATAATTTTTTATTTTTGTTACCAGTTCACTTTGCTTTTATTTGGCTCTCTTTTCCTACTGCTGTGTGAGTGTGTGAGTGAGTGTGTGTGTGTGTTGGGGGGCAGGGCGTTCAGGGGGTTTTAGGGGATTTCTCTTTTAAGCTACTCTTTTTTTCTCTTTTTCTTTTGTTGTTTTCTCTTTATTATCATCGTCAACATTCTACGTCCTCGGATCCTTCGGCTCTCGGCTGCTACTTAAAAAGTTACATCACGTGTTCACTGTTCTTTCATTATGTTATACGTTTATCGTTATCGTTATCGTTAATCGCTATCGCTAGCATTACTAAATCGTACTCAATAGATCAATTCTCCACTCCACTCCAATTCTCCATCCACGTATCATGTGTATAGTTAGCCATTTTTTATACATTCTTCAATATTTTTATAAACTCTTCACTCTCTTTATCTTTGCGCTCTCTTCCCTCGCCTCCTTGCCTATATATGTCTTACGATCTCTTATATATATACTTTTGAAAAATATATATAGTTGTATATATATATATATATATGTATATTATATATATATCCCATTTCTCATTAGATTCCTGCTCTCTCTCTCTCTCTCTTCGGGCTGCTAATGACATTCTCCCACTTTCTCTTTCATTTTCCCGTTCAAAAAAAAAAGAAGAGAGTCAAGAGCCACGATCTGGATGACTCTCTCTCTTAACTGGGGCGTCCTTCTCTTGGCTCGCCTCTGGGTGTCCCCACGGGGGGACCTATTACTAGAAAAAAAAAAACAAGTTCGCTTCTTGGTATAAACTTCAACAATTCGACAATATGCTGCTATATAATTATTGTATATATAATGTATATATATTAATATAGATGTTTTTTTTTTTTGTTTTGTTTTCTTTCCGTGTATGGTTATAGCCTGCCTGCTCTTCTACAGTGTGTGTGGATGTGTGTGGGTGTATGGGTGTGTTTCTGTTTCTGTCTCTTTCCTATTTGCTAGAGTTTCTCTTTTTTTTGCGCCCAGCTTGTGGTTCTGCGGCGTCTCGGATGCCTCGCTTTTACATAATTAATAAAATATATACATATGTATATACAGGGATTTAACGGTATATACATATACGTGTTTGTAGGGTTGTTGTTGTGTTGGTGTAAGTGTGTGTTGGTGTGTTGGTGTGTGTGTGTTGGTCTCCACTTTTTTTTTTCATTTCAATTCTTTGAGAATTCTTTTTGAATTCTTCTTAAAGTCAAAAGTTCTTCTTGGCTTTTTCTTTCTTTCTAATTGTTGTTGTAGTTGTTGCTGTTGTTGTTGTTGTTGTATTGCAGATAATTGGCATTGCTGCTACTGTTGTTGTTGTTGTTGTTATTGTTGTTGTTATTGTTGTTATTATTATAATAATAATAGTAGTAATAATAATAATTTAATAACAAACTAAAATCGTTTCACTATTGCGGCATCTCGTCCTTCGTCTCGACCGGGCTGGGTGACAAAAACTTTCGCACATACTTGGGAAAATGCGTTTTCTCGTGCGCCTTGAGTATCGTTGAGCGGGAAAACGTTTTCCCGCACATATTGCATCGGAACGGACGTTCGCCTGAAAATCGATTTCCCCGCAACGCAAAGGGAAATCACGGGAAATAAACATTATAGAAAATCTATTGCTTTTTTTAATCAATATATGTAAAGCGTGTGTGGTTTTTGTGGAAAATGGTTGGTGAAGTGGCACTGCTATGAAATGGTGGGACATTTTCTCAAACAGGTGGTTCTTAGCACCCACTAGGCGTATACGTAATATTTTTTTTTATGGAGAAATAATAGAAAACTGCTTAGATTTGTTTTTTAGAGACTTTTTTACTTAAGATTTTGTCATTTAATGATAATTTTAGGTGTTGTTTTGCAATACTAGGCGTATACTTGATTTTCAACCACTAGGCGTATACGTAATATTTTGTGTTTTATGCCACAGAGTGAAGGTATGGCCTTTTTATTTGTAGTTTAAGCCTCTAAATGGCTTAAAAACGAATGCCAACTAGTCGTATGCGCAATATTTGTATCAATATCACGTATACGCCTAGTGACTTGAGATTAAGTATACGCCTAGTGTTCTATTTTTTTTTGTTTTGTTTAGAATTTTAAGGAAATAAAGTAAAGAAACAAGGTACTCTGGAAGGTAGGAGAATCCTTTGAAGAAAAGTCTCGTAAAAATACTAAAAATTGTTTAAGGATAGGTACTAACTATTAGTTAGTCTGATTTTGGGCTAAAATATTATTTTAATGGACAGACGGACGAGGGGAGATGAAGACTTGCTTTGTTTTCTGCCAGGATTCATGTAGAGGATCCAAGGACCAAGTGTATGGGACCAAGGACCAAGTGTATGGGATAATGGCATGTGGAGTATGAGGCGGCTGGAATCTATAAACTAATCCACTTACCGGTGTGCACGCGACAATGATCTTTCATGTGGTGGCGCAGCTTAAACGCTTTGCCACAAAACTCACATTTAAATGGTCGATCACCTGTATGTACCGACAAATGCGTGATCAGTGATGTAACATCGGGAAAACTTTTAGCACAGAACTTACACATGACAACACTATTCGGATCACTGGACGCGCCGGCGGCCGAGCCGAGCAGCGACGCCGACTGGGCGGCGGCAGCGGCGGCGGCAGCAGCAGCAGCTGCAGCGGCTGAGGTGGAGGGGGAGGATGATCCCCCGCTGCCACCTCCACCACCGCCACCGCCACCGCCACTACCACCGCCCCCCGCTGACGCTGAACCACCCGCTGCACCACCACCAGCAGCTCCATTACCGGAGGCATTCCGGCCTCCGCCCGCCCCTCCAGCAGCGCCGCCCCCACTGACACGGGAGCTCCAGCTCCCGGCACCCCGCCTCCTGCCCCGCCGATGCCCGCGGCGCTCTCCAAGCAGCTGGCCGTCAGGCTCTGGAAGGTGCAGCTGCTGGCCAGGGAGAGGGCCGCCTCCATGTCGATGCCGATGCCGAAGGCGGCCGCCACGGCCGCCACCTGCTCCTGGGTGTCCACCTGGCTGCCGGCGGCCGCCGAGCTGGCCATGGCGGCCGCCGCGTTCATCTGGAAGGCGGCGAAGGCGGGCGGCAGCCCGGCGGCGGCCATGTTCAGGTCGCTGAGGAGGTGCGAGTGGAGCAGGGCGGTGGTGTTCGGTTCCCGGTACTCCAGCGTCTTCAGCGAGTGGGTCAGCAGGTGGCGGGTGAGCTTCGACTGGTTGGGGAAGCCCATGCCGCAGTACATGCACGGATAGATGGCGGCCATGGGCGGCGGTGTAGAGGGGCTGCTGCTGTGTAACGAGGAGGCTTGTTGTTGTTGTTGGGCAGACTGTTGTTGTTGTTGTTGTTGTTGCTGCTGCTGCTGCTGTTGGTGTTGGTGTTGTTGTTGCTGGTGGTGCAGCATGGCGGCGGCAGCGGCCGCCACCGCGGAGGTACTACTGCCCTGCTGTTGTTGGTGGGGCGATTCGGACGTTTCCTGGAACAGACACCAAACAAAAATCCAACATCAACTTCTTTACTACTTTTGGCTTTTCTTTCTTGCTTTTTTTTTTTTTTTTTTTTTTGTATTTGGTTCGGTATTATTTTTGGTATTTTTCAGTTTCAGTTTTTGCTGGCAATCGATTTCATCTTTTTTTCTTCTCATTATTTTTATTTTTAAGATTTCAGTTTTAAATCTCTAACAATGTCTGTTTGCTTTTACTTTTTGCTTTTCTTCGTTTTCTTTGTCTAGTATTTTTTTCAATATTTATTTTTAGTATTTTTTTTTTTACTTTCTAACAAGAAATCAACAAAAAAAAATAATTATGGTATTCATAAAAATTACAAAAAAACGTTTGAGAGTGAAAGAGATGGTTAGACAGCCAAAGAAAGAGAAAGACTCATTGCCGGAGCGAATTAGAGAAACAGAGAAAGAGACGGAGAGAACGATAGAGAGAGAGAGAGAAAGAGATGGGGAGAGAATTACATAATTATTCCAAAAACTAAATATGCAAGAAATCAAAGCAACAATTCTCTCTTTCCCCGAAATTAAAAATAAAAAATTGCAATTCTAATTTTAAAATTAATTCATACACGCGACAGAGAGAGATAGAGAGAGAGAGAGTGGGAGAGAGAGAGAGAAAGGAAATCAAAGTTACAGAATTTACAGTTAATCGGTCAAGTTACAAAAAATTAAGGGAAATTATAAAAAGGATCAATTAAGGAATGATTTAAATGTTATTTTTATTTTTTATTTTCTTTTACTTTTTTTTTTCGAGAGAGAAAAATAATCTAAAATGCTCTCCATCGGCTCTGCGCCTCTCCCTACCATTACATCTTCTTCTTCTCATCCTCCTCCTCGAGAACAGACCCGGGTTCGAAACCCCTGGCCTGGACTCCTTCGCTTTTTTAGTTTTTAACTTTATTTATTTTTTTTTAAATATTTTTTGTAGATAGTGTCTCAAACCGCTGGATGAATGCCAAAAAAACAAGAGGGGGTTTCAGCATTTGACTTTCGTTGTGTATTTTTCGTTTGTTGTTTTTCATTTGTTTATTTTTTGTTAATTATTCCATTTTTTTTTTGTATTTTTTTTTTAGTATATTTTCAAGAAGTTGAATTTCGATTTTTGTTTGGGCGTTGTTCGAAAAACGTCGCATAATCGTACGTTAAGTTTTGATAAAGCTTTTCTTTGCTTTCCATTTTGATTTTGGTTTTTTTTACATTTAGCTTTGTGTTTTTTTCTTTTTTTTTTTTTTGTGTAAACTTATTGTTAAAAATTGTTTTGTTTTTGTTGTTTATTCTTTTTCGACTCAAAATTTTGACCAAAAGGCGCTTGATCAAGTTCGGAACGCGGTACGCTTTTCAAAAGTTTGCAATTTTTTTAAAGTCAAGTTGGTATTTTTTCGTACTTGGACTGAATAAAAATTTTGTGGGGTTTTCGTTTTCGTTTTCGGGCTTATTGATTTTTCATTCGCTTGGCTCAACATCAACAACAACAACAACAGTAACAGGTTGACAAAAAATATTTTTAAATAAAAATGGCATTTTTTTTCTATTTTTTTTTTGTTGGAAAATTTAGAGTTTGGAGTTAGGCCGCACAGAAATAAAAAATCAATAATTAAATAATCCAGATCTGTACACAAATATCATCCATAAATGCTTAAACAAAAAGTATAAATTTTGAATAAAACAAAACAATAAAAAAAACGTAAATAGTTTTATATTTTTTTTGTTCGTTGGAGAAAACAAAATAATTAGCAAAATAATTTACCAATTTTTTATTTTTTTTTTGGGGTTTGTGGGGGCCAAATCGTGTTTTTTGTTTTTGAATTTTGAATATTTTGTGTGTTATTTTTTTTGGACAAAAATATAAAAATATAAACAACCATAATTTAGAAATCAAATCAAAAGAAAATAATAATAAAATCGGAAACTCTGCGCTCAACTATTTTCAAGAAGTTTCTCCACTTTCTTCGCCTGCAAAAAATGATTCTTCCAAAAATCAACAACTTTCCAAATCACAACGTAAAAAAAAAAATAACTAAAACAATAATAAGTAAAAAAAAAACAACAAAAATAAAAAAATACATCGACTCTGGACAAAAATAAGTACAAGTACAAGTCACAGGAATGTCATTCGCACACAGCCATGTCCAAAAAACGCAGATCAACTTCTTGACAATCAGTGTATAGTTTTTGAAATCAAAATAAATACCAAAATCAGTATTTTGTTTCGCTTATTGTGGTGTGTTTGTTCATTTTTCGAGAGTGTGTGTGTGTGTGTGGCACAACGAAAAACAAAAAGGTGCAACAGAAGGCAGCAAGTAAGAACGGGAAGAGGGTCAACGGAAAAAAAAGAGAATAAGTTATAAAGGTTGATTTCGGGGAGCCGAGAAATCAAATCTGCGCATTAAAACACACGTAGTAGTCCCGCCTAGCTTAAGGTTAAGGCTAAGGTAGGTGGGCAGGTGTAGACCAACTTATACGTACTCTTATACTCTTATACATATACACAAAATATGCCATGAGGTATAGTAGATCGCATCGCACCGGGTATCACACGACATTAAGTTGAAAGAAATCAATACATATGTACTTTGTAGCGAGTAGGGGGCAGTCACTCGCTGACTCACTCACTCGCTCACTCACTCACTCACTCGCTCACACACACACAGACATGGTAAGGATATATATATTGCCTTTCGATCCGATAATGTTTGGATTCAAATACGATTCAGTTACTGGATTGGATAGAGAGATAGAGAGAGAGAGAGAGAGCACAACAACGATAAATGATATGGAGGAAAGGCATATATTATGTATACATACGAGTAGGCTTATATAGTAACACAAAACGACAGTTATAGAAAGAGATATATAGAGAGAGAGAGATAGAGACAGACAGAGCGAGTGGTTAATTGGTAAGAGAGTTGGAAAAAGAGGAAATCAAACGGAAGAAATGAGTAACGAGAGCGAGTAACGAGAAACGAGAACGAGTAACGAGAAACGAGTAAGAAAGAAACGAAAGTACACAACGTTCGCCAACAACAACATCGATTTAAAAAAGAGAGAGAGAAAAAGAGACAGACATCACAGCTTAGAGTATGGTTACGTTTTTTAGCAGAAATTAATACAAAAAAAATATACATTTAAGGCAATTATTTCAAAATTAATGATCATAAAACAAAAAAATAATAATTTAGAGGAATAAGTTTCATTTTTTATGAGTTTTTTTTAAAGATGATGAATAAAATATAATTTGAGTAAAAAAATATGAAAAAGTGCAATGTTTAGGGACTACGTTGAAAAAGTGACACATTTAATTATTAAATTAAGGCAAATTGAACAAAAAACAGACTAAAACTTATCATTGAGGAGTTTAATTTAGAAAAAAAAGACGTTCTAAGATGAAATCATACCATACACTGATTAAATCATAATTATTTAAGACAAAAATGTAAAAAAAAGTAATTATTTTAAGAGAGAAATGAAAGACATTTAGTTTATGGAAAAATAGAACACACACAGAGTTACCATTTACATAAACGAACAACGAACGAACGAACGAACGATTTTTGGCAAAGCGTTCCACATTTAGATAATACATATATATCTCTGATAAAATAGTATATAGTATGGTATATAGTGTAGGTGTGAGTGTGATGCGTGATTGTGAGAGTGTGTAGTGTTCGATTCGGTTTAGTCCTCTATAATTTTATTTTGATTTTCGTTTTTTATTCAGTAATTGCTTTCTTCTTGTAGTTATGTAGCTTGAAAAACACCAAAAGCGCTTTAGTACGATTATTTGTTTGTTTTCGATTGAGATTAATGCATTTTATAGTTGGATATAGATGTTGTGGCATCTACACCTCGATTGTCAATTGCACAACGTTCAGATCTGGACCCCTCTCTTGTTTTATTCGATGTAGTTTCTTTTTTTTAATATTTTATATTTCGGTTTCAGTTTCGTTTTGGGATTAATAATTAAATAACATTTAAGTTTAAAGCACAACACACAGTTTGACACATTAATCATGGATTAGTAGTATTTAATATATAGATAGAGGCAAAGAGAGAGAGACGGATAGATAGACAGAAAGAGATAGAACGATTGGGAGGCAAGAGGATATAGTACAAACACAGCGACAGAGCAAGATGGCACGATAGTAGCAAAGTATTACGTTTACAGTTAGGAGGCTTTGGGTTAAAAAATAAAATGAAATTCATAAATTATTTCTGCTCAGCTAGTTTTCGATGCAAAAGTATTCAAAAAATAATCTTTAGGGGGGGGATCGTATATATATCTTTCAGCAAAAAAAATATATAGAAATAGGTGATAGAAATAGGGGGCGTGGTCCAAATTTGTGCAACGAATTTTGTTCTCATTTGCATTATTTTCTGGTCATTTTTTGATTTTGATTTTGGTTTCAATTTCGATCTCGATTTAGACTCTTTTGTTGGTTTACAAAGCGCAAAATAAAAAGCATATTTTTTTAGATTTCTTTTTTAGTTGGTTTCTGGTTGAGTTTGCCAAAAATGTTTGCTGGGTGGGTGTCTGGGTTTCGTTTTGATGGATTTTATGGATTTTCAAAAATAAAAATTTAATTTAAATGAAACATGCTTCCAAAATCTACAGACTAGTGGATGGGATGAGAGAGTAAAGTGTTTCAACTTAAGACTAGTAATATTTTTAAACAAAAATATAGTTGTTGCAGTTGCAGTGGCAGTGGCAGTGGCAGTAACAGTAATGCCTTTAATTCAAACTTTCCCCATAAATTGCCTTAAAGGGCAAACAAAATAAAAATAAAATCATGAAAAGGAGAGGCCCAAAGAGAGATAACTAGCCCGCTGCACCACTAACTTACATCCACCGATGTTGCGTGATTCCTGCAGCTCGGCGGCCCACAACAAACCAGCCAAAAAAGAGCCAAAAAAAAATAAACAAACTTTCCATTAGGCAAATTGCAGTTTCTGGTGGCCCGGGCGGCGGATTATTGAATAACCTCCCAGTGGTGCAGGGTCCAACCGGATTTGGGTCACCACCATAGCCACCACCACAAAATAGCCAAAAAAAAGCCAAAGAAAAATCTGCCAAAAAAAATCATCAAACATTTCGAAGGAAACTGAACTGAGTCGTTGAACTGATTCGATTTTTGGGAGGAGAGTTCAATGAGCCCATTAGCAGGGAGTCTAACGGGAGTGATACAGGGTCCTTGGTCCTTGCTCCTTGTTTCTTCCTTCCTGGCCCTGGTCTTTTAATGTCCTTCCTTATGGCCTCGTCCTAAACCCTCCATGAACTGTAACTATTATGAGGAACTCTCTCTCTGAAGCAACGTCTTGAGTCCTGGCCTCGTCCTCGCCCTCGCCCTCGTCCTCGTCCTGATTGCGGTGTCGTCGCAGCAATAATCATCAAATATCGATCCAAGTGCGTCTGGTTCTGGCACTAGTTGGCTTTCGGCTTGGTTTTTGGCTCAAAATCACATTCTTTTCGACGGTCGTCGGCCTCTCCCATCTCCGCTGTTCATTTTGATGCCACTTGGCAGGGCTTTAAGTCCTTCCCCGCGTCCCCTCCTCCCTGCCATCCACTCGGAGGCACTCCATTTCGAAGCCCAAACTCAACCTCGACCCTCAACCTCAACCTGACTGCCTGCGCCGCCTGCGCCCTCCCCCTTCCTCCCATCATTTTAATAAAAGCAAATTTTTAATGAAAACTCTCTTGGCTCTGCCTTGCCTTTTTGAGCTGCACCCCCCTCCTGTGGAATATATATAAAAAATATATATATTCCTGCCTGTTTGTTTGCATTTGGCGCTTAATTATTTTCCCTTTTTTTATATTTTATTTTTATTTTTTTTTTTTGCAAAAATAGACTCAATAGATGACGCATAGAACGCATCTGGAAATACCACGGAAGCTCATGGAAAAGTTTTGGGGCGTTTTCGGGCTTTGGGTCCTCCATGCGGAAGCGACTATTTCAAATATTTCGCAACCCCCCCTTTTTTCGCAATATTTTTCCACAAATTATTATGTATTGTTATAATTTCTCTTCTTTTTTTTTTGCAATTTTTTGTGAAAAGTTGGCAATTGAATTGAAGGAGGAGGAGGGGAGGTGGCCTGGCATTGATGTGTATTTATGAGAGCCCCCCTTGGAATCTGGTGGCTGGTGGGGAGCGCAGGTCCTTGGGCTGTGGATGTGTATTATTTGTGTTCCCGCATTTGATGTCCTTTTTCGGGGAAAGGCAATCTCTGCTCTTTTCGATGCATTTATTTGTTTATTTTTTCCCTTTTTTTTGTTTTAATATTTTTTTTTTTTGCAATTTTTTATGCAAGTGAGCTTGAGGACTGGGAAACAGATATTTCGAGTTTGGAAAAGGGAGACCAGGGCAGTTCTTTAATATTTTTAAGAAGAATTATTATTCTTCCAATTAATCTATTAAGTTTTAGTCTTTTAATTACTTAATTTCTTATTCTTTTTTAACGCTTTTAATTAAAAACTGAAGCAAGTCTCTTAGTCCTTAAATATTATCTAAAAATAATCAAAAATAATAGTCCCCTTGACCCCCCTAAGGATTACCAAAAATCCCGTGACCTTTTAAAGCCCTTCTATTAGCAGGCTCTCGTTGAAGCCGAAATCTGGGTGCGGGGCTAGCGCGGCAGCAGGGGGTAACCCACCAAAAAGCACTTGAAAAACTTTGCAATCAACGCAGCGCGCGGCATCGAGCGCTGATTACAATGCCCGGGCAGCGAACTCGACGCAGCAGCCGACGCAGCAGCAGCTGCAGCGCCAAATGTGCAATGTGCGTGAGGGGTGGAGTCCTAAGGGGGGGAGGGGGAGGGGGTGTGTGTACTTGCCACCCATCCAATGCAATATATTTTCGCTTTGGCATTTGTTGCGTTTTGCCAGAATTTTTTGCATTTCTTCTTTATTATTTTTTGTTTTTAATATTTTTTGTTTTCTTTTTTTTTTATTTGCTTGGATTTCCGCTGCCTCTGCCACTGCTCCTCTGCCTCCCACTGCCACTGCCGCAGAGAAATATAATTTTTTTTGCGGTTTTTTTGTGCATTGCATGATTGACAGTTGCCAGGCATTGATGGCGGGCTTAGAGTGCTGACAGGACAGGGCAGGACAGGGCAGGGCAGGGGAGCTGCCACAGCGGGGCAATACCTAAATGCATTCAGTCAAAAGTTGTGCAGAAGCAGAAGCCCCCGAATAAAAATATTAAAAATATATATGTATGCTATGCCCCGTTGCTCTGGACAGTTGCGGTGGAAATAATAGGTCTGTGTCTTGGAGTGCTTTGGTTTTCAATTAATCCAAAGGGGATTAGCCATAACTACTACTTCTTTAGTCTTTTGAATGAGTTTTTTAAGCATTTCTTATCATTTTAACAAAGAAATTCTTCGAATTAGGCTTCCCCATTACTCATACGCCCTGTGGTCTGTGAAAAATAGCTCATTTCCCCACTTGTTTCATTCTTAAATGCATTTTTCAAATTTTTGTTTCTTTTTCCATCCAAAACTTAAGTTTTCTCACTTGAGAATAAATTTCATTACTCATACGCCATGGTGTCTAGATTCTAGAAAGAATAAAAAAATAAATTATTTGTGCCTATTAGGCCTATTTCTTTATCCAAAACCCTAGAATGCCATCTTTTGACTAAAAAATTACTCATACGCCCTGGTGTCTGGGGATAAAAAAGGCTTCAAAAGTCTAGAATTCAACTCAAGTCTTAGTCTCAGTAATCTTAATAGATTATTTTTAGTCCAAAGACTCTAAAAAGGACTCTAAACTTTAGATATCTTTTTTTTTAGAAATAATATTACTCATACGCCCTGGTGTCTAGGGGCAGTAGGTCTTAAAAGGCTTTCAAAAAAGTCCCATAAATTAACTAAAAATCATAAATAAACTAAAGAATTCTCTCACAACCATTATAGAACCAAGAACCTTAGTGCCTATTCCCTCTGAAATTATTCCCATTACTCATACGCCCTGTGGTCTGTGAAAAATAGCTCATTTCCCCACCTGTTTCATTCTTAAATGCTTTTTTTTCATTTTTGTTTCTTTTTCCATCCAAAATCTTAAGTTTTCTCACTTGAGAATAAATTGCATTACTCATACGCCATGGTGTCTAGAAAGAATAAATACAAGAAAGCCCTAAAAACAGACACTTTTTAAAGACAATTCCAATTTAAAATAAATTATTTGTGCCTATTAGGCCTATTTCTTGATCCAAAACCCTAGAATGCCATCTTTTGACTAAAAAATTACTCATACGCCCTGGTGTCTGGGGATAAAAAAGGCTTCAAAAGTCTAGAATTCAACTCAAGTCTCAGTAATCTTAGTAGATTATTTTCAGTCCAAAGTCTCTAAAAAGGACTCTAAACTTTAGATATCTTTTTTTAGAAATAATATTACTCATACGCCCTGGTGTCTAGGGGCAGTAGGTCTTAAAAGGCTTTCAAAAAAGTCCCATAAATTAACTAAAAATCATAAATAAACTAAATAATTCTCTCACAACCATTTTAGACCCCAGAATCGTAGCCCTGATTCCCTCTGAAACTATTCCCATTACTCATACGCCATGGTGTCCAGTGAAGAGAAAGCCATTCCCTCATCAGCCCCAAGGAAGCTTCTTGGTAGAAACCATCCATTTTTCCCAAAAAAAGCCCTCCACTTGCCAAGAACTAGTAGCCCTGCCCTAAAGTCGCCCCCTCGACTGTGCCAGTGCTCACATATTACGCATACGCACTGTAGACGGAAAACAAACAACGCAAATCGCTGGCAGGAGGAGGAGAGTGGGTGGTGGCTCTGCTCCGTCAAGGTGGAAGAGGGCGGTGGGGCGATGGGGCGGGAGGGACAGCCGTAAAGAGGAAAATGCAAGCACAGCAGCGGCGACAGGGCCAGCCCAAAGGTATGCTATGAAAAAATTGCAAAAGAGAACCAAAAAACAAAAAAAAAAAAAAAACAAGAAGCAACGCATTTGTTTCAAAATTAAATACTCATGTGTGTGTGTGAGTAAGTCTGTCTGTGTGTGTGTGAGAGGAAGAAAAAGAAAAAGAAAGCAAAAGTTGTTGGTTCTGTGCGTTGATTTTTGTTTTGGTTTTGTTTCTGCAACCCCCCGCCCCTTGGACTGCAGTCGTTATAATCATTTCCCTCTTTTTTGCCCAAGAAGAGGGTGCAGCAGGAGGGGGGAGAAAGGTTGCAAGAGAGAGAAAAAAAAGAAAGTGTAAAAGCAAAAGTATTTATTATGCGGCAATGGCTTGGAGAGGCCTACAAGAGGCCCGGACTACATCAGAGTCAACGAATTGCAGCCCCTTTTGAGGGACACAGGGGCGTAGTTTCCCCCTTTTCTGGCTGCCAGAATAAAATTTTTAATAAAAAAGCAAGTCAAGAATTTATGCCTTGAAATATTAACTTTTTTGAGATAAAAATTTAAGGTAGGAACCCCCCCTGCAACCTGAAAATCGCACGCCCCTGGGGTGCATGTTCTGCAACGTCAACGTCCGCCTGAAAAGTCGCCTTTTTGTTGCCTGCTTTTGGGCTGCCTCCGCTTTCTTTTTTAGATAAATTTTTATTTGAATTTATGCATGTGGCCTAGGGTTGCCACCCAGGTTTCCAATTTTATCCCAAAAATCTCCAAGTCCTGCTTAAATCCTATTTTTTGTAAGACTCTGAACTGGTCCCCCCCTCGGGCCAGGCAGCTTGAATTTTAATTTCTGAGTTGCTGGCTTTTTCCTTTTTTCGACAACATTTCCGCCGGCTAGCAGCTCCATCTGGGGGAGCTCCTGTCATGCCGCCGTCCTCCCCTGGAACTCGTCAGCCGCTGCAACAAAGTGCGTTTTTTTTCCAACCAAACATATATATGGAATAAGTATATATAGGGGGTTACCCCCTAGGAGCACATAAGAAGCACGACAGTGGCTACTCATGTTTCTTTCCCCCCCCCCCTAATGTAATGGAGGGAGGCTACCAGGACGATAGTACAGTTGTGCTCGGCCCCCGAAAGTATGCATTACGTTTTGAATTCGAGCCGAAATTAGTGGCAGCCAGGCGGGGGAGGGAAAAGGGGGGGAGTGGGTGGTGGCCAGAAATAAATTGAATATCGAGCCAGGGGGGTTCTTTTTTTTTTTTTTTTGTCTTTTTTTCATCCTTGCTGCAACATGCGACAATTTTTCTCATTGTTTGATTTGAATATTTGATTTGGTTTTTATTTTATTTGCACAGGACATAGGACACAGGACATAGGACACAGGACACAGGACATGGCAGGACATCAGGGCTACGGGAAGCTAGAAAAAAGTGTCTATAAAGGGTCTTTTTTTGTTGTAATTTCTTGATGGGCTACTGCTTAAATAATGTTACTTTTTATCCTTGAAGGATATTGTTGCTTCCCCATAGACTGCCCCCCTTAGTCATTGTCCTTTCAGCCCTGGACAGGGTGTACCTGGTGGACAGTGGCTCGTTTTATTCAGAATTATAGTTTTGTCAAACATGCAACTGCAACAACAACAACAATAGCAATACAAACAACAACAATAACAACAAAAAAAAAGATTAAATTAAAAAATATTGAAAATAATTGAAACTAAAGGAGGAGAGGGGGAGGGCAAGAGAAAAGGACTCGAAACATGGTCAGAAAATAAATAAAAAAAAGATAGAAAAGGTGACAAAAATGTGTGGCAAGTGGGGGAGGGGGGAGGCGGAAATGGAAGCAGAAACAGAAATAGAAAGAAAGAAAGAAGGATTTGTTGGCCAAAAGGGAGAAGTAGAGTGTTTAGTGGGGGGATAATTGGGGGATAGTTGCACACATAAGTTGCAAGGATATGCGACAATAGGAACAACAACAACACAGATTACAAACATACAGATACAGATACAAAGATACAGTTACAGATACACAGATACAGATACAAGATTGGTTCAAAAAATAACAAAAAATTACAGACATTTATCGATAGACAGTTATAGAACTAGACAGAGAGAGAGATAGATAGATAGATAGATAGAGTGTGTGTGAAAGAGGTAGCTAGCTAGAGATAGAGAGAGACAGACACATAGATAGATAGATAGAGAGAGAGAGAGAGCGCTACACATTAAACAAAATATATCATATGGAGATTATATAATTTTAAGCTTTTTAACTTTTTTTCAACTAAACGGAGAGAAGAAACGAAAAACTAGACTTTCTGGGGGGGGTTGGGGGTTGGGGGGGTATTCATATAATAGGGGGGAGTATATATATAGCATATAGGATACTGGATATTGGATATATATTGGATATATATATATATATATGTAAGTATAAAAAATTCATAGACAAAGAACACGACGAAGAGCAAAAATATATGTTGAGTTTTGTTTTCTTTTTTTTTTTTTTTTTTTTTTTCATTTGCATTGTTTTTTTTTTTGTATTTCCTTATATATAGTATATAGTATATAGTATATGGTATATAGTATATAGTGGTGGTATATAAGGGCTGCATACATACATACACATACGCATATATGTACACGCATATGTAGGCACAGACAGAGACAGAGAGAGATATAATACTTAAGATAGAGATGGAGA
Organism: Drosophila monieri; assembly: GCA_035047585.1. Lineage (NCBI taxonomy): Eukaryota > Metazoa > Arthropoda > Insecta > Diptera > Drosophilidae > Drosophila > Drosophila monieri. Next base: position 8,890,773 of record JAWNPJ010000061.1, on the reverse strand, counting down.
TATATGAGAGTGGAGAGAGAGGTCGGATTCTTTAATTTTTTTTTCTCTTTTTTTCAATCAATTATTCATTTTTTTAAGATTCTTTCCAACTCTTTCCTATCGAAGCAGCAAAAGCATTCACTGAACGGGGGGAGGACTCTCGAATTTCGACAGGACTCTTCGAATCGGGGGCCATGGGGGGCGTTGTGAGGGGGTGGGGGGTCAGGGGCCAGGGGCCCGGGGGTATCTCATATTGAGGATTCAAGATCTCTGCTCCACTTACCGACTCGTGGGAGGCGCGGTAGTCAAGGTCGCCGCCCAACCCGCCGCCAGCCGATGCCGAACGCTGTTGCATGTGTCTACTGTGGCTGCTGCTGTCGTCCTCGCTGCAGTCGATCTCCTTCTTCAGGCTCTGCGGGGGAAACAGGATTAAGGAGGTCATGAGAGAGAGAGAGAGAGGGGGGAGGAGTGTGGAGTACCCACCAGTGGCACCGACTGCACGGGCAGGAGATTGGCCACCGTGCCGGGGCTCAGCAGGCTGGAGGAGGAGGTGGCTCCCCTTCCGTCGTTCCCGCCGCCATCCCTTGAGCTTCGCGACGCCGGCCTCCCGCCGATGCTCAGGTCGGCGGCCGTGTTGCCCGCTCCGGAGCCGGAGCCCGCTGGCGTGGATCTAGCCGACTCCACGGCAGCTGCTGCCGCTGCTGCTGCTGCTGCTGCCGCTGCCGCTGCCGCAGCCGCCGTCGAGGACGAGGGCAGGGTGATCAGGGGCGAGGGGATCAGGGTGGAGCCAGTGGAGAGGTCCACTCCACCGCCGCCCCCGGAGCCGCCCATCTTCATGTTGAGGCCCAGGTCGTTGCTGCTGTTGTCCGCCTCGTCGTCGTCGTCCAGGTCCATCTCGTCGTCGTAGTCCTCGTCGAGGATCTCCGTCTTGGCGATCACCGGCAGGCCCTCGTCATCGTCCTCGTCCACCAGGTGGTGGGGGTGCGGGTGCGAGTGGGTGTGCGGGTGCGGGTGGTGGACGTGGGCGGGGTGTTGGAGGCGCAGGCCCTGGTGGTGGTGGGCCAGCCGCTGGGCTATGCCCCTGGCCACCACGGTGGCTGTGGCACTGCCCACCACCACCACGTCGTCGTCCAGGTCCTCCTCGTCCTGCTCCTGCACCAGCCGATCGTTGTCCCGCCTCGCCCGGTGGTGCAAGTGGTGGTGGTGCGACTGATGGTGGTGGTGGTGCAACTGTTGCTGCTGCTGCTGCTGCTCCTCCTCCTCGTCGTCGTCGTCGTCGTCGACGGCCACCACGGAGCCACCGCTGGACTCGACTGCTGCTGCACCACCGTTGCTGGCTGAGGTAGCTTTGCGTCCGCTTGTGTTGTTGTTGTTGTTGCTATTATTGTTATTGTTGTTGCTGCTGGAGTTGTTGTTGTTGATGTTACGGGTGGTGGTGGCATTGGTGCTGCTAGTGGTGCTGCCGCTCTGGTTGGAACCTGAAAGGGGAAGGGTATTTGTGAAAAGTGTGGATCCTGCAGGGTCAAGATACTTTCAGAGGAATCCTTCCATCAAGGGGCAAGGAATCTGTTCAAAAGAAGGATCTAGACAGGCTCGAACATGTCAGGACATGTCTAAACATGCTTTAAATGTGTCTGGGCAAGATCTGGACGTGTTTGAACTCATGTCTGAGCATGTCTAGGCAGGTTTAAAACGTGTCTGTGCCAGATCTGCAGGACTTTGAACGCCTAAAGACATGTCTGAACATGTCTAGACATGATTAAAACGTGTCTAAACATGTCCAGCCAGTGTCCGAGCCAGCCAGGACCTCAATTCCAACTCTCTTACCTGCAACCTTCGCCTCAACGGCCGGCCTGTAGAGATCTAACGGCGTTTCATCCTCGTCCTCGTCGTCCTCATGCTCTGGATCCCGTTCCTGCTCTCGCAGCGCATCCTCAAAGTCATCGTTCTCGTCCAGCTCCTCCACCTCTTCCACCACGTCCTCGTCCTCCTCGTGGCGGCCTCCTCGGGCCAGCAGCTCCTCCTGCAGCAGCTCGTCGGCCGGCTGCAGGTGCTCCTTGCCGCTGTGAGTGTCCAGGACGTCGTCCGAGGTGTCCAAGTGCCGCGAGGAGCGCTTGGCGGGCGTGGGACTGCTGTGGTCGCTGGCCTCCCTCTTCTGGCCCAGCTGGGAGGAGGAGGAGGAGGAGGTGGCCTCTTCGGCGGATGTGGCACCTGCTGCCGCAGATGAGGCTGCTGCTCCTGCTGTGGATGTGGCTGCTGTGGCACAGGATGTGGTTGTGCTGGTGCTGCTGCTGGTGGTGGTGGTGCTGCTGCTGCTCCCCGCTGCCGATGTGGCAGTAGCTCCTGTTCCTGTTCCTGTTCCCGTTCCTGCCCCCGCTGCAGATGAAGTTGAGGATGAGGTTGCCGCTGCCGCCGTTGCTGTTGCAGTGGCTGTGGCCGCCGACGCCGCTGCCGCCGCCTGAGTTGCCGCTGTGGCGTCCAGCGCCGTTGCCGGGCTGTCGGCCGCCTTGTGGCCGGATGCCACGCCTCCGCCACTGCCTCCACCGCCGCCCTGCGGACGCAGGCGATCGGGCTCCCGCTCTGGCTCTCGCAGCGTCGTGTTCTGGTTTGTCATCTCGGCGAGGCCTTTGACCTTTGAGGATAAATATTAAAAAAAATGTATAATTTTAAAAAAATAATACTTTTTTTTAAGTTCAACATATTTTAGTAATCTTTGAGATTCTTTTGCTTATTCTGCCAAGAACTTCTTGAGATCATTTGGCATCCTTTAAAGGACTATTGCAATAAGGACAAAAATGAATAAATATTCATTAAAAAATAAACAAAAAAAAGCAATAAAAAAACGAAAAAGTAAATAAGAATAAAGGAGCAATCTCTCATTGGTTATATAATACGAGGAGCCATGGTATTTAAATAAAAAATAAAAAAATAAAAAAATAAAACAAAAAATCAGTTAAAAAGCAAAGAGGAATCAAGGATCAACTCTCATTGGTTATATAATACGAGGTACTAAGACATTTTAATAAAAAATAAAAAAATTAAACCAAAAAATCAGTACAAAAGCAAAAAAAAGCAAAGAGGAATCAAGGATCAACCTCTCATTGGTTATATAATACGAGGTACTAAGGCATTTTTATAAAAAATAATTTAAAAAGAGGAGAAAATAAGAAAGAAGAAGCTATCAGCTCTCATTGGTTATATAATACGAGAGTCCAGGGTATTTAAATAAAAAATAAAATAATAAAACAAAAAATCAGTTAAAAAGCAAAAAGGAATCAAGGATCAACTCTCATTGGTTATATAATACGAGAGTCCAGGGTATTTAAGTAAAAAATAAAATAATAAAACAAAAAATCAGTTAAAAAGCAAAAAGGAATCAAGGATCAACTCTCATTGGTTATATAATACGAGGAGCCATGGTTTTTAAATAAAAAATAAAATAATAAAACAAAAAATCAGTTAAAAAGCAAAGAGGAATCAAGGATCAACTCTCATTGGTTATATAATACGAGAGTCCAGGGTATTTAAATAAAAAATAAAATAATAAAAAATAAAATTAGTTAAAAAGCAAAGAGGAATCAAGGATCAACTCTCATTGGTTATATAATACGAGAGTCCATGGTATTTAAATAAAAAATAAAATAATAAAAAATAAAATTAGTTAAAAAGCAAAGAGGAATCAAGGATCAACTCTCATTGGTTATATAATACGAGAGTCCAGGGTATTTAAATAAAAAATAAAATAATAAAACAAAAAATCAGTTAAAAAGCAAAGAGGAATCAAGGATCATACTCTCATTGGTTATATAATACGAGGTACTAAGGCATTTTAATAAAAAATAATATAAAAAGAGGAGAAAAAAAGAAGCTACCAGCTCTCATTGGTTATATAATACGAGAGTCCAGGGTATTTAAATTATGAAAAAATAAAAATAAATAATTAAAAAAAAGAAAAATAAAATAAATGAGGAGCTAGATGTGAAGCATTTGACGCCTCGACCGCTTCTGAATGAACTCTGGGACTCTCGCCACAAAGTAAACTCGTTCCAGGACGAAAATGTCCTAAAAAATGTGTAAGGCGTTCAAGTTCAAAAGGCGTTAAATGGGGTAATGGGATTTTGGAGTTTTTCTCTCGGTCTGAGCATACGGCCACACTTTTTTCAAGTCTTTAAATGATGTCATTTGGTGGCACTTTTAATGGAAAATAAGATTTTAAGAACCTTTCTCTCAAGGATCTAATACCTATATCCTTTATAATTAATTTCTTCATTATTTTATTCCAGATCTTACCTTGAGGGATTCGGCTGTCTTGAGCAGCGCGGACAACTGACAGTATTGCACGTTCACCTCGCCCTTGTACATGAATTCAACTAGGGTTTGCAGCTCGGCGAATCGGACGTCCTTCAATATCACAATTGGATGTCTTTCGGGGTGCTCCAGGAACAGGCTCTGGAAGTACGAGGAACAAGCCGAGAGGACCACCTGGAAAACAGAAGGAATAATGTTTAGGGTCCACTAGTAACCTGGTAAGTCTCATCACAGTTTCTGAATGTGTTTCCGTAAGTAGTGGCCTCTAATGGTGGCCAGAGGAGAGGCGCACTAGCCTGTTTTCTAGCCCAGAGCTTGCCACTGCAACAGGCATTTATTAGATTTACGATCTGGCTCTCTGAAAGGCAGCCACAAACGCCGCTTTTGAAGATGCCACAGCCCCAGTTGGAGCAGCCGGAGGAGGAGCAGTTGGAGTTCAATTTGGCGTCCAGTTCTCTTTCGCTGCAAGTTGGCTGCGGGCGTCAAGGCGTGAACATGCCACGAATGACAATGCCACAGCAGCAACGGCAGCAACTGGCAACTGGCAACTTGCAACCAGTTCCGATCCGCTTCAACATTGCTGTCGATTTTTATGTGCGCATGCACGCCTTGGGGTATGCAATGAAGGCCCGATGTATTCCCGAAAGATTGTGGGATAAGGAGGCATGCCACAAGAGGCAGGAAGCAGGAGGCGAGGGGCCATGCAGCCATGCAGCCATGTTGTAAATTTTCATTGCTGGCAAATTGAAAAGGCGTCGGCCTCCATTTCGCATATAGACTTCGCGTTGGCCTAATGAGGTTTTGGGCCAAGACTCGGCTAGGTGGCGGTGGCAGCGTGAGAGTGGTAAGCGATACTTATCGATAACTATCGATGGGCTACTTCTCGCAGGACTAGCGACCAACTAGGAAGCCAAAACTAATACTTTTTGTTAAGAAAACGAGTAGCTTGAGTTACTTCTTCGATTGATTGGCTTTCGGGCTAGAATTGTGATTAAACTTTGAGGCTCTCCCATCTCTAGTGGCTGCCGCACAGTCACGCGCCGTTTGCGCCAGAATTTATTTAAAAAAATGCAATCGGCCTGCACACGCCCCCGATCGGCGGCCTGCAATGGTCGAGGAGCGTTCATAAATTCACGCGCATATTAGAAGTCAGAGGTGGGGGCGGAGGGGGAGGCGGAGGGGGGCCTGGCTAGTCCTGGGTCCAGTCTGGCCTCTGCCTCTCAGTGGCATTAAGAAAATCGAATTTCCTGATTACAACTAAAATAAAAAAAAAATTGAGAGAAAATGGAGGCAGGGGCTTGGCTCGAAGGAAAGGATGGGGGGAAGGAGGGAGGGTGTGAGGGAGAGAGAGGCGTCGCAAATTGGCAACACTTTTAATTGAACCAAGAGGAAGAAGAAGGAGAAGAAGAAGAAGAAGCAGAAGAAGGGGTGCTACGCCCCCAAAGCTAATGAACGCCAAAGGCTTTGATTTCTAACGCCACGGCCCAGTTAGCAGGCAACCAGTGGCGGAAAGCGGAGGGAAGTGGCGAGCGGAGGCCTCTTGCATGTAATTTGCAGCAAAATAGTCAACAACATAAATTGCCGGAGCGAGGTGGCAAGTCGAGAGCAGATCGCATGTTCCAGGTGGGCGTTGGTGGCCAAAAAAGAAAAGAGGTAGAAGCTAAAAAAATAAATTAAGCCAAATAAATGGCCAAGACTCTTCGGGTTCTGCTCCCATTTCCAATTACGCACAAAAATAAATCAAGAGGCAGAGGCAGAGTCGGGCGCCAGCTAGATTTATCGACAGGGCGTTATCGCTGGATGGTTATCGTTATCGAAGATGGAAGATGGCAGATGGCAGATGGCAGAGAAGCGGAGAAAGGTTCTCCTTTTTTGGGTGCGACTGCGCCTCCGTCTCGGAAAGGTTAACATTTCTATTAATGGAGGCCAGCCAGCGCCAGCACTCCCTCTTCTGTAGACTCGCTGCTCCTCGATTCTTCTGGCTCTGTCTTCCCGGCTGACCACCATCGGAGAATCGCGCAGACACAGCGCCGGAATATGCAAATTATTATGTTTGCATATCGCTGGCTTCCTTCTTCCCTTCGGCTCTTCCCATTGTTGTTGTTGTTCTTCGGGTGGAAGACTAGTCTTCCTGGGACACGCATTTATGTCTTAATACAATTCCCATCCAGAAGAATTCTTCTCCGCCAGCCTTGTGATTAGGCTCTCTTCCCCAATCCCCCATAATGTCGGCAAATCTATATAATTTTCCAAAGATTAAGATTCTACTAAGGACTATCGTTATCGATTGGTTTTCCCGCAATTTCCTTTTATTGATTTTTCCGATGGCCGATCGCTCAGCCTAATGGCCGCTTAGCGTTGGATTAGGAGGCCCCCCAAGGCTTGAGTTTTTTTTAGAAATAATTAATAATAATTATGCCGCATCATCTGCTTGCCAGTTTTGAGGCTCCTCGAAAGCCATTTCAGAAACTGATTAATGGCCAAGAGTCTCGGCAGAGTCTCGGCAGACAAAAAATGGCACAAAAAATACACAAATTTATTTCAAAATATGGCATTTCTAATTTTTAACAACTGCGCTTCAAAAATTGCGTTTTTTGCCGCCGTCTGTCTTTCGCCAGCCAGCCTGCCTGCCTGCCTGGCCTGCCATTTAATTATTTTCTTAGAGCTCATTTTGTCGAAGGGGCGGCGGGGCCTAGGCGTGGAGGCGGGGCACCAGCAACAGCAGCAGCAGAAACACATCACAGGTTGACCTTGATATTCGCATTCACAGCGGAACCGCACAAGCTGTGTGCGAAATAATGCACACACCAGCACACAGAACAGAGCATACGAACACCACAGGGCACTCCGATATGGCTTTTCTAGAGGTTTTTTATTTTAAAAAAATAGAAACTATTCAAGACTTTAGTTAGAGGGCCTGGAAAGTGGATATTCAGGAGGTTTTTGGTTCTAGCTTCCTTACTTTTTTTAATATTTACTCTTTAGATCTGAGATATCTAAAGTTTAGGCTTAGTATCTCCTAAATATTGTTTTTCTTTTAAGAAAACAGTTTAGTTTTTTGTTTTTAAAACTATTTTTGTTCAAAATTTGTATGAAAGGTTTTTGAAAGAAAATCTTCAAAATCTCTCCAACAATATTCCTTATTCATATTTTATTTTCTTTAAATCACTATTAAGATTAAGAATATTATGTTTTAAACCTTTTAAAAATTAATTTTTTATTTTTTAACTCGACTAAGTCTCATAATTATCTCAAATTATAAACTCGCTACTATTTGAATGCCCTCTTCTGTAAGCACATGTACCCGGACACTCACTCACACACACACTCCCACACAAGCACACCCTCACATTAGAAAAAAAAAAAAAATAAGAAGAATAAGAAGAGGAAGCAGAAGAACGCACGCAACGCAGCTTTAAAGCTTCTCTGTGTTGGGGTTCTGAGAGGGCGAGGGGGGGGCATGGGAGTGGGAAACGATAAGCAGTTGCGGATTGCGGATTGTGAACTGCAGAAACACACACACACACACCCATACCCACCCACCCACACACACACACACTTTGGCTTATAAATAAGTGCGAGAGGAGAAACAAAAATAAATAGAAATAATAAAAGTAAAGGAAGAAGAGGCAGCCGCCACCAGAAAATGAATAATTTTGAAGAATTATCTCATCGAGAGGCTCCGAGTTCCATAGCTGCTGTCTCTCTCTAGTTGCGGTTGCACTGCGGCGGGGTGCGTTGGTTTCCGGCTGTTTCTAGACTGCTCTGCCACATATACCCCAGCTATATAGACTCTATATAGTATCTCGATTTCGGCTTGGCATTCTTTTTTTTTTTTTTTGCGAATGAGTGATTGCATGGGCGAGCAGGACAGCGACAAGAGAGAAAGAGAGGCTGCTAGTGCGTTGCGGTCGACCTTGAAATCAAAGTCCAAACCATTTTTGGGAGAAAAATAAATAAAAAAAAGAAGAAAAAAATAAATAAAAATAAAAATAGAAGCCAAGAGAGACAAACCCAAAACCAAACTTGAAACCAAAAACCCAGCAAAGTGGAATGAGAGGTTTCTGAGGCAAAGAATTTGATTTATTTTTAATATTTCTTAAATATTTTATTATTAAAAAATGTATTAATATAATAATATAATTTTAATAATGAGTATTCAGTAAAACAAAAATATAATTCCCAACTAGTTCAACCAGATATTACGTATACGTATTACTCATTACGTATTACGTATACGCACTGTTGACTTTAGGGTTTAAGTGTTTTTTTTTTTTTTTTTTATACATTTTTGACTTAAAATTTGTTGATATTAACTGTTATTTTTGAAGAAATGTCTCAGACCCCCAAGGCTTAACCCACTTTTGCTGAAAAAGCCTAAAAAACACACACTCTCCCCCACCTCACGCACACCTTACGTATTACGCACCAGAATCAGCTGTTTCTACAGCCCCCTCTTTCGCTCTCTCTCTCTCTCTCTCTGGTCTTCAATGAGACGCGCCCCCCAGCAAGCAGAAGAAGAAGAAACAACACTGAAATGTGCGTAAAACGTGCGTAAGGCCACGCACACGATGACGTCACAGAAACCAGTTGATAAGAGAAGGAAGGCCGATTGGGTGGGGAGGGGTGGACTGTAGGGGAGTGCCGTTGGCAACTCGCTGCCACTTGTTGCTGGCAATGTGCGAGAAAGCAACAACAACCACAAGAGGCAGCTACGAGAAACGAAGAGAGACGAAGCGAAAAAAAAATAAACAAACGCAGACTTTTGCAAAAAAAAAAAGAAACAAAAAACTGCCATCTGTGCGTAAGTGTGCGTGGTGTGGGGAGAGTGGGATGGGGGGTAGGGGGAGGCTCTCTTTGATTGAACGAGTTTTGGCATTCACACACACAGATACACACACACAGATACAGATACAGATACTCATACACGCGTATCCGAATGACATTGAACTTGAACTTGCTGGGGAAATAAATGACTGGTTTGCATTAAAAAAAAAAAATAAAAATAAAAATAAAAATAAAAACAAGAATTAGGGGGTATGCTAATTTAGAGTGAATGTTGGGCAATTTTATGAAAGTTTTTAAAAATAAATAAGAGATAAAGGCAACATAAGAGAGATGGTTACCAAAGAGAGCTACTTTGGCTTTAATTTTTAAATTAAATTTGATTAATTTTTATCTTCTCTTAATTTTTATGTAATATTTATTTTTAATTTCTTAATTCTTACTACAGGGTATAAGATATTCCTATCCTATCCTTTCCCTGCCACTTACGCATAGTGTGTGTGTGTGCGAGCTTTTATCAACAGTTGCCGTTATCTGATGATGAACGAGTTGGTGTGTGTGCGTGTGTGTGTGCCGAGGGTTAGGGGGGAGGGTGGGGATTAGGCAGCCAGTCGGGCCCCAAGGTCGTCAATGCAAATTTATGCGCATTCCGTGAGATTTATGCGGCGCTCTTGGCTTTATTTTTTATTTTTCCTTTTTTCTCTTTTTTATATTTTTTTTCCTTCTTCTCTTGCAGTTTCTTGCAACTTGAATTGTTAACACATTTTGCAATTAATTTATGGCCACCCAGCAGAGTTTATAGATTGAACTTTGCTGCTTTTTTCCCCCATAAATATTTATGGTCTTGGCCTCGCGTTCTACAGACTTTTTTAAGGAATAAAAAGTGCAAAAAAATAATAGAAAATATAGAAAATAAATATAATAATTAGTGATTATTAGTGATTATTATATTTAAGATTTAAAGTCAAGCCTAGGCTCTTATCTCTTAAATCCACAATCTAATAGCTGTTAGTATTAAGAGTTTGAGGCAAGTGGCCAAGAGTGACCTTTGGATGACCTCCAGTAACCACAGCCATAGCCATAACCCCCCTACTCTGGCCACTAAAATGATTAAAAAATTCTTTGAAAACCCAGTGACAAGTGGCCGCTGCCGCAGCTTGTACGAATTTGCCTACACACATCGATCCATTAGGTGGAGATCGGATCAGATCGCTCGGATCGGGTTGTGAGCGAGCAGCAGCTGTGGCTGGCTAATTGCAGGTAGGCCAGGTAGCCGGGTAGCCAGCGGCCACGGCGCCATACAATAGCGTCTAAATAATATCCGCCCAATGGTCAGCAGTCGGGACCAGTGGCCAGGGGGGGGGGGGCAGACAACACACAACACACAACACACGCACAAAAGCTAAAGGAAGGTCCGTCTGGGGGGAGTCCTTTGTCATTGTCTAACAATTGCGTGGTCAGCCTTTGTGGTCACCTGAGAGTCTCAGTGGCAGTGGCAGGCTGGGCCGGAAGCCGGCAAGACGGCCAGAGAATCTCAGGACAAAGGACGAGGCAAGGATGTGGCAAGGACTTGACCTGCCACGCAGCTCTTGTGCTTTGGTCTGCTTAGAGGCTGTCCGTCGAAGGTCGCTGGCAGGATTCTCCCACGCTAAGCAACAAAGGACGATCTTCAGACTCCTTTTCCTCCATCTCCCTCTCTCCTTCTCTCCATCTCTCTCTCTCTAAAACTAATATTGATTTGTGGCAGGCCATTGCTGTTAACAATTTGTTGCAAATTGTAAAATGTTGCCGGCAACATAATTTAATTGACACTTTTATGGGGCATGCCCCCTGCCTGCCTGCCGGCCTGCTTGCCAGCCAACGGGTTTCCAATAAAAAAAATAATAAAAAATAAATAAAATAACAAAAAAGAAAAGAAAAAAGGAAAGAAAAGAGAGAGGAAATTGGAAAATATGACTAGAGAGTAGGTGGTGGCTTTGGCTCTGAATCGGACTTGGGCCTTTCCCCAAAAAAATTAATGGCTTTCCAATAAAATACAAATTTTTATTTTTTATTTTTTATGGCTGGAAAAAAATATGATTTGGATAAAGTTTATTGTTTAATCTTGACTTAAAAAAAATATTACAAAGAGCGAGAGGGAGAGATTTATTTTTTATTTAAAATTTAAAGTTTTTTGAGAGACACTCGTTGGCTTATTTTTTATTTCTTTTCATTTTTAAAGCTGTCTGGCGATTAATCTTTTTTTCTGCAACACCAACACTTAAAAAACAAACAAAAAATGGCAAAAAAATGACAAAAAATAAAGCAAACTGCGAATCAGCGCCAACGCATGCGCAACGCGATTATTTTCAGATTCAGTTTCAGTTTTCAGTTCCTGTTGCTGACGTCAGTTTTTTGTTTTTGTTTTTATTTCAATCTTTTTTTTTTTTTAAGACATTTGTGCATAGTTTTATTGCCTTTGTTGTTGTTGCTTTTTGTTGCTATTACTGCTGCCGGGCCACGCAACTCGTGTCGCTGTTGACCTTCAAACTGGGTTTTAATTCAGCCCGTTCTGGCCTGCGTTTCAGCCATCTCCCTCTCTCTCTAATGGCACCGAGGAGGGGGGGAGGAGGGAGTGGAGGGGGCGGCAACCTGCAGGCGGCTTGTGCAACAATTACTAATTATATACTATGCCGCGAGTTGGGTTTCTATATCTATCTATAAAGCCCATACCCAGCTGGCAATTCTAATGAGATACGCTATCTTTTTTTTTTTTTTTTTTTTTTTTTTCTATTTTTTAGCTGTATGCGTTTTTTAACTCGGCTTGGAAAGAGGGAGAGAGCAGGGGGGGGAGGGGACCATAGCCAGATATAAATCTGTTGAAAATGCGCATAATTATGGCAGCCGGCAAGCAGGCAGCAAGTCGAGTTCGAGAGTCGTCGCCAGTCGTGACAAGAAAAGTTGTTAATTTTAATTATAAAAAAAATAACAAAAAAAGGGGAAAAAATAGAACTTTATTTCTGCCATTTGCCGCCTTAGGTGCCTATTTTTTTCACCCCCAAGTAGCGGCTGATCCCAACAGGCTTCCAATCCCCAAAAATCCCCAAAATATTTCCCAGTGCCTCGCCGTCTTATCAAAATGCCTGGCATTCTTGGGCCCACAATTGCATATCGCAGCCAGAAACGGCAAAAAATAAGTAATAGGAAACAAATGAAGCCAGCAATGTGGCAGAAATGTTAATGGACATGCTGCGAGTGCCACAACGAGCCAAAAACCAAATAACTCAAAAAACGAAACCACGCACACTTTGCCAACTAGACATGTTTGAAAAATTTTCAAAAAATGGCAACACTTTTTTGGATACTCTGGACTGGCAATTAAAAAGGTTTAGTCTGGCTAAGAGGTTTGATTATTCGATGAGGAATATTTTCAATACAATTCAAGAATCAAATCAAATCGAAATAATCGATTAAAATCGATAAAAAGAAAGAAAGTTTTTTTTAAATTCAGAAAACTAGCTTGCAGTTAGCCTCTAATGGCTTATAGGCATAGATGCTTTAATATAGTTTTTTTTTACTCCTTTCTTGAAACTCAACAATCGATAAAATCGATAAAAATCGGTAAAAGTCTATTAAAATCTATAAATAACAAGACTTTTAGTCAAAACTCTCTGAATCTCTAAACAAGAACTATTTTTTTTCAATTCAAAGCAAACTATAGAGTTTGGATTATAAAAATGTAACTATTTTCGATAACTTTTCGATAGATTTTCGATAGCTTTGATGATTTGCGATAGATTTGTTGACTCTCTATCCAAAACCCAGCTAAGTCTAGTCTAGTAGTCTAGTAGTCGGCTAGGGTATGAAAAGCTTCGATTACTCTCCGATTACCTTTCGATGATTGTGCGATATATGGTTTCAGACACTTTGGCAGAGCAGCTAGTGCAGTGCAGTGCAGCGTGTGTTGTTAGCCACGTCCGTGTGTGAGTTGTAAATTAACAATTATTGGTTATTAACATGACAATTTTATAGGATTTTAATGCATGCCTCGGCGTCAGCAACAGCAACAGCAATTGCAATACCAATAGCAACAGCAACAGCAACAGCAACAGCAACAATTGCAACTACAACGCGAGCAACATAAAGAAATGTCGGCAAGTCGCATTTGAAGGCATTTAATTGAATGCGTGAATTGCTTTTGTTGATTGCACTGACGCTGACTGAAGCAACAACTGCAACAGCAACAGCAACAGCTGCCTGAGAGCAACTTGTTGATGTTGCTGCCTGTGTTGGCCGCGTGAAAACGTGACGTTTGAGAGCGACTGAGATCAACAGGCAGAGATTCGAATGTAAAGTCGGCTTGCCCGGCTAGCAAGCCAGCCAGCAAGCGTTTTGAATATTTTTGTATAATTTTCCAATTTAAATGAACAGTTTTTGCCGCAAAGCTGCTGCTGCTGCTGCTGCTGCCTCAGTTGCGGTTCATTTCAGATTTTTCCCAGGCCGAAAAAAAAAAATAATAAGAGAGAAAAATAATAAATATTGCCGACGGCAGTGGCAGTGCAACAATACGAGTTATTGTCAGATGTTGCTGCTGCTGCCTGCCAGTACTATGCAATTGCTGTTGCTGTTGCTGCCTGCCACTGGCCATTGTCTCTCGCCTGAGTCTGGAAAATAATCAATTGATTTCTAATTGATAATTATTGGCATACGTAATGCGAGTCGTGTTTCTCAGAGGCAGGTGGGTGGGGGGTGGGGGGTGGCTGGAGCTCAGCACTCCCTGGCAGTCTCCCTACGCAGCCTGGTTTGGGGGAACAATGGCGTTCTCCCCAAATGCCAAGCTTGTTGGCCATTAAAGCTGACATTTCGGCATTTCCAGCCATTCACCGCCACCTGATCCCAGATCCGGCGGTACTCGCAGCTATTACACATTTTTTGCGGCTAATTATCAAATTATAGTGCCGGCCTGCCTGCCACCACGGATTAGTGTGCGACGTGACCACGCGGCGTATGCGCAATGTTCGACTCGGCCAGCATTACGCATACGCCGTGTCGGCCGAGTGAGCGGGAAATGGATTGCTCGCCCCACCCACGCCCACCTTACGGAGCTCCTTGCGATCGGCGATAACTGCTCCGGGTTGTTAACACAAAAGTGCAATTAGGCGGCCGGGGGCAGCTGGCTGTTGCCTCCTCCTCTTGCCACAAAATTATGCAAATCAATTAATCGCATTCCTTGATTTTTAAATAGTTATTCTATTAATTTTTTCTGTTGGAGTTCCTCGAGGGCCAAGGGGCGAGCGATTTGTTGCAACATGTGTTGCAAGTTGTTGCAGCTGTCGGCATTGTTGGCTTGTCAGAAATGTGTTGTCAGGCAGGCAGGCAGGCAGGCACACAAAGTGCAGTTGTGGCAAGCGTACGCCTGCCCCCCTCCTACCCCGTGTGGCATGTCTGGCATGTGTTGAACAACACTGGGGGGCGGGGCAACTCAATCAGACTCTTAGCTGGCCAACAAATCAGCTTAAGACAACACACTCCCCAAAAAAAAAGAAAAAACTGCAAATATTTGAACAGAAATTTGCCAGAAAAGTCATCGAGAGCCATCGGCAGGCAGACTCTCCAGCCTCCTGACCTGTCCGCAACGACATTTGTTACACTTTGTTTGCCTTTCGGCTGCTTGCGTCCTGCTGCCGGGACAGGACACCAGGACACGGCCAAAAAAACACGGCCCTCCAAATCACACTAAACGGGCGCAAAAAAATGGAGAAGAGGGGCGCCTGGCGGGGGCTGCCAACTGCGATTCTCAAATCGCATCAAATATCAACCGAGCATACGTTAAATGCCTCAAATTGAGTTAAAGTGCCGACGCCGTTTGCGGCGCCACACACCGCGCTGGCACTAGTCCCCCCCCCACTCACCGCCTGCTGGAAGGACAAAGGCCTGTGGCTGCTGCAAGCTCGAGTGTGTGGCGAGTGGCGAATGGCGAAAAAAACGCAGCAGCCAGGAGCCAGGAGCCAAGGCGAAAAAGGGAAACTACAAACTGCCAGTGGAGGGTTAACAGAAAAAATGAAAAAAAAAATCACTTCCACACGTTTGCCACAGCGAGGGGGGGTTGAAGGGTTTCTCTCCGTTTAGATGTTGGTCCTTGTTGGTCCTGGAAGGTATTGCTTTCATGGCTTTTGCTCTTGTTTTCTGTTTATTTTTTATAAGTTTTATTTTTTTTACAATTTCAAGACAAGATATTTGGTTTTTTTTTAAACTCTATGATACCTGGTACTCCTTAAAGACTATTACTACTAAAAAATCATACTTTTTGTAGTCTAAACTGTCTTTTTTTACAAAGTATTACTTATTAGTTCTTAAATCTAGAAGAAAAGACAGACATTTTGAATAAATGATACCCGGTACTATGGAGTTTCAAATAAAAACAATGTTAGGTTAGGTTTTCTTCCAAAAATAACACATTTCAGTCTCCAAAGTTATTAGCTTCTCTCCTCCAAGTCCCTAAAATATTATCTCATTAATGGTTTCCTTCAATTCTTTTACTAAAGTTTTAAAAAAATGAAATATTTCTAAAAACTATTCCCGAAAACCCTTGAAACCACCCTCGCTCTGCCCTCCGCTACACGCACATGAGAGCATATTGGGCTTGGCTCCATTTCAGGACGCACGGCCAGGGTGCAAGGACCATCACTTGGTTGCCAGCCCCGCCCCCTCAACGCCCGTCCTGTTTTTTTTTCCCCCATTTTGTGCTTCGCTCTGCTGGCTTCTTTTTCATTGAATTGACTTTGGTCCTGGCGACCATGTCCTGGCCACTGATCCTGCTGCCGGCTGTCATCATTGCCTCGTTCATCGACACTTTGCTTTTTAATCAATTTAACAATTTTTTGTGCCGGCCATCGGTAGGGGTGTCCTTGTTGTCCCTGGAGGGAGGAGGATGCCGAACGACTGCCAAGGCAAGGCGCCAAGGCCTGCGGACGGGTCCTGGAGGACACTGGTCACTGGACACTGGACACTATATGCAAAAGTAATTGCTCAGTCGGTTGACTTTCATTCGATTTCATTCGGCCTCCTTGGCAGCAGCCTCCGCCTGCCTTGAGCTGTATCCTTTATCCGTTATCCTTCCGCTAGCCACCATCCACGCTTCGTCCTTCGCTTCTAAACGTCAACAGCTGTCTATGTGCATTTGCTAATTAGTTTGCCCAGCCCACTCCCACTCCCACTCTCAGTCTCAGGCTCCGGCAGGACATGTGTCCTGTGTCTCAATGAAAACTCCTTTCATTTCGCCATTCTCTCCCTCCGTAATGTTCCCTTTTATTGTCCTTTTTCGTTAGTCGTCCTGTCTAAAAAGGAAATGAACTCATCAGTTTGTTTGTTTGTGTTTGCCTTATCCTGGCAGCTCCTTTGCCTTCCGATGGCTAATGAAGTTGATGCGCCGGCAAACAGAGGAGAGCCAGCCAAGGACTCTCTAGGTCCCTAGTAGTAGGATCTATAGAGGTCTCTCTCGCTCTCTCTTAATCTCCCTCTCCCGCTCTCCTTACTCTCAAAATAGCGTTGGGCGCTAAAAAAACACACTTCGAGGGCAGAGAGAAGAGTTTAAAGCAAGAAATCTTAGAGGAAAGAAAAGTGACCAAGTGGAGGCCTGTAACTACTTGATCCTCTACCGATATAGAACATATATAGATATAGAACATGATCCCCTAGCATGGCTATAACCATTTCCCAATCTATGATGGAAATGCCTGCCGCCTCTCTAATTGAACCATTTGCTCGCCTTCCTGTTCTGGATTCAAAAATAACTCTATCAGCCGGCCCAGGAGGAGGCAGTTTCCTCTCTTCCAACAGCAAGCCTTGTTTAGTGCCAGCAACTTGCAACAGCAACTTGCAACAGCAACTTGCAACAACAACTTGCCACACCAACAACAACTAAAACAGTAAATGCAGTTAAATATTTTCCGCTTAATTTAACAGGAATTTCAATTGACAGACGTGAGCTCTTAGCTTCTCATGTTGTTGTTGCTATTGTTGTTAGTATTATTATTGTTGTTTTTGTTGTTGCAACGCATGATTTATGCACTCACACACTTGGCAAGAGGAAGAGATAGCTGACTGCCACTGCCGCTGCCGTCAATTTCCATTAGACGCTGACCTTGTCAACATGTTGCTGAGTTGCCATGTGGGATATGGCTGGTGTTGCTGCCTCCACTGCCCCAGCAGTAGCAACATTCGCGGCTGTGGCTCGTTTAGACTGCGCTGTGTTGCCGCGTTAAGTTGACAATTTACTGACAAATGTGTAAATTGCATTTGATCTTGTTGCTGCTGTTGTTGGGGCTGCGTTAATTTATTCGCTTGGCACTTGAAGGCGAAGGGGGGAGGAGGGAGGAGGTGGTGGCCGCCAGTGGGCACCAGAGGGTCGCCAGCGAAACGCCAACTGCGACCTTGATGGCCAGCTTCCGCATTAGACAGTTACCGTTTTGCACGCCATTCGATTCAAAAGTGCTCTTAGAAGCTCGTGACAGGCTTGAACTTGATCTTGGGCCAGTGTGACCAGGTGTCTGAAGCGGACAAGAGCCAACATGATTGATGACAGAGTGACCTTAGCTGAGAAAGATTCATAACTCATGAGAGCTAACAAGTTTCTAGGTTAAGGAGTTGAGGCTTTAATAGTGTGACCATGCCATATACCCCTAAGACAGTGTGGCCATACTTTTAATCATACTCTCTCTCACTTATTCTTCATAGAGGTTTCTCTACACTTTTAGTTAAACCCAAGATTGTAGTAGTGTGACCACCTTCCATCCTCAAACAGTGTGACCAAAGCTGGAATTGATTTAGAATCTATGCACTTACCTTATGGGCTCGGATGGATGTGCCCTCTGAACAAACTAGTGTGACGTCCACCAGGCTCCCGTCTTGTAGTAATTGACTAAACACCCCTAACAGGTTGGATTGGTAATTGTTCCACCTCAAGCAGTAGTGCTCACTGCCCATGTCGGTGACAGCTTACGCTGCTGCAAAGAAATCAAGCAAAGAATACGGTATTAGTGGATAGTTTCGAGTCATTTATTTCATTAATTGAAGTTGCGTAATCAGAGGTCTCTATCAGAGGTATCTATCAGATGCAATTAGTGCCAAGCCAGAAATGCCAAGCGTGTGGCGACATCGGGCCATGGGGGTCATGGGTGTCAGTCGCACCACCTGGTGGGGTGCGGGGCGTGACTCGCCACTTTTGCTCCAAGCTTAGTGTTGGCCTTAGTCTTTGATATTAAATATTAAAACACATACTAGTCAGTTTTAGTTAGAAACTATCTCCTGAAGCGAAAGACTTCGAATTAATGGCCAGCACTGGCCCGAGTGGCAATCAACGAAACGATCCTCTAGCTCTCAAGTCCCTCTTGATGGATCAACAAAAAAAAAGGGGGGGACCAAATAATAACGAAGCAATAAACTCTGAATTTATTTCAACAAATAAAACTTTGATTTATTGCAGTACGCACCGGGCACCCAGCACGCCACGGATCTGCCAGCTCGATAACGATTTTATGCCGGGGAGTTAGAATCACAGTATCCGTATCTCTGTATCTGTATCTGTATCTGTATCTGGGTATGGGCTGGCAAGTATCTGAGTATCTGTGGGCAAGCGAGGCCACTGCGATCGTAAAGCGTGAATTACGCATGCATTTTGTTACCTTCCTGGATCTCAGCTATAGCTTTTTTCCTTCTCTCTTTTTCAAATAAAAAATAAAAAAAAGAAATAAAAACAAGTAAGAGGTCGAACTCTTGTTTATTTCTCCCAGAGAGCCTCCTCAGTGGACCGCTTTCTGCTAACCTTTCCGCAGTTCACACACTGTAGTGGCTGTAGTGCTGCTTTTTGGCCAAAAAAAAATAAGAAGCCAGCCTGGAAATTATGGCCCAAGTGGCAACTGGCACGCAATCCGGCTAAAGGTCGCCACCAGCCACCAGCCACCAGCCAGCAGCCACCAGCTAGCAGCCTCTTCTTTTTATGGTTGGCTTTTTGTGGCTTTGCTGGCTAGCAGGCTTGCTGACTTGCTGACTTGTTTCCCCCCATTTGCATGCAACGGCAGGTCGACACTTAATTAAGAGAAGTTGCCAGTGGCCATGTTGCTGCAGTTGCTGCCGTGTTGCAGCTTCTGCCCACGCATGATTTCTGAATTAGCGCTGTGTGTAGCAAGAGCGACTAATATAATTGACAGTTGTTGCTGCTGCCACTGCTGCTATGGCCTACGTGTTCTGTTGCAGACGTCAATGACTGCCACTGCCCGGCATGCTAAGTAGCTGCAGAAGAAGGCTTAGGCGAAGAGTCAGGCCAAGAGACTGGGAGAGAAAGCTGCAGCCGCGTTGCATGCAATTTGGGTCTGTTAATTGTTGTTGCTGCTGCGATTTATGCCGCTTGCATGCTAATTATGAATGGTGGCCGAAAGAAAGGGCGGTTTAGGCCAACACAGTGGTGGCCACCGACAAGCAGCCAAAACAACAATTACTGACAACTAAATCAGTCAAACGATGATGGGGCTAGCCCCGCTGGCCACCTATAGAGTCTTCCGCCAACTTAATGAGCAGCGGCGGCGGCGGCGGCGGCGATCAGCGGCGTAAGACAGGCAGCTGCTGATCTCCCACAGAGCTCCTCCCTCGGTTCTGGCCAAGATGCTGGACTAGGACTAGGACTGGGCTACCTTTTCAATTAAAGACCCCCGCGTGGCAGACAGTCTGGGCCAAGGCACTAGCTGCTGTTGGGCCTCGAAGGACAAGCTCTCTCTATAGGCCTCTGCCACCTGCCACCTGCCTCCTGCCTCCTCTGCCTGCCACCAAAACTCATTAATATTGAAATTTGTTCGTGTGCATGAGTTATTAGCAATTTTCTAATTAAGACTCCCTGACGAGTCGGCTTCTGGGCCTAGCTGGCTCCGTCCTGGTCCCCCATGCTTGGCCGCTCACCTGAGGCGCCACCACCCAATCCTCTCCCCTCCCCCTGCCACGTCACACCCACTAGAAGGCGGCCGCCTTGCCTTTCATGTTTTCTTTTCTCATTTTTTAATATTTATTTTTTATGAAAGCATTTGCATTTGATTTATTTTTTTATAAACTGGCTGGCCAGGGAGGGGGCAGGCAGGCAGGAGGCAGGCAGACTCTTAGCCCGATGGAGTGCGAGCAGTTAGCTAATGAGGTGGGCCTTTGTGGCAAGACGCGGATTAGGCTTGCAATTAGCCTTCAGGCCACACTACTGCCTCTGGCAATCTGGGCACACTGATCTGGGCACACTGGACTGGCCATCGGACACTGATCAATGACGATCGCAGAAGCCCACGCACTCTGACAGCTGCCGTGGCTGTGCCACTTACCGTTCGAATACACTGCCAGAAAAGTGTCTCCCCCCAGCCCCACCCCGGCTTACTGCTCCAGCATCCTTGTTGCAACATTGCCACAGTGGCCACTGCCACTGCCACTGCCACTGCAGCGAAAACCTTTTGTGGTCCATTCCCGGCAGACAACACACTTGACTGATGAAGGCATGGATGGCTCTCCTCTGGTCCGGCCACTTGTTTCCAAAGGGGGAAGAGGGGGCAGCAAGAGTGGCAAGAAGCAAGAAGCAAGAGGCAAGAAGCTGGGGCAAGGCATGGTTCAACTGCGTGTGAGTACGCCTACGTGCGATGGCGATGGCGGCACATTTTAAATCAAAAAGAAGGGCGCACGATGCAGTTTCTGTTGGGTTTTCAGTTATGCCGCACCTTCTTGCCTCTGCCCCTCCTGCCCCTCTGATTATTAATTGCGATATGGAGGGGGGAGTGGCCAGATGAGGTGGCAGGGGGGGACAGCAGTCACTCTAGGGGTGTTCGAGCTGCAAAACAGTTGCAATTTCGCTGTTGTTCCGCGCCGTTTGAACATTGCCGACACCGTTTGCGATTATCATATTGCTGCCTGCGCAGTTTATGTTGCTCATGTTGCAAGTTGCTCTTGTTGCTTGTTGGCTTGTTGGCTGTTGCCTGTTGCCTGTTGGCTGTTGCTCTTGTCGATTTGAATGATGATTATTTTGATAAGTTGCGCAACATGTTGCTGCCGCTGCTCCTAATCTTAAAAAATGAGTTTCTTGAAAGAGTTTCAAAGTATCTCTGGCTTTTATCTTTTGTATCTTGTATCTTTTAGTATATATTTCTATATGAGATCTCTCTCAGTTGAAAAATACCAAAATTCCTGGGCCAGTGTGACCTTGCTGTGCAACCAAAAGATCAAAAAAAAAAGTTACTTCTCTCCACAGTCTCCCCAAACACTCAGACCTGCCCCAGCTTGTAAACTATTTGTGGCAGCTTAATTGTTCCACTGCCACACTGTGTTTGCCTCGAAATTGCCGCTTGTCACTGTGCGGAAGTTGCAGCAGCACCACCAGCAACCACAACTATGATTATAAATGCTTTTTTATTGATTTATTAATCGCCGTCCGCTGGTTGGTGAAAGGATTTCGCTCTGGGCCTCGACTCGTAAATTTTGAAAGCGTTTAAAGCAGATCGCTTGCTTTCTGACCGCTGTTCCCCCTTCTATTTTTTTCTGTTTTATTTGAGAGAGCTTCCTGCCAACAGCTCGCCATTGTTGGTGGGGCAAGTTCAAAGTGGCAAGCACTTTTCGGCCAGCTGCACTCTGGAGGCTGACCCACGCCCACCACTCCACACCCACGCACTGGCCGGCGGCAAAGCCAAGGGATTGCTGTTTCCCAGCCTCGCGTTGCGTAAAAAATGCAAAAAAATAACAAAACTAAAACAACAAAAGGCGGCTAGAAGGAAAAATATGCAAAATTATTACCAAAAAATGATTAGGCTTAAAGGAGTGTTGTGGGAGGCACTGGGAATTATTTTCGAGTTGGTTTTGTCAGTTAGGGAATTTGTAATTATTATTAATTATTTTTTATTTATTCTAGAGACTAGCTTGATCTTTTCAAAGACTATTTATTGAGAAACATTTTGGAGCTATAGGATACCCGGTACTTGTGGGTGCAACGTCTATCTCTAGATCTCTAGTTCTAGTTCTAGTTCTAGATCTCTATTATAGTCCTATATCATTCATGAAGGTTACTATCGGAACATTATAGATTAGAGATTAGGAAGAAAGCTATAGGATGCCTGGTACTTGTAGCTATATCTTCTATCTCTAGATCTCTAGTTGTATCTCTATTATAGTCTAGGGCTTATGGGTTAGAAATGTATGTATTAGAAACATTATAGATTAGAGATTAGGAAGAAAGCTATATGATATCCGGTACTGCTATCTTTCTCTATGAAGAATATCTTCCAAGTAGTTCTCTCCTTTAGATACTCCTCTATCTTCCAGATACTACTCTTTCCTCCAGATACTACTCTTTCCTCCAGTTACTGCTCTTTCCTCCAGATACTCCCCTATCTTCCAGATACTATTCTTTCCTCCAGATACTCCCCTATCTTCCATATACTCCTCCCTTACAACTACAATCTCCCCTCGTTTAAGCCCCCTTGTTTGTCACAGTGTTGCCTCAGATTGCCTTTGTTGTTGTTCCTGCTTGCTGCCACCTACAATATGTATGGCTTAGGTGTCGCCTTTGTGGCACGAACATGACTTTTGGCGGCGCATGCGTGTTGCCTGGCAGTTTGTTGCCAGTTGCAGTTGCAGTTTCTTGTTGTTGCACTGATTTACTGGCACTGGCCAGTTGTGTTGCACTTCTTTCTGTTTCTGTTTCTCTCTTTTTCTCCTTTTTTTGGCCAAAAGATAAGCAGAGACAAACAATACAGTTGCTGCACAATTTGCAGTTATTTGTGGGACGATAAGCAAGCCATTGCAACTGCAACTGCAACATCAGCACGCCAGCACTGGTGGCAAGTGCAACAAGTGACACATTGGTGGCAGGCTCGGGTCAATCGAAATGCAATTAAATGAGAAGCTCAACTCGCCAAACGAGATCACTTTTTTGAAACAAAAACTGAGAAGCAGAAAAAAAACAAAAGAGCCTTGGAATCCGACTGCTGCTGCCGCTGTCGTTATTTTGGCCACAAAATTTATATTATTAGCCAATTGTTATTGTGGTTGCTATTGCAGTGTTGCAGTTGCAGTTGCAGTTGCCGTTGCTGCGTGTCGAATGCAAAGCATCGAAAACTTTGACTATTTGTCGGTTAGTCTCCGTCTCCGACGTCGTAGTCGCTGTCGTCGTCGCTGTCGTTGCGCAATAATCATTTTCAATTTTCATATAAACACTCTGTGTTTCTTTTTGCGGCTTTTGTAGTTTCGCCTTCACCTCGTTGCCGCAAATCGTTGCACGTTGCCACTGCAATTACAGTATTTGCCTTGCCAGCCACCTTGTTGCGAAACAAAGCTACAAAAAAAAAACAAAAACAAAAACAAATAAAATATCGAAAGAACGGCCCAACACTCATTACGGACTAATAAGCTAGGGCTCCACTAAGCTGCAAGGCTTCAGGCCGCAGTGGCACTTGCAGCTGTGGCATGCCTCTGGTATGCTGCCCCTGTCATACGCCCCTCAAGTGGCGAGATGCGCGGGTCACCGGCGAGGCGGAAGTGTTCCCGATTCCTAGCCACTCTTCCGCCCCAACCTCAGTCGAAAACTTCACGGCGGCAACACCTGTCTGCTGGCTTTCGGCTGCTGCAGGGGCCTACGGGGAGCGGATTCTTCCAGAATCCCAAGAACCCCAGGCCACGGTCTACAGCAACAGGCTACAGCCGAGGCTACAGCTACAGGGCTACTGGCTACAGCTACAGGCTACAGGCTACAAGGCTACAGGCTACAGGCTACAAGGCTACAGCTACAGGGCTACTGGGCTACTGGCTACAGCTACAGGCTACAGGCTACAGGTCTACAGCAACAGGCTACAGCCGAGGCTACAGCTACAGGGCTACTGGCTACAGCTACAGGCTACAGGCTACAGGCTACAAGGCTACAGGCTACAGGCTACAAGGCTACAGCTACAGGGCTACTGGGCTACTGGCTACAGCTACAGGCTACAGGCTACAAGGCTACAGGCTACAGGCTACAGCTACAGGGCTACAGCTACAGGGCTACTGGGCTACTGGGCTACAGCTACATGCTACAGGCTACAGGCTACAGGCTACAGGGCTACAGGCGACAGGGCTACAGGACTACAGGACTACAGGACTGCAGGGCTAAATGGCTACAGGGCTACAGGGCTACAGGCTTCAGGCTACAGGGCTACATGCTACAGAGCTACAGCTACAGGGCTACTGGCTACAGGCTACATGGCTACAGGCTACAGGCTACATGGCTACAGCTACAGGCTACAAGGCTACAGCTACAGGCTACAGGCTACATGGCTACAGCTACAGGCTACAAGGCTACAGCTACAGGGCTACAGGCTACAAGGCTACAGCTACAGGCTACAGGCTACAGGTCTACAGCAACAGGCTACAGCCGAGGCTACAGCTACAGGGCTACTGGCTACAGCTACAGGCTACAGGCTACAGGCTACAAGGCTACAAGGCTACAGCTACAGGCTACAGGCTACATGGCTACAGCTACAGGCTACAAGGCTACAGCTACAGGGCTACAGGCTACAAGGCTACAGCTACAGGCTACAGGCTACAGGCTAGGGGCTACAGGCTACAAGCTACAGGGCTACAGGGCTACAAGCTACAATCTACAAAGCTATAAGGGCTATAGAGCCACAGGTTACAGGAGCCAAAGGCTACAGGAGCTACAGGCTACAGCCGAGCTACAGGCTACAGGCTACAAGCTACAGGCTACAGGGCTACAGGGCTACATGCTACAGGGCTACATGGCTACATGGCTACAGGGCTACAGGGCTACATGACTACAGGGCTATAGGCTACAGGCTACAGGGCTACAGCTACAGGCCTACTGGGCTACAGGCTACAGCCGAGCTACAGGGACTGCAGGCTACAAGGCTACAAGGCTACAGGCCACAGGACTACAGGCTACAGGCTACAGCCAAGCTACAGGCTACAAACTACAGGGCTACAGGGCCATAGGGTACAGCCAAACTACAGGCTACAGGCTACAGGACTACAGGGCTACACGGCTACAGGGCTACAGTGCTACAGGCTACAGGCTACAAGGATACAGCTACAGGCTACAGGGCTACAGGGCTACAGCTACAGAGCTACAGCTACAGGGCTACTGGGCTACAGGCTACAGCTACCTGCTACAGGCTACAAGGCTACAGCTACCTGCTACAGGCTACAGGCTACAGGGCTACAGGCTACAGGCTACAAGGATACAGCTACATGCTACTAGCTACAGGCTACAAGGCTACAGCTACAGGCTACAGGGCTACAGGGATACAGCTACAGAGCTACAGCTACAGGGCTACTGGGTTACAGGCTACATGGCTACAGCTAAAGCCTACAGGCTACAAGGCTACAGCTACCTGCTACAGGCTACAGTGCTACAGGCTACAAGGATACAGCTACAGGCTACTGGCTACAGGCTACAAGGATACAGCTACAGGCTACAGGCTACAAGGCTACAGCTACAGGCTACAGGGCTACAGGGGTACAGCTACAGAGCTACAGCTACAGGGCTACTGGGTTACAGGCTACATGGCTACAGCTACAGCCTACAGGCTACAAGGCTACAGCTACCTGCTACAGGCTACAGGCTACAGGCTACAGGCTACAGGCTATAGGCTATAGGCTATAGGCTACAGGGCTACAGTGCTACAGGAGCTACAGGCTACAGGCTACAGGGCTACAAGGCTACAGGGCTACAGTGCTATGGGGCTATAGGCTACAGCGCTACAGGCTACAGGCTACGGTCTACAGCAACAGGCTACACCCGAGCTACAGGCTACAGGCTAGAGGCTACAGGGTTGCAGGGCTACAGGCTACAAGCTACAGGGCTACAGGGCTACAGGGCTACTAGGCTACAAGCTACAGGCTACACGCTACAGGGCTACAGAGCCACAGGCTACAGGAGCTACAGGCTACAGGCTACAGGGCTACAAGGCTACAGGGCTACAGTGCTACAGGGCTATAGGCTACAGCGCTACAGTGCTGCAAGGCTACAGCTACAGCTACAGCCTACAAGGCGACAGGGCTACAGGGCTACTGGGCTACAGGGCTACAGCTACAGGCTACAGCCTACAGAGCTACAGCTACAGGGCTACTGGGCTACAGGGCTACAGCTACAGGCTACAGGGGCTACAGGGACTACAGGGCCAGCCTGTGGCCTGTAACCTGTAGCCCTTTAGCTGTAGCCCTGTAGTCCTGTAGTCCTGTAGTCCTGTAGTCCTGTAGCCTGTAGCCTGTAGCCTGTAGCCTGTAGCCCTGTAGTCCTGTAGTCCTGTAGCCCTGTAGCCTGTAGCCCTGTAGCTGTAGCCCAGTAGCTGTAGCCCTGTAGCCCTGTAGCTGTAGCCCAGTAGCTGTAGCCCTGTAGCCCTGTAGCCCTGTAGTCCTGTAGTCCTGCAGTCCTGTAGCCTGTAGCCTGTAGCCTGTAGCCTGTAGCCTGTAGCCTGTAGCCTGTAGCCTGTAGCCTGTAGCCCTGTAGTCCTGTAGCCCTGTAGCTGTAGCCCAGTAGCTGTAGCCCTGTAGCCCTGTAGTCCTGTAGTCCTGTAGTCCTGTAGTCCTATAGCCCTGTAGTCCTGTAGTCCTGTAGCCTGTAGCCCTGTAGCTCTGTAGCCTGCAACCTGTAGCCTGTAGCCTGTAGCTGTAGCCCTGTAGCCTATAGCCCTGTAGCCCTGTAGTCCTGTAGTCCTGTAGTCCTGTAGTCCTGTAGTCCTGTAGTCCTGTAGTCCTGTAGTCCTGTAGTCCTGTAGTCCTGTAGTCCTGTTGCCCTGCAGTCTGTAGCTGTAGCCCTGTAGCCTACAGCCTGTAGCCTGTAGCCTGTAGCCTGTAGCCTGTAGCCTGTAGCCCTGTAGCCCTGTAGCCTGTAGCCTGTAGCCCTGTAGCTGTAGCCCTGTAGCCTGTAGTCCTGTAGTCCTGTAGTCCTGTAGTCCGGTAGTCCTGTAGTCCTGTAGTCTTGTAGTCCTGTAGCCCCGTAGCCCTGTAGCTGTAGCCCTGTAGCCCTGTAGCCTGTAGCCCTGTAGCCTGTAGCCCTGTAGCCTGTAGTCCTGTAGCCCTGTAGCCTGTAGCCTGAAGCCTGTAGCTGTAGCCCTGTAGCCTGTAGCCTGAAGCCTATATCTGTAGCCATGTAGCCATGTAGCCTGTAGCCCTGTAGCCCTGTAGCCTGTAGCCTGTAGCCCTGTAGCCTGTAGCCCTGTAGCCCTGTAGCCTGCAACCTGTAGCCTGTAGCCTGTAGCTGTAGCCCTGTAGCCTATAGCCCTGTAGCCCTGTAGTCCTGTAGTCCTGTAGCCCTGTAGCCTGTAGCCTGTAGCCTGTAGCCCTGTAGCTGTAGCCCTGTAGCCTATAGCCCTGTAGCCTGTAGCCTGTAGCCTGTAGCCCTTTAGCCTGTAGCCCTGTAGCCCTGTAGCCCTGTAGTCCTGTAGTCCTGTAGTCCTGTAGTCCTGTAGTCCTGTAGCCCTGTAGCCCTGTAGCCTGTAGCCCTGTAGCCTGCAACCTGTAGCCTGTAGCCTGTAGCTGTAGCCCTGTAGCCTATAGCCCTGTAGCCCTGTAGTCCTGTAGTCCTGTAGCCCTGTAGCCTGTAGCCTATAGCCCTGTAGCCTGCAACCTGTAGCCTGTCGCCCTGTAGCTGTAGCCCTGTAGCCTATAGCCCTGTAGCCTGTAGCCTGTAGCCTGTAGCCCTTTAGCCTGTAGCCCTGTAGCCCTGTAGTCCTGTAGCCCTGTAGCCTGTAGCCCTGTAGCCCTGTAGCCTGCAACCTGTAGCCTGTAGCCTGTAGCTGTAGCCCTGTAGCCTATAGCCCTGTAGCCCTGTAGTCCTGTAGTCCTGTAGTCCTGTAGTCCTGTAGCCCTGTAGCCCTGTAGCCTGTAGCCTGTAGCCTGTAGCCTGTAGCCCTGTAGCTGTAGCCCTGTAGCCTGTAGCCCTGTAGCCCTGTAGCTGTAGCCCTGTAGCCTATAGCCCTGTAGCCTGTAGCCTGTAGCCTGTAGCCTGTAGCCCAGTAGCCCTGTAGCCCTGTAGCCTGTAGCCTGTAGCCCTGTAGTCCTGTAGTCCTGTAGTCCTGTAGTCTTGTAGTCCTGTAGTCTTGTAGTCCTGTAGCCCCGTAGCCCTGTAGCCTGTAGCCCAGTAGCCCTGTAGCTGTAGCCTGTAGCCTGTAGCCTGTAGCCTGTAGCCCAGTAGCCCTGTAGCTGTAGCCTGTAGCCTGTAGCCTGTAGCTGTAGCCCTGTAGCCTGAAGCCTGTAGTCCTGTAGCCTGTAGCATGTAGCCGTGTAGCTGTAGTCCTGTAGCCCTGTAGCCCTGTAGCTGTAGCCTGTAGCCTGTAGCTGTAGTCCTGTAGTCCTGTAGCCTGTAGCCTGTAGCCTGTAGCCTGTAGCCCTGTAGTCCTGTAGTCCTGTCGTCCTGTAGCCTGTAGCTGTAGCCCTGTAGCCTGTAGCCTGTAGTCCTGTAGCCCTGTAGCCCTGTAGCCTGTAGCCTGTAGCCTGTAGCCCTGTAGCCCTGTAGTCTTGTAGTCCTGTAGTCCTGTAGTCTTGTAGCCCTGTAGCCCTGTAGCCCTGTGGCCCTGTAGCCATGTAGCCCTGTAGCCCTGTAGTCCTGTAGCCTGTAGCCCTGTAGCTGTAGCCCTGTAGCTGTACCCCTGTAGCCCTGTAGCCCTGTAGCCTGTAGCCTATAGCCCTGTAGCCTGTAACCTGTAGCCTGTAGCCCTGTAGCTGTAGCCCTGTAGCCTATAGCCCTGTAGCCTGTAGCCTGTAGCCTGTAGCCCTTTAGCCTGTAGCCCTGTAGCCCTGTAGCCTGTAGCCTGTAGCCTGTAGCCTGTAGCCTGTAGCCTGTAGCCTGTAGCCTGTAGCCTGTAGCCTGTAGCCTGTAACCTGTAGCCTGTAGCCTGTAGCCCTGTAGCCTGTAGCCCTGTAGCCCTGTAGCCTGTAGCCTGTAGCCTGTAGCCTGTAGCCTGTAGCTGTAGCCCTGTAGCCTATAGCCCTGTAGCCCTGTAGTCCTGTAGTCCTGTAGCCCTGTAGCCTGTAGCCTGTAGCCTGTAGCCTGTAGCTGTAGCCCTGTAGCCTATAGCCCTGTAGCCCTGTAGTCCTGTAGTCCTGTAGCCCTGTAGCCTGCAACCTGTAGCCTGTAGCCCTGTAGCTGTAGCCCTGTAGCCTATAGCCCTGTAGCCTGCAGCCTGTAGCCTGTAGCCTGTAGCCCTTTAGCCTGTAGCCCTGTAGCCCTGTAGCCTATAGCCCTGTAGCCTGCAACCTGTAGCCTGCAACCTGTAGCCTGTAGCCTGTAGCTGTAGCCCTGTAGCCTATAGCCCTGTAGCCCTGTAGTCCTGTAGTCCTGTAGTCCTGTAGTCCTGTAGTCCTGTAGCCCTGTAGCCCTGTAGCCTGTAGCCCTGTAGCCTGCAACCTGTAGCCTGTAGCCTGTAGCTGTAGCCCTGTAGCCTATAGCCCTGTAGCCCTGTAGTCCTGTAGTCCTGTAGCCCTGTAGCCCTGTAGCCTATAGCCCTGTAGCCCTGTAGTCCTGTAGCCTGTAGCCCTGTAGCTGTAGCCCTGTAGCCTGTAGCCCTGTAGCCCTGTAGCCTATAGCCCTGTAGCCTGCAACCTGTAGCCTGTAGCCCTGTAGCTGTAGCCCTGTAGCCTATAGCCCTGTAGCCTGTAGCCTGTAGCCTGTAGCCTGTAGCCTGTAGCCCAGTAGCCCTGTAGCCCTGTAGTCTTGTAGTCCTGTAGCCTGTAGCTGTAGCCCTGTAGCCTGTAGCCTGTAGTCCTGTAGCCCTGTAGCCCTGTAGCCTGTAGCCTGTAGCCTGTAGCCCTGTAGCCCTGTAGTCTTGTAGTCCTGTAGTCCTGTAGTCCTGTAGTCTTGTAGCCCTGTAGCCCTGTAGCCCTGTGGCCCTGTAGCCCTGTAGCCCTGTAGTCCTGTAGCCTGTAGCCCTGTAGCTGTAGCCCTGTAGCTGTAGCCCTGTAGCCCTGTAGCCTGTAGCCTGTAGCCTGTAGCCTGTAGCCTGTAGCCTGTAGCCTGTAGCCCTGTAGTCCTGTAGTCCTGTCGTCCTGTAGCCTGTAGCCCTGTAGCTGTAGCCCTGTAGCCTGTAGCCTGTAGCCCTGTAGCCCTGTGGCCCTGTAGCCTGTAGCCTGTAGCCTGTAGCCTGTAGCCTGTAGCCCTGTAGCCCTGTAGTCCTGTAGCCCTGTAGCCCTGTAGCCCTGTAGTCCTGTAGCCCTGTAGCCCTGTAGCTGAAGCCCTGTAGCCCTGTAGTCCTGTAGCCCTGTAGCCCTGTAGCCCTGTAGCCATAATTGCTGGCCACGTGCTCCACTTTGTTGCAGCAACATGTCCGCTGGAACAACAACAACCCTCGGATGTGGCACACGCAATGCCCATTTGTCCGCAAGCACACACACTGTGGTGGAAGTGTGTGGACTTTTTTGATAAATGCCCGCCGCTGCAACATGTTGCTGAGCCGCAAAAGAGATTTATGATTATTGCTTTGTAATTTGTGTTTAAAATATGTGCCGCCTTGTCCGCCGCTGCCTCTGCCCCTGCCCCGGCCGGGGATGGTTGAATAAAAATCAATTAGCAGGCCCCGAAATCAAGGAAGCTCAGCCACCAACTGCAACCACATCGCCGTAGGCCTTCAGAATGCATAAACAATTAATGTTGGCCGCTGGCTGTTGATGGCCTGCAGCAGCGCCACCTATCGGCAACTTTAGATTTGTGGCAGCCGATGGCAGGCGCCTGAAGGAACTGGATACAGTCGCCAATCGATAAATATCGATACGAACAGATGTTCCTAACTTTTTTCTATAAAATACTGTGTTTAGTAATAAATATTGAACAATAGTTGAAATATATCGATAGCTTTCGATTAAAGCGATAAGCTAGACTCTAGGAAATGGAATTTAAGTATCAGGGCCTTGATTTTAATACTTTAAGTAAAAATATTGATAGCTTTTGGTCTAACTTTATCATGGCCTCGAATCAAAGTACAATATTTCGATATTAATCGATAAATTCGATAAATTGCAGTAGTTTTAAGACCTTAGCCTTCAATTTATGCAAAAATAATGACTAATTTTCTGTTAATTCTTAACATTTCAGATGTATTTCCATCCCAAGGCCCTAATTGCTGTGAAAATGGACTGGATATTTCGATAACTTTCGATAGTTTCGATAAATTGTAAAAAATTTCATGCACTTCGTTGAAAACTTGTCTCTATGTAGTCCCTAGCCAGCTCTCACTGTACCTGAGGGGCCGCGCTGGCTTGTCAGCTCTCTAAGCAGCCAATTAATGTTGCTGCCGTTGCAACAACAACAACAACAACAGCTGCATGTTGCATGCAGTGCAATTTATTAATGAGATTGCCCGGTTGATTACAAAAAGGCAAAATAGACAAAAAAAAAAAAGACTAAAAATAAAGCCAAGAGGTAGAGAAACAAAAAATTGTATGCCACATTTCCCATATTGTTGTTGGGGCACGCACAGCAGCAGCAGAAACGGCGGCAACATGTTGCTGTTGCCAGCGGGTGTTGCACATTTATTGAGCGCTTATTAGAGACTCTCCGTGCGTGTCTGGGGCCGCTCCTCACTGCCCCAACTCGGCAGCCGCTTTGGAAAATCTTCCCACACCAAATTAGGTGTCAAATGACAATGGAAGAAGGGGGTAATGCACTCGGAAAAATAATAATTAATATTTCTTCTTACTTGTAAGGCTACAAAGTGTCAGATATCATTAAAAATTTTCCTATTTTTTATAAAAAATAAAATAAAATGAAAATAAATTCCCAAAATTCCTTTTGCCTTTTTTTTCGGGGGATTTTCGGAGGAAAAAAAAAGGGGGTGTTGACGCACAGCTGGCGCGTATTAAGGTCAAAGAGCGATCGCAATCGGAATGGGAATCGGAATCGGATCGTGTCGCCCCGGCAGCTGTCAAACTCAATTCGCAATTCGCGACTTGCCACATGCAAAGGTCAGGCTCTGCAGCTGCCACAAGATTTTCAACATTAACTTGCCACACACCGCACCCCCATCCCCTTTCTCCACCCCCTGGCCAGTCAAGCCTCCGCTTAGCATCATAAAAATGTCAAAGCTTTATTTGCCAGCTTCTTGTTGGCTTGGACTCTTTTTTTCCCCCTTTTTTTTGGCATTTTTTGTTGCTGGCATTGTTGCAGTTGCAGTTGCAATTGTTGCCGCAGCAGCGGTGGCGGCTAATTGGCGTGTCATTGGCTGCAGCGCAGGCATAAATCTGTTATTTTATACCCGCCTCCCATGCGCCACACGGCGTATGAGTAATGTGAGCAGAAAAAAGAACGCTTTCGATTCGGGGCAGGGCACAGGGTGCTTAGCTTCGGGAATTATGGCAATAATAATGGGAAATATTGGGGGAGAACAAGAGTTACTATTAGTAATAGTTGTGGGAATGGGAGGGGGGAGAAGGGGAGGAGGGAAGACCCTTCTAGGAAGGTCTTCTAACTAAGAGAGAGGACTTCTCTACACTCTACATATTATTTTTTGATAGAATGTCCCTGAATATCCCCTAAAACTCAGTAATACTGAGGCCCTATAGCTTACTTTACACTTGAGACCCATTTCTAAGGCTCTTGACTATCGATAATTATCGATTTATTTAAAAGATCTTAAGTACTCTTTTGTGGAAGCTATTTTTTAAGAGATTCTAGGTATATGAGGGCCACCATTTAGCTAAATTTTCTTTAAAAGATATTTTACTATCTATCGCCTATCGATAATTATCGATATTTGTGTTTACTTTAGTAGTCTTTCCTAGTTTTCCTACTTTTTTAAACCCTATTCCCCCCTAGAAATAGTTGTAATTAGTTCACCCCCTAATCTTTTGACTAAAATGTCTCAACTAGCCCCCCTCTGGCTGTGATTTTTCCAACTTTTCACCATTCACTTTTATCTTTTATCTCTAATCTTTTATCTCTTATCTCTTAAATCTTATCTCGTCTCTCTCCCGACATCCCATTTGGCCATTTTTCATGGACCCACTTTTCATCGCCCCCTCTCCCTCCCCGCCCCCCGCGGACAGTCCAATTAACCCCGCCCCTGGCCACCTGCCACCTGCCACCTGGCGCCCCCCATCTCCCGCTGAGCCACATCACTCCACTCTGCCTCGAAAAACAAAGAAAAACTAAAAAATAAAACCAGTTACTAAAAATAAAAAATAGAAACCAAAAACTAAAGAAATATTAAGGAAAATGTGTGTCGGAAGAAGTGAAGCTCATGCTTCGAGTGATATCTGCCAGTATGGGTATCTGTATCTGAATCTGCCTATGTATCTGTATCTATGTATCTGTATCTGCATCTCTGAGCCTCCCCCCCCCACCCCCGACTGCTGCTAATACAATAATGGAACGCGATCTGTTATAATATTTACAGCTCGGAATTAACTAACGAGCTCCGGGGAGCAAACCGGTTGGCGTGGCATG
Source organism: Drosophila monieri (assembly GCA_035047585.1). Classification (NCBI taxonomy): domain Eukaryota; kingdom Metazoa; phylum Arthropoda; class Insecta; order Diptera; family Drosophilidae; genus Drosophila; species Drosophila monieri. The sequence goes on along the minus strand of JAWNPJ010000061.1, from coordinate 8,857,286 downwards.
GCTGGAGCGGTGGGCAGTGGGAGGGGGGCTACAGGTGTTCGTGCAACCCGGAACAGGTTGCCAGATGATCCTCCGAACACCAACAGGGACTTGTCTATTTTTTAACTATTTTTTTAAGTATTTTTTTTAACTATTTTTAAAAACAATTAAAAATTAAATAAAGTTTTGAAATAAAATTCAAGCCACCGCCTCTCTCTCTCTCTCTTTCTCTTTCTAGACAGATCATGCCTCGTGCCTCGACTTTCACTCATCCGCCTCCCAACATGCCACGCCCCCACACCCACCACACCCCCACTTTTTGAAGCAACTGCCCACACGCTAATTGCGGCAAAGAAAAACGCACGAACGACCAGATCGGACCACCAGTGCTGCAGCCACCAGCCAGTTGCAACTGCACATGCAACATGCCACTCACCCAGCACCCAGGAGGACGTGGAGGAGGCTCCAAGTAGAACAAAAAAAAGGAGAACAAATCCCCATAAACAAATAAACACTTGACTTGATTGTGGACGCGACTGGGCTTGGGGAAAGAGGCACAGCCCGGGCACTCTTGTGGCATTGTTATGGATGAGGCGTTGCAACTGCAACAGCAGATCGAATTAAGTTTAATTTATGCAGCAGAGTCCCCCCAAGGGGGGACTGCAATGACTAATTAATTAAATATATTTTAGGAATAAATTAAGAAGAAAAAATACTAGCCATTACTCTTGGTATTTTGGTATTTTTTAATAAAAAAATAAATATTTCTAAGCCCTGTCTAAGCTTTCTTTATTGAGAAGAAACTAGAGAAGAGAAGAGAAGCTTGGCTTCAGTCTCAGGTGAGCCCAGACCTTCTTCGGAAGAAAGCCATCCGAAGCCTAAACACTTTTCCCAGCACTTTCCGATAAAAAATAAAAAATAAATACATTTTTTAGACATTTTCTTAAAGGAATAACCTGAAACCCCTGCCAGTGGTTGAAGGAACCACCACCCAGAGTCTCCATCTCCCTAAACCACTTTTAATTAAACAATTTCCTAACCATTTCTAATCATAAAAAATGGAATAAAAAATGAAATAAAAAATACCACCTAGAGTGGGGAGACTGAGACTGAGACTGAGACTAAGACTGAGAAGGAAGCCCACGCCACATCAGTCATGCCAAAACGTCACCAGACACACTGGAGCAGTAACTTAGCAGCACCACCGCATAGCAATTATGCATCTCTCTCCGCAGATCCTCTTCCAAGACTCCTCTTCCAAGACTCCAGGCCGCTCCTCGCCACAAATCTGCCAACATAATTTTGTTACTTCACTGCCACCGTGCTTGACGCGCCAATGTTTGGCTTCCTGGACCCGAGACCCAGACTCTGGATGATGATTTTTCAATTTCTGAGGCCACCACCTGGCCACCACCACCACCACCACCACCGCGCTAAGTAACTCTAAATTATGATTCAAGTAATTTTCCGCTTCAGTAGCCAACTGGCCGACTGGCCTCCCCCCCCCGCCCGGAGAGAACAATGGTCAAGTGGAAATGAAGTAATTGCCGGCAGGAGCCCAGTAGCCGCCACTGTTGTCATTGGCGACACAGGCCGCCCATAAAAAGGGCTGAGGGCTGGGAAGAATGGGAAACCCCTAAAAAGAGCCAAGCTGGTTTCTTCATAAATCTTTCTCCCTTCAAGAAATCCAAAAAAAGGACAGAAAACTAAATGAAAAGGATGCTTTTTTTGGCTTCTGCTGGGAAAGCGTTTAAAGACTGGGAGGTCTCTGGGAGATTTCGACTTGAAAGAAGACTGGCAGGCCTTGGAGACTGTGAGATACCTGGTACTCAGGGAGTGTAGAGAGGTTTCTGGAAGACTAGTCTTCAAAATAACAAAAAGAGAGTTTTATTTTAGGATTTAAGAGTCAAGGAGTTGGTATTTTTTAGGGTTTTAATGTTAAATGAGATGAAAATAATATAAAATAGAAGGATTAAAGTCTCTAGACTGTATGATACCTGGTACTTAGGCAGTCTAGAGGAGTTTCTGGAAGATTTTGACTTAAAAGAAGACTGGGGTTAGGACTTGTAGGCCTTGGAGACTGTGAGATACCTGGTACTTAGGCAGCCTAGAGGGGTTTCTGGAAGATTTTGACTTAAAAGAAGACCTTGTAGGCCTTGGAGACTGTGAGATACCTGGTACTCAGGGAGTGTAGAGAGGTTTCTGGAAGACTAGTCTTCAAAATAACAAAAAGAGAGTTTTATTTTAGGATTTAAGAGTCAAGGAGTTGGTATTTTTTAGGGTTTTAATGTTAAATGAGATGAAAATAATATAAAATAGAAGGATTAAAGTCTCTAGACTGTATGATACCTGGTACTTAGGCAGTCTAGAGGAGTTTCTGGAAGATTTTGACTTAAAAGAAGACTGGGGTTAGGACTTGTAGGCCTTGGAGACTGTGAGATACCTGGTACTTAGGCAGCCTAGAGGGGTTTCTGGAAGATTTTGACTTAAAAGAAGACCTTGTAGGCCTTGGAGACTGTGAGATACCTGGTACTCAGGGAGTCTAGAGGAGTTTCTGGAAGACTAGTCTTCAAAATAACAAAAAGAGAGTTTTATTTTAGGATTTAAGAGTCAAGGAGTTGATATTTTTTAGGGTTTTAATGTTAAATGAGATGAAAGTAATAAAAAATAGATGGATTAAAGTCTCTAGACTGTATGATACCTGGTACTTAGGCAGTCTAGAGGAGTTTCTGGAAGATTTTGACTTAAAAGAAGACTGGGGTTAGGACTTGTAGGCCTTGGAGACTGTGAGATACCTGGTACTTAGGCAGCCTAGAGGGGTTTCTGGAAGATTTTGACTTAAAAGAAGACCTTGTAGGCCTTGGAGACTGTGAGATACCTGGTACTCAGGGAGTCTAGAGGAGTTTCTGGAAGACTAGTCTTCAAAATAACAAAAAGAGAGTTTTATTTTAGGATTTAAGAGTCAAGGAGTTGATATTTTTTAGGGTTTTAATGTTAAATGAGATGAAAGTAATAAAAAATAGATAGATTAAAGTATCTAGACTGTGAGATACCTGGTACTCAGGGAGTCTAGAGGGGTTTCTGGAAGATTTTGACTTAAAAGAAGACCTCGTAGGCCTTGGAGACTGTGAGATACCTGGTACTCAGGCAGTCTAGAGGCGTTTCTGGCAGGAGAGTCTTCAAAATAACAAAAAAGAGAGTCTGGTTTCAAGATTTGAACCAAAAATGAAGGATTTAAGAGACTATAAGGTACTTGAGACCCAAGGAATAGATATTTTTAAAGGCCTTAGTGTTAAATGAGATAAAAGATGGATCCAAGTACCTAGACTGCATGATGCCTGGTACTCATAGCCCCCACCACCAACTGCCCCCACCCATTTAGGCCAGCCCCGAGGCCCAGAGCCTGATAATCCCCCAGTTTTGGCCAAATTACGACATTGTTGGCCGTTTTCAGCCGCTGCCCCCATCCAGGTATCGGCCTCCAATGATCTCTCGAGCCGCAGACCGACCCACCAGCCAGCCAACCGGCGGCCCTGGCCGAAACGGAAATGCAAGAGCCAGAGACAAATTGCTGCTCCGCGCCCCCCCCGCCGGGCAATTAAGGCGAAAATCTGCAACTGTTTGGACGGCGGGCGTGTAATGGGCCCCAGCATACTTGCCCCATTAACAGTTGTTCATATTTTTTAGATAGTCGAGTTTTTTTTCTAAACTTTTGCTGAATAAAAATTAAGATCTGGAGGGAGACACTGGGACATTTCAATTGCCAGGCGATTGGGAAAAAAAGGAAAATATTTGGATCTATGGCAGCTGCTATGCAGCAGGGATATAAAAAATACTAAAAAAAATACTAAAAAAGAGTAAAAAACAAATCGAAACTATGGACTTCTGCTGGCGTTGGTTGGTTGGCTCGTTTTCGTCCGTTTATTGCCTCAAAAAACAATTTAAAAGCAATTTGAGTCACGTTTGGTCGCTGGCTGGTGGCGGCGGTGTCTGGGGGGGTGGCCAGCCATCCAGTGGCAGTGCCTCCACTGAGCATCCAGGGGGGTGGCGGCCGGGGGAGGCCATCACTGCCGTATGGGCATTCATAGAATTTGCATTTTTGTTGGTCGGGCCAAGTCTGGAAGTCGCCCGAAACAGCTAGCTGGCTGGCCTGTGTCATTGTTGGCCAGAGTTTCTTGGCCAAAACAGTTGGCCAAAAGAGTTGGCCCCAGTTGGTCAAACAAGGAGGTTTTTGAAGAGAAATTGCTCCACTTTTGCTCTATAGCTCTGAGGATGATGTTTTGTTCGAGTTCTTCGGCCTCTTTTGGTTCAAATGTTTGAATAATGTCCCTACCTACTCGCTTTTCAGTATTTTTTATCATAATAGAGCGACATACCCCTTTAAACGTGTTACTTATATAATTTCCCTATTAGAATTTCCAATTATGATTCCCTTCAATACCTTCCGAAGTACCTCAATTGAAAATGTGATTATAATAATGTCCCTATCTACTCGCTTTTCAGTATTTTTAATCATAATAGAACGACATACCCCCTTGAACATGTTGCTGTAATAATTTCCCTATACATCCCCTTGAAAATATATACTCCCTCCACCATATTCTTTTAATATTATTCAGGTATTCCAATAGTAGCCCTCTATATCTTCTCTAAAAATCATAGAAAACCTTCATATAGCTTCTCCTATATACCTTCTGAAGTATCTTGCATTGAAAATGTAATTATATTAATGTCCCTATCTACTCGCTTCATAATATTCTTTTAATAATGTCCCTACCTACTCTCTTTTCAGTATTTTCTATAATAATAGAGCGACATACCCCCTTAAACATGTTGCTATAATAATTTCCCTATTAGAATTTCCTATTATGATTCCCTTCAATACCTTTCGAAGTACCTCAGTTGAAAATGGGATTATAATAATGTCCCTATCTACTCGCTTTACAGTATTTTAATCATAATAGATACTATTTTGTCATAATTTTTGGAATAATAGAATAATTTCCCCAAATATCCCCTTTGAAAACAATCCTCCAATAATATCCCTCTTTACCTTCTCTAAAAATCATTAAGAACCATTATATTTCTTTTCTTATATTCCTTCATATTTCCCGCCTCACAGTCTCATTACAATAATGTCCCTATCTACTCCCATCATCACATTCTATTATTAATGTCCCTATCTACTCTTCAGTGTATTCTTTTGAAAATGTCCCTATCTACTCATTTAGAAAGAGTATTCCAACAATACCATCTCTAACAAGAATGGAAAGCTAACTTCGGGCGGAGCCGAAGTTGATATACCCTTGCAGATATGTGGCAGCTTATATTATTAGATATATATCGGATCTTATATAGTCAGCCGATCCTTATTAAACTCGGCAGATCAAATTAGTTTGCCGAAAGTAGAATCCATACAAAGTCCCAGTCTTCTAACTTAAAAAACAACAGAGATATGGCATTTCCGATCAATCAGTTATATGGCAGCTATAGGATATAGTCGGCCGATCCTTATGAAATTTGGCAGATCGAATAGGTCTGCTAAAAGAGGAGTCCACAGCAAGTCCTATCCTTCTAACTTAAAAAACAACGAAGTTATGGCATTTCGGATCAATCAGTTATATGGCAGCTATAGGATATAGTCGGCCGATCCTTATGATATTTGGCAGATCGAATAGGTCTGCTAAAGAGGAGTCCACAGCAAGTCCCATCCTTCTAACTTAAAAAACAACGAAGTTATGGCATTTCCGATCAATCAGTTATATGGCAGCTATAGGATATAGTTGACCGATCCCGGCCGTTCCGACTTATATACTGCCTGCAAAGGAAAGAAGGATGTGTGCAAAGTTTGAAGTCGATAGCTTTAAAACTGAGAGACTAGTTTGCGTAGAAACAGACAGACAGACGGACAGACGGACAGACGGACAGACGGACAGACGGACAGACGGACAGACGGACAGACGGACATGCTTATATCGACTCAGGAGGTGATCCTGATCAAGAATATATATACTTTATAGGGTCGGAGATGTCTCCTTCACTGCGTTGCACACTTTTGACCAAAATTATAATACCCTCTGCAAGGGTATAACAATCATGAAGAACAATCATGATTTCCTTCCATAAATACCTTCCGAAGTAGCTCCCTTGAAAACTGTAATAATGTCCCTATCTACTCCCATAACCTCATTCTATTATTAATGTCCCTATCTACTCATATAAAAACAGTATTCCAATAATATCCCTCTACACCTTCTCTAAAAATCATAAAAAACCTTCATATTTCTTTCCTACTATATCTTCCGAAGTACCTTTCATTGAAAATGTGATTATAGTAATGTCCCTTTCTACTCGCTTTACTATAATAATTTCCCTACATATCCCCTTGGAAATATGTACTTCTTTCTTCATATTCATTTAATAATGTCCCTATCTACTCATTTAAAAAGAGAATTCCAATAATATCCCTCTATACCTTCTCTAAATCTCTATCCACCCGCCTCACAGTCTCATTACAATAATGTCCCTCTCTACTCCCTTCTTCATATTCTGTAAATAATGTCCCTATCTACTCCCCTCATCTCATTCTATTATTAATGTCCCTATCTACTCTACAAACCTTGCACAACCTATCCAGTACTATAACTACAATGTCTCTAAGACCCTTAAACCAGATTACTATAAGAATATCCCTCTTAAAGTCCCATTAGAATAATGTCCCTAAACACTCCCCCTCTGGAGTATTTCTCTCAGTGTCTCTGCTTAATGTTTTGTTTGTGTTTTCTGTCAATTGTTTTGGCGTCAGATTTCAATTCGGGTTTCGGTTTGCTTCGTTCTGGCAGAAGGCTGAAGGCAGAAACCATAAGCTAGCTCTTGGCCGCTGGCCGCTGGATCGCAAGCTACAGAAACAAAAACAACAACATGGCAATGGGCATTTGGCGGCGTTTCCACAAAAGCCACCGCCAGTTGCAAGTTTATTAATTCAGCAACAACTTGGCAACTGTTTTCCGAGTCGCCACCAGCGGAGGCAGTGCGGTGCAGAAACTGCAAATTGTCATCCCCCGCGGCTAGTTTTTCTTTTTTTTTCGTCCATTTCCCATGTGGGAAATGAAAATTTGCATTTTCATATGCAGTTGTGGGCATTTTTCTTCGGCATCCACACCTTTTGGCGGCAAAAAAAAAAGAAAAAAAAAAAAGGAGCATTTCGTTGATTTATGTTTGCGTTTTGTGGCCATTTCGCTCGCTGGCTTGCGGGAAATGTGACAGCCTTTAGCCGAATCGGCCAGGCTTCCCCCATAAGGCCGAATGCCACTTGCCTGGAGTGGAGTCTCTGCTTTTTGGGGCACTTGCTATTTAAGGCATTTCCCGAACTGTTGCTGCTGCTGCTGCTGCTGGCTCTTTGTCCCATAATCTCAATTGCTAATTGAAGTTGCGCGAATAACTCACCTGCAAGAGAAGAAGAGGAAAAAAGAGAAAGGAAGTTAGAGATTTGCAAGACTTAGGGAGCGTAGAGTGTAGAGAGGCCCTAGGAGCAGGCCAACACCTCCACCATGACCCCCAAGTTATGGCCTGCATTAGCCGGCCAGGCCACTCGATAGCCCCGCTAATCGCGCCACATAACTCTCCTCCGAAAACTCTCCAAAGAGTGCCCCTAATCTACAAAGAAATAGCTGAGCGTAATCGAAATTGCCCATCACTCCTGGCCCAGACTTCGATTAGGAGGCGGGCGAGAGGGGCAGAGTGGGGAAATGCAATTAGGGGGTGGGATGCTTTATTAATGCGGAGGGGAGTGGGGGCTGCCACACTCCATATAGCGTACAAATCGGAGAGGGTATATATATAATAAAATATATATCCAGAGGCAGGCATGCGGAAGCCAAGTCAGAGCCAGGAAGAGTGAGCTATGCGACTCTCCTGATACCCTACTCTTGCAGAGGCTCTTTCTAAGTTTTTTTCTTTAAACCTCAACCAACTCCCCCTCTCTTAATCTTAATTAATTAATTTAGACTCTTAATTTTAAAAGAAAAACTAATATTTGTGGCTTTGTAGAGCATCTGAGGAAGGGAGAGCCCAGTCTCCTCTACCGACTGCCTCTACTGGTAGCCAAGGAGCTGGAATCCAAGTCCAGGTTGTGGAAAAAAAAGAAACTATATTAGATTGCCAAGTGGGAGGTGTTCACACACACTCTTGCACACACTCCAACACACACACTCTCTCTCTCCCCCCCAGACTTGCCGCTAACAAGCCCGGCCAGGTCTTGTGTTAAATGAAAACGCATTAAAGCTCAGCGAGCGTTTGCAGTGGGCGTGTTGGAGCTGTGGCAGTGGCAGTGGCAGCAGTGGGTGTGCCGCCAACGGAGCTGCCAACTCTGCAGCACACCCACCTCCTCCCTACCCCCTCCCCCTAAGAGTAAGAGAAAGCTAGCTAGTTATCGAATTAATCGATTGTTTATCGATTTAGGAAAGGAATCTCTCTGGCGAGTGGACATCTCTGGTGGAAACTAGCCTTCTGATTGACAATTTGCAGCCTCGCTCGATGATGGCCAGCGACTCTATCGGCCACTCTCATCTCTGTGGCATCAGGAGCTGTGGCATGCCCCCCCTGCAACTCTAATTAGAAAAAAAAACGCCAGCACGCACAGCTGCGTAGTTGTCATAATTAGAGGCCATCGAGCCATGGAGATCGCGAGGGGCGACAATTTGCCAGATCGATTGGGGGGCGGGAAGAGTCCAGTCCGCTCCTGGAGGCAGGAGGAAGCTTCCGCCGTCGCCCCAACCGGTCGGGCCAATTAATGCCTTAAATGCGCCTGCCTGGTGTGGCATTGTTAATTAATAACACGGAGCCTCCGCCGAGGAGCCTAATTGTTAATGCAAAAATCGTTGCGAGTTAGAAAATCAATTTTTACTTTAATGATCTGAGAGGCAAGTGGACATTAAGGCCCCTCCCCTACCCTCCCCTCCCCTACCCTCCCCCAGCCCTGAGTGCCAGAGTGCTAAGTGGGGAACTAAAAATAACCCCCCCCATCCCCCAAGTTGGCTTTTAATTAAGTTTTCGCGGCCTTCTTTTCAATCAAAACATAATTTGTGTGGCAGAAGTAGCTCTTCCGAGTCATAGCTCTCCTCTTCCCAAAGACTGGTACTAAAAATTTCCCAAAGATCTGTGTCTTCCATCTCGGAAACCCTCTCTAGAGAGTCTTGGAGGGGATTCTGTCCCTACAACTCCCCTTTTAAAAGACTAATGGGCTCTTCTCCAAGGGATTCCTCAACAGAAACCTCATTGAAGCCCTCAACTGCCCTTCATCCTTAGCCTTCAGAGGACTATCCTCTTATAATCCCGATTATAACCCTAGAGTTCCTTGAGATATACCTCTATAAGAACCCTATAGTCTTCATTCTTCGAGTCTAGTATGATATTCTTCCAAGATATACCCCATTATATCCCTAAAATCCCCTCTATGAAGTTTTATATTTAATTCCCCAAGAGATTCCTCAACAGAAACCCCATTATAGCCCTAAAATCCCCTTTATCCTTAGCCATCAGAGGACTATCCTCTTTTATCATCAATTTCTAATACATAAACCCCATTATAACCCTAGAGTCCTCTTCAAAAAGACTTGTATAGCTCTTAGGGAAGCTAAATCCTCTTCATAAAGTCACTTATTAGAAGATATAGTACTATATATCTATACTATATCTATACTATCTATACTATAGGTACTATATAGAATCTTTATCTCATTATAATCCCATAATCGTCTTCCTATGAGTCCAGTATGATATTCTTCCAAGATATACCTCATTATAGCCCTAAGAAACCCCCCTATGAAGTCCAATATGGAACTCCCCAAGAGACTCCTCAACAGACACCTCATTAAAGCCCTAAGCTCCTCTACCTAAACCCTGATATCACCAATTTCTGAAGGATATACCCCATTAGAACTCTAAAGTCCTCCATATAAGCCCCTGTATCACTACAACTCTGAGATCCTCTCTACAAAGACTAAGCTTGTAGATCCCCGAAAGGTATATAGATCATAATATATGATAGTACCCTCTTTATAAAGACTAACATGAGATGATATTAAACATATTCCCATTAAACCCCAAAGACCCTCTTTGAAATCACAAATAATACTCTTTTCTACCAGATATACCTCATATACCTCACTATAACCCTCTTTGTAAGGTCTAGTATTACATTTTCTGTAGTTACCGAAGCCTATAGTATATTTTAACCCTCTATATGCCCTCTTAGGTGTCTATTATTGACTTTTCTTAAAAACAAACCTCCTTAAAGCCCCCAAAATCATCATAGAAATAGTAGTATCTGATTCCCCAACATATATACCTCATTATAACCTCAAAAACCCTTCATAAAAGGAATAATACTAACAATTTCTACTAGATATACCTCATTATAACCCCAAAAACCCTTATAATACCAACAATTTCTACAAGATATACCTCATTATAACCCTAGAACTCTAATATACCCAATTTCTTACACATATACCTCCTTATTATCCCCAAACCCCCTTTTTAAGGTCTGGTACCACCTTCTCCCACAGACATAACCTCACTAAAGGCCCCAAGTCACCCTATATCTTGCAGATAATACCCACTACACCCCTAGAACCCCTCCTACCCCTCCTTAGAAACCCTTTTAAGTCAAAACTTACATCAAAAATAAAAAGTAAACCTCATTATAACCCTAAACCCCCCTCTCAGCCCGAATACCAAGCCCTCTCGCGGACCCCCCCTAATCTCTTGGATTATTTTGCTTTTCGGTTTCTGGCCACGCCCCCGAAATTGTTGTGGCACGAACGAAGCCAGTTCCAAAGTCTGGCCGCAACTGGCCGCATCAGAAATTCCAAAAGAAACCGCCCGCCGCCGCCGCCGCCGCCGCTGCGAAGCAGAAGAAGAAGAAGAAGTCGAAATGCAACCGCAGGCCAAAGCAAATAGTGTGTGGAGTGGGCGTGGTCACCTCGGACGATGTGAAGTTTTTTTTCTTTTTTTTTTTTTATTTAAAAAAAAAAAAAATAACAAAAAACGCTTTTGGCGACGGCGGCGCCTGGAAAAAATGCACAAGCCCAGAATGACTATAATTAAGCGAAGCTGCAGGGGGGGCGGGGGCAGGAAGAGTGTGGCAGGGAGAGGAGTCAAGCGACAACTTCCTCCTAACCTCAAAAAATGAGTCGGAGAACGGCTTTATGCAAAATACTAAACAATATCCGCTGTGCGTTGTCAACAAATGACATGAAATTGGCAACAGCAACTTGCAACAGCAACTTGCAACATCAGGAGCAGCGCATTTCCGTTTCAAGCAATTTCCGCGAGAGCCTCTCTCTCTCTCTCTGCAGACCTCGAGTGCCATTTGATTGGTAAGCAATTTTCGCAAAAAAATAAATAAAAAAATAAAAAAAAAGAAAGGAGCCAGCAACATGGCTCGACCCTGACCCGCAGCAACATGTTGCATGTTGTGCTGATGCTGAGGCAGTCACTCAAAAAACTGCTACTCTCCCAGGCAGTTGGGCTTATTGGCTTTTAAGAGGAGTTTAAAAAAAAAAAGGCTCAAAGCATGGATGGCTATGGGGGGTCCTTGGTGTCAAGGTTCTCCATCCATTCTCCATCTTTCTAAACTTTTCTAACTTCTCGTCAAAGTCATTGGACTTGGGTCTGGAAACTACTCTGCATACTCTACTCATCCTTCCAGAACCTATTACCTCCCTCTATCTTGTTTACTTTCCAATGAAAAAAGTCTTGAATAAGATCTTGAATATGAAATCCTCTGAACTTCAGAAGAAACTATAGTTTTTTGGTCTAAAATACTAAAAAATACTAAATTTTTACACTACTAAAACTAACTAACTTCAAAACTAGTTAAAAGTTACACAAAAACTAGTTCCAAACTAACTTTAAATTATTTTTTAAATTAGATTCGCAACAAAAACTGACTAAAACCAGCTATTAGCTCTCAAAAGTACCGGGTATCTTATACCATCCTTCAGGATAGTCCACTTAAGTGTTGAGAAACGCCTATAAATGCCAATAATAATTAATAATGAAAAGTACTGGCTATCATATACCCTTCAAACAGCTATTCTTTCTTAATTATTTCCTATAACTCTTTCTCTTAAAGCCTATAGACTCTGATTGGAGCTTAAGCTTGGTTCATAAGTAATCTAATGACAAGTACCGGCTATAGCATAGTCTTGAAACTCTCAACATAGTCTATTTAAGTGTTGAAAAATGCCTAAAAGTTCTTCTAAAAATAATAACCCACAAAATCTGACTAAAAAGAGGTAATGCCTTTCAAAACTAATTAATTATTCCCAACTACAGTCCACAGATCTAATAGCTTTCAAGAGTATCTGGTATCATATATGCCTTAACCTCAAAATTAGTCCCTAATTCCTTATTCCGAAAACAGCTTCCCATAGCCACCGCTTTTAGTGTCTTGTGGCAAGAGAGAGCATCCCTGGAGTCGCCTTGAGCCTCTCCCGACCGACCGGCGATCGCCCCATCAGATCTCGGACGCATCAAACGCAGATGCCCCATGCGAGATGCTCGTCCAGCATCCGTTCGTTCGTTTGCTGATTTGTATATCTAATTTTCATAATCTGGCAAGCGGCAGCCACAACTGCAACATAACAGGTAACATTCGCCATGCCACAAGCCGCAAGCCGCTTGCCGCTGGCCGCAACTTGTTGCTCGTCTGTCTGTCTTTGGGAGGAAAGGAAGTCGAGTCGCTCTCTCGAACTCATTTGAATGCGTGCCATGGGTTAAGGATGCTGGGAGGGGGGAGGTTGCCTGCCACAACAGGCGGCACGTTTAGCAACGCATGTCAACGCAACAACAACAACAACAACATCATAATCATCGGGAGATCACAGGACTAGGAGGGGGTGGGGGAGGGGCAAGCCTCTAAGAACTCCATTGTAATTAACACAGAATCTGCTTCCGGCAACAATCGGTGGCAAGCAACAGTAGGGGGCACATAGCTAGCATAGAAAATACTAAAAATAATTAAAAATAATTAAAAATAATTAATAATAATTAATAATAAATAATATTAATTAATAATAATTAATAATAATTAATAATAATTAATAATAATTAATAATCATTAATAATTATTAAAAAATAATTAATAATAATTAAAAATAATTAATAATAATTAATAATAATTAATTAAATAATTTAAAAAAATTAATATTCAAAAGAAGAGCTTCTAGTTTCTCCTTCCTCTCCCCCTCTCCCCTTCTCCGACTTGCAACCTTGTGATGTGCACCCTGCAACATGTGCAACATGTGTCCCAGCTCCCGGGCGACATCTTCTGGCTGCTGGCAACATGCGGCAGCCCCGGTTGCAACAGGCGAATGACGAATGACAAGACATGCAAACGAGGCAAGTTGGCAAGGTGGCAAGGTGGCATGAGGGGCAAGAGATGACCAAAAGAGACACACAAAGGAGACAAGGAGACGTTGACAGTTGCTGGGCCTGGTCGTGGCCACGATGTCACTTTTCATTAGGCAGCTGGCGCAGTGTTGCAAGTAGCTAGAAGCTAGAAGCTACAAGTTGCAGGTTAGGCAGCAGGCCAGGGATGATGCATGGGCACCTGTTGCACGGCGGCCTCTTAGATTAGTCGCCTGTAATTAGTTAATAACATGGCGAGGCATGTCTAAATGGCAGTCGCGACATCGCGTTGCAAGTGATTGATGTTGCTGCCGGGCGGGCGACATGAGCAACATGCCACATGCAACATCATAATGTCCGGGCAGTGTTATGCATATTTTTAATTGATAAGTTTTTAGCACATGATAAATTTTAATATCAAGTGGCAGGAATGGGGGGCAAGGCAACTGGCTACTGGCTACTGACTGCAGACTCCCTGCCACTGCTACCTGCCACCTGCCACCTGCAACATAAGCCGACATAAATCCATTAAAGCCGCACAAATTCCAACTAAATTAAAAGCAGTTAAACTCAATTGATTTCGAGAGGCAAGAGTGGCAAGAGTGGCCAGAGTGGCAAGTGGCAAGGGGCAAGAGGATCAACAGCAACTGCCACAACACCTCGGCCAACAATAAAAATAAACAAGCAACATGCAACAACAAAGAGGAAAGAGGAAAGAGGAAAGAGAAAGAGAAACTGAAATGGAGACCCAGAGGCCGAGAGGCTCAATAAATTTTTATCGCATGTGGCAAGAGTGAGTGTGGCAAGAGGAATGCGTTGATACTGAAACAAGAGCAACTCTTGCAACAGGAGAAGGGGCCAACAGCGGCAACAGGCTAACGACAACAGACAAGCAACAACCAGCAACCGACAACCGACAACAGAAGCCGCATTCAAGGCGTTGTACAAACACAAACATAACAACAACAACAACAACAATAGGTGGCATGCCCCACCAACATGCCACAAATCCACTAGAAATTTTTGAGAATTCATCAGAGGCAGAGAGGCGGAGAGGCGGAGAACCAAAAAAAGGATGCAACAAAGAAAACAAAACAAGGAGCGGCATGAGTCAGATGTATGTGCCACAAGGGGCAGCAACTATAGGGACTTTTTTTCGGGGTTTAGCCACTGACTTGGCCAACAGGCTGTGATTAAGCTGTGGACTAAGGGAGTGACTAAGTGACCGACTAAGTGACTCTTTTTGTGGCAAGTTGAGGCTGCAAGTATGAGGACTAGTACAAGGACTAATACAAGTGATAGTACAAGCCTCTAACTCAACCTCCAACCTTTTAAAAGGCTGCCACCTAAGAAATCTTTGCCTCCAACTGGCTGCCTCTGCCACTGCCTCTGCAACTGCCACTGCCTCTGCCACTGCCTCTGCCACTGCCCCTGCCACAACAACAAAACTTTCTCTGGCCAAGAATGTGCGCAGCTGCAACAGCAAACAGTTGCAACAGCAACCAAGTCTTCCGTCTTCCAGGTCCTCCACAGGTCTTCGGGTCTTCTGGTCCAGTTGGAAGCTTTTAGGCTGCCCAGTGGCCACTGGCCACCAGGGGGCTAAGAGGGGGGGGGGCCAGCAAGGAACAGCACCCGCCGCCGCCTGTCGATTCACAATTTATGATCACAATTTCGGTTAATGCATTTTCGTGTTTGTGGCATGATTACCAAATGTTATTCACGCTCCCTGCCGCACACTGCCTGCGTGGCTGCCTGCCTGGTGTGGCCAGTGTGGCCAGCAATCAATGGCGACTGTTTACGGTTAACTAGGCATTCCAAACGCTCCAAAACGTTTGCCTTTTTGTGTCTGCCTCGCCAGCCAGGGTTGTCGAGCCAATCAACAGGATTAGCCGCTAATGAGGTCGCTCCAGCCTTTGGTTGCCTAGCAAGGGCACACTGGCCAGTCTCACTGCCGTGTAGTGTGACCAGTGTCCTCTTTGAAGCACATCCCTTGCCGCTGCTGGCAACTCTGGCCCCCTAGGCAGCTGGTTGCCCCCATTTTTGGGGCCCAGGCGTAGGATTGCCCCTCGCGAGCTAATGTCTCCTGTAATTTGCATGGCCATTTGCGAGAAAAAAGTGAAAAGCAGTCGCCTTCCCAGCCCGGCTTGGCATTTTTGCGTAAATTATGCGCCTCGGCGGTGGAAACGGTAGCACTTACAAGCTCCTTTTACGGCTCTGCCGCAGCTCCTGCCCAAAAGCGGCCCAGAGCCGTTGCCCCCAAAAGCGCTTTCCTCATTCAAATCCACCGAAAATGCCACCAAAATGTGAGACTTTTTATGGTTATGATTGCGTTGTAGCTTGCGACTTTGCGGCGAATGCTAAGTATGCGATGGAAAACGGCAGCTTTTCGCTTTTGATCGCGTGGGCGTCCTCCTCCTCCTCCTCCTCCTCTTGCTTTCTCGCACAATTAGCGTGTGTGTTGGGCTGGCTGTTGGTGTGGGTGTTGCAGGAACTAAACAGAAACTAGTCTCGTCCATGAATCATGACCAGACTTAAGTCTATTGTGGCAACAGTTGCTGCTGCTGGTGCTGATTGTGTCAACGACAACACAGCCACTGCCACTGCAACTGCAACTGCCACTGCAACTGCAACAACAACTGGCAATTGATTTGGTCAACATACGGCCTGCTGATTGCCACTGACTTGGTTTCTTTTTGACTAATGATACAAGCGACAACAGCCACTGCCACACTGCCACACTGGCAACTGCAACACTTGCAACATGTTGCTGACACGCGCCCATCGTTAGCCCGATTTAGTCACTTGGCAGCCAAAATCATTAATTAGCGGGAGAGGCAGTGCCTCGCAAAGGTTATTGGTCACACTGGGCTTGGCTATCTAGCCAGTGTGACCTTGCTAGGCAGCCAAAAGTGCAGATTACTCGTTGGAAAGGGACTAGAGTGCCTCCTCGGTAGCAATCTTTTCTCTCAGTGCCCACGCGTGGGCCTTGCTGGCATTTCTCAAATATTCCCCGTCATTGTTGTGGCTGCCACTCGAAATATTTCTCTCTTCCTGCCACTCCTGCCACTCCGCCACTCTGCTGTGTTTTTCTTATCAATTGTTGTGGCAAGCAGCTGTGTCTCGCTGATGGAAGTGCAATTAGTTATATGATAGCTTGTTCCTAACGATCTCCGCTAGGAATGCCGCTGACTTGCACCCATTTCTCCGCGAATGGCTGTTGACACCTCCTCCTCCTCCTCGACTCTCGACCGTGCAACATGCAACCATTATAGCTCCCGCTATAAACACAAAATCCCAGCCGATAATAAATAAATATATTCGCTGGAAGCTTCGTTATCCGATCCACCTGTTGTCGGCCGGCTGGAAATCAAAAGAGCACGTGACTGCCAACTGGCAACTTGCAACCTGTTGCAGCTACCACAACACGACCCTGCAATATCATAATTCACACTAGGCTGTCGGTGGGGAGAGGGGGCGTGGCAGGAGGCACGATCCTCGCGGGTTAACAGCCAAGCAGATAAATCGATTTCGGCCGAAAGGGCAGCAACAGGTGGCTGAAAAAAGGCTAAAAAAGCGAAGGAAGAGGCTCCAAAGGACAAGGAACTAAAACGAACAAAAAGGCAACCAGTTTGTGCTCAAAAAACGATTCACAAACTGGGTCTGTAGGCCAGAAAGGGAAAAGCAAGCAAAAGCAAACCCCAGAGATATGTTGAAATCTCAGAGATTTCAAAATAAAACAAGGAATCCCGCAACAAAAAAAGGAAGACGCGCGCGTGCAACCTTGAGATAATTTAATCGTTTTTGTTTGCGAGCGAAGCAAACGAAAAAGAAATGAAACAAGAACTGAAACGGAATAAATAAAAGGCACAAGCACAGTCACAGAGGCAGAGGCAGAGACAGAGGCAGAAGCAGGGACAGAGTGCAGCGATGGGATGCTGCTGATCAAAAGGCCAAAATGCAGTCGCAAACAATTGAAAGCATTCTCGCAACACACTGCACACCGAGGGCAGAGACGCCGCGGCAGGGGCAGCCGCACAAGAGCGAAGGCATGCCTCCGGTGGGCGGTGGGAGGGCGGTGGCCGAGAAATGTGTGCTGCGACAGCATTACATAAAGATAATGGCTTCTGTTCCCAAAAGGCACTGAGCGGCACGGCACTTCCTTGGTAGTTTGCCGATTTGGTGGCCTAGCAAGGTCACACTCCCAGGTTTGGCATCAAAAGTGTGACCTAAACAGATCAAACAATCAATGGAACTAAGGCTTTGAGGTATTTTATGAAAAATAACAAAGAAAAGTCAAGAGAATGGCATAGTTCCCTCAAAGTCATCCTACCACTCTCACTTTTGGTGGCCTAGCAAGGTCACACTGCCAGGTTTGGCATCAAAAGTGTGACCTAAACAGATCAAACAATCAATGGAACTAAGGCTTTGAGGTATTTTATGAAAAATGACAAATAAAAGTCAAGAGAATGGCATATTTCCCTCAAAGTCGTCCTACCACTCTCACTTTTGGTGGCCTAGCAAGGTCACACTGTCTCTTTTGGTCCAGAAAGTGTGACCTTTGGGTCATGTACAACCAAACCTCAATAAAAACCCTCTAGAAACCGAGCTATGAAGTACATAATGTAACCCTAACCGCCTTAGTAAATAATGGCACTGGATTACAGTCTCCAGTCTCCTGGAAGTCTCCACCCCCCGCCCCCTGCCACACTGAACCTGAGACGAGCTTCGTGTTTGCTTTCCAAGCCCTATGTGGCGCGGCGTTTGTTTATGCAACGGCGCAGCAAGCGCCAGTCGCTGCCCGGCCCTGAGGATTCTGCAAACAGAAGGCAGTTCGATATTGGAGTTGGCAGCTCGATCGGCAGTTTATTTCGCAAGCTCGAAGAAGACGCGTCTTCTCCAGCAGAGACGGGAGAATCGCAGGGAATCGTTGAGGAGACAGCGGAAGGAGAAGAGTCTGGCAGAATCTGGAAGAATCTGGGAGATGAAGGGCGACGGCGACAGCGACGGCATGAAGGAGGAGGTCCAGGGCAGGCCCAAGAGGGGCCACCCGGAGCCGACCCGGGGCCATGCCCTGACCAAGTTCATTTTCAAGAAGCTCCTGGAGAAAGTGAACAAGAAGATCAACAAGAACCTCAGCTTGCTGAAGCAGTTGGAGGAGATAATCTAAAAAAAAAAAAAATTATAATGATTTGAGAGAAAAGTAAAGAAAAGCAAAGAATTGAGAAAAAGAATGTGTCTCTTCTAGTTCCTATACCCTTCTCCCAGAGCCGCCAAGGCTCCTGGCTGGGGAAGAGAAAGCTGCAGTCGGCTCTGCTTCTTCCAGTCCCCGTCTCCTGCTCTCCGGATCTGCTGCCGTTGCTCTAACAAATGAGCTCCATGTCTCTGGCCGTCGCAAAACAAATCTGGGCAATTTTTTATGATAAATAACGCTCGGCAGAAGGGGGCGGCACTGCGAGAGGGGGCAGCAAGGGGGGGAGTGGACTGGAGATCTACAAAAACCAGGCTTAGACTGTTATATTTCGTGTAGGCCCCGCAGGCAGTTAACGGAGCTAAAAAGAGAGAAAAAAAAGAGAAAAAGGAGGCCTCTTCCGCCTCCTCGATCATCGAGAGGGGGGAGGAGGGGGCACTGCCGGCAGCTTGTGCAAACAAACAAATCGCCGCAGATTTATTTTAGTGCAAAGGCCTTAACACACTAAATTGCTGGGGCATGCGTGGGTTAACAGTCTTGGCTTCGGAGCTCTGGAGAGGGAGACAGCGGGAGAGCGGGACGACTACAGCTATCGATCGATGCGGCGATGAAAAATACTCGCTTTCAACGCAGTAATTAAAAGATGAATCGTCCTGGCGGCCCTCCCTACCCACCCCCACCCCCCTTGGAGCGAGCTGGAAAACAAATTATGCTTCATTAGGCGAGATAACGCCCCAGATCGCGGCAGGACCATACATGTATGATTGATTAATGCTTTTAACATTTCCAATTGCTATTTGCTTTTTGGTTTTTTTTCCTCTTTTTTTTGACAGTTAATGGAATGGAAGTTCGGAGTGGAACGAATTGGAGCGGTTTTCTGGAATGGTTTTCTGGAATGAAACGGAAGCAAGCACGGGAGAGTGGGAGAGTGGGAGAGCGGGAGAACTTGCAAGAGCGTAAGAGAGACTAACGGTGATCCATGGGAGGAGATTAGCAAACCGATTTGCCGTTAATGCCACTTTTGAAGTTTCCCATTTCTGCCATTTCTCTTTCTCCTCCAAGATGGAGGAACTAACTGTGCTTTGTGGGTTGTGGACTTCTAAAGGGGTTACATTTCTTACATAATTAGACTTTAAATTATTGATTAATTGATTAATTTTTGGGACGATTTTGAATATTTTAGGGTGTAGACTAGGGGTTTCAAGTAAAAAATTGTAGAAAAAGATGAGAAAAATAATAATTTTGAGGTTATAGGCAAAAAAAACCTTTTTTTAAGAAGAAAGTGAGTTTAAACTAAAAACTTCATGCTTTTCTGCTACTATTTTACCAAAGAAAGACTTTCTCTCAAGAAACCAACTGTTTTTTAGGGAAAGAAAGCCACAGCAACCCCTAATAGACCCTCTAGCGGTACTTTCTGAATACAGACCCTTCCTCGGATAGATCTCAGGATCTGGAAGGAAAGAAAAGAAGAGAAGAGAAGGGAAAAGAAACTTTCTCTCAGGGCTAGGACCCTAACGGTGCTTCGCCATCAACAGTTAGCCAACAGATGGCGCTCGGACAGTGGAGGAGAGTCACGCGCCAGGAACTTTCACTGGAAACCGAAAAGGGTTGCCCCCCGGAGGTCCTGTCTCCTTTGTTTTTGAGGAAATTTGGAGAATCGAGATAGAAATCTTGGGCCGAGAAATTTGGGTCAGCAGAACGAGAAGCAGCTGCCGAACTGGCTCCCAGACAGGGGTTCCCAGGAAGGAAGCAGAAGGTAGGTAACATCCTTTGACTGCAAGTCCCTCCTTGTCCCTTTTTGGCTGAAATTTATTTGTGGCACGCGCGCTTTTCAAACCACGACTGGCAGCTGGCTTGTCTTGAACAAAAATAAAAATTTTTGGTGGCAGAATTAATTATCCCGCCGTTCCTTGGCTTCCGCCCTAATTGGAAGCGAGGTCCAGCTTGGATTCGGGCCTTCCCAGGACTATACTATATGGTAGGACACTCACCTGCAACGAGAGGAGCGGGAGAGAGGAACGAATTAGTTTCAGTTTGAGGGGAAAATGGCAACTTTTATTAAAAGACAATCAATCAGCGGGATCTCCGACAAAGGCCGACAGCCATTACAATGGAGGAGAGCCGATCTCGGCCATCATTCGGGCCAGCCACCAGCCTGCTCTGCAATTAAGCGGCAATTCAATGCTGAATCGGAATGGCAATCGGAATGGGAATGGATTGCAGATACCTGCCTGCCTCCAAAGAGGTGCGAGTCAAGTGCCAACACTTGCGACCACAATGGCCTTCTCGCCTCTCCGCTCCGCTCCGCGAAATTGATTAAACTCATTCATAATGACACGACAGGCCAATGGCCAGACTCCAATGGCAATAGTGCCGCAGACCAGGCCCAGAGCCAGAGCCAGTGCCAGCCACAACAAGTGCCCTTGTGGAACTGCTAATAGAAACGAGCGAGTCTGGCGGAGATTGATGGACAAATGCTCTGAAATATTCAAGACTATAGAGGGAAAACCTTTAAGAGCTATAAGGATCTATAGTTTATAGTTTTCCAAAAAAAAACATTCAAGAAATAGTCTGAAACTCTACAGAACACTGTACTATAAGTGCTTCTTGCCGAACCACTACTTTAAAACGACTTTTTTCAGTTCTGTAGAGTCGTATGGGGTTCTAAAGTCCTGAAGAGTTCTATGGTTTCTAAGAAATCTCTAAGAATCAGGCTGAAAAATGGTATAATAGTGTATTATGATAAGTATTTGACGAATCACTAAAGATTTCTAGAGATATATGGTTCTATAAAGTGCTATGAGGTGCTATGAGGCCCTATAGATCTCAATAGATATATAGTCTTTAAAAAATCTCTAAGAATCAGGCTGAAAAATGGTATAATAGTGTATTATGACAAGTATCTCCCGAACCCCTAGAGTTTTCTAGAGTTATATGGTTCTATAAAGTGCTATGAGGACTATGGTTCTACAATCTTTAAAAAAACATCCAAGAATCAGGCTGAAAAATGCTATAATACTGTATTATAACACCTCTTCCCCGAACCACTTAGTTTCAAAAACATCTACAGTTTCCAAGCCTCATTTCTCTTCCGATTTCCTTTAATAATATTTTATAAAAAACCCTCAAACCACCCCCCTAACTAGCCAACCCATTATTAGAGTATTTTCTGGTGGCCAGCGGACTAATGGACGTTTCAGGGCCGAAATCGGGCCAAGAAAAATGCATTTTCCTGTCACTTTGCTGTTGGTTTCGTGTGGCCCGGGGGACAGTGTGACCAGGCTGGTGGTGGGAAAGGAAAGGAAAGGAAGGGGCGTGGCTAGTAATTTAGAAAGAGCGTCGAATGGGGGCGCTGGGGGTCGGTCCCCAGATATGATCCAATTCAATTTAAGCGCGTGTCGCATGGCGGTGGTAACAACGGCTCTGCTGCAACAACAACAACACCTACAAGCTGCACAACAATGGACACACACACCCACAGTGACCCAGCTGCTACAAATGCAATTACAACTAAAACACACGGCCCGGGGAAGAGCGGCTGCCGCAGGGAGGTGGGTTCAGCGCCGTGGGGGGTGGCTGGTTGGCAAACAAACAAACACGCGATTGTAATTTTTTTTTCTTCATTATTTTCATTTTATTTTTTTTGGTTTTGTTGCTCCGCCTACTTTCCCACACCCAGCTACTCAGCGAGTGACGAATGAACGCGAAGCACAGGCCAAGGGGGAAATAAGAGGGGGTGGGGGTGGCCACTGGCCATGCGAAAATGTTTGCCTAAATAAATTAATCGAAATTAATCGGGTTTATCGAAATAGCATGCCATAGGAGACTTTTAGGGACTTTAATTAGAGACTTCTGTAATCGATTTATCGAAATTTATCGGAAGTTATCGCTTTTATCGAAAAGCCAAGCTTAGAAACTTGATTTCTTTAATCGAATAAGTGCAATTAATCGCTTTTATCGAAAGTCACTCGGAAATAGGTCGGGAAAAGATTATTTAGAGACTTTCTTAATCGATTAATCGCTTTTAATAACTTTTATCGATATGCAAAGCCAGATTATCGATTTTAGTTTTATAACTAAAGAGGCTTTAAAAGATTTAAAGGCTTCTTAAATAAAAAATAAATAAATTAATCGCATTTATCGAGATTCCCAGCACTTTTTCTTCAGAAACTTTTTGATTAAGAAACCTTTTTAATCGAAAAATGCAATTCAAACGCTGTTATCGATATGCCAAGCAAGGTCATATCTAAGAAATGTTATTTGAAGATAATTTAGACACTTTATTAATCGATTAATCGAATAAAGTTGGCTTTTAATCGAAATCCCAACCTAAAATTCTCCCTTTCATTATTTCTCATCCCTACTCCCTCTCTCTCCCTAATTTTGCATAAAAAATTATAAACTAAAAAAAATAAAAGGAAATGTGAATCAATATAGGACTTGAGCCCCAGCCCCCGCTCCTCCCCCGCAAACGAAAAGAGATTGTACGGAGAGTGATGCCCAAAATGAAGAATGGCAGGGCTGTGGAGGAGAATCGAAAGGCGTCTGCATTTAGATTTCGAGGCAATTTCGAGGAGAATTGCCTGAAAGACAGGGGCGTGGAGAATCGGGCGGGTGGGGGTGGCGATGGGGGGGGTGTCTGTGGTCTGGGGCGTTTCTCTAGGTGACGAACGTCATCGTCGCCGTTGCCGTTGCCGTTCTCAAATCGTGGGAAAATGTTTTTCATGCTCCTGTTGCTGTTGTCGTTGTTTCTGGCATTGTTGTTGTTTCTATGGGGTGTGTGTATGTTGTTGTTGTTGCTTGTCGGCTGTGGGCTGATGAAAAGCTTTTTTGCCGCTCGCCGCAATTCGTTGCGCTGCATTAAGCAGAAAAAAAAAATAAAAACAAAAAAAATTGAAAGAAAAATAGGTCTGGGTTTTCAAATAAATTAAAAAAAAAAACAAAAAACTGTTCTAGATGTAGAAAGGTTGGTATTTTTAGTGGAATACTGGTATTTTAATACTTCTAAGGAACTAGGGGGACTAATATTAGATCCTAAGACCAGTTTCTGTCTTTCAAAAGTCTTCTATAGCTTTTATTTTTATTTTAATATTATGGTATGGGAATATATATCTTTTTCCCATAAACTTGGCTTGGAACTTCTCCATAAACTTTCCATAAAACTTTCCCATAGAGAACTCTTTGAAGCCAACTCCATTCAAGCTTTTCAGAATCTGCCAGTGTCCCCTAAAAGCAGGCTACAAAAATGGCAGCCAAGGGCAGTGCTTCTGGATCAACAAGGCACCACAACAATAAAAAAAATAAATACTAAAAAAATCAAGAAAATAAAAAATAAATAAAATAAGAAAATCAGTTGAGAAAGGAGATGGCGAAAAAGAAGCTTCCAGTCTCAAGGATTCGGAAAGTCCAGGACTTTAACAGAAAAGGAAAAATAAAAAATAAAAGAAAATCTGTAGCCAGACTTAAAAAAATAAAAATAAAATATTAAGAAGATGAAAAATCGTGGTAACCATTGCCAAAAACTAATTTTTAGAATAAAAAATAAATAAAAACAAAAAGAAAATCAGAAGAAGCAATATCTTATTGGTTATATAATACGAGGGACCAAGGCATTAAATATTTAAGTTAAATAATTAATAATTAAATAAATAAAAAAAAGAAAGAAAAATTAAAGGCAGAGCTAGATGTGGAGCCTTTGACGCCACAACCGCTTCTGATTCAACTCCGAGACGCTCGCCGCAAAGTAAACTCGTTTGAGGACAAAAATGTCCTAAAGCCAAGGTCCAAGGAGGCTTTTTGGGGAAAAGGGATTTTGGCTTTTTTCCCTCACTCTCGGTATACGGGCACACTTTTTTTTTCAAAGGTAACTGGTTCAGGTATTATTTTTATAATTAAAATATCTTTGTTTTTAATCATAAATATTTAATTTTTAATAAAAAATACTTAATGATTAAAAAATAAGTCAAGCCACCTGGCTTATCACACACGCATGCCCTGCCCTTGGACCGCCCCACGCCCCCCGCCCTCGAATATCGCCCAAGACCGCCCACACGAGCGCACTTTGAGTCGCTTATCAGTTTGCGAAAAAGACTTCCAACTTCGGCAGCTGCCGACAGCGACGCCAGCAGCGACTGCAACTGAGGCAGCAGCAGCAGCGTTTATCACCGACTAAGCGGGCGAGCGGGCTAGCGGGCAGGCACTTGCATGCATTATATGCAATTCCAAAGAGTCCCCCCGCCCCTGCCCTTGCTCCCAATTGAATTTCTGGCATTTTCAATTTCTTTCCTAATTCCCTTCCACCTCCTCGTTCGCTCTAGCGGCACCTGATAATTCGAAAGCAAATGACTGATAAAGGCAAAGCCGGCAATAATAATAATTACAGTAACAGCGAAGAGGAAGAAAAGCAAAGCGAAGAACAAGAACAAGAACGAGCATGATGCGATGGGACAGTTCAAGGCGCTTCGGCCTCAGCTGGCTGGGCTGGCACGACAGAAAGTCTGCCGGCCGAGTTGCTGACATTTTCTGATTGCGGTATCAGAAACTGTATAATAGAGGGTGTTGGGAGATAAATGTTTGAATCAGATTATAGAATATTAATAATAGAATAATTAATTAAACAAATAATGAAGAATAACTATATTTTTTACGAAATAATAGCTTTTTTTTAATAGTTATTTAAAAAAAAAAAAAAACTTTAATCTCTAAGTACTAAGTTTTTCCAAAAAGTTAGTTCTATTTTATCATAATATTCCCCTTAAACTCGTAAGTACACACTGCGTATACTTAATATAAGGATTAAGGAGGCTTATTTTTGAGATTTTTTAGTTTTTTTTTCTAATAATCTAATCCATTTATTAGATTTTAAGTCAAAAATAAATTTTAAAAGCAAAAATGGAATAAAAAGCCTTAAGTACACACTGCGTATACTTAATATAATGTGGCTTATTTTTGAGGCTTTTAAGGAGATTTTTTTACAGAGGATAAGATTTTAAATAAAAAATAAATTTTAAAAGCAAAAATTGAAGGAAAAGCCATTACATTCCCTCGAAAGATTAAGTACACACTGCGTATACTTAATATCCTAAGACTTGATTAAGATTATTTCAACTATTATTAACATTAACCATATATTATAATCTTAAAAAAAAACAATAATAATAAGCAATAAGCCCACACTGCGTATACTTGATGTATGACAGTAGACCAAAAATATCAAGTATACGCCATGTTGGTCTACCATTTTCTTGAAAAATTCCATCCGATTTCAGACAGATCGTGTTCTTAGGGCCAGATTGGATCGGCGGACTCACCCTGATTGCTTAGGCAGCAGGCAGCGGCAGGAGGAGACCGAAAGAAAAGAAACGAAAGCACTCCAAGAGATAAACTGAAACACCGAGAGCCGAAATCCGAAATCCGTCTCTCTCGCTGATTACTTCTATTATTTAAATTAATTATTTTCACTTTTCCTTTTTAGGCGGCGGGAGGGGGGGGTGTTGTGTTGGCGGGCGGACAGGCTATTTCAGATGCATTTGGCGGCCCTTTAAACTTCCTTGAACCTGCAGATGCGTTATGCATTCACTTCCAACATGGCGTTCATTTTCCTTTCCGCACAAATCACCAAAAAAAACAAAAAAAACGGTAATAGTTTTTTTTTCACAAAAAATAATTATAATTAGGGGGGAATTATGAAGGCAAACGGCACGAACTGCAAAGGAATTTCTGCCTTTGAACACGTAGACGCGACGCAGACGACGCAACGCGATGACGACGCGGCAGCGCAGCAGCGAGAAGCGGGCAGAACAGGCAGCGGCGTCGGCAGAAAACGCGTGCAGCCTTGAGAAGATCGCGATTGCGACTAAAGCAGCGCGCCTGCTGGCGTTAAAACACGCGCGCGCACGCCCAGCAAGGAAGCGAGGAAAAGGAAGAAAAAAAAAAAATGGCTCCACGCTTTTCTGTGTCACTGCTGCACAGTGGCTGATGCTGCTGTTGCCGCCTCTTCTGCTGCTGCTGCTGCTGCTGTGGCAGTTGCAGTTGCAGTTGCAGTTGCAATTGCAGTTGCTGTGGAGAAACACGCGACGACGCACACAAAATAACTAACAGCGGCTGTTGTAAAATGGCAACTGACCGCAGCAGGCGAAATGGAAACGAGTAACGGATAGAGCAGAAAGCACACGGAAAATAAAAAGTCGCACTCACTCACGTCCGCTCCCTCTGCACTGCACCGAAAAACTAAATGAAATGAAATTGGCGATGGGCAGTGGCGACGACAAACGGCAAACGGCAAACGCAGCTGCAGCTGGCTAGTTCTCGCTAGAGATGCACACAAAATCTCTGAGGCTGGGGGGCCATTTGGCGGGTTTTTTGCATAACAAGAAGAAAAGCTTATTAAAGTTATTATTTCTAAACTATTTAAGGTTTTATGACTTTAATTGGACTTAAAGTGTCCAGAGCCCTGAAAAATATGCAATAATTTTTTAAATTCATCCTAAAACCAAAAAAGTTTACATTTTTAATAGAAAAGTCTATAAAAAATCCATCTCTGGTAATATTTATACTTTTCTAAGAATTAATTCTTAATCTTAAAAGAATAAACTATTTTAAAGCTTATCTAGTTTATTTTAAATAGTTTTCTATAATTATTTTAAATGATCCTCTAATCTAGCTTTTTTTAGCTTTTTCCCGCCACTAATGATTCTAACATTCTTTTTGCAAGCATTTCACTTTTCACTTGCATTCGCAGTCTACCGAGATGAAGGAGGGAGCGAGCTAGCGAAAGGTGAGAGCGGGCGGTGGGGATGACGTGATATTGGTGGAGAGTCGGCAGCCAGCGAGCGAGAGAACGAGCGCGGAGAGAGGTGGCACTTTGCTGCCACGCTTCGTCAGCTATACGTTCCCTCGTTTGTCGTGTGTGCGGAAGTGCAGAGCATGGCGATGGCGATGGCGATGTCAATGGCGTTGGCGGTGGCGTTGGCGTCGGCGTCGACCGCATCGGCGGAACGCAACGGCGTAAGTGCAAGGCCACACGCGTGCGAAAGAGAGCCAGAGGGAGAGGGAGATGGAGCGTGAATTTTTATTTAACAAAGTTTTTTTTCCCCCCTTTAGGTTTTTTCCTTACTGGGAGTGTAGGTGAGCGACTGGCAAAGTGTAACTGTAACTGATCGCGTTAGATGTGCGGAGAGCGCGTGTTCTTCCTCTTACTTTTATGAATTGAAATATTGCTTTTTTTCAGGTTGTTATTATTGAAAAATAATTAGTTTTTTTATGAAATTATACTCTATACTTCTTGGTATAATATTTCGCTTAAATAATGTCTAATAATTATTCTCTATTAATCACTTTCATATTCTAATTTCTTTCCGTGCACGCGCGTGCCCTTGAAAACTTAACCCAAGGCAGCTGCTGCCAGCGCCCCCTTCTCTACTCGGCCCCCCTAGATTTGCCATCCCCCGCCCCCGCCCCCGCCACTTTCAAACTGTTTGCTGGCAAACAAAAGAAAGTGCACAAATTGTTGAAATTTTCTTAGCGAAATCAGCAACAAACGAATTCGAACCTCGCACGTAAATGTTGCTAAGAGCCAATGGCCACAGTTTTCATTGCCAAGCACACAGTTTTTTTCCTCTTTATTCTTAATTTTTTTTTGTGCCTCTAAGACGCTATTTTTCGCCGAGTTGCGCAAAAAGAACGAAAATAAATTTTTGGGGAAAAAAAAAATCAAATTACAGGGCAGGCGGGGGGAGAGGCACAAGGAGAGCGGAAGAGAGCAGCGACATTACAAGAGAAAGGGAAACGCAGGAAGAAGATGAGAGCAAAATGGAAGTTTACTCACTGCATCTAACGGTAGTTTTTGGGTGGAACTTGTTATATTTTAAATCATTTTTTTGGAAGCCTTAAAAATATGCCCCAAAATATTAAAAATTAAAACTAAATATTTATGTTTCAATTATATTTAAATTCGATCTCCCTTAATTGCCTTTTCCTTGATCGGGAAATGGAAAAGAGATATCCAAACGTCATGCTAGCCATCGATGTATCGATGTCTATGTAGATCGGAGTACAGAGATGCAAAGATATATAAATATTTACAGAAAAACATACATACAATGGTCTATTTGTTTATTTTATGTGCGCACGCTGCCAATTGCGAGAAAAAAGTTTCAATGTTCAAGGTCATGCGGCGAATGCACTTAAAACAATAACAAAAGGCCCACACAAAAAAAAAATTAAATTAAAAATAAATAGAGAAAAAAAAAGAGATAAAAATAACAAATAGTCAGTCAGTCAGACAGTAACATACGCAAAATGTTCGACTTCTACAAATTGCAAAAACTAGTGCAGGGAAAACCGAATGTATAGACATTCCCACAGTTTCCCACAGTGGGCACTCGAAAAGATCGATTTTTGTAGATTCTTATGATCGGAATAATAAAAAATTAGTCCATTGAAAAGATTAAAATATTACTCAACCTCCATTTTCTTTTTTAAAATCTAGATTAGTTAACATTTTCCAATAGCCACTGTACCATATATTCGAATATATATTCCCCCCGATGTGCTTACATACGTTTGTATAACTGTATGTCTGTGTGAAACCATTTGCGCTCGTCAATTGCAAACGCGTCGCCGCCAACGCCAACTGCGGCAGTGACCGCGGCAGCAGCAGAGCCCCATCGCTGCCATCACAGCCATCGCAGCCATTGAATTTTCACTGTCAAGGTCGAGCGTTGTTCTGATGCGCAACGCAATGCGCAATGCGATCGCTTGGCCACGGAGCGCGAGAGAGGGCGAGAGCGAGAAAAGTGCGGAGAAGAAAATGGAAAAAAAAAAAACGGCCCACAGTGCGAACGAAAACGAGAACACGAATGGAGAGTGCACACGACGCTGTCTCTGCTTCTTCCTTGGGGGGACGGCGAGTGGATGCAAGGAGGGGATACAGTGGGGATAGTTGGGGAGAGAACCGAAGAAAAAATGCAACCGATCTTGTTTCATATTTAAATAGTTTTTAATTACAAATCTTTTTTGTATTTAAATCTTAATGTTTTCAGTTGATTCCCCTTGAAATGTAAATACAATTTTTTTTTATCTGCCACAGTGGGTCAATAATTGATTCCACTGTGCTGGTGTGTGTGGGCGCTATGGCGGAAACGATATGCGACTTATGTAATGCGACAATCGCAACAAACCCAACAACAACAACAACAACAACAACAACAACAACAACAAAGTACAGGCGACGCGTTGGCAGCGTCAAATGCATGTACGCACGCGTTCGTTTCGCCCTTCGCCGGGCCCCCCTTATCAGCACAGTGTCGTAGGTCGTAGGAGAAGAGGAGGAGAACAAAGAGGGTGATAGAAATAGCGGGTTTTCCCACAGAGAGGACATAGTGGGGCTTGAAAATTTGAATAATTTATTTAATAATCAAATTTCTTTAATCTGCTAGTCCTTTGCAGTAACCCCCCCGTCCCCCCTCCCCACTCCCAACCACCCACGCCCCTTCCTGCACTTTCTTGTTTTTGTTGTCGGCGAACGCTTTTCATATCGCTTGGCGTCTGTTTCCCAGTGTGTACACACTTATTCTTTTTTTTTTTTCGCCCCCCTTTCCTTTTGCCTTTTGCGCCTTTTGTGCTTTTTTCATGTTTTCCTATCGCATTTGTTTTCTCAAGTTCGCGCGCGGCTCTTGTGCAATTTGTCATAATACTGCTTCCCACCACTCCACCCCCCTCTGTTGAGACCCCCTTTTACTGTAATCTCCCCGCCCTCACCCGCACACGCTGCGTATGCGTAATATTTCACGAGAGTGAAGTGCAAAAAAATTGCTGCGTTTTGTCAGCGGTAAGCGTAAACAAAAACAAGCCGCCGCCAAATGCACTTTTGGCCATAAATCAGCGAGGAGAATGGCAGAGCATCCATGGCAGGGAGTGGTGGGGGGCAGACTGCAAGGCGCCACGCCCACTGGTCCAACTGGTCCGAAATGAAGACATAATTTGACATAAGCGGTGTTAAAGTTCACCAACAAAAATCTCAAAAAAAAAATCAAAATAAAAGCAAAAATAAACTAAACGGTGACCGAGAAAAAAAATAATGACGAGAGGCCGACCCAGCGACTGATTGACGACGACTGTGGGGACGGGCGGCTTCTTTTGGTGATAATGTCAAAGGCAGCCAGCCACGCCCGCCCCTCCCCTGGCACGCCCCCGCCCCGAGCCCTCGCTACAGGCCCCACCACCAGAGAGAAGAACCGCAAATGCAGCAGCAAATGCAGTTCCTGTCAAAGCTGCGATTAATCTCACTCAGGGAGTCGCTGAAAGAGGGGCATGCAGCAGAAAGTGCAACAGCACTCGCAGCAGCACCACAAGCTTCAGGACAGTGGGAGCAGGACGTCGAATAAGTCAAATACTTAAAATATTTAAGAAATTTATATTTAAATTTATTCAAAAAGAATGATTAAAAAAAAGAATATAAACTAACTTAAATCTATAATATTTAATTAGTTAGTTTAGATTATATTTTAACTCTTAAAATCTATAATATAATAAGTGTTTTTTATCTCATAATATTAGATATAGACTATTTTTTTAAATATATTTATAATTTTTTATTTTAAAAACTTGAAATCTATCACAGAAACGGACAAACGGACACGCGGACATAGTCTTATTTTAAAAAATACCAACAAAAATGTTTAAAAAATAAACAAAATAATAAAAAGTCTGACTAGATGTTACAAAAATTATTCAATTTATAATCTATAAGTATATATAATTATATAAAAATATATATAAAAAATATATATAAAAAATATATATAAAAAATTTTCTTTAAGAAAATCCATCAACCATAAAATGCCTTGAAACTGTGTGCTTCAGCCCACTGTACCTTTGGCGCTCATAATTGAGATATGAACTTGGCAATATTTCATAAAAAGAAAATGTAGACAAAAAACGAGCAAGTCACAAAAAAAGTGAAGAAGAAAGAGCCAAGAGGACTGACCAGGCCCGGACCAGGCCGGAGAGGACCAAAACCGGCCAAGGACCGTCGAAGATCGCAGCTTGTTCGTCTAGAAATAACTTAATTGTCACTCAATTACTCAGTTTTCAGCTAAAAGCATTCATTGCTCTGGCTTAGCGTCAAATTGGCCAAAAGGGGCATCAGCCAGAGGAGCTGGTCCCAGCCAGGCACCGGCGAGCTGCAGAAGAAAGAGCCGAGGCCGAGGCAGAGGCAGAGACCGAGGCCGAGGCCTAGGCGTGAATAATAGTTGCCAAGACGCGTCTGCTCCACGGGGCCGTGAATGAAAATTGATGAGTTGCGACAGTTTTTGGCCAAAGGGCAAAATCATCCAGAAAAAGAGTTGGTAGAAACAAAGTGTGGCTTTTTAAATGCTCTCGTTTGTGTTATTTTATAGAATTTTTATCATAAAAGCCTTAAATATTAATTCCTACAAGTACCAGGTTTGAATATCTTTTAACTTTTTAAAGCTTTCGATTTAAGACTTTCTAGGCTTTAAACCTTTTTGTTTTTCTAAAATTGCAAGAAATCATAAAGAAAAGTTTAGAAAACTAAAGTGAGGCTCTTAAATAATGATAATCTGTTACATAATATTATTAAATATAATTTTAATCATAAAAACCTGAAATATTTATCCTTAAAAGTACCGGGTATGAATATCTTTTATATTTTTAAAGCTTTCTAGTTAGTTTTAATTGAAAGAAATCATCCAGAAAAGTTTAGAAAACTAAAGCGAGGCTCTTAAATTATAAACTTTTAAATGCTCTGTTATATAAAATTATTAAATATATATACTTTTATCATAAAAGCCTGAAATATTAATTCCTAAAAGTACCGGGTATGAAAATCTTTTAAAACTTTTTAAAGCTTTTGAGCTAAGACTTTCAAGTCTTCTAATCTTTTTTTCTTTAAATTGCAAGAAATCATCAAGAAAAGTTTACAAAACTCAAGTAAAGCTTTTAAATATTGAACTTAAATATAAAATATAAAATAAATATAAATTATTAAATATAATTTTGATCCTAAAAGCCTGAAATACTTAGTCCTACAAGTACCGGGTATGAATATCTTTTTTCTTTCAGAAACTTTTTGCTTGAAACTTCCAAGTCGCCTTTCTAGTCGCTAGCTAACCTTTTCCTATAATTTCCAATACCCTTTCGAAAGGTTATGAAAAATGCCAGAAAAAAGCCTCCAAAACGGGGCTCGGCCCGGAGAAGGAACCTTTCCTTGAGAAAAATATGAAAAAAATAAAAAAATGGACAAACTACTTTGTCATGGTCTCTTCGGGGGATTGGCCAGCTCCATGCAACTATCAATCAAATAGCTCGTGTGGGTGACCGTCAATCGCTTTTTTTTGCGCAGCCTGGCCTTTCGAAAGGTCAGCCCTGATTGACATAAATGGATGCATTCATTTTGATTGAGGGACTCACGATGATTGAACTTTGCTAATGAGCTTTATTGACCCCGGGGGAGTAATGGCTTTCAGGAGAGGATATCTTTCGGGATTTCTGGACTTAATTATGTTTTGAGGATGGCCTTGATTGATGGACAGCTTAGCTGGATGATTGAGTGATTGATGGGAAAATAAGAGCTCTTATAGTAGTTGGTATTTTTTTCCTTAGAACTCCTGGCTTGATATTTTTAATAAATTAAAAGAAGGGGCTTATCTTTAAAATATAATTGCCAGCATCTGCGCGTGATTGATGCCGTTTTTAGTGGCCATTTTGGTGGAAGGTCCTCCTCGTCCTCATCCTCATCCTCATCCTCATCCTCATCCTCGTCCACCCACAGGCTCTCTGCCATAAATCCTAATCAAAACTAAGCGCAAACAAGCTCGACTCGCTGGAGTGCCACAAAATAATAAAAAAAGCCCTGGGTTTTGGGCTTTGGGCTTCCAAGGCACCTCCGGAACGTGCGTCTATAAATCCATTAATGCCATTTACCGCATAAACATAAAGTAAGCCCTCCCCCTGCCCTCCTATCATGCCAATGATGATCATCATTATGAAGATGCAGCAGACTTTTCGGGGCATCAACACCAAAGGCAAAAAAAAAAAGGCAGAAAAAAGGAGGGAAATTTCGGATCCCAGATGCCACAAAGAGATCCCAGAAGAGATCCCTCCTGTACAGCTCCGACTTCTCCCAACCTCGCAGCAATTGCTCCATAAAGTAAAACTAAATTGCTCAATAATTTTGTCCACATTTGATTATGTCTTCTGCGGGGGGGTGGAGTGGGGAGGGGGCCTCTAGCTAGATGGCTCTTGAGGCACTCAAAAAAAAAAAGGGGGTTTCCAGGGAGGAGAGTGTTTGGGGAGATTTTGTAAGTATTTTTAGGGGGTTTCTCTTGGTTTCTATAAGAAAATATTAAGTGTTGGATGTTTTTATATTTAAATCTATATTTTTTTTAATTATAATTCCTTAAAATATACTTTTTTTAAGACATTTTTTAGTTAAACTCTTTCAAAATCCAGACTTTTCTTTAATACTCCTTGGTTTTCTGACATTTTTTCTTAAACTTTTTTCTCGTTCAGTGTACAGTGAACTCTCCCAGTTGGTAACCCCCTATACCCCCTGCCCTGTCGACCCCCCTCGACGAATTGCAGTCACGATTGTGCGGGGCAGGCCAACACTAAATTCAAAACCCATAAAGACATCAAAGCAGGCAACGCGTGTAACAATTTGCCAGCCAACAAAACAACAACAACTACAACAACAACAACAGTAACAAGGACAACAACAACAACAACAAGAATGGCAACAACAAAACAAAACAACGACAAACGCAACAAAACGCAAATTAACAAAACACAGTTTTTTTTTTTTTTTTCAGATTCAGATATTCGGAGGAGACGGGCCCGAAGGAGTCCGCTGAGATGTTGGTTGGTACTACAAACAACAACAACAACAACGACAGCGACAGCGATTGGTAACAGAAAAAAAAGGCCAAGAAGAAGAAAAAAATACAACGCGACCTGGCCAAGGTATCCGCACCCGCACAAAGCCAACAACAAAGCCAACAAATGCGAACAACAAACAACAACAAGATGCCAACAAGGAAACTGGTAATACCCTTTGGCCAAAAAACACATCTCTTGGCCGAAACTCAATGGGCTCTTATACCCTTGCAGGAGGTATTGCCATTTCGGTCAGGGTTTTGGCTATATCTTGGCCAGTTTCTATCCGATTCTCAAGCGGAATACCTTAATCGATTTGTAGA
Source organism: Drosophila monieri (assembly GCA_035047585.1). NCBI lineage: Eukaryota > Metazoa > Arthropoda > Insecta > Diptera > Drosophilidae > Drosophila > Drosophila monieri. Next base: position 8,822,483 of record JAWNPJ010000061.1, on the reverse strand, counting down.
TTGATTCTCCATCCTTCTGCATCAAAATCTGAAAACAAAATATTTTTTCGATTTTTTCTAAACTTTTCTGGAGGATCCCCTTCAAAAATGCATGGGAGCACTATATGGACTCCAGAGAAGGCTATATCTTGGCCAATTTCCCCCCGATTCATAAGCGGAATGTTTTAAACGATTTCTGGATCAATTCCTCATCGTTCTGCATCAAAATCTGAGAACAAAATATTTTTTCGATTTTTTATGAAATTTTCTGGGAGATCCCCTCCGGAAATGCAAGGAAGCCCCATATGGCCCACAGGGATGTCTATTTCTCGGCTGATATTCATCCGATTCTTAAGCGGAATACCTTAATCGATTACTGGATCGATTCCCCATCATTCTGCATCAAAGTCTAGAAACAAAATATTTTTTAGATTTTTTCGAAACTTTTCTGGGGGATCCCCTTCGAAAGTGCAAGGGAGGACTATAGGCCCATTTGGATGGCTATATCTTCGCCAATTCCTATCCGATTATCGAGAAGAATACCTTAAACGATTTGTAGGTCGATTCCCCATCATTCTGCATTAAAATCTGAAAACAAAACATTTTCTCCATTTTTTATAAAATTTTCTGGGTGATCCCCTCCGGAAATGCAAGGAAGCCCCATATGGCCCCCTAAGTTGGATATATCTCGGCCGATTTCTATCCGATTCTTGAGCGGAATACCTTAATCGATTACTAGATCGATTCTCCACAATTCTGCTTCTAAATCTGAAAACACAATATTTTTTATATTTTTTGTCAAGGCCCTGTTTCAAAGCCCCCCTAGCTCCTAAAATGAAGTGAAATGCTCCAGAATGAGAAGATACTCTAGTTCTATTGATAGTTTAACCATTTAGACGTTATCTAAGATATATTTATGAAAAATATAATAAAGTTACATAAGAAATGTCATAACTTAAAAATATCCAAATGAAAATTGAAATATATGTAGGTACTCCCCTGAAGTAATCAGCCAACCATTGACGATCGAAGCCACCCACAACGGAAATCTGAAAGGCAGAGAGGTATGAGGGGCCGTCGGAAAGAGACGGCCAGATGGGAGTAGAAAGAGAGGGAGGAAGGAAGGTAGTCACGATCGATGGCGGAGCTGAAATGCTCATTAAAAATGTAGAAAGCTCTCCCCAAGAGCCCCGGAGATGCAGCGGATCGAACGATATACGAGTATATCTGGCGGATCGCCCGAGTCGCCCGGATACCCCGATCTGCCGCCGATCTGTCAGCGCTAATCGCACGATCTTAATTTACAGGCAAACACAGGACAGGACTACCGGCGTCCAAGAGAGACAGATGTATGCCCGGCAAGAGAGAGAGAGGCAGATACAAAAAAAAAAAAAAAAGTAACAGCCAACTGATGCGATCTTGGCCAATTTGGCGAACGCAACTTTCGCTTTTGGCCCGCTAACGATCGTCAATCGACGGCAATTTATTATTATGCAGCGTTCGCTTGTTCGTATTTAATTCAATTAAAAGTCGGTTAGAAATCATGGTAATTATGTTACCAGGAAAGCCAAAGAACAGCCAGGCGAATGGCAAGTGTAATTTGTAATGATCATTAATCGACAGATTGCCAGGAGGAGTGGGGAGTGGGGAGGGGTGGGCCGATGGGGGGAATAAATGTCAGTTACAAGTCGTGATTGCCAAGACATCCATTAAAGTCTCTGGGAAAATTATACGAAGTCATTGAGAGATTTTCAGACACAAAAAATTAGCATAAACTAAGTAAGAAATTAAAAAAAATTAAATATTTTTCATTATTTTTTTTTAGGCTAAATAAATCATTAAAGTTTTTTTGTAAATTAGTTTTTAAATAAAGCTTTATAGGGAGGCAAGTCTAATTATTAAATTAATCTATTATTTTTTAAGTAATTTTTAGGTTTTTTAAGTCAATAGGTCTTTAAGACAATAAATTATAATATTTATTAAAAAAAAGAAGTGCCTGGAAGTCAAGAGGAGTACCGGGTATTAAATAGTTTTTAAAACTATAATTATTTCTTTGTATTCCTGTTTATTTTTTTACAAAATATATTTTTAAAACCAACAATTTTTCAGCCTAAATATTGTTTTAACATATAAAAGTTTATCTTACATTTATTAGAAATAAGGAGAGGAGTACCGGGTATCATTTACTCAAAAACTAAACTATTCTCTATAGTTTAATTTATTTAATTTTTTAGCCAACTATTTAAGCCATTAATCTTTTAATCTGTTTCCAAAACACGGCCAAGAAATCTAAGTATCTTATCAGAAACGATTTTCCGGGTAAAAATGTGGCCTGATTGGCAATCAAGATTGACTCGAACATCAAATTGCATTTAAGCCAAATCCATCACTTTGGGCCAGGTTTGGAAAAACTTCAAATATGACAAGAATTCAGCACAGACTCTGGACAACAACAACAAAAATGCCAAACAACCAGAGCAACAACTTTGACAACTTTGAACAACAACGCTTTCCGCTTTATATTTTTTTTTGGTTTTTTTTTTTTTGTTTCCTGCGATAACAAACAAGCAACAACAATTGTTTGCTGAGTGAGGCGTGTGTGGGCGCAATTTTCCATTGAATTATAATTTTTTTTCCGATTTTCTTTGCATTACAATTTTCCTTTTCAGCTGCCATCTCTTTCACTCTTTTTTGTGGATTTTGGCTTGTCATAATTTTCATTACATGTTTTTTCTGCCATGTTTGTTGCTATTGTTGCTGTTGTTGTTGTTGGCAAAGCCAACCTTAAAGCCTGATAAAGATCTTGGCATAGAGAGTGCGGGCTGTTCAACAATAACAACAACAATAGCAATAGCACAAACAACAACATGCAACAACAGAAAATTGCAACAATCTGATAAAGACAACAACTGAGAAACTCAACTGAGAAACTCAATTGCGGTTTGGCATCGTCCCGACTTGCTCTACAACAACAACTAAAAAATAAGTTTACTTAAAAAAAAAAATCAGGCAACAAACAAATTTGCTAAAAAAAAATTAGGCTTTTGAACAAAAAAGTGCGTGAGCTGTGGGTTGGGATTTTTATTCTCCCTTTTTTTCTTTTAATTTTATTTTTTTATTTCTTAAACTAAGTTTTAATTTTAAACAATTTCTTTACTTTTAAATGACAACTTTTGTCAAAACAAAATGCAAACAAAACTGTTTGTGTTGCGCCTGCGCCTTTGCCTTCCAAGAGAGGCAGCAGCCCACCGATCCGACCCCCTGCCCGTCATCTACATGCCACCCATCAACATTTTCCGCCCACCCACGCAGCCTCCGCTGACGGATTGAGAGATTTCCCGTAACAGGGCCTCCTTCTTGCCTCATTGCGGGGCATGTTGTTCGTTGGACGCAGTGGCGCAAATCGGGGACGCCATGACATTATAATATGTCAATTTTTATGCCGCTTGGCAGGCGCGTGTTAGAAAATGTCAAAATCCAGCGGGGCAGCCAAGCTCTCAAGTCAGCCGCACAACACCAACAACATGGCTAAAAAAAAAGGCCAATAACAAAAAAAAAAAAAATGCCAGCAACAACTCTATTGTGCGCCCACGCGTTTTGTTCGCGTTTTAAAACGCGACCACTGTGTGTGCTCGTGTCAACCCCCCCCCAGCCCCATCGACCCACCCAACCCCTTCACCCCTTGCGGCTTTTAACTGCCCCTCCCCCACTATCCGCCCCCCACGGCATGTTTTATAGTTTTTTATTTGCCTGCATCGAACATTTTTATGCGACTTCAGCGGACGCTTTGTCAGGCCCACAGGGGCTACAAAAAAATGTTAAAAAAAAAAAAAAAATTAAAGGAGCCAGGCCAGGGGTGGGGGTACTGGGCTGCGGCCTGAGATCTAGTGCGGGTGCGGCCACAATTGATATTTCGGATCAAAATATCAAGCAGAGTTGCATAAACTAATTTCCAGCAGAAGTTATGGCAAGCAGGGAGTTCCAGTTTCTAGACTGTTTTTCTTAGAGCTTTTCTTGGGACTTATTATAGATCTTTTCCATAACTGTCCTATATATCATATCTAGGGGTCTAAGAACCCTTTCCAGTCCTAACTTCGTAGCAGATCCCTCCTAAAGACCTTTTTCAGATACTTTTTGAAGATATTTTAGACCAAAGAGTAGTTCCCTTAAACCTTCACTTTTTAACCTTTAACCTTAAGCCTTGACACCCATTTTATTTATTTATTTTCTCAGAATATAATTAAGTAATATTATTTACTAAATAACTAATATTTCCCCTTCATATCTTTGAACTTCACCTTTAACCCTGTATCACTCCTGAACTTCCCACACATTCACCTTTTCATTCACGGAGCTCCTCTGGCAGCCCCTCTGGCAGACACTTTGTAGATTCCCGAAATCTTCTCTAATTTTCTCCTGCGCCTCCCCCCACCCCCTCCTGTCTTTGGGCCTTCCTGCTGCGTTTTTTAGTGAATTTATTTTGGTTTTATGTGGCCGTTTATCACGCATCGCTGTCAAAATGTCACTTTAGCTTAGCGTTGGCAGGCGATATCTCCAGAGGAGCGGTAGTCGCAGCTTCCAAGCCACTCCTCGCCTTGGAAGGCTTTTTTTGTGTTTTTATACCCTAACAGGGGGTAGTATAGCTGGAGGGGTATGGTACTATTCCTAGGGACTTTGGAATAGCCTTGTCCGCATGTCCGTGTGTCCGTCAAAGTGTTCTGACCCCCTTAACTCGCTCCGTTTCAAAGCTATCGAGCTGAAACTTGGAACACGGCTGTAGTTCGGTCTAAAGAGGTGGAAGACCCAAGAAACCCCATAGATACCCTTTAATTTGACCCTGAAATGACCCTTGAAACCCTCTAAAATCCGCCTCCCAGGGTATGTAGCCTTCGTCGCTGCTTTAAACCACTTTTCACTGACTTTTTTAGACGCTACGCATGCGTAATAACGCATAACAGCAACGGCAACAAAATCACGTTAATGACAGCCAACGACGACGTGCCATCTGGACCCAGTCCCCCCCTCACTCGCTCCTCCAGCTCCAGCTCCAGCTCCTTCTCTTTCTTTTTATAATTTTTTTTTTAGTTTTTGTTGCAGTTTCTTCGCCTTCGAGATGCGCCTCAATTTTAAGCCTGCGGGGCTACACAAAAAAAAGGAAAGAAAAAAAATCTCGACCGCTGTTTTGTCACATCATTATCAAGTATCAGGTGAAAGAGATGGCACCACCCCAGGTGAAAGAGAAAGAGAGGGACTGTGGCATTTTCGACATTATTGACATGACAGCGAGACTTTAGCAGGTGTGAAGGAATTCGCCTTGCCTGACACTAAATCATGGCATATTCCTCACCTCTCCCCCATCCGACACCTCTGCCCAACCCCCCCGGCCCACCCTACAAGCCTTACACTCATGTCGGCGACTGTCCGCAGTGTCCGCGGTGTCCGCGGTGTCCGCAGTGGCGGAACTTTTGTCGGCGGCTTTGATTGCAACTCGAAGAGCTGGACTCGAATGTTCGGATGACGGCGATGACGACGACGTCGAGGATGATGATGATGTTGCCACCACCAGTGGCGTTAATAAAGTCATCTAGCGGTAAACACTGGTCAGCAAAAAATAGCCACAAAAAAACAGGTGCTTGAATAGCCTGGGAAAAGGTTAACCCTTTGTGGGTTTTTAGTTTGGAGTTAAGAATAGAGGGGTTTTTGGCTCAGAAACCTTGTTCTGAAGCTCTTGCTGGGGTTTTCTTCTTTATTTTTGCTTATAATTTTCAAGTCCTTTTTCCGGATCAGTTTTCTTTTTTTGTTCTTGGCCAAAAATGGGAAAATAGGACAAGCTTAGTCACATAACTTTCCTAGTTTTAGTCTAATCTTGTCTAATCTTGTCTCTAAGTCTCTAACATCTTGTGTCTATAATTCCCAACTTCCTTTTCTTGGCCCTTTCTAGTGCTTATAATTCTCAAGCTATGAGTTTTCGATAGTTTTTTATGATTTAGTCTTATATAATATAGGTAAGATGGTGAAATATTGTAAGATATAGATAGATATAGATAGTCAGATGTAGTGGGAATAGATTTGTCTCTTAGCTTTCCAATAAATTAAAAAATGATAGGTTATCCTTAAAAAGAGTCAAGTTCTCAGGCTTCTACCTTGAAGTCCCCCTCTATTTTTACTTTAAAACTTCTTTTAACTTCAAATCCCAAACTTCTCATATACCTCCAACCGAAAACCTGCTGTCTAGTGTAAACAGCAATGTCAATTGAAACGTTTAACGAGAGCAAAGCCCATTGGAGACCCAAAGACCCAGCCATCAGTCCGGATCCGATCGGATCGGAAGGCCTGATGAAGTCCCAAAGCAGCGGACACGCAGCCAAGGCACCACCACAACACAAGAAGGCAACAAAAAGAGGCAAGAAAGCATGGCATGGACTGCTTGCAACAAAAAGCAAAAAGTGCAGCGGCAAGGCGGCAACAAAGTGTGCGCCTTGTGGTTGTTGCATGAATAATTCATAACAGCGACGGCAGTTAATAACCGGAGAGCACAAAAAAGTGAAAGCTCATAAGGCAATCAGTCAAAACGTCATCAATAGAATTAAGTAATCAACTCGGGGACCCAAAACAGCCTGCTGTTGCTGCTGCTGCACAGCCGCCACCGAAGGAGCCACCGAAACTGACCACACACAACAATGGCACACAAAAAAAAGCACACACACACACTCATAGAGGTTGTATCTCTCTCTAAAAAAAAAAAAAGTAAGGAAGGCTACAAAACAACTGATTGCGGTCCGAAAAGGAGTCGAGAAGTCGAGAACAAAAAAAGGCGCGAGTGGCAGGACCACCGGCAAAAAAGCACAAAAAAGCAAAAAAGAAGGGAAAGCCAGCTCGGGAAGGAAGCGAAGCTTAGATACTCTCTTGGAGTTGCAAGGAGGATATACTGAAGTGATCCTTATAGTCTTACAGTGAAATAATTTCTAGAGAGAGTCCTACAACTGTCAGACTAGACAGGCTTGTACCGACTCTGGAAGTAAAAATCTAAATCCGATCAAGCAACTAACGTCTTGGGATGAAGCACACTCATCCTCCCAACCATAATACCCTTTGGAAGTGCATAAAAAACGCAACAAGGCACAAAAGACAGAAATGCAGAAAAGAGTAGCCAGCAGCATTGAACACAAAAATTCAGACAGCAGTTGGAACGGCAGTCTGTTTTTTTTTTTTTTTTTGCTCATGGCCCCTTTTCCTTTATCTGCCCGGGTTTTATCCATTTTTTTGTTGTTTGGTTTTTTGGGCTGGTCTCTGGGACCTGCAGTTATTGTGGTCTGACCAGTTGCAGGGCATCAGGCATCACCACCACAGGGCCCGACCACTGAACCACTCAGCCAGCGCCAGAAACCAAAACCACAGGAGGGGCAAGGCAAGATATTGAACTTGTCAGGAACTCAATGCGAGATTATCAATTGGATTATCAATAATTTGTCTCTTCTACAAAGCAAAGTTTTGATTCTGTTTCAATGTGTGCTTTGGTCACTCTAGGCCTGAAACTCTCTTAAGTGTGTGCTATGGCCACTCTAAAACGGATGAATAGTGATGACTAGAGGGAGAATGGTTTCAATACATGTTTTTCTTGCTCAAGAGTCTAGAAATTATCAATAATAAATGATAACTTGATGTGCTTTGGTCACTCTAGACCTGAAACTCTGTTGAGTGTGTGCTATGGCCACTCTAAAACTAATAAATGGTGATGACTAGAGGGAGAATGGTTTCAATACATGTTTTTCTTGCTCTAGAGTCTAGAACTGACTCTAGACTCTAGTCTTAGATGACATTGAATGCTTTGGCCACTCTAAGACTGATAGCCTGATATCAATTAATTGAAATAATTTAAAGGAATAATATAAATGCAATAAAAACCCTCCAGACTATCCTCTTTAAATTTCAATAATCGCATAATTAACCCCTTTTTTTTTTGGGGCACGTTCCAGCTGTCCTTCGTTTATGCTTGCTTATGCTAATTATTTGCCACAACTAATTATGGGAACGGGGACGACTGAGAGGGTCTCTCAGCTCGTTTATGGGGTTAAGGCGGGCTAAGGACCTAAGGGGTTCGAAATCGAGCAATTTTTCATGGCAATTTCTGCGTAATTCGCTCGAGTCACCGAGTAATCGCATGTCTGGCGACAAATGCCGGAATCTATAAAATAAATAATAAAATAATGTGGCCACTTGGCGATGAAAAGGGTTGGGTTCGGAGAGAGGGAGTGTCCTTTCACATGCACATACACAGGCAACCAGCTACTGGCTACCAGCTACTGGTAACTATATAATTATCGTAATTATTTTAATTGCAAGCCAAGGGAGAGGAAAACTGAAAAAGGAACGCAAGCAGGGCTCACTGGGAAGGAGTAAAAATAAAATATGTAAACAAGGATCGAAAGCGACGGCTCTAGATGCCAAGATAGTGGATAATGAATTTTAATTGAAACAAAGCCCCAGAAGGTCACCGAAGCGAAGGGGAATTCTTCTAGGGACTCTCCTAGCGTTTCTGCATTTGCTCCACTTTGATTTGCTTATCAAGATCAAAGAGATCCGTTTCTCCATTCTCCAGAAGATGTTCTCCCAAGACCCTAGACTCTGGAAACACCCGCACAAATCTGCCAGAACCACAATAGATTCTGACGTCTTGGAAGAGTCTGCAATTTGCTGTGGCCTCCAAGTTCAACTAACATTAAAAAAAAAACGAATCGAAAAGAGGGAGAAGGAGAAGAAAAATGGGAAGCTGCGGAAGAATGCCAAAGTCTATGCCGGGAAGAATTCGCCAGAGTCATAGGCAGAGTCAGAGACCGGAGTTCGGAGTCAGAAGAGAAGACAATTCGAGTTGCGTGCTCTGCGTGAGCGTCGTGCGTTTGACTGACTGAATGACTGGCTGACTGAATGACGGACAAACTGACAAACTGACGAACGCCAAAACTGAACCGGGTCTAATCTAAAAGGCCCCAAGACTGTAGGGACAGAAGAAAGAAGACTTCTCTTCGCCACAAGAAGAGTGAAGACTGCAACCGAGACTGACTTGGCCCATCATCCATCCGTTGATTTCAGACTTTTGAGCTGCAGTTGCGGGAGTTGCAACGGCACAAGAAAAAACCAAATTATACACATGAAGGCACTGAGAAAAAAGGGTGGGAGTTTGAGAGAAATATAAGAGTTATTATGGAAGAAAGTAGGAAGAATTGGGAGGAGATACATAGCTCTTGAGACACAAAAGATGGCAAACTCTTAAGAATTCTTTAGTCTAATCTTATTTTTTTATGAAATTCGTTATGAAATAATTATTAAATTTTATTTTAAATAATTCTTTATCCAACTTCTTAAGCAAATAATAATTATTAATAATTATTCTTCTTCTAACCTTCTAACTATATGAAGAATATTTCTGTAAGCTGCAAGTACCAGGTATTAATATCTTAAGAAAGGATTAACAAATAAACTAAATAGTCTTTTTTCTCTCACTGGACCTCAGTCCTCGGTGGAGTCTAAGACGTACTCCTCCCGCACTGTTGCCCCTCGGGCCGCACCATCACAATTGAAATTCCTTTGGCGCAGAAATTGCATTTCACGCTGGAAATGCGTGCTCTGCGTGCAGCAAAAGTAAAACCAAAAAAAAATACAAAAAAATAACGAAAATGCAACGGCAATAGGCAGCAGCAGCAACTGCAACATTTGCTGCAACTCCAGCAGCAACAACACTATTAAGAGCAAAAAAATGGTAAAGACAAACCAACAAATGCTCTACAAAAAATAGTTTGAGAATTCAAGGTTTGAAAGCGAAGACTCTGGAGTACAGGGTATCTGTATCTTTTATTAATGGTCTTGTAGATGGTCTCTAATCAAGATTAAAAAGTATCTGTCAGGTAGTATCTCTCAAAACTCTATTGTAGAAGTTTAAGGACCTTGGTTCTCACTTTCAAGTTCTTGACTTCCTGGTGTTAATATCTTTACGAGTACCGGATATTAATATCTTAAAAAAAACTAAAAAATAAGTCCCTGGTCTCTACTTCACTTAAGCTACAAGTACTGGGTACTAATATTATTCCCATAGCATAGAGTATATCGTATTTTCGGCATATTTCCTTCAAGCCATGGCCAAGAAGCTTTCGGGCCAATAGTGTAGGTGCTGCAGTGGTGGGATGTAGCTGATTTCATTCCGTCATGCCGGAAAATGCCAAAAGCCCAACACTTTGCGGCCAAGAAAGGAGAAAAAAAATATGTACGAAGATCTTGGTGGAAGGAGTTCTGATTTGAGTGAACTCTTGTCACGTTCTGGGCTCAGATCGGTTAGATATTATTATTATTAGGCTTAATTTTGAAGTCTTCCAGCCGCTGGAAGCCTAGAAGCATAGAACTCGGCTCCTACTTCCACCACTTTTTTAACTTTGTCATCACTTTGTTGCTGTTATTCGACTTTGTTGACTCTCCCCCGACTGCTACTTTGTTGTTGTTTACTTTTTGGCAGCCAGGGAAGGAGCCAAGCAACACTTTGCGATTTGATTGTTGACATACGCAACTTTTTCACAGCCCACACAGGCGAGCGTCTGAAGAAAGCTGAAGAAACATCCGAAGAGATCCTCAAATGAGCCAGCAACTTTTAATGAAACCCTTCTGGTGTCTTATGCCCATTCCTGCCTCTTATTTGCCACTTTCCCCCCTATTTTGTATCCCTTTTTGTACTCTTTCAGAGGGTATTACAATTTCTTGCCAAATGTTCTCTTTAAACAATTTTTGACTACATGGCCCCTAAGTTGGATATATCTCGGCCGATTTCTATCTGATTCTCAAGAGAAGTATCTCAAACGATTCGTGTTTCGATTCTCCACCATTCTGTATCAAAATCTGGGAACAAAATATTTTTTCCTCCAATTTTATGGGGGATCCCCTTCGGATGTGCATGGGAGGACTATATGGCCCATAGGAATGGCTATATCTTCGCCAATTCCTATCCGATTCTTAAGCGGTATACCTTAATCGATTTGTGGATCGATTTCCCATTATTCTACTTCAAAATCTGAAAACAACATATTTTTTCAAATTTTTCTTAAATTTTCTGGGGGATCCCCTTCGGAGATGTATGGGAGTCCTATATGGCCCCTTTGGATAGGTATATTTCGGCCGATTTCTGTCCGATTCTCAAGAAATTTACCTCAAACGATTTGTGGTCCGATTCTCTACCATTCTGCATCAAAATCTAAGAATAAAATATTTTTTCGATTTTTTCTCAAAATTTATGGGGGATCCCCTTCGGAAATGCATGGAAGTCCTATATGGCCCTTGAGATGGCTATATATTTCCCAATTCCTATCCGATTCTTGTGCGGAATACCTTAAACGATTTGTGGATCGATTCTCCACTATTCTCCATCAAAATCTAAGAACGAACTATTTTCTAGAATTTTGTTCCCCTGCAGGGCTAGACTGTTCCCTAATCCACTTGTACTTTTTTAATAAAAATGAAAACTAAGCCCCGCAAGCTAACAAACTTTAATCATGCAATCGAAACTGGACAAAGGCACATCCTCAGTGTCCATCAAATTACTTCCAATTGATTTTAAGTTAATTTTCCACCTCACCTGGCCCGAACCAATTAGCCCTGTGTTTTTGTAGTTTAATTATTTAGTGAGTTTTTGTGCCTCATTCTTTTTTTGGTAAGAAATGACGTCAAGCTGGCTATTCCCTTGGCCGCCAATCCTTGTGTCAAAAGGCTCTCAAGGGTAAATGGAAATCCATTAATAAATAAAAAAGCGGGCCGCCGCCAACACTCACCTGCAACGAGAGAAAGAGAAAGCATGTTAGTGGAGCGAGTTAAGGGGGGGCTTCGTGGGGGAGGGGGTATGAAATAATAAAAAGAATTTCATTAAAAGCAATGGCAGGGAAAAAAAACAAATAAAATTATAAATGGGCAGAGGGGAAAACGACAAAAAAAGAAAAGTAGTTTAAAAAAAAAACACGTGAGTAAACTGGCCGGCAAAATGGCGGCGATGGACAGACCAATACAGGGACACTCATGCACTTACACACACTTAAGCACACACACACACACGCGTAGTGTCTCATACATGGACACTAATAAGCTGCCCAGTTCTGCGTGTGTCAACTTTTGCACTTTTTGCGCAAATGCAAATTGTGTACAAACACAGCAAAAAAAAAAAAAGATGAAAGAAAATATATATATTTTCACACGAGACATGAGGACACCCCCTACAGACCCCCCTGGCTCTACCCTTCTCCCTTGCACACACTTAACGCTCCAGCGATTCGTTGGCCCAAAAGGGAAGAATACATGCAAAAAATTGCATTTAATATATACACCTATGTCCGTGCATATGTATATGTCTGTGAATATATATATATAACTATAGCTTCATTCCAATGGCCGACCTGGCCCTCCCCCTCTCTCTCGCTGGCTCTGTCTCTGTTGCTCTTGTGCGGCTCCCCGAGTGGTATAATGAATGTCTATGGAATAGTCCAAATATTTGTTGTTATTCGCCAAACAGAGAACCAAACAAAAAAAATATAAAAAACAACAATAATAAATGCAACACTAACAAGTGTAGTGGCAGCAACAATGCCAGAAATAATAAAAAAAAAAGACACTGAACACGCAAAGTCCAAAGACAAGGCTACAGAGGAGTACACGTCTAGGAAAGGTTGAGGTTAGGTTGAAAATATTCATAGAATAAGACATCCAAATAGCTACAAGGATACAGATAGTGTACTTAGTTTTGATTGAAAAACTATACAATACTTGGGTATTGTAGTTTGGAGCTAAACACCTCCTTAAATGGTATTAAATACATAAGCTAACCTCACTTTTTTGGTATTTATTTGGTATATTTTAAAATATATTATTATTCTAAGCTTTTCTCAACTACTGTCTACTTGTAGGAGTTAACAGACCTTACTTATTGTTCATTTCTAGGTGAAACGCCTAAGAACAGACCTTAAACACCTTTTGAAATGGCATTTAATGCATAAGCAAACCTCACTTTTTTGGTATATTATAAAATATATTAATATTTTAGGCTTTTCTCAACTACCATCTATTTATAGGGGTTAACAGATTAAGTACAATGCCTAAGAACAGACTTGAAATATTGTTAATTATAGTTTTTATAGAAGAACCCCTAATCTACCCTTTATTTTCTAGCCGTGCACCTCAAAGGAGAAGGCGTGGTGTGTGTTACTACTCCTTTTCCGCATGTTTTTTTTTTGTTTTTTTGATAGGCACAAGGGTAGCTTGATTCCTGCTAAGGACATTCTCACACACACACACACACTGGCTTAGAAACTAGAGAAGCACACACACTATTCTTCCGGTTGGTATTCTTCTATTTCTGCCTTTTTTTGTTGCTTTGGTTGCTGAACGCATTTAATGGTCGAACAAATGCTCGAGTCGTGTCGAGGGTGAGAATCCGCATTCAGGGGTAGGGACTTCTAAGGGTTGCTTACCCTCTCCAGTGCGTGTGTGTGGGTGAGCGAGAGGGTAGTAGTGCCCCTATCATGGGCCAGAAAGAGAGGAAGTGACATTCTTTCAGGCTTAACCCATTGGCGGCCATTTTTAGTGATAGTTTTTAGCTTTAACGGTGAAAATGGATGGGAAGGGTTAAGAAGTAAGGGAAGTAATACTATTTAAAGCTTAGGAAAATATTATAAAAAAAAACCATACCTAACCTCATAAAAGGCAACGCGTTAGTACTTTCTTTAAAAGAAATCCCTTGGTTCGTAGCCTCACTTTTTCCTGCAACTTGAATTCCTGCAGCTTTCCTGGAAACTCTTAGCATTTAAGCTCCTACTTCCGTTCTGCAACCAAACAAAGTAGATCAATTGGGCCCATTGTGTCGTGGCATGCCACTTCCCCTTAACAAAAAAGTCGAGCCTAAGCCGATAAATGCATTGCCATTGAAATGCTCTTCCCCCATTGTCCATGACAACTGCCCTATTAATTTATTATTTGTAGATAATAGCCATCAGCTGTATATTTTTCCCAGCACATAGTAGGCCTTGAGATACACTTTCATCAATTCGGAAGGTGGCTGCCCGTTGGATCATTTTATTCAGAGTGCCGGTCTGGAATAGACAAATATTCGACGCGTTTTTCTATTTCGTCTGATTTTTTGTCCGGTTCGCTTTAGGTTTTATAAAAAACAAGTTAAAATTTCCAATGTCTTAGTCCAAAGAGGCACATCCGTGGTGTCATACACAGTCGCTTGAGAAACCCAAAAAACAGCAGAACCTGCCGATAGCAAAATTGGAAGTGCGCTCCGTTCATTTTTCGTGCCGACTAATACCGATTAGTGTTTATAATCACCCACTAGACGATATTCCCGGGCATATCCATCAATGGCCAAGGACCAGCAAGGCAACCCGATCGCCGTCCAGCACCGCGAGGGCTATGGCTCCGTCAGCGGGTCGGGTTCTGTCCAGAGCTCAACACCTCACCCGGGATCTGGTGGCTGTGTGTCGGGTTCCGGAGCAGGATCTGGACCAGCATCGGCCCCAGGATCGGCGGCGCCCCTGCCCGATGACCAGCGGCGGGAGCAGCGGGCCAGACTGATCAAGGCCCTCAGCCGGTTTAAGCCCCGGGACGCCAGTCCCCTGCAGTTCTACAACTGCGTCCGCGAACTGTGCATCATGCACAACTGCTCCATAGACGAGGGCCTGGAGCGGGCGGCCCTCACCTGGCCGGGCCTGAGCATGGCCCAGAGGGAGCTATACGACTCGGTGAGTAGTCGGCTCCCCGGGAGTCCCCCTAGTCTAAGGTCTCGTCCTCCGCAGCAACGCCACGCCGAGCTGCCCATTCCCGTGCCCAAGCACCTGGTCTACCGCGCCTTCCAGAAGGAGCGGAACGGTCTGTGGTCCCTGGGCCGCGCCCCGGCGAACAATCGCCGCTCCACCCGCTACACCGTCGAGTCCTACAAGCCGCCCCCCAAGCAGTCCCGCCTGCGCACCCAACTGGCCGACAAGCGGCCCAAGTACGACAACCTGTTGGAGCTGCCGCCCAAGGTGGCGGCGGCCCGAGTACCACCGCCCCCCAACCCCAAGATGTCGCGTGTGTCGCCCTCGTCGGGCCGTAGGATTCGGAGCCCCACGCCCCCCCATCCCCCCATCCGGCGGATGCAGTCGATCCGCGACATCCTCTCCATGGAGAGTATTGCGAGCAAGAGGGCGCGCCGGCGCCTTGGAAAGAGTCGCCTGGGGAAAGCCAAGAACCTCACCGAGATCCTGGAGGCGGAGAAGCCACTGCCGGAGGTGAAGGCCCCAAGGACCCCGAAGAAGAGGAGCACTAGGGTCCAGAGGAAGAACCTGCGGGAGCAGGAGGAGAAGGCGGCGGCGGCCGCCAACTGGGAACTGGCCATCGGATGTGTCCGCCGGCGTCTCATGATGCACCAGCCTGGCAAAGTGTGAATACTTGTGTGTGTGAAAAGCCCGTAACAGTGTTGCGACTAACTGTTGTGGCCGTAACTGTTACTCAAAATAAGGTGGTAGCATCGCCGTCTCAGATCCACACTCTCCACACCCGCAACCCAACCCAACCCAACCCATTCGTGTGTTCCATTCCCATTAGTGATTTTTATTCAAAAAGATAGCACGCATCCCTACCAGATGCTGCGTATCAGAAGCCCTCCCTTTGGCAAATTTCAAATCGTGTTCCGTGATCGGTAGCCTCGAATATTTTTGTAACAAATTTTTATGAAGACGTCGTCAAATTCTTGATTGAAAATGTATTGAAACGATCAAATGATGGTGTTTGTGGGGATTATTAGGGGGATGAGAGATATCAAAGATCAAAAAAGAATAAATATTATTTTTTTAAAGAAATAATGTCAAAGAAAATGGAATAAAATGTGGAGTAAAGCTCTTAACTTCTATCCTATTTCATTAATAAAACTATTTTAGTTCAAAAACTTATTATTATATTTTTTAAAAATATATCTTATATAAAATATTTATTATTTCACACAAAAAAGTATGCTTTAAATATCGGAAATATCTGAAACCCTTTCGAAATCTTCCAGCCCAACAGGTACCGACTCTCCTATGTAGAATTCTACGAAAAGATATCCCGCACAGAACAAAAAAAACTCAAAATCCCCAACTTAGGCCACATTTTAATAAAAAAAAGAGCTAAAAAATAAAAAAATGCCTCTTCTGTGTTGACTTTTGCTTTGTGTACAGTTGTTTCAAGCTTGTTTCTTTTCTAATTCCTCTTTTTGCGGAATTGAAATGTTTTTTTTTTCTGTTTGCAAAATTAGCAGAGGCCACAAAAAAGTCTAAAAAAAAAAAAAAACTAAAAAAAATGTTTGCGAATTTTTTGCCAGTCTTTTTTTTATTGTTTTGGGTTAACGCATAAAAGCGCGTTTGAGAACAAAATAAAAAAAAGAAAAATTAGAAGAAAAAAATAATAGAAAACCAAGAAGCAGAAGAGCTGTCCCCGAATTTAGGTCAAATGCTCAACTCGCTGCCTCGGTCACCGTCTCAGTCGCTGTCGCTGTCGCTGCCGCAGTCTCTGCCGGCGTCGCTGCCTGCGTAGCGATTGGCAAAAAAGTTTTATTTTTTGCGAATTTTTTTTTATTGTTGCCTTGCTGATTTCATTTATCTTTTTTCGGTTTTCATGTCTCTCTCTCTCTCTCCCCCTCTCTGTGTGTGTTTGTGTTTTATTGGCCATTGTTGGTTTTGTTGTTCCTGGTGCTTAACTAACGGTTCATCAAAATGATTGCGTACCGCTTGGAAACAAAAAAAAAATAAATAAAAAATAAATAAATGTAAGAAAATGAATAAAAAATGTTAGAGGGGCCTCTATTATTTTTTATTTCTTTGACAAACTCATAAAAATCTAAATCGAAATTGAAATCCAAAAATATTTAATTGATTTTTAAGCTTAAATATTTATTAAAGTGTTTAAAGTTTAAAAGTTAATTATCTTTTTCAAAAGTAATTATTAAAAAATTAATTATTTTTTTATGAAATATAAACTTATATAAAGATATGCCTCTTGCCATTTTCTATTTCGAAATTCTTAAATATATTTCTATTTTTTTTAAGCTCATGGCACATGTAGCTCTCAAATCTTGATTTTGCCCAAAAATTTCTCCTCTTCTTTTTCAGGTTTTTGCTTCTTTTTTTTTTTAAATGTTGCGGATTTTTTAATGTATTTTATTTCTTTTTTTGCATTTTTTTTGTTGCTTGTTGCGAAATTTGACTTCTAACTGCTTTGTGCCGCCAAACACCGCACATCTACATATGAATGTGGGCTTTTTTTTTTGAGTCTTTTTTTATAAGGCGCTAACTAGGCAAAAGCCACCGAGTTAAACCCCCCCAACTACTACATATTTTTGGTTTTTCGGCGCTTTGTTTTGTTGTCAGGCTGCTGTCCACACAGAAAGAAAAAACTGCGGCGGAGAGAAGCAACAACAACACGAGTGTAGAAACTGCGAAAATAGCAACAATTTCAGCAAAGAGTACGGCGGCGATTACGCAATGCGTTGCCACACACACACACTAGCACGGATACAGATACACAGATACAACTACAGATACAGATACAGAGGCGATAGACGCCGGCCAACAACAAAAAAGTTTTTGTTTCGTTTCCGCGATCAACGCGCTCGCAAAAAAAAAAGCACAAAAAAACAACAAAAATTCGCAAAAGCACAAAACTCACACAGGCACACACACTGCAAAAAAAAGTTTGAAGGAATGAAACATATTCGCAAATATAACAACAAAGTGGCTTGTGCGTGCGACCCAGTTGGAAATTTGACATACATAGGGGGGGCACTGAGAGAGGGACTGGGCCCAGAAAGCCCAGAAGCAGCTGCTGCTCGGATGGGGAACCCAGAAGATACAGATACAAAGGCGGATGCAGAGACACTCGGATACTCGGCTGCCTATTTGTGTTTTTGCGAAAAGATACTCTTTCTTCTAAAAAGTTTGTTACTTAATTTTTAACTTAAAAATATTTATAGTTTATTTAAATTTAACTACAAAAAATATTTAATTTCAATTACAAGTTGTTGCATCTTTCCTTTCGCACAATAACTATTTTTAAGAAATATATATTTTAGTTTTTAATTAAAATTTAGACAATAAATAACAGATTTTTAGTTTTTTTTTTTAAATGTATGAATAAATTTTATATTTAACTTTCTACAAAGTCAAGTCAAGAGCTTTACTTTAAACTTAATATCCTAGTAACCTATTTTCTTAACATTTTTTTAAGGCATCCCTTAATTAAGAAATAGTCTTAATTTAATAAAAATATGAGAAAACTTTAGCCACTTTTCAGTGTGTCTGGCTTTTGTTTCGCGGATCCGCGAACTGGAAACTGCCAACTGGCAGCTGGCAACTGGCCTGACCTTTGGCTTGACCGTGGGCGTGAATTGCGAATAGTTGCGAAAAAAAAAAATAGTAGTAATAATAAAAAAAAACTAGGGAAACAGAGAAGTGCGAGCAATGTTTCTAGCGGGCTGTGTGGTGTCGCACAGATGAAATCCAATGCTATCGCCACGCACACGAGTACACTGTGCAAATTAGTTCAGTAGGTGGCGTTTCTGGGTTTTTGTTGTTCCTAATTTTAGCTTTTGGAAAAATTAGCAGGGGAGAGCGCTAGACCGCTAGAGCGACAGAGCAAGGGCGGAGGCAATATATCAAAAAAAAATTCGCACATTTCTGTCCTTGACACACATTGCGTATACGCAATCTACGCAGCCGGCTGAGTGCGTGCGAATCATTTTTTTTTCGCGATTTTGTTGCTTTTTTTATGATTTTTGCAAAGCGTTGGTGTGTGACCCACATACGGAAATCTAATAGATACGGATAACATATGTTTTGTGTCGGTCTTTTGCGGAAGAGACTTGCGGCATTTGCAGAAATTCAGCATTTTCTGTCATTGATTAATGCATTTTCTGGGAGTTGTGGGGTTCAGGGGTCAGAAGCTGGGGAGTTACAACTGGACTTGCTGGCCAGCTGACAGCTGCCTTCAAATCAAATGTCCATCATTTATTTTCAGTGTCTTAAATGGCAAAAGTGATGTTTTTTGTTCAATTGTGGTTGTGGATTGTTCATCATTTTTGATGATTTCACAAGAAAGAAAACAGGATTTAAAGGATTTATTATTAGTGATATTTATTTATACATTTTTTAATAATAAGTATGGAAGAAATAGCTTACAAATTGTTATTTTTAATGTCTTTTCATATATTTTTATATATTTTTTATTATACTTTCTTTGTCTTAAACATGATTCCCTTGTCATTTATCGCATTTTTTACGCCTTTATGATTTTTTCTAATTGTCATGCCTTGAAAAGCTGCAAACGTGCCTTTTTCTCATTTTTTTTTGCAAGTTTTGCGATAAGAAAGCATTTTTACAGTTGGAGCTCCGTATAGTGGAGCTTCGGGCACTTCCCTAGGCCCATATAGGAGCTATCTGGCCAGGAATTCAATCATATGGTTCCTATATGTATGTGTATAGGCTATGTATGTGTCTCTGCTTGTATCTGAGACTGATAAACGCTGACGATTATTTTTTATTAATTTTTTTTCCTCTTGTGTTTGCCAAACATGCGAAATTGCGTAAGCAGCAAAAAAAAAATAGAAATCTCTAACAAGAGCGATTAGAAAAATGGCGAGAAAGAGCGGGCGAGCGGGCGAGCGAGCCAGAGAGCGGCAAAGAGAATTCGCACAAAATATCGCCAACACACACACGCACACACACCCTCGCACGCATTTGCTCTTCAACTTGACTTTGAAAAGAAAATGTTGATAGAGCGCGAGCAAAAAAACAGAATAGAGGAAGAGCGTGCAAATTTTTTGGCAACATGCGTGCGTGCGTTGATCTCGCTACTTATTTTTTTTTTTTGCTTTTTGCTTACGCACTTTTTTGCGCTTGACTTTGCCAATTTCTCTGCCTCTTTTTTTTCGTAAAAGTGTGCGTGTAGTGCGTGTGAGTTCATTGACTTTCGCATTTTTTTTTTCGCGAATTGAGGCCTATGCGGGGTCTAGTTTTTGTTGTTGTTCCTTGCCATTTGTAGTGCGTGTCGTTGATCTCTTTGGGCAGCAGAACTATCAGCAACAACTACAACTCTTTGCTTTCTGGGGTTCATTGAACTTTTTCGGCTTTCGGCTTTTTTTTCGTTCTAGGGGAAGCTTATGGGGCGGCTGGTGGAGAGTTCAATAGACTCGCGAATTTTTCGCTCGTTCTGTCGCTTCGATTTAGGCACAAAATCCAAATATTAATCATCGGGCGAATCTGATTAAAGGGTTTTATGGCGAAATTCGTTTAATTAATGTGGGACTCTTTTTTTTTTCTTGGTTCACTTATCTAGATTGAAGTTTGCAAATTTATGGTTATTATTTCTGCAAATTAGTTCTTTAATTTGATGGCCAGAAATTAAAATTTATGCTTCGATTAATTAATAGTTTGCTAAAACTTCTTTCAAAAATAATAGCCTTTTAATAACATTTTTATTTTTTAATAAAAGTGAGATACTTTCTCTGAAAGATGGTACCTTAACTTTTCCTTTCACTTGCTCTGCCTTGAGCCGCACCCTCTTTTTTCTTTTATTTAACTTTTTTTTTCTTCATAAATAAATAAAAAAAAATAGATCCCGCATTTATTTAATAAAAGCTAACAATAAAGCAATTGCACAATTGATCTTTTATGCCTTCATTTTTCATCCTAAAATGATTTTTTTTTTACCAAAAAAATGTTTAAAAATCTTTGCATAAAATATATACATATTTTTTTATACATTTTTAGACAAAAAATAGGAGTGTGATAAGTGGGGTATCGAGTTGCTTAAGGTGAGAGCATAATTTATGCCAAATTTATGCAATTTTTTCCGTCTTCGCCTTGCGGTGGCTTCTTTTCTGCTTTCCTCTTGTCTTTTCGTCACAACTTTCGAAAGTTCTCTTTTTTCTAGCCACTTTTTTGCCATTTTTTTTGTTTAGTTTTTTATTTTAATTTCATTTGGTTTGCCATTTCGTGCCAAAGTCATGGGAAACATTTTGCAATGGCCTGGCCAACACGCTTAGGAGCTTGTCGATTCTCGCCGTTGGGGTGTTTGGTGAAATTTTTAGTCGAAGGTTTAGTCGAAAAAAAGGTTTTTAAATATTTAAAGAGAAGAAAATCTAATTTTTTAAATGAAAATCATTAAAAGAAAGTATTTATTTGTTAATTATAATAATGTTTTTACATTTTTTTCTATAATTTAATGGAAAAAGTGTGTCCAAATGGGCCAAAAACCAGTTTATGTGATTTTTTTTATTTTAGTGTAGATTTTATTTAAGACCTACACACTCGCTTAATTTAAATGGACTAAGACAGGCCCGAAAAATAAAATAAAAGCCCAAATTGTCACCCAAAGTCCCCTTAACGGGTTATTTTATTAACTGCTTCTAATTCTTTTTCCTTTTTTTGGCCATAAAATGGTATAGTTTATACAAAAGTAGAAGTGTGTGTGTGTGTCCATGTGCGTGTTCATCAGATGCAATGATTATGTAACTCTGAGCGTAATTAAAACAACAAACAAAAACGAAAAACGAGAAAAAGCAACAAATGAACAAACGGACAACAATGGCTAACTGAATTAACCTTGTTCTGTTGGACGGAAATTGCACAGACACACACTGGACGAGATAGAGATACATTTTGTATCTTTATTTGTATCTTGTGTGGGGTCCTTGGCTATAATTAATCCACAATTACACCCAAACCCACACATATAGAGTAAGAGAACACGCAAACCACGATCAGATACTGCTGTACACTATTTTTTCTGTTTTTTTTAAATCATTATTTCTTTTTTTTGGTAAAGCAAAGCTTAAAAAATTCAACTCCATCCAAAATGCTAATTGCCAATGGGTCAGACCTGGCTTGCATGTCAACATTTCCTTTTTTTTTTCTTGCTATTTTACGAACTACTCTGCAAAGAGGGTATTTTTGGTCTAAAAGTTGTTCTCAGAGGGGATTTTTGAAGTATTATAATATTTTAATTAACAGACTTTGACGAAAAACTTACAGCTCTTCTTGGGATCTATCATCTTTTCTCTTAAAACCTCAATTACAAATCCTGTAGGGCATATTTAATTCGTCTACAACCACTATTCCTTTAACTTTTTATTTTTTTTCAATTTTTTTTCTTGATGGCCTGTGGTTCCTGCAACTATTAGTTGGGAAATCAGTCACACAATGTGTCACGCAGCCAAGTGCAACACCAATAGCAGCAAAAACATCAAAGCCGAAGCCACGCATGCCCCTTTCCAAAAGTGCAACAAAAAACATCACGCATACGCAATGTGTTCCGGACGACAAAGGGGAAAAGTTGTGAAAAGCAGGTGCTAAGATATGAGTTTTAAAAATTAGTTTTAATATTTAACTTATATTTTTTTTATTAAAATTATTTAAGAATTTTTAAAATCTTGATAAAATTGATTTAAAAAAATGGTTTGTTTGCTTAAAAAATGTCTTAAAAACTCTTTTAAAAACAAAAACTAATTTCTTATAACATTTCCTATTTGTTGTTGTTTTTAGTGTGGTTGTTGGCTTAGTTGTTCGGCCAATGTTATGCATTATAATTGTACAATGGTAATTGTTGTTGTTGTGTAAATTAGAAGGCGGCTGTCAGATAAAAAATAAAAACACAGCCACGGAGGCAAACACAAAAACAGCAAAAAATAGAAGAAAAAAATTGAACAACGCAACTGAGAAATGCGCAATAATTGATGCACGCAAAATGCGATTGCCCCTCCTCTGCCCTCTGCCCTCTCACTCCCCCACCCACTCCCATTTGAATAATGAGTGCGAGCGAGTAGGCGCCACGTGGGCGGAAGAAGCCCAAGAGGGGCCGGAAGGGGGGAGGGCCTGCATATAATTGCGTTGTAGTTTGTAGTTGTGGCAATGCCACAGCGATAACACACACGCCAACGCACCAGCTACACAACAAGAAATGCATTAAAAAAAATGTAAAAAAATTAGAGAAGGTTGGGGGTTGGAGGGGTTGGGTGGCCAATGAAATAAATAGAAAATATATTATTAAAATCAAAAAATACAAGGAAATACATTTCCTAGAGTGACCAGGCTATAAAATTGCGTGCAAGCTCTCGTTTCTTTCCACTCGCTGCTTTGGTGGCTCGGCCTTCTCGTTCCCACGTTCATAAATCATTTCCTAGTTTTCCTCTAGCTGACCTAGAATATTATTCTCTTTTATTAGGTGTTTCCTCTTCCGAATTTAGCCTTGACTTTGATATTTAATATTTATCTATGTATCTGAAAAACCAGAGAAAACTAATAAGTTAGAGAGTGACCAGGCCAGAAAATTAACGAGCCTCGTTGCTTCCCACTCGCTACTTTAGAGAACTATCCTTCTCGCTTCTGTGGAACCATTCTCTTCCTATTTAGTTTAGAATTTAAACTTTAACAAACTGTTAAAAGCCACTAAGAAGCAAAAAGAATGGAAAATCAAAAACTCCCACGTACATTCAGACATTTATGTTGCAGATATGTATCTCCAGCACCTGGCCAGATCGGCTTACAATAATATCAATAATGAAAATAAGACCCGTGGGTCCACACTCCATTGTATCTGAAATACTTCGGCTCTGGTTTATCTTTTTCGCTCTGACGTGTGACTTTCGAGTGTTTTTCAGTTTTCATTATTTTTGTCCGTAATAAGTCTAAAGACAGGCGCCACAGAAAAAAAAAAAAAAAGCGTGTGGGCGCTGTTGGGCGTGGCACACACTATTGCAACAAAAACAATTACAAATTGCACGTTGTGGCATCGTGAGCAATTCAGTTTATTTATTTTCCTGCCTCTCCCCGGCTTTTGTTTCTTTTTCTTTCAATGCTTAGCTGAGCACGCATTTTTCGATAATAAAAAAAATACGTACATACGGAGTATAAATGATATATAGAGTGCATTACATAAAAAATGGCAGTGCGGCTGCGTGTGTTTTGATATTTGAAGAAAACAAAACAAGAAACGGCGCAAAAAATTGCAGTTGAATAAAAATTAAACACGCAACCACGGGGCGTATGCGTAATATTGAAAAATAAAAGTGTTTCCATAAAAAAACGTATAAAGAATGCGGAAATGGGGTGCAAAAATAATACAAAAAGTACAGATTAACTTGAAAACATTTATATTTTATATTAGATACTTTACACTAAAAACAACTGCTCTAACTTTATAATTTTTATTGTTAAAACAATGAACAAATTTTGGTTTAATTTTTTTTTTCTGGTTTAGACCATTTTCTGCTAACGGTTCTGGCCCACAGTCGAGCGTGCGAATTTCCAGCGGGATCTGGGGGCTGTCGACGCTTTTTTAAGAAGACAGCACAGAAACAAAACACAAACATATAAACAAAAAGGCAGGAAAAAAAAGTATTAAAAAAAAAGGCAACGGGGCCGTAAGCAAAATTGATTTGTCACGTTGCGCATAAATTGCACATAATTATGTAAGAGACTGTGTGGCGATTCGCATTTCACTTTGCAACTCAACGGCATCGCCG
Source organism: Drosophila monieri (assembly GCA_035047585.1). NCBI lineage: Eukaryota > Metazoa > Arthropoda > Insecta > Diptera > Drosophilidae > Drosophila > Drosophila monieri. The sequence goes on along the minus strand of JAWNPJ010000061.1, from coordinate 8,797,948 downwards.
GCATTTTCCGCACTCTTTCCGCGATCTTTTCCCTTCTCATTCAATCAATAGAAATAACCTGGCTCTGGCTTGGCTCTGGCTCTGGCCGTGTTTGTGCCGTTTCATCAATTAGGCCTTAATTTTGTCATACGAGCAGTACTCTCCTGCACTTGGCCACTTGTTTGGCCCGAACGGGTGCTAACGTTTTATTAATGAGAAAATGAGAGAAAATGAGAAAAGGCATTTGTGCCGCCGACCCTGGGAACTAAACGGAAAAATGGCAAAAATACGAAATTGAGAAAATGGGAAATCTTCATCTTGGGGGGAAATCAGGAAAGAAAGAAAAGTCAGGAAAAAAGGGGAAAAAATAATGCTGCATGACGAAACCTTTTTGGAAACAGTTTTCTTTTATGGATTAAGTTTTTCTTAAGTTTTTAATTATTTTTGTGCCAGTTTTTAGGCTTAAAGGGGCTAGAAAAAGAATAATTATTTTTCTTAATTAAAATATTATATATATTTGTATAAATAGAAAAAATATGAGCTTGCATTTCAGCTTACATCCCTCCCCAATTATGATTTTGAAAAATGGCAAATGGAAAAAAATCACCAAATCACTTCCTTACAATTAACCATAAAGGCGGCACCACCCCTGGCTGCCCCACCCCCTTCGGGGCAATTCACCAAAAACATCAAACAAAGCCAAACAAACCACAAATCAGGCAAAAAAAAAAAAAAAAGAGACTGCAAAAATTATTTGCGAATAATTTCGTTTTTTTTTTGGTATTTTATTTCTGAAGGCCAAGGTCGCAGCGCATATGGGATCATAATGAGCAGAAGAAGAGGAGGAGGGGGCCCACAACAACAACAACGAAAATGTGTTAAATGCAAGCCACCACAACAACAACAAAGATTTTATTTTATTTCATTATATTTTTTGCCAAATTTTTTTGTGCTATTTTTTGGTGCTTTTTTTTTTTTGAGTTGATCGAAGCGGAAGTCGTCTGCGTTTTATTTTTTTCATTTTTGACAATGGGAAGTGAATGCTAAAAGATCGTAAAAAGTATATATACTTTTATGAGGGTGTGTGCCAGTGTGTGTATGTTTGCTGGCAAACAATTGTGTGGCCAAACATGGCGTTTTAGCTTTGGCTTTGTTTCATCTGAAGGTTCCTCATTTTAAATTTTTTTTCTGTTTTTCTTTTTTTGCACAATTGCAAAATTGTTTTAATTAGTTTGTGTGTTGGTGCCAGTGTGTGCGTTAATTGCAGTTTCCAAAATTAGCCAAAACACACACACACACAAAGTCTGAAATATATTTTGTTTAAATATTTCTATGGCCGTCATCATATTTTTTTTTCTATGGCTGTCTATGTGAGTTTTTCGTTTCTGTGTTTTTTTGTACTTTTGATTGACAGCCGCTACCTTCCTTGTTTTGGGTTGGAAATTCTATGTTTTTGTATTGAAAACCCTTATTTTTGGATTGTTTAAAATTATTTCTATGGAATGCACTTTAGAAAAAACCCTCAAACTAAAACTTAAGTCATGGCAAACATTTATTCAAAAATATCTCTTTTTTTGTATAATTCCCAACTAATTAAGGCACATGGTTCGTCACCTACTTGGATAGCACCAATATTTCAGTACTTAAGACCCGAATATTATTATTTCAACATATATTAAGTAACCTTAAACCATTTTAACTTATAGCCCACAAAATAGAATAGTTATTTTAGAAAATGAGACAGCCAGTGTCATAAAGAAACAAATAAAAAAACCAAGTCAATAAATTGGATTAAAGTTTTGTGGTTTTTGTGGTGGGGAACTAATGGCTACTTTTTTTAATAATACAATTTGTTTATGTAATTAAAAATAAAAACAACAAACTTACCTTAAACTAAAACACTCGCCAGTCGGGCGTTACCCGTCCAGCAATCCATAAGTTTCAATTTTTCAATTGATTTTTGTCCGGGGGCCGTCGTCTTCGTCGTTTTTGTTGTTGTTTTTTTGGGATTTAGTTGTTTTGTTTGTTGTTGTTGTTTTAGTTGTTTGTTGCTTGCAAGTGTTGGTTAACGATATTTAGTTGTTGTTTGTTGTTGAAAGATCAGCGACTTTATTTGCTTTTCATTAAAAAGTCTTTTTTGTGATTTTTATTTTCTTGTTTTTTGCTTTTTTTTGCTATTTTCGCACACCGAAATTGATAATTTTGTGGCCGTTTTACAACACTGATTTCAGCGATTTCCGAAAATATGAAAAATGATTTTCCAAGTTCGAAAGTTTATTTATATTTTGTTGATTTTTTTATCCATAAACGATTAATTGGTCCAGTTGGTTGCTATATCTTCGTCGATTCTGTGTGGTTGTTGTTCTTGGGAGAGACTATTGGATCATACAGATATATCTATCTATATATCTGATTTTGTATGTGTGTGTGTGAGTGTGTGTGAGGGAGAGAGAGTGTTGGTTGGTTTTTCTTCTTCTATATTTAATAGCCAGAGAGCGCTGCCAGAGTTGTAGCGTGTTGTTTTGGTAGAGTTGTTCGGGATAGAGTTGCCTTTCGGATTTGCCGAGATTGCGTCTAGGGTTGTTGAATTTTTTGTGCCTTTAGCTTTTTGGTTTCCTTTTCCTCTTGGTTTCTCTTTGAGTTTTACACGCTTTCTTCTTCGTTGAAATTTGGAATTTTGAAGAATATGCTGCAAGTAAAGGAACAAAAGTTTAAATTTAAAATATTAAAGCCTTTCAATTAAGTACTTTGGGTGGAAATAATGAAAATATACTTTAAGAAAATATTAGAGCATAATTCAGTCAAGTTTTCCGTCAACTTTTTCGGAAGTACTTTCCATATTTGTCTTTTTAGCTCAAATGTAGGCTATGGCAAATGTCACCAAACTGTGTTTTCGTTGCAAAAAGTTAAGTGAAACTTTCACTATTTTAATTACCCCCGAAATGGGGGGAGAGAAAGGCAGGAGGGGCGTTGGGGGCGTGGCGGGAGGCCAAAAGTTGAACGGCAAAGCCTTATGGTCACATGTTGTTGTTCTTGTGGGCTGGCAAGGTCTGTTGACTGTCTGCTTTGTTGCCCCAAGTATCACACACACACATATACACTTGGAGAAATGTTTCGATAGGAATTTAAAGGCAAAAAAATATTTAAAAAATTAAGTAATTAAGAAATAATAAGAATAAAAGTATAACTACTAATTTTATATTTTTTTTCTATTATTTGGCTTGAAACCACCTGAAGCTGCAACATGTGGCTTAATTATGACCTTTTTCCCCACAACAGTGAGCCATAAAAGTCAATCTTCACCCATCTGCCATCTCTTTCTTCGACTGTTGCCTCCTTTCTTTCTTTCCTTTAAAGTTTCAGCTTGAAATTTTTGCTTCAAAAGCAACAAACAACTTTTTGGCCATTTGACGTCATCACTTTTATGTTTCCCTTTCAGCCTGCCATCTCTTTCCAACACTCTGGCATATTTTAATCAGACGTGGCATTAAGAAGAAGAACACAAAATGATGCTACCCAACAAGGATAACAAGTAGAAGAAGAAGACGAAGAAGAAGAAGGCCAAGTCTGTGGTGTGGCATTGAAAAAGTTTCCATTTTCCTTGACTTTCCTTGAGCATTATTCTTGTTTTATTTGCCGAAGCATACAAAGTAGGTTCAGGGTTCAAGGTTCCCAGGTTCAGGGTTCAAGGTTCAAGGTTCATAGTTCAAAGTTCAAGTTAAAAAATAGGCATTTTTAAACAAAAGAGGTAAGTTCTGGTTTAATCAACAGCCAAGAATTTAATCAAAAGACTGTTAATTATTAATATATATTTTTAGTTAAATTTTTGGAGCTCTTCTTAGATATTTTCCCCGTTTTCCCCCCTTTTTCCAGCACATTTAACCAATTTTTTCCCACTTTTCTGCTTAACATTCAAATTACCCTTTCAATATCGAATGGAATAACGAGCACTGATAAGCTTGGAATAAAAAATAAGACTGACAAACTAACAGACAGTTTAAACCAATGCCAGACAGCCAGACAGGCGGACAGACGGACAGACGGACGGACTGGCGGACAGACGGACAGGCGGGAAGGAAAGTCAGACGGCGAGACGCATTGTTGATAGATACTAGAAGTGAGTCTACAAAATGTCTGCAGCTCCGCTTCATTCCAGACGTGTGGCTGTTGCAAGTTGCAAGTAGACGAGTTGCAAGTGTCTGTATGTCTGTATGAGTGTCGGTGTGTCTGTGTAATTCCCTTACCAATACCAACAAACAAAAATAAAATACGAAACAGCAACAATGTCGACAGGCTGCTTAAAATGTCTGCACAGCTGTTTGAGTTGCAAGTGTGTGTGTGTGTGTGTTGCATCAACAGTTGTGGCAACTGCAGACGGTGCAACAAACACCCAAAACCCACATCTACTGAGCTTTTTTTTTTATTTTTAGAAAGATATGATTTAGAAATTATATTATTTTTCCTTTTTTTTTAAGATTTTGAAATTCAAAAAGAGCTTAGGGTTCGAAACTTCAAATTGAAGCCATTTTTTATTTTTTTTTATAAAAAATATATTATTCTAAGCCCTTCATAGCCCCAAGACCCATTTAAGGGTTAATGTCTGTTCCCAGGACTTTAGCAATGGAGAAGAAGAAGAGCCAGCTATACGAAAACGAAAACAACAAAAATAAAAATAAAAAAAAATACTGAGAAACCCTCGACGGTGGCAATGTTGCATATTCCGTGTTGCAGGTGAAACAGAAAAACGCGGAAAAAGGTGGCCAAGGGGGGGCCACCAGTGGGCTGGAATGAGGAATTTGAATGGGAATGGGTGGGGTGGAGTGGTGGGGAGGCATAGAATGCAAAAGGGGGCGTGAGGTGGCTTGGGAGGAAGTGGGTGGGTGGGTGGTTGGTTGGTTGCAGGTCTGCAAGTCCATATGAAATGTTACTGTTACTCTTGTTCTTATTCTTCCTCTCCTCTTCTTCTTCTTGTTGTTGTTGTTGTTGTTGTTGTTTGTCCCTTGGCTTTTGCGTCTTGCGTTTTTAATTTCGTTTTCTTTTGTGCAAATTTCCCATTTATTTTATCTGTCTCGTCCGTTTGTCTGTCTGCGACTGCCGTCTCTTTCCTTTTATCTGCCGTCTCGTTCTTCTAGGCCCCCCCATTCTGTCTTGGTAGCTCCATCTCTTTCCAGCGGTGATAAGGACAACTAAACACGGGCAAGGACATGCCGAACAGGACAATGACAAAATTCCCTTCACTTGCCAGAGCAGGCAGAAAAAAAAGGGGAACAAAATATTTAAAAAAAATACAAAAAGAAGTTGTTTAGCATAAAAATTTGAAGAAATTTCAAAAGTTAAAATTAAGAGGATTTTTATATTTTTTAATATATTTATTTTTTAATTTTTAAAAAGGAGAGAATAGAGGGAATACCATGACTCTCTGAGAGACTTAAAAGTGTCCTTCAGCCTGTCTCTTTCCACAATTCTTCAATTATTTTTTTATTGGAAACTAAAATAATATAAATAATTATTTTAAATAATTTCTACCACTAGAAGTTCTAATAATTTTTAGCCAATTATGAAGCTCCCATTTTTTCCCCCAGTGCCATTTATGAAAACTGCAAGGCAATTGTGCATAAACCGACAACTGTCACGACATCTTACCATTTTTAGAGTATTTTATATGCAAACCGCCAAACAAGTCCAAAAAGCCCCCACGAAGTAAACAAAGTTTTAGCCCAAAATACAAAAAGGCGAAGAGGGGCCAGCTCTCCTACCATAAATGTCAGACAAAATCAAATGCCATAAACAAAGTCAAATAATTGTTTAATAAAATGTTGAATAAACTGAAAGAGAATAAGGATCTTAAGGTGGAATATTTTTAAAAGCTAGTTTGAGATAGTTTTAATATTAAGCCTATCCCAAAACTAGCCTTTATATTTTTTATTTATTTTTTTGGAATATAATTATTTTTCCCTTTTTATTCCATTGTTCAATAAAGTCCTAACCCGAGTGCCTCGAATGATTGAATGACAGACTGACAGACAGAGACTGGTCAGTTACCCCTCTCGGCGACGGCTCTGGGCACCCCTTTTTCCCCTTGTTTTTCTTTTTTTTTGTCATAATTATAAAGTTTCTTTTCTTGAGCGCGTCTGCAATATTTGCATAAATTATTGTACAACAAACAATAATTTTTTTCGTATTTTTTTCGCTGCATTTATTTTCCAGAAAATGACGCTGTGAAAAATGCAGCAATCATTTTTTACCAACTTCTTTTTCATTTAACTTCTCTTAATTTTTTTTATCCCTTTTCTTTATTGTTTTTTTGTGTTTTTTTGAACTTTACTCGTAGTTTTGCATATGGGCAGTATCGGTGACGGAATTCCTGGAAAAAAAGCGCGCAACTAGAAGGAGAAGTCAACAATTGCAACAAAAGCGGCAGCGTCAGCTCTCGGCCTGGCGGGGCAGGGTATTATGTATGGTGTATGAATTTTGATACCAAGACATTGTAGTCCCGCCCCCGTCCCCGCCCCCCGTCGGCAAGTTCAACGCCTACTCCTTTGCGGAAAAAAATCTGAAAATGTCAGCAGATCCAAGTTCGAAAAACAGCCATCCAGTGCAACGGGAAACAGCAACAAATTTGACTTCCAAAGAATTTTCGGAGCGGAGTCGGGTTCTCGGGGATCAAGTGGAAAATATTTTCAGTATTAGTTTGGAAAATAAGGTTCTGGAGAGCTAAGCTTATTAAGTTTTTCAAAAGTCTAGAAACTATTTAGAAAGTATCTGGAAAGTGACCCAAGCTTCTAATTATTTCCCCATAAATTATTAAATTAATTGTAAAAACTAAACAAAAATTAGATGTCCTCTCCTCCAATATTAATTCCAATAACTTCCCGCCACAATTTCCATTTCCGATTGCCACAATTTGTTGAACTCGTGTCAACGCGGTTGATGACTTTTCAGAACTCATTGAAGGGGCAGAAAGTTGAGTGGAAACCAAAGGCTCACAAAGGAAACTTGCGTAGACTCCTTATATCCTTCCCTCCCCCCCATACCACCACCCCCTCACCAAGCCCAAGCCCTGTATTCCTTTGAGGCTCTTGAGTTTTTGTCTCACTTGCGGTTCGAGTTTTTCTTATTTTTTTTTTTTTACCCCTGTGCGTGTGTGTTTGATTCCTTCTTTTCGCACACACTTAAGCACGCATTTTAGGCGACAACCCCCTGCCCTCCCCCTGGCACACGCCTCCTCCTTTCAGGCCAGGATCCTGGGCAGAGTCTCGTGTTTGGCTTGCCACTTGGGCTGGGATTTCCAAATGCAATCGATATGTGACACAGAAAACGGCGACGTTGGTGGAAAATTTATTAATAAAAAATATTTTATGGATCAAAAAATGTAATTAAAAATTATTCAGGTTCTAAAAATTATTTTAGCCAGAAGCTAAACTATTTTAAAAATTAAAAATACTACAAACAATAGATGAAAAAAATTGCCAAAGTCACAATCTTTGATTTCTTGAACAGAAACTTCATATTTTTTATCTTAAAAATATTTAAAAATTTAAAAAAGCTTAAATATAAATTTAAAATCTAAAATTAATTGATTTTGGGCCTTAAAACTATTTCTTTTAGAGGCTTGAGTAGTTTATTTTAACTCTTATTACAATTTCTTCTTAAAAAATATTTTAATTCAATTTAATAAATATTTTAAAATTACTTAATTAAAATATAAATACTTAATAAAAATACCCTAAAATTATTATTATTTTTTAATACTTATTCACAAAAGAAAGCCCCCTTTTTAGCCAGACTTGGCTTAAATAATTAATAATAATTTGTGACGCAGGCCTGGTGGCGCAGCAATTAGAAAAAAAAGGAACCAAGGGGCGTGGCAAATAGTAAGAAATCCGAACAGGGGGGCTGGGGACTGGGGACCTCGAGCCTCGACCCTCTACAAAATTATGCATAAACGCATTTTAGTGCGCCTACAAGTAGGCAATGGCAAAAAGGATTCAAGTCGCCGTCGACGTTGTCGGCGAACTACAAAGGACCTCAAAAGCCCAAGACGATGATGCCAAACGAAGGGGGGGGGGGTCACCCCCACCACTCCCCAGTCGGGACACTTTTGTTGCACGTTGCGTTCCCCCTGCCATGTGAAGTGCACTTCTGACGCACTTCTCCTTTTGCGACCCGCAGGGAAGTTCATTCTAACAAAAAAAATGCGAGAAAATATAAGAGTTGGCACAAAAACAAAAAGAAACAAACTTACAACGCACACAAAAAATGTGCAAAAAAAAAAATGAAAATCTCCAATTAGGAGGGATTTTTAGAACGAATGTAGGGAATACTCTGTACTTTATGGAGAATTATTTGCAAGAAGGGAGTTTTTTCTAAAAATTAATGCTTTTTTGAAGTAAAATATTTCTAATTTTTTTGCCAAGAAATTTATGCATTTTTTTAATGAAAATTGAAGCCTTTTTTAAGCCAACTCTGTGGATTATTTTCCTTTAAAACATATTAATTTTTTTAACCAAAATATCCCCATTTTAGGGTATCCCAAAAATCCAAAAAAAAATACGACAAAAAAACGTTGGAGGTCCTTTGATCCTGTCGCTGATGCTGCGTTGCTGCCGCTTCTTCTTCTTCTTCTTCTTGCTGCTGTTGCAACTAACTCACGCAATTTTCAAAAAAGGTTTCTCTTTGCTGACGCTGACAACAACAACAACAACAACAACAATGGCTCTGTTGACAAAGGCTGACAAACAACAATAACAAAACTTGGTTAGGGGGGCCCTGCATGCCAAGCAGCATCAGCACCCCCCTTTTCTTTTTTCACATTTTTTTTTCCAAGGGGATGCACAGATAATGAAAGGTCGTCGAAGTGCGTCGCATTCATGTCGCTGCCCCCTAGATTTTTTACTTTTCTCTTCTTATATTTTTTTTTTTTTGTAAGCAGCTGATGAAACACACAAGCGACAGCCTGCCCCTGCTCCACCTCGTCCTTGGCAGGACGACAAAAATAATAAAAAAAAAAAAAATACAAATGCAAATGGAAGGGAAAAGGGGAAGGGGAAGGGGAAAAAGTGCTGCCGGTGACACAACTAATCAAGTGTTAACCAGTCCAAAAGGAAAACAAAGTGGCCAGGACTAAGGGAACTCTTTCTCGGATGCGTACAAGAAAAGGATATGCCGGGCCGGAGAGTTATAGAACCAGACAGGACACGACAGGCCAGGGGATCCCAAACAATGCAATTGCTGTCCTTTGGCTGTCCTTTTGGCTGTCTGATTTATTTTTATCAGGATTTCTGGGACTATATGAGGGTATTATAATATTTTCGAAGCTCCTTAGTCTTTTTTTAGGCTATATGATACGCGGTACTCCCCTGAATATAACAAAACCTTTCAAAAAGGTTACTTTTAGAAACAAAAGTGCTGAAAACACTTCAAGACAGTGTTGGAAAACCTCAAAGCATGCTGTGACAGGAATAAACAGGATTAAAGACATAAAAATTATTAACAAAAAATATAATTATGATTAAAAATAACTTCCAATCTTAAAAAAAATGATCCCAAAGGTGCACCAAAAATGTTCGATCGCGTGCTCATCAATGGCTCGCTCCCCTTTGATCCTGGCTACCCTTGCCTCAAAAAAGGACGACAAAAAATTGGCAGATGCAAACGAACCCAAGGACTTAAAAAACAAAATATAAAAAAAAAAAAACTCATTTTGCAGCGGCGGCGACAAGTGCGCGAAAAAAGTCCCGAAAACGCAACGAAAAATGCGAATGGAACAGGTGTCCCCTGTCCACTGGTTATCTTCCTTGTGCTCCCCCCACTCACATCTCCCGGCCCCCCCCTTGTTTTCGTCCTGCTCGGATGTCCTCGGTTATGTCCGATGGACGCGATAACGGCAAAAACGACGCCGGCTGCTCTTGGTCGGTGTCAACGTTGTCCTCATCAGCGACGGGGGCTAATAAACTCTCCCGCTTTAGCCTACATCCTTTTTTTGCGAAAAAGGATATTCGAATATGGGATGTCCTTAAAAATATTTCCTCCCTGGAAGGGAGATAGTAGAAATTCCTTATCGAAAGGGATTTATCGAAGTTGCAATACTTTTTGAGTTTAAAATATTTAAGCAATTTATCCCTTTTTAAATATTAAAAATTACATAAATTCTTTATATTTATTTTCTAAATTAAGCTTTTTTTAAAGGAATAGTTTAAGTTTAAACAATACTATCGATTGTTAATCGAAATGTTGAAGAAATTCTTTATCGAAAAGGTTTATTTTTAAAACCTTTAAAAATTATTTAAATTAGTTTGGTAAGAATTTGTGATAAAATTATGAATCTATTTATTTTTATAATTTTTACGTTTAAATATTAATATTAAAAGTCCCTTAGGGTATTTCAAAATCTACTCCCTTCGAACCTTCAACTTTCTTATTCATTTTTTCGGCAGTTGTTTTTTGCATTTTAATTTCTTTCCTTTTTCGCAGCCGGAAGTGCGTGCGGCGGTGTGAGTGTGAGTGTGTGTGTGTGTAAGTGTGTGTGCGAGAAGAGCAAATAACAAATAAAATGTCCCAAAAACACGAGACCAGAAATGCAACAACACGGAAAACGAGCGCGAAAAAATGCCAAAAAAAAATACAAAAAATTTGCAAAAGGAATAAAATAAAAAACTTCCCCCTTCCCGAGTCCCCCGGAGTCCGTCGGATGATGTTGATGATGATGATGATGATGGCTGATGAGCAGCGACCCCCTTGGCGAGTTCCACTTCACAACGCACGGCAAGAAGAAGAAGCACTTGGGGGGAGGGGGGCAGTGGCAGTGGCTGTGGCTGTGGCAGCAGGGGTTGGGTTGCAGGATGCAATTGCAGTCAACCCCGAAAAAGCCCATTGCCAGCCAGCAGAAGAAGAAGCAGCAGCGGCAAGCAAATTGCCAAAAATTCCCAAAAAAAAAAACAAAACAAAATTGGGAATAAAATAAAACTAAAAGATAGGGTTAATTGGGGAAGCCGACTTGGGGAATACACTTTTTGAAAAATATTTCAAAAATATTCAAGATCAAAAATTAATTATAGAATTAAGTTTATTCAAATAATTCAATTATTTTCATGTAAGAAGCTTAGAAATTATTATTTTTTTTTTGAAAATATTTAAAGTTCATTTTTTGTAGATTTTTTAGATCCTAAATATTTTACCAAAATATCCTTAATACTTTGATGAGAAATAACAACATCTAGGAGTATCCCAACTCAAAATATGCAAATACCCTTTGAAAGGACTCTCGAAAAAAAATTGCAAGCGGCATAAAAAATACCCAAAAATACAAAAAGAAAGAAACAAAAAACTGGCAGAAGGACAGAATGCAGAAAGAAGTGAAATATATAAATAAAATGTAAAGTGGCAGGAGCGTTAAGAGGGGGCTTCATTTCGTCCTGTTTAACCCCTTTAGCACACACTCCCCGACAACAAAATAAATGCAAGAAATAAAAAACTGCTACACGAGCAAAACACACAAAAATGTGTTACAAACCAGGGGCGTGCAGCTGGGAAGGGGGGCGTGCGGTGTGGGGGTCAAGACTTCCAGAAACGAGCTGAGGGGGCAACCAGACAGAGTATGCTTCTTTTTTATAAATTTATATTTGCTTTTATATTGGTTTTGGGTTTGGGGGTTTGGTGGCACTTTTTGAGAGGATATTATTTTAGGATACTATATATATTTTTTAACATAAATATTTATGCTTATTCCTTATAGAATTTCCTATATTTTATTGCCTCCTTTACTGTCCTTCAATACTGTCTTAAATTTTAAAGATTTTTCCAAATTCTTCCAACACTTCCATTACATTTTTTAGAATTTATGACAAATTCTTAACATTTTTCTTATTTTTGTCTTATTTTTATGATCACTTTTCATTATTTCTATAGTTTTTATAAATTATTAAATGTTTTCCATTTTGTTTAACAAATTTTATACAAAATGTTGCCTAATTTTTGTCAAATTTCCCCAAAATTCTTTCATTTTAATGGAAATACGAGCTCTGCCCTTAGCTGCATTGCAGCATAACCAGAGGCGGCGAAAGGGGTGACACTTTCCCAAACACACACACACACACACAGAGAGAGAGAAAATTGGGACAAAACACACAACAAGAGGGGGAAAAAGTGGGGAAATAAAATAAAAACTGGAAAATGTAAAGTGATGTTGATATTTTTCCTAGCGAGCCCCCCCTTGGACCACACCCCTGGAAACTTAAGCGAATCTTATTCTTTTTTGAATGCAATATAATTCGCAGAACCCCCGAAAAAAGCCCCAGACCGAGAATTTCTACAAGCCACCCATGAAAATGAAAAACTTCCCATCCCCATGCCATCGCTGTTGGGATATTTTTTGGCAATAAGCTTTTTGTGGCAAATGCCGCAGGGCAGTATTTGCATTAGTGCTCGATGCATGTGCAATTTTTACCCTCATTCGCCTTTTTTTTAATTTTTTTTGCGAGTTTTCCGAGTTCTTTTAATGGCTTAACTTTGAAGGATTGCATTCGAGGGAGTGGGCGTGGGTGGCCGTGTGGGTGGCGGGCCAATTTCAAATGATTTTCAAATGAGCTTAAGTCTGTGATCAATGACCGTTGTTTAATTTTTTGAAAAACCCCCAGAAGGCAATTCTGTTCCAAGGGCTGCCTTGCCAGAGAACTGTGATTAAAATGTTTCATTTTTGACGTTTTAATGAAAATCTTTGTTTAATTCTTAAAAAGTATTATGTTTCATAATTTTTATGGCAAAATACATTGTTGGAAAAGTTTGTTTTAGGATCATAGCCCTAAAAAGCTCCCTAGTTGTTCAACTAAAAAATTGAAACCCTTCCCCGCTTCTAGCCAATTCGCCAAAAATACCAACCAATTTCCTCTACTTGGCCCTTTCGTTAAGTCGAAACCCCATTTATCCCTTATCCCCATCTGGAATCTTCTTCCTCGACTGATCAGAGAAAGAGACAAATAAGTTTGGCTTAATTTTTTTATTGCATTTTCTGTCGGAGTGCAGGTGGCAATGGAAATTTGTCGAAAATATAAATTGCATTTCACTTTGAATTTCGGCGCGGCATTTCTTCAGAGGGACCGCTGATCCTTGGACCCTGTTCCTTGGTTCCTTGGCCATCATTATCATTTTTGGCCATACACTCCCATAGATGTGTGTGTGTGTGAACTTTATGTGTATTTAAATGTCCGTTTGTCTGACTACGCTTTACGCTCTAAATACGCCAAAGATAATCAGCGAAAACAAACAGACGGTGCAGCAGGGTCAGGTGTATAAATTGCACAAAATATATATGTCTATATCTCCAACATATATCTAGACAAATATATATATGTGTAAGGAAAGGGGGAACTCCATGCCTCGTTGGCTTTTCTGGCATTTTTTTTTTTTTGCTTTTTTATGCCATTTTTTATACCCAATTTTTTGGCTGTTGGGGTTGATTCTGTTGCGTCTGTTTTTGTGTTTTAGGGTCCCAAATTTGACTCGAAGGGGTTGAATGAAATTTCAGCACAAATATGCATGTATTTTAAGCAAAAATATGAATATTTTTTAACTCCTATCCCAGGCTATGTATTTCTCCACTGAATATGGTTAGGGGAAATATTTTATTTGAACAAACGATGTGGGAAAAATATTTTATGAAATTTTTATGAAATGCTTTAGGCAGTGCTAATACCTCCTTGGTTAGTACTCTAAAACGGTCACACTGAAATGCATAAAAGCCAGCTTAGTACCATCATGGCTTTATAATAAATTTTACTAAACTTAGATCTTAAAGTTTAGTATAAAAATCACCAAAAAAATCCCATAAATACTCCCCAGCCTCCTTATCCCCATTAACTTCACAGATCCAGCAGCCCGCCAAAAAAAAAAATCATTAAAAAAAAAAACAATAATAATAAAGCTCTTGCGTAATGAAAAGCAGATGCAAAAAAAAAATTAAACAAGAATGGAAAGCTAACTTCGGGCGGAGCCGAAGTTGATATACCCTTGCAGATATGTGGCAGCTTAAATTATTAGATATATATCGGATCTTATATAGTCGGCCGATCCTTATAAAACTCGGCAGATCAAATAAGTTTGCCGAATGTAGAATCCATACAAAGTCCCAGTCTTCTAACTTAAAAAACAACAAAGTTATGGCATTTCCGATCAATCAGTTATATGGCAGCTATAGGATATAGTTGACCGATCCTTATGAAATTTGACAGATCGAATAAGTCTGCTAAAAGAAGAGTCCACAGCAAGTCCCAACCTTATAACTTTAAAAACAACAGAGATATGGCATTTCCGATCAATCAGTTATATGGCAGCTATAGGATATAGTCGGCCGATCCTTATGAAATTTGGCAGATCGAATAGGTTTGCTAAAAGAAGAGTCCACAGCAAGTTCCATTCGTCTAACTTGAAAAACAACGAAGTTATGGCATTTCCGATCAATCAGTTATATGGCAGCTATAGGATATAGTTGACCGATCCCGGCCGTTCCGACTTATATACTGCCTGCAAAGGAAAGAAGGATGTGTGCAAAGTTTGAAGTCGATAGCTTTAAAACTGAGAGACTAGTTTGCGTAGAAACAGACAGACAGACGGACAGACGGACAGACGGACAGACGGACAGACGGACAGACGGACAGACGGACATGCTTATATCGACTCAGGAGGTGATCCTGATCAAGAATATATATACTTTATAGGGTCGGAGATGTCTCCTTCACTGCGTTGCACACTTTTGACCAAAATTATAATACCCTCTGCAAGGGTATAAAAAGAAACCTGAAACAGTGATAAAAAAAAAATACGAAAAAAAAAATCATAAAAAAATGCGAAACAAAATGTGAAAGAGAAGAATAAGAAGAGCACGCTTCAGAGGCGTTGGATAAGGGGGATTAAGGGGGGCAAGAGGCTGGGGGGCTGGGGGGCTGCCACAGGAAGATGGAAGATGCTGGCGCAGTGCGGTAGCATTGATTTAATCATCATCAATTATATGCAGCAGCAAGTTAATATAATAAAAGCTTCTCGCTTCTGTCTTCTCGGTCCCAGTCTGGGTCTCCCCCTCTCTCTCCCTCTGCCCCCCCTCTCTTTCTGTTTGTTTCCTTGGCGTTTCGTTTCCTCTTTTGGAGCCGCTGGTGCCTCGGAGTTGGCGCTTAAATGCAATTAACATAATGACAAGCAACACTTGTGCGCATGCGCGCATTTCACTTCGCATCCCGCCGACAGAGACGGCACTACACGGGGCGGCGAAGGGAGACAGAGACGGAGAACGGGGGGGCTGTAGAGGTGGCACAGACTGGCTGAGCGGACCGAGGAGCCCCTTTGCTGTCAATAGTGCAGAGATAATTGTATCATAATTGATCTGTTTGGGGGGAGGGGGGATAGCCAGAGCCAGAACCGGTAGCCAGATCGAGGGGGTCAAGGGGTGGGGCGGGAGTGGGGCGGGAGTGGGGCGGGAGTGGGGGGCAGCGAAGATGGATGCACTTGCAACTGTGGCACAACTTCTGTGGCAAGTCTCTGGGCCTTAATAGCTTTTATTTATATCCCCGTTTGAGGGGCTTTTCAGTTTTTCATTTAAAGTTAAAGCCTTAAAAAACAGGTCTTAAATAATAGCTCTTTTTATTATAATTTTTTTAAATATTTTTTTTAATAAAAGCTATACAGGATCTATAAGAAGGAGCTCTATAATTCTATGGAAAAGTGCTATATATCTATCCCTTTTCATTATTTTTTACCAACAAAAACTCCAATAAGGATGTAAGTACATATATTTTTTATGTATAATATTAGAATAAAATATTTTAAAAAAATATCTAAGAATATTAAATAGGATAGTAGGAGTAATAGTAGGAGAATGAAATTAAAATTCTAGATACTATTTCAAGATACTAGATTCTAGATAGTACCAGATACTATTTAAAAAAAATTACAGATAATAGATAAATCCTTTCCTTAAAATTAAACACTATTAAAACTAAAAAAATGTCAATAATAGTTTGAGGAGAATTAGAGCAAGAATGTAAATAGTAATTTCCCAACTTGATGTTTGTGGAAAAGCAGAGAAGGGACCTCTACTCCCAAACCATTTAAGTGTGCTACACAAAAGTGCCCTCTCCCTGGTGGCATGCCCCTTAATCATATAGAAAACGCAACTGTACCACACACACACTTGCAGAGACACACGAACACGCAGCTTAGAGGCTAAATTGCCAAAAAAAATGAAAAAAAAAAAAAAAATGAGAAAAAATGGAGGAAAGGAACTCCAGTCCAGGCCAAGTAGGAAACCAACCAAAGCTGCATCAACCTTCCAAAAAAAAAAAGTTAAAAAAAAAAAACAAACACAAGCCCGACAAAGAAGAAGAAGAGGTTACAAAATTTGAACCCCTTTTTCTATATATTTTATATATATAAACATATACATATATATATAAAATTTGAGGTATATATCCTTGAGTGTGTGATGGTGAGTGTGCAGGAGCGCATCGAAAGGTCCTTGCACAAAAACGCAAACACACACACACAGAGAGAGAGTGAGTGAGAGAGAGGGAAAGAGTCCAGAAACAGGACGGCGCTTGCACTTGGCCGAACAAGGGTTAAGCAGGGGGGGGGGAGGCCACAAAAAAATAAAAGAAAGAAATGAAAAGAAAAGGGGGTGCAAGCCCCTGATTAATTGAAGTGCGAGTTTCGGCGAAATGCGAAAACGAAAAGAAACGAAAAACGAAAGCGCCGCCAAATTACATTCTCCCCACGCCCCTCCCGCCCCCTCGCCAGACTCCTCTCGCCTGCACTTCGAGCCCGAAATCCGAGAGCCTCCGCAGACCCCCCCTTCAAATATAACGACGCCCCTGCAACCGCAAGTTGCTTTGCCTGTTTATTTCTTGTTGTTTTTACTTTCGCAATTGAGTCCTGTATCCTCCCCTCCCCTGCCCTGCCCTGCCCTGCCCTCGTCCTGTCTGTGTCCTGTGTGTCCTGGAACATTTAACGGCATTTTTTGCGCCCTTCTTTTCAGGCTACGTTCTTGCCGCCATGCACTTATTTTGTCAAATGCAAATATAGACGTTTCCCTCCCCCCCACATCCCTTCTGCATAAAATATATATATGCATCTATATAGAATATATATCCATGTACAACCATCTATATATGTGTGTATACCCCCCCCCATACCCAATCGGACATCTAAAATGCCCCGAAAATACAATCGAGAGACAAAAACTTGTTGAGGAAATCTAAAAATTTTTGTTTAATTTCCTGCACCAGACAGACGCTAACAAAAATAAAAAATATATAAAATAAAATAACAAAAAATCAAAATAAAATGATAAAATACGGCGACAGGCAAAGGATATTGAATCCAGCCGGGCGTATGCGTAATATTTTTGTTATATATGTGGCTGCCTGGCTGGATGGCTGGCTAGGTGGCTGGTAGGTAGTGCTTTTATATTGGCCATTTGCCGTCTGGATTATATTGATTTGTCTAGACTACGGCAAGTCAAGAGCCGAATAAAAAGTATATATCGGAATCGGAGGGGGCGGAGGGGGCGTGGTCGGGTTATAAAATATCAAATATTTATATCAACCTTTCGGCGAAAGGAAATCAGTCTGGGATGTCAGTTCATTTTCATAAAAGACTTTTTAGGGGAAAACTATTTATAAAAACTATTAATTATCTATTAGCTTAAACTATGAACTATTTTTAAAATATTACTATTTATTTTTAATCTTTAATAAATCTTACTTTTTTGACTTTTTTGACTTAAAGATCAATTTTGAAACCAAAAATTTACTAAGAACTGAAGCATTGAATTAACTTTATTAATTCACCTGTCAGGCAGCTTACTTCCTTTTTTTTTTGCCTTGCACCTTTTTTCGGGTAATTTCAATTAATTTTCCGCCGCCAACAATGTTGCACCTTTTTCAATTGCCACAAACTGCCAACTACCAACTGCCAACTGCAAACTGAAAATTGCAAATAAAAAAAAGATGCACACACTTAAAAAAAAATACAACAAAAAACGCACGCAAGCCATTAAAAAAAAAAAAAAAAAAAAAAACAATGAAACAAAACAGGCTGACTTGAGGCACTTAAAACACCCGAGACCTCATAATGAGTTAATAATTTCAACCAACCGACCGACCGAGCGACCGGCAGTTGCTCATTAGTTGCACTCACACTTGCACGAAATAATTAGAAACAACAACAACAACAACTACAACAAAAAATGAAAACTGTTGCACATAAAAAAAAAGGAAAACAAAAAACAAAGCAACAATATTACGCGAATTGTAATGAATTTTTGCATTTTTGCACTCGAAACGGGAAACAAATTAAATGAAAGCCAAAATGTTCGAAAAAAAACTAATTTAAGAATCTTATTTTTTAGTTTTTATTTCTGCAGGTAAAAGTAATAATTAAAGCCACCCTGTTGCGCCTGCGCAGATACTAAAAAAAAATTAAAGACTAGAAAATTAAAGGAAAAGGTTTCATGACAGAAGCAGAAGCTTATAAATATTTATAATTGGAATAAAATCAGCGAGACATCGTTGGGAATGGGATTGGAATTCCGATTTTGTTTCTTGGCCTGCTGGGCCAGAACAGTGCGTTTCGGTGTTATAAGGCGGAAGTCTTGGACGGAAGTAGGAGGAGGCTAAGCTAATCTTTCATAAAATGTCAAATTTCATGGAGAATCAGAGGTAAAGTATTATTTAACTTAAAATTTAATCATAAAAAACCATAAAAAACTCCCCCTCTTCTATTACTCCAAAACATTTGCCTCAAAAGCACTTTTCCAGCAAATACTTGCAACAAATTCATGATGAACTAAGCTAAAAAAAGAAATGGCGAGAAAATGGCGAGAAAATGGCATAAAAAAATAGATGGCGCCTCTAGTGGCGCCGGAAGTTCGGAAAAAACTTCCTCTTCGCCGTTCTATTTGCTGGCATTTTCTAAAACTGACCCAGCATTTAGTTAACTCTTTTATTTTTTTTTTGTTTTGATGTCAATTTTTTTAAGCAATTTATTGGCTGACTTGTTTGTTGTTTTTTTTCTGTCGATTTGTGCAACTTTTTTCTGCTCGTTGTGAAGCGTCCCAGAAAAATGCATTTCCATTTTTTACATATTCGATAACATTCAGCAGAAATTTTCAATAAAAAGCACATCCGGTTCAAACGGGAAATGTCAAAGAGGGAGAAGATTCTTAAAAAAAAAGACATTTTTAGAAAAAATTTTATTTTCAATAAAAAAGATTAAACTAATGACTAATTGTCTTTTATTTTTTATGTTTTTTTAAGAATCAATAATCTCCCTCCAAGAAAAAAAAAACTCTTTCCTTTCTTTTTCCTCAAAACTCAGTTAACACTTTTGCCATTTTTGGCCAAAAGAAGTAAACCAAGTTAACACTTGACAGCCTCAAGTAGCACTTTGTGTTCGATTTCCAGCCTACGCATACATTAATTATTTTTTTATCACAAAAAGTTTAAATAAAAATTATAAAATAAAAAAAAAAACAGAAGAATCTTAATAAAAAAAAAACTCACCATAAACGCCAAACACCGCAGTTTCAAAACGTTGTTCTCGTTCTTTTTGTTCTTGCTGTTGTTGTTGTTGTTGTGGGTGAACTTGTTGTTGTAGTTGTTGTTGCTGTTGCACTTGCTGCTTGCATTGAATTTTTTGTTGTAAGACTTGATTTTTTTTGTTAATTTCGCTTTCGAAAGAATTTTATTCACTTTTTGGGTGATTTTTCTTGATTTTTTTTTGTCGTTTTAGTTGGGAAAAAATTGTTTTCGGTTTTTATTTTTAAAATTATGTGCAAAATTAACACAACCTTAGAGCATGCCGATCGTCATCATCATCATCATCTCTCTCTCTCTGTCTCGATTTCAAGTAGTTTTAAAAAAATTAAAGCGAAAAAATGTACATTTTTGACTTTATTCCTTAACGTTTTTTTTTTTTTTTGTTTTTTTGAGTGACACTTTTTTGGTTGTTTGTCGTGTGTGTGTTTTTTATGTTTTTGTAATTTGTATGTTGTTGTTGTTTGGAAAAAACACGAAATAAATTTTGGATTTCTTGCGATTTTTGTGTTTTTTTTTAAACTATTTGCCTCGAAAAATGCTCCAAGTCTAAAAAGTTGTAAGTTTTTCTAAAGTTCTTTTTGTTGTTGTTGTTGCTTTTTGTTTTTTCACACACACACATGAAGAAAGCCGCCTTGGTTGGTTGTTGCATTTGGTTGTTGTTGTTGATGTTGTTCGTGTTGTTGGTGTTGCTGCTTCAGCTGCTGCTGCTGCTGGTGTTGTTGCTTCTGTAGTTGTTGTTGCTGCTGTAGTAGTTGTTGTTGTAGTTTCATTTTAATTTCAAAAAAAATTTCATTTGCTTCGGTTGACTTTTCTTTTTTTCTTCAATTTCAATTTTTTCTCATTTCTCTTTCTCTATTTTGTATTATTTTTTAAAAACTTTCTTGTATTATTGGCTGATAATTAATATATTTATAAAACATTTTCCTTGTTATGGATTCAATTATATTATTTTAAATATTTTATTTTATTTATTTGTTGTTGTTGTAGTTGTGTTTGAGTTTATGCCTGCAATAATAAGGATAATAATAAGGATAATAGAATACTTGAGTGAAACTTTTGTTTGCCGTCGCTTAAGCACTTGAAAAAAATGTATAAAAAAATTTTAAAATTGTTTTGAGTTTTTATTTTTGTTTCTTTTTTATAGTTTATCATCAGATTTCTTAATATTTTTTTTAGTAAGCACTCACAATGCGTTAAAAATTGCGCGCGTAGTGTTCCGAATAAATGAAAATATCGTGTTTTTTTGGCTTTAATTATTTATTTTAGATTTATTAAAAGACTCTTTTTGTAGCTTGTATTTTTTTTAGTACTACTGCCTTTAGTCCCATAAATATATTTCGAATTTGGTTTTGGAATCCAAAGGCTAAGGCAGAATGCAAACAAAAATAAACGAACACGAACGAACGTATGAAAGTGTCTGCAAGAACTGCAATCGCATCGCGTGTGAAATCTCTGCGAAAGTCCAAAGCCGACAGAAAAGCCGAAAACCGTTTGGGGGGCCAAAAAATCGCCAAAAGGAGAGAGAAGAAGAAGCAGTGGCAGTGGCAGTGGCAGCGGCAGAGACACCGACTGCGGCAGAGGCAGCAACAGCGGCAGAGGCAACGAACTTGGGCTTCGGCGTTTACCAAAAAAGCAAAAAAAAAAAAAAAAAAACAAAAGAGTCTCAGCCGAATGGCATGAAAGTGCCTGGCTGCCTGGCTGCCTGCCTGCCTCTTTGGGATTATTACTATTATTTTTACTTTTTTGTTCTTTTTCGCTTCTAAGAGCGCCGCACGCGCTTCGCCAAAGAGCAGCCACAAACGCAGCAGCGACGTCGACAGCGAAGTGCAGCCAACGCAGCAGCAGCGGCAGCATAACTCTTACGCTCTTTCACTCAAAACTGCAGCTCTCGTTCTCTGTCGCGGCTCTCGCTCTCTCTGTCTCTCTCTTCGGAGCGGTCAATGCGGCGTATGCGTAATCTAGTCAGAATGCAACACTTGGGAGGAGGGGTTGCCGGGGGGCGGCAAGCGTCTGCCATATGTTTTGGAAAAGTTTGTGGCCAAAGGACGAGCCAAAGGAACAAGAAGAATGACAAGACAAAGGCTAACGGTACTAACGGTACTGGGAATGGGCTTAAAGGACATGATCGTTATTGTTTTTATTTCAAAAATGTCCTTTTTGAAGTGATATTTTGTTGAGAGATAAAAAAATAAACACAGAAACGTGGATTGTGTTTTTAACACTTTTTTTTATTTTTACAAAAAACATCCTGTTTTTAATTCTTTAATGTAATTCTTTATATTTTAAAAAATACCTTTAGCTCTTCTAAATTCTTAATTCGTTTTTAAAAGAAGTCTAATAACTAAACACAAAAAGCCAAGTTTCTGGTCCTTAAATATCAACATTATTGCCGAAAATCCAAACAAAATCACACAGAGTCCACTTTTAAATAAAATTTAAATTAAATTAAAATTAAATTCTATCAAAGATTTGCTCTTGAAAGCTACTCTTTTTGAACAACTTTCTCAGTACTTTGTTCCAAAGAAACACTAAGCTTTGAAAGCTAGAACAAGTAGAACAAAACTTTATCTATATTTATTTTTAACCAAAAATTAATTTTAAATTGTTTTCTGCATTGGAAATCTTTTGAAGAACAGGAAGAATTGGCTTCAAACTATTTAAGCAATTTTGAATAAATCTGTCGAAACAATTTGTTGAACAAAATTAATTTTGAACCAATTTCCGAGACACTAAGCCGCTTCTAAAGTTTATTTCCAAAAAAGTAGACTTTTAGTTGAAAAACTTGCATATTTTTAGGACCAAGAATTTCCGAAGTTTTTCAAAAAGATCTCAAACTTCAAAATAGAAAACTAAATAAACCGTCGGCTTTTTTTCTAAACACTTGCTAGAGCTGGGATTGCTGGGGTAGAGGCACTCACTCCAAACGAAACACTTCCTCAAAAAACTGGCCAAAACTTTTCACAAAAATATGAATATTTTTTACCAATTAGAGTCCAGGACTATTCATATTTTTGGCAAAAGCTTAGAGCCAATTTTCACAACAAAAAACCATTTGAAACTGCTATTCCAAAAATCAGAACCAAAACTAGGAAACAACTAGGAATGTCTCTGATCACTTTTTCAAAAACAAAACCATAAAAAATTGTATTTTTTGTGAATATAAAAACTCCTCATTTTTCACTTTTTGACACTTTTTTGAAAGCAGCATTCATTTTTGAGATAAAAATTAAAAAATTCCTTATGCTGCCAAGGCACACTTTTTTTTTAAAACAAGATTTGTTTCTTTTTGAAAAAAAATAATCTGTTTTTGAATCACTAGAAAAAAATTGTATTGTTTTCGTTTTTTGCGCGACGCGGTTTCAGAAAAATTATATTTTTTCAAAAAAGGGACTTTTTGAAAAAACTTGTATCTTTTTGGGGGAAATTACTGGAAAATGACGATGAGATTTTTGATGATTTTCTGTTGGGTGTTGGTGTGTGGATTGGTTGTTGTTGCTGTGTTGTCGGTGTTGCAGTTGCAATAATAATTGAAAAATATTCTTGTTTAGCGCTGTGGTTTGTAGCTGTTGGATGTTGTATCTTGTATCTAGTAATGTTGTATCTTGTATCTTCCGCGGGCTGCGTACGTGCGCGACAACGTGCGGATCTGTTATGATTCAATACGTTTTCGATACGTTTCGTTTACGTTGCCGGACCCGCGGATGACAACAGCAACACCAACAACAACACCAACTAGAAATTCGCAGCAACAGCAACACACACTCTACGCTCACACACACACACACACATAGGCACACAGGGACACATGCACACGCGGAAGAGAGCGCAACGCAGAATGCAAAAAGAAGGAAAAAAAACTTTCAAAGAAGAAGCTAAAGACCAAAAGGCAACTTCGCTCCAAATTCGAGTGAAAACTTCGCCATTCTCTCTTCGGCTGAGCGAGAAAATTCGCAAAATGCAAGAAAAACGCATTGCCTGGTGTGCGCGCAGCGCTGCGCTGCCGGCGTCGACTGCAGCGCCTACGCCGGCCGAGCCACACTGCTCTTGCACTTGGCTCTCTTCCTTTTCGCTCATTCTCTCTTTGGGGCCATTTGAGACTTTTTTTCCGCCGCTTTTGATTTCTGGCCGAGAGAATAGAACTTTGGCGCGAAGGGGCCTGAGATTAAGCGGGGTTTCAAGATCAATTTAAGGATATTTTGGAATATTTTTTGAAACAAAATAACATTTTTCTAAAATTACTAAAAAAAAAAGGTGTTTCTAGTTCTAAGACATAAAAATTTAAAATTTTACCAAAAATCTAAGTTTCAATATTTTCAAGGATATTTTTTTAGGAATTTTTTATCATCATTTTTTTTAGTTTCAATAATAGAACTTTTAACTTTACAGAAATATATCAGAAAAATAAATAAATTTCAAAAAATGTATATATTTTGACGACTATTTTCAGTAAAGTTTTTCTAAGCAAAATATTTTTAATTTTTAATTATAATTTTAAATTAAAAAAATATATATTTTATATTATACAAATTTTAAAAATGTTACTGACAACCTCAAAACATAAATATATATTTAACCTTTATTTTAACAACATTCATCACATTCTTTAAAATTTAAATGAAAATAATAAAAGAATTCTTCTAATCTTCTCTCATAGAATTCTTCAAGCGTTCTGTGTTCTACAACTACTTTCTGATGAAATTTAGTTGAAAAAAAAATTAATTAATTACACAATTAATGGAAACTCTCAAAAAATACTTTATGAATTATTCCTTTAATTTTATAAAAAATATCACTTGTTTTCTTAATATTTTTAGGAACTTTTTAGTTGTTAGCCAATTTCCATAATTTTGGCGAATTGGAGAGGGGGAGAGAGTGGTGTAGATTCCAATTTTTGGGTGAAACCACCCACCGGAGATCACAAAAAAAAAAAAAAAAAAGTCGAAAAAGATCGACAGCGAGAGAAATTGTAAAAATTTTGTTCACACAGTTTTTGGTTTTGGGAAGAAACAGGAAAAAAAAGATCAGAAAAATATATACGATTAGTCCCGATTTTTTTTTGTTTTAAAATTTTTCTTAGAGGCGAAATTCACGCGTTTTTTGGGAGGGCTTTTTTACGTGCTTAATATTTATTTTTTGCAAATATTTTTTGCGCTTTTCGCACTCACACCAAGCGACGAGGAGCAAACGATACAACCGAATGAACAAACCAACTGGCGACTGAGAAAAGGCAACAACGACAACAATGACGCCGGCAGAGCCGTTGGCGGCGGCAGCGGCGCCGGCAGCAGCAGCAGAGGTCCAGTGAGCTCCAAACAAAAAAAAAGTTGCAAAAAAAATTACAAAAAATTCGCAATGAAAAAAGACTGAAGGGAAATAGAATAAAGACCAAAGAAATAGAAGAGACCCCCACACAGACACATGGACGTGGACACACTCACACGCAAAAGTGCAAAAGTTGCATTGGTCAAAAAGAGCCAGAGAGTGGGGCGAGAGCGAGAGGGAATGAGAGAGGGAGCAGGTGGGGGGATGGGGGTACGCGTAGGATACTGGTGGGTGCAAGCGAGAAGGCCAGATCCTCCCTCTCGGCAGTTTGCGAAAAAACATGTTGCCAGCAACATGTTGCCAAGCTCAAAAGCCACGCAACGCCATACACACTCACACATGCACTCACCAGAGAGAGCGCGAAACAAAGAATTTGCAAATTCTCTTTAGTTTGCGAATTTTTTTTTATCAGCATTCGCAGAGCGAGTGGGAGCTCTGTCGCTGGCTCTCTCTCTGTCCCGCACACGCAAATACACCTGCGTCGCCGCTCTCCCTCTCCCTGTCTCGCTCGCTCTTTCTTCCCAATCGCCCCAAAAACTCAATGAGAGATCCCACTGTTGACGTTGAACATTATTTCTATTTTGTTTTTTTTTTTTGGCAAGAATTCGCACACATGGAACTATACAAGAACTTTTTTTTTTTGGCAAAAAAAGCAACAAAAAAATACATAAATTAAATGAGCAAAAAAGTGGAAGAAACAGAGAAGCGACGCATAAAAAAGATGAGCCAAAAAATCAAATCGAGGTATAGGAATTGAGTGGCAAAAAAAAATTCGCGCTTTTTTGCCAAAAAAAAAAGTTGGAAATGGAAGGAGGAGGGGGCGGAGGGGACATGATTAATCATAATTTTTTTTCGGTCGATCACTTTGACACTTTTATTTATTGGCAAGTAATATAAAAAAAAAAGAATATAAATACTTGTTAAAAATTAATTAAATAAATTAAAATTGACAGTGTATAGTTTTAAGGGCTCTGGTTACAGGCAAAGGTTTCGGAGCTACTGCAAAGGATCAGTTGGCTTTGAGAGGCACTGCTTGTTGAGGAAGAAATAGGTTTTAAAAGGACTTCCAGGATAATCAGTTTAAAAGTAATTGCAGAGTGATAAGGCTAGCCAGTGTTTTCTTAATCTATAAAAGTATAAATGATTAATAATTTAATAAAATAAATGAAATATTCATATAGTTTTACAGGCCCTGCTATCACCTGCAGTTCTTACAGTTTTAGAGCCCTTTCCACCCCTAGCGATCACTTCAAAGACGCTCTCAAACTGCACACTCAACAAAATAAAAAAACAAGGTAAGGTAATTACTAAAAGTAAATGGTAATAATTCCTTTTAATAGTAATTTGAATAAAAATTATCTCTAAAGTTTTAGAATCTCACTTTCACTCCTACAGTTTTGAACGCCTGGCCACCCCTGCGATCGCTGCTAAGAGGCTCTCAAACTGTAAAAGTAAAATAAAACTGTAAAAAAAACCACAAAAGCCACCTCCCCCAACCCCCTCGTCGCTCTTAACTGTTTTGTTTTTGTTATCGCCTTCTACATATATAATTTTTTTGTTGTTTTATTTTGCACTTTTATCGTTGGTTTTGTTTTTATTTGCGAATTCGTTGTTTGCTCAATAAAATCGAAAATGCGACGCCGACTCTTAAAAACAAAAATAAAACGAAAAAAAAAAAACCAGAAAGCAACAAAAAAACGCATCGAGTGGTGGATGGGGGTTGGCTCCAGGACTTGTGTCCTGTCTGCACGCAGTCGCCACACACCAACACACTCAAGAACAACAACACACAGACGGCGAGAGAAACACTCAAACAAAACCCGTGCCAGACATTGACTCCAAAAAAAAAACAAAAAAAATTCCAAAAAAAAATTAAACCAAAAAAACACAAAAAAAAAATTAGAAGGCGACAAGAACTCACAGCCTATGTTGCACCACCCAGCCACCCAAATAAACGGCCGACAGGACGCAATTTTCCACCCACACACTCACACACAGACACTCACACAGACAGGACTTCGTCCTTTTTCGTTAAACGTCGTAGTCGTCGTAGTCGTCGCTGCTGCTCTTGCTTCTTGATATTTTTTGTGTCTGCTTCTTTTTTGTTGGCCTGCGTTGCCAAGGGTTTCCTTTGTTCCTTTGGCCACCCAGTGCCTGCCACCCACCAGCGCCCCGTCCCCATCGTCACCACTCTGAGCCAAGTCTGTTGCACTCACAAAACGAGGCGCGCGACCCCAAACAAAAACAGAAAACAGAAAACAGAAACAAGGAGGCGATGAGGCTCTCCTCGCAGGACATCCAAGCGGGGGGATACCCTGGGGGTTAAATGGATCTAATAGAGTTAGGGTTCGAATCCCAAATGGAAACTAACATTTTATTCCAATTTTTTAAGGATTTTTTGTTACAATTTATTGACTACAATTCTTAAATTTATGATTTATAAAAAAAAAATGCATAAAAATTGAGAATTAAACAAAGAAAATGGATCAAATGGCTATTATTTAAATTTATACACTTAAAAAAAATATATATATACTTTAAAAAAAAACTATTTTGAATAAAAACATATTTTTTCTTCTTAAATTAATTTATTAACTTCTCTATCTTTGTTTTTAACTTTATTAAAAATATTTTCTAGATTTTTTGAAACCCTAATACTTTTCAAATTCATTTTAAAAAGATTTTTATTTTCAAAAAATTCAAAAAAGTTGAAAATTTTCAAAAAATAAAAGCCCTAGAATATCTCATTATAAAGTCCTTAAAAAACTTGATTTTTTAGCCAAAAAAACCACAAACTATTTAGTTTTTTTTAAGGACGCACGTGATGAGAAAATAAAGACAAAAAACAAAGTAAAGAAGAAGAAGAAGAAACCACAATAACATAAACCCAAAACAAAAACAACAAATCTAATCTGACTAACGGACACTTTTGACTTAACTTTGTTGTTGTTGTTGTTTGGTTTTTGCGTGCGTCTAACCCTCACTTCCTATGGCCCGCGCTTCCGCCCCTTGAAGTCCTGCCCTTCGCCACAGCAACAACAACAAACAAAACATCGAAAAGAAAGCAAAAAAAAAAGAAAGTGAGAATTCATCTTTTTGTTTGTGTTTTTGCATTTTCTTGTTTTGCTCGTTTTGTTCGTTGCGTTTTTATTGTTCGGCTCAAGAGCGCAGCTTTTTCGCTCTTTCCGCTCTCTTGAGATGCACTCGCACTGCAGGCGCCACACAAAGAGAGCGCATCTTCGGGTCGTAGATGTTGCCAAGCTTCTCCTTTGGCAACACTTTGTTGCTAAGCATGTGTTGCTAATACAATTTGGTCACCGCCGAACAAAAATTAAACAATTAAAATGGGAAGTTTGGAAGGTTTCTGTTTTTCAAGTCTTTTGTTTTGGATTCTGTAAGAAAATAAATCTTTCCTGGATCTTTTCTTAAAAATTCCCTTTTTTTGAGTTTAATATATTTTTTTATTGGATTTCTTGGACATTTTTATTTTCTCATTAGTACTAGTTTAAATATTTTTTCTTAAAGAAAGTTAAAATGTAATAATAGTCTCTCCCCTAAGACCCACCCCTAAGAACCAACGTAAGTGCTATTGAACCCCTCGAGACCCCTAGGACTACGCCATGTTGTTGTAACTATGGTAGGAAATGGGCGGCCATTAAAAATCTATGAAGTACTTGTGTATTTTAAAGAAAATGGAAGATATCTTAAATAACTAGATTGTAGAAAATATATATTATATGACTTATACTATATAGTAGACTCTACTACTAAGTGGAGTATTATTTATTTAATATTTCTTAAATTTTGAAAGCAAAAAAAGGCAATATTTTTTTATTTAATATCAAGGATATAAGGATTTTTACATAAAGTTTAATAATTATTTTAAGCTTTAAATCTTTGACCTATGCCCTCAACCCCATGCTCCACTTCAATTCATTTCGTTTCAGTTTCAAATGTTGCCCACCCGCAGTCCTTTCGCAACCAAACTCCTTCAAGTTGTGCTTCTTCTTCTCGGGTTTTGTGCCAAAAGAAAACCTTGATAAAATCTAAGAAAACCTCCGGCCATAAACACGAATAAAAAAAAAGAAAAACAGAAAAAAAAACGAGAAAAAATAATAAAAACTGAATGCACTAGAACAGCTGCAACTCAAGAGCAAATAAAGGTCGCCGTCCCACTCTCCCTCCCACCCTACAACCACCAACCCCCAACCCCCAACACTCAACCCTCAACCCCCAACCACCAGCACCAGCCCCCATCCCCCAACCGGCATGCAATCCCTCTGTCCCTCTCCCTTATCCCGTCCCGCTCTCGCCCACACATATCGATGGCTGCGTGAAGCGAAGCAGCGCCGTTGCAGCAGAGCAGCAGAGAGTGTCAGGTTGCTCGCTCTCTCTCGTGGGTTGGGTTAACTATCGTTGCCCAGCCTAAAACAGATCGCACGTATGTATGGCGTGTGTGTGTGAGTGTGTAATGCATATGGCTGCCCTGCTGTTGTTGTTGTTTGTTTTTATCTCGCACTCAACCACACACACACACTCGCATATATATGCGGCCTATGCAATGCAATCGAGCGAATACGAATGATGAATCGCGTGTGTGCGGAAGCGAGAGGTGGCGATTGGGTTTGTTGTTGGCATTTTTAGTTTTTCTGCCGTTTTTGGTTGTTGCTTTTTTCGCCTCTTGTGCGTCCATTGGGCATTGCATTCGACGTTTCAGTGTGTTGGTGTTGTGTGTGTGTGTGTTGAGTGTGTGTGTGTGTATGTGTGTGGGCTGGACAGCCTCTCTTTTCGTTAAACGCATAAATGTTGATTATACCAAATTGACAATTTGTTGTTGTCTCACTCCGTTTACCATTTTTTGTTGTTGGCCATTTAGCCAATTTTTAGATATTGGCACCACATTCCGACAAAAATTTCAAAAAAAGTCTATTTACAAATTCTTTACAAAGACTTTAAATTAATTAGCTTAAAAAATAAAATATAATCAAAAGAAATGCATTTTATTAAAGCTTTTGGTTGGAAAACTCAAAAAAACAAGAAACCTTTCTTTATTTTGAAACCTTTCTTATAATCTTTTAATATTTTCACACAATAATTCCTATTTATAATCATTTCTTATTATAATAAATACTTCTTTTTGAAGTTTTCTTGACAAAAAATATAGAAAATTAGTCCTTATTACTTAATTTTTATGAAAACTGAAAGACAAACGTCTTCAAAACCTAAAATAAAATAATATTCCAACCCTAAAATACAAAAAAATCTACATGACCCAAAATGAAAAATATTATAAAGGAGTACAGAAGAGAGTAGAATTTCTATTTAGTCTTCCAGACACTGGAAAATCCCATAATAAAATCATTTCTTACTAAAAACCAAACCATAGTAATCTCAAAAGGTAAAACAATCCCTTTTAAATCCAATAAGAAATTCTTGGCGCCCATATTCGAACCAATTGCACAGTCTACAAAAAGCTGAGTGCTACAAAACCAGGGCTAACAGCGTGCCGAGCAGCTGATTGCTGCGAAAAGCGGGCACGTTTGACAGCCGCTAAGCGATAGGGCTGCCAACATCTGCTGCCAAAACACTAAATAAAATACGTCCACAACATAGCAATTAGAAAAATAAAATCGAAAATAAATACTTTAAGACATCAACTTTTTAAGAAAAATACTCCCCCGAATAATAAAAGCATGAATGACACAGAAACTGGCAAATGAAAAAGGTATAAGTTGGCGGGAACGCTCTGGCAACCCTGGACATCTGACATTGCCGCTCTCACGTACAGAACACATGCAAGTCAGTCTCACACCGACACACGCATACCAGCAAACGTCGAAATTTTTTTTCGAGTGTGTTCGACATTCATAATTTTTGTGGCTGAGTTGCCTGGCAAAAATAACCAAAAAAAACCGACGATAAAGCGTTAAAAGTATTAACGAAAAATTAAAGCAAGTAACTGGCCCCAACTCAGTGAGTCGAGTGTTGATCTAAATTTTCGTAACTGTAAAGTAAATCATTGTTTTTGTCCCGCAACCCAAGCAAGCTCCACCGAAAAGGCAAAGAAAATTCAGTGTGCAAGTGCAGAGAGAACAAAAACAACAAAGTAAGAAGCCAGGGGGCAGCCGCAAAGAAATCAAAACTATTTAATTGAAGCTCAAATTAATTGTTTATTTTGTTTTTTATTTTTTGAAACATTTGTTCTTAAAGAAAAGAAAGCCTGCGGCATCTGAATATCTTGTGTGCTTTTTTTTTTTTTCTGTCACTGTGTGTTTGTGTGTGCGTGTGCCTGTTTGTATGTGTGTGTATGTGGTAAGTCTTTGTTTCAACAAGAAACTGTTAATATTATATTGTTTTTTGTTTAATTATTGCGGCGTTTTCGTGTCTTTTTCTTTATCTTTTCTGCAAAAATTCGCCTGCTCTTTTGTGTTTCTTCTCTTTGTCTTTTTCGTGCCTGCGTGTCGGTGTTTCATTTTTTTTTCTTCTCCTAGTATCTGTGTGTGTGAGTGCGAGTGTGAGTGTATGAGTGGGCAAAAATTTCTGCCAGCTCTTGAATTTTTGCATGAAAATAGCGGAAAAGAAGAACAAGAGCAACAAGGAGAACTGTAAACTTATTAGCTGCTAACTTATTTAATTGCCGACTTTATTGATTTTCCAAAACGCCGCATGCCGCATGGCTCTCTTTCCCCCCTCCCTCTCTCGCCCCATCACTGTGTGTGTGTGCTTCTTCTTGCCCGCCCTGCTTCCTCTTCTCCCGCTTGCGTGTCTCGGCGTGTCGCTGCGTGTGTGTGCGTGCGCTTGTCACCCAAAAGAAATCAATAAATTTTAATAGAATAGCAGCCCCCCTCCCCCTCCCACCTGCAGATAATTGCTAATTACCGCGTAAGTAGGCCTGGTGCTAGTCGTGGAATTATTGGAATTCTCTGTTTACTTTTGTTGGCACTTCTGGAAGCTTCCTCCCCGCCTGCCGGGCTGCAGTCGTGGTGCGCATATTGGTGGGGCTTGCGTCGCGGCACGAAGCACGCGCGCCATTGTGCGTCACTAGACGCTTTGTGTCTGTTTACTTTTGTTTTCCTTTTATTTTTGGTCTGTTTAACGGTTTAAAAGGACTTGCAAGGTCACAGTGAGGGGGTCCTGTTAGTCACAGGGGTGGTCCTGCTTCAAAAATACAACAAATATTGGAAAATATTTAAAAGAAATTGCAAGGTCACAGTGAGGAGTGGTATGGTAGTGGCAAGGGGTGGCTCTAGTAAAGAAACAAACAAAAAATATTTATTTATTTTTTAATTAATTTTTTTTTGGGAGGGTTCTAGTATTAATCACCTTTTTATTGATCTAAAAAAGCGTCCCAGTTTTTTTTATATTCAATTCAAGGGGGGCTCTTAGTTATAATATGAGCCTTAAATACTTAATCTTAGAACCCTCACTTTTAAATAAATTTTATTTTAAATTAAATTCCTTAAGCTAGTCCCCCCCCTTAAGTGGCCAAGAAGCTCCTCCATGCAGCCGAGAGACATCTCTGTGGCATGCAAAACTCTGTGTTGCGAAAACTTTCTTGAGGAAAGTGAAAGCCACGACTCAGACCAACCACCTCAACCGCCACCCACCCAGCTGACTCCCCACCCCGCACGTACACTTGGGACTGGGACGGACGTCCTTGAGGAGGAAAAGCAAGAAAATAAAAAAACGCTTCTTCTTTTTACGGCGAAATGCTGCACATGCCGCACGAATTGAATTACTTGGACGGGGAGCAGCTGTTCCATTAATTTGTAGAATTATTTCAAGGTTTTATAAAAAAAATAAAAAAATAAATGATAGTTCCAGGAAGTGTTTCAGAAACAAAAAGAATAAAAAGGTGCTTCGGGGCATGCATCTAAGACATGTTTTGAAACACTTTTTTAACAAAAAATCAAAACCTAAACCGAAGTAGCCTTCTAAGCCCCGAACCATGACTGTCAGTGAGTGGAAAACGCTTTTCCTCACAACTTTTAGACCCTTTGTTGCATCCACACTACATTTTCTTTGTAGCACACCTGTTTGTAAGGATTTTTCATAGGAAATTATTATGGCTTCGATTTAATGAATTGCAAGCGAAAGAGGAGAGATGGGGCGTGGACTTGCAGGCTCGAATTTCATAAAAATATTTATTTGGTTTCTTGTTCCGTTCTCATTCGCAGTCTCTCGCAGTCGCCTACAACGCCGAACAGCCGCCACTGTCACGAGGAGATCCATCATCGCCAAGTCGGGCCAGAGTCGAGATCGAGAGTGCTGGAAATATGTCGAGTCTGCCACGCCGGATCATCAAGGAGACGCAGCGGCTGATGCAGGAGCCGGTGCCGGGTATCAACGCCATACCCGACGAGAACAACGCCCGATACTTCCATGTGATCGTCACCGGGCCCAACGACTCGCCGTTCGAGGGCGGCGTGTTCAAGCTGGAGCTGTTCCTACCGGAGGACTACCCCATGTCGGCACCGAAGGTCCGCTTCATCACCAAGATCTATCATCCGAACATCGATCGCCTCGGCCGCATCTGCCTGGACGTGCTGAAGGACAAGTGGAGTCCGGCGCTGCAGATCCGCACCATCTTGCTGTCGATCCAGGCCCTCCTCAGCGCCCCCAATCCCGACGATCCCCTGGCCAACGACGTGGCCGAGCTCTGGAAGGTCAACGAGGCGGAGGCCATTCGCAATGCCCGCGAGTGGACCCAGCGCTATGCCGTTGAAGACTGAACGCCCCCAGGAGGAACAGCACACCAGACGCAGCAACAGTAGTGGGATCTGGAACGGCAGAAGCAGAAGAAGAAGGAGGAGTAGCAGGAGCAGCACCAGAAGAACGAGCCGGATCAGTGGAAGTTGCAACAGCAGATTTGTGTGGGGTTTGCGGGCGGCGGGTGGGGAGAAGAGCATACAGTCCGGAGGAGAGAGCCCGGAGAATTCAGAAGAGAACCGGAAGTAAAAAACTAAACAAGCAAACGATAAAAAAAAAACTACAAACAAAAAAAAAAAAAAAAAAAACACCACACACTAAAACAAGATCGCAAGAAGAAGAAAAATCAATACTTTTTTTTTAATTTTTGTCTTAAAATTGGATGAACATTCTCGGGCGGGATATATATTATATAAATATACGTATAAATATTAAATATAAAAAATAGAAATATATTTTTTTCATCCAAGCGATCGGGGCGATCGGAGAGTGGAGAGTGGAGAGTGGCGATAGCGAAAGCATTCTTTAAGTTTAAATTCTAAACTTAAAAAAACCATACACGTATCCTTTTTTAAATCATTTTCCGCAGAGTTCTTAACGCTTTTTTGTTGGCAAGAGGGGGGGCGGCTATATACTATATATACACCATATATATTTGTATCTGTATCGGACATAACCAACCCATAACATTAACCCAAGTAGCGACAGGCAGTTTCCATAAAATTAACATTTTCTTTCTTTTTTTTTTTAAATAAAAAATAAACACTTATTTCGCCTTAAAAACAAATGACATTTTCGATAACTTTCCGATTGTTGATTGAGCTTTGTCTGGGTTGTGTTTCGATAAGTCCCTTTGACAAAAAAATAAAGAAATTATTCTTTTTTTTTTTTATAAAACAAAGAAGCCTTTAAGCTATTAGTAAAAAATAACAATATGATATAAAACAATAAATGCATACAATATATATATTTATACAAAACAAAATAATAAATGTAGTGGCTTGATTTTGTCAAAAAAAACACTAAAAAATTATGTACAGTAATTCAACATATTTTTTTTCCACCAAAAATTAATAAAAAATAAACAAAAACTCCACAATAGCAACAAAAAGCAACCACAAATCAAAGAAAAAATCATAAAAACTTCAAATCAAGCGAGTTTTGATTCAGTTTCCCTTTTTTTTTATTAAATTAATTTTTTTCTAAGAAAAAGTAAAACAAAAAACGTGAAATAAAAACAAAATAAAAATGAAAAATTTAATAAAAATTAAAAAAAAAATAAAATAAATATTAAGCAAGTGTTTTTATTTAAGGTGGAAGGGGGTTTTAGAAGGGAGGTTTTGGGAAAAGGAGTTTTTTAAGGAAACTTTTTTTAAATTATTTTACTTAAAAAATTATATATCATATGGAGAGTGGTTTTAAAAAATGTTATTTTTTTAAATATATTTTTTAAGATTTCCCTCTTTTTCCGTGTAGTGTCTTTTTGTTGTTGTTGAACTGCCCAATGGCCACACCCCCGCCCGGAAAAGCCGGAAAAACTAAAGGACCTGTTTCCCGCCTCTGATTGGGCACTCTCCCACATACACACACACACACAGAGTGCATTGCACACACATATACACATACATCTCATATATGTGTACATATGTGGTGTCCTGGCGATTTCGAGGCCCCATTTGACCAGCGCTGGGCAGTCAAATGTCGAACCTAAAGCAATTTTTTCACCATTTTCCTTTTCTGTCTTTTCCTGGAAAATGGGCGGGCGGAAAATTCGACACGGCCGGTGTCGGTGTCGGTGTCGGTGTGCCGGTGGGTGGTGGAAAACGCATATGCAAAGTGCGCTGTGTCCTGTATGTCCTGTGTGTGTGCTTCCCAGGATTTTTATCGGCAGCTCCATTGTGTGTTGCAGACACAGGGGAGGGGGGCTTGCTGGGGGGTGGTCAGACCATAACTATGGCTATTAATCGTTACAAGAGCTGCCGCCCCCCCTTCCCCCACTATCAAGTGTCGCTCCTATTTTCCATTTTCCTGTCATTTCCATCCTGCTCTAGGGCTTTGTATCTCTTTCTAGGCACATTTCCCAGGTGGGCTTCACTTTTTCTCCTCAACTCTGTTTTCCGGCAAGCACTTGTCCTTCCATAACTGGTTTCGTATTTAAAACTCATCGGGAGGCATAGTCCTGGGCCTTCATAATGCCACTAAAGTCATGTCCGCGTGTCCGTCTGTCCGTCTGTACTTTTGTCCGTTTGATAGTTTCTAGCTGGAACTTCCATCTAGTCTTTAGGTCTATAAGGACACAGAATCTGTCAACAATGTCTGTTCTTCAAATATGAGATCCTTAACCTTAAAGATGTTGTTACCACTCCTTGGAGAGAGAGAGAGAACTCTTAGGTGAGATCCTGTCTGAGGGACTTGGAGCTACTTCTTAGAAGAAACTAAAGACAAGACATGTCCTTCTCCCCTCGGAGAAGACCCTTAAGAGTCCCCTTAGCTGGGACTGTACTCCTGAAACTAACTCCTAATCCAATGATCGAGTACAGTCACCCATGTCCTTGTTATTTCTCCGCAGTTTGTCCTTTTGGACCATAATACCAACTACCTCTCACTTTTCGATCGGTTTTGGGCCAAAAAACGCCACAACTAGCCTTGTTGGCTGATTGTTTCTGGCATGTTTGGGGAAAGTTCTCGTCCGGCTTTGGCACTCAGTACGTACAGTCTATCCCAAAGGACCTCCGGTGCACCTGAATCGCTCTCTCCTGCTCGCACCGATGAAGGCGCCATTTTTGTTTGAAAGCTAATCGAAAAAGGGCGTACAGCCTAGACCTAAACCCACACACTACCACACACACAGCCACATACGTAGTAGATGCAGTGTCCGGAAGTACAGTCGACACCCAAAAAAGGCCAGTTAGAGTGAGAGAGAAAGAGACAAAGGGAGAGAGGGAGAGGGGGAGTGCGAGAGGGGTGCCACTCGCATCGCATTCAGCAAAACATCATCAAAATTGTAAAAATAAACAAAAGCCAACATGCATAAAACCAATTTCCATTAGGGCCAGCACACACACACACACACACTGACTGACACTGACACACACACACATGACGCAGACACACGCACATGCAGCTCTGTGCAGTAGTGCTGTCTCGCTCCGGCAGGACATCCGGCTCTCGCTCGCACCACCGTCGCTATCGTTGTCTGTATTTTTTGGCCTGTCCATTGCAGCATTGAACAAAGTTTCGGGTTTTAGATTTTTTTCTTCCTTTTTGTTCGAGGGGGAGGAGGATGGGGGATGGGAGTCGGGTGCCACAGGACTCGTACAGGACTGGACTGGCCTGGCCTGGCCTGGACAGGACGGGGCTTGGCATGGCCTGGACTTTCGGTCTCTGAGTCTCTGCCTAAAAATCCTCGCAAAAAGCAAAGGATAAAAGCAGAGTGCTCGAGAGTGAGCTGTATCCTTAATTGATATCGCAGCAAGGAATTCCAGTGTGCCAGTGCCACCCCCCGCCTCCGCCCGTGGGTGGATGGGAAAAATAGAAAGAGGAAAGACCAGGCTTCGGACAGGATGAGCTCTCTGCGCTATATCTCCTGTTTCTTTTTTTTTTTTCGAAAAGGGTGTATGGCACGCATGGGCGGGTGTCGGTTTAAGGGACGAGGGGGCAGCGGGTGTCCAGCGGTTAGGGCAGTGTGTGCTTTTTTCCACACACTAACACACACACCCCCCACCCAGCTCTGTTTTTTTTTTTGGGTTGAGTTGCAAACGCAACGAGGATACTGCATGCGATAGGTCGGAAATTTTCTGCCGAGCTCGCAATCAGCTATCCTTTGGACTAGGACCTCCGCATGGTGGCGCACCTGCAGCACAAATGTGCAAGGGGGGGCCTGTGTGCCAAAGGGGGGAGGCAGAGGTGTGTCAGTGTGTGTGTGTGTGTGTGCAGGACGCAGTAAAATGGCGGCATCCCAGGCCTTTGGGCTTGGCCAGAGTCCGTGTGTGCGTGCACCGCCTCCTCCTCCTTGCCTCCCACACACACACACACACATACACACTTGGACACCCCCTTGGAGTAGCTGCCACCCCTATGCTCCCTTTTGTTTCGACTTTGGTAGGCGCCATCGCAACCCCCTTTGGGGGCGCCCGTGCACCAAAATGCGAAGTTCATGCAACTTAGGTCTAGGGATGTCTGTCTCTATTTACGTGTGTGCGCGTACATATGTATGTGTGTGTGTGTGTGTTAGGGGGTGGCTCTTCGGGGGTCGTGTGCGTTGCATGTCTGGTCCTGGCACCAACACACCCACACCCGAATAGATAGTTGCAACTTGCGTTTCACCAAAATAAGTTTCTCTCTTCAATAATTAACAAATACATTTTAAATTAAAAGAGTTTTTAAATTTAAATAATAAAAAGTAGGGAAAAGTTGTTTTTAAATGAAAAAAAGTGTGTGCTTTGGAGAGGTTCGAACTCTTGACTTTTAGGAACAAAAAATAGTTGAAACTTGATTGGTTGACCTTCGAGGGGTTCGAACTCTTGACTTGACGATTAAACTTAAAAAACTTAAAAAAAGATAAAAATTATGTTAAATTTCTTAACAATTCCTACTGTGACACGACCTTACATTCATGATACGCACTGTGGTCCTTGTAGCAGCGATTGTACTCGTATTTAGGGATATGTTCTCGCACATCCAATGTCCATCTTCCCCGTTGGGGCAGCCTATGGAAACTTTTCCGGGAATTAAGTCCACCTATTCCACTATTTATATACTTAGGGTATAGTAGGGTCCATTCCCATGTCCATTGACCCAAAAATAATTAAAAATTTAACTACTTAAGTGGTTAAAGCCTTCATTGAAGACGACTTGGTCCAAGGACCAAGACTTCCAAAGTTGGAACAACTATTCATGTCTTTGAGATCCTTGCTCTCTGGAATGCTATATCCATGCATGTCCTTTTTGCTGGCTCTTCCCCAACCATACTCCTGGCTATTTATTTATTTATTTATATTTTTTTTACGCTTCTGGGACTGTTTGACGTTGACGATGACGAGGACCGAAAAAAAAGTGGATGGGACCGCCTACGAAACACGCCTATTGTTGCCACCTCCCACACACGTTCTTGGGGAAAAAAAAATAAAATAAAATTCACACACAGACATGCTTCGCATGTGGCCCTGGCAACCCTTTTGCAAAAAAAAAAAAAAAAAAAAAAAAAAAACACAAAGAAAGGAAATAAGGGAACGGACAGAACGTCCGACAGGGGACGTCTAGGTGGGGACTGGTGGGTTAGGTGGGAACCCTGGCTTTTTGGGCTCGGCCCAACCGGACCGAACGCTTTGGGCGCATTTCCCTTAACCTTTCTTCGGCCAGAAAATCGATAAGTGCGCACGTACAGGAATATATATGTATATATATCTGTAAAAATATTCCAATTATTGTTTAAGATTGCTTCTAAAAAATAATTAAACAAGAGGCAGTAATAGTTTTACTTACTTTGGGCTAGCCTGTAGGCTGGTAGGGATTCTAGGA
This sequence comes from Drosophila monieri, assembly GCA_035047585.1. Classification (NCBI taxonomy): domain Eukaryota; kingdom Metazoa; phylum Arthropoda; class Insecta; order Diptera; family Drosophilidae; genus Drosophila; species Drosophila monieri. Next base: position 8,758,838 of record JAWNPJ010000061.1, on the reverse strand, counting down.
CCTAAAAATCAGGCCTGGGAATGGGATCTATTGGACAGAAATATCGAAGGACCACAAGGAAGTAGTAGCTACCAAGCTTCACCTGGAGACTGATAGTAGCTCTGGTCACCTGGAAGACCATGTTTGTCATATTTTTTGCACCTTATACCGACCCTGGATGTGCCCATATTGATGCTCCAATAGCTTCCCAGGCGCCACAAAGTAGAAGAGAGCGTATGTGTGTGTGCCACCGCACACATGTGGCAGGAATATGTACAACGTGGTGCGTCGTAGGCCAGAGATGGCTTCTAGTTTCCAGTTTCCCTCGCAGCAAATGGATGAAAAACAGTCGAATGTCCTGGCGGGCTGGAGGGAGGTCCTGCGGAGCTAGTGCAGCTGTAAAAATGGGAAAAGGGGCGGTGGGGCGGTGGGGCGTTGCGGAAATAGGGAAAGGACTGACTTGAAATCCCTACGTGCGCTTTGCTGTTTCATCAATTATTTATTTCGGTTTTGTGCCACTGGACATGGCGGGGAGGGGGTGGTGGGGGCTGAGGCGTGGGCGGCGGCGAAGGATTGTTCGGGGATGTGTATGTACAAGGTGTAGTGGAGCACTGGGAGCACTGGGAGGCAAGCTAAGGACAAAGCCCGGCGTCCAGGGCTGCCACCACCACTCCCTCGGCTCCCTCAGCAGCAAACTTTCTCCACTACACACATACATACATATATGTATGTACATACCTGCCCCTCCCCGGCACAATACCTACAAACATCATTTACCATATTGTTTACTCGACTGTTCCCATCAAATATTCGGAGATCAATTGAAGCGGAATATGCTTCAGAGTTGCTTACATAATTCGCCTGCTGCCGTCCAGGCCAGACTCCTTAAAACAGTTTCATAATTATTCTCCAGCTGCCTGTGATGGAGGGATGGAGGGCTGACGGGATGTCGGGGGGAACTACTCACGAAATCTGGAGAAGTCTGTCCTTCGTCCTATATGGGCCACAGTCTATATCGTAGGCTATACACAGGCTATATCTTAGACAATTCCTATCCGATTCCCCATTTCATGTTTTAAAAAAATAAATAAAAGTATAATTCACTAGTATTTGTGACTAAGTTCATAAAATATTATTTTTAATATTAAAAAAAAATATATAAAATCTAAAAATAAATATATATTACATAAACACCTGAAATAACTGTTGAAAATTGTCATACTGGAGCAAAGTTAACGGCACTTCACCATAGGAACTCTCCTCGCAACTCCCAAATCTAAAAACTAAACGAAGGAAGTCGCAAAACGGTAACCAGAAAAGTTCCAGGATGGAAAAGATGGAGAGAGCTAAGGATCAAGTGCGACCTGCTCTCAGTAACTCTGGGACAGCACGCAATGCTCCCCAATAGACACCAGGTGGCTGTCCCACTCCCACCTACTATCTCTTCATTAGGGTCCATTGCTCTCTCCACCTGCTCTCCCGTCATTCGAATCCTTTGGTTCTCCCAGATTCCGAATTGCCGTGTGTCCCGTTAATTTTTTGGACTACTTCCAGGCAAAGATGAAGAGATCCAAAGATCCCTGGGAGAGCAAGTGGCACCCGCTCTCAGTAACTCTGAAAGCCACGATTTCGTTACGATTATATGGGCCAGGAAGATAGCTATATCTTTGCCAATTCTCATCCGATTCTTGAGCGGAATGTCTTAAAACATTTGTAGATCGATTGCCCGTCGATCTGCATCAAAAACTGAGAGCGAAATTTTTTTTAGATTTTTTGTGAAATTTTCCGAGGGAACCCCTTTCGAAATCGTGGTTTTGCCCATATGGGCCAGGAAGATAGCTATATCTTTGCCAATTACCACCCGATTCTTGAGCGGAATGTCTTAAAACATTTGAAAATCGATTCCCCGTCGATCTGCATCAAAAACTGAGAGCGATTTTTTTTTAGATTTTTTCTCATTTTTTCTGAGGGAGCCCTTTACGAAATCGCTACCTATTCTTCAGTGAGATTCTTCAGCGAAATGTTTTGAAATATTCCCCCAATACAATACAACAATAAACTTATATCTATGCATGAGTACATTAAGTATTACTTTTAAAATATAAAAAATAATATAAATTATAAAATAAGAATAAATTTCATAAATACCGTTAATAGCTGTTGAAAATTGTCATACTGGAACAGAGTAAACGGTACTTTGCTGTAGGATCGCTCCGCTAAGGCTCCGAGAAGGCTCCCATGTCCAATCACTTGCACGCCGTGAGACACCATTGGTACAGTTCGGACCAGGAATGTCATTATATTTAATTAAAAAGAAGATTAAATTCCACTTCATTTAATATACAATTTAACCAACATTGCAAGAACTGTATTTTTAATAAATTTACACTTTTAACACAACACTCGCGATTTAAGAAAACACGTCCTCGTCGACTCGCGATTCTGAAAAAAATAAATGCAAGATGTCGCAAAACGGTAACCAGGAACACTTCCAGGCAAAGATGGAGAGATTCAGGGATCCCGGGAGAGCAAGGGGCACGCGCTCCCCAGCGTCACCTGCTCTCCCACTCCCACTTACGTCTTCTTCCTTGTGATCCTTCTCCCCCAGTTTCCGTGTTTCCCGTTAACTTTTTCCCGAAAACTTCCAGGCAAAGATGGAGAGAGCCAAGGATCACCTGTTCTCCCACTCCCACTTGCTATCTCCCCATTACGATCCTTTGCTCTCTCCGCCTGCTCGCCCACTCCCACTTACTCCTTCTTCCTTGTGATCCTTTGCTCTCCCCCAGCTTCCGTGTTTCCCGTTCATTTTGTGAGCTGATCAATCATTTGGAAGCTGCGTTTTGGTTTGAAAGGAGCGTTTCGTTGAGTGAGATTTAATTTTGTTTTTAAATCGGTCTTTAAATCATTTAACTTTAAATTAAATGATTAATAAAAAAAAAGTAAAGTGTTAAATAAAATTATTTTAGACTAATCTAAAATAATTTGTGTTTTTAAGAGTTTTGTGTAATTTCGCAGAGTTTTATTTAATTAAAATCCGTTTTTAAATTGTAATTTAATCCGTAAGTCTTAATAAATAAAATAATTTAATTTTTATTTCGAATATTTAAGAATTTAAATCGTTTCTTATAGTTTAAAAATATCTTACTCGTGGCCGCGTTCTCCTTCCGCGTGTGTGTGTCAGAACTATGCTAGTGTGTGTGGGCAGCATCCAAGGACCGAAGCGTCTCCACCACAAAGTACAGTTAGCCTAGAACAGAGTACGCCAACTCATGAACTCCTGGAATGTTTATGCGGGAATGTTTGTGTATTGTACTTTTTGAAGAAAAATAACAAGTAAGTGTACATTTTTAATAAGTTTTAATATTAAATAAAAACATTAGCTACTTAACTACTTAAAACCAATATAAATAGTTACTAATATTTATAAAATATATACTTTTTTTATACCGCATAAACCGTACAAATCTTTTTTGAGAAAAATAATTAAATGGATTTGTTTGAAAAAATGAAATAAACTAGAGTTTACACTTGAACACCTGGAAAAAGGCACCCGTAGGACATTAATCATGAACAAGGGGCTTCGAATGGGCCTTGGGTGGGCCGGGCCTCCCCTCCACCCACTCCGGAGGCGGCCTGCGGGGCCGGAATTTTCGGTGTTGGGCGGCTGACCAGGCCGAGGGAGACAGAATTGTTGCCGCAACCATCAATAATAACGCAATGGGGCAAGGCAACCGGTAGCTGACAGAATTAGTTGCAAGAATTTATTTATGACTCTTTGTTGGCTGTGGCATTGTTACCTGTAATCCGCACCTCCCCCGCACCTCCCCCGCGCCTCCCCCGCGCCTCCCCCGCGCCTCCCCCGCGCCTCCCCCTTGCCCTTGCCTGATTTATGGCGCCCCGATAGTGCTGCCAATAATTGGCCAAAAAGAAGCAGCACCCCAGCAGCACCAACTTTTGTCTCCATCTCGAAGGGGATTTTTTCCTTTATCTTTCCTTCTCTCCTACATATTATACACACTCTTCTTTATTTTTTGTTTTGTATTTTTTTTTTTTATTTCTTATATTTTATTTGTTTTTTTTTTTGGGTTTGTCATGGCCATGGCAGAAATCTCATTAAGTTTTACATGCAACGTACGACCGACATGCAAACTGCATTTGAGAATTGGTGGATGCCACCCACCCTCGCTCCGCCCCCTCGCTCCACTGTCAGTGGTTGCCAAGTGCGTGGCAAGTGGAAGAGAGACAGGAGAGCAGGAGGGAGCGACAGGCGAGGCTGATTAGCATATTACCATGTAATTAGATAGTTTGTAATTAATTTTAATTGTAACCGACTTAGCTTCCACATTAAAAAACAAAAAAAAAAAAAGAATAAAAAAAAAAGAGGGAAAGAAAAAGAAAATAAAAGAAATACTTTCCATCTTTCCCAGGGACTTATTCGAGAAAAAAGATTAATAGTAACTAGAGGTTTAGTTTTTATATTTATTAAAATATAGTAAAAAAATAAAAAATGAAATAATAATAATAAAAAATAAGCAATTTAATATTTTAAACTTTTTTTAAAGTAATTATTAAAAAAAACACACAGAATCCCTATAACATTACCAATTACTTCCGGAACTTCCTGTGATTTTTCATCCCAAAACAGCAGACAAGAAAAAAAGGAAAAGCCCCCAAAAAAATAAAAAAAAAACGAGGAAAATGCGTTTGCCGCAGACACAAATTATCGATCCAGCCATTACAAATACAAGCGCACACATTTTGGTAAAATTTAAGCAGCCCCAAAAAAGTAAAACACTCGAGTGCCCCCCCCTTAAGTAGTGGCTGGCAAAGGGGGGGCTCTGTGTGTGTGTGTGTGTGTGTGTGCTAGGGGGTGGGTGGGCCACGGGCAACGGAATTTTTATTGCAGCAACTTCGTCTTCCACTTGTTCTTGATAAAATAATCATGACCTAGCACAACATAGCCGTAAATAACTGGCCAATTGTGCGGTGCCACTGCCGCGAAAACAAGCTGGAATCGGGGTTAGCAGCCAGCCAGCCATAACTTTTATTTTCTAAAATAAATAGAAGAAAAATAAAATATAGTTAAGCTATTTAAAAATCAATATAAATGTCACCCTAATTTATTTTAATCACAGGCCCACCCTCTCACACTCTGTTCCCACTACTTCATACGTGTTCTCACCCCACAGTGTTCTCACACCAGGTTCTCTTGCAACTTGTTCTCTCGCTGGCAGAACATGTTTGCTGTTAGCTCCCCCTGTACCAACTGACCGTGTGGCCTAATGGATAAGGCGTCGGACTTCGGATCCGAAGATTGCAGGTTCGAGTCCTGTCACGGTCGAACTGGTATCATTTTTTGTTCTTCTTATTATTTTTTGTATTCTTTTTTAAACAAAAGTCTCAAAAAAAGTAGTTTTAGTTTGCCAATTATGATGGAAAAGACAAAAAAAATGGTTGCAAATAGAACTGATTCTTAAGGAGCACGTTCGGGGCGGAGGCGAATATGAGGCAGTCGTGGCCGAGTGGTTAAGGCGTCTGACTCGAAATCAGATTCCCTCTGGGAGCGTAGGTTCGAATCCTACCGGCTGCGAGAGAAGATGTACTCTTTTTTTAAATAATTTTTTTAATTTAATTTTTTTGCTTAGCTTTCTTATATTATTAAATGAGAGAAGAGAAATATTTGTTTCTTCTCCCTTTTATTTGTTTATATTTTTTTACATCAGTCAGAATTTTTTTTTTTTTATTCTGAGCTTCCCGGGACCAAAATTTGGCAGTGATCGTCGCCAAGCAGTCGTGGCCGAGTGGTTAAGGCGTCTGACTCGAAATCAGATTCCCTCTGGGAGCGTAGGTTCGAATCCTACCGGCTGCGATAGAGTTTTCTTTTTTGTTTTATTTAGTTTCTAAGTATTTTTCTTTTATTTTATTTTATTTTATTCAATTCAATTTATTCCCCTATAAAATATAATTAATTTCCTGTCTCCATTTCACACTCTCTTCCATACTTATTTGTTTGAATTTTGTCTGGCATTGCGTAGATACACAAAAACACCGGCAGACACGCACAAATTATTTACATTCGGGGCCCGGCGCCCGTCGCCCGTGGCCCGTCGTCCGTCGCCCGGCGGGGTCGTTGAACCCTTCGCAACCTTTTTTCGGTCTGTTCCCCGGCATTTATTTTTGTGCAAAATAAATTCTTTTATTTTTTTTTCGGCTGGCTTTCCTTTACTTTCGTTTGCTCTTCCGTCTGGTGGCGCTGTGTGCGTAGTGTATCGACCTATGTGCCCCCTGCCCCGCTCCCGGCGGGCTCTAACAAGGCTCTAACTGTGTCCTGTGTGTGTCCTGTCTGGTCGGGCTCCTTGGTCGCCTCACAACTTTGTTGCTGTTTTCGCTTATCATTGCGGTTTGTGCCCCAGAGTGTCTCCCCGTGGACTTGTTCGGACTGGCCATGTCCTGGAGATGATGTGTAAAAATTAATCTAATATCCCATTTTAACTTCTGCCCGAAAGGATGTTCTCTGCTGGAACTATTTTAAAGAGAATGGCTGAGGAAGAGTCCTTAAAATGTCATGTTTCTGCAGGCCTAATCCTGCGATGTGTGCCTGTAATTAAATATTTAATTAAAATTAAATATGTAATTAAAATTAAATATGTAATTAAAATTAAATATGCAAATTACGCAACTGACCGTGTGGCCCAATGGATAAGGCGTCGGACTTCGGATCCGAAGATTGCAGGTTCGATTCCTGTCACGGTCGAAGGATTGTAACTTTTTTTCTCATTTTTTTTTTGACTAATCTCTGACTAGTTATGGAGAGATTTGGAGAGATTTATAGTCTTAGTTGGAGCTACTTTTTTTGCTAATAATCATGTCCTTGTGGCTTGTTTTTGTCTTTTTTTATAATTTGTCCTTTTCACTAAATTGGGATGAACCATTGCCAGATTTATTTGACTTTTTCATGGACAAATCAACATGTGGCAGCCACCAGCGCGGCAGCTAAACTTTGTTCTGCAAGTGCACTGAAAAAAAATACAATTCTGTCAAACGAAACAGGAATTATTGACAGAAATATGAAGAAAAGGTTGTAACTTTTATTTGATTTTTATTTCAGTTTGTTTTTTATTCCCTAAGACTTCTGGAAGATGCCTTTTGGAGCTTCTTAACCCTTTTTTTTCCATGTGCCATTGGCAGACAGAAGCAGAGGAGCAAGTTTTCAGCAACGAGGAACCGACAAGAGAACAAGCCCGTCTACAAAGTGGAGGACTTGGTCTGCAATTTATGGTGGAGCTTCCTTGGGAAAAAACTATGAGGGGGGAGTCATGGGTGTTCGGAGCACTTCGGGGAGGGACGGCCAGGGGGGAGCCTAGTAGAGGGCCAAAGATCCGAAGGCCCACAGTCGGCTTAGCATAATAAACGTCAGAATTAATTGGATTTTAATTGTCTGTTAAGCGCTGAAATTAAGTGCAGCCAAACTAGATGGCCCGGCTGGTGGAAAATGTATTGCCAACTGGGATAGCTGGCTGACTGCTTTATTCCGCCGACTTCTTGCCATGAATGGACCTCCCCCTGGCCCTCCTCCAATCCAGATACTGATCTTAACAATGCTCAACCAAGCGACTCCGCATATATGAAGTCTATTTGCATGTCTCCGCGTCTCCGTTCTACGGTGGTCGCTTGTCCGACCAGAGTCCAGCTGTATGGCCACCCCCTCCCCATCCGATTGCCATGTCGACTTTGGGGCCCAAAAACGCCGCCGAATGGGCGAACTTTGATTGGCGGTTTGTGGCAGAAAATTGCAACGAACTTTCGGCATGAAACGTGATTAAATAAGAAATTGCCTAGCTGTTTTGAAGGCGTGAAAAAATCATACCAAGTATTATTTAATTTTGGTTTTTTTTTCCGTTTGCCAAATCCTTTCATTTGATTCTTTTTTTTTGATTTTGGAGAATAGCCTTTTTGTTGGAGAGTCCAAGCCTCATGTTGCTTAGCAACATGTTGCCCGTCAACATGAAATCGAAATTGCAGCTTGAGATATCCTTGCCACCGAAAAATCGAAAGCCAACCCACGAAAAGGCGTTCAACGAACTTTGAAACAAAATAATAAAAAAAAAATTCAAGGAGGGGACTACACTGCGTATACGCAATGTCAGCCACAGTAGAGGGATATTGGGACACGAGGGCGTCAGGACTTCGGGACTCCAGGACATCAGCTGTTGTTGTTGGCGGGCTGCAGGACCCCAGGACACATTCGGCGCATTTTGATTTACGCCCAAAAAACAAAAAAAAAGAAAAAGAAGCCGAAGAACCGAACCGAAGACGAACTGAGCGGCAAAAAAAGGTTGAAAGGAGTTCAATGCACTCCGATGACGTTAGGGATAATCCAGCAGGACTCGAGGACTACCCGGGTCTAAGGGAGCTGAGTGAGGCGGTCTCGAAGAACTGAGAGCTGAGGGCTCGGGACAGCAGGACCCACGACTGTCTTGTGTATAGACACGCACACGTGCCCAAGCACAGTGAGAAAAAAAGGATATTCTGTAGGGATTTCCAAGACACTGTTTCAGGAATACTTTCTTTTTTAATTTAAAACCTCTGGTCTTTTCTCCCAAAAATAAATCACAAAAATCTATAATCAACTTGGAATTTCTCCAAGTGCCTTATCCCGGATCCTGGCCGCATCCTGCGGGGGGCCATTGGCTTTTTGGGCTTCGCCGGCGCGTCGGCAGTTTCGGCGTCTTCGTAGGGCTTCGGACTTTTCGGCTCGCCGGCTTTTATTTTATGCCATTCCATTTTCGGGTGTCAATGTCCTGCGTGCTGTATCTGTATCCTTGCAACTGCACCAGTGTGTGTGTGTGAGTGTGTGTGTGTGTTAGCCATGTGTCCTGTGTCCTGCTAACGTTAAGTTCTCGATTCGCGCTGCGTTCTGCGTTACGCTCGTCACATTTTATTAGCCCGTTTTGCAGGCTGCAGGACATTGAACGTCTGTCTCCCTGCTCGAGTCCTTTGTGTCGCAATAAATAACACACACATCAATACATGTGTGTGTGTGTGTGGGCCTTGCCTGTTTATTTTCGTTATTTGTATTCTTATTTCTTTGCATTTTTTTTTCGCCTTTTTCGGTTTAGATGTCGTAGGTGCATTGAACTGCAGGCTCGGCCGCCTCCTTGACGCTTTTTCGCATTTTTCTCGGCGGGGGCGATTTTGTTTTGGTCCTCAAGACGGGCGGCAGATCCTTTGCTTCGCTTTTTAGGGACTCGGGATACTCTGCTCTTTATGGATAATTTTTGAAAGATTTTTTTTAAAGGGTTTTTTAAGACATAATCTTATTAGACAAAGATTTCATTGCTTGACTTTGAAATATTTTAAGATTTCTTAATAATTCAATATAAAAAAGGGGAAATTAATGAAAGCTTTTTATTAAATGGTTTAAAAAGGCAACAATTAATTCAGATTTAAATCCCAAATCCTTAATTAATATTTTTTAAAGAGCATCTGAAAATTGTTGAAGAATTTGAATTCCATCGGGCCTGTCAAAGGTTTTTGTGTGTGAAGGACAATTTTTTGGTCAAACAATGGGCATATCCTTCGCAGCCCTATAGACACACACAGGAGGCATGTGTGCTTGTATCCTGATGCACCGTTATCCGTGGGCCAGGACCTCCTTTGGATTAGGGCCATTGACAATTGCAACAAAAAAAGCAAAAAGACGACGGCGAGGGTGAGGGCGAGGGCGAGAGCTTTGGTGGGAAAAAATATATATATTCAAGGATCAGGGTCGGAGGCAGCTGTCCTTCCTCTAACGGGAATACTTAACCCTAAGCATATTTCGGCGTTTCTTTTCTTTTGTGTGTGAAATGCATTTTGGTTTTTTCGCCTTTTTCTGTGTTTTTTTTTGGGAGGGCGCTAATGATGATGAAGCGGCCAAAAAGGGGGGTGGCGAGTGCACAGGCAGGGGGCATCAACAACAACAACAGAAACAACAAGAACTGGCAACTGTCTCCTTGATGCGTCCTTCAGGAGCTCTCTGGCGCATGACTTTTGCCTTCTTCTTGCCAAATTCGCCAACTTTGTGCTGCAAGTCACAAAAAAAGAAACAACAACAAAATAATATACATATATATTGCGTTATTTTCTTCTTATTTTCTCCACCTCCTTTTTTTTTATTATTATTATTTTTTTTTTTTTGGAGGAGTAGCAGGCGACTTTGTCTTTTCTGCAAAAGAATGCCTTTGGGGCATTTAGATAAAAAATACATGAAGGAGCCAAAGCCAAGCCAAAGTGTACTAAAAAACAGATGGTTGGGCGCAGGGGGCAGTAGGTGGTGCGGGGGGTGTGGCACGGGGCAGGCCTGCATATTGCACTTCATAGGAAAAACAGCAACAAACAGCAACATCTACGAAAAAAAAATGAAACAACGGAGAAAATTGTGAAAAAATCACAAGACGCACATAAAATGTGAGTGAAAAAAATGAGAAAACAGCCAAGATGGCAGCAAAAAACAAAAAAAAACAACAAAAGTGTAATAGAATTTCCCAGGGAAAGGTTTTTTGACAAAAAAAAAAAAAAAAAAACAAAATAAAATCAAAGGAACAACAGCCCCAAGCTGAGGCATTTCCATCTGCCTCGTTTTCTTTCTTTTTTTTTGTAGTTGTATTTTATAATTTATAGAATTATGCAAAAAGGTATTTTTTTTAAAACATTTTTTGCTTCGGATGCTTTCAAGGTGGCATAAAATATCTTAACAAGGCAGCTTTTTTAGACACAGAATTAGATAATAAATACATTTTTTGATTCTAGTTTGGTTGGATTATTTTTTTTTTGGTAGAATACAATTATTTAATTATACGGAATATTTAGAAACAGAAATGTATTTATATTTTTTAAGCTTTGTTGGAAAAAAAGTGAGTTTGTGGTTAAAAAAAAAAGACATCAAAATAACAAAGCTACAATATTACTTTAATTTTTGATATTCATTCGATTTTTCTCAAATTTAAGTATGATTTCTTATAACAACAGTGTGACCAGGCTCGTTTTGGCTTAAGAATAGTGCCTAACGCCTAAGTGTTTAACGCCTTAAGCCCAAAATATGATAAAAAAAAAACTTATCAACTCTTTTCTTTTTTTTTTTGTCAAAAGAATGTCTTGAAACCCCTGACCGAATAATAGCCCAGCTCATATGAGATGTGTCTATGAAACGCAAACAGAGCCAACAATGTCATTGCCTGGCTAATCTACAGCAATTTTTACGCTTTTCACAAGAAATCGCAAAATAAAAAAAACGAGGAACGAGAAACGAGAAACGAAACGAAAAATCTTCAGGCTGTGCGGAAAATTGAAGGAGGAAAACTGAAAAGAAAGAAAACTTTGGACTTTGAATGCTCGGGAATTTTCCTTTTCATCAGCTTAAAAGCCTGGTTATGGAACGAGACTGGGACTGGGAATGGCGCAATGGGTGGACAAAAAAAAAAAACACAAAAAATAATACAAAATCCGGGGCCAAAGGAGAATTATAGGAGAAGAAAACGAGGGGAGACCCAATGGTGATGAAAGATACATTTGTAGCGCACAGATACGCGCGTTACTTTTATACATTTTCGTGCATTCTATCCACTCGATGTTGTGCATCTCAAAGATGCCGACCATCCTCCACCCACTCATGAGCTTTTCCACCCACCCATTTTCATCCAGCCCGCCCTCAAGTCTTTGTGTTTATTTTATTTTTTCCGCATTGTCAACGCTTTGGGAGTCGTCGCCTCATAATCCGTTATTAATTGCCCAACGACATGTTACCAGGATCTAGGAAGAAGGAGAAACGGTTAAGTTTTCAACGGGCTTGGCCCCTCGATAGGGTCACTGAGAAAAATATGTTAAATTTGAGGGGCTTAGAGGGTTTGTGGAGTGGTTTGTCCTTCAAATAGATATTTGTTGAAAAATAGTGTGACCAAAGTCGTATAAAATCCTGGTTTGGTTTAGAAAAAGTGTGACCATTTAACTAACCTCTTAGTCCTAACCTCTTTATGGAGTTTATGGCTGTGGAATGTGGTATGAACATGTTTGTAGAGTTGTTTGTTCTTTAAAATAGATATTTGTTAAAAAAAAGTGTGACCAAAGTCGTATTAGTTCTGTTTTGGCTTAGGAAAAGTGTGACCATTTAACTAAACTCTTAGTCCTAACCTCTTTATGGAGTTTATGGATGTGGAATGTGATATGGACATGTTTGTAGAGTTGTTTGTTCTTCAAATAGATGTTTGTTGAAAAAAAGTGTGACCAAAGTCGTATAAAATCCTGGTTTGGTTTAGGAAAAGTGTGACCATTTAACAAACCTCTTAGTCCTAACCTCTTTATGGAGTTTATGGATGTGGAATATGATATGAACATGTTTGTAGAGTTGTTTGTTCTTCAAATAGATATTTGTTGAAAAAAGTGTGCCCAAAGGCGTATAAGTTCTGTTTTGGCTTAGGAAAAGTGTGACCATTTAACCTCTTACTCCTAACCTCTTACTAAACCTTTTTTATTTAAAACATTTTTCGGTGAGTCCCTTTTTTTTCTGTGTGTTCTCGTGGAGTTCATGTTGATACATTTGTATCTTTTGTCTGCACAACTTCATTGAAGCAGCTTGAATGAAAAAAAACTTTTGCAATTGCATCCACAAGTGTGTGCCTGTGTGTATCTGTATCTCTGCTGGAGTATCTGCACCTGTATGAGACGGCGTTCTGTTGCCATATCGGTTTCTTGTCCCATAATTTATTTACTCAAAACACGCAAAATTATTTTATGCAAATGATTTCTTTGGCGAGTTGAGTCAGCTCACCATTTATCTATATAGTACTATATGGTACATAGGTAGTTATGTATTAAAAGTTATGGATGGAAGTACCCTCCCCTTTGACTCGCCAGGCTTGGGGTCTGCCATTCCGGGGGCGTGTTTGTTTTTTCCACCACTAATAGGGCCCTGAAGAGCCCTATATACATATTCAAAAGTAGAGATACAATATCCAAGTAGTTATTACTGAGAGGTCATTAAGCTGGGCCACCAGAGAGATCTCTGATTACCAGAAGACATTGCCCCGAATTTGTCAACCGGCGGCGATAATGTGGCAATAGTTACAGAAAACTGCCACAATTTCCAGGTATCGGTAAGACGAATCGCTTGTTGCAGAAATACAATAGGGAGCCAAGAAGCTGAAACAATTTCAACATATGTATTAAAATCGCCGAAAAGGTAGCTAATTTATGGCGTGGCCCAAAAGTGAAAATCCTAAACCTAAAGACGAAGAAGGTCAGCAGAAAATCAAAGCCAAAAAGAGGAGAGATGGCCTGGAGTTCGTGTGACCATTCGGCGGTATCTATCAGATACATAAATTAGATGAGTGCGTCACCGCATACAGGCGTTTGCGAATTTTGTATCTTGGCTTGCCGCTCACATAATTTTACATTCGATTTCCTCCATTAGCCGGCTCAGGAGCAGCTGTGCAAATTCTTCTTTTTTCTTTTTTTGGCTCATTGGGGGTTTTTGTATCTGTGAGATGGGCAGCTCCAAACTCTAAAGTCTAAAGTCGATTAATCAACGCAGGCTTCGGAGGCGAATTTGGGTCAAAGTCTTTCGTTTGTGCGGTCGTTTATCTCTCGGATACACATATACTCGCAGCTACAAAGCCAACAACAAGCTCGAAATCAGCCCAAAAGATACGCGTATCTAACATTTTCCGCACTTTTTTTTTCCCCACTTTTTTTCTTGTATAAAAAGTTATACTCTTGGAAAGGGTTCGTTATATTTTCTAACTAAGATTATAAGTAGAGCGTTCTATAGAGGGCTTAGTATTAGGTTCTTGATTTAAACTTTAACCTAAAACTTATCGTTTTCTGAAATAATTGAACTTATTGTCTTATTTTTTGGCATAAAGCTAGAAAGGTAAGACTCTTAGTTTCTTTTTTAAAATATACTTTCAACTTGAAAGCTTCTTAGGGTTAGAGTATTTGAAGCTTCACTCCCCTGATGGTGTCTTGAAGTTTCTGCCAATTTTTTTTCAAAGCTGGCCTCATGCGTTGCTCCGATTTCTGTCGTCGATTTGCGCAAGTTGTCGTCGCTTGTTGCTTGTCTATCACTCACTTAGCATCTGGCAACTGCTCGACGCGTTTCTGTTGCCTTTTGGGTTTTGTTTTTGTGTCTCCAACTGCCTCTTTGGGGCGAGTTCAACGCTCGACAGAGTTCCTTGCCCCTTAGCCGTCCGAAACCGAAGATTCGGGACCCAGCGGGTGGTGCAACCTAAACGCCTCTAAAATTCAATCAATATGAGGTTAATTACAGTGCCAATTTTTTGCTCTTTGGTCGAAACGGAATATTGGCAAAATATTTCCGCCACTATTTTATAGAAAAAAAAATGAGTTTCCTCCATCGCAGTCGGTAGGATTCGAACCTACGCTCCCAGAGGGAATCTGATTTCTAGTCAGACGCCTTAACCGCTCGGCCACGACTGCTTGCTTGTGGGGCCTACCCTAATTAGTTGGTTTAAGCTAACTTTTGAGCATTTATTTTAATAAAAAATATATGGAATGAGAAAAATTAAAGATATTCGAGAGCTTTTATTATCAATAGAACTACTAGGCCACTATATATTTTTGTGATAATATTATATAATGTATTTAGTGAAGAAATAAATAAAAATAAGATAGATAGGACAGTGTTTTAAGTTTTAAATATTTTTTTTATCTGTTAGCAGTATCTGATGTTCATATATTTTCTATTCTTCAATAAATAGTTGGGAAAAAAGGTAAAAAAAAGATACTCCGATGATCGCAGTCGGTAGGATTCGAACCTACGCTCCCAGAGGGAATCTGATTTCTAGTCAGACGCCTTAACCGCTCGGCCACGACTGCTCATGACCAGCGGGCTTCCAGGTGGCATGAAAACTTTAGAGAAACTATAGATCGGTTGGGGCGGAATGGGGGAAGATCCATAAATAGAAATCAAAAAAGCTGTTTAAAGAAATCAATAAAAGACAATGGAAGCCATCATTAGATATTCATTTAATCAGCTTGGGGTTTTCGGGGAGCTTTTTGAGGGATTTTTGGCTTGTGGCTAAGGAATGTGTGCTTTAATGTTGACATTATTGTGTTTTATGTTGGTTTTTGGTTGGAAAACATACATATATCGTGTGGATATAGGCCTCTATGCACATATGTAGGTATATTTTTAACAGACTACTAGTTTGGATTAAAATTATAGTTCCTAATCTCTAAAAAATATTTGAACCATTTTGAAATAATAGTTTTCTTTTTCATTTCTTATAGATGTTTAACAATAAATAATAATATAATCATTAAAAAATATCAAATTACTTTTTGAAAAAACCCCCAGATCCCCTTTTTGAGATCGTCCTCATTTTTTAACGAGTTTTGAGGAAACATTTACGAGTTTTATGTTAATTCGAACAATTTTCACATAAGCCGAACTACTATACTGCCATATTTGTGCAACTATCGGACGATCTGGTCGAAACTTTCACGGCCCCAATGGCCGATTGGGGGGAGAGCTTGTTAAAAAATATATCAAATGGCAAACTACAAGGAAAGGTCGGTTGGGTGGCCAGATATGGCCAGTGATTGGAGCCAGCCCTATCTATCACTGGATATATCTCAGCCCCAGACATTGGATAGAGAGCCCGACAAGCTCTGGCGTAAAAAATCATCATAATAATAATAAAAAAATACAATTTAAATCGGCGATGAGCAAAAAAAGATTTTTGCAAGCATTTTGGTTTCTGACCTTTTTTGGTTCATTGACTTGACGCTCTTCGTATCTATCCACCTATCTAACTATCTATCAGATTCGCTTAAATTTTAATTTTTTGGCTAACAAGATTTTCGGTTTTGTTTTAGTTTCTTTCTCTGATGTGTGTGTGTGTGTGTGTGGCTTGCCACATAAAAATTAATTAAAAATCATAAAAGAAAGCGCCGTTAGCGGCGAATGTCTTACTAGGCTGCCCGCCGCCCAGGAGGGGGTGTGCTGGGCCGGCTGGGGGCGGAGGGGGCTGCGCAGGTTCAATGTATCTGACGGATACACGCACAAAAGTTGACTCAACTTGGGCCAAGTTCAATGCTCTACGCACTCTGCGGGAAAGGGCATTCCCAGCGGGTATTTCGACTGGGGGGAAAGGTTTCTTTAACTGAAAAATAATACAGTTTTCCTTGATTTTTAATAAATAATTATTAGAAATTTTCCTTAATATTTTTTTTCTCCAAAGAGTTTCTCCAAAGTGCCTGCAAGTGCCTGCTGCGTGTCTAGGGTGTTTAGCCTTGACAATGAAAATACTAACAGTATATATATAGAATATATATATAAAGGGACATAAGTATATATAGAAATGCCCAGAAAGGACAGCCGGTTTCAGGTCTACGGCCTCGTGTTATTTTTTGGGCATGAAGTGCGTTGCTCCCTTCATTCGGGGGTCAAAATACTTGAATATATATACTGTCTTGGCAGATACATATGTATGTGAGTATGTAAGGGGTATGGTGAGTCAAAATAATCAATAAGGGAGCTGGCAGACGAGGCGGCAAAAATTGTAGCTGCGCTCGCATCTAATTAGAAATTTAAGACGAGGCCCGAGGATTTTCGGTGTCTATTATTTTAGCATTTCTCAAAATAATCATTTATCTTCTTAATCGCTTCTTGTCAGGCCAACCCAGCGTAATATCCTGTCGCGGATGGTGGGGTGGGGAGAGCAGGGAAGGTCCTTAAAGGATGTCTTGGCAGCTGCCAAATGTTTTGTCTGCCTTCGTCGTCGTTTTTCGGCGTACTCTGCCGTTAAATTAGAGGCAAAACTGAAACTATGCAGCCAAAAGCTGTCTAAAGCTGCCACACTTCACTCATCCTGCCACGCCCACGCCCATGCCCCTTGGTCCTTGCTGCCTTCCGCTTGGTCCTTGGTCCTTTTTTGGCCCGCTCCATGCTTTTTGGCCATAGTTTCGTGGCGCAAATATTTCACAAATTTTAAAGTGTCCTTTTAGCGGAATATTAGTTGGAAAATGATTGGAAAGCTTACTCAACTGGGCAGGATAAATCAGGATTTAGATTCCTTGCCAATATGCTAGTCGGGGAAAGTATTTTTCGAGGTTTTTTTATTTTGAAAAAAATGTAAGAAAGAGTTAATTATAGGACTCTTAACTCTAACTTTTACTCTCCACACTAAGACCTTGATTTACTTAAAATATTAATACTTTAACCCATTAAGCTTAGTGATAATTACTTAATATTTATCTGCAAAGGTCATGCCTTTAATTGAATAAAAGTCTGGGCCAAGTTAGTGCCTCCTGGCCAACTTAAAGTTATGTCTGTCAGCCAGCTCCTTCCCTGTGGCTTTCCTTTCCTTTTCTTTATTTTTCTTTTGCGAAAATGTCTTCATCTTGTGTTGTTGTTGTTGTTCCCCGTATCTTTCTATATATATATAATTTTTTTGCGGAATATATATATTTTTTTTGTTATCACGCTTGTTAATGTCATTCGGCGACGTTCCGCCTTTCGGTTCTGGCCTCGGTCTTCGTCCTTCGTCCCTCTTTTTGTGTCTCGCCTTATTAGCCGCCATTAACACTTTTGCATGACCCCTCCTCATCCTCCTCCCCCCTGGCAAACACCTCCTTTGCTCCATGCCCCCTGCCCCTGGAAAAACCACCCGCTTGCGGCAGACACTAAAATAACAAAAATGAAGTTGTCTTTTGGGTCTCTGAGTGTTTTTTGTCCGCGAATTTTGTCTTGGTTCGTGTTTCGTCGCCTCATTTTGCTTGCAGCATTTTGGGGCACCTTCCAAATTGCACTCATCATTGCCACAACGCCTCCCAGCCCCCACGACGACGCCCCCGGGCATCCTTACTTTCATGCCTCTGCCACTGTTGTTGTTTTCGTTTTTCGGGATTCCCTTTGTCTGCAAATGCTCGTAGCCGGCTAATTAAAAAGCATCTTCCATTTGCGGGTCTTAACGTGGCTAGTTATTCTGGCCAACAAGTCGAAATGTGTCTGCTTTCCGGCCGTCGACCATCAATAGTCAAGGAGAGTGCGTCCTAATCTTTTGCTGCAAAGAAATTAATTTAATCAAAATTTTCCACTAAGAGCGCCCTTCTCCGCGCTTCTCAAAAGGTCTAGTTGGTAAGCAGATAATATTTTTATAAATGAAAATAAAAAATAATACTAAATACTAATAATACTTAATATAATACCAACGTATTTTATAGATTTCTGAGTCCTACAAAGCTTTTAAGATATTCCCCACCAGAATCGGATGGAAATAGGCCAAGATATAGCCTTCGAAAAACAGCGCCCTCCTCCACGCTTCTCATAGGGACGACCTAAGAAGCCAAATAATAAAATTAAAAACTCTACCTAAAGTTAAAAATAAAATAGAACCATGTTCTCCATCTTTTAGAAGCTATTAAGTATATATTAGTCTACCAGTAGCATAACAATTATTTCCTAGAAAGATCTTCCCAACCAGCTAAAGCATAATGGGAAGCCCACTCTCTAGTCTCTTATTGAATTGTAATTGCAACTAAAAGGCTAGTTAGCAACTCAACAATGACATGAATTAAGCAAACATTTTGAAGACCACCCGGCCGCAAATAGAACAAATTTATTTTTCAAAATAAATTGCAATTTGTTGTTGCTGCCCAGGTCGATGGTAATCTTTGTTGATCCGAAAGCGATTCGGACTCAGATTCGATTCTTCAATGCCGCCGTCGCTTTCAAAGTCGTCGATTGGCGCCACAGCAACATGCAACATGCAACAAGCAAACAGTAGCCGGCAAACATTGGCATTGAGTACAATTAATTGAACACCAACAACAAATCGATTGCGCGAACAACAACAACGGACAGCGGACAGCGGACAACGGACAAGCGGACACCAGACAACGGACAAGCGGACACGCGGACAGCGGACAACGACAATAACAACATGACACATTGTGTTGTTCACATGCCGCCGCTGCAGGGCAACAAAACCAGATGAAGACGACAAAAAGGAGCAACTTGCAACAAAAGCAACAACAGCAGCTACTTGCAACAGTAGCGGCAGCAACCTGCCGGCAACATGTTGCCGGTGTACAAAAATTGTTAAGCCTTTTGTTATTTGCCGACGTCAGGCAACTAAAGTCACCAGCCCCGCCCCCAAAAGTCCTCCCTCTTGGTCATTAATAAGATTATACACTGGGAAAAATATTTCATTTAAATCTACTTAGTTTTTAATTATTTTCAGTTGAAGAAATACTTAAAGATTAAATTCCAAATATATTAGTTTTGAAAATATATTAATCATTGACTCTATTTGTTGCAGTGTAGCATCGGCACATCTTGAGTGTCTAATTAGCGTCAACATTTGCTGCTAGCAACATGTTGCTGACAACTGAAAGACCTGCAAGGAAAACGAAAGATTTGTTCCTTTTGGTGTTTTTTGATGTTTTTTTTCGCTTCTTGGGCGCAAATGAATAGAACAAGAACTTGGATAGGGCAGTTAAATGGTATATTGAGTTTCAGACCAAAACTACCTCCAACAAATGCCAAATATCTTAGTCTCCTTTCAGCGAAATTAACAAATAAGATAAATAATATTTTTTATACTCAACATATATTGGATTATCTGCCTTCAATGCAAGTCCAAGGTAATAATGAAACAAGAAAACTTTCACTTGACGTTAAACAAACATGGGCCAATAGAACAACTGGCTAGGGGGGCTGAGCTGTCAGGTGTCCTCAAATGAAATCAATTTGCCAAATGACATAAACAGCAAATCGAAGAGCAAAGGGCCAGAAGCTCAGAATCAGGCTCGGAAACTAAACCCATGACAGGTTGTTTTTTCCGCCCAATGCTGGTCGGTGAAGGGTTCGAAGTTTCTTTTTATTTATTTAAGTTTTTTGTTTATATTTTTTGTCGAAACTGGCGTTGGGATCTATTAATTTTTTGACTGAATGCTAGTATGATAGACTTGGAAAAATATTTGAATATTTTTTGGGGCAAAGAGTGTCTCAAATATTAAAAAAAAGTGTTTAAATCTTAGAGATCTTTTTTATTCTTAGTCGTTTTAGGTAAAAAAATTAAAGTTTAAACAATAGAAGTAATAGAAACTATATCTTAACTTTATTTTAGTCCACCAATGCTTCTTAAAAATTATTAAAAATAAGAAATTCCTTTTTTAATTACTTGTTTTTAGAGTATTTTTTCCTCTTTGTGAGGTAAATGGTTATAATTTTTTTGTTTATTGACATAATTCCCGGTCCTAGCCGAACTCCGGCCCGGAGCTTGACAGTCTTGTTGGCTCTATCTTCTAAATGTCGTTCCGTCGCTCTAGTTTGTGCTCGGCGCGGTTCTACGTCTCCTGTGCCTTTTGATTGACAGTTTTATTAAGAGAATATATATATATATATATGGGAGAATACCTGGTATATATATATCCGATTCAGGGTTTCAAGCAAAAATAACAATTTGTGTTGGTATGACAGACAGGCTTCTGTTTCTGTTTGGTGATGACATGGCATGCAAAGATAGTTGATGTATCTGCCAGATACATGTGCTTTTTGCAAAATAAATAAATGTGATAGCGGGGGGTGTAATAACACAGTGTAATAATAAAAAAATAGGAAAACAGGAAAAAAAGTCAAATGAATTAACACACTTGAGAAGTTGCCAAGCGCCGGCAATTAAAACTCATTAAATCAAGTTAAAAACTTTTCCAACTGATATCGGGTTGCATCTCCATATCAGACTCAGACGAGGGGCGGGGCTGGGGGGGATGCCTAGTCAAAGTTTCCGTAACCTTCGCAATAAAGCCACTTAAGTGGGTCATAATGCAGACAAAACAGCCAGCGGGCCAAAAATAGAAAAAAAAATAGAAAGGAAAATCGTCGAGTCGTCGAGTCGAGTCGAGGCGAGTCGAGGAAACTTCTCTCTGGCATATTTATGCTGAAAGCGAAATTGAAAACTTTGCCACCACACACTGAGACACTCCCTATGTACAGTAATGTGTATATTATATATTTGCCAAAGCACTACATATATATGTAACTTGTTCGCCACTTTCTGTGCTCGAAAAAAAAAAAACTAAAAGAAAGGAGCCACTTTCACTCTCCTCACTCCCTGGCTGGCTGGTCACACTTGTTCTTGTCTCTCATTCCCAAACATATATCCAACTATATACTTGTACATATATATATATTAGGTGCATAAAAATGACATTAAATTGTGCGCAAAATAGCGGCAAATAAAATTTAATTCGCAAACATTTTCCGCCATTTCCTTCCCTCGGATGGCGCACAAATGTATGCAATATGTGGCATGAATATTATTTTTTTGGGGGAATACTTGTGTGAAAAGGACAAGGAATAGTAGGGGAGTCAAGAGCTAAAATATAGGGGATAGGTATAAATATTTTATTACTCATAATTTATTGTTTATTTCTAACATTTAACATTTCTTTTACAGATTAAACTTAAGACCTCCTTTAAGGGTAAGTTTTTATGCAATATTTTGTTGACTTTTTAGCTCAAAAGTACAAAAAGTATTTAGAAACCTTGAAACTACATCTCTTGGTGTAAAGACTATCCAGAAAATCGTTATAATTACCGTGGAAAACAGCTCATTTGTTATTCATAATCTCGATTCCTCAATTGACTTGATCCTTGGTGGGTTTGGAAAAGTTGAAAGTGTTTTCGTCCCACTCTGCTTCTTCGACTTTTCTTCGCCTTTTCTTCGGATTGTTGCTGCAACTTGCTCGTCTCTTTGACTTTGCAACTTGCAACTCAAACAGTCGCCCCCCACCCCACACTCACACTCCCACTCGTGCCACATGGCGTCAAGTATTTATTGTGCTCAGCTTTTCTTCATCTTGTTGTTGTTGTTAGTGTTGTTGTTGATGAAACCACCCATTTTTCCTTCAGAAGGAAAGTGAAAACTTTTTGTCGGCAAAACAACAACAACAAAAAACCAAGAATCGCGAATAAAATTTAAAACCAAAGGGGAACAAATACTCAAAAACCTATTAAGTTTTGAAGTTTTGATTTTGTTTAAGGGTGAAATTTTTTTTTATTAAATTAATAAGATATTTAAGATATTTAATAAAAAATAGTGCATTTTTCTCTTTTTTTCATATTTTTACTGTAAAAGATTTTATTTTATAAAATATTAAAAGATATTGTAACTAAAATGTTTCTTAAACGGCTTAAATATTGAGAAAATTGTTCAATAATTTAAAGTTTTATTCAAATAAATTCATCTTTAAAGTTTAAAAATGGCAAAACAATCCCAAACTTTCTACTAAACTTTTATTTCTTTTAGTTTGTATAAAAAA
This sequence comes from Drosophila monieri, assembly GCA_035047585.1. Lineage (NCBI taxonomy): Eukaryota > Metazoa > Arthropoda > Insecta > Diptera > Drosophilidae > Drosophila > Drosophila monieri. Next base: position 8,736,533 of record JAWNPJ010000061.1, on the reverse strand, counting down.
GTAGTAAGTTGCATAAAAAAAAGACAATTTTTGATGATTTTGGGATCAGCAATGCCACATGCCATCTTCTATCATGATTTGTGAAATAAAAAATTCAGAAAGAATTATGAAGGAGGTGTCCCAAAATAAGTGGACTTGTTTCCATATTTTTTATTCTTTGTAAGCTTCACTCCCCCACTCTGCCTCGCCCACATACTCGATTGGAGCCTCCGACCTCCAGCCCCCCTCTGCATATCGTATCAGTGTGGATGCGTGTGTGTCAGTGTGTGTGCGGAGGGCCTTTGGTCACTCTATTTGTTTGTTGTCCCTTTTTTGTTGTTTCCTTTCTTGGGTCAAAACACAAAATTTTTTTTTTTTGGCAGCTTGGCCAATAACAACAACAACAATATAAGCTAAAAAATAAAAATACAAAAAAAAAAAAAGAAACAAGAGCTAAGTGAGCGCGCGGTGGCAGCGCTGCCCGCGTCCACCTGCAGGGGGTTGCATTTTTAGGCCACACCCACATGCGACGCTGCACTCCGTTGTGATTGGCCCAAAACAATTGGCAGTCAGCTGCAAAAGTACACCAACAAAATCAACAACAACAACAGCAGCAGCAGCTGCAACAAAAACAACATCAGTGGTGCATGGAAAAAAATTCGTTGCGAAAAGGCGAAACAAACAAAAAACAAACAAACCAAAAAAAAGCTAAAGGAAAGCTAAAAGTGAAAAAAAAAATACAAGAAACAAAAACAACGCGTCACCACCGGAGCAAAAATCGCCCCTTTTGGCAAACGCAGCAAGAAATGCAAAAAAATACTCACACACTCGCAAAAAAAAAGCAAAAAGAAAAGAAAGAAAGCAAAAACAGCAGGCAAAAGCAACAGAAAACAACAAGAACAACAAAACTGTGACGAGTGCAACAGCGAAACAGAGAGCAAGAGAGATAGAGGGAGCCCAAGGGGGGCCGGCGAGAGACAGAGAAAGAGCCAGAGAGTGAGTGAGAGAAAGAGTCGAAGAGTGAGAGCATGTGGCGACCCATTGGGCAGCCGGCAGAGACGCCAGCAGCGCTGTCAACGTTAACGGCAGCGTCGACGTCGGCGCTGGCGCCTCCCTCGTTTCGTTTTCGTTTCGGTGCGTCCCTTTTGGGCCCTCTTCCCTCCAATGGCCGCCCCCCACCCGCTTGGTCTTACTTCCCCCCAGCACTTTCTTTCCCATTCGTCCATCTCTTTCTGGCAGTCTTTCTTCATTCAGTCACGTGGCCCAAAGTCACAGTTACCAAAGCCAGGCACTGGCGCAGCTTTCAAGATCACTTCACTGCGATGGGGAGCTTTCTTAGCTGTTTATGAAAATATAAATAAATTTATTTAAAAAATTACAGTTTAAAAAATTATGATTAAAAATTATTACATAATTAATTCATAATTAGAGAGGAGAAATATGGTAAAATGTGGGATAAGTTCTTGAAGACAAATAACAGAAAAAGTGGAGTTTGTTGGAAAAATTAAATATTTTTGAAAAATGTATATCCTTTCTATTAGTAACTCTATAAAAAGCCTTTCTTAAAAGTCTTGGTAGGAAGATATAAGCTAACAGATCACTATATAAGTTATGGATTATTATATAATAGGTCTTATTATTTTTTATATCTTCTTATTTTAATTATAAATAATTTAATTATTATATTATGGTCATGGGATACAGTATTTTGCTTGTTTTAACTTTAATAAAAACTAAGATAATGTTGTATAATTTATAAAAAAAATAATTTTTAGTCTTTCTTTATTAAAAGAATTTATTCAAAGAATTATTTGTTTCTTTTCTTTATTAAAATGGCCAACAATTTCATAAACTTGTAAAGCCTAGAACTGTTTTTAGTTTACATTTTCTCTTCTATAGTAAGAAATATTTAATACAGATATATTTATTTAAATAAATATTTAATGTTTATTTATCATTTAACAATATTAAAACAATATGACTCTAAGAATTAAAATATAAAATATTACGTATACCACCCAGAATCCCATAGGCCTCAGGTCGTAGGCGGCGGAAAGTATGCTATGAAAATTGAAATTCCGTTTCTTGGGGAATAAATAGTTGTTTCGATGTCTTTTTTGCCATATCTCTGATGCTTGATATTGGCTATAATATAATGATGGAATTTACAAATATTTTTTCTTGTTGCTCCTTTTTTTTGTATTATTATTCCACATGGAAACATATGTATGTGTGTTGGTTTATTTTGTGCTGCTTGCCACGTCGGCAACATTCAGTGTTGTTGCATATAATGAATGCTGTGCCGCCCACCATGACATTTTTTGTTGTTGTTGCATGCCTCGGATAGCTGCCAGAAAGAGACGGGGCGCCGAGGGAGATAGTTCGCGGAGGGGGACGGGTGGTGGGTGGTGGGGGGTGGAGCACGTAAACACTTTTGACATTTTATTTTTCACGCCAGCTTGTATCCCTGCGGATGTGTGTTGGTTCGTGTTGGTGTATCCTTTGTTGCCATTTTCGATGCGCTTTTCCTTTTTCCCCATCTATCAGTGTGTGTGTGTGTGCTGGCAGTGTGTTTGGCAGTGTGTGTTTGCGTGTGATGTCACCCCATCGGCCTGCTCTCATTATTGGCCCAAACTTTGGCCGCCTGCATTTTTCCGGCCATTTGAATGATTAGCTTGGGAAATATGCCAGAAAAATGTTCCCAAACTTATTCCGTTTTAAGTGGCCAAGTGCCCTAAGCGGCATAGCTAATTATCCAAACAGGACCTTATCCTTACAGCAGATACTCCTTGAAGAGAATAGATCCGCTGGCAACAAGTTGCACTTGGTCCTTGAGCTCATTAGGTCCTTGCATCATCGGTGTGTGTGGGATTGTTCGAATCCAAGCACCAAATCTCCATCTACCTGCCAGCTTCCCTAGCAGCCCTGGAAGTTGACTTTCAAATGACTTTTTGGTGCGTCAGCTTAGTGTATAACGGTATAGTATAACAGATATCTGATTCCATCGATTTTAGTGGGATTTATTAATTGAGATGAACTTTAAAAGCTGGATCTTGGGGCTTGACCAAAAAAGGACTCATTAAGCGAACCAGTCATGTGTGCGGATTTCCAATTAAAAATTGCAAATATATTCAGAGTCCTTGTAAGTGGACAGCCACCGCTTCCGCCCCTCTCTCCACAGTCCTTTTAGTCCCTTAATCTATTCTCTTTTCGAGTGTGTGTGTGTGTGAGTAAATAAGCGAAACAAAATGTTGAGTTCCTGCAAAGGACCAAGTATAAAAAATGAAGCAATCAGTGCCGGAGCATATGGGGGGAGGCAGTGGGTGGGGGGGGCTTATAGTTTCTGAAAAGGCAATCATAGGGATACTCGCTGCACATCAATAAATGAAGGGATCGAACCTCCCCCTCTATTTTCCACTTTTTTTTTTTTCCTATATTTTCCTTTCCATTTTTTAATTTGTTTTTTTTTATTCTATTTACCATCTCCCTCTATGCCAGCCATCCATCTCTTTTTAGCCCGATAGTCCCGATTTTCCATTTCTTTCTATACATACTTCCCATCTCCCTCGCACCTCGCTCCTAGCTCTTTTTTTTTATTTTTTTTTTAATAATTTTTACGATTTGTTCGTGCTGCAAATTTTTGCGGGGGCCTCGAGCTTTGGAGTCGCCCCTATTTTGCATGTACGAGTGTTGGTGCAGGATACTGGCACCACCCCCTTCTCGCAGAATGCGATGTATGTGTTTATTGAAGCGTAGCCATTGATTGGCAGGACATCTGCACACGGCATTCATTTTGAGGAGCGCCAGCAGAGCCAGGACATCCCAGCACCCAGACCACTTCACGAAGCACCTTGGCTGGCCATCCATCCGCCGCCCCTTCGATTGTGTTGCGTGTTTGTCTGCAAACAACAGAAATTTATTTGTTTGCTTCCCAAAATGATTTCCATTTGTTTAAATTAATTAAAGGTTTCCAGCAGGAGCTCAAAATTGTAGGCTTGACTGGAAAACAAATAATTGTCTGCAATATATCTCATAAATCATCTCTCAAACAAACAATATTTAGTAAAAATATCTAAAACCAATCCCTCTTACTTAAGCTCCTTCCCAGAAACTTCCTTTAAGCCATTCTTTCGCCTTTCGGTCTGGAGCTTCTTTTCCTTTTGCCCCTTTGACCTTGAGCGGGCTGCTTTTAATTCATTTAATGCCCCCTGCCACAGCGATTCACGTGTTCCACCGCCCATGATCTGTCCCATAATCGGGATGAGCTCCTTAGCCCCCAGGACTTGCCCGCTGGTGCCCCCGGTCTTTGTGGTGGCAGAAACTGGTTGGAAATAGAGACGAAACGAGGCCATTATGGCATTATTTATGGCCAAAAGCGCCACACCAAAGTGGACAGTGCTGAGGGCTAATTATTTTATTCTATTTAGTATAATTTATTTTAAAATTTACAAGCTTGATATATAGTTTCTAACTAGCTATTCTAACTAGCTATTCTAACTAGCTATTCATTTATTAGTTAATTGTAAGACTTTTAGTCTAAAAAGGGGATTAATGTGTTATATTTTAATGATAAGCCAACTTCATGGATTACAAAATTATAGACACTCCTTAAAAACTAAAAAATCTCAATTTAATTTAAGAAAATTAAAAAATAAATATTACCTGAAGACCCTCTTAAGACGCAAGAATTGTTTGAACAATGTCTTATTTTAGTGTTTGAAATCGTTTAAAAAAACAAAGTCCAATTGGCAACACTGGCAGCTGCCCTCCGCCCTCTCGCTGGCCAATTTCCGCCTCCTTTCTTATGGGGGGTGCGTGTGGCAGGGGCAAGTAAAAGGAAATGCCAGTAAAATGTAATGTATTAAATTGTTTTGGCTGAAACCAAAGCATAAATATGGCCAAGAAAAAAGGGCAATAAAAAAAGGGGGAAAAACAAGGCAAGAAAATAGCACAAATACACACACACACACACACATACACACACTGAAGGAAAAAAACTACCCTTGGCCAGGAAAAAATGCGTTGCGGTAGGTCGGAACTTGGGTCTCACGACTACAGGACTTCAGGACTTCAGGACTCCAGGACCTCGACGCTCCTGCTGTTATTCCTCATTTTATTGCTGTTACTTTACCTTATTTTCCATTTTCTTTTCGCCGGATTTTTATATACGTTTTAAGTATTTTTTTTCTTATGCTTTTTCTGTTTTTTTTTTGGGGTAGGTCGTCAGGCAATGGCCACCCCATGTCGGCCCTTATCCTTTTTGCCGTTTCGCCTAATGGCAACGCAATTTCCGCCCGAAACTGTTTAAAAACTCTGCTGGCGCGCCTATGAAAACAGCTCTGGAGAACAGGCACTGAAAAAAATTCTAGGTGCTATCCAAATAGTTATAGTAACTTGAGGCAGCTATTTATTTTTTGTTTAATATTTATATATCTTTTTTTTTCGACTTGGAAAGGTAACTGGAATTTAACTGCTTTAAGGCTCTTTTTAGGTAAATATATTAAGCTTTTAAATAATAATGTTATTTTTAAATAATCAAACCATAGGTTTTATGATAACTTTGTTAAAAAAAAAAAACATTTTCTTTTCTTGATTAAAATTTCATAAAACATCCTGAAATTGTCCTGAAATTCGAATGATTTTTAACCTCATTTGACTTATATATTACAATTCTGCTAAAAAATGCATATAAATTATATTTTTAAGGAAAAAATGCTTAAAAAATAGAACCAAAATATAGATTTTTGAAGATAAATATTGTTAACAAATAATCAATAAAAATAAATGTAAAAGATTTCTTTAAGTAAGAATTAGGTTTCTTTTTCTTTAAAAACTGAGAGAGATCTGCTCAAAAATCTCTTAAAAATGAAATAAGACTAATATTTATTTAAAAAATGTTTCAAAAAATGAACTAATCACAAGACATTGCATAGATTTAATTCTAATTTGATTCTAAATTGATTTCTTATTTTTTATTTCACTGTTAGTCTCTTATATTTATTTTTTATTTTAAAAAATATTATTTTAGATTGGAGAAAGAAAGCCTTTTTCGTAATATTCGCAGTGCAATTGGCAGCCATTTTGTTTCTGGCGCTGCAGCCCTGACAAGTTGCAAGATGCACGGCGCACAGACACCCTCGCCCCGTCGGCCAGCCGCCCTTGCAACACACAACTCCCTCCCCAACCCCTCTCCACCACCCCCCATTGGCGGGTACAAATGACATGCATGCAATGCTCATTCCCACAGAGGCCCCGCACCCAAAATGGTCGCCTCGCAAATGGCAGTTGCAAGTGGGTGGTGGGTGGTGGGTGGCTGGGTGACTGGGTGACTGGGTGGTGCGACACCACGTGCTTCTAACGGCGCCGGCAGTCGACGCCTACATGTCGGAAATGTTGGCATGTCGTTGTTGTATTTCTGCTCTAATATCCTTTATAGCAAAAGTGCTTGACGTAAATTGACTTGTTTTTACTTTTGACTTTTAAGGCGTCCACCCCCCCTTCTCCCACCCCCCATCCATTTGTTTGTTTGTTTGTTGTTGTTGTGGTTGCAATTTGAGTACACAGGATGTGCAGGATATACACAAACACACATATAGAGACACACATGTATGTGGAAAATAGAAAAACATTGAAACAAGTCCTCTGCACAGGAAGGCCGTTTAATATTTATTCCATCCATTCATGTTTTTTGTTAGAAGTGCCGGCACCTGCCCGGCCGAGGTGGTGCAGGTGCGAAAATATCCTGCAAATAGCTGATATGAATATGCCGCACAGCAAGGATGTGGATGCTCTACAGATCCATAGTGTCCTCTTTATGGAGAGTCTAGTTTTAATAAATAATAAAGCTAATTCGACCTGAAATATGAGAAGCGAATTGAAATTTCATTCGGCAATCTTTTGTCTGAGAAATCATCGCTAAAGCTGTGATCCCTAAACTATAATAATTTCTAATAATTGAAGCTTAATTGTATGGCTCCTACAATCTTATAAGCCCCGGGCTTCGGCCAACTGGGACCGTAGGAAAAAGTTAATTACGTTCAACTGGCTGAAATTTGGAGATGATCTTAATTGAAGGCGCGCGCGTTGAACTCGATGAGAAAATGCAGCTCGAAAATTTCAACACTTCAAGTGGCTGGCATGGGGCACTGAAAGAAAACTTGGAGAGTTTACTTTAAATAAAATCTAAACCTAAAACTACTGTTTCACGATAGCAATTTTTTAGAAATAAAATGCAACAACATCTAGAAGTCTTCAAGTCTTAACCTTGAAATGATTTTTATTTCTATCTGCAAACCTTGTTTGTGAGCTTTGGCATTGAATTCCTTACTGAAACTCCCACCCTTTTCTCTCAGTGCCACCGTCGGGGCTAGTCTCGGCCTGCTCGGGCCTGCAGTTTACACGTTTTAGGTTAACAACTCACAGCAACTGCCTATCGGCCAGCACCATCAATTGACCTTTCGCATTGGCCAGTCGTGTCCCCCCTTCCCCCTCGTGGAAAGGGGGAAAGGGGGGGTATAGCTGCACCAGAATGCTCTAAATAAAAAGTCGAAAGTCAGAAGTTCTTTGAGGCTCTGGGTCTCTGAGGCTCCAAGTTCCAAGTACCAAGTCCCAGAGGCTTATCTTCTTAGCCGACGTGCTGGGGGAAAAATCTTCCGGGGGCTCGGAAAGTGCACTGCTGTTTTCTTAGTCTTCCCCCTCCTCTTTTCCTTCTTTCCCCCCTCCCCTCTCTTTGGGGTCCAGTTTCCCCGTCAGGTTTCGTTTTATTCTTCTCCCAGAAATGCAACAAACTTCGCACAAACTTACGCGCCAAATCAATCTTTTTAACATCAAATTAAACAAAACAAAAATGAGAAAAAACTATAATTAATAGTATTTAGCGGAATAGCGGAATAATTAATAGTTCAACTAAGTAGAGAAGGCTTACTTTTGACTTAGTCGTTTCTTTTATTCCTCTGCAGTTTCATGGCCGATTATTTTGCAAGAAAAATGTATGGATTTCGGTATAAGACCAATTATGTATACATATTTTTAAATGAAAGCATTTCAATAGGGATCGGTCGAATAAATAGGATAAATGCTGTACCAAATCGATTAAAGTGATCCGCCCAGGAATCGGATGGAAATTGGCCAAGATATAGCCAACTAAAGGGGCCATATAGTGCTTCCATGCATTTCCGAAGTGGATTTTTTTTTACAAAAATTCTGAAAAATATTTCCCTCTCAGATTTTGATGCAGAATTGTGGAGAATCGGTCTAAAAATCGTTTAAGGTATTCCGCTCAAGAATCTGGTGGAAATCGCCCGAGATATAGCCATCCTTATGTGCCATATAGTCCTGGCATGCATTTCCGAAAGGGGGGGTCCAGAAATTTGTCGAAAAAATCTAAAAAATATTTTGTTCTCAGATTTTGATGCAGAATTGTGGAGAATCTTTCTACAAATCGTTTAAGGTATTCCTCGTGAGAATCGGATAGAAATTGGCCGAGATATAGCCATCGCTGTGGGCCATATTGTCGCCCCACGAATTTTTGAAGGGGACCCCCAGAAACTTTTCGAAAAAATCTAAAAAATATTTCGTTTTCAGATTTTGATGCAGAATGATGGAGAATCGATCCACAAATCGATTAAGGTATTCCACTCAAGAATCGGGTGGAAATCGGCGAAGATATAGCCATCCCTGTGGGCCCTATTGTCCCCCCACGCATTTCCGAAGGGGACCCCCCAGAAAATTTGAGAAAAAATCTGAAAAATATTTTGTTTTCACATTTTGATGCAGAATGATGGAAAATCGGTCAACAAATCGATTAAGGTATTCCGCTCAGAAATCCGATAGAAATCGGCCGAGATATAGCTATCCCTGTGAGCCATATTGTCCCTCCATGCCTGTTTCCCCAGAAAATTTGAGAAAAAAAGGAGAAAATGTTTTGTTTCTGGTCTTGATGTTTCTCTATTTCGCTTCTCTAGTATTTGAGGCTAAGCAAGTCGGTTAAACTACAGAAATATGTATAAAAGCTACCTCAGAATAAGCTCGCTTGAAGAAAATTATGAAAACTAACTCCGCTCACCTTGAATTTCCTTTTAGTTTTTCATTATTTTCGCGCCCCCGCCTTGTGGCAACATTAATAACAATTAATTTGTATTTATGGTGGGGCGTTCGAGGCGTTCGCAGTGTGCCCAGAGCAAAATGCAATTGCACAAGTAAATCCTTGTAATCCCCACATTAGTCTCGTCCCTTTGCTCCTTTTCTCTTCTCTCTTCTCTTTTTTTTCTTGAAAATTTCCCATCTTATACTCCATTTTTTTGGTTTGTTTTTCTATTTTGGCATCAGTTTTCCTACAAACTTTTCTCTTTTTTTTTTTTCTTAGCAAATTACCTTCAGTAGAGCCAGGAACACATGGGCGTGGGTGCCGGAGGGGGGGGCCTAAAGAGACGTTTGGTAACAAATCGCTGAAAATATGCGATGCGTGTGTCGCGTTGCCTTTGAAAAGTAGAAACTGCAACAAGCATCAAGGTGATGGAGACCTCCAAAAAAAAATGGGTACAGTGTTAACCAAATAAAGGGGATATTTTAGCGAAACCAAATACAAATATTGAAATATTTTATAATTAAATATTAAATAAAATGTAAGCCAAGAAACAAAGTCTTATAGTTTCAAGCTACATTTTAAAGCCTTTCCAGAGTGACTGTGTGCTTAATATTTGTTTCCAAGACAAACCTGGTCACTTTATTTTTGATATTCCGAGCATTTATCAAGTTTTCCACATTCTCTGAGATATACTTGACAATATATATGTATATATAAAAAAAAAACCCATGCTGGCGAGGCAAACAAGTAAAAATCGTTGGCAATTTGAAGAAAAATATGCGAGGAGTAAACTTTTGAAACGACGCATTTTTCCAGCTTTTCCCGGGCTTAGAGGGGCCAAGGGTTGGCCTCCCCCCAGGAGGGAGGAGGGAGGAGGTGGAGAGCTGGTTGCTCATCATAGCCATGAAATGTGCAAGTGCGTTAGCCCCAAAACCAATTTTCAGTAATGACTGCATTTTGCCGTCGTCTCAGCTTTTTACCCACAAAACTCCCCAGACCCCCCCCCCACTGTTGTCGGTTTAAATGCACAAAAGCGCGCCAAAGGACATGCCAAGGACAAACGTTAGTTGAACCGAAACAGGATAACCAAGAAGGGGGTGGCCGGGTAGGGAGCTGCCAAGGAGCAGGCTGAAGAGACGACGACGCCTTGCGTAATTTGCTGCGGCAATGGCGGCAAAACACATCGCAAAATGGCGACAGATCCGAAAGGGAGCACTGCCCCCTCCCTCCCACTTGCACCCCTACAGAGGGGCGCAAAAAAAAAAAGAGTACAAGCTGCACCACCCACCCCACCCCCTTTGGCCTTTGCGGGTTCTACAATTTTAAGATTTATTTACGTGCTTCGGGGAGTTTTAGTTGCATACTTGAAGAAATAGGGGGAATCAATATGACAAATCAATGGGGCTTACAGGTCTTCATCTTAAGAGAAAAATGCTTAAAAGCATACTTGGAGACATAAATCAAATTTATTTTAGTGGAAATATTTTAAATATTTAGGATAAATAGCTCGGAATAGCTTCCTAAGCGTTCTGAATCAAAATGTTGAATAGTTACCAAAAATAGTATGACCAGGTCTGAAATAATAATCCATTAAGTGGCTTAATTATGGTTTTTAAAATTAGTTGCTTAACTAAACCATTTCTAGCTTAAGAGTTAAAAGTTTTCTCATATCTAATCCAAAAAATAGATAGTTTTCTCTAAAATCTTAAAGAAAAATAGTATTAAAGATTAGTGTGACCATGCAAAGATTTGATAGAAAGACTAGTAGAATTATTAAAAGCTTTCTCAGCTCAGAGAGTAGAGAGTTAAGGATAATGGAACACAAATAGCCTGTTTCTAGCCTGAAGTCCTAAAGAACAATCTTAAATTTTGTAACTCAGATTCAAATAAGCTCCCTATCTCCCTATATTTTTGTTCAGTGCACTTTCCCCCACTCATCTTATGGAGCGAATAAATGCATGCGTTTGTTGGCCGAGACGCGCCAAAAAGTTTTCCCCCAAACACTGGCCCCCGACGACCCTCTGTGGCCACGCCAGCTGCATACGAATTGGTGGAAATGGTGGAAACCCTATTTCCCCCCAACCATTTCTCATCTTCTTCTAGCTGGTCTTCTTCTTCATCTTCCTCGGGCTGCCACTAAGCCAGGGTTGCCATGTGCGTGTGTGCAAAAGTCAGCCTGTGACCTGTTTGTCCTCCAAAGTGAAATATTTTGCAGCAGGCGAAATGCAATTTCTGTGTGTTGTGTGGGCAGAACTTGCTCACTTCCCAGCCCCTTATATATATTATTATATATATATATATTTGCAAAGATATCTACAGATATAGATATAGATGTGTATGTATTTGTCGGAGTGTGGCTAGGAGATGAAAGCCGTAAGGACCAACGTCAAGGAGTCTGAGAGCGTGACACGTGAGATACATCGTTGAGTTTTGGTTTATTGGAGGAGAGGAAATTTTAAATGAAAATGATTATTTATATATTTAATTAATAAATTATTAAATAAAATCCTTAATGGAAAAATAATTTTTAGAAATATATTTTATGGGAGAATCTTTTGTGAACAATTTCTCTGTGAAAAGCAAAGCCTAACTAGGATAGTTTTTAGAGAAAATAGGAGACTCGGCCACCTCTATTGGCCTTATCCTGGTGGAGCATCGGGCATCCTCGGCCATTGCGTAAGATGTCGCTGGAGCGTCATTTAATGCGCCGCCAGTTGTCTTAGCAGTCGGCGCAAGGGGGCGTCAGGAGGGGGCCCACTACTGGTTGGTGGCCAATGGGGCGCCCAGGGGCTAAGGCGGAGGGCTGGCAGACCGGAGACGTCGCTGGCATATTTCATTTTCCAGCTACTTTTTTGCCGCTTCATTTGACAGCGAATGCAGGAGGGACGTGGCATGGGCATGGGCATGGGCATGGTTGTGGGGCAAAAGGGATCTCCATCATAATCTTAGCAGAGCACAGCCCCATCCTCCTCCCCCTCCCCCCGGGCATTGGGGTCCCCCTTTTCTGGTAGAGTTTTGCTCTAAAAACGCAGAATGTATTTGAAATGTTTCAACATTGATAAATAGTTTTTCGCTGTCCTGCGGGGATGCAGTCAGTTGGCAGGACTGCCCCCTTTGCAGGATGTGTGGGTTGGCTTTCGAAATTAGGAAAATTAATGTGGCAAATGCTCTGTGCCCCAAAAGTGAGGCAACAAAACGCATTTCATATATCAAGCCAGAAAGTAGGAGGAGGCTGCGGCTCTGAGAGTGGGGGCGGGATGGCCCAGTATTTGAGGCCATTTCTTTTATTGAATCTTCTGGAATTTCTGTACTATTTTAGCAGGAAATGGTTATGGCAGGAAAAAGGATATCTAGTCTAGTCTAGGGAGAGACTAGAACAAAAGTATCATCTTAATTATTGCTTCGAGTAAGCAAAATAGCTTCCTTGAAGCCTCCGTCCTGCCATTTTTAGCCACTCAGCTACTGTCTCTTCCGTCGCCTCTGGCCCCGACTTCCAGACCCCAATCTTATTAGCCCTGACAGGTTGTCTCTTCTTCAATTTCTTGGCCTGACCGCTTGTCAAATCCAATAATCGCTCGCACCTCAACACCGATGGCAATAAAACAGACTAACCAGGAGAGACTCGTAAACAGTCGGGCAAAAAAAAGCTGAAGACGGGAAAAGGAGCTGCAAGAAATTGTACTCCAGTACTCCAGTACTGCAGGTTTTGGGGCAGGGAAGGCAAAGGAAAAAAATTGTAAGCAATTTGCACGCGAGGCGATAAAAATCATCTTAAACGCGCGATTAATGTCAATTTTATCAATAAAATTATAAATAAAGACATGAAAACGAGCCGAGTGCGAGATAAGCGCGAATGAAATGCGAACTCCAGTCACAACAGCCCGACACTAAGATGCGGAGCAGCAAATGCAACAGCCTGGGGAGGGGCAGCCACAAGAGGAACCAGCGGAACAGCAGGCAAATTATGGAGTGTGTGGCACAGCTCACGTTGCATGGGGCACAAACCAAAAGAAGCTTGGCTGAAACCAAGGTCTTGCTTAAATACTCTTTGATGGGAAACTTTGAGAAAATAATTATTAAAAATTAATAAACTAGAAAAGGAGTTTAATCGATTATGAGGAGAAACTTTTTAAGAAAACACTAGTGACGAAAATATCTATGAAGTTTAAACCTCGAATCTTTGAAGTTACTCTAAGCTATGGACTAAGATTTTGGGATTATTCATCTAGAATTGTAATTAAATCTTGGGATTTATACTTTAAGCTTAAAAAAAATAACTTCTTCATGAGGTTAAGAATCAGTGACGAAGGCCGTAATGAATACCCTCAGTCAGTGTATGAGCAGAAAATAAAACGCAGCTGGGCCGGCTGTTAGCCTTAATCCTGGGGAGATTAATCCCAAGAAAAAGGGGGCAAGGGGAGTGTGGAGCGCGTTGCATGCAGTTGGCAGTCTGCAGTTTGCACTTTTCGTTTGATGCAAATGCGCAGCTGCCACATGATCGAGACTCCGACTCCGGAGACCCTCAGTTCGGTGGTTTTTTGTCTGTTTTCTGGACCAGAAGCCAAGAAGTCAGTTGCCAGTTGCCAGTTGCATTGCGGGTGTTTTTTTTGTCTCTCTCCTTCGCCAGAGCCAGGAGAGCCACCAGGGGGGAAAGTGCCAAAAGCGGCAATTCGGCTAAAAATTTATTTCATTTTATTCAGCATGATTAGCACTGTGGGCGAGGCCTAGGGGTTTTCGAGTCAAAGGAATGTCTCTAAACTTTACTTTAAATCATATTCTATATTTTGGCTTACGAGAAATATATTTTTAGGGTCAGGGTATTTTTAGGGTACATATAAACCTTCGATAATTGATAGATGGTTAATAATTTTTCAAAAAACTTAAGAACTAAATGTTAAGGCCGTATAAAACGATGGAAAAAATGGCCAAAAAATTAGACAATAATGTCCATCATTTATTTCCCAATTCCTCAAACCCCTATCCATAATCCAAGCTCCTTAAAGCCTGGTTAGAGTTTCAGAAGTTTTTTTCAAAATCAATCGGAACCACAGTGCCTGGAGTGTCTTTCGCATTTCCCACGCCACACCGCCAGCCAAATGGGCGAGTTCAAAGCGTTTTGTGCCAAGAAAAGGCCAACAAAGACTCCGCTTCCCATTACAAAAAAAAATAAATAAATAAATAAGAAAATAAAGTAAGACTGAAGCAAAAAAATTGCTGAGAACTAAAAGTCTAAAACAATTTTCCAGTGAAATGTGCTGCAATGTGTCAGCTGAACTGAAACCAGAACTACCAGAAGTACAAAAATCAAGTCCCAAATGTGTCTGAATGGGAAAAAGTGTATATATATCTGGAGAATATATAGAAGAGCGATCCGATTACAAAAACAATGACGTCACTGGCCCAGACACTTGTTGCAAATTGAAAAATAGCGAATGCTCGCATGCCAAAATGCCTTTTTCCTACCGATTCGTATTCGCAATTTAAGCGATTTGCATAAACTGTGCGATTTTGGCCTGAAATTATTATGCCTAGCTTGTTTTTTTTGTATCTGTTGGGTAGTTCAAGTACTTCGCTCCTTTGTCGGCGAGGCGTTTGTCGTCGTCGAAGCGCGCAAAATTTCCTTAATGAGCTACAAACAATGCTCGTAAAAAAAGGCCAAGAAATGGAGCAAAAAACAGGCCGAGAGAGCCGGTCTACGGATAAATTAATCGCCGGGGAGCATGCGATGCTAATTTGTTATTGTTATGGTTATTGTTGTAGCTAGTTTGTCCGGACTCCTCCGCCGGCCACCCCGCTCTCCGGAGACAGTCTTCCATGTCCCTCCTGGCCCAAAGTCAATGCCCAAATTGGAGTTCTTTGGGTTTTGGTTGAAGGATTTGAAAAGGAAATTCTAGAGCCAAACAATATGTAGAGCAGAAAGTGTCAGAAATCAGTTAAAAAATAGAGATACTAATAACTAAAAATAAAATATACTTAATGACAAACCACAAATGTTTCCCAAATAGTAAGAGTAGTCTTTAAGTTCCTTGATGTATTACTTTATAGAAATTTTATTAATTTTAATTACTGGTAATTATTTAAAGTAAGTACTTGAAAAAACTAGAAAAAGCCATTCTTTTTTTTCCCATTTATCAAAATCCTGAAAGAGACAAGCCCCTTAAGGAACATCTCCCAGACACCTACCTCCCTCCAACTGGAATTGGGTTTCGCTTTTTAAAGCCACTGGCAGGCTCAACTGTAATTACACTTTGCTGAATCAATGTGAGGAGGAAACCGCCTTCCCCTCCAACTCAGTTGACAATTGAAAAAAAAAAAACTAAACAGAGGAGAATCTGAATCAGAATCGGAATCCGAATCAGAAGCCAAAAGATCAATGGAGCAAGTGCCGACGATTGGAAGGGATTTTCTTCTAGGTGCGATCCCCCAAACTAGTGGCAACAACGTCAACTGCCACAAGGAAATTGCAACTGGCAGACTGGCAAACAGGCAGACTGGCCAGCCTGGCAGCGTGGCAGCCTGGCCGCCAACTTGCAACGTGCCACTTTCAAGTCGCAAGAGCTAAAGCGCAGCAGCAAATTAAAAGCCAATGGCGGGGAGATGGGAGATGGGAGATGGGGCTGTGGCATATTGAAATAAGATCAATATCGCTGTGAGCAGCGCGTAGTTGCGTTTAAAAATATAACTACGATTGTTTCTGCCAACAGCAGGAGCAATAGCCATTGATGTACACTGAGAGAAACTGGTTGTGAGCCTTCTCTTAGACTTCCTTAACGAAATGGTACCCTGTACTCATCTTTAAAAAGACTCTCTTGACATTATTTCTTAATTATTTCTTAGGATTTCCTTTGGAACTCCCTTAACCAATCCCTTAACTACTGCCAAAGCATTTCTCGCAGTGCACTTACAGCAGCAACAACAACTGCCAAACAAGCCACAAGACATATTGCGGGCGCGGGCTGAGAGGTCAGGCCAGACAACGACCCTCGAGACTCATTTACAACTGACCGAATGAGAGCTCTCGAGTATCTGTGTATCCGTATCTGCTCGGTTGGAGTATCTAAGTATCTATCATGGGCCAGTACGTGTGTGTGTCCAACACTTTGCGCCAAATCGATTGTCCTGCGCCGAACAGATGTTGAGCATGGGATCGTACCGAGGTGTTCCTTCCGCCCATTGGCCAGTGATGATGAGATTCTCCTTCACCAAAAACCAATAAAAGATAGCTATTATTTATGTTAATATATTATTTATATTATTATTATATATATATTAATGTTAATAGTTTAGATAAAGATATATTAGTTAAATATTTTGATAATGATGCCTGGTACTCTTCAGAATCATTTTCTTTTCTTTCAAGAGACTGTCATTAGGTTTTAAGGATTTTAATTTTATATCCATCTTTTAATATTTAAAATTTGTAATTTAAAAGATGATTTAATGTATAACATATATTTATTATTATTACTAAATATATTTTTAAAAAATGTCCTTAAACTCTCATCTTAAATCCTTGAAACCCACCAAAGAAAGATTTAAAAGTGTTTATAATATTTTTAATTATGCCCAAATGGGTTCTTAATTAATTTCCTATTATCTATTAGCAATTCCTATTTTTTTAATATTTAAGAGATTGTCAGATAATCCTTAATTATAATAACTATCTAACCTTAGCTCCGATTTCTGGCCAGAAACCCTCCAAATAGGCCGAGCTTCTCCAAAGGAAAGCGACATAAAATCCCCTTGTTTATATTTTTTGCTTTTATTTTTTATTTCTGGCCTTTTATTTTTTGTGTATGGTTTTTTTTTTTTGCATTTGGTTGTTTTCTTGTTTTTTTTTTTTTGGTAAGCCGCTTCAGAGGGAATCGCCGCCAACGCTGCTGCCACAAAAACAATTGCTGGTGTTGCCAGTGTTGTTTTTGTTGATGTTGCTGTTGTTGCTACTGTTGGTGTTATTGTTGTTGTTGCTGGTACGCAATTTAAATGGAATTTCAGCTACTGGGCCTGGGCCTGGGCCGAGGCCCACGAACGTTGATCGCCATAAATAATCGCGCAGGGGCTGTAGCTGCAGCTTCAGTTCAGTTCCTGCCTCAACCTGAGCATCAACCAGATGCAACACAAAAGCAACAATTCAAGCAGAAGCAGAAAAAACAAAAACAAAAGTACCTGCAATAGCAATAAAAATAATATCGCCTAAAATATCGCATACAGTGTCTTTTTAAAAAAAGTTTGCTTATAAAAACTATTTAAAGATTATTTCAAACAGATTCAGCTTCAAAGTCTATAGAGTCTTGAATATTTGAAAAATCTACATCTTAAAAATGTAAAATCTAAATACGATAGCTGCTCAGCCGATAGTTTTGCCATCTCTAACAGCAGCATGCAGCATGAACAACGTGCAACTGCAACGGCGACCGCATCTCAGATCGCGCGATAAGGTAATTGGACTATTATGTCAAAAAGTATTTGGCGTTTAAGAAATATGGCCTGGCATTTGACATTTCGGCAGCCAGAGTAGTCGTTGGTTGCCCCCTTGGATCCGCCGCCCCGCTCCTTGCCGCACGGGGGGAGGTACTGTGTGTAACTGATGTTGCAGCAATGCCAGGAGCCAGGAGAGGAGCTGCAATTGCCACAAGAACAAAAGGTGCACATTAAAAACTGTTTCGATATCGAGATTGCATTGATCACAGAGTGGGAGCTGGGAGACTGGGGGCTGGGGACTGGGGACTGGAGACTGGGGGCTGTAGAGGGTTAAGCCAACGAACGCATTGTCACCACCAGTCGGTGGCACAAAGTGTTAAGGGGGAACGGGCCACCGAAATGATCAAAGCCGAGGTGCGTGGTCATGTAATTGATTACGCTCCGATCCCCAGATCCTCGCCAATTCAATGGGCAATCGGATAGGATAATGGATAATGGATAATGGAAACAAAAAAGGGGCAACTCTTACATAAAACAAGGAGCTGGGACTGCTCTTCCCCCAAGATAACCAAGATTAATCATTGAATCTGCCCCAAGATCAATGGCGTGTGGAGTTCAAGAGCTTCTGGTTGCAGTTTCCGTTTCAGGCTCTGGCATGGCGGGTTTTCACTGAATTTCGAGTTGAATTTATCTATTAATAAAGTTCCAATTAAAAGATAAACTATTTTATAAATTAATCTAATAAAATAATGAAATTAAGTGCTGAGACTCCTTCCGATGGACACTTAGTTCCGTGATTGTAATCCCATCTACGAATATGTCTCATGACTGCCCACCAATATGACCCCCAGTGATGGCTATATCTTGGCCAAAATCTATCAGATTCTTAAGCGGAATACCTTAATCGATTTCTGGATCGATTCTCCATCTTTCTGCATCAAAATCTGATAACAAAATATTTTTCTTTAATTTTCTGGCCGCTACCAGCGATGGCTGTTCAGTATCTATATGTTTTCCCTCATACATGAGCTTATATTCCTACGTTTGTATATATTTCTATATATCTATATATATTGTTCTTTCTATATATATTATTCTTATCTATATATATTATCCGATTAGCTAAAAGACTTTCAGTTGCTTGGATTTAATTATTTTCTTCAAAATACTGAAACTTATCTTTCAAGAAATGTGTTTACTAATCTCATGAGCCTCTTGAAATGGTCGGAAAAGGAGATCTGGAACGCCAGGTCGTAGATAGAAGATATGCCAAATAGTTTATTTATAGATTCTGGCACTGGGCCTGCTGTCACCAAAAGTTTGCTGACCGCTTTATGGCCAACACCGAGGCAGTCGTGGCCGAGTGGTTAAGGCGTCTGACTAGAAATCAGATTCCCTCTGGGAGCGTAGGTTCGAATCCTACCGGCTGCGTTAGAGAATCACTTTTTTGATTAAAAAGTAGTCTTTTTAATGAATATATTTTAGGTATTGACAGACTTGCTGGCCTGTCCCTTTGGAGGCCATTTAATTAGCCAGAGAGTCGGGCCCAGAGAGTACCCTTTGTACATAGAAAGACATATATGTACGGACTTGTATATAGCTTGTATGGGAACAAGATGAATTACCTTTTGCCACTGCACGTGAAACTGACACGCCAAGGTGTGTGTTCCTTGGAGTGGCCGGGGGGGGCTTTTAAGTGGCGAAAGGGGGACGACGGCCCTTGCCACACATGGCTTTCAACACGTTTTTGGCCATTTCTTTTAGCCACTGCGTGACGACTGCTGAATGATGGCTTAATTCATTTCAGCTTGCCTGGATCGCCCAAAATGCATTTTTAATTAAATTCGCTTTGTCCCAGGAGGGCTGCACAATTGAATTATTTACTTTTTTTGCCTTGAAAGCTAAAACCAAAAAAACGAAAAAATGAATAACAAAACATTGCTCTTGTGGAATCCATTAAGGGCTCCCCATACACTTTCGATTTGGATTAAGAACTAAAAGCCCGGCCAGGTCTGGAGGCCCTCCCTTTCGGAAGCTCTTCAAACTATAACTAACCCCCTCCCACCCTTTTAATTGGAAGCCTCAATTATGATAAATAGAAGTTGTGCCTCTGGCGGGGAAACTCATTTTTTTGCATAATATTTCCTTTCCGGATTATACGCAAATCGTCGTCATTGTGGCCCCAGCCTGGGCTAATTTTCATAATAATTTCTGCCCCCTTCCCCCCACATTTGTTTCTTTTTTCGCGTTTTCATGCATTTAATTGGATTTGGAAACCTGCGAGACTGCGATTACATTCTAATTACACAAAAAAAGACTTTTAATAGCCGAATGATACAAACCGGCATGAAGTCCAGCAAAAACTACATGAAGAGAATATTAGTTTGAGGAGCTGAAGACTTGGAGGATAGGGTTTCAGGTTCTAGTTCCTATAAGAAATCTTTGGTAATAAAACACTTAACCAAAAACACAATTGGGCTTAAATATCTTTGTAAAATAGTGTCTTTTAGCCCCTCGCTTAATTACGCAATTGGAAGTCAATCAATGTGCTTGCCATGAAATTGTTTTGGCCATTTATGAACTCAAGTGGCTGGTACTTTATGTATTTGGTCAGGCTGACGTGTTTTTGCCCAAAAGCGCATATCAGGCATCAAACATCAAAATGTGCAACATTTCAACTTCAAGCTCGAGTCTGGATTCGGATTTGAATGCAACTGCCAAGCCATTTGAATATCATAGCCAGTGAGTTGAGTTTGGGCCAAAATATTGTCATTTTTTTTCGGTTCAAATGGCCATTGAATGTTGCAGCAACATGTTGCAGGTGATCTGCAGAAAAAGTCTATAAATATTTAAGGATTTTCGGTTGATACTCTTTAAAGTGTGTTTTTAAATTAAGATTAGTGATGAAATATATATAAAAAAATTTTAATTAATTTTTGGACTAAATTTTTATTCAGTTTTCTTTTAAGAAAAATTAAAACTAAAACTGAGATGATTTTTTGGATTAATGTTTTTAGACAAAAATTAAATAAAAATAAATATATAAATCAAAATTTCTAGTTTCTTTTTAATTTAAAATGAACTAATATATTTTATGTATTATTTTTTATGGAAAATCTTAAGGACATATAGAAGCTACTTCTCTTCTTTGTTTTCATTAAAGTTTAGACATTTTCTAAATGACTTTTTGGAAAATCTTATAGTTTTATTTTTATAATAAATTCCCTAGAAAATTGTTTAAATAATTAAAAAAAAATCACTTTAAATATTATTTAGTGTATTCCGACACACGACAATTTCCAATTGCATAATTTTCAAACATTTGACAATTCGGACAAAAAAGCTGGGAATTTCGGACAATGGCTACGATGACAACGACAAAAATAACAACTTTTTGTGGCCAAAAACCAATAACCAACAACAACAACAACAACAACAATGTGCGTAGCCAGAAGACTTTCAATTCCTTTTCGCGATTTCCTTGCGATTCTGTTCGAGAGGTTCGATTTAATTGAAAGATGTCAGTTTGCAAAACGCACCAAGTGCGTTGCGCAACAGCCAGCGAGGCAGTGGCAGTGGCTGGGGCTGTGGCAGTGGCACTGGCAGATGTTGTTATTGCAGCTCCAACAACAACAACAACTACAATCGAGAGAGAGAGCCACAAACTTGGAACAACAAACGAGGCGACGTCTGCGGGCTCCAAATAAATTTCAACCAAATTGCCAACGTCAGCGACGCTATCAGCGGCATTTATCAGCTGGCCTGCTCCACGATGAGCATGTATGCACTGAGAAAAAACTCTAAAAGGATTTCAAAACATATTTAGGATGAGAAAAAATAATTATAGAATTTTTGGTTGAGGTTTCTAATGATTTGAAAGGTTTTTTTCAAAATAACACTCATCCATAAATGAGAAGAACTGAGATTAATGCACAAAATAATAGAGTTTTAGTTCGAAATTAAACTTGAAAAATATCAGAAAATATTTTAAAAATTTTCAAGTAAAAAACAAGTAAAAAAAAAGTAAAAAAAACTTGAGAAAAAATCAAGAAAGCAATTCCAATCAGTAATTGTTAGAAATTGCAACATTAAAGGTCTCTATTTTATACAGTACAGTCTGTAGAGTCATTAAAGCTTCTTATTTATTTAAAAAAAAGCAACAAAATTTTTCTTCGAGTGCATTGGGGTGTGCGTGTATTTTGTGTATAGGCTGCATGCTTTATCGCAATATTTAATTGGCAAAATATGCGTCTAAACGCACATAAATTGCATTGCTAACGCGTTTGTGGCATCTTCCGCTCTCTCTCTGTCTCTCTTGGCCATCGTTCTGTCTCTGTTTTAGTGTTTGTGGTGCCACCGCACGCCAATTATCCGCAGCAATAACAACAACAACAACTGCTGCAGCAGCAACAATCTTAACAACAACATCCACACGCAATGTCAAGGCATTTCACTCAACTGTTGCTGCTTTTGGCCATTTTACAGTGATTACTCGAAAAGAGGTTCTAAATGTTAAAAATTATTTTTCAATTCTTCATCACTAAGAGGAGTTTAGAGAATTTTTTCATCATTTTTGGACAACATTTTAAAGCAGTAAGAAGCGAGTATTGCTGATAGCTTCTTGAACTCCTTCTTCTTGAACATTCAGCGAATGTTCACTGTAGCCATGTAGCTTCTGCTAGGTTGCAGCGGCATTTGCTGTGTGGTTTGTGCAGCAGCGACATCGGTTTGTGGCATTAGTCCCAGGCTACCTGGGAGATATGGATGGGAGCTCCACTAACCTGCCGCAAAATGTCACAATTTCCAGCCAGCCTCCAGCACTACCCCAGCCCACTTTTGCTCAGTGTAGTCTCTTAACATTTTCGGTTTCTGGCCTTTGCGGCTTCCCGGGCTTCTTAAATTGTCGCAAAGTTATGACTCGGACCGGAACCGGCGGTCGAGTCGAGTCTTCTATATGTTTCCAATGGCCGGGCATTACGAAATTATTGGAAGAACCTTGGGGGGGAGACGGGGATCTCCAGCTTAACCTTGAAAGTCCTCTTATTTATATAAACTTTATGTACTGCCGAGGGGAAAGTGAGTGGGTGAACTTGCCCCCAAAAACTTTTAACCAGCACAACGACCTTCGGTTAAAGTTGCGAAAAACCCCAACCCTGTGGGCGGGGGGCGGGGGGCTGGAAGGGGAAGGTGTGTGCGGAAAACTTTGTCTTAAAGTCTCAAACTAGAGCAAAAACTATTTGCCCCAAATGCGGCGGCCACAATGCATTCCGCCAGTTCTCCAGCCACTCTCCAGCCACTCTCCTCCAGCCACCGGGATGTGCCCCAAACAAATATATAGTCTTGCATACATATGTGCCGCACAATGTCTATATAGATGTATATATTGTTATACATATCGGGGGTATATAGCATAAAGCTACTGCTCCGGGAGCGCTTCTCCGTCTGGAGTCTGGGACTGGGTTTGGGTCTGGGTGTGGGACTGGGTCTGGGTCTGGGTCTGGGTCTGGAGTGTGTATATAACTCTTTTTTATTTGAATGCCAGACAACGGAACAGTGGGCGGGATCATCCTAATTAATGCTTAAATTTTTGTTAAGAAGTGCCTTGTTTTAATTATTAAATAATTTTAAATTAAAGAACAGTTTGAGATACTTTTACAATCGAGATCAGCTTCTAAATTATAAAAGTCTTGCCTTGATTTTGAAATATAAACTACTAGATAATCTTTAATATTTTATATTTAGTTATTAAAACCTTTACACTTATTTTGTTATTAATTTAGAAAATGTAAAATATTTTTAAGAGATTTCTTACCATTTTTTAAACACTGTCCCACCAAAGGCAAAGTCGCAGCTGTTTTCGCGAGCAACTTGAGCAACGTCCTTGGCCATTCTCCTGCTGGCACTTAAGCCTTTCTCCAGCCACCCCACTCCCACCCACCCCTCCGCCGTTGTGGCTCTCGTCTGGCGTTGTCTGCAAAGTTTTCCATATTTTTAGTGCCGGG
The DNA here is from genome assembly GCA_035047585.1 of Drosophila monieri. NCBI lineage: Eukaryota > Metazoa > Arthropoda > Insecta > Diptera > Drosophilidae > Drosophila > Drosophila monieri. The sequence goes on along the minus strand of JAWNPJ010000061.1, from coordinate 8,713,046 downwards.
GAGCGTGAGTGCGGGGGGTGGTGTGTGGTGGGAGGTAGTTGGAGTTCTCCAGCTTCCCACTTTGCAATAAGTTTCAAACTTAAATAAGGATAATAAAATGCTGTCGACTGCAGAAGCATCCTGTGACTCTCTCTCTATGTGTGTGTGTCTCATTTGTTAGGTACCCGCCATCCAGCCATCCAGCCATCCTGCCACCCACTCTGCCAACCCACTCCCCCCACGGAAACGTCCTTGGGTTTGTCTGAGCGCTGTCTGCTGATTTTCTGCTGCTACTGCGAAGCAACAATAACAACAACAACAACAGTAACAGAGAGGAAGAACAAGGACACTGCCACACCCACCGCCCACTGGAAAGGCCCCCCTCTCCCCACATCCTAGCCACATGATTCACAACTTGAACAACTTTTTAACATAATGAAATCAAATAAAATAAAATGTAGGTAACAAGCTGATGCAGCCAAAGATACATTTGTATCTGTGTGCCCCTATGACTGCGCATGTGTGTGTGTGTGTGTATATAAAAATATATAGATGTATATATGTATATTTATTCCACTTGTCTGCGGTTGCCAGCTTCAGCTGCTGCTTCTATGGAACACTTTCGCTTTCCCGCCAAGTGGCTGGGCTTCAAGAATGCTCTCGCAGACACCGATTGGGTTAAAGACATCCAACAGATACATTGGCAAACACCAGATGAAGATACAGTTATTATAGAAGTTTTAGAAGGCCAGCAACTGACTAGACTATAAATATTTCTATATCTCATAGCTCTATGAGTCTAGCAGGGTAGTTGGTAGAGGAAATAAAAATAATAAAAACTTCAAAATAAATACATTTTTTTTCGCGCAGCTCTCGCTCAACCGATCGAAGGGCGCTGCCGCATAACGTACGGCTCGAATTGAAAGAATAGAGTAGGAGTAGGATGTTCCGAGGAAGATTGTTGCTCAGATAAGGCGTTTAGAATATAGGATTTAAGATAGTCCGAACATAATACCCTACAGGGATCATGTTGGGCATATGTCTACCAGGAACGTTACAATTTAGGCGTTTTGGTAAATGCTGGCTGTCTACATTATCATTAATGAGATTATATAGAAACACGACACCCATCATTTTCCTACATATATATATTATATAGATTATAATATTTTATGATAATTTTTGCTTTTTATATTTGTTTCTTAAACTATTTTTCCTATTATTATATTTTTACTATCATAAACTATCAGCTATTGAACACAGACAGAAATTCCTCCAAAAAACCTTCGAAGAAATAGTAGAGCCCATAAATAAAGCTACAAAAATCCAATCCTTAAATCCAATCCTTAATGACTATATTAAGTACAGACATTTTGTTCAATAGATCCCTTCAATATACATTTTTAATTAGTTCTATTAGTTCTTAGTTTCCCCTAAAACCCCTTGAAGTATGCAACAAAAAGTTTAATTTTTTTTTTCAAAAAGTTAGCCTTGGGAAGTTTCTTTCTTTGAGAAAAGAATCGGAAGAGCATCCATATAAGTACAAGTACCAGGTATCATTGAGTCGAGAAACTCGGCAATAAAAATAAAATAAATAGTCACCAAGCTTATTAAATTTAAAAAAAATACAAATTCTACTTCTAAATTTGATTCAAGACTATTTTGTAACTAATGTCTGCTATTAGAAATGTTCAACCAGAAAATTAGAAAAATGAGAAGGCCTGGAGAGGGAGAGAGCCCTTGATGTCCGTTCCACAGGGCGTATACTTATCATTATCCTTTGCCAGCCGTTAGTTGTCCTTTCTGGCGGATGGCTTCAATTGAGCCTGGCCAGAAAAGGCACAAAAGCCTGTCCAATGTCCTCGTCTTCCTGTTTTCCGTCTGCCATTTAAATATTTTCCAACAATTTGTTCCAGCCCCCCAATCGCTGAAACAGAAAAGGTTTCAAAACGAAAATTAGAGTGGGTGGCAAGTGGGTGGCAGTTGCCGCAATTTCCCATCAGTTTTTCAGACAATTGCAGTGCAATTGCAACGATTGCCCCAACTTCAACTCTATATATCTCTCTATATATATGCCCATTCCAGAACTAGATCGTTTCCCCTGGTTTCTAGTTTGCAATTAACTCTTTTTAAGGAGCCTGCTGGGAGGCTTTGATTCAGAAGGATGTAAGGATTAAACTCTTGCAGGACATTATTTGTAGGTATAGGTTGTATTAAATTATTTTTATAAACAAATTAAGTTATGCTTAAATAATTATTTGAATTTTAAAACCTAGATTTAGCTTGGAAGCTTGGAAGATAAAGATTCTCCAAAGTTTAGATGTTCCTGACCTTTTCCAGTTTCCAGTTGCGTGCTTCTCGTTTTAAGCTTGATTTGGCCAACTCCCCTTTGACCCTCTCCACTCTCCCCCTCTCCCCCATCCTGTAACCACCCCCCCTGGCACCACCCATCCTGCGCTTCATTTCGTGCACTGTCGTCCATCAGCGAAATAAAAATGTCATTCCCATTGCAATCCTTCACGTGACAAATGTCCTTCCCCTCCCTCTCCGCCACTCGCCCCCTCCCTCGTTCTGCCTCGGGGCGTAAATGTGTTGCACAACAACAACAAAATGAGCAGCCCTGGCACTGAAAAAAATTAAATAAATAAACTAATACTTGAGTAAATAATAAGACATTTGTTATTTAAGAAACACGAACTTTATTCAATAAAATTTCACACATTAATTATTAAATAATTAAAAAAAAAATTACTATACTAATGATAAAATATTTATATTTTAATATTTTGCCCTTTTTTTTGTTGTAAACTTTTATTTTATATTTTAAAAAATGTACAGAAAAAAAACTTAAACTATTTCGAATAAAAGTTAGCCAACTACGAGGCCTAAGATCCATTCTAGTCCCCTTTTTTTTATTAGTGTAGAATCGAAGGGCAGTGAATGGGCTATGCGGGTGGTGGGCCAGTGTCCTAGAGGGCGGTGTGGGCGTGGCAGGCGGCCAAAAGCCAAAAGCCAAAGCCAACAGAAAAAGAAAGAAAGCCAAGCCCAACGAATGACGTGACATGGCGAAAACTTTTAGTTTGCCAAAAAGCCTGGCAACACGCAGTGGGCGTGCGACAGGGGGCGTGGCACTCACCCAGACACACACACACCCTTACACACAGTGCATTGTTTTATTTTTATATTTTTTACACATTTTTTAAGTCCATTTTTTTAGCCCGGTCTGTGTTATTTTTATTTCTGTGTGCCTCATGGTCTGAGTTTGTCTTTTTCCTCGTTCTGGTTCTCCTTTTTGTTGTTTTTTTTTTAGTTTTAGATTGCATCCAAAATTTATGTTGTGTGTGTGTGGGGGTGGGGGTGGGTGTGCGGGGGAGGTCCTGAGCAGGACTTGGCCAAAATGGCCGCTCCAAGTCGATTATTTATAAGCACTGACAGCGTCGCGTCAACTTGATGATAAACTATGTTTGCCGCGGCGTCCTAATTGAAAATAATGTTAGCCTGCCCGTCACCCGAAAACGGAAGCAGCCAGCCCCAGGGCCCCGCCCACACAGCCCGGCCTCCTGCACCGCCCACCTTAACAGCTAGGCACTGTAAAATAAAGTTTTTGGCTTTTTTAAGAGATTTTTTTAAATGAAATATAAGGTTTTACATAAAATATCCTTTTTTAGTGAAATGATAGATGCGGATACTTTTCAAATATTTCTAGATACAGTTAGGTAGTTCGGAATAGCCAGAAGATCATGTTTTTTTATTTATTATTTTTTATTCTTAATTTTTTAATAAAATATATACTATATTAGACACTTTGCTGTTAAAAAGGATAAAATTATATAAAAAATAAGGCCTAAATCACTCTTAATCAATATTTTACTATTTTTAAGTATAAAAAATACTTTTTTTTAGTATTATTTGCTATTATTTTTAAGGACTTGAGCTTTAAATTCAAATAAACTTACCATGACAGACTTCAGACAGTAGAGTAGTAGTGTCCTGGCCAGAATATATTTAAAAATATTTTTTAAAACCAATAACAATTAATAATAATAAAGATTTAAAGTATATTTTAAGTTAAAAGATTTGAGATTAAGCTTGAATTAAAATATTCCCACTAATTATTTATTTTTTGCGTAAAAATCTTGTCAAAGCGAGGTTGCGAAAACTCTCTCCTAAAAAATCCTAAACTTTTAATTTAAAATTATTTAATTTATTTTAAATTTAAGAAAACTTTTCTTATTGTGTGCTGGCTAAGGAAGGTGGGGGTGGGGGCTAGTGGGCCAGGCCGTAACTGCAGGATCTCAAGGAGCTGTAGGCGCACTGGACGTATACGCAATGTCACGTAGGCGGTGGGTTGTAGGGTAGCGGGTGGCTGTGGAAAAGCGAAGAAAATGGGAAAAACTAGGAAGGTGAAAAACAACACAGAATAAAAATAGAGGAAAAGATAAAGGAGAGAAATATAAAAGAGGGAGAGGAGAAAATGGCGCAGCCCCCGAAAAATTGCAATCAACTGCAAAATTGCCGACGTAAACGATGGCCAAAAAAAAAAAAAAAGGATAAAAAAAGGATAAAAAAAAGGGTGGGAAAATCGAAACTGGCAAAGACTGTGGAAATTTTTGGTAGGAAAACTAGAGGCGGAGGGGGCTGGGAAACTGCAACCAGCAGCTGCCAGGACACGTACATCCAACAAGCGTTCGAGGATCCTGACGCTGATGGAGTCAGGAGCCAAAAACGATGTTGGTGGCACCCACCCCCTCTGGACATGCCACCCCTCCCTCTCCACCCACCTGACTGCGTTTTTTGGTGCTTTTTTATGCTTTTTTCTTTCTTTTTTTTTTGTTAGAGCCAAGCCCGTCGTAAAAACAAACTGAACTGAAAAGCAGCCCAAGGAAGCAGTCATCCCCCTCCTTGCAGTTGCATCTCCGGGGGAGGGGGCGGGCACAGGCCCAAGGATGCCAAGCAAGAGGCCAAGAAAGCGTGGAAATTATTGCCACTGCCAAGTAGTCTCTGAAAATGCTCTAGAATTCTTCGGGGCTCAGTAACATAATTCTTTAAATATTATTTTCGAAGAGACTAAAAAAGTGGGGTATTTTTTACGATTTACTTGAAGTATTTTAAGGTGGAAAAAAAATATATATTTAAGCATATATTTCCGCACTTAATATTGTATTAAAAAGTAACTAAATATTAGCACTGGAGCTACCTTTTAGAAATTTTGAAAGACCTCCAGTGGCAGAGTATACACTGCCAGAAAAACAGGCAGAAATTCCATTAATTTTTGTCCTTCTTATCGCTCGGTGGCTCAGTGGGTCGCCGATGGTTGGGGACTTCCTTAGGGTGGCCCCAAAAGCCATCACCTACCCTGCACCATCGCCCTGCCCCTCTGGAGTCTTTGGTTCGTTTTCAGGGTTCCCTGCGTGCTGCTGTGTGGCAGCTTTGGCTTAGCAGCGTCACGTGCTGCAGCGCAAACTTAACGCATTTCCGTGCCACACCACCCCCTAAAACAAGGTGGGGGGGATGCTGCGTGCACAAGGGCCTTTTATTGATGGCTGCTGCGACATGGCTGCGAAAATTTATTGAAGCGTTAAGTTGCTGCCTTCGGAGACGAGGTTTTAGTTTTATTTCTTACTTTTTTTTAAAACTTTTTTTACTCTCTACCTCCCCTTGTGTCAGTCCCTATTTTCTTGATTTTTCGCAAACAACCCCAACTCCTCCCTCCCGGCATCAGGTATGCTCTTTTGCATGACCCCTTGGCATCCCCCTCGAGTGGTTTTCAGTGTACACTCAGCAGCTCGTCCAGCTGGTTGGTCCAAATACACGAAAAATGCATTACGACTCTGTAATTCCATTTAATTAGTTGTTTGAACAAAAGGCCAGCCAGCAGATAGATCAGGGCCAGTAGCGGCCAAGGGATGGACAAAAAAAATATATTTTTTATAAAAAAAATGAACTCTGACCCGCAGCCGGTAGGATTCGAACCTACGCTCCCAGAGGGAATCTGATTTCTAGTCAGACGCCTTAACCACTCGGCCACGACTGCCACATGTTTGGGCCAAATTCGATTGTGGCCAAGTGGCGACTATGGCCCAGTTAGTAGCGGAGCTATTTATAGACAAAGCTGGTTGGCCTTCGAGAGGCGGAAGTGTCGCGATTAGATTTTTATTGAACGGGAATTCGTTTCAAGATTCTATTCCATTTCTTGTCGTTTTATTTAATTCTTTGATTAAGTTGTAATCTTTTTATTTTTTGGTTCATTGGCTCTTAGCTTTTCATGAATTTTATATTATTTTTGGTTTATTTTTAAGGGAAATCATGAACAAATGTTTGCCCATAAATCTTTTTTAATCACAAGTCTTGGCAATGGACTTTCTAAAATATATATAATTAATAAAAAATAACAACTAGAACTATATTTAAACTTATTTACATATATTTATGTATGTATTTATTTAAATTAATTAACATTTTGTTCAAAACTGCTGAGATTATTATTAGATTGGAATTCGGAAGCAGATTTAAATACTTTTTTGTTTTTGTTTTGGAACTATAATTGATAAGATTATTAAATAATTAATGAAAGTGTTTTATACACAGAGTGTTTAGGCTTTTATGTATAACTTAAATATATATTAAATATATTTTTAGATTAAATACTATTTCTAGTTTATTTGAAGAGAGATCATAGAAAAGTGCCTATAGATTAATGGGATTTGATTTACGATTTGTATATCATTTTATTTTAAATTTTTTTAGACTAACCATATATATATTAATAATAAAAATTTTAAAAAAGACCTAAACCCAAAAATACCTTGAAAGTACTCCTCGAAAGTACTTTGTTTTCCTGTTTGTGTCAGTGCTTGCAGTGCAATCCTGCCAATCAAAACTCAATTTCTACATAATTTATTTATTTTCCTTTAGTTGTGCCAGGACACCCTCGCCCCTCTATTTTTTGGTGGAAAATAACAGGCGATTTCCCCGATTTTCCCATTTCCCATTCGATGGGGGGCCAAAAACTGTTTATTTCCCTTCGACTCTTCATGTCTATTAAGGCAAATTAATTGTCTATTTATTTTTTGTTTGCTGCTCCCGCCATCAAAATAATTCGACATTTAACATGGCAGGTGGAATGGCATTCCAGTGGGGGCTGGGGACTGCATGGGGGCCTCTGTTGCAAGTGGGCTGGGGCAGTGGAGGTGGTGGCGGTGGCGGAACAAAACGAAAAACCACTCGAAAGCAAATAAGAAATTTCCTTCTGTTATTTTGCCATTAAACATGAATTAAAGATAAGTTTTTTTTTTTCGGAGAGGGGGTGCCTGAGTGTGTGTGTTTTTTGTTTTCAGCATTGGGCGCCATTTTGTTTTGCTGCATTATCGATGAGGCGCCAAATTGATTTCGATTGCCGGTGCAGTTGCAAGTTGCATTTCCCAGTTACGCATGGAAGGGGGACCTAGAGGGGGGAGGGTCACTGAAAAAAAAAAAAAATAATAATTATGAAATAATGAAATAATCTTCCAATCAGAAACTCTGTTAATAATATAATGAAAGCCAGAGTTATAATGGATATAGTACAGAATTCATACAACAGTTTCTAGGCAGAAAGCCTCACGCGATCGTGCAACTATAGGCTGTTCTCCCCTGATCCTTTTGGCCAAAACAATCATACCCCCTGCTAGGCATAGTCTTCTTTTCTCTATTTTTATTGCAACTCACAGCGCGCAACATTTGGTGTTGCAGCAGCAAAGAAGTGCAACTCAAGAGAGCCACTTAGTTCACTCGCCGAGAAAGAGACGCGCCAAGTCCCCAAAAAGAGAGCAATACAATTGCGAGACACGGAAGTTACACTCAAGCGTCACAGTTGGCAGCGCAGTCGGCGTTGCAGTCTCAAGAGAGAAGAGCTGAGAAGCAGAGAAATTGCAATTGAGCCAGAAGAGAAGTGAGTGTGTGGTGTGCTGGCCAAAACACAGAGCGAGAGCGAGAGAACGCGAGTGCAGTGCAAAAGTGAGCAGAAATCACAGTTAAAGAGAGAGACAAAGTTGGAGTGTGCTGAGTGCAATTGGCTAGGAAGAGAGTGGAGGACTTTGCTGACCAGCTGTTTGTTTGTGTGGGTGGCCGAAAAGGGTCTAAACGGGGAGGAAGGCGACTGCAAGGGGGGTGCATGTAAAAGCAGTTGAGTGTGCGACGTCGACGCCAGCAGAGGCATTGAGCCGGCGCACGTGGCCACGAAACTTCGACAACGTTCGACGTTGCAACGGGTGAAGCCGCACCACCCCCCACCCGGAGGCTCCTTTACAAGACCACCCACCCCCGCAGCCTTACGCATTCGCAGCCGCAGCATTTGAGCCCACTGGCCACGCCTACGCAGTGTAGGCGGTGGTGGCAACTAGCGGGGGAGTGGCGGGGCAGGTAGCCGTGGCGGCCACGACGGCCGCAGAGAGGCATCGGTTGGGATTGGTGCGCAAAACTGGACACGACTCGACATGCATGCAAGCACCCTCTCTCCACTTGCAACTCTCCTCTCCTCTCTCTTTCCTTTCTTCTTATTTTCGTAGTTTTCGAACATCCCAGTCGGACCTGGCTATCGCGAACTGAACATCTCGCAGTAGGAAATGGCTCTCGCGGCTCACTCCCATCTGCGGAAATCCATCATTCCAATTTTCATTGGCGTGGCCGCTTTTTTCACCTAGCGCGTCAAAATCCGAGCGCGAGGTGCTCTCCATACGCAGCACAACTTTCCCATAGACCTACGCTTCCCGACTAGGGGACACCGGTATGGTGCACCGGTATGAGATGCACTAGGGAAATTCTGGTTTTAAAAAAATGTCCCTTGCTTTTTGCTTTGCATGCCCATTGATTTGTGTTAATTGGAAATGCGTAATTTGTATTTCTATTAATTGTTTTTTATTCTTATTTAATAACAATAAATAATTGTTTATTCATCAGTATTAAATTAATAAAATAGGAATAATTACCCTTTCACAATAATCAACAAATACGACGCACTAATAATAACCCAATGTGACCGTTTCGGTTTAGGTTTATTTCACATAAAACTGCCATTTTTTTACTGCCATCAGTCACACAAATTGCATATTGAAATAATATTTTTTATTAAAAATTGACCTATGTTTAAATGTAAATGCCTCAATAATATTATATTAATAATAAAATATTAATAATAAAATATTAATAATAAAATTAAACTATTTTAGTTCAATTTTGAAGTCTTTGTTATTATTTTGAATTTCAACAATTTGTTTAAATTGCCGCTTATCTAACTTAAAGATATTAAAGATCAATAACATATAATGTAATGTTAATAATTTTTCATGACTGAATTTTTTCAAATTTCTTCGATGTGTGCGTGCAAGCGGAAAAGCGTGTTGAAAAATCACTAGCCACGCGACTGCGGAAGGATGCTTGCGCCGAAATGTCCGACTGGGATGGCGCGTAAAAAGCCGCTGTCGTCGTTGGCGCCGGCGCCGGCGTCGCTGTCGACCTTTCCTGTAAAAATTTTTGGGGATTATTGATGCGAGGGGTTCTTCAACCAAAAAAAAAAAAAAAAAATGTAAAAAAAAAAATAATAAAGTGGCAAAAAAGCAAGAGTGGTAGAGTTGGAAACTGCTATTTTTGTTTTTCTCATACTCTTCCTCAGCTCCCATTGCAGCCCCCAGCCCCCACCACCCCCCAATTACCTTACCCACGTGAGCAAGCGCAAAAAGCAAATGAAAAAATAGTAAAAACTATTGATGAAGCACACTCGAAAGAGAGAGGGAGCTGCAGGACGAAAGGGACGGCCATAGCCGAAGAGACGGCGCGAGAGACAGGCGGAGAGAGTGAGCGAGAAGGACTGCATGCGGGTGGACATAACATAACGGCATAAATGAGGCTTTAAGCTTGTTAACGGCCAACGCGAGCGTTGACGTTGGCGTTGGCGCTGCCAGCGTTGCAGTCGGCGTTGCCAAAGTTTTTCGCATTAGTTACGAGAACTAATCACACATGTGTCTGCCGGAGAGTGTGTGAGTGGGGTTGTGTGGGTGTCAGTGTGAGTGTAAGTGTGAGTGTGAGTGGGGAAGAAGGGGTGTAATGACCCCTGTCAGGTTAATATGCAATTTTCCCCTTAGTTTACATATATTTTTTTTTTTTTTGTTAATTACTCGCAGTTTTTTAATAGTTTTTTAGTTGGGAATTTGGAGAATAAATATATGTATGTATGTTTAAGTATGTATGCAACACTTAATTAATGAATTTCCTTCAAAAACACCAAAAAAACAACCAAGACAATAGTGCGTATGAGTGATATAGTGGGGCTAAAATTACTCATACGACAGGTGGGACAGAAACTAAATTTTTAAAAGCCTTTCATTCTACTTTCTACAATCATTTACTTTTAAATTATTTACCTAGATTAGTTAGTTTAATAAAAAACAAAAGACAGACTAAAAATGTGACAAAATTTTGAAAAAATTATTCATACGCCCTGTTGTCCATTTAACAAATTTATGCAAAAATGTGTTTTTTATTCCATTAACCGATTTAGAAGTGTAGTTATTACATTTTTGCATAAAAAAATAAAAATAAAATTATAAAAAATTAAATAGAAATAGTAAAAAATGACTTAATGAGGCCTATAGTCTCCGATAAGACTTGTATTTTTTTCGACTACATTATTTCGATTAGATTTATAAAAAAAATAATGCAGCATCCTCTCTTTTAAAACCTAGCTGGCACAACAGTGCGTATGAGTGATATTAGCTTTTAAAAATTACTCATACGACCCGTATTGCCTTTCCACATCTAAAAATAATAGAAAAATGGGCTCGTCATTTAAAATTTAGTCCTGAGCCTGAATCAAGCCACCAGACATCAGTGCGTATGAGTGATGTATTACTCATACGACCCATAGTCCAGCTTTAAATTTTCAAAACCCGATTGAAGCCTAACTGGCAGACAAGGTACGGCTGGTCTGCCTAGTTGTTGCCTTTTAAATGTTCCCCCGAACCTTGGAAAACCTCACCTGTTTCGAGCACAACTGTACCTGGAGCCTGGCATCCCTGTGGCACGTAGTGTGTATCGAATGCCTTTCGGTTCGCATTCGTCGTGACGTGGCAATCGCTCTAAACAAACACAAAATGCAATAAATTCTCCAATTCAAATTCGAGTGTGGGCGCCATCGATTATGGGCCCGAAAATTCACAGACGGACGTGGGACAAAAAGAGCCGGACTATGGAGTAAGGACTTTGGACTCCAGACTCCAGACTCCCAAACCCCCAAGCTCCAGACCAACCGTACTCCGGGCTTGTCCGCCTCTTTGCATGTGTGCTTCGTGGGCCCGGAGTGGCAAAAACACAGCCAATGGATACGCATCGATACGGTAGCCAGCATGCCGGACCCGGCCCAGACGGCCAAAGGTGTGGGCGGAGTATAAGCTCCAGCAACCGAAAACCGTAACCGAATCGGATTCCGAATCCCTATCCGAATATGAATCCGAAAACCCTATCCGGGTACGGGTCCGGGTATTCCCCTTCCTTTTTTATATGGTTTACCCCCCTGTGTCTCCGTCCGGCCACCTCTCCGTCCGGCTTTTTCCTTTTGTTAATTAAGTTTCGTTTGTTTTGCGAGCGCCCTCAGACCGCACAGTTGTCGTATTTGAACTTTTGGCCAGGACACGCCAGGATGCGCCAGGACGGGCACAGCAATACTATTAAATCATTGAGAAAAATAAATATATAAAAAATATCAGTGTCTTGTAGGGATATTTTCATAAAAGAATCAACAATTTTAATGTTTTTTTAATTGTTTTTAGGTTTGAACAAAAAATATAGAGATGCTGGGCTTCTGATCCCAAGATCTTCAAGTAGGGTCTTGTAGAATCTAAATTAAGCTTCAAAATGTTAGTATATATAGCAGAGATATATATTTTATATTTTTATTTTGTAAATATTAAAAGCCATTAGCATAAGAACTAAAAATGTATGGAAACTATTGTTAAAACATTAAGAAAACAGGGAAATAAATTAATTCAAAATGTTTGCCTTTTCTTATTTAAAATTTAAAATAAAAACTATATTTTTTACAGTGCATACAAATATATGAATGAGCTAAGAGAGATTTTATTCAACTCCTGGCAGGTGAGTGGAATTTTACTTTATTTGAAAATAAACAGCCAAAAAGCATGAAATGCGGGTGTTTCTGGCCAAATTCCAAACAGTTTGGTTAGGTTCATTAATGCTTGTACCGGGCTTTTAGATTTTAGAACGATGCCCCCTCGGGGCCCGCCCCAGTGCCACTCCGAAATAGATTGATTTTTACCAATAAAACTTTGGCGGAAAAAAAAAAGAAGAAGCCTGGTCGAAAGCACTGAGAGATGGGAGGGGAGTGGGCCAAGAGGGCAGGTTACTTTAATTAATAACTTGTCAGTGTGCAAATGACATGGGAGGAAGCTACCAGTTACCAGTTACTGGCCAACTACCAACTGAGCGCCTTTGGGCAGAGCAATCTGAGCCAGGCCAACATCTTCGTTCGCCCAGGCAAAGGTGGCTGAAAGCTGGGGGGGGGCCGAGGGGCAGCCAAGTGGCTCAACAGTGTTGCCAATGTTGCAGTTGTAATTTAGTGGCCTTCGATTCAGTGTTGTCCTGCTTTTGAGGAAGTCATAAATTATAGGAGACGAGTGCTTTTGATGTTTGAGGGCGTTACTCATTTAATTCCTTGATTAATTCTTATTTTATAAGATTTTAGGTTATCTGAAAGCTACTAAAGATATGGTCACACTACAAACTCTCTTATATAGTTAGAAGCTTTCTTTCTATTTTAAGATTAAAGAGTTTGGATATCATAAAATAATACAAATTAAATCAATTTATTTGTTCAAAAAAGTGTGAAAAATGTATGAAATTTTCCTATTTAATTCTCATAATTTTCCTTAAAGCGAGTGTGACCTTATATATAGAAAAAAGCCACCATAGATCTGGCCACACTCTCCGCTTGGTGGATTCATCAGACAAAGTTCATCAGCATAAGGTCGTGCCAGCTGAAGTGGAATAAAAATAAATAAAATAGACTTGGCTAAAATAAATAAAAGGGCAAGATATCATGATCTCCCCACTAGTCCCTCCAGCCCCCCTGAAACTTCCCACTTTCATCTCCATTTTAGCCATCTCCATGCAGTCATGTTGACCTAATTTTTTAACCCTCTGTCGCTTGTTTGTCTGTCTGTTTGTTTGCTCGAAATGGGTTAGAATGGCTCTCCACCCCTCCCTCCACAGCTTAGGGGTTAAGTTAAGTAAGGCAAACTTAGTTTGTGCCCCACCTCCCCCCCTGGACTATGACCGCCACGCAAAATGTCACACAATGACGCAGCGTTAAAATGGCACAAAAAAAAAATATATATATATGTTTATGTGAGAAGAGTGGCGGCGATGGGGGAAGGAATGTCAGTATCTTTCAAGGATTCACATCCTGGCACCACCACCCGCCACGCCCCTGCTCGGCCCTAAGCGCCCCCTTTTTTCTGGTTTTGACGCCGATGTGCCATCTGATAGAAAAAGTTAAATTAGACGCACTAACGTGGCCCCTCCAAGGCGATTCCCAAACTGTACATCTCTCTACATCGTATCTCTATTTTTTTTATTTTTATGCAACATTATTAGCAACAGGTTACAGTATGATTAGGAAACCCAATCGGGCGGGGCGATGCCGAGTGATATAAGACCAGTGTCCGCCAATCGGGAGGAATCTATCGATGGGGCAAGGACAACCGAGGGCGAACAGGACTCGCAACAGGACAGCACAAGTGATGCAATCAGTTATGCCGCAACAGAGTCTTGGAGTGATTTAGAACTTTCGCCTTGGATTGACGCACTTAGCAGGAAACAGGACTCCCCACTGGCAGGATTTTGAGGATTATGAATGTTTAGAATTATTTCTTCTTCCTCATAAAGTGCAGAGTTGGAGGATTTCATAGAAGTACCAGGTATCACACAGTCTGGCAAGTGTTGGCCAGCTCTCCCATTTGTTACATCACTCATTACATCATCGAGATCCCCAAGATCCATCTCCATCCCAGTAGACCCGACCAGACCCATCATCATCGTCATCATAATCGCGATTAAATTGCAATTTTTCTCACTTAAAGAACGTAATTCGCTGCGAGGCAGCAATAATGAAGGCCAAGTTAATGTTTTCCTTGCCACATTGGTTTCCACTCGCAACCTGGACACGGAATGAAAGCTTCCAGAAACGAAAAAAAAAAAATAATAAATAAAATAGGAATGCATGGTGGTGGTGGCGTTTTGTGGGAAGGTGCGGAACATAATTAATAACTCAATCCAAGCGGAAACCCCGAGACAGGCATTCGGTGCAGTTTAGTTCAGCTCAGTGGAGTTGCATTTAAATAGTAGTTGCACTTGGTAGTTGCCCCAGCAGGCACTGAAAGAAATCTCTATTTTTTCTCTAAAATATAACAGAGGTTTCTAATCAAATAATAATATAATATTTATTATTTTCTACTCCCTAATATTATTTTCCTTTCCCAAAAGTCAAAGACACTTCATTATATCAGATACTCTTCCAACTTAGAGATGACACTCGCGTGAGCCGTCACGACCCCTCAAACCTATCGCCGCAAGACCCACGCACCTCGAAAAGCGGCAATTAAATCCGCCAAGACAGGCGCATGAGGCCAACTGGAAAAGGCGGAAGCGTCGGCCTCTTGACGCACTCATTGTCGGCCAACCTGTGATTATACCTTATTTTTTTTTTATTTTTTTTTTAGTCTGTAATTAGTACTGGGAGGAGCACTGGGAGATGGGCGGTGCGACGGAGAGTGCGTCTAACGGAGGGACATTGTTGGTATTTACAAGGAGGCCCCGTAGCCCCTGGCCGTGGGCGTTTTCGGGGAGGCGTGTCTGATTGTTCAATCACAGGCGGCTCGGCCGGCTCAGTGCCGTAATCACAGTGCTCCCAAGTGCTCTGTTTGCCTTGGCAATTAGACGGGGGACTGTGCCCTCCCCCCCAGTCCGTTCCGTTCCCCCGCCCAGTACTCTCAGCCGGATTATTGGCATCCGCTTGGCGGGGGCTGATCATGATAAACGGCCAATGGATGGTTTTATAATGGCTTACACCTCGGGCCAAACCGCACGAATGATAAGCCCAGGCCCAGGCCCCTCTGCACAGGGGGCAGGGTGATGATATTAAATGAATTGGAAGAGGTGGCCATAGGATATGGGGGGGATGGGCTGGTCTCTGGCGCTGCTGTACTATAACCAGTACTCGAGGCTTCTTCAGGTCATCTGACAAGCTCCAGGGCGACAGTTATCAGTTTTTGATGCAGAATGATGCAGAATCCATCCACAAATCGATAAGGTATTCCGCTCAAGAATCAGATAGGAATTGGCCAAGATATAGCCATCCCTATGGGCCCTATTGTCCCCCCACGCATTTCCGAAGGGGACCCCCCAGAAAATTTTAGAAAAAATCTGAAAAATATTTTGTTTCTAGATTTTGATGCAGAATGATGGAGAATCGATCCACAAATCGATTAAGGTATTCCACTCAAGAATCGGGTGGAAATTGGCGAAGATATAGCCATCCCTGTGGGCCCTATTGTCCCCCCACGCATTTCCGACGGGGACCCCCCAGAAAATTTTCGAAAAAATGGAAAAAATATGATGTTTCTTGATTTTGATGCAGAATGATGGAGAATCCATCCACAAATCGATTAAGGTATTCCGCTCAAGAATCGGGTGGAAATCGGCCAAGATATAGCCATCCCTGTGGGCCCTATTGTCCCCCCACGCATTTCCGAAGGGGACCCCCCAGAAAATTTTCGAAAAAATGGAAAAAATATGATGTTTCTTGATTTTGATGCAGAATGATGGAGAATCGATCCACAAATCGATTAAGGTATTCCACTCAAGAATCGGGTGGAAATCGGCGGAGATATAGCCATCCCTATGGGCCCTATTGTCCCCCCACGCATTTCCGAAGGGGACCCCCCAGAAAATTTGAGAAAAAATCTGAAAAATATTTTGTTTTTAGATTTTGATGCAGAATCATGGAGAATCCATCCACAAATCGATTAAGGTATTCCGCTCAAGAATCGGGTGGAAATCGGCCAAGATATAGCCATCCCTGTGGGCCATATTGTCCCCCCACGCATTTCCGAAGGGGACCCCCCAGAAAATTTGAGAAAAAAATCTGAAAAATATGTTGTTTCTAGATTTTGATGCAGAATGATGGAGAATCGATCCACAAATCGATTAAGGTACTCCGCTTGAGAATCGGGTGGAAATCGGCCAAGATATAGCCAACTGAGTGGGGCCTATTGTCCCTCCATGCATTTTTGAAGAATCACTTTTGGATGTTTTGGAATAAGTGACTTAAATGCATTTTTTTGGCCGAAAACGTGGCTAAAAAAAATGAAACTGTTGTAAAAATGCCTTAATTGTCTTAATGTCTTAATTAAAGTTTATAGTAGTAGTTATGTAATAGATATGATGTAAAAATATGAATAGTTATGGATAGTCGATGGATAAGAAACGCGTTTAATTGGCTCGATATTAGGGCCTAATGAAAACCGTTAATTATGGGATTTAATTTGGCGTCTTCGGCCGAAAGGCAGAAGGGCCGAGAGTAATTACCCATTAACTTGCAACCGGCAGCTGGTGGCAGCATGCAACAGAAGCAGTGTCCCCCTTTCAGGGGCCTTCTCTTGCCTTTTCGACTGATTGAGTCGCTGAGCTGCAGAGAAAGCCCCGGCGAAGAAATGGTCTTTCAATAGCGAGCGATTCATGAAGATATATGTATGTATATGTATCTTTTTTTTTTTTTATGAATTTCTGTATGTAGATGAGCGTTTAACGCGCCGCTTGCATGTGAAACGAACAAGTTGTTCTGGATGTTTTCTCTTCGGCTGGTGGGACCTACAGCTGCTGCACCTGCAATGCATTTAATTGCTGTTAGAACTTGGCCAGCTCCATAACGGAGTGACTGCTGCCGCATCAGTCCCCCTCCCGCCCCCTCGGAGTTGAGTGCTGCCCCAGACCCCTCCCCCTTTTCGGCGATGATGATGAATTGCATTTTGCACACTTTAATTGGATGAATGTGTAATTAAGTTGTGTGCCAGTTCATAAATTGAATGCACCAGATCCGACTGCCAGGCTGAGAAGCTGAAAGCTGCGAAATGCAAACTGCAAGTTGCATTTTTCCCATTTTTTGTTGTTGTTCTTTTTCTTGCCAGCCTGGTCTGGTCGAGCCAAGAGCCTGGTTTCGGCCACAATTTCCATGAAATCTCCAAATCAAACAAGGCACATGCGTTGCGCATGCGCATGTCCGCTCTGCCTCTGCCTCTGCCACTCTGCCACGCAAGTCCTGCCGCATGCACTGAAATTTATTTTTTAAGAGCATAAAATAAAACTTTATGTATTTTACGATTTAAGAGCTTAATCAAATTTCTAATAATGCTTTCAATTAAAAAGTATTCTTAAAATATCAAATTATATAACTTGCAATATTTATATTCCTTTTTTTAGATAATTTTTTATTATTTTTATCATTTTCCCAACAAAATTGTATCATTTATTTAACGCTTAACAGTAAGTAGCTATTATTTTTGGTATTAAGATGGTCCACCCCTTTCCTAGGCTCTCCAGAGTGGAAGGAATAATGGAAGGCAGCCACAGCCATGTTTGTTCATACTCCCCATTGACCCTTAGTTTTCTCCCTTAAGTATTTCCAGATATTTCCCATTTTTTTAATAACCTTTTAAAGATTAAACTCTTTTATTTATTGCAGATTATTTAATTATTTTCAATTAACTGAAAAGTCAGCTTCCATTGAATAAAACGAAAATGAAAAATTCCAAACTCATTTCCAAACGCTCTCCAAACGCCAGGAGAGCGTAACTCCGGAATGCACGGGAATGCCTAGGGCCGCTCCTTCCCGTTGGAAAGTGCTAGTGTCGCATTGGCACAGAGCGCCTGCAGCCGCTCTCTCTCACACTTTCGCTTTCCGCTGGCGCGATCGGTTCATCTTTTCTCCCACGCCGCGTCCAAAAGTTTTTCCGTTTGATTTTGTTCCCCAATCGCGGTTATAAAGCGTTTTTTAGTGAAATTCTGTTTAAAAATATAGTTAAAATATAATAGAAGAAGAAAGAAAAGTGATTTTATTGAATTCCGTGAGAAAGTTCCGTTAAGCCACGTAGGAGAGTGCAATGGGGAATAGAAGACTCTAGAATTCCGCACATTTTCGCCGAAAAGCGTCGCAAAAGAAAGCAAGCCCTTAAAAAATATGATCAGTGTTAGTGCCAGTGTTTCTATTAAGTTTAAATATTTAAATCTTTTTTGTTTCAAGTTTTTTTTAGTGAAATTTTGTTAATAATTTGTGCTTCTGCTTGCTCGCGTGCGCGTGTGTGTGTGTGTAATAATTGGGAGGCTGCGCAAAGTACTGTTTACCGATGACGTCATCCATCATGGTTAGGCACTAGGCAGCCATGGAAGTACAGTTGCAGGTGAGCTTCCATTCTTTCTCTCCGAGTACATTCTACATTCTACATATGTGTGTCTGCAAGTAGATATGTTTATACATTATGTAAAAGAGCCTAATAGCAAAAAGAAGAAGAAATGGCTGACTAGAACAGTTATATATTTTCGACATTTTCTTGTTCTTTCTCAACAAATGAGTTTATTGGCTTTTATCTACATATTTATCTACATTTTACACAAAAAGGAGAATAGAAAAAATACCAAAAATCGCTTGTTTTGGAATAAAATTTTGAAAAGTCAAATATTTTTAAGAAAAATTATTATTTTTGATTATTTTTTTTTACAAATATTTTTAAGGAAGGAAGGAAGTGATTATTTTCTGCAGTGTACTGAGTGGGGGAGGGGGGAGTCTGTGTGGAAGACTCCCTCCTTGGGCCTGGGCCACCTTGCTGTCGTCGCGTTCCACTTCGTGTTCATTAACGCTCTGCCCATTAACCCCGAGGAGGGGGAGGGGGAGGAGTGGGAGGAGGAGGACGTGGACGTGGACTGGTTCCTGGACTTTCGGGAAGCGTTTAATCGCATTTACATAGATTAGGCAGAATTTGTGTGAAATTGAAAATAAAAACAGAAACAGAAACGGAAGGAGGGGCGACAGGCAAAGGGAAATAAATAAATGAAAGGCAGAAGAGGTTGAGAGACAGAAATCCAGGTAAAAGGGAGAGGAGAGAGCCTGGAAGAGACGAAAAGATTCCATCTTAATGCCAACTGTTGGTATTTTTAATACCAAACATTCAGAGAGGGAGGCGCTGTCTTGTGCCACTTCGCCTTATAGTCCTTGGTGCATATTAGGTCCTTGCCCACTTCGTCCTGCCGTAGTTTTCTAGTTTTTTGTATCTCTGCCGAAATTTCTTCATCAATTAAGGACATCAGCTCGTTGAAGGACCGCGCCAGAGCCAGGACAAACGATGGAAAAACAAGCCAAGAAAGGCAGATAAGGAGCAGGAGGAGGAGGAGGAGGAGCAGTAGGAGGAGGAGCAGGAGGAGGCCTGTCCATACTTGTTATTATCCTTCGAGAGTCGAGGACGCTGACACTTTTTCGTCATTACTGTTGAAAGCGTTAAGGATGGAGGACGCAGGACGCAGGACGAACAACAAAATGAAAGAGTTTTATCAGCCAAAATAAAAGGAAGAGGAAGCAAGGATGCCAAGATTCCAAAAAAAAGTGCAAGGAGCTGGCATAAAGTCCTTCCAGAGGGGGTGGGCCAGGATGTTTTGTTGGCCAGGGTGCCAAAAATTGAGGTTATCGCCGAAAACGAGAAGGAGAAGAAGAAAGGGAAGGGCACTGAGAGAAAAATGGCTTTTTGGAGCAAGTCCTTAGCCGAGATCCTGGTTGTCAGAAGGCTGTGGGCCTTTTCTCTCAGTGTTTCTCTCAGTTTCGGCGGCAGAGTGGGCTGGGCGGCATAGGAAAAAGGCTAAAGGATAAAGGATTAAAGAGAAAGGATCTAAAAGGCTTCTAGCTTATCAATTTTCGGGATAAAGGATATAGGATGTAGGATTCTAACCTCCAATCCTCCTAGTTGGCGAGTCCTTGCTCCCCGACCAGCTGGGCTTCCGTTTTATAATTTTGTCGCTTCTTGTTTTTATTTTTTTTTTTCCTTTTTTTCGGGAAAGTTCCCCCAAGTTTTTGGCAGAGATTGATGAATTTTGATGATGTTTACGCGCAGAAGGAGAATTTTTCTTTTCTTCAGTTGCACTTGTGGGTGTTGTGGGGCGAGGCCACGCCCCCTGCACCATGGACCATGGACCATGTCTTCGAAGGAGCTGCAGCGGCATCCTTGAAATAACCTTAATCCCCGACACGAGGGGCGAAATGAATGATGTTCCGGGGGATTCCTTCAACTTTCCCCCAAAAAAATACTAAAAAAAATACTAAAAAACTTCCCTCTCTTGTTCTAGGGGGGAGGTCCTTGGTGTCAGCGGCCTGCATTCCTTAAGACTCGCCCCTGCTGGCTTTGTGTTCCAAGGATATCGTTCCATTTTTTACTCCACTCGTTAGATTTTCATTTTCATTGCAATTTCATTTGCTTGCCGCCCGCCACGCAGCGCCAAGTGGCCAGGACCCTCGGCAGCGTGTCCTTTGGTGCGTGTGCCAGTGCGTCCTGCAAGGACGCATATTAATATCCTTACTTAGCTGCATGAAATGTGCTTAGCACGTTTCGAGTCCCTTGCCGGGGCCATCCTTTTCGTTGGAGTCCTGCCTTGGCCTTCGGATGAAGTTGAGGCAGGACTCTAGGCGGCTGAAAACTTTTCTCCAAGTGCATAAGGACCTATGACGTAATGACACGGAATCAATGAAGGACTCTGGGCACCAAGATCCCTCCACGAGCAGTGAGGTCCATTAGGAGGGCAGCACCCGGGCCACACCACGTACGAGCCCGGGACGCCAATGGCAGTCGATGGGAGGCTGCACCAACGGCTGCGGAATCAGCACCCATACAGGCGCAGGACATGCAACAAGGACAACACAAAGACGACGTTTATGCAACAGTCATTCGCTGCTGGAAGTGGCAGCAGGGGCGGCCAGAGGGCGAAAAAATGTGAAATAAAGGGACGTGGAAATGGGGAAGTGGGCGAAAAATGGGCAAAGAATGAAAAGCACAAACTGCAAAGAGGCGAAGCGAGAAATTGGGGAGAAGGGAAGGAGAAGAAGAGGAACACTTCGACTGGAGGGCGGATGACGGATGGATACTCTTACCTTGGATGTCCTTTGAGAGCATGTCTCGGGAGTGTGGAGAGTTTGGATCCATTATGGACTGTCCTATCGATTGTTCCATCTTATCTATCCTATACTAGACTCTATTTTAGACTCTATACTAGACTCTATACTAGACTCTATACTAGACTCTATACTAGACTCTATACTAGACTCTATACTAGACGCTATACTAGACTCTATACTAGACTCTATACTAGACTCTATACTAGACTCTATACTAGACTCTATACTAGACTCTATACTAGACTCTATACTAGACTCTATACTAGACTCTATACTAGACTCTATACTAGACTCTATACTAGACTCTATACTAGACTCTATACTAGACTCTATACTAGACTCTATACTAGACTCTATACTAGACTCTATACTAGACTCTATACTAGACTCTATACTAGACTCTATACTAGACTCTATACTAGACTCTATACTAGACTCTATACTAGACTCTATACTAGACTCTATACTAGACTCTATACTAGACTCTATACTAGACTCTATACTAGACTCTATACTAGACTCTATACTAGACTCTATACTAGACTCTATACTAGACTCTATACTAGACTCTATACTAGACTCTATACTAGACTCTATACTAGACTCTATACTAGACTCTATACTAGACTCTATACTAGACTCTATACTAGACTCTATACTAGACTCTATACTAGACTCTATACTAGACTCTATACTAGACTCTATACTAGACTCTATACTAGACTCTATACTAGACTCTATACTAGACTCTATACTAGACTCTATACTAGACTCTATACTAGACTCTATACTAGACTCTATACTAGACTCTATACTAGACTCTATACTAGACTCTATACTAGACTCTATACTAGACTCTATACTAGACTCTATACTAGACTCTATACTAGACTCTATACTAGACTCTATACTAGACTCTATACTAGACTCTATACCAGACTCTATACTAGACATACTATACCCTCCATATTATTCTAAATTATACCATCTGTACTCTTAGGTATCATATCTTAGGTATCTTTGACTTCTCCACTCTACCATACCATTCCATCCACTATTTCATACTTTGTTGTTCTATCTGCTCCATATCATACCTCCATATCATACCATATACCAAACTATAGAGCTCTTTACTCTCTATAGTGTCTATAATGTACTACATCACTCTGCACTCTACCATACCTCACTACACCATAAACCAACAGTGCTTAGTACCAACAATTTACTATCCATACCATATACTACCTACTATACTACCTTTAACTATAGTCCTATACTACCTATACCATACCATGCAATGCCATATTATACCATCCCATACCATCCTATACCATACCATACCATACTATACTACACTATACCATACCATACTGTCCTTTGTAGTGTAATATACGTACTATCTATAACATCTATACCATCTAGAATGTCTATACTAACTTTACTTACTAAACAATCTATACTATAACATACTGAACCATAATCCACATACCACATAACCATATACCACACTATATATGGTATACACCAACTATATATACACCAACAGTGTCTAATACCAACAATTTACTATCCATAACATCTATACTTCCTATATGGCCTACACTATACCATACTATACCATCCCATCTAATGTAATTTATGTACTATCTATACCATCTAGTTTAACTTTTCCACCTATACTATCCATACTATTACATACTGTACCATAATATACCATAATATACCATACTATACCTTACTTTACTATACTATATCATTATATATCACACTATTTTATATACCAACAGTGTATAATACCAACAATATACTATCCATTCCATCTATACTACCTATACTGCCTATACCATACCATCCTATACCATAATATACCCACCTATACCATAATATACCATCCTATACCATCCTTTACCATACTAAACCCTACTATACCGTCCTTTATGGTGTAATATATCCATACTATCCATACCATCTAGACTATCTTTACTAACTATACCTACTAACTAACTAGTTATAATAGTGCAATAGCATACTATTCCATAATATACTACATTCTATAATATACCAACAGTATATAATACTAACACTATATTATACCAACAATTTGGTCTCTATACCATACCATACCATACTATACCATCCTATACCATCCTATACCCTACTATACCCTACTATAGCATACCATAGCGTCCTTTATAGTACATATATTAGTACTATCTATACCATCTAGACTATCTGACTGACTTTACCAGCTATACTATCCATATACTATCCATCCATACTATCCATATCCATACTATAACATACAGTACCATAATATACCACACCACACAATATACCAACAGATATAATACCAACAATTAGCTCTGCAGACCACACCACACCATACTATCTGTACTATGCTGGTAATTACATAATAGTAGTAATACAATATATATAATATATAGAAAATAGTAGTACAATAGAATTCCATACTATAGTATAGGTATATTGTATACCATATACCATAGTATATACCATAGGAAAGGTATACCTTAGTGGTTAGTACTTCAAGATCCCAACCAACTGGGGGCTTCAAGCAGAATAGGGATGGAAAGCAAGAGTGTCTGAGTGAAGGGATGTGCGGAATAGAACCAGAACCAGATCCTGAGAACCAGATCCTGATCCTGGGATAGTCCCATTCCGCCGCTTCCGTCACGACTTCCATGAAAACCGAGCATGCCCTCGAAAGAGTATCGAGTTTGGGGAAAAAAGTCGCTGGAAATGGCATGAAAATGAAAACCAACCGAGTTGCAAGTGGATGCTCTCTGTGTGTGCACTTTGATGCTCTTATTGCGTTACACACACACACCACTGACACACACACACACACACACACACACACACACATAGAGTGTGGAGGAGAGTGTAACACCCACACAGGGAACGCAAATCAAATGAAACACCGAAGCCCAGACAAGGGCTGGCAAGAGAGACAGAGGCACAGAAATTGAGTGCCGCCCATGCAATTTGCAGTTATTGCCCCAAAGCATCGCTGCCCCTGCCTCCTGCCTCCTGCCTCCTCGGTGGAGGCCTTCATGCCGGAGTAGGTCGGAGATGGGGATTCGGTTTTTGTTTCTGGTTTCTGGTGTCGGGCTGTGCGGGTCGGGCTCTGCCGCCCAACCAGCATTGCCAAAAAATTTCGAGCCGGACGCAGTTGGTCAGCCAGCTCCCCGGCCACTGCAACAGTGCACTGGGAGAAAAGTGGGGGCTGGATTATAAGACTGGATGCCATGGTGTATAAGAGATAATGAAATAGACAGTATAAGATGCGATACTAGTCGGATAAGAGATAATAGCTAATGAGGAGATAACCAGAGAGATAGATAATAGGAGAGGAAATATAAGAGATAGTATAAGAGACAGTATAAGAGATAGTATAAGAGATAGTATAAGAGATGGTATAAGAGATAGTATAAGAGATATTGCTATAGATAACAGATACTGACATAAATAAAAAGTGAATAAAACATAAGAGATATATAAGAGATATAAGAGATAGTATAAGACATAGTATAAGAGATAACAGATACTGACATAGATAAAAAGTGAATAAAACACAAGTATTAACCTGAAAGTCACTAAGAAAGCGATAAACAGCCTCAGATAGAGATATAACAGCTTGTAATAGATATCAAAGATGATATAAGAGATAATATAAGAGATAATATAAGAGATAATCTTAGAGATAATCGCATAACGGTTCTCCCAAAGAGTCTTGAGAGATAAGCCCAAGGGATAATTAATCAAAAGACATAGCAGAGACTGCTATTAAGTGTCATAATAGCGATAGATCGGATAGTATCGGATATGAGAGCTTATAATAGATAGATAGATTAGTATAAGAGAAAATATGAGGAGTAGATTGGAAGTTAATCCTTAAGCGCAAGTCATAATAATAGCGATAAGCAGCATCAGATGATGAGATATAATAGCTTGTAATATAGTAGATAATATACCAGATAATATACCAGATAATATACCAGATAATATACTAGATAATATACTAAATAATATACTAGATAATGTACTAGATAATAATCAATAATCAATAGATAATGTAATAGATAATAAACTAGATAATATACTAGATAATATTTTACATAATGTAATAGATAATATACCAGATAATATACCAGATAATATACTAGATAATATACTAGATAATATTTTACATAATGT
Source organism: Drosophila monieri (assembly GCA_035047585.1). Lineage (NCBI taxonomy): Eukaryota > Metazoa > Arthropoda > Insecta > Diptera > Drosophilidae > Drosophila > Drosophila monieri. The sequence continues at coordinate 8,687,593 of JAWNPJ010000061.1, read as the reverse complement.
AATAGATAATATACCAGATAAAATACTAGATAATATTTTACATAATATAATAGATAATATACTAGATAATAATATACTAGATAATATACTGGATAAAATACTAGATAATATTTTACATAATGTAATAGATAATATACCAGATAAAATACTAGACAATAGTATTAATATTCCCCTGAAAAGTCCTGAACGATGAACCCCCACACCTAAGTCACAATAAAATTGATAAATAGGATCAGAAAGGCACGATCGATAAGTCGATAAGAGCTTCAAGGCGATGCTATCGAAGGTGGTCGCCTTCGCAGAGAAGCCTCCTTGAAGTATTCCGCCCCGAAAGCGCCTCGGACTTCTCTCAGTGTCCGGCGAGCACTGGGGAGTAGCTGGGAAAGTGAAAAAAAAAATGTAAATGAAAGGAGCGTGTGTTGCCAGGATATGGAGTGGGAGGAGGATGGGCAGGGGGAGGGGAAGACACACGAAACAAAAAGAAAGAAACTAATTCGATTAATCATCAGGCCAAAAGGCAGAAGTAGAAAAAGAAACAGAAACAGAAATAGAAAGAGAAGGAGAGGCAGCGGACAAGAGGCAGCCTGGCAGGTCCTTTGGCAGCCAGACAACAACAACACGAAACAAATAACGGCAAAGGACGAGGCGAAAGGACTAAATGGAAAGGACCAAAGTCCTTCCACAACACACACACATAAGCGTGTGGAGAGAGAGGGGGAGAGAGGGAGAGGGAGGGGGAGAGAGATAGACAGGCCATGCAACCCATTGCAGCTGAACGAGTCCTGTTGATGACTGACTCTAAGCCGCCCAGCCACCCACTTGGCAACCCCCCTTCGATTCTCGACATTTCCAAAAAAAATATCAGAGGGCCTGGAAACGGGGGACAGGGGACAGGGGACAGGGGACAGCAATCAGTGGCAGATGCTGCCAGGGACCAGGATGGCTGCCGAATACCCTACTCTCTCCCTTAAAAAATATTAACTTAAAGCAGAGACATAATTATTTTTAGTTGAGGAAGTAAATAAATTATTTAATATTTAGTTATTTTTAAGCAATTTTTTATTTTTTAGAGTCCGGCTGGCACCTCACTCCTCCACCCCACGGCCTGCTCCGGCTCGGACGACGCATGCACAGAATGCGGCATGCGGCATGTGGCAAGTGGGGGCAGCGGATGTGCCAGTGCTGGAACTGACCAATCTGCAGGCATATATTGCAATAGGCGCATGTTGCAAGGGTGCAAGTTCTGGGTGCACACACAGTGCGTATGCGCAATGCCCCCGAATCCTGATTCTGATTCCGATTCCAGGTGGCAGGTGGTAGGTTGGGGTCTCTCTTCAATCCATTTCCAATCCATTTTCCAATCCATTTCCCCATTAGTCCTTTCGAAGGATTAAAAATTCGAAAGGATAACTGACTATGGGTATTTAAGGCAGTGTCCTGTTGGGGAGAACGGGTCTGCACCTCCTCCAGAAGTTATCCTTTGGCAACTGTAGTAGCTGGGAGTCCTTCTCGTGGACCTTCTCCAAGTACCTCCTTCTCCTTTGTCCTTCTTGTCCTCCGATAGGCAGCAGGACTGTGGAGTCTCAATTTCTATCACTCTTCTGAAGATGCTTGGGAGGCGGAACTGGCAGGATCTCCCTCCTCTGGGAGACTCACTGGAAGAATGGCTACTGATTCAGCTTCAGGTGGAGATTGAGCTTGAGGCTTTCTGATAAAAAGATCAGTCTCCATGCAGTTGATAAGCCACGAGCAGTTTTGGTCCTTCTGGTGGAAGGAACTAGAAGGATCTGGAGTGGAAGGTCCTAGTGTCAGGTCAGTCTGGACTCACCGGGGAGATAAGCAGCAAGCTCCAAGCGAAGGACCTCTCGGCTTAGTTTCTCTTTTATTTTCGACACATTTTGCCTACAACCTTTGACCTTAAATTATTGTCATTAGTTTGTTTTTGTTTTAAAAATAAAAATAAAAATAAAAATAATAAGGTATGAGTCTGTTTTAAAAAGAAAAAAAAAATAAAAGAAAGAAAACTATTTGGAGTTGTGCTCTTGGAAGGAGGAGGGACGGGGTGCAGGGACTGGATGCCCCGGATGGGGCCATGCAATTAGTCTAATTGCTAAGCATGCCCGACTCGGCCCGGCCAGTTCCATTTCCATTTCCATTTGCATTCCCCGGCCGGCCAAATCTGGCCAAGGCAGATCGAAGCGGCCAACCGACTGGGCCAACTGGCGCTAATCGTTCAACCGAAATCAGCAACAATTCATTTGCACAACAAGCGCCCGTTGGCTGCGGCTTCAAGGTTTCCTCATTTCCCCAGCCGTGGCGACATGGTCCTCATATGTGCGAGGCATAGGGAGGCGTCGAGTCCACTAACCGAGGACCCGAGCACCGGAGCACCGGCGAAGTCCAGAAGTCCACTGCCCAGCTTCGTCGCAGCATCCCGAAGCCCCCAACCCCAACCGCAGGCCACTGCCAGATTATCTTAATTCACGTTGTGGGAGACTAATGAGTGCAGGACTGGAAGAGCGCTGCACCTCGGTCGTCCGGCAGAGGCAGGGAAAGGGAAAGGGGCAGGGGCGGGTGCTGGGGCGTTGGCAAGGGGGCTTCATAAAAATACTTCAAAATATTCTATAAAGTATTTCACAAAATATTGTAAAAGATATTCTACAAAATATTCTGAAAAATATCCTGCAAACTATCCTATAAAATATAAAAAAATATAAAATATATTCTATAAAGTATTCTACTAAATATCCTATAAAATATTCTATAAAATTGCCTATAGCATATTCTGTAAAATATTCTATAAAATGTTCTATACAATTTCCTACATAATATTCCATAAAGTGTCCTATAAAATATTCCATAACATTTTCTACAAAATATTCTACTAATTATTCCATAAAGTTTTTAATAAAATACTCCATAAAATGTTCCATATGATGTTCTACAAAATATACTATAAAATAATCCATAAAATATCCTATAAACTATCCCATAAAATACTCTACAAAATATTCCTTAAAAAATCACAAATCCTAAAATATCATAAACTGCCTTCTCAGAAGGTAGTACTAGGTAGTATTATTTAATTTAGTATTATTTAATAATATATAGTTAGTATTTCTTAATTATAATTTATTAAAATACTCTTTTTTTTTACAAAATCTTTGAATAATAAAAAAGTTTTGTATTTTTTTACAGCTCTTTGGTCCTTCGGAAGTCCTCTTCATGTAAGTTGATTTTTTTTTTAATATTTCTGTAGTTAAAAGTTAAATATTAAAAATAAAAATACTAGAAATAAATTAAATTCAATCCAATATTAAATCAAAAAGCCATGCAACTAAAAACAAAAAATAGAAAAAAAAAAATTTTTGAAAATGAAATTCAGACCCAACCCCCTTCGGAAACCGAAGCCACCCAGAGACGCCCCTGTCCCTGCCCCTGCCCCTGCCACTGCCTCGGACTTGGACTTGGACGTCACATCGTCCATCCATCGTGCGTGCGTCGTCTTTAATTGAATTAGTGGGACCAGTCGGCCCAGCCAGGTGGCTGGCCACTCCACTCTCTGCAGTTTTTCTCTCAGTGCCGGCACCTCTTCGCAGCGATCTGTGCGTTTCAAAATCGCATTAATTGTGAGCCCAGGACAGGGCAGGACAGGACAGGCCTGGACAGGATTCCCTGAAGCTTTATCTCTCGCCTTGCCCCACAAGGGGGCAAGTTGTGCGTTGTGTCGCTTTTAATTAAGCATAAATTTCATCACAAGATACGAGTTGGATCTTCAAGTTTTCGGTTTTCGGTTTTCAGTCTTCAGTCTTCAGTTGCAAAGTGGCACGCATCTCTCCCCCCACCCCCACACCACACCACTCTTATTGATGTGGCTGCAACATGCAGAGCAGCTGGCAGCTGGCGAGGGGCCAGTGGGGGTGTTATGACAGGCGCCTAATGGATTGAGCCGCTCCATGGCACTGCACTGCCCGAAAACGAAAACGAAATCGCAAACTTTTCCGCCCAAGACTCCTTATCGTTTGTCAGCCGTCGCCCAAGGACCGAGATTGCACAGCTGCTGGCGAAGGCGGCGGCGGTGGCGGTGACGGCCAAGAGCTGAAACTGGCCAAGACAAATGGTGGCCCATTAGAACTGGGGCAGAGGACAAGGCGCTGCGAGTCCTGCCCGTTCCAAGTTCTCGCCAGGTACTGACAGGATGTCCAGGTTCTGGAATAAATATTTCCAATGATGGGTTAAAGGGTCAAGGGAGGCTGAAAACAAGAACGAACAAGTCCAGACATGTCTGAACAAGATCTAAACAAGTCCAATGCTTTAGAATGGATTTTATAATCAAAAATGGGAACAATTCTACAAGACTTCCTATCATAATGGGTTAAAAGAGGCATAAAACAAGAAAAAACAAGTCCAATCAAGTCCAAACAAGTCCAGACAAGTCCCAGGCTTGATAATAAGCTTTTTGATGAACAATTCTACAATTATTTCTACCATAATGGGTTAAAGGGGGTTTGAAACAAAAACAAACAAGTCCAAACAAGTCCAGACAAGTCCAGGCAAGTCCAAACAAGATCTAAACAAGTCCCAGGCCTACTAAATAGACTTTTTAATGAAAAAAGCAACAATTCTACAATTATTTCTACCATAACGGGTTAAAGGGGGTTTGAAACAAGAACAAACAAGTCCAGACAAGTCCAGGCAAGTCCAAACAAGTCCAGGCAAGTCCAAACAAGATCTAAACAAGTCCCAGGCCTACTAAATAGACTTTTTAATGAAGAAAAAGCAACAATTCTACAATTATTTCTACAATAATGGGTTAAAGGGGTCGCGACTTTCGGATTAATTCGTGAAACAAGAACGGACGAGTCGAGACAAGTCGTGACAAGTCCGAACAAGATCTAAGCCAGCGCCTGGAGAGCCTAAAGAGCCTAAAAGTATGCAACTTGTGCTTATCTTTGTCGAAAAAAAAGAGCCCGGCCAGGATGTCCTTTGCGGAAGAGGCCCTCCTTGGCCATTTCGGGTCATCGACTTGGCCGAAAGCCTTGTTTGGCTGTTGGTCCTTGTTGTTGCCACACACATGCCACCATGCCACCACGCCACAGGGCCCTGTCCCTGTTCCCGGGCACAGGCCGATAAGAGCGACAGACGCCCCCCTGCGCCCCCTGGCCAGGGCGAGGAGCAGCGCCTGGACCATGTCCTGCTCCTGTTCCTGCTCTGATTTTTTGTCATCATCGCCTGGAGGTGGGTTGCCATTTTTTTAAGGATATTGTTTCAAATATTTCGGGCTCTGGCGGAGGCACTTTTCGAAAATACTAAACCAGCCAGGACCTGTTTGTTGCAGTGCCAGAAAATACCAAAATATACCAGATGACTAGAGTTTTCTGTTTCTCCTTTTTTTGTTTTTTTTTTTTTTTTTGAAAAAGTTGAAACTTTTTGCCCGAAAATGTCGCTCAGTGTAGCCGCCCAATTGCGGCGCCAATATTTTGCGGCCAGGTGGCAGGTGGGCGGAGGTCCTGCTGGCTGATGGCTGGGCCTGGGCCTGGGCCTGGTCAGCCGCGAGGCGTCCTGGTGGGAGTCCTGGTGGCGCCTCCATCACTGCCACAGCCAGTCACTGTGTGTCCAGTGGAGCGTGATGTCGTCTGACATTTAAGGATATATGTACATGGACAGTCGATTACTCACATAGGGGGGGATCTGGGCAGTGGGATCTGGGCAGGAGCAGGAGGAGGAGGAGGCTCTGCAATATTGGCGCGGATGCGGACATTCCTCCTCCTCCTCCTCCTGCTCCGCGGAGTTCCAACCACGTTTTATGTATTCCCGTATTTGCGTTTTTTTCGTCCTTTCTCCTTTTTTTCTCACTTTTTTAGTATTTTTTTTTTTTGCGACTCCTCCTTAAAAAATATGGAGGATAACACAGGACACAGGACACAAAAGGGAGCGGGCCAGGAGGGGGGAAACTTTGCTCAAATTTTGTTAACGTAAAAAAGGCTCTTTGTTCCTCTGGCGGCGCCAAAAAAAGGACATTTTCGGAGGCGGGCAGGTGAGCCACTGAGACGGGCCATCCTCTCCAGAGCAGATTCCAGTCCCAGGATCCTAAAATTTGTTGTAAGCTGGCCAGGAAGTGTATGCCGACTGTCGTTGTGCCGCGAAGGAGTCACCTTTTTTCCACTCTGGACTTGCCACACGGGGGCTCAGACAGATGCCGCTGGCTGGATGGCTGACTGGCTGGCTGGTCGCCCACTCTCCTGGCTGGTCCTGTCTGCTCCTCTCGTGTATCGCCAATATTTTGTACCTTTATCAAAATTAAATTCCGGCCAGGATTTCTGTTTTGTATTTTGTATTTTGCGTTTTGCATGTCTGATGTCTGGGGTGGTGGGGCAGGTGGGTGGTGGGGCAGGTGGCTGGTCTCTGGGCTTTAATTGCGAAAATCGGAAAGATTAGGTCGCTGCTTATCCTGGAAACTGGAGGTAGGCCCAGCAAGGACTCGCACTGGCTTCTGATTGGAGTGCAACGAGTACCCACTCGTGGGTGGTTGCCAAGTGGGTGGTGGCTACTGAACGGTGGTGGGTGGTGCAGGGTGCAACCCCTTTGCGTTTCCCTTCAACTGCAACGCATGGGAGGCACAAAGGCCCACACAGTCGCTTGATGAATAGCGCTCCTGTCCTTCCCTGCACTCTGTGGATGATTCTCTTTTTTTGTCCTCCATCCTGTTATCCTGCCATAGTCCTTCCACCACCCACCACCCACCACCCACCACCCACTGGTGTTCGATACGAGTCGAACCAATCGGAGAGCGAATGCAGGCAGCGGCACTGCAAAAAAACGCAGCGACCGAGTCCTGGCCGAAAGGAGACGCCCATGTGCCGCGATTTGCATGCGTCCGAGCCGCACCCCTCCCCCTCCCCCTCCCCCTACTGGCCACCCCTTGTCGCAGGTCGCAGGGGGTGGCTCGTGCTATGTGCCGCGTGTGCACGTTAATTACTCGCCATCCCCCTCCCCTCCCTCGGTGCAGGATATGTGCAGGACGTACATGCTCCTTTGCATCTGTGTATGCGTAGGGATGTCCGTGCGGGACCACCTATGTGTCCATTGAGCTCATCGATGAGCTCCCCTGGAAGTGGGTGGAGGTCCTGCTACTACAGGTCCTGGCGGCATAGCTGTACTTCGCAGAGACCCGCCAGATCCGATCTCGAGGGTCCAGCTGGTTTCCAGGACCCACTAGTCCTTGAGGCAGGGCTCCAGGACGAGCTATCTCCCGCCCACCCCAGGACCTCCATCGCTGCCATCCATAATAATTGAATTGGAAACTGCGGGGCAACAGGACCACAGGACCACAGGACCAAACTGTAATTAAACAGGATATGATGCTGGTCGGAGAGGTCCTGGTCCGAGAGGCTGTCCCGGCCGAGGGGCTGGAGGTGGAGGCTGAATGAACTTGTTGTCTCCTAATTGGGAAGCCGATCCCCGCGTGGAGGACATCTAACAGGGGAGGGGGTGTTGGGTGAAAGAGTAAAGGATCCTAGAAGGAAGTCCTTCAAGTCCTTGCACTCTTCTGCTTCCAAATCCCACAAACTTATTTTTTAAAAACAAAAAATAAAAAAAAGTAACGCAGCCGGTAGGATTCGAACCTACGCTCCCAGAGGGAATCTGATTTCGAGTCAGACGCCTTAACCACTCGGCCACGACTGCTTGTGGTGGTCGGAGGCAGTGGAGTTCTAGATAGGACCCATGTCCTATAGGGTCCATGGGCCGGGATGCCACTTCTGCATCCAACAGCCAGGGGGGAGAAAAAGAAGGCCGGGGGAAGAGGTTTATGAAAAGTCTGGACTAAGTAACAAAAAAATTATAAAGTGTTGGGGAGGAGGGAAAAAAAGAGATGTCCTTCGACCGTGACAGGACTCGAACCTGCAATCTTCGGATCCGAAGTCCGACGCCTTATCCATTAGGCCACACGGTCGGTTGGAAAAGTTGCGCCACTTTTCCCAACAAAAGTCGGAAGAGTCGGAAGTGCCAGATGTCGATTTTTTAATAAAAAAAATTAATAAAAAATACAAGACAGGAGGGAAGAGTACGCACTCTAGTGCCTCTCACTCCCACGCAGGGCTCTGGCACCGAAAAGAGGGAGAGGGCACTAATAGAGGAGCTACTTGGTGGTCAGTGGAGGCGACACTTCCAGGCTTTGAAATGATCATCGAAAGCTCTCGAAGCTCATTCTCATACGATATACGTAGATATATCGTATATAGATATATCGTATATATGTAGGTTTTCGATAATCTGCATAGATCTGAAAGAGAAGGAGACAGTGGCTGAAGAGAGCGAGAGGGAGCTACAAGATCAAATGGCTCAGAGGGAGATGGAAGGTAGTTCCATCGAGGGACATCGAGGGATCTATAGCTCTTCCATCGAGTCAGAGTGGTGGGTGTCCTTCCCGAAAGGGACACGAGGACCTACAGGATCAGGGGAGACCTATCCAGTGACATCTAGAGGTCCTCCACGGCTCTGCCTCCACCAAGCAGTCGTGGCCGAGCGGTTAAGGCGTCTGACTAGAAATCAGATTCCCTCTGGGAGCGTAGGTTCGAATCCTACCGGCTGCGTTTCGTCCTTTTTTTTTTTTCTTCTAGCTATTTTTTTTTTTATTAAAAAGATTAAGCAGTGTCCTGCCACCTGGACTCTGGTTTTATTCCATATCCCTCGCCCAGATACCCTCCTCGTCCTCAATAATTAATTTTTCGGCGAGCCTCCGGCGTCGAGAGTCGTCCTGCGGCCACATCCGTTTCAGATTTGAAGCCTTCCTCTCCGGCGGCGGATCTGACTGATTAGCCGCCTTTGGTGGAAGGTGGCATTAGGCCACTTGACGAACTTAAAGGGACACGGATAAAGGGTCCTGGCCGGCCATGGCCTGGCGGGCTCCTCGGGCGGTCGTGTGTAACGGCGACAGCTGCTAAGACGTGGAAAATAAACAGAAATTCCGACCGAAAATATAATCCGGAAGCAGCCTGGTGACAAACGCCGGTGGGGAGGGGAGTCGGCGGGGGGGTCGGCATGGGGCATGAGGTATGAGGTCCCAGGACGAGACAGACAAAATGCCTTGTTTCCAGCCGGGGCCGAAAGGAGGAAAAGGATTATAAAATACGGCACACAAAAAATTTGTTCAAAGACTCTGGCGGCGGAAAATGAATATTTAAATACTCTATCTCGGCTATCAGGATAAGGGATAAAGGATAAAGGATAAAGGAACTGTTATAATAACATTTTTGAAGATCAAAGATTGTGGCTCAGTATCAGATATCCTATAGCATCCAAGTTTGTCCTGAATAATATAATAGAATAATAATAATAGAAGGAATATGTAGCAGGACTCTTGATTTCCAGAATCTGTAGGACTTTTTTGAAAGGAAGACCAAGGCCAAGTACCGGGTGTCGTATAACAGATCTTGTATAACGGAGAGGACTTCAGAGTCGGGACTTTCAGAGCCAAACTTTGGAAATGAGAGGAGATTGGTATTAGAAATTTAATAGAAAATGAATAGAATATATGAAGTAGTCAAAGTTAATGATAAATAATACTAAAATATACCAAAAAAATGTATAATTCAATAAAATATATAATATACTAATAAAAATATACTAAATAATACTATACTATTCCAAAACCATGTAATACCATATAATGGAATGTAATCTAATATACAAAATATGATACAATCAGAATAATATACTAAAAAATACTATACTACAATACTAAAATACTATACTATTCTATATTTAAAAATATGAATATACTAAATAATATTATTCTACACCATACCATACCATATTATCATAAAATATATGATACCATCAGAATAATATACTAAAAAAATACTATACTATTCTATACTATTCTTTTTTATAATCTAATATATGACATAATGATAATAGTTTACTGTTTAACACTGTACTGTTTCATATAGAATATTATAAAATACATACTAAACATACTAAAAATATATAGAAACACTAAATAATACTATACCATAAAATATAATATCAAACAATATACAAAATCATGATTATACTACACTACTATACTACAATACTCAAATACTATACTATTCTACACAAATTATTGTATAATATATGATATAATAATATATACTAAATAATACTATTCTACACCATACCAAATAATACTAAATATAATAGTATGGAATATAATATCATACAATATATGATACTATCAAAATATTATCAAAATATACTAAAAAATACTGTACTATTCCATAAAATGTATAGTATATAAATAATAATACTATACTCCACCAAACCATAAAATATCAAACAATATATGACACAATCAGCATAATATACTAAAAAATACCATACTATTCTATACAAAGAATAATCTAATATATGATATGATGATAATAGTTCCTATACTATTTCATATATAATATTATACAATCCATTATATAATAATATAAATATACTAAGTAATACTATTCCACGCCATACCATACCATATTATCATAAAATGTATATCAGATATATATATATCAGCTGAATATAGTAAAATATACTATTCTATTCTGCACTATTCTTCTGTATAATCTAATATATGATTAGATTATTAGAATATTATCCAAACATAACATGATAAAATAATATAAAAATACTAAATAATACCATACAACGTTTTACCATAAAATATATTATAGTATTTTGGTATTATTATAGTAATATTATATTATATTTTATGGTATAACATTGTATAGTATTATTTTTAATATCATAAAATGTATAAAATCATGGTACAAAATCAAAATTATAAAAAATACTATATAAAATAAAAAAATCTAATCTAATAAAAGAATACAAAAAAAAAATACTATACTATTCTATACAATGTATAATCATTCATAGTTCATGTACTATTTCATATATAAATATACTAAATATATTTAAACTTATATATACTGATATAAATATACTAAATAATACTGTTCTACACCCTACCATAAAATACCATAAATTATAATACCAAACAGTAAAATACCATGAAATAATAATAATACTATATCATAACTACGAAGAGTAGCACCCACTACAAGGTAGGGTATACAGAGGTGGGTGTACAGGTTGCAACTTGGAGTGGGGGGAGGGTAGTGGAGTGGAGTGGCATCGACATCGACAGCGGCGTCATTTGGCGTGCATAGAAACCGTTAGTCCGGCCCCCGACGAAACACAAGTAAATATATCCCGAAATACGGAAAAAAAGGAAGCGAATGAAAATAAAAAATAATACAAGGGAGAAGGAAAAAGGACACGCCGCCAGGAGGGCAGGGGGGTGAGGGGCGAGGGGGCGAGGGAAAGGAGTCAAGAGAATGTTTGTACTTTAAATGACATTCCGCAGTAAATTTCACGTTTATGGCCGGCACACAACAAATAAATATCAAGCGTTCGGCGGGGCTGCAAAGGACACCCTCCCCTGCCAGGATTCTACCAGGATTCTACCTCTCCTTGTCCTGCTGCCAGCCAGGCAAACAATTGAAAGTGGAAACGAAACAGAAAAGGGAGGAATCCGGCAGGACTGGGCTGGCCTGGGCTGGACTGGACTGGGCAGGATCCAGGATCAGCTCCTCCGACCAGCAAAACAATAAAAAATGATTGCACACAATAATAAAATAAAGTCGTTGGACGGAAGGACTTCCTCGGCGACTCCCATAAATCGAAATGAGTAGTGAGAGCCATCCCGAAGGATGCAGGCAGTTCAGAGCTCGTTGAGGGCCCGAAAACGCTCGTAGATCCTCAAAGTGGGCCATAAAGCACGTGAATGTCTAAGCGACGGAGGGAGCAGAGGCTAGGGGCTGTAGGCTCTGGACGAGAGAAGCTTCTAGTGCCACAGTATCGGGTATCAGAGGAGGAGGTCCCAGTCTTACCTTAAGAGTACCAGGTAGTAGTAGTAGGTTGCTAGTTAAAGGAAGTTGCAGAGGTAGGACTAGGACTAGGACTAGGATAGTATAGGCTATTAGTTTAGAATTTTCAACAGTTTTCATAGACAGACTGCTTAGTACTACTATTGTCAGTGGTTGAGAGATCGAAGGACAGACAAACTTGATAGTTGCAGGCTAGAGTGCAGGCTTTCATTCTCTATAATCGATAACTATCGATAAACTGTAGCTAAGTACCATCAAGTAAAGTCACGAGAACGAATAGCAAACAATTTTGATAGAGTTTAGTTGGAAAGTGTCTAGGTAATCATAGTTACAGGTTAGTGTGCAGACTTTCTTTATTTATAATCGATAACTATCGATTAAATCGATTACCTGTAGCTAAGAACCATCGAGTAAAGTTAAGAGTCAACAATTAAAAATCAAACTTGAAAGAGTTTAGTTGGAAAGTGACTTGGTAGTCATAGTGTCAAGGTAGAGCGCAGGTTTTCCGTCTTTATAATCGATAACTACCGATAACCTAAGAACTAAGATCTAAAAACCACAGAGTAAAGCCAAGAGAACCAAAAACAAACAATCTTGATAGAGTTTAGTTGGAAAGTGACCTGGTAGTCATAGTTACAGGTTAGAGTGCAGACTTTCTTTCTTTATAATCGATAACTATCGATTATATCGATTACCTGTAGCTAAGAACCATCGAGTAAAGTCAAGAGTCAACAATTAACAAACAAACTTAACATAGTTTAGTTGGAAAGTGACTTGGTAGTCATAGTTACAAGGTAGAGCGCAGGTTTTCCGTCTTTATAATCGATAACTATCGATAACCTAAGAATCTAAGATCTGAAAACCATAGAGTACAGCCAAGAGAACAAAAAACAATCAAACTTGATAGAGTTTAGTGAGGTAGAGACTTAGTTTCATAGTTGTCCCCTTGTTTATAATCGATAACTATCGATACCTTCAATGTAGAGACCTCCCATCCCTTGCCCTTGCCTACCTCTTCGCAACGACTCTTTTTCGTTTGCGAAGTCTTGGGAGGAGGCAGGCCAATAGCCCCAACCGACTCCCAAGACGGGCGTATCAGCGGCACTTCATCTTGACTGACATGCGCATTGAGAGCGTTGACATAATGATGGACAGAGCGAGGCCCTGGACCCGGCTCCAGTGCTTGATCTGGCCGCAGGAGGAGCGCCCAGAGACCTGTCCTCGCAGCTTGCGGCGCTTGGGACCTGCGGCCCGATATGCGTAATGAGGGGAGTTGGCCCGGCAGCGGTGATTGCGGCCTTTAAGATTTTCCCCCAATATCAGTTCTCATTGTTTCCGCGGGCTTTGTCACTCACGATCTCTGAGCCATCTCGGCGTTGACATAAACGGACGCCAATTAAAGTGCAGAGTTCGACTCTCACCACCGCCATGTGCCTGGTGCATCTTCAATTATTTGTCGAGAAAAAAAGGGAAAAGAATTTTGTTTTGGGACACGAATCGGGGCAGCCACAAAGTAGCAGCAAAACGGAAATACTTTTACAATAAATTATATCAGAGGGAGTGGCACAGGGCGCCGGGACTAGCGGGAGGGAGGACAAGGGGCGAAGGGGCCCAGAACCAGTTCCTTGAAACTTTGCGAGACATAACGGCGTCTGCCGAAAAGAAACGGAAACCGAGAAGCCTCGAGGACAACAAGAACAACAACTGCCAAAAGGGCAAAAGTCAAGGAGGAAGCGAGGGGGTGGAGGGAGGGAGGGGCAGACCCTCCAAAACTTTTGTGGCGACAATTTTCCCGACTTGTCATACTCCTCCAAGCAGGAAGACTCTTCCGAGCACCAAAAATTGATTATTTCAGATTGGATTTATTTGAGGTTAGTTTTTGCGAGTATATGGTCACTCTAAAAAGACAAAAGGGCCACTCTATAGAGATTCTTGAATCTATAAGCCAAGATTCTTGAATAATTCTTGGAAGTAAGTCGGGAAATTAATTCTAAAATAAAAATAATATTAGTAGAAGTCTTAGCAGCCTGGTCACACTTTTCTTGGCCTTCGATTAAGGTGTTTCGAGGTTCCCAACTCACAAAACGAGATGAAACTCTTAACTTGACTTAGAAAATTAAATAATTCTTCCCTAGAAGAGTATCCCAGTTCGGTTTCGTCTGGTTTTTTGTGGCATTTCGGCCTAAAAAGAGCCGCGACCTGTCGAAAAGTTTTCCATCGACTGGCGGCATGACTCGTGAGTGGGTGGCAAGGTGGAAAGTTGGCTCCTCTGCTTATCGCCAAGTGGCAGAAAATATTATTTCCATTTTTTTGCGAGTGGAGGACGGCAATCAATGGCCATTTCATTCGTTCCAGATGATCGGAGCTCCTCTGATTAGCGATTGAATTAGAAAGAGAAGGCAGCAGGTGATCTATAAATGGGGGTGATGTCATTTTTTATTTTTTATCGCCAGTGGCAAGTTATGGAAGCTAAAATAGATGTGATTGTGGTTCTATTTATTCTTTTTTTTTAAGAAATGAATTTAAAAAAGAAAAATAATCAAAAAAAGAGAAACTCGCTCGCAGTCGGTAGGATTCGAACCTACGCTCCCAGAGGGAATCTGATTTCTAGTCAGACGCCTTAACCGCTCGGCCACGACTGCTTCTTGCTGCCTGTGGCACCAGGGGCCCTACTTGAGCTCCGAATGGGAAAAGTATCTATTGGATGTATCTGGCACTTGCCGTCCGAGACACAGCTCCAATTAAAGCGGCGCAGATTGTCAAAACAGCCGCCAACGAGTGGTGGTGTCCGGTGGTGCCCCAAAGGCAACAAGCACAACGCCGCAAGTTGAAAGCTTCAATTTACCACCCATTGCGCCTTGTGGCAACTCTGCCGGAGACAACAAGAAATGAATAAAAAATGAAAAGAGAGGGAAGATGAAGGCGCTTGCCACACATCCATCTCTCTCTCTCTGTAGGGAGCTGGTGGCGCGTGGGCTGAGCAAATTTCTTGATTTACGTTCCTTGGTGGCCGGTTGACAGGCAACGCGAGCCCCGAAAACTCCACAGGATCTGGATCTGGCAGAGCCGCCCCAGGCCAGAAGGGGCAGGCGGCCTCCCTTGATCTGGATATGGATATGGATATGGACTTGCAACACTGCAACACTACAAGACTACAAGACTTTAAGGCCAAGAAGCAAATCGCTGGAATTAATTGCCGGCCGATAAGCAGCTGCCCCTCGCTACTCGCCACTTGCCACTTGCCACTCGCCGTGGCAGCATTCAATTAAGTTGTAGTGCCTGGCAGGGGACTGGTGCAGGTGCAGGTGCAGGTCCCGTAACCCTAATCCTGGCGAGGAGCATCCTTCTCGGAAGGGGAGGTGCGAAATCCCCAGCGATCGGCAGCCGAAAAATGCCAAAGACCCTTACCAGATCCGTTACATCGTTTGCCGATCCCCCTAGCACAGGCTGTGGCAGCTGCTAGCCACTTGCCACTTGCCAGTTGCCACACTTGCCACTGAGGTAGTCGCATTGGTGGCATTGCCGCGGGGCATGGCAATTTATGGATATGCGTTTAAATATCGAATCGGGGTCTCCTCTTCCATCGCCATCCTCCCCCTCCGACTTGCCACATGCCCCATGTTCGGGGGAGCACCAGGTCGGTCATTCCCCTCCACGCCACTGCAGCCTAAATCGATTTATTGCTCGTCGCATTCCATCGCCCTTTTCGTGTATTTGTTTTTGATGATTGATCGCTCAGTGGCCGAGTTTTTCTTCGAGTGCAGTAGGACCCCCCTTAGTCCACGCCTATTAAAAAGCTATCTTATCGGGATCTGGATCCAATCTGGAGGAAGATTTCTGCCCCACTCTATCGCTCCATAGAGAAAGGACACACTGGGAGAAAGTCTTGCAACTGAGACTATCGACTCAGCAAGTATCTAGTATTTTGTTGGTATTTTTTGTGAGTATTTCTTCGAGTGCAGTTGGAGGCATCGACTGCCAGAATGTCAACTGCACGCAACACCAGCCAGATGCCATTAGACCCTCGCTCGCCCACTTTCCGCCCGGCCTTTCTCTTTCTCCACGGCTATCCCCTGTCGGCACCTCCTCTCCCGCTCCCGCTCCCGCTCGCTCTCGCTGTCACTGTCAGTGTCACCTGTCCCTGTCTCTGTCCCCCAAACGGCGTCTCCTTCCAGCGCCACATGGCCCATTACGCCGTCCATTTGAGTGGTCATTAACGTAAATTTGATTTGGACTTGGCCGCAGCTCCCCGCCCACTTGCCTCCGCGCCACCACTGAGGCACTGGGAGAAAATGGGGCAAGGAAAGCTACAAGAATGAGTAGAAAAGTGTCAGGATATTGGTATGATGGTGGGAGAGTAGTATGATGAGAGGATGGTATGATGGTTGGATGGCATGATAGTATTTTGGCTTGAGGGTCTGGTAGCATGAAGGTAAGATGGCTTGATAGTATGATTGTTTGGTAGAATGACAATATGATGGTATGATGGACTGATAGTATGATGTAATGGCATGATGTTTCAATACAATAATAGTATGAAAGTATGACACTATGTTTCATGGCTTGAAAATATAATATTATGATGGTATGACAGAATGATTGAAAGGTTCTATGAAGATATGACATGATGGCATGATAGAATGCTCTTATTAAAGAATGATGGTATGACAGTACAATGGGATGATGGCTTGATAGTATGATTGTTTGATAGAATGATAATATGATGGACTGATACTATGATAGTTTGATAGTTTGATGTTATGATGTGATGTAATGATAGAATGAAAGAATGACACTATGTTTGATGATATGAAAACATAATAATATGACAGAATGATTAATAGATTATATGAAGGTATGACAGTATGATGGTATGATGGTATGATAGAATGCTCTTATGAAAGAATGATGCCATGTCAGACTGATGGTATGATGGTATAATAAGGCATTAAAGTACCCTCTAGACTTCTCTCAGTGCCTAGCTGCCCGGGCCACATCATCAAGAGCAGAGTGACACAGCTGGCGGCCCAGAGGCGGGCCTCCGGAGGGGGCTTGGCTGAAATATCGAACACGTAGTTAATCAATCCATTGGTGGTCCAAGAACCCGATGCGCCAGCAATTACTGTTAACTGGATTGTTGCCGTTGTCGCTCCATCCACCCCCGTCCCCTTCCATACGCACTTTTGGCCAAGGTGGGCGGCGGCAGCGTCTCTCACCGTTTGGGCCACATTCTCTTCCAATTCCAGCTCGGCCTGGGATTCTGGGCCAAGCGATGGTCTGTGGGCCCCTGGCTGGCCTTGGCCTTGCAGTTATCTGGCCAACTTTTCCAGTTGGAGGGAGAGGGTGCCTTGGTCTATGCCTTTTGGCCAACAGAGAGACTCTAAAGAGTATATACTTTCATCAAATCACTAATTTCCCTGTTTTCCCTATTCCAATATACCTCTTTGTACCTTATACTTTCCAAATTTGGTAAATTTTTCAAAGAATATGAGTTTTGAACATCAATTCTTAACAATTTTGACATAAAAACAAGGCCATTACACGATTTATCCAATCCGTATGATGCAGAATGAAGCAAGTTGTGGCAGATTGCATGAAAATATGATGGTATGACAGGTTTATAGTCTGAAGGTGTGATGGATTGAAAGTGTGATGCTATGATGGTCTAATAGTATGATAGAGAGGTGGTATGATGGTATTATGATTGAATGGTATGATGGTATGATAGTATGATAATTGTTCCATAGTATGATAGTCTGAAGATATGATGGATTGAAAGTGTGATGCCATGATGGTCTAACAAGTATGATAGAATGGTATGATTGCATGAAGGTATTATAGAATGATGATTGCATGAAGGTATGATAGTCTGAGAGCATGATGGATTGTATGAGGAAAGTATGATTGTATGATAGTATGACGTTATGATGGTCTAATACGTATGATAGAAAGGTGGTATGATGGTATGATGATTGAATGGTATGATTGCATGAAGGTATGATGGTATGATAGTATGATAGTCTGAAGATATGATAGATTGAAAGTGTGATGCCATGATGGTCTAATAAGTATGATAGAATGGTGGTATGATCGCTTGAATGGTATGATTGCATGAAGGTATTATAGAATGATGATTGCATGAAGGTATGGTAGTCTGAAAGCATGATGGATTGTATGAGGAAAGTATGATTGTATGAGAGAATGATAGTATGACGTTATGATGGTCAAATACGTATGATAGAGTGATGGTATGATGCTTGAATGGCATGATTGTATGACAGTATGATGGTCTGGCAACCCTGCCACAGTGCATCTGCTACTTTACTCTTCAGGGCCTCTGTGCTGAATAATTAGAATCATCTCATTATAGCCACTGCTTGCTTAAGCTAAGCCCTGGATTTTGTGGGCGATTCTCGCAGAGGCGGCAGCTTGAAAAGGAGAGGGGGCGTGGCCAGAGTGCATGCAGTAATGGGCCAGCCAGAGGAGCGGCCAAGAGCGGTGGCTTTGCATACACGACGATTCGCATAATTACGCGCCGAAGCTTAATTTAAGAGTTAATTAAAATTATTAATAGCTGCAACCTTACCTTGGACTGGGACTGGGACGGGGACAGGGGCTGGGGCTGGGGCTGGGGAGGGCCGGAAGATGCGTTCAGGCGGCCGGAACTAATAATCCGGTGCATGCAAGGGCGGCAGTTGGCCGAGAGGGCTGGCAGTAGTGGTGGCAGCGTGAGTCGCGTCTGGTAGAGTCTCTCTTTGTGGCATTCTGGAAGCCAGCTCCTCGCCGCGTTCCTGCAACCGGCAATCAGCACGCAATTGCGAAATGTTTCTCCTAATAGGATCCCGAGCCCCGGCTCGCATGCAAATTGCTACAATTATTGCCGAGCCGCGATGGAGAGAGCAAATATGTTTATGGAAAACCATTTCTACATCTTTTTAATAGAAATAATTGGAGGTGAGTGCACTTGGGGCACACACTTGGCTGGCCAAGATTCGCACCTGAAGAGTGAGTGTAGTCGCCGCCCGCCGTCCGCCGCCCGCCGTTCACCCAGAATCCGAATCGGATGAGTCCCGGCCAGAAGATGTTCGCACTTCGTAATTTGTGGCAACACCGCCGGTTCTTGCTCCATAAATTTGATGCCCAATTATTGAAATTGCATTAGATGTGCGTAATTGCCGCATGCAACATGTGGCAAGAGTGCATAGAGGCGAGTAGTGGCCGGCTTGTTCCATTAACACTTATGTCATCAGTCGCGGGGCCTGGCGGCGGGGACGGCTGGGACGGCGAGGGCTGCGGAGCCAAATGTCTCGAAAGTGGAGCCTTTCGATTTATTTACTGCCTGCTAATTGCGTATATTTTACGCCTTTGCCACGGGTGGGCGTGGCTCGGCACTCTTCAGGTTCTGCTCAAGGAATGCGACTCCATTGGCAGCAATTTTCTGCCCGGAAATTGAAAGAGTGTCTTGGGAGTCTTTGCTGGCGAATTCCGGCAAAAGTCATTGCATTCTCGGCTTTGCAGAGCAAAGAGTTGGTAGCTTTTAGCCTTTCACAGCACTGGCTAAAGGAAGTGCTTGTCATTCGAGGTTCTGTGTTGGAAATGGCCTGAAATTCCATAGACTTGGCCTAAAAGTGCAAGCAACTATCCATTTTGAGCATTACGCAGCACTGGTTATAGAAAGTGCATGGTATGGGAGCTTTAAAGCAGAAATAGTTGTTCATTTTTAGCCTTGCACAACACTGGTTGGAGAAAGTGCTTGTCATTTGAGTTTCTGTGTTGGAAATGGCCAGAAATCCAAGCGAATGTGATGGCATTTTGAGGTCAAATGAGTGTCTGAAACTCTACCGATCTGAATAGCTTTAAAGCTGTTAACTTTAAGCCCTTTCAAGCACTGGTTAGAGTATATGAGTTTGATATTTGAGTTCTAGTGTTGGAAATGGCCAAAAAACCAACAGACATTGATGTCAGTCCCACACTTCTCTCACTACCACTGATGTTTATTCATTTATGGACTTGTACAACACTGGAAACAGTGTTCCCTTTTAAGCTTGAGTGTTGGAAAGTGCTGAAACTCATCACTTTTCATTCGAAGGAAAGTGAGGCAAGTCCAAGTAGGCTTTGGAGGCCCAAAAACTGTATAAAAGGGGAGCCCCGAGCCCGGAAAAATCAGTTACGCTTTTGCTTCGGTTGTGAACAGTTAGACGTCCCATAAAAAATGTAAAAAAAAAAAAATTGTGAAAAAAATGTAAAAAAAAAAATTGTGAAAAAAAAGTGAAAAAATAATTGGTTTCTGATATTCTGAGTAAGTACTAGAGCCCTATTTTTCTTTCTTTTTTGAAAAATAAAAAAGGCCATCTACTAACCATTATTCCCCGCCTAGTTTTCCTTTCTTTTGCTGTCTTTGAGGACTTTTGAGTTCCCTTCCCGTTGGAGAGGCCCTATTTGGCGATGCGGTGCGTAGAATCCAGACATTCGTCTAGTTTTTTGGTAAAATAATTCCTCTCGCAGTCTAATCGGAGCTAGAATCACTGAGGCCTTCTGATTTCCTGATTTTCTTCAAGTTTTCTTTTTTCTTCGAATTCGGTAAGTGAGGACTTGACTCCAAGGACCAAGGCTCTGCTAATTCCTAAACACTTAGCTGGCAAGGCCACTGCTTCTAGTAGTATGGAGGACGCTCTGATTATTGGCGGCGGTCACCTGCTCCTCGCCCTGGGGCGCCTCTTCATCGGCTACCTCCAGTCCGCCAACACGCACTTGCTGCACATCTGGCTCTGCAACTGCCTGGCCGAGTGTTCCTTCAGCGTAAGTCCTTGCCAGTAGCCTCGAAACAAGGACTTGAAGCCTTTCTTTCAGATGATGCACTCGGCCGCTCTGCTACTCCTGGTGCCTGAGGCTCTGTTGATGATGATGATGATGACGATCCTGTTTACACTGCTTACATAATTCTGTAGGTATTCAACACTAAACTTTATAGATCTTTGATTTTAATCCAAAAACCCACTTTCAGTCAACCATCTGTGGCTCCACTTCGTCCTTGACTTGACGAAAATAGCTACTCCTGATTTCCTCCTTTTATTATCCTTTCTGATGCTTCCATAACCTGGCCCATTCTGAGCCAGCGTCACCTGTGGACACCTTTCGTCTGATGTTCTCCTTTGGATTCCTCCTTGAGAGCGGCCACTTCCTTTCCTGATTCTCCTGTGAGTAGAGACTGCAGGTCCTTAAGCCACTCTCCTTCAAACACAATGCCTTTCAGATCCTCCTTTCTTCCTTTAATTTTTTGATGAGTTCTAGGATTGGTAAGTATTTAATGTTAATTTTTGTTAATAATTCAAATCTCTACTCGCCTCTTTAGGCCTCACTCCGATTCTTCCTTCAACTATCCTTGATGTTCTCCTGGCTCTTGGCTCCTCGGTTTGTTGCCCGTAAGTACCGACACAATCTTGAGATGCTTTCTTCTACCATAACTATCCTGCAGATCGTTTGGTGTGTGGCGGGTTCTGCTATCCTTTTCTTCTATTTTTTGTTCCCAAACTGTGCTTCTACTTCCTCCAATGTGCCCTAGTTCTTTGTAAGTATTTCATACTCTTTTATGGATAAACTCTTAATAATCTTTTGATCAAATCTCCAGTTTCGGTTCTGCATATCTTCCTGGAAGTGATGTCCTTTCAGCACTTGCACAACTTCCTTCGCAATGGGCTCTAACCCTGTAGTACTCGATGGCTCTCTTGGTTTCTGATTGGTGAGTTTTCTTTTTTTAACTAAAAACATTAAACATTAAACCTTAATCTTTATTATTTTTTAGTTTTTTGTTTCTGTTTCTGCTGGAGATGGTCCCCTGCTTGGCTTCCTTCCGTAACTATGAACTCAATCCCAGATCTACAATTCTACAGCTCCTGTTTGTACTCCACAGGCTTCGGAGGCTCTACTTTCCCGCTTTGGTTCCTCTTCTATGACTTTTAATGAGCTTTGTAACTCTTTCTCCATCGTAGGTACCTGACACTCTTCCTGCAGCCTAA
The DNA here is from genome assembly GCA_035047585.1 of Drosophila monieri. Lineage (NCBI taxonomy): Eukaryota > Metazoa > Arthropoda > Insecta > Diptera > Drosophilidae > Drosophila > Drosophila monieri. Next base: position 8,665,662 of record JAWNPJ010000061.1, on the reverse strand, counting down.
GCAACCTTGATATTCACTTTCAGATCGCCTCCCTGGACCTGGACTACCTCGCTTGGTCTCTTCCTGGTCTTCGTATTCTTCCCGACTGTCCTTGGCGCCTTTTTCCTTCTTTGGTTCCTTCTCCTGGCCTAACTGGACTCTAGTTCGAGTCACTAGTGAGTTAGTGGTTGACTTTTGATATTTTTTAATCATTTTTATTCTCCAACAGCTCTGATACCCTTCTTTATTATCCTACCCTGGGCTCTGCTACCCCAAGATCCTTCTTCCCGCTTCCTGTAAGAAATGACTTCAACGGATCATCCTTCCTGGGAACTTGGTGCTTCTTCCTGCTTTGGCTCTTCCCCCCCTCCTCTTGGACTTGGAAAATCTTAATGTTAAACTTTTCTTCTTTTTTTCATTAAAAAAAAAAAACTAAAAAATGAAACTAAAACTCAATTTTTATTGGCCGGACAGCTTCTCATTTCAGCAGAAAAAAAGGGGAAACAAGAGCAATCGTTGGCATCTTGCGAGTTGCAACCTCCAGTGGCATGCCCCAATAAAAATTTATGAAGCCAAGAAGTGAGGACAGCAGCTTCAGTGCGTACCGACTCCTCTCCTTCTCTTCTCTTCTTTTTTTTCTTTTTCTTTTTCTTAAATTAATAAAAGAAGGCTCTGGTGTTGGGAACTCGTTTCTCAAAAGGGGGGCTCTCCAGCTCCCCCCCCTGCGATTCGAGTGAGCCTTGGCAGATGTCACGACGCGGATTGTCAAACAAGCTGGCCCCAAAAGAGAAGCCAGCCAGCCAAGTCAGCCAAGCCAGGCTAACAAAAGCGACTAAAAAAAAAAAAAAATAAAGAACGCAAAGCCCAGCTTCGCACAAAAAAGCAAAAAATCTGAAAAAAAAAACAAAAAACAAAAAGTGGAAAACAAACGCAAAGTTGGCAACATTTTTTCGCTTGGCAGCCACCAAATTGTAACATAAATAGACCGACTAAAGTTAGTTAGAGGGAAGTTGTGGGGCACTGCGAGAAAATGGTGTAAGGGGTGTGACTATTAGCTCTAGTCTTTAAGGGGTTAAGCGTATTTAAATCTATTGGCATGTTCTGGCTTAAAAATACTCCTAAAGGGTTTAGTTTTGGGTTTATTTTGAAAAATAATTAAATATTAAAGTAGTAGAGTAATAGTAGTAGTAATAGTAGTAATAATAGTAATAGTAGTAATAATAGTAATAGTAGTAATAGAAGTAATAGTAGTAATAGTAGTAATAGTAATAATAGTAGTAATAGTAGTAATAGTAGTAATAGTAGTAATAGTAGTAATAGTAGTAATAGTAGTAATAGTAGTAATAGAAGTAATAGTAGTAATAGAAGTAATAGTAGTAATAGAAGTAATAGAAGTAATAGAAGTAATAGTAGTAATAGTAGTAATAGTAGTAATAGTAGTAATAGTAGTAATAGAAATAATAGTAGTAAAAATAGTAATAGAAGTAATAGTAGTAGTAATAATAGTAATAGTAGTAATAATAGTAATAGTAGTAATAGTAGTAATAGAAGTAATAGAAGAGCAAGGTTATAGGCAAAGCTAATTAGTGCCAATAGTTAAGTTAATAGTTTTAGTTATTAGTTAATAGAATAGATTATTTAATAGATTATTTAATAGTCAGTAGTTAGTTTTAAAAGTATAATTAATAATATTAAAAATTAAATATTATATAGTAGAGTATAGTATTAGTATTAGTATTAGTATTAGAATAGTTTACTTAATAAAATATTTTTAAATGGAAAATCGGAGACTAAACTAACTTACTTCTTTAAATATTTCTATTTAAATATATATCTGAAGTGTTTTTAAACACAAACTCTTAAAATATAAGAGATATATAATATGTAAGTGTTAAATAAAATAAATTATTTAATTTTTAATCCATGCATATAGTTTGTTTTTAAATTAGTAATAGGAAGATATATTTTTTATTTTAATTCCCTAAAAACAAGACAGACTGAGATGATCTGAGAGGCAATTATTAATATTAATTATTAATACTTAATTATTAATTATTTATACTTAATTATTAATTATTTATACTTAATTATTAATTTTTTATACTTAATTATTAATTATTTATACTTAATTATTAATTATTTATACTTAATTATTAATTAATTATACTTAATTATTAATTAATTATTTAGAAGACTTGCAACCCAAAGGCTAGTCTGTCAGTGTCAACGGAAGAGGCTGGCAGGCTGGTCTTTGGCGGGGGAGTGCAACAGTTGCGCATGTGCAGCCGTTGCAGCACTGGCTGCCTGCAACTGCAACTGCAACATCAGCCACAAAAGTTCAACATGGCTTGTCGGGCTCTGTGGCGACCATGAAAAACGTGACATTTTTATGTTGCAAACTTGAAATCTTTCATATACTCGTACCACAATATGCTGCCACGGGGAGCGGCGGGCCTGCTGCACATGCGCAACTGTTGCAACAGCAATTGCAATATCAGCCACAAAAGTTCACCATGATGTCCCTCCCTCTCTCCCCCCCGACCGTGAAAAACGTGACACTTTAATGTCGCAAACTGTAAATCTCCCAAATCCCAGACCGAAGTGTATCGGAGGGGCGGAGGGCCACCCCCTGGGATGCATTTTCAATAAAAAACGCAGCCTTGAGGCCACAAATAGAAGAAAGCGAAAAGGCTTCGATGAGGATTGCAGGAGGAGTCTGCTTCAAGTTTGAGCTAAAAGGATTATTGGACGATTTTGGGGATATAATGGGGGAGAATGGAGCGATTTGAAGATAAACTAAGGGAGATTGGATATAGAAAGGTGTTCCCACTCCGATTTGGATAATAATTGGCAGGTAGAGGCTTCAACGGGGGGCTATAGAGTCTGTGGTCTATATGCCAGCAATGAGATATATTCGTAAGATCCTTAAGGACTTTTAAGGTGGAATTACTAGACCGAGAGTGGCAGGCTCTACCTACCTATCTATTATATCTATCTATGTATCTATCTATAATGTTTTTTAAAAAATATCCAATTAAAATATCCTATAATATCTATCTATAATATATATATCTATTATATATCCTTCTATAATTTTATCTAAAATATCTAATTAATATTTGCTTTTTCTTTCTTCATTTCAGCTTTAGTTCAGCTTAAAAGTCTTTAAATTGGAAGTATTGGTAAGTGTTTTTAGTATTTTTTAGTATGTAGGTTTTAGAAATAAGAAAAGGAAATATATGAAAGGTTTTCAAAGCCTTTTTTTATGTATTTCAAATAAAACAACACACAACACTCAGTATTAGGATCTAAAATGAAATATTTTATTTAAAAGCTAAAAACTTCTTTAAAAAAAAGAAAGAAAAATACCAGAAACTAGAGTCTTGTGTGTGATACCCGGTACTCTGCAGGCAAACTCAGTGGCTCTTAAAAATTTCCAATAAAATACTAAAATACTAATACTAAAATACTAATACCAGAAATACTAGAATTGGGAAATTTTTTTGAAAAAGATTCTTAGAAACCCTTCAAAGGACACAGAACCTCCTTTAGGAGCACCACTTTATGGAGTAGAGTCCATATTTCCCCTCCCCCCCTACTTGCCACTCCTGGCACCTACCTTCCGCAATCTGCCGCATTGATTAGCAATTCCATGTGGCAGGTTGTTCCCTCTTTCTTTTTTTTTTCTTACTTTAGTTCCGGTCTCTGTTGGGGACATTTAATTAATGCCTGCGTGTTTTTTTATATTTTTTATTGTGTGTTTTTTTTTTTATTGTTTATTGCGGTACATAGCGAAGAAATAATAAAAAAAATAAAGAAAAAGCGACAGAGAGCGCCTGGCAACTGGCAACTGGAAAATGGGCGAGTCCTGGCAGATCCTTGTGCATTTTTTCGGTTAGCCCTGTTCGATTTTGGTTGGTCAGGAGCATCGATGGCATCGCTGCCCCATCCCGCATCCTACACCCTACACCCTACACCCACTGCCCCGCCAAACGCATCCATAACCCACCATGTCCGAATATGCATATGGCGACTGAATGGGAGTACATAAGTTTCGTTTCTTTGGCGCGTTTTTTGTGTCCTGGCCGGCACTTCTCCTCCTTAATTACAAAGGGCAGGAACAAGGATGTGCCTCATGTACATACATGTTCGGGCCTGGGAGGAGCGGCTGGGAGGACTCCTATCGGGCTGCTCCTCTGCAGTGGCAATAATTCGATTAGTGTTTGTGTCTATTTTCAGCCTCCTCTCTGGCTCGCTGTTGCTGTTGCTGTTGTCCTTTCCATCCATTATCCTTCTCTGTGCCTTCTGTTTCTGCGGGCGCCGCAGGACACCCGCGCCTGGACATTGGTCATCATTCATCAAAGCGAAATGTTGATTTAGTGCCCCGAGTGGATGCCACCGAAAAGTGGCAGCAAAGAGGGAAACAAAAAAATGGCCACCAATCGAGGTTGCACTACTTTTTTTTTTTTTTTGTGAGGCAGTGGGTGCGGGTGGGTGGGAAGCCCGCATATCCTGAGCCTGGTGGCGCCATTTTCTGTTGCCTCTGCACATTTTTCTTTTTCGCTTTTGTCGTCATGTTGCAAGAGGCTGTGGCAGGGGCGGCATGTGATGAATTGATGCTGTTTATTCGACTGCAAACATAACCACGGCATGTGCAGTGGGGCAGAGTGGGTGGGACAGAGTGGGTGCGAGGCAGGAGCCCTGCTTCCTGTTATGCTTTTTGATTAGCGGCAGGAGCAGGACGAGAGCAGGACGAACATAAAAATAAAGAGTCCTACATGAGGGAGGAGGTGCTCTGAAAAAAAATCTAAAAAATATTAAAAAAAAAATAATTCTTAAGTGAAAAATTCTAAAAAATATTTACAAAATAATACATCTTCCAGATAGACCTTCAAGATCTTCAAGATAGTTTATTTTAGTTTTTTTTATTATAAAAAACAGTGGAAATCAAAGAAGTTTAATGTTAAAATAAAAATAAAAATAAAAGTTAAAAATTAAAATTTAAAAAAAGCATCTAATCGAACTGATTAACTAATTAATTAACTAATAATTAATACAAATTTCTTGCCATGCAAATCTCTCTCTCTTTTGCTTCCACTCTTTGCACTTGCATCCTCTGCGTTGTCCTTTTTCGGTGTTTTCTTTTTTTTTTTTTTTTTTTTTTTTTTTCCCCACCGTTCCGCTGGCCAATCAAATCGGCGAAGGCGGCGGCGGCGGCGGATGCGGATGCTGAGGGCGTGGCATGTCGGGCCGATATCGAGGAGCCGGGCATCATATAGGTGCCGCAGATATAGTTCGGGGGCGGCGGGGGTGGTCCTGGCATGAGGGATGTCCTTCACCATATACGAAAATAATGGAAAAGGGGCGAAGCTGCTGGCCACATTTACATAGAGGGGCGTGGTGCGGGGCAGTGGGTCCTGGACAGGCTCTTTGGCATATTGATTGAACGGCGCACCCCCCACCCACCTGTCCCCACCCCTTTTTCCACGTAACTGATTCAGGGATTCCTGGTATCCGCTCCTTTTTTTAATTAACAATAATTCCAATTACACATTTCTCGGATTTCCAGCTTAAGTTTTTGCTTAAAGATGTTGTTTTTAGGCGAAAGTAGATTATTTTTTATTTTTTAAGTCATTTTTTATGAAATTATGAATTGTTTTTCATGAAAATAGATATGAGAGTCAAGGGTTTAGAGTCTTAATCTTAATCTTAACTATTAGAATATAAATAAGGCAAAGATTTAAATTTCTAATTAAATTATTTAACTTTAAACCACTAAGAAAATCTTAAAAATAAATCTTAAACACGATTAATAGATCTAAAAACAATTAATAATATGAGTAATTGCTTCTAATTATAAATTATATTTTTTATGCCATAACTATCTAATTTTTTAGTTGCTTTAAAATAAATTCCTGGCGCTTTTTCTTAAAAAAAAAGAAAAAAAAAAGAAGAAACTCTGAGGAGATCGGCGGCAAGCAATGCGAATGACATTCGTTGCACTATTTTGCCTTTTCTTCCTCCCAACACTGAGAGAAAAGAGTGAGGAGGTCTTGCCTCCTTTAATTTTAACACTAAGACTAGCTAATCATTAATTTAATATCAAATTTAGACTCAACGTTAATGGAAATGCTAAAACTTTAACTTGGAAATCTTTGAAATGGATTGGTTTTTTTTTTTATAAAAAATAAGAAAAATAGATGAAGAAGTGGCTTAATTTTAATTAAAAATAGTGTTAAATATTAATGATTTATTTGAATTTAAAAAACAAACCTTTTTTCTCGCCAGAGATAGCTCCTCTTCGGCCTGTTGTTATGCATTCCAATGGCACTGGGGATCTTCGCAAGAAAAAGCGATTTCGAGGCGGGTGAGGATCGGAGTGGGGCAGGGACAGGGGAGAGGGGGTGGCGGTGGGGGGCAAGCAGAAAGCGCAGGCGGGTGGGCGCCCTCGGCCCCATCGCGAGAGCCAGGAACGTAAAGAATAATAAAAAGTCGTGCCTTACGTGCAGCGGTTGAGGCCTCCCTGCCCCAGCACCCGCCCCTCCCTCGCCAGCACCACCGCCCGCATGGACCACGCCCCCTCCTTCCACCCACAGCGAACCAAAGGCATTTGCTTTCTACAGGGTAGCAGGGGTATCATGGTCTATTTTTTGTTTAAAGATTTGTATTTATTTTTTATTTTTTTTTAATATTTTTAATCTTTTAAAAATAAATATAAATTTTAAAACTATTTTTTAAAGATTTAATTTATAATTAAAGTCTAAAAACCAAGTTTCTTCCATTTCTTTTTAACTTTTCTTTTAATTTTAAACTAAAAAAAATTAAGAGTGAAGTAATATATTAAAAATAATTAATTAATATTTATTTTTTAATATTTTTTAAGACTAAAAACAAGAAGTATCATTAATTTTAGCCTTTTTCTCAGGGGCTATGGTCACCTCAACACCACCCTCGCCCCCCACGAAGGCCCACCGCTCGCTGGGCACTCTGGGCCTGACCCCCGCCCCCGCCTCCGCCTCCGCCCCTTCTCGATTTGCTGTTTTTCCGTTTTTTATGAGCGTCTTAAGGGCACGCACGATTTTTTGTGATTTTTGCGTGGCGGTGGCGCGTTTCTGGAGCTGGAGTTGGAGTTGGCGCTGGGCCAGGGTCTGGAGTCTGGAGGAGTCTGGGTTGGGGCCTGGATGTGGTGGGTAGAGAGTGCGTTATGTGGCACTGATTACCGTTGGCAGTTCTTTCCTCCTCCTCCTTCTCCTCCTCCTCCTTGGCGAGCCAAAGGTCAGAGTCATGAAAGAAGCTTCCCGGGCATCGCCTTCGAAAATTGAATTTAATTTATTTTTCAAGTCCAGGCCGCCAGCTCTCCAGCTCTCCTGCTCTCCTCCAGGAGGCCCTAATTAAGCGAGATGGTTGTGGCCTCTTTGCATGTGATTTGCAGGCTCTTGGCTAAAGGACTGTGGCCCATGTCCTTGTTAAACTATTTTAATTAATTAGCGTTTTTTTTAATTTCAAAAAATAAAAGACTTTCATATTTTATTCCATTGTAGGCTGCTAGCTCCTTGCTCCCCGCTCCTCACCAGTGGCAGGTGCTGCGAATCCTTGCCAGTCCTGGCTAGAGAGAGCGAGGATGGGCCGTGGCAGTGCCGGTATCTGGGGGCCCGGCGACAGGACAGCAAATGTGAATTTAGTTGCCACCGAAACTGCAATAAGCCGGCTGGGAGGACCAAGGAGAGCGCCAGGACCTGCCCCACAGGACACTACCCACTCTTCGGCACTGCAAGAAAGTGTCTGGCAGGACTCTGGTAAGTGCGAATATTTTTTATATATTATTTTGATTTCTTGGAGAAAGAGTCCTTGAAATATCCTTTTTTTAAAGTTTCCCCGAAATTAAAGCCAAGCTTAGATGTTTGGGTTTTCAGTGTCCTGCACAGGCATTGTTGGTCCTTTGAGCATTCTTGTAATCCTGTCAGAGCACGTGTGTGCCTCTCCTCCTGCCCCTGCCTCCTGCCCCTGCCCCTGCCTCTTGCCACTCCCTGAAAACAAGTCCTTGCATTTTATTTTCGTTTATCATTTATTTAGTTCTCAATTTTTCTACTACTTTAGTCGCACAGCTCCTTGGGAGTGGGCGGGCGTGCAACCAAGGAGGTGGCGCCACAGTGGGTGGTGCGGGGGCAAGTTTATTTCGTATGCCAAGTAACGGCAGCTCAGTGCAGCTGTTGTTGCACGCGACTTTATCCTTCAAATGTCCTTGCGTGCGTTGCAAACGCCGACGACCATTTTACGTGCCACGTTGCTGCATCATCCACCCCCCACCCTGCCACCCTGCCTCCTCCATTTTTTAGTGCCCAACCGCCCTCCCCCCCCCCCCGCCAACATCTCTGCTCTACGCCGCTGGCCTGTGGATTTTAATGGCTGCAGCAGCCCTCGGGGAGTCCCCGCCGTGTGGCCCCCACATCCTCATCCACATCCACATCCTTGCATTCGTGATGCGGCCGGCTTCGTCCAACTTCGCCTCCCTCCGCCCCTCCCCCTCTCAGCCTTTGCCCTTTGACCCCGCACTGGAACTTAAAGTTTCTGTTTCTTTTCTTTAATATTTTTTCTCACTTCCAGGATGTTTTTGTTTAGAATTTATTTTTTAGTTTAATAATTAAGACTTTAACTTAAAAAATACTCAAAGTATGGAACTATTTCGCGCCGTGTACTTGGCTCCTCGTCGCCATTTTAATTTTCCTGCTGCACAACGTCGAATTTTCTAATCTTGTGCGGACTACGGCTCCCCAGTTGCTGCCACTGCCGCTGCCGCTGCCTCGTCCTGTTGCAAGGACCCTGCCACATGGCCCATGCCCCCTTCGGTGCACTCTTGGCTCCTTGTGGCTCCTCTTGTTTGTTGCCTTTGGTTCGGGGGTCGCAGCATTTTGGCGCCGGAGGTCGTTTAAAGGACTTTTGCCGCAGGCCTTCTGCTGTGTGAGGGAGTGTGCGTGGCTCGTCCTGCATCCTGCATTCATCCTCCTCTCCTCCTGTCCTGCCCTCCCTCCTCCTTCGCCCAAGATGGATGACGTGTCAGTGGGAATTGATGATGCCGGGGGCTGGCCAGAAAACAAAAATGGCGGCTTCCTGCAGGAAGGAGCGCTCCACTCCTCCTCCACTCCCGGCCTCCGGCCACAGGGCGTATGAGTGATGCAGCCAAAGGATCCACCAATCCTGGTTCCAGTCTGAAACGAAAATCATTTAAAAGTTTACTTTTGATTTAAAATTAAAATTAAAACTAAAAGCTAATTCTTAGTGGGAGAGGCACTCTGCAACCTGATCGCCTGAGTCTGTCCAGGCTTTCTTGTTTTAGTTTTTTGGCCAAGACCTGGCCTGCCCCCCTCCCTCTCCCCCCTCATCCTCCTTGGCCCGAAACCACGAAACTTTATGGCCGGAAAAACAATTTGACGATCACTGGTGGAGGCCTGGACCTGGACCTGGGTCTGGGTCTCGGTCTCGGTCTCGGTCTGGGCCACAAAATCCAATCACAAATTGCCAGAGTCGTTCAATGTTGTTGTCGTGGTCATGGGCAGCATGGGCAACATTGCCGCAGCACAGCGACAACGTGCGGCAAGAGTGGCAAGGCAAGAGCGGCAAGAGCTTTCGGCCATCGAATTGCAAAAATTCGCTGGCTGGGCCGCCCGTTGTTCGCTGTTTTCGATGTTCAACGGTTTGTTGTTGCTGCTCGCCATGGTGCCGTGCCTTCGTGTTGCTCCGGGGACCAAGCTGCAACACCAACACCCAGCCCCTTGCGATCATGGTGCCTCAGAGTCATGTCGCGAATCGCGCACCTCAACTCACCTGGCCAGATTTGTGCCACAAGACAAGTGCGACATGATGTTATGTGTCAACAGCTTAATTCGCGGCGAACCAGGAATCGGGAAACGGGAACCGGGAAGAGTCCGCCTCTGGAGGATCTCCAGCGAAAGAGAGACGCCGCAGATTCGACAGAGAATCTCCAGTCCTGACACATCCAGAACGTCGTCGTTGTCCGATTCTAATCTGCTCCCCAGCCCCAGTCCCAGTCCCAGTCCCAAACGCACACAATTATTTATGGCCAGCTCCTCTCGCCCCCCGAGGCGACGCCACCGCCACCGTCTCCGGCTCTCCACACATTCTCCGGAGAACCGGGAGGTGGCAAACTCCATTCTTCAACTGCCAATGACCCACATCTCTCGCCATTCCCCAGCAACTTTTCCACCAAAACCACAAAACAGTTTTCCTCCAACGATTGCTTTTTTTTATTCAAAATTATTTCAAAATCAGCTATCCTGTAGCCTGCATCCTGCATCCTGTAGCCTTCAGTCTAGATGTAGCCTGCATCCTGCATCCTGTAGCCTGTAGCCTGCAGCCTGCAGCCTGCTGCCTGTAGCCTGCTGCCTGTAGCCTGCTGCCTGTAGCCTGCTGCCTATAGCCTGCTGCCTGTAGCCTGCAGTCTGTAGCCTAGCTGTAGCCTGCAGCCTAGCTGTAGCCTGCAGCATGTAGCCTGCAGCCTGTAGCCTGTAGCCTGCTGCCTGTAGCCTGCAGCCTAGCTGTAGCCTGCAGCCTGTAGCCTGCTGCCTGTAGCCTGTAGCCTAGCTGTAGCCTGCAGCCTGTAGCCTGTAGCCTAGCTTTAGCCTGTAGCCTAGCTGTAGCCTGCAGCCTAGCTGTAGCCTGCAGCCTAGCTGTAGCCTGCAGCCTAGCTGTAGCCTGCAGCCTAGCTGTAGCCTGCAGCCTAGCTGTAGCCCGCAGCCTAGCTGTAGCCTGTAGCCTAGCTGTAGCCTGCAGCCTGCAGCCTAGCTGTAGCCTGCAGCCTAGCTGTAGCCCGCAGCCTAGCTGTAGCCTGCAGCCTGTAGCCTAGCTGTAGCCTGCAGTCTGTAACCTAGCTGCAGCCTGTAGCCTAGCTGTAGCCTGTAGCCTGCATCCTGCATCCTGCATCCTGTAGCCTGTAGCCTTCAGTCTAGATGTAGCCTGTAGCCTGTAGCCTAGCTGTAGCCTGCAGCCTAGCTGTAGCCTGCAGCCTGCAGCCTGTAGCCTAGCTGTAGCCTGCAGCCTAGCTGTGGCCTGTAGCCTGTAGCCTAGCTGCAGCCCGCAGCCTAGCTGTAGCCTGTAGCCTAGCTGTAGCCTGTAGCCTAGCTGTAGCCTGCAGCCTGCAGCCTGCAGCCTAGCTGTAGCCTGCAGCCTAGCTGCAGCCTGTAGCCTAGCTGTAGCATGCAGCCTGCAGCCTGTAGCCTAGCTGTAGCCTGCAGCATAGCTGTAGCCTGCAGCCTAGCTACAGCCTGTAGCCTGCATCCTGTAGCCGGTAGCCTGCTGCCTGTAGCTTAGCTGTAGCCTGCAGCCTAGCTGTAGCCTGCAGCCTAGCTGTAGCCTGTAGCCTAGCTGCAGCCTGTAGCCTAGCTGCAACCTGTACAGCTAGGCTGCAGGCTACAGGCTGCAGGCTACAGCTAGGCTGCAGGCTACAGGCTGCAGGCTACAGCTAGGCTGCAGGCAGCAGGCTGCAGGCTACAGCTAGGCTACAGGCTGCAGGCTGCATGCTACAGCTAGGCTACAGGCTACAGCTAGGCTACAGGCTACAGCTAGGCTGCGGGCTGCAGCTAGGCTACAGGCTACAGGCCACAGCTAGGCTACAGGCTACAGCTAGGCTACAGGCTGCAGGCTGCAGGCTACAGCTAGGCTACAGACAACAGGCAGCAGGCCACAGCTAGGCTACAGACAGCAGGCTGCAGGCTACAGCTAGGCTACAGACAGCAGGCTACAGGATGCAGGCTACAGGCTGCAGGCAAAGGCTGCAGGCTACCGGCACAGGCTGCAGGCTACAGGATGCAGGCTACAGGATGCAGGCTACAGGATGCAGGCTACAGGCTGCAGCTAGGCTGCAGGCTACAGCTATGCTGCAGGCTACAGCTAGGCTACAGGCTGCAGGCTGCATGCTACAGCTAGGCTACAGGCTGCAGGCTGCATGCTACAGCTAGGCTGCGGGCTGCAGCTAGGCTACAGGCTACAGGCCACAGCTAGGCTGCAGGCTACAGGCTGCAGGCTGCAGGCTACAGCTAGGCTACAGACAGCAGGCTGCAGGCTACAGCTAGGCTACAGGCTGCAGGCTGCACGCTACAGCTAGGCTATAGGCTGCAGCTAGGCTACAGGCTGCAGGCTACAGCTAGGCTACAGGCTGCAGGCCACAGCTAGGCTGCAGGCTACAGCTAGGCTACAGGCTACAGGCTACAGGCTGCAGGCTACAGCTAGGCTACAGGCTGCAGGCTGCAGGTTACAGCTAGGCTACAGGCTGCAGGCTGCAGGTTACAGCTAGGCTGCAGGCTACAGCTAGGCTGCGGGCTACAGCTAGGCTGCAGGCTACAGCTATGCTGCAGGCGACAGCTAGGCTTCGGGCTACAGCTAGGCTGCAGGCTGCAGGCTGCAGGCTACAGCTAGGCTACAGACAGCAGGCTACAGGCTACAGGATGCAGGCTACAGGCACAGGCTACAGGCTACAGGCTGCAGGCTACAGGCTACAGGCTGCAGGCTAAAGCTAGGCTACAGGATACAGGATGCAGGCTACAGGCTGCAGGCTACAGCTAGGTTACAGACTGCAGGCTGCAGGCTACAGCTAGGCTACAGGCTGCAGGCTGCAGGCCACAGCTAGGCTACAGGCTACAGCTAGGCTGCAGGCAGCAGGCTACAGCTAGGCTACAGGCTACAGCTAGGCTGCAGGCTACAGCTAGGCTGCGGGCTGCAGCTAGGCTACAGGCTACAGGCCACAGGCTGCAGGCTACAGCTAGGCTACAGGCTGCAGGCTGCAGGTTACAGCTAGGCTACAGGCTGCAGGCTGCAGGTTACAGCTATGCTGCAGGCTACAGCTAGGCTTCGGGCTACAGCTAGGCTGCAGGCTGCAGGCTACAGCTAGGCTACAGGCTACAGCTAGGCTGCAGGCTACAGCTAGGCTGCGGGCTGCAGCTAGGCTACAGGCTACAGGCCACAGCTAGGCTGCAGGCTACAGCTAGGCTACAGGCTGCAGGCTGCAGGCTACAGCTAGGCTACAGACAGCAGGCTGCAGGCTACAGCTAGGCTACAGGCTGCAGGCTGCAGGCTACAGCTAGGCTACAGGCTTCAGGCTGCAGGCTGCAGGCCACAGCTAGGCTACAGACAGCAGGCTGCACGCTGCAGCTAGGCTACAGGCTGCAGGCTACAGCTAGGCTACAGGCTGCAGGCTACAGCTAGGCTACAGGCTGCAGGCCACAGCTAGGCTGCAGGCTACAGCTAGGCTACAGGCTACAGGCTACAGGCTGCAGGCTACAGCTAGGCTACAGGCTGCAGGCTGCAGGTTACAGCTAGGCTACAGGCTGCAGGCTGCAGGTTACAGCTATGCTGCAGGCTACAGCTAGGCTTCGGGCTACAGCTAGGCTGCAGGCTGCAGGCTACAGCTAGGCTACAGGCTACAGCTAGGCTGCAGGCTACAGCTAGGCTGCGGGCTGCAGCTAGGCTACAGGCTACAGGCCACAGCTAGGCTGCAGGCTACAGCTAGGCTACAGGCTGCAGGCTGCAGGCTACAGCTAGGCTACAGACAGCAGGCTGCAGGCTACAGCTAGGCTACAGGCTGCAGGCTGCAGGCTACAGCTAGGCTACAGGCTTCAGGCTGCAGGCTGCAGGCCACAGCTAGGCTACAGACAGCAGGCTGCACGCTGCAGCTAGGCTACAGGCTGCAGGCTGCAGGCCACAGCTAGGCTACAGACAGCAGGCTGCACGCTGCAGCTAGGCTACAGGCTGCAGGCTACAGCTAGGCTACAGGCTGCAGGCTGCAGCTAGGCTACAGGCTGCAGGCCACAGCTAGGCTGCAGGCTACAGCTAGGCTACAGGCTACAGCTAGGCTACAGGCTGCAGGCTACAGCTAGGCTGCAGGCTACAGCTAGGCTGCAGGCTACAGCTAGGCTGCAGGCTACAGCTAGGCTACAGGCTGCAGGCTGCAGGCTACAGCTAGGCTACAGGCTGCAGGCTGCAGGCTACAGCTAGGCTACAGGCTACAGCTAGGCTGCAGGCTACAGCTAGGCTACAGGCTACAGGCTACAGGCTACAGGCTGCAGGCCACAGCTAGGCTACAGGCAGCAGGTTGCAGGCCACAGCTAGGCTGCAGGCTGCAGGCTACAGCTAGGCTACAGCTAGGCTGCAGGCTACAGCTAGGCTGCAGGCTACAGCTAGGCTGCAGGCTACAGCTAGGCTGCAGGCTACAGCTAGGCTGCAGGCTACAGCTAGGCTGCAGGCTACAGCTAGGCTGCAGGCTACAGCTAGGCTGCAGGATACAGCAAGGCTACAGGCTGCAGGCTAAAGCTAGGCTACAGGATACAGGATGCAGGCTACAGGCTGCAGGCTAAAGCTAGGCTACAGGATACAGGATGCAGGCTACAGGCTGCAGGCTAAAGCTAGGCTACAGGATACAGGATGCAGGCTACAGGCTGCAGGCTACAGCTAGGTTACAGACTGCAGGCCACAGCTAGGCTATAGGCTGCAGGCTAAAGCTAGGCTACAGGCTACAGGCTGCAGGCTACAGGCTGCAGGCTAAAGCTAGGCTACAGGATACAGGATGCAGGCTACAGGCTGCAGGCTACAGCTAGGCTACAGGCTGCAGGCTATAGGCAGATGGCTACAGGATGCAGGATGCAGGCTACAGGCTGCAGGCTACAGGATGCAGGCTACAGGCTGCAGGCTACAGGCTACAGCTAGGCTACAGACAGCAGGCTACAGGCTACAGCTAGGCTACAGACAGCAGGCTACAGGCTACAGGATGCAGGCTACAGGCTGCAGGCACAGGCTGCAGGCTACAGGCACAGGCTGCAGGCTACAGGCTACAGGCTGCAGGCTACAGGCTACAGGTTGCAGGCTACAGGCTACAGGCTGCAGGCTAGAGCTAGGCTACAGGCTGCAGGCTGCAGGCCACAGCTAGGCTGCAGGCCACAGCTAGGCTACAGGCTGCAGGCTAAAGCTAGGCTACAGGCTACAGGCTGCAGGCTACAGGCTGCAGGCTAAAGCTAGGCTACAGGCTACAGGCTGCAGGCTACAAGCTGCAGGCTACAGCTAGGCTACAGGCTGCAGGCTGCAGACTACAGCTAGGCTGCAGGCTACAGCTAGGCTGCAGGCTACAGCTAGGCTGCAGGCTACAGCTAGGCTGCAGGCTACAGCTAGGCTGCAGGCTACAGCTAGGCTGCAGGCTACAGCTAGGCTACAGGCTGCAGGCCACAGCTAGGCTACAGGCTGCAGGCTACAGCTAGGCTACAGGCTGCAGGCAGCAGGCCACAGCTAGGCTACAGGCTGCAGGCTAAAGCTAGGCTGCAGGATACAGGAAGCAGGCTACAGCTAGGCTGCAGGCTTCAGGCTATAGGCAGATGGCTACAGGATGCAGGATGCAGGCTACAGGCTGCAGGCTACAGGATGCAGGCTACAGGCTGCAGGCTACAGGCTACAGCTAGGCTACAGACAGCAGGCTACAGGCTACAGCTAGGCTACAGACAGCAGGCTACAGGCTACAGGATGCAGGCTACAGGCTGCAGGCACAGGCTGCAGGCTACAGGCACAGGCTGCAGGCTACAGGCTACAGGCTGCAGGCTACAGGCTACAGGCTGCAGGCTACAGGCTACAGGCTGCAGGCTAGAGCTAGGCTACAGGCTGCAGGCTGCAGGCTACAGCTAAGCTACAGGCTACAGGATGCAGGCTACAGCTAAGCTACAGGCTACAGACAGCAGGCTGCAGGCTACAGCTAGGCTACAGCTAGGCTACAGGCAGCAGGCTACAGGCTGCAGGCTGCAGGCTACAGGCACAGGCTGCAGGCTGCAGGCTACAGGCACAGGCTGCAGGCTACAGGCTGCAGCTAGGCTGCAGGCTACAGGCTACAAGCTTCAGGCAGCAGGCTGCAGGCTAGAGGCTGCAGGCTGCAGGCTACATGCTGCAGGCTGCATGCTGCAGGCTGCAGGCACAGGCTGCAGGCTACAGGCACAGGCTGCAGGCTACAGGCTACAGGCTGCAGGCTACAGGCTACAGGCTGCAGGCTACAGGCTACAGGCTGCAGGCTACAGGCTACAGCTAGGCTACAGACAGCAGGCTACAGGCTACAGGATGCAGGCTACAGGCTGCAGGCACAGGCTGCAGGCTACAGGCACAGGCTGCAGGCTACAGGCTACAGGCTGCAGGCTACAGGCTACAGGCTGCAGGCTACAGGCTACAGGCTGCAGGCTAGAGCTAGGCTACAGGCTGCAGGCTGCAGGCTACAGCTAAGCTACAGGCTACAGGATGCAGGCTACAGCTAAGCTACAGGCTACAGACAGCAGGCTGCAGGCTACAGCTAGGCTACAGCTAGGCTACAGGCAGCAGGCTGCAGGCTGCAGGCTGCAGGCTGCAGGCTACAGGCACAGGCTGCAGGCTGCAGGCTACAGGCACAGGCTGCAGGCTACAGGCTGCAGCTAGGCTGCAGGCTACAGGCTACAGGCTACAGGCAGCAGGCTGCAGGCTACAGGCTGCAGCTAGGCTGCAGGCTACAGGCTACAGGCTTCAGGCAGCAGGCTGCAAGCTACAGCTAGGCTACAGGCTACAGGCTACAGCAGTAGTAATCGTCCTTTAAGGACTATGATACACATCAAAGACAAGGATCAAGTGTGAAGGAGGCTTGGTGGAGGACAAAGGACAAAGGGCGTGGACAGTGGGCAGCGTGTCGAAGAAGAAGAAGGAAGTGGCGTTGGGAGAAGAGGTCGAAGGTCAAAGCTCTTAGTGGTTGTGGTGGTGCTGATCGCCAATAATGCATTCCCATGGTCCTTTATTGACAATTTTTTAAGAAATGCATAAAGATTTTAAAATTAAAAAGAAACGAGGAACCAGCTAAGAAGAAGAAAGCTAGAAGACGTGGCGAGGGAGAGGGAGAGGGAGAACGAGTGAGTGAGAGGGAGGACCAACAATAAAACTCATAAATCAAATGAGACAAAAGACTTGGGGCGAACGCAGGACACGAGAAAGGAAGGCTGGCGTGCGTCGCTGGCTGACACTCCCCTCGCACAGTGCACTGAGAGAAAAGTGGAAAAAAATAGAAAATAATATAGGAAGTAAATTATAAGCTATAATTATAATTATTATAAATTATAATTATAAATAAATTATAAGCTCTAGGACTCACTTAACTTGTTCCTTTTACTAAACACTAAACACTTAACACCAACTTTGCAATTGTTTCTTTCAGTGTAGGAGGTTCTAGGCTGTGGAGCTTGTAGAACGCAATATTGAACCACGAACTGCGAACAATGGGAGCAAATAACTGGCAGGCATCTCGCAGTCCCGAAGTCCCCAACTTCCCAGTCGCCAAATCCAAATCCAAATTCGAAGACATAGACATAGACGTAGATGGTCTCCCAGATGAGACACGAAGTGGAGGAGCCGCATTCAACATCCGACTGCCAACTGGCAACCGGCCACTGGCAACTGGCAACTTGCAACATCCATCGACCACCGAAGCAGCAACAGTTGCTTCGAGTAGTCAGCGATTTTCAAGGTAAGACAAACACTCCTGGCAAGATCGCAGGATCACGAATTGTGGATACACTTGGAGCAGAAATTGATGTTGCAAGTTGGAGGTGGAGGTGGAGGTGGATGTGGAGGTGGAGAAAGGCTACTACTAACTTGGCCAGAAAGCCAAGAAGCTTCTTGGACAAGAATGGCCAACAGAAATATGACAAGCAAGTCCTGACAAAATGTATGTGAGATCTTACGAATAAAATGATATTCTTTCAAAATGTTTTTAACTTTTTTTGATTTAAAAATAAAAGAAAAATAAAACAATTATGGGAATAAGAAGTCCTTTCCCTGCAGCTTCATAATCCAGAATCCCAGATCTCCTTCGACAAAGAGCAAAAGTCACCAGAATGAAGAACAAGTGTCGCCCCCTCTGGAAGCTATGGGAATGGGTTTCGGCAATGAGACTGGGAATGGTAAATGGGTCCAGGGTCCAGGCACCCGAAGAAGGGTCTTTAGTAGGGTCTGGGAGAAGACCCTATTCAAGGGCACTAGCACTGGCTCTGGCACTGGCACTGGCTGTGATTTTCTGAGATTCCGAGTGGCCAGCGACAAGATGAATTTCCAACGTATTTTGCTTTGTTATTTTTTGGTTTCATTTCGGTCATGCCAGCCCCTTGCCAGATCTCTATATATTTTAGTATATATACTACATATATATATACATATATATATATATATATAGATATATATAGAGAGAGAGAAAGATTTTTTTGGGCGCTTCGTTACACAAAATCACGAAGCGAATCGTGCACGACTATTTTGCGTGAGCTGAGAGCATGATCGGTGGAGTGACTTCGGTCCTTTTGGCTTTTTAGTTGGTAGATTGGTTGGTAGAATGGTGGTGCTGGTGGTTGTGCCAGTGGTGCAGCTGCGACCTGTTTGCCCATAGAGACTTATGGCCAAGTTCCCTCTTACTCCCTTTTTTGCACCTCGGCCACCTCTTCGACTTTTTGACAGAAAAATAAAGAAATAAAAGAATTGCCCAAATTGGTTCTTCTTTTTTTTTCCTTTAAGATTCTTAATAGATGAAGAAAGGTAATGCCTTTGTCCAACAATTAACAAGAGAAGCCACTAACATAGTCAGCTATTAGTTCTCTAGTAGCTGTTTTATTTCTCACGCCTTGAACTTGACCAAAGCATTTAACCTTTTTTTTTTAACAAAAAAAAAAAATAAGCAAAGGCGAAGAAAATACAAGGAAAACGGGCCGAGTGTGTCAGCAGTCAGGCTAATAAAAATAGCATCATGTTGCAGTTGCAGTTGCAAAGGAGGTAGCTGTTGCAGCTTAACACCAGAAACAGAAACAGCAACAGCAACAGCAACTTAACAAGTGCCAGCAGCGACGTCTACAGCGGCAGAGTTAATGAACATAAGAAATTCGTTTACATTTTTTCCATTTGTGCGAATTAGAGACAGGCAGGCAGGCAGGACAGGCAGGACAGGCAGGCAGGCAGGACAGGCGGGACAGGACAAGGCAGCTATGCTCCTGCACTTTTTATAGCACTCGGCTGGCTAACTGAATAAAAAACAACAACAACAGCGACTCGAGCAACCAGCGATTGTCCACGCAATGCCAGCTAGAGAGTCAAGCTTTAGTTTCCAAATTAAAATTAAAATTAAGTAAATTATTTAAGCTTTGCCAGAGAAGATGAACCAAGAAGTAGTCTTTGTAATAGTAGTTTTTGTAATAATATTAATTACTACTTTTAAGCTTATTATTTGATCAATTACTTTAAAAATCAATCAATCTTCATCTTCAAAATAATTTTTATAAAAAAAAAAAATCAAGTGCATTTCCGCTTCGGGGCCTTCTCATTCTCCAAAAATGTGTCTTTTATTTCTTATTTTTTTTTTCCTTCTATTGGCTGAACACACACGCTGCCGGTACATCGATATGTGTTCACTGTACAGTGGACACACACACACAAGAACAAAAAAAATTAGAAACCTTGCGCGCCTGTCTGCGAAAATGCTGACTGAGGCAGAAGAACAAAGGCGAGTGGCAGGCAGGCAGGAGGCAGGCAGGCAGGAGGCAGGCCAGGAGGAGATGTCGGGCAGGTGCCATGGCAAGGGGTCAGCTGGACGAGCGATGGGGGGCTGACGAGGCTTCACTGTACATATGTGCAAGTGTTTTCCAGCTGATGTAACATTACTTTGAAATCCTTGAAAAATAAAAAGCAAAGAGAAGATGCCCGTTTCAGGAAATCGGCTTAACCCATTGGGTGTTTCTGTATCTCAACACTTGAAATATTCAAAAAAAAAAAAAAAATATTATTCATGAAAGCATCTTGCATGGGTTGTACGAGAGTTAAGGTCTGGGTATAGGACCCACTGGGAAGAGTGGGTTAAGCGGGGGGTCTGGAGAGGCTGGATGGCCTAACTGCAGTTGGGATTCGGCTTAATTTCAGCAGCTCCCTCCCTCCCCCCTCCCTCTCTCTGTTGGTCAAACTGGCCAACAAAGTTAGCTGTTGTCTTTTTGGTTTCAGATTCTTGCTTTTTTTATAGCTTTGCCCCCTTTTTTTTGTGGCCTTTAAGGAGGAAGCACAGAGGCGGCGTGGGCCGGCAGGGTCAGGGGGAGGGCGATGGCGATGGCGATGCACGCGAAACGCTTCGCTGGACAATGAACAAGCGAAATTAGAGAATGTAAACAGCGAATTTTATCCTGTTCGCTGCTTTGCAAAACACCAGCAGCTGGAACACAAGCAACAACACCCAGCCGCACACCACAGGTCAAGGATATAAGTGCCAAGGATGCAGGCTGATAGTATATAGAGGATGCAGAGGCCCAGAGAGATGGGAGTTTCTATTAATTAAGAAATTATAAACTTCTATAATTATTTATTTTATAAAATAATTTGCAGTCCTAAACCCTCAAACACCATTGTCCATTTCACACAACAACTAGATGGACACGGCTCCAATGAAACGTGGACCATTTTTCTTTGTCTGAGGAGCCTTGGGACCTGTCGTCCGTCCGTCGGAGAAGAGGAGAGAGCTGGGAGGCCATGGAGCCTCTACAGCAGGAACGGCGCCAGTTGACACGTCTTCTCCTTTGACAGGCATTTAGAGAGGCGCTGCCGCAGCCTCCTGGGCTACACCAGCAATTACAAGCCATTCCCCAGCTCCACCTTAACCTTCGACTCTGGCCCGGACCTGGACTTAACCCATAAGGACCAACTACAGGGCGACAAGCGCGACAGCGCCTCTGACGTCATAACAATAAATAAGCGCGAGGTGGGAGGACGAGGTGGTGGGACGAATCTTCTTAAATTTTTTCCCATTTATTAAACTTGGAGGAGAGTCCTTATTAAAAGGCTCGCCCTAAGACACATCCCGGCAGCGGCCATGTGCCGGCGTAGGTTTTGTTCTCCAGCCTTTTGTATGGAGGACTTGGTACAGAAAGGATATTTCCATCAGGAGCCTGGCTGTTTATAGAAATCCCTGACTAGACGTAAAATCCAACCAGCAGTTGTGGAGGAGCGGGGGCTGCAGACATGGCCAAATAGCGAAACCATTTCGGGCACTTGGCCGAAGGAAGGACGAGAGACAGGGGACAAAGGACGAATGCCGAAGATGGGAGAAGGACGAGGTTATTGTTGGCGGTTGGCACACCATAGTCCGCCCGCCTCCAAAAGTCTTGGCTCATGTTAGGACCACCAACGTTTTCTCTAAAATGAGAATTGAAAAAAAAACTATAAGGAAGTTGTTTCTATTTTAAAATAATTAAGAAATGTGTAAAGGACCTTACAAGGATAATTAATAGCCAGGTAAGTAGCGGGTATCGACTCTGTTCGACTCTGTACTTTCTTCATTGATTTTCTTCGAGTGTAGGCATTAGATCCAAACGTTTGTCGGTCTGCTGCCGCTTCATCAATTCAGTTCATGTCCGACCAACAGAAACAAAACATCAGCCAGGACTCGACCAAAAGGATTGCCAAAGCGAACAGTTAACAGGCAGTAGGGGTGGAGATTGGAGGGTAGGGGAGGGGAGGTCGAGGCCAGGACGACATTTCCACATTTCCATTTGAATAATTTAGACATTTTCGTTGATGAATAACCGAAAGCACATTGATAGATATTCGTTCGCATCCTTCTCCATTTTACGCAGGACCTGTGCCGAAGCACATATCCATATCCTTTCTGCCTCGTCCTGGCTGGCTGGCTGGCTGGCTGTCTGTCTGGAGTCAAGTGGCAGGATAGGAAAAGGATATCCAGGGGCAGGGCCAAGGGGCAGACAAATACTATCCCTACATTTGCGATATGCCTTTTGTGCCCAAAACGAACAGAGAGCCCTCTCCTGCTTTTCATTTTTGGGTCTTTAAGCAATTTCCAAATTTAAAGCAGGCGAGGGAGGTAATGAGTCATTTCCATATCGAGTTTTTGATTAAAAAACATTAAGATTACTCGCAGTAACTTGTCTCTGCTCGACTAACTCTGGCACTTGCCCGGTGGTGCCCTGAAGATGATGGATTTATGAGACGCTGTCTTGTAGAACACCGCCAGTCGGCAAATTGTTGCCAGCTTGATTGTGAAATATGTGAGATCGCTGCCTCTGGCTGCCATACACTCGAAACGACTTCCAGAGCATTTCTCTTCATTTCTTCATTTATTATCCAAAAGTTCATAAAAGAGTTTCATGAAGGCTTTGGTTCAAATTATCCCAAACAGAGCTAGCCGACAAGTAACTAGATGATCCAAAAATCTTCGGAAGTCAATTTCAGTAAAAAATAAAATAAAATATCCAGTGACCTCATCTTAATAATAATATTAAAAGAATAAGAAATATTGAAGTATATGGGCGGTTGGGCCGTCTCAAGGTACAACTGCGACAAGAGAAGCCACTGTACTGGTTACTCACAAATAAAAATATGAAATAAAAATATTAAAAAAAAAATAATAAAATAAATAAATAAAAACAAAAATATTTTTCCAGAAGCTGGACTGTTCGACTGGCCCGACGAAACTGATTCTGGTTTACAGAATCCACCGACTTATATACAAAATTCAGACTTCAAGGCCTACCTGGATTTCTCAACTTAGGAAGTCAACAAAATATCGAAAAAGTAATCGATAGGCCTAGAGCTGCTTGCACGACTGAAATCGATATAAATTATATTTTTCCCAGACTTTGAAGCAGATCAATGAGGAACCGGCCTACAAGTCTTTTAAGACATTCCTTCCAAGAATCGGATAGGAATTGGCAAAGATATAGACATCTTTCTGGCCCAAAAGCGGGAAACCACGATTTCGTAAGGGGTTCCCTCAGAAAAAATGGGAAAAAATCTAAAAAATATTTTGTTCTCAGATTTGGATGCAGATCGATGGGGAATCAATCTACAAATGTTTTAAGACATTCCTTCCAAGAATAGGCATAGTTATAGATGAAAGGCCCTCAGATAAATATACGAAACTCCAAAATCCATAAAAAAAAAATTATTATAAAAAAAAAAAAATCAGATATGAAGCTTGTTTTTCTTTCTTTCCACGATAAGGTCCAATGGATTAAAATAAAAAACAAATATTCTTTACAAATATTATTAAAAATAATTATCATTAATAATTTAATTAAATAAAAATAGTCGTAGATGCAAACCAAAGTGAAAAGGGTACAAACGTATACAGGTACAAATGCGACAAAGAGGCCACTGCTTTTTTATTAACAATAATATAATAATTAAAAAAAAAAGAAAATAATTAAATTAAAAAAGAAAGATACACAGATCTGAAGCTAGTTTTTCTTTGTTTCCACGATAAGGTCCAATGGATTAAAATAAAAAATAAATATTCTTTACAAATATTATTAATAATAATTATCATTAATAATTTAATTAAATAAAAATAGTCGTAGAAGCAAACCAAAGTGAAAAGGGGGAACGTATAAAGGTACAAATGCGACAAACAGCCCACCTATTTTTTTCACGAAAAAATAAAAATTAATAAAAATAAATAAATATAAAATATTTAAAAAAAAAAAACCAATGAGGCACGGTCATGGGTGCTGGTAATCGAAAGCCAAATTAAAAAAAAAAATAAATAAATAAATAATTGTAATAATTGTTACTGTCAAAAAATAAAAGTAAAAAATTAAAATAAAAATATATTTTAGTATTTATCCAGAAGCTGGACTGTCCTGCTGGTCGGACTGAACTGATTCTGGTCTACAGAATCCACCGACTTTTATAGAATATTCAGATTTCAGGGCCTACTTGGTTGGGAGGTCTGGAAATTGTGAGAAAAAGTAATCGATAGGTTTAGAGCTGCCTACACGACTGAAATCGATATTTAATGCGTTTGTAGGGGCTCTAGAGATGACTAAGTTTTGGATTTAAATTTTAAATAAAATATTTTCACAGGAATAATAATAGATAGTATCTTATCATCCCGACTTGAGAGGTATGACAATTTCTTTCCACATATACTGGCCATGAAAGGCTTCTCCAGACTATCCAATTTTTTGCAGTGCCTTTTTTTCAGGAGGCATCCAAAGATCTTGTAATGAGGCAGCGCTAATTAATTTGTATAATGTGCTGACTGGGAGACGACCAACCGACCGACCGACCACTGATAAGTGGCCGTAAAAACACACAAGGGTCTATTCTATATAGGAACGTAGGTATGTGGATATGCCCCCCTTTGCCAGGGACGCCCCTGGACGCCCGAGCTGGCGGCCAATCAATTAGAGGACCCCAGCACCCGCGAAGGCCCCTCAAGGCTGGCGTGGTGCGAAGAGGAAAACGTTTATAGTGCGTGTAATCAGCTCTTAACTATAATTTATAAAACTGCAGTTCTTGCACCCGTCCTGCTCCACGACGTAGCCCCCCCACCACCCCCCTTCGAGGGGTTAACATAGTTCGCAGCTTATCGCAAGAAACAAGGGGGGAGAGAGAGCAACGCATCGGCCCGGCGGAAGCAATAAACTTCTGTATAATTAAATAAAATAAAATTAAAAATGTTAATGAGAACAAAAAGAGGGGCGTCGGGCATCGGAGGGGAGGGCCTCGTAATCATGGTCGTCTCAAGTAGGCCCCCCCGGCCAGCGCCTCTGGCTCTGGCTTGTAAACAATTTAGCGTGCCTCTCCATATTATATCATTAAAATTAATACGAATTTGGCGTGCCGCAAGTTATTCACTTTGGTCGGCTGTCACAGTGCGTTCAGCAATGCGATCCATTCTGTTTTTTATTATTTTTCCTTTCTCATAGCTGGCTTTCGAGCTGGCCGACCTGCCCGAAGAGCTTTCTTAGTGGAGGGAGTTGCTGATCTCCTCATCCCACCATGATCTCGGTTTATGCAAATCGGAAACTGTCCCCAGCTACTGCTCTTTGTGGCTGGGCTGCAGGGCATTGTTTCTGGCCAGGCTTGATTTTTTATTCATTTTTTGCGACTTCATTCCGGCCTAACACGACACTGACAAATGTTAATCCATTTGGACCCTGTCGATGGACAAATCTGTCACAAGCTGAGACCAGAAACCAGTGCAGAGAAAAAAATAATCCGTTTAAGACAAGAGTAGGGCAGACCTATTCATTGCAAGGGAACAAGATTTTCCAACTTGATGATCTTCAAAGTAATCAGGCACTGTGTATTGTTATCGATAAAAATCGATAAATATTTTATAGGACTATTATATGGTACATAATATAATATAGTATAGTATAGTATATATAATATAGTATAGTATAGTATATATATACCATAATATCACCTTGATGATCTTCAAAGTAATCAGGCACTGTGTATTTTCATCGATAAAAATCGATAAATATTTTATAGGAGCTATAGAAGCTTAAAGAAGTAAGAATTATCTTTCATGTCTTTTGATGCCAACATATTCTGAAACTTCAAACTTGTAAAAACTTCAGAAACCCCCAGAAGTGTGCTACAAGTTTTGAGTTTTGAAACCCGAACTTTAACCAGGAACTGACCAGAAAGGAGTACCGCCTATCATATAGTCCAGAAGCCCAAGAATAGAATCATGTTATAGAAACACCAGAGCTATGAGTACCACCTATCACACAATATCATAGAGAGCCATAGTTCCCTTTAAAAATCCTTTCCTTAAAAAATAAATACCAAAATGCCATCAAATAAGTCTCACAGTGAAGCTTATTAGTGGCCCGAGCTGACAGTGCAACTTAATTGGTGCAAGGTGCATCGACTGGCCCCTCCCCTCATCGGCCTGTGGGATTCGCGGAGACAAATGCGAATGCTAAACCTGGCCAACAACAAATTGGCAATCAGGCCGCTCCGGCCAACTGCCCACTGGGCAGGTGTTGGACAACTTAATGCGAAATGGCCGAAAGGCGCAAGCGACCAAGGAGCTGCGTAGAGCGCGTGCCGAGCAAAATATTTTTTTAAGTGGCTGCTCATTAATCGTAATCTTGTGGAGAGCAGAGATGCCCCTGCTCTGGCTCCTCCTAGCATCAGTTTCTAGCAGTGTATTATGATTTGTTAATATTTTTGGAATTAATCCCGCCAGGTGACACAGGTGCCAGCCGGAGGAGGGACAGCTCCCAGTGGCCAGTAGTGGCCAGGGCCCGGCTCGTTTGTCTAATTGCAAACTGGATAAGCGCTTTGAGGCTTTGGGCCCCAAGCGGCACGCCCCTCGTCCATTTGTCAGAGTTCGCTTTTTAGGTGTAAATATGTTAATGAGTGTGAGTAATTTCCAGGAATTTCCTGCCACTCGACTGTCGATGGAGGAGCAGTAGGCCCCGGTCTTAATTGGAATTCGAATGACGTATGCCGGCGATTAATTTCGCTCAGTGCGTAATCAAGTCGAAAATTTATTGAAGTTGCAATAATTGCGCCAGCGGCATTCGGCATTAGGCATTAGGGGGTTAACAGCGGGGCGCTGGTGGTATTTCGCATTAAAAGCGGGCCGGGCCGTAAAGGGTTAAATGGGGAGTCGCTCATTAGAAAGGCTTCAAGAGCTTTCGCCTGCGTGCGTTTTGATTTTGAAGCCGCAGACGATGAGGATGACGATATGGCATCCAGAACAGACCTTCTCTTCCCCCCAGAGCTACACTTTCCGAAAATGTTTGTACAACTTTTACTAGAGAATCAAGTCTGGGAGACTATTGGCTCTGGAATCATTATTTTCGGTGCATATTTTCGCTTTGTTTTAAGCTAAGTCTCCCCCCTGACACCTACTCTTGCCACGTCTGTGGCTGCCCTGCCGCACAAATCCGCGGCAGTCATGCTTCATGCATGAATTGTAGCACAGCGCCCCTTGTTGCCGCGCAATCGAGTCAAGTGGCTCACATTCGGGCCGAAATATGCCGCATTTTGGCATTCGAGGCCCTCAATCAGGCCCTACGCACAGCTCCTGGTCTGGTGGTGTCTGGAGGAGCTTTAACCGACAAATTAACATCGAAGGCGCCCTCTCACCTCAAGACATCATGACTTCAGGACTATAGCATACCGCTCTCTCCAAGGCCCATCTAGCAATTATCTAAAAATAAGTACGACTTGAGATACTAACAAGAATGGAAAGCTAACTTCGGGCGGAGCCGAAGTTGATATACCCTTGCAGATATGTGGCAGCTTATATTATTAGATATATATCGGATCTTATATAGTCGGCCGATCCTTATAAAACTCGGCAGATCAAATTTGTTTGCCGAAAGTAGAATCCATACAAAGTCCCAGTCTTCTAACTTAAAAAACAACAGAGATATGGCATTTCCGATCAATCAGTTATATGGCAGCTATAGGATATAGTCGGCCGATCCTTATGAAACTCTTCAGATCGAATAAGTCTGCTAAAAGAGGAGTCCACAGCAAGTCCCATCCTTCTAACTTAAAAAACAACGAAGTTATGGCATTTCCGATCAATCAGTTATATGGCAGCTATAGGATATAGTCGGCCGATCCTTATGAAATTTGGCAGATCGAATAAGTCTGCTAAAAGAGGAGTCCACAGCAAGTTTCAACATTCTAACTTAAAAAACAACAAAGTTATGGCATTTCCGATCAATCAGTTATATGGCAGCTATAGGATATAGTTGACCGATCCCGGCCGTTCCGACTTATATACTGCCTGCAAAGGAAAGAAGGATGTGTGCAAAGTTTGAAGTCGATAGCTTTAAAACTGAGAGACTAGTTTGCGTAGAAACAGACAGACAGACGGACAGACGGACAGACGGACAGACGGACAGACGGACAGACGGACATGCTTATATCGACTCAGGAGGTGATCCTGATCAAGAATATATATACTTTATAGGGTCGGAGATGTCTCCTTCACTGCGTTGCACACTTTTGACCAAAATTATAATACCCTCTGCAAGGGTATAATTAAACAGAAAAGAAACAAAACTGGTCTCCTGGTGGTGCAACCAAAAAAAAAACAAGAGCCACTTAACCCAGCTGGGTCAGTGAGGCATTTCCAACTGCCCCGGGGCCAGAGCAGTTAGTCTGGACTCCTCCGCCGCCGGAGTGGCAGTCGGGGGAACCTGGCGTTAAATTTATTGCCCAAAAAAGGTGACCCAAAAAGAGCAAATAACAAGCCAAAAAAAGGGAAAACGCAACCCTCTTTATTCTAAAAAAAATAAAAAAGAACTCGAGGAATTAAAACAATTGCATAGTTTGCATAATTTTTGTAAACAAAGTGGTGGCTCAGGGCTCATACACAGAGAGAACTTTTAGGGATAACCAGGTCCCATAGAGATTAGAGGAAAAATAAGCTAAGGTAGGTTCAAGGTATGAAGTTCTAATCAAACCCCGAAGTATCTCTCAGTGCGAAGAGCCTTGGAGGCTTCGGGGGTTGGATCAGCAGAAGCTGCCAAGAAACGCGCGAAAATGCGAATTAATCCACTGCCCGGCTTTTGCTTTCTTTAGGCTTCGCTGATTTGCGACCCAGCCCCCTTCCCCTCCTCCCTCCCGCTTCCCGCTTCCCGCCCACTTAACCCCCTATCGATTTACCAAATCAGCTAAGCCCCCAACCACCCCTCCTCCTTCCTCCTTCCTCCAATCCACAAAAAAGAAAAACAACAACCGCGAAACCCTCTCCCTTGACTCTGTCAGTTATTCAATTTTAGCCATTTTATCGCCTCAACATGGAAAACCTTTTAAAATCGCAGAGCACACTGCGAGAAAATAAGGAGGGTTAAGGGGGAACCATTACCACTCAGTACTCAGAGCACCGGGTGGGTGGTGGGTGGGTGGTCGGCACTCAGTGGGCTGTGGCATCTAGGCCCCTGCTTATCAATTGTTATCGATAGGCCGTTGCCGCAAAACGAACTCGAACCGAAAACAATACAGGAGCTGGAGGCGGGAGGCGGTAGCTAACCAGGCCCAGAAGCCTGGTGGGGCATGCCACACACACATACACACACTGCGACAACTATAATTGGCCATAAAACATTTTCGAGGGCCGTTGACTGACACTTCAACAGCGGAAGGCCAAGCCAGGCCAACAAATGGCCAAAAATAAAATGCAGATTTAATTAAAAAAGCTCTCTCTTCCACGCTCTCTGACATATTCCAGCCGTACAGTATGCGGCAGCGCCCGCACGCAGCGTAGGGCAGGTTAAGGATTCGTTTTCTATTCTTCCCCAAAGACAGTGACAGAGACAGAGACCCAGAGCGCGACCGAGCGAAGACACCTTTTTACAATTTTTTTTTGTTAACACTTTCGGGAAACTTTGTTGACGGCCAAGTTAATGGCGGTTGTTGGCCAAAGGACACGCACTGACACGCACCCCTAATTACTACCCTTTATTCGGGTAGACTACCATGACTCCTCCCCGCCTCGGGGCCATTGATGGTCCATCATTTGGTTAAAACTTTTCAATTAAATGTTAATTATGCGAAATTGCCATTGACCATTATGACGGGTTGCGGCCAACTTTGGCCCCACCTTCTTAGCCCTGACTGTGGCATGCCGCACCCCCCTGGCCACTGGCGCACGCCCCTCGCAACCGGCAACTACAAATTTAATTTAATTGCATTTCATACGCCCATTTGGCTGCCACTTTGAGGCTCTTCTCCGTCTCTCCGGCCTGTCTTGCGTGTTTTTTACGTTTAGTTTCAGCTTTTTGTTGCAACACTTGACTTCTTTAGACGGAGGGGGCGGGGGCCCTGTGCTTGGTGCAAAATTTTAATTGCCTTGCAACCTGACTCGCTCGAAATTTGGTTACCTTCTCCTATTTGCCTCTCTGCTTGGCTTAAAAAAGACAATAACTAGCTCAAGATCCGGTGGATCAAAGTATAAAAAATATCATTAAATAATTGTTTGAAACTTAAGCTTTGGAGTGGAGTGGAGAGCAAAATGAGGTGGTGCTTGCCACCGATTCACAGCAACAAAGGCAATCGAAGCGAAAGATTAAACATACTGGCGAGTGTACTGGTGACATCACATTCTCCATCCATGATCGAATCTGGAAGGCATATTATTATTTTCCAGGAGGGGTAAAGGGCTATGGCTGGTGGCACCATCGCAGGTGTGTATTCTACACTATTCTAATTTTTATTTATCTTTTGTCTTTCATCTGTAACAGGACAAGATACTAATTGTTTTTTAAGCTGTGCCCTTAAGTATCTCAAAATAATGAAAAGAATCTTCTTTACTTTTGGAAAGTGGCTGAGAAAAGAGCTCCTGATAGAAGCTGGCTCTGGAGGTAGTCCTGATGGGCTAGTCCTGATACATATACGCGAGATGGCGTCTAAGGAGTCGCCTTCGCTCCCCAAAAGAACCAGACAGAACCCGGTACTGGCCACCAATTAAATCGATTACCATCCCAATGCAACTTGCAACTTGCAACACCGATCCACCGATTCGCCTTCACACACATTTTCACTGTCATTTCCAATTGGCTTTGCCGCAATGCCCCTCTTGCCACTAGCCAGTTGCCACTTGCCACATGCTTGCAACTTGCACCGTGCCCCCTTGGCCATCAGTTAGTTATTTTCCTTTCGTTTCGCTGGATTGTCACTTGTTGCAATAAATTGAAATTGACCAAAAGCGTGCGACAATGTGCAGCATGCAGCGTGCAACGTGCAACGTGCGACACGTATCTTGTTGCAAGTGCTGACCGACCGGGAATTCAGTTTCGGTTTCGAATCGACTTTTCGCTTTTTTTGGGGCTCGGCTTGACAATAAATGTCAACACTTGGCGGTCGCTAATTTATTGGCGCGCCCGATGCGTTCACTTTATGCCTCCAGAGGCATCGGATCGGATCGGCGCTACGTGTGTTTGTGGGCTTGTGCCTTTGTGCCACAAAAATAAATGAAATTCAAGCAGAAAAGAAAGAGGCATCGATTGGGATGGGCTTTTCGGGATGGGTTCAAGAGAAGGCAGAAGAGACTCTGGGAAGAGTTTTCAACTCGAATGCAAGCAAATACCAGACGAAAAAATACTAAAATAGTAAGTATTAACCATTTTACAACACTGGTAGGTGGCCTCAGCAAGTTACAACAACAAAAAGCAATCCTTAGACTAAGGAATTATTTAAAAAAAAATTATTTTAAAGAAAATTAGTGTAGAAAACAAGATTATTTATGGTTTTAACTCAAGAAAGTGGACCAAGTGGAGGTTATAGCTCTTGCCAGTGTTGACAAACGTTAAGAAATCCACCTTAAAGCTATTATTTATAAAAATAAAAACAATAATTGAAAGCTATTGTTTGAAAGTTAAAGTTATACTCAAGAAATACAAACATGCCAGCCTTTTTTCCAATCAGTGTTGGAAAAGGACGAAATCTCCGAACAGGACCTGGCCGGAGACCCAACGAGACCCTAAACTCCCACATGCCTGGCATTAAAGAGCCAACATTAACCTCCATCCCTGGCCCTGCCCTGCCTGCCGCCCACCTTTTTATGGTGAAGGCCAAGCAGCCAGTTGAGGTGGGTTAATTTTATTGGCCAAATAAGTGGGTATCAAATTTAATGGCCAACAGCGCCGTTGAAGAGAAAAAAAAAAACAAAAGGCGATGGGGGTGGTGGCTGCCAGGGGGAGCCGTCACAGGCGGTGGGGTGGGGAGGGAAACGCGCAGTGCATAAAGCGTAAAAATGAGCCAAAATAAATAAGAAGCCACGAAAGGAAAGGGCCAAAGACAGGGCCGAAACAAGACCGCGAAGGAGGTGGGACAAGTGGCAGGGAAATGGAGTTAAGGGCCCTTTGATTGATTGGCCGACAGCGGAAGCGTGACGTCACTGCCAGTTGCTAGAAAATATACATCAGACTCTTTCGAGGAGACAAAAGAGCTGTTTCTTAGCTTTAAAAAAAATAATAAAAAATGTATACATTATATTTAATTATAACTATAAAAATATTAAAAAAAAAAATCATTGAAATCTTAAGCCCAGAACTGTGAGTAATAATTGGAATATAGTCAGCCGATCCTATTAGTTGCCCAAAAAAGTCCCATCCCTCTAACTAGAAAACCACCAACTTTTATGGCATTTCCAACCAATCTGACTTATTTTTTTTAGTTTTCATTATTAACCTTTTAACTATTAATCTTAAATTCGAGGCATCTACCAAGCTTGCACAGGATCTTGTTGCTTATCTCCCAAGTGATAACAGACTGATAACAGACTGACTCCAACGATTGCACATGGAGAGCCCCATGAGGTGGTGATAGTATTCAACAATTTTGGGTTACAAAGTTATCGGTTATCGGCCATCGAAGCGAAGGATATATGCCGAAAAGTACGGACCGAAGTCCTTACAAAGTTTTCCACCTTAGATCGAGACGAGGAGGGAGATCCTCTTCGTTTGGCAAAGGAATTGGGAGTTGGCCTGGTGGCTCGATTCTAGTAGGAGGTTTTCTTTAAAAACTAATATTAAATAATTAATTTTTAGTTCCAGTTTCTCATTTAAGTAATTTATTTAAATAAATCATATTAACTTGCTTATCCAACGAAAGGAATAATGGAAAAAACAGCAGGGCCTTTGGAAAATGAGAATTAAGATGAAAAACTATCGGAGATTCATTAAGTTTAATTATTTTATGATTAGGAATTCAGCTGTACTCCTGATTGTTTTAAAGTTTTTAATAAAAATAAAATTTATTAAAAGGAAATTGTTGTTTTTGGAGGCCTTCATCAAGGGAATCATACAATATTGTAGAGTTTGAATCGTGAAATATTTAAAATATTAAACTTATGTCCTCAGGATGCACTGTTCTTGAATATTTGTTCCTAAATGGCAACAAAGAAGAGGCTCCTATTACCTTAACCTACTTCCCAGTTGCCACCAGCCCAGCTCCGATTGCTGGCCAATTGGCCGAGGACCTGGCTCGCTGTTGGCTTACATTAGTTTCGTTTGGTTTGAGTTGCAGTTTGCTTTGGCTCTGGCTTGGGCTTGGGCTTCCATCTACTAACAAGCCGCCGCACGAAATTCTTCCGCAATTTTCACATAACTCAGTCCTCGGAGGAGGAGGAGGAGTGGGGGCGAGCGGGATTGGCAATTTTCACGCTGATTTTCCATTGCACTCCGGTTCTCTGCGTATCAGCATCGTGTGATCTGCTGCTCCTCCCGCCAAGCCCAACAGCCGGGGCTGGAATAAAAAAAAACGCATGATCACGTTGGCTTACGCATCATTTAATGGGTTCTAGCTCTGGCTGGCCCAGAACTGGCCAAGAGCTGTTGATGGAAAGGACAGGAGGGGCGTCCAAGGCAGGCCGCCATCCACCGCCGACTGGACTGGGAAGGCACCCACCAACTGGGCATACAACTTTATCACTTGCCCACAAAATATCTTCAATTGGTTCCATTAAACTTAAGCTGCGATCCCCGAGCACGTTTCTTCCTGGCCACTCCACTCCTCCACAGGCCGCCTCTGCACTGGGAAAAAAATGATGCGGCTCCAGGACTCCAGGGCAGTGCTTCCCTTCCTCCGATCTATAGAAGATTTTTCTTCCAGTGCCCCCCATAGCCGCTTCCTTCGTGCGTTGCCATCATCATCGTCATCCACATGGCCGCGTGGTCGTGCCCAAAATTAACCTGACCAGGGCATGATCATGGAGGCAGCAGCAGCAGCAGCAGCAGCAGCGGCAGCAGACTCTGGCAAACTGCAACCCAAACAGAAACGCAGTCCGAGAGTCGCTATAAATTCTATTGGCGTATCTATCTACACTATTTCTAATTTGGAACTCCTTAGGCCCGGAGAGAGCCCCCTTGGTAGCCGGCTCCCTGCCCTGGGAACTGTTGGGAGCTGGGAGCTGGGATCGGGCATCGGGCATCCACGCTCAGAGCTCACTTTTGGCCAATTTAAGTTTAAGTGCTTTGGTAACAGTTTCGCGCTTTCGAAACCCGAGTCGTGATTTATTTTTCTCAGCCTCTTCTCGGTCTCGGCCGTGGAATGGAATTCCCTATTTTTAGCCCCGCCCCCCCTTTTAGAGCCGCAGCCTCCTCCCCCGAAACTCCTCTCGCCATACAATCTTCTGTGGGTTTTCCTCAAGTGCCGTTTTTCACGCCAAGACACGCAATCGCCGCCGCCGCCAAGTAAATTAGGAAAATTGATCTAAATTTTCTTGGGAACCTTTGCCTCTCCACGGCGGATCGTTTTTCCGCCAAAAAGAGGTTTCCCAACGAGGAAACCAGAGGAAGATCATAGCCATCAAGTACATGTCTCGGGCGACAAACAGACAGTCCAACTCATTCGTCAACCAATTAAAATTCAATAAAAACTTAGAGCCAATTCCTGCGAAAGCTTATCACAAAATTGCGAATCTCTGGGAGAATCGGGGGCATGACTAGAAGCAATCAGTACAAGTTCCATGTAAACAGTATCGCCATCGGAATATATATACATAGTGTGTGTATATGCTGGGGAGCGTGTACATAGAAGCCCCAACTGGCAGCAACAAGTTCGAGTTAAAAATCTTGGCCGGGTCAGCGACAGAGTCAAGTGCAAGTTGCAAGAGGCGGCAGCCACAGACTCCAAGGCACTGCGAGAAATAATTTATGAAATATTTTATAGTTTTGTGGACACTTTCATCCTGAAAATAATTTTTGAATAAAAATAAATGGAATGGAAGTAGGACTTCTCGGAAACCCCTTAAGTACTAATACTTTTCGCCCTCTGTAATCTGAGAGTACCCCCACCACCAGTAGCCACCAGTGCGGCATGCAACCTGAACTGGCAACGTTCGCCTCCTCGTTCGGCCGTCACCTAATCTGCTCCAAATCAAAATTGCTTATTAAACGTGGCGAGGAGCGACGACTGGCTAGCTGGTCCACGTCCACGTCCACGGCCCAAGCCAAGTATCTGAATCTCTGTGGGCCAGAAGCTGGCACAGTTGGCTGGGGGTTCCAGGAACTAGTTCGCCAAAGGACCACGCTTGTTGACGGAAATGTAATCCGCTAATTGGGCTTTCATAAAAATTTTAAAAGAGATTATCCATAAGCTACTAAGATGTTCAATAAAGTATTTAATATTTTAAACAATTATGTTTCTTGTTAAGGAAATAAATTAAATTAAAAGCTAGAAGCTCACGAGATTAGTTCCTGGCTGAATTATTCAAAGCAAGCCACTGACTTTCGGACCAAAAGCCCAGAAAACAGAAAGCTGACTGCCAGAATCCAGAGTTCGCGTCGATCACGATTGGCTTCTCCGCCAAAATCGAGAATCGGGGATCGGGAATTGGCGATCAGGGCGGAGGAGCACCAGAGGGGGGCCTAGGCCTATCTTGATGGGCCTGGGATTGGGTTTCGGGATGCGGCGCTACAGGCTCAGCTCACAGCCAAGTACCACAAACTGATCGACGATGACGATGACGTCGGTGTCGTGGGCAAGTGTTGGCCTTTTGGCCAAAAAACAGCCAAGACTTGAGTTGATCTTCAATCGAGTTGGTCTTCAAGGCCTTCTTGCAACTTAACTTGGCTTGGCACTCCTGCTGCCACCTCCAGTCGTCCGTCTCCTGCCTCCAGCCATAGCGGCCTCCACCATCTCAATTTCTACGTTCGACCTCTGAACCGTAATGGGTTCTGTATATATTATAATTGCCGACCGTGCTACACCCAATCTCCTCCAGGTTGGATTTTGGATTTTGGCTTTTCCGATTTCGGTTTCTGGGAGGAAAGCAAGGAGGAGTGGGGACTGGCGATCTGGCGATTGCCGCGGAAGCCTCGAACTGGATTCGTCTCGACCATATCATCGCCAATCGCAATCTTTCCAAGAATATTCAAGAGGGAAGCCAGGGACCGAGTGGAGGGGTGATGGCCACAAAGATAGAGAGAGGGACAGAGCTCAAGTGGACTTGTCGCATTAGCACCAGGCCGGTGCAAGAAGCATTAGGATTAGGATCGCACATTGGCAGCAGAAATCGGTCAGCATGAAAGGATCACCAGCCAGCGGAGCAGGAAATGGCAGGTTTTTGATGAAAATAATTGGGTCGGAGAGATAACTGGCATCCCCTACGTCTACAAGTCACCCTCCTAGACCTTTCACCTTTCAACTCGATTAGGAAATCTCAAATGATTTCCCCCAAACCCAGTCCCCCTAGACCTTCCCGTGAGAGAGGTTGTGTTGTTTTCGTCCCTAACCGTTTCGGTCGCTGTCACATCAACTGACGACAGATAAAATTTCTACAAATTCTAAAAATAAAAGGCGAACCTAAGGAAGGCGGAGCAGCGATCCAGAGGAGCTTGACAGACAACCGGAGAGGGAAGGCGCACAAGGACATGTCGACGGCTCCCGAAGACCGACTGCGGGAGAACCTGAACCGCTGCCTGTCGGATGCCCTCGTCAAGGGGATCGGAGGCCTGGTGATCGGATCCGTGGTCACCCTGCTCTTCTTCCGTCGCCGGATCTGGCCCATTTGGCTGGGCACCGGGTTCGGCGTGGGCATGGCCTACAGGGGATGCGAGAAGGAGCTCAACTCGCTCAAGTATAATCCTCCCGAGTGACGATGTGACTTTCACTTAATTGATGATAGACTTTGACTTGGACTTGGACGTGGACTTGGACTAGTGGCATGTGGCGTGTGATTGGCAAACTATTCTGTTTTTAATTCTGGATGCCTCCATGGAAGCAAATCAATAAAAATTAGTATTTCATTTCAAAGCATGGCTCTTCCTATCTTTCCCCCCGAAGTGGATCTGTTGGCACATTAACAGCCTGACGGAGCGACTGAGGGGGTAGCCCCTTTAAGGCTCGGCAGGCACTTAACCTTCGATCACGATCGATTTCTGCCAAAATAGATAATAATCGATGCACACTGGCGAGTGGAGGGGCCGGCAATCTGCAGCAATCTCAGCGATCTATATGGTCATGCAGCATGCGAGTTTACTTTAAACCTGCACTTGCCAAAAAAATTAAATAAAAAATAATAATTAGGATAACTAATGAAGATTTACTTTTTTAACACGTGCTTATCAGAATATAATAATATCTAGAAGTTAGATTAAAGATTTATATATATTTCTTCCACTGCACTGGCCATCTAACGACTAAGTTTTCGATTAAATGTCTCGCCAATCATTGGTTCATGGACTCTTGCTTTTTTGCCAACAATTTATGTGGAAAAATATTAAAGAATAAATAGCGTGGCTAGCAGATAGATCTCTATAATTTCTTTATTTTTGTAAACCCTAAAAAGCGGGAAAACAAAAACCCCCAAGCACAAAGGCCAACCCTCGCCACCCTCCCACCAAAGTGCTTGGGAAAACAGTGTCGTTGGCGGCGGCGGCGGCGGCCGTGTTGACGTGTTAAGTGTTTTGGCCAAGAGATGGCCCCAAAACAGGCCGAAAAGAAAAAAAGAAACGCCAGACAGCCAACGGAAAAAAGGCAGCTGAACTTGGTCCGCTTCTTCCACTTGCCTGGACCTGGACCTGGGATATATAATTTCGACTTGCCGCCCACAATTTTTTTCCAAAGGCTTTTGGCTTTTTTTTTGGGGGGGGCGCAACTGAAGCTTAACTCGAAAATTGCAAATTCGGGTGTTCAATCGAGTCAAATCCTTTTCTATTACCAACTCGGCCGCTGTGCCAGAGCTCTGTGTTTAAAGAAATTGTCGGCCTCATGAGCAATTTAATGCCTGATTTGCCTTCTTCCCTCTTCTGGGACTCCAACTGCACTCTGCAGTCCGTGGCTGTTGGCCTTAGGGCTTCCTCGGGGGCACGTAGGTGTTTTCCCAATCGGATTCCTGGCACAGTTTTCACGCTTTGCCAGTTCCCAATATGATTCACAAGTTTTTGGCTTTTGGTTTGGATATGAAGCATTTCCTATGCTATCCCCAGATCTCAGAGACCATCCACTTGGCCTTTCAAATAAATAAAACGTTCAAGGCTGATCAAAAATAAAATAATATCTGCAAGATACACAAATCGCGAAGCTTCTTTTTCCTTCTTTCCACGAATAGGTCCAATGGATTAAAATAAAAAATAAATATTCTTTACAAATATTATTAATAATAATTATCATTAATAATTTAATTAAATAAAAATAGTCGTAGAAGCAAACCAAAGTGAAAAGGGGGAACGTATACAGGTACAAATGCGACAAAGAGGCCACTGCTTTTTTATTCACAAAAATATAATAATTAAAAAAAAATAAAATAATTAAATTAAAAAAAAAAGATGCACAGATCAGAAGCTAGTTTTTCTTTGTTTCCACGATAAGGTCCAATGGATTAAAATAAAAAATAAATATTCTTTACAAATATTAAATTAAAATTAAATAAAAATCGTATAAGCAAACCAAAGTGAAACCCTTTTCGGGACGCCTTCAGGTACAATGCGACAAGAGAAGCCACTGTATTGGTTCCTCACAAAAATAAATATTAAAAATTAATAAATAAAAATTAAGAAACAGGACCCGAACACTGCCACATTCACCAGCACTCTAGAAGGATCCAAATAAAAATTAATAAAAAAAAATAATAAGGGCCCATAAAAGGGGGAAACCACGATTTCGTAAGGGGTTCCCTCAGAAGTTGGTTTTTCTTTCTTTCCACGATAAGGTCCAATGGATTAAAATAAAAAATAAATATTCTTTTCAAATATTAATAATAATAATTATCATTAATAATTTAATTCAATAAAAATCGTCGTAGAAGCAAACCAAAGTGAAAAGGGGGAACGTATACAGGTACAAATGCGACAAAGAGGCCACTGCTTTTTTTATTCACAAAAATATAATAATTAAAAAAAAGAAAATAATTAAATTTAAAAAAAAAGATGCACAGATCAGAAGCTGGTTTTTCTTTCTTTCCACGATAAGGTCCAATGGATTAAAATAAAAAATAAATATTCTTTACAAATATTATTAAAAATAATTATCATTAATAATTTAATTAAATAAAAATAGTCGTAGAAGCAAACCAAAGTGAAAAGGGGGAACGTATACAGGTACAAATGCGACAAAGAGGCCACTGCTTTTTTTATTCACAAAAATATAATAATTAAAAAAAAAGAAAATAATTAAATTTAAAAAAAAAGATGCACAGATCAGAAGCTGGTTTTTCTTTCTTTCCACGATAAGGTCCAATGGATTAAAATAAAAAATAAATATTCTTTACAAATATTATTAAAAATAATTATCATTAATAATTTAATTAAATAAAAATAGTCGTAGAAGCAAACCAAAGTGAAAAGGGGGAACGTATACAGGTACAAATGCGACAAAGAGGCCACTGCTTTTTTTATTCACAAAAATATAATAATTAAAAAAAAAGAAAATAATTAAATTTAAAAAAAAAGATGCACAGATCAGAAGCTGGTTTTTCTTTCTTTCCACGATAAGGTCCAATGGATTAAAATAAAAAATAAATATTCTTTACAAATATTAAATTAAAATTAAATAAAAATCGTATAAGCAAACCAAAGTGAAACCCTTTTCGGGACGCCTTCAGGTACAATGCGACAA
The DNA here is from genome assembly GCA_035047585.1 of Drosophila monieri. NCBI lineage: Eukaryota > Metazoa > Arthropoda > Insecta > Diptera > Drosophilidae > Drosophila > Drosophila monieri. The sequence goes on along the minus strand of JAWNPJ010000061.1, from coordinate 8,626,329 downwards.
GAGAAGCCACTGTATTGGTTCCTCACAAAAATAAATATTAAAAATTAATAAATAAAAATTAAGAAACAGGACCCGAACACTGCCACATTCACCAGCACTCTAGCAGGATCCAAATAAAAATTAATAAAAAAAATAATAAAATAAAAAAGCAGAAAACGACGTTTAAGCGCAGCCATTCAAGAACCCAATCTTATTCACAAAAATACAAAAAAGGAAAATAAAAATAAAATAAAAAATAAAATAAAATATTTATCCAGAAGCTGGACTGTCCTACTGGTCGGACACAACTGGTACTGATTCACAGAATCCACGGACTTATATACAAAATTCATACTTCAAGGCCTACTTGGTTTTCTTAAGATAGGAGGTTAACAAAATATCGAAAAAGTAATCGATAGGCTTAGAGCTCCTTGCACGATTGATTTGATGTAAATTATATTTTTCCCAGACCTAAACTACAAGTCTTTTAAGACATTCCGCCCAAAAGGGGGAAACCACGATTTTGTTAGGGGTTCCCTCAGAAAAAATGAGAAAAAATCTAAAAAATATTTTGTTCTCAGATTTGGATGAAGATGGAAGGGGAATCAATCCACAAGTCTTTTAAGACATTCCTTCCAGGAATCGGATAGGAATTGGCAAAGATATAGACATCTTTCTGGCCCAAAAGGGGGAAACCACGATTTCGTAAGGGGTTCCCTCAGAAAAAATGAGAAAAAATCTGAAAAATATTTTGTTCTCAGATTTGGATGCAGATCGACGGGGAATCAATCCACAAGTCTTTTAAGACATTCCTTCCAGGAATCGGATAGGAATTGGCAAAGATATAGACATCTTTCTGGCCCAAAAGGGGGAAACCACGATTTCGTAAGGGGTTCCCTCAGAAAAAATGAGAAAAAATCTAAAAAATATTTTGTTCTCAGATTTGGATGCAGATCGACGGGGAATCAATCCACAAGTCTTTTAAGACATTCCTTCCAGGAATCGGATAGGAATTGGCAAAGATATAGACATCTTTCTGGCCCAAAAGGGGGAAACCACGATTTCGTAAGGGGTTCCCTCAGAAAAAATGAGAAAAAATCTAAAAAATATTTTGTTCTCAGATTTGGATGCAGATCGACGGGGAATCAATCCACAAGTCTTTTAAGACATTCCTTCCAGGAATCGGATAGGAATTGGCAAAGATATAGACATCTTTCTGGCCCAAAAGGGGGAAACCACGATTTCGTAAGGGGTTCCCTCAGAAAAAATGAGAAAAAATCTGAAAAATATTTTGTTCTCAGATTTGGATGCAGATCGACGGGGAATCAATCCACAAGTCTTTTAAGACATTCCTTCCAGGAATCGGATAGGAATTGGCAAAGATATAGACATCTTTCTGGCCCAAAAGGGGGAAACCACGATTTCGTAAGGGGTTCCCTCAGAAAAAATGAGAAAAAATCTAAAAAATATTTTGTTCTCAGATTTGGATGCAGATCGACGGGGAATCAATCCACAAGTCTTTTAAGACATTCCTTCCAGGAATCGGATAGGAATTGGCAAAGATATAGACATCTTTCTGGCCCAAAAGGGGGAAACCACGATTTCGTAAGGGGTTCCCTCAGAAAAAATGAGAAAAAATCTGAAAAATATTTTGTTCCCAGATTTGGATGCAGATCGACGGGAATCGATCCACAAGTCTTTTAAGACACTCCTCCCTAGAATCGGATGGGAATTGGCTAAGATATAGCTTCTCTGAGGGCCAAGATGTGCGACCTATGCATTTCCTAACTTTTTTATAGAATTTGACAAAAAATCGACGAAAAAGGATAATGAAAAGGAAAACTTGGATTCCCGAGACATTAAACAGCTTTGGTACAAAGCCCTATAAGCAAAGCCAAAGCAAAGCTTTTCCCAGCTGGAGCGCCTCTCCCTGCTGGTCAGCAAATTGGCCGAAACTACTCCGAATCATAATAAAGACATTTATGGACCCGCGACTGGATTCAATTGTGCGGCATTCAGCAATTTTTGCAATCAATGCGATGCGCAATGGCCCAAAGCAACTGGCCTATAGTCGCGGCCAAGATAATAAGGACGCCTTAAGAATTAAGCTTAGAATTTGAACAATCCTTCGACAAAAAATTAAACTTCTTACAACCTGGGAATATTTTTCAAAAAATCACATTTTGAGTTTGGAAAGATCTTGGCCTATTTTTTTTTTTTTTAGGCCAACTGTGGAAATACGGGTTCGTTGGGTGGGTGTCCCTTTTGAGCTGATCGTGATCCTCAAAAAGGGGTTCAGGGGATCGGGATCGGGTACTCCTGGTACAACTCAATGAGGCGCATGCAAGTCAAAACACTGGACCCCGGTCTTGGCCAAAAGCCGTTGGCCATATGCTTGCCCCGCTCTCATCAATTCCGACGACTTTAGGCCTGTTTTATGAATACCCTTTCCAGGAGCTTCTCGGTTTCGATGAGATGTGTCCGCGTGTCCGCCAAAGAGTTTTCTTATTCAAAGCCTTAGTTTTCACGACAATGGGTTGAAATTTTGAACATACTTTTCCAATGGTCCATAGATTAAATCGAATATAATTGGATAACTATATCCCAGTAGTCGGCATAGCTCTGCCCTTCTGTCCGCTTGTCCGCCAAAAGACTTTTAACGCAAACTAGATGCTTATTTTTAGCGATATGAAGTTGGAAAGTTGTATAAAGTCTACTAGGGAGTCTCCAGACCAGATCCCGATAATAATTCTATAGTGCAGCCCCCTAAAGAGCATCTGAGCTTCGTTTTTCCCCCATTTTCCAGCTTCTCTTGCCAGACCCTGGCCAACGCGGCTAGCCGGGCTAGCTCGGCCTCATTATAGATGCAGCGCCGATTTGTTTTGTTGTCCCCCCATTTGACTTTGAATTGATAGCATCGGGCAGGATCCAACATCCAACATTCAACATCCACAGCCGACGGCCTTTGGCGTTTAGATCTCCCCGTCCTGCTCCCCGGACCAAAAGATTTCCCCTCCGTTCTGTCCTCCTGCATTTAAGATATATAAACGTATTTGAACAATTGAGTTGGCCGCGCATGCGCTTGGCCAGTGGAAATATTTCAGATTCGCATAAGCTTTGCATAGTTTTCGGTTTCCAGTGCACAGTGGTTGGTGGGTCGAGCGAATTGCTGGCCATAAACTTTGGTAATTAAGTGTTTAAGTAGTTCCTATTAAAGCCATAAAGGCTCTTAATAAATTTATGACTGGCACTTATTGTTACGATTTCTCTTCTAAAAAAAAAGAAATGAATTCTTCCTTAAGCTTGCACTCTCGCAGAGTTCATGGGAGTGTTTTGAAGAAAAATGATTCCTCCAAACAATAGTAGCTCTTAGTGAAAAAATGATTACCTTTCACAACTCTTCATTACTTAATTAGATTTTTATACATTGATTTTTATGAAGAAGCAATATAGTTGGGAATGGAGCTCTCATTCCGACTCACTGTCCATACCTATGCTTCGCTTTGCGGCTGTCCACGCACTCCCTGCAGTCACTGTGGCTGCAGTGGCTGGCTTTCTTGTGGCTGCGGTGCCTGGGGCTGTTTAGCTCCGCATTTTTATTTAACATATCATTTAAAATTCATGTAAAACACATGTAGCCGGGCCCCAAACTGCTTTGCATACGGTGGGCATAAAGTACAAGCCAGCGGACATACACTGGGAGAAGTTTATGGGGGGACAGGGTCTCCAGGTGGCAGGAAAAATAAGTTAGGAAAGTCTTTTATTTATTTTTCCCTTTTCAGCTCTTGAGACTAACACACTCTGAATAGAACGAGTTGTAGAAGTTATCCTCTCTGCACGGACAGACGGACAAGGAACGGACACATCACACCCAAGCGCCAGGAGGCGGATTGCGTTTCTTTTATTTTTTTGGGACGATCGAGGACCTTAGCGGGGATTTCTCCTGTGAATTCATAAAACAGAAAAAGAGCAGAGAGAAGAAAAGCTCTTCGGGTCTGTATCTCGAGTGGAATATCTGCAGAGAGGCTGCAGCCAGGCGGCCAGTTGGCCACTTGGCCAGCTTCAGATGAAGATGTCGCTTGTTGCATGCTGCATTTAATTTGTAAACAAAGTCTTTAGTTTATGACTGGAGTTTTCATTTTAGCATATCCCTCGTAGCTATCCAGGCTAGGATGGCAGCCATCCTCCCGCTAGCAGCAGTTTGTACGAAATTTGTAAACAATTCGAGAATTCGAGAATTCCAGAACGCAGAAACGCGAATCAGAATTTGCATAGAGATCGGGATGGGGGATACAGGATGCGACGGGGCACAGGAGCCATTGTTGAGGAAAGGAGGAGGCCTAGAAAGCCCAGAGCTTGACCTTTTGGCCCGCTCCCTCCAGATGTATGTGTATGTTGCTGTAGCCAGTCCCATCCGTTACCCGTGCCGGCCGCATCAAATCAGCAATGACGTGGCCCGACACTAAATGCAATTTATAACACTTTTTTTTTTTTTTTTTTTTTCTTGGGGGTTTGGGGGGTTCTGGGCTGGTTGACTGCTTGGATGGTTGGTTGGTTGGTTGCTCCTGCGAAGATTGTCAAACAACTTGACTTAAAGGCAAGTTAACGAGCAGCTCCCCCAGCTTCCCAGCTCTCCCTCCTCATACTCCATGCTATCCTTAACCCATGAACGACAACTTCATCATGACGGCGACGTTGTCTACTCTTCAGCTCCTGTCATCAGCATCACAACACACGATGGCATGGCGATGGCGATGGAATGGCTTTCGGGGATGGGATCAAGCTGGGAGCAGCTAGGAGCTACAAACTGGGAAGCTGGACCATCGGAGACGGGCCCCAAAAAAAAAACCCATCAAAAGCGCTCAGCCAGCGAACGTAAAATGCAACAAGAATGAATGCAGAGGAGCACATGGGCGTCCGGGAAGGGTTAATAGGAGTAGGGGGGTGGCTACGGGACAGGACAGTTAAGCCGGGACAGGGGAGCGAGGGGAGGGGGGCGTTTGAGTTTATTAAACGGGGAAAGAGGCTTTCACTTCTGAGAGCCAACAAAGGCCAAACAAATGCCCTAACTCGTTATTCAAAAATAATATTTATCTTTTATATTAAAATAATATTAAAATATTAATAGTTTTAAGAGGATTAGAGTTAATTAATGGGCTAGTTGGTCATAAGACTTGAAATTTAAATAAGTCATGATTAATGATCTTATTCAATAAACATAAATGATTATTTAAAGGCTTTTAATGATTAATGATTTAGGGGACTGATTGCCAATAAATCAAAAATAAATCATTAAATAGTTAATTATTAATAAATTATTAATTAGCTTAGTTATGGCAAGTCAACGTAATACAGATTTAAACTGAATAATGATTTTGATCAAAATCAATCGATTCTTGGAGCAGATCAATAAATAATCGATAAGCCAATCGATAAATTAAGATAATTAAGTACAGAATAGAAAAAAAAATAGGCTTGTAATCCAACCATCAAAGTTTTGAAACAAAAATCATAATGAAATAAAAGCGATAATTATCGATAAATGACTGGAATATCTCCACCGATTATGGCCCGATTACAGAGTATAAATATCCGCCCAGAGCCGCCGCCAACGACAGCGAACTGCACTTGTCTGGGTTTTTGGTTTTTATGAACATTTGGGCTTTAAAATAAAACTACCGCGGCCATCACCACCCACACCCACCCCCACCCGGCCCACTCCACGCTGACAGCACATGAATAATGCAAATGCCCAAGAAGACGAAGCATACATTTGTGCACTGAGAGAAACCAGTGCTTAAGAGCGACTTAAAAACTGGCTACAACATGAAGAAGGAGTTAGAGTAGCTGTCTTTCTCTCAGTGTATAGATAGTCGCATCTGGGCTTAATGCCCCATAACTCACCCACCCACCCACGCTGACACACTGACACTAACACCAAGGCAGCTGCTGCCCAAACAAAAACAAAATGGCAGCCCAAAAATAAAAAGGATATAGAAGGGAATCTCATCTAATATGACCGCCCGTCACTCATTAAGCTCTCGGTGTCGTCCTTTATTGTTGTTTATATATCCTCCGATATATACATATTCCGATCCATGTACACGTATAGATGTATTTCGAGAAACTGCCTGTAGCCGCCGGTTATCAGAAGCCCAGGAAATTGCGATTTTTCATTTCTGCCTTTTTTTTTTTTTTGGGGAAAAAGCGCAAGGCATTATGGTCGGGGCGGTTGGGGAAAGGACACATCAAATTTTGTCAAATTTTTCCTTGTTTTTGTTGCATTATTTTAGCAAAATAATTAACACGAACCGAGCATCCAACCATCCAACCATCCAACCATCCATTTATCCATCATTTCAGTTCAGTTCGGCGACTGAAGCTTTTGGCCAAAAAAAGCTAACAGGCAATCTTTTTATCATCAAGATTTCCGACTTCAATGAAACGATTTCGATTTATATCATTTTCCTGCTTAAATAAAACTATCGATATTTATCGATCAAGTTTTAAAACTTATTTTTCCAAATACTTGTTCCTAAAAACCCCTTTCAATTATAGCCAAAGTTTAAGACTAAATATCTGGCACAGTCTCAGGCATTCTGCCTTTGATTCAATAAACATATCGATACTTATCGATATCTTCTTTAAGACTTGTTTTCAATTAATTATTTCAATCATTTTCTTAAATACTTATTCTTCGTCTCCCAATTATGGCCAAATTGTACATCACTGGCACTCTGCCTTTTCCCAGTATTTCTTTTTTTTGTGCTTTCTGCATCCTCCCGTGTGTCCTGGGTGTCCTGGGGCATTTATTTATAGTCCCTCCTAAGCAGCCGCATTATATGCAACATTTTGTCGCCTTGTGATTATTTTTGGGCCTTTCCGGCGAAAATCCAAAACGAGACGAGACGAGCCAAGCCAAGCCATCGCGCCGCCGTCATTTTGCTTGATTGCTTTGGGCTCGAGGCTTTGGCAACTTGATTTTTTATTTTCTATTTTTTATTTTTGCATTTTATTTGCGGCATCTTGGGCTTCGGCCTCTTGTCTTTGGAGGAGGCTGATGAGAATGCCACATGTGCACGTAATATTTTAGTGTCCTTTTACTTTGGCGGGCCACCCTCCCAACTACTCTCGGTTTATTTGTTTGATATTTGCTTAATTTTTAATGGGCTCCTTGGTGGGCCATATTTTTGCTTTACTGCCTCGGGCCGGCACTTGGCTTAATTGAAAGGGGCGTGGCAGCTGCACCGCCTTAAGGCCATAATAACTAATTTATTGTAGTGCACTTCAAAAGAAGACGACGAGCCTTGGGCCGCAGCAGCGAAGAATACTTTTAGGCTTTTCCAACCCAAATTGTGAAATTTGAAGCCAGCTTAGGGGCTTGCATGGAAAATAGTGCTTAGGCACTAATACTAGATACTAATAATTAATTAAAAAGTGTTTCAAGGACTAGCTTTCATTTAGACTCCTTCGAAGTCTAGCCACTTCAAGCCCAAAGTCAATTATTTCTAACCAAAGATCTAATAATAGGAAAGACTCCCACCACAACCTCTTCAGAAACCACCATCATTAATTATTCAAATCAGCCGAGGAACCAAAAATGGTTTTCCGAGAACTGCTAGACCCAGAAAGCCTCTTTTATGAAACTTACACAAATCGATAGCCATCGGAAGGCAGCCAAAAATTATACAATTATGACAAAATTATGTTAATCGCATGGACCAGACAAGAACATGGGGGTCTGCCATTGGACTGGCGAGGTTACGTCAATGGGAATCCCCCGAACAGAGTTGGACGACCAAGACGTGGTCATAAATCACAATAATAAGTACCCAAGAGGAAAAAATCACAAAACTATTAGTTGGAAGTGTGTAAACACACAAGTGTGAACCAAACTATGAGACAAAAAGAGTTGTGGAGGGAAATAGAGAAGCGGGAATACGCTATATGGGTTATATTTATGAAAAAAGAAATTAAGAACTACTTCCGAAGCAGTTCAGTCTTGAAGCCTAAGATAGGAAAGAGAGAAACCCCCTTTTGGCCAAATATTTACATAATTTATTGTAGAAGCAATCTCATTACGAGTGGAACTGCCATTTAAGCCGTTTAGTTATGGCCCGGGCATGAGAATCTTGATCGGATTCAATTTCCCAGAGCCGGCCATCACTTCCCGGTGATTGGATGATATTCGATCACCGATCGTAAAATCGTTTGACAAATTGAATGACATTTCGTCGCACAATCGACGATGACAGCAGAAATGCCACTAATTATGCCACCAACACTGCTCGGCGGCAGAAACTTGATTTTGTAATTGGCGGGCCAATTGCGCGATGGCCCAGAGTTAATCAAACTAGTTTCGGGTCTGGGCCTGGGCCTGCTAGTTTATGCCAAGATGTCACTTTGCTTGAAAGCCAGATGGCTTTATTAGGCTCCAACCTCATTTGTGGCTATTGTTGTTCTAACTGGACGACCAATCTGGAGCTAAAAATAAATAGAATCAAAGACAAAAAGGTTAAAAGTGCTCCATTCAGATACCATTTGCATTCAGTGATTCAATCCATTTTTTTTAATTAGCCAACTTTGGTCGTTAAGCCACCACCTCCAACAACCAGTCCAAAAAAAAATAAAAGCAATTGCTGATCTCAGCAGACGACCGACTGCCCGACTGACTGACTTCCTTCGATTGCCCTTCACTTTCGCGGATTATGGCCGTAAAACAATGATTAAATTTAAGTCCATTTCGTCGCTGTGGACTCTGACACGTTTTGGCGTAGAGAAGGTCAGGGCCTCCTCCAAGCTGAAACCAAATTTCTGCCAAGTAATCAAACAAGTACTGCCCCCCAAGAAACCTTCGCATCCGCCGATCTTCATCTTCGTTTCTGACGAATTAACATGGAATGGCTTTCGATTTCTCAATATTTGTCTCGCCAATTAATACCCGATACTGACTTTTCCAGTATTCCAAGCGCCTCCAAGCGCCGTTCTACGCGATTCTCAAAGTGCTCAGCTAGTCGAGTGTTTGCTTTCGGGGAGTTTACGGAACAAATATGCAGAGGGCTGCCTTCATGCCGATGCAACATTGAGGGGCGAGCATATATTTGCCAGGCCGACTAGTAGTTAGTTGGGTGGAGATAAGTGACAAACAATTCCAAGCGCTTGTTCCACTCACTCACTTGTATTGCGAATAAAAATCAAACAAAACAAACTGGTTTGGCTATCAATTAGCCACAATTTCTCACACCCAAGTGTCGAAATCAGTTGGCATTTTTCGATTTTCGATTAGAACGGAAGCACTATTGTGATTCAGAATCGAACATTCTGATTCAAGACGAACAGCACCCGCATCTCGAGAAGTTGCCCAACCGCTGTCGGGTCTCTGTGTTGGCCAAACTGATTGCCGGCAGGCGCGTTAAACAAAAGTGCAATTTGGCAAACTTTGTCTAAGAGCTCACCGTGCCCCTCTTGTTTGAGCATCGTTTCCAGTCATAACGATCTGGTGGAGGACCATCTCGTACTCCGTACATGATGGCAAATATGTGTGGCCAACATGCATGTGAAAAGGCGGCCAAGCTGTCCAAGATTCGCTGCGACTTGCTCGCTTGTTCCGCAATTGTTTTATGGTCACTGCCGGCGACCCAGAGGCCGAAAGCCCGCCAAACTATATATTTGTTGGCGGCAAACAGACCAACAGCTGGACAGACAAATATTTAGGAAGCTACCGAGTAGCACAGAGAGTTCAAAGAAGAAAACTAGGAAATCTATTCCATCAGATATATATTTTAGATATAGTTTACCCTTCAGGCAAGTATAAGTGAGGGCCTGGACGTCATCTGGTGGCGGGTCCACACCTCTATTAAGTCACCAACAAGTTAGTCCCGCCAAGGCCCAGTCAATATCAACAAACGCCACAAAATTCGCCACAAAAAGAGAAAGAACGAAAACAAATATAGACTCTGCTGTCCATCCAAAATTATAAATCTTTTGTGCCCAACCCGATTGTCGCTGGCATTTGATTTTGATTTTGATTTTTACATAAAACATTCCGTATATGGGGGCTATATATTTTATAGTGTGTTCTTTTTTAATTACAGACGCGAAGCATTCATTTTCATAATTAAGTCGGCGAAGCCAAACAGCGAGTCGGGCCTGAAACTAGTTCCTCGTCTCTGGTGCGTGAATCAGACCCTGCCGACTGGCCAGACTCTAGCCGATTTGCATGCGAATGCTGAGACTGATGGTCTAAAAATAGCCACGCCCCTAAAGATAGGGCCCCCAAAGATATAGCCCCTAAATATTCATGAGATAATGGGGCCCGACGTCACTGGGAATGAATCGGGAATGGGGTCTTGCTTGGCGCCGTCAAAATATAGAACTTGAATTCATTTCGTCATTTCTATTCTGGTTCTAGGGCCCAGCCACTTCCAGCATATTTTAGCCATTTTATGGGCCAGCTTATGGCCTACTAGTTGGCGGTGCAGTTGCCTCAAATAATCAGACTACCGACCTGACAAATGACCAACATTTCAATTCCAAAGCCATTAATAATGTTTCAATAGACTCTACGATCATTTTTCAAACAATTAAGCCAACTGAGCGCCATTGACAGTCCGTCTATTGGCCATTTTCGGCGACAAAACAAATCAATAAACAAATATTAAGTTTTGGCCCAAACGAGTTCCGAATGTCCAGTTCAATGATCGTTAATTATGCTAGATCAGAGTCTGCCTGCTCTAAGAACTCAACGGCCGTTAAATACTCTCTGAGCTGGAAGGCCAAAGCTGGCCATAACAAGTTCATCCATAAAATATATTCTTCCATATATAATATATATAATATTTTAATCACTCACCCTTGCCGATAAAATGGATGTGCTTGGATGGAGAATCCGCCGATTGATCCGTCTTGAGGCCCAATTAGTAGACTCCCTGGCAGATCTGGCCGAAACTTGGCCAAGAGGAGATGGAACTGGTTTCTGGGGTCGATTATGACACCCGGGGCCTGAACTTGCCAGGCGCTAATCAGTGACTCCACTTGGCGTTTCATCGGGAGGATGGCGACAGAACACTGACAGAAATTAGTTCTATTAGTAGGCATTCGTTTTGAACTTGAAAGCCAGAGTTCAAAAGGTTACAGCTCACCTGTGGAAGTGAAATGAATAAGTAACGGGTATCGTCTAGTCTCTTAGCTACTTAGGAGATCTCTTAGCTTAGGAGATCATTTATGAATCATTGTTGAAGTACAAAAGTATATCCAGTATCCAGTAGTTCTTCTTATAGACTTTTAAGTTATCTTCTATGCTCTTAATAGATCATCAGGAAACCTAAATAAAAGCTTAAAAGTTAATGTATCATGATGTTAAGAGGGATAATGATAAGTACCGGGTATAAGATAGTGCTTTAGCTACACTCCAAGTAGTCTCTCTTAATAGATGTTCTTAAGAGATCATTCATAAATCATCGTTGAAGTACATAAGTACCAGGTATCATGTAGTTCCTTGTATAGACTTTGAGTAATCTCCTTTTCTTTTTATAGATCATCTTGAAACTTAAATAGTATAGTCCTTCATCTACAACTAAAGTAGACTCTCTTGATAGATCTTCTTAGGAGATAATCATTGAAGTACAAAAGTACCGGGTATAGATCATCTTGAAACCTAAATAAAGCTAAATAAAGTTAATATTTCATGATATTAAGAGAGATAATGACAAGTACCGGGTATCGTATAGTCCTTCAGCTAGACTCCAAGTAGTCTCTCTTAATAGATCTTCTTGGAAGATAATTCATAAATCATAGTTGACGCACAAAAGTACCGGGTATCAAGTAGTTCCTTGTATAGACTTTAAGATGTCTTCTGTTCTCTTAATAGATCATCTTGAACCTTTAATAGAACCATAAAAGTTAATATATCATGATATTAAGAGAGATAGTGATAAGTACCGGGTGTAATATAGTCCGTTAGCTACACTCCAAGTAGACTCGCTTAATGGATCATCTATAAACCACCGTTTAAGAAAATAAGTACCAGGTATCATGTAGTTCCTTTTATAGACTGTATGTAATCTCCTTTTTTTATAGATCATCTTGAAACTTAAATAATATAGTCCTTCAGCTAGACTCCAAGTAGACTCTCTTCATAGATCCTCTTAAGAGATAACTTATACATCGTCGTTGAAGTACATAAGTACCGGGTATCCAGTAGTTCTTTCTAAGACTTTAAGTATCTCCATTTCTGGAGATGATATTATTATCATCTGGAAACCTAAATAAAAGCTTAATAGTTCATATATTAAGAGAGATAATGATTAGTACCGGGTATCGTATAGTCATCTCAATAGATCACCTAGAAGCCAACAATTTAGAACCAAATGAACTGAATAAGTACCAGGTATCATATAGCCTCCAATCTAGGCCTCTGAGCTAATATCTTCTTCCATTACAGAACTAAAAAGAACTACAGAGTAGAACCTATAGATCTTTTGTGCAAAAACCACTAATATCTCCCAGTGTACTAGCCAAACGATAGTTTGATTGCCAAAAAGGCCAAGGCGCCCCAACTCGACTCGGGTTCTAATCAAGTCGATAAGATCTCCGCTTTGTTATGTTGTCTATGCAAATTCGCCTCCCAGCACCTCCCTGCCCCACCAAGCCCTATCCGCCTGGAAAGAAGCGTCGACAAACAGGCGGAATGGTTGGACGAAGTGTTGTAGGAACCGATTCGATCGATGATCAAAACAAACCCCAATTAGCATAGGCCCATTATATCTCTGTGGGTATAAAAACCTGCAGCACCCCTCGGTGGACCAACAGATTTGGCACAAACATGGTAAGTCTCGGTTCTGGGGGGATTCACCGCTCACCCGCTGACGCCTCCGCCCTTTGATGGAATTCTAATTCTAATTGTCCCACTTTCCTCCTCCTCCAATCTTCCAGAAGCTCTTCCTCATTGCTGTGGCCTTTGTGGGCCTGGTGGCCGCCGACGTCAGCCACCTCAAGCTGGGCCAGTCCGCCGATGGCGGCTACGGCTTTTCGGCTTCCTCCTCCTCCTCATCGTCGTCGTACTCCTCGGGCTCCGTGGTTCCTGGGGGCGACTCGAGCTCCTACCAGCCCGCTGAATACACTCCCGCTCATCTGAAGGCTTCTGGATCCTCTGAAGCCTCCGGAGTTGCCCCTGGAAGCGACTCGAGCTCCTACCAGCCCGCCGAATACACTCCTGCTCATCTTAAGTCTTCCTCTGTGGCTGTTCCCGGAGGAGATTCCAGTTCTTATCAGCCCGCGGAGTACACTCCCGCTCATCTGAAGACTGCCTCCGTGGCTTATGGAGCCTCTCAAGCTGCTGAGGTTGTTCCTGGCGGAGATTCCAGCTCTTATCAGCCCGCGGAGTACACGCCCGCTCATCTGAAGACTGCCTCTCAAGCTGCTGAGGTCGTTCCTGGTGGAGATTCCAGCTCCTACCAACCCGCTGAATACACTCCCGCTCATCTCAAGTCTTCGTCTGTCTCATATGGAGCTTCTGGGGCCTCTGAAGTTGTTCCTGGAGGAGACTCCAGCTCCTACCAGCCCGCTGAGTACACTCCTGCTCATCTGAAGACTGCCTCCGTGGCTGCTGAGGTTGTTCCTGGTGGAGATTCCAGCTCCTACCAGCCTGCGGAGTACACTCCCGCTCATCTCAAGTCTTCGTCTGTCTCATATGGAGCTTCTGGGGCCTCTGAAGTTGTTCCTGGAGGAGACTCCAGCTCCTACCAGCCTGAAGAGTACACTCCCGCCCACCTGAAGTCTTCAGTTCCAGCTCCCATTGGCGCTGATACCGTTGCTCCGGTTCCCGCCGCCATCGGAGCCGACACTTACACCCCGGAGGAGTTCATTCCCCAGGCCGATCGTGAGGCTCACTACAAGTACATCCAGGAGCAGCAACAGACTGTCGTTCCTGGAGGAGATTCCAGCTCCTACCAGCCCGCTGAGTACACTCCCGCTCACCTGAAGACTGCCTCCGTGGCTATTCCCGGAGGAGATTCCAGTTCCTACCAGCCCGCTGAGTACACTCCTGCTCATCTGAAGACTGCCTCCGTGGCTGCTGAGGTTGTTCCTGGCGGAGACTCCAGCTCCTACCAGCCCGCTGAGTACACTCCCGCTCACCTGAAGACTGCCTCCGTGGCTATTCCCGGAGGAGATTCCAGTTCCTACCAGCCCGCTGAGTACACTCCTGCTCATCTGAAGACTGCCTCCGTGGCTGCTGAGGTTGTTCCTGGCGGAGACTCCAGCTCCTACCAGCCCGCTGAGTACACTCCCGCTCACCTGAAGACAGCCTCCGTTGTTGTTCCCGGAGGAGATTCCAGTTCCTACCAGCCCGCTGAGTACACTCCTGCTCATCTGAAGACAGCCTCCGTTGTTGTTCCCGGAGGAGATTCCAGTTCCTACCAGCCCGCTGAGTACACTCCCGCCCACCTGAAGACTTCCGTTCCAGCTCCCATTGGAGCTGATACCGTTGCTCCGGTTCCAGAGGCAATTGGAGCTGACTCGTACACTCCTGAGCAGTTCATCCCGGAAGCTGATCGTCAGGCTCACTACAAGTACATACAGGAGCAGCAGCAACAGACTGTCGTTCCCGGAGGAGACTCCAGCTCCTACCAGCCCGCTGAGTACACTCCCGCCCACCTGAAGACTTCCGTTCCTGCCGCCATTGGAGCTGACACTTACACCCCGGAGAAGTTCATTCCCCAGGCTGATCGTGAGGCCCACTACAAGTACATCCAGGAGCAGCAGCAGGTTGTTGTTCCCGGAGGAGACTCCAGTTCCTATCAGCCCGCTGAGTACACTCCCGCCCACCTGAAGTCCTCCGCCGTGGTGCAGAGCTCCTCCTACGTGCAGGCAGCGCCCCAGGCCAGTCTGATCCCCGCCTACGTCCAGGGCCAGGTGGTATCCGCCATCAGCAAGCAGCTCCAGGCCCCGGCTGTCATTGGAGCCAACTCCATCACTCCGGCCCAACTGTACGAGGAGCCCGCCTCCAACGGCATCGAGGAGTTCAACCCGCAGACCCATGTGCCCGTGGCGATTGGACGCGACACCATCACCCCGGCCCACCTCGTGAAGACTAGCCAGGGCACCCAGTACGCCGCCAACGGAGGTTACGTCTACTAATTTAAGTCGGCCCCCGCCGAAGAGTCTAATAAATATTAATATCCCCCCCTTTTTTTTTAAATCTTCCGTGTTGTCTTCTCTGAAAAGGGCTGGGTTGGTCTTTAAAGAGGAACTCCTTGAAGGCGCCATGACGTTTCAGGAAAAAGTTTCCCAATTACAGTTCTCAGAATACTTCAAGTTGAACTCTAAATGTTGCAACTTCATCCCAGAGAGTGCCGCAGGTTGCATCAACGTGTTGTTGGCTTTTTGAACATCTTCCCCCACTACACGGCCAGAAAAGTTATGGCTGTTACTTTTAAATATTATTTTTATTTTTAAAGATTAAACTTAACAATCTCAAGCCTCATCTTTAAATAAAAAGTGTTTGTCTTTCTCAAACTCTCCCCAAGTTTTTCTCAGTGGAGAAGCCTGAAAGGCTGGACTGCATTTCAAGTTCACGGACAAGAGATGCGCCACAAATAACAACAGCAGCTTGTGGCAGTAAAAGTTGATCTGGCCGACCGGATCCGGAGTCCGGACCATTTAGCTGTTGCTTATTATGTAAAGCCCGCTCTGGGAGTCGTAACTCTCTGGGTGATGCGGGGATCGGTTCTCAAGGCCGGTCTTCTCACCTGATGGCTTTATGGCTTTTTAGAAAGTGAAGACCCCCAGACATTCTCGGGGGAACCGGAGCCCATCAATCTGATTCCCCGACACGGCCTCGGTGCATCTTCGGGCCAATGGATTGGGACTGCGGTTGAGCGCCACGACAGCCCCCCCAGACAAATGAAACAAAAAGCTCTGGCTGAGCCCCCTATTATAATGTGTTAAATTGAATGTTAATTAGCTGGAGACCCTCTTCACCACCAACTAAGCCTGATTGAAGACCCCAATCTTCGTGTCTCAAAGTAGTTCACCCGCTCGTCCGCAGAAAACCCGTTGGGATTTTGGGTCTAAAAAAAATATATATATAATTTTTGTAAATGAGACAAGAAACCCGTTTTCCTGTGCGATTTCATTCGGTTTATGTTGAATTTAGTTTTGATGTGATTTTCCGTCTGGCACACACACTATTTTTGTTGTAACTCCCGCTTGAAGTGTAATAGTGTTGCTGATTCGGCGATTTTTTTGCCAAAATGGAGAAATATTAAAAATGTATAGCGATTCGGATCGCGATTTGGATCGCGGAGATGCAATAAAATAATTTGCACAAGCCTAATTAGGCGGGAATCGGGGGTTTGGTTTTTAATTAGGTTGAAATGTGGCTTTGGCCTTTTATGATGCCTTTTGATAGTTTTTCAGATTTAAATGGCAGTTTAATAAAAACAAAAATGTTAAATTAAAAGTCTTCAAGCTAAGCTTTGTAGGGTATTCCTGAGTATTTTAATCTTTCAAATACTTTTTCTCCGATTTTGAATCATTTCAAGATTTATTTGAAGAGAAAACTAGATAAAAGCACCTTACTACTTTTCAAAATCTTTAAAATTTAATTAGTTAACTGTTTCTCATTATTTTTAAATATTTGTAAAGCTTAACAAAGGGTTAAAAAAAGGGAAAGTATTATCTCCAATTTAATTTTAATTTCTTTTTAAATACTTTACTTTACTTCTTTAGATCTAAAATACTTTGTTCCGACTTCTAAGAGACTTCCCCTGACATCTCTAGTCCCTTCTATGGAAAATTTAGCTCCTCAAACACATTTTGTCACCAAAAGTCACAAGGCGTGTTGAATTTATTGCGACCACACCGGCCGCTTCTTCTGCTTTATTTATTTATGATTTTTTTTTCGTATTTTTTTTCATTTTCAGCTGCTGCAGTTTGAAACCGCTTTCTGAGCCAAAGCCGAGCCGGGGGGCTTTTCTTGAAGCCGGCCGGCGGGGCTATAAATTGAAAGCCCGCTCTAGGGACCGGCATCAGTCGCAGCCTCAAGCTCATCCAGCCCAGTCGCTCCAGCCCAAACAACAACCAAAATGGTCAGTGAAGGATCAAGATCAAGGGCTCGCTTTGGAGAATATTTTGGAAGCCCCCTTCTGGGTTTCGAAAGCCTAACCTTTTTTTTAATAATTTTTTTTTGAAACTATTCGAGTGATTTCGCAAGCCTGCAAGCGTGAGCTAATGTGAAGTGTGTCCTTAATTGCAGAAATTCCTGATTGTGTTCGCCCTGTTCGCCTGCGCGGCCGCCGACGTCAGCCACCTGAGCAAGTACCTGCCCCCCAGCAACGAGTACCTGCCCCCCGTCCAGAACACCTACTCGGCCCCCGCCATCCAGCAGACCTACTCGGCGCCCGCCGTCAGCTACTCGGCCCCAGCTGTCCAGCAGTCGTACGCTGCTCCCTCGGTGAGCTACTCCGCCCCGGCTGCTCCTTCGGTCAGCTACTCGGCCCCCTCGGTCAGCTACTCCGCTCCCAGCAACGAGTACCTGCCCCCCGTCCAGCAGACCTACTCCGCCCCCGTCGTCCAGAGGACCTACTCGGCTCCCTCGGTTAGCTACTCTGCCCCGTCCGTGAGCTACTCGGCCCCAGCTGTCCAGCAGAGCTACGCCGCTCCCTCCGTCAGCTACTCTGCCCCCGCTGTCCAGCAGACCTACTCCGCTCCCTCGGTGAGCTACTCCGCCCCGGCTGTCCAGCAGAGCTACTCCGCTCCTTCCGTCAGCTACTCGGCTCCCGCTGTCGATGTGGGCACCCAGTACGCCTCCAACGGCGGCTACGTCTACAGGAAGTAAGAGGCCTGCTCCCAAAAACTGATCCAGTGTACATACATACTGCCACAAATTCATTTTTTTTTTGTTCTAAAACATCTTTTGTAAAATGTCAACGAAATTCAATAAAACCATAATTTAACAACGAAATGGAAGAGTTTTAAAAAGGGGAGGGAGTCAAAAAGGACCATCTATCTAGCATCTATGGGATATAGTATCTATAGGATATAGTAGTGCTGGTAGAGTAGTGGCTTAGTAGCTTAGAAGGACAAAAAGATATGCCTTAAATCGGATCAAAAAGCCAAAGATCTATATCAAGAAATTGTTCCTATATACAATCATAGATGTCATAGATGGAGATCATTCCGTTGGACTTGAGGTCTAGACCTTGAGGGTCTTGAAAAGAACTACTTGTTTAAAATACTAAACAAAAACTAGACCATTTAGTTATAGGAAGTTCTGGATATTTTCCATAAGACTCTAACATTGAAAGTAAGCTTTAAGGATAGTTCTTTCAAAAGTAATCAGACTATAAGTATTTGAAGATTGAAGATTCTGCTACAAAATAAACATTATTTATGGCTTCTGGAACTAATCGTATCACCCATAAGCCCCTAAGCTCGTAATAAAACTTAGGGAAGCTAACCTAGCCCAGAAGATATGTAAATAGATTGCGATAATGCTTGTCTTAATGACTTAATGGAATCAAATTAAAGACAAAATCATCTGAGAGCCAAACTGGTTGTGGGCTCGGAGCATGTAGGCTTAGCTGACGCATTACTAGTCCAAAAGTGGCCAGAGAATCTGCATATAACTCACGAATTCCTGTTTCAAGCTATGCATATATTGTCGAAAGCCAGGATTTGTATTCTTTTGTTCTCAGAAACTAAACACAAAAGTTCTAGAGCTGCATAGACAATGGAACTGTCAGACAGACCATAAAACAAGTGTTTAATAAAGCATCTTGACAGTTTCTTGTTTTCAAAATAGTTTCATTTCATTAAAAACAACAAAAGCTTCAACTAAAAACCAACCTCTGACTAATTTTAAACGGAATGAAGCTTTTCACAAGCTTGGAAGCTCCCACGAGTTTAGTGGTTGGTTTTAAAACCTTTCAACACAACTTTTATTTGCATAAAAGCTTATGCTTTGCTTGGGCTTTGCTCCTTTTGAAAGCTTTTGCTTCATAATTGCTTAGCCAACACTGCCAAGTATTATCATTTGTTCCATTGTACCATCTGTATGGGTTTTCGTTGGCTGATCTATGTTTTTAAGCTTATTGTTTCATTTATTTCAAAATAAAATTAATTCCAACTTGTTTTTTTGCTAAGCTTTTGTGTTTAAATGAATTTTCCAACACTGTAACGCAGGGAAGCAAGCTTGCAAGTTTAAAACATGATTCTTTTAAAACACTTTTCTGCAAACATGCAAGCTTACTGTGGGTTTGTAAAATGTATACTGTTCCCAAAAGTATATAATATACATTTTCATGCTTACTATCTTTTCCGGCACCGAAAGCTCAAACTGAATCATTTCTTTGGCCATTTCTCCCAATTTCTTTAATCGAAGCTTTATGCAAATGTTGTGGGCATTCGATTTATGCAAAATTGAGCGCTTAATTAATTTTTATAGTTCAGTTTTGGAACTGTGGCTCCATGTCTATTTATGGAACCTTTGTGCGCTGATCGCGACGACGACGATCATCATGATCGTCGATGATGATGCAAAGCAATTTCCGTTTGTTCGCCAAATGGGAAAGTGAAATGAAATGCGAAATGATCCGGCCGGGCTTTATGTAATACGGGTGTCTTATAAGCGCCGGACCAGAGGCCCCTGGCCGCATACTCTTCCCAGATGCAGTTGTGGACCGTTCTAGTCTTGATCGCCTTTCCCCTGGCCACACACGGCGACGTGAGGCACCTGGCTCAGGGCGAGGGCGGTGGCGGTGGCGGTGGCGGAGAGCCGCCAAAGGAGCAGCAGGATCCATCTTCTGGATTTTATCCCTCGACAGGACTACCATTGCCGCCGGGCTACGCCATTCCCACGGGCGTTAATGTCCCGCCTTCTCCGGTGCAGGCGCCCAACTTTCCGCTCCCCATTTATCCGCCATTCTTCGGCTTTGGCGGCGGGGAGCCGGGTCCGGGATTGGTTCCAGGCCCTGGAGCCGTCCCTTCTGCCTATCCCAATGGTGTGGCCGGTGGCTTTCCCACAAATGCGGCCATTCAGCAGCCAGGAATTGGCCCATTCGGAGCACCAGAGGGAGCTGGTTTTCCTGGACAGGGAGGAGGTTTTCCCGGACCAGTTGGAGCTTATCCTGGTCAAGGTGCAGGTTTTCCACCCCAAGCCGCAGGTTTTCCTCCCCAAGGTGCGGGTTTTCCACCCCAAGGAGCAGGTTTCCCTCCCCAAGGAGTACCCTTCCCAGGACAGGGAGGAGCTTTCCCTGGACAGGGAGTGCCCTTCCCAGGACAGGGAGCGGCGTTTCCTCAAGGAGGACCCTTCCCCGGCCAAGGAGCACCTTTCCCGGGACAAGCAGCACCCTTCCCCGGACAAGGAGCAGCCTTCCCACCACCAGAATTCCTTTACAATCAAGGTCTGCCCGTGAACAATGCACCCGGAAGCTTCCAACCACCCGGTTTCAATGTGCCCGCTGGATTTGGAGGACCCATCGGTCCCGGACAGCAATTCCCGCCCGGCTTCGGCGGTTCAGCTCCGCCCGGCTACTCCGACGAGCCGCAAAAGGACGAGGAAGCCCCCAAGCCGGCAGAGATCAGTGTGGCGGCCGACGATCCAAAATCCGGAGCAGATACCATTTATGCCACCAATGGTGGCTATGTCTACCAAAAAGCCAAATGACGCGCTGCGCCGACGACATGTTCACTATAAATTATCAATCATTTCTTTTTTTTTCGTATTTTTGCGTGTCTGTGTTTTAATTCGTTATTTATTCGCCAGTGGTTGGCTTTAATTTTCGAAGCGTCGTGGCTTGTGGTTTTGGGCCATAAAGTCGCGGACGGACAGACAAAACGCTTGTCGTCTATCGCTCTATGCTAATCACAGCGTCATCGTAAATGATGACAGTCTATCGCCCAGATCGATTGTATAAATGTCGATCTTGTATAAATGGATTTGTATAAATGTGTGCTTTATGCATATATCATTCACGTTGGCTTTCGGCCCATCTCCCGCCTTCATAAATTACCAAGTTGTCTGCAAAAAGGCGACAAACAGCTTGCCCCAACACGCTGATCGGCTTTTTGGGCCTAGCATTTGGTTTGTAATTTCAGAAAAGCCTAACTAATAGCTCGATTTAGGGGCGGAGGTGTAGACCTGAAGGGTTAATCAACTATAAAGTCAGAAACTTTTTTTTTTCGTTGTATTTTTTGAGTTTTATATCGAAACTATCGACAAAAAAAGTCTAATGACATGACAACCTAACTAATTATAAATATTTAATGGCTTTCCCAATAACCTTTTTTTATTTAATCCTTAAATACAATGTAGAACCCCTGATTGCATGTAATTTAAAAGTTATATACCGTGAGGCTAGTTTGGTTATCGAAATTATCGAAACAAAATCATCTTCCCCTAATCCAACAATTATTAAACAATTTAAAGCTTCCTCAATGAACTGTCTTCTTTTTAAAGTTATATTAAATTAAAAAATATAAACTTTTTCAATTTAAAATTTAGAATTTCTGTCTTTGCGAATAATTAATTTTTTGCTAAAACGATAGAATCGATAGAACGATAGACTAAACGATAGAAATTACTTTTAAAACAAAGATGTATAAAAATTCTAACTGAAAAGCACCTTTAGAACATTTATTTAAAAAATATATCAAATAAAATAAATTAAGAGCTAGTTGATGAAATAAAAAAAGACTCCCGTATGCAAATAAACCAAAACAAAAGAAACTACCATGACTAGTCTTACTATTTTTTTATGCAAAAAAAAGTTGATGACGTCAAGAGTGTTTCTTCATAAAAAAAAGAACTTTTATGGAAATATACACCATTATTTGGTCTTCTTTTTAGGGATAAGCATGGGGTATTTTTCCATAGATCTATTCAAAAATCGTCTATGGGCATTTCATTTCCAAACAGACAATCGGAATTGTAGCAAACAGACTCCACAGGTATATGACTCTATAGTCCCAGCCCGTCCGAATTGATTTCTATTCATCTTTTATTTTTTATGTCTCCACTGAATTATTTATTATTTGCTTTCGGTAAACACATTTAAAAGTTTTTTGACATATTTTTTATGGGTTTTCAAGCATCTGCAAAAGGGAAGATCTGTGGAAGATCTTGTTAACTATTCGATTGTGTTTAAGGTTTTTCTTTTGGCAAGATGCCTAATCTTGGGGGTTACATAAATTCCCAGAGTCCCCTAGAGGAGGGTCACCCACTCACTTCCAGACGCGATTCTTCACTTTCTGTCAGAGTCTGGGGTCTTTTGGGGGCTTAAGCCTTTCACAGATCGTTTTTCAGCATTTAACCTTTTGCTACTCTTTTGGCTTTATGCAAATCATTTGGGGCTATCAGTTTTCACGACACTCGAAAAAATCAAGACCTCGACTTAAGATTTTGTTGGATATTTGGCTTTAAAATATGAATTTTTCAAAATTAAAGCTAAGGTTTAAATTTCTAGCTGGTTTTCGAAGAATCAGCATCACTAATTTATCGATTTTCTATTCGATAAAAGCGGCTATCGACTAGTAATCGATGTAAGCAGTTATCGACTAGTACTCGATTTAAACTCTAATCGAATAGCAGTCGATTTAAGCCTTTATCGACTAATAATCGACAGTTATCAATATATTCGATAACCACCAAACATTCGATTCTTTCGCAAAAACCCCCTAAAATAAAAAAAATTTTATTTCGCAGTGCCCTGGCACATCTAATTGAATTTATGGCTTTGTTGCAACTTTACATTTTGTGGCCAAAAAAGCTGAATATTCATGCAGAGGTGCCAGAAGACGAAAGGTGGCCAAAATGGCCAAGCGACCAACAGATGTCCGGATGGATTGGGGCTGTTCGCAGAATAATTAGTCATAATTAAGCCAACTGTGTGCCCGCCGGTTGTCGGAGGCCCTCAACTTGACATTTTCTTTTGTGCGAACCTTGTTTTCAATTTGTCACTATTTTTCGTTTATTTTCTGGGACATTGTTTAGAGGCGCGTGGTCTCTCGACTTGTGGTGCTGCTGTGGCCTCTCGGCAAAATCGGCATTATCCGCATCGAGTCTGTATCATCTTGTATCGGCTATAAGCCTATAATGGTGCTTATCATAATCACAGACACACGCCCACCAAATGCATGCATAAGTTTGGAAATTAATAACCATATTGAGGCGAACAGAGTCCATGTTGAAGCCGAACAATCGGTGGCCCCTGATTGACCATAAAATATGGCCCATTGAAAGTGTCCGAAGGTTGGACATATGTCTGCCACCGCCTTGGCCATTGGGAAATCGGCCGATAACCATCTTGGCCATAAGCTTCACCTTAAGCAGCTGTCGGCCACAAGTGTGGGGGAAAGTTGGCTATAATCTTTTGGTTTTTAAACCTGGGAGAACTTGTCGTAATATTTGAGTTAAAGTTGCGGCCCAAATGGGAGCACAAGTCATTGCACTGTCGGCCAAGGTGCCAATTGGCCAAATGGACACAATTCATGCAACCGACTTTGACAAATATTTATCTTTTTTTTTTTTTACACACTTTTCGCACACCCAATGCACTCTGTCTTAAGTCCAGTGACACTTGGAGAAAAAGATACTACCCTACTGATAATGGCGCTAATATATAACAATTATTTCAAAATTACTTTGCATAATTATAATTATTATTTTTATTACAATTAAGATTAAAGTTTGGAAAACTCAACAAGCTTGTTTTTTTAAAGAAAGAAATGAGAGAAAAGAAACAATTAAAGCCATTAATTATTTATTAGTTTAGACGCATTTTTAATAAATGAATTTCAAGATTGACGATCTACTTACTTTCCTTGAATATTATTTTTCATTTAACATTACGATTTAATTTCATTAAAACAATGTCTAAAGCGCAGAACCAGAAACGTAGTTTTTATTTAAGAATATTATTTAATCCACAAATGAGCCGATGAGCTGTGCGATTAAAATAAAATGAGAAAATTTTAAATTCAGATTAAAATTTGATGTCTTGTTGCAGATGTTGCGGGAAATTTGTGTTTTGTTTTGTTTCTTTTTTATTTTTTTTTTTTGTTGTTGAAGTCGTGCTGCTGGCCATTTGATAATCCGCACCGAAATGAGATGTGTTTTGCATGATTTCATTGTTGGCCCTCTGCATTAGCATTCCCCCTGCTGGCCCTTCGCCCGCCAGCCGAGATCTCCGCCAGATGCCATCTGCCATCTGCCATCCACCAATCCGCACCAATTTCGGGCGAGAGCCGCCAACTATAAATGCAGACTGGGGCTCCGAGTCCATCATCAGTTAATCGGTTACGTTCGCTAGGTGCACCTCATCCACTCCCAGACTCGCTTGTGACCTCAGTGAAGATGGTAAGTGACCCCAGACGGTCACTTTCTGGCCCTCCTTTTTTTTTTCGAGTGACAATGTGTGATTGAGATCTTGTGATGAACATTTTTTTTCTCTATCCGTTTCCTTCGACCAGAAACCCTTCGCCTTTGTTGTTCTGGCTGCCCTCTGCCTGACCTTCGCCCAAGGTCGTCCGGCCAATCAGTACCTCCCGCCCTTGCCGGTCAAGGAGGCGGTGTCGGTGGCGCCCACCTTCCAGCAGGTGCTCCAGCCCCAGATCCAGAGCCAGGTGCAGCAGGTGGTGCAGCAGGTTCACCACCAGATCCATCCCCAGGTGGAGTCCATTCAGGCCTCCATTCCTCTGGCCAGCTTCACCATCCAGTCGGGCGGACAGTACTCAAGTGCTCCAGCTCCAGCTCCGATCTCGATCCCAGCTCCGGCTCCAGCTCCAGTGGTGATCCCCGCTCCTGCTCCTGCTCCCGTTGTGATTAATGCTCCAGCACCAGTTGTGATCCCAGCTCCTGCTCCCACGACCGTCGAGATTCCCCAGCCAGCTCCTCAGGTGATCTATGAGGCTCCCAAGCCCATTGTGGCCACCCAGACGGCGGTGCGGAACGCCTACCTGCCACCTGCTCCCGTCCAGAAGTTCGTTCCAGCGCCAGAGCCCGTCGTAGAGACCATTGTCCAGCAGCCAGCTCCTCAGGAGACCATCGCCTACTCGGCACCAGCTCCAGCTCCAGTGCCAGTGCCCGTGTCCGTTCCCGTTGTCCATGAGCAGCATCAGGTGGTGCAGCAGACCTACACCGCTCCTGCTCCAGTCCAGCAGACCTACACCGCTCCTGCTCCAGTCCAGCAGACCTACACCGCTCCTGCTCCTGTCCAGCAGACCTACTCCGCTCCAGCTCCTGTCCAGCAGACCTACACCGCTCCTGCTCCAGTCCAGCAGACCTACACCGCTCCTGCTCCAGTCCAGCAGACCTACTCCGCTCCAGCTCCTGTCCAGCAGACCTACTCCGCTCCTGCTCCAGTCCAGCAGACCTACTCCGCTCCAGCTCCTGTCCAGCAGACCTACTCCGCCCCAGCTCCTGTCCAGCAGACCTACTCCGCTCCTGCTCCTGTCCAGCAGACCTACTCCGCGCCAGCACCAGTGGTTCAACAGTATTCCGCCCCAGCTCCAGTAGTTCAGCAAACCTACTCTGCTCCAGCTCCAGTCCAGATCCAGGAACCAGTCTACACGGCCCCAGCACCCGCTCCCGCTCCGGTCCAGGTCCAGGAGCCAGTCTACACTGCCCCAGCTCCAGCTCCAGTGGCTCAGCAGACATACTCCTACCCAGCCCCTGTGGTCCAACATGCTCCAGTCATTCAGCAAGCTCCTGTGGTCCAGGAGGTGATCCAACAGGCTCCGGTCATTCAGCAAGCTCCTGTGGTCCAGGAGGTGATCCAACAGGCTCCCATTCAGGAGGTCGTTCAGCAGGCTCCAGTCATCCAACAAGCTCCAGTGATCCAACAAGCCGCTCCAGCTCCAGTGGTCCAGCAGTACTCCGCACCAGCTCCTGCTCCAGTCGTCCAGCAAACTTACGCCGTTCCTGAGCCTGTCCAGCAGGTCATCCCTCAGCAGCAGTACAGTGGATACTCCTACCAGGCTCCTCAGCCAGCTCCAGTTGTGATCCCCGCTCCTGCTCCAGCTCCAGTGGTGATCCC
This sequence comes from Drosophila monieri, assembly GCA_035047585.1. Taxonomy (NCBI): domain Eukaryota; kingdom Metazoa; phylum Arthropoda; class Insecta; order Diptera; family Drosophilidae; genus Drosophila; species Drosophila monieri. The sequence continues at coordinate 8,600,314 of JAWNPJ010000061.1, read as the reverse complement.
AGCTCCTGTTCCAGCTCCAGTTGTGATCCCCGCTCCAGCTCCAGCTCCAGTTGTGATCCCCGCTCCTGCTCCAGCTCCAGTGGTGATCCCCGCTCCTGCTCCAGCACCAGTGGTGATCCCCGCTCCTGCTCCAGCACCAGTGGTGATCCCAGCTCCTGCTCCAGCTCCAGTTGTGATCCCTGCTCCTGCTCCAATCAAACTGCAGCAATCCTTTGTGCCCGCCCCACCGGCTCCCATCGAAATCCAAGCCCAGCCCGCGCCCCAGCCCATCGTACAGTACACTCCCTCCGTTTCCGTTCCCGCTCCCGTGGAGGTCGGCACCACCTACGCCGCCAACGGAGGATACCTGTACAAGTGAGAGATGCCCGTGAACGGACCCCGGGCGGAGGTCCGAACTCGCATCGAGTTGGGGCACCGAAGGCCAACCAGGCCAATGGGTTCATCCGAACTTAATGTTACGTAGCCAATTTCTAGCATCAATTTTTTTGTTATTCGTTTTGTTAAAAATAAAATGTTTTTTGTTATATAAGAGAAGCAGACTTTTTGGGGAGGAAAGAGCAGGATCTCGAGGATCTATCCTCGGACTTAGTTCAAAGATTTGGAACGCAAAACAAGAATAGATGTGGGAGCAAGGCTTTTCAACCAAAAGACTGCTTAACGAAGAAACAGGGAGACGGATGAGCTCAAGTACAGACTTAGGAGGGGATGCTGATCAAGAATACGTATAGAACACCCTCTTCTAGGGTATAGAGAGATGGAGGATTAATGGTCTCTTAATAATAAACACAAAGAGGGGAAAAGTACTACAAAGGTTTGAAAAGGTTCATAAATAGACTCGACATATCGTATAGTTACAAGCCAGAATATCAATAAAGATAACATGTGGGTTCTAGCCACCACCAAAATATTACAAATATGTGATTCCTAGTGTGGAATGTCTCTGTTCCCCTGGGACACTCATAAAACACCCGAATAATAGTCGAGTACTCACAAATGCCAGTTGGGAAGATGAATATTAAAAGGATTTAAGCTACCTTGTAATATTTGCTAATTTCATTAGGTTCTTGATGTAGATCGCTGCTGGCTGGCTACTTCGATGCTTTGCTGGTTAACAAATCACTTTAAATAAAGTTCAGGATCCTCCGGTTCGGTATACGATAGAAAGCCACAAGTTCGAGGTACATGGCAGTCCTCCTTCGATCGCGGTACGGCTCTGACTCAGAAACGCTTGCTCCGACTTCATGACCGTGGAGTACATCTCTCCTGCTGGCTGAGCGTGTCCCAAAGTACTCAATTGAGGACGCTTGGCCGTCTGTTACGCAATCCCACGCTGATCTGCACCATGCGCTTGCGCCACGATCTGGAGGCAGTTGTTTCTTTAGATTCCAACATAAAATCATTATAAGAGTCCCCTAATTAGAGTTCGGAATGATTAATAGGCATTTGAATCGTTTGGAACTTACCTTTCAAACGAAATTATTCACTTTTGCTCCAGAAATTTTGTTGCATTCTAAAAGCTGAAGTTGGCTGCGCTTAATATTTTTCTCACTCTTGAGGTGGGGTAACACTGGGCTACCGGCGAAGCTTAGTCCATTCACAATAAGCCTAATAGAGAATTAATAAACATTTTTTTTAATAATCTTATGATTTTAACTATCTTCCGCTACTCTACCTTGTCAATCATTATGATTGTCGCAGTTTTCAAGCTTCACTGTAGGCTTTAACAAAATATGTCCGTACTAGTGTCTGCAGCATCCTTAAGCTGCAGTTCATGACTTGGCTTACCAATTACCTTTAATAAAGCAGTGCAACAGTATCCTCGGGTTTAGAATGGAGTCCAGCTTAATGAACTCTTAAAATTGGAGTCTACCGACAGGTGGATGTGATCCGGGACACCTGTGGCTGGTGCCTCGCAGTTACGTCACTACTCACATGAAAATTGTGCACCTTGCGGTGGATTATGTACACAAAAAAAGGACAGCCTTGGCTCTTGGATATAATTGAGATTCTTCTAGTTGTATTTTTGCGTGTTTCAATAGTATTTTATTTACCTTTTAAGCGAAAGTGCTCCTGCCACGCCACACTTTTTCTTCTGAAGTTCGAACTAAAGTTGGCTGCGCTTGCCAAAATTTCTTTCGGTAGTGTGTGGACACACTGTTTTTCTAGGGTGGGCTTAAATACACTTCACGAAAGTTTTAAAAAGCTTTTGGTTAAGAAATTAAAAATATTCAAATAATTAAATTACATTAAATACTCTGCAAAATAAAATAAAAACCCTGCCACCAACAAAAATAGTATGAAAATGATATGTAGTCAAGTCCTTCATAGGACATCAATATGAAATTTAAGAAATGTAGTCCCATGGATGATTATTTCAATCATGATTGATAAGTGATACAGATATATGTATGTATATGTATGTTAATGATGTAAGCTACCTGCTACCACTCGATCAGGGCACCATCCCGGTCGTAGCACCTTTTGAGCTTCAGCACGTCGTCCACCAGTCTCTGAAGGATGGCAGTGGCCTCTTCATCACTGGAGGCCATGATACGGTTTATGACATCACGCTTGAGAAAGGAATCGAGGATCCTGCGCTTAAGGACGAACGCCGGCATGATGACCTCGAAGTATCGGGGCCGAAAGGACGGCGGATGCGGCGGCATGAAAATGCGATTCCGGACAAGCACGTTGTCCTCCACGTTGTACACGTTCTCAACGCGGGGACCTGGCTCAACCTCAGTCTGCGGTGGCACGGGGGCCACCCGAGCCACGGGCTTGACGGGGCATCGCCGTTTACGGGGCGGTGGAGGCGTAGGTCTCCGGCGATTCGAGTCCGGCTGGTGGTTCGTACAGTTCAGTTTCTGGGCCCAGACACTCTGCAGCATGGAGAGCGCCCTGCGCTCCTTGAGCTTCAGTCCAGCGAGCTCCTCTTTGCAGGCTTTTATGGTGTCTTGGAAGACGTCGTGTGGGAAGGCCCATGACTCTGTGATCCAGGTCTCCTCCGCGTTCTGGCGCCTGCGCGACGTCCAGCCTGATTCGCTCGGATCTGGCTTTACTTTCCCCACAGTCTTTGTGCGCACCATATCTGATTGTTGGGTTTCGGAGTGATTACTCAGGTAGTCCCATCTACTTGTCACTCACCTCCATACAAAGCTGAAGTTTTAATCGAGTTCTTCTTCTTCCGACAACGCGGAAAATTCTCTTCGAAAGAAGTTAAGTTGGCTGCGCTTGTGGGCTGGAAGGAGGTCATATGGCTGGAAGGCCTTTTACAACACTGCTCGTGGAAAGCTTTGCTTATTATTTGAATTAAGGGAGGCAGTTGGTATTTGAAATAAAACAATAAGAGTTGAACATTGAATTGTATCAATTTATCAATATATATATTTTAAGTTTGAAATATAGTTGTAAGAGATGAGCTGACTATTATGTGGCTTAAATTAATTTAAAATGTAATTAGTGGAACGTTTTATTTAAAAATTTAGCAAGAAAGGAGAGCTAGCCGAAGTTTAAACTGTGACAGTTATAAAAATAAATAAATGGAATAATAAATTATTTGTGGTTTTCATAAATTATGAAACAAACACAGTTAATGGCTTTAAAATGTGTTGGCCAGACCGAGAATTTACTGACAGCTGACTGAATAATGAGCAAAAATCTAAAATAAAATTGGGCGGCAGGCTAATAAATTGAATTAAAAGTATTGAAACGGGCATATCCGAGAATGAGACGGATTTTGGAACAGAATTTCCCGCCCTGCAAAGGTCTTTGTATTTCTAGGTAATTCCCCCGATTATGATTAATGGCTTAGAACTCGATCGACGTCAGAGATCTTCGGTTCTGTAGGGTCTCCTGTGCTGTTTGTGGCCCGCTTTGTGCTTTTTGCTTTTCTGATTTTTATTTTATGTTTTTTGCCTTGATGGATGAGCAAGTGACGGAACTGAATTATGAATGGAGTTCCATAACGAGTTTCTCTGCCTCTCATGCATTTCACATGTATAGCATTTCTCTGTCCCCTCCTCTTGGCCGGCCTGTTATCGGAATTATCTCCGAATCGTTTTCGGATCGAGAATCAAAATCACAATCAAGCAGAAGGGGATGGGCTGGGGGTCTTTTATTGCGGGTTCCGAATATTATGGTTCGCCTAATGAGCTGACTTTGCCAGCCGAGTTCTTCATTATTATTTCTCCCGTCTACTTTATAGGCGATATATAGTTTGTGGCTTTATGCACAGAAAAAAAAAATAACAATGGGATTATTGTTAAAATAAGTTATACACTATTAGAAATCAATAGGGTGGTGTTTATGGTTCAGATTTGGAAACAAATTGGGTTTCATGTTTGAATATTAGAGTCTTTTGATTCGAAAACTCTATTTTGGATTGGAAAACAATTACCATTACATAATAACATATATTTCTGATTTGAAATGAAAACATTTTCTTATAAAAAGTTGTATTATATTTTGCTATTTTTAGTCTTTTAACTTGAAATACTTTTTTTAATGTAAGAATTGTAATAAATTTTCAATTCAGAAAAGCACAAATCAATCATAATTTTATTGTTAAATATTTCTCTCAGTGGCCAACACCTTTTTGCCAAAAACACAAAACAAAAAATCTAAATCTAAATCACCCATCCCATTCGCCGGCATTTGTTCTGGTTTTGAAGCACCTTTTGACATTCGTGTATCAAGTTGGCCAGGCTTTTGGCCATTTCGGCTATAAATATGTTGGCTCGTGGCCAGTTCTTCACTAGTGTTCTCCCGTCTCTGGAAACAGCAACAGCATGGTGAGTCCCACCTCCCAGTTACCCCGACATCCTGATGATATCCTGATCCTCTCCTGGTCGTCCAATTTGCTGACTCTATTTCGACTCATTCTTTTGCAGAAATTCTTCGCCGTCTTGTCTCTGGCCCTCCTGGCTGTGGCCTCCGCCGATGTCAGCCACCTGACCAACACCTACCTGCCACCCCACTCCGGCGCTGCCTCCACCAGCTACGAGTCCTACCAGGAGGCTCCCGTCGAGGCCACCAACTCGGTGGAGACCTACGAGTCCGCCCCCGCCGCCGCTGCCAGCTACGAGTCCGAGTCCTACTCCGCTCCGGCCGCCTCCTACAACAGCGAGTCCTACGCCGCTCCAGCTGCCGCCGAGGAGTCCGTCTCCTACGAGCAGCCCGCCGCCTCCTATGTGGCTCCTGTGGTGGCCAAGACCACCTACACCGCTCCCGCTGTCTCCAAGACCTACATTGCTCCCGCCGTCACCTCCACCTACACGGCTCCGGTTCTGGGCAAGAGCTACACTAGCTACTCGGCTCCCGCCGTCGTCAAGACCTACTCGGCTCCAGCTGTGACTTCCTACACTGCTCCCGTTGTGGCCAAGACCTACACCGCTCCAGCTGTCTCCACCTACTCGGCTCCTGCTGTGGTCAAGACCTACACCGCCCCAGTTGTGGCCAAGACCTACTCGGCTCCTGCTGTCTCCACCTACTCGGCTCCTGCTGTGGTCAAGACCTACACTGCCCCAGTTGTGGCCAAGACCTACTCGGCTCCTGCTGTCTCCACCTACTCGGCTCCTGCTGTGGTCAAGACCTACACTGCCCCAGTTGTGGCCAAGACCTACACCGCTCCCGCCGTGGTCAAGACCTACTCGGCCCCCGCCGTCTCCACCTACACCGCTCCCGCTGTGGTGGCTAAGACATACTCCGCCCCGGCTGTGTCCACCTACACTGCCCCCGCCGTCTCCACCTACACCGCCCCAGTAGTGGCCAAGACCTACACCGCTCCCGCCGTGGTCAAGACCTACTCCGCCCCAGCTGTGTCCACCTACACCGCCCCCGCCGTCTCCAGCTACTCTGCTCCCGCTGTGGTGGCCAAGACCTACTCCGCCCCGGCTGTCTCCTCCTACACCGCTCCCTCGGTGGTCAGCGGCTACTCCGGTGCCGGCACCGTCTACGGTTCCAACGGTGGTTACGTCTACTAGATGCGAAATCCACCAAAAACGAAGCTAATCATACAACGAACCTTTTTTTTTTGAAGTGAAATAAATCATAAATAATGTGCTAAAAAAAACAAGTCTTTAAATTAAGATTAAGGGGAATTAGTTTAAAAGAAGTTTCTTAGAAAATCGGTTATCGATTAATATCGAGAAGTTCAATCGAGAGATCAACGACAAGGGTTGTCTTCGGTTTGTATCGGTTATCGAATAAAAGTGCTGGTTAACGGTACTGAGAATTACGGTACTAAAGGATTATTAAATCCTTGCAAAAGGATAGAGTCCTGTAGCTTCTTTTAGTTTCCAAGCCCCAATCCTCTTCAAAATCAGTCTCAATCTGAAATCCTCAAAAACTCAACTCTAGCAACCTAACTTTCAACACCTGTAAGGGAAACAAGTTTATGAAAATTAACCAATTGCCATAGAGTGGAATTTTTCAACGCATTTGAGCCAAAAAAAATGCAATTTATGGCCACAGCTCCCAACTGCCATAGAATGTGTGCCATTAGATCCTCAGGTAGTCCGGGCCTCCTTCTGGAAAGATAAAGACTTTGAAACTATAAATCGAACGGAATGATGGATTTAAACAAGCTAGCAAACATTTATTTGCCATTAGGGGAGCAGAGCTTATTAATTATGCACTGAATAGCTAATCCAATCGAAAGCCATCTAATCGAAGCTGTCGCCGGGCAAATATGACTCCATATATATAAATTAAAATGTGTATATATGAAGGTTCAATACGGATATATATGCACTCCATATGGTCGCATAAAATTTGCATTTCGATTCGCCTCTGTTTCGCGTGAATGGACCAAAAAAAAGAAGCCAAAAACAAAGTTATATACACACCGATGCATATGTTTATAAATTGTATCGGTTAGTGCGAAATCGAAATCGGGTTAATGCCCAAAACTTGTTATGCCCAAAACGGGCAACGAAAAAAAATAAAAGGCAAAAAGTAAATACAAATAAAAGATAACAATTGGCAGGCAGAAGCCAGAGAAAAACAATCGCAAGCTGATCAGGAGAGAGCTCTTCCTGGAGGCTCAGAATCCCAGCTCAGGATATAAAAGAATCCAGCGGGACCAGTAAGAATCGCATTGCGGAACTGCAAGCAGAAGGAGTCGCATTCCATGCTATAGGGTTCTTAGGATTACAAGGAGAGTAGCCTTCAATCTAAAATAGAGGTAAGTTTAAGTTACTTGGATTAAAAAAATAACAATGTTTTCTAGATATAATATTTTTATAATTAAATTAATTAAGTATCCTGTCTACGTTTACCAGAATACTTAGCCTACTTTTCAGTGTCGTCTCTTTTGATTCCCTCGCTACCATTCTCCAAAAATTTGCTTCTAATAATTAATAATTAATTTATTTTTTAGCCATGAACTACCTAAAGATTGTAGCCTATTTTTTAATTATAACGGTGGCCGAAAATGGCGCCCAACCAGTTTCGAGTGGCAGCCAAATGGATACGGCAGCTATGCCACCGATGACAACCACCAGACCCAAGCTAGTCATTGAGGAAACCGACCCCATGATGTACCACTTCATCACCGAACACCGACCCACCTCTTTGGGCCAAAACTATTACATAAAGCCTGGCCAGTTGGTGGGCACTTTCACCCTGAACTCCGGCAGCTTGCAAGTCCGGCACGAGGACAACGATGGGAAGCCGGTGGCCAGCAAACAAAACATACTATTTGTGGCATACGCCAAGGACATGCCACAAAAGAGTTAATAAAACTAATTTATTTTGAAAGATTTTAAAGGTGTTTTGGGTTTCTGGGTTGGCCCAACACCTTTGTGGCTCCGCAGCCAGAAGGCAACTGATCTTTTTTTCGAGATAGCCATTAGCAGTCCATCCGAGACAAAAATCAATTAAACTACGCACCTCGAAAAAAATAAATTGCTTTGTGATTTTTTTACGCTGAAAGAAAAAAGAGTAGAGAAATTTTGAAGTAAGATGTACTATTTATAGAAACCTGACTTTATTCTATTATTTATGTACTATGGGAATACTAAAGTGAATGGTTTTTAAACAGCTATTGCCATAAATTTATTAAAATCGACATTTCTAGCCATTTTTATGCAAATGCCACAGTTGTTTTTGTCCAATTTTCGGTTTGTTGTCAGTTCCTTTAGACTCTTGTCTTAGGATTCAAACATTTTATTTTTAACTACATAAGCTCACGCACTTAAGTGGGGAATCTATGGGGGATTTAGGGGGAAATCCACATCCAAATCCGACCATTAAGCCCGCCGCTATGTGGGGACTTATAATTAATGTGAGTGATGAGTAATGCGAGAAGCGGGCTCACAATTCGCTGTTCAGGTGGAAGATTGGGATTTTGTATCTCGGATTTCAGTTACCCCGTCTCTTTTTGTGTCTGATTCTGGCGGGGATTGGAGGCGATTATCCAGCGAACTTCGCACCCGCCACAGAACGACGGGCATCATTAATTACTCTCGGCGACTTCCGAAATGGACAGGGCTAAAAATAAGTATAAACGCTCGAAATAAATAAAGGCTACGACATCCTCCAATCGCGCTATTCTTCATTAACACTGGCCAGCAGCATTTGGGGCTTAAGTTGGTTAATAAAGGCTGGCATTGCTTCGGGCAACAGAGGGTTAAGCCTATAGAGAGACTATAAAATAATTATTTTCTTAAACCTTGATTTATTCGAATATGATTTTCATTAATTCTCAATTCTTTTCCCCTATTTTGTAGCTCAGTGTTGTTTAAACCAAGAGCCACCAGCCAGTAAGCGAAACTATCATCATTGCGTTCTAAGACTCTAGCTATTTATTTATTATTTTTATTTTATCTTTTTTTTGGTGTTGTGCTGGTTTTTTTCTTAAGTCTTTTGTGTTTGGTGTGCGTCTCTCTGGGGGACTGGGGAATGAATGGCGAGTGCCTCGGAAGAATCGCACTGGAATTGTCCGAAGATCTCCTATAAAAGTCTTGGCCCACAGGTCTTGGCTCACAGAGTTCCATCTGCCTCCCGAGTAGCTGGAACAGCGGTTGAAAGACTAATCGAAACTAGAAAAAATGGTAAGTGACTTGGACTATCTCGGAGATTCTATTTCTGGGAAGGGAATTACCTTTCATTCACTTTGCAGAATTCTTTTGGATTTACTTTGCTTCTGGCTATGGCCTTCGTGGGATCGGTGATGCCATTGAGCAACTCCTACCTGCCGCCCCAGGTGGGCGCCCAGAGCGGCTATAGCGCGGCGGCCAGCAGCTCCTCCGGTTCCTATGCCTCGGCGCCGGCTGCCACTTATGCTCGCAGAGCTCCCGCTGTCTCCTACTCTGCTCCGGCGGCCTCCCATGGATCCTACTCCTCGGGAGGAGCTTCCCATGGATCCTACTCGGCTCCGGTTAGTTCCTACTCCTCGGGATCTGCTTCTCATGGCTCTTACTCCTCGGGAGGTGCTTCCCACGGATCTTACTCGGCTCCGGCTGCCTCCCTGGGATCCTACTCCTCTGGCTCCGCTTCCCATGGATCATATGCCGCTCCCGTGTCCTCGTACTCCACGGGATCTTCCTACTCCGCTCCTGCTGCCTCGCATAGAAGCTACTCTGCTCCCGTGGCTGCTCCTTCCAGGCAGTATCTGGCACCTGCCAAGAGCTATGCCGCTCCAGCTGCCTCCTATTCCAGTGGTGCATCGTCTGGTGCGTCCTATTCCCTTTCCGGAGGATCCAGTGGCTCCTATTCCGCTCCAGCTGCCTCCCACAGAACCTATTCCGCCCCAGTGGCTGCTCCCTCCAGGCAGTATCTTGCTCCGGCCGTCTCCCATAAAGGATATAGCACTGGAGGATCTTCCTACTCCTCTCCTGCCGCAGCTTACTCCGCTCCAGCTGCCTCCTACTCCTCATCTGCCGCCACCTACTCCGCTCCAGTTCACCATGGGTCCTATGCAGCTGCTCCCAGGAAGACCTACTCCGCTCCAGCTGTTTCTCACGTCAGCTACTCCGGCTCTAGCCACGCCTCTGGTTACGGTCATGGCTCCGGCCCAAGCCACCTCCAAGGATCCGGTCTCCGCGGTGGACACAAGTCCGGGAGCTATGCCTCCAACGGTGGCTACGAGTACCGTCTGAAGCACTAAGAGCATCTCTACAAGAAACGAGTTCAAAGCGAAATTTTATACAAAAAATCTTTTTTTTTTTAATTAATTGAAATAAAATTAAATGCAAAAAAATTAACAAGTTTTTTAAAAATAATTTATAATTAAAAATTCATTAAAAAAATAATTAAAATAGCCTCTGCGAGGTAAAAATAGCGAAGTTTGTTTTTTCTTCTTTCCACTAAAAACTCCAATGGATTAAAATAAATAAATAAGATAAACAATAAAAAAAAAAATTAAATATGAAGCGACCTCTAATGGATAATCTAATTTAATGAATAAGCAAATAAAAACAAAAAGGAAAATAATATTAAAATCAGAGGCAGACTACAGGTACAATTGCGACAAGAGAAGCCACTGTATTGGTTCCTCACAAAAATAAATATTAAAAATTAATAAATAAAAATTAAGAAACAGGACCCGAACACTGCCACATTCACCAGCACTCTAGAAGGATCCAAATAAAAATTAATAAAAACAAATAATAAGGGCCCAAAAGGGGGAAACCACGATTTCGTAAGGGGTTCCCTCAGAAGTTGGTTTTTCTTTCTTTCCACGATAAGCTCCAATGGATTAAAATAAATAAATAAGATAAACAATAAAAATAAAAAATTAAATATGAAGCGACCTCTAATGAATAATCTAATTTAATGAATAAGCAAATAAAAACAAGAAGGAAAATAAAATTAAAATCAGAGGCAGACTACAGGTGCAATTGCGACAAGAGAAGCCACTGTATTGGTTCCTCACAAAAATAAATATTAAAAATTAATAAATAAAAATTAAGAAACAGGACCCGAACACTGCCACATTCACCAGCACTCTAGCAGGATCCAAATAAAAATTAAAAAAAAAAAATAATAAGGGCCCAAAAGGGGGAAACCACGATTTCGTAAGGGGTTCCCTCAGAAGTTGGTTTTTCTTTCTTTCCACGATAAGCTCCAATGGATTAAAATAAATAAATAAGATAAACAATAAAAATAAAAAATAAAATATGAAGTGACCTCTAATGAATAATAATTTAATGAATAAGCAAATAAAAACAAAAAGGAAAATAATATTAAAATCAGAGACAGACTACAGGTACAATTGCGACAAGAGAAGCCACTGTATTGGTTCCTCACAAAAATAAATATTAAAAATTAATAAATAAAAATTAGGAAACAGGACCCGAACACTGCCACATTCACCAGCACTCTAGAAGGATCCAAATAAAAATTAATAAAAAAAAAATAATAAGGGCCCAAAAGGGGGAAGCCACGATTTCGTAAGGGGTTCCCTCAGAAGTTGGTTTTTCTTTCTTTCCACGATAAGGTCCAATGGATTAAAATAAAAAATAAATATTCTTTTCAAATATTAATAATAATAATTATCATTAATAATTTAATTAAATAAAAATAGTCGTAGAAGCAAACCAAAGTGAAAAGGGGGAACGTATACAGGTACAAATGCGACAAAGAGGCCACTGCTTTTTTATTAACAAAAATATAATAATTAAAAAAAAATAAAATATGATAATAAAAAAAAACAAGAAAATAATTAAATTAAAAAAAAAAGATGCACAGATCAGAAGTTGGTTTTTCTTTCTTTCCACGATAAGGTCCAATGGATTAAAATAAAAAATAAATATTCTTTTCAAATATTAATAATAATAATTATCATTAATAATTTAATTAAATAAAAATAGTCGTAGAAGCAAACCAAAGTGAAAAGGGGGAACGTATACAGGTACAAATGCGACAAAGAGGCCACTGCTTTTTTATTAACAAAAATATAATAATCGCGACAAGAGAAGCCACTGTATTGGTTCCTCACAAAAATAAATATTAAAAATTAATAAATAAAAATTAAGAAACAGGACCCGAACACTGCCACATTCACCAGCACTCTAGCAGGATCCAAATAAAAATTAATAAAAAAAAATAATAAAATAAAAAAGCAGAAAACGACGTTTAAGCGCAGCCATTCAAGAACCCAATCTTATTCACAAAAATACAAAAAAGGAAAATAAAAATAAAATAAAATATTTATCCAGAAGCTGGACTGTCCTACTGGTCGGACACAACTGGTACTGATTCACAGAATCCACGGACTTATATACAAAATTCAGACTTCAAGGCCTACTTGGTTTTCTTTAGATAGGAGGTTAACAAAATATCGAAAAAGTAATCGATAGGCTCAGAGCTCCTTGCACGATTGATTTGATGTAAATTATATTTTTCCCAGACCTAAACTACAAGTATTTTAAGACATTCCGCTCAAGAATCCGATAGGAATTGACAAAGATATAGACATCTTTCTGGCCCAAAAGAGGGAAACCACGATTTCGTAAGGGGTTCCCTCAGAAAAAATGAGAAAAAATCTGAAAAATATTTTGTTTTCAGATTTGGATGCAGATCGACGGGGAATCGATCCACAAGTCTTTTAAGAAATTCCGCTCAAGAATCGGATAGGAATTGGCAAAGATATAGACATCTTTCTGGCCCAAAAGGGGGAAACCACGATTTCGTAAGGGGTTCCCTCAGAAAAAATGAGAAAAAATCTGAAAAATATTTTGTTCCCAGATTTGGATGCAGATCGACGGGGAATCGATCCACAAGTCTTTTAAGAAATTCCGCTCAAGAATCGGATAGGAATTGGCAAAGATATAGACATCTTTCTGGCCCAAAAGGGGGAAACCACGATTTCGTAAGGGGTTCCCTCAGAAAAAATGAGAAAAAATCTAAAAAATATTTTGTTCCCAGATTTGTGTGCAGATGGAAGGGGAATCGATCCACAAGTCTTTTAAGACATTCCGCTCAAGAATCGGATGGGAATTGGCAAAGATATAGACATCTTTCTGGCCCAAAAGGGGGAAACCACGATTTTGTTAGGGGTTCCCTCAGAAAAAATGAGAAAAAATCTAAAAAATATTTTGTTCTCAGATTTGGATGCAGATGGAAGGGGAATCGATCCACAAGTCTTTTAAGACATTCCGCTCAAGAATCGGATGGGAATTGGCAAAGATATAGACATCTTTCTGGCCCAAAAGGGGGAAACCACGATTTTGTTAGGGGTTCCCTCAGAAAAAATGAGAAAAAATCTAAAAAATATTTTGTTCTCAGATTTGGATGCAGATGGAAGGGGAATCGATCCACAAGTCTTTTAAGACATTCCGCTCAAGAATCGGATAGGAATTGGCAAAGATATAGACATCTTTCTGGCCCAAAAGGGGGAAACCACGATTTTGTTAGGGATTCCCTCAGAAAAAATGAGAAAAAATCTAAAAAATATTTTGTTCTCAGATTTGGATGCAGATGGAAGGGGAATCGATCCACAAGTATTTTAAGACATTCCGCTCAAGAATCCGATAGGAATTGACAAAGATATAGACATCTTTCTGGCCCAAAAGAGGGAAACCACGATTTCGTAAGGGGTTCCCTCAGAAAAAATGAGAAAAAATCTGAAAAATATTTTGTTTTCAGATTTGGATGCAGATCGACGGGGAATCGATCCACAAGTCTTTTAAGAAATTCCGCTCAAGAATCGGATAGGAATTGGCAAAGATATAGACATCTTTCTGGCCCAAAAGGGGGAAACCACGATTTCGTAAGGGGTTCCCTCAGAAAAAATGAGAAAAAATCTGAAAAATATTTTGTTCCCAGATTTGGATGCAGATCGACGGGGAATCGATCCACAAGTCTTTTAAGAAATTCCGCTCAAGAATCGGATAGGAATTGGCAAAGATATAGACATCTTTCTGGCCCAAAAGGGGGAAACCACGATTTCGTAAGGGGTTCCCTCAGAAAAAATGAGAAAAAATCTAAAAAATATTTTGTTCCCAGATTTGTGTGCAGATGGAAGGGGAATCGATCCACAAGTCTTTTAAGACATTCCGCTCAAGAATCGGATGGGAATTGGCAAAGATATAGACATCTTTCTGGCCCAAAAGGGGGAAACCACGATTTTGTTAGGGGTTCCCTCAGAAAAAATGAGAAAAAATCTAAAAAATATTTTGTTCTCAGATTTGGATGCAGATGGAAGGGGAATCGATCCACAAGTCTTTTAAGACATTCCGCTCAAGAATCGGATGGGAATTGGCAAAGATATAGACATCTTTCTGGCCCAAAAGGGGGAAACCACGATTTTGTTAGGGGTTCCCTCAGAAAAAATGAGAAAAAATCTAAAAAATATTTTGTTCTCAGATTTGGATGCAGATGGAAGGGGAATCGATCCACAAGTCTTTTAAGACATTCCGCTCAAGAATCGGATAGGAATTGGCAAAGATATAGACATCTTTCTGGCCCAAAAGGGGGAAACCACGATTTTGTTAGGGATTCCCTCAGAAAAAATGAGAAAAAATCTAAAAAATATTTTGTTCTCAGATTTGGATGCAGATGGAAGGGGAATCGATCCACAAGTCTTTTAAGACATTCCGCTCAAAAATCGGATAGGAATTGGCAAAGATATAGACATCTTTCTGGCCCAAAAGGGGGAAACCACGATTTCGTAAGGGGTTCCCTCAGAAAAAATGAGAAAAAATCTAAAAAATATTTTGTTCCCAGATTTGTGTGCAGATAGAAGGGGAATCGATCCACAAGTCTTTTAAGACATTCCGCTCAAGAATCGGATGGGAATTGGCAAAGATATAGACATCTTTCTGGCCCAAAAGGGGGAAACCACGATTTCGTAAGGGGTTCCCTCAGAAAAAATGAGAAAAAATCTAAAAAATATTTTGTTCCCAGATTTGTGTGCAGATGGAAGGGGAATCGATCCACAAGTCTTTTAAGACATTCCGCTCAAGAATCGGATGGGAATTGGCAAAGATATAGACATCTTTCTGGCCCAAAAGGGGGAAACCACGATTTTGTTAGGGGTTCCCTCAGAAAAAATGAGAAAAAATCTAAAAAATATTTTGTTCTCAGATTTGGATGCAGATGGAAGGGGAATCGATCCACAAGTCTTTTAAGACATTCCGCTCAAGAATCGGATGGGAATTGGCAAAGATATAGACATCTTTCTGGCCCAAAAGGGGGAAACCACGATTTTGTTAGGGGTTCCCTCAGAAAAAATGAGAAAAAATCTAAAAAATATTTTGTTCTCAGATTTGGATGCAGATGGAAGGGGAATCGATCCACAAGTCTTTTAAGACATTCCGCTCAAGAATCGGATAGGAATTGGCAAAGATATAGACATCTTTCTGGCCCAAAAGGGGGAAACCACGATTTAGTAAGGTTCCCTCAGAAAAAATGAGAAAAAATCTAAAAAATATTTTGTTCCCAGATTTGTGTGCAGATGGAAGGGGAATCGATCCACAAGTCTTTTAAGACATTCCGCTCAAGAATCGGATGGGAATTGGCAAAGATATAGACATCTTTCTGGCCCAAAAGGGGGAAACCACGATTTTGTTAGGGGTTCCCTCAGAAAAAATGAGAAAAAAATCTAAAAAATATTTTGTTCTCAGATTTGGATGCAGATGGAAGGGGAATCGATCCACAAGTCTTTTAAGACATTCCGCTCAAAAATCGGATGGGAATTGGCAATAGAGACAAAGATATAGACATCGTCGTGGCCCATATAGGTCGATTGTAAAAAGTCTTAAAATGATGGACAATTAGACATAATCCTGGTCCTTATATTAGTAATAATAACAGAGCCTAGTACATTTGTGGTTTTTCGTAATTAAAAATTAAATTAGAAAAAATCTAAAAAATATTTTGTTCTCAGATTTGGATGCAGATGGAAGGGGAATCGATCCACAAGTCTTTTAAGACATTCCGCTCAAGAATCGGATAGGAATTGGCAAAGATATAGACATCTTTCTGGCCCAAAAGGGGGAAACCACGATTTTGTTAGGGATTCCCTCAGAAAAAATGAGAAAAAATCTAAAAAATATTTTGTTCTCAGATTTGGATGCAGATGGAAGGGGAATCGATCCACAAGTCTTTTAAGACATTCCGCTCAAAAATCGGATAGGAATTGGCAAAGATATAGACATCTTTCTGGCCCAAAAGGGGGAAACCACGATTTCGTAAGGGGTTCCCTCAGAAAAAATGAGAAAAAATCTAAAAAATATTTTGTTCCCAGATTTGTGTGCAGATAGAAGGGGAATCGATCCACAAGTCTTTTAAGACATTCCGCTCAAGAATCGGATGGGAATTGGCAAAGATATAGACATCTTTCTGGCCCAAAAGGGGGAAACCACGATTTCGTAAGGGGTTCCCTCAGAAAAAATGAGAAAAAATCTAAAAAATATTTTGTTCCCAGATTTGTGTGCAGATGGAAGGGGAATCGATCCACAAGTCTTTTAAGACATTCCGCTCAAGAATCGGATGGGAATTGGCAAAGATATAGACATCTTTCTGGCCCAAAAGGGGGAAACCACGATTTTGTTAGGGGTTCCCTCAGAAAAAATGAGAAAAAATCTAAAAAATATTTTGTTCTCAGATTTGGATGCAGATGGAAGCGGAATCGATCCACAAGTCTTTTAAGACATTCCGCTCAAGAATCGGATGGGAATTGGCAAAGATATAGACATCTTTCTGGCCCAAAAGGGGGAAACCACGATTTTGTTAGGGGTTCCCTCAGAAAAAATGAGAAAAAATCTAAAAAATATTTTGTTCTCAGATTTGGATGCAGATGGAAGGGGAATCGATCCACAAGTCTTTTAAGACATTCCGCTCAAGAATCGGATAGGAATTGGCAAAGATATAGACATCTTTCTGGCCCAAAAGGGGGAAACCACGATTTAGTAAGGTTCCCTCAGAAAAAATGAGAAAAAATCTAAAAAATATTTTGTTCCCAGATTTGTGTGCAGATGGAAGGGGAATCGATCCACAAGTCTTTTAAGACATTCCGCTCAAGAATCGGATGGGAATTGGCAAAGATATAGACATCTTTCTGGCCCAAAAGGGGGAAACCACGATTTTGTTAGGGGTTCCCTCAGAAAAAATGAGAAAAAATCTAAAAAATATTTTGTTCTCAGATTTGGATGCAGATGGAAGGGGAATCGATCCACAAGTCTTTTAAGACATTCCGCTCAAAAATCGGATGGGAATTGGCAATAGAGACAAAGATATAGACATCGTCGTGGCCCATATAGGTCGATTGTAAAAAGTCTTAAAATGATGGACAATTAGACATAATCCTGGTCCTTATATTAGTAATAATAACAGAGCCTAGTACATTTGTGGTTTTTCGTAATTAAAAATTTCGATTTAAAATTAGTTTCCATGGATTTTGAATTTTGTTTATTTAGTAAAAAGCATTCAAAGTAGTTTTAGTAAAAAAAATAGCTTACTGCCTAGAGGGCAAAAAAAAAAAAGTTAGTTGAGTCGGGGAAGTGTCCATTGTTGCTTCTGAGAAGAGGACATAGATCCTAGTATACGTATCCGCCGTTGCTGCCGTATTGGGTGTCCAGGCCGTTGTAGCCGGCGTAGCCCGCATCTGCTGGCAGGTAGGACCGGGAGGGCGTCACATACGAGGTGTACTGGGGCACTGCGTAGCTCTTGTAGCTGGAGGAGATGACCGGCGAGGCGTAGCTGCCACCGGTGGAATAGTAGCCTCCTCCGCTGGAGTACGAGGGGTAGGAGGAGTAGCCGGAGGAGTAACCGGAGTATCCTCCAGCCAGAGGAGGCAGGTAGCTGCGGGACAAGTGGGACACATCGCCGGCGCAGAAGGCCACGGTGGCAGCAAGGATGGCCAGTACGGTGAGGGAGTTCTAAGGTGTGAAATAATTTAAATAATTAATTATTTAGTTAATTATTTAGTTTCTGTTTTTAATTTAAAAACTAATAGTGAAAAATCACAGTCAGTTCCTTACCATTTTTGAGATTTTGTTGATAGATTCTGTTCGAAGGAGTCCTTTGGGAAGAATTCTTCTCACTGGTCTGGTCTAAGCACCGCGATTGGAAGACGACGAGCAACTGCTGATGATCTGCTTGGGGCCTCCAGTTTTTATATAGGTACGCTTCTAAGCCCGGTTTGTGCAACCAATTCAGATGCCATACTTTACAACCAACACCGATCCGGAACGCCTTGGTGCGGACATGTCGCCGGACGCGGTGCTCATTACTCAACGGGCACAACCCGTTGGACAGAAGACATGGGTGCTGGGGACAGGGGCCAGAAGACAGAAGACTGTGGAGAATTCTCCCCCTGCTCGGGGCTCGCGGCTCGGGGCTCGTCATGTTCGGCTGTCATCGTCATGTTAGCACCATGGTGTGTGTCCCACGACTCATCCGGCCGGCGAAGCTTCCAAATTGCCTGGCCCTGGAGAAACCACGTTCATAGAGGGTTAATAGAGGCACTCGAAAAAATTATGAAAACCCTTAGATATATAATTATAAATTTATTTCATTATTGATTGTTAAATGGTTTCATAATTATTCTTATTTTATCATTATTTCATATTTGAAAACAACTAAAAGCAAGCCCTTTTTTCTCAGTGCAGTGTGTCATGCCCCGGTGTTTGCTTTGTTGCCTTTATGAGTGCGCCACGCCCCCTACGGCGTGAGAAGTGGAAGCCACCACTCGCTCCTCTTCCTAAATTATACAATTTGTGGGTGAAGTTAAGGTTTCGGTTTCTAAACAACTCGGGTTTTTGTTTCTGTTGCTGGTGTGACTACCTCCGCAGTTTTGTATTTGTATCATTGTTTATTATTATTTTTATTATTTTTTTGTTATGACTTTTTGCGGTCGACGGCTAAAATGCTTTGGTCTTGTTTCTATGTCGTCGCCCATAAATCTCGGAGGGGCATAGCCGATATTAATGGTTGCAGTGGGTCATTCCAGGGGATTCGGGTTTCGCGAGCTCCCGCTGCAGTCCAACTCCAAGTACCAAAGCTAATGGTGGAGCCGAAATCAAGTCCGTATTTGAGTCCAACACGAAATCCGTTCCAAGTCATCCGAATGGCTGACATCATGATGACATCGCCAGGCCATTAATCAATCTGTATTTGGTGCACTTCTCACCTCAGTCCTTTTCTGAAATTCCGAAAAAGATCTAATAATGATGGACTTTCGTTTTATTTAAATAGATCAGCTTTTGATATCATTCTGCACTGAGAGAAATTTCAAAA
This sequence comes from Drosophila monieri, assembly GCA_035047585.1. Lineage (NCBI taxonomy): Eukaryota > Metazoa > Arthropoda > Insecta > Diptera > Drosophilidae > Drosophila > Drosophila monieri. Next base: position 8,581,129 of record JAWNPJ010000061.1, on the reverse strand, counting down.
GAATTGTCATTGAATTTAGGCAGAAAAAAAACTCAAATAACAAGACATTTCTTATTTTTTAAGATTCATAAATAAATAAAAACTTGAGGAAATTGTTCAATTATTTAAAGAAGAGCTACTTGAACTTGTTTCAACGGAATCAGATTTCAAAAAACCGTTTTTTGAACTTTTCAAAGTCTGATATTTTGTACAGATATTTTACGATTTTAGGAAACTAATAGAGCTTTAAATAAAAGCAGTTAAAAAATACTCAATAACTTAGATATTTTATAGATAAGATATATAGATAATAGATATTTTACGATTTTAAGAAACTAATAGAGCTTTAAATAAAAACAGTTAAAAAATACTCAATAACTTAGATAATAGATACTTTACGAAACTATTAAAGCTTTAAATAAAAAACAATTAAAAAATACTCAATAACTTAAAAACAATTAATTAACTGAAACTCAATTAATTAAAAATCCGTTTAAAATTCAAATAAAAAGAAAGCTTTGCAATTAGAGTGACCATATGGATCTTAGAGTGGCCAGATGCGAGCTAAGCTTTTCGGGCCGAGTTGTCCTAACGGTAGCCTTCCACGGCCGATCTTCCCGCCCAGGAACCTTCTTGGAGAATCTTGAACTCGTTCAATTAGCTTTCAGCTTTCCAAGCTGCTAGCCGTGATTTGTCCACGTTTTTCCCTATTTTGTTGCCCTTTTTTCCGTATTCCGTGTGCTTGGCGTGGTATCTGTTGCGTTTTTAATCTCAGTGTTTTTTGCGTTGAATGTTCCCGCGGGTGGAGCACTGCCACTCACTGGAGAGCCAGGAGGAGATCGCTGGGCCGGGGCCCAAGATGAGAGCCGGCGGCGGCCAGAGATTCAACCTAACCTCCATTGCCAACCAGACACGCGCTCGCGGTCTGGCCGGGTCGCCCAGGATCAGTCACAGTGGATATGGACACGGACGCGGAGGCGGGTATGGACGTGTGGCAGCGATGCTGCTACTATGCTGTGCGATTCTTGCCACCGCGACGGGTTCCCAGGACGCGGGGACATGCGAGGCAGGACAATTCCGGTGCAGAGATGGCGGCTGCATCTTACTGGCGAAGATGTGCGACGGACATGGAGACTGCAAGGACGGCACAGACGAATTGGACTGCGGTATGGCCCCCATTTCAGCCCAATTCCCCCCCAGAATGCGTATGATGCGAGTGTTAATCCTTTCCAGACTACCGACTGTGCCGAGAGCCACATTGGTTCCCGTGTGCCCCGCCACACGGCGCCTGCCTGGCAGCGGAACTAATGTGCAACGGCATCGACAATTGTCCTGGCGGCGAGGACGAGCTCAACTGTCCCGGCCGGTCCCTGTTCCCCAAGCGGCGGCGCAACTGCTCCAGCTCGGAGTGGACCTGCCAGCAGGACGGCACCTGCCTGCCCCTGGAACTGATGTGCGACGGCAGGGCGGACTGCTCGGACCGATCCGACGAAGTGGCCGGATGCGAGCGCCAGAAAACGGAGGCCAACTGCCCCCCGGAGGGTCATCTCTGTGCCAATGGACGGTGTCTGAGGCGGAGGCAGTGGCTCTGCGACGGCCACGACGACTGCGGCGACGGGAGCGATGAAAGGGGTTGCGGTAAGTCCAGTTCTCCAGGATATCCCTATTTTTGAGCAATTTTTGGATCTTAAAGATTGGAATTTCTATAAACCCCTAAGACCTAATCCCCGGTTCATCTCCCCCCTCTACCCTTAGAAAACCTTTGCCAGCCGCAGATGGGAAAGTTCATGTGCCGGAACAAGGAGGCCTGCCTGCCCCTGAGCGACGCCTGCGATGGCCACCGGGACTGCTCCGATGACAGCGACGAGGCCGAAGGATGCCACTCGCCACCAGACTGCAAGGCGAAGAAGTGTCCCCCGAACGCCACCTGCCACATGATGCCTAGCGGAGGAGCCGAGTGCCTCTGTCCGACCGGCTTCCGGCTGGCCAAGTTCGAGGACAAGTGCGTGGACATCGACGAGTGCCAGGAGAGCGAGCAGGAGCAGAGGGAGGTGTGCAGCCAGAAGTGCGAGAACCAGAGCGGAGGATTCCAGTGCGTCTGCGACGAGGGCTACCAGCTGGGCAGGGACAATAGGACGTGCCGGGCCATGGCTACAGGTTCCTCCACGGACCACGCACCCTTGCTCCTCTATACGACCCAGATGACGGTGATGGGAATGCACCTGCAGGAGGGCAACGACCGGAACCATGTCTTCCTGGTGGCCGGGAATCTGACCAAGGTTATCGGCGTGGCGTACGACGGCAGCCACATCTACTGGACGAACATCCAGAACGAGGCCGAGAGCCTGGTGCGGGCGAAGGGCGATGGCTCCCAGGCGGAGACTCTGCTCACCTCCGGACTGGATGCTCCCGAGGACCTGGCCGTGGACTGGCTGACCCAGAACATCTACTTCTCGGACAATGCCATGCGGCACATTGCCGTCTGCTCCCACGACGGACTCAACTGCGTCGTCCTGGTCACCCAGGATGTCCACCAGCCGCGCTCCCTCGCCCTGTGGCCCCAGCGGGGTCTCATGTTCTGGACGGACTGGGGCGCCCGGCCGATGATAGCCAGGGCCTCCATGGACGGGACTCGCTCGCGGCCGATCGTCACCGACAACATCCACTGGCCGAACGGCATCGCCCTGGACATGCACCAGCAGCAGGGCCGGATCTATTGGGTGGACGCCAAGCTGGGCAGCGTCCAGACCGTCCGGATAGACGGCTCCGGCCGGCGCACCATTCTCGACGGCGTCCTGAAGCATCCCTACGGGCTGGCCCTGTTCGAGGATCAGCTGTTCTGGTCGGATTGGGTCACCAAGAGCGTCCACTCGTGCCACAAGTTCACGGGCAAGGGACATCGTGTCCTGGCCAAGGATCGCACCATCTACGCCGTCCACGTCTACCATCCGGCCAAGCAGCCGCAGTCCCCGCACGGCTGCCAGACGGCCAGCTGCTCCCACTTCTGCCTCCTGGCCGAGCCGGAGGCGGGCGGGCACAGCTGCGCCTGTCCGGACGGGATGCGGCTGGCGGCGGACCAGCAGCGCTGCATCCGGACCGAGAAGCGCCAGCGACTGTTCATCGGAATGCAGCGTGTGCTCCTCGAGATCGAGCACACGGCCTTTGGCAGGCACTCGGTTAGCGCGTCGCACGTCCTGGACGGGTTCATCGACGAGATGGTCTTCAATCCCGTGAACGGAAGCCTCATCATTGCCGACAACAGGCAGCGGATCATTTTCGAGTACCATCCGGCGGACAAGTACACGGAGCGCCTGGTCAGCCATCTGGGCAATGTCAGTGCCCTGGCCTTCGACCATCTCAGCCGGAATGTCTACTGGGCGGATGCGGAAAAGGGCGTGGTGGAGCTGCTCTCCCTCCAGACCCGGGAACGGGCGCTAATCCGTCTCTTCCCCGGGCAGGAGTGGCCCGTCGGCCTGGCCGTAGCGCCCGGCGAGGGCCACCTGTACGTGCTCCTTAAGTCCCGGAGGCGGAGCCACATAGACCGGATCCCGCTGAGTGGCAAGGGCGAGCAGGTGCATGTGGTCGAGGACGACCTGGGCGACGATGACTTCAAGCTGGCCGTGGACCCGGAAACGCATACCCTCTTCTGGTCGGACAGCGACCTGGGCCGGATCAGCTACACGGACTACCGGACCGTCCAGCCGCAGATCTTCCGCGGCAAGCTGCGGCGTCCCTACGCCCTGGCCCTCGTCCAGCAGGACCTGTTTTGGAGCGAGATGAACTCCAATGGCATCTACTGGGCGCACAAGAACAACCTGGGTCCCCGCAAGCGGATCAACGTTGAGCCCAAGGATGGGCCTGCATCGGCCCCCCGAACGATTCCCCTGGCCGCCAGCTCTTTGCCCCCCAGAGACACCCATCCCTGCCAGCAGCAGAACGGCGGCTGCTCCCACATCTGTGTGGGCGAGGGCGCCTACCACACCGTCTGCCTCTGTCCGGCGGGCTTCGTGTTCCGGGACGCCGGCAATCGCACCTGCATGGAGGCCCTGGACTGCGAGTTCCGGTGCGGGAGCGGCGAGTGCCTGACCATGGCCCATCGGTGCAACGGCCATCGGGACTGCCTCGACAGCTCCGACGAGACGGACTGCGACGAGGAGCACCGCCGCCGGGCGAAGGTCATGTGCTCCGGGCGGCAGTTCGCCTGCCACAGTGGCGACCAGTGCGTCGACAAGGAGCGGCGCTGCGACGGCCACAAGGACTGCCAGGACCAGTCCGACGAACAGCACTGCGAGAAATTCGGTGAGTGTTCTAAGAGGAGACTAGTCCAAGATATTAATAGTTTCCCTTCCAGACAAGACCAGGAAGTGCCACGCCCACCAGCACGCCTGCGACAACGGCAAGTGCGTGGACGCCAGCCTACGGTGTGACGGGACGGACGATTGCGGCGACGAATCGGACGAGATGCACTGCGGCGACTCGGCCGTGGGATGCGAGGAGGGGATGTTCCGGTGCAGCAGCGGCTCCTGCCTGCCGGCCGGCTGGGAGTGCGACGGGAAGATCGACTGCAGCGACGGCTCGGACGAGCACGACAAGTGCGGGCGACGCAGCTGTCCGCCGGAGATGCATCGCTGCCTGCTGGGCCAGTGCCTGGACAAGAAGCTCATCTGCAACGGGCACAACGACTGCGGCGATGGATCCGACGAGCTGAACTGCAGCGACGAGGCCAAGTCCAACATGTCCTGTCCCGCAGAGCAGTTCCAGTGCACCAGCAATCCGAGGATTTGTCTGCCGGGAAGGACGCGCTGCAACGGCACGGCCGAGTGCCCGCGCGGCGAGGACGAGGCGAACTGCGGCGACATGTGCGGGATCGAGGAGTTCCAGTGCCGCACCGGTGGCCAGTGCATTCGGCGGGAGTTCCGCTGCGACGGCGACCGTGACTGCAGCGACGGATCCGACGAACTGGCCTGCGAACTGGTGATCAAGGACCGCAACCAGACGCAGGGCATCCGCCCGGAGTCCGGGCCGTCGGGCAGGCCGTGCCGGCCCAGCTTGTTCGATTGCCGGGACGGGCAGGAGTGCGTGGACATGTCCCGGGTGTGCAATGGCTTCCCCGACTGCTCCAACGGAATGGACGAGGGCCCCCAGTGCAGCACAGCCTGCTCGAAGAGCTCCTGCCAGCACAAGTGCCGAGCTACGCCCTCCGGCGCCATATGCTCCTGCCACGATGGCTACCGCCTGGACGGCGATCAGCGCAGCTGTCTGGACGTGGACGAGTGCCAGGAGCAGCAGCCGTGCGCCCAGCTCTGCGAAAACACCCTCGGCTCGTACCAGTGCCAGTGCCATGCCGACTTCATGCTGCGCCAGGACCGGGTCAGCTGCAAGAGCCTCCACGCCGCGTCCGCCCTGCTCTTCACCAGCTACAACGAGGTCAGGAACATGACGGAGCAGCCGGTGATGCTGGAGGTGGCCTGGTCGGCCAACGACTCGCGCATCTCCGGCTTCGACGTGGACGTGAAGCGGCAAGTGGGCTACTTCTCCTCCGAGGAGGAGGGCGTCCTCTACCAGATCGACCTGAGGAACAAGAGACGCATCCGTGGTCTGGCCGTGGATGCCCCCACCAAGCTCTCCATCGACTGGGCCACTGGAAACGTCTACATCCTGAGCGGGGGCAGTGCCGCCCTGGAGGTCCTGGCCTGCAGCTTCGAGGCGGGCATGTGCGGACGAGTCGTGAAGGTGAAGAGCCCCCGGCATCTCAAGAACCTGGCCGTCGATGGCTATCATTCCCGGCTCTTCTATGTGGCCCTGCGGTCCGAGGGCCTGGGCCACTCCCAGTCGGAGCTGCACATGTCCCGGCTGGACGGCAGTCGCCACGAGTTGCTCCTCCAGCGCAGCGACAGCTACATATCCGCCCTGGCCACCGATCCCCACCAGCAGCTGCTCTACTTCGTGGACCTGCACACCCGCACGCTGGAGCGGATGCCGTACAGGCCGCGCAACGGGCCCCAGAGGCGGCCGGAGGTGATGCTCCAGAAGTCGAACGCCCTGCTCCAGCCCTCCGGCCTGAGTGTCTTCGAGAACCACGTGTACCTCGTCAATCTGGGCGCCAAGGAGGCGGTGCGCTGCCGGATGTACGGATCCCGCGTCTGCAATTTCATCAACCTGAATGTCCTGAACGCCCAGGATGTGGTGGTGGCCGCCGCCTCCCGCCAGCCCCAGCCCGCTGCCCATCCCTGCGTTCACGCCCACTGCCGGGGTATGTGCATCCAGGCGGACTATGGCTACGAGTGCATGTGTGGCCACCAGAAGGTGGCTGAGGGCGAACACTGTCCCCATGGCTCCGGCAACGAAGTCTCCCTCGAATCCAAGTACTCGGCCTCCGAGCCGTCATCCTCCTCATCCGACAATCAGGGCACATCCTTCCACTGGTGGCTGGCCCTGCTCATCCTGGCAATTGGATCCCTGGTGGCCGGACTCGGGTACATGTACTTCCAGTACCGGCAGCGCGGTCACAGGGATCTCAACATTAACATGCACTTCCAGAATCCGTTGGCGACGCTCGCCCGCGCCGATCCCAAAGTCACCGAAACCTCCGCTGTCGTGGAGTTCGCCCCGGAGCAGGGCTACGGATCCGAGGAGCCGTCCAGCCAACCGCCTGCCGGCATGGCTGCTCCGAATGTGTTCCAGCGATTCATGCGCTCCCGCCAGTCGAGGGACGACCCCATGGCCACCGAACTGCTGCTCGATACCCCGAGAGTGAGTTGATCCATGGGTCTTACGGGTTAGGGGGCTTCAGGATTACGGGTTAACATAATTAGGGGCTAACATAATTAATCCAATCGAAGGACTTAATAATTAACTGAAACGTATCCTTCGGCAGGCAAGCACTGTACACTCGCTGGAGGGAGGACGACAGAGAGTCGGAGTACCGGACATCCTGGTGGCGGACTTTGACGACACTGCCTCTCTGCCCGGACAGTACGGCGGACGCTTCCCAGGCGATGATCCGCATGCATGACCTGTGTCGTAAATAGCTTGCTGCGCTTTTATGTTAATTGTTAAATTTAATTTAATTGTTAAGTGTATTTCCAAAATATGTCTAAAAAAACTGTCTAAAAAATAAAAACAAGAAAAAGTAATAAAAAATATATAACATACTAAGAGGCTTTTGTTTTAATTATTTTTGGTTGTGGAATCGACTAATTATTTATGTTAGTTGCCTTTAAGCATTTAGCCCTAAGATTTATTAAATATTTAAATGTTTTGATTATTTTTAGGCTTAACTTTTAAAAAATTAAAAGCCAATGTCGGAGAAAACTTATTTTTGAGACAAAGGATGCTACTTTGGAAGGTAAAGGTTTAACTTTAAAATATATTATTTATAACTATAATCATATTCTTTAGTTTTAGATATTTTAAAGTAAATATATTAGTTTTTAAAAATATTTATTTAGTATTACAGTTACTCTTACCTTAAAAAATCAAACTTAAACTGAAAACTTGAAGTCTTTTCAGACTCCAGAAAACCCCCCTAAAAAAACCCCTTGAATTGCAGTTAAAAAAATATCCATAACATTTTAATAACACTTTCAACATTTTGTACTTAATTTATAAAAAAAAAAAAAATATATATATATATATATCTATATAATCTGTTATAACAATGGAAGAAATTCGCTTGGGACTTCCCTAAGTTTCTAGATACTAGAAGATACTTGACGAACAGAATAGTGGTTATATATGATCTACATAATGCTCTCTATGCATAGTTTTTTTCAGTGTATATGTCAGAGGGGGATAGCGGGCTGTTATGGAACCAATAAAGTAACTGTTTTCCTAAAATAACTTAGACTTGACAGAAAAAAAAACGAGGAATTAAATCATTAAAGTGAGGAATTTAGAATTAAGGATAGGTTTTTGGTTATTTTGGAATAATTTAAATGTCCTTGGTGGCTAAAGCTACTTGGTGCCCTGGAGCAGGAGCGGAAAAGGAGGATGAGGAGGAGGAGGAGATGCTGGATTTGGAGGACCAGCTGGATGCACTGCCTCAGACAGACTTGATGAGACGATCCTGGCGCTCGAAGAGTTTCGTTTTATTTGCCAAAGTCTCGGCGGCGGTGGCTATCACGCCATTGGTGGTAGCGGCGGCACTGGCCATGGCCGCGCTGGCCAGCCGATCCTGCATCAGGGTGGTGAGGCACTCCCGGAACGCCAGGAGGAACTCATCGGCGTTCTCCCGGCTGAAGCACATGGGCGGCTTTAGCTTGATCACGTTGTCGTTGGGGCCGTCGGAGGAGACCAGGACGTGGTGGAGCTGCTTCATCCGATTGACCACCCAGTGGGCGGACTTCTTGTCCGGAGTACGGGCCTCCCTCTCCCGGACCAGTTCGATGCCCACGAACAGACCCGCACCCCGCACATCCCCGATGCACTCAAAGTCCTGCTTGAGGCGGTTGCACTCCCGGATCAGGTAGTCGCCCAGGACGTGGGCCTTCTGCTGCAGGTTCTCCTCGTCGATGATCCGCATCACGGCATTGGCGATGGCACAGGACACCGGGTTGCCGCCGTACGTATTGAAGTAGGCCACTCCGGTGGCATGGAACGCCTGGGCGATCTCCGGCGTGGTGACCACCGCACCCACGGGATGTCCGTTGCCCATCGGCTTGGCCACGCTGACGATGTCGGGGACAACGCCCTGGGTCTCGAAGGCCCAGTAGTGGCTGCCCACCCGGCCGAATCCCACCTGCACCTCGTCGGCGATGCAGACGCCTCCGGCGGAACGCACCGCCTCGTAGACGGCCTGGAAGTATCCGGCCGGGGGCAGGATCTGTCCGCCACAGCTCTGCAGGCTCTCGGCAATGAAGGCAGCCACGCCCTCGCCCTTTGCCACCTGCCGCTCGCAGATCTCCTCGATGGGCCGGGCGTACAAGGCGGCCATATCCGCGTCCGGATGCATCTTGTCCGTAAACTGTCCGCCGTAGATGTCCGGGCAGGGGGCCACGTGGACGTAGTCGGGCTTCTTCTCGCCTCCGGGCTGGTTGAACTTGTAGGGCGACACCTCCATCACCGACTGCAGGTGTCCGTGATAGGCACTGTGGGGAAAAGGAGGAGGTAGGAGTTACTTTCTGGGTCTCCTTAAAACTTGAAATTATAAAACAAAAAAGAAGTTGACTCACTGGTCCAGAGTGATGACATCCTGGCGCTTGGTGAAGTTCCTGGCCAGGCGCAGGGCCAGATCGTTGGCCTCCGAGCCGGAGTTGACGAAGAAACAGACGGAGAGTGGCTCCGGCATCTTGCCCGTCAGGGTCCGGGCGCACTGGACGAGTTCGTCGTGCAGGAAGCGATTGTTGGTGGAAATGGTGGCCATTTGGAGGGCCCCGGCACGCACCACCTCCGGATGGCAGTGACCCACTGCGGAAGAGAGAAGGAAATACGAATTAGTGGTATAGTTTAGCGATCTGTCCAAGATTACCCGAAGCCTATTCTTAGATTCTTAGTTGGGTTGGCTTTTGGGGTGGAACTATAGCCACTTGACTGGAAAGGAAATAATCTCGATTCTGCAGAGGCGCGACCAAAAATAAAACCCAATCAGGCACGTGATCCGTTCGATTGCCCCACTGTCCGCTTGTCCGGCTGTCCGGTTGTCCGCTTGTCCGCCTGTTTGATTATCGCACCGTTTGCGCATCAAAAACCCCAAATAGAAAACACCCACAGACAGGCCCGGGTCCGGATTGTGTGCACTCGTCACCAGCCCATCACCCTCACCATCACCATCGGCGGCGGCGTGAGTAGGCCCCGACGGATGAGCGATAAGTCCCCAGTGTACCCCCGGACAGCCACCACTCCGGCCCTCGTTATTTCCAACGTTTGGGGGTCAACTACTACTCGACGCCGATTGTGCTTCTAATTCTGTCACGGATTTATTGCGGTCGTCGTAGTCGTTGGCCTCCTCCGGACGATAAGCACTACGGACTGGCGGTATACGGATCACGTGAAGTACACGCGATGCCTTCACGTTTCTAGTTTCCTTTGAGATCACTTTTTTTTTTAGTGTTAGGGCCGTCCACTTCAAAGCAAAGATTACGAACTTTGGAATGGGGTGTGATGACCATGGAGGAGTTTCTGGGGCGGGTTAGGTCGACCGTCGACTGTCGAGTGTCGATAGAAAAAGTACAGTTGTGCACTCGACAACTAAAAACTGATCTTACCCAACGAAGCTACAACCTAGAGTCTTTTTTGATATTTTTTTATAAAAATATGCAATACTATATGTTATCAACCGATTTGTTGGACTCTATAGGGCTCTAAAGATAACCCCCTAGCTCCAGTTTGAATTTATTTTTTAACCCAAATATTGTCTAATTTTAGCCTTTTATTTTCCTGATTTATTATCAATGCTTTTCGCAACTTTTGTCGGCTACTCCCATAGCCCCTATTCCGTATCATTGGTTTGACTTTTCCGCCCAGAGCCTCGGAGCACTTTGCTTTTCCGATTATCTCAGAACAGAATTTTCCACTCGCAATGTGTGCTGAGTGGCACAGCTGATTGCTCAGATCCGACAAATATTGAAACTAGACTACGGACAACCGGACAGACGGACATGCGGACAAGCGGACAACTAGACTGCACTGCACCCCCACCCAGGCCCTGTATCTCGAGTACATTTCCATTCGGCACGAGACGTTCACATGTTGTTCTGACTTCCCCGGGAGGAGGTAAGCCTGATAAGCGCGGCACTCTATGGAAAAAGTAGCACGAGATTATACGGAACGTGGTTCCCTAACTTATTGCTTCCATAACGACAAACTAGGAAAATAACAACAACTTGTTATTGCCAACGATCGTCCACACGTGCACTGCTTATCACGCTTGGTGGTTCTATTTTCTGGGTTCCTTGGGTTTTCATTATAGATTGTTAGATCCACTCACTGTTATGGATGAGTCTTATGTGATGGGTTAATCGCACGATCCTAGCTATTATGGCGACAAAGTGGGTTACATTGTGGGTTGTGGGAAGTGCCTGGGGGTGGTCTGGGGATTACAAAGTAAACTGTGGCCCCTGGAAGAGGGCTCATCTCGGCTTTAAAAATAGAATCAAATCAATAATCACCCGAGGTTGGCTCTAAGTGACACCGAAATGTAATCTATTTAAAAAAACTATTTAAAAAAATAAAATAAGAGCCACATCATGACTACATTCGCAATGCCAATGGCCTCTTCTTATCAAAAAATAAATATTTATAAAAAACAAGGAGATGTTTAAATAATTTTAAATCATTTTTAGACCAAAGTCGAATGCCAACTTCTTAGTAAAAATAGTTAAAATATTTACTTAATTATTTTTGTAATTTTATTTAATTTATTTAGCTTTTATTTCAAAGAAAAACTCTCGAAACCAGGTGGCCCTTTAAGCCCGAAAGAAAATACAATTGCGAATTGTTGAAAACATTCCGTTGTAAGTGGAAAATTTTGTTATGGGAAGTGGACTTAAAAAATAAAAAAATAATCAAATCAAGTTCCCAGATTTTACAAAATCAGCAAATTGGCAAATTGGTCGCCAGGCGCGACGTCAATCTCGTTGTTTTTTTGCCTTTTTTGATGATAAAGATGATACGGCTAGGCACCCCCCAGGGAGATATAGTATCATAGTACTATATTCCCTATACTATATGCGAGAATCATATACAAACACGATGCGATTTGTATATTTTATACGTAAATGCCACCGTTGAATTATTGTTATTGTTATTGTCGTGATGACACTTGTGCTTTTTTTTGTTATTTTTTAATCGCCAGTTATTGCACTTGTAGTCCCGGGGCCCGAAACTCAACCGGGGCCCGAAATCCAAGGGGCCGGATCCGAATTCCGGGACAGCATCTAAAATTTAAATCAACGATGAACATTTATTTGTTGCTTTTTTTTTTTTTTTGATAAGCTCTAGCTGAGTCAGTCGCCAATCGGGGCCTGAACATGCCCTCGACGTCTGGCTCTCTATATCTATACCGTATCTATACCGTTAGGCCTTGAACTTGTCGCCAAATGATCGGGAGTTACGGTACTTGTAGAGCTGGCGAGCAACCCGGCCCCCTAGTTGCACTTTGCATCCACTTTTCGGTGGACGTGTGCCAGCCATGCGCTAATCAGGCTCTGGTGCAGAAATGGGTATAAATAGGTATACGAGTCGGAGTCTATATCATCGGGCCCCGGTTCCCGATAGCTTTGATAGTCGGTCGTTGGGGCTTAAATTATTTGACTGCCCAGGCAACCCAATCCTGGCCAGAAAGTACTTTCTAAATTCAAATGAAATCCCAGCCGCTACTACTTGTATTAATCCAGAAATCTGGAAATACTTTGACTTACCGTGAGCCACATTATTGATGCAGTCCAGGTATCGGGTTCCCTCCTCGTCGAACATGTACTGGCCTTGGCCGCGTACTATTTTCAGGGGATCGGAGCGGTAGAACAGCTGGCAGGCTTGGCTGGAAAAAAACACAAAGTATTATTAAATAAATGCTATAAAGTTGGTAACTTTTTATGGGAGTGCAACAAAGGAAGGGCAGACATTAGACAAACGCCCTGAAAGTAACGCGTAATGCCCTAATGACGTACTATAGTGCCGGATAATGCCCCTAAACGGGGCCTACTGCGGAGGCAGGTCTGGGCACTTGGCTCTTAGCCATCTGACAACAAAAAACAGGCACTCTTTTAAGCCAACTAATCGGAGAACAAATCATCCGCCGCTTATGTTTGATAACAAATTATTTTTGGTCTTTTTAAAGAAGGATAAGATATATTTTTTATATTTTATAAGATATATTTTTTATGTTTTACTTTAAAATTTATATAAAAAATAGAATCTATTATTTTTTCAAGTAATGTATAATTTTTGTCTTAAAAATTGCAAACAAAATTATTTAGTGAATTAATAAAAAAAAATGTTGCAGGACTCTTGTTTAGGGAATTGTTTCATGTTGTTGTCAGGCGTTAAAAACAGCAAAAAAAAAAAAAAAAAATAATCAATAAAGGCCAAAAATAAATAAGAAGCCGCTACTTTTCGGCCAATTTCTCGCCTAGTTTTGTGTTCCTTTGTTGTTTTGCTTGTGGGATGGCAACAGTGCCAAAAATACAAAAACAAACTAGAAGAAGAGGGGAGGAGGAGCGGGCCGACGATGAGTGGGCTGGCCGATGGGGGATGCCCAAGTGACCTTGACAGCCAAAGCGAATTCAAGGCAAGGTCGCAGGCACACGCGGCGGATTAGTAACAAGGATAAGAGATAGAGGATAAAGGATAATGCTCACCCGATGTGCTGGTTGCGCAGCTTTATTGTCTCCGATTTGGTCAACTGCTCGCTGGCCACGGACTTTAGTTGTTCATTTGCAAAAGGCATTTTTTTTTCTTTAATTTATTTACGTACTTTACGCGCACTTTTCAAATTTGGACTTTTTGCGGAGGAGGACTTCCTGTTTTGTGTGGCAGGAGATCTCTTAGTTGGCTTGCAAATTGCCGGCAAGGATGTCACTGAGCTGTGAGCTGAGCTGGGCTGGACAGGCCTTGCTTTTCACTTGATTGCTGCTGCTTTCAAATATGTTCGCATTTCCCACCGACCACCAGCTCTTATGTAGTTTTCCCCTCCCACCCACTGCCACCTAGCTCAGCGCGCTTGTGAGCGGCCACTAGCAGAAATCCCCTAACGCCTCGCCCTGGCCCATTTTCCCCTCAACGCAGCGGTGTGGCAACACTTTTCTTTTGCGCGGGAGATTCAAAATGTTTGATTTAATATTATTCATAAATAATAATATTAGGCTATTAAAAATCATAAACACAGACTCAAAAACAAAATGGACATCAAAAACTTATAGCCTTATTTAAATCCTGAAAAATAACTTCAACCCTTTTAAAAACAATACAAAGATATTTATGTTTTTTTTTCTGTTTTCTCTTTTGGTTTTTTTTATTCGAGTGTTTTTTTTTATATTTTTTCCGTTTCATTGTTTTTTTTTTGTTAAAATGTATTCATTTTAAGTTTCGCTCTTGCTGTGTATATTTTAATTTTCTCCCCTTAATCCTTCTTTTAATATATATTTTTTTTCATTTTCGATTTTTTTAATATAGTAGATATATGTATATGTATATACTATATTCATAATGCGTGTATATATATATAGTATATTGCATATTAAATTAAGTTTAATAATAATGCGCGTCTCTCGTCCTGCCAGCTAATTTATTCACTTTTTCCTCGGGCCGTTTTTGAAAAACTATTAAAAGTTGAAAAGGATCTCGCGTTAAAAATCATTTAAATATATTATATATATTTATACTAAATATATATATGAGAGTGGGTGTGTGTATATATATTTCTGTTTCGTATATATAATTTTTATTTTATTTTTTTTTAAATGGTCATTTCGGTTTATGTTTATTGTTGTTGTATGTTTGAATATATAAAATAAGCTTTTTGTTTTTAATTTCTGCTTTTCCGGATCTCCTTTACGTTTCATTTTTTTTTTATTATTATTAGTAAATATTTTAGGTGTATAATTAGTTAGTTTCTGTATTATTTTCATTGTTTACAATTTGTTGCTATTTTTTTGAAGAGAAAATGTTCAATTATTATTCATTCTTTTTTATGTTTTATTAGCTTCGATTTTTGGCAGATTTCTGTATAAATTTTTTATTTTTTTTTAGACTTAAGAGAAATGTATATTTTTTTTTGCGTGAATTGGTGTGTTTAAAGCACTTTAGCATCGCTGTGTGGTTGTTGTTGTTGTTTTCTGTTTTAATGAATTAAAGCTTTTGCATTTTTTAGGGGTTCGGTTTTTTTTTAAAGAGGGACTTCGAAATATTTGAAAATGAAATGAAAACAGATGAAAATAATAATGAAAAACCCGCCAGAAAAGTGTGATTCTTTGTTCGTTTCATTTGTTGGCTAAATATTTACAGCGATTGGTAAAAAATTTTCGTTTTTTTCTGTTTTTGTTTTTCTTTTTTTGTAAAATTAGTTATTCAATTATATATTGATTTTTATTCTCGATTTTTCTGTATTTTTTCTTACCCTCTCCTCAAGCTTTCAACATGCAGTTGCATTTCCGTGTATAAATATTTCTGTTGCTTATTTTTAATTTCCTATTTTTTCGCTCTTTTTTAAATTTCATATATATATAATATTTTTTTATTAAAAGAACACTTTTTGTAGCGTTTCTACGATTTCCTTTTTATTTTATTTTTTTTGTTTATTTTCCAATGTTGAATAAAACGCTAAAATATGCAATGTAAATAAGTATTGTATATATATTCTGCTTGTTGTATATAATATTTTTTTTTTTTGTTTTTTTTTTTGCATATTTCTGTAGGCGTATATATAAATAACGTCGTTTTTTCCAGTGTATATATATAATATATATAATAATATATATATATATATATGTGTGTATGTGTGTGTGTGTTTAAGAATGTATATATACGTATGTGTGTATCCATGTCCGTGTGTGGGTAAAAATGTCCTTGTGTTTGTATATAATTTTTTTATTTTTTATGATAAACTTTTTGCGCGTTTTTTTCATTCGTTCTTTTAAACTTTTGTGTTTAGCAAGCAATTTTCTTATTTTTTCCCGTCATATATATTTATGTTTTATATATGTCTTACTGGTTTTTTACAGTGCATAAATTTTTACAAAGAGCAAAGAATAGTATATATAAATATTTTCATTTTCACTCAAAGAAATCTTGGGTTTCGTTTGCGTAAATATTTAAATGAAATAGATTTTTAAATTATTTTTTTCATTTTTATATTTTTTTCTGTCATAAAGCCTAAGTTCGATTGCTACAAAAAAATGTCCTAAATTTATGCGTGTATATATTGTATATTTATGTTTATATATATATAATATATATATATATAAATGTATATATAGATTTAGATTTAGATTTAGATTTCGAGTGTTCTACTGGTAACTGTCGTCATAAGTTTTTAAAGTATGAGGTAATGCTTTATTTCCGACTTAAGATTAATATTAAATTATGTCCGTGTCTGTTTGAATCTGTATCTGTATCTGTAAATAGATATATGTATATATATATAGAGAGTGCAGATCTTTAAAGTTCCAGAAGATGTTTTCCAGTGTAGCTATATACACGTCTGTGTGCGGTGATATATAGTCTTTATTCGCAATCGGATATTGGGGGAGGATCTTGACGGTTTTGGTTCGGGCTTTTGACCTTTTTTCTCAGGAAATCCAAGAAGGTATCCAAGAAGGGCTATATAATATACACCCAGTTTTTTTCAGTGGCAGTCAAATGATATGGAAATTTTGTTAAGGGAATTACTGAGAATCTTTACATGATTTTTGATTTCTTTCTCTCTTATTTGTTTTAAATTTTATTTTATTTTATTTGTTTAATTGTTGGGGAGGGGAGGATTGGGTTTATGATTGAAATGATTATTTTTTTGTATTTTTTGATCAGTCGAATTTTCGTTTATGGGCGTCTTTTGGAAATTGCTTCTATAATTTCTGTTTCCTGATTTGTCAAATGTCGTTTTCCATTCAAAATCATTCAGTTTTGAGATTTTCCTCAGTTCGCTTGCAATATGCAATTATGGTCTCAGTTTTTGTTCTTCATTCTATAATTTTATTTTTCAGATTTTTTATCTATTTAGTTAACGGATTGTGAAGTGTGTTTCGGGTTTGGTATTAATTTGTTGTTTTAGTTTTGGAAATTGGTTCCCTACGCCTGTGTAAAATATGCGCTAAATGTGATCTAAAGGCTAATCTCGGCTACGTTAACATTATGTTTGCATTTATTATTTTTTAGTTTTTAGTTTTAAGTTTCTCTTTCTGCATTATTAAATGTTTCTCATCATTGTTATTGTGTGATTTCAAGTCATTGGATTCTGTTGTTCGTCCTTCCCAGTCCATGTCCTTCGATCCTGTTTTCGATTCTATTTGTTAGCTAATTGGTTGATTATTTTGTATATATAATTTACAAATTTCGGTGAACAAAGCTTCTTGTTTTTCTTCGTTTTTTTTTCATGGAAAAAAGTCAACTATATTTTATAGATTTAGTTTTTAAAAACATTATCTTTCTTTACGTTTAATATACAGATTGCGTTCCTCCACAATATAAATAAGTTAAGTATTTTATTTCACTTTTTATGACTTATGTTTTTATTTTTTTTTGTTTTTGTTTTGTTTGTATAAAACACTGCCTACGAAAAGTTTACAGTTTTACGCGATTGCTTACAGGACTCGAACCCGCACCTTAACCGGGATTCGATGTAGTTTTTGGGTTTTTGTTTTTTTTTCATAATATTTATAAAAACACAAATGAGTTACAATATTTATATATATATGAGATTTTTTTTGTTTTTAAGATCCGTATTTACAACCTCCAAGCGGGGACAGGGAGGGGGTCTGAGGGGGATGAGGGTTTAGCATAATTTTTTTTATAACTATTTTTATTTAAATTTAGTGGTTTTTAAAATTACTGAATCCTCAAGAAAGTGGCAGTTTCATTTTATAGTTTAATTTAGTTTTTAATAGCTAGAGGAATTGGAATACTGGAATAAAAAACCTAAAAATAAAAAAAAAATTTAGGGGAAAGAAAATAAAATGATTTTTTTTCGAAAACTCACAATTATCTGAAAAAGAATAAAAACCAATGGAAAATAAAACAAACTTTTGTTCATTTTGTGTTTTTTGTTTCGTTTTTTTTTCTGTTTTTCTTTCGTTTTTGTTTTTTTTTGTTTGTGTTTTTTTTTTTGTTTAATTTGCGTTTTGAAATAAATCGAAAAAAACATATTTACTCAAAACAGCATTTATGTGTATATATAAAAAAAATATTTTGTTCATCTTTTTTTGCTTTTTTCCTTGCTTTTGTGTGTGTATGTATAAGTATATATATACCATTATATATATATATAAATATATATATATAGAATTAAATATTTCTAAAAAAAATATGTATGTATAAGCAGTTACATAAAGCATTTAAGAAAATATTTAAATAAAATTGGTAAACAAAATTGTTTGTAAAGCATAAATGTATCTGTATTTTTCGGGTTTTTTGTTTAGTTTTTAAATGTAAAAAATATATAGACTCCACTCTGATACGAAACTTACGATCTAAGCCAACAAAAAAAACGATATAATCAAGTGTGTGTGTGTGTGTATATGTGAACATAATGGGGTGTTTTTTTTTTTAAATTAAATATCAAAAAAAAATCTGTTCAATCTGTTTGTTCGCGCAGGAAAAACAGTAGGTCTCAGTCGAAGCCGAAGAAAGTCTGGCAGTTTGTCCAAAATATTTTCTATATATATATTTCAGTTATATAGACCTAGATAATATACATATCCCTTAATAGAAGCTGCTTGAACAATATCTTTATAGTATATTGGATTTTACATTTAAAAAAACGTTTCAAAATCAACTTACAAGTTATTTTCGAAGCGATTTTAAAATTCATTTCTGAGTTTTTCTGTTTCTGTTTCTGTTCTTTTTTTTTTTGTTTTTTTGCGGAAATGCATTTAGACTTATTTTGAAAAAAAAATATACGACGAATTCAGTTTTGAGATTGTTTGAGATCTTATTTTCTAGTTTTAAATATTCAAAACAAACTGCTCTACTTCGAATTTCTTCTGCGTCGAATCGGATTTGGATTTTTTAGTTTCTGGTTTTTGTATTCCTTTCGAATTTGAAAATCCTAAAAAGTTCTTAAATATATATGTATATATATAGATGTATATAGATCTAATCAAACTAATAAAAAAAAATATATATATACGGATGTTTGTGGGGTTTTGTTTTCCTTTAGAGACACAATGGATGAAGATTTTTCGAAAATGTAAAATCGAGAAGAAAAAAAAAAGTTGTACATGATTTAAAATTATATATATATATAAACTTAATGTATAAATCGAATTCTATATATATATATATAACTGTAATGGTAACTGTAACTGTAACTGTAACTGTAACTGTAGAAAACTATTTGATAGATCGTCTATAAATACGTTAGTTTAACTGAACACATTTTCTGAAAATCCAACAGAGCTCTTTATCCTTTATCCTTTTTTTTTTTCTTTTTTTTTGCTTTTTCTCAATATTTTGGGGGTGTGTGTGTGTGTGTTTGTGTTTTTGCTCTTGACATACATACATACATATATCTCAGTCTAAAAAAAAGTCTCGGCACACATATACACACCAGAAAGAAAGTATCTCAACTTCAAAAATGATAAAGTTACAAAATCTACACCCAAACCGAAACAATTGGAAAAACAAAAAAAATCTAAAAAAAAAAAAACAATGTTTTTCCAAATCAACTAAAAGCGGTGGTTTCTGCCGGGGGGGAGGGGGACTTGGATTATTATTTTAGAGGAGCAGCAGGATCGCGAAGAGCAACACCATCAGCACCACAAACACCACAAACATGCGACAGAGTGAAGTCCGGAACTCCTCCACGTACCGCCGCTGCTCGGCCAGGGCCTCCGCCGATAGATGCTGGAGCTGTCGCCGCCGCTCCATGCCCTCGACGTCATCCTCCAGGAAGTAGGAGCCCAGCAGGAGGAACATCATGCGCACCACCCGTTCGAACATCGATGCCGTGTTAAAGATGCTGATGGTAGTGGCCCAAAGTCTGCAGCTGGTACTGGGCCGGGTGGGCGGCCGGCTGATGGTGGGGCGTGGCTGGCGGCAGTACATGTGGATGCGGATGCGGATGCGGTTGTGGCTGGTTGTGAGGATGTGGGTGCGGATGCGAATGCGGGTGAGGGTGTGGGTGCTGGAGCGGATGTGGATGCGGATGCGGGAGGCCAGTCCTCGAGCTGGCATGGGCGTGCAAGTGCTGCAGCTGCCGCGAACTGGGATAGTAGTTCGGCATCAGCGAGTGGTAGGCAATGGCTGCTGCTGCTGCGGCCGCTGCTGCCGCCGACCTGCTGTTGGTGGAGAGGCTGCCGCCGTTACTGGAGGGCGGTGGAGGCGGTGCTCCCAGCAACGGTGGCCTTCGTTCGCTGGCAGTTGCACCCGCAACAGGTGTTGCAGGTTGATTGGCCACTGCCACCACTCCTGCTGCAGCATCCGCTCCAGCTCCTAGTCCGTTTCCGGCTCCGGTTCCTGTCCCATTCGCTGGTGTCTCTAGCAAATGATGGTGCCTGCTGTGGTGCTGGAGCTGCAGCTGGTGGTGATGATGATGATTGTGTACGCTGGCAGGATCGCTGTTGCTCCCGCTTAGGTTGTTGCTGCTGCTCATGTTGCCGCTGGGGGCGGTGGCGGGGTTGTTGCCGTTGCCTATGTTGCTAATGTTGCTGTTGCTGTGATTGTTGCCGTTTATGGTGGCCATTGCCGGCGGCTTGGCCATCTGTGAAGCTGTCGTCTCTGCGGTTGCTGTTGCTGTTACTGCGGCCGTTGCTGTCGCCGTTGCTGTTGCAGCTGCTGCTGCCGCCGCGGCTGCTGCTGCTGCTGCCGCTGCTTGCGCCGTTGCCACCGCCGTCATCAGGTTGCAGGAGTCAAGTCTTTGTCATTTGGAGTTGCTCTGTAGCGCCGCATTGATCTGCGTCCACAGTTCCTTTTTGCACGACTTGGAGCTGTCGCAACGGGTCGGACATTATTATCGATTTCTCTAAAAGATTGCCCATTAACTCACCGCTTGATGGACTGCAGCCAGTCCTTGAACTGGGCACTGCCCTCGGGTGTGATCTGGAAGGCGGCACGAGCGGCCACCACAATGCTGGCGAACTCCTCGTAGTCACCCTGCGTCAGGTGGTACAGCTTCTGGTGGATGCACTGGATGTACCTAAGAAACGGAAACGGAAACCCGAAAACCCATCCATTAGCCCAATCTCACAAAGAAAACCATCACTTGTCAAGCTCACATTTGCTGGCACTTCTGGACCAGAGGCGTCAGGGCCGAGCGCAGGTGCTGCATCACCAGCTGGTGGTTGTTCCTGCCCAGGTAGTGGGCCGATTCGATGGCCACGTCGTGCAGGACGAACGGACTGACGATCGAGTTGACGGCACAGATGCAGAACTGGTGGAGGTACTGCGTCCCGAGCTTCTTGCTGATCCTCAGCAGCCACTTGACGTCCTCGCCGTACGGCGGGTTCCGGGCGTACTTGGCCTGCGGCCGATCGTCGTGCACTCTCCTGGCCAGGGTCTCCATGGCCAGCATGCCCACATTGTAGGCGGCCAACAGATAGCGCAGCTGGGTTTGCCTGTTCAAGCACAACAAGTAGAAGGTTAAACGTGATCTCTTGCCACAAGGAGGTGTCCAGGACACGGCAACACTTACGTGAACTGATGCGGCTGTCGCTGCCGCACCGGCGGCTGGGAGGGCGGTGCCTGCTGCTGCTGCTGCGGCGGTGGGGGCGGGGCCTGTTGCATGAACGAGTAGACGGGATGCTGGTGCTGGTTGTGGTGCTGGCGCATGGGCATCACTCCCACGCCGACGCCAACGCCCACGCCCACGGGCGGACCATTGGGCGGTGGTGGCGGCGGTGGACCGTAGTAGCCGGGCGGACCCATCGGCGGCCCGGGCGGACCGGCCTGGAGTGCCTGGTAGGCCTGGGGCGGCAGTGCCTGGAAGTACGATTTCTGGGGTTACTCTATAGGGATGTCTACAATTTGAATGCTTCGATGGATCTTACCTGGAAGGGTCCTGGCGGCGGCGGCTGTGGCTGGAAGCCGGCGGGCGGCTGACCCGGATGCCCTGGTGGCGCCTGTCCGGCCATCGGAACCTGCTGCTGGACAACCTGCTGTTGCTGCTGCTGTTGCACCTGGACCTGGACCTGCTGCTGTTGCTGCTGCTGGACTTGCTGCACCTGCTGCTGTTGCTGGGGATTCGGTGGCTGTTGCTGGGGCGGCGGTGCCTGCTGGTAGCCGGCGTAGGCCTGGGAGGGTGGCGGCGGACCCGCCGAGATGTACATCTGCATCTGGCCGGGCGGGTAGCTGAGATTGTGGGCATGATGGGCGTAGAGGCCCTGGCAGAAGCTGTACGGCGAATACGGGGCCAGTCCGATGGGCGCCAGCTGGAACTGGGCCTGGGGATTGCCCACCGACGGCGGCACTGCCACTGGCGGACCTCCACCGCCCCCTGGCACACCCACCGGATTGCCCAGTCCCATTTGCTGCTGTTGCTGCACCACCTGCTGCTGCTGTTGCTGTTGCTGCTGCTGCACGACTTGCTGCTGTTGTTGCTGCTGCTGCTGCTGCTGTTGCTGCTGCTGCTGCACGACCTGTTGCTGCAACTCGTGCTGCTGCTGCGACTCGATAAGCGCACTCAGACTGACGGCCGAGTGGTCCAGGCCGTCGTCGTGGGGCTCGTGGTCGCTGTTGTTGGGGGTGTTGCGCATGTACAGCTCGTACCAGTAGCGCGCCACCTGGAAGAGCACCTCCGGATAGACGCCGCCCCCCTTGGCGGCCGTTTCCACGGTGAGGCAGGCGCGCTCCAGCATCAGATCGCTCTGCTCCTTGCACTGCAGTATGGCGCGCTGGATCTCGTTGGGGTTCAAGGCGGCCGCATGTGGCAGCACCGACAGCGCCAGCTCGGCCGCCGGGTAGACCATGTTGTTGTCCCAGCCACGCGATGCCCGATCCGCCATGCCGGCCGCTTCCGGTGGCGTCAGATGCGCCTCCCAGGTGTCGATCAGGAAACTAATGGCCGGCGCACCAATCTCCATGGCCTGGCCGAGGATCCAGGAGACGTGCGACGAGTACGTCCGGGACAGCCAGTTCGGACTGACGCAGTTGTGGAGGCCGAGGGCGTAGAGTCCCAGCTGGAAGGCGCACATGTGGAGGGCGCGGTGGGGTCCATGGTGGTTCTGGTTGGTGCTGGCCTGGGTAAACAGCGAGGTGGAGCTGTTGCCGCCCGCCTTCGTCAGCACATTCTTGGCCAGCTCGAACATGAAGTGGGCGCTGGCCTCCGACGGCTGATTGGGTATCGAGGGGTACGCCCGCTTGCCCTTGTAGCGGCTCTCCTTGCTGCGGCTGCTACTGGTGCTACCGCCGCCAGTTCCGCCGGCGCCACCATTGCCGCCGCCTCCGTTTCCGCCGGCGCCGCCGCCGCCGCCTGCTCCTCCGCCGCCGTTGCTACCGTTCCCGCCGGCCGTGCCGCTGGGATTTCCGCTTGTGCTGGCAGAGCTGGCGGTCGTCGTCCCGCCACCTGCCGTGCCCGCCGTCGGCACCATGCCCGACTGGCTGCTGGCCATGCTCAGGGCGCACATGCTCAGCTCCAGCTCCGCGCTGGTGGAGCTGTGCGGCCGACTGTTGCCGCCGACGCTGCCGTAGTCAGGCAGGAGCTCGCACAGATTGGCCATCGGGTTGCACCCGGACGAGGCACATCCCCCGCCGCCGTACTCGTGCTCCTCGCGCCGCATCGGCTGGTTGCTGGGCGTCCGCACCGGCGGATTGCTGGAGTAGTAGGCCGGCAGGAGGGGCGCCTTCAGCAGCGTGTGTATGTCCCTGTCCAGCAGCTTCTCCATGATCTTGGCTATCTTCCGCGGCTCGTCCTTGTAGTGGTAGAGCAGCGTCAGGGCGAGATCGCCGCGCTGCCGCCGAGTTCCCTCGCAGAGCAACGGATGCTCCGCCTCGGAGACGTTCGCCTTCAGGCCCAGAGCAGCCACTGCGGCATCAAAGCCGAGATTCTCGTCGTTGTGCTGCTTGTACATCAGCATCCGAGCTCCGGACGCGACCAAGCCGGACTTGCCGGCTCCGCCGGCCGCCACTCCAGCTGAACCTCCGGGCCCCAGGTTAACGTTGGAGGAACCGCCGGCCGAGCTGAAGGTGACCAGGGCGTCGAATATGAAGGTGGCCAGGTTGATGGGCAGCAGGGCCTCGCCGCGTGTCTTGAAGGTTCCGCTGCGCAACTGTTCGGCCCGCTCGCGGATCACCTGCAGCTCCGCCGAGCCGAGCGGAAGGCGCTTGAGCAGCGCCAGGATGTCCGCCTCCTGGTTGGCCAGCTTCACCTCCAGCGGCTTGGTGCTGGCCGGCGGACGCGGCATCTCCAGCGCGAACAGGCATATCCGGAAGCCGATGTGATAGTGCTCCGAGTTCTCCGACAGCACCGTGCAGAGGAAGGCGCACTTGCTCAGCGTGGCGGAGGCCACCACTGTCAGCTGGTGCGAGATGGGATTCACGTTCTGCTTCTTGCCCTTGCGCTTGGGGGCGGGCGGCAGTTCCAGCAGCAGGTTGGGCGGATTGGCCAGCATCTGCTCCGCCAGGCGAACGGCCAGGATGCAGGCCTCCCGTCCGTGTCCGTGGGCGTGCAGACCCTCGGCCCGGGCCAGGAGTATGTCCCAGGCGTCCTCCGTGGGACGGACATTGGAGAAGACGTGCGGCTTGTCCGATGCGACGGCATTCTGGTGAGCCGCCGCTCTCTGGGCCGCCACGGATGAAGTGCTGGGCTGATCCACGGCAGCTCCCAATCCCGGCATGCCCTCAGTGGCGTGGGGCGTCGGTGCCGTGGCGCCACCCGAGCTGGCGGCCAAAGCGGCTCTGGCCGCCGCCGAGGTGCTCGGTACGGGTGTCAGATCTCCGCCAGCTGTGGAGCCGGCGCCACCCTCTGCTACGCCAGTGGGGGAACTTGCTCCGCCCGCTTCTGCACCGACTCCAGCACCGACTCCGGCTCCGGATCTGCCCACGCCAGTGGCAGCCTGGTTGAACTCATCGCTGCTACTGCTAAAGGATTCGTCCTTGCTGAGGCGACGCGGCGCCTGTTGGGCGCCCGATACCCCGCCGACCGCCTCCTGGCCGGCCATCAGCATGGAGGAGGTGGAGCTGTTGGAGCTGCCCGATGCCGTCGAGGCCGACAGGGAGGCGGACGAGGCCGACGAGGTGTCGGAGGTGGAGCAGGCCTGCTCCTGGCCGCCCACGGGCGGGTCGTCCTTGCTCTGCTGGGAGACGGCGTCGAAGCTGCTCTGCGAGTCGGATTCAGTGAGGGCCGACTTCTGGCCGGGCACACTGGGCTGGCCGGGCAGGCAGTAGTTGTGGCTGCTGCTGGTGTCGCCGCCGAAGTCGTCGTTCTCGCAGAAGCCCTCGCTGCTGGCGCTCGACCGGTTGCCGTCGCCGGGTGCGGCCACCACCGCTCCCACTCCCTTGGAATGGCCCACGGAGCTGCCGCCGGGCACCTTCTGCTGTTGCTGCTTCTGGGCGGGATTCCCATCTCCGGACGCAGCTCCTCCGCTGCCGCCGCCCACAGCCACACCGCTGCCGCCCATCTGCTGGCCACCAGCCCCGAGCACGGCCACCGAGAACTGCCTGCCCATGGAAGAGGCACCGCCGTTGGCGCCGGCGGGCAGGGCGCCCATCGGATCCATGTCGCCGCCGCCGAGAAGGTAGCGGGAGACCAGGAACGGCCGCTCCATGCGCTGGTTAAAGGCGCCGGGATGGAGGCCATGGTCGCTGGAGGAGCTGAAGTAGTTGTAGTGCTTGTTGTTCTTCATGAGCGCCTGGGTGGCGTTCAGCTGGCCGGGATTGTTGAGATCCGTGTGCTTGAAGCAGGTGAACGGCGAGTAGTAAATGGGATTGGTGTCGTGGGTGTGCGTCACCCCCGGAATGGGGTAGTCCTCCCAGTCCAAATAGCACGCCTCAATGGCCGGCTTGAATCCAATGAAGAGTTCAGTTTCGGAGCGCGAGTTCTGCTGGTGCTTGTTCGTGTACGAGGGCGGCATCATCCGGCTCTTGACCACCCGGTCGAGGATCTTCAGATGCCAGGCGGTGAACTGGGCGTGCAGCATGTCCCTTTCGTCCGGCGCCAGGCCGGGATTGAGGGCGGCCAGTCGCCACAGGGCCACGATCTCGTCGCACAACGAGCTGCATGCGTGCTGGAGGGCCGTCGAGTTGGAGTGGGTGTTCGAGTGCTTGCCGCCGGAGTGGCCGTGGGAGCCCATCATGAGGGTCAGCTTGGTCTGGAACCACCAGGTCAGTATCTGGTCGCAGGACATGCACTCCTCCGTTATGATCTCCAGCAGCCGGACAGCGTTCCGGTCGCACCGTCTGTACATTTCCCGCACAATCGACAGCAGATTCCACATGCCCTCCGGTTCTCGACCTCGCAGTGGCCTCAGCAGGGAGCTCCACTCCGCCGCCGCCGGTGGTGCCGAGTTCGTCAGATAGTTCACATCGCTGGCAAGGATATCGTCGGGTTAATAGGATAGGATGGGAGTAGGAGAGTCCACTCACCTGAAGACAATCGGCGCCGGCAGGCAGAACTTGATGAGGATCCTCTTGATGTTGTTGTGCAGCGTCTTCTCGTCCAGATACCAGCTGGTCTGGTCGTTGATCGAGGCACCGGCGGTGGGATCTGGAGCACCGCACACCGTATTGATGGCCGTCGGCTGGGCGCTAAGGAGCTCGTCCAGGAGGCGCTGGGCCGTCGGCAGAATCTGTTGGGGCAGCTCGCTGATGAGATATTGGGCGAACTTCTGCAGCTGGTCGCGTTGCAGGCGCGTCAGGGACTCGGAGACGGGTGCCCGCAGACACACTTCCTGGGGCTACAATTGTGGAGGAGAAGAATGGAGGTGGGGCATGAATTCCGGCGGGCGGTTAATCCCCTCAAGAAATACTCACGCAATGGATGCGATGCAGACAGACGGCCACCACGTGGGAGCACCAGTAGGCGGAGGAGGTGCAGGTGCAGTTGCAGGACGAAATGCGACGCCGGTCGAAGGTGACGGCCACGTTGAAGTAGACCCTCGGCGTCTGGTTCACCACGCTGGCCGAAAGGTGAAAGCCTAAACGGGAACCGATTAAGTGTCAGTCGTCCTGGAGGATCAGGATTCTGGAATGGAGCACTCACCTATCTGCAACGGATCCTTGACGGCGCGCATCCTGAACAGCTGGTCGCCGCGATTGAACTCATCCGCCGAGCTGTTGGCCAGGCAGGAGTACAGCCGTATGTCCTCCTCGTTGTCCGGGAAGCTCCAGAAGGCGATGCGCAGCTGCAGCTGCTCCGGCACCGGCGGATACACGTGCTCCACCAGCTCGAACGGTATGTACGAGGCCACGCATCGGGCAGCCAGTTCGGCCAATGTGGAAACTTCTGGGCGAGAGAAATGGACATAAGGGAGGCATTAGCTTTCATTTGGGCGCAGATCATGGGGGAGTTGGTGCCACACTTTTTTTAGGCATTCCTCTCGAGGATCAGACCCAAATCCAGCCAGTTATGGCCATCATGGAGAGCTGTGCGTTTAGGTTCTGGGGCAGAATTATCGGAAATCGATACAGAAATCGATTGAGACACTCTGCTCGAGGATCGGATGGGAATTGGCAGAGATATAGACATCCCAGTGGACCATATGGGGGTATCTGGGACTTTCCAAGGGGATCCCATGGGAAAAGTTGGGAAAAAATCTAAAAAATATTTTGTAATCAGATTTTGATGCAGATTTATCGGAAATCGATACAGAAATCGATTAAGACACTGCGCTTGAGGATCGGATGGGAATTGGCAGAGATATGGACTTCCCAGTGGACCATATGGGGATTTCTTACACTTTCCCAGGGGATCCCAAGAGAAAAGTTGGGAAAAAATCTAAAAAATATTTTGAAATCAGGTTTTGATGCAGATTTATCGGAAATCGATACAGAAATCGATTAAGACACTGCGCTTGAGGATCGGATGGGAATTGGCAGAGATATAGACATCCCAGTGGACCATATGGGGGTTTCTGACACTTTCCCAGGGGATCCCATGGGAAAAAATCTAAAAAATATTTTGAAATCAGATTTTGATGCAGAATTATCGGAAATCGATACAGAAATCGATTAAGACACTCCGCTTGAGGATCGGATGGGAATTGGCAGAGATATAGACATCCCAGTGGACCATAAAGGGGTTTCTGGGACTTTCCAAGGGAATCCCAAGAGAAAAGTTGGGAAAAAATCTTAAAAATATTTTGTAATCAGATTTTGATGCAGATTTATCGGAAATCGATACAGAAATCGATTAAGACACTCCCCTTGAAGATCGGATGGGAATTGACAGAGATATGGACTTCCCAGTGGACCATATGGGGATTTCTGACACATTCCAAGGGGATCCCATGGGAAAAAATCTAAAAAATATTTTGTAATCAGATTTTGATGCAGAATTATCGGAAATCGATTAAGTCTCTCCGCTCGAGGATCGGACGAAAAGCGGTGAAGATATGGACATCGCCGGGGACGACACCCGTTGATCCCAGTTTCTGATGGAGTTCCTGGCTGTAGAAGCGCCTGGGAAATGGAGAGTTCTGGGGAAGATGTCCCAGTAGGAAGCCAGTAGGAAGATTGCTTGCCAAGGGGCAGGCCATCCCCCATTGGAAGGCACGATTAATTGAAGGAGGGACCAAGGGAATAGTTGCGTGGTTCTGGGCCGCAATTAGGCGGGGCAGGCGGGGGGCAGAAACAAAAGGCTGCGGCGACGCCACCACACATGTCCGGGCAGTTTACTAATTAAGAGCTTTTGTCTTTTTGTGTGTTTGTGGCGCTCGGCCAACGACCAGGAGCTGCTCACAAAGAAGAGCGATCACACCAAGATGCCTTCAATGCGAAGGCTACTGGACACGGAGCAGGAGCCAGCTCCCCCAACATGGGACTGGGCGAGTTGTCCCAAAGATAAATAAAGACAACAGGAACTGGCCTGCAAATAAACAAATGGGCGGCGAAGACCCCAAAGAGCAGTGGCCTGCATTTTAAAGGTCTCGGGCCCCCAGTTCCCACATGCCTGTCGAGCGTAAATGCTAAAAAAACACAAAATCATGCCAGAAACGAATTAAAAATAAGCCAAAGCACAACAAACAACCAACTCTGCGGGCTTTGTTTCAGGCAGGAGATTGTGTTTCAGATCGGAAACAACAAACAGTGTCGGACAAGCGGAGTTCCCCCCAAGGGCTCCAGTTCGCTTTCGGATCGATTCGGAATTTTGTCGACTTGACGTGTTTTGTAGGCCAGTGTTTGCTTTCCAGGGGATATACTTTAGGGGACAGATTCTTAGACTAACGGACAGGCTTATAAAAGGCCATGCGGACAGGCGCACTAACGGACAGACGGACAAACGGACAGTAAGTCACACGGACAGAGGTACTAAATCATAGAAATCCTCTGGGACAAACGGACAGGAGGACAAAGGCAGTCTAACCGACAAACGGACATGCGAACTAACGGACAGACGGACAAACGGAGAGTGAGTCTTGCTGGCAGAGGGACTGGATGTCAAAGAAAGCCAAACGGAGTGACGGACAATGGAACTAATATGGTCCTGACCCTTGCCAACTCCTCCTCTTCCACAGACTGGCACGTGTCCTGGCACCCAATTCGCAGAAGACTGGTCTTCTAATCAGAGACTCTTCTTATCAGAGGCTTCAGCTAAAGCCTAAGCTGGAGGATGATTTAAAAGCGGGAGCCATGCCATGGGTCTAGCAGCATCAGTTGAAATTCTTTCAGAGAGTCTCCCAGAGGACGATCCAGGATGAAAATGGTGAGAAGTACTACCAAGGGTAGTGGACAGTCCAGGACGGATGTCACTCCACCTTTGCCCCTGAGACAGGGCACCCGATTCTCCACCTTCGGTCGAGATGAGGATGGACTTCTGGATTCCATCCTCAAAGAATGTGGCAAAGGAATACAACTATGGATGGTGGTGATTGATTCCATTCTAAGGATTCCCTCCGGATATCCTACCATCTACTATCTATCTGCTTCTATCTGGCTAGATACAGATACAGATACAGATACATGGAAAGTATATATTCCAATCCGAAATCGACACCGGGGGCAGTGCCTTCTGGGGCTGGGGAATCGAGCCTCGACCCACTAATTAGACGATGACATGCGGCAACGCCGCCCAAACAAAAAAACCAAAAACATAAAACGCAAAAAGTAAAAAAGTAAAAAAAGAAAAAAAAAAATAATAATAATATGGACAGTAGCCGTAGTTGCGTTGCATTGTCAGCAGTGCAGCAGCGTGACCATTCCACGGGTTCGGTTTATTCGGGGTCATTGCATGCGACGCGTTCATGCGGCAACAAATTCACGAACACAGAAGCCTATCCATCTATCATCCGCCCACAGTTATCACAGAGAGAGTGGGCCAACTAAATAAATAAAAAAATTAAAATAAAATAAAAAATAAAGTGTATATGGTCACACCAGGGGGAGTCGAACCCCTAACTCCCAAGACATCTATCCAAATATCTGGCTATAGGAAGGAGTATCCATCGGGGGGATGGAGTTGTACCTGGAGTGGAGGATTGGTGTGGCAGCAGGCAAGGTGTGAAGGGAATAATGGAGGACGACGTGCTGCGTCGTCGTCGTAGTCTTTATTTTTATTACATCCCCCTTGGGCAGGCAGGCAGGTTGTGGTGGTATCCTTGAAAAGGTTCTTTGACACAACCGTCGAAGAAGGGGAAAGAGCAGGAGAAGCTGATAAAGTAGGAGCAGCTGAAGAACAAGAGAAAAGAGAAGAGACTTTTGAGACTATTCCATAGTTCCATCTTGTTGTTGTTTCTGTTATGTCGAGCATGAAACTGCAGCTGGCATTGTTTTTGGGGATTACAGAGCTGGTTGGGTGTTGTCTTTACAGCTGTTTCTGCCAGCCGAGTCTTCGGGGGGTCGGGGGGCCTCAAATGCATCTCCCAGCCATAGCTATCTTATAGATGGCTAGCTGCTTGGGTACTAATTCCAAAAAAAAAACAAAAATTAAGTCAAAATTAACGGTAAATTAGAGCTATAAATTATGAAAAAAAAAAAACTATCTTTTCTTAAATAATATCTTAAAGATACTTTTTCAAAAAAAAGCTAGAAAAGGAAAAACAAAAAAATTTAACCTGAAATGTATCTTCAAGATACTTCTTCAAATATAACGGTAAATAATAGATGTAGATACTATATATAGAAGAAGACAAAGTATCTCAAGAAGATAACTATCTTATAGATTGGAGATCTAGACTTTACGGTAAATAACAGCTGTTGAGCAGGCAGACAGGTAAGATACTTTTGTATCTTCGAGTTTGAAATGCAATTAAAGGAAGATACTCCTCTACCAAGTACCATTAGTTTTCTGCTAAAAAAAAAAAAAAAAACAAAGGCATTCGTAAAGGTCATAGCTCCTTTCTCCCTCACCCTCTTTACACATCATCGGGAACAAAGGGACCCTGGGCAGGCAAGGGCGAACGAGTGGAGGAGGAGGAGAAGAGAAGGAAAAAGCAAAAGGAAGAGGACTAGCTGCGCAGTCGCAGCCAGATTACATGACGATACTGCAGCAGAGCAGCACAGGATACCAGACTGCGACGTGTTCTTCTGTTTTTCTTTTCCTTTTTTCTTTCTTTTTTTTTTTAGCCAAAAACAATGCCCTCTCGCACAAGGTAACACGGGGATACACAGCAGACAGAAAATGTAATAGGCCACAAACAAAAAGACAAAGGAGAACCGAAAACGAAACGAAAAAAAAAAAAGAGAGAACTTGGCCATCACGTAAAGTCGTGATTTTGACTTTTGCGATAAGCGGAGGACAACATCAAGGAGCGGAGAGCGGAATGGAGAGTGGAATGGAAAAGAGAATAAAAAGACAATTGCAGACCAGGCACTGTTGCAATTACAGCCTTGCTGTTGTTGTTGTTATTGCACATAAGCCAATTTTAGAGAATTTACAAAACAGCGCAAGCAAGGGTCACGCGTGCAATTTTCAGGCTACAGCCAGGGTTGCCACATCGATCCATCGAGTGCTGAGCATCCCGCGAAGAGCATCTAGATAACGGTATCAGCCCAATCATGACCATTCTTGTCTCAAACAAGAAACAAAACATATTTCCGTAAAAATGACACAGATAACGGTAACCTGTCTCCGTTAACGGTATCCAGCCCAAACATGACCATTCCTGTCCAAAACAAAGGTTATTACTGAAGCCACTCACCACAATATCGACCGCAGGCGGATACCGAGGACATGGCTGACGAACTGCCATTGGCGCCGCCCACGCCGCCCGGGGTGCATGAGCCATTAGGTCCGGATCCAGGGACGCCGCTGCCGCCCGTTGAACCGTAGGGTGGACCACCGCCGGCACCGCCAATGCCCAGGCCGTTGGCGCCGCCTAGACCGCCGGGACCGGTGCCGGAGGCGCTGCCTGCCCCGCTGCCCGCAGCGTTGCTGGGCTTCTTCCAGCCGCGCCAGTTGTTGCACAGCGACTCCGGCTCGGAGCTCCAGCTGCACAGTGAGTCCTCCTCGAAGCGGATGGAGTCATCGAAGCTGAAGCGATCCATTTCCTCGGGATTCCATTCGTTGCCACCACCGGCGGCACCGCCACCGCCTCCAGCTGCTCCTTCGGCGCCAGCACCGACTGCAGCCGCTCCTCCGGCTCCGGCTCCAGCTCCAGCTCCTCCTCCACCGCCATTGTTGTTACGAGCAGAGGCGGCTACTGCACCGCCGCCCCCACCTCCGCCACCGCCACCGCCACCGCCACTGCCGGCTCCTGCACCCGCTCCAGCTCCGGCTCCTCCAGCGGCACCTGCGTCGCCTCCTCTGCCGTTTCGATTCGCCAGCGTGTCTGTGTGAGTAGGTATGCCCGCGTGTGTGTCTGTGTCTGTGTGTTTACTGTTATTCCTTCAGCTGCTACTGATAATGCTTCCTCTTTCTATATCCACCTCGGTGTGTTTTGTTTATTTTCGTCGGTCGTGCTTTGACTTTTCTGCCCCTTCTCCGTCTCTGTTCCGCAGTTTCTCTGTTTTTTCTGGATCTGGGAATATGTGAACTCCTGGATGGATGCTTTATGCTATTTATTTGTGATTTTATTTTTGGGTCTCTTGCTGGATGTGCCAAACCGCTCAATTGAAAAATCGTGTAAAAGGCGAATTTTGCTGAGCGTTCCCTCTCTCTCTCTCTCTCGCTTTCTCGTTCTCTCCCTCGCTGAGTCTCCTCTCTTTCGTCGCGTTGTTCTCTCCAGCCGTCGCGATGCTCTCCCGTATCGAATTAGTGTTAATTAGTTATTACTTTTATTTACGTTTATATTGTATATTTATGCTTAAAGATTTCTTTTAAATTGATTTAAAAACTACGTTGATTTTTTTTTTTTTTTTTTTTGTTTTGTTTTATTTATAATTTTGTTGTATTTCTCGTTTTCTTTATTTTATGTACAAAACATTTAGTGCGTCGACGGCTCTGCCGCTGCCGCTGTCGCTGTCGCTGCCGTTGCTTCTGCCACTGCCACTGCCTCTACCTCTGTCCGCGTCGACGGCGGCGCTGCTGCAGCACACAACATCAATATATTGGATATATATTAACACTTTTCCCCCCTATTCCGTCAAATTTTCTATTTTTCACTTTTGGGAAATTGATGAAACGACTAGCAACGGCCAAATGAATGATGTAAAATGTAAAAATGTTAAATGTAAAAATGGCTTTTTGCCTTCTTTCTTTGTGTATATGTGCCTTTGCCTTTGCCTTTGCCTTTTTTTTTTTTTTGTTTTGTCGCTTCGATCTCGATCTCGCTCCGTTACCCGTTACCGTTACGAAATTGATCCGCATTCGCATCCGCACTCGACGCCAAAGCTCCCTAGCCGTCGATTGGGGCCCCAAAATTACGATTTGTTTGATTTTAAACACGCTTTTCGAACACTTTTGCAGGGGGCTTTGTTTTTACCCATCGTTGTCGCGCAGTCCACTTTGCTTCCTATATTCCACAGCTGTCTGTGTGGCCGTTTGTCAGTTGGCACTAGGGTTGTTGATAATGTATCTTTCGATATATCGATACCACTCTTCTGATATATCGATATTTTTGGTATAACAATAATTTCATTGTTTATTTTGTCTAAATATCGGATAAACGATATATGTTTTTATATTTTAAGATATTTTTTGAATAAATAAAACAATGTTTATTTCATAAATGTTATTCTTTAGATCACCAGATAGTTACTGTGTCTGCCCAGCAGAGATTTGAAACTTGATCTGCCATCAGATAGTTACACCTGGTCACACTATAACTAAATTGCATTCTTGCTTCAAAACAACAAATATCCTGATCGTGTGCTCAGGAAACCCAGGAAAGGACTGACCACAGGGGAACGAGGATGCCGCTGGAGGGGCTGTGCATCGAGCTGCGCCCGAACCTGCGCAGTGGCGTGGTGTTCCTGCAATTCGACCATGACATTGGCACCTGTAATCAAACCCGCCTCGTCATAAGGGAGCATAATGTTTACATTTCCGAGGGTCCCGTCAATACGTCCACGCCCCGATCCCACAGCGACAGTGAGGAGGAGTACCAGGAGGAAGATGAGGAGAACTCGTTGGTGATCAGACACGACTGCTTCGGCATGGACATTGGCTGCATCTCGGTGTTTGTTGTGACTGGGAATCACATCAGCTTCCGCTTCAACTACTCCCAGATAGACCTCGACGCTCTGGATGCTGGCTCCGTGCAAGTGGCCATGGAGCCACTGGTTCTCTCCTGCCGGGAAGACGATCCCTTCGCCCTCGCCTGTCGCAATTGTAGGGCTGAGTTGGTGGAGAATCGCGGATACCGGAGACTCCGGGAGTTTCCCAGCTGTGTGGTTGATCCCGGGGAGTTCTTCTGCCACAATCATGGACCGGGCTGTGACAGCAAGCCGCCCAGCCTGGTGCCTGCGGAGACAGATCTCTTCTACGGCCTCAACTATGTGGTGGTGAGTCTGAACCAGACCAATCCCAACATCCTGATGCGCGAGGATCATCTGTATTGCCGACGCTGCATGCGATTCCTAGGCCTGGCCATATTCAACGGAGCGGCTGCCCGTCTCTGGGCGGATGCTGTCCGCTGGCTGCCAAGCGGAGGAGGAAGTACATCCCTGCCCAGTCATTTCTTCAAGAGCTCTTCGCTGACGCAGCTGGTGAAGAGACTGCTCCACTCCCTGTGGCCCCAGCCGCTGCCGCAGCTCTGCCTGAGCACGAGTCGCGCGGCGCTGGTCACCTCGTTGCCCAACCGCTGCCACCGCTACATGCTCATCCACGTGGTGGAGTCGCAGCTGCGAGTACTGCGCCGCGTCCAGCCCCATTCGAATAAGCTGCGCTGCTATCGCGCCTGCAAGCTGTACTTTGGGCTCTTTGGTTCCACCAGTCAGGAGCAGCCGGAACTGATGCAGCAGTGGCAGACGGAGCAGACGCTGCCCCAAATGGAGATATCGCCGGACATGTTCCAGGCCCTGCTGGAGCGACTGGAGGCGAATAGCCAGCTCATACCCCTGGCCTGGCGCTTCAACGCGCCGGATAAGCAGCTGCAGATGTCGTACTTCTTCTACGAGGACGAAGAGGATCCGGCGGAGAGGCTGCACGTGGATTTGGTGGCTTTGTCCAAAATGAAGCTCGAGGACCAGTACGAGACTGATGCGGGGCATGCCAGTGAGAGTGACGATGAGCACTCGGACACGGATTCGGATGCGGGCCATTCGGATGTGAACAGAAAACGTCCCATCAAGCGCTATCCGCCCACTCCGCCCCGCGTCAGTCTCAATCTGTCCCAGTCCTCCTCCACCTCGTCCTCTTCCGCCTTCTCGGAGGGGAAGTAGTAGTCTCTGCACTAGTTTAAGTCGGTGTGGCTGTACAATGTACATAGTTTTTAGCTGAGATTGTTAAGGAAAGGTGTCTGCCCTTTTCCAAAAAAAAAAAGGTTTCTATTCTAAGTATTATTTAAAGAAGAGAGATAGATTTCTTTTGATATTTCGAAAGATTTCTAAGCTCTGGATCTTAGTTTTCCAAATTGTCAAAAACAAGCTTCGAGATCGAGATCGATATTTTTCTTAGTTTGAGAAGAAAGTTTTGATTTATTTCTCGATACAATACATTATTTTGTCCAATATTTTTAGTTTAACAAACGGTTTGCAACAAGTATTAGCTGGATAAACATTTTCCCGACTGCAGGGCTACTCGGCTACTGTCCTTGCAGCCGTGAAACATATTCCTTTTGTTTCCTGTACACTTCCCACACCACCTCACCTCAAGTTAGACCAAAGTTTTCAAAGCAATCTCTCCACGTTATTTCGAAAAAGAACTGAAATAGTTTTCCAAAATGTGACTTATAAGGTGATTGATTAGCTTCAAAAATGATTCAAAAAAATGTAAACTTGGAAATACTGGAAGGTAGATAACTTTCCGAGGGGCTAAGCCCCGCCTGGACTAAGAAGAAAATATATATTTATCGAAAAGACGAAACTATTATTGTCAAGTATTCGAGAGGAGCATGTAGAGCGGGATGTTGTTCGAAAACTCTGATGTAAACTATATACTAAATTGTATACTAACTATATTTCCGTCAAGCCGAAGGGGGGGATGGATGTAGGGTACAGGGGGTACAGTGCGAAGACCACTTGAAGAACTGCATCATGGCTCCCGCGACAAAATGTGATTGAAGACGCTTCGGGTAATCCCAACTGGTGTCTAGTTTTAAGCGAAACTCATGTGTTCATCCAAAACAGAGGGGAGA
This sequence comes from Drosophila monieri, assembly GCA_035047585.1. Classification (NCBI taxonomy): domain Eukaryota; kingdom Metazoa; phylum Arthropoda; class Insecta; order Diptera; family Drosophilidae; genus Drosophila; species Drosophila monieri. The sequence continues at coordinate 8,544,734 of JAWNPJ010000061.1, read as the reverse complement.
ATGAGGAGGCGAAGGCTGGCCGGGATTACCTGGCGGGAGATGGAAACGAGTCAATAAAGTCCGATTAGTCGGAGGAGCCCCAACTGGTGCTATTTACTTGGCCATGCGGCGCATCTGCTGGGTCTGCTCGCTCATGGCGATCTGGGCGTTGTCCGCCTGGTTGATGAGCGCGTCCAGCTTGTCCAGCTGCGAGTCCATGCGCTGTGCCTTGGCTGCCTTGGCGGCGGCCACCTCGGCAGCGGTCGGCGGGGGCTTGGCCGCCGGCTGCTCCCTCGCCGACGGCGGCGGCTGCTCCGCAGCAGGTCCAGGGCCTCCACTGCCCCCACTGGCGCCCGTCAGATCCACCGATCCCGAACTGGCCCGGGCGAAAATGTTCGTCAGGCTGCCACAGGCTGTCTGCTTGAAGCGATTCAGCTTCTGCTGAGTGCTGGACAGGATGCTGTTGAGCTCGCCCAGCTTGCCGCCCACGTTGCCCAGCGATTCGTCCTGTTGCTCCAGCAGCTAAACGAACAGAATGCTTGACTTCTGGAGGGGATTGCCGCAACAGACACTCACCACCGCCTCGGCGGCCTCCTGCTCGGCCATCTCATGCTCCAACCTTGCCTGGCGCTTCCGCTCAAAGTCCGCCTTGTCAGGCGGCTGGAGGCCGAGGAGCTCTGCCCGCTGGCACTCCTGCTCGTAGCTGCTAATCTCCGTGGGCTCCGACATGCTTCCTGGCCCTCAAACGCCCAACGACTAACGATGCCATCGATTTTTTTGGCCCCGTTTCCACAGCCACTCGACGCATGCGCCTCCCCATCTGGGCCTCCCCATCCGCACAGCTGATCCACCATCCTCGCCTGAATCCTCCTCGAAAACAATAAAAGCCAAAACTAATTGTCTAAAAAAATCGAAAATTATATTAAAGGACTTCCTATAGTCGCTGGAATCGACTACAACTTTCCTCTCAAGGATCTCTTCACTGAAAACACAGAGGGAGAAGGGGGATCACGACGAGTCGGGACTGCGCTCGTAGATCTGGATGTAGGACTCGGTGAGCGTGATCATCTGGGGCAGGATCTCAGTGACATGGAGGTCCTGCATCTCGTACCACTGACCGTTGGCCTTGTGCAGAATATGGGCGCGATAGGTGCCCTTCTTGGGGTCTCCGTCGTGAACAATGTTGGCCACCAGATTGTATTTGGTATCCTTGACATTCTTGTCCCTCTGCCGCATGCCCAGTATGTCTCCAAAGTCCACGTTTCTGCAAGGGATTTGATCTTTAAACGAGAATTCCAAAACTAGAACGTGAGAAGGTCACTTACTTGATGGGAAAGTTGACAATGGTGGGGTTCTTCTCCAGGAAGAAGGTGTTCTTCGTGAAACGCTTTATGTACAATATGATGAACTGCGGCAGGCGGGTGATCTCGAAGCGCTTCATAAAGTTGTCCTTGTACGTCTTGTACTCCTTCTCCGCACTGCCATTGAACTTGCCCAGCAGCTGGTAGAGATTCACCTGCGGAATGATGTTCTCGCGGAACTCGTCCGTAAAGAGCGGCGGCGGTGGCAGATCGCAAGTCAGATAGATGAAGTTGGTCTGCTCCACCTGGTCCTTGTACTCGTCGGTGGCCAGCAGCTGCTGTTTGGCCGCATCGTCCAGTTCCACCGGCGGGATCTTTCTCGTGTAGATCTGCATTTCGCCGAGAAAGATCTTGTAGAGAATGGACGAGTTAGGTTGCTTGTTGCCCTTCATGGCGCGATGCAGGGTGTTGAGGAACCAGGAGAGGAAGTCGATGGGATCGCCCTGCTCAGTGATCTGGAACCGTTTGCTGGACCACAGCACCACCGCCTGCAGCATCTCGTGAGGCGACACGTGGGCCTTGAAGTTGCGCGGATTCCACATCTTTCGCATTAGCTCGCCGAAACGCTGGACCAGCGTGAACATGGAGTCGCCGGGCGGGCGCTTGATGTGGGCGTAGTTCTGCTCCCGCAGGAAGTAGTCCCGCAGCGGACCCACATGGGACAGGGCGTGGAGGACAACGTTGCAGTAGTCGTTCGCCTTGATGTTGTTCAGGCCCACCACTCCGGGCAAATACAGCACTCCGTCCACCGTGCGCGAGTGCTTGGGCAGCACCTTGTCCAGCTTGGCGATCTCCTGCCGCGTGAACGTCGGATTCAGCACGTACTTGATGTCGTCTAGCGAGGAGTCGATGATCTCATAGTTGTCCGGCAGGCAGTAGAACCGTAGCGTGTGCAGGTTGAGGAACACGTGGTGGGCCTCGCCCACGGAATGCGTGTAGGCGTGGGTGTTGGTGCCGCGGCCCTGGAAGTACTTGCCGCACACCAGGCACGCGTACACATTGATCCTCGTCAGCGAAATGGAGCACAGCTTCTCGAAGTCAAAGTCCAACAGGTTGCGGTTGATGGTGTCCAGGTAGGGGCACACCCTGTACTTGGGATTGAAGACCGAGGGTGTTTCTGTGGGTTAAATAAGCTAAAAAGCTTGTAATCGACATATTCGTTCATATTTACCATCATCCTCAAGCAGATTTGCCGGCTTGTTCTCCAGCTTCACGCGTTTAGCGGCTAGAATGGAGAAATATTTATTTAGATAAAGTTTATGCAAAGCGAACTTATAACTCGTACCAGTGGCTTGGTTTTCAGCCATTTTTCTGTTTAGGTTTCAGTCAGAAACTCATTGAAACAGGAAAATTTGTTGATTTTCAGCTTGTTTTGGTCGCTACAGTACTGGAAAGCGAAGTTGTCTGAAGCCATCAGTGTTGTAAAATACTACCGATTGACTATCGATAACAATAGAAGTGTATCTGGTATTTTTTAAGCTTTCTTTTAACAGTTTATTTAAACTTGAAATTTGACTTGAATTCATTTTTAAAATAATTAGAAATTGTAGGTAATAATAGTAATAATAAGTAATTGTTTTATGGGCAAATTAAAATGGAAGCGTGATTATATAAGAAGCGTGTGAATAATAAAATTTTTCTCATTAAATTTTTAATTATTTTTAAAGAATTATTTTTTTCTTAAGTGGAACCTATGAGAAGCGAGGAGGAGGGCCCTTTTTTTAAATTAATTTATTATTAATTTTTTTTTATTATTTTTCCGTTGATTTTTATTGATCTAAACATTAAATAAAATATTATTTTAGATAAATTTTCTTATTTTATAATTTCGCATCGATTGCAATGCAGGATTTTTATAATTTTCAAGTTTGTTATTTTAAACTATTCCTCCAGACTCCGACGCCTAATTAACGAACAAGTTGGCTTTGAAATGTTAGCACTCCGTATCCGGAATCTTTGGCTTATCACCGGCGCTTCCAATAACTGGATTTTGTTTATCAGCTTGGTGGGGCCTTATGCCGTCCCGTCCCCTCCAGCTGCGCCTCCTCCCTGTCTCCATCCACCCGTTGTGGAGAAACGACCTTGAACGCCCTAGCCCAGAGAGAGCTCAAAGCTTTCGCTCCACATTCTCCCATCTTCCATCTCCCATCGGCTCTTTGAAGAAAGCTTCCTCCGAAGATTAGTGCCCGATAAGGTCCGTAAACACAATTTGCTTCCATCAGTTTGGAGAGCGATTCCAATCAGCTTGGAACGGAATCTTCCACGGAGGCGCATAATCCGAAAAACCAGATTTGAAGCATGTGGGGCGATCTGAAGGGCAAGGTGATCCTGGTGACCGGCGCCGGAGCCGGCATTGGGCAGGCTCTGGTCAAGCAGCTGGCTAGCGTTGGAGCCACCTTGATCGCGGTGGCCCGGAAGGAGGCCCAGCTGGCGGAGCTGGTCAGCTTCGATCCGGAGCACATTAAGCCGCTGCAGCTGGACCTCTCCAACTGGCAGAAGGTGCGCGAGGTGCTGGCGAAGGGACCCCAGCTGGATGGTCTGGTGAACAATGCGGGCGTGGCCATCATAAAGCCTTTCGAGGAGCTCACCGAAGAGGACTTCGACAGGTAGGTGTGGGGCTCTAAGCAGGATTTAAAGAAGAGCCTCAATTTGTATTTATTTTTATTTTGAAAATTAAATTTAAATGAAAAATGGGTGGAAATATTTTGAAAAGATTCTAAAATTTATATTCTAGCTCTTTTTCCAAATAGGTCTATTAGGCCTGGAGAATATTATAAACTATAACCTTAACTATTTTTTTTAATAAAATACAAAGTAATTGAAACTTATTTTAATAATAATACGAGGAGAGTTTCTTACTAGAAATAGTTTCAAAAAATTTATTTTAGTTTTTCTTTCAGGAGGGATTTTTAAGTCAAGACCCAAACCTTTATCTAGGTTTCAGAGTTGATCATAAACTAGAACCCTAATTATAATTCCTGTTTAAAAAATATAAAACATTAATTATTAATTATTATGTTTAATAATGAATAAAAAACTATCTAAAAAGTTCTAAAAAATGGCCTAAATAATTAAAATAGTTTCTAAAAATTGAATGTCAGCTTTTCTATCAGATAGGCTCTGAGGCTTTTAACTGAAACCCCACCTCACCTTTAAACGATAATCTGTTTGGTTTATTTTTTATTTTTTAAGTTTTTTGTTTAGAAATATGAAATTGAAAATACGACACCCGTAGCTTTTATGAAATGCCCTGTTGATAAGGACTATCGCCCCGAGATTGCGGGAAAGGGCCACCATACACTTCCACTGACCTCTGAAAAGGCGAATAATTCTTTTAAAAATATTTAAAAAATTAAGAAGTAATTTTAAATAAAAAATAAATAGTAACTGCAAGTAGAGGATGTCATATATTAATGGAGTCCATAACCCTTTGTGCCAACAGCCACTTCAATGTCAACATCAAGGCCGTCTTCAATGTCACCCAGGCCCTGCTGCCCCGCCTGAAGGACGGCGCCTCCATCGTGAACGTCTCCAGCATCGCCTCCAGCCGCTCCTTTGGCGGCCACACCGCCTACAGCGCCACCAAGGCGGCCCTGGACTCGCTGACCAAGTCTCTGGCCCTGGAGCTGGGTCCGCGCAAGATCCGCGTCAACTCCGTCAACCCCACCGTCGTCCTGACCAAAATGGGACGCGACAACTGGTCGGAGCCGGAGAAGTCCGGCCCCCTCCTGGCCCACATCCCACTGAACCGGTTCTGCGAGGTGCAGGAGGTCGTCGACGCCACTGGCTACTTGCTGAGCAGCAAGTCCAGCTTCGTCAACGGCCACCACATTCTCCTCGAGGGTGGCTACTCCGTGTCATAGTGTCCTCCATCCAAAACATAAATCTTAAAATAAAAACACAATCTGGTTTCTTTTTAAAATTAAACCCATACATCTTACGAAATGTATTCTTTACAAACCCCCCTCGGTTCAAACATGGTTATCGGGCTTACGACTAGTTCATTACGACCTCTCTACACCTAGGGATCCAAAAAAAAGGTCACCAATCGGGACGTTTATACAAGCTGATCTTTATAATGTGTGCTTCCGGCTCGGGGCTCTGGCAGGGATCAGGCGCAGACCTTGCCCTGCTGCTGGCTCTGCAGCTGGTGCTGCTTCTTCTCGCGCTCCCGCCGCCGCAGCTTCTTCCGCCGCCGGTCGATGACGGTGAGCTCCGCCTTGATGGTGTTGTAGGCCTTCCTCAGGTCCTGGATCTGCTTGCGCAGAATGGTGATGCACTCGTCGGAGCTGAGAGCGGGATCTGGGGGAGATCAGGGATTAGAGACACATTCCAAACACTAGCCAAGACCATAACTCACCTAGCTCCACGAGGAAGTTGTAGGGACACGGGCGCACTCCCGACTGGCTGCTGGCCAGCGAAGCCTGCAGCGCCGCCTGCTGCTGGGCCAGGTGCTGGGCCTGGGCCTGCTGCTGCTGCTGCTGTTGGGGATTGCTCTGCGGCATCAGCTGCTGCCGGGCACTCTGCCGCTGCTGCGTCTGCCCGGAACTGGGCGCCAGGTTGTCCGAATTGTCATCCGTGTCGGAGCCGGCTGGGGGGTGGGGAGGGAAAGGAAGAATGTCAGCTAATCCTGGCCAGCATCCCAATGAGAAACTTACCTGTGGCCGTGGCGGTCTTCTGGTTGCGCATGCCGGACACTTGGCGGCGTCGCTTGCTCAGCGACTGCAGCTGGGCGGCCACCGCAGCCTGGGCCGCCTGGCTGAGGGGCACCTGCTTGCGGGTGCGCTTCCTCTTGTTGAGGACGCCCATGCCTCCCGCCTCCAGGTCGTGCTCCAGTTCCGTGTGCTTTTTGGTCTCCTCCCCGCTCTCGTCCTGGCTGGCCGAGTCCGGCGAGCTGGTCGCTGCCGAGGGAATCACTTCCGATCCCGTGGCGGCCGCCGCCGCCCCCGTCGACTGCTGGGGATTGGTGGTCTGGATCTGGATCTGCTGCTGGATGGCGGGCACGGCTCCCGGCGGCGGAGTGTCGGGCGGCAGGGGAGCTATGCCAGAGAGTCCGGCCAGGGCCGGGTTGGTCAGCTGGTCGTCCTTGCCGCCGTAGAGGGGCGCCGGGCTGCCCGGAATCGTCTCCTCGCAGAGCAGGTTGATGGACTCGTTGTGGGGATCGCTGATGAGCGGCGAACTGGCCGCCGGTGCCACCACATTGCCGAAGATCTCCTTGCCCACGGCGTGCATGACGAATGGGCGCGCCACCACCGGGGAGCTGGTGCTGGACGTCTCTCCGGCATCCTGGTCGGCTATGTAGCTGGCGGGGATTTCGGCGGGCATCGGTTGATTCTGTTGGAAGTTCACGGCGGCTGCGAGTGCTCCGGATGTAGCTACTCCGGCTGGCACTCCCGAAACTTCCGCAATCAGTCCCGATCCCATGGGTGTGGAGTAGGTTTTCAGGAGCAGACCGCCGGCCGGGGATTCGGCCAGTTTCGGGGACGGCTGGAAGCCTTTGGGCGAGGCCAAGGCCTGAGCCGGAGATCCGGGACTGTGACGCATCACGGTGGTCATCGCCACCGCCATTGCCGCCTCGGAAGTCTCTGGCGCCGCCGTGGCGGCCACCATTAGGGCTGGCGTGGCCACCACCACGGAGGCGGGAATCTCGGGCAGCACAATGGGTATGCCGAAGGAGCTAAGGCTGCCCTTGGCCTTGACCTCCGCCTCGGAGGCCTGGAGCTTGGCCAGGGGCGGAGGTTGCTGCGTCACCGCCGACAGCTTGCCGGCAAAGGAGCTCTCCGTCAGCTTGACCGGAATGGGTGCCTGGATGCCCGGCTGCGCCTTGCCGCCCACGTCCAGTTTCACCGGAGCCGGGTCGCTGCTGCTGGTGGCTTCCGTCTCCGCCGTCAGGGTTGAAATATTGTGGCCATCCTCCTGCCCGGAGCCGGGACTCTTCTGCTCGCCGGTCGTCGTCGTCGTTGTCTGCTCCTCGGCAATCACATCCTCGATGACCAGCCGCTGCTCCGAATCGGTGCTGTCCATGGACTCGTCCGAGAAGCCACCAGCGCCGGCCGTCACCGTGGAGTTGGGGGTGTGGGCAGCCGGGGGTGTGCCGGCCGTGGAGCTGGCCAGGGAGAGGGCACCGCCCACCGGCGTCTTGCGCTGCTGGATGGCGCACTCCAGCTTCTGGATGGTCTCGCTCAGCTCGCTGTTCTTCGCCGGCAGCGAGGACTCTAGAATGGACTTGGTCTCGGGACTGCTGGTGGCCGGGCCGGGTCGATAGATCTCGCCCAGAAGCGGGCCGGCTGTCTGGATCTTCAGTGGCAGCATCATGGTCTCCCACGGCACCACCACGGCGGCCGTCGGTGGCGCCGACTGGCCATCAGCTCCTCCAGCTGCCGATGCTGCTGATGCTCCTCCAGCTGCTGCTCCCGTTCCGGTTGCTCCTCCTGCCGTTCCTCCTCCCGATGCCGCCGCAATCTTGCCGGGCATCTCCACCACCGGCACTGGCACCGCAACGGGCGGCTTGCTCTTGTTCAGCTCCACCTCCTCCTTCTTCTGGCTGATCGCCTTCAGCACCTTGTCCGCTATGGAGGTGGTCTTCTGCTTGCCCGCCCCCGCATCCAGGCCGAACACGGCCGTCGCTCCCGCCAGCAGGATCTTCACGTTCTCCAGCTGCTCCAGCTTGTTGTCCTTGGAGCCCTCGCCGGAGCTGTAGCCGCTACCTTCGTTGGAGGTGCTCAGCTCGAAGACGTTGCGGGTCTCGATGAAGGGACTGCCCACGATGTGGGGCGCTGGTGCCGGCTTCACGGGATTGGGCGGTGTGCTGAGTTTGGGCGCGGATGTGGTGGCTCCGCCCGCGGGCGGCGTACTGGGGCAGATCGGACCGGTGGACGTGGCCAGAGGCGAGGCAATCACTGGTGGGGCCACAGGCGATATTGGTGGCACGATGCTGCTGCCGCTGGCGGGGGGCGTAGCTGGCGGCGGTGGTCCTGGCGGCTGCAGGGCATCCGTGAGGGCCCTTGTCGTTTCCTGGACCGTCTGGGCGAGTTCCTCGTTCAGGGCCAGGATGTTCAGGTTGAAGCTGGGCGACTTGCGGAGGGCGTCGAAGGGCGTGGCGTGGTGTGGCGGTGCCAGTTGGGCGGGACTTGATGCGCCCGGTATACCTCCTCCTCCTCCTCCGCCTCCCGGCGGCGTGGTGTGTGCCTTGATTTGGGTTCCCACTTGTCCAGCTGGCTGGTTCACCTTCAGATTTGGCGGCGACTGCTGCTGCTGTGGTTGCTGGTGCTGCTGCTGCTGCTGCACTTGCTCCTTGTCCAGCTTGTAGATCTTGGGCTTCTCCAGGCCTTGGGGCGGCTCCTTCAGCGGTGAGCCGCGTTTCTTGGCCTTGGTGGGGGCCTGGCCCCCGGATAGCCCACTGTACGCGGCGGCGGGCGGCAGCTGGTGCGGCTCCTGGCCAGCCGGCTGAATCGACTTGAGGGTCTGCTTCCTGGCCATGCCGCCGACCACCGTGGCCATTATGGTGGTGAACACCGAAGGCGCCGCGGCCGGAGCAGTGGGCACGACCACCGATCCTCCCGAGCTTCCGGTTGCTCCGGCCATGGGCGAGATGCGCTTCTCGAACTCGAACGGTTCCGTGTCCTTGAACTCGTACACGTCCGAGGAGAGCGACTTGCTCATGCCAAGGCCGGATGAGCCGGCGGAGGTGGCGGCGGCGCCGCTGCTGCTGTACTTGCTCTCCTTGGAGCTGGAGGAGGCCGGTGGGTTGGGGGGCTGGGTGGACGATGGACCGGGCGCAGCACCTACCGGAGCAGCTGCAGTGCCACTGCTGATCTCCAGCTTGCTCATGTCGGGCAGAGATCGAGTGGCGGAGCTGGAGCTGCCGCCGGAGGCACTCGAGCAGAACGAGCTGGACGATGAGGAGGAGGAGGAGGGCGAGCAGGCCGCCGGCAGCTCCACCTTCAGACTGGCCACCGGCTCGGCGAACTTCTTGGCCTCCAGGGCGGCGCCACTTGCTCCGGCTCCCGTCGGCTTCTTCAGCAGCTCGGCCTTCTTCGCGGAATGCTGTTCTCCGGACTTCTTCCCGCCCACGGTCAGCGGCTTCTCCACTATCACCGAGGTGTACTTGGCCGAAACGGATGGGCCGCCACTGCCGCTGCCGCAGCTGCTGCTGCCACTGGCTGCCGACCCGCCGACTCCCAAGTTTGTTCCGAATCTGGCCGGGGCTATCAGGCTGGAGGTGGTGGGCTTTATGTCCGGCCCGGAGAGGAAGGGCTTCCCGGGCTTGGTCGTCTCCTCTGCCTCTTGTTTCGGCTCCACCTTGGGCTCCGCTTTGACGCCCGGATGTGGCTGCTCCTCCCGCTTGGATACCTGGTGCTCCGCGTGATGGGAGAGCTTCCGTGACGGCTCCTTCTTGGCGCCAATCTTGGGCTGCTTGCGATAGTCGGATGACTGCGAGTCCTCGTCCACAAAGGACTCCGTTTCCGAGGAGAGTTCGGTGGAGCTGCTCTTCGCCGAGGACTCCACCTTGGGCTCCTTCTTGACGGCGTCCTGTCCAGGCTCGGCGCTGGGCTCGCTCTTCACCACCACGTCCTTGCGCTCCTCGCCCGTCAACAGCTGGGGCTGGAAGCCCTTCAGCTCCGACCGAATCTCGCTGAGATCATAGTCCCGACCCTTGGTGGAGGCTGCTCCACTGCTCATGGCGCGATTGCCGCCAGCCCGGGATCCCCGCGGCTGCTTGGCCGGCTCTGGCGCAGGACCGCTTGCTCCTCCTGGCCCGCCTGCGGCTGAGTCCTCCTCCTCGTCGGCGTCGGACTCGTCGCTGGCATTTGGCGGCGGTGCTGCCACGGTCGCCACTCTCCCCGCTTTTCCAGCCGACTGGGCCGCATGACCCTTGCCTGCGGGCGTGGGCTTCTCCTTGGCACTCTGCCGCTTGGGACGCCGCACCGGCTCATCCGAGTCCGAGTCCGATTCGGTGGCCATGGACGCGTCCGACGGGCGGCGCGGATTCGCAGCACTCGGCGGGACGCGGGTGGGCCGCTTCTTCTGCTGCTGGAGCTGTGGCTGGGAAGCGGCTGGAGATTTGGTGCGACTGGCGCCGGAGACCACCGAGGACGGGGTCGTGGAACGTGGCGGCATGGAGTCACTGCGTCCGCGGCCCCGCTTGGCTCCGCTGGCGCTGCTGCTGTTGCCAGAACTGGCATTGTTGGGCATCTTAAGCATCCCGCCGGAGATCGAGGAGGGCGTGGAGATGATTCCGCCCATGTTGGGTGCTCCTGTTCCGCTGGCCGCTCCTCCTGAGGCAGAAACCCCAGCCGACGGTGGGATCTTTGAACTGCCATCCTTCCCTGCTAGTTGCTTGTCACCTGGTCCCGGCGGCTGTTGCCCCGAAAGCGAGCCAGTGCCGCCGCCGCCGCCTCCCCCTCCGCTGCCGCCTGAACCGCCGCCTCCTCCTCCTCCAGAACCGCCGCCGGATCCTCCACCGCCGCCGCTGCCACTGTTGGCCGAGGAGGTGCTCACCGTGCGCGTCTTCTGCTTGGAGCCCTTGGTGAGATTCTCGGCGATGCGCTCGCGGGGCACCCACTCGTCGTAGCGATTATTCCAGCCGGTGTAGTGGACGAGGTACATGGGCACGCCGCGCTGGACGCTGATCTCGATGACCTTCGCCTCGTAGGTGCTGCCATGGGAGCTGGGAGACTTCTTCTCGTGGTAGTTGACCTTCAGCTTGTCCCCGATGCCCACGACGAAGTCGCCGGTGTCGATCTTCTCCACGCTGATCTTCTCCTTCTTGCGCTTGCCGCTGCCCGCCGCCTGCTTCTCCTCCTTGTCCCTGTCCTTATCCTTATCCTTATCCTTGTCCTTCTCCTTGTCCTTGTCTTTATCCTTATCCTTTTCCTTGTCTTTCTCTTTCTCCTTGTCCTTGTCTTTATCCTTGTCGGCCTGCTTGGTCCGCTGGTGCTTCTCCTTCTTGGTTGAGGCGGGCTGGGATGCGGCCGGAGCGGCTGTGGCTGAAGGGGCTCCAGGAACTGTCAAGGAAATAAAGGAATATGATGAAATTCTTAAGAATAACATTTTTTTTTTATCAAAAGTTTCTTGGGGATTCCCCCTATAGGTGTTCTGATAAGAACTTTCCCAAGACTTCCTTAATTTGGACAAAATTTGCGAGCCAAGGTCACACTGATTTGAAAAATATGCTAACGGGAGTTGCATTTTGATGAGATTTTTAGCAAAAAGCTGGTATTAGTATGATTTAATGGATTTGTGTTTAAAAATGAAGAAATATTTGAAATTTTACCTAAAATCATGTTGGAGCATCATCGTGTGACTTTCAGTCAGAAATCTTCATTATTTCTTATAGGTTTTTGTGCTTTTGATTAAAATTGTTCCAAAATCTTAGACAGACTCTCTCTTTCTGTGTCACAGACTAACAAAGTCAGGCAATAATGCGCACATATAGAACATAAAATCATAATCCACATATATTAACATCAGATAATTATATATATCCATAAAATATATGCGATTTGTTTTCTTTTTTTTTTCCCCCCAAAAAGCTTCCCCAGTTAGAGGGAGAGGGGTGTACAGGGGACTAATGGAAGTTTCGCTTTACAATAAAAAAAAAAAAAAAAAAGCCCGGTGAATAAAATAAACAAAAGAGCTTAAACAAAGGCACAATTGTTGCATTAACTCTTTATAGCCCCCCTCGTTTAACCCATCATTGTTTACAAAAACAATTTTTCACAAGATTCCACGAATCGGAGTGAGAGGGAAGACGATAACTTGTATTTTTATCCCAAATCCACAGCACTTGTTGCTTTGCTTTCCACGCATTTGTTTACTCTTTTTATCAACCTTTTTCTTTTTTATTTAATTTCTCAATCTACCCACTTGTGCACAAGCCTACAGCGTTTAACTTGCATCTTCCTATATATTTTTTTTATTAATTGCTTTCCGCCGACTCGATACTCGTGACTGGCCATCGAGCGAGGCCATGGCGATAGCTGTTATCGATAGCAGCCGGCACGTCAAACAGGTGTGCCGGCGTGCGTGCGTGCGTGTACTGCGTGCGTCAATAAGAGAAGAAAACAAACAGAACCAACAGAAAATTAGCGTTGCTTAGATTGCTTATCAATAAACTGGTGGCCGGGGGGTTCTGGGGTCACCTCGGAGCACCGAAAACCATATCATTAGCTAGAGGAGCAGCCAAGAGCCCAGCTGCGCTGGTTGCTCACTAAAGCGAAGAAGAAGACGCGGGGGAGCGACACCCCGGATAAGCTTGGAATCAATTTTGGGAAGATTACGGCCAAGCCAGAGAGGAGGGGATTGCATAACCATGCGCTTGCTGTGGCGCAGCTTTCAGGGACTGGCCATGTCCAGGAACCGGCGGCTTCTGGCCACCACAACCACCAGGTGGAGTAGCGGGCACCAGGAGGAGAGGGAGCAGCGGCAGGATCGCCAATGGAGCAACCCTGACAGCCGGCTGGAGCAGCTCCTGTACGCCACCTACTGGGCAGGAGGGCTGGCTCTGGCCTACCACTGGCTAGGACCCAACAGGACCGACCTGCTGGCCAAGGAAGCGTCCGCAGGGAAGGAGGACCCGGAGGAGGCGGCCCGTCAGTGGCACGTCACAGTAAGAAGCGACCTGCCCACCTACAAGCCAGCGCAAGTGGAGGCCCACAACTCGGCGGAGGCACGCATCTGGGTCACCTACGGCCTGGGGGTGTACGACGTCACCGACTTTGCGGAGAACCATCCGGGCGGAGACAAGATCATGATGGCCGCCGGCAGTGCCATCGACCCGTTCTGGGCCATCTACCAGCAGCACAACACGTTGGAGGTGCTGGAGCTGCTGGAGGGCTTCCGGATCGGCAACCTCGAGGGCGGCCTGGCCGAGATCAATGTGGAGGCCGAGCTGGGCTCACCCTGGGCCCAGGAGCCCCAGCGCCACGCCCTGCTGAAGCCCGCCTCCAAGCGGCCCTTCAACGCGGAGCCGCCCATCGGCATGCTGGCCGAGAACTTCCTGACGCCCAACGAACTGTTCTACGTGCGCAACCACCTGCCCGTCCCGGTCATCCGGGAGGAGGAGTACGAGCTGGAGATTGAAACGGGCTGCGCGAAGCCGCCTCTGTCCCTGACTCTGGCGGGGATCAGGGCCCTGCCCAAGCACTCGGTCACCGCCGCCATCATGTGCGGCGGCAACCGGCGATCGGAGATGACCAAGTTCAAGGCGGTCAAGGGTGAGTGGAATAGCTAGAGTGATAGCGATAGCTTCTTATCTGGAACCCAATCTGCAGGTCTGTCGTGGGGCGCCGGAGCCGTGGGCAACGCCAAGTGGTCGGGAGCCAGGCTCTGCGACGTCCTGGCCCAACAGGGCGTTAAGCCGGACGAGGCCCGGCACGTCATCTTCGAGGGCGCCGACCTGGACCCCACTTCCCACCCGTACGGAGCCTCCATTCCCCTGGCCAAGGCTCTGGATCCTCGGGGTGATGTCCTGCTCGCCTACGAAATGAACGACGAGCCCCTGAGCCGGGATCACGGGTATCCCATTCGGGTGATAGTGCCCGGCACGGTGGGGGCCCGCAACGTCAAGTGGCTGACAAGGATCGTGGTGGCCGACCAGGAGTCGGACTCGCATTGGCAGCAAAACGACTACAAGGGCTTCAGCCCGAGCACGGACTGGGACACGGTGGACTTCAGCAAGTCGGACGCCATCCAGGCCATGCCCGTGACCTCGGCCATATGCACACCCCAGCCGGGATCCCGGGTGAGGGTGGACGAGGACGAGAACGAGGAGGGGGGACACATCACCGTGAGGGGCTATGCGTGGAGCGGAGGCGGACGGAAGATAGTGCGGGTGGACCTCACCAACGACGAGGGCCAGAGCTGGCACGTGGCCGAGCTGGAGCAGGAGGACAAGCCCGATGGCCGGCACTACGGCTGGTCCTTGTGGACGGCCAGGCTGCCCGTGACGGAGGCCCAACGGCAGGGGGGCGACCTGGAGATCTGGGCCAAGGCCGTGGACTCGGCGTACAATGTCCAGCCGGAGAGGTTCGAGCACATCTGGAACCTGCGCGGCGTCCTGGCCAACGCCTACCACAAGGTCAGGGTGAAGCTAGTCTAGGACGCGGGACTACACCCGGAGAACCATTAAAGATATTTTAGCCTCATGGAGATGTGACTTTGACTTAAACAGGAGCTATTGGAGGGATTCTCTGGACTTACCCGACGGCGAGGCATCTCGACTCCGCTGCAGCTCCGTGGAGTTGGCTTTGCTGGAGGCGGAGGCGCTGCTGCCGGAGCTGATGTTGGTCTCCTTCTCGGCACTGTTCCTGGTGGCCGCGGCGGCTGCAGCAGCCGCCTTGATCTTGGCCAGCGGCAGGTCGGCCTCCGCGTCCTTGCTGGACGCTCCAGTAGCGGACGATCCGCTGGCAGAGGCAGTGCCTCCGGCTGCCGTTGCTGGGGCTGTGGCCGCTGTGCCAGTGGCGGCCTGTGCTGTGGTCGCTGCCGGCGATGCTCCTCGTGCCGAGGCTGCTCCGGAGCCGGGGCCGGTGGAGGACTTCTCCTCGTACTTCTCCACCAGACTCTTCACCTTGCCCTGCTGGCTGCTGGCCGCCGAGCCCTTGCGCTGCTTCTTGGCGGTGGGCTCCACCACCACGCTGGACTCGCTGGTGTTCTCCGACTCCTCGGCCGCCGACTGGGAGGCCGTGGAGGCAGCCCTGGCCGGAGTGGAGGTGGCCGCCGCCGAGGCCGAGCTGGAGGTGCTGGCCAACTGGTTCGGCTGGGCCAGCTTGCTGATGGCCTCCGTTTTTGTCGTCTCCGTGGGCTTCGGCGAGGCCACCGAGTTGGCCCGCACCAGGCTCCGGCCCTTGCTGCGGTTGCTGTTGCGGGAGGTCATCAGCATGGAGCAGCCGAGCTTGCGGTGGAAGTCGCCGTAGGGCTGTAGGAACTTCTTGTACGCCTGCTTCACGAGGTTCATCACGCTGACGGTGCAGGGCGTGAATCCCAGCCGGACGGCGATCAGCTTCCATTGGTTCTGCGAGGTGACGCGGTTGTAGCCGCCGCGCTTCTGCACCGCCCGGAAGAGCCGGTACAGGTCGACGTCCCGGCTTTGGATCGAGGGCACCTTGTTCAGCGGCGTGCCCCGGTCATCCATGTACTTGTACAGCTGGGCGACAAAGCGATCCTTCTCCTCGTGCGGCTCGTCGTCGGAGGAGTCCGAATCGATTTCGCCCTCATCGTCGCTGGAGAGATTGGAGAGGCCGAAGAGGGAGTCGCGGTCCCAGTGGGGCGGCAGGATGCTGCTGTCGAGGAACTCCAAGGCCGCCTGCACTGCAGGCACGTCCTGTTTGCTGGCCACTTCGCGCGTGAACTCGGTGGCCTCCTTCTTGGGCACCGTGTAGTAGCGTCCGTCCTTGAACGACCGTACCAGGTATTCGTCCTTTACCCGAATCCGCACCGTGGCCTGGGCTGTGGGCGCCACTACGAGGGCGGGGAACCACTTCTCCTTGTCCTTCTTCTTCGACTCCGTCTCCACGCACACCACCTTCCCGATGTTCTCCTCCTTCTCGTTGACCACCTCCTTGGCATCGCTCTCGTCGTCGTCGTCGGAGCTGTCCTCGTTCAGCTGGCCACGCCTTCGGCCCCTCCGCCCGCCCACCACCGGATTGCCAAAGTGCTCCGGATGGGTGAGGGGCAGCTGGTCCAGCGTCTCGCTCTCGTTGAAGTGCCGCCCGCTTTTCAGGCACAGCGCCGTCCGCCTCAGGGTGGTGATGTCCCCGTCATCGAAGACCACCGTATACTGTGAGCAGTCCTGGATCTTGGTTATGGTCGCCTCCACGATCTCCTTGCGGTCCGGATGCCGGACTTCGACAACGGCGCCGACACGCAGCTGCCCTGTGGGGGCCTTGATGGCGTCATCCGACACGATGCCCGATCCCAGTCCCTGCTTGTAGGCCACCTTCACCTTGATGTTGCGCACCACCTTGCTGACCTTGGCCTCGCAGAAGGCTCCCTTGTACTTGGCACTCACTTCCGTGCCCACGGGCAGCGATGGCGGGTCGTCCACTTGCTGGAAGTTGAAATAAATTTCATTATTTTGGATTTTTCTAGAATAGTAGACTCTGTCTCTGGAACATGTTTTCTGGAAAACACCATCTCCTCCCTTCGAGAAGGCTCTGGAGTGTGGATGCACAGTCCCCCATCTCCCCTCCGATGACTTTGTTTTGGTTGTCGCCTCTCACCTGCATCTTTTGCTGATTATTTCGTTCTTCGCTTCGGTTATCCGGTTCTGCAGCGGACTTTATACACTCCACTTTATCATTTCAACTATTTATTTCTCACTTGATTCCCTTTATTGTTTATAATTTTTTCTTTTTTTTTCGGTTGCAGCGTTGTCGCTCTTCTTCTCTTCTTCCTTTGCTGCGCCACCCCCCCCGATGAGGAGATCCAGGACGATTTGTACTGAGAATTCGCTGTCCTTGAAGTTATTTCAACAGCTGGAATAATAATGCATTAGTTCGAAATATATTCCACGGCTAACTGGCTCCAAGAACACTCTAATTTGACAAAATTTACTTTAGTTTATGTTTTTGGCGCATGAAATTTTCTCTAGAGGTGAACGACTGTCGATAACACCGACGCTGTTATCGGTTTGGTCAATGTTTTGTACAGTGTACACTGTGCTGTTATGCTACACTGTTAAGGTTAACATTTCGCGCTTATGTTAAATTTGAATTCCCATTGAATAGATTTATTTTTAATATTATATTTTATAATTGGTATTTATAGTTTTTATTAGCAAAAATTTAACACTAACATTAAATGTAACATTGTCGTACAAGAATTGTTAGAAAGAAATCAAGTGTGGAGGACTACACTAGTCAACATACATACACTTTTGATTTGCGCCAATTTAAATAATTTTCTAATTTTGTGATACACATAAAGTTTCATTTAATAATTATAACATTTTTTGATTAATATTAACATCAAAATGGTGCTTGATAGTATTTGTGGGAGTAGTTTCTTTTTTTTTTTAACAATTTCTACATTTTAAAACTCAAACATGAAACAATACTTTGCAAGGTCGCGACAATGCGGAACGCCCTTAAAAATTAATTTATACAATTTAATTAAAAAAAAGTAATAATTTTGATGGGTGGAAAATACTGAAAACTATGGGAATTGTGGGAGGAATGTTTTGTTTCGTAATTAGCCTAGGATTAAACAATAACTATAAATAATAAAGTACAATTGGTTGGTTTCTTGGTTGGTTTTCTTCTCAGTACTCGGGGATGCCCCTCCAGGAAGTGGTCGTTCCTTCTCCATCGTACTTCTCGTACTCCTTAATTCTACGATTTAGCTCTTAGACACTGTACAGGGTAGTATTATCGGCTTCCACCGGTATGGCCTGGACAATGAAGCGCTTGCGATCCAACACATCCACGGGTGCCATCGGCTAGGGGTTGCAAAACAGAAACAAATATTAAATAATAGTTAAAGTATATAGTTTAAATAAAGGGAAATGGCCACACTAGCATTCAAGTGTGACCAGCAAGCTAAGAGATTCGCAGTTTCAGGATCGAGGAGTGGAATCAAGCCTTTATGAGGGGGGGAACTGTTAGGCAAGCGCATGCATTTAAATAATTAAACTTAAAGCGATGTTAATTAAACATTTAAGCAAGACAAGTACTCACATCACAATCTGTGCCTCAACTCAGCTACATAAGTTACGTAATACGTATTTCAGCCTACTCTAGTCTAGTATCTAGTTAGTTATTGTTATTTCAACAATATCACAAGTGGCTTAAGTTTTACATTCAAGTTTCTTAAAAATGTTTACAAAATTGGTCTTAACGAGAGTAAGTGGTAAGTGGTAAGTGGTAAGTAGTAAGTGTAGTTTCTAAGAGAAATACTGGACATTTTTGATCTAAAATGAAACACAAAAGAAACAAGAGTAAGTGGACAAGTTTTAAATTAAAAACAAATAAAAATAAAATATTAGTGCGAAAACCTAGACAAGAAAAGGACTGTACTTTAACTTCTGTTTTCCAATAAATAATATTAAGTATTCAAAGAATTTGTAGGCTTGAAAATAAATTAAATTTAATAAATAAGATTAAATAAATTAATAAGTAAGAAGCCTCTTGGACACTCCAAGTGTCTAAAATTATTTAAAAATGTATCCTCTCCACGAGTGTCCTTGCCGAGTGGAATAGTGGATGGAAGCAGTCTTAAGATAGGTAACCACCACCGTTAACCAACCGCAAACCAACCAAGTACAGCACACCCGACCAGACCAGAGCAGGAGGAGGGACCAGGAGGTGCCTCCGGCAACAGCATCGCCTAACGGGTTGGGGGGCACTTACGTCGGTGCACTTGCACTGCGTCTCATCGAAGACGGTGCCGGTGGTGCAGCTCTGGTTGTAGCGGCACGCACAGGTGCAGTTGGCATCGTCCCAGTACTTGGTGTCCGGCTGCTCCAGGCACTTGGCCTTGGCGTCCGTGTTGTGGCACTCGCACCGGCACAGCTCCGGCCGATACGACTGGTAGGCGTTGCAGTCGCCCTCCTTGATCCGGCAGCCGCAGAGGCACGCCAGGTGCTGTTCCACCTCCACGATGTCGGGCAGGCGACGCGATCCGGGTCCACTGCGGTCCACCTTGCGCACCCGCAGCTGCACGATCTCGGTTTCGGTCGGCTGGCAGGATATCAGGGTCGATCCGCAGCAGCCGCTGCACCGGTTTATCCTGGTGCAGGACGGGGTGTAGTAGAAGTTGGCGCTCTCGGCGCCCGGCGGCTTCAGTTCCACGATCGTCGGCTGGGGGGAGCAGATCGCCGGCGTGGCGTTCCGGATGGCAGCTGGGGAGTGGAGAGTGGGGGATCAATATTTCTCAAAAATATTCATATATCTCACCTCTGGTGACGCTACGCTTGAAAGTTTCTGCAAAAAGGAGCGCACATCAGTTTGGATCAAGGAAATCAATTAGAATATCCACTCACCCTTGGAGGTGGCTTGGTGGCTCACCCCGGAGACGTCATAGTCGACAGCAGTGACGTTGCCCAGCTCCGAGCTGGAGACTCCCTCCAGCGGCACCAGCTGTGGAACATCATTAGACGCTCGATTAATCAACAGAAAAAACATTCATTCGGTGTTAGTCATGGGAGCCGGGGGCACTACGCTGACTGGAGAGCGGGTGAGTGGCTTGGATGGCCGGATTGACGTAGATGTGTGTTACGCCAACTGAATGCAAGTGGTGGCTAAATCAAAAATATGTCAGTTTAGCTCTGAAGATGCGTCACCTGTTTGTTACATTTTATTAATTTATATCTATTTATT
Source organism: Drosophila monieri (assembly GCA_035047585.1). Classification (NCBI taxonomy): domain Eukaryota; kingdom Metazoa; phylum Arthropoda; class Insecta; order Diptera; family Drosophilidae; genus Drosophila; species Drosophila monieri. The sequence goes on along the minus strand of JAWNPJ010000061.1, from coordinate 8,525,077 downwards.
TTTCAGCCACGTGCCCGGGCTTTGGCGGTAGATTTTATTTTAGAACTCATGCTCCGGCCAATTCGCACGTTGGCTCAATACTTGGCCCAATACCTTAGCCATGATTCATTAGCGACGTTTGGCAATGGCTGTTCGGGCGGAGAAAGTTCAAGGCCAGGACAGATCGGAGATAAAAGATAGAGAACAGGAAATGGGCATCTGAGAGATTATTGCGAGATACTTCCTCGGAAACTCTACCCCTTCCCACTCCACTCTATTTTCTTTCCGATAAACGAAGAGAATCGGAATTGTCTTTAATTAAACACTAATTGCAAACTGATATCGTGTTATTGTTGGGACTTCTGTTTGGCTCGGTGCCGACTGGCCACAAAACCTGATACCCAGATATTGTTTATCCAGCCGGGGAGCCAGAGAACTCCACTCGAAACCTGCTGCTCCTGCTCTGCTGTTTATCTTGGCATTGACGCAAGCAGAGCCCTAGGCGGGGGCCACAATTAAAGTCGCAGTGCCAACTATTTGTCTTGGAATCAAGACGAGTGGGGAGGTGGTGCTATCAACGCCACGGAAACACCAGAACTGGGCACTGAGAAAAGTAAATCACATATTTCTATGGATTTCCCTCAGTGCAGGCAACGGCGCCACCTCGATTTTGGGTTGGGTCTAGGAGGTCTTCGAGGTCTAGGCTCCCATGTCGGGCGACTGGCAGAGGGATGGGGCTTGGGATTAGGAGCCGGTGAAGCCTCTGGGTTAGGCTTGGATGATGCTTCTTATCAAAATGCAAGCAGCAGCTAGATGACGCCGAGATGACGAGTCTGACCTAAAAAGACAGTGTCTCGGCCGGCGGGGTGGCGCCACCTACCCAGATACCGCCATTCGATGGACAGACCCCTCCATTTAATAGATTTTTAAACAAAATAGAAGAGTAAGTGGGGAGGCTACTGGAAAAGTAGTTCAGTAAGTCGCAAAACAGGTCCCAATAGGTGTTGTGAAATAAACTATAACGACGGGAACGAGTTGCGTCGTAGAGCTTCCGGTCGAAAAAAAGGCACGTACTGCAGAAGCCACTACACTTTAATGAGATAAGTTTTCTGTTTAATAATATTTATTTTATTTATTATATTCACCAAAGAGCCGGCGGGGGTAGATGCGGCACCCTGGCAACAGCTGCCCTCTTCCACCGGCGCAGCTCCGTCCACCTGCCGCAGAAGACGCACCTTGGTCTGTGTGGACTCTACAGATCCCGATCCGGCTGCCGACCCTGGCCCGGAGGCGTAGAAGAAGCGCTGGACGGGCAGGGCACTGTTGGTGTTGAGTAGCGCCCCGCCCGCCGTCCTGCTGACCATGGACAGGATCAGCAGAGGCACAAGTGTCAGGAGTTTTCTATTTCTGGTTTGTGTCATGGCTAGTTGACTGTTAGCTGGTCTGTTAACTTCTAACGGTTGCTGTTAAGCCTTAAATTAGGGGTTTCTGTAAAAGAATAAAGGATTTCCTTTTAATTAATTGTTTTTACATCAAAAAATGGTTAAAAATAGGCTTCAAAATAAATATAGTTTTAAGAAAATATGTTTTGATAAATTATAATTTTTTTGGAAAAGAATTTCTTGAAAAATTGGCTTTAAAAATGTTTTTTCTTTAAATCTCTATTAAAAAAGTAGAAGTCGCTCCACTGTCTGGAAGATTTACGAGTTGATTTATTATGTCAGAGTCGGAGTGCGAGTCGGAGATTTGTTTTTGTCTCCCTTGGGGTTTCTTCAGTTTGTTTTGGTCGGACGGATGGAGGGAGAGCCGGACGGAGTTGGCTTTTGCCGGCTTCTCCGGCCGATCTACAATGTCAGATCAGAGCACTTCTGGGGGCTGGCCGGGTGAGCAGGTGGGCGGGCACGTTCGCCGCTCGAATTGGGGTCAGATCGGTGGTTACGAGTGCGCCGTTAACTGTTGACCAACGACAAAATCTTTTTATGGCCAACTTGACATTGATACCAAAAACAAACGTACGAGAAAGAGCAACAAAAGCATAAACAAATAGATGGCATAAAAGAATCTTATCAACACCCTCGACACTCGAAAAGTGTGTGTCCACAATCGTGCGTCAGGCATATCAATAGGAGACAGTTCCGCCGCCCGATTGCATGACAATGGCCATAAAGCCAGGAGTCGGGCGCCGGAGGTGACTCAGGGTGCACTAACGATATACCTCTTAATCGCAAATCCAACTAATAAATAGAGGAAGTACTGGAAATTGGGCCATAAAGTGTGTAGGTTCAAGAAAGGCTTAAATATTTGCTGGAAAATAATTTTTTTTTGACAAAAAATGGTCATTAGTTATAGTATCTTTCTGTGGCATACAACCCTCTAGACAGCAGAGACTGCAGGGTATCTTTGAGACAATGCACTGCCCCATTTGGCTATGAATGAGCCCCGATTGTTCGTTTGTCCGATTCTTTATTAAATTATTGTAGTATCTGTGGGTTCCTGGGGACCTGACTCACAACAGGCACTCGAGGAACAGGATTTTCATGCAATCGAAGGTTTCCTGTCTCGGAATGTGAGTAGAATGTCAAAATGTATCCGTTTCCCGTCCCGAAGAAGTAGTTTTTGTCGGCAATAGTCTTTGTTTCTTTTGGGAACTTGTTTCCCATCGTGGCTGGCACTTTTTTCCCGCTGATCCTTCAGTGGATTCGCTTCTTTATTTATTATTTCTGACTTTTTTTTGCGTTCTGCTCAAATATGAAAATTCTTATTATAGGTCAGTTCGCGTTTCCCTTTCAGTTGCTTTTGCTGGCCTGTCGATAACGCAACGCACGCCTGAAGATAGTGGGGTATGTGTGGCTATGGAACATGATTCTATATAGTGGCTGGTCAAGGCGCTTTATCAGCTCGGCGAACGCCATAGAACAGCCATATAGTGATTCGCCATCCATTCATAAAAATGCAAAACAATAAAAATGGAGACAAGAGGCCTGGGAAGCAGAGGAAGTCCCGAAGAAGCACCATAGCCACTCGCCGGAATTGGCACCCCCATGGAGGAACCATATATCATCCATATAATGCTGCAGCCTGGGAGCTATATACCCTAAAATAAATATTAAAAGTTGTCATTAAAAATGACTAAGAATGGAATTATTTTACGGAATTAAATCATTTTATTTGTGGCAAGACCTTATCTTCAGATTCCCCGAAACTCGGAATGGGTCGGGAAAACAGAATTATATAAATTCCTAATTAAGAAATAAAAAGTCTTGGAATTTGGCAAAAAAATTAATGGTATTAGGAATTACCTTAATTCCCAGAATGTTTCTTAAAACTGACTCATTTCAATATTAAAATTAAGTTTTAAACACAGAACTTAATAAAAAGAAGACTGTATCTTGAGATAATTTTTTAACAGAACCAGTTGCGAATTATAGTGTTTTTTCAAAGAGAACAATCTTAAGAGATTGGGAAGAAATGAGGAAAACCTTTCAAAAATTAAACTATCTATAGAATAATTTAAGCTAAATCTAAATCCTAATCCTAATAAAGTATTTTCTTATTAAATGGTTTTAAAAATTAAGTTTTAAACAAGAACTCGGAGACTGTATCTTGAGATACTTTTTTAAAAGAACCAGTTGCGAATTATAGTGTTCTTTAGAGAATAATCTTAAGAGATTGGGAAGAAATGAGGAAAACCTCTTAAAATTAAACTATCTATCTAATAATTGAAGCTAAGAGTCCTTCCTTGTAGAGTCCTTGGTCTAAAATGTAAGAAAAAGAAAAAGAAAAGAAAAAGGTTAAAAAGAACAAGGAAAGAGTAAGATTTACAACTGTTTCTCGTTAAACATTTTAACATTAAACAAATTAATGAAGAAAAAAAAAAAATCCCCATATCCGTGTATCCACAAGTAACCCCAAAACAAACCCCATAGAGAGCATCAGGAGGGGACAGCAAAGACAGTAACTGTAAATAAGCACAAACAACAGTACAGGAAAGGAGATAGTCAGAGAGACTGGAAGACTGGAAGACGAGTGGGGAGATCAACTGCTGTTTAAAAATAGCTCCACAGCTCCCACTCCCGCCTAACAGTACATTTTTGCTCCTTTTATTCCACTCTGTGTTTGTTTACAGTTTTGTTTTTGTTTTAGTTTCTGTTTTTCTTCTCTTTTTTTTTGGAGCAAGAGTTGTAGGTGTAATGGGAGTTGGGGCGGGCAAGTAATCAAGAGAGAGCCTCGTATCAGCCCTCCCCGCTCTCCTGCTTCTGCCTGTCTTGTCTCTGGCTTCCCTTAACAGTTAACCAAATGCCAATTGATATGACAGCTGAACAGTTGTTATTGTCGCTTTTTGTTATTTTTCTTCCTACTCTGTTTTCTGCCGCTGCTGCTGCTGGTGCTGTTACCGGGCGCCCGTTTCATTAACTTTATATTTCTTGCCGCTTGCACACACCTGTGTGATTCATCTTGACATTCCTTTGCCCCTTTGCTTTTGCTTTTGCTTTTGCCTTTGCTTTTGATATTTGCTTTTGATCTTTGCCTTTGGAATGCGTGTCTCTCTGTCTTTGCCGTCGGCTGCTGCACAACTCTCCGAAATGTCAACAAAAGCCATTATCGAGAATGATTGGGCTGGTATTTGGTCTAGATTCGTGAACCTGTCAAGGGTCTCCTTAACCTGCTTAACGGTTAACTGTCTGGGCCGCTCTTATCAGCTGTTGTTGTTGTTGCCAGAAAGAGATGCAGCTAGGCAGAGCTTACTGATAACAAAATTAATTTTAAATTATTTATATTTATCCAATTAGGATTGAAATATAATTTTAAAAAATATTTAAGCTTAAGCCTAATTTAATCTACTTAAATTAGCTAAAAAAAAAGTGTTAAGCCAAAAAAAAAGTGTTTTAAGAGAAATCGAAAGGAATCATCAGAGTCCTACCGACATGGGCGGTCTCCGAAGGGAGTGTTTCTTCATTACTGAGGAATTTCAAAAAGGAGGAGGAGGAGGAGGAGATGCGCTGGAGGGCGTGGCACCGCCAGGGAAGAGTCACAGAGCTTGTCTCCTCTGGGTCTTTGGCTCAGGCAAATCAATTACAATATAGGAATGATGATAACTCCGCAGCATCCATGGGATGGATGATGGGATGGATGGAATGGGGAGACTTCATCAACAACAAACAATAATAAAGAACAACTAGGAGGAGGAGGAGGAGGAGGAGGCTCAGGAGGAACAGGGCCAGAAGGGTAACCGTTACAACAAGATAAATTATGGATTGGATGACCCCCATAGGGGTGGCACTGGATCGGGATCTCCGCCTCCCTGACTCTGACTCTGACTCTATCTGTGGAATGTGAGTTGGAGATTGAAGATGGAAAAATAGTTACTGATATTTCTAATTTTAAACAAATTACAAAACATATCTAAGCTAAGTGGGAATATGAATTATAATTCATAGTTATTTTTAGAATAAAAAATATATATTTTTTTTTAATTTTTATATTAGTAATGCTATTTAATGAGAATGTAAAAAAATGATCTTAATTCTTGGTTCCTTAATGAGTGTCTTCCCTCTCAATAAAATTAGTAATTTATTTTTTTTTGTAATTTTTTGTAATCAGCTGATTTGTAAGCAATTCCCATAATTCACACCGCCACACGCAATCGGGTTGACTTTTATTTCGAATATTGATTAAAGCCAGGCTCAGACTTTGTGGCTTAAATCATTGCTGGGCAAGTCGAGCGAGACTATTTTCACAAGGGGGGTTTTCCACAAACACACACACACACACACGGACAGTCACTCAAATCGGAATAATTTAAAAGTCGTATTTAAAAAAAAAAACGTTAATTACAAATGTACTTTTCATGTTTTTTTTTATTGTAACTTTGTTCTCGTTTTAGTCAAAAGCTGTTATATTTGTTTTAACAATAAAACGTCATACACTTGAAGAAAAAAGGGTTAGAGACAAAACCATTATCTCAAAAATATTTGAAAATTTATAATTTTTTATAAAATTTTCAACATTTTTTAAGACAAAATGTCTCATTTTGAGTTTCAGAGGCAAAAAGTGTTAAGTATTTCTCTCTCTGTACCAAAAGCTTGGCTTTCGGGCCCGGCTTGAATGAATTCGAAATGAAAATCATTCAAAAACAACAAAAAAACAAACAATAACAAAAAGCGGTTTTTGTTTAAATGTTGAGGGTCGCTGGCTCGAATTTGTTTTTAATTTTTTACTCATTTTTTTCAGGTGCACAGACTTAAATATTTTACTCACTTTTTTGGAAAACACTCGAAAAGTTTTCGATTGACAGAAATATCAAAAATATTGGCGGAGAACAGAACAAAAAATAGGAAAAAAATATGAAAAACAGAAAACAGTTAACACGGAAACCACGAAAATATTATTATTTTCTTTTCTCTGATAAGCGAACGCGACTGCAGTGGGGGCGGGGGCGTGGCGTTCGTTAACGGCGAGCGGGGTTCACGCGGAGAAGCGGTTAAAAAATGGTTAAAAAAAAGTGCGATCGCCGTAGCAGAGAGTGTTGGAGCTTTTATACTAGGGTTGTTGATAACTTATCAATGTATCAATGTATCGATATATCGATCTTGCTCATATCAAAATCATATGCTCATATCGCAGTGTATTCTGCCTATCGAGTATCGATATTTTTCAGGTTTCGTGGTTCGTGACTTTGCTTCTCTACGCTTTTGGACTTTACCGGAAAATAAAATTAGAATTATTTGAAAATGCTTAGTAATTATGTTTTTTTCTCTCTTGCTAATTATTTCTAGAATTATTTATGATATAGTCGAAGGATCTCTACGGCAATTAGTAATAGGCCAGGTATAGGATATACCTCACCGATCCACTATAGCTTGGATCCTATACAGACTCCAGGTCCAGATCAAGAAATCAAACTGGAAGAAACCTAACTGGCTTACAAACCTCTCTCTTCATTTATTTTTCTATTTGATCGAAATAGGAACTAAAAACCGATAGTTGGGAGCTTAAAGTTGAGGATTAAATATTTAAAAAATAATTAGCATAGCCCTATAAATAGTTATAATACATCTAAATATCTAATGTACAAGGCCTCGAGGAATAAAGGTACTTTCTTGTCCAGAACACAGATTCTCACCTCCTAGGGATGCTTCTCGTTAACATGCCGCTCCAGATCGATGGCCCGGTAGAAGGGCCACTGGCACAGCTGGCAGACAAACTGGTTCCGGCCGTGGCCCCGGTCCGTCTTCAGGTGCTGGACGAGATGGCCGCGCTGGGCGAAGGTCTTGCCGCAGAGGAGGCACTGGTGCGGCCGGTGGTCCAGGTGCTGGCTGTTGACGTGCTTGCGCAGGTGGTCGGCGGTGGCAAAGTCGGCCTGGCAGACGCCGCACACGTGCTGGCGCACCAGGATGTGGACGCGCTGCAGGTGAGATCGCACTGCCTCCCGGGTGTTGTGCGTCCGGCCGCAGAAGCAGCACTCCAGGGGGTTGCGCTGGTGAGAACGCTCCAGGTGCCGGATGAGGCTCAGGCTGCCGGAGAAGCCGTTGGCGCAGACGGGGCACACAAAGACGCTGGGCTTGGCATCAGAGATGCAGGCGTCCTTGTCCAGGTCCATGGGCCAGTCGAAGGCGAGGTCGTCGCCCCAGTCTATGTTGGGCAGCATGTCCTCGATGTTCTCCTCCAACATCTCCAGGTCCTCGGTCTCATCCAGCAGACTCTCGGCCTCGCTGCCGGCCTCGTCGAGGGCGGCACTGCCCAGTTGGTGGACCTCAGCGGCGTGCTCCTGAAGCTCCCGCATTCCGGCAAAGGTCTTGGCGTCGTTGCAGCTGTCGGCGCACAGGGAGCAGTAGAAGAGCGCATGGTTGCCATGCCAGGAGACGACGTGCCGGTACAGGAACGTGGCAGAAGAGTATCGCTTACCGCACTGCAGGCAGAGGAACTGCCCGTCCTGATGCTTCCTTTCCCGGTGGCGCTGCAATCGGGTCTTGTCGCCATAGAGCGTCAGGCAGTGCCGGCAGACGTGTAGCTTCCTTAACTTGGCTTCGCATTGCTGTTCATGACGCTTGGTGGCCAAATGGCGGGAAAATTCCGCCAAACAAACGCCGCACCTGTAAGTCCGTGGTTGCGACTTCTTCTTCTGCGGCGCCGGCTTGGAGCGGTTGTTGTCCTGACCAGTAGGCTTAGGGAGGATGGCTCGGGGTAGCATCCTTCTCGTGTTATCTCAAATTTTGCCGGTCGCCCATGGTATCGAAAGGATTTGCCAATTGGCTTCTGTACTTTCTGCAAAACGTTCTTCTTTTGTCACGGTGTGGTCACACTATTTCTCTTGCAGTGCTGCCAAGCATTTTACTTTTTTGAATTTACGATATTTATAAGTTTAAATCGTAACTAAAATTAAATAATTATTCAATTCTATTTTTTGATTTTAAATACAATTCATCAGAAATAATAATTTTGTTAAAATATTTTAGGGTTTACATTTTGTAGATTATTTTTTTGGGCAAGTAGGCTGTGCATTCAGTTTTCTATATATATTCCGCATCGACTGGGATTTATTTCATTCTTACGGCTGATACCGGAGAAACAACAGCTCCAAAAAGTGAAAAATATTGTTCATTTTGATTTTTCTGCAATCTACAATTTTTGAGATAGGAAAAGTGAAATAAAAATTGGAAAAAAAATTGTGTTGGGAGAATAATAATCAAGACAGGTAAGACAACATCGAGATAAAAAAAATATTTAAATTGAAACAAAAGCTTGTTAACTATATTTAAAAAATATATATATTTTAAGCTTTTAGTGTGGTTCCGTGTGACCGTGCGACTATAGGGTGACCCGCCCCTTTGCCGGTATTTGAGCGCGCATCGACACCTGGCCACACTGATCCTACACTGTTGCATTTGCATTCGCCCCACAAACTTGAAGGAAAAACGAAAATAAGCTGGGCAGAAATGCCAAGCAAATGGTAGGACAGAGCAGTGCTATTTTTTAAAAGTGAACGCGAGTCGAGCCGAGCGACACGAAAGAGAGCAGAGAGTCAGGTAGGGAAAGTGCATCGAAGTGGCAGTGCGACGGTAGGCGGTGCAACCGGATCGGACAGGAACGAGCAGGCACAAGTGGCTCAAGAGCGGAACTGCAGTCGGGACGCAGGGCAGGAAGGAAGCAGGGAAGTAGGGTGAAGAAGCAGCAGCAGCAGCAGCAGCAGTAGGGTCTGCCGACATGAACGAGCAGCACAGCGGCGGTGAGGAGCCAGCCTCGCCGAAAGGTGCATCCGCGTCGATGACGCTGGCCGCGGCAGCCTTGGAATCGCACAACACGCCAGAACGTGCATCCGATGCAGCTGCAGATGGCGCTGAAGCTGTGGGTGCTGATGCGGTGGCAGCGGCCAGTGGCAGTGGCGGTGGTGCATCGGCCAGTGCATCCCAGGCGAGCACCAGCACCAGTGCAGTGGGACGCGGATCTGGAGGTGGCAGCAAGCAGCAGCAGCAGCAGCAGCAACCGCAGTTGAATGCCACTGATGTGCGCGAACTGCGCGAGATAAAACAACTCCTTTGGGGCGACAATGTGCGCGAAGATGTATTCAAACGTTGGTCCCAAGGTAACACCACCCTCTTTTTTTTTTTTTTTTTTTTTTTTGTATTTTATTTTATTTTACCATTTAACCCCTTCTACCACCCCCCACCCCCTCGCTAACCAAAAGCGCGCCCTTTTTTTCGGCCGCATTCCAGTTCCCGTTTGGCGAGTAAACATTTTCGTGCATGTTCTATCATGATTTTCGACAAGCTTTCCGACAGGGCCAAGTGGCTCTGACTGGAGAGTCCAACCGCTCCGATGAGTCTGCAACATTCCGGACGTCATTTTGTTTTTTTGGTTCTCGAATATTTTGGCAGCACAGCGTTGCCACCCTTTCCACTTTCGGCCAAGCCGAAAATTGGCATCCTAACCTCAAAAAATATTTCATTTTTTTTATAAACTTTTTTTTTTGTAGGATTTGAGTTCAGCGAAGTGGAGCCAACTGCCTTGGTACAGAAACAGGGAGGTCCTTGTGCTGTGATAGCGCCCGTGCAGGCGTACTTGCTTAAGATTATTGTCATGGACACGCCAGGCATAAAGCTATCGGAGGTGGGTTTAGGATTTCTTTTTGGTCGCAAGTCCTGTATTCGTAATGTTCCATCTTTTGGGCGACAGGTTTCCTACGACAAGTGCCAGAGCCTGCTGATGCAGGCCCTGTGCAACATCCTGAAGAACTGTCGGACGCCGCGGTATCGCATCGTGCACCTGCTGCGCCGGCGTGGAGTCGCATCTGCCGAGCCGGCAACCAAAGAGCGCTCGCCATCAGCAACGGCCGAGTCGGCGGCGGCAGCAGCAGCAGCGGCTGCTTTAGAGACTGGAGTGGCGTCTGGACAGGCTGAGGCAGGAGGTGGAGGCCCGGACTTGACTGGCGCTGACATCGATCTGGCCACGGAGGCCACACCCGCTTCGGTGAGGGAACTGCTGTCCCAGCAGCTAGACTCTGGCAACAGTCCAACACTAGTAGCTTCACTCGATCCCGATCCACAGCGCGAGCTATCGCCCGAGGAGTTCCACAATCGCCTGCACACGCTGCACTTTGACGACTACGAGTCCCTGGCCCGCTACTACATGGACAACTACGACCAGCTGGCCCACACCTACGGCGTCCTGCTCTTCATGTACTCGGTGTTCCTCACCAAGGGCTCCGAGCAGGTGGCCGCCGAGGTGTCAGACACCTCGGAGCCGCTGATACACAGCACCTACGGCTATGGCGCCCAGTCGCTGATCAATCTGATGCTAACCGGACGGGCAGTGGCCCATGTCTGGGACAACGAACAGGACGTCGGTGGCCTCAAGCTGCGCGGCATCTGTGAGCAGAGCGACATCGGCTTCATTACCCTGATGGAGCAGATGCGATACTGCACTGTGGGTTCCTTCTTCAAGAATCCCCGCTTCCCCGTCTGGGTAATGGGATCTGATACGCATTTAACTGGTGGGTAGCTCCTCCTCCTCCTCTCTTGTGCTTCCTCCTTCATTGTTCTCTCCCGCTCCCAGTTCTATTTAGCAACGAAAAGAGGCTTGTCTCACCGGAGACGCCCTCGGAGACGGGTCGCCGCATCTTCAAGTCGTACGACCCGGAGGGCAACAACTTCATATCGAGCACCATGCTCCGCGACGTGCTCGCCGCTCTTAACCTGGTCAGCGAGCCGGGCTAGTGAGTCTTTAAATTATTTGTTTTTTTCTTTGAAATTTATTCTAAATGGCAATTTTTTTCAGTGTAAGCCTCATGCAGAAGCGTTTGGACCCGGAGAACCTGGGCATCATCCTGCTGAACGCCTTCATGGACGAGTTCTTCCCGCTGGAGCGCCGCTCCACGCCGGACACCTTCGAGTTGTTGCACTACAACGGTATTCCCGGATCCAATGAGAACAACAAGGTGGGGTTCAGGATCAGTCCGGGTCTTCCTACTTTTGAGGGAAAGTAACTAAATGTTTTGTAAATCCTTGCAGGTGCGCTACTACTGCGGCTCCGCCATTCTTCTGGAGGGAGATCTGAAGTCGATCTGCACCTCCAACCCGATGGTGACTTGCCTGCAGACCAAGTGGCCGAACATCGAGATCAACTGGCACGACACCCACATGCCGTCGCTGAATTGACGCCCTCAACGGAGCAGGTGGCAGCTGGAGAGGACACACACCAGTCGGAGGGTGGCGACAGTAGGAGAGATGGAGAAGCGCGATGGAGGAGGGTGGAGCGGATGGCACGTTTTTATTTCAAACACCTTTCCATTGTTTTGCCCTTAAATTATTGAAGAGATCGTATCCGGAGCGTAGAAACGAGAGCAAAGGAGAAGGAACACATTACACTAAACTACAAACCACTATACACTACACTATACACTACACTATACACTACACTATACACTATACACTATACACTACACTACACACTATACCCACAACTACTAACCAAGCCGCTTGGAGGATGCAGCGGTCTGCCATGTCGAAGAATCGCTGGGGAAGATCGGAAGGAAGCCGGAAGAAATACGCCAAGCGTTGACACCCAAAAATCTGCATAATTTCTATGCAAAAAAAAATTCTAAAAAAAAAAAAGTTAATTTAAAAAATCTCAAAGAAACGGGGTTAACAAAAAGAAAACTAAAAAAAAATAATTAATTTCTTAAATTTTACGTTAAATGCATTACAAGGAAACCAAGGAAACTCGACCTTAGGATACAGGCGACACACACACACAAACACACAAACACACACACTCACACAACACACACACAAACATTATAATTAAAATATGAATAAATTAAACAAAACAAAATTAAAAAATAAAAAGAAACTTAAACTAAAACTTATTTAAAAAAAATTAGACGAAAGCAAGCAAGACACATTTGTTTTTGGCCTTTTAACAAATAACTTGTAGTGTTAAACGATTTAATAAAATTAAACTAAAAAACAAAAAAGATAAAAAAAATAAAAAGGCTAAAGAATTAACAGCAAGTAGAAAGAGACAGGGCGAGCGGGCCGAAAGGCGTGCGATAGAGAGAGAGAGAGAGCAGAGCAAAGATTCAACTTCAAAGTGAAACAAAAAACTAAAAAAAAATTAACAGTAATTCAATTTAAAAATAAACAAAAAATCTCATTAAAAAAATGTTTAAAAAGTCTTTTCATTTCACAATTAAAGCGCATTTATTCCAAGTGTAATGCTAATTTTAATTTTAATTAAACTTAAAATTTAGGAAATTTCTACAACAAAGTCCGGCACAGAATGGGAATCATTTCGAAAAAGCTGAGAGTGTGCATATCCCACATGGGATACATGTCCAGAAACCATTTGGGTTCTCCTAGTCCTCCGGGTCGCCCATGTAGAGCCGGATGTCCAGGCGGTAGGGAATGGGCTGGACCAGCTCCACCTGGCCTTCGGGGCCCAAATGTTCTGGTTTTTCCTCATCGTCATCATCATCGTCGTCGTGTTCGTCGCCCTCGCCGGCCTCCTCTTCCGGTGCCCTCGCGTCCGGCCCTCCTTCGCTTGCCACTTCGGGATCTCATTTGACGTCCAGGAGACTGCGCTGGAACATCTCCATGGCCAGGCTGCGCAGCCCGTCGCTCACCTCGGGAGCGCTGCGCGGGAATTCGCATTCGCGGGCGGGAAGGCCGCACAGTTGCCGCCGCAGGCGAAGATCCTGGCGGGCGCACAACGCCCGGCTGCCGGGGCCGCACACATTCCCGACCAGGCGCTGGCGTTCGGCGGCGGCCGCCCGCAGACCCATTTGCACGCAGGCCAGCGGCTCGACTTGAGCCGGACTGGCCAGCAGCAGATCCCGGTAGTCTAGCAGCGGAGTGGGCGTCGTCGACGTAGTCGTCGGCACCGGGACCGGCACCTTCACTTCCTGGCCCTCCTGCTCGCGCTCCTTCTCCAGTATCAGATGTTGGCGCGCCTCGTCCATCACGCGGCGAGCATACTCCTCGCCGGCCATGCCAAACGAGATGCCCATGTCGAGGAGCACCCGGTGCGGCTGCCAGCGCTGCTTGGCCGAGGTGCCGCGCTGGTCCACGCCCTGCTGGGCGGCCTGGGCGTCGGAGGCCTGCTGCCGGGTCTCGGCAATCAGTCCCTGCCAGTCCACGCCCAAGGCGTCGCCAATGCCTGCCAAGGAGTCATGGATTAAACGGGTTACTTTCGGGTTTACTCGCATCTTACCTTTGTGCCTGGCGTCCTCCTCCAGTTCGCCGTCGGATATCTCCTCAAAGTCCAGCACCTCGTCCACTTCCTCCACCTTGATGGCAGCTCCGCCCGACCCGTTGAGGGCCTCGTTCTTGACCTCCTCCGCATTGCTGTCCATGTCCTGGGTCGCCTCCAACGGCAGCTCGCTCTTCGGCCGCACCTTGTCCGTCTTGTTCAGGATGTCGTCGTCGCTGTCGCTGATCTCGCTCAGCTCCCCCTCGCCGGTGCTGGGCCGTGGCTCCAGCTTCACCGGCTCGGCCCCGCAGCCCAGGATCTGGGCCGGCGAGTCCTGGGCGCCCAGTTCCGGTGTTCCGGCCGAGTCCTCCGAGGCTTCCTCTTGCTTGATGTTCGACGTGTTCAGCTTGCTGACCTGGGGGAGCAAATGGACGTGAATTGGGCGTGGAATCCCATGAGGAGGCTCATCCACTTACCTGTGCTAGAATCCCCGGATTTGTGGTGGCATTCGCGGCACTTTGGGCAGCCGCTTTGGCGGCAGCCACTGCCGTGGTGGCGGCGGCCACAACACTGGCCTGGGCGGCGTTGTTCGACTTGCCGCCGGGTCCCAGGGGATTCAGGAGCGGCGACTGGGTGGGCGAGGCCAGCGGCGGGTGGGGATGTTTCTTAAGGAAGCCCGCAGAGCCGGACGCCCCACTTCCATCTCTTCCGGAACCGCCATCGCGTCCTCCGCCGCCGCCGTAGGGCAGACGCTTGTGCGGGAAGCCGCGGGAGTAGCCGCCGGGCGGTTGCACCGGCAACGTCATCAGGGGCGGTGGATGGGACCTGTAGCCGGGTCGGTCGCCGTGATCGCCGCCGTGCCCGCCGCGTCGGAAGCCACGACTCGATCCCCGCTCGCCACGCGAATGGACGTGGTGGTGCGGCGAGGCGGGATGGGGATGGGAGGACGGTCCGCCGCCGTCTTCATTGTCGCGCCAATCTCCGCCGGAAGCGGCGGACGATGCCTGCTGCTGCTGCTGCTGCCAGGAGCGCGGCTTGTCCCGCTGGTCGTGCTCCAGCCAGGCGGGTTCGTTCTTAATGTTGATGGCGGATCTGTCGTTGCCACCCGTGTCCGGTCGGTCCTCCCGATCTCTGTCCCGCTCCCGGTCTCTCTCGCGCTCCCTCTCACGCTCTCGCTCCCGTTCGCGCTCCCTCTCCCGCTCGTCCGCATCCCAGTCCGGCTCCGAGGCCGAGTGGTGTGGCTGCTGCTGCGATGGCGGGCCGCCTCCTGGCTTGCCGCGCTTGGGACCGCCCACAAAGCCGCTGGGCCGGCCGGGCGTGCCGCTAGCTCCTCCCGGACCACCGCCGGCGCCGCCCTCCTCGTCCCAGTCTCGGTCCCAGTCCGGCCGATAGTCGCCACGCGGTCTCAGGTTGCGCTCCCGCTCCCGGTCGCGCTCTCGCTCCCGTTCCCTCTCCCGCTCGCGCATCAGGCGCTCGCGTTCGTCCGGATAGAGGCCATCCTCCGGTTCCAGTTCGCGGTAGTCGCGCTCCTGCAGCTCCTGGAGCTCACGCTCCCTCAGTTCGCGCGCCTCTAGCCAGGCTTCCCGTTCCCGGGACGTGTACCTGGCATCCAGGAAGGCTCGTTTGTAGGCCCTGAAAAATAGTTGGCTTTAGGGTGTGGGATTACTTGGATGCGTCCAACTCACCGCTCCCTCTCATCTTCGGTGTATAGATCGCGTGGATCCCGCATCCGCGGCTCGTAGTGCTCGGCCAGTTCCCGCCTGCGATAGCGCCTCATTTCATCCATCAGGCCATGCCGCTCCTCCAAATACTCCTGCTCCCGCTCGTAGGGGTCCAGCTCGCGCTTGTCGCGCCGGCCGCCCCGTTCTCGTTCGCGCTCCCGCTCCCTCTCCACGGCGTCCAGGGACCGCTCCCGGCTGCCGTACGGCGGCAAGTCCAAGTCGCGTCCGGGGGCGCCGCGTTTGCCGCCCTGCTCCTCCTCCTGCTCCTGGCGACGCAACTTCTCGCGGGCTAGGCGCTCGCGCTCCCTCTGCCGCTCCTGGCATCGGGCCAAGGCCTCGGCCCGCTCCTTGTCCCGGGCCGCTTCCCGCTCGGCTCGTTCGCGCTCCCGATCCCGGCGATCCCGTTCGCGCAGGGACAGGTCGTGTCGCTCCCGTTCCCGTTCCCGCTCCCTCTCCCGTTCTCGCTCCCTCTCCCTCTCGAGCGATGGCGTCCGTCCGCGCGCCCGGGTCTGAATGATGATCTTCTCGCGGGACATTAGTTGGTGATGCATTCGCGAGGAGGAGCTGCTGGCGCCGGGACTCTTCTGGCGCTTGCCCACGATGTCCTGGTGGATGCGTATCTTGGTGGTGGTGGTGGTGCTGCTACTCGGCGGACTCCGGCTGCTGCCCAGCCGATGGTGGTCGCGCTCTCTGTCCCGCTGGACGGCCCTGAGCTTATCCCGCTCCCTCTGTTCCTTGCTGGCGGCGCGCAGTCGCTTCCGCTCGGCCAGTTTCTTCAGCTTGGCCCGCGTGGCTGGCGACAGGGAACGATGGACATGGCCGCTGAGGACGGCAGCCGCCCGCTTCTTCAAGCGGGCCTCCTTCAGTTTCCGTTTTATGTGATTCCTTTTCGCCACCAGCTTCTTCTGGACGTGGTCGCGCTTGTCCCTCTTGCGGCGGGAATGTTCGTCGCCGGAGGAACTACCTCCTCGCCGGGAGCTCTTCTTTTTCCGATGGTGTCGTTCGGCGGACCTCGGATGATGCCCGTGGCCGTGCGGCCCGTGGGGATGGACGCCGATGCCGGATCCACTGCCGCCACCTCCGTTGCCGCCGCCGCCAACACCTCCGCCCCCGACTCCCACGCCCCCGCCTCCAACACCTACGCCCTGCTCGCTGTCTGTGCTGCTGTACGAGCTGCTGCCGCTGTCCGAGTCCGAGGTGGAATCGGAGCTACTCGAGTGGCGCGCCGACTTTTTGTAGCGTCGCAGCGTCTCCTTGGCCTTCTTATCCATCGCCAAGATGTGGATGGAGTTGTTACCTTATGTTTAGGCCAGTTTTTTTTAATGTTTCTTATATTTGTGTTAATTTGTTCAACTTTTTTCGTTTTCTGTTGCACTGCTTCTTCCCAGCCAGCTTGTAATTTTTGTTTCTAGTGTTGGAAAACGAGCGTGGGAAATATCGATAGTACATCGATAAGTAAAATACTAATATTTTAATATTTTAGTGTTGTAAAATAAGAATTCAAAAGTATTCCACTTTAATTTGAATTATTTCAATCATTAAAAGATTCTTCAAGCTCTAAAGTCTTCTCGAGAGGTTCTTATCGACAAATTTCTCAATTTTTTTAAAGAATTCCCCACAACAACAAAATGGCAAGGAATAAAATATTTAAAAAAAAACTCGAAAAAATGAATAATATAAATAGAATTTTAAAGATAAATAGTGCCAGTGGAGTTTCTTCATAGTTTTTATTTAAGAAGTTTTTCCAAATACTCAAATAAGGAGATAACCACAAATTATATCATCTTAAGTTGTGGCTTTCCGAGATATAAAGAAGAGTTCCAGAAACGAGCATAATACAACACAAAAAAAATAAAAGGAGAAAAAAGAACACGCACTCTAATTCCTCTCACGTTCAACATGCAATCTTAATCAAAGGAATTAAAATAAAATCAAAGCAGAGATCACGCTCCAGATCCGGCTCTCGTTCAAAATCCCATTGCTAATGGACGTTTGGTTCCGGTTCCCGCACTCGGAAATTAAGTGATTTAAAATAAGATTCAAAATAATGAATGAATAAAAAAAATAATAAAAAATAATCAAAAAAAATAAAATAAAAGATAAAATATATAAGGCGTCTTGCTGCTAGGAGCAGCGGTGAATTAATGAATTTCCTTGCAGGTTTTGTTAAAAAGAAAACTCTGGCAGCAGTTTCAGTGTTGAAAGGTGGTGTCAGGTGCTTTCAGTGTTAAGAGGTACTAGAGCGAATTGTCAGGATTGCCACCTTTAAAAGAATGAAATTAAAAATTAAAATGATTGAAAATTAAAATAAGTAAAGAAGTGCCTGAATAAGTGCCTAATCTCGCTCTAGATCCGGCTCTCGTTCAAAACTCCAGTCTTAATCAAAACTTTAAATAGAACATGGACATGGATGTGTTCATACCACATGGCATATTCAACTGATCAAATTATTATAATAGAATGAATAAAAATAGTATCCCTTTTCTTAAATGAAATTATAATTAGAACCCTAGGCTCGCTCTAGATCCGGCTCTCGTTAAAAATCCCATTCCAAAAACAATAGTAAAGAAAACACCGATAGCCCCACCAGTGTTGAAAGGTATAAAAGTTTCAGGAATGATTTAAAGGATATTAAGGGTTGCCACCTGATCTAAACAAATTTGAAAAGTCTGCCAGAGCAAGTATTTAAAAACCATTTTACATTAGCATTTATGCATTTTATTCGTTGCTCTCGATTCTTTCGATATACAGCAATTATTTTGGTTAATACGTAAAATACATCCAAAGGCATCCATCCATATCGTAGCATCGGCCAAGTAATGTGGGCGAAATGTTGGGCTTCGTTAAAATCAGATCAAATCAGGATGCGTTAGTGTGAGGCGCGATTCCTCGTTTTCAATTACATAAGTATATCGTTTAGTGTGCTCTCTAATTCTAGTCGATATTGATTAAATAGGAAATACAACCCAAATTGCGAAGGGCGCATTGTTTTGAATGTTGTGCACATTTGTCAGTGGTATTGTAAGTGTTGGGTATAGCGCTCTGTTTTGAGTTCGATGAGAAATTGTTTTGAATGTTGTCCCATTAACGTTATGTCGAATTCCTTGTACTTATACTTACTTGAATACTTAATGTGCTCAATGTGGTTCAAATTCGTTATATCCCTAAAGTCCTTTTTGTCCCTGATGTTAATTTTTCTTGTGTTCGAAATATTACTAATATAACTTATATACCTAATTTATGTTTTGTCAAACAGGGTCCCTCCGTGTGATTTGAGTGTCTGTTGAGTGTCATTTGGGTGTTGGGTTTGCTATTGATGTCCCTATTTCTTGCCCTGGAACAGGGCGTCTGTCTGCATCTGGGGCTTGTCCTTTTTCTTCATTCCGACGCAGAGCTGTTTCAGGGCGATGATAGCCCGGGCGGGGTTCAGGTGCTTCGGACAGGTGTTGGTGCAGTTCATGATGGTGTGGCACCTGTACAGTTTCCATGGATCCTTGAGGAAGCCCAAGCGCTGTTCCGTAGCCTCGTCCCTGTTTGAAACAAATTTAAAATAAAATATTAGAAGGTATGAATTAAGTAAATAACATTACATGAATTACATGAATTTGAGAATAGTATGCATATACCAGCTTTTATGGGGAGTTAATATAATTTTTGTTCAGAAAAAAAATTTATAAAAAAAAAAAAATTTGCCTTGGATCGCGTCGCCTTATATAGGCTCAGCCAGAACCGATTGCGAATTATAAAAAATGGTTTTTTTTACAAAAA
This sequence comes from Drosophila monieri, assembly GCA_035047585.1. Lineage (NCBI taxonomy): Eukaryota > Metazoa > Arthropoda > Insecta > Diptera > Drosophilidae > Drosophila > Drosophila monieri. Next base: position 8,505,923 of record JAWNPJ010000061.1, on the reverse strand, counting down.
TTTTTTTTTGGCTCAAAATACCTTTTAGGTTTCAGATTTTAATAGAAATTGATTAAATCGATTTCCATATCGTTCCATATAGATATTCCATTCAAGAATCGGACAAGAATTGGCAAACAGTATAGCGGCTGGCTAAACAGTTTTTCAATGAACATGAGAATCAGAAATCCATTAAAACATGAGAATATGATAAGAATATGATATCCGCATGAGAATATGATAAGAATTTGCAGATATAGACTTCCCTATGGAGCATATAGGGGTTTCTAGGATTTCCAAGGGCATCCGGTGACAAAAAAATCGGACAAATATGTTGCATTGAGATTTTAATCCAGAATGGTGGGGAATAGATGTAGAAATTGAATAAGACACTCTGATCTAGAATCGGATACGAATTGACAGAGATATGGACATCGCCGTGGGCCATATGGGGGTTTCTGGGACTTTCGAAGGGATCCTATGGCAAAAGTTGAGAAAAAATCTCAAAAATATTTTGCATTGAGATTTTGATGCAGAATCATCGGGAATGGATACAGAAATATATAAAAACAGTCCGCTTGAAGATCGGATAAGAAAAGGCAGAGATATAGGCATCCCAGTGGACCATATGGGGGTTTCTGGGACTTTCGAAGGGATCCCATGGAAACAGTTGAGAAAAAATCGAAAAAATATTTTGCATTGAGATTTTGATGCAGAAAGATGGAGAATCGATACAGAAATCGATAAAAACAATTCGCTTGAAGATCAGATACGAATTGACAGAGATATGGACATCGCCGTGGGCCATATGGGGGTTCCTGGGATTTTCGAAGGGATCCCATGGCAAAAGTTGAGAAAAAATCGAAAAAATATTTTGCATTCAGATTTTGATGTAGAATTATCGGGAATGGATACAGAAATAGATAAAAACAGTCCGCTTGAAGATCGGGTACGAATTGACAGAGATATGGACATCGCCGTGGGCCATATATGGGTTTCTGGGACTTTCGAAGGGATCCCATGGAAACAGTTGAGAAAAAATCGAAAAAATATTTTGCATTGAGATTTTGATGCAGAAAGATGGAGAATCGATACAGAAATCGATAAAAACAATTCGCTTGAAGATCGGATACGAATTGACAGAGATATAGACATCCCCGTGGAGGCTATAGGATCTTATGGAAAGTAGAAGAATTCAGAAAATCCTACCTGGAGTCTATCACCCATCGGTAGGCCTGCATGAGGACGGCGGGTCCCAGGTACTTGTCACTGTTCCACCAATACGATGGACACGATGTCTGGCAGCAGGCACACAGGATGCACTCGTACAACCCATCTAGGACACTCCGGTCCTCCACGGATTGTAGGTACTGCGCCGTTCCCGCCTCGTGCTTCATATTCTTGCGCTGCAGCCAGGGCTGTATGGAGCGGTATTGGTCGTAGAACTGGGTGAGATCCGGCACGAGGTCCCTTATCACATAGAGATGGGGCAGCGGATAGATGCGGCAGCATCGGGACTCGTTCTGGTCGATGGGCGCCACACACGCCAGCGTATTGGTGCCATTGATGTTCATGGCGCAGGATCCGCAGATACCCTCGCGACACGAGCGCCGGAAAGTCAGTGTCGGATCCAGGTCCGTCTTGATCTTAATCAGGGCATCCAGGACCATGGCGCCGCACTGTTCCAGATCGATTTGGTAGGTCTGGGTCTGGGGCTGATCGCCCGGCTTCCATCGATAGATCTCGAAGGACTTCATGCGCGGCGGCTTGGGGGCCGCTGGTGGGGGTGGCGGGGATGCTGGTTTTCCTCCGGCTGGGGGGGCGGCGCCGGGTGGTTGTCCTTGACCCTTTCCACCACCGTCTCCTCCTCCACCGGCCGATTTGGCGGCGGGCGGGGGGCTTCCTCCTCCTCCTGACATAGCGGCGGGGGCCGGGGGGCTTCCTCCTCCTCCTCCTGACTTAGCGGCGGGGGGCGGGGGGCTGGTTTTGCCTCCATCCGATTTGGCGGAGGGTGGGGGGCTGCTGGTCCCCCCACCCTTTGCTGCTCCCTTGGATGGTGGTGCATTTCCTCCGGCTGCGTGAAGTCCTCCTTGATTTTTTATTTAAAATTTATAAGAAAAAATCCTTACCCTTTCCTGAGGTGGCGGCTCCTCTTGTGAAGGTTCGTCCGGGGGCTGCTCCGGCTCCTTTGAATCTTCCTGCTCCTCCTTGTCCTCTTTCCCCGGATCCGACTCCTGCTCCTCTGCCTTGTCCTTGCGCGCCTCGGGATAGGGATAGTTCTGATGCGGATACCAAGGGTACGGCGGCGGATACTGGGGATATGGCGGCGGCGGCGTTGGATAGCGCTGATGTGGTGGACATAAACGCCGCAGCACCGGCAACGGGTTGGGGCACATTCTGGAGTTGCGGCCTCCTGGCCAGGACCGGTGTACCCAGCACCGATATGGCCAGCTGGCCCTGCTCCTTCCACGCCGTACGGAGCAACTGCAGCCTAGGCTGCCGGCGCATTAAGTTCATTGGCGCCTTCAACTCGCGGATCCGATGGCGTTCCAATTTTTATCCTCCGGCCCGAAGCAACGAAATTGACAAAAAAGTCCCGACTTTAATTATTTACTTTTCTTTCTCACTTTTTATATTTTTTTGTGTATTTTTTTTCGGTTTTTGAACAAAAAAAAAAATTATTTACTGGATATTTTTTGGTGAGTAATGTATTTTAGTTTAGTTTTTGGGAGTGGAGGGAATGTGGTGTTGTTAGGTCGAACGATGTATCAAAACTGAAGGTGTTGGGGGCTACGAACTGTTAGGACAGCTGGACCCTAAAGGCATGGACTGCTTGATTAACGAATTTTTTGAATTAAAAAAATTTAAAATCTAGTGTTGGAATATGGGGAAAAGAAATATTAAAACAAGTACCAGTACTAGATGTCTAGATCGCTGGAAACTTGAGTGAATCCTCGGAATTTCTGGATGCACCTCCTCCCCAGAGCCATAAGTGGGGAAACTGTAGCAGCTATGTGGATGTTAATGATGCTTGAGTCTGCACCAGACATGGGCAATGAAATGGGCAACTTCCAACACTTAAAAAAAAGATTGACTGATTTTTGAAAGATTTTTAAAAGGGTCAAGGGTCAAAGGTTTTTATGTCATTCAGGAACAATAATAATAATGAGGTAAACTAAATAAATATTAAAATTAAAAAATAACTTTAAGTAAAGTGCAGTAGTGGCTGTGAATGAAACCAACTGGCTCCTGTCTCCGAAAGGGTGTTCTAAAAATAATTCCTGCGAACCGAAGAATGAAATACGGATTTGGATTGAGGATCGGGAATTGGGAAACGGGAGTCGGAATGGTATGGCTTTGGTATGGAGCACTTGAATACTTGAATGGTGTTTTCTTTAAAAATAACACATGTCCCCAAGAGCCCCCAGCTCCAAGCTTGTCAGCAGTCAGGGAAAGCCAGAAAAGTGGGAAATGTTGTCACGTTTTCATTTAAACAACTTGAACTTTTCTAGAATTTGTTTCAATTGAATAGAGTTTTTTTTCATTAAAGAAGAATCAATAAGCTTAAATCTCTTTGATTTAATTTTAGCTCCAACAGCACTCCGATCGCCTTGACAGATTTCATCACAAAATTAGACGAAAAGCCATTGGATTGGAGGAGCTGCTTGCTTCCAAGATAAACTAAAGCCTGTTGATCCTCCAGTCTGTGAGGAGTGTGGCGGATGGGAGACAATTAAAAGGCAATTCCGGCAATGCGCCTGTTTGCACCTGCCGCCCAGATATCAGCGACAAACGACATTGTCAACAATGAGCCGACGAACATGATGATTACACTGGTCAGCAAGATAAGGGGGAGAGCTAAGCTTTTTCCTAAATATAATATTTTAATAAATGTCTTGCCTAAGATTGCAAGATTTATACTTAAATAATTTATTTATTTATTACTAAAATTTATTAATTAGATATTGTTTAATTATTAATGTGTAACCTGCAGTCTAGTGTTATTAAAAATATATCACAAACACACTCTCGCCTCGAAATACTTGGGGCACATTACATGGGGCTGGGGAGTGGTTCTCGTCGCATTTCCAAGGCATTTCGGTTCTGGTGACAATGTGGAGCATCTGCCCCATCCCTCCTGGCGACGCCCCTGTTATTATTCAAGCTGTTAAGTCGCCGTTGACGGCTGACAGGTGGCAAGAAGTAACTAAAAAAAAAAAAAAGAAAATATTCCGTCATAGACGCGTGCTGGAATTAGCCTGGATCGCCAGGTGTGTCTTGAGTCTAAAAAAAAAAGTAGCTGAGAAAAATATAGTAGTAATATATCACTTACCTTACAAATCATAAAACTCGACAGACCTTTAACTGATTTTTTAAAAATTATTTATGGAAATTTTCAAGGTTAGAAATACGGCTAAAATATAGCCCAGAAATGGCTAAAAAGACAGCCATGGGAGGAAAGCAATCATCAATGATTGACACGCAGTTGGATGCCACAGATTTACGGATCAGGATTTATGGGCTTTAAAGTTTTCATTCACGCCAGGATCTCATTGATGGACTTGGCCTAAAAAATAACTAGATTTAAATTGAGTTGTCTTGACATTGTTTTAAGAGTTTTATTTAAGTATAAAGGTGTTTGAAGTAGGACTAATTAATTTATGTAAATCCAAAACACAAAGTGTACTCGGAGAAATTCTTCTCTTTTCTCAAATTTTCAAAAATGTTCTCCAATTTTCTCAAGTTTTCTCATTATGACTGTGAGATGCAAAAATAGAATTCAAAAAATATATTTTAGAAAAAGAGATTAGAGAGCTTATTGAACTTATTTCGTTCAATGGCAATAGTGACTCACTAAATGAATTTTTAAAGGCCAATTCACTTAAAAAATGTTAACTGAATAAAATATAAAATCAAAAACAGACTTTCATATTTTTTTGTTAAGAAAATATTATAAAAAAACATTATTATCTTAGAACTTGTCTTCTTCTAAGGCGAACACCATTTTCTTTTGAACTTGGCCGATAACTTTGGGCCCAAAAAGCTCTTTGGCTTAACCCACGCCAGGGCTACCTCTCTCTCACTCTGTCCCGCTATTTCCCCCTCTCTCTGTAGTACGATTTTTGGCTCTCTCCCTCTCTCTCTTGGCCTGGCTAAAATATGTAAATGAATTACTCGTAAATAGCCAGCGTAACTATGAAAATATTTACATATGCGTAAGTGGGTGTCGGCAAGCCAGGCAAACAAGCAGACGCCAAAACAGAGATTATACACTGGGAGAAATATATTTTACTTTGAAATTGAATAACTGACACAATGCTTAATATGTTAATATTTAAAAATAGTAAATAAATCAATCCACCTTATTTATTTTTAGCTATAAGCCAGCTTTAATTTTAAAATAATATAAATTAATAAAAATAAACATACTTGATCTTTTTTTGAAGTGCAGAGAGGGCATGGTCGCCACGTGGAAGAGCGCCCAAAGAGAGCGCGAGAGAGCTCGGTCGGTTGGGGAGAGGGTTAGGTGGGGTAGTTAGAACCTATAACGGGGGGGTGTGGGAGGCGGAGCTTTCGTGACGGCGCCTACGTCACAGTGGGGCCGCTTCTCGGAGGCGAGCGAGAGCTTTCGGACGCCTACAAAACAACCCCAAGCGGCATCGCGAATCAGTCGCAAAAAAGTGTCCGTCGCCAGAACGCCAGAAAAACAGAAAATAATTCAACACGAAATCGAATCAAAGACCAAACGCAAAAAAAGTAAATAAATTCGAAATAGAAATGTACTAATACTTTTAGAGGCGAGAGGCAAGAGGCAAGAGGAAGAGCTGCCCCAGAGGATGAATTAAATTCAAAGAAAATTAATTGAAAACTGACTGAGAGGAGATTTGGTGACAAACGTATTTAATGTCCTTAATATTTGATTTTTTTTTGCTGTGCCTGTCAGTGTGTGTGTGTGTGTGCTGGTGTGGGCATGCCTCTTCCTCTTCTCGCATTTTAATCCCATTATCCAACTAATAAGTACACTCTCCAAATCAAGGAACCAAGCTGCCCAGGACCCTACGACTTCGCCGCATCTCCTCCTTCCTCCATTCTCAATCAATCCATACAAAAATCAACAAAAATCCCGAAAATCCAGGTTAATTCCAGGATAGCACGGTGACGAAAGCAGGCGAGCGGTAGCAGGAGTGTGAGCGAGAGCGAGTGAGAGAGTGAGGCAGCAGGAGCAGGAGCAGGAGCAGGATCCAGGAAACACACAACAAACACACACACAAACAAACACAACAAAGATGTCATGGAGATATGCGGTAAGTGGAAAAAAGGGGGCAAGGGGACGAAATGGGGTCACTCTTACAGGAAGTGGGGGGACATAGTCAAGTGTCCTGTACACTGAGAAAAAGCTTAACAAAGTTTAATCTCAAATATTTTGGCTTTTTCAAAAAATTAGAAAGATTTTTAAACAAGAATGAGGTATTAAGATTATTAAATAAATTTTGTAAATAAATACAAATAATTAATAAATAAATAAAATAATATATAATTTATAATTTATTATTCTTAATATTTATTCTTCAAGTTAAATAAATATTTTAAAAAAAGATAATATTAATATTTAACATTGAATAAAACATAATCTAGTAGATTTTTTAACTTGAAAAATTTGTAATTAGTTTTGGGTTTAAAAGATAAAGTTGTTCTTTAAAAGTTTTCCAAAAAAATCCTTTTTTTAACTTTATTTTTTAAGATTTCCTTGTTTAAATGAAGCTTAATTATAAAAATTATTTGCTGTGTAATGAGCTAAGGACAATGGCAGGGGCGTAGGCCCAAGGGGTGTGTGTGTGTGCTGGGCCGCCAAGTGCCGCGTGGCAGACTTTTCGACGCTGACTTGGCCATCTGTCAGAGGCAGATGATGACCTTGACTTGTGTCTCCACTGTCCCCACGTCTCCCAGCGCTCTGGTGACCCAATTTTTCGCCCCCAACCACGCCCCCAGCCACTTCACACACACACACACACACTGAAGCGGAGAGAAAGAGGTAAATTTTTAGCCAAAGAAAATAGAATTTGTTCTATTTTTTGTTTGTGGGACAGTGGCCTTGGCACATGTGTGTTCAGCCCACGCCGCCCACTCGAAGGCCTCCAAATGCAAATGCAAATGCAAAGTTCAAGTGCCTTTCCAAGGCGTGGCACTAGCACCAGCACCACCACCACCCACTCATGGCCCAGAAAACCACAGAGCCGCACACTTTTTGTCATTTATCGGGCGATTATCCTGGCATTAGCTCGCTTTTGGCGCCTCACTTTTTGGGTCACCTTTTCTGGGCTTGCTCCAAATCTGGGGCCTAGTCCTTGGCTCTCCAACCCCAAGCCGTGCAAGAAGACAGGGCTAAGTAGTTTTTGTTTTGTAGTTTGGTCCTTAAAAAGTCCATAAATTAATAAAAAAGTAATATAATATTAAAATAATTATAAATTTCGCATAAAATATTAAAGGCCTTGATACAGGAGCTTACTCATTAGCTCATTAGTATAAATTCTCCTTAAAAAACTTGTCTAAAAAATAAAATAATTATTTAATTAAACAAGTCCAAGGCCATAGAACTTCCTTCTTCCTTAAAGTCTCTCCCGAATCAGATTACTCATCCGCCACGTGGGCTGCCCTCAACGCACAGTGGTCCAGATGCTGCCATAAATCCCTGTTCTATAGTCCTGGACTTAAAAATTTCAAATGCTCATCAATTCTTGAATATTTGAACTATGATTCCCCAAAGTAGTAATAAATATTTGTATCCTTAAAGTCTTCTCAATTCATATTGGAAATCAGCGACTTCTGAGTACAAATTTTGAACTCTCCACGTTGAGTTTCTGATTTGTGACCACTTTTCCATATAATCAGACCACTGTGCAACGACACAACAATCTAAACTGAATTTATGGCGAAAACCATTAGAATATCCACGAATTAATCCAGAATTTGAATCAATTCAGAGCCAGTGAAGCGTGGCAAGTGGGTGCCTCCACAGTGGCTGGAATTAATTGCTCGGCTTCCGTGTAAAGGCTATTGTTGAGCGTTACAAGCCCTCCTATACATATATACCCATTATATATATCTGTTTATCTGGCTGTTGTTGCTGCTGCAAGTATAAGCCCAATAGCTTAGCTGAAATGTCAATGTCATCACCGTTTTCCGCTGCTAGTCAGTGTCAAGCCCATCGGGAGCGCTAATTGAACAATCGATAGAGCACTGTAGGCTCACACACATATATATATGTATATAGAGAGAGAGAGATATATAGGTGTAGGCATATACTATATATAGGCTATAGCTTTGAGTTGTGGGCGTTGTGGGCGTGCCGCATCGCAGCTGTTGCGCCTGATTGAGCAGAAAGCGAAAGGCAAGCGCTTCCAGATGCACTCGAAAAAAAGTATCTATTATGGGTTTCTTTCTAGTAATTTTATGAAAAAGATTACTGGTCTTATTTTATTTTTAATTTTAATTAAGTTTATGACTCAATCTTTGCAAAAGATTTCCTATTTATTTTCCTGCAGTGCATTGGCGGGCAGTTGAAAGCGTTTCCCCTTTTGGCTGTGAGCTGGAGCAGCGGCCCACCCAGTTTTCCTCTCAAGCTCAAGGTCGATCATGGCCGATCTATAGAGATGGAAGCTTAAACAAAAATAATAAGGTTGCATATATATTTTATTTATAAATTACAATCTAATTGAAAGAAAACACAAAAACACCTTAAAAGGCAAATTGCGCATTTAACTGAAAAGTAGTTTTTGGTTTTTGGCCGATTTCGTAGATTCTGTGGCTGCCAAAGTGGTTTCGCTCGCTTTTTCGAAATATTTCGAAATCCGGCTAGAGGAATTTCGTACTTTTGAAGAAAAGCGCTGCCTCTCTCCTCATAATTATCTGGGGAATTTTGTTTACATTTTTGTTCGTATCGGGGGCGAGGGCCAGGGAGTTGGCGACCCTCCTCGACTGTTAAATCAATAAGGGGGATGGCTTGCATGTCTCTGGTGCCCAAAAACTGTACAGATTGTACACAGAGATTCCACAGATATATAGAGATGGATATGTGTACCATTTAATATCAATGCCAGAAGTCGGACAGAGAATACTTGCCGATTTCTTGGTTGGATTATTAATTGTTGCCACGACGCCTCGCTCGTCGAATCCATTTTCGAAAGCACATCGCTTTCGAAATTTTCACACATTTGGGAATAAAACCGCTTTTCGTATTTTTCTATTTTGGGAAGTTTCGAAGGCCAGGTGCCAGTAATGCCACACACACACACGTACAGTTTCTGTCGATATCCTTTGGAGAAGGATAGTTGCTGCTCTCTATCCATCGACTGACCCACATCCGCTCCACATGTTGCAGGTATATCATGGCTGCCTCGTGGCAATTGCAACAGTTGTGCCAGGGCTTGACCCCTGGGCCCCTCGCTGACACAGTTCTCTGGTTTTGTTTTCCCTCAATTGGCAGGAAGTGCAGCAAACTGAATGGCGGCCAAAAGAGCCCACAGGGGCACTGTGTGAGGGGGGCCGTCAAGTGGCGGCTAGACAATGCCATCAACTAAACTAGTTCGCCAGGAAAGAAGCTCTAAAAAGGTTTCATAAAAGTATAGCCTTTTTAAAAATATTTCCTTTAAAAAAGACTCAAAACTAGCCTCGATGATTTGTTTTCTTGATCAGCACTATGGCTCACCTCTCAGGTATTTTCCGACTTGCTTCGAGCTTTTACTTAATCGCTCTCCAAGTTAGTTGCCAATGGATTTAGTCGCACGAGCAGAGCCAAAAATGCTGGCGATTAGTCGACATGCCTCTTGGCACTCCCCCCCCCAAAAAAAAAGGGAAAATATCTATTTCGTGTCCAGCTAATTGACTTGTCATGCGGGCTTCAAATATATTTTTTGTCTCGGGGTGAGTCACTGACAATAAAAACAATCTGCATTGTTTCCAATAGGTGAGTAATAGTATTTATAATTTCCTCCCCCTCTCCACTCTCTTAATTCTATCAAGTATTGGTGTAAGTATGGGTGTGGGTGTTCGTTTTCTTGGCAAGGGGGACAAGGTCAAGGCAGCTTTCTATTCTCACCTGAGGAAGCTTTTTTCCATTTTTAGTTCTTCCCCCTCCACTCCCAGACACTTTCCGTCTTATATTACGGACTACTATCTCTTAGTTTTATTATTTTATGATTTTTATAAAAAAAAAACACTCTTTTCAGCTACTCACCGACCGATACAGCAGCAGTATTGGCGACAGATATAGTCCCCACTACTACCAGGTTTGGCGAAGAAAAACCCCTTTCCATGGCATGATTCTGCTTACGAGTTAAAAAATAAAAAATAGTTTAGAGCTTAAACTAATCAAAGAGTTAGAAACTAACCCGATATAGGCCAAGGCATCGAGTGCAGGCTATTTTCGGCCAAGCTTTCATCGGGAAATATTTTTAGAACAATTAACCCACACACACCTTGCTCTCGGTCTATATAGTTCTATATATTCCCAGACATATATTCGCCGCAGATCAGTCACAATAGATCAACGACAAAATGTTAAAGAACTTTCGGCATGGGATGCTTTTCACAATTTTCACATGATTTTCTCATTTTTTTTTGGTTCTGGGTTCATTTTCATTTTCAGGGTCGCATGCCGGCAGAGAAAGCAAAAGTTTTTAGAAACGTGAACACCTTTAGTGTCTCGGATTGTGTTTTGACAACTCAGACAGCCAATATCCAACAAAAAATAACACATATATATCCATAAAAAAAAATCACTAAAAAAGAGAAACATGAAAGGAACTGCGAAGCAGCAAAGTTTTCACTTTTTTCGTCCCTGAAAATATTTTTCAGACAGCCATAAAAAAATGGCCTCTTTGTGTATTATTTTTTATTGGTTTATTTTATTTTCCCTCGCTGTCTCTGATTTGTCATCTTTTGTAACCAAACTGCGACCTTCGCCTTGCCATAAATCTGCATTGTAAGCCATTTCCTTTGCCGGCTTTTCGGTCTTTTGGCCAAATTGTGGCTGTGATGTCACTTTTCGAAGGGGAATCCTTACAAAATCTAATTACCAAAAGGACATTTGTGTGACATTATGGGGGTTTATACTCAAAAATATCTTGGAAAATATATATTTTTTTTAACTATTTTTTTTTTAGAATTTTAAACCAACAAAAAAGGAAGCATTCTTCCGAGATTAAAAATAAATAGTTGAAAAAAAAGGTCTTTTTAAATACTAACTATCTGCTGAAAATAATATTTATGTGAAAAATAATGTTTGCTTTTTTAATTTTAATATATATATGTTAAGGCTAATTGCATTTGCTTTTATGTTTTTTAAGATTTGGAATAATATTTAGGATATCCAAAACCTGAATCCAAAACCTTGTCCTTTTGTCTGCTAACTTTTCGAGCAACCTTTTCGAATAAAATTTATAAAAATATTTAATCATTTTAATAATATATTTAAATGGAAATTTCAGTCGCCCAGCCGCTTGGAGACCTCCGAACAGACCACAGGACGCCAATTGCAGCGAGTCCTTCACTACTCGATGGCTCCTAGCCGGGCGTTGCCAGGCTTGAGGCGTGCCGAGTGTGCCATTCACGATGTTGACTGTGATGAGGTCTACCCGGGCATCTACATTGGAGATGCGTAGGTTTTAAGTCAATTTTTATTATTTTTTTCAATAAAAATAATGTTAAAATATCCTTGGCAGTGCGGCGGCCAAAAATAAAACCTATCTGAGATTGATGGGCATTACCCACGTCCTGAATGCGGCCGAGGGCTGTCGTTACGGCCAGGTGGACACTGGCCACAGTTACTACAGGGACATGCCTAGCATCAGGTAAGGATATCGAGGACATCCAGGATATCGAAGGGAGACCCACCCACAAAATGCAACAATGATGAACAATGGAAAGGCACTTTCGTTCAAAATTTGTTCATTTTTATTTAATTAATTTTTTGTTTAGTTTTTTATTTTTAAATCACTCTCTTGGCACATTTCAAAATTTCTTTCTTTTTTCCCATTTCTCTCTATTTTCTTTTATGTACATATCCCTTTTGGCCACACTCGAAAAAAAATCACATATTAACTTTAAATATTTCACTTGCACCTTGATTTTGGCTCAACTTTTTTGTTGTTGCTCTTTGTTGTGTGTGTGTGTGTTGGTTTTGTTGTGTTTGTGGTGTAGACGCAACCATAAGGACTGTGTTTTTAGGTACATGGGCTTCCCCATGATCGACGCCCCCACGACAGACATCTCCCGGTACTTCTACGTGGCCTCCAAGTTCATCGACAGCGCCATCAGTAGCGGCGGTAAGTGGTTCAGTAATGGGTTCCCCAGTAATCAATTGGGTACTTCAGGGAGAGTAAACTAACTAAAACTAGTTAGAAATTAAAATATCAATACTTGTATCATTTAAAAAAAAAAACACCCAAAATTACTGAGGAACTCTGCCTTTTTTTATTTTTAAAACAAATACTAATATTATTCGAAACTTTTTCAGGAAAAATCCTGGTCCACTGTTTGGTGGGAATGTCGCGTTCGGCCACCTGTGTTCTGGCCTACCTGATGATTTGCCGGAAAATGTCCGCCGTGGACGCGATACGCACGGTCCGGATGCGGCGGGATATTCGTCCCAACGACGGATTCCTCCAGCAACTGGCCGACTTGGATATGGAGCTCAAACGCAAGAACCTGTATCCCTACTAAAAAGTGAAATATTTGGCTAAAAAATGAAAGAAAACCAAAGATCAAAAAAAGAGGGGAAAGGGGCTCTTTGGGGAGTGTGATTTTTGATTCCCCATCGAAGGCAACAAAAAAAAAATGAAGGAGGGGAACTTTGGATCGAAACCAAAAATTCAAATCGATCCAGCAAACTAACCAAAAAAAAAAAACAAAAAAAAACAATAAATAATATTTAAAACAAGCGTTGTTCTAAACAAAAATAATATGATATTGAAGCCTAAAAGCTAACGACTTATAATGGTAACTTGGTCTTCTGATATATAGAGAAAACGGTTCATCCCAAAAATGAAATTATATAATCACCGAATCGCATACCCATATATACACAGTTATATACATAATTATATAGCCAGGAGGGAATCAAGTTATCTTCACTGTCACCATACACCATACACAGAGAAAAAAATAAAAAAGAAACACTTAGCGACCTAGATTGTTAGAGCCACGATCGAAGCAATAATTGGGCTATCCAAGATCTATATATATGAGAGCATATATGTCGAACCTATATACCTTGCCTATACCTAGACATACCGATTTATATACATGTATTCCGGAACCACAACTGTACTTGAATTTTTGCTCACTTCTGTTCGAATCCATTTCCTAGAAATTACATAAGTATATAAGATGAGCTGAAAACTAGATCGAGACCGTGTATACATTATATACATATATATATATAGATATGGAAATCCATTAACTGATATATGAAACTGTGTAACGGATATACAAAGCATGCGTTATATACACCTATACCATATATATATATACTATATACGATATATATATACTATATATATACACGTACACCAAGTGTGAAAACCAAATTCATATTTTCTAGAACATGTATGAAGTGCAAGGATCGACGAAAATCGAGAAACAACAACAAAATAACTAAACCAAAAATCAAGGCAAAAACAAGAACTAAACCAAAAAACTAAAACTATGTTTAAGAAACGATTAATAATAAAAAGAATAATAAAATTGAAGAAAAAACTCAAGAACAAAAGGAGTCAAATTTTATTTTTTACAGTGTAGGCTAAAAGAGTAGACTAGGAAAGTGTAGACTTTCTGGGGAAAGCTAATCTCTCTCAGTTGTAGAGCTACTACTTTAGGATCTCCCCCACACCCTACTTTTTCTTCTGGGACTGGTCGATCTTAGCTTTTATGAGGTTTTAAGATATGGCTCAAGGCCAATCTAGAAAATCTCCCAATCATCTTTTAAATTAAAACTTCGAACTCTTATGTGCTTCTACACTCCTGCAACTTCCTCTCACTTTCATCCTTTCTCTCTCCTGCAGGCTGCAGTTAAAGAAAAGCAACGGTTTCCTTTTGGGGAGAGCCTCCCTTTTCATCTTCCCACTCACTCTCTCCTTTACTGAAAAGTATGCAAAAGATTCTAGTGGAGACTGTACTTACAGCACCTGCTCTCTTTCCTATTCGCTCTCTCCATTACTGGAAAGTAGTGGAGATTGGCGCATCCCTGCAGCTCCTGCTCCCATTCGCGCTTTCGCTCTCGTTCGGTTCGCACGATCGGCGTCTGTTTCCGCGTTTTAATCCGTGTTTCCGCGTTTTCTATAGTACCGAGTGTTTTGTTGTCCTTAATATTTGTTTAAATGTGTCCTAAAACGTATTATTAGTATTAAAAACAAGATAAATAATTAAAGTGCCGTTAGTCGCGTGTGTGTCGGTGTTTCGCGTCGGTTTTGTGTATGAAAGTAATCTGTTTTGCCTTGAAACTAAGAAAAATATAGAAAGTCCTGCCATTTGAATGCCGAGTTTAATGGCATCTGGCCCTATAACGCATGCGCGTGAGTGGGACAGAACATGGCCAATGGCCGCTCTAAGCTGCGTACGCAGTGCAAAGTACCGCTAACCCAAGCGTGCATTTCCTTACGTACATCGAGGAGGTAAAATTACACATGTAGATAGGCATTGTACATCAGTAGATACAGTGTAGATGTAGATACAGTGAGTATCTATGAGTATACAGGTGAGTGTTATTATTTTTTTATTATTATTTATTTAAAATTATTATTATTTAAGCCCTTTAGTCCATAATTACATTTTAAGACGCAATACCTAGCCTGCCCCAAAGTGTGAAGGGAAATCGATTTCCTTTGGAGAAGAAAATGCTCCACTTTTCCACAGCCCCCACAGCCCCTGCAGCCGCCTGACCCTTGTGGGGTCTTGGCCATTAGCTGCGCTGCTAACTGCCTTTGGAAACACCTGCAGAGGCCTATTAGGGCCACCGTCTTATCGTCTTCCGTGTGGCTTTTGTTCTCGCAGCTCACCTCGCCGCGTAATTAAAACAGATGATAGTGGCTACCTGGCGCTGGCCCTGGACCTGGACCTGGATCTGGATCTAACTGACTCTGAAACCGCATAGTTGACCCTAATTTGGAACTATCAATAACTGATTCCAGAAGAGAGCGGAGCAGTCAAAACAATAAAATTAATGTCTCCGGTGTCGGGTTCAGGGGGTCTGCTGGGACGGGGTCGGGGTCAGAACCAGCGGGTGCCACTTAAGTGATCCCGAAGCGGAATGCTACACTAAGCCCTAAACAGGTAGCAGTTGTTAAAAGTCGTTGAACAACAAATGGAACAACGCCGTCCCTCAACCCGCATGGGGTTTACCTTTTAAATCAAAAAAGTGTTTATTTTAAATTAAAAAATAAAGAAAAAATGGTGGGGCAAGTGGTTTTACTTAGTTTTTAAGTTTTTTTTATTGAAATTATAACAAAACTTGCATGGGGCATTCGTCACTAGTAACTAGTACCTCAAAAACCTCATTTTTTATTTAAAAAATGATCAAAAAATAGTTTAATTTTGGAATAAATACTAATTAGTCATATTTTTAGACTTTTCAGAGCACTCCACCCCCACCCTTGCTGGTCAAATGCCAGCAGAGCCGATGTCCAGCGGCGTCCGTCGAGGGTCCACACTCTGGAGGGGCAAACTAGTTTCTTGTTTGGCTTCCCAGGCCCCTGGACTCCCCGCACTCCTCGTCCTAAGCCGCCAGAAATCATTTTTCAAAGCGCCCCCCTCCCTCCCTGCCTCTGATATTCGAGGGTGACACATGCTTGTGGGGCACTGGTGGGGGTAAATGGATGGAAGGACTTTTCTGCACATGAAACAATTATTATTATTAATAAGTTAGTTTTTCTCCACGTGCTCTTGGTCCTGCTCCTGGTCCTCCCCCCTTTGTATTTATTCCAAAAATTACGCTACAAGATTAAGGATGAAAAATGTTACGAATATTCCTCTCCTGTAATTAATCTTCATCTAGGGTTCTGTGAGGATAGTGGCAGTGGTGGAGGGGGGGATAACATGCAAAAGAGTTAAATAATTATAAGTACACACACACACGCACACACACACACTCGCAGAGAGACGCAGGGAAGCAGCCACATGGGGATGAGGTTCTATCTCTGCTGCCCAACCCTTGCCGACACTTGGAAAAGTTTACATTAAAAGCTAAAATATTTAATAATAGAATTAGTTATATTTTAGGCCACAAGGATGTGCCAAGGACATGAAAGGACATAAGCGATAGCTGAACTTCCCTCAGTGTAGCTGGCTGTCGCCATGGAAAGTGTCCTTTTAAGCTCTCTACAAATAGTTGAAGGACCTGCAGCTGGGTCCTGTCGAATCAGGAGCAGATAGATGGCGCTGCCCCGCCGAGCACCACCTGCCTTCGGCTCAAGTCTGCCTTTAAAAATTGCAGTAAGGCGCCAAGGGACTTGGAAGGCTTTCGAATGAAAGTTTTTAATTAAATGCCGTTTGCCCTTTGACTTGTCGCTTAATTTATTCTTCTTAGAAATTATTAGTAGACCTCTGGGGTCCAATATTAAATGCATTTCTCGTTCGGATGCAGTGGTTCAATAAAGAGGGGAGCCCTGGGGGAGTGGGTGCTCGAAAAACAATAAATAATGCAGCCAATTAAAAGTTTGGTGTTTCACTTCAAATCCAACGGCAACTACCACACTCCCACACTCCCACACCCCCACACACACAACTAATTGACAAACAAGAGCGAATTGAAGGCAATAAAGCACATGGCTCGTACTCGGCACTCCGTCCATGGGAGGGTCATCTATCTGGTTGGCGTGAAGTGATGGACTGACAGCAATCGATTCAAAAATGAACAAAAAATAATACAATCGAAGGCAACGACGAATAGTCCATATACTCTGCCAGGAAGGTGTTTAAAATATTCATTTTTTCACTTTTGTTCTCCTAATCTTGGGTCTTGATGGCCAAAACCAATTCCAATCAAGACTTTCATTATTTTCCACTAAAGGCAGTCCACCCATCTGATCGAGAGACTGGAGGAGTCTCTTTCCCAAAGCTCCTCGGCTACTCGAAATTATTATTATAAACTTCTTCACTTTTAATGGAATTGTTATCAAAACACATTAAAAACGACGGACCAGCGAGATGAGTGAGTGCTGGCGGAAAGGGAGAGCGGCCAGGGCAGTAGGCCATCATTTTTGAAAGGGGGGACTGAAGGATTCCTTCCAGTTCCTGTTTTATTTTCAATAATTGGGCTCTCAAGGTTGAGGAGAGAAAGGTAAGGACTTGAGAGCAACGGGTATCCTATAGTATAGCCTTTGCTTAAGATTTTTTCTATAATTTTTCAAAAAAAATACTAAGAGGCACTTAAGGAGTACCGGGTATCGCACAGAAGTCTTTGTTGGAAGAGAAAAAGTTATAATTATTGTCTTAAGTTCTTTAAATTATAAATTATTGTCCTTAAATATACTGGGAAATGAGGTTTAGAGGAGTACCGGATATCGTATAGTATTAAAAATAATACCAGATCATTAAATACTAGTAGTAGGAAAAACTATATGGTCCATTAGTCAAGAAAATACTAAAATAATCTTTTTAAGGGAATTTAAGGAATTCTGGGAGTACCGGGTATCGCACAGAGGACTTTTTTGCAAGGGAAAAAATGTTAATTATGGTTTTAAATTATTTAAATTATTTAAATTATTATTTAAAAAGAGTACCGGATACCGTATAGTATTAAAAATAATACCAGATCTCAAAATACTAGTAGTAGAAAAATAATAAGGATATTTTTAGTTTAAAATAGTTCTTAAAGTAAAAATCTAGTAAAAAAAAATAATAAAAAATATTAGAATTGAAAAGCTATTATTTCCTTTCTTGCTGAAAAGTGTGACCCCCTTTTAGACTCCGCCCATGGGGGGGCAGCTGTTGCACTTGGCTGCGATAGGGGGCCAGGGGGAGGCAGGGACTGACACGGACACGCAACCCGAACGCATCGCAACGAGAACCAATCAAAGGCACTTTGTCAATGCCAATTCACAGAATAAATCCAGAGCCAGATAGCGGAGGGCCGGGCGGGGGAGGGGGGCTGGCTGTGGGGCAGAAACACTGGGAACTTTCGGGGCTTTCGAAAGGTCTCTGCCTCTGAAGCCGCAGGGAGATTGTGGATTATTTTAGGACTGTTTCTTACGCTTAAAAATAAAATAAAATAAAATACAAAGTACTTCGTTATTAAAGACAGCGAACCATGGGACTAAGCCTGCAATCCTGACCAGCCATCGACCCCCGAACAGCCCCAAGGATAGCCACGTGCCTTGGGGCCTTGGCCAAAGGATCTAAGCCCACCACATGGCATCCACAATTGGGGTTTTGGGGCTTTTATTTTTGTTGTTACCTGTCGCTGTACCTGTCTGCAAATTGGAGGCACGCCCCCTTACCTGGGGGAAGATCAGCCTGCTGACACCTTGGATTTCGGGGCCAGACAGCTGCGGCCATTAGAGATCATTATGGGCTGCCAGGGCCGACACTCTGTGGGTTTTGCACTTTCCGCCAAGGCTGCCCCGGCGGACAAAAAAACCAACAAAGCCTGCAACTCGACACGCTTCGTCGCCACGAGAGGGGGAGGGGGGGGCGACACTCTAAATTAATGTTGAAAATTAAAAACTTCACACGCACCTTCCTCGACCATGAAGGTGACTCTTGCCCCCGGTGGCGGAGTGGCGGAGTGGCGGAGTGGCGGGGGAATACAAATGAAGTGATAGGAAAGTGGAGAGGCCGAGATAGATGCTCCCAGCTCACTCCCGAAGCCCACCACAGTCTGATCGACGGGACGACAGCTCGATAAGAGCCCATAAGCCCAGGAACCCGGGAAAAAGTGCCCATAAACAAGGTGCCCATAGAAATCAGATGAATATCTCCAAGTTTGAGGTCATTTGCACTCGAGGTGGTGGTACTTCCCCCGATCATTACAGATCTTAAGTTGGTTGGAGGGCTTTTGGCTTGTTTCTTGTCCACTGGCCAAAAAGAAGGCCTCCTAGTTTGCTTGTTTTCTGGGAAGTAGGGACTGGAAGCACCTTTTTTCATCTGAAAATAATACTAATTATAAAATATTAATGTACTTTTACGTAAAAAGCTTAAGGTATCTATGGAAGTCATCAGATATGATATGATACCCGCTACTTGTGTCTCTTTATTTGTTTTCTTTTGCAAAGAGCAAGGAGCAAGGATCGGGTATCCCTTTTGTGTATCTAAAAATCATTTTTTTAAATAAAATTATAGACTATAAGATACCTGGTACTTCCACATGGTGCAAGGTGTCTTTAGAAATCAATAGAAATGCTGTGATACCCGGTACTTGTTGATATCCAGTACTTGTATCTCTCTATTGGTTTATTTTAGACCTTTTTCATCTTATTCTTTCATACTTTATGATACCAGGTACTTCTACGAGGTATAAGGCACAAGGGATCTGTGGAAATCGTCAGAAATGGTATGATATCCGGTACTCCTAAGGTGTCTAAGGGAAGTGTTGATATCCGGTACATGTGTCTCTCTATAAGTTTGTTTTTAATGCAATATTTTTGTTTGATTTCATACTATATGATACCAGGTACTTCTACAGGGTATGAGATACAAGATATCTGCAGAATATGTATGATACCCGGTACTACTGAGGTTTCTGGGGAAAAGAGGAACAAAGAGTTGTGACTAATCCCTTGCCATAGGAAGCTACTGGGATGATCTACAGTCTCATTATTCCATTGTAGAGGACCACTAGACTTAGTCTATATTTTAGCAAGCCCCTTTTCTCGCCGTGTAGAGCCCTCCTGGGCTTACTAATTAACCAAATCGACGGCAAGTGCGTGTTCCGCCTTCACATCCGTCGCTGTCGAGGGCCTGTCGGGTGTCATGCGTCAGCGGAGAAACTGAAAAAAATAAGTGGAATAGAATCTACACTGGAAAGCGAGGGGGTGGGTAGTTGCAGTGACGAAAGGAAACAATGGGAGTGCGTAGCGGATGCATTTCTGGCGTGGAGTGGCGAGTGCGAGCCAGAAAGGGTGCTTGGGAGTCTTCGATGGGAAGATCAGTCGCCAGTCTTGTAGGGTCCTGCTGGAAGGGTATCATGAAATAGGGGCTAGGGTGACCGCCTGGCTCCCACCCTTAAGGAATAACTAGCAGGACTAAGTACAGCCTTTACTTTCTAAGCCACGACTGATAATTTGGCAGGACCTTTGATGGATGGCCCTGGCTGGAGGTCCTCCCAGCCCTCATTAATAAGTTGGAGGGCTGGAAAAAAGGCCGAAAAAGCGAAATGTAAACTGCAAGTGGCCCAAAAAACTCAACGAGCGACAAATGCAATTTCGGGCGCGCTGTTCTCGGCCCGATTCGAGTTGGCCAGCTTGGCCGGCAATTCGCAGTTTTCTGTTCCGCAGCCCGGAGTCTGGCTTAATAGCCATTAGCTGGCAATTTTCTCAACGCAGACTGGCATGTGTGTGTCGAGTGTGTATGAAAAATTGGCAGGAACGCATAAAAAACAGCGCCAGAGAGAAGCAGATATTTTTTGGATGACGGATTTTGGTCTACCGACGAGGGGAGTACTGTGGAAAGTGTGGAAAAATATTGCAATTTTTGTTAAGGAGTGGAGGTGGAGTATCTTCTCAAGATAGTTTCTCAAGATATACTATTACTACTAAGCTACCAAGTATGAGTGTCTAGTACCGGGTATCATATATCCTTTTTTCAAGTCTAAGAAATAATCAAGTCTTTGGATGCATTTCTGTGAAGGAGAGTGACAAGTACCGGGTATCATGTACAATAAATGATTTAAGAATTAAGTTTTAATGCAGATAGTCTGTAAAGTTGGCTCAGTGGATGGATGACTCCATCATACCCCTGGAAGCCCCAAAAAGGCAAACAGTTGGGGCCACCAGATATCCTCGACCAGCTGCAATCTATCAGCCGCCAAAACGCCTGCAGACAGAAACAGAAGGAAGCAAACTGCAAACAAACAGAAAATAAATGAAAAAAGTACAATTTAAAAAAAAAAGAGGAAAAAGTAAAGCAAGCATCGCACTCTGGCTTCAAAGTTGTGGCCAAATGGGATTTATGTAAATATTAAAAAGTAACAAAAATTCGGCCATTTGTATTCAACGACTGTCTGTCCGAGTGACAAATATCCCAATTAAATAAATGCCAAAAACCAAAGGGCTGGCTGCCAGTGGAATAATACGAATATGCAAAAATAAGCATTCCTGTTTTGAGGCCAAATGAGGCCAAAAAGTGGCATGCCTGGAGTGGCTATTAGGCTTCCCATTCCACAAACTCAGGGGGCTTGGCTTAAAATTGTTACTTTTTTATGATGGGCTGGGGAAGATGCTTCATTCTCACTTTTTAATTGCTGGATTATTGTTATTTTTTAGTAAAACACCAAGGAGGGAGAGAGTGGGACTAGGAGTTCGACTCCGGTAGCTGGTTCTGGTTTTATTTTATTTTAATTTGTGTTTTTAAAAGAATCTAGTTAGTAACTAACTTTAGTAAGCATTTGGCATTGCTAGACCTAGAGTCTATTTATTTATTTTATTTTTTTATTTAGATTCTTTTTGCTTAAATTTAAAACTAAAGCTACATAGAGGGCGCTGCAGCTTAAGCCATTGAGGCCTTCGTCTGTTTTTTTTCCTTTTTGATAATTTTGAATTAATTTTATTTCTAAAAGTTCTTTTAATCTTCAACTCCCCTACATCTCTTATTGATTAGCTCTTTTTTTTCTTAATTTTTTTTAATAAGAGCTAGTATTTAGGGACTTTTGGGGAGACACTCTTCCGTAAGGACTCTTCCAAAGCCTCTCCAAAGACAATGCGGGCTTAGTGCCATTTCAGCTACTTCCCGTCTTCATTAAAGACTGGCTGGCGGTCCATTTGCTTCCTTCTGGTAGCTGGAGCCAAGAGCGGCTATAGCTCTTAGCCATATCCCCCTGGCCCGTGTCGGGGGGTGTCATCCGAGCGGCATTTATGCGCCGCATTCAACATTATCAGCATTTATTCTTCTCTTTCGGTTTATTTCGCCATTCCAGCGTAATTTCATAGCCCGGTTAAGGGGCGGGAGGGGCGTGGGGGTGTGGCATGACAAGTGCCACAAAAGTGTTGTTCTTCTCCCTTTTTTCCCGTCGCCGATAACAATGTTGGATGATGAAAGCCATTGATGGAAGCTGCTGCCCCAATGACAATCATGACGATAACGATAATGACGATGTCTGGCCCTGCCGCACCACCACCCCCACCCACCCAGCGACCGAGGCTCTCGGCGCTTCGTATAAAACATATTAAGTTGCTTTTTATCAACAATGTGTCCAATTTATGGCGGGCGAGAGTGCACGGGCGTGTGCACTGAAACCACAGCCGAGGGCCACAAAAAATCACGATGTAGCTGGAGAGGATCTGGAATCCTTGCCTGGAATCCTTCACAATATGATTTCTTCCCCTGTGGAAGGAAGAAGCAAAGCTGGCCAGCACCGATCCCCCACCACACCCTACCCGCTAATCTGGCCGCTTTTATGGCCCGTCTCGGACGCACTTGGGGAGAGTGGAGAGGTGGAGAGTTGGAGAGAGCTCCAGAGCTACACCTCGCCTTAACTAACGGTCCATTTCCAGTTGTCACGTGCAGGGGGCGGGGACGGAGTGGCCCCCAAAACGAGACAACAGAAGAGAGAGAGAGAGATTGTCGGATTTCTTTGTAATTGAAAGGAAATGGATCTCTTTGGAAGGGAAATGGGTAATAGATGTACTGGAGAGGTACTTTCTGCTGGGATATTTTGGGGCTCAGGAGTAGGGAGCGTCTGATAGCTACAGGACCTTTATAGTCAAGGCTCTAATCAAGTATTTGATTTTAGATCGAAATCTTTACTTTTGATTGGATTTATCTATCGGGGAGTCTTCTTACTGATAAGCTCTTATCTACTAGATTATTTTCATAAATCATGATTATAAAATATTTTCATAAAAAGGAGGAAATTTTTAGTGTTTCAAGTCCGAGTGGCTGACATTTGGCTCTTGGACGGACTTTAGGGAGTTAGTTCTGGTTTTGCATCCAAGGAAGCAGTAGGGAA
This sequence comes from Drosophila monieri, assembly GCA_035047585.1. Classification (NCBI taxonomy): domain Eukaryota; kingdom Metazoa; phylum Arthropoda; class Insecta; order Diptera; family Drosophilidae; genus Drosophila; species Drosophila monieri. The sequence goes on along the minus strand of JAWNPJ010000061.1, from coordinate 8,482,789 downwards.
GCTTCGTTCCTAGATGCGCCTGTGGCCAAAAGGGCCGTTTCATCAGCATATGTTGCCACAGTTGCTTGTAACTGTTAATTTTGATTTAGACTTTTCGCTGGCTGCTGCCACTGCGGCAGCGTGTCGTGGCTGCCGCTGTCAATTAAGTCAAATATGATCGAGTGCGCGGCGTCATAAATCTCAGGCGACTGTCACATTTTGGACAACTGCCCAGACTGCACTTTGCACTCCAAAAAAAAAGAGTCAGTTGTTGACTCTCCACTACTTGCTTGTTATTAGGTCGTGGTGGTTTTTTTCTCAGTGCACTTTTGAGCAGTGCCCCCAACACCCAACTGTGGCCGAGCAATCGCAATCTGAAGCAATTAAAGCCAAGACCTAATCAGGGGTTAGGGGGGGAGCTGGGGGCCTGGGGGCTGGGGGATAGGAGCTGGGGGCACACACATTGTCTGGGAATCGAATCGCAGAATGTTTAATTGTTTCGACTTTTGATTTATTCGAGCTGTGTGGCAGGAGCTTGGCGGCAGGAGGGCTCCAGTGGTCTGAGATCAGCTTAGAGGGAATAGGATCCACATGCATTTTAGTCGGCATTAAGCCTAAAGCTTAAAAATAAAATAATTACATTTAATTATTAATTTATTTGCGATGTTCTTCCAAGTTAATAATACTCTTTAAATAGTCATACCTCTTCTCAAAGCTAGGAGATACAAGGTATGAGATACAAGATGTAGCTATGAGATGCATCCTCCATTCGCCAGAAGGTGGGAATCGTAGGAATCTCCACTTCTTTTGTAGAACTTACGATTGCAGCCATTTATTGTCTATTTTGTTAATTTTATTAATGTTTTTGTTTAGTTCCATTCACTAAAGAATCGGCAGCACTTGCCTCGGCATATGGAGGTGGCCTTCTTGTGGGCGTGACGGAGTGACTGAGTGAACGGCAACTCTTTTGAATAAAAATAAAACAAACATGGCTCCAAATTTAACTTTAAATTGAACTACACTAGCCAACAAACCAAGTATTTGATTCAATTGGAAGCCAAATGCCAAGCGACTTGGCCAGGTTCTTGGCAACGGGGCCAAGATCGCAACAGCCACGAGATACTGATCATCGGCCTCAGCGCTCGCTGAAGTGCATTTCGCGATGAACGGATTGATTGAGTCGCTTTACACGACCCAGTCCAGGGGCCCCAGCACAGTGGGCCGGAGCCAGAGCCACGTCCAGACTTCACTTTTTGTTTCCCTGTCTCCGGTCTCCAATCTGGGTGGACCTTGTTCTGTCCAATAATTGGGTTTTCAGTTCGGGCCTCGGGCTGTCGGAATGCGGCTTAAAGGCAGCCCACTGTGCTGGGTCTGGGAGGGGGGCAACCCAACCCCTTCCCTTCCAACGACGCCCCTGGGCCGAATGCTTTGCATCTGGAACTCTATGTTGTTGTTGTTGCTGGCTGTGAACAGCATGATGCCATCAAAACCAAAAACCAAAACAAAAAATAAAAATAAAAAATAAACATCTAAAGAGGGGGAGGAGGCGGGGCAGGCACTCTATGGAGAACAGAAAATCCAAAGTGGAAAGCCAGGGTTATCTCCCAGCACTGCTCAGCGGCCTTCAGTTCGGGCCTGGCCAGGAGAGCAAGGCCCAGAGATCAGAGCTCCAGAGGAGTTCTAGCCAACGAGTTGTCAGACACTGAGAGAAAAGCTTAAATTTTTTAGTTTTTGTTAAAAAAATAAATAAATATTAGAACCAATAGGAGATGCTTGGAATGGGTTGTTCTACAAAATAAATAACATATGTATAGAGACATATATATATACATATATAACATGTATATAGAATATATATAGAGCCCTAAAAAAATACTAAAAAAGAGATTCTCATCTAGAACTACAACTAGGACTAGAACTAGGACTTAAAACAGAATTTTACGAGAAACTAAGTAGCCCCAACCATTCCTCACAATTCCATATTGGAATAATACCAAATAATACCAGAAGCCAATAACTTTAATACCATTAAATACTATCTCTAAGAACTAATTGAAAAAATGCCAGATTTCAAGGCAGAATCAAACAGAAAGAAACTTATTTGAAAGTCAAAGTTAGTCCCCCATTTTTCCGACTGCATCAAAAGGTGGAGCCCTCTCATCTTGGGGCAAGGTCAGGCAACACTACTACTCCTCCCCAATCCTCTCAGCATTGCTTTTCTCCCAGTGCATATTTCCCATAATTTCCCCACACCTCGGCCGTATCTTCTTCGAAACATTTATTGAAAAATGTAATACATTTGGAGCTCATTGTGGGAGATACCACATATATGCCGGGAATATGGCTCGTGATTCATCTGGGGGGCAGGGAGAGACGAGGTGGCACATGATTCATGGGCCTCGCCTCGGACTTGTCGTGGAGCGTTCTGGCCGATAAGCGATTCAGCGGACAGCTCCAGCTCCAGTGCCAGCTGAGTGCCAGCCACCCCTGCCTCATGGAGGTAGTTCTTGGTCCAAGGACTAGGACTAGGAATTGTAGGTGGATTTGTTGGAAATCGATATAGAAATCGGACAAGAATGGGCAGAGATATCCGGAGACATCCCCGATTAATATTTTTCAAGAGATTCGATGAGTCTGAGGACCAGTTTGGGAAAACAAAGTACTTCTAGGGCAAATCTTTCTAGGGTTAAGAGCCGTAATTGAATGGGTTAAGTAAGTCACCGAATGCCCTTGAAAATGGCAAAAACACATGCTCCGAGGCATTGCATTCACGGCCTGGCTCTTTTGTGGCCAGTCGCCAGTCGCCAGTCGGCAGTCGCCAGTCGATCTGATGTGGGTATTGTAACTATATATATGTACTATATAGTCGGATATGTCCACAGATACATGTATGTAGTATAGTGTAGAGTGGCGCAGTGTGAAGTAACAAACAGTGAGTGAGTGGCACACAAAAGATGCCTGGAAAAGTGAACAGAATGGAGTGAGCACCAGCTACCATATACCATATAGATGTGACCACAAAACGGCAATTACGTTGCCACATTGCTGGGCCCGCCACAAAACAAATACAATCATAAATAATATGATTATGATACCACATTGTGGCACACACACACTTACATCCCTGCACCACCGCGCAGGCGCAACTTGCATTCTAAAGAGCCTCGGAGTCTCAGTCATTTGACAAAAAAGCAAAGATGAGGAATGCCTCTGGCGTTGTTGCACGTTTCATTTGAGAAACTATGCCGCATAAAGTCACATACATTTCAGATACTTTTTCCACCCAAACTACGTAGATGGATATTTTTGGTTAAGATATTAACTTAATAGTCCTAAAAAAAATATAAAAAATAATAAAAAATAATAAAATTGGTTCTTGGCTAATGGAGATGAACAATCCTTCAACCACTAGACAGTCTTCCAAGACTCTTGATCCTAATATTTGGCCAAAACAAGAGCTGGTAAGGGTATAGGCCATTTAAGCCAGGTTATATCGTTATCGGGCCATGACAATCAGTCAGCGGCCTGAGCCACTTTTGGGCCAACTGGCTGGCTGACGCGGGCTGGTCGCCACGTTGTTCGCGGGTGTTGGCTATGCTGTTGAACACGATCGGGCCAAGAGCCATGAGTAATGTTTGTTCAACAAACTTCAACTCGCTGGGCAGCGGCAGCCACGCCCTTTTTTCTCGCCCCACCAATTACTAAAAAAAAATACTAAAGAAAATCATATCCCAAAAAGCCAAGAAACAAAAACATTAAATCTTAAAACTAAATTTCTAATGAAGAAATTTTAATCAATTTTATATTTAATTTTATTTTTTATTATTAAATAATTTGTATTTTTTGATTTTTTTGTTATTTGGGGAGTGGGGAGTGGGGTGTGCCAGGGCACATACTTTCACGTCTGTTTTTGGAAATTAAAATTCAAAACATTTAAACTTTAAGGAAAAAGTCAGTAAGAAAAAAAAAGCAAAGAGAAATTAGTTGGAAATAAAAAAAGGGTTAAAAAAATGTATTTAATGGTTAGTTTGGTATTTTTTTTAAGGGAAATTGAAAAGTTTTCAAGGGAAAGTAGGGATGGGAGAGGTTTCACTTTAAAGATTGTTTTAATAAATTAAATAAAATAATTAGTTAATGGATTTGCAACTAAATGAAAGAATTCTTTGTATTGTTTTTAATTTTTTAGACTTTTTTTTAGCGAAAAACGCAGCTGCTGTGGCATTTTTCAAATTTGCGCATTTGTCTGAGCTTTGCATAATTTTTGTCGGTTTCTTAGCTTTGTTTATTTTTGTTTCCCTTTTTTTTACTTTTGTTAATTTTTTTAGGTCATATTTTTTGTATTTTGCCTTTTTTTGTGGTGCGCAGCAGATTTTCGAGTGTTTTGTTTGCTTCTAAGTGGCCGAGGCAGGCCGAGAGGCAATGAAAAGCGAAAACACAACCGCAGAACAATAAATGCGGCCTAAACGATACCAAAATACCAGCCAGCCGCCGTCAGCCGAAACAATAAAGTTCAGAGTTCGGCCTCCAAACGCGACTCCAATGGTCAGTCGCCCTGACTAATCTTAATACCCTTTTAAAATACTAAGTTACTAAATCTATTATTATCTCAAGCTGAGCTGAAGAGTACAGTAACCTTTTTAAATAAAAAAAAAATGTCATAAAAATTATAAAAAAAAAAAACAATATGTTTGTTAGGAAAGGCGCCTACCTGGTCCCTATTTTGTCGGTCCTGTCCATCCCTCTGAGCCATCCCAACCCGTTTACCGTTTCTGGGGTGGCACCAGAAGTCGGTTCACCTACAAAAGTTCGCGGACTTGCAGGCCGCAGCGGTCCGCAACATTTGACCCCTTGCCCGCTGTCCCCCTCACTCTCCGGCACTTCGTGTAACAGTAATCCAGTTGCAGGCTCGAGCTTTTGTTGCAACACGCTTTTGTGGCACGTTCGTTGCTTAAGTCTTTTGTTTGCCACGCAGATTTATGTCATACCTTTTGGTTTTAGCGCCGAAGGGGGGCTGGGGAGGCGCCTCAACAGTGGAGCTTTAATAAAAACAAAACATTTCCCTCAAAAAAAGACATTTTCATAAATTATTTTTTTATAAATTTTATTAGCTATTAATTTTTTAGTTATTACTTATAATTATATAATTAAATTATCTTCAAGTCCTAAATTTAGGTTTTATAATTATAATTTTAATAATTTTTAATTTTTTTATACCCTTTCTTTGCACCTTTTGCTATTTTTTCCCGCATTGCATTTTGTGGCTGATTCTGTTGCCGCTTTTGTTGTTGTTTTTGTTCTTGTTGCTTTCGTATAATTTTCTTGTTGTACGTTTTTTTATTAGGATTGTGTTTTTTTTTGTGCATTCCTTGGGCGAACGAACCTGAACCGGTTCTCACCCAGTTTCCAGGGTGTGTGGTTGTTGTTGCCGCTTTGCCATTTCAGTTGCCATTTTTGTTGTTAGCTGCCAAAGAGGAAGAGAAGTGGCAGAAATTGTTGTCGAGTCGGTTTGCTCTTTCGACAAATTCAAAGAGAGAGCTGCTTTTTTTTCGTTTTTTGTTTTTTAATTTTTGATTTTTATTTAATTTTTTTTTCAAAGCAAACCTTTGTTTTGGTAGCATTCTGCCTGGCTCTCCTCCAGCTCCTGCATCCTGTCGAACCGGTTCACCCATAGTGGATCTAAAAAAAATAAAAACACTAAAGTATCTTCGAGTCTTTAGGGGACTTGTGGACTCGGGTCTTACCCCTTAGTTGGATTTCCTTCGATTAAAAATATAAAAACTATAGCTCAAGCCTTGCTTTTAACTCTACTTATTTTTATTTGTTTTAAGAATTTAAAAAATATTTGTTCTACATTTTTGTTGTATTTAAATAATATTATTTCCACTCTTAAGTCAAATGGAATCCACAAACCTCTCGGGTTCCGTCTCGAACATCGAACACCTAACATCGAACATTGGGCTGGCTTGAAGTTCGAAGCAAACTTGTAGCCAGTTGGAAGCTCGATGAGGTTGCAGCAGCAATACTTATTTCTTTAATTCTTTTTAAAAATAAAAACAAAACCTTAAAAATTAAAAACATAATTATGATTGATAAAAAATCAGTATTTAATGACTTTTAGGGATAATTCTTAGCAAACCCATGCGTGGCTCAGGTTCGATGCTGTTCGCTGCGAACGGTTCGATGTTGGATGTAATGGGGAAAGAGCCGTCGCAGCGCTCTCAGAAATGATAGCGGGAACGGCTCGCCTCAATACGGAATTGTAAGTCGGTGTGAGCAGTTCTCTCGGTGAGAGGCTACGGGAAAAATCGAGGAAAATCGGCTTTTCGTGAGTTTTTCGGCTTTTTGTCGGCCATAAGGAAGTACGGCCGCCGCTCGCGCGTGTGTTGGTGCTTCTTCTGGTGTGCCTGCCGCCCTGCTGTTGTTGGTGTGTGCGAGTGTGCGTGCGACGTGTGTGTGTTTATCTGTGTAGTTGTAAAGGAGAAATTGTAACAAACCGGTTCTTCTTCTACTTCTTGTACCACCACCAACAACAACAACAACAACAACAACCTACCAACACGAATACACGATTTTTTTAAGAAGAATCCCAAAATCCAAAAATCCAGAAAATATCGCATCCCAATCGTATTTCGTTTCGCCTCCGTTTCAAAAAAAATATTACAACAAAAAAAAAGTATAAGGACGAAGGATATAAACTATCCGAAAAATAAAACAACAAAAAATCGTAAAAACAAAGATCGTTGCATTTTTTTTTTCTGTGTCCCAAGCCCGAAAGAGAAAAATTCCATCAAAGTGAGCCAAGTGCAAAAAATAAAATAGAAAAGAAATTAAGAAAAATCAATTAAAATTAAGTTCAAGAATCAAAGAAGAGAGTGCCAAAAGTAAAAAATTCAATTTCAAAAAAAGAAATCTCTAGAGGAATACGAGAAACAAAACAAATCTGCGAAATATTTACCGAAAATTTCCACAAAAAAAAAAAAACAAAGACTCCTGAGAATTAAGGAGGAAAGGTAAGAAACGGCGTCCAAAAGGTGAAATAGAAGCAGGAGAGGAAATACTGTTAATTCGTGTGTTTTTTTGTTTTTTTTTTTGTTGTTTTTGTCCATTCACTTGCATTTTGCACGGGCCAGAGCGAGAGGAGATGCTATGCAATTGCACACCTCAGTACCGCAAAGAGTGAGAACGAGTTGGTAGGCGATCTGGCTTACCTGTCTCTTGTAAGTGTGGCAACTGTGTGTGTGAGAGAGTGATAGTGAGTGTGTGTGTTAGTGTGTGCGATGGGATCAACTGCCGCTCCCTCTCTATCTGGCCTGCAGTGTGCACTTTTCTCATTACAATATTTTTACCAGTTCTTGTGGTTTCCATTTCTTGTCTCCCCCTTTTGTAATTGAGCGAGCGGTCCTCTCTCTCCTCTCTTCCCCTGTCCTGGTCTTCAAAATGTGCCAAAATCTTACAAAAAATGATTTTCGAAATATTCCGAAATTTGCAACCCGTTTTATGCCGGAATTTTCCACCAAACTGTCCACTTTTGTGCCCTTACAGCCTAGATGTGACTTCCAAGGGATATTATAGATGAGAGTTACGAGTTTTGCTCAAAATATCCTCAAAAAATCAGGCACTAGCTTACAAGTTTGAGGGAAAGTTAGGTCTCTGGGACTTTTTCTCTCGAAAGTCCTTAAAGTCCGCTAAGATTGGGAATATTTGGGAGTGAGAGTTTCTAGAAAATATTAGATTAAAATAATGTTTTAAATAAAATAAAATTAAATATTAAGAAACAGAGTGATGTATTTAAGAAAAAAGGAAGTTAAGGAGTTCCTTTTCCAACAAAGTCTCGGCGAAGGGAAAATCTTGTGAATGTTACCTGAAAAGGTATTTTTTATTTAAAAAAACTCTTGTTTTGGAAGAAGGACAGTCGAAACTGTTTCATTAAAAGACTTTCAATAAAAGCCATCTAATGTCGACAGGTGTGTGACATTCTAATGGCAGACTCTCTCTCTCTCTGGCACTGTTGAGTGGCTGGCAGTTGCATAATCGGAGGCTGGGCCAACAATTCGGATGCCAATTAGGCATTTTTCGGGCCAGAGCTTAACCCTAAGGTATAAACCAAATAGAGCTGGGGGGTTTTCGGCGGGGAGACCCCGGCAGATGTGGGTCGCCGATAGGGCGGAAGAGAGTCTGCCGAGATTTGGGGCGGCGATTGGAGGCCAACATGGCAGAGGGCTCCAGCAATTAAGTCGGGGCTTCCTCAGCCAGCCTCTGCGCCGTTTCTTCTCCATCTCTATTCATGTTTATTATTATTTTTGCCCTTTTGGTTTCTGTTTTTATTCAACTTTTATTGCAGTCGCCGCGTGCGACAAATGGAAATAACTTCCCACTGGAAGTGGCCTAAATCTTGAGGTCTTTCCGACCTTTAAAGACCTCACAATGCCTTGTAGAGGCTTGGGCTGGTCTTGAGTCATTGTTTCCATTGAAAACCATCAAAGTTTTAAGTAAAAAAGCAAGTAGTAGTAGTAGTAGTAGATTGGGGAGATGTTAGGGCATAGCTGGGTAGTTGGACAAGGTATTGGTAGTACTGGTGGTAAAAAATAGCGAATATCAGGCATCAGGTAGATCCTCTGCCAAGCGAGTACCAGACCAGACTTTTCCTGACTGATTTTTGAAGCAACTATCCACCTACAAGCTCGGATGGTGGAAGAGAGTTGACAACCCTGATGGTTATGGGCTGATAAAAAAAGGGTCATCACTCAGTGGCCCCCGGAAACCCTTTCCCAGGGAAACGGTTATCTCTGCGCTCCGCTAGGAGGAGGAAAAGCGTAGCGTCATGCCCCATCCGCTCCTGGACATGGCTTTCTGCCCACTCATGTTCGGCCACTTGGACTCCTCCATGTGGCATGTTGATGTCTTCATGTCGGCAGCGTTTTCCGAAATCTTTTCAATGGAATTGCTTTGGGAAAGTGTCGTTGTATTTCCCACAAGTACCTTTTTTTTTTTAAAACTTTAATTAAAATGCAAAACGAAATCAAATCGATTAGCAGACTCGAAAAAAAAGCGACAAATGTTCATGAGGCAGTCATTCGTCTCTGCGTGAGGTTTCGCATGAAATCTCAGCAGAAAAAAAGAATATCAACCATATATGCGATAAAAAGTGAATAAAAAATGAATAAAAATGGAATAAAAAGCGCCAACGTCAGCCAGAGCTGGCCCTGGGAGAAGCCGCAGAGCTCTTAATCATTTAAAGAGCATCTTTGTGAAGAAATCTCATTCAGTTTTCATTCTTTGGCCTTTTTTTGGGGGGTTTCTGAATGAAAAACACAGTCAGAAGCCAAAAGTTGTCCTCAGAGGGGCTGTACATCTCAAGACACATTTATTTTATAGCCTTTTCTCTCAGTGCACTGCCTCCCTCCGATTGGCCCTGCCTCGCCGGCGGCCAAAAGTTACAATAACTTCTGCCACAGTTTAAGTTTCTGCCGCCGTGCCATTTCCTATCTGTATCTTTTCTTTTTTTTCTTATTTTTTGCGTATTTGGCTTTTTTTTTTCTTATTTTATTTTTCTCTTTTTTTGTCGTCTTTTTTTTTTGGGGCAAGTGTCACTGTCATTGCTACCCGAATGCATTTTAATTCGATTGAGTCTCTTTGGGTGTGTTCTAGGCCGGCCAAGTGACTAAGGGCCTGGCTTTCTGAAAAAATATATGGTTTCCAAGACTTGAGGCCAAGATTTGGGGAGAATCCAACTAGAAGTTGCTTAAAATATGCCACTAAGCAAGATATAGACATCGTTCTGGCTTAGGTTTTAGCTTTTTTTAAGAAAAGTTTAAGAAAAAACTTTGCAGAAGAAGCCACTTGTTCCTCTTAGGCACCTCCTGAAAACTAAAAATAAGAGATATTCTTTAAAAAAAAGCCTAAAAAAATCTAAAGAAAAGTTTAGTTTCTGTAAAGTGTGACCGTATTGCAGGTATAGAGACTCTTAGAGACTAGTGAGTACTACGAAATGTAGTACGAGACAGATTAAGATAAGTAATTAAATAATTAATTAAGCAACTATATAGTTTTCACTAGAAATGGAATAAAAACTTCAAAATATTGGATCTATAAGAGATCATACAGGCCATATAGCTAATTAATACCCAGAAATCCTAAGAGATCCTAAGAGTTTCTATAAGAAAGGGCTTAAAAGTCTCCTAAACTTCCAAAGCAAGCTTATGAGAAAAGGATCTAGATATCTTTTTAAGTATTACTCTTAGAAGTATCTAAAGAATTAGCTGGAATATAGACATAGATTATAGAGGTAGTAGTTCCTTTTAGTCCTCTCTTGTTAGAAGTATTAGACATTAGGCTTATGACTGGCTTATAGAAGCCTTAGCCTCTGGCATAGACCGGAGATCTATAAGATGAGACCTTCCTCTTCTCCAGTTTGTGACTCAGAACTGGACTGTCCACCGAAAGAGTGTTAATTTTGGATAGTTTTTGAATAACTATTCATGTCGGAGTGAGTCAGACTTCGCTCCACTTCAGAAACTAGAAACTTTGGGAATATATCTTGAAGGGGAAACTATCTACCATCGCAAGCACAATATTTTTGTGACGAAAGCTGCTGTGTTTATACATTTCGGGGGCTATTATTGTTTATATTTTAAGATTGGCGGAACTCTTGACGAAATTGCGATCTTCTTGCAGCTAAGCCGGCGAACTTTGGACTCCACTGCGCCACTCCTGCGCCCAGGTAGCCCAGCCACCAAGTCCAGGTGGAAAAACAAAGGTCCCGCAACCAAGTAATTGAACGGCAACAATAGCCAAGGATAACCAGAGGCCGGGGAGGAGCTCAAGGCAAGGCATCAAAAATAAAACATAAACAGACAGGTAAGTGAGGCCACCTGTTGTCGCCCCCTGAGCCGTCGTCCCAGTATCTCACAGTATCTCGTGGTATCTTTGGGGTTGTGTGTATCTTGTTGCTCATCTTGTGTGTCAAAAGTGAGCGCCAAAGTTTACGCTCCCTCCGTCCTCCGTCCTCCGCCCTCCTCCCTTCCAGTTACTTCCGCTGCTTTTGTTTGGCTTTTCCAGCCAAAGCTAGTTTCTGCTATCTTTAAGATACTTTCTTCGAATTTCGGTTATTGTTCTTGGTTCCGGCCCCTCTATAGCTTCAGTTTCAGTTGCAGTTTCAGTTTCAGTTTCAGTCTTTCCTCCTAAATACTTTTCCGCAGACTGCACTTTTCCGCCAAAAAATTAAAAAAAATAACAACAGCAGCTGCAGAGCCTTTGGAAAATCTTTGGAAATGGTCTCTATATGTATCCTTAAGATATTTATTTATGGCGTAGACTTCTTGTCTAAGTTCTCTCTTATATTTTATTTTTTAAATTAGGTATTAAGTATTAAAAATAATACTGAAAAGTTAGTAGCTCAGCTAGCTAGTGGGATTAAAGGAAGGATATCCCTATATCTTACACTTAGCTTGACTTCCTAGACAAAAGATGAATAATAAATCACATTTTAAATACAGTTTTGTTAAAAATATTAAGAAAGAAAAAAATACTAAAATCTTTTAGCCACAAAATGGAGATAAAAGGGAGACTTTAGGGAATAAAGATACTATTTAAGTATCTTAAGCTTAGATCTTAAGCTTCTACTCCTCTTCGTCTACTAGTACTTCTAATCTTCTATGGTATTATTTGAAAAATATTTTAAGAAAATACTAAAAACCAGAAAAGAAAAAGAAAACCAGGAGAGAAAAGTGAGACTTTGAGAAATGATGATAATTTTCGACTAGTTTTTGCAGTTATGTCTCTATAGCTCATGCTCCTGATTCTTAGACCCTAAAGACATAACTTTTTTGAAAAATATTTTTGAAAAAATACCAAAAAATACTCACCCAGAGGAGATAGAGGGCCGCCCCTAAGAAAGCAAACTCGTTTTCGATAAGAAACCCAACTCCGCTCGAGTTGGAAACAACTTGTCGCTTTTTTTTCTCACTTTTCAGAGCCTCCACCTCCCTCCCCCCTCCAGAGCCAGTCTTTTTTCCCAGTGCACACCTGTGTGTGTGTGAGTGTGTGTGTGTGATCGCACTTTAACCGTCGAACCATTCAAATTTAAATCAATTTGGTTCTGATTAGCCACACACGCAGTTTTCCCTTCTCGCAACCCTCTCATACTCTTTATTTTTTTTGTATTTTGTCGCCATGGTTTCGTGGGTTTTAGGGTTTTCGGAGTAGAGGCTGGTGCTGGTGCTTGGTGGCTCGTTGTTGTACCTACAACTAGTAAATAAATTAGTTTTTATTATTGGGAAAACAGGTTTTCGGTTCATGCGCTGGAGATTGGGAGAGGGGGCCGGCCAGGAATGTTGACTCTTGGGCTCTTGGACTCTTGGGCACGCAGGTTCAGAAGAACAACACGAAACTCGCACATGAAGAAAAGAAAAAGAATTCTTCACAGTTCGCTGACAGAACCTGTTTAAAGAGCCACAAAGAGAGAGGGCGCTGGAGCTGGAGCTACAAGGGTTCTAGTCTCTCGCTCGAGATTTCTTAACACTTTCGTGATTTGAATTTGTTTTTCTTGTTTTTTTTTTCGAATCAATTAAATCAATGGAATATGCACACAGGCCACCAGACACTCGGAACAAACAAATTATGGACAAACAGAAGAGAAACAAGTGCACTGAGGGAAAATGTTGAAGAAAGTAAATGCCCCAAAAGGAGAGATGTCTATGCTTTCTGACCATCTCCTCCACTAACTGATGGCATCAGGCCCAGAACCCGGCCCCAGCCACTATTCAACTATTATTCAATGCCATCGCTGCGCTCTGTTTGCCATCCACTTAAATTTTCTTTTTTTCTTCTTGCCCCTCGCCGCTGTTTATGCGCCGTGTCTAATGACAGTTTTGTGGTCATTATCGGAAATACATACCTCCGGCTGTAGCTGCAGGGGCTATGGCTGCTGGACTATATCCTACAACACATGTTAGGGTCCAAAGAGCTCAGAGTTTTGGCTATTAAGTAGATGCCCATCTAGTCTTTTCTTTCAACTAGATGGGAGTACTAGATGGGGGACTACTATGACAAACAAGGAGGGATCCTCTTTGGGGCAAAAGGATCTATTGAAGGTCCGACAAAAGTATCTATAAGATTAAGGGGGAAATGATGATTCTTGTAGGCCTTTTTCCAGGGCTCTTGTCCCAAAAAAGGTTAGAAAGGTGCTTCTCCATCATATTTGAAGCTTCTTTTCTATCTTTTCTGTCTTTATTGAAAAAAGTATCGATTAAAATGTAAAATATTAGAAATCGAAATATAATAGTTCAAAGATACAACTTTTAAGATAAAATGAAGACAATATAGAGATCATATAGTGTTTATGCGTTTTTAGAATTTGAATAAAAAGTATTATTGTCTAAACTAAGAGGAAGAAGGCAAACTTCCCTAAAGTCTCCAATTAAAAGGAATTTTGAGTAAAGTTTTGAGTGGCAGCCATCTTTGTTAGTCATTTTTTAGCCAAGACATGTCATTTGTTACAATTTTTGACATTTTTTTCAGAAAGTTTTCAAGTTTAATCGTCTAGTCTAGTACCTAGGCTAGAGTCTAGTCTAGTATCTAGTCCAAGAAGCCCTTAACTAAGAAGGAAAGTAAGAGTTTAGCCAGTTTTCTATAGAAACTAATCCCAAACCAATGTCCAACTCCATTTTCAATCGAACTTCGCTTCCCCAATCATCAGCAGCTTTATCGATTGTTTATAAATCAGAACCGATTCGTACGATTTCCACGATTTCCAAACACCCGGAACAGATATAGATCGGAGACTGGGAGTAGTAGCGACTTGTAGGGGCCATCATGGCTGAGGAGAGGAGCATCATGGCTCGATTCTTGTTCTTAAAATGGTTCTTACTTTGTTGTGTTGTGTGTGGGCTGATGTGATGTGTTGATTGTTGTTCTTCTTTTTATTTTTATTGTTGTTGTTGGTATGGCCCCCCCTTTTGTTGTTGAAATGCCGCCTCTGATAAATGAGTTTTGGCCTTTTTGTTGAAACGACGTGGGAAAATAATGCATTGATTTACATGGCAATTCGAATAAAAAAATAAAAAAAAGCCAATATATTGAGAGACTGATGGAGTGACCAACACACGGACACACACATTGACACACACACTCACACATGAATACAAAACAATGGGCACCTTGAGACCCCGTCTAGACGATTCAGAAAATAAAGAGTCTCGGGATTGGGATTGGGATTGGGGACTGTTCCAACTCTCCTGAAAACGAAATTATTATTTCAACAGCTTCTGGCTGGAGAAGTCCTGCAAGTGGGCTGCAAGGCTCTCAGCTTTATTAACTTTGTAGGGCAGCACCTTATTTTATTCCCATTTCGCTGCCAACCAGCACTACTAACTCGGGGAAGAAAAAACCAACTTTCCTGGGAGGCAGGGAGAAAAAAGAGCCACTCATTTTCAACTTAATCCCCGCTCCAATCTCAATTCCCAATTACTTGACCATTTATTTTACTGCATCCTCCCCCAGTTCTCCCCCAGTTCTCCCCCATTTCTCCCCCATTTCTCCTCCATTTCTCCGCCATTTCTCCGCCATTTCTCCACCATTTCTCCAATGCACAGTCAGTCGGAACAGCTGTTAAACTATTCAAAAGTAATCGCTCCACTTCTGCCACTCTGCCTCTGCCCCTGCCTCTGACTCTGACTCACATTCTGACTGCCTCCCTCCGGTTCACTTGCTTGGCTACTTTCTCAAAAAAAAAATAAATAAAATAAAATAAAATAAAAACTGTAAAAAACTAAAATAAAAATATCAACAAAGAGTGCCAAGTCGAAGAGCAAGTCAGGGCCATCAGAGGCAGAAATAAATAAAAAAAAATAAGAGTTTTTCAACTTTTCAAAAAGTTATCTTAATTTTCAATATTTTGTGGCAGTCAATTTCATGTTCAAAACTTTTGAACTATTATATCTGCAATTTTCAAACACTTTTTCACATTTTTTTCAATTTATTTTTTAGACACTTTCCTTTAAATATTTCCAAGGTATTATTTTTGAAAAATTGTAAACAGTTTCTCATCAAAATAAAGTTTTTATGAAGATTTTTTCACTCTTTTCTTTTCAAAACTTTCTTTTTTAAAAATGTTTTTTTTTTCATATATTTTTTGAAGCTTTTACTTTTGATTTTTCCAAGATATTGAAACATTTTCTTAAACTTTCTTTTTCCAAAAGCTGGCTGACTGTTTTATTTTCAATATTTTCAACATTCCTAAAGTAAGTTTTAAAAAAAAAAAATGTTTGAAACTCTGTGACATTTCTGTCCCTGAAGTCGTATCGAATATCTTTGTGAGATTTTTGCAAACTTTCCAAGCTCTTGTTTCATTATTTTCGCACACAACCTGATACTTTTCGCATTTTGGACATTTTTGGTTTTTTTGCCGGAAAAGCCAATGGTAATGAAGCCCGGCTTTTGTCCGAAGCTGTCGGGAGTTGTGATATCTGTTGGGCCAATGAGCTGGGCGGGGGGAGGAGCTTCTCCATTCATAATTCGATATAAATTCCAACCGACCACCCAACACAGACCGCCCACCCCCCAAGACCCCCCTGCCAGCCACCCATTGGATTCCAAAACTGTGTGTAAAAAGTTTTTTCAACTTTTGGCCACATGCTTCATTTATCACAAATTCATTTATCATTTGTCCCCCCTGCCCCCTGCCCCTGCCCTTTACCACCTCCCCCCCCCCCACTCACACACACACAGTGATACAAAACGTGAATGTATTGCTTCCTGTCTCCCAGCCACCCCCCACTCCTCAGCTTCCTCCGTGTCCTCTTTTTTTTAACATTTTTTTTTTTATTTTTTTGGGAATGTATGTCGCTGGCAGTGCAGGAAGCCGCGTCGCCTTCGAACCCAAAAACTAAGCTTGGCCAAAAATATAGGGGGGGGCAGGGACGGAGAAGGGGTCTGGAAGCAGACGAAGAAAAATGATAAAGCAACAGCCAGGAAGGGAGTGGGAGGACTGGGAGCTGGGAGCTCGATAAAAAATTGTGGGGCGAAAAAAAGGCAAAAAAGTGCCAAAAAGTAAAATGACACAAAAAAGTGCAGGGCAGCTTCAAGAAAAGCTTAAAACTCTTTAAATTTTAAATTAAGGCAATTAGAGGGTGGCTGGGATTAAAATTATTAAGTCTTTAAGTTCATAAAGGATCTATTTCTTTAAATAAAAATAGTAGATTTATAAATTATATAACTTATTATATAACTTATATAAATTATATAATTATAACTTATAGACCAGGCCTAGGCTTCATTTCTTTAGGGTTTTGTTGCTGAAAATTGTTCAAAATTGTAATAAAATAGTGGCAGAATCATAAATGGCTATTATAGAGATGATTTAGTGATTAAAAAGGCTTTTTTTAGAAAGATATTGGCAATAGTAGTTGATAGAGAAGGTCTATAAGCCCTAGGCTCCAAGAAAATACTTAAAACAAGAATGGAAAGCTAACTTCGGGCGGAGCCGAAGTTGATATACCCTTGCAGATATGTGGCAGTTTATATTATTAGATATATATCGGATCTTATATAGTCGGCCGATCCTTATAAAACTCGGCAGATCAAATTTGTTTGCCGAAAGTAGAATCCATACAAAGTCCCAGTCTTCTAACTTAAAAAACAACAGAGATATGGCATTTCCGATCAATCAGTTATATGGCAGCTATAGGATATAGTCGGCCGATCCTTATGAATTTCGGCAGATCGAATAAGTCTGCTAAAAGAAGAGTCCACAGCAAGTCCCATCCTTCTAACTTAAAAAACAACAGAGATATGGCATTTCCGATTAATCAGTTATATGGCAGCTATAGGATATAGTTGACCGATCCCGGCCGTTCCGACTTATATACTGCCTGCAAAGGAAAGAAGGATGTGTGCAAAGTTTGAAGTCGATAGCTTTAAAACTGAGAGACTAGTTTGCGTAGAAACAGACAGACAGACGGACAGACGGACAGACGGACAGACGGACATGCTTATATCGACTCAGGAGGTGATCCTGATCAAGAATATATATACTTTATAGGGTCGGAGATGTCTCCTTCACTGCGTTGCACACTTTTGACCAAAATTATAATACCCTCTGCAAGGGTATAAAAATACTACATTTTTTAAGTAATAATTTTACAGAAATAATGGTATAATAATAATGGTATAATAATAATGGTATAATAATAATGGTATAATACTAATAATGGTAGAATAAATACCCTAAGTTTTGATAATTTCCTTAGAAAAAGTACTACTACCTTATAGCACCCTGAACCCTGAAGAAATAAATTCCTATCCCTTGTACTTTGATGCTTAAGCCACAGTCCTTTCCAAAAAGGATAAGAAAAACACTAGGGGGGAGTAGAAATAAAATAGAAAGAAAACTGTGAAAAGAAAACACAAGCAAGACACATGGGGGAGTATCTGGGGAAGTGAAACGAAGCGAAAATAAAATTTCCCTCCCAGCTAATGATAAAAATTTCCGGTTATCGAAACAACAAGAAGAGCTGCTGGAAAATGTTAAGAAATGGTACGAAAATGTTTAAAAATAGTTTGCGAAATGCGGGTGCCATGGCACGATAAGGAAATACCAGAAAAAAATACTAAAATAAATACTCACAAGAAGCATAAATCGAATAAAAAGTTGAGAGATCTGTGGAGTGACTAATGCCCGCAACACCTACACCCTGAAACGCTGATTTAACAGCTAATTAGAGCCAAAAAAAAAGACTTGTGTTACAGCATTTTAAAAAGTAATTTTTGCCCAGCGATCCGATTCGAACCTCAAGCCAAAAAAATAAAAAAGGCAAAAAGTGGAAGAGGTGGAGCTGCTGGGGCCTTTTGTTGCGCATGCGTTAAGCGTTTGACGGCGCATTGTGTGGAATGTTAAGTGCTTTTTTCTCAGGTGCTGGCTGTTTCGGGGTTTTGGCCTTCTGGGGCCGCAAACTGAATGGGAGTGGCCACAGTCGTTCCGGCCACAGCCACCAGAGGGTTAAAGCCAGACTCGAGAAACAGTTAAAAAGTGAACCACTACCAGTAATCCCCACCAAAGATTCCAGCTCTCGGAGTCAGTTTCCTAGGGTTTTGAAATTAGTTTTCCGGGAATCATCCAGGAAGGCTCGAAGGATTATATTTCATTGCCGTTCAAGGATGGAATGACATTCCAGGAATGCATAAATCACTCGCGATTAAAAAATATAAACAAAATTAAGCCTCATTGAACTGGTTTTTTGTTGGCTTATTAATTCGTTTTTTAAAGGGTTTTTAAAAGGCATAAACGATTGTGTTTTTTGGTCGAAACTGGGTCAAAATGATAGAGTTTTTAACTTGTTTTTAAAGCAATATGCTTGAAATAAAATATACTACTCTGCTATCCACTCTTTTAGTATTTTTTAAGTATTTTTTTCATAGTTAAACAATAGTTAGTTTAAACTTTAAGCAATAACCTTTTTAAGAAAGAGGAGCAGTACCGGGTATCACACATCATTTGTTGCTTGATTTAAAAAAGGACATGAGTCCTGGAGCTTAGAGCTTCTAGGGTTGTCCATAAAATATTCTTATTCCCCCGCTTAAAGTTAAATATAATTAAGAGTAAAATTTAGCCTTGAAAACTAAAAAATAAATAATTGGAGCAAGAGAGACTGGTTCTTGCCTCCCGATTATTGTTTAAAAAAAAAAAAAATGAGAGTCTGCAGATCCAATTAATGCAGCCATCTGCTCGCCAGCGACACTCGTAAAGTTGCCGCGTACCCCTCTTGTGGCATGTTGCATGTTGGGGCCACCCTCCCCCCTGGCCAGAGCCCCTGCTTCTCCATCTCGTTGGGGCTGCGTTCTTGTGCTGCAGCCGTCGTCGCTGCACTTAATTTTCATAATTAAAAAAGTTTACCTTGGCGAACCTCATGTGCGTGCCAGTCCCCCTCCCCCCTTTTGGTAGAAGCGTTTTTGTAATTAATTTATGCAAATAATCAGAGACGCCGCTTAGGGCTGCCACCCCGGCCAATTGCAATCGCCCCCAGTCTAGTTCCAGCTCCACCCCCGCCCATGCATGGCCAGCGCTGACCCGGCCCCCACCCACCCTTCTGTGGCCCCTTTTTTCCCCCGGAATTCTTGGAATATATATACAATATATATATTATTTTTTAGCCACTCCCTCGCGCCAGGATTAAGTAGACAAGTTGGCAAAACACAGCCCCCCAGCACCGCCCAGCATGTCATCATAATTCCTGCTACATATGAGTGTGCCACCAGGGGGGTTGCAAAGTGGAGAACGGAATGGGGAAAATGGAAAATGGAAAATAGGGGCGCTCGGCAAACTAGTTTTTCTGCAATACTTTACTTTCCGCCCTCCACCGCTCTCTCTGTGCGCTCCTCTGGCCTCGCTCCTTGGCTCCTTTTGCTCCTTTTGCTCCTTTTGCTCCTTTTGCCGTTTCGGAATTTATTATAAAATATTTTGTATGTAATTCCCTTCTTGACTTGGACTTGGACCTGGACCTGCTAGCGCCCTCCAGCCTTTGAGCTTCAGAATTCCAGATAGAAGGGGATTGTCCTTTTTACTCCAAGACCTCAACTGAACAGAAGGAAGAAAGGATCTTTAAGAAATCATCAATTTAATATCGCTTCCTAGTCCAAAAAGAAGGCAGCTTTAAGGGGGGTCGTAGGCCTTTCACTGATTTTTCCCCCCTTTTTTTTTGGCCTGGCCAAGACACAATGACTGGGCCAGGCACCAGGTTGCCGAAGGGTTGCAAGGACCCTCGCTGGAATTGTCAAACAAAGGCTCAAGGGGAAGCAGTTGGTTATTGACTCCGGTACTCTGGTACTCTGGTACTCTGCTCCCGAGCCTAATGACTTGAGCTCAGTCCAAAGTCACTGCGAAAGTCACTGTCCCAGTCACTGTGCCAGTCACAGCCAGCACTAAGCGCCCTCGCGCGGCTCCAGCTTGCGCCTTTTGTGACCGGGAACTCTCAATCAAAGCTCCAGCTTTCTGCTCCCCTTTTTGGCAGGCAAGGAAAAGAATTACAAAAAAAAAGAAACCAAAATAAAAAATGAAATTTCACAAAGGGGGGGAGTCATAAAACTAACGAAACAGTGGGGCGACAAAAAAAGGAGAGTTGGGAAACCAACTGCGGTTGTTGGCCCGATTTTCTCTGCAGGCCACTTTTTGTTTTGGGGGGGGGGGGGGGAGGAAGTGAAGGAGCAAAGGGTTCGAAACCAATGTTTTTTGGTTGAATTTTTCGATTTTTTTTAGATTTTTGAGAAACTGAGATGCTAAGGGTTCGAAACTCCTTGCTTCTCCTTTTTTTTTCACTTTTTTGAAAGATTTTTGAAGACTTCAGGCTTGCTTTTGAGGATTTATTTTTTAAATAATATTTTAAAATATTAAAAAATAGCCTTTTTAAAACTTAACGCATTTTTTTCGCTCCCCTATTTTTTGGTTTAAGGGGGAGATGTGTTGTTGTTTTTTATCGACCAAAAAGGGGTTATTGCCCGACACTGGCCAACACCCGACTCACCATTAAAAAATAAATAAAAGATGTAAAAAATAAAGTAAAAATAGGGGGTGGAGGGGGGGTCCCACTGCACAGTGGGAAGCCCTTTGCGAGCGGCGCTGACTGACTCACTTCGAGTACTCGAGAGTGTGTTGCACCCGCAACAAAAATGCGAAAAAAAGGCAAAAATTGTTTTTTGAAAAAGGAAATATATAACAGAAATTAGGAGAAGGATTATAAGAGTGAGAATTTGAGAGGGGGAGGGGGAGGGGGAGGTAGTTGGAGAGGAGAAGCGGAGCGAGAGAATGTTTATTTTGCGTGTCGGGGCACTTAGCGCGATTTCCGCTTCTAGGCGAGGCCCCGAGACAAAGTAACTCTCGCTTCCAGGCTCTCCCTTTTGTGCCAGGACATCCTTCGCCCTTTCCCTGGCCTGGGGCTCTTCCTTGAGGCATCCCTAATGCTTCATTAACCGGCTTTTCCGAGGGTGCTGCAAGAAATGTTTATTTTTTGAAGGGTTTCTGGGTTGATACTGTGGAATATATGTTTCTACAAGTTTTCAGGAGGATCTATTATGCCACACTATGTCCTAGGGAGAAGGGTTCCAGACTTAAGATCACTATTCCACCAATCGTGAGATCATAGCATAGGGATGAGTAGAGAATATTCCACAAATACCAAGATCCATTTATCCCACAAAGGTCTATGAGGTTTTCTTGAGAGTCACCCAGTTCTCACCCAGTTATTTCTCTCTCTGCATCGAAAAACTCACACAAAGCATTCCTAAGAGTGTGTTTTTCTTGCCTCCCGCGCATTAGTCTCGGGACCGGGACGAGGACTACCCGTAGTGCCACTACCTGAGCTACTTTTGGGCAGATATCGGATGACAGTACCCCGCCGTCGGCCCTGCAGCCTCGTCCTGGCTAAGTGGCCCAATGCTCATTGAAATTCGAGGCTGAAACCGCCAAGCCGCCGAACATCAAATGTCAAGAGAAAACCAAGAAGAAGCTGGAGAAACAAAAGCGGAGAGGAGAATGGGAAAGGAAAGCAAAGAGAGAGCGAGCTGTAATCAAATATCAATGGAGAGGAGATGGCATTATCCTGCAGGATATGCCCAGGCAGGCCCACTTGGCAGATAGAGATATTTCGGGACAAAAAGTTGGCTAATTAAGCTTTAGAGACTGAGAGACTGCGAGAGAGGGAAACTATAGTGTCGAAAAGCCAAGACAAAAAAAAGGGAACTGGAAGGATGAAAGGAGCAGTGAGCTAAGGACATCCCTGGCTATCGAACGGATGCTGCAAATGATTCAATCACTTTGGATTAGATGCCGATTCTCCTGCTCTTTCTCCCCATTCTTCTGAAGCGACAAACTGCGGAGGAAACCCTTTGGAAGCCAGCCGTTGGAATTAAAGAACATTTAACACAAAAGCGAATCCCCTCCCTTAGTGCTTTGCATTTTTATTATGTTTCTGGCTTGGCGGAAAGGAAGAAGGCTTCTGGCTGGATGACTGGCTGGGCTTTAGATTCTACAAAACTTCTTCCAAACAAACCGGAGAGGCGAGGCTACAAACGGGGAGATTTCCACGAAAACTGCAGTCGTAAAGTTTAATTGTGGCCGAGACTGCAGTGGTGGGAAGATGTGGGACAGAGGCTGGCAGCTGTTTTAGAAAAATAGTGAAAATATTTACAAAAAAAAAATAGAAAGAGCTGGAAACTGCATCGAAATTTTGCACAAAAGTGTTGCCAGAGCCAGGACTAAGAGCTAGGGCGGAGGAAGGCCGAAAAGGCGTGGTCCAATAAACAAGGACTTCCGCTTCCTCCTCTGCGCCTCCAACAATCCAATGAAAAATTGTCCAAATAAATATTTTCTCAAAGCACAGCTCGCCCCAAAACTTGACAGAAAAAATGGGGAAAAGTGTAGTGGGGGAAAGGAAAAGGAAAACAAGACCGTCGAACAAGTCAACTGATGAAAGCGAAAAAAAAACGTAAAAAATAAAGTGGAAAAAAAATTAGGAAGTTCACACTCGAGTCAAGCATGAAATTGTAGAGGAGAAAGTGCAATGGGCGCATGGAAAAGTGCAAGAAGGACCAACGAACTTCACTTGACCATGTTGGACAGTGTCCTCGTCCTCGTCAATGGCCTATAGACCAAGAAGAAGAACAGCTACAGGACTCACACCCCAAAAAGGAGGCGGAGAAGGGGCGAGGAGGTGAGGAATTTCCCAGTGACATCAAAATTTACATTTTGCACTCAAAAAGAGTGCGAAGTGAGAGGCAAAAAATGATAAAAAAAAGCAAGAAAATACGAAATTGTATAAAAGGGAAAACAACTTTCAGAGGAACAACAGGGAGGGGACAGAAGGCCAAAAAAAGGGGGACTTTAAAACGAAGATTAGATACTCTTTGGATTAAGTCCAACATTAGCTAGAAGTCTAGGGTTTTTTGGTCCAAAATTGTTTCTTTTTTATTAAGAAGTTAGAGGAAGTAATAATTAAGGAGTATCCCAAATTTCAGTTCGATATCTAAAGAACTATAGAGACTAGCCCACTTTAAAGCAAATTGGCGGACAGACGGACAAGCGGACAAACGGACAGTCTTATGATTTATTTAGAAGCGAGGATTATAGAGTTAATGGCTATATGTCTACTATCAGCTCTATATCTTAGGAACTATAGCGGCTTGCTTGCCTTAAAGTGACTTTGCGGACAGACGGACAAGCGGACATTCTTAAACTGTCCTGATAAGTTACATAACAGATAAGTTATTAGAAGAGAGTATTATTAAGAGAGTTCTATACCAACTTTGAGCCTCATATGTTAAGAACTTTAGAAGCTAGCCCGCTTTAAAGCACTTTCGCGGACAGACGGACACGCGGACAGCGAACTAGAGGACGTAGTGACAGTACCCCCAGGTAGGATGCCTCAGAAAGAGGGCTACACTATGCCACATGCACTATGTGGAGCTGTGTGGAGGTGTTGGCTCTGCAACAACACAAAGTTGGCAATAAAAATGCAACCAAGCCGGGCCCGAGGACGGGGCCAGCAGAGGAAGGGACTAAATCATAAATGGATGATAGTCCGCACCAGGAAAGTACAAAAAAAAATGAAAAGTTATGGGGAAGGAGTGTCGTCCACCCGGGCCTTTGGGGAAAAGGAGAAGCCAAAGGAGAAAGGCGAAAGGATAGCATAGGAAATGAGTTTCAGGACTTTCCTAGCTTCCTAGGCTGGCTGGCTGGCTGGCTTCCATCTAATGGCAACGGCCACTCGGTGGCACCACACAGATTTCATTTTGAACTTTGGAGGTCTACTTTCGAGGAATATAGACTCGCCACAAGGACTGGCCCAAGCCCACATTTAAATTTATACAATTAGAGGAGAAGCTTCTTTAAAGAGAGTTTAAAGGGCTCTCATTGGAGTTTCCTTCACTACCACTCCCTGGATAGATCCTTTTTGATCTCTGACCTAGTCCCTTGGGGAATAGTTTCAGTGGAAACATGCATCCTGATTTGAATATTTTCATTTCCGATTCATTCCGAAAAGAAACACTTTATTCCCTCTGTCCTCCGCTCTGTTCCTCCCTCTGGGTCCCTGTTTTAATTTCCATTGCCACTTGCCCCCAATTGAGTCACTTGCCATTCACCAAAAACCGAGAGACTGGCCGGAGAAGACATAAAAAACTGTCATGTGCTGGCCCCCATCGCGGAGACTCGCCAGCTGGAGCCTGTAGTGTTTGATTTGCGCTTGATTTATGCGCTTTTTAAATGGCAAAGATTAGACATTTGTTTAGCAATTAATTTTGGATGACACTCGGGATGCCCACGAAAATGAGGCGACACAAGATGTGGCATCATCAGTGGGTGCCCCGGAGGCGGGGGGGAGGAGTTGCATCATTAAGACAAAACGCCTACATGAACTCAATCTCGTGTGGTTGTTGTGTTTCCAGCCAGCCACTGGTTTTACTTTTCCTCTTTAATTTTCTTCGTCTAGTCCCCCCTCCCCTGTACTATTTGGGGAAGGGGGCTTCGTACTCCTCCTCCTCCTCCTCCTCTTCTTCTTTTTTTTGTGGCATCAAGCGAAACGAGGCAGGCAGGTGCTAATTAATTATAAACGCTGATCACAGGGTAGCAGGTATAGACCAGAAGAGTACTAAGAAGTAGACATAATATACGTTTTTTTTAAGTTTAATCCCCTTTTCCAGAACCGGTTGAGAATTATAGAGGCTTGAAAGCAAGAATAATGGTACAAATTTATTTAAAAAGCATAAAAATGTGTACTTAAAAACTTAAGAAGCTCTATAGCTTGGTTTTTTTATAGTTTTCCATATAAGAATTGAAAAAAAAACTTTTGTTAGAACCACTTGAGAATTATAGAGGCTTTAAAGCGAAAAGAAAGGGAAGAAATCATTTTAAAAGGCTTCAAAAAGGCTACAACTTAATCTTAAGCCCAAAAACATAGATAGAAGTAAAATAAATAGTTAAAAAATAAAAAAACGCTACAAATTAATGAGTAATCCTTAAGTCGAGACACCTTTTTCGAAGCCCTGTCATCTGGTAGTGAAACGGAAGAAGGTGAAAGGTGTCTGGACGGAGTCTAATGATGGAACTGGTGGGCTTTTCGAGGGGAAGGTGTCGCAACCGTGTTCGAAACACACACATATAAGACACATACATATATTTGGGGTGTTTTTTTGGGGGGGGGGGGAGATGGGGACAGAGCATCAAGTGCCGCACCTCATCAGTTTAGGGGCGATGTTGACTTCATTTCTTTCACTCTTCCGCTGACTTGGAAAGTTTACTTTAAAGACATCTTTATTTTTTATCCAAAAAGTGTTTCTTTTTCTTTTTTTTTTAGAAAAAAAAGCAGAAAAAAGGCGAAAAAATGTTTGGAATGCTTCCATTTCAACTTAATTAGCTTAAAAGCTGCCCAAATTCCTTCCAAAAGTTTTCTTTTTCCCTTTTCCAGTTTTTCTTTATTTCTGTTTTGTTTTTTATATTTTTTATCCCATTTTTTTTACACTTTTGCTAAAAAAAAAAGGAGCAAAAAATGGCAACAAAAGTTACAGAGCTTTGGGTAAAGTTTTTCTTGTGGAAAGTTGCTCGAAATTTCAATAAAATAAATGATTTAAAGGAATTAATTATGTAAGAGTGATTTTTTTTAAGATTAAAATAGAACTCTCTCCCCAAACTATCCACTATTTGTATTTTCTTCTCCCTTCTTCCACTTTTCTGCAAAAATCTCAAATCTTTTCTATTTTTATTCGCAGAAGATCTCCTCTCGCTTGCCAAATTGCTGGCCCCGAGTGGCATTGGAGTTTGAAGGCATTTGCTGTGTATATATTCATGTGCCACATGCCTCGTGCCCCACCACCTTGGCGTGGCATGTAGTTTATTTATTTCATAGTTTTTGTGCTGCATCATCTTCATTTCCGGCCAGTAATAGAAGGGGAGAGGGCCGCCCTCTTCCCAGAGAGAGAAATATTATAGACTCAAGGTCTAAAACCTGCTATTTCTTCTAAACAAAGTAGCTAGTATTTTGTTTCAGTGCAGCAACTAGAAGAAGAAAGCAAAAGAACTTCCTAAACAGGAAGAAACCAGGAACGAGATGGAGATTTTGGGGAGTACGGGTTATGGAGAGCCGCAAAGCATTTTGTTTTTATGCGGCACTTGCGTGTGGCAGTTGCATTAAGCCAAAAAAAAAAAAAAAAAAGAAAGAGGTTGGGGCACCGGATCCTCCAGACAGAGGCCACCACGACCCCACATGAAGTGAGCCAAACTGGGTGGGTGACAAAGTGGCCGTGATTATGGCCACGATACACTAAAAGTTACCAAAAAAAAGCATCTAGTCTTCCCCACCCTGAAGCCCCTCTAGCTCCCCCCCCCCGCAATCATCATAATCATCATCAGAGACGTTTAATTGAAATGGCCCGACGCACGCCATGACCATAAAAAGCATTTCAAGGTGCCGCATTAGTCGTCAGCCCCAACGCCCCATCGGCCGGGGAAAATATGTTGATGCGAGCCAAGTGCCAAGTTGCTCATTTTTTTTACCAAAAAAAATGTGAGAAAAAAACAGTAGAAAATATGACAATTATAAATAAATAAGATTTGGGGGGCGATTTATCACAGAAGCCTTGAGAGCAAGTCTTGGAGCTAAGGGGAGCGAGTGAGCAGTCCATCATCATAAAAAACAGACTCTCAAAGATTTTTTACACTCATTTTTCACATTTTTTTTGAGATTCTTAGGCCTCTGTCTTTAATGTCTGAGAGTTAGTGGAGAAAACCAGGGCTAGAACTGGTGGAAAAGGACATAGAACCAGAACTATACGATACCTGGTACTTTCCTCTCCACTCTGAAGAAGACGCAAGTTCGAAGCTTTTCCCTCATCCCTTTGGCTTATTTTTTCCTCTAATTTTCACTCCAAAAGTACCAGGTACAACCACCTTGATCCATTACCACTCTTTCTCATCATAATAGTATGCCTTTTCCTCCTTTGCGGTTAACCGCACCGCTCCCATGATGTTGCACTAATTCCGTGTCCAACAATGACGATTATGAGCCGAATTTCCACAAACTTTGTTCGATATTTCCCTTTTTTCTTCGCCTGCCTTGGGGGGTGATGGAGTCACCACTCACACACCCTGCGCTGTCCTGATAAGCATGCAAAAGTTGAGGTTCAGCATATTTTCGGGGGAAAATTCAATTAAAAGGCAACAAACGATGTCAGCAGGGGTGAGGCGAGGAAAGCGAGGAAGCGCGTCATGCATCAATCAATGGCATCATCAATCATAAGCCAACAAACAACACATATATATATATATATATATATATTGTCTTTGTATATACACATGATATTCATATTTATGCGAGCAAGTCATTCATTGAATTCGAGTTCAAAGCAAATTAATTAGAGCTCGACTGCGACTGGCGATGGGCTGGCAGGGGTTAAGGGTTAAGAAGCGGGCTTGCAAAGTGTGAGAAATCCAACGATAAAGACCATGACGCACTCCAGAGTACTTTGGGCAAATAGCATTTGAAATATTTACAATATTTCTCTTTTTTTTTATCATTATTTGTATTTCATCAGAGGGCCATAAATTGGTTTTGAAAGGGGGAGCTTAGTCAGCTGAAAAGGGGGGGTCGCTTTCAAGTAAGCGAGGGGAGAGTTGCGGACAAGCGGACAGACGGACAAACTTGGTGTTTTTGGTTTAGTTTTAGAGTTTAGCTTCTTTCTTATTACATTTTTGTTTAAAAATAAAACATTTTTATATAGTTTTTGAATGAGGTATACCCTTATAGTCTTACAGACAAGCGGACAAACGGACAAACGGACAAGTGGACAAGCGGACAAGCGGACAGACGGACAAACTTTGTGTTTTTTGTTTAGTTTTAGAGTTTAGCTTGTTTCTTATTACATTTTTGTTTAAAAATAAAACATTTTTATATGGTTTTTGAATGAGGTATACCCCTTATAGTCTTACAGACAAACGGACAAACGGACAAGTGGACAAGCGGACAAGCGGACAGACGGACAAACTTTGTGTTTTTTGTTTAGTTCTAGAGTTTAGCTTGTTTCTTATTACATTTTTGTTTAAAAATAAAACATTTTTATATAGTTTTTGAATGAGGTGTACCCCTTATAGTCTTACAGACTAGCGGACAAGTGGACAAACGGACAAGCGGACAAGCGGACAGACGGACAAACTTTGTGTTTTTTGTTTAGTTCTAGAGTTTAGCTTGCTTCTTATTACATTTTTGTTTAAAAATGAAACATTTTTATATAGTTTTTGAATGAGGTATACCCCTTATAGTCTTACAGACAAGCGGACAAACGGACAAGCGGACAAACTTGGTGTTTTTTGTTTAGTTTTAGAGTTTAGCTTGTGGCTTATTACATTTTTGTTTAAAAATAAAACATTTTTATATGGTTTTTGAATGAGGTATACCCCTTATAGTCTTACAGACAAGCGGACAGACGGACAAACTTGGTGTTTTTTGTTTAGTTTTAGAGTTTAGCTTGTTTCTTATTACATTTTTGTTTAAAAATAAAACATTTTTATATAGTTTTTGAATGAGGTATACCCCTTATAGTCTTACAGACAAGCGGACAAGCGGACAAACGGACAAGCGGACAAGCGGACAGACGGACAAACTTTGTGTTTTTTGTTTAGTTTTAGAGTTTAGCTTGTTTCTTATTACATTTTTGTTTAAAAATAAAACATTTTTTTATGGTTTTTGAATGAGGTATACCCCTTATAGTCTTACAGACAAGCGGACAAGCGGACAAGCGGACAGACGGACAAACTTTGTGTTTTTTGTTTAGTTTTAGAGTTTAGCTTGTATCTTATTACATTTTTGTTTAAAAATAAAACATTTTTATATAGTTTTTGAATGAGGTATACCCTTATAGTCTTACAGACAAGCGGACAAACGGACAAACGGACAAGTGGACAAGCGGACAAGCGGACAGACGGACAAACTTGGTGTTTTTTGTTTAGTTTTAGAGTTTAGCTTGTTTCTTATTACATTTTTGTTTAAAAATAAAACATTTTTATATAGTTTTTGAATGAGGTATACCCTTATAGTCTTACAGACAAGCGGACAAGCGGACAGACGGACAAACTTGGTGTTTTTTGTTTAGTTTTAGAGTTTAGCTTGTTTCTTATTACATTTTTGTTTAAAAATAAAACATTTTTATATGGTTTTTGAATGAGGTATACCCCTTATAGTCTTACAGACAAGCGGACAAGCGGACAAGTGGACACACGGACACCAGCATTCATTTCCCATCGAATTTCTAACCAAAAGATTTTGTAGAGCCCTCCACTAAAGCATACCCTTCACAGTCCGTAATTCCATTAATTGTACTGCTCTCTTTGTTCAGTTTCCCCCCTTTTTGGGGTTAACCTCAATTATGACTGTAATTTTTCTACGCCCCCCCTACGCGCATCCTCTGCGGATAGACTCGGCCTGTTAATGATAATTCATTGATGTGTGATTGGCAAACAAAATTGTTAATTTCTACCGGCGATGATGTTAACGAGAAATTCGTTAATTTTACGTAAATTCACAATTTGTTTATTCCATGCCCCATGCCCCATGCCTCCAAGCTGTGTATTTGTGTAATATTATTGCCGCTGACAGGGGGCAGTTGAGTTAATGAGGCGTGTCGGCCAAACATATAGTTAACATTAACTATACGCCTCTCGATGCGATGCCAATCGATTGGGCTTGCTTTGGGCCTCAATCTGAATCTGAATTAATTGTTAAGCGAATTTACAAATCCAACCCAAACACATTAATTTATTTATGATTTTTCTCCGCTCTTTCCTTCCAGGTATGTATCTTGGCCGGACTCTTGCGAAATAATAGAAATAATAATAAAAGTATTACGAAAAACTAAGGTAGGAACTACGTTCGATTACCGCCACATCCGCACAATCTATTATTTATTTCTCATTGAGGTCACCGCCAGGCGTTCACCTTAATGCTCCGAGGAGCACCTTCCTCCATCGATGCACGATGTGTTGGAGGCATCATTAGGGTCATGGCGTACTTTCCGGGTGAATCGGTATATTTTTGCATTACATATTGATGATATAATTAGCGAAGAGAGGTTATGCCTATCTTTCAGTGTGACCATAGCATAGCTACTTGTCTGGACGTGTTTACTTTCCTGCCAGTGTGCCCGTTTGCCTCGCCAACTCCTTTACTCTTTCACCTTTTTCTTTGCTTTGCAAGAAGAAGTGCATCTTTGTCGCCCTTGCCATTCCCGGGATATATAATATGTCGGTCTGTGTATGGGAATATATATATATATATACGTTTTCTTCTCACATCGCTTAGCCTTTGTTTGTTGTTGCTGGCATTGTTGTCGACTGGCCAGAAACTCGCGGTTTTAATGTGTTTTTAATGTTATTTCCATGACATGCCGCCAACATTTAAGCCTGGCCCCAGACACTCACGGGGTTAAGCGGGTCTGGGAGAGGGCTGTGTGGGGTTAAGAGGGCGGGGCCGTTAAGAGTGGAAGCGAGAGGGTCATAAACATAGTTTGTTGCACGTTTTTCGCATGGCCCTCCTCTTGCTGGAAACTTCTTCCCATGTCATGTGGCATTTTTTTCCTATATTTTATGACAAAAAAAAAAAAAAAATGTTTAAAAAATGTAGACTTTTAATATTTAATTAGAAGTATAATTTTTTTTTTAACCTCCAGCAAGGGTATTTAAATTAGACTTCTTTTTAATAAAAACACTCTTCCCGCCCACCTTCGGGCCAGGTCTTGGAGTTCGAGACTCCAGAGCCCCCTTCCTCAGGCCCTGCTCTACGGCTCTGCCTCTGGTTGATGCATTAATGTGGTACTAGGAAATATTTTGAATATTTACTCTGAAATCTGTGTGAAAAAATAAAAGAGAATTTTTTACACAAAAAATAGACAAGAAAATCGAAAATAAAAACAGTTTTTATGGCATTTCCGGTTTGCTTTTTTGGCTTCAAATAAGAGTTTCTCGACCAGAAAAGTGCCCTAAAATGCTTAATATTAAATATTAATTTCCTTAAATATTGCCGCTCCCCTATTTTATTTATTTTTAAGACCCATTTAACGCACTTAATGGCTTGCCACAAATATTTTGACATAAAACCGCAAGATCCTCTCCAATTTCCAAACTAAGCCCCCAAACACCTCTGATCTTATTACGCTTGGGCCCATTAAAAAGGGGCGTGGCCCTGGATAGGGGCGGGGAAGGAACAGCTGGTTTATGTCCCAGCTAAGTATGATCGATCGGTTGGATCGATAAACGAAACAAATTTATGCCCGAAATGTGAAAAGAAATCTTCTCTCCCCCCTCGACTTTGTTTCTGTTTCTGTTTCCCTTTTTCTGTTTTTTTGCTGAAATGGGTTGCGATTTGCCACGCCCCTTGACGCCGCTCCCTGTTTCCCATGAAACCTTTTTTGTTATTCTCATTGTTGTTGTTGTTGCTGTAGCATCCTGCTGCCACAAAAGCCGGGAGTCGGTCTGGAGTCTGGAGTCTGGAATCTTGTTTTCATTTTCCCCGATGCCGAGATGCCGCACACATGTTGCCATGTGGCACATCTTGAGGTTCAATTACTTGTAATTTTAGCCGCAACGAAAACAGCTTACAAGTCGCAGATCCTTTTGTGTGAAATGTGTTTCAAAATATTCCAAGGACTGGGGGAGTAGCTGCCTTTTTCTTTGAGATACTTTCTGGTAGATACTTCTCCCAAAGGGAATAAAAACTCTAATAATTAGCCTTTATAGAGTTGATCCTTTTCAGTTTAAGAGACCTATCTCATACCTTTAATTTCAATATGTTGTGTATCCTTTTTGGTCCTTGTTACACCTTGTTTTTGTTGTCCTTTGCCTTAAGTTGTGATTTCCCCGGCAGCATCACTTTACAGTTACAGTTTACAGTTCTCAACCTTTTCCCATTTTTTTCCATCCATCCATCCGTCTACTTCCTTCTGCCGCTCCTTGCGCATCCTGGCCAGCTGCCTTGTTGTTCTTTCATGCTTAAGTTGTTGTAATTGAAGTGTAAATTTTTACATCTGTTTAATATGCATTAAAGGCAACAACAACAACAACAACAACAAGGCGAATCGATAAAATGATTAAGGCAGCGCGCCTGTAGGCAGTGGATAGAGTTCACAGGGCAGGATGTGCGAGGGCGGAACGAGGAGTACGAGCCTCGATGTGTGAGGGCGCCAATGGCAGACAGCAGTTGGGCGGATTGGTTACTGGAATTGAACACCAAACAAGACACTGCGATAAGTTAGGGGCATTTTTTAACAGTTTTTCCAAGGAAGGTTGAAGAGTATCTATGAGATACCCGGTACTGTTTAGAGACCATTCTACTTCAAAGACTTTCTTTCTCAAAAGGCATTCTTAAACTATGTAATACCTGGTACTTTATATTCAAAAGGATCAAGGTTAGCTTGAGGTTCATTTTAAAATAATAATTGCCAGGATTATAGCTCCCCCTACTACCTGATACCCGGTACTTCCTCCCTTCGACATGACTTGCTAGAAGACTACCCAATATTGGTGACATTTTCTTGGAGTGGAATTGGCCAACTCCTTGAACCGTAGGCCATCGTTTAATTTGGTCTCATTACCAAAGCCGCCTTTTCTCCCATTTCCCAGCTTTTTCTTTTCTTTTCTTTTGTTTTTGTTGTTCTCCTACTGTTTTTCTTTTCGTTTCAATTTTTCTTTTTTCATTTTCATTTTTTTTTTTTTTTTTTGGGTTGTACTTTGTTGATTTTCCGCTGTTTTTCCAGCCGTCGCACACCCATGTGCCTGCCCATACATATGTATGTGTGTGTGGGGGGGGGGGGGGGGTTTCCCCGCAGCCACCTACTGATTTTCCTCGATTTTCCTCCGGGGTCTGTTATTTTGCATTCATCTGGCAAACAAGTCACGTAACATAAACGATGTATGATGGCTGGCAGTCGAGGGTTAAGCAATGGGAATGGACAGGCCCGGACAGGGGCGACTAGGGGCGTAGGTTTTCGGGGTTGGCATGGTCAAGTGGCAGTGGAAGGTGCAAACAAAACATCAACAACACAGCCGAATAGAACAGAAAGGCAACAAGGAAAGGCCAAGGAACAAGAAAAATATTGTGCATAAAACTTTTCTAATAATAACGATCACATGGCCGTAGACGGAATATGGTCGCCGAAGGGGGCCGGGGCTGGGGCCTCCGCCCGACGGAATGGGCTCCAAGACAATGCCACACAGTGGTGGGTGTGGCAGGGCGGCTATTGTTTCATTCAGCCAACAAAAGTTTGCGTGCAGAAATTAATTGCGTGACCAAGAAAACAAAACAAAGTACTCTGGGAGGAAAATCAAAGCAGAAAACAATAAGTGAAAGCAATTGAAAAAGAATTCTTTTATTTCACTTCCTGGGGGGGGCGGTCGGGCGGTCGCTTGGTCGGCGAAATGGGCGAAATATTAAAATTTAACAAGTTTGTTCAACAAGAACCAGAAGCGCAGCAAAGCAAAATGTTAACTACAAAAAGTGTGACTATAAAGAGCCTTCGAGTTGTGGGGCCAAGTCGGTGATGGCTTTTTTAGGAAGGCTTTTCCGAAGGCCAGGAGAGCTGCAGGACACTGAGACCTAGAGGGAGAAAGACAAGCTTTTAAGTTATAGATTATTATAGTTATAGCTCATTATAGTCATAGATTTTAAATGAAAACATTGCTTGAAATCTTAAAGAGAAGCTTAGAGGGACAGAAAGTGAGGTTATGTTTACAAAACTTTATAAAATATTTAAAGTTTTTGCTCTTAAATGGCAAGTAGAGACTATATCATACCAGGTACTTGGCCATAAAGATGGCCTATGAATTCTTTGTCCAAAATACTTTGAAATATTAAACAAAAGCATAAAGCTTAGAGCCCATAGAGTAAATGCCCGCTTTCAAGAAAGTGAGGTTATTTATTTTAGAAGACTATTTGATGGAAATGTCAACTTTTTCATAAAAACTAAGGACAATACCTTAGTAATAATATTAATAATAATAATATAGGTATTCAAAAAGATGGAAGTATAAGTTCCTCATCCAATATACTTGAAAATATTAAACAAAATCATAAAGCTTAGAGCCCATAGAGTAAATGGACGCTTTCAAGAAAGTGAGGTTAACCTTCTTAAGGATATGATACCCCATACTTGGTCAGAAGAAAAGATTAACAAAATAACCTTAAAATTTCATCAAATATTTACTAAAGACATGCCTTCATCATTCCCACCTATTAAGGCCTGGATGGCTTCTATTAAAGCAAAAGTTATGCAATTTTGTTGGCTTGCAAATTATTTATTCGGCCAGCAGTGACAAGGCATTTTTTATTCATTTATTCGAACGGCCAGGACTCGGACGGGCCGGCAAACACCTTGAATGTGCAATTCTATCTCCGCTCCTGAAAATATTTTACGCTCAATTAAATTTTTTGTCCTGGCTATCTTCCGCAGCACAGGCAGGCCTGGTTGCATTTTATTATTTTATTTTTAAATTTTCACTCTGGCTCCCTGGTTCGGCGGAGGGGGGTGGAGTTTGGATAAAATATTTGCGGCCGAACTGGAAACACTCTGACCCCAATCCCTGACCTGACCTGCACCGGATTCGGATTCCGATTCCGATTCTGACTCGGATTCGGATTCGGATAGTGATTGTGACTGTGATTCCTGGCCAGGCCAGGCCATCCTCAGCGTTCGGGGGCCTTTTATTTTTTTGCCTCTTCGCTTATTTTTTTGGCTGATTTCTGCCTGGTTTCTGGCCGGGCTTTGTACGGGTCCCAGTTGGGGAATTTAATTCACATTGATTGCATTTCGAGCGCCGCATTGCGTTGCATTTTAAATAATGCCAGCGGCTTCTGATTTTTTGCCGGCGGGGCAAGATGCCAGGGCGATGCCCGGAGCCTGGCGTCCGGACGGAGAGGGTCATCACTTTAATTAAACAAATGCCACGCGAAGGCGTCAATTTTTTGCAATTTGAAGATGGCAGCTGGGACAAAAAGGGGGGGAAACAATTTTTGCGAGAGATGAAACAGAAATGGGGGATTGATGGGAATGGGAATGGGACTGGGAATGGGAATGGCTATGGAAATGGAAATGAAAATGGTCTGGGGGCAATTATGAACTGCTGTCTGTAAATACAAACAAGAGCCTATAGATCGGCGGCAGCTGCTATCGTTTAACGCACACCAGGTGGCGCCAATAAACACTCTGCGTCCAGAGTTCGAGTTCGAAACTTCGTAATGGAAAAAAAGTTAAAAAAAAAACAGCCAGAGTGATTAATTTTGCAGACTTTAAAGCTTAATGAAATTAAAATAAAAAACGGCGAAAGGCAAAGTTTCAATTCAAAGGGAAAACAAAGTTTCCTTCACAAAAAAATGATTTAAAAAAAAAAAATGGGAATTATAATCAACCAATTAGTTAGATTTTCTCTCAAAGCCCACACACACGCTAGATGCACGAAATTATAAGTTAAAAGACATTTAATCTGGTCGTATAATTAGGTTGGAAAAAAGTTGCATAATAAACAGAGCCAGAGTGTGAAAAAGTGGGGAAAAAAAATGTTCAAATGGGGCTTACCGGGCTAAGCCCAGACGCATTCGGTCAGGGGTGCAGTTGCTGTTACTGGTAGCGAGTCCTGGTCCTGCTCCTGCTTCGTTTTTAATTATGGACATAATTATTTAATGAATATGTGCGAATACATTATGTCCGGCTGCGAGGTCGTGTTGCAACATACATGTGGGTGTAATTATACGGCCAGACTGGCATTGCAGCGGCCTGCCTTCTGTAAAGGAAAATCAATTTAATTTTGACTTTGCGAGCAAACAAACGGCCGCCAATATCAACCATAACGATATGGAAAAATCATCTTACCAGCTCGCTTGTATGATTTTAATCATTCGCAGCAACAACGCTGAGAAATAATAATAAATAGGCGTATAATAATTGAAAATACAATTAGCATAATTGGTGGCAGGGCCGGCAGAGGCGGAAAAAAGTATAATTAACATAATTAGTGTTTACACATATTTAGCCGCGTCTTTTTTTATCGGTTGGGTGGTTGTGGGTGGCTGCCAATGTTTGTGTTTCATTCGGGGCCACTAGCCATAAGCGGAAGCACCTTCTTCGGAAACGCCAATCCAGAAGAATCACGGAATGTCACTCCCTTATCTGCTGCGTGTCATTGCGGATGGTATATGGAATAATGGGAGTATCTTTTGTTTTTTAAATAAATATAATGCCACAAACTGTTTGCCATAAATTGTGTGTTTGCTTTCGCCCATAAATTGTGCAACGTTTTTGTGCCGTTTTTTTTGGTGGAAAATGCTTATCAAACAATTTCCGCAAATGAAATCAAATATATGCTGGAATATGAGCCAGCCCCCCCCGAGATAAGCCCCATTCTGCTGCTCTATAAATATTTTAATCCCGCTCTGTGTCAGTTTCCTTTTTCAGCCTTTAATGGGATTAGCTTTTTTGTTGCCATGAACTGCTCTCCGCCCTCCTTGGACCAATATGTGGCTTGTTTTGATTGTTTATTGTGTCTTTATGTGAAGCCCATTAAGTCGAAACATTTCATGCATTTATTTCATTTCCAAATTCCCCATTTTTTTCCCCCAAAAAGAGACATTTTTGGGGAATTCCTGCTACCAAACTGGGATGCATCTCGGACTCTTTAAGTTCTGGGCCAAAAAAAAAAAACAGAAAGAGGAGGAATTTATATGGAAATATCAGGCAAGACTCTGGACAGGACGTACGTGAGAAGAAACGGAACGGAATGAAACAAAATGAAATGAAATCAGGCAAATAAAATAAATAAATAAAGCCAGAGGGACTGTAAGAAGTGCAAGGCAAGAAACTTTTGAATAACAAATGAAGCATCCAGCTCCCGGTGCCTGCGACTCCGACTCAGACTGCGGCACAAACAAAACCTGAGCGGACTTTTTAAGCAGATTCGTCCGGCACTAAAGATGGCAACAAAAAAATAAAAAAAAAGAGCAAAAAAAGCAAAGAGTTGAGGCGACTTTTTTTCTTCCTTCTGTGCGGACTTGTGCTGCATCAGCATGAGGAGCAGAAGCAGAAGCAGAAGCATCAGCATCAGCAGCAGAAGCAGTGGCAGTCGGAGCCACAGAAGCCGCTGCCAAAAGTCAGAAAGTTAAGCGACCTCTTGCCATTTTCCAGCCGTCAGCCTGCCGCCCATTTCCTTGGGCTTTTCCTCAAACTGTGATGCCAAAATAATAGAAGAGGTGGGCTCTGTGAGAAGGCGAGATGTTCCAGCCTAGCTAGAAGCTTTGAGAAGCGTGGAGAAGGGCGCTCGTTCAAAATACTTTTCTTTTGAAAAATGTTCAAGGTTTTAAACAAAATCTAAGCTATTCTTCTAACGAGATAAAAAAATATATAAAAATTACCAACTTTATCCTCAGCTAGAACCTTTGAGAAGCGCGGAGAAGGGCGCTAATTTTAAAAAAATGCTGAAATGTCTTATTCTTTTAATCTTTTTCTATCTTAAGACTTAAAAATCAATGCTTAAAGCCTTTCACTAAACTCCCTTACAAAGTATAAGCATTTGTATCCAAAATGAAAAGAATTCAATGACCTATTTGTGGACTTTCTGGAGCCAAAGATGTCAGCTCTGTTGGGGCAATGCGGCGTATACGTAATCTGCGGCTGTCTGATCACTCACACGACCTGTCGCCCCGCCACCCTTGCCCCCAGGACCCCCTCTCCCCCTGCCCCTCTCCGCTCCACCATCTCATCTGTTTGTTTGTTTGCTCGCTGGTTTTGTTTGGTGGCATGCCTCGACTTCAGCTGCCTTTAGCCTGATACGCCACTGAGTAGCAGATTAGTAGCGCTTATGCTTGCACCTACTACGTGGCAGCTCCAACTTGGGTGCAGGGGGCGGCGGTGCAGGGGGGCTGCGGCACAAATGCCAACGGAGCACCAACGGCGGAGAAAAGTCCGGGACGAAGCTCACGCATGAAGGCTTAAAAAAAAAAAAAAACGCGCGTTACTCGTTTCCCTGGATGCTTTCTGATTTTTGTGTTTGTGCTTTTCTTTACTTTTATTTTATTTCATTTTTTTCTCCTTTTTTTTTTGAGACTGTTAGTCGTTCCCCCGCCATCGGGAGATGTCCATCAACTTTGTCAGGGACCTTGGTTTGGCGGTTTAACGTAAATATCTGCATATCGGGGGAGTCCTTTGGCAAAGATGAGCGACTCGAGAGGTCATAGGGTTAGCGACAGGTGTTGGAAGGGTTAAGGGAGGCTAATGGATCAATTAGAGTGTAGAATGTTTGGTTAAAAGCAAGATATCTCCAAGATATCACGGGGATTAGTTGATATTCCATACTATTCCCTATATTTAAGATCCTATATCTCGGATTTTCTATCTTATATCTCTTAACTCCGTTAAATTCTGTATCATATATGCTTAAGAAAGCCAAGTAATACTAGTTCTTGGCCTACAAAGTCTGGTGCTTTCATATTTTTCAATAAATAAAATATAAAAAATGGATTTTTCCAAAGAGCGCCCTTCTACACGCTTCTCAAAAGTTCTACCTAAGGAAGGAAGTTATTCAATAAATCTTTACATAAAAAGATCTCTAAAAAGTGACTCACTCTTTAAACCCTTTCCCGCAGAGTATTACCAAAAAGTGTGTTGGCCAGCTCTTGGCTTTTGGCATTCTTCTTGCCCCTTTTTTTTGCGGGCTTTGTGCGCCGTCTGTTATCCTGGTCGCGTCTTGGGCTGCTGTCATCTGATCTGTGGCGTGGCTAAGTGGCCTCTCCGAGGCCCCCGCCCCACCAATATACACACTCCTGCTCCTGCTCTTGCTCTTGCTCCTACCGATACCATATCCCCCATCCATCAGGCAGGGAGCATCCATCCACCCGCCATGACATGAGTCTGCCTTCCTGGTCGGGTCGGGTCTGGTCTGGTCTCTTCTCGGTCGAAGTCGCATCTACCCACTTCATGGTTGTCTGGTGTATGCGTTTGGAATTTTTGATTTTGCCACATTGCAGTGGAGAGTGGAGAGTGGAGAGTTGGAAGCCTGCTGTCTTCTGGCCATGCCACGTTTATCGGAGGACTACTGTGGCTCGTTTTGTTTGTTTTTTGTGTCAGTTGAGTTTGGTAAGTTTTTTTTCCCCATTCCTGCTCTCCGCCAAGCAGATTGAATTTTGATTTGGCGGGTAATTGAACTCTTACTGCAGAAGTAGCTCTACTGGAAGCTCCTCTCGGCCTCCTGACCAAACCGAACCAGCCCTCGCCCCTCGCCGCCCCCTCTCCGCTGCTCCCTGACTCGTTTCTTGGCCATGATTAATGGCCGGCAATGCGCAACGCACGATCTACGTTTTTGGCCTCATCATAAATTATTAAACAAGTCCACTTGACACATTCACATGGAGAGTGTATTCGTACAATCCGCAATATAAATGACCAGAACGGGGCAGGATGCAGTAACTGGTTGGGGCATGGGGCATG
Source organism: Drosophila monieri (assembly GCA_035047585.1). NCBI lineage: Eukaryota > Metazoa > Arthropoda > Insecta > Diptera > Drosophilidae > Drosophila > Drosophila monieri. The sequence goes on along the minus strand of JAWNPJ010000061.1, from coordinate 8,443,318 downwards.
GGGCATGTGGCTGGAGGGGGAGGCTTACAAAACTGTACAAAACGCTCTCAGGCCTTCCAGCTCACTTGGCATTTTTGGCATTCCCCAGACACCGAAAACGGTAAAAACGAGACAGAGTCTTGGATGTCTGGTAATGATATACCCTCTAGTAGATCAGCCCATCGACTGGGCTGGACACCCTATACCCTATACCCTACGACTGGCGGAGCAGGGATGTCCCCAAGGTGAGGGCCCTCGTGTCGCCACAACACCTTCAGACACGGGAAAGGTGCTAAAGTCGATAGCAAACACAGGGCCGAGGCGGCCAGGGGTGGAAGGGGCGAAAAGCAGATAAAAAACACAAAGCAGGAGGCGAGAGAACAAAAAAAAAGGACTCTGGGCAGATAGCGGAACCGGCAACCGAATGCCATCGAAGCGTTGCAGGCCAAGCTGCCTGTTTTGTTTACCCTCCGGTCTCCGATTGCGACGATGGGAACTACAAAATGTTGAAACAAAAAACGAAAAATGACAAAAAAATATAAAATAGAACGTAAGCGGAGTCGAACTCGAAGCGATGACGATGCAAGAGCGATAAGGAAGCGGTCTGATGGTTCCAGCCAGAATAGCGACAACAGCGACAGTGGGTGGGGGGGCAGAGCGCATTAAGGTGCCCCAGAGACCAGTTCCTCGAAAAAGGCCACCACCACCACCTATCCTGCAACGTCTTCCATCAATCTCCCTGATAATTCAATCAAAAATTAAAGAAATCGTCAACTATGCTTTGGTATATTTTTATCCATTTTTGGTGGTAAGCTGGTGGCAAGCCCTCCCCCTGCCCCACCTGTCGTGTGTGTGTGCCCTGTGGCTGCCTCCTCGCTCACTTTGCCACACATATTGTCATGTGGAATGCCAATTTAAATTGTATCCCCAAAGGACATTGCACATTGCACATGTCTCGACATCGCATCGTTTGCTGCTTCTGCTGCTCACTCCTGCCTCTCTCTTGTTTTTTTTCTGCGTTCCCCAGTTGTTATTTTTGTTGTCCTGCCAAGAGATTTGCCATAGTCACCGTCTTTTAGTTGTTATTTCTTTGGTTCGTTAGTTGTCTAGGTCTTGACAGGACAACCTTACTACTGTACCTTGCCGCTGATGCACTGGAAGAAAAAAAAGACTGAAATTGGATGGAAAATGTGAAAAATGGCTCAATATTATTCATAATTTTAAAAATTATTCAAGACTAACAGCTTGTAGAAGCCCTTTTTCTTCATTTTTCAGCTTATAATTCTCAAGTGGTTCTAGCTTCCATGTTCAAGTCATGTTGAAACATGTATCCTTTTTAGTTCTTGTAGTTTTTTCAACTGTACTCCCCTCACTCCACTGGCGTCTGTCATTTGCTGTCGTCGTCATTTACCTGCTCGTCCCTCCACCCCCCAACCCCTCCACCGCTGCCCTTTTTTCACCTGGATCCTGGAACCGGGAACCTAGGGAATTTATGGGAAAATAACTTGCTGGGAATTTATGAAAACTACGACGCCATAATAACAATAATCAGACTAAGTAGTGACCGCTGCCAGACATAAACTCTGACCAGATAAACTCGCCTTCCCAGACGCGCTGCTATATTAAAATGCTAATGTCCGGGGGCGACAGTGGTGGCAGTGGCACTACCCCCCTAGCCCGCCCCCCTAGCCTGCAGGGTTCGGCCACACAGCTTAATTAGCAAAAATGTCTCGCGAACTTCAGAGACGAAAACGACGACACATTAAGATAAGAGGTTCGCCTTAAGCTGATTGCCCGGTTTAGTGTTATCTGGACTATTTATAGGGCCACTGGCGGCAGTCAGACTGCCAAGTGGTGCTCCTCCCAGCCACCGGCCCGGCCCGGCAAAGCGAAAATATAGAGATTCATCTTCGACGACCATCGCTTGTCTAGATTTCTTCTCTTTTTTAATGCCTACCCAGCAGCCAGGGGGTGGCGGGCGGGGTGGATGTTGTTCATCCGAAGACCGACTCCATTAGCTGGCTTTTATGGCCGTTTTGAGATAATTTCCAGATTTTCGGTTATTTTTTATGGCTCTTTGGGCCGCTAGTGGCCGTTAATTGGTGGTCCTTCTAGGGGCTGGATGTTGCCTATTTTTCGGGGCTTCACCAGAACACACCGCAGGTGCATTCACCCCTGCACCGCCACCACCCCCGCCCCTGGCTGGCAACCCTCCTCCGCAACCCGCCCGCTTTTGATGTAAAATTCCCCTAGGTCGCGCTTCAGTGACTTCCCTAAGCCTTTTTCACAGTTTTTACTTTTTTTTTCTGTATACCTGGTACTTGGGGAGGGTATATTGGGCAGGTCCTTCTCTCAAGAATGGTTAGAAACTAGAATCTCGGAGACTGTAAGAGATGGAGACAAAAAGGGTATTTTTTAGAAAAGTTATAGACTTTTTATGCTTCCCTGCTGGAAGCCAAAAAGTAGGCAACAAAACTTTGCTTCAAGGATCTACTCCTTCATAGTAGAGTGGAGAGTACCAGGTATTAAATAGTCTAGGAAGCCCCACTCCACTCGTCCTTTGCCATCGCGTATGTGTAATGACCGAGCTGCGAGGGGAGCCAGAAAACAAAATGCAACAAAATGAAGAAATAGGAAACAGGAAGGGGAGTGGCAGTGTGAGTGGGAGTTCGCATGAGTGGGAGGAAGGGGTGGTGCCACCAACAAACTGACAAATTTCTGCATGCACCCTCGAAGCGGAGACAGGTCGCTGGCCTCCTTCATAGTTTTCCTCATTTCAACTGCATTTAAGCGCAAATTTTCACTCGTTCTTGACATTCATTTCGCCAAAAAAAACAACAAAAAGAGGAAAGGAGCAACCTAAAGTGTTGACGCTGTACAGGAATCGCTGGAAGTTGTGCAAAAATTTGTGGAAGTTTGCGGAGAAGGAATTCGCGCGCAGAGGAGCAGGAGGAGCTGCTCCCGGGCCGCCACGCCACCCTGACTGGCACTTGACATGCAGGGAAAAGTGTTGACTTTGTCTGGGGAATCGGTTAAGGGGGCGGCGAGTTGGCTCAAATTTTATTTAAGACATTAAGAGAAATGTATTTTAATAAAATATTTAAATAGAAAATTAAAAACTTAAGAACTGAGAGGGAGGAGAAGTCTGAAATATTATTTCTCACAATTTGAACCAAAATTTCTATTAACTTTTAGCCACTTTTTTGTGGCAGTGCCTCCATTTGTATGTGTCGCAACTTTTTTAATGAGCGCCGAGGCAAATGAAGTAGCCGAGGAAGCTGCTGGATCAGGGCTTCCCCAGCTGGGGCGGTGCCACCAAGTGCGGCAACCACCGACGACGTGTCATGGCCACCATAAAACTTTTCTGACACTTTTTTTCTCCTGCTCTCCTCCTCGTGCTTTGAAAAAGTCAAAATCTGTAAAAAGATAGGAATTTTAATAGGAATAAAAAATAGAATAAAAAGTGCAATGGGGGATGCAGCGCGTAAGCAAAAAAAAACAAAAGTTTCCTATGTGGCATGCCACTTGATGTGGCTACAGAGGGCACTCTCTGCCCCCGTCGTCGGCATACGCGCAAAATGACAAATTAATGCGACGCTTGCCCCTGCCGCCCCCGCCTCCAGCCACGCCCCCGCCACTCGCCGGTCTGGTGTCGCCACTTGGGTGGGCGTTGCATAAGAGCAAAAATTGTTTGCGACATCCCCTTGGCAGCGTAGACGGCGGGCGGGTACAACTATAAATACTTCATAAGATCTGGGGAATGACGTGGCTCTCCGGCTTCTTGGCGATGGTGGATTGCGGATTGCGGATTGTGGTCGGGAATCAAAGATATATGCCGGGCTGGGCCGAAGTGGCTTCAGATTTCCAGCTAACTCGCAACATGCTCTCTCATCTGCTAATTATAATGAATTTTTTATTATTATTCCAGGCAAGTGCTGTCTAAAATAGACTTAAAGCATGTTTTCTTCGATTTTTGGGAGGAGTATGCTCTGCCAGTGGAGTTGGTGGAGGGATTGCTGGAAATATTAAAGCCACAAACATAATACACACTTGACAGACTCTTCAGCAGATTATCTTGAATGGTTTGAGAGTTCCAGAGGTCTAGGGACATAGTTTTGAAGAAAAGGAATCCTAAACTTGAATCTTTCTCTTCTCCCATTGCAGGTGAATATTTTTCTCAAATCTCGTTCCAAAGAGGCCAATAATAGTGGCATAATGCCATATCTCCCATCTGAAGAGCTTCTTCCGATCTTCCTCAGTGGAACTCTTGAAGAAACCGTTTCGAGTGCCACCACCTCTTGAGTTCCATCCACTTTCCATCTATCTGAGGCTCGTAAATCCCAGCCTGATTAGAGGAGGCTCCGATCGGAGAGTCTCCATGCTTTATGCAGGCCTATCTCGCCAAGTGCCACTTCCCGGCATTTCAACACCCTCGCCGGAATCAATTTGTTTGGATTCCCAAAAACCCGAAAGCAGGGCTCCGGCCTGGCCCTCCTCCATATATCATAATGATGAGGATCTATCCCGCTGATTGGGCCAGCGAGTGGAAAAAGAAGAAATCTGTACATCTTATTGTATTTTCGGGGCTTCTCCTCGAACATGACTCTCAGTGGCCTGCTTGGGGCTCTTCTCTCCAATTGATTAAGCGTGAAATAATTTCTTTTGATTGACTTCAATTGAAATGAATTATTCTTTAATTGGAGGCGCGCAGTCGGTGACCACGGAGGAAAGTGGAAAGAAATCATTCCCCAAAGCCCCCAAGTGGATCTAAATGAGGGGAAATACTTCCAACTACAATGCGTCGGTGCATCTTTAACCCATGACGGTTTGGGGGCTAGGGCCTAAATGGGAATTTCAAAAAAAGCAAAAGAAAAACAAGTGCTTTGATTTTCTAAAAAGATTCTCTAAGAATAGGGAGGAGACTCATAGAGAAAAGGGTTATGGGGTTATATTTTCCAAAAAGAGTTCTAGAATTTTTTAAAAAAAATGTGATGTTTTTTAAAAACTACAAAATGGATGAATAGATTATATTTAAAGAAAGAAACACCTTAAAAATTGTTTGAAATTTTAGAAAATAGTTCGAAAAAGATTCTAGAATTTTTCGAAAATGAAAAAAAACATTTTTCAACTGACCTTAAAAACAATCTTCCTTTCCGATCCTTTGCCAATCCACTCCACCACATACCCTTTCATCATGGTTTTTGGGTATATGGTTTTGGTAGCCAGCCCCCTCCTGCCTGCCACCCACGCCCCTGGCTTCAGGCCTCCGTCCTCCGTGGACGGAACGCTGACTGTGTTTGTTAGTTTGTTGGGCTGTTGGGCTGTGGGGCCTGCTGCCCGTTGCTGTCGTTGTCAAGAACAAAAATAATAATAAAATCTGCTGTCGCTGCGAATATAAACAGGCAATTTTTGTGCCTCATCGCCCCCACCCTCATGCCTCGCCGCCAGCCACTGCCCTCCGTCCTGCGTCCTGCGGAAAAGTGCCTCAACGACAGAAAGCAGGAACAACACAACGGAGGCGATGGCGATGGCAGCTGTTTTTAATGTCTGCCCGGCCGCCTAATGGCGCTTAACGTTTCCAAAAAGGGGGCGTGGCTGTGGGGGGAAGAGGGAGAGGGAGCGGGAGAGGGCGGCTTAGACTGATATAGCCCATTGACACTCTGGTCGAGAACAAAACCCAAAAAGCACAAGAGTTTAGAGTGTCTGGATTGAAAATCATATGCTCATCCTCATGGTCGCCTCTTATTGGCATTTCGTGGCAGCAGTTATTGAGAAAAATAGTCCCAAATCTAAAGAGAAAAGTGGAAAAAGAATAGTGCTTGGCGGAGTCGAACTCTGGTCTTTGTTGGTTTAACAAAAAATGTGGAAGAAAAAGGATAATAAAGCTACTCAAAGCGAAGCCAAAAAATCTCAAGAACTGTAAACAAATTGACTCTCAATTGGGGAGAGCGTTGGTAAGCCAAGGAATATCCTGCAGGAGGCCTTCTTATTACGAATAACAGTTTACAAATAACTGTTTCTGCCAACCAAACCGAAAGAAGTTAAACTCAATTTGGCCTAAACAAAGCTCATTCTAAAATGGAATTACAAGCTTCTCTGGTACGCCGAAAGCCTCAAATCCTTGTTGCTGCCAAACTGGCCAAGGTTTTCCTGTTCCTGTTTTCAAAAACATAATTTCCTCAACACACACACACTCCCACCCACAAAGGAGGGAAAAAATGCTTTCCATACAAAATGTGGAAGCCAAAAAGTTGCACAAAATTGCCAAAGTTTTGTTTGCTTATGCATTGCACTGCCCTTGTCAACCGGGCGCCCCTCGCTCTTCTTAACCCACTGAAGCCACCACACCCTCTCTAAAACGGCGCCCCCTAATTGTGGGTCCCCCTAGTTGGTTGTGTGAGTGTGTGTGTTTTTTTTTCCTCCTCTTCTCCGGGAAAAATTATGTCAGCAGGACGGCGTGGCTGGAAAATCCAAGGAACAGAGAGGGGGCGTGCGTAAATTATTTATGTGCCAACTGTCCTTCCCCAACGAGGTCTTCTGGCACGCATGGGTTAAGCCCCGTGTGGCGGTTTCTTTGAGGCATTTTATAAATAAAAATCATTAGCCCCCAGTCATCAGTCATGGCTTCAACTACCATTCTTTTATCCTCATTATTCTTATAGATGTTTTTCACAGAAAGTTTTCATTAAAGGACAGTAAGAGGCGTTGCATAACACACTCTAAGCTATAGACTACTAGCCTTTAAATTTCTTGTCGACTGGCCCGCTTTTCCGCTTCACTTTTGGTGGAAGTTTTCGTTTGAAATTAGTACGCATTGTCCTTAATTGTTGGGGCGTTTAATGGGGGTACAGCACCATATACCGTAGAGTCGCATAGCCCTCGGGCCGGGCCGAGAGCCATGGACTTGGCTCCCTGCTGCGTGTTTATTTATTTGACTTGTGCATGTCGCTTTTGGGTGTTAACTTTAATAATTAACGGCATTAATTGCCGCATATGTCACATGTATGCTCTACCCCACACACGTCGAGTATATACTCCGCGTATATAGCCCCCGATTTCGCCTTCGGCCTGCATTTGTTGTCCTTCTGTTATAGGAGCTTGCTTTTTTTTGATATATTTTTTTTGGTTCTCCCCTCGTGGCTCCTTTGAAATATTTAAACGCTTATGTCATATCCTGGCCGGCCACATCCTCCCCCAAAATTTGAAACTCTACGCCGGCCACTGCATAATTCATGGCGGAGCTAAGTGGGAGATTATGATGCACTTCTAGGTCTTTAACTTCGAGGGTGTCTTTCGGTCCGAAGAGCCAACCAGTTTCGATCGATACCCGATCGGGTAGAGGCAATATTTTGATCAAATTCTTTTATTGGTTCGTCATAATGGCTTTATTATACGCCAACGGGAGGAGGCTCTTCAGCTTTCTAGGACCACCCAGACAACGATACCAGATGCGACTTTTCCTTTTATATTTTTGTATTTTATTTATTAATCGACGAGGTTCATTAGAGACGGCAACCAGCCTCGATTTTGAGAAATGCTTTGTTTGTCGTTTGGATGCGAGCTTCGACTCGAAATGTTTTGTCTCCTAATGAGAACTAATGAGTGCGTTGGAGACTCGGCCACCGGTTTTCAGGTGGGTTGTGCAACCCACACGCCACACCAGGTAACTGGTTTCCTCCTCCGATCTGCTCTGATTCGGTTTTCGAAAGGTGGCAGGGGGCGACTGACAAATGCATTCGAGATTGAGATCAGAGATCCTATCGAGGCCCCGACTAATGGGCCCAAATGTGATGACAATAAATTGGTTTCGTGATTATGGGAATCCAAAGTCCAATTTATGGATTGAGATGAGCCACACTGAAGTCATTTAGATGTCTATCTCTGCCTAAACGATATGGTTTTATTAAAAAGAGACTGGCTGCTTTGGGGTTTGTCGAATGAGAGTTTCGAGAAGGAATATGCTTCCCACTTGCGTCCCCCGAACACCAAAGTCGCACAACTTCTCGGCTGTGGCTTCTGTAGAGTGTTTCTTTTCTAAAAGGGACATGGGGCGCTTAAGGCGCTTAAGGCGCTTATGGCAGAGAAAAAGTTCAAAAATCTCATTAAACACAACAATATAAACACGCAGCAGCAACAAGAACAACATATACAAGCAAGTACTAAATATTTATGCCATGCTGTGAGCTGTAAAAGTTCATTTTTTGTTCGCTCGCCTCGCCTGAGAGGAGGGCGTGCCATATAAAAATTGTGTAAAATAATAAAAATAATTCCAACGACAACTCTCTGGCAGACACACACACTCTCACATGCAACACATTGTCGCCCCAGACGCCATTTTGTTGTTGCGTGTAATGGATGCCGTTATGTATGCGCCAGAGGAACGGGAGAACGGGCATCGGGAATCGAGAATCGTAATCGGAATCGACGGAATCGCGGGTAATCGAGGGGGATTTCCATTCAGAAGCCCGATGGTTTGCGCTTCGCCTTTTTGCATTACTTCGACTTGGATGCCCCAGCAGTGGCAGTGGCAGTGGCAGTGGGAGTGGCAGTGGCAGTGGCAGTGGCAGTGGCAGTGGCAATGGCGATGCGACTCTCCTATGGCATAAATATAATTATTTTGTTATAAAAATGCATTCCACAAAGAGAAAACAAAAAAGAAAAGAAAAACTGAGGGCTAGAACGCTTTCGTTTATGCGACACTTGTCCTTAAGCATTTTCCCCGGCACATGAGCAGGGTTGCCAAGCATGTTTATGGCCCAGACATCACCCCTGGCTACCCTTCGGCGCCCTTCTACGCGCTTCTCATAAAAGTTACCTAGCTATGAAGTACTTTTTCGCCTTAAAATGTATTAAAAAATTAAAACAATTAACTAATGTAACTCTTACAATCTCTTTGCAGTTTTTAAAGCTCTGGCTTGAAGGAAACTAGAAAAGCTTAAGGACACAGGAGGTGAGTCCCGCCAGAACACAGGCCATACACCTGTCAAAGGCATAATATAGTACCCTTACCTAATTCGCCAGAGTCTCGGAGTACTACAGAGACAGAAAATAGTGTTAAAAATTATTATAATTTTTTTTTAATTAAAAATTCAACAAAAAAGAGAGAAACTCGGCATAAGAAGCCTCCTTAAGGCATAAGAAGAAGAACTCAGACTTAACCAGACTTGGCTCCTTTTTCTTCGAGTGTCCACCCTGGCATATCCTTTCTTCACGTTTCCAGTCAACTGATTATAATAACACGATTTATCAAATGCACGTAAATTACAATAAATTAAACACGAAATTAATATTAATGACAGAGACAGGCGCCCCGCACAGTGGGTGGTGGTGTGTGCTTCTGATATCTTGTCTTTGTGTGTGCCTGAGTGTCTGAGTGTGTGTGTGTGTGTGTGTGTTTGTGGGGAGAGACAATTGCCAAATTAAGTGCATGCCTCTGTTGTGGCCACGCCCATGTCCATGCACTGGGCCATCTTAAATATGAAAATCGTTCTTTTGATTGCGAATTTGCTTATTTGCATTGCATTTGCGAGGCCCGCAGTTAATAAGCATCGGACATAATAGTCCTCACACACACACACACGAAGAGGATAGTGCACACACACAGATACACACTCGCACACACACACTCTCTTCGGGCGAAAGCCAACAAATGACCAAGCAATTGATCAGGGCAAGCTAACTGAATGAGAGCCAAAGGAGGCATTTTCCGGAATGGCGGCGAGCGGGGAGCGGTGGCCAGGAATGCCTGCATTCCGTTGGCGGAGTGGGCGCCAAAGTGGGCGGGGCAAACGGTTCATGGCTTCTCAGCCGATGCGAGAGGTGCCACCAAAGTTACGAAGCTCTCAAATATTACATAAGCTTGGTGATTTTCGAAGGAGGGCGTTGAATCTATTTTTGAGCCTTTCTATGCGATTCTCAAAAAGGTTAGCTTAGGGAGAGTCAACAGTCTTCAAGTATTTCAAGCTTTTTCTATGATTTTCATCAAAAATGAGACTGTAGAGCCTCTCTACACGATTCTCAAAATGGTTAGCTTAGGGAGAGTCAACATTCTTCAAGTATTTCTTGCTTTTTCTATGATTTCCCTCATAAATCAGATTGTAGAGCCTCTCTACACGATTCTCAAAAAGGCTAGCTGGCAAAAAATGTAACTGTTTCCTGATTCCTTGCACTATCCACCAGCTGCTGCCGCAACTTACAGCTCATCCCTAATTTGTGGTAGCTGCAAGGACTTGCAAATTTTGCATATTTGATGAGCCAGCCCCAGGAATTGCTCTCTCGGTCTTTGTTTGTCCGGGTCTCTGGGCCTTCGATGGGCCGTTGGCCGGGGCGGACGCTACCTGGCCTGTTGAGTTGCAATTTGGCTAACAAATTATGCAACAGCAACAGCAGGTCCTACTGACCCAACTGCAACGGCGTATGGAGTGGCTGCACAGGGAAGCGTTGACTTTACGGCCGGGCGTCCGTCCACCAGCCCTGTTAAATAATTGTAATTTATGGCATTTTACACAAATAAATATATGGAAATCAATAAATTTACCTCGCCAGGCACACACACACTCACACACACACACTTGGCCGTTAACCCCCTCCTGGGAACTGGGGCTCGGCTTTTGGTTTTTGATGGTGCATCGCAAATTGGTTTTTGCTTTGTGCCGAACTCACTTTTATTGTTATTTCTGGCCTTTAACAATTATTTCATGTTGTCACAATTTAAAAGCTACTGCCCGGCCCACAAGGGCATTCAAAATTAATTTTTTTCCCTCATTCCGGGCCCTTTTTCAATCTTTTTTTTCTCCCAAATGGACAATATTTTGCATTTCAATTGCGGTTTTTTGTTGTGGCCGGGAGAGGACGAGATATACGATATACGAGGACAAACAGTGTGATTTCAGCGGCAAATCAGGGGCAGGGTTACACCAAAACACTCTCCTCTCCTCTCCAAATTAAAATCAAGCCGAGATCCTCCTGAAAATTAACTATTTTGGGGAAACAAAACCTTTAGTTGGCTCGAAACTTGAATGGAACAAATCGATTTCAATTTTGATTTCGACTGCCATTCCTCAAAGCTCTTAATTTAGTCGATTTGATTTGAGTTTTCGATGAAATTGGCATGCCATTGCTGGCATGGATACTGGATAGTGGACACTGGACACTGGGCGGATAATGAAAAACCTTTTCATTTTTTCCAAAACTAATTTCGTAAATTGCCCTCGTTGGACTTTAATTCAATTTTCCCTTTTGCATATTTGAAAAACAACAAACAAATATGCTCTCCAGCCAGCAGAAATACGCATTTTAGTGACAAAAAAAAAAAAATGGGAGAAGAATACTATGTGTATTCCATAAATATGTTTGCTTATGACTCGACAAACACGGCCCATCACCCCCAACCGCCCATCATAAAAGTTTTTATGTTGTGTTGATTTTTGTTTGGCTTTCCAATTTTGTTTGTTTGCGTTTGGTTTTTCTTTTTCGTTTCCTTCTCTCCTCTTCTCTCTATTTTTATTATTTTTCTCGTATTGAAAAATCGAAATTAATTAAATTGTGTCAAAGTTATTAAATTTTATTGTCATTTGCCATAAATAAACAAATGTCGTGCGCAATACGCTCTAAGCCCATAAACAGACACCCCACTGCCCAACTCTTTCAATTAGAATTTATAGAAATTTATGATTGTTTATTTGTAATATTTTTTCCAGCCTTATTTTGTGGCGTTTTTTTTTAAATATTTTTTCTGTTCTTTGCCGACGACTGTCTGGCTTCGGCCCCAAGCCCCATCCCAATCGTTAGTCACGCGTTCCCCGATGCCGCCCGCCGCCTGCCGCCTGGTGTGAAAAGTAATTATGAACGCTTTATGACAGCCGGCCAACTTCATTCGATGTCCATTAATTTGGCCACACTTGACTGTTTTGGGCATTGCCTTTGAGTGGGGAAAATGGTTACATTTCTAACTTGCCGTGATGCATGGGGAATGCGGTTTGTTTTGATTTCATGATTCACATGGAAAAGTTTCAAAAGAAACAGGGCTCTGAAGGTAACTCATTGGAAGTTGGTCACACTTGAAAGTTATTTTTGTGAGTTTTGGGCACACTAGAAAGGGTTTTCTTTGCCAAAATACTTTGTTTCTCAATTTTTTCACTAAAGATTCATAAATCATAACAAACTGAAGCTAGAAACTAATGCTTTTATGGAATAATTATGAACCTGGTCACCTTAAAAAGTTAGAAACAGTTTTGGGCACACTTGAAAGTGCTTTCATCCACACTTAAGTGTTAGATTCATAAATCATAACCAGATTAAGCTAGAAACTAATGCTTTTGTTGAATAATTACGAGTCTGGTCACCCTCAGCAGCTATAATTAGCTCTGGGCACACTCGGCACTATTTGATTTATGATATTCCTCTAAAAATACATCAAAATATTTGAAATACAATCAAAATTTGTGAAATATGAACTGGAGCATCCCCAAAACATCACGTATTGGGTCGTAATATTGTGGAGTATTTGGAAAGACCCCCGAATCTTGGGCCTCGATTGCCCGACAACTTCTTGAACTTCACCTCCCAGTCTCTGGGACTTTGTTTATTTTCGTTTTATGTCTGTTGTCTCAGCTGGACAGCGGAGTAGTGACGGCGTTTTGGGGATCATCGCGTCACCGAAGCCCCGCCGGTCACGTCCGGATGATGATGATGACCCCAGAAATGTACCAAAAACCGGCTCACCTCGCTCCCCCGCCCAGGTACTGGGCTTATGTTTGTGTATGGCGTGTTTTTAATAAAATTTATTGCACTCCCTCCTGCACTCGGCCCTATTTGTCTAATAGAAAAATGATGTGGGCTCCGGCGGAGGGCGTTGAGTTTTATGGCTCATCCCTCCTCGACTGGCTGGGCCGGCCCTTTAATTATCACGTCGGGCTTCTATTGAAATATCTGGGCGCACAAAAGTAGGCAATGCCGGGCCGAGAAACACTCGCTTCATTAATTTATTGTGGCGCCGAGAAGCAATAAGTGGCGAGGGAGTGCCGATCGCCATTAAAAATGCATACGCCAATCGGGCTAATTTAATTTGCCGTAAAAACAACAAGAGCCGGCAATAAAACTCATAAGCATTATTATAATAATAATAGTGTTTAAATGGCCCAAAAAACAGCAATGCTGGGGAGCACAGCGACAATAATTGAACTGTCAGTTTCAGGAAAATGGAAAATTGAAAATCTAACTGCCAATTGGCCGGGACGTGGGCGGCATTTGCATTTTTAATTCGATTGTGTAATTTTCTATTTAATTATGCGGCAAGAAATGTGCTTTAGTTTTTATTGTTCAAGGGTTGAGCATGTGTACTTCGATATCCATTAGGGGGCCTCTTTAGGGCACTGCACCTGCGCCCTTCGCTAAAATGCATTCTGTATTCGAGCCACACACGCCACTGGGGCATTAGCCGAAAGGGCTCTTTATCTGCAGAGCCTCGTTTTTGATGAAATATTTTGGATAGTTCAAGGGTGTACTATATACCTTGTGGTATAGCAAAGTCTGGAGTAAAGTCGGTACTGGCTCACCTTTCCCTTCTTTGTGGTCTGGCAGGTGCCGGCTTTCAATTTGCTTTCAATCGCATTGAAATAAAACGCCGAAAGCGAAACCGCCAGAGGCCCAACCCACCAGAGACACGCATATACCCCTATACACATATATATATATATATATATTGTATAAAAAAGTATATACAGTAATATCAGTGGACTGGGGGAAAACGTTAATAAATTACGACGAGCCGAGATTAAAATGTGTGCCATGAAAAATTATGCCCAGCCAGCCTATGAAGGCCTCTCATGTGTCACGATAGAAAACAATTCATGTGTGTTTCTCTTTTTTTATTTTTAATTTTCTTTATTTTTTTTTCGGTTTCGGTTTCGGTTTCGGGTTTTTTTTTCCTGCCACACGGTGTTAAGTTCTCTCAGGTGGTTCACTGTGGGAATTCAGTTTCGATTTCGGCTTTGGTTTCAATGGCGGCAAGCACTCTTCACAGAAACAACACAAATAGTTACGAATTTCACTTTTTATGAACGGCTTTTGCGATTTGAGACCCAAGTTCGACCTCAGCACAAGGCAGCTGGAAATTATTATTTTTTCTCTCTTTCAATTCTGACAATTCAAAGTTTGGAAATGATTTAATGATAAAGAAGTGGTACTGAAGGAGGGATGGGGAGCCAGGAGGAGGCGGATTGGCGAACAAATAATACCCGGAACACTTGACACATGCAGGCAGCTCCACTGCAGGCCCCCACTCCTGGGCCCACATGACGCACGCATATTTCAATCTCCAGTCCGCCGCTGTCAGAGTTTTGAAGTGATTTCGAAATGATTATTTTTTGACACATGGGGCAACACCTGCCTTATGTTGCACATGCAGCTGCCTTCGATCCCCAATGCATGTGTGTGTGTGTGTGTGGGAATATGCATATGAACTGCCTTGCTGCGTGTGTGTTGTTTGTGTGTAATTATGTAATTTGACTGCTGCAATTATGTTGTTCCCCGTTAATTGAAATGTAAACGTCATCATTATGATAAGACGACGACGTGGTCGGGGTGGGGGTCGGGGTGGGGTCATGGAGCCCACGAGGAGAAAAACACGAAAAGTAAAAAGAAATGTGGAGGAGAAGTGGATGTGGAAGGGGCACCCTCTTGCTTTTGTTGCGTGCATCTGGCAGCGAACGTGTCAATTCCATTTTTGATGGCTTCACACGCTTCAAAAACGCTCGCCGGCACAAGGTGGGGACTGGGGAACAGTCCCCCCACACTACTATTAGCGCCTTGGATCCCCCGTTGAAGTCGAGCCATACGAACAATGTATATTCCAGCCAGTCTTACGTGCCTCATTAAAGTTGGCCTAGCATCTTGGCCAAGGCAAGCCGAAGCGAAGAAAATGCAGAATGCTAACCGGGTTCGACTCCCACCTACCTCCTTCTGGGTTAAAGTTTCCGTTCGTTTGCCTGGAAGCGTGAATGGAAAATTTAAATGTGAAAATAACTTAAATATCGATAGTGCCAGACGGCGACACGTGAGCCTGCCCCGCCCACCTACGCCCCCACCTTTTAGCCGCATTAAGTGCCGCAAAAAAAAAAAAAAGAAATCAAGAAGAAAAGTACAAGGCTCAACGTCTCACAGTAGAATTTCAATTGAAACTAGAGCCTGCAACGGCTGCTGCCACTCTTTTTTATGCATCTGCAGTTTTATTTTCGTTTCTGTTTTTTTTGTCGACATCGGGAGGAGATGACAACCCTGGAGGAGGATGGGTGGCTGTGTGTACTCGCCGTCCAGTTTGTTGCATTTGCCTTCCTATTAAGTTGGCAATTGCATTCATGTGACAGCCATGTGAGCAATGCGGCCCCGCCCACTTCCTTCCTGGACGCCACTGTCGGCGTACGTGACATTTGGCGGCGCCACCGAGAGGCACGTAGAAAGAAATACTCTGTAAATCTGTGCGCCATTTCGCTCCACTACTCGTAATACCCTCTAAAGCACTTGACGAGCGCAAGGGTCTCAGAGTCTCAGAGTCTCAGAGTCCTTGGGCGACTCTAGCTCGGTTGCGCCCTTCTACACGCTTCTCACAAAGGCTAGCTGGTTGCGGGCATCCTCTCCCCGAAAGAGCATCTCACCTTCGCAGGACTTAGTTTGGTGCTTGCTTTTCAAAGTTTTTCCTCTTGCCACTTTCCAGGCACTTTTTTCGGGCGTCAGTCGGTCCTTGCTCCTTTTTTGTGTCCAAAGCTCGTTCCTCGCTTCTTGTTTACAACTCGGCGTCGCCGACCAAGTGCAAAAGTGTTTGTTGCCCGCAGGACTCGACGGCGGCGGCGGCGGCGACTGCTAGAAGAAGTCCTGCCATAAATTCTGCTTATCTAAACGGAAAAATACAATTTGTAATTGAAAATATTTTTGTGCTCGCACACAGCACAGGGCACTGCGAGCCGAGGCTCATACGTGGAGCTGGAAAGTTGCAGCTCCGCGATGGACACTCCTAATGGCCTGTGCCAAAGTTTTCGGTTATTGTTTGGCCCGAAAGGCCAGGGAGCCGCCCGGCTGCAGCAAGTTAGTTGGCAAAGTGCGGCAAGTGCTCTGATTGCTTTGCTGCATCTTGTTGCTTCCAAACTTTTCCATTCATTGGCGGAAATTAATGAAACATTTCTCGATTATATGACATCGCATACCCCACCGGCTGAAACTCGATACATGGCGAGGGGTTTCTCCCGAAAGTCACTTTCGTTTAAGAAACCGTTCGGTTTGGTTTCTTGCAACCCGATACTGGAGTGGTTGGGCCGTTAATCAGCTTAGGGGAGAGGCTCTTCAAAGCCCTTACCTGGCTTATGCAATTGCCTCTGGATGCCCTGGGTCGGCTGTTGCACAATCGCCTGTCCGCTGGAGCTATTCACTGATTGGATCGATGGCTCGGGGAGGAGTTCGGGCGGGCTTTAATGCGTTCTTAATTAGCTGCAGTCGCTGTTGGCGTTTTGCGGCACTTGGAGTGCACCACCCGCCGCCTACTCGAGCAGCGTGGAGTAGCAACCCTTGAAGCCGCAAGTGAGCTTGCCACTTGGCAGCAGCGTTGCATTTA
Source organism: Drosophila monieri (assembly GCA_035047585.1). Classification (NCBI taxonomy): domain Eukaryota; kingdom Metazoa; phylum Arthropoda; class Insecta; order Diptera; family Drosophilidae; genus Drosophila; species Drosophila monieri. Next base: position 8,426,736 of record JAWNPJ010000061.1, on the reverse strand, counting down.
GTTGCCATCTGCTGGGGCTTAAGTATATAAATGTGCACTCGCTCCACGGCTGCACAAGCGAGGATATCAAGGACGCGCGGCAAGAGCCATGCGAGCAATATTTGACGGAAGCGAAACGGGTCCTGGCGCACAGCTCCTGATGAGCCCAGTCTTAGCTAATCCTTATTGATGCTGATGATCGCTATGACGGCGATGGATGGTGTCCTATATAGGTCCTCCCTCCTGCCCTTCTCAGGATTCTTAATTGCTTGCCCTTTTTGGCGGAGGTGGTAGGAAGCAGGAGCTGGTGGCAAGGAGGCAAGTGCAAAAGTCACAGCTTACGCCACCTGAGGAGAGCAACAAGTCCACACTCGCCTTCTATGCCAGGACTTGGCACTAGGATTACTTGTATTCATATCCATATCCTTTGGCTGGGAGGCAGCTGCAGCTGCCGCAAATTGCGGCCCGACTTGTGGCATGCTCCACTTTTATTAACTTTTTAATGCAGCTATGCCCCGCCAGTGCCTCCTTGGAGAAGTTTCTCCTTTCCAGCTCTGGCCGGAAGTTTATGTCGAGCAGCTGTTGCCTTGCTCTCCACCTCTGCCTCCATTTTAATCCATTTCTTAAGCTATTCATACCCGGTACTAGAGGGATATAAAGGATGTGAAGGGGAGAGTCCTCCAGAGGAGGACAGCAGATAGTCTGTCTCTGGATATCGGAGCCACAGCAGTACCGGGTATCGTGTAGTCTTCGCTCCATTTTCTCCGACTGGGCCTGGCTTTATTAGCTTTTGGCGGGGTGGCTGTGTGTGTGGCGGCTGTGTGTGTGTGTGTTGGCTAAAAAGTTTGGCAAATTAATTACATTTTATTGGGCTCGACTCCTCGCTCTATGTGTCGGAATGAACTCGAAACTCTCTGGGAGACAGAGTCTGGGAAAAGTTTAGCTCCAGCCCGCAGCCAAAGGGTTTAAAGTTCGGGCCCCCGGAACTCGGTCCCGCTCCGTATTGTTATTAATAATAAGTTAATGCCCCAGCGATCCCCTGTTGAAAGCCATTTTACGACTTTTGCATTCCAGAGCCCATCAAACTAAAAAGCAAAACGGGGGGCAATCAAACCCTTGCCACAGACACGCCGATAAGCACTCTTGGCTTATCAGGGGCTGCCAGTGGTCCTACTAGCTCGCCCCACCACTTATGACAATCCTCATGAATTATGCCCCACAATTAGTGCCATAGAGTCTCTTTTTTATGATTTTTTGTGTATTCGATGATGAAACTCGGGAGCTCCATCAAGACTAAAGAGTTTGAATGTTTATGGAGGCTCTGTGACATCAGGTCATGACGTAAGAGCGCCACTTTTTATGAGTTCTGAGGAGGGAGGCTTTATGGTTTTTATAGTCACTGCAGCTATACCTGGTACTTGTAGGTCTACAAAGACCCTTTTCAAGTCCCCCTTAATACCCGGTACTTGTGGAAGTTCTCCACCTCTCTCCTGAGGTCGGAGGCCCCTACCCCTTCCATTAACGGGTCGGATGACCCACCTCCATGGACAAGCAACCTGTTGATAAGGAACCCCGGCAGTGACCATTATTGCGGGAGGTCCTTGGGCATAAAAAAGGTGAATATGGAATATCGTTTTGATGATGATGCAGTTGTGGCAGCTGTTTACGATGCGTTTACGACCAGGACACGCACACGCATGAGAGAGGCGACATGGAGCCGGAGAAGTACTGGGGTGAGGAAATCGGAAAATCGCGTGGCCATCTGGCTGGGTGGAGTCCGCTCGGAGATCGTAAAACCGACACTAGGGCCTCACCTGCTGGAACAATAACTACAGTTACGAGGACACGCAAAACAAACGAAAGTAAACAGCCACAAGGTCCTGATTTCCTTTATTTTTTAGAGTTCCTTTTTCGGCAAAGGGATAAGTCGGGGGAAAATTTATTTTATGCGCTCTCTGGTCGTAAAAATCAATGAAAACATTTGTCAGGACAAGCTCTGGCGGGGGCCACCATCCCAGGCTGTATGCTGGGCGAGGGAGGGCGGCAAGCTATTCCAATGAAATGCCAGTGCTTTCCAAGTTTTCCAAGTTTCGGATGAAATTTGTAGCCAGAGTCCTGGCCCAGACCCAGACCCAGACCCAGACCCAAGCAACTATAAAACTTCAAGTTTGAGTTTTCTTTGAAACTGTTTTCATTTCTTCATTTCGGCTCCGAGTCTTTTTCTCCGGCTCTGCTGGCTCTGGCCTTTCAATAGGTCGGCCAGGAATGTGTTTGAAGCCAGCCAAGTTAATTGGATTAACACAGAGGTCCTTTCGCCCCACCTCCCACTCTCTGCCTCGGCGTGTGGCAGGATGTGTTGCGAAATTCGATTTATGGCCAAAATGATTTAATTGCCAGACTGGAGCTGCGAAGAAAAACAATACGGCGAGCGGAGTATCTTTGCTTTATTCCCGTGTCCAAAGTTCAAAGTTCAAAGGGCCAGCAGGGAAAGGATAATGGCTATTGGGCGCCAGAACTTTGTCACGCACTCGGAAACTCATTTGAAGTGCGAAGTGGCTGGCGAGAAGGGCTGCCACCTTCACCAACTTTTCCAATGAAAATTGGAGCCGGCACTCAGAACGATTCCTGGGAGGCGAGAGTACCGGGTATGGCATAGTTTTCCCTTGACTTTCCAAGGCTTTACTTTCCAATCCTTGAGAGACAGTACCGGGTATCAGACAGTTGCCTCTTCTGGAGCGAAGAAGTCCACGAACCGAAGGCGAAAAGTAACAGAAAACTCCTCCTCTCCAGGCCACTGGGCGGCTTCCATTACAGTGTTTGTCCTCTTTGGTGTTTGTCGGAGGGCGGGTCAGGGCGGGCCAGGCGGGCGGCAGAAAGGAGCTCCTTTCGGGTAATTAATTAGGGCGGCCCCGGAGGAAAGGTCGCCAGCAAAGACGCAAGTGACGACACGGCTCAAGTGCATCAAAAGTTTTCGGGCGGTACGGTCGGTCGGTAATTTGATCAACTTTGCCTTCAGCTCTCTCTCGGGGGGGGGGACATGACACATTTTTCCGCAGGTAGGGCTTCCGCAGGACCTCCCCGGTCCTGGCCCATGGAAATCGGAGTCCCATCGAATGCCTGCCCCTTCTCCACGGCCATGCTCGCAAAATAAAATTAGCTCGATGAGCATTTGTGCAATCAAGTGATTTTTAAACAAGCAACCACCCCTGAGACCCGGAGACCCGGAGACCCTCTAGCCGAAAAAAGGGTTGCAGCAAGTACGCTCCAGGGGAGGCAGAGACCCAGCCTCAAACCCCTCGGGAGCGATGGGTTGTGGCAAAGAAATTTCACACACATTTGCACACTCGTACGCAAGGTCGTCCTGGTTGATTGTCCTGGAAGAATGGAGCTACGGCGGGAAGAGGAATTTGTTATTTAAGAAAGAAGCTTGATTTCTGGGAGCTTCTTCCGCCACTCGATCCTTGGCTGGCAGGACTATGGTGGGATGGAGTACTAATCCACCGTGTGAGGACTCTGGAAGCCTACTTATACATTTTTTTTGTCAAAAAATGAAGGATGACTGGATGAGAGCCTGGGAGGTAGCCACGGTAGCTGTCACATTTGCCGCGACACGAGTTCCTTTGACTTTTCCCCTGTTCTTCACCCCGCAGCCCGCGCTCTTATTTATTTCTATTTTTACGGAAAGACAGGTGCTTGTAGTTGCGACTAGGTGATACCTGGTACTCCTCAGAGCCTTGAGGGCCTACCTGAATATCTGTTGATAAAAGGTCTAGTATCCTTATGACTCCCTGTAGCTAGCCATGGCAAGGACATAAAGTGGCAAAAGGCAGCGCAGCTCCTCCACTTTACATCTGTCGGTTGGCGGCGAAGAGTCCTCCTTTGAGTTCCTGCCACATTCCTCCCAATTGTGACATAAATTCAAAAATGAATAACGCACGCTTGCCTGTGGTTTGAAATTCCATTTATTTGTATTGCCATTGCTGTTCGTTGTTCTTTATTCGTTCTTTGTGGCTAAAATGCTTTTACTTTTTTCAGCTTCTGGCCCTGGCTTTTTATTCCCTCGTTCTTGGCTCAATTAAAACATTTTTGCAGTGACATTTGTGGGGCTTGGTGGCCCTTATTCTTCCCCTTCTTTATGATTATTGTGAGCAGCTTAAGGATTTCTTTCATTTTAAAAATATAACTAAACATTTGGCAGGTTTCTGTGAGCCTCAATTGCCTTTTTTTGGTAACAAAAGTAATAGAAAGGACATCAGCAGGGCTTTGAGGAATGGAAATGAATGCTGGCGAGCGCCCTTCTCCTCGCTTCTCACACAGTTCAGCTAATAGATCTGGGAAATGTTAAAGCAAAGACCCTTTTAATTATATATTTTAAGCTTTATTGAAACCCTGGAGACTCTGGAGCCGGGACAGTAAAATATTCATTTTACTGTCAAGGAAGCCAGGAGAAGAAGTTCCAAAACTGGAAAATCCATAGACGAACGGCATCAGAATTTAATTCAATTGCAAATCCCATATCATCCCCACAAAGTTGAGAGAAACATTCAATTATGAATTCTGGAGGAAGTGCTCGGAAAAAACAGCACACATTCAGGGGAAACTAAAAAGGAGCGACGAAAAAAGGACGAAAAACTACAGAAAGCTGTTTTATTTATCCAACATTTGACTTTGAAATGATGAAAAAGCCAAAGCAAAATGCTACAAGAAAAGCTGGGAGGTTGGGGCCTCTCCCCCTTAGGGCTTTGGAGTCTGGGGTCTGCCAGTCCTGGGAGTCCTGGGAGTCCTGGCTTGGAAAATTTCATTTGGCCTGGCATTGTAAGTCACATTTCTGATGTACATGCCACAATGCTTTTCCGACCGATTCCTCAGCATTTCCACCATTGATGGAGTCTTCTCTCTTTCCATCTTTTATTTTTCCGAAATGTATTCAGGGCTATGGTACTCTATAAGCATTCTAATTAAATTCTAGCTGGGTTCTAATCGTTTCTCCTTTTCCCGTTCAGGTGCTCCTCTTTTCGGCCCCCACTACAAGGCGTTACTGGAACTACTTTTCGGTAAGTAATCGCCATGCTTCCTCATCGGAGAGAAGAGATCGGAGAAGAAGCCCTGCTGGAATTTCGAAAATAGCGTCGACATGAACAACTTTTCCCCCTCCCTTCGTGTCATCGCCCAGATTTCGATTTTCGGTTTTATTGTGTTTTGTGTCGCAACCCAGAAATCGGCTTAACGGCCCAAAAACAGACAAGAAATTTGAAGAGCAGCCGTCCCAGCGAGAGATGCCTATCTCCCCATCCCCATCCCCATCCCCGAAAAAAATAATCCCCTGTCTCTGGAGGAGGCGGGGGGCTCCGCATCTTAGCCCCATTCTTCTGATATGCATCTTGTGTGTGGCTTTTTATTGTGATTGTGGCAAGAGGTTTTCTGGCCCTCCGCATCAAGCGACACAAAGGCATCTGCAGCTGGACAGCGCTCTCCGTGAAGCGTTTTGTTTATGATTTGTCAAGAGATACTTTCGGGGGCCTCGGAAATGTCTTTTAAACTGTCGGCCAAAGCCACAAAAGGCCTGGGGGCTTAGGTACACGGTGCGAAAGGGCGAGTAGCTCGGTGTTTGGGTTTCGAAAGGGATGTTGAAAGTGTCTTTGGCTTTCGAAAGGCTATTTTGGGGCAAAACATTGATCAGAAATCGTGTCAAGCGTCATTTTTTTTATATTTTAGCTGTTCTAGGTCCTACTTTTCAAAGGGATTTTAGATTTTGATGCAAAATGATAGGAAATCGATATAGAAATCGATTGAGACACTTCGCTTGAGAATCGGACAAGAACTGGCAGAGATATAGACATCTCGGTGGACCATAGAGGGGTTTCTAGCATTTTCGTAGGGGGTCCTATGGAAAAGTTGAGAAAAAATCTAAAAAATATTTTGCATTGAGATTTTAACGCAGATTTATTGGAAATCGATACAAAAATCGATTAAAACACTCCGCTTGAGTGAATCGGACAAGAACTGGCAGAGATATAGCCATCCTAGTGGGCCATAGAGGGATTTCCAGCATTCTCGAAGGGAAGGGAAGATCCATGGGAAAAGTTGAGAAAAAATCTCTAAAATATTTTGCATTGAGATTTTAACGCAGATTTATTGGAAATCAATACAGAAATCAATCAAGACACTCCGATCAAGAATCCGATGAGAGTTGGCAAAGATATAGACTTGGACGTGGACCCTGTAGACCTCTCCTGGATTTTCCAAAGGCCTCCCTTGGGACCTAACACTTAAGGAACCCTTTACTGGAAATAGCTCCAATAAATGCTTATCCCATCATCTTGGTGGTGCAAGAGCTACTGGGAAGGCGGAATGGATTAGAAACTAGTCCAATATTTATACATTTTCCACTAAAATCCCAAAGCTTAATCCCCACTTGGCACCTCCCGACCCGACTGCTGGCGACACCAAACTGTGAATGGAGGCCCCCCCTCGCAGTGCTAATAAATTCACCTTTTACCGCAAAATATTGCCCGGCATTTGCGGAAGACAAACAGTCTCTGGCTGGCCCGCTCGTGGGCGTAGTGCCGACATAAATCTCTTGAACAATCTGCCAGATCCAAGAGACCCGGACCCGGGACCCGGGACCCGGGACCTGGCTGGCTGTTGATTTTTGTCAACCTTAATACAAAAGGCAAACAAAATTTGTGTTGGCATTTGGTTAGATTTGCCTGAGTGGTGTTCCGGGGGTGCTGCCGGATAGTAGACGGCGGAGGCGCAGGCGGAGGCGGAGGCGGAGGCGGAGGATGTACGGGTTCATGGGGGCAAGTGGGCACTGGGGACTCGAGTTGATGAAGGAGCCCGGAAATCAAATATTCGATGAGTTGTACGAATTACAGGTACAAGGCTGGGCAGGATGGCCTAGGAAGACATATCGAAGCGATTATCGGGTGTTGAACTGCGGCTGCGGTGGCCTCCACTGACCCCTGACCCCTGACCCCTGACCTCCGCCCGACCCCTTCCACGGGCGAACCCAACTCAAAACGTGGCAAGTTCCCTGTCGATTCGAGGGAGGAAATGAATGAAATTCAATAAAAGGGAAGAATATTTTAAATATTATTTTCTTCTTTTTCATAAAAATTCCACAAGGCTCGCTCTTCAACTATTTCACACTTAATTCTCCTCAAATATTTGTCCAATTTCCTCCTCGAGTGTTTGTTGTTATTTTTGAGTTTTCGTTGGCAGTCGTTGGCTCTGCCCCCACCCCGCCCGCCTCTGTTGCAACTGCAAGTGCCCACCAAGTTGTGGCAGACATTGTTGGCTTCCAACTAGGAGTAGTGCCACTGTTGCCATGGCCCCTGGTTGCACTCCTTATTTTGGCCAAAAATGCTTCCGCTCCAGCGCTTGCCCCCTACACCCTGTCCCCTCTCTCCGCCCCACCGTGGCGTGGCAGCCTCTTGATTGCCACGCCCCTCTTTCAGTATGTTAATTAAAGTCATTACGCAGAGGACACCACCGCAAACAAGCGACCGAAAAGGAAACAAAAGGCTGCACTGTTAGAAAATTTGCAAACAAAAATGGATAGATAGATAGATAGATAGATAGATAGATAGATAGATAGATAGATAGATAGATAGATAGATAGATAGATAGATAGATAGATAGATAGATAGATAGATAGATAGATAGATAGATAGATAGATAGATAGATAGATAGATAGATAGATAGATAGATAGATAGATAGATAGATAGATAGATAGATAGATAGATAGATAGATAGATAGATAGATAGATAGATAGATAGATAGATAGATAGATAGATAGATAGATAGATAGATAGATAGATAGATAGATAGATAGATAGATAGATAGATAGATAGATAGATAGATAGATAGATAGATAGATAGATAGATAGATAGATAGATAGATAGATAGATAGATAGATAGATAGATAGATAGATAGATAGATAGATAGATAGATAGATAGATAGATAGATAGATAGATAGATAGATAGATAGATAGATAGATAGATAGATAGATAGATAGATAGATAGATAGATAGATAGATAGATAGATAGATAGATAGATAGATAGATAGATAGATAGATAGATAGATAGATAGATAGATAGATAGATAGATAGATAGATAGATAGATAGATAGATAGATAGATAGATAGATAGATAGATAGATAGATAGATAGATAGATAGATAGATAGATAGATAGATAGATAGATAGATAGATAGATAGATAGATATCCTAGTAAGATCTAACTATATATTATATGGAATATCATTCTTAAATCATGTCATATTAGTCCACAATGTGATACCCCGTACTTAACCCATTGAAACCCATACAAGTAGTATAGTACAATGATAGGATTAACCCTATAAACCCTATTTTAACACCTAGAATAGCCAAACACCTCCAGAAAACTGACTTCCAACTGACTATGTCCACCAGCTCCTAGAAAAAGAAAAAGCTACCTCGAGTTTCTGGCAGTGTAGGCAGCGAGTGCCTGAAAACTTGTAGTTGGCCCTTGCTTGTGGGTGAGTGGGTGGGGAGGAGGTGGGTTCGGTGGATAGGTGGGTGGGGGCACACCCTGCCAACAACTACAAAGTGAAGCCAAACGCTGCGCCAAATTGGCCAATTTTCATATGCATGCCAAGCAGCAGAAGGCTCAAGGCAACAGGACGAAGATGAGGACGAGGATGAGGCCGAGGACCAGGACCCGGACCAGCAGCAATGGGGCAGGGCAGGAAAATCTCCTCCTTGCCATTGACATCAATGAATAATTTGGGCTTTGAGGAGGAGTGTGCAGACGCCACGTGTCAGGGGCATTGTTGAAATAAAGAAACATGTGAGATGTGCCGGCACTGAGAGAAAGAGTGGTGGTCTAGGGCAGTGATAGCTCTAGGACCACCCACTTTTCTCTCAGTGCTCTTCGAGAGGTCGCCGGCCATCGCAGGTCTCTAATGATGCCCAACATGCAGAATGTGCTAATGACAAACCAACTGCGGAGGCAGCTCCCCGACTCCCGACTAATGAGTCCCGGGTCCTGCCTGGACCAGGGGTCCTGTGGCCACTGGCCTGGACCTGTTGCCAGCCCTTGGCCGGGCGGGTCGCCTTCAGTTACTTTTCCTTTCAGAATCGAGGCTCGATGGGTGCAGCTGCCAAAGTGAAGCAAATGAAATTGCAGCCCGAAATCGAATTGCCGGAGGAGGCAGCAGGAGGCGTTCAAATAACGTGGCCAGGAGGGCTGCTGACTCTGCTCCTGGTGGAGATGCTGATGCGGAGGTGTATCCATAAGATACACATTCTATGCTGCTGCCGGCAGCTGCTGCTCTTTCAGCTTCATCTCGTTGGCCCGCAGCTGAGGCGGATGAGCCCCAAAGATTCCGACTTCAAATTGCTTTTGCCAACCTTGCCCCTTGCCTCGTGCCTCCTCCTTGCCCCACGAATGAAAAAAGTGGCTAAAAAATAGACAAACAGAGGAGAGTGGGCGACTAGATAGTGGATCGACACAAAGTGTTCGATTAAAATGGATATTTTTATGGCTTTTGCATTCGAGGATGGCATCCGGCGAGTGCCGGCAAGTGTTTTCGTTGCCCAGATCGCTCCACAAGGCGGACTTTAAGAGGAACTCGGCAAATTAAAAGAAAATAGTGCTCCAGTTGTGGCATCACCTCATCTATTTTTCAGAATCGTTTCAAGGATATGTTTTAATTGAAAAATTCATATCAATTGGCAGAGCGGATGCCTCGTTGTTTCCATTCCGAGTTATGCATTTTGTATTACTTTCCACACATCTATCTATATTTTTGTTTTGGCCTTTTTCCTGGCCAGCTCGGACCAACTCAATCAGCCGAAATCAAAATGTTGCAACAATGCAGCAATAAACGGGCATATTGTTGTCATTGTTGGCCCGCCTGTTATCATGGCTTTGCCCGACTCTAGTTTCATTTTTTTGTTAGCCAAACTTTTGTTGGCAACGCCTCGACAAGACCACAAACAACTCGTTAGAATTTGCATGTGAAATGCAATCGGGCCAAAAGCAACAACAAAAAAAAAGGGATGGGATTCAGGCCCAGAACATTTCGCAGCTTTCTGGTTGGTAGGTGGTAGGTAGGTGGTAGGTGGTGGGTTCGTGGGGGAAATGGATGGAAATTGGGCAGTCCAGTGCCACAAAAATAAAAGAAAAAACAAACAAAAAGAAACGATAACTAAACAGTCGACTATAAAGCCGTCGAGCACAGCGGCGGATGGCTATCAATTGGATATATCAATCAGAGTGGGGAAATAAAAAGCCAACCGTAACAGAAACAGAAACAGAAACAGGACAGAGTGGAGCGGCATTTGGAATTCATTTTTTGGGGCCTTGATGGCCGCTGATCCATATGCGGATATGTTTTTATCAAAAAGCCATTAGTGGCAGCTCTTTAAGAATCACAAACTGCAGCAGATATCACTGGACTGGAAGCTAGGCAGTGCCAGAGATGCCCAAGTACCGGGTATGAGTACTCGCAATGGAGCAACAGAGGCAGAGTTCCAGCCAAAAAGTAGGCAACAGTAGGCAGTCTGATAGTCATGAAGTTTCATTTCAATTTCAATTCAACATTTTTAAGCAACAAGAGTACAGTTAGCAGTCTTTACAGTTACAAATAAAATAATTACACTTTGATGTCCATAGTCCTTTCTTCGGATCTGCATTGGAATATTCCTATCAAGTCTGACGACTTAAAATGGAACTAGGACGCTCCTTGCTGGAAACAAAAAGCCAAAAGTACGCAACTGAAATAGAACCACCAGCCATGTCCCTGTTCCTTTGCCAAGTTATGGCCAGGATCTCCATCCTCGTCCAGGCCGAAGGTGGAGAACTCCGACATAATCCTCAAAGGTGCGACTTAGGACGTTGGAATCGGAGTGCTTGGAGTACCCAGTCATCCTGATCCTATCTGCCACTTGGATTTCCTGGAGGATCTTTTATGCCTTTGCCTTTACCCTGACCTGGATCTGGAAACTCTAGGGATCTCGATCATGGGTATTATCTGGTTGGGTTCCTGACACTCCCACCGTTTCTACTTGCCCTCTCATCTCTTCAGATTGTATCCCTGCCAGGAGCCAGGACACACTTCCTTGAGATGGACTTGCATGTGGAAGGTACTTGGGCCTCTTGCCAGTCTGCCCGCCGGATTATCTCGGTCACACGCTGGGGTGTCCACTCATAAGGGAGCCATGCCCCCTGATTGATTTATGCTCCTCGCCCTAGAGAGAGAGGGAGGGGGTGGGGAGCGAGTGGCTCTCGTCACTAGCTTCTTCTTCCTCCTTCCTCCTCTTTCTTCGCTCGGCTGGCTCGTTTCTCCTCCGACTGTTAATAGCTTTAATGCTGTTTTATGGCATTCCGTGGACGGAGGAGGGGTCTGGGTGGAGATGGAGGTGGAGGTGGGGGCGGCCCTAAGATGTTGCCCTGGGGGAGGGGCTGCGGAGGGGCGGCCAGTGTGTACACATTTTGGGAGCTGGAACTGGAACTGGAATTGAAGCTGAAGCTGAATCCGAAACTGAAACTGAAACTGAAACTGGGACCTGGCATGCCAACGCCAAATGTCTTACATGCGTGCCGGGAAAGCACTGAAAGAAACCAGTGACTACTATTAAATAAATAAGTTAAAAAAGAAACGAAATATATTAAATATAAAGAGATAGGATAGTTGCTTAAAATGTTATCCCATCTCATAAAAATAATTTGATTTATTTTCTTTGGTTTTCAATCTAAAAGCTGTTAATTTTTCCTCTCAAAACTGTCTCAATCTTTCTTCCTAAAGAAATAAAAAAATAAACTCTTTCGAAACTGTTTCTTTCCAACCGTTTTCTGATAGAATTCCCAACTAGTTCTGTGACTCTGCTTCTTGGAAAGTAACGAGTATCTGTAACGAGTTAAGACTTCAAATCCAAAGACTGGATCTCTTTGATTGAAAAGAATAAAGAAATAATTTCTTCGAGTGCCCCACTGCCTGCCACTTAGTGTGGCAACAATGTTTGCGCATAAATAAATTGGAATCGACTGCGGGTGCGGGTTGTGTCCCGCCTCCCGCGTCCATCGTCCGAGACCAAGTCCGAGTGCCCATAATTCCAGCTTTTATTTGTGGGATTTTGGCATGGCATGTCAGTCATGCATCTCTGCCTCTTGGCCAGCTTGCCCCACACCCCACCTCCCATAGTATTTGCCTCTCACTTGCACTATTCCACAACGCTGATTAATGGCTTTCCGTATCCCCCAGATGATGCTCGCCCAGTGCTCCTGCTGCAGTGCTCGCCTTTAGTCCCGCCCGCCAGTCTCTCTGCAACCCGAAGCGAAGTATTCCAAGGAAGGAAGGCATTCAGCCCGGAGAGGTAAAGGACACTCACAGCAGTATGTATCCCAGTGGAGGCAGTGGCGCCGCAACGGCAGCCAAGTTCCAGAACCGCTGCGGCTCGCCGCAGTTCGCCAGCGACTATCCGCATCCGCATCAGCATCCGCATCCGCAGACCACCTCGGTGGCCATACACACGGCCCCCTCCGTGGGGGGCGGCAGCGCCAGCACCGCTGCGGTGGGCGGAGGCGGCGGCGGTGGCTCCATGAGGTCGGCCCAGAGGGCCCAACAGATGACCTTGACCCACGGCCACGGCGCAGCGCACAACCACGGCCTGGGCATGGGCATGGGCATGGTGGGCCACGGCATGCCCTCACACGGCCACGGCCACGGCCACGGCCACGGCCATGGACATGGACACGGACATGGACACGGACACGGACATGGACACGGCCACTCGAATGCCGCCACTCTGGGGCATCCGCACAACCACGGAATGAGCCACGTGGGCTCCCACCTGATCTACCCGGACGACATGGACAGCATCGAGTTCTGCATGCCGACACCGCCGTCCGCGTCCGCCCAGAACGGCCTCGGTGGGGACCAGTTCCTGCTGGGCGGTGGCGGCCACGACGAGGCCTTCCGCTACCAGGAGCGCTGGCAGAGGAACTACAGCCGGCGGAGCAACCACAAAATGGAGCAGCAGGTGAGTCCCAGTTCAGCTAGGGAGTTCTTGGGAAGATCTGGGGCTAACCTGAGTACTCTTTCCCCCGACCAGGTCAAGTGGTCCCGCAAGAACATCGCCGCGACCATGGAGCGCTTCGAGCCGACGCCCAACACCCAGAGCTCGTCCTCCACCTCCTCGCTGGACTACGGGTTCGCGGCCGGAGTGATGACTCCGGGCAGCAACAACGCCACGCCCTCGCACGTCGGAGGCGGCGGGGCCGGCGCTTCGAATCCCTCGCTGCACGTGGCATTCAACGGAAGTGGTGGCGCCGCTGGAGGATCGGTGGGCTCGGGCTCGGGATCGATAGGATCGGAATCGGGAATAGGAGCCGGGGCCGGAGGCACATCCGCAGCCGGAGTCGGAGTCGGAGCCGGAGCCACAGGCGGGGCGGTGGGCGGTACAGCTGCAGCGGCAGCGCCCTTCAATCACGTCTACTCGTACGCCTACTACGAGCCGGGAGCCGCCAAGTGCCACACGAACGTGCCGGCCCAGGGATCGGCCGGGAGCAGCGGATCGGGCTCGGCAACCGTGCCCGGATCGGTGCAGATGCTGCCCCGGCAGCCGGAGAAGAGCCCGCCGCGCAACTCGATACGGGCGCTGCTGGCGAAGAGCTTCCGCTCCAAGAGCAGCCACGGACACGGCCACGGACACGGCCACGGACACGGCCAGAGCACCTCCAGCTCGCCGAGCGCCGAGGAGCGGGACCGCCACACGTACACCACGCGGTACGGGACGACGGAGAACCTGTACGAGGAGGTGAGCGACCAGAAGATCCGCAAGGTCCTCTCCGACAACCGGATCGCCAGCGCCTCCAGCGTCGGCAACGTGAAGGAGGAGCAGCGCCGGGTGCAGAACAACCACTTCCGGGTCCTCGACGAGCTCAACCTGTCGCTGGAGGCCCTGATCATGCCCCCGACTCCGCCGGACATCAGTCCCAATCATGCCGCCGGCGACGAGCCGAACGTAGCCAGTGGCGCCGTCGGCGGTGGCCATTCCGTATCCACCACGGCGGTGGTTACGCCGCTGCCCTCGTCCGCCGGCAAGATCAACCAGCGACCCCGACGCGGCGGCCTGCTGGGCGGCGCCTCGAACGCCGGCGGCGCCTCCAACTCCAGCTCCGCCTCGCACGCCAGCCTGGAGAACCTCTCGAGCACCCTGAACAGCATGGAGCTGAAGGATCACGGCCACAGCAGCTGCATCAACCCGGAGTTCGACGAGGGCGACCTCGACTCCGGGTTCAGCGGCAGCGGCAGCAGCAGCGGCGCCAGCTACAACGAGAGCTTGCGGTACTACAAGTCGGCCACGCCCACCGGGCCCATGCACCACCAGGGCATGCCGCCCCACCACCACCACCAACACCACCACCACCACTCGCTCAACAACAACACCTTGCCGCACAACCTGCGCAGCTGCCGCTCCTCGACGGCGTCGGGCACCTCCACCTCCAAGAGCAGCATGGCCAGCTGCGGCGAGGACCAGGGCATCGGCATGACCTTGTCCGTGGGTGGCGGCGGAGGGGGCGGCGTCGTCGGCGTCGGTGTCGGTGGACCGGGCGGTGGCGAAGGTGCTGGTGGCTCCCTCTCGCCATTCAACTATCCGCGCCGCTGCTCGGCAGATCAGCAGCGCGGCTCCGGCAGGTCCGTGGTTGGCCTGGCCGGAGGCGGCATCATCAGCGGCATGGGCGGGGGCGCCACCACCATGACCAGCGGCAGCAGCGTGGCCCTCTCCACCGGCACGAAACCCAAAAAGAACTTCTGGACCATGAAACCGTGATGCTACAAAAAGGCGCTGCGTCACATTTGCAAGAAATGGACTATTGTTATGGTGAGTCCTTCACGAAAATGAATTTTAATTAAAAAATAGAATAGTTTTCAAACCAAAGAGTAAGAGGTGGAGGCAGAGCCCCCCTTTCGGACGAAGTGACTCGCTGGAGGCCCGAGCTTGATTGCCTTTTATGGCCGTTTTGTCGTTTAAGATCATCTCTGGCATGATTATCGTCCCGATATTCCCACCCCCACCACCACCTCTCGCTCGGCCATCAATTTCAACTTTTCAACCTTAATCATAATAAATCTGCGCCCCTCCCCTCCCCTCCCCTCCCAGGCAGAGCAGAGCTATGGCTCCATTTCACAATCAACGAGATACTTCCGGCGGAAGGAGGGAGCCAGGAGGTGGCAAGGCCGAGGGAGAGAGAGAGCGTTGCAGCTCCCAAGTCGCCAGATAATAAATTTATTAACTCGACGGGGGGCAGCAGGGAAGCGGGCTGGGAACGCCATTCATCCCTTCCACTCGCCGCCACTCTGCCACTCTGCCACTCTGCCACGCCAAATGAATCAATTAAAACTGATTGAACTTCATAGACTCCCCAGCCACCCACTCGGCCGTGGACCATGGCCATCCCTGCACCACCACCATGTCAGATGGAAAAATTCATTTATAAACGAAACTGGGCTAATCCGCTCCGCACTTCACTTATTTCTATTTTTTTGTTGGCCTTCCAGGAGAGGGTGTGGGTGTGGGAAGTGCCGGAGCCTACTCGGAATACCCATGGCGGCACATATGCCCCCATTTCTGAACTGGTCACGGGGATTATCTAGAGTCTTTGGAACAGACCAGGCGGAGGAGTCGGGGGGATAAGTGGGAAATGAGGGCCGGCAGCCGGGAGCAGGGAGCAGGGAGTACAAGGGAGCAAAGTGAAGGCCATTAGGGCGCCTGTTGAAAGGTCTAGTCTTGAGAGACAAAACAGAAACACAACAAAAAAGCGATGCAATTACACAGGGAGAAACATTTGAGTGAATTAGTTTTTTATTCATTTTATTTTATTTTGTTTAGGGAGGAATCTGTAGGACAAGCAACTATATCCAACCTGTAGTCCACTTATGCGATGGTCCAGCTGGAAGTAAGTAGGCCACAAGGAGTGTCTACCAATCTGCTCCTCCTTTGTATGTGGCTTCTAGCTTGTAGATTCTCCAACACCTGGATGGCTGCGATCCTCCTCCTATTTATGAGCCAGCGCAGTTGCTGAATCCTTGTACTACACTTTTTAGCCCTGGACTTGGACCGAGATGTGGACCGAAAGTAAGGCGCTTGTCCAGAGTAATGCCAAGATGTTTGGTAACTGGTATACTGCTGCCTTTGTGGCGGCTTGAGAAGGTTGGAAATTGAAGCCAACAATGTTATTTGAGTTAAATTGATGAATTGTTAGGCACTTTTGGAGATCATGCCGGGTGGGATCTCTTCAGGCTTCTTGTCCTGGGTCTTCGTAGCAATCTTTTGGCCAGGGAGTTGGAGTGACTCCTGGGATCTTGAGGTCGTTGTCTATGTCCCTCGTCAAAAAAGCGAACTATTAGGTTGGTGGCTTACAAAGTGCAGCCTACTTTTAGTCGCAAGCTTCCTGGGCTTGTGCCTTGCTTAGCCAGAACTGATTGGGAATTTTAAATGGGGAAAAAGGTATGAGATTTATGTTTGAATTCTGCCAAAAATAACGAAACTATAACCTACATCCTTAACATTTAAGTCCCAAGCTAAGAGTTTTTTGCCAGTGCACTTGAGTTACACCCCCATGGCAGCCTGCCACACCACAGCAGCCCTCTGCCCTCTGCCCTCTGCTGGGTGTGTGAATAATACCGTTATTCATTGCATTTTGTTATAAATCTGTCAATTTGCACAATTGTGCGTGCGAGGCGCAGCGATTCGAGGCGAAAATGCTTCATTCTCCATGCAATTCGACAGGCAGGGCCAGAGGGGATGCTGCTGCAGCAGTGGAGTGGCTGGCGGAAGAGCAACACACACTTGGGCCCTCAGGGTGGCAGGGTGGCAGGGTGGCTGAGTGTGGCAGGATGAGGCAGGGTGGCAGGAAGGGCACATGTGTGTGGCTGCCGCAGGGTGCCGCACTACGGCTCTTCTCGCATTTCGGCGGCGACCATAAAAAATCTGTTTGGCAATGGCTCCGAAGGCGCCGTGGCCAGGCCGACAACAGGGTATCCAAGGGTGCTGTAAGAAGGGATTGGAAGGCATTCATGGCTTTCTCTATTTCCTATTACTCCCCCTGCCCATAGGGTATCACTTGCTTCGTCACACTCCCTGCCAGCCACTGTTTATTTGGGCACTCGATGTTGTTGCCGTTGTCCGCGTGTTGATTTATATTCGAAGCTGCGCCGAGGCGCAACTAATTTGCCTCGGGTGTTAAGCAGCATGTAGCAGGCGGCGGAAAGGGGCAGAGAGGAAGGGAGACTCTGGCCACTGCACTCGTTCAATGCCATTTGAATGAGGGAATCAGTGAATGAGTGCATGCATCTCTCCCTCTGTGAATGGGTAGTTGCATGAATCAGTGACGGGGAGTGTGGATGTACAGGATATGCCTACATATATCCTTATTCAGTCGCCGGGCCACTTGCTGTGGGAATTTTTCAGAGTCATTTATGAAATCCAAGACCGGGAATGCCATTCACTCGGCCCCTTTATTCACTTTTCAGTTTCCTGCCTTTCAAACCCTGTCCATTGGCATTCACCTTGACTCGAATGCATAAAGAAATGTGTGCTTTAAAGGAGTAGGGTCCTGGTTATTCAGAGGAAGATAAATATTTAACAGAAGGCATACCATTCCGGCTACTTTGGAGTAAAGTTTTTGGCTGAAAGCCCACACATCTCATCATCATCAGCATCGGTATCGGTATCGGTATCGGCATCCTTGACCCTCATTCCCAGCCCTATCCTGGGGCGCCATTTCTCGTTTCCCTTTGCCAAATGATATTGTATCCTTTTTCTTACTCGCATGTGACCCAAAAGCCTGGCCAGTTCTATCTGCAAACGATTTGTGCACACTCGATTTGACAGTCAGTCAGTCAGTCAGTCAGTATCCTTCTTCGTCCTTCCTCCTCTACCCTCCTCCTCCTCCTCTCCTCTACGTTTCTTTTTGACAAAATCGTAACCCTATCCTGGCAGAGTCCTTCCTCCCTCCCCCAAAACCGTTTAAATGTTGCCAACAATAATAAAACATTTTAAACTTGCGCCGGCTAATAAAGAAGAAGTCAAAAAAGAAAAAAAAGTAAAGTAAACCGGAAGAGAATACAGAAAGGAAGAGGAAAAGGAAAAGGAACTCGAAATGAAATCAGAGCCACATCAGAATAGGAAAATGGGAAAATGGGAAAAGCGTCTGCTGTTGCTTTGGGCGGAATATGAAAATGGATCTCTGAATGTTCTCGGAGACCGACGATTTAGGGTTTCCCCAGCTGGACAATGTGGCACTTGGAGGAAATCAGTAGGAGGTTTTGGTTTTTGGGGCTTACTAGAGCCCAGAACTAAGACTAGTAGATGGGAGAGATAGAACTAGTTGGGAATTATAGTGAACAATAATGTTTATATTCAAAAGGTTTAATCAGAACTTAAACTATGTTGAGAGGAAGTATAAGTATAGTTCCTAAAATAAATATTTCGTGCTAGAAGATGCCAGAACCAATTAAGAATTATAGTGAAAAAGGAAGTATAGCTAGAACTAGTTGGGAATTATAGTGAAAAATCAACTTGACAGGTTGAGAGGAGTCATAAATTCTTTTTTAACCCTTAACCTTATGGAACTATGCTCTTAGCTCTGAAAGAACTGTAGCTAGAAGCTTTTCTCTCAGTGTCCTTGAAACGTACACAGACAGGAGGGAAAAGAAGCCCAAAAAGGATTGCGGTGGTGCGGTGGTGCCGAGGACAAATGGGGGACATATGCGGGGAAATCGGGCATAAACATTCACTTAGCCAAATAATAAAAAGCCAGAACCACACACTCACACACACCAAACACTCAAATGAACAGCATTTCTATTTAAACAACTTCGTCGGGTGGGGAGTGAGTGGGTGGGGGGCTGGCAAGGAAGTCAGGACTTTGGGAGCTTGGAAATTTGTCAGAAGTTGGTGGGCCCAGCTCCTGGGCCCAGCTCCTTTGTCCAAAGCGAGATTGCGCCGGACTGATTAAAAATTGACTGATGGAGGCCTCGAGACGACGACGCTAGCATCGCAATAGCACAGCTCCGCCAGGGGCGCAGCGTTCGAGGGGGGTGGGGGCGAGGTGCACGGCAAGAAAGCTGACATCGCCACTAAACACATTTTAATCCTTGTACGCATAATTTAATATTTGCAGCTCCTCCGCCCAAGGTCTGGCCCTTATTGCTCATTCTCGGGTATCATTAAACCGCTTATGCTCGTGTCATCCCTTCTCCAAGGGGCACCCCCTCCCCCCCTGGAGTCCGATGCGCCGTATTTCTGCGAGTGTAGCAAAGTGGAAGAGAAGCGAAGGAAAACCTTAACCCGCTGGCGCCAGAGTCGCGTGGGTAACACAATAAATTTGCAAGGACAAGGACCCGCTTGGTCTGGTTCTTCTTTTTTTTCGCCCAGGGCTCTAGTCCTTCCCCGCCATCCTTATTTTCTGGCAAGGCGCCAGGACGAGCCGGGGCAGGCTAGGATAAGGGCAACGACGGACGGACAAGCGGATGTAGACGGGGGCAGGAGAAGGAGAAGGAGAAGGAGCAGGAGCCAAAGGACAATGGCAGGCGTAGAGCAATAACACACACTGTATTTTGGGGGTGGCTCAACGGTAGCTGGTGGTGACATTGTCTGCCCGGAGTTGCCTTCCGAAATGTACGAGTACGTCGAAGGACACTGAGCGAAATATCCTTTTGCTCTAACTTTTCGTCAGTTCAACCATAATGTCTATCCAGTTTGAAGTCCTTTTGTTTATTTCTCTCACTGCACTGGAGAATGCTCCTTGGCTCTTTTCGGGGGTTGTCTGAACGAACGAACGAACACCCACCACTCGCACCACTCGCAGCACTCGCACCACCCACCCTGTCTAAGACGAAAAGTGTAGTAAATAATTCTTTAAAGATTTAGAGACACCACTCGCCGCCCGCACAATTGCAAATTTTTATGAGATACCCCAGGCCGGAGACTCTCCTTCGGCGACGAGGAGACCGAGAGTACTCCCATCCCCATCCATCCGACGACATAAGCTGGCCACATATCAAGATTAATTTTTTCCAAGATAATAAATTCAATGCAGATTAAACGGCAGAGACCATTAAATTATCGACTTGAGGTCTTGCTCCTCGCACACTTTCCATTCCGAGCCCACTGGCACTCTCGCACACTCGCACACACCCAGCTGGTGTGTGGTTTCGTTTGGAAAAGGGGGCCTGCCATCTGGATATCCCGATTAAGCACAAATGTATGTACATCATCTGCCTGTACAGCTGATGACTGGAGCTAAGCTGATGACTGCATTAACATTAAGGGGCAAACGTGCGTGAATGGCTATTGATAATGCCAGATGAGCTGGGAAGCGCTGGGATGCGCTGGGATGCGCTGGGACGGAGCTCGGGGGATGTCTGGATGAAATGGATTGAAACGGAATCGGTTGCGCAACGGTTTGCTCAAAATCTTTCGATAGGTGAGCGCATTGTGTGCCCCTTTGTGGCACAACCTTCCCATAAATGCCCCAATAATCTCCGCATTTGAGGCTCTTATGGACGGATTTTGGTCCTGAGGCAATTGTTTGGGGGCTTCCTTTCAGATTGTTTCTATTATATATCCATCTGTGGACAGAGCTAAAGGCTTCTGTAATTGTAATACTTTCTAATGACTTCTCTTTGGAAATAAAAGCTATTAACTTTTTAGAAGCTAACAGATTTGGAAGATTGATTCCACCACAAAGTCACTTAACACTTGAAATATTCTAGTAAAAGTTTTGGAGTAATAAAAACTCTAATAAGGACCAGCAAGTGGCAGTAGATCGAGCTGAAAAGGTCCTCCAAGAAGGATATATGCTATATATAATCACTAAAATAATGAAATAGTACAATCATAACAATAATTCCGATTCGAAACCCTCTGAGAAGGATACGTATTTTTCCCAAAATATTCAACAAGAAAGCCCGGAACCCAAAGCCAAAATAAAGCTAGCTGGCAGACCCTTTAGAAAACTATGCCTTTTTGCAATTTTCCCTCAGATCCTTTGGGATTTTCCATTACTCCTTTAACGCTCCTCATCGTCGTTATAATAGAGATGTGCCAGTCTTCCTCAGGCCTGGCGGATTCTTGCACTTTTTTGCGCCAATAAGTCTGGAGGGGGGAAATGGAAAAAAAGGGAAATGGAAAACTTGTAAGTGAAAACGGAAAACAAAACGCAACGCAGACACATCAATTACGACAAAGGACCAAAAAATGAAAATAGAATGAAAGGCGCGCAGCTTCAATTGAACGCAATAGGTTGTGCATTTTTTTCTCGTTTTCTTGTTGATTTTGCCAAGGAGAGGCACACCAACTGCTAAATGCAAACGACAGCCCCCCCTTTAGGCCCTTGCCACGCCCCTTTATCTCAGGACATCAATCAGAAAAAAAAGGAGAATAAAAACCAAACAAAACAGAGCGAGAGAAATAGAATCTCAAAGTCAATTTTTTGGCAAACAAACAAACCGATTGACGTGGCCACCACCCCCTCCCACAACCTTTCCTTTGCTTAATCAATGTGTGTGAGAATGTGTGTGTGTGTGTGTGTGTGGCAGAGGGGGTACTTTCGGCTGAATGTCAAATGCGTTGATTGGAAAGCCGCCAGTGGCAGCGCCAGCCGTGGCGACTAAAAACGCGGGCAAATCGCGTTGGCTTAATGTGAATGAGATTTGTTGCAAATCAGCGAAGAACCGCGACGGCTATAGGGGTAGAGGGGGATTGGTAAGGACGAGGCTCTGCTGGAGTGGTTGTCCTGCCAGACCGCACAATCAGTTTCCGTTTCCGGTTGCTGGCCGCACAATTAAGCGCGGCAGTGGCGGCCATTTGGTTGTTGTTTTGTTGCACGTTTTGTTTGCTTTTCGTCCTGGTGGTCCTCGTCGTCCTCATCGTCCTGGTCGTCCTGGTCGTCCTGGCTAATAAACAAGCCCAACAAACGAGGCACTAGAGGTGCCAGGTGGCAGGTGATGGGGGTTAGAGGTGCCAAAGCATTTGTCGCACTTCAAAAACTGGCAAAAAAAAAAGACTTTAAAGCAAGTAAATTATTTAATTTGAAAATTTTAACAATAAAGTATTTTAGGAGAGTCTAAAAAATATTTAAAATCTTAGGTGGAACATATATCCTTCTATATATCCTTAATCACTGCTTGCAAGTGTTTTGTTTGCTTTTTTTTAATAAAAAAAATACCAACGAAGGTCTACTTTTTTAATAATAAAAAATATATAATACTTAATATTGAAAGTAAACAAAATATTATACTTAAAATTATACTACAATAAAGTGCATTGATTTGGAAAATAATAAAAACTAATTACTTAGTAATAATATTTATTTTTTGTTAATTTCCTTCTTAAATAATTTTATTTCGAGTGCATGCAGAGCTTCTTGTTTGTTTTGTGATTTTTGTTGTTGTATTTGTAGTTGGTCCTTGGGCGTTCGGCGCTTCATTAAGTGTAAAAAAATACATGTTGCAAGCACACACACACACACACACACAGACACACGCACACTAGGACAGTGAGTATGTAAATGAAGGCAGAGCCAGAATGCCGCTTGTTATTATTATAGCTGTTGTTGTAGCTTTCACACCTTTATTTATTTGTATGTATGTGTGTGTGTGTGAGTGAGTGAGTCCTTGTAGTCCTTGCTGTTTGGCGGGGAATGCGTTTTCATTTGGTTTGCTTTCTCCCGAGAACACAACACAAGAAGGAAAACAAAAACCAAATGCAATAAAAATACATGACAAAAAAAAAAGAGAAAGAGGGAAAGGAAACCAAGTCGCCTGGTCATCAGATACATATATACTTTTTCGCACATACATCCGGTAGCTCCACGGGTGTGCAAGTGTTTGTTTTGGGCTTGGCATTCGGGGCGCCACCGAAAAAGCCACCCCTGGCTGCAGGGGGTGGTGGTGGGTGGGTGTTGGGTGTTGCCGCCACCCGTTGCGCCAATTTATGACCTGTCAGAAATTTTCCAACACAAAACAACAACAACAGCAACAGCAACAATCTTGAAGCAACTTTAAGTGCAACATGCAAAAACTGACAAAAAAAAGAAAGAGAAAAGAATGAAAACAAACAAGAAATGTGGCAAGAAAGTGCCCTTCACTTTTCCTCGCCCTGCTAAGTAGGCAATGGTTTTTTCCGCTCCACCTTTCAACTTGATGGATGGCATCAGGAAGGATTTCCAGACAGAACTGACCCACCATAACTTAGTCCCGAGTCCCGAGGCCAGTCTTGGCTTAAATTCATAAAGGATTGAAGTTAGTTGGCGGTGTATTACATCCTACCACCCCCCCCCCCTGACGCTGACGGCCCGTTCTACTACTCCTTCGGAGTCCATTACCGATGGCAGTGCCTTCGATCTGGTTCCAGTCTGTCCTCCTGTGTCCTGGCATCATCCTGCCAATGGTTACGACCCCATTCGTGTTTATTGCAATTTATATAAAGACTTAATCACGGCCTTTATCCCGCCGTATCCTGCAGAATCCTGATGCTTTCCCCGAGAATATTTTCACTTCAAACTCTTCTTTTTTTTCGCCAGTTTTTTATCTTTCTTTTCGGTCGTACCTTTACTCGTTTCGCCTGACGCGCAGATTTAATATTTCCGCACTATTGTCGGCTGGGCAGACAGGTGATTCCTGCCACCCCCCGGGCCTCACACCTGGCTGACTGGGGCGGGGGAGGGGGAGGGGCCGGTGGCGGGGAGTGTTGCCATGGCACATGTCACATGTCTGTGGCACGCCTTGGCCAGAAAGGTGACGCCCACGTCAGACTTTCGTTTTATGGAGCTGTTGGCGCTTACCTTCTGCCACGCCCATATCCCCCTTCTCCCCCGCACCACCCGCCCATCCCTTGCCCACTCGTACGATGATGCTTTTTGGCGGCTTTTGGACTTTTTGGCATTGTTGCTGTCGCCTGTTTTATATTTTTATTGACGCATTTTTACTCCTCCCCCCCCTCTGTCGCTACCACTACCAATACCATCCCTCCCACACACGCACCTTTTCCCCAAACAGCTGTGGGCGAAAAAATAGTGGCTATTACTGTGATGGGGCGGGAGTATTTAATTGTTTCCATGGCACTTGGTTGGGTGAAGCCCAGGGAGGTCTAGGGGGCCATCTCGCGAAAGGGGCTCTGGAAAAAGTAAATGCTTGAGCCAAAATATATTCAATTATCAGGAAAAGGCATGTCCTGAGGCGACAAAGGCATGTCCTTGTGTCCAATTCCGTAGTTTCCAAACGATCCCCCGACTGGCAGGGCTCAGATTGAATCTTAGCTGGCTCATATTTTCCAAAGGACTCTCCTCGGGATGATCCTGAATTTTCGTATTTGTCCTGCACTTGCCAGTGCCTCTTCTGCAACTCCGAGTTATCCTTTTGAAACTGTAGTATCTGGGAGTCCTTCCCCTTCCCGAAAGACTTTCTTTCGGAAGACTCACTGGAAGACTGATGCTGATGGGAGCCCCATGGCTCTGGCTTTGGGCCTTGGCCTGGAGCTGAGCTCGAGAGCCACTGATAAGAAGATCAGTCTTCTGCGAGGGCATTCTTCGGAATTGGGGCATCGAGTGCCCCAAAGGCTATCAGAGATTAGGGAAAGGCGCTAAGCAGCACTAACTTCCAATACTTTTCTTGGGGGCTTATGAATGTGTTTTTATATATTTTTTAGTTTTTATTTATTTTTTAATTAATCCAATCCAGTTGGCAATCCATAATTACTCAGAACCTCTATTGATGACTGTTAAAAAAGTATGTATTGGAGCCATAGAGTGGAGCTCAAGGGGCGGCAGAAACCATAGCCATCCCAGGTGGACATCCGAGGTAATCCATTTTTTGGGCCATGCCTGGCTGCAGTTGAACTTTTTCCACCCCGGCTGTAAGCCTTTCCCTTTTATCGTCCTTCAGCCCATTTATCTCTCCCGACACTCGCCCCGGCACACAAAATACAAAATAAGCGCAAGTTTTTCCATTTTGAAAAAATGACTTTTGTGGATTTTGATGTCTGGCCAAAGCGCAACGAGCCACACAATGACCGACAAGCAAGCGACAGCCACGAAGCGCTGCCCTCCGACCCCTTTTCACCTGCCACAGCCCCACGTCCCCCTCATTCATTCATTCATTCATTCATTCGCCCATTCAGTCAATCATGCAGCCATTCAATTTATCGTTGGCTTCACTTTTTGATGGCTACAGAATGAAATTTATGGAAAGTTTGGGGTGCCAGGCCCAGAGTCCTTCTCCCTCCTACAGCCCCTCTCCAGCTGCTACTTTCTCCGCCCACTCTCACCTTGCCCCAGCTGACACTTGTGTTTGGGCATCCATCAGAAGTCGAGTCTGGACCGAAAAGCGAGTGTTATCTTTGCGGTCGCATCTATAATGGGTTTTGTCACGTTGCAGACACAACTCTGCTACCCTGCTACCCTGCCTCATGCCCCGTGCCACAAGCCATGCCTCTTCGATTTTCCGAGCCATGAAAAACTCACGTCGCCATCAATAAATTTTGAAACAAAAAAGTCAACAGGAAGGGCTCTCCTTCACAGAGCAAAAAATTAACTAAATATTTTGTAGATATTTGACTTTGAAAAGAGAAAGTTTTAGAGAAAGTTATAGATTCTACTGGCATATGAGATAATAATAGATGATCCAGAGAACCAGGGAGAGATGCCAGGCTATAAAGGATATCAGAATAAAGATATCCATCAGGACTATCGACTGTGGAGTGTTTCGAAAACAATATTCTTCACATATTTCCCCTGAAAATGTTCAGGGCTTCTGTTTAAATATTATTTCCCCTGCAGAGCAAACAGGGCGCTGTTTCAAAATACATTTGGCGGTTTAAGCCGCTTTTGAAACTCACCTCCCTGCCGGCCAGTTGCCTAGCCGGGCCGGGCCAACCGAGCCCTTAACCCTCTTTGGGTTTGGCACACACCCATCGTTTATCCTTGCCCCAAAATAACCGGCTGCTAAAGTGCTTAATAACTTTGGCACCAAATGGCAATCCAGCCCACCAGCCCACCAGCCCACCAGTCCACCATCCACCCCCGATTCCGCAGCGACAAGTGCATCAAATTGTCAGACATTTTCCAGTGTTGACTTTCACCGGACCCGGCCAAACATAATTGTTAAAGTCGCCAGGTTCGGACCGGGTCCAGTCCTGGGTCTTCTCCAATATTGCGGTCAAGCGTTGAAGGGGGTGGCCTGCTGGTGCTGCTGCTGCTGCTGTTTGTGTGGGGGGTCCATGCATGCAACAATAAATAAATTAGAACAAGGTGCGGTTGTATGCGGGGTCTGAGCCTAAAGTACACTGGAACATAAAGTGAGGGAGTTCGATCTAGACCTTTATGGATATATTTTTCAAAATATATCCTTTGTAGAAAATAATTTTTAATAATTTCTAAACAAAACGAAGAGTAATATATTTTTTTTCGACCTGTACTTGAGCCTCAATAACGGGTTAGGCCAGGTGGCAGTGAGTGGGTGGCTTGGTGGCACCCTCTCCACTCCATGACTGGGGGGCGGAGGTCCTGTAGGGCAGATAGGGCTACCGTTTTGTTGTCTGCTTGGCAGTCAGATGCAATTTATTGATAATATTCGGGGCGCACACGACGAAAAAGTGAGGCAGCCAGTGGTGCGAGTGGGGCGGGAAGGACGACCAGAACACACACACAGGATACCAAGCTGAAAGTCAGCGGCAACTTTATGAGAATGCGACCTTTATGCCATTATGTTGGTTATTTACACACAGACACACACATGGCCACAGATGTAGAAGGCATTGCGCCAAAAGCACAAGCAGCAGCACAAAATTTGTGCAACAAATTGTGGCAACAAATTTTAGCGCAGACAATATTCAGTTGGTTAGGAGAACTCGTTCTCGTTGCGCCAAAGGCCAGGAAAGTGAATAAAATGGGGAAGGGGTAGACGGAAGGTGGAAGGTGGAGGGTGGAGGGCCTGAGGAAACCGGAAGTGGGTAGAAGAAGAAGCTGCCAAAAGTCAATTGCTTGAATCTCCACACTTGACTTGACCAGAAGCCGCCGCCTTGCTGCCGAACTTGTTCAACTTCCCCGAAGATCGCAGAGTTCGAAAAGGTTTCCAGGACTTCCAGATACATTCTTTTCAATATTCTGGCCTTTTATGTTTGTTTTTTAATTTGTTACATCAATAAATGTACAATAATTATTATATTTAAGCTAAAAAACAATAAGAAATGTTTCATAAAATACATATATTTTTATTAATCCTTGTTATCCTTTCTTGATCCTTGCAGGAATACAATACAAAGACTGCCTCATGCCATGCCATCCACTATTACCATCAACCCAATAGCTACAGTAGCTTCTATCAGCATAAGCAGCTGACGTCATCAGCGTCTACGTCATCATCTACGTCATCATTGCAGCCGCCCCGGAAGCGCTACTCCCTACCGTCCCAGCATCGAGTCAATCCCTTCGAGCTGGACGAACTGAATCGGGACGAGCCGGATCTGGAGGAGCTGGATGACGACCTAGAGGAGCAGGAGGAGGAGGAGGAGGAGGAGGAGGTGGAGGTGGAGGTGGAGGTGGAGCAGGGGGGAAATAACTATCAGAGGAGTCTGAGAAATCGAAATCGAAATCGAAATCGACGGCACTACAAGTATGATGCTGTAGAGGAGTGCTGTCGTCCGATTTTCCAGGAGCAGCATTATGGCTCCATAGCCGATATGTTGTAAGTAGGCACTTTGATTATTTTGGGTTGGGATTGGGGGGGGGAGGGGGTTTGGGGGGTGATACAGAAAAAGTCGATAAAACCGATTAATGATAACCGATAACTGGGCATTGAAGCGAAACGCAAGGTACCTACAACAAAGTAACTAAAAAGGAAAGTGGATGGAGGGCAATAGCGAGAATAGAAAGTATCACTGAGATGGGCGAACCCCCCACTGGGAAGATAGTAAACGATTAGCGATAGGCTACAAAACGATAAGCGATAACCGATAACCGATTACCGATTACCGATACTTGATGAATGGTGTATGTTGCATAGATGTATATCAAAGTGTTTTTTTTTTTAGGTCACCTGGGGGTACATTTTAAAACTTATCGTTACTAAGCACAGAATTGATCGATATATATATTCAAAATATATGTATTAACCGTCTGGCACCGCTATATAACTAACGTCTAGGATATAGAGCATATATGTATGTGTAACCCGCCCAAAACGACACAGACACAGACACACACACACTTACTCCCCACAGACGCCACACTACACAAATACATATATATCTATATATATATATTTAAATATGAAGCCGATATATATTTATTCATGTACATACATATACGAATCTATGTTATATGCCAATTTTTTTTTAACTGCATCCCAACTATGGATAGAAATATATGCGAGAAGCGGTACATTTTTTTGTGGATCATCGAGTGGTTAACTAGAATCTAGAAGATTGCACCACCATGTTGTCTACGATAATGCGTAATTATAGAATCACGATCATATTGCATTTAAATGAGTATATATACATATATACAACATCTAAGTATAAAGAATTTTTTTTTATTTATAAAATAGCAATGCTTGTACATAGAGTAAAATTGTGGATTATAATTATACGAATATTAATAATTAATAAATGCAAACGATATTTAATAAAACGTGTTTGGAATTTTTTTTGTCTTTTTTTTCGCGTGTGTGTGGTAACTTAAGCTCTGAGTGTTGAATAAATTGTAAATAATAAGCAAATTTAAAAACACACTTAAAACATTTAATTGACGCACAACAGCAACTGGAAGGCAAGCAAAACCTAAAGTCAGATTAAAAATTAAAACAAAAACAAGAGAGTTTGCCTGTCCACTTTGAATTTGCAAAAACTAAGCGAAGAAAAATATAAGAGAAATACGAAAATTAAAGCATTTAAATGATAAATCTGTAATTTATGTGCATGTAGTTGAAAAAAGAAAAACAGAAAAAAAGAAAAACCAAACAGTTGGCCAGTTGTTTCACTTACTTATTCAAAAAAAATGTGTCTTAAGCAAATGCATTAAATACAAGCGATTAAAGCCTATGAATACATACATACCTTATATGTATACTTACGATAGATGGTATTGTCTCCACACGAACACACACCTTTGACTTCACCCACCCGCACACCCCCGCAGGTGTTGATAATCGATTGGCAAGAATTGATTGAACTGGAATTTCATTTCCACTTTCCCACAAACAAATTTCCAATAAGGCTTTAGGTTTTCAACTTCCCACCCTCCTCTTTTCAAAACCAATCAAGTCTGGTCACACTCTTTCGAAATCCTCAGTGATCCTGCCTCTTTCTTTTCACAATTAGAAGCAAATGCAAAAAGAAGAATAAAATAAGGAAGCACTGTAGGGGAAATTAAGAAAAAAAAATACAAATAAAAAGCAAATTAATGTTGTAGTAACTAAATGGAAATGACAGCAGTTGGGGGAAAGTGTTGCTGGCTTTTTGGGGCACTTTCTTCATCGAGAGAAACAGCAACAAGAACCACAAGACACACACCCACACCCACACCAATACAGAGACAGAGAAACCAATGCATACAATGAGAAATTACAATTTTAAATTCCCAAGCTGCACTTTGCAGACTTTTAAATGTCTAAATAAACATTAAATGAAAGTAAATGAAAGTGGAAAGCATTAGATATTGGATAAATCGTAAAGTCAAGCAAAAAAACAAGTTTTAGCACCACAAGCCACAGAATATATATAAATGTATAACGAAAACGAAAAGAAAAAACCTTTGAAAAGCATTCATGAAATGAAATGAAGAAAATGCTAATGCCAAGGACATGAATGGCTCCCCGATCCGAGTGTTTGCGTTCTTTGGGTCTCTTGCTACTAGATTTGCTTTGCTTTCTTCCCCCGCGATTTTTAGTTCGAAACACATTTGGTTTTCCAACCTCCTAAGAAAAAAACAAAAAAAGCTTAAAATGTGATATTTTATAAAAACTATGAAAAGAAAAGAAAACGAAAAGAACGCAGACACGACAAAACGATTGAGAAAAAGTAAAGAAATGAATCGAAATAACTATACCAACAACAACAGGCATTTACAGAGTTTACACTTTATTCTGATTATTACTAATTAATTATACTAATTTAAGCGAAACTGTAAGTAACGTTATGAATATTTATTATTACAAACGTTTTAAAAAAATCTATGGGAAAAAAACCAATTGAAAATCGAGTGGAACTTGGCGAAAAAAAAAAAAAAAAATAGACAACAAAAACGTACACGCGTAACTAGAGAAACGCGTTAAGTGCGCCGGAAAAGCGCTAAAGAATTAAATAAAGATTTAATGCAAAAATAAAAAATATAAATAAAAAACCGAAAAAACCAAACTCGAACTGTTGTCTTCAATTTTGAGAATAGCATCCACCGCACAGGCGGTGTGGAACTCGAACATGTTGCAGGGCCAACATGTTGCGCGTGCAACATGGACTTGTATGGCATACTTGCGGGCATCAAACGCAACATTTTCGTAGCACACTTTTCGGCTCGATGGACACTTCAAGGGCTAAGACTTGTTGCTCCTTGAAAGGAGCCACTTCCGGGTTTCTTATTTACAGTTTCGGTTCTTTTTGATTAATTGGAAAATGGCTAAGTATAATTAATAAAAGTAAAAAATGGAAATGAAAGGTTTGTTTCAAAAACTCTGTTTCATAACTCTGAAAGCATGTTCATTTTTCATTACTTTGCAATCATATCTGCTATCCTGCTGCTTTTCATTTCTTTCACACTTTCATCCCTAAGTCTGTCGTTTTTTTAAATTATTTGATTTATTCCCTCTTAGAAAAACCTTAGTAATTGTTATAAAAATAAGCTAAGCTTTGAGATTTGCAGATTTTCTGCCTCATCTTTTAATTAATTTTATTAAATTCTCATTTAAGCCTGGGCTCTCATCCGCATCCTTATTATTTAAATTGAATTTAATGCCCGAACTGACCTGCTTCATTATTTTTCGCTTCAAGATTCTCCTTCGACTTGTTCCCTGATTTAACACAATTTCATATTGTTCTCTGGCCAAACTATTCATAGTCGAATAATCCAATTTAACAATCGATTCATTCAGATGCGAAAAGTGTATTTCGGCGCAGAACTCGACGAGCCAAATTATTGGCAGAACTCTGGTGTGCTGGCATTCAGGCATTCAGGCATTGGTGGCCGCCTTTTGCTTACTGCATCTTTTGTTAGTTTTTGCAATTATATTGCTTAAAATATTATGATTAAAAATTTGAACGCTCCGATGCATCGACTCGATTCAGCTCAAGACTTTTCCGGCGGAGGCTGGGCGAAAGCGCTCTCGAGCGGAAAATCCGCTTGGCAATTGCCTTGGCAGGCAAGTGGCAGCCAAGCCAGGGCCATCCTTGGCCATCCATCTGGCCAAAAAGTCTGTGCTTCTACGTATATATATCCCGGCAGCATTATGCAACAGCTTGCACTTGGCTGCCACTCCATCCCTATTAGTGGGCCCTGGTTTATTGTTATTATTATTATTGCTGGCCAAGAGTGGCCAAGCCAGAACCTTTCTTTAAGGACTCTCCCAGCCACAGAGGTAGCTTTAAGCCGCCAAAGACTGTGGCCAAATCGGACGAGGTAATTAGAACCGAGGCTAGCTTCCTGTTTTCATGCGAGTACTTTCGGAAAATCGTCTTTTTTTCTCGTTACCTGCCCGTTTTGGGGCTGGGCCAGTCGTTTGTTCTGTATCTGTAAAGCAATTAATAATAATTGGCCCTAAAAACCCCCTTTTTGCAGTCCAGGAGTGCAGGAGTGGGTTAAGGTGGGCGTGGCGTGGCGTGGGGTCGGAGGGTCTGGGAGTTTCTGGTCTGGGAAGTGTGACGGCTATTTGCAAATATTTACAACATCCGCTGCCCGAACGCTTCACAAACAAAAACCAAACACCACTACACTAGTACACACGCACACACACACGCATGTGTGTGGGTGAGAGGGAGAGGCAACATTTATTGCATTTCCATTCCACTCGCACATGCGACTTGGCAGTATGGCGCGCTGTTGGGGCGAATAAAAGTTCTGAAATGCGATTATCTTGATGAATTGGAATTTGAATTTTAATTCTCTACTTTGGCGAGAGTGGGCGATATGTGTCCTGTTCCTGTCCTGTCCTGTTGTGTCCTGGCTCGTCCTATGGAGTTTTTGGGAGTGTTCTGTTGCAGATTCCTAGCCGAGGGCCATCCACTTATTTACCCCGAAAAAGTTCTCGCATTACCCGGCAAACAATTTCAGGACACGGCTCTTCTGCTCTGGCGCTGGCTCTCTTGTTGTTGTTTTGGTTTTTATCCTTTGGCGGGGTTCATTTCAGTTGCCGGACACCAAAAAACACTGAAAGAAATTCGTGGTTTTAGGTCTGTATGAAAAAGTAAGTATGGAAATAGTTGATCTGATTTTATTTCAATTACATGTTATGGAATCCTTTCTTTTTAATAAACTTAGTTAAAAATTAAATTATACCAGCTTACCATCTGTTAGTATTAGTACGTAATATTTCTTAACAAAAAATGTTCTTAATTTTCATAAACTTCTTAAAATATTCAAGCTTCACATTCAACAAAAATATTCAACAGACCACGAGTCGTATGCGTAATTTTTCCAAAAATCTATGCTAGCCTTTTAGCAAAAACTTATAAGATATATTTAAAAAAAGGAAAATAACTCTTACAGAAATAGTCCCTGTTCTCAGTGCCTTGGCGGCAAAGTTATCCCTCAGTGCAGGGATAACACTCCATCATCATCATCATTATTATCATGAGGAGGATGATGATGAGGCGGTGGTGCCCGGGCTCATCTTGCCGCGCCGTGATGATCGTCCTGAGAGAATCATCATTATCGCCGGGGACAGACGGCGTCGCATCAAGTGCCTCGTTGGGTTTTTTGTACCTGTTGTAATTGCATAACTGTCGGGGGCATACATATGTGCTTCCAGCCATGTATGAGTGAGTGGGTGTGTGACGAGTGTGTGTGTGCCAGTCAGGTGGTATTTGTATCCATTGCCTCGCGTGCGTATCTGTATCTGTGTCACAGGCAATTCTCGAAAGCATAAAAGTCAAATTTGTCGCATGGCCCTCGGAGAATCCGCCCCATACCCATACCCATTCCCAGACCCAGCTTCAGTTTTGTATTTCCCATAGCAGCCGCAGGCCCAGACATCGCCCCAGCCCCCCTCACTCTTTAGGGTCGAGGCGGAGGCGGAGGCGGAGGAGAAGGAAGGCGGGTGCTGGACAGACACACAGGTAATTGGCTTCGGTATCCCGTATCTCGGGCATATGGATACATTTAGATACGTACACATGGGGACGGCTCAAGGCGAAATAAAGCTGGACTCTATTAAGGTGCTGGAAGACCTACCAATACCCTTTGACTTCCAACAAAAAGTGGATTCTTTTCTGACATAAAACTATATAGTATAGAGACTACTGTATATCTTTGTTGGAAGTATCTGTTTCAAAGAACCTTGAACTCGTATCTTGAGTATTATTTATGAAGCTTAGCCATGCACCTTTTTAAATACTTGTAGTTTCTCCTGTCGAAATATTACTTTCCATAAGCTGAATACCATTATTTTCACATCATCTAAGCTTGTTGACTAATTAAGATTAATAAACACTGACTAATTTAAAACACATATTAACGAACCCCTTAATATACCCCAAGAATGCCCTTTCAAAAGGGCTCCCCGATGCAAGTGGAACTGGCGCCTGTTTTTTTGTTTTTGGGATCGTCACTTTGGGACCCAGAGTCAAGTGGTCGTGGGCTTAATGGAGAGACCATGGACACCCCAGCCAGGAGAGAAATCAGAACGACCCAGGATCCAGGGACCAGGGACCAGGGCCCAGGACCAGAAACAGGAGCAGTTCACAAATGAACTCCAAAAGTTGACACAATCTCCCCAGAGTGCCAAAAAAAAAAGGAAGGAGGGATGGAGTAGGAGTACGAGGAGGAACAGAGGCGGGTAAGTGACACTGAAACTGAGTTATGCGGCAATTATTCCAGAGGAATCCTTCCGTAGAGAGTCCCTAAAATCTTAAAGAACTCTTTTCGCCAAAAATTTCGCAAATCTAGCAACCAATAGCTGACTTTAAACGGAAAGCCAATCAATTAAAAACTCATTTGCAACTCGAAACTCCATTTCGATAATAGTTTTTGAGGAAAGTCTGTTTGGTGGAAGGACAGGCGTGTGTCCTTCCGTGTCCGGGCGGCTAATGAGCTGCGATGTCCTGTTAGTCCCAAAGTATTTATGCTTCGGTTTTTTACAACACTTCCGGTTGATGGGCAAAAAGTACAAAGGGCCTGCCTGGCAGCAAGGAAGAGAGAGAGCGTCCTGCGGGTGCTAATAGGATTTCCCTCTGTTTATGTAGATGCTAATTAGAGGGCAGAAAACACATTTTTGCTGCCTTTTGGTTAATTGATGAAATGAAAATGAAAAGGCCAAGGGGGGTGGATGGGGAGGTGGCAGAAAGGACCTCTCCGTCACAAACAACTTGGCCCGGAGCGTGGAAGCCATAAAAACACGGCCAACTTATCGGACAGGCGACACTCCTGTGTGGGGCACAAAGTCCTGGCCAAGTCACTGCCACTCCCGTTACAGCTCTAGCCCCCTTCCCGCCCCCCTCGTTGCGGACCAAATGCAAATGAGCCTAAAAGTAGAGAACGATGATAAATATCGCTTTAAATGACAAAGAGGCAGCCGTGTTGAGAGGGCGGCCGTAATAAACCAACAAATTAATTGCAAGGCATAAAAAAACACAAAAAAAAAAGGAAATTAACTAGAAACCAATTGAAGGACACTGAAAAGGACGAGAGTGTTCAGAGCCACAGACTATAATGCTACAAGGATAAGCACATTCTAATAGCTACCAGTCCCATGTTTAAAATAAATCCCCTCCAGCAGCACTCCTCATTTGCGACACAGAACGCACCCGTCAGACTCACAGATCCTTGCAGCTAAATGGGTCCTTCTGGTAATTGTCCTCCTAATTGGTTGCATCGAACACCATTCGGCTCTCTTCCACCTTCCACCGCTGCCAGTCCTTTTGGTTTATGATTTTTGATTTTCGGTCTCGTGTCCACAAGAATTATCCCAGCCATGTGGCACAATTTCCAGTGGCAAGTGGCAAGAATTTGACCAATTCCTGACCATTTCGGCCGAGGCATGAGAGCGGTCAGGTGAAGGCATTCAGTTGGCTTTGCCAGCGGTCCCGACCTCAGAGTTCCATGTCCTTTTTGGTCAATTATGAAAGGCAATTAACACGGCAAGTGCAGTGGGAAATAAAATTCTGAAACAAAAGTGAAACGCATCAATAGTTGGGCCATTAGGAGGAATAAATGAATGACATAAGGATTACCTGAAGGACCTCTCACATTTGAGGCTTAATCTCATTCGGGTCCTGGCTTCAGCAGCAAACGGGTGAGGCGGCAAATGGTGGCAAGAATCCGAGGCACGCGGCTAATTGGAGGACTTGTTGCTACCGCAATTTCTCATTTCTCCGGCAGGTGAGCCAAGTGCGAGAAAACCTTTGGCCAATGTCAGGAATTTGATTTGCTGGCAGCTGACTGGATGGGTGGGTGACTGGGTGAGTGGGTGAGTTTGCCGCAAAATGTTTCCTAAGCCCCCCCCCCTCCCCCCCCCTCCCATGAGAAGCAAATGAGGCTGAAAAGCTGATGAATTCTAAAGTGTTTCTTGGGGGTGGGGTTTGGTTTTAGTTTTAGTTTGGATCCCGGAATATAGGCAGCTTGCTTCTCGACAAACTTAATTACCTTGCTGGAGCATAAAGAATCCGACATTTAAACAAGAAATCCAATTATTGAGATAAAAAGCGAGCCTCATAAATTTCGGAATAAATTTCCCGTAAATGCAGATTCACTCAACTAAAGTGGTTGCAATTTTTTGTTGGCTTTTGCCGCCCTCCCCCCAGCCCG
Organism: Drosophila monieri; assembly: GCA_035047585.1. Classification (NCBI taxonomy): domain Eukaryota; kingdom Metazoa; phylum Arthropoda; class Insecta; order Diptera; family Drosophilidae; genus Drosophila; species Drosophila monieri. The sequence continues at coordinate 8,390,738 of JAWNPJ010000061.1, read as the reverse complement.
GCACGCCCATGGCCGACATCCAATTATCGAAACAAGTGCGCCTATAAATTCCCAGTTTAAAAGGAAAGTGCCTGGCGGAATTTATGATAATTGTGAAATATTGTGCCAAAACACAAGGTAGGAGAGGGTGGATGGATGGGCTTTCTTTTTTATACCTTGTACAAGCTATACCTGGTACATGTTTCCGATTCATAGACCTGATGATGGGTGAGAACAGTATAGCTACAGACTTGATATCTTAGGACTAGACTCATTCCCTCAATAGTATCGGGTATCTTGCAGTCTAGAAATCTAGGATTTCCTCTTTTTGTCTGCAGGTGTTGCGGCTAAAAGCCTTCAGCTTCCGAAGGAACAGCCCCAAAGTGCTGATTTCGGTTAAGAGAGGTGGCAAAAAAGGAGGGGAGCAGGTCATTGCATTGATTTTTCCTGCTAGAAGTGGCTGCTGCTGCTTTTTCTGCAGCTCGTGCTCTCAAGCAAATGTCATTGACCACACGGCGAACAACAAAGAGGCGTTGCAAACGGTAAAGGGGGCGGCGGTTTCTGGGCTGCGGCCAGTGGGCGGTCGACGGAGGGCGGCGGGCGGTGGGCGGGGCTGGTCTCTGCTTGCCACAGTCAACAACCACCAAAAGTAATCATCGCAAACGTTGCTTTTGGGGCGTTTGGCTGGGTGGTTGGATTGGACTGGGATGGGATGGAAATGGGATTCGGAATATGGTTGGACGTCGTAAGGACATCCAGCTGTGTGAGCTGCGACCGTCAAGGAAAACTAAATATGACGGCCTTTGCCCCACTCCCCACCACCCGAATATGCAACCCCCGCTGACCAAAGTCCGAGCTTCGAGCTGTTTCCCTGCCGAGCGAACTGCAAAGAGCAATGCGATTAACGTTTCAATATGCGACAGTTGCAGCGCGACTTTTCAACGATTCCACCGAGAGAAACAATAGTCCTTGGAAAGGATTTTCAGTTTATTGAAAAGTCCCTGCAGCTCGACAGTTTCAAAGTTTGAAATTATTGTTGCAAAGAGATTCATTGTAATTGTTAAGTGTTGATCAACCTGCAGCTTAAAGTTGAATACTAGTGTTGCAAAAAGATGAATTGCGATTGTCAAGTGTTGATAAACGAACAGTGTTGAAAAGGAAAGTGTCGATAAAGCTTAAACTATGTTCCTGTAGTGTCGATCCTGGAATTATTTTCCTGCATCAAACGTAATGCATATTTTCTCGCAGTGTTGCTTGTCGGGAAAATCCTTATTGGAGACGGGGGGTGTTAATTTACCATACATGTGGCACGTTTCGTCTCATCTCTTTTCGCATTTTGCTCTTCCTTGTTATTGCTCGTTTTCTTCTCCTTCTGTTGTTGTTGTTGCTGCTGCTGCCATGTAGCTGCCTCCTGCGGTCCAGTGGTCCAGTGGACAGGAATCTGGATCCGGATCCGAGGAAAATGGCTGTATTCATAGAAAATTATGCTCTAAGCTCCAGTCGCATTCGGATCCACAACGGGATTTGCGACGGGATTGTCCCCAGCATCCAAGTTTGGAGGGACCGGTGGTCCTGGGTCGGGCCCCATCTCCGGGCCCTGCTCCTGCTTCGGCTCCTCCGGATTGGGGATTGGGGTGGAGCCTTCAGCCTCCTTGGGCTCTTCGGACTCCCCGGACTCCACGGACTTGGACTTTGGCTTCTTTTCTGCGAAAACGAGAGGAAGAGCAGAGGAGGGGCGAGAACAAGTCATTATAACCTTTGCCAGTTGCATACATTTTTCAACGGGGATCTTAACCCGAAGAACAAATCGGCGAGAAAAAAGCGGATAGCACACGTGGCTTACATAAGAAGGTTAGCTGCAGAAAATGGAAACTGGAATAACGAGCAAAATGAACTGCATATTAGCCAATTGCACAATTGGCTGCAAAGTCCTCAGCAAGACACTTTTATTCGCGAGCACGTGATTCTCCCTGCCACCCAGGTGACATGTGATGACAAGCAGAAAGTTGCATTTTTTTCTTGGATCTTTCCTACTTTCTATAAGCTGGAACTTACCTTTTTTGGTGGTAGCGGCAGCGGCGGCGGCAGTCTTTGGGTTCTTAGAGCGCTTCTTGGTTTGGCTTTTATGGTCCAGATTGTGTAGAGACCCCTCGAGGCGCCGCATCGCCCTCTTCGGGTTGCGCTTTTTCTGGGGAATGCGGCTATTGAAGCTGTACATGAAAGGCAAGCGCTTCCACCCTTTCGCTTGATAGCGCTTCTTCATTTCAGCTATTTTATCATTCTATAACAATCACAAACACATTATTTTATTTTTTGAAAATGATTAACTTCACAAATTATTACCATTTTGCTTGGACGACCTTTCCTTTTCCGAATGAAATGCGAATGACTCTGCTAGACTCAGTCTAGTGATGGAATGAGCAAAGCTAACAGTTAGTGTGGAGAAGTTTGATTTTTTTAGGGAGGATAGGGCTGCTTGTTATCGATTTTGAATTTGAGCCATTTTTTATTAATTAATCACTAGAACTAATCATTAGAAGATAATATTATTTTAAGCTACAAAATATTTTAAGCTTAGAATGTGTTCTAGAAGCCAGATCATAATTATGATAATGCCTAAAGGCAAGCTTTTATTTATTTATTTCTTTAAAGAATCCTTTAAAATCTTAGTTGAGGTGGCTGGTAAGTTCTTAAATTTAAAATTTACTGCGAAAATTCATTAGCTTTCGTGGGGCCAGGATCTGAACCCCAAACCTAAAGAGTATGCTCCCCCTCATACCCCCACCCACCTTTTTTTCGGCGTTTTCGCATCTGGCGGCGTTGAGCTTGTTAGCTGTCAATTTACATCCCACGTTACGTGATGAATTACGTCGTTACGTGAAGTATGCAGGAGTGTGAGACTTGTGGGTGTATGTGGGTCTGTGCGTGAGTTTTTCAATTAGCTCATTTCTAATAATTCAGCATGTTGAGGCAGCAGTCGAAAAACACCGCCGGCCATTGTAGCCATATATATGTATATGTATATGTATATGTATATATGGGTTATAGTGGTTCAATGCGGTCGGTGGGCTTACAACAAAAGCCACACCTACACACTCTCTGTGCAGCTGTATGAGTGTGCATTGTACAGGTGGCTGTGTATATGTATGTGTGTTAGTCCCAGAGTCTCGTGGGCAATTCACCTGGCTAATTAATAACTAATAATGTGCAGTGCGCTTATTAGAGAAGCTTGCATACATTAGTCCGGGACTAATATCATTATACGCTGGCTGACGCCGCTTTGCCTATACAGCCGCCGCCTCCTCCTCTCGTTCGGCCCCTGGCCACCACCCTTTTGGGCCGCCCTATTGCCGTTGGCTCTGACAGAAAAGCCTCCGCCAGGCGCTGTTTTCCCGCACTGGGATAAAATTCACTCAAAACTTTCATAAATAAAAAATGTTGCGCGTCAACTTTTGAAGGCAACACAAGTCCAGACATTTTTTTTAACTTAAAATACTTTTGATCAAGGCTTTAATCAGACTGTAATCATTAATTTAAAATTGATGGAAATGGAATATAGAAGCATTTGTTAGATACTGGAAAACTCAAACAATTTGCCTGTTTTTCATTTCAGTGATGTCCCTCTTGCTCCTGTCACGTACACACCGAAGACTGTGCATTCGCACAGTCCCTCAAACACGCCCAGGACACGCATACAAAGAAATGCAATTATGACAATCAAAGTGGACAAATGCAGTTTGCTGCCGAACGCAGCCGTGCCCCAATCGCAGCCCCATCAAAGGTGCAACTCTGGCTGACAAATGACAGGTGCACGGCCACTCAAAGTCACCTGGCCAGCCGCCAGCCACCAACCGCCAAACACCAACCACACCAGCCCCCACCCCCACCCCACCCCACATCCTTTCAAAAGGTGAGTGCCAATACCTCAAAATTCCATTTCAATTTGAAAAAGTAAAACCACATTAATTACTATTTGATTATGATAACAGTGTTAAGGTGGCAAGTGGACATTTAAAGACGTGTGCTGAAAAGCGTAAGATAACCAATGTTGCAGTATCATGAGTTACAGCAGCATGTGGTTTCCTTGTACGACGATGCGAGCTTTTTCTATAAGACTACAATGGTAATTCTCAGCCTTAATATGAGGACAAGGGCAAAGACCACCAAAGTCCTGCTGGATGGCCTGGTGGCCTCAACGCGACTCTTGACGTTGATTGAAATAATTCAATGCTCCAATACTCTCGCTATCATCGCTCACAACACAAGAAGGATTTTCAGCTTTGCGTTGTTGCCCTTACCCTTGGCAAAACTATCGAAACATATTTGTCATATAACATATCACATATATTTTTCTAGGTCTCTGTATTGATTAGTTTTGGTAGTTTTAGTCTAGTATAGTTAAACTTTAAAATATGGAATAAAGAATCTGTTTCGAGTATTTTACTCATGGTGGGCATAACATTTAAAAAAAATTTTCTTAGGCCTGATCGGTTGAAAAATGGCCGAGATATACGCTGTACAAAGCGCTATTTTGGCCCGATCTGGCAACGCCGTGCATTTTTGGAATCAGGACATCGATGTCCTTCGAACTGCAGCGCTAGTTTTTCGATATCGAACAACTCATTTTCGACCCGATTTTCGAAAAAATGAAAAGGGGTTACATCACGATTTTTTTTCGATTTTCGTTAAAAATTTTGTTCGATTTCGGAAAAATTTGGATGCAATTCGACTAATTTCGAGGCGCTGATTCCGAAAATACGCGGCGTTGCCAGATCGGGCCACAAATGGCCGAGATATACGCTGTACAAAGCGCAATTTTGGCCCGATCTGGTAACGCCGTGCATTTTTGGAATCAGGACATCGATGTCCTTCGAAGTGCATCGCTAGTTTTTCGATATCGAACAATTCATTTTCGACCCGATTTTCGAAAAAATGAAAAGGGGTTACATCACGATTTTTTTCGATTTTCGTTAAAAATTTTGTTGTTCGATTTCGGAAAAATTTGGATGCAAATCGACTAATTTCGAGGCGCTGATTCCGAAAATGCGCGGCGTTGCCAGATCGGGCCACAAATGGCCGAGATATACGCTGTACAAAGCGCATTTCTGGCCCGATCTGGCAACGCCGTGCATTTTTGGAATCAGGACATCGATGTCCTTCGAACTGCATCGCTAGTTTTTCGATATCGAACAACTCATTTTCGACCCGATTTTCGAAAAAATGAAAAGGGGTTACAACACGATTTTTTTCGATTTTCGCTAAAAATGTTGTTGTTCGATTTCGGAAAAATTGGATGCAGTTCGACTAATTTCGAGGCGCTGATTCCGAAAATGCGCGGCGTTGCCAGATCGGGCCACAAATGGCCGAGATATACGCTATACAAAGCGCATTTCTGGCCCGATCTGGCAACGCCGTGCATTTTTGGAATCAGGACATCGATGTCCTTCGAACTGCATCGCTAGTTTTTCGATATCGAACAACTCATTTTCGACCCGATTTTCGAAAAAATGAAAAGGGGTTACATCACGATTTTTTTCGATTTTCGCTAAAAATGTTGTTGTTCGATTTCGGAAAAATTGGATGCAGTTCGACTAATTTCGAGGCGCTGATTCCGAAAATGCGCGGCGTTGCCAGATCGGGCCACAAATGGCCGAGATATTCGCTGTACAAAGCGCAATTTTGGCCCGATCTGGCAACGCCGTGCATTTTTGGAATCAGGACATCGATGTCCTTCGAACTGCATCGCTAGTTTTTCGATATCGAACAACTCATTTTCGACCCGATTTTCAAAAAAATGAAAAGGGGTTACATCACGATTTTTTTCGATTTTCGCTAAAAATGTTGTTCGATTTCGGAAAAATTTGGATGCAATTCGTCTAATTTCGAGGCGCTGATTCCGAAAATGCGCGGCGTTGCCAGATCGGGCCACAACATTTTTAGCGAAAATCGAAAAAAATCGTGATGTAACCCCTTTTCATTTTTTCGAAAATCGGGTCGAAAATGAGTTGTTCGATATCGAAAAACTAGCGATGCAGTTCGAAGGACCTCGATGTCCTGATTCCAAAAATGCACGGCGTTGCCAGATCGGGCCAAAATTGCGCTGTGTAAAGCGAATATCTCGGCCATTTGTGGCCCGATCTGGCAACGCCGCGCATTTTCGGAATCAGCGCCTCGAAATTAGTCGAACTGCATCCAATTTTTCCGAAATCGAACAACAACATTTTTAGCGAAAATCGAAAAAAATCGTGATGTAACCCCTTTTCATTTTTTCGAAAATCGGGTCGAAAATGAGTTGTTCGATATCGAAAAACTAGCGATGCAGTTCGAAGGACATCGATGTCCTGATTCCAAAAATGCACGGCGTTGCCAGATCGGGCCAAAATTGCGCTTTGTACAGCGAATATCTCGGCCACTTGTGGCCCGATCTGGCAACGCCGCGCATTTTCGGAATCAGCGCCTCGAAATTAGTCGGATTGCATCCAAATTTTTCCGAAATCGAACAACATTTTTAGCGAAAATCGAAAAAAATCGTGATGTAACCCCTTTTCATTTTTTTGAAAATCGGGTCGAAAATGAGTTGTTCGATATCGAAAAACTAGCGATGCAGTTCGAAGGACATCGATGTCCTGATTCCAAAAATGCACGGCGTTGCCAGATCGGGCCAAAATTGCGCTTTGTACAGCGAATATCTCGGCCATTTGTGGCCCGATCTGGCAACGCCGCGCATTTTCGGAATCAGCGCCTCGAAATTAGTCGGATTGTATCCAAATTTTTCCGAAATCGAACAACATTTTTAGCGAAAATCGAAAAAAATCGTGATGTAACCCCTTTTCATTTTTTCGAAAATCGGGTCGAAAATGAGTTGTTCGATATCGAAAAACTAGCGATGCAGTTCGAAGGACATCGATGTCCTGATTCCAAAAATGCACGGCGTTGCCAGATCGGGCCAGAAATGCGCTTTGTACAGCGTATATCTCGGCCATTTGTGGCCCGATCTGGCAACGCCGCGCATTTTCGGAATCAGCGCCTCGAAATTAGTCGAATTGCATCCAAATTTTTCCGAAATCGAACAACAAAATTTTTAACGAAAATCGAAAAAAATCGTGATGTAACCCCTTTTCATTTTTTCGAAAATCGGGTCGAAAATGAGTTGTTCGATATCGAAAAACTAGCGATGCAGTTCGAAGGACATCGATGTCCTGATTCCAAAAATGCACGGCGTTGCCAGATCGGGCCAAAATTGCGCTTTGTACAGCGAATATCTCGGCCATTTGTGGCCCGATCTGGCAACGCCGCGCCTTTTCGGAATCAGCGCCTCGAAATTAGTCGAATTGCATCCAAATTTTTCCGAAATCAAACAACAAAATTTTTAACGAAAATCGAAAAAAATCGTGATGTAACCCCTTTCCATTTTTTCGAAAATCGGGTCGAAAATGAGTTGTTCGATATCGAAATCACTAGTTTTGCAGTTCGAAGGACATCGATGTCCTGATTCCAAAAATGCACGGCGTTGCCAGATCGGGCCAAAATTGCGCCTTCTAGAGCGTATATCTCGGCCATTTGTGGCCCGATCTGGCAACGCCGCGCATTTTCGGAATCAGCGCCTCGAAATTAGTCGAATTGCATCCAAATTTTTCCGAAATCGAACAACAAAATTTTTAACGAAAATCGAAAAAAATCGTGATGTAACCCCTTTTCATTTTTTCGAAAATCGGGTCGAAAATGAGTTGTTCGATATCGAAAAACTAGCAATGCAGTTCGAAGGACATCGATGTCCTGATTCCAAAAATGCACGGCGTTGCCAGATCGGGCCAAAATTGCGCTTTGTACAGCGAATATCTCGGCCATTTGTGGCCCGATCTGGCAACGCCGCGCATTTTCGGAATCAGCGCCTCGAAATTAGTCGAATTGCATCCAAATTTTTCCGAAATCGAACAACAAAATTTTTAACGAAAATCGAAAAAAATCGTGATGTAACCCCTTTTCATTTTTTCGAAAATCGGGTCGAAAATGAGTTGTTCGATATCGAAAAACTAGCGATGCAGTTCGAAGGACATCGATGTCCTGATTCCAAAAATGCACGGCGTTGCCAGATCGGGCCAAAATTGCGCTTTGTACAGCGAATATCTCGGCCATTTGTGGCCCGATCTGGCAACGCCGCGCCTTCTGGAATCAGCGCCTCGAAATTAGTCGAATTGCATCCAAATTTTTCCGAAATCAAACAACAAAATTTTTAACGAAAATCGAAAAAAATCGTGATGTAACCCCTTTCCATTTTTTCGAAAATCGGGTCGAAAATGAGTTGTTCGATATCGAAAAACTAGTGATGCAGTTCGAAGGACATCGATGTCCTGATTCCAAAAATGCACGGCGTTGCCAGATCGGGCCAAAATTGCGCCTTCTAGAGCGTATATCTCGGCCATTTGTGGCCCGATCTGGCAACGCCGCGCATTTTCGGAATCAGCGCCTCGAAATTAGTCGAATTGCATCCAAATTTTTCCGAAATCGAACAACAAAATTTTTAACGAAAATCTAAAAAAATCGTGATGTAACCCCTTTTCATTTTTTCGAAAATCGGGTCGAAAATGAGTTGTTCGATATCGAAAAACTAGCGATGCAGTTCGAAGGACATCGATGTCCTGATTCCAAAAATGCACGGCGTTGCCAGATCGGGCCAAAATTGCGCTTTGTACAGCGTATATCTCGGCCATTTGTGGCCCGATCTGGCAACGCCGCGCCTTTTCGGAATCAGCGCCTCGAAATTAGTCGAATTGCATCCAAATTTTTCCGAAATCAAACAACAAAATTTTTAACGAAAATCGAAAAAAATCGTGATGTAACCCCTTTTCATTTTTTCGAAAATCGGGTCGAAAATGAGTTGTTCGATATCGAAAAACTAGTGATGCAGTTCGAAGGACATCGATGTCCTGATTCCAAAAATGCACGGCGTTGCCAGATCAGCGCCTCGAAATTAGTCGAATTGCATCAAAATTTTTCCGAAATCGAACAACAAAATTTTTAACGAAAATCGAAAAAAATCGTGATGTAACCCCTTTTCATTTTTTCGAAAATCGGGTCGAAAATGAGTTGTTCGATATCGAAAAACTAGCGATGCAGTTCGAAGGACATCGATGTCCTGATTCCAAAAATGCACGGCGTTGCCAGATCGGGCCAAAATTGCGCTTTGTACAGCGAATATCTCGGCCATTTGTGGCCCGATCTGGCAACGCCGCGCATTTTCGGAATCAGCGCCTCGAAATTAGTCGAATTGCATCCAAATTTTTCCGAAATCGAACAACAAAATTTTTAACGAAAATCGAAAAAAATCGTGATGTAACCCCTTTTCATTTTTTCGAAAATCGGGTCGAAAATGAATTGTTCGATATCGAAAAACTAGCGATGCAGTTCGAAGGACATCGATGTCCTGATTCCAAAAATGCACGGCGTTGCCAGATCGGGCCAAAATTGCGCTTTGTACAGCGAATATCTCGGCCATTTGTGGCCCGATCTGGCAACGCCGCGCCTTTTCGGAATCAGCGCCTCGAAATTAGTCGAATTGCATCCAAATTTTTCCGAAATCAAACAACAAAATTTTTAACGAAAATCGAAAAAAATCGTGATGTAACCCCTTTCCATTTTTTCGAAAATCGGGTCGAAAATGAGTTGTTCGATATCGAAAAACTAGTGATGCAGTTCGAAGGACATCGATGTCCTGATTCCAAAAATGCACGGCGTTGCCAGATCGGGCCAAAATTGCGCCTTCTAGAGCGTATATCTCGGCCATTTGTGGCCCGATCTGGCAACGCCGCGCATTTTCGGAATCAGCGCCTCGAAATTAGTCGAATTGCATCCAAATTTTTCCGAAATCGAACATCAAAATTTTTAACGAAAATCGAAACAAATCGTGATGTAACCCCTTTTCATTTTTTCGAAAATCGGGTCGAAAATGAGTTGTTCGATATCGAAAAACTAGCGATGCAGTTCGAAGGACATCGATGTCCTGATTCCAAAAATGCACGGCGTTGCCAGATCGGGCCAAAATTGCGCTTTGTACAGCGAATATCTCGGCCATTTGTGGCCCGATCTGGCAACGCCGCGCATTTTCGGAATCAGCGCCTCGAAATTAGTCGAATTGCATCCAAATTTTTCCGAAATCGAACAACAAAATTTTTAACGAAAATCGAAAAAAATCGTGATGTAACCCCTTTTCATTTTTTCGAAAATCGGGTCGAAAATGAATTGTTCGATATCGAAAAACTAGCGATGCAGTTCGAAGGACATCGATGTCCTGATTCCAAAAATGCACGGCGTTGCCAGATCGGGCCAAAATTGCGCAACAATTTTGTTGTTTCAATTGCGCAATCGAACAACAAAATTTTTAACGAAAATCGAAAAAAATCGTGATGTAACCCCTTTTCATTTTTTCGAAAATCGGGTCGAAAATGAGTTGTTCGATATCGAAAAACTAGCGATGCAGTTCGAAGGACATCGATGTCCTGATTCCAAAAATGCACGGCGTTGCCAGATCGGGCCAGAATTGCGCTTTGTACAGCGTATATCTCGGCCATTTGTGGCCATTGTGGCAATTCGACTAATTTCGAGGCGCTGATTCCAAAAATGCACGGCGTTGCCAGATCGGGCCAGAATTGCGCTTTGTACAGCGTATATCTCGGCCATTTGTGGCCCGATCTGGCAACGCCGCGCATTTTCGGAATCAGCGCCTCGAAATTAGTCGAATTGCATCCAAATTTTTCCGAAATCGAACAACATTTTTAACGAAAATCGAAAAAAATCGTGATGTAACCCCTTTTCATTTTTTCGAAAATCGGGTCGAAAATGAGTTGTTCGATATCGAAAAACTAGCGATGCAGTTCGAAGGACATCGATGTCCTGATTCCAAAAATGCACGGCGTTGCCAGATCGGGCCAAAATTGCGCTTTGTACAGCGTATATCTCGGCCATTTGTGGCCCGATCTGGCAACGCCGCGCATTTTCGGAATCAGCGCCTCGAAATTAGTCGAATTGCATCCAAATTTTTCCGAAATCGAACAACAAAATTTTTAACGAAAATCGAAAAAAATCGTGATGTAACCCCTTTTCATTTTTTCGAAAATCGGGTCGAAAATGAGTTGTTCGATATCGAAAAACTAGCGATGCAGTTCGAAGGACATCGATGTCCTGATTCCAAAAATGCACGGCGTTGCCAGATCGGGCCAGAATTGCGCTTTGTACAGCGTATATCTCGGCCATTTGTGGCCCGATCTGGCAACGCCGCGCATTTTCGGAATCAGCGCCTCGAAATTAGTCGAATTGCATCCAAATTTTTCCGAAATCGAACAACAACATTTTTAACGAAAATCGAAAAAAATCGTGATGTAACCCCTTTTCATTTTTTCGAAAATCGGGTCGAAAATGAGTTGTTCGATATCGAAAAACTAGCGATGCAGTTCGAAGGACATCGATGTCCTGATTCCAAAAATGCACGGCGTTGCCAGATCGGGCCAAAATTGCGCTTTGTACAGCGAATATCTCGGCCATTTGTGGCCCGATCTGGCAACGCCGCGCATTTTCGGAATCAGCGCCTCGAAATTAGTCGAATTGCATCCAAATTTTTCCGAAATCGAACAACAACATTTTTAACGAAAATCGAAAAAAATCGTGATGTAACCCCTTTTCATTTTTTCGAAAATCGGGTCGAAAATGAGTTGTTCGATATCGAAAAACTAGCGATGCAGTTCGAAGGACATCGATGTCCTGATTCCAAAAATGCACGGCGTTGCCAGATCGGGCCAAAATTGCGCTTTGTACAGCGTATATCTCGGCCATTTGTGGCCCGATCTGGCAACGCCGCGCATTTTCGGAATCAGCGCCTCGAAATTAGTCGAATTGCATCCAAATTTTTCCGAAATCGAACAACAAAATTTTTAACGAAAATCGAAAAAAATCGTGATGTAACCCCTTTTCATTTTTTCGAAAATCGGGTCGAAAATGAGTTGTTCGATATCGAAAAACTAGCGATGCAGTTCGAAGGACATCGATGTCCTGATTCCAAAAATGCACGGCGTTGCCAGATCGGGCCAAAATTGCGCTTTGTACAGCGAATATCTCGGCCATTTGTGGCCCGATCTGGCAACGCCGCGCATTTTCGGAATCAGCGCCTCGAAATTAGTCGAATTGCATCCAAATTTTTCCGAAATCGAACAACAACATTTTTAACGAAAATCGAAAAAAATCGTGATGTAACCCCTTTTCATTTTTTCGAAAATCGGGTCGAAAATGAGTTGTTCGATATCGAAAAACTAGCGATGCAGTTCGAAGGACATCGATGTCCTGATTCCAAAAATGCACGGCGTTGCCAGATCGGGCCAGAATTGCGCTTTGTACAGCGTATATCTCGGCCATTTGTGGCCCGATCTGGCAACGCCGCGCATTTTCGGAATCAGCGCCTCGAAATTAGTCGAATTGCATCCAAATTTTTCCGAAATCGAACAACAAAATTTTTAACGAAAATCGAAAAAAATCGTGATGTAACCCCTTTTCATTTTTTCGAAAATCGGGTCGAAAATGAGTTGTTCGATATCGAAAAACTAGCGATGCAGTTCGAAGGACATCGATGTCCTGATTCCAAAAATGCACGGCGTTGCCAGATCGGGCCAAAATTGCGCTTTGTACAGCGAATATCTCGGCCATTTGTGGCCCGATCTGGCAACGCCGCGCATTTTCGGAATCAGCGCCTCGAAATTAGTCGAATTGCATCCAAATTTTTCCGAAATCGAACAACAAAATTTTTAACGAAAATCGAAAAAAATCGTGATGTAACCCTTTCCATTTTTTCGAAAATCGGGTCGAAAATGAGTTGTTCGATATCGAAAAACTAGTGATGCAGTTCGAAGGACATCGATGTCCTGATTCCAAAAATGCACGGCGTTGCCAGATCGGGCCAAAATTGCGCCTTCTAGAGCGTATATCTCGGCCATTTGTGGCCCGATCTGGCAACGCCGCGCATTTTCGGAATCAGCGCCTCGAAATTAGTCGAATTGCATCCAAATTTTTCCGAAATCGAACAACAACATTTTTAACGAAAATCGAAAAAAATCGTGATGTAACCCCTTTTCATTTTTTCGAAAATCGGGTCGAAAATGAGTTGTTCGATATCGAAAAACTAGCGATGCAGTTCGAAGGACATCGATGTCCTGATTCCAAAAATGCACGGCGTTGCCAGATCGGGCCAAAATTGCGCTTTGTACAGCGAATATCTCGGCCATTTGTGGCCCGATCTGGCAACGCCGCGCATTTTCGGAATCAGCGCCTCGAAATTAGTCGAATTGCATCCAAATTTTTCCGAAATCGAACAACAACATTTTTAACGAAAATCGAAAAAAATCGTGATGTAACCCCTTTTCATTTTTTCGAAAATCGGGTCGAAAATGAGTTGTTCGATATCGAAAAACTAGCGATGCAGTTCGAAGGACATCGATGTCCTGATTCCAAAAATGCACGGCGTTGCCAGATCGGGCCAAAATTGCGCTTTGTACAGCGTATATCTCGGCCATTTGTGGCCCGATCTGGCAACGCCGCGCATTTTCGGAATCAGCGCCTCGAAATTAGTCGAATTGCATCCAAATTTTTCCGAAATCGAACAACAAAATTTTTAACGAATATCGAAAAAAATCGTGATGTAACCCGTTTTCATTTTTTCGAAAATCGGGTCGAAAATGAGTTGTTCGATATCGAAAAACTAGCGATGCAGTTCGAAGGACATCGATGTCCTGATTCCAAAAATGCACGGCGTTGCCAGATCGGGCCAAAATTGCGCTTTGTACAGCGTATATCTCGGCCATTTGTGGCCCGATCTGGCAACGCCGCGCATTTTCGGAATCAGCGCCTCGAAATTAGTCGAATTGCATCCAAATTTTCCGAAATCGAACAACAACATTTTTAACGAAAATCGAAAAAAATCGTGATGTAACCCCTTTTCATTTTTTCGAAAATCGGGTCGAAAATGAGTTGTTCGATATCGAAAAACTAGCGATGCAGTTCGAAGGACATCGATGTCCTGATTCCAAAAATGCACGGCGTTGCCAGATCGGGCCAAAATTGCGCTTTGTACAGCGAATATCTCGGCCATTTGTGGCCCGATCTGGCAACGCCGCGCATTTTCGGAATCAGCGCCTCGAAATTAGTCGAATTGCATCCAAATTTTTCCGAAATCGAACAACAACATTTTTAACGAAAATCGAAAAAAATCGTGATGTAACCCCTTTTCATTTTTTCGAAAATCGGGTCGAAAATGAGTTGTTCGATATCGAAAAACTAGCGATGCAGTTCGAAGGACATCGATGTCCTGATTCCAAAAATGCACGGCGTTGCCAGATCGGGCCAAAATTGCGCTTTGTACAGCGTATATCTCGGCCATTTGTGGCCCGATCTGGCAACGCCGCGCATTTTCGGAATCAGCGCCTCGAAATTAGTCGAATTGCATCCAAATTTTTCGAAATCGAACAACAACATTTTTAACGAAAATCGAAAAAAATCGTGATGTAACCCCTTTTCATTTTTTCGAAAATCGGGTCGAAAATGAGTTGTTCGATATCGAAAAACTAGCGATGCAGTTCGAAGGACATCGATGTCCTGATTCCAAAAATGCACGGCGTTGCCAGATCGGGCCAAAATTGCGCTTTGTACAGCGAATATCTCGGCCATTTGTGGCCCGATCTGGCAACGCCGCGCATTTTCGGAATCAGCGCCTCGAAATTAGTCGAATTGCATCCAAATTTTTCCGAAATCGAACAACAACATTTTTAACGAAAATCGAAAAAAATCGTGATGTAACCCCTTTTCATTTTTTCGAAAATCGGGTCGAAAATGAGTTGTTCGATATCGAAAAACTAGCGATGCAGTTCGAAGGACATCGATGTCCTGATTCCAAAAATGCACGGCGTTGCCAGATCGGGCCAAAATTGCGCTTTGTACAGCGAATATGTCGGCCATTTGTGGCCCGATCTGGCAACGCCGCGCATTTTCGGAATCAGCGCCTCGAAATTAGTCGAATTGCATCCAAATTTTTCCGAAATCGAACAACAAAATTTTTAACGAAAATCGAAAAAAATCGTGATGTAACCCCTTTTCATTTTTTCGAAAATCGGGTCGAAAATGAGTTGTTCGATATCGAAAAACTAGCGATGCAGTTCGAAGGACATCGATGTCCTGATTCCAAAAATGCACGGCGTTGCCAGATCGGGCCAAAATTGCGCTTTGTACAGCGAATATCTCGGCCATTTGTGGCCCGATCTGGCAACGCCGCGCATTTTCGGAATCAGCGCCTCGAAATTAGTCGAATTGCATCCAAATTTTTCCGAAATCGAACAACAAAATTTTTAACGAAAATCGAAAAAAATCGTGATGTAACCCTTTCCATTTTTTCGAAAATCGGGTCGAAAATGAGTTGTTCGATATCGAAAAACTAGTGATGCAGTTCGAAGGACATCGATGTCCTGATTCCAAAAATGCACGGCGTTGCCAGATCGGGCCAAAATTGCGCCTTCTAGAGCGTATATCTCGGCCATTTGTGGCCCGATCTGGCAACGCCGCGCATTTTCGGAATCAGCGCCTCGAAATTAGTCGAATTGCATCCAAATTTTTCCGAAATCGAACATCAAAATTTTTAACGAAAATCGAAACAAATCGTGATGTAACCCCTTTTCATTTTTTCGAAAATCGGGTCGAAAATGAGTTGTTCGATATCGAAAAACTAGCGATGCAGTTCGAAGGACATCGATGTCCTGATTCCAAAAATGCACGGCGTTGCCAGATCGGGCCAAAATTGCGCTTTGTACAGCGAATATCTCGGCCATTTGTGGCCCGATCTGGCAACGCCGCGCATTTTCGGAATCAGCGCCTCGAAATTAGTCGAATTGCAAAATTTTTAACGAAAATCGAAAAAAATCGTGATGTAACCCCTTTTCATTTTTTCGAAAATCGGGTCGAAAATGAATTGTTCGATATCGAAAAACTAGCGATGCAGTTCGAAGGACATCGATGTCCTGATTCCAAAAATGCACGGCGTTGCCAGATCGGGCCAGAATTGCGCTTTGTACAGCGTATATCTCGGCCATTTGTGGCCCGATCTGGCAACGCCGCGCATTTTCGGAATCAGCGCCTCGAAATTAGTCGAATTGCATCCAAATTTTTCCGAAATCGAACAACAACATTTTTAACGAAAATCGAAAAAAATCGTGATGTAACCCCTTTTCATTTTTTCGAAAATCGGGTCGAAAATGAGTTGTTCGATATCGAAAAACTAGCGATGCAGTTCGAAGGACATCGATGTCCTGATTCCAAAAATGCACGGCGTTGCCAGATCGGGCCAAAATTGCGCTTTGTACAGCGTATATCTCGGCCATTTGTGGCCCGATCTGGCAACGCCGCGCATTTTCGGAATCAGCGCCTCGAAATTAGTCGAACTGCATCCAAATTTTTCCGAAATCGAACAACAAAATTTTTAACGAAAATCGAAAAAAATCGTGATGTAACCCCTTTTCATTTTTTCGAAAATCGGGTCGAAAATGAGTTGTTCGATATCGAAAAACTAGCGATGCAGTTCGAAGGACATCGATGTCCTGATTCCAAAAATGCACGGCGTTGCCAGATCGGGCCAAAATTGCGCTTTGTACAGCGAATATCTCGGCCATTTGTGGCCCGATCTGGCAACGCCGCGCATTTTCGGAATCAGCGCCTCGAAATTAGTCGAATTGCATCCAAATTTTTCCGAAATCGAACAACAACATTTTTAACGAAAATCGAAAAAAATCGTGATGTAACCCCTTTTCATTTTTTCGAAAATCGGGTCGAAAATGAGTTGTTCGATATCGAAAAACTAGCGATGCAGTTCGAAGGACATCGATGTCCTGATTCCAAAAATGCACGGCGTTGCCAGATCGGGCCAAAATTGCGCTTTGTACAGCGTATATCTCGGCCATTTGTGGCCCGATCTGGCAACGCCGCGCATTTTCGGAATCAGCGCCTCGAAATTAGTCGAATTGCATCCAAATTTTTCCGAAATCGAACAACAAAATTTTTAACGAAAATCGAAAAAAATCGTGATGTAACCCTTTCCATTTTTTCGAAAATCGGGTCGAAAATGAGTTGTTCGATATCGAAAAACTAGCGATGCAGTTCGAAGGACATCGATGTCCTGATTCCAAAAATGCACGGCGTTGCCAGATCGGGCCAAAATTGCGCTTTGTACAGCGTATATCTCGGCCATTTGTGGCCCGATCTGGCAACGCCGCGCATTTTCGGAATCAGCGCCTCGAAATTAGTCGAATTGCATCCAAATTTTTCCGAAATCGAACAACAAAATTTTTAACGAAAATCGAAAAAAATCGTGATGTAACCCCTTTTCATTTTTTCGAAAATCGGGTCGAAAATGAGTTGTTCGATATCGAAAAACTAGCGATGCAGTTCGAAGGACATCGATGTCCTGATTCCAAAAATGCACGGCGTTGCCAGATCGGGCCAGAATTGCGCTTTGTACAGCGTATATCTCGGCCATTTGTGGCCCGATCTGGCAACGCCGCGCATTTTCGGAATCAGCGCCTCGAAATTAGTCGAATTGCATCCAAATTTTTCCGAAATCGAACAACAAAATTTTTAACGAAAATCGAAAAAAATCGTGATGTAACCCCTTTTCATTTTTTCGAAAATCGGGTCGAAAATGAGTTGTTCGATATCGAAAAACTAGCGATGCAGTTCGAAGGACATCGATGTCCTGATTCCAAAAATGCACGGCGTTGCCAGATCGGGCCAAAATTGCGCCTTCTAGAGCGTATATCTCGGCCATTTGTGGCCCGATCTGGCAACGCCGCGCATTTTCGGAATCAGCGCCTCGAAATTAGTCGAATTGCATCCAAATTTTTCCGAAATCGAACAACAAAATTTTTAACGAAAATCGAAAAAAATCGTGATGTAACCCCTTTTCATTTTTTCGAAAATCGGGTCGAAAATGAGTTGTTCGATATCGAAAAACTAGCGATGCAGTTCGAAGGACATCGATGTCCTGATTCCAAAAATGCACGGCGTTGCCAGATCGGGCCAAAATTGCGCTTTGTACAGCGAATATCTCGGCCATTTGTGGCCCGATCTGGCAACGCCGCGCATTTTCGGAATCAGCGCCTCGAAATTAGTCGAATTGCATCCAAATTTTTCCGAAATCGAACAACAAAATTTTTAACGAAAATCGAAAAAAATCGTGATGTAACCCCTTTTCATTTTTTCGAAAATCGGGTCGAAAATGAGTTGTTCGATATCGAAAAACTAGCGATGCAGTTCGAAGGACATCGATGTCCTGATTCCAAAAATGCACGGCGTTGCCAGATCGGGCCAAAATTGCGCTTTGTACAGCGAATATCTCGGCCATTTGTGGCCCGATCTGGCAACGCCGCGCATTTTCGGAATCAGCGCCTCGAAATTAGTCGAATTGCATCCAAATTTTTCCGAAATCGAACAACAAAATTTTTAACGAAAATCGAAAAAAATCGTGATGTAACCCTTTCCATTTTTTCGAAAATCGGGTCGAAAATGAGTTGTTCGATATCGAAAAACTAGCGATGCAGTTCGAAGGACATCGATGTCCTGATTCCAAAAATGCACGGCGTTGCCAGATCGGGCCAAAATTGCGCTTTGTACAGCGTATATCTCGGCCATTTGTGGCCCGATCTGGCAACGCCGCGCATTTTCGGAATCAGCGCCTCGAAATTAGTCGAATTGCATCCAAATTTTCCGAAATCGAACAACAAAATTTTTAACGAAAATCGAAAAAAATCGTGATGTAACCCCTTTTCATTTTTTCGAAAATCGGGTCGAAAATGAGTTGTTCGATATCGAAAAACTAGCGATGCAGTTCGAAGGACATCGATGTCCTGATTCCAAAAATGCACGGCGTTGCCAGATCGGGCCAGAATTGCGCTTTGTACAGCGTATATCTCGGCCATTTGTGGCCCGATCTGGCAACGCCGCGCATTTTCGGAATCAGCGCCTCGAAATTAGTCGAATTGCATCCAAATTTTTCCGAAATCGAACAACAACATTTTTAACGAAAATCGAAAAAAATCGTGATGTAACCCCTTTTCATTTTTTCGAAAATCGGGTCGAAAATGAGTTGTTCGATATCGAAAAACTAGCGATGCAGTTCGAAGGACATCGATGTCCTGATTCCAAAAATGCACGGCGTTGCCAGATCGGGCCAAAATTGCGCTTTGTACAGCGAATATCTCGGCCATTTGTGGCCCGATCTGGCAACGCCGCGCATTTTCGGAATCAGCGCCTCGAAATTAGTCGAATTGCATCCAAATTTTTCCGAAATCGAACAACAAAATTTTTAACGAAAATCGAAAAAAATCGTGATGTAACCCCTTTTCATTTTTTCGAAAATCGGGTCGAAAATGAGTTGTTCGATATCGAAAAACTAGCGATGCAGTTCGAAGGACATCGATGTCCTGATTCCAAAAATGCACGGCGTTGCCAGATCGGGCCAAAATTGCGCTTTGTACAGCGAATATCTCGGCCATTTGTGGCCCGATCTGGCAACGCCGCGCATTTTCGGAATCAGCGCCTCGAAATTAGTCGAATTGCATCCAAATTTTTCCGAAATTGAACAGCAACATTTTTAACGAAAATCGAAAAAAATCGTGATGTAACCCCTTTTCATTTTTTCGAAAATCGGGTCGAAAATGAGTTGTTCGATATCGAAAAACTAGCGATGCAGTTCGAAGGACATCGATGTCCTGATTCCAAAAATGCACGGCGTTGCCAGATCGGGCCAAAATTGCGCTTTGTACAGCGTATATCTCGGCCATTTGTGGCCCGATCTGGCAACGCCGCGCATTTTCGGAATCAGCGCCTCGAAATTAGTCGAATTGCATCCAAATTTTTCCGAAATCGAACAACAAAATTTTTAACGAAAATCGAAAAAAATCGTGATGTAACCCCTTTTCATTTTTTCGAAAATCGGGTCGAAAATGAGTTGTTCGATATCGAAAAACTAGCGATGCAGTTCGAAGGACATCGATGTCCTGATTCCAAAAATGCACGGCGTTGCCAGATCGGGCCAAAATTGCGCTTTGTACAGCGTATATCTCGGCCATTTGTGGCCCGATCTGGCAACGCCGCGCATTTTCGGAATCAGCGCCTCGAAATTAGTCGAATTGCATCCAAATTTTTCCGAAATCGAACAACAAAATTTTTAACGAAAATCGAAAAAAATCGTGATGTAACCCCTTTTCATTTTTTCGAAAATCGGGTCGAAAATGAGTTGTTCGATATCGAAAAACTAGCGATGCAGTTCGAAGGACATCGATGTCCTGATTCCAAAAATGCACGGCGTTGCCAGATTCGGCCAAAATTGCGCTTTGTACAGCGAATATCTCGGCCATTTGTGGCCCGATCTGGCAACGCCGCGCATTTTCGGAATCAGCGCCTCGAAATTAGTCGAATTGCATCCAAATTTTTCCGAAATCGAACAACAACATTTTTAACGAAAATCGAAAAAAATCGTGATGTAACCCCTTTTCATTTTTTCGAAAATCGGGTCGAAAATGAGTTGTTCGATATCGAAAAACTAGCGATGCAGTTCGAAGGACATCGATGTCCTGATTCCAAAAATGCACGGCGTTGCCAGATCGGGCCAAAATTGCGCTTTGTACAGCGAATATCTCGGCCATTTGTGGCCCGATCTGGCAACGCCGCGCATTTTCGGAATCAGCGCCTCGAAATTAGTCGAATTGCATCCAAATTTTTCCGAAATCGAACAACAAAATTTTTAACGAAAATCGAAAAAAATCGTGATGTAACCCCTTTTCATTTTTTCGAAAATCGGGTCGAAAATGAGTTGTTCGATATCGAAAAACTAGCGATGCAGTTCGAAGGACATCGATGTCCTGATTCCAAAAATGCACGGCGTTGCCAGATCGGGCCAAAATTGCGCTTTGTACAGCGAATATCTCGGCCATTTGTGGCCCGATCTGGCAACGCCGCGCATTTTCGGAATCAGCGCCTCGAAATTAGTCGAATTGCATCCAAATTTTTCCGAAATCGAACAACAAAATTTTTAACGAAAATCGAAAAAAATCGTGATGTAACCCCTTTTCATTTTTTCGAAAATCGGGTCGAAAATGAGTTGTTCGATATCGAAAAACTAGCGATGCAGTTCGAAGGACATCGATGTCCTGATTCCAAAAATGCACGGCGTTGCCAGATCGGGCCAAAATTGCGCCTTCTAGAGCGTATATCTCGGCCATTTGTGGCCCGATCTGGCAACGCCGCGCATTTTCGGAATCAGCGCCTCGAAATTAGTCGAATTGCATCCAAATTTTTCCGAAATCGAACAACAAAATTTTTAACGAAAATCGAAAAAAATCGTGATGTAACCCCTTTTCATTTTTTCGAAAATCGGGTCGAAAATGAGTTGTTCGATATCGAAAAACTAGCGATGCAGTTCGAAGGACATCGATGTCCTGATTCAAAAAATGCACGGCGTTGCCAGATCGGGCCAAAATTGCGCTTTGTACAGCGTATATCTCGGCCATTTGTGGACCGATCTGGCAACGCCGCGCATTTTCGGAATCAGCGCCTCGAAATTAGTCGAATTGCATCCAAATTTTCCGAAATCGAACAACAAAATTTTTAACGAAAATCGAAAAAAATCGTGATGTAACCCCTTTTCATTTTTTCGAAAATCGGGTCGAAAATGAGTTGTTCGATATCGAAAAACTAGCGATGCAGTTCGAAGGACATCGATGTCCTGATTCCAAAAATGCACGGCGTTGCCAGATTCGGCCAAAATTGCGCTTTGTACAGCGAATATCTCGGCCATTTGTGGCCCGATCTGGCAACGCCGCGCATTTTCGGAATCAGCGCCTCGAAATTAGTCGAATTGCATCCAAATTTTTCCGAAATCGAACAACAAAATTTTTAACGAAAATCTAAAAAAATCGTGATGTAACCCCTTTTCATTTTTTCGAAAATCGGGTCGAAAATGAGTTGTTCGATATCGAAAAACTAGCGATGCAGTTCGAAGGACATCGATGTCCTGATTCCAAAAATGCACGGCGTTGCCAGATCGGGCCAAAATTGCGCTTTGTACAGCGAATATCTCGGCCATTTGTGGCCCGATCTGGCAACGCCGCGCATTTTCGGAATCAGCGCCTCGAAATTAGTCGAATTGCATCCAAATTTTTCCGAAATCGAACAACAACATTTTTAACGAAAATCGAAAAAAATCGTGATGTAACCCCTTTTCATTTTTTCGAAAATCGGGTCGAAAATGAGTTGTTCGATATCGAAAAACTAGCGATGCAGTTCGAAGGACATCGATGTCCTGATTCCAAAAATGCACGGCGTTGCCAGATCGGGCCAAAATTGCGCTTTGTACAGCGAATATCTCGGCCATTTGTGGCCCGATCTGGCAACGCCGCGCATTTTCGGAATCAGCGCCTCGAAATTAGTCGAATTGCATCCAAATTTTTCCGAAATCGAACAACAAAATTTTTAACGAAAATCGAAAAAAATCGTGATGTAACCCCTTTTCATTTTTTCGAAAATCGGGTCGAAAATGAGTTGTTCGATATCGAAAAACTAGCGATGCAGTTCGAAGGACATCGATGTCCTGATTCCAAAAATGCACGGCGTTGCCAGATCGGGCCAAAATTGCGCTTTGTACAGCGAATATCTCGGCCATTTGTGGCCCGATCTGGCAACGCCGCGCATTTTCGGAATCAGCGCCTCGAAATTAGTCGAATTGCATCCAAATTTTTCCGAAATCGAACAACAAAATTTTTAACGAAAATCGAAAAAAATCGTGATGTAACCCCTTTTCATTTTTTCGAAAATCGGGTCGAAAATGAGTTGTTCGATATCGAAAAACTAGCGATGCAGTTCGAAGGACATCGATGTCCTGATTCCAAAAATGCACGGCGTTGCCAGATCGGGCCAAAATTGCGCTTTGTACAGCGAATATCTCGGCCATTTGTGGCCCGATCTGGCAACGCCGCGCATTTTCGGAATCAGCGCCTCGAAATTAGTCGAATTGCATCCAAATTTTTCCGAAATCGAACAACAACATTTTTAACGAAAATCGAAAAAAATCGTGATGTAACCCCTTTTCATTTTTTCGAAAATCGGGTCGAAAATGAGTTGTTCGATATCGAAAAACTAGCGAAGCAGTTCGAAGGACATCGATGTCCTGATTCCAAAAATGCACGGCGTTGCCAGATCGGGCCAAAATTGCGCTTTGTACAGCGAATATCTCGGCCATTTGTGGCCCGATCTGGCAACGCCGCGCATTTTCGGAATCAGCGCCTCGAAATTAGTCGAATTGCATCCAAATTTTTCCGAAATCGAACAACAAAATTTTTAACGAAAATCGAAAAAAATCGTGATGTAACCCCTTTTCATTTTTTCGAAAATCGGGTCGAAAATGAGTTGTTCGATATCGAAAAACTAGCGATGCAGTTCGAAGGACATCGATGTCCTGATTCCAAAAATGCACGGCGTTGCCAGATCGGGCCAAAATTGCGCTTTGTACAGCGTATATCTCGGCCATTTGTGGCCCGATCTGGCAACGCCGCGCATTTTCGGAATCAGCGCCTCGAAATTAGTCGAATTGCATCCAAATTTTTCCGAAATCGAACAACAAAATTTTTAACGAAAATCGAAAAAAATCGTGATGTAACCCCTTTTCATTTTTTCGAAAATCGGGTCGAAAATGAGTTGTTCGATATCGAAAAACTAGCGATGCAGTTCGAAGGACATCGATGTCCTGATTCCAAAAATGCACGGCGTTGCCAGATCGGGCCAAAATTGCGCTTTGTACAGCGAATATCTCGGCCATTTGTGGCCCGATCTGGCAACGCCGCGCATTTTCGGAATCAGCGCCTCGAAATTAGTCGAATTGCATCCAAATTTTTCCGAAATCGAACAACAAAATTTTTAACGAAAATCGAAAAAAATCGTGATGTAACCCCTTTTCATTTTTTCGAAAATCGGGTCGAAAATGAGTTGTTCGATATCGAAAAACTAGCGATGCAGTTCGAAGGACATCGATGTCCTGATTCCAAAAATGCACGGCGTTGCCAGATCGGGCCAAAATTGCGCTTTGTACAGCGAATATCTCGGCCATTTGTGGCCCGATCTGGCAACGCCGCGCATTTTCGGAATCAGCGCCTCGAAATTAGTCGAATTGCATCCAAATTTTTTCCGAAATCGAACAACAAAATTTTTAACGAAAATCGAAAAAAATCGTGATGTAACCCTTTTCATTTTTTCGAAAATCGGGTCGAAAATGAGTTGTTCGATATCGAAAAACTAGCGATGCAGTTCGAAGGACATCGATGTCCTGATTCCAAAAATGCACGGCGTTGCCAGATCGGGCCAAAATTGCGCTTTGTACAGCGAATATCTCGGCCATTTGTGGCCCGATCTGGCAACGCCGCGCATTTTCGGAATCAGCGCCTCGAAATTAGTCGAATTGCATCCAAATTTTTCCGAAATCGAACAACAAAATTTTTAACGAAAATCGAAAAAAATCGTGATGTAACCCTTTCCATTTTTTCGAAAATCGGGTCGAAAATGAGTTGTTCGATATCGAAAAACTAGCGATGCAGTTCGAAGGACATCGATGTCCTGATTCCAAAAATGCACGGCGTTGCCAGATCGGGCCAAAATTGCGCTTTGTACAGCGAATATCTCGGCCATTTGTGGCCCGATCTGGCAACGCCGCGCATTTTCGGAATCAGCGCCTCGAAATTAGTCGAATTGCATCCAAATTTTTCCGAAATCGAACATCAAAATTTTTAACGAAAATCGAAAAAAATCGTGATGTAACCCTTTCCATTTTTTCGAAAATCGGGTCGAAAATGAGTTGTTCGATATCGAAAAACTAGCGATGCAGTTCGAAGGACATCGATGTCCTGATTCCAAAAATGCACGGCGTTGCCAGATCGGGCCAAAATTGCGCTTTGTACAGCGAATATCTCGGCCATTTGTGGCCCGATCTGGCAACGCCGCGCATTTTCGGAATCAGCGCCTCGAAATTAGTCGAATTGCATCCAAATTTTTCCGAAATCGAACAACAAAATTTTTAACGAAAATCGAAAAAAATCGTGATGTAACCCCTTTTCATTTTTTCGAAAATCGGGTCGAAAATGAGTTGTTCGATATCGAAAAACTAGCGATGCAGTTCGAAGGACATCGATGTCCTGATTCCAAAAATGCACGGCGTTGCCAGATCGGGCCAAAATTGCGCTTTGTACAGCGAATATCTCGGCCATTTGTGGCCCGATCTGGCAACGCCGCGCATTTTCGGAATCAGCGCCTCGAAATTAGTCGAATTGCATCCAAATTTTTCCGAAATCGAACAACAAAATTTTTAACGAAAATCGAAAAAAATCGTGATGTAACCCCTTTTCATTTTTTCGAAAATCGGGTCGAAAATGAGTTGTTCGATATCGAAAAACTAGCGATGCAGTTCGAAGGACATCGATGTCCTGATTCCAAAAATGCACGGCGTTGCCAGATCGGGCCAAAATTGCGCTTTGTACAGCGAATATCTCGGCCATTTGTGGCCCGATCTGGCAACGCCGCGCATTTTCGGAATCAGCGCCTCGAAATTAGTCGAATTGCATCCAAATTTTTCCGAAATCGAACAACAAAATTTTTAACGAAAATCGAAAAAAATCGTGATGTAACCCCTTTTCATTTTTTCGAAAATCGGGTCGAAAATGAGTTGTTCGATATCGAAAAACTAGCGATGCAGTTCGAAGGACATCGATGTCCTGATTCCAAAAATGCACGGCGTTGCCAGATCGGGCCAAAATTGCGCTTTGTACAGCGAATATCTCGGCCATTTGTGGCCCGATCTGGCAACGCCGCGCATTTTCGGAATCAGCGCCTCGAAATTAGTCGAATTGCATCCAAATTTTTCCGAAATCGAACAACAAAATTTTTAACGAAAATCGAAAAAAATCGTGATGTAACCCTTTTCATTTTTTCGAAAATCGGGTCGAAAATGAGTTGTTCGATATCGAAAAACTAGTGATGCAGTTCGAAGGACATCGATGTCCTGATTCCAAAAATGCACGGCGTTGCCAGATCGGGCCAAAATTGCGCTTTGTACAGCGAATATCTCGGCCATTTGTGGCCCGATCTGGCAACGCCGCGCATTTTCGGAATCAGCGCCTCGAAATTAGTCGAATTGCATCCAAATTTTTCCGAAATCGAACAACAAAATTTTTAACGAAAATCGAAAAAAATCGTGATGTAACCCCTTTTCATTTTTTCGAAAATCGGGTCGAAAATGAGTTGTTCGATATCGAAAAACTAGCGATGCAGTTCGAAGGACATCGATGTCCTGATTCCAAAAATGCACGGCGTTGCCAGATCGGGCCAAAATTGCGCTTTGTACAGCGTATATCTCGGCCATTTGTGGCCCGATCTGGCAACGCCGCGCATTTTCGGAATCAGCGCCTCGAAATTAGTCGAATTGCATCCAAATTTTTCCGAAATCGAACAACAAAATTTTTAACGAAAATCGAAAAAAATCGTGATGTAACCCCTTTTCATTTTTTCGAAAATCGGGTCGAAAATGAGTTGTTCGATATCGAAAAACTAGCGATGCAGTTCGAAGGACATCGATGTCCTGATTCCAAAAATGCACGGCGTTGCCAGATCGGGCCAAAATTGCGCTTTGTACAGCGAATATCTCGGCCATTTGTGGCCCGATCTGGCAACGCCGCGCATTTTCGGAATCAGCGCCTCGAAA
The DNA here is from genome assembly GCA_035047585.1 of Drosophila monieri. Taxonomy (NCBI): domain Eukaryota; kingdom Metazoa; phylum Arthropoda; class Insecta; order Diptera; family Drosophilidae; genus Drosophila; species Drosophila monieri. The sequence continues at coordinate 8,363,944 of JAWNPJ010000061.1, read as the reverse complement.
TTAGTCGAATTGCATCCAAATTTTTCCGAAATCGAACAACAAAATTTTTAACGAAAATCGAAAAAAATCGTGATGTAACCCCTTTTCATTTTTTCGAAAATCGGGTCGAAAATGAGTTGTTCGATATCGAAAAACTAGCGATGCAGTTCGAAGGACATCGATGTCCTGATTCCAAAAATGCACGGCGTTGCCAGATCGGGCCAAAATTGCGCTTTGTACAGCGAATATCTCGGCCATTTGTGGCCCGATCTGGCAACGCCGCGCATTTTCGGAATCAGCGCCTCGAAATTAGTCGAATTGCATCCAAATTTTTCCGAAATCGAACAACAAAATTTTTAACGAAAATCGAAAAAAAATCGTGATGTAACCCTTTTCATTTTTTCGAAAATCGGGTCGAAAATGAGTTGTTCGATATCGAAAAACTAGCGATGCAGTTCGAAGGACATCGATGTCCTGATTCCAAAAATGCACGGCGTTGCCAGATCGGGCCAAAATTGCGCTTTGTACAGCGAATATCTCGGCCATTTGTGGCCCGATCTGGCAACGCCGCGCATTTTCGGAATCAGCGCCTCGAAATTAGTCGAATTGCATCCAAATTTTTCCGAAATCGAACAACAAAATTTTTAACGAAAATCGAAAAAAATCGTGATGTAACCCTTTCCATTTTTTCGAAAATCGGGTCGAAAATGAGTTGTTCGATATCGAAAAACTAGTGATGCAGTTCGAAGGACATCGATGTCCTGATTCCAAAAATGCACGGCGTTGCCAGATCGGGCCAAAATTGCGCCTTCTAGAGCGTATATCTCGGCCATTTGTGGCCCGATCTGGCAACGCCGCGCATTTTCGGAATCAGCGCCTCGAAATTAGTCGAATTGCATCCAAATTTTTCCGAAATCGAACAACAAAATTTTTAACGAAAATCGAAAAAAATCGTGATGTAACCCCTTTTCATTTTTTCGAAAATCGGGTCGAAAATGAGTTGTTCGATATCGAAAAACTAGCGATGCAGTTCGAAGGACATCGATGTCCTGATTCCAAAAATGCACGGCGTTGCCAGATCGGGCCAAAATTGCGCTTTGTACAGCGAATATCTCGGCCATTTGTGGCCCGATCTGGCAACGCCGCGCATTTTCGGAATCAGCGCCTCGAAATTAGTCGAATTGCATCCAAATTTTTTCCGAAATCGAACAACAAAATTTTTAACGAAAATCGAAAAAAATCGTGATGTAACCCCTTTTCATTTTTTCGAAAATCGGGTCGAAAATGAGTTGTTCGATATCGAAAAACTAGCGATGCAGTTCGAAGGACATCGATGTCCTGATTCCAAAAATGCACGGCGTTGCCAGATCGGGCCAAAATTGCGCTTTGTACAGCGAATATCTCGGCCATTTGTGGCCCGATCTGGCAACGCCGCGCATTTTCGGAATCAGCGCCTCGAAATTAGTCGAATTGCATCCAAATTTTTCCGAAATCGAACAACAAAATTTTTAACGAAAATCGAAAAAAATCGTGATGTAACCCCTTTTCATTTTTTCGAAAATCGGGTCGAAAATGAGTTGTTCGATATCGAAAAACTAGCGATGCAGTTCGAAGGACATCGATGTCCTGATTCCAAAAATGCACGGCGTTGCCAGATCGGGCCAAAATTGCGCTTTGTACAGCGAATATCTCGGCCATTTGTGGCCCGATCTGGCAACGCCGCGCATTTTCGGAATCAGCGCCTCGAAATTAGTCGAATTGCATCCAAATTTTTCCGAAATCGAACAACAAAATTTTTAACGAAAATCGAAAAAAATCGTGATGTAACCCTTTTCATTTTTTCGAAAATCGGGTCGAAAATGAGTTGTTCGATATCGAAAAACTAGTGATGCAGTTCGAAGGACATCGATGTCCTGATTCCAAAAATGCACGGCGTTGCCAGATCGGGCCAAAATTGCGCTTTGTACAGCGAATATCTCGGCCATTTGTGGCCCGATCTGGCAACGCCGCGCATTTTCGGAATCAGCGCCTCGAAATTAGTCGAATTGCATCCAAATTTTTCCGAAATCGAACAACAAAATTTTTAACGAAAATCGAAAAAAATCGTGATGTAACCCTTTCCATTTTTTCGAAAATCGGGTCGAAAATGAGTTGTTCGATATCGAAAAACTAGTGATGCAGTTCGAAGGACATCGATGTCCTGATTCCAAAAATGCACGGCGTTGCCAGATCGGGCCAAAATTGCGCCTTCTAGAGCGTATATCTCGGCCATTTGTGGCCCGATCTGGCAACGCCGCGCATTTTCGGAATCAGCGCCTCGAAATTAGTCGAATTGCATCCAAATTTTTCCGAAATCGAACATCAAAATTTTTAACGAAAATCGAAAAAAATCGTGATGTAACCCCTTTTCATTTTTTCGAAAATCGGGTCGAAAATGAGTTGTTCGATATCGAAAAACTAGCGATGCAGTTCGAAGGACATCGATGTCCTGATTCCAAAAATGCACGGCGTTGCCAGATCGGGCCAAAATTGCGCTTTGTACAGCGAATATCTCGGCCATTTGTGGCCCGATCTGGCAACGCCGCGCATTTTCGGAATCAGCGCCTCGAAATTAGTCGAATTGCATCCAAATTTTTCCGAAATCGAACAACAAAATTTTTAACGAAAATCGAAAAAAATCGTGATGTAACCCCTTTTCATTTTTTCGAAAATCGGGTCGAAAATGAGTTGTTCGATATCGAAAAACTAGCGATGCAGTTCGAAGGACATCGATGTCCTGATTCCAAAAATGCACGGCGTTGCCAGATCGGGCCAGAATTGCGCTTTGTACAGCGAATATCTCGGCCATTTGTGGCCCGATCTGGCAACGCCGCGCATTTTCGGAATCAGCGCCTCGAAATTAGTCGAATTGCATCCAAATTTTTCCGAAATCGAACAACAAAATTTTTAACGAAAATCGAAAAAAATCGTGATGTAACCCCTTTTCATTTTTTCGAAAATCGGGTCGAAAATGAGTTGTTCGATATCGAAAAACTAGCGATGCAGTTCGAAGGACATCGATGTCCTGATTCCAAAAATGCACGGCGTTGCCAGATCGGGCCAAAATTGCGCTTTGTACAGCGAATATCTCGGCCATTTGTGGCCCGATCTGGCAACGCCGCGCATTTTCGGAATCAGCGCCTCGAAATTAGTCGAATTGCATCCAAATTTTTCCGAAATCGAACAACAAAATTTTTAACGAAAATCGAAAAAAATCGTGATGTAACCCCTTTTCATTTTTTCGAAAATCGGGTCGAAAATGAGTTGTTCGATATCGAAAAACTAGCGATGCAGTTCGAAGGACATCGATGTCCTGATTCCAAAAATGCACGGCGTTGCCAGATCGGGCCAAAATTGCGCTTTGTACAGCGAATATCTCGGCCATTTGTGGCCCGATCTGGCAACGCCGCGCATTTTCGGAATCAGCGCCTCGAAATTAGTCGAATTGCATCCAAATTTTTCCGAAATCGAACAACAAAATTTTTAACGAAAATCGAAAAAAATCGTGATGTAACCCCTTTTCATTTTTTCGAAAATCGGGTCGAAAATGAGTTGTTCGATATCGAAAAACTAGCGATGCAGTTCGAAGGACATCGATGTCCTGATTCCAAAAATGCACGGCGTTGCCAGATCGGGCCAAAATTGCGCTTTGTACAGCGAATATCTCGGCCATTTGTGGCCCGATCTGGCAACGCCGCGCATTTTCGGAATCAGCGCCTCGAAATTAGTCGAATTGCATCCAAATTTTTCCGAAATCGAACAACAAAATTTTTAACGAAAATCGAAAAAAATCGTGATGTAACCCTTTCCATTTTTTCGAAAATCGGGTCGAAAATGAGTTGTTCGATATCGAAAAACTAGTGATGCAGTTCGAAGGACATCGATGTCCTGATTCCAAAAATGCACGGCGTTGCCAGATCGGGCCAAAATTGCGCCTTCTAGAGCGTATATCTCGGCCATTTGTGGCCCGATCTGGCAACGCCGCGCATTTTCGGAATCAGCGCCTCGAAATTAGTCGAATTGCATCCAAATTTTTCCGAAATCGAACATCAAAATTTTTAACGAAAATCGAAACAAATCGTGATGTAACCCCTTTTCATTTTTTCGAAAATCGGGTCGAAAATGAGTTGTTCGATATCGAAAAACTAGCGATGCAGTTCGAAGGACATCGATGTCCTGATTCCAAAAATGCACGGCGTTGCCAGATCGGGCCAAAATTGCGCTTTGTACAGCGAATATCTCGGCCATTTGTGGCCCGATCTGGCAACGCCGCGCATTTTCGGAATCAGCGCCTCGAAATTAGTCGAATTGCATCCAAATTTTTCCGAAATCAAACAACAAAATTTTTAACGAAAATCGAAAAAAATCGTGATGTAACCCTTTTCATTTTTTCGAAAATCGGGTCGAAAATGAGTTGTTCGATATCGAAAAACTAGTGATGCAGTTCGAAGGACATCGATGTCCTGATTCCAAAAATGCACGGCGTTGCCAGATCGGGCCAAAATTGCGCTTTGTACAGCGAATATCTCGGCCATTTGTGGCCCGATCTGGCAACGCCGCGCATTTTCGGAATCAGCGCCTCGAAATTAGTCGAATTGCATCCAAATTTTTCCGAAATCGAACAACAAAATTTTTAACGAAAATCGAAAAAAATCGTGATGTAACCCTTTCCATTTTTTCGAAAATCGGGTCGAAAATGAGTTGTTCGATATCGAAAAACTAGTGATGCAGTTCGAAGGACATCGATGTCCTGATTCCAAAAATGCACGGCGTTGCCAGATCGGGCCAAAATTGCGCCTTCTAGAGCGTATATCTCGGCCATTTGTGGCCCGATCTGGCAACGCCGCGCATTTTCGGAATCAGCGCCTCGAAATTAGTCGAATTGCATCCAAATTTTTCCGAAATCGAACATCAAAATTTTTAACGAAAATCGAAAAAAATCGTGATGTAACCCCTTTTCATTTTTTCGAAAATCGGGTCGAAAATGAGTTGTTCGATATCGAAAAACTAGCGATGCAGTTCGAAGGACATCGATGTCCTGATTCCAAAAATGCACGGCGTTGCCAGATCGGGCCAAAATTGCGCTTTGTACAGCGAATATCTCGGCCATTTGTGGCCCGATCTGGCAACGCCGCGCATTTTCGGAATCAGCGCCTCGAAATTAGTCGAATTGCATCCAAATTTTTCCGAAATCGAACAACAAAATTTTTAACGAAAATCGAAAAAAATCGTGATGTAACCCCTTTTCATTTTTTCGAAAATCGGGTCGAAAATGAGTTGTTCGATATCGAAAAACTAGCGATGCAGTTCGAAGGACATCGATGTCCTGATTCCAAAAATGCACGGCGTTGCCAGATCGGGCCAGAATTGCGCTTTGTACAGCGAATATCTCGGCCATTTGTGGCCCGATCTGGCAACGCCGCGCATTTTCGGAATCAGCGCCTCGAAATTAGTCGAATTGCATCCAAATTTTTCCGAAATCGAACAACAAAATTTTTAACGAAAATCGAAAAAAATCGTGATGTAACCCCTTTTCATTTTTTCGAAAATCGGGTCGAAAATGAGTTGTTCGATATCGAAAAACTAGCGATGCAGTTCGAAGGACATCGATGTCCTGATTCCAAAAATGCACGGCGTTGCCAGATCGGGCCAAAATTGCGCTTTGTACAGCGAATATCTCGGCCATTTGTGGCCCGATCTGGCAACGCCGCGCATTTTCGGAATCAGCGCCTCGAAATTAGTCGAATTGCATCCAAATTTTTCCGAAATCGAACAACAAAATTTTTAACGAAAATCGAAAAAAATCGTGATGTAACCCCTTTTCATTTTTTCGAAAATCGGGTCGAAAATGAGTTGTTCGATATCGAAAAACTAGCGATGCAGTTCGAAGGACATCGATGTCCTGATTCCAAAAATGCACGGCGTTGCCAGATCGGGCCAAAATTGCGCTTTGTACAGCGAATATCTCGGCCATTTGTGGCCCGATCTGGCAACGCCGCGCATTTTCGGAATCAGCGCCTCGAAATTAGTCGAATTGCATCCAAATTTTTCCGAAATCGAACAACAAAATTTTTAACGAAAATCGAAAAAAATCGTGATGTAACCCTTTCCATTTTTTCGAAAATCGGGTCGAAAATGAGTTGTTCGATATCGAAAAACTAGTGATGCAGTTCGAAGGACATCGATGTCCTGATTCCAAAAATGCACGGCGTTGCCAGATCGGGCCAAAATTGCGCCTTCTAGAGCGTATATCTCGGCCATTTGTGGCCCGATCTGGCAACGCCGCGCATTTTCGGAATCAGCGCCTCGAAATTAGTCGAATTGCATCCAAATTTTTCCGAAATCGAACATCAAAATTTTTAACGAAAATCGAAACAAATCGTGATGTAACCCCTTTTCATTTTTTCGAAAATCGGGTCGAAAATGAGTTGTTCGATATCGAAAAACTAGCGATGCAGTTCGAAGGACATCGATGTCCTGATTCCAAAAATGCACGGCGTTGCCAGATCGGGCCAAAATTGCGCTTTGTACAGCGAATATCTCGGCCATTTGTGGCCCGATCTGGCAACGCCGCGCATTTTCGGAATCAGCGCCTCGAAATTAGTCGAATTGCATCCAAATTTTTCCGAAATCAAACAACAAAATTTTTAACGAAAATCGAAAAAAATCGTGATGTAACCCCTTTTCATTTTTTCGAAAATCGGGTCGAAAATGAGTTGTTCGATATCGAAAAACTAGCGATGCAGTTCGAAGGACATCGATGTCCTGATTCCAAAAATGCACGGCGTTGCCAGATCGGGCCAAAATTGCGCTTTGTACAGCGAATATCTCGGCCATTTGTGGCCCGATCTGGCAACGCCGCGCATTTTCGGAATCAGCGCCTCGAAATTAGTCGAATTGCATCCAAATTTTTCCGAAATCGAACAACAACATTTTTAACGAAAATCGAAAAAAATCGTGATGTAACCCCTTTTCATTTTTTCGAAAATCGGGTCGAAAATGAGTTGTTCGATATCGAAAAACTAGCGATGCAGTTCGAAGGACATCGATGTCCTGATTCCAAAAATGCACGGCGTTGCCAGATCGGGCCAGAATTGCGCTTTGTACAGCGTATATCTCGGCCATTTGTGGCCCGATCTGGCAACGCCGCGCATTTTCGGAATCAGCGCCTCGAAATTAGTCGAATTGCATCCAAATTTTTCCGAAATCGAACAACAACATTTTTAACGAAAATCGAAAAAAATCGTGATGTAACCCCTTTTCATTTTTTCGAAAATCGGGTCGAAAATGAGTTGTTCGATATCGAAAAACTAGCGATGCAGTTCGAAGGACATCGATGTCCTGATTCCAAAAATGCACGGCGTTGCCAGATCGGGCCAAAATTGCGCTTTGTACAGCGAATATCTCGGCCATTTGTGGCCCGATCTGGCAACGCCGCGCATTTTCGGAATCAGCGCCTCGAAATTAGTCGAATTGCATCCAAATTTTTCCGAAATCGAACAACAAAATTTTTAACGAAAATCGAAAAAAATCGTGATGTAACCCTTTCCATTTTTTCGAAAATCGGGTCGAAAATGAGTTGTTCGATATCGAAAAACTAGCGATGCAGTTCGAAGGACATCGATGTCCTGATTCCAAAAATGCACGGCGTTGCCAGATCGGGCCAGAATTGCTCTTTGTACAGCGTATATCTCGGCCATTTGTGGCCCGATCTGGCAACGCCGCGCATTTTCGGAATCAGCGCCTCGAAATTAGTCGAATTGCATCCAAATTTTTCCGAAATCGAACAACAAAATTTTTAACGAAAATCGAAAAAAATCGTGATGTAACCCCTTTCCATTTTTTCGAAAATCGGGTCGAAAATGAGTTGTTCGATATCGAAAAACTAGTGATGCAGTTCGAAGGACATCGATGTCCTGATTCCAAAATGCACGGCGTTGCCAGATCGGGCCAAAATTGCGCTTTGTACAGCGAATATCTCGGCCATTTGTGGTTCGATCTGGCAACGCCGCGCATTTTCGGAATCAGCGCCTCGAAATTAGTCGAATTGCATCCAAATTTTTCCGAAATCGAACAACAAAATTTTTAACGAAAATCGAAAAAAATCGTGATGTAACCCCTTTTCATTTTTTCGAAAATCGGGTCGAAAATGAGTTGTTCGATATCGAAAAACTAGCGATGCAGTTCGAAGGACATCGATGTCCTGATTCCAAAAATGCACGGCGTTGCCAGATCGGGCCAGAATTGCGCTTTGTACAGCGTATATCTCGGCCATTTGTGGCCCGATCTGGCAACGCCGCGCATTTTCGGAATCAGCGCCTTGAAATTAGTCGAATTGCATCCAAATTTTTCCGAAATCGAACAACAACATTTTTAGCGAAAATCGAAAAAAATCGTGATGTAACCCCTTTTCATTTTTTCGAAAATCGGGTCGAAAATGAGTTGTTCGATATCGAAAAGCTAGCGATGCAGTTCGAAGGACATCGATGTCCTGATTCCAAAAATGCACGGCGTTGCCAGATCGGGCCAAAATTGCGCCTTCTAGAGCGTATATCTCGGCCATTTGTGGCCCGATCTGGCAACGCCGCGCATTTTCGGAATCAGCGCCTTGAAATTAGTCGAATTGCATCCAAATTTTTCCGAAATCGAACAACAACATTTTTAGCGAAAATCGAAAAAAATCGTGATGTAACCATCGGGTCGAAAATGAGTTGTTCGATATCGAAAAACTAGTGATGCAATTCGAAGGACATCGATGTCCTGATTCCAAAAATGCACGGCGTTGCCAGATCGGGCCAAAATTGCGCCTTCTAGAGCGTATATCTCGGCCATTTGTGGCCCGATCTGGCAACGCTGCGCATTTTCGGAATCAGCGCCTCGAAATTAGTCGAATTGCATCCAAATTTTTCCGAAATCGAACAACAAAATTTTTAACGAAAATCGAAAAAAATCGTGATGTAACCCCTTTTCATTTTTTCGAAAATCGGGTCGAAAATGAGTTGTTCGATATCGAAAAACTAGCGATGCAGTTCGAAGGACATCGATGTCCTGATTCCAAAAATGCACGGCGTTGCCAGATCGGGCCAGAATTGCTCTTTGTACAGCGAATATCTCGGCCATTTGTGGTTCGATCTGGCAACGCCGCGCATTTTCGGAATCAGCGCCTCGAAATTAGTCGAATTGCATCCAAATTTTTCCGAAATCGAACAACAAAATTTTTAACGAAAATCGAAAAAAATCGTGATGTAACCCCTTTTCATTTTTTCGAAAATCGGGTCGAAAATGAGTTGTTCGATATCGAAAAACTAGCGATGCAGTTCGAAGGACATCGATGTCCTGATTCCAAAAATGCACGGCGTTGCCAGATCGGGCCAGAATTGCGCTTTGTACAGCGTATATCTCGGCCATTTGTGGCCCGATCTGGCAACGCCGCGCATTTTCGGAATCAGCGCCTTGAAATTAGTCGAATTGCATCCAAATTTTTCCGAAATCGAACAACAACATTTTTAGCGAAAATCGAAAAAAATCGTGATGTAACCCCTTTTCATTTTTTCGAAAATCGGGTCGAAAATGAGTTGTTCGATATCGAAAAGCTAGCGATGCAGTTCGAAGGACATCGATGTCCTGATTCCAAAAATGCACGGCGTTGCCAGATCGGGCCAAAATTGCGCCTTCTAGAGCGTATATCTCGGCCATTTGTGGCCCGATCTGGCAACGCCGCGCATTTTCGGAATCAGCGCCTTGAAATTAGTCGAATTGCATCCAAATTTTTCCGAAATCGAACAACAACATTTTTAGCGAAAATCGAAAAAAATCGTGATGTAACCATCGGGTCGAAAATGAGTTGTTCGATATCGAAAAACTAGTGATGCAGTTCGAAGGACATCGATGTCCTGATTCCAAAAATGCACGGCGTTGCCAGATCGGGCCAAAATTGCGCCTTCTAGAGCGTATATCTCGGCCATTTGTGGCCCGATCTGGCAACGCTGCGCATTTTCGGAATCAGCGCCTCGAAATTAGTCGAATTGCATCCAAATTTTTCCGAAATCGAACAACAAAATTTTTAACGAAAATCGAAAAAAATCGTGATGTAACCCCTTTTCATTTTTTCGAAAATCGGGTCGAAAATGAGTTGTTCGATATCGAAAAACTAGCGATGCAGTTCGAAGGACATCGATGTCCTGATTCCAAAAATGCACGGCGTTGCCAGATCGGGCCAGAATTGCTCTTTGTACAGCGTATATCTCGGCCATTTGTGGCCCGATCTGGCAACGCCGCGCATTTTCGGAATCAGCGCCTCGAAATTAGTCGAATTGCATCCAAATTTTCCGAAATCGAACAACAAAATTTTTAACGAAAATCGAAAAAAATCGTGATGTAACCCCTTTCCATTTTTTCGAAAATCGGGTCGAAAATGAGTTGTTCGATATCGAAAAACTAGTGATGCAGTTCGAAGGACATCGATGTCCTGATTCCAAAAATGCACGGCGTTGCCAGATCGGGCCAAAATTGCGCTTTGTACAGCGAATATCTCGGCCATTTGTGGTTCGATCTGGCAACGCCGCGCATTTTCGGAATCAGCGCCTCGAAATTAGTCGAATTGCATCCAAATTTTTCCGAAATCGAACAACAAAATTTTTAACGAAAATCGAAAAAAATCGTGATGTAACCCCTTTTCATTTTTTCGAAAATCGGGTCGAAAATGAGTTGTTCGATATCGAAAAACTAGCGATGCAGTTCGAAGGACATCGATGTCCTGATTCCAAAAATGCACGGCGTTGCCAGATCGGGCCAGAATTGCGCTTTGTACAGCGTATATCTCGGCCATTTGTGGCCCGATCTGGCAACGCCGCGCATTTTCGGAATCAGCGCCTTGAAATTAGTCGAATTGCATCCAAATTTTTCCGAAATCGAACAACAACATTTTTAGCGAAAATCGAAAAAAATCGTGATGTAACCCCTTTTCATTTTTTCGAAAATCGGGTCGAAAATGAGTTGTTCGATATCGAAAAGCTAGCGATGCAGTTCGAAGGACATCGATGTCCTGATTCCAAAAATGCACGGCGTTGCCAGATCGGGCCAAAATTGCGCCTTCTAGAGCGTATATCTCGGCCATTTGTGGCCCGATCTGGCAACGCCGCGCATTTTCGGAATCAGCGCCTTGAAATTAGTCGAATTGCATCCAAATTTTTCCGAAATCGAACAACAACATTTTTAGCGAAAATCGAAAAAAATCGTGATGTAACCATCGGGTCGAAAATGAGTTGTTCGATATCGAAAAACTAGTGATGCAGTTCGAAGGACATCGATGTCCTGATTCCAAAAATGCACGGCGTTGCCAGATCGGGCCAAAATTGCGCCTTCTAGAGCGTATATCTCGGCCATTTGTGGCCCGATCTGGCAACGCTGCGCATTTTCGGAATCAGCGCCTCGAAATTAGTCGAATTGCATCCAAATTTTTCCGAAATCGAACAACAAAATTTTTAACGAAAATCGAAAAAAATCGTGATGTAACCCCTTTTCATTTTTTCGAAAATCGGGTCGAAAATGAGTTGTTCGATATCGAAAAACTAGCGATGCAGTTCGAAGGACATCGATGTCCTGATTCCAAAAATGCACGGCGTTGCCAGATCGGGCCAGAATTGCGCTTTGTACAGCGAATATCTCGGCCATTTGTGGCCCGATCTGGCAACGCCGCGCATTTTCGGAATCAGCGCCTCGAAATTAGTCGAATTGCATCCAAATTTTTCCGAAATCGAACAACAAAATTTTTAACGAAAATCGAAAAAAATCGTGATGTAACCCCTTTTCATTTTTTCGAAAATCGGGTCGAAAATGAGTTGTTCGATATCGAAAAACTAGCGATGCAGTTCGAAGGACATCGATGTCCTGATTCCAAAAATGCACGGCGTTGCCAGATCGGGCCAGAATTGCGCTTTGTACAGCGTATATCTCGGCCATTTGTGGCCCGATCTGGCAACGCCGCGCATTTTCGGAATCAGCGCCTCGAAATTAGTCGAATTGCATCCAAATTTTTCCGAAATCGAACAACAAAATTTTTAACGAAAATCGAAAAAAATCGTGATGTAACCCCTTTTCATTTTTTCGAAAATCGGGTCGAAAATGAGTTGTTCGATATCGAAAAACTAGCGAAGCAGTTCGAAGGACATCGATGTCCTGATTCCAAAAATGCACGGCGTTGCCAGATCGGGCCAAAATTGCGCTTTGTACAGCGAATATCTCGGCCATTTGTGGCCCGATCTGGCAACGCCGCGCATTTTCGGAATCAGCGCCTCGAAATTAGTCGAATTGCATCCAAATTTTTCCGAAATCGAACAACAAAATTTTTAAAGAAAATCGAAAAAAATCGTGATGTAACCCCTTTTCATTTTTTCGAAAATCGGGTCGAAAATGAGTTGTTCGATATCGAAAAACTAGCGATGCAGTTCGAAGGACATCGATGTCCTGATTCCAAAAATGCACGGCGTTGCCAGATCGGGCCAAAATTGCGCTTTGTACAGCGAATATCTCGGCCATTTGTGGCCCGATCTGGCAACGCCGCGCATTTTCGGAATCAGCGCCTCGAAATTAGTCGAATTGCATCCAAATTTTTCCGAAATCAAACAACAAAATTTTTAACGAAAATCGAAAAAAATCGTGATGTAACCCCTTTCCATTTTTTCGAAAATCGGGTCGAAAATGAGTTGTTCGATATCGAAAAACTAGTGATGCAGTTCGAAGGACATCGATGTCCTGATTCCAAAAATGCACGGCGTTGCCAGATCGGGCCAAAATTGCGCCTTCTAGAGCGTATATCTCGGCCATTTGTGGCCCGATCTGGCAACGCTGCGCATTTTCGGAATCAGCGCCTCGAAATTAGTCGAATTGCATCCAAATTTTTCCGAAATCGAACAACAAAATTTTTAACGAAAATCGAAAAAAATCGTGATGTAACCCCTTTTCATTTTTTCGAAAATCGGGTCGAAAATGAGTTGTTCGATATCGAAAAACTAGCGATGCAGTTCGAAGGACATCGATGTCCTGATTCCAAAAATGCACGGCGTTGCCAGATCGGGCCAGAATTGCGCTTTGTACAGCGAATATCTCGGCCATTTGTGGCCCGATCTGGCAACGCCGCGCATTTTCGGAATCAGCGCCTCGAAATTAGTCGAATTGCATCCAAATTTTTCCGAAATCGAACAACAAAATTTTTAACGAAAATCGAAAAAAATCGTGATGTAACCCCTTTTCATTTTTTCGAAAATCGGGTCGAAAATGAGTTGTTCGATATCGAAAAACTAGCGATGCAGTTCGAAGGACATCGATGTCCTGATTCCAAAAATGCACGGCGTTGCCAGATCGGGCCAGAATTGCGCTTTGTACAGCGAATATCTCGGCCATTTGTGGCCCGATCTGGCAACGCCGCGCATTTTCGGAATCAGCGCCTCGAAATTAGTCGAATTGCATCCAAATTTTTCCGAAATCGAACAACAAAATTTTTAAAGAAAATCGAAAAAAATCGTGATGTAACCCCTTTTCATTTTTTCGAAAATCGGGTCGAAAATGAGTTGTTCGATATCGAAAAACTAGCGATGCAGTTCGAAGGACATCGATGTCCTGATTCCAAAAATGCACGGCGTTGCCAGATCGGGCCAAAATTGCGCTTTGTACAGCGAATATCTCGGCCATTTGTGGCCCGATCTGGCAACGCCGCGCATTTTCGGAATCAGCGCCTCGAAATTAGTCGAATTGCATCCAAATTTTTCCGAAATCAAACAACAAAATTTTTAACGAAAATCGAAAAAAATCGTGATGTAACCCCTTTCCATTTTTTCGAAAATCGGGTCGAAAATGAGTTGTTCGATATCGAAAAACTAGTGATGCAGTTCGAAGGACATCGATGTCCTGATTCCAAAAATGCACGGCGTTGCCAGATCGGGCCAAAATTGCGCCTTCTAGAGCGTATATCTCGGCCATTTGTGGCCCGATCTGGCAACGCTGCGCATTTTCGGAATCAGCGCCTCGAAATTAGTCGAATTGCATCCAAATTTTTCCGAAATCGAACAACAAAATTTTTAACGAAAATCGAAAAAAATCGTGATGTAACCCCTTTTCATTTTTTCGAAAATCGGGTCGAAAATGAGTTGTTCGATATCGAAAAACTAGCGATGCAGTTCGAAGGACATCGATGTCCTGATTCCAAAAATGCACGGCGTTGCCAGATCGGGCCAGAATTGCGCTTTGTACAGCGAATATCTCGGCCATTTGTGGCCCGATCTGGCAACGCCGCGCATTTTCGGAATCAGCGCCTCGAAATTAGTCGAATTGCATCCAAATTTTTCCGAAATCGAACAACAAAATTTTTAACGAAAATCGAAAAAAATCGTGATGTAACCCCTTTTCATTTTTTCGAAAATCGGGTCGAAAATGAGTTGTTCGATATCGAAAAACTAGCGATGCAGTTCGAAGGACATCGATGTCCTGATTCCAAAAATGCACGGCGTTGCCAGATCGGGCCAGAATTGCGCTTTGTACAGCGAATATCTCGGCCATTTGTGGCCCGATCTGGCAACGCCGCGCATTTTCGGAATCAGCGCCTCGAAATTAGTCGAATTGCATCCAAATTTTTCCGAAATCGAACAACAAAATTTTTAACGAAAATCGAAAAAAATCGTGATGTAACCCCTTTTCATTTTTTCGAAAATCGGGTCGAAAATGAGTTGTTCGATATCGAAAAACTAGCGAAGCAGTTCGAAGGACATCGATGTCCTGATTCCAAAAATGCACGGCGTTGCCAGATCGGGCCAGAATTGCGCTTTGTACAGCGTATATCTCGGCCATTTGTGGCCCGATCTGGCAACGCCGCGCATTTTCGGAATCAGCGCCTCGAAATTAGTCGAATTGCATCCAAATTTTTCCGAAATCGAACAACAAAATTTTTAACGAAAATCGAAAAAAATCGTGATGTAACCCCTTTTCATTTTTTCGAAAATCGGGTCGAAAATGAGTTGTTCGATATCGAAAAACTAGCGATGCAGTTCGAAGGACATCGATGTCCTGATTCCAAAAATGCACGGCGTTGCCAGATCGGGCCAGAATTGCGCTTTGTACAGCGTATATCTCGGCCATTTGTGGCCCGATCTGGCAACGCTGCGCATTTTCGGAATCAGCGCCTCGAAATTAGTCGAATTGCATCCAAATTTTTCCGAAATCGAACAACAAAATTTTTAACGAATATCGAAAAAAATCGTGATGTAACCCCTTTTCATTTTTTCGAAAATCGGGTCGAAAATGAGTTGTTCGATATCGAAAAACTAGCGAAGCAGTTCGAAGGACATCGATGTCCTGATTCCAAAAATGCACGGCGTTGCCAGATCGGGCCAAAATTGCGCTTTGTACAGCGAATATCTCGGCCATTTGTGGCCCGATCTGGCAACGCCGCGCATTTTCGGAATCAGCGCCTCGAAATTAGTCGAATTGCATCCAAATTTTTCCGAAATCGAACAACAAAATTTTTAAAGAAAATCGAAAAAAATCGTGATGTAACCCCTTTTCATTTTTTCGAAAATCGGGTCGAAAATGAGTTGTTCGATATCGAAAAACTAGCGATGCAGTTCGAAGGACATCGATGTCCTGATTCCAAAAATGCACGGCGTTGCCAGATCGGGCCAAAATTGCGCTTTGTACAGCGTATATCTCGGCCATTTGTGGCCCGATCTGGCAACGCCGCGCATTTTCGGAATCAGCGCCTCGAAATTAGTCGAATTGCATCCAAATTTTTCCGAAATCGAACAACAAAATTTTTAACGAAAATCGAAAAAAATCGTGATGTAACCCCTTTTCATTTTTTCGAAAATCGGGTCGAAAATGAGTTGTTCGATATCGAAAAACTAGCGATGCAGTTCGAAGGACATCGATGTCCTGATTCCAAAAATGCACGGCGTTGCCAGATCGGGCCAAAATTGCGCTTTGTACAGCGAATATCTCGGCCATTTGTGGCCCGATCTGGCAACGCCGCGCATTTTCGGAATCAGCGCCTCGAAATTAGTCGAATTGCATCCAAATTTTTCCGAAATCGAACAACAAAATTTTTAACGAAAATCGAAAAAAATCGTGATGTAACCCCTTTTCATTTTTTCGAAAATCGGGTCGAAAATGAGTTGTTCGATATCGAAAAACTAGCGATGCAGTTCGAAGGACATCGATGTCCTGATTCCAAAAATGCACGGCGTTGCCAGATCGGGCCAAAATTGCGCTTTGTACAGCGAATATCTCGGCCATTTGTGGCCCGATCTGGCAACGCCGCGCATTTTCGGAATCAGCGCCTCGAAATTAGTCGAATTGCATCCAAATTTTTCCGAAATCAAACAACAAAATTTTTAACGAAAATCGAAAAAAATCGTGATGTAACCCCTTTCCATTTTTTCGAAAATCGGGTCGAAAATGAGTTGTTCGATATCGAAAAACTAGTGATGCAGTTCGAAGGACATCGATGTCCTGATTCCAAAAATGCACGGCGTTGCCAGATCGGGCCAAAATTGCGCCTTCTAGAGCGTATATCTCGGCCATTTGTGGCCCGATCTGGCAACGCTGCGCATTTTCGGAATCAGCGCCTCGAAATTAGTCGAATTGCATCCAAATTTTTCCGAAATCGAACAACAAAATTTTTAACGAAAATCGAAAAAAATCGTGATGTAACCCCTTTTCATTTTTTCGAAAATCGGGTCGAAAATGAGTTGTTCGATATCGAAAAACTAGCGATGCAGTTCGAAGGACATCGATGTCCTGATTCCAAAAATGCACGGCGTTGCCAGATCGGGCCAGAATTGCGCTTTGTACAGCGAATATCTCGGCCATTTGTGGCCCGATCTGGCAACGCCGCGCATTTTCGGAATCAGCGCCTCGAAATTAGTCGAATTGCATCCAAATTTTTCCGAAATCGAACACCAAAATTTTTAACGAAAATCGAAAAAAATCGTGATGTAACCCCTTTTCATTTTTTCGAAAATCGGGTCGAAAATGAGTTGTTCGATATCGAAAAACTAGCGAAGCAGTTCGAAGGACATCGATGTCCTGATTCCAAAAATGCACGGCGTTGCCAGATCGGGCCAGAATTGCGCTTTGTACAGCGAATATCTCGGCCATTTGTGGCCCGATCTGGCAACGCCGCGCATTTTCGGAATCAGCGCCTCGAAATTAGTCGAATTGCATCCAAATTTTTCCGAAATCGAACAACAAAATTTTTAACGAAAATCGAAAAAAATCGTGATGTAACCCCTTTTCATTTTTTCGAAAATCGGGTCGAAAATGAGTTGTTCGATATCGAAAAACTAGCGATGCAGTTCGAAGGACATCGATGTCCTGATTCCAAAAATGCACGGCGTTGCCAGATCGGGCCAGAATTGCGCTTTGTACAGCGTATATCTCGGCCATTTGTGGCCCGATCTGGCAACGCCGCGCATTTTCGGAATCAGCGCCTCGAAATTAGTCGAATTGCATCCAAATTTTTCCGAAATCAAACAACAAAATTTTTAACGAAAATCGAAAAAAATCGTGATGTAACCCCTTTCCATTTTTTCGAAAATCGGGTCGAAAATGAGTTGTTCGATATCGAAAAACTAGTGATGCAGTTCGAAGGACATCGATGTCCTGATTCCAAAAATGCACGGCGTTGCCAGATCGGGCCAAAATTGCGCCTTCTAGAGCGTATATCTCGGCCATTTGTGGCCCGATCTGGCAACGCTGCGCATTTTCGGAATCAGCGCCTCGAAATTAGTCGAATTGCATCCAAATTTTTCCGAAATCGAACAACAAAATTTTTAACGAAAATCGAAAAAAATCGTGATGTAACCCCTTTTCATTTTTTCGAAAATCGGGTCGAAAATGAGTTGTTCGATATCGAAAAACTAGCGATGCAGTTCGAAGGACATCGATGTCCTGATTCCAAAAATGCACGGCGTTGCCAGATCGGGCCAGAATTGCGCTTTGTACAGCGAATATCTCGGCCATTTGTGGCCCGATCTGGCAACGCCGCGCATTTTCGGAATCAGCGCCTCGAAATTAGTCGAATTGCATCCAAATTTTTCCGAAATCGAACAACAAAATTTTTAACGAAAATCGAAAAAAATCGTGATGTAACCCCTTTTCATTTTTTCGAAAATCGGGTCGAAAATGAGTTGTTCGATATCGAAAAACTAGCGATGCAGTTCGAAGGACATCGATGTCCTGATTCCAAAAATGCACGGCGTTGCCAGATCGGGCCAGAATTGCGCTTTGTACAGCGAATATCTCGGCCATTTGTGGCCCGATCTGGCAACGCCGCGCATTTTCGGAATCAGCGCCTCGAAATTAGTCGAATTGCATCCAAATTTTTCCGAAATCGAACAACAAAATTTTTAACGAAAATCGAAAAAAATCGTGATGTAACCCCTTTTCATTTTTTCGAAAATCGGGTCGAAAATGAGTTGTTCGATATCGAAAAACTAGCGAAGCAGTTCGAAGGACATCGATGTCCTGATTCCAAAAATGCACGGCGTTGCCAGATCGGGCCAGAATTGCGCTTTGTACAGCGTATATCTCGGCCATTTGTGGCCCGATCTGGCAACGCCGCGCATTTTCGGAATCAGCGCCTCGAAATTAGTCGAATTGCATCCAAATTTTTCCGAAATCGAACAACAAAATTTTTAACGAAAATCGAAAAAAATCGTGATGTAACCCCTTTTCATTTTTTCGAAAATCGGGTCGAAAATGAGTTGTTCGATATCGAAAAACTAGCGATGCAGTTCGAAGGACATCGATGTCCTGATTCCAAAAATGCACGGCGTTGCCAGATCGGGCCAGAATTGCGCTTTGTACAGCGTATATCTCGGCCATTTGTGGCCCGATCTGGCAACGCTGCGCATTTTCGGAATCAGCGCCTCGAAATTAGTCGAATTGCATCCAAATTTTTCCGAAATCGAACAACAAAATTTTTAACGAATATCGAAAAAAATCGTGATGTAACCCCTTTTCATTTTTTCGAAAATCGGGTCGAAAATGAGTTGTTCGATATCGAAAAACTAGCGAAGCAGTTCGAAGGACATCGATGTCCTGATTCCAAAAATGCACGGCGTTGCCAGATCGGGCCAAAATTGCGCTTTGTACAGCGAATATCTCGGCCATTTGTGGCCCGATCTGGCAACGCCGCGCATTTTCGGAATCAGCGCCTCGAAATTAGTCGAATTGCATCCAAATTTTTCCGAAATCGAACAACAAAATTTTTAAAGAAAATCGAAAAAAATCGTGATGTAACCCCTTTTCATTTTTTCGAAAATCGGGTCGAAAATGAGTTGTTCGATATCGAAAAACTAGCGATGCAGTTCGAAGGACATCGATGTCCTGATTCCAAAAATGCACGGCGTTGCCAGATCGGGCCAAAATTGCGCTTTGTACAGCGTATATCTCGGCCATTTGTGGCCCGATCTGGCAACGCCGCGCATTTTCGGAATCAGCGCCTCGAAATTAGTCGAATTGCATCCAAATTTTTCCGAAATCGAACAACAAAATTTTTAACGAAAATCGAAAAAAATCGTGATGTAACCCCTTTTCATTTTTTCGAAAATCGGGTCGAAAATGAGTTGTTCGATATCGAAAAACTAGCGATGCAGTTCGAAGGACATCGATGTCCTGATTCCAAAAATGCACGGCGTTGCCAGATCGGGCCAAAATTGCGCTTTGTACAGCGAATATCTCGGCCATTTGTGGCCCGATCTGGCAACGCCGCGCATTTTCGGAATCAGCGCCTCGAAATTAGTCGAATTGCATCCAAATTTTTCCGAAATCAAACAACAAAATTTTTAACGAAAATCGAAAAAAATCGTGATGTAACCCCTTTCCATTTTTTCGAAAATCGGGTCGAAAATGAGTTGTTCGATATCGAAAAACTAGTGATGCAGTTCGAAGGACATCGATGTCCTGATTCCAAAAATGCACGGCGTTGCCAGATCGGGCCAAAATTGCGCCTTCTAGAGCGTATATCTCGGCCATTTGTGGCCCGATCTGGCAACGCTGCGCATTTTCGGAATCAGCGCCTCGAAATTAGTCGAATTGCATCCAAATTTTTCCGAAATCGAACAACAAAATTTTTAACGAAAATCGAAAAAAATCGTGATGTAACCCCTTTTCATTTTTTCGAAAATCGGGTCGAAAATGAGTTGTTCGATATCGAAAAACTAGCGATGCAGTTCGAAGGACATCGATGTCCTGATTCCAAAAATGCACGGCGTTGCCAGATCGGGCCAGAATTGCGCTTTGTACAGCGAATATCTCGGCCATTTGTGGCCCGATCTGGCAACGCCGCGCATTTTCGGAATCAGCGCCTCGAAATTAGTCGAATTGCATCCAAATTTTTCCGAAATCGAACACCAAAATTTTTAACGAAAATCGAAAAAAATCGTGATGTAACCCCTTTTCATTTTTTCGAAAATCGGGTCGAAAATGAGTTGTTCGATATCGAAAAACTAGCGAAGCAGTTCGAAGGACATCGATGTCCTGATTCCAAAAATGCACGGCGTTGCCAGATCGGGCCAGAATTGCGCTTTGTACAGCGAATATCTCGGCCATTTGTGGCCCGATCTGGCAACGCCGCGCATTTTCGGAATCAGCGCCTCGAAATTAGTCGAATTGCATCCAAATTTTTCCGAAATCGAACAACAAAATTTTTAACGAAAATCGAAAAAAATCGTGATGTAACCCCTTTTCATTTTTTCGAAAATCGGGTCGAAAATGAGTTGTTCGATATCGAAAAACTAGCGATGCAGTTCGAAGGACATCGATGTCCTGATTCCAAAAATGCACGGCGTTGCCAGATCGGGCCAGAATTGCGCTTTGTACAGCGTATATCTCGGCCATTTGTGGCCCGATCTGGCAACGCCGCGCATTTTCGGAATCAGCGCCTCGAAATTAGTCGAATTGCATCCAAATTTTTCCGAAATCGAACAACAAAATTTTTAACGAAAATCGAAAAAAATCGTGATGTAACCCCTTTTCATTTTTTCGAAAATCGGGTCGAAGATGAGTTGTTCGATATCGAAAAACTAGCGATGCAGTTCGAAGGACATCGATGTCCTGATTCCAAAAATGCACGGCGTTGCCAGATCGGGCCAAAATTGCGCTTTGTACAGCGAATATCTCGGCCATTTGTGGCCCGATCTGGCAACGCCGCGCATTTCCGGAATCAGCGCCTCGAAATTAGTCGAATTGCATCCAAATTTTTCCGAAATCGAACAACAAAATTTTTAACGAAAATCGAAAAAAATCGTGATGTAACCCCTTTTCATTTTTTCGAAAATCGGGTCGAAAATGAGTTGTTCGATATCGAAAAACTAGCGAAGCAGTTCGAAGGACATCGATGTCCTGATTCCAAAAATGCACGGCGTTGCCAGATCGGGCCAAAATTGCGCCTTCTAGAGCGTATATCTCGGCCATTTGTGGCCCGATCTGGCAACGCTGCGCATTTTCGGAATCAGCGCCTCGAAATTAGTCGAATTGCATCCAAATTTTTCCGAAATCGAACAACAAAATTTTTAACGAAAATCGAAAAAAATCGTGATGTAACCCCTTTTCATTTTTTCGAAAATCGGGTCGAAGATGAGTTGTTCGATATCGAAAAACTAGCGATGCAGTTCGAAGGACATCGATGTCCTGATTCCAAAAATGCACGGCGTTGCCAGATCGGGCCAGAATTGCGCTTTGTACAGCGTATATCTCGGCCATTTGTGGCCCGATCTGGCAACGCTGCGCATTTTCGGAATCAGCGCCTCGAAATTAGTCGAATTGCATCCAAATTTTTCCGAAATCGAACAACAAAATTTTTAACGAAAATCGAAAAAAATCGTGATGTAACCCCTTTCCATTTTTTCGAAAATCGGGTCGAAAATGAGTTGTTCGATATCGAAAAACTAGTGATGCAGTTCGAAGGACATCGATGTCCTGATTCCAAAAATGCACGGCGTTGCCAGATCGGGCCAAAATTGCGCCTTCTAGAGCGTATATCTCGGCCATTTGTGGCCCGATCTGGCAACGCCGCGCATTTCCGGAATCAGCGCCTCGAAATTAGTCGAATTGCATCCAAATTTTTCCGAAATCGAACAACAAAATTTTTAACGAAAATCGAAAAAAATCGTGATGTAACCCCTTTTCATTTTTTCGAAAATCGGGTCGAAGATGAGTTGTTCGATATCGAAAAACTAGCGATGCAGTTCGAAGGACATCGATGTCCTGATTCCAAAAATGCACGGCGTTGCCAGATCGGGCCAGAATTGCGCTTTGTACAGCGTATATCTCGGCCATTTGTGGCCCGATCTGGCAACGCTGCGCATTTTCGGAATCAGCGCCTCGAAATTAGTCGAATTGCATCCAAATTTTTCCGAAATCGAACAACAAAATTTTTAACGAAAATCGAAAAAAATCGTGATGTAACCCCTTTCCATTTTTTCGAAAATCGGGTCGAAAATGAGTTGTTCGATATCGAAAAACTAGTGATGCAGTTCGAAGGACATCGATGTCCTGATTCCAAAAATGCACGGCGTTGCCAGATCGGGCCAAAATTGCGCTTTGTACAGCGAATATCTCGGCCATTTGTGGCCCGATCTGGCAACGCCGCGCATTTCCGGAATCAGCGCCTCGAAATTAGTCGAATTGCATCCAAATTTTTCCGAAATCGAACAACAAAATTTTTAACGAAAATCGAAAAAAATCGTGATGTAACCCCTTTTCATTTTTTCGAAAATCGGGTCGAAAATGAGTTGTTCGATATCGAAAAACTAGCGATGCAGTTCGAAGGACATCGATGTCCTGATTCCAAAAATGCACGGCGTTGCCAGATCGGGCCAGAATTGCGCTTTGTACAGCGAATATCTCGGCCATTTGTGGCCCGATCTGGCAACGCCGCGCATTTTCGGAATCAGCGCCTCGAAATTAGTCGAATTGCATCCAAATTTTTCCGAAATCGAACACCAAAATTTTTAACGAAAATCGAAAAAAATCGTGATGTAACCCCTTTTCATTTTTTCGAAAATCGGGTCGAAAATGAGTTGTTCGATATCGAAAAACTAGCGATGCAGTTCGAAGGACATCGATGTCCTGATTCCAAAAATGCACGGCGTTGCCAGATCGGGCCAAAATTGCGCCTTCTAGAGCGTATATCTCGGCCATTTGTGGCCCGATCTGGCAACGCTGCGCATTTTCGGAATCAGCGCCTCGAAATTAGTCGAATTGCATCCAAATTTTTCCGAAATCGAACAACAAAATTTTTAACGAAAATCGAAAAAAATCGTGATGTAACCCCTTTTCATTTTTTCGAAAATCGGGTCGAAAATGAGTTGTTCGATATCGAAAAACTAGCGATGCAGTTCGAAGGACATCGATGTCCTGATTCCAAAAATGCACGGCGTTGCCAGATCGGGCCAGAATTGCGCTTTGTACAGCGAATATCTCGGCCATTTGTGGCCCGATCTGGCAACGCCGCGCATTTTCGGAATCAGCGCCTCGAAATTAGTCGAATTGCATCCAAATTTTTCCGAAATCGAACACCAAAATTTTTAACGAAAATCGAAAAAAATCGTGATGTAACCCCTTTTCATTTTTTCGAAAATCGGGTCGAAAATGAGTTGTTCGATATCGAAAAACTAGCGAAGCAGTTCGAAGGACATCGATGTCCTGATTCCAAAAATGCACGGCGTTGCCAGATCGGGCCAGAATTGCGCTTTGTACAGCGAATATCTCGGCCATTTGTGGCCCGATCTGGCAACGCCGCGCATTTTCGGAATCAGCGCCTCGAAATTAGTCGAATTGCATCCAAATTTTTCCGAAATCGAACAACAAAATTTTTAACGAAAATCGAAAAAAATCGTGATGTAACCCCTTTTAATTTTTTCGAAAATCGGGTCGAAAATGAGTTGTTCGATATCGAAAAACTAGCGATGCAGTTCGAAGGACATCGATGTCCTGATTCCAAAAATGCACGGCGTTGCCAGATCGGGCCAAAATTGCGCTTTGTACAGCGAATATCTCGGCCATTTGTGGCCCGATCTGGCAACGCCGCGCATTTCCGGAATCAGCGCCTCGAAATTAGTCGAATTGCATCCAAATTTTTCCGAAATCGAACAACAAAATTTTTAACGAAAATCGAAAAAAATCGTGATGTAACCCCTTTTCATTTTTTCGAAAATCGGGTCGAAAATGAGTTGTTCGATATCGAAAAACTAGCGAAGCAGTTCGAAGGACATCGATGTCCTGATTCCAAAAATGCACGGCGTTGCCAGATCGGGCCAAAATTGCGCCTTCTAGAGCGTATATCTCGGCCATTTGTGGCCCGATCTGGCAACGCTGCGCATTTTCGGAATCAGCGCCTCGAAATTAGTCGAATTGCATCCAAATTTTTCCGAAATCGAACAACAAAATTTTTAACGAAAATCGAAAAAAATCGTGATGTAACCCCTTTTCATTTTTTCGAAAATCGGGTCGAAGATGAGTTGTTCGATATCGAAAAACTAGCGATGCAGTTCGAAGGACATCGATGTCCTGATTCCAAAAATGCACGGCGTTGCCAGATCGGGCCAGAATTGCGCTTTGTACAGCGTATATCTCGGCCATTTGTGGCCCGATCTGGCAACGCTGCGCATTTTCGGAATCAGCGCCTCGAAATTAGTCGAATTGCATCCAAATTTTTCCGAAATCGAACAACAAAATTTTTAACGAAAATCGAAAAAAATCGTGATGTAACCCCTTTCCATTTTTTCGAAAATCGGGTCGAAAATGAGTTGTTCGATATCGAAAAACTAGTGATGCAGTTCGAAGGACATCGATGTCCTGATTCCAAAAATGCACGGCGTTGCCAGATCGGGCCAAAATTGCGCCTTCTAGAGCGTATATCTCGGCCATTTGTGGCCCGATCTGGCAACGCCGCGCATTTCCGGAATCAGCGCCTCGAAATTAGTCGAATTGCATCCAAATTTTTCCGAAATCGAACAACAAAATTTTTAACGAAAATCGAAAAAAATCGTGATGTAACCCCTTTTCATTTTTTCGAAAATCGGGTCGAAGATGAGTTGTTCGATATCGAAAAACTAGCGATGCAGTTCGAAGGACATCGATGTCCTGATTCCAAAAATGCACGGCGTTGCCAGATCGGGCCAGAATTGCGCTTTGTACAGCGTATATCTCGGCCATTTGTGGCCCGATCTGGCAACGCTGCGCATTTTCGGAATCAGCGCCTCGAAATTAGTCGAATTGCATCCAAATTTTTCCGAAATCGAACAACAAAATTTTTAACGAAAATCGAAAAAAATCGTGATGTAACCCCTTTCCATTTTTTCGAAAATCGGGTCGAAAATGAGTTGTTCGATATCGAAAAACTAGTGATGCAGTTCGAAGGACATCGATGTCCTGATTCCAAAAATGCACGGCGTTGCCAGATCGGGCCAAAATTGCGCTTTGTACAGCGAATATCTCGGCCATTTGTGGCCCGATCTGGCAACGCCGCGCATTTCCGGAATCAGCGCCTCGAAATTAGTCGAATTGCATCCAAATTTTTCCGAAATCGAACAACAAAATTTTTAACGAAAATCGAAAAAAATCGTGATGTAACCCCTTTTCATTTTTTCGAAAATCGGGTCGAAAATGAGTTGTTCGATATCGAAAAACTAGCGAAGCAGTTCGAAGGACATCGATGTCCTGATTCCAAAAATGCACGGCGTTGCCAGATCGGGCCAAAATTGCGCTTTGTACAGCGAATATCTCGGCCATTTGTGGCCCGATCTGGCAACGCCGCGCATTTCCGGAATCAGCGCCTCGAAATTAGTCGAATTGCATCCAAATTTTTCCGAAATCGAACAACAAAATTTTTAACGAAAATCGAAAAAAATCGTGATGTAACCCCTTTCCATTTTTTCGAAAATCGGGTCGAAAATGAGTTGTTCGATATCGAAAAACTAGTGATGCAGTTCGAAGGACATCGATGTCCTGATTCCAAAAATGCACGGCGTTGCCAGATCGGGCCAAAATTGCGCCTTCTAGAGCGTATATCTCGGCCATTTGTGGCCCGATCTGGCAACGCTGCGCATTTTCGGAATCAGCGCCTCGAAATTAGTCGAATTGCATCCAAATTTTTCCGAAATCGAACAACAAAATTTTTAACGAAAATCGAAAAAAATCGTGATGTAACCCCTTTTCATTTTTTCGAAAATCGGGTCGAAGATGAGTTGTTCGATATCGAAAAACTAGCGATGCAGTTCGAAGGACATCGATGTCCTGATTCCAAAAATGCACGGCGTTGCCAGATCGGGCCAGAATTGCGCTTTGTACAGCGTATATCTCGGGCATTTGTGGCCCGATCTGGCAACGCCGCGCATTTCCGGAATCAGCGCCTCGAAATTAGTCGAATTGCATCCAAATTTTTCCGAAATCGAACAACAAAATTTTTAACGAAAATCGAAAAAAATCGTGATGTAACCCCTTTTCATTTTTTCGAAAATCGGGTCGAAAATGAGTTGTTCGATATCGAAAAACTAGCGATGCAGTTCGAAGGACATCGAAAAATGCACGGCGTTGCCAGATCGGGCCAAAATTGCGCTTTGTACAGCGAATATCTCGGCCATTTGTGGCCCGATCTGGCAACGCCGCGCATTTCCGGAATCAGCGCCTCGAAATTAGTCGAATTGCATCCAAATTTTTCCGAAATCGAACAACAAAATTTTTAACGAAAATCGAAAAAAATCGTGATGTAACCCCTTTTCATTTTTTCGAAAATCGGGTCGAAAATGAGTTGTTCGATATCGAAAAACTAGCGAAGCAGTTCGAAGGACATCGATGTCCTGATTCCAAAAATGCACGGCGTTGCCAGATCGGGCCAAAATTGCGCCTTCTAGAGCGTATATCTCGGCCATTTGTGGCCCGATCTGGCAACGCTGCGCATTTTCGGAATCAGCGCCTCGAAATTAGTCGAATTGCATCCAAATTTTTCCGAAATCGAACAACAAAATTTTTAACGAAAATCGAAAAAAATCGTGATGTAACCCCTTTTCATTTTTTCGAAAATCGGGTCGAAGATGAGTTGTTCGATATCGAAAAACTAGCGATGCAGTTCGAAGGACATCGATGCCCTGATTCCAAAAATGCACGGCGTTGCCAGATCGGGCCAAAATTGCGCTTTGTACAGCGAATATCTCGGCCATTTGTGGCCCGATCTGGCAACGCCGCGCATTTTCGGAATCAGCGCCTCGAAATTAGTCGAATTGCATCCAAATTTTTCCGAAATCGAACAACAAAATTTTTAACGAAAATCGAAAAAAATCGTGATGTAACCCCTTTTCATTTTTTCGAAAATCGGGTCGAAGATGAGTTGTTCGATATCGAAAAACTAGCGATGCAGTTCGAAGGACATCGATGTCCTGATTCCAAAAATGCACGGCGTTGCCAGATCGGGCCAAAATTGCGCTTTGTACAGCGAATATCTCGGCCATTTGTGGCCCGATCTGGCAACGCCGCGCATTTTCGGAATCAGCGCCTCGAAATTAGTCGAATTGCATCCAAATTTTTCCGAAATCGAACAACAAAATTTTTAACGAAAATCGAAAAAAATCGTGATGTAACCCCTTTTCATTTTTTCGAAAATCGGGTCGAAAATGAGTTGTTCGATATCGAAAAACTAGCGATGCAGTTCGAAGGACATCGATGTCCTGATTCCAAAAATGCACGGCGTTGCCAGATCGGGCCAAAATTGCGCCTTCTAGAGCGTATATCTCGGCCATTTGTGGCCCGATCTGGCAACGCCGCGCATTTTCGGAATCAGCGCCTCGAAATTAGTCGAATTGAATCCAAATTTTTCCGAAATCGAACAACAACATTTTTAGCGAAAATCGAAAAAAATCGTGATGTAACCCCTTTTCATTTTTTTCGAAAATCGGGTCGAAAATGAGTTGTTCGATATCGAAAAACTAGCGATGCAGTTCGAAGGACATCGATGTCCTGATTCCAAAAATGCACGGCGTTGCCAGATCGGGCCAAAATTGCGCTTTGTACAGCGAATATCTCGGCCATTTGTGGCCCGATCTGGCAACGCCGCGCATTTTCGGAATCAGCGCCTCGAAATTAGTCGAATTGCATCCAAATTTTTCCGAAATCGAACAACAAAATTTTTAACGAAAATCGAAAAAAATCGTGATGTAACCCCTTTTCATTTTTTCGAAAATCGGGTCGAAAATGAGTTGTTCGATATCGAAAAACTAGCGATGCAGTTCGAAGGACATCGATGTCTTGATTCCAAAAATGCACGGCGTTGCCAGATCGGGCCAAAATTGCGCTTTGTACAGCGAATATCTCGGCCATTTGTGGCCCGATCTGGCAACGCCGCGCCTTTTCGGAATCAGCGCCTCGAAATTAGTCGAATTGCATCCAAATTTTTCCGAAATCGAACAACAAAATTTTTAACGAAAATCGAAAAAAATCGTGATGTAACCCCTTTTCATTTTTTCGAAAATCGGGTCGAAAATGAGTTGTTCGATATCGAAAAACTAGCGATGCAGTTCGAAGGACATCGATGTCCTGATTCCAAAAATGAACGGCGTTGCCAAATCGGACCAGAAATGGAGCCTCTAGCAAAAGGAAGTTTTTTGAAATTTTGAAAATTTTCCCGAATTGTAATGCATGTTCCTGATTTTTTTCGAATTTTTCAGAATTTTCCAGTAATTTTTCTGAATTTTCCAGAACTTTTCTTTATTTTTTTATTTTTTGGAAAGACTTCCAAAAAGCACTTTTTTTTCGCCTTTGAAAAAGTCGATTTTGGCCCTCTACCAGGCCCGAAGTACTAGGCGAACAGAAACGCCTAGTAGGTGGATTCTACTTTTTGAAAATGTTTTTTGTGAATATCTCGGCCAATACGCATCCAATCCAGGATCGTAATAGCGCATAAAATGCGGAAAAATAAGGCGCATCGACAGGTAATCAAAAATAGGGTATATGTCAAGGTAACACCGAAGGGAAATTAAATTATCGTAAAAAAAATTGTTATAGTTTTGAATGTGAATATCTTGGCAGTGTCAAAGCCGATCTCAAAATGGAATACATTTTTGGAATCAGGACTTAAATGTCCTTCGATCTACATCAAAGGATTTTAAAAATTCAATAACATAATGCTGAACTGCATCCACAATTTAGGAAAAGATAAGTCTTATTTTTTGTGATGTTTACTTAAAGTTCTTGGGGATTCTGTGATGCAGTCCGAAGGACATTACGGTCCTGATGCAGGAATAGTATTTAGTCGCCAGATCGGATGGGAAATGACCAAGATATAAACAATCGAAAATATAAACATATTATTTTTGGCCAAATTTGTTTACTACACGGTGTTAACTTGGCCAACACCAGATTTTATTAGCCTGATAGAAGGGCCGTATTTTTCTGCATTTTATGCCCTATCACGATCCTGGATTGGATGCGAAATGGCCGAGATATTCACAAAAAACATTTTCAAAAAGTAGAATCCACCTACTAGGCGTTTCTGTTTGCCTAGTACTTCGGGCCTGGTAGAGGGCCAAAATCGACTTTTTCAAAGGCGAAAAAAAAGTGCAAGTCTTTCCAAAAAATAAAAAAATAAAGAAAAGTTCTGGAAAATTCAGAAAAATTACTGGAAAATTCTGAAAAATTCGAAAAAAATCAGGAAAATGCATTACAATTCGGGAAAATTTTCAAAATTTCAAAAAACTTCCTTTTGCTAGAGGCTCCATTTCGGGTCCGATTTGGCAACTGCATCGCTAGTTTTTCGATATCGAACAACTCATTTTCGACCCGATTTTCGAAAAAATGAAAAGGGGTTACATCACGATTTTTTCGATTTTCGCTAAAAATGTTGTTGTTCGATTTCGGAAAAATTTGGATGCAATTCGACTAATATCGAGGCGCTGATTCCGAAAATGCACGGCGTTGCCAGATCGGGCCACAAACGGCCGAGATATACGCTCTAGAAGGCGCATTTCTGGCCCGATCTGGCAACGCCGTGCATTTTTGGCGGCCAGGGCCTTGTTGAAGCCGCCCGTCCAGTTTCTTGAGGATTCCGTATTGCTGGGAGCGTCCGTAGAAGTTCATCGCTTAGCTCTTCCTGGATGGCAAAGCCCAAGAGATGCAAGATCTGCAAAGAAAAAAAAATTTTTTAAATTACATTTAAATATAAATAATTAAATTGAAAAATTGAAAATTAAATTTTAACAAAGTTTTTTAAAATTCTTTTTGATGCACTGCCTCATAAAGACTCAGCCAGTACCGGTTGCGAATTATAACAAACCCGATTTGAAATTAAAAAAAAAAAATTAAAAATGAATTAAAATTTGAATGATCTTAAAAGTGTAAAATTAATTAATTATCGTTTTTATGCGCCGCTTTATGTAGGGTCAGAACCGGTTGCGAATTATAACAACCTAAAATCATTTTATTGAACCCGTGTTGAAAAGCGAATGAACATTGCGAATTGCGAAGCTGAAGATCAGGCGTGTGTTGGACAAGACTTCGTTTCTATTGATAGCATACTTATCGATCCTATTGTAAAAGCTCGAATTAATTTCGTTTACTTAAGTCCCTATAATAAAGTTACACAATGGTGACTACCAATTCGCAGTACTCAATCGTAGTAAGTGTTATTTTTCTTTTTAATTTTGAACTAATTACAAGTCATTAAAAGGCACCTCACGGGGCGGGAAAGGTCAGCTTTGTGGCCAAAAAGACGAAAAAAGTGCCCGAAATAAGGACCCAAAAGAAGCTGCTGGGAAACTGGAGAAAGAAAGGCATTTTAATCTAGCAATTAAGGCATAATGTGCTTTAATTAACCGCTGAAATCTAAAAAGCGGGCATAAATAACCAATTGACAGTGAAGGGGCAGGGACGAGCAGAGCCGAGAGGAGAAGTCTTTGCAAGGCCATAAATTGAATTACGTTAAGCCCCCGAGCATAATGGTCAAAATAACACGCAATTTGCCGGCTGCCCGCAATGGCGTCTCACCCAACCACCCAACTCAGCCACCCTATGAAACACCCACTTAAACCAACCAAATGGCTGGGCAAAGGCAAGGCCAAGTTGATGGCAGCCAGGACATCCATCCTTCCACACCCACCCGCACTTGTGTTAATTTCTGGGAAATCACTTAATCCTTTAAATATCGCCAGCTCGGCGCTCGGTAACACCTTAACCCACATTTGTGCCGCGAACCGAAATGACGCGCAAATTTACATTGCCACCCATCCGGGGGCATTGCCCCACCCCCTGGCCGCCACCTACTCCCCTATTTTACGGCCATGCCCCTCACTGTCCTTGCTCCAGTCCTTTTCTCCGCGGGAGTGCCACAAAGTCATCGCATTAGTGACGCTCTGAAGATTATTTACCTAGGAATGCGTGTAAAATGACACCAATGTATTGCGACGACCTCTCACTCAGCCACCCGGCATCCCCCTCCCCCCACACACGCCCAGCCTCTTACTTTCTCCCACACTTTCGCGCCGGCCCTTTCTCCAAGCCACCAAGCGTGTTACTCTATTAAATTTAAATTAAAAATTGATTAAAATGAGCCCTGCTCCTGGGCCTGAGCCCAGTTCCTTACTTACCGAGTCAGTGCCTCGCCCAGCCTCGCGCTCTCTTACGTTTTTTTCACCCCCTTTTGGGGTGACCCTAGACTCCAGGCCGAGAAGGACCTGAGAAGAGGAGGTTCTTGCACAGCAAATCGATTGGCTTAACTGAAAATATAGCAAAAATGCCTAATAAAATACTAATTCATATAATATTTCTCAATAAACTCAATTAAAGAGTGAGGAATAAGACTCACCACTCTTTTTTTTCAGTGATCTCACAGCTGGAGGATACACACAATTAACGTAAGCTTTTTCCCTCAAATTGTGGGCCCGGGATGGCAGGAGGTTAAGGGTTAGAGGGTTAGGTTTCTGGGGGTGGGGCGCTGGCGGACAGGGGACAGAGGACCGAAGACCGAAGACCGAGGACAGCGGACCGCTCTGAATGCGTTGTGGGTAAGCGAGTTTCGTCGTTGATGTACCGTGGCCGGAGTGGGCGGGCGATTGAGGGACAGCATCTTTTTCTCGGGCTGCGTTTCGGTAAATTAAATTTGTGCATTACGCAAATGAGCAGCCGCAACATGAAGGTGATGGTTACCCGAATTTGCAGCTACACTGCTAAAAAAAGGAGAGAGTACAGGAAATATTAACTGATATTAGCTGAAAACTACATATTGAAACAAAATGCTAGAAACATAATAGTTTTAAACACATTTTCTCACTCTGTATGACAGCTGCAGTGCCAGGACGTCTTGGCAACCGAACTCTCTTGCCTTCAGTCGCCGCCTAATGATCCTTGCCCAAGAGATTGGATGGCTAGCAGGGAAGGATCCGGCGAAGGGCTTGCCATATCCACTTGTTTATGTAGCAGAGTCCTAGCGAGCGGCATCTTGGCTTCGAGTGTGTTGAAACTAATACGTTAAGAGCGGAAGTTCTCATTAGAAAATGGTGTGGTTCTGCGGGAAAAGGTTTAACCAATCCCAGGGAGCATCCAGCTTTAAAGGCCGGGCTTGTTTAATAATTCGTTTGGAAACGCAATTGCTCAATTGTGCCGGAGAAAGTTTGACCCTTCTTTTAATTTTCTGACAAAACAAATTCCATCCACAGTTCGCTCTTAATGATGTTCGAAATGAGGGAAAATGAGGAATGCTCGGCGAATGTCCTTCGATTTGATTGAATTTTTGTGGTCCTTGAAGGCAGTAGCAGTGGAAGTGGCAGTGGCAGGAGCAGGAGCAGGAGCAGCGAAAGATTTGCCTGAGACTTTCATTTCATCAACCATGACTTTCTCACTTCCACTTTCACCCCACCATCTAGTCTCATCGCTCCCCCCCAGGTCTTACGTTTTAATTAAAAAGTGTCGCTTAGTGCGACTGTCCATTTGACTGATGGGTGGGAATGGTGGGCAGAGTGGTTGGGAGCTTAGGTGGGTGTTGGGTGGCTCGACAATTAAGCCGCCGTGTTGCACGCTGGCCCGCTGGCCCCCTGTCGCTCGGCTTAATGAAAACGATTATCGACTCGGGCGGCGGGCGGCGGGCGGCAAAGGGACGAAGAGGTAGCGCGCGTACAGCGAGGAGACTTTGTAGCTCTCTGACTGGCTACAAACTTATTGCTTTACAAATTCTTTAATAAATTAAATGTCCTGCCAGCAAGGATTCCCGTTCGGGATGAGAGGCGAAATGGAATCAATGGCAACTGAAACCCAATGGGCAACTGAATTTCCATCGGGCGTGGCGCTTGAGTGAGCAACTTCATCATCAGTTATGTCCTGCTGGGGGAATCGGACAGGTAAAAAAAATACTTCCCATATTTATTTTTATATTTTTTTTTTTCAGATTAAAGATAAAAGAGAAACTGATAGAAGGCGAGGCTAGGAATAATTAAAGTCTTTTCTTGGTAAAAAACAAAGTGTTGATTTGGGCAACCAGTTAAGTATGCTATAGTTTTTTTGTACAAAACTTCTGCGAGTTCCTCCAAATTAAGTTGTTTTCCAAATTAAGTTAATTCATTTCTTGCAGTGTTACTAGTCAAGGGAAGGGACTGATGGATGGCTAAATGGTCCGATGCTCCGATGCCCCGATGCCGGGCATTGAGTGATAGAGAGTGTCAGGTAGGAAGTGAAACTCGCTGCCAGCTCGGAATTAAATTAAATGTAATTTGTCCTTGACTGTTTGCGGGCAGTCTCTTGTCAAATGTCTCCCACTCGAAAATTGATTTTCTCCCAGGCTCCCAACTCTCTGGGCCCAGGACCATATGAAATTTCCTTTGAAGTGACCAGACCAACCAATAGTTCAAAACGAAACTGAAATTGAAACTGAAACTGGCCAGGACTTAACCATTTCCCCCACTTGACAGCTTGTCATTTTCATTAAGGCAAAGGCAACAATTTAAAAAGCCCTCTTTTGTGCTCCCTGCTCCTTGGTCCTTTGCCATTTATGGCACATCCTTTTCTTCCTCACCAAATCGTTTACGCAGAGTTGAGTTCAACTTCATTGGCAATTCATATGTCAAAAGAACTCTGACTTAGGGGATACCCTTTCTTACTATTTAAGGTCTTATTGCTTGAAATATATGCTAAGGTTAATAGTGTCTTTAAAGGTAAAAGTATGTGCTTTTTAGTAAATTGTAAATTATTTCATGGGTTTCTCAACTAAACACTATGAGAAGCGCAGAGAAGGGCGCTGATATTCAGTATTTTTTGGTGAGTTCTAGTATTTTTATTTTTAATTATAGTATTTTTTTCCAAGCTAATCTATCTAATCTAAGTGTTGAGTCATATCATAATTTATAAATTAATTCAGGGGGCTTGAAGGCCACAGATATGTAAAATTCGGATTGTCCAATGGACTCCTGCTACCCCTTGACCATCAGCAATGAAAAAATGGAATAAGCCCGGTTGGAAAAAAAAGGAAATTGAAATTAAAACGAGCCACTCAATTACGCAAATTAAAACGAGAATGTAGGCGGCGCTAAGGCAAACAAACGAAACAAAAAAAGAAGCGTTCTAAAAAAAAAATTCTAAAAACAACAACAGGACGTAAAGAGGCATAAAGTATCTTAAATGAGGAATGTCCTTCCACCCTTTCGGCCCACGCCGCCGCCACCCCAGTCCTTTCAGCCAACGTGTTTTCCCCGTTTTTCCACGTCAACGTTGTTTTTTGATATTTTTGTCGTTTTGTGTTTTTACAAAATAATAAAGTTCGCCGAGGCCGAGGTCGCCGTCATAAAATGCGCCAATTGACGCGGGTCAGCTCCTTGGAAACCCTTTTTTTTTACCATTTTTACCAAGCCCATTTACCGCCCTCCCTCCCTTAAAGGCTGTGGTATGCTGAGGGCCAATAAAATCAAATTAAAAGGCGCCAAAGTGTCACGATTATGAGACTTAAGCGAAATCAATTAAAAGCGAGAGAAAAAAGTGGGGGAATACGAAAAGAAAAAAGATGGAAACGCGGAAGTTGGTGGCAAAAGTGAAGAAGGAAAAGTGGCACAAGGACCAAGGACCTAGGACCCAGGACCTCCGGCCCGGGCATGGAAGACGTGGATGGAGACGTCCATGTGTCAAGCCCCCTTCGCTGACTGACTGACGTTTTTGGGTGCGCCCATGCAAATTACAAGGGATAACAAATAGTTGTTTTTTATTTCATCAGGGGAGGGGTGAGAGGGCAGGACGCTGGACAGGACAGGACAGGACAGGATAGGACAAGACAGGACAGTACTGGGCTGGGGAAATGGGCGGTGCCCTCGATATATGACAGTCATGAAGTCCAGAGATGGGATTGCCGGCTAAAGGACCTTAATGACTGAAAATAAATTTCATTTAGAAACTTATTTAAATACGTTCATCGCATCTTAAATATTTATAATAATATTAATTATTTAAAATTAAATTTCATTCTTTATTCTGTTTCTGAACTTCAAACGAAAGTCGAAAACGATAAGCCTGAAAGAAAAGTATTACCCGTAGAGTCCTCCAATTACAACTCTCAGCCTCTGCCGGAATCCCCTCTCCGTCCCTCCCCATCCGAGGTTGACTTTGCATTAAGTATACGACGGGGTGGCGAAAATAAATGGAGAGCCGAGTCGCGCTTCAAAGGCCGCCTTCATTTTTCAGTTTCAGTTTCAGTTTCGATTTTATGCTGCACCGAAGCAATATTAATTTAAGAAAAGAATCCCATACTGTATGTGTGTGTGTGTAGTATTTTTTTTCTTCATTTTTTTAATAACCCGCAACAACAGCAACAATGGCTTTCCGAGTGGAGTGGCAGTGGCAGTGGCAGTGGCAGTGGCAGTGGCAGTAGCAGTGGTGGTGGATTGTTCTGTATGTAAAATTAATAAAAGTTTAAATTGTTGCCAAAGGCGGGACATTGGCCATGGGCGTGTGCCCCAAGGAGGGGGTCCTCGCCAGAGTGGCGGGGTGGGGTGGCCTTTCAGGATGCCTTGACAGCAGCGTCTCCGAGAGATTCAGTCGCTGGAATGTTTAATGGCCGTATTTCGTTTCATTAAAAATGTATGCGGCCTTAAAAGCTTTTGTTGTTGCTCCTGTTACTTGTTACTTGTTACTTGCTCCTGTTCCCGTTCCCGTTCCTGTTCCTTTTCCTGTTTCCATACTCTAACAGAGGGTATCACAATTATTTGTTGAAAATTGGGGGAAATAACTACAAAGAGGGGAGGCTACGAATGTCTAATCCTAGTATTTATTTTCTGGTATTTAAAGTATGAAATGTTAGCTAAACTCTATGAGAAGCGCGGAGAAGAGCTCTGTCACGGCAAGGTGCAATTTTGATTGAAAACCATATCAGAAAGAGTATATAGCCTTCGACTGTTGCATTCTTCAAAGCTTCTTCAATTTTTTTTTCATATTATTGTTTTTGTTATATATTTTGTTAACGTTCCCCGGCGGTACGAGGACGAGTACTGGAGGCTCCTGTTGGAGCGATTGCGTTGCGTTGCGATGCAATAAGAAAATATTGTGTCACAGCTCAGAGCTGACAAGGCTAAATGAACCATAACTGAGGCCATCAGCCTGGTAGCTACCAGTTGAAACAATGTCTGAGGAGACAGGAGGGTAAAAAAAAAACCAAAACGCGCAATACAAGCAAAAAGATAAAACAAACAGAAGCACACACAAGTCACTGGAATAGTTTATACTTTTCACCAGAGCCAGTGGAATTTATCGCTGGGATGCCCGAGAGCCGGCCATTAATCCAATTTTATTTATTTCTACTTATGCGCCATCACCCGACCGAAGAACAAGGACTAAGACTAAGACTGTGACTGAGGGGACTAGGACGAGAGTCGTGCACAAAATTATAAGCAATTGGAATAAATCATAGTCCGAATGGCAACTAAAGAAATGCCTCATATTAAAAAGGGGGAATCTAATAAATGAAATATGTTTTCGAAATTCAAATATTATTATAGTTTGGGAGATACTGACAACAATACTGAATATATCTCAAGAACCAATCCATAGAACCTAATACTCAGAGGTGTTATCAGAAATTAGTCGTTTTTGGAAGGACTGCTCCGTCTGCTGGCCTCTTACTTTCCCCCAAATCCCCACCAGTCCCTATCTATCTCTATGTTTTTTGTCGTTTCTTTCAAGTGCCGACATATACAATTTATATTGCCATTCGCCCACATTTATTGCGGCAATAATTCATTTAATTTTCCTTGATTTACTTTGTCGAGTGTGGAATGGGACGGAGGACGCAGGACGCAGGACGCAGGACGCTCCGGACGAAGGACTCCCCCCTTTTTTTTAGTACATAGTGTGTATGGTATATGGTATGTGGTATGTATAAATGATTCGTACTTTTTTGCTGCTATCTATTTATATCTATTCCCGTCGGCCAGTGCGCATCATTGGAGACCACTTGTTAAGCGGGGATTTTCTATTTTTCCATGTTCCAATGTTGAATGGGAAGCGTGTGCGAGGTTGGCTATTTTTTTTTTTTTTTTGTGTTCTTTTACTCGCAACAGCAAGTGGGTGGCATTGTAATTTATGCCACGTTTGCCACTTTTGTCATTTAGCTTCGTCCTGCCCTCCATGTCCTATCCATGTCCTGCTATCCTGGCCCATGTTTATTTTTCCCCTTTGGGGTTCGCTTTCAGTTCGCTTTGGGTTTTGTTTGTCTGCTTTTGTTTTATTGACACTTTTGATCTTTTCCAATGCATGTGCGATTCATCTATTATGTATGTGTGTGAGTGCGAGTGTGTGGCAGGACCAGGAAGCACGGGCAGGGGAGTGGCGTATCCTTGTGCCACTGATTGATACATAGGCCCGGGACAGGACGGCCACGTCCACCTCAGGCGCCCCGTAATTTGTTGACAAATGAGTTACAATAATGTCACATTATCAGTTCATCACAATAAAATTATACGGCCCGGGGCCAATTGTCCACCTTCAAGGATCTTCCTCAAGGGGAGGTGGTCCTTTTTGCTCGGCCGACCTCCACACTGAGAGACAAAGAATGTCAGTCTTCATCGCTAAGGATTCAAGGTGGTTAATAGTGTTAAGTCTTCTTATTCAAACACTCTCGAATATTTCTTGCAGTGCATCTTAATTGGCTTTGAGGGAGGTTATGGCATGTCCCCTGCATCCTGCAACCTCAGGCTACATCCAAGGAGGCAGTGCCACTTAAGTGCCTCGCCATCGGCTAGGATGGAATGGCTGGAATCCACAACAATCAGTCCTTCGGAGATTCAGGACCTGTTAATCACAAAAGCAGGAGCTATGGGGGGCGAGATTGATCCTGGGCAGGATGCTTTCGATGCTTTGGCTTGTCATGGAGCGCATTAGGCGCAGATAAATGACCAGCAGGAAATGGCAATCCCGAATTCGCACAAATTCAAATGATATGCCAAAAGATTTGCCAGTATCCTGAGACCGAGCAGTCCTGTTAGTCCTCTGTCGTCCTTGTGTGCAGCCGTGACGTTGAAGAAAAGCGCAACTGTACTCGTCCCGCCAGAATCCC
Source organism: Drosophila monieri (assembly GCA_035047585.1). NCBI lineage: Eukaryota > Metazoa > Arthropoda > Insecta > Diptera > Drosophilidae > Drosophila > Drosophila monieri. The sequence continues at coordinate 8,325,366 of JAWNPJ010000061.1, read as the reverse complement.
GGAGAGGAGCCGAGTGGAAGGACGAAAGTCATTTGACAAATGCCAATTGACAGGAATCGAAAACAACAAACAAACCAACACACACACACACACTTAAGGGATGGAGGAGAAAAAATTCATTTCTGATTGCCAAATGAACGAATGACGAATGACTGAAAGGACGAGCAGGATGGGCCAGGATGGGCCAGGACGACTGACGAACAGAAGTTTGTCAATGTGATAAATGCCATTTTAAGTCTCGCATAATGATGCCTGGCAAGAAACCGACAAGGATTTCAGATATCCCGATACGGCCAGTCGTCCTTCAGCCTCCATATATCAATTATGTCCTCCCAGCCATGGGCGGGAAGAAGCACTACTTCAGCAGTACAGGGTATCGCATAGCCCTGCATCCTGACAGCTCCTTGGAGTTGTCCTTAACACTTTACACTTCTTTTGTGCGAGGTAGAAAGTCTCTCCCTGGGCCCAGGCGCTGGGTCAAAAGATGGCTTCCTTCCGCTGCTGGACACAATGCTGGAAATGGAAACTCCATTGGCCATTGGCCATCATTCATCATTAAATTGTTTCGCTAACTGTTTTCAGCAATATTTTTTTGGTGTACGCGTCCTGACAAGCCGCTTCCTGTCTCCTCGCGGAGCCAGTGTCCTTTTCGCTACGCTTTCAAAATTTGATGAATTTCATTTTTATTCATTTCCTCCCCCTCTGGCAACTTTCTTTTCATTTTCTTTTTATTTTATTTCCGCTTTCTTCTTATTCTTATGGCTGTTTTTGTTATTGTTGTCGGTGGCGTTGTCCTGCCCGCTTGTTGTGTCTTACAACATTTTTCTAATCAGTCAGCGTCCATGTCCTGTTCACATTTTTTGTGATATCCTTCGATACACATTCTCCTTGAGTTTTTTCCACCACCACTCCCCCCCCCCAATCTTTTTTTTATCCATTTTTTTCTTGCATTCTGGGCGCCATTTTTATGCGGGCCACTGATTATGTTAAAAAAAAAAAATAAATAAATAAAGGGATGCGGGAGGCTGACGAGAGTCCTTCGAGGGTAACGATTTGGTTAAACGGATGTGATGCTTCTGGGGAGTCGGCTTTGAAAGCATAACTTGGGATATATGATGGGAGAGAGGCTCGTGGAGTCATTAGATCTCTTTAAAATAATTCCAAGTTTCTCAACTAAACACTATGAGAAGCGTGGAGAAGGGCGCAGTTATTCAGTCTCTTTTGGTGAGTTCTAGTATTTTTATTTTTAATAATAGTATTTTTTCCCATACCCATCCATCAGTGTTGAGTCATATTATAATTTATTTATTATATCTGGGGGGCTTGAAGGCCACAGAAATGGAAAATTCTGTTTGCCCAATGGAATTACTCCTACCAAACCCACTTACGATAGATTTCTTTCAGAAAACGAGTTCCCCCGAGATCAGAGAAGAGAGAAATGCAGTAGAATTCGCACTTCGGCCAGCATAGTGGCTTAACTCCTCCTTCTATATAGACTAAGGACTAGAAGACTAGACTAATGACTGATAAATTCCTGATCTTCCTGCCTATAGTTCCAATGATCTGTGCCAAAGAGAGCACAGTACTCACCTCTCCGAGTCATTAAACACATCCGACTTGACCGCCTCGATAAGTCTCACCAATCTAGGCTGCGATTGGACAAGGCTCAGATACCATTGTCGAAGCACTTATCCCAGGGTCCCCGAGTAGTGAGCAACCAAAGTATATATATTTTATTAAATATTTAGCAAACTAGTCATCACCATCGTCGGGTATAAGTGGCGAATGGAGCTTAGAGACTAGTCCAGACTCAGCCACATCGTCATGGGATCTCGACTAGCTTGGATGCTGCTCGTCGCCGCCTGGGTGGTGTCCCTTCCGGGCGGATCAAGGGCCGAATGCTGCACTGAAAAGAGGGAACTGACATTCGAGGTCTAACACGGAAACTGTGGCGCCCTTAATGCCAAGAGGGTCGACCATCTGTGCGTGGTCACGGTTTGCGGCGACGGAAGACCCCTCGTTCTTAGAAGGACAATCTGCCCAATTCCACCAATGAACAATCCTCACTGACGAGTGCTGGAACTATGAATTGTTTATTGTTGTTGTCTACAAACCCCACAACCTTTCAAAAGTAGACTCCACAATTCCATCAGTGACTTGGCTTCCAGACTATCACGAGGAGTGCCTCCTCTCCTCCACTACTGCGCCTACTGCGGGGGATCGTGCTTTTTGAAGACCCGTTTCGTGGGAGCCAGTAGGCTGTTCCTGTACGCCTGGGCGGAGGTCTGGGGGTCTCTGGCCGCCTGGGCCTCAAACTCGCGCTCGCGCTCGCGCTCCCGCTCCCGTACACGTTCCAGCTCTTTTTTACGGGCCGCTGCCGCCGCCGCAGCCGCCCCCGTCTGGGGGTCTTTGGCCGCCTGGGCCTCGTGGGCGGCGTGTAGCGCCCGCTCCCTCTCCAGGGGGCGCTACCGCTCCCCTACACGTTCCAGCTCTTTTTTATGGGCCGCTGCCGCCGCCGCAGCCGCCGCGGACCTCGCCACCTCCATGGGTCGGTGGGTCGATGGGTCGATCTGGGTCACTGCTTTGTTGCTGAGCAGCCTGTTGGTCGGTGATGGTTGGTAGTAACGCAGCGGTGGGGAAGGAGGTATAGGGGGAGTCATAGGTTCGGGTTCAGGTTCTGCAGGCCAAGTGGCAGGGGCAGGGGCAGGAGCAGGTCCTGGAGCAGCTGAGGGAGGGGGTGGTGCCATGGCCTGGGCCGGTATGAAATATGTGTGCAGTTCCTGGGGGATGAAGACCATCTGCCGCGTCTCGTACGGCTGCCGCGTCACGGCCAGGATTCGATTCTCTTCCGGACCGGTCAGCTTGGTGATGGTCACGTTCGGGCCGAAGAGCATCTGGTTCGCCACGAGCTGGGCGGCCGAGGGCGAGTCGTTGGCCGGCGGCGGTCCCCAAGGCACTCCGCCCATGCTGGTGCCCGCTGGGGTGCTGAACTGGGGTCGGGGCTCTGGCGGCGGTGGGACCTCGTTCAGGTTCCTGGGTATCACCCTGGGTTGATGGGCGGGCTGGAAAATTACCTGCGGGTGGAGTAGGGTGGCAGTTGCAGTGGCGAGGAAGGATATTACAGATCAGGACAATGGGACATTCTCGTAAAAGACTTAAGAAGATATCTCTCTAGGGATCTATGTCTAGTCCTACAGGAATCGAAACCACCGCCCCTGCGTCCTCGGGTGGCCGCCTGGTCCCGGTCCGAGGTGTCCGGCGGGGACTGTCCGTTCGCATTCGAGTAGACGTGGGTGGGTCCTGGAGCAGCTGAGGGAGGGGGTGGTGCCATGGCCTGGGCCGGTATGAAATATGTGTGCAGTTCCTGGGGGATGAAGACCATCTGCCGCGTCTCGTACGGCTGCCGCGTCACGGCCAGGATTCGATTCTCTTCCGGACCGGTCAGCTTGGTGATGGTCACGTTCGGGCCGAAGAGCATCTGGTTCGCCACGAGCTGGGCGGCCGAGGGCGAGTCGTTGGCCGGCGGCGGTCCCCAAGGCACTCCGCCCATGCTGGTGCCCGCTGGGGTGCTGAACTGGGGTCGGGGCTCTGGCGGCGGTGGGACCTCGTTCAGGTTCCTGGGTATCACCCTGGGTTGATGGGCGGGCTGGAAAATTACCTGCGGGTGGAGTAGGGTGGCAGTTGCAGTGGCGAGGAAGGATATTACAGATCAGGACAATGGGACATTCTCGTAAAAGACTTAAGAAGATATCTCTCTAGGGATCTATGTCTAGTCCTACAGGAATCGAAACCACCGCCCCTGCGTCCTCGGGTGGCCGCCTGGTCCCGGTCCGAGGTGTCCGGCGGGGACTGTCCGTTCGCATTCGAGTAGACGTGGGTGGGCGGCTGGCCCCCCACCTGGCCCCCCACCTGGCCCCCCACCTGGCCCCCCACCTGGCCCCCCACCTGGCCCCCCACCTGGCCCCTCACCTGGCCCCCCACCTGGCCCCCCACCTGGCCCCCCACCTGGAGCACCGGTAAAGGGCACCACAGCTGCCCGTTGATGTTGAGAAGCTGGCTGGGATCCGGCAACTGGTCCCCCACCTGGCACCACAGCACGCGGACGAGATGCGGCGGCGGCGGGCGCATGACGAGAAGATGGCTGGGCTGCAGGACGATGGACGGCGGGTTCGGCAAGTTCAGGTCCACCAGTTCGATTGACGAGCCGGGCTCCGCCCTTATGACGGTGGGCATGGCCGGCATGCTGGTAGCGGGCTGGGAGGGGGGTGGTGCCGCCTCCACGGTTTCAAAAAATTGAAGTTTTGAAGGCTGGTTTGGGTGGTCTGGGCCGAGTAGGTCTGTGCTTCAATCTCGTCGACTTCGTAATCATCCAGATTGATAACTCGATGAAGTAGCTGATCTAATTCCTCATTCGGTGTTGTGTCCTCCTTTTTCTCCGAAATCTCGAAATCAAAAGATGCTCTGGGAAGTAAACAAAATACCGTTATTGAATTATAATTTATAAACTTTTGTTATAATCTTTCGATATCTATCGATTTTGTTTATGTTTCTCTCAGTGCATGTCCGAAGTGGCCCCCTTCCGGGCACACGCACAAAAAATGATTGGCAAGCCGCAAATACTTTGTCAGGCTCAAGTTGACAGTCGTCCTGGACGTCGAGTCCTGGCTGGCTCCACTCTCCCAACTCCCCTTTCCCGGCTCCCCACGCATTTGACACTTTTTTGTGAAGAAGCAGCATATGCCTGGAGAGCCAATACACAAGCATTTGGCAGAACAGATTGCTGAAGATTTGATTTCGGGCAGAGAGCTTTGCCTGTGGACTCTGCTCGTCCTTCGAACCAACCACTCCACGACTCCACCACTCCGCCCGGCCAGGACACTGGGGGGAGCAATCGTTAATCTAATGAAAGATGACATTTCATGTGGGCCTGCAAATGTTTATGTCCCACCACCACCATCACCCTCCAAGCACCCAAAGTCCTATACTCTCGGAATCCTAGAGTCCTGGCGCTCCCCACCCCTCTCACACTGGTGGCATTCATCATTCCCCCGACTGTGGATTTGCGGGCTTTGATGAATAAGCGGCTAGTTAAGCAGGGGCGGCCCATCACTAAAACAAAGGGGGCGTGGCAGGACTAGGACAGCGAAGGTTCTAGGAGTTCTGGTTCTAGGGTTCAGAGTTCAAGTTACAAGGCTACACTCCCCAAGGACACCCCACAAGTCGAGATTTTAGGCAAAAAACACAAAAAATATTAGTCAAGGATTTCAAGGACCTCAGAAGTTGAAAAGTAACAGTTACTTCTTACTTTTTATTCAACTTTTTTCCAAGTTGTATTCCTTTGTTATCCTTTGTGGCCAGGACAGGTGAATAGATTCCTTTATGAAGGATTCGAGAATAGCTATTCTCAGGCCACTACTCCTCACACAGATTCCCACATTTTAATCAGATTATTATAATTCCCGCCCACACCCAGGACCATCCAGGACCATCCAAGACCATCCAGGACGACCACTGTGCACTTGGCCCCATCCCATCCTCGCAGCACTCAGTGGCCCAATAAAATTTGATTAGCCAGGACAAGATGGGTGGGCCAAGGATATAGGGGATATGGGTGGTGGGAGGCAGAAGGCAAAGTTGGAGGACCCAAGAAATATGGTTGGAAAAGGGGTAGCCCCGACAGAGAAGGATGCATGTGCCAGGATATTGTGTATTCATGAGGCAGCTGTAGCACCAGCACCAGCACCAGCAACAGTCGAGGACACGACATGCGACAGGACATCGTGCGACTTTGGGTTAATTTACATTATAAACTTTGAATATTTTATTGTTCGCCCAGGCTAAGGACACCAGCTGGCCGAGGCCAGGCTGGGCCAGGTCCTTGGCCGCTCCTGGGCCTCCCATGACAGGGGGGAGGCCACACTTATCGACACTTTTGTGGGGTCTGTGGTCAGCAGAAAACTCAACTCTGATTTAATGGTGGCATCAACATTTTTGGCCAAATTATAACAAGGACTCTCCGACTTGGCTTGGGTTTCGGGTTTGGTTTTCGGTTTTCAGTGTTTGGTGTTTGGTGTTTGGTGTTTGGGGCTTGGGGCTTCTGGGGGCCGGGACCTCCTCCTGGGCCAAGCCGGTCGCTAGGCTACACTCCCCATAATCATTAGCATTGCCACTGCCACTGCTTGTTAAGCTTTTAAGCATCAGGTTGCTAAATAATTAAACCATTTTCAGTCCCCCAACCGGCCCCCCACCGCCCGATGAGCCGCCGACCCGAGTTGGTATTCAATTCCCAGCTTAAACCAAACAAAAAATCCCCAAATAGAAACAAATCATTTTGAAATTCCTGCCGAACTCTGAAATCAATACGCTTCTCTTAATTATGATATTTCACAAATCGGAGTGCAATGCGGGAATAGAAATGGATTTAATGAAGCAAGTTCCAGAGCTGGTTGGGGTTTGGGTTTGGGGAGGGGCGCCCTCTCCACAGCCCATGAAGCATCTGGCCCGGAAAGCCAACTATTTGTGCTGGTTCAGTACTCCTCTACTCCTATACTCCTATACTCCTGTATATGGATACTGATACTCCTCTTTGATATCTACAGTATCTGTAGGATCTCTTTCACTTATCACACTCATTATATAATGATCCAAGTTCTGGAGGTGGTTCTATAAGCCCCCTAAGGTATCTGGCCAATCTGGCCTAGCGCCCTGCTAATGAGCCATCCATATAATCCTTATATCCATATACTCCTTTATCTTTCATAAAAACAATGTCCCTTGAGCCTTCAGCACCTGTAGTCTCTCTATCCTGAACTTATTCTACTTATTATATAATGATCCTTAAGGCATTCTGGCCCCGAAAGCCACCTACTTGTTCAGGTTCTGTGTCCATATACTCCAGTATCTTTTATCCAAACTGCAGTCTCTTTGATATCTATTGTATCTGTAGGATCTATTATAATTATTATATAATGATCCAAGTTCTGGTTAACTCTATTAACCCCTTAACCCCTGGCGCTGCTGGATCCGAAAGCGCCTGCTATTAGGCCACCTAATGGTGTGCCAAACACCTTTCACTTTCCCCGGCTAATAAAAATACGAGACAGCCTAAGCCCGGCTTATAGTGCGTGTCTGGGCGCCTTTGTTGTTTCGGCCACTAAGCCGCATATATGAATAAACTCGTATTAATCTCACTCCGCCCCCTTGCCCCCTTGCCACCAGCCCCATGTGAACCGAAATTAAAAATTTATAAATGCCTTGCTGGCGTTGGGGATTACGGAAAGGATTTTCAACGCCTCTGAACTTTCCCCAAAAGCGCGCGAGAGCGACGGCGACGGCGACGGCGACGGCGACGGCAAGGAACGGAGAAACTAATTTGGGAAACCGCTTCCGTTTTATCTCGAAAATCATCGAAATTATCCAAAGAATGCGAGAATGGAGCGTATGCAGGGCAGTGCCATAAATTATGAATGCAAATCCCGACTCAAGATCGCACAACGACTATAAAAGGGCCATTAAGTGTCCGCCACTTGACAGCGTTTCGGTTAAAAATATAATTCGGTCCGAACTTACAGAAAGGAGGTCTGCCATGGGTTAACATAAACTGTGTTCGGGTTAACCCACGGCAGGCAGTCAGACTCACCAATTGAAAATCCAAAAACTTGCACCACATATTTTCCAACCTCGATTTCAATTCCGCTTCCGATTCCAAAGCGATTTCGAACTCGAACCAGACGACGTTAGGGCCTGGAATATTGACTGACATCCCGCCCAGAGTCGACTTCCTGTGCGTGTTTGGGAGGGGGTGGGACCAGGGGAATAAATAACCAACTAACAATGCCCCCCGACATAGGCCAATCCTCAATCTTAAATCGAACCTTTTAATCTCATTTAACCGCACAAGGATACATGAAAAGTGTCCTTAAAGAACAGGTTGAAATTCGGCAGCGAACTGCTGACAAATGCGTTTCGATTTCATTTGCCACAAAAAGAGGCAGAAGGAACAAATGTGTATGAGAGGACGGAGAGTCCTCGCATATATTCCTCAAAGTTGGGAATTAAATTAAATTTCTTTATTGGCACTTTTTGCATTCGTTTCATTTCGTTTGCCACGCATATGCATATGCAAACTCCAACAAAAAGGACGAGGGTGTCCTCTGGGAAATGGCAAGCCTCTTGGTGGGTGGAGAGTGGCTGGGTGCTGAGTGCTGAGTGCTGAGTGGGTGGTGGTTTGGCTGGCAGCACAATCGGCAGCAATAAATGATAAGCTTCGAGGCAACAAAGCCACCAAAACACAAAAAAAAAAAAGAAGGACACAAGGCCAAGGGACAAGGAAATACAGGAAAATGCCTTGGACTGTCACCCCGAAAATCGAAGGCCATCCGAGTGGGTGGTTGGCGAGAGAATAGGCTTTCCAGGACTCCTTGTCTGGGGCTACTTTGCAACAGATTTGAAGCTAACGAAGCGCACGATTTCCAATAATGTGCAGAATGTGTCTGCGAGATGCGGATGCGATTCTCCCCACACCCTGTAGGATTAAGGCCAAGGGTGTCCTGGGCTCTCTAGAACATAGGGATCTGAGCAACTGGAGCAACAACAACATGACTAATAACATGATGTACTATTTCAGCTTCATTAATATCTGCCCGGCCATATCTGCTTTAATCCACATCCTTTATATCCTTAACCTTGAGTCTAAAATATCTATCCATACCTCTCCTCCTTTCCTACAAAAATATAACTATTTCTAACCATTCTTGTTAGTTTACTTCCCCAATTCCTTATTTCTTTTCTTTTTAAAAACTTAAATGGATATATTTGCAGTCGAAACTTGTCCAAGGACCTCTTCACACACAAACTTATACGCGTGGGCGTGGGCGTGCGAGTGTCACTCATAAAACGTACTCCAAATGGACACTTATGGCCACACACTCCCACTCCCACTCCCGCACCCTCACCTCCACCCACACACCCACCCAAAACACACACACACGTGAAATGTGACTTGTTAGCCGGACTTTGCCATAATGAGTTCCCTTGTGGCCAGCCGTATCGCCTTTTTATGTTGCTTCCCCCCGGACTCCCACCGGACGGACGGACAGCTTGGACCGGCTTGGGCTGCTGGGGGCGTGGCAGTCGGCAGTCGGCAGTCGGCAAACGGACGTCAAGGTGAAAGCCACTTAAAGCCAAGGGCAGGGCTCAACAATTTCCAGTTATCATGTGACAGTAATGAAGTGACAGGACAGACATCCACGAAGGACCACGATGACAACTCGACCGCAAAGCTTCAAGTGCAAATAGGGTTCGGCGAGGGGGTCCTGATCTCACAAACATATTTAGGATTTAAAAAAAAATAATTAGGAGGGCAGGGCTTGCAACAGCGGCAGTACTACAATCCAACCAACTATAATAATTTATTTGAAGCTTCTTAAAAGGTTGGATTATCCTTTCTTTAGTATTTATAGACTTGGACTTTCTCGGCGTGCAGTTTTCCCTTTTCCGAGCTGCCCTTCGTCGTTTCCAGTGTGCGGTTCTCGGACAGCGGCCACATAAATTATTAATTGCAGAATAATTGCAAAATTGTGTTTGGCCAAGTTAATTTATGCAATGAAACCGCCACTCACCGCTCACCGCTCACTGCTCGCCACTTGCCACTTGCCACTCACCACTTGCCACTCGCCACCTCACCCACTTTTGGTTTAAAGTTCACGCCGCGTCGTCTCCTTAACTCAACTCGCCGCGTAATTCCTTTGCTCATTTAGAGCAGGCGGCCTTTTTTTCCAGCTCCTGCTGCTCCTGGCCCTACTAATGAGCCACTGATGGTCATGACCTGACCCTGTCCGCTGTCCGCTGTCCGCTGTCCACTGTCCCCTGCCCGCTGTCCACTGTACCCCCTCGCTTTCAGGGGCAAGATGCAATTACTTAATCATTTGCCTAACGACCGAAAGGCAGGCAAAGCAGCAACAACACCAGAAATTAGCAAAAATTAAGTGAGTAAGTGAGTTAAAATAAATTGAGGATACGGAATGGGACAGGCCACGGGACTTGGTCATGTCCTGGGTCCGGTCCATCCACCAACCACTCCCCCCCAAAAAAAATACAAAACAAAAAAGAGATATTGCGGTAAATGTGGTGCAGTGGCACGTTCTGTGGCTTCTATCTTTTAATTTTCCAAACATTTTTGTAAGAAAACTTCTAGAACTTTTTAAAGAGCATTTTTTGTAAAGAGAACTTTTAGACTAATTTTCTTTCTAGTCTAAGTCTAAGGCATTTTTTCAAGAGTTTTTTGGTTTTTTGACTCTTCTAATTTATCTAGTATTAAGTCTAGTTAAGTATTTTTTTTAAAAATATCAAAATCGTCAAGTATAGATTTTGAACTTAAATATTATTTAAATTATTTGAGAAGCGAATGGAAGCGCTCTGTTGTTTTGTTGGTATTTGGTATATTAGAAACATTTCTAACTCTTAGTATTATTTTAGTATTTCGTGAGGCTTAAAACAACTGTATTTTTGGTATAGTATTATTTTGGTATTAAGTATTGCTTAGCATGTAGGGCCTAGGCAGACCCCTAGAAGTGGTAGGAGTAGAGCTCCAATAGGTAGTTTCTCCCGGTTGCCTTCAATGCGTAGCTAGACCTGGTGAGAAGCGTGGAGAAGGGCTTCAGTATCTACACAATAGTATTGCATTTCATAAAGCAAAAACCGAAACAAAGTTGCCTTTAAATGATTTATTTTAATCTGGAAAAGACTTTGGAGAAAAGCTGTTGCTATGCACATATATTTTCTTGACTTTTTGGCCTGGTTCTTGGAACGAGTGTGTTGTTATTGTGCTTGAGACTCTCGTGGGAGTATCCGGTATCTGCATGTGCACGCATCTGCATCTGCAAGATACCCAGGCAGTTGGGTGTGTGTATCTTACGGATTTCTCCGGCTCTAGACTCTAGGGCCCAGGCAAGCATATAAATCTATTATCCTTTAATTTAGCCACAGAAATAATGAAGCATGTAAGCGTCTTTTGTGTATCTTTTGTGTGTGTCAGAAGTGTGTGTGTCAGAAGGGGCGTGGCACACACACACACACACACACACACACACACACACACACACCCACATAAATTCAATCAACGGCAATTTGCTGGCAGAGTTGAGCTGCAAAGGCGTCGCCATTCGCAAATATGTGCAATTTATTTATTGTTGCCACCCAGGATACCCCGTAGAGGTTGTTGTTTTTAGTTTTAAAATAAAATTGCTTAAAAATGAGTATTTTGGGAAGTTTTTTGAGGCATTTTGAGGGCCTATAATGTCGGTCTATGGGATGGAAAAGGTTTCAAGCCATTGAAGATAGACATTAAGTCTCTCAGACTTGGGAGAGGTTTCTTATATCTTTTTATAAATTAATTTAAATAATATTCTTCATAATCGCTCTCTCCCTCTGCTAGGGTATCTCAAATTCTTCCCCAACTCCTCTTGACTCTGCCTGTTGTTGGATCTGGAAATTGAATTGTCGTTTTGCATTTTGTGCGATTTTCGGCAATTCATTAGGACCTCTCCCTCGGTACTCCCTGTTGTACTCTCCGCAAAATGCAAATTTTCCAAATTCGGAAAGGCTTTTTGGTTGAAAAGAAAAGAAAGCGAAACAGCAGCAGAGACACAAAGCAGCGCCCAATTGGCAATACAATGTGGCCCGGAAGGAGTGCCTTCGGTGGCAATGTTGAGACATCTGGCTTGGCAGTTGCCTTAATTAACTAATAAGATTCCACAGTCTCTTCCTATTTTTCGAATCGATTCTTGCGGAGGAGCTTCCCTTGCATCCTGCATCCTGCATCCTGCATCCTGCATCCTGGGATTTGTGGCTTCATCGACTGCAACGATTAACTTCTCGATTCGGTGGCAAATCGCATCAAAAGGAATTATACTGGCCGGACCGATTGATTTACTGGCCCGCTGAAAAATATCCTGGGGAAAGCGGAGAGGACTCTGGCTTTAAGCTGCTCTCCACTCTTCAGCTATGATTTATGGGAAGGCAACAGGTGAGAGAGGACATGGCGAAAGGATGAAGGATTATGCTCCTTTTTAAAGCATTTCGAGAAGTTTATTTCAACTAATATTAAAAAAATAATAAATATCCTTTCATCAAGTGGAAAGATGACAATTTTGTGTGGAGAAGGAGTAAACTTTTCGCGCCTTCGCAAAAAACTGTCCCCCGTGACGTAAGACTTGGCATGCAGAAGGGACACTTGGCATGTGGACTAGGGCGGACGAGATTCGTGGAAGGACTAAGGACCTAAAGGGCAGCCCCAGAGCCGGGACATGCGACAGGAACTGTCGCCAGGGGGAGCAGTGTAGCTGATTAAAATGCGTTGCAGGAGCATAAAAAGCATTGAGTTGCATTTGCATTTATATTGTTTTGACCCCGGCATTATTATCATTTCTTTTCCGCCGCCATCTCTTCTCTCCGGCACTTCGTGGACACGTAGCCGGACTCTCAGCCGGACTCCACTTACCAGGGCCCAGTTGGCTGTCCTCCTGGCTGATCCTTGATTATGCCCCCGGCGTTAAGCCAACTTTTGAAAGCTCAAAGCCCGGCTGCCGTATTTTATGCCACTTTCTGCGGGCCAAGACTTTGCGACTTTCCAGTTGCGGCCAGTTGTGGCAGGACGGAGGATGGTCGGAATAATGGCCGCAAGCTGGAGGCCAGGACGATAATGCTTGGAACTAAGTACGAGTCACCAGACGATTAGAGCCTTCCTTTGCAGAGCCAGACTTTGGCTTTGGAACACTCCAGCCAGGAAACCAAGCAGTCGTTTTTAAAGTAAAAATTCTGTATGAAGGAAATCAAATATCTCGGCTTTATAATCGGCCATGGACAGCTAAAAACGGATCCTGAGAAATTGCGAGCTATCTCTGAATTTCCCTTGCCTTCAACGGTAAAACAACTGTCCATTAACAGATATGTTAAAGAAACGAAAATCTCTTGAATGGAGTGAAGAGGCTTTAAAAGCATTTAATATGCTTAAAAATAATTTGATTTCTTCCCCTATTCTTATTACCCCGAATTTTGATTAGCCTTTCATTTTGCTTTGCGATGCCAGCAGCTATGGCATTGGTGCAGTATTAGCTCAAAAACGAGACGAAGTAGAGCTACCGATAGCCTTTATGTCGGAAAAACTTACTAAAGCGCAGAAAAACTACTCCGTTTCGGAATTAGAATGTCTAGCTGTGATAAAAGGTATAAAAAAGTTTAGACCGTATATAGAAGGTCAGCAGTTTAGCGTAGTTACTGATCACGCGTCACTGAAATGGCTGATGAACCAAAAAGATTTATCAGGACGGTTAGCTCGGTGGTCAATGAAACGTCAAGCATATAATTTTGAAATTTTTCATCGTAAAGGTACCTAAAATATTGTAGCCGATACGCTTTCTAGACAGCTGGAATCTGAAATTGAAGAATTTGAATTTGAGGGACCAGTTGTTAATTTGCAATCCGAACATTTTAAAACGGTGGAATACTTGGATTTAATCCACAGAATCCGGCAGAATGAAATAAAATTACCTGATCTTAAAGTTTTAGATGGCTATGTATATAAAAGAACAGAATTTTCGAATGGAAATGAAGTGCAGCAAAATAATGATTGGAAACTTTGGATTCCTTCGCAACTTTTTCCAGAAGTTCTATCTCGGGCCCATAATCCGCCCAATGCAGCGCATTGTGGAATGGCTAAAACTGTAGAAAAACTGAAAAGGTATTTATTTTGGCCTCGCATGGTAAACCAAATTCGTGCGTTTGTTGGAAATTGCGATATTTGTCGTTGTACGAAAAGTCCAAACGTCGCTCTGAAGCCACCTATGGGTAAGCCCATGACGTCAGATCGCCCATTTCAAAGATTGTATGTTGATTTGTTGGGACCTTACCCAAGAACAAAACAAGGGAATATAGGATTGTTGATAGTGGTAGACCACCACACAAAGTTTCACTTCCTAGGTCCACTAAAACAATTTACAGCCCCTAAAATAACTAGTTATTTAGAATCAGTTATTTTCTACACCTTTGGAGTTCCCGAGACTATCCATACAGATAATGGCTCACAATTTCGCTCAGCGTTCTTTCAAGCATTTCTTACTAGATTTGGAGTTACACATAAATGCACTGCCATTTATTCTCCTCAAGCTAACGCTAGCGAAAGACTTAATCGATCTGTATTGACCTCAATTCGAGCTTATATTGGTAAAGACCATACCAACTGGGACTTAAATTTAAACGCAATTAATGGAGCTCTAAGATCTTCCTTACATCGCAGTTTAGGGTTCTCACCTTATTTCATGGCTTTTGGCCAAAACATGATCTTACACGGTCAAGACTACAAACTATTGCGTAGCTTAAATCTACTTTCCGAAGACACAAAGTTGAGCCAGCCCGATATGCTGCAAATGGTGCGTCAGATTGCGACACAAAACATAAACAAGGCACACGAAGCTAACGCTCGCATTTATAACCTGAGAAGTAGAAAGATCGAGTTAAATGTTGGCGATAGTGTTTTCGCAAGAAACTTTACACAGAGCAGTGCAATTAAGAAATTTAGTAGCAAACTTGCCCCAACTTTTATACCTGCCACAGTACATAAGAAAATCAGTCCGATCTATTATGAATTGTGTGATGAGAAAAATAATCGTATAGGAGTATATCATTTGAAAGATATTCAATGCAAATGAGTAAGGCCTGAATCTCAATAGATTTCAAATAAAAGTTCTTCGATATATCTAGCTCTTTTATTTGCGGGTGTGGAGTTCATAGTCAGCCGAACTTCTCAAGCTACCCATGTTCTAAAACTTTTAAGTTTCACTCAAACACAAGAAAGCTCTGATCGCGTACTATTTGTTTTGTTAGTGTGTGAGTATTAATTGTATTTTCGGGTGAGAAAGAACCCCGGCCACGGCGAGCTAGACCCGAGCATAGACAAAGTACGCACCCCTTTCCTGAAATACATAGTGTTCTGTCAACCAGGCGCTTACCCGCACGCTACAGAGCTGACTGTTGAAATATTATATTTTTTTTTTTTAATTACTACTCGCTTTTTGTAATCTTGTTTTTGTTAATATTATTTATACTCACAGACCTTTTGGAACGGCTTTCCTTCCGTTGACTGACTGAGGATTGTTGGGAGCCTGTGATCCCAGGTAGGGGTCTAAGGGCTTGACTCTTTCTCCACGGCCTGCTTGATGTTTTTCTTTTTAGAACAAGGCCCACTTCATAGGAGCTCTTAACACTAGTCCTTGCTTTTAGGTCTAGATAGTATTTATTTTTCACAAAAGATTACGGAAAAAGACATCAAATGGCACATCCCCTGCTTAAGAAGACTTGTGGACTCGCGAGGACTCTCTTCCTTAAGGCAGGGACGAGTACGCATCTACGGAGCACAGTGCCTAGGTAAACCAGATTTGCTTCTTTCGAAATCTGCGTCTGAAGGAGTTCTCCCAATGGCCTGTGCGGCAGCCACCATCGCAGTTGCAGCCAAAGACGTTGCACCTGCCGCGGCCGCAGTAGCGACCGCTCCCGATCCGCTTCCCATCGGCGCATATAGTGGTCTCGCAATAGGCATAGTACTCGTGCTTGACTGCGTCCACCGTCTCGCAGTACCCGTTCGTCCTGAACCTGATGAACTGCGCCTTGCAGCACACGGCGGCCGAGTCCTGGGCGAGGGCGCCGATCACCAGGACGGCGGCCGGCACTCGCAGTACCGCTCGCAAGCCCATGCTGGGGCTGTCAAAAAACTAATCCCCTCTTGGAGAAGCACACCTCTTATAAGCCTCTTCAGCGGAGGTGGGGCTAGGCGATTCAGAGCTCCATAGAGTAGTCACTTTTGTATCTGGTGCTTGGCACTGGCGCTTTTCTAAAATAACTTTAATAAAAAACAAAAAAAGAAGAGACCAAGTCGTTTTCCAAGAAAGATCATAAATCAATTAAGGAAGCGAATGACTCTATACAGAAGCACCCAGGTGACTCAAAACCGAAGTCACTTGTTCGCTGAGTAATGTCGCTCTGGAAAGTTACTAAAATAACTTAAATAAGCAACATTGCGATAATGTTTTAAAACACAGACGCTTGCTGGTATTTTTATGTTCTCCTCGCTGATTATTCAAACAATGAGTGCAAATAATAATTCACACAACTTTGTACAATACTTAAAGTCTTCTTATCTCCACAATGGAATGTCAAGCTTAGAAGTCCACAGCTTCTGGGGTGGAGTTGGACTTGGACATACATAGGAGTGGAGATTTTGGGGAATGAAAAGCGAATTTTAATTATTTTCTTTTTAAGACTCAAGCTGTACTTCTGTGAGTTGCAAAGTGTTGAATAAAATGCGGAATAAAATGCAACAGTTTTGGATTTGAAAGCCAGTTGCCAGAGGAACTAGGCCGTTCCTGGGCTCAACTTTTCACACAGAATGGTGCTTTAGTTTGCAAAGAAAGGATTCAAAAAACATCTATAACATGTATAGCGTCTAGGGGTACAGTCCCTACTAACCTTCTTAAGTTTATTAAAAGTATCAGAATAAGTAAAATGTTGTACTTGAAGGCAAGTTACTTGGGTAGTTTGAGGGGGGGCTTTGAAAACCAGAGATGATAGATGACCGGAGTAGGCCATGCGGAAATATGAGTAAGGACTTGAAACGTCAGTGGAGACACACGACCAAAAAATTCATTCAAGCGACCTACGTTGTGAGATGAACCCGGTTAGAAACTGTTGAAAATAGCAAACGAAGGCAAAATTTTGGAGTACCTTTTAGAGTTCGCCATAGGCCCAGAGTCCCCTAGAAGAGTGCCTGACAGTCTATGGCCAGAAGATTGTATTCCAATGAGAGGAGCCTAAGCATGGAAGTCGATCGGAATGAAGCTAATCACCGGGTGGTGGTGCCACTGCCGAATGCACAGATCGACACCAGCTCCGATGACGATGTCGACGATGACTCTGAGCTAGACACCGAGTCGGATTTTTATTATGATTCAGAGACCGATTCCGGGTTTTGTTCATCCGAGCAATCTGACTGAGAACAATGGGCGTTGCTTGTACTTTCAATATATAAAATATACGAATATACAACCCAGAGAGTGGGAGAGTTCTTTGGGTTTAACGACCACTAGCTGGACTCCTTATCGGCTTATACTTAGCTTGTTATCACTCTGCTTTAATCGGAAGCCCTCGAATGAATCCAGCGACCCACTGGCGACTCATCGGAGTTGAGGTACTCGAGTTAATACATTTTATTGCTTACATAATTAAGGACTTATGGGAATAGACAAAAAAAAAACAACATAGTGGCATAAATTAAAGCTTGTTCTTGTGGCCAAGGAGCACTTTTTCCGACTTCTGGTAGAGCGTAAGCCGGAGGAGTAGCTGCTTCAGTATTTGGCCAATAAATATCCGCTGAGCACAACAGGGCATTAGTTCCAGGACCCAGGAACTAGCCAGTCAACCAGCTGCAGCCGGGGGCAGGAGCTGGAGAGCTCATTCCTTCGCCAAATGACGCTTCGAGCGGGGCATCGCCGTGTCCAGGGATCGGTCCACGTAAGCGAAGTTGTCCACCACGCTGGAGAACAAAACTCCGCCCATCAGAGCCAGGGCACCACCGATAGCCACTTTCGACCACATGCTGTTTCTTCCGCTCCGGAATGTCCAGAAAAAATAATTCAGAAAAAAATGATTCAGAAAAACCCGGAAGGCGAACCGAACACAGAAAGTATTGCTTGCAAAATGCGCGGGACGCCGGAGAAGCCACTGGCTTTATATAGAAAGGGGGACTGGCCCGAGTAGAACTAACATACTGATGGCAGGGCCTCAGAGTCAGAGCTGTTCGGAAACCCCGGGAAGCTTTCCGGCGTTCCGATGTGCCGGCGGTCACGTCGTCCAACCGCCTCCAGGTTCCAGGTTCCAGATTCCAGGCACCAGGGCAGGGCGCTCTGAAAGCTCCCCCAGAAATTTCTGATGCACTTCCTCGGCCGTCACTCCTCCGACCCAATCGACTCATTAGATAAGCGCCAATTCGCACTTTGGTGGCGAAAAGCTCTACCATGCCCACTACACAGCGAGAAAATAATTGGCTTAATTGCTACAACCAATGAGGGAAGATTTCATTGTTTTTCGAATGAGAATAAGGCATTTCTCCAAGTGTATATTTATGTATTTTTGCAATGTTTCTATTTGTTCAGCAGCCGAGGGGGCGAGGGGGCTGCGGGCCATGTTTATTGGCCATGTTTATCGGGAAGGCCTAATCTGGGAGCGGGGTGCGTCACTATCTAAACGATTTGAGCAAAAATATTTATGTACTTGTGGGCAAACATTTGATTTCCCTTTCATGCTTGCTTAGAAATTGGCACAGTTCTCCCCCTCCAGGGGGAATACTACGTAGAATCTATTATATTTTGTAGAAATAATGACAAACCAGTTTCTCCCAAGTGGAGATTATTTTTTGCTCATTTTTTAGGAGTAGTCTTTCCACGATAAATGGCATTCAGTGAGCTCATGCCAAAAATGAAAATGAAACATTCAACAACAAATCGATCGAAATGGCTTTAATGAGCTGGCTCGGGGCTTTTGGGGCTAATTGCTCCAACAGCAACTACAAAAACTACAAAAACTAATAAACTATGTTTAAATATAGCCAGCCAGATAACAACAACAAATTGCCAGGTTCCCCTGGAAGCTCCTCACTTCTCGTCCGCTATTTGCGCGCAAAATTAATCGAAGCTCATAAAGCAGCGTAAACAAAGACACCCCGCCAGATCGGAGTGGGATATATATATATATATATATGTGTGTGTGGCGGTTGGCGGTTGGCGGTGGGGGTGCAGCGACAGCGACAGCGACAGCGACAGCGACAGCGACATCGTCGTATGCAGATAAACAGACATTAATAATAGAAATATTTGGCCATACAAGCACCCAGCCAACCGACCGACCAAGCCCACCCAACCATCCAACCATCCAACCACTGGGAGCCACCCGAGCCATTCGAACCGCCCACGACAAACAGATTGCCGTCATTTGTATTCCGCCAGCTAGCAGTGCCAACTAACCTATGGCAGGGGGCTACACTGGGAAATATTAATGGGCTTTAATAACTTAAAGTTCCTTTGGGGAGCTTGGCTATAGTGTGAAGGATATCCGGATACCATGCCCGGTTCTAGACCACCTGTTTAGGTAATACAGAGACTTTATTAGAAAGTAGAATACGATACCCGGTACTAAGGACTAGTTGACCTTCAACCAGCGGGACTATAAGATACCTAGAGTATCTAGAGATATCTAGAGTATCTCTCCAGACTACTTTACTATATGATACCCGGTACTTCCGGTCTATTGAGCTTCTAGAATCTAGATTATGTGATACCAGGTACTTAGGCTAAGATGCCTGAATGGCTATTGTAATTCTGAGTTCTATTTGAGCTTCTGGCCCTACTGATACCAGTGCTAACACTATCGAGACCCCCAAGATCTCTCTACCCAACTTCCTCCAGTGTATATATTGAATTGGAGTTCCATTCTTTTGATGTTAGTGGCGCTGCATCCTGCGGTGCGGTGGTGCACATTGCACATTGCACATTGAGCTCTGGGCCCAGAGTAGTCTGTTGAATGTGTTCCACGGTTGCCCCGGACAACACCTACACGGCTTCGATTCATGCCGGAGTTTGGAGGCCGAAATCATTAGGTTGTTGAACGCGAAGGCCAGATGGTGGAGTGTGTCGAGGCGGGCCTACATGCGACTGTTTATCAATCAATAATCCGAATCAAACAAGCTGATTATAGACCCACCTTCCTGTTTCTGTACTTTATCGCTCGAACGTATGCAACTATTGGACGCGGGTGCGATTAGATTGCAGGCATTACTCTGCTCAAGGTTGTCTGCACTTCTGGCCCAACTTGGCCTAACTTTTTGAAGACTATTAGGAAGCTCAGCCAGGACCCTCGAATGATTGGCGACAAGTCTGCGTTGGCAGGAGCAGCTCTTCCGGTCGACTTCCGGTTGTGCCAATTTTTGGTCTGGGCCAAGACACAGCCTAGTCAGCCACTGTATGGCAGTGCACTCGGAGAAATTATCTATTATCCTGACACATCTCAGCCATTATCCTTGTTGCTTCTCAATTTTAAATAAACATTATTACATTTCCTTATTTCTTTTTTTGTTAAAGTGCCCTCCAGTGGAGTACTTGCCTGGTGCGCTTCGTTTGTTCGCTTGCACTTCCTTCCGGCTCTGGAAAATTGGCGGCTACCAGAGGAGGATGAGGATGTGGATGAGGGGAAGGGGGAGGGAGTGGAGCGGAAAAACCACAAGTAAACAGGCAGCCGGCTAAACCATAGCCTAAGCCCAACAACACGCCAGATCCCCCAGCCCTTTTCGACCAAACACACCATTTTCTTTTCCGCAAATTGAATTCTCGCGCGCGCATTTTCATTTGCCATGTGTGTGTGTGTGTGTGTGTGTTTGAGTGTATTTGTTTGTTAATTTTCGCAGGAAAATTGCATCAACTCCCCCTCCAAGCCTCACGCCTCAAGCCTCAAACCCCAAGCCCCAATTCAACCTCCTAACCCTTTTTTTTCCAAAACCGCAACAGGAGAAATGCCAGGCAACTTTCCACGTGTGGCAGGTGGGCGTGTCCTGGCGAGATAGAGGGTCGGGGCTGGCAAGGATATAGTGCGGAAATCCTTCAGATCGATAGACAATCAACTAATGATTGCGTGCTGAAAGTTTTATCGAGTTCCGTGCCGGTTACAGATGATAATACTTTTTCCACTCAATGTTTATAAATTCAGGCGATAAAGTTTTCCTAATCGGAGGGGGCTTATCCTTTCGATTAGTCCTTCTTAGCTACAGTCCTCTAGGCTTCTAATCCCCTAACATCTGTCTTACAAGTCTTCTAAGTTAAAAAATACTATCAACGGCACTTTGCTGATACTCTGCTGATAAGAGCCCCCCCTTATCAGGCGACAAGTTGTGGGAAATCATAGAGCGGAGGAGGTGTGGGTGGGTGGTGATAGGAGAGGTAACATTGCATTTTAATTTTTGAACAAACTCTGCGTGTCTAATGCACTGCGACCTGCACAATTCAATTTTCAATGTAATTTTACGCCCGAATGCCTCGAATTGCCGTTCCCGGCAATATCCCAACTATATAGTACACACACACACACACAATTATATATATTTGTAGGCATATGTATGTAGGGGAGCGTGCATCGCACTCCGGATGCATATCCGGCCCACTTCCATGGCTTTGGCCGAAAACCCATGAAGCGGCATAATCACCATAATCGGGTTGACACTACCAGCGAGTGTGTGTGTGTGTGTGGAAAGGATAAGGGACATCGGCCAACCCCCGCCCCAAGGCTGCCTAGCGATTAGTGCAAGTCGCTTATCAATTAGCACACTTTTCCGCTAATAAGGATCAAGAAATAGATATAGAAGGAGGTCAATAATCGCACAGATGTGATAACATCGGTGGAGATAGCAGAGTTAGCCCCTCCATTTAATGATTACAGTTATAGTCGCTGTAGAACTCTCTGAATGAGAACTTCTCGCTTTTCCTCTCTGGAAAATAAATACATTTCCGCACGCGTTTGCCGGAAAAACAAAAGGGCAACGAGCTCTTTGTATTATTTCAAAGTCACACCCCACACCCTATACCCTACACCCTACACCCCACCCACCCCACCACCCACTCCACCCGCCCCCCTTCTGCGTGTGCTATGAAGTGTGCGCGTTGTAATGTGCGTTAATAAATTTGATTTTAGATTCTCTCGAACCATCAACTTTAAAGTGTCGCTCATCTGGAAGTCGCACCACTCGCACCACCACCCCACCGGGGAGCACCACTCTCGGTTCTCGTTTTTATCAGTTTAATGGGCGGGTCGTAATGCAATTTGTACCCCCTTTTTCGCCCATCCCCCAGCCCCCAGCCAGCCTCTGTGTGTAAGGCAATTTTGATAAATTTATGTGGAATACGCTTTCATGATAAGCTAATTAAATTCAATCGCTGTAACCAACTTGGCTGTAACCAAAAACCGAAATGCCACCCGGCCAGCCCCCACTTTATGACCCGCGCCCCCCACTCTGCCCGTGGCTCGTCCCTCTGTGTTCAGATTTTTGGTTAAAGCTCATCCGAGTGTTTCCGTATCGTTGGATAAACTAAAGTGGAGAAATTAGCAACAAGCGAGTGGTTTTCAAAAGTAATCGCTGCTCGCTACTCGCTACTCGACACTTGCTAGACTCTTCCTATTCAACAAGAAAGTTTATTATTTTATTACAAATGACTGGCCTGAGTTCTGGGCTTCTATCTTTTTTGTTGATTGCTTCTATGATATGATATAAGAGAGATAATCGTTAGTCGCTAATCGCTGTTGGCTACTCGCTACTCGCCACTAGCTAGCTACTTTCAATTACTTAATAAAACAATTTATTGTTTAAACAAAAATTAGTAGAACTATAGACTTATGTTTTGGGATTCTATGTTTTCTTTAAAAGAAAACAAGCTTTCCGTAAGCTTCAAAAATAAGAAATTAGAAAAATAATCGTTACTCGCCAATCCCTCTAGCTACTCGCTGCTCGCTACTTTATACTCCTTTACTCGTTCTGTATTATTTTCATGGTATTTTCAAGTAGTAGGCTTTTGTGCTTCCATCACTCCTATATTTTTCCTTTCAAACTTCAATCCCCGCTCTGCTCAGTCTGCCCTCAATACTAAACGAATAAGCATCACTTTCGCTCGTAAAAATTTACTTTTAAAACCAACTAGCAATCAAAATCTTTGAAATTTCTCCCTTTCAACAGTTCTTTTTATAAATTCGTACATTTGTAACAACTGATAGGAAAAATGAAACCACAAGGCTCGGAGCCTTCCACTCTGTCTGAGGAAACGGACGTGTCGGAGCAAGGCACGTCGGAGATAACATTTCAGAACAGTGAGGACAGCGATGTCCCCCACGAAGACAGCGTCTTCAGCATCTCCGGCAGCTGCTGCGACCTGTACGGCGATAATTCGGATGACTCCGATGACTCGAATGAGCTGCTCGAGGACAAACCGGATCGTGGATTTGACAAAAACTTTGCAAAAGCTAGCAAGCAGGTCATCAACTGGAAAACCAATTCCCAACTGCCCAACGGCTGGGAGGAGCGGATGATGCCGCACACCAAGGAGACCTACTTCTACGACACGAAAACTGGTAAGGTCCACTACACCCTGCCCCACAGCGATCCCCTGAAGAACAGAAGCCGGAAGGGGCCGTTCAAGGTCAGGATGCGTTGCCGGCACATTCTGATCAAGCACGAGGAGTCGGAGACCCGGATCTCCTTCTGGCAGAAAAGAGTGCTGCGCACCAAGGCGGAAGCCTTTGAGCGGATAACCCGTGTCCGGGAGATGATTCGAACTGGCCAGATGAGATTCGCCGTAGCGGCATCGGTCGTGTCCGATTGCTGCAGCGCCAGGAAGGGCGGGGACATTGGGTCCATTAGGCTGGGCGACACCGTCTTGGATTTCGAGACAGCGGTGGCCCGGCTGGCCATGTACGAGCTGTCCGATATCTTCGAGACGGAATGCGGCTACCACATAGCGATGCGCATTCCGGTGTCCATGGATGACGACCAATCCAAACACAAGAGGTGGAACAAGCGCCGGTATCGGCACGCCCGCAACCATAAACAGAAAAACAAGCTGGGTGTCCACTTCTCGAATAAGCAGCCATCGAAGGAGACGTGCGATGACCGAATCCCGCGGCCGCTGGAAGCCCTGGAGCTATTCTCCCAAGATCGCTGGCTGCCCTCAGACTCGGAGAAGTTCGAGGACAAGCGGAAGGAGGAAATGTACCAGCGTCAAAAAATGCTCAGCAAGAAGAACGTAATCGTTGATCCCGAAAACACAAAGTACGAGGGAAAGCCGGTCCGGGTCGTTGCATCTTCTTCAAAGCAGAGCGTCAAAGACTTTGATTTCAAATGTCCTTCGAGATTTTGGTTTGGCGACTTGAATCCCGATGACTTTCACCAGTGGTAGTCCACGGTGGACTGCACTGGACAGGAAGCAATTCGAGACGATCCTCTGTTCCAGCGCTTTTTAGCCAATTTTGGCATAAAATAAATGAGGAAAGCATAAAATTATTTAATATCATCTGCCTGAATCTGCCTGAAGACCACTCGTTACTCGCTGCTTTCCACTCGCACACAGATTCTCGCTATTCTCTACTCGCTACCTACTCGCCAGGACTTTCGTTTCTATATTTTCTCTTCAAAATGGCTTTCAAGTGGCACAATTTCAATTCCCGGCGAAACTTTAAGTTCATGGCATTTGTTCTCAACCGCAAATACAATTTCTGTGCCATGTTGCCATAATATCCATTGACGATTCCCCCAAAGCCATGAAACACGGTACAAAAAAATATAAATAAATAATATGTGCCATTAACACAATTATAATTAGGCCTGACAAGCGAATTAAATTCAATTTTCATTATTTTTAATGAAGAATTGCGAGTGGCGAGTTGGAAAAGCGGAAAAGGGCTTCGGCTGAGGGAGGAGGGCGATTTGGAGAGAAGAAAAAACACGACCGCATCAACATATTTATCGCATTTGGCTGCCTTCGTGTCTTGTTGCATATGTTTGGGCGTTCATGCGTGAGCCCGATTTGCATATTGTTGTCCTGAACACAAGGATAACGATGATAAATCGAACCTAATGGCAGTTGGCTGGTGGGCTGGTTGGCTGGCAGAGAGACCCCGGGTCCAGGCCAGGCCACCAGACTATTCAGAAAGTTCTGAAAACATAGGAACTGCTTCCGCGATAGACCATATTTTTTTTTATATATTTCTTAATTGATTATATAATTAATTAAAAATTACCATTACAAACAATAGTTTATTGCTGCATAGAGTTTGTCGCCATCATTAGAGAAACACAAACAAGGCTATGGGGGACTGGGGATTGGTTTTCTTTTCGCAAAAATCAGATTTGCAAAAATCAGTGGACGGTTCAAGTGCTGTTTCATAAACCTGCTGGTCACCCCATCGATATGTGCCCACTGATGAAGTACTCCGGCACACAGGCCACTGTAGCCATTGTAGCCACAGAGCTATGTGTGATGTAAGCAAGGCCGAGTAATCCCCAGACCTGGACAAAGCACTATCACACTTGGCGCGGGAGAGAGAGAAAGTTTATGGGTTCGAGTCTCTAAAATATGGGAATTATTTATCAGCCGCTCCAAGCCGAGAAACCAGTGGGGGAAAAGGCAACAAGATTTGTGCATTTTACGGCCCTAATTAAGCAGATGCTCGTACGCAATGTGGTGTGGTGTGGAGTTCGGGTCTCTTTCACTCTGACCCGGGTCGCTCCCGGGCCATTTGCATAATTAAGCCATCTAAAGTGTCTTGCCAATTTGGTGCACGAAAGTGATATTCGCGGTGGTGCGAAAAAAATGCCAAAAAATAGCGAACGGCGAGTGGAGAAACCGGTTGCTGGTGGGCCACCTGTTGGGCTCCCCCCGGCCAGAGCTAAGGGCTTTGGCTCTAAAGCTAAGCCAGGGCCTAGCGCATAGGTAGCTGCTACTAGCTGTAACTATTGAAATATAATTGATATAATTGATCCAGCCGGCCAAAGTCAACTAGTAGTGGGGAGGGCTACTATGATTAATGGCCCCGATGATTAAGACCCTCTTGGAAAAATCCTATGGAAAAATACATATGCATCGCCTCATTATCATGCTTTCCAGCTCCCAAAGACTCTGGCGAATGTCACTCTTTTTTCGAATGACCTCCGGATGGAAGATGGCAGATGGCAGATGGCAGACGGGCGGGGGCGGGCATTTCTCTGATTTTAGCATTTCTGGTGGAGATTGGTGAGATGACCCACATTTGGGATATATAAATAGTGGCCCCGGGGCACAGTTGGATCATCAGTTTCCGAGCTCAGCTCCACAAACCCACTTCCTCCACTCCATTGTCCAGCGGCAGTTCCAAACCCAAGCAAGACCGACAACAAGATGAAGGTAAAGGACTCTCAAAGAAGGATTCTAGGCTTCAAGAAAGTGATTTTAAAGAGTGTCCTAAATGGAGTATTTTTTTTTCCTTTTTTTTGTGTGCGATATTTGATGAAAAAATTTGAGAGAAGACCTGGAAGGTTAATGGTAATCCTCGCTTCTTGCAGGTTTTTGTATGCCTGATTGCCTGTTTTAGCCTGGCCCAGTCCGGTTTCATCGGAGGCGGCGGCAGCAGTGGCTGGTCCTCCGGCGGTGGCAGCGGCTGGTCCTCCGGCGGTGGCGGTGGCGGTGGCTGGTCCTCCGGCGGCGGAGGCGGCAGTGCCCCCACCATCATCAAGGTCATCAGCGAGGAGGCCGGCCACGGTGGACACGGTGGCTGGGCAGGAGGCGGCTATTCCGGCGGACATGGCGCGGCCGAGGAGCTGAAAATCATCAAGGTGATCAGCGAATCCGGCGGTCATGGACACAGTCACGGAGGTCACGATCACGGTCACGGACACGGACACGGACACGGGCACGGGGGCGAGGTGAAGATTGTCAAGGTCATCCAGGAGGAGGACCACAGCCACAGTCACGGCTACGACTACTCCAGCGGAGGTCACGGCGGCCAGGAGGAGATCAAGATCGTCAAGCTGATCAGCTCGGGAGTGGCCAGTGGCGGACACTCGTCCGGAGGATGGGCGCCAGCCGGCGGTTGGGCCTCAGGCGGCTCCGGCGGCGGCTGGTCCTCCTGGTAAGGACGAGGACCTCTCCCCCAGCCATCAACCAGTCACCAGGCATCGACTCCCTTGTTTCTGTTGTTGGAGTTTCTGCCACTTGGTATTGGCCTTTTCCATTATTTTTAAGACCAGCTCACGTTTTCTGTGTGTGAACATCATTTTTTTCTCGTTAATAGTTTAACAAAAATAAAAAACAATTTCAAAAACAAAAACACAAGTCTTTGCCTTTGTCTGCCTTTTTTTTTTTTGTTAATTGGGGAGGTCCAATAAATGGTAACTCATCGCCGAGGGGGATTTTTTGGGCTGATGATGTTGCTTTCCAGTTAACCCATTTATGTTTTAATTAAACAATGACTTTGAGGTTTTTTAACTGGCGACAAAAGCGCAATAAA
Organism: Drosophila monieri; assembly: GCA_035047585.1. Lineage (NCBI taxonomy): Eukaryota > Metazoa > Arthropoda > Insecta > Diptera > Drosophilidae > Drosophila > Drosophila monieri. Next base: position 8,298,249 of record JAWNPJ010000061.1, on the reverse strand, counting down.
ACTTAAACCAAAAGCATTAAGACACAAGTCTTACTTTCCGTTTAAAATATTGTCTGGAAAGTATAGTTTCAGGCATCTTTGGTCTTCTCAAAAAATATAAAAACTTGAATTGAAACTGAAACCCCAAAGAGTTTCAATTTGAAGATCAGTACATGATTCTGCACTGTCCCATTCACTTATGTTGTCCTCCAAGAAACAATTACTGTTGACCAGAACCGGACTTAACCCATTAATGGCGTTGAGCCAGAGGGGGGTTAGGAGCCAAGGTCGGCATCTTGGGGGCTGTGGGGCCAGTAGTTCCCCTGAGCAGCCAGTCGATATAATTGTTTGTGGATTTCCACAATTATTTGATGATGTCTCGGACGGCGGAAACCAGTTTGGCGGCCGAGCCAGAGTCTGACTTTTCGGGCAGCATGAATATATATTGAGGGGCTTAATTTATGGATGCTTGGACTGATAGTTTGGCTAATTAAGACTGTTCCTAGACTGCATATGTTTTTAAGCTGACGGCCTAATGGGTAACCGAAAGGTTACATTAATTTATTCAGTGCCGGCCGAGATGGCAAAGTGCGTTTCATGAGCCACCACAAGGGGGATTGCATAATTAAAGTTGTTTATTTCTGTGTTTGACGCAACAAACTCTTAATTAGGAGAAGAAATGAGCTCTCCGAGGCGGCAAATCGCTGCAAAACCCATTCTTTTCCGCCTCTCAAGCCGCACTTCGGCTTTAATTGAAGGCGATTATAATAGATTTTGTAATCCATGGCCCAGCTTCGAGGCTCATCTATCAGATCTATCGGAGAGTGAAGGCGAATCGGGCCTCCACTATATAGCCGACAATCAATAACAGCATTCTGTCTGACCCGACACTGCGGGCCAAAAGTTAATGGCCCAGTGCTGGTTCGCGCCAACCAATCCAGATCCGAATCGCGTCCAAGTGATGGAAAAACTATGAATATTCCTTGGGAAATGGAGGAATAATTGTCCTTATCCCTTACCTCTATATACTATTTTTTTTTCGTAGTTTTTTTCATTAAAATTTTCATTAAAATCACTTCCCTCAAGACACTTTCCATCTCTAACTGCGACCGACCAAGAGCTGCTACCAGTTTATTGGAGCACGCTGCAGGCTGCTATTTTGTTTATTATTTTTGCAACTTTTGTGCCGATTTGACGGTATATTGCATAACCATTAAGTCTTTTTGCTATTATTATCACTTTTGAGTGCCTTTTGCCTTTGTTTTCCACTCAACAAGTGCAATGTTGGCCGAAAGGTTTCCAAACGCTTTCTGACCATTTCTTGTTTTTGATTTTCGGGATGCAAGTTGGCTGTTCGGATTGCAACACAACCTGAGACATAAATTAGCTCATTGGCCGGCTGGTTGGCGAGGGGGTGAGGTGAGGGGGGATGCCAGCCCCTGTGGGTGGGGGTGGGGCGGGGCGGGGTCAGGGCCGCTGCCCTTTTCCTGACACTGCCGGTGGTTAAATGGTAATGATGATGCCGCAACGCGAACGGAGCATCGCGTGGACCGGCAATTAGTGTGTCATACACATCCGCACAGTGGGCTAAGTGTGTGAATAATGCACTCAAAAGAATATTAGATATCAAAAACATGGATTTCCTACTTTCCTACAACTATATTGGAATTTCTGTCTAAGAATTTCTGTCTGTCTAAAAATATCTAAGAAGCATTATCTTCTATCATTCTCTAAAAATATTAGGGCACTCTTCATTATCATTCACACTATTACTACGATATAATATAACTATCCATTATCATTAATAATATTATGTCATTAATACTATTTCCAAGCCCACTGTCCTCTATAAACCACGCAAGGGCAGGGCATCGCGATCTAAGCTGGTTACCGAAGCTCCCAAATCCGAGTCGCCCAGCCAAAATCTTGGCCATAAAAGCAACGGCCAAAATCTGCAGAGCCACAGTCGAAGATCGCCCCTTCAACCGGACACAGCCGGACAAGACAGTGCTCTCTAAAATTGTACCCACACCTACTGCGACGCAACATGAAGGTGCGACCCAAAAATCGGATGCGGATTTTTTTTCCTCTTTTTTTTTTGTGAATTAAAAGTGAAACATTAACGTCCTGGCCATCTATTTGCAGGTTTTCGTCTGCCTGCTGGCCCTGTGCGGATTGGCCCGTGGCGGCTTCCTGGGCGGCGGCAGTGCCGTTAGCTCCGGCTGGTCCTCCGGCGGAGGATACAGCGGAGGCGGTGGTTATGGCGGTGGCGGCCACGGAGGCGGCGGCTACGGAGGCGGTGGCTACGGAGGCGGCGGCCATGGAGGCGGTGGTGGCTATGGCGGCGGTGGTACCGTTAAAATCATCAAAGTAATCACCGATTCCGGAGCTGGAGGCGGCTACGGAGGTGGCTACGGAGGCGGCGGCGGCTATGGAGGCGGCGGCGGCCATGGAGGTGGCTGGTCCTCGGGCGGTTCCGGTGGCTACGGAGGCGGTTACAGCAGCGGTGGCCACGGAGGTGGCTGGTCCTCCGGCGGAGGCGGTGGCTATGGAGGCGGTGGTGGCTACGGAGGCGGCGGCAACGTCAAGATCATCAAGGTCATTTCCGACTCCGGATCCAGCGCTGGCGGCTACGGTGGTGGCAGCTACGGAGGAGGCCATGGCGGTGCCGGTGGCTACTCGTCCGGCTGGGCTCCCTCGGGCGGATGGGCCCAGAGCGGTTGGTAAAGGATGTCCAGCCAACCTTAGCCTTCTTAGCGTTTATGTTCGCAATGTAAATACTTTTCAGCCAGAAAAATAATAAAAAATCCACAACTCCCTCAAAAACCACTTTAAATGGACTAAGAATCCACCAAAAATCTGCATTTCAGATTTCGAAAAGTAAAGCTGCAGAGAAACCTTAACGGAGCGGATGGACATGGACTACGTAGGACTCTTCCGCATTTTTCCACAAAGGATCTCATGGAAAAAATTCACAAAAAATGTACAAAATATTTTGCATTTCGATATTGGTGCAAAATGATAGGAAATCGATACAGAAATCGATCAAAACACTCCGCTTGAGAATCGGATGAGAATTGGCAGAGATATAGCCATCCCGGTGGGCCATAGAGGGGTTTCTAGCATTTTCGAAGGGGGTCCATGGGAAAAGTTGAGAAAAAATCTAAAAAATATTTCAAATTGAGATTTTTGGGCAAATTGGTAGGAAATCGATACAGAAATCGATTAAGACACTCCGCTTGAGAATCGGATAAGAATTAGCAGAGATATAGCCATCCCGGTGGGCCATAGAGGGGTTTCTAGCATTTTCGAAGGGGGTCCATGGGAAAAGTTGAGAAAAAATCTAAAAAATATTTCAAATTGAGATTTTTGGGCAAATTGGTAGGAAATCGATACAGAAATCGATCAAAACACTCCGCTTGAGAATCGGATGAGAATTGGCAGAGATATAGCCATCCCGGTGGGCCATAGAGGGGTTTCTAGCATTTTCGAAGGGGGTCCATGGGAAAAGTTGAGAAAAATCTAAAAAATATTTCAAATTGAGATTTTTGGGCAAATTGGTAGGAAATCGATACAGAAATCGATCAAAACACTCCGCTTGAGAATCGGATGAGAATTGGCAGAGATATAGCCATCCCGGTGGGCCATAGAGGGGTTTCTAGCATTTTCGAAGGGGGTCCATGGGAAAAGTTGAGAAAAAATCTAAAAAATATTTCAAATTGAGATTTTTGGGCAAATTGGTAGGAAATCGATACAGAAATCGATTAAGACACTCCGCTTGAGAATCGGATAAGAATTAGCAGAGATATAGCCATCCCAGTGGACCATATGGGGGTTTCTGGGATTTTCCAAGGGGGTCCATGGGAACAGTTGAGAAAAAAATCTAAAAAATATTTCAAATTGAGATTTTTGTGCAAATTGGTAGGAAATCGATACAGAAATCGATCAAAACACTCCGCTTGAGAATCGGATGAGAATTGGCAGAGATATAGCCATCCCGGTGGGCCATAGAGGGGTTTCTAGCATTTTCGAAGGGGGTCCATGGGAAAAGTTGAGAAAAAATCTAAAAAATATTTCAAATTGAGATTTTTGGGCAAATTGGTAGGAAATCGATACAGAAATCGATCAAAACACTCCGCTTGAGAATCGGATGAGAATTGGCAGAGATATAGCCATCCCGGTGGGCCATAGAGGGGTTTCTAGCATTTTCGAAGGGGGTCCATGGGAAAAGTTGAGAAAAAATCTAAAAAATATTTCAAATTGAGATTTTTGGGCAAATTGGTAGGAAATCGATACAGAAATCGATTAAGACACTCCGCTTGAGAATCGGATAAGAATTAGCAGAGATATAGCCATCCCAGTGGACCATATGGGGGTTTCTGGGATTTTCCAAGGGGGTCCATGGGAACAGTTGAGAAAAAATCTAAAAAATATTTCAAATTGAGATTTTTGTGCAAATTGGTAGGAAATCGATACAGAAATCGATCAAAACACTCCGCTTGAGAATCGGATGAGAATTGGCAGAGATATAGCCATCCCGGTGGGCCATAGAGGGGTTTCTAGCATTTTCGAAGGGGGTCCATGGGAAAAGTTGAGAAAAAATCTAAAAAATATTTCAAATTGAGATTTTTGTGCAAATTGGTAGGAAATCGATACAGAAATCGATTAAGACACTCCGCTTGAGAATCGGATAAGAATTGGCAGAGATATAGCCATCCCAGTGGGCCAAAGAGGGGTTTCTAGCATTTTCGAAGGGGGTCCATGGGAAAAGTTGAGAAAAAATCTAAAAAATATTTCAAATTGAGATTTTTGTGCAATTGGTAGGAAATCGATACAGAAATCGATTAAGACACTCCGCTTGAGAATCGGATAAGAATTAGCAGAGATATAGCCATCCCGGTGGGCCATAGAGGGGTTTCTAGCATTTTCGAAGGGGGTCCATGGGAAAAGTTGAGAAAAAATCTAAAAAAATATTTCAAATTGAGATTTTTGTGCAAATTGGTAGGAAATCGATACAGAAATCGATTAAGACACTCCGCTTGAGAATCGGATAAGAATTGGCAGAGATATAGCCATCCCAGTGGGCCAAAGAGGGGTTTCTAGCATTTTCGAAAGGGGTTTCTAGCATTTTCCATGGGAAAAGTTGAGAAAAAATCTAAAAAATATTTCAAATTGAGATTTTTGTGCAAATTGGTAGGAAATCGATACAGAAATCGATTAAGACACTCCGCTTGAGAATCGGATAAGAATTAGCAGAGATATAGCCATCCCAGTGGGCCAAAAAGGGGTTTCTAGCATTTTCAAAGGGGGTCCATGGGAAAAGTTGAGAAAAAATCTAAAAAATATTTCAAATTGAGATTTTTGGGCAAATTGGTAGGAAATCGATACAGAAATCGATTAAGACACTCCGCTTGAGAATCGGATAAGAATTGGCAGAGATATAGCCATCCTGGTGGGCCAAAGAGGGGTTTCTAGCATTTTCGAAGGGGGTCCATGGGAAAAGTTGAGAAAAAATCTAAAAAATATTCTGTAATCAGATTTTGCTGCAGAATGAAGGGGAATCTATATAGAAATCGATTAAAACACTCCGCTTGAAGACCGAAGCCCCTTTCCAATTAAAAACAAATTGAAGAATTGTTCATCCGAAAATTGTTGAAAAATAAAATGTAAAACAAGGCTTAACACCAGGAATTTAAAGTGCTAGTTTCAAGGACCTTCTCCATGACCATCGCCTGCCCTATTCCTAGTCGTTTTCCTATCTTGTGGCGCGTGGCACTAAGGACGCGCCAGGAGGCGGCGAATGTCCTCCCGCTCGGCCGCCTCCACGTAGCTCTGTCCGCCCGGAGTGCGTTCCGTCCGGCTGGCGCCCACCTGGAGCAGAAACTCAACGCAGCGGGTGTGTCCCTCCCAAATGGCAGCTAGGAGCGGCGTAATGCCGTACTTGTCCTTGCGGTCCACCTCGGCCCCCATGTGGACGAAGAACTTGAGGAGCTTCAGCTGCCCGAAATCGGCGGCATAGTGCAACGGAAATCGCACACCCATCGGATCGTTTACGTTCCGGGGCTTGAATCCGGTATCGGAACTTGACGCCTCGGACTCGGGCTTGCCCAGGAACGCCGTCTTCACGGCCTCGAACTCGCCGTTCTTGATCGTCCAGATGATGTCCTCGATGCTGTCGCCCATTGCTGTCGACGCAATTTGATTTGATTCTATGTTTTAGTAGTAACCTTTCTCGTCGGAGGTTATCTGACTTGTGTGGGTCGGTTCGTTGGCTATCTGACTGTGAGGGTTCCCCCCCAGCTCACTTGGTGTTTGGATAATTTTGATTGAACAATTTTATCCAACACTTGTCCTTTTTTTCTGGTTTATGGATGGCCTTTTCTGCCGCCCAGAATTTTATTTATCGACGATGGTAACCCACAAAATTTGACAGTTGTCAGGTGCTGCTGTTGTTGGAATTGTTTTCTCTTTTTTCCGGTTTTTTTTTGTTTTTTGTCGTGTTGCGTTAACCCTTCGTTAACCCCATACTGGCTGGCATGTCGGGCCAGCTGTCCCTCTCGGTCGCCGGCTCCCCGCCTTGCTTAACCCATTGAGATACATACATGTGTATGCCCCGTACACAGCCTCGCACCAAAAGCTGACTGCCATCTACGCGCCAGACGCAATTTGTATGCAAATTTCCATGAGAATCTCAACACATGCAATAACAACAACACAAAGGACACACAGGAGCAGCAGCAGCAGGAGCAGCAACAGTAGCAGCAAAAAATTGACTGAACATGAATGCAGAGGAAACGGGGGGTTTTGGCAACCAATTGGTTACAAATACATTATAAGAAATGGACAGAAATCCAAAAAAAAGAAGGGGGGACGAGCTCTAAAAGTGAAATGTTGAAAGAGCTGCCGTGCTGGGAAGTAAGGAGCTTGAGAAGCGCATAGAGAGGCGCCTTTCTGCCACCGGAAAGGGGGTGGGGACATGGTGTTCATTTAATTGGAATTAATCAGATGCGAATGTGAAATATATGTATATTCCGATGTAGTAGATGGGGCGGAGAAATTCTTCTGGGAAGTCAACACCCACACTCCCTTCTAGGTGGGCCCTGTGAGAATCGCGTAGAAAGGTGCACTTTTGTCCAATATCTGGCAACGCCATTAGCTACTTAAATTAGGGCGTGAAACCAGGGGATACTTGGTGCTGGGAATAGAAATAAAAATGAAATTAACTTCAATTGTTCTGCTTCTCACACCCGACGCACGCACACCCCATAGATGGTGATGGGGGGTAGTAGTTCTTCTGGAGAAACACAAATATATATAGGAGGTTAGCCAGACCCAGAACTAGAGACAGAGATAGAGATAGAGATAGAGATAGAGACAGAGACAGAGACAGAGACAGAGACAGAACCAGAGCCACTTTCTATGCAAATTTTTATGTGTTAAATGCATTTTGTTGGATTTAACATTCTCGCTGATTTTTTGGTTTACATTTTTGCATATAAATGAGGGCAAACTTTGCTTCGTTCGAGCACTAAAAAAAAAAGAATAAAGAGGGCGTGGCACCCAGAACACACACACACTCACAAATTAGAGGATTAAGTAGCTGGAGTCCTGCCGGCGCTCCTTCTTGGGTCCTTTTGTCTCACGCCAAGACGTCTCTGGCGCAGAAGAAGCAACAGCAGCGGCGAGACAATTACGCTAATTCGCCTGAAATTGTTTTGCATTTTCCCAAGCAGCCATCTCTGGCCACCCAGCCCACATCATAGCCCACCCAGAAAGCCACCCACTTCTGCTGGCAATGACAATGACTGCACCACCAGTAGTCGCATACATATGTGGGTGTGCTGGGGAAAAGGGGACTCTTTTCATCGCTTGTTTAAACAGTTAAATTTGATTGCGCTGTAAATAGGAGGGAGAATTGTTGAGAAAAGAAAACTATGACGTCTGGACGGGCGAGTGGGTGGGTGATCTCATGCCCCATGCCTCATGCCTTAGCGCGAAGGAAGTTTACTTAATTGTGCAACAATTTCCCTTTTCTCACAAACCATAAATCGCTAAATTCCGCTTGGTCTAATTAAAAGATAAGATTACACAATGCCAAGAGTGGAAATGGAAGGAAAACGGGACAATGGATGGTCAGATAAAAGGTTTCCGGTTTTGGTTTTCAATTCTGGTTCTGTAAAAAATAATAAGATGGGGGTTATAGTTTATAGACTATATGATACCCGTTACATCTCTCGTCCTTTGTCCATTAAAAGAGTAGCGAGTAACGAGTGACGAGTAAGTGTATCATAATTTAAGTCCATTTTGTATCAACAATCTTTTCAATTACTCAAAAAGTAAAGAGAAATCTTTACACGCTACTTCTCGTCCTTCTTCGTCCTTTTCAATTAATAGCGAGTAACGAGTAACGAGTTAATTTTTAATAATTATTGGATTTAAAATTCTAGAATCTAGAATCTAGATGGAAAAAGTCATAATGGCTAAATGAAAACAAAAATATTTCCAGGGGAAGCAAAACAACAAAATAGAGAAGAAGAAAGGAAAAACAAAACAAATTGCTGGAACACAGAACACAATATTCCAACCAGACCCAGACCCAATACCCAAGCCCCAAACCCCAAACCCCAATAACCAAACCCCAAACCCCAAGCCCCAGTGGTACTTTCGACTTTTCCCATAAATAAACATCACAATTATCATAGGTAAACAACAATAAAATAAATACGCGGAAAACACCGCGGAAAAACAGAAAGAAAAGGCAACAATTCAATTTCCATGCTCTATTTACATTCGCCCCCCAGCAATCCTATTTATATTTTATTTTTATTTTATTATATTCCATCTTGTTGATTTTCGGAGCAGAGGAGGAAAGTTGCGCCAGTCGACAACTTAAAGTTTAATTGTTGCTGCGCTCTCTCTCGGCTGTTCAGTTGATTGCTTAAAATTCATAATGATAATAATAATAGTGAGCTCTTCACTAATTGCAGCACCACCAGCACCAGCACCAGCACCAGCACCAGCACCAGCACCACCAACAACTAAAAAGCAAAAGCAGAAGCACAAGTGGGTGGCACTTAAGTCGAAAGTGAGAGAAACTTTTCAGCGCCATTCGAATGGTAGCCAGCAGATAGGAAGGATGCGAAGGATTCGCAGGACGAGCCAGTGGCAGGGATATGCTCATTCACTCATTCATTCATTCGCTCATTCAACCATTTTGCCGCCTGCATTGAGGCAAAATTGTTCCACAAAGATACGAGTAACGAGTCCTTGCCAAGGAGATGGAGTCAACTTTATACGACGCGGGCTAGGATATCCTTGCCGTAGCTTAGGCACTGCAAAAAAAATGTAACTAGAAACTAGAAACTAGTGAAGAATAACGAGTAAATAGTAACAAGTAACGATTAACGAGTAAATAGTAACGATTGACGAGTAGAGTGAGAATCTGTTGCTTTTTAAATAGAATCCTTTGGACAAAATGAAGAAATTTTTATCTCAGTGACTTGATCTTTCTTCTCCAAGTGCACAAATGTAAGGAAAGCAGTATTCACACACACACACACACACACACACACAGCTTACACACTCAAACAAAGAGACACACAGAGAGAAAAGGGACACAAACAGAGCACCCAAAACACTCCAGCCCATTCACATTTGGAGTGCACTTCATTGCTGTCGCATCTACCCAATCCACAGATCCTTGCCAGCCTGGCTGGCTGCCTGCCTCGCCTGCCTGGCCTGCCTCGCCTGCCTGGCCTGCCCTACCCACTCAATGTCCTTCAAAGCTCGTCCTTGTTCTTGTTGGAGGAGTCCTGGCGATGAGAACGTCGAATGCTGCAGGCGCTGCTTAACTTTAACTTGAACTCTAAAATAACAAGCTTCCGTTGTTTTTGGCTTGTTCAGTTTTCGTATAATTTCCTTGCAGGTATTTTCATTGCCCCAACTGCCACGCCCCCCCCCCCCCCCACCCGCCCCGTATTAAGGACAATGGCAGGGACATTGACAGCGGTTCGAGATCGGGTGCCGGAACGAAAGCCTAACGGCCATTCAACCATCTGGTGGATAAATGAGGGAATAACACAGCGCAGTGGTTCGCTGATTGGGAAAATGAACAAAGTGAACATCGAGGTTCATCGGGGCTACAAGTTCATCAATTAGGATTCATAAATAAATACCATTACGAATTAGGAGAGCACATCCTTCCTCTCTAGCTACAATTAGGTTCAAACTCAATCGGCCAATCAGTGACTTGTTCAGCTTACTATCCTTTCATCTGCGAGTGCATCTGATGGAGGAAGTGTCGGGAGTGGCGGAGAGGAGGACCCTGGCACAAGGATGTGATCAAATCAGGACACTCGATTACTCATTCACTGCACTCATAACATTTGATGGGTGGTTGGCATTCATTTGCGTTGGCGAGGACTGCTGCTGCTTATCTTAATGCCACTCCCACTCCCACACCCACTCCTACACTGAGATTATAACTTAGACTTAATTAGAAAAGTGTTTGGGCTCTTATTGGCTATTCATAAACTATTTCAAATGTCAATGTTTGAAAAATTGAAATTGGGGAGTCGCTATCGCTTTGAGTTTCCCTGCAGCACCTGTCGCCCGCCGCCTCAGACTGAGCTATCCTAGCAACGCCCCTGGGCACTATCAGACTGTCCTGGGCTGTCTTCATCTCGTTTTTACTCCTGCAGCTGCTGTGTTGTCATAAAAGCATGTGCCACGCCCTCCCAAGCAGTCGCCGAAGGCGTTCTATAATAAAAATAACAACTTAACTAAGTTTTCACTTGGAACAATCAGGGGGCAGTTTCTAAAATGAGACCTTAAGGTCCTTCTTTTTATTAAAACTATGAACTATATTAGGTCTGAGTTTTTTGTTCAGTGTATTCTTTAGTATATTGTAGATATGGAATATATATAGAATTATATATCCTTGGTCTGTTGCCTTGGCAATCAGGCTCAGTGGATGGAATGGTGGCTGCATCATCAGCCAGTTCTTGTCAAACTGTAAGCGGCTTTTGTGCATCAGCACCACTTCCAGCACAACAACTACAACAACAACTACAACTACAACTACAACCTACAACCTACAACAAACAACAACAACAAACATCAACAACAACAACAACTACAGGTGCATAAGCTGCACAGTCAGCGGTTGTCGGTTGTCGTTGTTTCAGTTTCAGTTTCAGTTTAAAGTTTCCTTTTATCTAAGATGAATAATCTAGCAGCAGCAGTTGAGTCCTTTTTCCCTTTTCTGTATCCTTGCCAAGGGTATTGTTCATTTCTAGAGGAGTTTGCGACAAGGAGGTGGACTTAGCTTTAGGTATATGGAGCTATACAAAGTTCATATCATTTGTTTCATCTTTTGTTCATTTGTTCATTGGTTCATTTCCTCATAAGTTCATTTATTCATTTGTTCATTTACACATTTGATCATTGGTTTATTTATTCATTGGTTCATTTCCTCATAAGTTCATTTATTCATTTGTTCATTTACACATTTTATCGTTTTTCCATTTATTAATTAGTTCATTTATTCATTTGTTCATTTACCCATTTGATCATTGGTTCATTTATTCATTGGTTCATTTATTCATTTGTTCATTTAAACATTTGATTATTTGTCCATTTATTAATTAGTTCATTTGTTCATTTGTTCATTTACCCATTTGATCATTTGTCCATTTATTAATTGAACAAATGAACGTATAAACAAATGAACAATAAACCATTCATTTGCTCATTGATTCATTTATTCATTAGTTCACTTTTTTGTTCATTTTTCCATTCATTGCTTTATACTACCAGTTGCCTGGCTTTTGATAGTTTTAGTTCCAATAGATAGTTATACTTCCAAAAAGGACATTCACGTTTCGGCTCTGGCCACAGTAAAGGGTCCTTATTTGTTCCGCCCCCAGTTGATGAGGGAACTCACCACAACCGCAACCGTCGCACCTTTTTACATATTTATTGTGGCTTCTGGATGCCCTTGCCTCCAACAGGATGTGATGGACTTGGGGCCAGATCTACATGGTAGTAGCAGGATTTTAATGGTTGTCCTTGTGAGATATTCGAGAGGGTACTGCCATGAGGGGTATTGCAAGAGCCTCAACACTCGACACAGGAGCCACCTTCGCCCACCTGCATTATCCTGCGGTGCTGTCCTGTAATGTTGCTAGCTCCTGTTGTTCTGGTCCTGGGAAGCCAGAGCGATAATCCCATAGCATCTGTAGCTGGGCGACTATGGGCTGGGGCCACCTCCTTGCCGCTGGCCAAAAGCTTAATCCTTGTGCGGAAATATCGTTACGCAAAAGGAGCATAAGGAGCGGGAGAGTCCTTCGTACCTTTTTGTCTCTGGGATGCGATTGTTTTGTTTTCCTTGTTGCTGTTTAGTTAACTCAATAAACGCAAGTGGCTTTGGTCTAAACGGCGTGGCAAGAGGGGGGTGAGGGGTGAGGGGTGAGGAGGGTGGACAAAAATAATCTTTTCCCTTTCTCTCCCCTAGTTCCAGTCTCCCCCAAAAGCTGGCGACAGAAAGTGCTGACATTTGCGCAAAAATTCTCTCAGGCTCATTTACTTGTTTACGTTATTTCTCATTGTCGCTGGATGGTTTGTTTGTTGTTGTTTGTTCCTTGTTCCTTGTTTGTTGTTGCTTCTGCTGTTGACAATTACACAAAAAACTGTTACCATTTACCACAAACATGCGGCCACAGTCAGCAACTGGGATAGATGGAAATCGGCACAAGTATCGAGTGGACTGGGAGGTCCTTTTCCAAGGCACTGAAACAAATGTTTCCAAGAGCTTTACTTTCTTCTTTGGTTTACTCGACAAGCATTTTCGAATAATCATCATTTCGTTTATAATTTTATTATTTTAATGTTGAAAAATAATAGTAGTTGTGGGGATAGTAGTTGTAGAACTAATACCCTTTTTTTGGACACTGCAGCGGATTGTAGTTTCCTGTCAATAGAAACCGAAACTGTTCGCTTGGCCAACAAGAGAAAATGGCCAGCAGTCAGCACTTTTTGGTCGTAAAAGCAGAGCGGCGGGATGGGTGGTGGGTGGTGGGTGGTGGGTGGTTGGTGGCCCCCTCTGAGCCGAAGGCCGCCTATCCATTAAAACGTTAAAAGCTTCTTGAGAACGCGTAAAAACTATTTGGCTATCTGGCTCTGGTCCTGCTGCCTGCAAGCAGCTAACCCCACCCACAGGACTCTCAGCCCTTCCCACTCCCACACCTCGTCCTAGTCTCCTCCTCCTCCTCCTCCTCCTCCTTCGTGCTCAGCTGCGTAACATCATTAAAACTTGAATAATCATCTATCCGTCTCTTTCGCTTTCGGCCAAAATGAGAAGAACAACAACAAAGTAATTCACTTTTCCGTTTGCGATTCGGTCCTGGCCATTTATTTATTTTTGGGAAGGGCCATGGGAAGGGCCATGGCTAGTCCTGTTGGCCGAGAATTGGGCTAAAAAAGTGTATAGCTCTTCGGACGAGGACGAGGCTTTCAGGCCACAAATTCTGAATATTCATCAGCGGAGGTGGAGAGCAAACGGTCTTGGTCTGCTGCGGCCTCCTTGCCCCAAAGAGCCAATAAAAAAAAACAAATATAAAAAATATAAAATATGAAATACAATTTGCAGCACATTTCCGATCGAATGCATTTGAATAACCCCAAAAAAATGGGGAAAAACGAGCGTAATATGGGTGGAAAATGAATATTCATGGCATTGAAAATGAAAATGAAAATGAAAATGAAATTTAAGAAACAATAATCCAGAGGTCCGCCCACTTGGAAAATAAAAAAAATATATAGAACAAGGCAGCTGTACCAAAAAAATGGAGAAAAAGGGGGAAATCGATGGGCCATCGATAAAGATTTGCGGCCCCCTTTCGGGGAAAGGAAATGATTGTCGAATGGCAAGTAAACAAAATAATTTATCATTTTGCCGGAAGTCCTTGCCCGGCGGAGTTCCACGGAGGAAATGCCATGGCCTGGGCGGAGAGCGGAGAGCGGAAAAAAAAAAGAAAACCCAAACTTTGGCGCAAACAAAATTAACGGTAATAACTTGGACTTGGCCAAGCGAGAAAAAACGCCGAACGGATGGAAAAAATTTGTGGAAAGCGTTATGCGGCATTTGCATGTGTGTGTGTGGGTGTGCTTGGGCGGTGGAGTTGCCACAACGTTGTGCGTTGAGCAAATAACCGTAATGAAGTTTGCAAAGTTTCCCGACACATGCAACACTCCCGGGTAGCGCCACAGCAAAGAAATCCCGCCGCACACTCCGAGAAACAGAACCGGGCTATATTCGATCACAAAGGACGAAAGGACGTATATCCTGATGGCCAGTAATCTCTATTAGAGTTGCCGGTGCCAAGTAGACATCATCCTCGATGGCGCCTCGCGTAGTGGTACTTCTTGATCATTATTCGCCTCTCAGGAACTGTAATACAGAGTCCTTGAGCAGATCCTTGTTGGCTACTGACTATACTCACATATTTCTCGCCGTGTCTCTGCATGTCCTCGCCGCCTTCTTGTCCTTTTTTTCCGGCCATGGCCCGCAAAGTGTTTTGCGCGACTGGCAAATATTTGCAAAGTGGCTACCAGCAGTTGGACCAAGACCTGGCCGGCCCCCCGCCGGGCTGGCTTCTCATCCGGATTCCGGGGAGCGTGCAAAAATATTATTTTTATTAATGCTCGTCTGGACGGCTTGGTCCGGAGGACGTCGCTGGCAGGACATCTGGGGTGAAAATGTGTTTTGTATTTGTCGAATAAACGCAGCCGCCGAGCCAAGTAACCAAAGAAACAGAAACCCAAAGTTTGCATGGCTGGCTGTGTGTGTGTGTGTGTTTGGGCCGATACTCTTCATTGAGAGTGTGTGTGACTGGTTCTGGGAACAGATCGCACCGTACACCGTTCCAGTGGGCCCCTGGAAGTCCGGTCCTACCGTGCACAAGGCCCCAACCGATAGATCTATCGATAGCAGCGACTGGAGAGCTCACTTTGAGAAGAATTAATTATGAGAAGAATGAAGACTGGCCTTAATGCATTCTCCGACATTTTCCGCCCATTTCCACCCAAAAATCCATGCCCGCTTGAGGCACATATCTGGTCACTCTCACTTCCGATTAATCGGGCTAGGTGGCAGCAAGCTTTCCAGGGCTACAAGCAGTGTTAGTAGGCCGCGCCAAAAACGGCAGCAGGGGCATGACCCAAAGTCGAATCGTTGTCAGTCGACCCTAGGCATTCAGTCGTTCCAGACCCTGTGGCGTGACTTTCATCTCGGTTTTTCTCCGTTCACCAAGTAAGATCTTGATTTTTCCTCGAATTCTTTTTTTTCGGGTTTTTTCTTCGACTTGTGCTCATCGTTGCAGGTACGTCCTTAAGAGTGCCACTGCCAATCACATACGATGAGCGACGCCCGCAAAAACTCCAACGGCCAGGGGGCCAGAGTCAGTCCCGCTGCTGCTTCGCTGATCTCCATCCTATCCGAATTGGAGGCCGGGGCCGACCGCATCTATCTCAACCTCGCGCGCCTTGTGGAGCAGCACTCCAGACGCCGTGCAGCCGGCATTGTTCCAGTTGAGATAATTGACTTGTCGGAGTTGTCGGACTCGGCACCGGTTCCTCAGATTCCCCTAGATTTGTCTGGACCGGCAGAGCCCAGGGCCAACACGTCCCGCGACCGCCGCCGCCGTCTTGCTCACGAGATCTTCGGCGATAATGTCCCAGAAACCAGTAACGGAGACCGCCGCCGCCGCCATAATGATGATGAGCCGAACTCGGGCGAAGTGATCGATGTTGACGAGGTAACTCCGCCGGCCAAGCGTGCGCGCGGTGAGAAGCAAAAGGAGGTCGAGTGCGACTGTTGCATATGCGCGATCTGCCTGGAAAGTGTGCGCAACCGCGAGCCGGTCGCCACCACTTGCGGCCACATCTTCTGCCGCCAGTGTCTGGTGGACGCGCTCCGGTCCGCGGAGCGTTGCCCCCTCTGCACCAGCCCACTCACCGGAAGCCAGTATATGCGCGTCTATATCTAAGTAGTTGCGTTGCCGATTAAGATTCTATTCACAATCCATCAAAGATTCCGTTTGGCCTGCAATTGCTGCGTTGCTTAAAATCCATTTCAGTTCAGAGTCGTCCCGGAGAGGTGATCTCGACTTTCATAAATAAACGGACAGAGTTCATGCATCGTTATGTCTAGGATCTATATTTGTGGGCATTGCTGTGGGCATCCTATCCAGGAATTGGTTTCCGTATGAGGCTGTGCCAGGGACTGGGACAAAGAGCCTTGAATTCCGGACAAGGCATTTCAAGGAATGGACTTGGATAGTATCTATACTTCTTATATAGTTCCTTGTGCGCTGTGTCCTTGTTGGAAAAAGGCATTCGGTAGTCGACTTTGGCCCAATCTATGTATGTTTTCCGCCCGCTTTTTTCTTCCTGGTTGCTTTTGTATGTCCTGGTCGAGGTGGGCGGAGAGGAGAGAAGATGTTGCCGCTCGTCGTCGCCGCAGGAAGCGGAAATCGTGCGTGTAATTGAACGGACATTGAGCGAAACTTTCGGCACAAGGTTGCGACGCCTTGAACTCGGCCCCGTAAGGGGGAAGGAAGGAGCGAAGGTCCTTGGCGAGGGAGGCGAGAGGCGAGTGGCGAGTGGCGAGAGGCGAGTGGCGGCAGGGTGGTCACCATTTGTGGCCACTTTTACGGGACGGGCGTTGTAAAAACAAAACAGCACTCGCCATCGCATCGAAGAGCAAAAGTGGCAAATGGCCACCGAAATGCGAATACAAATAAAAATACTGAGACACATGTGTGGGCGAGAGGGCCCCTTGCGATCCTTTGCACTTTTACGCCAGCCATATTTTTTACGAGTCCTGCTGAGGATTACCACCCTGATGATGGCTTTGCAGATCGTTTCGGTTTCCGATAAACGTTGGCGGCAGCCCCCATTGGACAACAAGCGGAAGCCTTCTTGGCCACAAGTTGGCTCTTAAATAACTAATTAATTACTAGCCCAGGACCGGTTTCCGGGAAAAGGATTCTGTTGGTAGGACGGCCTTGGCGGGAGCTGGCTTAGCTGCCAAAACCCAAAGACCCAGGCGGTTAGTCAGTCGGCGGTGCAGTTCGTCAGTTTGCTTTTTCGCCGTGGGCGCGACTGTTCAATTAACAAAATGACAGAAAAGGATGATGGGGGGCGGTGTGGCACGGGTGGCCCGAAGTTTGAGGAGGAGGAGGGGTACGCCCGTAGGGCATTCAACAGAAGCAGAAAGCCAAAAGCAAATGTCAAAAGTGTTTTCTAATTTGCGCAACACTCAAGGCTGGCAAGGAGGCAGGAGGCAAGGAGGCAAGGCGGCGAGGCAGGCTGCCAGAGAGATGCCAAAAAGATGAACAACAAAAGCCAACAAATAAAGCCAAAATGTATTTAAGAAAGTGACAAAAAATTGGGTGTGACCCCCACCAGGCGACTGTACAAAAATGTTTAATTTATCAAATGTCAACGCCTGGAAGTCGGCAGCATTCGTCCTCGTCCTCGTCCTCGTCGTCAATGACAATGACAATGATGATGGCGAATGACTACAGTGAGCTCCTTGCCACGCCCCTCCCACTCCCTCTCCCGACCCTCTCTATTTTTTTTTTTGAAAAATGAACATGGATTTGGCCATAAGGTATTATTTATTGCTGGCTCCTTGGCACATTTGTTTCATGAATTTGAGAAGCGAGCTGTCCCCCGGAAGGACCACTTCCCCTCATCCCTGATGGGGGTACCAGTTATGAGGCTAACCCGGAACTACAAGATCGCATGGTAGTACCAGGAGTACTCTTCCATTGGTGACTGACAAGAATGTAGACACTTAATGCTGGGCACTAATCTCTGACGACGCATTCTGTGCCACATTTTCGATTCTTCTGTTGGAAGACGGCACTCGCGGGAAGACGAGAGATCTTCTTATCAGTGGCTCTCGAAAGCTTGGGGATTGGTTCTTCCAGCATCAGTCTTCCCAGTGGTGCTGCTTTCGGCGACTCTCTTCATCTCACCCAAGCCACCCAAGCATAGGACCTGCAACGTGAAAGTCTCAAAGAAGATCAGACAAGAACCCCAAACAGAACAAGGGAGCTGCCAGTGCCAACCAGTAAGTTAAGGTCAGAGGTCAAAGGTCAAAGGTGGAACTCAATACACCCTATCCTGCTTTCCCAGCCCTTCCAAATCAGTGTCCACGAAGGCAGAAGGAATACACAATCCTTCAAGAAATCCAAGTCGGAGCTGAAGACCCGTTCAAAGTGCCTTTTGGAGGATGTCGTTTTGGAGGAAGGGACTCCAACTCCTTTATCGGACTCCAACGATTGCACCTTCTGACGGATGGAGGGCCTCATGAGGTGATTACAATCGCCCCTTTAGGGATCGGCAATCGAAGCTCAGGATATATGTTGGAAGTACTGGATTGTGCACTAAGGACTCGCCACTTGGACAGGGCAAAAGATTCGCCACCTTTGATGTCCTTTCCATAGGAGAAGCAGGAATGCAAGGCAGCCAGTCGATCCTTGATTGGTAAAACTTTTCATTAAAAATCTTCAATTATTTCGGTGATGAGTGGTGGGACTTGGAGTTCATTTTGGAAAGAGCTATCGATAAATGGGAACTCCCATCGGCAGTGGTAACAGATGTACATATGTACATACATATGTATGTACATAAAACTGGACTTGGCCCAGATGGACTTGCCAAAAAAAGGGGCGTGGCTGAATGGGCTGAGATAGAACAACACCAACAGTACAACACGGTGGTATGCCGCGCTTAATGGCCTACTGGGAAGCATAAATACAACTATCGTTGCTCCTATTCCCCAGTGGGATTTCGCGATACCCAGCTCCTCCGGCCCTCCGGTCGTCCGGTCGTCCGGTGCCCCGGTCAGGCCCCCTCCAGCCAACCCCCTTTGTGAGCTCCTAAGCCCCAGCGCCCCAGCGCCCCGGCCCGCCCGCGGCTGCACTTATTCGAGCAATTAGGCGGCCCTTTCAAAACAAATCGAAATGCAAACGGGCAGCAAATCGACTGACTGTCAGTTCCCAATCAATGGAGCGGCGCCTGGGGAGGCATGCCTGTACAGTAAACACTGGCAGGCCCGCGCCGGCATGGAGGGACAGTGGCGGGATGCACCTGCTGATTGCTTACCACCACTGCCACTGCACCAGCACTGGGCGAAAGCTCCTTTGGGCCACTCTATGGAGTGGAACTATGGAGCTCCATCCCCATCTTTTTTTTTGCCGTGTGCCTCATTATGGAACTTATTTTATGGCCAGGCCGACACTGAATAAATCTGATTAATAATTAGAAGCAAACAAGGACATGGCGACCACTGGCGTTTGCCTTCAGCACAGTCCGTCACCAAATTAAAAATGTCCCTCGGGTCGGGTACATCTTGGCCAGCGAAAGCCAAAAAAAGAGGAAATTAAGGCCAAAAACGAAACAAGAAAAAAAAAAAAATAGAAAGGAACGAGCAAGGAACTCTCCCAGGAGGCGATGATCAATGTGCCATTGTTGGGAGACAAGTGTAGAGTGGAGAGTGTTAACCCTTTGGTGGCAAAGTTGGGCAGAAGTCCACAATAATAATTATTGTAACAATAATGGCAAAAGGAATAAAAATTGGGGGTTAAAGAGGAAGCTTAATCCCTCCTCCTTCGTGAATCCTTGAGAATATTAAAGGCCCACAAGACGAGGCCAGAGAGACGAAAATCAGGCTCAGCTCCACGCCAAACATTGCCAGTCTTTGCTGCGGATGGGGCTGGGGGATTTTCCGGAAAAGCCCGGCGGAAAATAGATTCGCGATTCCGCCACTGGCAGCCAACATGTTGGCCATCGAACATGTTGCATGCCACGACAGGCAGGAGTGGAACGTGATGGGAGGCCTGGCCAGACACGACAGGTAGTCCTCCAGACATTGAAATATTTTATTAAAAAAATGGTTCTTCGAGTAGCCATGTTGGAGGCCTAATTGGGGGAATGAACAAAATAAAACCCACAATATATCCCCGCCAGAGTTGCCAGAGTTGCCGACCACTTTTCTTGGCCAAAATACAAGTCAGGATCTCAGGAGTCAGGAGGTGTCACCTCCACATTCGTCCTGCCGGATGCGACAATCTAAATTGTAATTAAACAACTGCAACATTATACTCTCAAAGGATATATCCCAAACACACACATTCACACATACACACACACATATGTGGGGCAATCAAAGTCATCAGAGCTGGGAAGTTTGTGGGGAAAGTTGGACCGATGGCCTGGGACAACTTTTTTTTTTTTTTGCATCATTCGCAACTAAATGAAATTGTTTTAAAATTTGGCTAAAAGCCCCGGCCCTTTCGGCCAAGGCTCACATGTATGTGTGACATGCCGTCAAAGTTTTCCCTTTGCTCTCTCATTAACGCCCACCGACCGCCCAACCGCCCTACCGCTTTACCGCCCCCCGGTGGAAAGTTTTTCCAACTGTCGGTGGGCGTGGCGCAAATCAAACGGAAAAAAGCAAACTCAGCAAACCGCTTGACACCGCTGCCCTTGTATCGTTCTGCCCCTCTGGCTTTCTAGCACCACGACTCTCGATACTCTTTCCAAAACTCCAAATAGAGGGACTAAGGCTAAGATCCACCACTGGATCTATGGGAGGGGAGTCCTTTTTTATCCCCCCAGATGGGCAGCCAATCGGAACTAAGCAGAACGACCAGTCCTGATTAGAAATTCTAAGATCGAAGTCTAAGACTTGGAACTTGGATCGCAAATCCGATTTCCCATCTTGAGAAAAATGCGATGTAACACAAAAAGTATAGTACCCTGCCGAGCAAGGGCATGAAAAGGATAACAAAAACGCATCCTGGCTAAGCTGTCTGGGCATAACGCATCATTACGTTGACAAAAATGGGCAACCGGCAAATGGCAGAATAAAAAGTAGACAAGGCCGGCTTGGGCGGGGGGCAGCTGCTAGGGGTGGGCCGTACGAATTTGAATTTTCGTCCTGGCGAAAAGGAATTGCTGGTGGTGGTTGCTGGATCAGGGTTGACATTTCTTTTAAGCATTTCAATAAATAGTATTCCAAACAATGGACAAATTCTTGGCGAAATATTGGGAAGATCTGTGGATGAATTTTATTGTTGGAGGAGAGCTTTCTTCTTGGAACTCGGGAGCAGGTCTTCAGTAGTTATTCAGTATTTTCCAGTATTTTATATTGTTTTTCATTGTCATTATGGACTTCTTTCAAAGATCTATGGAAGAACAAGTTTATTAGCTAAGCCCTATGAGAAGCGTGGAGGAGAGCTTTGTTCTTGGAACTCTTCAGTATATCTTCAGTATTTTGTAGTATTTTTTTTTATATTAGTTGTTGCAGCTTGTTTTTTAATTATACTTTTAGGTATTCTTAGTAATTTTTTTAAAGTCAAATAAAAAATGTGTTTTTTTTGTTAATAATTTACTCATCACTGTGGCTGTCAGGATAACAAAACAGGACCCCAGTGAGCCAAAGCCTCTGCCAGACACCAAGCGTCTATGGCAACACAAACAGTCGCCGGCTTGGCCCCGAGGACTCTCAGGACACTGAGGACGTTCAGTGAGCAACTGAACTGTGTTGGCCTCTCCTGCCACTGACGTGATCCGTTTAGGACCATCGCCTCGCGGCCCAGGTGATTGCAACGATGGAATCCATGGATCTGGGCTATGGAAGGACCAAGCCAAGGACCAAATAGAGTTGGCGTTTGGTTGAGTGAAACATAAGCCTCTGCCGCTTTTTCTAGTTTTAGAATTTAGTTCTCAGTGCATATCCTGTTTTCTATTTTTTGCTCCTTTTTTAGACTCTCCCTTGCCAGCGACAGGCGACGATGTTGACGATGACTACCATTTTGGTGTTGCCTTTTGAGTTTTTATCCTTCATGTCCTTCTTGGCACTCTCCAGCCACGTCTTTTCTCTTTTTTGGTTGCTACTTTCCTTTCCTGTCGTCCTGGTTCTGGTCCTGGTCCTGGTCCTGGTCCTGGTCCTGGTCGCCCCCCAAAATGTTGTGCAGTTAATGTGGCGTTCTAAAACGCAGTGGCAGTGGCAGTGGCAGTGGCACTAGTGGCTGGGCCATAATGTATGTAAACACTCAACCGCACACACCCTCGCACTCACCCGCTCACAGACACACACAGACACACACATACACACAGGGGCAGACAGGAAGCGCACATCGCTTATTTGTGTAGCATACTTTTTTGCGTAGCTTGTCGTTGTTTTCGCATTTGTTTGCCAAAAAAGTGGCTGCAAAAAGTATGGGGGGTGGTCCGGTGCGGGGAGTGTTTGTTCCAACAAGTTTCCGCCCAGCTGGCAGGACTAATGCCGATGGAAACAAAGGCATTGCGGTGTGTCTTGAGACACACGGAAAAAGGACACTTGTTCTGCTTAGAAAAATAAGCAGAACTCACATCGTTATCCGTTCAATGGGTCCCCTCCGATGGGCAATGTTTCTTTATCATCAAATATCCTTTCGTGCTTATTATCCTTCGCAAATTAGCCGGCCATCAGTGGCAGTGCCTGGTCGTGGCAGCCGTCTAATGCTGGATCCTTTCTCCCACTCCTCCCCCAGCTGTCAGCGTGTGAACTCTGTGCTTATTTGTAAACGATCAATCATGCAGTGCAAATGTGATGACACCAGGCCCCAGGTCCCCGTCAGTCCTTCCAACACATACCCAGTTGTGTGTATATCCTTGCGCCCATCACATCTAACCCGCAGCGACAATTTATGCGGGATACGAGCGCCCTCCAAGGCGCACATAATGATATATTCAGGTTGTTTTTTCCTTCTTTTCACTTTCATAAAAATATATACACTTTTTTTTGAACATAACTGAGTGTAATAACGAGCAGACATGTCCTTCAGAGGGGACATGGTGTCGGGATGAAAAAACAATAGTTCTCTATCAAAAATATTTGTGAGAAATGAAGGAATTATTTATTAATCAAAGGATTAATCAAGAAGGCCATGAACTAGAAAGGAAAACAAGGATTCTAATATGCAGACGTGCAGAGGTGGACCTTTTTTTCCACAGTGCAGTGGCCTCCGTAGGATAACAACCAACAAGCGACGATAGTTGTGGCACATACGAAGACAAGGGTCTGTGAAGTACAAGTTTCTGGCGTGGCCCAAAGCCCAAAGCCCACGCCCCCTCCTTACCCCCTCAAGTCTAAGAGAAAAAAACGAAAGCAGGAAAAATTGAAGATGTTTTTAAAGCCAGGACACCAGCCCACAGACAATATTGGTAGTACTGGAGAGGGGGTGCTCTTTCTCTCTGGAGGGGGTGGCTCAAACACACACACACACTCGCACACCCCGCTGCCTTCAATTCAACAGTACACAAAACTGTCAAAAACAGGATTGCTGTGGAAGTGTTGGAGGGTCGGGAGGGCAGGGTGGCTAGGATATGCGCCTGTGTGGTGGTTGGCCGGGCTTTGATATTCCGGGTTGGAGGGGGAAGAGTTTCTCTACTCTGGGGCCTCTCTTTCCAAAAAAAACTATTCAAAGGACTATTTAAATAATTATTTGTAAGAGCTGTGAAGGAGCTCAATCCTAAACACTCTCCACCCCCTCTCTCTTTATGAAACATCATTATGCTGAGAGCCCCCTAATAAATCCATTCGAAAGTCAGCCATCTAATTAGTTTTGAGGCCCGAGTCGGAGGACATGGATCAAACTTGGGAGACCCCAAGTACCAAGCACCAAGTACCAAGTTGTCCCCGAACGAGAATAGAAACGTTCGGCAGTGACTCGCTGGAGGAAAAGTTTTGGTTCCGCCGGAAAATGTCCTTAAAAAAAAAACAGAAACAGAAACAGAAACAGAAGCAAAGATTACAGAAGGCGGATGAAGGCTTGAAATAATTAAATTGTCAGTGGCAACCGAATGGAAGGATGGATGGGAGCACTCATTAGATGTCTATGTGGCGGAGAACCCTTTGCACTCACAAGGACACAACCACACCCAAGGACACCAGCACACATGTCGGCCTTGGTTCTCCAGCTTCTGGAGCTCTGGAGCTTCTGGATGGCGCCATCAAAATAAATGCCTGTCATTAAACAAATTGTCGCAATAAATCTGCGCATTTGAAAGTCAGTGGAAAGTAAAAGCCAAAGGCGGAAACAAAGGACCTCCCACTCCCCCTTACCCCAAAAAAAAAAGGGGGGGAAGAGAAAAAATGTATATTTGAGGATATGAGGGGGTTGTGTGATCATTAGCGCTGCTTGCAAAGGACTAACCCCCCTCTAGCCTTTGCTGAAAAACAGACAACGACAAGAAGGGGTTGTGCCTCGACTATGTGATACCTGGTACTGCTGGGAATCAGTAATTAATGAGCATATCCTGGTGCCTGATTAGCTACTAAAAAATGGAAGGATATTATACCTGGTACACACTTACTAGTGTCATGATACCCGATCCTTGTCAGAGTACTAAGCAATCCCGATGAGTAGACCCTACCAAGAGGTCCTTAACAATACACCCTCCAACTCCAGGGACTCTTGAGGCCATTTTCTAATCACAATAAATAAACAAAAGTCAATCAGACAGAATCAGCAGAAGCAATTAGAAAATGGTAGCCAAGTTAATTAAGCGCCACAAAAACATAAGGACATTTGGCAGGGCCCACCCCACGGCCCGTCTTAGCCCGCACCCTGATCCCTTGTCGCCTTTCTTGTCCTTGGACGTTGTCTCAATCTCAATAGATAGGAATCGGCATAAAAAACTCGGGACAGAAGCGGAGCATAAATTAAAATACATAAAGGAAGGGCTAAAAAAAGCAGGGAGGCTGCTGAACAGGGACAGGACCCTGGTCCTGAAGAGAAAACCAAGGCAAATACATCAGCCAGGAGGATAAGATGGCATTACAAAAAAAAGGAGCAAGAAAGGAGCGAGAGGCGGACAAGCCAGGCAGAGAAAACAGGAAGGACTCGAGGATATCCTGCAGCTAGGATCATATATTATAATATTTAATAATTATAGCTCTCCTTAAAGTCCTTAAAAATAAAATATTTATCTCATATCCTGCATTATTTTTTTATTAATTAAAAAAAAAATGAAGAACCAAACTATACGGGGTGGAAGAGAAGAAAAAAGGAGCCAGGACATAAGGCAAAACCAACAAGGACAACGCCGATTCTTAAGGCTGTCGGTTCAGGGGGAGGGGGCCGGCCAGGACGACGGCCGGCAAGTTGGCAACAAATTTATGAGCAAATTAATTGAGATTGGAAACGCAAGAAGGACGAAAAAAAAAAGAAAGGAAAAGCATCGAGACAAGGGGCAGGAAAAGGACACGACTACGCAATGTCATCCTGCCAAGCCACCACTACATCTGTGGGTGTGTGTGTGTGGTGTCCTTGTTAGTGTGCGGTTGTGTTGGGTGTTTCTAACTTAATTGAGAGACAAGTCAATAAACAGGAAGCGAGTGCCGGGCTAGAAGTCAAAGCAGCAATAAAAAGAGAAGCGGAAAGAAAGCAAGGACACGGCCAGGACAAGGGAAGGATACTTCTTCGGGATATACACACTCTGGTGTTGAAGGCAGAAGTCCTCTTCCTTGCAAGACATTATTTTTAAATAAAATTAAATTAAAACCCAAAGGCTAACACTAATGTCCTTTCTATCGCCGTGGTTTTCACTTAAAAATTTCCAATATTTGTAAAGCATTTTGCTCAGTGTACTGCATTTGAAATTCCCTTCGAACGTGGCCAGTTCCATCGACTGGCGATTCCCCGCCGAGTGCGGGCGGGTGTGGGCGTGGATGGCGTTGGCTTTCGGGGGCAAGTATGATGTCCTTGTGCCCTCCCTGGCTGGGGATTTATCTTTTCCCTCCACTCTCTCTCTCGCCTAGTCCTAGTCCTGGCCCTAGTCCTGGCCCTAGTCCTGTCCATTGCGCATTTTGAGTCGCATCCCAATGTCCGCATAAAAAATAACACTAACAGAGAGCGCGTCAGTGCGAAGGGGGCAACGGCATGGCGACGGCAGGACAATGAACAAATAAAGCCATAAATCTTGGCCATTCGCGAAATAGGGATTCTCAAGGGGTGGTGGGAGGAGAGAGGCGGATGGCAAGGACTTGGTCAGATCGCTGCTGCAAACAAAACAAATCCCGTTGTCTACACAACGGGAGCTGCATAGCGCCATGCATGGCAATGTTTGCTGCTTAGCCCCTCCACCTGCCACGCCCCCTCCCCCACCAGTCTTCCAAGATGAGTCCTGCATCTTGGTCTTCATCTTCGGCCTCAGTGGCTGTCCTTGCAGGGACGAAAATACTCAACTTAAGGACATCAAAAAAATCAACAACAAAAAATTAACTTAAAAAAAATATATAAAAAAATGTATGCCAATGTCTTAAATATTTAAAACTAAGAAATAATTATTTGGAATTAATAAGAAAGTGTGCTTGGAACATCCTTCTGTCAGGATGTCAGTGTAGTGCAATTTGTGGTGTCGCTTGTTGTTTGCCTGCCGCCTCCACTTGATCCATTATCCTTTCGGCCAGGACAGCGGGGGAGGTCCTATCCTGCTCAGCGCTCTCCTGTTGTTTTCATTAAAATTCAAGGCATACAAAGTCATTAAATTATACGCGACATCTTTTGTACACAAGTGTTTGTGTTGCTCTGTTTGGGTATGAGTGTGTGTGTGTGTTTGTGTGTGTGTGATGTGGGCGGGTGGGCGTGGCATGGAGCTGATTTCGCAACGCCGGCATCGTGATGCGATTAAGCAATCAACCAAATTGCCAGCCCGACACCAAACTTGAAAGGAAATTACACGTTCTGCTCCCCGTAGCTGGGGCAGGGGCAGGACCTCCCTTCTCAAGGACAAGGGGATGGGTAGCCTCCGGTAAGCAGCATTTGTGCGCCACTGCTACGTGACAGAGATAGAAGATACCGCCAGAGACAGTGCGACTGGAGAGCAAGAGGGATGGCCTAGCTGGGCATAGAGATTGTCAATAAAAGGACACTCTGGAGGACTTCCATATCATAGCACTAGAGAACTATTGAAGGACCATCTCCGAAAGGACACTCATCATAGAGATCTACCAGAAACAGAGTCCTAAATAGAGTCCCCATCCCACAACCTCTAAGGATCTAAGGATCTAGAAGAAAGCTATTGTCAGAGGTGGAGCACCATCCCAAAATCTGTCTCCAGTCAAGGATCCAAGGACAGAGTCTTAAATAAAACCCCGCAGGACCAACTCCAAATCAGACTTAAGGAAGGACTCTCTCCCTCCACTTGGCTAACAAGTTTTCCGCGCGACAACTCGATCAATTTGTTTAGATTATGCTTATAGCTGGGATGTGCCCCAGCTCCGGGATGTGTGCCAGGACACACAGTGGCACTACTCCACTCTACAGGCTGGGGCAAGGAGTCCTTGTCGGCGGGGGGGAGAGGGACTAACAAAAACCAGCAAGCTGCCAATTTGCGTATGTAATGTGGAGACACATTGGCCTGGGAAAAGGATGTCGAGGATGTGGCTTCCATGCTGGGGACACGCAGGACCAAGGGCTCGAATTCATGGCCAGAACCAGAAGCTAAGCTTCGGGCGGGCGGCGTTAGAAAAACAACAACAATTTTGGTGTAAAACGAGACCGACAGAGAGGGCCATACAAGGAGCGACAGGGAGGGGGCTACGGAAAGTGAGATGTTCGAAGCTTGCACTGGAAATGTTTTTCTTTTGAACTTTTATTATTAAGTACATTTTATAGCCATTTCTCTCAGTGTAGTCCTGACTGACTGCGTCGCACGCCAAGACAAATTATCCTGTTGATAAGCGCGACAATGGCGGAAGCGCAGACAACGGGAGTGTGTGTGGGTGTGGGTGGGAGTGGGTGGGAGTGGGTGGATGTCTTGTAACTGACGCTGACACGCGCCCAAGTGGCTGTCTCTCTCCCACTCCCCACCGCCTCAGCCTCCTTTGTCAGCCAGCCAACGACCCGGCATCGCATTGAGATTTCCAACAAAAAGGTTACTTAACCCATTAAATAAAAAATAAAATGAAAAAATAGAACCAATTTACATAAAATAACACAACAGATGCCCAATCTTTTAAATATATAATTGAGGAATAAAATAGTAATGACATTCTAGGAGGAAACAGCCTCTAACCTCGTACCATTTATCCTTACTCCCCAGTTGTATATTATATATAAGGATATATAAGTCCTTAAGCCATCTATGTAAATACTCCCTATTTTTTAACACATAGTCATTAACATTTAATTATAAATTAAAGCTAAGTAACTTCTTAAAATAGTTTCCATCACGTGTTTTACGCATCAGTACGTAGTAGTTACATATTACGTAACAATAACGTAACAAGTTCATGTCCAAACATGTCCTACAAGTCCCCCCACTACTCTCCAGTTGTTAAATAATTAAATTAATTTTTTATTTCAAATACTTCCAATAGAACTGAAACTATCCAGAAACCAGAAACCAGCCGCCCCAAAAAGTAGGCTACAAAAAATGTATTCCTCACATTACGTATACGCACTGTGTTTTAATTAAATATTTAATATTAAATATATGTGTTTATTACAAACGTGAATAATTAATGCGGAAAATCGAGATTTGAAATTGTAAACAGTCTTGGGGCGATGGGGAAAGTGGAGAGTGGAAAGAAGGCAAGGGAAAGGGGCAAGGATAAGGGACAGCGACTCGCCCGACCGACATAAATCATCCAGCCGAATAAATCACGGCGCAACGAGGACTGAACCCCAAAAAGGACTTCGAGATCTAATATAAGAATCTCTCGACAAAAACAAAAACAAAATTAATAATGCAGGAGGCGCTGCCTCTGGAATTCCAAATCCAAGGAGCAGGACAAGCAACAATCAAATATTAAGGATTGCACAAATTTACATTTTCCACCAAGTTTTCTCCTTCTTCATCTTCATCTTCATCTTTTAAGTAAAAGGAAAGCTATTGGAAGGAAGTTAGGGGCTTTGTATCGACTGACATCGTCTATCCACATGTTCCCCTTAGAGTCTCCTGCTTTCCATCCTTTTACTTTTATTTTTATTCCAAAAGTAGAAACTATTAAGAGTTGCCAGCGAAATCGATTATTTTTTGGCACATTTAAGCGGCCAGTGGAACTTTTCTGGCTGTTTCCGCGCTCGTCCATCATCCCGGCGGCGGCGGTGGCGGCGGTTGAGATAAAAAGGACTCGGCTTGGCCCAAAACCGAAAAATAGGAAAGACGTCAGGGCAGCGATAAGACGACAACGAGCCGCGGAAAAAGCCGGAAGGGATGCCTGACCCACCCCTCCGCCCAGTGGCATGCAAATGAAACTGCTGTTCGCGCCACAGGACTCGCTGAGGAGGCGAAGGACTTGCTCGCCAGGGCGGCGCAAATGGCGACTTTCTGCTGCCTGCTGGGTGTTTTTCTCTTCAATTTATGCAACAGGCTTTTCTGGGGCCCATTTGTAAATTATGCGCCGTCATAAAGCAGCCAGCAGTCCTGCCAGGACTTGCTGTAGCACTCGAGTCCAGCAGCTTGAAGCCAGAATCCAGAATCCAGAGTCCTGAATCGCTTCACCCGTTCGCTGCACGTACGGGCATATAATTTTTGCCAAATCAGAATATTTATGCGTCTAGCCGCACCAACACCAATAAACATACATGCGCAGGACATGGGGCACAGGACATGGGGTAAAGGATTCACTGAGCTCGGCTCGGCTCGGCAGGGATATAAAAAAATTACAGCACGCTTGAAAAAACGCGACAAAAACACGCACTGGATATGACTTTCATACAAAGCCCCCCCCTTGCGGGCACCTACACTGAAAACAATTGCCTGACAGAAATAAGTAACTCAAATTAATTATCTTTTAGAAGCCTGAAACTTAATTCAAATTCTTAAAGTATTTAATTTTTATTTTTTTAAATAATTTTATAAAATAAAAGTCACTGTTCTTTTGTTGCAGTGCATGAATAACGGTGCTCATTGAAACGCATTTGCAGTGCACACCGACACACACCAGCGCACACTCACGCACACCACTGCAGCCAGAAAGAGCGCTCCATGGAACACGGATATATCGATTATTCGATTAATTCTGACCTCCCATCATCAAAGGAAGCCTCGCGAAAGGAAGGCTGCCAATCGGCAATAAAAACTCTACAAAAAAACAGTAAGCTGGCTTAAAAAAAATAAAAAAAATAGAGTGCAAAGGCATAATAACATTTCCAGTTGCCTTAAAAAAAAATTATGTTTTAAAATCGTTAAAATCGATAAAATCGATAAACTTGACAAATGAAGTGTCGAAGTTTTGGAAAATGATTTTTTGAAAATATTCCGTGAGATAAAAGCGAGATTAAGACTTCTATTTTAAGAAAAATAGAATGAAAAACAGAATATATATTTTTGAAGTCAAATTTTAATTTTAAATCAAATGTCCTTAAGCTTCTTTGTTTAAAAAAAGGAGAAAAAAAAAGGAAGAAACTGAAAGCAATTGCTTTGATGGTTTTTGTCGCCTCTCGTTCGAAGAAAATAGAAAGGATACTTTTTTTATGGCTCTGGTTTCGAGTGGCCAGGACTGGAATGGGGGCGTAACTGGGGGGCGGAGCGGGGGCGGGCACAGAGTCAGTGGGGCGTGGCGGTTGTTCAACGAGTGGCAACAATTTCGTTGCACTTCTCTCATGCTGTTGCGTTTTTGGCACTTTTTGGTTTTTGCGGCCAATTTGAAGAGTCGCACCGAACCGGAAGGCGTACAGTCGCAGCCAGTGGGCGTGGCATGGTGTGTGTGGGTTGCAAAACGATGTGGCAATTTTTGCGGTTTGCGGAAAAGTTGAAACTTTGCACGGTTGCTGCTCATCGCAGATCTAATATTGATTTTATGACATTTTTTTTAGCTTAAAGTTTAAAAAAAATGATATATTTCCTTAAAAAAATTAACATTTATATTAGAGAGAACATGATTTTGTTATTAAAAATATCTACAATCCTTCAAAACACTTTTTTACTTGATTTTCCGAAGAAATGCTTTAAAACTTTGCACTTTTGAGGAAAAAAAATGTGTTTAGTTTTTTAGGGACTCTGGCTGGTGTCCCCTGACCGAATCAGATTTTTTTGTGATTTATATTTAATTCAATTTTTATGGGGCTTAAAAAATGTATAAAATATTGCACAACAAAGAGGGTCGCCAACTGACAGGCTGGGGTCAAGGGTCGCCGCTCGTGGCCGGCCCATTCATAAATTGGCAGTCGCCTGGCTGCGTTTGACAGCCAATGCAAATTGCGGTTAGAGAGTGTGTGTGGCTGTGTGTGCGGGGCTGAAGGGGTTGTGCCCCAAACAGGGGTGGGGGGAGGTGGCTGGGGAGGTGGCAGTGTGGCAACTACCTACGTGTCGCCAACGGTCACAAGATGTCGGCAATGACAATGAACGTGGCAGAAAGCCTTTTCGGCCAAAGTCTCGCGGCACACATGGCCAAGAGCAGTGCAGTCTTGGCCGGGTGGGGCGGAGGAGGGGGTAGGTGGCGGGAAACGTGGCAAGAGCTCTCACGTGGGCGTGTGGGTCAAATGACGCGAGCGTGACACGACAATCGTGATAAACGGGATTAGTTACGGAGCCAAACCAAAGACAAACAGTCTTCCACTGGGGGAGGGCCAGGCCAACCGGGGCTAGTCTTGGCCAAAAACTGAAAACTCGAGCAACAGCTGGTGTTTGAGCGAAAATTGTGTGAAAGTCCTCGGACTCTGGACTCTGAGATGGAAAACCAAATAAATGGCTCAACACTTCCAAAATAATTAATCTTGAGACAAGATTTAGTTAAACTTTATTTTATTTTTTTGGTCAAGAGAGAGAGAGTGGCCCGACACTCTCCCTAGTATTCTCCTAGTAAGTTCCTAGTCAGCTGCCCCCCATAGTCGCCTCCCTCCCCGGCATCGGCATTGTAATATTCCTTACGCTTCTGGTGTTTGCATAAGCACTTTGTGGAGCAACCAACCGCCTTTCGTTCATTACGTAATGGGGCGGAGGGGAGTGGCACCACAAAATGGCAGCTCCATGGCATTTAAGTCACGTAGCCATGTTGAGTAATGCGACACGTTGCCATTGATGGCCCGTTGACGATGAAGTGCAAGCTGGAAAATAGAAATAGAAATGGAAACAGAGTGGCTGCTGCTGCTGTTCTTGCCCCAAGGAACTGAACTGGGGTGGGGTGGAAAGGTCAAGTGGCAGCAGCTGGATGTTTACATTTGATTTTGGCATTGATTAGGCCACTCGCCACCCTGGAGGCATCCCAAAGAGCGTTCAACCACAAAGTTTGCATCGAAGCTCAAACATTGCGGCAAGCCAGCCAGAAACTTTCTTTCCTTGAAGTGGTGCAAGTGGTGCACATACTTTGCGGCAGCCAAGGATATCCAGAAGCCAGGCAGTGGCTGCCGAAAGTAAGACTCCTAATCGCCGCCTGCCAGCCCGGCCATGTGTCACAAGCCAATGCACTTCATAATCGCATCCCGGACCACCACACACCTTACACTCGAAGGAAAAGCGGAGCAAGCTTATCAGCCACTCAACAGAAGGGCACAATAATGGAGGACGAGACGAGGCCAGGACCAGAGGACCAGGACCGTGTGATGTGTTTAATTAAATGCCAGACAAAGGGGCAGGAAATTAGCGAGTTCCTTGTTCAGGGATTCCTTGCAGGCCACACTCCACCCAGCGGCCACCTTTAACAATTGAAGGGAGTGCCATGGCAGCCGCTGGCCAATTTGTAGACACGTAAAAATCTTATCACAAACAAAAGACTTACCGCAACGATACCAGCAACGCTCCGCTCCGCCCCTCCCAGCTGCCTTAACCCCAGAAAGCCCCAC
Source organism: Drosophila monieri (assembly GCA_035047585.1). NCBI lineage: Eukaryota > Metazoa > Arthropoda > Insecta > Diptera > Drosophilidae > Drosophila > Drosophila monieri. Next base: position 8,265,418 of record JAWNPJ010000061.1, on the reverse strand, counting down.
CTCTTTGCCATGGCAGCGATAAGCCCTGCACGTTGTCGCCATTCCACTCGCATTTGTCGTCATCAAAAAAGGAAAACAGGCAGCCAGGAGCCAGCGACTGAACTGCAGAGCGGATACTAAAGGACGAAGGACGAAGCGAAGACTACCAGATACCCGGTACTACAAAGGGGGGCATGACATTTTAAAGAAAACTATAATTAAATAATTAGAAAGTAAGATTTTTCTCAAATTATATTTTTAGAATTTATTTTTTTAAGGCACTGTAACTGTTATTAAATAACTGTTTTAACAGGCAGCCCCCTTAATTTAATAAACAATATAATTTTTTAAATGGAAATAAAATAGAATAAACTCACCGATGGAATTGGATTTGGACATTTCGTCGGCCACCAAGCGATCTAAAAAAAGGGAAAGTGTAGTTTTAAGAGTCAGAATATACCCCTCAGTGCCATTGGTACAGGGTATGAGGAAAAAGAGACCCGGAAGTGGCTCGCAGGCGGCTCACGTACGGCGGATAAATAACATTTCGATTTGGCTGTGCGACAAACCCAAGCCCCGAAAATGATGCAGAATTATGCCACATCCTGGCAGCCCAGCCCAGCCCAGTGGAGGGGAAAATAAGTAAGATCCAGGCCCAGGATAGGGCGAATAGTTATGCTTTACAATTCGGATTTGAATGAGTTTCAATAAATGGGCGAGATGATGGGCCCCGAGGAAATGGCCAATAAACAAGGCCAGAGCCGACAAAGTCACTAAATGAGCCCACAAAGGGCCACTTAATGGAAAATGCCATTCCGAATGGCATTTGGGCAGAAAATCTGGCAAAGAATAAACAAACCGAGCGGGGCACAAGGCAGGCAAATGAATCGCAAAGACAATTGCTGAGTTGAGAAAACAGAAAAGGCACTCCTTGTCCTTGTTCTCCGGCGTGCCAGGATCTGGGTGTCCAGATGTCTGATTTCTGGCCCAAGCACTCAATTATCAGTCAGTCCTGGAGATGAAAACGGACTTCCAGCTGGCCAAAGGATGCCCAGTACCGGGTATCTCAGTCCCAGCTGAAGCTATTACTTTGACTCGCAACATAATAGCCTTGAAACCCAATCTCTAATTCATAAAATAATATTTTTGATACAATTTTTCACTCGATACGGCTCTCGCCGGAGACTCCTGTCGGTCTCAGAATAAAAGCAGAAACTTAAGCTTCAATTTCGACTCTATTAGAGGACTTGTACGTCCTCCTTGTCTGTGTGTGTGCATCCTTTGTGCCATTTTTGGGGCAGAAACAATATTTTTTTACCCTGACTCGAGGTCTAATCAAAAAATAGGGCCTAAGGATAAAATATTTGATCCTTAAAATGTTTCTAAAAAGGCAATCATTTGGAATAATTTTTAAAAAATACCTTACCCAAAAACTTGCCACCACTGTAGTGGTCCTTTAAGCTACTTGCAGGGAGTGTGTTGGCAGAGGCAGCCAGGACCTGCAGGCAGACCTTCAACTAGACTCGAGGAAATTACTTTCAACATTTCGAGTGGCAGCTCCCCCGGAAGACCTCGCCCCACCGATGCAGCACAAAGTGTGTATTTATATTTAAAAAAAAACACACACGCATACATGCACACAAAAAGGACGAAAATTTGACAAGAAAACAGGAAAATTATTTGATTTTAAAGCATTTTGTGTGAATTATTGATGAACTTTGAGCCGGGAGGGGGGAGGAAGGCAAATAAATGCAATCTGGAATAATAATTCGAGGCCAGGACAGGCCAGGCCAGGCAGGATGACTTGATCCACCCACCACCCACATTCACTTCGCCGCCTGGCCACAAACGCATAAACAACAATTTCCACGGAGTTGGATAAAGTCATGCACCTGGCTCGTAAATAAAGCCGAAAGCCCATCTTCAAGGACCTGCCCACAACACGCTCAAGTCTGGCCCGAAATCAGAATGAAAAACAAGCCCGACCTGAACCTGAAAAGCTGGAAAAGCTGCCAAAGCTAAGGCAACGCCCAGCCAGTTTTTCACTTGGAAAAACTTAATTATGCAGGTTAACACGAAAACTCAATAAATTTTCAAATAAATTCGCATGGGTCGGTCGAGTCGAGTCGAGTTGAGTCGCGTTGAGTCGCGTTGAGTCGCGTTGAGTCGCGTTGAGGAAAATCGAAGAAAGAAACGACTGGGGGAGGACATTCCCAATGTTAGACGGGAATCGAACTCGGGACACCCTTTAAGGGGGTCTCTCCAAGTCCAAAGGTCTCTCAGTTCAATGACCTGAAGCCCAACAGCCATTTAAGCCTAAAAACCACGTTGTAGCGGACAGACGGACACGCGGACAGGACGATATCAGGACTAAAACTGATCCTGATCCAAATCTGAAAGAGTATCGCTGGCAGGATAATGCCAGGAGATGGCCAGAGACAGAAAATCAAGCATTTGCCATTCGGTTCTATGCAAATTTTATTTGCCAAGGACTTTCCACCAGTATCCTGCCACCCTCTCCAGGCCCCACACTCCCTCCCACCACCTCCATCACTCGCTGAGGGCTGCATTTAGATTTATGTGCGACGTGTGTGGGCTCTCAGCCACCTCCGGGCCACCCACTCAACTGTTGCGCAAAAAAAAGGACGCAGAGGACCTGCCCGAAGTCGTGGTGCCTTGGCGCCAAACTAATCGCCCGCTGAAAGTAGCTCCCGCAATTTATTGAGTTCTCATATTGAGCAATGCTATAAAAATAATGAAGCCAGGTCCTGGAGAGGTGCAAGACCACCTGCTGAGGTGCTGGCCGAGGAACGAGGACTAAGCCACTAAACGAATACTCTGTCCTTTCGGAGGGGAGTAGCTCAAGGAGCTAAGGTTTTTGTTTCAAAAATACATTTTTTTCTGCAACCTTTGATCAGTTAAGGCTTTCACTTGAAAGAGCCTTGAAACATGAAGCTACAAAGCTTTGCTTTTCACTAAATTTTAGATTTTTGGGAAATATTTCACACATTTTTGAATTATTTGAAAAATAAAATGAAAATCTCCCTCCCTCCCATCAGGGAGGGGCACTGAATCGAAACACCCGCCAGTAAGCTACAGGGTAAACAGGGCAGCAGTGCCGCCGACAGGCGGCTTAGCCAAAAGCTTACCATGTCCTGCAAGGGACACCCGTGCCACAGGAACTGGATGCTCGGCCCGAATACGGAGAAGTGGCAGTGGCAAAAAGTGAAATGAAGCCGAAAGGCAAATAGGGCATAAATTACGAAAATCCAACACGACACTTTGCAGGCAGAGGCGACATGCGTGTGGGGGTGTCCTGTTTGCAACTACAACTACAAACAACAACAAATGAGTTAAGGCCAAGTCGAAAGAGCAAACATAGCGAGAAGGCACTGCAGGCACCGACCAAAAAAATATCCTTTCATTTTTGGCTCACTGGAGCTGGAGCTGGAGCTGGAGCTGTGTGGCATGCAATCAGGCGCCAAACGCTCGAGTGCCTCCCTGCCAGCATGTTGCATGCCACCGCCACCGCCTCCAAAAATGTTCAAGCAAGTAAATAAACATTGTATGCCATTATCAGGTCCTGTCAGCGTCAACAGCACCAGGCAACATAATTTGCAGTTGCAGCTGAGAGCTTTTCAATTTCAGGTCCACCTCCCACCTCCTCTGGACAAAAAAAAACAAAATACAAATACTTTTAAGTACAAGTCCTCATCCATTATGACTCAATTATTAGACTAATATAGGAAGGATATACATATCCTGTAACATTTTTTCATAGTTTTTTGAGTAGCTTTCTGGCCTATACTTTCAAAGGACATACTCCATTCCATCCCTTCTCTATTGTCTCAGATCACTGCGAAATGTCACACTTTTGAGAAACAGTTGGCAGGATCAGGTTGGCAGTATCTAAGGACATCTAGCTTCAAGGACCAGGAGCGGAGAAAGGCGCTCCACTGTCCGGGCTCTGATTATGCAAACTACCTGCTGTTACTCCATTAATCCTGATTGCGTTTGGCTATCCGAATACAATTATTTTGGTATTAATTACAGTGGCCAGGAGCCGGGGGTGTCCTGGCGGTGGACCACTTTTACGAGCGGAAATCGTCTGGCTCGTCGGACGAAACAATACAGGCGACCGACCACCAGCCACCATCACCCACATTTTGTGTCTATAACTTTTTGTGGCTTTCTGGACTATTCGTATGCCACTCGCATTTGGGGCGACTCTGCCGGGTCGGTGGAGGACGGTGGCTGTGTCGGGGAGACTCCTAATTAGCCCAGAAAACTCTATCGAAATGCGTATTGGGGGCGGATAGTGGCGGAGGGCGGCCCGACCCTAATTAGCCGCCAACGAAAATGAGAGTCAAGTGCCCGGCTGTCGATGCGACGAAGGCCACCTCGTCCAAGAATCGGATAAGAATAGAGATATCGAGGGGGGGGGTGGACCATACAAGGATCTCCTAAACTAAATAATAAATTAAATAAACTTAAAAAATACATAAAAAAAAAAGAATAATGGACGGAATAAGGGGATGATTTAAAAAGCCGGAGCCATGGGTCTCCCAGCATCAGTCTTCAGTCTTTCTAAAAGAAAGAAGATGGGAGCAAAAGGAACAGGGAAAAGGCCGCCATCCGGACTCTTTGGTCCTCTCTTCCTCAGGGACTCCGCCCCCTGGCCTAGGTGCAAGGGTACTTACATGCAGGAGTAGCGGAAGCAAACCGAAGAATCGCGAAAAAGGAGCAGCACTAATATACCGTACATTGTCAAAGGATTGCCGATTATTTTATTCACCAAGAAACCACACACACACGCGCACAATAACTTTATTATTAAACGTATTATTACTGTTATTATTATATAATGACTAAGATTTCACTTGCGACGCTCCTTTTACTTGCCAACCGAACGCAACGAACGACAATGCTTCAATGACATTCGATGGATCGTGGAACGAAGAAGTTGGGGGGAGAGCCAGAGAGAGCACAAGTGCCTGTGGTGGGCGCTCGTGGGTGGCAACGCCACGCTCCTTCCAAGCTGGGATCAGAGAGAGAGACTGCGCTCTGCTCTCCCAGCTTACAAACAGGATCCACTGCAGGGAGAAATAGTTAAGATTTTAGAAGCCAATTGAAGCTTCAAGCGTGGAGAGAAAGCCAGAGAAAGCTTGCTGCTTACCGCAGCGCTCTGAGCAAAGGTACCGGTAAGTTGTGGAATATAGGTGAGCACAAGAACCTGTGGTGGGCGCTCGTGGGTGGCAACGCCAAGCTCCTTCCAAGCGGGGATCAGAGAGAGATTGCGCTCTGCTCTTTCAGCTTTCATCTTGATTCAAACAGGATCCACTGCAGAGAGGAATAGTTACGATTTTAGGAGCCAATTGAAGCTTCAAGCGTGGAGAGAAAGCCACTGTGCTCCCAGCTTGCTGCTTACCGCAGAGCTCTGAGCAAAGCTACCGTTAAGTTTTAGAATATAGGTGAGCACAAAAACCTGTGGTGGGCGCTCATGGATGGCAACGCCTCCTTCCAAGCTGGGATCGGAGAGAGAGGATAAATATTTATTGCGCTCTGACTGGATGGCTTACCGCAGCGCTCTGAGCAAAGGTACCGTTCAGTTGTGGAATATACATAGGTGAGCATTCGAAAGAGGCATTCTCCTTTCTTCATGTTTACATCGTAATTACATTTGAAATAATTATTTTAAATTAAATAAAAATCAAATTGAGGAAGAAAACTAAAAAAAAAAGAAAGTCAAAACAATTAATAATCTAAATGACCATTTTTTTATTGGCATTTCTTGGATGGCTTCTATGGGCACAATTCCTCAAAGATATAGTCGGCGACACCCTCGACCTCATACACGACTTGAGTGATGGCAAGCTTCTCCATGCGATGGGGCACACCACCCTGCGTGACCCGGCGGACAGCATCCAAGTTGGGGCGCTTGCGGAACTGCATTCCTCCGATCAACGTGCTTATGATCTTGCGCGGCTTCGGCTTCGGATTCGTCTTCTCCAACTTGGCCAATAGCCCGCTTTTGTCGCCATATTTCTTCCAGTGCAGTTTTGCCATTGTGACGGCCTTGCGAGCGGATATCATTGGTGGCGGCGGCGGTGGTGGAGGTGGTGGCGGTTGAATATTATTGGCAGCCCCCTCGGCAGCCATTTTGGCGGCGTTTATGGCGGCTAGAGTCTCGGCAATGGTATTTAGGGCAGACATCTCAATGGTAAATGTTCCAAAATACTTGGCTGTTTGACGAGCGCTTACCTTAGCGCTTAACTTAACTGAATCCTGGCCTATGATTTTCGCTTTAATCGCGGCCGAGATCCTTGCTGCTTCCTTTTCCGACAATTGAGGATATGAAAAGCCTGGTCTTTTTCCAGTGTTGAAAGTGTCACGATCGGTGTTGGGCAAAGTCCCATCGCTATTGGCACTGGAAGTGCCTGCACCGTTACTCAATTTCCTACCGCCATTGGAAGAAGAGTCCGCTTTTGTAAAGTCGCCGAAGCCTGAAGCACTGGCGCCATCTAGATTAGAAGTAGACGCCGCTTTGATAGGACCATCAGCGAAAATTGTGGCGCCATCTGTGGCGGCATTACGTTTGGCGCCATTTTTGGTAGCACCTAAAGCCTCTAGTTTGGCGATAAGCTGGGACGTTATCCTGTTAACACCTTCGTTAGTTATATCAATCGAGTTACGGTTATTGGTGGGTATGTTGATGCCCAGCTGGGCCAGGAGATCCGCAGAAATCATGGCCACATCTTCGGCAGTTATTTTGATCATTTTTTCAGCCTCACTATCATCCGGGCCATCGGCTTCATTCTTGGCCACTTTCGGAGCTGCCAGTCTGGCGACAATCTGGGACGCGAGTGCGGCAATATTTTTAGCCGTCATATCCGGGATATTTGGTATTGGAAGCATGAGTGTGTTATTTTCGAGAGCTTCGATAAATATTTTGGCGCAATTAATGACGCATATTTTGGCGCAAGTCTGGGCACTGTACGTGACGCTCTTTGTAACTTTTCTGGGGATGGGAACTTCAACTCGGTCGCCGGAGGCGTTTATGGTCACCAGATTGCCATTGGATGACCCAGCTGGTCCGAATACCGGTTGATTAGCCAGCTGCTGGCGTCTCTGATTAACCTTGTACATACGATTGCAGCTCTTGGTGGTCTTGCGAGGGTAATGTCCCAGGTTAAACAAAATGGTCAATTTCGATTCCGGCGCACAGTCCCCCATCATGTGGCGGATCAACTTCAGCAGGATGCGACTGATCAGGCACTTGAGATTGTCCAAGGCGTACGGCAAGAGGTGTCGGCGCATACCCTCGGGGAAGAATTCCACGACGTCGATAAGAAAGTCCATAAATTCGTCCTCGCCCATGGCAGCAATTTCCGCGTCAGTGGGCATGGAACATGGACAGTAACTCCTCCTTTTCGGTCCATCTTCATTGGATTGCTTCGAAGCTTCTGGCACTTCGCCCTTAGTGGCCTTGCTAGTCGACGGCTCTTCTGGGAAACGAGCCTCTGCATTAGTAAATGGTTGATCATCCTCTGCAGCGAAATGTTTATGCTCGTTGAGCTCCTTAATTAAGGAATTGACCGAAGGACACTTACGCTTCAAATCTTCCTCCATGGGCAAGATATCTACTTTCTCCATGGCGTCCATTTCCTCTTTTTCAACAGGCTGCCCAAGAAACTGCTTTCCAATTTCTCCCAGGACAATGGTTTTTGGTTCCACCTGCATGGCAGATTTTTGTTCCACCTCCATGGCAGATTGCAGGTCCTTGTCTATAAGAAAGTTTTCAATAAAGGCAAAAAAAGAAATAAATGCACTTACCAATTTTTTCCAGATCCGAAAATCCGGAAAATTTATCAGTCGGTTCGCCACTCATTTTACAAATTTTATTACAAATATCTTATTACTCTGCTTTATTTTTTGTTGAAAAAATAATTAATTTGTAAATTTTCTACCCCGATGCGACCGCTTCCACAGTCGGATTCAGAATGAGGCTTTCCCTGCCTCTCGTTCAACGCCTCAAAATTTTTTCCCAGAATTTCAAATCATGGCCTGCTGATTCGTAAGAAATCCATTCCATGGACTACTTGCTTGTTCTAATATTTTTTAATCAAATAATACCAGAAGTTTTAAATATATAAATTATGATTTTTTTCAGCTCTTTATTGATTTATTGAGATTTGTATATATTTTTGTTATACCAAAATACCAAAAAATACCAAAAAAAAAAAAAACAACGAGATACAAATAATATTGGCAGCAAGATTTTGAGGAGGAGATGGAACTTATCACGATGTTAGACCTGGGAATAGCCTAATTATCACCATCGGGTATCACGATGTCCTTTTCGAGGAGTTTCTTGGGCAATACCTCCTGCTTTTCTCGTCCTGGCCGTTGAAGCTGGTAACTGAAGTAATCGTAGACGTAGAGCTGCTTGCTATTCACATAGTGGAAGGCCACCGGATAGTCCGACAGACAGTCCATACACTGATAAGAAATTAAAGTTAGTTCAAGCCAAAAATAAATAGCGATAGCTAACCGATCGTGGGTTATAGTAGGCATATTTGTAGAGCCAGAAATCCATGGCCACGTTCCCAGAGAGTAGCGCCCCAAAGGGTGCCACAGGATAGAATCGATTCCGGAGTCGGCTATCCCTAGAGTCTCCAGCTTTGACGCCAAGATTATAGAGACATTTGCCCATTTGCACGTCCTCGGCACTATCGTCCTCCTGTCGGCATTTTTCCGGATCATTCAGGCCCTCCGCAAAAGTCCTGAGAGCTTCGCGGGACAAAACATAGCCACTGCCGCCAGACATATACGTCTGCAAAGTCCGAGTGGAATGTTTTTAAAAATAATTTATTATTTGATTCGACATAAACTCACCTCGTTCTTTTTGTGGTCTCCAACCATTTTGTAATTGAAACCAAAATAAATGGAAGTATTTACGGGATAAGGATACAACATATAGCGCATATTTTCCAGAAAAACATAGCTGTTTTAAATAAAGTTTTTTTTTAAGATCAAGTCCTAATTTCTAAGGATATTTTTGTTAAATAATATGTCTGATTCAAACATAATTTTAATTTATAAAACATATACATTTTAAGTAGTTTTTTGGGCAAAAAAGAAAGACGGAAAGCAGCTTTCTTGGCGTTTTTCTACACTACAGGTATGTATTTTCTGTCTATTTTTAAGTAGACTTTTCAAACACTACCTATTATTTTTCACAGAAATCTTATTAATGCTATAAATCCTTAAAAAAAAGCCATAGCACAGAGAAAATATTCAGAAACAAAATATTCAGAAACGCCTTTCGGCGTCATTTTGTTGGCACTATTTTCTAGTGTTGACAACAGAAGCTTGGGCTTTATAGGGAGTTTTACAACACTGGATGTTAGAGGGAAAAATGAAAAGTCTACATATATATTCCTGGGAATAAGTCCATGGGACTACTGGAAACTGGTACAAAAGGCGGACTTTTTGTACCAACCTAAGACTACATATATTTGGATACCCACGTGTCGTCATCCGCTTTGAGGAACCAGTCGGCCTCATCCCGCTTGTGCTCGTACAGGTAAGTGAACGCCTCCTTGGTCTTTCCCCAGAGAACTTCGTACCGGTCGGGTTTCTTCAGCAGAACAGTGGGCAGCTCGTCGTCCGGGGCAGAGGTCATGAAGTAGATCTTATTGCAACGCTTGCCCCACGTTCGCATAACATGCACCGCCCGCGTTTTGTGGTACTTGGGCGTGGTCAGGACCCAACACAGTATCCTCACCTCCCGATGCAGTTGCTCGGCCAGCGATTCGTTCCCCAGCTCGGCCGTGAGTGGGGCCGTGGCACGTACCGTCAGCGTCATCACGTCCCAGTATCCATAGAGTGTTATTAACAGAGTCCCCACGATCAAGGTGAGTATAACCAAGTGACTGGTGGGCAGTTTCTGGCCCGGACTGGGTCTGCCTCCGCCGGCCAGCGGTGGATAGATCGGTTGCTCCAGTGTAATGTATTCACTCTTCATTTTCGTACTGTCAGTATCCAAATAATCGGGAGCCGTTCTCCCCCACAAGACACATAGTTTCCATACACATATGTATCTCCGAACCGAAAGGTGATAAGACAAGAATTGCATATTGATAACGGGAAGAGAGCGGGGTACTATATATGGTTATATCGAAGTCAGGTACTATCTAAGCGGCGAGTCTTGTAGGAAGCAAATATCAGTCAGTCTTGGCAATCTCTTCCCTGCCATTTCAAACATTGTTCAAATGTTTAGTTGATATTAGTTGATTAGTTTCTTGTTTCTGGCTAAAATCAAATCAAAAAATGAATAGATAGTTATTATTTAATTATTTAATTGTAATCAGAAAATGTAATAATACTACAAATTAAATAAAAACATAAAACTTACAAACAGAGTACTCTTTTGAAACAATAATGAGAAAGTAAAGATTGGAAACAATTTTGAAAACAATCTAAAACACAAATTTGAAAGAAAATTCCTATAAATAATGGAATTTAATATTCCGCTAAACTTATTTAAATTTTTTCTATCCTCATTCATTAATCAAAACACATTAAAAAAATATATATAAGAAAATATTCCAGAGAAATAATAGAAAAGCCCCAAAAAAAGTGGAAAGTTGGTGGAAAATCTTTCAATTAATCATGAGCGACATGTGGTCTTTGCTGGACGCTTTTCGGGGGCGTTTTTAGAGTGGGGGAGTGGGGTCTGGGCGGATGGGGGCGTGGCATTGTGGCAGGAAGACCGCCAAGAGCGCGAGAAAAATTATATAGCGCATACGCCCCGTGGGGCACTCGCGTGCAAACAAATGGCTCCCATCCTGTTCACCGTCCTGTGGACGCATCCTTTTCACAAATACAACAACAGCTACCACTTTATCCTCTTCTCTCTATGAAATGAAAAATAATTCCCATTAATAATATAAAATGCAACCAGACGACTCTAAGAATGAACACTATTTGACATTGTGGGCGTGTCCTTTTGAGATTTTCCACTCAACCCCCTCGCCCTCGCCCCCGTCCAAACAAATATAAATTTTTCCAATAAAAGCCATGGCTTTTCTCCCTTTTTTTTGGCCTGTCCAAATTAGTTTCTGGCCAGAGCAAACAGTTGCTAGAAAAAATGCAAATAGCCAGGCTGGCCTTTGACCTTTTCGATGACGTGACCCACATGGGACCAATGTGCCAATCAGAGAGCCAATCCTGTGCTCCAAATCATGAGGCAGAGTGTGAGGCTTTGCAATGAAACTATATCATAACTATAACTATACCCGCTACTGGTCACTCTTTAACTCCAAAAACCTTTATGTTTGGGCAATTATTCCAAGTTAGAAAACTCCTTTTTGTGAAGGACTTCAATTTTGGAAAATGCAGCTTACCCATTTCATTGGTCCTCTTCAATCCTTTCACCTGAATGTCCACCATTGTCGATATCCTGGCTATGGCCAGGCACAATCAACAGTTTCTGTCCATCCATCTGGCATTTGGTGAGCGGTTCGCAGGATCGGGACAATAAAAATGCAGCCAACCAGCAAGGACGAAAAGGAGGACGCAACTCTCCCGCCGCGGTCAACTCGGGGAAAATGTAAAAATCATAAAAATAGAAACCAAAGTCAAATGTATAACTTGTCCTTTTTATCTTTGTTTTTGCAATAATGTTAGCTTTTGGATTTCCCAAACGCGCCAAGGCAAACGCCATTTGTCTCGCTGACTGACTGTACTTCCTGCTTCTACCCCTCTCTTTCCCTTTGTCTATAGCTGTCTCTTTTTTTTTTTTTTAGTTCCTGTCTGCATGTAAATATTTGTGCATGGGCATGAGTGCCCCATGGCATTGTTTGGTCTAGAGATGGCAAGGTTTTTTCACAATATTTTCAAATATTTATATTGCTTTTAGATATTTTTTGGATTTACAATTTTCCAAATATTTTATTGACTTTTATAAAGTTTTTTTTTAAACAAAAAGTCTATATTTGAGGTCCCAGATTATATTTCTGAAGAAATTTTCAATGAAAAACCCAAATAATAATTAAATCAACAATAATTTCAAGCCAATTTCAAGTTCATCGTATTTGCGGCACTTTAGATGATCATCTCCGTTGCATCCTTACACATCCTTACACCAATACACACACACTCACACAGTGAGACATCAAACGTGCAAACATTTGCCATATTTTTGTAATCAAAGTAAACAATCCACTTAACCCAACACCAACATGCAAAGCGACTGCCAGCTGGCTACCCCCCTTTTTTTCCTCACTTTTTCGCCCTTTCCTCTACTGCCTGGCTCTCTAGCCCCCCCTTTCCCCAAAAAAGGAAACGTCTTTGGCAATTTCGCTTCGATTTTTGCCTTTTTTTTTGCGAAATGGAGGCCAACGACACTGCCAACAATCTGGTTGGTGCACTACCCCCTCTGACACTGAGAGAAAAATAGACTTTAATTTTAATTCATTATAGATTCTAAACTGAAAACTATAATAAAGGCCCCAGAGATGTCGATTAAATCAAAGTTAATGATTAAAAACTATTTTTTTTAGGGCCTGAACAATATTTTGAACAATTTTCCATAATTTTAAAATATGTTTGCATTAACTCTTTGATAAATATATTATTTTTTTATGGAAAATAATAAATTTTTAAGGTGCACTTAGTTCATCCATCTCGTCAGCCAACCGTTTGTTGCTATTGTCACTATTTCCATGGACTCCCCCCTCTAAATTCGTCGGTTTTTTGGCGGACATGGACAGCGCAAAAGGGGCGAGCTGGAAGGGTAAACAAAAAAGCAAAGGGGGTGGTCTATGCAGAAGTCCTGGGCACGTGATGCCTTTCGATGTCTTGGCTCGTTTTTTATGCAAACAGCATTTGAATTTGAAATGAAAACGCTGACGGGACGACTACCGATTCCAATGCACATGGAATATATATATGTACATATATATATACACAGTTATGTATACAGATCTGGTTACTGGTATATGAGACAACCGGATAGTCCTGCAGGACTCGCCGTCCTTCGCTGCAGGAGGGTCCAAAAACGATGCATACTTTTCAGCGTTGTGCGGTTACTCTCCGCACACAGACATTACAAGCGAACTGTCGCTTTTAAAAACAAAAAAAAGGTAGTTTCCAGAGGGTTACTCGGCTTTTTACTAATTTCATTCATTTATCTGGTATTGAGTTATTTATTTTGTTATTTTTTTAAACATTTGCGTATGTTTCTTCTAATAAAAGTCGAAGTTTTTTAGTTAAAAATCTTCTTTTTCTTTTTTGTTTCTAGAAAAAGGGTTTAACGCAAAATTCATAAAAATCTGAAGTTTAAAACAAGAAACCTAATACTTTTGTTTATTTTATAATTTATAAATAATAGTTATTTTTATTAGAACAAATATTTGAATGCAAAAAAAAACTAATTTTGTACATTTTATACATATTTAAAAATTGAAAATCTTTTCGAGTCTTTTTTTAAACCGATTCACCCTGATTTTTCGGTTTTTTTGCGCGCAAAAGGAGAGGGAAGGTTGAGAGAAAGGACCTGAGGAAGAAGAGGAAAAGGAGCTTCTGGCGAAGGAAGAGAAGTGGAGTTTCTGGGTAAATAGTTTTTTACATCAGACAAACATAGGGGAAACGCAATGACAAAAAGGCCATAAAAAACAATGCCGGCAACTTTGTTATTACATTTTCATACACACACACACACACAGTTGTGAGCGGTTTTTATTGGCATAAAGAAGCTAGTGGAACACCTGTTCCAAGGACCAAGGGCTCACGACCAAGGACCACGGACCACGGACCATGGACATGGACATGGACATCGAAATTCCGACCAAACATTCCGACATCCCGCTGTCGCGAATTCATTTGCATTATTTGCCGGTAGTCCTCCCACCCATTTTTTGTCAGTCGCAGGACCTCACTTTTATTATTATTTCTGGTTAGTTTTGCTGCATTACAAAATGTGTGTGTTGACATGTTATGATTTCGATGTAAATGTTGATCCTGTGCAAACATTTTTCCAACGCAAAAAAAAAATAAATGGCAAAAAGGCAAGGGGTCCAGTTGTTGGAGCTTTGAATGAAATTGGTTTGGCTTTTTGGCTTTTACAGGTGCAATCAAGCAAACAAGTCTAAAAACTATGAATGGCTTAAAAAAAAGGATAATAAATAGTCCAGTGGATTATGATGGAGGGCTGGATGACAGATGGCGAAAAAATCACAATTGCAGCTCTTAAATATTGAAAAACTACGCCAAAAAATTGCCATTTAAAAATCATTTTTAAATTGCAAGTCAACGTTTAAGAGCTGTAAGCTTTTTTTAAATATTTAAACAAGCATGAAAAAAACAAACCACAACCTCCAGGATAAAATACAAGTTAAAGTTAATCGAGTATTTATGACCAACAAGTATCCTTTACTATACAGCTTAATAAATATCAGCTTGTAATAGCTTGGTGTTATATTTCCCCCAGAAGGATATTGGACATCCCATCGAGTGGCGGCCATAAAACTCAACAGACACATTCCCATAAAACGCTTCCATTGACGATGCACTCAACTCAAACAGGATATTATTATCATTCAGAGTTGCTTACTCATTATCGATAACAAGTACTCCCACACATATCGATTACCACCGAAGAGCAACTCTTCATCAAAATATCGATTACTTTGCTTTGGGATTTGAAGACGAAAAGGAGAGGAATGCAGTATCCTTGTGACTACTCCTTTTGGCTTTTAATTAAATATTTTTCCTGGGATTTCGTTTGGCTTACTCGATGTCAGAATCCTGTGACAGGACATGGTCATGGTTGCCCGGGACTATTCCTTCGCCACAAAAGTTGTCAGTCGAATGTCAGTTCTGGCCGAAAGATAAATAAATAAGCTCTCAGTCTTGGCGTTAAGCAAGTTGTGCTGTTATCCTTGCAGTTCTTCCCCTCTTTTCTTTTTCTACTCCCCCACTCCGATTTCTGCTACGTTTTTCTACTCCCACCGCCTGCGGATTTTTACTGCTATTGTTGTCACGCGAGCCGGTCGCGCATTTTCAATAATAATCTCTTGTCCTGGGCATAAATGTCGCATTAAAATGTCACGCACTTGTGGCTTAATCACGCCAAAGGATAACGGCTTGCCCACTGCCACAAGGATTACACAGGGGAAAAAATTTTACAAAATTTGAGGAGGGAAGAGATTGGTTTCTGAAAATCATTTTTGGAGAAAAATCATACCCAGGACTTGTAAACCTTACAAATTCTTTGTGAAACTCTTAATTTATTATTTTTTATTTTCAAGCCTCTTGCAACAATATCTTTTCTGAGTGGAAACAAAAAATGGACATGCACTTGAATAGTCAGCAGCCATCCAATCCCTTGTTGTCCTTTGCAGGATACTAGAGACCACCAGGCGCTTGTGTAGTGGTGCGTGGCAGTGGAGGTTAGGCGGGGTCCATAGGCATTACTTGTTTGCGGTTTTTATTATATCATGCTCATGTCAAATGGGCTCAGCATTGTCACATTCTTGGCTCCGCTTCCGCATTCGCAAGCTCAGCGTCCTGTCAGAGCTCTTAAACCAAAAGTCCTACCATCTCCGGCATCCGCCTGTATCCTTGCTTTTCAATCTCACATCTAAGTCCTGCGGCTCGTTCGTGTCCTTCATCTAAATCTCAAGCTGCCAGTTATTACACATTGCCAGCGTCTTAATGTCGGCAATTGTGTGCCGCAAGGATGCTACGGCTACATTCACAGCCACAGAATATTTCGAGTGTTTCGTCCTAATTCAACACCAACATTCAACAACAGGTGGCGTGCCAAGGCGGAATGCAAAGAACCAAAAAAATCAAATCTTAGCTTAAGCTTTTCCAAGCCCAAACACTTTGAAGTCTTTCCATTCATTTTAATTGATTTAATTTAAAAAAATATATATATGATGAATCCTATATGTTTAAAGAGCATTCACGTTTCGTTAACATTTGTATAAATAATTCGCATTTTGCAACCAGAGACTGCAATTGGCAGCCACATTTTATAAGTTAAGGCACGTTCCAGTGGTTAGGTCCACTCAAATGTCTGGTCATTGCACCACAGAACCACACGGCACCACACTGTAGCACCCTTGGCACCACCCAGGCACCACCCGGAACCACTTAGCCTGCATTTGAGTGGCGCAGTGAAAACGCCAAGTTTATTTGCTGAGCTGGACCAAAAAACTCAAGTCCAACAGAAACCTCAAAGCCAAAATCTGATTCTGCACTTAGGAAAATTTATTCATAGTTATAGTTCAGATTTCAATTGATTTGACTTATTTGCTAGACTATCTCCCCAATAAGACAGTCTTCTATAATTAATAAATATTAATAAAATTGATAATCAAACAATAGATAACTATTGAAACATTTTTCTCATAAAGTTCTGTCCGAGTACCGGGGATTAATATGGTTTTTATCATTAATCTCTTATGAATTAAACAAGTTTTGTTTCTAAGCTTATAAAAGAGTCTAAGAGTATCGGGTATAAATATTAATAAAATGTTAAAAATAAATACAATTTCTCTCACTGCAAGGAGTCAAGTAACTCTTCCTGATAATCAAAAAGCAGCTTTGCGGGAAAATCGGAGAAGGGGGCTCTTTGGTTGAATCAGAAATTGAATTATGGGCCGGGAGAGCCACTACGGCTACTGTTCCGGCAAATGCCAAGGACATTCTCGGGCTAATTCGATTAGACAGTTACAAATGTTGATTCAATTTGCATTGTCAATTAAATCGCTATCCAAAGACCAAGCCATAATTGCATTACCAGCATACTTGCTGATATATATTTATTCTATATACGTAGAGGCTTTGGTTTGGTCACAAATTTTCCGAAATTTTGCGCAACGCCCACTTTTCCGGACTTGGGAAAAGACTTTGTAATTTTGGCCAAGTATTTCTTTTGGTGATTGGCCAAAATGGAAAGTTTTTGTGTCAGCCAGCCGCAGTGTCGCCCAAGGAGTTCGTGTGTCCCAAGTCCTGTATCCTGTGCACTCGACTGACTTGATGAAAAGGCCGACTCCAATGCCTCACTGATTGCCCGAAAACATTTTATTTGTTGCCCCTTGCCCCTGTTCTTGAAGTTTCCGTGTGATTTGGTCGAAAAATTGGCAAATCTTTATTCGTTGGTCCAAGCCCATTCATTATGATCCCCGCCCACTTGTATAATTTTTCGGAGAAAAAGTTGGGCTGTCTTTCAGTATTTATTTACGATTTATACCCGGTACTCATGGAAGTGCAACAAACCAGCTAAAAGTGTAGTAAGAAAGTGTAATTGTTTCAGTACTATTTTATAAATGTAGTAAAAAAATAAACCACAATACCTATTAAACTATAATTGCCAACAACCAACAGAGGGGCTTCAGACATGATTCCCACAGAGATTAAATGCTATTGTACATTAATATTTTGTTTTATTTAATAGATTATTAGAAGATTAATAGAAGCGATTAATTGTAATCGAAGCTCCTGACCCAATCGCTCAGTTGGCTTTGCCGAAGTACAGGCATTGAACTATTTTATAGGCATAGTCGCAGCGATCAGAGCCGCCGTCGTCGTACTTCTGTTTGCAGTCAGCCAGAATAATTTTCTCAGCCTCTCTGGCTCGGTTCTCCAATTTTTTCAGATCGATTCTATCATCATCGCCGAGATATTCATCGAGTATGCAGCGGCTGTAGCACTTGAGGTTGCGAGGAACTTCCGAAACTGGCCTCGAAGGCGGCCCATCTTCCACTTGCTTGCTGGTTAAGTTATAAAGCTTTAAGCAGTCTTCGGCAGCAAAACCAATTGTAAACTGTATGGGAGTATTATTACAACATATTATTAGTTTAAATATACTTTAAATTTCAATTAAAACTCACCGAAAGCAGAAAGCACAGGCAGACTATGGACAAACGTGGAGCAGCCATCATGGATCACAGCTATTTCCACACTGAAACCCAAAATCCAATGACAGTTTTTATATAATTGGAATAAGTCTGGATTAATTCTTAAGAATTGAGCCTAAAAGTATTTATTTTCAAAAAAGAAAACAGTGGAAAATCAATAAAAGTACTTGTCCCATAAAAGCTAACTAGGCGTATACTTAATCTTGTCATAAATGTTTAGATTTATTATTATTATTATTATTTATTATTTAATCCAAATCTCAACTGATCCTCCTTGAGACTGATTAGGATTAGACTTCCTCCTCAGATTAAAACAACCTCTTCATTACATTTTGAATGTTCTCCATTTATTTATTGAGATAGAAATTATACAATGTTTTTGGCTTTCATAGTCCGAGCATTTTGTAACAAAAAAAAAAAAACATACATGTAGCCTATCTACTGTACTGGTTTTAATCCATACGCTGCATAATATATAGTGATATATATTATGCATATATGCATAATATATAGTGAATATATTTATTCAGTTTTTGCAATTTTCGGCCAAACAGGGACTCCCGAATTGCGACGAATATCACGTTTCTCATATGATATTTTGATAAAAAAAAAAATTATATTTAATTGTTATAATAGAGTGGATATATCGTCATGTTGCACTAATATTTCTTGGGTCTTGGGGGCCACAGGCAGTGCTCACCGTACCGCCACGCAGCTTCTCTTTAGTATTAACTTAGTCTACTGTCTTTTTGGTAAGTATTTTCATGATTTCATAGATGTATGTATTTTCATACAATCGTAGATGTATGTAGTGTGTGTGTATGCTTCCAATGAATAAATAAGTTGTTAAAAACTTTAATAAGAGTCATTAAAATTAGTGAACGAAAAAGAGACATAGAGTTAAAGCTGACACAAAGACACACGAAGTATGTGTTTAAAATAAAATGGTTTTGTGATGTGTTTGTTATGTAATAGACAGGGGCGCGGCAGCAGGAGGCTGTAATATATATATTTTTCCTTTTTTTTTTAGCACACAAGACGCTCGTTATCCGGCTGGAAGATGCGATCATAGTTCTCGATCAGGACCTTGGCCAGCATGTTCATGCGCCCTATGTCCAGCTGGATCTGGTTGGCACTCAGGAGGCAAGGACCCCAGACGATGGCCAGGTTGGTGGACGGCATACGATTGGAGCCACTGGCAGCAGCCACTCTGAGAAACACAAATGGAAATATGAGTTTCACATTTTTCAAATATTTTCAATTAGGACCCACCTGGTCAGGTGCTGGATGAGAAAGCGTAGAGTGGAGCGGTTCGGCTCTGGCATGTCGTCGAAGGCGATCCGCATGCGCTCGATGGCGGCCTCGTCGGAGAGATTGCGGCCCAGACGGTCGTAGGCCTCCTGGGTGATCAACGGGGCAGCCAGCTCCCGGAAGAACTGCTTGTGCAGGCTGGTCAGCGTATGGATGTCGTCGGTCTGGAGCCAGCGCGGATCGTAGATGTGGGTCAGCTTCTTCTTCAGCTCATCGACCAGGACCTTGTTGCCCGAGGCACGGTAGAGGCCGTCCTGTTCGATGCACTCGGGTCTCTCGATATAGGCACAGACATCCACCACGAAGCGCGGCACATTCGGATGGTCCGTCATGTTCAGTTCCAGGGCATTCAGGGGGGCCGAGAACAAGGGATACTTTTGCTGCTCATCCAGGTAGAGGCTGGTAACCTGGCCACGCCGTTGACGGGATTTCTTTTCGCTCTTCGGCGAGCGATTACTAAAAGATCAAAATTGTATAAAAAATATGACATTGTGGATATTTTTAGGGAGAACTTACATGCGAAACACATTGCTGTTGACGGCAACTGCACCAGTTCCAAGTCCAAGTCCAGGTAGCCCGATATGGAAAGAAAAATATATCATTTATGGCTCCAACGATTTGGCCTGCCACCCACATTCCGACAACCGTCTATCGATGAGGGCCATGGAGTCTTTCGACATTTTGACAGTCGATGCAGAAATCCAAACTATCTGCGAGACACTCCCGACTTTCGATCACAACAAATTGCGTATGAATTGGCATTATTTTTTTTATTTTTTGTTGGTTTCTGCTGAGCCCACGCAAAGCTCTCAAAGTCAGTCATTCGATCAATCCCTCCGCCACTCCGTCAGTTTATTGAGCTTTTCTCAAAATTCCTTGCCTTTTGGGCGAGAGATCATGAATCATTTTCGCGCTTTGCATTCGCATTTTTTGCATTCAGACCGGACGGGAGCCGGCGGGCAGGGAGCGTGCGGTTTCTTTAATGGGAATTCCCCACCAAAGCCAAACCTGCCCCCATCAATAATAGCCAGTGGGGCACATATAGGGGCCTCACTGTACCGCGTAGTCACCTAAGCAGTGTGTGGGCCGAACGACCTTAAAAGGCCAAACTGCCAACCAGCTCTGACTTGGCAGGCACTCGAAAAAACATCTCGCCATCAAGCGGGGGAAATATTTTAGATTCAAACACAATAGTTTCAAACAATATTTTTCATAACTAATTTAGGTATAAAGAAAGATATTTGGAACAAGTGTCTTGTTGCCGAAAAATGTCCTTAAAATGCAGTGTCTCTTGTTTTTTCAGTGTCCTGCATTTATTTTTAATTCGTGGAATAGAAATTCCCAGAGCCACAGACTGCCGGGCGCCCCGTTTAAACCTGTCTTTGGTTATTTTTCTAAAAGAAAATCTCAATGATGACCAAACTAATGCCACTTTTCAGCAAAAGCGGATTTGTTTACCTTTTAATTGCATCGTAAATGGTAAGCCCCCTTAATAGCTTAAATAATAAATTAAAATTCAAATATTATAGCCTTCAAAAAAGTCCCTAAATCGGCCTAGCTTTTGAAAAATAAAATCCCATGACACTCACACTTCATTCGCATGCGATTCTTGATGGACTTCTTGTCATCCTCGCCGGGCAGGTCCAAGAGATTGCCGATGGAGACGCTCTTGAAGCGCTGGAGAATCGTGGACTGCTGGCTCTGCTGCACCTCATTGTCCTCCTGGATCTGCTGTGCCCGCAGAATGTCAGTCACTGGCACAATCTGCAAGATACAAAGATACACAGATACAACGTGAGAGTGGAGCACGCAATCCGTATGAATATTTCATGCAAGGCGCTATAATGGGTGGTGCTGTTCTTGGGAAGATATCTGGGATTTCCAGCCAGATACACAATCCGACAATCGGAGTAGGGTTTGCAAATTAATTGCACCTTTTCGTGTCTGGTAGTTCTTTAGATAGTTTGTCTTTTTCGAAGTAATACCCTGGATTCAAGCGAGTTTATATGTTTTTAGATTCATCATAAAAATTATTCCCAATTACTAATAACTTCAAGAGGTATTCGTGGTCCCTAAAATCAGCTAAAATCGAAACTGGATGGCCTACCGTTGTTTGTCTTCGCTGCCTGGCTGCGCGGGTCGTCATTTGTTATCGCTTCTGGCTCTATATCTTAACCGACACTATCGCCCCCCCTCGCCCGCACTCGGCTCCGGCTATACTCTATTATATCTATCCGGACGGAAGGCCGGCAAGGCGGAACGGAACGGAACGGCAAGCAGACCCGCAAAACACGACAAGCACAAAAACCGTATTGATAAGAAATTGATTTCCAATGGAACTGTGAACTGCACTTTGGAAGTATATATATACAGAGAGCTATATATGTTTCTATATATTTTTTAATACTATTTCTAAATATTGATTTTTTTTTTATAGCCAGAACTTGGAATGCAAGTGCTCGAGATAACGTTTAAGCCAAGAGTGACACTCCACGGGGCTGCGTCCGATGCATTTAATGCCTTTGCCGCG
Source organism: Drosophila monieri (assembly GCA_035047585.1). Taxonomy (NCBI): domain Eukaryota; kingdom Metazoa; phylum Arthropoda; class Insecta; order Diptera; family Drosophilidae; genus Drosophila; species Drosophila monieri. The sequence goes on along the minus strand of JAWNPJ010000061.1, from coordinate 8,243,665 downwards.
CCCACTAGCCCACCACCCACCAGCTGGCACCGGCTCCCCCGGCAGTGCCACTACCCTACGCCAGTCGGAGGGATATTCTATACCAAAGTACACAATACCCTATAGTATCAGTATCGGACTATATACTTTCTATATCTTTCAAGTTATTTATTGAAAAAAGAGACATAGAAAGAAAATTATATATTATTTTCATGAGATATTAGATTAAGAAACTCAATCATAACTATAATTAATATTGAGTTTCAAAATTAACATAATTATCATAACTCCTTTCAACTTAACATAAAAAATAGCCTTTTTAGCTAGCTTCTACTGTACTTTAGGTGCCATTTAATATCCAAACATATAATTCGCACCTAGAGTGGAAATCTTGGGAAAAGCACAAGGTGCCAGCTTTAAGAGCCACCTGGAGTTCCCCAGAAAAGCGTCTGTGGCAGCAGATGTGCGGCGGCTGGAAAGCCAAAACATAAACTAAAAAGTCTCTAGGAATTCAATAAACAAATACAAACTTAAGGTAACTAAGACTTAAATTTAAAGTAAAGAAAAGGGTAAATAATATTCAAAAAATAAGACTATAAAATATAATATTTTGCAAACCTTATATGGCTTAAAAACATAAACTAAGACCAGAAAATTTGTAATTAAATCTCTTACAGTTCTGACCAATTTTAATGGCCAACGGAAATGGCTAAAACCTGAATAAACACAAAAAAGGCAAAGATCTCTGGAATAAACAAAAAAAAGGCAAAAGTGAAATCAATCGGTGGGCCAAACACAAAACAAATACACAAAAAAATTAAGGCAGAGTATCAAATTCGATTTTCGATAAATGTGTGGAGTGTAGAGCCCCCCACAGCCCCCCCCTCTGATTATTTTAACAATTAGCACTTGATAATTTTCAACAAAGTCGACGCCACGCCGTTTGCAATGATTAGAAGCAATTAGTGTTTTGGCCAAAAAAAAGGCCAGATTTTGGCTTACACGGAACAGTTGGTGAAAATGTTTGTGTGGAAATGGAAATCTATGGGTGTGCTGGCTGGTCCCAGAAACAAAAAATAAAATCAAATAAAAATAAAACCAATTTAATTGATTCGACCTCGACTAGTACATGTGTTTGCTTTGCTTTCGGTATCTATGTATCTGAGTAGCTGGGTATCTATGTATCTATGTATCTACATTTGTCTTACCGTTGGCCACATGATTCACTAACAAAAAAAACAAAAAACAAAAAAATAAACAAATAAAACTGACAAAAAAATCAAACAAAGGCAAATACAGTTGACCTTTTTTGTTTCGAGTTTTGAAAAATTGGTTTTTTTGAAGTGCGATTCGAAACTTGGAGCTTCAAGCACTTGAACACTTTTCAAGAAACATTTTCAAGTAGCTTCAAAACCAAAATTTCATATTAATTTTTTGATTTGTCAGACATCCGTTAGGGGGTAACACATATTTGTAGGCTTACGTCCAGAGATCGTGGCGTCTCTCCAACATTTCCAAGAACGAAAAGTTACAAAAATATTTGACTAATGATTAACCAATTAAATGCTGATAAACGCGGCGACCGAAGGCAGGAAATCGCCAAGAATAACACAAATACGAGAAAGAACATCAAGAGATACACTTGAAAAAATTCATAAAAATTATCTTATAGCCCCTTTATAGTTGTATATGGAATAAAAATCTATAGTTTCTATACTTTTAATAGAAAACCGGTTTGTTTTTTGTGACAAAGTTAATAAAAAAGGCCTTTGACTCAGTTAGATAATTTGCCAGAATATATTCAAATAAAAAAAACGAAAAAAGGGGGGGAACAATAAATAAATAATTGTCGTTTGGGGAGCAAACAAAAAAAGAAAAAGGGGGAAAACGCAGAGACAGAGGCGTTGGTTGGGGGCATGCTGTAGGGTGTGTGGCTATAAAAAAATAAAAAGAGGGGGGGACTGAACTCTCTCACTGCGAATTTCTATGGAATTTCGCATGCAGCGGCAACTGCAGCAAACAACAAACGTGAGAGACGAATAAAAAAATAAATAAAATCAAAAATAAATTATGCAGAAAGCGGAAAACGTGCTTATATAGATTTTTAAAATATATATATATATGCATATATATATATATATATGTATAGGAATATATAAGCCAGCTCTATAAACTATAATGCGAGGGCAGCTCCATCAAAAAACTAAAAAGATTCCCTGAAATATTGGAGAAGCTCTTAAAATGTTTTTAGTTTTAAATCCAAACATTTATCCAATTTATTTTGTTTTTAGCACAATTTTGCATGCATCTACTAGTTGGGTAACCCCCTAAAAAAACATTTTCCCACAGATCAGCCCCAACAATTGCAGCGAAACTTTGCGAATGGCATACACAGATACAGGGGATCCGAAAGATACACGAGATACAGATACATTTGCCCAGTCTAATGGATGCGACAAGTGACAGGAGTGGGAGCGAATGTAAGAGGGCACTGCAAGAAATTTCATTCACCCAAAAGTCAATTAAGAATACAAAATATTTATTTGCTTCTAAAATAAATATTTATCTTTAAGAATTATTATTGTTAAATTAAGAAAATATTACTCTTCTCATTGCCGGAGAGGTAGCTTTGGAAGACAATCTTCTTAACCCTTCAGCCCCACTCACCATATCCTCCTCGTCCTCGCAGCAGTTGACGTCCTGCAGCTGTTCCCGCCACGCCAGCACCGAGTCGGTGAGGAGAAGGCGCGCATTGGAGCGGACCCTCAGCTTGCGGCCCGCCCTGGGAGCCACGCCCCGCTTGCCGCCCAGCACCCCAGCGGCCAGAACCGCCCTCTCCCACTCCTCCTTCAAGGGCTTCGGTATGGAGACGGGGATCCGAGGGGACTGGCCGTGCTGCTCCTCCTGATCCTCGGCCTCGCAGCTGCAGCCACTGTCGTCGGTGTGGGGGGCAGGGCGGTGAGCAGCAGGAGGCGCCAGGAGCGGGGGCGGGGGCGGTGCAGGTCGCCGGATGCGGGTCATGAAGCGCTGGTGGACGTAGGATCGCTGGTAATCGTAGAAGATAGCACTGTACTTCATCGGCTCCCTGGGACTGTAGAAGATGCAGATGTTCCGCAGGATGTCATGCACGAGGGGTACGATCTTGGGCGCTTCGTGGAGGAGCGGAGGAGCCGGGGGAGCTGGTCCAGGAGCAGCAGCACTGCCCCGGCTGCTTATGGAGCCCAAGGTGGCGGTGCTATTGGTCACTGTGCTGCCCAGGCTCAGGGTCTCATCCGCCTCGGCCTCCATTTCCATTTCCATTTCCGCCTCCGCTTCCCGGGAGTACATGAACTCCGCGTCCGTCTCCCACGCCCCCTGGTCCATGGAGGCGGTGGGCGAGGGCAGGGGCGTGGGCAGCATCAGCTTGGAGCGCTTGGTCAGCGTCGAAGTGGACACTTTGTGGCGCACCCCGGCGGCAAAAACGGCCGCCGCCTGGAGTGCCATCACATCCGCATCGCCATCGGAGGGCAGGGACTCGTCGTAGTCCTCCACCAGCTCCAGTTCCTCCTCATCCTCATCCTCATCCTCGTCGTCGTCCTCATCGTCCTCGTCTTCGTCCTCCTCGTCGAGGGTCTGGGATTGTATGATATCCTGATCCGGTTCGAGGGTCTTGAACTTCCAGATGGGTTGATAAATGGATTCCTCCTCCTCCTCCTCCTCATGGTCCTTGTCCATTGCCTTTGGCAAGGACTCCTCCGCCTGGCGGGTTGTGCTTAGAGCTGTTGTGGGATTACGAACTGGTACTTTGGGGGCTGGACGTCGCACTTTGATCACGCAATTCTACAAATTTCAAAAAAAACTTCAACATTTCAAAACTTTTTCAAAAAAATCTCGAAAAAGGCATTTTTGAAAATTCGAAATTGAAAAACTGACTTGGCAGATGGGACTGTTATTTTAGGGGTTTCCCCTTTCTCTTAATTATTTTTTTATCTTTAAGCAATATCATCACTAAGGAGGCTCTTTATTTTATTTTCAACAAATAAAAAAAAACTCACGGAAAAAAATAAAGTGAAAAAACAGAACGTTAATGATTATTTTGGAGTTATCTTTTGTTATCATTTCCGACTTGTTTGCTTTTCTTCACATATTGCTTTTTTTAGTTTTATTTTTTTTGCATTGTTTGATGATTGTTTTTAATTAGATAACTTTGTTTGTTATTGTTTTTTTTTTGTTCTTTGTCGCTCCATCGCCATCCCTTTTGCACACAAACCGTTAATCAATTTCGAACTTTAATAAAAAACAAACTAAGAGCACTGGGAAAAAAACTCTAAAAAGCGAGTTTTTTAGGTTAAAACATTTTTGAAATACTTGTTGGCACTTTTTGTTCAGTAGTGTGACCATGTTTAGTGTCTGGGCACACTGCTTCACTTGTTTTTTATTCAAAAATGCATAACTTTTTGAATTCTTTCCAAGAACTTTGTTAGTGTGACCATAATTCGAATCTGGGCACACTATGGCCCAACCACCTTTGAAAACTTTCCCTCTAAGCTTTTTTTCTCAGTGCCTTAGTTTTGCATTTTTTTCTTCTATTGTTGGTTTTTTTTTTTAATGAGTGTTGACCTGTGTGATTTGTTGTTGCTGTTCGCTGACATTGCAATTGCCCGTATTGTTGTTGTTATTGTTGCTGCTGCTGCTGCTTTCATTGTCATCACTAATGCTTTTGTTGTTGTTGTTGCTGGTGGTGCTGTTTGCATTATTATTGTTGTGGTTGTTGTTATTAGTGGGGCGCTCTGCCTCGCCATTTGTCTTTGGCGCTGCCATCAAAGCTCTGCCGCCGTGTACACTGTTATTCTTTTTGTTGCTGTTGCTGTTGCTGTTGCTTCGGCTGTCCTCGCTGTTATTGTTTTTCTTGACGTCGCCGCTGTTATCGCTTTCGATCACTGGCCCTGCTACCTCTGTCCCTGTCTTGACACCGATCTCTTCGCTTCGTTTCCGACGACGAAGCTCCGCAGACACGTCGTCACTCTCTGGCGTCGACGGAGCGACTAACCGAAGCACCAATTCTTCGCCCGCTGATTCATGATCGACTCTCTTCGCAGACGCTCTTTTTCCCGCTCTTTTCAGATAAGCTCGCATGGCGATCGTTGAGTGATGGCGTCGGCGTTGGTGGTGTTGTTGTTGTTGCTGCAGAAACAGCCATTGAGCCAACGATTTGTCATAGCTGGTGAGAAAGCCACGCACACACACATGCAGCGACGAAGAGAACACAATGGCCTGCATTAGCTGCCAAAGAGAGTGAATGGTGGCTGTGGGTGGCAGGACTCTTGCAATCTCCAGTTCTTCGCGTTCCTTTGCATCCTCCTGGAGGTTGCTGAGGAACTCACTGACCAGATCCGGTGTAACGGCACATCGACGCTGCTCCTCCGGCCTCTCTTTGGGCTCTCTCTTAAGCCGGAGCTTCCTCTTAAAGTTATCCACCGCATCGACCTTTTCTTCTTTGGTTCTTCGCAGGATCACATTCTCCTTCTCCTCCTCGTCCTGCTGCGTCCATTCCCTTTCTCTTTGGTACGAAGCCGGCACACTCTTGGGCTGCTGCCACGCCCCCTCGTCGTAGTGATGGACCTGACTGCGCAGTGACGTCATCCACTGGCAGACGCTCTCGTTGAGGTACAAGGATGCCACCTCGACGCTCTCCTGATCCTGATCTAGATCATGTTCTTGCTCGATTTGCAAGAGGCGCATGCGCGATATCCTAGGCTTCTTGCGCTGCTCTCTTTCCGGCTCTCTTACGCGCCCGTAGATGTGCTGGTCGCTCTGGCTGCTCTGAAGCTGACTCTTCAGCTCGCAGATCCTTTGCATGTCGAAGGTCTCCTGGGTGCGAAAGACCTCGTCCACATTGTGTATGATCTCGAGGGATCCGCCGGCCGGAGCGCGAACCTTCTCGCGCTCTTTGACCTCTCTCTGGAAGATCCTGCGCTGCAGCGACGCCGAGCGATTCAGTTGCTTAAGAGAGCCGAAGAGACGGGTCAAGGTCGCGGCACTGGACTTGGAGTAGTTTAAGAGAGTGCGTGACTTGCTTTTGCCGGTAGTGGGTGGCGTCGAGGGCGTAGAGGGTGTGGTGGAGTTGGGGGTATCCCCTCCCTCCCTTTGGCACTCGCACTTTTCATTGTCACTGTATATTCCCCGGCATATCTCGCAAATATTCTCATAGATATTGCTCTCCCTCGAGTCCTTTAAGAGCGGCGGTGGCGGTGGCGGGGGCGGCGATGTGGGCTGAGTTCGCACCACCCCACCGCTTACGATACACTGACAGAAATGACAGTAACGTCCTTGGGCGGCGAAGACTCCGTAGCCGCAGCCGCGACACAGATTCTCGTAGATGGCCTCGCGGGGAAAGTACTTTCTCAGCTCGGGGATCGGATGACTCTTTCTGGAACTGGAACTGGAGCTCTCGGCTGGAAGGTTCTCGTAGATGTGGTGCAAAGACTCCTCCCCCAACCGGAAGTTGTCGTTAATGTCCGCCGATCCATTCGGAAGACTTTCTTCCAACCGCTGCTGCTGCGGCATTTCTCCGGCTCTCTTTGTTGCTCTGCCACTCTTTCTCGTCTTCTTATCGCATGCTGCTGTGTCATAATTCAATATTAAGTGAGAAAATGGAATGATAATTCACAGATTGGAAAATAAAGAGAGAGAGAGAGGAAGAGGAAGAGAGAGTTAAACTGTGAGATGTTTGAACTGCACTTTGTTTTTTGTTTTCTTGTTTGAAGCTCAGGCCCGAGTATCTGTATCTCTATCCCAATTGCACCGACATTCATTATCTTACTCTCACCCCAACTAACACACACACACACACACACACTAGTACACACAGCAACACCCTGAAGAGTCGCTGCACTCTGCACTCAATTGGCCCAAGTCATTCCACTTCCAATTGGAATAACTTTTCTTCAGCTTAACCCGTTGGTGGACAGGGGGTCTAAAATGACTCTAAACGTAATTCAAATAAACTGTAGTACTTTAAAATCTTTTTAACTAAAAATAAAGTTTATGGGAATAAATCACTAAAAATCATTTATAACTAACTAATGATTAAATACATTTTCCTTTAATTTATTTGGAAGAATCTTAAAACCTTTTATACCAAAAACACCTAAAGGTTAACCTTAATTTTAATCATTTTTCCAAACACCCCATTTTTTTTTTACAAATTAAATGCCTTTTCATAATTAATGAAAAGCTGGCCTGCAGCTAAAAAAAAACCCCTCGAGGATTAAAAAACATTAACTGTTCTTTTTTTTTTTATTTTTTTGGTTACTGGTTTTCAAAGTGCTTTGTGTTTTTCGATTTTTGTTGTTTTTGTTTCGGATGACGACGCCGACAATGATGATGGGGATTGGATGAATCATCGGTCGAGTCCACCAAACCATGTCGGTTTAAGAGGCGTGTCCCCCAGGCCCCCGATCTCCCCTCTTTAAATTCAAATTAAACGCCAAAGAGAGGCGCGAAACGTTGGAGAATCCCCTGAGAAAGCCCTGAGAATGGAAGACTGAGAAACAGGTTAGCCAGCCGAGAATTGTGTAACGCTGGCCGACTTCCTCACCTACGCCTCACAGGTGCCGCCAGGTAAATGGAATGTGCACCATGGAATGTGGATAAAATACACTTGTCAAAATATCCCCTTCAACGGGGGAAATATTTTTAATAGGATTTATTTTTATTTTTATTAAAATAAAGATTAAATATTCAGTGCAAAGCTATCTAAACTAGCAGGTCTAGAGGAAAAGTTTGTCAAAAAAAATATATTTTGACTAAAATATTTGTTTTTTTCTCAGTGCCTAGCTATCTGAAACGTCAGGCCCCGGAGGCACCCTAATGGAGCTAAGGTGCCAAGAAACAAGGGTCTTCGTCTGTCCATTAATCTCTTGATCAGGCTAAGTGGCGTAGAGAATCGGGCCTTATCTGACCAAGAGATCACAAAATCATTCTATACAAGAGTCTAGGACGAGTCTTTAACCCGCAAACACCCCAGGAGAAAGAGCATTTTGGATTTCCATGTAATATATATTAGGCGATTGCCACTAGTATTAAAATATATGGTCAGTGGGTGCGTCGACGAGTGGATCTCCCCATCCACCAACTGCGCATCCGTGGGTGGATGTGTCATGTGAGTTAAGTTGGATGTGTAGGTAGTGTTGAAGTTGGGGGATTCGTGGTAGGACAATTAATCCGTGAATCCTTGATGCCATCCCGTACGCCACGACTTGGCTTTGGCCCCCAAAGTATGGATGAGGAACGTATGAGGATATTGTATTATGGGACACCATTTCATGGTAGAGGGTTCTCTCATTAGTTCTTCTGGTATTTGAGGGCCATTTGAATGAAATTGGCGTAGGAGATGTGACCGGTACCATCGGGATCCGCCTCCTGCATCATCTGTTGTACGGTGGCCTGGTCCGGTTCCTCGTCCATTATGTCCTCCAGTGCCTGGTATAGTTCATCGGACGATAGGACACCGTCGCCGTCTCGATCGAATCGTTCGAATGATTCGCGCAGCTGCTCCTCTCGCTCCGCCCTGACCATCATCCGGCAGAATCGCTCAAAGTCCACGGCCCCATTATTGTCGGTCTCCACCGCCCTGACCATGTCCTGGAGTTCGGCCGGAGTCGCCCGCCGTCCCAGCTGCTGCATTACGGCATTCAGATCGTCGATGGTTATAATTCCGGTATTATTCTTGTTAAGTAATGCATAAATTTCTTGTAACTCGGCTTTGTGTTGTTCACTCCAGCTGTTCATGATGGGTTTTGCAACTATATATATATATATATATATAAGGTCCTATATATATAATACTGTTCTTCTTCTGATAATGTTCTACTGATCCTAAGCACCATAATATATTTCAGCTTCCATTTAATATAATTTATTCCTCACTTTATACTCACTATGACTTTATTGAATTACTTTGTTCTAATGCTTATCGGAAATTTTGCTTGAATTTGGATTACACTTCTCGAGGCCAAAACAAAAAATTAAATGAAAATAAAATTATACTATTTTATTTTTTTGAGCGTTTTTTTCAGTCCTGCCCGTACTGCAGCTCAACTACAAATGATTCCTAACCCGGGCTGGATTCCAAAGGTCTACATTTTTGGGAGTTCACGGACTGCTTGGATTAAAAAAAATTTTAAATTATGAAAAGCACAGATTGCTTGATTGGGGGGAGTTTTTGGAAGCTGGCTCTTCAAGTGATCTGGTCTCTCTAAAATAAAAGACCATTCCAACAAGTACCTCATTCCTCATTCATTTTAGTGTTTAAGCCTTATTGAACTTTGCAAGCTTAGGTTAAATATTATCCACAAGTCTTTACATTCATTAACATTCACTATAATTGTTTATCTTTTCATGAAAATCACACCAACGGTCTTAAGGAGCCCTGCATTCCAACTAGCCTACTTTCAGGCGTAGGGGAGAAAACAAAGCAGAAACTCTTCAAACAATGAAGCCCCAAACTAGAAGGCACTCAAAGCCTTCGATGATTTGCTTGGGAAAACTGAGGCTTGTGAATTATCTACGGACTTCTGACTGCGGCGATGATTCACTACTTTGTGGCATTTTGCATGAATAACGACGAGTGTTTGTCAAGTAATTGAAAAATGTATACGTACTACACTTATAGTTAAATAAGAAAAAAGACTTGAAGCCCAGACTTGAAGCGGGGCTTGGCCCGCCTGATTTCCCATTTAGGTTCCAATAAGTCTTATCTCACAGATTCATTTCCCTCCTTCTCCCTCTGTCCCTCTAGCACTCTAGTTTTTCTCCCTTACAATAGATCTGCTTCATATATAGTTATATATTTCGATGATCCGGAGAAATGTTCGATTTAGGGAGCTCCAGAGATTCCATTCTTAAAACTTAGGCACCAATCAAGCACTCAAACAAAAACAAAGTTCACTGATAAGACTGCCTCAGCGATAGTATTACGAAATCGGGCTTACTATATAGAGTCTATATAGTCTATTGTAAGTGGCGTCCAGAGCTGCAGGCGCGACGCGTTCGCGAATTTAACAGAATATCAACTGAAATTGAACTCAAGATGCCGCCGAGCAGTTTTCTTGGGTGGCGACTGACGTCGACGCTGGCAGAGCTATGGACGCTGGCAGCGACGCCGACGTCGAGGCTATGGCGATGGCGATGGCGGGATGCCGACCTCCGGTCACATCGAGAACTCGAGCACTCCACACACTAGACATCAAAAATTGGGTTTCAATAGTCTGGGGTTCGTCACCAAAGTTTTGAGTTGGAAAACTCTTAAAACTCAAAATCTTAAGATATTGGAAGTTTCTCAAAACTATTCATAAGTTTCTCTGTACTCTCCATAATCTAAGGATTCTAATATCAAAAAAATATTATTTTAAAATATTGAACTGGATATCCTGAAGATGGCTGAAGATTAGATCCTCAATCTTAAAGATCTAACATTAAGGTGGAAGACCCTCAACCTGCTGACTAGTGTCCTACAGAGATCAGTGTTTTTGGGGAGTATGGAGAATGGAACGGAACCGATCCCCCGAGAATCGTGAATCGAGAACCACATGTTTGTAATGGAACATGGGCAACATGTGTGTTTGCCCATCTCTCTCTCTCTCTCCCTCTGTGGGCAGTGGGTAGTGCGGCATGCCGCATGGGGCGTGGCAACGACAAAAGACGCCTTTCATACCCAACGCCCGTTGCCTAATTAAGCATATCGAGAGCATTTCCACGGGCGGTGGGGGACCCTAACTTGGGTAAGGGTGGGGCTATAAAACAGAGGGTTGGCTGTGGGGGTTACACAGAAAATATAAATATGATAACGACTAAGCCCCAGTTGAAGTATATATTCTACATATGTATTTAATATCAATTGCATAAAAAGCTTAAGAAATATACTCCTTCTATATACGTTTTTTGCAAGCGATTCGAGATATGGAAATGGGAACTGTACTTTGAATGAATTATACTAAACGATCGAGGCTAAAAATGTAGCTAACCTTTTTTTCTTGTTAATATATATAATTAAATATACTATTTAATATTTCAAAATAAGTAAAAATTATTGTTTAAAAATATTATATATATAGTTTTTAATATATATTCTACAGAGTTAATTTTTAAAACCAATTCATCATAATCCCTAATCTAAACTATTTAAGACTTAATTCCGTTTTATGTTTAATAAAATAAAAGTATATATTTTATACTTAAATAATCTCTATTCAACTGCCCCCAAGTGTCGTTGACAAAGCCAACAAATTCCCAGCCCTATATTGCATTCAACTTGCGTCCAAGCAAGTGTCCGATATTAGAGGTAGTGCCCTAAGGTTGGGCAAACATCAAAGTTTATATTTGTCAGAGCCTATATAGTCTATATGGACAATGGGGAGAATATATGGGCACCCAATGTACAATACATCTATGTATCTGACGGATGCATCTGCCTCCGAAAGGGGGAATGGAAAATAATAAACAGAAATGAGAATCACAATCAGTGGAAAATTGAGAAGAAAACGCTGAAGGAATCGCAATGCAGTCGAATGTTCCAACATTATGGTCGCTTGATCTTTGAACTAAATTAATTAAGCACAATGAACACAATTGTTGTTGTTGTTTTTTCTGCTGTCAGTTTCAAATGTATCCAGCAGATACACAGAGACATAGATACAGATACAACTAGCACTCACAACAAAAGAAAGAAATGCATTCAGACTTTGTGGCCAAACAATGTTGGCAGAATTCCTTTTTCTAGAATAACATTAAAGGGTATATAGATTTTTAAAAATTAAACAAGGAGATTATATTTAGATTTAATAAAAATATTAACTAGCTTATAGATTGAAAAAATTGTGCTCGAAGTGCGAAGGTTTCTGGGACGAAAGCAACCCTACAAAAATATGCCATAAAGATTGGTGACGAATGTATTTCAAATAACTTGAATTTAAATATAAAACAATTATTAGTTTTCATAAAATTCAGTGTGATTCATTTAACCAAAATAATACTTTATTGATGATATAAAATCGTTATTTCCAGGGTAACCTCCATTTCATTTTTCAAATCCATCGATTTCCTTAAGAACATTTTTTTTCATGTATTCGCTTTCAATTTCCGTCTCTTATTACTATTTTTTTTTTATAGCCCCGCCTCATATTTGGCTTTTTCTGCGGGTCTTCGGCAAAGAAAAAGGGGTGACCCACCGCTCATGGTTGATGGCTCATGCCCCCCAGCCCCTCCCTACCCTATACCTATACCATATTCTTCTCCACAACCCCCAGTTCCAGCCATGTCCCTGTCCAGATCCACACTCTCGTCTTTGGCAGCATTTATGTTTTTATGTTTTTGTCGGTAATGAGTTGGCTGCTACGCCAGCAGAGCAGTCGACGCAGACGCCAGCCGCGGCAGCGACTGCAAGTGATGATGAAAGTGAAAGCAGAGAAAATAAGCTAGATTCTATTTCTAGACCAGAACGAACAGGTGCTACAAAATTATTCTTTAAATGAAAACTAAGAACAAAATATTTTTTGGATTTCTGAAACATTTTTCTGAATAAAATTTGAGGAAAAGCATGAGGCATCAAGAAAACTAAACTAGGAAAAGGACCTAAAAGGGTTATTATTTGATAAATAAAATAAAAGTAAAGTAGGTATATTTTTTGAAAATATATTTTAATTATTTAGATTTTTTTGGCTACTTTTTAACCGTCAAATGGGCTTCTCTGATGCTGCAGGCTGCATGTGACTGAATTGTTTATTCCCCCTCCCATTAACTTTATGATTATTATTGTTGGTGGGCCTTCGAGCGTCTTGTCTCGTTTTTTCATTTTTTTGTTTGTTTTTAATGAATTTTATTAAGCGAGACAGCAGCCACTATATAGCCTCGGATCGGAACGGATCGGATATGGCATAATGGGGTGGGATTGGGTGACTTCGGGGGCTTCGGTTACAGCTCTTGGTTGACGCCCCAAAAAGAAAAGAATGGTTTTTAAACTTTTTTATTGGCCCATAAGTGTGACTCATTTGCGCTCAAATACTGTATGCATATTGGGCAATCAAATCTAATCCGCGGGAATTAGTCATTAATTGATAAATTAAACAATTTGGCGATAAAAAGAGAGAACTCACCAAGCAAACACAATTTGAAAATGTTTTTTTTTCTCGTTTTTTTATGACCCTTAATGGCAATTATGTCGATGGACATTTTGCCTGATTAATTTGGCAGCGAAGAACAAACTAATTGCTCGTTAATTTGCACAATTATTTTTTATTAGAACTTTTTTTGTTTAAATGAATAAATAATTACATAATTGAGTGCTCAGTTTGAAGGGAAATTCAACTTTTTTAACCCAAAAGCAGGAAAAGTGGTAAGTTATATCAAAATTAAGTTTGGCCTTCATGATCAAAAGCTTTTTATTTTATTTCTTAATTATTTAATAAGAAGAATCTTAGCTTTTAGGAAATGTATCTAAGGCATGTTTAAAGCCTGTTTTTTAAAGAAGGCTCCGCCCAAGAATCGGATGAGAATTGGCAGAGATATAGACATCCCGGTGGGCCATAGAGGGGTTCCCCGCATTTTTCAAGGGGATCCCCTAGGAAAAGTTGAGAAAAAATCTGAAAAATATTTTGCATTGAGATTTTGATGCAGGATGATGGAGAATCGATCTAGAAACCGAATAAGTCACTCCGCTTGAGGATCGGATGGGAATTGGCCGAGATATAGACATCGTGGGGGGCCATAGAGGGGATTCAAACATTTTTGAAGGGGATCCATGGGAAAAGTTGAGAAAAAATATGAAAAATATTTTGCATTGAGATTTTAATGGAGAATGATGGAGAATCGATCGAGAAACCCAATAAGACACTCCGCTCGAGGATCGGATGAGAATTGGCCGAGATATAGACATCCCAGTGGGGCATATGGGGATCCTATGGATCCTAATTCGATATAAAAATCGTTTGAGGATATTATTTCCACCATTACTATTCTCTTATAGCACTTGGCAAGTAAAACTAAAAAATAAAAGAGTAAGGAAAAGAGAAATTGGCTGCAGGAAATCAGAGCAAGAAAATGAATAAATCAAGAGCAGGGGGGGAAGTAATACGATGAATAATACGAATGTATCTCTGTATCTGTGGCCGCGTTTTGTCCGATGGCTGATGACAAAATTGTTTAATTTGTCAGTCAACGAACCGAATGATAAACTCACTCGATTATTGTGGAGAAATTTGCCAAGCAATTGGCATAACACTTTGTATTTGTGCCAAATTGGGTTCCAAGTTGTATCTTAACTGCCCCTCAAAATCAGTTAAAATACAAACATGCTTCTAATTTGCCTATAAACCTTTTCAAAAACCGTAAAAAACGGAAAGCTTCTCCATTAATTAGTCCACAGACTCAAAAGCAAGAAAAGCCCACAACAAAACCCAAACAAAAACAAGATAATGAAAAAAATAAACATTGCATTTGCCATTGCATCAGTGCACTTCATGGGTTAAGAGGTGGGGAAAAGCGGCGTAAAAAAGCGAAACAGAAAAGGGGGCTAACAAAAAGTGGTAACAGAGGCGGGGGGGGCTTACTGGGCAAATAATAGAAGCCTCTATGCGGTTCGGTAACCCTACAAAACCCTACAAAAACCCAGTTCCCAGTAGTAGGCATTTGAGGAGCATTCAGTTCGAAGCCAAAAAGTGTAGATCAAACATCCTATTCAGTCTACAACGAAGATATAAGCTAAAGTCTAAGATATAATTTATTATTTTCAAATATATTTTCTAAAATGAGTCGAAAGGAATTGGTTTCCTGCAAAACTCTACAATTTTTTAACGAGATACTGGTGAGTGATCTAAAATGTATCGAAGAGCTGTCCACCGGTAAGCATAAAAGCTACAATCGATTAGAATCAATCGGATGAATAATCGATCGACTTGTAGGCCAACTAATGGACTATCTTTTCGAGGGATCTGTTGCGTTGGAAAGTATCCACTTCGCAACCAATAAAAAACTCTATATGCGCCTCAACTTTGATGCCCTGGAGCTCAGCTTCAAGTTGATGAAAATACCGGTGACGATACCCGTCGAGTCCTTGGTGACAGGGGACTTTGAGGCCAACTTTAGCTTCGGCGAGAGGAACGACGGAATCAATAAGAGGAACGATTTTTTTCTTCCAGATACTTTCAGGACATAACTCTGGGCCCCCCCTGGAACACTGAAGTGTACCGACCTGAAGAAGTAGTTCCCTCAGCGAAAGTGAAACTAGTCTTTGCGCCAAGGGCTCCGAAACGGAGGGATTCGGATTCTTAAACTGGATATCAACTCGAGATCTATCTCGGCTCCAACTTATTTCCAACTTATCTCGTCTCTGTCGGAGCTAACTTTCACCCCGAATGCAAATTTTTGGACACGGCTTTGCATATTCGTTTGAAGCCTCCAATAAAAGACCAACGGAGCACAAAAAGTTATAGTTTTCTTGGTGGGCTTGGTAATCCCCATGAATCAGCGATAAATCAAACTGATAGAGCCTATTGGGGGGACTTAAAATGCAACAGAAACAGGTGTGTGTGATCATGAATAGTGGAATTTATAGAAAGCGGTTTTAAATAAGGGCTAACAAGGCACTACCTCTATGAACTATTCAATAATTATAGGAAATATCTCCCCTATAAAATATTACAAGTCTGGAATAGCTTTACGAGCAAGTTTAAGGTCATTTTTCCAAAGTTGATTACTTCTTTGTGGCTGACCTTACAAACCAGTTGGCTGTTGATGGATGTCTGTGATGGATGGCTGAATTATATTCATAATTCCCCCTCGTAATTATCACGGCGATATAAACTTACCCTCAAGGCACTGTGATTGCGATTATTGGAGGTCAAGTCCAGCATTGAACTGGCTCGTAACTTTTGATTCTCGGACAGATTTTTGAGAGCACTGCGATCCAAGTCAGTGGGGGTTGGCAGATCCGACAGGGTCTCCTCAATTTCTTCATCTATTTGAGAATCCGTTTCTCTATTTTGATCATCGCACTCCTGGCAGGATATGTTCTCCGCCGATGCCAGCGAGGATGTTATCGAATCCGTGGTGCATGTGGAAATCGTGGGGGAGGTCGAGGTCCATGTACTTGTGGGTGGTGTTATACTTGTGAGCGTGACTGTTAGCCTCCCGATGCCCTCGTTGTTGTTGTCAATGTTTATACTGCTGCTATTGAGGTTGTTGTTGTGATTGTTGATATTATTATTATTTTGGGGACTGGAGTTCTTGGTGTTTGTGTAGAAAACTTGGGAAATACTGCGAAAAATGGTGCGATAACCCCTTTTATTCTCCGCATCGCCGGCCATGATCACTTTCAGCTTGTTTGTTTTTTTTATTCTTGATTTTTCACTCACTTTTTGTTTTACTTTTTGTTTGGATTTTTAATTAAAATTATTCATTAAATTATGTGGGAGTGCTGCACAGAAAAAAATTGTGGGTTCAAACAGGGTAACATTATTTTAAAGATTTAAATAATATTTGTTTTGCTTTTTCCTTAAAATTATTTTCAACACAAACTATTTTCAATAATTTATTGCACAGAAAAAAATTGTTAAATTTATTGATTAAAAGTTAGAACTATTTTTGTTACTTTGTATTTTTTCGTAGTGTATCCAGAGTGTCAGAAAAACGGTAAGTGCAAAGACATGAGCAACACCTTCTGCCTCTGGGTCTCTTATCTAAGTTTTTTGTCAACACTGTATCGGGTGTTTTTTTTCCAACATTTTTATAACACAAATCAATCGTAAAACTGTAACACAAAAATAACCATAATTACATATAGGTATGTATGTTTTTTTTGGAATATTGAAATATATATGTGGTGTTTAGAAAATAGCACGGGAGACGCGTTCGGGCAGCGACGGCCAACTAAATCGCTTTGGAGCCCAAAGCGCTGCCAACCGTTTGGGGGCGCCAGCGCCGGCGCTGACGTTGGCAGCGGCGCTGGCAGCGCCTGTTGTCGTAATCGCTTTTCTTGCCTCTTTGGTTTCTGTTGCTTCTTTTTTTTTTTATTTTTTGCGTACTTTGTTGTTTTTTGGATTTTTTATTTTTTATTTTTTTTTGGTTTTTTTTATGGGGGCTTCTCTTCTAGGCGCACAGTGGGTGGGGGAGGCTTTTTATTTTTGCTTAATTATAGAGTTTAGCAAAACTATTTAAATTCAGTTTTGAACCTTGTTTTTTATTTCTCGATTTGCCTTCAATTACAAATACAAATTATTCACTTTTATGCTAATTTAGATTTATGATGATTTTATGAAGGCTGGAAGAACCAGTTTTTGCGCCATTGTAATCAGAATTTTTTTCAAAAACCACTGTAGCTGAAAGTTCGAAACCCACTTGAAGATTTAGTATTTTTTTGTTGTTCGATATGGAAAGCTTTCTTCTTCGAGTCTTCGTATTTAAATCAACCCACAACAATGTATGCTATATGCAAATATATATATTGAAAAAAAAAAAAAAAAAACACTAACCAGAAACCAGATGGCAGCGACAAAAAGCCAGATTGGGAGAACAATAGTGACACAAATTGGACAACACATGGAGTAATACTAGACGAGGGGGAGACTCCCGAAGGGGGTTGGCTTTATCAATCACGACTTTCACCCAAAAATAGCTAAAACAGCTAAAAAAAAAACAAAAACAACTAAAACAGCAAGCAGATGATGCAATGAGCCCACTGTGCAGTTAAACGTTTTACACGCAAAGTATTTATCAATGCCCACCGTTGTCATTGTTGTTGTTATCGCGAGTATGTGACACTATATAGATACCACTATATACACACACATATCTATATAAATAAGTGCAGCTAAAATATAATATATTCGTTTACAAAAATTCCAAAGCATTTGTTTACGACGAGGTGGTGTTCGAAGCCCGTTTGTTTATCAACCAATTAAATATTGTTTTTAATTTTTTTTTTTATGTAAATGAGTTTACATAACTTAGACATTAAAGCAGTAAATGGAGCAGTTAATTGAGATGGTTTTTTGAACGTTTTTGAAGTGTATGATTCTAGAATTTTTCGACTCAAAAACTTTATTTTGTAACAAAAATATTTCTCACTAACATTTGATTTTATTTTTTTCATTTATTTATCTTTTATTTGTTTTATTTTTTCATTTAGGCCTTCCTCTCTGCTACAAATGGTTGGATCGATGTTTGCTTTTGATTTTGTATCTCTTCGGGCCCAATTACGAAGTGAATTACTCACTGGGCCACTTGGCAAACTACAAACTGCAAATTGCAAATTGCAGAAATGCAACTGCAATTGCAATTCTCACTGATAGCACAGTGACTATTGATATTGCTGTTGTGGCTGTTGCTGTTGCTGGTGTGTTGCTGGTGTTGGTGTTGCAGATGCAACAGCAACTGCAGAAATTGCAACTGGCAGTGCAATCGTCACGTACGCGATTTAATTAAATGCCCCGCGGTGTTCGCACATCGCATCAAAAATCAACAAGAAATTAACAAAACCGAAACCGAGAAGCACTTAAAATAGAGCTAAAATACTGGCTTAAATACAATAAAATAGAAGCTAAAATGCTAAAAAGTTGAAAAGGCAAAACAAAAGCAAAGCGAACGGAATGGAACGGCGGTTGACAGGCGACTAAAAATCAAAAGCCCAGCAACTAACTGGCCAACTGGCACACAAAACACGCCAACAGCCAAGCAACAACAATGCAACAGCAACACCAACAACAACAAATAAACAAAAATAAACGAAAAAAAAAAAAAACTATCAGATTCAAAAAACCTAAAACCAAAGCAAAACAATACCGAATCGGAATAGGAATAGCAATGGAAAATAGATGTAACCAAAAACCAAAGCTGAAGAAACACCGGTCGCACCTCTGCTGCTGCCTCTGTCTCTGTCTCTGCCTCTGCTGAAGTCGACCGAGGCAGAGGCAACAACCCACAACCCACGCAAACGTCAAACGGAAAGGGAGAGACCCCAAAAGCCCATAAAAACTAAAGGGTAGCTCACTTCGAATACCAGATACCTCACACTCCAAAAAAAAGCCAGGTGCAAACTAAATATTCCATATCCCGGCAACCACACAGAAAATTATATATTTTAAGTTTAAAAAAAATTAAGCAAAAAATTGCCTTAAGCTTTCGTTTTAAATATATTTCAAAGTTGGGAGTTTTAAGGAATAAACTATAAAGTATCCCACAGGAAAGTATTATTAATACTTTTGTGGATTTCGGTAATAAAATTAATTTATTATATAACCAAATATAATACAAGTTTAATTAAAATTTAATTAAAATAATAATCTAATTTAACTTCTAAAAAAGTGCATCAAATGTCACAACTAGCACTTGATGTTCCTTGATAGCCAAGACACAAACTAATCCCCACTTTTCAGGGGGATTGCCTTTATCGGCCGGCAAGTGAGTCACTCGAGGGACTGATATCCCCCACGTGAGTGATGGGCATGTATTAAATGAGTCTCTTTGGTTTTTTTTTTGAATAATATTTACATTCATTCACATGCGAGTGAGTTTGTGTGATTCGAGAGTCTTGGCAGCAGAAGGCGGCCCAAAACGCGAGCGAGTTGCGTGGCTAATGTTCGCAAAACAATGCCGAAAAACCCGTCAAAGGGGGATCGTCTCAGAAAAAAAATAAATGACGAAATTACAGCAGCAACTACACACATGGCTATAAACAATGCACACTTGTGGCCAAAACCAGAAACAAAGTCAGCCCAAAAAAGCAAATGCCAAGCAAATATTTCGCAAAATGAATTATTAGTATTTTTTGATTTCTTATAATGTTCTAATTTCGTGTTGTGTAAAAAACAATAGATAAAAAATAGTAGACATAGAAAGGAATTTGATTAAGGGGTATTTTTTTCAACAGAATAATAATAATAATTATAATTATAATAATTATAGTTATAAAAATGGAATACTGAATATCCACCAACGCAAGGATCTCTGGATTTTGTTTTAGTTGCCTTTTTTGTAAACAAAAATTGTATTAATTCAAAAATAAGATTAGAAACGATTTAAAGCACCTATCTACCTTTCAAGTGGGCTTTACAACCATGATTCATCCAACTTTCCCAGAGACTCAACCACTTTTGCTGAATTAAAGTCCTCACAGTCACTATCAGACACTATCTGTGGTGTTCTTTTGGGAATAATCACAAAATAAAATCAGTCGCCTTTTTTGATTTCAAAATAATTTAATTTTTAAGCTATTCGTACAATAGATTTTACAGATTTTTGTTAATATTTTTGGTTTGGCACTGGGATATATAAAAATAAAATGAGATCTTACAGAATGAATTACAATTCTCTCTTACTAAATCTCACAGTTGATGCTTTTTTGATATGCTCCTCTTAAGTTTGATTTTGATCTTACTGGAGACACAATCAAAATGGTTTGGGAAAAACGTAGAGAGAGAAATATATATATATATATCCACAAGTACATGAAGCAAAACAAAGAAATAAACAATCGACGGCGACGTCAGCTAAGAGTTTGGACCCTCCTTGTGGAGGGGCGACTCGTGATTCTGGCGATACAGGCGATACTACTACTCCTGCTACTTATTCGTCTCATCCAGCTCCTTTTTTCTTCTCACTCCAAGTCCTTTTCCCGAAAGGATATAGAAAGTCTAGACATGGCTCTCGATAATGCTGCTCGACGAGGAGGTACGCAACTCGCACAACTCCTGCATCAGATCCCGGAAGAGCATAGGGTTCACATTCACACTGACCTTCATCAGCAGGAACCAGTCCCCAATCGTCAGATCCCTCAGCGCCCTCTGCACATGCCGCTTCTTCATGAACCTCAACTGACTCCGGATCATCTGCTCCCGTAAGGTCTTGCTGATTATCATCGCCACGCGACAGACCAAGTTCAGGCCGGACATCAGGGCCATCAGCAGGAACCAGGCCCACAGGAACACGAAGATCTTCTCGTTCAAAATGTTAAGCGGCAGGATGCAGAGATTGTCCATGATATTGGCCGTTCCGCTGGCCCCGAACTTCAGCACCTCGCACTTGGCAATCTTGGGGAAGACACTCGAGGAGACACGGTTCCATCGATCCCAGTCGTAGAACGGTATCGTGGCCATGGCGTACAGGTACTTTGTCCAGAATCCGTTCAGGAAAACCTCTAGCACGATAATGTTAACTATCTGTGGTTGGGGAGATTGGTGAACATTTGAACAATGTTGTTGAATAGTAGTATTGGTGAAAAATGCTGGTGTAATATTATTAAATATATTATTGAATAAATATTATTAGGTTTCCTATACTCTAATATCACTTGGCATTGTTGTTGAACTCTGTTGGTGAAAAGTGTTGTTGAAAAATGTTAAGCAGTATTGTAGCATATTTCCAACACTTTTCTTCTTTAAACACACATAAAAATAAATATTATTAAGTATATCTCTGCCACATAGTGTTCTACTTTTGTTGGAATCTATTGTGGAAATTGTTGGTGTAAAGTTGGAGTTGTGTTGGTGAAACTTATATTTGGATATACTTTTCCAAACTTATGCTGGGTCTTACTCACACTGATGAAGCAGTTGAGGACCTCGCAGAACACGTACTTGGCCATGTAGCAAAAGTGCATGTCCTCGTAGTCGGTGGTGAAGTACTTGACCAGGAGCCGCAGTCGGGTGTTGTAGGTCTCCTCCGAGAGCAGGGCCTCCCCGACCTCCGAGCAAAGCTGTTTTAGGCGCCGCCCCTCCCACGCCTTCCACAGGCACGACGGGAAGTAGAAGATGAACGACTGGAAGAGCAGCAGGATGATGACCCACTGATAGTAGCGCAGGTATTCCCGCTGCGTCTGACCCCGGATCTCGGGACCTACTCCCTCAGCAATCGACATGGCCCGGGCATAGGCCTCATTGTAGTCCGCCAAACGCCGCAGACTGGATCTTGATCGGGACCTGAATCTCGTCCTGGACCGGGCCGGGGTCTGTGCGGCGGAGGAGGCTGAGCCTGTGGAGGAGGATGGCGATGGGGAGTCCCCAAATGCCTGGGGCGCCGGCGGCAACTGCAGCTGCTTTTCACTGTAGTTGTCCAGTTTGAGGATGTAGGTGCCCATGGTCCAGCAGTAGGACTGGATATAATCAATGTTCTTCTCCTCGCTGATGCACTGAATGGGATCGCCGAAGTACTGGCGAGCGGAAAGGAGCAGGGAGCAGGTCAACAGGATAACCACAGTGCACTTGGAATGAATGGTGAAGACGGAGTCGTAGATCCGGATCGACTTGAATTGCAAATATTTGGACAACGGCTTCACCGCCGAATACATTTCTTCTGCCTCCGGGAAGAGTTCCTCGAGGACAGCTTCCAATTCTTCCCGGTTGCAACTGGTCTATGGATTTGTTGTCCTCTCTGATTAATATGAATATGAATAGCCTCCTTCCTAGTCCTGTTCCTTATCCTGCTATTCCTGTTACTGTCCCAGTTCCTATTACCGTTCCGGTTGCTGTTCCTGTTCCTGTTCGACTTCTGGGTACTCGTCCAAATGGGATGCGAGCACGGACTTGGATACGGATATGGGGAGGATTGCCGCCGGCCTAGGATGGTAGTAGCCAGTTCACAGTTCAGATCGTCGCTCGGCTTTACATATTTTTTTGTGCGTGCCGTCATTATTACCTACTTTGCTTTTTTCCCCATTTCTCTCCGAAAATCCGAAACATTTTTGACGAACTCGACGAACTAAGGTGCCATTCCTGTCATTCAAACCCGAATAATGCCAACGAAAGTGTTGAGAAATTCTACTAACTAGTAGTTGGTGACTACTGTGGGAAGAATATAATAGTTAGATCACTGATATATCGTGTTAGTAAGCCATTCATTTAAAGTCCACTTTGGGGAGAAAAAAAAAACAAAGCCTAATTTTAGGCTCTTCGCAAAAAATACCAAGAGTTCTTTTCACATTTTTCGTTTATTGATTGATTTATGCTTCATTTCTCATACGTTTTTATTTATTAAAAAGATCATTTTTTTAGCTATAATTCTCATGATTCATGGCTTCAGCCTTGGCTCTCTGAATTCTTCATTCTTCAATGATATTTTTGTAGTTATTTGGGGCCAAAGCTCCATCATTCGTTCGTCGTCAGTCCAAGTTCAGGAATCCAATTATCGAGGGTATCTGCAATTAGACAAGGTGTGGACACAGGTGTAATTACCATAAATCAGATCTGTATAGCTTCTGCCGACCTTCAAGGTCCAAATAACTTGGTGTCACCTTTTCTAAATTACAAAAAATTAATGACAAATAAAGGGGCGACAGAAAACAAAGACAATAGGTCATTCACGAAAATTGGACTATAAAATAGAGCTTTTCAAATATTTTTTCTCCAATTTCGATGTTGGAAAGAGTATAAAAGTTAAGGCCATTTTTTTAAATTTATTTGTAGAGGAAATTATATAGCGCTTGAACTATCTCTTCAGTAAAATAAAGAATAAAAACTAACTAAGTACTTAAACAAACTCTGACACCTTCAATATCCCAAAAAAAAAGAAACTGAAGATGAAAAATAAATAAAAAACCAGGTGCTCCCTGAACTTGACCTCCAAGTTTTCGTTGGCTTTTTTTTCGGTACAACAACCTACAATAACAATTTAATGCCAACAATAAAAAATACAAATCACGTCACGATCTGTGGTTTGGATTTTTTTATATTGTTTGTTATTATTGTTTTGTTTATTTTTGAGTTTGTTTTCTTGGCGAGACACCAAATTGAGCGTTAAAAGCTTCTCGTTTGGGTTTCTTATTGTAATTTCAATAATTAATAATTTATTTCGTTTCTTTTTTTGGCCAATGAGTTGGCAGAAATACATTTTTTGCTTTGCTTTTCAAGTATGCGGAAGTCTTGAGATACTCTTCAAGATATCTTTAAGATATTTTCATATTTTTGAGGAAGTACGATTGGGCTTAAGTTGGATTTGTCTTTTTGTTTATGATTTTGTTAACTAAAAAGTGAGTTTTTTTTCCCAGATTCATAATCTTTTGTACTAACTTGTTGCTTATTTTTTAACCTAGCCCCTTAAAAAAATTAACCACTAATAATTAAGATACTAGAGCGCAAAGGCACAAAGATACTTCGATATTTAGATGCAAAGATACTCAGATACCAAGATTCAAAGCAGTCACAGTCTCAGTCGCCATAAGCGTATCAAGTACGAGTATCTTGTGGATACAGACACATTAGAGACAATTGTTTATTATTTTGCGAGAATGGCAGGAGGCGGTCGACCCAACTTAGCCCATATTTCAATGTTTTTGGCCAACAGCTACTGGTTTCGAAATCTCCCCAAAAAAAAAACGAAAAACTTGACCAGGTGTTGCCATTATTTTTGGCCAGGAAAGTGAAAGAATTTTGGATAAATTAAAGGCTCGACATATCGGAGATCAGTGGATCTTAATTAAAGTCAAACTTATAAAGCCAATTAGTGGGTAAAAAAATGGATGCATATGCTAATAAATTATAAATAAATATTAATTGATAAGCTAATTGGTAACACACTTTTCACAAAAACTAGAAATGATAGATATCCTACTTGAAACCGTTTTAAAAATTCAATCAACTATAATATTTAATAGAAAATCTGGAGCCATCCTTTTGTTTAAAACTCCAGGCCCAGTTTTCATTTTCTGGGAGTGAGAGGTCGAAATCACCTTGACTAACATTTGATTTACTTTTTCAGTTCAGTTACACCAGCTTATATTTGTTTTTATAATTATATGGAGAGCAGATCAATTAGCAAACCCCCTAAAAAAATTTTGTAAGCCAAAAAGTAAAATATATAAACGTGTTTGAAGCCCTTTTGGTTGCCAACAACTGGTTTTTTGGGCCAGAAAGTTTACTTCCGTGCCAACAATTTGATTTATAGATTTTTGTTTCCCCATTCTTGTTGCTGTTTTCATCGTTGAGATTTAAACAAACAATCCTAACAAGAAAACCTTGACCGTGCCCTAGAAGCTCAGTTTTTTCTTCGAAGCTTCAACTCTTCATATGGAATAATTAGCAATCCGACAGATCAATGCTAAAATTTCAACTTGGTTTGGTTTTTCTGCCTTGCATCGGATGCTCTGCCAGTCTATTAGCGAAATTCCGCTAAAATCTATCTATAAGTAAAAAATAATATAGAAGGCTAATATGGTAGAAAATATGGGACAAAGAATTTCCAGGAAATAATTAGAGTGATATTACAAAAAGTCTAATAGGAGTATTTTTTAAGTGTCACTTAAGTAGAATATTTCTACATTTTAGAAACTCAAAAAAGTCACTATAAAATGAGTATAAATTAGGTATTTGTTAGCCTTTTCCTTAAATGTTTTCCCAGCTTTATACCCTGTAAATTTTGTATTTAAAAGTTATATTTAAGTAATTTCATTTAACACCTGCATGTGAGATTTTCCTTCAAAGTACTCAATAATTCTTAGATTATATTTTTAACATATTGAAAGTTTACATTTTAGTAATTGAAATTTTAAGTTTTTCTGCTACTTAAAAAATGTTAAAGGATATTAATTCCCAAAAACATCCCAAAAGAAAACCTTTTAAATAAAACTACGTTCTAAAAAACCGCATAAATTCTTAGAATACTTGAATCATTTTCAAAGAGTTGTTCTCATTATAAAATCCATCTAAATATTTTATGTTCTACCCACTCACCTTGGTGATAAAGTCATCCTCCTGTTGTTCTTGGGGCGGAGCCATGTTGCTGCTGCTTGGTGGCCTTTGGGATCGGGACTCTTTAGCTTTTAATTACAAATAATTATGATCTGCACTAACAGTCCATAAATTGTCATTTCTTATGTTTTTTTTGGTGAAAAACTCGCAAACTCGAAAAAAAATAGTTTAAAAAAAAAGGGGGGAGTTCGCGCTTGATCTGGCCAATAATAGCGATAGAGTCTAGTGAGGGGCTTGAGCCAAGTTGACCGACCGCCTCGTTTGGCGCTCCGTTTGCTACTGAATCGGACTTTATAAATATCGGATATGGACGCCAAGAGTCGCGGCCAAGACGCGAACTAAACGCGCAAACTGCGGTGGGGAGGGAAGCGGTGGTTTTGGCCATAAAACTGGTTCTGGAGGTTCTCGGGGAGTTCTCGGCTTTAAGCCTAGAGTCAGAGCCAAGAATCAGATGGCGTATAAATTGGCTCTGGTCTTGGATCTGACAGTACAACAAAAAAGAGCAAAAAAACCACCTGTGGCTCCCCTGACGTCACGTGAACTTGCGGCTTGAACTTTAAGTTGAAGGTTGCGACTAAAACAGCGTTTGAAAAGCGAAATTAAATGGAAATTGAATGGAAATCAAGTGACAGATCAAGCATCTATATAATGGTAATTTTCATACACATGCAAGCACACAAATACACAGGTATTTCTCTTTATTTATTGCCCTATGTGTAACTGCAACTGGCGCGCGTCTAAAGCCGCCCTTGAAACGCTAGCAAACGGCCCAGTCGCGACTTTAGCCGCTCGCAATTGTTTTTTCACCTTTATTGCTATTAATTTTTTACTTTTCACTGCACACACGGTCTTAATGATTGGTTTGGTCTTAAGTTTTTTAGTTTCTTTTAATTTTCAATTTGTGCGGCTTAGACTGGTCTGGCTGGTTGGATTATAATGTTTGCTTTTTACGACTTTAATCAGAGTCTCTTTAATCATAAAAAGATAGGAATTGTCATTAAGTTTAAGGGTTGTAAAATATTTCCTCCTAAAAGGTTTTTTTTTATTTTTTTGGGGCTCTAACAGAATCTTAGAATCAAATATTCACTCAAGGTGCCAAGAGATTTCCTTCAATAATTTATAAATTAATAAAAAAAAAGACATGCTATTAACATTTGTATAATTTTTATTCCATTTTTGTTTATTTTTCTTAATAATTAATACCTGAATTTAAATACACAATTTTCTAACCAAAATAGACGTATGACTGTAACATTTTCGAAGACAAGTAATCCAGATTTGGCAGCGCCTTGGAAACTGAGAATTGTGTTGAGAGAACTGAGATCCGATGTTTGAGAATGTGGAGTCTTGTATTGAGTCTTGAATTTAAGTTTGAATTGAGTCTTGAGGCGAGTCTTGAGATTTCTAGTTCAATACGAGTTTTAAGTTCATTGCAAGCACCGGTCACCGGTTGGTGACCAAAAGCAAAGGCTTTGATAAAAAACTAAAAACAAAACCGGCATTCAGAGTCACAGTCATAGTCCAATAACCATCAAATGTAAGTCGGTTGTAATTAAAAGCTCAAATCGTCCCAAGGTTATCCAGACCGTGGTCCGGCTCAGCAAAGTGCGATATAAGTCCACCCGATTCTGCCGTTCAATCGACCATTCCAATAAATAATTAATTTGTAAACGATTTTCGGGATCACATAGCCGACAACTTCAGCTTCCCGTAAGGCCTTATCTGTAATTGGCAAAAAAAAATGGGTTTGATTGGAAAGACAATAAATGGGCAAACACACCTATCTCAACAATGGCAATTGACTATCTACCAACTATGGAATAGTACCAATAGAACTCACCTTTAAAATAAATAAGTTTCTTGTAAGCTTTTTCTGTTTTGGACGAAAATCGATCGATCTTTATAGAGGAATGTCTATAGGGCCAATATTACTGGGCGGCTTGAAGGTTTCGCTCCTAAAGCCAAACTCGACGGTTTGATGGGAAACCGAATAAAATTGTATCTCCTCTCCTCGACGCTTCACCTTTGCCCTCCGCTCCTTCAAGTCGATGACTCGCTGATCAAGATTCTCCTGGTAGTCCATCGGCGCCGCCACCTCCAGTTCGGGCAGCTCCTCATCGAGGTATCGGTTCTGGTGGTGGATCTGGGCGCGATCATTCGCCCGATTAATCGCAAGGATCTGCCGCCGTTTGTCTATGCTCCTCTGGGTCTTCGAGTTCATTGTGGGGTTATGAATTTTTAGAAATAATTTCGAAATAGATATGTATTTTATATTTGGAGACGGATCTGACTGTGAAGTTTACGGCTGTATGGTATTTCGTCGACTAATGTTTCTGTTCAAGCCCCATCTGTAATGTCAATATTTTATTTTGATTCAAATGTCATGGCTAATGTTATTCGTGTTTTTTTTACAATCAAGAGTTAATAATTAGTTCCTACAACTATGCTTTATAAGACCTTAAGACGCATTCGAGTTTAAATCATAATCGATAATAATTTCATTATGTTTTTAGTCCTTTGTTCGAATTCTTTATCTTCCGACGTTGTAGAGTACTAAGTACTAAGTACTAAGATAAGATACTTCTACTTAACACTTTGCAATTTTATTTATTTTGGCGATATAAAAAGCCAGCTGGAGTAACCGTGCCTCACAGTTCTCACTAATCACTTCACCATGCGCGTCTCAGTAGTATCCGCCCTCATCCTGGCCACCTGCTTCCTGGCCTGGATCGACAGCTCCGAGGCAGATTGCTGCACGGTCAAGGGACATCTGCTGTACACGATCGAGGGCGGAAATTGCGGAGCAGTCGGTGGCCGCCCGGCCAAGGGAGGATGCTCCATTACCATCTGCGCCAACGGGCAGGCTCTAGTGGGCAAATGGTGCGGCCGAGGATCCTGCAACATCTTCGGCTGTGCCTGCAAGGGCGGCTGCATCGCCGGGAACTTCGCTCTGGACTTTATCAAGAACAATCCCGGATACAAGATCAATGTCACTTCCGCCATTTATAAATAATAATTTACACACTATTGTTTAAATTCTTTCTTAAATAAAAAATAAATAAATAAAGAGTGGTTTTTGGTATATTTTACTTTTTAGAGCCAAGTCAAGAAAATATCTTTTTTAAATATTTCCCAGGCCTGTTTATAACATTTTTCATTAAGGGAAACAAAATTCAATCTTTTTTTTCTTTTGTCTGCTATTTTTTATTATTACAATATTTATTTTTTTATTATTAAAACCTGAATTTAATTACACATTTTCTATGCCAAATAGACGTAGACTGGAACTTCTCCGATGACAAGTAATCCAGACTTGGCAGCGCCTTGGAAATTGGGAATTGAATTGAGGAAACCGAGATCCGATATTCGTCTTGAGGCGCGTCTTGAGACTTCTAATTCGATAAGAGTTTTAAGTTCATTAACAGCTTTAAAAATATCTTGAAACTACATTGAAATCTGTCCAAGCTCTATAACAAATTATTTACCAATCTTGGAAATATTTCGAGCTTAAACACATTTTGTTTTCAGTTTCAATTAATATTAGGAAAAAATTAAACTCACCTTTAAAATAAATACATTTCTGGTCTCCTATTTTCTTCTTGGACGAAAGCCAAGCTATCCAAATGGACGCAAATCTTGATATTCTAGATTTCTGGGCGGCTTGAAGGTTTTCCTTTCAAAACAAAACTTCGCGGTTTGCTGGCCCCCCGAATGCGCTAGGATCTCCTGAGCTCGATGCTTCACCTTTGCCCTCTGATTCTTCAAGTCCACAATTCTCTGGTCAACATGCTCCTGGCGAGTTTCCGCCACCTCCAGTTGGGGCAGCTCCTCATCAATGTGGCGGTTCTGGTGGTGGATTTGGGCGCGATCATTCGCCCGACTAATCGCAAGGACCTTGTGCCGTTTCTCCAGACTCTTCTGGGTCCTCGAGTCCATTGTTTTAGAATTTTTTAAAAGGATTTCGAAAAAAATATATTTTGTTTATTTAAGAGACGTGTCTGTCTGTGAAGTTTACGGATAAATAGTTTTTTGTTGACTGATGTTTCTGTTCTAACTCCATATCTAATGTCAATATTTCATTTTGATCCAAATATCACAGCGAATGTGATTCGTGTGGGGATTCAAGGGGATCCCATGGGAAAAATTAAAAAAACATTCTGCCTCTAGATTTTTGAATCGTTTAAGGTATTCCGCTTAAGGATCAGAAAAAAATTGACAAAGATATAGACATCGGGGTGGGCCATATAGGCATCTTCGCCATTTTTCGCCATGAGAAAAATGGGAAAAAATATGACAAAAATTTTGATGCAGATTTGTAGGAAATAGATATAGAAATCGTTTAAGGTATCCCGCTTAAGAATCGGGTGAAAATTGGCAAAGATATAGACATCGGAGTGGGCCATATAGGCATCTCGCCATTTTTGAAGGGGATCCCATGAGAAAAATATGAAAAAATATGAAAAAAATTTTGCCTCTAGATTTTGATGCAGATTTGTAGGAAATAGATATAGAAATCGTTTAAGGTATCCCGCTTAAGAATCGGGTGAAAATTGGCAAAGATATAGACATCAGGGTGGGCCATATAGGCCTTTCCCGCATTTTTGAAGGGATCCCATGGGAAAAATGGAAAAAAAATCTGAAAAAAATTCGGCCTCTAGATTTTGATGCAGATTTGTAGGAAATAGATATAGAAATCGTTTAAGGTATCCCGCTTAAGAATCGGGTGAAAATTGGCAAAGATATAGACATCGGAGTGGGCCATATAGGCCTCTTCGCCATTTTTGGAGGGGATCCCATGGGAAAAATGGGGAAAAAATCTGAAAAAAAATTCGGCCTCTTGATTTTGATGCAGATTCGTAGGAAATCGATATAGAAATCGTTTAAGGTATTCCGCTTAAGAATCGGGTGAAAATTGGCAAAGATATAGACATCGGAGTGGGCCATATAGGCCTCTTCGCCATTTTTGAAGGGAATCCCTCTGAAAAATGGGAAAAAAATTTGAAAAAAATTCGGCCTCTAGATTTTGATGCAGATTTGTAGGAAATCGATATAGAAATCGTTTAAGGTATTCCGCTTAAGAATCGGGTGAAAATTGGCAAAGATATAGACATCGGGGTGGGCCATATAGGCCTTTTCCGCATTCTCCAGGGGGATCCCATGGAAAAAATTGAAAAAAAATTCCTCTATTTGCAATGTTGCCATTTCTATTGATATAAAAAGCCTGCTGGAACTGACCATGGATCACAGTTCACGGTTAACAATTCGCCATGCGCGTGTCAGTAGCTTCCGCCCTCATCCTGGCCACCTGCTTCCTGGCCTGGACAGACAGCTCCGAGGCAGAGTGCTGCAGAGCCAAGTCCCATCTGAAGAACACGATCGAGGGCGGCGAGGTCTTTGTCAAGATCCACAGACGTCACACCTAAAAGTTAAGCCAAACCGAAAAGCCACTTCAACCATTTACTTTCGCAATTCACGTTTACTTAGACCTGAAATCAAGAGACATTTAGAGGCATACAAAATACAAGTATATACAAAATATAGTAGTAGCGCTACGGGAGGGGAGCAAGAGGATCAATCGTCAACAGGATCGTGTTAAGAGAGTTTTTAATGTTAAATATTAATTTAAAAAAATTCAATTACACCTAAGTTTGAGCCACGCGAGGAGAAGACCGAGATCATCGGATTTCCAGTCGAATTGACTAACTGATCTCGTACTGATATGCATCGTCAGAGTCGTCGCCACTGGACAGATCCCGTTTCCTTCGCCGCTGCTCGCGCTTGCTCAGCTTCTTGGACGTTGGCGCTGGAGCTGGAGCTGAAGCTTCTACGGGAGCCACCTGCTCCTCGGTCTCCAACGCGGCCTCTCCGACTTCCGCCGCGTCTGGGGACTCCTGTGCCTCCTCCGGCTCTTGGGCCTCTTCCTCGGCCCGCTTCTGAGTCTTGACCAGTTCGCAGAGATACTTGTAGCGCACCAGGCACTCTTCCTTGGTTTTCTCCGGCACACTATTTGCTATTTTTTGCCAGCGATCCCCGCCGGCTGTCTTTCGGTATTTAACGATTGCTGCTTCCAAAGCGCGTTGCTGCTCCTGCGTCCAATTCGTCTCCGGAATGAGCATGCTCTTCTCCCCACCGGCAGCCAAGCCAGTGGTTGATGTCCCCACCGACTTCTTGACCTTTTCCTTGCGCTGTGCCTGCTGCGATTCCTGGACAAGACTCTCGGCCACGCTGTCCGACTGTCCGGGTATACGATAGCCGTTCTCCTTCATTTTGGCAGCCATGAAGGTTACCTCCTGGATGCTGCGGTTCATGGACTCGGCAATGGTGTTCCAACGACTGCCGGCCCCACCAGGATACTTCTTCACCAAACGGATTAGCTCGGTCAGATCCTCATCGGTCCAGAAGCCGCCGCTTACAGTGCTCTGCATGATTCAACATTTTGTGGTTATTAGCATGAGTGATGAGTCATAGACCTTAGTGGTTACCTTCTGGGATGCAGGACGCACTGCATCTTCGTCGGTTAGTTCGCGCGCCTGGATCTGCGAGTAGCCACGCAGTTCCTCTTCGGTCTTTTCTGGGGCCTTGGAGTTCTGTTTACGCTTACGAAGGTTCTCCTTGTGCTCTTTGCGCAGACGAACCTGCTCCTCGGCCTCGCGTTCCAGCTCTTCCTGGCGGCGGGCAGCTTCCAGTTCCCTACAAAACGGATATAATGTTGAATAAAAAACAATCTATAGAAAAAAACAGAAGCACCTACTGTCTACGCTTCTCGAGGGCCAGATCCTTCAGCTCGTTGGCCTTGCTGAAGCCGTTCTTGATGGTTCGGGGCAGGTTCCACAAAGCCAATGGAATCTGGACTGGCAGAGTATTCAGCAGCGAGGGCATTGGAATCTCACTAAGTATGACGTCCATGTCAATGTTCTTGTTCTTCTTCTGTAGCTTCTTAAGCTTGGTGCCGAACACCTGCTCGGCGGTGTACTTCTTCTCCAGATAGGCGGCCCAGGCGAACAGGTACTGGCCCACGGTGGTGATAAGGAATAGGATGAAGGCGCCCTCGTACAGGCCGATCTTCCTCATCCGACGGTAGTAGTACAGGGCGGACTTCCAGTTGGGCATGCCCTCCTTGAGCACCCGGTCATATTTCTCGCGCTTGGACGGATCCTTGAGGACCTCGTAGATGGAGACTAGATTGCGGAACTGGATGTTGGCATCCTCGGCAGAGTTCTTGTCCGGATGCAGGACAATTGAGAGGGTGCGGAAGGCGCGCTTGACCTCCGCTCCGGTAGCCGTTTGATTAATTCCCATGAACTCGTAGAAGTTGCGATTCACCTCCTCCACCAAGTCGAAGATCTCCAGCTCCTCCGAATGCCAGGCGGAGGCAGGGCCGCCCTGAAGCAGCAGGACGGCCAGGAGAATGCTCCATGCAGACAGTCGCATAGCTGTCCGGTCGAGATATCAATCAAAATCCGATCCAAGTCCAAAAGAAATTAATGCGGCTGACCCACGCACGCACACTCGCACACACACACACAACGCTGGACACGGGGGCGCACACGGACGGGCAACGTCAGCAGAGCCAGTGTGACCACTCTTCGGGAATCGCGCCCAAGCTGCAGCACTGGTTATTTAAATTTATCTTTACTTTTTACTTTAATTTACTTAATATTTTATTATAAATATTTCGAGAGACTTCCAACAACCAGGAAGGAAACTGTTGAATTGAGTTGTATGAACTTTATATGAAGTATGTCTATTTTGATTTGAAATATCCCGCCTACTTTTGCCTAAAGACATCATTTACAAAAAAGTTCAGTTAGAAACAATTAAACATCTTTTGTTCTTTAAATTTAACAACTTTTCAGGACTTATTTCTATATAATTTTAAATATTTTACTTTTGATTTTATATCGATATCCTATCGATATATTTTAAATGCCGATAGCTGACAACACTGTCAACAACCCTAGTCGCCACACGAGAAGAAATCAAAGCACAAAATTGCATTGGCTTTTAATTGCAAATAGTTTGCCAACGGCAGTAAACTTCCCAAATAAATTCCCGGAACGATGAAGCTGCTGCCATTACTCTGCTTACTGATCAGCTCCTGTGGCCTGCTCCTGGTGTCAGGCGAGGAGAAATCGGTAAACACTGTCTCTGATTCCAAGGTGATCGCTGGGAACTTGACGACTGCACCGCTTGGAAATGCTACTCAGGGGGGTATCCAGCCGGCAGTGGTCGTTCCCGGAACTCCGTCTGCCCCACCCGCTGTCGAGCAGGGCAATAAGAACTCGACAAAGACGGAAGTCCCAGCCGAGCAGGCAAAGGATGTGAGCACCACCACAGACACTGGAGCCAAGACCAGAAAGCGGCCGTTACCAAGTTCTTCCCCGATTCCGGGTGCATCTCCAGCTGCCAAGCCTGTCACTGAGGTCAAGGGTGATGCAACCGGTCCTGCCAGCCCATCTTCCAACAGCACTTCATCGGCCACGTCCACGTCCACCACAACCACGACAACGACAGCAAAACCGCCGGCTGCAGGATCAGCTATAGTGGCCGAGGGTCAGTCCATGAGCGATGTGACGAAGACGACCAGCAGCTCAAAACCCAGCAATTCCACTGCGACCCCAACAAAATCAGCTACTTCTAGCACCTCCACTACAACTACCACCACTACCACTACCACCAGCAGCACCACCACGACCACAACCACTCCCAAGCCCACTAAACCGCCTGTTGCCTTTGGCATGAACACACACAAGGAGTGGGAGGAAGAGCAGCATCAACAGAAGCAGGAGCCCGGCCAAGAGAAGGCAAATGATAAGACGGGTAAGGATAAGCCGGCAGCCGCCGCCGCTGGTTCGTCACAGCCATTGCCAATGCCGTCGTCTACGCTCTCCGAGCCGGTGACTCCTTTGGTGCAAGAGCTAACCGGCAATCTGGCCGATCGTGGCGACAATGTGTATGTGGTGCCAATTGTTACTGTGCTGCTGACCGTGCCGCTGGCCATCGGTGTGGTGATCATTATGTACAGACGCTTCCGCGATATGTGGAGCACCCGCCACTACCGCCGCATGGACTTCCTGGTGGACGGCATGTATAACGACTGACGAAGGCGCAACCAATGCGAAATAGCCCTGTCCACATACTCCTCAGCCCATACATCCTACTCCAATTCGTTGACTGGAATTTGTTAGCCTCTGAAGCTCTGAAAGTTGGAGAATGATGATTATTAGTTGTAAAGCTGCAAGCGCTTGCATCAAATGCAAGATCTCTCGAGTGAGAAAGGATATAAAACACACACACACTTACACTCACAGACACAAACTAGGATATTGCTCAGTCAATTAAAACATATTAAGGAGGAGTATGAGAA
The DNA here is from genome assembly GCA_035047585.1 of Drosophila monieri. Classification (NCBI taxonomy): domain Eukaryota; kingdom Metazoa; phylum Arthropoda; class Insecta; order Diptera; family Drosophilidae; genus Drosophila; species Drosophila monieri. Next base: position 8,208,610 of record JAWNPJ010000061.1, on the reverse strand, counting down.
GAGAAATGGCTTCAAATTTACTTCCAAGCGGCCAAATTGAATTTAAAACAAACTGATTTATTTTTTATCGATGCAAAATTGTGACGATGACTTTTTACGTTGTAAGCATTTTGGATTTTTTGTCAAGCATTCGTTAGAAATCAGCAAGGACGAAGACGGACACATAAACACTTACACAGTCCCCTATATTGTATGTGTATGTTATATATCTAATTAGAAAGTATATAAGTATATTGGGAAGCTGCGACCAAATTGTATCGACTTTACCTACTCATCCATCAAGCGCAATTAGCAATCACACACTCATTCGATCTAGTATCTAACCGTAATGTGCCTTACGAATCAGCTCTATATATGTATACACTTATGTATACCATATATATAAAAATACCTGTACACTTTGATATTCTGATAATCTCAAAGCCTCTAGATTGAGATGTATTTTCCGCATTTACTTTACGCAACTCACTCAAAAAAAAAACAGAAAACAAGCTAGAAAGGAAAAGCAGCAGAAACCAAAAAACACAAGCAATCGGCCTGAAACAAGCAAATTTATTGCATAACTTTGTGTAGATATATATATACTCTATATATACAAATCATTTTTGTTGTTGTCAATATAACAATTGCAATAAAGCGAAAGGCGTTCAAATCAAATATCCCATGTACTATACTTTTTGTTTTCAGGAAAACGCTTATGTTTGTGCGAAAAAGAATGCCTTCCGTGGAATAGGCATCGATTTCTATAAATATAAACAAAAGATAAGAAGTCTGGATCTAGAGTTACTAAACGGGATAGGTAGGTACCGATTCCCAGAAACCGAAGCCCAGAAATCTATACATTTATTAACTTATTAATTTCCCATAAAAGTAATAAATCGCTTAGTTTTATATAGATTTTGGATCATGATTTATTGGTATTTGTGTGATTTAAAGCGTTTGTTGTAAATCTTTTGGTTAACCCATTAATGTCAGCATTTCTGCTTTATGTTCCCATCTCCCCATAGGACTCCCACATCCCATGATGATTTGTTTTCCGCCAGAGCTTTGTGTGTCAAATTGTTTTTGGTAATGCCTTCGACCTGACCTGGTCGATAACAGATCACCAGCGCCTGGGCTCGTCTCGTGTCTGGATTTAGACAAATGTTCTATATATGTAGGACTCTCTTTGTTTTTTTTTTCTGCTCCCAAGATCCCAAGATCCCAAAAAAAGAAAATGCTAAAGAACTCAATGAAACGGTTTATAAATGACCGCCAGCTCTATGGATGAAGTTGTTCGTAGCTCGTTTCAAAATTTTTTAAACAAAAAGAACTAAATTATCAACAAAACGATCCGATCCGAACCGAATGGAATGTGTGAAATGAGCCGATAAACAGCCTCTGATTTTTCTTTTGGCCAAGATGATTTCCTACCCATTAATACAAGTTTTTAAAAAAGTATTGTTTTGAAAACAAATAAATATTTAACATCTCTTTTTCTACAAAATCATTTGTCAGAAATTCTTTGCAGTTTGTTCATGATTATAAATTTTAAATAAAAACTTAACTACAAAAGTACCGGATATCGTATAATTCTAAACAAAATTTTTAAACTTTTTTTTAAACCTTCACAAACATAAAGTTCTCAGAAACATTTTAAAAAAGTTAAGATTACAATAGTAATGGGTTTATTTTCCTTACAATTTAACTCTTAAATTCAAGTATTTAAACTAAAAATTGAAACAAAATATAATTATACAAAATACAGTATCCTCTGGTCGATAGATTTCTTATACAAATGATCTGCTTTGCTTTTGCTTTTTCATTCGGCTTCTGCTTTTGCCTCTGATGATGCTGGGCTGGAGACCACCTCCGCATGCTCATTTGAAAACGTGCGCTGGACGCGTGCAGTTCTCCAAAGATCCCTTCTGGACCAGAAATCGATACCACCGATCGATCTCCAATCTAGCCGTAGTCCGTAATCCGAAATCCTGAATCCAAAAATGCATCCTGCCTCGCCGCATCAGCATCGCGGGCGCCTTCATATCGGTTCCCCCGGCGGATCCGGGTCGGGATCGGGCAACGTGCAAGCCTCCTCCTCGACGGAGACCTTTCCGTTAACTCCGCAGATCCACCAGTCTGGTCAGCAGCACACAGTCCATATTCCGCCCTCCACAACGCTGCCGTATCAAGGACTCAAGACGTGTAAGATATTTTTTTATGTAGAGAAGAGTGTCCTTAAAAGAAAATACAAGCATGTTTAATAATAATTAATATTAAATAATCATATTTAATATTTAATCATAAGAAGTTTTCCTTTAATTTCATAAATAATAAAAAATAAATAATAATAATAGCATTATGTCAAAGAAAAATATTCCTGATTTCTAGACCGGATTTCCATGTAGTACAACCAAAAAAAAATTATACGCTCCTCGCTTTGTTTAGCTCATAAAAATATACGCACATTGGCTACTAGATACAAATAGTTTTTCACATTATATGACCTCACAGAGCTCTAGAGATCCAGAGAACATCCCCCCCGACCAAGAATAATTCATAAATGCGATATTAATGCGATACAAAACGATAATCAAGGCAGTTTGAGGTGAGACCATGAAGCAATTTCATTGAAAAAGTCTGAAATCTGAAGCACGGGATGTATCTGTATCTGTGAAGGCATATTGAATTGTATCGATCACGACCACCTATGAAGTATGCAATATAAACTGTGCGCCGACATAAAAAAATAAATAGAAATTTTACCAAATCGGCTCGGAAATGTCCATGGAATATGGGCAGCTGGTACGAATATGTTTTCCAACCGGATCCCATGGATCCCATGGCATTATATGAACCGAATCGTATCCGTGATATAAATCGTATTGTCGAAACTCGTAAGATAAACAAGAGGAAAGAAATACTCAACACCCGAGGCTGGGACGTAAACATTATCCATTGGAATAAATAGTTCCAGCATTAGGTGAAAAGAGCAAAACAAACAAAAAAACTGAATATAGAAGATCATATTCAAGAACGAGGTCTAAACACACTAAAAAAATAATAATATATAGATGGAGACTTCCATCAATAATATTTCATGTGCTGTCCTTAAATAGGGCATGGAAAGCAGATCGGGAACTACAACAGATTTCAATGATTTATAACACAAAGATCTATTTTTCTCCTTGTGTATCCACAGTACATACAAAACACTATTAGCCATAAACAAAAGGCTCATGCTTATGTAGTTAGTCAAGCATAAAAAATGCTCCGAAACATTTTGTGGATATTTATGGAATTTACGGCATTTTGTACTAGATCAAAAGCCATTTGTACAAATTAATTGCCCAAAAACTGAACCATGGCATAATCATAATACTGGACCAATTGAAATAATTTATGCAATTGCCTAAAAACAAATCCTCTTGATTGGTTAACAAAATGAATATATTGATGAAATAAATCAACTTAAATTTACCCAATTTATACAAAATTATCCTCCTAATCCTCATAAATTCGTGCATACAATCGCCTCAGTAGGCTCTAGATCGCTCAGAAAGCACAATCTTTCTAGTCCAACAAGGTACTCATCTATCAACGTCTTTCAGATGTCTCCGAATCCATTTATATAATCCGCCAGTGCTCCAAGTATTGCATTGGTCAAGTGCTCATCTTAGTAGCAACCTTTTCGGTTGGTGGACAACGATCTTGAAAAGCTGGAAAACTCGACGTTTTATTTTCTGATTTATTGGGTTTTGCCAAGCTCTTCTTGGTTTCAAAGTCTCCAAGAAATAGCTTTGTTGATATTCAAAGTTTTCTTTTTTTTTAATAATAAGAAAACCTGGAGAAATGTAATATCCTTAGAAATCCTTAATTCCAGTCATCACCAGCAATATATACTTTATTGGATCGATAATAGTTTCTGCAAGAATAGAAAAACGACAAAGATAATTAAATAATAAAATCGTAATGCTTTTAATTAAAAAATAAATTGTTATAAAAAATTAAATTTTGTTATAATTATAGACATATTCGAAACACAATAAAAGCAACAATTTGGTGCAACAAACGGAAGTGAAAATCATTGAAAATCACATTTTTGTATTGGCAACAAGTGCTCCAATTTCCCCCAATGTGAATCCGAAAATCTGAATCTTTTTGAAAGGGAAGTGGAACGTGCCAGACGCCGGGGATGCGCGTTCCCCAGATGTTCCTTCGATTGCCTTTCAATTGCTTGTGAAATTTGCGATAAACAATAGACACGCCCCTTTGGCTACACTAAGGGAAATTTCTATAGTTTCTTTGGAGATTAAAGAACCAAAAAAATTGGGCTTTATATATTTTATTTTATGGAAATACAAAATATTTTGATTTCTCTAACATTTTGAATTTTTATGAACAGCAATTTTGCAACTTTTCAAACTAAATTTCTCACTGTGTACTCACTCTTGTCGCTTCAGCCGAAAACGATGACATGGGCTGTGTGGAGATCCTGGCCACCGTGGTCTCCGTGCTCATCATGGTCCTGACCTTTCCCATCTCCGTCTTCATCTGCTTCAAGGTGGTCTCCGAATACGAACGGGCGGTGATCTTCCGGATGGGACGACTGCGCAGCGGAGGAGCCCGCGGGCCAGGCGTATTCTTTGTGCTGCCCTGCGTAGATGACTACTATCCAGTGGATCTGCGTACCGTCTCCTTCGATGTGCCGCCGCAGGAGGTGCTCTCGAAGGACTCGGTAACGGTGACCGTGGATGCTGTGGTTTATTATCGCATCAGTGATCCCCTCAAGGCTGTCATCCAGGTGTATAATTATAGTCATTCGACCAGTCTCCTGGCGGCCACCACTCTGAGGAATGTCCTCGGAACCAGGAATCTCTCTGAGCTGCTGACGGAACGGGAAACGATATCGCACACCATGCAAATGTCCTTGGACGAGGCCACCGATCCCTGGGGCGTCAAAGTGGAACGTGTGGAAATGTGAGTTTTTGGTTTGAGATTAATTGTTTGATTTGTTACCCTGTTTTTTACAGCAAGGACGTGTCCCTGCCCACGGCTCTGCAAAGGGCCATGGCCGCGGAGGCGGAAGCGGCCAGAGAGGCCAGAGCCAAGGTTATAGCTGCCGAAGGTGAAATGAAATCCTCACGAGCTTTGAGAGAAGCCTCAGAAATTATATCAGCCAGTCCGTCCGCTTTGCAGGTGAGTCTAAAAATCTACAAGAAAAGTATTTATTATTAATTGTCAAAAAGGAAAAGGATATTTTCTTACTATGTGATACCTGGTACTTTTAAGCAATAAGTTACAAAACTCTCAAGGCATCAGCGAGGCATTAACTATAAATATAAACCCATTTTTAGCTCCGCTACCTGCAAACTCTGAGCAGCATTTCCACTGAGAAGAACTCAACCATTATCTTCCCACTGCCCATGGAGCTGTTGACGCCCTTCCTGAATTCCCAGGCGCATGTACAACAATTGCAGTTGCAACATCAGCAGCAGCAGCAACATCAACAGCAGCAACATCAACAGCAACAACAACATGCAACGGGTCCTGGAACGCCAATACATCGGCATCAACATCATCAGGCACATCACCAGTGACGCTCGATGTCGGTGCTGCAGCCATATCTGGAGGCACTGCATCGCTGCGAGCTCCAGCGGCAGCAGCGGAACGTGGCGGAGCCGGATGACGATATCGTTGGATATTTGTTGTAAATTGCTATGCGACGGAGGCAGCAGCGACAGAGCTCTCTGGGGGGAAAACCCTGAAAAAAATTTAATCATTTGCGGGGTTACAAGTTTTTACTAGACTTTTCACTGAGAAAAAAAAAGGAGAAGTTCTTTAGGAAAATAACAAATTACACTTTTTTTTTCTATGTATATACTAAACTTTTTTTTTTAATAATTAAAATAAGAGTTTACATAATTATGAGAAGCTAAATTGCGTTAACTGCCTTTTAAATATTTAGAAACTTAAAAAATATAGTTTGTACTAATTTTAAAAATTTAAAATTAAAGAAACCGGTTGAAAATTCTTGAATACGTAGTTAAAAAATAAAATAAATGACATGAAAGCTTAAAATAAATAACTACAAATAAATGTGTTTAAAAACTACTGAAAAAATAGATTAAAATATTTTCCCAAGTGTCTTTAAAGTTGATTTAAATGTAAAATAGTCCCTGGTTTGAAAAATCACAGAGTAATCTCTATGAATCACACTCATGACGCCTAACCCTTGCTCTTTTTGGTCAAAAAATGTCATCTGACTTTCTTACAGAGATTCTGAAAAAGATGGAATGGTTAGACATTATTTTTTAATGACTGATAGCGAAAGCTTTCGGAGTAATCTGTCGCACGAGTGCTTGCTGAGCTTGTATTTTTTATATTTTTATCTTTTTAAGATTTAGCAGATGAATCATTTCGCGAATGTGGCTCGATCGACGAGGCCATTATTTTTTAGAGGGGAGGTTATAAAGGTTTCAGAAATGAAACAAAATAAATAAATTACCATACTATCTAAGGATTTAAAAGCTAATGCAAGCGTTTAAATACATCCTTAGATTTAATATCCTTAACAATGTTTGACAAGGGGAAACTATTTTTAGTTTAAAGAAACTATTCCATCGAACATTTTGGAATTTAATTTTTTGAAATATTGACCTCACCCCATAATCCATAATCATATTTCTCAATGCGCCCTCGTAACCCGAGCAAAAAGTGAAACGATAAAGCAGTATCGTTTGGAAAACCACCAGGGGCTCCCGGCTCGTGCTCTTATCGCGTCGAGTGCTTGGGTGCTTGGTGGCATTGGACAAATCGAACATTTTTCCGATGCTCCAGTAGTTGCTCCGGCAGTTTTGAGTGTGTTTCGCTGACCGGACTGGAACAGAAACTATGGCATCCCAACTGGACGATTCACCCGTGTACGCCAACTATGAGGATATGCGTAACTCCGGTCCGACCAGCTCCACGGATTATATGGTCCATATGGGTCCCTCTGGGGATACTGTCCGACTTCCGGTTAATAATATGCCGCCAAAAACCACGCAACAATATCGAGGTTTCAAGACCTGTAAGTATAAACATATATGAGGTTTTTAAATACATTTTTTGGAATTCAATTAAATAGAAAATAAATGTTAAAAACTGGATTATGTTCTACAATGTACTAAGAATTATTGATCTTTTTAAAGTAAAAACAAATCAGCTCTCTAATTCGATTAAAAAGTAAATCATATCTTAAGAATCCTCTAATTTATAGCATTATTAATTAAAATGTAGATTTTCAAATCCCCTATTCATTGCATTTCCAAGCTCTACCAGAAAATTGATATTCCCAGCACCGGAACTACATACGTATACATTTAAACTTGAAATTGTTTATCAACTGTAATCGATGCGGCAATTAGATTTCTAGCGAATTTCTTAAGAATCCATTTCTTGAGATTAGATTGCGGACAAACGAAACGACGAATGCGACTGAGGACTTCAGGTTTTTGGTTAAAGTTTATGGACATTTTGTTTGGGATTGTGTTTATGGGAGAGTTGCAGACTCGTGGAGTAAATAAACCTGAACGGAAACCGTATCGGTCGTTACTGGAAGCGTCATTATGTCAATATCTATAAAAAAAAAATAAAAATAAATAAATAATGACACTCACAGCTACAGCCGATTTCCATTGAAAATGATATCTAAATAAAAAATGATTCTGACGTTCTAGATATTTATAATTCGAATTAATCTTATACGTATGTATGTAGGTGTTGGGTTGATGGCCCAATAATTTCATCAGCTACTGGGTCGCATTTAATGTTATCTTTTAAAGTCATACAACCTTTTAACAAAACAAACTTTCAAATAGGATATATCCTTAGGATAAAAGTTGTACAACAATATGTCAAAAGAAGGCTAAGTAGGGACTAAAGGAACAGGCCGGACATCCGGACTAATAACTTTTGATCTAATCTTGGAAAATGAAATAAAATTCCATTCTTTCAGCGGAAAACGAACCGCGAGGATGCATGGAGTGGGTGGTCACCATCCTATCCGTCCTTGTCTTCATCATCACCTCGCCCATCGCCATCTTCGTTTGCTTCAAGGTGGTGGCCGAGTACGAGCGAGCCATTATCTTCCGGCTGGGCAGGCTGTCCGGTGGAGCCCGCGGTCCGGGCATGTTCTTCATTCTGCCGTGCATCGATGAGTACCGCAAGGTAGACCTGCGTACGGTCACCTTCAATGTGCCGCAGCAGGAAATGTTGACCAAGGATTCGGTGACAGTGACTGTGGACGCCGTGGTCTACTATCGCATCAGTGATCCCCTCTACGCAGTCATTCAGGTGGAGGACTACAGCACCTCCACGCGTCTTCTGGCCGCCACCACACTGCGCAACATCGTGGGAACTCGCAATCTCTCCGAGCTGCTGACCGAGCGTGAAATCCTAGCCCACCACATGCAGTCCACCCTGGACGACGCCACCGAGCCCTGGGGCGTTATGGTGGAACGTGTGGAGATGTAAGTGTGGGTCTTGCGCCATTTGAACTGTTGCCTCATTTGTATTCATTTGCAGCAAGGACGTTTCTCTGCCCGTTTCCATGCAGCGAGCCATGGCCGCCGAGGCGGAGGCTGCTCGCGATGCTCGCGCCAAGGTGATAGCCGCCGAGGGTGAGAAGAAGTCCGCCACTGCCCTGAAGGAGGCATCCGATGTGATCTCGGCCAGTCCTTCGGCTCTGCAGGTTAGTGTTCCATCCCAATCCTTGAAATATATACTTAATCATATGATATTGTGATTTTGTAGCTCCGTTACCTGCAAACCCTGAGCAGCATCTCGGCGGAGAAGAACTCCACAATTATCTTCCCGCTGCCCATGGAGCTGCTAACTCCGTATTTGGCCAAATACGCCGCGATGATGCCACAGGTTCCTCCACCCTCTCAGACGCCGGAGAAGCTCGATGCCTCGTTCATAAATGCCCAGGCTGCGTGGCCAAAAACAAACCTATAGGATATTCCACAATGTATTTCAATAATTTCGCTTTTAAAGCCCATGCTGGCTATTTTATTATGTCGGTTTTAAAATCTATTAATTTATGAATGTGCAATGAAATCGGACAGCTATATTCTAGAACTACTTAGGAACAAGCCTTGCCAACAAACCAAACTGCAAGGCTATACCCTTGAACTTCGTCGTAGACGGAAGTTATGTACGTTTCGTTACTACCCTTTTTTTTTTTTTAATAAACAAACCTCTTGGTATTTACAACAAATAAACATTGGCTGCCTCCAGATCCAGCGCTTTGGTGGTCGTCTCTTTCATAATCTCTTGGAATCTAGAGTCTCCCGCTATGATGACAACACGTGTTCCGGGAATGTTTTGGTTTGAATAGCCAGATAGCTCTGAGATGTCCAATCGCGATGCCTTGGCAGCCTCCTTGTATCGTAGACTCTTCTGCAAGCACTCTGGCAGGCAGTGACCCGCCGCCTGGCATGCGGAGGATCCACATTGTTGGTGCGGTAGATAAAGGCAGCTTTTGTAGTTCCAGTTGCGAGCAAACTCCAGGAGCTCCTCCCTGAAATAGACATGCTGGAGGTCCCTGGAGCAGACCAAGTGCCAGATGCGACTCATGTCGTCCTCGTTCTCCAGCACCTGCCGCACCAGGGGCAACGTGGGGGCAATGGCCACTCCTTGGCAGATGATGAAGAGGCATTTGGCAACGCTGCCATCGTACAGGTAGTTCCCAATGGGCCCACGGAACTCCAAGACATCGTTGAGCTGTACAGAAGCCAGTTTCCGGGACATGCCACCGCCCGCCTGGAGCTTAACCAGGATGCGGAACTCCTTGGCGAGGAAGTCGCTCCAGTAGGGCGAGTACGGACGCAGTAGAGAACCATCGCGGAGCATCACATGGTGGCCGGGAGGAATGTCTAGCACTGATTCGTCGTCTTCCTCGTCCACAGCATGCCGGAGGTGCAGAAGAAGCACAGCGTCATCCGCTGGGTGGCTTTCCCGCCAAATTAAACGGAATTTTGTGTAGCCCAGGATGACATTCCGCTTTCCCGCCAAAACAAGGCGTCGACTTGGTTTCGGTTTGTTATCGAGGATGCAGTTGGTACAGCCATTGCCACAGCAATCCGATTCTTGGATGGCAAATGGATCCTGCTCCTCGGAAGCCGAAGTTTCGCTTTTTAAATCCTGCTCCTCGGTCACCATAAGCGCACAATGTTGAAAAACGTCAGACTTAGTTAAGCTTAGACAGTGTTTCCACGCTAAGAAAAAAATAATAATGAAACAAATTACTTTAAAATGTAATATCTCACAAAGAGAACTAAATTATTATTTCAATAAATAAATATATGTACATATAAACCATAAATAAATAGAAACGAATAGACTGTCAACACTGAGAGCTGCCAGGCGAGAGTGTACAGCACTGTTTGTAATCAGGCAGCGCTTTCCAGCACTAGGCCAGTAAAATTTGTTAAACATCACGCTAAAATCAAAAATAAATAAATACGGACGTCAGATCGGTCGATCGTAGCTATATCTCTGGCCCTGTTACTCCCCCCCCTCCTGAGATCGCGTGCAATAGAGAGCGCCCAAGTGAGAGAGTGAAAGGGGAAAGCCAGGAGAGCGACGATGAGCAACTAGTGTCCACCAGTGCGTCCTTTGTCCAGCTTGGAGCCGCTCTCTCCGAACATGAACCTGGAATCGCTCTTCCGCGACTTCAATCCATGGTAGGTAGAATCGTGGATATCTCAAATTAGTCACTCATGTCTCCCCATTTGTTGCAGCAAATTCATTGTCCACTGCAGCCTGTTTACATTTGTGACGCTCTTTGCACTGCGTCTGGATAACTTTATTGGTGAGTACCCGCAGCCACACCTGGACATGTTACCTAATCGCATCACCCTCCAATCCCTTCCACAGACTGGCCCTATTGGGCTATTTTTACGCCTCTCTGGATATGGAAGTGCACCGCCATACTGGGTGCCATTGTTGGGGCGATTGTGTGGTGTCGCTACCCGCACTACCGCCTCGAGGGCGATGCCTACACTCAGTTCAAGGCCATGCTCATCTCGCTGGCCCTACATCTCATACTGCTTATGTTCGAGCTGCTGGCCTGCGATAAACTGACCTCGGATAGGCACCTCTGGGTGCTCGTCTTCATACCGCTGATCTTCGGGTCGGTGGTCAGTGTCGGCGCCTGTGTGTGGGCTGTGAAACATGATCGCTCCTTTGAGCTGGAGCTATTCCTGGCTGTGAATGCCCTGCAGTTCGTGTCACTGCCGCTGAAGCTGGACAAGTTTGTGTACTGGAACTGGGACGTGGTGTTTGTGCCCATGTGGATTGTGATTTGCCTCAGTCTGGTCAGTGTTCTCTACAATATTATATTCTGTGGCATCATGATGCGCACGCCAGAGGTGTCCTTGCAACAGAAGAAGGCCGCCCTCAATGCGGCCGTTGGAAATATATGCACGGTGCTGCCGTTGCTGTGCTTTCAGGTGAGTTCTGGATTAACTTTTTCAAACACATTACGTTATTTTTTTTTTCATAAAAACCAATGCCAGGTGGTGATCTGTGACAAGCTGGATGGCGAGCTTAAATTCCCATATATTGTGGTCTTCTCGCCGCTGCTCGTCTCCATCCTGGCCCTAATCATTCTCAGCTTTACGGCCAAGGGCGGAAATATGTGGTGGTTTGGCATTCGGAAGTCGTTTAGCCAGTTCCTGTTGTCGGCCATGCCCTTCCTGCAGGAGTACGGCAACATTAGCTATCACGCAGAGACGCACAGCGGCAATGCCGGGCAGTCGGTGCCATTGGATGCCACCTCGTCGTCAACGAGCACGGGAGGCGGCAGCGGCAGCGAGCAGTTGCACGAATTCGGAAAGCACGACAAAAAGAGCAAGAAGGCTGCCAAGAACGATATCCACAAGCCGGTGGTGCCATTCGTGAGCATTGATTTGCCGGACTAGATTAATCTGTATTGGACTATGATTGATTTTAACGAGGAGGAGGAGGAGCAGCAGCAGCACGTAGACATAAGGACAGACTCTCACCCACATACAAATGCACCTCCCTTCAGGTGTTTAAATTAAGCAAAAAAACAAACACACACACAAAAGAAACACATCGGCCGTAGCTTTTAGACTCGTACTGAATTATAATTGTAAGCCAAAACGCTAACACCATTCCCCCATCCACCCCTCCACGCGATTCGCCTGCATATAATGGCTGTACATATATATTCTCATATATATATATATATACCTGTATACCGATCCTTAGTAAGCCCTGTTATCCGCCGGGTTATTACATCGTTAAATTGGAATCAGAAAACACCTTTGGACGAAAAAAATGGCCAGCCTTGACCTTTGACTATTTGACCCTACATATGAACGTATATATGTGCAAGTATTATATGTCCTACACTAATGTTTTCCTAAAATTTAAGGCAAATTAAGGCAAAGAACCATAAACACCAATCCACCCCCACTTATGTGTAATGCGCTACAAAAAATTGTAAATAATTTACAAATTATATGATTAAACAGAAAATATCTAATTAAGTGCTTCCAAAATGAAGTCTATTGTCTTTCTTCGAGTGAAAATCATTGAAAATCCATCTAAGTTTGTATTAATCTTTATTCAAATTAGGAAGCTACAAAGTTTACATATTTGTTTTTTGTTCATAGTTAAGTTTTTGTTTTTGTTTCTTGCATTAATTCTCTTACTTACGTTGTGTCGCCTAAAAAGTTATGCAAAAAGGTAAAAAGTTGCATTTTAAAAAGTGACTGACCAGTACCTACAATTACATACATACGAGTATGTATATCCCAGAAGCCGCTGCCATATAAAATGAATTCGAAAATAGCCGGGTGAGTATTACATATGTGGAGTGTATATAGTGTGTGCGGCCTTGTATATAGAGCATTATTCTGGAAGTACATACATATCATATCTTCAAGGAGCGAAAGAGAGAGGCACATTTTAATTTTGAATTTTTGGAAAATATTCGGAAGAACCTTAATGAGCGAGACAAACTATATGAAATAGAGCGAGATGGGCGAGATGGTGGGGTAATGGAAGCAGGGTATCAATATAATATCATATATATTTGCTCGATCGCAGGTGCTAGCTGGCAACTCAACTATTGCATAACATATGTCTCTATACAATATATATATAACGCTCAAGTAATACAATTTCGTGTGAAATTTAACAATTGTTTCATTAGTTTATCTAGAGGGTAGCTCCTCATCCGATCTCTCGTAATTCATAATAATGATGATAGTAATAATAAGTATTACTTTTAGAATAAAACTTTTCGACTTCCGCTGTGTATAGTACAAAGATTTCGTTTTCGTAATTCATTTTTTTTGAACTCTTTCTTCGATTTCAGCTAAATACTCGCTTGTTTTTGCAAAAAAAAAAAAATATCTATACCCGATACTGTTACTGTTTCTGTAAAATATATGTATATAGATCCTAATCTGGTTTTGCAATTCGGTTAGCTACAAATATATATATTTATTTAGTGCCCCTACTTACAACGGAAAGCCTAAAAAATGGAAAAATGTTTGCTTCGCACCCGCATACTGTTGTTTCTTATTTATCAGTTTTTTTTCTATTCTTATATTGTTTTTAAATTTCACTATTCAAGTTGGCTAAGAACAATTTTTTAATTACTACTTCTTGGTATAGTCTGTGTTTCATCTTGATTTGCCGATTTTAAGGATCAAGTGATGGGATTATAGGAGACATATATTTTTCAATTTAAAAAAAGTCATTTTCGAATTAAAAAACATTGTTTTCGTATCGCCCCATCACTAAATCTTCAATCCGTGCGCCACTACTATTGGTAATTTCGTTGCCCTCGATGTCGCAGCTTAATGTCTATTGTCTGGATTTTGTTTACAGTGTATTTCGGATTGGGAATCGGGCCAATAGGACCCCATACCCCACTTAATCCCCGCAAACATGTTACATTCTTTTTGTATAAACGATATGTACTAAGTGGTAAGTAATACGATTTCTAATTGCCTAAGAAATGAAACGCTTTTCGTTTCCACTTTTCGTTTTCGATATTTTGTTACAAGTTAGTTTTTGTTTTTTTCGGATTCGAATTTTCAAAATTGACTTGAGATCTTTGGCGAGCTGCGATCCATTAGGCATATTAATTATTTTTATTCTGGAGTGTCTGGGTGCACTTAGATTGTAGGTAACTTACTTCATTTATTTAGAATGTGTACATAGAACCGGATGTCTTCTACATCGACATATTCATTGCATATAGTACATGCCTGCATATTTTCTTTTTTCAATAATTAATATATTTGTTGGAACTATGGAACATTTTTGGTTTCTAGCTTTCGTTTTTGGTTTTTTTCTTTGTTTTTTTTTTTGTAGTGTATCCGGGTGGTTGGGAAATCGAAGAAAATGTATAAAGATTCGTTTCATTTTCTTATTTTTTGTTTTAATTTGGGTGTGGAAGCGCTTAGTTTTAAATTTGAAGAAGTTCGTTAGTTGTACGTTTTGTATAGAAATTTTACGTTAAAAAAAATAACACAAACACACTGTACACTGGGGAAAAAAAACTAGGTCCAGGTGGGTGGTTGATGCGCCATTCTAGTCCACCTTCGGCCTGTTGCTCAAGTACTGGGAGAGATTATCGCGAGGTCCTTGAACAATCAGCATGAACTGCGATGGGAAGTCCCAGATAATGGTGAAGTGGAACAGCATATTGGCAATGGCGATCAAGTACTCGAAGAATGCGAACCAACTGAAGGCTGAAATGTTTAAATAAAGAGATATTTTAATATATTTCCCATTCCCTAAACTGTCCAAAAAATATTATACCCAGATCATGACAGTAGAAGCGGTGTTTGGCAAAGAACACCAACAGTCCAATGGTGCTCAGAATGGAGACAGCGAAGAGGATCTTCTTCCACTTGATGGACAGGCGTTGCTGCTCACTCAGCTCCTGTCCAGAGTTGAGGATGCCGTTCAGCTTGATGGTGGCCAGCATATAGCACAGAGAACAGACCATGAACGTGATGAAAATGCGCTCATGAACGGCTGAAACGAAAACATGTTACTTCTAATATTTTATGATATTTATTATATATTTACGATAATTCTCTCGATTCGATATATAGGTGACACCGCCCAGGGCAGCTACCTCGATGCAGTTGAGCACCAGGATCAGCGTGATCAGCAGGTTCGTCTGGGACACCTGGGCGGGCGCCAGTCGACGCAACTGGGAGCGATAGTAGTTCTTGTAGACGAAGGCGATGGGGATGCGCGGTCCGATGTGGAGCGCAATGCTGAAGCGCCAGAAATAGCGCTGCGGACTAACGCCAGTAATTGCACTTATCGAAGGTATTATGTTGTAGACCTGAGGATTAGAGGAAGATGGTTAATAAATGAACAAGTGTCTACAATTTTTGATATAGAATCTTTCTTGCCAAGCTCTATAAAAGGTAAACCCTTCATTTCTTCCCAAAAGATGATACCCAGTACTGCGGAAAACTCTTACCATCTTTCTTTACTTCAAAGGATAATGAACAGATGTCTAAAATATTACTTAAAACTTTTGTTGTCTAAATAGCTCCTAAAAAAAAGTATGATTTTTCTTCACTATATGATACCTGGTACTTTTCCAAACAATTTGTAAACAAAATCCTTGTCTATACAGCTCTACAATAGCTCCATTATCTCCATTACCTTTACAAATCACATCCTTAATTTAGAACATTAATTTAGAGAGTTTTTATTTATTATTAACCTGTCAGATTTCTTAGCAAAGCCACTGCGAAGTGAATTAAAAAACAAAAACCGCTGTGGGTCGAATTTGCGTGTTTCCTATCTGGCTGGGAGGAGACCCTCCCGCTGGGATGACAGTGATTTGTTAGCCCTGGGATTAACTGGGATTGGAGCAGTTGGGTCGTGCATGGACACTCCCTGTCGGCAGCTCCCCAGACCCCTATTTCAGAGCCATTTAACTCACGCGGCAATGTGTCTCGTGTACATCGTCGTACTGGAAGGCGTAGGCGGTCACGAAGCACGTGAAGAGCGTCACCAGGGGCAGCAGAGCGGTGACCACACAGATCTCATGGAAGCTGGCCAGATAATGGATGGCCACCGCCTGCTCCGCCTGCTTGGGCTGCAGAGTCTGCTCCTTTTGAACATTCAGATCCTTTGGTTGCTGTTTGCAGCTAATCGTTGTGCTGGTCTGTAAGGAATACTAAATATTAGAATATGTTTTAACTTTTAGGATGGAATTAATATCAAAAAAACGGAAACAAAACAACTAAACGTTAAATAAATGAAGAAAATATTTTTTCGAGTGCATCGAGGGCCAAGGGCTACTGCCAACTTGGAAACTGACTTTCATTCGTGTAGAGCTTTTCCGCTTCCGTTTCCGGTTTCGATATTAATCCCCCACCGCTCCGACTACGGAATGGGAATAAATGATGATTGCCTAATGGAGCTTACCTGGCTAATAGATTAGTTCAGAGTTCGGATGATATTGGGTTATAGTTTTCAATGCACAACAACAACAACAACAACGAAAAAGAGCTAAAAATAAAGGTAAGAAAACGGAAGAGAAGGGCAGAGGTGTGAATAAATCAATAAACAAAAGGCAAACAATGAGGCGTAATGGCGGAAACTATGCGGCTACCTCTATATATGTACATAGTATATACCTAATACATATATATCTAAAACTTATACATATCGGCTGACTGAATAATGGATGAGGTGCCGCATGGCATCCCGAATCGGATGGAGCCGGAGTTATAAATAAACAAGTCCTTGAGTCCTCCTGGGCGGGCTGTGGGGGCTGTGGGGGTGGCAAGGCCATGCTTAACCCTCTCTCTCACTGTTGGCCTCTCTCACCCTCTCTCTCTCTCTTGCTCTCGGCAAGTGTTATCCTAGGAAAGGATTAAGGCCCAAAAATAGATGAGCTGCTCCTGACGTCATCTAGATGATGAGGAAGATGACGACGGCCAGCCAGCTGGCCAAAAAAAATTAATTAGCCCGAAAATGTATGGTAAGTTGGTTGGCCAGGCGTCGGAAATGAAATTGGATGCGTTGCGATTAAATCAGGAAGCAGGGGACACGCACGGTAAACCAGAACAGAGACAGTAAGAGAGGCAGTGAGTGGGAGAGAGAGAGGAGATAAACCCCCGGCAGGGACATTTTTTGCAAAAAAAAAAAACCAATGAATGATTAAAACAAGCACCAAACAAACAAGGGCCACCCAAGCAAACCGTAAATTAGACAAACTTACTGAGGGGCACGTGAAAAGTTCAGGGGGGAGTCGACTTATTCGGGTCAGGGAATCGATTTTTATTTTCGGCACACTATTTCCACTGATACTTTTCCAATAAAATCATTTTTCTTAAAGAAAAGCCTACATATCTTAGCTTACAATAAAAATAAATACAAAAATAATGAAAAGGACAATTTAATATTAATACTAAATAAAATAAATTCTAATGATTAAAATGATTAACAAATTCAATAAAAAAAAAACGATATCTTTTAAAATAATACATATTTTTAGCCAATTCTTTACAAGATTCCCCCCCTTATTTGGGTATGTGGAGGACGTTGGGGGGGAGGAGGTCCTGGGGCTTTTGGAGCGGGAGGGGTGGCATGCGCGGTGGCTGCGGAAAATTACAACAAAATGAAACGAGCCGAGGAGCCCACGCACCCACACACATACATTTTTATGACGATTGTGCAAAGCGCTGCGAGGGAGGGCGGGGGGAAGGTGCTCCAAGGGGTGCTCCAGCGGGGGTGGACCTGCCATTCGCTTAATGTTATATAATTTTTTTTGGGCCAGGCCAAACAAACCATAAATACACAAGCGCACACTCGTACATAATGAAAGAAAAATAGAAATACATAAAACAATCGAAACGATAAATAAATAAATATTAGTTTCCAGGGTTAACAGTACCGTTAATGGATCAGCAGATCCACTCTCGATGATGGTCCCTCTCTCGCTCCCTCTGCCAGTGCTGCCCCCACCTCCGGCATCACTGGTGGAGGTGCTCCCGCTGGACGCCGTTGCCGTTGCCGCTACTGATGCTGATGCTGATGCTGACGCTACCGCTGCCTCTGCCTCTGCTGCTGTCGATGCAGTCGCCGCCGCTCCCTTCCCGCTATCTGGCGTCCCTGTTCCGGTGCTCCGTTGCATTTTGTGGTCTTTGGTCGGCGCTGCTCGTTTGCGTTTGCCTTTCGATTTGGCTATTTGGCATAATTTGCATGCCCCACGCTGCCGTCGCCGAGTTCTGACCGCGCGCGCGCCTCTCTTGCAACTGTTTCACGGTTCTGCTCCGTTCTGGTTCCTTTCCTGGCCGATTTTCCGCATTCCGTGTCTTCTTGGCCCTCTTTTTCGCTATTCCTTCCCTCACATTTTCTCCATTTGGGCCCACGCACACGGCCAGGCGTTGGGCACACTGGCGGTATGGGGTCACACTGTCGGCCATGTACCGTTAGTTCTGACAAAATGGCTACCCAGAGTAAGAGCGGGAAGTTTGAATGCGTTTTGAAAGACTACTTTTACATTTATTTAAAAAACTTAAAAATTATGAACTAAAAATAATCTTTTTTATATTGAAGAATATTTTAACAATATCTTTCTTATTATACAACCAATTTTTTTTTGGTTTTTTTTTTATAATTTTAATAATTTTTACATGATTACATAATAATCTTAAAAATAATATTTAAATAAATAATTATGATTGAAAAACTGAAAAAAAAGTTATTTAACTTCCAAGTCTTACATCATTACATAAAAAAAACCAATAAAATATATTATTTTTCCCTTAAAATAAAAACGAAATTTCAAAATAATTTTTACTAAACTTTTATTTGCGCGTAAAAAATTAAGTATTAGAAATAATGAACCGATTGTTACAACTGCAACCCGTGAAATAAATGTACAAATTAAACAGATTATAAAAAAATAATATATGATTATAGATATCCTAACGTCCTAAGCAAAAATTTACAAATCTATTTTAAAAAACGTTTATTAGGCGAACCAAGGGAGATTCAAATAATCCAGAAAACTATTAATTGCAATTGAAAAACAATAACTTTCTATATATCATTTTGAATTAACACGTTTGCTTGAAAATGTTATTTTTAGACTTAAATAATCGAAGTTACATCTAGGTGGTTTTCATGGACAGCGCTTTATTCAAAAACTAGTTACTTTGTTACATAAGATATAGACTTTCTTTCGTTTTTAGCATTTGTTCACATAAATCATTTTGTTGCTGATGCTGCTGAGGCCCTTTTGTGTCTCTACGTGCCCTGATTTGTACAAAAAATGTGCAGAATTTGTAAAAATAAATATATATATCTATATATCCTGGCGTAGATCCAGGCACTGATCCTTAACTGTTTTCTTTTTTTCTTTTTTAATGTTATGTAATACAATTGTGTAGTCTTAGATTTCGAATTTGCCGAAAACAACGATCTCCGTCGATGGGACGCCCGGAAGAGGAGTATTGTGTTCGATCTCATTGCGCCTGCATGGAAAGATTATGGTTACGTTTCTAAACTAAAAGGGAAATAAATAAAAGGATGTGTGGGACCAATCGTGCCTGGAGTTAAGGTAGCGGGGGGATGGATGCCCAGGCCCTACATGTATGTATGTGTATCTTTACAGCCACAGTTCGCCGTCGCAGATCTCCAGGACCATTTTCTTGCGGAAATAGTCCATGTGCTCCTGGGAGAAGGTGAGCGGATGGTCGCGCGATATATACTCGGCGAACATGCAGCTGAAGACGCCGCAATCGCTGCCATTAGTCTGCTGGGGCACATCCGGCATACTCTCGATGCGGAAGCTACTGGTGTCGAACGGCTGCTTGCGCTTGTCCAGCGACTCGCACTGCAGATAAGCCTCGAGGGCGTCCAGCACCGGCTGATTGGGCTTGCCCATGGAGTCGTAGTAGCGGATGGTGCGATCCCGCATATGAATGACGGCCATGCACCAGTGCACGCCGTTGCAGTGCACCGGCACCGGTATAATGTCCTTCGAGAATAGATCGATCTTGCGTGTCCAGCGCTTGACTCCGGCATGCCCGTTCTGCAGCAGCCGGGGCACGAAGAACGTGTTCATGGCATAGACGCTGGGCAGCTGGCCAGCTCGACGCTCCGAGCGATCGGTTAGCATGTTCATGTAGAAGTTAATTACCTCGTCGTTCAGCCACTTGCCGCCGAGCAGAGTGCGGATGTCGCTGCGATGGATGTTCATGTTGAATTTCGATACTAGGACCTGGTCGGGGATCAGAGTCAGAGATTAGAGATCTTTGTGGGAAGAGTGATCTCAGTCAGCCTACCTGTTGAGCGGCACCCTGGAGCAGATCGCTGTATCTGCTCAGTTGAGCTTCCGTCAGGGGCACCAGGACAGATTCTTTGCTCTCCTCAGAAGCATCGAGTGATCCAATGACAAAGATGGGCTTGTGGAGCAGCCTGTACTTGAATATGTTCTCGCGCAGTCCTTGTTCGAAGGCGCGGCGTGCTTCGCGCGACTTCTCAGCCCTAAAAGTAGGATGGGATAATAAGCGAGGCTTGCTGCTGGAGGACCACTGCAATACTCACTCGACGAGGGCCAGCTCACGCTGAACTTCGATCTCCTTGCGCTGGCGCAGCGTCTTGGCGCGGAACTGGGTGGTGTAGCTGTCCTGGAAGAACTGGCAGCTGTTGAAGCGCGTCACCAGCGAGTTGTTCAGCGAGGCGTCCAATTCGCTAGCCGCCTGGCCACCCGAACCGACCGCGTCGTCCGGCTCCACCGCATCGCCGATATCCTGATCCTGGCTGCTGTCGTCGATGCCGGTGATGACCACCGACTGGCCATCCGAGATGGTGGAGGTGTCGCTGTTGGAAATGGTTGAGGCATGGCTGGGGGCGCTTTTGGCGGTCTTGTAGTGCTTTCTGGGCGGCATCTCCCCTCCCGGCGGCACTACGGTCTTCTTTGCCTCATTGATGACCTCGTTGGCGCGGGCCAGCAGCTCGGCGTAGGTCGAGCGCTCCGAGGTCTGGGGATGCGGCTGCTGTTGCTTGGCGTTGCCGCTTAGGATGGCGCTCCAGGTTGGACCCGATTTCGGCGGGGAGCTGGGCCGAACGGCGGACTTGTCGTAGCACAATGTCCGTATTAGGCTAAGATATTGTTCGCGTTCTGAGCGCTGCTCCTCCTGCGTGATGACCGAGTCCTCGCCATGGCCGTTAATGCGCGAGTCGCTGAAGCCGTTCTGGCCCAGGCGCACGGCGTCCGAGTAGAGCATCTGCGGACGGACTGCCGCCGAGCTGGTAGTCAGTGATGGGGCCGCAGTCGGTGGCGGGCGTGAGGAGGAACTAGATGCCGTCAGTGCTGCGGCCGTGTTGTTGGTGCCGGTGCCGGTGCCGGTGGCGTGGCTGCTGTTGTTGCCGAAGCGCGGAAGATGCTGCAGTTCGTCGCCATCCTCGTCGGACAAATTCACGGGACTGTTTCCCTGGAAGCGCACACGATATTGAACGATCTGCGGCGAATCGAAGATCGACATCCGCTTGGCGTTCTGTCGCTGGGCCATCGCCTCTCGTTCGCGCTCTGACGTTAACCTGGCCGGTGGGTAGTCGTCAGCAGCAGCCTCATTCGCAATGAAGCGCGGGAACGAGTTGTCCACTTTGCGGTACTTGATTAGACGCGGATCGTTGTCCTGGTATCTGAATCGAAGAAAAAAAAGTTACATTAATCGAAGCTCAAACGAATCTGAACTGAAATGTGTCAGAACCAGAAATGAAATTGGGAAACCCACCTGCGCTTCCTTGACGAGTTACTCAGCAAGTCCTGGTGATTCTCCTGTCTGTTCGCCGCCTGTTCACCGCCCGATCCACGGCCCGGTTCGTCCGGGCTGGAGCCCGGCACTGGCTCCTTCGGCTTCTGCCAGCCGGTTAAGATTTGACGAAGTCGGCTCAGTAATTCCAATCCCATCGGATCGTTTAGCTCGTCCTGCAGCCCCTGTTTCTGCTCCTGCAACTGTTTCCTTGCGCTCTTCGCGCCGAGATCGACCAGCTCGAATGCCGCCTTCAGGCCCAGATACACTTCAATGATCAGGTTCTGCAGCGGCGGGTTTCTCTCAGAGATGCGCTCCACCAGATAGAACCAAACATCGGCCAACTTCTTGCGCAGGAAGAGGGCCTCCGACAGCAGGGATAGTGAATCGGCGGAGTCTGGCACGGCCACCAGTTGCTCGGTGATGTCCCGCAGGAGCTTGAGAGTGCGCTTGACACAGTCGGTAAGCCTTTCCAGCTGCGTGGGACTCAGCTCCGGTATCGAACTCGGCACGAACTTCAGCTGCGACACGTTGTACTCGACATCAATGGCCTTCTTGGCGAAGCCCAGGTATATCTCTAGCCTTTTGGCTGCAATGGCGCTCTGGGTGTCGTTTCGGTCCGGTTCGGTCTGCGATGCCGGCGGTGTGGGGGGAGCTATCTCGATGGGACTGGCCTGCTCCTTGGCTGAGAACTGCTCGACTGGAGGCTGCTCGACTGGGTACTCCTCGACTGGGTACTCCTCCTCGGCTGGGTACTCGCGGGTAGACTCTTCGGCCAGGTAAGGTTGGACTGGGTATCCAGCCTCGAACTGCTCTACTGGCTGGCCGAAATAATAGCTGGGTTGTACAGATCCTGGATAATCCTGCACTGGCTCATAATAGAATTCTTGTTCCGGCGGCAGCGCTTGGTTGGGAAACGGATACAACTGCTGCTGCTCTAGATACTGGAACACTTGCTGGGGCGGTATCAGCGGCTCCTGCTGCTCCACCTCGTCAATGATGTAGTAGAAATCCTGGCCAGAGACGGGCACTACCGGACCTAGCTTGTCCAGCTGGGATCCACACGGTTTGGCTATACGATGCGAGTCGGGACTCGGATAAGGTGGCGGAACATGACCCGATCCACTGGCGGCGCCATTGAGTTCTATGAGCCCGTGAAAACCATCGGGAGGAGTTTGCGACATGCGTCTTGGATTGTCGTATTTCGCGCAATACTCTGCAATGCCAAAAGCGATATTGTGAGCCCCGGGTATGATCAACTTGTGGATGCTACCTCAAACATCTACGTAAATCCAAAAAACCGAACGCGAAAAGCCGGCCCAAAAAAACGGCCAGGCTTCCCGCTTTTCTCGGCGGGCCACAAAAAATGTCGCCCGGGATTTAAATCGCTTGCGAGGGGCTGCTTAAAATAAGCACTTACCGTTCTGTGTTGCTTATGCTGGTTGTGGTGTGGCGATTCGGTATCACTGGCACAGACAGATTAAGAACATTAAGTAAAATGACCAAATTTTCATCTTCTTTTATCTTTTTGGCGTGCTATTCTGCCAGTGTTACCGTTCGTCGGTTCAGCTAAAAGGGCTTCGGCGTTATCACTGTTTGGAGTGGTTGGAATTTTGCCATTTTGCCATTTATTTCTTTAATAATTTATTTAATTAACTTATAAAAGTTACTACTGACTATAAATTAAATGACAAACCTTATTTTCTATTCATTTTATTTAATATCTTGGCTTACACACTACTTCATGCAGTCTTGTGTGAATGGCAAATTTTAAGCAAAACACTGGGCCACAGGTGGTGCCACAAGTGGTCAGGATTTTTGTTTTTAAATGATTAATAAACTTAAAATATTGTTTTTATATATGTTTTTTGATTTATGAAAAATATTCATTAAATTTATAGTAATATTTAATGTATTTGAAAGCCTCTTTCTCGGTTTCCCGCAAAATCACATAAAAGTTCAAGTTAAAAGTTCTATAGGAAACTATTACCCATAGATGGCGCCACTGGTTCCCTTTTCACATGTTCTTCAATTGTGAATAAATTGAAAAGCCTTTTATTTTATTAAAAAAAAATCTAACAAAATGCTTAAAAACTCTAAAAATATGTGTTTTTTAAATATTCAGCGAGAATTTGATTTACAAATAAAGGTTGAAACCTTCACTTACATATAAAAAAGGGTTCGCGAATAAATAAAAAGTTCTTTTGGAAACTGTGCCCGTTAGATGGCGCCACAAGTTCCATTTAAACATTTTTAAAAAATAAAAAATATTAAAGAACCAAGATTTTTATGGAAAATAATTTTATTAAAATTGTTAAAAAAAAATGTAATTTATCGAAAATTTGTTTCGACACCTATAGTTTATGTTTTATTTATTAATATCACTGCACAAAAATACATACACACATCAACTAGAACAACAGCAATTTAAATCGTCCTTGAAGAATCCTTAGTCCTTGCCCTGGCAGCAGAAGAATAGAAAGTTCCAGAGCAGCAAGCTCAGTCCATAGATGCCGCCGGCCAGTCCCACGGTGGCCTGGAAGGAGTACCTCACCACCACCCAGTGGGCCATGGCGCCCCACAGGAGCACCAGGAGTCCGTTGGTGAAGTGGACGGGTCGCCGGATGGCTGTCCAGTTGGCCCTGGTCATGCCCATTTGGAAGACGAGCTCCTGGAGGAAGGCGGTCACCACTTGGCCGAAGCCCAACAGAACTGCCGAGACACTAAGCAGCAACTTGGAGGTGCTGAAGCTGATGACTGCGGAAAGGTAAGATTGTTTAATAAAATCCATAAGGTAAGGTACTCCTCTCGACTACCCTTAAGTGTTACTCACAAATCAAAGCCAGACACTTGCATATGCTGCCCAGGGTGTGCCACTGGAGCTTCCGCTTGTAGAGACTCGTTCCGAAGCGCGGGGTCATCAGGGAGAAGCACATCCAGGGGAAGGCCAGAAGTGAGAACAGGAAGGGTATCTCGGCATTTTTCAGGGCATGATGGCTAACCGCCAATCCTGGCAAGACGGTCAGACACATCACATAGCTGAAGATGTCCGCCGAGAGGAGGAGGGTGGTGGCATACAATTGCGGCACCAGCAACGCCTGTTGCAGCGGCATGGCGATCTTGTCCAGCAGATTCCACCAGAGGTGAGAGGTCACGGCTCGAGACATTCGTCGGAAGCGTCGCTTTGGGGGACAGCAAGATGAGGATTATATAATTCTGTAACCAGACCAGGAAACTGTTTCCTTACCAGATTCACATAATCCGGAGGCAATGGCGAGGAGTTCCCGGTTCCTGTTCCAGTTCCAGTGACGAATGCTGCCCCTGGAGAACTAATTGGAGGCAGAGGATATAGCCTGACGTTGGATAGGGACTTGTGCGATGTCTGGGAGGCGGACATGGCGTAGTTATCGATGGTGGCATTACTAGACCGCATCATGGAAATGGTTTCATCTTCCTCTGGAATGATCTCCATGATCTCCACCCCATTGGGATTCACGTACGTGACATAGGCCTCGTCGGTGGCCAGGAGGTAGGTGCTGTGTGTGTCCACAACGGCGGCAGCCACAGCTGCTCCTGGCGGGGATGTCGCGGCGGTGGTCATCTCCGTGGCCGGATTTCGCCAGGAGTGAGTCTCGAGACCGTCCAACTGATCCGCCAGAGCAGCTCTCAAGGGCAGAGCGGCGAAACCAGTTTCCGCCTTGATCACCGATATCCTTTTCGTGGTGAAGGCGTCCTCCCGATGCTTGGTGATGATCAGACTCAGAGGTATCAGGTTCACCAGCAGGGCGGACATCAGCACTATGGATTGGGCTGTTCCGTATAGAGTTCTCAAGCTGGTGAACACAAACGAGAGGAAGAGCTGGCAAAAGGCCTCACCACAGAGGTGTATTGTCTTCCGCACGTACTTGTCCTCCCGAGGACGTACTGCCTCCAGGATCACATGGGTTTTCCACAGAAAGAGGCTGGAGCCGATGCCTGGTTGAGAGATGGAGTGGAATAGTTAAGCGGATTGACAGAAAACATTGGTAGAGATTGGAAGGGTCTGGATCTGGTCACCACCGCATGGAAAGTGGGGTCACCAACGGCAGACTGGATATCATATCATACCTGCAAAAAATCCATAGAACACTATAGCCACCACCTGAGTGGTAGTGGTCACCACAATCCAGGCGGAGGAGAACAGAATCCCACTGGCCATCAAGGAAACACAGGCGATAAGGGTGGCCAGGAGAAAGACCCTTCGGTACTGGGTGGTCTCCCTAGATCGGCCACTGTACTCTGTGTCCAGGTGCTCCATAATCGAACGACATAACTCCCCAGTGGCCTGGTAGACAATGGCGGGCCATATTCTCAGAACCAGATCCTTGTCCGACTCCACGACATTGCCGTACAAATAGGCCGGAGTGGCCAGGAAGGCCTGTGCGAAAGATGCGATATTATATATAGTATTCTATATAGATCCTGGATAGTTACGTGAATGGCGAAGCCGCAGAGCATATACTTTTGTTGGATGTGCTTCTTGACCACCCGGCGTCTTTGGATTCCGGCAGTGGCGCGGGCAGTGGGTCTTCTAACTGTCGGGGGAGTCACAGATGTGGCCACACCACCTCCGACACCCACTCCTCCTCCTCCACCTGTGGCTGCCATGGCTGCCTGGTTAGTCTTCTGATTGCTCCTCCTTGGAGTTCGACGGATATATTATGATATTGTTCCGTAGATCCGATGCGGTGGACTTTTTTAGTGTTATGTCTAGCCTTTGGCAGTCATCGTCGCCAAAAGACAAAAGCAAAAAGCCAAAGCCAAACCCAAAAGCGACACAACAACACACCACGGGGGATACTGATAAAAATCAGGCTCTTATCAAACAGATATAGTAGATATAGCAGATACCCCGACATCCACCAGATACAGTCCACCCATCGTATGTACTCTGCTCTGGCAGAGTATCTGTGAGATAGCCAGGCGGCGAGATATCCGACAGATTAACGTCAGATATGTAAAGCAGAGTTTGTCTTTGCTTTTTGGCTTTGTGCTTGGTGCTGCTTTGTGCTTTTCTGTGTCTTTGCCTGGAAATGTGGATTAAAGAGTCATAATCATCCAAAAAATATAGTTAAAAAAACTAGAAGCTATCAGAGCTAAGGAATTTTTAATAATAAAATAATTAGAGAGACTAGAGGGTTAAGTTGTATTAAACTTTATAGAGGAACAATAGTATGATTTTTTATGATTATGAGTCATTTTTATTTTAAGTTATACTTCTTATATACTATTTTTTAATAAAAAATAATATATAGTATATAAAGGATATAGGATATAGGTTCTATAGAGTTGATATATAACCTGTCCCTGGATAGACCTGTCCCTAGATATTTCTCTTCGGATGCCCAATCAGTCAAGTCACGTTGTCCGATGCGTCACTTATTTTTGTTTTTTTGCAAAAATTGAAATAAAAAGTATAAGGAGAGCATATTGGCCAAGTAAACATTTTATCTGGAACTGGTCGCGGAGATGGATGTTATCTTTACACACTTCCGTTTCACATCCGCGGGAGTCCGAGGGTGCCACTGGTGGTGGTGGCCTTTCCTCCTTTATGGGTTTACAACTGTATTTTGAAACCGCCACGAAAGACGTCAGAAGGCGACGAGGGGGACATAGCGACACACACACACTCCGGGTCCAAATCCGATAAGAGATCGGGCTATATAACCGCGGGAGGTGCGGATAGTCAGCTCATACAACGATCGACCCAGACGACGGTAGCCACTGGCTAGACGATGACGAGAAACCACAACACAACCGAAATCAGAGAAGAAAGCATTACAACCTTCACAGTTCGCAGAATGACAGGATCCAGAATATCCAAGTTCTCCGCCATCCTGGTGCTGTGCGCCACCCTGGTAAGTTCCTCGACGATCGCCGCTTTTGGCCAACATTTTATCCTGGCTAACTTGCAGTTGCTGACCAAGTCCTGCGGCATTCTGGCCCTTAGCGGCGATGGCTCCGGACAGGCTCTGGCCCAGGCGGAACCCCTCCTAGATACCACCACTGTCGCCGGTGCGGAGGGCTCGGGAAGTGGCTGGGGAGAGGACACCACACTCCAGCCGGAAGAGGAGACAACTGACGGTAGCCTAACCACTCTTCCCGAGGACACTGGCTCCGGAGATCAAGATAATACCACTGAGGGTTCTGGAGGTGATGAGACGACCAGTGCTCCTGAGGAGAGCTCTTCTGCCGCTCCAGAGACCTCTTCTGCTGCTCCTGAGACCTCTTCTGCTGCTCCTGAGACCTCTTCGGCAGCTCCTGAGACCTCTTCTGCTGCTCCTGAGACCTCTTCTGCTGCTCCAGAGACCTCTTCGGCAGCTCCTGAGACCTCTTCCCAAGAACCGGAAACCACCACCGCTGCTCCGGAAGCATCTTCCTCTTCAGAGCCGGAAACCACCACCTCAGAACCAGAAACCTCCAGCGAGGTGACCCCGACCCTGGCACCAACCCCAGCTCCCTTCGTTTGCCAATCGGCAGGACTCTTCCCTGTCAGCGGGGACTGCAAGAGGTATCACAACTGCCTGTACAATCCGCTCCTCCGACGGTTCCTGGACATCGAGGTCACCTGCCCGCCACAGACCGCCTTTTCGTCCGGCCTGCAGCGTTGTGTGCGCGACATATCCGAGTGCCAGGACGACGCCTTCCAGTGCCCGGCCGTGGGACGGTTCGCAGGACACGACGACACCTACTACTACTTCTGCGCGGCCAGCTTGCAGGGAGGATTCCACAAGTTCGTGGTGAGGTGCTCGACCGGACAGAGGTTCGAGGCGACCATTGGAGGATGCTGGCGCTACGACTGGACCCAGATCGTGCCCGGCCAGGAGGCGACGGAGATCAGCGACCTGTCGGCCATCAAGCGGGAACTGAAGCAGTACAAGGCCGAGGAGAAGCTCCGCCAGAAGGCTCAGAAGCAGCAGGAGAAGCTGGCCAAGAAGCAGCAGAAGCTGGAGGCGAAGGCCGCCCAGAAGGCGGCCAAGGAGCAGGCCAAGCAGCAGGCCAAGGCTGAGAAGGACAAGGCCAAGGGCGAGTCCATCGAGAGTCCCGAATCGGAGGAGTAAAGTCCGCAAGCCCCCTTTGTTGGTCGTAGCGCTAGTCTAGTAACTTATCCCACTATTTTTTTTGTTAACTTGTAATCCTTTTTTTTCTGCTTGTGGTATAAATAAAAAATAAAAAGCAACGAATTAATTAACTAGAAATTTAATGAACTAACGAACAAGTAAGGGGGTGTGGGTCTGTGGGTAGTCTGTAGATGTCGGTGTGGGTGTCAGGTGGTGTGTCCGGCTCCTGTACGCTCCCTCGCTAAAGATGGACGCTGGAATACTTGTCTGAAAAGTATCTTATGTAGAAGTCCTGTGTCACATATTCAACTGTGAGGATGCGACGGTCGTACCACCATCCGTGTAGGTGCGTGCGAAGTATTCCAGCGTCCACCTTACTGTAGCAACGTATGAAAACCTCCTCAGTCTCCCATTCGATCTGCACGTCATATGTGTGCGTTGGTGCTCCAATCTTCGCGTGAATCAATCCGACGAGATAGCCCTTGGTGTTCTCAGTGTGGCGTCCGCCGCCCCTAAGGAGATTCAAGACTTTCAGGCAATTGGTGGCCGCCTTCCCCAGAGTCGTTTCCTCAACGACGGGTCTCTGCCAGATGGTCTTCAGCACGTTCGAGTTCCACGATATGCTGTGCACGTAGTGCTGATTCTGTTCTAAGACCCGTAGAATCACCCGTCTGTCCTTCTCCAGAATGTCCAGAGTCCTTAGCACAACATTATCGTGCATCTCCGCCGACATGGACGGTATCAGTTTGGTGATTAGTAGTCCGATGTCCAGCTCCGGGGACTTTTCTTCCCCAACTACCTCATTGAATATATCCGTGGCTAGTTTTATGGCAGTGTCCTGTATGAGCGTGCTCTCCCTGCCAAGGATCTCGCAGACAAAGGATACGAAGTACCAGCAGATGATAACCACCGCCAGCAGGCCCATCGCGATGAAGAATCTTCTCAATTTTACCCTGAGCATGCACGGGAAGGGCAGCACGGGATTGTCGAGCCCGAAATGGACTCCGAGCTGCAAGTTCTCGAGCATCCGGATGTTCCACTGGCCATTCATGCGCATCAGATACTTGGCGTCCAGGAGAGAAGACATGAAATTTTCTCGAGTCCTGTACTTGGATGTCTGCTCATAGTCGATGGCTACCAGTAGGGGGGTCTTTCCGCCACTGCAGTAGTAGCAAATGGCCTGTTTCTGCAGTATCTCGAGTATGTCCCTGGCTATGTCCACCGCATCGTTAATGGACTCCTCGTGAATGCAGTCGCCCCGCAACGGAGTGTTGCAGAGGACATACTTGATCGGAAGATTGTCGACGCGGTTGACTTTGGTGTCGCCGATGAGAGCAATGTATGATCCAATTATCAGGGCCATGAAGGCGAAAAAAGTGAAAACAATCCACTTGGATTTGTCCATGTCTCTGATGTAGTTGACAATCTTTTCCGGGACAGAAAATTGCTCCTCCTCCGGCTCGTAATCATCCAGGTTCGCATACGGCAATGAGTCCCGGACGCAACTCTCCAGCGGGTAATTCGGATCCTTCGCCTTCCGAATTTGCGTAATAATCCTCCTCTTCTGCTGGGCGTTCCAGGCCTGCATCAGCTTGAATATCATGGCGTTCCTCGAGTCGTCGATAATCGGATAGTCGGATATTCCATTCTGGATCAGCAATCGGTACAGTTCAGCGTCCGTCAAACTGACAAGCTCCTCAGACTGCAAGAACAGAGAGAACAGAGTTGTTTACATTATCTTTCGGTTAACGGTTGAGATTAGGCGGAATATAGCTTAAACAGGTGTGAAATATTTTCAACGCAAAAGAGGTTAGTCGTAGGTCTAGATAATGCTTTTATTTAGTACCTAGAACTATTTATCTTTCCGCGACTGCATTACATTTAAATATTTATTGTAATTGCCGTGATAACAATTTTTATTTTGAGATTAAGACAGACGTCTGAAGCGGAGATATCGTTCAGGCGAAAAAGCTTTATATAAACAAGCTTCTTTTAACTAGGGATAGCTGGCTTGATAGTTACCCACTTTTGGTGACCCCGACCCATCACTTCGTTATCCCGATAGATGGCGTGGCGGCATCGATGCGTGGAGTGGTGACCCCGACCGCAACCTCTATCGATCTTGCTATTTGGTATTGAATTAGTCACTTTTTCTGACCACTTCTCTTGTTTTCCGATAGTGACCAAGACCACTTCACGCACTGGCTGTTTATTGGCATTCTGTCCTTATCAGCTAATCGCACGCAATCGAGAAGATTGGTTTTTTTTCGGGTTCTTGTCCGTCCCCGTGACTATAAAAGAGCCGTTTCGATTGTCCGACCAGTTACTCCGTCGAACCAAGAACCGAATATAACGAAATCGAGACCGAGAAAAGGAGGAATCATGTTCAAATCGGGTCCAATAGCATTTGCCCTGATCCTCGTGCTGGCCATTTTGGCTCCGGCGATTCAGACCAAGACCGTTTACGTCCGCGTCGAGGGAATTGTTCCGATCGAGGATGACAATATCGCGAATCCGACTTTACCCCCACAAAACGAGGATGAGAGCTCCGTGGCTCCGGTGGTAACGACCGCGGCTCCCGGTACTGTACCGCCCGAGAGCACTGCGGCTCCGGGAACTACTCCGGAGCCTGGAACTGCCGCTCCTGCTTCTACAGCCGAGCCTGGAACTGCCGCACCTGCTTCTACAGCTGAGCCTGGAACTGCTGCTCCTGCTTCTACAGCTGAGCCTGGAACTGCCGCTCCTGCTTCTACAGCCGAACCTGGAACTGCTGCTCCTGGAAGCACTGCTGAGCCTGGAACTACTGCTGCTCCTGGAAGCACTGCCGAGCCTGGAACTACTGCTGCTCCTGGAAGCACTGCCGAGCCTGGAACTACTGCTGCTCCTGGAAGCACTGCCGAGCCTGGAACTACTGCTGCTCCTGGAAGCACTGCCGAGCCTGGAACTACTGCTGCTCCTGGAAGCACTGCCGAGCCTGGAACTACTGCTGCTCCTGGAAGCACTGCCGAGCCTGGAACTACTGCTGCTCCTGGAAGCACTGCCGAGCCTGGAACTACTGCTGCTCCTGGAAGCACTGCCGAGCCTGGAACTACTGCTGCTCCTGGAAGCACTGCCGAGCCTGAACCTACTGCTGCTCCTGGAAGCACTGCCGAGCCTGGAACTACTGCTGCTCCTGGAAGCACTGCCGAGCCTGGAACTACTGCTGCTCCTGGAAGCACTGCCGATCCTGGATCTACTGCTGAGCCTGCTACCACCGCTGCGTCGGAAACTCCCGCTACCGGAAGCACCGATCAACCTACAAAGGAACCCGCCACCACTGAAGAACCCACCGACGGAACCACCGACAGTAGCACCACCACCGAAGCCTATTCCTGCCCCACCACCGGATTCTTCCCTGAGGATAACAACTGCTCCAAGTTCGTCCTTTGCATTTATTACCCGGAGAATGAGTTGAAGGCTTTCTTCTTCCAATGTCCCGAGGGAATGCAGTTTGATCCGTTCAATGAATTCTGTTCCGCCGAATTCGATTGTAATGGAACGGCAACTACCAAAACCACCGAAGCCACCACTGAGACGGACGAATCTACTAAGGCCTCAGAGACTACCCAGGCTCCGGAAACAACTGAGAAGCCCCAGGATACCACTGAAAAGGCGCAGGATACCACCGAGAAGCCGCAGGATACCACCGCAAAGCCGCAGGATACCACCGAGAAGCCGCAGGATACCACCGAGAAGCCCCAGGAAACTACCAAGGCGGCGGATACCACCGAGAAGCCCCAGGAAACTACCAAGGCTGCGGATACCACCGAGAAGCCCGAGGATTCTACCACCAAAGCTCCCGAATCCAGTGCTTGAGCATTTTTTAAAAGAAAAGAAAACCAATTTAAAATCATAAAAAAATCCCCAAAAAAATAATGCCCACAACCTGTACCTATCTTTTTTTAGTTATGTTTTTTTTTTTTGAGTGAATAAATTCTAGTTTAATTATTATTAATTTATTGGAAATCATATCTGGCATCTTGATGGGTTGTCGAGTGGTTGGCCAATGACGCCAATTTTCAATTCAATTTCAAATTTAATTTCAATTTTGATAAGAACCCTGACGTCTAATCGCGAATTGTCGTTTTTTGGCCCGAAACGCCCATCGGAATGTTAAAAAAATAAAATTGAAAACCAATATGCTTCTGGGGAAATTTTTAGTTTTTTTTATTATCTAATCATTGGGGCTAATATTTTGCAAACTATTTCATTCAAGTTTTCCTTCGGGGTTTCAGGAAATAATTACGTTTTCGGCCAACGATTAAACTGATTCAGAGATTTAATCAAAAGCCAATTAGAAGTCCTCGTTGAAGAGTTCCTGGAACTGCAATCTAATCGAAATATTTGCTTTTCTGTGATTGATCATGACCCGTATTGCGAGTCCAGTAACTAAAGGGTTAATCATTTGTTTGGGTTTCTCACTTGTCTTTCAACCAAAAAAAAAAAGATAAAAAATCTCATTAAAAGCCTAATAAGTAGACAAAACTATCTTTTCTTGGTATTTTAGTATCTTATCTTTTTCCAATTTTATATAAATAATTACTAAATATTTTTCACATTTTATGAAATTAACATTGCTCATAATTATTATCTTATTAAATACATTTTTAGGAATAAAATATAAATTAATTTTTTAAACATTTTAAACTAATATAGAAAAAAATTATTTAATCACGTGTTGGCTCTGTTTTTTTTTTTTCGTAGACATGCGATAATGAATGAATGAAACCATCGAGTTATCTGCACCACTTGCTTGGCGGTTCCGTGTCGTTTGGTGGCTCAATTGGTCAGTTTATGTGGCCAGTGGTCGATGGTTAATGAAACCTAATAAACTTCCGCATCGCGAAGCAAGGGAATCTGCCTCGAATGTGCAAATAAATGTGCAAAGGTTTTAATGCAAAACGCAGACTGCCGACTGCCGACTGCCGATTGCCGGCTGGCAGCCACAGCCCAATGAATTCTCAAATGAGAGAAAGTCTCTCACCGGGTTGCATAAAAAAATACTATATATAGGTATATATATACATATATATTGTGTGTCAAAAATACGGCTTGGTTGGAGAATTGCGCATGCGCGTAGCTCGTTAAAATGCTTTTGTCTTTCCTACCCAGGCAGAGGGCCTTGCTTTGCTTTTTGGTCAAAAGTGTCCAACGAAGTCTATCAATTGACGGGTAGACTGGAGAAATATCCATAACATCCTATCCAGAGCCATGAAGCCCTTCAAACCTTCTCACAAGAACGAATCAATATATATTCCACCATCTATCTAAAGAGTATATAAGCTTCGGCCCTTGTAACATTTTATAACGACAATTAAACCTGGCCAATATCTTTTTGGCCACTTCCAGGCAGTCCAGGCACGTCGCTGGCCACCCCCTCGCCTAATCCCATGCCCCAGACCCTCTGCCCAGATCTGGGCTACGTGCCTAGTGCCATTTTGGCCGTAAACGGTCATTGACAAAATGCGAAATTGCAGTGTAAACTGTGCACTGAGAGAAAAGTATGGCAAAAGTTTTTAAACTCAGTTATTCGATTAAAAGTTTATCAATTATTTTCTGAGATTAAATAATTAATTTCCATTTAAACAATAATTTTAAATATTAAAGCTATTATTTGTTAATTATCCAACCTCAAAATTTCCCAATTCACACTTTTCCGTAAGCTGTTTGACAAACTCAAATATTGACCGGCTTGGTGTGGACTTTTTTGTCGCAGTGCAGATGTCAGCAGGCAGTGCTAACGGGGTCAGAGACCATTTGGCCATTTGGCCATCCTGCATCTGGAATTCCGAACAGTGGGCCGTCTTTATGTTGGCCGGAGAGACTTTCTTTTGGACAAACTGGAGGAAAACAATCGACGAACCGCAAAAGGCAAACATTTGCGTGCGAAAGTATTTTTATTTTTTTTAAGTATTTCTGGGTGGGGACACCTCTATTTTCGTATTTATTTTTATATTTGTTTATTTTTGGGGAGGGAACAAAAAATAAAAGAGATAAATAGCCAGATACAATTGTATCTGTATCTCACAGTCGCACTTGTTATGTCATTTGCACATTTACACGTTGTCTTCTGGGCATTGTGCTTTTGGGTTTTTATTATTATTATTTTTTTTTATCTCGTTCGAGCCAAGATCAACATTTAAATGTTGTACAATTATGCGATGCGATGTGATGTGATGCCTCGAAAATGCCTCAAAATGCGGCCCATTAAGATTATGTATAGCAGGCAGTCGGCAGCTTCCTACTTAAGTTACTTAACTTAAATATTGTAATCATGATTTGGAAATTGAGAAAACTGTCAACTACTCTCCACAGCAGTGTAACTTGCATTGGACTTTCCATAAATATCGCAACGTGCCTCCCCATTTGGCCAATCGATCTGCCAATGTTGCAACACCTCCCATAATTGAGGAAATCTTTTGCGCGAATGACACACTTAAGGGAGTTTAGAAAAGTTGGTAATTAAGTAATAATTTAATTTTTGTAAAATATAATCATAATCATAACTACTAAAGTGTTAGTCCACATTTTAGGGCCAACTAGACAAGCTACAATAATTAAATAAAGTGTCAACATGAACTGTTTTACAATTAATTTATATTATTTTTTATTTATGAAACCTTAGCCTTAGAGTTGAAAAACTGAAATACTTAATTGGTTGTGTTGCAAGGGAGGCCGTGCCCCCAGAGGCGGCGAGTCAGACCCCCCCATCCTAGATTTTCTACCGCTGTCACAGATATTTGCAACATTTTGCATGTTGCCTTTGAGCAGATGCCGCTCACGTAGCTTTTGGAAGCCATGGGGCAGATATCATGTCACGAAATATAGTAACTCTCCAGCACTACTGGAGTAGCTCTCGCACTCTCTCCCTCCATCTCTGTCGGCGGCCATAGGTCTTTCTCTTTCTCTGGAGGAGGTACTCTCGCCGCAGTTGCCACAAGCAGCGTTTAGTTCGTGGGCGCCTGCGCGCAAGTGCAGTCACAGATTCAGATACTCGCGGATGCTCGAAACATACTCAGATACAAAGATACAGATTCGGTGCGGTTCGAGATACGAGTTTAGTGGGTTGCTTCCATAAATACAGCATCCCGTCCCATTCTCATACAAGAAATTGCAATAAAAGTGAAATTTTTATTGAGTGTGTGTCCACAAATAATATAAAAATCACAATCAGATTTTTTGTTTTCATTTTTTCTTCGAGTGTGCGAAAGTGTTTGACTAAGATTGATTTTTTTTTTAGTTTTTGTTGCAAAATTGCCGAAGAAATTCTTGGGAATTTCAGGTAGTCACCAGGTGGTTTCTCGCCCATAAAACAAAATCAATCACTAGAGAATCGGCGAGAGAGAGAGAACGGGCGAAAGCGAAAGAGGATTAGCAAAGGGTGCTCCTGAGACACCTGAGAATTTTCCTGGGAAAAATGGTAAGTCGAAAAGTGTGAAAAATCTTTCGGGGAAAATACGAAATAAAAGCAAAAGGTAGAAACCCTAGGCGGGAACTTGAAAACCGAATTACCCAGAATTCTTCACACGGAACCATTAAAATCGGGTTTACGAGCTCCGAAGGGGTCTCCTAGGTCAGGTTTTATTTTTTTTTGCTTCTTTGATGATTTTTAATTATTTCTTTTTTTTTTAGCTAGGGAACTAGAGCATTACTAGAGAACCCTGGGGATTTGAGAATTATGGATTTTTATGGGGATTTTTTTTTGAGGGAAAATAACAAAGAAAGTGCTGGGAAATGTGCTAGAATTTTGGGGAAATTATTAGGGATATTATTATCTTTAGCTTTTCTTTAAAATAGTTCTCTAAAATAGGTTTTAGGGAGTGATAAAAAAAACACTTTAAAAATCGCTTCAATATCAAGCTCCACAACTTAAGTACCATTAACAAATATTTACCTAAGGCCTCAAAAAAAAATCCAAACCACAAGTCAATTAGCTAATGATCATTATGATACAGATCGGTCAATAGCTGCAAATTGATCGGCGATCGGAACAAACGGCTCAATCAATCAAATCATCCGGCCGGGATGATTGAAAACGAATTGCCAAATGGATCCCACAAGCCAGGGGATCGTGATGCCGGTGATCCAATAAAGAAAAAAAATAACTATTGATTCGATTACAAATCAAACAGTGGCCTGGTGGCCTTTCCCATGATCTGAGATCTTTGTGGGAGAAGGTCGTCGGGGGGGGGGCTCTATCATCCCATAGATCTGATGGATTTGGACAATCGGTGGTATGCCAATCACGGAAGATCGATTTGCAGGCCTTACGCAACGGCCAACAAAGAAATAAAAGAGCCAGAAAATATTACCAATTGGGTGGCTCAGGTAACACGCGTAACAGGTGCGTTAAGTGCATTTCAATTGTAATTGAAATTTTGTGCTTTTTTTACATTTTATTTTCTCGCATTATTTTGGGGGCATAAAAGAAACGCGAGATGCATAACGAATATTCCACGTAATTGTAACAGACCCCCAGAAATTGTATTTTGTGCAGATATTTTTCGAGTATTGTCTTTAGCCATCCACTAA
Source organism: Drosophila monieri (assembly GCA_035047585.1). Classification (NCBI taxonomy): domain Eukaryota; kingdom Metazoa; phylum Arthropoda; class Insecta; order Diptera; family Drosophilidae; genus Drosophila; species Drosophila monieri. Next base: position 8,171,124 of record JAWNPJ010000061.1, on the reverse strand, counting down.
AAATAATTATATCATAGCAAATGTCAAAAAAAGGCCCCGAAAAGCAATGGCCATTCCCATTGTGTAATTGTTCAATTGCATTTTACGAGGCGGTATTTTTTTCGATCTTTTTTCGGCTCTTTCTGCTTTAACGTGTAGACTTTTTATGGGCTTTTTGGGGTGCCGGAGACCGACCGACTGCCATGCATCATAAAAACCAATAAGCAGCCAAGCATGGATCTGATGATGACCACTGGAGCAGATGGATGTCTGCTAGAGGGCGCTAGGGAAGTGCACTGCGAGTATTTTCTATTCATTTTTGTATAGAAAATGGGGAGTAAATAATTATATTATATTGTAATATTTTTATATATATTTTTAAATTTATATATTTTATAATTAAATATTTCTTTTATACGCAATTATTTTTTCAAGTGTTCTGACTGGAACACAGAGATCCCGTTATATCAATTCTAGGAGAGAGTAAAAGTGGGTGAGAAAGGTGCGCTCGCATTTTCTCTCAGAGAGCAGGTACAGCAATAGGCAGGTATGCAGGTGTTAGACAAGGACACAGCATGTGACAAGAACAAAGAGGAAGAAGCAGGATCTTAACCCTCTAAGATCCTTAATCTTTACTAAATCCATTCTATTAGAAGTATATACTTAATTTTTTCCGATTAATATTTAAACATGTATTGGTTTTCCAAGTGCACTTAAGGGGTTAAGGTGTCAATGACTGGTTAATGCGCTTCCCCTCAGATGCACACACGCACACCGTTGCATAATCGCCTTTGATGATGGCACTTTAATTTACCAAAGCCGACTGTCAACGCGTTAAGAAAGAGGAGGGGGAAAGAAATGGCATAGACGAGTGTGAATGGGAAGAAAGGGGGGTGAAGAAAATCGGCGAAGCGCAAAAAGGGGGTGGCCCAAGCATGTGTTGATGCGATAATTCCTATAATTGCCAATGCACTAAAAAACGAAACCAAGCAGGTGGCAAGTGTTGCAATTAGAAATCCATAAATTATTCATAAATAGAAATCCCCGATTTGTTAACAATTTCCTCCAACAATATCACTTTCACCCACATTTCAGCCAACTCATTGGTTTCCGTTTCCGGATTCTTGGGAAAAAAATCAAACACAAAACCACAATAGAAATAAATCAAAAATTTGCATTTCCCGAAATTCAATTTCCGATTACACAGCGATTGTGATATTACGCATACGCAGTGTGTTACATGCCCAGTGCCAATTAAGAGCAAATATCTGGCCATTAACGAGCCAAATCATAATTAAAATATTATCTCACACACAGGCAGCCAGAAGAGAAACGCTATACTATAGTTAGTTTTAAATAATCAGCCACAATTTCACTTGAATTTTTAATGGCCGGCGTCGGAGTGTCGGCTTATTTATGTGACAGCCTCTGAAATCTTATAATTGAGGTTTCTGGACCTTTTTCCCGCCGCAGAAGAAAACCCCACTTGCAGAACTTGCATAACAGTGGGAAAAAAACAAAACTGCATGTCAAGTCAGACCCCCCCTAATTTTTAGGGCACCCTCGGACGACTCTCCCCCGCCCCTACGCGACCCACTCTCCGGCTGACCAACGTAACTTAATTGGCGTCACTTAGGCCGGCGAACAATCTTAATTACCGCATGGACCAGAGAGCCATGGCCCAAAGGGAGGGGAGGGAGGCGATGGTCAGAGCACAGGTGGGCCGTCCACCGAAGGTGCTCGACTTTTTATTGCCAACTCCAGAGGGGGGTGGCCAGCTACACTAGAAAAGGCAAAGAAAACTCGCCCCGACTGGCAGAAACAAAAGAAAAGGCTTTGGAAAAAAATAAATAAAATGAACTTCAAAAGTCCAAAAGACAACAATGAGAGCAACAACAACCACTTTTACTTTTGTTTTCATTCAAGCCGCCTGCCTGCCTGGCTTTTTGTTTTAGCGGCAACTTCTCTCTTATTTTGGACAATTTCAAAAGCCAAGTTCAGTGTTGGCGGCCAAGCACAGTGGAAAATGCTAAAATTATCAAAAATATTTAATATATTAAGAAAATCTTAAAATAAAGAGCTGTATCTGAGAGTTAGTTAGTTATAGGTTTCAAAATACCCATAATTTATAGTTTCTATTTGCTGGTTTTGTCCCACTGTACTCCACTATACCCGCTAACCCACAAGCCAGGTCATCTGCTTTTATTCGCTAGAGAGTACACAGAGAGAAATTGGTTATCCGAGGATACAAAATATTAAAATTCTAAATTTTATTTAACTTTAAAGTATTAATTAACAAGATAATTATTTTAGTGGCCACTAGTAACCTATTTTTCGCAGTGTAGCAGCAAAGTAAAGCAGATCAGCTTGGCCAACAAAAACTAAAATGAAAAAAAACTAAAAAAAAACGAGATTTCGAACCGGAGTCAAGCTCACGTTGTCACACGACCATTACACGCAAGTGTTGAGAGTGAAGCGGCCTCGGCACCGCCCCCTCTTTGCCAGCCCAGCCCCTCTACCTGCCTGCCAGTCTCACCTGCCCCCCCTTGGGCTCCTTAAAAGCACTCGAAGCGCGTGTGAAAAGCGCATAATTTTTGGACGCGGACAAATTTTCACTTTTTTCCTAGAGTGGAGAGTGGATGGTGGATAGTGGATGGTGCGCTCTTCCCAGACTTTTCTTTCATAGACCCGGGCTTTTCTTATTGTTCCACACGGTCACACCACCTAAGGGGGGGCCTATAGAGGGGGGGCTAGTGGGTGGTTTTCAAAGAGGCGGTACAATGGAAAGAGGCAGCAATAAAATCCACAATGCGCCGATTATGCCAGCAATCTTGGGAATTATTATTGTTTTTGCTTCTATTATTATTATTATTATTATTATGTTGGGTTTCTACGCCAAACTTGGCCAAGGGGCGTCAGGGGGTTAAGGATATATAGCCATCACCTACATCACTGTCAACTGTTATGGCCAATTATGGGCTGTCTTGCCAATCTGCTTGATTGATTGCGGCTTGATTGAAGTTCAAGATAATGTTCTTCTTCGAAGATTTGTTTCGATTCTGCTGACTGAATAATTGTGGGGCCAGAAAAGTCAAGGCCAACAGGGATAAGGCTAGTCTTCCTGTCCAAGTCCCAAGTCCCAGGCCAAGAGCCACTAGTTTCACTTTCCTGCCATAGACATTATAGCCGTGAGACTGATTATGCCAGTGGCAGGGAGTTCAGAAAGCGGTAATGGATATAGCCAGAGCTTAGACCGCAAGTCGGCTTATAGCGAGCCATAGATGGATCAAGTCTTCCGGGACTTTGAGATGATTTCTTTCCAGTAGTTGCTGCACTCCAGTCTGATTATGCAAAGCTGGTTGCTGCAACCTGGATCGATCGATGCACTAATTTGTTTGTAATGAACGTTACGCGACAACAAAAAATACAAAAAAAATAGAAAAAATTAAACAAAGAAAGGCAAAAATAAAAACAAAAACAAAAGCAGAAACTGAAACTTGTTAATTGCTCGCGTGCTGTCACAATTGCTGGCAATTCCGCATTCATCATTACATTTGTCCATCCAGCGGTTGTGCCTCGCATTTGGATATCCATCCACCAGCCATGACAAGTATTTCGCAAGTCCCAGCTCCACTTCCCAAAGAAGATGTACGATTTTCAAAAATAAGATTTCTATAATGATCTCTATTCGAATACAGTATGATCTTTGTTCAAGAATAAGAAGCCATTTGGCGGACAGACGGACAAGCGGACAAGATATCTCTACATTTCCGATCAATTAGTTATATGACAGCTATAGGATATAGTTGACCGATCCCGGCTGTTCCGGCAAAGGTAAGAAGGATGTGTGCAAAGTTTGAAGTCTTTAGCTTTAAAACTGAGAGACTAGTTTGCGTAGAAATAGACGGACAGACGGACATGCTTATATCGACTCAGGAGGTGATCCTGGTGATCTTCACTGCCTTGCACACTTTTGACCAAAATTAGAATACCCTCTGCAAGGGTATAAAAATAAGTATAACCCCTTTCTGCAGAGTATAAGCCCGAATATAACACCAGGCATGGCTAATCACAGCCAGCAGCTTCATAAATTATTCCTCCAACTCTTTTTGACAAGGCCAATGGCCACGGATACTTGGCCACTTGGTTACTCCAAGGTTATTGGTTATTTATTTACGAGACACTCTCCGCCACAACTTTTGTGGCAAGGCGAGGTGAGATTCATTATTTCATTTGCAATTTACATGTCACACGGGATGGAGCCATCATCATTCCAGCCATCCATAGTGGATGGGAGGTGTTGTTTTGCAAATAACTTGATTTATAGCTGGAAGTCTGAGGCCTAATACGGGCTTAGTTGGAGTCATTAAAAGAAGAGTTTTTCTTTAATTTTTACCATCAAAATGGATGATGCAAATCTTTCCTTTTTTTTTAAATGAAAACCCAGTCATTATTTGGGAATCACACCCTCTCGACTGACATTTTAATGCCCCCACAGCTACTTTTTACAAATTTCCCGACACTGCGATGGCCAAGATATCGGGCCCAGATGGCAGTTCCATTGTTTTCCAACCAATCCCCCGAACATGACACTATTTGCTTTGAAGTAACGCCTCGGCAAGACCTCCATCGATCCACTTATCTGGAGCTATACTTTCGCTTTCCCGGCCAACCCCAAGGAAAAGCGGAAAAATATTTTCCGTATTTGCCTTGGCCCAGTCTCTCCCTCTCGGCGGAAATGTCTGTTGTGGCAACACTTTTCTCTCCAAATGAGTTGGCTAAAATGTGGCACAATGACAATCAATAGATGCTTTCCACCCATATCGTGGCAACTACAACGTGGTCTTATCGCCGGATTCTCCAGGGACAGGTGTCTATCATATCAGTAATACCTGCTAATATTTTATCTCCAGGGAGATATTTATTGGCCTGATTACTTTTTTTACGTTTTAGTTGAATATTTTTATGTTAAAGCTATGTTTGAAGAGGATTAGTAGGATTACTAGGATCTAACAGGATCTCTAAATAATAGTCCCCTCTAAAATCTTTTATCCAAGACATGTACCTACCTAGGTTTTCCACCTCGGGGTCATTTCTGGGGGCTTTTTATGCATTTCTTGCACTTTTTTCATATAAATTTCCATCTCCACGTCCGCTGGCCCATAAAAAAATCCACATTACTTTGTTTTTCCTTTTTTTCCTATTACTTCGCCTCGGGTGTATTTTCATAATTAATTTCTTTGTGGAAAAGTGAAATATGACGATGGCAAGTTGTTTGGAAAACCTAGTGACAGTTTTTTTTTGTTTTTCTCCTCTTGCTGCATTTTTCCCCATATGTATTTATTTTTTATTTATTTTTGTATTTTCTATTTTATTATATTTTATTATATGCCTCCCCCTCCCCAAGCCTCCCTCCTCTTTGGACTTTATCGACAATTTCACTTTTGCGCAGCCACAAAAAAAAAAAATTAAAAGACGAGGAGGTCTTCGTCTTTCATATGTGATGACGATCCAACAATTGCGGTTTGGTTATTTGCCCCCAAAAAGATTCCCAAGCACATTGTTGGATCGCGTGCAATCTGCCACACCCCCGCCCCTCTAGCCCATTGCCCTCCGCCCATGGCCCAGGGCCCCCTCGTGTGCCCCCTTTTTTTTCTGTTTTTTTTCAAGTGCAAAGCCAAGGTTGCATGTGCCCCCAAAGAGATGCAGTTCGGGGGGCGCAATGCAGAAAGCAGGCGGGGGAGGAGGATCTTCCAAGTCGCTTTTATTATCGACACGAAACGGGTTTTCCACCAGTTCCCAGACCCACACCGGAGCGTTCCAAGCCGAGCCTCAAAAGACCAGACCAGACCAGGTCCAGACCCAAACCCAAGTCCCCAGACTCTTGGTCTGCACTTGCAATTTTTTGTTGTCCAACTCTCTTAGTAATTAATTAATTTCTTAATTTCTTAATTAATTAATAATTATTTGAAGAAGAATTTACTAGAATCCTTGAACAACAACCCCTTGAATATGATTTCAAAAATCTTTAAATAAAAACTAGGCTCTACGAGGTACTCAAAAATATCACCATAGGCTCCCTGAGACTGTTGATTATTAAAAAAAAAGTATTTCTCTCAGTGTAAGAGCCGACTCCTCCATCTGTCAGCTGCTCAGTTGTTTGCCAACAGTTGCAGAATTTCACTTTCTTTTCAAATTGCGGCGACCTCGATTTATGGCCCAGGTGGATGTGGACGTGGATGTGGATTTAAATTCCAGCAGAGTGGGATGACTCCATGGTGGATCCACCAAACAAGCCCGATCCGATGTCTTTGGCAGAAAGACAGAAAGAGAGACCCCCGCAGATTTGCTTTTGTTTTGATGCCCGAGGGCCTAATTGAATTACGTTTTTGTTTTTCTGATTTTTTTTTTGAGTTTTTGGGGGCTCGTAGTGCCCGTGACTTTGGTCTTAAAACATATGGAAGTGTACACCAAATAAGCCGCGACAACAATAAAAATTATTTTAGAAAAAAAATGAAACCGGGCTATAAAATAATAATAATTATGGGAAAGTGAACGCCCATTGTCTCTCGGGTGTCTGTGGCTTTATTTTGGCTTTTTATTGATAATTCGCATTAATGAGATTTAATTTTCACATAATTAGTTGTAGAGTCAGGCAGCTCTCTGGGTTACTGGGAAATGGGAGGGAAATTGTGTTTTTCGGGGAAATTTATGTATTTATGTTTTAAATACAAAAGTCTACTTACTATATCCATCTTGGTTCTACTCATTGACACACTTTTTCAATATTTTTTGAAACAATCAAATTTTGTAACTTATTTTGTAGCCAAAAACTCACTTTTTTTCTTTTAATTAAAAAAATTAAATCTAACTTGAAATCGTTAAAATAAATTCAAGGGAACTGCTTCATTCCTGGTTGGTTTTCAGACTGAAGGGTTTGGGGGGAGATCGAGAGTTCTGGACTTGGAACTAACAGGCTTGGCTCACTTGTTTTTGAAAAATATTTGGAAAATATTTTCATTTTCCCACAATTTCTATGATTTTTTTATATTGAACCCAAAAGGCAGAGCTTCCATAAAAGTGACCAGAAAAAATGGCAAATTGCAGCTGATTTCCACAGAAATTATTACACATGAGAGTGAATCACATAGAGACATTATTTTTGAGGTCGAGGGGAGCGTGTGTGTGGTTGGTGGCTTTTGGCCATTTATGCTACCTTGGCTAATTACCAATTTGGAGAAAGTGTCTGCCAAGGAAACTCATTGATTGAGTCTCTATTTTTAGCTCTTTTTTTAGCATTAAAGACTTCATATTTTTATGAGCTGATAGTTCTAGAATCTAGACCATATCTCCTAAAACTAATTATAGAAAACTTCTCCAAGTCAGCCTTGACTTGGAATCTGAAAGCCAAGTCATCAGTATAGCCTTGACTCCCAACTGTCACTTGGCTGGGGAATGAGATCCCATCCAGCTCCCCATATCGCCCTGAGACCGAAACCAGCACGGATGTGTATTTTGAGAGTCCCATTCGAAAAGAAACGAGTCGTTATTCGGAAAAAGTGTTTTAATTTTCGGAACTTGGTTCTCCCCTTGTGTCTTCCCCTTTGCGAGCTGCTGTTCCATCTTCCGGCCACCCTATGATAGATGAACTGGAAGTCGACTACCAAATTCTCTGTCAGCAGATCCAGTACGCGATTCGGCTGCACGAGGTCCTCGAGATGACCACGCACGACCTGCGCCAGCAGCGTCGGGAACTCGAGGGACAGCTGATGGACAACAACTTCCTTCTGGGCGAGATGCGCCGTCAAGGCCCCATCTACGGACGCATCCGTCTCTCCGAGATGGGGGACTTGGCCGGACTGGCACACGACGAGGACGAGGATGATGATGATGATGATTTCGAGGTAGCCTGTCGGGATGTCGCCCAGCGGATCGAAACCATAACCGAGGAGCTGCGCGCCACTGACAAGCTGCTGGAGCGCACCAAGCAGGATCTGGAGAAGAACATGGAGTTCCTGATCGTATACGAGGAGGAGTTGGAGCGCCACCTGGAGCTCGCCCAAATCCTCTTCGTCCTGCAGCTCATCCTCGCGATCTTGGTCATGGCCATCTACTTCCTCAGGATGTTCGTTCGTTATCTTCTCTAGCTGCCAGTAGCCAGCCCAGAGTTGCGGAGTATTTTTAGGGTTTTCTAGGGTCTGGGGGTTTGTTAACCCACTGAATAAATTATGCACCGAGTACAGGAGAAGGCGTTACTTTCAGGGAATAGTAGGGGTTAAGGTGCTACTTGTGTTAAGAGCCTGCCTTTCCATCTTTTTTTTTTAATTAAAAAAAAAATTAAAAGCAAAGCTCGGCCCCTGAACCGGCTGGACTACTTTTGGGACTACATCATCTTCCATCTTCGCTGGCAACCGGATCAGGAGGTGGACTGAACGGGGAACTGGGTTTTCGGGTTTTCGGAGAGACTGGAGAGCCTCTGCTCTCCATAAATTAGGATAGTCTGGACACCGGATTTATGGCTGGAAAGTGAAACCCGATCTCGAACTAATCGCCATTTCTGTCTCTCCTCGCAGGCTCTGCAATGGCTCGTCCACATCCTGATGGCGTCCTCCGCCGTGATGGCCCTGGAGCGGGCTGGCTTTCCGGCCCAGCCGGCGGATCACCTGGTGCCGCCACCTCCTCCTCACCTGCCTCCCTCGCATCCACCACCCGCCCTGCCCACGCCCCAGCGGCTGACCCACGCGACGGCGGGTCTGGGCCCCGCCGCCCCAGTGGTGGCAGGTCCCTCCACGGTCGTCCCGGAGCCCGGCTTTATGACGCGAGTGGCCCGGTGGTTCGGTCTGGGCGGAACTGCCGCCGCCAAGGACCAGCAGCTGAGTCCCAGCAACTCCCTCAGCTACGTCTACCCGAAGCCGGGCCAAGGCTTCGAGGCGACTGGTGGCAAGCCCTGCAGCCTGTGCAACAAGTATCCCTGGGTGCCGATGGTGGGGCAGCAACAGCCACTGCAGGTGCAGCAGCAACAGCCTCTGCAGGTGCAGCAGCAGCAGCTGTGGCACTTGCAACAGCAGCAGCCAGTGGCCCAAGCCTCCCAGCAGCGTCAGAGGGCCGTGCAGTTCCAGGGCACTCCCCCCCAGATACCCAACTTCCTGCCCCTGGCGGTGCCCCTTCCGCCCCTCTACAACGCCCAGCCCTTCCGGCCCTCCGCTCCCAGGGAGAATATAGTGTCGGAGTCCGTGGCAGTGCCAGTGGCAGGAGCAGTGTCGGGGCCTCTGCCACCACCCCCTCCTAGCACCTCCACCTTCGAAATCGTCAAGAGCCACCAGGTCACCGACTTCGTCACCTCGGTGGAGTACCCCGCCACCTTCGTCCAGTCGCACGCCATCGACTTGGGCTCCGCGACCAGCCAGAAGGTGCTTCCCGACCCGGCCGAGCCGAGCACTGTGCGGTACCAGCTGGAGGACCTCGCCAGCGGCCAAGTGCACCAGCACCTGCCGGCCTCCCAGCTGTTGACGGAGCTGGGACACTTCGTGGAAACCACCACCGTGCTGCCGCCACCGCCGGCGGACAACTACCCGGCGGCCTCCTCCCAACTGCAGCACCTGCAGCAGGAGCAGGATCACGAGCAGGAGCAGGATCACGAACAAGCCCTGTACTACGCCGAGCAGGAGGAGACCAGTACTCTGATCTATGGGCCGACCACCACGGAAGCTCCCACCACGACGATGCCTCCCCAGCAGCCTCCACAGGCCATCGAACTGAACAACCACCTGGTGGCCGGGATAACGAACTACCGGCAGGGGATATCCCGAGGCCGGGAGACCCCGAAACGACTACTGGACTCGCCCATCAACCACGCCGGCGGCAGACCCTTCACCCGCGACCCGGCCGACCTGAACTTCCGTCTGAGCCAGGCCTACACGCCCACCCAGCCGCCCACGCCCACCTCCACGTACGGGGCCATTGACGCCAGTGGCCAGTACGCGGGGATGTCGCCTCCGAGCCCCAAGCAGGTGATAATCCCGTACACCACGCGCCAGAGGCCCAGGCCCTTCGAGAGCTGGACGCCTGTGAGACACCATCATTCCGCGAACGATCTGGAGGAGGAGCCGCACGAGCAGCAGGAGTCCAAGCTGGCCACTGCCACGGTGACGGCCCCGAACTCCCGGCGGACGACCAAGTACCTGACCAAGATCCTGGCCACCAACCTGAGGGAGCTGCTGAAGCGGGAGCGGGAGACGAAGCGGCTGCCGGGCCAGGGCCTGGGGGTGGATCTCTCGAAGCTGCAGCGCAACATAGACGGGTGGACGGAGCAGGAGTACAACTCGCTGTCCCACCGTCCCAGCACACCCACCATCCGGGGCCGGTCCAAGCACATACCCACCGAGTACCTGACCACCACCACGACGACGACAACCACTCCGGCTCCGCAGAGACAGTCGAAGACCACCAGGGGCGAGGGCTTCGAGCTGGGCGGGGTGCCTCCCACGGTCACCGGGGATCTGTCCACCTCGATCAACAACCTGGAGCAACTGCATCTGCTAGGGGAGCGGGGATCGAAGCGATTCCAGCACCTGGACGACAATCGCTTGCACATCGACTACTACGATGCCCGGCCAAGGCCCACCCAGGCCATGGCCTCCTCCACCACCACCACCAGGAGCACAGCTCCACCGACCACCACCACAACCACGGAGCTCACCCCGCTCTATGTCCGCAGCACCACGCCGCCCAAGGAGCTCTGGAAGCAGGTCCAGGTGGCCATCCTGCCGCAGACCAACGAGAAGGTCTACGTGGTGACGCCCCAGCCGCCGACAGCCCCGCCGCGCCACAAGGAGCACCACGAGGCGGAGGCCTCGGCGCCCAGGCCGGTCTACCAGACGCCGGCTCCCCGGTTTCCCCGGATGCGACCCACGCCAGGTAAGCTGCCGCCGAAGGAGTACATTCTTCAAAAATTATAACTAAAAAATAACTGGTTTTTTATTTTTTATTTTTTAGCTGGCGAAGTAAAAGCCGCCACGCCCACTAGCTCCTCCCAGCTGAGGAACTACACGCCGGACATCTTTGGACTGATGGGCCTATCCGCCTATGTTCCGGCGGAGCCAGTGGAGATAATCGATGGGAACTCCAAAGTAAAAAGCAATCGGTTTCCCAGAGACATGTGAACTAAGCTTTTTTTTTTTATTTCTTCCTTAAAAAAACACAAAACACAAAATCATTTCATTAAAAAATTAATCCTTTTCAAAATTATCGAAAAAAAAAACAAAAACAATCAAAATTTGATCAAAAATCATATTTTTTGGCCATTTTTTATATCATCCTCCCCCCGAATCTCACCAAAAACCATACTCACCACACACCACAGGTCATCACAATAGTGACGGCAGCGCCGACGGCGGCAGCGCTGCAGCGACCCACACCGAAGCCCACAATCTCGCCTTCGCCGAGATAGAGGTCGGAGGTCACTCGCTCCTCCCCCTCACTTCGCCCCTGTTGTAATATATTTTTTCACCACGCCCCCCCGAGGAAAAAGAAACAGGATACGATCAGCCAGGATGTGCGATCACGAGAGCTGTAGTTTTAAAAATAAAAAAAAAGTCCTTTTGAGGAATCAAAGTTAGATTTTATCTGCATTTGGTAGCTTTATAAACAAATAGACAAGAAAGTAAATAAAATAAAAGGATATGAAAATAATGAGAGGATCAGAAAGGACTCTGAATAAAGTTCCCCTTAGCATGTATTTTTTGTTTTTTTTTTTAATCCTGTGTCTTAATATTTGGCGCTCTCCTTGTTCTAGTTTTTAGTTCTATGTATAAAAAATATCTATTATTTCTATTATATCTACTTGAAACGTCAAAAATAAAATAAAATAAATTAAATGATATATGAAATCAAAGTGTAACCAAAATATAGCAAAAACAAAAACTAAACAAAAATTATATTAAAAACGAAAATTAAAAACAAAGTCATTTTAATGTATTTTATAATTAAGGTGGAAATAAAATAAAGTATATTTTCTTTGAAATTAAATCGAATTATGGACTAAACGGGAAGCCTGAAAGTAGACTTTAAAAAAAAACTCTCTTTTATGAACTGTAGCATACTTTGTGGCTTAAAAAGACAGTTTTATTTTTTGTTAATTTTTTTTTTACATACATAACATGTAATACACATTTATTTTCATATAAAAAATTACTTCTTTTTTAAGTCTAACAAAAAAAAAGTTTGTTCTTAAGCTAAGATGTCTGAGTTGGATTTGTTGTCCTGCGTCCTGGGTCGTGGCGAGGATGAATCCTCTTAGCCTTCCACCAGGCGGTGCTTGCGGCGATGGCGGCGAATCAAGGCCTCCAGGGTCCAGGATGCGGCTGCCACAAAGGACATCATGTTGAGACAGTGCAGGGTAACCGAGTAGTCGTAACGATCCCGCACTAGGCCTGGAAAGTAAAATTAATATTAGTTTTAATTGGCAAATAAAAAAAAAAAGGATAACGGCTTGTACTCACCCACAAAAGGACCTCCCAGCAGGGTGAAAAGTCCCGAGATGAGGAGCTGGAGGCCAGAGGCGCCCGGCAGGCGGTTCAGCGGCACATAGCCGGGAATGATCAGGGGCCAGAAAATGGTGCGAACCCCCTTGCAGAGGCCGATCCAGACGAAGCTGGCCAGGATCATGGAGTAGGACCTGGTGCAGGCCACCACCGTCCGGCCGAGGGCGATGCCCACCACGCCGATGAGGAAGAAGACCCGATTGTCCCAGGGTATCTTCTCGGTGAGAAAGGGGACTAGAAATCTCATCGTTATGTCCAGGCCGGCCAGGATCGAGATGGCCAGCGTGGTCTGGGACGTGTCGAAGCCGAAGTCGTCCAGGATGAAGGGCGTCAGGATGGAGAAGTTCAACTCCCCGAAGTTAATAATCGTTAGTCCTGCCACCAGATTCACGAACGTGAAGTCCCTCAGGAGGTCCAGGTCGAAGAAGGTCACCACCTTGCCGAGGAAACTCATCTTGGGGTCGTGCCGCGCATCCACATCCCTCTCCGTGTCCTTTCCGGCCTTCTCATTGTTGTCCTTTGGCTTATCCTTGTTGTTGTTCAACTCCTTGCGGATCTCATCGCACCGACAGTATAGTTTCGCCTCCAAGTTGGACTCCACCCGTTCCCGCCTGAAGTTGTTCGGCTTGAGGAAGTCGTGGTCCTGCTCCTCGCCCATCTCGTCCTCCTCCCGGGGATCGCGCTCCTCGCTGATGGGGCACTGCAGGCGCTGGGTCTGCTCCAGGTCCTTGGAACTGGAAATGGTGCGGAAACGCAGCCGGCCGGACGTCAACGACAACCGGGAACCGAACCAGCCGTCATTCGCCCGGGAGAGCATCGGCGTTCCCGGCTCACAGATCTCGTAGCCCGGCCGCTGGGCGTCGTCGTCCTGGCACAGATACTGGCTGGAGAATATCCCTCCCGGCTCCCGTTTCTGCTGCCAGGCGCAGTGCGGGCACAGCACCTCCGGCTGCTGCTCCGGATCCCGATCCTGATCCTCCCCCGGCTTCGTATGGTATCTCACTGGCTGGTAGATCAGGGCGCACACAAACGAGTGCAGGGAAATGGCGGCGAAGAGCAGGGTGGTGCCCAGGACGCCGTAGAGGGTCAGCAGGAAGGTGACCAGGTGGGGCAGGAAGATCGGCCCCAGCCCGGTGATCGTCCACGAGAATCCGGCTGCGCGGCGGCGCTTCTTCTGGAAGTAGGTGTTGATGGCCAGCGAGGAGGCACTCACACTGATTCCCATTCCGAAGCCTTCAAGGGATAGGGATTAAAGGACAGTTATACCATTTTAAGGATATATTTTAAACTAAAACTAAAACTTTTTAGGACAAGGGGTTCTAGGTTCTAATTTTTTCTTTTAAGTTCTTTTAAGATAATTTTTTTATTCTTTTTTTTAAATCAAAAAATAAGTGAAAGTTTGCTTCAAAATGTTTAATTAATCTTTTTAAAAAATCTACTAATTAATAAATTAGAAACTAATTAACAAACTCACCGAAAAGCAGGGCATAGGCGAACATGTAGCCCAAAAATGTCTCACAGAAGGCGGTGAGAATGATTCCGCCGGATATGCACAGGGAGCCGACCATGGCCACCTGCCGGAAAGTGAAGCGCCGGAACATGGGCCCATTCAGCAGACCCGTACAGGCCGATACGGCCGGATTTGTGTTGATGATGGTCGTAATCTCTGAGCTGGACAACCCCAGGTCCGCCAGCCGTTCCCGAAAAAGGAAGCCGAACTGTTGCAGGCAGGGATATATGGAAAGCTGAATGAAAGTGTTTATTAATTTAATGAAATTTATGAGTGAGAAATTCATAAAAATTACCTACATTTGAAACTCCGGCGGCGACGCACACTAGCCACGCCCATCCGGCGTCCGGCGCCACAAAATCCGGGCCCAAGTCGCTCTTATCATTTTTGTTGTAGTATCGATTTCTGGATACTTTCGGCAGTGGTCTCGTCGTGTCCTGGTACACCTTCTTGTCCTCCATGCTTCTGTGGAAGAATCGAAATCAAGAAATATGAAATTCATGAAAAAAAGCATCCACGATCGAGTGTTATAGACGGAATGGGGAGGTGCCAAGTCGGGGAGAAATTTTTCCATTCAGCTTGTAAATGATTTACGGTTTCCTTGGCAATTACTTGCCTCAATTTTTTAACGATCACTTGTCGTAGAATTAAGTGCACGGGCCCTGGAGATGCCACTGTCACGGTCTCGAAAATCTATACGTCATATATTTGGAGAGTGGAAAATAAACAGAATATGCATTTTTCATTTAAAAATATTCGTTTTCCCGCCAACTATCCAGGTGTAGTATGGAGAGTATGGAGCTTAACACAAAGCAAAAAATTGCCCACACTTTATAATTGTTGGTAATTTCTTTATAATAATAATAATAATAATAGTATGGAGAGTAGAGTGAGAGAGGGATATTGGAGAGTAGAGTGTGAACTTTAGCTCCACCTGCTCTCACTTTCTAAATCCTTCTTTCACTTGGCTTTTCTTTTGGCTCTCTTTAATGATCTTACTGCTACTCTCACACCCACTAGGGGGAGTCCTTCTCTCACTCCCTCCACCACACTCTTGCTCTCACTCACACCCCCCCTCTTTTTCTCACTCCCTCTATCCCCCCTACTACTCTCAAACCCACTCCCCCACTTCTGCTCTCACTCTCACTCTCATTCCCACTCCCCCTCCCCCTCCTTCTCTCACTCACCCTATCCCCCTACTAATCTCAAACCCACTCCCCCACTTCTGCTCTCACTCTCACTCTCACTCTCATTCCCACTCCCGACTCTCACACCCACTCCCCCACTTGTGCTCTCACTCCCACTACCTCACTCCTATTCCCGCCCCACTCCCATTCTCACTCCCCCTTCAACTCTCACTCCTTCTTATACTCCTTCTCCCACTCCCATTCTCACTCTCTCTCCCACCGATCTTAAGCTCATTTTGGTCCTTTGCCTTCTCCCCACATTCGTTCTTGTCCTTTGCCTTCTCCCCACATTCGTTCTTGTCCTTTAATGACGCTCAGTACAGTCATGGCATCGCGACGCGTCGGTCAAACGGGAGTGCGAAGTAGAAGGAGAGTGTTTCCCCCCAAAAAGTACAGTCCTTGCATCGTTAGTTAATAATTGTGACTAATTAAGAAGTGATTAATCGTACACTCCCATTTCCCCACTCCTTCTCTCACTCCCCCTATCCCCCTACTACTCTCAAACCCACTCCCCCACTTCTGCTCTCACTCTCACTCTCACTCTCATTCCCACTCCCCCCTCTCACACCCACTCCCCCACTTGTGCTCTTACTCCCACTACCTCACTCCTATTCCCGCCCCCACTCCCACTTCAACTCTCACTCCTCTTATACTCCTTCTCCCACTCCCATTCTCACTCCCACTTCAACTCTCACTCCTTCTTATACTCCTTCTCCCACTCCCATTCTCACTCACTCTCCCACCGATCTTAAGCTCATTTTGATCCTTTGCCTTCTCCCCACATTCGTTCTTGTCCTTTAATGACGCTCAGTACAGTCATGGCGTCGCGACGCGTCGGTCAAACGGGAGTGCGAAGTGGAAGGAGAGTGTTTCCCCCCAAAAAGTACAGTCCTTGCATCGTTAGTTAATAATTGTGACTAATTAAGAAGTGATTAATAGTTTTAAAGGCAATTGCTATAATTTAGTGAATGGGGACTACCTCTCTCGTGCGTCGTGTGTGTCTGGAAGTGTGTGTGGAAAGGGATGCAAGGACAAACATATGTATGTAGGGAATATGCCCAAGAAATGGCACTTTAAGGTAAGTTTTATTCATTTTTTAGTTAATAAATAATAATTATATTAATATTCATTTGTTAATCGGTGTTTTTATTACAAATACTTTATTGTGGAGATTAAATTTTAGTTAATTCTGGCTTGCAAACACTGAGAGAAATAAATTAAAGTCTTGCAATAAATTAATAAATATAATTATTTAATAAATCTCCCTCCAAAATTTCACGCAACTAGAATTATACGAATTTTTGATTGTTTTTTGTTGCCAGCAGACTTGGAGCCGGGTTCAGGGCGTCGAAATCTTTCCCAATCTTGCCATTCTTCTCGCTTCTCTTCGCCGCTTATCAGGAGGAGCAGCAGCGTCATGTGACAGACTGAGAAGCTCGGAATAATTCAGAGACCCATCCACTCGCATGAATCATGTTAATGTCCTCTATGTGGAGAGCCAGCCGTCCCTCAAGGTCAGTGGATCAGCTAGTGCATCTTTGTCCAAAAAATGGTTAAAAAAAAGCCTACAACTGATAACTGATAAGAAATATTTAAAAAAAAAATATTGCCCAACACAGCTGCCTAAAATTAGTTATTTAAATTTTCATTTTTTACGAGCAGTGTTTGTCGCAAAAATGTGACATTTGGGTGGAAGCTGAAAGCCCTTTTTTTTGCAAAAACTGGCCCTTTGGGGGATGAGGGGGCCAGCTCCATTATCTCGAGTTGATCGCCAAACAATTGGCACAATGGCAGATATTGTGGAAAGTAAATCAAGATAAGTGAGCCGCTGGCTATAGCGGATTCTCTACTGATACTATTGATAAGATTGTGGGCGTCGATGCCGTTACATGGTTTGATTTTTATTTTATTCTCCCTCCCATGGTTCGAGGCAGGTGCGTGCTAATTATTGTTTTTGTTTTTTTTTGATTTATTTTGCCAGCAGCTGGGCTGGGAGATAGCTTTTGATATTTTAGTCCAGCAACACTCGGAAAAATAATTACTAATATTAATATTTTTTATTAAAGAATAGAGCGTGATTAGCGGCCTGCACACTCACCTCTAGCCACTAGGCACTGGCCTGTGTCCTTATAGTATATCCTTGGCAAGTGCGCCACTTGGCAGCGCCTCTCTTTTCCTTTTCCTTTTGCTTTTCCTTTTCCTTTTCCTGCTCTTGTAATTCTTAGTCGCTTAGCTTTTATTTTTAGTGCTGGCGTTGTCGCCTCCGAATGCCTTCTATTCTATTATTTTTTATAGATTTATTTATTTTTTTTTTAAACACTCACTGACTGACAGACCTGCATCTAATTGAGAAAAAAAAAAACAAATGCAAGGCAGGTTCAAGGTTGACATTATTTTCTATTTTAACTTATAGACTTTTCTATTATTTTTTTATTATTTTTTGCAACACTCCTTGGCTCACCTGCTGGCCAGGTACTACAACTACAACAACTACAACACTATAAGTGATTTCTAGCACGTTTCTGGTGGGCTGGCCCGGTAGCCTGGCGATTGCCAACCGATTTCTAATCGCCGCGAGCTGCGGAAGTCAACTGACGCGACATTCTGAAAAATATACTGAGACGATCCCACCACAGATCGGATCGGAGCCACTAATCGAGCAAAGACCACGTAATAACAGAGCTGTTAGCCCACAGAGCACCGTCCTCTGTTAGCGGGAAAGTATCTCACGGATACGTTCTGCCCACCGGCCTGTTGAAATACTTGCGTTTCTCATCGAAACGCGTTTCAAAAATTCAAAAATGATGATGAAATATTATTAGACTTCTGAGGACTATCTCTATCGGATATAGTAGAGATAATGCCTTCCAGACTAGATCTATGAGAAGTTATAGACTTTTCAAAGAATTATTCCACAAATCAGGTACTTTTTCAAAGACTTTTTGTCCAGAATTCCCAAGAACTACTGATCTTAGATCTCTTTAAGGTAGAATTACCTCCAGAATTATTACTTAATAGAGCTCTTAACTAATAGATCTCTCCATCCCATCCCCCGAAATAAAACAAATAAATTGTTTGAGTTTTTTTCTAACCAAAAAATACATTTTTCAACTTGCAATTGCAGAACATACGCACAGAATGACATTTATGCACTCAGTCTAGGGGGTAACACTAACTAGATCTACTGACTAACAAAAAAAAGTTTATATATTATTTTAATATTTAATTCTCAACACACGGATATACTTTAATATTTAAACGTACATTCAGAGCTCGGAGTATCTGTCGCAAAGACATCCTATTTGCAATATTTTAGGTTAGGAATTAACGTACATATGTCTGATATATCTAACGGATATCGGCTGTATCTTTTGTAGTTCATCTGGTATCTTGTATCTGGTATCTTAGGTATCTTTAAGTACGGTGTGCCGTAGCAGAGTAGGCACACACTTCTAGCTGGGACTGTGGACTAGTCTAGGGATACGTCTATAGAATCGGTATATATATCCTTGGGATCCAACAACTACACTCATATCTCTCTCTCACTTTCACTTATCGCTCTCTCTTTCTTACACACAATGCAAGGTCAGAGGTCAGGTTAGAGGGTCCAAGGAGTGGAGGGACGAGTTGCAAGTTAAGTAATTCCAGCATGTCCCGGCGCTCAGTCGAAGTGGAGGCGCAGGACATCGATCCACCAACATCACTGACCCAGTCCCTTGGCGGGCCGGCCCAGGAGGTGGCGCACCAGCGACTCGGTGACCCACAGGAGCAGGGCCAGGGCGGTGAGGGCGTTGAGGGTGTGGATGGTGGCGCCATATCCAAAGGCGTCGGTGATTATTCCTGGAAGATAAAAAAGAGGAGGGATGAGTATACGGTAGCAGGAGGATCAGATTGGGCATCAGGTTCCCACTATCCCGAACTAAGGAGGGCAAGAATCGATCCACAAATCGTTTAAGATACTCCGCTTGAGGATCGGATGGGAATTGGCAGAGATATAGACATCCCAGTGGACCATATGGGGGTTTCTGGGATTTTCCAAGGGGATCCCATGGGAAAAGTTGAGAAAAAATCTAAAAAATATTTCACATTCAGATTTTGATGCAGAACTATCGGAAATCGATACAGAAATCGTTTAAGATACTTCGCTTGAAGATCGGATGAGAATTGGCGGAGATATAGACATCCCAGTGGACCATATGGGGGTTTCTGGGACTTTCCAAGGGGGTCCCATGGGAAAAGTTGAGAAGAAAAAGACGACAAATACTTCGTCCTGAGACTTGGAGGTTGAAATGGCTTCGAATATTCCGTTCCAAGACGGGATGAAAGTCGGAGGGGATAAAACTCTGGAAGAACACCCTAGTAGGAGTGTTGGAGGTGGAGGAATAGTCCAAATATTGGAAGAAACTTACCCAGGAGGGGACCCATGGCGAAGGAGAACATGGTGTTGAAGATGAGCTGGAGTCCGGAGGCGGCGGGCAGGCGGTTCAGCGGCACGTAGCTGGGGATGATGAGGGGCGAGAAGATGGTGCGGAAGCCCTTGCCGAAGCCGATCAGGAGGAAGACGGCGATGAGGGCCTGTTGGGACTGGACGAAGGACACCACCAGACGGCCGATGGCGATGCAGATGATGCCGAAGGCGAACAGGACCCGGTTGTCGAGCTTGACCTTCTCGAGGGCGAGGGGGGCCAGGAAGCGGACGCAGCTGTCCACGCAGGCCAGCAGGGACATGGCGAGCGAGATCTGGCTGTCCTGGTAGCCGAAGTCGTTCAGGATGAAGGGGGTCAGCACCGAGAAGTTCATCTCGCAGAACATCATGATGCTCATGCCGACGGCCAGGTTCACGAAGGTGAAGTCCTTGAGGAGGTCGAGGTCGAAGAACTTGGACACCTTCTGGCAGAAGGTCATCCGGCTCTTGAGCTCCTCCTCCTCGAGCTCGGCGACCTGTCGGTCCAGCTCCTCGATCCTCAGCGCCTCGGCGGTCTTCTGCAGCAGGGCCTTGTCCTCGGAGCAGGTGCACCGCATCAGCTCCTCCTGCCCGGGCCGGGAGTAGACGCTCGTCTTGCTGGCATACCGCTCCATGTCCTCGCGCTCCCGGTTGAAGTAGTTGGGCTTGTACAGTGGCGCCGCCGCCGTGGCCTGATCCTGCTCGTCCCGGATGTGCGACTCCAGACGGTTCAGGTGGTCGCGACTCCGGCCGGACACCTGGCGCATCAGGGCCTGGCGGGAGCGGCAGCGGGCGCCGGTCGCATGCTCGGAGGTTAGCGAGATCTTCGACCCGAACCAGCCGTCGTTGGCCCGGGCGAGCATCGGGGTGCCTGGCTCGGTGATCTCGTAGCCCGGCCGCTCCGGGTCGTCGGCGTTGAAGAGGTACTGCGAGGAGAAGATGCTCCGCTTGCCCCGCTTCTGGTACTGGCAGTACTTGCACTCGTAGTCGCTCCACGGGTCCTGGGCCGGGGTCAGCAGGTTGCCGTTGGCCTCCACCAGCTCGCCCGGTTCGCCCTTCTCCGGGGCCTCACCGGCGCCCTCGATGGCCGCCACCCTGATCTTCGGCGGCTTCTTGACGTGCCGCAGCACCGGCTGCAGGGTGAGGGCGCACAGGATGGCGTTCATGGCGATGCCGGCGTAGATCAGGATGCTGCCCTGGGCGCCGTAGTAGCCCAGCAGGAAGGTGGACACGTGCGGGAAGATGATCGGTCCCAGGCTGGTGATCGTCCAGGAGAAGCCGGTGGCCCGGCGGCGATGCTGCTTGAAGTAGGTGTTGACCGCCAGGGAGGTGGCCGCCATGGCCAGGCCCAGCCCGATGCCGTAGACGGCCGACAGGCAGATGATGTACTCCCAGAAGGTGGTGCAGAAGGCGGACATGAAGATGCCCAGGAAGGCCAGGCTGGTGCCGGTGAGGGCCACCTGGCGGAAGGTGAAGCGCCGGAACATGGCGCCATTGACGATGCCTGCCGAGGATATCGCCGGTTAGTACCTGTACTAAGTTCACTCCGACGACTGGACTCACCCACTAGCGAGGACACGGCCATCACCATGTTGACGATGGTGGTCGTCTGCTTGGCGTCGAACTGCAGGACGTCCATCCGGGTCTTGTAGATCAGGCCGTACTGCTGCAGGGCCGGGAACAAGAAGAACTAAGGGGGGTAGCCGTGCAAATTAATAAAACAAATAAATAAAAATAAAAGGGGTAATCTCACATTGTTCAGGCCGGCTGCCAGGCACACCACCCAGCCCCATCCTCCGTCCGGAGCCACAAAGTCCGGCCCCAGGTCGCTCTTGTCGCGCCTCTTGGGCTTCTTCGGCTTGGTGGTCTGCTGGTAGACGCCGCTGTGGTTCTTCTCGGTCAGGTTCGACTTTTCCATCTTCTACGGGATGGGCTAATACTCTGGAATGGGAGAGGGAAGTTTGCTTTTTAGAGATGGCTTAGTCGGGAGCTCTGGTTGCAAAGTGACGGAAGGCTCAAGGGGTTCTAGGGGAGCTACTTCATACATGACTATGGTAGATCGGAGTATTTCTTCCAGTGCCCTTTCCGACACACCCTCCTTGGAGGGGCTACCTCCCTCCCCAAACATCCCGAAAGATAATTGGGATTGGGGCGACGCTGTCAGATGGCTGGGCCGTTTATGACAATCATTGGCATTCGCAGATGATTGCCGGGCGGGCTCTGCTCCTATCTATCGAGTGGCCTATCTCTCAGATACTCTCTGATTGCCGTCCTCCCCTCCTCCTCCCCCTCCCCCTCCCCCTCCCGATAAATGGGTGCGACAGGCCATTGGCATCGATTCCATTCGCGGAGGCAGTCGAGCGATCTGGAAAGGAATCACTTAGCGGGCGTGAGTCGGCGGAGGAGGAGGAGGAGGAATTGGGACTGGGATAGGGCAGGGAGTGGAAGCCACCAGACCGGACTCCTCCTCGAGTTCTCGCTAATCAAGAGACAAGTTGTGGAAAAAAAAAAGACACTGAGAATAAAGAGGGGGGAGTAAGGAGGGGCTTAGATAGGGACTTTTAGGGGTATTGGAGGGACTATGGAAGTAGGATCTATGAGAGACTTTTTCTATAAACTTTTCTTGAAAGAAAAACTAAAATATTACCATTATTTGCTTATCCTTTCAAAGGTTTTTAGGTTTTCAATACAAATTCCTTGTATTTCTTCCTCAAAAAACCCATATTTTTAGGGGTATTAGAGGGACATGGACTATATAGTCCATAGAAGTAGAGTCTATAAGAGAATGTCTGCTTTAAACTTTTTCAAAAGAAAAGCCAACAAGTTTCCTTAATTTTCCAACTCTTTCAAGGATTTTAAGGCTTCTAATCCCTACCCTTCCTTAAAAGCGGGTTAGATAGAGTTTCTTGGGGGTATTTCCAGGACTATACTACATCAAGGATGAAGGATCTATGAGAAAGCCTTAACCATAAACCTCTTAAAAAGAAAGACTCAGAACTATCCATAGTTTCCAACTCTTTTGAACAGTTTTTGGTTCAAGATCCCTACTCTTCCTTAAGATATAATCCCAAGGAGTATGGATAGACTATAGTAGGATAGACTATAGAAGGATCTAAGGGAAAACTTTTCCTAAAACCTTTTTCAAAAGAAAATCTAAGAAGTTTTCATCAAAGGTTCTTGAGCTTCTAGTCCCAAATATTCCCTAAAATTCCCTAAGGGGTATATAACAGATCTCTATATCTTTAACTTCTAGAATCTATAATCTATAGTTTCTTTAATTCTTTTGACAATCTTCAGGCTGGTCTTCAGGCAATCTTCAGGCAATCCCCACATTCTCCTTCAAAAAAAATAAAAAATCCCTCTTTCTTCGAAATATTTCCCAGTATAGAGAGCTTGGATCGGAGGAACGCGTGGCATCTTGTTTATTTATGCATCGATAATGCGAGGATGTCTTCATTCTTCTTCCCCTGCGAAGAATTCTTCCCCCTTCTCCCGCCACTTTGAAGTCCCCTGTTGCCATTGAACTTGGTCGAAGCGTGCCATAAATTGACGCCCGCCCGCCGTCTGACATGGGGGCACAGTCTCCGACGCCGGCACTCGCCAGACTGCCGCAGACACGTCTTGGGGCTTGGGGCCATCGATCAAGAGAGGGGCGAGACTGCCAAAGAGACTGGGGCAGCAGAGCCGAAGAGAGAGATACTCTACGGAGAGTATCCAATCGAAGATCGCTCTCATTTCCAATTCCAATACTCTGTCACTTCTAATCTCCAAAGATTAAGGCATTCAAATTACTGTTAATTAGTATACTATATAGTAGTTATAGGAACCACTAATCACGCCATGACTCGGGCTTCCCATCGACCATAGTGCTCCGTCACAGGGTGAGAGTATCTGGTGGCAGTGGCTTTCCGGTTTTTAAGAGAGTGCTTCATGGCAAGTTTCTGCCAAGTCATGACGCGTTCGCTAAAAATTCTCTCTCTTTTTTTTTAAGAGTGCAGTGCTACATAAAAAAACAAAAGAAACTAATAGTTAAGTGGGCGATAAAAAATTGATTTCATTTATGAATTTCACAACATTACCATCGACTACTTCTGGAGCCGTCCTCCGGAATTAACATTAAAAAGTCAAGCAATATTAGCGACAAAGGGATATTCTGGAGCGAGGGCTTTATCTCCGCCGAGACCGATAACGGGCCGGGGGCAGCCCGGAAAGATAATGAGATATAAAAAAGGTAACTGGAATGCGGGACAAAGATCCTGGAGGAGGCAGGACCGGGCTGGCAAATACTTTCTGCAACGCCCTCGCCAGAGATAGCACGTGCGCCGGCCAGCTGAGAATCCGGCCAGCACTCCTGGCCAGTTTATCTGCAGACATCTATGCACCTTATCGGGCCGACGTCGGGGGGCAATTAGGCGAGACTGTCGGGTGAGTCACTGCTGGTAGGTGCAGATAGGTCGCCCAGCGATCGCCCTGCCCGGCGGCCCCATTGATTGCCGTATCTCCGGAGCGGCGATCGGCGAGCGGCGAGCGGAGAGCGGAGCCAGAAGACAAATAGACAAAAAAACACTTGTACCCTCAAGTTCACCGGCAAACAAGGCAAACGGCAAACAAGCTGAGGAGAGAGTGCTGGGACAGGTGCAGCTAATGGGCGGACAACCATCGGACAATAATCGAACAAGAATCGAACAAGCTTGTGCCTACACTGGCGGGAAAAGGGGGGGTAGTTGCTTAAATGTCAGACTTAAGTAGTCTTCTTTTTATGGTTTTTTAATAATTTTTTATTTATGTTTTTTTTTTAATTATTTTTCATTTAAATATTTTTTTTAAAAGATTAAATTTAAAGCTAAAATATTTTCAAGGAAATAAATAACAAAAAAACATCTAAAAAATGTATTAGAATCTATAGACAGGCAGTTAAAACTTTTAAAAGAATTTAAAATGTAAAATATTCAAAAAAGTGCTTAGAGTTCGAAACTTCAAACTTTAATTTGGAAAAAAATGTTTTTTTTAGCAGAAGATCTTCACAAAAACCCTATAACTCATTCAAAATAAGCCATAAAAAACCCAAAACTATCAAATTTTCTTAACTAGAAATTTCTCAACGTGTAACCCAACGAAACGGAAGTTTTCTCCACTTTCCGCCCAGAGTCTCAATTGGCCTCTAATTGAGATTAATCGGCTGGCTCTGTGTGTCTAATAAACGGAATCGAGTTGTATATAGAAGCATATAGAAGCGGACATATCGAGTGGAGGCTATATGGAGTCTATATAATAGATACAAGGCCTCGGAGAGAGGCGGCAGCGATCGCACTTGTCCCCCCAGCTAGCGCCGCAATTAAATTGTGTCAATGGGAATTGATTAAAGCCCAGCGATAGGCGTATAATTGATTCGCGCCAATAAAAAGGGGGGGGCCAGATCGCAGCTGATCAAATAGGAATATCTACTATATATTCCTCAGAAAGTGCACTCTCTTTTTAGCAGATCGTTCTGTTTCCTGGCACTTGGCCTAAAAGCCAGGGCTCTTTTGGTAACTAACTCTTTCATGGAAATCGTAAATAAGATCATCTAGAGGTGGGATTTCTGGAGGGACTCGATGTGAGAGGCATCTGAGATATAATTTTTGAAAAAATAAATCAGACTTGCTTTGATGGGAGGAACTGTGGGGTGGAACTTGAAAAAAAGTATAATATTTTATGGATTTCTTTCGAGAGGTTGGAAATAATTGTTATTTTTTAAATAATTGATTTTTTAAGTCTCTTTTTTTAAATTATTTTTAAGTAATATTATGTCTTTTAGACTCTTCCGACTCTTAGTTGCTTCCTACAGAGGAGCCTACAGGTGTAACTGGTTGCAGGGAACTAGGGTGGACCTCAACAGAGGAGCTAGGAGTATATCCTTTTGGATATTTTTATTAAAAAAATAAATCTATAAACCAAAGAATATTATAATACAAATATTTTAAAAACTAAATCATTTTTTTAATGAAATAACCCTTTTTTTAGCTACAAGATCTATAGTTTTTTTAAGATAATGTCCCTAAAATAGATCTAAAAAAAGATGTATGATAGATCTATAGTTTCCAGATACACTCCTCATGCTTCAAGCCTTAATTCTTTTCTTTTTATTATTTTTTTATAATCATACTATAGTCACTGTATTTTTTTAGATTTTTTTTTAGAAGAGCGTCATGCTTGGACTACCAATAGACCCATTTATGCGCCAGTGGGCTATGGACCTGGTTCGGGGATAGCTTGGATGTGATACCTCGGGTGGATGGCCTGGCTTTCCAGTTGCAGCGCCAGGGGCTCACTCAATTGCATCCCAGATTATGGGCAACGTGTTCCACCAACGGCTGTGGCTATTTTTAGGCGCATTTCGAGTGATTGTTATTGCCCTCCGGCCCCTGGCAGGCCCAGCCACAAAATAATCCCAACACCCGGCGCATTCTCACATGTGTGTGGTGTGTGGTGTGTGTGGAGTGGGGCGTGGGTCTCTCCATGGAGGTGTCTGGTGCACAATCGGAATGGAAGTGGAAATCCCTGGCACTGCCACGATCTGTGCGAAGCGCTTTAATGCGCATTTAGGGTCATTCGTAGGCACTTTTTTGTATTTTTTTTTTATTATATTTTACAAATGGGTTCTGTTTTTGGGTTTTGGTTTTCAGGCCCTCGGAGAGGAATAGACTCACGTACCACTCCGCGCCACAAGTGTCTTCGGTGAAGTCTGAAGAGAATAAAAAACAAAGTGCAGCTGAAACACTACACCCGGGGAGACCCAAAAACCCAGAAATGCACTTTGCTCGGCCGATTCCAGAAATGCTAATTCCACTTGGCGGGTCACCCGATCCTCACAAGAACTGGGCCTTGGAAGTTCTCACAAAACAACAGAAACCAGAACAAATAAACAAATCACGCCTTATCTGGCCAGGAAAAGCCATATTTGCCATCCATTTCGTAATAATCCGATAATCATGGCCAAGCGGATTGCAACAGGTTGTCTGGGGGATGGCTGGGCTCTGCCGGAGACTGCCAGGGCCTTGGAATTCCAATCTCCTTCGGAAATCGCCATGGCAACCCCTCCCCCGACACTGCACCGCCCAGGTGGATTATTCCCAAAATTAGTCAGAAACTCCACAGCTGGTATTAGGTTCGCCGCAGATGCAATTAGGCAGGGATTTAATCAAATATCTGTTATTATCGGACGGCGAGGACTGCAACTGCCTGCAGGATGCACTGCCCATCCCTGACTTTCGGCCATCTCATCCAAGTTTAAGGTTTAAAGCCAAATCCGACTCAGTCATCAGCCAATGGCGCCCTTAAATGCATTCATATCGTTTCCGCAGCGGCTCTAAAAAATGGAGGGGGGGCGGGAGAGAATACTCCCATGCCCCCAACCAGACGGGGAAGGGCCTTGCGCCCCAGACAGGTCCACGGCACCTGCCACCTGGGGCCTGCCTCGCTGAGACGGGAAAAAAATAACATCACATCATAAAAATGTGTAATTCAATTTGGTAAACATTTTCTGCCGGGCTCTCCTACTTCCTCCCTGTTTTTCCCAGCTTTCCTGCCACTGCCACTGCCACTGCCACTGCCACTGCCACTGCGATGGTTAGATAAAAATAAACCGACATGGAAAATGCTGAAACCTTTGGCGAAACTCAATTTGGTGCCCGGCTACCGGATCACCCACTTTATGGACGGAAAAGGGTCTCTCTCCTCTCCACTCCACTCCTCTCCACCACAACTCTTAACTTTAAATTATTAAATAGCAATTTTTACACAATTTTTATTCAAAATATCAACAGATAATCGTTAATTATTTATTTTTTGGTTCAGGAGATTCTTTTTTTTGGTTTTCGAAACAATATTGAAGATTTTTGAAAAAGTTTCAACTTGAAAGTGTTTCAAATTCTGAATAAAAACATAGTTTTGTTTTAAGAGAATCTACAATATTTTCAAAAATATTTTAACTAGATTATAAAAAATCTTGGAAATATTGAAATTTTTCTTTCAAATTAATCATTTTCCAAAATCCTTCTTAAACTTTCTAAGATTTCAATATTTTGGGTCACAATTTCTAGATTTTTTCACACTTTTTTTTTCAAATATTTTCAATATTTCACAAAAAAACACAAAATCTTTGGTTAAAAAAACATTATTTTCCAAAATCTGAACAAAACTCAGAATTTTTTCAAACAAAACAACTGAAAATGATCTTAAAACTTTGTTTAAAACAGAAACACTTAAGCTTTTAATTTAAAAATTATATTTTTTAAATAAAAATTAAGAAAACATACTTTTTATCAAACAAAACAACTGAAAATGATCTTGAAACTTTGTTTAAAAATGAGTTTAAAATATTTCACAGAAACACTCAAACTTTGAACTTGAAAATTATATTTTTTAAATCAAAATAATTTAAACTTTGGATATTCTTTTTAAAATTCACAAAAAAAAAACACAAAAAACTGGATTTTTCAACTTTTAGTTTTTCAAAAACTCTCTTTTTTGAAGATATTTCAAAGATTCTGGGATATAGTTCTTCGATCGGTGCACTTGGTTAGACTTTCATCTTCACTCTCGGATCGGGACTTACGTTTGTGTTTGATGTTTGGAGTCCAGAGACTGTTTGTTGTCACTTCCGAGCCAATGATGCTGAAGAATGGGCTGCTAATTTTGACACTTTCTTGGTTTTGAGATGGCACTGGAAAAAAAACAACAGCAACAAGGGAGCTTGTTGCACACTCAGACTGGAAGCAGACTGGGAGGGAGATTGAGATACTATCTAGAAGATACAACTTGGCGGCTCAGCTGTTCGAATGGTAATAATTCTGTTCTGTTATTTGTATTATTGTTGTGTTGTGAGTTGTGTTAACAACAACAACCATTCGGGCCATTCGGCGGGATTCGGTTCGGTTCGGTTCGATTCGGCTTTCGTCACGTTTCGGTTTTGGTTTCCGTTTCTGTTTCGGTTTCGAGACGACGGGCGGGCGGGCACCTTTTGGCTCGGACTTCGGCACTAACAAACTGCTCTGTTCCGTGCGCTGACGACCGGACGGATAATGGCCCGGCTTGGTTGGCTGGTGGGTGGTGGGGCGCTTGGGGGGTGCTCGGTGGGAGGCGGTATTTTGATATGTTGGCTGTTTCGCGGCCAGCAAGCGACTTGCTGGCGGCAATTGTTCCACTCTGCTTTATAGCGTCTCTCGTTGGCAGTGCGGCGGAGCGAGCGAGAGCGGCCGAGAGTGGTGGCCAGTGTCTGTAGTTCCCCCTCCCTTCAGAGTGGGAGTGGGAGTACTTGCGAGTGTGCGAGCGTGCCAGTGAGCCAGGGAGCCAGGGAGCCAGGGAGCCAGTGAGAAGTGGGAGTGGGAAAAGCATTGGGCGAGAGTGGAGAGAGTGTGGCAGGAGAGTGAGGCAGAGAAAGATAGCGAGCGCCGCCTCGCCTCGCCTGTTGCTCTGTTTGTGTATTTTGTTTTGTTTTTGTTTTCATGTTGTGTTCTGTGCGTGGGCCGGCAGTGATGAGAAAATAAATTAAAAGCTAAAATATATAATTATTAATAAAATAAAAATATATATCATCTGAAACCCCCTCCTAAAGATTAGATTAGAGAAAATCTTAAAAAAAAAAAATGTATTACCTTGGTTAAATATTTAGTTATTTTTAATCATTATTTAACTTTTAAAACATTGCTTTCATAATATTTTTCGCTTTTGAGCCACGCCACGAATGCCCCTTGAGGTAGGCAACAAAAAATTTATTATGCCGGAAGTGCGTATGAATACCAGTCATGCCACAAGAAGCATGCCCCATGAGGTAGGCAACAGATTTTTTTCAAACAAACAGGTTTTGACAGGATATGGAAATTTCAGCCAGAATCAAGCCACATTCCAGCCAAAACCTTGTGGCCAACTCTGCCAACACTAATTGGTAGCAGGATACACCGCTGCAGCATGTTGTAAGTGCAGCAGCAGCATAAGTGACGGAACCTGCAACAGAGCAGATGGGACCATTTAGCCATGGCAATTAGCACTGGTCAAGTGGAAGCTGACTGCCTTCCTCCCTCTCTGGCCGCACTTTCTCACGCTCTCTCTCTCTCTCTGGCCTTCTGGCCCTCCCGCTTCCACTCTCTCTCCGGGCTGGAACTATGCGTCTAGCTGGCTCTTTCCCTCAACAGTTCGAGTGGCTCTCGTTAGAAGCCCGGCTCAACAGTGGGCAGCAGAGATCTGTTAACAACCTCATCTCATCGTGACGACGACAAATATCAGGCAACGGGAGAGAGATCACCAAAGATCACCGGAAGAGAAACCGGCAAAACAAACTCATCAGAGAGATAATTCTGAGAGTGAGAGAGCGCCAAAGAGACGAGAAGGAGGAGGAGGAGGAGGTAGAAGGTCGAAGGGGTGGTAACTACAGTGATTCTCTAATTTAAGTGCCGTTGACCAACTGTTGCTACCTTGCTGGCCACACAGCAAGTTCAAAGGTCGCGCTACAGGTAGACAGCGGTTACTAATTGGCCAGCAGGGTATTCTACCTACACAGAGAACAAAAACGGGCTAGAAATGCATCAAATTATAAATATTTTTAGTGTAAAATAAATTATTATTTTTTTAATCTTTAATAATCGTTTGAAAGTATTAAATATTTCATAATATCTTTTAGAAATATTGTATTTTTTCAAGTGTATATTTTTTTAAGGATTCCCTAGCCAAAAAATGGTTAACCGCTTATAAAAATGTTGCCTAATAAAAATTAAAGATAATTGGTTTCTCTGGAAATTTTCCAGGATCCTTTTTTTCGCCCAGGATTAGGGACAGCAATAAAGTAATTATGTAAACGGGACTTACATACTTGTCTCCCGAGCACCAACTGGCCATAAATCAACTGATAAGAAGACATCGATCATCTGGCCAGATCGACGAGCGGTGCCATCAATCAGCGTGCCTGCTTGGCGATTAACGGTCGGGGGATTAATCAAGATGACTCATTCCTTATCAGCTGTTTCGTCCCACTGTGCCGCCCACTGGCTCGGCTCTGGCTTGTAGTGTCCCACTCCCACTGTAGTGCACCCTGTCCCTCTCGAAGACTCCTTGGGAAGTGTCTGTGGTTTACCGTTCTTTTCGACAATCTGTTGCCCTTTCTCCCTCACTCTCTCTTGTTGGCCAGTTGGCCTTAAATTACAGTTACAACAATAGTTATAAGCCTGGTCACACTATTCAATCACATAACCTAAAACATTCTGAAGATTCTTAATGTTTTCGATAGTATGGCCATACTTTTTGAAGTTTTTTGTAACTTGGGCACACTATATTGCAGAAATAGTCCCCCTTTTTCTACAGTGCCTTCTTTTGTGACTCTGTATGAGCTAGCTGGTAGCCCCATCCCGCTTCCGCTCACACAACAGGTGGTTACCACAAGTATATGTATCTACAAGTACGTGTGATGGCGCGAGAATCGGAATCGAAATCCGCCAACTGTTGGCTAAAGCAATTACAATGTCCCCAGCCAATGGCAAACAAATCGTAACCGCCGATTCCCAGCAATTATGCCAGAATTATTATATATTTTTCCAGGCAGATCTGTTTAGTATATAAAACTATCTTTCAGATAGCTGTCTATCTAGTTGGCGAATTATCATTTCATTCAGAGCTCTCGACACGAGTTCCAATTCGAATTGGCTTTTTTTTTATTTCATTTTTAGTGACGATCCCCAATGACTGGGCAACTTTTTGCCAGTAGTGTTGTTGTTCTTGATTTTGAACAAATACGACAAAATATACGACAAAAAATAACAACCAATACCCGTTTGTATCTCCGTATCTCTGTATCTGGGCCGTTCCCCGTTTTTATTTCTGTGTTCCGTTTGCGTGCCTTTTGTTATTTGTTTTAATTTGGCTTTGAAGCTCTTTTTTTTATAATTTTCTTTTTAAGGGAGCCATAAAAAATGGCCTTAAGTCGATTTCTGTTTGGGTTTGTTCTGGGCTTAGGAATAAATATTATGCCAAGTAATTGTGCAGCGAAAGTTTCCCAAAATAATCATCGATTATCGCTGATAAACCCGTTATTATCTCGATATATATTTATAGATGCAGCCTTTTATTATTTGTAGGTCATCTGTGAGTCGTATAGGGGCGAGGGTGGGGTCGGTAATGAGACAACGACAACAAACAACTTGTTGGACTTCAATTCGAATCATTTGCCGCAAGACGACATTTGTGATAAACGAAAGAAACAATCAGAGATAGGCAATCAAGTGAGGGAAAAACATAGATTACAATTACGTAAAGAAATCGGTTTCGTCGAGTGTCGAAATTAAAGAATAATTCCAACTATTTGAGTTCGAATCGAAAATAGTTGTAGAAGAGTAAGTCAAGAGGGTTTCAAACTATGAAGTTGAATTATCTAAGTACTCTCTAAGTACTTGGAACTCTATACTTGCTTGGGGGGATAAGCCTGAACCTCTATAAAAAAAGTATTTATGGAATATTTGCACTTACAGGCTCGAACTCTAGGCCTCAGAAGGGGATAAGCCTGAACAATAATATTATGAAATTGCAAATAAAATAAATTTGTTGTAAGAAGTTTGAACTCTATACCTAAAATTTCACAAAAAAAAGGAAAAATATATTTTCCGCAACGAGTTCGAACTCTAAG
Source organism: Drosophila monieri (assembly GCA_035047585.1). Lineage (NCBI taxonomy): Eukaryota > Metazoa > Arthropoda > Insecta > Diptera > Drosophilidae > Drosophila > Drosophila monieri. The sequence continues at coordinate 8,138,813 of JAWNPJ010000061.1, read as the reverse complement.
CCTGGACAAAAACCACCATTATCCGAAATACCCTTCATCCTTGACCAAAACCACCTCTCCCCTGGCCCCAAGCACACTTTATTCCATTTCAAGGCATAATCCTATCGCATTGAAGTAAACATTGTTTTGACACATTTAACTGCAAATTGTCAAATGGAAAATAACCCCCCGGTGGCATGGCAACAGTTTTTCATGTTTCCCTTGAATTCTTTGGTGTTTTCTCTGCAAATAGCACTGTCAGAGACACAAAGCCCTCTCACCTGCCCTCACCTCTTTTAATTAAAACCCAACTAGACCGAAACTGAGACAGAGACTTGTAGTAGTAGCCTTGAGAACATATTTGCTCAGATATTTAAATGATAATCTTCTGCCAGTGACGGATTCCCCCCCTCCCCAAAAAAGCCCTAAAGGCCATAAATAAGAGTGAAAAAAAAACCAGTGCGATAAAGTTATTACTGCCATAACCTGGTCTAAAGATAGTAAAAAAATTGCGCTCCATAAAAATGGGGGGAACAAAAAAGACACGGCACTTGCTGAGAATTTCTCAGACATTAAATATTTACAACCGTAATTTGTGAAAGGGGGGGTGGTGCTTGGGAAGAGAAATACTTTGCACTCTCCGCCCAGAACTGCGTCACTCGGAGGCTAAAAAAAATGTGAAAATAATTAGTAGAACGATTTGTAGTGCCAGGAATCGTGATTGTGGCGGAAAAAGGGCAACAGTTGAGTCACACTCGCCAATTGCCGTTTAATTGTCGCTGAATGGCCCCGAAGGCGCAACCTGCCGGCCACAATTATCAAACTAATTTGTCTTTTGGCCAAAATCTCCGACGGAAGTGTTGACTCGAAACTCAAATGGCTGTCGATATCAGTCGATGATTAGGATTTGGCTGGCCTTGGGAATGCAAATCATTCATTTTGTTTACAGAAAGCCAGTCATTGAGATGCCTTATCTGGGCCCCCATGATGAAATTGTAGAACTGTCTCCCAGTGTCCCAATAAGTCACAGCTCATCATGAGAGCGAAGAATACTCCCCGAATAGACTTCCCGAACAAACCCAATTAATTGACATATTTTATGAACTAGCAGGCACTATTTGGCGAAATACCTGGGAGTCTTCCTGGAATTCTTAGACCATTCGTGCAACATTTATGCAAAAATTCACAAAATGCAGTCTTTTTCTTTTTCTTCTCCCCCTTTTTTTTACGAGAATCGCCGCTGTCTTTAAGTTTCGGCATCAACATATTTGTGGTTAGTTTATTGACCGAGTTCGGTGGCATTAACCGGTTCCCTTGGCATCCAACCGGGGAAGGGTCTCTCGGGCTCCGAGGTTCTCAGCTCAGTTTCTGGGGGTCTGGGACTGCTTCTGGGGGTCTGGCCGATAATTTTGCCACATTGTCACACACTTTGCTCAGCTGCAAGCCATTCGGTGATAGCCATGGCATAGCCTCCGAAGCCTCCGAAGCCTCTGCAGCCCCCCTGGCCCCCACAGCTATCCAATTACCGGCCATGTCATGACACATCCACCGGCGGCGATGAGCCAACATGACAATGACTCGCCATTTCGAATGCCAAACCGCGCTTAGACACAGATACGGGTACGGGTGCGGATGCATAATTGAGATACAGATACACTTGGCATTTTTTGGGTTCAGTGGTTGCAATTTTCCCGAGTTTTAAAAATAAGTCATCAAGTGTTCTATTATCTCAAAGTCATAGCCAAAGTGCGAAATCTAATCAAGAAATGCCACAAACTAATGCTTTACTGTTTTTAGTTAATATTTTTTATTTGGTTGATTTAAAGACATTTTTGGAGAATTACTTTGTTGTGAGAGCTATCAGTCAACTGTAGAGTTTGAACTAATCATGGAAATAATATTTTTTAATCATTTTTAGCGAAACCGCAAGGGACATTATTTTCTGATGATTATTTATTTGTAAACCATTCCAAAATGGTTTATGGATTGGATAACTTTTTGAAAAAGAAAATATGAATAATAATAAAAATAAAAATCTTCAAAGCAAAGTATTTTTTTTTCTATATTTGTAAATTATTTATTAAAAGTAAACAATTTTTATAATTTAAAATGGATATAACGTTTAAAAAAATTTTATTAAATAAAATTAAAAGTATAGCTCTCAATTTCAATTTTTCTTCAAAAATATAAAAAAAACTAAAATAAAATTAATTAGTTTTCAAATTGAATTTTTTTATATAATTTTTCCGTTTAAAAATCAATCAGAAAAGATATTTGATTTTAAATCAGGGCGTATACGTAATATCCTACAGCATATCACTCATACGACCCGTTGATTGGAAAAAGCCACCAATGCGAAAGAAAAAGCAAAATAAAGCTGGCTTCCCACAGAAGATATAAAGACAAAAAAAATTAACACAATAAAATATGAAATGAGAAATAAATAAAGTAGAACCCATACAGTCAATTTTTTATTTGAATTTTTTTCTAGCGTGTGGTTCGAGGCGCCACTGATTATCTCTTCGATGATAATTAAATGGAAATAAGTGCAAATCACAATGAAAATGATATGATTTTGCAATAATTTGATAAAAGAAAATAAATAAATAAGTGCCCAGAGGATATGAGTGCCCATCATCCCCCATAAAAGTCCATAAAAAAGAGGCCATTGCTCGGAATTAAAAATCTAATATATAATTGTTTATTTTTGTAACAATTATGAATAATATTTAATACAAATAATTGGCTACACTCAAAAAAAATAGTATATACACAATGTACAAGCAGTAAAAATACAGAGAAAAAAAAGGCAATTGGGGAAAAATATGCGATAACAAGAACAATTTGCTAAAGTTAGGATGGAGTTTGGTTTTATTTCAAGTTTTGTGTTTTTTGTGTTTGTTGTCTTGGAACCAAAGGCACTGAGTACGAGTCTAGTTCGGTGGGCCATCCAGTGGAATTAGTTGAGCTCCTCGACGGGATCCGACTTTCGAGTGCGTGCCCGGATGAAGTCCTCCAAGTACCAGCCTGCGAAGGCGATGATGCAGAGGGCGTTCAGGATGTTCAGGGTCACCGCGTAGCTGGTGTGATCTTTGATCAGACCTGTAACAGTCAACAGAAATGTTTTAAATAAAAAATAGAAGAAAAGCAGGTAGTACTCCGATGGACCTTCGGTCGCAGAGCCCATGGAAGGATTAAAATAAAATAAAATAAAAAAAATATGAAATGAAAATGAGAAAAAGAGAGAGGAGGGACACCACAAGCTTTTGGGTGGTGAAACATCCCCAAGGCACAGGCTTTTGTGGACGAGAAAGGCCACTGTTATTTAAAAAGAAAAATTAATAAAAAATAAAATAAGGAAATGAGAGCGCAGAATGCCGACTGAATGCTGTATCTATAGCATCCAAAAGCCTTGGCAAGTCATTTAATAATAAATAAAATAATTAAATAAAAATAAAAAGAAAAATAAAATAAATAGAAGAGGAGGTTGATTCGACTGGCTTGTTGGGCTGCCCAGCACCGAATGATTGAGATGTGGTGCCGACTCCACCAAGTCAACTTTATGGCCCTGCCAGTGTGGCATTCAGAGTGTTTGAAACAAATGCTGATGTCCTCGCCCAGGATGGTCACACTTTTTTGGCGTTTTTATCGATTGTTGGCCAGGAAGACTCGGGGAGCTATCGCTGAAGCCCTTCTGGGCTCGTAGAACCTCAGTTGGCATGTTTTTCATCAAAATGATGTGCCTCCCTCTCTTGGGCGGACATGGCTTCCTCCATTGGGCGGACAGCCTTTTCATATGGTGGATGAAGTAGATGTTAGAAACCCAATGGAAACTCACCGATCAGAGGTCCGAAGACCATAGAGAAGGTGCCGGACATGAGGAGCTGGAGACCCGCAGCCGCCGGCAGGCGCTTCAGCGGCACATAGCTGGGAATGATGAGGGACCAGAAGACGGTGCGGAAGGCCTTGTTGAGACCCAGCCAGAGGAAGATGCCGATCAGGGCGTAGAAGTTGGTGGTCATCGAGAGGAACATCCGGCCGATGCACATGCCCAGAATGCCCACCACGAAGAAGGTGCGGTTGCTCAGGTTGATCTTGGCGGTGATCAGCGGGATGAGGAAGCGCACCACCAGGTCGAAGAAGCCCAGCGTGGACATGGCCAGAGCTATCTGATTGTGCTGGAAGCCCAGGTCCCAGAGTATAAACGGCGTTAGGATGGCGAAGTTAATCTCCACAAAGTTTATTAGGGTGATGCCCACGGCCAGGTTCACGTAGGTGATGTCCCGGAGCAGGTCCAGGTCGAAGAATATGACGACCTTCATGTAGAAGGGCAGCTTCTTCCGTCGCTGGCGCTCCTCCTCGTCCTCCAGCTCCTGCCTCTCCTTCTCCGTCAGCTTGGCGGGATCCACCTCCCCGTCGGACTCGTAGCCCAGGGCCTCCTCCTCCTTGATGCTGTGGCTCACCGAGATGCTCCTCTGCTGGCGCCCCGGCCCCGACGACTCCTTGCTGCTCATCCGCTTCAGCTCGATGTGCCCGTTGGCGGCGTCCGTCTTGTCCCAGGTGTTGACCCGATTCCGGGTCCCGGCGCTGTTCAGCGAGGCCCTCGATCCGAACCAGCCGTCGTTGGCGCGCGGCAGGACCGGCGTCTCCGGCTCCACCACGTTCTTGATGACGTTCTCGTCCTGGTCCTCCTTCTCCGCCTGCAGCTGGGCCGGCTGCAGTGCCTCCGCGTCGCGATCCCGCTTCACCACGTGCCACTTCACCGGCTGGTAGATGAGGGAGCAGGCAATCGTGTGCAGGGATGCTCCCGCGAAGAGTAGGGTCGTGCCCTGCACGCCGAACACCCCCAGCATGTAGGTCGCGAAGTACGGGGACACTATCGGGCCCAGTCCGGCCACTCCGAACTGGTAGGCGGTGGCCGTCCGGCGCTTCACTTTGAAGTAGGTGTTGACCGCCAGTGAGGAGGCCGACACGGTCAGGCCCCGCCCGAATCCGTAGATGATCGAGAAGCTGAGCAGGTAGACGGTGAAGGAGGCGGCGAAGACCATCCAGAAGAGGCCAACGAAGGTGAGGACGGAGCCCCAGAGGGCCACCACCCGGTACGTGTAACGTCGGAAGAGAGGCCCATTGAGGAGGCCTACAAAACGATTAAGAGGCGATTACAAAAGAAGCCAGGACATCAGAAAAGTAAATTGGCTCAGTGCCAAAAGATTACTGTTTTTAGTTAATATTTTTTATTAATATTTTTTATTAGAGGCCCATTGAGGCCTAAATACGATTAAGAGGCGATTACAAAAGAGCCAGGACATCAGAAAAGTAAATCAAAGTCATTGCCAAAGTAAACTAAGGCTTTTGTGCATAATTTTTTTAAGATTTCAAGGGCTCAGTGCCAAAAGATGACTGTTTTTAGTTAATATTTTTTATTTGGTTGAATTAAAGACATTTTTAGAGAAGAGAGGCCCATTGAGGCCTAAATACGATTAAGAGGCGATTACAAAAGAGCCAGGACATCAGAAAAGTAAATCAAAGTCATAGCCAAAGTGCGAAATTTTTTAAAGATATCAAGGGCTCAGTGCCAAAAGATTACTGTTTTTAGTTAATATTTTTTATTTGGTTGAATTATAGAATTTTTAGAGAAGAGAGGCCCATTGAGGCCTAAATACGATTAAGAGGCGATTAAAAAGAAGGCTAGGACATCAGAAAAGTAAATCAAAGTCATTGCCAAAGTAAACTAAGGCTTTTGTGCATAATTTTTTTAAGATTTCAAGGGCACAGTGCCAAAAGTTTTCAGTTAATATTTTTTATTTGTTTGAATTAAAGACATTTTTAGAGAAGAGAGGCCCATTGAGGCCTAAATACGATTAAGAGGCGATTAAAAAAAAGGCTTGGACATCAGAAAAGTAAATCAGAATATTTAAAAAAATTAAAAAAAGTAAATCAGAAAATGACCCACTGCCAGTGAAGGCAGAAGCCCAAAGGTACAGGCTTTTGTGGATAAAATAAAATAAAAAAATAATAAGAGCCCAGGCTGAATGCTGTATCTATAGCATCCAATAGCGATTGCAAATAATTTAAATTAGAAAAAAAATAATAATAATTAAGGAGAAAATGAGAGTCAAGTGGCTTATGTCCGCCTCATTGCTGCCTACCAGGCTCCAGTTTAAAATTTAAATAAATTAAATAAATCAATAAAAAATAGAAGCAAATAAGAGCTCAGGTCTGATCTCAGGCTTTAGGTTTCATTTAAAAAAAATAATAAAAATATTTAATAAATAAGAGCCCAGGATGAATGCTGTATCTATAGCATCCAATAGCGATTGCTAATAATTAATGAATTAAATAAGAAAATAAATAAAATAATAAATGAGAAAATAAGAGACAACCAGCTTGGTGTGTCCGCCTCATTGCTGCCTGCCAAGCTCCACTGCATATATTTTTATACTTTTGACAGAAGCGCGTTAATAAAAAATGAAATAAATAATAAAAAGGTCAAATATTTAAATAAGAAAATCAGAGTAAACATGGACGAACTCGGAAGGTTCAAAGGAATCCAAAATCTAACGTTAAGAGCTGATGAATATTTAAATAAAAAGAAATATTAAAAAATAAAATAAGAAAATCAGGGAAGACTACCGGTCTGGGCTAGACGGAGGCCCAAAGACGAATGAAACTTCAGCAGCCTCAGTCTATAGGGAATACTGATGAATAGTGTGACCTTGCCAGGGCAAAGAAATTAATCCGGAAATCCTGAGACCAAAAAGGATTGCCATTGCTGTCTAAGTTCTGGTTTCAGGATTGCCAACAAAACAAGATTGCCGCTTTCTTGCAGACTTCAAAGGATTATTCTTTGGGGGAAACCCTGGCAGCCTCATCATCCTTGTACTTCTATTCTAGTCTGGGATTAGACCTCTCACCCGTAAATGCAGAGACAGCTATCTGTGTGTTGATGATGGTCGTCAGTTGGGAACTGGAAATGCCAAGATCTTCCATCCGGCCCCGGAACAGGATGCCAAACTGTTGGGCCAAAGCGAATGTCACCAGCTGGGAAATGGAAGTAGTTGCATATATTTATTGATTCTTTAAAGATATTGAATATATATATATATATGGGAGTACTGACAATGTTAACACCACTGGCCACGGCCACCAGCCAGCCCCATCCACCGTCGGGCGCCACGAAGTCCTCGCCCAGGTCGCTCTTGTCCCGCCTCTTTTTCTTCTTCGGCGGGTCCTCCGCGGGTCGGGCGGCTGGTCCTACGGGCCTCTGGGCATGGAATATGAGGGCGGGTTGTTGGGTCTTGGCATCGCTAGCCCCATTCTTGGGCAGCAGTTGCTCCGACGCCGCCTTCTCCTCGGGCAACCTCAGTCTCGATAGCTCATTGTTGTGACTATGGTTATTGTTGTTGTTGCTTATGTTGTTGTAGTAGGGAGTCCGGTTATCGGTCATCTTGGAAAAAGGATCTTGAGTTTGTTGGGAAACTAAGTTTCAGAGTTGTTGCATCACTGGGATGAGTTGTTGGCGGGTGGCAACTGGAGGGCAAAAGAGGATTAAGAATTAATGAAAAGTTAAATAAATAAATAAAATAATTATAAATAAATTAGAATTATTGGATGGCCATTTATTAAGGAGTGAAAGACTTTAGGACGTTATTTTCCAGTGTGGCATTTACTTTTCAAATTCTAAAACAAAACTCACATTTGGCCACACTAATTGCCAAAGAAAAGAGTGACCAGTGCTCTCAGAGAAGCAATATTCTGGCCAAGCCAGTAATATATTCAAGTTTAGTTGCTAGAAAAGCGAATTAAAATGAAAATCGTGGCAATATCCATTCCAAATTCAATTAATCCAATCCCTGTTACCTCTGAGCCCCGTGGCTATTCCCTTCCCGCTTTTCAAAAAGAAAAAACAAATGAAATGCCTTAATTAAAACCGAAACTGGAGCCTCAAAAGGATTTCAATACGTTTTCAAGGCACAGGCCGAAAAAAATCAACACAATCGAACAAATAATCACAAACGCCAAAGGGCAAACGCATCAATATTTGAACTTCCAAGGTTTTTTTTTGCACACAAGCCCGCCTCATTGGGAGCTCAGATTCTTATTTTTTATTTAATTTTTAATTTACTTTTTAATCAGAGCTACGCGACGCACCAGAACGATCAGAAGTCCGAAATAAAACTGACCGATCGAACGTCAGAATTACATTTTTTTATGACTAACTTTCACTCTGCATTTTTTTGTATATCTCGGAATTTTTGAGATATTTTTTGAGGCCTGGAAACGTGACTGCCAAAAAGCAACAACTAAGTCAATAACCACTTGTTTGGTAACCCAAACACAAATACGAATTCGAATACATATACTTTTAAGAACACGGCCGATTGTTGCCAAGAAAGAGACTCGCGGACTCAAAAACAGAGCATTATCTTTCAGAGAGTTGGGAAGCATAACACGCTCGTAAATACTTTAGCGACAAAGGAATCGAGATATAACGCCCCTTCGGTATTTCCAGATATCTATAACTGCCCAGGGTCTGGAGGTCTGGCGGTCTAGAGGTCTGGCGGCATATTCCGTCTTTTATGAGATCATTTCCGAGGGGGCACCTGCAGTATTATTCGGGCCATGTGATAAGAGCCACTCGGGCGATATCTTCTAATTATATTGTTGCCCAACCCAGATATAGATATCCCCCCACCGACCGGCCCTACACGACAACGAGGAGGTTTCTTCTTTAATAGATTTCTGGCACTTTCTGAGGAGGAGTGCTGAGATCTTCATCCTCTTTGTAAGCACATTTTTTTTGAAATATTGTGGTTGATTAAAGGAATTTTTATTTTTGTCACTGGCTTGCTGACTGGCTTGCTGACTGGCTCGCTTACTTGCTTGCTTTATCGGACCCCGACTGACTTGTGAGTGATCCCAGCGAACCGAACAAACACCAAACCGATTCCATTCCATTCCATTCGATTCACAAATGACCACCAAAACATATGGCCGAGGGTTCGAGGCAGGAGATAAGATTCCCAGACAAAGTTCGCTACACATTTCGCGGTATATTCCGGCGTTCTCTAGTCTCTGGTTCTAAAGGTCGCCCCTCTCTGGCCAGGCCTAATGGCAAACGACACAAATATCAGCAGATACCGATTTACAATGCTTCAATTATACAAATAAACACCTATTATGGTGCAGACTTTCGACTCGTTTATCTCAGCTCCGATATTAAGCCACCGCATGCCCACATTATAATTGCTGCTAATTGACCTTAAGCCTTCCCCAGGCTATCTGGAGTTATGGAATATTTCAATGCGGTTCCCCAATCGATCAGAAAATGTACATATTCGCCAAGCACGTGGCTCCCATAAGAGGCTACACGTGATATCTTCCTCAATAATTGTGTAATTGATTGGGAAAATTAATATTTGTTGACCCAGTTTTGGCCCATCTTCAAGTAGACTTTGTGAGAAGCGTGTAGAAGGGCGCATTTAGCACACTTTATTATCTTTTTAGTAATAATCACTTGACCCACTACAGCGATCTACAATTTATGACTCATTTTGTTTACATAATTAAGCGACAATTAAGTGCCAACTAATTAATCTGTCAGCCCAAGCCGCCACCAGGAAGTATGATAAAGATATGGCCACTAAGCGGCAAGCTTCTATCAATATTTACACTCACATCCACTGGAACATAAAGCTATATTTTTACCGCAATTATAAATTCCGCGATTAGCGCCATGAGGATGGAAGTGCCGTGGAAGAACTTTTAAAACCCAAAGTGTACATACGATTATAAAATATAGTTAGTACTCGGATCAACACGCAGTGGTGTTGTTGCTGGTTTCAAAGATTTTTAGAGCCAAACACAAACATGGCTATAATGAGAGCTTTCCGCTCATCCGGCTACCTGGCCGACTTGCCACTCCATAAAAGAGTATTTGCATGACGGCCATAAAAGCGTTTACGATCTGCGGTGGCTGGCAGACGCCTTTTGGCAGCCACTGTCTCCGTCTCCGTCTCCGGCTACGGCTACGGCTACGGCTCTGTAAAAAGGTAATCACACTACTTTTCGAGAGGAGAACGACTTTGATTGATGTTTTGATTGATAGTCGGTGGCACATCACGTATGTACTCGTAAAAAAAATCAAATTACATTTTAAACTAGAAAATTTTATTAAAAATAAAGAAAAGAGTTGTGAAATTCGACGTATCTGGAAAGTATTTAAATATTCTCGGGGTGCGGGTGATTAAAATATTAATAATTTTGTTTTAAAAGCCACAATGACTCAACCCAAGAAATAATGGACAGCAGATGGCGGTTAGAGGGTTAGAAGCTACTATCTATGAGTTTTAATTGAAATTAGAAGTTGCTTTTTGAAATTGGAATAAAAAACAATAATAGAAAGGAATGAGATTTGATAATAATAAAAAAAATAATAATAAAAAAAAATAATAATAACAAAATAAATAAGAAACAGTGCCCTCCTCCTCGCTTCTCATAAGATGCACTTAGGCGAGATTAAAAAATAAATAAAAATTAATTATTTGATTAGGATTAATTATTTGATTATTTGATATTGAAATTATTTATCAGAAAATATAAATAAATAGTACAGGAGTGCCCTCCTCCTCGATTCTCACACTGTGTACTTAAGCAGGCAAACAAAAAAGTTATTTATTTAATTATTACATTTATTTTGTAATTATAAATATTAAATTAATATTAATAAATATTAAATGAATATTAATAAATATTAAATCAGAGAGTGCTCTCCTCCTCGCTTCTCACAAGTTGCACTTAAAAAATTCAAAACAAGGAAAGAAATTTCTCCTTTATTTACTTTTCTTTTTTTTTTCCACAGAAAATATGTAGAAAAGGAAAATTCGGAAAAAGACTTTTCCAAATCAAAACAAAAACAAGACAATATATAATCATATCAAAAAAGATTACCGAATGTATTTTTATTTCAAAACTGATGGAATGCCTGAAGATGCTTCTGAAAACAAGCCAAGCAGCCACCTGATGAAGTGTTTTTAATGTTTTAAAATGTTTTAAATATTTTTTTATGTTTTTATATTAATATTAATCCCTAGTGCTAAGATTAATTTGAAAGTCTAGCCACTTCTAGCACGTGTCTGGCCGAAAAGCGCGCGCTCCGGCTGAACCAAGAATTAGTCTAATGCTCTACTGCTAATTGCTAGACTAAATACCAAGTCACCACGACCCACACAAGTGCTCACATACACACCAAATACATATATATATTTTTATATATATATTTTACAAAATAGAGATATTTTAGGCCGTACGCTTTATTTTTGGTTTAAATGCTTTCTTTCAGATCGGCTCTCCTCTGCTTGTTGTTACTTTGTCGCCTGTGGTTGTTCTTGTTTTAATTTGTTTTAATTTTTTGTTATTCACATTGCTTATGTTGTAGAGTTAAAAAATAAAAACAAAACCGAAAAAAAATAACGAGTCGCGTAGTAATTAGAAAATCAACAGGCGACGATGCCGGGCGACGAGTATGACTTTTCCGTTGCGTTCACCAGCGCGAACTGAACTGAACGATTTTGTGAATTATAGTATTAAACGGCCAAACACCCATACACTGAGACATATCTCCCATGTATTTATTTGTCACACGAACACAACAACAAAAATAAATACAACAAGAATGTAGATTTCGAATTGGTGTGAGTGTTATTTTGGTCTTTTGCTTCTAGCACACTTTTTTTTTTATTTTTTTTTTTGTTGTCTTTGTTTTGATAAGACATGTATGTATGTATATATATATATATATATATTTTTTTTTTTTATTGAAATGTTACCTCAGTATTTGCCTTATTTTTGTTGTAATTAGTTTTGTCGTCGCAGGCGCGATTATCAGGGGCAAATATACACCACCCAACCACCCCACCACCCAACCACCCGACCACCCCAACCACCGCATACCAAAACACAAACAAATACAGGCATACATCTCTATATGTGTCTATGGACGCATTACGTTAGAAGCCAAGTAAATTACGTATACGAGTGCCGCGAAAAAAAAACAACAAAAAATGAACAAAAATGAGGAATTAACATACGTACTCATAAATACATTATGATAGCGGAGCGGCGATTAGAATTTGATTTTGTCATCGACAGTGGGGCTGCACAGTGGGACCAACTCCTCCATCAATAGCCAGAAACTAATCAAGCCAAGTGGCGCTTGTGGAATGCGAGGATGACATTTAAGATTAAGGAAATAAATGGATGAGTGTTGAACTCTCTGGGGCTCCGGATATAGATTTCATTAGCCCTAAAGTATGCTTTACTATTTTCAAGGCTTCTAATAAAATATTTCACAAACTACATAATTGATTCACTTATTTTTAAATAAAATATTCTAATATAATAAAAATAATTAGAAAAGCTTAAAAATAAATAAAAATATCAATATTCTTGTACAGAAATACAAGTTCTTACCTTTTCAGAACCTTTTCAAGAAAACCAATTTTCAAAATAGTTTCAATATTTATTTTTTTTACATAATAAATTACATTCCATTATTAAAGCCCCTTAAACCACTGTACTATGCATGGTTTTTTTTCGGGGATCCATCAGCAGTCGCGGCCGCCTCCTACAGGAAATGAGAATCGTTCGGCTCGGCCAGGAAGAGGAGACCCCCGACACCCGGCACTTCACAAATTAAGTCCAATGCTGACAACTTGTCACCGGCCGGCCGCATAGAACCTGAATTCTGGCCAAGACCGCCACCAAGATATGGCCGAGGAGGTGGTGGTGCGATGCATTACATTCCAAGGCCGACGTAATCGCCATGACGCAGATCTGGGGGATTATTTGGCGACTCTGCGATGGCAACTGGTTCACTTTTCTAAATTTTTTTTCACTTTTTGGTCAAGTCTTGGGGAACTTCCATTTGAATGATTTCGGAAAAGTGAAAGGCTCGACCCGAGGCAGTTCCCTGGCCCATTATCAGCTGAAAAAAATAATATATTTGATGAGGTGTTTCGCGATGACCTTTGAGACGCCAAGATCTTTCGCTGGAGAACTATAACCATTTACAGTGCTCCTCGATAAGGAGACTTTCGATATTTGGCACTCGGCGACCCGGGTACAAAGAACGAGGTGGGTGTGTCGGTGGATCCATAAATCCATATACTATATGCAGTTGCTGGTGGAACGGATCTCAAATGGCTACTCTAATCACTTGTATGTGTACTTGTCCACCATACAAGCGACTAACGTAGCCACCAAAGACCTGCCTCCGGAGATAAGGATTTTTTTTGGTTTTTTATTCTGTCGGATGTCGCGGATGTTATAAAGATTTGATAAGTAGGAAATAATATATATATTATTTTGTTTTAAGGTTGCTGTATTTTAAAAATTATAACGAAGGCCAACTACTTTGTGGAATAGAAACAAACACAAAGTAGGTGGACAACGTAAAAATTTCAAAAACATTAGGATTCCAGACACTTTTTCTCATATTTTTAACACATTTTTTGTAATTTTTATTTTTATGAAATTGTGGTGCTTTTATTTATCTTCTACTGGCACAACACCCGACTTGTGTTTCAAAAACTAACAGGTCGTGTGATGAGCCAGGTGAATATAAATAAAATAAATCGTTTTTTAAACATTAACTTAAAATAAATTATAGCCTAAAAGCTGGCAAATTTTTCTTCCACTTTTCTTTTTAAGCCTAAAAGATGCAACAATTTTTTAATAGGCTTTGGTTTCTTTTATAGTTTAACTTTAAGTTTATAATTTTTGTTAATTAATGTGTTCTACATGAAGCCTGAAATTAATTATTGACAGGAAGAATAAATAACTTCCAATTAAAACACTTTTCTGTCTAAAAACACTGGAAACAAATACTGAGGCTGAGAAATTTATTATTTTTGGCAGACATCGTCTCTTAGTGACATGAAAAATACACTTAGAGTAAATGTCTGCCAAAGAAAACAAATTTCTAGTCTTAAAAGAATAAATATAAGCACTACACTGAGCACAATGGGCGAGTGAGAATTTATTATTCATAGATGCCATCTCTTCCATGTGATTTAAAACTACGCGGAAGAAATGTCACCTATGAAATAAATAATTCTAAATATTTTTTTAGACATTTAATTAAAAAAAAGTCATTACTTTTCACTGAAAAGAAACTACTGTTATGTGAGAAGCAAATATGTCAATGATCAAATAATACACTGACACAAGAACTTCTCATAAAACAAGTAATTCAAGAGGCTGAAAATTAAAAAAAAAAAAAAAAAAAATTTCTAGTCTTAAAAGAATAAATATAAGCACTACACTGAGCACAACGGGCGAGTGAGAATTTATTATTCATAGATGCCATCTCTTCCATGTGATTTAAAACTACGCGGAAGAAATGTCACCTATGAAATAAATAATTCTAAATATTTTTTTTAGACATTTAATTAAAAAAAAGTCATTACTTTTCACTGAAACTCCATAGAGGCTGAGAAATTTATTATTTTTGGTAGACATCGTCTCTTAGTGACATGAAAAATACACTTAGAGTAAATGTCTGCCAAAGAAAACAAATTTCAAGTCTTAAAAGAATAAATATAAGCACTACACTGAGCACAATGGGCGAGTGAGAATTTATTATTCATAGATGCCATCTCTTCCATGTGATTTAAAACTACGCGGAAGAAATGTCACCTATGAAATAAATAATTCTAAATATTTTTTTAGACATTTAATTAAAAAAAAGTCATTACTTTTCACTGAAAAGAAACTACTGTTATGTGAGAAGCAAATATGTCAATGATCAAATAATACACTGACACAAGAACTTCTCATAAAACAAGTAATTCAAGAGACTGGAAATTTAAAAAACAAAACAAAAAATTTCTAGTCTTAAAAGAATAAATATAAGCACTACACTGAGCACAACGGGCGAGTGAGAATTTATTATTCATAGATGCCATCTCTTCCATGTGATTTAAAACTACGCGGAAGAAATGTCACCTATGAAATAAATAATTCTAAATATTTTGTTTTTATATTTAATTAAAAAAAAAGTCATTACTTTTCACTGAAAAGAAACTACTTGTATGTGAGAAGAAAATATGTCAATGATCAAATAATACACTGGCACAAGAACTTCTCATAAAACAAGTAATTCAAGAGACTGAAAATTTAAAAAGCAAAAAAAAAAATTGCCTTTCTTAAAAGAATAAATATAAGCACTACACTGAGCACAATGGGTGAGTGAGAATTTATTATTCGTAGATGCCATCTCTTCCTTGTGATTTAAAACTACGCGGAAGAAATGTCATCTATGAAATAAATAATTCTAAATATTTTGTTTTTATATTAAAATTAAAAAAAAGTGATTACTTTTCACTGAAACTCCATAGAGGCTGAAAAGAAACTACTTGTATGTGAGAAGAAAATATGTCAATGATCAAATAATACACTGACACAAGAACTTCTCATAAAACAAGTAATTCAAGAGACTGAAAATTTAAAAAACAAAAAAAAAATATTACATGCCCCGGGTGAGGCTCGAACTCACGACCTTAAGATTATGAGACTTACGCGCTGCCAACTGCGCCACCGAGGCCTTGCGGAAGGATGCTTTTCCCTCCTGCATCTTCTATCTGCAAGATGTCTATTTCTTAGATTGCATTATCGAAAGTATTTTTAAAAAATGTCACAATATAGATGGCGGGGTATCAAAATGTTACTTGAGAGTAAAGAAATCAAAGATTGAAAAAGATCTCTAATTGCTTAACTCCAAAGAACCATGTTGACTTTTCACTCCAGATGGAAAATAAAATAAAATATGTATCTTTTCCTTTGATGACTCAATTCCCAATCAAGTGATCTCATCTCTTGTGGTGCAGCAATAAAGTCTAATCAAAAATTGTCTTCCCATCCGGCAGAGACACATCCTCCTTCGTCCAGCAGCCTCCCAGCTCCAAAGTTCGGAATCTAACCAGAGTCTTGTGACGGAAGGAGCACGTGAATGTCACGAGGTAAGCCACCAACAATACTATATGTTAAGAAATATATATATTTGTGAACGGAACCGATCAATGACATTTGTCATCCGTCGGGACAGTACTGGTTCGATAAAGAGGCTGAGTTTGTGGGCATATTGATTGGAATTCATCGCAATTACAAGCCAGAACCTGGAAGCTCTCAAACATGAATATTATTCTATGTCTGATAAGAGCTTGACTTTGACAGACACTGTATAGTAGTGGTTATCAATGCACTTCCCTCGGCACACCACCCCAGACTTCGACCCAAAACCAACACGTGCGAATTAGGCGATTACGATTGGGTTACAGGGAGATCAGAGCAGAACCAGTTTGCCCCCGACGCTGCCATAAGCCCGACCCGTATCCGATAAAACAATAAATACCTCTGGACTGGAAATCAAAATTAAGTGTAACTCTCCGAGCGGAAAGTTACAAGCTCGTGTTGAATGAAAAAAAGCAAGGAGGGGGAAACACCTATCCCCCACTTGGATGATGGACAGATGATGGTGATGGTGGGGTTCAATGCACCTTGGGGGCTTATCAAATAGACTACCAACCCACCTACCTACATGCAGGCATTGGAAGTATCTGCCAAAACCAGGCAGAAAAAGGGAAAAATTTAATAAAAGTTCGCACATGACGCACAGGAAGCAGTCGGGCAGGCGGTCGGACGGTCGGTCGGTCCCTCTTTTCGCAGCCAATGCCAAATAAATTTGTCGCAGCTCGTTTTTTGTTGCCACTGTCAACATCAGCGGAACTCAAAGGCAATGTGGGGAAAGAATGGGTCGGCTTGGGGCACTGGCGACTACCAGATACCTGCTGAAAGGCAGTTAAAATAATTAGAAAAGGTATAAACACAGAATAGGAGGTATAATATAAAAGGGGAGTAGAGTAATACTAAGGTTAATAAGTCACTAATCCTTTAGACCAAATATTTGGGTACAAATATGTCATCTATGTAGGACAATTTTAGGTCAAAAAAAGGTCTAAAAATTGTATAATCGTATAAAGTATATGTTATCTTAAATAAAATAAAAATATAAGACATACGATGTTTTAGAACAAAAAGGTCTACAAAGGTCTACATGAATATCATGAAAGTAAATCTTCAAAAACATTTTTGTAAACTTTGGTCTAAGTCTAAACACAAAAAGGTATAAAATTCAAAAACAAATAGTTCTAAGACTATATGGGTATACAATTAAAAAAATATATAAAATATACTATAAAATGTTTATACATAAATAGCTATATCAAATCAAAGTCTAAATAAGGAGTAAAGTAAGGTCTAAAATAAGGTTGAAATAAGGCTGAAATAAGGCCTAAAATAAGGTTGAAGTAAGGTCTAAAATAAGGTCTAACATAAGGTCTAAAAAATGGTCCAAAAATTTTATAAAAAAGGATATAAAAAGGGTCTAAAATAAGGCATAAAATAAGGTTGAAATAAGGTCTAAAATATGGTTCAAATAAGGCCTAAAATATGGTCTAAAGTAAAGTCTAAAAAGGCTTCATTAAGGTCAGGAATAAGGTCTAAAAAATGGTCTATAAATGGTATAACAAGAATCTAAAAAGGGTCTAAATTGAAGCCTAAAATAAGGTCCAAGGTCTTGGTTGTACCCCAGTTCATCCCCCCAGTTGGGGAACTGTGGAGACAATATACCCCCTATACCCCTCATGTCTGGGTTGTAAAACATAAAACCAAAACACAAACTACGTCACCAGCTCAGAAACACGATTTTTTTTCGCTCCTCTAGCTGCTGACTTCGTTTGCTCGCCAACAGTTTTGTATTCAATTTTCATAGTTTTGTTGTTGTTTGTGGGGGGGTTCTGGTTCTGGTTCTGGTTCTGTTTGTGTTTGTTTTTGTGTTGTTATTGTTGCTTGTTTGGTTTGCCCAATTGGCGTACACTGGAATTCATGGGGGCCAACTCATGGGGTTGATTGGCAACAAATGGGGAAAGACAGATGAGGGCCAGACGACTTCCTGGTTGCTTTCGCACACTGCTCGAATTGGAAAGTAATTAAATATATTTGTGATTTGATTAATCATTTTCAGAATCATTTCCATTCTCATTTCCAATTGAGAGGAAAAGCAAACGGTTTAAACTGCAATTTAATGACTGCCAAGAGCTCTTGTTTGTTCCATCAAGGAATTATGAGGTGGCTTTGGCGAGCGCTTCTTGAAATTTCAATTAACTTTCTGGCAGTCTAGCTGCCTGGAATCCGTCCAAGGGTTATGACTGCTTTGTAAAGGGCACATAAAGCCTGTCATCCACCTTCTCTTATCAGCTGCTGCTGCCTTCGTCCTTCGTCCTTTTGACGGGAAACTATAAAAGCATATTGCCTGCGTGTGGCGTCACCAACTGAGCAACAAGTTGGAACAGGAAGCCAACAAGACCAGAAGGTTGCGCCACAGAGATGTGGCTTGAGAGGGAAAATGTTGGCTTTCCCTACTGCCTAGTCTAGTCTTGGCTAGAAATTGGCCAAACCAGCTTCCCAGTGCTCAAAAAAAAGCTAAAAAGCAAAAGCAAAGCCACAATCTGCTTTGGGCAGAAGCAGCTTGGAGCACTCGCATGCAAATTCCCCGCCCACCACCAGCTCTTTGGTTGCGATATGATGTATGTTTGTTGGCTCTGTTGGTTTGTTTGTTGGCTTGTTTGTGTGACTCAAACATTTATCGATTCTTTGTCAAGCTGGGCGCCCATGAATGGTGAGGCTATAGGAGGAGAATGAGGACACACTCCACTGGTGCTTGCGGGGACACTTTCATTTTCATTTTCAATGCTAATATCCCCTTTGAGTTGGTCAATTGTAAGTCATGGGAGCATCAGCGCCACTCCATTGAATCCTGGCCAATTAGTGGGAAAAAGGAGGCAGGGGCTCTGGCCGGCCAGCTGAAAGGACCAAAGGTCAGTTGGCAAATGGACGGCTCTGTGAAATGGATTGATGAAAAGGTAGCTCATACCTGGTCATTGACTTCTTCCAGGCATTATGAAAATTAAATATTAAAATATGAAATAAATTAAGAGATAATAAATCGAAAAAAATATGATTATTACGAAGTGATGAAGACAATCGAAGATCGTCTAAGAAATGCCTTAAGAGTTTCTATCACTACTTAGAGGCACAACGTAGACGATCTACGAAAATCTCAATAGTCCACTATCCTAAATAAATAAAAATTATTAGTAGAATTATTAGTAGGATAAACCTATCTTTTTATGATGACTGGGAACATAAATATTTTACGCAGAGAGAGTCGAATATTTATTTTCGAGACTAAAACATATAAAACATTAAAGTTACTTGGATGGTGGGTTTTAGGGAATAGTTACTGTGATCAGCTGATGAGATCCTCATTAATGGAAGCCGAAGACCGAAAATCTGGCAACGCCAGGCTCCCGCCATCTCTTTCGATCGCTCACACACACACACTCACACTGGCGCAGAGGGCCCAAAAAAGAGAGCAAGCCTTTGGAGCAGAGAGGGCTAACTGAAAAAAAGAAAAGAGAGCGAGGGAGCATTTGCGCAACTGCAACGGAATCAAAAACAACAAACAATATTGGAGCTCCAAGAAGGCGTAACAAAGGGCGCTGGGGTTGATGCCGGAGAAGGGGGATGGGGAGGGTTGGGCGCCTGGGGGATAGACCGACCCAACAAGGCAGGTAACACATTGCAGCATGACTTTCCAAACGCCATGCAACTCTCCAGACAAAGAACGAATGTAAACAAAGAAGGCAGGCCTTTGTTGTTTGTGGATTTTGGCAAGCAAAGTGCAAGCAAGTTCTACGTATGTGCGTCTCTATCGTTCATTCTGGCCCCAAGCATTAGCCCCCTCTCTGTTCCACGCACCGCATTAGAACGCGATCTTGAAACATACCAACAATAACAATAAACACATGCCAGGTCAGGCAGGCAGGCAGGCAGCCAGCCAGCCACTCTCACTGTTCACTGGCTCTCTTACCTGCTCACTCACTGACTGGCTCTCCCCACATTGCCTTTGGGGGACGCAGGCACAGTGGGGTGCGTAGGGCAATCGAGTGTTGGTAGTTTGGGGCGCAACAGATCCTGTAGGAATAGTAAAGATACTATTAGAAATAGGAAATATATACTTTTTATTGAAGGATAGTATAAAGATATAGTTAGATGGTAGTATTACTAGTTAGTATTAGTTACTTGTGTCATTTTTAGTTACTTATTTAGGGCTTACTTTGATTTGTTAAGTTGTTAACAAGTAAAGTTAGTACAACAGGTAAGTTCAGGTAAGAACTGAAGCTACAAAAGAGATTTAGAAAAAGGTATAAAAAGAGGCATAAAGTGTAAGAAAAATCCTCGAAATGAGCTCTAAGCCTCGACGAACGAATGATGTCTAACCCAACCAACGATTAGGGTTCATTATCGCTGAGCCCAGTAACCATTTGTGCCCATTGTGCAGCGGCGGCGGCGGCGACAGTGGCGGTGGCGGGCATCAGACCAGCGGCGACGGGACAGCAGTCAGTATCGATTGAACAGCCGCGTAGCGCGTAGCTCATCGAACCGAGGAAGCGACTGAGACGGAAGACGGCTAACTAAGGCGGAAACGTAGACGGAGACCGAGACGTGTAGACGGAGACAGTGGTGAACGCCCGCCAGCCCGCCCGCCCGGCCCCCTCTTTGAAATAAATAGCGCTTGCGAGGCGACCACGCTACCAAACGGCAGAAGTCCGCTGAGAGCGACGCACCGCACCGCAGCGCAGGCCCCAAAAGCCGCCCGCCCCCCTCTCGCAAAGCCAACACACACACACTTACACACACACCACCACCCCCTTGGACTAACTAAAAAAAAAAAAATAAAAGGGAGATTATCCAAAAACAGCTGGAACCAGAATAAAAAAAAAAGACTAGAACTCGGGCCAAAACAAAAGCAAAAAAATAAAAATAAAAATAAAAATAAAAATAAATTAAATAAAGAAACGCGCGCGTTCTCCAAAAAGTGCCTTAAATAAAAAATAACCCACCGATAAAAAATAAATCGCGAAAAGATCAAGAAACATGCTCGATCGAGAAGCCAAAAGGCGTATTATTTTTTAAACAATTTTTTTCAAGTGTTTACAAGAAACCAGAAGATAAATTAATAAAAATAATTAGCAAATAAAAAACAGCGCAATAAGCAAAGAGCGGAATTAACAACGCAGTAAAACAAAATATCTATAAATCCATAAATACAAAAAATAATAATAAAATAGAAGAAAAAGCAAAGCAGTCCAGAAGAATAAAAACAAAACACAGAAGAGAGAGAAGAAAGGAGGAGGAAAAGTGAAGGAAAATGGCAACCAAGCAGCCAAGAAAAGTGGCCCCCGATGGCGGTTGGGGATGGGTTGCCTGCTTCGGTGTTAGTTTGGTCAACGTAAGTCGCCCCCCCCCCCCCTCCAAACACACTTACCACCCACCTACCACCTACTGACATTATCTGTCCATGCACTGCCAAAGTGTATAAACAACCCTCGCATACCACACACATTCCAATTCCAATTAATTAGCTAATAAGAATAGAGAGCTAGTGCTGGCTGGCTACCTTTCCCTTGTCCGTTTCTCTTAGGATAGGTTAGTGCCTCCCCCAACCAAGCCCGAAACAGGAACTGAAATCTTAAATCTTAAATCAGAATAAATAATTAATTAATAATTAATAATTATGTAGATAGAGATACTTTTATTATCCAACTATTCTATCTCTACATCTCTAAAATGTATCTGCATCTCTAAAATGTATCTGCATCTCTAAAATGTATCTGCATCTTTGGCATCTGTAGTATCTGTGAGAACACCCCCTGCAGTTTGAGGAAACAGCTGCTTCTACTTCGCACTCCACTCCTCCACAGACTCGACTCTCTTCTCTCTCTCCCCAGTGCTCTCCGGTGGGTAGAGAGATCCTACAACAAAAAAAGGAGACCCCCGATCACGGCCAACTGAGATCCGATCTCGGGGATCCTCTCTATATAGACGGTTCTGTCAGTCAGTCAGTCACGCATCCGACGCGTGATTCTCGAAACTGCGCCTCTCAACACATTCAGTTTTTTTTTTTTTTGTCTTTTTCTTCTTCTTCTGTTTCTTTAAAGGCCTACACACTACACACAAAAAAAACAGGGGCCTGTTTTCTATGATTTATTATTTAGATTTTTTTTTGTCTCTGATTTGGGGGTGTTTCTGGGCCTACACACCCCTCTGCCTGGCCTGGCCTGGTGTTTATTATTTTTTTTATTATTTTTCTACACACAAAAAAATATATGCGTGTTCTAGAAGATAAATCTTTCCCAGATATTGCTGGTTTTTGGGTCAAACTAACAACAAACATAACCCAATTGCTTGACACACTTTAGTTTTGGAAATCTTCCAAAACAAACACTTTCCTGTTTTTTAAATCAAAAAAATAATAATATCATTAATATGTCAAGCTATAAGATTTAAAAAAAAGCAAAAATTAGTATTGTATTAGTTGGTTTTCAAGTTGAGATATAAACCTAAAAAAATGTCTTGAAATCAGATCATAGCAATTACGTAATAGTCTTGAAAATTACCTCCATTCCATGGGAATTGCCAAAAAGAGGGAGCCACCACCAAGTAATACCAATTAGTAATGCTAATTCCTAATTACAGAGGCATTATACGACGATTATATCATCTGGATCTGGATCTAAATCTGAATCTGAATCTGAATCTGAATCTGAATCTCTATCAGATACATCTTGTAGATACATCAGTGCGTAGTGTTGTGTGTTTTGAAAAACAATTCTTGGCGACACAAATATTCCAGTTTGACAGCGAGGGCGGCTTGAGGAGTTCAGAGAGACTTTAGGAAATGAATACAAGTTCAAAACAATATTATCTGAGATATTATCACTTTTTTTGTTGCAGTTTTGATTATCAATTAGTAGCAGAAGCCAACGAGAGATGGATTTCAAAAATACCCATCTCCTTTTGGCATCTACTAAAAATTAGATAATACTCTTGGTAGTATTGGCACTTTAGTTAAACTTTTATTTCACTTTTCTAGCACTTGGAAGATTCTCTAGAAGATTATCTAGAAGATTCTCTAGAAGATTATCTAGAAGATTCTCTAGAAGATATTACTTGTAGAGGATCGCTGGATGATATATACCCATTTGCAGAGGTGCAGTACGCTTAAGTGGCCTAGTAACTCACACATAAGCATACCGCACGTCTACAAATAAGTACATTGGTCACTCCTTATAGTATCCATAACTCCTTATAGTATCGGATGACTTTATAAACATAATATCTTCTAGTGGATAGAGAGCTTATATGAATAAGAAATATAAGCAATCTCTACCAGTAGGAGTACTACGTTTATACTTTTTTCGGCTGGCGGGGGTGTTTTGATCCAAAAGTGATGAAAGGTTACCCACTGTAGATCCCCTTAGAGTATTATGTTGAGACTACAATGGTCTCTACCACTCTGTTCGTAACTCTTATATTCTAAACGCCTCTTCCTCCTACTCTATTCCTTATATTCCAGCCGTACATTATGCGGCAGCGCCCCTCCGGTTGATTGGGCGGGAGCTGCGCGACCCTCTGGCTGAGGGGAGCAGCCCGTACTTCTACAAATAAGTATATTGGTCACTCCTTATAGTATCCATAACTCCTTTGATTACCAATTAAGTAGCCGAAGCCAAAAAGACATGGATTTCATAAATAGCCATCTCCTTTTGGCTTCTACTAAAAATTAGATAATACCTTTAGTAGTATTGGCACTTTAGTTAAACTTTTATTTCACTTTTCTAGCACTTGGAAGATTCTCTAGAAGATTCTCTAGAAGATATTACTTGTAGAGGATCGCTGGATGATATATACCCATTTGCAGAGGTGCAGTACGCTTAAGTGGCCTAGTAACTCACACATAAGCATACTGCACGTCTACAAATAAGTATATTGGTCACTCAATCCCTTATAGTGTCTGAATCTGATGACTTTATAAACATAATATCTTCTAGTGGATAGAGAGCTTATATGAATAAGAAATATAAGCAGTCTCTACCTCTAGGAGTACTACGTTTATACTTTTTTCGGATGGCGGGGGTGTTTTGATCCAAAAGTGATGAAAGGTTACCCACTGTAGATCCCCTTAGAGTATTATGTTGAGACTACAATGGTCTCTACCACTCTGTTCGTAACTCTTATATTCTAAACGCCTCTTCCTCCTACTCTATTCCTTCTATTCCAGCCGTACATTATGCGGCAGCGCCCCTCCGGTTGATTGGGAGGGAGCTGCGCGAAAAAAAGTATATATTTTAGTGGAAAATAAATTATAATACGACGGTGTGGACTATAATATTCATTTCCACCCACTTTTTCTCCTCCTGCCCCACCCTCTGGCTGAGGGGAGCAGCCCGTACTTCTACAAATAAGTATATTGGTCACTCCTTATAGTATCCATAACTCCTTTGATTACCAATTAAGTAGCCGAAGCCAAAAAGACATGGATTTCATAAATACCCATCTCCTTTTGGCTTCTACTAAAAATTAGATAATACCTTTAGTAGTATTGGCACTTTAGTTAAACTTTTATTTCACTTTTCTAGCACTTGGAAGATTCTCTATAAGAGTATCTAGAAGATATTACTTGTAGAGGATCGCTGGATGATATATACCCATTTGTAGAGGTGCAGTACGCTTAGGTGGCCTAGTAACTCACACATAAGCATACCGCACTTCAACAAATAAGTATATTGGTCACTCAATCCCTTATAGTGTCTGAATCTGATGACTTTATAAACATAATATCTTCTAGTGGATAGAGAGCTTATATGAATAAGAAATATAAGCAATCTCTACCAGTAGGAGTACTACGTTTATACTTTTTTCGGATGGCGGAGTGTTTTGATCCAAAAGTGATGAAAGTTTTAGGGATATTTATTAACTCCTTACTCACTGTAAATCCCCTTAGGGTGTTTTCTCAACTCTGCTCTTCCTCCGACTCCAAGCAATTCCTTCTATTCCAGCCGTACGTTATGCGGCAGCGCCCCTCGGTTGGTTAAGCGGGAGCCGCGCTAAAAAAAAGTATATATTTTAGTGGAAAATAAATTATAATACGACGGTGTGGACTATAATATTCATTTCCACCCACTTTTCTCCTCCTGCCCCACCCTCTGGCTGTTTCAAAACAAAAACAAAGCACTAGACCGGCAGGCAATGCGCCATTTGAAAAACAAATCGAGTGTGTTCGACCTTTTATTCGACCGACAATAGGTGCCTGGGTGCCAGAGACCTAGGGCAATTTTCAGGGGATACAAGTCACTCCAAGTCAGATCTACAACGACAATCAATGCTAAGGGGGGGTGGAATAAAAAATGTGGCACTTCCCTCCCCTGGAAACAAGATAGATAAGATATTTCGGCAAAGTGACCCACTTGGTCACACGACCAAAAATCACCTGGAAACTAATCGAATCTCGAGTACTTTGAGTTGTTTGCCTGCCCGGGAACAAAATTTAGAACTATCGTAAAATTTAATTGATCTTCCAACGGGGAACAAAACAAAAATCCGTCATCTGGGGAATATGTATGGGGGGGAAGGGTTATTTGTGCCGATTGCAATCTCGCTCGATTAGAGAGTTGTTTGTTTCCCTTCCCGGGGCACGTCTAATCGCTTTTTAAATCGTTCAACGAGGCAATTAGCACTCGAACCTTATGCAATCGAGAGGGGTTTTAGGGCCAAAAATGCCAAAAAACTGAACTATTTTGTTGCCATGGACGGAGGGATACCTGCCACTACATCTAGCTGGAAAATATTGTATAGGAAGAAGACACAGATTTATTATATGTACACCTGAGGCCAAAGGTCTAGATTGCAAAGAGATTGTGTAGACTTTGATTACGAAAACCCTTTTTATATAAAAACCTTTAATCCGGGTATCAGTTTTTCGCAAACCTTATCAGCCAGAAAGAAATGTGGAAGAGAAAACAGTGCCCAGTCGACGACGTCTGTCTGTCTACAAAGTCAGGGCGAAGATAAAGCCCCAAGTAGCCGAATATCCGGGCCATAAAGAGCCTAAAAAAAGCCCAACTAAAAGCTATATATTTCCCTTTTTTTGTGCCGATTTAGGCGGAACAAAGTGGTGTGTCAGTGGGTAATGGATAGAATCATTAGTAGAACCCACATCACTCACAAAATCATAAATAATCTTTGCTGCTCTTAATTATTTGATTATTTGGCATTTCTGATGCAATCGCCCCACAATTGAAGAATCTAAACCAAAGAATTCTCTCTCCAACCACCCACCACTCGCCTTTGTTTACTTCTAATTTATATTCACCTTTTATTTATTTGTTTTGTGTTTTTGTGGCGACAGTTTGTTTGGGAAACCCAAGTACACGGCATGGGATACCCTTCGTAGAGGCAAGAACCTTGTTTTTTAAACAACTATTCCCCCACCCCGAGAGTATCGCAGAAAGAGTATCTCAGATACTGCCTCAGATACTCAGACTCAGACCTCCTTGACGCTGCGCCAATTAATTTGTACAGCAAACAGAAATGAAACTAAGGGAAAATAAATCAAGAAAACAAGTCAACAGCAAAGAGTCGTCATTGATTCGTCGAACTCGACTATTGTTATCATTATCAGGTGCGATTAGCACCTTTTCCGTGGCTCTTAACATCTCACCAGGCATTCTCGGACTGGAAACAAGAACTGTATGACAAAGCCCCGAGGCAATTTGGCTTCAAACTCAGCACAAGGGCCTAATAGATAATTAGACAATGCGGATTAATTGGACATGGAGAGCAGGCGTGTTGGCCCAGACACTCTGCAAAATATCAATAAAAGCGGTAGATGGGCTGAAGTACGAACTTTGTATACCCTTTAGTTTGATTAGAGAGAGAGGTTTTAGTTGCGGACACGCGGACAAGTGGACAGGCCGACAAGGAGATTATCTAGTCTAACTAGAAGGGGCTACCTAGGCTACTATATGCTTTATAGATCTCTGAGAAAAAGGGAAAAGTGAGAGACTTCTAAAAAAGCGGACAAAAGAACAAGCGGACATGCGGACAGACGGACAAGAGCTTATCTAGGCTACCTAGACTAGAGACTATAGGCTCTCCAGTTCTCTCTGGAAAAAGGGGAAAATGAGAGATGGACTTCTAAAGAAGGAAGCGGACAAACGGACAAGCGGACAAACGGACAAGCGGACAAGGACTTCCTCCAAAGGCTTGAATATTAGTAGAATAGTCCCCTTTTTCTTGGGAATATTAGACCATCCTCTCAAGATCTCTCTGAAAATAATAATTCTGAAGAAAAGATACCTACTTCCACCTACCAGCACGCCACCTATACCCCCCGAAAGAGTATCGAAAATAAAAAAAAAAACAAGAAGCTATAGTATTTGGTGTAATCGGCCTGCTGCTGACCGACCCACGACCGCTTAGCATTCGAGCAACGCATGCTCGCAACACTCAGGCGACTCACAGTACGTCATAAAAGTATCCGGCGTGCCTCACTCAAGTCGGGCGGTCGGCAATCTATATCTGGGCATTCGTCTATATATTATATAGATTTCTGTGGGTTGGGGAGGCAGTAATGTGTCGGAGCCAGGTCTGTTTTGGGTTTCAGGAAGGAAACTGATGTATCTCTCTCTTCAAGGCGTTTGTTTGCACAATTGTGGCGATAATAGAAAAAAAGTAGAGAGAGCCAAGTGGCGATTACTATATATATATACTTCGATATATGGTCTTTGGTGGATAATCGTGGATAATCGCGCCAACGAGATGCAAACAGAAAGCACACTTCAATGGGCATTCGCAGGTGAATGCTAAAACCGATTGATCCGATCCAGTCCGAGGCACTATCAGCCGATTTGTTAATTAGATTCTAACTGGCAAGAGGAGAGCCTGGTGCTAAGCTGCGACCCACGCGCCAGACTCTCCAGGATTTATGACTCGGCCTGGCAACAGACTTGGAGACTTCGCACCTCAACTTGCAGATAATCGAATCAGATATCCAACAAATCACTTTTGCAGAAAACTCACGTGATTTTCTAAACAAAAATAGAAAAAATACAAAAAATAGAAAAAATAGAAAATAGAAAAACAATGAAAAGCCCCAACTAGTCCCCCCATCAATGTCATGACTGAGAGAGAGAGAGAAGAGAAAACAAAACCTGCAACATGTTGCAAATCCAGTTTCTGGCTGCCACAACAAAGGCCTGGTAGCTTTATAGACAGCTGATGCTGTTGTGTGGCAATCACGTGACTTTGTGGCAACTACCAGGCCACCACGACGGGCTTCCTCAACTCTTTTCAAGTTGAAGTTGAAACAAAACTCGTTTGCAGCGGAATGCCAACAGCTGCTTGCCACTTTAAACTGTAAATGTATCTGTATCTGTATATGTATCTGTATCTGTATATTGTATCTGTATCTGTGGGATAAATCACATGATTTCGATCATGTGCTGCACCACAACCCCAACATTATCCACGGAATACGAAAACCAACACCGCCATCGCCATCGCGAACGCCCCCATCCGCTGCTGCTCCGCTTTGTTTTCCATTTAACAGTGGTTCCTGCCTACAGAGGAATTCGAACTTGGAAAACAATAAGAACAAGTCATATTTCCCTTCTTCCAAGCACTGTTCTTTTTTCCAAAGAATTTCCAAGATCTTAAACTTCTATTTTTCCAAATTATTAAATATGAGGAGCTAGGGGAGCGCTGCCATATAATGTACGGCTCGAGGGGAGAGATCAGAGTTAAACTCTCTCAAGTTATTAAAATAATAAAAAGAAAAACTGTCTTTTTTTAAATGTGAATCTATAAATCATTAGTTGTTCTTTTATATTTTATTTTTTATAAAAAATCTATTAGTAGCTAAAGACTTGAAAAAAAATATCTTCATAACTAACTCACTTTTAACAAAAGTGAACTAAAATCCCCAAAATTTCAACCTTCATATATCATTTCTATTTTTTTAACCCTTTTTTTTTATTTTTTTTGTTGGATAATTACTATTTTTGGGTTTCGGTTCAATTGAAATTCAAGTTGGTCTTTGGAATGCCTTTTATAGCGAGAGCCTCAAGTTTTATTTTTATTTTTTAGCTTTCGGGCATTTGAAGCTTTTTGTTTTAATTGAAATGTTTGGCAGCTATGTCGCCTCCGTCGCTGTCTCACTTATTCCACAATTTTATTTTCGGTGTAAGGAAACGTACTTCACAGTTAATTGCTTCAATTGCCGCAACAGCAACAATTCAATTTCAATTTCAATTTCAATTTCCATTTGAACATTTATATATTTTTTATATTTTTGTGACGATCTTGCAATGGGTTTCTGGTTTCTTGTTTTTATTTTCTCTTATTTTTTTTTTTAAATAAAATTCTGGTTAATTAAAGCAAATTAGTACTGAGAAGTTGAAGGCACTCTCGTTAAAAAAAAGAAACATATTTTATATATACTTCTTAGTCATGAATTATGTAAATTAATTTTTAATTAAGCCAAGGTGGCAGTGACTGATGATTTAATAAAAAAAAATCATTGAACTCTTTGTAGTTTAAATTAATAAATAAATTTTACAATTAATAATTTTGCAATTTCCTCGGACAATTACCAGTAATTGTAGGACCCGAAAACTTTCCCATCCAGCTCTTATCGGGCGATAGCATTTAAATTTAAAAAAAAAAATTTATAAAAAGTTCCCTGGCAGAGTTGTGATGAAATATAAAAAATGCCACGCAAAACCTAATGGGAAATCGATTGGATGAGTGGACTTGATTTACGGCGATGGTGGTGGTGGTGGGCGATGGTCACGACACAATGGGTGACGTCTGCCTTCCGGGAGGACTAGTCTGGAGGAGTGGAGTGTAGATATATGTGTCTCTGGAAGACGTCATGGACTTTGGACCTGGCGGGTGATAACGACACGCCAAAAGCTAATTCCAGAAGAGGAGAGAGCACGCGCCGCCAAGTGTCACCAATATCTTTGGGCCTTTAGATACGAGAACAGGTGGAAATGGAACGGTTTTTATTATTAGCCAAGGCCTATGAATAGGTTTTAGTGGAAAGGGAGAGGAAGTCGGGCCTAAAGGGGTGCTTTGAAGGAGGAGGAGGTACTTGGTTGTAAAGTTTCAGCAAAGATTAAAGCTGAAGGGTAGGCGAGTTAAGTAACTCCTTAAAAAACATATAGTTTAGGCTTCTGAATGTCTCTGTGATTTATGAGCCAAGTTAACAAAAAAAAAACTATAAATCCTAGCAAACCAAACTACTTTCGAAAAAGTTCCACAGCACCTCGCCGACAACAACGTGCTCAGGCAAGTGTTAAGGGTCGTTAAGTAATGTTGTCTACAAGCAGTTACAGCCAGAGCAGTGCTACACCTACCCAGTATATACAGAATGTATATAGATTGTATATAGAATGTATATAGATTTATAAACAAAGCCACTTTCGAGCCACTCAAGTGTCGCGTTAATTTCACGCAGCCATCGGGTTAGAGAGAGCTGTGTGCCGAGGTGGTGGCTGTGCAAATTGGATGCGAAAATATTGCACGAAAAAATAAGTTTAAAAATAAGTTAGCGTCTAATTGTGCGAATTTCGCATCTGAACTGGATGGACATCAAACGGAGACTCGCTCTAAAAAATAAATCAATAAGATCAACACAGGCCGAGCTCAAGAAACGAGAATCCCACAGCCAGGCTGGTTTGTTTGTTGTTTGACTTTTGCTGTTTTTCGCTAAAACTGTCGAACCAAAACCAAATAATATATATATATAGCTCTATAGCTCGTATATGTATTAAGTATTTACGAATTACAACCAAAAACTGAAATGTGGGAATTGAAAATGAAAACATGACGCTGCTGGAACAAAAAAGGAAAACACATGCCTTCCCCTGTCGAGTGATGTTTCCTGGTTCTAGAATCGAATCATGAATTCATAATCTCCCGAGGCTCCATATATCGCCCCCCTTTTCGATCAATTACCAGCAATTTTCCTTCTCGAAATCAAAGTGTGGCAATTTAAACTCAATTACAGTCCACCAATTACCCCCAAACCGCTGTCCAGGTTCCCTATTTTTTTTTTATAAACTTCCCCCGAGCGATACCACTGAGCGAGTGCGTGGTTTTCCGACGTTCTTCTTCAATTATGGGATCCGATAACTCAATTATCAGGCAATTAAAGGCTTTGAATGAAATGCCAGTCTATAAAACGCCTCCAAAAGAGTCGTCTATCCATAAAGTCGGGCCAAAAAAAAAAAAAAGCACAAATCAATAAGCCTCCAATACAATCCGGCAATCAATAATAATCGCAGTCCAGAGCCAGTTGGATGGCGAAACAAATAAAACACTTTAGGTAGCCGAGTGGAGAACGAGAAGAGTCTCAAAATTTCATGGAAAGTGTCCAGTTGGAGGGGAGATTTGTGAAGAGCCATTTAGGGATGCCCTCGGAAAGGGGTGATAAGCGAGTCATTGCTTGGAACTTGGCGGACAAGCGGACAAAATATTGTAGAGAACTACACATACCAACTATAGCTACTATTATTATTAAAAAAAAAAGAAATCCTTGCCTAAAAGTCATTAACTTTTAAAGAAAAGCTTAAGGTATAGCCCCCAACTCCCTAATAGTCTCACGGACACACGGACACCCACCGGCACAGGCCACTCTGGGACTACAAATGGGACTCCCTCGAGAGCCTCGAGCCATGACAGGAATCAGCCGAAATATTAAGATATGGGGGCTGGAAAAACCCATCAATCACAGCGATCATCATGAATGAAGAGATAATGGAACTAGAACTGGAACTGACGTCGCCGTCCATTGACAAGACGATGACGATGACGGTCAAATGGAAAAAAATATATATATTATATATATTGTTGCACAATCAGTGATAAGAGGCTGAGAGGGTGGTGGTCCGAGAGGAGCTATGTGGAGTGCACTGATAGGCAGCTATATGGCGGCTCCGACTTACCCAGTTCTGGAGGGCAGATAAGTCCACTCCGGCGATACGGCTATCCAAGTAGTGACGTTATTGTGTCGGGCATCTAGAGTCCCTGCTCCTCCTCCAGCTCTCTCCGCTCTCCACCGCTCCGGGCCGATAAGTCCGGCGGATTATGCCTCCAGATTAGACCCGGACGAATGGCCCACATAAAAGTGTTCGAAAAATAAACAAGATTGAATGGAGGCCGTAAATGGTGGGCGGTTATGATTTATGGAGCTGGAGGGGCATTACCTGCAGGGATGGGTGGGTTCTATAACAAAAATTAAATGATTAAAACATAAATTAAAAGGATTAATTATTAATTTTCTTACCTGAGAACAGACCTCCTTGTAGACTTTAGTTTGGGACTTTTTGGAAACATTATATAGATACTATACTATATAGATACTATACTTTAGAGATACTATACTAGATAGATACTATACTTTATAGATACTATACTATATAGATACTATACTATATAGACTCTATACTATATAGATACTATAAAGATCTTCAACTGAAAAGTACAAATTAGGTTTATAATTAATGAAAATATTATAAAAAATTATAATCCCTTCCAGCTGGCCACTCGAT
Source organism: Drosophila monieri (assembly GCA_035047585.1). Taxonomy (NCBI): domain Eukaryota; kingdom Metazoa; phylum Arthropoda; class Insecta; order Diptera; family Drosophilidae; genus Drosophila; species Drosophila monieri. The sequence continues at coordinate 8,106,255 of JAWNPJ010000061.1, read as the reverse complement.
CCATAGAGCCCTCCTTCGGCCTCCTGTTCGGCGACACCCTCAAGGAGCTGCAGGTGGGAACGACAGGAGCGGCCATCATCATCAGTGCCCTGGACGTGTGCATGAACTTCTCGGGCCTGTTCGTGGGTCCCCTGCTGAAGGAGTTCTCCTACCGGAAGGTGGCCATCGCCGGCTCGCTGCTGTGCGGGCTGGGCCTGGCCCTGACCTCGCCGGCGACCAGCATGGCCCACATCCTGAGCACCTACTCGGTGATCAACGGCATCGGAGTGGGCCTGTCGACGTCGGCGGCGTTCGTGGCCCTCAACCACTACTTCAAGCACAAGCGCGGCCAGGCGGTGGGCCTGTCGATGGCCGGGACGGCCATGGGGATGCTGATCATGCCGCAGCTGGTGAGGATCCTGCTGGAGGCGTACGACTTCCGGGGGGCAGTACTGCTCCTGGCCGGCATTGCGCTGAACGCAACGGTGGGATCGGTCCTGCTGCAGCCGGTGAAGTGGCACATGAAGGAGGAGTTCGACGACGAGGAACTGATGTGCATCTCGGCCCTGCCCACGCCCCAGCCCCAGCTGACGATCGGGGGAGGGGCAGGAGGAGGAGCACAGTCGGCGGTCGCCGCTCCCGCGTTCAAGGTGATCAAGGAGGATGGCAACGAGGAGGACGCCCTGCCCGAGATGAACACGCTGCTGTTCCACAAGCACAATCCCCACCAGCACTCCATCCGGAAGAACTACTCCGAAATGGCGATGAACACGATGAACGGCTCCCGCCTGGGTCTGCCCAAGAGGCCGACCTTCCCGCGGATCATGTCCCTGGCTGGAGTTCAGTCCGCCGCCGGCGGCGAGTCCGGCGGCTATCCCTCCCAGGCGGAGATCAACGCCACCCAGCTGCGCTGCCGCAAGGCCTCTGTCACCTCGAACCTCTCCTACATGGACTTCACCGGCTCGATCCTCCAGGTCCACCTCAACACCGGCGACGACGAGTTCGAGCAGAACGACCGGGAGCTGCGGCGCGTCGGCACTGCCACCGGCAGCATCGTCCTCGGCGGCCACCGCGACAGCTTCATCAAGATGAAGCCCACGGAGCTGGACAAGCAGGCCGAGGCAGCCGCCCTCGACGAGGCCGAGGCCAAGAAGAAGCAGAAGAAGCCCGGCTTCTGGCGCCGATTCGCCGACCTGCTCGACATCGACATGCTCAAGGACAAGATGTTCCTCAACCTCCTCTTCGGCCTCTCCATCTTCTACGTGGCGGAGATGAACTTCAAGATGGTCACGCCCTTCTTCTTCGCCAACCTCGGCTACGAGAAGGCCGACGTCGCCTTCTGCCTCTCCGTCACCGCCATCACGGACATCGCCGCCCGGATCGTCCTGCCCCCCATCTTCGACCGCACCACCATCAAGAAGCGCACCATCTTCCTCGTCTCCATCATTTTTGTGGCCCTGACGCGATCAAGTGAGTACAAGGCAGAGTTATTCTAAAAAAAGCAATACTTTAAAAACAAATTTCTGAAAATAAGTTTTTAATCCTTTATTTATTTATCCTGCTATACTAGGACTAGCTTCCTTTTGAAGATTTCTTGTAAGGGGATGCCTTTAGTATCAACAGATTACATTATTCCTTAGAGATTTCTAATCTGCTTGAAGGAAATAAAAACAAAATATTTTGGATTAAGATTTTGATGCTGAATGATCAGAAATAGATATAGAAATCGGATGGGAATTTACGGAGATATAGACAGTTATTTAGAAAGATATAGACAGTTATTTAGAAAGATATAGACAGTTATTTAGAGGGATATAGACATTTCAATTGGCCCTATGGGGGTTTCCAGCATTTTCGAGAGGGGAAAAATTTAGAAAAAGTCTAAAAAATATTTCACATTCAGATTTTTATGCAGAGTTATCGGAAATCGAAGTAGAAATCGATAAAGATACTCCGCTTGAAGATCGGATGGGAATTGGCAGAGATATAGACATCCCAGTGGACCATATGGGGGTTTCTGGGACTTTCCAAGGGGTCCCATGGGGAAAAGTTGAGAAAAAATCTAAAAAATATTTCGCATTCAGATTTTGATGCAGAGTTATCGGAAATCGATACAGAAATCGATTAAGATACTCCGCTTGAAGATCGGATGGGAATTGGCAGAGATATAGACATCCTAGTGGACCATATGGGGGTTTCTGGGATTTTCGAAGGGGGTCCCATGGGAAAAGTTGAGAAAAAATCTAAAAAATATTTCACATTCAGATTTTGATGCAGAATTATCGGAAATAGATACAGAAATCGATTAAGACACTCCGCTTGAAGATCGGATGGGAATTGGCAGAGATATAGAAATCCTAGTGGACCATAAGCGAGTACTATCGAATCCCTGCACTTTTCGCAGCTTAAAAAACAGCTGAAGATAGTTTTTACTTAATAACTTAAGAAAAAGCCTTTAACAAAAACTAAAAATTAAAATAAAGGCATTGTCTAATAAATTTCAAAACTTAAGAAGCAGAGCCATATAATTTATAATTTATTTTTGTTTAGAAAGAAGCAACCCAAATCTGTAAACCATATTCCATAACTTAAATAGTTGTAAGCCTAAGGAAATAATTATATCTTTAACTTTTAGTTATGGCTGAGCAGACGGAGTGGACCCAGTTGATGGTTTGGCTGTCCATTTGCGGGTTCTTCAGGGGATCGGCGTTGAGCAACTTCACCCTGACCGTCTCGGAGTACTGCTCGTTGGAGAAGCTGCCCTCGGCCTTTGGCTGGCATTTGGTGGGCAAGGCCCTGTTTGTGATCTCCTTTGGGCCATTGATTGGTAGGTATTACTGTGTAACTAGTAGTTTAAAAATCATATTTAGAAGCTGCAGTAGTGGACAGAGTGTGCCATGCTTTTCGATGAAAACCCTAATCAGACCTGTTGACTTTTGACTTTTGCCGAATGCCCACTGGGGGAAACCAGTAGCTCTTCCCAGAGAACTAATTAATTCAATTGAACCTGCCAATGGTGGTGGCCGGTTCTGACATCTTCTCTGAACGGGCATGGAAACAAATGGGAGAACATGGAATGCAGAATGCAATTCATTTGTCATTTAGTTGCTGAAAGTCGAACTCAAAACTGAAAAATTAGGAAACTTTTGGCCTAGGCCTAGGAAAAATTGATTGGCTTCTAATTAACTGGCATTGTCCGTCATCCATCCTCTACAGGTCTCATTCGGGACGTGACCGACAGCTATCCGATTTGCATACACACCCAGAGCGTGTGCATCATGTTGTGCGCCACCGCCTGGGGCATCGAGTACCTGGTGGAGTACATCCATGCCCGGCGCCGTACGGCGGATGCTGCCCAGCTGCCCGGCCAGGATCAGGCAGGACCAGGAGCAGGGACGACAACACAACAGCAGCAGCAGGATGTCAAGATGTAAAGGACACTACTTTGATGGGGAAAACTATCCACGAGACACACACAACAAAATAAAATGAAAAGTGGGCGGAAAGCCACGAAACTGTATTAAAAACTCAATTTAGTTAAATCATTTTTTTTTTTTCGCTTTAATGAGTAAGTCTAGGCGTAAGATCTGGAGAGACATTGATTCACAGACGACGACAAAAACACACTCCACATCATAACTAAACAATAACATTAACTATCCAGTTTTAAGTTAAAAAAAAAAAAAGTGCGTTTACATTTTTTGTTCTCTATTTTTTGATGTTCTCTACTTTGTTTATTGGTGAACTTGTATGTGATAGTTCAAAGATAGCTTGTAACTTAGTAATACAAACTAAAATAAAAAAAATAATGATCGGCTTTAAAACAGTACCTTAGGAAGCAACAGAAATATATACTACTTATGTATAAAAAAAATATAAAAACTATTTAAGGACCAAATGGCAAGTGGCTTTCGGAAGGAGTGTCTCGACCAATTGTGAACTGAATGCAAGAATTCAACAGATATCCCAAGAAACCAACTAGAAATCCCTCTATATTCAGAATGCCAGATATACACATATGTTTAAGACCTATTTTTTAAGCAAATTGTTTAAAAATAAATGAAGGAAAAACTGCAACTAGAAACCCAACCGATAAGCAATACAAAGAAAATTCTGTGGCATACTTTTGGGCCAGAAAGTAAGTCTTGCAGAAGTTGCCACTCGATACAAAATAAACTACTAATATATATACACAAAATATTATATTAAACTTTAAGCTATATACTGTACTTAAAGTAAAGTTTGGTTAATTTTTTTTGTCGGTCTGTAGAGGGAGATTGTATGAGAAAAGTTTTTGGAAATGTATTGCGCCGATATTGTAGCCCTATAACTTTATATATATTATATATATAGCAGTACAGAATATACATACATATATTTAGATGTGAGTAAAACAAATTGAAAATAAAAAAAAACAAATAAAAAACATGAACTCCTTCTTTTGACAATGGAATCTGTGCAAACAGTTTGTAATGCGTGAAAAATAAATTTAAGTTTCCATAAATTATGCACAAATACGGCATCATGTAGCTCCTCTCCTCACGAGGACGGGGTCGGTCTGTAGTAAATCTGGAGGCAGAACTGTTTGCCAGAAGAATTAGTTTAGAAATACTACAGAAATTGCTTATCAGCGGAGAACGCACAGCAACACTTGTTTTCTCGATAGGCCTCGGAGTGTGATGATAGCAACCTTTCAGATGGAACTCTGGAAACAAAACGAGATACTTTGATTTGCAATTGTAATTTTACAAGAGATCTCTCAGTTGTTGGGGGCGTGGTGGTGGTGGTTTCTATTTTGAAAGGTTACGGAAATGCTAGATAAATAGACAGCGGAATTCGGGAGGGCGTCTTATCTTATCGGGAAAGTCAGTCCGGGCCGGAGTCTCGGGCCGTAAACTTTCGGCCATAAGAAGCTTAGCTTGGCCATAAAGACTCAACCCGATAAGCGGGCAATCGTCATGAGGTGCTACCGGGCAACCCAGATTGATGTGCCCACCGCCTCGAAGGTGTCACTTGCCATCCAACAGCCCGCCGAGCAGCATCCCACATGTCGAAGTCAGAGTCAAAGTCGAAGACGAAGTCGAAGCGCTACAAGCTGGAGGCTCCCGATGGCGGTTGGGGCATCCTCGTCTGTATTGGCATGGCGTTGCCTTTTGTAAGTTTTAGTTTATTTTTTTTTTTAATTTTATTAAGTGAGAAAAGGTGTTCTCCCCCTTCAAGTAACCTACAAACAGTTAACCTTAAATATATATTTTATTTTTCACTAAAATATCACAACATCCACTTTTGGTTGACTTTTCCCAAGTTCCTCTCTCTAGTCAAGAGTTATACTCATTTTTAAATTATTGAAAATAACTAACTACAGAAGTGGAAAATGAGCAAATGGAAAAATGTTAAATAACTCTGATACTTTTTTTTTAAATGTCATTTTCTTGTGTAGACTGTTCTCAAGTTAGTCCCCCTATTAAAGAGCTATTTTCGTTTTCTAAAAATAAATGAAAATAGCTCTTATTAGGGACGATAAGCCAGAGTAATAGAAAGAATAAATTATAAAATATTATAAAAAAAAATAAATTATATTTTTTTATTGCAGACTGTTCTCAAATTGGTCTCCCCAATATAAGGTTATTTTCATTTTTAAATATAATAGAAAATAAGCCTTTATTAGGGAAGATAAAAATGAGAAGATAAAAATGAGAAGAAAAAAAAGTGAAAAAATAGAAATTTTGAAGACTGTTCTCACATTTCACCTTCTAGTGAGTAATTACTCACATTTTGAAAAATAAATGTAAATCACTACCACTAGAACATGAACATATAAGAAACTAACAAAAAATTCTATAAAAATTCAATAAAATATTATTATAAAATATTATAATAAAAAATAAATTATATTTTTTTATTGCAGACTGTTCTCAAATTGGTCTCCCCAATATAAAGTTATTTTCATTTTTAAATATAATAGAAAATAAGCCTTTATTAGGGAAGATAAAAATGAGAAGAAAAAAAGTGAAAAAATAGACATTTTGAAGACTGTTCTCACATTTCACCTTCTAGTGAGTAATTACTCACATTTTGAAAAATAAATGTAAATCACTACCACCAGAACATGAACATATAAGAAACTAACAAAAAATTCTATAAAAATTCAATAAAATATTATTATAAAATATTATAATAAAAAAAAAAATTATATTTTTTTATTGCAGACTGTTCTCAAATTGGTCTCCCCAATATAAAGTTATTTTCATTTTTAAATATAATAGAAAATAACTATTTATTAGGAAAGATAAAAATGAGAAGAAAAAAAGTGAAAAAATAGACATTTTGAAGACTGTTCTCACATTTCACCTTCTAGTGAGTAATTATTCACATTTTGAAAAATAAATGTAAATCACTACCACCAGAACATGAACATATAAGAAACTAACAAAAAATTCTATAAAAATTAAAACAAAATTTTTAAATATATTATATTCGGTTGCAGTTTCTCCAACTTCTCTATCCAATAGTCAGTAATCACCAAATTTTTAAATAATTGGAAATCACTGCTATTGGACAAAGGAAACGGAGTTAAAAATTGATTAATTTTTATTATTTTTTATTTAACTTTTCTTTCTTAAACTGATGATTTAAGTCACTTCATGTACTTCGAATAAAGAATGTATTTAAAATAAAAATAATACAAACATTACCCAAAGTACCTGAAAAGAGACATTAATTATTTAAGTATATTTTTTAATTGGTTATTATTTATTTTATATTTGTTCATTAATTATATATTTTAGAAAAGTAATTTATTTTTCTCTACATTTTTCAAATAAAAAAAGTGTAGCATAGTTTTTTGGGCTTAGATGCCAAAAGGTTAGAAATTCAACAAAAAAAGGTTTAAAAGAACTCACATTGAATTTCCTTTCCAGACCAGTGCCCTGGCGGCTCTGCCTTCCTTTGGCCTGGTTTTTGGGGACTTCCTGAAGAGCATTGGAGCGGAGACGAGTGCCATGGCCATCATAACCAGCGCTTTCTTCTCGGCAATGAGCTTCGCCGGCTTGTTCTCCGGGTCGCTGTTCCAGCGCTTCGGGATGCGACAGATTGGCGTCCTCGGGGGGGTACTGTACTTCTTGGGAACCGGCCTCCAGGTGTTTGCCACCTCGACGATGGACCTGCTGGTGGCCTTCAGCCTCATCCAGGGACTGGCCTTCGGCCTGATGGTGCCCACCTGCTACACGACATTCAATCATTATTTCGTCAAGAACCGTGTGATGTGGATGAGCTTCGCCCAGACCCTGATCGGCCTCGGGTCGATGCTGTATCCCATTGTGATGCAGAAACTGATGCAGCTGTACGGCTTCCGGGGATGCCTGCTGGTACTCACCGGGATTAATGCCCACGCCATCTTCGGGATGCTCGTGATGCACCCCGTGGAGTGGCACATGCGACGGGTGCCCATCGAGGAGGACGAGCTGGAACTGAAGCCATTTTCGGGCACTCAGGAGCAGGCCAAGCCAACCACGGTGGTGGTGCGGGTCCAGCCAGAGACACCCTTGAAGGTCAACAAGGAGGAGCCAACGTTCCAGATTCCGGATCCGGCGGTGGACAGACGCCTCTCCCACGCCGAGGAGCAAATGCTGAAGGTCATCTCCAGGAGGGCATCGAGCATCACCAGCCTGGGAAACTGGTCCGGCCCTGTGGTGGTCAGCGACGCCTCTCCCCAAATGATGCATAGCCTCCAGGCCTCGCGCCGTCAATCGGTGGCGGTCTCCGCCTCCCTGACTCCCGGCCAAGAGCCACCTGTTCCGGCCAAGAAATCATGGACACGCACCATTGTGGACTTCCTGGACCTGACGCTGCTCAAGAAGCCCATCTACGTGAACATTGTCTTGGGCATTACCTTTGCCCTTTACTCGGACATCACCTTCTTCACCTTGCAGCCCGTTTACCTCATCGAACTGGGCTACAGTCGGGTGAGTTCTGGACATTTTTCGTTAGCTTGGTAGTAGGTAGTTTAGTAGTTAGTAGTTTAGTTGTTTAGTAATTTAGTAGTTTAGTAGTTAGTAGCTTAATAGTTTAATAGTTTAGTAGCTCAATAGTTTAGTAGCTTAATAGTTTAGTAGCTCAATAGTTTAGTAGCTCAATAGTTTAGTAGTTTAATAGTTAGTAGTTTAATAGTTAGTAGTTTAATAGTTAGTAGTTTAATAGTTAGCAGTTTAATAGTTTAGTAGCTCAATAGTTTAGTAGCTTAATAGTTTAGTAGCTCAATAGAATAGTTTAGTAGCTCAATAGTTTAATAGTTTAGTAGTTTAATAGTTAGTAGTTTAATAGTTAGTAGTTTAATAGTTAGTAGTTTAATAGTTAGTAGTTTAATAGTTTAGTAGCTCAATAGTTTAGTAGCTCAATAGTTTAATAGTTAGTAGTTTAATAGTTAGTAGTTTAATAGTTAGTAGTTTAATAGTTTAGTAGCTCAATAGTTTAGTAGCTCAATAGTTTAGTAGCTTAATAGTTTAGTAGCTCAATAGAATAGTTTAGTAGCTCAATAGTTTAATAGTTTAGTAGTTTAATAGTTTAGTAGATTAATAGTTTAGTAGCTTAATAGTTTAATAGTTAGTAGATTAATAGTTAGTGGTTTATTTAGTAGGTAGAATATTGGTAGTTAGAATCTTAGTAGTTAGAATATTAGTAGTTAGAATATTAGTAGTTAGAATATTAGTAGTTTGATAGTTATTAGAAAAAATGTTTAATAAAAATGAATTTAAAAGTATTTTTAAGTAAAAGTAAAATAGTAAAATAATAAGAATAATGTTTGATGAGCTCGTTCAATAATTAATTCTCCCTTTCAACTTTTTAAATTTTGCAAACATTTCTAGTAAATTCTTTTTCAATGCCATTTTTGGTCTTTTTTTAAGACGAGCGAATAAATTTTAAATTAAAATTTAAGCGCACTCACCCGCAGCTTCTCATTCGGTTAAAGGTTTAGTTTTCTTTGAAAATTACATTCGATTGACATCTTGATGTTCCATAAAAAATTTAAATAACTAAAATGGAAAAACAACAAAACTTATTAGAAGGGAAAAGTTTTAATTTGGAAACACGTTTTGCAGATTGATTTCTTGAAACCTAATTACTTTTCACTAAAACTAAACTAAAATATTAAACACATTTAGCCATAAAGATTGAAATTTTAATCAGCCACTGAACCACCATTTTGTTTCTCCAATTTTACAAAATGCCGGAGTAGAACAAATTGGCTGGGACATTGGCAGATTAATCCTCTTGCATCCTCCGCACATGAATTAGAACTCACTATATGAATATTTTGCAGGAAGCACAGAAGTATTACTTGCTTGTTGCAATTAATATTTCTATTAATTTTTTATTGGAATGGCTTCAATCAGCAATAGAAAGCTGCTGAAAAAAATCTTCTGAAACAAAGAGCGTTCGCGCCTGCGTGCCGAGGCAACAAATGAGACCCCAAAACGGAGTGGCAGAAATTTGCCAATATGGACGTCTCTCTTACACTTACACCGTGTAATAAGCGGTCTTACAAAATGGCCGGCAATTTTTTCACTAACACACACATACATGTACATGAAATGTGCAGTAAAAATTGCGCCTCTATTTCACACACACACGTGTGTATATGTTGGTAACTGCAGCGTTGCCACTGAAGCGACAAAAACTTTGCGCCATTCGGGACTTGTAGTTTTTCTTTGTAAGAAGAGGGATAATATAAGCACTGCAGACTTTTTTTTATAGAAGCTTCATATTTCAAACCATTAAATATGTTAGTAGAATAAAACTGGACGAAAAAGTTATAAAAGGGGAACACTTTTACAATATAAGCTTCCTAGCATCCCAAGAATTTTTATTTTATTTTATTTTTTCGCTTACCCTGCTATTATATGTGAATGGGAGGAGCTTCATAAAGCACGCTACTATATTAAGCACTTTACTTTGAACACACTTTTATACTTTTCACTTTGATTCTAAGAACAAAAATATTTGAAAATATTTTTTCCTGGAAGAGGTCTGCTCAGTTGGAGCTCCGAAGTTGAAATGAAATGCTCAAGCCCTCTGCGCCTGCGTAGGAATGTCGCAGCACAACGAAAATTGGCAGTATTACGTCTCTCTCACGCACACTATGACACCAATGCATCTGGTGCACAGAAAAATGGCCGCCATTTTGACTTTACTGTAACTCTCACACATACAAAGCAGCATGGAATTATGGCCGCCTTTTTTTACACCGAATTTGACTCACTTTTGAAGACAATTCTAAAAACTTTCCTTGTGGAATGCAATGAAAAGCCTTTTTTATTGGAAATTTAAAAGTTATTTGGTTCGAGGAATAGACAATTCTTTGGAAATGTGAATGTGTTGGCTGTGCTGCGTTGCCACTTTGCAGCAAAAAGCTTCAATTTACAAGGAACGTTGTGGATCTCAGTTAATATTCTGTATTCTTTTTTATTTTATTTAACATACCTTGCTGTTTAATGAGAAAAAGAAGCTTCAGAAAACAAACTACTATACTATATTTAAGAAAAATGGTAAAAACACTTTCAACTTTCCACTTTGATTTGAAGTATATCGAAGTTTTCTCCTGGAAGAGGTCCGCTCCGTTGGAGCACCGAAATAGAAATGAAATGCCAAAGCCCTCTACGCCTGCGAATGTAAAAATTTGGCAGTAGGACAGTCTATCTCATAACGCCATGCTGCCTGGAGCCCAGCAAAATGGCCGACACTCTCTTGATTTTACTGTCACTCACACAAACACAAAATTGCATTGAATTTTATTTTACTTTTTTTTCGGCCGCCACATTTTGGCGCCGACAAAATTTGATCACTAAAGACTTCATTTAAGAAAATTGTGGAAAAACTTGAAGGCTAAATATTCTTTTTAAAGAAAGGCACGTTTTTCTTATTTAATTATACTTTAATAGAATTGTTCTTTTGTTTCACTTACCCTGGTGTATAATTTTATGAAGAAATACTTTATGAAACACACAAACTTTTTCACTTTTCACCTTATACTTTTCACTTTATTTTAAAGAAAACTTATTTGATTTTTTTTTTCTGGAGGAGCTCTGTTCGCCTGAAGCGACTGAATTGAAATGAATAAAAGTGGTCGTCAAAAATGAAAAGCCCTCTGCGCCGGCGCACAGACTGAACGAAGAAATATCCAGTGTTAGAAGGGAAAACCCAAAATATCGGCCATCTATTCGACTATCGGCAGACATTTTTTTACCAAAAAAGAGGGAATACCTTTGTATTGGTATATGTGTGGCCTGACCGCCTCCATTCTTCGTTAAGTTTTTCGTTTTTTGTGTGATTTCATTTGTGTATTGGTGTGTACCACCATTACACCAGTTACACCACCACCTATACATCATTAAATTTGATAATTTTTATAAGAATTTATGGTTTTTATAAAAAATTTAAGTACAAAAATTTTAGAACTCTAAAGATTTTAAAGGAAAAGGTGTGTTAGGAGTGAATTTAAAGTTTCTGGAGTTTTTAAAGGCTTTTCGAAAGGTTTTCTTGAAAGTTACGGTCTTTAAAATGTGCTTAACTAAGTTATTAACTAATTTATTTGTCAATCCTTTATTTTTTAGCCCGATACTGCTACTATTATAGCCATTGGAGCTGCTGCCGATCTGTCTTCTCGAATTTTCTTGGCTGTCACCGCCGTTTGTATTCAGGTGCCTTCTCGTTACATTTACTTGGCGGGAGCTGTCTTAACGGTCTTTGCCAGATTTGGTAAGTTAATGGGTCAAGACTAACTAACAAGACTAACAGGAATTTCGCTTTTCTAAGTTTTCAATGGCATTACGGAGTTCACGAGCATGGCCTATATTACGGCTGTAATTGGTTTCCTGCGCACTTGGCTCCACGTTCCACTGCCTTTGGTTTTTGCCGATTATTTGTCCAAGGAAAGGTAAGTCCTAAGCCCCAGAAAACACTTTCTTACTCTAATATTCATTGTATTCGTTTGTTATTTAAAGATTCGCCACTGGCTATGGCCTGTTCATGTTCACCCAAGGCAATGCCATGTTCCTGATTGGCCCCATTGTTGGCTTTATTCGCGATATGACCAAGAACTACCTGCTTGTGTTCCATATCCTTAATGGCTTCATGATCCTGTGCGCCGTTCCCTGGGTTATTGAGGTCCTGATCGTCAAGTTCCGACGACGCAGCAAGATCGAGAGGAACAACGTGGATCACGAGGAGACGGAGGCCCAAAATCAGGCCCCAAGCAGTGCAGTAGTTCACTGAATATATTTTTTAAATAGTGTCTTTTTTTTGTATTAACAATAAATTTATACTAACACCAAAAAAAGAGCTTTCTTTATTAAAAAAAAGGTTATAACATGATAATGCTATGGAATTTCGTTCTATTTAACTTGTTTATATAATACTGGAAATATATAGGCCCTTATTTAATTAAAAACTATTTAAATTAAGGCTTCATCAATATATTTTATTTATTTTAAAACCTACATTTTGGCGGGCTTTCTTCTTAGAAAGCTTTTATTGATTTTCCGCACACTATTTCTGGGTGGTTTTCCTCCAATGCCATTTCCACTCTCTCCTGGTATGGTCACACTTGGCCGTAATTTGGTAAATAAAAGGTGACAATGCTACAACAAATCAAAATGCTGGTGCTGGGCCTCATCACCCTGTGCCGGCGGGCCCTCTGCTGCTTCTCCCGACGCCGGAAACTGAGCCACGGCTCTGGCGCCTCCTCCTCCGCTGGCGACCAACTCCAGGCGGTGAACGTGATTGTGGAGCGCGGTGACTTCGCCACGGTTCCAGGTGCTGCCGGCTACAATGGCCAGCCGGCTGGTGGTCGTGGTGGTGCCAAGGAACGGGACTGGAACTCCTGGGACGACAGTCCACGGACAGTGGAGGAGCACATCGAGCAGTATCGCCAGCGCATGGCCCAGCCGCCGACGCCGCCGAAGGAGGAGCCCGAACCGGACTTCTTCAGTGTGAGTTGGCAGTCAGAAACACCTGCGTACAGGTGGCTAGGAACGGTCTTAGATTTTAAATCAGATAGGTAGATGTTAGCCTTTCCTGAGGGCTTACTTATGAGGTTAAAATTGTAAATAATTTAAGATTTCTTCAATATGTGATAGCCAAGGTTTCCTAGTTTTCTTTTTTATAGTTTATATATAATATTTTAGCTGCAAATTGTAGGATTTATTAAATACTTTAGATACTTCCCTTAATGTATATTGTATGTTAGAAAATTCAAACACTGTCTCGTAAGTTTTTAAGGTTTTTTTTACCTATGTACATATGTATGTACTTATGTATAACATTGAGTCTCTATATATTGACGTATGCGTAATATTTACTCCTAAAACTGTTGTACAAATAATTTGCTTACTTAAAACCACAAAAAGTTAATAATTATTTGTACGTAAACATTACAAAGAAATATTTTATAAAAGTCGACTGTTTAGGTAATATATATTTTGGTCGAATACGCTTATCTCTTACTCTAAAACGAAACCCGACTAATCTTATTTACCTTTTGTATCTTCTAGGAGCTTACGCCTACAATAAAGCCGCAGGTGAAGTACTACCTCGACGAGGGAAACTCCAATGCCTCGGCCAGCCAACCAAGTGACTTTTCAAGACTGCAGGCCCAGGACCTGGTGCCAATTAGCAATAATGTGAGAGCAACCAACACCTGTTCCCTATCAAATACTAAAATACCATATATTTTTTACAGGCCGATCTCGAGGACTGGGTGGACGACAATGCCGGTGGCTGGGAGGAGCTGGATACGTCGCAGACGAAGCAAATTTTGCGTGAAAAGCGACGCGAGTTGCGCCACCAAAGACAGCCTGCCCATCGTCCTGCCCCGCCCACGGTCGGTGCCCAGCGACTGAGCGATGTACAGCGCGTGGCGTAGCCCCATTTCCATCAGCATCTCCACTTCCACTTCCCCAATTCCATTTCTGACCAGTTTCTTGCTCACCCGATTGCCACCATTCCGCTTCTGTTTTCTGTTACCCCTTACTTTTTGGATTTAGTTGATTGGTCACGATCTGAAATAAATCATGCCTTTCGCTCGCACTTTCCTGCTCCGCCAAGAAGTTGAGACACCATCGTTGACTTCCTGACTACCTCTGCGGTTGTCCGCGCTCCACGCTCCATGCTCCATTGGTCACGGCCTGGAGTCCATAAAAGCGTCGCTAATCACTGGGATTTGTAGTTTTCAGCGAAATGCTGCTCTTGCCGTCGGATCTGTTGTCGCTGCTGCTTCTGTCCCTTGCCGCCTTCCTTTCCAAGTCGCATGGCTACGACAGGAGCATCAACTACTGGGAGGCCTTTGCTCCGGGTAAACTGCTCCAGCGCCTGGACGCCATCACCGATGTGGATGGCGCAAAGGCCGTCCACTTGCCAGAAATGAAGCAGTTGGTGGAGAACCAGCCGCAGGCCCAGGAGAAGCTGGACGAAGATGTGGATACGGAGGCAGAGCTGGATGTGGATGTGGACGCGGAAGCGGAGGCGGATGAAGTGGACAGCCACAGTGCAGAGGGCTTCTCTGGCGAGGATTACGAGCACAACTACGAGAACTTCGTCAAGGCGTACTTCGATAGGGCGGCGGACGACGAGGACGATGACCTGGGCGAGGAGACCCGGCCGGTGGCCGCCAATGTGAAAAAGGACGAAAAGTGCCGGAAGACCAGGCGGAAAGACGGGCAGGTGTGCGAAATATGCAGGCAGCCCAAGAACAATGAAGTATCCGAGACGTGCAGCTACTCCCACGATGATCAGCCGGAGAAATACAGCTACGGCAGTGGCACCCAGTACAAAAAGTACAGACACGATCCGGAAACGAAGGAAGACGATGCGGATGAGCGGAAGGCATCAGAGGAGGAGCAGGTGTCCCCCAGCAGCCTGTGCGTGCGCCGGCAGCAGGGCAAGAGTGTCTGCTACGAGTGCCAGGACAGCAAGGGCCAGAAAATCAAGCGCTGCTACAAAGGAAAGGCAAACGAAAAGTCCAAGAAGCTCAAGAGAAAGGCTGTATCCTCCTCCTCCTTATCTCATAAGCCCCGGAAACCCCGATCCCAGCAGTCCCAGCAATCGGAGCAGGAACAACGCATCTACAAGCGCACCATTAGCTACAGCTACGCCCAGGAAATGGACGGAACTCCCGGCAATCGTACTCTAGCCCAGGATCCTCCTTTAATACGTCGCCGGCGGCTGGTCAAGATCAGACGACGTCGTGGCCCAGTTCCAATTCAATAATGTTTTTGTTTTATTGTTATATTATTAAAATTTTTTTGTTAAATTGCTAGCCTCCCCCCTCTGATAACTCATCGCAATCCCCACTCAGTAGCTTAGATTAATTATTAAACACATTTTTTTGTTGCAATAAAAACGATAATTTTTATGGACAAATTTTAAATACTTGTGGTGTAACTAGCTAGAAATTTAAATAAAATAAAAAACCAAAAAATCAGCAAAAGAAACATTAAGAAATCGAACTACTTTTGGAAGCAACAATAAAAAATAAATGGCAATGTGATCAAAATAGCTACAAAAATAAATTGGTGAATAAAAAATATTCTACTAAGTTAAGATGGCAACAAAATATAAGCACTAAACTATTTATATTTTACAATTTTGTAAATCGGGTTCTGGAAAATAATTAGCAAGTAAAAATGTCAAAATTCTGAAAATGCTTTTGGAAAATGAAGAGATTTAAAATACACATCGGGTTTAATGGATCAATTTCAAATAGAAGACAATTATTAAGCTATATATCAAAATATCCCCCTAACTCCCCAATAGTTTTTTAATAAATAAAACTCGTATTTCAATTAAACAACAAAACTTTCACAAAAGTCGTTTATTAGCGCGCCTCGTTCTCAGGCGATTTCAGCAATTTCTCAATCGTTTTTTTCACACTTTCTTAATTTTTGATTCACAAACAAATATTTCGATACATTTGCATAGAACTGGAAGCTTTAAGTGGCAATTTAATACATAATCCAGGACAGAGTTCCACACAACAAAAACATTTACTTAGTAATAGTATTCTTTTCAGTTGCCAGTCAGCAAAAGTCAGTTTTGAATTCGTCGTATAGAAGAGGAGAGATGCATAGCATTCATAAAGAAGGAGACAGAAAATAGCTTATAAATGCAGCTTATGGAATACAATTTTTATAAATTTATTATTTGCATGCAGTTAAGATCACAACGCTTTAATTATGAAACCATATATTTGGAAAAAAATACAAAAACAGATAGCGTGAAACCGACTTTCGAGCCTTGTGCTTTTCAAATTAAATTTTAATTAAATTTCAATTAGCAGTAGCCAGCCACCTAAAATTTAATTAAAACAATTTCAGGATAAACTTTGAAAGCTGTATGCTTGTTGGTGCATTTTGTGCTTGTGGCAAAAAAATGAATTCTTTGAATATTTATTGTGATCTGAATTGCTTCTTTGTGCTTCGGTGAGAGAAAATGAATAAACTGCAAACACTCAGCGACTATATGTCTATATATTTCGCCGATTTCCATGGCACAACATTAAGATGGATAATCTGGTTTGGTTTCGCATTAAGTTTTAGCTTATCGTACTTATCTCTTGCTCTGCCTTCGCTTTCACCTTTTTTTCTGGGCTTTTTTGATTTCAAAATTTCGAAATTTCGAATTTTTCGAACTTCAACAATGACATAAAACTTTTCTAATTTTTGACACACTTCTAGGGCCTGGTAGCTAGAGCTCTCTCGTCCGCTTAGTTTTGGCTTTTCTAACTAAGTTTCGATATTAAATCTGTTCTCATCTGTATTCGTTCGTTGACTATATTTCTATATATGTATATAATTATATATGTTGTAGGTACATTACATTTAATACGTGTTGTATAGATATATCTATAAATTGGCTGGCCTAATCTTCGATCGTTTGTGTAAATATTGACGTATATCGTATTATTTCTAAAGCTTTTCCTTATCATTGTAACTCCTAGAACCTGCTCATCCTTTCGAACATATTTGTGGCTGCGTTGCTTTCTTCATGTTAACATTTGCGTTTCAACTAGATATTAAGGTCTAGCAGTACATTATTCGATATACATGGATATATCCGGATGTACATATATATACGGTAGACTGTAAGTTATATTGCGGTATGTACGTGATGCACTTTTCTGTGTATATGAATATAAATTTTTAAAGCTTCGTTTTTTTGTATGGAAATGCCGCACAGGGCACACAATCTCTACTTTTTATATTTAAATGTATATAAATGTTAGATGTTCTCCCCATACGTTTTGCACAACCTCGAACAAATCGATGTGGGACGTTTCCAAGAACTCAAAATTATACATACATGCAATATATTCAAATATTAATTGCGTTAAATGAAAAATTTACATACAGACACACGCGTTAAAGATAAAACTTAAGCATTAACATTTACACACACTCACATATTACTTTATATATATAGTTATACATATATTTGCAATATACAATTCAAAAACAATTTAAAATTAAACGAACATTGGTGGTTGATTGTTTAGGCTTTTCATGTGGGCTTGTGTTTTCGTTCTCCAGTGATTGGCACAAAATTGTTGGATTAAAAATAAGACACTCACTAACAAAAAATAAAACAAAAAATAGTGCTTAATTAATTTAAAAATAAAACAATTTGTATAATTAGATATATGGGTATATTAACTAGAATGGAATCTAGCTTCTGGCTGGGTAGCTGGCTGGCTCTTGGTTTCCTCTTATTTGGGGATTGGCTTATGTCGCCCCGGCAGGAGATCCCACTTCTGTCTCACCCCCAGCCCCAACTCCAGCTCTAGCTCCAGTTCCAGACGATCCTGGTCCAGCGCCAAATCCAGGAGTCTCAGCAATGGCTGCCGCTGTCGGCGTAATGGCCTTGGGTGCAAAGTAGACCTCGTAGTTGTAATATCAAAGTTCTTCGCTGGCCGTTTTCTGTTCCTGCACGTACTCCTTGGGGAAGTAGCCAACCTATAGACCCAAATGGAGAGTACAATTGATTTCAACTAGTGTTGAGATTCGCCCACTCACAGTATCGCCTATCTTGCCGCGCCACCAGCCTTTGCTGTCGCCATCCTTGCCGATAACCAGGACCTGGCAGTCGGTGCGCAGTTGCAGTTGATTGCTCCCAGCCTTTGGTTCGTAATCGTAGAGGGCAGTGGCGATCACCTCCTTGTAGGGCCACTGCAGCGACTGGTTGAGTCTGAAGAGGAGGTAGCCACCAATCAGGAACAAAATCAAAAAAGAAGAATCGTCTATCTCTTACCCTGCGAAGTTCTCGCCCAAATCGTTGCGTTCATAGTAGGAAACCAGTTCGACAATGGTCTTGAAATGCCTCCGCGACGACAGGCAGTACAACATGGACTCGCCGGCGTTCTCCTGGTTGATTTTCATGTGCTTGATGATATGGTCGGCGGTCCTAAAGAGGACGAATCATAAAAACTGGCAAAACACAACGACTCTCACTTGAAACTCACTTTAAACTCAGAGCATACATGGTCTCATGGGCCGTGGACGGTCCCTGGGGACGGACGCGCAGGAGATAGGTGCCTATGCGGCGATTCTCCAGCCTATTGGCAGCCGTTTCACGGTCCATGTTGCCGGCAAACCAATTGAACTCGGACAGCTGGCGATCGCAAACTGGCGGAGGCATACTGACTGGATTCTGCTTGCAGCGGCCCGTCGAGGATATACAGCCCTTGTGGACACTGATCTGGCACACCTTGCAGCGGTAGCCCTGGTGGATGCGACCCTTAAGGAACTTGGAGCAGTGACGGCATGTAGTCGGAGCATCAAAAGTGTATATCTCCATTTTGTGGTCTGTGCTGCGGCAGCCGGGTGGGTCCAGGCTTTCCCTGCAATGGACGGAGTGGTAAGTAGAGAATATAATAAACAAACTGGATTAACCCACATTGCCTCCGTGAGGGCCTGGAGCCACTTATTCCGCTCGATCTCGGATTTGAGGTACAGGGTGAAGGCCGTCTTACCGGACTTGCGGGCCAACAATAGCTGATACTTGAAGCGGGTATCCCGGCCGAGGGTGCGCCTCGAATGACTCTGCTCCACCCGGTAATCCGCCAGGTTGTGCGAGTCCTTATACGTGTATTGCATGTCGCCCGTCCTGATGTGCAGCGCCTTGACCATGATCAAGATCTTGTCGAACACAAATGCGTAGCGTAGCTTCGTCTTCTGATCCTCGTGGGCCTTCATGTGAAGTTCTCCATCCAAAAGGAGGCGTCCGTATTGCAAGAGATCGCTGCCAGCTCCGTTCTGGAGCTGATGCAAGTCGAAAATGCTGTCCTTGACCTTTTGTATGATCACCAAGTGATCAGTGTCGCGCTTAATCTCGTTGATATATTGCGACACATCGATCATGGCATCCTTGGCGCGCTCCAACGAACGGTAGTCCTCGTGTCCCGGCGACGTTTCCTTCACCAGCTTGTCGAGGAGCAAATGGTACTTGAGGATGCGCTGCATGGGAACGGAGAGAATGTCCCGCAGCTGGAGCTTGCCCACGTTGTAGTCGCGCTCGCATTTCTGGACTAGCTGGTCGATGATTTGGTTCTTCTTGCACATATCCGCCAGGTTATCGATGGCCCCCAGGAGGCAGGAGCAGTACTCGCCGTAAATTAGGAAGGGTTCTCGGAAATCCATAAAGACCTGGCCCATCTTTAACTTGGCATTTGGTGTGAGGGACTCGCGCAGCTTGTGCAGGAAATTGGTGTGGATATCAGCCAGTTCCTAAAAAATATATTCAGTTTTTAGTTCATATGGGTATTTTTTTTATATATCTTACCCTTATTCGTGGAAAAATAGCCTTCAGCTCATCCTGGTTGAGGTGCCGCTCAAGGGGCAGCATAAACTTGGTCTTCAGGGCGTTCAGCACGTCCAGGTAATTGGATTCCGTGTCGATTAGCTCCCGGATGACATAGTCCCTTTGCTCAAAGCTTGTTGTGGAAGCAGTCTACATGGGAAAGATAGAATCACGGGGATTAGCACGGTTAGAGCTGGCAGGGATTCGAAAGGCCACCAGTGGATGCTCATGCAGGGCCAACTAAACAAAAAAATTAAGCTACCTGGCTTCTACTCGTCCTGTGCAGGGCACACAGATCTTGGTAGACTTCCTCTTCTTTTGTATTGGTGTGGTCATAACCAGTTCCATTGCATGCAATATTGTCGGTAGTACTAAACGGAAAAATAGTAAAAAAAAAATCAAGAAATAATCTAAATTATAAAAAACCAATATAAAATATCAAATAAACTAGGTGCTAAATGAAATCAAAATTTTTTAAAACAAAATTTGAATTCGATAGACCGATAGCTAAGCCCGCGTACCCATTTATTGGGGGATACCAGCGTTGCCACCTCGAATGATATTAACTATTTCTGTTCAAAAAATCGTTTATCTTGCAGTTTTTTGTAAGAAGTTATGCCGTTGAAACCATGCACTACTTTTAATTTTAATTTATTGAACAGGTTTTTATAAACAATCAAGCAATAGTGTCAAAAAAAGATGTGATTTTTAAATGTATCATTGAAGAAGTGAAATGTCCTTGTCGGCTAAGACGACATTCTTTTTAAATTTAAATGTAAATTTATCTAAAGAATATAGACAGAATATTTAATATGTTTAAGGTTACCAACTAAAGTTTTTAGTTTAAAGAAAACTAAAAAAATATAACTTATAAAATAAATGTATCTTGTTTAAACTTATAAATTATTAGAAACTAAAAAACAACAATTAACATTCCCACAAAATATTATATATTTTTTAATACAAGGCTAGAAACAATATATAATAACGGCTAAGCTGACAGCACTGTTAGACTGAGTTCTTGCCAAGTGTGACCAGTCGATAGTTATCAGGTTTGGCTGTAGACAACAATCGAAAAAAAACATTCACCACATTTCCATTCGGACAGCCTGCCTAACCAACAAAGCGCAGCAGAAACCTAGGTCCAGGGACAAGAGGATCCAACTGGGAGGATGGAGCACCACACGTACGCCAAGAGCGGCTCCAAGAAGTGTAAGTGTCAGCCACCAGCATCACGTGTAGCGCCAGCCATTTAAATTTTGCACCATTGTCGTGTTCTTGTCTTGTCCAGGGTCTGCCCAGGAGAAGAGGGATCTGGTGGAGCAGCGCATTGCCGCGGATGATCTGTTCTCGAAGTACTCGCCAAAGCACGCGGAGCCATGGAAGTGAGTAATGTGTCATCTTGATCTTATTTTTTTGTTGGTTACATAGACGCTGGGCAGTGGGGCAGTGAGGCAGTGAGGCAGTGGGGCAGTGAGCCAGTGAGGCGGTGGGGAAGGGACGAGATGGAATGTGCCAGCCCCTAAAAGTCAACTCATTCAAGTATTTGCATCCTGGCAAGGGAAGTGCAGACGTGACAATATTTTTGCAGACTCATCATTTTCAAAAGATTTAAAATCAGAACCCAGAACTGGGTTGTCCTTACTTATTCCACATTGCAATTTACAGAAAATTCAGGGAAATGGCCAAGATTGGTGACTACAGCGAGAATGCCTTGCGCAAGCAATGGTTCTCCATGATCCAGCGCTATAGAGTCCATAAGGCCAATGCCGTGGGCAAGCCGCTAAATCGCCAAACCATCGAGGAGCTGAACAAGGACTGGGAGTTCTTCGGGCAGATTCATGCCTACATGAACCAGAAGACCGCCGACCTGCACTCGTATGCCCTCAAGGAGCCGAATGTGGAGCCGCCCAACAACAATTTGGCGATTGCCAGCGTCTACTCCTGCGACGAGAGTCAGTTGTCCCCGTTGATGCTGGGCGTTCTAAACGACCACAACTTCGGGGAGCGTTCGCCCCCAAACGGAAACGATACTGATGACCTTGATGATGTTGATGATGAGCACCATCAGCACCAAAGTAATCAGGAAAATAACGAGGAGCTGAACAGACTGCTGGCCGAGGCATCAACATCACCAGTGCACGAGTTACCGGAGGAGGATTTTTGCATGATTACCCACGAGATGGACGAGGTGGAGTGCGGCCCGGTGATGATTGGCGGCGAGGTGTCGCTCTCGAATAGTCGCTACAACGACATAGATGCCTCGTCGCAGTCAGAGTTGCTGGTCCACTCTCAGACGGAGCCGGTGATTGTGGAGTCTCATCGCCGTTTTGTTTCCAAGCCAAAGAAGAAGCGCCTCCGCAAGGGGCTCAGCGAGAAGGAGAAGTATTACAGGTACTGCCTAATTTTCGAATCCTGATTGGAAAGCATTCGCTAACTCTACTATTTCTTATTCCAGACACCGTCGTCACTTTGAGCAGCGCATGGAGAAGCGTCTTGCCGGGATCTGCACAGTGGTGGCGAGTGTGATAGGCCATACGCTGCCGAATGTGGATGTGAAGCCGCTCTTGGATTTTGGCAGCGAAATGGCTATCGATATGCCATCGCCAAGCAGTAGTGACAACGAGGACGAAGACGACGAGGACGCAGAGGAGGAAGAGGACGAAGAAACGTTCTAGGAGGAAGGGCTTCAAAAGAATCCATCAGATCGAAGAGAATCAAAGGGGTTCATGTTAGTTCCTACCTTAGAAGCCGGATGGACTCTCCTAATACACACACACAAGCACAAACACACTACACTCAATTGTATTCCTGCCCAAAAGACTCTGAAATCATGAACTCAATGGAACGCTTGGAACACAGAAACACACTACAGCACTACACAGAGGAAAACAAATGAAAGCTCTCGATTGTGATGCTGAAGGCCAGGCGCTATACAAAAAAATGCATGGAATGTATCGAACACCCCTCGCAAGAACCCTAGGTTGAAGCCATTGCGAAGGCTATTTTATTTTTTACAAAAAACAAAAAAGAAACAAAACAAAAAACACAAAATACAAAAACAAAGCTTAAAAAAAAAGCTATTGGATATCCTACGTGTGAGGAATGTACATAGATTTTTGTTTATGTTTTCTCATTACGCGGCTACACTTTAAAAAAATATGCATTAAACTTTCAATCCACCTCAATTATTGTTACGAATTGCAAGCCAATTGGAATCCTATTTGATTATTAAGTGGCCAAAAAAACGTCATCATACAATTGGCCTTTTAATTAAATAAATAAGAATTATAAATTTAATTTTTTTATGCAAGGTTCTCCATTCGGGACTAATATGAAGTCAAAAAAGACTAGAATTTTGATAACTAATCGCTTTCGGGCAGACAGATAATTGTCAAATTGGACGATAGTGGGTCATGTTTTGTGCTTCATTTTGTCGGATGGGAAACCCTCCGAACTGGATCGATATGGTGGCTCCTATCTATCAATTCACTTAATTCCAATGACTGTACCAGGCTTTTCATAGCTATTCTAATGCCATTTCGCTTGCCGTTGCAAGTGGCCATTAGGGGGGTCATTACTTCCGGTGGCTCCTATATTCGGCGCGGCCTTCGATTGGTGTCAAGAGTGGGTCGATAACCCAGCGCTTCCCATTCCATGTTCCACCGCCCAGTTCCCCCTTCGGTTGCAGGCTCGAAGATAACCGCCGAGGAATACGACAAGTGCAAGAAATAGAAACTGCGGCCAAAGAATGGGACAAAGAAAGTGGCGATGCCCGGATTATTGTCAGGGGGATGCGGGTGCGAGTGGGTAATGTGGTTCTGGTGGTAGTAATAGTGGTGCTTGTGTGGGGCAATGGTGTTAGACTTAAGAGTGGAGATACTTTGTGGCACAGCTCAAGCAAAAGCGAGACAAGCGGTTCTAGTGACTTTTATGGGGTTCTTAGATCTATAGAGGTTTCTACAAAAAGGATTCAAGCATCAGACAGGTGAAAGGAAGGAAGAAGTAGGAGAGGCTTCGGAAGGAGTCGGGGGGAGCAATGGGAAGGGCTGTTACACAAGACGTTACACTCAAGGTGGGTCAACTTTTTGAGGTCGAACTTCCAGAGCCAATAAATTTATTAATTTTGAGACTGGGGTCACACTGCAGCATAAAGTGTGCCATTTTCGTATTTGAAACTAGTTGACCAACAGTGTGCAGCATTTTTTATTAAAATCCTCTTTAAAAAGCCGCAGAAGTTCGACCAAAATCAACCCACCCCGCTTGGACACAGAGAAAGTTAGTATTTTGGACAGCACACCTCGGGTTTGGCCTTCGCCTGGAAGGTAACGTAGCAGAGATCCTCGTAGACCTTCTCATCGTTGATGTAGGCGTACTCGTGCTCCGCGGACGCCATCGAGGATCGGTAGTTGAAGACGGCAGCGGCGGCCCACTGGAGCCTCTGGCTTTCGCTGACGAACAGCGACGCAGAGGAGGAGGAACTAATGACATGCCGGGGGAGTGAAGGCGCCGTAGAAGCAGCCGGAGTAGTAGCTGCTGTGCTGGCCCTCAAGGAGCCTTCGTTTCGCTGGGCACAGGATTCCGGAGTGGGTGTAACGGCATTGGACGAGTTCGCGCCCATCACGTCCAGGCTGAGATCAAAGGAGAGATCACGCAAATTGCCATCTTGGATATTGCGAGGCGTCACTCCTCCAGCTCCAGCTCCAGCTCCTGACCCTCCCACAGCAATCAACTCCCCATCATTCTCGATCGCCGAGTCGCACATGTTCGATAGCGAGTCCTCGAGGAAGTCCTCAATGTCCTCGGTGCCGTTCTCAATGGTAATGTCACTGTTCTCATCCTCCACGGACAGGGAGCCGCTGTGCGAGGTGCGATCGTAGTATTCCGCCGACGACGAACCGGATGCGGCATCGATGCTGCTCGTCTTGCGCATATTTAGCTCCCTGGAGGTTGGCTCCCCCAAAGGATTCCGCAAGGCACACCCACACCCAACCAGGGTCACATTCACACGCACAGAGATTCAAAGGATAATGGATTCAGGCACACGGGGTGAGTGGATAGAGGCAGTGTGTTAGACAGAGAGATGTAGAGACAGAGAGAAAGAGAGAGAGTGTGTTAGATAAAAGCTATTGTTTTTTGTTTATTTTATCATTTTATTCGAAAGAGTTTTGAAGTTGATGTTTTTAAATCTTGTAAGTGATTCGAATGCTTGCAAGGTCACACTGGAGCTTCTCCTAAGAAAAAGTGTGACCCCCAGTGATTATTTACAGAAGAATTATAGTGACACTCTTTTAGGTCACTTTGACGTTTCAATCGCAAACTTTTTCCCTTCAATTTGAGAATTTGTAAGCATTTCCACGGATATGTAAACGGAAGTGAATAAATCGCAGAGATAAGCATTCGGATCTAAAAACATCAAGTTCGAGAAGATATACTTCTGTGAGTACGTGTGTGGGTTATTGTGCTCCGATAAGCAGCCAGAAGAGGGCTTATGGATCTCCGGGAACAGCCCGGGAAGTACGTGATCGCATAATGAGGTCGTTGTAGGGTCTGTGTGGGGTCGCGGTCGGGGTCGAGGTCAGAGATGATAGGGGAAGCGAGGGAGCAGGGGTTGCAAATATGCAATGCTGGGGGATGGAGCAGGAAGTGCAGGCACCTCTCCTGCGGCAGCAGCGGGGCAAGCAAGGGGCGGGGAATAGGGCACTAAGGCTAAGGGGCGATCTCGTAATCGCAACAATCCAAAGAATCCCGCCCTGAAGCGGCTACTCACGTGGAATGCAGGTCCTTGTAGATGGCCTCGTCCGAGTGGGATCGTTCGCTAGGCGAAAGTTGCAGGTTAAAGCCACTAGAAAGGATACAGGAAAACGGATAATTAGCCTCCAATTCAAAATGAAGATACGTGTACAATTACTGCCACACCATGTACTTAGAAATATGTGATTAGTTTGATGTATTTGTACTTCGCTCTGTTAAGTTTCGGCATCTTAGGCGTGCAGTTATTTCAAAAATGTGCATTAAACTGTTTGTTTCAGTTGGCTTGCGGCGGAATGGTGTGATTCGGCGGGCGGCAAGTGTTCATTAAACGAAAATTATTTGATTTCGATATGCCTGCCCTGCAGTTGCGGATTATTGGGGAAAGATATTTGGGTTTGAAATGCCAACCAATTAGAAACCTCTTTCAAAACAAACCAGAATAAATTGTAACAGATTGTAACTGGATTACATTTTCCATCAAAACTTAAAACTAAAATTAACATGAAATGTAAGTGTACAAATAATATTACATTGTTGCTGAGACACATCTTTCTGGGGGAACATAATCGTCTTAGAACTAAATGAAATCTTAAAGGAACCAACTGAATCGAAATTAAAACTAAAGGAGACCACATCTTTTTGTAACGAAATGTTATCTCGGGGATGTGATGACACAGGGATGATGACTTTGTGGTTAGACATGGGATTATCCTAAATGAGGGTGTTCTTTGCGTCATGCTTGCTACTGGAGGCACTGCACCCACTTGTTGGACAACTCACATCAGTTCGGGGTGCATCTGTTGCACCTTGCGGCACTGCGACAGCTTGGCCAGCGTGATGAGCACGCGGTGGAAGTTGGTGAGGTCGTAGAGCATCGTTGGCTCGAAGAGATCGGCGTCCCGGATTCCAAAGTTATTGTGGCACACGTCCAGGAATAGTTTGATGTTCTTGCTGCACAGGAACTGTTAACGGGACGAGATACGAGATTTTGTTTCATTCTGGATGCCACTGGACGGCGGAGTTCAGTTCTCACCTGAGCCATTTGTGGCTTGCGATTGAACTCGCGCGGATCCATACTGCTGGGATCCAGATGGATGACCAGGTTGCAGAGGAGAACGCCGTCACGCAGGGTCATGGCCAGAATGCGGATTTCGGCGTCAGCCTGGGCGGCCTTGTGGTCGGGCGGAATGACCTTGCAGCGCACCAGCCAGGCGACGCATTCTCGCCACAGGTCCGCGTTGACGCCACCCGGAATCATTCCGCCTCCTGCGAGGGCTCCAACTCCAACTCCCACTCCCACTCCCACTCCTACTACACCTCCGCCAGCTGCTGGTGATGCCGCACCGCTGGTGGCCACAGCGGCAGTGGCACCTCCTCCGAAGCTGCTGTTCGACATTTTGTCGATGGGTGGTGGTGGGTGGTATTGTTGGGGGGGAGGGACCTGGGAATCGGGAGGGGGACTGGGCGGAGTTGGGCGGGGATGGTGGGGTGGACAGCAGAGGGCGTGTTTGTTAGCGCTTGTTCCGGGGAAAGCTCCGGGCGGCCGAATTCAGGGAACGACACTCGTCGCGCGCATAAATTTCGCTGAACAACGTTAATGAAAACAATTGAGACTCATCAGTTGGCCGTATCAGATACACAGAAAACAAAAACAAAAACCCAGAAACGACTCGGGCGGAGGGAGCGGATAGGCGGAGCGGAGCGACGAGGTACGAGGATAAGAGGACAGTTATTGCAAATTGTTCACCGATTTTCGCAAGCACTGCACTGCTACTGAACTTTTCTCGAACGCTGCGCCTGGTGGCGTTAACTTTGTTTTAATATTTTTTTTGTGGTCGCTGTGGAACGAGTTGCCAGATATCTTTGCCGAATCCGCCTCAGCTAACGCCTCAAACCACGCTGCGGCTGGTCACTCTAGCTACAAGTATCTCAGAGTATCCAAGTATCCCAAATGTATCTTTATCCATCAAATAATTTACTTTCCATCTGTTAAAATTTGTTTACTCAACGAGATTATGTATCTATATCATCATTTTCAGAGCAATCACTCATTTCCTTCAGTGGTAGCACAGATAGAAATTTTTCTTGGTTTTCCTATAATTAAAAAAAAATTTAAAAAAAATTAAATATTTCGTGTTTTTTTTAAATTTGCAACCAGTTCTGGCTGGGCCTATATAAGGAGGTCGAGTTCTGGCGGAAATCAATCAATTTTGGGTTGAATTTTTTGTTGTTTTTGTATTTATTTTTATTGTTTTTGTATGCTTATACATGCCCAAGGATCAAAGGATCATAGTATCCGAAAAGGATTCAATGTAAACGCGGAAAGAAAGTCATTTTCGTAGTTGGAAAATAAAAAAAAAAAATTTTTTTAAAAATGAATTTCTGGTGTCACTATAATTCGCAACCAGTTCTGGCCGGGCCTATATAAGGAGGCCGACTTGTGGCGGAAATTCAGAAAATTGTTCTTGTATTTTTTGTTTTTGTATTTATTTTATTGTAATTTTTTTGTTGCAATTTTTGTTGTTGTAATTTTTTTTGTTGTAATTTTTTTTGTATTTTTTTTTGTAAATTTTTTTTTGTAATTTTTTTTTTGTAAATTTTTTTTTTGTAATTTTTTTTTTATAAATTTTTTTTTTATTAGAATTTTTTTTACTCTTTTAACCAATGCCCTTTTTGTTTTTATCAGCAGATCCGAATCGAAAGAACATTTTTTATATACATTTTTTTGTTTATTAAATTAACTTAAAAATTAAAGAATTTTACAAAAGAAGAAAGACTTATAAGCTATAAAAGTAGGTTGGAATACAAATTTCTTAATATTGTTCTAAATTTCTAAATATTGAGCCTAAATATATCGATATATCGGTCGAGTAGCCGAGTCACATGCCATATCGATAGGTGGCCAATGCGCTGTCTAGACAACCCTGGCCGCGTTCGGTGCGGCAATAAAAAAATGTAAATTGTGCAGCGAGTGCGAGTGAAATTGAAAAGCAATATAAGTGTGTGATCCTATCGCGTATCGAAGTGCGTCCGGAGTGTCCTGGTGGTGCCCGTGAGCACCTGAAACTTGGCTAGCGGGCGACGCCGCCGTTGTCCCCGCCGCAGCCTGCAGCCTGCTGCCTGCTGCCTCTGCCAGTGCCAGTGCCAGTGCCAGTGCTGTCCCCACTGCTGACCACGAACCGAAACAGAAACAGAAACGCGAAGCCCCGCGAGATGGCCTCCCTACATTCCAGTTGGCGTTTTGGCAAGCGGAGCAAACAATTACGCATTAAAGGTAATGTAACAAATGTTAATTAACATAAATAGTCGGCCCCCAGAGTCCCCTTTCCCACGACCGCTGTTATTTCCGATTCGATTCGATTTCTTTGCTCGCCAGCAGCAGCAGCAGCAGCAGCAGCTGTTGCTATTGTTGTTGTTTGTGTCTCATAGTTTGTGTTGTTGTTGTTGGTTGGTTAGTTGGTTGTGGTACTGGTGGCTGGTGCTTATTCAATAAATCGGTCTATGGCTCTACCTATTTACATTGTACATATGTATGTATGCCTTTCCTATTTGTTTACATCTATGTGAAGAGTGCAACAATAACAATAACAAGAGCAACCACTGTCAGTACTTTCATCATTATCATCATACATGTACATAGTACATAAGTGTGTACATCATCACTGTTAAGTCAATTGCGCATAACGGTACTGATGTTTCAACAGAATTCTTATTAGCATTCATTGCTGTTGTCTGCTTATTTATATACTACAACGGTGTATATTTACTTTTTATTTATGTATTTTTATTTTGGTTTTTGTTGTTGCTGTTGCTGTTGGTGTTGCCTGCCATTTGACCAAATTCTTTTGCTACATGTTGGCCGCCTATTTTTAGAGACGGTCGCCAGCAAAAGCAACAATAACACAACAAAAATAATAGCAGAATCAGCAAGACCAAGTATAGCAACAACAACAACAACAACAACAATAAAACATCTAAAGAGAACCACCAATGATGACGCAGCAGCAGCAACAACAATAATCCAACATCAACAACAATAACAAAAACAAACGAACAGAGCACATTAAATGGTCGGTTTCTTCCATTCATCACCACTATCTCTCCACTCTGCCTCTGCCTCTATCTCTATCTCTGTCTCTGTGTCTGTGCTCCTCACCCTCACCCTCTCCCTCTGGCCACCTCCGGCACTCTTTCGCTCTCCCAGCCCCCAATTCCCTGTCTCTGTCTCCCCATATCCATCATACAAGTACAGTTAGAGCTGTAACGAAGACAACAATAACAAAACAACAATAACAATCACCACGAAACTGTTATGACGGCAACAGCAACGTCAACCCCCGGCAGAGCAAGTGGCGGCCCAATTCAAAAAATCTTAATTCCACTTCTCGATTGATTTATTGTTTTTATTAAAAATTAAAAATTATTATTTACACATTTTTTTTTATTTTTTTTTGTATAAAATCATTACATAAGCCTCTTCTCGCCAACACACTTGTTTATTTTTCGCATGAGCGCATCGCATGTAAGCGCCCGTCTGAGATTACAACTATCGGGCTAAGCCACCTCTTCCCAGAACCCCACCCTGCAGATCTCTTCCTCCTGAAACAGATTACTCAAAACTAATCCTAATCCTTTTCAGTTTCCCAAGACCCCGAGGACTTCTACCGCCTGGACCCCACACGATCGGCCGCCGAGAATGCCTTCGACATCTACTCGATGCTCTGCCAGGAGGAGACCCGCGACACCAAGCGCCTGTTCCTGCTCAACGCCCTGGCCTCGCTCTGCCTGGGCGCCCGGAAGGGCTCCCACCACAGCAACATCCGCTTCACCACCGAGGAGCTGCTCTACTGGTAAGTGACTCCCTCCCTGGACCTCCCTGGACCTCCCTGCTTGGCTAACAACCATCTCCGTTTCAGTTTGAGCGCCTCGCTGGTGCACACGTTCACCCAAGTGCGGGCCGCTGCCCTGAGGACGATCCGCTATGCCCTCAGCACGCCGAACGACATCAAGGCCTTCAACGCCCTCCAGCTGCAGCACCTGCTGTGCCGCTCCATCGATCTGATGCTGAAGAACGACGACGAGCGCGTCCAGGCCCTGAAGCTGGTGCGCAAGATGCTGGCCATCGCCCCGGAGGACATCAGTCCGGTGGTGGTGCGTTGTCTGGTCTCTCTGGCCGATAGCGGTATCGAGGAGAACGACAATCTGCTGCGCGCCTGCCTGGCCACCTTGGCCGAGTTTGCTGTCCTCAATCCCGCCCTGCTCATCGTCTGTGGCGGCGTCACCTCAATTACCCGCAACGTACTGGAGTGCCACAATCCCCGGATAGCGGAGAGCCTTTGCGGTGTGCTGCTCTACCTGCTGGAGTGGCCGCAGACCAGGAACATCTGCGGCGTGAGGCTGGACTGCCTGGCGGCGCCCTACTGCGACTTCACCTACCGCCTGGGCATCATGGACAAAAACAAGTGGGTACCATGGCGACTTCCAACCAATAACTAACTGACATCCTTTGTATCCTCCTTTCAGAGATGCCCGGGAACTCCGCTACACGAGCTGTCGCCTGGCCCTGCTCTCCGTTCTGCGCAGCTGGACGGGCACCCTCGAATTCTGTGATCCCAGCAAACCCTCAGGCCTGAAGGCAATAGTCGATGCCCTCTATCTGAACCAGGTCGAAGTCAGAGTAAGTCCCAATCCCCACCACCATATATAGAAGCCATTACTCAGCTTTTTTGTTGGATTTTTGGATAGAAAGCAATACTGGATCTGCTGTACGAGCTGCTCTCACTGCCGCAGCCGACATGGACGGACGACTATGCCGTGGCGTTGCAGGCAGTGGATCCTTCGGACTTCCAGGACACCTGGCTGCTCAGCAACGGCTTCGTGTCCGCCGAGGGCCGCTCCATCCTGCCCACCCTCGCCGCCCGCGCTCCGAACGTGGTGGAACAGCACCTGGCCCTGCTGCTGTACTGTTTCCTAGAGACCGGACTGCTGAATGCCCTCGTGGAGGTGGCGGTGGGCAGTGATCAGTTTGTCTCGGTGCAGGCCACTGTCTTGATCGGAAAGATCCTGCAGCTGATGCACACCCATCTGCCGCCGGACATTTGCTGCACAAGTCCCGCACTGCCCACCCTGGTGGGGCATGCCACGCAAGGAAACCAGCAGGCGAATGCGGCGGTGGCTGCGCTGCAGAATTACCAGAAGATGCTGCGCCAGAGGCCGGCATCTTGGAGTCTCTTCCTGGACAGCATTATTCAGGGCGGGGCCCTGATCCAGACGCGGCTCTTCCGGCGACATCTGAACGTCCAGGAGCAGGCCGGAGGGCCAGTGCTCCAGCTGCAGGAAACAGCCGAGGCGGCTGGCTCGCAATTTCGTTCCGCCACCTTGGGCCGGTCCCGCCTAGACTCGGTCTCCTCCAGCGACGAGTCCAACTCCCAGACCTCGAGTTCCTCCCGCTCCAGCTTCCGACTTAAGCGAAAGTTCCTGCCCCCCACCTTCTTCGATCACTTCCGGGCCTTCAATCGACTGCTGCAGGACTCGCGAGTCCTCACCCAGGGGGATGCCCAGTGGGACTGGGATGTGATCACCACCATACTGAAGTCGAACATGATCCGCAAGCTGGACTACACCATGGGCAAGTTCCTCAAGCGCTTGGTGGACTTCTACAAGCCGCGCAACAACCGCTTCTCGCACCAAGACCTGGTTCCGGGCCAGCGGCTTCCGGTCTACGTGAGTGCTGGACTGGACCTGATAGATGTGCTCCTGGGCAGCAGCGAGGTAGGTCTTTCTCTGCATTCTGGACAGGATTTCCCACTAAATGTCTTCCATTTGTTTCCGGACAGCTGGAGTGCATGCGCTACATCACCGACTACTTCTCGGACATCAGCCAGCAGCTGGCGGCGGTGACCACCTCGAATCGAGCCCACGACTGCCTCTTCAGTCCCCAGCACATGAACAACACCATGTGCCAGCTGTACTTCCTCTACATCGGACGGATGTGCCGGACCACCAAGGGCATTGAAGTGCTCAAGAACACCACCGTCTTTGAATAGTGAGTAAAGCTCACTTTTCCATTATACTTAAGCTAGTTGGCGCTAACATTTAAGTTGAAACAAGGTTCCAAAAGATAGCCAAGATGAAGGCCATAGAATCGGATAGCAATCAGCGAAGATATAGCCTACGATCTTGGCCATTTTGGGCATTCCATGCATTTTTCAAAATTTTAAAGGGGATTTTCATTATTTCCCAGAAACTTCATTAAAAATCTAAAAAATATTTTGTTTTTTAGATTTTGATGCAGATCGATGCAGAATCCTTCTAGGACTCTTTTAAGGTGTGCCTCTTGAGAATCGGATAGAAATTGGCAAAGATATAGCTTTCGATCTGGGCCATAGTGGGCATCCTAGGAATCTTTCAAAATTTTAAAGGGGATGCCCCAGAAATTTCATTAAAAATCTGAAAAATATTTTGTTCCTAGATTTTAATGCAGATCGATGCAGAATCCTTCTACGAATCTTTTAAGGTGCCCCTCTTGAGAATCGGATAGGAATTGACAAAGATATAGCTTTCGATCTGGGCCATATTGTGCATCCATGGCATTTTTCAAAATTTTTCATTAAAAATCTTAAAAATATTTTGTTTCTAGATTTTAACGCAGATCGATGCAGAATCCTTCTACGAATCTTTAAAGGTGTTCCTTTTAAGAATCGGATAGGAATTGGAAAAGATATAGCTTTCGATCTGGGCCATACTGAGCATCCATGGCATTTTTCAAAATTTTAAAGGGGATCCCTCAGAAATTTCATTAAAAATCTAAAAAATATTTTGTTTCTAGATTTTAATGCAGATCGATGCAAAATCCTTCTACGAATCTTTTAAGGTGCCCCTCTTGAGGATCGGGTAGGAATTGGAAGAGATATAGCTTTCGATCTGGACCATTTTGGGCATCCTAGGAATCTTTCAAAAATTTAAAGGGAATCCCTCAGAAAATTTTATAAAAAAATCAAAAAATATTTTGTTTCTAGATTTTAACGCAGATCGATGCAGAATCCTTGTAGGAATCTTTTAAGGTGTGCCTCTTGAGAATCGGATAGGAATTGGAAAAGATATAGCCTTCGATCTGGGCCATATTGGGCATCCTAGGAATCTTTCAAAAATTTAAAGGGGATCCCTCAGAAAATTTTATAAAAATATCAAAAAATATTTTGTTTCTAGATTTTGATGCATATTGATGCAGAATCCTTCTACGAATCTTTTAAGGTATCCCTTTTGATAATCGGATAGGAATCAGCCAAGATATAGCCTTCGATCTGGGTCATATTGGGCATCCTAGGCTTTTTTCGAAATTTTAAAGGGGATCCCTCAGAAATTTCATTAAAAATCTAAAAAATATTTTGTTTCTAGATGTTGATGCAGATCGATGCAGAATCCTTCTAGAAATCCTTTAAGATATCCCTTTTAAGAATCGGATAAAAACCGGCAAAGGTATAGCCATCGCTATGGCCCATATTATCCTTCCATCCTTCCATTTTTGAAAATTCGAAAGGGGATCCCCCAGAAAATGTCGATTTTGATGCAGATTGATGGGGAATCTTGCTAGGAATCTTTTAAGATATTCCTTTTAGGAATGGGGTGGTAATTGGCCAAGATGCAGTCATCGCTGGGGCCATGTAGTCCTGAAACTTAATCCTTCGAAACTCACTAATCCACGAATCTCTCTCCAGCTTGATCAACTTGGTCCGAGTGACGGATCACGTGTGCTACGTGAAGCTCATTGTGTCCGGGCTGAACTACAGCTATGAGAACCTGCCGCGCCAGGTGCTGGAGAAGGCGCTGACGTCCGCCAAGACGCGCACCGGACGACTGTATGCCACCCAGTTCATGGCGGTGCTGTTGCGAGCGAGGCTGCCCAACTTCGAGGTGTGGGGCATTCCGATGATCATCAACCAGACACGCGACTCGGACCGCAGCGTGGTCCTGGCAGCACTGGAGGTGCTGGAGGAGGCCTGCCACGACAAGTACTACCTGCAAGAGATTATCAGCCACTGGCCCGTTCTGAGCCAGCGCGGAGACGCCGGCCGGCTGCTGATGGCCCGCTACTACTCGCTGCCCCGCGGCCTGAATAGCACCAATGCCCGCGTGGAGGAGGAGATCAAGTACTGGCGCAATGGCTACAACAAGCGGTATGTCCTGCTCGTGGAGGCGGACACCCACTCCAGTCTGACGCTGCACATCCGCAACGAGGACGGCTACTACTCCCGGCGGAACTGCAACCAGCGGCCGCAGACGGTGCCCCCCAACATAGCACCGCATCTCTACGGCCAGATGGCGCAGACCAGCCAGGGGATGACGGCGCTGAGGAAGCACGGGGATCTGCCCCAGCTGGTGGAGCTGCTGCAGCGGGCCAAGTGCTCGGACGATGCCGAGTGCCTGGAGCTGAAGGCGGCCATTTGGGCGTTGGCCCACGCCTCCACGAACGCGAACGGAATTGAATACCTAGTGGAGCTGAACGCCAGGTAGGATGCTTCCAGAGATCGCTATGTCTACGTTTCTAAAATATTCCTTTCCAGGCTCTATGAGAGGCTCATCATGCTGGTGACCAAGTGCGAGGTGTACTCCGTGCGGGCCACGTGCTTCAGTGCCCTGGGACTTATCGCCGGGACCCAGGCGGGTGCCAACATTCTCTTCAAGCTGAGTGAGTGGCTCTCTTCTGTTTCACATTCCACATTCCAAGACTATAATCTGCATCCCCTGATCCGCAGACTGGCTGAGCGTACGCCACGACAGGAACACCATGTGGCCAGTGCACCAGCCCGAGGACTGGATGTCCAGCCAGTACACGCCTGTGAGGCACTACTACGAGGACGTCAACTCCTACAACCAGATGACAATGCTCGAGGACCAGATCGACGGCTTCTACCTCGGCTCCCACTACTGGAACGTGATGGGCGATCTGACGGAATCCATGGCCGGTGGCGGAGGATCGCTGGCCGGAGCCGCCATTCACAGCACCCTCAAGGATCCGAATGTGACGGGAACGGATGACGGGCACACGAATCGCGTGGTGGCCGCCAAATCTAAAACGTTGCCGGAGGGCAGCAACCTGCGACCCGGGAAGCATCAGCGCTCCCTGTCCGAGTCCAAGACAACGGATGTGATCAGCTTACTGGGCGGTTCCACCACCGGACCTGGAGCTGGTCCAGGAGGAGCGGGACCAACCGGATCCCTGTTTCCGGTCCCGTATCATCATCGAATTCGATACAACTCCTGCACAGATTCCAATACGTCTGGCGTGAGCAGCTGCGAGTCGGTTACCGGACGCACTGCAGCCGCAGCAGCAGCTGCAGCGGCGAACCTCAGTGACTTGCAGCAGTTCGTCCTGAGCCCCATACCCAGCATGTCCAACCTCCTGGAAATCGATCCCATCAAACTGATCCGCAACGACTTGGCCTCCGGCAATGTACTCTCCGCCGCGATGACGATAAAGGGCTATGCTCAGCTGCGCTCCCTGCGCGCCTACAGCCGCCCGGTCTTCTCCGAGTCGGCATTCTGCGACTTTGTCAGCCCGGTGGACGCCCCCAGCGAGGTGCAGATGCGACGGCACGACTGGACGCATCCGCATCGGCGGCTCAAGGTGCGCAGCTTGGACCGGCAGCCGAAGCTGAGCGAGGTGTACAGGTGAGTCCCGTAACTGAGTCATTGGGAAGTCCTTCTAATCCTCTTTTTTATCCCCAAATCAGGCGGGTTATGGCGGACGAGATGAACGTGCTGCTGCCCACTGTGAATGCCATCAAGTTCATGCCGGAGAACGACCAGGAGGGTCCCTGCTACGCCGGCATTGGCCTGCCCAAGAACGTACTCGATCTGTTCCCCAACCGCAACCTGAACCGCACCTATGTGTCGCGCGACATCCAGGACCAGGATCTGATGGGGGTCAACCTATTGAGCTCCGCCGGCAACGGTGGCGGCGGCGGACGGCAGCAGTTCTTCAACGACTCGCTGACCAACGAGGGTGGCGACGAGTCCTCGGTGATATCCTCCTTGTCGGATGTATCCTCGGCCAGTCGCCGAGGTGCGCAGCAGCGCGGTCCACAGTTCCAGCAGCCACAACAGCAAACTGATGGAAAGCATGCCCGGAGCCAGTGCCTCCATTGCGCGAGATCATCGCGCCAGCAACAGCGTCAGGATAGCCAGAGCAACGGAGGAGGAACGGGCAGTGGAGGAGCATCCTTGGCCCCCTGCGAGCTCTACAAAACGGCGGCCGCAGCTCTGCTAGCGTCTATGGCCGGACCCGTTTTGGCCAAGAAGAGTAGCTCCTCGGGCTCTGGACATGCCCCGACGACCGGAGCCGATATCAGTTTCCATTCGCCGGAGAGCATGCTGAGCGAGGACAGCCTCCCGGACAGACTCACCGCCTCCATATTATACAATGTGCAGAGGCTGGCCAACCCCGTCAGTGCCAAGCAGTCGAAGATGGCTCTGCTGGAGCTGAAGCAGAAGCATCCGCACGCCTTTCAGGTGAGAAAAATGATCGAAATGATGTGACAGCAATTCATTATGTAATCTCTTCTCTTGCAGGACATTTGTTTGTACTCGGAGTCGTGCAAGACCCTCGGGAGGAGCAGCTACCGGATGAGTGCGCGCCGCTTCTTGCAGGAGCTGTTCCTCGACCTCAACCTGGACTCGTTTTACGTGGAGCCGCAGCTCATAATTGCGGCTCGAAAGCTGCCCGCCGAGGAGAAAGCTGAAGCGACGACGCCAACATCCTTGCAACCGGCGGTGCCTCAGCGGATGCCGGCCATGAAACCGAAGCCCAAGAGCCTGGCGCAGCTGGCCAGCGTGTACGAGACCAGTTGGGAGAACCTTCTGATGGATTTCTCGCCCCGAACGGGGCCCACTGCTGCCAAGTCGTCGTCCTTAGACGTTCCGTTGCCCGCCACCACCCAAGCCGTACAAAATAAGCTGCACATTGGGGAAACGGAGAGTTCGGTGTCCGGCAGCGGCAGCGGCAGCGAGGACGAGGACGAGGAGACTGGCGAGGATGTGTGCGACGGCAGTTCGGTGACCACTGGCCACACGGCGCTTCCCACAGGTGGGTCCAATGCTTAAATAGAGTCTAAAGAGAAACAAGAACATGTACCAACTCCAGGCAATAGCAATCGCAGCAGCATCTGCACGATAAGCCAACCTCCGCCGGGCGGGGCCGGAGCATCAGTTCCTGCTGCCTTCAGTGGCGGTGCCAGTGCCTCGAGGGACGAGATGAGGAACGACAACCGGCAGTATACGCGCGGACGCTTCTATACGCTGGAGCTGGACTTGAGCTGCACCCGCAACAAGTTTCCCATCAAAGACCGCAGCCAGGCGATGCCGATCCTGACGCGGCAGGTGAGCGCCGGTGGCAGTGCCGCTGGTAATGAGTCCACCTCGTCGGAACTCAACTACTCCACGGTGACCAAGAGCCTGGCGGCCTCGATGGCCAAGCCGGTGGGCAGTCTCTACTGCGAGAAGCGGTTGCAGAGCTCCAAGTCGGAGGCTGTGCTCGGAGCGGGAGCTGCCGGATCGGCGGCGGCAGTGTCCTGCGGCGTGGGCAGCTGGCAGCAAAAGTCTAAGATCCTGGAGCCGCTGGGCGAGGATCCGGTAAAGTGACCATCTGATGCAGCCGCCGTATCACCACCAACTGCCACCTGCCTTCCTGAATGAGTGTTTTCTTTTTGTAAAATATCAAATCAAAGAAACCTGTAGGAACACCAATTAGTTTTAAACCAAAACACAACAAACTACTATAGCTACTAAGTTTATTTCTTTAAGATTAATTTTACGATCACCACACACACACACACATACACACACTACACCCCCTACAAATAGATTTTAAATTTAATGAAATTAATTAGCCCTAACCAGAGAGAGGATGCCCCCAAAAACCAATTATCTTCCAAAGTCAATTATGATTTGGAAGCCGTGGCATGCTCCTAACCATAAAAAGAAACATCTTGATGAAAAAATACCTAAAGCAACAACAACCAACAAACCACCGCAATTTATTTAATCAATTGTACTTAAAAATAAATTAAAGTTAAAATAATAAGCCAGAAACCCGTAAAAACCAAGAAGATATCAGAACGTTTGAGAAGCAAGAAGTCGTTCACCAACAATTAAAACCAAAACTAAATAAATAAATTTAAAAAATGTTAATGCTAATAGTTTTATTGGGCGATGGCCAAGTATTAAAATTTAAAATATTTTCAAATAAAAACACATTTTAGTTTCAAGTTAAAGATTTATTTAGAAGTTTTTGTTTTGTTTTTTGATTGAAATTAGCTAAGCAATTGTATTTGGTTTGAGTCATGCAATCTGAAGTATTTGGAACTATTAATTATATATCTTCGTGTATATATATATAGAGTCGCATCGTACGATCTTATGCGTGTATATGTTATGCTTGGGGAACTGCGGCTGCGCGGAGACTGTTAGGAATTTTCGTAGTAAGCTCTATTTTTGTCACTATATATGGAATGCATATTATAATGGTAGGTAGTATAGTGTGAATGTGTTTTTCAATCCGATTCGATCTGATTCGACTTGGGTTGAGTTGAGTTGAAAAGAGGAACTGTTAGAGTGCCATGATTTATACCTTTTACTCTTCGCACTTCGTTGAATTTGTTTTCTTTTTTTGGTTTTGTTTTTCGATAAAGCTACAATTAATTGAGCACTAATCTTCGGTTATATTTATATATATAATATATATTATATATATAATCTGTATATGTGTGTATAAGTACAATTACATGTATCAAAAAATGCAATCAACAATATCAGTCCATTGCCACTCTGGCAACAACAACATCTTCTCTATATCCTTGAGCTCCAGGACTCCGGACTGCAAAGAGTAAAGCGAAACCAATCGAAATGAGTAGAGAGTACATGGTTTCCAGGACAGGATTATAACAGTCCATTGATGGTGGGAAAAAATAAAGAAATTCAACAAAATAAAATCAGAAAATAAGCTCAGACTTGCTATCCATTCAAATCGTTATCCATTTTTCCACTGGGTTAGGAATCCATTGGTAAAGAAAATAAGCAAAAAAATAAATAAATAGAAAATCTGTCATTGCTGGAATTAAGGCCTTTCCAAGTATGAAAATAAAAATAAAATAATAGATTTATAATAAAAATTATAGAAGACTTGCAAGAACAGTAGCAGCACCATCGATAGAAGCAAAAAATTGCTGGTACAGTCAGAAGAAAAATCAAAGTTAAATAAGAAAATAAGATCAAAAAGCGTTAACGAGTTTACAAACAAATTGTTCAGAACAGCCCATGGCTTTTTGGCGAAAATGGTGGGAAAAAATAAAGAAATTCAACAAAATAAAATCAGAAAATAAGCTCAGACTTGCTATCCATTCAAATCGTTATCCATTTTTCCACTGGGTTAGGAATCCATTGGTAAAGAAAATAAGCAAAAAAATAAATAAATAGAAAATCTTTCATTGCTGGAATTAAGGCCTTTCCAAGTATGAAAATAAAAATAAAATAATAAATTTATAATAAAAAGACCCATTTACCCATTTATACATTGGGTTGAAATCCATTGGTAAAGAAAATAAGCAAAAAAATAAATAAATAGAATATTTATTTATTATTTATTCTATATTGCTGGAATTAAGGCCTTTCCAAGTATGAAAATAAAAATAAAATAATAAATTTATAATAAAAATTATAGAAGACTTGCAAGAACAGTAGCAGCACCATCGATAGAAGCAAAAATTGCTGGTACAGTCAGAAGAAAAATCAAAGTTAAATAAGAAAATAAGATCAAAAAGCATTAACGAGTTTACAAACAAATTGTTCAGAACAGCCTATGGCTTTTTGGCGAAAATGGTGGGAAAAAATAAAGAAATTCAACAAAATAAAATCAGAAAATAAGCTCAGACTTGCTATCCATTCAAATCGTTACCCATTTTTCCACTGGGTTAGGAATCCATTGGTAAAGAAAATAAGCAAAAAAATAAATAAATAGAAAATCTGTCATTGCTGGAATTAAGGCCTTTCCAAGTATGAAAATAAAAATAAAATAATAGATTTATAATAAAAATTATAGAAGACTTGCAAGAACAGTAGCAGCACCATCGATAGAAGCAAAAAATTGCTGGTACAGTCAGAAGAAAAATCAAAGTTAAATAAGAAAATAAGATCAAAAAGCATTAACGAGTTTACAAACAAATTGTTCAGAACAGCCCATGGCTTTTTGGCAAACAAAATAAATAAAATAAAAAGGCTTTAGAATTAAAAATAATAAAATAAATAAAAGCAAAGGAGAAAATGAGATGTTAACCCGAAAAGGCTGTCGGGTAGACTGACTAATTCTGGAGTTGCTTCCAGGTACGTCGAAAAGCAAGGCCTTCTTTATCAGACTTTTTAAATAGTTGGTAATACCATGGACTACTGCGATTGAAAAATATTTGAAATGGTAGCTTTAACGGTAATCATGTATGTATCGATTGATTGATAGATATCGATAGTTATTGGAAAGCTCTTGGAAGAAACATTCAAGAATTGGATGAAAGGGAATTCTTGAAGATAGACGGAAAGAAATTTAGGTGATATATTTAACGGTATTCCCAGGCTTCAAAGGATATGGCCCATTATCTTGTTCAATATCGATAAAAAACTATCGTAATAATAGAAAATAACGGAAAATTGTGTTTGAAAAGTCTTTTCAGTTACTGTGGCCTGTCCGTAATTAAGAAATCATTCATAAAGTGTATTTTATCCTTGAAGAACTGTATAAAAAATAAAAGCCTTACCTCGAAACTACTCTAGGAGTTTCAGCACCAAGTTTACGATAAAGCCTACGGCCAGGCAAAGTTAATGCCCGTCAGTTGATAGAACTTGTTGTTGAATGGCCGATAGAACTCCCGGAGTCGCTCGATGGCCGCCGGATCGATATGCGGATGATTACGGCCCTTGGTCTTGCCCAGGCAGTGCGGCGTGGACCTCGCCTCCGATTTGAAGAGACACGGAAAGCCCTTGGTGGCATTAAAGTAGAAATGCTTTTCGGTGACGACGCGCTTCAGTCCCAGAAAGTCCTGCACACGTCCGATCTCGTAAGCGGGGTCCATGATGAGACGCTCCCCGCTGATGAAGAGCAGCTGGGACAACGGAAAGCAGAGAAGCCATCGCTCCAGGTAGCGGGCATAGACCCCGATCTTCACCGGGCCCCAGTTGGTGTCCACCACCGAGTAGGAGTCATTGATGAAGGCCAGCTGCTCGAACCGCTTCATGTCCGCCTTCTTGCTGGCCGCCTGGGTGTAGTCGGAGATGGCCCTCGTCACCGGATCCCGCACCACAATCAGCAGCCTGGAGAGGATTACAAATGGGAAGATAAGTATTTGGATACTATATGATACCTGGTACTTCTCTACTTCTAACTAATATATTTTTCTTTCAGATAACTCACTTGGTGGCCGGATTCATGTGGTAGACCCTTTGGGGCACCTCCTTGGTCACGAAATAGCTGGGAGTCTTCTCCATGGTGATCTGACCCTCGATGGTGTAGGGCATGTG
The DNA here is from genome assembly GCA_035047585.1 of Drosophila monieri. Taxonomy (NCBI): domain Eukaryota; kingdom Metazoa; phylum Arthropoda; class Insecta; order Diptera; family Drosophilidae; genus Drosophila; species Drosophila monieri. The sequence goes on along the minus strand of JAWNPJ010000061.1, from coordinate 8,064,117 downwards.
ATGGCGATACCATCTCAGGCCGCGCTGGTAGTGCCTGTCGAAGAAGTGCACCTCAGAGCCAGCGGCCCTCACGTCCGGATGCAGTCGGATGAACTCCAGGAGCGCCCGAGTTCCGCTCTTCTTGACGCCGATGATCAAAGTGTCCGGCAGATGACGCGACGGCCGGAGACCCTGCTGCCGGAGCAGCTGATACTTGGGTGCTCCATCCAGGCTGCTCGTTACGGACTGAGCTGGCGGAGCACTGGTGGATGCAGAGTTGGAGGCATTGGTGCTACTGCTATTTGTGGAGCTGCTACTGTTTCCCGTGTCACTGCTCTCATTGCGGGCAGTGGAGGTGAGTGCCAGGAGGTTGCGGAGATTGCTCTGGGTGAGTGGAAAGCATTTATTTTAAACATAGTATATCTGATACCAGATACTCTTATCAACCCTGTGTCTATTTAAAGGACCTTTTTGGAAGGACTGTCTGTCATGAAAATGCATTAGAAATTCAAAAATCTCCTCCATTTCGAACATAAGACACATCTTCTTCATAAGATATCCGATATCCGATACTTTCTAAGCTATATCCTTATTTAAAATGGAATGAATCTTGCTCGCTGGAGTCCTTTATAAAATTAAATGTAAGATTTAAAGGACTGTGACCCCAAGTGGAAGTACCGGGTATGAATATTTAATGGCCCATGGCCCAAAATGTACATTGCAGATTGGCTTTTAACTTTTAATATGTTTTTAAATTCGTGTCAGGCACTCGATGTCAATGTATGCAGCTATTAAATATTCAACACATCGCAGAAGCTCAATCAAAATCGCCAATTGGGGTGGTTGATATCCGCACTTCAAAGGGGAAAAAGGTAAAGGAAAGACCGGAAAACCGGAACTTCAACCGGATGTTGAACCGAAACCCTCCTGCCCTCACCTGCTGAAGACTCCGACTGATGCTGGCCAGGAGGCAGGCATTGAAGCTGTAGGAGAAGTAGACCAGAGTGATGCACACCACCAGGGCGATGGCCAGGCTCCGGCTACTGAGGCTGAGGCTGCTGCACCAGATGCTCATCACAAACATGGTCACTCCGGTGGCGAATGGCTGCTCCTCCAGGAGCCCCCTTATGCCGGTGCAGGTGCTGGAAAAGGTCCTGGTGCAGGTGCAGGTGCTGGTGGCGATATGTATGGGAATCCACAGCCGGATTCCATAGCCGGTTCTTTGCTCACTCTCCTTACAGCATCCTTGAGGATGTTTGCAATCTCCAGCTGGCTCTAATCCTTTTTCCTCGCCAGGATATTTTTTCTTTTTTCGCAAGCTCCTTGCCGCAGCTACTCACTTTTTTTGTTGTTATCCTCGGCAGCCGAGTTCCGGAAGTGAATGCCACGGATAAGGCGAGCCCAAGACATCGGGTTGCCTGTGTCCTGAGTCCTTTGAGTCCTGCCAGCGGATAAGCCGATACACTTGAGCCTCTGAGGGGAGGGCAGGCAGGCTGTGCTTAAGAAACCAAGGAGAGTAAAATGTCCTGCGCAGGACATAACTCTCTCTCTCTCAGTTGGATGCCTTATGCAAGTGCACTTGGAGAAATGTTTTTTTTTCACTTTTAACCATTTTTTAGATATTTAATTTATAATATTAATAATATTAAACTTAAACTTTAATCTTAAAATGCTAAACAAGACTTGGAATTGTACCAGGAATCATAGACATGCTTAGACTTTTGAAGACTAGACAAGAATGGACTCCTTTTTTTAGAAGTTCTAACCAAGTTTCTTTAATATTTCAACTTCAATTAATTATATAACATTTAATTATTCCCATTTTAAGTTAAAAAGTAACGGAGTGATAGGGTTGCCTGATAAAAAATGCAAATTGCAAAGAGCAACTCTGCAGAAATCGCTGCTCTTTCTCTCCGGTCTCTCTCTCTGGGACTCGGCTCTCCCAGCTGAAATCACAATTTCCTCTCAAAGGTAAACAAACTAGCAACGGAACCTGCACCCACACCTGCTCCCACCACCCACCACCCACTGCCCGCACCCTCCCCCCCACTCTCGGCCAACAGAAACAAAAGCCGATAATAACACTTGCCTGCCATCCCATATATGTAATATATTCAATAGAAATCAATTGGCCAGCTGTATCGGCCGAGTCACCCTTATCAATTATAGCCATTCCAGATTACTCGAAGCCTTATCAACTTTAATAGACAATAGATGGGGAGGGCTTAAATATGCACAATATATGTACGCTCCCATATCAATAACCGGAAATTTTGAACGGCCAAGAAATGGAAAATAATGGGCATTAGGGCCGATCCGGCCGTAAAATTTAAGACAACTCCCCGAGGGGCTTATCGGTGGCGGGCATCTGTTTATCTGTCCGAGGGGCTTACTCCAATGCGGCATTAGTCACTCACCGACTGGGTACACTCAGCGAAAAGGGGTGCACTCTGCCTATAATTAGAAGCAAAAGTTAATGGGCGGATGAGACATCTGATTGCGGAGCCAAAACCGAATAATTCTCCTACAGAAAGCTATAAAAAAAAGCCCAGACATTGCTCCGTCACTATTTCTCTCTCTGCAGCTCCACATGCACCTGGCCTGGTCCGTGCCGGGGCTTATCTTATCGCCTTATCGTAGCCGTCTTAGCCGCAGTCCGACTCCTGCTCCCACCACGGCTACGCAGCATTTGTGTCCGGCGTCTGGCCATCGCACATCGTGGCCCTCACACACGCAACATGCTCTAAGCCCTAAGCTCTCCGCCGGATAATCAACTGGAGTTCGACTACACACGTTCCAAAAAAACAGGAAGGAAAATGACAAACGTTTGGGGCAAGCTGGTTATCCAGTTCTTCAAGTACGCCCCCAGCTATGTGGGTGAGTCATGCCGATTGCATCTATATCTCCGATATAGATTACCAACAAATAGTAATAAATTATACGTTATCAGTCATAACAATAATATTTAAACAAAGCTTTGAAATCCATTGCTGAACATTGGCAGTTTAAAGTGTAAGAGTTTTAAATAATTTAACTTAACGCACAAGTCCTGATAAATCCTTGAAGCTACTGTCTTTAAACAGACATACTATCGTAGGACTTTTAACTGAAAATATGAAGGACACACGGACTAGTCCTACTTCCCAGAGCTAGGGACGGACAAGTCTCTATAAACCCCTCGGGGTTAGGCCTTCTAAGAGACCTACTAGCCGACAATCGATCCTAACATTTCCTTCTTTTCCTTTCAGTGTGCCTGAGTTTCCTGCCTTGCGGCATGATCTTTGGCTACACCATTTGCGCCTTCGAGGCGGATAGGTATCTGAAGGCCGGGCGCATCCACTATGGCCCCCTGATCCTGGGCGCCTGCTCGGCGTTCATGACCGCCTTGGCCATGTTCTCCCTCAAGCTGGTGAAGAAGTGCATCGTCTACTGGCAGCCCTGGCTGCTCATCTCCGCCGGGGTGTTCAACCTCATAGCCAGTTGCTTCTACTTTGCCGATGGATTTGGTGAGTTTGGGGAATAATGATAGTAATGTAATGGTAGTAGTAATGGTAGTAGTAATACCCATGGATTGAAACCCCTTTCCCGTTTCAGATCATGTGGGTGCCTATATATCGTATGTGGCCCACAGCATGACCTTTGTGGCTGGATACAGTTACTTGCTGACGATGACCTCCAAGGCGAGTCGCTCCATAATGATCTCCGCCAGCTGCTCCTGCTATCTGCTGGGCATGGCTTCCGCCGTGAGCCTCATTGTGGCCGCCTACAGCCACAATAAGGCGGAGTTGTCCGGCCAAAGTGCCACCATGGAGCAGTTGATTGACGGAATCTATGTGAACTTTGCCGGGACCTATTTGAGCGTAGCGGCGGTCATGCTGGCCATACTGATTGGCCTCAAGGTGCTGGACTTCCTGGGCACTGTGGACCTGGTGAATAGCCTGGACAACGACCTGCGCATCGCCAACTCCAACGGGAGCATCTTCGAGAACAGAGACGAGGTCATCAAGCGGCTGCAGTTCTTCTACGTGACCAAAAACCAGCAGTGGAATGTGATCCTGCTGCTCCTGTTTACGGAGGCAGTGCAGCACGCCCTGGTCGTGTACTTCCTCTACTGGTTCGCCCTGAATCCGGCCATTAGGCTGACCTTCGCCGTAGGAGTAGACGCCATGTTTTGGGTCATCTTCGCCGGCAGCATAGTGACGCTCCTGTGCCAGTGGTTCCTGTCCGTGAAGGTAACTTTTGTGGGCTCCCAGGTGAGTCTGATCTTCTGCACTCTACTGGCCATGATCCTGTGCAATGTGACCGACTCCCGCTGGTCCCTCTGGCTGCTCCTGGTGCTCTTCGGCCTGTCGTACTCCAGCCAGGCCATACTCCTCCTGGAGGTCACCCACTTGCGATACACGGAGCTGGTAGTGGCCGCCTCGTACACCCTTAAGCTCCTGACCACTAGCATTGTTTACTTCTACTTTGTCTCCGATGCCAAGAACTCGTACTTCTACGCCACGGACTCTAGCACCCATATGGCCCAGGGATTTGTCTTCATGATCATCACCGCCCTGTTGGCGCTCGTGGTGGGCATGAAGGTGCCTCGCACCCATCGCACCCAGCTCCTGGAGATCCAGTACGAGGTGTACGGCATCATCTTCATGAAGCACCAGATCGAGCAGCTCAACGTCCGGTGGCTAAACGACGGCACCATTCCCACCATAAGCCAGTGACCGATTGCCCGCCCAATGTAAATACAAATACTCAGTATTTAATTGAATTTTTTTATCTAAAATATATGAAATATACGTATTAATCCTTTAATTACGTGCCCCATCGATGCACTTGATGCCTGGTATCGATTAGCTAATATTGTGCAATCTTTTGATAAGAAGTAATGGCTTCCAGTCTCTGAATATCCATCTGGAAAAACGTCATTGGAACGTGTGTATTAAATGCGGGATCCTGGAGATTGGCCACCTCAGCGCAAGCCAAATAGCACAACAATTAAGATCTTAGGCGAGATCCAGATAGTGGGTGTTTGCTTTGTTGTTTTTAGCTCGCTGCCGGTTTATTTTAGGACTAAACTAGCGTCTGATGGAGATAATTTGAACGGCGGCGGTGTGATCGCGACAGAAGTGACTGGCACAGGCTGATACATTCGCGCAGGGTGTCACCTTGTAGCCATGGGCATCTGTAAATAAATAATTCGGAATTAAACAAAATTGTTTACGGTCTAACTTCACATAACTTCACAGAACAAACACAGGGAGAGTTTCAGCGAAAACTCACTCAATTCCGTCATAAACTTATGCAGAGTATCCACATTTCGCACTGTGCTGGCGAGTAGCATTTCCAACTGATTGCCTCTTTGTTTGAACAAGTAGTCCAGCGCTCCCAGCAACGCATCAAACTGGGAGTCGTCGTAAATGACATCCGCGGCCAGGAGCAGATCAGTTTCCGCGTATTTGTCCCAGGGAAACTCAGCCACTGCATCCCAGCGCAGTATCTCCGCTTGTGGCACTTCCGCCACCTCATCTTTGGTTTCAAAGTTCAATGCAATGTTCTCCCGCATAAGCTGAACACACGTCTCACTGCCATCGGTGAGGAGCACCTGGCCAGTGTGCAGCTGCAGGGCAGGTAATTTCAGCAGAATTCCCAGCAGTCCGGCACCAGCTCCGAGCTCAACCACATTCTTGCCTTCAACAACATCCTTGTGTTGCAGAATATAGTCTGACAGGGCCAAGGCCGCCTCCCAAGTGCAGAGCCCAGTGGTTCCTTCGCTCACGAAGCTGTTCGATTCTCGAAGCGTAATTTGAGCTCCAGACTGAATAAGATAGTGTTTGTAGGCATACGCTGTGCCGGAGCTTGGAGTCTCGGCCATTCGGTCGCACAGGTTGCCGTACAGATCGTCGTGCAGCTCCTCCTGATCCTTCAGCAGATGCATCAGTTGCTTGAGGAATGCTTCCAAGTAGCTGCGCCGCACCGGATGGCTTTTATTCAAAGGATGACCACATGTGGCTGCTATCAGCTCCTGCTGCTCCGCCCAGTTCAAAGGCAGCTTCACCGACTGCAACGGAAAAAAAACCGAAACTATTTAGGATGCGCAACAGGTGAGTGGGGGATTCCCGGCCGTGTAACTTACAGACCAGGCCATCTTTTTAACCGGATAGCAGCACAGGAATTGCTGCTGTAGCTTGTCGTACTTTTGTGCCATTTGAGGTATCTCCTCCCGGTGGAATTCCAACTAAAATTGAAAAAAACAGTGGCCAACTGGGAAGAAAGAGGCAACGTGAAACCAGCTGACCAGTGTTGGAAAATTACCTTGGAAGTGCTGCCAACCTGCTAGAGAAAGCTTGTGGGTGCAACCGTTAATAAAACAAATATCTCAGCTTGAATTTAGAGAATGCTTCAGACCAACAGATTTAGAAGTGAAACCAACGATTCCCATTTCCCCATTTCTTCTCATTTCATAAATCCCAAAAGAAGGTTCTGATTTATTAGTTTGAGAAAACTATTCCCCTTCAAGTGTAAGCTTTTTATGTCTACCTGGCAACCCTGCCTTGTTTTGTTTTGCTATCTGGATTTCATTTTCGGCAGAATTGCGTTGCATTGGCCTGTGCGTTTGGGCTTGGATTGGGCAAAGTGCACTTTAATGCAGTATCGGGTCTGTGCAAGGTTCTTGCCCTCTAGCTGGGTATTCGCACGCAACCTGTTAATTGTCGCCAGCAGCACCGCATTCGTCACAAGCTGTTCGTCTTTCGCCGACACCAGACCTCTTGCCGAAATCTCCGCTTCCAAGATGAGCAGCAACGCCAAGACCTGTAAATCGTCGTGCCCCGGAACACCATACCAAGCAGGTAGCAGCTCAGTGGCATATGTGACCACGCCGGACCAGGAGTCGGCCAAGAAGCTGGCCCGCGGCATCATCGAGCGGAAACTGGCCGCTTGCGTGAACATTGTGCCGCAGATCGAGTCCATATACATGTGGGAGGGCAAGGTCAACGAAGACAGCGAGTACCTGCTGATGATCAAGACGCGCACCCAGCAAGTCGACGAGCTGAGCAAGTACGTCCGGGAGAATCACCCGTACAGCGTTGCTGAAGTCATCTCCTTGCCCATCCAGAACGGCAATCCGCCCTACTTGAAGTGGATCGAGCAGACAGTGCCGGATAAGGCTGAGAAAAAAGACTAATTTCACATAAAATGAAATTAAATGGTTAAAATATTTTAATATCTTTTTGCAAACTTCATTCTTGAGGCGCCAAATTGCAGAGTTGCCAGAAGGTTTAAAATTGTAAGCTTTTATTAACAAGAAAGTCTAAGGGAAATTTGATATCTGTTTTGTTTAATTTCTCATTTTCATGCTACAAAAACAGTAGAACAGTAATGAACTATAAAATATAAAGAGTATAAAATATATTGTTAATCTGTATTATCCGTGTTATCCGTATCTTGAAAATATCGATATGCCATCGATGACTAGCCAGGTGGCAGCTCTCTGCCGGCAATCAGCTGTTTTAAGAACGCCAACGAAAGAAACCAAGTGCGAAAAATTCCGGAATTAAACACGCACTGCTCTGATTCACCATGTCCGCCGACGAGGAGGCGGGCGTGCACAGGCTGGAGGGCACCACCGGCGAGGAGACACGAGGCGGTCTTGTAATCCGGAAGCCCAAAGATGAGGCGTCATCGAAAAGCGGCTTCAAGATTCCGCAGGGATCCCTGCTGGGTCTGGACAAGCTGGCGGCGAAGCGACGTGCAGAAAAGGAGCAGGCCGGACGCTTGATTTCCTTTCAGGACAATGAGTATGATGACACTACGTCCGGTGGCGGATCCACGCCGATTTCCACGCCCGGCAACAGCGGAGGTGGTGGCTCGAGTGAGTTTGCTTTCAAGAAACCGGATACCAAGAGTTTCGAGAAACTGAGTCGCCAGCTGCGAGAGCACAAGGACGAGACGCCCTCGCACACAGGCGGAGTGTCGGAGAAAGCTCGCGAACGCCTGCGGGAGCACATCCAGCGGGACAAGACCCGCGGTCGCCCGGCGGTCAGCAGTTCGTCATCATCCGGCTCCAGCTCGGAAAGCAGATCGGACCGAGAGAGACGCCGAGAGCGGGAAAGAGATCGCGACCGAAGGCACCAAAGGGACAGAGACAGAGATCGAAATAGAGAGCGAGATCGTGACCGGCACCGGAGTAGAGACCGAGATCGGGATTGGGGTCGTGACCGAGATGGCTCTGTGTCCGTGCGGAGCGTGAACACACCCAGAGAGCCAAACACGCCGGGCGGCAGCAGCGGCATATCCAGCAGTACCTGGGACGATGAGGATGGCGACAGCAGCCACCGCAAATCCGACTGGGACATGCCCACGCCCAAGCGCCATGGCAGCCACATCTCGGGCGAATGGTCAGCCCGCTCGAGCAGCCGGCGGAATCATGGCCGGCAAGATGACACTGCCCGACCGACACCGGCCCACCGATACAATCAATGGGCACACGACCGCAAGCGCAGTGGAGCCACACCGTGGGGCCAAGATGCCGAGTCGCGGGATCTGTGGGAGGAGGAGCAGCGCCGGTTGGACCGCGAATGGTACAACATCGACGAGGGCTACGACGACGAAAACAATCCGTTCGGCGGCGTCAACTCGGATTACTTTCGGAAGCGCGAGGAGCAGCTGGAACAGAAGCGAACAAAGCGAATCAGTGCCCAGCAGCGACAGAACAATCGGGACAACGAGCTGTGGGAACGTAACAGAATGCTCACCTCCGGCGTGGTGACGTCGATTAATGTGAACGACGATTTCGATGACGAGGCCCTGGAAAGAGTTCACCTACTCGTCCACCATATAATCCCGCCCTTTCTGGACGGTCGAATTGTGTTCACCAAGCAGCCGGAACCCGTGGTGCCGGTGAAGGATCCCACCTCCGACATGGCCCTTCTGGCGCGCAAGGGCAGTGCTCTGGTGAAGACGTACCGGGAGCAGAAGGAGCGCCGCAAGGCGCAGAAGAAGCACTGGGAGCTGAGTGGCACCAAGCTGGGCAACATCATGGGCGTGAAGGGGCCGCAGGACGAGGACGATGCTCGCTTCAACAAGGACAACGATACGGCCGACTACCGAAAGGACCAGAAGTTTGCCGATCACATGCGGGACCAGGATACTGGCGGCAAGAGCGACTTCTCGCGGAAGAAAACCATCTCGGAGCAGCGCCGCTTCCTGCCCGTCTTCGCCTCCCGCCAGGAGCTGCTCAACGTGATCCGCGAGAACTCGGTGATCATCATTGTGGGTGAGACTGGCAGCGGCAAGACCACACAGCTCACCCAGTATCTCCACGAGGACGGGTACAGCAAAAGCGGCATGATCGGATGCACCCAGCCGCGTCGCGTGGCCGCCATGTCGGTGGCGAAGCGTGTCTCCGACGAGATGGACACCCAGTTGGGTAGGATGCAGTAGCTCCTTATTGATCCCTTCACTAATATTTACTCTTGCAATTCCCTGCTAGGTGAGGACGTGGGCTATGCTATTCGGTTCGAGGACTGCACTTCGGAACGCACGGTGATCAAGTACATGACGGATGGTATCTTGCTCCGGGAAAGTCTCAGGGATCCGGATCTGGACAGCTACTCCGCGATTATAATGGACGAGGCCCACGAGCGGTCGCTCTCAACGGATGTGCTTTTCGGATTGTTAAGAGAGGTGAGTCTGTTTTTATTTTTTATCTTTTAGTTATTTAAAATATATATTTAAAAACCCAAAAAAAGAGCTAAAGCCTGGTCCTACAAGATCAATCATTTTCGTTTGTATCCAAAAGTAATGCCTTTATCTATTCGATTTGAACAAATAAACCATCGTTGGACACTTGAAACTGTGTACCTAGTGTCATTCTAGGGGAACTACTAATTAATAGTTCCAATTAACACACAATTCCCATGCCACTGCCGCTAATTAAAACCAAACAGATGTATTTTTTATCGATTGGTAAACATTTAATAATAATATCAATATAAAGCATTTTACAAACGTTTCATATTCAAATTTTGTTTCACATTGTCGAAATGTATATGTAGACTACCATAAATATTTTATAAATGGCTTAAAAAATACACAACTTAAACGAAATAACTAATAATAGTATATAGCTTAGAGACTATTGTTCCATTTAATATATATGTTTTTTTTGTAGATTTTTTTTATCCTTTTTTTGATGGGTTTATATCGTTAAGTTAAGCTTTAAGTTACGTATGGGAGAGTCTGTGGTCGTCCAGTTGGTTGGTTGTGTTGGCTTTATGTACAAAAATATCGATTTTCGATTTATTTCCGATTGGTTTTCGATTTTTGCTTGAGCGTCCGATTGTGAGTCGAGGAGTCGTCGGGTAGTATATATTTCATTACAATCTAGAGCTAAATACATAACGAAACATTTCGAATGTTTGATTGTGGTTCTTACAATGCTAAGTGGAGTTCGGCATCGGGGCTGCATCGGGGGATCCCCTAATTTCGTTAATTAAGCTTAAAAAACAAAGAAAACAAGAGTGTTGCCTGGCCTACAGTGGTGGCCACAAGTACGGTTTATGTTGGCCATAAATACATAATATATGTTGTATAATAAAGGTATATATGTATACGTTTTTAAAAATCACAAGTGGAAAACAAAAAAAAAATAATAATTATAATTAGGACGAAGAAAAATTAAAACAAACAAATATTTAATAAGTCTTTTCGAATTTCACAGTGTTTGTGTCTCTCTCTCTCTCGTTCTGTGTAAATACAAAAGTATTTCATTTGATTTTTGTTTTTGTTTTTGTTTCACATTTAAATTGTAGATCGAGTTGCAACAGCTTTACAATCATGGGCAGGAGTGTAGAGTGTAGGTGTTTGTCCTTTTTTTTTTTTAATATTTTTCTTTTCATTTAATACTACCGCTCGCTTATTTAATTGATTTTTTTTTTGATAGATTATCTGTTTTTTTAATACTTGGCTTTCTTGTTTAAAAAAATGTTAGAACGCCTTCAGAAAGAGGGACTAGTGTTAGGGGATCAACATTTTTGGCTTGGGTGTTTCGCTTTTTGGCTTCAAGTTTCAAGTCTGAATTGTGATTTATTGAGCTTGGATCGATGCGAATACTATTTACTTTGAGTGGGAGTAGCTTTTTTGTCTATTATTGAGCACCAGCAACATGCCCGCGTTCATGCCAACGCTGCCCCATTTCACGCACTCCGACATCTGCAAGATAGATTTTGTATTTGTGAGATACAAATGCGAGACACTGTTGGCTGTTGGCCGCAATAAATGGATGTACAGAGAGAGAAAATATAGAGGATAGTCTGTTCACAATCACATCGACAATGGGTAGTAGTTTGCAGTGGTAGTCTCTCCGAAACAAGTGTACATATTTTACAGTTTTCTACACACAGGCACCTGTATCTTGTGAGGTATGCTGGGGATAGGAGGAATGCAGATAGTGGGCGTGGCAAGCGTAGCTCTTTCTACACTACATTGTTATCGTGAGTGATTCAAGCAAGCATGATTCGGCGTATATATAGGATGGATGAGCTATATCCCTCTATCCTGACAGTCCTAGTTTTTTGTTTTCTTCCAAGTGAGCTTTTTCGGTCAGTGTATTATTGATTTTTTTTTGTTTTTTTTGGCTGCTGCAACTACAACAATCAATGCATGTGGGCGGCGGCGGGAAGAGGAGAAGTAGGAGAAGGATTCTTTCTTGTTTTGGGTATAGAGGTTCTTGTTTCAGTGTATGGATGTATGTTTTTCTGTGTGTGTGTGTGTGAGTGTGTGCTTGTGTGATTGTGTGCTTGTGTATGTTGGGCGTTGTTGCTTTTCTCCCCAGCTGGTGACGGGGGCGTGGCATTATCCGCTTATCAATTGATCAGGTGCAGGAGCACGTGATTCGCACTTGTTGTTACCTGTCGCTTGCGCAGATCCTGCTGACGACTTCCATAGCGGCACCAGTACACGAAGTGCTTATTGTTGTTCCACAGGCTCTGCCTGGCCTTCCTGGCCACCGAAACCTAAGGACGAAAGTGAACAAAATTTATTATGTTTAAAAACATAAAAAAAAAGTGTTTAAAACAAATCTAAATCAATTTTTAAACATTGGAAAATGATTTTCATTTAATCCTTACATATTCCTTAATACAAAAAAACCAAATTTGATAAATTTGTAGGTAGCGTTTTTATAAAAACCCTCCTTCTAGCTACCCCCTATTAGCCAACAATTTGAAACTATTATCTTATATTTTGAATACAATTTTAAAATATATATTCACCTGATTACGTATATCCTTTTCGTTGTGCGGAACCTTCTCTTTGTCGGCGAAGTTATTGATCCTCAACTCCCAGCCGTGACTCCAAATATCGGCCAACGACATCTTGATCAGCTTGTACGTGCCATTCTCGCGTATTTTCACAGAAAATATCTCAATGGTATCGGGCTTGGGTTTATTGTCTGAAATCGGATAAAATCGAATAATTTTGATGAGAGAATAAAAAGGCATGCCGTCAATCATCCTCAATGCAATTTTCAATTGATTTTGATTTCTTGATCGGAAAGGCAATTGGTTTATTAATTTATTCAACTGCCACAGGTATCTGGCTGTGCAAAGGTTTAGACCATTATTATATACTTTGCAACCAGAAGTCCATGACAAGGCACTTCTTTGTGCAACCATGTGACATAATCGCGACACCCAGGATGAAGTGCGGCCACATGGTGCTCCTGTCATGTGTGATGGCTGCTTGCGCAATTTGTTAAAGCATTTGTGAGTTAACTGCCATAAAAAATAATTAGCACTGCTTAGTATTTTACACTCAGCTGCGGCTTCTTCTTCCTAGTCTAATGGTATTGCTGCCTGCTCTTTTTATTTATTTTTTATTTTATTCCCTGTTCAACCAATTTGCAGGCATTTAAATTTGTTATTTTTTATTTTTTTTGTGGAGCACTCGGTCAGTGGGTGGGTGAATGACTCGACTGGATTTCATTATTGTTATTGCATGTTTTTGTGGGTTTCGGCTTCGAATTCCCCCTCCAATTTGCGCCTAATGGCATTCCATTAATGGCAGGCACTGTCATTTGCGAGTAAATGCACTTCGTGATCTAAACTTGGCTAATAATGTCATTAAAAAGTGTAGTTTTTTTTTGGATAACAACACACTCTCTTATCCCACAAAGCCCTCCATCTAACACCCAGCAATCAATCAAATTTTGATATAAAATATAAAACAATTGAGACGTGCCATGAGGGCATTTTGTAAATATCGTTTGATAAGCACGCATGCGCATTTTTTAGCGATTTTTTCTTTATATATGTGCTGGCAGCATGTCATTTACTTGGACAATAATCAGAGTGTTGTCTCTTCCACCGAGTGGCATGAAAAAATGAAAAACAATCCAAGCGATTAGCAGCAGAATGCAGTAGTTTCAATATTGATTGCCCCCCGATGAGGTTTTTTGCGCCCAGCCCTTCTTTTCCCACCCACACAACCCAGTATCGCCATCAGAACCCCTTCCATTTCATGGCTTTAACTCGAAATAATGCACGCAAGCACCCTGAATCAAAATAAATTGTTTAAAAGAGTCTCTTTTCCGCTCATAAAATAGCATTTTAAAGGATTCTCAAACCCAAAAGAGTCCCAAGACTGTCCAGCGATTAGGAAAAGAATTAAGAAAACACCCAACAAAAATCGGGAAATCATTTTCTAAATTTAAAATGTATGATTTTTTCAAGGAAGTATTTATTTTAAGGCACTGTATCGCTAAATATATAAAAAAAAACATATATGTACATAAATGCAAACCAAAATTTGCATATTTGTATGTGCAGTGTGGGGGCGAGAGCTGCACGTGTGGTGGGTTATTGGCCGGCTCACGAGATGCAACAGACGCTCTTGTCTGGTGTGCCCGCCCGTGTGCCCCCACTGGCTGTGGTGAGTATTCGCCCAGGCCCCCAAACGTATCTCCCCACACCCACTGAGAGTGCAGTCCCGTCAAGTTGTTCTTCCCACACACCTTGCTGTATGTTATCAGCGATATTTCACCACATGATTTAATGACTGTTTGCCGTATTAATTGATGCGAGTGTTCACTGTACAATCTGTATGCGTGACTCGGAGCACATGATGAATTTTTCATTTTTTTTTTTCGGGTGTTTGAAGAGACAGAACGCAGCCTCCGTGTGTTTGCTTTGTTTACTTTTCATTTTTATTTTCTGGGTTTTTTTTCTTTTTTTGTTCTGTTTGCATTCACGCACGAATATAAAATTAAAAAAAAAAAAAAAATACACTGAAACAATTCGGAATGTTCTAGCAGCTGTCGGCGCAGCATTGTGAATGTCCCCTGTAAGCGGCGACGTCAACTGCGCTGTTGGCGCCGCACTTTGATAGCTTTTTTGTTTTAGCCACGTTTTGTTGTAGCTGTTGTTGTTGCTGGATTCCCGATTAGATAAAAGCCACATACACACCCAACTCCAGTGCGCATGTGTGTGTTGTTTGTTTATTGAATGACATTTTAGAATTTTGTCCAAGCCCCAACATTTGCAAAAAAAAAAAGAAGACCAAAAAGCGGAGAGATTAGCCTTACGGTTTTGACGTCTGAAGTTCTGATTAATCATCAAAGGCAGCATTACGGACGGACTTTTGGGTTGAGGCGGGTTTTGCGATACAGACAACTACAGTGAGAATTCCTATAGACTAACTATATTAAATAAACTAAGTTTATATTCTATTTCTTTCTTAAAACCAAACTACAACTAAATAATCCTCATTTTTCAAGGACACTGCCACACTAAGCCTTTTGTTATTTAGCCAAGGTCACACTTTTGAACAGTTTCTCTGCTATATCTTTACAACAAAAGTCCAAAGAGAAGCCCTAAAGTTAATCAGAGCTTAGACAGTCAGCTCTATTTTCTAGGCTATATATTTTGTTCTAAAAACCACCAATTCGCAATTGCAAACAATTGTTGGCAATAATCCATGGGCGCATTAGTCAACCGTAATAAAGCGATAACGAGTACCCCAACCGAGTCAACAAAATCACAAAGAAATACTTAATCCCAGCGATACATATATTATTTTAATGCAAACGATAAAGAAAGCAAACTGCAAGTCTGATAAAAAAAAGGCAAACTAGGTGTTTGCCAAAGGATTACGTCCAGATTTGTTGCAATGGCTACTTGTGTCATATGATGTGCACCTTGATGGGGCTATTGGTGTGACCGTTCTCTGATATTTTCTGCAATTTTGCAGAACTGAAGCCGAGAAGGTACATCTCCCCCGTTCGTATAAACTATATATCCCTAATCTCACTTCAAGATTATGAATGGTTAAAAAAAAGTGCACAGATAAGGGTTTATTGCATCACTGCATGTGAGGCCTAGTGCCTCAGGAGAGGGGGTTCACTGTGTGTGTGTGTGTGTACTCACCTTTAGCCACCTTGCAGAGGACGATGCCGTACCAGGAGGCCACCGGCGTCTCGTTCTCGTCCTGCGTCTCCAGGAAGCTGCTTCCGTTGCGCGGAATCACCAGCGCCGGCGCCAGCGTCAGCGCCAGCTTCGACGGCGGGCAGTCGAGCGAGTCGAGGGGGTCCTCCTCCTCATCCTCCTCCTCGAGGTCGGCCGAAGCAGCTGCCGCTGCGGCCGCGGCTGTGGCAGCTGCTGCCGCCTCGGCTGCGGCGCTGCTACGAATCTCAACTATGAAGCCGCACTCGACGACGGCGCAGAAGATGCGCTGCTCCTCGGGCTTGAACCACTTGGATTCGCGCAGCTTCTGGACGGCGACGCTGCTGCCGAAGGTGGCGCCCACAATGCCCCCGCCGGCGGAGGACTTGTGCTGGGGCAGATGGTGGTGGCGCAGTGCTAGCGGGTTCTGCTGCTGCTGCAGTGGTGGCGGCCAGTTGGAGGTGGGCGAGCTGGGTGCCGACTGGGAGTAGCCACCGCCGCCGCCGCTAGGTGGAGCTGCCGGTGCAGCTGCTGGCTGGTTGTTGTGGCCCTGCAGGGGCCACCACTTCAGGGAGCTGACAAAGCTATTCGAGCGGTTCATGCCCGGGCCCCAGGAAACAACTTTCACTCGAACAAAAAAAATATAATAGCTTGTGAAGTGCAGTCGGGCGCTTATCACTAAGTTTTCCGCGCGTTTTCCGGCCCACGAAAGACTGATGTTCTGGTTCGCGTCTCTATATGCGCTCCTACTTCTATTCTTTCCAACTCCTATATGTATTTATTTTTTCTATTATTTTCAGTACTGATTTTCCCGATCCAAGTCGCTCTATTTCCTACGCTCCGCTTGAGTTTCGGTCTGGGCCTCTGTCTTGTCGCTGTTTTAAGTTTTTTTTTTCGGCTTGGGGGCTGCTGGTTATGTTTCACGAAGCACGGCTACGGCTGGTTTTCTGCGCTGCGTTTCGTGTTTTTCGTGCTTTTTACGGTTTTCGGTTTACGGTTTGTGCTTGGGCTTCTCTAGGTTATCCGCTCGCTTTCTGCTGCTTCTGCTCTGTCTGAGACTCGAAAGCCAATTGGAATATGTATCTCCGCCGGCTGCGGACGAGAATCGAAGAAACGCTGCCGCTCTCCGTGACGTGCTCTGTTAGCTACAGTGCCTCCCGAAAGTATCAGCACAGTGAGTAAGTAGGTTCGTCATTTTCAGTAGTTTGTTTAGGTTTTAGTACGTAAATAGTCTAGAAACTTATTTATATTTCTTGATATAAGTAGGATTATGTGTGGGAATTCCAGGGTTAAATAACTGCAGATAAAAATATAAAAACAGCAACAAAAGTATCAGTTTCCATAAAAATATATGTGAGATTTAAAAATCTAACTTATTAAAAGTTAAATTTCGAGTAGTTTTTGAGACTACAAAGTTTTTAGCACCCTTTCAAAGATTAAATATTTAGAAATTTCTAGTTTTAAAATATAAAATATAGTTCGTATTGTCCTACAATTTGTTGAAAAATTAGTCTCTATTTATTGTATACTTTTGATGCAATTTTTTTTCCAAAAATAATTTGTCCCTGAAAACTGGGCTACAGAAAATTCTTCTGGTTTCTGTATTAGGCCTGGAGTCATCCAGAATACCATACCTAATTTTTACCTGTAGTTTACTTTTGTGGCTAACAGTAACTGTTAAAACACTTCTCTCCAATCGCAATCTCTCGTTTGGCCCTCTCGCAAGCCGAACGCTATGTTATTTATAAACCCAAAGCCGGTTTCGGCTCGCTCTCCCGCACTGCCTTGCCACACTGCCACTCTCTCCACTCTCCACTCTCGCATCGCCCAGCCGTGGTGAGTTGGGGCTGGCATTCCGTTATGCTTTTTTCGCCCAGCACTCGCATATTGTCGGTGTCCCCACATGTGATTATCTATTCAGCGGCGATTAAGCTCGCCATTCGATCCTTCTCAAGAGATCCATGCTCTCTTTCTCGCCAACAGCCCAGGCTCTGCAGAGCCCAATCACTCTCCCACTTACCACGCACCCATTACCGCACTGCTTACCTTTCCGCCGCCCGTAGTTACCTACCTGAGCGTCATGGAAAAGGTAAAACTTGATTGATTGATGTTAGGAGGAGTTTTATGGTTTAATGGTTTGTTTTCGCATTTTTTCAACAATCCCGATTCCCAAATGCACAAGACCCAGTCATGTGACAGCGGACGGTGGGTAGTCGCTATATGTGAAAAGTTTTCAAATCCATTTTTGAGAAACAAGAAATTTCAAGCTTATTAAATTTTAAATATTTATTGCCCCTAAACTAAATGGCCTTTGAGAAAAACACACCAAGGTTGCACTGGGAAATGATTGATAAAATGATTTTTCGAAAAATTGCGAACTTTCGGAGCTAAAAATAAAAATAAAATGGGGAGCATATCTGATGCTTGTATTTATAGAAGTGTTAGAATATGTCGTTCTTGTTATTTTCTGAATATTTAATAGTAGTTTTCTTGGCTGTCGTATTATTTTCAATGAGACTCTGGCAGTTTGATTATCTTCCATGAATGATCGTAGATTAAAGCTGTGGGACAGCGACCTAAACTCAATTTCTGCAGTGGCACCAAACGAGAAAGTCAACAAGTCAGAAAAACTCATCCCTTTCCATTTCCATTTCCATTTCCAAGCTTTTCTCTGTTTGCATTTTCAAACAACGCTCAGAGCCGGGTAATCGCATTATTAGTTGGCCAAAGACCCTTGGATCCCCACCCACCTCTGTGGAGGGCAATTAGTGCAGCGACTACACGGAGAGAAAGTGCTGGGGATTGCCTTGGGAAGACAGTTCACATTATTTCTCCCTCTGTATCTTAGATAGTGTGTCTCTACTGCTTGCGAATCGATATCTTGAATGACTCGAGTGCCTTTCCCCTCATACATACCTGAAGGCTTGCAATTTGCGCTGCAAAAATTTTAAAAAATAAAAAGAAACAGAAAGTATTCGAACTTTTCGCTGTGACGTCGTCTGTGACGACGACTCCCAACTGAAAACTACAAAGTGCGTGTGTTGGTTGTCACGTAGTAGGTCGGAGAGTGTTCGGTTTTGGGGTTGGGGTGGGGGCTACCCCATGCCACACACACACACACACACACTACGTACACCGCATAGCACACAGCACACACGTCGGTAAACTAATTGGGCCCATTGCCGCTGCCAAAACTTTGGCTCTAAACTGGGCCAAGCACCCAGAACAATGTATGGGAAATTCTTTGGTCAGCTTTTCTTTTATCTGGCTTTTGGGGCAAGGGCTGGGCGGGGCTGGCCATTCGCTGTCAAAATGCGATTAATTATGGTTTATAATTCAATTAAAAAGTGTCGAGAGAGGGATGAGGGAAACCTAATCTTTAAAAGCAAACTCGCAAAGTATGCTCTATTTATATAGGTACTCCCCGCTCTATTAAAAATACTTTGCATAGAACTTATCGTACTTAGTTATTTGATCTAGATAATTGTGTCAAAAGATTTCTCAAGCTAGATACTCTACCATAGGGTCCACTAATCTATTGTGAGCTTTCAATTACAGTGTTTATGGTGTTTTAGTGTGGCTTTCTCACTTTGTAATTAACTTGAGTGTGACCTTTTCCTTAAATGTAAACTTTTAATTCAAAAGTTTTGAGTATTTATGCTAACTACTGTTTTTAGAATTAATAAAAGGTATTAATTCTCATTGAATCTATCTTTATTGAATTTATCTATCTTTTAACACTAAAAAGTGTGGCCGTTTCTTTATCTGAATTGTTAGAGTTGCCAAATCCCTACTGGATTAACTGATCTAAAATTTAGAAGAAAACTTTGCTAACATAATAGAACATTTGAAGTTCGACTTGAGGCTTTTAGTATCTGCCTTCGAGTCTTGTTTTCGTTTCAAGTTTTTCATCTACTCTTCTTACAGTCGTCGTCTCGCTGCTGTCAGCTAAAAATAGATTTTGCAACTTGCTTTTGTTGCTTTTACTTTGTTTTTATTTTTACTTTTTGCATTTGTTGTTTTGGTCGATTAGTATTATTATTGCTTTTGTTTTTGTTGTTGTTGTTGTTGATTTTTCTCCATATCTATTTATAGTTTTAACCTTGACTGCTTGGCGGTGGGCGGTAAACGCGGAGTGGGACAGAGATAGTCGCGTAGAGGCGTAGATAGAAAGCGAGATAGAGGGATTCTCTAATTAGCGAAGCCGGTCCAGTACCGCCCCCAGTCCGACCCAGACCCAGACCCAGGCCCCCCTCCTAGGCATTCCAACTAATTGCATTGCAATTTACGCCGTTTCTGTTTTCATTTTTTCGAGTGTGTGTTGCACATTCCTGCTTTTATTACGCAATCACATTAAAAAGGTTTGTGTAGGTCAGTGCCTTTCAGTCTAAAAAGGAAGAAGCTTGCCTTAAATAGGAAAAAATGAATAATTCATTGAGTTTATAAATCAGAAAAAATAAATAAAAAAGATCTCCAAATCCCGCACACACTTTTGAATAATTTAAAATGCTAAAAAATATGTCTGGTCTCGCAGACAAAACTCATTAAAAATAAAAGTTTTAAGGAAATACTCAACATAACCCATTATTTTCTTTATTCAAAAAAATTAAAAGCTAAACGTAATCTATAAAATTAGTTATGCAAAAAATTAACAGCGACCCACGTGTCGTATGAGTAATATTTGCCTCAAGACCTTTGGAACTCTGTAGCTTGGCGCTTTTCGACTAAAACATTTCCGTTTAAATTTCATAAAATTCTTTTCCATTCATACCGTAAGTACTTTTACTTATTTCGAGTGTCTCGTGATAAGATTGTATTATTATTTTATTTGTGTTTAGAATTACAAGAACTGGTACTTCCCCTTTTTTCGGTTTTCGTTTCTTTAAAACTATTTTACGGGAAAAAGTGTATTAGGGCTTTGTCTAAGATTTTGTTCAGTGAGTAATCAGTCTGTTTCTGCGATTTAATTTATTTTGGGAATGTGTGTGCTAGTTTTAAGTTTCTTTGAAGTTATTTTGAGTATTTGGCAGAGGTATTTTGAGTACATTTTGATAAGATTGCGGTTCAGCTATCAATGCTGATTTGACAGTTTCTTTGTGAAGTGCTTTTCTGGCTTGGAGTGAAATCTAGGCGCCACAGGAGATAGCAGTGTATTTTGCATAATGATACCCGCTACCCACCGACTAGTCACTAGTACCAGGTATTTATTCTCTCCAGATCGCTCCTCTCTCTCTCTGTGTATTGGATTTACTCTCTGTAGGCGAGTGGTCAGAAGAGAGAGAGAAACGGTGGCCAAAACCACCTGAACCAGCCGAACCACCTGTATTTGTTTACCTTTTGTTGTGGCCCGAAGTGTCTGCGAATGCGAGGTGCACGGGCCTTCCGTTCGAGTCGGGTTGCATAAATAATTAAAATGAATATTTATGAAGGGGGTAAACAAAACAAAAACAAAAACAACAATAAAAAACAAAAATAAAAACAAAAGGAAACTGTCATCTCGGATAAGCACGGGGCTCAGGCCCTATGACAAATGGAAGCGTGCGCCAATCTATCCATCTACTTGGCCAAATCCAGGCGCACACATCCGTCTAGATACATTTTGTATCTGTGATCCATCTAGATACACAATGTATCCACACACCCCAGTGTGTGTGTGTGTGTAGATAGATAGATAGATAGCATTTGCATGCCGTGTATCTGTGGCAACCAAACTCGTTTCGTTTCGTACCGTCTCGGTTTCGGTTTTGGTTTTGGTTTTGGTTTTGGTTTCTGTTTCGGTTCATATTTTATTTTTTATTTTTTTGTGTTTTTGTGTTTTTGGGACTTAAAGGCTTCGTTTTGCGCGTTTGCCGGCAAATGCCTTCGATATCTGGTAATATCCAGACTTTGGTCGCTTCTGTCTGAACCCAGACATCGGCAATTATATCTATAATGGCACTCCCCGTGTCTGTGTGAGGGCTGACCTCCACTCATTATACTATTTGCCATTTTTTTATGCAAATTCGGTATCAGTTTGTCCATTCATTCCCACTGAATGGAAGCGAGCTTAGCAGCGTTCTGGCTGGCATTAATTCAACCATAATGTTTTCCTCACACGCTCTTCCCAAAGTGGAAGTTCTTGGTTCTCGAATGGAGACACATACATAGGTGGAAAAAATGACCCCTCAATAGGGAAGGAGATGTGAACAAGGGGTTGGAATTTCTGGCCCTCTGGTCCTTTGATAATTTCCGGATTTCTGCAACGACAACAGCGCTTACAATGGCCCAGGTCCAAGCTTGGATTCCAAACCACATAGCTCCATTGTTTGCACTTTGCCTGGAATTCGGAATTCCTCTCAAGTCGTTTACCAGACAAACAACAAAAGGTACAGGGGTCTCTGGAGGGGAAAGACACGACAAGATTGTCTATTACATATAAGAAAATAATAATATTTAGGCTTGAAATAGAATAAAAAATAAATAACAGCGCCTTCCTCCTCGCTTCTCATAGACTTTAGTTAAGAAACCAGAAAAAATACTACTTTAATACCAACTATTTCTACAAAGTTTATGGATTCTAGAACTACGTAGTTGATTCTAGAAAAGTTGAACCAAAACCTGTTCTGAAATACGAGGGACTACTGTAGCCTAAATGATGTAGGCGTACGTCTATAAATATTTTGAAATCCAATCTGCTTATCAGAGTGCAAAATGGAAATCTATCAATTCGGGCACCTGTCATCACTTGGCGTTTTTGCACACGCCCCCTCCGGCCCCACCGCCCCTCGACAGCTCTGTCGGCGTCGACAGCGAAGCATTCTTTTGGCTGTGGGGCTATTTTTAGGCTGATTTTTATGGCCATGCAAACGAGACACGAGCAAAAAAAAAAAAAGAAAAAGAATATTAATAAAAAAAAAAGAGACAAGACAACAACAAAGTGAATATAAAAATAAAAGACAATAAACAGGCGGGCAGTGCGAGTTCGAAATGTAGATGATTTTTGTTTCTGTTCGAACTCGGAATCCGACTCGGAACTTGGCGTATTTTGACAGCCGGAGAGGAGAGGCTGGTGGTTTCCTGGTGAGAAATGATCAGGACTTATCAGATGGCGGAAGGACTGGAACAGCTGTTTCTCCGAGGCTGCACTCGAAAAAAAGGAAAAGGAAGTCCACAAAATAAACAAAAACAATCGCCTAGAATTCCATTCCGTTTGCCGGTTGTATCTCAAGCTCTCCGCTCTCTCACTGTATCTGCGTATCTTTGTATCTGCAGCTCGGCAGCTCTCTGTTGTGGCCGGCTCTCTGTTTTCCTCGGCCTCTCTTTTTGGTTACAGTGTATTCACCTCCGCCCTAGAGCTTGGGTTTGTTTATTTATTTATCTATTGGGTTGTATTTTTATTAAAAACTTTGTATTCTAAATTCTAATTTAAATTTTATCTCGCTGGAAAGGCAATTCGTGCCTGTGTGATATTTTCCTTAATTATTCATTGAAATGTCTCGCCTTATTATTTTTTATCGTTTTTCATTTTTTGTTTCTTTTTTTGCGCTTTTGTTTTTGTGCAAATTTTTTCTGGCTTTTGTTTACATCTTGCGCTTCGCTCGGCTCATTTGTTGTGCTCGTAGTTTTGCCAAAAAGCAAAGAATTGTTTTTGTCTCGACGTCGCACACACATGTGCGATTTTTTGCGGTTTAATTTTTTTTAGCTTTTTTCTTGTTTTTCTTATTTTTGCGATTTGTTGATGCCGCCGCCACACCTCCAAAAGCAGAGCAACAACAACCACGAAACTCACCACAGTGCAAACTTGCTGCTCTCGGTCTGTTGGATATTTGCAATCAGTCGCCAGAGCAACCCCCCTGGCCTGCTGTTCTTTAATTTTTATATCCCCAGCCCCCTGGCATGTCCTTCCGCTTTCATTCTGTCGATTTAATGGGGTTTCTTGTGCTTTGAAATTCGAGTTCGTTGGGTTCTACCATAAAACTTTTTTTCATATCGTTCACCCTTCATTTTGATGAGCATTTTAGATCAAAAAAGTCTACAAAACCTGGACATAATCTAGTAAATCTTAAAGCTAACTTTTTATACATAAATGTGTTATAGATTATAACCTTTGAACCCTTTCAGCGAGTTCAATAAATTTATTAACTCTCGCTTTTTGTCCAGCCAGCACATAAATATGCTTATACCACTGTGTTCAGAGATCGTCGGAGTGAAGGTTCATTAGACTCGCATCACTCACAGGCCATCATCCCACCCATCATACCTCTCAATGGAGGCCCCCCCCCAGCTTTCAAACTCGCATCCAGCAACCTCGAAAAAAGCATTTTCGCCTCAATGCAAACGCTCTGAAAATTGCATTTGCGGAATTTTTAATTTCGCCAGCATACAGCCAGTCGCACACTTGTAATTTATGTCGGAATAATGCCTCGCATAGAGATATATACACACGATTCTGGTGGTTTGGCCGAGTTGGTGGCGCCAGGAAAACGCATTTCTAGACAAGGTTTCTGATTGACTTTGGCGACCGATGGCTGACTTTTGCGGAGGCCGAATGGCTAGACGGAAGTCTATCGAAAGTTATCGATTTAAACGGGCTAACCTATAAGCCTGATCGATAAATGTTTCCCCCTTTTATTTCCCTTATTTTCGAGCCTGTTACTTTGTATTTACGTTTTGGACATTCAGTGCGGATTACCAACTATAAATATTGGGAAAACAAGACCTCCCTGATCGCATCGGGCTCTATGTTTATGTTTACCAACCTGCTGATGTGTTTGCTGATGCAAATGAATTGTTGTCGCATTTCTGAATTTTTGGCCGCCTGCCCGAGGAGGGGGCCACAATAAAATATAAAGAAAATGGAATAAAATGGGAATTCGTGGCATTTCTGATTGGCAAATGTGCATGCAATTTCCTGCCCAATATCGCAAATAAAATTAAATATATACCCAAAAGTATTTACAATATTTACAAATGGCAGCTATGCCATATACTTTGCTTCGTTTCGATTTAAGGGCATTATCGTCTCGCATTATGTTTCGTATTTTTCTTGGAGGCTTCCTGTTTCTATAATAAGATCACGGGGTCGTAAAGATATGGCCAATTTTTGCACGAATTCTGTTTACCGATCGGAGCGATTGCAGTCCGCAATGTGCATTCGATTATTTCCATAAAACAAGAGCTTGGGAGTCCTTATCGTGGAACGCCATGTGCCGACGTAGGTGGCGCCCCAGCTGATATCGCTGTGCGACTTCCACTAGTCCCTCCTTTGGGTGAGATGAGTGTGCGTCCAATCCTACTTAGTCATCGCAAATGTGATGAAATACAGTGTCCGAAGCACCTGGCTGGCGATAAGTAATCCCCATCCTCCTCGGAACCCCAAGCCAAACAGAAATTCCCTCGCTGAATAGGAATCTGGGCTATACGCATATAAACTTTCGTTATCAGTGTCCCAAATCTGGAAAGCGTATATAGCACTGCTCATTCTTAGTTTAACAGTCGAAGCTGATTAAACTCGTTTATCTGGCGACCTTGAGATAGTGCTAAGAAATCGTATAGCTAATATATTGCGACTTCTCTGATGGAGCAAAAAATTGCACTGTAGAGATAATTTAGTGTCTGTAATGCCACTAAAATGTATGGAAAAAGGTCCATAAATCTTGAGAGACTCGAATCCTAGCAATCATTGCATACTTTTAGGAACTGCCCTGTGACTGACTCCCCTTCAAAGACTGATTTCATTTATGAAGGATTGCCTGTGTTTGCATTTCCAAATTGATTATGAGCCAATGATTTATGTCCCCGCCATATATCCACTCTTATCTCTGGATCTATCGTAATTGCCGGCACCTGACGTCATCGGCAGGTGATTAGTGATTGCCTTATCGTTGGCTCCACCGTTACACTTGTCCATCCGTCCGAAGGCATCATAAATATTGCATTTGCGTATTTCAGATGCAGCCAAGATAAACTGCAAAGCAAAGTGTGTTGATTTATTGACCAGCAGGGTGAGTGGGATTTCTGAATTCGGTTCTCGATGAAGTAACGCTTTTTAGTGCGCAGTTTGCTCGACGACACTCGATTGTATCTAAAAAGTGACAGGGCTACCCTGGAATCAGTTGTGCTAGGACTGGGTTTCAATTATGGTATTTGTGGCATTGCCTAAACCCTATGATTCACTCCACACTCTTCAGTTCAAAAGAGTAAATAGCTCGTTTTTTTGTTAATAATTATTCTCAATCCCTTAATCTTTCATATATTTCTTCGCTTTTTTTTTGAACCCCTTGAGACGAAATTCAAAAGCCACTTGGGCTTCGGGAATTTCGAGAAGCCTTTGGAACTGCCTACGTGTTTGCCAGCACGTCATCCCCCAACCCCTAAGCTTACTCACCTCTCAAACCCAACCCCCATGGACTTGTTCCTCCTATTCACCACTCGAACTTAACACTCGCTCTCTCTCTCTCGCAATTGCTTGGACTTCGGGCTTTTGAGAGCATTGCCTGCCGAGAGCAAACTTACTGGTGTGGTGAGTATAGCACATCCATAGTGGGTAGCATCTCATATTTCATCTGCAGGACTTGTGGGAAATAATGTTAAATATTCATGCATTTTTTGAGTTTAGTTTTTTAATTTTTATTGAGTCATAATTCCATTCCGTTCTTGTTTCATAATGACGTCACTTTCTTAGTGTCTAGGGTATCCTCCTGTCGATTTACTCGTATTCTTAAATGGGACACGATTCCCAGGCTAGCAAATGCCTTGACCCACTGCACACAGCGGTCAACGACTGAAGCAAAAAGCAGGACGGGATGTGGGTCACATGCCCGCCACTTGACCCCCACTGCGTCACCCCATTAGGAACCATGTGTGGCCTCCCTTAGGTCATCCCCAGAGAGCATCAAATGCATAATTCTAGTTTATTGAAACGATGTTCGTATTCTTATTTTAGAGAATTAAATTACTTTAAAACTAAACTACTATTCTATACTGTTTTAAAACAAAAACAATTTCCCTCTTTGTCCTTTGCAGATTGTAACTCGGCGACATGACCTGAAGCTCATTGTGACCTCCGCTACCATGGACTCCACCAAGTTCGCCACCTTCTTCGGGAACGTGCCCACCTTCACCATACCGGGCAGGACCTTTCCCGTCGACGTCATGTTCAGCAAGAACACCTGCGAGGACTATGTGGAGTCGGCGGTGAAGCAGGCCCTGCAGGTCCATCTGACGCCCAACGAGGGCGACATGCTCATCTTCATGCCGGGTCAGGAGGACATCGAGGTGACGTGCGAAGTGCTGGAGGAGAGGCTGGCGGAGATTGAAAAAGCACCAGAGCTAAGCATCCTGCCGATTTACTCGCAGCTGCCGTCTGATCTGCAGGCCAAGATCTTCCAGAAATCCGGTGATGGAGTGCGCAAGTGCGTGGTGGCCACAAATATTGCGGAGACCTCGCTTACGGTCGACGGCATCATCTATGTCATCGACTCCGGCTACTGCAAGCTGAAGGTCTACAATCCGAGGATAGGCATGGACGCCCTGCAGATCTATCCCATATCCCAGGCGAACGCCAATCAGCGCAGCGGTCGAGCCGGAAGAACAGGTCCCGGCCAGGCGTATCGCCTCTACACCCAGCGCCAATACAAGGACGAGCTCCTAGCCCTCACCGTGCCGGAGATTCAGCGCACCAATCTGGCTAACACGGTGCTGCTGCTGAAGTCCTTGGGTGTAGTGGATCTGCTGCAGTTCCACTTCATGGACCCTCCGCCGCAGGACAATATCCTGAACTCGTTGTACCAGCTGTGGATTCTGGGCGCCCTCGATCACACGGGTGCCCTGACCACCTTGGGCCGCCAGATGGCCGAGTTCCCGCTGGATCCACCCCAGTGTCAGATGCTCATCGTGGCCTGCAAGATGGAGTGCAGTGCCGAAGTGTTAATTATTGGTAAGATACAGATAATCCTTCTCCTAGAAAAGTTTGCCAATTAATTAAAACGTAAAAGATTTCTTTTTTTCGTAAAAAAGGCATCATTTTTTCAATTTAAGGCTTAACATTTTTACAAACAGCTCTTCAAGAATTTAAATTTCCCATGACAATCTGGCAACCCCAAATAAAGTCGATAAATCGATAATTTTATATCAAGTTCCATCTCTAGAACACATCGATACATTAAACGATAGGACATTTTTAACGAAGATTTGAAATCATATCGATTAAGATTTCTTAAAAAGAGCTTTAAATCATTCCTCTTTGCCATAAATTTGTCTATTAAACATCTAATTGGAGTAAAAACTTAGAAGTCGATCATTAATTTTTTTCTTTCCACAGTTTCCATGCTTTCGGTGCCTTCCATCTTCTACCGACCCAAAGGACGCGAGGACGAGGCGGATGGTGTGCGCGAAAAGTTCCAGGTGCCTGAATCCGATCACCTGACCTACCTCAATGTCTACCAGCAATGGCGCCAGAACAAGTAAGTCTTTAAATCCATAATCCACGCTACAAATTACTCATATATTTCCTCTCTCAACAGTTATAGCTCCACCTGGTGTAACGAGCACTTTATACACATCAAGGCCATGCGAAAGGTGCGAGAGGTGCGGCAGCAGCTGAAGGACATCATGACCCAGCAAAAGATGAACGTGAAGAGCTGCGGCACCGACTGGGACGTGGTGAGGAAGTGCATCTGTTCCGCCTATTTCTACCAAGCTGCCAGGCTGAAGGGCATCGGAGAGTACGTGAATTTGCGATCGGGAATGCCATGTCACCTGCATCCCACCTCCGCCCTCTACGGACTAGGCACCACACCCGACTATGTCGTCTACCACGAGCTAATCATGACCGCCAAGGAGTACATGCAGTGCGCTACAGCCGTAGATGGCTATTGGCTGGCCGAGCTGGGTCCCATGTTCTTCTCCGTTAAAGAGTCGGGACGCAGTGGTAGGGAAAAGAAGAAACAGGCAGCGGAACACCTGAAGGAAATGGAAGAGCAGATGCTGCAAGCGCAACACGAGATGGAGGAGAGAAAGCAGCAGGCGGCCCAAAGGGAGGAGCAGCTGGCCGCCAAACAGGAGATAGCCACGCCGGGCAATGCCACGCCCCGGAGAACACCCGCTAGAATTGGTCTCTGAAAGTCGAGGGGATTGTTCTTGGCACTTGAGACTTATTTTTTCCACATTTATACAAAACTTTTTTAATTTTTTGTTTGCTAATAAAATTGTATGTGAAATCCATTTGGGATTTAAATAACTGTTCACGTGTTTCCTTATGAAATGAATTATAAGCTAATGATTTTAATTTGCACGAACATTTTTTGGTTCCACGAAGAGGGCTAGTGTTCTATTTATGGCACCGCTATGGACTGTCTAGCTTATGTCCCTCCAGATCCGTTCCTCCCAAAATGCAAAGTTCAAGTGCTCGTAACTTGGCCAATACTGGGTCGATCAGGGATTGTTATACCTTTCCGAGCCGAGCTCTTCAAGGACTATCAGTCTCTATGGAAATCTGGGAAACTTCAATCTGACCCGATTTTGGAAAATTTTCAAAGGGGTAAAAATCATCATGATTTTTTTCGAAAATCGGCTCCGAATTTAGTTACTAAGGTTTTGATGACGGATGAATCTACTCGAAGATCTAAGACCGGGAAGGCATGCCATTTCCCAATCAGTCGAGAATTAGCCAAGTTATGACCTTCAGAAGATGGAGTTTGGTTACACTTTAAAAAATAAAGAATAGTTCTGAAAACCCGATACTTTTTGAAGCTTTTTAGTCAATATCTCAGTAGTTATTTAACCGATTTGGAAACGGAATGTCATTTATTAATCAGAGATCCTATCTCCTCCATTCTGCATCTCAAGTTTCAATAAATTGAACAACTAAAATTTTTCGATTTTTTGAAAATTTTTATGATGGTACCCCTTGGAAAATTTTCGAAAATCGGCTCCGATTTTAGTTACTACGATTTTTTTGGGGAATGATAGTACTCGAGGATCTGAGATCAGGAAGGCATGACACTCCGCGATCAGACACATATAAGCCAAGTTATGGCCATCGAAAGGGGCATAGAACCCATTTCCCGGCCTGACCGGGATTAGAAACAGAATACCTTGGACAACAATACTTCTTTTCCAGTTTTCCCGAGCCGCTTCCCGGCCAGCAACTTCCACGCCCTTAACATCCACGCCAGACACTTTCTCATAGCCAGCGGCAACATTAATACATTCTGCAAACCATGTTCCTGGCCAATGATCTGCTTCGTCGCGGAGCAGGAGCAAACCAAGAAGATGGTGGACACGGAGCTGCACCTGCTCCCGTACGTGGAGAAGCTGCCGGCCAAGATCCAGGGGAACATGGTGGCCTTCTACCGCCGCTTCAACATGCCGGTCCGGAAGCTGCAACTCTCGAAGCTCGAATGGACCAGGACAATGCGGAGCAGGAGCAACAGCTAACGGCGGTGATACCCTGTGATTTCAACACCCGGGCCCTCCTGCTGGAGTACGTGTAGCACTAGATGGGCTCGTTCCTGCGGTGCTCCTGTCTCTTCTATCGCTGCCTGCCCCATATCGACTTCTAGGACATGTTCCCGCTGGACCAGTCGGACTCCTTCGACCTGACTTGCATGTACTTGGGCCTAGATACCAATCTGTGCGTCTAGTTCGACATGGAGACGGTGTTCGCCACCCGGACATACTGCGCGAGGAGCTGGGAGCAGAGAAGGCGTTTGCTACCCCCTGGAACTATGGACTATGCTAGTAATCGACACCCACAGACCCGGGAATCACGGGAATCTGTCACAACATGGTTTATATTAAGCAACTTATTTGAAAATTTGAAATTGTAGTCAGAGGATTATTTTGGAAGGACATCCTGGGAGCATGTCACAGCTGTTTAAATGGGAAACCTCGTCCGAGGTTCTCATTGGAATCGGATCAAAGCTATAATAATGCATAAAGGCTTAAGCTAACATGGTTTCTATTCCAGCATGTGCGCAATTTTATATTTCCCGCCTTCAGATTTCAGTGCTGCAAAACGACAAACACGTGTTAGAGGCGGAACGTAATGTGTATTGGTAAACGCCGATAGTAACTATCGACAAGCGTAGAGGTGGACTATAATGTGTGTTGGTAAGTGGCGATAGTGACTGTTTCATGCAATTTATCGATATTTTATCATCCCTATGACGATTTGCTCATCGCTAAGCTGCTTTCTCATCCCTATGCCGACTAGCCCATCGCTAAGTAAAGTTCCTCCAATTCAGGCGACTTCACGTTAATAAAACTCAGGGAATTCAGTACTGCAAAACGACAAACACTACAGGTGGTGTGTGATATGTGTTCGTAAATGCCGATAGAAACTATCGCTAAGCCTAGAGGTGGGGTATAAGGTGTGTTGGTAAGCGCCGATAGTAACTATCGACAAGCCCAGAGATGGGGTATAATATGTGTTGGTAAACGTCGACAGTAACTATCGCCATAGGCTTATCGATATTTTATCATCACTGTGACGATTTGCTCATCGCTAAGCAGTTTTTTATAAAATAATAAATGGTGGTATAAAAAGAAAATGTGTTTTATTGAGTGGGGGGAGGGGGAAAGGGGATGGTGGGTAAAGGGCATAGGGGAATGCCTAGAAAAAGGAAATTGTCCGATTTTTCTCGAGTTTTCCTGAATTTTAATTTTTGAACTTTTAATATCCAAGACACAACCCTTCGCACCCAAGACACAAAAGTGCATCCAAGACACGACCCATTGCAGCCAAGACACCACCAAGTTATGACGTCACAGGTGGAAGCTCAACCCGTGACGTCACTGTTTAAAGTGGCTGAAAAATTTTAAATTTTCGGCCACTACCAGGCCTGAAGTACTAGGCGAACAGAAACGCCTAGTAGGTCGATTCTACTTTTTGAAACAGTTTTTTGTGAATATCTCGGCCATTTCGCATCCAATCCAGGATTGTGATATGGCATAAAATGCGGAAAAATACGGCCCTTTTATCTGGCCAATAAGATCTGGTATTGGCCAAGTTAACACCGTGTGGTAAACAAATTTGGCTTAAAAAAAATTTTTAAATTTTCAATTGTTTATATCTTGGTCATTTCCCAACCGATCTGGAAGCGAAGTAACATTCCTGGATCAGGACTTCAATATCCTTCGGACTGCATCAAAGGATTTTAAAAATCGAACCACATAATGCTGTGCGGCATCCGCATTTTAGGAAAGGAGAAGCATCACGATTAGTGACGTGGACTACAATTTCATGGGGATCCTGTGATGCAGTTCGAAGGATATTAAAGTCCTGATCCAGGAATAGTACTTCGTTTCCAGATCGGTTGAAAAATGACCAAGATATAAACAATCGAAAAAATAAACATATTTTTTTAGGCCAAATTAGTTAACCACACGGTGTTAACTTGGCCAACACCAGATATTATTAGCCAGATAGAAGGACCGTATTTTTGCGCATTTTTTGAGCTATCGCGATCCTTGATTAAATGCAAAATGGCCGAGTTATTCGTAAAAAAACATTTTCAAAAAGTGGAATCCACCTACTAGGCGTTTCTGTTCGCCTAGTACTTCAGGACTGGTAGCGGCCGAAAATTAAACAATTTTCAGCCACTTTAAACAGTGACGTCACGGGTTGAGCTTCCACCTGTGACGTCATCACTGGGAGGTGTCTTGGCTACATTTTGTGATGGGGGGGTGGGTGGGGAAGGGATGTGTCTTGGATATTTCAGGTGAGGGCGGGGGTTGTGTCTTGGCTGAACCGGTTTGTGACGTCACAGATGGAAGCCCAATCCGTGACGTCACGGACTAAAGTGGCTGAAAATTGTTTAATTTTCGGCCGCTACCAGTCCTGAAGTACTAGGCGAACAGAAACGCCTAGTAGGTCGATTCTATTTTTTGAAACAGTTTTTTGTGAATATCTCGGCCATTTCGCATCCAATCCAGGATTGTGATAGGGCATAAAATGCGGAAAAATACGGCCCTTTTATCTGGCCAATAAGATCTGGTATTGGCCAAGTTAACACCGTGTGGTAAACAAATTTGGCTTAAAAAAAATTTTTAAATTTTCAATTGTTTATATCTTGGTCATTTCCCAACCGATCTGGAAGCGAAGTAACATTCCTGGATCAGGACTTCAATATCCTTCGGACTGCATCAAAGGATTTTAAAAATCGAACCACATAATGCTGTGCGGCATCCGCATTTTAGGAAAGGAGAAGCATCACGATTAGTGACGTGGACTACAATTTCATGGGGATCCTGTGATGCAGTTCGAAGGATATTAAAGTCCTGATCCAGGAATAGTACTTCGTTTCCAGATCGGTTGAAAAATGACCAAGATATAAACAATCGAAAAAATAAACATATTTTTTTAGGCCAAATTTGTTAACCACGCGGTGTTAACTTGGCCAACACCAGAGATTATTGGCCAGATAGAAGGACCGTATTTTTGCGCATTTTTTGAGCTATCGCGATCCTTGATTAAATGCAAAATGGCCGAGATATTCACAAAAAAACATTTTCAAAAAGTGAAATCGACCTACTAGTCGTTTCTGTTCGCCTAGTACTTCAGGCCTGGTAGTGGGCCAAAACCGACGTTTTCGAAGGCGAAAAAAAAGTGCAAGTCATTCCGAAAAATAAAAACTCCGAAAAACTCTGGAAAATTCAGGAAAATTCATGAAAATTCAGGAAAATTCAGAAAAATTCGAAAAAAAATGTGAAAAATTCGAAAAAATCAGGAAAATTCGGGAAAAATTTAAAAAATTTCGGAAAACCTTTTAAAATTTCGGGAAAGTTTTGTGAAATTTTGAAAAATCCCATTTATTTTGTACCCCCCTTTAATAAAACATGCGTAAATGTTCAACATTTTATTGATTTTTTTACAGATCATACAGGCTTACTATACTATAAGTAGACTAAAATAATTATACTATAATTAGACTACACTATACCTAGACAATATGTACTATAACTAATCTATCAGAGACTTAGAAATACATATATGGTAAAACTTCTGGAAATGCTGCTTCAAGGACCTCAATTGGCATAGATTCCCACGACGCATAACTGAAGATCCTCCTTGCGTTGGCCCTGGCCCTTTGAATTTTTGCAAAAATCCCCTTTCCATTTTTTCGAAAATCGGGTCGAAAATGAGTTGTTCGATATCGAAAAACTAGTGATGCAGTTCGAAGGACATCGATGTCCTCATTCCAAAAATGCACGGCGTTGCCAGATCGGGCCAGAAATGGAACTTCTAGAGCGCATATCTCGGCCGTTTGTGGCCCGATCTGGCCGCACATTTTCGGAATCAGCGCCTCGAAATTAGTCGAACTGCATCCAAAGTTTTCCGAAATCGGACAACAAAATTTTTAGCGAAAATCGAAAAAAATCGTGATGTAACCCCTTTCCATTTTTTCGAAAATCGGGTCGAAAATGAGTTGTTCGATATCGAAAAACTAGTGATGCAGTTCGAAGGACATCGATGTCCTGATTCCGAAAATGCACGGCGTTGCCAGATCGGGCCAAAATTGCGCTTTGTACAGCGTATATCTCGGCCATTTGTGGCCCGATCTGGCAACGCCGCGCATTTTCGGAATCAGCGCCTCGAAATTAGTCGAACTGCATCCAATTTTTCCGAAATCGAACAACAACATTTTTAGCGAAAATCGAAAAAAATCGTGATGTAACCCCTTTCCATTTTTTCGAAAATCGGGTCGAAAATGAGTTGTTCGATATCGAAAAAC
The DNA here is from genome assembly GCA_035047585.1 of Drosophila monieri. Lineage (NCBI taxonomy): Eukaryota > Metazoa > Arthropoda > Insecta > Diptera > Drosophilidae > Drosophila > Drosophila monieri. The sequence goes on along the minus strand of JAWNPJ010000061.1, from coordinate 8,029,988 downwards.
TAGTGATGCAGTTCGAAGGACATCGATGTCCTGATTCCGAAAATGCACGGCGTTGCCAGATCGGGCCAAAATTGCGCTTTGTACAGCGTATATCTCGGCCATTTGTGGCCCGATCTGGCAACGCCGCGCATTTTCGGAATCAGCGCCTCGAAATTAGTCGAACTGCATCCAATTTTTCCGAAATCGAACAACAACATTTTTAGCGAAAATCGAAAAAAATCGTGATGTAACCCCTTTCCATTTTTTCGAAAATCGGGTCGAAAATGAGTTGTTCGATATCGAAAAACTAGTGATGCAGTTCGAAGGACATCGATGTCCTGATTCCGAAAATGCACGGCGTTGCCAGATCGGGCCAAAATTGCGCTTTGTACAGCGTATATCTCGGCCATTTGTGGCCCGATCTGGCAACGCCGCGCATTTTCGGAATCAGCGCCTCGAAATTAGTCGAACTGCATCCAATTTTTCCGAAATCGAACAACAACATTTTTAGCGAAAATCGAAAAAAATCGTGATGTAACCCCTTTCCATTTTTTCGAAAATCGGGTCGAAAATGAGTTGTTCGATATCGAAAAACTAGTGATGCAGTTCGAAGGACATCGATGTCCTGATTCCGAAAATGCACGGCGTTGCCAGATCGGGCCAGAAATGGAGTTTCTAGGGCGCATATCTCGGCCGTTTGTTACCCGATCTGGCAACGCCGCGCATTTTCGGAATCAGCGCCTCGAAATTAGTCGAATTGCATCCAAAGTTTTCCGAAATCGGACAACAAAATTTTTAGCGAAAATCGAAAAAAATCGTGATGTAACCCCTTTCCATTTTTTCGAAAATCGGGTCGAAAATGAGTTGTTCGATATCGAAAAACTAGTGATGCAGTTCGAAGGACATCGATGTCCTGATTCCGAAAATGCACGGCGTTGCCAGATCGGGCCAGAAATGGAGTTTCTAGAGCGCATATCTCGGCCGTTTGTTACCCGATCTGGCAACGCCGCGCATTTTCGGAATCAGCGCCTCGAAATTAGTCGAATTGCATCCAAAGTTTTCCGAAATCGGACAACAAAATTTTTAGCGAAAATCGAAAAAAATCGTGATGTAACCCCTTTCCATTTTTTCGAAAATCGGGTCGAAAATGAGTTGTTCGATATCGAAAAACTAGTGATGCAGTTCGAAGGACATCGATGTCCTGATTCCGAAAATGCACGGCGTTGCCAGATCGGGCCAGAAATGCGCTTTCTAGAGCGTATATCTCGGCCGTTTGTGGCCCGATCTGGCAACGCCGCACATTTTCGGAATCAGCGCCTCAATTCTAGTCGAACTGCATCCAAAGTTTTCCGAAATCGGACAACAAAATTTTTAGCGAAAATCGAAAAAAATCGTGATGTAACCCCTTTCCATTTTTTCGAAAATCGGGTCGAAAATGAGTTGTTCGATATCGAAAAACTACTGATGCAGTTCGAAGGACATCGATGTCCTGATTCCGAAAATGCACGGCGTTGCCAGATCGGGCCAGAAATGCGCTTTCTAGAGCGTATATCTCGGCCGTTTGTGGCCCGATCTGGCAACGCCGCACATTTTCGGAATCAGTGCCTCAATTCTAGTCGAACTGCATCCAAAGTTTTCCGAAATCGGACAACAAAATTTTTAGCGAAAATCGAAAAAAATCGTGATGTAACCCCTTTCCATTTTTTCGAAAATCGGGTCGAAAATGAGTTGTTCGATATCGAAAAACTACTGATGCAGTTCGAAGGACATCGATGTCCTGATTCCGAAAATGCACGGCGTTGCCAGATCGGGCCAAAATTGCGCTTTGTACAGCGTATATCTCGGCCATTTGTGGCCCGATCTGGCAACGCCGCGCATTTTCGGAATCAGCGCCTCGAAATTAGTCGAACTGCATCCAATTTTTCCGAAATCGAACAACAACATTTTTAGCGAAAATCGAAAAAAATCGTGATGTAACCCCTTTCCATTTTTTCGAAAATCGGGTCGAAAATGAGTTGTTCGATATCGAAAAACTACTGATGCAGTTCGAAGGACATCGATGTCCTGATTCCGAAAATGCACGGCGTTGCCAGATCGGGCCAGAAATGCGCTTTCTAGAGCGTATATCTCGGCCGTTTGTGGCCCGATCTGGCAACGCCGCACATTTTCGGAATCAGTGCCTCAATTCTAGTCGAACTGCATCCAAAGTTTTCCGAAATCGGACAACAAAATTTTTAGCGAAAATCGAAAAAAATCGTGATGTAACCCCTTTCCATTTTTTCGAAAATCGGGTCGAAAATGAGTTGTTCGATATCGAAAAACTAGTGATGCAGTTCGAAGGACATCGATGTCCTGATTCCGAAAATGCACGGCGTTGCCAGATCGGGCCAAAATTGCGCTTTGTACAGCGTATATCTCGGCCATTTGTGGCCCGATCTGGCAACGCCGCGCATTTTCGGAATCAGCGCCTCGAAATTAGTCGAACTGCATCCAATTTTTCCGAAATCGAACAACAACATTTTTAGCGAAAATCGAAAAAAATCGTGATGTAACCCCTTTCCATTTTTTCGAAAATCGGGTCGAAAATGAGTTGTTCGATATCGAAAAACTAGTGATGCAGTTCGAAGGACATCGATGTCCTGATTCCGAAAATGCACGGCGTTGCCAGATCGGGCCAGAAATGGAGTTTCTAGGGCGCATATCTCGGCCGTTTGTTACCCGATCTGGCAACGCCGCGCATTTTCGGAATCAGCGCCTCGAAATTAGTCGAATTGCATCCAAAGTTTTCCGAAATCGGACAACAAAATTTTTAGCGAAAATCGAAAAAAATCGTGATGTAACCCCTTTCCATTTTTTCGAAAATCGGGTCGAAAATGAGTTGTTCGATATCGAAAAACTAGTGATGCAGTTCGAAGGACATCGATGTCCTGATTCCGAAAATGCACGGCGTTGCCAGATCGGGCCAGAAATGTAGTTTCTAGAGCGCATATCTCGGCCGTTTGTTACCCGATCTGGCAACGCCGCGCATTTTCGGAATCAGCGCCTCGAAATTAGTCGAATTGCATCCAAAGTTTTCCGAAATCGGACAACAAAATTTTTAGCGAAAATCGAAAAAAATCGTGATGTAACCCCTTTCCATTTTTTCGAAAATCGGGTCGAAAATGAGTTGTTCGATATCGAAAAACTACTGATGCAGTTCGAAGGACATCGATGTCCTGATTCCGAAAATGCACGGCGTTGCCAGATCGGGCCAGAAATGCGCTTTCTAGAGCGTATATCTCGGCCGTTTGTGGCCCGATCTGGCAACGCCGCACATTTTCGGAATCAGTGCCTCAATTCTAGTCGAACTGCATCCAAAGTTTTCCGAAATCGGACAACAAAATTTTTAGCGAAAATCGAAAAAAATCGTGATGTAACCCCTTTCCATTTTTTCGAAAATCGGGTCGAAAATGAGTTGTTCGATATCGAAAAACTAGTGATGCAGTTCGAAGGACATCGGTGTCCTGATTCCGAAAATGCACGGCGTTGCCAGATCGGGCCAGAAATGCGCCTTCTAGGGCCCATATCTCGGCCATTTGTGGCCCGATCTGGCAACGCCGCACATTTTCGGAATCAGCGCCCCAATATTAGTCGAACTGCATCAAAAGATTTGCGAAATCGGACAACAAAATTTTTAGCGAAAATCGAAAAAAATCGTGATGTAACCCCTTTCCATTTTTTCGAAAATCGGGTCGCAAATGAATTGTTCGATATCGAAAAACTAGTGATGCAGTTCGAAGGACATCGGTGTCCTGATTCCAAAAATGCACGGCGTTGCCAGATCGGGCCAAAATTGCGCTTTGTACAGCGTATATCTCGGCCATTTGTGGCCCGATCTGGCAACGCCGCGCATTTTCGGAATCAGCGCCTCGAAATTAGTCGAATTGCATCCAAAGTTTTCCGAAATCGGACAACAAAATTTTTAGCGAAAATCGAAAAAAATCGTGATGTAACCCCTTTCCATTTTTTCGAAAATCGGGTCGAAAATGAGTTGTTCGATATCGAAAAACTAGTGATGCAGTTCGAAGGACATCGATGTCCTGATTCCGAAAATGCACGGCGTTGCCAGATCGGGCCAGAAATGCGCTTTCTAGAGCGTATATCTCGGCCGTTTGTGGCCCGATCTGGCAACGCCGCACATTTTCGGAATCAGTGCCTCAATTCTAGTCGAACTGCATCCAAAGTTTTCCGAAATCGGACAACAAAATTTTTAGCGAAAATCGAAAAAAATCGTGATGTAACCCCTTTCCATTTTTTCGAAAATCGGGTCGAAAATGAGTTGTTCGATATCGAAAAACTAGTGATGCAGTTCGAAGGACATCGATGTCCTGATTCCGAAAATGCACGGCGTTGCCAGATCGGGCCAGAAATGCGCCTTCTAGGGCCCATATCTCGGCCATTTGTGGCCCGATCTGGCAACGCCGCACATTTTCGGAATCAGCGCCCCAATATTAGTCGAACTGCATCAAAAGATTTGCGAAATCGGACAACAAAATTTTTAGCGAAAATCGAAAAAAATCGTGATGTAACCCCTTTCCATTTTTTCGAAAATCGGGTCGAAAATGAGTTGTTCGATATCGAAAAACTAGTGATGCAGTTCGAAGGACATCGATGTCCTGATTCCGAAAATGCACGGCGTTGCCAGATCGGGCCAGAAATGGAGTTTCTAGAGCGCATATCTCGGCCGTTTGTTACCCGATCTGGCAACGCCGCGCATTTTCGGAATCAGCGCCTCGAAATTAGTCGAATTGCATCCAAAGTTTTCCGAAATCGGACAACAAAATTTTTAGCGAAAATCGAAAAAAATCGTGATGTAACCCCTTTCCATTTTTTCGAAAATCGGGTCGAAAATGAGTTGTTCGATATCGAAAAACTAGTGATGCAGTTCGAAGGACATCGATGTCCTGATTCCGAAAATGCACGGCGTTGCCAGATCGGGCCAGAAATGCGCTTTCTAGAGCGTATATCTCGGCCGTTTGTGGCCCGATCTGGCAACGCCGCACATTTTCGGAATCAGTGCCTCAATTCTAGTCGAACTGCATCCAAAGTTTTCCGAAATCGGACAACAAAATTTTTAGCGAAAATCGAAAAAAATCGTGATGTAACCCCTTTCCATTTTTTCGAAAATCGGGTCGCAAATGATTTGTTTGATATCGAAAAACTAGCGATGCAGTTCGAAGGACATCGATGTCCTGATTCCGAAAATGCACGGCGTTGCCAGATCGGGCCAGAAATGCGCTTTCTAGAGCGTATATCTCGGCCGTTTGTGGCCCGATCTGGCAACGCCGCGCATTTTCGGAATCAGCGCCTTGAAATTAGTCGAATTGCATCCAAAGTTTTCCGAAATCGGACAACAAAATTTTTTGCGAAAATCGAAAAAAATCGTGATGTAACCCCTTTCCATTTTTTCGAAAATCGGGTCGAAAATGAGTTGTTCGATATCGAAAAACTAGCGATGCAGTTCGAAGGACATCGATGTCCTGATTCCAAAAATGCACGGCGTTGCCAGATCGGGCCAGAAATGGAGTTTCTAGAGCGCATATCTCGGCCGTTTGTTACCCGATCTGGCAACGCCGCACATTTTCGGAATCAGCGCCTCAATTCTAGTCGAACTGCATCCAAAGTTTTCCGAAATCGGACAACAAAATTTTTAGCGAAAATCGAAAAAAATCGTGATGTAACCCCTTTCCATTTTTTCGAAAATCGGGTCGCAAATGATTTGTTTGATATCGAAAAACTAGCGATGCAGTTCGAAGGACATCGATGTCCTGATTCCAAAAATGCACGGCGTTGCCAGATCGGGCCAGAATTGCGCTTTGTACAGCGTATATCTCGGCCGTTTGTGGCCCGATCTGGCAACGCCGCACATTTTCGGAATCAGCGCCTCAATTCTAGTCGAACTGCATCCAAAGTTTTCCGAAATCGGACAACAAAATTTTTAGCGAAAATCGAAAAAAATCGTGATGTAACCCCTTTCCATTTTTTCGAAAATCGGGTCGCAAATGATTTGTTTGATATCGAAAAACTAGCGATGCAGTTCGAAGGACATCGATGTCCTGATTCCAAAAATGCACGGCGTTGCCAGATCGGGCCAGAATTGCGCTTTGTACAGCGTATATCTCGGCCGTTTGTGGCCCGATCTGGCAACGCCGCACATTTTCGGAATCAGCGCCTCAATTCTAGTCGAACTGCATCCAAAGTTTTCCGAAATCGGACAACAAAATTTTTAGCGAAAATCGAAAAAAATCGTGATGTAACCCCTTTCCATTTTTTCGAAAATCGGGTCGAAAATGAGTTGTTCGATATCGAAAAACTAGTGATGCAGTTCGAAGGACATCGATGTCCTGATTCCAAAAATGCACGGCGTTGCCAGATCGGGCCAGAAATGCGCTTTCTAGAGCGTATATCTCGGCCGTTTGTGGCCCGATCTGGCAACGCCGCACATTTTCGGAATCAGCGCCTCAATTCTAGTCGAACTGCATCCAAAGTTTTCCGAAATCGGACAACAAAATTTTTAGCGAAAATCGAAAAAAATCGTGATGTAACCCCTTTCCATTTTTTCGAAAATCGGGTCGCAAATGATTTGTTTGATATCGAAAAACTAGCGATGCAGTTCGAAGGACATCGATGTCCTGATTCCAAAAATGCACGGCGTTGCCAGATCGGGCCAGAATTGCGCTTTGTACAGCGTATATCTCGGCCGTTTGTGGCCCGATCTGGCAACGCCGCACATTTTCGGAATCAGCGCCCCAATATTAGTCGAACTGCATCAAAATTTTTCCGAAATCGGACAACAAAATTTTTAGCGAAAATCGAAAAAAATCGTGATGTAACCCCTTTCCATTTTTTCGAAAATCGGGTCGAAAATGAGTTGTTCGATATCGAAAAACTAGTGATGCAGTTCGAAGGACATCGATGTCCTGATTCCAAAAATGCACGGCGTTGCCAGATCGGGCCAGAATTGCGCTTTGTACAGCGTATATCTCGGCCGTTTGTGGCCCGATCTGGCAACGCCGCACATTTTCGGAATCAGCGCCCCAATATTAGTCGAACTGCATCAAAATTTTTCCGAAATCGGACAACAAAATTTTTAGCGAAAATCGAAAAAAATCGTGATGTAACCCCTTTCCATTTTTTCGAAAATCGGGTCGAAAATGAGTTGTTCGATATCGAAAAACTAGTGATGCAGTTCGAAGGACATCGATGTCCTGATTCCAAAAATGCACGGCGTTGCCAGATCGGGCCAGAAATACGCCTTCTAGAGCGCATATCTCGGCCGTTTGTGGCCCGATCTGGCAACGCCGCACATTTTCGGAATCAGCGCCCCAATATTAGTCGAACTGCATCAAAATTTTTCCGAAATCGGACAACAAAATTTTTAGCGAAAATCGAAAAAAATCGTGATGTAACCCCTTTCCATTTTTTCGAAAATCGGGTCGCAAATGATTTGTTTGATATCGAAAAACTAGCGATGCAGTTCGAAGGACATCGATGTCCTGATTCCGAAAATGCACGGCGTTGCCAGATCGGGCCAGAAATGCGCTTTCTAGAGCGTATATCTCGGCCGTTTGTGGCCCGATCTGGCAACGCCGCGCATTTTCGGAATCAGCGCCTTGAAATTAGTCGAATTGCATCCAAAGTTTTCCGAAATCGGACAACAAAATTTTTTGCGAAAATCGAAAAAAATCGTGATGTAACCCCTTTCCATTTTTTCGAAAATCGGGTCGAAAATGAGTTGTTCGATATCGAAAAACTAGCGATGCAGTTCGAAGGACATCGATGTCCTGATTCCAAAAATGCACGGCGTTGCCAGATCGGGCCAGAAATGGAGTTTCTAGAGCGCATATCTCGGCCGTTTGTTACCCGATCTGGCAACGCCGCACATTTTCGGAATCAGCGCCTCAATTCTAGTCGAACTGCATCCAAAGTTTTCCGAAATCGGACAACAAAATTTTTAGCGAAAATCGAAAAAAATCGTGATGTAACCCCTTTCCATTTTTTCGAAAATCGGGTCGCAAATGATTTGTTTGATATCGAAAAACTAGCGATGCAGTTCGAAGGACATCGATGTCCTGATTCCAAAAATGCACGGCGTTGCCAGATCGGGCCAGAATTGCGCTTTGTACAGCGTATATCTCGGCCGTTTGTGGCCCGATCTGGCAACGCCGCACATTTTCGGAATCAGCGCCCCAATATTAGTCGAACTGCATCAAAATTTTTCCGAAATCGGACAACAAAATTTTTAGCGAAAATCGAAAAAAATCGTGATGTAACCCCTTTCCATTTTTTCGAAAATCGGGTCGAAAATGAGTTGTTCGATATCGAAAAACTAGTGATGCAGTTCGAAGGACATCGATGTCCTGATTCCAAAAATGCACGGCGTTGCCAGATCGGGCCAGAATTGCGCTTTGTACAGCGTATATCTCGGCCGTTTGTGGCCCGATCTGGCAACGCCGCACATTTTCGGAATCAGCGCCCCAATATTAGTCGAACTGCATCAAAATTTTTCCGAAATCGGACAACAAAATTTTTAGCGAAAATCGAAAAAAATCGTGATGTAACCCCTTTCCATTTTTTCGAAAATCGGGTCGAAAATGAGTTGTTCGATATCGAAAAACTAGCGATGCAGTTCGAAGGACATCGATGTCCTGATTCCAAAAATGCACGGCGTTGCCAGATCGGGCCAGAAATGCGCTTTCTAGAGCGTATATCTCGGCCGTTTGTGGCCCGATCTGGCAACGCCGCACATTTTCGGAATCAGCGCCTCAATTCTAGTCGAACTGCATCCAAAGTTTTCCGAAATCGGACAACAAAATTTTTAGCGAAAATCGAAAAAAATCGTGATGTAACCCCTTTCCATTTTTTCGAAAATCGGGTCGAAAATGATTTGTTTGATATCGAAAAACTAGCGATGCAGTTCGAAGGACATCGATGTCCTGATTCCAAAAATGCACGGCGTTGCCAGATCGGGCCAGAAATACGCCTTCTAGAGCGCATATCTCGGCCGTTTGTGGCCCGATCTGGCAACGCCGCACATTTTCGGAATCAGCGCCTCAATTCTAGTCGAACTGCATCCAAAGTTTTCCGAAATCGGACAACAAAATTTTTAGCGAAAATCGAAAAAAATCGTGATGTAACCCCTTTCCATTTTTTCGAAAATCGGGTCGAAAATGAGTTGTTCGATATCGAAAAACTAGCGATGCAGTTCGAAGGACATCGATGTCCTGATTCCAAAAATGCACGGCGTTGCCAGATCGGGCCAGAAATGCGCTTTCTAGAGCGTATATCTCGGCCGTTTGTGGCCCGATCTGGCAACGCCGCACATTTTCGGAATCAGCGCCTCAATTCTAGTCGAACTGCATCCAAAGTTTTCCGAAATCGGACAACAAAATTTTTAGCGAAAATCGAAAAAAATCGTGATGTAACCCCTTTCCATTTTTTCGAAAATCGGGTCGAAAATGAGTTGTTCGATATCGAAAAACTAGTGATGCAGTTCGAAGGACATCGATGTCCTGATTCCAAAAATGCACGGCGTTGCCAGATCGGGCCAGAAATACGCCTTCTAGAGCGCATATCTCGGCCGTTTGTGGCCCGATCTGGCAACGCCGCACATTTTCGGAATCAGCGCCTCGAAATTAGTCGAATTGCATCCAAATTTTTCCGAAATCGGACAACAAAATTTTTAGCGAAAATCGAAAAAAATCGTGATGTAACCCCTTTCCATTTTTTGGAAAATCGGGTCGAAAATGAGTTGTTTGATATCGAAAAACTAGCGATGCAGTTCGAAGGACATCGATGTCCTGATTCCAAAAATGCACGGCGTTGCCAGATCGGGCCAGAAATGCGCTTTCTAGAGCGTATATCTCGGCCGTTTGTGGCCCGATCTGGCAACGCCGCACATTTTCGGAATCAGCGCCTCAATTCTAGTCGAACTGCATCCAAAGTTTTCCGAAATCGGACAACAAAATTTTTAGCGAAAATCGAAAAAAATCGTGATGTAACCCCTTTCCATTTTTTCGAAAATCGGGTCGAAAATGATTTGTTTGATATCGAAAAACTAGCGATGCAGTTCGAAGGACATCGATGTCCTGATTCCAAAAATGCACGGCGTTGCCAGATCGGGCCAGAAATACGCCTTCTAGAGCGCATATCTCGGCCGTTTGTGGCCCGATCTGGCAACGCCGCACATTTTCGGAATCAGCGCCTCAATTCTAGTCGAACTGCATCCAAAGTTTTCCGAAATCGGACAACAAAATTTTTAGCGAAAATCGAAAAAAATCGTGATGTAACCCCTTTCCATTTTTTCGAAAATCGGGTCGAAAATGAGTTGTTCGATATCGAAAAACTAGCGATGCAGTTCGAAGGACATCGATGTCCTGATTCCAAAAATGCACGGCGTTGCCAGATCGGGCCAGAAATGCGCTTTGTACAGCGTATATCTCGGCCGTTTGTGGCCCGATCTGGCAACGCCGCACATTTTCGGAATCAGCGCCTCAATTCTAGTCGAACTGCATCCAAAGTTTTCCGAAATCGGACAACAAAATTTTTAGCGAAAATCGAAAAAAATCGTGATGTAACCCCTTTCCATTTTTTGGAAAATCGGGTCGAAAATGAGTTGTTCGATATCGAAAAACTAGTGATGCAGTTCGAAGGACATCGATGTCTTGATTCCAAAAATGCACGGCGTTGCCAGATCGGGCCAGAAATGCGCTTTCTAGAGCGTATATCTCGGCCGTTTGTGGCCCGATCTGGCAACGCCGCACATTTTCGGAATCAGCGCCTCAATTCTAGTCGAACTGCATCCAAAGTTTTCCGAAATCGGACAACAAAATTTTTAGCGAAAATCGAAAAAAATCGTGATGTAACCCCTTTCCATTTTTTGGAAAATCGGGTCGAAAATGAGTTGTTTGATATCGAAAAACTAGCGATGCAGTTCGAAGGACATCGATGTCCTGATTCCAAAAATGCACGGCGTTGCCAGATCGGGCCAGAATTGCGCTTTGTACAGCGTATATCTCGGCCGTTTGTGGCCCGATCTGGCAACGCCGCACATTTTCGGAATCAGCGCCCCAATATTAGTCGAACTGCATCAAAATTTTTCCGAAATCGGACAACAAAATTTTTAGCGAAAATCGAAAAAAATCGTGATGTAACCCTTTCCATTTTTTGGAAAATCGGGTCGAAAATGAGTTGTTCGATATCGAAAAACTAGTGATGCAGTTCGAAGGACATCGATGTCCTGATTCCAAAAATGCACGGCGTTGCCAGATCGGGCCAGAAATGCGCTTTCTAGAGCGTATATCTCGGCCGTTTGTGGCCCGATCTGGCAACGCCGCACATTTTCGGAATCAGCGCCTCAATTCTAGTCGAACTGCATCCAAAGTTTTCCGAAATCGGACAACAAAATTTTTAGCGAAAATCGAAAAAAATCGTGATGTAACCCCTTTCCATTTTTTCGAAAATCGGGTCGAAAATGAGTTGTTTGATATCGAAAAACTAGCGATGCAGTTCGAAGGACATCGATGTCCTGATTCCAAAAATGCACGGCGTTGCCAGATCGGGCCAGAATTGCGCTTTGTACAGCGTATATCTCGGCCGTTTGTGGCCCGATCTGGCAACGCCGCACATTTTCGGAATCAGCGCCCCAATATTAGTCGAACTGCATCAAAATTTTTCCGAAATCGGACAACAAAATTTTTAGCGAAAATCGAAAAAAATCGTGATGTAACCCCTTTCCATTTTTTCGAAAATCGGGTCGAAAATGAGTTGTTCGATATCGAAAAACTAGTGATGCAGTTCGAAGGACATCGATGTCCTGATTCCAAAAATGCACGGCGTTGCCAGATCGGGCCAGAAATGGAGTTTCTAGAGCGCATATCTCGGCCGTTTGTTACCCGATCTGGCAACGCCGCGCATTTTCGGAATCAGCGCCTCGAAATTAGTCGAATTGCATCCAAAGTTTTCCGAAATCGGACAACAAAATTTTTAGCGAAAATCGAAAAAAATCGTGATGTAACCCCTTTCCATTTTTTCGAAAATCGGGTCGAAAATGAGTTGTTCGATATCGAAAAACTAGTGATGCAGTTCGAAGGACATCGATGTCCTGATTCCAAAAATGCACGGCGTTGCCAGATCGGGCCAGAAATGCGCTTTCTAGAGCGTATATCTCGGCCGTTTGTGGCCCGATCTGGCAACGCCGCACATTTTCGGAATCAGCGCCTCAATTCTAGTCGAACTGCATCCAAAGTTTTCCGAAATCGGACAACAAAATTTTTAGCGAAAATCGAAAAAAATCGTGATGTAACCCCTTTCCATTTTTTCGAAAATCGGGTCGAAAATGAGTTGTTCGATATCGAAAAACTAGTGATGCAGTTCGAAGAACATCGATGTCCTGATTCCAAAAATGCACGGCGTTGCCAGATCGGGCCAGAAATGCGCTTTCTAGAGCGTATATCTCGGCCGTTTGTGGCCCGATCTGGCAACGCCGCACATTTTCGGAATCAGCGCCTCAATTCTAGTCGAACTGCATCCAAAGTTTTCCGAAATCGGACAACAAAATTTTTAGCGAAAATCGAAAAAAATCGTGATGTAACCCCTTTCCATTTTTTGGAAAATCGGGTCGAAAATGAGTTGTTCGATATCGAAAAACTAGCGATGCAGTTCGAAGGACATCGATGTCCTGATTCCAAAAATGCACGGCGTTGCCAGATCGGGCCAGAATTGCGCTTTGTACAGCGTATATCTCGGCCGTTTGTGGCCCGATCTGGCAACGCCGCACATTTTCGGAATCAGCGCCCCAATATTAGTCGAACTGCATCAAAATTTTTCCGAAATCGGACAACAAAATTTTTAGCGAAAATCGAAAAAAATCGTGATGTAACCCCTTTCCATTTTTTCGAAAATCGGGTCGAAAATGAGTTGTTCGATATCGAAAAACTACTGATGCAGTTCGAAGGACATCGATGTCCTGATTCCGAAAATGCACGGCGTTGCCAGATCGGGCCAGAAATGCGCTTTCTAGAGCGTATATCTCGGCCGTTTGTGGCCCGATCTGGCAACGCCGCACATTTTCGGAATCAGCGCCTCAATTCTAGTCGAACTGCATCCAAATTTTTCCGAAATCGGACAACAAAATTTTTAGCGAAAATCGAAAAAAATCGTGATGTAACCCCTTTCCATTTTTTCGAAAATCGGGTCGAAAATGAGTTGTTCGATATCGAAAAACTAGTGATGCAGTTCGAAGGACATCGATGTCCTGATTCCAAAAATGCACGGCGTTGCCAGATCGGGCCAGAAATGCGCTTTCTAGAGCGTATATCTCGGCCGTTTGTGGCCCGATCTGGCAACGCCGCACATTTTCGGAATCAGCGCCTCAATTCTAGTCGAACTGCATCCAAATTTTTCCGAAATCGGACAACAAAATTTTTAGCGAAAATCGAAAAAAAACGTGATGTAACCCCTTTCCATTTTTTGGAAAATCGGGTCGAAAATGAGTTGTTTGATATCGAAAAACTAGTGATGCAGTTCGAAGGACATCGATGTCTTGATTCCAAAAATGCACGGCGTTGCCAGATCGGGCCAGAAATGCGCTTTCTAGAGCGTATATCTCGGCCGTTTGTGGCCCGATCTGGCAACGCCGCACATTTTCGGAATCAGCGCCTCAATTCTAGTCGAACTGCATCCAAAGTTTTCCGAAATCGGACAACAAAATTTTTAGCGAAAATCGAAAAAAATCGTGATGTAACCCCTTTCCATTTTTTGGAAAATCGGGTCGAAAATGAGTTGTTCGATATCGAAAAACTAGTGATGCAGTTCGAAGGACATCGATGTCTTGATTCCAAAAATGCACGGCGTTGCCAGATCGGGCCAGAAATGCGCTTTCTAGAGCGTATATCTCGGCCGTTTGTGGCCCGATCTGGCAACGCCGCACATTTTCGGAATCAGCGCCTCAATTCTAGTCGAACTGCATCCAAAGTTTTCCGAAATCGGACAACAAAATTTTTAGCGAAAATCGAAAAAAATCGTGATGTAACCCCTTTCCATTTTTTGGAAAATCGGGTCGAAAATGAGTTGTTTGATATCGAAAAACTAGCGATGCAGTTCGAAGGACATCGATGTCCTGATTCCAAAAATGCACGGCGTTGCCAGATCGGGCCAGAATTGCGCTTTGTACAGCGTATATCTCGGCCGTTTGTGGCCCGATCTGGCAACGCCGCACATTTTCGGAATCAGCGCCCCAATATTAGTCGAACTGCATCAAAATTTTTCCGAAATCGGACAACAAAATTTTTAGCGAAAATCGAAAAAAATCGTGATGTAACCCTTTCCATTTTTTGGAAAATCGGGTCGAAAATGAGTTGTTCGATATCGAAAAACTAGTGATGCAGTTCGAAGGACATCGATGTCCTGATTCCAAAAATGCACGGCGTTGCCAGATCGGGCCAGAAATGCGCTTTCTAGAGCGTATATCTCGGCCGTTTGTGGCCCGATCTGGCAACGCCGCACATTTTCGGAATCAGCGCCTCAATTCTAGTCGAACTGCATCCAAAGTTTTCCGAAATCGGACAACAAAATTTTTAGCGAAAATCGAAAAAAATCGTGATGTAACCCCTTTCCATTTTTTCGAAAATCGGGTCGAAAATGAGTTGTTCGATATCGAAAAACTAGTGATGCAGTTCGAAGGACATCGATGTCCTGATTCCAAAAATGCACGGCGTTGCCAGATCGGGCCAGAAATGCGCTTTCTAGAGCGTATATCTCGGCCGTTTGTGGCCCGATCTGGCAACGCCGCACATTTTCGGAATCAGCGCCTCAATTCTAGTCGAACTGCATCCAAAGTTTTCCGAAATCGGACAACAAAATTTTTTGCGAAAATCGAAAAAAATCGTGATGTAACCCCTTTCCATTTTTTCGAAAATCGGGTCGAAAATGAGTTGTTTGATATCGAAAAACTAGCGATGCAGTTCGAAGGACATCGATGTCCTGATTCCAAAAATGCACGGCGTTGCCAGATCGGGCCAGAATTGCGCTTTGTACAGCGTATATCTCGGCCGTTTGTGGCCCGATCTGGCAACGCCGCACATTTTCGGAATCAGCGCCCCAATATTAGTCGAACTGCATCAAAATTTTTCCGAAATCGGACAACAAAATTTTTAGCGAAAATCGAAAAAAATCGTGATGTAACCCCTTTCCATTTTTTCGAAAATCGGGTCGAAAATGAGTTGTTCGATATCGAAAAACTAGTGATGCAGTTCGAAGGACATCGATGTCCTGATTCCAAAAATGCACGGCGTTGCCAGATCGGGCCAGAAATGGAGTTTCTAGAGCGCATATCTCGGCCGTTTGTTACCCGATCTGGCAACGCCGCGCATTTTCGGAATCAGCGCCTCGAAATTAGTCGAATTGCATCCAAAGTTTTCCGAAATCGGACAACAAAATTTTTAGCGAAAATCGAAAAAAATCGTGATGTAACCCCTTTCCATTTTTTCGAAAATCGGGTCGAAAATGAGTTGTTCGATATCGAAAAACTAGTGATGCAGTTCGAAGGACATCGATGTCCTGATTCCAAAAATGCACGGCGTTGCCAGATCGGGCCAGAAATGCGCTTTCTAGAGCGTATATCTCGGCCGTTTGTGGCCCGATCTGGCAACGCCGCACATTTTCGGAATCAGCGCCTCAATTCTAGTCGAACTGCATCCAAAGTTTTCCGAAATCGGACAACAAAATTTTTAGCGAAAATCGAAAAAAATCGTGATGTAACCCCTTTCCATTTTTTCGAAAATCGGGTCGAAAATGAGTTGTTCGATATCGAAAAACTAGTGATGCAGTTCGAAGGACATCGATGTCCTGATTCCAAAAATGCACGGCGTTGCCAGATCGGGCCAGAAATGCGCTTTCTAGAGCGTATATCTCGGCCGTTTGTGGCCCGATCTGGCAACGCCGCACATTTTCGGAATCAGCGCCTCAATTCTAGTCGAACTGCATCCAAAGTTTTCCGAAATCGGACAACAAAATTTTTAGCGAAAATCGAAAAAAATCGTGATGTAACCCCTTTCCATTTTTTCGAAAATCGGGTCGAAAATGAGTTGTTCGATATCGAAAAACTAGTGATGCAGTTCGAAGAACATCGATGTCCTGATTCCAAAAATGCACGGCGTTGCCAGATCGGGCCAGAAATGCGCTTTCTAGAGCGTATATCTCGGCCGTTTGTGGCCCGATCTGGCAACGCCGCACATTTTCGGAATCAGCGCCTCAATTCTAGTCGAACTGCATCCAAAGTTTTCCGAAATCGGACAACAAAATTTTTAGCGAAAATCGAAAAAAATCGTGATGTAACCCCTTTCCATTTTTTGGAAAATCGGGTCGAAAATGAGTTGTTCGATATCGAAAAACTAGCGATGCAGTTCGAAGGACATCGATGTCCTGATTCCAAAAATGCACGGCGTTGCCAGATCGGGCCAGAATTGCGCTTTGTACAGCGTATATCTCGGCCGTTTGTGGCCCGATCTGGCAACGCCGCACATTTTCGGAATCAGCGCCCCAATATTAGTCGAACTGCATCAAAATTTTTCCGAAATCGGACAACAAAATTTTTAGCGAAAATCGAAAAAAATCGTGATGTAACCCCTTTCCATTTTTTCGAAAATCGGGTCGAAAATGAGTTGTTCGATATCGAAAAACTACTGATGCAGTTCGAAGGACATCGATGTCCTGATTCCGAAAATGCACGGCGTTGCCAGATCGGGCCAGAAATGCGCTTTCTAGAGCGTATATCTCGGCCGTTTGTGGCCCGATCTGGCAACGCCGCACATTTTCGGAATCAGCGCCTCAATTCTAGTCGAACTGCATCCAAATTTTTCCGAAATCGGACAACAAAATTTTTAGCGAAAATCGAAAAAAATCGTGATGTAACCCCTTTCCATTTTTTCGAAAATCGGGTCGAAAATGAGTTGTTCGATATCGAAAAACTAGTGATGCAGTTCGAAGGACATCGATGTCCTGATTCCAAAAATGCACGGCGTTGCCAGATCGGGCCAGA
This sequence comes from Drosophila monieri, assembly GCA_035047585.1. Classification (NCBI taxonomy): domain Eukaryota; kingdom Metazoa; phylum Arthropoda; class Insecta; order Diptera; family Drosophilidae; genus Drosophila; species Drosophila monieri. The sequence continues at coordinate 8,012,932 of JAWNPJ010000061.1, read as the reverse complement.
AATGCGCTTTCTAGAGCGTATATCTCGGCCGTTTGTGGCCCGATCTGGCAACGCCGCACATTTTCGGAATCAGCGCCTCAATTCTAGTCGAACTGCATCCAAATTTTTCCGAAATCGGACAACAAAATTTTTAGCGAAAATCGAAAAAAAACGTGATGTAACCCCTTTCCATTTTTTGGAAAATCGGGTCGAAAATGAGTTGTTCGATATCGAAAAACTAGCGATGCAGTTCGAAGGACATCGATGTCCTGATTCCAAAAATGCACGGCGTTGCCAGATCGGGCCAGAAATGCGCTTTCTAGAGCGTATATCTCGGCCGTTTGTGGCCCGATCTGGCAACGCCGCACATTTTCGGAATCAGCGCCTCAATTCTAGTCGAACTGCATCCAAAGTTTTCCGAAATCGGACAACAAAATTTTTAGCGAAAATCGAAAAAAATCGTGATGTAACCCCTTTCCATTTTTTCGAAAATCGGGTCGAAAATGAGTTGTTCGATATCGAAAAACTAGTGATGCAGTTCGAAGGACATCGATGTCCTGATTCCAAAAATGCACGGCGTTGCCAGATCGGGCCAGAAATGCGCTTTCTAGAGCGTATATCTCGGCCGTTTGTGGCCCGATCTGGCAACGCCGCACATTTTCGGAATCAGCGCCTCAATTCTAGTCGAACTGCATCCAAAGTTTTCCGAAATCGGACAACAAAATTTTTAGCGAAAATCGAAAAAAATCGTGATGTAACCCCTTTCCATTTTTTCGAAAATCGGGTCGAAAATGAGTTGTTCGATATCGAAAAACTAGTGATGCAGTTCGAAGGACATCGATGTCCTGATTCCAAAAATGCACGGCGTTGCCAGATCGGGCCAGAAATGGAGTTTCTAGAGCGCATATCTCGGCCGTTTGTGGCCCGATCTGGCAACGCCGCACATTTTCGGAATCAGCGCCTCAATTCTAGTCGAACTGCATCCAAAGTTTTCCGAAATCGGACAACAAAATTTTTAGCGAAAATCGAAAAAAATCGTGATGTAACCCCTTTCCATTTTTTCGAAAATCGGGTCGAAAATGAGTTGTTCGATATCGAAAAACTAGTGATGCAGTTCGAAGGACATCGATGTCCTGATTCCAAAAATGCACGGCGTTGCCAGATCGGGCCAGAAATGGAGTTTCTAGAGCGCATATCTCGGCCGTTTGTGGCCCGATCTGGCAACGCCGCACATTTTCGGAATCAGCGCCTCAATTCTAGTCGAACTGCATCCAAAGTTTTCCGAAATCGGACAACAAAATTTTTAGCGAAAATCGAAAAAAATCGTGATGTAACCCCTTTCCATTTTTTCGAAAATCGGGTCGAAAATGAGTTGTTCGATATCGAAAAACTAGTGATGCAGTTCGAAGGACATCGATGTCCTGATTCCAAAAATGCACGGCGTTGCCAGATCGGGCCAGAAATGCGCTTTCTAGAGCGTATATCTCGGCCGTTTGTGGCCCGATCTGGCAACGCCGCACATTTTCGGAATCAGCGCCTCAATTCTAGTCGAACTGCATCCAAATTTTTCCGAAATCGGACAACAAAATTTTTAGCGAAAATCGAAAAAAAACGTGATGTAACCCCTTTCCATTTTTTCGAAAATCGGGTCGAAAATGAGTTGTTCGATATCGAAAAACTAGCGATGCAGTTCGAAGGACATCGATGTCCTGATTCCAAAAATGCACGGCGTTGCCAGATCGGGCCAGAAATGGAGTTTCTAGAGCGCATATCTCGGCCGTTTGTGGCCCGATCTGGCAACGCCGCACATTTTCGGAATCAGCGCCCCAATATTAGTCGAACTGCATCAAAATTTTTCCGAAATCGGACAACAAAATTTTTAGCGAAAATCGAAAAAAATCGTGATGTAACCCCTTTCCATTTTTTCGAAAATCGGGTCGAAAATGAGTTGTTCGATATCGAAAAACTAGTGATGCAGTTCGAAGGACATCGATGTCCTGATTCCAAAAATGCACGGCGTTGCCAGATCGGGCCAGAATGGCGCTTTCTAGAGCGTATATCTCGGCCGTTTGTGGCCCGATCTGGCAACGCCGCACATTTTCGGAATCAGCGCCTCAATTCTAGTCGAACTGCATCCAAAGTTTTCCGAAATCGGACAACAAAATTTTTAGCGAAAATCGAAAAAAATCGTGATGTAACCCCTTTCCATTTTTTCGAAAATCGGGTCGAAAATGAGTTGTTCGATATCGAAAAACTAGTGATGCAGTTCGAAGGACATCGATGTCCTGATTCCAAAAATGCACGGCGTTGCCAGATCGGGCCAGAAATGGAGTTTCTAGAGCGCATATCTCGGCCGTTTGTGGCCCGATCTGGCAACGCCGCACATTTTCGGAATCAGCGCCTCAATTCTAGTCGAACTGCATCCAAAGTTTTCCGAAATCGGACAACAAAATTTTTAGCGAAAATCGAAAAAAATCGTGATGTAACCCCTTTCCATTTTTTCGAAAATCGGGTCGAAAATGAGTTGTTCGATATCGAAAAACTAGTGATGCAGTTCGAAGGACATCGATGTCCTGATTCCGAAAATGCACGGCGTTGCCAGATCGGGCCAGAAATGCGCTTTCTAGAGCGTATATCTCGGCCGTTTGTTACCCGATCTGGCAACGCCGCGCATTTTCGGAATCAGCGCATCGATATTAATCGAATTGCATCCAAGGATCCCCACATACATACAGGATCCCATGAAATTGTAGTCCACGTCACAAATCGTGATGCTTCTCCTTTCCTAAAATGCGGATGCCGCACAGCATTATGTGGTTCGATTTTTAAAATCCTTTGATGCAGTCCGAAGGATATTGAAGTCCTGATCCAGGAATGTTACTTCGCTTCCAGATCGGTTGGGAAATGACCAAGATATAAACAATTGAAAATATAAAAATTTTTTTTAAGCCAAATTTGTTTACCACACGGTGTTAACTTGGCCAATACCAGATCTTATTGGCCAGATAAAAGGGCCGTATTTTTCCGCATTTTATGCCATATCACAATCCTGGATTGGATGCGAAATGGCCGAGATATTCACAAAAAACTGTTTCAAAAAATAGAATCGACCTACTAGGCGTTTCTGTTCGCCTAGTACTTCAGGCCTGGTAGCGGCCGAAAATTAAAAATTTTTGGCCGCTTTAAGCCGTGACGTCACTGTTTAAAGTGGCTGAAAATTTTTCAATTTTCGGCCGCTACCAGGCTTGAAGTACTAGGCGAACAGAAACGCCTAGTAGGTGGATTCCACTTTTTGAAAATGTTTTTTACGAATAACTCGGCCATTTTGCATTTAATCAAGGATCGCGATAGCTCAAAAAATGCGCAAAAATACGGTCCTTCTATCTGGCTAATAATATCTGGTGTTGGCCAAGTTAACACCGTGTGGTTAACTAATTTGGCCTAAAAAAATATGTTTATTTTTTCGATTGTTTATATCTTGGTCATTTTTCAACCGATCTGGAAACGAAGTACTATTCCTGGATCAGGACTTTAATATCCTTCGAACTGCATCACAGGATCCCCATGAAATTGTAGTCCACGTCACTAATCGTGATTCTTCTCCTTTCCTAAAATGCGGATGCCGCACAGCATTATGTGGTTCGATTTTTAAAATCCTTTGATGCAGTCCGAAGGATATTGAAGTCCTGATCCAGGAATGTTACTTCGCTTCCAGATCGGTTGGGAAATGACCAAGATATAAACAATTGAAAATATAAAATTTTTTTTTAAGCCAAATTTGTTTACCACACGGTGTTAACTTGGCCAATACCAGATCTTATTGGCCAGATAAAAGGGCCGTATTTTTCCGCATTTTATGCCATATCACAATCCTGGATTGGATGCGAAATGGCCGAGATATTCACAAAAAACTGTTTCAAAAAATAGAATCGACCTACTAGGCGTTTCTGTTCGCCTAGTACTTCAGGCCTGGTAGCGGCCGAAAATTAAAAATTTTTGGCCGCTTTAAGCCGTGACGTCACTGTTTAAAGTGGCTGAAAATTTTTCAATTTTCGGCCGCTACCAGGCTTGAAGTACTAGGCGAACAGAAACGCCTAGTAGGTGGATTCCACTTTTTGAAAATGTTTTTTACGAATAACTCGGCCATTTTGCATTTAATCAAGGATCGCGATAGCTCAAAAAATGCGCAAAAATACGGTCCTTCTATCTGGCTAATAATATCTGGTGTTGGCCAAGTTAACACCGTGTGGTTAACTAATTTGGCCTAAAAAAATATGTTTATTTTTTCGATTGTTTATATCTTGGTCATTTTTCAACCGATCTGGAAACGAAGTACTATTCCTGGATCAGGACTTTAATATCCTTCGAACTGCATCACAGGATCCCCATGAAATTGTAGTCCACGTCACTAATCGTGATTCTTCTCCTTTCCTAAAATGCGGATGCCGCACAGCATTATGTGGTTCGATTTTTAAAATCCTTTGATGCAGTCCGAAGGATATTGAAGTCCTGATCCAGGAATGTTACTTCGCTTCCAGATCGGTTGGGAAATGACCAAGATATAAACAATTGAAAATATAAAATTTTTTTTTAAGCCAAATTTGTTTACCACACGGTGTTAACTTGGCCAATACCAGATCTTATTGGCCAGATAAAAGGGCCGTATTTTTCCGCATTTTATGCCATATCACAATCCTGGATTGGATGCGAAATGGCCGAGATATTCACAAAAAACTGTTTCAAAAAATAGAATCGACCTACTAGGCGTTTCTGTTCGCCTAGTACTTCAGGCCTGGTAGCGGCCGAAAATTAAAAATTTTTGGCCGCTTTAAGCCGTGACGTCACTGTTTAAAGTGGCTGAAAATTTTTCAATTTTCAACCGCTACCAGGCTTGAAGTACTAGGCGAACAGAAACGCCTAGTAGGTGGATTCCCCTTTTTGAAAATGTTTTTTACGAATAACTCGGCCATTTTGCATTTAATCAAGGATCGCGATAGCTCAAAAAATGCGCAAAAATACGGTCCTTCTATCTGGCTAATAATATCTGGTGTTGGCCAAGTTAACACCGTGTGGTTAACTAATTTGGCCTAAAAAAATATGTTTATTTTTTCGATTGTTTATATCTTGGTCATTTTTCAACCGATCTGGAAACGAAGTACTATTCCTGGATCAGGACTTTAATATCCTTCGAACTGCATCACAGGATCCCCATGAAATTGTAGTCCACGTCACTAATCGTGATTCTTCTCCTTTCCTAAAATGCGGATGCCGCACAGCATTATGTGGTTCGATTTTTAAAATCCTTTGATGCAGTCCGAAGGATATTGAAGTCCTTATCCAGGAATGTTACTTCGCTTCCAGATCGGTTGGGAAATGACCAAGATATAAACAATTGAAAATATAAAATTTTTTTTAAGCCAAATTTGTTTACCACACGGTGTTAACTTGGCCAATACCAGATCTTATTGGCCAGATAAAAGGGCCGTATTTTTCCGCATTTTATGCCATATCACAATCCTGGATTGGATGCGAAATGGCCGAGATATTCACAAAAAACTGTTTCAAAAAATAGAATCGACCTACTAGGCGTTTCTGTTCGCCTAGTACTTCAGGCCTGGTAGCGGCCGAAAATTAAAAATTTTTGGCCGCTTTAAGCCGTGACGTCACTGTTTAAAGTGGCTGAAAATTTTTTTAATTTTCAACCGCTACCAGGCTTGAAGTACTAGGCGAACAGAAACGCATAGTAGGTGGATTCCCCTTTTTGAAAATGTTTTTTACGAATAACTCGGCCATTTTGCATTTAATCAAGGATCGCGATAGCTCAAAAAATGCGCAAAAATATGGTCCTTCTATCTGGCTAATAATATCTGGTGTTGGCCAAGTTAACACCGTGTGGTTAACTAATTTGGCCTAAAAAAATATGTTTATTTTTTCGATTGTTTATATCTTGGTCATTTTTCAACCGATCTGGAAACGAAGTACTATTCCTGGATCAGGACTTTAATATCCTTCGAACTGCATCACAGGATCCCCATGAAATTGTAGTCCACGTCACTAATCGTGATGCTTCTCCTTTCCTAAAATGCGGATGCCGCACAGCATTATGTGGTTCGATTTTTAAAATCCTTTGATGCAGTCCGAAGGATATTGAAGTCCTGATCCAGGAATGTTACTTCGCTTCCAGATCGGTTGGGAAATGACCAAGATATAAACAATTGAAAATATAAAATTTTTTTTAAGCCAAATTTGTTTACCACACGGTGTTAACTTGGCCAATACCAGATCTTATTGGCCAGATAAAAGGGCCGTATTTTTCCGCATTTTATGCCATATCACAATCCTGGATTGGATGCGAAATGGCCGAGATATTCACAAAAAACTGTTTCAAAAAATAGAATCGACCTACTAGGCGTTTCTGTTCGCCTAGTACTTCAGGCCTGGTAGCGGCCGAAAATTAAAAATTTTTGGCCGCTTTAAGCCGTGACGTCACTGATTAAAGTGGCTGAAAATTTTTCAATTTTCGGCCGCTACCAGGCTTGAAGTACTAGGCGAACAGAAACGCCTAGTAGGTGGATTCCACTTTTTGAAAATGTTTTTTACGAATAACTCGGCCATTTTGCATTTAATCAAGGATCGCGATAGCTCAAAAAATGCGCAAAAATACGGTCCTTCTATCTGGCTAATAATATCTGGTGTTGGCCAAGTTAACACCGTGTGGTTAACTAATTTGGCCTAAAAAAATATGTTTATTTTTTCGATTGTTTATATCTTGGTCATTTTTCAACCGATCTGGAAACGAAGTACTATTCCTGGATCAGGACTTTAATATCCTTCGAACTGCATCACAGGATCCCCATGAAATTGTAGTCCACGTCACTAATCGTGATGCTTCTCCTTTCCTAAAATGCGGATGCCGCACAGCATTATGTGGTTCGATTTTTAAAATCCTTTGATGCAGTCCGAAGGATATTGAAGTCCTGATCCAGGAATGTTACTTCGCTTCCAGATCGGTTGGGAAATGACCAAGATATAAACAATTGAAAATATAAAATTTTTTTTAAGCCAAATTTGTTTACCACACGGTGTTAACTTGGCCAATACCAGATCTTATTGGCCAGATAAAAGGGCCGTATTTTTCCGCATTTTATGCCATATCACAATCCTGGATTGGATGCGAAATGGCCGAGATATTCACAAAAAACTGTTTCAAAAAATAGAATCGACCTACTAGGCGTTTCTGTTCGCCTAGTACTTCAGGCCTGGTAGCGGCCGAAAATTAAAAATTTTTGGCCGCTTTAAGCCGTGACGTCACTGATTAAAGTGGCTGAAAATTTTTCAATTTTCGGCCGCTACCAGGCTTGAAGTACTAGGCGAACAGAAACGCCTAGTAGGTGGATTCCACTTTTTGAAAATGTTTTTTACGAATAACTCGGCCATTTTGCATTTAATCAAGGATCGCGATAGCTCAAAAAATGCGCAAAAATACGGTCCTTCTATCTGGCTAATAATATCTGGTGTTGGCCAAGTTAACACCGTGTGGTTAACTAATTTGGCCTAAATAAATATGTTTATTTTTTCGATTGTTTATATCTTGGTCATTTTTCAACCGATCTGGAAACGAAGTACTATTCCTGGATCAGGACTTTAATATCCTTCGAACTGCATCACAGGATCCCCATGAAATTGTAGTCCACGTCACTAATCGTGATTCTTCTCCTTTCCTAAAATGCGGATGCCGCACAGCATTATGTGGTTCGATTTTTAAAATCCTTTGATGCAGTCCGAAGGATATTGAAGTCCTGATCCAGGAATGTTACTTCGCTTCCAGATCGGTTGGGAAATGACCAAGATATAAACAATTGAAAATATAAAATTTTTTTTAAGCCAAATTTGTTTACCACACGGTGTTAACTTGGCCAATACCAGATCTTATTGGCCAGATAAAAGGGCCGTATTTTTCCGCATTTTATGCCATATCACAATCCTGGATTGGATGCGAAATGGCCGAGATATTCACAAAAAACTGTTTCAAAAAGTAGAATCGACCTACTAGGCGTTTCTGTTCGCCTAGTACTTCAGGCCTGGTAGTGGCCGAAAATTTAAAATTTTTCAGCCACTTTAAACAGTGACGTCACGGGTTGAGCTTCCACCTGTGACGTCATAACTTGGTGGTGTCTTGGCTGCAATGGGTCGTGTTTTGGATGCACTTTTGTGTCTTGGGTGCGAAGGGTTGTGTCTTGGATATTAAAAGTTCAAAAATGAAAATTCAGGAAAACTCGAGAAAAATCGGACAATTTCCTTTTTCTGGGCATTCCCCTATGCCCTTTACCCACCATCCCCTTTCCCCCTCACCCCACCCAATAAAACACATTTTCTTTTTATACCACCATTTATTATTTTATAAAAAACTGCTTAGCGATGAGCAAATCGTAACAGTGATGATAAAATATCGATAAGCCTATGGCGATAGTTACTGTCGACGTTTACCAACACATATTATACCCCATCTCTGGGCTTGTCGATAGTTACTATCGGCGCTTACCAACACACCTTTTACCCCACCTCTAGGCTTAGCGATAGTTTTTATCTGCATTTACGAACACATATCACACACCACCTGTAGTGTTTGTCGTTTTGCAGTTCTGAATTCCCTGAGTTTTATTAACGTGAAGTCGCCTGAAATGGAGGAACTTTACTTAGCGATGGGCTAGTCGGCATAGGGATGAGAAAGCAGCTTAGCGATGAGCAAATCGTCATAGGGATGACAAAATATCGATAAATTGCATGAAACAGTCACTATCGCCACTTACCAACACACATTATAGTCCACCTCTACGCTTGTCGATAGTTACTATCGGCGTTTACCAATACACATTACGTTCCGCCTCTAACACGTGTTTGTCGTTTTGCAGCACTTAAATCTGAAAGCGGGAAATATAAAATTGCGCACATGCTGGAATAGAAACCATGTTAGCTTAAGCCTTTATGCATTATTATAACTTTGATCCGATTCCAATGAGAACCTCGGACGAGGTTTCCCATTTAAACAGCTGTGACATGCTCCCAGGATCTCCTTCCAAAATAATCCTCTGACTACAATTTCAAATTTTCAAATAAGTTGCTTAATATTAACCATGTTGTCACAGATTCCCGTGATTCCCGGGTCTGTGGGTGTCGATTACTAGCATAGTCCATAGTTCCAGGGGGGTAGCAAACGCCTTCTCTGCTCCCAGCTCCTCGCGCAGTATGTCCGGGTGGCGAACACCGTCTCCATGTCGAACTAGACGCACAGATTGGTATCCAGGCCCAAGTACATGCAAGTCAGGTCGAAGGAGTCCGACTGGTCCAGCGGGAACATGTCCTAGAAGTCGATATGGGGCAGGCAGCGATAGAAGAGACAGGAGCACCGCAGGAACGAGCCCATCTAGTGCTACACGTACTCCAGCAGGAGGGCCCGGGTGTTGAAATCACAGGGTATCACCGCCGTTAGCTGTTGCTCCTGCTCCGCATTGTCCTGGTCCATTCGAGCTTCGAGAGTTGCAGCTTCCGGACCGGCATGTTGAAGCGGCGGTAGAAGGCCACCATGTTCCCCTGGATCTTGGCCGGCAGCTTCTCCACGTACGGGAGCAGGTGCAGCTCCGTGTCCACCATCTTCTTGGTTTGCTCCTGCTCCGCGACGAAGCAGATCATTGGCCAGGAACATGGTTTGCAGAATGTATTAATGTTGCCGCTGGCTATGAGAAAGTGTCTGGCGTGGATGTTAAGGGCGTGGAAGTTGCTGGCCGGAAGCGGCTCGGGAAAACTGGAAAAGAAGTATTGTTGTCCAAGGTATTCTGTTTCTAATCCCGGTCAGGCCGGGAAATGGGTTCTATGCCCCTTTCGATGGCCATAACTTGGCTTATATGTGTCTGATCGCGGAGTGTCATGCCTTCCTGATCTCAGATCCTCGAGTACTATCATTCCCCAAAAAAATCGTAGTAACTAAAATCGGAGCCGATTTTCGAAAATTTTCCAAGGGGTACCATCATAAAAATTTTCAAAAAATCTAAAAATTTTAGTTGTTCAATTTATTGAAACTTGAGATGCAGAATGGAGGAGATAGGATCTCTGATTAATAAATGACATTCCGTTTCCAAATCGGTTAAATAACTACTGAGATATTGACTAAAAAGCTTCAAAAAGTATCGGGTTTTCAGAACTATTCTTTATTTTTTAAAATCCATCACCAAACTCCATCTTCTGAAGGCCATAACTTGGCTAATTCTCGTCTGATTGGGAAATGGCATGCCTTCCCGGTCTTAGATCTTCGAGTAGATTCATCCCTCATCAAAACCTTAGTAACTAAATTCGGAGCCGATTTTCGAAAAAAATCATGATGGTACCCCTTTGAAAATTTTCCAAAATCGGGTCAGATTGAAGTTTCCCATGGAAACATAGAAACTGATAGTCCTTGAAGAGCTCGGATCGGAAAGATATAACAATCCTTGATCGACCCAGTATTGGCCAAGTTACGAGCACTTGAACTTTGCATTTTGGGAGGAACGGATCTGGAGGGACATAAGCTAGACAGTCCATAGCGGTGCCATAAATAGAACACTAGCCCTCTTCGTGGAACCAAAAAATGTTCGTGCAAATTAAAATCAGTAGCTTATAATTAATTTCATAAGGAAACACGTCAACAGTTATTTAAATCCCAAATGGATTTCACATACAATTTTATTAGCAAACAAAAAATAATTAAGTTTTAGTCTCAAATGCCAAGAACAATCCCCTTGACTTTCAGAGACCAATTCTGGCAATATTGTAATTTTCGACAAATACGATAAGAGACACTTACAACTGAGCCCTTTAAACTATAGTTAGAATAGTCAGGAGATATTTTTATATATCCATTGGTGTTTTTCGATTCTATTAAAGCTCGAGTTACGCTAGAGAGCTTTCAAATCACAACTCAAGTTAGGCAGAGCATAGCGGTGCCGTAAAAACATGCAGGCCCTCCTCGTGGTTTTCTATTTACTGGTGCTGCAGGTGATTTTTGGGAAATCGGAGGATCTCCTGGAACTGGCCTGCACGTCGGATCAACAGTGTGTCCAGTTCGAACGCGGAAGATGCCTGGATAACAACTGCTTCTGCCTGGCACGTGGATCCGGCATGCGAGTGCCCTGCTCCCCTTTGGAACAGAAACTGACAAACATCATCGGAGGACCGTGTCCCTGTTCTCAGCGTTATGCCGAGTGCGATTCTCGCAGAGATCAGTGCATCTGTTCGCAGGGATATGTGCCCAGCGAGGATCGAAGACGTTGCCTTCCGGAGGTAGTGCCTCTGGCAGGGAAATGCGAGTTTTCTCGACAATGTCAGTTGGCGGATCGGTTCAGTCTCTGTCAGCCGCCGGAGAACAAATGCTTGTGCCGCGCCAACTTTGAGGAGCACCAGGGTCACTGCCTGGCCGTGCTGCGTATGTAACTATATACATATGCTATTCTTCTGTTGATCCGAAATCCGTTAATGCTTTTTGCAACCCACAGAGTCTTCTTGCCAGGTGGACAAGGATTGCGGCAACTGTGGCGCCTCGATTTGTCTGCCCAATCTTAAGAAGTGCGGCTGCTCGGAGAACTTCGTACACAACCGGAACCTGACCATGTGCATATCCGGAACAGCTTTCGGCGAGAAGTGTGAGCACAGCCCTCCATGTCAAGTGAAGCTGGGTGCCGGTGGTCAGTGCCTGGATCACCGTTGCTCCTGTCGAGCGACTCACTATCCCAGAAGGATAAACCACATTCGAAGTCACACGGAACATGACCAGGAGGAGGAGCCGCAGACAGGCGAAGCTCTCATCTGTGATGCGACTATTTCTTTCGGAGCCTACTGCCGCAACGATGGTGATTGTCGGATGCAGCCAATCACACAAAGCAGTCCTCCGGCTCCAAGCGCTATGACGTGCCAGTGGGGCGAATGCCAGTGCAGCGAGAGTCACAGGTTGCAGGATAACCAATGCGTCTATGTGGAGAGTGGAGCGGGCACAAATCCACTGCGGAAGGTACTGGTGCTGCTTTCGTTTATAGCCACATTTTTCTAAGATCGTAAGACCGGAAGATTTTCTTTACTACGATGTAATTTTGGTTGAAAGCAGTTCTTATTATTAATATTTGTTAATAAAAATCTACATGAGTAAAATTGAATAAAGAATACCCAAAACGAAACAATTGTGGGCTTTTTGGAAAAGGGGTATTATAAATTAGCCGAATTATTTAAGCCAATCTTTTACAAAATCAGTTACTAAACAGAAATGGGGGGAAACAGTGGGGGCTTCAAAAGCCAATAACTTGGAGAATATTTGAGGGATTTCTAAATTAAATACCTTGCTGATTTCAATTTTTAGAGTACTTTAATTTCCAATCAAAATCTGCCACCCAATTGGACCCAATTTTTGAAAATATTATAATAAATTTGAAATTTATAATATAATAAAAATGGTTTAAAAATCGTATTCAAAATTTGTTCCAACATATGAGTTTTTTTAATAGTAAATGAATGATAACCATTCTCCTGTTTCGTAAATGGTATTTCGCTCTGAAAACGGTTGAAAATTGACCACGAGATGAACCAAAAGGCTCCTAAAATATTCCCAATTTTCAAACTATTTTGGCCCAAATCTACCGTCTAACTACCAATGGACTTCATTTGGCTTCTTCTACTACTACTACTACCTTAAACTTTACCTTAATCACTTCCTTAATCTCTAACTTAAACTGTACTCTAAAATATACCTTAAAATACATAGCAATAAATGGTTAAATGGACATTTATAGTCAAAGCTTTAAAGTGCAATGTTTTCAAATTTTAACGTTTACCAACACTTTTCTACAACTATCGATAACTTTATAAAAAAGTATGGAAAATATCGTGGCAATTGTTTCACCTCTAGGTGAAACATCTCTAGGTGATGTCAAATACATAGCAATACATGGTTAAATGGACATTTATAGTCAAAGCTTTAAAGTGCAATGTTTTCAAATTTTAACGTTTACCAACACTTTTCTACAACTATCGATAACTTTTTAAAAAATGTATGGAAAATATCGTGCCAATTGTTCCACCTCTAGGAAGAATCGCCGCCTGGGAATTACAAAACACGAGAAATAGCGATGTCGTTCAGCAATTTATTAATGAAAAGCACCGCTAACCCGGGTGTGTTGCTTACCGTCACTCGACAGGGTCATGTGCTGCGCGGCAAGCCACCAGGAGTGGCTCGTACCCTGGAGCAGCGATTACGAGGTGTGTACATGGTAGGATGGCAGATTGAAGATTGATGTAACCGACTTGGTTCCTATTTTAGAGGAGACTGTCACAGATCTTGAGGTGGCGGCCAGAATCAATATTGGTTTCCCGCAGCTTAAGGAGTCGCGATCTGCTCAACTTAAGACGCGCCTGGAGCACCTGAAAGCCCAGAGAGCTAGCAAGCAGCTGGAACAGCTGGCCAGGAACAATAAGCGTACGAGTCTTTGGTATTTAAGCCCTCTGCTTTTCTAAAGTTAATGTCTACTCTTGCCACACAACAGTTCTCATTGACCTGGACAAGGTGCAGCAGATTTATGTAAAGACCACGGGCCAACACGATCTCCGGCTGCTGGCGGAGCACTACGGTGTCTTTGAACATCTCTATGGCAGTGCCTACTTTGTGCCTCGAGTTCCTCTCACTATAAACTACCAATTAGGCGAGGGGCTGCTTTCCCCAGTCTATAATGGCAATGTTATCAAGCCGGCGGAGGCCGTCAAGGCTCCAGAGGTAAGCTTCGATGGCAAGTTAGATCCTATCACAGGGAAAGCTGCGACTGGCGATACTTACTGGACACTGGTGGCAACTAATCCGGATGCACACTACAGCCAACAGGCAACCGAGTGCCTGCACTGGTTTATGTGAGTGGTTTTCCTGAAAGGATTTCCCTTAGCTAATGTCATTATGTTTTTAGTGCCAACATACCCAATGGCCAGGTTAAGGAGGGTCAGGTGCTGGCCGAGTACTTGCCACCGTTTCCGCCACGGGGTGTGGGCTACCAGCGCATGGTCTTTGTACTCTACAAGCAGGAGTCCCGTTTGGATCTCAGCTCCTATCAGCTGGCGGAGCAGGACTACGCCAATCTCGAGAAGCGCAACTTCAGTACATTGGACTTCTATCGCCAGAACCAAGAGCAGCTGACGCCGGCGGGATTGGCCTTCTACCAAACCAACTGGGATGAGTCCCTGACGCAGTTCTACCACAATGTCTTGAGTGGGTTTACTTCGGTTACATTAACATTATTTTTTTAATGACTCGCTGTTTCGCAGAGCGCAAGGAGCCCGTCTACGAGTACGACTTCCCCAAGGCCTACTTGTCCGACCAGAAGTTCTTCCCCCTGAAGCAGCCCTTCAATCTTTATATGGACAAGCACCGCGACCAAAAGGTTCTCAACAAGGAGTACCTGGAACGCAAGCTGGCGCAGACGCATCCTTTCGAGGGACCCGAGCAGCCACTCCGCTACCCCAATGCCCATCCCATTCGCGACGTACCCTCCTGGCTGAGGACCGAGATCCGGAAACGGCGCCTGGGACAGGGACGCGTTCAGGACTACTAATAAGTGGCTATTGTTGTTTTGTTTTAATTATAATTCACTGGAAGTACATGAGTGTCGTGTTGAAGTACACAGTCGCCTCTTGTCTGCAAAGCTACAAAACTACTTGGATTAAATGTAGAATAGTGGTTACGGAATTGGAGTCCTGTGATGCGTTAACAGTTGCCCAGAGAAATATCCATCAATGTGCTAATTTAATTAGTTTCGTTTTCTAAACCTCTTGTTTGTTTTTGCTTGCTCTTCGCAAGAATTCGGTTAGGTTCTTGTTTGTTTTGGTTTTTGGCACAGTTACGATTTGTTAGCCTGGAAGAGTCCTTAGGTTTGCGCCTTGCCGTAATTGCCCACCGGCGGCCTGTACATCTCCGGGAGGAACGAGGCCTGGGTGCGGTTAAAAGCATACTTTCGCTTGCCAATATTTTTGAGAACATTGTCCATTCGAGTGCCCTGGCTGTAAGGATAAATAATCTTAGTGTTAGCGAGGGAAATCAAAGGATCAAGGAAACTAACCTCCTCATGGTGCTCAGCACATTGGGCACATGCTTGGCCGGCAGCTGGAATTCTCGCACCAAGACCCGGCACTGCTCCAGGGTGACGGCCATGCCGGTCCGATCTTTGGCACTTTTGCAGGACGTGAACCTCAGGCCGTCCATCAGCCGGCAGGCGTCCTCGGCCAGGTGCAGAATCTTTACATTCTTGGAGACGTTCGCCCGCAGCTGATCCTCCATAAACTTGAGAAGCGACTGCAGTGACTCCCCGGTATCCACGGAGCCCAGGCCCAGCTTGCGGTATCGGCCAAAGTACTGACTCAGCCGCAGGTAGTTGTCCCAGTTGGAGCGATGCTGTTCCCGGGTCTGGCCCAGGGTCTCCGCAAAGCTGGCCTTCTCGTTGATGCCGATATTGAAGAAGACGGGAGTGATCTTGAAGGAGATGGAAGTGCCGTTGCCGGGGAGCGAGTGCTCCGGCACCGGGAGCTGCACCTCCAGGGCCTGGCGCGAGCCGGTGATCCGGGGCGTGGGCGCCAGCGCAGCCTCGCCCTGGGCGCGTACCAGCTGGAAGTTAACCGCCGAGAGATCCTCGATAGCTATGCACATGTCGCTCCACATGTCGGCCTCGTCGCCGTAGAGCGTCAGCAGGCCCTCGAAGTAGGCCAGGGGGCCCAGGTCACGGAGCATTACCAGGTAGCCCATGTCCAGTTCACTGCCCCACAGTCGGAGCATCAGGGAGCTGACCAGAGCCGTAAGCTGGAAAACAGAAAAGGGAATTAATAGAATGGTTTGTGGAAGTCAAAGATCCCTTACCGCCTGTGAGAAGCAGACGTCCCTGCGGTACATGATGCTCGCCTGTCGCTGGTTACACCGCACATCCTGCTGCAGCCGCTGGACGGAGTGCATCAGTCGGGCGGTCTTCAACAGGCGGTCCATGGCATGTCGCAGCTTCCGCATGCTCGGCCTCAGCTCCGCCGCCCAGTCCGTAGTCAGCGAGAGATCCAAGCCGTCGGTGAACTTATTCCCCTTCTTCACCGGCTGCTCTGCTCCTGATCCAGCCTCTCCTCCTCCCGCTGGCAACTGCAAATCCAACTTGAATTTAGGCACTGGCTCCGCCGCCGCCGCTCCAATTACATCCGGCGCTTGCTGAGGCACCACGGCGAATCCCTCGCGCTTGGCGGGGACCTTGGGATGGCGCAGCCGGATGGCTGGGCTGTCGCAGCGGCCGCAGAAGAACTTCAGCTTGCTGACCAGGCACATGACACTGGCCTCGATGTTCAGCTGGGTGAGATCCAACGGCTCCGGCTCCTCGGTCGGCCCGTAGTAGTTGGCCGACGGCGAGGAGCTCATCAACTTGGTGTCCAGGAAACCGGCGGCCGGCTGCTGCAGTCGATCGCGCCGCTCCCGGTTGATCTCGTCCAGATCGATTAATTGCAACGGTGCCTGCGCCGGAACTGCGGAGGAGGTGGTGGCAGTGGGCTGCCAAGCCAGAGGCAGCGATTGATATGTGGCCTCCGCTTCAAGGTCCTCCCGGCTGCCGCTCTGCTCCAGGCTGCGCAGGTGATCGTTGTAGCACTTGACTACATGCTGCAGCGAATCAATGGCCCGAATGTCCAAGGAACTGGAGGGCGAGTTGTTGCTCGGATGCCAGCTGTTGGAGCGCATCAGTGGCGGCTGTGCACGCGGCCAGAGATCCGGCGGCGCCACCACTGGCGTCGCAAAATCTTCGAGCTCTGGGGACTTTAGTTCCAGGGCCGTCAGTTGCTGCGTGATCTTTCGGAACGGTGACATCGGTTCCATCATCACGTTCTCCGGCTCCTCGATGATTCGATGGCGCTCGATAAAGGCCACCGCCTCCTCCACAATGCTAGGCTCCCAGATGTTGAGTAGGGATCGGGTGCGGGTCACCATTTGGTTGCACAGCGGCATCATGTCCTTGGCACTCCGTCGGCTGGCCAACTGGAGGAGCTGGGACATCAGTTCCACGATCTCCTTGCGCAGCTGCTTGGTGGCCTGGACGGCGTCGTTGGCCGCCTGGACCTTGAAGGCGTTGCTCTGTTCCTGCTTCCATGACTTGCTTTCCTGAAGGAGCCTGGAAATACACCCTCCGATTAGATTCGGATGGGTTGGAGAAGAGAGAACAAGGACTTACTTGATCAGACCACCGCATTTGCGGGCCTTGGAATCGTAGCGCGTAAAGGCTCCCACGGTGACCACGTCGAGGAGACCGCGTCGCTGCATTGTATCGTTCTGGGCCCACATCCTCTGCACGTGCAGGTTGACGGGCAGGAACTCCAGAGCCTCCTCCGCCTTAGCAGTCGATCGCTTGAAAGAGACCCCATCGCGGGCCAGTTGCTGGATGTTCTGTTTGGCCTGCGAGTAGTCCTTCAGCAGGCGGAGGTGCTCCTCCAGCAGGTTCATCTGGCGCCAGCGCCACTCGCCGCTCAGCTCGCCCATGCCCGAGATCTCCTGCAGCAGCTCCTTCTCGCGCTGTATCCAGATGGACAGCAGTTGCTGGGGCAGGAGGCAGCACAGCCGGGACTCCAGCAGCGTCTCCTGTACGCTGATGTCGGCGCCCATGGATGAGTGAAGGCGGTAGGTGTGCAGGCGAGGATTGACGCACACCCGCTGGAGGCCGCACTGCTGAGGCACGAACAGCCGGACTCCCAGCTTCGGCGGCAGTGACTGGGTGCGACGATGAGCTGGAAAAAAAAAAATTAATTTTTATGAAATATATATATGTGAGATCCCTTATGGGCTCCTTTCAACCTAATCCCTAGGAATGGAGAAGTTCTCACCTCGTCTGCCTGGGACTCCTGCTCCTGCGGTTGCCAAATTTCCAGCTCCAGCTGCTCCACCTCCTCCCGCAGCATCAAAGAGCTGGGTGCTGGAACGCGGCGGTCCATTGCCCGCCTGACCAGGCTCCACAGCGGCATCCGGCGACCAGGTGGTCAGCGTTATGAACCCGCACTCGCCGCGCGGCGAGGTCAGTGGCAGGTGCAGCCACGAAGTGTCCTGGATGGCGCCGAGCGACACCTCGGCATAGCCCAGCGGCAAAGACGTCTGCGTCATCCGCTCGCGCACGTCCATCACACTGAATCGCAACCGGGTGCTGGAGGTGAAGCCTCCGCTGCGCTGGAAGCGCATGGTGCAGAGGAATTGCGGTGTTCGCGTACGTTCCTGGAGCTCAGTGCGGGCATGCTCCCGCCAGAGGGCCGCATCCTCGCCGCTGCCAGGCGGCAGGAAGGAACAGATCACCTGCGGGCTGGGCAGGCGGCCGAGGCCGAGGCCGTCCGAGGGCAGGCTGTCGCAGGAGAGCGCCGTCTCGCAGATGGGCAGTTCCGAGAGATCGATATCTGGAAGAGGCGAACGGGCATTGAGTTGCAATGAATAAGGAATGAGTGGGGGAACAGCAACGGAAAAAGAAAAGAAACATAAACAGAAACAAACGATTTTGTAAGCAGAACAACTTTATTCCAAGAATAGCTACTCCGGTCAGGCCGATATACGCATCGGGTTACAACATATTATCTAATCATATGAGAATTGCAGGCGAATAAGGTTTAATGCATTTGTAATTTTGAAATCAAAACGAAGGATTAACAATAAATTCGTTAGTTGAATGGCAGCCGAAACCGAATGAGTCTTGGAACGGAGCGAGAGGTTAGTGGGTGCAAGTGGATGGGAGGTGAGTTCGGGTTATCTAATTAGACAATTGAGGTCGCCAACTATCCCGGTTAGAACTGTATAAGATCACCTTCAATGGGCGCCTCCTCCGCCGGCTGCTGGCACTGCGTCTGTTGCTGCTGCTGCACTGGCGCCGGCTCAATGGGCAACATCATGGGCATGCCCAGGTCGATGTGGTTGCCCATCGTGTTCGCACTTCCCCCTGGCACTTGCGACTTTCGTATTTGTTCCTTCAAACGGCGGATAAGCAAGTCCAGATTGTAGCTGGAGGCCTGTTTGATGCAATTCGCCCAGGCCAGTCGCTCGGCGGCCGAATAGCTGATGAGCTGCTCTGAGGGGCTATCCTTGAAATCTGAAAGAATCGTCATATGGTGAGCAATGAAAAATACACAAACTCGGTAGCCAAACACTCACCAATGTCAAAGACGTAGCCCTCGGGATCGGCCTCCCTATTTTGGATGCGGACGCGACAGTTCTCCAGTACCAGGACGCCGGCCACTGGGGATTTGGGGTCCTTGTCCTTGAGGTAGAACAGTAAATTGCCACGCAGTTTACACCACCGTTCAACTCTGACTGTGGGTAGAATGGAGTGCATAAGCCAAGGATCTGTGAGCGGTGATTGTGTGGGTGTTTATGAGGTGTCTGGATGCTGGGGAGCAATAGGAGCATGTCAAGTGCCGGGAACAGGGTGCCGGGAAAAGCCTTAATGGATCTGCCAATCTCTCCACAAGAGCTTTTCAACTCAAAGTTCAATATTAACAAAGTAGCTAGGTGTCAGTGGGCTCACACCCACTTCTCATCTGCAAATCGGAGTCAGCGACTAAGCGGGGGTTCGGGTGAGTGTGCTTCAACGGGTGAGATAACGGTTTATGTGTTTGTACGTTCGATGCAAGCTTACCTTCGCTGCGCCACAGGAATCCCTCCTGACGGTCGATGACGATGAGCAGGCCCTCCTTGTCGAACCTTGTCGCTGGGTTGCTGGCCAGAGAGTTCAGCTCGGACTTGTTAAAGCGCATGGCGATGGTGGTGGCGTTGGTGGCCTGCTAGGTGGAGAGCAAACCCAGTCGATTAGCTAGTGTGTGGGCCATAAAGATGCGCCATAGATGGACTGGCACGCCCCAAGCCCATCCGGAATAAATAATTCACGGCAATTACACGCCACGCGAGAGATGTGTACGTGCCATGAACTGTCATTAGGTATTATTTTATCTTTTTTCCACTGGCATATGAGCGTTTTATTGGTTTCTGAAGATTGGACAACTGTCTTAAGGACGTCTTTGAGGCCATCCATGAACCTATCTTGCTGTTCTCTGAAAACTTTCGGTTTTCTTGGTTCTCCACCCAGCGGGTGGGCGTGGATGGGTACACCCGAGGGTACACATACATACCTCTTGCTCCTGCTCCTGCGCCTCCTTTTGCTCCTGCGCCTACACCTGCCTCCAGCCTCCTCCTCTTTCTGCTCCTTCGACCTCGTTACCCTTCCTCTTTCTCTCTCGGTTTTCTGCTATGTTGCTATTTTTCATGCAGATTGCTCAGCTGGCGGGGCTGATGTCGTCCACTGGCCGCTGCTTCGTCATTGGCTGCTCCCGGTGGCTCATCCGAGTGACTGATATAAAGGCACGAGATAAAGACCAGCCTTTTGTTTATTACAAAAATTAAATTTGGCAGAGTCGAGATAAACGAGCGCTAGAGGTGGTAGGGCGCAAACGATTATCGAAAATCGTATTGACACGATATTCAAATATTCATATCGATATTCAATCCGATATTTGTTTCGATATCAAAGCTTAGTTAGAGATGGCACAGTATTCAACTATCGAATGATATTATCGATTGTCAGCTTAAGTTTGAAAAAGTTGACGGTTACAAAATAAAAATAGTGAAAATTTGACTTACTTTGATGACAGCCCCCAGATCCCCCCAACATGAGCAACGTATATTAGCTCGAAATCTAGCTAGTTTCATGTCAAAAATTACATTTTTTTAAACAATACATAGAGATAACATTTTATCGTTAACGGGGAGGAGCCACATTTTGGGATAAGATATACAGAGTTCCTGGGTAGATCAGGGCATAATAGCTACTAGCTAGTTTTATCAAACTCTAATGTCTGGCCAAATGAAAACGATTGCTCTTGATGTCGACATTGAAACGTCGGGCCCATTCCGCCAGGTCATCAAACTGAAAATGAAATATCGTTTAGATGGCAAGTTATCAGTAGTCTGCTGTGGACTTACTCCTTCACCGTCTACGACATTATCGCAGAAGCTCAGGTCCAGTAATTGCAGCTTGGGACATCCAACCAGGATGCTAAGCAATAGAAAATATATCACTTTTAAGCTAGAGTCTGAATTAACATATCTACTCACTCGTAAACTCGTTCATGAGTTAGGCTTATCATGCCCATGATGTCCAGTTGCTCCAGGTTTTTGCCCAGCGCCGCAATATGCATGAGATCACGTTCGGTGGTACCACGCACCGCCGACAGGAAGAGCTTCCTCAGCTTGGGACAGTTGGTCAGCAGCTTGAACAGCCCATCGCCCAGCGAAGACTCCCGCAGGCTTGCAAGTTCAAAAATAAATCTTTTTAACAAGATATCAAGTTTGCCAACTGTAGGAGAGACCTACCACCAGCCAAGATCTAGTTCTTCCAGTTGGTGCAGCTTGGTGATGAACTGCAGTCCCCTGGTGGTGAGAAAATGCGACTTCCACAGATCCAACGTGATTAGCTGGGTATTGTACGTGGCCAGGTGTTCCACAACCTCGTCCATGTTGACGGAGACGCCACAAAAGGCTGTGTAATGAATTATAAATATATAGAACATAAAAGATAAAAGATATAGAAACCTGTTACACTATTAATCGATTGGAAATTTTTCGAGGCTCACCCAGGTTTAAGTGCTTCAGCTTGCGATTGCTTTCGAGCATGCTCAGTAACAGTTCGGTTTCGAAGGCCGTTTGGAAGAGATCGAGGCGCTCCAGGTTCTTGAGATTGGCCAGACAGGAGAAGTTCAGAAGTGGTGGATCGGTGGCGCAATTGCGCAGACTCAGTTCTGCAAAGAATGATTAGATTGGTAGGGATTTCTTTTAGAGACTCACCAGTCAGGTTATCACAGACTATTCCCACGGTTTCAATACAACTTGCATTCAGAAACTTGCAGGAGTTCAGCCGCAGGTGGGTAAGATTATCGCCGCGTTGGGTCAGGAATCTTAAAATACAAAAAGCATATTAATTTGCTTAGTTATTAGAATAGAAATATATAAGCTACTTCTTGAACTCGGTGGGCGAGATATTGCCCATGCCGCCGCACCACGACAGATCCAGTTTGCGCAGCATCGTTGCCCTGCTGGCCAGCGTGCAGAGAAGCTCCGAGCTAGCCAAGTGCCAATAGGGCTTCAGGCTCAGCTCCCCATACAGCAGCGGGTGTGTGGATATATCGTAAAAGGTGCGCGACACCTGGCCCACGCGGAACAGGGACTTCAAGTCCAGGTAGCTGAGTATGCGCAACAGAATCTCAAAGGGCAGATCCGTAAGACAGAGGCGCGAAACCGGCGCCTCGGCTGTTTCTTCTACTTGATTTTCCAGCAGGAACTGGCTGAGGTCGTTGTTAATGAACTCGTGTAGCCTGGTGGCCCCATCCTGGCCACAATTGGGCTGAAACTTAAGAGTACGCAGCTTGCAGCTGATGGGCCCGTCGCCGTTTTCCTCCGAAGACGATGGGAGCAGTGGAGGTGTCGGTGTTGAAGGCGCACTCGCCACTTGCCTGTGCTGGAGGCTCTGCCTGCCCAGCAAGTTGTGTATTCGAGAAACGGTTCTTCCGCACAGCATGATGGCGTCAATTTCTGTGTAGTAGAACAGGCGGCTGTGATTGAAGTCGATGCGCAGCGTTCTAGAAGTAAACCCTTGAATATATAAGCTTTTAGAGGCAAGTTGGGGAAGCTCACTTGGTTATTATGGTGGTTTTCTTGATGGGAGGTGCAAAGCGTCGCGACTCCCTGCCCGGTCCCAGCTTGACATCGTTGTCGGTGGCCTCCCATAGGCAAGTCCAATTTTTTGTCATGCCATAAGCCCAAATACGCACCACGGCTCCAGGATTAAACGTCTCAAAAATGGCCACCTCCGTGGGCACTACAAATTCCTCAAAGTAGACAACTGCAAGGAGGATATTTAACTTGAAGGAACCAAGTCAAGAAAGTACTCTCACCTATGTAATCATGAGTGTCCACTTTCGGCATATTCTGGGCCTGAATCTCCCGTGTAGCCGATGGGGCCTTCAACCACCAGTCGCCGTAGGTGCGCTGAAAAAGAAAACAGAACCATTATTGATTGATTAAGTCACCATTGCTCCATGGCCTCACCATTGTGTATGTCTCTGGATAGTCCCCATACGAGGGATACTTGGTGGGACGTCCAATTATGTTCGCTGCCGTATACGAGATGCTGTAGTCGATGCCGTATTGAGAGCTAAAGTCTAGAACCCCCAGCACATACTGCTCTATGTAGTAGCCCTGATCGGGAGGCTCCGGTTGCATCTTGCTGCCGCAACCAAACCAGCCGCCATACTCGCGTTGCCGTCCGCCGTTTCGCTGCTGCCTTAGCATGGCCGTGAAATCGACCAGAGCGTCCGGCTGCTCAGCGTCGTTCGAGGGATCTTCGACGTTGTAGGCCCGCAGGGACATGGCCTTCGGGGCCAGCAGCGGGCCGTAAGTGAGTCTCAGCGTGTCGACCGACCAGAGTCCCAGTAGAGCCGCTCCAGAAGAGTCGCCCCAACCACCAAGACGACCACCCGCTTCTTCTGACGACGCGTACCACGGCAGGCGCGGCGCATAACCAAGCCAGAGTCGCCGCTGCTGTGCAAGATTGCTTCCAGTTTCAGTTCCGCCTCCTGTTTGGTTCTCTCCTTTGGCTGCCTCTCTGCGGGCTTCTGTTGCTGCTCTCGTCACTCTTCTGCTCGCAAGGATTTGCTGTATTTCAAGAGTAATGGTGATCCTTGAGCGTTGTCCCTTGTCCTTGGAATTGCCTGGGCCAGTGCTGGTGAGGTCACGTTGCTGGGCCAGACCGCAATGGTCTTGCTGTTGTGGTATCGACTGTTGGTTTCCTCCCGGATTTCCGATGATAATCCAATTAGAGCTCTTCCAATTGTCCAGTCCTCTTTGTGCTGTTTTTTTTGCTGGTGTTCTTCCAATTCCTTCGTGCCCGGAGCCGTGTCCGCTGTTCGGTCTTGTTTACTGTCACCTGTCGAAGCTACTGGTCCTCCGTGGTCTTTTAGTTCTTGTTTACTTGGTAATTTGTATAGTTTGGTGAAACGTGAAGGAAATTAACAAGACTCTTGGCTCGCAGGTTCAACGAAAACAATAATTCGAGGGCTGCAAGTCATGCACAATACACCACAATGAAAACACACTGCCAGGGCTGGAGTGAAGTTAACCAACACTGTTCCTTTTACACGTTAAGACCAACACATCATTCAAAGTTTACAAAATTGAATTTAAAAATAAAACAGTTGGAAAAGTATCAAAAAAATGAAGTACCTTGGAAAGCCACACAATATTATTATTTGAAAGTAAATAGATCTCGGAAAACGATGAGTTTCTCCATTCTTAAGTAATTAGATTATGAACAGAAAGATTTCATTTGAAGAAGAAGTTGTAGCTAGCCAAGTTAAAGAAAAGTTATTTTAAGAAGACTATTTAATATTAAAAATAGTTATAGGGATTAAATGAATCTTAAGAGAGCAAACCATTATCTTTGCATGACGAAACCATCATGCCATCGTCACGTGGCTACTACTCTCCAAGGTAACGGCGTGCAACAGCTGAATCCGAAGACTTCCGTAACTCCATGCTGCGTTTGTTGACGAGGTCCAGACACCAGTGGTTTCCATTGGCCACCTGCACTTCTCGGAGCATGAAGACACGACCAAGGCTAGACTACCGCAACAAGCTCATCCTGGCGCCCATGGTGCGCGTGGGCACTCTGCCTATGCGACTCCTGGCGCTGGAGATGGGTGCGGACATTGTTTACACGGAGGAGTTGGTAGACCTCAAGCTGATCAAGAGCATCCGCAGACACAATCGTGAGTAACACTATCAATAAATGGAAGACAATTTCTAATCGAAATCATCGCAGCGGCTCTGGGCACCGTGGACTTTGTGGACCCATCGGATGGAACCATTGTTTTCCGCACCTGCGCCCAGGAGACTTCCCGCCTGGTCCTCCAGATGGGCACCAGCGACGCCGATAGAGCCCTGGCCGTGGGCAAGCTGCTGCAGCGGGATATCTCCGGTTTGGACATCAATATGGGCTGCCCCAAGGAGTTCTCTATCAAAGGCGGTATGGGTGCGGCTCTGCTCTCCGAGCCGGACAAGGCGGCGGTCATCCTGCGCACCCTCTGCTCGAACCTGGACATACCTGTTACCTGTAAGATTCGAATCCTCCCCGATGTGGACGAAACCATTCGCTTGGTGCAAAAATTGGCCGATACAGGAATCGCCGCCATCGGCATCCATGCCCGAACTCGGGACGAAAGACCGCAGCATAAGCCGCATCCAGACGTCCTACGAGCCGTGGCCCAAGCAGTGTCCATTCCAATTATCGCCAATGGTGGATCACGCGACATGCACAAGTACGAGGATCTGCGCAAGTTCCAGGACGATTGCGGAGCTGATAGCGTTATGGTGGCCCGGGCTGCGCAGCTAAATGTGAGCATCTTCCGGCCCGAGGGCCTCCTGCCCATGGACGAGCTGATCGAGAAGTATCTGCGGCTGTGTGTGGATTACGATAATGCACCGCACAACGCCAAGTACTGCGTCCAGAGCATTCTGCGCGAGCTGCAGGAGACGCCGCGTGGCAAGCGCTTCCTCCAATGCCAGACCCTGCAGCAGATCTGCGAGATTTGGCACCTGGGTGACTACTGTCGGCGCAAGCAGAAGGAGCTGCAGACATTGGGCAACTCGGGTCGGGCGGATGTCGAGCCGCCGGAGGCGCAGGCCAAGCGGCTGAAGCTCGAGGAGGCGGCCAATGCCATTGAGGACGAGTACGCTGGAGTTATTTGCCGAAACATGCCTTTCCTGCGCTCCACCTATCCCAGCGGTAAGTTATCCAAGCTATTTCTCATTATTTTTCCTTCAGGACTAATCCCTGCTTTCAGACAACCACCTGCCCAAGACGCAGTTGTATGTCCATGCTGGCAAGGCAGGCAAAAACCCGCCAGGGTACGAAACGCAGCAGTGCGACAAGCTGTTCCGATCTATTTGCAGCTACGATGGACAGCGCTTCAGCAGCACCTTCTGGGAGAAGAACAAGAAGCAGGCCGAGCAGGGCGCCGCTCTAGTGGCGCTGCTCCATCTCGGCCAGCTGGAGGAGGAAATGTTACGCGACAATGGAAGCCTCATCAACTGACCAGCGCCCACCAGGCATGGATGTACATACTCCCCCTAGACACTGTGTTTGTTATTCGTGTTTTCCAATAAAAGAAGGAGGGTCCTTTCGGAATCCATAAAGTTCTCAGAAAAACTTTAACTCTCATTGTGGTATGGGTTGATTTTGGGTTCTATCCCAGAGTCTCTTAAGGTCTCCCCGACTAGACAAATTTATGGAAACTTCAAAGAGAAAGATTTTAAAGCAGATCCCGCGAGAAGGAAGCCAAGTCTGTTTTGCGGTACTCCGCTCTAGGATCAGATGACTCTGGAAAGAGATATTGGCTCCGTTCAGGGCACCACTCTCCCCAACTGTGTCTGAAAGATCCAACAATCCTAGTTATAATGAAAAATCGAGATACCTCATACGTTACCAGGGCTTCTCCTGATGCTATCGCTTTAGTATGGATTGGAATAAAAAAAGACGAAAAAACAAGACGTTTTGTCATCCAACACAGCGTCAAGTGGAATCATACATCCATTTGAATTATTTATATTTATTGGGTATTAATTATTTTCCTAGTGTCGGGGTTCGATGAGATGAACGGAGAGATGAGGCGTGAGGCGTGTTTGCAGCTGCTTAGTGGGGGCGGTGCTGGCCGGGCGGTGGGGGTGCTCCGCCATGGCCGTGTGACGAATGTGACGAACCCTGACCGTGGTGGCCACCGTGGTGGCCGTGAGAGTTGGGCGGTGGCGGCATCATGGCATGATCGTCGCGAAAGCCGCAGTTCGCGATATAGTTTAGTAGGTAGTCCTTGGTAATCGGATGTGTTATACTCTCCACAACAGCTGCAGAGGAACTATATTGTCAAAATGTCAAGGATACGGGTTGGGAGAACTCACAGCGCGCTGTTTTGTAGCTGTTTGGATGCTTTTTGTCGGTTCGCTCGCGCATAAACTCCCAGTTGCCATACTGATTCATGGTGCACTCCACAATTCGGTTGTCCAGGTCCCTCACCTCTTTCGTCAGCTTCTGCATTCGACCAAAGGGAGCATCGTGCCCGCCCACATAGAGGAAGCCCACCTTCTTGGTGAGCAGCCTTTAACGCAAAAAAAATAGTGTCATTAGTTTCATTAACTTACTGTCCAGAACACTTACCCCTCGCCACGCTCCATGATGACCTTCAGGCGAAAGTCCACGGAGTTGAGTTCGTGCGGCTTCCACTTGAAGACATCGGAGCAGACGCCGGCCAGGTAGGGCTGCTGCGAGGGCTGGAAGATCAGGCCGTCTGGCTCGTGAGTTAATGTGCGCGCAAACTTCTCGCCCAGGAGCCGTGCGGACATCCAAATGTCCCAGAAATCCTTGCCGCGCACACTGAAAGCCTGCAGTCGCTGGTTGATAATGCCATGCTTCATTCCAAGGATGCGGGGACCTGAATCGCATGGATTGTGAATGAGTAAGGAGGATAACCATTCAAGGCTGTATGAGCAACTCACCTATCACTTCTTTCTTAATGTAATCCAGTCGGTTGGGGAAGAAGGGCTCCTCCTTAACGTCGCGATGCGAAAGTCTCACAATGTCATACACCAGATAGCGTGGCGTCACTGTTTCACCAACCTTGTCCAGCACCATTTCCTGGGAAGAGAATGAACATAAATGTTAGAAGGAGCTACGAAATAGGTATCTGCAACTTACCCCGTCCAAGAGCGTGCCCTCCAAGTGATCGTTAAGGTTCTTGCCGTCGACAAAGGCAACGCTTTCCACCTGAAAGCACGAGTGGTTGCGATCGAAGAAGTAGACCTCGTCGCGGCCGTCGATGAGCATCATGTAGCGCGTACCGTCCGCCTTCCAAGACACACGGTAGGGAATCTCACTGAGGCGCTTTATGTTGTGCCTGTCCATGGAAACTGGCTGTGCTCCTGGGAACCCGTTCTTGTTCCAATTACACCAGTCCTGGACCTTCCTCTGCAGCTCCCCCAGTCTTGGCTGATCACTAACCTGGCGTACGCCGGGAACACCGGCCATAAACGTTGCATTCTTGACTACCATTTCGCGGCGACGCTTCTTCCGTGGTTGTCCGTCCGAAGTGGAGGCGTCGCCGTCACCCTCTTCACCCTCCTGATCCTCCGCATCGTCGCCCTCCTGTCCGGGCTCACCATGCTGCTGGCCAGCGGATGTGGAAGAGCTGTGATCGTCGAAGTGACGCTTCCGACTGTCCACCTCGGAAGCGGAGCCATCGCCGTTGCTGTCATCGTAGTCCAGACACCAATTGGGCTGCTCTGGGGCTTGTGGTGCATCCTCTTCGTCCTCGTAGCGCTTGTACAGCTCGTTGATGTAGTCCTGCTTGTAGATACCCGGCGGACGGGCGCCGGCGAAGACGGCCAGAGCCGCTTCCACGGAGCAGTCCAAGCGCTCCACCATGTACGATACAATGAGGAAGCCTGTGCGATTGAAGCCGTGGGTGCAGTGCACTGCAATCACATCGAAGGGCCGCTCGTTGATGAAGTTGTCTACGATCTCAATGAAGCTGCGCGTTTGCTCCGGCGACGGGGTCTCGCCATGTCCCCGGCACTGGAGCTTGATGTACTGGGTGCCGCGCTCCTCGACTGTGGCTCGATCGTAGAAGCGTTTTGTGTTCGTCAAGTCCACCCAGAGACCCAGCTTCAACTGGCCAGGGGAGAGGGGATATACTCAACGTGAAGTTAGGGAAGGACATGGAGGACTTACCTTCATGGTCTTGCAATAGTCGAAGAGCATCTCCGGCCGAAAGGTGCACTCGATGGGCATCTTGTCCTGAAAATTGGCGCTCAGCGGAGTTTTGAAAGCGAGGAAGCGCTCCGCGATGATGGTGTCGCTTTTACGAGGACAATATAGCCATCGATTGGGTAGCGGGCCAGAGTCACGGCCCCGGTCCCGATCCCTGTCCCTTTCCCGATGGGATTGGGCCATCTTCCGGCTGTTAGTTGGTCACTTCCTATGCGGGATGCGCGGGCAGCACGGGTTGGGTAGCCGTTGCCGATGCCAAAGCACTTCCAGTTGTCACAGATACTACTTCGCCAGGTATCAGTCTTGTTGTGCTTGCGTTGGCTGGGATCTCACATTTTCACACAACTACCTGGGACCGTGTGGCCATACTTTGTGCCAGAGGGCCACACCATTCGTTAAAAGCCAGCCAACTAGATTGTAATAAGATATTCAGATTGGGAATTCGTTTTTTCAATAATAAAGAATATAAAATTACTTTCTTTCAATGGTTAATTTTAAATCCCCAAGAAAGTAAATGATTTTAACGAATATAAAGCTAGAAGTTCAAAGTGTTGCTGATGTGGCATCTCTCTCACCTCTGGTCACACCGTCTGGCAACTCTGTTCGCAAACAGCTGATTTCACAAATAAAATGAGAAACAGACTGGTGTTGTTCGCGATTTTTGTGGCCTTTATGGCCACAAATCCCGCCACCCTGGCCATCCAGGCACGCAGCGACAAGGAGCAGGCCCAGACCGTGGTCTCCGGCACCGCGGTGCAGTCGGTGGTGCCCGTCCAAGCGCAACTGGCCTCGGCATCCGCATCGTCATCCGGCGGCTCAGCCTCGAGCTCCGTTTTCTATCCACTGGGGCCGAATGTGATGTGCTCCTTCCTGCCACGCGACTTCCTGGAGTGCAAGGAACCCATCGATCACCGGGAGAACGCCACTGCGAAGATTGAGAAGAAATACGGATGCCTGAAGTTCGGCGGCTCCACCTACCACGACGTGGAGCACACCAAGGTGCAGTGCACGGTCTTTGCGGATATCGATTGCTTCGGGAATCGCACCTTCTTCCGCGAGGGAGTGCCCTGCATCCGCTACACGGACCACTACTTTGTGACGACCCTCATCTACAGCATGCTCCTGGGCTTCCTCGGCATGGATCGCTTCTGTCTCGGCCAAACTGGCACTGCCGTGGGCAAGCTGCTGACCATGGGCGGAGTGGGCGTGTGGTGGATCATCGACGTCATCCTGCTAATCACCAACAATCTCCTGCCAGAGGACGGCAGCAACTGGAATCCCTATGTCTAGACGTGTGATATTTGTATAGTTCCCTTAGTTTTTTAAGAATCTTCCACCATAAAATAATACAAATTATGAAATATATTCGTTTCTGACTCTAGTTTAAAACCTGATACTGTAAGCATTGTTAAGGACTCAATAAAAAATCATCTTAACATAATAATACTGAAATTCTACATTTTTTCATATTCTAAAAGGAGTCTAAAAGGGGAAAAGATCTTAAAAAATAGCCAAATAGATCAAAAATGACTTCAAATCAACCGCTTCATTTTGATTCTCCATTTTGAAAAGTCTGGTCTCTCTTATTCATGGATAACGGTATTCGAACGCTTATACGGTCTCTCCGAAAAGCGAAAATTCTATTTAAGCCAGCGCAAAGTTGGTTGTATCGCTTTGCGCTTCCTGCTTTCCGGCTGACGCGAAAAACAGGAGAAAGTGTTACGAAAAAATATACTGGATTTTGGAGACACAAAGTATATACATACATGTGTAAAAATATACATATTATGATGTATTTTTGAGAAGGGCACGCCATTCGCGGTCACACTGGCAAGCAGAGCGGTCGACTGCGCAGCAGGAAAAACAACAAACTCAATAATAAATAAAGAAACTTCGCAAACTAGTAAATAAATAAATGAAAAAATTACAATAATAAAGGCGACAAGGACCGCACACACACACGAGACGGAGGAGGAGAGATAGCGAGAGAACGCTGCCCCAAAAGTATGCAACAAAAGGCTGCAAAAATGTGAATAACAGTACTTCTACTACTACCAACCATCAGCAACAACAAAAACAGCAGCAGCATCATCATCATCATCACACACACGCACTCACAACTTGTTGTTGTTTTTCTTATATAAGTGTGTGTGTGTGTGTGCTGGCTAGCTGGCTGGCTGGATGTGTGTGTGTGCGTAGTAGTAAAATGTAGTAATAGTAGTAGTAGTTTTGAAATGCAACAACTAAGAAATAAGACAACGAATCTTAAGGAAATTTTTTGATACCAACTTTTGTTAACACGAAGAACCCCCCAAAAAAAGGAAGCAGCTGGCCAAAAAAAAAAATATTTGAAAACTAAAGAAAGGAAAAGCGACCGAAAGAGAAGCATCAACTGAAAATATTTGCCCCAAGAATTATACCACAAAAGAAGAAAAAAAAAAATAAAATAAACGAATAAAAAGAGCGAGCGAGAGCGAGCGTCCATCATCCACCAATACAAATGAACATGCTACACAGTTTCAGTGGCGGCGGCGCCGGCAGCGCTGCCAACGCCTCAGGCGACGCCAACAGCGGTGAGTGAGAAACAACTTTTACCTTCCCTCCAGCTCCCATTTCCTCCAAATATTTCTCCACAAAAAAAAAAAAATAACAAAATAACTCTCAACATATTTCGGCAATACACAGACACACACCCACTGTCACACTCACACAACAATGCCTGCAAATACCAATTACACATACATGCATGAACGCCAATGTGGCTACTTGGTGTCTGTGTGCGGTGTGTTGTTGTTTTTGTTTCGTTTTCGTTTTGGTGTTGATGCGTAGAAGGTGCGAAAGTGAAATGATTTGCCGTTGTTTTTGTAAGAAGAGCAACAAAAAGAAGAAAAGTAATACTCGCCTACGGTGGTTAGTCCTTAAAAGGAACCACGAAAAGTATCGATTAACAGTATTGACTTAGGATTGATTTTGAAAGGTTATTTTTCTTTTAAAATCTATACTTATTGAATTTTTTAAAAATATAATTATTTTTAGTTTCT
This sequence comes from Drosophila monieri, assembly GCA_035047585.1. Lineage (NCBI taxonomy): Eukaryota > Metazoa > Arthropoda > Insecta > Diptera > Drosophilidae > Drosophila > Drosophila monieri. The sequence continues at coordinate 7,981,005 of JAWNPJ010000061.1, read as the reverse complement.
TAAATCAAATACTTAGGCATAGATCACTGTATATTGAAAGTTCAGGCAAGCAAACATTTTTTTGCAACTGCTTCAATGAACTCGAGTCTCGAGTGCCGAATCATAGCATACTTACTAGGGCCTGGGCTTGGGGCTTGGAATACGGAGGATAGGATACATTCGAATACATATATGTTTGTATACATGTTGGCAGATATCTCCATATATACACACGCCAAATCCAACTTTTCCGAAACGAAAGTTTTCTGTAATGAAGTAAAGTTTTATGAAAGTTTGCGTCGGGAAATAATTGATTACTTCGGGAATCCTTAATAGCATAAGTTGTTCTTCGAAAACTACTCTCCTCCCGAAGTAGTTTTTAGTTTTTGAAACTGCTCCAAGAAATTGATTGGAAAATGGCTTAAGTCACTTAACAATCTTCCTGTCAGGTAATCAAATTAATTAACGACCAAAATAAAATGCGGAAATGGACGTATACTCGCTCTAATTGGCATCGATTGCATCGCCATTCGGGCCCTGCCGAGCGTCCTGCCAATTAAATGCAAAAGTTCACGGCCAATAGGTCAATTTACCGTTAATCTCTTGCCTTCTCTTCTTCGTATTCTTGATTCTTGGCTTGTTAAGGCCTTTTGTTGTCGCTTCGTTTACGTTCGCGTTTACTTTTTAGCGAACGCAGCTAGCTAATTGCCCGTCCATATCGAGTCCTAATGACGGACGGAACCGGTAATTGCATTAGCCATCGTATATTCCTGATGCGATTACGTCCGGCTGGCCACTCTGCCCGCCCCATCGCACCCCTATCCGGCCGACGGCCTGCGGCCGGCCCTCTCATTTCAAATTCATCAAATTGCTGGCAATAAAAGTAATCAGAGAAGCGCGAGCAATGTCCGGTCTATATCCTTAGGATTCCATAATATTTTTGTCTCTTCGGGGCACTGAAAGAAAAATAAAAAAGAATAATGGAAATATATATCTTCTTTCTATCTTGAAACGAGGACATCATTAATCATTTGATAATTAATCACGAACCGAGTTGTGGGATAAACTTTTTGGGCGTGATGGCGGCAGTGGGGCAAGAAGCATAGCATACTTAGAAGGGTTATTCTTCAGATTTTATCAGGGATGACATTTCTAGTCCTTTCCAAGAGATATTTAAATCTAGAATAAATATATATATTAATTTAACTTAATTTTTGATTTTAATAAATTATAAAATATTTAATAGCATTTTTTTTTATTTTTTTTTTAAAAGAACATCTCTAGAATTCCCGTTTTAATCTTCGAAAGGGTTTCTCATTCTTTCCATCCTCCCCTTCAAGCTTTTAAGCTTCTTTTGTTTAAATATCCTTTGTTTTCTTTGCTTTTTTTCTCTGTGCACAAATACAAGACGCTCAAACGCATACATACACACACAAACACAAACACACACACACACACATATGTGTGTGCGCTTCGGCCTTTTGTTGGGTAACAAACATATGTTTGAGCCCCGCTTCCATTTACAATATGGCGGCCATGGCATGGGATTTAATGATGTGTGGGGTGGGTTGGGGTGGTGGGGTGCCGCCTGAAACTGGCAGCAAATTAAAGGAGCACGCAGCAAGTTCCTGTTGCATTCAGGGGCGTAGTACAACAAGGGGTGCTACTAATAATAAAAAATATATACTTATGTGTAAAAAAGAGGATTAGTATTAGTTATATTTATGATTTTTGAATTATTTTGTAATATTTTATGGAAACCCCCCTTTGCCGACGCCCTTTTTTGGGGCTCACACGCACCATCATGAGCTCCATTCGCCATCCCGCTCTGTTAACACGAGCAGAGCAAGAGTGGTGAGCGTCGCATCTGCCATCTCACCTCACCTCACCCATTGGCGCCTTCGCCGGTTCGTCGCCTCTTCCTTTCTGCCTTTCTTCTCGGATTTCCCCCAGTTTTGCGTTTTCGTTTTCATTTTCCTTTTGTTGCCTACGCCTGCTTATATGTGTGAGTGGGTGAGTGTGTGTGTGTGTGGGTGGGTGAGTGTGCCCTGTCATCAGCTGTTTTATGTTGTTCAGGGTCAAGTGTGTGGCCTGTGGTGTGTTGGCAGCGTCGCAGGTGTCGCTCCATCTCTCCATCTCTATCGCACTCTATCGTAATTATCCCATACCTCTTGCTGGCTCTTTTTCGCTCTGTTCAGTCCTGTTTAGTCCTGTTCGGCTCTGCTCCGCCCTGTTGTTGTTGTGGTTGTTGTAGGTTATAATTCAAGGAAGTTTTTTAGCATCGCTGGTTGACGTTCAAGGTTACTATAAACACGCACACATGCCAGGCACACCACCCTGTGCCACCCCTTGCCACCTTGTTGCAACTGGCAACCCTCCTCCCTCCTCCCTCCCCCTCTGTTGTTTATGGAAGTCACGGCAATTGCAAATTGCATTTGAAAATTGAAAATAAACAACTTGGCGCTTGAAGGGGCCCCCTTGGCCTCTTCAATGGCATTCCCCGCCACTGCAAGTCCATTTAATTACCGTTATTATTTCTCCAGGTATTTAGAGCTCCGGGCTTATCAAGAGCTCCTCCAACTACTCGCTATTGTGAATAAATATTTTCTACATCTCTCGAGTGCCACTTTCGTGGCGAATTCCACTTTTCGAGGGCTTTTTAAGCGAAACTTTCACTTTGTTTCCGTTATTTGTGTTTTTTTTGGTCGGAAGTTTCATTTGCAGAGTTAAGTATTTAATTATTTATTCAATTATTGTTACTTATTTGTTAATTATCCTTTAATTTGAATTCAAAATAAGTAATTTTTTAAACTCTTTTTTAAAATAGTTTCATAAAAGTGATTTTTCTATAAAATAAAGTTTTAATAAAATGTTTTTAAAGACAATATATGGAAAAACTCATTTAGTATTTTTTAATTATTTTTTCATTAAAGTTTTCTTCATAAAAACCAATAGTAAGATTTAAAAAATAAACCATAATCCTTTAAAACAAAATCTCTTACAATTGCTAGCCCTTGTTCAAGTTTCCTTTATCATTTATGTTTTTAAAAAATAAAAAAAAAAAGGATCTGAAAAAAAGGATAGAAATTTTCCAAAGAATGTCTTTCAGAACTTCCCCTCGAGATGTTGGAAAAGTTTTGCATTTTTGCTTTGTTTTCCTTGCAATTTCTTGGTTGAGAAAGTTTTCCCATCGATTTTGTCCTTTGAGGACAGGGGAGGGGAGGGGGACTGCCAGAGGCTTCCCGGGCTTCCAAGCCGAAGCAGTCCCGGCGTCCAGGACATTGGCGGGCCTTGTCACGTAGCGGCGTAAATCCTTTATTTCCATTCTAATTAGAAGCGCGCTTTTCCTCTCCGCCCCACCACGCTCTTTCTTTCCTCTTTCTGGTCCTGTCGCCCCGCCTGGTCCTGGTCCTGGTCCTTTTATCCTATTAGCATATTTGTATATAGAACAATTCAGTACAGTGGCGGCCATACGTATATGCACTGCCACTGTGACAGAGAATTCAAATGGAAAGTCTGTCCAAAAGCGGCCGAGTGCGGCAGGACTCCTACTGCCAGTAGATGGACATGTCGCGGGCCCACATCAAGTATACGCACTGTCCGCCGCACACACATCGATATTGGGGCTTAGTGGAGCGTAGGGACGCTCCTGTGCACAGGAGCGGACGGAACAAAAACTGACAGCGATGACAAAATGATTGACGTCGGTCTGGAGGTCCCCGAAAAGACGAAACAGGACTGTAAGGAGGGAGGGAGGGAGGGGCACTGGGGCGTGTGCAATCAATCACAGCATACTTATCGGAGCTCCTTCTGGGAGCGGAGCTGGAAAGGCAAACAGGACACTCGAGCAGTAGGCCAGACAGTGGGAGAAAGAGGAGACTACTAGCAAGGACACTTTCTACATAGACTATGAATAGTTTGTGGAGACTTACCCCTTTTTTCTCTCACTGCTTTAATTGGATATCCCTCTCCCCTCTCCCCGCCAGCCGAGGGCGAGCTGAAGGAGCGGCTGATTGCCAGCGTGAAGAAGGAGGTCAAGCAGCTGATGGAGGAGGCGGTCACCAAGAAGTACGTCCACGAGGAGAGCAGCTCGGTGACCTCGCTCTGCGGCGCCGTGGAGGCCTGCCTCAGTCACGGGCTCCGGCGGCGGGCGCTGGGCCTCTTCAAGACCTCCTCGACGACGGCGCTGATCCAGAAGATAGCCAAGATCTGCCCGGAGGCGGACTACGTCAGCCGGCGGCTGCTGGAGCTGGAACTGGCCCAGGAGAGCCATGCCGTCAGCGGCAAGCGCTCCTCCTCCAGCAGCGACAGCATCATCAAGCCGAAGCTCCTCAGCAAGGGCAGCTGCAGCAGCAGCTCGGTGACCACCATCAACACGGTGTCCAATGGCCCGGGCGGCGGCAATGCTCCGGGCAGCATGGCCGCTCCGCTGGGCAAGTACCTGTGGATCCGGCTGGCCCTCTACGAGAAGCGGCTGGCGAAGATCATAGAGCACTTGGTGGGCAACGCCAGCAGCTACTACGACCGGGAGGCGCTGGTCGCCGACCCGGACTACGGCTCCATACTGAGCTCCCTGCTGGTGGGGCCCTGCGCCCTCGAGTTCACCCGGGCGAAGACTGCCGACCACTACTGGTCCGATCCCTGTGCGGATGAGCTGGTAGGCATCCTCGTTAGAGTCTCCTGCAAAGAAACAAAAAAACAAATAAATGAATTTCTTCATCAGGTTCAGCGGCACAGGATCAGTTCCGGGAACAGGACACCACCCACCTGCCATCGGCCCATCATCAACTTCAAGCGGAGCCTGCACACCAGCTCCGAGGACACCAGCAGCGGCAGCTTCAAGGCCTGCTCGCCGGCGAGCGTGGCCAAGGACTACGTGGAGTCCCTGCACCAGAACTCCCGCACCACCCTCCTCTACGGCAAGAACAACGTCCTGGTCCTGCCCAAGGACGTGTCGGAGCCGATGCCCGGCTACCTGAGCCTCCACCAGAGCATCCAGTCGCTCACCATCAAGTGGACTCCGAATCAGCTGATGAACGGCTACTCCGACGGCGACTCTAGCGACAAGAGCTTCTACTGGAGCTACGCCCTCAACATCAACGTGGACGAGATCGTCTATGTCCACTGCCACCAGAACCGGGGCGGCGACACCGGCGGCACCATCATCCTCGTCGGCCAGGACGGCGTCCAGCGGCCGCCGATCCACTTCCCGGAGGGCGGTCATCTGCAGGCCTTCCTCAGCTGCCTGGAGACGGGCCTCCTGCCCCACGGACAGCTCGATCCGCCGCTCTGGTCGCAGCGCGGCATCGGGAAGCTCTTCCCCTGGCCCAAGAGCGTCCGACGCCACATTCTGCCGTCGGTGATGGAGGCGGGATCCTCCAGCCAGGACGAGACGCCCATCGACTACGTCTTCCGTGTGGTCAGCAAGAGTCAGCACGAGGAGTTCTGTGAGTCTACATTTATTTTTTACAACAAAAAGCAACAAAAAACAAAATTAAAGTTAAAAAGAAAAATTAATTTCTGAAAAATTTTCGCTCGGTCGCGTCGCTTTATATAGGCTCAGCCAGAACTGGTTGCGAATTATAAGAGGGCCCATTCGGCAAAAATATTTTTTTGGCACAAAATGCGTTTTTATGGCTAGAAATTATAAAAAATTAAGGAAAAATCTAAAAAATATTTTAAATTAAGATTTAGAAGCAGAATTATCGGAAATCGATGTAGAAATCGATTAAAAGAGGATCGGAAGGAAATCGGCCAAGATATAGGCATCCCAGGGGGTCACAGTGTCCTGCCAGGGATTTCTTGTAATTTGCAAGGAAGATCGACTCGGGAGGGGATCCTGACCAGGACCTTAGCCTGGAGGATGAAATAATCCTAGGCCTCACCTCCCTATTTCTCACATTGTTCCACTCTCCATGATACATTTCAGTGGCCACTCACCCCCATCTTGGAGCTGGGACGATCCAGTCCGCGGCGCAAGCACCTGGGCAGCTGCTCCACCACCGGGAGCAGCGACTGCTCCAGCAAGAGCCTCTCCATCGACCAGAGCACCTGCGAGACGCCGCTGATGCAGGCCAGCCAGAGCACCAGCATCGAGCTGGTCTGCTCCACGATGCGGCGCCAGATCATCTCCAGGGCCTTCTACGGGTGGCTGGCCTACTGCCGCCACCTGTCCACCGTGCGGACGCACCTGTCGGGGCTGGTGAACGGAAGGATAATGCCGGACCGTAAGGGTTATCAGGCTGTTGGCTACAGGATGATGAATATTTCTCACCTCTTCCTCTTACAGTGGCGGCCGACGAGGAGGGTCTGACCCGGGACAAGTGGCTGGCGATGCACGAGGACGGGGTGGTCACCAGCGAACTGGAGTTCTACCGCCTGGTCTACTTCGGGGGCGTGGCGCCCGACCTCAGGAAGGACGTGTGGCCCTACCTCCTCGGGCACTACGCCTTCGGCTCCACTCCGGAGGAGCGGAAGAAGCAGGACGAGACCTGCAAGCACTACTACGAGACGACGATGAGCGAGTGGCTGGCCGTGGAGGCCATTGTGCGGCAGCGGGAGAAGGAGAAGACGGCCCTGGCGGTGGCCAAGTTGAGCGCCGAGCAGGCCCGGCAGGCGGCCAAGAGCGCCAGCTCCCTCGATCCCCGCCAGAAGCTCACCAACGGCTGCCGGCAGTTCGACCTGGAGCAGGATCGGGGCCATGCCCACCACGAGGGCGACGAGGACGACATTCACCTGGTCCTGGAGGAGGGAGAAAACGATGTTTTCGACGACAATGACTTCTCGGACATATCCGATCCGGGGGACTTGTTCGACGAGCCGGAGCTGGGCAGGGAGGCCGAGGAGGGGGAGGAGCAGCTGAATCCCAACCAGGACTCTGGGGCTAAGGAAGAGGATAAGCCGGAGCTGGGCAACCTGGAGGAGGAGCGCGTCATCCCCCAGCTGAGTGAGCAGCTGGTCCTGGAGTTCCAGAACATCGACAGCATGGAGCCGCTGCGCCTCCAGGAGAACTGCTTCGGCGACTCCGAGCCGGAGAACGAGCTGGCCCTGAGCCTGGACGGCAGTGGCAACATTCTGATGCTGAGCATCAAGTCCTCCCCGTCCACCAGCAGCTACGAGACGGTCGGCAACGAGTTCGCGGACCTCGTGGAGGGGAAACTGCCCGAGGAGGGGGAGGAGGAGCCACTGGGCCAGCTGAGCAAGTTCCACAGCGCCGACGACGTGCGGCTGGAGGACGAGCCAGAGGAGGAGTCCAGCCAGCCGGCCACGGCGGTCATCATCACGGAGGCCGCCTCCCTGGACGCCCTGGACGACGATCTCACCGAGGAGTTCACGTCGCGCAAGACCAGTCTGATGTCGCCCCTGAACGAGGACATCACTGTGGTGGCCTCCCTGGACGCCCTGCAGGAGCCCAAGTCCGCCTGCGTCTCCCCGGCCAGCTCCAATGGGGGCGTCTACAGCGTGGAGCTCCTGGAGCAGTTCGGCCTCAACCTCCACCGGATCGAGAAGGACGTGCAGAGGTGCGACCGGAACTACTGGTACTTCGCCAACGAGAACCTGGACAAGCTGCGGAACGTGATCTCGACGTACGTGTGGGAGCACCTGGACGTGGGCTACATGCAGGGCATGTGCGACCTGGTGGCGCCGCTCCTGGTCATCTTCGACGACGAGTCCCTCAGCTACAGCTGCTTCTGCAAGCTCATGGAGCGGATGATCGAGAACTTTCCCAGTGGCGGGGCCATGGACATGCACTTTGCGAACATGAGGTGGATAATGAGGATGCTCTTAGCCATATCCTTGCTAACTAATCCCCCTCTCTGTCTCTGTTTAGGTCCCTCATCCAGATCCTGGACTCGGAGATGTACGACCTGATGGACTCGAACGGGGACTACACGCACTTCTACTTCTGCTACCGCTGGTTCCTGCTCGACTTCAAGCGGGAGCTCGTCTACGACGACGTCTTCGCCACCTGGGAGGTGATCTGGGCGGCCAAGCACATCGCCTCCGGGCACTTTGTCCTCTTCCTGGCCCTGGCCCTGCTGGAGACCTACCGCGACATCATCCTCTCCAACAGCATGGACTTTACGGACGTGATCAAGTTCTTCAATGGTGGGTCGAAGGGATTTCTGGTCTAATCCTTCTTCTAATCCTCTAATCTTCTCCAGAAATGGCGGAGAGGCACAATGCCCAGTCCATCCTGCAGCTTTCCCGGAGCCTGGTCCTCCAGCTGCAGACGATCATCGAGAACAAGTAAGGATCGTGTCCTGGCACCTCCCCATCAGTATTCAGAATGAGATGTATCTGCGGATGAGAGTATCTACAGATGCATTGTCTTCAATGGAAGTTCTCTTAATTCTAATCCTTAAGTTAAAAGTATATAATTTTTTTTTGTGAAAACGGCTGGGAATCGCTTAGAAAACAAACACTTAGAGAAAATTAAGGAAATTGTAGTGACCTGAGAACAGAAAAGAGGAAATCGAACAACGTAACAGCAACAGATACTATTTATACTTATACATTATAATACTATATACCGATATATATGCATATATATATATGAGACATTTATACGTTTTGTATAATCGATAAAGTTCGATAGAATCGATAGGCGGGAGGACCTGCGCTGGGGATCGCATATATATTGGATATATTGGATATATACTGACCCTATATGGATAGCAATGCTGTGCGGTTGCGGTGGCAGCCAAAACTGTTGTTACTGTTATGTTATCTGGCGATCTGGCGACTAATCAGACACCTATATATTATATATTATATATTATTATACTATATAGCTTGAAGCAGTGGGCCGTTATATACACACACCTACATACATACAAACATATATAGTTGGAGTTCATTAAACACATATGTTAGCGGGAAATATTTATAAACGTATACATTATATAGAAGCATTATATAGAAGAAGCATGTACTAGACTAGTAGACTACTAGACCCAGTCTCAGGCCAAGTCTCCCACTTGTTTCTCTCAGTGTTGTTGTTCTTTTTGGTAAGTGCAGGCGCACCAAAAATCCCTCCACTGGGCTACAACGCTATATACTACTATATACTAACTATATACGATGTATTGCGAGTAGCACGCTTTTTGTGTATAAAAAAAAAAAACAAAAAAAACTTAATGTGATTTCTTGTTGCTTCTTTGAATATTGATATTTTTGTAAGCGCTACAAAAAAAAAGAAAAAAATTATATAATATATATATATACACTTGGAGAAAAGAGTTGACCGTTAGAGAGAGATATAGAAGATATATATTTTACATCCAGAACGGAACACAAAGTCAAGTCCAAGCGACACACACTTTTGATACACTTTTGATCATCATATTCGAATGGAAGCTGGAGAGATATTTTGAACAGAAGAACTCAACACAATACCGTATCGTAATCAAGCTAAGCTATAGTACATACTATACACATACTTATACATATATATATATATATTTATATACCCGTCTGTGTAGAGACGCCACCTATAGAGCCCGCGCATATAGTCTATTACGTTAAACCACGATTGTAGCCACATATAGCATACTGCATGAATACTACGGATGTCCTGCGCGGCAGTTCCCCTGTCCCAGTGTCACAGATCCCCAAAAAGATACACTGCGAAAAAGGGGCAGAGAGATCAATGTATAATTTACCGAAAACATCAACACGAAAACATGAAATAAAGGAGAATTATGTAAAATGTTTACAAGAAAATAGGCCACTTTTCTTTCGGGGGGTTCCTTAGGGAAAAGATTTAAGGGTTTTTATGCCCATTTTAATTATAGTTTTAATTATTAAATAATTAAGCAATTTAACAATATTATCATTATTATTTTAATGACATTTTATGGAATTATGTTATCCTTAAAAAAATAATACAAAGTTTAAAAATATTATAATTTTTCTGCTTTTTTTAAATACTAATTAAATAATTTTGTAATAATATTAAGTTTGAAAATGCATTTTGTTCCATTAATTTGATTATTTTGACCAGGGCCGGACTTAGAGGAGGTCGGGAGCACCCTAAACACCTTTAAACCGCTCCTGATTACAGTTCTAAAATTAACATTTTGGTAGATATTAGATAGTTGGTATTAATTATTGCTATTTTAATAATATTTATTTTTTTTAATAGTTAATATTTAAAAAAAAAGAAACTTTTAAGCCCTCTCATCCCAATTTCAACGTAAATTCCACCTTTTTATTTCCTAAAATGCCAGAAAATCCAAAAGCCAGCCTTTTATTTTCGCAACACCCCAAAATTCATCTAAAATCCATTTGGAATCCATCAGGTAATCTGGTGCTCGGATTAGTCCCTGGGCCTGGTTCCTAGCCAAAAATTCCGCCTCGGCCGGGCCTACACTGGCACTCCGCTGGCACCTGAGACCCTAATTGAAAATATTTCGGTACACACGAAACCAGAGTGAGTAGGTTATGTCAAGCACCCTGATGGCTCTGAGCGGGGTCAGGGGCTGGCTACCACCAAAAGGGGCGTGGGGGAGTGGCAGGTTACACGGCCAAAGCGCAAACTCCAAGGCGGCCACCGAACGAATTACACCGAAATGTTTTCAGCCAAAAATTTGGGGCAGACTTGTGTGCTTGCTGAGTGGTTGAGTTGGTTTTCTCCTTTGCTGTTGCTCCCTGCCTTCGAAGGGGGCCGGGGAGGGGGCGGGTGAGTGCTACGAGGGGGGGCTTGTGGTGGTGGTTGCCGCACAGCAGGGCGCCCCAGCATCCTGCCGTCCTGGCACGCCGTCCTGTTGCTTGTGGCTGGATTTTGCGCTACGACGTCAGCAAACTGCCACCGTGAAGCTGCTCCAATACACACACACACACAAAAAGCACTTCGTGTGTTACAATAAGGGCAGAAACAATAGTTACAGTTCAATCAAATTAATTCATCAAGGACTGGGAGGAATATTTAATATTTTTTCTATTTATATTTTTTTATCATCAAGTTTTATTCTTTATTTTTAATAATCTAATAATCGAGCATCTTAATTTGTTCCATTTTCTCGCAGAAGCCACCCATTCATAAAAAAACTATTGCCTACTTTTTGGGCACAAACTTCCGCATTGAAATTTACAAAATGGCGTGTTTATAATCAAAGAAAACTATTAATAACCAATAACTGACATAAAAAACTATAAAAATAACATTAAAAATATTAATTTATATACAAATTTAAATATTTAATTCATTTTTTAAGAAAAAAGCCCCTAACCCACTAGCCTTTACTGTTTCTCTTGAAAGTGAGAGCGAACGAGATGGCAATGGCCAAGGAAACACGAAACAAGAAAATGTAACTTAACGTAACGGTACCCTGTTTAGGCAATAGTAGGCAAGGTGGGAAGTTGGAAAGAGAACCCATCAACGCTTCATCTCTATTTACCCCCAGCTGTTGGTGCTGCTGGCTAGAAAGTAATGCTGTTGCCTCCTGCTGATGTTATTACTACTGTTATTACTTCTGTTATTACAACTGCTGTTACAGGCTGTTGGCTGGCTGTTAGTTAGTTGTTGTTTTCACCTTTGCGGTTGTTGTAATGCTAAAGAGCTTTTCTTATATATTATATTGTATTATTTTATAAAATAATATTTGAACTTATTCAGTTACAATCTATTATTTATTTATTTTGTTTAAAAATCATTTTTTATCACTTACCTTGGTATCACCTCATCCCGCTCATCACTAGTGACCGCCATTTGTTGCTGTTCCTGTTACTGCTGTTACTGTTATCGCCGTCTGTTATTGCCTTCCTTGTTGCTGCTGCTGGCTGTCGCTCTGTGTGACAGTGTCGGTGTATGTCTGGTCTGGCGCCTGTATATGTGTCGGTGTGTCGCTGTGTCAGTGGCTGCTTCTGCTCCTGCTGCTGCCTCTATTTCGGCTTCCATTTCAGTTTCAGTTTCAGTTTCGCTGCGAAGTTGATCGCGTGCACACGCGTTTGTTCCTGAAAACAAAATAGCTTTGCCCGAAAACCACTCGAAAACTCATTGTTTTTTTTTCCTGTGTTGTTGTTCTGTGTGCTTGAGTGTGTGTGTTTAAGAGCTTCGGTTCAGTCGGTCAGTGAGTCAGTCAATGATGGAAGGCAAGCCCGACTCTGACAGCGCCACCGCCACCCCGGCGGCATCGTAATTATTTATAAAGGACAGCAACTAGTTCCTCCCAAAAAAAACAAAGACAATATCCCAAGACAAGTAGGAAGCGAAGCGTAAAGCAAAAAAATAAAAGAGGCTGCCACAGGCGACACTTTGCTCTCTGTCAGCACCGCTGCCTTCTGCTAGCTGCGCTGCCGGGCGCTGCTGCCAGCGTCAGCGAAAACACTCGGCGTACGCAAAACAAATACAAATTTTCGAAATACATTTTACGCGCCCGTGTGCTCGTACGTGTCTGTTCATGCTCGCCCTGTGTGTGCGTCTGTCTGTCTGTCTGCCTCTCTGTTTCTCTGCCTGAGTATGAGTGTGTGTGTAAGCGTGCGAACGGTACGAGGAACGGAATTACGGTGAAAAGCTTTGGGCAATCTCCGCAAGCCCAAAACACACACCCACGCGGGCAAAAAAACAAAAATACGCTAAAAGAAAAAAAAAACACGCGTAGAACGCGTACTACGAAGAGGACATTAAAATGGTGCAAACCACTGCAGGTAATAAAAGTGATCCCTCTGCCTTTGCTCCTCCCACACCTGCTCCTCTCTGGCTATAAAGGTATCCGCCACCTCTCTCCTCTCTCCTTTGAAAAAGGACAAAAAAAAAGACACAGCCACCACAACGTCTCCATTAACATGCACACTGGGGTGGACCTTGAGCGGGCTTTAAATTATTTATTAAAAAAAGAGTGACAAGGAGAGGATATATTTTAAGATTTACTTTAATTTTAATTCTTTAAAAAATGTATTTAATTTTTAATTGTTTTTGCTTTTATAATAATGAAGGAATAGATTTTAAGATATTTATTTTTAAGATACTCTTTTTGTATTATTTTTAATTATTTTTTAAATGTTAATAATACTATGTACTAAAATAAACATTTTTTTTACCAAAAATCTATATTTTTTCTACAAAATAAAAGCAATTTTAAATCCCATCCCACAGGGCGTATGAGTAATGTCTGCAAATTCCACAAATCGAATAGAAAAGCAAAGAAAATCCTCAACCATTAAGCCTTTTTATGCATTTTCCACCAAAAACAAATCAGAAATGTTAAAAACCGCCCTTATGGCCCATAAATAAAGTCAACCCTGCGTATGCGTAATAAAAATCAAAAACAAAATGGCGGCCATTAAAAATCAAATAACTGTTTATAAAAAAAAAACATAAAAATGTAGATTAAAGAGTTTTGATTTTCAAATCAGTCTTTAAATATTTTTAAATTCAAAAATAAAGACTAGAACCCTAGAGTCGAGACACCACTGCGTATACGTGATATTATTTTTTTAAAATCAAAATGGCGCTGAAAGCTGCGTAGTTGTGGCAACTGAATAACGGTTCACCCCAAATAACTTGGCTCGCAGGCAGTGCACACGTGTATGGGCCAGATAGTGGCTGCAGTCGGGCCCCGCTTTTCATGCTTTAGCTGGAATTTCGTGACTCTGCCAGCTCGCTCGGGCTAAAGGCGATTAAAAGGAGCCTCGAATTATAATAAAAGCTACATAATGCATATTTATGGGCGTGAGTGGCGGCAGGTACTCGCTCTCTAGCTGGTAGATGGTATCTGGTTTCTGGTATCTTCTATCTTGTATCTTGTATCTGTTACCTGGATGATGGAAACAGAATCTGTATGCACTTTCCGTTAATCCTCGGCCATCAATGCGCTCCAAACACAGTCAAGGACAGGCTTCCAGAGGTAGTTATGGGGGAATAGGGCAGGACAGGCAACTTGGTCCCTAGAACTCACCAAAAAAAAAGATAAAAAGTACGAGGTATGGTATAGTCTTCCTGGAAGAAGGTAGTTGTAGGGAAAAGTGGTAGAGAGGAAGAGAGAGGAACTACTTTTAAATCCTTCTCTTGGGGAACTATTTCTCTAAAAAGGCTCAGAAGTATCGGGTATTGTACAGTCTTCTTACTTTCCTACTAAGTTGGGGGAAATCTGTATAAAATGTCTATAGAATGACTAGATTTCTTTTCTAGAGAGGCTAGAGAGAGGTATTACGCGTCAATGTTGTTTTAAAACAAAGCTAAATAGTACCGGGTATCGTATAGTCTCATATCGTAGGGGCTCAGTAACTATACTGCTTCCACTGCTACTCCCTAGCTCCTTTATAGAGTACCAGGTATGATAGAGTTCTAAGTAAGAGTGACTTGTGGAGGAAGAAGAGTATATCTAATTCTTGAAAAAGAAAACTCTACAGAAAAGTACCAGGTATAGCTTAGTTCGAGACCCTTGTGGAGTAGAGCTACTTGCAGAGTCCTTTTAGAGGAAAAAAATTCTAATTCTAACGTTTTAAAGCAAACTCTTCTAACTCTTCTAAAGCAAAACCTGAAAGTACCGGGTATAGCATAGTCGAATACCTCCTCTCCCCTCCACTCTGTCCTTGGCTTCATCGTCTTCTGTCTCTGCTATCTTTATCGACTGTTGGCATTTGGGATAATCCCCGCCGAGTCCTTTTTAATCAAGGTCCTTTTTCTGAACATAATTTTGACGGAAGAAGTGCCTTGAGTTGTCTTGCCAGGCCTTGGTTCCCTGAGTCTTAGGGCTCAGCCCTTTGAAGTTCTTACTTTTCCCGGCAAGCCAACAGGTAGGATTCGGAGTGAAGGTCCTTGAAGACCTCCTGCCCTATGACGTCGTCAGTCGATGGTGAGAAAGGCTGCCCGATCAAGGCCTCCAAGCACCTAATGAGCTGGTGCCTGTTGCTCCTCCGCCTCAGAGCCGTCAAATAATATGCAGGAGGGCCTTAATTTCCAGGCACTTTTCCGAGCCATTATTTGCATGTCCTGCACTAGAGTCCTGCACTCCGCCCTGCCCCGAGGCTCTTCCTCACCTGACACTGACTGATGGCCTCGGACGATGGTCGATGGACGATGGAGGCGGCGGACGTTCAACTTTTATGAATGAAAATGTAGACGATTGGCATCGATGTGGCCTGCCTGCGGAAATGGGAGTGCCGATAGTCGTCCTGCGGCAGTGGCAGTCATCCTGCCGCACAATGTCAAAGCAAGGCGGGGGCGTTTGTTTATGTTTTACTTTTGGCTCACTGGCTGTTGCGGGTCCTGTTGCTGTTACTGTTCCTCCTGCCGGCCTTGGGCCTGACTCGCCTCCTATAATGGCCGGAAATTGCCTGTCTCTTTGGCTTTGACTTTGGCGTCTTTGTGGCTGCCACACAGCTGATGCAACGCACTAATACACGAGCAAACAAGCCTCATGGCACTGGCACTGCCTCGCAGGCACAACCACACCACCACCACCCACTCGATGACGTCTCGAGACATCAACTAGTGCCGATGATGGCCAGATGGCCAGATGGCCCGATGTCCTGATGGCCCGATGATGATGCCGCAGTCATCAATTGCTCAATTATGGCATTAGTTGAAAGTTGAAAGCTGAAAGCCAAGAGCCTCTATGCCTCTAAGCTGAACCAGATGCCAGCCTTGATTTTTCAGAGGATTTTCTTCATTATTTTTTATAGATTTTTTAGAAATGCATAATATTTGTTAGAGTTTCAAGGAAGAGGCTCTTCATTTCATGGAGTTTCTAGTTTGATTCTGAGAGGAATTGTTAGCAACCTTGCTTGGTTTTTCAGTTAAAATTCATTAAAAACCTTTTCTAGAGAATTTTTCACATAAAACATTGAGTTTTAAGAGGTTTTCTACATAAAAAGTTAAGATAAATAATGTTTTGTGTTTTAGTCTTAAACTTTGAGCTAGAAACCTAGTTTCCAGAAGAAAAAATCAATATTTCTCAAGACATTACTCATACGCCATGTAGGCCTAGTTTTTTGAGAGATTCTAAGAATGATAGTTGTCCCTATTTTCTTTTAAAACCTAAATAATCTTTTCAAATCCCTTTTTGGAAACACTTTTCCTTATTTCTTGAAAAACATTACTCATACGCCTAGTAAGCCCTGCAGACTCCTTCAGAGAAACTTACTCCTCGGCCTAAATATTCTCAACAAAAACACTCTTTAAGCCCCGTTCTAGTCCCTCGTTTGCTGTTCATCCAAAGAGGGCCACAGGAGTGCCGCTTTGGGGCCACCCTAAAGCCCTGAGCCAGAGCACTTAACGCCCCGTTGACAGTTGCAGAGCTACAGAGGTCAACTGCCAGTGTGTGCGTGTGTGTGTGTGTGAGGACACGTGTGTGGCAGAGTCCTGGCCATAAAGTACTCCTTCCAAGACCTCTTAGGGAGTAGCTCTAAGGACAAGGATTAAGAAAAATAAAGTTTGAGAAGCTTCACTCTTAAATATTATTTTTTTTTTTAATTTAAAATAAAAAATATGAAAAAAAGTTAGTTTTTAATAAAAAAGAGCTTAGTTCTTAAGGGGTATGAGTTGGGCTGTCAAGAATCGAAGCAGTTCTGGCACAAAGCTTAGTGTCAGCGGCAGAGTCGTTATCCTGTCATGTGTCCTGCCAGAGCCATTAATATTGAGTCCTGGGTGGCCCGGCTGGCTGCGCTCGGCTTCAAAATTAAAAATCCACTGTCTGGCCATCATTAATTCTGCGTGCGAGGCATGTCAGCACTTGGCCCGTCCTTTTCGTCCTTAATCCCCTGCTCCTCTCGCTTGACTCCCTCTTGTCCTTCGGGCCCAGCCAGAAGGACATCAAAGGCAGCATTCCAAAATGTCAATCAAAGCCTTTGAGAAAGAAATCGCATTGTTGGCGATATCCTTTTTTCCCCCCAACCTGATGGTCGGCCAAAGGACATTCGCAAAAGCAGCAGAGTCAATGGAAATATTTTTAATATCATATCCTGTGCAGGATATGCAGGATACGGAATATTCCTATAGCTCGCTCAACAGCGACGTGGGCTGGCAGAGTGTCCTTTCTGCTCCGGGCCATCCTTTCTGCAAATGCAATTTGTTGGTTTTTGCAATTAAAATTATATGGCCCCCCCAGTGGCTTCCCCTTGACCTCTGAACTTTGCCGTGAATTCCTTCATTCCGTGGGTGCAGTCCCGGGCAGCCGGCTTGCCATCGTCCTGCCAATAGAAAGAGCTTCATGCAAACTCCGCTTCCTGGTCCTGGTCCTGGTCCGGGTCCTAGTCCTGCTTATTTAAGCTGCTTTTCTCCGGAATCAGAAAACAAACAAAAACAGAAACAGAGACTTGGATATTGGAATGGCAACTGCAATTGGCCCGGAGAGGTGGCCCGGAGAGCTGGCTTGGAGAGCTGGCTTGGAGAGCTGGCCCGGAAACAACAATGACAAAAGTCCACAAACAAACTCGCCCACTGAACGGCTAATTAAGCCCGTCGACAGTGGCTCTTTCTCGAAATGCATCGACTGCAGTCCCAAACCGAAAGGTCAGAGGGCAGCCCGTGGGTGCTGCTTTGGAATTAAAGTGGGGGCGGGGGGTGGTGGTCTCTCCCCCACCCATGATGAATCGAATGGGAGATAACCCCCCGCCACCCACCTGACCTTTCGTTCGACCTTTCAGGCTTCGATTAAACTCACACGCTGATGCTTAATTCTTTGCATTTCTCATCGCCAGAGTGGCTCTCTGGCATTCCAATTCCTCTTCCTCTTCCTCTTCCACTCCAATTCAATTTTATTTCGAATTTAATTTGTTTTGAAAAGGATTCTACAGAGCAGGATATCGCTGGAAAGGGTAAAGGTCAAGGTCAGCAGATATTTAATAAATGTTTTTTATAGAGTTTTTTTAGTTTTTATTAATATTACTTCGCTTTGAAAAGCAAAAACAATTAACAATTTTGTAAGGCCTACCAGGCGTATACGCAATATCAAGTATACGCCCTGGTTAACTATTTTTTTTGTCAAAAATGTTATTTTCCTGATTATGATTGCCTTTTTATCGCTCTTTTTGCAAAGGTTAAACATTTTTATTAAAAATTGTTCAAGGCCCACTAGGCGTATACGCAATATCACGTATACGCCCTGGTCTCTCTGATTTTTAGCAAAAAATGTCTGATTTTGCTGAGATTCGTCTTCCAACTTGTGTCAACTTTAAAACCAAATTAGGTTTCACCAGAAACTACTTCATTAAAAATCATTGGAACTAATATCCTTTAGGCCTTTATCCTTCTTTGTAATTCAAACTTGATGGTTAGTGCCCTTGAGCCAAGCGACACTTTGTTTTGCATTCCAGTCGCTTCGGGGAACACAAAATATTCCCAAAATTGTGGCAAATAGATTTGCAATTTCTTAAATATTTTCTTAAATTGTTCAAAAATGATAAATAAATTAAAATATTAAATTGTAGTTTGAATAATTATGATTATGATTATGAATATGATAAGCAATGCTTTGGGATGAAGTATGATAGTCCCACAAGTTGTTTTTTAATCAAAGAAGGTTTATTAAATTAAAAAAAAAAAGAAAAAAAAAAAAATTGGAAAAACCTCTCTTATGCGTGGCTCTTATATAGCCTCATCTAGTACCGGTTGGGAATTATAGCAAGATTCAAAATTTTTAGTTTTTTTTATTTTTTTTTATCCCTTCAGAAAGATCAGAAAAAAAAATATTCCCTTCCGAACCCGCTGCCCTTATATAGGCTTGGCCAGAACCGGTTGCGAATTGTAGCGGAACACAATAATTTCTCACACTTTGTTTTTCTATTCATTTCAATAAGTAATTAATCCAAAATATACATTTTAGGTCCTTCAAGGATACCATTTGGTGTATTAATCCCTAAAGTCCTTTTTGTCCTTTTTTTCATTTTTAATTTTAAAATTCCATTTTTTTCCAAACTATTATTAGTAATAGGTCCTTCTTGAAGGACTAATTGGGCGTATGTGTAATATTAAGTATACGCCATGAGGCACCAGATTCAAGCGAAAATGTTTGTTTTTTCAAAACAAAATAAGAGAAAAAAAGGAAAACATTTCCTTCATCTATAACTGCCAATTGATTCAAATTCCATTAACTCTTCTTTAATATTTTTGTGCTTAGACCCGAGTTTTGGTTTTCAATAAACTCTGTCCTTTCAGCCAAGTTTCCAGCTTCGATTGCCCTTTCTCTTATCGGAGGAGTCCTGGCAAACTTTTTACTTTCTGGTCTGGCTGCGGTCTCCAGCAGACAGACAAGAGGGGGAGGGGCAAAAAAAAAAGAAAAGGAAAACCAAAAAAACACAAACACTAACACGATAATGCAGTTTGCGTGTTAGGGCCAAGCACACTCTCTCCCGCTCTCTGCCACACAACCCCAAACACATTAGACTGTAATTAATGTCGCAGCTAGGCCCAACCTAGCTATATATATATTATATACATATATACATACTTGTATATATGTATTCTCTTTGTGTAAGGCCCTCTTGTATGCATATCTGGCTGGCTATCTGCTTATGCGGGTCCTTCTACTCTTCTATCTGCCAGATAGCACAAAACCCCAAAAACACAAACAAAACAAAACTTTGTCACGCACCACAACAACAACAAAAAGAGAAACAAAAACAAAAACAAAGACAAAAAAAATATAAAAAAAAAGATACAAAAAGCAACAGATGTAGAACCAATAGACAGAAACATAGTGGGGCAGGGCACTCAGAGAAATAGGAAGTTATATTATAATAGATAGTTACTAAAAGATAGTTAATAATAGATAGTTACTAAAAGATAGTTACTAAAATATAGTTACTAAAAGATAGTTACTAAAAGATAGTTACTAAAAGATTACTTAATAAAAGTTACTTAATAATAGATAGTAACATTTTTAGGCACAATTGTTGAAAAAAACACAAGATTTCTTAAAATTTAAACAAATAAAAAATTGTAATTAAAAATTCTCAACAGAGTTTGTGAGTAAAAGTTTGAGAAATATATTTGTTTTTACTTAAATAGTTAAAAATAATAATATATCTGATAATTATATAGTATTTTTAAGTTTTCTAAGTATAAGTTCTTCAGAAAAAACTAGTTTTCTAAATTTTTAAGTTCAAGTTTTAAGTTTTTTAGAAAAAAACTAACCTTAAAAACATGACTTGGAACAAGTTTTTCAACTTCAAAAAATATTAGTTTTTAAAGATTTATTTATTTATTTATTTATTAGATAAAATCTTAGTTTTTAAAGATTTGTTTTGAAGTTTTTCACAAAAAACTAATTTTAAAACAATTAACTTGTTCAACATTTGTATAAAAACATAATAGTTTACTTAAAAATAATTAGTTTTTATAGAAAAACTAATCTAAACTAGTTTTTATAGATTTTATAGAAATTTCTCACAAAAAAAAGACTTGAAAATCGCTTTCTTTCAAATACAAATTAGAAAAAGTTTATACAAGCTGTCCATAATATTTTTTTGTAGTGTATTGGCAGTTGGCAGATGTTTGTCGCAGATTTGTCTCCCATTTAGTTTTGTTTTTGTTTTTTTTTTGTTTGCGAAACTTGTCCTGTGTGGCTTTTGGCTTCTGGCCTCTGCCAGTGCCCTTTTGTAATTAAGTATTTATCTTAATTCCATAAAATAGTTGTCATTCTGATAAACTGGCAGATACATTATGAGCCAGATACAGATACAGATACAGAAACAGATACAGATACAGATACAGAGAGAGATATAGAAGTGTGCCTGGAAAGTAGAGCCAGATGGCACTCGGAACCAAGAAATGAAATTAATTTCGGAACTGGGAGGCTCTTTTGGGAAAAAAATGGAAATTAAAGCTTGTCTGAGGGTCGGAGATCTGAAATCTAAATCGGAAGCCACCTTTGGGTTAAAAATATGGCCAAGAGGCTTTCTTTTTCTTTTTTTGGCCAACCATCCGCTCCAGCAAACAAAAAAGGAAAAGGCTCTGATGAAAATAGAAAATGGTATTTTATTTAAAATGCTCTGCTCTAGGCCCTGGTCTGCACCATTTTGCTTTCCCATTTCCCACCCCCCCCCACTTTTCCGCTCCCCTTAATTAAGTTCCAAAAATGGCCACAAGTGTGCTGGCTGGATGGCTGTGGGTTTTGGCCAAAATGGCTATTGAGCCTGTTTAAGCCATCAATTGCCATTTCTGGGCGACCAAATGAATTTACGATTACAGGAAGCCAGGACCAGGACCAGGACCAGGACCAGGACCAGGAGGAGCCTGCCCCCCCCTCGCTAGTCCCTGAACTTGGCAGAAACTGAAATTGATTTTCCACTCAAGCAGAATCCCCCCATTGATTGTTTGGAAGGATAATTGAGAAAGTTCCTTGTAGAGCTTCGCCTTCCTTCTAGCCCCATTGTTTCTGTTTATTTTTTTTCTAAGCAACTGATTGCTTTTTAGCCACCTTTTTTTTTTAAGTCCAATAGCCAGTTTAGGGGCTTAATTAATTATTTTTATTTGAAATTATTTCTTCGAGTGTAATGGTTCTGTCTTTTGTTTCTAAAAGCCTCTTAATGGCTCTGTTCTGTTCACCGAGATTAGGCCTCCAACCATCTTTTTTTTTATTAAAAATTTTGATAAAAAATCAATAAAACTAAGAAGGAAATCAAGCACGAGCCTCAGCATTCACTAAGTTTAATTTAGGAAAGTTTCAAATAAAAAAAATCAAATAAATAATAATTTATGATAATAATTTATGATATTTAGTTTAAAAAATAAAAAAAAGCTTCATAAAGATTCTGTATTATAGAACTGGTTGGAAATTATAAAAACCAAATGGTCTTCTTTCGAAAAAATAAAATAAAAAATGAAGAAAATAAATTAAGATAAAAAATATTAGGTTCATGAGCTTTTGTTAAAAAATAAAGGAGACACCTTGACATAGACTTTGCGGCAGACCAAGCCATAAAATAGTCTTTAAAAAAGTTTAAAATAAATCATATTTTTTATGTAAATAAATATGAAAATGGTAGAAGTGTAGTAACTACCCTTTGATGCTTTAAAAATAATAATAAAAATAAAAGAAAAACAAAATAATAATAGAAAAAAACCAAAGTCTCCCCCCCAGAAGCATCGCTCTTAAATAGCCTCAGGCAGAACCGGTTGAGAATTATAATATCCAATTTTGTGAATAAAAGCTCTTGTATAGGCTGAGGCAGAACCGGTTGGGGATTATAGAATCCCATTTTGTACATAAAAAAGATTTAAAGGCTTTCATAGTTAGTTCCCAAGTTAGTTTATTGAATTATTATTATTATAATTATATAATTTTAAATTAATATTTAAAATTTATCTTTTTTTTTATAAATTTTCCCAAAAAAGAAAGTCAGAAAGCTACTAGCTGGAAAGCAAACTGAGGGCCAGAGCTTTAAGGATTCGGTTTTATGGCTTCCTTTTCTGGAACCTTTTCAGCCTTTCCACTAGGGGGGGAGGGGGAGTGGCCCGGACTGGCCTTAATACGGTTGTGGATGCGGGAGTGCCAGTGTGTGTGTGTGTGTGTTCTGACCTACAGCATTCGAGTCCCAATGGGATAAGCGCTGGCCAGGAGCAGGGCCAGGACCAAGACCGAGACTGAGACCGTCAAGGTCGCTGTGGAGGTGAACTGGCCTCCCCCAGGTGGCTCTGAGATTCGCCTGCTCCTGATGATGATGTGGCCACTGCCGAAGGAGTCCCGAGGGGCAGCTCCTAACTTTGTTTGGTGGTCAAAGCCAATGTCATTGGAGCAGAGCCTGATGGAGGTCTTCCAGTCCAAGATAGCTCTCTCTTTTTTTCCTTAAATTTAAAAGTTTAAAGCTTAAATAGTTATTTTTTCCAAAAAATACTCATTCGTTTCTCTCTCTGCAGAGACTCTCATTTATTTGCTTTCCTCCGACTTTGTCAACAAGCGGGCCAAGCAAACAAATAAAAACAGAAATCAGGGAAAGTAAATAGCAAATGGCTCTCCCCTGGCGAGTGTCCTTCTCCCCCTCCCAGACGCTCCTATCTCTCCCCCCCTTCTGATTATTGCATAATATTTGCATTTTCCGGCTGCTGCCGAAGACCCGCCGGGAATTAAGTTATTAAAACTTGTTGCCATGGCCTCAATGGCGAGCATTTAAATGCTAATTACAGTGCGAAAAAAAGGACATAGAGGACATAAAGGACATGGACATGGAGCGAGCAAGTGCAGACTTGAAAGCAACAAAAGAGCTGCAATTAAAAGCGGGGCAACTTCCAAGGACACCGCCTGGCGACAACTCGGTCGGCGGTTCAGACGCCAGGCACTTTGTTGTCGCCACAGATGGGGAGTTGGCTCCATGGCCCACAGCCCCCACTCGCCCAGAACCAGGCCAGGAGCATAATGAACTCATCCCGGCCCAGCTGGCGGCTTTCGGCCATTAGGATGCCAGGCTGCCAGGCTGCCAGGCTAGCAGGCTAGTGCAGTCTGGGCGCCCTGCCCCCCGCTAGGGGAAACCCTAAAAACCAACATGTCCTGAAACTCCATCCTGAAATCATTAACGATTTATCGGCTATTGATTGGTTTTCTTCCTCTTCTCTTGGCTTTTAGTTCAGGATCCTGAACAAACATTATAGAGGGGGTGGGGGTGGGGGCTAGTGGCGCTAACTAGTCTTCAAAGACGGCTTCTTCCGAAAGAAACCAGGATGGAAAGGAGAATCTCTTCACATTTCGGCCATCAGATTGGAAGAGAGACTGATTCATCCATTTCTTCAAGGATCTAAAGGCTTTACAGCTCCTTGGTAGAGCTTCTAACCTGGTCTCTTAGGTCTCTTAAGAATTTAGTAGCTCTACAAGTCCAAGTCTTAATCACTATCACTAAGTGTCTGCTAGTCCGTTTTTTAACTATCATGCCACTTTTTTATCTCATTTCCTGAAGCCATTAACTTATAGAGAGTGTCCGCTAGTGTCCGCTTGTCCGTCTATGTCCGCCTTAGCCCTTTTTTAACTTTCAAGCCAACTAATGCTTAGGATTCAAAAGCTATTCACTTTGGACTTGGACTAGTTTCATAAACTGGAACTATAAACATAAAATAGAAAGAATCTATATATATCCTACTATATCCTACTATATCCTACTATATCCGGCTATATCCTATATATACCATCTCCCTCAACAATCCATCCAATATTTTACTCCTTCCTTACCTTCTATAATTATATATAGAACTCTTATACTCTTCTATCTCTCATTAGGCCTAGTCCCCTTACCATAATATACTATAACCCGACTTCTAATCAGTGAGAATCGGCAGACTATAGCCCATCGCATACTCTCCCTTCCCTCACCAAGCACTGCCCTTCGTCCTTCATGTTTATTTATGAGATTGAAAATGCCAAACGACGATGTTTTATGGCCTTCCTGTCCCTCAGATTCGTCCTCGGATGTGGATTCATGTGGGGAGTTGAACGAGTGGCGCCCACTCTCCACTTCCCACTCTTCCATCTTCCATCTCGTATCTCCTATCTCCTATCCTCCTATCATCCTATCCTCCTATCCTCCTATCCTCCTATCCTCCTATCCCCCTATCCTCCTATCCTCCTATCCTCCTATCCTCCTATCCTCCTAACCACCTATCCTACTATCCTCCTATCCTCCTATCCTCCTATCCTCCTATCCTCCTCTCCTCCTATCCTCCTATCCTCCTATCCTCCTATCCTCCTATCCTCCTATCCTCCTATCCTCCTATCCTCCTATCCTCCTATCCTCCTATCCTCCTATCCTCCTATCCTCCTATCCTCCTATCCTCCTATCCTCCTATCCTCCTATCCTCCTATCCTCCTATCCTCCTATCCTCCTATCCTCCTATCCTCCTATCCTCCTATCCTCCTATCCTCCTATCCTCCTATCCTCCTATCCTCCTATCCTCCTATCCTCCTATCCTCCTATCCTCCTATCCTCCTATCCTCCTATCCTCTCTATCCTCTCTATCCTCTCTATCCTCTCTATCCTCTCTATCCTCTCTATCCTCTCTATCCTCTCTATCCTCTCTATCCTCTCTATCCTCTCTATCCTCTCTATCCTCCTATCCTCTCTCCTCCATCCTCTATCTCTATCTCATACTAATAGTGAGGTTACCCCCTTCCCTCTTTCCAGACACCATGGACTTCAAGGAGCGGCTGATCGCCAGCGTGAAGAAGGAGGTGAAGCAGCTGATGGAGGAGGCGGTCACCAAGAAGTACGTCCACGAGGAGAGCAGCTCGGTGACCTCGCTCTGCGGTGCTGTGGAGGCCTGCCTGAGCCAGGGCCTCCGCCGGAGGGCGCTGGGCCTCTTCAAGACCTCCTCCACCACGGCGCTGCTGCACAAGATCGCCAAGAGCTGCCCGGAGGCGGAGCACATCAGCAAGCTGGTCCAGGAGATCGAGGCGAGTGATCCGAGCAAGCGCTCCTCCAGCAGCTCCGACAGCTTCCAGCGGCCCCCGATGCTGAAGAAGAGCAGCAGCCACTCGATGTCCGGGAGTAACCAGGTGGTGGGCAGCAGCTCCTCCGCCTCCGCCTCGGCCTCCGCCTCAGTGAGTGTCAGTGCGAGTAACTCCAGCATGTCGCTGGCCAGCTTGAAGTGAGTGGGGATGTCCTTTGGGGGCATAGTTATGATCCTACATCCCCTTCCCCCCTCCCCAGGTACCTCTGGATCCGGCTGGCCCTCTACGAGAAGCGGCTGACCAAGATCATCGAGTACCTGGTCGGCAACGCCAGCAGCTTCTACGAGCGCGACGCCCTGGTGGCCGATCCGGACTACGGCTCCATCCTGAGCTCCCTGCTGGTGGGTCCCTGCGCCCTGGAGTTCACCCGGGCCAAGACGGCGGATCACTACTGGACCGATCCCCATGCCGATGAGCTGGTAAGGAGATTAGTCTTCCCAGAATCATGTCCTTCATCCTCCATCCCCCATTTCAGGTACAAAGACACCGCATCAGCTCCTGCCGACGCTCCTCGTCGACCTGCTCCCGGCCGGCCATCATCAACTTCAAGAGGAGCCTCAACACCTCCTCGGACGAGGCCAGCAGCGGCTCCTTCAAGTCGATCGCCTCGGCCAGCGTGGCCAAGGACTACGTGGAGTCGTTGCACCAGAACGCCAAGGCCACCCTCCTCTACGGCAAGAACAACGTCCAGGTGCTGCCCAAGAACGTGGCCGAGCCGATGCCCGGCTACCTGAGCCTCCACCAGCACATCCAGACCCTCACCATCAAGTGGACTCCGAACCAGCTGATGAACGGCTACAACGAGGCCGAGGAGGAGGACATCGACAAGGACGCCTTCTGGGCCTACGCCCTCAACATCAACGTCGACGAGATCGTCTATGTCCACTGCCACCAGAGCCGGGGCGAGGACAGTGGCGGCACCGTCATCCTGGTCGGTCAGGACGGAGTCCAGAGGCCACCGATCCACTTCCCGGAGGGCGGGCACATGCAGCAGTTCCTCAGCTGCCTGGAGACGGGCCTCCTGCCCCACGGGCAGCTCGATCCGCCGCTCTGGTCGCAGCGGGGCATCGGCAAGATGTTCCTCTGGCCCAGGAGCATGCGCCGGCGCATCCTGCCCTCCGTCATGGAGTCCGTGGACGAGACGCCCATTGATTACGTCTTCAGGATTGTGAGCAAGAGCCGGCACGAGGAGTTTGGTGAGTATCGATGGCCATCTAGTCCTCCTAGTCCTCGTAATCCTTGGAGTCTCTTCTGGAACAGCCGCCACCCACTCCATCCTGGACTTTGTGCGGAGCACTCCGCGTCGAGCTCAGCTGAGCAGCTGCTCCACCACTGGGAGCAGCGACTGCTCCAACAAGAGTCTCTCCATCGACCAGTTCCCCCTGGAGTCCCCGCTCCTCCTCCACCACCAGCAGCAGCAGCAGCAGCAGCAGATGCTCCAGCAGAGCACCAGCATCGAGATGGTCTGCTCCACGATGAGGCGCCAAATCATCTCCAGGGCCTTCTACGGGTGGCTGGCCTACTGCCGCCACCTCTCCACCGTTAGGACCCACCTCTCCGGCCTGGTGCACGGCAGGATCACCCCAGAGAGTAAGTTGGACAGAGATGGAGTGGGATCCCCTCCTAATCCCAATCCCAATCCCTTTTTCAGTGAAAGCCGACGAGGAGGGTCTGACCCGAGAGCGCTGGGAGCTGCTGAACGTGGACGGAGTCCTGGAGAACGCCACCGAGTTCTACCGGCTGGTCTACTTCGGCGGCGTCCAGCCGGAGATGCGGCAGGAGGTGTGGCCCTACCTCCTCGGGCACTACGCCTTCGGCTCCACTCCGGAGGAGCGGCGGAAGCAGGACGAGACCAGCAAGCACTACTACGAGACCACCATGAGCGAGTGGCTGGCCGTGGACGCCATCGTCCAGCAGCGGGAGAAGGAGAAGACCGCCCGGGCGGTGGCCAAGCTGAGCTCCGGCTCCAACAGCGGCAACGAGCGGACTGTGCGGGCGGTGGACCTCGACCTGGCCGGCGGGGAGCTGGAGAACGAGGTGTTCGAGGACATCTCGGACATATCCGATCCCGGGGATCTCGAGTTCGACGAGCAGCAGCAGCAGCAGGAGGGCGGCGGAGCTGGGGGCGGTGGTGGGGTGGGGGGACTGGTCACCAGCCTCAGTGGCATGCACCTCAGTGTGAAGCCCATTCCCAGGTCGATGAAGACCAGCACGGACTCGGGGCATGTGGATGAGGGCGAGAGCTTCAACGAGCTGGAGGAGGACATGGACTTGGAGCAGGGGCAGGGGCAGGGGCAGGGAGAGGGAGAGGGGGGGCGAGAGAAGCAAGACACTCCACCCCCTCCCGAGCCCAGCTGCTCCACCTCCACCGCCTCCTCGTACGAGACGGTGGGCCAGGGCGGGGCCCAGACCACCACGCGCAGCGTCCTCAGCCCGGAGTACCTCAGCGCCGACGACCTGCAGCTGGAGGAGGAGGACGAGGAGGTGGCCAAGCCCCAGCAGCAGCAGGCCGCCGCCGCGGTGATCATCACCAAGGCCTCCGTGGACATAGCCAACTGGGAGCGAGGCCCCCGGGCCCCGGAGGGGGGCAGGGCGACCACCAGATGTCGCCGCTGGAGGAGTCGCCCGGCGAGGCAACCGGCGCCGGTCCTGGCGCCAATCTCGATGCCCTGCAGGAGCCCAAGTCGGCCTGCGCCTCTCCAGCCAGCTCCAACGGAGGCGTCTACAGCGTAAGTACCACCAGAGTCCTGTCGGAGTCCTCTCATCCTCATCTCATGCCACTTCCTCCGCAGAGCGAGCTCCTGGAGCAGTTCGGCCTCAACCTCCACCGGATCGAGAAGGACGTGCAGAGGTGCGACCGGAACTACTGGTACTTCGCCAACGAGAACCTGGACAAGCTGCGGAACGTGATCTCGACGTACGTGTGGGAGCACCTGGACGTGGGCTACATGCAGGGCATGTGCGACCTGGTGGCGCCGCTCCTGGTCATCTTCGACGACGAGTCCCTCAGCTACAGCTGCTTCTGCAAGCTCATGGAGCGGATGATCGAGAACTTTCCCAGTGGCGGGGCCATGGACATGCACTTTGCGAACATGAGGTGGATAATGAGGATGCTCTTAGCCATATCCTTGCTAACTAATCCCCCTCTCTATCTCTGTTTAGGTCCCTCATCCAGATCCTGGACTCGGAGATGTACGACCTGATGGACTCGAACGGGGACTACACGCACTTCTACTTCTGCTACCGCTGGTTCCTGCTCGACTTCAAGCGGGAGCTCGTCTACGACGACGTCTTCGCCACCTGGGAGGTGATCTGGGCGGCCAAGCACATCGCCTCCGGGCACTTTGTCCTCTTCCTGGCCCTGGCCCTGCTGGAGACCTACCGCGACATCATCCTCTCCAACAGCATGGACTTTACGGACGTGATCAAGTTCTTCAATGGTGGGTCGAAGGGACTTCTGGTCTAATCCTTCCTCTAATCCTCTAATCTTCTCCAGAAATGGCGGAGAGGCACAATGCCCAGGCAGTGCTGCAACTGGCCCGGAGCCTGGTCCTCCAGCTGCAGATGATCATCGAGAACAAGTAGGGCAGTAGTCTTCCTATAGCCGGAGGAGTACACTGGACGAAAATGAATACTATCAGTATTTAAGCTGAAACATTAAAGTAATATATATTTTTGTGTGTCGCCTGGGCGCCAGTTCTTCCTCCACAAACTCCCCCACAAGGAACCACCAAGCGGGGGCCGAGGCCCAGCGTTTTTTGCTCTTAAAGTTAAAGATATCGGAACCATATATATAGCAGACAGGGAGTGACCTCCAATATCAAGAATCAGATAATCGATATATATCCTAGACACGTATTCCGATCGAGAATCAAAACAAGTCTCTCTACCAGCGAACAATCAAGGCCACGCCAAGGGCTCCCCAACTACCAGCCTGGACCTCAATATCCAGAAATATATCACAGATGTATAGTCCTGGAACTGGCCAAACCCTCTACTCCTCCTCTTGTCTTATTTTTTATAGAAATATATATATGTATACACCTGATCCCTACTATATAGTGCTTAGGGGGCACCTCCTCCCACACAACTCTTGTGGATCATCTCGATTGTCACTTTTTGTAAATGTGAACCCCCCACTCTCCTCCAGCCCTGCTACCGGATCGGAATATATATATTCCTGTTTACACCCTCGCGGATATGTGTTACCAACCTATATAGCATACTTATGTAATGTGAAAATGTCTACAAGTACAAAGCAGAGAAAGAATCAATAAATATATAACTCATACGCCACGGTGGACGCTCTTTCATTTCAAGTCGCGAGTTCGAAACAGACTTTTCATACTATTATTATTATTTTATTAATTTTTTTCTGGAAGTAGTTTCTATGGGAAGTGAAAGATATATGCAATAGATGGTTTATTATTATATTTTTTTATTATTTCTAGGTTATGGTACAAGAGTTCGACTCTGTCTTTTACTTTTTTTTTAGTTTTTTATTCATTTCTTTGATGAAACTTTAAACTTTTATTACTTTTCTTTGACAATTCCATCTCATATTCCATTTAAAAGTATTCTTATTGATTATTTCAAGTTTTAGACTGAAGTTCGACTCTTTCTGTTACTATTTTTTTCATTTTTTTTCATTTATTTCTAAACTTTTTTACATTTTCTTTCAAAAATCCATCTAATGATCCATTATAAGTATATATTTTTAGGTTATGGACAAGAGTTCGACTCTGTTCTTTACTATTAATTATTTTTTATTTATTATTTCTTAACTTTTTTACATTTTCTTCCATAAATCCACTTTATGATGCATTGTTAGTATTTTATTTCAAACTTATAGACCGGAGTTCGACTCTCTCCATTATCATTTATTATTTTTTTTTTATTCATTTCCTAACGGAAGCTTTTATTGAGCATTTTTGATAAAATCCACTGATGATCCATTCAAAAATCATAAAAATAAGCAACTCAACCGCAAAGGTGAACCATCTGGGGCTATCAGGGTGCTGGCTCGATAAGACGGACCTCCCTCCAAGGTTCCATTCCCACGACTCCACTTGTTGTTGCCAATGGCCCGAAATCGGATTGATTATAGCTTTTATTTCTATATTTGTAGGAGATTGTCAAGGGGATGAATGAAACGTAAAATATGAGTGAGAAAAAATATTATATTTTTGTTAATTTTTAAGTAAAAATTAAGAATAAATATTTATTGAAGTCCTGCTAGAATTATGATTTTAGAAGCTTTTAAAGACGAGAATTATGAAATACAAATCTCATTACTTTTCTCCCAGTGCCTGCTTTGTAGAAAGGGAAACCCGCCTTATCTTTTGTTTGCCAATTTCGCCTTGCTCTCTTTTCTCGTTCTTCTTATTTTTTGTATTTATTTTTTATTTTTAAATATAATATATAACCTATTTAAGCTAAAGACCCAGCAGTTGCACTTTTTCATTCGCCTGCTGGAACTCGGAGCAGTTGGATGCCCATCTCGGAATGGCGGCGTCGATTTTGGCGAGTTTGTTGGGCCTCTCCAACGGGGAGGATCAGATGCAGTCGGCTTTCGAGGAAGTCACGAGAACGAGGAGTAAGTTCAAGTACTTTTATTATGGGTTTTAGGGTTTAATAAGGGAAATTCTAGATCATTAAGAGCTACTATGCGCCAGGTACTTCATGAGACTAGTGATTTATGGATTTTTATTAAATATATAATATTAGATACGATTATTTTTAATAAATTATTTAGTAATCATCAATTTTATAATTCAAAATAATTTAAAAGAGAAACAGTATAAAATAAGAGAAAAAAAAACAATAACTTACCTGAGACTGTGCTTCCATTTATCCTTCAATGCATAATATGTACATCCCTTTCTCTCTCATTCATTTTCAATGTAAATTGTAAACTCTGTTCTGAATCTCCTTACGGCACTTTGCAGTTAACGGTACTCACTTTGGCTCTTTTGGAGGCCGCTTCCACTTACACTTCCACTTCAAACACTTGGTAGAGGGAGCCACTTTATTAACTCTTTTTTTTATCACATTTCAAATTACACTTAAAACCGTTATTTGATCAAGACACAGATATAGAAAAGATAACCCCAGATGCAAGGATTACATTTATGAGGGGATTGCACTTTTTTGCGACGTAAAAGGGCATCTCTCTTTAAAAAACGACGCCAAATCACACACAAAATAAAACACACATTAAAACGGCACGTAATTGGATTAACAAATATTAATTTTATTTACACAAAATGATATAAAGAAGTAATTTATTTAATTAAAGACACTGATTAAGAATAATCACAAACACCGAAAAACACCGAACGCCCGGACGACCAAAAAGGGAATGGTGTGGTGATTCAGA
The DNA here is from genome assembly GCA_035047585.1 of Drosophila monieri. Taxonomy (NCBI): domain Eukaryota; kingdom Metazoa; phylum Arthropoda; class Insecta; order Diptera; family Drosophilidae; genus Drosophila; species Drosophila monieri. The sequence continues at coordinate 7,949,268 of JAWNPJ010000061.1, read as the reverse complement.
AAGGATTGAAAAGGAACTTGCGATCGGTGAGAGAAGGCTCCAAGTGAGAGCAGGTACGGCCGAAAGGTGGCACTCTCTCTTCAAGAAATCTTGGAGACTTTCTAGTAAAGGGAGAGTGTAAGCATAAGCGTAAGAGAGCATCTTGTGTTCTCACCTTGTGGGGAGACTTTCTGGTGGGGAAAAAAGTGCGTGGCTTACAGAGAAGGTGTGAGGAAGGTAGGAAGATATTTGAGTTTTTAATTTAAAAGGAAAAAGATTTTAATCAAAGGTATATAAATTAAAAGTAATATTGAGTAGTTCAAAGTAATAGTAATATTCATTTTGATCTCCCGACTTTTAAAAAAGGAAAAGTTAAACGCCTTTGAAAAGCTTTACGCACTTGGCACGCACCTTAAAGCTCTCTCTCTCTCACTCTCCGCCCGTTTCCGCCCATCCACATCTCTCCTCTCTATATATAGTGCGCTCAGCTGCTTTCGATCCCAGTCGGAGCTTTGCTTCTCTAGCTTCGCGTAGCTTTGTCAGTCGAACTTGTTGGCCAGAGAGCCGGTGGTGTGTTCGGTGGACAATTGAGACTTCTGTGGGTTGCAACGCCCGATCCATGTTTGATCTTTGGACCGGGGTCTCCAGTTTGTTTATGTATTAAGTATTATTTACAATTCTGTTGTTTTCCAGCTCCCGTTAGGCAGGCCACCAACCTGAAGATGTCCGCTCCCATACGCTACTACTACGACCTGATGTCGCAGCCCTCGAGGGCCTTGCTGATTATCTTCCGACTCAGCGGTATGCCCTTTGAGGACTGTGTGGTGGCTCTCCGCAATGGTGAGGAAGGGGCACTTTTTAGGGTGGCCCAATAAAACTAAATAATATGATACATAAGAAAAAAAATATAAACTTTATCCCTCAACTCCTATCTAATCGCCATGTCGCCCTTTGACCCCTCCAGGCGAGCACCTGACCGACGACTACAAGCGGGAGATAAATCGCTTCCAGCGCGTGCCCTGCATCCACGACAACGGCCACAAGCTGGCCGAGAGCGTCGCCATCCTGCGCTACCTGAGCGCCAAGGGCAAGATCCCGGAGCACCTGTATCCCAAGTACTTCGTCGACCAGAGCCGGGTGGACGAGTTCCTCGAGTGGCAGCACATGACCCTCCGGCTCACCTGCGCCATGTACTTCCGGACCGTGTGGCTGGAGCCCCTCCTCACCGGCAAGACGCCCACGGAGGCCAAGATCGAGGTCATGCGGATGCACATGGAGCGCAATCTGGACGTGGTCGAGGAGGTCTGGCTGGAGGGCAAGGACTTCCTCACGGGCAGCTCCCTCACGGTGGCCGACATTTTTGCAGCCTGCGAAATAGAACAGACCCGTAAGCTACTCGACTAGTTGGATATACAAGGGTTGTATACTCCACAGATCGGTTTCCTCTTAAAAATCGGTTGGGAATAGGGTCAAGATTCAGGAATCCAAGAAATTGGCTTTGAAGTCCATTTTTCAAGACTGAAACCTCCATAACTCGGCCAATACTTATCAGATCCTTAAATGGTATACCTTTCCGAACTCAGCTCTTTGAATACTGTCATTTCTGGTCATAATTTGGAAAACTAAAATTTGACCCAATTTTCGAAAATTTTGCAAGGGGTACCCTCATAAAATTGATCACAAAATTAGTCAAAAATTTATTTTTTTGTTTTTCAAATATTTAAATGCAGATTGAAGCGGATTAGTTTCCTGATCAATAAATGGGCGCTCTTTCCAAAATCGGTTGAGAAATGACTGAAATATGGCCAAAAACCTTTCAAGAAATTCTCGATTTCAAATATTTTTCAGATTTTTGAAAAATTTGATCAAAGTCCATATTCGAATATCCATATCTCGGCTAATACTTATCAGATCCTTAAATGTCATACCTTTCCGAACTCAGCTCTTCGAGTACTATCATTCCTCATCCAAATCTGAAAAACTAAAATTTGATCCAATTTTCGAAAATTTTCCAAGGGGTTACATCATAAAATTGATCAAAAAATTGATCGAAATATATTTTTCTCAAAATTCTGAAAATTTTTATGCAAATTGAAGATAATTAGTATCCCATTTAATTAAAGGTATTCCGCTCCAAGATCGGCCAACAAGTACCAAAGTTATAGACTTAAAACGAGTGAAAAATATTAAAAAAATATTTAAATTCTTGTTCCAGGCATGGCGGACTACGACGTGAGGATCAAGTACCCGAAGATCCGGGCCTGGCTGAAGCGGGTGCGGCAGAGCTGCAATCCGCACTACGACGTGGCCCACCAGTTTGTCTACAAAATATCGGGGACAGGACCTCAGGCGAAGCTGTAGAGCGAAGGATATCGAGCACAAGCATTGCCATTATGTACATATCTTATAGCACACATCTGGGACATTCCAGGGGATCTAGACATAAAAATAAATATAAAAAATAAATAATGAAACAAATTGTTGTTCTTTTTCTGGTTTATCCTTGTACAATTTATTCTTAATATTGGTTGTTGGTTTCCTTTTTTTTTTATTATTATTGTGTCGTGGTTTATAGCATTTTTTTTTATAGAAATCCACAGTTGTTTTTGTTGTTTGTTTGTCGTAATAAAAAAATCATAATAAAATATAATATATATCAGATGTTTACATACATACACATGTATCTATATATGCATATATATAATAGAAAATACAATTTTTAAAAAATAACTACCTAAAGTCTAACAAAAAATTGTTTTTATTTTTTAATAATAATATTTATATAGCAACGTTGCGCGCTTTTTGTGGTTATTTCTATATACTTTCTTTCGACTTTTACTTTCACTTTTACTGCCTTCTGCCATTTACCGTTATCCTCTTTGCTCTTTCTCCCTATCATTCGTTTATTCCTGCTGCTCCTCCTTCGGTTAACAAAACAAAATGCATACAAAATATATAAATGTTTATCTTTTCATTTTTTTTTTGTTGTTTTTCTTCTTTTTTTTTTTTTCTTCATGTGTATATATATGTATATCCTTTTTCTTTATATATATGTGTGTGTAAGTGTTTTTGTGTGAGGGATTCAAATCATAAAAGTGTGGAAAAAAATGAAAAAAATTAAATCGTATATACAAGTATTTAAAAAAATAATAAAAATATTATGTGGGAAAAATACTATACAGTACAGGATGGTTTATATGTGTGTGTGTGTGTTGTGTGTGTATGTGTGTGTGGGGCTGGTATATAAATCTACATACATACTTCTACTTCGGATAATTGCTTAATTAATTCTCTTTCATCATCGTTTATCATCGTTTATGCGCTCCTCCTCTCTCTTCTCAGAAAAAAAACCTTAAATCATACAAAAATCATATACAAACTCCACAAAAATATATATATAATAAAATAATTTCTTTATATATATGGTATAATGTTTAAATGTAAATTTATGCCATCGTTTTGCATTTTTTTTTATGCTTATTACATTTGGTAAACATACATATATTTTCTTCAAGTGTATACATAATTTCAAACATATAGTTTTTCTTTTTTTCGGTTTTCTGCTTTGCTGGCCACCTGTCCGGGTTTTCTTTTTTAAGTTAATTGTTTAAGATTAAAGGTTTTTAATTTAAATATATTTCCTATCTGTTGGATGCACCTTTTTTGTTAATTATTTTTAACATGCTTCTCCCAAAAAATAAAAGAATTTTTTATTAAAAAAAAAAAGAACAAGTTTTTGGATTAAAAAATTGTAGATTAAAACAATTTTTGGAAAAAATATTTAAAGCAAAGAATCTAAGGCACCAAAAAATGGGTTCTACATCCGATCTCTCTCCAGAACTCCCCCTCTCTCTCTCTCTCACTCTCTCACTTTCTTTTGCTTACAACAGGTACACGCACACATACAGGAATTCAGGCATACACGAAACAGACATACACTGAGAAAAACGATCAACTGAACTGGACTGGGCCGGACAGGCGGCTGTGTATGTGCATCCTATACATAGGTGTCTATATATATAAATATATATATATGTATATATGGTTAACAATTTTTGTTGCGTTCGTTAATTGTATATATATATATAGATGATTACTTTACAAATATATATATATCGTAGGGATTATTTATGCGATTTCTTTCTGCACTGTGTTTTGTTGTATACGGTTTACAAAATAGTTGCTCTCTCCCTCGCTTTCTCGCTGTGTATCTCTTTCTAAATAACTGCTGCTGCCTCTTTCTTCGACAAACTAGTGCTATCTCTCTTGGTTCCCTTTTCGTTAATGTCCTGTGTGTTTGTGTGTCTATGTGTGTGTGTGTGCGAATAAATAATTATTATTTTAATAATATATATCTTTTTTTTTCAGCTCCTGATAGATTTCATTTAAGATTGTTACTTTTGCGTTGCTTTGTTGCGTAAAGATCCTGTTTTTATCCTTTTCATCCTTTGCGTTTGTTTTTTAGGGAGTTGTGTTTTTTGTAAGAAACCAATTTCATTCCAAACACAACCCCCCAGTCGGAATTTGCACATGAATATATATGTATATAGGTATATATCTTGATATAATAATGTTGGTAATACTAAAAATTTAACTTTTCTGCTTTGGTTACACTTGATTGATCATGTTTCATTTCGTTTTCTTAAACATTTTTTGTTGTTTTCCATTTTCTTTAACTTTTTGGACACAAATTCTGCAACTGCACATTGATATTTAAATACAATAATCTAGTGATTCTTTTTGTTTTAGTTTTTTGTTAAGAAAACCCCTAAAAAAACTCTAGAAGGTCTTTGGAAAAATCAACTAGAATTTTCTTCGGTTTTCCCTCAAAGATCATCATGCCTGACTATCCTGATAACGAATCAAAGAACCAGTTTTGAATTAAAAGACATTTTTCAAAAAAACTCTTTTCCAAAAGCCTTTCAATCAGTTTGTTCCTGTCCAAACTTGTGCAAACATGTCTTACACTGTTCTAAACATGTCTAAACTTGACTTGAACTGGTCTAAAAGTGTCTAAACATGACCTAAACGGGTATTAACATGTCTAAATCTGTCTAAACTTGTATTAATCCTGTCTAAACATGTCTAAACTTGCCTAAGCCTGTACAAACATGGCTAAACTTGTCTTAAACCTGTCTCAACCTATCTGAACATGTTTAGACTTGTTTCATGTCGTTTTTAAGCTTGTTTCAACATTGTTTCATGTCTAAACATGTTTAAATTTGTCTTAAACTAGTCTAAACATGTCTTAAACTGGTCTAAACATGTTTTAAACTTGTCTAAACCCATCTAAACCTGTCTAATTATGTCTAAACATGTCCTAAACTTGTCGTAATCCTGCCTAAGCATGTCTAAACTTGTCTAAACCTCTTTGTAAACCTTTTTCCTTAATACTTTCTCAAACTGTCTGTTTTTTTAGCAGATTATCTATGTTTTTAAATATATATTTCGTATACCCTGACGGTATAAACTCCTTTTAAACTTTAAGCCTTGGTTTTGGGGGATATTCGTTACTTTGAACTGCTTTAGCTTCAGCTACTTGACATGTGTTTCTTTCTCTGAGTGTAGTTTCAACTTTAGGGTCCTGTGGTGTATGTGACTTGACTTTTTCTCCGAGTGTGCGTGTGTCCTGGTTCTGTCCTCCTCCGAGGGCATCATCTCAACATTTTCTTCTTGGTTGGTGGTTCGTCTGATGGGACCTGCAGTCCTTGTCCTTGACAAGGATGTCCTTGTTGTCCGGGCCGTGCTTCCTAGTCTCCGTCTAGGCTTCTGAAGTAGTCCGAGTTCTTTAGAATCGTCCGCGATTCAGGTTCTTGAGGCGAATGCCCACCTCCAGGACCTGATCCCCGCCAGCCGGGGTGGTGCTGGTGCTGCTGCTGTTGCTGCTGGTGCCGCTGTTGCTGATGCTGGTGGTGGTGCTGTTGGTGCCGCTGCTCTGGTTGCCACCCGACGTGGCATTGGCTCCTCCGCCACCACCACCACCGCCATTGCCGACACCTCCTCCCACCACCACAACTCCTCCGCCGTTGCCGTTGCTTCCTTCGCTTTGGGGAGAATTGTTGTTGTTGGTGCTGGTGTTGCTGCTGCTTGTGGATCCAGTGACCGGCAGGGCCACATTGGCCTCACCTGGAGTAGCTGCTCCGCTACCTCCACCTCCACCTCCTCCTCCTCCTCCCAAGCGCCGCAGCACCGTTGTGGTCGTAGTCGTTGTGGTTGTCGTCTCCGCCGCCGCAGCCCCCTGCTCGCCCTGGGAGTTGCCCAGCTTGAGCAGCTGCTGCTGGTGGTGGCGGTTGTGGTGGTTGTAGTTGATGGCCGCCAGGTCGTGGCCGCCGCGGATGTGGTTGGAGCAGCCGTTGGTGTAGTCGTGCGGCCCCCCGACCGTGTGCCGGCGCTTGATGGAACGATTCTGCTTGTTCTGGATCTGCCGCTTCTTGGTCAGATTCATGTCAGTCTTCTCGTCCTTGGTGAGGCCAGTCCCAGTGGCAGTGGCGGTGCCGGCAGTGGCGGCACTACTGCTCACCGCCTGGCAACAGGCCACGCCCACGGTGACCGATCCGCCCGAGCCGGTCGCCGGCTGCTGGCTGGTTAGGTGCCGCGTGGAGTAGTTGCGGCAGTTGAAGCTGGCCGAGCGGAAGAGCCGGTGGTCTCGTCTCTTCTTGTTGTAGCGCTCGAGAAAAAACGACGGCGAGGGGCGCTCCCCCAGCAGCAGCTTCTCCTTGGGGTCGCTGGTGGTGGAGCCCTCGGAGTCGTCCTCGGAGGCGGCCGATCCCCCGCCAGTGGCCCGCTCTCCCACCACTCCTCCGCCCGCGATGGTGGCGTTGTAGTTCATGTAGCTACTGAACCGGGGATGTATGCTCTTCGTGCTCCCTCCCCCACTGCCGCCGCCGCCACCACCACCGACTGCTCCGTTTCCCGAACTGCTACCGGTGGGCGTGGCCGCGCCACTGGCCGGAGCCGTGGAGCTGCCCTGATGGATCGGCACTGTGGCCGAGTGCTGGAGCTTGTGGGCCGCCTTCAGCAGGCTGGGCGGCAGGGGAGCCACCACCTGCTTCAATGCCTTCTCATCGCCAGCCCCCCCGGAGCCGGAGCCGGAGCCAATGGTGTTGGTGGCCGTGCAGGAGCGGCTCAGGTGGAGGGACAGCGGGGCGCTGTCCAGGGGATTGCAGAACTGGTGGAACAGCCGCTCCGGCGACTCGTCCGCATACGGAATGTTCTCGGAGTGGAGGTGCAGGGGCTGGCCCAGGGTGTGGCGCCGGTTCTTGGGGAACTCTGGCGACCCGTTCTCGTCGTTCGACTCGGAGCCGCTGCGCAGGTTCCTCAGCTTGCTGTCCAGAGTGTCCGTGATGGTGGTGAGCGACATGGAACCTTGGATTGGGATTAGAATCGGATTGGTTTTGAGGGATTTCGGAAGGGCTTTCAAGTCGATCTCATACCCGTATCGCTCAGCCGGCTGCTGGAGTCGTCGTCCGTCAGCAGGATCGAGATGTCCACGCTGCTGCGCTGCTGCTCTTTGGCCAGGTTGAGGTTCAGACCCAGGCTGAGGCCCAGACTCCCGGCCGAGTCCACGCTGCCCGAGTCCTTCTCGTCCAGGCTGGCCTTTCGGGTGGAGCGGGAGCCGAGGAAGCCGCCTCCGGTCGTCCGCTTCTTGGTGGTGGCGCTCAGCAGCTTTGACGAGGTGGAGGTCGTCGAGGACGAGGATATGGCCACCGCGGTGGCCGACGAGGCAGAGGACGAGGAGGAGCTAAACTTGGCCGTGGAACTGGACGAGGTCGTGGAGCCGGAGGACGTGGCCTTGCCGCTGTGGAGAGTGGAACTGCTGGAGGTGCTTGTCGTGCTGGTGGTGCTGCTCGCCTTGGCATAGTCCAGCGACTGAAAGGGAAGAGAAACGGACAGAGGGGACGGGGTGGGGACGTAGGGGAAGGCGGATGCGGAGGCGGAGGAGGTGGAGGAGGGCGAGGGCAGGAACAGGATTAGAGCCTGATCGCAAATGCTCTGCACAGCCTTGCGCTGTGCCCGACGTTGCTGTATGGTTTTTGTGGTTGTGGTGGTGGTGGTGGTGGTGGTGGTGATGGTATTGGTGGTGCTACTACTGTTGCTAGTGTGGTTCTTTTGGTTGTGGATGGTGGTGGAGATGGTACTGGAGGAGGAGCTACCGCTTACCACAACACTCTCGCCGGAGTACGTGTCCGAGTTGACGCCACCGCGCTTCCCGTGCGTCTTCCGTCTCAGTTGCGGAATGAATCGCGAGGTCCGTGTCGTCTCCCGCTCGGTGATCCGCTCGATCTTGGACAGGTTGTGGAGGAGCATGCTGGTCTGGTCCTCCTGGGTCTGCTGCTGCGGCTGGGCGGCGCTCACGGCGCCACTGCCTCCACTCACGTCCGCCAGATCCGGCAGGCTGCCGTTCTCGAAGAAGTAATCGTACTGAAAGGAGGCAATAAATTATAAGTCTGGCGGGGATTAGCGACGCTACACCCTACCTGTGTCACCAGCAGCTCTACGATCCGGCACTGGTGCTTCATATCCTTCACAGCCGTCTCCAGGGTATCGTTCGGCGTCCGGATGATCGATGGGCCAAAGATGATGGCCAGATTCTTGGGCTCCATGCGGTTCACCTCGCAGTTGTCGCTCACCCGGCACAGGTGCCGGATGAGGTGCTTCATGGTGTCGTACGGGTGGCGTGGCAGCGACTCCACGATCTCCTTCAGCAGCACGATCCGCTCCAGGCCCGTCTTCTTGTCCGCCTCGATGAAGTTGATGTAGTAGCTGGCCGGCATGAGGGCGTCCGGCAGGCTGCGGATGAACAGCTTCAGCAGGCTGCTGACCACGTTCACGTCCTCCCACCGCACGTCCGTGGCACAGCTCTCGAACTGGAAGTCCTTGGTGTTGACCAGCTCGGAGAGCTCCGATATGGCCGCCTTGTTCCCGGGTATCCGGTAGATGCCCACCACGCTGAGGCCCTTCGTCTCCACGATATTGGTGCACACCTCCACCAGGTGGGGCACGCAGGGGAACTGCTTGGACATGGGGCAGCTGCGCAGGGGCACGCCGATCGAGCCGAACTGCTTGGCCGGGCAGGAGGAGGGCGAGGCCAGGTCGTGGTGGGAGACGGAGCCACCGCCACTGCCGCCGCCGCGTCGGAAGAGCAGATCCTTCCAGTTCTTGGACTTGGGCGAGCCCAGATCCTTGTCGGGTATGTGCTTGTGGGAGGAGGACTTGCGGGCCTTCATCACCGGGGAAATGGAGTCACTGGTGGCCGCCACGATGGCGGCAGCGGCCGGCAGAGCCGAGACATGGTGGTGGCCGCCAGCCGCCTCGGCCAGGCCGCCGGAATGGGAGCTCAGCGGGGAGCTATCCGCCCCGGCAGCCACTCCACCGGCAGGCAGATCGTCCAGGTAACTGGCACTGGCAGCCGTCTTCTGTGGCTCCGCCAGTTGCTTGCCCTGATGGTCCTGTTCCGGGAGAGAGAGAGAGAGTGGGTTAGTGGTGGCTTCTGAACCCCTAAGGACTATCTTACATCATCGTAGTTCAAGCTGTCCTTCCACTGCAGCAGCCCGAAGAGGCGCTTCATCTCGTTGCTGCTCTTGGTCTTGAAGAGGATCTCCGTGTAGGGGCCGCTGCTGCTGGTCGTCGACGAGGACGTGGAGGCGGAGAGGGCCGATCCGCTAGGCTCGTTGGCGGAGCTGCTGCCCGATGAGGTGAGGAGCTTGTCCCCGTGCCCGTCCTCCAGGTTCAGCTCGTTGCCCAGGGTGGCCAGGTGGGCGCCAGTGGGCGAGGGCTTCGACTGCATCCGAATCAAGTACTTCTTCTTGTCCAGCGACTCGTCAAAGAACTTAAAGTTTCTAATATCCAGTTCTATCACCTGCGGGGACAAGGCGGAGGAGGATTAAGGCACTGGGTGGTGGCTAAGGGTGCTAAGGGGGACCTACATTATGCTCCGACTTTCCGTGACGGCCTGAGTAGATGCGCAGCAGATCTCCCTTGATCTCCAGCTTCACCTGACGCCACGATCGGTACTCGGACATGCGCTGCAAGAAGGGAAGATCAGACATGGCTCTCGAGGATTAGAGTCCCTCCTTACCTTTCCATTAATGCAGGAGGACTTGATCTCGATCTCCGTCTCGAAAGCCTCCAGTTCGTTGGGCACATACTTGCCATTTAGCTCCGCGTCGATGTGGATGCTGCAGAGGATGTCCGAAAGGATTAAAAAATATTGAAAAGGCGGAGTTGGGACTCGCAGAACCCACCTGCTCCTCATGTCACTGCTCATGGAGGCCCGGCGACTGCCGTGGGCCGACAGACGCACATCCTCCAGGCCATTGGGCGTCTCTATGAACTCATGGCCACCGCCTGTGCCGCCAATGACATCGTATGTGGGGTCCGGATGCTCCTCCACCAGGGATTTCGTCTTCTGCGGCTCCACCACGGCGGCCACCGGAATGGGCATGGAAACGGGGGCACTGACAGTGGGCGCAGCTGCCCCGGCGGCCCCCTCCGAGGGGGCTCCTGCCCCACCGCTGGCGGCTGTTGCTGCGGCGGCCGCCTCGGCATTGAAGTCGGCCTCGTTGTTGGTGGCCCGCAGATAGGAGATCCGGCGCATGGGCTTGCCTTCGTCGAAGGAGCTGGAGGAGATGGGCTTGTAGCGTCTGACCACACTGCCGGTGGGTGTCTCCGCACTGGCACCAGCCGAATAGGTAACTGGAGAGGGATCAGAAGTCAGTTAGAGGGAAGTTGCATCGAAAGGCACTCCCAGACTCACCACTACTCTCGGCAATGTCCGCCAAGGTGGCCACCGAACTGCCACTCACCGAGGTCTCCGGCACAGGGGCGTATTCTGGAAGTGAGACGAAGGCAGTTAGAAATGGGAAACCTCTCGATTGCCTAGCTCGGAAACTGAGGGGGACTGCCCAGAGATATACGATCCTCCCAAGAAACATAAACACTTCTCCCACAAAGCGGTGTTTACAACTGGGATTGGGTTACTCTGCAGGTGCTTCCAAACATAAATATTTGAATCTGGGAGACTCTGGGACGGGGGACTCTCCTCCTCCACTTCCGAGAACCCCAACAACACTTACTGTTCCCTCCCGCCGACGGAATCGGATCTATGGTGGCGTTCGCCAGCGTCGCCTTGTGCAGCTCCATCCGACTCCCAGTCTGGCCATCCACCGCCGAGATCTGCTGATGCTGTTGGTGGTGCTGGTGGGAGGTCAGCTTGGCCAGGGGATGCTGCTGCAGTGAGTCGTACAGGACGCTCTGCTTCTTCACCGTCGTGCTGGTCGAGGAGGAGGAGGAGGCGGCGGCGGTGGCGGTGGTGGTGCTGTTGTTGGCCACACCCCCTCCCCCGCCGGAGGACTCCAGGGCGCTGGTGTTGATGGACAGCGGCTTGAAGGGATCAAAGCCCTTGGACATGTGCGAGACCAGTTTCCGCTCGAAACTAAAACGGGTCAAGGATTAATATTTTATTTTTTATTTTTTATTTTTTTTTAACTTAAAGCCACTCACACTTTGTTGGTCACTCCGGTTTCCTGGAGCGTCTCAAAGTAGTCCAGGTCCTTGGCGTACTTGGCATTGTTGTTGAGCATCACCTGGCGGTGTTGCTGCTGTTGGATCTGGTGGTGTTGCTGCTGCAACTGGTGGTGTTGCTGCTGCTGCTGGTAGTGCTGGTGGCTGACGCTTCCTGGCGCTGTCGAGGATCTCTGCACCTGCTGCACTTTACCGCCGGAATAGTACATGTCGTAGCTTAGATGCTGCTGCTGCTGCTGTTGCTGTTTGTGCAACAATTGGTGGCTCCTACGAGGCGGTGGCTGCACCACCTGTACAGGACCGCCTGGTGGAAAAAAATGCTGCTGCTGATGGTGCTGCTGGGAGGCAGGATGGTGTTGCTGCTGCGCTGGCGAGGACTGCAACTGATTGCCGTTCGTCGAGGGCGAGCCTGCCGAGGAGGACATCGACGGCGGCACCGGTGACTTCAGGAACTCCTCCTTCTGCTTGATGGACTCTCTCAGCCGAATCATCAGATCATTGTTGTCTCCTCCTCCTCCTGCTCCTGCTCCTGCTCCTGCTCCTGATCCGTGTCCTTGTCCCTGTCCTCCTGCTGATCCCTGATGTCCAGAACCGCCCTGTCCGGCCGCTGAACTAGGTCCGGCGGCGTACAAAGCTTGACTGGACGGCTTCGGCTGTCGGGCGGTGGGCAGGGGCGTGCTCGTGGCCGGACCGGCCGATAATACTGTTAGGTTTGCCGGCTGATTGACACTGCAACAAAAAAAGGGGTGTGTTTGGGTTTAATTACAAAGAATTGAATAAATTTTGTGTTTATGATGAAGATTTTGATGAAAAAAAAATATAATAATGTTAATAAAATATAGAAAATGTTAGTTAATAAAAAATATATATTTTAACACAATATTATATAAATAATTAATTAAGTATAATTTTTAAAATAGTTCTGACTTTTGGCTAGATTTTATTTCAACTTCCTTGGTATATTTCCTCATTTGGTATATTTTTCAGAGCTCTGACATCTTATACTCCTCTTATACTACCATATCTTCTTATCTTATATGCCATCTTATATTCTATCTTATACTCCATCTTATATCTTAGAAGTCTGTCATTTCCGATAATAATTTCTATAGAACTCACTTATTTTTTATGTTTTTTTTCAGACTTGATTAGTTTTTAAATTTTTGGTTAGTTTATAGTTTAAAATATAAAAAATCACATATTTTAAAAATGGATTAAACAAGTTTAAGCATATTTGGAGAATAAAATGGTGTAAGAAATTGTCAAGTTTAATATTTCAAATTTTCCTTCTTGTTTTTAAAAATATTATTAAGAGCCTTTATCGAATAATCGACTATCGTATATCGTATGGTGTATCTAATCGTATATCGTATTATATTTTTGATTTTAAATAAGTTCTCATACTACACACTATTTCAAATTATTATTTTTATTACTTTATTAATTATTTATTTAATATTTTAGAAGTTATTTTAGATTTTTATAAAACTAATTAACTATCAAGATGTTAGCTTTTTTGAAGATAATAATATATTTATGTATATCTTAGAAACCATTAACCAAAAGAAATATATTTTTTAACAGATTTTAGATTAAATCTTTAGCTTCAATCTATCTTTTATATTTTTGTCTTTTTTTATGATATTTTTTAATAGAATCTCCAATAAAATCACTGTACGATCGACTAAGTGTTAGTTTTGTGATATTTTCGAACAAATTTCCTCTCAAAACATAGTTTCCAATCCCCACACTCTATTAATTCCTGGTAATCATAATCAAACTATTAAAATTAAATGATTTGTATTAAAAAACACACCTTTTATTCATTTCAGAGAGGTTATAACTGCCACTCTGGCCGAAAACACAATGCTGCAAGGCCTTAAGCAGTTGCAGAGCCACTAAAAAATAAATCACAACCACCCAGAATTAAGAATTCTCACAAAAACTCTCACAAAAAACTGCTTAAATGATGGCCTTTAGTTAAAAAATAAATCGAATTGTTTGATTTTTTGATAAACACTTTAAATAGTTGACAGAAGCAACAATTTTTGTGTTAATTTCTTTAAAAAACAAACTAAGTTTGTCGACAAGACTTGAAAAAAAATGCAAATTGGCAATCTGCCAAATACAGTAAAGCCTTTTTTTTCTTAATTTTTGTTTTGAAAAATGTATATTTTTTTTTTGGCACGTGCCCTCATCAGGCAGTCACTTAATTTACTTTATTTCTGTCGTCATACGCGGCGAATGCGTAATATTTCAGTGATCAGATATTTGAGTCATGACTTCAATCCAAAAAAATAAAAAAAAATCAAAACAAAAAAAGGGAAATATCATTTTGAAATTCCGCATTCAGACACAAAAGGCCACCATCACAGGCCCTCCTTGAGGCTCACTAACTATTCGCTAGGATTTTATTTTTTAGGATTTGATTATTTTTGATGGAAGAGTTAATTGGGTGGCCGACTGGAGATTTCGATTGCAACTGTTTTGATGGCTGGGAAGATTTCTGCAGGAAGGCTTGGGCCTGAGGGCTTTTCCGATCGAACAGGTGTTTGAGGCACGAAGCTGGCAAGGTGTTTCCACTTTTCCAACGCAACTTCAAAGTAAACACTTCAACTATAAACTCTACTAAAAAAAATCTCACTCTAGTTGAAATTCAAGACTAGCCAGCACACCTGCCAGGATCCATAACGAAATCCAACCAAAAGTCCGGCTTGAATTTCTAATTAAAAGCGAAATGCATTTTCCAGCGAATTTCCAACTCCAATTAGTGATACTTTTTGGTACGAAAAGTTGACCCCCTAATCCCCCACCAGCTGCAGGTTATATCTTTTAATGCATTTATAAATGTCAGAGTTGGGAGAGTGTGTGAAAAACACAATATTTCTGTTTCTGTTTCTGTTCCATTATCAACCGAGCATAACGCCCCCGGGGCCCGGGCCACTCCGGTCTCTCCGAATCGGACACCAAACAATGCACTTGACATGGCCGGCGGCAACAGGGGCTGAATTTCACACCAGCTTCGCCGGAAAACAAAACATGAGCTGAAAAAAAGATGAAAACTGGAAACTATTCCCTTTCCCTGTGGCTTGTGTGGGCACCTGGCCAAATGGGCGTCTGGGCGCCTCGACTCTGGCTCTGGACTGACTCCGACTCTGGCTCTAATGACCACAAAAATAAATAAAACGGAAAACCAAGGTCTGGTGGCCAATGTAGGGCTTAATTGCTCAGAGTATAAATCATAGTTTTTTCTTTCAAAATATTCATAAACTAAAGACTATATATCACCTTTATATAACAACTATTTAATAGCATTTCTTATGGATTAAGTTTTTCATTCAAAGCTTTTATTATTTAAGACCTAAGACCTATATTTTAACTAACAATTTTATTTAAAGCACTTCCATGTCTTCTTTTACTTAAAACTAAAATGGCCCATGAGAAACGCGAAACATAGATGGCGTTAAAGTGCTCCTCTTAGCTAGACTTTTGAGAAGCGAGGAGAAAGGCTCTTCAGAGTTAGGTTTTTCTATTTCAGATAAATAGTATCCTTACACCTTGTGAGAATAAAACCAAATTAATCTCTTCTCTTATTATTTATTCATTTAAATTTCCTTTAAATATCCCTCCCTCCTATACTTCCCCCACTTAACTATCTTTCTGAGAAATATCCACAAATCTGGAACCAAAATAAACCTTGACAAAGAACTGCTGATTAGCCTTGAGGAAACGAGCCACCTTGAACTTTGTATTCATTCTTTTGAAATGAAAAGCCCGAGACTGCCAGCCAATAACTCTTTGCATTCGATGGAATTTTCCAGAGATTAGATGGACGACCGACGACCAACCATATCGGTGGAGGAAAAAGGAAATCGAATTGGTCAATATAGAGTAGTGGCTCTCGACAATTTTCCCAGTGACATGCGCTAATTGACAGGAGAAAATGAAGCTTGGAAAATATGCAAAAATACAAGAGGATATTTACATTTTGTGTCTTCCAGGGGGGGTGTACAGTGGGCACTCAGTATGCAGTGCCGGGCAGTGGCGGAAGGCCTAGGCAAATTAGATTTTGTCGCCGTTTAAGTGGCAGTGGCAGAGAGAAGCTCTAATAATTGAATTCCATGTGCGGCACAAAGAAGCATTTGCCTCCGAAGCTGCGCTGCGGTGGGCACTAGAAATGGCAAATTAGTTTAGCTATGACACTCCCCCACACAGTCTACCAATCTTTGTCGTTTTCATTGCCGAGATTGTTAAATGAAAGTTGAAAGCTAAAAATAGTTGCCAGCAGCACACACAGCATAGCCATAGAGACCGACGACTGGCTGAGATGCGAGGAAGCGCAAGGATATTTAATTCAATTCGCTTTTAAAAGCCTTTCCCACACTCGCATTCCCATTCTCCATTCTCCAATCTCCATTCTCCCCACCAAAACGGCAGACTGTCAAGGTCAAAAGGTAATGAATAGATAGATGCCTCATCCCTCTACCTATCTACCTCCATCCCCCCTAACCCCTTTTGTTCCGCACGCCTCGGCATATCCTCTATCGCCACCGGATCATATTTCAAAAGTCGCAGAATAAAAGAATTTCATCCACACGATTTTTCCATTGCCTACCTTTCGGTGCACAGTGGGATGGGAAGTGCAATTGTCAGAAAAATATTTAGGCGTTTTTAATTATATCAAAAAGGCTTTAATTTTAAATATTATTGGAAAGGTAATTGGCATGAATTGAAGGTAAGGTATGTAGAGTTTTTGGTAAACATTTTTTTGAAATAGTTTGGAGAATTGTTTTAAATACTTATTTTAAATATATATTTTAGAGCCTATAATTAAATATCTTTTAGGTAATATCTTTGTGTATTTAAGCTTTGAAGATTTCATCTTTTTTTCAAAGCATTATTTAGAAAAGAATGTCAATATTTTCAGTATTATTTATATTTATTTTTATTCATAAAAAAAATTCTTATTTATCCCAGTGTCTAGCCTAAGGAGGAGCAGGTAGAATAACGGTAAAATTCTCCGGATCAAGAGCGCGTGGCTCCACCAAATCAATGTGCGATTGGGACCATGGGAGGAGGCAAGTGTGGGCGGTGGGAGTGGGAGTGTTTGGTGCTCGGTGGCATTTTATTATCTATGCATAGGCTGAGTATATAATATTTATTTGACATATAAGTGCAGCACTGAGAGAAAAGTGTTGAAAAACTACTAAATAACAAATCATCCATAACCTTAAGCCTGAATCCTGCTTCAAAGACAACGTTGGTCACACTAATTAGTGTTTCAAGGCTTAGAAAGACGCCTAACTCTCTCTGCTTAAGTCTGTTAACTTTCTCGCAGTGCCTGTGATCCAGCACTGAGAGAAAAGTGTTGAAAAACTACTAAATAACAAATCATCCATAACCTTAAGCCTGAATCCTGCTTCAAAGACAACGTTGGTCACACTAATTAGTGTTTCAAGGCCTAGAAAGACGCCTAACTCTCTCTGCTTAAGTCTGTTAGCTTTCTCGCAGTGCCTGTGATCCAGCACTGAGAGAAAAGTGTTGAAAAACTACTAGATAACAAAGCATCCATAACCTTAAGCCTGAATCCTGCTTCAAAGACAACGTTGGTCACACTAATTAGTGTTTCAAGGCCTAGAAAGACGCCTAACTCTCTCTGCTTAAGTCTGTTAACTTTCTCGCAGTGCCTGTGATCCAGCACTGAGAGAAAAGTGTTGAAAAACTACTAAATAACAAATCATCCATAACCTTAAGCCTGAATCCTGCTTCAAAGACAACGTTGGTCACACTAATTAGTGTTTCAAGGCTTAGAAAGTCGCCTAACTCTCGCTGCTTAAGTCTGTTAGCTTTCTCGCAGTGCCTGCGATCCGGCAGAAGCATTGACACAAGTGACTCGCATACAATTCAATTCGATTTGATTCACCCCCTCATTCAGATACTATATCCGCCCATATCCCTCCCTCTTCCCCCCCTCCGGCACACGTCGGTTATCGATAAGAGGCGGCAAGGCAAGCGAATTAGCCGTATCTATAAAGGGTGCAAATACCCGCTCGCACAGCTACAGATACACACACTTTCAGATAGATATATAGAAGCATATTCAAAGGCCGATATCTATACGCTCTATGGCGGCTTTCTCTCTCGCTCGCTGCGGAGGGCCCACAGTCTTCCTGTCTCGCCTCCCTGTGAGGAATTTCGCGCTTTTATTGTCTGCTCGTTGCCAGCCATCCCATTGTGGTAATTTTATTTATTTATTTATTTTTTTCATATTTTTATTTTATTTTTTTTTTCATTCGTTTCGTTGTCTGATTTGCGTTTTGCCAACTCTGGCGACTCTTTTTGCGACTCTTTGCAATTAAGTCATAAATAAAAAACTGTTGACACATTTGATAAGTGACAGAAGAGGGGGACAGCTGCAGAGCGAGAGGGAGAGGGAGATAGAGCGGGAGAGGGAGAGGGAGCTAGAACCTGTCATCTCACACCCACTTGTGCATTTTTGTTTCGTTATCGAAAATATCGATTGCTTGGCAATCGTTTGCAAAATTTTAGTATCTATTTCTCAGTTCTTTTTCAAACAAAACTTATCAAAAAAAAAAATAAATGTTAAATTTTATATTTAAGGAAGAATTGTTGAAGAATTCAAGAAGAAAGAAATTTAGAAAGTGAAGATTTGTTGTAGTTTCTTTCATAAAAAGAAACCCATTGACTCCAAAACTCTTGAAGTTCGAAAACCTTTTCTTAAAACAAGTCACGTTCTTTGTTATATTTTTTATTTTATTAATTATTATTTTTTATTATTTTTTTTTCTCTCAACTTTCTTTGCTTTTAAACCCAAAAACCCTCCCTGGAAGTCTGGTTCCAAGTGAAATATTTTGATATTTTGTTGAGAAAGGTCTTGGAAAGTAGTTCCCTCTAAATCACATGCACAGAGAGAAAAAAAATCAGATACTTTTTAGTTTTTTGTTTTAAAAAATAACAAAAGATTAACCTGTTGGCTTCGTGAGTCGCCTCGATCTCGAAACGAATCATTTTCATGTGGATGAGGATGGGTTTCTTGTTTTTGTGAAATGGCAGAGTATACATTTTGACTTCTACTCCTTTTTCTGGCAGTGTACCAACAGAAAGATGCAAAAAAAAGACACCAGCACTCACGAGAGACACTCAACACTATTTCTTTTTGTGTTTTTAAATTAGTTACAAAATGAGAATTAAAAATAAATGAAAAATTATCAATTATCGCCGCGAATCACAAATTCTGAAATCTGCACGAACCGCTCGCCATCGTCAACTAAACTAAAGTACTACGCCAAGTCCATGCGACTAAACTAAAATCAAAATAATAATAAAAAAAAAAAAGGAGAAAAAAATGGAAAAAAAATGGGCTTTGTATGAAAATTTGTTGTATTAAGAGAGAACTGGGAGCGGAAGGGAAGGTGTAAGCAGCGGCAGAGGCAGCGACTGAAGCAGAAGCAGAGGCAGAGGCAGAGGCTCACCAATTGAATGACACCCATTATTGAGTGGGCAGTGGTCACTGGAGGAGGGTAGGTAGGGGCAGGGGGAGGGGCTAGGGGGCTACAACCCACCGACTGCTCTGCCCAGAGATTCCTTTTCATTTTTTTTTTATTATTATTAAAACTATTTTTAATACAGTGATTAATGGCTTGATTTGTTTTTTAACTTTTTTTTATGTGTCATTAAAAAATTAATCAATTTTTTCAATTATATTATATTTTAAAAACTATTTAAAATATTGGAAAATAATATGAAATCTTTAAAAAATAGTTTCATAAATTTTATTATATTATAATATTTATAGTAATTTTTTATTTTTTATTAAAGAAAATAAAGAAAGTAGTAAGTGGACTGATTTATGGCCCAATAACAATATCACATATCAGGTGATCACTGTATTTTATAAGCAATAAATAGATAACTAAAAAAAAATAAAAAAAAAAAAAGTAAAAGTGGGCGAAGGGCGGAAGGGCGGCGAACGGCCCACAGTGGGTTTGCAAAGGATGGCAGACGAGAATAAAAGAGAGAGATGGGCGAAAGGCGGGGAAAGAGAGAGCACTATGTCACTATCAGTCACCGACTGACCAAATATGCGCCTCTCCTCCCCCTTCCTGCCCGCCCTCCTTGGGCCTAACCTGGCCTTGTTTACTTATTTGCCGAGTGGATGACTTAGGGGGGGGTGCCACCAGTCCAGCGGTGGACCCACCCAACCCAAAACCACAGGGCGTATACGTAATTGTCAAAGCAGCGTCGAGTAGTTAAATTCGTACAACGTGGACAGTGGGCTAGGAAGCCTAAATTTGTGCTCAAAAATTATTTATAGAATTAATAATTAGTAGTTTTTTTTTAGCTTTATTAATAGTTATATAAGAATAAATAAATAAAAGAAATCAAGAAAAGCTTTCTTTAAAAAGTTTTCTATTTGAAATGATTTTTTTATCACTAATATATAGAAAATCTATAGGATATAGTTGGCAGATTCCAGTAATTTCCATAAAATATAGTAGATTATAACTAAAGTATTATTTATTTAAAATTATGGATCAAAAGCCTTAAAAATAAGCGACTTGTGAGGAATAGAAACAAAACTGCGGACAGACGGACAAGCGGACAAGGCTCTTAAAGCTATTTCCCTTAATTTTAGATAAAATAATAATAAACTCTAAAAAATTATTTTTTTATATTTAATATTTTATAAATTATTTTAATATAAAAACTAAGATATTGAAACCACTGTGCACTCATTGCCACGCACCAAAAAATGAGTTTTGCATTTCCGATGACATATTTCGCCCTACACACTCATCCATCAATCAATCAATGAGTCAATCAATCAATCAAGAGACTGACTGACTGAAGAGTGAAATGTGCATGCAAACAAAATGGCCAAAGGATGTGGCTAGGAAAGGTTATAGGTCAACAGATGAACCTAAGCCTGCCTAAGCCATATGAGATTTTTGTTGAAATATTTTTTGTAAAAAATAGTTGATATTTTTTAAAGTGTATTGAAGAGGCCCAGCGTAGAGTAGGGATCATCTCAAAACTCAATCTCAAGTTGTCTCAATTTCAATCTCAATCTGTATCTCAATCTGTATCTCAATCTGTAGCTGTATCTGTATCTGTATCTGTATCTGTATCTCTGGGGGGAAGACGACCCGATGTCTGCCAGAATTGCCCCATTCTTTGTCACACAAGTGGGGATAAAAAATAAAAAGCCAGTGAAGAATTCAATTAAATTTATTATAATCATTTAACAATGGAGCCAGTCTTCCCTTTTTTTATTTTTTATTTATTTTTTTTATTTATTTAAGTGGAGGTGTCCACTTACACACTCTGTCTGCCAATAAGGTTATGCGGTTATTCGTTTAGAGTCGTTTTTCAATTCGATTAGTCAATGGGGCGGAGTAGAAAAAAATATATTCGTATGCAACCACACTGCGTATACGCAATGTGGCAAAAAAGTGGGTGGATTGGTGGGTTGGCTCGTTCGCAGTTTGCATATTAAACCACATTCTCAATAATTCAATAGCCAAGGGTTTTAATTACATTTCGCAAGATGTGGGAGGCTGGTTGCCACATCAAGCTTGCCACTTAGCTGGCCACCAACTAGCCTCTGCCCCAGTGGCACGTATTTATGAAAAATTGCACATGCAGGCCGAAGAAAACGAAAGAAACGTGACCAACTTCCCCCGAAAGAAAAGAAAGTGAAAACATTGAAACTCAATAGAATTCGAGTCGAAAAGTGAAATCCATAAATCATTATCTCAAGGTTGATAATGATAAATCATTATCTCTTTTTGCGAAATCGGGTCTTGAAGCCCCATAGATTAATCCGAATTATTAACCTATATATTTTTTTTTTTTTTTTTTTTTTGGAATAATACAAGTGAGGGGCCTCTGGCTGACGTCACACTCAACTTTTTATAGAAATTCGTTCGAAATCATAAATAATTTTTGCATCCCATTCAGAGAGAGAGAATAATTTTCATTCAGAACAGAGACAGACACAAAACAATGACAAATATGCATGGAAATATATATGATTTTATATATATACAGGAGTAGGGGGGGAGTACATATACGAAACATATATTCGGGAGGCGAGAGATGAATGAAATGAGGCTACAACGGCTGGGTGGCGGGGTGGTGGAACAAGAAATGAGAACACACAAGACGAAGGAGAAATGGGGAGCAAAGTGAAATGGAGGAGGAACAACAAAACGAAAAGGAATGAAATCACCAAAAATCACCAAAAAGCCAGATGAAACGGCGGACACGCAGCCACAATGGCGACCAATATTTTCCCTCTGTCTGCTGATTCCGTTCTATATTTTATAGACGATGGGATGGTTCTCGGATGGGACTGGGACTAGGACTGAGCATGGCACTGGCACTGGGTGATGGCATTCACTCATCATCAGCGGCGTCATCGTCACCAGCCTCACACAAATTAGTGGAAATGACAGAAACAGCCAGCAGACTTCAAACAAAAGTCAGGGAACTAGTATTCTTCAAAGTTTGGTCAATAGTACCGGGTATCTATAGTATTTCTGGTATTAAACAGTATTTATTGGCTAGTAGCTAGTATCACTTAAGATGGGAAAGTTATAGTTTAGTATTTTAATGTTTTATCAAGAAATATGATAATAAACTTCAAAATAAACTATAGTTTCTAAAAGTACCGGGTATCTATAGTATGTTTTGGTATTAAAAAGTATCTAAAAGGGGCTAGGTACATAGTATTCCTTAAGCATTTTAAGGTTTAATAAAAGAAACTTCTAAATAAACTACACTTTCTATAAGTACTGGGTATCATGTCTAGATCTAGTATTAAATATCTTAAAAGGAGGAGGAAAAGTAGGCTTATAAAAGTATCTAGTATTTTGTTGAATTAAAAAGTTATATTTTTGTATTTTATAGCTTTAACTATTAACTATACTATTAACTTAACTATTAATTAACTATGATTTCCACAAGATCTGACTAACATTATAATTTCTGGTCCTAATAATTATTTTCTTGAATTTAAAGCTTTGCCAAAATGATGAAATTTAAATACCAAACAAGGCATAAAAGTACCGGGTATCATGGCAATATTTAGTATTATATTTAATTATATTATATTTAATTATATTTAATTAGTTATGTTTATTAATTTAATGCTTAAGAAGGATTCTAACATGAAACCTCTTCAGAAAACTTTTATTTGTTAAGTACCGGATATAATTATCTATAGTACTTAGTAGTACTTATTATAGTACTATAGTACTAATTATCTATAGTCCAATTATCTATCTATTATATAGTACTATATCTATAATACTATTTAGGTGAATATCTTTCAAGTACCATTACAGAACAAGTATCTATTATTTTTCTATTCAATTTTAAATCCTCTGGAAAATGAAAAACTTTAAATGCAGAATGCATCTGCAGGTTTTGTAATTAAAATCGAAACTAACCACTACGCAAAAGGCTCTGGGTCGTGAAATGGGAAATTCCTCATCATTTCCATATTAATCTGATGAAAAATGACAAAATCCAATATAGAGAAGCCGCCCCGGGGACATGGAAAACCTTTCGCACAAAGTTCGTTTACAATTTTTTTTAATTATGCGCATTGTTTGCCGTTCGTTGTTGTTCATTATGCGGTTGGTTAATGTCATTTAGTTCATCAGCTTAATTTTCCATCTCTCTTTATGTATATTTTTTTATTTGCCTGCTTGCTCGCCTCTGTCTACTTTATTTGCAATTTTCCCCCTTTTTTTACACAAAAAAAAACCTCCTCCATCTCATCACAAGGCATTTTCTCGTTTTCAATTTCGAATATTGAGTTTTCACTTATTTATTTTTTTTCTTCTTCTTCTTGTTGTTGTTTTATTCGATTTGATTTGTTGTTGTTGTTGTCTTGTTGGCAATGAAAGTGCAATAATGTTCAATATTCATAACAAACACACACGCATATCCATATGTTATTAAAATTTAGTGGGGAAACTGGTTGCATTTCTGCTTTTCTGCCATCAGAAATCCGAAATAAAGACCTTGCAGTGTGACCAGGTTAATGAATAGGCGCTTATGTGTGACCAGGGTCATCAGTCAAAGCATCAATGTGACCAGATTGTTGTAGTCTTGTGTGAATATTAAAGGAAAAGCAAAGAAAGACAACAAATATCTGACTATTAGTGTGACCAGTTTAATTAATAAACGTTTAAGTGTGACCTAATGTCAAAATGTTTTAAAATATTTGTTATATAATCTCGTAATTAGTCCAAAATATAATCAAGTAGGCCTAGGAAAGATTAAAAAAAACAATTATTTGAAATTTTTTTTTTGAAAACCTAGTAGTCCCTGTAACATCTGGTCTATAATAGTATCATTGGAACCCTACTGTTTAGTAACAAACTCCGACGAGAGCACACAAAAATTCGAAACCGAAAAAGAAATCCAATCTGTTCTCCACATTTATTTAAGTTTTTCTTTTTTTTCGGTTTGTTTCCAAAGTTCAGGTGAGTCTATTTTTGAATGAAAATAAACTTTTATAAAATCGATTAAAATTGGCTAACAGAATGGTCGAGCTAAGGAAGCCAGTTCGCATGTTCAGGATTATCAAGGCCTTCCTCACCGCTCTCTACAATGACCGGTTCTGCTGGACCTTCATCAAGAGCTACGGACTGTTCGCCTTGGCCGTTCCCATTGCCAAGGCCTTTGACGGCTACGAGCTCTTGCCCCGCGTGGCGCCACCTAGTTTCTAGTATAATTGTCCAAGGATGATCTTTATGGATCACCGCCTTAATGTTTAGTTCTATCCCAAAATACTGCTACTACTACTACTTCAAAAAAAAAAAAAATAGGAAAAATAATTTGGACAAGTAATGGGGAAGACGGCTCTTGGAGAATCTGCGCGTAAATTGGATGTGCCTTCCCATTGAAGTAATTGTTGAAATTGTATCAAATATTCGCGGCACTGCTTCTGAGATAAGATTAAACAACGGACTTCCCCTCCACTAACTAGTATTATTAATATTATACATAAGGGGAGTGGAAATTAGGGGTATTTGGGGGAGGAAGGTCAACAGGTCTTACTATTGTGGAATTTTTGTAATTATTATTTAGGGCTGGAAGGTGTCTGTCTATAAGGTTTTTGAGATTTAATATTATTTTTGATCTTCTTACTATTATTATTATTATTTTTATACAAAAGATGGTAAAAATGTCTGTTATTTAGGGAAGAAAAGTTTATAGAGATAAGGCTTAAGAGATCTAGTATTTTTACTATAATTTTGGTATTATTATAAGTATTATTTAGGGCAGGAAGGTGTCTTGTCTATGAGGATTTTAGGTTTTAGTATTAGATTATAATTATTTTTATAAAAAATATAAAAGAAAGGTATCTTGTCTATAAGGCTTAAGAGATCTAGTATTTTTATACTATAATTTTGGTATTATTATGACTATTTCAGTAACTTAAACCATTAAGATATCACCGCTATAAGGCCCCTCTGATCCACCATCACCTTTTAGCCGGAAAACGCGTTAATTTCTTTGTTAAACAAAACAATTAACGAAACAAACACATCTTTCGAATCAATTAAAATTTTTCACAAGATTTATTTGTCACTTTTCTCTTTTCCCTCTTGCCTCTCTCGCCATTTATCAGCTATTTTCAGCTTTTCCTCGCCCCTCCCATCCCCTACCTCCACCTCCACCGTTTTTATTGGCCAAAAAACCTGTTGTAATCTGGCAGCGTGTGACGTCAATTGCCTTTTGCAGACCAGGTGAGCAAATTTTAGTTTGTGGACTTACCGCAAAAAGTTGATGCCGCTGGCGGCTAGCAGCTGATGATGATGTTGTTGTTGTTGATGTTGCTTTTGTGTTTGTTGTTGTTGTTGTTGTTGTTGTATCTGTTGCTGGTAGAAGTGTTGCATGTATTGCTTTTGTTGCTGCTGTCGCAGACCATGATCCATGTCCCCAAAATCTATGCTGCTGCTGCCGCTACTAAGCGTCGGATGACGATGTGGCTGCTGTTGCTGTTGCTGCTGCTGGAACTGCAGTTGCT
Organism: Drosophila monieri; assembly: GCA_035047585.1. NCBI lineage: Eukaryota > Metazoa > Arthropoda > Insecta > Diptera > Drosophilidae > Drosophila > Drosophila monieri. The sequence continues at coordinate 7,923,698 of JAWNPJ010000061.1, read as the reverse complement.
GCTGGTATTGATGACTCAGACTGGCCACACCACCGCCTCCGCCTCCACCACTGGCCGTGCTCGTAATGCTCCCAGAGCGACTGCCTCCGTAGAGGGATGTGGCATAGTGCGAGGAGTTGGGATGGTTCGGATTGGAGGAGTGCGGTGATCCAGCCGGCGATGTTGTAGCTACTGCCTTGACAGCGGGATATGAGATCAACTGTTGTTGCTGCTGCTGTTGCTGTTGCTGTTGCAGATGGTGATGCGGTGCTGCCACTGGTAATGCGCTCTTGTGGGAGCCGTTGGCCATCAGGGAGGGCGAGTGCGCCGACATGGTCAGGCGGTTCGACTCCGGGGTGTGTGCAATGCTCGTATAGTGCTGGAAAACGCACAAAAAATACAACGCAAGTCAGATATTTTTCAAAATTTATTTTCTTTAAAAATGAGAATCACTTACCATCTGCAGGACATCGCACTCCTTGGGCACCACGTGCAGCGTTAGGACCGCCGGCGTCTGCTTGATCATCGAAACGATGGTGCTGTAGGCGATGCCAGCGATCGGCTGGTTGTTGACCATCAGCACGCGGTCACCCGTCTGCAGGTTGGCGAAGTGGGCCGGTCCGTTCGCCTGCACCTCTTTGATGAAAATGGTCTCCATCGCTTTCACTTGGTATGGCAGCAGCGACGTCGGCGATGTTGGCTCCAAACCGGAGACGCCGACGCTGCTGCTGCCGACGCTGCCACCGCTGCCGGCCAAACTGGAGGCGTCCTACACACCAAAAAAAAAATATCAAATTGGAAACAACAAAAAAAGTTTTATTAGTTTTGAGTCAGTTTAACAATAGAGGGTACAATTTTAAGAAAATAATTTAAAAACCTTATATTCTTATTCCCCTTGGTTAATTTTTAATTTTTTTTAAATCAAAATTATAATTTTAAATATTTGTTTTGTAATTAAAAGCTCCTATCAGCTTGACCACCACTGTCGATCGTGAAATAACAACAGTTCCAAAAGAGAGTGGATCCCGGCCCCAAAAGAGAGCGAGTGAGAGTAAGAGCAGGAGGAGAGTAGGAGTGGGAGACAGAGAGCTGCAAGTCAAGCGGAGGTTGTAATAAAAAAAAAAATTGGGAAGTGAGCAAAACGCAAATTAGTGCAAAAATAAATACAAAAAAAAAATAAAAATAAAAGAAAAATTTAATAAAAGAGAAAGGAAGGCCTAAAGACAACGAAAATACCCTTACAACAACAAAAAATCCATAACACGCATACGCAGTGTGTTGTTCTGGAGAAATATTACTCATACGACGTGTGAACTTGGTCGTATGTTAAGGGGGGAGTTAAGGGGGGTTCTAATTGCCATTAATTCTTAAATAAATAAATGAAATATTTTTTATATTTTATTTCGGAACTAGGGCATATTTAAAAACTTCAATAAGAAGCAAAAGGAAAGCATTAAAGGCCGAAACAAAAAAAAAAAAAAAGGGAGAGAAAAAAAGCAAAAGCGGCAATTTGAATAAGCCGCGCGTGCGCTGCTGCTTTGCGGCGCTCACGTAACTAGCCTCGCTGCAGCAGCAGCCTCGACTCCAGCCGACCGCGTCGCCTGACACACTGGAGAAAGAGGAAAGGAGAAAGACGAAAGGCCAGAGAGTGGGAGAGAGTGTCGGATGACTAATTGCACGCCGCTTGACCGACCGGCGCGCATGCCCAGCTCTCTCTTTTTTTTTGCGTTTTGTTTCTCCTTTCTCCGCACTCTTCAGTCTTTTATTTCGCCCCCAAAAACTCACTTAGTCACTCTCGTACTCCCATTCTCTCACTTCCTCTGCCCGTAAATTAGTTTACCATTTCCACTGCAAACAAATGGTATTAAATTTCAATAAAAAAAAAAAAGAATAATAAATTGTGAAAAAAAAAGAGTAAAGGATAAAGGACTATGTACAGAGGAGAAAGTAAAGAAAAGTCTCAAAAACTATAGCCTACTTAAGAGAGTTCTTAGTATTTACAAAAGAGTTGGCCAGCTTTCCCGTTATTTCTTTCAGTGCTGAACATTTCCTCTCAGTGGGCAGCAAGAGCACCCTAAGCCCCCATCCATCCAGCAATCCCCCCCTTTCGCTCACCTGTCCCCAGTTGCCCGACGTCGCTGTGGACGCTGCGCCGCTGGCGTCATCTTCCGGCGGATAGGCGATGAAGTGGCGCAGCGTGAAGCCGAATCCCTGGTTGGGCCGCCGCCGGATGACGATCAACTTTGGCTGGACGGTGGACGCCGCCACGGCTGCTGCCGCTGAGGCGGCTGATGCGGCCGAGGCTGCTGCCGCCGCTGCTGCGGCTGCGGCTGCTGCGGCCGGTGTCGCCACCGCTGTGGCTGCCTGTGCTGCTGCCTGCGCTGCGGCAGCTGCGTTCGAGTTTTGTAACATTTTGTTGTTTAGGTTTTTTGTTTTTATTTTTTATTTTTATTTTTATTTTTACAGATGCCCTCTCTCTCTCTCTTTCTAGCTGTCTCTTTCGGTGGATGTGTGTGTTGTTGTTGTTGTTGCTGTTGTGGTTTGGTGGTTTCTGTTTTTTTTTTTTTCTATTTGTCGTGCGGTTAGTTTGTTGCTTTATTTCTCTTTTTGTTTTTGTTTTTTTTTTTTTTATTATTTTATCATTTACTCTTTGTTGTTGTTGTTGTTGTTAGGTGGTCAACCTGTTGGTGGCTGTTGCACCCTCATCTGTATGGCGGTGGGTGGGGGTGGGGTGCTCCTCCTCCTCCTTCTATCCTTCCCCCTCGCTATCTCTCTTTCCTCTATCTCTTTATTTTTTTTTTTTATCAAGTTTCTTGTGTTTGTTTTCTTGAGGGGGAATTTAATTAATATTTTATTTACAATCTTGGATGCATTGCGATTTTTCGATGTGGCAGGGGCACGAGGCCCATCGTACCGAGTGATATTACCATAGTACTGGCTTGGAGGTGAAGTGCTGCTCACTGCCGATCATGGATTATGGGTTTACCTAAAAAATAAAAGAGAATTAAATATTTTATTAGTTAAGTTGTTAAATATTAAATATTTTATATTTTAAAAAATAATTAAAGATTATAAGAAGCAATAAGATTCTCTTAAATAAGAGAATTGACAAAAGGACTAAGCCTAGAAGGGCGGAGAAATGGTCACACTGGCCTTAAGCCTGAGATTTATGTATTTCGTTCCTCCACCCCTGAAACCCCTTAATTTTTAATTACTCTTTTCAATCGCTCTGCCTCAGAGCCACCACTCACCTTTCGGCCATAACTCATTTCTCCAGAAATCCCCTCAAAAATAGCAACTCCACTTAAAGAGAGACAACAAAAAAGAGAAGAAAAAAATGTGACCTAATAAATTAAGTTTGCCCAAAAATGCTCTTGGCATTAGCCCACTCTTAACCCCATAAAAACTCGAAAATAAATAGTGGAGAGGCTGACTGGCTGCCTGGCGGGCTCTGTGGCGGTCAACCAAAGAAATAAAAAAAAATAAAATAAAAATGCGACGAGGCGTGTTACACTTTTCAGACTTCCCTCCTCCTCCTGCCAGGCAGTTTGACGGTCAATGTCCAAAATGTCTGTTTTTTTTTTTTTTATTATTATTATGCCTTGTAATTAAAGCCCTGGCTGGGGCTGTAAAAAGCACTTAACTAACTGTACATGGACATATATTTGAGAGACTATAAGCCCGATCGTAATAATCCACAAACTGCGATGATACAATGATGATATAATGCCGTTTATTACCTCAGAAGTTGAATGTAAAAAATGTATTTTGAAACAAAGGCCGGCATCAGAGGGTTAATGGCCACCTTATTATTTTTATTTTTTATTTTTATTTTTATTCTTCCTCTGCCAATGTCAATGGCAGAGAAAACTTTTCCCCGAAATAGTCGAAAAATTGTTATTTTCATGAAAAGGTTCGGTTCGAGAGTTCGAGTTCGAGCAGGAAAATCAATAAAAGTTAAATTTTTTTTTTTTTTTGAATTTCTAATGCCAAAGTTGGCTCTTCCAAAAAGAAAACTAAAAACTAAATATTTGAGAGGCTTTTGTTGGAAAAGTTTTTGGTTTTCCGGGGAAAAGCATGCTCCTAGTTAGTTACTAGTTAGTCAGTTACTAGGCAGCTGCCACAAATTGGCATTTCAAATGTCAGACAACAAAAGCTTCAGAATTATGAAACTGACAACAAATGGACCAACAAACTAATTAATTTCCACAACTCTCCTAATTAGTTTAGAATTTTTTGTTCGCAGACCAAACTTTTCAAAGCCAACACCCCCAAGGGGGATTTTTTTTTTTTGGGAAAATAAATAAGAGGAACCCATGGAGTTTCGTTTAATTAGCGAGGCGATAAGGTCAGAGATAGAAGACCTAAGGATCTCTTTTTATTTTTTATTCAAGGCAATATATTTATAAAAAATATATATATATAATTTTTTGTTCAGATTCGTCTAGAGATTAACTTGAATGGCTGGAAATGTGTTAAATTTTGATGGGAAATCGTTAAAAATAACAAACTGATTATAGCTGAGAGAAACCTCTCTGTTTAGCTGCTGATTTGTTTTTGTGGAGGCGAGCGAGGGCCTTGGCCAGTCCCTCAGTTTTATTTTTTTTTTTTTTTTTTTTTTTTTAACAAAATAAAACATCATATAACGACCTATATCAACTTATCAGCTGTTGAACCGATAGCCGCTCGACTAATTGAAGGTTGCCGCCCCAAAGGTGTAGAATTAAACAAATATTTTGTCAAGGATGGTATTTTATAAAAAAATATATATTTTAAAAATAAATGAGGGAAAAAAACTATAAAATATTAAAAATAAATGAGAAAAAAAAATATTAAAAATAAATGAGAAAAAAAAATATTAAAAATAAATGAGAAAAAAACAATAAAAGTATAAAAACAAAGGCTAGAATTAGAAGCTCTAATTATTAATTATTATTAATAGCGACTAATTAGTTATAATTAATGCTAATTAACACCCAGGCCTTAATTAAACAAAACTATTGTTGAAAAAAAAATATAATATTTATTAAATATATTTTTTTCGAAAACTATTAACTATTAAGTTACATAATCACCAAACTCATTAAAAAAAAACTATTAATTATTTATTCAATTATTTAATTGAAATTCTGTCTAGCATTTTCTGTTTTTTTTTTTTTTTTCTTCTTAATTTCCCCAACTTGTTATTTTTTTTATTTTTTTTATGATGGGTAACCGCCCCCCTAAAACAAAGCAAAACAAAAAACAGAAAAAAAAATCAACTTTGATTGATTGTGGGTTCTCTGCTTCTTCCTTTGTTGGTGTTGAACAGCGTTTTAATACTTTTACCGTTACTTGGCTCATTACACGCATGTTCATGTTCTGGCTTTAATTTTAATTCCTCTTCTTGGCCTTAAATCTTGATTATTAAGTTTTTTTTTCGAGGTTTCTTTGTTTCAGAGCTTTTTTGTGGCATTTTTTTCGATTCTGATTCTACGAGTCAGCCCAACCCACACCCAGCACCCAGGTAGAGCACCCAGAACAATCAATTTAATTGTTATCAAAAAAAATAATAAAAAAAAAAAAAATGTAAGAAACCAAAAACAAAAGGAAACTCAGCCAATAAAGCTTTGTTTGTCGCGATATCATTTTTTTATTTTTTTTTTTTGTCGAGAACTCTTATCGATGAGAAGCGGAAAAGAAACAATCGATACGAGACTGGCTCTGATAATGTTTTTCTTTTCTTTTTTTTTTAATTTAATAAAGAAATAGGTGATTCCACGAATGCTTACTAATTTTTATGAAAAATACTATTCTTTTTTAGGGAATAAAAACGAGCAAATGCGATTTATTTTCGTGATTAGATTAGAAGGAGAACAACTTTTGATAACAAACTGAAAACGTGGCCCTCGGGGGCTGCAATTTCAAATAAAACTCAATTATATATCCGAGCCAGTTCAAGGCCCCGGGGGAGTCTCTGGTGGCCAACCGGACTGAAGCTCTATTTGAATTCTATTATCTAATGTTTTATTTCCAGTGTCGACACCTGTCGCCCCGATTCGGACTCATATCAGTTACAAATATTTTCAGACCCCGAAATCGATAAACGGAAAGGAAAGAAAAACAAAGTCCAGCAAGACACACGCGGGGGCATCCAATTACTTCCAATTACATTTCTTTCTCATTTCTCCATTAAATAAAAAATAAAAAATAAAAAATTATAGATAAATACAAAGCTACAAAGCTACAAGTATATATATATCGACTCCATTTTTATTTCTTTTGTCGATAAAAAAAACCCACAAAAAATGAATGACACGAGAGTCGAGTCGGCCAGAAGTAGAATGCAAACAAAGCGCCGATATCAGCGATAAGTCACTCCCATAGTCCACATATGTGTGCTGGATCAGATTGCCGATGGTGATCGGGGAGCAAAAAGCGCTAGAACTTGTGGAATATGGAGTGGGATTTTATATAAAAATTATTAAAAACTTAGACTATCGATATTTATCGATAAACGCGATAAATAAACTAGGGTTGGGCGGCTAGGTTGCCGATTGGTGATCGGGGAACAATAGAAACATCGATTTTTATAGAAAATAAAGAGAAATAAGACTAGAAAAACTATTTAAACCGTGAATAATCGATATTTATCGATAAATTTAATAAATAATAGACTGTGAGAGTGGAATCAAGTAATCAGAGTGACAATTGATGATCGGGAAACAATAAAAATATAAGTTCTTATAGAAAATAAAGAAAAATTAGACTATACCAGCTATTTCAAACATAAGTAATCGATATTAATCGATAAATTTAATAAATGCAAGACTTATATAGTAGTAGCAGGTGATCAGATAACAATTGATGATTGGAAAGTAATAAAAAAATGGGTTCTTATGGAAAATAAAACTATAGAAACTATTTCAAACATAATTAAACGATATTTATCGATAAATCCAATAAATCAGGTAATTAGATTAACAATTGATGATTAGAGAGCAATAATTAGATAGTTTTTAATAGAAAATAAAGAGAAATAAGTCTATACCAACGATTTTAAGCATAAATTATCAATCTCATAGAAAATAATCGATAGGAAACCGATGTTTTTGATAGTCCTAAGAAGTAACTGACAATAAAATGAAACACTATTGATTAATTAAATTAAAAGGCATAAAAAACAGCAACTAAGTCAAACAAGGACTATCGATAATTATCGATAATCCCAAAAAGTTATAGTTTTTATAGTTTTTATATATTTTCTTGTTCTATTTATCACTTCCAAGCCATCAAGCCGCACTATTGCCTTTTACAATGAAACATAATCCAGAAACAGATTTCGATATATTTCGATTTCGAGCCCTATCGGGAAATGTTTATAAACACCATGTTGGGGCATTGAGAGAGCGTGTATTGTACTATTTTGGGGCATTCGGGGAGCTCATTTGAAGCACCGACCTTACCCAAAATCAAAGCCCCAACTGAATCACCGCCAAGCAGCCAAACAAGCCAACAAAGGTTATCTCTCCGACTTGTTCACACCTCGACACAAATCTGATCCGATTCCAAATCGGAATCAAAATCAAAATCCATCACACAACATGCTGCGGAAACATGAGAAAGTCGTGGCAGAGAATATGAAAAATATTGTGGCAGACATCATCATCAGCGTGGTGGCACATCAAAGGGGCGATGGCTGATTGCCGATTACCGATCACAGTCGTGTATATATATACCTGTGTTTGTGATTGATCTAAGGGGGGGACTCTTTATCAAAGGGGTTACAGCCCCTTAGGGGCAATGTCAGCTGCCGCCCCCTGCCGCCTCACACGTGCAGGCGGCCGGCCAGCCATTCAACTTGTTGCCAAGTGTCGCTGTCGCCTCTGCCATCGAAATCGGAATACTCAAAAAAAAAAAAAAATATAAAACACACACGATATATAAAAAATAAAAATAAAATAAATAAAAAGAAACTCACTAGAGGCAATGTACTCAGGCCACTCATACCTGCCCTGCCTGGCCCGCTCACAATTCCGATTTCATAGCCAGAGTACTCTCTACGTTGGGAAATGGGCCACAAACTAAGGGTATATAGGGGTATTTTTTAAGGGAAATTTGGCAGGTTAATGAATTAATATATTTTTTAAAGAATAAACTCAAGAAAAGTAACTTTACTTCAATTTAAAAACAGGAGGGCAGAGAAGAAAACAATCTTGACTCTTTGATATTTTATTCTTTTTTTTATAAAAAAAATAACTAAAACTGTCTAAATTATATTTTTAAACTTTAATTAAATTGTATTATAATTTCATTTCATTAAATTCTATATTTTTTGTTTATTTTCTTTGTGTTTTTATTTTTTCTTGCTTTTTTTAAACTTTTAAAATCTATGCTTTTTTCAAAAATATTCTTTATTTCCAAAATCTTGCCTATTTTTTTTTTATTTCTCTTCTGTTTACCTAAAAAACTAATTAAAAAACTTAAATAAACATATTTTAGGGCACTAAAAAATGTTTTTTATTTAAAAAATCATAATCAAAGCAAGGGTTTAATGTCAAAAATAGAACTCTGTGCCTGAGGACTCTCTCGAAGCCTTAACCCTTTCCATGTTATATAACCTTTTTTTTAACCCTTTATAGGGTATTATGTTGTCTATTTTTTGGAGCCTACAACCTCTGGTTGTATTTTGTTGCTACGTTTATTTTCGAATTGTTTATTTAATGTTCTTGCAGCGTCGCCGCCGTCGTTCGATCGTCTGTTTGTTTGTTTATTTGTGTTGTGTGTTTTATGTCTTTTCTCCCATTCCCCAATCCTCCTCCTCCTCTTTCGATATTCCTTTCCTTCCGCACTGAAAAAAGTCTAAGAAATTAATAATCGAAGAGAGTATTTCTTTGTATTTCTTTAATTGTTTTTTTCAGCCACAGAGGGCGCTGGCGCTGTAACTGGTGGGAGAAGAAAAAGAGACATTCGAGGCTACCTTGACCTCATTCGACGACCTTTGGCTTGGTGGGGTTAGGGACGATTTTTTGGGGGCAAGAAGCAAGAAGCAAGAAGCAAGAATAATGCTTGCGTGCTAATGCTCCTGGCAGAGGTGTGTATATATATAGAATATAGGTGTGTGTGTGTGCTTTCCTGGGCGGTTCAGTTGGCTTGTATTATATCATCATTAAATGGTTTACCGCCAAAAGCGAGCCAGCGCCGAAATAGAGCAGAATGAGAGCATCGAGAGCTGGAAGCAACAATAATAGCCACCGCAGATACTAAATAAACAAACACCATCATCCTTGCAGAAACGAAAAGTTCAAGAACTCTTTTGCTTGTCAATTGCTTAAAAAAATACAAAAAAAATTATTAAACAAGCCTAAAAAATGAGGCCTCGCTAATAAGTGATACAGACGGAGAAAAAAAAACAAAAAAATTAGTTCAAGGGGAGGGAGAATTGAATAATTAATTGTTGATTGCCAGAGAGCTTGCCTCAAAGATGATTTTTTTGAAAAAAATATATTTTTTAGAAGCCTAAAGAGGGCTATATTATATTTTTTACACATTTCTTAAAGTAAAAAATAAAGAATCAAAAAAATCATAGGCAAGATTTAAGAATTAAATAGATTTCTATTGAAAATCACGAGTTAAAATGTGATATTTCTAAGAAATAAAATTTATTTTCATTGAAATCAGCTTAAAACTATTTCTTTCAGTGTGTTTTGGGAAGCTGGCTGGCAGTGAAGAGCAATGGAATGTTCATTACAGAATGTGCCAAACAATTTTGAGCTTCAGAGCAGCATAAGTAGAATATTTCAGTAGGAGGAGGCCCCAGAGAAGCCAAACCCCAAACCCCAACCCGGCAGAATGAACTTGAATAGAATTTTGGGGGAAAAATGTGTTGGGCTTTTGGCTTTTTAGCCTTCCCAACCTTTGCGGCAAGAGAGAAATCCTAAAAATTAATCACCAAAAAAAGAGTGCAATGTTTATGTAATTTTTTCGTTTTTCAATCATTATCCGGATTCTTAGAATATGATTAATGATCGATGTAGATCTCTCTCTCTCTCTCGCTTTTCTGGCCATTTGACAAATGTAACCAAAGCGAATAAAATCGGGCCATTGAGTGACGTAAGCAATCGAAATCCGAATGATTAACTCGAGACATTCCTACCTTTTCTTATGTACTTTAGCAGTACATAGCATGTCTAGTACCTAGCCAGAAAAAAAAAAGAGTGAAAATATAGAATGAGATAAAAAATACACACAAACATGGCCAAGAAAGAATAAACAAAGCCTACGGTTCTAAAGTAAACAAAATAAACACAAGACGGCAATGGGAGAAAATGATATAAAAACTAAACACAGGCCGAGGGCCACTGACAGAGTTTGCTTCTCTCTTCCAGCCAGCTTCTGGCTGGAGGAAAAAATTGGAACTGCAACGACTGAGAGACTGAGAGACTGCGACCTGCCCCACAATAAGTTGCAATTATTGAGGCCTTTGACCAATTTATTAGCAGAGAGGGAGGGGAGGGGCTTGTGGCACGCTTATTTCCATATTTTCTTTTTAATAATGCAGCTCCTCAGGGGCCACTAGTCGAAAATTAAATATTTCCCGGATTAGTTTCCTATTCTGATAGTTTCTGGTTCACTTGGAAGTGGAATTCTTCGAAATTAGTGACTATATTCAACTTTAACGAAGACGAATTTGAAGCAAAAGCTAAAATATATATATTTTTATTAATTATTTCATAAATATTAGTAACTAGTTATCTATTTATCTCTTTTTTCGATCTCTTGATAGTTACTTTTCCTTAAAAATTATATAAAATACCTCTTAATATGACAAAATAGTGAGATTTTTACACTAAAACTAATTTCTATCTAAACTTTCCACCCGATATCTTGGAAAGCTCTATTGGAGGCATAGTTTTAGCCAAAAAATAAAAAATTCATAGGTGCGAATAGGTCAGAATTGTTTCTCTATACCCTATAACCCTCTTAATATGACAAAATAGTGAGATTTTTACACTAAAACTAATTTCTATCTAAACTTTCAACCCGATTTCTTAGAAAGCTCTATTGGAGGCATAGATTTAGCCAAAAAATAAAAAATTCATAGGAGCCAATAGGTCAGAATAGTTTCTCTATACCCTATAACCCTCTTAATATGACAAAATAGTGAGATTTTTACACTAAAACTAATTTCTATCTAAGCTTTCAACCCGATATCTTAGAAAGCTCTATTGGAGGCATAGTTTTAGCCAAAAAATAAAAAATTCATAGGAGCCAATAGGTCGGAATAGTTTAGAACCCTAAACCCCTCTAGTACACCCATCAAATGAAAAGAAATCTCTAATTTTCTATTAAAAATAAATAATTTTTCTTAAATATATTTTTGGCAAAAACTCTTTACTATTATAACCCTACTTTTTAGAGTGTTTCTCTTCAGAAAGCACAAGTGGAAAGTAAGAAAGAAACAAAAACGGCAAGAAAACGTGAGTGGAGAAATGTTGTTTGTGTTTGTTGCTTATTGTCTTGTTTGTTGTAGTTGTAGTTGTTGCTTTTGTTGCTATTGTTGCCCATTGACATGGATTCTTGGAGTTCAATTGGAAGTGAACTGTAAATGTCGAATTATCGCAAACGCAAGATCTTTGCACCGACTTCGTTTAGTGAAGAATTGTCTCATTTTTTTTCTCTCTCATCTATTTCATTTTTTTGTTTGTCACTTTTCGTTGATTGGGCCTCTGTCTTTTTTTCCTTCTTTTTTTTTATAATTGAAAATTGTTTTGTTTTTTTGTTTTTTTTGGCTTTGTTACGTGACTATTTGCATGTTGCAACTTGCCTCAACTGATGCACTCATTATCTCTCTCTAGTCAGTGGGGGAGACTATACAGCTATCTCTCTCTCTCTCTCTCTCGCCCCCTCTTTGGAGACTAATGAAATTTTCAAATTTTTGAATTATGAAAAAAAAACTAAATTACTTCCAGTTATTATTATTATTTATTTATTTTTTTTTTTTTATTTTTGTGGTAAATTGCAAAGTCATTTTTTTCGGCTGGAAACTCAATTAGAGGCCTTTGCCTTCCACTGCACTTGCAAGTTTTCAGTTTTCTGTTTTGTTTTTCATTTTTTTTTTTATTTTTTGTGAGAAGTTTTTGGCCCTGAAAGTTAACGGTAGGGTGGCAGGCGGTGGAGGGGGAGGGGCTGGCTAAACTCGAGATTAAAGATTTCCACTTAATGGCTTAAATCATGACTTGCGGATCTCGAACAATAATCAACCCTGGTTGGGGCAAAAGGAATGGGCTTTTTACTCAAAAAATCACTATGATTTTGAAGGGAGATAATATTTGTTTTATTTTTTTAATATTACGATTTTTTATTGTATTTTTTATGGTTTTAATTAATGAAAATAGTTACTGTAAAGGGATTTAAAAGAAAATGATTGAATATCAGTGCAGATCTTAGCTTAACTTTTTGAGAAGTGTGGAGAAGGGAGCTGGTATTTTTACTTTTTTTAAGCATTTTAATTTTAATAGAATTTTAGGCTTTTTTTAGAAGTAGTTTTTAATAGAAGAAGTAGTATTTCCTTTCTATTATTCTGGGTTTATAAAAAAGTAAGAGAAGTGAGGATGGGGCCCCTTTTTTAATGATATTTTTTATCTCTAGTATTTAGCCTTTTTTTTTGTAGTATTCAGTATTTTATTTATAGTTTTATTAGTATTTATTTTATGGTTATATTTTGTTTATAGTAATCAGTATTTTATTTAATTTATTCAGTATTTTTTTGTATAGTAATCAGTATTTTATTTATATTATTCAGTATTTTTTGTATAGTAATCAGTATTTTAATCATATTATTTAGTATTTAATATATAGTATTTAGTATTTTATGTATAGTATATAGTATTTAGTATTTTATTTATGGTATTTAGTATTTAATATATAGTATTAAGTATTTTTGTAACACTTTTCGCAGCTTCTTAGGTGCTCCTTGTGAGAAGCGAGGAGGAGAGCTCTAAAATTTTAATTAATTTAATTAAATCGCTAAATATTTTAAATTTTTTATTTTATTTATTTTTTCTCCACTTTATTGGCTTCCTTAGGTACACCCCATGAGAAGCGAGGAGGAGGGCGCTACAATTTTATTTATTTTTAAGCCTTGCAGTGGTGGGAAAGTCCTTAAAAGGACCAACTACCACTTCCTCGTAGAACGGATTACAATCTCAGATGGCTTGTGGCATCTACTATCTTCGGAGATCGCTTCCAAACACTCATCGTATCAGTTTCGAGTCGGAAAGTAATCCCTTAACTGGCTGCCGCCATTCATCTTCTGGCCGATTTGACAACTTGATGGATGGTCCTTGTCTTCTGGCTTCTGGGCGAATCTCCGAGGATTAGTTGGGCCTTGGCCAGGGCTGCTAATCAGCCTGATTGGATTTGGTTTCCATCCCATTGTCCCTGTCGCTGTCGATTTTTGGGCCAAGCAACTCTTTTCCCCTTTTTTCAGGGACTAGGACTAGGACTAGGTTGGAGGTTGTCTCAAGTGTTTACTGTACAGTGTGACAGTAGGCGTGTAAAGGTATGTGCTTGGGTGGTTAGAGGGTGCGGTGGGTGGTGGTGGGTAGGTGTGTGTGTGTATATTTAATTTCATAATGAAGGCTCCAAGTGCATACTCGTGTTAATAATAGCTAGGACCTCCCCTCCTTGGCGGCACACCCCCTTCTGGACGGAAATGCCACCCCCGGAGGCCCAGGACACAGATTGCATCCACTTTAAAATCCATTTATGAATGAAAAACAACAAAGGGTGGCGGTGGCGCACCAACTTCCAAATCGGCTATGGTTTTTGGGGTGGGTTTGGCCCTGAGGGGGCGGGAGGTGGATGGGGCAAAGCAAGGCAAGGGCCAGGACTTGCTCCCCCGAGGAGAAACCTTCCATAATGAGTATTCAAAATGCAATTCACAGAGGGCGGCAGGACTTTTCGGATACAGCGCGGAAGGATACCGGAAGAGGGTTGCATATGTGTGTGCCACACGGGGGTGGTTGCAAGCATATGCACAGGTCCAAGGATTTCAAAGGAAAAGGAATACTTTTCCTGTACTAAGTACAGTTATATACCAAAAGTACCGGGTATTACTCTTAAACTGCATCTTAGTACTCTCATACTCTTCTTTAAAAACAAAACCAAGTACAGTTTGTGTTCTCACACTCTCCCTTTCTCTTCCCGAAGCTCTCTCTTCCAGTTGCCAAAGTAAGAGCTAGGCCTAGGCCTTTGAGCCAAAAAAAAATTAAGGGTTAAGATTTGATTTTCAATTTTTCTCAGCCGGCTTTCACTATCTTGGCTTGGTCTGTCTGTCTGATAATTTTTTTTTTTTTTGTTAATTTTTTATTACACAAGGGGGGGTCTACCCCAAAAGTGGAAAAGAGATGGCGACAGTTCAAGGACCAGGCCACAAAACAGGCCGCAAGGCAAAGCGCATCGCAAACCGGCTTCAGTTTCAGCTTTAAAATCAAGTCATAGCTGCACTGGAAGAAATTTGGGATTTTTTTTTTAAATTTAATAATTACTAAAAATAAAAAAAAAATAATATAAATTTCTTTAAAAGTATCTTTGAGATAGATTTAAGTATCTTTAAGATATCTGTATCTCTTATTTTTTTTTACTGTACAGTCAGTAACCGATGACGAGGACACAAGCTCTCACACAGATACACACTCTCTCTCTCACTCACACACACTCTTAAAGTGCAATATATTGCATCCAAATGAAGAAGAAGAAGAAGCAGCAGCTCCAACTTCAAGGCTCCTTGACTCGTCATTGTTGTTGTTTCTTTTTTTTGTTATCTGTCGCATCCTCCGCAGAAGTCGTTACATTGAAAGAAAGAGTGAGAGAAAGGGAGGCGAGCTGAACAGGAGAGCCAGAGAGCAGAAGGGGAGCCCGGCAGAAGAAACGGAAATTGCACACATAAAGCGCCAAGCCAAGTCAAGAGAGTCCCTGGCCCGCGCTCTCTTGGTTGATTCTTGTTCAAGCCAAGTTCAGTTATGCAGTGAGAGAAATTTTCAAAATAAAAAGGAATTAAGTTTTATAATTATTTTTTTTTTTTTTAATTATAAAATTAAAAATCTCTCATTAAGAAATAAAAATAATAGTTATAAATATTAAATTTTTTATATTTATTTTTTCTCTCACTGCATGACGGGATTTCCCTTGCTTTATTGCAATAGATGCGACTGCAATTGGCAAGAGCTTTTATCTATTGATTCATTTAAACGCAATTTCCTGTGCACTTCACTCCAAGCCCTGCCAGGCGGAAAAGCGAAAGGGGACTGCCAAGGTGCTAGGCACAAGGTGATGCCAGGTGAGGCAAGTTCAGGGGCGAGGTATCTTGCAACAGCAACCAGCATCGCATCAGCAGAAAGGAAATCAAGTTATCTGCGAGATGCAATCCTCAAAGAATGAATGCAATCCACTTAACTGGAATGGAATTGGGATTATTGAATGGGGAGAGAGGTGAGAAGTGGCATGTGGCAGGCAAGCGGAGGCAATGGCTCAATTGAAATGGAATTGAGTTTATTTTTCTCCGGAAATGATACAACTTTTAAAGCAAAGAGCGAGGGGGAGATCGTAAGGCATTTGAAAGGAAAAGGGAATAATACTCTTTGCAATACTTTTCAGAGAAAACTATCTTATTTTAATGGGAAATTGTTGAGAAAAATGTCAAAAGTAAGCTTAAATGGGAAATAAATTAGCAAGGAACAACGGACCAGCGGACAGAAGGACAACCTTTTCAAAGGAAGCTATTTTCCAGGAAAAGTATTTCAAATTTTTTTGTAGAAAAATTTCAGGTGGGAAAATAATAAATAAAAAAAAAGAAAATATATTTGATGACAAAATAAACTTTTTGGGAAAACAACACAAACGGACAGGCGGACAAGCGGACAGGCGGACAAGCGGACAGGCGGACAAGCGGTCAGGCGGACATACAGACCATGTAATAAAGTCCTTTTTTTCCCATTTGGGAAATATTATCAAGAGATGAAATAAATCAAAAATATTAAAAGAAAAAATAAACTGCGTAAGAGACCGACACGCGCCAACGGACAGGCGGACAAGCGGACAGGCGGACAGACGGACAAGCGGATAGACGGACAGTATAATAGCTCGTTTTGTGAAAAAAAAAAAAAAAAAAGATAGACAAGCAGTGGTGGCAGTGGCATAGTTGAAAGTTTAGTAATCCCTGAATGTGATGCACTTTCCAGCGCATAAATATTCATAGTCACACTCCTTTGTTATCCTTTCCCTTTTTCTTTTTCTTCCTCTTCTTCTTGTTGTTGTTGTTGTTGTCTTGAGCTTTGGCAGTGAATGCATTACACTCCCACACCGCTCTCTTTCCCCCCCACCCATATCCCACCGCCTCCTTTTTTTTTTGACAAATTTCCAAGCAACCCTCCTCCCGGGGGATTTCTCTGCTCTTGACAGTCCAAGAGAGCTAGCTGCTCCGCTCGATCGATATTTGAATGCCCTGCAGCTGTGCTTATGTCGCCTGTTGTCACCGTTGCAAGTTAACGGTTAACTGAGCTTGTTACTCCACTTGGAGAAATGGCTTCAAAGAGAGGCCCACAGAGAGGGGTTAAATGAGAGAGAGTTTGAAAGAAACTAAGAGCTAATTAGCTGGAAGTGTTTTTCATTTTTTCAAATATTTTTTTTTCAAGTAAACAGCTCTCAGCCGAAAGCCACTTAATAATAAAAATATATCGGCATTGTTTCGATTGCCCGACACTTGTGAAACCGTTAAAAACCTCTGTTTATTTTTTATTCATTACACCTACCCCAGAATGCCAGGGGGGAGGGGGAGGGCCTCGAGTGTTTTTAAGCTTAAGAGCAAACTTAATTAATGAATATTTAATATCTCGCTTTTCCGTTGAACGCGGTTCAAGAGCGAGCTGAATTTTTGTTTCTTTTTTCGAGAGTACCTGAGAGAGATATCTTTTTTTTTTTTTTTTTTTTTTTCTATTAGTGGTAGCTTGTTTAATTCCATTTTTTTTTTTTTTTTTTTTTTTCGTGGCAAAGTGCTGTCCTCCAACGCATTTGCGTTTGCTTGTTCTACGCTATCGCTCAATGCTACTAGAGCCCCCCCTCCCAGGCTCTCCACTCGCCACTCTCCACTCTCTGTTTGTTCTGTCGTGTCTGTGGACGTGCGTGTGCATGTCTAGTAGTATTTTATATTTCGTTCTCCCCTCTCCTCTCTTCATTCCAATACTCTACCGTTGGGCGGAGAGTGTAATGGACATCTGTGGGAATCTGATTAGGTATTTTTTTTTATTCTCGAATATCTCAAATTTGAAAAATCATCCATTTCCAATGCCAGACGCCTGTGTTTGGTGCGATGGGGAGGAAGGCAGGCTTCCAGGCAGAGACAGAATAGCGACAGATAGTACCCAGAACCACCCACTTGTCGCACGTGTCGCAACCACCCACCGCACCACCACTTGAGCCCATGGGCCACCCCACACAGGGGCAGTGCCACAATCATCAGGATAATCACAACGCTCGAGTTGATAATGGCGACGTTGATGAGAGTCTGAACCTGAGTAGCATCTGCCTGGCCAGCTACACTGCTCTTGGATACTATTCCAACGGGAGTTGGGTGGATAAAGAGAAAGGGGTATACGATACCTGGTACTACTCTTTGAATTTTTACTCTTACTGGTACTAGTAGTACTTGCTCTCTTACTCTTTTACTCTTGATTAGGGCTATAACGGAAGAGAGAGTATAGAATACCTGGTACTAATCACTTTTTCTTACTCTTAGGGATTCTTTCTTTCTCTCTTTCTTTATGTATCTATAAAATAAATAATTATTATCATTAATTATCATAAATAATTATTAATTATTGTCTCCAACTAATAAAAATATGTATTTCTCTCAGTGCAGCTACTCTTGACTGACTGCTTCCTGCTGCATTTCCTTTTCGACTCTTCCGGCCTTTGGGCTTGGAAGTTATGGGTTTGGGTTGGAGTGTGGTGGGGGGAGGGGGAGGGGCGTGAAATGTAATCACAGGGACGGAGCCCAATCACCAGGGTGGCCGCCCCCCCCTGCCTCCCAGAACACCCAGGACGAAAGGTGTCCGTTTACTGAACGTGCAACATGGAGAACAAAGCGAAGAGAGACAGTCTGTGTGGCAGTCCCCCTACACAGTAAACAATTATCAGTTTGTAGCGTTTTTTGCAGTGTATTTTCTTACTTATTCTGTGCCTGTGCCTGTGCCTGTTCCTCTTCTTGTTTACCTTTCAAACTGATAAGAAGAGACAATTGCGACAACGATTTCAATTTGTTTGCACTTCCCAGGTCAATATTAATATTTTTTTTTTCACTCCATGGGGAACAATAACTGTACACCTCCATTGCCGATTGCCGTTGTACTCCCCAACCCAGAATTTCAATCAAAAACAGAAACAAAAAAAAATGTCAAGGCCGTACTTTCGAGATAACAAAACAGTTTCTTAGAAGAGTTTCTTCTCTTCTCACCAACAACTCTCTCTCGTGTAGCACTTTTTGGAATTTTTTAGACAAATATTTTCAAGGCAGTGGCTAGTAACCTCCACCACCCCCACACCACCCCCACACCACCCCCATCTGTGACGACAAGAACCGGAAATGGGCCAACAACAAGCTCCGCCAGAGAACCTACAACCCATCTGGCTAAGCGTTACACAAAAATACTTAACATACTTGCCACTGCTGCCTCGTTGTTGTTGCTTTTTGCTCTACAATCGCAAGCCGTTTTATCGGCCAGTTCGCTAATCGCTCTACGGGGTGTACGGGTGCACCACTAGGTACAGCTGCGAGGGGAACACTATCCGTAGTGCCCGGTTCTAGTGGGCTGCGATGGGGATTAGTGTTTCATCTTCAACTATCCGCCAGAGAGGTGGCTGCAGAATGCAGCTTCCTGTGCGATAGTTCGAATGGAGGTAGAGTTCCTCCCTTGCAGCATTTCCAGGGGGTCTATGGGTGGAGTATTATCTATTATAACCCGTAATACCCATTTTTTGGGCACCTAGCTGGAGAATTAGAAAGAAATATCATCTCTAAAGGGGCTCTAGGAGGACTAAAAGGCCTATAGGTGCTCTTGGCCTCAAAATATTATCCGTAATACCCATTCTAACACTTAATATCAGTCAACTAGCTACAGAATTCGATCAATTCGGGGGGTATAGGTATACCTCTGATGAAAATAGTGCAGATGGACTAGGGAACTCGTTGGAAAGTACACTTTCTGCAGAGGATAATACGATTAGAGGTGGAATCTCTCAGTTATATGATCTATAGGGGGTCTACGAGTCCACTTCTGATGAAAATATTATCCGTAATACCCATTTTTAATCATTTATGATCAAGATTACTGTGTTTTCTTTGACTTACTAACTTTAAAAGGCAATAGAAGTATGATTTCTTAGTTATATCATCTCTACAGGGTCTACAAGTCCATCTCTGGTTAAAAATATTACCCGTAATACCCATTTTGAATAAATTATGATGGTAATCTGTGTTTTCTTGTACTTTTTAACTAAAGAATGGCATAAAAATAAGATTCCTTGTGAAATAATACTATATAGACTCTACAAGTCCATTTCTGATACAAAATATTATCCGTAATATCCATTTTTAATTATTTATGATCAAGATTACTGAGTTTTCTTCAACTTACTAACGTTAAAAGGCAATAGAAGTATGATTTCTTAGTTATATCATCTCTACAGGGTCTACAAGTCCATCTCTGGTTAAAAATATTACCCGTAATACCCATTTTGAATAAATTATGATGGTAATCTCTGTGTTTTCTTGTACTTTTTAACTAAAGAATGGCATAAAAATAAGATCCCTTGTGAAATAATACTATATAGACTCTACAAGTCCATCTCTGATTAAAAATATTACCCGTATTACCCATTTTTAATCATTTATGATCAAGATTACTGTGTTTTCTTTAACTTACTAACGTTAAAAGGCAATAGAAGTATGATTTCTTGTGAAAAAATACCATAGGAGGTATAGTCTCTTAGTTATATCATCTATATAGACTCTACAAGTCCACCTCTGATGAAAATAGTACCCGTAATACCCATTTTAAACAAATAATGATAAAGATTACTGTTTTCTCTTTAACTTTTTAACTAAAAAATGTTATAAAAATAGTATTCCTCGTAAAATAATACTAAATAGACTCTACAAGTCCATCTCTAATAAAAAAATCTAACCCGTAATGCCCATTTTGAGCAACCTAACCTCAAAACTAGGAATAGAAGTAGAGTCTTTGAGTTATGTAATCCCTCCAAGCCCCCTATAGGTCTCCTTCTCCTCCGCTCTTCATGCAACAACGGGCAGCAGGTTAATTCTAGTATTTAAATTGTAAAACGCTGTAAGTTTCACGCGACTTACAACAACAACACAATGACAAGCTGTTGACAAATGTCCGAGAGTTTAATTAACCAACCGACCAGGCCAGGCCAGAGTGAGTAATGGGGGCCAGGGTAGAAAATATGAAGCAAGCGATAGATAAAAGGGAAAACAAACAAAGAGTGTTGCTCACGAAGCGTTGCAGTAAAAAGTGCAAAAAAATAAAAATAAAAATAAAAATAAAAACAAGCCTAATGTGCATTCTAAAATTGTAATTATTTATCGCGAATCTCTTAATAATTCATTATTTTCCGCCAAGAACCCCCACCCCCCCATTTATCTAAAAACCAGACCCAGCCAGGCTAAGCTCGGCTCAGCTCGGCTCTCTTCCCTTGAACTTTGTTCTCTCGCTCCAGATCCTATCTTTGAATCTCTTTCCCCCCCCCGACAGCCATTCTCTTTTTTTTTGGGGTACTCTTCCGAAGGGCTTTTATGACAAGTTTGGAAAGCAGGGACTTTGTGGGGTATTATTTGGGGTATTTTTATAAAATAGATATGTTTTTAAGTAGTCTATAGCTACTATTTTTTTTTTAATCATTTTTTAAATAGTTCTTTAATAAAAACTAAATTTTGGTTTAAAAATTAGTCTTTTTTTTGGGGAAATTTTTTGTAGGACATCTTTAGGAATCTAAACATCTATAGAATGGTCTATCCACTTCCAAAAACCCTTACCCTTAACCCTTAACAGTTCCTTAAGCATAATCTTCGCATAAGAGTATCCAGCTAGCGACTCTCTTTCGCCATCTTTTTTTTTGGGTGCAGTAATTGCAGTTCATTTAATTTCCCATCCCGAACGTGGCCGCCTTGAAACCAAAACCAAAACAAAAGCCACAAAAAAAGAGTCAACGAGAAAATATTGTAATATGAAGGAAAAAAAAAAAAGAAAAAAAAAAGAAGGTTAATCAAGCGACTTAAGCAAGTTGGGTTCGAGTTCGAGTTCGTTTGCCTCACGTTGGAAAAAAAAATAAAAAAAAATATGTATAAAAAATAAAATAAAAAAAAAAAGACGGCTCGTGCTTGGGCTGCTTCCATGGGGCTTAGAGCAGAAATGATCAGAAGGTGAAGACAGGCATGGTTCCCAGGCCTCTGGCCCCTCCTGGCCCACCAAGAGTTCTACACTCAAAAAAAGAATCATAATTTAATAATTTAGTTTCTTGTTGAAATATTTTCTTTCAATTAATTTCTTCAAGTGCAGGCTTTAGTCTTACTCGTCCAAGGTTTTATGTAATTTTATTATTTTTTTTGCTCTTGCCCAGCACCTCCCCCCCTAAAAAAAAACTACTCCTCCGCCTGCCATACTCTTTGTTTTGGTTTTCTTGCATTACTTTTGCTTCTTGCGTGTTTCCCACAACAACAACAAGAAACATAACAAAAAACAAGGCTAAAAAAAAGCTAAAAAAAAAAAAAGAAACATTAACCCATGGAGTTGGCAATAACAGTAAACCGTAACTCCCAAGTTGAATTTCAAACAATTCGTGATTCGACCACAATAGTTCGAAAAGCCCGTTATTATGGCCACTACACAGAGCGAAATTATTATTTTTTTCTCTAAAAAAAAATAAATTAAAACAAAGTAATAATTGCTTAAAAAAAAGTGAAAAATTGAGAGAAAAAAGTATAATAATTTTGTAATAAATATTTAATTATTTTTTATATACTTTTCTCTCAGTGTATCTAACAATTGTTGCAATAATTGCCAATTGGGCAATGTAATTCTGGGCTTATTACCTATAATTATCAATTGACTTTTACTATTTTTTAGCAAAAATAAAAAATGAATAAAAAATAAAATCAATAATGATTAGTTTGGTCTTTGGTGTCTTTTTCTTCTTCGTCATTTGTCGCTCTGTTTGTTTATTTGTTTTCTCTTTCTGTTGTCTTCAAGTTCAGGGCAATGTCAACGAAACTAAAAGCCAAAAAGGTAGGGAAAAGGTAAGAAAATGGTAAGAAAGAAGGCACAAAACATAGACAAAGTTTGTTGAAAAGTGCAAGTTGATAGGCGAGCGGGGAATGGAATATTCAGGTGGCACCGCCGATTCGAAAATTGCAATTTGTTCGACAAGTTCGAGGGCGATTACTGAATATTGAATGGAAATTACAGGCATTCGGGCCTCCAGGGCTCCAGGCCTCTTAGCCCTCCTATCCCCCCAAGCCGGTTGGGCTATAACTTAATTCCAGATGCACGACCTTAACTGATTATATAATTATATTTCTAGTTTCCAGTCGTTAGGAGGGAATTTTTGAATTTTTTATTACAAGAATTCTCTTAAAAATCAGTCATTTTTTAGAAATAATTAAAAATAAGGGTGGAAGAGTTCTTAAAAATGTATAAATATTTATAGAAATTAATTTAAGAATTTAATTCATAATTTTAAACAAGATCTTGAGTAATAAGTTTTTTATTTTTTAGAAAAACATGAATTAAAATTAAATAAAAAATTAATATTAAGAAGACTAACTAAGCAGATGCTTAAAAACAAGATTTTTCTTTTAAAAACAAAAGTTTAACCATTTTTAACCTTTTTTTTTAAAGAAAAAAGACCATTTGTAGGAAGATCACTCTCTTTGCTTTGAAGAGAACCTCCTTCTCCTTAAAGAACCCAAGAGAGCGCCGAAAGCTCAAACAATTTGCATTTGCAAACAGGATTTTGTTTTTCTCAAATGGGCGATAAGGGGAGAAAGGGAAGAAGATTGCGTGGCAAGAAGAGGAAAAGGCCCAAAAGAAAAGAACAAAATAAAAAGGCGGTAAAGGAAACAAAAACAAAAGAAGAAACAAAAATGAGAGAGAGACTTCAGGAGTCAGGAAGGCAACTTTCGCTGCTTGTTGTCTTCCACAACGGGAAATGGAAGAAAGTGGCAGAAGAAGCCAGAAGGCGTGGAGGAAAGAGGAGAGGGCAACGCCGAGAGCGGAAGACAGAGGAGCGTGAGAGAGTGAGAGAGGAGCGGAGAGCCGAAAAAAAAGAGATAAAGTACTTCTTCTGCTTGGCATTCTATTCTTCTTCCTCTTGTTCGATTGTTTTCTTGTTTAGATTTAAACCAAAATAAAATTACACATTTTTTTTTCATAAATAAACAAAAATAAGAGAAATACGAACTTACCAAAAATAAGCGGCGAAAGATTTGATTTTTTTTTTGTTGGCTTCTCTCTCTCCTTGACTCCGGTTCTTTCGTTGTGCTTTCTTCGGCCAAGGAATTGCTATACTTTTTAGCGGCTATTTTCTCTTATTTCTTATCGCTTAACTATAAAAAAATAAAACAAATTCTCAGCGAAACTGATAAGAAGGGTAATTTCGTTTATTGCAGGACATTCCGCTAATCCTTTTTTATGTTTCCTTCTTCCGCCCTTCGTGTTGTGGTTCTTGGGACTAGTCTTCTTCTTATCAACGAACGTCAGTGGCAGGCAAACACAAAAACAACAATAAACCACACTAGCAAAAAAACACTACATTTTTTCTTTTTTATTATTTTTGGGTGTTTTTTTTTTTTGTTATGCTTTTATTTTTATTATTATTTTTTTTTTGTTCCTCCGACGCTGCTGGCAATTTCCTCATGTGGCGCGCACGCACACACTCTCACACACACACACTGGCACACACATGACACTCGCCAGCTTCTTTGCCTTTCGTAATTGCTGGCTGCTTCTTCTTGTTCACTCTTAAAGGTTGCAGCGAAGAAAGAGCAAAAGAGACAAGCAGAAATAAGACAATCCAACAACAGACTCGAAAAAAAAGGCAACAACGCGACAATTTTTAAATGCTAACAGTGCGAAAAATGCAACAAAAACAACAACCACACATCATAGCCAATAATAAAAAACAAAAAAAAAACAAAAAAAACAAAAACCATTAATTTCATTTCCATTTCTTTCACGTTTTATGTTTTTTGTTGCCGCCGCCGTTTGCTGTTGCTTTTCGCCTGGCGGCGGTAAACAAAAACTAACTAACCAAATTATTTAATCATTTATTATTATTTTTGTAATGCCTGCCACCGCTTCATATTTTTTTAATTCGGTTTCTTCTTCGTTTCCTTCGAGGGACGCACTTTTTTTTTACACTTTTCGCTTTTTCCTTTCGCTCTCCGCGAATCACAGCAAAAAAATATTACGCGACACTTGTGTGCTGCTGTGTGGCCCAAAGCGTAAAGGTTGCAATTTTTATTACGTTAATGTAGCACGCACACATCCGACTAATTGGGGCCCAAACATCCAAACATTAGGCACCTTATTTTAATTGTGTGCGCTGTTTTTCTGATTCTCTGTTTCTATCTCGCTTTCGACCTAGTGGTGCGCGAATGGCGATTGCACTATCGATACATACTTTTCCATCGTTATCGAAGGCATACTTTTATTTCAAGCAATCTAATTATTCTTAAAATCTAATTAAAAGGCATTTTTCTAATTATAAAAAGGTTTAAAAGCTATTTAATTCATATTGATGTAGGTTTATTATTATTTGGTAGCTCACTTCCACATCATGCTTGACGACTTTTCAAAACATCGATATTTTTTGGCAATAGTTTTGGCCCGAGTCACCCTGTGCTACATGAAAAACGTGAACAGTTGTTAAATTTAAATACTTTTTAAGGAATAGAGAATATAAACTGCGTTTTTTCGTTAAAGAGTTATTTTCTCAACTTAAATTAGTCATATTTTCAAATTTAAAATACAAATTAAATCGCAACATTTGAATAGCAAATAACTATTTGATTGGGAAAATATCAGGGATGGAACTTTTAAAAAGTTCAAACTTAAGCACCGGACTTGAAAAATATTATAATTTTTCTAAAATTAACCTAATTATTTTTTATAATTTATCCATATTTTGTTACATTTCGATTTTCCTAAAATCAAGTAGGCCATGGTTAATCATTTGTCAAGCTGTTTACGAGTTTTGTTGGTTATTCGCACTTCATTTCAAATTATCAACCTGACTAGACGTATTGTATATTAATATTTTAAATATTTTAAGATATTTTAGATTTATTTTTTTCTTTTGGTTTTTCATTCAAAGTTCTAATTTAAATATCAGTTTCGTTATAAGTTTCGTTTCATCATACATTTCGTCATACAGTTCGGTCGTGTCGTGCATAGGTCGCCAGCACACCTGTGTGCGTGTACGGGTGCGCGCGTGTGTGTGTGTGGTGCTTGCGCAAAAGAAACGTCAAACGGCCAAAAACGAATAACAAAAAAAGAAAAAAAAACGAAGAGTAGAGGAGGAGAAACGCTCGAGAAAAAGATTGTGGCAACGTTTGTTTTCTTGTATTTTTGTTTTTGTGGCCGCCGAGTGAATTTCGCGCTCGCGTTGAAATCGATCAACATTTTTGGCGATTAACAGTTAACCGACAGCTGGCATAGAGTGTAAACAATACAAGAAGTGCCCCCCGCACCCCCCGCACACGGCCGTCACAATCGCAATCGCACCAGCACTCCTCCTCCTCTGTCAACGACGCTGCCTCTGCCTCTACCTCTGCCCAACCACCACTGCCATCTCTCGCCGATTTGTAGAATTCTTATCAGCGGATTCTCCGATCCGCAGGCTTCCCCAACCTTGAGGGGTTCAACGCGTAGAGATTAGTGGGCCCGCAGACGGCCCACGGAACCCTCTAATCTGGAAGCGGCGGCCATGTCCGCACCAGCATCGGCGCCGGCAGCGACTGCTACGGCGACCCAGACCTCAACGCCGAGCCGCACCGATGAGGAGAATCTCCGGCGGGGACTCAACAAGCTGAGGAACGAGGACAAGCTCACAGATGTCACCCTCATCGTGGAGGATCTTAGATTTAAGGTATTGAGCATGAAGCCAGGGAGTGGTGAGGTTGAAACTAGTTAGGATGGCTTGTGGGTTTACTTTCCACCCACATACCAAGTTTCAGGCTGTTAGCTTCCAAGACAGCCGAGTTATAAGAGGTTGGGGTCTATATAGTTGTAATATCTATAGGGTTAAGGCTTAATGTTATGAAGTTTAGATTTAGGATGGCTTGTGGGCCAACTTCAGACCCACATACCAAGTTTCAGGCTGTTAGCTGCCAAGACAGCCGAGTTATTAGAGGTTAAGGTCTATATAGTTGTAGTATCTATAAGGTCAAGGTTTATTATTGTTATGCAACGTCTTATGATGTCGAAAAGAAGTCGTATACCAAATTTGAATGAGTTTGGTTCGTAGAATCCCAAGTTACATGAGGTTTTTGGGCAAAAGATACCATATAAGGACTGTTATCGGCACAACTTGTATTATTTCGAAGCCACAAGCCCCAATTTCACTTTCAAAACGACAAAAGCAAATGCCACAAAAATGTATATATGTATATATGTAGGTATATAGTATAATATATATATAAGCACCACAAATCGTGTGTCAAATAATTATCAACCGAAGGGTTAATTTGGCGATACTTTCTCCTATTTCGACAGCTACTTAGCCTAGAATGCAGGAAAAGAGTTGAAAAGCGAAAGATAGCCAACCGGTTTGTTTGTTTTAGTCAAAAATAATTAATAATTAATTATTAATCTTTAATGTTTCTTCCCAGAATTCCCAGTTTGGAATTCAGTCATGATTCATGGTGAAACTTATTTTTTGACAAAAAAAAAACAATAAAAATTGTTAAAATGAATCATGCAGATCGTAAAATTATAATTAAAAGTTAAAAATAGATTTTTTTGATGAAAACTTGATTTAAAATATTTACCTTTTCTATCCCATAGGCCCATCGCGTTGTCCTGGCCGCCAGCAGTGACTACTTCTGCGCCATGTTCGCCGACTGTGCCATGATCGAGTCGCGCCAGGAGGAGATCAACCTCTACGGCATCACTGCCCGCGCCATGGGCGCCATCATAGACTATATCTACACATCGCTCCTGGAGCTGAATGCCGACAACATTGAGGAGATCCTGGCGGCGGCCACCCTCGTCCAGGTGCGCGAGGTGATCGAGCGCTGCACTCTGTTCCTGGAGACCAAGATCGAGATGGACAACTGCTTGGCCATTGCTGGCATGGCGGATATCTACGGGCAGATGGCCCTCTCCCGCCGAGCCTATCGCTTCATATGCGCCAATTTCGAGGACTTTACCCGCACGCCGGACTTCAAGGAGCTGAAGAAGGACCAGCTGAGCTGCATCCTGTCGAGCAACTATCCCATCGATGTGACCGAACAGGAGCTGGTGCGCCTCGTCTGCAGCTACTGTCTGGACAAGCAGCTGGAGGAGAACGATATACTGGATCTGCTGCGGCTCATCAACTGGCCGCACGTCAGCTACAAGTACATCGACGAGCTGCGTCAGCTCGACTGCTCGCTGGAGGAGGGCAAGCGCCTACAGCTGCCGAGCGCCTACTACAATCGTATCAAGCAGGAGTACCTGGCCACGCTGCTCAAGGGCGATGTCTCGGTGGCAGACCAAACGACCCTGCAGCAGGGACCCACCAACATGCGGGGCATGGAGCTGAGCCTGCTGAAGATCGGCGGCTTCGAGTGGAAGGGCCTGACCAATGTGATTATGTGCTTTTCCCCCTCAAAAATGAAGTGGTACGAGCTGACGTCCATTCCGCACATCGATCAGTGTAAGGATTTTAATGTCACACTGGTTTTTTGCTAATTTTCATTTTATGCTTAATTATAGTTTAGTTTTTAGTTTGGTTCTTACTAATTTTGCCATTTAACGTATTCATTAAGTGTTTATTTTAAGAAATTCATCGAAATGAATGTTCATTTCTCAAACTAGTTCACTTCTGGAGTTCATTTTGGTGTTCATTCTTCAAACTCGTTCACTTCTGGCGTTCATTTTGGTGTTCATTCTTCAAACTAGTTCACTTCTGGCGTTCATTTCAGGCTTCACCTACTCCACAGCTAAAAAAAATAACTAAATCCTTAAGTTTAAACTAAAATTAGCAAAAAACTTTTAAGAACTCGCATTATAATCTAAAATTCCAGTCTTGATTCTACCCTTTCCAGGCAATTTCGGAACTGCCGTCCTCAACAACGAACTGTACATCGTGGGCGGAGCCTATGATGTGTGTCTCAAGGAGTACATCCATCCCTTCGGCTTCTGCTATTGTCCTTTGCGGGATGCCTGGGTGTCCATAGCCCCCATCCAACTGGATCGCTGCCGCTTCTCCTTGAATGCGGTGGGTAAACAGCATCTGTATGCCGTGGGCGGGATTGTGGAGCACGATGACTTCTCCGAGGAGACAATGCGACGCGTCTCGAATGTGGAACGCTACGATATAGCCCGGAATGCGTGGACTTTTATGCCCAGCTTGCAGGAGAATCGCAGCCAGCACGCTGGCGTTGTCGTCGGCGACAAACTCTACATCTCTGGCGGCATCTATATGGCCAACATCCTGGCCAGCATGTGGTGCTTCGATACAATAACCGAGAACTGGCATCAGCTAGCTCCGATGCCGACGCCCTGCTGTGATCACGTCCTGGTGGCGATCGACAATTGTATTTATGCCTGCGGTGGATGGCGCGAAAGTGTCACCGAATCCCGCGTCCTAGTTCAGCACATCTATGCGTATGACATCGAGACGAATGTCTGGACCAGTGAGACCCAAATACCGGCACCCAAATTCTATTCCGGCGTTACTGTGATGCGACGAACCATATTCTTTGTGGGCGGCCTGGACTCCACCGAATCGATCGATCGGGCCAGCTCCGAAACGATGGCGTACGATCTCGATAGGAAGACCTGGTGGCACCGCAAGGACTCCTGGGACACCCCCAACGACGTCTGGGAGTCGACCTGTGCCGCCATCTATGTTCCCACGTTCAATTCTTAGGCGGCGGGTCATCGTTCTGACCTCCGTCTCCGTTTCCATGTATCTCTCTCTCTCTCTCTCTTCCGTCACCTGTCGAATTTATGGATTCTCATCTTCAGAATATTTTTAAAAAATAGATTTCTAGAGTAGCCTACAAGAGAGATTACGTGTTGGACTGTACAGTGAAAAAAAAAAAATGTGCCAAGCACGGCCACAAACTGTTTTAGAATAAAAATATGTTTTAAGAGTTGAATAGCTTGAATGTGTATTTTAATTAAATAAATTTTTAAAAACTAAAATGTATTGGGAATCCAGAAACTAGATCCCTACAGGCTGGTCTAGCACCTGATCTTCAAACCAAGTACCAGCTGGGAAGCCTCCTTCTCTGGGGTTTGAAGGGGATCTGGGGATCCCCCAGAAAATGTGACAGGAAATTCGAAAAAAATTTGATTCTCTCAGATTTTGATGCAGAATGATGGGGAATAGATCTGGAAATCGATTAAGACACTTCGCTCAAGAATCGGTTAAGAATTGGCAGAGATATAGACACCGCAGGGGGGCATATAGGGGGTTATCGTTCTTTCGAAGGGATTCTATGGGAAAAGTTGAGAAAAAGTGTAAAAAATATTTTGTTTTTAGATTTAGATGCAGAATGATGGGGAATTGATATAGAAATCGATTAAGGTATTCCGCTTAAGAATCGGATAAGAATTAGCAGAGATATAGACACCGCAGTGGGCCATATAGGGGATATCTTACTTTTCAAGGGATCCTATGGGAAAAATTGAGAAAAAATCTGAAAAATATTTTGTTCTCAGATTTTGATGCAGAATGATGGGGAATTGATATAGAAATCGATTAAGGTATTCCCCTCAAGAATCGGACAGGAATTGCCGGATATATAGACACCGCAGTGGGCCATATAGGGGATATCGTACTTTTCAAGGGATCCTATGGGAAAAATTGAGAAAAAATCTGAAAAATATGTTGTTCTCAGATTTTGATGCAGAATTATGGGGAATTGATATAGAAATCGATTAAGGTATTCCGCTTAAGAATCGGATAGGAATTGGTGGAGATATAGACATCGCCATGGGCCATAATGTCCCTCCATGCATTTTTCCCTAAATCCTCTAGAAAAACTCGATAAAAATCTCAAAAAATATTTTGTTCCCATATTTTGATACAGAATTGTGCAAAATTGATTCACAAATCGTTTAAGGTATTCCGCGCTAGAATCGAATAGAAATTGGCGAAGATATAGACATCGATGGGGGTCATACTGTCCCTCCATGCGTTTTCAAAATTTTTGAAGGGAACCCCCTTGAAAATTGTACAAAAAATTTAAAAAAAATATTTTGTGCTCAGATTTTGATACAGATTGATGGAGAATCGATCAACGAATCGTTAGAGGTACTTTGCTTAGGAATCGGACAAGTATTGGCTGAGATATGGCCATGGCAGTGGCTCACATTGGCCGAAAATCTAAAAAATAATTCATGATTTATGATTTATGAGATTTGCTTAATGAAAGCCAAGTTTTATAAATCGAGTAACCTCCTCGATGCATCCTTATTTTTTTGAAGCTGAAAAAACCAGAAAACCTTAAAAAAATTAAATACTTTTAGTTTTTTAATCAATGGCAGTTTATTCATGAAACTATTTTTGAACTTCTTGAATGCAAATTATCAGTGGCAGTTTATTTCCGTTTTTTATAGCAACCACAAATAAAATATTTTTTTTGTGAATAAAAAAAAAAGGAAGAGAAAGGCAATAAATCAAAAAGAAGACAATAATAATTTTTTTGTCGTTGCTTTCGATGATTTTTATATTTTTTTGGTCTACTCCTGGCCAGCTCTCCTCGGACAGATAATATATAGATTATATGCGATTTTAATTAATATATAGTACAGTTGTTAAAGCCTAAGTTGTAGTTGTTTTTAAAGTAAACTTATTTGCGATAAAACAGAAAAAGACTCGGACTAAAAATTGTACTTAAAAAACTTAAAAAAGCACAAAAAGAGCGAAGAAATGGTTTTGTTTTTTTCTTAAAACGAATAAACGCAGAAGAAGAAATAAAAATAAAAAAAAATACGTAGAGAGTGCTATATATAATATATGCCTAAAGATACAATTATAAGTTTATGGATAACACATTACGGATTACAGAGGATTACACTTTAAAGAATTTAGATTACAGCATATACGGACTACAGATTACAGATTACAGATTAAAGATTTAAGGATCCTACAGCCTAAGGCCCCACTCCTACGCATTCGAGTGGGGCTGGATCACCACCCATCCGTCGTTCTCCACCGAGTCGGTCGTCCCAGTCCCCCCCAGCACTGCTCCACCGGCACTCTCCTCCAGCAGCGAGGAGTGCGAGTGCAGATGCGGATGGGGATGCAAGTGCGTTGGCTGTGGCTGCTGGTGGCGATGTGGAAGCGGAAGCTGCTGATGGTGCTGATGCTGATGCTGATGCGGATGTGGATGCGAGTGAGCGTGAGGGTTTGTGGGCGGAAGCGGGTGTCCTTGCTGGGGAGCGTGCAGATGCGAATGATGGCCGGGGGTCTGGAGTTGCTGGGCGGCTGGCAGCTTCTGCCACTGCTGTTGCAAGTTGTTGAAGAGACTCTGCAGGTCCTCCTGTAAAAGTGTAATAAGTAGCAGGTATTAGATGTACTATACCACTTCCCCCTCACCCTCCTCAAACAACACCTCACCTTGTGGTTAATCTTGCGCAGCAGCTCCTGCTTCTGCTCCCGCTCGGCTCGATCCATCTGTACGATGAGCTTCTCCTTGAAGTCCTGCGCATAGTACAGATTGGTGTCGACGCTCAGGTACTCCTTGGCCATGTGCCGATGCTCCCTGTAGATGGTCTGCGACTCGGGATTATTTGGTATCGGTGGTTCGGGCTGTAGTTCGGGGTCGAGGATCTCCGCCAGCGACTGGGCAGTTCCGTCGTTCTCGTCCTCGTCACCATCCGACCCGGAGACGTCCAGTGAGTTGATGATCGCGTTCTGATCCTGGTGGTGCACATCCTCGGCATGGCTCAGGAGGCCGCCGTTGTTTAAATGGCTAACATTGTTGTTAATGTTGTTGTTGTTGTTGGTCAGATCCGTAGTGGTCATGATGACCGGCTTGGTATCCGTCACCGTGAGTCTCTCGCGTCCATCGCTCTTAGCTGCAAAATAAAAAACACCTCTTAACTAACACTTTTCGGGTTAAATTTTAAATTAGAAAAATGAGTAAAATCTCGAAAAATGTAAATGTTTGTATTTTTGGATTCCGGCAGAGAAATATTTACGAGAAACCCCCCTATTCCAGGACCGCTTCCAAGTGTGTGCCTAAATTAGTTGCAATTTTTTTTCCAACTAATCCAAACAATTTGGCTTCGGAAATGCCGGAAAAATCACACAATTTTCACTTTCACCCTAAAATATATTCAATTTTTATACAAAAAAAGGGAATAGTTTAAAATTAAACTAAGGAACAATTAAGAAAAGAGAATTAATTAATAATTTAATTCGAGAAAATGTAATTTTTAGATCTCTTAACTTAAATCCCTACTTAGATCCTCTTCTTTTGTTGTCTTTTTGGAAAACAAGCTTTTTTATTTTAAATAAAATTAATTTTAAATGTCCTCATAAAACTAATATTCTTATTTTTAAGCCTTTAAATTAATTATAATATTAATAATTTAATAATTATTATAAAACTAAAGATCCTTTTAAAAACAATTCAATTTGAAGGCTTTAAGTAACTATTTAAGCTGCTCCTTTAGTGCTCCTTTGTCTTAAATATTTAATAATTAATAATATTAAAAATATAGCTATAAAACCTACTATATATGATCCAACAACTGTGCAGATCGCTGGTCTGTTTTGTGTTAATCAGGGCCCTGGTGTCGCACATTTTGGGAAAGAACTTGGCTCGATTGGGTTAATCCTTAATTGGGTTTCGGTGGATTGGTTTTTAGGATCGCCAGCGACCACCACTGGCTAGATCATTTTTTTGTTAGAGAGTCCCAGGGAGAGCATTAAATGCCTTCCTTCCACATTGTTTTTGGTGGAAAATCACTCTCTGAATTTTCCTGATGTTTTTCTTTTCTGGGATGACGTGTTTCGGCAACTTGCTTTCTGATTTTTCACTTTTTCCTTCTCCTTTTTATCGATTTTTCAATTTAAAAAAAAAGAGAAACTATAAAATAATGATTTTGATTTAAGGATTAGGGATAGAGTGTCTGTCGAAGTGTCGCGTTAGTAGCATCCGTATCCGTATCCGTATCCGTCCGCCCAGAATTCCGGAACATCTCGGCGAGCAACTCAATAACGCACGGCTCTCGGAGGCAGACTGACTCGCCCATCGGGGATGGCGAGGCGATTCCCCGATTCCCCATCGACACATCCACACACACAGTCATACTGGTCATACTGGCAACAGCCCCCACATAGACACACATCTGTAGAGCCACAAATCCATATCCACATAGCTAGCCTCTAGCCTCTAGAATCTAGCATCCGCCGCCAAAAAGCAAACAAACTCTCGCCGGGGATTGCCTTCAAAATGCTTCGCAGACGTGGCAAGATCGAATGGTTTGTTCGAGGAGGGGGTGGCAGAAGGGAGGATGAGGATGATGGGGGGCAGCAGGGTAGAACGCGGCCTGATGACGCGGCCAAAAAATCTGTGGCATCATTCCCAGTGTCGGCGGGGCGGAAAACGCCCCACAGATTCATTTTCTTTCCTTTTGGCCATGGCTTGTGGGTAAAGTGGTTTCTTTGTCTTTTGGCCAATAAAAAACTCATTAAAAAATAAAAAATAAAAACAAAACTAGAAATTAAGATACTGGTAACTGGTAACTGGTAAACTGTCCAACTGAAGAGTCTCAAATTTTATAAAAATTCATCAACAGAAAATATTTTTTCTTCGAGATTTAAATTTAAATAAAAATCAAAATAATTTATACAAATTCACAGAATCTGATTAAATTAAAAAATAAATAAATAAATGATTTAATGGCCATAATTTAGGGGGGGACACCTATTTGAGGAACGCCTTCGGAATGGATTCCCGGAAAAATCAGCCAAGAACACTGACTATTAGTCACCCTCTACCGGCCTTTGAAGGGAACACTTTCGATGGAGATTTCCCCCATGGATATAGAAATATATATATCTGTAGATATTGGGTTTTTAAACAACCACCACCCACCCAGCTCCATGACGAACCAAAATAACATTCATTCAGATTCTAATTGAAGCTCAGTGCGAGGCGGTGCGACGAACATTGATCAAAAAATCGATGATTAATCCATTTGGCATTTTTGCGATTGGGAAATCTCTCAGATCGGATCGGAAAAATCGGGGTATACTACCAAGGGGTGTACTACAAACAGAAAAAAAAAAAAAGAATCGCTAAAATCGCTAGTTGGTTGTTGATGCATTTACTATTTTACACATTTTTTCAAAATAGTCAGTCCTACACGATCTGTACTATATATTAGCACTAAATAGTCTATATACTATATAGAATATATACTATATAGTACATCGTATCGGGAGGAGGGTGTCGCGTATGTAAGTCGCCTCCGACAACCCGAAAAGTCAAATCAGATTCTGCCGCCACTCTCGACTTCTCCCACTAAATATACAAATCGTTTTTCGTCCATGTATCTATATAAAGATATATATCTCTGATCTCCGAATATACTATGGTCTCGGTGTGGGCTTTTGTTTCTGTATTCGAGAGACGAAATCAAAATAAAAGTGAGATTATTGCCGGGTGAGTCATGTTCTTCTGGTCGGAGGCATCTCGGCATCGTCATGTGTGCTTTCCCCCATCTCTTTTTTTTCAACTAGACCCCCCCTTTTTTTTAGAGAAGTGTTGTTGTTGTTTATGCTCTAGAAGGCAGCAGCGACGGAGCATGCCTTCGGCTATAAATCTGTCCCGAAATTGCCAGGCCAGCTAACAAATTACAAATTATTTAATTGTGCAGCGAAATTTTGTGCAACTATTTGGCGCTGATACCCTGGGAGGGGGTTTCCAGGGGGTATATTAGCCATACAGGGTTGTTCAAATAGTCTTCTAATTAAGCTTATAATTATAACTTTTTCTATTCCCACTTTGATCACAAAAGTTGGTTGTCTAAAAGTGGATTTAAAAAAAGTGTTTGGGGTTCGACTCCGCTTTCCTTTTTTTTCCTATCATAAGCCTTTTATAAATTTATGAGAAGTCGTAAAAAATAAAGTCCAACTTTTGTGAATTTAAGTCTAAAAAAAAGTATATAATGGGGAAGTTTTTGAAGGTTTTCTTAAGTATATTAAATATTACAGAAGCCAAGAAAAGAGCTTGCATATTTTTTGTGGCCAAAGAAACTGGCTTAAAATGCGACACCTGGTAACCCCCATCCCCAACCACCTCCAACCACATATCCCCAAGTCCAAGACCGAAGGATCGCAGCTAATGTCCGCTGATCCGAATGAGCGCACTAAATATTTATAATTTATGCAGCCGCCCCAGAGACCGCCAGAGACATTGACAATTGAATAATGTTCGAAAAGATTCCTACTGCATTATGCATTATATATTCTACATGCACTAATTTTTTTCTATTTTTTTCTATGAAAACACCGCGTTGGCTAATTAACAAAACATTGAGTGCAGTCCCCCAGCCAGAGGGAGATGGGTTGTGCCGCGTGGAAGGGAGACGGCAGGAGCATTGTTTACACACAAAAATATGCGTCACCTTTGGCTGAGACGAGCGGGCCGGGCCGGGCCGAGAGCCAAATGGCCAAGACGGTGGAAACGGCGGAGAAAAAAAGGCCAAACAGCCAACAGCTGTCGTGCCACAGAAGATGACACAATGCGTCAAGTAAGAGTGCTCTATATGTTCCACATACGACGAGTGATCGGTGGTCGACTAGGGGATACCCTGTAGGATACTTATACTATATACTAGTACTATATACTTGCCAGAGACTTGCTATTATTTCTAAAATAAAATTATATAAAGACTAAAGTATTAGATTGGCTTTTTAAAATAAATCTTTCTTAAGGGGTTTCTACATTCAATTACTTAATTATTAAAAACTTTATTTCCATTATTTCTATATCTATTGCCACCTAAATTTTAGAATTTAAAATATATTCTTAAAAAATAATTAAATGGTTGGACCATTCCAGCCCTTCCAGATCGCTGACCACAAAGGCTATCCCAAGGTTATCCTTGAAATCCAAATTCCAGGATCAGGTCCATGAAAAATGTCCTTGTTACTCGCATGAAGCTATTGGATCTGGTTGGGTGGCTGTATTAGACTAAAGGACTATATTTAATCGCACTCATAAGGACTGGAGGA
Source organism: Drosophila monieri (assembly GCA_035047585.1). NCBI lineage: Eukaryota > Metazoa > Arthropoda > Insecta > Diptera > Drosophilidae > Drosophila > Drosophila monieri. Next base: position 7,887,194 of record JAWNPJ010000061.1, on the reverse strand, counting down.
CTGGAATGAATTCTCTATCAGACTTAAGGACTTCCACTGAAGGAGATGAGAGGCCACAGCTTTGTTATTGGCAATCGAAGCGAAGGATATATGGCGAAAAATACTGGCAAGCCCTCAATACTCGAATCCTTTAGATGGCCCCTAAACAGGCCACCAGATTTTCCACCTTTGATCGAGAAGAGGATGGAGTTTCTGATCATAAATAGGCAAAGGAATGGGTTTCGATTTCAGCTTAAGGATTAAGGAGTACTCTTATTGATTTTTAAATTTTAAATAGCTGATTAAAATACTTGTTTTTAATGAAGAAACAGTACAATAATGCTTTCCTTTGACACAGAGTGTCCTTTAGTAAGGACCTTAGTCCTTATAGGAGGAAACAAGAATGGTAGCCTAACATTAAGGATTAAGGACTATCCTCCGAAGTGTTCATAGTTTTTCTACGTTTAATATTTTCTATATCTTTGAAACCCTACTTATTAAATATTAAACAAATCCTGGAAACAGGATTCAAGAATGCTTAATGACAAAATCGAATAAAAAATAAGTTTTAAAAAAAGTAGAACACAAAAAACTCACCGTGCGTACTGCTGCTGCTGCTTGCGCTGCGACTCAAATCGAAGCCATTCTATCGAGGATACAGAAGGACAGTTAGGATACAGAAGCTATGGGGATTAAGGATTGAAAGAGACTAACCTCCATCACGTCGAGTGAGAGTTCCGGTAGTGGTGTGTGTGCCATACGGATCATACCGTTCCGGATCGTCTCCAGCCGCTGGGTGGCCTCAGCCGAGGAGGTGAGATTGAAGCTATCGTTCCGGCTCTCGTTGCTCTCCTCCTCGGGAATGGCGTCCCAGCGATTGCTGCTCATTTGGAATAGCGGTGGATTATTGTCAAGGTGGCCCGAGTTGGTCGGCGTGACGTCCGATGATGCTGTTGATGAGGTATTTTCGGTCATTGAGCTAGTTGTCGTCGTTGTTGCAGTTCCGATGCCTGCTATTGCTTTCGCGTTCACATTGGCGTTCGCCGCCGACGTGGGTGTTAACTGTGTGGTGGACAGACTCAGTTCGTCGTCCTCCTCCAGCGAACTGAGGCTGTCCGGCTGGGCGGCCACCGTGCCGTCGCTCTCTTTGGTGACAATCTACCGAAACAGGAGAGTACACTTGGGTTAGTCAGTGTTTTGTGTTCGGGGAACAATTATTAAGATTAATTTCTATTTAATATTATTAGCTGGTTTACATTTTGATTCCCAACTTAAATATTTGATTTAAGAATCTGTCTTAATTATAATCTTAAAATTATAAGTTTTCCTTCTTCATATTTTGAAGAAATATATTTATTTTTTTATCTTTTAAGCAAAAAAAGGAAACCTAACATCCTAAAACATACATTTTTGGATAAAAGTATTTTTTTCGAGAATAAAATAATAATTTTAATTCACATAAAAACTATTTAATAAATAATAAAAGTTTTAAACAAAGAAGAATATGTTTGAGCCCCAAAAACCTTACAAAATATAGTTTCTTGTATAGTAGCCCCCACTCACCTGTTGATTAACAAACGTGTACTCCAAGGGCTTCTCCGCCCCCGTATAGTCCTTCACGATCTCGTGCATGACGCCCACGATGTACTGCATAGAAGGCCGGTCCTCGGGCGCCGTCTTCCAACAGGCTGTCATCAGGTTCTCGATGCGTTTGGGGCAGGTGGTCAGCAAGGGCGGCCGTTCGCCTGCAAAGTGTCAACAGAAAACAATATAATAGACAGTTAAAAAACGAATTGTCAGCCAGTCACACCCTTGTAGATTTTCCACTGAATGGTGTAGGCATTGTCGATGCCCTTGAAGGGCTGCTTGCGGGACAGAACCTCCCAGAGTACGATCGCCCAGCTGAAAATGTCGCACTTCTCCGTGTACTTCGAGCCTTCAAAGACCTGCAATACAACGAATATTAGCTTTCGGCTACAGTGCTGGTCTTGAGGCAAACCTCTGGTGCCATCCAGGCAGCACTGCCACGATTGTTGGTCATCATGGTGGACTTGTCGGCGACGGTGCCAAAGTCACAGATCTTCAGGTTCCGTCCCTTGTTGGTGAGCAGAAGATTCAGTGGCTTGACATCACGATGGATCAGTGGTTTCGGTGTCATGGCATGCAAATAGGCCAGTCCCTGGAGAGAGTCAAGAGAGTATGAATTAAACAGAGCAGAATGGTATGCATGGGAACCCACCTCGGCACACTGACGCGCCCAGCTCATGGCATGCGCCAGCGAGTATGCCGGCTTCACCTTCCCGTGCAGGAAATTGTGCAGTGATCCGCCTTCGGCGTACTCCATAATCAAATAGGTGGACTGCTGGAACGAGGAGATGCCGTGCAGGGCGATGATGTTCACGTGCTTGACCCGCGACAGCTGCTTCACCTCCTTTTCGATGTCCTTCTGCTCGGCGCTGGCGAAGAACTCCTTGACAGCCACCAGCTTGTCCCTCCAGATGGCCTTGCAGACGACTCCGTAGGACCCATGACCGACTTTCTGTGTGGTAAGAGGTAAGTTTAATTCGTGTTGAAAAGGTTTAAAAATTAATATTGGATTTGACTCGATTTATAAGAGGTCTGTCGTGCTATAATCTGCTTAGTACTGGTTACTAAAGCTTTAGATTTGAATTATTTGAGGATGTGATTAATACATGAACCTTCCAGGCTTTATCATTCACTTCTAGCATCAACCATATATGGAATTAACCATGATAAAGCCCTTTACATTCCTTTACATGACATTTTTTAAATGAATGAGTAATCTTACAAGTCTGCCTAATGAAGAGCCATTTGCGATACTTATTATTTCACTTCAAAGAATATCCTAAACAGGAAGAATATCTATGACACATTCGACTACAATTTAAAGGCAGAAACAGTCTAACAATGTCCTTAAGTCTAAGAAATCGAATTAATAATCTAAACTACAGGCACTAGCAGCTTATTTCGTTTCCTAAAAACACTTTACAGAGCGTCTGCCATAGCCTAGGACTTAAAGGACCTTCAAGACCCCTTGCATGCGCACCTCTTCCAGCCGTATCTCGTTAAAGTCAACGTAGGTTGCCTGCAGAGCGTCCAGCGATGCGGTGGCCATCTCCTGGCGGCAGCTGCCTCCGCTCTCCCAATCCGCCGACCCTCCTGCGTTCCTCCTTTCCTAGGAATGGCTTGTGGACGAGTTTAGCGGCCAAGGAGACAAGGAACTATAGGTGGTAGATGGTAGTTGGGTGATGGCGTGGTTCTATATCGACCAGCAGCGACGGCGGCGATATGGTGATGGCTGGTGGCAGCGGCGGGCCAATGGCGATGGAAAAAGATTGATATTTTTCGCTGCGCAGAGGACGGAGGAGGGCGGCCAAGACGTGGGGGGCGTAACGGTGGAGCAGCGGGGCAGCCGAGGAGCGGGAGGTGGAGGTGGAGGTGAAGGAAACGGAGACGCAGGCGACGGCGAAGGCGGAGGAGGATTGGATTCCACTGACGATATCCGGATGCACGGGATGCGCGGAGTCCACCGCTGGGCATCTGACGGACGGGCCTCAACTGTTGCCGGTGTGGATCAGCATGGGAACAGCATGCACTTGATTCGTTGCGTTCTTCTCCGGGCAGCGAATTTCTCAATAATTAATTCTAGGGTTGTTGATAATATATCAAAATATCAATATATCGATATTCTTTGTACAAAAATGATGTAAATATATCGAAAATACGATATTTTTTAAGGGTTTTCATGGTTTGCGCCTTGGCTTAATGCGACTCATTGTAAAATAATTTACAAAAATATTGAATAAATTAATATTTTGAGGTAATTACATAATTCTTTGTAGGACTAGCAATTGGAAATTCATTTTAAAATTATACATTTTTGAATTAGGCTTTACAGTGTGACCAGTTAGTGCGGTGGTCAGAAAATACCAACAGATTATTGCTTGAAACTAAAAGATAATCTAAAGAAAAGTAAAATTAACTCTAAATAAATATTTGATATCTTTAAATAAAATATTCTAATCTTATTTCTTGATTAAATTGGTTAAAAAATACATCATTCTCAAAATAAATCCTTAGCCATTAACAAGAGCGCCATCATACGTTATAATTTTGTTGCATCGGTCGCCTCCAGATGGCGCCACTCCCAATGACTCCCCAATTCATTTTAGATGCCATCGTTTTAAATGAAAATTAAATTGTTGAGAATGTCACTGTTCAGGAGGAGGAGAAGATAGGAGAGCTCTTAAAATTTTAAAGCGTTTCTGGAGCTCCACGACCATTGTTTCGGCAGAGCCAGCAAATCTATGGACGGCTTTCGCATTGCATACCAAACTCCGTTTCCGGGTGAAGATGGCGGCATTCTTACTTCCGGCCACTCTGCGGACAAACATTTTTTCATTCATCAATTTACCATTATTTTTCACTTACGAGCTCCCCAAGGATACATGATTTTTGATAAAAATCCCTGGTGAAATCGATCTTTTCTTTTATTTTCTACAAAGTCTCCGGTTTTGCCGAAGAATCTGAAAAAATTTCTAGCACTTGCACTTCCACACATACTTATTATTTTTATTTAGTTCAATTTTGTTCACAAAGAATTTGTTTGTACTCGTAACGTTGACTAAAACAGAATAAATTGCAATTTGGACTTCAAGAGCCCAAGGCCAGTTGACAGGAAAGGCAAAGGTGGAAATAGTATTTTCAAAATTTTTTTGATCTATAAATGTTATAAAATGTGTTGGGAAAGATTTGGAAAAATGTAAATATTTTTTTAATTTGTATACTAATTATTATATAAGGCCTTAAGTGAAATGTATTTCGAGAAAGTCATAAATCATAATGGCTTTCAAATAACCCTATTTCATGTTACCCTCTTAACAATCTAGTAAGCCAACTGATATTCCAACACTAAATAATATTTGTTAAACACTAAATAATAAAAAAACACTAGATTTCTAAAATCAAGTAGGCTGTGAAGTGAAAAGTACCATACAAGTAGGCTGTGGATTCTGTGTAATTTGTACTTTTTGCTATTTGGGGACGGAGCTCATGGGAAAGCCTCATTCCTCATTAATATTCGTTCCGTTGAAGTTCACACATTGTAATATTCTCGGGTTGAGTCGCTGTGATAAATTGCTGGAAAGCCTAAAAATTATATTTTTATATTCTTGAATTTGAAAGTGAATCTTAATTTCTAACCAACAAGCTTTGCTAAGGCAAGTCCAATTCCATTAGGAACTCGCTGCAGTTGGAACGAGTGGGAGAAAGTGAATAAATAATAAATCGGTTTCAGTTCTTGCTTTGAAAATTCCGTCACATTCGTCTACGATTCCGTTTGCTAAAATTCGTCAGTTTGTTTCGAGATTCGGTTCCGGTCACCCATTTCGGTTATTGCCTGTTTTTTTATTAGTTTTCAATTCTTAACGTGATTTTCTTACCAAAATTGTTCTAAAAATTGTTTGCGCTTCGAGAAATATCATTCTTTGCAGAAAATATAGAAAAAGTTAGCCAAGTTCTTCCCACTCGTCGCGTCTGCCAGCTTTGGCGAGGCGACCGCACTCGCCAGTCTTCTTCACTCGCCAGTCTTCTTCACTTGCCAGTCTTCTTCACTCGCCAAGTTTTCCGACTCGCTTTTTTTTTTTTTTTTCAATTTTCCCTCCTTTCTTCAAACACAGAATCTACAAGCCATGCAGCAGCTAAACTGGAACAACAAAGGAACTGGTCCTTATCACCCAACCGGTCGTCAGAATCACCACTATCGGACCAATCACCATAATCCGCTGGCCAATCGCCACAACTGGGAGCCGGTGCCTGCTTGGGCTACACGAAATAGGGCTCCAGCCGGCCAACAGAAGCCTCTGCGCTTGCACGAGCCTGATCCGGCCGAGATACAGCGTCTGATCGATGTCGCCGCCGAAGCTTTGGAGGTTGAACTTAAGCAGATATTATCCAATGAGCATTTGGAGGCAAGTGGAGGGTTACTAGCTATTAGTTCGTATTAAATATTCATTAAATCACAGCTTCCCGACTGCGTGAGGGAACTGGAGTTCTTAGGACCTCCGATGGAGCCGACACCCGAGGAGCGTGCCGAGCAGGAGATGCGCGCAAAGATCCGTCGCGACAGGCTCGAACGCGAGCGCCTGGCCAAGGAGAGGCAGCAACAGAGGCAACAGCAACAGCAGCAGCAACAGCTGCAACATCAGCAGCAGCGACAACTGCAACATCAGCAGCAGCAACAGCGACAGCAACAGCAACAGCATCAGCATCAGCAGCAACAGCAACAGCTGCAACATCAGCAGCATCAGCAACTGCAGCAGCATCAGCAGCAGCACCAACAGCTACAACATCAGCAGCACAACCCAGCTCAGGATTATTCTCACAGGCGGCCATACCATCCACGGGTCCGACCTCATGTGTCCTTCTACCAGGCACCTGGCCTGATGTCCACTACCTACTATCGCTATCCCACGGCCTCTCAGGTGTTCACTGTGCCGGTGCAGGTGCAGAACCAACCGAGTCGCGCCATTAATCGGCGGCAGGAAGCACCAATCCAAGTCACCCATCCGCATCACTATCCGCACCACCAGCAGGCCTATCACAACCTCTATGACCAGCAGGAATCTGCCAGGATGCAGGCAGATCTAGAGCAGGTGCAGCCGGGTCAGCTGGTGGCCTACCAGGAGGGTCCGGGCAGTGAGGTCCACTACACCCGAGTCGTGCCAAGGACTTGGCCGTTTTTCCGTTTGCCGAAGACCTCCGTCGAGTGGAAGCCGTTGCGGGAGACGAAACAGATCTGGTCACCCACAGGACCCAATCGCCGTGGCAATGATCCTAGCAACTCGATACGTGAGTATAAAAAATGAATAATTTATAGTTTAATAATTTTTAAAACTAATTTTCAAGCACGACCACCGCCTGGCTTCGAGAACGTGGAAGCTCAGGGCGAGCGCGACGAGAGGGGCCAACCTATACCGGAAACTAAGGCCACCACGGGCAAGAAGTCCATTTCCACCAGAGCCCGGAAGCTGTTGGGCGAAGATGTGACCGTAGTTCCGCACACGGACTATCCTACTCCGGAGCCGATAGCAGCGCCGGAAAGAGACCTGAAGGAAGCCATGCACTTTGTGGGTGAGTTAAGGATATGCTGATTATTTTTATAAAGGATATAGAAGTGACAGAATTAACCTCCTCCTCCAAAGCCTTATCTGACATCCCCATGACTTGCCGCATGGCCCAACTGACCGTGACCAATGGAGCTACTGGAGACGGATACTACGTGATTCCGGCCAGTCCCTCGCACCAGACGAAGAAGGCCTTGGCGGCCATTAAGCGCCACCAGTTGAACCAGACACGGTATGCTCCCAATACCACTTATTGGCATCTCCTCCGCCAGCAGGAACACATTCGAGCCGCAGATCAGCCGGATATCTCCGACTCGGGATCGGATGATGGATCAGGAACTGGATCAGGAAACGCAAGGTCGGCCACAGTGTCCGTTATCGAATCGCCCAGAGAATCAGTCTTGGAATCCGCAGTAGAGCCAGCAGTAGAGTCAGCAGCAGAATCCGCGTTAGAATCTGCAAGAGAATCTACGGCGTCGGGTATGGATTTTGTCATTCAATCAACTAGACTTTCATTAGATTCTACTTCAGGCTCAGGCATGGAATTTTTCATCGAATCTGCCAGAGGATCAGCCATGGGGTCGTTTCTCCAATCTGCTCGGGAATTCGCTCGAGTATCTGCTCCACTGTACGCTCGGGAGTGCACTCCACTATCTGCTCCAGTATCTGTTCGGGAATCTCCTCGCATCTCCTCCTCCTTTGCTCCAGGTCGCGGAGCTATCGTGGAATATGCTACTGGGTCTGCTATGCAGTCTGTAATCCAATCGGCTTGGGCATCTGCTCAAGGATCTACAGGACCCGTGGTTAATGGCAATCATGGGCTGCTATCTATACAAGGAAATGAGGCATCCAATGCATCGGCTAAGGAAACTACATCATCAGGAACTACATCAGAGTCTGGATCAGATTCAAAGGGCGAGCAAGGCAAGGTCAAGGCTAAGACCAAGTCCAAGTCCAAGGGCAAAAATAAAGACAAGGCCAACAAAAAGGATGTGACCACCAACACGGACAGCGCACAAGGATCTGAAATTGTCGGATCGATCGTCGAGGAGGTCCTCGATATTGTTGGGAAGCAAATCTTGCCAGATCATCCCCCGGAACAAGATGATCGCAGCGTGAACGGAGCTGACTTCGCACCCTTTTGAATCCTAGAGCTGACTTTTAACCCTTTTGAAATCCTTGTTTATTTTTATAAGATTCCCCTTTTTCTGTATATTTATACGATAACTTTGGGACGTTGTTTAAAACACTAAAAGACTGTTTCAAAAGGGATTCACAATAAAAATTAAAACAAATTATAAGACTAAGATTATAGGAAATCGATATAGGCAGACATATAGACATCGCCGTGGGCCATTTGGATGGTTATCGTACTTTTGAGGGGATCTTAAGGGGGAAAAATTGAGAAAAAATCTGAAAAATATTCGGCATTAGGATTTTGATGCAAAATGATGGAGAATCTATATAGAAATCGTTTAAGGTATTCGGTTTAAGAATCGGATAAGAATTGGCAGAGATATAGACATCACCGTGGGCCATATGGGGGTTTCCGGGATTTTCAAGGGGGTCCTATGGGGAAAATTGAGAAAAAATCTGAAAAAAATTTGGCATTAGGATTTTGATGCAGAATGATGGAGAATCTATATAGAAATCGATTAAGGTATTCGGTTTAAGAATCGGATAAGAATTGGCAGAGATATAGACATCACCGTGGGCCATATGGGGGTTTCCGGGATTTTCAAGGGGGTCCTATGGGGAAAATTGAGAAAAAATCTGAAAAAAATTTGGCATTAGGATTTTGATGCAAAATGATGGAGAATCTATCTAGAAATCGATTAAGGTATTCGGTTTAAGAATCGGATAAGAATTGGCAGAGATATAGACATCGCCGTGGGACAAATAGGGGTTTCCCGTTGTAGATTGTTAGGAAAATATTTAAAAACTATTTTGCTTGAGGTGTTGATTGATGGGAAATCGATAAAGAAGTGCTTTGAAGAATTTTGCTTAAAGTGGGGAATAAAGTGACAATTGTCATGTGAAACTTTTATTGCTTCTTTATTTTTGTGATTTCTTTTTATTTTTGGAACAAGTTTCCTTGCAATCACTTGGCTAACTTTCGGGGCTTATTCCGACTTTTGGGGCTATTAAAATAAAAGCATCCTGTGGAGCGTGGATGTGGGGCATGTGTGAGTGTGTGGGTGGCAGGCTTTAAGGTTCTTTTTATTTAATTACACACTGACGCGGGGGAAGGGGAGCGCCCTGGAAAAAGGACATTTGAGCGTTGTACATAAATGAAAATGAAATAAATTAAAATAAGTGTCGAAGCAAAAGGCAAAGGCAAAAAGGACCAAAAGGACTATGCGTCTGCCTGTGTGTGTGTGGAAAAGCTTTCACATGCGACGCATAAGATTACACACACACTTACGTAAATCTCTCTAATGTGCATGCATTTGTAAAGTTCGAGTATCCTTTTTGTATATATATTTTTTTTGTTTTATTTTTTTCTCTTTCCATAGATGCCTGCATATTTATTTTTCTTCTTTTTATGTATATATATTTTTTTTTATGTTTTCCAAGGAAACTGAAAAGAACGAGCAACTCGGAGAAATCGGGGGACCATGGAGTGGGAAAATAAAATCAGAAAAATTAAAAAAAAATAAAAATAAAGTTGAAAGTCCGGTCGAGCAAAGACAAATTCATGTTGCATTTTTAGCTTAAGGATATTATTGTATCCTTTGCATCCTTTGTGTTTTTGTTTTTCACTTTTTGCTTACTTTGTTTTTGTTTGTATTTTTGCTCAGTTTCTTGATTCCCTTTTTTTTTTAAGGTTTTTTGTTTTAAAGCCCAAAGTGAATCCTGGCAAAAAGGATATAAAAAATGCAAAAAGAAAAAATAAAGGACAAAGAACATGAGATTCAGAGAAAGAAATGTAAAAGTTATTATGGTAATTTCTTAAGTACACTATCAGTTGGATGTATTTTTTGTAAAATATTTAATTTCTTTTTGAAACGAATTTAAAATGAATTTTTAAGTAACAAGGTCACACTTGGAATAGTTTGGGATAAGATGGTCACATTTCTAATGCCTTATTAGTTTAGATTAGAAGTTTTCGAGTAAGATATTATATTTTAGGTCGATCTTGAAATATAATTTTTGTAGTTTCTTGGCCAAGCAAGGTCACACTTAGGTGCTTTGTATGCTAAGTTGGTCACATTCTTTTTAATAATAAGTACCATTACTACTTAGTTTTTTGATTTCCTTATTAAAGTGTATCTTTTTGGTGCTCAACCAGACAAAGATAGATTCCTTTCGCTCTATGTATCCTTTCTCTGGTATATCTATGTATAAGTATATATGCATAATGCATGTGGGTTGATGTAAATGCAAAAATAAAACTGCGAATTGCCAACTGCGGCCAGCCCGTATCCTTTGGCGTCTGTGCGTATGGAAAGTCTATGTAGATATATACAAATACATATACATTATCCATCAGAAATGTGCGAGTTTTAGATTTATTTGTAGTTGGACAAAGAAGTAGAAAAAAAAAACAGGATAAAAAGGACTGAAAGGGAGAATATATCCCTCAGAAAACTTTATTTTAATTTTAATGTGGGCGCTTGTAATGCAAAGTAGATGCCCAACAAAAGTTTCTCTCCTTTCCTGGGGGTCAACAAAAATAAAGGAACAACAAAAAAAATACAAAAAAGGGGTTGGGCTTGGGATTTCGGGCCGACAGGACATAGGGGTGGCTGGAGCAGGTGTCCTGGCTTCCGTTCACATCCTGGTCTTCTTCTTAATGGGCTTGCCGCACTTTTACAAATTGGCTCAATTGCAAGTTTATGCGTCCTTGCCCAATGGATGTCCGCCGGAATCCTCCAGCTCCTGCTGCTGTTCGTCCTCGAAACTAATGCCGCCATATGTGTCCAGGACTCGTTAACCTTTTCCGATTCGATTTCTCAGTCTAAGGGTAAGACCGGTTCCGGTTTTCACACAACTGATTTGTGGATTATTTTTTAACCCATAAGCTTTTGCTTTTGTTAGTTTTGGGGTTAAACTTTTTAGGTAATAAAAAAAGATAGTTAGTTAAATTATATAAAAATTTATAGTTTTTATTATTAAAAAAAAAATATTTACTGAATATACATGCTAAAAAAAATAAGAAGGAAAGTCTGGTTCCTGCTATTGAAGTTCAGAACTTGCTTTGAAATATTTTTCAAAATCTATTTCCCAGTAAGGAATCTAAAATGTTTTCATAATTTATTGTCTTAATTCTAAAAGTTAAACTTAAGCTCTTTACATTAAATTAAAATATAAAAAACCAAACACTTGTTGGGTCGAAACAGAAACGAGGAAAAATTCTACCCATTGTTATGGGGTATCCTGGCAAAAAAATTGTATTACACCTCAATAACAACATCAGGACATGGTGATATAGCAATGGGGCTATAGTCAGGAGGAAGTACTTGTTAGGGATGTCCTTTTTGTCACCCCCACCGGCCTCCTCCACCCCATCTCCTTTAACAAAACACACACGTATCTGCTAAGTATGTGTGACAAGTGATGCGTGTTTTGTTGCGGCCACTGTCCATCGAGTCCTTCTTAAGTGATGTCCTTTTTTTCTATTTTTTTTTTATCGACTAGCCAGGACACGTTGCACGCCCCCTCAGGACGCCTTCCACCATTTTTTTTGTGATATTTTTTTCATGCTTAATTGAATGGGTCAGTCATGGGCCGTTGTCCGGTTGCCCACATGGTTTCCATGGCCATAAGCGTTGTCAACATTCCAATACCAATCCTGGACTGACACCGATACCCACCACCGCCCGGAAATGTTCAATTCAATTTTTTATTGAGCCCCAAAAAGCCAAGGCTTTCCTCTGGAGATGTTGGCTTGGCTTTTTTAGGAGGATAAATGGTTTTCTTAAGGCTAAAAATAGTTTAGATTTTGAGAAAAAGTGAATAGTTTATGGAAGAAAAAGTGAAAGATAAATAAATCAGACTTTCTAGTCTAGAAATGAATACATAACTACATAACTACAATACATAACATTCATATAATGAAATCAATAATATTTTTCTCTTGGCCTATTGGCCAAAAGTCCTTATTTCGACCATCACTGGCCACCTCTGGGCCCAATAGCACCCGTGTGGTTATTGAATATCGAGCACGTTCCGGCCCTTTCCCTTTTGAATTTTCCGGCTTTGTTATTCCTTGACGCTTCTGGTCATTATTAAGGTTATCTGTCTAGCTTAGTCGCTTATTATTATCCCGATGTCCTTATGGTTATTGTCCTGCTACAGTTGCCTCTCCCTCCCTCCGATTTAGTTGTGGACTTCGTGCCATATCCATGTCTGTGGCCATTAAAACAAATATGGATCCTGGCCGAAGGACCTTAGCTATGCTTAGCACGCACCAAGAACAGCTTGGCACTTTTTCTTTTTAGCAAACTCACTTTTTTATGGACCACTTGACCCCGGGGGTCATAGGGTAGATTTGCAAAAAAAAAACTGCTAAAAATCGAACCAATTGATTCTTTTTGGGGAGGCGGTAATATAAACCATAAAAAATGTCTCTAAAAATGCTCCCCCCCTCCTAAAATTAAGCCATAAAAATAGTCACTTAATTAAGTCACTAAAAGCTATGAATTATATCATCACTAACCTAAGAACTTGCTTTTATTTCAAACTTTTTTGTTGTTTTCCCCCAAAACCAATCAACCACCAAAAAGGGAATGTGTCATAAACCATATTTTATCTTAAAGAGCCGTAAAAAAAAAGTAAATACATATATATTAATGGCGGAAAGTGCAATTTGTGAATTTTTGCCATTTTCATTTCCATTTTTTTGCTGATCTATAGACTGAGAGAAAAAAAAAACATCATAAAACGCGGTTTACAACTCCCATGTGTGTAATCGGCGACGTTTAGCTCGAGGGTGGAACGACTGAGACAATCCAGATATATCCCAGACCCCGCAGTCCTGCGAAAAGGACACTCACACACGAGGCACTTGTGTGTCCTGGGAATTTGCCAAAAGCTGTCTACCATCTACAATGAAAATTTGTGAAAAATCAAAACAGCAGCAGCGAAGAAATTTAATGAAAATGTAAAACAATTTTAAATCCTATTTTGATTCTTTTCGAAAAAGGCTATTAAATGGGATTTAAGGATGGGTGATAGTAACAGGGATGGAAAAGGATGTGGAAGTGAATATTTTCAATAAATGACAAATTCTTCCTTGAAGACTAATTCTTTAAAAATATAAATGCCGCTTTCCTGCCTTTAACCTTGATGATCATATTTTAATAACTTCTACTACAAAAAAAAAAAATAGAAACTCTTTATTAAAAATATAAAAAAAATATTTTCAATTAAAACTTACCTGTGATTTAGTCGGTGTATCCTGTCATCCCATGTGAAATATATCAGCAGCTTCCGCATCCTTTTCAAAATCCTTAACTTTTCACACGCACTAAGCCCTTCGGCTTCTTCACACTTTTGCACCTGCCCGGTATTTATCTTTGTCCTTATGATGGCTAGAGGGGGAGGGATCTCTCCCTCGGCACCTGTGGGGTTAAAGGGGTTAAACTAGGGTTAAACGACTTGTTGTTGGCAAAGTGTTATTGCACTTGAAACGCGCTGACAAGGGTATTTGACACAAATTCGCGTAGTTTTTCAGTTTTGACACATGTCACTCAGAGCCAAAGTATACAAAAGGCACTGAAAAAAATTCTATCTACCATTACGCATTACATAAATTTAAAAAAATATATTTAGCACCTATTTCTTAAATTATTTATTAAATTTATGTGGTCTAGAAGCCTTTTAAAATAATGTATTTATTTCAAACATTTTTATTATTCTAAAAAGTTTCTTTTAGTTTTTGATGCTGACTCGTTGACAAATTACTTGAGTGGGGACCCCCCTTCTAGGTAAAAACAAGAACAACAACAAGCACCACCCCCACCCTGTCCCCCCGGGTGTTTATTATTATCCCAACGGACACACATGTCACCCCCTTTTGTTTTGCCAGAACCCCTTTTTTTTGGACGTAGGCTAATAAATAATAAACAATCCTTGTGTCTTCTCCTTCGGGCGGACTAAAGGGGGGAGGAGGAGGGGTGGCAAGTCCTTTTGGCCCCTGCTCCTTGCTGCTTTTTTTCCCACCGACGTTGAGGTTGACAAATGTGTCAGAATGCAAATCCGCAACAATTAAAACAAAAATCAACACAAAAGGCTAAGGTTTGAGGGCTAAAAAGGGGGCGGGGTATGACAATTATTTTTTTTTAGAAAAATTTATTAAACTTTAGTTTATACTCTTCTGTGATTTTTAGAATTTTAAACACTTTTTGGATTAATTTTAATGAAATAAAAAGAACTTTTAGAGATTTTTCTTTTCTTTTCTAATTATATAAAATCCTATTCCTAAAAAGATGATTAAAAAAATAAAAAATAACATTTTATAACATTTAAAATTTAGTTTTCTAATTTTTATATTATTTAAAAATAAATTTTTTATATTTAATTTTAGTCATTAATGAGCTAAAAAACCAAACAATCCCCAACATCTTGTAGAATAACGAATACCCTTTCCTTTTCCAACCAGCCCCACTTGCTAAAAAGTGTCATTCCGCACCACCACCACCATCCACAAGAGGCGCCCAACCACCCACCTTGCAACACTTCAGTGGCACTTGTCGCCGTTTTTCCAGCAATTGTCGTTCCACTTTGGAATTATTTGCACAAAATCTTTCAGCGGCTGCAAGGATTCTGTCGCTCCTTTGCGCCCCTTGAGGTCCTCGAGATCCTGGCGACCAGCTTGTGCTTCATAAATGTCCTTCAGGGGAATGAGTCGCGGGGTTGGGGAGGGGTGGTTGGTCGCTGTTGCTTGGCGGTCTTGCAACTTGAACGCCTTTTGTTGCCTTGGAAAAAAAAAAGAAAAAACAGGAAAAAGAATTTCATTTTTTCTACAGTTTCCATCCACAATTCTCATTATTATTTACCCTCTTTGGCGACGCCTCTGGGCATTTTTGGTTTATCGTTTTAATTGGCTTGGTCTCCTTGGAGGTGGAGGAGGAGGAGGAGGACTAGGGGATGTCCTGACATCGATGTATGAGTGTCTGGCTAATGATAAGCACACAGGACTCATTCAAACCGGAATGCCACACATGCGGAAATTTACTAATTGGCTGAAAATTAGTTGCCAAAGAAAATTCAAATTAGCAAATGGCTTTTCCTCCAGATCTCCAAAATATGTATGGCCAAAGATAAAGAGGGGTTTTCCTTTAATTTAAAAGAAAAAGAATTTAATTGAAATTAATTGTAAGCTAATTCAGAAATTATTATAAGCTTATTGTTTTAAATGTTACAAATATTTGACAAGTTATTAAATATTTGTAATAAAACTATTCTTTTTTAAAATACTAAACCTAAATTAAATTTATAATATATATTTATTAATATATAATATATTAATCAATATAATACCTAAAACTTAAACTTAAATTTTTAGCCCACTGTTTGGTTTACAAATTCCCGATTTTGGCTTTTAGATTTTTGCTTGACTTTCGCAGGCCACCGTTGGAATTTTCCGGCGGCTATACGTTAATTTTCTTTTCGTGAAAAAAAGCCGTGAAAAATCCGTGAAAAGTCCGTGGAGCTGGTGATTTCCAAATCGAAATTCGCTCATTGGCTGCATTGACTCGAGCGGAACGCGTAGTTTTGGTTGGCTACCCACTGGGATATATATCTTCCTATATATATATATGCATGTACAAGGATATGTACATAAGTGTGTGTAATGATTGTGGTTGAAAGTGTGCCAGCGTCTGTGTGTGTTTGTGACTTACCCTGTCCTTTGCAGATGCCTGATTAGAGGAGTTTTGATATAGTAATCGACCGCAGCGTATAATAATTCCTGCGGTTTCATAATGCCCGACCACACACACACATACAAGGACACACTCACCCTTAGTTTGTGGTGGTGCGCAACCGCTGACACCAACACACTAACACTAACACTAACACACACGCAAAACCGCACACCCCTTAACACCCCACACACCTTTTTTTTCCAAGAAACCGCAAAATTTTAGAGGGTTGAAAAAAAAAAAAATAAATTCCTTAAAACCAAAAGCCCTATTCCTTAAAAACAAAAATATATAAATATTAAGAAAAATATTTAGGGGGCCTTCAGGGGGTGGTACCTATGTGGTTGCACAAAAAATATCTTTTTTTTCCACCCAACCTTGGAAAATATGGCTACGTCTTTTTAGCCACAAATGGCAGCCGCAAGATTTCATCTTTCTCGCTTGCTCCTGCTCCCCCCAATCTCCCCATCTCTTTCTCGCTCTCATATACCTGTCTCTTTCGTTGGCTTACCAATTCCTGGTTAGCTAGAGGCTTGCCACAAAGCCGCGTCTCCAACGCTTTGGCTTTTCCATTTTTTTTTGTTTTTGGTTTTTCTTCTTATTTGATTTTTACTTTACTTTTGAGAATTTTCCTTTTTTTTTTGAGTCACTTCCAAGACGAAATTCTTTTGGGGGTTGAACGGAAAAGAAAAAAATGAAAGAAAAATAAAAACAGTAAAGAAAATATACTGCCTTTGGTGGGAAAAAAGGCTCAAGAAGTTCTCGCCTCTCTTTCCCGCTCCGATGATGCCATCTCACTCTACTGGAAAACTCACTCCAGCGCCAAGGTGCGCCAAAAAAAAAATTGAGTGCAATTTTTCTAAGTCCTCCTCTGTGTGCCTGTGGTGGGTTGGATTTTTTCCAAAAAAAAAAAAAAAAAAGTAATAATAAGGGGGGGGGTACTGACTCAAACACAGGGGCGTCGGGGGGGGTGGGTACTGGGTGGGGCGGTGCCAACTTGAAGACGTCGTTGCGGCCTTTCTGCTTGTGGTGTAGTTGACGTTTTCTGGTTTCGGTTTTCGGTTTTTGGTTTTCGGTTTACTTTTTCCCAAGATGCCGGGAACAAAAAAAAAAAAGAAAACCCAAAAACGTCGACTGCGCAGCCAGCTGAGACGCCGACGTCGACTGCGCTGCCAAGTGGAAACCGCTGCTACTGGTTCTCGCGGTAAATGTTAAGCCAAAAAGAGGAGCACCACCGAACCACCGAGCCACCAACGAAATCGGCAAAGACGGATAAAAATCCCAAGAAGTCTCTACAGTCAATCCTCTCTAAAGGGAATCACTCAAAAGCTTTTCCTGGGTAAGTACTTCCAGTAATCAGTAAAGGAGCCACTAGCCTGAGAAAATATTTTGCAGATTTTTCAAAATAAATATAAGAAATTTAAATAAAAAATGAATATAAAGAATTCTATGATATTGAAAAAACCTAAAACTTTTATTGAAATTCGAAAAAATATTTCAAAATTCCAAAATGAATATTCAAACAACTTATGTTTTAACTAAATAAGTTTAAAATCTTATAAACTGTACTTTAAACTAGTTTGTTGTTGAAAAATTATTTATAATTAAGGCTATTACAAATAAATGTCAAGAATATCATTATTTATTAGAAAAAAAAAATAGTTAAAAAGGGAAGATCTCAAAAATAGATTTGAAAAATATTGAAATCTTAAAAAAAAAGGTTGAATAAAATTGAGTTTTAGAGAAAAAAGTGTAATATGGCATTCTCTAAAAAAAAATGATAAATTCTCTTAAGAAATATTCATTTTTCTAGTCTTCACTGTATGTACCCCAAGAAGCCAAGAACGGCCAAGAAGCAGACATAGACGTTGTGCCTCTTGGGGGCGGGGTAATAACGCAGGACAGCGGGGTTGGCCTCCGGGGGAGTGCTCCGGTGGTGGGGTTGGGGGTTGGAGGTCGTAGGTTAGAGAGTGAAGGGTGAAGGGTGGACCCTGTTTCGCTTCTTTCGTTTTGTGATTATGATGAGGCGTCGTCTTCGTGAGACTTCGTTACTTGGATGCTGAGATGGCTGCTTCGGTATTTTTTTGTTTTGTTTGGAAGGAACTGGGAGCAGGAGGAGGTCTTTGGTGGGTGGGGGCAGGAGGTGGCGCCCTCTGCCTTCTGGTCTCTGCCGGTGCCGGCGCCGGCGTCGCTGTCGACGCTGGTGGTCGACGTTGCCAACCGCTCGTAGTGGTCGCGTTCATGGTTACCGCAAAAAAATAGTTTAATATCTCCGTGTCGTTTGATTCGATCGCCAGAATCCAGTCTCAGTCTCAGCCCCCGTATCTTTGTATCTTTCAATCTCAGTATCTGTATCTGTGCCAGTGCATTACTGTGTGTGCGTGCGTGTGTGGCCCTAATGATGTGCTAGTGTGTGTCAGCCGACCAAACACATAATTATCATAATTAGAAAGCCCCAAAGAAATTATTCAAAAAAGTGGCACAATTTTCAACCTTTTTTTTTCAAGTGTTGTGTGGCAAAGCATTTTTTAAAAATATCGAAATAATATACTAAGGAAGTTTCCATTTAAGAAACAACAAAAAATACAAAATATATAAAAAAAACTGATCAGAAAAGTAAGTTGGTGTTTAAAAGTAGAACTGGGAAGAAAAGATCTACAAATTTTAATCTTAATTTTATTCTTAGTTGTCCTATAATTTTTGATTTAATATTTGAAGATAAGATAACAATCTATTATCTTAAGAGATCAAAATAAATAAAAGTAAAGTAAATTAAAACTCCATTAATTAAAAGTAAAATTACATCAAAAACAAATAAAAAAAGATCGAGATTGTACAGATTTTAGTTTTTTGTGTAAAGTCATTTTGAAAAGCCGTTTGTTGATCTAATTTTGTGGCTAACCCCATCGACCGACTTGTTTGTCAACCAATTATATAGACCCACTTCTGCCTCGATTCGTCCTGGATCCTTGCAGCCCAGTATCCTCGTAGCTGTGGCCACATGTGTCGCCACATAGTCGCTTGGCCGGCTTATTTCGTTGCCATCTGCGTTTAAAAATTTACTTAAATAAAAACACACACACAAATACCATAATATATTTGAATACACACATAATCGGCGGAAGTTGTTAAAAAACTGTCCATGTGTGCGAAAATTAAATAAAATGTGTATATTATTCCATAAATATGTGTGGATTTCCAGGCAACACTTGCTACTTCAATCAAAAACAAGAAGGCCAAAGGATCACTAATTAGTTGAAGTTTTAAATACTCTATATAGTCTACTTAAATTTTTTGTTTTAGGAATTTTTACAAAAAATTTTTATTAAAAAAAGCTAAGACAAAGAACATATTGCGATCTTTACATTATTTTTTATGATCTACTCTTTTGTTTTAATTTTTATGAATGATAAAAAAATAATACAGGAATTTATTTTACAGATCATTTTTTTAATCTTCTAATCTTTTTTTTAAGCAAAAATTCAGATTTTATTTGAATTATTTTCTGTCCATTTCTTTTCCCTTCAAAAAGAACCAAAAGTTTCCTCTTTTTTATTAAAAAAGATCCATCAAATAGTTGACCTCTGTCTCCCGTTAATAACTTTCTTTTTTGCTTTATTTTTTATTGTTTAAATAAGAGCAAGAGAGCCAGGAGGGTATTGTTGATTTTTTGGTGGCCAACACACACACACACAAGCCGGCAACATCTGGCGTTTTCGATAATTTTCTCTTTTTTTTCCAGCCATTTGATGAACATTAAATGGAGTTTTGTTCATTTTTTTTGTTGTTTTCCATTCGATGGGACACAGATGGCCGTCATACATCTTAGTTGAGAAAACGGGGCTCAGCTCCTCCACTGCCTCATTATTGGTTATGATTTTTTAATATTTAATTGAGCTGCACTCGCCGAGGGCGGCTTAAATGCAAATTGTGCGCAAAGGTGTGCGGTTCAGTTCGTTTCGTTTCGTTTGGTTTTCGGTTTGGTTGGGTTTGGTTTGGTTTTGGCCATGTTCTGGCAGAGATCTGTGTGCCAGGCCTGGTTGTCCTTTGTGCCTCGGGACTAAAGTGCAATAATAATTGAGCTCTTGCCTCGTTGGCAGCCATAAACAACAAAAAAAATACAGAAATCTCGGAAAATGCAGTGTGAGGACAAAAGTGCAGCATACTTATGCGGGCAGCAAATGTGAAAACAAAGAAGAAAAACAACAAAAGCGGTAATGTCCCCAAAAATAAAAAAAGAAAACTCCACAAAAGAAGCGAAAGAGTGAAATTATTGTTGTCAGTGTTCCCAGAAACATTTTTCTACAAAAATTAAAAACCAGCAAAAAAAAAATAACAAATCGGTGGGCTGGAAAGCTTCAAAAATCAAACCAATGAGTTATTTGTGAAGAAAAAGGACGATATTTATGATTTTTTAATAAAAAAAAGAAAGTATTTTTTTTTGCTTTAATAAACTTTAATTAAATATTAAATATTAACCTTAGTCTTGGGCTTTAAATGAAAACTCCTAATATTTATCCTAAATATTTGTTTATTTAACTTTAATTTGTTTAATTTTAATTTTAAAGTGTAGTTTACTAATGGTTAAATAAAAAACTCATTTAAATTTTGCAAATATTTCATCATTGATCATTTATAATTTTATTTTTTATTTTATAATATTTTATAAATCAGCTTGCACCTGTTTTTTGTTATAGACAGGAACACCTTTCGCGCTTTTCTGGCATTTATTGAAAAAAAAAAACAAACAGAAAACAAAAGAAACCCCAATCGCAATCCACATTAATTTTCCAGATTGACCAAATGAGCTGACAATGATCGGATTGAAAGCGTCGACTCTTTGAGGCAGCAGGGGCATTGAAATCAAACCGAAAACCAAAAGCAGCAGCAGCAGCAGCATCCTGACACACACGTATAGGAGATATTCTGAATTATTTCGTGAGTCAAAGCTGAAAACCAGAGAGAAGCCCTGAATACCTTGTTGCAAGGATAGCAGCTGCAATAATGCACATATCTGCTGAGGTCAGTTCGACCACCTCAAATCAAATACAGCAGCAACATCAGCAGCAGCAACAGCAGCAACAGCAACAGCAACATCAGCAACAGCAGCAGCAGCAGCAACATCAACAGTTGCAGCAGCAACATCAGCAAACAACAAATACCACAACGAAGCGACGCAATGCTGAGTCCTCTTCCAACAACAACAACAACAATAACAACAACAATACCAGTAATAACAACAAAAATAATAACAACAACAGTAGTAACAATAATAACAACAACAACACTACAAATAATAATAATAATAATAATGTTAAAACAAAACCAGTGGATACAAGTCCCTACCTGACGCCGGAGAACCTCATCGAACGAACCGTCGATGTCCTTCTTGCCGAACATCCTGGCGAGCTGGTCAAGACGGGATCACCACATGTGGTTAGTATAATTATATAATTAAATAATAATAAATAATAATAATAATATTATATCCACAGGTCTGCACAACATTGCCCACTCACTGGCGCTCGAATAAGACCCTTCCGATCGCCTTCAAGGTCCTGGCACTGGGCGAGGTCATGGATGGGACCATAGTCACCATCCGGGCCGGCAACGATGAGAACTTCTGCGGGGAATTGAGGAACTGTACGGCCGTGATGAAGAATCAGGTGGCGAAGTTCAACGACTTGAGGTTTGTGGGCCGAAGTGGAAGAGGTGAGTTCATAAAATAATCTTTTCTGAAAAAAATGCCTGAGAAAAAGTACCAGGCCTAGAAACTCAAAAAAGGGCATATATATCTAATATTACCTATTTAGGATGAAAGTACCAGGTATCATATAGTCCTTAAACCCAAAAAACCAACTCACTCTTGTTTATTTTCCATCAATTTTTCATTTTTGGTCATTACCATTTGGCGTATCATTCGCGTTGATTGCTAGCTTCCTTTTCGACCGCTTTTCCACGCATATTGTCACACTAGGCATATCCTTGTATCCTTACAGCCGCTACAGACAGTGGAGAAGGCAAAGTAGCAGCTTCCGGGCTGCGTCCTTTTCTCTCCTATTCTTATTCTTATTATTATTTTTTATTTTTTTTTGGCATCAACAAATAAGATAAGTAGTCTGTAGTTAATTTTTATATGTCTATGGGGGGACGTCCAGGAGCGAGGTCCTGCCAGCCCAGCAGCCGGCAGACAGTCCTGACAGTTGTCAATTTTGTTTGAGATTTTGTGAGTTTTTTTTTGTGTTGGCGCCGTTATTGCTGTTCATTTCGTCAATTTATCACGAACGCAATTTAAAAATCAAATCGAGGGTGACAGACAACATACTGTGATAGAATTTCGTCCTTCTCCACCATTTTGATTTTCTCTCGTTTTTTTTTTTGGAAATTAAATCAGCGTAACTGTTTATTCAAATCCCCATCCGAAGGAAATAAGCGACGGCAACTTTTACTTTTTAGCCCGAAAAGTTATTTTTCTTTTCACGGCCCCCCAGACTTTTCTTTTTTATTTTTTTTTTTTTTGAAGGAGGTCTTGAGTTTTTTTTTTTTTTTGGGGCATGTCTAAGTGCGCTTTGCCGCGGCATTTGACAATTTGCTCATTAAGTTTGTCTGACCCGGGGTCCTTAATTTTTTGCTTCCTTTCCCCGTATCCTGCTTTATTTTTTGTTTTTTTTTTGTTTTTCGTCACCCTCATCATCGGGTTCTGGCATCTTGGGGCTCCAGCATGTTTGACATTTTTAAACGCTTCAAGTGGCAAATAATTCCTTGGGATTTATACCAACCACTCCTTCCGAAAAATCTCTCCTTTTCCCTACTAATTATCGCTACTAACGGGAAGGACGAAGGACGTGGGCGTGACAATTACCAAAAAGGCAGCATCAAATGTTCTACAAATGGATTTAAATTATTTAACCCAAAAAAGCGTATCGGTTGGACAAGTATCCCCTTAACCCCTTGAGTTTTATTTTATTTTTCGCATTTAAATGCGCTACAAAAGGATTACGTGGGTCAAGTCCTTCCATCGTCCATCGCCCATCTCCCGTCCCTTTCTATTTGTGTGGGTGTACACTGTACACCCCTCTCTCTCTTTCTCCTTCTCCTTCTCCTTCTCCGAGGAGATATCGTGTTTTATTTGCTTTAATTTCAATTAGCAAACAAATGCAAATCCCTTGTACTAGGAAAAGTAATGCAGAGTCCTGCAATGGTAATTGTTGTTCCTTGTCTCTGCTCTCCTCTAAAAAAAAATAAACAAATATATATATTTAAGTATAGAATTTACGTGTTCGGGCCTGTACTTACCAACAACTAATGCCACTTGCAGTTGTCAAGGCTGCAGACACTCCAACATTTTTGGTATGCAACAAAATTTATGAGGGCCCCCAGGACGAAAACCCTTCGCCGGCTAGTAATCCGCGGGGGGAGGGCGGATGAGGGTGCGCCAGGATAGAGGATGGGCGATGGAGTGGGCGGGAGAGGGGCAGGGCTCATTGATAGTCCTGTGAAAAGCATTTCATTATCACAATTGTAAGGGATACTCTGGTAATCAAGGGCCTTACCCCAAAAACTTTGCCGCCTCGGGGCTGGAAATTGTTTGTATTTTTTGGCCAACTGGTGAGCGGAAGCTCGAAATTAAATTGGCTTTTTGGGGAATTACAAAAGTATACAAAAGCGATTTACATTTTTTAACAATATTCAGTTTTATTTTTATCAATTAAGCATTAATCATTTTTAAGTTAAAGTTTTTATTAAATATCTCAAAACTTTAATATCCACCCTCGATACTCGGACAAGGTGGGAGGGAGAGAGTAAGGATCCATGGTCTTGGCTCCCCTTGCTCTCCCACTCTCTTTCTTGTTTTCCTCCTCCTGTACTTCTTCCTCTTGCTAAGTACTGTGCTCACACCTGCTCTCCCCCACTCACTTACTCTCTCCGCCGCTGATCCTCCGCTCTTTCCGCTCATTAATTGTGTGCTCCCTGCATCCGTATTCGTCAGTTTGCTTTGATCCTCTCAGTGGGTCGTGGATGCAAAGTTCAGTTTGTTCCGCGACTTATTACCGTTCGGGTTGGCAAGATCTTTGATTTTTTCTTAATTGCGTTTCTTTTAATTCAGTTTTAATGATTAATTGCATTTCTCCAGTTTCTTCGTCGGTTTCTGTACTTGAATTCTTTTTAAAATGTTTAAAACTTTTAAATACAAGCCATGTATCTTTTTTATGTGAATATCTGCAATGTAAAGAGAGTTCCCAATTGAGAGAAAGGATAGTTTGTGAAATTAGTACAGTTGCCTCCGCGTCGCGAGTGCTTGGATGTGTGGGAGTGAGAGCGGCAGGCGTCCCAAGCAGCCGCTCAAGGCGCTCCCAAAGCAAAGTCCCGTTAACTAAGAAATGCATAAACTACACTGTAAACATTAAATATTTGTTCGTTTGTTGAATTAAATAAAATAAATTAAATTAAATAAAATTAAATACAAAAACTAAATAAAAAGTATAAATTTGTAAAATTACATGTAAGTTTTATTATTTTTTTATATTTTTTTATTATTATATAACTTTATTATATGTTTTTTGCAGCTGTGCTTGTCTAACTTGTTAGAAAATGCTTTGGTTTCTGTTTATATTTAATAATATCTTATTTTAATAATAATTTTAAAAGAGTTTCTAACTGTTATTTAATATTCAGATTACTTCCCTTGAGTGTTTTTACCTTCTTTCTTTTTTCTTCTTCGCTTTCCTTGTTTTCGTTTGCATCTCGAAGGACTAAGGACGATAATAAATATCCTATACCATGACATATCTTTTTTAAAAAATAATTACTATAGAAAAGGTAAATAAATAGTTAAATAAATAAAAAGGAAAACTATGAAGTATAATTTAAAAAAAAATAATGAGAAACAATCTCAAAAAATCAACTTAAGAGTAACTTGCCTTCTTTCCCCCGAAGATAGTTTGTTTTCTTGCTCTTCTTCTTGCTGGTTGTTGTTGTTTTGTGTGTGTTTGTTGTGCTTGGAGTTGCCTCGTAATATTAATGATATGGAACACGCGGCGTATGCGTAATATAGAGGCATCAGACGCAGCGAAGGAGGTGATGCGGGGATTTTCGCGTATTTCGAAAAGGGGGAATGGTGGAGGCGTGACAGAACGAGTGGGAGTGGCAGGAGGGGAGAGGGGGCGTCGCAATTAGATAAAATGGCGGCATCAGCAGCTGCAATCGCAATTGCAACGGCAACGGCAGAGGCAACGTCAATGGGGCAGCACTGCAGACATGCCGCTGTGGAAATGGAACTGCAGTTGCATTCAAGCGGAAACTGCATAATCCACCACTCACACAAATGCACTTCACACACACACACATGTGTATAGAATATAAACACACATTGGAAATGCATTCGGTTGTTGTCTACTAATGAATTACAATCACTTGGATGCCATTTGGGGCATGGGGCATGGGGCATGGGGCTGGGATGGCTGGGAAAGAGATTGCTTGGAGATGTGCAACAAAAAAGGTGCCGGTCCAGGCAGAGGAGGTCACAGGGGAGGTCACAGGGGGCGGTCGCAAGAGGGTGTCCGGCACAGACACACACGCGTGTAATTATTGCCAGCATATGCATGTAAATGAGAGCCCGGCCATTCGCATTGATGTGCAAGCACTTTGAAGTGCATTACCAAAGTGCATTCGGAATACCATTCAGATACATGCCATAGAGCTGCAGGCCAGCTTCTAAGCTCCAGCTGCATTTGCGATAATATGTTAATTAACTGCAAGTGATTATGGCCTGTTTATTGCTCAGTTTAAACCCCCAAAACATACGCACCCCCCCATCTACCCTGCCATCCTGCCATCCTGCCATCCTGCCATCCCATCTCGTTCAAAGACCAAAAATGGTGGGGCTGTCGGCACTCACTCGGCATTAATGCTTCGATTTTGTCTAAAAGCAATATATAATCATTCGAAAAAGCCATTTTGGAAGTCTGGTTGTGGTGTTTTTTTAAGAGTATTTAAGAATATTAAATATTTAAGAGTATTTGAGAATCTATTTATGATTTTGTTATGATCTAAAATGAATATATCTTATTTTTATCTCTACTAGAGCTATTTTTGGCACTTTTTTAAGGGGATTTGGCTTAAAGTTATTAAATATGGATCATTTTTCGTCCTTTTATCATCATTAGAGCTCTAAAAAGTGAATTTGTGAAGAAAACAATTCAGATTCAAAAATAAACAATTACCAAGAAGCGAATATCTATAAAATCACACATTATTCTATTAATTTAGGTCTTAAAAAATGATTTATTTTAATACTACTAACAATAATATTACTAATTATAATCACTTTAATACTATATTTACTTATAATACCATAAAAATACTAAATATAGACTGAGTTCATGTACTTAACCTCAAAAATGATGAAGAAATATTTATAAAACATGATTATTTAAGAGGTTTTTTGAATAAAAGGATTAAAAAGTATATAAAATAACTTATCTATTAAAAATGAATCATAACTGAAATTTTAAGACAAAATATTGCAGTCATAAAAATAATAATAGTCAGTAATAAATAATTAATAATAATATGTTAATGGCCTAGTAATAGCTAGTACCAAGTAGTTAGTAGTTCTGCTATTAATTCCATAAATAGATTCACAAAAAATAACTAATAATAAAAACATAATATTAACAAATAAAGCAAAAATTAAGATGAATGTATTGCCAATTAAAGTCAAGCAACTAATTTCGACTCTTTTGATGGATTTCTTCCATTTATTTCCATTTAAGTTGCTCGGTTGCTGAGCTCCAGAGTTGCCGAGCTTCCGAGTTGCTGCTGAGTTGCTCAGTTCCGCTTCCGCGTTTCTTTAAAGCTTCCGGCATCCATTAAACTCCATTAAAAATTAAATATGCTCCCCAGCGTTGCCAAAGGGGCGGCCTTCTTTCGCTATCCCGCCCTGCCTCTCTCTGCTTCAGTCTCTGTCTCCTTGATTGGGGGGCGTGGCAGTGCTCACTTTTTTGAACTATGTACCTTTTGAACTGAAGACTAGCCGGGGTGGGCAACCCTTTTCCCTCCTCCCAACTGACACGCATCAATTTGCAGCTGTGCCAAAAAACGAAAAATGCTCAAGACTTTTAATGAGATGAAGGTGAAATTTCATAATGAAGTTTTTCCCTCGCTAAGATGCCAAAGGGGTGGAGGGAGGTGGCGGGGTAGGATGGGTCGTAATGGGGCTGGGTGTGGGGGTGTGGTTGCGAGCGGTAACCTCGTTAAGCTTAATTAATAGCAGCAATGTGATAAACACCCAGCCAAGACCCAAAATGGTCGCACTAAGGCCGCCATTTTGTGCAGAAGCCTCTTTCTAGAAAGTACACACAAAAAAAAAAACATTATTCCGACTTGAAATCTAAATAATAATAGTATTTTTGGCGTAATATGTTTTAATATTGTATGGGGCATAGTATATCAGTGATTTTTGGCATTTTTAAAACTAAAACTTAATCCTAATGTGCCCGTTTCTCATTTAAATATATTGTATTACTATGTATGGGCACTCTTAAAGCTAGAACTAGTGTGTATTTTAATACTAGATTGCACTTAAATACCAGATATATTAGAGAAAGATTCTATCCTTACTAACTATATTTTTTGTAATATTTTCCTTAAAATACTATTTAAAATACTATCCAGAAGTATTAAACCTAAAAACAATTATTTTCTATTCACTTTTGTTAAGTAAGAGTCATGAGAAGCGAGGAGGAGAGTCCTTTTTTTTATAGTATTTAGTATTTTTTAGTACTAAGTATTAATTCTTATTTTGCTTCTTAACTAAACCTCTTGAGAAGCGAGTAGGAAGGCTTATAATTAACTAATTATACGACTTATCTCTCAGTGCCTTCACAAACACTTTGAAAACTTTCGCCCAGGTGTCAACTACAGTTCTAGAAGAAGAAAGCAACAACAACAACAACATGAACCAGAACAACAACAAAGGCAAACACCATTTGGGACAAGTTCGTTTTTTAATGAGCCAACGTCAACGCTGCTGCCACTGACATTTGACAGATTTCCTAGGAGCTTGCCGCTTAGATACATTTTCCTTTTTTTTCTAGAGGGCTGAGGGCGGGGAGAATTTTCTACTTATTTGGGCATTAGTCGTAGCCAGCCAACCGACCCACCCAACCACCCAGTGGCACAGCCTTCCGCCAATTTATAAAGTTCACCCCAAACCCGCCAAAAATCCACCCAACCACCCACTGACCTCGGTTTTTGGGCTTTTTTCTTGAGATTTTGAGTGTTTTAGGGAATTTTTGAATATTTTAAGGTTAGAAGTTAACTTAGAACCTTTTTTTTTTAAATCAAAACAATTAAAAAATGCAATAAAAATGGAAATAATTAAAGAAAAAATGACCATCTTCCTTGATTCTAATGAGATTTGTGCAAAAAAGCTACCAGTTTAGTATTAAGTAGTAGTCTTAATACTTAATACTAATTAATACTACTTAGTACTACTTAATACTACTTAATACCAAAGAAAATACTGAGTAAGATAAAAAAGAGACTCTTCTCCACGCTTCTCATAGCTTCTAGCTAATAAACCTTAAAAATAATTATGAAGTAGGAATGTTATTGTTTATATTAATATTTAAACTATTATTTATTTTATTATTATTACTTTTAATATTATTATTTTTTATAAAATATACAACTTATACTTATTCTGACAATCTTTTCTTTTCTGACAGAAACCCCCGCACTTGAAACCCTTTTTGAGAGCCATTTTTGCCGAAAATGTTAATGAAATACTATGGCATTAGCTTATTGACTTCCAGATCTGGTAGAATATATCCGAAGCTTAGTGGAAAACCAAGTCCTGGCAGCTTTTTTTGGTGGGCGAGTAAACAAGCCGAATTTTCTTTGGCGCTCGTTGGTTTGTTTGTCTGTTTGCCTGGCAGTTTGTTTGTCTGTTTGTTTGTTTGTTTGTTTGTTTGCCTGTTTGCTCATAATGTTTGTTTGCCCAGTTGCCGTGGCTGAGTAGCGGAGTGTGTGCGAGTCCTTAAATTCCTTGTCGCAAAAGCATTTTGGGCAGTTTGGAGCCCAAAAACAGTCAAAGGCGGTGGCGAACGAGAGCGTTGTTGGCAAATATTTGCCCGAGGGACGTGGTACATGGGGTCGGGGACGGGGGACGGGGGACAAGTATGCGCAATTAAAATTTGATTTAATACACACACACAGATGCATTTACATTTCAACAGGATACAAGATACCGGATAAAGGACCAAGGACATGTGTATTTGACACACAGAGTATCCAATTTCGAGAATTACTTTCGCATCATCAGTCGGCAAATTCCTCGAGTATCGAATGGAATTTAATTGAAGTCACGATATTTTCACAAAATCAAGTAATTCACAAACACATTAGCACTTCCTCGCCATCTTCTTCTTCACAGGATATATGTATATTTTATTATCCTGGGGGATGAACTACAACACTTGCCTTACATTTTTCTTGCTTTTGATGTTGAATTTTTAATTTTCATTAAGCAGGGCCGCCCTTATGACAGCTTCTAGGGGGAGGGGGGAGTTGCTAACGTTTGGTTGGTGGTGCACACACACACACACACTTAGCCCACTCCCCTCACACACACCCACTTGCTGTTTGCTGTGTGCTTAATTGATATTTGTATAATGAAATGTGCCACAGGATTTTCTGGCCCGCATCACTTTGAATGGCAAGGGTCGCTCGTCCTGAGAACCAGCAGCAGGACATCCTTGTCCCTTCCAAGTGGTTTCTACAGGTTTTCTTAATTTTAAATTATTTATCATCATTTTTTTGGGTTGGTAGTTTTTGGTAGGAAAAGTCTGGTCTATTTCTTTGAGCTTTTGGTTAAAAAAAAGTATTTTTTTAGGCATTTCTTCTAGAACTAGATCAGAAATACTTTTATTCTTAAATTTAAATATTTAACTAAATAATAATTGGTAAAACTTAATAGCAAATAAATACTAAAAATATACTAAAAACTAAACCATAACCTATAAGTCCAAGCCTCCAACATAACCTAAAACCTAAGCCCTAAGAATAAAAAAATAAATAAAACCTTAAGCTGATTTATTAGGACTTGCTCTTTATCCCTATCCATTATCCCTATCTCATCGCAGGACATCCCTACAAATTGCTTTTTCATTTGGGAATAAAAAAAAAAAAAAAGCAGAAACCAAAACCGAAATACCGTTTACAAGTCCTTTGGAAATTCCTTTCCACTTACTGGACCGCAATCAATAAATTTCCGGTGTATACATATTTATTTTTAAAAACATTTCATTTTGGTGGCCAATCTTTATTGTTTCTTGCCGATTCTGTTGTTGTTGTTGGATGTTTAAAATGCGATAAATTAAATTAAATAGCTTAAGGGGCCAGAGCCAGGACCAGAGCCAGGGCCATGGCCGGGAACAGGAGCTGATCCTTGGTGTCCTTTATTTCGGCTACTTACAGATTATGTGACATTTATTGTTCACGCTTAAATCTTGAAAATTGCAATTTAGCGGCCCTTGCCGTTGGTCCTTGCCGCCGGCGCGGGGTAGGTCCTGCCATCGGGGGCGGGGGTGGCTTATCAGCTAGCCCCAAGGACAGAATTATGTCCTTGTCGCCATCGTCTTTGTCGCCTTTATTTTTGCGTTGTCTCTTTTGATTTTTTTACACAGAAAAAAAAGGTTTTTAATAAAAAAAATAATTTATTTAAGAAGTTTTAGCTTTATTTTATTATTTATTATTTAATTTAGTTATTAAACTTAAAGAGAAACAAATACATAAAAAAAGGATAAAAACTATGCTTTAGATACATTTTTTTAAACTTTTTTTTAAGACAATATATAATTAAAAATTGAAAAGAAATCATTTTAAAGAAAGCTTCTCTTTTTAAAGGCTTAGATTACCTCTTTTATGTATTTATACTTAAATAATTCTTACGATTAAATATTAAAAATATATAAATAAATCTTAATTTTTTATTTTCATCTCTCCTATGTTTTTTTTTGAATTTTTTCCTTAAGTGTTGAAGATTTTTCTGCCGCCGCCGCACAGTTGTCTCGAGTTTCCGTTTTAATAAACGTCGATTCCGGCTTCCTGTTTGGCATCGCTGCGTATCGCAGCCCACTGCCACGCCCCCCGCCGACTGCGCCAGATCGGAATATATAGATATGCGGGCATATAGATGTTTATAAGCCACCCTCGCCAAATGAGAAGACGTAATTGCAGGCTGGCTGGCAGCGTCTGGTGTTACGGTCTTCGTCCTTCGTCCTTCGTCCTTGCTTGCTTTTTTTGGTGTTCTCCATCTTTGCGGGGCTGGTGTCCTCATTTATTGCCAATATAATTTTTGACTTTGCTGGAAATTTAATTTCCTTTTTTCTTTCTGCTGCCGGCTCCTGGCCGCCATCGTCATTTGCATCGCCATTATCCTTAGTCCTGAGCCGTGAGTCCTTAGTATCAGCCTCAGAATCAGCACCAGGCCCCAGGCCGTGTCGGGGAAACAAAAAACGGATGTCAACACACAGCCAAGTCAAGTCGAAGCTGAAAAAGGGTTACTATTTATGATTATTAAACCGAAACCGAAAACGTTAGAGCTGGGAGGGGGCTGGGAAGGAGCCAGGACTAAGGAGGGAAAAGGGACAGCAGTGCCTCTGGGCTGTAAACAGGAGAGTCAAAAAAGGAGGCTCGACAAATAAATATAATTACGGAGAAAGTAGAGCCAGGAAATCATAAATACAAATAAAGGATAAAGGATAAAGAGTAGAGAGCTAGAATCCTTAAAAATATCCTTAAATATCAAACAATCAACAGAGTGTGTGGCAAGTGTTTCCAATTTTGATTTCAAACCAAGAAACACAAAGGACCCTTTGTTTTTTTGGCAATAAAATAAACATATGAATATTTATGGCTGGCAAGGATCTGCTGGGAGAGCATCCTTGTGCCTCTGGGGAGTCGAGAAATGAAGTCGCCATGCCAATAAACTCCTGGGATGGCAAACACAAAAAAAAAGGCCAAGAGACTTGAAGGATGTGGAGAGATGCGTCCTGCCGGCTTAAGACAGTTGCTGCGTTGTGCATGTCCTGTGCAGGATAAAGGATGTGGGCAAAGCCTCGATGAATCCCGGCCATTAGGCAAATTCGAAAGTGTTGAAATTATGATCTGGCAAGTGTCTAAATACGGCAAGTCCTGGGCAAGGGTTGGGGTGTCCTGAAGGCGTCAAAGGGTGGCTCGACTCCTGTCCTGGCAAGGCCTGGCCTGGCCTGTGTATTTAAAATGTCATTTTGTTGTCAACCTCAGACTTCTTGTCTTGTGTCAAATTATAATTATGGCGCCATGCTACTAACGACATTAACAGCTTCCCTTGGCAGGACCAAGGCGCGAGGCAGGGGCAAGGACGAGGAACAGGAACAGGAACAGGAACAGGAGCCATTAAATTGCCTAAGCATACGACACCCTTGCTGGCTGTCCTTGCGAGTCCTGCTTTTGGGGGCTGTTGCCATCCCGCCTTCATTATCAGCATCGAAAGTTAAAATTCAGGCAGAGGTCCTCGCTCCACCGCCCGCCCCCTCGCCAAATGAAACATTTTTCGTCCTGCAAGGTTAAACGTTTCAAAAACTTTGTTTTAAAATCACTTAGCGCCCCGGTAATACCCACACACACTCACACACTCTCTCTAGCACAAATGGCAAGGACTACAGTGGTGGTTCCTTATAAGGAAGGGCTTAAGAAAATAATTCTAAGCATGTAAGTCTTTATTAACTTTCTTAACTCTATTCCTATTATTTAATTTTAAAACAATCTTAAAACTTGGCTCTAAATGATTGTCTTGCCTTATCCAAGCTTCACTGTAGATCCCACCCACACTGACACAATTATATGCACATGCAGAGACAGTTAAAAGGGTGCAGACTTTGTCCACAATTCCACTCCCACTTCACGCCCGCCCCCAGACCCCATTTTTAAACATTTCGCAACTCCTTTCGCCAACGCCATCGTTGTCCTTGTCGTCGCCTTTTGCAAAGTGGTGATAATTTCTGCTTTGTTGCGAAAATGACAACATTTTAACCCGACAGAGTCTACCCACTTGCAGCCCAGTGCACTAAGAATAAATATGTAAAAGTTTAAGTAATTATTGTTTTTAAAATTAGTTAATAATTAATAAGAGATTCATTGGAAAGGAGATATTGTCAAGGAACTTGGGAATTATAATAGAAGGAGTGTAGAACTAATATACCTGCTAAATGGTAAAATATATATTGAGATTTTAACTTATAATTAATATTAAAAAGAAAATAATTATTTTAGAAATACTTTTAGACATTTAAATAAGTTTTTTTTAAGACTTTTAATAGTAGTCTTTGATTTTGGTTTATTTTTTAAGAAAATTAAGGCACAGACTGTTTCTTTTTTATTTTTTATGACTCCAGCTATTGTTTTTTCATCTCTAATATTTAAAAAAATA
Source organism: Drosophila monieri (assembly GCA_035047585.1). Taxonomy (NCBI): domain Eukaryota; kingdom Metazoa; phylum Arthropoda; class Insecta; order Diptera; family Drosophilidae; genus Drosophila; species Drosophila monieri. The sequence goes on along the minus strand of JAWNPJ010000061.1, from coordinate 7,853,724 downwards.
TTCTTTCTAAGATGAGCCATTTTAAGATCATTTTCTAAGCTTTTAATGCTCTTAAATCCTAATATTTCAATATAAATCGATTATTTATCATTAAAATGTTATCGATAAACTAAGAGTGGCTTATAAGACTGTATGACTGGAATATAAGAATAAAAGATTAAACTATAAGACTAACAAACTTAGAGTGGAAAGTAAAATATTAATATAATGTCTAAGTAATCTAATAATCTTAATAATAATATTAAGATAATTATAATCTAATAATAGTCTAATAATCTTAAAGTTAAAAGCTTAAATAATGCATTTAATATATATTTTTATTGTTTATTTTATGAAAGCACTATTCTAAAAACACTTAACATTATCAAGACTACCTCTGAATCGTTTTTTCAATAAGTTCAACCTTAAACCCTTATTTTTTCTGAGTGTATATCGCATTTAGAGCCACTCTCCCCCCTTTCCCAAGCAATGGACGCGACTTGTGTCGACTTTTAATGGTTTTTCATCTTATTAGCAGGAAAAAGTTCTTTGTCGCCTTTTGTTGCCACGCCCCCATACTCCTCCCACCTTCCACCTTCCACCACCCTCCTCCTCCTGCTGCAGGCAGCCCCCCGTGGAAAATGGCTAACTGCTAGCGTTTCAGATTTATTTGCAATTTTTGCTCATTTGGCAAAAAAAAAAAAAAGTAACAAAAGGGGAGCGATAACTGAAAAGCGCCAAAAAGAGGAGGAGAAGAGGAGGAAAAGAAAAGAAAAACAAAAAAAGGACGAGTAGTAAACAGAAATAGAGGACGATGCCGAAAAGTCCTTTGTCTTTAGCCACTTTGCTGGAGTCCTCCTCGGGTTACATCCTTTTGGCTTTTCTTGCCCTCACCCTTAGTCCTTAGAGCACCCACTCCCCCTACTCTACCCCCCTCTTGGCACCGCTTTTCCGCTTTTCCAGCTTGTTGCTTTTCTGTTGCTGAGGGCGCATAATTAAAAAAGTTTCATTTCATTTTGTTGGGTTTCTTGGTTCGTTTCGCCTGTTTATGTTCATTTGTTTTCTTGTGTAGGTTTCTGGGGTTTCTCCCCCACTCCCTCCCCCTCCCCCTCCTCTCCATCAGCCGGGCTGTGGGCGTGGCCATACACAGACATCCCCAGCTTGTTTGCCGCCTTTTGTCTTAATGATTACCGCCTTCTTGCGTTTTTTGTACGGCTCGTTTAATTTAATATTAATCTAAGAAGTTTGTTTGTTTTTTATGTGTTCTCCTTGTTGTTGTTGCTTCTGTTTAACCAAAAAGCTGCAAATGACTCGAGACTTGGGCGGGATATTATTAAATGGCTTATAGGACTACCAACGGCCTCCACGGCCAGACCACTGCTAACTTTAATTAAAATTATGTTCTCGGCTTGTCGCAGGGGGAGGGGCTAGGTATTAATTGATTTGGAATACTAACTAATTGGAACTAAGGATCGAAACATAACGGTTAGACCTATTATCAGTCTTTGGAATCGGATAACTATTGGCCAAGATATAGGCTTTGCTTTAAAAAACTTTTTTTTTTTCTCGAAAAATTGTTTTCTAAAATGTTTGTTTTAAAAATAAAACACAGAAAATAAGCTTCAATATTTTGTTTTTATTTCGTTTTATAAGCTATCATAAAAAGCTCTTGATAAAAAAAAAAAAAAAATTTTAATTTTTTTTCCACCTTGCACCCATCGGCCTTATATAGGCTGAGTCTGAACCGGTTGCGAATTATAACACTTTTCGGATTTTTTTTTTTTATTATTTTTATAATCACTTAATGCCATTTTAGTACAAATTTAGTTTGGAAGGCAGTTTCTAACGGAAATAGCTTGAAAAAGTCCTTGGGAAGTGTTTCAATTGGAATTCTAAGAAAATGAATCTCATAATTAATATTTTTAATATTTCCTTAAGAAATCTCTCCTCTTAGAGGTCATCGATCTCTTACTAACTCTTAACTTAATATATATCTTAATATATATCTCTATTTTTAATGACTTGTTGAATTTTTAAAAAATATTATAAAATCTGAAGCCCACAGAGAAGGGGGTTAAGCACCTTACCTTCCATTTGAAAACAAAGCAACAAAGCGGCCAAAAATGGCATTGGCCTGCCGCCCAACCACCCACTCCTTTTCTCCCAGTGTGGGTGCGAGTGCTTGCAGTCCCACGGCAGCTGCAAATTATGCTGCGAATTTATAGATTTTCTATGACCCTATGGGTTGCCATGGATGGTCCGCGGATTTGCCCAAAAAAGGGGGAAGGGGGGGAAGGGGGCAGGGGGTGTGCACTGCACATGGAAATTAAAGTGCGGAATTTTTGGATGAGAATCAGCAATGGGAGTGGGATCAGTGGAATGGAAACAGTTTTCGCGAAAATTAACCCCCGACGGAGTTTGTGAAAGCTTCGCGGAGCACACGGACCAACACCAAGCCAGCCCGGCGGATAAATGAATGAATAAATGAATGAATGAGTGCGCAGAGGAGGTGGCACAAAAGACAGTGGATGTGGCACAGACTAGTAGAGGATTTGAGGGGGCGGAGAAGGTAGAAAAAAAAAAACAGGGAACACAGCATGCACTTCCTTTGTCGCGAATGCAATATTAAGCAGCGTGCGGCGACTTTGACATGCCAACTATTGTGGATTTGCCCGGTCGAGCTGGCAGCGTCTGTCCGGCGCCCTTCTGGGCCACGCCACTGGGCACCGCTCCCCTCGCGCCCCCCATGGCATATTTCAGATGCATATCCACAAGGCTGGAGCGCACCGAGAGCGCGAATATGGAATTTGTTTGCCAAACATTTCGCATTCCAAACAGTTCCAGAGTTAATCAGCAAGAAAGGTGAAGAATGGAGTTGGGGGTAGGGATAGGAGAGCATTTTAAGGAAGAGATTTGAAGATTTTTATTAGATATGATACCCGGTACTTGCCTCTGATAACCTTAGCTCTGCCTCTGCTATAATCTCTACTATTTATTCTCAATCTTTAAAGGCAAGAGCTTCACCCTCACCATTGTCATCTCAACGAATCCCATCCAAATAGCCACCTACACGAAGGCCATCAAGGTGACCGTGGACGGACCCAGGGAGCCCAGGTCAAAGGTCAGGCACCAGGGCTTCCATCCATTCGCATTCGGGCCCCAGCGCTTCGGACCAGATCCCCTGATGGCAGGACTGCCCTTCAAGTTGCCAGGTAAGCTAAAAAAAAGTGAGAAACAGTCTCCCAGAACTCCTCCTTTGACTTTCCCGTCGAATCTGAGAGGATAACCATCAAGTTATCCGATTTTGAGGGCTCAGCGGCAAACTGACAGCCTCGAGGGCCTTCTCTCCCCCGACATATCAATGTCAGGCACCAGGGGGTTAAGCCTAATGATGGGCCAGGGTGGGCGGGGGTCCTGGCCAGGTGAGCTGGTTGCCAGTTTATTTTGGCCGCGGGCCGTGCGCGAAATTAGCTGTAAATAAATATATTTGCCAGCCCCTGGCCCTCGTCCTTCGAAGGATTAAACGAACCGAAGCCCGAAAATTCCAATGCCAGCGGCGCAAAAAAATAAAGGTTTTCGGCGGTTTGGTGGGGAGGGTTGAGTGCGGATCTGGATTGGCTAATGGGTTAATTAGAGATAGCTGCAGACTTAACCGGATAGGTTGGCGATAGAAACAAATAATCCCCATTACGGGAAGGCTCTTTTTGGGCTTTTGCGTCTAATGAGATGGCTGCTCTTTTATGGACTTCCAGGCCATGTCCATAACTTGATATTTTTGCAAGTGAAAGCGATAGCGGGGTGGGCTTAATGGATAATATTTGTTTGCTTTTTATTCCGTTTTTAATAAACTGGTTTTAACGAGGTTTCGGAGGTTTCTCCAACCGCAGGGGTGTTGGGTTAAAGGTTGAAGAGGATAAGACTTGTAATAATATTCATTATTAGAAGAAATATTAAAAGGTACTAATTAGTTGCCTAAGACTTGTAACTACTTTTTATCTTTCCATTTTTATTTATTTTTCGAGCTAATTCCTACTGTCAGATTCCAGGGCTACATTTCAAGACGCTTCTTCCACCAACATTCGATAACTGCGTCCTACAAGTGATTTTTTATCGAGACTAGTAGGCCCTGGTGATGGCTTTTTTTTGGCCAAAAACTTTATAAAAGGCGGCCTTCCTTCCCTTCACAGTCATTAGTTATCTGACCACCAAACAGTTGACTTCTCACTTTCTTTTTATTTTTCTTTTAATATTTAATTTTTATTTTTATTAAATAAAAAGACTGGTCTCTTATTTTCTTATTTAATTTCCATTTCTCCAACTTATTTTTCTTTTTTTAACCTGGGGCCTAATTTCAGTTAGTTTCTCGAAGCAGAGTACCGTGACTTCTTTGCTTCTTTTTTATTGAATTAATTATTTTTTAGTTGAGGCTCTTTTTCCAATTTATTTTTATTAAAAACCTTGGGCTCTGAGCTCTTATTCAGCTGATCCTAGTGCTAGACTTGTTTTCTGCTTATATTTTTATTATTTTATTATAAAAATATTATTTTATTATATTAATATTTTTATCTCCAATATATTTTTATTATAAACCTTGGGTTGTGAGCTCTTATTCAGCTGATCCCAGTCCTGGACATGATTTCTGCTTATATTTTTATTTATTTTTATTCTTAAAGTGGGCCCTATTTGTTGGAGGTCCTGGGTGGTCATTGATTGGGTTTTAATATTTCTTTTTATTTTTAAATACTTTGTCCTTACATTTTGAAAAGGGTTTATAAGTCTATAGCCCAGCTAAGCACTCCTTTGGAAGGACAACTGATGTCTGATTGTCTGAAATACAAAATCGATCGAGGAAACCCCTCCTTAATTACACAAAGAACGGGGAACAAGTGTTTTGGTAAGCCTTTGTCGACAAAGCCATGACCGAAAAAAGGCGAACCGAGTCCAATTGAAGGGAAATGGGAGCGAGCCACCCGGAAGGCATCATAAATTTCATAGCGAAATTGTTAAATTTTAATAAAATCAAAGCGTATCAAACGCGATTTGTTCACCAGACGACTGTTTCTTGCTTTCCCTTTTTTGTTTCATTTTTTTTGGGCGTAGCAATCGTCCTTGGCAGTCGTTATCCTTGTTCGCAGCCTGGTTATATCGCGTGTTTATTGTTGCAACAGACGCGCGGGGCTCTTTAAAATAATTTAAGGCCTTATGGCCTTTGGAGGGTTGGGTTTTTGGTTTGGTTTTAGGATTTGCAGGGTTCACGGCTCGGCAGGATGGAGGACGAAGGACTCTGTTCAACCACCGATGCGCGATGCGCATTTTCAGGACTTCGTCTTGGCAAGGCGGCGCAACTGACTCGTTAAAGGATTAAAATCATTTTAATGGATTTTTCAAGCTGTTGTTTTGTTGTATAATTGTCGCCAGTGTTGTGCGCCGTGTGCCTGCCACTGTTTCCATAAATAGGGCACACGGAGCAGGGTGGCACTGACAGCCGCCCATCCACCCGTCCATCCTCCCTGCCTCGTCCTTGTCGTCCTGCGCCCAACTCATTTGTCATTATCCTTATGCTAATGGCTTGAGGTGTTAATGAGGAACTTTTCGCCCCAACAAGTAGGCTTCAAGAAATTTTCATAATTTATATATTTAATTTTATTAGTTTTTATTTAATTATACTTTAAAATATTTTCATTTTGAATTTATTTGAAATTTAGTTAAAAATTAATTAATTAAAACTCTTCCTCTTAAGAGCCCTTTTCTGTTTATTAATTTTGAACCCTTCATTTGTTCAATTATTGCTGTCTTGTTTTCATTCAAATATTGATGAATTGATTGAGGGCCAAAGGGTTAGAGGGTCAAAGGGCCAGAGTCGGGGTCACCATCAGGGTTGTTGGAACTCGAAATCGAAATGAATTCATTTAATTTTGAATCCTTTTTGATTGATTTTTGTTCTTTTTTTTTAAGCCTAATTGTCAGCTATTTTTTATATTTTTTGTTTTAAATTTTAATGATAAAATTAATATTATAAATAAAACTTATCTACTTATCTACTTAAAATATTTTATTTATTAAATAACTTACTATTTTTTAATAAATTAAAACCAAAAAACTATCCAAGCCTAAGGGGCAAAAAAGTTAGAAACGACTTGAGTATTATTTTCAGTTGCAAAGCACAAGGATGCGCCAGGACCTCTCGCCCAGCGCTGGCAAAGTGACAGAGCAGCAACTGAAAAAGTCTCAAAATTACATTAAAAACTAAAAGGACTTTGTGTGCCAGCGTGTGTGTGTGTGTGCTGCGAGTAGTTTTTTGCCGAAACGAAAAATGTAGTTGACTCCTTTTTTGGCGAAAAGGACGAGACGGAGAGGGGGCGGCTGCGTGTCAGAGAAAGTTTGCCAAATGATTAAAAGGACTCGGCAAATATGTGCGATAGTAGTCGAGTAGTTAAGAGTCCTTTTCGCCCCGAGACGCTGTAACGAAATAAATATAAAATGGCGTTGTAAGCAGAAGCACATTAGTGACACACACACACGTATCCTTTTTGGTCCTCAGCCCCATGTGTAAGTGTGTGTGTGGAAAAGTGGAAAATTTGTAGCTTCCGCAGCGGATATCCTGTTTCACACACGTCTTGCCTGCCCTCTCCCGACCCCCTTGCTCCTTATTTTTTGACTGTGTGTGTGTGTGTGGGTCTATGTGTGTTGGTAAAAAAGTTTCGCGTTGCGTTTTTAGTGAAAATTATATTAAAATTTTACGCTTGATGTAATTTGTGTCATAAAAAGCCAGCTACGCGCTAATGTTTTAAATGAATTTTCTGCTCGAATTAATTTTTGTTCCACACACACACACCTCCCCTTTCACACACACACACACACACCCCCCCTCACACCTTACTTGGCCCGCGAATCTTTACAGTTTCTTTATTTATTTCCCATTTTTTTTCCCCCCAAACTAATTTTTTGTTGGAGTAATTTTTTCCCCTATTTGGGGATTGGGATTATTTATTTAAAACCCCTTTTTTCTGTTGGACCGGCCCTCAAAGGCAAAGATCAAAGTGTGTTGGCTCCACACCCTTAAACACACAAAGGCACACACGCACATGTCTGAGCAGTTGCTTATCCTTGTTATCCTGCGATGCCAAGGGGGTAAGCAGGCTTCCCCCCAAAAACGGTTATTCCGAAAGTGTTAAAGGAGCTTAAATATATTACAAAGTGTTTGTTAAGTTTTAAATTATTTAAGAAGAGAACAATTATTTTAGTTTTATTTTAAATATTAAATAATTGATTTTATTAAAAGTTTTATTTGAAAATTTGACAAAAACTGAATAAAACTTTTAGGAATAGTTTTTAAAAAGACTCTTAATCTCGAAAAACTTAACCCTCTTAGGACAAATGAACCAATTAAAAGTAATAATCAGAACCCTTAGATAGAGTCATTAACCCCTGACTTTGGCATCTATATTAGCGCTGACTCTGACCCGAGCAGCACCCTCTTTGATCTACTAGCTTCCTGTCCCCCTTGCCGCATTCCCTGGCTCTTTTTTCGGGGTGGCTTTAAAGGGTTAACTGCAGCAGCCTTTAAACAAGTTAATAAACTGAGAGCCCTTCCCAAAAACAAAAAAAATGAAAAGAAAAAGGCCAGGCGGCAAAGAATGAGATGATATAGTACATATAATCAGACATGCAGACAGACGCACAAAATTTGCACAGTCACGGCCACGGGCGTGGGTGGTCGGGGGGCGCTGGGCCCAAGGCGAGGCCTACGGCTCAATTCGCCAGACAAGAGCTAAGCACACACAGAACATATATATTCGGAGATATTTTAAAGTCATTGTCCTTGTGGGTCCAAAATGGGATCGACCCTCTTCGCTTCTACCGCTCTCCTTTTTTTTTTGGCTCCCCCCAAGGACATATTACAGCATTGATTCAATTTCATGTCAATTTACGTGTCAATGCGACACTAATACGCCAGGGGTCGTGGCCTCTGCTCAGAAACGGAAGGTGGAGCTGGCAGTGGTGGGTGGGAGGAAGGTGCAGAGAGAAAATTAGGGCCATTCCGGCAGGGTTTTTGTTAAAAAATAATATTTATTTAATAGATTAAGCAAGAAACTCCATTAAACATAACTAAAATATTAAAAATAATAAAATATAAGCGAAATATTAATTATTTTCAGACCAAACTCGAACTCTAAGCTTCATCTTAGAGCCTAAAAGTAGGCCCTGAAATCTTAAAGGCCTACTTTTATTTTAAATTTAACTTTTCATAATTTCTCACCACTTTTCCCTCAGTGCACAAGCGGGTGTATATTTAAAATTATTTACAACTTTTTGGCAAAAATATGTTTGTCGAAGAAAAAACAGGGGTTCGACTCCCTGCGCTTAATATTCTCCTTTTTTTTGGTAATAACTTGCGGCCTGTTTGCGCCTTGGCCTTGGTTGGCATGCGTGCGTGCGAGTGTGCCCGGACAAGGGGGCATTCATATCCTGCGTATCCTGGCAAGTGTGAGATTGGCATTCCAAGGCAGCTGACAGAAGGAGACACCCCCCTTGGTGTCTCACTTATTGAACGCGTGTGTTGACAACACTTGTGTTTCGGTGAATTTGTGCGTATTGTGCGTGCGGGGGTGGGCTGGTGGAACGGTTGGTTGGGTCCTGTTGCCAGGATCCCTGACAGGAGGCAACAAAATGGCAACAAATTTGCCAAAACAATTTGCAAATCTACAACAAATGCATGTAAATACTGATATGACAGACACTCGACACAAAAAACGCCACACACTGGCTTGGGGGTGGCGTTTTAAAAGTCAGCCAGCAGGGGTGGGTGGGTGAGGGTGTGCAGGACCTCTCACCTGTGGCGAATGCCGTCGATAAGCGATTGGCAACAGCTGCCTCAAGAAGGACCAGCTGGGAGGTCTTTATTAACTTGCTACCGTTCTCGAACGAAGCGTAGAAAATGTTTCACTTTTCACCTTTTTTTTGTACAACCCTGCCCCCCCGTTGCCCAGGGTTGCCTAGCTTCTGGAAGAGTTGGGGTGGGGGTGGAATCTTTTTATTGATAACCCATTGTATCGCATCGTGTGACATATTTCTATCCTAATATGGGGAAACTATTTTTATATTAAGTTTTAAGAAAGATTTCCCTTTGTGCACTTTTTTTTTAAGAAAAAGTAATTCAAAAGTTAGCCTAGACTCTAGATTCTTAGAAGAAAGTGTAGGCTGGCAGTTAGAAAGACAAAACATAAAAAGATCTTATTTCTATTTAGTTTTTAATATTCTTAAATGATTTGTTAAGATTACCATAAGATGGCAGATATATTAACAATTATCCGACATTAAACCATCTTTATTTTATTAAATATATTTATACGACTTTAAAATTTATTATAATTTTATGAAATTAAAAAGAAATTATACAAGAAAACAGAGTTATAGAAGAGTTATTTATATAAAATAATATTACATATACATAAATCCTTCTTTGAAAAAGAAAATGGTTAAAAAATCATTAAAAATATAATTACAATTAAAAAAGAATTGTTTTAAAATTATAATTTTAAATACTATATTATTAAAATTAAAATTATTTCTGCCAGTCTCTTAAATCTTAGACAAAGGCTTCTACAAAGACATCTTAAACATCCTCTTCTATTTACTAATTTTTCCTTTTTTTTCATTTCTGATTCACATAAAAAAATATTTATTTTTAAATTTTATACAATTAAAATTAAAAAAAAAATCACAACTAAAACACAAACTTGTGAGAGAAAGACAGAAAGCCAGCGGCATTTGGAAATTTTGCGAAAGTTCCGCGCCGAAAAGTAGGCAACGGCAAGCAGCAACAGAATGTCCTGTGCGCCTTCTGCCGACGCCGGTGCCTTCGTGTGCGTGCCTGTTCGTGTGAGTGGGTGTTGCTACTGTTGCTGCCTTTGCTTTGCTTTGCCCTGCCGTTATCCTGCGCAGGCGTTGTGCTCTCGGGGGCTTTGAGTGAGAACTCAACACCGCTTTCGAGTGACTTTTCGAGACCATGTACTTGAACGATTTCCCCTGATTCGTCGGCTGGATAAGCGAGGGGTGGTGCGGGGTTGGCAGCACAGTAGCCAGCCATCCAGCCAGCCACCACAACTCGCACTCCCACTCCCACTGCCCCCCACCCCCCTCATTTTGTGGTGAGTTAGAATACCGGCTTGGTCTCATTTTGTTTTTTTTTTGCTTTTTGCTTTTCTTTTCCAAGGAAACGTCTTGTGGCAAGAAATTGTTGCGCGCCGTTGGGTTTTTTGTTTTTTTCTGTCTTTGCTTTTTGCTTTGGTTTTTGTTTTTGCTTTCGTATTTCTTTGCTTCTTTCGGACGCGCCTTTCGTTTTCATTGCGTGCGGCTCGGCGAGGATGGCGGGGGTGGCGGTGGGTTAGTCCTGGGCCCGGCGAGGAGGGGCGGCCGCTTTTCCGATTTTCCTGGCAACTTGGCGAAATGCCGTCGGTGGCATAGAAATTTCAGCGCATTTGCCGACGGCCTGTCGCTGCCGCATTAGCGGAAGGTCTTCGACAAAATTCCGTGGGAATATTTTCCTCTATTTTCTAGCAAGGCTTGTATTTCTGGGACATTTTAGGGGATTTAATATTGGGAAATGAAATATTTTAAAGAATTTGTTTTATGGTTTTTTGTTGCATTTTTGTTGTTTTAAATTTGAGTTGTTTTTATTTATTTTTGTTATAAAATGCACTTATATCTTGTTTAATAAAAAAAAATCATTAATTCTTAGTTTTTGAATCTATGGGTAAAGAAAATTATTTTTTTTTAGCTTAGCTAGACTCTTCTAAAACCATTTTTTTTATTCCTAAAACAAACAAATTTTAAAATCTCTGATTAATGCTGGTTCCTCCTGTCAGATTTCTGATCGAAATAGTTTAATTTCTTTCGAAATTAAAAGAGTTTTTTTGAAGTATTTTTGTAACTTTAATTTCTTCTTCTTGTGAGCTTAATTTTCTAAATTTAATATAACCAATAATTATAATAATTATAATTATACAATTTCAAAAAGAAACAATACATTTTTCCGCTGGCTTCTGGCCCCGAAATGTATGCTATGCTTTTTTATGCCCAGGAGATGCCGCAGAGGCGGCAACAAGCATACGCCCCGTGTGACGGCCTCTTCTCGCTTCTGTAGGGCGTCCCCCCTCTCCGGCCGCCCACCCCAGCCAGCCAACCAGAATCTCCCCACATTGCGGTACCCAAAAAAAAAAAAAAAAGAAAAAGTGAAATAAAAGAAAAAAAATGTAGAAGAAAAGAAAGCGGAGAAAGCCAAAGCGTAGGACGTTGGACTCATGAAAGCTTTTTGCGGCGCACCAATGGCACCGCGTTATGCTCCTGCACACACACACACACACACACACGTATGGAGTCACTCATGTACTTGGGAAAATCCTAGGGAAACTGTAGGAGGCAACTTTCGAGGATGTCCCAAAAGGGAATGCACACACACTCTCACACACACACACACACAGTTGCTACACCATCGACGAATACCGTTACGAGAAGAAGAAGCAAGCCTGGCAACAAAAAAAAAAATGAAAGCAGAGAAGAAAAATAAAGGAAAACGCAAAGGAATGGCAAACCCAAAACTGACACCAAAAGCGGCTAACCCTTTATCGCACATAGGGTTTCCTTACAGGACCGCATATTTAGGTTTCAGTTATGGGGTCTCACTCTGCCCCATGCCTCCGGAGTGCGGACGCCTTCTCTTTCCCCCCTCCCCCCTTCCCCCTCCATTGGCCGTCTCTTTCCATTCGCCTTTGCCTTCTCACTCTGGCACTGGCACTGGCACTGGACACACCAACACTGGGACATACATATGTACATAGTTTTGGGTTACCCAAAATCGACGTGATGTTATATTATATGGAAACACAATTTGCTCAATGGTCTGCTGTTGCCAGCTGCTTGCTGCCTCGGCTGGCGTCTCTGCCTCAGCTGGCGTCGCTGTCGCAGCCGCAGTCGACGCAGATAGCTCTGCCAACTTTAAGTAGCACTCGACATCGTGGGCGGTACCCCGATTTCTATATGTATCTTTCTGAAGGGGTTAGGGGGCTGGGGCAGTATCTAGAAGATGGAGTGCCTGGGCAGGGGGTGGGGCCAAGAAAGACAGGAGGGGTGGGGGGTGGGGGGTATGGTCGTGGCAGTGCCCCCTCCGATCGTTGTAGTTTTGCGGGCAGTAACTGCTGCCATTTTGTGTGACACAAAACTAAGACCCGAACTATAAAACAGCGCCCCAGCTGCCAGGATAACAAAAGAAAAAAGGATACTCCCGAATAAATAACTGAGCAAGCCCAGAGCCAGACATGAGCCAAACAATGCCAACACTTTCCAAATTTCATTTAAAATAAAAAACTTAAATGATAAAAGTTTGGAGATAATGGCTGACGGGGATTTTAAATAGAAGAGTAGAAGAGTAGGAGTATCATTAAGAAGTCTATAATAAAAGCTCTTATATATATTAAAATATGGTATTGAGGATTGAGCAGATTCTACCAGAACAGATCCTTAAATTCTTCAAAGATTCTCAGGACTTGGAGTTCTTGGACTTGAGGCCCATGAGGGCCATGGGTCCATGAGGCTATGAGGTATGAAGGTTCCTAAGAGGTTCCTTCTTAGATGTTCCAGGAAGTTTCAGAGATCCATAGAGTTCTATACTATAATCTATAATGATTATGCAGTTTATATAATATATATAATATATATAATTTAATAATTAATATATTAAACTAGTGTTGAGAAACTCTCAGTAGGCGTTGACTAAAACTTGAACCAGTGCTGCAAAAGTTATATTGACACTTAAAATAGTGTTGCGAAAGGAAGTTGGAAATATTTGGTATATAAGGCGGTTCTGTTCCAGCCAGAATCAGTCGCTGCCCGCCTCCAGAGCAGTTAAGAACTCACTTTTTCCTTTCTTTTCTTTTTTTTTACTCAATTTTATTATTTTACTTCTTAAAATGGTATAATATTTATTTAAATATTATTTTGCAAATGGATGGACTGAAAAATATATTTATTTCCAAATGATGTGGCTTCTATGAACAATCTGCGCATATGATCCTTGGCCTAATTTTCAATTTTGGATTAAATTGTTTATTCCCAATGGCAGTGGCCTCTTCAGGATCTCTACATGAAGAAGTCTGGGTCCTGATTTTCTTATTTACTTGGCTTTTCTTTTTTTATTTTATGGAAATATTTTAACTATCAGTGGCCTCTCCAGCAACTCATGTAGTCCTTATATTCCTTCTTTTCTGCTATTTTTTTATATTTTATTTTTTAAATTTATTTCGAAATGCGGTGGCCTCTCCAGCAAGTCATGTAATCTTTATATTCCTTCTTTTCTGCTATTTTTTTTATATTTTATTTTTTTAAATTTATTTCGAAATGCGGTGGCCTCTCCAGCAAGTCATGTAATCTTTATATTGCTTCTTTTCTGCTATTTTTTTTATATTTTATTTTTTTAAATTTATTTCGAAATGCGGTGGCCTCTCCAGCAAGTCATGTAATCTTTATATTCCTTCTTTTCTGCTATTTTTTTTATATTTTATTTTTTTAAATTTATTTCGAAATGCGGTGGCCTCTCCAGCAAGTCATGTAATCTTTATATTGCTTCTTTTCTGCTATTTTTTTTATATTTTATTTTTTTAAATTTATTTCGAAATGCGGTGGCCTCTCCAGCAAGTCATGTAATCTTTATATTCCTTCTTTTCTGCTATTTTTTTTATATTTTATTTTTTTTAAATTTATTTCGAAATGCGGTGGCCTCTCCAGCAACTCATGTAATCCTTATATTCCTTCTTTTCTTCTATTTTTTTTATATTTTATTTTTTTAAATTTATTTCGAAATGCGGTGGCCTCTCCAGCAAGTCATGTAATCTTTATATTCCTTCTTTTCTGCTATTTTTTTTATATTTTATTTTTTAAAATTTATTTCGAAATGCGGTGGCCTCTCCAGCAAGTCATGTAATCTTTATATTCCTTCTTTTCTGCTATTTTTTTTATATTTTATTTTTTAAATTTATTTCGAAATGCGGTGGCCTCTCCAGCAACTCATGTAATCTTTATATTCCTTCTTTTCTGCTATTTTTTTTATATTTTATTTTTTAAATTTATTTCGAAATGCGGTGGCCTCTCCAGCAACTCATGTAATCCTTATATTCCTTCTTTTCTTCTATTTTTTTTATATTTTATTTTTTAAATTATTTCGAAATGCGGTGGCCTCTCCAGCAACTCATGTAATCCTTATATTCCTTCTTTTCTGATATTTTTTTTTTATTTTATTTTTTAAATTTATTTCGAAATGCGGTGGCCTCTCCAGCAACTCATGTAATCCTTATATTCCTTCTTTTCTTCTATTTTTTTTATATTTTATTTTTTAAATTTATTTCGAAATGCGGTGGCCTCTCCAGCAACTCATGTAATCCTTATATTCCTTCTTTTCTGCTATTTTTTTTATATTTTATTTTTTAAATTTATTTCGAAATGCGGTGGCCTCTCCAGCAACTCATGTAATCTTTATATTCCTTCTTTTCTGCTATTTTTTTTATATTTTATTTTTTAAATTATTTCGAAATGCGGTGGCCTCTCCAGCAACTCATGTAATCTTTATATTCCTTCTTTTCTGCTATTTTTTTTATATTTTATTTTTTTAAATTTATTTCGAAATGCGGTGGCCTCTCCAGCAAGTCATGTAATCTTTATATTCCTTCTTTTCTTCTATTTTTTTTAAATTTTATTTTTTAAATTATTTCGAAATGCGGTGGCCTCTCCAGCAAGTCATGTAATCTTTATATTCCTTCTTTTCTGCTATTTTTTTATATTTTATTTTTTAAATTTATTTCGAAATGCGGTGGCCTCTCCAGCAAGTCATGTAATCTTTATATTCCTTCTTTTCTGCTATTTTTTTTATATTTTATTTTTTTAAATTTATTTCGAAATGCGGTGGCCTCTCCAGCAACTCATGTAATCTTTATATTCCTTCTTTTCTTCTATTTTTTTTTATATTTTATTTTTTAAATTTATTTTGAAGTGCGGTGGCCTCTCCAGCAACGGCCTCACCAGCAGCGCATAGTCCTTGGCACATAATTCTTATTTTCTGATTTTTCTATCTTGATTAATTTGTTAACCTTTTCACTGGTTGCTTTTTTTTATTTTAATTTCTAATTTAATGTTGTGGAGTCTGACCTCTAGATCCACCATAGGATATTCTGGGTCCTGATTTTCTGATTTACATGGCGGCTTCTCTTAAGAGATATTTGAGCCTTTTTTTATTTTTTTTTGAATGAAATTCCTAATATATTTATTATTTAGGCAAGGCCTTGCTTTGACTTGCTTGCACTTCTTCCTGTGACTATCTGATTCCCTATATTCCTTATTTTTTTTATTATCTATTTTTTCGAAATAATTTTTTTTTTATTTAAAAAACAAGAATGGAAAGCTAACTCGGCAGATCAAATTAGTTTGCCGAAAGTAGAATCCATACAAAGTCCCAGTCTTCTAACTTAAAAAACAACAAAGTTATGGCATTTCCGATCAATCAGTTATATGGCAGCTATAGGATATAGTTGACCGATCCCGGCCGTTCCGACTTATATACTGCCTGCAAAGGAAAGAAGGATGTGTGCAAAGTTTGAAGTTTGCGTAGAAACAGACAGACAGACGGACAGACGGACATGCTTATATCGACTCAGGAGGTGATCCTGATCAAGAATATATATTCTTTATAGGGTCGGAGATGTCTCCTTCACTGCGTTGCACACTTTTGACCAAAATTATAATACCCTCTGCAAGGGTATAAAAAGAGCTAAATATCAAAATAAAAGCTTATAAGAAAAAGTAAGCACCTATATCCTTTCTCTAGAAAGGAAGCTCCAGATGAAGGACACCTATTAACTAGAACCTTCTTAATTCTCACTTTAAGACCATCTCTAAATTATTCAAAACAAGGCTTCTTAATACATATTATTTCTTTAATTAAATTGCATTTTTTACTTAAAAAAAAACTTCCAACAATAAAGAAGTTTTGAAAAACAGAACTAAGCTCCACTATAACCCTCGAATAATACTCTCCTTTGTTGAAATATATGAGGAAAAACCCAACAAAAAGCTCAAATTTGAATAGAGAAAACCTTAAAGCGAGGAGCCACTTCATTATCCTGCAGGATTCTCAATCTTGCTTCGAGTGCCTCGCATAATTAATGCGAAGCTCGAGCCATTTCTAAAGGCTCTTCTTTGCCAGACAATGGCCCCTCGAGGAAACTTGCCTTCTCAATGACATCCTATTGCACTCTACATATATATATATAGTGGTGCATGTCCTTCCCCCTCTCCCCCTTCACTTTTTGCAATATATCCCCCCCCCTTTCCCCCTTTTCCAGAAAGAATTGTTTTTTCTTCTGGCTTTGTTTTGACGATTGAGGAAAAGTTTTGATCAAAAAAGATGCCAGACGGGGAGCTTCTAAGATGATGCCTGACAAGTTGTGACTTTTGCTTGTTTGACCCAGTTTTCCACGTGTATTGTTCCGATATCTCATCGGCTATATACAGTCTATATATATAGACTATGGGAGGGGGGGTGGATGACACTCAAATGAAAATGGAAATTGTCAGTCGGCCATGCCAATCAAGTAATGCATTTCGTGGAAAATTCACAGCACTTGCCAGTAGGGTCTTGAGACCAAAAGGATGTCTCCAGCGGAAGAAAGGGGGTGGGGCGGGGGGATGCCATTGCCAGTGGGACAGTGGCAGTCCTTGAGAGGCGGAAGAGGGGAGGCGACCCGGAGGCTTGGTTCCTTTGGTTGGTTCGTTGGTGTCACATTTTCGGTAAAATTTTGGTTTGCAAACTTTGGCAAAACTTGGCCAAGTATTTAGCCTCAAGTGTGTCGAAGCGAGACGGAAACAGGCCAGCCAGCCACTCGAAAGAGACAGCTAGCTGCCATACATGCATCAAGTGTGAAAGGGACAGGGCGAGTGGGAGCGAGAGGGCGAGTGAGAACATGTGAGTGTATTGCGGTCGGTATTGGAGAATTCTCTCGGTCTCAGTGTCTCGGCTTCAGAGTCTTGGCGTTTTCTTAAGCAGCCACTGTTGGCCATTTCTCCTTGGCTTCGAAGGGCACTGCGAAAAAAAAGGAGTCACTTGTTTCAATTTGTTACAAAATATTATAGTTTGTAGATTTTTTAAACTGAGAAGGCTTGAAGGCTGAGAAGTGTGGGACTTGTAGTTTTAAAGTCAAAATTTGGAAGACTTTTATTTAAAATTAATACAACAAACAATTCTTTTTATTATAATTTAATAATTATATTAAAAAAATAACCTTTTCTACAATATTTTCCAAAAGTTTCGAGCCCTAGACCTAACCTATAACCTATAGCTTCCAAGCAGAAGCTTTTGTCGAAAATTTATAACAAAAAATTTATAAAAAATAGAAACTAAAATAATAATTATATTTTATTTAAATTATAATTTATTCTATTAAAATTATACTAACTTTTGATGTAGCCTACTCGGCGTATACTTGATATATTTTGGTCTCCGTGCACCTTGCTTCTTTCGGGCCATTTCGCTTTCTGTGTCTATGTCTCTGTCTTGGCCTCTGTCTTGGTTATCCTGGCCGCAGTCGGCGTCTCGTCCTGGCGTCTACGTCTGCAATCGAAGGAGCCAGAATTTGGCAAAAGGAGCAGGACTCTAGCAGGTCGAGTGCAGTGGCAGAGGCAGTAGCAGTAGCAGTGGCGGTGGCAGTGGCATGGCGATGCGATGCCCGCAACTGTGGGCTGCCACTTGATGGCGGACTTGGCCACACCGAACTTGGCCAAAAGCGAGCGAGCGCCAGACAGAGACACAGCGAGTGTGTGAGAGCCAGAGGGGGCAGGTGGGGATAATTTTAATGAATTTATTTAGAAGTTTGTCTTGGGGCAGGTGGCTGCCGTTCTTATTGGACGCACAGACACATACAAAGGATGCCGGCCAGGCCCAGTCCCAGGCCCAGGCCCCCCTCCCCTCTCTTAAGGACCTTTATATAAACAGCAATGGCTGCCGCTCCAAGAGTCCTGAGGGAGGGGAGGACATCCTGGCCAATGTTGTTGTTTTCCCGGCAACCAAAATGTGCGGCAGCATTTTTGGTCTTGCACAGTGGGCTATATGTGGTCAAGACGAGGCTTTGTCTTGGCCCGCTCCACTCGCTCTCTCGCCTTTTTTCGGCTTTTGTTTCTCGGTTTTTTGGCCAGCCAGATTTTCGGGTTATTGGTCTTGGCATTGCACTTTGGCCGAGGGGTTTATGAACTGTTCGGCCAGCCAGCCCAGCTGGTTAACGGGAGTTATCTTCAAAAAAACTGAAATTATTGCAGGTATTTCCAGGGAAATATTATCAAAATATTAAACATTTAAGGGTTATAGTTCACCGAATTGAATTAAATCTTAACTTTCATCTTTTGAGTTCGTTTTTTAAACCTGAAAACTAGTGTTGAGAAACTCTCAGTAGGCGTTGATTAAAACTTGAACCAGTGCTGCAAAAGTTATATTGACACTTAAAATAGTGTTGCGAAAGGAAGTTGGAAATATTTGGTATATAAGGCGGTTCTGTTCCAGCCAGAATCAGTCGCTGCCCGCCTCCAGAGCAGTTAAGAACTCACTTTTTCCTTTCTTTTTTTTTTTACTCAATTTTTATTATTTTACTTCTTATAATGGTATAATATTTATTTAAATATTATTTTGCAAATAATTCAATGGATGGACTGAAGAATATATTTATTTCCAAATGATGTGGCTTCTATGAACAATCTGCGCATATGATCTTGGCCTAATTTTCAATTTTGGATTAAATTGTTTATTCCCAATGGCAGTGGCCTCTTCAGGATCTCTACATGAAGAAGTCTGGGTCCTGATTTTCCTATTTACTTGGCTTTTCTTTTTTTATTTTATGGAAATATTTTAACTATCAGTGGCCTCTCCAGCAACTCATGTAGTCCTTATATTCCTTCTTTTCTGCTATTTTTTTTATATTTTATTTTTTAAATTTATTTCGAAATGCGGTGGCCTCTCCAGCAAGTCATGTAATCTTTATATTCCTTCTTTTCTGCTATTTTTTTTATATTTTATTTTTTAAAATTTATTTCGAAATGCGGTGGCCTCTCCAGCAACTCATGTAGTCCTTATATTCCTTCTTTTCTGATATTTTTTCTATCTTGATTAATTTGTTAACCTTTTCACTGGTTGCTTTTTTTATTTTAATTTCTAATTTAATGTTGTGGAGTGTGACCTCTAGATCCACCATAGGATATTCTGGGTCCTGATTTTCTGATTTACATGGCGGCTTCTCATAAGAGATATTTGAGCCTTTTTTTTATTTTTTTTGAATGAAATTCCTAATTTATTTATTATTTAGACAAGGCCTTGCTTTGACTTGCTTGCACTTCTTCCTGTGACTATCTGATTCCTTATATTCCTTATTTTTTTTATTATCTATTTTTACGAAATAATTTTTATTTTATTTAAAAAAAAAGCGCCGGAAAAGTCAATTTTTCAAATATTCCTTTTACTTAAAACTGTTCTTGTCTTGAATATGTTTTAGGATTCGCCCATCACCTGGTGGGGATGCACAGCCACTTGCATGCCCCCGACTGGCGCGCCCACATGGCCTTGGGTGGCCGGCCGGCAGGATTTCCCGCAGGACCCTTCTTCGGGCATCATGCGGCGGCCGCGGCGGCGGCTTTTCCCACGGCCAGCAGCCTGCGCGGACTGAGTGGTTGGTTTTCCTAAAGCCCCAACTATTATTTCAAGGACACTGATACTATTATTATCCTTTGCAGCAGCAGATAACCAGCAGCAGCAGGCGCATCAGCAGCAGCAACAGCAGCAGCAACTGGCCCACAGCACCACCAGCCCCGAAGGATCGCCCACCACCACCACCACCACAAGCGGCCACACCCAGCTGAGCGCCTTCGTCCAGCCGCCCATTGGATGCTCCTCGCCGGTGCTGGCTCCCCTCACCAGTCTGCAGGACAACGACAACAACAACAACACTAACAACAACAGCAACATCGATGCAGGATTCGAGAGCGACAGCATTTCGGTCACAGGATCACCGCGCAAGTCCCTGGGCTCGCCGCTGACCCACGACGAGGAGGAAACGGATTCCATATCCCGCGAAGAGAACACGAATCATAACAATGGGATGGCAGGGTCCTTAGGGGAGAGCTCGCCGGGATCGGGAGGAGCCTTCACGGCTCTCATCCAGCGGAGCAAGAATCCGACGGACCTGTTTGGCGGCTTTGCCGGGGCAGGGAGCGGCAACCATTTCCCGCCGGCGCACAGCTTCAACCCCGCCCTGGCCGCCCAGCTCTTCCTGCAGAGCCCCTTGCTCCCCCAGTCCAGCCAGTGGCTGTACAGCCAGCTCTACGGCAGCTACAGTGATCTCCCCTGGCTGAGGAACGCCGCCGCTGCCGCAGCAGCCTCCAATCTCAACCCGAACACCACCCCCACGCCCACGCCCGAGGGGGTGCCGCCCTCGGGCCAGGACCACGACGGGGTGAACCTCATCAAGCGCTGTGTGACCTTGATAACCCACAACCCCCCCGACGCCGAGAACGCCAACCCGAACGCCTCGCCCCCCGTCAGCTCCAGCCGGCGGTCGCCGTCGCCCGTAGAAACCATCGACCTGGACGACGTTAGCACCACCTCAAGGTCGGCCAGTGGGGCGTCCAGCGGCGAGGCAGGCGGTGGCGCCGGTGGAGGACTGGCTGGCGGCGTGGGTGGAGCAGCAGCAGCAGTGTCCGGAGGAGGACCCATCCGGAACAGGACTCCCAAGCCATCGGCGGATGTTTGGCGACCATACTAGCGGCTGGCGGCCGCCTTGCTCGGGGCGGGGGCGGGAGTGGGAGTGGGGGCGTGGCCTGATCCAGGGGTTGGGTGTGGGAGTGGGGATGTCTATACCACTCCCCAAGAACAACAACAACAGCAGCAGGAGCAGCAGCGGCAGTAGGTGTTGTGAATAAATAGTCGCCATATCGCAGCTGGCCAAGATTGCTTCACAAGTGGGTGTGTATTTTGTTTTTATTTTATTATTTTTTAACACGATTAACCAGAAAAAATAAGATAGTTTTAAGGCGGAAGCCTCTCAGAGTTACTAACTGGAAAAACTAACTCTAATTAGTTATAATTCAGTCAGTACTTTTCCGATTTAGAAATCTTATATCTTTCCGAGCTTGGCGTTTCAAGCTCTACTATTTTCCATCAAAATCTGTCCAATAAAAATTTTTAACATTTTTCGAAAATTTTGAAAGGGGTAGTATCATAAAAATTATCGAAAATTGGATCAAAATTTTTGTTGTCGGATTTTAATGCCGAAAGATAGTACTCGAAGAGCCAATAACAGAAAGATATAACTTTAATGGATCGGACAAATATTGACCGAGCTATGACCTTTAGAAAATGACATTTTGTAAAAAATTTTCAAAATCTTTAAAAAACTGAAAATTTTAAAATTTCTTGGAACTTTTTAGGCCAATATCTCAGCTAATAAATCGTGATAAAAATCTCGTACAATCTGCTTTAAAAAAATTGAATGAAAAAAAGTATGACCATTATTTTTTCTTTTGAGATTTGAAAAAAATGTGGCATTCCTTAGATAAGAAATGGCTTCACTTCTAAGACCCAACCAAAGAAAACTTTTAGTTTTATAAAAAATACTCTGAAGAATAATTAAATATGAAATCGAAGCAAGTCTATAAAAAAGTTTACCAAACTAAGAGATACTCACTGATCCTCAAATGTTTTACCGATTGTCTTAAAGAAAAATGTGCAATATTTGTTAATAAAATAATACTTGTTAAAAATATATTTTCCATCAGGATAGTAGCTTGAGGAGCTCCCAGCCGTAAGGCCAACTTGTGAAGCAATCCTTGGAATGTGTAATTTTTGTGTGTTTGAATTTTTTTTGTTTTTTTTGGTAAACCCTAAAGTAAGCGGCTCACATATCGAATTTAAATCAATTAGCAAGGCCCTAAGAATCGTTTAAGTAATAGTTCGAGGCGGGGGCCTCTCACATATAGAAGGATATATGCAAATCGACGAATAGATATATAGACACCAGATCTGTGTACATTATATATTGCTCTGCATACTTGCCCCTCCTAGGAAACCAGAATGAAATACAACAAGAATTACGTTTAGATGTTTAAGAAATAAGAAACGAATAACTTTTTTTTGCAACATAAAATGGAATACAACTAATGACGAAGCATATTTTAAAATTTATTAAAAATAAATTTAAGAAGAATACACCGAAAGTCAGATGATTTGTATATAAAGGTACTTTGAAGTAGTGTGCCAACCCTAAAAAAAAAACCAAAAATTCGTTAATAAAAATTTCAAATTAAAAATTTATCAAGTGGACTATTAATATTAGAGACTATTCTTTTTTTTTGTTAATAAATTTTGTGTTGATGTAGATCAGGAAGGTTTTGTTCAACTTTTCTTTAAAGTTTTTTGCTTTTTTTTTCTAGAGGATTTTCGAGGGAAAAATGGAGAAGCCGCAGAAAGTAAACGGGGGCGTGAGGGCTGTGGCGGGGATTTGGATAATCAGCGCCGCCAAGAAAAGCTTTTAAGAAAATTAATTCGCCACCCCCCTGCCTCGAAAAAATAAAGGGGTTAACAAAATCAGGCAAAAAAAAAGAAAAGCAGAGCTGGGAAATGGAAGAGGAGAATTAAATTTATTACCGAGTCTGAAGTCTTTTTGGCGCAAACAGGGAAATCTCCGAGCAGCCGAATAAAAAGTTTAAATAAATGGTCAAACTTGAAAGCGGAAAAAAGTGGCAAGGAAAAACGGGAAACGCTGGAAAAAGTGGCAAAAGGGTCGCCAAAGTCCAAAGGGGGCCAAAAGACTTTCAACTTGTGATGTGCTCCGCGACGGGCCTGTTTATTTAAGGCCTGTTCCCAGCGAATAATGAATGAGTTTTCCGTCTCCAAATGAGCTCTGGCTTCCATCCAAGACTGAAGATATCTCTCTTCCGGATATTCCCACATCATTTTTATTCTTCCTAATTTTTTGTTCGCCCCTTTTTTTCGATTCCCAGTGCCTAATGAAGCATAGAAACAATTAGCGAATGGATTCTAAGACGGCGCAGAAGTGAAATATACGGGGATTATCCTTTACCGAACCCAAGGGCTTAGTGTAATCGTTTGTCTTTAGCAGAGGATTAATTACTCCCGCACTTGTTCTTATTCTAAGGGAAAGTTTTTTCTCTCAACTCTTTTGCTTTTCTTTTTTTTAAGCCACTTAGGAGGCAATGAAAAATGCGCCACATCGAGGCTCTTAATCAAGTGATTAAAATTAAAGAATAGAATACTTAGTGTTCTAAGATTTAAACTTTAAATATTTATATCTTGTGCTCGGAAGGTGTCTAATGTGATTTACTTCGGCCTGGGATGAATGAAAGGCATTTGTCAACTTCTCCGCCACATCCCGAAAATCCCAATCCCAACCATATGTGACAGACCCGGGCAACCCTTTTCCAGCACAGGAGTTAAGGAAAGGGTCTATCTAGTAAGCTCGAAAATCAGAAACAAATGACAGAAAATTAACTCTGCCTTATGAGTTGGAACTGACAAATCGTCAGGAGCAGCCTGATCCTTAAAAGGGAAAATTAACATACAACACACTTTTGGCCTTAAAATAAAAACATGTACAGAAAAGGAATTAAAAATGAATAACCTGTAACGAAGGTTATCCTTCGGGGGTTGGTTTTTGTCATCAACCTTGTCTCCAGTGTCACCTTTTCCGAGGACTGTCCTGGCTGGCCAATGGCCCTTAATGTCTCAGCTGCCTTTTGATTTTCTTTGTCCGCTTGGATGGCTATGGACTACAAGGATATACAAGGATGTATAATCATTAATTTTAACTGCTTTTGTGACAGTTTTCTGTTGGTATTTATATTCTGTAAAAAATCTATAGCCTCCTCTCTGAGTTACAGAACTTTAAAGACATTTCTAAAAAAAAATCACTTTTTAAACCTTTTCCCAGCTTTTCCTTAGATTTCCCATTGTATGTCCTTTTTCTTCCTCAAAAATGACAAAAATCAGACTCGAAATTCTGACGCCGCCTTCCAATTTGGTCTGTCATAAAGTGGAATTGGGGGAGGGAGGACCAAGGATCCTGTCTGAAGACGTTGTCCTGGCTACCCTGGATGCTTTCTGCCTCAAATATTGACTGGCATTTGAAGGCGACGAATCCGGAGGAGGTGACTCAAGCCGAATTCCTGTCCAGGAGTGTGGGTGGGCAATCTTAAGAAATGGCAACGACACAACCTAATAAACAGTTGCCCAGGACGACCAGCGGTTGACATTGGCCAGCTTTTTACATTTTTACACTCGGAAAAAATATATAAAAAATAGGAATTCAGGATTAATTTTTTAATTCTTTCAAGCATTTAATTTTCTAGAATATTTTGAGTATAAACAGCCTACATCCTAATAGTATTTATTTTCATAAGATTTCTCTCAGTTTCCTAATTTGTGGCAGCTTGTTGGCAACAAAGGACAAAAAGGACTTCATATCGTGTGTTTTGAGGTTGAACAGGTTCGAAATTAAAGCAGCTGTCCTGGCTGGAGCTTCCACCCAAGCGTTAAATAGAAAATTTTATGTCCTGGCAACACACTCACCCACACAACTGCCCACCCGAAGCGAGATAGAAAAGAGACGGCCATAGACGCACAAATACATGTCCGGGCATGTCTATTTGAGGATCTTTGAGTCGCGCTTTCATTTCAATAAGTGGGCTTTCAATTAACATGTTTCCAACCCTCGAGCCATTTGACTTAACGTCATCATCAAGCGCCAAAAACTTAAGGCATGAAGGCAGAATTTGCCGTTTGTTGCTAATTATGCCATCATTAGGAGGAGGACACACACATCCCGATGCGTGTGTGCAATAAATTTGAGTGTCACCTCACCAACACCAACAGGGAATTGGGAATGGCGCCCCCCAACTTCCCCTTGTTCCGGTCGGCATCATGTGACTTCAGTTTATTGCAAATTGTTGCTCATGACGAGGGAATGGGCAGGGGCCTGTTTATTATGACGCCTGTGACAGGCGGCACACAAACACACGCCAAAGCATTATTACACAGAGAGAAAAAGAGGTAAAACGAAATCAAATCATATTAGTTGGCCAGTCATGGTTAGCTATTATTATGAATATTTATCTTCCTATGAAATTTTTTATTTTCTATTGGGTAATTATTATTTTTGCATAAATTTTTGCCAGTGCAGTCGCACATTAAAATTATTCTTGCATATCAGAGGCATCTCCTTTCGGCAATTGCCATCGAATCACTTGCAGTGCTAATTGCAATGCTTATTATTAATAAATTGCTTGATTGTTGCAGTCGTCGCATTCCACCGATCGGGAAATGTGGAGCTGGAGGGCCGACAGGAATGGGAAGAGCTACGGTAACGACATTTTAAGCTTGGAATGTGTGCACGAAGTGTGACAACAATCGAGGATAATCGGATATTATATCGGATGAAGCTTACCGCTATGAACCTGTAAGGACTACCACAGTTTGCTTTAAAATGGGTTTCGAAAAACCCTCTCCCTTCCCAACCTTTTTCTGGCAAATCCACGAACCTCATAGCCATTCCGATAGTGCAGTTATAGAACATAGCCATGGAAGGCCTTGCAAGTGCTTTTATTAACACTAAGGCCAGTGCTGTGAAAGGTTGCATTAAAACAAACTAGTGTTGCAAAATTGAATTAAACAGGTAGGGGCCCTGGAAGTGGTATAAAAGGGGGTTCCGTTCCAGCCAGAATCAGTTGCTGCCCGCCTCCAGAGCAGTTAAGAACTCACTTTTTCTTTTCTTTTCTTTTTTTTTTTACTCAATTTTATTATTTTACTTCTTATAATGGTATAATATTTATTTAAATATTTTTTTTTAAATAATGCAATGGATGGACTGAAAAATATATTTATTTCCAAATGATGTGGCTTCTATGAACAATCTGCGCATATGATCTTGGCCTAATTTTCAATTTTGGATTAAATTGTTTATTCCCAATGGCAGTGGCCTCTTCAGGATCTCTACATGAAGAAGTCTGGGTCCTGATTTTCCTATTTACTTGGCTTTTCTTTTTTTATTTTATGGAAATATTTTAACTATCAGTGGCCTCTCCAGCAACTCATGTAGTCCTTATATTCCTTCTTTTCTGCTATTTTTTTTATATTTTATTTTTTAAATTTATTTCGAAATGCGGTGGCCTCTCCAGCAACTCATGTAGTCCTTATATTCCTTATTTTCTGCTATTTTTTTTATATTTTATTTTTAAAATTTATTTCGAAATGCGGTGGCCTCTCCAGCAACTCATGTAGTCCTTATATTCCTTCTTTTCTTCTATTTTTTTTATATTTTATTTTTTAAATAGCACCTCTCTCTAAAGCTGCGGCGATTTAGTAGTTTAATTATTTAGTTCTACATGCAATGGCTTCTACTTTCTGAACATATACCGTTCCAGTGTCTTGTACTTCGAATTTGTTGTTATGGATTAATTTTTAATCATTTTTTATTTTAATTTTTATTTGAGCCTGGACTCCTCAAGATACTCCATAGAGGGAAGAAAAACAAGCACCAATTTTTCTTATTTACCCTCTTATTTATTTTGCTTGATAATTGTAATTGAGCCTTGTTTTCTAGATCAATATACTCAATATATTCAATAATGGCCCTTTCAATTTTGAGTTTGAGCCGCATTCAAAAACTAGTGCTGCAAAGCGTACAAATAGGATCACTGGAGTTGCGGCAACATTAGCGGAGCAACATTAGTCCAGCAACATTTGTTTCAGCAACACATTCTGCATCACAAGATTCGAACGTTTTGCAACACACATGTAACACGCTGTGCAACACCTGCAGTTGTTTTCTTTCAGGACCACGCCAAGAAATCCTGCAAAGACGACGATGTTGACTTTTCCAAGGTATCCAGTTAAGGATTCTCAGCCTGGAGGAGAGCGAATGCAAGGGAAAATGGCGCAGTCGACGGGGCGAGGGACACTATCCCTATTGCAACTATCGCGAGCTACCACATGATCTTGCAGCCGCCATGGAGGCTTGGAAATGACCACGGCGACAGGTCAACGATAAGTTAGAGGAAAACAAATGGCACTTTGTCCGTAAGATTGTTTCTCCCTATGCAGCTTTTAACTACCTCACGTGCGGCGGCGCCCCAAGCTCCTAAACATTGCCCAGAAGTACAAATGATCTTGAGTGAGGCCGATCATGTGAACATATTTTGACGACGCCGGGTACGCACCAAGTGAGTACGCGCTGAAAATGAGTGGCTCTTGTCCGAAAGAATGTTTCCGTCTTTCCAGCTTTCAATATATGCATGTAGGAGGGAAAATTGTAACGCTCAAGTTGGCAAAGTCGGAGATGTAAGCATTGCCAAGATCAAGCCGCTAATAGTGAGCCTGGAGGGAAGCCTGGAGCTGAAAGTCAACCAAATTTGTGATCCTGCTGATGTGAAACCGGCATGGATCTGCGGTGGCTGCGGACAAGACTTCTGCGGCAAATAACATTGTGGAAACCGTGACGACGATGCCAGGAAAAACTATGTAGGTTAGTATTGTGGAAAATAGGTTTATTTCTTACCGTATAGATCTTCATTCGAGCTAATCTTGTAATGCTGTATTCCCAAGACACAAGTTCACCACGGCCTGTTTCATTGGAGCCTGTGATCAACAGGAAAATTATCTGAAATTCGTGAGACTGGCGTTTTGAAACGGAGAAGGAAGCTATCAGCTATCCCAATGCTAAGACTGTGAGCAAACGAAAGGAGTTGGTGCCGGCATTCGGCTGGCCCAGGGCCTGGGAAAGATCTTTTTGGACAGCTACGAGGACGAGTTAAGCTTTGATCCTGGTACGCATAATGGCTTGAGACTAAATCAACCACCACAGCAGTCAGGAAGAGGCGTTCTCCATCGCGGGTGAGTAAATAACATTAATAGAGAAAATCATAGTGCATTGAGGTAATGTGGCTTCTACTCCCCAGGTGAACGAGATGCAGCCGATTCCGGTACACCAATAAATGGATCAACGCTCCATCGCCTCCCGATAATAGCCCAACCCAAAGAGGATCCTCACCTATCGTCCTTCCCGTCATAAAACCATCGGAACCTATGCCACTTGATGCCCAAAAAATACTATTAATTGAATCGCATTTATTCCTTAATTTAATCCACATATTCTGTAAACTAAGCAATAAAGAATTTTTTAAGGGTTTTATTCAAGGGGGCTGGGCGCAAGGATATTATTTCGCATCCGCTTCTAGAATCGATGGTTAATAGAATTCGGAACAAAACTGCTCGAACGAAATCGTAATGAGTTCAGATCTTTTTGATCAATGAACCAATCTGGCAAGGCTGCTGCGGCCAGATCGGACCACAATTGGCCGAGATATAGGCTCTAGAAAGAGCACTTCTGGCCCGATCTGGCTACGCCGCGATTTTTTGGAATCAGCGCCTCGATATTAGTCGAACTGCATCCAAATTTTTCCGAAATCGGACAACATTTTTAATTTTTTTTTTTTTTAATTTAGCGGCATTCACATTCCAAATTATAAAAAATTTTATTTCCCTTCGATGTTACCTTGACATATTTTATAGTTTTATATACCAGTCGATGCGCCTTATTTTTCCACATTTTATGCCCTATCACAATCTTGGATTGGATGCGAAATGGCCGAGATATTCACAAAAAACTGTTTCAAAAAATAGAGTCGACCTACTAGGCGTTTCTGTTCGCCTAGTACTTCAAGCCTGGTAGCGGCCGAAAATTGAAAAATTTTCAGCCACTTTAAACAGTGACGTCACGGCTTAAAGCGGCCAAAAATTTTTAATTTTCGGCCGCTACCAGGCCTGAAGTACTAGGCGAACAGAAACGCCTAGTAGGTCGATTCTATTTTTTGAAACAGTTTTTTGTGAATATCTCGGCCATTTCGCATCCAATCCAGGATTGTGATATGGCATAAAATGCGGAAAAATACGGCCCTTTTATCTGGCCAATAAGATCTGGTATTGGCCAAGTTAACACCGTGTGGTAAACAAATTTGGCTTAAAAAATTTTTTATATTTTCAATTGTTTATATCTTGGTCATTTCCCAACCGATCTGGAAGCGAAGTAACATTCCTGGATCAGGACTTCAATATCCTTCGGACTGCATCAAAGGATTTTAAAAATCGAACCACATAATGCTGTGCGGCATCCGCATTTTAGGAAAGGAGAAGCATCACGATTAGTGACGTGGACTACAATTTCATGGGGATCCTGTGATGCAGTTCGAAGGATATTAAAGTCCTGATCCAGGAATAGTACTTCGTTTCCAGATCGGTTGAAAAATGACCAAGATATAAACAATCGAAAAAATAAACATATTTTTTTAGGCCAAATTTGTTAACCACACGGTGTTAACTTGGCCAACTCCAGATATTATTAGCCAGATAGAAGGACCGTATTTTTGCGCATTTTTTGAGCTATCGCGATCCTTGATTAAATGCAAAATGGCCGAGTTATTCGTAAAAAACCTTTTCAAAAAGTGGAATCCACCTACTAGGCGTTTCTGTTCGCCTAGTACTTCAAGCCTGGTAGCGGCCGAAAATTGAAAAATTTTCAGCCACTTTAAACAGTGACGTCACGGCTTAAAGCGGCCAAAAATTTTTAATTTTCGGCCGCTACCAGGCCTGAAGTACTAGGCGAACAGAAACGCCTAGTAGGTCGATTCTATTTTTTGAAACAGTTTTTTGTGAATATCTCGGCCATTTCGCATCCAATCCAGGATCGTGATAGGTCATAAAATGCGGAAAAATACGGCGCATCGACTGATTAACAAAACAAAAGCATATGTCAAGGTAACTCCGAAGGGAAATTAAAATAACGTAAACAAAAATTTGTTAAAATTTCGAATGTGAATATCTTGGCAGTTTCAAAGCCGATCCGAAAATGGAATACAATTCTGATATCAGGACCTAAATATCCTTCGATCTGCATCAAAGGATTTTGAAAATCTAACAACATAATGCTGAGCGGCATCGGAATTTTAGGAAAGGAGAAGCATCAGGATTTGTGATAAGGACTACAATTTCATGGGGATCCTGTGATGCAGTTCGAAGGATATTAAAGTCCTGATCCAGGAATAGTACTTCATTTCCAGATCGGTTGAAAAATGACCAAGATATAAACAATCGAAAAAATTAACATATTTTTTTAGGCCAAATTTGTTAACCACACGCTGTTAACTTGGCCAACTCCAGATATTATTAGCCAGATAGAAGGACCGTATTTTTGCGCATTTTTTGAGCTATCGCGATCCTTGATTAAATGCAAAATGGCCGAGTTATTCGTAAAAAACATTTTCAAAAAGTGAAATCGACCTACTAGTCGTTTCTGTTCGCCTAGTACTTCAGGCCTGGTAGCGCCCGAAAATTTCACAATTTTCAGCCGCTTTAAGGCGTGACGTCACGGATTGAGCTTTGATTCGTGACGTCACACCTGGATGGGGTCGTGGCTGAAACGGGTCGTGTCTTGGATACACGTTTGTGTCTTAGGTGCCTGGTTTTTGTCTTGGATATTTAAAAAACCCAGTGGTGACGTCACGGATGGGTACTAAATCCGTGACGTCACGGCTTAAAGCGGCCAAAAATTTTTAATTTTCGGCCGCTACCAGGCCTGAAGTACTAGGCGAACAGAAACGCCTAGTAGGTCGATTCTATTTTTTGAAACAGTTTTTTGTGAATATCTCGGCCATTTCGCATCCAATCCAGGATCGTGATAGGTCATAAAATGCGGAAAAATACGGCGCATCGACTGGTTAACAAAACAAAAGCATATGTCAAGGGAACACCGAAGGGAAATTAAAATAACGTAAAAAAAAATGTGTTAAAATTTCGAATGTGAATATCTTGGCAGTTTCAAAACCGATCCCAAAACGGACTACAATTATGGAATCAGGACTTAAATGTCCTTCGATCTGCATCAAAGGATTTTGAAAATCTAAAAACATAATGCTGATTGGCATCGGCATTTTAGGAAAGGAGAAGCATCACGATTTGTGATAAGGACTACAATTTCATGGGGATCCTGTGATGCAGTTCGAAGGATATTAAAGTCCTGATCCAGGAATAGTACTTCGTTTCCAGATCGGTTGAAAAATGACCAAGATATAAACAATCGAAAAAATTAACATATTTTTTTAGGCCAAATTTGTTAACCACACGCTGTTAACTTGGCCAACTCCAGATATTATTAGCCAGATAGAAGGACCGTATTTTTGCGCATTTTTTGAGCTATCGCGATCCTTGATTAAATGCAAAATGGCCGAGTTATTCTTAAGAAACATTTTCAAAAAGGGGAATCCACCTACTAGGCGTTTCTGTTCGCCTAGTACTTCAAGCCTGGTAGCGGCCGAAAATTGAAAAATTTTCAGCCACTTTAAACAGTGACTTCACTGATTAAATCGGCCAAAAATTTTTAATTTTCGGCCGCTACCAGGCCTGAAGTACTAGGCGAACAGAAACGCCTAGTAGGTCGATTCTATTTTTTGAAACAGTTTTTTGTGAATATCTCGGCCATTTCGCATCCAATCCAGGATTGTGATATGGCATAAAATGCGGAAAAATACGGCCCTTTTATCTGGCCAATAAGATCTGGTATTGGCCAAGTTAACACCGTGTGGTAAACAAATTTGGCTTAAAAAAATTTTATATTTTCAATTGTTTATATCTTGGTCATTTCCCAACCGATCTGGAAGCGAAGTAACATTCCTGGATCAGGACTTCAATATCCTTCGGACTGCATCAAAGGATTTTAAAAATCGAACCACATAATGCTGTGCGGCATCCGCATTTTAGGAAAGGAGAAGCATCACGATTAGTGACGTGGACTACAATTTCATGGGGATCCTGTGATGCAGTTCGAAGGATATTAAAGTCCTGATCCAGGAATAGTACTTCGTTTCCAGATCGGTTGAAAAATGACCAAGATATAAACAATCGAAAAAATAAACATATTTTTTTAGGCCAAATTAGTTAACCACACGGTGTTAACTTGGCCAACACCAGATATTATTAGCCAGATAGAAGGACCGTATTTTTGCGCATTTTTTGAGCTATCGCGATCCTTGATTAAATGCAAAATGGCCGAGTTATTCGTAAAAAACATTTTCAAAAAGTGGAATCCACCTACTAGGCGTTTCTGTTCGCCTAGTACTTCAAGCCTGGTAGCGGCCGAAAATTGAAAAATTTTCAGCCACTTTAAACAGTGACGTCACGGCTTAAAGCGGCCAAAAATTTTTAATTTTCGGCCGCTACCAGGCCTGAAGTACTAGGCGAACAGAAACGCCTAGTAGGTCGATTCTATTTTTTGAAACAGTTTTTTGTGAATATCTCGGCCATTTCGCATCCAATCCAGGATTGTGATATGGCATAAAATGCGGAAAAATACGGCTCTTTTATCTGGCCAATAAGATCTGGTATTGGCAGTTAACACCGTGTGGTAAACAAATTTGGCTTAAAAAAAATTTTTATATTTTCAATTGTTTATATCTTGGTCATTTCCCAACCGATCTGGAAGCGAAGTAACATTCCTGGATCAGGACTTCAATATCCTTCGGACTGCATCAAAGGATTTTAAAAATCGAACCACATAATGCTGTGCGGCATCCGCATTTTAGGAAAGGAGAAGCATCACGATTAGTGACGTGGACTACAATTTCATGGGGATCCTGTGATGCAGTTCGAAGGATATTAAAGTCCTGATCCAGGAATAGTACTTCGTTTCCAGATCGGTTGAAAAATGACCAAGATATAAACAATCGAAAAAATAAACATATTTTTTTAGGCCAAATTTGTTAACCACGCGGTGTTAACTTGGCCAACACCAGAGATTATTGGCCAGATAGAAGGGCCGTATTTTTGCGCATTTTTTGAGCTATCGCGATCCTTGATTAAATGCAAAATGGCCGAGATATTCACAAAAAACATTTTCAAAAAGTGGAATCCACCTACTAGTCGTTTCTGTTCGCCTAGTACTTCAGGCCTGGTAGTGGGCCAAAACCGACGTTTTCGAAGGCGAAAAAAAAGTGCAAGTCATTCCGAAAAATAAAAACTCCGAAAAACTCTGGAAAATTCAGGAAAATTCATGAAAATTCAGGAAAATTCAGAAAAATTCGAAAAAAATGTGAAAAATTCGAAAAAATCAGGAAAATTTGGGAAAATTCGGGAAAAATTTGAAAAATTTCGGAAAACCTTTTAAAATTTCGGGAAAGTTTTGTGAAATTTTGAAAAATCCCATTTATTTTGTACCCCCCTTTAATAAAACATGCGTAAATGTTCAACATTTTATTGAATTTTTTACAGATCATACAGGCTTACTATACTATAAGTAGACTAAAATAATTATACTATAATTAGACTACACTATACCTAGACAATATGTACTATAACTAATCTATCAGAGACTTAGAAATACATATATGGTAAAACTTCTGGAAATGCTGCTTCAAGGACCTCAATTGGCATAGATTCCCACGACGCATAACTGAAGATCCTCCTTGCGTTGGCCCTGGCCCTTTGAATTTTTGCAAAAATGCGCCTTCTAGAGCCTATATCTCGGTCATTTGTGGTCCGATCTGGCAACGCCGTACGTTTTCGGAATCAGCGCCCCAATATTAGTCGAACTGCATCCAAAGTTCTCCGAAATCGGACAACAAAATTTTTAGCGAAAATCGAAAAAAATCGTGATGTAAACCCTTTCCATTTTTTCGAAAATCGGGTCGAAAATGAGTTGTTCGATATCGAAAAACTAGTGATGCAGTTCGAAGGACATCGATGTCCTGATTCCAAAAATGCACGGCGTTGCCAGATCGGGCCAGAAATGCGCTTTGTACAGCGTGTATCTCCGCCGTTTGTGGCCCGATCTGGCAACGCCGCGCATTTTCGGAATCAGCGCCTCGAAATTAGTCGAATTGCATCCAAATTTTTCCGAAATCGGACAACAAAATTTTTAGCGAAAATCGAAAAAAATCGTGATGTAACCCCTTTCCATTTTTTCGAAAATCGGGTCGAAAATGAGTTGTTCGATATCGAAAAACTAGCGATGCAGTTCGAAGGACATCGATGTCCTGATTCCAAAAATGCACGGCGTTGCCAGATCGGGCCAGAATTGCGCCTTCTGGAGCGTATATCTCGGCCGTTTGTGGCCCGATCCGGCAACGCCGCGCATTTTCGGAATCAGCGCCTCAATATTAGTCGAACTGCATCAAAAGATTTGCGAAATCGGACAACAAAATGTTTAGCGAAAATCGAAAAAAATCGTGATGTAACCTCTTTCCATTTTTTCGAAAATCGGGTCGAAAATGAGTTGTTCGATATCGAAAAACTAGTGATGCAGTTCGAAGGACATCGATGTCCTGATTCCAAAAATGCGCGGCGTTGCCAGATCGGGCCAGAATTGCGCTTTCTAGAGCGTTTATCTCGGCCATTTGTGGCCCGATCTGGCAACGCCGCGCATTTTCGGAATCAGCGCCTCGAAATTAGTCGAATTGCATCCAAATTTTTCCGAAATCGGACAACAAAATTTTTAGCGAAAATCGAAAAAAATCGTGATGTAACCCCTTTCCATTTTTTCGAAAATCGGGTCGAAAATGAGTTGTTCGATATCGAAAAACTAGTGATGCAGTTCGAAGGACATCGATGTCCTGATTCCAAAAATGCGCGGCGTTGCCAGATCGGGCCAGAATTGCGCTTTGTACAGCGTGTATCTCCGCCGTTTGTGGCCCGATCTGGCAACGCCGCACATTTTCGGAATCAGCGCCTCGAAATTAGTCGAACTGCATCCAAATTTTTCCGAAATCGGACAACAAAATTTTTAGCGAAAATCGAAAAAAATCGTGATGTAACCCCTTTCCATTTTTTCGAAAATCGGGTCGAAAATGAGTTGTTCGATATCGAAAAACTAGTGATGCAGTTCGAAGGACATCGATGTCCTGATTCCAAAAATGCGCGGCGTTGCCAGATCGGGCCAGAATTGCGCTTTGTACAGCGTGTATCTCCGCCGTTTGTGGCCCGATCTGGCAACGCCGCGCATTTTCGGAATCAGCGCCTCGAAATTAGTCGAACTGCATCCAAATTTTTCCGAAATCGGACAACAAAATTTTTAGCGAAAATCGAAAAAAATCGTGATGTAACCCCTTTCCATTTTTTCGAAAATCGGGTCGAAAATGAGTTGTTCGATATCGAAAAACTAGTGATGCAGTTCGAAGGACATCGATGTCCTGATTCCAAAAATGCGCGGCGTTGCCAGATCGGGCCAGAATTGCGCTTTGTACAGCGTGTATCTCCGCCGTTTGTGGCCCGATCTGGCAACGCCGCACATTTTCGGAATCAGCGCCTCGAAATTAGTCGAACTGCATCCAAATTTTTCCGAAATCGGACAACAAAATTTTTAGCGAAAATCGAAAAAAATCGTGATGTAACCCCTTTCCATTTTTTCGAAAATCGGGTCGAAAATGAGTTGTTCGATATCGAAAAACTAGTGATGCAGTTCGAAGGACATCGATGTCCTGATTCCAAAAATGCGCGGCGTTGCCAGATCGGGCCAGAATTGCGCTTTCTAGAGCGTTTATCTCGGCCATTTGTGGCCCGATCTGGCAACGCCGCGCATTTTCGGAATCAGCGCCTCGAAATTAGTCGAACTGCATCCAAATTTTTCCGAAATCGGACAACAAAATTTTTAGCGAAAATCGAAAAAAATCGTGATGTAACCCCTTTCCATTTTTTCGAAAATCGGGTCGAAAATGAGTTGTTCGATATCGAAAAACTAGTGATGCAGTTCGAAGGACATCGATGTCCTGATTCCAAAAATGCGCGGCGTTGCCAGATCGGGCCAGAATTGCGCTTTGTACAGCGTGTATCTCCGCCGTTTGTGGCCCGATCTGGCAACGCCGCGCATTTTCGGAATCAGCGCCTCGAAATTAGTCGAACTGCATCCAAATTTTTCCGAAATCGGACAACAAAATTTTTAGCGAAAATCGAAAAAAATCGTGATGTAACCCCTTTCCATTTTTTCGAAAATCGGGTCGAAAATGAGTTGTTCGATATCGAAAAACTAGTGATGCAGTTCGAAGGACATCGATGTCCTGATTCCAAAAATGCACGGCGTTGCCAGATCGGGCCAGAATTGCGCCTTCTGGAGCGTATATCTCGGCCGTTTGTGGCCCGATCCGGCAACGCCGCGCATTTTCGGAATCAGCGCCTCAATATTAGTCGAACTGCATCAAAAGATTTGCGAAATCGGACAACAAAATGTTTAGCGAAAATCGAAAAAAATCGTGATGTAACCTCTTTCCATTTTTTCGAAAATCGGGTCGAAAATGAGTTGTTCGATATCGAAAAACTAGCGATGCAGTTCGAAGGACATCGATGTCCTGATTCCAAAAATGCACGGCGTTGCCAGATCGGGCCAAAATTGCGCTTTGTACAGCGTGTATCTCCGCCGTTTGTGGCCCGATCTGGCAACGCCGCGCATTTTCGGAATCAGCGCCTCGAAATTAGTCGAATTGCATCCAAATTTTTCCGAAATCGGACAACAAAATTTTTAGCGAAAATCGCAAAAAATCGTGATGTAACCCCTTTCCATTTTTTCGAAAATCGGGTCGAAAATGAGTTGTTCGATATCGAAAAACTAGTGATGCAGTTCGAAGGACATCGATGTCCTGATTCCAAAAATGCGCGGCGTTGCCAGATCGGGCCAGAATTGCGCTTTGTACAGCGTGTATCTCCGCCGTTTGTGGCCCGATCTGGCAACGCCGCACATTTTCGGAATCAGCGCCTCGAAATTAGTCGAACTGCATCCAAATTTTTCCGAAATCGGACAACAAAATTTTTAGCGAAAATCGAAAAAAATCGTGATGTAACCCCTTTCCATTTTTTCGAAAATCGGGTCGAAAATGAGTTGTTCGATATCGAAAAACTAGTGATGCAGTTCGAAGGACATCGATGTCCTGATTCCAAAAATGCACGGCGTTGCCAGATCGGGCCAAAATTGCGCTTTGTACAGCGTGTATCTCCGCCGTTTGTGGCCCGATCTGGCAACGCCGCGCATTTTCGGAATCAGCGCCTCGAAATTAGTCGAATTGCATCCAAATTTTTCCGAAATCGGACAACAAAATTTTTAGCGAAAATCGAAAAAAATCGTGATGTAACCCCTTTCCATTTTTTCGAAAATCGGGTCGAAAATGAGTTGTTCGATATCGAAAAACTAGCGATGCAGTTCGAAGGACATCGATGTCCTGATTCCAAAAATGCACGGCGTTGCCAGATCGGGCCAGAATTGCGCCTTCTGGAGCGTATATCTCGGCCGTTTGTGGCCCGATCCGGCAACGCCGCGCATTTTCGGAATCAGCGCCTCAATATTAGTCGAACTGCATCAAAAGATTTGCGAAATCGGACAACAAAATGTTTAGCGAAAATCGAAAAAAATCGTGATGTAACCTCTTTCCATTTTTTCGAAAATCGGGTCGAAAATGAGTTGTTCGATATCGAAAAACTAGTGATGCAGTTCGAAGGACATCGATGTCCTGATTCCAAAAATGCGCGGCGTTGCCAGATCGGGCCAGAATTGCGCTTTCTAGAGCGTTTATCTCGGCCATTTGTGGCCCGATCTGGCAACGCCGCGCATTTTCGGAATCAGCGCCTCGAAATTAGTCGAATTGCATCCAAATTTTTCCGAAATCGGACAACA
The DNA here is from genome assembly GCA_035047585.1 of Drosophila monieri. Taxonomy (NCBI): domain Eukaryota; kingdom Metazoa; phylum Arthropoda; class Insecta; order Diptera; family Drosophilidae; genus Drosophila; species Drosophila monieri. Next base: position 7,815,955 of record JAWNPJ010000061.1, on the reverse strand, counting down.
AAATTTTTAGCGAAAATCGAAAAAAATCGTGATGTAACCCCTTTCCATTTTTTCGAAAATCGGGTCGAAAATGAGTTGTTCGATATCGAAAAACTAGTGATGCAGTTCGAAGGACATCGATGTCCTGATTCCAAAAATGCGCGGCGTTGCCAGATCGGGCCAGAATTGCGCTTTCTAGAGCGTTTATCTCGGCCATTTGTGGCCCGATCTGGCAACGCCGCGCATTTTCGGAATCAGCGCCTCGAAATTAGTCGAATTGCATCCAAATTTTTCCGAAATCGGACAACAAAATTTTTAGCGAAAATCGAAAAAAATCGTGATGTAACCCCTTTCCATTTTTTCGAAAATCGGGTCGAAAATGAGTTGTTCGATATCGAAAAACTAGTGATGCAGTTCGAAGGACATCGATGTCCTGATTCCAAAAATGCGCGGCGTTGCCAGATCGGGCCAGAATTGCGCTTTGTACAGCGTGTATCTCCGCCGTTTGTGGCCCGATCTGGCAACGCCGCACATTTTCGGAATCAGCGCCTCGAAATTAGTCGAACTGCATCCAAATTTTTCCGAAATCGGACAACAAAATTTTTAGCGAAAATCGAAAAAAATCGTGATGTAACCCCTTTCCATTTTTTCGAAAATCGGGTCGAAAATGAGTTGTTCGATATCGAAAAACTAGTGATGCAGTTCGAAGGACATCGATGTCCTGATTCCAAAAATGCGCGGCGTTGCCAGATCGGGCCAGAATTGCGCTTTGTACAGCGTGTATCTCCGCCGTTTGTGGCCCGATCTGGCAACGCCGCACATTTTCGGAATCAGCGCCTCGAAATTAGTCGAACTGCATCCAAATTTTTCCGAAATCGGACAACAAAATTTTTAGCGAAAATCGAAAAAAATCGTGATGTAACCCCTTTCCATTTTTTCGAAAATCGGGTCGAAAATGAGTTGTTCGATATCGAAAAACTAGTGATGCAGTTCGAAGGACATCGATGTCCTGATTCCAAAAATGCGCGGCGTTGCCAGATCGGGCCAGAATTGCGCTTTCTAGAGCGTTTATCTCGGCCATTTGTGGCCCGATCTGGCAACGCCGCGCATTTTCGGAATCAGCGCCTCGAAATTAGTCGAACTGCATCCAAATTTTTCCGAAATCGGACAACAAAATTTTTAGCGAAAATCGAAAAAAATCGTGATGTAACCCCTTTCCATTTTTTCGAAAATCGGGTCGAAAATGAGTTGTTCGATATCGAAAAACTAGTGATGCAGTTCGAAGGACATCGATGTCCTGATTCCAAAAATGCGCGGCGTTGCCAGATCGGGCCAGAATTGCGCTTTGTACAGCGTGTATCTCCGCCGTTTGTGGCCCGATCTGGCAACGCCGCACATTTTTCGGAATCAGCGCCTCGAAATTAGTCGAACTGCATCCAAATTTTTCCGAAATCGGACAACAAAATTTTTAGCGAAAATCGAAAAAAATCGTGATGTAACCCCTTTCCATTTTTTCGAAAATCGGGTCGAAAATGAGTTGTTCGATATCGAAAAACTAGTGATGCAGTTCGAAGGACATCGATGTCCTGATTCCAAAAATGCGCGGCGTTGCCAGATCGGGCCAGAATTGCGCTTTGTACAGCGTGTATCTCCGCCGTTTGTGGCCCGATCTGGCAACGCCGCGCATTTTCGGAATCAGCGCCTCGAAATTAGTCGAACTGCATCCAAATTTTTCCGAAATCGGACAACAAAATTTTTAGCGAAAATCGAAAAAAATCGTGATGTAACCCCTTTCCATTTTTTCGAAAATCGGGTCGAAAATGAGTTGTTCGATATCGAAAAACTAGTGATGCAGTTCGAAGGACATCGATGTCCTGATTCCAAAAATGCGCGGCGTTGCCAGATCGGGCCAGAATTGCGCTTTGTACAGCGTGTATCTCCGCCGTTTGTGGCCCGATCTGGCAACGCCGCACATTTTCGGAATCAGCGCCTCGAAATTAGTCGAACTGCATCCAAATTTTTCCGAAATCGGACAACAAAATTTTTAGCGAAAATCGAAAAAAATCGTGATGTAACCCCTTTCCATTTTTTCGAAAATCGGGTCGAAAATGAGTTGTTCGATATCGAAAAACTAGTGATGCAGTTCGAAGGACATCGATGTCCTGATTCCAAAAATGCGCGGCGTTGCCAGATCGGGCCAGAATTGCGCTTTCTAGAGCGTTTATCTCGGCCATTTGTGGCCCGATCTGGCAACGCCGCGCATTTTCGGAATCAGCGCCTCGAAATTAGTCGAACTGCATCCAAATTTTTCCGAAATCGGACAACAAAATTTTTAGCGAAAATCGAAAAAAATCGTGATGTAACCCCTTTCCATTTTTTCGAAAATCGGGTCGAAAATGAGTTGTTCGATATCGAAAAACTAGTGATGCAGTTCGAAGGACATCGATGTCCTGATTCCAAAAATGCGCGGCGTTGCCAGATCGGGCCAGAATTGCGCTTTGTACAGCGTGTATCTCCGCCGTTTGTGGCCCGATCTGGCAACGCCGCACATTTTCGGAATCAGCGCCTCGAAATTAGTCGAACTGCATCCAAATTTTTCCGAAATCGGACAACAAAATTTTTAGCGAAAATCGAAAAAAATCGTGATGTAACCCCTTTCCATTTTTTCGAAAATCGGGTCGAAAATGAGTTGTTCGATATCGAAAAACTAGCGATGCAGTTCGAAGGACATCGATGTCCTGATTCCAAAAATGCGCGGCGTTGCCAGATCGGGCCAGAATTGCGCTTTGTACAGCGTGTATCTCCGCCGTTTGTGGCCCGATCTGGCAACGCCGCGCATTTTCGGAATCAGCGCCTCGAAATTAGTCGAACTGCATCCAAATTTTTCCGAAATCGGACAACAAAATTTTTAGCGAAAATCGAAAAAAATCGTGATGTAACCCCTTTCCATTTTTTCGAAAATCGGGTCGAAAATGAGTTGTTCGATATCGAAAAACTAGTGATGCAGTTCGAAGGACATCGATGTCCTGATTCCAAAAATGCGCGGCGTTGCCAGATCGGGCCAGAATTGCGCTTTGTACAGCGTGTATCTCCGCCGTTTGTGGCCCGATCTGGCAACGCCGCACATTTTCGGAATCAGCGCCTCGAAATTAGTCGAACTGCATCCAAATTTTTCCGAAATCGGACAACAAAATTTTTAGCGAAAATCGAAAAAAATCGTGATGTAACCCCTTTCCATTTTTTCGAAAATCGGGTCGAAAATGAGTTGTTCGATATCGAAAAACTAGTGATGCAGTTCGAAGGACATCGATGTCCTGATTCCAAAAATGCGCGGCGTTGCCAGATCGGGCCAGAATTGCGCTTTCTAGAGCGTTTATCTCGGCCATTTGTGGCCCGATCTGGCAACGCCGCGCATTTTCGGAATCAGCGCCTCGAAATTAGTCGAACTGCATCCAAATTTTTCCGAAATCGGACAACAAAATTTTTAGCGAAAATCGAAAAAAATCGTGATGTAACCCCTTTCCATTTTTTCGAAAATCGGGTCGAAAATGAGTTGTTCGATATCGAAAAACTAGTGATGCAGTTCGAAGGACATCGATGTCCTGATTCCAAAAATGCGCGGCGTTGCCAGATCGGGCCAGAATTGCGCTTTGTACAGCGTGTATCTCCGCCGTTTGTGGCCCGATCTGGCAACGCCGCACATTTTCGGAATCAGCGCCTCGAAATTAGTCGAACTGCATCCAAATTTTTCCGAAATCGGACAACAAAATTTTTAGCGAAAATCGAAAAAAATCGTGATGTAACCCCTTTCCATTTTTTCGAAAATCGGGTCGAAAATGAGTTGTTCGATATCGAAAAACTAGTGATGCAGTTCGAAGGACATCGATGTCCTGATTCCAAAAATGCGCGGCGTTGCCAGATCGGGCCAGAATTGCGCTTTCTAGAGCGTTTATCTCGGCCATTTGTGGCCCGATCTGGCAACGCCGCGCATTTTCGGAATCAGCGCCTCGAAATTAGTCGAACTGCATCCAAATTTTTCCGAAATCGGACAACAAAATTTTTAGCGAAAATCGAAAAAAATCGTGATGTAACCCCTTTCCATTTTTTCGAAAATCGGGTCGAAAATGAGTTGTTCGATATCGAAAAACTAGTGATGCAGTTCGAAGGACATCGATGTCCTGATTCCAAAAATGCGCGGCGTTGCCAGATCGGGCCAGAATTGCGCTTTGTACAGCGTGTATCTCCGCCGTTTGTGGCCCGATCTGGCAACGCCGCACATTTTCGGAATCAGCGCCTCGAAATTAGTCGAACTGCATCCAAATTTTTCCGAAATCGGACAACAAAATTTTTAGCGAAAATCGAAAAAAATCGTGATGTAACCCCTTTCCATTTTTTCGAAAATCGGGTCGAAAATGAGTTGTTCGATATCGAAAAACTAGTGATGCAGTTCGAAGGACATCGATGTCCTGATTCCAAAAATGCGCGGCGTTGCCAGATCGGGCCAGAATTGCGCTTTCTAGAGCGTTTATCTCGGCCATTTGTGGCCCGATCTGGCAACGCCGCGCATTTTCGGAATCAGCGCCTCGAAATTAGTCGAACTGCATCCAAATTTTTCCGAAATCGGACAACAAAATTTTTAGCGAAAATCGAAAAAAATCGTGATGTAACCCCTTTCCATTTTTTCGAAAATCGGGTCGAAAATGAGTTGTTCGATATCGAAAAACTAGCGATGCAGTTCGAAGGACATCGATGTCCTGATTCCAAAAATGCACGGCGTTGCCAGATCGGGCCAAAATTGCGCTTTGTACAGCGTATATCTCGGCCATTTGTGGCCCGATCTGGCAACGCCGCGCATTTTCGGAATCAGCGCCTCGAAATTAGTCGAATTGCATCCAAATTTTTCCGAAATCGAACAACAACATTTTTAGCGAAAATCGAAAAAAATCGTGATGTAACCCCTTTTCATTTTTTCGAAAATCGGGTCGAAAATGAGTTGTTCGATATCGAAAAACTAGTGATGCAGTTCGAAGGACATCGATGTCCTGATTCCAAAAATGCACGGCGTTGCCAGATCGGGCCAAAATTGCGCTTTGTACAGCGTGTATCTCCGCCGTTTGTGGCCCGATCTGGCAACGCCGCGCATTTTCGGAATCAGCGCCTCGAAATTAGTCGAACTGCATCCAAATTTTTCCGAAATCGGACAACAAAATTTTTAGCGAAAATCGAAAAAAATCGTGATGTAACCCCTTTCCATTTTTTCGAAAATCGGGTCGAAAATGAGTTGTTCGATATCGAAAAACTAGCGATGCAGTTCGAAGGACATCGATGTCCTGATTCCAAAAATGCACGGCGTTGCCAGATCGGGCCAGAAATGCGCCTTCTAGAGCGTATATCTCGGCCATTTGTGGCCCGATCTGGCAACGCCGCGCATTTTCGGAATCAGCGCCTCGAAATTAGTCGAATTGCATCCAAATTTTTCCGAAATCGAACAACAACATTTTTAGCGAAAATCGAAAAAAATCGTGATGTAACCCCTTTTCATTTTTTCGAAAATCGGGTCGAAAATGAGTTGTTCGATATCGAAAAACTAGTGATGCAGTTCGAAGGACATCGATGTCCTGATTCCAAAAATGCACGGCGTTGCCAGATCGGGCCAAAATTGCGCTTTGTACAGCGTGTATCTCCGCCGTTTGTGGCCCGATCTGGCAACGCCGCGCATTTTCGGAATCAGCGCCTCGAAATTAGTCGAATTGCATCCAAATTTTTCCGAAATCGGACAACAAAATTTTTAGCGAAAATCGAAAAAAATCGTGATGTAACCCCTTTCCATTTTTTCGAAAATCGGGTCGAAAATGAGTTGTTCGATATCGAAAAACTAGTGATGCAGTTCGAAGGACATCGATGTCCTGATTCCAAAAATGCGCGGCGTTGCCAGATCGGGCCAGAATTGCGCTTTCTAGAGCGTTTATCTCGGCCATTTGTGGCCCGATCTGGCAACGCCGCACATTTTCGGAATCAGCGCCTCGAAATTAGTCGAACTGCATCCAAATTTTTCCGAAATCGGACAACAAAATTTTTAGCGAAAATCGAAAAAAATCGTGATGTAACCCCTTTCCATTTTTTCGAAAATCGGGTCGAAAATGAGTTGTTCGATATCGAAAAACTAGTGATGCAGTTCGAAGGACATCGATGTCCTGATTCCAAAAATGCGCGGCGTTGCCAGATCGGGCCAGAATTGCGCTTTCTAGAGCGTTTATCTCGGCCATTTGTGGCCCGATCTGGCAACGCCGCGCATTTTCGGAATCAGCGCCTCGAAATTAGTCGAACTGCATCCAAATTTTTCCGAAATCGGACAACAAAATTTTTAGCGAAAATCGAAAAAAATCGTGATGTAACCCCTTTCCATTTTTTCGAAAATCGGGTCGAAAATGAGTTGTTCGATATCGAAAAACTAGTGATGCAGTTCGAAGGACATCGATGTCCTGATTCCAAAAATGCGCGGCGTTGCCAGATCGGGCCAGAATTGCGCTTTGTACAGCGTGTATCTCCGCCGTTTGTGGCCCGATCTGGCAACGCCGCACATTTTCGGAATCAGCGCCTCGAAATTAGTCGAACTGCATCCAAATTTTTCCGAAATCGGACAACAAAATTTTTAGCGAAAATCGAAAAAAATCGTGATGTAACCCCTTTCCATTTTTTCGAAAATCGGGTCGAAAATGAGTTGTTCGATATCGAAAAACTAGTGATGCAGTTCGAAGGACATCGATGTCCTGATTCCAAAAATGCGCGGCGTTGCCAGATCGGGCCAGAATTGCGCTTTATAGAGCGTTTATCTCGGCCATTTGTGGCCCGATCTGGCAACGCCGCGCATTTTCGGAATCAGCGCCTCGAAATTAGTCGAACTGCATCCAAATTTTTCCGAAATCGGACAACAAAATTTTTAGCGAAAATCGAAAAAAATCGTGATGTAACCCCTTTCCATTTTTTCGAAAATCGGGTCGAAAATGAGTTGTTCGATATCGAAAAACTAGCGATGCAGTTCGAAGGACATCGATGTCCTGATTCCAAAAATGCACGGCGTTGCCAGATCGGGCCAAAATTGCGCTTTGTACAGCGTGTATCTCCGCCGTTTGTGGCCCGATCTGGCAACGCCGCACATTTTCGGAATCAGCGCCTCGAAATTAGTCGAACTGCATCCAAATTTTTCCGAAATCGGACAACAAAATTTTTAGCGAAAATCGAAAAAAATCGTGATGTAACCCCTTTCCATTTTTTCGAAAATCGGGTCGAAAATGAGTTGTTCGATATCGAAAAACTAGTGATGCAGTTCGAAGGACATCGATGTCCTGATTCCAAAAATGCGCGGCGTTGCCAGATCGGGCCAGAATTGCGCTTTCTAGAGCGTTTATCTCGGCCATTTGTGGCCCGATCTGGCCGCAGCAGCCTTGCCAGATTGGTTCATTGATCAAAAAGATCTGAACTCATTACGATTTCGTTCGAGCAGTTTTGTTCCGAATTCTATTAACCATCGATTCTAGAAGCGGATGCGAAATAATATCCTTGCGCCCAGCCCCCTTGAATAAAACCCTTAAAAAATTCTTTATTGCTTAGTTTACAGAATATGTGGATTAAATTAAGGAATAAATGCGATTCAATTAATAGTATTTTTTGGGCATCAAGTGGCATAGGTTCCGAGGGTTTTATGACGGGAAGGACGATAGGTGAGGATCCTCTTTGGGTTGGGCTATTATCGGGAGGCGATGGAGCGTTGATCCATTTATTGGTGTACCGGAATCGGCTGCATCTCGTTCACCTGGGGAGTAGAAGCCACATTACCTCAATGCACTATGATTTTCTCTATTAATGTTATTTACTCACCCGCGATGGAGAACGCCTCTTCCTGACTGCTGTGGTGGTTGATTTAGTCTCAAGCCATTATGCGTACCAGGATCAAAGCTTAACTCGTCCTCGTAGCTGTCCAAAAAGATCTTTCCCAGGCCCTGGGCCAGCCGAATGCCGGCACCAACTCCTTTCGTTTGCTCACAGTCTTAGCATTGGGATAGCTGATAGCTTCCTTCTCCGTTTCAAAACGCCAGTCTCACGAATTTCAGATAATTTTCCTGTTGATCACAGGCTCCAATGAAACAGGCCGTGGTGAACTTGTGTCTTGGGAATACAGCATTACAAGATTAGCTCGAATGAAGATCTATACGGTAAGAAATAAACCTATTTTCCACAATACTAACCTACATAGTTTTTCCTGGCATCGTCGTCACGGTTTCCACAATGTTATTTGCCGCAGAAGTCTTGTCCGCAGCCACCGCAGATCCATGCCGGTTTCACATCAGCAGGATCACAAATTTGGTTGACTTTCAGCTCCAGGCTTCCCTCCAGGCTCACTATTAGCGGCTTGATCTTGGCAATGCTTACATCTCCGACTTTGCCAACTTGAGCGTTACAATTTTCCCTCCTACATGCATATATTGAAAGCTGGAAAGACGGAAACATTCTTTCGGACAAGAGCCACTCATTTTCAGCGCGTACTCACTTGGTGCGTACCCGGCGTCGTCAAAATATGTTCACATGATCGGCCTCACTCAAGATCATTTGTACTTCTGGGCAATGTTTAGGAGCTTGGGGCGCCGCCGCACGTGAGGTAGTTAAAAGCTGCATAGGGAGAAACAATCTTACGGACAAAGTGCCATTTGTTTTCCTCTAACTTATCGTTGACCTGTCGCCGTGGTCATTTCCAAGCCTTCATGGCGGCTGCAAGATCATGTGGTAGCTCGCGATAGTTGCAATAGGGATAGTGTCCCTCGCCCCGTCGACTGCGCCATTTTCCCTTGCATTCGCTCTCCTCCAGGCTGAGAATCCTTAACTGGATACCTTGGAAAAGTCAACATCGTCGTCTTTGCAGGATTTCTTGGCGTGGTCCTGAAAGAAAACAACTGCAGGTGTTGCACAGCGTGTTACATGTGTGTTGCAAAACGTTCGAATCTTGTGATGCAGAATGTGTTGCTGAAACAAATGTTGCTGGACTAATGTTGCTCCGCTAATGTTGCCGCAACTCCAGTGATCCTATTTGTACGCTTTGCAGCACTAGTTTTTGAATGCGGCTCAAACTCAAAATTGAAAGGGCCATTATTGAATATATTGAGTATATTGATCTAGAAAACAAGGCTCAATTACAATTATCAAGCAAAATAAATAAGAGGGTAAATAAGAAAAATTGGTGCTTGTTTTTCTTCCCTCTATGGAGTATCTTGAGGAGTCCAGGCTCAAATAAAAATTAAAATAAAAAATGATTAAAAATTAATCCATAACAACAAATTCGAAGTACAAGACACTGGAACGGTATATGTTCAGAAAGTAGAAGCCATTGCATGTAGAACTAAATAATTAAACTACTAAATCGCCGCAGCTTTAGAGAGAGGTGCTATTTAAAAAATAAAATATAAAAAAAATAGAAGAAAAGAAGGAATATAAGGACTACATGAGTTGCTGGAGAGGCCACCGCATTTCGAAATAAATTTTAAAAATAAAATATAAAAAAAATAGCAGAAAATAAGGAATATAAGGACTACATGAGTTGCTGGAGAGGCCACCGCATTTCGAAATAAATTTAAAAAATAAAATATAAAAAAAATAGCAGAAAAGAAGGAATATAAGGACTACATGAGTTGCTGGAGAGGCCACTGATAGTTAAAATATTTCCATAAAATAAAAAAGGAAAAGCCAAGTAATTAAGAAAATCAGGACCCAGAATACTTCATGTAGAGATACTGAAGAGGCCACTGCCATTGGGAATAAACAATTTAATCCAAAATTGAAAATTAGGCCAAGATCATATGCGCAGATTGTTCATAGAAGCCACATCATTTGGAAATAAATATATTTTTCAGTCCATCCATTGTATTATTTGCAAAATAATATTTAAATAAATATTATACGATTATAAGGAGAAGTAAAATAATAAAATTGAGTAAAATTGAAGAAAGGAAAAAGTGAGTTCTTAACTGCTCTGGAGGCGGGCAGCAACTGATTCTGGCTGGAACGGAACCCCTTTTATACCACTTCCAGGGCCCCTACCTGTTTAATTATATTTTGCAACACTAGTTTGTTTTAATGCAAACTTTCACAGCACTGGCCTTAGTGTTAATAAAAGCACTTGCAAGGCCTTCCATGGCTATGTTCTATAACTGCATTATCGGAATGGCTATGAGGTTCATGGATTTGCCAGATAAAGGTTGGGAAGGGAGAGGGTTTTTCGAAACCCATTTTAAAGCAAACTGTGGTAGTCCTTACAGGTTCATAGCGTTAAGCTTCATCCGATATAATATCCGATTATCCTCGATTCTCCCATTAATGCGTATATTAACGATCTAGAAGGCAAGCCTCAATAAAAAATTAAGTTTTAAAGTAAGAAGCGCTTCTCAATCATCCAGAAATTATCAAAAATTGAGAAAATTATTGCTAACCTTCATGGCTAGAGCCTGATCTCCTCTTTTAGCCCACCAATTGCAAGTGAAAGTAGAGACTTGCCAATTAAATTGCAATTTGCGAGCTGCCGTGGAAAATTCTCAATTTCACTTAAATGCCAAAAACACAAATGCCGAGCACTGCAGCGAAATGGGGAATGGGTTTTCTAGAAGCCCAAAATAAACAACAACCAGCAGCCGGCGGCGTCACAAACTTGGTAAGAGGAGTAGAGGATGGCCGAAAGTGAGGGGGCAGGCTGGTTGGCGGTTGGGGGTGGGGAGTGGGGGGTGGTAGAAACGGGGTAGAAACGGGAACGGGAACCACAAAACATTTTGTTGGACAGCGAACGGCCGGCAAAGGACATCGAAGCGACAGCATCGCCTGTAACATGACAGGTGGCTGCCACCCAATGGCACCTTCACCTCCACCACCACTTCCATTTCCAGGACATTCAGACCCCTTACCTTACCCGTGCCATGCCCCATGGAGTGTGGCAGTGGCGCTTTGTCACAGGAACTGTTAATAATGTGCAGCGTGAGCAGGAACGGAACAGAAAATCAGCGTCATTGGCGCACCTACAACATGCGATGTTGTGGTTAGCGACAACTTCGTGCCGCTGCAGAAGAGCGGGAATAAAAATCACCTTCAGGCACCCAGGGCACTGCAAAAAAAGTATGGAGAAATATTTATAGGGTTTGATTTTTATAGGTTTGTAAATTATATATTAATTTTTATAAAAAGAAAGGTCGTTTTTGAGGTTCAATTTGAAAGTCTCTTAGTCTTTTAGTCACTTTTTAATTATGTAAAATAAGGACTCTTTTAAAGTGGAAGTATTAACATATTTTCACTATGTATAGTCTTTTAATAGTAGCTTATATATCAATTATATAGTCCAAGAAATATATAGAAAACTTAGAAATCCCTTGAAAGTTTTTAAGTTATTTCTAAATTTTGTTTTTTAAAAATAAAATTAAAGAAAATTGTTCAGCGTGTTCTATTCTATCCAAAAATGGTAAAATAAAAACGGAAAGGCTATAGATGCCAGGCCAGTGGGTGCTCTTGGAGTTTGAGGGGGAAAAACTGGGGGAAAATGGGAGAAAGGCAGGTCATGAGTGACGGCGCCGCTGCGTCAGCGGCATGTAATTTTCACGGTTTTTCGCAAATACGAAAAACGAAATTCGCTAGACGAAAATTTTCTCGCTCCAAGCTACAGTTTTCCTCCCAAAAAAGGGGAATTTTTCGACCCAAAGGGGGGTTTTCCCACCCAAAAGCATCTGCTATTTATTCGCTTTCCAAAAACTATACAAAAAATAGAAAAAAAGTCAGATATTGATATAAAGTAGAGGAGTCTGGGGTTTATCTTGGATATATGTGTTTATAATTTAATTAAATTTATTAGAGAAAATAATTTTCAAGTATTTTATAAAAAATAGCATAAATATTTATAATAAATGTTAGATTTAAGGGGCTTCACTTTTGGGAAATCTAGAATAATAAAGTAGGAAAGTAAAGAAGGAAAAGTTTCTTTACGAAATTGTTAAAATCCCAAAAAAAAAGGTGTGGCCTTTTTTTTTTGAAATGGGCGTAAAGTTTGGAGGGGGATGGGGTGGTCGGTTGGAGAGTTAAACAAAAGCCACCCCTCCCCCAAAGCCCCCCTGTTTTGTGACAACAACAGAAACAGCGGAAAATGCTGATGAGTGGGTGGGTGGGATGGGTTAGTGCTGGTGGTTGGGTGGTTCTATGCTGGCTTTTTAGCGCCTCCAATGCGAAACAAAAATTATGCAATGCCACGCCCCACAAGCCCACTGCCACGTATGGCAGTATTTGTATTTGTATTAGTGTGTGCATTATAGCATGCAATTTCTGTGCTTCCTTGCCTGTGAGTGTCATTTAATGAGCGTTTGCAAAAGGGACAGGTCATGGGTTAAGGGTTAGATGGTCAGGGGGGCCCCAGGGGGGACTAAGGGGGAAGTGGTGTTGATGCAGCTGCCGACAATGCAACAACGCTTTACAATTTTCATAGGCATTCCATGCATTTTGGTCAGTTTGATGTGGGTTTTCCTTTCTCGGTGTCGCTTTTCCCGTTTTACACAAAACGGAACGAATTCGCGACCAAAAAACGAGAGAAATCGGTGGCACCCACACACAAACGAAAATGCACACGAAAATTTAGAAACGTGCTGTACGTTGAGATACAAAAACAAGCAACAAAAAAAAAAAAATAGTAGGAAACCATACACATAGCTCGCTATCAACAACGTCAACAAATACTCCTCCAAATACACGTTCTCAAACTCAAATGTCCGATTCCCCTTCCGCTGTTCTACTCCATTCAAGTATTTTTCGCCAAATGCAAACACCGAAACAGCACACAGGGGGGCCGGCTGCATACCGCCCACCAGAAAAGCCCGGCTAGCCCCCCCCTAGTCGTCGCTAACAATAATGAGTTCGTAATTTGATGTCACTGCAGAAAACTCGCTGGCCAATACACTGGACAAAAATATCTGGACAATACTGGACAATAATATTTAAGTTCTCTGAAAGGACTAAGGAAAGAGCTTACTTTTGTTATCAGAACTCCCTCACATGGATACTCATGGAGTTCATGTGCCCAGATACAATATCTTATATTTTTATACACCGATTTCTTTCAGTGCTTTACTTGCCACATTACTGCTCACAAAAAAAGAGAGAAAAGAAAAAAAAGAAGAAATAACAGCAGCGGAACGTATAGGAAACGTAGTCGAACCCGAAACTCACATCCATTTGTGATTTATCAATGTCCGCTCGTCAACAGCCATCTATCCAACTAGCCTGAGGGTTTTTGGCTTCTGCCTTCCCACTTTCTCCTTACTCCAAACAATTTCCACACACTTTTCCGATTGCCACACATTTCCCATCCCTCTGGCCCGGCCATTGTGTCAGCCGCACATGTTTCCAGTTTGAAAATGAGACAAGTTTTCGAAGCGGGAAAGTGCGCTTATTTTTTGGAGGGGAGTAGTGAGTGACGGGGGAGGACATAAACTATTACCAGTGTCAATTGAATCGTTCAAATAATTAAAGATCAGCTCCCAGTGATAGATGACTTGCTGGCCTGGGTTATGCTTTTTGTCTTGCCCGGCCAGGATCACCAGAAAGGAGTCAAGGATATGAGTCAGCTGGAATAGGTCTGGCAAGCTGGTTGCTGTCAAAGATTATCTGGTCTTGATAGATGTATTGGCAGAGGGGGTCTTGAGTAGTTTAAAGTTTAAAGTTTAAAGAAAAGTTGTAAGTAATAATCAATAATAGAAGTTAAAAGAGATACATTTTCATAATCATTTTGAGGCAATTAAAACTCATTAAAATCTTTAAATTGCTTTCCTTGAGGACGATATTCTTTAAAGTTGAAAAGCCAAAGCCAAATTATAGCCTAAAGTCTGAAGAAAAATTAATTATGGCCGTCATTTGATTTGATTAAAATTTTAGCCAAAGAAGCGACGAAAAAAGAAAAATCGAAGTCCGCCGAGTCAGCAATTTAAGTGTAATTTTTTCTTCATTTACATAAGGGATCAGACCAATTTTATTTTTCTATACAGAGCCAGAGACAGACTCGACTCAGACCCAGGCACAGACCCTGGGCATAGACTCTGCAAATTTTTCCTTCACTTAGACAATAAATTACACAGAAAAGTGGAGGGTCACCCAAATCAAACTCAACTTAACTAAACACGCCTTAAACGGGCATTATCTGCTGGCCAGCACATTTAATTTCAATAAGCTTTACTTTTTTTTCTGGTCATCGGATGGAAAGGACAAAGGACCCACACAGCGAGTCCTGCGGAGTCCGGGGCTGTCTTGGGGGCCACCTGTGACCAATTTCGATTATGAGACTTTCCTTCTCCCTTGGATGTTTTTGTCCATTTCTTGGTTTTTTTGTTGGCTTCTTTACTTTTGGGTGTCCCCATCTTGAAGACCGAGAACCCCAGAGGCGTTGTAAATTTTCGTGCCTCATAAAGCCCATCGACCATCCCTTACAAGGAGTTCATTTTTTGTTCTTCTTCTATTCGTTGGGCGGAGTTCTTAAGGCGGGTGGGAGGTGGCTAATCAGCTTCCGGATTTTTATAGTCCGGACGGACGTGTAACGGAAATCGCAAGTAGCTTAGCCTAATATGCTTTGTGTTCGGGCTCTTTATTTATTTAAGCCACTTTCCCTTTGTTCCACCTCCTGCCTCTTCTTGGCCCAATATGTGTTCTGCCGTTTTTTTTCCACTTTTTCTTGGGTCAGCAGCTTGTTGTTGTTGGTTCGGGCCATTTGTTTTACTTGGCCTCAAATAAATCCAAATAAATAATTCATTTGCCGCTGAGTTTGCTCTCAAGATTTTCACCAATTGATTGAGCATTTTGGGGAGGAGTTACAGAGGGGGGCAAAGGGCAGAAGGAGGATAAGGACATCGAGTGGCTTGTTGACTAATCAAATGCGTGAATTTTCCACCCAGGAGTTAGGAGGATTATGTTAACTGTCTGTTACAAAAAAAAAAAGTTGGCCAGGACTTGTGAAAATTTGTTTAAAATTTTTGTAGCATACATTTCAGGGTCAAGAACCTAAGAGGTTTTTAAGTTGAGTTTTTATATAAAAACAGTTCTAGCAGAATAAAGTCAAGTAATTTAAGGCTTTGATAAATATTATGTAGATTTAAGAGCTCTGGTCTTAGCTTTTGAAATATTTAAAAAATGTTTTCTTTAAATCCAAAATAGCTTTAATTTGTCTTTTGGCAATCAGTTCGGCCAAACCTCCCCCATTTTCTAAGGTTGGCAGAAAAATGGCAAAATAAATACATAATTCATTGCTATCGCTGCGTTTGCTCTCAAGATTAGCTAAAATCCTGCTGGCTGATAGGATACAAATGGGTGTGGGTGTCCTGCCAGGATAACCCCTGTAGTGTCCGGGGGATGACGTTGACTTGTTGACCAATTGTGTGAATTATGTGCCACGTCGCTGTCTGGCATATCAAACAAATCGCCCACTTGGCCCACTCAACTGGGTGTACTATTTTCTATATAGATATACCTATATTGGAAGGGATATTGATACATACATATACATATGTACATATATATCTCAAAGAGAAATCCAAAATCGCGGCCAGCAATTGAAGAAAATTAATCAAAGCGCCTAAAGGAGGCTATCCACCGTCCAGAGTCCTGGCCAAGGCGCAAAATGATTTATGGTCGAGCAAATAATTTCGACATAAAGGTAACAAATACTTTGATAATCATAAATCACAACAACACGGTCCGTTTCTCTTCTTCTGATGGCCATCTCTGTCTCTGTCTTCGATTCTCTCACTCTCCCTCACGCTACAAACCGCACTTTTCAGGGGAGGTGGTGGTGGAGGCGTAAGAAAGATAAATGATATTAAATATAGTAGCTGGAGATTCCATCCCCCCGCACCCACACCCACACCCACACCCACTCGCCCATCCTGTTGTTGACCGGCCTAATGTGTGAAACATTTCATTTCAACATTTCGCAGGCTCAGGACCAAACAAATTGCCTATTGAATGATTAAAGGCTCTGCCGGAGGACACAGGAGATGGCAAGAAAGGATATGATTTATGGGATTGATGGGTCGTGTCACGATTGTCACGATGGGGGGAATAAATTATTGAATATTGAGAAAGTTATTATTTTAAATTTAATTTTGAAGCTTAATTTTTAGCTTTTCTGTCAAAAATCTTTACCAAAGAGCCCTTAACTAAAAGCCTCCTTCTCGTGTCACGTTTGCAGGCCTAATAGCCACGTGGGCCATCCTTAAATTTGTGGACAGGACTTTCATTTTGGGGAATCGCGTGCGTGCATCATAAATCATCGGGGTCTGAGGGATTTCGAGAGAAAACAGAACCAGAACCGAGTGCTCCGGAACATATGAATTAGAAATTGTTGCACTGTCGCTCCTCCGCCCACAGCACCACCCCCAACCATTGCCACCATTGCCCTCAGACTATCCGGATATCCTGAAGGTAGCCTGGAGGGGAGGTCCTGTCAACGGCGACCGTATCGCTCGCAGGACGTGTTGACGTGCATGAAATTCTTACGGTAAAGGATTCCATTACATTTCGTTTCATTTCATTTTCGACTTTTCGTCTTTCGTTTCATTTCAATTGCCGCACGAGTGAATCAGGCCAAAGAGCAGAAAAGGGAAAGGATTCGCAGGACTCGCAGGATTTGCCCTCGAAATTGCGGCACGTACATATATTTCTTGTCTATAATTTTCACAGCAATTGTCGGCCAAGAAGCCTTGCATTTTTTTAAACCGTGTTTATTGGTCTGCGTTTTGCGTTTGGCGGCTTTTCCGACTTCTCGCCCATAAATCCTGGGCGACGTGTCCTGCCTTCAATTTTCTTTTGCCAACAGACGCTGCCTATTCCTTAACCCCTTTTGGGCTTTTTTCCTTGGTTTTTTATGTCAAAAATTAGACAAGCTTTAAGTGCTCGAAGAAAATTAAAAAGAATGTAGGACATATTTCCACCTTTGGGTGACGCATCCTGCAAAGATTTTATGTCCTGCACTGAGAAACGAGCTGCCAGGATTATAACTTCAATGTATATATTTATGAAAAAAAAACAAGGACAAAGGAGTTGTTTTTCATTTACCGCCAAAAAACCCGACAAAAGGAAATGAGTTTCCAAAAGAAAATATGAAAAGGACAACCGCGACGACAGTTGAAACGTGATGTGAAGGACCTCCGCGCGCCCTCTGCCACAGATCCTTTTTCCCAGGGCACTCCTTTTTACCATTTAAAACCATCCATATCCTGGCTGGCAGACTGTGCAAATATTTGGCATCTCCTAAGACCGGAGGCGCTATTTGGTTCCAGCTCCTGCAGGATTCTGGATTCAGGATCCCTGGTTGGATTTTCTTCATTGGTTTTTTTTTTTCAACTGCCTCGACTCGACTCGACTGGCTGGCATTTTGTTGTGCTCGAGTTTTTACCGCCAACACAAGATTTAATTAAACCAAAGACTTGATTTATGAACGAAAGGATTCGATGTCCGGGGCAGGATGTTTGGCAGGAGCCAGGGGGTTGGCTTCTCCGGCTTTGCTGCTTGGCTTTTTGGCTGGGTTGAAGGTTGAAAAATGTGGGGCGGCGGCGGCTGCTTGCAAGGACCTCCTCAGTCCTGCTCAGCCGTGCTCAGTCCTTAGTCCTTTCTATCCTTTGGCCTGTTGTTTTTGTAATAATGATTTGGGGATGCCAGCTGAACGGGCCGTTAAAGGCATTTATACCATACAACATATAAAGAATTGTTTCATTTTTGTTTCTTTTTTTTTCTATTGTTTTAACCCTTTTCGCTCCTGGTGTATTTTTTATTTTTTTGTCCGGAAGTGGCAGTGGCATTGGATTGTGGGCTCTCGCCAATGCCCCGCGAATCGATTTAAATTTTTTAAAAGAACAATACCAGCAGGCCAAATATTCCTCAATTCAATTGAATTTGTAGTACTTTTTACTACTGAAATTTAAAAGGGATTTAATAGATATTTTTTGAGATTAAATAGATTCTCGAAACATCAAGGCATCCATTGGTTTATGGAAAGAATACAAAATATAAACAAATAAGAGACCCGCAAGGAGGTTTAAAATAACAATCTAAGCTCTATCTTTAGCGAGAACAATAGCAAAGAAAGTAAAATAAGAAAGTAAGGGAGCTGAACCAAAGAAAACTAAGTTAGAAGAGCCCAACGGGCTTCAAGTTACAAAAAAAGAATTTAAATAAAAATTAAGTAAAGAAGACTACCATTTTAATAGTTTATAATTTTATATAAATTAAATTTATAAGAACCCGAACTGGAACAGTACTTGCTTCTTTTGAAAGATGCAGAACTAGTGAGAGCTGAGTTAGAGCTGAAGAACCCAACTCTTAAAAAAAAAATAAATTTAATTGGAATAAAAAAAGTATTTATAATACAGACATGATTTTAAAGCTGTTACAAAGCGTGTCTAAATAGTTAAAAAAAAAAATAAATAAAACAATCATAAGAAAATAAGAGAGCAGATATTATTTTTTTTTATAATTATGAATTTGTAGTACTTTTTACTACTGAAATTTAAAAGGGATTTAATAGATATTTTTGAGATTAAATAGATTCTCAAAACATCAAGGCATCCATTGGTTTATAGAAAGAATACAAAATATAAAAAATAAGAGACCCGCAAGGAGCTTTAAGAAAGTGTAGTATTTTTTTAAATAACAATCTAAGCTCTATCTTTAGCGAGAAATATAGCAAAGAAAGTAAAATAAGAAAGTAAGGGAGCTGAACCAAAGAAAACTAAGTTAGAAGAGCCCAACGAGCTTCAAGTTACAAAAAATGAATTTAAATAAAAATTAAGTAAAGAAGACTACCATTTTAATAGTTTATAATTTTATAAAAATTAAATTTATAAGAACCCGAACTGGAATAGTACTGGCTTCTTTTGAAAGATGCAGAACTAGTGAGAGCTGAGTTAGAGCTGAAGAACCCAACTCTTAAAAAAAAAAGTAAATTTAATTGGAATAACAAAAATATTTATAATACAGACATGATTTTAAAGCTTTTACAAATCGTGTCTAAACAGTTAAAAAAAAAAATAAATAAAACAATCATAAGAAAATAAGAGAGCAGAGATTATTTTTTTTTATAAAAAAAAAAATAAATAAATATTTAATAAAAAAATAAATAAAAAGAAAAAGTGAGAAGTAAACTGTTTGGCAGTCAGTTCACTAATGACTTGAAATGGAAGAAAGGCCGCCTTTTATACAATTTTTGGGCCCAAAAAAGGCTCCATCAGGGCCTACTATTCTCGATAACAAACGATTTTCAGATTGCAGTTATCGATTGATTGCATTTATCAAATGATTTAAATTGAATTCAAAAGGCAATCATTAAGACATATTTATTTTTTTCCAGCAAGAAAAAATAAAACCCGAAAAGCCAATAAAATTTAGTTGAATTCCCTAAAACCTGACTTCTCGCCTGATTGGCCAGGATTTGCCTTATCGAGTCCTGTGAAGCGAATTATTTTAATAAATCCTTGAAGCAACGAAGCACAAGGAGTGCAATTGTTAATGTCCAATTCTTGGCCGCAAAGGATGGTCGATGTTGCCATAGAAATGCCAAAGGACTTTATTAATTTATGAATATTTCTTTTTTTGTTTTGTATTTGTGTCGGCCAGGAGCCACAAGCTGGAATATGCACTAATTGGGTTACATATTTTAGAGGGGAGGCGGGGGCGGCATCATAAAATGGTCAGTTCCTTGGCATATTTTCGCCCGATTCTTGAGTCCTGGCTTGCAATATTGCAACATTGCTGCAAAAGTTGCTTCCATTATGGCAACCGCCAGGCTGGCAAGAACTTTTTATAAGTATTTCGAATTTTTCAACTTTGTCCCCCGCCCCGGCAGTCGCTTAATATTGTTTTTGCCACAACCTCAGTTTTTGCTAATTTTGAGTATTGCCATCGTAAATCTTTTCATTAAGCGAAACTTTTGCATAAGTTTTCTCCACATTTCTCGACTCGACTGCGTCACTCCTTCTTGAACTGAACTGAACGCCCTGCTCTTATTTGAGTTTCGCCCTCTGACCTCCGTCGGAGGAACGGCGTGTTTTCGTTATTAGTCTGATTAATTTGGCTCTTTTCATAAATTGCCAACAGCTTCCAGCCGCAGCTTGCCAGCCTTTTCTTGCCCATCCATCCCACTCCCTCGCCCTTGGGTCCTTTTTTGGCCAAAGCACTTTTACAAAAGCCCAAACTCAACAGGATACCCGCAAAACAAGAGACTTGAGATGGAAGTTTTTTTTTTAAGGCTATAGAGAAGAATGAATACCCTTTCAAATATTTGGAAATATATATTCAAGACCTAAAAATCCATTTAACGAGCTAATTTAAAGCCTTAAATAATAATTACTTTGAAGCTTATATTTAATAAAAATTTAAAAAAAATCCAAAGATAACCAAGCTACCCTTAATTTTCAAACCATTTTTCGGTCAGAGGGTCTAATAAGTCTGGCAAAATACTCATCGCCGTCGTAGTCGTGAACCTTTTCCAACTTTCGACCTTGTCTACCCCCACCCACCTCTTTTTGGGCAGAAACTCTTCGGGAACCACATCATACATTATCCTAATAAAGGATAATTCATTAGTATCTGAACTTTTTGGCATTTTTTGAAGTCTCTTTGGCCGACGGACCGACCAAACGCCATTTTAATTGCCGCCTCAAATATTCTTTCCTTCCTTGAAATTACTATCCTTTTGGCGGAATATACAATATTTTTGGTTGTTTCTTTTCCATTCAAGCTTAAGCTTGCATTTTGTATTAAAAAATTCCAATTTGCCGTCTTCCGTTTTCCATAGAGCATAGACTGGCGGACTGACTAAGGAATGTCTGCCGCGAATGTTTATTAATAAAAATTTCATAAAATCAATAGCAAGTCGGGCAAAGGATATTGCAAGACAGACGAATAGCTTTCTGGCTTAAAGGGAGACTTTATTTTAAAGTGATTCTATTTTTGGCAAACAAGTTAAATGTTTGAAAAAATTGTGGGGCAAGATTTAAAAAGTGTGGTTTCAAGAACTCAATTTTCTAGCTGGAATGACTTTATTATGATGTCTTTCATGAATCTGTTGACTTTAGTCTTATGACTTTAATGTTTTATGGAATATTTAGTGAGCCACCTCACCTCCTATTTACCTTTTAATCTATTGCCTTAAAAAACCATTTTAAACTAAATCTTCTTATTTTCTTTGTTAGTTTTCATTAATGCAGTGCAGCCACAAAAAGGAAAAAGCTTCCAAGTTGTCTTTGAAAAATCGACATTCTGGGAAAATGAGGAAAATGGAAAATGGAAAAGGTGGAAAAAGAGGAAAGCCATTAAAGAAGAGTAGCTAGTCAGTTAAAGGATAGTCGGGCTACACGCCGCCCACCCAGCCCACTGAACCACCTCGTCACTCATTATGCACTGTGGCACTTTCCGCCTTAGTCTGACATATATTAGTATGGATTTTTAATGGATTTTGGCGTTAAACTAATGTCACAGCTTGGTGGCGTTGTCTCCTCTGATGTGGTTCGGTGGTTGGGAGTGGGAGTGGTTCAGAGTGGGTGACTGATTCACTGTATCCTTTGCAAGGGCCCTTCTTAGTTCAACAACTTCAAGTCTCGCCAACATATTGTCGGCGGTTAGCGACTTGAAAGGCGATTCGTTTCGGCCCAGCTAACTATTAATCTGCTTTTTGGCTTAAAAAGATGCCAAACAAGACAGGAAAGCTAACTTCGAGCATAGCCGAAGTTGATACACCCCTTCAGTTAAGTGGGAGCTAGTAGTAGCTAGTCAAAGTAATTTCTTATAATCAAAATGTGGAAAAAAGTCTCAAGCTTTTCATGAAAAAATTTAAAAAATATTTCGGATTGAGGTTTTGATGCAGATTAGTGGGAAATCTATATAGAAATCGTTTAAGGTATTCCGCTTAAGAATCGGGACAGAATTGGCGGAGATATAGACATCGGCGTGGGCCATAGGGGGTTTCTCGCGATTTCAAGGGGGTCCTATGGGGAAAGTTGAGAAAAAATTTAAAAAATATTTCGCATTGAGGTTTTGATGCAGATTAGTGGGAAATCTATATAGAAATCGTTTAAGGTATTCCGCTTAAGAATCGGGTAAGAATTGGCGGAGATATAGACATCGGCGTGGGCCATAGGGGGGTTGTAGCGTTTTTTAAGGGGGTCCTATGGGAAAAATTGAGAAAAAATCTAAAAAATATTTCGCATTTAGATTTTGATGCAGATTAGTGGGAAATCTATATAGAAATCGTTTAAGGTATTCCGCTTAAGAATCGGGTAAGAATTGGCGGAGATATAGACATCGGCGTGGGCCATAGAGGTTTTCAGCGATTTTTAAGGGGGTCCTATGGGAAAAATTGAGAAAAAATTTAAAAAATATTTCGCATTGAGATTTTGATGCAGATTTGTGGGAAATCTATATAGAAATCGTTTAAGGTATTCCGCTTAAGAATCGGGAAAGAATTGGCGGAGATATAGACATCGGCGTGGGCCATAGGGGGTTTGTAGCGTTTTTTAAGGGTGTCCTATGGGAAAAATTGAGAAAAAATCTAAAAAAAATTTCGCATTGAGATTTTGATGCAGATTTGTGGGAAATCTATATAGAAATCGTTTAAGGTATTCCGCTTAAGAATCGGGAAAGAAATGGCGGAGATATAGACATCGTGGGCCATATGGGGTTTCTCGCGTTTTTCAAGGGGGTCCTATGGGGAAAGTTGAGAAAAATTTTAAAAATATTTTGCATTGAGGTTTTTATGCAGATTAGTGGGAAATCTATATAGAAATCTTTTAAGGTATTCCGTTTAAGAATCGGGTAGGAATTGGCGGAGATATAGACATCGGCGTGGGCCATAGAGGTTTTCAGCGATTTTTAAGGGGGTCCTATGGGAAAAATTGAGAAAAAATCTAAAAAATATTTCGGATTGAGATTTTGATGCAGATTAGTGGAAAATCTATATAGAAATCTTTTAAGGTATTCCGCTTAAGAATCGGGAAAGAATTGGCGGAGATATAGACATCGGGGTGGGCCATAGGGGGTTTGTAGCGTTTTTTAAGGGGGTCCCATGGGGAAAATTGAGAAAAATCTAAAAAATATTTCGCATTGAGGTTTTGATGCAGATTAGTGGGAAATCTATATAGAAATCGTTTACGGTATTCCGCTTAAGAATCGGGTAAGAATTGGCGGAGATATAGACATCGGCGTGGGCCATATGGGGTTTCTCGCGTTTTTCAAGGGGGTCCTATGGGAAAAATTGAGAAAAAATGTAAAAAATATTTCGCATTTAGATTTTGATGCAGATTTGTGGGAAATCTATATAGAAATCGTTTAAGGTATTCCGCTTAAGAATCGGGTAAGAATTGGCGGAGATATAGACATCGGCGTGGGCCATAGAGGTTTTCAGCGATTTTTAAGGGGGTCCTATGGGAAAAATTGAGAAAAAATCTAAAAAATATTTCGCATTGAGATTTTGATGCAGATTAGTGGAAAATCTATATAGAAATCTTTTAAGGTATTCCGCTTAAGAATCGGGTAGGAATTGGCAGAGGTGTAGACATAGCCATGTGCCAAATAGGGGTTTCTGAAATTTTCATACCCTTCTCTTCATAATTTTTACCCCAAAAATAAGCCACATGAGAACCCAAAAAAAACCCCAAAAAGCGAACCGGATTCTTGGCATTTCACCACCTTTCCTGTGACGCTTTTGGGACCTTGAGACCTTGGGCATCACCCGGCTACCCGCATTTCGCCCTTCACCGATCACCCACCACCCACCAGTGCCCAATGCCTTTGCCAGGATTCTCGCCCTCGGAGCCTCTCTTTCCCGCTGACATGCCACCGTCTCGTTCGCACTCGGTCGACAAGGCCTGTGTCGAACATTTTCTTGAATAAATGTTGCGGTTAACCGCAACTTATAATTGGTCGAAATGCCTTACGCTTCCCTGCCGCTCTGCATGTGTGTCTGTGTGAGTGTGTGACAGGATAAGGGTAAGTCCTGCGACTGCGTAAGCGTGTGACTTCAATTTATTGATGGCAGCTATCAATAAAAAATATGAATTACTTCTCAAAAGAAGAGAAGTCCTTTGAAGGAATGACAATATGAAAAGAAATAAAAATTCGAAGAAATGAATAAAGTCGAAAGCTTTCCAACTGGCGCCATCTATGTCATTTACGCTGAAACAACGTCTCGAAGGACGAGCAGTAAAAAAAATTCAAAATCCTTTACCGTTACCAAAGGAGTCCTCCAAAAAAAAAACCATCCCCATTGGGCGCCAAAAAGTTCCGTTCCGTCTTGGACTTTCACTTGAAAGACGCGAAAGAGCAACAGCAACAACAACAGGGGTGAATGTCTAAGTTAGCTTTCTTCTGCGCAGACTCACACACACACACACAAACACACAGACTATGTCCTTGGTCGTCGAGACCCACCCGAGAAGGATACTTTGACTTGGAAAACATTTCTTGGCGCTCGTTGATTTTTTTCCTTAAGAAAACTTTCGCAAGCTTTGCGGGCTTATTAAGATTTTTTCCATATCCTCAAGGATACTTTTTCCATCGACATTTTTTATTCCAAGCTAAGGAAAGTTGCCCCATAGATGGAGCCACTGCACTCAAAATGCAGAGATGTTCGACAATAAGATGGTAGGCATATGAGTTGACATATAAGAAAAGATCCTAAGAACTTGTATTTTATGTTTTTAAAATTAACTAAAATCTTCCCTATATTATTTATTTAAGTCTAAAATACTAGGGGTATCAAGTCGTCTAGTCTGCCATCACTTTTCCCACTAAACATCGTAGTTGCTATGCCTGCCAATAAATAAACATGCGTAATGAAAACTAATGAATAATGTAATCATTTTCCATTTTCTAATTTTGATATTTTAATTAAAATGATTTGCAACTCGTAAAAACCACAAAACGATTTCAAATCATTTTATTTTCTCGGGGGGTTGGGCTGTCGTCTGTTTTTTTTGTCTCTATTTTGGGGTCGGGATGGTGCAGGACACACAAAATGTGTTGCCGAGTGGCAAAAATTTTATTCAAATCATATCATACATTAAAAATTTCTGTTTCTATTTCTATTTCTGTTATTGTTGTTGTTTTGTGTGTGGCAGCCATTTTGTTTTAAAATGATCGCATTTATAGTGCAATTGCCGAAAAATCAAAATCATTTTCTCACCCAGGACATTGTCGAAATTTCAAATGTGTGTGTGTGTGTGTGTGTACGTGTATGTGGCCCAAAAACATGGCCAAAACAATATTTGTTTTGGTCAGCATATATCTGTTGTCCATATATATATATCTATATGGCTTACAGTGGTTGAGGGCTAAGAAAAAGTTGTGTTGGCAAAAAGTCTAGAACTCGCTTAGAAAGAAGTTTGAAGTAAGATTTTTTATATAAAATATTTCCTTTTTTCTACTTAAACTTTAGTTTAAATTAAGATTTTAATACATTTTTCCAACCACTGTCCTTATAAATTTATTTATATACGCACTTCTATTTGTGCGATGGCCTTTTGTGTGGTAAGCGCGTTTCGCTCTTTGCATTTTCTCCAAAAAATAAAGGGGGGGAAGTGCCTGGGGCTGCCAGGCAGGTAGCCAGTTCAGGGGGGCACTCGTTTCAATGGCTAAATGTTTGAATTTGTCGCTGTTTGCTGTTGTTGCCGACGCTTTTTGGCAAATAATACAAATATGTTGGCATATAATGAATATAATAATGCATTTGAATGCATTTTATTAAATATGAAATATGATTTCATGTTTGCCAAATGGGGATACACAAGAAGAAAAACTATCTAGCTATCTAGATATATCTATCTTTCTAAGAAAATAAATAAAATATAGGTCTTCAAAGGAAATAAAATGTTAAAAATTATTTGAAAGAGTCTATCTCTATCTCTATCTCAATATCTATCTCTATCTCTGAGATATAAATGATTTAATTTCATGTTACTTTAAGATTTTATATTTTATTTGAAATATCCTTAGTTTTTTGGTTAATTTCCCATAAAACCACAACTCAAACGTTGCCTCCGAATTTTTGGGTGTTTTATTTATTTATTAGTTTTTGAAAGGAAATTCAATCATGCACACACATGCACCCAGCCATCTCTCTCACTCTGCGGTGCGCTGTCCCTTTCTATCGGGCCATCCCTCTCTGTCGCTCACATGTGGGGGGCCTATGGGGGGGTCTATGTGCAAATGCAATCAATTTAGTAGCAAATTGCATAATTCGACTTCAATATAAATTTTCCAGCTTTTGCGCCTAAAATGTTGCCAAAGTGTCGCCTCCTGTTTGCCTCCCTACCAGCTCCCTGCCCCACTCTTTCCTGCCAGCCAGCCAGCCAGCCATCTCCCTCTATCGCTCATCTCTTTCACTCTGTTTTGTGTGTAGTCGTGCATTAAAATTAATTAGATTCGAGGGAGTAATTCCAGCGACAACCGCACGAATTAATTGATTCAAATCAATATTCGGCATTTTGGCCATCCTCCTCCCCCCCTCGGCTCACACAAAAACCCAACCAAAAACCCAAAAACTCGAAATTTAGTCCTGCCACGCCTCCATCCGCTTACCCCCACTGACTGGGGGAGGGGGTGGCGGTAGTGGGCGTGGATTTACCGTTACCCATAACAAACCATATTGAATACATACGTGCTCGAATCGTTAAGAGTTCAGTTTCAGTTTGATTTGCCTGACAGTCTTCGACCGCTATCCAACATTATCCGGTTTAAGGCACTGCAAAAAAAATAGTAGGCAGTATTTTAAATATTTCTCAGGATGCTTCAGGATAAGTCTTAACTAACCTAATAAGAGAATTGATACAAAATATCTTAGGAACTAACCAGAAAGTTACCTTTTTTCGTATGTCTTTATTTTAACCTCAAAACAAGATATATTTTTCTTTATTTTTTTCCATTCAAATATTTACTTTTGTCTCTTCATTTTTTTGCTTGAATACTTTACTATTTATTTATATATTTTTCCCTCAGTGGAGGCTACCCCTTTCCACCAAAATTTCCATTGAAAGTGCAAAGCCAACAGAGAACACAAATGCGGCAAACGAATGGGTTTCGTCCTGCGTTTTCGAATGCATTGCTTTTGTGGCCAAATTTTGCTACACAGATAGATTTTAAATATGCAATTACTAAATATAATATTAGAGTAAATTAAGTCAAGAAAAAAGTATACAAATTAAGACTAAGAATGTTTAGAGCTTCGGGGGAAAAAAGTTTCTTTTTCAAGATATTTTTTAGAAAAGCTTTTTAAAAACTAGACTGAGATGATATATTCTTCTCGAAGTTCTTTTAATTCTTAATAGTTCCTTATGAATATTTTCAGATATTTTTAGAAATAAAAATATCTTAAAATTTAAGATTAAATATAAATATAATTTTGAAATGAAATCCCAACGAACCGAGTAAAGAATCAAGTCAAGTACTGACCTTTTGACCCCTCTGTCCGTCCGCCCAACAAAAATTCCAGCAAACTGCATTCCGTTTACCTTCCGCCTGACCAAAAATCCAATGCACCAAAGAGAAAATGGACTTTGGTGGCCCAGGTGGGGAAACGGGCCTAGAGGGGCGGGGGAAAATGAAAGGAATTGGTTTCCGTTTCTGACTTTCAAGCCAAACAAATATAATGCAGAAGGGCCTGGGCTATACGGCGGAGATCGGAGCTGTTTCCTGTCAAAGCGCGAATGCCAAAAATGTGCAACGCCAACGGAAAAGCGGAAAATGTTACAAAAAAAAACAGCAGAACAAGCTGAACAAAAAAACAGGAAAAACAATGGTAAAGAAAAACCACAGCGAAGAATGTTTTCATACCTATTGTGAGTGCAAGTGACTGTGTGTGTTTGGGCCAAAAAGGTGCAAAAATGCTTGTAGCCGTTAAATATTTTCACGAATAACAGCAACAGATTTTCCCCAAAACAAAGGATAGGGGGGTGGAAATTTTAGGGGGGTAAAGGGAGAAACCCTGGCAACTCAGGCAACAGTTTTCTGCATAATTCTCTGACCTGTGACCTCAGAAATCACTGCATTATTTTAATGGTCACTCGGCAGGAAAAATACCAAATTGCGGTGGTTGTTTAAGGATTTTCCCCCTTTTCCTTTTACTTTTTATTTATTTATTATTTAATATTTTTTTTCTGCTGGTTCGTTGACTAAAAACAGTAACAAATTTCATAATTAGAAAGTTTGCCTTTATTTTTTCGGAGGGGGATCTGGGGGTGTAGCCAGCTAATTAAGGCAACTTCCTTCCGGTGAAAGTACAAGACAAAAAAAAAGGATTCCCCTTCTCCGTGTTTTACTTAATTGGCATCGTAATCAAATATACACTCACACACACTCACTCACTCCTACTCCCACACTCATGCATAATTGAGAAAGAGAAAGGTGAAAGGCGGGCCAGAGAAAGTTATGCCGGATGCCACATGGCAAGCAAATGAAGCTGAAAAGATTATTTTCATTATGAGAGTGAGCCAATAAAAAAGCAAGTCAGTTCCTTTGGCAAAGCGAGGGTGGATTGGGAAGTTAGTGTAATATTATTTACGAATATGACTTACTTTAAGACACTATTTCTTAGGAAATTTTGAATTCAAAATAAGTCACCTTTCTTGACTTCATTTATGCTTTCTAACAAATATCCTATGTCTTATAAGTTTCATAAATTTTAACCTTGGACATGGCTTGTATTATTTCTCTAACTCCCCTCTAGGCCTTCCTCATAAAGTATCCTTTCAAAACTCTTCACAAAATCCAAAAGACCAAAATAAAACAAGACATACCTTGTCTCGTCTCTCATTGTGAGTTGTCTAATTCGGTTTACGGGTTTATCACCTTAATTAAGGCTCCCAGCGAAAAGGCTAATAAGAAAAATGTTCTTTCGTATTACTCATGCAACAATCTGTAGCACCACTCCCCGTGGCAAGGACCTGGCTCCACTCAACACTTGCACTCCAGCCGTCCCATTTCCACTCCACTCAAGCGCCTCAAACTCGGAGTCGGAGTATCTTGACTTGTAAGTATCTCTCTCGGATGCACGACTCCTGCTCTTATCCTGTCGCGTATCCATGTGTGTTCCGTTTAACCCGTTAGAGTTGCCTCGTATGGTCGCCAAGGGAGTCGGAACGTGTTAATGTGCGAGGCGGCACACGACTGGCTAAGAGGGCAGGAGGGCCGACTAAGGAATGCTCGGGGAGTGATGCTAAATCTGCGTCTCAAGTGGTTTCCTCTAGCTCTCCATGACGCTGAAGTGCACTGAGAGAAAGTTTAAAGAATAATAAGATATATATAGACTTTTAAAGATCATTAAGGTATATATAGCTAACATATATACTTTCTGATAAAGTAAACTACTTTAGTACCAAGTTGACAAGACTTGGCTTGATTATAAACAGATTGGCGGACAAACGGACACACGGACAGGGCTCTATAACCATCCCCTAAGCCCCAACTTAAAATTAAAATAATTTTACTTAATCTCTCATTTAATTCTCAGTGCATTGGTTGAATGTGCCTCATGTGTGTTTCTTGGCGTTTGTTTGAAATTTTACCGAGCATCGCAAGTAATGGGTAGAATTTTTAATTATTTACCTCTCACCCACAGGCTCACATGCTTGTGTCCTGCCTGGCAGGGGGTTGCTGGTGGGGGGGAAGCTAATTTGTTATGCGAAACATCTTCGGCATGGAAATAATTAAAAACTTCTTTACCGCCCAGACTTCCCAACCAGCTTTTTCCCGTTTTCCCTTATTATTATTGTTTTTTTTTAGCGTGTGTGAGTGCTGCAAGGTCCTGCAGTATCCTTTTAGCAGCCCCATATCGATCTCTTATTTATCTGGTGCTTAATCCTGTGAACCTTAACCCTCAGTTGGCTACCTTTTTGCGGTTATTGTGCTTCCTCTCCATTTGTTACGCCACGCGAGTCGCCCGCCTCTCTTAACTTGGCTTTGACTTGCTTTTATTTTTATGGCCGTGTCTGCTTGTGTGTGTGTGTGTGGGTGTGATTTTGCAGGTGAAAGGACGACCGGTCTCGGACTCCGATTCCGACAGGACTCCTCTGTTCTGGTCGGATTGCTCGACGGCTGGTTTGCAGCTTAATTGGATGCCACAATGTGAAATAAATTGAGCAGAAAATTACGTTGCCCGCCAAATCCGAACCACACAGAGATGGCATTAGAGCCATTGAACAAAGGATGCCGGGGGAGTGGGATGGCCAGAGAGAAGTGTCCTGGCCGGGCCATAAGTTCTCGTCCTGGCCAATTGTACCCGATGGTGTCGTAAATGTTCAAAACACCCGCTGGTTAAAATCCAATACCTGCAAGAAAACATAAAGACAGTCTTAATAGTGCAAATAAAACTTAAAAACATATAAGAACTTAATTAAATGAATACTTAAATTAAGGTTAAGATAGTTTTTGTTGAAAATATTTCATCAAAGATATGTTGTATAAAAAGAAAAGGTAACTGAAGCTTAAAGAAGGGGCTCTAGAGGAGCTAATATTCCAGTGACGAAGGTTCGTCAAAGCATAAAAATATTGTTAAGTGAGTTTTTGTTGAATAGATAATTAAATGAAATAAAAAAACAAGTAATTAGTTAAGAAAGTTAAACAAAATCCCCCCACAACATCCAAAAAATCTGATATCAAATTTTTTGGTGACGAAATAACAACACAATTTTGTCATTTTTTTGTTAATAATTTTTCATAATTTTATTTAATATAATAGCAGAATTTAATTTTCTTGTTTGTGTTTCATTTTTTGGTGTCCGTGTCTCAAATAAAATTGGTGTAATTACATTTATTTATTTTATTACAAAGAACTTGATGTTTCACGTTTATGTATTACTTTTATATATATATCCATATATGTGGGGATTTTGGCTAAATTATACACATAGTTTCGGTATTATTACTTTGTTTTATTTATTTTTTTATGGTATACATCAATTACAGGTTAACTGCCATGTATATATTTCAAATATATGTTTTTAAAGAATGTGCTATTCCTTAATTCTATTTACCATATGCATAGTATTTTATTTTTTAAATTTTTCGGACAGGAAGTGCTTTTTTCTCTACTTTTTTTTTTGGATTTCAATCGGTTTTTATTACCACTTACAGTCTAACAAAAAAAAAGAATTACAATTTAAGTTTTTCAAGTGTCATAGATTGCGGTTGTTGGTGTGTGCGGTTTACCAGTTAGTACACAGATATATCTCAATATATATATAGTATTTTATATTTTTTATTTATATATATTATATGTGTATTTTTTGGTTTCAGTTTTAGTGTTAGTTTTAGTGTTAGTTTTGGTTTTAGGTTAGATTGCACATGTTTATACACATTTAAAGTACACGCATATCGAAGCACATGAACTGAACAGGAAACAAATTCACGAACATGGATTACGACTTAGGAACTCAGATATACATCGGCTCTACGACCCGCCCCCAAAAAAATTACCCTCTCCCTTGCCTTTTCCTTTTCACACCTTATATCTTACAAAAAAAAAGTTTAATTAATTTATAAATTAAAGCACAAAAACATGGGGACTACAAATACAACTCGGCTTTGGCTTCACGACTAGTTTTAAAGTTTCTATTTATTTTCTTCTCTATTTAGGTTTTTTTCTTGATTTTTAATTTTTAAATATATATATATTTTTTTACTTATAGTTACTACGACTAGTTTTATGGCTCGGGCTTACCACGGGCCTGGAAAAAATACAAAAAAAATGTTTTGGTTTTAAAACAGACCCAATGCTGCTTAAAAGATTTTCTTTTTCTTCTGGCTTCTTATTTTATTCTTCCAACTTTTATTTTCCATTTTCCGACTTTAAACAATTTTTCCCCTCAATGTCCTCTCCAATTGGCTAAGTTTCTCGATTCCTTAAACTACTTTGCTTTTCTTTTATTTAACTAAATTCTATATAGAGTCTGGACGAACTCCAACAAATTCTACTAAACGCTTTTATTTTATGTTCATATAGTTTTGAATATGTTCTCATACTTTTGGGGAAAAAAAACATTTATATATTAGTGTGCTTGACAAATCTTTAATGATTTTTGTTGAAATTGAAATACTTTTCCCCTGCCAGCTATTTACAAGCAAAATATTTTAATAAGTCGGCATTAAGAAAGTATTTCAATCAGACACGAAAGTGGAAATCTTAAAGACTTATCCTTGCACTATGGTATGTACAGGAAACTAGTGTTTGGTTTTTGAAATTAATTTTCGAAAATAGAAGTCTTTTCCGAAATAGTACCTCAATTGCTAGGATTAAGAGCTACACTTCTATTCGGAAAATGTTTAAGAAAAAAATCTAAAAACGGAATTGAATTTTTCCAAAAACCATCACCACTTTTTAAGTAATTTTTTGGAGATATTTACATATTTTCGATTAGAAGCCGCCAAAGCAGTTCACCCCCATGCCCATGCCCATTCCCCCCATGCCCCCCAGGCCCCCGCTATCCCCACCCCTGTCGTCGTGCTGCCCCGTCCCGCCCGCCCCCTCGCACTATAGAACCGCGGAGCCGCACCACAAAACCTGACCTCAATAGGGCCGCCACACGCTGCCCCCGTTGTCGGTGGGGTTGTGGTGGCCGCGATGGGCGGCTAAGGCGGCCACCTGCCTGTTGCTGTTCCCGTCCTCGATGTTCCGCACCGAGGCGCCGCAATTGCCGATCAGCGTGAGATCCCCCGGATGGGTTACCCCGCCCCCGGCCATGATGTTGTGCTGCTGCCGCACCCCCACATTGCTGATGTGATCCATGACGCTCTGCAGCTCGCCGTGCACCGAGGAGTTGGGCGAGGCGTGGGCGGGCAGGGTGTGGGAGTGGAAGCCGTGGGCCGACTGGTTGGCCGCCGTGTACAGCTGGGAGTAGAGCAGCGAGGCCGGCAGCACGGGATACAGCGACCCGTTGCAGCCCGCCGCCGCTGCCGCTGCACTGCCATGTCCTCCCCCCACGCCCACGCCGACGCCCACACCTACGCCCACTCCGGCACCGCCCCCGTAGGCGGAGGCGGAGGCGTGCTGGGCCTGATTCACAATGCCCGGAAAGTTTTGATTGGCGCCCAGCATGCTGGGATTCCCAGCCGGAATGGCAGCTCCTCCGGCGCCCGAGGAGGAGCCCGTTCCGGCCGCCCCTCCACTCCCCCCGGCATTGGCAGCCCCGCCATTGGCACCAGCGGCACCCGTACTCCCCAAGTTGGGGGTGTTCGTGGAGAGCAGGTCCTCCTGTACGGGCGACTCGGCCTGCGAGCTGTCGCTCAAGCTGCGCGGCCCATTCTGGCTGGAGTGGACGTTGTATTCGTTGCTCGTGTTGGTGTGGTAGCGCGGCACCAGTATGGAGTTGCTGCCCCCACCCCCGGCGGCACCGGCTCCCGCTGCTCCCGCCCCGCCGCCGGCACCACCCGCCCCGCCGCCCGCACTGCCCCCACTGGCCCCGTTCACCGTCGAGGAGATAGAGGTCTGCCCGGTGGCGCCCAGGAGGCTGTGGTGGGTCATCTGGCCACTGGTGGAGCCCACCAGGCTGCTCAGGTGCTGGTCCAAGTCGCTGGCTGTGGAGTCGGGCAACACTGAAAGAAATAGGGTTAAGAAAAGCGGGTTAGTTGAGGTCTCTTTTGAAGGATTCTCTCCTAGAAAACTTTCATCAAAAAATGTGAGATACTTACTTGGCACACAATCCCGGTTGGTGGCTCCACCAAAGTCCTGATTGTTGGTCTGGTCGTTCGAGGAGCAGGTGAAGCCCAGAGCCGGATTGTTAAACTGGGCGGAAGTGGGCGTGGTGCAGGAGGACAAGCCGCTGCTGGCCAAGTATGGGGAGTATGCCGAGGCGGCCGATCCATAGCCCCAATGCGTGTTACTGGCGCCTAAAAAAATAAAAGAAAAATATTATTTAAATTATTTTATAATTAAAAAATATTTATTAAAGTTATAGAACTATTTTAGTATTAAAAATTAAAGAAAGCCTCAATCCTTTCTTTTAAGTTCTCCTTCTAGTTCCCCTTTCCAGATAGAACCACCTGGAACCTCCAAGGATCTCTAATTGGCATTCATTAGACCCCCCTTTTTGTTTATTCCACGCCCCTGTCTGCTCATTATGAGGAAAAAGTCCAACAAACAAATTATTCGAATAGACCAGGACCTGATCCAAAAAAAATATACAATACTATGCTCCTCCAAACGGAAAACAGAAGCCCACTATGGAGGCGGAAAACAGAGTCATGGGCGGTAATGGGGGCATAGAAAAAAAAAGGGGTTTTCGGATAAACCGAACCGAGGAAGAGTCAACATTTTGCGGGTCGCCGGGACCCATGCACAGATAATTAGGCTTAATTAATAGCCCATTCGGAAATTATTAATTAGTTTTTATAGGCGACGGGCGCATTTTCGTAGCCGGATATTGATTTTGTGGTGGCTTTATTAATGCTATTGGCTTAAATGTTTCTACCTCCATTAATTACGTGGCTTTTTGTGTACAATTTTTGCGTTGTTGTTGCTTTTGCTTTTGCTTTTGCTGTTGTTGCGGGATGTGGGCATCTCTCGCCACGGTGACGGTGTCCTGTCATTATCTGCGATATTGTATCGGTGAGTGCGTATCTCTGTATCTGCCAGCCAGTCTCTGTATCTCTGTGTTTGTATCTGTAGCTGTTGTATATTTTGTATCCATATCCCCCCTAGTGGAGAGTGGTTAGTCCGCTTGTTTGTTGTCACACTGATTGACTTTATTTGCGCATATTTTTCGGGGCCCCATGAATCCCTGAATTATTAACAAGAAACTCAGACCCAAAATGGATCAGATTGTGCAAATATTTTCAGAGGTTTTATGGGTTTTAAGGGAATATGATTTAAAATGTTGGTTTGTGAATTATTCCTTTCGTGATTTAATAATCTGATGCTTTTGAAGTAATATTATATTTCAACTCTATGAAGTTTAAGGCTCTAAAGATACAAAATCTATTCAGATTTTTGAGCTGAAAACTATCTAAAAATCTATTTTAAACAATTTTGAATAAAACTCTAGAATTTAAATATAAAATAAATCAAAGAAAACATATATATAGAAATAATAATTTCTTTCTAACATTTTAGAAACATCTTACAAAGAAAGGAAGTACCGGGTATAAATATCTTCATAAATTATTCCTAAATTTGGTTTTTAGAAA
The DNA here is from genome assembly GCA_035047585.1 of Drosophila monieri. NCBI lineage: Eukaryota > Metazoa > Arthropoda > Insecta > Diptera > Drosophilidae > Drosophila > Drosophila monieri. Next base: position 7,780,756 of record JAWNPJ010000061.1, on the reverse strand, counting down.
ATAAACTATTTCAAAAGACTAAAAAGAAACCATTTTTGTAAAAGAAAACATTGTTGAAAGGCAATAAACAAGTTAAAAGCTGTGAAATCCTTTTGCTCCTGACAGCTTCCATACAAACTTTACAAGGGAGAACATAAATACATTTTCGCAATATCCCCATTTTTTTTTTTTTTTGCAAAATTAATAAAATATATGCCAGTAATTAAGTCAAGCAGCGACTGTCAATAAAATTTGTTAATAAATAATTCAGAATATTTTGCTTTTTGCATATTTACAATTAATTTATGGGTAATCAGTATCAACAGAGGCTTTCAGTAATCATTATTTACTTGTGTGTTAAGTTCCCCAACCATGTACATACATTCATATACTATATATGTATATATATCAGATATATAGCATAATGGTTGCATTGTGTTTGTGGATTGCCTTTGGCCAGAATCCCATAAATCGTGCAATTTGCATTTTGATTTGTGCTCTGGGCTAGACATTAAAATATTGACAGGGCCGTGGAATTCGAGGGGGGTCGGTTGGTTGTCAGTAGAAGGCAATTTCCACTTTGATTGAGTTGCATTTTTTATCCATATACTCCTCGTGTTTAAATAAATACCGGAATTGTTTTGGTTAGCTTCGTTAATGAAAGATAAGTGCTCACAAGTACAATTCACAATTGAGAAAATATTTACTTTCAGGCTCATGATTGAAAATCGGCTTTAAACATAGCAGCTGGCGGCTCTTTCTTTTTTCTACTTTCATCTTGTTAATAAGTTGATTTTATTAAATTCTTTTTTGCTCTTTTTGCGATATTTTTTATTATATTAATAGCATCAAGCTCTCTAAAGAGGCAATCATAATAGACATTTTTTCCCGCCCTGGGCAGCTAGTTTATTTTTCAGTCGAGTGACAGTGTCTAGTCCGGCTTGTTGCTGCTTTTGTTGTAATCCAATTAATTGCCAATTTAAATTGAAACATCAAATTTAATATAAGTGCATTTTAAAATGTACAATTAAATTTGTTTCACAAGCAAAAACACAGCGACAGCCCAAAACCCAAAAAAAAAATAGATTTCATGCTCACCCACAAAATTAATTATTGATTTTGTTATAAATATTGTAGAGGAGGGACAGGAAAGCGGCCAACATATTTCGTTAAGGAATATGTTAAAAATAAATAAATCAAAAAAATTAGTAAAACAATCTTTGAAACAATTAACATTTAAAGTCTATTTTTAAGAGGTATTCCTCACTTTGTAACTCTGGAAAAACTATTTCTATAATTTCTACATAGTGTTTCCTATTTTTTTCAAACCTGTCAAGATAGCCTCACAAAAAATGCATTTAATTTATTTGAATGCCATGTAGTTGTTCATTTAAATCATAATTTGTAGGCGAACTACTCTGATTTATGCACCAACACAGGCCTTTACCTCTTTTTTAAGCCTTATTTGATTTTTTGTACGCGTATGGCTGTGTGTGGGCTGACCAACATTTATTTGTTTGTATAGTAAACTTTGGTTAAATAAAGTGGCCAACCGTTTAACTTTCAACCCACTTAGCTGGCAAAAGCCAGGAAAAAAGCCACACAACCTTTATGGCAAGGTGACCCGCAATTTTTACCACATTCGGATGGTTTCCCAACGGCGATAATATGCAAAACAATAAACAAAAAAGCAAATACTAAAGCTTAACCATTTCTTTCATGTTATTTAATAATTGTAAGTGTCTATTTTAGGGGTTCTCCTATTTCAATATATTTTCTTTCAAAATTTCTCCTCTTCTTAAATTTATTTACCCACTTTTCGGTCTTAAATTGTTCTTTAAAACTCCTCATCTTTAGGCCACTTTAAAGTCCATTTTTAATTGTCATTTTACTTGATTTCTGGGGCTTAGAAATGTGAAAGCCTGTTTCTGAAAGGCTTGGCTGTCTAATCGCTTTTTTGTGTGATTTTGTGTGGTTGCATTTGTGGGTGCACCACATGTCCACTTTGGCCAAACACAAAAAATCCACCCGAGCCATAAACCATAAACCGAAACCACCTTGAAACCCAAGAGCAGAACTTTTACTTTTCTTGCGCAACCACAGAAGAGTTTAGCCAAAAAATTGAATTTCAAGAAAAGAATATGCACCACAAATATTAGTTTTTAAATCTATTTTTATTAATTTTTTGTATACTTACTCTGACAGTTGCCAATTGGTGGCATCCGGAAGCCGGAGAGCGGATCCGTGGAGAAGTGGAAGGGTCGCTGGCCAAAGGCGAAGTGGAATTGCTGTTGCTGTCCTAAAAGGGATAACACTAAGTTTTTTTCAGTTTTAATTTTCTGTCCTTAACTAAATGGTTTTCTGAATTATGATTGTGCTTTTTTTATGCATTTTAAATGGAAAAATAATAAAGGGGAGTGAAAGAAGGTCCTGCTTCAGCCCACCTGCAACTATCTGGGGTCTTTTTTGTTGAAAGTGAAAAGTGACAATGGAAGGACTTAAAAACTTTCAACTGAAAATCCTCGAACGGTTGCAGTTATCTGCCAGATTGTATTCATTATAAAATAATAACCTTTTGTCTGCAGCTTAAAGCCCCCACTCTCCCTAAGCCCCTCTCTTTCGCACACACGCCACCCGTCTCTTTCTCCGGCCACACAGACCACAGCCATCTCACTCTAACTCTCTCTGTCTGGCATTTTGGGCATATAAATCATTTCATGGATTTGAATTTGTTGCTTCCACATTTCGGACCGAAACCAGATTACACAGACCAGAGACCCAAACTTTGCGACCCCATCTCTTTCGCTCCAACTATGCCCCTCTCTTTCATTGTCCTTGCCTCGAAGGCTGGAACATATGCAAAGTAAAATATTTGCATCCTTATAAATATGTATATATATATGTGTATGTGTGTGTGTGTGTGTGTGCCGGGGATAGAGCTGTCTAATGAATATTCCTTCAAGAAATTCGACATTCCACTCGGAGCAGTGCCAAAGTGAAATGAAGTGAAGTATTAGCAAGGAAATGTCCTTGCTGCATCAGCAAAATCTCGAGAAAGGATGCCAAGAGGCAGGACCTTTGATGGAGTGAGTCCCATAGTAATAGCTTGGCATTATTTTGCTTTAGAGTTGACCGTTTTGGCTAGATTTGTTGCCAAAGAATAATAGTTCAACAACAAATTATATTTCAACAACGTATTTCACCAACAGACTATTCCATAGCATACTTTTTGGAGTGGTGTGTGAAGATTTCTGATTTTCTGGTTTAATTACAAAGCTAATTCATATCTTCTGTCTCTAAAAATGGAGCTACTATTTTTCACCAACAAACATTATTTTCACCAACGATTTTTAGCTTTTATTCTTTCAGTTCTTTATTTTGATATAACTGTTGGACTAAATCCAACATTGAATCATAGTTTCTGGAGCTATTGGTTCATCTTAAAACTCTTTAAAAGCCCTTGATCGAACAACTATTTTTTATACTTTGAGGTATGATTTAAAAACTCTCTTTACACATCCCCAGAAACCCAAAACTCTGTCTGCAAGTCCCTGCTGGATGTCCTTTCGAAACCAATCCTGTCTGCACATCTCTATTCGAAAATGTATGGGTTTTGTTTATTGTGAGAACTGGCTGCTGCTGCAGGAGCAGCAATTTATCTATTTGGCAACTAATAAATTGTTATGCATTGTCCTGCAAATGAAAGACCCAACTAGCTGGCTGGCTGGCTGCCTGGCGGGCTTGAAGACAGACCCCCGGACCTTAGAAACTGGAGGGCTGGGAGGGTGAACGAAAATGTGGCCCCCAAAAAACTTTACTTACTTGTCTTGGAACGGGGTTCGCGTGGCCCGTCGACCGTCACTTTGATGGCCTTGTTGTAGGTGGCTATATGCGGTGGATTCGTTGACACGGTGATGGTTAGCGTGAAGCTCTTCCCTAAAAAAAAAAGCAAGAATATAAAACAAAAATAAATACAGTTTTAAGGCAACAACGAGAAACAAATTTATGAGACATGTCCACAGGCCTAATGTCGGGTTGACATGCAGATTAATAAAGAAGTTCGTGGGTGTTGTTTTCGTGGCTTCTTGTCACATCGTAAAAGTGTTGGGCCATAAAAATAATGAGGGTAACACAAATTTGGGGTAACTACTACTATTGGGGGAAGGAAACTCATTCCCTGTTTACTTCCTTCCTTAAACTCCTTGGCAACTCATTTGAATTCCATTAAAATACCTTCATGCACCTTTCCCCGAATCCGAATTTCAAACAAAAATAAAGAATTAATTACAATTTAAACTGATTTAGTCCTTGGAAGGCCACGCACATATGGAGTGTGTGTGTGTGTGGGAGGGAGGTCCTTGGGGTAGCATCTCAAGATTTATTTCATTCGAGCCGCAGTTTTCTTTTAATTAACTTGTTTCATCCCGGTTTTCGGCCATCTCTGCCACACCCACTGTCCCAGTCACTGTCATTGTCAAGTGTTGCCAAAGAAGTTGCTCCTTGCTTCGTTTTTTGTTAGAGTTCAGGACTCGGGATTCAATTAAGAGGCATTTCAGCTACAGCTCCTGACAACGAGGCGTATGTGTAATGTTCAATGCTAGTGGGAATGGGAGTGGAAGTTCTTTGCTTTTTAAGTTGACAAACAAAGCGTAAATCATTTCGGCACATACAAAATAAACCGCCGCCGTCGTCGACGCTGTCGTCTTCGTTCTCACACTTTTTTCCACAAAAATGTATATAGATTCAATGATATATATATAATCCCGAAGACAGGGTAGGCTTACACATGTTCTCCGGCTCACACACTCCACTGGGCTAGAACAATCTGTTCCGCCGCCTTTGTCCGCCTTCCGAGTCACTTTGCTTCCGTCCCTTGGCCCTAAAAAATGAACTCTCAAGTCTCAAGTGGCAGCCGGAGAAACACTTTTCTGTTTATTGCCATCAAGTGCAGTTCATTGTTGCGCAATTCTCGGCCACATTTTTCCCCAGGCTTTTATTTTATTTATATTTCTATTTTGTTTGGCATTTTATTTACTTTCTTGCGTCAGTTGATAATCGATCGTTGTGAAGGGGAGACTGACAGGACAATTTAAGCAAAGGCTTTAAGATTTACAAAAAATGCTTTCAGTTTCTTGTCAAAGTCTCTAGTTTCATCAAGAAACCCTTTCTAAGACCCCTAAACCCCAACCAATTTCCAGAAAACATTAGCTCGCTTATTATAAAGTCGTCAAACGTGTTTCAATTACATCAGAAAATCCCTGCCCTGACCCAATTGATTGCTAATCCTTAAAACCCAAACCCAGGTCCTAGCTGAAGCCCAGGAAATCCCCGGGAATAGCATGCATCTTAATCTGAGAACCTTGTACAAATGGAAACATCGACACTTGAGGAGCCGAAAACATATCCGAGTGTGTGGATGGATGGGTGTGGCGACATTTAAAATCAAATCCTGTTGACAAATAACCTGAAATCCTGGCTGGCAAATCCCTGGCAATTTACCGTTGCACAGGCGTCATAAATCAATTTGGGGGTAATGAATACACACACACTCCTAAGACAAGGATATAAAGGATGTGTGTGTGTGTGTACAAACAAAAAAGCATCTGTCAATACTTGTGGCTGTGTCGCAAATCACCAAGAAGCCAGGAAGTGTGGGGGCGGTTCCTTCTATTCCTGGATGTGTCTCTCTCTCATCTATCATTTAAGGCTTAATGGTAATTATGAATCAGGATTTCTTACATTTTTTTTAGCACTTTATTCCTTGGTCTTGCGAAAGTTTTAAAAACTTCAAATCCTCGAGAAGCATTTTGCGGCTTCTTAGGTTGTCTTTACTTTCTGTTTGTTTATATTTGTTTTCTTTTGTTGGTTTCGGGTCGATGTTTACCCACAAAAGGTAAAAATATATAAAGTGTTTGCCTTATTGATTCAGGGTTTGCGAAAATATTGAAAGGGGCAATTGATTTCGAAATGACTTTCAAGCCAAAGTAAATATTAGTCAACTTTTATAAAGTCGGCTTTGGTTTGAAATTACTTTTGTGGCTCATAATTATGAATGTTTTTAACAAAAATAAATATTTCTTTTCAAGGCTCACTAGGTAAGCCCTATGAGAAGCGAGGAGAAGGGCTCTTGATTCATTTTTTTAGTAACTTTATTTTAGTTCCAAGCTGAAATTTAAAGCCAACTGGGCGTGTAATAAGCCCGGCTATTTTAGAAAATTGCTAGTGCAATTAAGTAACAACCGTTTTTTGGTTTTGCGGATGAAAGTTGCATTAAATCGGTCGTCGGTGTCCATGGGGGCGTATGAGTGATTTACGCTCCAATCGCCACCGGTGACGCCATTTTGTTTCGCTTCCGTTCCTCCCCTTTCCGTCTAATTACAATAACAAATGCACAGCCCCCACTTCTGCCCTAGCCACTGCGACTGGTAGCAAACCCTGCCCCTGGGTTGCCTTTGTCAGGCAATTTAATTACCCGGCCATCGATTTATTTGGCCCAGAGTTAGGCTACACTTTTAATTAGCAAAGTGCCATGCACATGCACGCACACACAATTTGCAACAGATGATGACGTCGAGGGGTCAGGCCAGGGCCAGGGCCAGGGGCTGGGGTGTGGGCCTACCCGCGGGTAGGTCGGTCGGTGCCAGTTTCCGTCTGTTACGCGGTGCCACACCTCCCATACTCCTTAACCCGTGGCTCGCTTAACCCTTCCCCAGCCCATCCATCAATAAGCGAGTGCTTCAAGGAAAAAGTGCTTACCCTTAATCGAGGACGAAAACTCGCCCCCAGCGCCCTCTCCCCCCGAGGTTGAGGTTTTTATTTACACAATTCTCAAGCCATTTAATACGGCCCCAAAAAACAGCCACAAAATGAACTGAACCGAGCTCGACAAATGCCACGCCTTCTTCACACACACAGAGTCCCCCTTCCAGCCACCGCCACCGCCACCGCCACTGCCGCCTTGAAAGATAAACAGTCACTCGGCGACAAAAAGGACAACAATCTCCCATTCCTAGTGGGGAGTGGAGAGCCAGGGAGTCCTTTTCAAGGATCAAATGCCTAGCAAAAGTCGAGGCGTTAAAAAGGCAAGAAAAGGCAGCAGAGCACGAAAAAAAAATAAAGGAATCAACAAAAAACAGGAGCAGAGAAACAGGATGAAGTGGAAACTTAAATACTCTTCCAGAGTTTCTAGATGGAATAGGGTTTCTTTCTAAAACAAATACAGAATAAAGCTTAAAAATTGATTGAATTAGTTGTGAAAAAAAATACTAAAGAAGAGAGAGTTTGGCGGACAAACTGGCGGACACACTGGCGGACAGAAGTCAAGCAAAGCCCCCTCACTGAAAAAATCCCAATACCCTTCCATCTTGAAGTGTATAAAAAATAACGAAAAGGAAAAGGAAAAGCGAAGGCAACTTTTGCTGCCAGCAACTGACACCTTGTCCTGTGAAAAGGACACGCCTGTCTGCGGGAAAAGTTCCGGAGCCTTTGGAATACAACCAAAAAAAAAATTGAAACGGAAAAGGAAAATGGGCAAGTCATGCCAAATTGTGCACAATTTGCTTTTGGCTTTCGCTCTGTTTTTTCTCATTGGGGGGCTCTAAGGGGGTGGCCCGAAAGAGCAACAGGCTACAGACAATTGTGCAATTTACAGTTATCATAATTTGACAGTGTGGCCAAAGGACTCTGATTGGTTAGCAGAAAGTGACAAAAGGATTACCGAAAGGAAGTGACTTGAAGGGTTAACAAGGAGGGACAACAAAGACTTTTCAAGCTAAGGCATTCCTTTAATAATTCTTTAAGATTCAAGTTCTTAAAAAATCAAACTAAACTCTCCTGACGCTTAAGGAATATTTCTTTAAGGACCTCTTTTCCTCCATCAATCACAAAGACCATAATTCAATAAGCAAAGGCTGTCATAAAAAAAGAAAAGCAAAGACCGTGCAGGACTGATCCGCAGGACATTCGAGGACGTTGGCTACGCATCCGCTGTGGTGGAACCGCAAAAACCAAAGCCCCAAACCAGCGACCGAAGGACATAAGCGGTTTTTCGCAACAGCCTCCTTGCTGGCGGACGATGCGATGCGATGCGATGCGTGGGGATGGAAAGTGCCACGAGATGGGGCATGTGCCACGAGGATTCATTCATTGTCATCATTTGGCATCCAATGCCAAATGGATGCCTGTCCGCCGCCTCAGTCAGTCAGTTGTTGGCTGAGGTCCTTTCTGGTCCTTTACGGTCCCTGCCCTGTCATCTGGCCATCCTACTGGCCATCATCCTGCTGGACGGTGGGTCCTTCGCTATTTCACTTTAACATTTTCGGCAACGCAATTTCCCATTCTGCGGCTGCATTTTCCTCCTCCGCGGCCGGCGCCTTAATTGGGAATTTCCCATTCATTTAGGCCAGCAGCGGAATGCGCAATGAAGGCCATAAATCCATTTACTTTCTGGCCATTTTTTTCTGGGGCCTACGACAATTGGTAGCAAGTTTATGGTAGATACTTTAGCTGAGATATTTCTAGCAAGGATTCTGTTTTTAAAATGAGATTTTTGCCCTTCAAGATGTCCTTAAATTGGTTTAAAAACTTTCAGGCTTAAACTCAAAACCCCATCCTTCACTTCATTCAAGTTAACTTCCATTTGTAGTGAGTTTATTAAACACTTTAAGACAAGGACTCACTCAGCAAAAAAAAAAAAGGATAAAAAATAGCGAGAAAAAAATAAAAGAAAATTGGACAAAAAACCAAAGGAATCCGCTTCTATTTGGTGAATGAAAATGATGACGAGGATGATGGCCAGCGCTGATGAACTGCTGACAATTTGTGCAGCTTTTAACAAGCGGTTAAAAGGATACAAAAGGATACACCCACACACAGGACACAGGACACACAAACCAAAAACAACTGACAACAGAACACTGAATGCCGAATAAAACACTGAACACAGAACCGACAAAAAAGTTAACAGCAATGCAAAAATTGCCCCCCTTCAGAAATATAATACAAAGGATCCCAAAAAAAAAAGGAAAAAGAGAAAGGGAAAAGGACCTCCGGCACCCCAGTACGCCAAAAAAAAAAAAAAAAAAGTCAAAACTGAAGGCAAAAGTTTCGCCACTCAGCGGCGATAATTGAACAAATTGTTTCGAGTGCATGGGACATGGGCGGCGGTGGGACAGAGTGGAAGGATAATGGGAGGGGGACTTTGTCCTTCAAGTGCCAACAAGGGCCAATAAGAGGCGCCACTTGACGAAAAACTTTTGCGTCCTTGGGTTAAGTGCTCAGATTAACTGAAGATGACGTGGAAACGGCTGTGAACAGGACATGCCTTTTGGCCTTGTCAAGGATAACTAGAAATATGAGTCTCTTGTGGGGATAATGGGGGTTTATTGGTACAGGATATCATATAGTTTAAGAACATGATTTGAGGAGTTTCATTGGGTTTAGTTTTTGATGACTTAAGGCTTTCAAATTAAAGGTTTTAACTAAAAAAAGGACTCTAGTGACTGCCTTAAGGGCTTACTAACTCGAATTTAAGCTTTCTAGTTAAAGGTTTAGTTGGAAAGCCTTAAGAGGAGTACTAGGTATCATATATTCTGTCTGTGCTGAGCTTGTCTGTGGTTTTTAATCAACGTCTTAGCTTTAGATGTTCCGTTTTGTAAAACTTTTAATATTTTAATAAAAAATGTCAGACTCACCTCGTCCACTCCTTCCCACGAATCGCAGATCGTTGAACTTGGCCACCTGGTTCTTCATCACCGCCGTACAGTTGCGCAACTCGGCGCAATAGTTCTCATCATTGCCCGCCCGCACAGTCACCATCGTCCCGTCCATGATGTCGCCCAAGGACACCACCTTAAAGGCCACTGGTAGCGTTTTGTTCGATCGCCAGTGGGGCGGTAGGACGGTGCAGACGAAGAGCGGACTACTGGTGCGGATCAGTTCGCCGGGATGTTCGGTGAGGAAGTCGCCCAGTGTCCTTTCCGCCAGGATGTCGGAGGTCATTTTGGTGTAGGCCTCGTTTAATAATTGGGCGGGTGTTGGTGGTGTATTTTGTTCAGTGTTGTTGTTGTTATTGCTATTGTTGTTGTTGTTGTTGTTGCTGCTCGTATTGTTGTTGTTGTTGTTGGAGCCATTCGTTTGGCTACTGTTGTTGTTGCTGCTCGAATTGTTGTTGTTATTTGTTGTATTATTATTATTATTATTATTATTATTGTTGTTGGCATTGGATGCCGTCGAATTAGTGGATGTTGTTGTTAAATGCATTTTGTATGGATTGCTATATGGATTGTTGTTGTAATGTTGTTGTTGTTGCACCAATTGTTGGTGTTGTTGTTGTTGATGTTCCTGTGATTGTTGATGATGCAATAGATGTTGTTGCTGGTGATGGTGCTGCTCCTGTTGCTCAAACTGCTCAAGCTGCCCTTGAGCGTGAGCCTGGACTTTTTTTAATCGCACAATTTTGTCGATATTTTGGAGAACCTCTTGGGAAAATAATTCAAAATTCTACAGTAGTCCCCCCCTAAAGAGGTTCCTTTAAAATCTGTAAAATATTTTAGAATCATTAGTTTTGAGAAGTAGAAAAATTGTGGAAGTTCGAACCGAAAGACAAAGGTTTGTTGAGTTCATTTCTCCCAAGAATTTCCAGCAATACTTACCCCTTAAATATTATCCATTAAACTATAAAGTATTCAAGTCTTATGTCGTAAATATGAAATCTTATATCTTTAATCTTAAAACCCCCTTAAACCATAAACTTAACCAACATCCTGAAAAATCCCTGCCTAATGTCTTTAAATCAAGGCCTCAAAATGTCATATTATATTCCCCAAGCCACCCAGCCCCCCACCCATCAGAAAAATGTGATAAAGACAGACACATTCAGTTAGAAAGAGAGGGAGCTAGAGTGCAATAGACTGCAAATGCAACTGAATGCAGAAACGGGGTCTGAGGGCTGAGGGCCTGTCCACTGGGATGGCCACCATAAACACAAATCAATTGTCAACCACTCGACGGGTGAAGGCTTCAGACGGCTGCCAGGATTCCAATTGGTAAGGGTCCCACTCGCCACACCCCCCCCCACTGCTATAGAGGGGGGGACTGCGGTGGATCAGGGATTCCCAGCGGAACGCAATTTGCGTTGCACTTTTCAATTTCCGGCAAAGGACTTCATCGACACAACAACGACCCAGGCGTTGGTGGCTCTCTAGTGACTCTCCATGAATTTCCGTGCAACACTATCCAAAAACGCCAACACAAATCTACTCTGCATGTGTATGAGTGTGTGTGGGTGTGTGTGTGTGTGACGAAAAAGGACGAAAAGGACTACTCGTCACCGTAACCAGTGTCAAAATGATTGTGGACTCACGGGTGAGAATTTGTGGTTTGATACTTGCATATTTTGTCACTTGTCGACATTCGCAAAAGGTGGTGTTGTTGCAGTTGGCCCAAAAATCAGAGACAGCAGGATATACAGGATGAAGGATACAGGATGCTGGACACAGGATACGGGTAATGGGTTACGGGTAACGGGTTACGGGTTACAATTGCAAATGCTTAACTGCAATAACACCACAGATAGGCTCTGACCTTGGGGAAGGCCTTCTTTTTTTGAGAAACTTTTAAAGGGAAGTCCTTTCTGGAAGTAAGGAGGCTTTTTAAACAAAGCTTCTTTAGTTGAAAAATATATATAACTAATATTTTTAATAAATAAATATGATAAAGCTTAAAAGTAAAGAATCAAACTGAGTTTGAGAAGCGTAGAGAGGGGCTCTCCGAAAATTTCCCCCTTTTTATTCCCTCCCAGATAACAATCGATAAATTTTCCTTAATTAAATAATAACAAAATTCCTTAAATTCCGTTAGAATGTAAAATAATTGCCCAACAACTTCCACTTTATAACACATATTGCTTTTAGTTTAAAAAAAACAAAAAAAAACGCGAAAAGAGAAACCAATTTTGGCCGAAAAAAATGGCCCGCAGGTTGCTCTTCCCCAAAAATTCAGCTGGCCGATAAAAATTACTTAAAAATGCCACAGCTCATGGGTTGACTTTTGGCCAACAAAGAACAAAAAACAAGAAACAACACAACACGACACAAAAAATTAAAATAAAAATGCCAAAAAACACGATGGGCAGTAAGGAAAAGGGCAGGCGGGAAAAAAAAAGAAATAAAAGACTGAACACACAAAATAACCGTCGACTGTCACACACAAAGGGAAATGGCGGAAAATGTCCAGGGGGAGGGGGTGACAGGAGGGGGAAATTCTGGAAGGGCTGAAGAGTGCGACAATGGCAAAAGAGGAAATCGCGGCAAAAATCCAACGGAAGCCAAACGTGTCGCCGCGATTCCAGACAACAGAAAACACATACACTCTCCCCCTCCTCTCACACTCATATTTCCCGGGAAAATGGTCAAGGGAAAGCGCGGTAAAGCCAGGACCAGAAAGGAGAACTGGGCGGCGATGGGGCAGTGTTGGAGGGAGTGGTTTAATAGCCGACGGGCGGGTAGCAGCGTCATTTGCTCTTTCATTTCGCTGGCCAGCCTTTTATTGTAAATTTACTTTATAAAGGTTATTACCAAGCGGCAGTTGCAAGCCAAACAAAAAGTGGCTGGAACAGGGAGAGATGGCCAAAGGATGTTTTAAATAAAGTTAAAGAATTGGTTATTATGAACAGGACGAGCAGGATATGCGCTTTCATAGCTGCAATATGATGTAGATTTTGAAGAAGACTTCAGCTTTTTGAGAAGCGTGGAGAAGGGCATTGAATATTTCTTTAAATATTATAGACTTTTCCTTTTCAGAAGCCATAAGTACAATAGTTTCTTGAGAAGTATCTTCTTTGCCTCTTCACTTTTTTGAGAAGCGCGGAGAAAGGTGCTACTTCAAGAAGAATCTATAAAATATCATTTGGAAGAGTATAACCTGGCCTATTATAACCAAAAATGTGAAGCGAAAAAATCAGCGACAAGTGCTCGACAAACGCGCCATAATCCGCGCTCGCCGTCACCCAAAGTTCCGGGACATGGACAAGGACTAGGACATCCACCGAACAACATCCTGCAGCGAGTCACGCGCGGTTTGTCACCTCATTGCTGTGCCGGTGCCGGTGCCTGTGTCTGTGCCTGTGCCAGTTGAGATACAATTTCTTTTATGCCTCCACAATTTTTGTGTTTTTGTTAGAACAGGGACTGGTCGAGACCCACTGGTCCGGGCCAGACCGGGATGAGAGGCTAAATCAAAATTCATGGTTGCTGTTAAAACTGGCGACCCCGGGTATCAATAGACAAGGACACCCGACCGGAGCTCAGAGTGGACCGGGTTACACGCAAGTTTAACCCTTTGATGGCCGAAAAAACCCCCCAGCTCCAGCTCCAGCTCCAGCACCCAGCTCCTCGCTCCAATTCGCGGCCAACACATGTACAACATGTAAATTGTTTCAATTTGCGGCATTTGCCGTAAAGCTGCGCAATTTTCGACATGCCATGGATACTCATAGAGTCCTTTTTCGAGCAACCCTTATGTCCTGTGTGGGTGGTGTGCTTTCTATACATATATTCCTTTTTTTCCCAGCCATAGTTTGGATGTTGGTCCATCGACGTGTCCAGCTGTTGGTCTCCCATGGAAAATATCCTCATTTTTTTTTTTTTTTCCACTCTGTGGGGGCAAAAAATGGCAAACCCAAATACTAAACTTGTTTAATGTTATACCATATCCTATATATATATTCGTCTATGTGTAGGGAGAGAGAGATTTGTGTGCGTGTGTCGCCGTCTCATCTGTAAAAAGGCTACTGCTGTTGCTACTTTGATGTAGTTAAATTTTAATTGGACTTTGGGTTTTTGTTCCCCCGTCTGTGGTATTTCGAACAGCAGCATCAACAATGCCAAGTATTTGGCCGTTGGATGGGTGCTGTTCCAGTTAGTTGTTATTACGGCATTTTCTAGTTTTTAACCCCCATTAAGTTGACCAATTTAACGAGGCAAGTGGAAAGGAATACGAGGAATAAAGTCATGTGGATTTTGGGTTTTTGGAATTAAGAAGCTGGAATTAAACGAAGCTTGAATATGTGCTCAGCTCAGTGAAGAGCAGAGAAGGTCCTGCTTAGCTCACCTTTTTGAGAAGCGTGTAGAGAGGCGCTCTGAGAATCATTTCCCTTTTTAAGTAAAATCAGCCACGTAATAAATACTGACCATTATCCCCTCATAGTCCCTCATTTTAATTTCTACAAATTTCAGAATTAGCTGCTCCTGCAATCAATTTATCTTTTTCGTCCTGGGCAGCCTGCCAGGATGTAAGACCCGAAATTAACAACATTTGCTAACTGAGAACAAATTAAGTCATACATTGTTTATAAGTGCTCACAGTGGGCACCACAGAAACCAGGACAGGGGTACACAGGATTCCGGATTCAGGATTCAGGACTCAGGACTTAGTGTGTCGGTGTGTGTTTGCTTTAATGCCTAAATCAACTAAATTTGTGGGCAGCAAACTTATTTCCGGCATTCCCAGAGTAGCACACACGGATGCATTAAGTGAGTGAGTCAAAAATCAAGAGTCCTGCACGAAGGAGCCGTTGGTCAGAAAAGGACACCAAAATTCAACCATAAATTGATGCAGTAACACGCCTTACCCTCTCAACAAGCAACCCAACAACAGGAAAAAATGCAGTCTTGCTGCAATCCAATGCACTGCAATGCAATCCTTCCTGTCCTGCCTCGCCCTTGCTTTGTCCTGACTCGTCCTGTTTGGTCCTGTTGTGTCCTGTTTGGTCCGTCCCGAGGTCCCGAAAAGCGAGCAACCAACAATGCCAAGTTTTCGGTCAACTTTCGGCCAAAACAATGCCCAATCCTGTGTGTTAGCCCCTCGAAGGCCCCCTGCTTAACCCTTGTCCACACGACACCCCTCGACACCAAAAAACACCAAACACACAACCAAAAAAAAGAACACACAGCCACACCACACGCACACCCAGACTGAGGGGACACGCATCTTGTGCGAGTCCTTGGTCCTGGCTGCGCACTTTTTGCAGTGCGTGTGCACTGAAAAAAATATATGCTGGCTTGAGAATCATTTCTAGGTATTTTTTTTTTTAATTATAAGTATCAAGGCCCCACTGGTGGGGCGCCAATTATATTATTGAACATTTGGTCACACTAATCTTATAAAATTCTTGATATTTAAAGAATTTGTAACACATTGTGTTCAAAAGTGCGAATTAAGACTCCTTGAACCCTTTTTTTTCTGAGTGAAAGTGTGCCAGCATAAATAACGAGTGCAGCTGGGCACAGGCACACGTCCTGCTCCTGCAAGTGCATCCTGCAACTGGAGCTAGAGTTAGAGATGCAGATGCACCAAGAGCTGCATCCTGGCAGCCTTGATGCCCGGGAGCCTGGGACTTTCTCTGGTCAATTCGCGGTTTTGCTTGTCACTTAGCCGACGGCCGGCGGCGCAGTTTTTGGCCATTTGATAAACGACAAACGACCGACGGCCAGGAGACCAGGAGACGACTACGACGACACCGGCTTTAACTCAAACTCCTCCCCCCTTTCCGAAAATCCAAACACCGACAAGGACAAGGACAAACGACAATCGTCGGCGAGGAGACGACGACAAGGACATTGCCAATGAAAGTGGCGGAGGAGTCCTTCTTTTTCAATGGCGGAGTGAGTGGGGCCATTGACGATTGCGGAGGAGTCGACAATGTGACGACATTTGAGGCCATAAAGAGCGGTAAGAACGGGAATGCCGTTCTGGTGATACTGTGGCACCCGATGGATGCAACACCCCTTGATGCAACACCCTTGCCACTGCCCTCCCCCTTGTGATGGGAATTGTCGCACAGAGGTGCGTAAACTGGAATCATTTTGGAAAAGTGTTTTTCGGGGGAGACACTTTGCTTCACTTTAGATTGCTTCATTGAATTTCAAGCATTTTGCTTCGAAGTGATGGAAGACTTTAAAAACTTGATCTCTTAAGGGTTAATAAGGGGGTTTATCTAATTATTTTATAAATGATTGATGGGAGATATGGAGTGTTGAGAAGACTAACCAGAATCCTTGAAAATAACTTTAAAAAAGACTTGCCTTTCATTTTTAGTTAAGACAAGTCTTTCCTATTTTTTAAACCTATTTCCCACAGAAATTTATGAAAAATATGACTTCCAATATCTAAAGAGTCTAAACTTTCTTAGGGTATTGCGGCCTTCGTTTCGATCAACCTTAAGGACATGCATCCTGTCACTTGTCCTCGCTCTCTATTTGCAAATGCAAGTCTGTGTGTTATGTTTAAGCTTTAAGTGGCGTAATAAGTCCAGATTGCAGCCTGCTCCGTGTCCTCTGGGGTCTCGGAGGAGGTCCTGGGTGGTCCAGGACGTGCTCTCAGAGCTCTCCTGCCAGCCAGCCAGCCAGCCTGCTAGCCTGCCTGCCAGCCTGCCTGCCAGCCTGCCTGCCAGCCTGCCTGCCATCCATCCTGGCCATGTCCTTGTTTGTTTGCTTGTGCCCGCAGAGCTTGCTTTTGGCTTTTGCTTTTAAGCCAGAGGACTCGTCCGACCAAAAGGACCAAAAAGGACTAGATGGTAGGACACCCCTCGCCTC
Organism: Drosophila monieri; assembly: GCA_035047585.1. Classification (NCBI taxonomy): domain Eukaryota; kingdom Metazoa; phylum Arthropoda; class Insecta; order Diptera; family Drosophilidae; genus Drosophila; species Drosophila monieri. The sequence continues at coordinate 7,764,185 of JAWNPJ010000061.1, read as the reverse complement.
CGGCTTGGAGGCGTTTAACATTTTTGAGGCTTGATTGGATTTTGCAGAGAGGCCTGGTCCTCTGTTGTGCGTAAAGTGAAAAATTGCATTTTGAGCAGCTGCTGTTGCATTTGCATTTGCAACTTTTACTCCATGCTGCATACTGCATGTTGCATGTTGCTTTTGTTTTTATTGCCTTTTTTTTCTGTTTGTTGCTTTTGTTGTTGTTGATGAAGTCGGCTTTCGGTTTTGGTTTCATTTGGTTTTGCTGGTCAGCCCCAAATGCGGCTGTCTGTTATTTTGAAATACTCGTTGAGTGGCTCGTTTGCGGTGAAATGCATGTGGCCACGCCCCCTTGGCCCGACAACACCAACGCCCAACGCACACCATCCGCCCGACCGCCTGCCCGCCCACTTTTTATACAGTATCCACTACCGTACAGTGTAGTTGATAAATGTAAATCGTTTTAATCTATTTTCTTACCCAAACTCAAAGGATTTGAGAAGCTTTAAGGTAACGCCCATTAATGGCATTATTAGCACCTTGGGTGTCATGCCACGCCACGCCCCCTACCCCTACTTCTGATGCGGCAATTAAAATGCATTTTCCGGTTACTTGACACATAACATAATTTGCATTTCCTTCAAAAGGGGCCCAGTCTACGGCCCCATATCCCTGGCAAATTTTCAAATCGCACCCCGGGGCGTTAGATTGTTTAAATGCATAAATGATGCCCCAAAACGAGGGGCTGCCGTGGCACGTTGCACATTACATATTGCACATTGCATATTGCAGATTGAAGATTGCAATTGGAAATGCAACAACCGCAGACGCAACCCCTGCCTGCAACATGCAACTTGCAAGGCAAGGCAAGGCTTGGCATCCGTATCCGTCTGGATTCCGTTTCAGTGTCCGTCCTGGCCGTCCGTTTAATGTCACCTTCAGAACAAACACTAGTCAGCAAAGAAGGGGAATATAAGTATTTTATTTAAGGATTAAATATTTATGATTTTTTTTTAAATTAAAGTTTAAATGGAAGAAACACTAAGAGACTTATAGAGTCTTTTCTTAAAAGAATCTACATAAAATATAGAAATAAAATTTTATAAAAATATACAAAAAATACTTTATTATTTTCCCTTTATTTAAAAGTGTCTAGAAACATAAAAATTAAATATTTAGTTTAGTAAGTAAACTCCAACAATAATTATACCTTGCTGCTTAGTCTGAAATGTTGTCGCCAATGTATAGCATTTATGTCCTTCCCTAAACATCACATATTACCGCCACCGCCACCACCATCGCCTGCCCCCCAACCAACCTCTGACCCCAAATAAGACCCCTTTTAGTGAAGCAATTGACATGCCGGCACTCACCGAAAGAGACGGCCAGAGTGGGGGCAGGGCCGTAGATGGTCTTCTCACCTCACAGTTTGTCCAAATCACCGAGTTTAACAAATTAAATGACTTCTAGTGCGTACATTGTTTTGACACGGATGTGATCCAAGGACTCGCACAGGAAGGAGGGACACACCCACACTCCTGCAGTGCCCAGCCGCCCCTGCCCCACACTACCAATTATCCTGAAAGTCTGGACTTTTGGGCAAATTGCTGTTGATTGCTCGACACTCGCTCTCCATCCCGCCCTTCAACAAGGTGAAGGATGTGACACGCCCCCCAAAAAGTACTCCTCCTCCCGCCCCCTTTATTGCACTTGTCACCTGCAGTCAACATTTCGGGTTCGACTGCGCTTGTCGTTTTGGAGCAATTTTTCGGTTTGATTTCACAAAAGAATACAAAAACACACAATGGACCACCCAAAAAGTTCCCTTTCTTCAAACATATATTCTTTTTACGACCTTGCGCCGATCTCCGACTTTTATGTCTTTATAAATACACAAAATTATGAGCAATGTTTGTTTGGCTTATGTTTTATGGCAATTAAATTTTGATGCAAACAAATGCACTTCATCTCCGTCCGCCAGGAGGCCGACTCGACTGGATGCGGTAGGTTGGAAATTGTTTATGCCTCGCCTTCCTCAACCAAATTGCCCATAAAAAGCGTGTGGCATGCACCACGCCGAGTCCAAAGTGTGTTGCAGGGTCACAGGGACTTATGGAACAAAAACGTGGACTTATGGATTACAAAATAAGGAGGGAAACTTTGTATATTATTTGCATATTTTTTTAAGTTTCTTTTAATTTTCTTTGTTCCTAAAATAATTATAATAGCTACAATATTGCATATTCCTTGCCATTTTCAAATGGATTTATTTAGGAAAATTTACAGACAATTTTAGAAATATTTTGTTTTCCGATTTTGATGCTGAATGATGGAGAATCGATATAGAAATCGTTAAAGGTATTCCACTCCAGAATCGTATAGAAACTAGCCAAAATATAGCCTTCAATGCGGGCCATATAGGCCCCCATGCATTTTTGAAAGGGATCCCCCAGAAAATTTCGTTGAAAATCTGAAAAATATTTTTTCTTGAGATTTTGATGCAAAATAATGGGGAATCGATCCACAAATCGTTAACGGTATTCCGCTTGAGAATCGGGTGGAAATTGGCCAAGATATAGCCATCGCTAGGGACCGTATGGCCTTCCTTGCATTTCTGAGGGGGATCCTTTAGAAAATTATGAAAAAAATCTAAAAAATATTTTGCTCTCAGGTTTTGATGCAGAATGATGGAGAATCGATCCACAAATCGTTTAAGGTACTCCGCTTGAGAATCGGATGGAAATCGGCCAAGATACAGCCATCGCCGGGGCCATATAGACCCCCCATGCATTTTTGAAGGGGATCCCCCAGAAAATTTCGTTGAAAATCTGAAAAATATTTTTTCTAAAGATTTTGATGTAAAATAATGGGGAATCGATTAGGAAATCGATTGAGACACTCCGCTCAAGAATCGGATAAGAATTGGCGGAGATATAGACATCGCCGGGGGCCAAATGGGCCTTCCTTGCAGTTCTGCCCAGAAATTTTTCGAAAAAATCTAAAAAATATTTTGTTCTTAGATTTTAATGCAGAATGGTGGAGAATCTATCTACAAATCGTTCAAGGTATTCCGCTTGAGAATCGGATGGAAATCGGCCAAGATATAGCCATCGCTAGGGCCCGTATGGGCCTTCCCTGAATTTCTAAAGGAAATTTTGCATTTCCCTTAGAAAATTTCGTTAAAAATCTGAAATATATTTTGTCTTGAGATTATGATGCAGAACGATGGAGATTCGATCCACAAAGCGTTTAAGGTACTCCGCTAAAGGATCGTGTGTAAGTTGGTCCAGATAAAGCCATTACCCGGTTGGCACTTCTTTACTTTTAATTATTCACTTTGCCCAATTCCGGAAACAATGACTAAAATTCCCTGTTTATTCTTAACAAAACCCCTAAAACCCGTAAAATATGTCCATAAAATCCCAAAATTAAGCCACTAAACTGAGACGACTCGAATGCGTTTTAATTTAATTTAAAAAAAACTAAAAACTAGATAATTAGAATGAAAACTACTTTCTGTGATATTTTCCATTTTTTGTTTGTTTTTTTTTTGTCGAAAGAGGAGGAGCCAAGAAACAAAGGGGTGCGGTTGAGGGGTGGGAGGAATGAAAAAGAAGGGAGCCGGGAGACTGGTTGGTGCCCCAATGGGGCAACCACAGTCTGAGTCGGAATCTTGAACTTATTTTCGAGTGGAGTTCACTCTTTCTGTTTTTTCTTCTTTTTTTTTTGAGGGGGGGTAGTGCTGGGATATTCCGTTGTCTTGGCTAACAAATCCCATTGGATCCCGTTACATTTGGGGGTTGGGGGTGGCATTTATATGTGCTTCTATATGGCTGGTGCGGGTGGAGGGGGGATGGGCGCCTGGTCTTCTTCTTGGGCGCTCATGTGCCGCCTTTGATGATGCCATTAAAAAAAACATGTTTTTTACGACCACTCTTTGAAGTGAGCCATTTGAAAAAATACTCGCTGGCATTTCTCACTCAACTCGGAGAGTTTTTTAAGATTTTCAAAGTAAAATTAAAGACTCAAAAACATTAAAAACAAATATAAGCATTCCATTTGTTCATTAAAAACTTGTTTAAAAAATTCTAAACTATTAAATATGCATTTTATTTCACTAATAATGCCTGAAATCTTTAGTTGAAAAAGAAAACTAATTTTGAAATCCCTTTCTTTGACTTCTTATAACTTACTTTATTTTTAAATAAATAAATAAACATATATTTCATTTCAATAGCTGCCTGGATAGAACCCTAAGCCTCTCCTATGAGAGCCTGCATCTCGCAAAATTTCCCCAACGAGTGACTCTGTGCCCCCCTTTTGAGCTCCACTCACTTTTGAGTTCTCACTCGCCGCTGGCACTTGGTCCTTAGTGTAATGCGCCGTTGCAGGCTCTCAATTAGCAAATTAAGCACTCACACATGGCCGGCAAGGGTTGAACTCACTGGGGGCTTCCTTCTGCAATTTCTCTCGCAAAACTTCGCCAAGCTGCCCCGCCCCCTTTTCGCCAAAATGCAAAATGCAAATTGAGACAGCTACCAGCTACTCAATTTTTGAGTCAAAAATATAGTTTTGATTTTTGATTTTGTTTATTTTTTTAAGAGATTTTTATTCAAGTTATTTTTGTATATTTTTAGGAAAGAGTTGGTACTAATTTTAGGCTCTGCCTGATTTTTAAATAATTTTTGAAGTAAGAGTAGCTACTACTACAAATATTATGGCCTGAATACAGAATACCATGCATTCTGGATGGATTAAAATAATTATTTTAAGCTAAATAAATTTATTCAACAAATAGATATTATTTCAAACTTTAAATGCTTAAAAATAAATTTAAAATAATTCTCTAAAGACTTCTTTAATCATAGTTATTTGAAATTTTAGCCCCCAATAGTAGCTTTTAAAACCTGACCCATTTCTAGACCCAAATTAGTATTAAAACACTTGCCGCTATCAAAAATTAATACTTTTATAATTTCACTTTAAAATGGAAAATTGAAGCTCCTGGAAAGTGAGTTTGGGGGAGCTCCCATGATGCAAATTTTTTGGGCCAGGGGGGCGGCCTGATTTTATTATGGGCACTGCGTGGGTCGGCAACAAATGTATACAAAATATTTTACGGCCTGTATTTTGGCCTAATCACAGACCCTCACACACACACACACACTCCCACACATTTTGCGGTGAGTGTGTGTGAGGGATATTTGTGTGCAATTTTTAGTTAAATTATTTTGCTCCCCGAACGGCAGACCAGAGACCAACAGGAAAAAATCACTAGAACCTGCAAACACACAAAATTCGATGCCATTTGAAATTTTTCGGGGCCCATGAGATGCGTTTATATATATTTAGTGTGTGTGCGAGTGTGTGTTGCAAATTTTAGGGCCAACTCCCCAGGTTCCCCTCAGATTCCTGCAACACACACACACATGGAGAGAAAGTGGCAAGTGCAGATTTGAAGTTATTACGAAAAACTAACCAACATTTTGTGGGTTTGAAGTTGTGTGGAATAATATTGGTAGACCCGAAAAGCCTTTGCTATGATTGTTGTTGTAAATATTTTTATTGCCTACCAGAACGACCAGAAAACGACAGGATCTAACATGCCTGTATATCCTTTATCCTTGCCTGTGTGTTCTTTTTTTTTTTTTTTTTGATTGAGTTCCACCTGCATTGGCAATTGATGTATTGAGTTTTGGCCAGAAAATAATTAACTGCCCGAGAACAACTCCATTTCGAAATGACGAACGATTTTGGGTGAGATTTGGTTGCAAATTTTCGCAGATTTTGGGTTAAGGTTGGGGTTTTGAATAAATGGATTAGGGAAGTTTAAGATAGAGTATAGACTTTTGTATATAGTATATGGAAGTTGGCTATTCTATCTTAGATTTCTTGGATAATTGTATTTTAATAGATCCAATTTAAGCTTATAAAGCCTCTTTAATATATTTTTAAATATTTTTATTCAATCATTTGACGAAGAAGAGCTCTTAGTTCTCTTCGAAAATAAAGAAAGCCCCAACCAATCATAAAGATAATCAATCGTAGCTCATTTCTAGGCCTTGTAACTGTTAGTATTTTACAAAAAAAATAATAAATAAATAATAAAAAAGTAAGAAATGGCAGAAGAGTGCCAAGTTCAAAAATAAAAACCCCAAATATTCCAAAAAGAAGGTGAAAAACCGCCAAACACACACGCAAACAAAAACAAAAACATGAAACAAACAAATGCAACAACAATTGGCGCCTGTGTTTTGTTGTTGTTACTCGGCTACTGTTGCTGTTGTTGTTATTGTTGTTCTTGGTGTTGCTGTTGCATTGCGGGTAGGAAAAATTACGAAACCAAAAATCAGCAACCAAATATGTGGTTGCCACCAACAAAAGGCCCAAAAACAGAGAAAACATATCCCCCCGAGGGGTTTTTTTTTTTTTTTTTGTTTGGTTTTTGGGCCTGGGAGTCCTGGTAGTCCTGGGAGTCCTGTCGCCCCCTCGATTTTTTTTTCACTCTGGTTTCTGTCTGGCAAAATGTGTGGAGGCAGGTGAGTTGTTTGGTGGTCAATTTTATTTTTCCACTCGCTCCTGCCCTGTGTCTGTTTGCCTGTCAAAAGAAAGGCAACAAAAAATAGCCAAAACCAGGGTCCTGACTGCACTTCCCGAAAGGCCAAAGGACAATGCAACCATCGCATGCCTCATCCTTTGCCAATTTGTTGCTGAAATAATAAACATGCGAGAACATGCGTGCTTTCTTTCCTTTTTTTTTAACCATTTTTTTTATATTCATTTATTTATATCCTTGGGAAAGGGTATCGTCGGTTTTAAAAAGGACTTTGCATTAAATAGTTATAGTATAGTATAGCCTTGTCCGTTTGTCCGTATGTCCGTAAGTTTCTTCATCAACTAGTCTCTCTTTTAACAAGTTAAAGGGTTTTAAACTTTTCACTTTCTTGTTAAGACTTTATGTGGAATAGATTCTTCAAAAAATATAAAAATTTAGAAGTACCAATCATAAAGCCTTGTCCGTTTGTCCGTCTGTCCGCAACCTGTCCGCAAAAAAAGAATTACTCAGTTTTCAAACTATATTCAAACTAATTTTAAGCTAAAAACAGACCATACCTAGAGATTTATTTCACCAATTGAATAAATCATAGAGAACCTGCCAACACTCCTTTATTCTAAAAAATACTTAACTTGTCCGTTAATTTTTTAGATATTTTTTAGTTTTAAAAAAAGGGCATATAAACTTCCGCCTAGACTCTCAATTCGTTCATCACTTTTTCCCAGCCTTTCTTTTATTTTTGAAAAAATTTTTATCGCAGAGCTGGGAGACCAATAACAACAATAAATGAATCTTTTTCCCTCCCGGCCAGAAGGACACTGCAGTTGCGGGCAGGACGCGGGCAAGGTGTGCGAGCGAGAGGCAGGACGAGAGGCACTGACAGCTGTACAAACGCAGACCGACAAACAAGGGTTAAGCGTAAGGGGGAATGGGGTGATGGGGAGCTGGTGAGGGGGGGGGACAGGACGCGTTTGGTCAGTTGGCTGTTTTCCGTTGCATACGCGGCGTATGCGTAATATTGCGCACATGCAAAAAAGCACAAAGAAAAATCAATACAAAAAATAAATAAACGCACATATATATTTTTTGTAAAAAAAAAAAAAAAAAAAAAAAAAGGGAAAAGGAAGAGGAAGAGGCGTTGCAAGGTCCATCTTGTATCCTGCCTCCCCTTTGTCCTCGCCTTGTCCTTCCCCATCCACTCTTTCCAAGCCGTTGCAGTCGAAACTTGTTGACAATCACGTGCAAGGACCTGCTCGTCCTGCTCGCCTCTTGCATTTTACTCCTTTTTGGGGTTTTGCATTTTGAGGCCAACATTGAGGCCACGAACTGCGGAACGCAATGGCACCGGGGTGCCACCTCAGGCCTCCGCCGAACGGATTTTTCCACCCGATTTCCCCCCGCCCCACTTGGGCTTTTCTTTTTCCTCTTTTTTTCGGCGGGGGAGGCGGAGGCGTGGAGTCCTCGTGTTTGCTCGTTCGGTTGGCGTGTAAATTTATGAGCCTGGTTAAGTAGTTGCCGCCAGTTGACTGCCCACGATAGGCCTGGTTGAAATCTGGCAACTCTGGCAAAAAGTACAAAAAAAAAACTAGCCGGCAACATATGCCAGAAACCACAAAATTATCCTTACAGGCCATAAATAAGGGTTAAAAAAAGGTTATTTAAATAATTTAAGTTTAAGAAAATATTCATCAATAAATTAATAAGTAAGAACTTAGCTTAAGTCCTTAATTTAATAACTTTTAGTTCCTTTTTTCGCATAAAAATCATAGAAATTAACTTTTTTTTGGATTAAACTTTGTTTAAAAATAAATAAAAATGATCAATTATTTTAAATAATATTTTTAGAAAATCTTTATAGCTTCTACTTCGATAAAACCCCTTAAAAAAAAATGATTACAGTTACAGCTGACACCCAAAAGTCCTTAATTCACCTTGGACTTCTGACCAGGACTCGTTTGGTTTATGGCCTGATTGGAGAAAGTGAAGGAGACGGCTGGGGAGGGGGTGGCAGAAGAAAGGTAGAGAGCGCAGCAGGACTAAAGAGTGTTATGTCTGGGTGAGTGTGTGCGAGTCCTTTCTCTGGTTACGCATCCTGTTGGCCTGTTTGCCAATTTTTCAACAGCTTGTTAACATTTTGTCGCCCATCAATGCGAACTGCAGTCCAGGACATGCAAGCCAAGCCGGTTGGCCAGGACGTCGAAGGAATGGAGTGTAACTTATCTTGACAGCAAGGACGAAAGGACAATAGCGGTGGGAGGAAGGGGGGGGGGGGGGCAGAGCGGTCGCAAAGGGGCAAAAAGAAAACGCGTTAATGAAGTGTTGCTTGAGAGCTCATTATGCATTTTGCTCACGTTTTTAATTTTTTAATTGCATTGCCAGGATCCCTCTGCATATGTATGTGAGTGAGTGGGCGGAGAGTGGAAGCTGGAGCGGGGGCGAGGGCGGGGGGCAAGTCCTTTCATTAAACGGCACCGCACGACAGCAAACGATTAAAATGACCGCCGAGCAGCAAATCGAATTAATTTTTGTAACGTGCAAATGGCCGGACAGCAAAAGTTTCCCTCGGAAAATCGCTGAAAATTTTTCGGAAAATAAGAAGAGCGGGAGGACAGAAGGGGCAGTGGCAGTGGCAGAGTATGCATTAAATCCTTGCTGCCACACGACACATTTAAGTTGCTGATTAAGCTCACTGTCCTCCAGTCCCTCCCACGGCCACATTATTATGTACTTGCCAATATTTTCCCATTACATTATGTACTTAAGCACATAAAGATGTAATGGCCAGAGTGGCACCTGGCGTTTTTTTTGCCTGCCACCAGCAGCCAGTGCTATTTGCAGAAAAAAAAAAACAGCCAAAGGATGTCCACGTTCGGCTTAATAAACTGGCTGGCTTGGCGCTTTTAAAATGGCTTTAATTGATAAAAGACAAAAAAAAGAGGAAAACCAAATAAAAAACTTAAAGAAAAAAATAATGGAGAAGCATTTAATAATTTAATTTAATTTTAAAGGCGAGTAAGAGTTATTAAAAAATTGGTTTCTTGGCAAAATTATTTATTTCCAATAGTTTTCCTAAAAAAAACTATAAAAACTCCTAGAACTCTGAAAGAAAATCTCTATAGCTCCTTTTGAAATAAATATTTAAAAAATGTATAATAAAAAACAAAAAACTGCCTCAATCATAATTAAACATCAGAAGCAAGACCACCGGCGGCAGGTCGATTCATATTTTTTAATGAATATTGAGGATTTAAGGAATTTCTGCAGGATTTTCATTGAATTATGCATTCATTCTGCCGTCTCTGTTCTGTGCATATATATATATATGTATATTTTTACCAATCAGGACCTGGGCATGGTCGAAACCATCGGCCTCTTCCTGGCTGCGGTTAATGCTCCCCGGACCACGGTTCCCGTATCCCGAACCCCCGACCCCTGACCTCGAGCCGGACCAGGAACATATATCCCATATATTTCTTTGTCGCACGCGATGATTTATTAAGTCATTAGCACTTGTGCGGCTGTTGTTGCTTTTGCAGCAGGATGCCAGGATGCAGGATGCGAGTATGCCAGGATCAGCCCACACATACCAGCATACACCCGCGTATTCACACACACTCCTCCATTCTACTTGTAATTCTTATTAATTGTGTGCGCTGTTGCCACTCATATATATATTCATGCACACACACTCCCCCACACACACACACTTATGTATTTTTCAGGACATTAATGTAACGGCTCCTGGACATAGCATTAACTCTTTCAGCTTGCGCATTTTTAAATAGAACAGCACAGATTGCAGGTCGTTCCTGAATGTTTAATGTGCTATATGTTTTATGAAACACATATTTATAGACGGGACAGGAAGAATTCGAGGGGTTTTAAAGGACCTGCCCTACAAGAACAATTTTATTTAAGCCTTTTGAAGCAAACTTTAGGCTTTAGGCTTTCGGAGTTTATGGCTTAGATCTCTAAAAGATCTAAGGTTGTAGGATCATCCAAGACTAATGTTTATATTCCATCAAAGAAAATCTATGAAAACTATATACTTTTACGATTTAACATTAAACTTGATTCGTTATTTGAAACATTAGAAATGATCTTAAAGATCAAAGGCTTATTCAATCATCTTTTTAATGAAAACCAACAAAAAACTTTAGACTTTTGATGTTTTTACATAAAATTTATTGAATGTCTTTGAAATCTTCAAAATATTTTGTCCAAGACTCCAATAAAATTTAATAATATTAAATGTTTCTCGAGGTAAGTCGAATAACTAGTTCCCCCTTTTAATAAAAAATAATAAAAACCATAAATAATAATTTTTATTAGACCACAAGTAAGTGTTGTAAGAAAAAGTAAGAAAATGTTGAAAAAATAAAGAGAAAATATTACGTATACGTAATGAAAATATTATTTTTTATATTTTAATTTTTTATAAAATGGAATCTATATTTAAAATAATAATTTAAAGCAAATTCCTTTAGAATTTTTGCAAATAAAATTTTCTAAAAATTAGACAATTAAAATATTACGTATACGCAATATCAACATGGCGTATACTTGATTAAAAAAATGCAACTCCAACCATGAACTTGTAGCTAGTTCTTTGAAGATTTTAAGAGAAAGGTTAAAAGTCACTTGTTCTTGGCTTTCTTCCGGCATTTCTTCCACTCTTCCTGAGAAGAATCAGCCAGTCAGGGGGAAAAAATGGAGAAGAGAAGGGGAAGGAGCAGAAGCGGGAGATGGTGATGGTTGGGCAAAATGTCAGAAATGCGTGTGAAAAATAAACGAGATTTTCGCAACGCGCTTTTGATATTTTTGCATGACAGAAGCCAAATGAGAAAATGCGATTTTCCGCATTGCTCCGGCCAATGACATGGACATGGACATGGCGTTGGCAAGCCAGAAAGGGGGGGCAGGAGAATTCCAGCAGCAGGATGCTGGCCAACAACGGTCGGCCTACCAATTTAATGTGCTGGCGCTTCCTGCTCCTGGTCCTCGCTCTGGTCCTCGTCCTGCTCCTGGTCGTGGGCCATGAAAAAGAGTCCTTTGCGGGCCCGACGGCATGGGGAAATTCAGCGAGACAGACAGTCAGACAGACGCACACAATAATTTTTACAATTTGCAGCAATGCGTTTTTAATTTAAATCGATAAAAGTTGCATTCGCATACAAAAACATCAAAAAAACAAAAAAGAAACGTAAAAAACAGGCCCAGACGAAAGCACAATGCACAATATAATTGCCAGCAACCCTCATAAATAAATATATATCCAACCGATTCTATACATTCCGCATCAGACTCCGTCCTGGCACTCAGTTTGAAGCTGATCAGGTTGTCAGGTTTTAATTATAAAGTGAAAAGTAAACAGAAAATAGAAAAAATAATATGAAATGTTTAATTCTTACGCACTATATTTAAGAGTTTAAACTTCAACTATAGCCTCCAGGAAGGGCTTAGTCGAATCGCTAATTTTCATAATACTTTTCACGTTTTGTTTTAAATTTATTCACTTTCACAATAGACTCACTCTAAGCATTCAAATTAAATCATAAAAAATAGTTCTTGATATTTTGTAAATAAGATTTTATTCTAAAATATTATTTTTTACATTTTATTACAAAAGAAAAACATAATAATGAGCCTTTTATGAAATAATGGTTACAAAAATTGAATAATATCTCCACTAACTCTCTTCCAAACACTTCCCCATAATTTAAACAATTATTCATTCACTAGAAATTGTCCATAACTTTAACAAATTATAATAAATCATTAACTTTGGGCAAAATGGCAACCGAAAAGCTGGCGACTTCCAAATTGGCCAATCAGTGATAGTGGCCATAACCGAGACGAGAAAAAAACCAAAACGAACTATCAAAAAAAAATGGAAGCCAACAACGCTAAACATTTTGCTATAAATATGAATTAAATTAAATATTTTAAAATGAATCGTTCAACTGTCGCATTGCATTAGCAAGTAACTAGGAAAAAAATGGAATAAAAATAATGCAACAACCGTGACCAACAACAACGACAAAAAAAATAGATAAAAATAAACAAAATGCAAACAGGAAAACAACAATAACAAGAAAAAAAACTGAAAATTTGCAGAAAAAAATGAAAGGAAATAATTTCATTGCCTACATTTGAGCGCCGGCTGGCTGGCTGGCTGGCTGCTGCAATTTGTTTTGTTTTGTTTGTGATTTGACTGCCAGGCCACAAATACAGACACAAAATACGCACACACACTCCCCCTCACACACACACACACACACATGAGATGTCCTATCTGTCTGCGTGTGTTTATTTCATTTTATTATTTTTTCTCTTTTGTGGTCAACGAGTTGGTCAACCACTTTCAAATACAGCCCACCAATGGCCCGCCCTCTCTTTATTTGTTTCCATTTTTTTTTTGTGCCACACCACGCCCCTTTTGGACAGACGCCCTTGGCCCTTAAGTGACTGCCACGCCTACTGCAAAACGCCCACAAAATACTGAAGCTATCACTTGATTTCTTCTTTATTTTTGGCCACTTTTTGTGAAAAGTTTTTTCCAATTAATTGGCTTGAAACTTTTGTTGGCTTTTTTTTATTTTGCTTTCTAATATTTTATTTATTTTTTTAATATTTTATTTTCATAAATTTTAAAGTCTTAAATGTTTTCATTAAGAAAACAAAATAGAAACTGGTAGCTTGTCAGTTTTGTCTTCAAAACCAAAAACCTCACAAAACACAAAATATTTAGGTTTGAAGCTTTTAATTCTAGTTAAGCCTAAAAAGCAAGCTTCTCAAAGTATCAGAATCAAACAAACTAATAAAACATAAAATTAATAATAAATATAATAAAATTCCTATACAATTAACCCACTACCTTAACCCCTGAGCCCCCGTTTGTTTGCAATTGCACTTGCTTCTCGTTTTTTTTGCCTTCTTTGTTGATTTTTTAAACGTTTAACACTCATTGTAGGCCATCATTTTTTTCTCCCTATTTGGTTTTGACTGTTTTTTAATTTTATTTATTTATACTTGGTGTTTTTTTTATCTTGTTTTCTTATTGTTGTTTTTGTTAGTTGTTGGCCCGTTTGGTTAACCGTTGAATTATCAATTTCGCGGTAGAACTTGCGGTACATAAGTGCGGTTCACCGATGAGTTTTCCAAGGTATCATATTATAAAATGCACACAATTATTCTTCTTTCTCTTTCTCCCACTCTGTCTTTCTCTCTCTTTGTCACACCCACTCACACTGACATATTTTTGCCAGTTGGAAATTAATACGTTAAATTTTAATTAATTACATTAAGTAAAAATTGCTCACTGTCCGATTGTATTTTTTGACATGTCAAGTGGTTTATTAAAATGCCTTTTGTTGGCCAAAACCATCATTTTGAATGGCAATCGGAATGTTATGATTTTTAATTGGCCGGATAGAGTGTTGAGGAATTTTTTAAGGAAGTAGTTCGAGATCCATTTTTTGGTCTAAAGGACTAAGAAAAGGGAAATAGACGGTGTTTTTTGGTTTCAATTGGCTTAAAAGTTTCTTAGGATGGTAATAGATCAAAAGTTATTTTAATAACTATATTCTTTAGTTAATTATTTGATTATTTTCATCAAAGTATTCTTAATTTGGAGGCTTTTATTTTACTTTCTAAATATTTTTTTCTAGAAGTTTTTTCCTTTGTTTTCCATTAAGTTAAGTTTTTTAACTTAAAAAGACAGTACCTTGATAAATTCCTTAACACTTTCTTGTACATATGTTCTTAATCTAAAAAAAAACCTTGTTTTTTTTTCAAAAACTTTTTCAAAAACTTCAAAAAACTCGGTAGAAACCCTCAAGTCAGAAAACATGATGGTTTAGTTGTAAAATATTAAATGTATTTCCCTATTTAAATGTATAAATAAATCATAAATAACTTATTTTGACTTAAAACCTAAAGAACTCCCCCAGTTCGAAACCTTTGTCTTTCGATTTTGGAAAAGAAAACGTTTGAAAACTTACCTCTGGTAGCTGTTTTGTTCGAAAACGCACAAAAGTGCTAGCAAGTCCTGTTTCTGGATGGTTTCTTCAGCACTTTAGGGTAAATACTGTATTGTATAATTCTCAATATTAGTATATTCTGGATCTCTATTCACTGTTTTGCAATTCTGCGATCTTTATGCCGAGCACTTGAAAAAACAAAAAGCTGCCGCTAAACATGGCGGGAAAAGCACTGTTTGCAAGGATCTCTCGTAGCTCGATGATCCTTCAACCGCAATTTCTTCTGTTGTGTTTAGATTTTTGTTATATAATATTCTATTTTTTGAATATTTTCCCGATTTAATTTTATAGATTTTTTTTTTGGAGAATTATTATATCGGAAATTCCTTGAATTTATTTCTCGTTTTGGCCACGTATCGTAACGGATAACGTATAACGGATAACGGTTAACGGCGGAACGCAACGGAAGCACGGCCGGCGCGTTAGTGGTCAAAATGCAGAGTGACACATTCGGGGCCACCTGGCCAGAAGCAGGCAGCACAACAGTAAAGCAAAAGCAACAACAAAGGCAGAAGCAGCTCCCCAAAGTGTTAGCCGGGATGCAGTTCGTGCGCCTCGGCTACTCGGGCCCTTCGTGTTTGAAAATGCCGAGCTCGCTTTTCTATTTTTGAGCGAACACGATTTGCAGTTTGCAGTTATAGCCGAATGGCGAGTCGGTGTTACCGTTAACCCGACCCGAACACTAAACGATGCTATGGTGCAGAAGAACCGACAAACCAAAAGAACCGAATCGCATCGAATCCAAAATCATCCGAACTCGAAACACCTCTCTAACGTATATATACGATTTATATAGTAATATATATACTGCCTATATACTACTATTTAGTAACTGTTATTATTAATTTTGGATCAAGTTTTGACGTTTGTTTTTGAAGTTTGTGAAGTGTGTGTTTGGAGTGGAGTGGAGAGCGCGTGTGGAGACGCTTTGAACCGGTTAACGGCACAATTGCAAATGATAACAACGCACACAGAATTTTCGAAAATTTCTAAACGAAAACTCAACCTTTTTGTCGTCGATTTTGTTTTTTTTTTGAAATTACAAAACAAAAAGGCAACAACATCCAGAATCCCACAAACAACAACATGCATGAGCGAATGAGTTGAGTCGAGAGTGGAGAGTGGAGAGAGGAGAGCAAAGCATAGAGTGCTCCCCCGCAATGCCCCAACCACACTCACACACATGTGTGAGTTATTTAACTCAGAAAAAGGGAAATTGAGTTTCGGCTCAAAATTGGCAGCAGCAGCAGCAGCAGCAGTAGTAGTAGCAGCGACGTTGGCAGCAACAGCAGCAGCAGCAGCAGAGAGGAAGGAGCAACAGCAACAGCAACAATTAAAACGACTCGAGTTAAAAAGGAAATGAAATTAGGGAAAAATATCAGCCAACCAAGCAAGGACCACCCATCCTAGCCCCCCTCCTTGGGCTCTTGGCCCTTCAACCTTTTACCCCTTTAACCCCTATAGTCCCCCCCTACCGCCCTTCCATAAATTTTCTAATAAAATGAAACTGACCAAGTGAAAAAAGGTAGGGGGGGGGAGGGATGGATTTCCATTAAAAAATAAAATAAAAAAAACTGACCAAACCAAACGAAAAGCCACCCCCTTCACTTGATTCTGCTTTTTGGCTTGTTAATCTCAAAAATTTCTCACTCATTTGGAAATCTGGTTTTATTTTCTACACAAAATACATAAATTTTGCATCATTATCCCACGAATGGGTGGAAACGAGATACACAGATACGAGATACGATGAACGGAAGGATAATGGTGGGTGGGGGGAGGGGGTGGTGATGCCATATGAGCGAAATGCTCATTATCATAAACAACAAAAGCAACAACAAGTGGAATGAGAAAGTGAGAGGGTTTTCGTTTTTTCTATCAAAGAGGGCGGGGAAGTGGGGGGTGGGGTGGGGTTGAGGTGGAGAATAGCAGAACATCCACCCGCCTTTTTTGAGTTGGAAAGTGCAACATTTTACATAATATACGCGCCAATATGCCACAAGCACACACACGTGCGTATTTACATATATAGTTTCCACTACATATATTATATATATATATAAATATATATGTATATATGTATATGTTTGGTTAGAGCGCTCAGAAATACATACAAAGCTCAGTGGTGTTGCTTTTGTTGTTGCATTTGCCAAATGAGTGAGTGAGCGAGAGGCCAGGCGACCAAGCGAGCGAGATGGCTGGAGCCAAAGGATTTGAGTAGTTTCCTTCCACACTTGTACATAAACATATATAATGAATTTTAAACTATTTCCAAAATGGGGGTTGGGCGGTGGGTGTGGGTGGAGAGAGCAAAACTATCGCATTCGTCGCCCTCATTTGCCGTTAGTTTGTTGCCGACTTTCGAATCGGACTCTCTCTCGCCGCTCCTGCTCCTGCTCCTGCTTCTTCTATCATTTCTAATTCTACAACTGCTTCTTCTTCTTCCTTCTCAAATACTACTACTATTACATCTTCTTCTTATTCTTATTCTTTTTCTAAACAAAAGTTTTTTAAATGTGGTAGGGGGTGGGTGGCTAGAGGGGCGGGGGGTGCACACATTAGTGTCTAACTGTAAATTAGTGTGCGAGCTTCCCGGCGAGACTGTACTTGTTACTAAACTTTCATTCGAATTGATTGTTTTTTACACTCACTCACACACACACACATTTTTTTTTACACATTACAAATAAGAAAAAGATGCACAGTGGGCCTAAAATATATTTAAGTTTTTAAAAAACATTTTAGTATTTATTTTGAGGTTATTGGAGGAAGGAAGTTTGGAATTCTTCCAAAAAAAAATCATAGAAACATGGATTTTCGAAATCTTGAAGGTTCAAACCGTTTTTTCGAAAATTAATCTCAAGGTTATCTCCTTAAATATCTAATCTCTAGCTAAGATAGAGATTAAAAGGTCTAGCTTATCTTGTATTTCTATAATATAATTTTAAATACAAATTAAAATATAAATAACAATCTTTGCTTGAAAACTTTTACTCGAATAATGTGACCAAGTCTTTAAAAATTACAAAAAAATATCCATAAAATAAATCTCATAAATTTTTATCAAAATAATCCTCCAATAAATACTTAAAACTGATATTTTTCTGTGAAGAATACCCCTTCCAGCCCACCGTACCTTGGCATGTGCAGTTTTCTGTGTTGCTTCCTCCTCATCAGGACATCATCGGCATTATCCTTACAACGGCCATCGCTGGCATCGGCGAGCGACCTTTTCAACTTGTCTGCAGGGGCGTGGCATGCAAGGGGGGGGAGGAGGGGCGTGGGATGGGGCATTTGACGGACATTTCTAATTTGCAAATGTATGCATGTGTGTGTGTGTGCAAGGATATGTGTGTGTGTGGGTGTGTGTGCGAGCCTGGCAAACAAAACAAACTCGATGGCGATGGCAACTGTGTTAATGATTAGAAAAACCTTTGCATGGGCTACCCCTTTTTTACCATCATAGCCCTCCTCCTTCCCCCCGCTAGTCCCCCCACGACCGTGCAACGTATCTACTTCCTGGCAATTAATGTGTGCAACATACGCGTTTTAATTTAACGCAACGCAACGCAACGCAACGCGACTCTAGGACTTTCTGCACCCCCAACCACCCACTCCTGCCCACTTTCCCCGCCCCTCCTTCTTGAGTTGGGAAAACTTTTGTTGCTTTTTTGTCGTAATTTTAAATGGTTTTCCACACACACTCACTCACACTCACACCCCTAACGCACACACGGGCCCATATGGGGAGTGAAGCAAGGAAAAGGACGCTCCGTTTTGAAAACTAAACCAACCAGTTTGGCAAGTTCCAAAAGGATTCACTTTGGCCCAAAAGGACATGGGGTGGAGGGGCAAGGCGGCCGGGCTGCAGGGCGGCAGGGGCTCGGAAGAATCCTTGTGCGTGCGCGAATATGCGTGGCAAGGATTGCACTGGGATGAGCCCGGAATGGCGATGGTGATGAGTTGTCCTGCCAAAGGCACTCGCCGAAAAAAGCTATTAAGTTTTGAAGGAATTAGGGATCGAAGGATTAGGGAATTGGGGAATAAAATAAATTATTTTTAAGAGCTTCAAAGCCTAAACTCTCTCCTAGATTATTTCCCAAAAATATTCTCAATAATTTAGGAAAAAGCCTATAGATTTTTTTTCAGTGCCTCCGTGCATACAACGCTTGTGTTCAATAGCGAACTCAACCTGCGCTGGTTAATGATGGACCCGGTACCTTCTCGCTCTCCCGGATTCCGGAGGGGTGTTGGGCCCCGTGTATGCCCCGTCCAGCGAGGAGGGGCAGGACTCCGTCCTGGGGTCGCTTATGCAAATGGCAAATGGCAATGCTGTGCGCGGATTTGCATGAACATTTTGCTAAACAAAAGTAAACCAATGCACACGCAATCCGAGCGGAGCGGCCATTTTGCATGAAATAAACCGGCGAGGCGGAACGACTACGGCTGCAGGCCCGTAGTCGGATCCGTAGTCGGACTCGGATCCGGATCCGATCCCCAGACCCAATCGAGGCAGGTGCGGCCGCATTTGCGGGATTCAGAACGGCAGGACGAGGAAGGATAATGAGGTGAATGGCGGAAGGAGGAGGTGGGAGATAGGTAGGAGGTCGGTGGTCGGAGCAAGTGCATCCTACCGTTGCCATGTGTTTTATAGTGTGGCGGAAATCTAATCTTGATTATCCTTTTTTTTCAGTCTTTTTCGATTTTTTTATAAAGGTAAGGGAGAATAAATCCTTTTTAATTATTTCTTTTGACAACATTTTTAAGGTTAAGGATATTTAAGGATACTTATATGTTAAGTATTGTATTTATGTATTTTTTGTAAATACTTTCTATAAATTATTTTACCAAAACATAAGTATCATAAGTATTAATTAAATTTATGTCATTTATAATTAAATTAAAAATTCTATAAAATTTATATTAAAAATTCCCTGTAGCAGTATCCATATCTTTCCAAAAAGTACAATTTTTTACAAAAAAAAAACCTCTAAATGGTTAAGCTTCCTTTTGAACTCCTTACCGCAGATCTCTAATCCTAGACGCATTTGCACAGCATCCCCCCCTCCGGCTATGTGAAGTCGCACCCCCCCATGCCTTTTGGAAAGACATCTTCCTCATTGGACCTCCCACGCGCCCAGCACTTTTGTGGCTTGTTTACATTCTGTGTGCCACGTGCCACGACATAAGGCAATAAAAACAAAAGGAAAAGAATCTGCAGGCTGCCTGCCCCCACACCCCCATAATACAAACACACACTCATAAAAACACACACACATAGGCCTCACCCAATTGCATTTTCAAAAAAAAAAAATGAAAATATGAAATAAGTTTTCACTCAATTTTCTTTAGTTGTAGGGTTGTCAGAGTTTCAAAATAAAATATTACTACAATTATTTAAGATTTATATTTCGGTTTAAATTAATATTTAAGCTTGTAGGATAATGATTTATATTTTATAAATATTTTCTTTAATTCCTCCCATTTTCCAAGACAACCCTTTTTCTGCAAGTTTGAGTTGAAAATGCCTTCGAGTTCTTGGATTAGTTCACTCGAATGAAAAAATCACTCCATCTGCTTGGTAGGGGGGGCTCTCATCATAATAAAAGCAGGCGGAGCCGTTGCCTTTCTAGTTTATTTCTGTTTTCACATTTTCCCACTTGTTCTGTTTATTTTTCTCTCTTTTCATTTTTTTTTGTGCGATTTTTCCTCCGTCGATGGGAAAAATGCGCAGCCATCGGATCCGCTGATTGGAAGAGAACCGAAGGCCCCACTCGACTCCACTCCGATTCACTCAAAACCCCAACCATCTCGAGTCGGAAAAGCTGCAATAGTTTCTAGGGTTGCACTCACTTTCTATATATATATATATATTTATCTATTTTTTTTTTTTTGTTACTTTTTTAGCGGGACCCTCACTCTGCTACCCTTTGGGGGTGCTTTAGCATCCCCATCATCATGCTGCACTTTGCGGCGTACGCCACTGGCTGGTTGCATGCCCCAGACTTGTGGGTGACAATTTCGTTTTATTTTTCCACGTTCTGTGCCTCATTTTGTGTTTTCTATATGTCTCCTTAGAGGTTGTATAGAATCTTTCAAGGGTTTGTATTTTTTAGGGTAACAAAAAATAAAAAAAAGGTTTAAGAATATTACATTTCTTAGAGGCTTCTATTTCTTTTGAAACTTTTTTCTTTTCAATATTTTTTTTTTTTAAAAGCTTATTCCTATTGAAAGATTAAGAAAAGTCAAAAACAGTTTTTCTAATTTTTCAAAATATTGAAAACTGCCTTTTCTTCTTTATTTAACTATTAAATTATTTAAAATATATAATTTTTTAAGTTTTAAGTTTATAATTAGTCCAAAAAATCCCCTTTTAAAGAGCTAATTATGAGGCTAAAAAAATCCTTTTTCAAATTTCATTGAAGAGTATAGAAAAGTCGTTGAGATCTGGGTAGAAAATTTCCTCCGCCATTTTGGTCTATGTGGAATGCTGCTCCACTAACCTGCCCCAAAAGCTGTGCCCTGCCCCTCGCCGCCCCTCTAACCCTTGGGCCCGGAAAACTCTCATTCATCCAATGCACTTTGCCTTTGCATTTGTCTTTTCTAGTTTTTCTTTTTTTACTGTTTTTTTGTTTTTTTGTGAATGGGGGATAGGGACCATGCGCAGAATTTTTTGCACCACCGCCCCAGCCCCGCTGCCCCCAGGCTGGTGATGTTTTTAAACAGAATTGCAAAAAGGATCCTCCATCCTTCAATTTGCAACACCCAGTAAAAAATACTAAGCCCCGAGGGGGGAAGACGGGTGTTGAGGGGGAAAATAAATGCAATGCAATGAAAATTTTCACGAGTCTTTGTGTGTGTTTGTTCGACTGTGTCTGTGTGCCTTAGTCTCTCTCTGTGTGTGTGTGTGTTTGTGTGCTTGAGAAAAATAGAAAAAGGAAAGTTTTCGTGTTTCCCATTTGCTGTTGACTGCTCCACCAAGTGGCGCCCCCTAGCGGTGGTTCGGCGGTGGTTCGGCCTCAGCGTGGCTGTGGTTGGCTGTCTCGTCTGGGTGACCCACCCCCCCTACACCCCTACTCCCCCACTCCTCCCTACTGCCACCCTTTTTTAAGAAATCTCAAAGACACCCACAATAAAAAAAAAACAGACACATATATAGATAAAAAATATATATTTAAATGTGAGGGGGAGATGGGATAGAGGTAGGTGTTGCCTTAGGTGTCGCCGCTTGCGGTGGGCGTGGCAGAGTGCTGGGAGGGGGGGGCATGCCATCACTATTAGTATGGCATTAATTAGTTATGGCAGACGATTTTGAGGCTTTTTTTCGCCGCCAGCCTGAAAGCTTTTTCCCTCCCGAGTGCAAAAAAAACAGAAAACAGAAAAGATATATGTGGAAGGCATAAGATATATATATACGATCCATGTGTGCCCGCCAAAGTAAACAAAGGAAATGAGAAACCGAAAAAGAAAATGTGTTTTGGCGAAAGTTGTGAGCCAGAGAGCCAAGGGGAAGGAAAAAATAGGCGGAAATAGGGTAATCAAAATTTAATTGAAATTTTGGGCCAGTTCTCGGATGCTCTATAGCTTGCTTTAAGGTTCAAATGTCAAATAGAGTAAAATACATTATACGAAAGATTATACAAAAAAAATTTTAATTTGAAATACAATATTTTGGGACAAAAGTTATATGGTATTCCTGGTTGCGCTGCCATACAATGTACGGCTAGAAATGAGGCTTTATATTATATTATGGCTTGGTTTCTAATTTTTAGATATATTATTATAAAAAAATTCCTTTAGATCCCAATTCCATTCCATTCCATTCGAACTTTGGCTCATTTATTTTTCCAAAATATTTTAATTAAAAACTTAAGTGAATATTTTCGAAAAGCAAACATAAAGAGTACCCCCTCCACCACTGCGCCGCTCGCTCTATCCCTCTCACACTTGAGTGACTTTCAATTAGTTGCGCCACAACTAAACAGGGTATGTTCCCCACCTACCCCCGCCCACCTACGCCCCTGCCCACACCCCCTCTTAATTTCTGCACTTTATTTGCTCGTTTATTTATTTAAAAAGCAATAAATTCATGGCAAGTTTTATGCGCAAATATCTGAAAATTAAATGAGCATTTTGCCAAAGGGTTGGACAAAATATCCTCCTCGTTTTTCAAGAGGAAGGGGAAGAGGGTGGCGGGGTGATGGGGTGACGGCGGTAGGGGGTTAAGTCCATGATGGTCAGAAGCAAGCTTGAAAAGGAGTTCTCAAAAATGAAAGTCCTTTGGCGGCTAAATGGGCTTCACCCTTTCCAGGATGGTCAAGAAATTTCAGGACAGGGGTGGCACTGACTTTTACACTCGGAGAAAAAATTCTAACAACTTGACTGAGATAATAATCGCACTTTTCCTAAATTCTTTTTTTTTATAAATTTTGTCGAAATGTTTTATGATTTGCTTTTATTTTTGTCCATATCTCTTTAACCCCCATATGGCCCACGGCGATGTCTATATCTCCGATATTTCTTGTCCGATTCTTAAGCGGAGTGTCTTAATCGATTTCTATATCGATTCCCCATCGATCTACATTAAAATCTGAATACAAAATATTTTTTAGATTTTTTCAGAATTTTTCCCATGGGATCCCCATGAAAATACGATATCCCCCTATATGCCTACTGCGAAGTCCATATCTCCGATAATTCTTATCCGATTCTTGAGCGAAGTATCTTAATCGATTTCTATATCGATTCCCCATCGATCTGCATCAAAATCTGAATACAAAATATTTTTTAGATTTTTTCTCAATTTTTCCCAAGGGATCCCCTTGAAAATACGATATTCCCCTATATAGCCTACTGCGATGTCTATATCTCCTCCGATTCTTATCCGATTCTTAAGCGGAATACCTCAAACAATTTCTATGTCGATTCCCCTACAATCTGCATCAAAATCTTTATATAAATATTTTACATACACAATTAAATAATAATTTAATAAATTAATCATTTTTAACTCTCGTTTTGTTCAGTGCACTGACCGTTCCTTCATTATCAACACCAAAAACTAAACAAAATTATTCGCCTTTGCCGGAAGTTGGCAATAAATTAGTTGGGTTCTCAGCACCCCTCCCTCCCCGCCCCATCTTGCTTTCCCTCCCACCCACACACACACACACACTTTCGTACAATTTTCCACACTTTTTCAGACCCCCCCACCTCCTCGCTCCCGCTCGGCTCATTTGCCTGAAAATCTCTCTAGACCTTGTCCAGACAAGCCGCCATAAAGCATTCATAAATCCCAAAGTAAACTAGAGTGAACCCAAAAACACACACAGACACACACGCACCAGGACAACACCCACACACTTGCATATAAGGTGTAGCACACATGGAAGTCATACAAGTGGAGTAAAAATTATGGCTCTAATGAATATTTTCTCAATAATATAAAAAGTAATTTGTGAAGGGAGAACTTCATATTTTTATGAAAAATATAATTATTTTTATTAATTTTAAGAAATATTGAAGACCTCTTCTGTACATTTTCTGTAGAATTAATTTGCTCCTAGTTTGTTAACCTCTGCTGTGTAGTGTCTACACTTACACCCACACACTCGCATGCTTAAAAGAGCAGACTCCTGTGTAACATGCGGTGGCCTTTATCCATTCATCCGTTTATTCATTTAACCTCCTCCGCTTGACCATGCCCTCCCCGCCCCGCCGCCCCGCCTCCCCTTCTCTCCTTAACTCTTAACCCTTCTGTGTCGCACCGTACCACTCCCATGGCCATTTTAGCCCCCGTTTTTCGAACCACATAGTTTCACTTTTGTTTTCGTTTCAACTCTTCGGGGGCTGGCTGCTCTTCCATGTGTCTGGAGCTCAGGCCCACAATCGGATTCTTTCCATCAACCTTTGCGTTTTCGGTCCTTGGTCCTTGGCCCGCCGTCCGGTGTCCTTTGTCCTGTGTCCACTTCGTTAGTTGTATTAGAGAGTTTGCGTATTTGCGGGTCATTTTAGAGATCCCTCAATTGGGGGTTAAATTAAAACGGCGAATGCGGAATGTGGGCGTGAAGTCGTGGGTCTTAATAAGTTCACAAAGGACTCCTTTATAAGCCTGGCTAATCATAGGCGATAGTTACGGTACTTCAAGGGATTTTATGAAGGTATTTGCATTGAAAAAACAATGGAGTCTAAGCTTTTAAGCTTACAAGTGTTAAATATTTATATATATTTTTTATATATATTTTAAAAAGCTTCAAAATTGAAATTCTATTACACGATCGGTGTGGCGCCATCTAGTGATCAGGTTTTGTTTCGGAGTTCCTAAAAAGTATGCTATATTTTTCAAACAATTTTAAAGCATCCAAAAATAGGCAATAATATTAAAAAAAAGGATCGTTTTGGTTTAAGGAAGTGAAAAAAAATTAAAATATTAATTTAGTTTGAAAACCAAATATTATATTCCTTAAAAAACAAAAACTATTTAAAATAAGAGTCCTCGAAAATTCTTCATTAAATTTGTAGCTAAAAAAATATGTTAAAAAAAAAACTTAAATTTTAATTATAAACTATTTCATAACTCATTAAACTCCACTTAAGCCAATTATATTTGCCAATAAATTAAAAAAAAAAAAGCAAGCTGCATCCTGTGCTGTTTATTTTTCCTTTGGAACACAAAAGTGTTGGGCATATCCTGCTCAGCTCCAGCCCTCTCCAATGTTTTTTTTTTCTATAATTTTTTATTGTTCCCAGAAAGTTCCAAGAAGCCGAACCGAAAAAAAGAAACAGTTTTGTAACAACTGACGGAATGTTGGGCAAACAACCCCCGCAGGACGTGGCGCGCCCGAAATTGAATAACACTCATAAAGCCATTGAAGGAGCACAGGCCAAGGATCATCGGTCGTGATCCGTATACATATATACACAATGATACATATATAAAGTTATATAATGCGTTGATGGCGCAGGCGTATAATAAATCAATTAACAAGAAATGTAACTGCTGGATTAGTGGAGGTTCGCCCTCGGTTCGGTATTTATTGTTTACAGTTCCGGCTGACGGATCACGATCCCCTATTTGAACTCAACGAGAAAAGAAACTAAGGATCATTGATCGTGTTTCGAAGGGGCGGCCAGGATTCAGGATCCAGGAAATGGCACGCGTTTTGGAGGCCAATTAACGCATCCTTGGCAACGGCTTAGGGCTTTGTCGGTCGGGGTCTTATATTTTTATGATCCCCATTTTCAAGGTCCACCAACTGCCGACCCATATCCTGTGGCACCCACACACGTTGCCAGTCTGGGCTGGCGAACGTGCCCCGGATTAGTGTCGCGCGTTTATTTGTTGATCTAACTTGGGGGCTTATCCCTAAAAATATTATTTCAGGATACTTTTCTTTTCTTTTGGGTTGGGGGCTAAGTTTGAAACTGATTTATTTTTCTTTATATTTTTGATATTTTTTATTGCTTTGGTCTTACTGTTAATTATACAGTGACCATGTATGAAAGCAGAGAGAGCAGAGAAGTTTCTTTCTTTGAAGAAGTAAGTTTGTTTGTGACCCCCCTTTTCCATGTGACCATGTTCTCAAAGCTCCTTGTAGTGTGGCCATTTATTTAAAAAAAAGAAGTTACCTTTTAATTCAACCATTAATCAAATGCCATGCGTTTTCCTTTTTAAATTAAATTAAAATAAATTCGCCCATCTTCTTGCTGTAATTAATTTCACGTCTGGCCAAACTATTGCATTAATCAGTCGGCTAAGCTTGAGAAGCGCGAATGAACGCCTCGGGGAAAAGCCGCAGGAAAAGCCAAAACCAGGAAAACCCCAATCCCAACCCCTCACCCTCACCCGCCACTCCCTCCCCCCTCAAACAGCCGTCAAAGTCGCTGGCAATGACGTTTATAATTTGTCAAAAGTGACAGTGTGCGCGATGCGTCGTCCTTTTCAACTGAGGTGTCCTGTCACTCAACGCCACACATGAATATGGCTCCCAGCCACGCCCCCACCGCCCCCATGTGTTTATCTTGGCTTAAACCCCAAACTATGCTTTTAATCTAAGCAATTTAAAATAAGTTTTTTTTTGTTCGCTTGTCCTTTCGAAAACCTGAAAGGGTTGAGGGAACTTGAGTGTGTGTGCTGGCTCATTAATTATGTTTGTTTTAGTGGAAGGATACACACAAGGATGGATGTATGGGCGGGCAAAAAACAAGGATAAAAAACTTAAGATCCCCAGCTTTGGCTTGATAGAGTTGAGAGATAAATCCAATTAATGGAACACTATATGCAAAGGGCTTTCGATTTTAAAAGGGATTTAAGGGCAAGGGTTCGAAACTACTACAGAAGCTTAAGAATTTTTATTAATTTATATTATTTGAGACGTTAGTTCTAAAATTTAAGAGAAGAAATTGTTTCAATTTTATTTATTTTTAATAAAGGGAGTTTAATCAAATCTTTATTTTATTTTTAATTTATTCTTATCCTTAGAGATTAGTTTTATATTTTTATAGTTTATTGGAACAAAGAGCTAGTTATATATTTTTCTTCTTTAAAATCTTATAGTTTCTGTTAATTCCACATTCACATTCCAATAAAAACACTTTTAAAAATTTCGTTATAAATAATTAAAATGATTTTATTAACAAAATTGTTTTAAATTTAAAATCTTATTACATTTTCCATTTGTAAGAAACATTTTTAGTACAATATCTTGTTTAAAATTTAGTTTTAATCTTTAGAACTTGAAAAATTTTTAAATCTTAGTAGAAACACTCAGATATGTAGTTTCAATTAAAAAAGAAGCCACAGGAAATCATCATAGTCTCTAGTACATCAACTTTAAACACAAAATATAAAAATATAAAATAAAAATAATCAATCAGTCGGCAGTCCTTTGGGCTTCGAGGCGTTCCTTATGTTCGTCCTGGATCACAACATTTAACGATCGCCGGATCCAAAAATAACAAATCATTAATTATTTGTCGGGGCTGGCTGGCGGTCGGGGGCTGGCAGGAGATCCTTTGATATTCGATAGCCAAAGTTCCGATGGGCCGGGCCGGGCTGGTCAAGTGGTTGGGAAATATCCTGGTCGGTTGACCGCCGATGCCGTTGCCGCTCCTGCAGGAGTTTCTCAAGAGCCGGAAGCAGATACATGGGACATTTGTCAGACAGCTTGGCGGCCTCAAGTGGAAGTCCTTCGTGTACTTGAAACGGTAAAACAACAAACAAAGCGTTAGAAGTACCCAGATAGACCACCCACACGCACACACACTTAGGAGGGCCCAGGAAATATCCTTCAGAGTATTGAATTAATAGATTATTTTAAATTTCAAATGAGTTTGAATTTTTGAAGGGTAAAAAAATAAATAGAAAAAAAATAAAAGCAAAGCAGACAGGAAAATGTTTGCCATTTATTTTGGCTTTTCCTCCATACTCTTTTTTTTTTAAAGCAATTAAAAGTGTCTAGAAAGAAACAATATAGAAATAATGAGCAGACAAAGCAGGGCATTTGGTTTGAAACACGTTTGAAACCAAAAAAAAAATAAAAAAGGAAGCACCCACTCTTTGGAACGAGGTGCCATCACACATGCACCCTCCCACAAAATAAAAACAAATTAAAATAAAAGGTTACAGTGGATTAAAAGCCATTAATAAGTTAAATAATAAAATAAACAATAAATATAAATTAATTAAATAAAAAAGTAATATCAGAAAATCATAAATCAATAAACAGAAAAAATATTTCATAATAAGCAAGGTAGTAGGCACACTAGCACTAGGATTCGAGATACTAGAACTGTAGAATACATATTTCATACAAATAAAAATAAAATAAAAAAGAGGACAGAGAGTCATCAGGTTAAAAAAAATACAAAATAAATAAAGTGGTTTAAAAAAAATAATTGTGATAATTTCCACTGGAGTCCTGGGTCAATGAAAAGCCCAGGCGTTTAAATATAAAAAGAAAGGAGATTCAAACATTGTAAAGGATGGAACAAGGAAGGCACTGAGGGTCCATAGATTATAAAAAAAAGGCAAGATATTGGCTCTGAGAGCCAATAGATTATTTAAAAAAGAAAAAAAAGAAGAAAAAGCCAAAACAATTCCTCCGCAAAGCTATGAAATGGGCGAAATAGGTCCATATTTTGTTCGGAAAAACATTTAAAAACTATGAAGAGAATATAAAAATAAAAGAATATAAAAATAAAATCAACATCATTTAGTTGCCCTAGAGGACCCAAGCTAAAAGGACTCTAAAATGATTTTTGCAAATAATATAAGAAAATAAGAAGGTCCCTACGGTTCTGAAGTGGGAACAGAGAGCCCAAGTGCAAAATTTCATTAAATTTAAATAAATTATTTGCCTAAGAGACATTTAATAAAGTTTATAGTGTTCAGAAATAAAAAGTTAGTTCAGAGAACTCTAGAAACAGAAACAATATAAGAAAATGAAAAGGGAGGCAAGGCCTATTGCCTGAAATCTACGAACTTTAGGAAACCACAATGAATTCCTCCAAGAAATTGGCAGAAAGGAGATTCATATTATTAAAAAAAAATAAAAATATTTAAGTATAAAATCCTTATAGGCGAGCAACAAGAAAAGTTCAAAAAGGAGAAAAAGAAAATCCCTAAGATCCTGAAGTGCGAACAGAAAAACCATCTTTTATTTTGTTAATATCTAAGAGTTGGCATTTTATCCTTTTAATAAATTTATGAAAAAAAAAATATTTAAAAATTACAGAACCCACTAAAGAGCCGTGTAATGCGATGGGCTTAAAGGCATCCATGTATTCTTGAGACAAAAAAATTAAAACAAAGTTTAAAGTTTCTGGAAAACAAGCTTTAGAACTTGAGTTATAAAATAAAAAAATAATATAAGAATATAAGGATATAAGATTGTTAGGCTAACTCTAGAGTTAAGTTAGGGTTTCGATTTCTTGACCCAAGAATTAATAACAGACCATGGGTTAAAAAATAATAATAAAAAAAAGATTAAGCTAACTCCAGAGATGAGTTGGAGCTTCGATTTCTAGACCCAAGAATTAATAACAGACCGTGGGTTAAAAAATAAAAAAAATAAAAAATAATAATAAGGAGATGACTCATTTGATGGGATTTTAGAAATAGGAATGTTTGATATTCAAAAAAAAATTAAGAAAAATAATATAAGCAAATAAGAAGTGCATCCTAGCCATAATTCTACATGTTAGCAAGGCTTTGATTTTAATTTATTAATTAGGATGCTATTTTTTAAGTTATTTTATTAAAAAAGTTCTCACTTAAGTTAAAGTTGAAGCAAAAACAAAAGAGAAAGAACAAAAAGTACCAGCAAGGAGAAGAACCAACAACAACAGGCCAGGAACTGTAAGAACTTTTTTAACCCTTTCGCTTTTTAAGCCAAAAAGCGATGGCGCCAAAGCTTTCGCGATTCAAAAAAATGCCAGCATTAGCCGCTTGGCCGACAGAGGGCGTTTGCTATTCAAGGGAGCTCTAGGTCTTGAAGGGGATGATGGGAAGGGTGGCGCGTATTTATATTTAAATAAATATTAAGACATTTTTAATCAAAATTAAGTTTGGTTTTAATTCATTTTAGCCTTGTTAGCTTCACAAAAAAAAAATACAAAAAATTAATAAGCTTTATGGAATAATCAGAAAATCAGGGATACAGACAATGTCCTTTCTGAGGATCAACCACCCATCGAAGTAATACAAAGTAAATATTAAAGGAAAAATTATTGAAGAAATGCATTCTAACTTTTGCTCACCATCACCGTTTGCACTGTAAGATTCATATGCATATTTTTGCATAAAAAAGATTTTTTTAAGTAATTTTTTTAAAGAAAATGAGAAAATCAGGAATTAAAGCGATAACTTAAAAACCAATATACAAGGAACCATTGTAATATTTTTATGAAGGATTATAAGATAAAAAACTAATAAACAAATAGTGAAAAATCAGAAAATCAGAGTTCGAGATACCAACCGTATGCTGGTGTCCAGCCGGAGGAAAGCCCATCTTATGCATATTTTTGCATAAAAAAGATTTTTTTGATTAATTTTTTTAAAGAAAATGAGAAAATCAGGAATTAAAGCGAAAACTTAAAAACCAATATACAAGGAACCATTGCAATATTTTTATGAAGGATTATAAGATAAAAAACTAATAAACAAGTAGTGAAAATCAGAAAATCAGAGTTCGAGATGCCAACCGTATGCTAAAGTCCGAACGGAGGAAAGTCCATCTTAGTATTTATAAAAAAAAAAGTTAGGATAATGAAATGGGGAAAAAAAAATAAATGAAATTATTCTATGTGTTTAGGGTTCAGAGTCTCCTATGTATAATAATCAGAAAATCAGGGATACAGACAATGTCCTTCCTGAGGATCAACCACCCATCGAAGTAATAAAAAATATTTAAGGAAAAATTATTTAAGAAATGCGTTGAAACTTTTGCTCACCATCACCGTTTGCACTGTAAGATTCATATGCATATTTTTGCATAAAAAAGATTTTTTTGAGTAATTTTTTTAAAGAAAATGAGAAAATCAGGAATTTAAGCGAAAACTTAAAAACCAATATACAAGGAACCATTGTAATATTTTTATGAAGGATTATAAGATAAAATACTAATAAACAAGTAGTGAAAATCAGAAAATCAGAGTTCGAGATGCCAACCGTATGCTAAAGTCCGAACGGAGGAAAGCCCATCTTAGTATTTATAAAAAAAAAGTTAGGATAATGAAATGGGAAAAAACCAATATACGTGGAACCATTGCAATATTTTTATGAAGGATTATAAGATAAAAAACTAATAAACAAATAGTGAAAATCAGAAAATCAGGGATACAGACAATGTCCTTTCTGAGGATCAACCACCCAGCAAAACCAAAAGCAAAACCACCCATCGAAGTAATAAAAAGTAAATATTTAAGGAAAAATTATTGAAGAAATGCATTCTAACTTTTGCTCACCATCACCGTTTGCACTGTAAGATTCATATGCATATTTTTGCATAAAAAAGATTTTTTTGATTAATTTTTTTAAAGAAAATGAGAAAATCAGGAATTAAAGCGAAAACTTAAAAACCAATATACAAGGAACCATTGCAATATTTTTATGAAGGATTATAAGATAAAAAACTAATAAACAAGTAGTGAAAATCAGAAAATCAGAGTTCGAGATGCCAACCGTATGCTAAAGTCCGAACGGAGGAAAGCCCATCTTAGTATTTATAAAAAAAAAATGTTAGGATAATGAAATGGGAAAAAACCAATATACGTGGAACCATTGCAATATTTTTATGAAGGATTATAAGATAAAAAACTAATAAACAAATAGTGAAAATCAGAAAATCAGGGATACAGACAATGTCCTTTGAGGATCAACCACCCACCGAAGTAATAAAAAGTAAATATTTAAGGAAAAATTATTGAAGGTGCATTGAAACTTTTGCTCACCATCACCGTTTACACTGCAAGATTCATATGCATATTTTTGCATAAAAAAGATTTTTTTAAGTAATTTTTTTAAAGAAAATGAGAAAATCAGGAATTAAAGCGATAACTTAAAAACCAATATACAAGGAACCATTGTAATATTTTTATGAAGGATTATAAGATAAAAAACTAATAAACAAATAGTGAAAAATCAGAAAATCAGAGTTCGAGATGCCAACCGTATTTTAGTGTCCGACCGGAGGAAAGCCCATCTTAGTATTTATAAAAAAACATGTTAGGATAATGAAATGGGAAAAAACCAATATACGTTGAACCATTGCCCATCGCATCGAAGTAATACAAAGTAAATATTTAAGGAAAAATTATTGAAGAAATGCATTCTAACTTTTGCTCACCATCACCGTTTGCACTGTAAGATTCATATGCATATTTTTGCATAAAAAAGATTTTTTTGATTAATTTTTTTAAAGAAAATGAGAAAATCAGGAATTAAAGCGAAAACTTGAAAACGAATATACAAGGAACCATTGCAATATTTTTATGAAGGATTATAAGAAAAAAAACTAATAAACGAATAGTGAAAATCAGAAAATCAGAGTTCGAGATGCCAACCGTATGCTAGAGTCCGAACGGAGGAAAGCCCATCTTAGTATTTATAAAAAAAAATGTTAGGATCATGAAATGGGAAAAAAAATTAAATGAAATTATTCTATGTTATTAAGGTTCAGAGTCTCCTAGGTATAATAATCAGAAAATCAGGGATACAGACAATGTCCTTTCTGAGGATCAACCACCCATCGAAGTAATACAAAGTAAATATTTAAGGAAAAATTATTTAAGAAATGCGTTGAAACTTTTGCTCACCATCACCGTTTGCACTGTAAGATTCATATGCATATTTTTGCATAAAAAAGATTTTTTTGATTAATTTTTTTAAAGAAAATGAGAAAATCAGGAATTAAAGCGAAAACTTAAAAACGAATATACAAGGAACCATTGTAATATTTTTATGAAGGATTATAAGAAAAAAAACTAATAAACGAATAGTGAAAATCAGAAAATCAGAGTTCGAGATGCCAACCGTATGCTAGAGTCCGAACGGAGGAAAGCCCATCTTAGTATTTATAAAAAAAAATGTTAGGATAATGAAATGGGGAAAAATAAATAAATGAAATTATTCTATGTGTTTAGGGTTCAGAGTCTCCTAGGTATAATAATCAGAAAATCAGCGACCAACTAACTTTAAATAATAAAATTAGAATGAAAAGTAAAGTCTTGGAAAAAAATAACTTGTAAGAGCATTGTAGTAACATTTTCGACTTTGTTTTAGATTCAATCTTCAATATTTAATTGCTAAAGTCTAACTCCTGAAGTCTGACATCTTGGATGTGAATTCTTATAATTATTCTTTTAAAATATATTTGTTTCGTATTCTGACCTTCATTTAAGGGTTCTGCGAGTCGTCACTTACATTTTATTGGACTCGGTATACTCACCTGGACTCCTTAGTATTTCGAGCTTACGTGTCCTTCTGTGGTTCTTATATCCTTGATTCCTTGTAGTCTTGGTGCCTTGTAGTCTCAGTTTCATATATCCTTGGTTTCTTGTTGATTACTTAAGTCCTGGTAGCCTTGGGTCCTGGTAGGCTTGGGTCCTGGTAGCCTTGGGTTCCGGTAGGCTTGGGTCCTGGCAGCCTGGGATCCTCATGTGCTGGGCTCTTCTGCTCCTTGAGGAATATTTTTTTTAAAGAACTGGTATAGTTCTTTGTTTCACTTAACTTTTTTCACTTTTAGTTTTTTTTCACTTTTTACTTAACTTTTTTACTTTTTTCTCTTAAACTTTTTTCACTTTAAAATCTTTATTACTTTTTATATTTTCTCACTTTAAAATTTTTATTACTTTTTTCACTTTAATTTTTTTCACTTAAACTTTTTTCACTTTATTTTTTTTCACTTGAATTTTTTTTTCACTTTTTTAATTTTGACTCACTTTTTTTTTTTTTACTGAAATATTAAACTTGACCGAAAAATTTTGAAACTGACCCGAGCCCCCCAAAACTGGCAACCTAACCAGCTCCAGGACAGAACTAATTGGGAATTATGGCAGCCGACTGTTAGCCGAAATAATTTTAGGCCTACTAAGGCACGTACACCCTTGTGTACCCCTAAGGCACCCAGTACCTTGTGCTTCCTATTGCCTGCTTTTGGGGGCTAATTACCAAATCATTTTGAAGTTAAAACCAAAGACGGATATGTTTAAAAAAAAATAATAAAAAAAAACTTAAAAAGAGAAACCCAGAACGACCGCATAGGATCCCCATGGACCATGGTCCAAAAATCACGGTACGTCCACAAAACGACCAACCAATTTTTCCGAGTCTTAAAAGGGGGGGTAAGGTAAGGTGGTAAGGGGGTGGGTGCAGCCCTCGCAACCCCCTCTCATGTGCAATGATGTTGTGCGTGCAATTTTCGATTGCAATGGCAGTTCGTTCCGTCATTTGGAAATGGTATCCAAAACGGGGAGAGGGAGGGAGTGAGGGAGGGAGGAAGGGGCTGTGGGCTGTGTCCCGTCTGGCTCTTTAGCGAAGGGGGTCGGAGGGGGGTCAGAGTGCGGGGGTGGCAGCTCACTGAACCGGAAATTGGAGGTGTGCGGCAAAACACGACGTGACGTGACATTTCCTCTTCGTCAAAATGTCAAAATGCAGCCCAACGGCAGCCCGACACAGCGACATGAATGCAAACAAAGGGAAAATGCAACAGCAGCAGTAGCAACAACAACAACAACAACAACAGCAACAGCAACAAATGCAACATGCAACAACAAATGCAGCAACTGCAACACCAAACAAGGGGCAAGACCATATTAATGAGGTTGAAATTGATGAAAATTAAAGCTTTTGCTTAATTTTTTTTGCTTAAAAATAAGTATATATATTTAAGCCTTAAGTTAAATTAAGAAAAAGTATTATTAATAATTTAATTATATTTTTTAAAAGTAAAAACTAGAAGAGACTTGTAAACTTTTACTTTTCTTGGCTTAAGAGGCCTTTTTGCTTTTAAAATAAAACATTAACTGATTGATTAAAAATATATTTAAAATATTTCATTTAATTTTAAAATATTTATTACTCTTTACTTTAAAGTTTAGGCCTTTAAACAATGTTTTAAGTATTTTGTAGCATTATTTGTTGGCCTCTTTTTGTGAAAAACCTTTACTAAACCTTAATAATTTTGTTTAATGATTATAATAGTTATTTTATAGTTAATTTATTAATTAGAACTTAAAAAAAAAGCCCTTAAAAACCCAACTATTATCAGATGTAGCACCACCTCTAAACATATTTATGGTTTTCCCTTTCCGGTTTTATTTTCAATTAATTTTTACGAGGCCAGGGTTAAGTTCCCACTTATGACAGCCACTGGCTTTTTGGGCCACGCCCCTGGGCGATTAGGAGGCGCCACGGTTGGGTGGGCTGGCAGCGTCTCAAGAAGCCCAAAGATGGCCCAAACGCAGTGAGCAGCCAATTGGTTCCGAGTGAGTGGCCAGCGGACTTGGTCAACCGCAACGAAGCAGCAACAAAATTGATTAGCCGAGTCACGGCTTGTAATTGTTATTTTCATGTTTTTTCCCTCCTTGGACCCAACAACTACATATATATATATATATATTCCTGGCACTGGAAAGAAACAAAGGCGAAACCCTTTGACAACATAATTACATAATTAGCTACCAATGGAAACTGGTCGGGAGGGAGAAAGGCAGCTTAGACGGGCTACTGCAACAGCATTTCTTGCTTCCCGCTGCCTCGGGGCACTGAGAGAAATAGTTTGTGGCCTAAGAATGGATTAAAAAGGGCTTGGATAAGTAAATCATACAAATAATATCAGAAATGTAAGGTTTTTTGAGTCAAAGTACCGGGTATGGATATCTTTTTGTTCAGCTTTGCTTATTAGAGATTATTAGAGCTACTAACTAGGTTGTTTTTAAGTTAATAATTAGTCTTTAAATAGATTTATACTTTCTCTTTTTAATAAACTATATATTATAACTATTTTTAGAACTATATCACTTTAGTTTTAGCTACAAAACCTCTACAAGTACCGGGTATGAACATCTCTATTCCTTTAGATATGTTTCTAAGCTATTTGAAGTATAGTTTTCAAAGGATTTTTAAAGGGATAATATCTTATAAAAGGCTCATATATTGACTTTAAGTACCGGGTAGTACCACGTATAGATATCTTTTGTTTTGGCAAGGATGTAAGGATCTCCCTTTCCCTCCTTAAAGATGATAAATAGCACTCCTAAGGCCCTACCTAGTACCAGGTACAGATATTACTTTTTGTACAAAGTTTAGAGATCCTTATAGTCGAGAATAAGTTGTCAACTTTTCCTATAAACTTCAAGTTGTAGATTCCTAAACATTTTCTCTCAATGCCCTTAGCATAAGCCAGTTGTTTGAGCCCAGGAACGGCAGGACATGCCGCGTTTCGGGGGCAGGGGGCAAGGATGATTGAATGGCGGTGGTGTAGATGACTCCGAAGGAGCCAAAAGTAAGCGAGGAGCAGGAGAAAAGGAGGATCATCTGTCAAGCGCATTTAGCCAAAATGCATTAAAACCAAACAGAAGCAGCGAGCGGGCCTCGGGAGTCCTGCCATCCAGCCATCCTGCCATCCAGCCAGCCAGAGGACAATGCCCCAGGAGCCGAAAGATCAATAGAAGGACACTTTGGCTAAGCGGCTTAGCCCGCAAGATCGACTCGGAAGTGCCTAATGCATCATCTTGCATATAGGCTCGGCAAGGATATGGAAAAAGGACAATGCCTCTAACCGTGCGCAAGCGGCTCAGCTGCGATAACGGCGGCAAAAAGGACATGGGACATGGGAAAATTCCTCCCCATAATCCCAGCAACCTGTGGCAATGCCGAGCCCATCAAGTTGCGGCCCAAAATCTCCAAAGGACGAAAAGTAACAAGAAAGTTGAAGGAGGATTGATTACTCAGCCGATTAAGAGCCGATTAGCAGTGACATTTAGTTCCCATGAGTGAGCCAGTGGCCCGCAGGAGCCGACAAGGACGATGAATGAAACGACAAGTCCTGCAGGAGATGCCTTGTGTCTTGGTCGCAGAAAGCGGCAAAAGATCTGAGCAGCCCAGTAAGTAGCTCAAGGACATGCTGCGGCGTGGGATCCTCGAAGGATTAATCCTAAACAGGTTGTAGTTGGGAATTTGTCAAAAAAGGGGTTCTTTTTTGTTAAAAGGGGGGACTTTTTAGGCTCATAAGAGTTAGAAATATTTTTTAACAAAAACTAAAAGCAAAACTTTCTCCAAAGTTTCATTATCTATTAACCCTATTACCTTAAACCTTAACCCCTTAACTCTGATTATTTTTTTGTGCCAGCAATCATGGCCTTTTAATCAATTTGTCAGCTCAATTAGTTGGCTTCTCGATTTTCCGACGTCAGCTCTTCCGCTTTTCCATTTTCCGCGCGACAGTGAGAAATGGCCAGTCATCGTCGGGTTATCCGGAAAAGGCTTTAAGTATTTGCTGATTTATGAGATTTTTTGTCTCATACAGAGAGGGTGGGGGGAGTTACCTGGTATTAATGGGCTTCTGCCCCGCCCCGCCCCCCACTCTACCTCCTTGAAATTATCCCCCGTGGGCGTTTCTTTTGTCTCCCAGGATCTCAGGATGTCACTTTGCATAAAGAAACAATTAAAAAATTGCCAAAAAGCCAAAACGTCTTTTTTGGGGGTAGCCGCACCCGGACAGACAGAGACAGATGGCTGTGGAGTGAAAGAGATGGGGCCATCAGGGGGGTGGAGAGAGAGGGAGGGAGATGGAGCTGTTTAAAGTACACCCGCTGGGGAAATTCTGGAAGGCGCAAAAGCGCGAAACTCATTAACTTGTGTCAGCGGCAGAAGATGCCACCCCTTATACCCCCCTCCCCCCCGTCTTCCTCAGGGAAAGTGAGAAAATTATCATTATCACACAGCCACGCCCCGCCCCGCACCGCCCCGCCTCCCCAATGGCAGGGGGAAATGCCACCCACTATTGTTAGGCTTAATTAACAAGAGAAAGTCCTGCGGGGGGCGGTGGGGGGGACAAGGCTCTAAAGAAAATCCCATTCCAGGGGGGGAGGCGGGCCAAGGACAACAAGGACGACGTCGGTGTAAACGCAAAGTACTAATCATGAAAATTAAAAATAATTAAAACTTTTCTTTCAATTTGGCTTCCGCGGAGTGCCGTGGTGCCGGGGTGCCGTTGTGCCGGCGGGCCATAAAAAGGACTCGCAAGGACTCGGCGTGGATCTCGGGCTGGCTAAATGGCCGTCGCGGTTAAATGGCGCTTCAGCGATTTTCATCACAATTTACGCCTCGAAAAAGGTCTTAACCCCTTAAGACGAGCCTCGTAAATTATCGTAATAAGAACAAGGAGGCTTTCGCTTAAGGATATCCTCATTTAAGGATAAGAGGTGTTGCTTTCAATGCCGAGTTTACGGTCCTCTGTTGATTGAATTTAATTAATGTATTTGTTTTGATTGAAAAAATACATTTTTTGGAGGAAATAGGTCTTCAAAAATGGAAAAAAGATCTGAAATCTATATTTTTAAACTTTTTTTCAAGTTTTTAAAATAAATAGAAACTAGAAGGAAGGTCTAGATGTCTAAGATCAAGATCTAGAAACTTTACTTTGAATATTAAAGTTCCAAAAACTCTTTTTTCTAGAATAAAATCTCAAAAATATATATTTCTAAACCTTCTAACCTTCTCTCTTGACTGGAAAACCTCCTTTTAAGGACAATCCTGAAGCCCTTACTACCTCTATCTATTAAGAAAAACTCCAAATATTTCCCTTAGTTCCCACTTTTTTGAAAGAAACACTTGCTTCCCTCGAACTAGACTCTAAGAACCGACCGACAGGCCATTGAAAGCCAAAACAATTCCATTCATATTAGCCTAGTTAGTGACCTGTCATCGGCCCAGTTCCCGATAATTCCCAAAAATCCAAAAGCAATTGTTAAAAACGACAATTTGTTGGCCCGAAACGACAGGCCAGAGCCAGAAACAAGAATTATATAATAAATGGAAATACTTCAGAGGGCGTTGCCGACGTTTTCACAAAAAAATAATTGAAAGAAAATGAAAATAAATTAGTTGCATCTAAAAAGAGGAGAGTGGAGGAGGTGTGATTCCGGGGAAAATCGAAATGGGAGATGAAAAGGCCGAGAGTCGCACCCCCGCCCGAGTACCAGAAACCAGAAACCAGAAACTGACCGGCCCAGACAATGAGTCTGGGCCCTGGCCGTCTTGGCCGGGTCAGTAGGGCTCGGAGTGTTTACAAAACAAGCCACCACTGGGCACGGCCTCAATTTAAACTAAATCAGAAGCCATTGTTCGTGGGGCGTGGGAAATGGATATTATTTTTAGTTCTATCCCCATTTCTTTGGTATTTTTTTGGTCAATAAATATATATATTTTGGATATATCTTCTCTTTTTTTGGCACCACGACACAAAACCGCCCATCTGCGTGAATCCGCAGAAACACACAAAAAATATGCCACAACAGAAACGAGTCCAAATCCTCAAAAACCGCCAAATAAACTTTGTCATTTTAGTATTCATTTTTTTTTTTTTTTTGGCAAAATTTATGCCTTCTGCTGGATGGCGTGGCACTTATTTATGGGGCCGGACAAGGCCAGTCGATTGTGGGCAGCCGCAGAAAATAAATAATATTTCAAAAATAATACTTCTTGGTTTCAAAAAACAAAATGTATTTGTGAAGTACCCTTTTTGTAATTCCTTAATATCCGTTTCCCCGACTGTTGTGGATTAAAAAAAAATAATTGATATTCTCACACGAAAATAATGCACCCCCTTGGCAACCCTCTGCGGGAACTCTGCGAGTCTCCAGAGAATCGAACTGAAAGCGAGACGAGAAAACCATTTTGGCCAAAGAATGCAACCCGCAACTATTCCAGCCCCTCCCCCCCTAAGCTAGTTCCGCCATTTTGAATCGCTGAGTACCATCACCCCAAAAAAAAAAATACAAAAATAAATGGGAAACAAGAGTTGCAGTTAGTTTCAAGTGTTCCCACCCCCTTTCCCATTTTGAAAAACGAAACCCCACCCCTATGGGCTCATAACAAGCATAAACCACCGTTGGGTGTGAGAGGGTTGGGGTGGGAGAGTGCATGTGTGTGTGTGAGTGAGAGTATCTGTGTGAGTGCGGAAGGCCGCGCGTTTCTGGTTGGCGACGATCATCATCAGAGGCCTCATCATCATCGCCTTTCGGCAGCGGACGGGACGGGAATGAATGGAACGATATATCTATCCCCTTATATCCCCTTGTTTTCCGGCGGTGGTGAGTGCCGCCGCCGCTGCCGCTGCCGCTGCCACTGCCGCCGCCTTGCCGCGTGTCATCCGCCTTGTGTCGCAACTCCCCGAGATAATACTTTCCCGATAATAATGGTTCGTGCTCAGCAGCCCAAAAAAACAAAACAAATAAAATAGAAAAATGGAAGAAATCTAAAAGGAAAGATACAAACTAACTATTTTTAATAAAAAAAGAAACAAATTAATACTCTTAGTAGGCCCTGAAGGGCCCAAGGTCAAACTGCATTCTGTCTCTACCCCCTCCCTTACAATTCCCAATTAGTTCAAGCCCCTTTCCAGGCTAGTACACTCCAGAAGTCGTCTAATAACCAACTCGAGTACTTTGGTACTAGTACGTAGGCCTAACCCGCCGAGTACTTAGGGAGGGGGCAGCAGCTCTGCCAGGACTGGCAGGACTCTTTGGCCACTTTATAAATTCCGCGACCGAGAAAGTGTTTCCGCCAACACTTTTGACCTTTTTTGAGGCTAATCGACGCATTTCGAGGGGAGACTATTGAAGGACTTCCCGGAAATGCCTCGATGGCAGCGTTTGTTGATGACGCAAATAAATTTTTTTTAAATAATAAATTTAACAAAAATATTAGATTTAAGAAGAAAATATAGAAGACAAACATTTAAAATAAAAATAAGTGATTAAATATATTTATTTATTACACAAATAATATGTAAATATTTATAAAAATAAAATTACAAATGTAAACAACTTACCTTTAAGACTTTCGTCTAAGAAATAAAAAAAAAACCTACCTTTTCCATTTCCAATCATCCTTATTCTCACAATCCTTTTCTTCCATCTCCTATTCTTCCCTGTTTGGCATCAAGTACCATGAAGGACTACTCTCCTCCCCTGCCAACTGTACTTTGCATTGGAGACGCCTCGGGGCAATGGCTGCTTGCCACACAAGTGACGTCACACGCGATGTTAAGCAACCGCCGCGTATTTTATTCAATTTCATG
Source organism: Drosophila monieri (assembly GCA_035047585.1). Taxonomy (NCBI): domain Eukaryota; kingdom Metazoa; phylum Arthropoda; class Insecta; order Diptera; family Drosophilidae; genus Drosophila; species Drosophila monieri. The sequence continues at coordinate 7,722,801 of JAWNPJ010000061.1, read as the reverse complement.
AAACACATTTCACAAATATATATTTCTAAAACACAGATGCTAGAACACTATTTTAACTAAACATTTAAACTATTTTTAAACACTCGGGACGCAAAAAACGATTAAAAAGACACAGTGACACACTCCCGCTCCAAAGACTCTCATTAAACTAAATCGCGAGTGGAGAGGACAAAGGAAAACCACGCCAAAGGCTTGGGCAAGCTAAGAGAGGATCGGCAAGGAGAGAAAAAATGGAGACTTTTGGCTGTGGGAGTGGGAGTGTAGTGAGAGTGGGAGAGCAGGTGCTAAGTGAAGCCCCACACGCTCTCAAGGGGAGAGGATCTGCTCTCCCGCACAAAACGGTACTTTTTAACCCCATGCAGGTGCTAGTTAGAAAGGAAGAAATATTATTAAACCTATTAAGGTGCTTTTTTCAAGAAGAATATAAATTCTTTTAAATATATTATACATTTAATTTTTTATTTATTGAAAAATAATTATATAAAAATATTCATTGGATAGTTAGTAGTCTTATTAGTTAAGTAAAATCCTTAACCCCCTCCCACACCCTCTTATTTTTCACTCCCCTCAGCTAAATCGCATAAAACCCCAGAAAAGGACCTGAATAACCAGAGGTTTTGTAAAAAAGGGCGCGTTTACAAATATTTGTAAAGTTGCTCATCCTTTGGATGGTGGAAGCGAGCTGGCGAGATGATACAACAATCAAAAAACGAAAAAGGACATTAATTTTATTTTATTGAATCGTTATTTGGGCTGTCGCCGCTGTCGAGGACAACAACATAATTCTTAGTAGCATTTGGCGACAAAAGGATAACATTGCATTTGTTTCTGTTTCTGTTTTTTTTTTTTTGCGCCCCGGCCAGGAACTGTCACAGCTCGCTGGAAAGGATCGCTGGATTTTTCATTCACCCGCTCACCCGGCAGAAGTTTTTCATTGATCCTGTTCGCCAAGACAATGGATGCATTCGCATGGAAGGGAGAGTGTCCTTTTCATTTCCCAGCGCGGCAGAAGCAGAGTTTTTCCAACACGATCAGCCCCCTTTTGTTTTGTTTTCCTTTTTTTTTTTTTTCTCAGTCTCAGTGGCAGACAATGCGGAGACTTTGACATCGAATGTCTTCTTCTTTTGGCTTCGCTTTTGGACGGAGGAACGGTGTCCCTTCGATGTCCTTTTGTCGCCAAGTCAATAGATTTTCCCATTTACCGTTTATGGTTCACAGTTGCAGCATCTTCCGTGTCCGTGTCCGTGTCGCTTTATTTATTTATTTATTTTACGACGTCATTGCCTCGAGGCCGATCGAGGCTGATGTTTTAATTTACGGCGAAGGATGGGGGTGATCGGGAAGGACATAACAGGATCGCTGGGCGGGAATAAAAAAGAACATGTCAATATTTTCATTTGGCCAAGTTGATGGAATGCCAATGGACATTAATGGTTTTTCTGAGGAATTTTCTTCCAAGAACTTGCTTCTAATGGTCAGTTTTTGAAATATTTTTAAAAGTATAATAAAGATAAGATGATTTTTTAAATACAAAGAAATGGAATGTAAAGACTTAACTTTTTTTAAATAAAAATATTGAAATCAATTTTGTTTAAAGTATAGATAGATTAAGAAGGTTTCTATCTAGGAGGTCTAGGATATCTAGGAGATATACATTCTCCACTCTATATGTTTTTAAGTTTTTAGTTAAAAAGTTTTAGTTTTTTTTTCTATAAAGAAAATAAGGTGTTAAGTACCGGGTATAATTTTTTTCCGACTTATTTCTGTATAGAATTTAAAATAAATAATATTACTTACAGGCTATACTCATGGATTTGTAAAAATAAATAGTTTTTAAACTTTTTTATAATTATCACAAGTATTAAGTTGCACTTTATTAAGTTATGTTAAGTACCGGGTATAATTTATTTCGATTTATTAATTTATTTGCAAGTCTAAAAAGTGAAAAAAGTATTTAAAATAAAAATAATAAATTAAGCTTACCCTTACCCTGTAGATTCTATTTCAAAGCCTTGCCCAATAAAATCTATGCATAAATCCCAACATGAACTAATGCTTCCCTAGCCGGAATATAAAAAAAAATGGTCTGGAAAATTTATGGCATATTCTACAAGGCCAATTTAAAGTGGCAGGCATATGGATTTTGTTCTTCGGCCAGAAACGGGGAAAACATCAACATTACAAAGTAAAGTGAAAGGAAAATCAGGAGTCTCCCTTCGAATGGCACTTGGCATCTGCTTCTGTTTTCCAATCGCTCTTTAAACGACTTCAAAGCGTATTAGATGGGCGGGCACAGGGCGGTGGGTGGTGGGCGGTGAGCGGTGGGTTCTGGCATCAAAAAGTATCTATGGGTCTGGGGGGCTGCAAAGTTTGCGAATTGAATCCGCCACACGACTTGCCACACGCGGCTCACCAAATTTCGCACAATTTTGCGTGCGACGCGGCCGTGTAATGATGCCATCTGCCCAAAAAAGGGGGTTGCTAACAGAGTCAGAGTGTGTGTGTGTGTGTGGGTGTGTGTGTGCTCAGTGGGGGCGGTTAAGTTTTTTGAAAGGGGATGGAGGCTTGAGCTGGGCGTCTGTGTGTCAAAGCACGTCATAGAAGAGCCAAAGGATGTGGGAGTTGCAGCTCATCGTTCTCGTCCTCGTCCTCGTAGTCCTTGTCGTCGTCGTCGTCGCCTTTTTGCAATGAGGCCAATAAAGTCAACACTGTGTATGACACTGAAAGAAAATAAGGGGTTTTTATAATATATAATTATACAAATTTATGAAGGTTTTCTTGGAAAGTTTTTGATAAAAAAAACAAAGGTTTTGTTTATTTTATTTCCATAAAAGCAAGTAGTTTGTTTAGTTTCTTAACAAATTATAGATCTCATTTAGTAACTAATTTTTTTTTCAGTGCCAAAACAACACACTCCTCCTGGGCAATTCAATTCAACTATTAAAGGATATCCATTGTGTGCGTGATTTTTGATTATCGTGTGGACGGAAAAGAAAAGGCAGAAAGTCACGTCATGGACTTGGCTTCTGGCCCTCCTCAGGCCTTCTTTTTCCTGTTTTTTTTTTTTTTTTTTTTGGTGGCTTAATCAAAAGGGGGGCTCTTACAACAAGAGAATGTGGTGGCATCATCAAGCTCAATTGCTCGGAAAAATGGCAGAAGAGAGAAAGCCAAGTTGGAAAGCCGAGGCGCATAAAACATATTACGCAGATTGTATTGATTTCTGATTATTCCGTCGCGCTGCCGTTTGACGCTTAGATTTATGGCCCAAAAAAAAAAAAAGAAAATAAAGAAACCCCCAGGATCTGTGGGGGGTATTATTATTTTTTTTACAACGAATCTTGTATCGAAACAATTGATTTTGGGGGGATGTGGTTGCGGCTGCATGTTTATTTGGATACTTGTAAGTAGCTACTAAGCTGACGCATCTCAGAGTCGTCTCGGAGGGGCGGACTTCAATTGGGGATTTTGGTGGAGTTATAGGAATAAGGATAAACGTGTCCTTGGGTGCTTTCAGAGTAGAGGTTGGGGCTCAAAAGGACTCTTTAAAATGTGAAAAAAGTCCATTTTAAAGATGGACTCTCTCTCAAAAAAAAAAAGAATTTATAAAAAGAAAAGCATTTTTAAGGTGGACGTCAGTGCCAAAAAAAATTATAAAAATAAAATAAAAAGTTAGAAGAGGACTGCTAGATCCGTGGTGTGAGGTAGTGATCGAGATTCCATTGCAAAAATAAAAATAAATATAAAAAATAATTAAATAAGAAAATGAGAGGTTCCGAAGCAGTTGCTCTATGTCACCTTAAGGCCCATAAAATTGCAAACAAAATAATTTTCAAATAAAAATAAAATAAAAAGTTAGAAGAAGACTGCTAGATCCGTGGTGTGAGGTAGTGATCGAGATTCCATTGCAAAAAATAAAAATAAATATAAAAAATAATTAAATAAGAAAATGAGAGGTTCCAAAGCAGTTGCTCTATGTCACCTTAAGGCCCATAAAATTGCAAACAAAATAATTTTCAAATAAAAATAAAATAAAAAGTTAGAAGACGACTGCTAGATCCGTGGTGTGAGGTAGTGATCGAGATTCCATTGCAAAAATAAAAATAAATATAAAAATAATTAAATAAGAAAATGAGAGGTTCCGAAGCAGTTGCTCTATGTCACCTTAAGGCCCATAAAATTGCAAACAAAATAATTTTCAAATAAAAATAAATAAAAATAAAAAAGAAAATAATTAAATATTTTGGAGCTAGCCTGTGAGCTGTTTGCCTCACAGGCTGAAACTGATTCTGTGTTGGGCCTACGTCTGACAGGAAAACTTGGAAGCTTTCCAATAGGGCCTAGAGATGAGACTTAATCGATAACAAGAAACGGTATTTTAGTCAAACTAGTTAGAGGTGTATTGAGAGGTACACCTCTATTAAAAATGGAGGTTTTAAAATATACAGCCAAGTGTTAACAATAATTTAATAATAGTCCATCTAAATCATTTAGTTGAAATGTAAGCTTCCAGGCCTCATAATTAGAGCTGCCATTTAATCGATAACATTTTCTATAAACTTGTAGGTAATGTCCTTCTCTTGTCCCAACAGGACGAAGCTCCTAGTTGTAAGTACAATTTAAAAACTTAATTTTAAAGACCTGCTGGCCTACGCTGGCCTACGCCTCGTTGTTTTAAGATTTTTTGTTTATTTGATTTTTAGGCAATTTGTTGTTTAATTATTTTCAATGTTTTCGATTTGCTATTTTGTTACTCGCTGGTTTTCCTTTTTTTCCCCCATTTTCTTGTTGTTGTGTTTTATATGCGGCCATAAAAACTCGTAGCCGTAAAAATGTTTCCAATAAAAACTCTGTTCAGTTTCAGTTCGGTTCGGTTCTGTTCGCCGTGGATGGCCCAACCGAATTGGATATCTACTTTGGGGGATATACGTATGGGGACTATGACTATGATGTACTTCTATAGCTGGTTGGCGCCTTGCTCTTTTCGGGCATGACCAGAAAACCAAATAATTTCTGTTTGTTTGCTGGCATTTGATTTTGTTCCTTTTGTTTTCCACATTTTTAACACTGGACTTTGTTTATGGCCAAAGCGGTTTTTATGGCCAGCCATTTAAGCTGGTGGGTGGTTAGTCGGGTGTGGGGAGTGGGCAGTGGGGCAAGGAGGCGTGGCAAAAATTCTCACGCTACCATTGCATAAACAAAAAGTGCAGGCAGTCCATTTTCCAAAAAGAAAATACACAAAAGAATACAGGAAATGGTTTTAAAATAAAAAATAAATATATTTTAAAAAGTATGTTTTTATTTTGAAATATATAAACTCTTTTCAAAGTAATTAAAATCTTTTTAATTATTATATTCGAATTTTTTCCAGTGCCCTGATAAAATACACAAAGTAGCTTCTGCAGCTCGGCTTCTCCTCCAATTTTGTAAAAGTTGCAGAATGGAGTTTGGATGTTTATTATGAGAAAGTGGCGCCAATGGTTAATGATTTTTAATGATTGTTTACACGAAGCTTAGGGCTCTATTTCCACTCCTTTCACATATCCTCCCATCTTCTCCCAGTCTTCAGAATCGGAGTGATTCTGCAGCTGCCCGGGAAGATTTATGGGCATTTAAACAAATTTGATGAGATTCTCCCTAGATGCTGGCGTAACTCTTTCTAAAAGATCCCATAAATCTTGCCCAGATGTATCTGAGTATCTGCGTATCTTTAGCATCGCCATGTATCTGCATCTATAGACGCCCGGGCCTGACTCTGGTAGTTTTGTCAAAGCTACTTAAGTGGATTTTCCTCAACCAATTTTTCACCAACTCACCGAAAATATTTTGTCTCCCCCTTTATACTTTGGCATCTCACGTATGTATATTTATTTTTATTCAAGTTCCCCTCTTCCAGTCCTCCTCCATAAGAAATGTTAAAGGGGGGAAGCCTCAGATTTCCCTTGATTTTTCCTTTAGATTTTCACTTGAGTTTTCCCCTCCATTTATTCATTGCCGCCTGATTGAAATTCGCGGATAACCTGAAATGGATTCCTCCTTCCCACAATTGCTTTTTGGTGGCAATTTTCGGCAAACCACTTTCCAAAGATATAAGATACTTTTTTTTTTAATATTAAAAAAATATTACTAAAATATATTTCTACTCTACAATAATTAAATAAAAAAGAAAACTGGCTTGGCAATTTCTTTGCAAAATTTATGGCCAACAGAGTGGGATTAGTTTGGCCAATTTATCCAAATCCAGGACCACGGAGGCACTCTCCCTCCCTCAAGGATCACAAAGAGGCCTGCCAGGATGCCAGGATAGCAGGAGGGTTGCAAAAAGGCAAGACCGAATGGGGGCAATTGAATCCGAGGCGCGAAATTGCGAAATTAAATTTGCAGTTATTGCGCAACCATTGAAAATTGGTTAGCGCCGCCTGTCTAACGTTCTTCGTGTATCTTTCTATCTTTGTATCTGTGCCTGTAGGCCTGCATCTCCTTTGGGTAATTGCCGCGAAGTGAGACATCCTCGACCAACAACAAAAAAGGTTGAGAACGGAACTGAAATCTTAGCTGCAGCACCACCACCACCAGCAGATGTATCTGTATCTGTATCTGGAATGAACTGCAGCTCCTCTGGCATCTTTATGGCATCTTATAAATGGTTTCAGCTTTCAAACTGCATTTGCATCTAAATGGCAGCCGTTTTGGGTTAACCTACGGAACAAGGGACTTTAAAGGACTTTTGATTAAGAGGGGAGTCTGGATGCTGAGATAGAGATAGTATGTTAGCTTATTTATCTTTAAGAACTTAAGATACTTTTAGGATATAACTTATAGCTTAATTACCGGGTATTTATACTCAACTCTCCATACAAAAATAGTTCCATAAACTTCATGGTAGAAAGCCAAAGATCTAGGCTCCACATACTGCAGAATTTCATAAAATATTCAAGGTACGTATGCACATCCTCTCCTCACGAGTCCTGATAATAATTCCGACATCCGCCTCCAGCCCCACTCCTCCGTAATCGACAGGCAGGAATAATTATGCGTGTGCATTCCGTGGCCACACCGAAATGAGCTGCGATTTATGAATGCCAGGACGCAGGATACGGAAGGCCGGGAAGTCCAGGAGCCGAAAAAGCATGCGAATGCATGCAGGAAAACATTCCTGCTTGTCGTGGCCCCCAAAAAGGATATCCCCAACACACGTACACATATTTGGGTCATGGTGGGGCTGGTGGGGGAGGCTGGCAGACATTATAATTATTAATAAATGCAGCAATGTGCAGTACATGGCCAGGACGAAAGGACGACCAGCGACAACAACTATTTATGGCATTTTCGCAGGCGAGGAGGAAAAGTGCGAAACTGGAATTAATATGTGGCACCCAAATGATGAAGCTGCCACTGCCACACAGTCCCCGCTGGCCCCTTAGCAGGGGCGTCTCAGTGCCCCTCCCGCCACTTTGAAATTTATGAAATTGATTTTATTAAATAAAGTCCTTTGGCGGCAGCAGCCAGTGGCAGTGCATTAAAATCGACGCCTTAATTGAGAAGCGCCAAATAATCAAAGAAATGTGTGATGGGGTTAAGTGTGAGGGGGTTAAGGGAAGCTTTAACCCGTTTAACCCCCCAGTAGCCCATCCAGCAGCCAAAGGCGAGCTGGGCCTTTTGTTCAAGCCGCTCCTTCGGCATTTCGTTGGCAATTTCGGTCCCCAAACTGTTTGTCTACACTCGAAAAAAATCTAGAAAAATATCAAAATTACAAATCATATGTTTATAATTTATCATATATTTATATTTAAAAAAAAAACATTATTCAGCAACCAAGTCTTCTTTAAAATGAAGAAAGTAAGTCTTTTAGTTAAAAATCTCTTTCTACTTTTGTTTATAAAGTTTGAAATAGAAAAAAAACTAAGAAAAATCATAAAAACTTTATATTTTTCCCCAAAAAATCTAAAGAAAGTAAACTTTTTCCCTCAGTGCAGATTAGAACCTTGGAAATGGGGCGTTCGGTTGGGTTTTCGAGCAGATTTCGAGGGCACTTTCGGTGCACTTTGTTGCACTTTTCAACTGCACACATTCACACGGCCGGAAAAGGAAAGAGACAGGGACATGGGGGGACAGAGAAGGGGATAGATAGAGGAGGAGAAGGGGGAAGGGTTGGGGAATGAACTGCATTTTGTGGGCTTGCACTTGTGGCCAAATGTTGGCCAAAATGGCTTGGCTCGGCTCGGCTCAGAACATGGCCACGACATGTTGATTGAGGCGTTCTCCCAAAAAAAGAAGAGACTGGGGGCGGATGGAGGCGGAAATCATAGGAAATCAGGGGGGAGATGGAGCTGGCATACTCTGTTGTGGGAAAAACCAAAAGTTTGTCCAGGAAATCAAGACGAAATTGGCAACAAATGGGCTTAAAAGGGGCTTAGGCCTTGGCTTGGAGCTTAAATTAAATGTTAAAATTGTTGGTATTAGTTAAATTCTTTTCTTTTTTAATTATCTTAAAAAACATCCTTTAAAGTCTGTTCAAAAAATACTTACAAAAGTGTTTATAAACTATAATAATATTATAAATAAAACAGAAACATATTTTTTATGGAAAATATTAAACCCCAAAATAATCCCCTTTTTTCGTAAAAGTCGTTAAATTTTCCACTTGCCTGCCAATGAAATAAATTTAATTAGAGCATAGGCACTTCGATGGGTTTTTCCCAAAGCCATTCACCGATTTTCCGATTTTTCCGGACCCCTTTGACCACACCTCCCCCGCTCTACCCATGACTCGGACCATGGCTTTTGTGATTTTCCGATTGAGATTTTCACATGGAGTCGGTGGCCCAATTTTTGGTAACTCGTCTTGGCCAACTCGGATGACCGCCTGGTGGAGGGGCAGAAAGACACCGCAGTAATTTGTACAAATTTGTTAGGGCTCATAAAAAAAGAAGAGGGAAGAGTCTTCGAACTCCGATCTCCGGCTCTCGAGGGACCTAAGACACAACACATGGCGCATATCGACGCTGAGAACCCCCAAGAAAACAAAGAAAAAAAATTAATTGAAAAATTAAACGAAACTCACACGATGGGCATCTCATCATCAAAAAAAAAAAAAAAAACATCAGACAGCAGGTTGAGACATCAAAGTGGAAATGGGAAAATATTAATATTAATATGCATTTTTCCCCCGAGGCCCGAGCTGACTTATGCGACAGTTTTATGGACAGTCGGCATCTTTTTAGAAAGAGCCAGTCACAAAGGGGTTAAGGTTAATTGCTCCTTTATATTTTCCCCGGCGGCATCTTAACCCACGAAAAACGCTTAACTCTAAACTCGAAAGTCAAGACACAGAATTCACATTGTTTTTACATTTTTTTCGACTTCGATTCCGCGTAGTCCTGCCAAAAAAAAATACAAAACTAGAACCAACAAAAAATTAACCAGAAAAATCAATTGTTATTAACCCATTCGCTGACCGAGTCATAAACCCAAAAATCTCACACGCATTTTTTTAACCCTTCGTCGAAAATCGAAACCGTATCCTGTTCTCGTTCCACATTTACTCGCTTTTCTATTTTTTTCCAAATTTATGTCCTCTTTTTATGGTTTTATTGCTTTACGATCTAGCTAAAAAAAAAAGGATAACAGACAGCAGGATAGAACTGAAGCAGGGCAGTGGAAATCTGAGATTTGCATTGCCAAAATGGCATAGAGATGTCCTTAAAAAAGGACAAGATTTATGCCTGTGTGATACGAGAGTTTCTAGAAAATCATAAAAAATATATAGATAAGTTTAAAAATATAAAATCAATAGGATTTTATTTTAAAACTATTTTTTACCAAAAAATATTTGTACTTTTTACTGTTTTTAATAAAAATAAGTACAGGGTTCGACTACGCTTTGCTTTTTATTTTATTTTCTTGTAATTTTCTTATCTCTTTCATTTCAATTCCTATACTATCCTTAAAAAATAATATATATCTTATAATATATTATTTGTAATATATAATTTAGCAACTATTAACCCTTAAAATCCCTAACACTGAAACCTTTTCAAATAAAAAACTCCCATGTCATATAGCCATAAATATTTATTGGCTTCGACCTGAGGTCCTTTGCCATTTTGTCGTTTTTTGTGCCTCCTCACCTTCCTCCCTTACTTTTTTTAACCCCTTTTCGCTCTACAAATACAATTTGCAATTGTTAGCGCGGGCAAAAAGGGGTTAAGCCGGGGCATTCGTACCTAAACTACCAGGAATCGCGTTTTACGGTTCTTTCGCCGACTTGCAATCCTTTTTTTAGAGGAAGATCCTTGCTCCTTACTTAGAACTTGACCCGATCTATTTAGGTTTGTAGGTTTCTAGTGCAGTTCACTTCTGCGTTGTGCTGTTTTTTGTCTTCCATTATTATATTTTTTACTTTTCGCGGAAGTGTAACCTTTTAACCTTTTCTCTAAGTAATTTTTAATGCAGCGGGAAGTTTTTTCGTATTTTTTTTTTTCGAAAACGACTTCTGGCGTATTTTTTGTGGATTTGTTGACTGCGTTTTGACTTTGCATTTGTTGGGTTTGACTTTATGGCCAGGTCAAGGTTTAATCAAAGGTCTAAATTGTATTTTTAGGGTTAACTCTTTCTTGCCTTTAAGGGTTTGAAGGGAAAAAATGAAGAAGATTCTGGGGTTTTAAGGTTTTTAAGAGAACTGCAAATATTACAAGATCGACTTAATATTTATTGCTAATATTAAAAAATATACTTCCCATTTTGAATGTATTTTTAAACCATTTTTTTAAGCCATTTCCAATTAAACAATCTCTGGATCTAAAATACTAATTAAAGTATCTTTTTTGTAGACACATTTAATTGTATCCTTTTGGGATAATGTATGTGTGTGTGTTCCTCTGCAATATCCTTGTTGTGCAATTTGCTTTCATCAGCCGTCTATCTTGCTGCAACAAAAAGCAAACAACAAAAAAGAAAATAAAGAAAATCAAAAACAGTAGCCGAGAAGGGAGAAAAAGATACATATTTGCACATCTTAGGCTCGCATCATTTAACTTTTGAGCCAAAACGAGCCGAGTGGATTACACACATGAAAGGGCATTCGGTTCAGATGCAGATACAAAGATACAGATACACAAGGACACAAGACTGCCGAAGGATCTGGAGGGGTGGGGGTAACGAGGAGTAATCGAAACCCGTCAAAATGGCAAACACAACAATGCGTCTTAAAAAGGAAATACAAAACACACACATGCCGAAGGGACGACGAAGGTCCTAAGCACATTACACGATCGCAATCTTAGGGATACACATGTGCAGCCGTATCCGAGGGATACGCATCCCTAAGATACGCATGTGTGCCAGCCCGATCAGCTGCTGACAGATTATTATTAGCGTAACATTAACGTCAAATTACGCATCTATTTTGCGCACTTTATCTTCACAAAAAATAAAGCGGTTCAACATCAAAACGGAGGACTACTCCCCCCGGGGATTACTGGACCATGTGGGTGTGTGTTCTAATTTTCCAGTTTTCCTCGCCTATTGTTTCCACTCCACCTTCGCTGGTCAGTGCAGCATCCCAACGGCAGGAATGCGGCAGGTGGAGGCGGGTATCTCACAGATACCAAACACAAGGTACTCCGAACCGTATGTGAAAAAAGGGAATATTCAGGTGTATGGGATGGTTTTTAATTACAAGATGTTAAATCATAAGATAAACAAGGAAAACAATTGAAATTTACATTTTTTAAACTCGCTTTTCAAGGGAAGTGATTGGGAAAGCAAAGAAAAACGAGGATGTCTATAGGGAAGCCTCTGGGAATTATTTCAAGAGTATACAGGCACATCTTGGCCAGATTTCATCCGATCCTCAAGAGGTACCTTAAAAGATTTGTGGATCAATTCCCCATAGATCTGCATCAAAACCTGACAACGGATTATTTTTTCAATTTTTCATCAAACTTTTCTGGGCAGATCCCTTGGAAATATGGAGAAGTCCATGGGAAGCACATTATGGCCCAATGGGAAGGCCATAACTTGGCCAATTTCTAGCCGATTCTTAAGCGGAATACCTTAAAAGATTTGTGGATCAATTCCCCATAGATCTGCATCAAAACCTGATCACGGATTATTTTTTCAATTTTTCATCAAACTTTTCTGGGCAGACCCCTTGGAAACACGGAGAAGTCCATGGGAAGGACATTATGGACCAATGGGAAGGTCATAACTTGGCCAATTTCTAGCCGATTCTTCAGCGGAATACCTTAAAAGATTTGTGGATCGATTCTCCATAGATCTGCATCAAAACCTGATCACGGATTATTTTTTCAATTTTTCATCAAACTTTTCTGGGCAGACCCCTTGGAATCACGGAGAAGTCCAAGGGAAGCACAATATGGCCCAATGGGAAGGCCATAACTTGGCCAATTTCTAGCCGATTCTTCAGCGGAATACCTTAAAAGATTTGTGAATCGATTCTCCATAGATCTCCATCAAAACCTAATCAAGAAATAATTTTTCATCAACATTTTCGGGGCAGACTCCTTGGAAATATGGAGAAGTCCTTAAGAAGCACAATATGGCCCAATGGGAAGGGCATATCTTAGCCAATTCTTATCCGATTCTTAAGCGGAATACCTTGAAAGATTTGTGGATCAATTCTCCATAGATCTGCATCAAAACCTGACAACGGATTATTTTTTCAATTTTTCATCAACATTTTCGGGGCAGACCCCTTGAAAATATGGAGAAGTCCATAGGAAGGAAAATATGGCCCAAAGGGAAGGCCATAACTTGGCCAATTTCTACCCGATTCTCATGAAGAATACCTTGAAAGATTTGTGGATAAATTGTACATAAGTCGGTATCCATTCCACACCCCCTCCCGAGGCGCGGACGTAATCGCCTGGAAAATCCAAACACCTGACGCAACTCCCACAAGTGGAAACTACTCAACGTATGGAAATTCGGTGGGTGGTGTGTGTGGTGGATGGTGGGCGGAGGGCAGAGGTGGGGGGGCGTGGATGCGTGACAATAATTAAAAGATTTCCAATGCAAACAGCGCAAATGGAATGAAAACAAAGTCGCAGGCCGAAAACTAAACAGCGTAAGGAGATTTTCCACCCTGCAGTACCGCTCCACTCCCCCCACGGCCCACACCTTAACCCACTGTCGCCCAGCGACTTGAAATGCGCACACAAATGTTTGTCTATTTGTTTGCTTGTTTGTTTGTTTGTTTGTTGATTGAGACGGCTTTGATTTGTGCTGAGCTGATTTTGACGGGGGGCGGGGGCGGGGGAGGGGTTAAGGCGATCTACGGACGGGGGTGTGGCAGGAGGCGTATTGTTGCGACAAGTGCGCTGGTGTTTGCAGAGCCGTTGTGTGCATAAGCGACAGCGATTATTGACACACCGCCATGGCTACAGTAGACACTCGATGAGTGCAAAAATTCTGAAATAATTTAAAAATAAAAAAAAATTAATAAAGCTGATCAAAGTGTCAAACATTAAAAATAAAACTAAAATTTCTGTGTTCATGTTAGCCAGTCACCACTGTGGCTTTAAAATGCAAATTGAACTGCAAACGGCTAAGCGCCCAAAAAGTCTCAAAATCTCTCCCTTTTCGTGAAAAACCCTTCCAAATCGGTCGTGCGTGAAATTTAATCAAAGCAGCCTTAACCCCACGATGCCCCTTTAACGTCACACCACCCATCCACTCAGTGTGGGCAACCAGACAAAAAAAAACAACCGAAAAGCAACCGGAAATGTTGCACATTTGTAACTAAGAAGAAGAAGAAGAAAAGTGCAAATTTCTGTCAATTGCCGTAAATGGAGTTTCCGCTCTCACTCCCGGCAACAATTTGTTGGACAAAGTGTCTTTTGGCCAAAAAGGGAAAAAAAAGCCATAGATACAGTGAACAAAAATTTGGTATTTATTTTGTATATTTAAACTTAATTTTAGTTTCTTCGAAACCTTTTACCTTTCAAGATTTTCTCTTCTTTCATGAAAACATACTTTTTTTTAATATAATTACTTCCCCCAATTTCTTTCAGTGCTAAACTTTTGCGCCCAGCCCTGGCAATAACAACAAAATAAACCAGGGCAAAAACATAAAAAAGGTAAGAACAGTCAACAACAACAACAAGTGACCATTGTCTTCCACCGGCAAAGTTATCGTGGCTTACTCTCTCGCTCTCTCTTGCTGCGCTCTCCGTTTGTTTTCATCGAGAGCTTCGCGGTCGCCGTCACGTGGAGCGCAGGCAGAGCAGTGGCAGCGCTGCCTTTATTGTGTTTGTTTTTGGCATAGCATTTCGCTTTTATTTGCGGTGCTTTGGCATCCTTTGTCATCCACAGTGGGCCGCATAACTTATAATTGCTTGAAAAATATTATAAGTGGCATACCACTGCCCAAACTTTGTGCTCAAGGTCAAACTCAATAACATGAGCTATTGAGAATGAAAATATTTGGATGTTGGATATTATTATATTCATCAGAAATTAATTTAATTGCGGTACTTTGCCATTTTATTTCAGTTACAGTGGGCCGAATAGATTTAGACTTATTTTTAAAAATATTTAAATAAAACTAATTTTATCTAAATGAACTACAGTATTTGTACCACTGTAAGGCATGGAAAACGTGTGCTGTCGGAATTTCGATGATATTTTAGAATTCAAAGCTCGGTCGCTTGTTTTTTTTGGAATATTATCTAATGGATTGGATTTTTTTTCAAAAGATTTAAGAGAAGAAGAGTTGCCAGCTATGTACTTTTTTTACTTATAAAAATAAAATATATATTAATCCTATGGTTGCCTATATTAAGTTTTCGCATCTGCCCCACTGTAAAGCATCGACTACGTCTGCCTTCAGAACCGATAACATTTCAGATTCTTTGGCGCTCTCTCGCGAGATCTCGCTCTCTTTCTGGCTCTCTCTTCGGAACACCCCCAATGTAGTTGTTGTGGTTTTTGGTTTTTTTCTGTCGCGCCTCCCGCAAACTTGCGATATGGGGGCGGCGTGGCTGCCTTGGTGGGGCCGGCTCCCGTCAGCGTCGCGTCAGTTGAGTTGAAAGCGTCAACTTGTGGAGCTAGCGTGCCTTTTATTTATTATTTATTATTCGCGGTTTTTAAGTTCGAAGTTTGGCCAACACTCGCCAAAAGCACACAAATTGCGCTCTCTATTCGCTCCCATTTATGCGCTCCGGTCTCTTGCTCTCTCGCGGCAGCTCTGCTTCTTCCCCCAGAGGCAGCTCTCTTTGTCGTCTCAGTCTCCGCGTTCGGCGTGGCTGTTCTGCCTCTGCTTCTTCTTCCTCTTCTTCTTTGTTGTTGACGTCGCGTTGTTTTGTGCATTTAATTATTAATTTTATAATATTTTTGCGGTTCATAGATATTTCAGCTAGTTGTTTCGAAAACCATGTGATATAATTTGTTAAGTATTTTATTTATAAAACGCGGCTAGAGTGAAGTGCGAAAAAGGGAGGCAGGGGAAACGACAACAGAATCGGCAGGCGGCACAGTGGAGCACAGTGGGAAAAACAACCAAGCAACAAGTTGAAAAATAACAACAACAATAAGTCTGAAAAGCAACAACAGCCAGGAATTGGAAGACAAGAAATGGAATAAAAAATAGCGATAATTATAATTAGGATTTTTAATTAAAAAAAAACTAAAAGACAACAGTAAAAAAAAGCATTTAATCCACAAAGAAAAAAAAAACTTGAAACAAAGAAAAATAAATAAATAGCTAATATCATCACGAAATAATTATCAGTGCATTTGAAATAAAAATAGTGGCCAACAGTAGAGCTTGCCACAGAATACACAGCGAAAACGGGGCTGATAAACTTAACAAGCAAAGAGGGAGGCACTTGCAAAGACACAAAAGCAAAACCAAAATCGTCAGGAAAAAGAAAGAGCGAGAGCGAGTGCGAGTGCAAAGCAAAGTAAAAGCAAAGCAGCGACGCTAGCAGACGCTTTAAATAAAAGCAGCACAGGAGCTGAAGCAGAAGCAGCAACAGAGGCAGCGGCAGAAGCTCTCTTTATTTTTTTTCCAACTTGGCTTAGCTATGGCCTACTCCACAAATATTCTTTTGGCGATCGTGACGATTCTAACGGCAATTTTCATCTGGTCCCGTCGCACCTACGTCTACTGGCAGCGACGTCGCGTGAAATTCGTCCAGCCGACGCACCTTCTCGGCAACTTGTCGCGCGTCCTCCGTTTGGAGGAGTCGTTCGCTCTGCAGCTGCGCCGCTTCTACTTCGATGAACGGTTCCGCAACGAGCCGGTGGTGGGGATCTACCTGTTCCACCAACCGGCCCTCCTCATCCGCGACCTCAACCTGGCCCGCACGGTGCTCATCGAGGACTTTGTTAGCTTCTCGAATCGGTTCGCCAAGTGCGACGCCCGGAGCGACAAAATGGGCGCCCTCAATCTCTTCCTCGCCAAGCAGCCCGAGTGGCGCGAGATACGCACGCGACTCGATCCGGCGTTCGCGGGCGCCAAGCTCAAGCAGATGTTCTCTCTGATGGAAGAGGTGAGTCATGCGCCGCAGGGGAGGGGCGTGGGTGGTAGTAGGGGGCGAGGGCGAGGGCGAGGGCAGAGAGCCAAAAAAGCATATCAGACGGTCGGCCACGCCACCAAACGGCATACACTGAGAAAAACGAAAGAGTAGATTTAGTTTTTAAAATAAATAACAATAAAAATTAAAATTTTTTGTATATAAATATTAAATAAAATATGTTTTTTTTTTCAGTGTAATATATTTTAAAATTATTTGTTAAACTTTGCTCTCTTTATTTTTTTTACTTTTTTTTTTATTTTTTATTTTAATTATTTTCTTATCTTGAAAATTTCATAATTTTTTTCAGTGCAGCATGACTAGGGGCAAGTGGGTGTTGTCTGATAACCGCAGGTCTCATCAAACTACTTGTGTTTTAATTTTTAGCTTATCACACATTCTTGTGGCCTTTTTCGTGTTTCTTCGGAAAGTCAAGTTGTGGAAACCACAAAAGTATCGGATGTTCGCAGGAGCTACAGCGATGGCCTTGTAGGCTAGTGTACTATATAGCTCTGGCATGGAATCTGATATCTTCCTAAAAAAGAGATACTCCTTCGTCACTGACATTTGCACTTAAAACCCGACTATTAAATGCAAATGCTAGTGACGAAGCAAGATTGTTTTTTAGGTCAAATGTTTAACAATTTCGCGGATGTTCGCAGGAACTACAGCGATGGCCTTGTAGGCTAGTGTACTATATAGCTCTGGCCTTGAACTCCAAAATCATGACTAGTAGGAAAACGTCAGTGACGAAGTCTTTTAAATGCAAATGCCAGTGACGAAGCAAGATTGTTTTTTTAGTTTAAATGTTTAATAATTGGAACCAAGGCTAAGTTTAGTTAAAGTATCAAGTTATGGCATCTATTATAGACTCTTTAGTATATTTAATCCATTAACTAGCTTTACGATAGAGGGTTTTGGGAAAGGTGACTGGAAAATGGGTTAAAAATAGTAGATTTTAGGAATAATACCATTTTTAAAAGTATGTTGGAAGTGTGGATGTATCATCTTTTGTGAATCTTATAGAGGTTATAAGGTATTACGATTTTTATATATTATATATATTCTTGATCAGGATCACCTCCAGAGTCGATATAGGCATGTCCGTCTGTCCGTCTGTCCGCATGTCTGTTTCTACGCAAACTAGTCTCTCAGTTTCAAAGCTATCGACTTCAAACTTTGCACACATCCTTCTCTCCCTTGCAGGCAGTATATAAGTCGGAACGGATGGGATCGGCCGACTATATCCTATAGCTGCCATATAACTGATTGATCGGAAATGCCATAACTTTGTTGTTTTTGAAGTTAGAAGGATGGGGATACTGTTCTAAAATAGTAATATCTTTAAAAATTATTATTAATAATAACTGTAATTATTATCTACAATTTTAGATTATTCTAAGTCCTTTTATATCCTTTTAGACCATATAAGCTATACCATATCCCATAACTATACCATGTCCTTCTTAAAATAATAATACTGATGAATATTTTTATTTTTTTTATTCTTTCCAATGGATTCTGGACATTATTCCCGACCTAAATCGGCAACCAGATCGGCTGTGACTTGGAGTGGTATCTGAAGCGGCTGACGCGGGACCTGCGGCGTGGCGACGCCGAGCGAGGGGCCGTCGTGAGCATCAAGGATGTGTGCGACCTGTACAACACGGACATGATCGCCAGCATAGCTTTCGGGCTGAGATCGTACAGTCTGAGGAATACGCAGTCGGAAATCGGATCGCACTGTCAGGACCTCTTCAAGCCGAATGTGTGGCGAATAATCGACTTGTTTGTGATCTTCTACCTGCCAAAATTTGTGCCGCTCCTGCGGCCGAAACTCTTTACGGAGCCGCACTCGGAGTTCCTGCGCCGCGTCATCCAACTGGTGATTGAGGAGCGGGAGCGGGGCAGCGATCTGCGCAACGATCTCATCGAACTGCTGCTGACCCTCAAGAAGGAGGCGGACCTGCAGCAGGACAAGTCGCACTTCACGCACCATCGCGACTTCCTAGCCGCCCAGGCGGCATCCTTTGAAGTGGCCGGCATCGAGACCTGCTCCTCGAGCATGTCCTTCGCCCTCTACGAGCTCGCCAGGCAGCCCCTCATGCAGTCCCGCCTCCGCCGTGAGATATCCACCGCCTTTGGGGAGTCGCCCGGTGGAAAGCTCACCTACGAGGCCATCTCCGGCATGGAGTTCCTGGACATGGTGGTGAAGGAGACGCTGAGGAAGTACCCCATCGTCCCGCTACTGGAGCGGGAGTGTACGCCAATCAACAAGAAGCGCTTCTACTCGCTGCGGCCCCACGCCGAGTGCTATGCCCGGAGGGGCATGCCCGCCTTCATATCCGTGCTAGCCATTCACCACGATCCCAAGGTGGGTGTTGCCCGGAGCATTATATCTCTAATATATAAGATGTCCTTTATGTTACAGTACTGGCCGGATCCGGAGCGCTTCGACCCGGAACGCTTCGCCCCCGAAAGCAGGTCCCAGCACACGCCCATGTCGTACCTCCCGTTCGGGGCCGGGCCGCACAACTGCATCGGGATGCATCTCGGTCTCCTCCAGATCAAGCTCGGGCTCACCTACTTCCTCCACCAGCACCGCGTCGAGCTGTGCGAGGAGACCTGCGAGCAGATCCGCTTCGACGCCAAGTTCGCGCTGCTGGCCAGCGAGCAACCCATTTACCTCAAGGTCGACTGCTTATAGCCCCACATGGAGTGGAGGGGAGTGGCGTGGCATGGCATGGCGTGGGGTGGACTAACATACATATATACAGACTGGAGGCCCAGTCCCCCAGCATTATTATGATGAACACCACCTCCGCCTCCGCCTCCGCCTCTGCCTCTGCCTCGTCATCGAAATTGTAAATACTTTGTTTTAACTTTTTTTTTTTTTTGTGTGTATAGTTCGGCCTGCCTCAAATAAACTTTGCTACGTTCTTTTTTTTTTACCTCAACACATCAACTCACAGCGATTATTTATTTATTATTTTGCCTAATTTATTGACAGGGCGGGGGGCGGTGGGGCGTGCGAGTGGGGAGGCTACGGTGCTGGGTCTGATAAGCGTTATCAGTCCCCCCAAACGGCTGGGCAGGCCTTTGCCCGGTGGCCTGATCACTGCGGTTCGGCGGCTCCAGGCGGGGGGCTACGTCATCTTGACTGTCCAATAAACAAAGTTCAGCTTTCAGATTGTCTGGGGATTGTTGATTAGAGTGGACCAGAACAGGATAGGAATAATGTCTTTAAAAAAATAAACAACAAAAAATATGAAAAAATAATAGATAGTAATAGATAATAATAAAATTTAAAAAGAATTGTTTTTATAAATGTTCAATAAAAAATAAGCATAAAATAATCCAATCAATCGGATAAGACAAAAACTCCAAAGTTCAAGTTCAAATCTCACGCGATCTGTCGGTCTTTGTACGAAAACCGGTTTAAAAATAGTTAATTAGAAAAGTGTTGATAAAAATTAACATTAATTTTGGAGAAGACTTCCAAAGCAGCCTCTTTGATAGTTTATTTATTCAAAGATTACATTTAAAGAACTGAAAACACATATTTTTAGAAAATATTTTAAATTCAATTCGAAATTCTGAGAATAATTATTTAAAGGACTTCTACGCTAACTATTTTTATAAAATAAATATAAAAAATATATTATAATTTATTAAGAGGAGGTAGATTAGGTAGAATTTATAATTATTTTTTTTGTGCTTATTTTTTTAAGCATATATTTGATTTAAAAAAAAGAACATTCTAATCCTTAGTCATCCTTATCATAGTTGTATAACAAAAATGTATCTATTCTACCAGCTAATAATTTTTTTCTGTGTAAAAATTATAGAAAGTTTTTTTTTAGGTTGAGGTGCACCCATCAGAGTTGGCGGCGTTATGCAAATGCTCACACCCAGGGCACAAAGGCGAGGGAGGGTGGGGGAAAACAAGCGGAAAACCGAAGGGTTTTTGTGATTTCCTTGGAAAAGTGCGTGTGCAACTCTTTGAGGGGAAAACCCGCTCCTTTTCCACCGCCGTTTTTGGGCTGTTTTTATTAGACCGCGAAAAATCAACAGTGGCTGCTTGTCAGGGTGGTCTGCTCCTTCCTTTTCCATTTTCCCTCTACGCCCTACACTCCTCTGCCATCCTTGTTGTTCGGGCAAGGAGCACACCGGGCTCCGGTTTGTTGTGTGCATGTTGTAGGTTGTTGTTTTTGGTCCTTGCGCGCACGCCGCTAAAAGGGTTTATGACAGCCTCCCGAAAAACGTAACGTCATAAAGTTCGGAAAGCAAATAGTTCTTGGGTTCTGTGCTCTACACTGAGGGAAAGTTATTTGAATTATTTTGTATTTTATAATTAATTGTTTAATATTTATTTTTTAATTCATGTATTTGACGCATAAACGCATTGTATTCGTACTCTTACCGCATAAACGTTTGAGATCGAGTAACAAATAACGGTACTGGGAGAGCACTTGGCATCCTCACTGGAGAGAGTGCGGAGCTTCGCTCAGCACCTGCTCTCCCCAAAAACACTTGTATCCTCTCCCGGGGATCCCTTGCTCTCTCTTTCAACTCTCTCTATTTTTGCATATCTCTCTCATTTTTGGGTGTCCATTTTTAAAATGTGGCTTTGTCGCTGAGTTCCTTGTTACAGACGCGTGTGTTTTTGTGTTTAAAAGGGTATTTAGCTTCTTAAAATTAGTTAAAATATTAATTTAAATAGTCCTTGCTTTGTTAGAGAGTGTGGAGCTTCGCTCAGCACCTGCTCTCCCCAAAAACACTTGTATCCTCTCCCGGGGATCCCTTGCTCTCTCTTTCAACTCTCTCTATTTTTGCATATCTCTCTCATTTTTGGGTGTCCATTTTTAAAATGTGGCTTTGTCGCTGAGTTCCTTGTTACAGACGCGTGTGATTTTGTGTTTAAAAGGGTATTTTGCTTCTTAAAATTAGTTAAAATATTAATTTAAATAGTCCTTGCTTTGTTAGTTAGTATGTGTGTCTTTTTAAACTATTTAAATATAGTTTTTGAATGTAGTCCTTGAATTGTGATGTAGTGCGTCCCACAAGTGCTTGTGTGAGGATGTGGATAGTCTCCAAAATAAAGTCTCCAAAGGGCAATTGCTCTTAATTAATTAAATTATTTAAAATTATGAAAATACTATAGCAGGTGAGTTTATTTGTTTGATATTTCATTAAAAAATGTTGATAAAAATATTTTAAATACCTTCCCCATCTATATATTTGTTAAAAATACTTAAATTCGGGGAAATTTCCCTACACCCCGAATCTCTCTTGAAAATAATTCCTCCCAGTGTACTATTTCCCTTTTATTTGATCTACAAATTTGTTTTAACCTTTTTCGAGAGTGAATGCAATGGAGAAAGAGTTGCAGTGGCAGTTGCATTTGCATTTGATGTTGCTGAGTGCCGCCGTTGCAGCTCGAGTCGATGTTGCAGAGTTGCTGTTGCCTTCTGGGAATCATTTGCGCCTTCGACCTTCCGCTGACCCGCCGACCTGGGCTAATTTACATAAACCTACGCAAACATCGGGTAACAACAAACAGAGAGTAAAATAAAATAAAATAAAATAAAATGAAAAGAGACGAAGAAACCGAAAGGGTGAAAACCATCTGTTTATTGTTGGTATTTTGTACGTTTTTAGTTTTTGTCGGCTAATTAGAGCCCCTACTCCCACGCACGTGTTCGAGCCTCCTGCACTTGTTACCCATCCTCTACGGTTTTTAATTTTATTTATTTTTTTTTATTATTTTTTTTTTTGTGCGAGGGTCCCTCTGACAGTTGCTGTTGTTACGGTTCACCATGACCAACGCCAACAATTACAGCCGCAATTCTATTGTCTCTCGATTTCCTGGGCCCCTCTGATCATTTTTTTTTTTATAGCTCATTTCCCACATGTCGCGGAGATCCCCGGACTTTTTTTTTTCTCTCTTTCCCAATGACACTTCTCTCGCCTGGTGGCGGAACCATTTTAATGAGCCCAAATTACTGGCACACACACACTCCGCGGAGCTCAGTTCAATCAGCCAAGGAGAAAGGGGGATCGGGCCAGAGGAGGAGATCCCATATGCACATGTCCGAGTCGGCCAGGCGGAAGTGGCCATTAGCCGTTAACCATTATCCATTAACCATTCACCAGTTGGCGCAGTCGGAGGATCGAACCGCGCACCCATCGATCTCCGGAGACAGACAGCCAGCCGTTTGGGAAATGTCAAACAAATTCGAAGCGCCATCACGAATTATGGATATTAATGAGGGTTCACTGTCTTTATGACTCAATTAGAGGCATGAATGCGGAAGGAAAATAATTTTGGGTAATACGAGGGGGTGCTTCTAAGATCTATGCTTCCAGGAATTATTTTTTTCTCTCATAATAAGCTGAGAAATATTTTTAATATTAAAATTGTACATGTACTTTTATTATATCTTGAAATATTTTAATAAAATAATGATACCTGGTACTCAAAAGTATGGTATGATATATTTTTCTTCTCTCCAACTCATTAACTTTATTGGTTCATGGACCTTGTAATATTTTTTTTCCTTCATCTTTTTTTTTCCTTAAATGATATACAAAGTACGATTTATTCGCTTGGGAACTTTGATGTTGAGTGTCTCACAAGTGGCCGGATTCCGTTTTACGAGCTCATCTCCCGTCTGATCGCACCATAAACTTGATTCGTATCTGAATCCGAGTATCTGTATAGCCGAGCATCTCGCTGGGCGTATCTGGCCGGTGAGGTAAACAAACTCAACCCATCGGATGCACAAAAGATGCGACAGATTCTTCTACTTTATGAATGGATGCGATTCTTGAGGGGATGGAATGGTGTAATCCAAGAAGTTGTCTCACTTCTCTACGGTTCGTTTATCGGCCGGCATTAATATGCGTATCTGTAAGATACTTCCGTTTCAGCCTCCCCCCACCACTCCACTGCTGCCGCCCTCTGCTCTCCTTACCTGGCGCTACTTAAGGTCTCTTCTTCGGGGACTCGCATCTCATCTCCTCGTCATCATCATCACGGTTTTCATCGCACATCCCAGAGGAAGTTCCAATTTGCTACGTCAATGAACCATGCTCCTGATTTGCTCATCAAGTGTCCTGGCCTGGGTCCTTTTTTTCGTTTTTTTTTTTTTATTCTTTTTCGTCTTCGTTTTCGTCCTTGTGCTGGGCGCGTATTTTTTCTTTTTTTTTCTGTTGCGCCACCCCACCCCAAAGGACCTTGTTCTGTATTCGTGGGTTTCTTCCTTTTTGGGTCGTGATTTCTGACACGGCGCTGACTGTTGGCTGTCAGCTAAAATCACTTTTGAATAAGGCCGCCAGTTAGCGAGGGTAGCTCGAGGAGTTTTTATAAAAATATGTTTAAAGAAAAAAGTTCTTGGGGAGTTAAAAAAGTGAAGGATAAAGGGTATCTAGTGACTCTACATGAAGATCAATCCCTAATACTTGAAGATATCTTATCGTTTAATCATTTAAAGTACGGTTTAACGGACAGTTTGGCGGACAAACGGACAAAGCTATCTATTATAGTATAGAAAAACCTATAAAATATTTTAGAAAATGTGAAATCTAATCTAAAATTGTAAAAGCACCTCTCTCTGTCTCTCTGGTAAGCCTATATCCTTCAAGTCTTCGGCTCGAGGACCAACAAGGACAACAAAAGTTGCGCCAAATTGTCTGTTTACATTAAATGCATAAATTATGCAGCGTTTTATTTACTTATTTATGTCCGCCCTGGGCGGAGCGAGGAGTTCGCTTTGATTCCGCCACTTCACCCAAAAATGCCAAATGCATAAAATATGTCACTTGGCCATGCTGGAGGGTATGTTGTATGTATATTCCAGTACACAGCTTCTATATAATTCTTGTACCTTGTATATTGTTCAATTCCATTTCGTATGCATTTGTAGTTGATGATTTTTCCACGGATTTCCATGCTTGTTCCGCGCTCTTCGCCCATTTGCTGTGATGCCCTAATGACGATGTCCTCGCGCTTTCAGTTTTGGGTCATTTGCTTCGCCAGCCCGGGCCAGGTTCGGAAAACCTCCCTTTTCCTCCACCCCTCCGATATATTTTTTTTCTGCCAATGAATCTAACCACCCCGAGGGGTACGATAGTTGACAGTTATGTGTTGATGACAATGTCGACAAACGCCTTGCAAGGACCTCTCCGTCCTGCTTCTCATTATTATTATTTTTTTTCTACCCGCTGACTTTTACTGTCATCCCATCGTGTTTTCGAAGCTACTTACTCGTGTAATCGCCCGAAAGAAATCAAGGGAGGTGTTTGAATTTCAAATTCTATTTGAAATTATTTAAATTATGTTTAAAAAAATTATATAAAATTATAAAAAACATATAGACACCTCAGAATCGAAAGGAATCTAGGGATTAAAAATCCCTCCAGACGGACAAACGGACAGGCGGACATAGAAAACATTTTTTTTTAAAAATACAATAATTTGTTGAAAAATGTTATAATCTACAATCTGTCTTATTTATCTTTTTTAACTTATCTTTTGTATAAAAAAATAAGTGTTTTTAATAAGGTCATAAAGAAAAAAGTGTCCGCTACTGTCCGCTTAAGAGAATATCAGCTAAAATCAAGTGCAAAAGGATGCTATATTTTGTTTCTTGAAATAAAAAATTAAAGAGAAACACTCACCTAAAGCGTTGCACTGAAAACTAGCTTTTTCTCTGTCCGCTACTGTCCGCTACTGTCCGCTAAAGAGAATATCAGCTAAAATCAAGTGTTTAGACCATTCTAGGCCATCACTTTGGAGTCTCTATTGGAACTCCATACCAAGAGGCTCTTAAATAACAAAAAAACTAAACAACCAACTGCCCTCTGGCTAGTCTAGTAGCCCCTTTGAATGGCTGGGCTGGAAACCACCCCGGAATTAGTCAAATACAAGGCCATATAGTGTCGGAACTATCACACTCACTCGAGGCAGTCGGTAATTCGGGGTCTAGTGCCGTTTGACATGAGTCGTAATCGAATCCGAGCTCTCGACGACCTCCCCAGACGACGGTGATGGTGATAGAGCAACCCTTGAGTGCGAACAGGACTCGCACAGGGCCGTATAATTAGAGTAATTACCTCAACAGCCTCCTAAATTTGAGAAAAATGCAAACAAAAATTAAGAAATCACAACATTTATATCCCTCTGTCAACGAGCCCCTCTCGCTTCCCCCCGCCCCTCTGTCAGTTTTTGGAAATTTTCTGAACAATAAATAGTACGACCAGAATGGATAACCCCTGTATCCTGCATCCTGCATCCAGAAGTCTCCCTTTTTCCAAGGGACAAACAATTGATGGCATCTAATGACAGGGTGGATTGCAATTTTTCGTTTTAATTTCAGTGCCAACTTCTGTTCATTTCGGATCGAGGGGAATATCCATTTATCCTTTCTGCTTAAAAGTCTGCAACTTTGCAGTTGCACTGTCAGGACATTGCCGTTATAAATTATCGGCCAACTTCCGCAGTCCTCTTGGCCCGAAAATGATTGGTAAGAATTGGTAAGGAGAGCGAAAAGTTGCCAATCACTTTCTTTGGAATCTGATGCCTTGGACGGCATGCCTTGGATGTCCTTTGACATCCGACAAATATTTTGTTAAAAACATAATTAACGGCTAATGAAAATATTTAGCAACGGCATCGATCCTTTGAACTCGGCATAATAAAGGACACACACACAGTAGCTTAGAAAATTCCTTAACTGGAAAATATTTTTGCAAATTGGCCAAAAATCGCCGAATCATGGTTGCATGGAGAGTCCTTTTTTTGTTGCCAACTCATTGGTAAATATTTTGGGCAAGACTATCAGCCAGGAGATGTTTCAAAAAAGATCCAAGTAGTCCTTGGAGCAGTTTTTATTCAAAAACAAGTAGGCCGTGAACCAATTTCGTCAACTGTCAGACTTATGGTGCTTGGGACATCTCCGGGATGGCTCATTCCACTTCTGAAACTCGTATGGACAGCAAGCGTCTGCTCTAAAACTTCCAGTTAAAATTATTTCATAAAACACACCACAAACAACTCGAATTTCAAAATTATTAGTGATATAAGTCAGATATCAAGTCGAAATATCAATACAAGTGTTCGAAAGAGTGATTGTGATGTCGGGTTCTGCTCGGCATGGGTCAGAAATAGGAAGACAGTGAGTAGAGATATTATTTTTTTACTTTTTTCAACTCTACTCTGCATAGGCTTAGACGAGAGCCTAGGACAAGATTGACTTTGACTTCGAAACCGGAACGAATGGATGTTAAAAAGGCGACCCAGCTGGATGAGTGGGGGCACGGACCACTGTCCTGAAGCCAGGTGACCGTGAGCCGACGGCCACTAGTAGGTCGGCGGAGTTGAGTCACATGGAGGATGAGGCGACTGCCAGGGCGAAAGTTCACAATGGTCGCTCCATGGTCAACCTGAAATAGCGTACCCGTCGCTTAGTAACGGCCTATTTCAAGCCCCACGCCATACCAGTTGGGAGGTCCTGGCCGGTTGCATCGTACAAAGCCAGTAAGTCAGTGCCAGGTAGAACCATTTCTAAGCTTTAGTAATTATTTCTTTCCAGGGGAAAGTCAATCGAAGAGCCTACGCAAATGTCCAAGACTAGTTAGTTTAATCAATTCTATTACTATTTAGTATTAGTATTTATTTGTAATCCCTTTCAGATATTGCCCTGTACCACAGGATTGCCGAAAAGAAGCGCATAACCCAGAGGCTCCTTGATCTATTCCTCAACTGATCATTTTTTGGAGCCGTTCTTCGCTGCTCCCGAATGCCACTCGCATTTGTTTTGGAATCTCTTATTAGTTTTTTTTGGTTTTCTACATTTGTAACACAGCACATTGATTTTTTTAAATAGAAAAGTTTTTCAAAATTGAGCTAAAAGGTGTCTTGTTTTTGGGGGTTTTCTTTAGTATTTAAGATACTCATTAAAGAATAATTATAAGAAAAATTAAAATATAATAAATTATAGGCATAGACCTGCAGGCATTGTTCTTTTGTTCAAACATGTTTGCTGTTGAAGCCGTACATCATGCGGCAGCCTCCTAAAATACAGCTGTATTTAATATTTTTGTATTGGAATGATATTTGGAATAGTTTCGAGAGTATTGTTGCCAAATAAATAGTAATAGTGCTTAATGGACTTTATAGTTATTTTAAAAAATAAGTTTCCTTCAACAAATTGGTCTTAAAATCCACTAAAAACTAAATATTTATTTAAAATTCTACTAGAAAGACACTAGTATTAAAAAAAGCTTAAATATGTTTTCCAAAAAGGCACGATCTGTAACATTTATATTTTTTAGCATCACTGTAATAACATCATACACTAAAATACTAAATGGGCGTACATGCCCAGGGAGGGCGCCCAAGGAACTAGTCTCGATTGGTGGGCTGCAAGTGGACATCCTGCCGACCAGGATCTTGATGGGATAAACATGCAACTATTGACATGGTTGCATGGCCCAATTCCTGTACTTGAACGGTGTGGATTGCAGAGCATCTCGAATAGGGATCACATCCTTGGACAATCCTTTCGGTTGCGATGTAAAGAGAGTATTACAGGGTATTACAGTAGGTATTACAGTGAAGCCTCTTGATCGTTGGATGTTGAAAGTCTAATTTATATTCCATTTTTTCTCCAGCGTCTTCCTCTGTGTGTCTTTGTCTGTAATAGTTTGCCGTGTGTTGTTTGCCATATGTCCTGTGTGTTTTTGTTACATTTCTAGCATATTCCTAATGCCGATTCGTTTCTCAGTGTACTTCAAATTTTTAGTATTTGGCGCTTCTGGGCGTTGGATCCCCATCCGTTCGCTCTCTCTTTTCGGAAATAAACAGCGGCTACGTTTGCGGGTGACGGTGAGCGACGGACAAAGGACTAATAGGACGAGACGGGACGGAAAGGGAAATTTTTTTATGTTTTTTTGATTCTTCCTCCAAACCAGCCAGATTCCTTTTTCTTTCGACGCTTACAATTTTTTTTGCTTCGTTCCTAACGTGAACTCTTCTCGAACATTTGATTGTAGAGGTAGCTGGTGGCCGACTCCTTGGATCCTGCCTCCTGGAGGCGTCTCTTCTCCATCTCCATAGCCCGGGCCTTGTGCACATCCATCACGGAGTTCAGGGGACCCCGGAATCTGGGCGGTTGCTCAGTCAGGGGTGGGGATCGAACCTTCTCCTCCGGATCCTCCCTGTCCTGCCTTGTAAGGAGGCGGACATCGCGGCCTAAGCGGGCCAGGGACTGCAAGGATAATGAAATATGCAAATTGTTAATGGATGGTAGACAAGGACATACCCGAATTCTGCGCAGACTCCGCATCACCTCGGGGGGCTCGCCCTGCTCCAGACCGCTGCGTGGCGGCAGTTGCAGGACATTAAACTGCCCGCTGTAGTCGAGATCCTTGATGGCCGCTGCCGTGGGACTCAGGGGGATGAACTGCCGCGGCATGGAGTCCCGCGACGCCCTAAAGTTCCGGGCGTCCGGGATGGGCGGCAGGCCAGTGTTATGACCAGCTTCAGTCGTTTCGCCGGCCGACTTGGCGGTGGAGGTCTTGGGTGAAGGATCTGCCGGTAGTGACTGGATGGGATGGGGTCTGGGCTCCTGGGCGATCATCAGCTGGGTCAGTGCTTCTCCTCGTCGCTCCGAGAACGCCTCGGCGGCTCGCCGCCCAAGCTGGCCATTCGCATGTGATCCTCGCTGTTCCACTTGTCCTGTTGCTCCTGTTGCAGTTGATCCTTCTCGAATTGCTGCTGCATGAGGTCGAGCATTTTCTTCTGAGCCCGCCGCAGGTCCCGCTCCTTCCGCACCCGCTCCAAGGCACTCACCGAATCGATCTTCTCCAGATCCAAGTCGCCGTCCAGTTCCAGGCGATCGTCCTCGGAGTAGTCGTAGGGACGATTGGAGGGCACTCCGTTGCCGTTGAGAATGCTCTGCTGGTAGAGGAAGTTCAGGGTCTTGACCGGCTTCAGTGGCGGCATCAGCTTGAAAGGTCCTGGCTCGTGCTCCGGCAGTTCGGTCTCCTCCTCCTCCTCGCCATGGTATCGAGGGCGCGTCCGTTCCCGGGCCGCTGACAGCGCCGTGCTCCACATCTCCTGCCCCCGGCTCTGGGCCGTCTTCACGGCGGTCTTCGATTTGCTGGAAGTCCTCCACGACTTCCACGCGGACTTCCTTCGTGGCTTATCCTGTACGGACGCCGTCTCCTCGTCGGCTATGGCCGCCCGCGACGATGCCGCCGATATGTCCTCCGAGTCCGAGTCCTGGGGAATGCCCACCGCCACGCCCCTGGGCCTATCGATGGCCGACCTGGCGGAAACCGGCACACTTCTGGTTGGGGCGGGTGATCCAGCAACTGATGAGGCTGCTGCAGCTGCTGCTGATCCAGTGGCCGTTGTTTTTGGCGATGATCCTGTTCCCGTCCCAGTTCCTGGTCCTCCCCCTCCGTTTGTCCCCCCTCTGTGCCGGTTGATCTGATGGCGCCGCATACTTCCGGGAGAGGGGTACGGGAATTGGGGCTTCATCCGGGTGTTGGTTGAATATTTCCGCCATAATGCGCTCAACGCAGTCGTCCAGGTCGGATTGACCGCTGCGGTGTTGGAAAAAATATTTAAAAATATTTGAAGCAACTGGGAGGGCCAACTTCGATCGAAACCGAATCTCCGAGCTATATATGTCATATATAATAATTTTTCTTGGTTATTTTTTCAGCCTAAACTCAAGTATGGACGGAGAAGAGGACTTGGGTAGACTTTAGAGGTAATCGTTGGACTCAAACTCGATTTCTCGATCAGTGATCAGAGCTATATGGTGCCAGTTATGGTGCCATTTATTCCCAAGTCAAAGGGGCTATCAATGAACCAAAATCCCACTCACTTGCATCCTTTATCCTTATACTCACTAGTCAGGCCATTACGCATCTTGTTTAAACCAGCAACTTGAGAGCATCGCTTCAACATCCTGTCGAAGGCTGAACCGCGCTTTGAGATTAAAAGGATATACAATTGACAGCAGAATTTTGTAGAGAAATTTTGTATAATGCACGTCTGTTTTATATTTTTTTTAGTTGGGGGGGACCGATGTTTTAAAACCGAAGAAAAAAAATAGAAAAAAAAGAACAAAACAAAAAAATTACACGTAAAAATTTGACCTCTTGGCTTGACTAACGAAATTATACTGAACTCTTTCCTTAACCGGAACTGGCAGGCGCCTCTCACATCCGATGGCGATATCAGGGCCTACTGTTTTGTCTTTTCCAAATATATTTTCCACAAGTACTATATTTTTGAATTAATTTTTAGAGTGTCTTATGTTTTGTTTAGTTTTTTGGGTATGTGGAAAAAAAAAAGTATAATAAATGAAAATATACAAATGTATTCAATGGTAGAGAATGTAAACGAAAGATGTTTAGAAGGCTGCGTATTTGGTTGTAATGAAGTTACATAATCGAAAATATTCTAACTATTTCACAGCCATCTGTTATTGAGAATTTTCGAAAAAATGAGATCCCATCGGCGACCGACCAAGTGTCATAAAAAAAAAAAGAACCTTTAAAACCGAATGTTACTCAAAGCCATAAACGCATTTTTTTTCGCGAAAAAAAATGCGCAAAAAACTAAAGAACTTTGCGGACAAAAAAGTGAGCTACAGAACTAAAAAACTGAATTCAAGACTCACCATAACCAAGGCAGGTTTCGTTATTTTTTTATTATTTGATTTACGATCTCGATCTCAGGACACACGCGATTGCATTTTGCGTAATTTCTTTTGATTTTTCCAAGGAATCCTCGTCTAGGATACGCGTGTGTCTCCTTTTTTTGTGTTTTTTACATTTTTTTTTATGATACTGGAACTTCTTCCAGTTGCGTGCAGGTTTTCAGTTTTTTAGTCTGACACGCGAAAGGACTCTCGCTCTCCGCTTTTTTTTTTTTAATATTCGCAGAAGCAGATCCTGGCCCGGATTTTTATGGCTTACGCAATTTGAGACGTTTCGCCCGGGGCGATCCTTCGATCCTTCGATCCTTATTATCCGATCCTTGGCCATAAATCCAGGCAGCCTGCCAAGCAGCTGGCCAGCCAACAAAAAAATGTGTGTGCCAAAAAAGATGGGTTTTTAGTAAGCAAACATTAAATATATATTAGTTGTTTACTTTTTGGATAAAAATTATTAATGATTTAAGGATTAAGGATAAGGAACTGCTTGTGTCTTAATTATTTTTCACAACAAACCATTACACGTCAATCTTTTGAACTAAAAGTTGAGGAAACTTTGTATTATTTTTATTAAAAATTAAAAAATTAATAAGACAGTATAAGTCTTAATTTATATTAATTAAAATTAGTAAGAAAATTATATATATTTATTTAATTTTATATTTTTTTTTATTTCTATTAAAAATGTTAAAAACAATCTTGCAAAAAAAAAAAAAGAGTTTTTTTTATAAAATAAGAGGGGGAAGAATTTAAAGAAAACCCGGGTATGGCCACAGGATATCCCGTAGATCCTGGCAAAACAATACCAAGTCCTCCAGTTGCCAGTTCTGTGTGTTATCCTTGGCTTCCGGGGTGGCTCCTTTTTCCATTTGGATGCCCAACTGCTGCTGGCTGGCTCATCCATTGACTTTGACTTTTGTGTCGAAATTGAGTTATTCCGAAAACAGAAATCAACTAAAAGAAATAATAAAAATAAAAATAAAAATAATAAACACAAGCACAAGCGGAGACAGAGGCAGAGGCAGAGGCTGTGGCACATGGGCTGATTTTGATAATGGTTTCGGTTAAAATTGATATCCTGTTGCGTTTGTTGGCACAAAAATATTTACCTTACTCATAATTGAAGTGTCTGGCGAAATATATTTTTTGCGCCATTTGTTCGCATATCCTGGCATGTCCTGGCTGGTGCTCGGCTTGGCACCCCACGTGGCATTTTCTACGGCTGCTGTTGATTATGTTGTTGCCACGTCGAGTGTCCTGCATGCTGGGGGCAGCACTGTGAGTCCTGAGAGTCCTGAGAGCCCTTCGAGTCCTGTGTTTAGTCACTGAAAACCCTTCAAAATGGATTCCTTCTGCACTAATTGTTGTCATTAGGTGGCCCAGCACACAAAAAAGGCAACAGAACTGGCTGAAAGGATGTCCATCTCCAGAGTCCTGAATGGGACTCTTGGCCACCTGCATTGGCATTGTCCCGACGGTTCTGGCCATTAGTTAATGAACAAAAGAGTTTTTGGCCAACTTTGGGTGGCATCCGACAATGAAGATGTCCTTTTTGCTTCAGTTTCATGAATGAAATGCCACCTCACTCGAAGGACATCCACTCGAAAGTCACCCAACAAAATTAACCGAATTTAGCCAAATTTTTGGCCAGCTCCTTGTCCCTTCTCTGTAATTCTCAAAGAGCATTGTCATTCTCCCCTGCCTCCTGGAGAAGGTCCTGGAGTGCTTCTGGGTGGCCTGGCAAAGTGATGAATTAATTAGGAGAGTAAGGACTTAATTATGAAGGACCTGCGTTCTAGTTCTAAACCAATTACTGGCTCACTTGGTTATGCTTTATATTCTAGTGATTTTATTTATTTAGCGTGACTGTGACATGTCCTTAATATCCTTTATATCCCCAGACTTTTTTTTTCCCATACATGCATGTCGTTGCGATTTTCTTGAGACTTAATCTGAAATTCAAACAGATATATTGCGGGAATTTGCAGCTCACTCACACACACACACACACACCACCCCCTTTGACAGGAAACCACCTTAACCCTTTGGCAACCCCTTGTGTCTTGTGCCGGGTGGTGCTTTTGTCGAGCCATGAAAATAAATTGGCATTATTAGGCGAAGCGGCTCAGTGAAAATTGATTATTGACGAAAGTCGCATTAAGCGCCGTTTTATGAGCCAAAAAAAAGGAGCAAGCCTCGGGCATTACGGTTCGTAATGCGGTTCAAACTGTCCTTGAAAATCCTTTCCCAACACACACACACACACACACCACCCACCAAAAAAAAAGGAAGAGACTTTGTCTGGAACGCATTAATTCGCTGAGCTTTTATTACTCTTTTTTTGTGGCCGTTTAGTGTTTAAGAAACAATATAAAAATCGATATACTTTATCCTTAATTTAAATATTTCTTTTAACAAAAAAAGATTTAATTCCTAACACCTTTTCACCCTTTCAGGCTCCTGCATTAATTATGAGAATCTGTCGCCTTTCCGGAATATCCTCAAAGGACTTGTGGGTGAGAAGAACTTCTTAAAGTTGTCACTTGAATAATTGAACGGGTTCCGGGACAGTTGCCGAATACTTAAGGTCCTTTGGCATAATTAATTTCAATTAAGCTCGTCATATATATATTTCCTGTATATTTCCTATATATTCCCTTTTCAATTTTAATTTCGGAGTAGAAGGCCTTGAGGTGTGGCTGTGGGATTCTTAGGGGTTTTTGCTAATACATTTAAAGACATTGCAAAATATTTAGCTTTAATGAAAATATTTAAAACATATTATTGAAATATTTTTTTAGATTTTTTTTCGAAATTTTCGGGGGGTCTCCTTCAAAAATACCTGCAAGGACTACATGGCACCTATCGATGGGTATATCTCGGCCAATTTCTATCAGATTCTCGTGAGGAATACCTTGATCGATTTGTAGATAGATTCTCCACCATTCTGCATCAAAATCTGAGAACAAAATATTTTTAAATTTTTTTTTGAAATTTTCGGGGGGGGTCTCTGTCAAAAAGTCCCATCTGACCCATCTATTCCATCCGATGCTTGGCCGGAGTACCCTTTCTTTTTGGGCTTTTGAATTTGTACACATTTTCCCTATAAAATACTACAATTTATTGCTCAATGATGCCATGGCTATATCTTACATAAACCACATCCAAGAGCTCATCCTCTATTTGCCGACTTAATTAATTTATTTTCCATTTTTTGCACCAAAATGCCGACTCTGTGTTTTGGAAACCCTTTAAGTCTCTACCTGGTAGATGGTCATGCATTTGTCCTGCTGCCGCATCCTTCTAATTTCGTTTTAATCCTTTCGCCAGTTGTACGTGCTGCACGGCCACTAATCCGGCCGAGTTATACGGGTGCCAGAGTGGCCAAAAGGACAATGGCATCATCTATAAAGATGACAATTGCAAACAACAATGACGACAATCGCGACAAGGACAAACAGTAGTGTTGGCCAGGCAGCAGTGTCCCTTTACTCCTTTCGGCCTTGTTTAGGGCCGCGAGTCCTTTTCCCTTTTATTTCTCACTCCTTTCCCTGCCGCTATTCATAATTAGTTGCAGGCAATTAAGGCTGCCCCGCGGTTACCAGCAAGGACACACTCGCCTCGCACGGCCTCGTCCATCGGCGACTCTCGCAAAAATCCTGGGCGTTGCTTTAAGTTTCAGCCCGAAAATCGAAAATCAGGATCCCACGAAGGATATATAGATGTGTGCTTGTGTGTGTGTGTAGGATCGCATTTTCAATTTGTTTATTTTGAAAACACGGTCGCACCCCTTTCGATTTTTGTTTTGGATCGAAAATTCGGTAAATCGGGTATAACGGCATAACGGGTATACACTGTACACGGGTGTATATGTGGATATAGATCCTGATCCCCGGATTCTGTTGCCTTAATCCTTTGACTTCGCCACCCGACTTAGATCCGACTTTCCGGAAAGTGTGGCTTACTTTGGTTCCGCTCTGGCCGAGAACTTTTGGTAATTAAGATGGCCCGTGGTCCTTGTGGGCGTGGTCCTTGCACTCCTTACCCAGGATCTAGGAAGGAGGCACAGAGGGTCCTGCAAAAGGGTTTAGTTTTAATTAGCTGACTTTGGACGCGCCTCGTTCCCAAAAATGTGCGGAAAAAAGTAACAATTTTTGGGATGAAAGTGTCGGAAAATGTGGAAAATCGTGGGCGTAAAGGGTTGTGCGAGGGGGCGAGGCGATTAGTGAAGAGTTTGAAAACATTTAAATGTAAATTGAGGAGAAACATAAATAGCCTTCGATTGGGAAAAACACACAATAGTTGTCACTGAGGAAGTGGAAGGACATTTTTGGGTTCCAAGTTGGTAATGGGAATAAATTCCAAGACTTTATTGAAAGAAATATGTACCTTAAATTCCCTAAAACAAGTTTTTAAAAAACTTCATAAAATATCTAATTTAAGCCACCAATTCAAAATGTTTAAATATTGAAGTCCCTTTAAGGTTGAATGAGGGGATTGCGGAACCTCTTCCGCTTCCATTTAATTTGCTGATTAAGTTTTATTAAATGTTGCAACTGGCTGGCCAAAATTCCCCTTCAAACCGAGCAGAAATAAAAAAAAATAAAGAATATATACAATATATATATTCTGGCTGGTAGGAAACCAAGACCGGGACCGGCACCGGGACCGGGACCGAGTGTCAAATTAATTAAAATGTCAGCGAAATATGTTCAATTGTTGGTCAGGGAGATGGATGGGCTGACAGTTTTTGGGAATCGGAATTGGAATCGAAAATCGGATTCAGAATCGGGTTTAACTTTGTTTGGTCCTGCCGGGCTGCCGCTCTGCCGGCCTGCCTGTCACAGATCCGGAAGCCGAGGCGAAAAAAAAGGGAGAGTGGGGCATGCCCTAAGCAGTAGCAGGATATCCAGGATATCCAGCCAGGATTTTGACCAGCAAGGACTCGCCGGGCCGGCGAATCGGCAGCCGCCACCGTGTTGTCATATTTTCAATTTTGCAATTTCGTTTTTGCCTTTTCGGCCTGCTGGCTGTCTGTCATTCATTGTCCGATTTGTCTGGTGTTTGGCAATCTCATGCTCATTTTCCACCCACCCCTGCCCCTGCCCCTGCCCCCTACCCCTGCCAGAAAGGACATCAACCCCCATCAGAAAATATCCTTCAGTTAATGTGCATTTGACATTTTTCGAGCAAAATGAGAATCTGGGCAAATGATTCGGATTTATGGCAAATTTGTCGACCGATTTGTGTCGATTTACATGAAGTGGCAGAGCCAAGTGGCCACTCCACTTATTGTTTGCCATGGATATGGGATATACGGGACATACGGGATAAGGATGTGCTCCTATATGATGTCCTGCCATGCTCGGCAAACGGTTTGTTATGTTAATGAGGCGAGGGATAAGAATACTCGAGTGATGGACAGCTGACAGGATCAAGAAGTCTCAGGATGTCTTAAAGGTTTAGCTTTCTCTAAAATTTCTGGACATTCATTTATATAAAAATAATAATTTATTTTCTTGAATAAAAGTGCCTAAATGCTTAGTTTTTTTTCTTAAAAAACAGCCATAAATATCAACCTTGACTTTACCTTTACTTTTCTTAAAAAAACTCTTAAAAAAAAACAATGGAAGGGTAAAAAAAATGCATTGAACAGTGCCAGGACCTAACATTACATGATGGAATATTTCCGCGAAAAATAAGAGTTAATTTTCCGCAACTCCTTAGCTGCTTTCGCACCAAAGTCAAGGACACTTTCCCAGCAACTCTTCTCCGGGACAATCCTTGCCTTTCATCCTTTCCTTCCTATCCTTTTTTTCATATATTTATTTTTGTATTTATTTTATTTCTCGTTGCTTAGGGTTCGCTGTTGATATTTGCCCTTTCCTGTTTTCTGGCTAACTCCTCCACTCCCATGGCTTATATAACGTTGCGTTTTGTTAAACAAACCATAAAAATTTGCAAAAAAAAAAAAACGACAAGAGGCGAGGGGGTGTTCATGGTTGAGCAAATCCTTTTGCTGCCTTTTGTCCTGGCCCGTCCTGGCTGGTTGGTTGGTTTTGGTTTTTGGTTTTTTTTTTTCGCGGACTTTTCGCAACGACGAAGTCAACAATGGTAGGTAAAGTGCGAAGGAGTTGCCTTCGGGTTGCCAATTGTTTGGTTTACTGAATGCGCCATAAAAACGTCAACGGAATTCGCAATCGCAATCACCTTTTGTCCTGCCTGAGTGTGTTGCCTTTGCTTCTCCTTTAGCCTTTAGCCTTTTGCTTTTTCCCCTTTTTTTCCACTTTTTTGCGCCCAACGCTTTTCCACCTTGCTCCTTTTTGCTGTCCGAATACCCTTCTTGAGGTATCTACGACTCTACGGCTGTGTCCGTGTGTCCGCTTGTCCGTTTAGTTAGTTGTTGGTTTTTTTGATTAGTTTGTGTTTTAAATGGGTCTAAAGGTGTTAATGACTTTTATAATATTATTAATTATATGTTAGTTAATCGTTTGAATTATATTCCTTGGTATAAGAGCCTTGTCCGTGTGTCCGCTTGTCCGCTTGAGTGTTTAGAAGCCTAACTAGTCTCTTAATATTCAGGCTTTTGAGTTCTAACTTGGCACACAGACCTCTTTATATGACTAGAGCTAAAGAGACCCATTATCCTTATGTCTTTAGTCCTTGAACTGCTAAGATAAATAAAATTTTTAACAAAAAAGAGCATCAAGCCAATCGTCTTGGCCCGAATCTAGACACTTGTTTTATTTTTTGGCGGCTCCTTGTGTGAATTCAAAATGAAATGACAGCCGGCAAGGACGTTGCTGACAACACGAAGCGAAACGCGAAAATGTCAGCGGCAACAACAACAACGGAAAAAAAAAGGAAAGGAAAAGGGAAAATGGCAGTTGAGCACTTGCAGGCAGCCACCCACTCCACCGGCACTCCCCTCCGGAAAGGATTACTTTACTTTCCCGAACGGGGGGCCAGGGGCGGGCCGGAGAAGGGGGGCCTGCAAATAAATAAACAACACACCGAACACGAAACGTTTTGCATTCGGAACTTGGTCCAATGTAATCATGCTAAGCATACAGACGAGTGGGCTTGGCAAGGATAATGGTGAGGACTTGAGGATATCCTCGATGGGATAATTTTTTAAATATATTTCAAGGGGATTTTCAGATACTTAAGATACTTCCAATAAAAAAACAGAAAGTGTCATGGAAAGAATCTTAGGGTTCTTATTCAAAAGAAACAAGGACTTTTTTCAAAAACTAAATCAAGAAAAGCTCATCAAATCTCAAAACTATAATATTCCGAATCCTGAATTTAAGAACTCAAATCGCATACACCCCTTGCTACCCTCTAAAAAATAAAACTCAAAACCCCCCCCAAAGAAGTCTCCAATGTGTGATTGTGTGAAGAGCCTTATGCAATCGGTGTCCATATATTATGACACCTCCCAGCCCCCCTTTTAAAAAAATACACCACCACCTTGAAAAAAAGAGGAAAAAAAAGAAATCCCAACTCGAATGCCAAACAAATTACTCGAACATGAACATTTTTGGCGATTATGCGCTATTCCAGGGGAGTATTTCGACATTGTTTGGGGATTTCGTATTGAACAGTCTGTGGGGAGCTGTTTTTTTCCTTGTATTTTGTTATTTTGGTAATAAAAAAAAAAGGAAGGAGTCAATGCAAATTTAAATGGCTGAGAATCAGAGGAATTAAAGGAATAAACAGGGTTTTGTGGTTCATTTTGTAGTAAAAGGTTGGTGGGAGAGTCTATACTTTTATTTAAAGGATAATTAAAGGCATAGTGTGTCAAGTTTCTTAAAAATAAAAATTTTTTATAGAGGTTCTTGCTATAATTTCTCTCACTCTTGTAAGAAATATGGGGTTTCCTTGCCATTTGTTAGCCATTTTCCGCCTTCCTGCCACTTTGTTTGCCTTTTCCCTCCTTTTTTTCGACAAATAAAATGTCAAATTATTAACACAACACACAGCCAGCGCCCCCCTTAACAAGCTGTTTGTGTTATGGGGGGGTTCTACTGGGTTATTAGAATGTATACAAAAAAACACCCTCCCTTTGGAGGGAAGGCAACAAAAAATCGCGACATGTTGGCAATAAACAGCAGGTGGAAATGGCGTTTACCAAAAAAAAAATATATACATTTTTTGCTCTAGTTTTTTGACCAATTTTTAGTGCAGGTCTCTGTGTTTTTACTATTCTTGCATTTTTTTTTGGGAAATTTTTATGATCCTGGCCAAGAGTCGTTTTGGGATCAATCCATCATAAAAATAAGGAGGCCTCTGGCTCAATTAGTTCGAACAACCTTTTAGCTTTTTAGGGCGAAAAAAAAAAATAAAATAAAAATAAAGCAACAATTTCCATGGCACAGTTTTTATTGTGCTGCCAGGGAGAAGGAAAAAAAAATAAGGCAAACACACACCAGATATAGGACACAATCTCAGCAGGATGTGCGACAGGACAGTAGGGCTCCGCCGCCGTTGGTCATTTATGGTTGCTCTCGTTTTTACACTTCTTAGGTAATTTTTGGGCCAATTTTCCACACAGCGGATCACATGATGAATGAAAAGCAAAAAAGGACGAGCCAGCACACAAGAAAAAAACATGCAAATTATTACGCAAGAGTCCTGCGAGTTCGGGGGCTTCTGGGAATTTTATTTTTTTTTTCGTCTTCGATTTGCGTTTTTGCAGTTCCAGGGCCTGTTTGGTTTGTTTTATTTTTTTTTTTTAGGTCAGATTCAGATTTATGGCCCACAAAGCTGTTGAGGTCCTTACGACGTAACCTGATCTAGATCTAAATAATTTTTATGATTCTTTTTTAACAAGGACCAAACCATAATAAAACATTGTATGTCCTGTGAGGCGAAAAAAAAAAAACTGTAGCAAAGTTGAGAATTCGTTGCTCTGCATTTCCTCATAATTGCTGCACAGGATCCTCATTTTCCCGGGAACTCGAGATTCGCTGCTAAGGCTGCACCAGTGTCCTTTTGTTGGTCCTTAGAAAAACGGATCGAAGAAAAAGAAAAAAACGATGGCCTCACAAAAAACTGCACTAAAAATTGGTCAAAAAACTGGAGCAAACATTTTATGGACTTCTGGGCCCATTGTGTTGGCTTTTTTTTTCCCTTCGCCGCGATTGTGTTGCCCAAATATTTCGATCGTCCTTTGTCCAGGATGATCTGTTTTTTTTTTTTTGGTTTTTGTTTTTTGCGGTTGAGTTGTAAAAAAATGCAAACAGTTTCCCTTGACGGGAAAGTGGGCGGGTGGGAGAGTGAATGGGAAACTAAAGTGGGAAAATCTGGAAATTAAAAGGTGTTTATGTAGTTTTTTATTGCTGTTTGGATAATAAATTAAATATAATATTTTATGATATATTTTAGGCGAATGGATTGGGATTAAAGGATTACAATACTTGCTTGTTTTTTAATGTTAATAATATAATTCAAAATTATTTATATATGTCTACCTCACAATCATTTTTTAAAAATTAATTCGATTAATTTTTCCAATCGATATTAATCGAAAGCAACCACACTTGATCGAAAGCCTGGAAAATGCCAAAGAAAAGCTGAAGAAAAAGTCTCAACTATCATACAATCTATTCCAATTAAATAACTAATTTTAAGTCTATAGTCCTTGTTAAAATCCTTAAACCCAAATCACCCTAGAACCCCCCTTTATTTTCAAAAGGACATTTAATAACTGACCTAACCATAACACATCAACCCACTGACCCATCAATGCTCTGATCTATTTTTTTGTTGCCGTTGAAGCCATAACTTTTTTGTGGTCATATTGTGTTGTCGCAGATTTTCCGGCTTTTCCGGCTTTCCCGACCTTGTTTGTCTGCTGATTAAATGTGCGTATTTAAATTGAGACGCGAGTTAATCAAGCATTTTTGGTCAAGTCAATATTTTTTTAGCGGTTTACATTGAAAAACTTTCCCCAGCCCCCAGTCCCCCGCCAGCCCGCCAGCCCACCAGCCTCCTCCCCCAGTGGCTGTCTCTCGCTCTCACACACTGTGGCCAACGCGTTGTGCCTCTCTTTCTGTGTTATTGGTCAACCAACCACGGTTAACCAGACAAAAGGCCACAAAAATGCCACGAAAATCCCAAACTAAAATTGCACACAAACAACCAAACACGGCAAAGAAATGGCTTAAACCCCCTCCCCCCTCAACACCATCGCCACCTTTGTTTTCCCCAAAGAGCGAGATGGATATAGTGAGAGGGGGGCGGCCATCAGAGCGAGAGAAAAGTGCGCAAAAGTTGGGCATAAAAATTCAAGGCAATTATGCACACAAGTTGACAACTTCCAGTGCGGGGGGCGGGTTGGGGTTGAGCCAGCGTCCAGGGGGGCATTCGGGGTTTCAGGGGGGTGCACTGGGAGAAATCTGGGGAATTTCAAAGTAATTTAAATGGAGAGTTTAGGTGTTATTTTTGAGCAAAAAAAGGCTCATTTAAAGAAGTTTTTTAGTAATTATAAAAAAAATACTTTTAATTCTTTAAAAAAAAGTAATTAGAGATCTCTTAATATATTTCAAAATATTAAAAAAGTTTATGATTTAATCTTATTTGAAAAACAATCCTTTTGAGAATCACTTTTGGGAAGGAAATACAATTTTTCCGCTTTTCTGCTTATTAAATTATTAATTTTTTATTGAAATTATTAATTATTAGTAACTAAAAAATTTGTATTTTTTATTTCCAAATTGTTAAACAAATATGTATGTTTAGTTTTAATCAAAATATCCACCTCTAACCCCTGGAATTCTCTTAAAACCATTGTCCTTTATGAAATGTCCTTAAAAATATACCTTAAATATTTTAATACTAATTCTGAAAAATTAAAACAAAAAAAAAAAACATTTCTTTCACTGCCAGCCAAGTGTCAATAATGGCGCTGAAAACTCTTTAATATCAAGCGCTGAGCTTGCTCCTTTTATTTTCGTTATCCTTGTTGCTGTTGCCGCGTTATCCTTGCGCCATGCGCCCACCCTGTCGCACACAGCATGCCGTCTCTGTCGGCATGGGAGATGCTTGAAAAGTTACGACGACTTTGGCCAGAAATACAAACCAACAAACCGCGTTTTGATTTGCAACCCTTGGCGGCGTCAGCGGGTTAAGACGGCGAACGGAGTAGACCAGAAAAGTGGGTGGAAAATATGGTTTCGCCCCCTCTCTTTCACTCGTCATTGGTCTAGCTACTACTCGGCTCTCTCTCTGTCTAAGAGTTCTTTGGTGGCTGGCATCCCTTTCTGGCAAAAGCCAAAGCCAAAGCCAAACTAGTTTTGTGGCCGCAGCTGCCGCAGTTCTGGCCAACCTCTCCCAACCCCAAAAAAAAAAAAAACAGCAACAACAACAAAAAATATAGAAACCTGCACCCCATTTTCTCACCCCTTCCCCGCCAACCCCCTTCTCTGGCCTTATCGGGGTGGAAACAAAAAAAGAAAAAAAAAAAAAAAAAGCACAAAGGCAAAAATTAAACATTTTCCAAGACGCGCGCTACTCTCTGCCCTGGAAAGCCGACGGAGAGAAAGCGACAGAGACGGCTAGAGAGTGGGGAAAAGAGAGCGAGAGAAAGCTGTTAAAAAAGAGTTGTCATGGAGCCGCGATAAAAAACTGTAGGGAGGAATGTGGGGAATGAGAAAAATGGGCAACAGTTCCAAGGACAGAGGCAGGAGGCTTTTCCCCAAAAGAGGGATTCTACTTTCTAAAAATTCTTCTAAAAAAAAAGTATTTTCCCAAAGCGGAGTCGAACCCAGAGATAATAATACCTCTCTGTAGTCTCCCAGAACCCCCTATTGGCGCCTACATTTCCCCCTAAGCCTCTGGCCCCAAAGAAAAGCCTGGAAAATAGCTGGGGAAACTGGCAGCCAACAAAAACACAAAATAAAAGAAAATGTAGGGAACGATACTGAAAAAAATTTAAAAAAAATATATCTATGGATACCCTACGTTAAAAAATTGCGGCATCTGCCTGCCACAACAAAATGGCCGCCAATCAAATGAAATCTGATACGTTCTCTATATTATTTTATTATTACTGTTATTTCAATTTTTTATTCAAGATAGGAAATGGTTGAAACTGGTTCTCGAAGGGTCGCAATCGCATTAAGGGCGGAATGTATAAGGGCGGGCTTAACGGATTTTCA
This sequence comes from Drosophila monieri, assembly GCA_035047585.1. NCBI lineage: Eukaryota > Metazoa > Arthropoda > Insecta > Diptera > Drosophilidae > Drosophila > Drosophila monieri. The sequence continues at coordinate 7,679,361 of JAWNPJ010000061.1, read as the reverse complement.
GCTCTAATCTTCACATTGTCTGTCCATCAAAACTCGAAACTCGAGTGTCTGGATGGAGTGTGCTACCCGCTACCCTCCACATACAACATATATACATATCTATTATATATCCAAGCACCCTAGTGATTATACTTTACATAATGATGGCCACATCGTCTCAATGACAAAAGCCAAGAGTTGCAGTTCAGAAGTTAGCGCCGGATATTTTTGGATTTAAGGGGTTTTTTTATTTAAAATGAGAAAAAATAAATGGGAAAGTGTTTCCCAGGAAAAACAGAGATCACTGGGTGGGTATTTTGGGAGTTTTCTAAATATAATTGTTAGATGTCATTAAGAGATAAAAAGAAAAACAGTATTTTAATATTATTTTACAATTAAATGTTGGGATTTTTTAACTTATTTTGTTAAAAAAAGTTAAGATTTATTCAAAATATTTTATTCAAGTTTTTTAAATCAAAAATATGAGCCACAAAAACTATAAAGAGATGCCCTAAAAAATCATAAATTACAAAAAGCAAGAACATAAAAAAGGAGCCGCCATACACAGCATCTGGGGGCTCGTCCAATGTCCTATTTTCCTTAAAAAACGAAGGTCCTTTATTGTGACATCACAAAAAGAGACTTGCCAGCACTCCTCCAGGTTTTCCATTGTACACTTTCCGAGCAGTCTCCTCCTTTATTATTTTTTAGTAACAATTTGTAGATGAAATTTCTGTAAGAATCGCCGGGGATCATTAGGATTTCAACAGCTGCCTGGAAGATGGTTCTCATTTTTCGGCTAATTGTCGCGGGCCCAAAAATAAATTCAGTTTTCAAGTCAAGAAAAAAATAATGAAACAATCCATATATTGTGAAGAAAAATAAAGTAAATAAGAAGAGAGGAAACAAGGACCAAAGATCGTTCGAAGGATGCGGCCAGGAAAGTGTACCGCACAAGGATCTAAAGCAAGAGAGCCAGCTGCTCTGGAAAAGGATGGAGAGAGGGGGAGGAGTGAGCCAACCAATGCTTGGGCACCTAACCAAAAAAAAAAAAAAATAAATAAAATAAAATACAAATAAAAACACACAGTTTTGTGGGAGTGTCGCAAACACAAACGGGAAACAATTACAAGGACATCAGAAAACACACACACACAACAAACAGAAACCCAAAAGGAAACCCACAAGGAAACTGCAAAGACAGTGCAAGGAAAACCTCTGAAAAAACACTCATTTCCCATTTTTCACCACAGCAAAGAAAAAAAAATAAAAACAAAACCAGCCCCCAAAAGCAAAAGGCAAAAAAAAAAAACAAGAAATCACTCAAACAAGCCATTTCCATTGGAAAGTGGTGAGCCTGTGGCTCTGTGGTGTAATTTTTTCGCTCTCACTGTGCGCTCGAAGGGGGTTGTGCTCCGGAGGACGAAGGACACTGCCGCTCTGCCGGCGTCGCTCTGCCGCTCAGTGGCAGCGCCACAACCAAAACAACAAACCACAATTCACTTACACAGCGCGCCGCAGCCGCAGTCGCTGCTGGCTTCTCTGCCTCGGTTAGCAGCTCTGTCGGCCTTTTTTTAAGGCTGGAATTTTTTTTATAAAAAAAATAAGGATACTAAGGATTCACACACAGAAGGCAGGTGGATATTGGGATACTCTTTCGAAGAGGGGGGCTTAGAAGTAAACATTTTAAAAGAATTTCTTAAATATTTGAGTATAATTTTTAACAAATAAAAGTGTTGGGTATACATTTTTTATTAAATATTTTTATTTTGAATTTTTAGACAACTATTTTTTATAAAATAATAAAATTTTTATAAAATATTAATTTCCATTTATTATTTAGAAATATTACGTATACGTAATATAATATAATGATTCATAAATAATGATTCCTCTGATCCCTATACTTTCTCCTCACCTTTCTTAAATTAAAAAATATATATATTTAAAATTAGGTACTTAAATATACTTAAATATTCATACCTGGTACTAACAAATATTACGTATACGCCATGTATTCCAAACAAAAAACTTAAAGAACTGATTTTAAGACAACGAGTCCTGAATTAAATGTAAAATAATTATTATAATTATTAAAAACTAAGCTTAAATATTATCAACTCTTTCTGTGATAAAAAATATACCCCATTTCCCAGCCAGAGTATAAAAATATGTGCTTTCTGTTTGACTTTTTTACGCTTTTCCTCGCCGAGAATTTCCCCTGCGCCACTGGAATTTCCATAGGAGCCTGCACTCTCCCTCTCCACCTTTGGTTGCTTTTCTCTTTTTGGCCAACTTGGAGCTCCTTGTTGACCTCCAAAGAAAACCAGGGAGGCGGAGCTACACGATCTCTTTTGTGTTTGCGGTTACAGAGCTCCGTCTCCCTCTGTCTGTGGCACACCCGTCTCTTTCCCGATCGCACGCTTCGGCTGGCACTCGCTCTATTAATAAATCCACCCCTCTGCGATCTTGTACATATATTTATGTTTTCTTTGTGTGTTTTTTTTTTTGATTTTTTCCCATCTGCTCGCCAACGGTTGGTGGATCTTTGTGGTTCACCCCAGCCCCTAGATCGTTTTCTTTCTCTCTTCTTTTAGGGAGGAGGGTTGGTTGCATCTCTTTCGTGTGGCAGGGGAGGGATCTCCAGAATTGTGATGCAAATGTTTGGGAAATATATGCTAATTAAGGGATGATAATGAGGGTTTTCTTTTTAATTCAAATTCTGCATTTCCCTGCAGAGTTCTTTGTAGATCAGAGTTGTGATAGAAAAGTGGAAAAAAGTACGTTTTTGGGGGATATTTTGGGGATTGTATTATTCCAGTTATCAGGTGAGTTAAATATTCGGAAATAATATTCCCTTTGGGATCGAAATTCTATATCCCAACTATATAAAAATCTATAACTGTCTTGTATATTATTTTAACAGCTTCAGAACCTAAATCCCTTTTAAAAATACTAAAAACGTAAATCCCTACGTTTAAAAAAAAATAACCTCAATAAAGTTTATAAAGTAGGCCCAGAAACCCACCGACATTTACATAAATCCTTCTTGTTTAAACCCACAAAAAAAAAATAAAAATCCCCCAGAGACAGGTAGAAACTGTGCTGGAATCGGAGGTGTCCCAGGTATATAAAGGACTATAATTTTTTGTCCCATATTTTATGGCCCGTGGCGGGAGGATAATCGGCCAAAATATTTGCAGGGCGTGCTGGCTAATCCGATGGATTGACTTTCATAAGCAAAAGGATTAAGATTGCGCGGTTGGACTACCTGTTTCTATCGAAGGATCGTCCTTATATACTTACCTGATCAGATCCTTTGGCGTTTTTGGAGCAAAAAAAAAGAAAATTAAAAGAAAATTTCCAACGTTTATAAAAAAAGGGTTTTTTGTTGGCTCCTGTACAGTCCTTTTGGCAGGTTGGCTGGCACACCTACCTGTGCGTGTGTGTGGGTGTGTGTGTAAGTGCGATATATCCTTCGCGATCCGGGCCGGCGATGCGCGTGCTGCTGCGGCAGCTCCTGTCGCAAATTGCCAAGGAATCACAGCAGGATCCAAAATAGAATTTCGACAGGAGCACCAGGACGACGACGGCGGCCGTTCGTTTGACGGACGATTTCCCGGGAAAACGCGAGCGTCCTTGTCGCACGCTCAAAGGGACGCACAGGATATACACAGAGCAGGGCAGGATATCGAGGATATGCCAGCGAGGTCCTCGGACCGCTCAGCAAGCGGCCGCGCACGTACAAAAGCAGCGCTGCCGACCAAGAGCAGCGCAGGATTTACTTCTCCTATTTATTTTTTTTTTATTTTTACTGGAAGTGTGCGGAGGATAATATCCAGCTGAGAGCGGCGCGTTCTCGCGACATTTTGGTTGGTCTTGTGGAGGGGCCTCTTCAAAATTCCAGTCCCTACGCCTACGCCTCTGCCTCTCCTCTGGCTGGGTCCTTGGGTCCTTCCCCTCGCGTTTTTTTTAAGGTTGTTTTGGTGGCCCGCAATTTTTTGGCCAGTCAGGCATTTGATTTGCAATGCACTTAAAAAAATATTGTCATATTAGAGGCATTAAAAAGTTATGCAAAATATTTAAAATTTACAATAATAATAATTTATTTCAATAAAAAAAGGGGAGAAATGGAAAGGAGAATATGATACCCGGTACTCCTATCTCTAAGGACTTTTATATTGTTTATACCAGAGACTCATAGACTACAAGGATATATTTTTTTAAATCAAAAATATATATTATATTATATTTAATAATAAAAAATTAAAAATATATTTGAATTAAATTTAAAAAAAAAAACAAAATAATTCCAAGTATAACACTACCGGATGGGATCAAGATCACAAAAAAAAGAGATCAGTTGGCTACCAGAACTTGATCCAATCAAGGATCGGAAACGAGAATGAAATCCAAGAAGATCCTAGGATTGCGCCACTTCAGGACCATCAGACCGAAAAAAGAGACAGCTAGCTGAGGAGAAGGGCACTGAGAAAGAGACGGGGACACACAAATATTTACATGACTAATCGCAGGATAATCGCCCCGATCAGCATCAGGATTAAAGCGATCTGGAAGTGAAATTTAGATATGATTGTTGCCCAAGGACCCACGGCCGCACAATGGGTGTTAGTTGGATATAGATTGTGATCCAGTACCAGATCGGCATCAAAGTTTGCCAGCCAGTTGATCAAGTTGCTGTTGGGCAATACAATGAATGTTCGATTGGATCTATTTCCAAATCGGTTCAGGGGTAATATGATCAAGGAGGGATTTTCCGGGTCTTCCTTCGTTTACAATTTGTGTTTTTCTATCGGGGCGTGCTCGGTTTTCTTGTTTATTTTGTTTATTAGATTTATTATTTAACATATTTGTTTGTTTTAAGAGGTTTAGACTCTAGACTCTGGACTCTAGACTCTAGAGAGAGGTATCATATATATTCTATATTGTAGAGTTTTTTATTCGAAAAAGGTAGAGAGGATTTATTGGAGTTTTCTGTTAATAATAATAGGGAAATTATTTTATATTTGATTTTATAGCTTAATGGCTATCATAGTTTTCATTAAGATTTATAGAATTAAAAGATCATTTATATATATTTCTATTAATATTTATTTTTTCAAACCTTTTTTCAAACTTATTTTCGAAAAAATTCATATTCTAGGCAGGCTTTAACAAAAATTTAAAAATATAAATTATATAAAATTTAAATATAATTATAATTAATTTTGTAATCCCCATAATCATGCCAATTTGTAGTCAATATTTATGTTAATTTTTTTGGTAAATATTATTACCAGGACACGATCCCCTGATGATCCTCCGCCCGCCTGGGCTAATTGAGTCCTCATGTCCTGTCGGCAGGATGCCCTGTCCTGCCAGTGTCGCACTGTGTACCAGTGTTACCTGTGTGTATGTGTGGGTGGGGGCACGGCACCCCCCGTCACCTCCGCCCCCCCGCCAGCTCACCGCTGGAAGTGGAAAACGCAGCAGCATCCGCAGCAGCAGAAACTGGGAAACTGTTGCACGGGCCCCTGCCTTTTCCTTTTTGCCTTTTGCGTTTTTCCTTTTTGGCGTGCGTGGCGTGGAAATAAAAGAAAACGAAAAAGAAAAGCGGCAGCAGCGGAGGCGGGGGGCGGGGGCGGGCTGGGTGGAAAACAGACACATTTTCCAGACCGCCTGTTGTGCAAAAGAGACAGTATGGCCGAAAGAGCGAGAGAAAATCGGAGAGAAATGCGTTTTTTTTTCTTGTACAATTTTTTTCTGATTTTCTTTTTTTTTTTTTTTTTTGCTTTTTTGCTTTTTTATGTTGAGTTTTTCTTCTTGGTGCAATTTTTTTTTTTGTCGAACGCCCGCCTGCGCCTTTCCAGTGAAGCTGTCTCTTTCCTTTCGCCTGACTTTCTCCCCCCCAGTGCTATGGCTGGCTCTAGCTCCCTCTCTTTCTGGCACCCTTGCGTATTTTTATTTTCATTTTCCTCCGTACGGGTTTTTTTTTATTTTGGCCACAAGTAACAAGGCAGAGGCAATAACAAAAACAACACGAAGGAACGCACGCCTTTAGAAATGCTCTCTTTCGCTCTCTCTCGCGCGCGCTCTTGCCAAGGAGAGAAAGTGGGTGTATGTGTGAGTGTGATTGTATGGGTGTATGCGTGTGACGAACCGCAATGGAAAAATGGGAAATTTTTACTGTGGTTGTTGTTGCGGCGGCAATGGTGGTTGCTCCGTTACCTGCACCCTTAAAAATCCACAAACACACACACACAAAGACAGTGGATGGTGGATGGGTAGGTAACCAACCAAACCACCAGGCCAAAAAGGACAGCTGCCCCTTGGCGACCTGCAAGTGGGAAAGGGATGGCCGCCGCTGCCGCCGTCGCTGACGTCTGACGAGCGCTGGCAGCGCTGTCGGCGGCGCATTCCACTTTAAATACTGCCAACGATCGCAGCAGAGAATCAGTTCACTCAGCGACTTTAGCGTGTCGAGAACGCAGAAAGCCAACTCTCACATCCATTACACATTTTTCCCCCAAAAAAACGAGAATCTCACAATTAAGTGAAGGCGCGAAGTTTTTTTTTTTTCCTCCAAAAAAGAAAAGATATATCACACTATATATTATATATATATATCGGAATCATAACAAATTTTTTCCAAGTGCATAAAGTGAAGTGTTACACCAACAAAAACAACAACAACAACTGCAACAAGCAACACCATTACAAGGATTAACCTTTCGGATAAAAACAAGAACACTGAGAAGAAAATTAGAGAATCGATATGCATCTGCCAGCGGGTCCCACCATGGTGGCCAATACCACCACTACCACCACATCGCACACACAGGTCCTGCAGGCTGCTGCCGCAGCGGCAGCGGCAGCGGCGGCCATTTCCGTTTCCGGCTCATCCTCGGCAGGATCCTCGGCCAACAATCAGGCCAACATCAGCACACACTCGGCCAGCAGTACGGGCAGCTCCACTCCGGATCTGAATACGGCCAATATCAGTACCAGCACCACGTCCTCCTCCTCATCATCCGCCACCTCCGCCAACAACAACAACACCAACAGTAACACCAACTCCGCCAAGATGCCATCCTCGATGACGGACATGTTCGCCAGCTTGCACGAAATGCTTCAGGAATATCACGGAGAATTGGCCCAGACCGGCTCCCCCTCGATCCTGTGCAGCGCCCTGCCCAACCACTGGCGCTCCAACAAGTCCCTGCCGGGAGCCTTCAAGGTGATCGCCCTGGACGATGTCCCGGACGGTACTCTGGTGTCGATCAAGTGCGGCAACGATGAGAACTACTGCGGCGAGTTGAGGAACTGCACCACCACCATGAAGAACCAGGTGGCCAAGTTCAATGATCTGCGCTTTGTCGGACGGTCGGGACGAGGCAAGTCCTTCACGCTGACCATCACGATCGCCACGTATCCTGTCCAGATAGCCAGCTACAGCAAGGCCATCAAGGTGACGGTCGACGGGCCGCGGGAGCCAAGAAGTAAGCAAAGTGAGTTTTTTAGTTTCCATTATGTTTTCAGTTATCCTTTCTCCTTCCTTCCACATCCTTCAATTCCAAGATTTCATTTTTTAATTTAAAAAATAATTTAATTTTCAAAAATGTTTCAAATCCTTTTTTGAGTTTCAAAAACCTTCAAAATATTGAAAAAACTTTAAATTCTTAAATCTTGACTTCTTAACCCACAACTCTCCTTAACCCTTGTCCAATTTTTACAAAAAAAAAAAACATTTTGAATATCCTGAATCCTTACTTATTGTTTTTTTTATTTTTTTCTTGATCCTTTTAGGCTATGGCTACCCCCATCCCGGCGCCTTCAACCCCTTCATGCTGAACCCCGCCTGGCTGGACGCCGCCTACATGACCTACGGCTACGCGGACTACTTCCGCCACCAGGCCGCGGCCCAGGCGGCCCAGGTCCACCATCCCGCCCTCGCCAAGGCGGCCGCCGCCCAGGTCTCCCCCGTCTCCGCCGGCTCCAACAGCGTGGCGACTGCCGCCTCGGTCGGCGGTGGCGTCGCTCCTGGCGGTAATGGCGGCGGTGTGGCGCCACCACCCACCGGCGACTACCATCCCGGCGGTGCTCCCGGACAGCCGGCGGCCATGATGCCCTCGCCGCCAGGTGCCGCCCCCGCTGCCGCCTACGCCATGCCCCAGTTCCCGTTCAATCATGTGGCCGCCGCCGCCGCTGCTGCCGCCCACCAGCATCCCAAGGCCACGCCCCACGCCTTCCATCCGTACAACTTTGCCACCGCCGCCGCCGTCGGCCTGCGCGCCAGGAACGCCGCCCTCCACCACCAATCGGAGGCCGGCGGTGTGGCGCCGCTGAATCACGTGAGTCCCGCCTCCTCCCGCCCCTCGAGCTCCTCGCCCACCCAGCAGCACGTCCTGCTGAAGCTGAACACCTCCATCGAGACGAGCTCGATCCACGAGCAGTCCGCCTCGGACGCCGACTCCGACGACGAGCAGATCGACGTGGTGAAGTCCGAGTACGATCTGGACAAGAGCATCGACTCGACGCGCAGCTCCCCGCCGGTGGCCCACCACCTGGGCCCCTTAAGGATGCGCTGCGACCTGAAGGCCCCCTCGGCGCTGAAGCCCCTCTACCACGAGCCATCGGTGGTGGCCGTGAATCCCCGCCAGGCCTCGCCGGAGACCACCATCCCGGCAGCCACCAAGCTCAAGTCGGCGGCCGTCCAGCAGAAGACGGTGTGGCGGCCCTACTAGGGGGGAGAGTTGGTCAGGCAGGGGGTTGCCCGGAAGGCCCCACAAAAGTGATACGACGGGCGGCGCAGAGCGGCAATGGGAGAAAAAGGACGAAGGACGAAGGAAATTATGGATTGAAAAGATATTGTGATATAGTGTTTTAAGAGACAATGCCTCCGGCCGGCAAACGGAGTGGCAGGACGAATCATCCGAGAAAAGTTCACCAAAACAAAATACAAAAAAAAAATAGAAAAGAAAAGAAAAGAGAGGAGAAAAGAGAAGGAAAAACTAGAATAACCAAAAATTAGAGACGAAGCTGTGTGGACTTCGAATTCTGGCGAAGTTTTATGCTCGATCCATAAAATCGTGCAATGAGTTCGTTGGCCATCAAAACTTTCGAGGAGATTTTCCGGGAAATTCCCCAAAAATCTTCAAGAAACATTTAACCGCAAAAGGAAAACTAAAAAAAAAAATATTAGTTCAATACAGACACACCCACACACACACACACTCTTGTACAGTTAGTCGTATAACACTTTCCAATTTTTTATTTTTTATTTTTCAAACTATATATATTATAGATATATATTTTTTTTTTGTATTGATAATATGCGAATTTAGATATTGGTAATTTTTAAGTTTAAACTAGTCGTCTAAGCGAAGGAGATCAATTTTTTTGTCTAGCCCGTAAGTTTTAGCGCGAAAAGAAAAGAAAAAAGAAAACTTAACACAAAAAACGAATTTGACCCAAAACCAAATAAAAAACAAAAATCACACACAAAAATTATTTACAAAAAAAAAATAAGAACTTTGTTTTAATTCAACGATTTTCAGCTCAACTATTACATTTCAGGACTTTTTTTTCCAGGACTTTCAAAAAAGAAATGTTTTTTAAAAAAATATTTAAAGATTTGGATTTCTTCGAGTAGTTTTCAGAAAATACATTTTCGAAAATGTTTTTCAGCCAAAAGAGTTAAAAACTTACCAATTTCTCTACGAAAAAAATAGAGATTTCAAAAGTTTGTTGAATATTTTGAAGTTTTTATGAAGAGTTTTGAAATATTTCTTTGCAAAAGGGGTTTCTTGTACAAGAGCTCTGTTCTAAGAGGTTTCTTTTAAACATTTTTCTAAAAAAAAACTTCAATACCTATTTGAAAAAAAAGTTTGTTGAATATTTTAAAGTTCTTAAGAAGAGTTTTGAAATATAGTTTGGAAAAAAAACTTGATTTCTTGTAAAACAGCTCTGTTCTAAGAGTTTTCTTTTAAACATTTTTCAAAAAAATGTTCAATACTCTTTTTAAAAGAAAGTATTTTTGGAGTTCTATGTATTTTGTTTCCAAAACCATAAAAAATAAATTTCAGAAATTCCTATAATTGCAAGCCTTAACTTCCGTATGGAAATAAAAACCCACCCATAATTAATAATAATTTGTAAAAATGTATCGTTTCTCCAAGTGTACTCCTCAAAGTGCTAATTATCAATCAATAAATACAAGAGTCGAGCCAGAACAACAAATTAATGAACAATTGGCCACAAAATGAGAAATTATCGATTCGAAATCAGGGGAAACCCGAAAGCCAGCTAATATATTGATTTTTTTTAAGTTGTGCTTATCTCTGGGGTATTTGGAGAGGTGTCTCATTGATAATAAAAGTGTAGACATTTTTTTACGGCCCGGGGTATCGGCCAGATAAGAGAGACACACAGACTATGGTTGAATCATTTGAAATATTCGGCTCGGAGGGAAGGCTGCGAAAGCCTTGGTGGTCCTGGCGAAGGACATTGGCTGACCGCAGGACATGGACATGCATCGGAAACAAAATTGATGGCTATTAATGGGGATTATTGGTGATTAGGATGCATCGTTCGTCCAATCGGCAGGAGCTCTATTTTCGACAATTGTCGCATTAATTGGCATAACTAACTCGATTTAAGGATGCAGGACGCAGTGCTGGGTGTCTGGTATGCTGGCTAGCCAGGATGGCCAGGACAGACAGATAAGCCAATGAATTCCGGCCAACCGCAGGGAAATTTGTCGTGGCCATTAACCGCACTGTCGAGCGAGTCCTTTGAATGAGTGTCCTGTCGCTGGGCCATCGGCTCGGCTCAACACCTTTTCGCTCCGCGCTCCTTGGCTGGGCCCTCAAGGCCTCGTCCTTGGCTTCGATTGGTCAAGGTCGTTGGCGAAAGATTTAGGATCTGCGATTTCCCTTTTTGGTGACACGGCTCGATGGGGTTTCCGGACGACACTTTTGGCCAAAAATCGCCAGGGGTGGCCGGTTTTTATGGTTTTATTTTTAAATATTATATTTTAAAAGGAGTTTAAAAATTTACTGCATTAAAATAGTATTTTTAAGGGGAAAATATTTATAAATGGAACAACCAAAGGACTAGATTCTCCTTTAAAACTTCTTAAAATTAAGCTTAAACATTTTTATTCTTATGCTTATGCTTTAAATAAATAATTTTAGTTTTAAAATGAGTTTCTTTTATTCTAAAATCTTTCATTTAATTTTTATGTTATTTTTTACTACGAATTTCCACAAAAAGTATAAAAAAAAATTATTCTTTATAATTTACTTTTTTTAATTTTTATTTTTTTCAGGTTCTACTAAAAAAAATTATACTTTTCACTAAAAATGTGGTAAGTTTTAAATTTAAATGTTAATTTTAAATGTTAAAGGTTCGTAAAAAAAGAGAAAATATATCCCATAAAAAGAGAAACAAAATGCATGAGAAAGAGAGAGTAAATAAAAGAAGGGAAATGATGGGGAAAATGAAAAAGGACCAGTGGTTGAGGGGCTGGGGGGCGGCAAAGTAGGCGGTTGAGTGCCGAGTGTGAGGGGGCGGTGCCAGCGAAATGAACCGAAAATATAAAAATGGCCAATGCAATGCCAATGGAAAATGGTTGGCCAGAAATTACAAAGAGCACTGATAAGGGGGGGCTGGCCAGGGGTGGAGGTGGCTGGGTGGAGGGGCATACCCCAAAAAAAGGTGAAAGAACTGCCCTTACTCCTCCCCTCTCTTTATTCGCCCCATTTACCCCCCACCCCTGGATTGCCAATTTATTCGAACAAATTACAAACGAAATGAGGCGCGAGTTCATGTATTTTTTGGTTTTGTTTTTATTTTTGCGTTTGGTTTTGTTTTGTTTGTATTTCATTCGTGTTTTTCTGATTTTTTATGTTTCTATTTTGTTTGTTTTTCATTTAAAGTATTTTTGAAATCAAACTACCTATCACATTGAAATAAGGCTTTAAGGATTTAAAATTATTTTCTTTACGAGTCGAATCCCTTATTAGCTTGACAAAATAACGGTACTGCTCAAACTCTCCAACTTGCGAGAGTGTGGAGCGTGGCTTGGCTCCTGCTCTCACCTAAAAAGTCTTTCGTCTCCCCAGTGATCCTTGAATCTCCCTCTCTTTCAATGTTGCTTTGTCGCTGACGAAATAACGGTGCGTGGGCTCTCCAACTAGTATGGAGCTTGGCGTGGCCCTGCTCTCACCCAAAACATCTCTCGTCTCCCCAATGATCCTTGAATCTCTCTCTCTCTGTCAATTTTGCTTTGTTGCTGACCATATAACGGTACTTGTGCCCTCCAACTTGTGGGAGTGTGGAGGTTGGCTTGGCACCTGCTCTCACCTAAAAACACTCTCGCCTCCCCAGTGATCCTTGGCTCTCGCTCCTTTCGATTTTGCTTTGTTGCTCCTTCAGTTCTTGTATTCCAGATGATGCTTCAAGTGTGTCCATTTAGCTTGCGTTGTTTTTTGTGTTTTAATTAATAATTTCGGTTGTTATTAAATTACAAACTAATTTAATAGAGTTTTTGAGAGTAGTTCTTGAACTGTATTTGCTTTATTTCTTGTGTGTGCTAATATGGACAACTGCAAGGATTCAACTTATCCTCCCTGTCATAAGGTACTGTTAGTATGTACCGTTAGTCGAAAAGGAAGTATGAAGATGTACGAAGAATAGGAGTGTGAATACATCACTGTATGACATTAATATTAAAATGTAGCATACATTTAAGGAACTTATTACTCAAGGGTAAGCTTTTCAATTTTTTATGAATAAATAATATAATTACTCGAAATAGTTCAGAATTTTGAGAGGATCCTCTTCAAAAGTGCATGGAGGGACATTATAGCCCTCTGCGATGGCTATATCTTCACCAATTTATATCCGATTCTTAAACGGAATACCTCAATCGAATTCTATATCGATTTCCCACCAATCTGCATCAAAATCTAAAAACAGAATATTTTTAACATTTTTCTCAATTTTTTCTATGGGATCTCCTTAAATATTACCGTATTACTCCTTAATACCGGAAACCCCTATCTGACCCATTGCGATGTCTATATCTCTGCCAATTCTTATCCGATTCATGAACGGAGTATTTTAATCGATTTCTATATCGATTCCCCATCGATCTGCATCAAAATCTCAAAACATAATATTTTTTAGATTTTTTCTCAATTTTTCTCAAGGGATCCCCTTGAAAAACTATAGAAATCCCCATATGGCCCACGGGAATGTCTATATCTCTGCCAATTCTTGGCCGATTCTTAAAAGGAATACCTCAAACGGTTTCTCTATGGATTCCCCATCAATCTGCATAAAAGTCTCAAAATAAAATTTTAAAAAAATGAAATTCCCACTTAGCTAGAAAAACACTCTTCCGGCATGCTTGGCTGGAGAGGATAGGTTCCCAGAGGAGGTTCCCTTAGAAAGCCAGAACCCCAACGCCTAGGGGGCGTGGTCAGCTGCCACAAAATCCAAATCGGCACGCAACCAAAGTCAATTGTCCGAGAAAACTTAAAGGGGACGTCGCTTTAAAGCATTACACTGGGAAAGCCAGTGTTGGCGATTTGTAAAATGTCACCCGGAGTGATGGAATCAATAGGAAGTTAGACAAATAGATGGAATTTAGACTAAAAATAATAGAACGAGGGGGAGTTGGCGAAAACTCCGTCGTGGTTAACCCAGACGTGGCTTCCTGTTTGCTATCTAATGCGCTTAAGTGGGGAAGATGGAAGAAAAATAAAAAAAAAAACAGAATAAAATGCGAAATACAATTAAACTCATTCGGAGGAAGTAAGGGAATCCCCTGCCAATTAGCCATTGGTTCGACATAATCCCCAATAGCTGAGATTCCCTTAACTAAGTCCGTGAGGCTTGGGGGTGGGGGGTAGTAGTGGGGCGGTGGGTGTAGATGGGGGCGTGGCTTAGCTTCGATGATTGCCAACAACGCGGCGCCACTTAATTTGCTAAATTAAAATGTTGCGCACAAAATAATTCACGCTAATTAAATGTCCTTCAAGAAGGAGGAAAATTTCCAAGGCACTCCCCTTTTGGTATTTTTTCTTCCTAATGGGATGGAGGGTTAAGGTATGCAGGATATCTGAAGATTTTTGATGAAATTTTTGGGGTTAAGATGGGAGTTGAAATTAAGAGTATAGTTTGAAAGAGTTTATTTTTTAATTTTCGAACCCCATTACTTAGAGAGGACCTCTTGGACCTTAAAAAATTGATTTAAAAATTTAAATACCAATAATTTAAAAACAAATAAGTCCAGAGCCCTTGGTCCTTGTTGAAACTGCAACCTGTTTGCCCTTTTTGTCAATTTATTCCAACTTTTTCCACCGCCGCCTGATAAATTTATGCAAACTGTAAGCTCACAATAAACACTTGGGGCTAAGAGTCCTTTTTTCCAGCCAGCCGGTAAATAATATAAAAATAACCAAAAAAAAAAAACAGCAGAAGGGATGGGGGCAGCAAATATTTGACCAGCTTTCGATTGAAAGGACGTCGAATCCTTTCGACAGGACTTTGAAACCGAAAGTCTTTTGTTCAATGTCAGCGTTTGAGTATTTTTGTCAAGCGTTTGATTGACTGATGGAATGAAAGGGTTTTGTTGTGTGATTGAAGGCGGCAGGACAAGTGGGATGGGGGGAAGGTTAACAAGGAAGGTCCTTGTTGACGCTTAACCGCATTTAATTTTATTGAATTTATTAAGTGATTAAAAAGTTGTCAATATCAACGAGTCATTGTTGTTGGCTTCGTCCAGTGTCCTTTATTGTTCTTCTTGTTGTTGTTGTTGTTGTTGCAGTTGTGACAATGTGGCTAACAAAAACAAACAACAACAACAATGCTGAAATGAAACCGTGTCCGCTTTACTGTCCGCTTTAATCCTTGCTGTGGTCGTCCTGGCAAAAACAAATGACACCGCCAGCGGCCAACACTTTCCGCCTCGCTTTCGATTAAACAATAAAAAAAAATATGAAAAACAATATGATAAAAATAAAAAATATATATACCTTCATATCTACATAAATATATATATATTTTGTACATAAAATATATATACAGGACACTTGATGAACAATTGTGTAGAGATCGCTTTTTCAATATTTTTCCACTTTTTATTTTTTTTCATGAAAATTTATTAATGCGGCTTCGTGTGTGTGAGTGGTTTTTATTCATGTGTGTGTGTGGGTGTGGGTGTGGCCTTTGTGGTTACTGTGGATTATGCGGTTGTCTCACTTGTTGCTGGCTGCATGTCCTGGCGTTATCCTTGCAACTGCAACTGATTTTTCCTTCACTCGCCGGCCGAAACAATTAGAGACAAACAGACTCGAATAAAAAGCGAAGAAGACGCGGCCTTCGGCACTTAATTGGCCAGGTCTACAATGCCTTTTGGTTGGCAAAATCAAAGCTTGTCCTAGACCAGCTCTCAGCCAAAAGTCCCCCACTCCCAGCCCATTTCTGCGGTCAGCAAACTCAACTGGGAAACTGTTCGTGGAAATTACTTAACTAGAGATGAATGCAAACATTGGGGCTGAGAGGGTGGATTAAGGAATTCTTGGCTTAATTATAGGAGGACCAGGTACTGCAGAAGATATTACGAAATATCTCAAAGGAATGGGAAATATTTGGGAAATATTATATATTTTTTAAGACTTTAAAGTAGGGAGATCTTTAAGGGAAGGGCTTAGGTCTATGGGATCATTATTTATAATTTATTTAAATTATAAATAATATTATAAAGGGAAAAAAAGATAAATAAGGAGAAGAGTTTTATGGAAAAATTATCGAAAGAATCGATAAGTTTCTAAAAAGAGTTTTAAAGATAAATCATTAAATAGAACTATGTGTTTAAAAATAAAAAGAGATGTTTAAGATACTTTATTTATAAAAATCTTATATGAAACATAAAATATATAATTATTTTTAACAGACTTATTTCATAAAAGACTTATCGAAACTATCGGAGTTTATCGAAAGAATGGAAAATGTATATTTTAGACTAAATTACAAAAAAAGCCAGATGGTCAGTATTATTTTAGATTTGTTTTTTATTAAAATCTTCTATAAAAAATATAATAATAATAATTTTGTTAAAATTGGGATTTTGTGGAATATTTTAACCAAACCAACCTCGTTGCATTTTTGGGGCATATTCGTTAAAACCCCCGACGCTTTTGTTTAACAAACCAATTAGCAATCAAAATGAACTAACACGCCGTACACCTCCTCAGCCCGGGCCCGTATTTTTGTCCATGCGGCCGTAGTCGGTAGTAGTCCGTATTGCCGGAGTCTGTCTTCCAGCCGGGAGTCTGTCGCATTGGTGTGGAAACTGTTTTCGGCAGCCAATCCCCGTTCCTTTGGATTTTGGTTGGAGCACACACTCTCTCTCTCTCTCTCTGTTGACATGTCGACGAGGAATTATGGCAGGACCCCAATTCCCCCAATACTCGATCCTGATATTCTCCCGCACCGCTCCCTTCCACAATTTCCATTTCCATTCCCCAACAATCAACGTGGGGGGGGGGGGGGGGGTCCTGGCTGGCCAAAAAAGCGACGAGAGCAACGTTAAGAGTTAAATTTTCAGAATTCCCATCTCGAAAGACAGGAAAACCAAGCCAAACTCAACCAAACCGAACAGAACCGAATTGGGGGCAGAAAGGATGAGTCCTTTTCCTCCAACGGTAGCCATGTTAACAAGCAGAAATCATGACAACGTTGATGCCACTTGATGGTTGCCATACACTGAGACGAAAAATGTTTTTGTTTTCTTTAGAATCTTTACAAGACACAGAAGAAACTCTCCTTAACTCCTTAAACGGCTGAGCAAAACAGTGACGAAGATCATAAGGGTTTTGTTAATTTTGTGACGAAAGTAACTTCTCTAAGACCTAGCTCTTCTTCAAGTCGGATGACGGGTGATGTCTACCATAATCCTTAATCATAATTTAAAAACTATGGAATATATTTCTAAAAGAATAAATTTTAAAAAATCATTATTTTGCAGTGACGAAGTCCATTTTTAACCTCTTCATAATATTTAATCAATATTTCCTCTCAGTGTCCCCCATTTATGCAGTTCCCTATCCCCTTACCCCCTTTGGGAGTTCATTAGGAGACGAATGTTGAAAATAAAACAAAAAGGCGAACGAACAGAGTGGCAGAGTGGGAAAAACAAAAGGCAAACTGCAAGATACAGGTGACAGAAATACAGGTGGGTGGCAGGTTGGCACTTCCAACATTCACTGATTGCACTTATTAGTGATCCCTGATCCCTGATACCCGATTCGACCCTCGCCCCTTGCTGCATTAGGTTGTTTAAATGTTGAAGCATTACATTTTTAATTTGATGGATCAACAGAATAAACGAATCGAATCGAATCGAATCCCAAGAGTCTGGGTAATTGGGGAATCTGCATTCTGCAGATGGAAGTTCAGCTTCAGTTTGACTTTCGGAATTTTAAAACCCACCCCCTCCCCCTTGATTGGCAAAAACAAAAAAGGAGCAAGTAGGACTGTGAGAGTGCTAAGAGCTTCTACTGAATGTCCTGAATATGTCATATTTGTGGAGAGGCAGCAGCAGTCCTCAGGGGTGCTTCAGGGGTCTCAGGTGTGGGTATGTTCGTTGCCAGATTGAACTAATTGGGAATCATTTGCATTTGGATAGCGGAAGAGTCTCAAATTTTATCGCAGCTCCAACTCTTTGAAATTGTTTCCTTTTTTTTGGGTTTTTGATGGTCAGGAAACAGAGCTTTAAGGAGGTTACTAAGTAGGATAAAAGGAAAAGAAAGGATTATAAAGGAATAGAAAGGAATAGAAGAATATAAATATTTGTATTTTAGCTTATATAGTTTCTTCTTAAATATATAATTTTATATTTTTCTATTTTATAACATAAATTATTGGAAGCTCTTAAATATCTAATACAAATAGTATAGTTCGTCACCTTCCTAACCACCTTCTCCATCATAATAATTAAACTTATAGTTTATAGCCTATAGCCTTTCAAGACTTGGCTTATAGTTTCTTGTTTATCTTCTCAATATAATTGTTTAGTTTTAACAACACCCCTTTAAAGCTCTTTGCTTTGTTGTTTACCCCCTTTAATTTTCCGTGGACGTTGCAGTTGCAGTTGCATTGGCTTTGAGGCCACCTTCGGTCGCTGCTGAGAATGATGATGATGATTCTGATGGAGCTGCGTTTTAAATCCGCCTGATGGTCAACATTTGCCGGCGTGTCCATTGTCCTGGTTTTCCTCCTGCAGGACACAAGAGACCCCCTACCTCCCTGCCATGGTCACTATTGCTGCCGTGAATGCTTCGGTTTTTTTTTTTTGGGGGGTATTGGAGGCCATTAATCATGTCATGTAATGCCGCCATAAATCCAACAACAATTTTGCTGTCCAGCGTTGTAATAAAGCAGAGGGGTGCGCTGGCCGCCTCTTTATGCCACGCCTCCTCACTCTTTGTACGCCCCATGTCCGTGTGTCCGTTTGTCCGCTTGTCCGCTTGTCCGCTCGTCCGTATGTGTTTGGAATCCCCTTTTGTCCACATGGCGGCCTGGGCACATTGCATTTTATTAAATGACCAAATGAAAAGTCGCGCTTGTTGTCTGCCTTACTGACAGGCGGTGGGCAACAAAAACCAGTAGGGGGGAGGGGGCGTGGCAAGGTGGCCATGAGGCGTAAGGAGGGGGGAAGTGGGCGGCCTTGCATATTTGCGGCGCGCATTAAATTTGGCTGACAACGGCGCATGAAACATGGCCATCAATACGATCATGTCGATGTATCTGTGTGCCTCGCCAGCCTTTCCTATCCGCCAGATACGCTTCTGTGCGAGTGTGTGTGTGTGTTTGGCATGTGGGCGTGTATGCAAACGCAATATGGCGACCGCAATGCTTCGGGTATTTCACAAACGAGCTGAAAAGTGTGGAGAAAAATGGAAAGGGGGCCGCGAAAAAGCGCGAATTGCGAAAAAATCCATATATATGCAATATATATATATATATATATCGGAAAGAAAAACAGAGAGAAATGCCATAATGCAAGGGGCAAGCAATAAAAAAAAAACAATAGAGTGCTAAAAGCCAGCAACAACAACAACGAAGAATAAAATTACAGCGCCAGGAGGAAAAAGTGAAAAAAAAAATATAGAATCTGAAATCAACAAAAGCAATAATATTTTATTTTTTTTTTTATAAAAACACACTTTTGCGTAAAAACAAATGTAAATTTTTAAACAACGAATAAATAAGTGCCTTGGGCACACTTTTATTGAATATATTTTTAAAAATATTAACTGGAAAATTATAAAAAAGTTGGAAAATTAATAACTAACTAAAATATAGTTATTTAAGTTAAATGTTTAGATTATAAGCTAATATAATAATTATCAATTAAAGTCATTATTAAAATGTAAAGCTTATTATATTTTTTACTTAGTTCTTAAGTTTTTTGTCTCCCAAGATACCAACTTTAAATCTTTAAGATTAAAAACTTAGTCATCTATACATATTCATACCCGGTACTTATGGAGGAATTATTAATCAAACTTCTTTAAAGAAACTACTATAAACATAAAAATAAATAAATAATTGTATTTAACAATTAAATACTAATTTCTAAGTCAAAATTTCTATACTAAACTCCATGAGATAAAAAATATTCATACCCAATACTCACAGAGTCACAATACTATAAAGTTATGGTAACTCTTTTTCAACAATACTCATTATTTTTCTCTATTTTTTTTTAAATTATTTAAAAAATATAATACTCTTAAGCTCATTACAGCCTATAGCCCCAATCTTAACCCCATAATTCTCCAACATTTTTAACCCAAAACTGCAACCAAAAACCCCACTAAAACGCTCCTTGACTTCATGTCGGGCTTGCAACTAAAATGTTTCCAATTGCCAACCGCGAATCCCGAAATTCTCGCCTGAAGTTTTTGTCACTTTTCGGCATATCCCCCTGTCATTTAACCCTTCTATGGCCTGGCTGCCCCTCCCACCCCCCGCTATGGAACGCCCATGGTTTTTGTGTGACAGCCGCATAACACTTGATTCGATGAATGACAGGCAGCGGCTAATGCACTTTTGCAACCGCAGCAACGTCGGCAACTTGAAGCCGTCAAATAAATTGCCAAAAAATTCCGGCAGTCGGGGGTTAAAAGGTGAAACAATTGCAATCGCCAGACAGGGATGGCTACAGGATAGACAGAGCGGGCCGGAAACTTTTTATGGCTGTGGAGAAAGAAAGCGCTGCGACGGCGAATGAATGTCACTGTGAACATGGAGCGACATGTGCACTTTATGGGTGGAAAAAATAAGGGGCGTAGAGCAAAGGGGGCTGAGGAGGAGGTGGAGAGCGAGGGGTCGACGGTGCATGAGCCATGAAGCGACAAAATCAAATTGCGTTGCAACTGATTGCGCATTGCTGCAGAGCCAGAGATCGAGCAGAGGTTGTTGCTACACTGTCTAAGGGGGTATCACTGTACTTTAAAGAAGTTTGGGATATAAAATTTATTATAAATATTTTTTATATTCTTAAGAGAATAAAATAATAATCTCCTTCCTCTCCTTCTTAGTCTAAACTAATCTTTTTCATTTCAGCCGTACAATATGCGGCAGCGTCCATAGAAATGATAGAGAAATGATTGCTTTTGAGGAACAAGTCTCCTTACTTAAAAATACTTAATTTTAGTTTAGTAATGTCTAATATTTTTAATTAAATATTAATTTTTGAAGTTAAATAAAATTTAAAAACTGAAATCTGTGAAACACAAGCTAAGAATTGGTCCTAAGAACTTAATAATAATTTTTTCTTTTAAGTTAAAGTTTAGAAACTTTTAAAATATTTTTTATAAGCTTTTAGAGTATCAGAATCTTCGTTTTCTTTCTGGTTTCTGCCATAGATTCTTCGCTGTAGCTGTGTTGTTTTTTTTTTTTAGCGAGCCCCTGTTGTTTTTGGCCTGACTCTTTCCTTTTTTTTTTTTAACCAGGGCGGTGGCTGACAGTCACGGCGGCAGCTGTCACTTGGACAGTTGTCCAACAGCAACAACAACAACTGCAGCAGAAATAACAACAACAATAGGTAGAGGAAGAGTGAAACGAAGCAAACACTAACAACAAAAAGCGTCGCGACAGTGACATGAAGGCATTTTATTGGCAACAGAAGGGGTGTGGGGTGTGGGGGGAGGATGGTTGGGAATCCGTGGAAAAATATCCTAGAGTTGCATTTTCCCCTAGACAAGAGTCAAGAGACAAGAGTGTGGGAAGGAGATGGAGCTACAGTGCAACAACAATAACAGCGGTCAGTCAGCAAATCAAACGAAATTACAGAGAAACCTTTTCCCTAATTGTTCGGCCAACACTTTTCCCAACTTTTCCCCACTTTGCCGCCGACTTTTCCACATTTTCGGCCATTGACCGTATGGAGCCACCAATTTGCGGTTAATTAGGGCCAACTAATGGCCAAAAACTGTTCTTACTTGGCCAAAGGTATTCAAAATAGCCAGAGGCTCATCAGCTCCCTGTCACACACGGCGTATGCGTGATATTGAGGAGAGTGTGGGTGTTTGGGTTGATTTTCGGGGGGAGGAGGAGGGGGATTTTTTGGGGAAAAATAATTTAAAGCTAGACAGGTGTTGATGGTTTTAATTTAAAATTTATTTTTTTAAGCCGCTCTTAAGGTTTGTTTTAATATTTTTGTCTTTTTTGAAATGAAACTCCATAAAAAATATTAATTTAATATAAATCTTCATATAAGTTTCACTTTAAATTATTTTTAATTATATTTAAGAGCCACAAAATAATAAAAGGCCTTAAAGTTTTTAAATTTGAAACCGTTTGTGCTGCCAAGCACCGTTTAATCGCTTTAATATCTGAAATAATCGACCCAGGCCTAATATATATACGTAATTACTTGAATGTGTTAAGCCAGCAGATTAATCAGATTTTATCGCCTTTATTCCGGACAAAACTCTTAATAAACCTCGATCGCTGCCAATTGATGATTTAATGCACTTCTGGCCCTGCTCCCTGTTGGCCAGGCTTTTGTGTAAATGGAATCTCCGCAGGCAAATAATAAATAATCTGAGCCACTCCCCTTCTACCTCCACCTATCAATGGTCCACCACCCCCCAGCCCCCCTTTGGGAAAATCTGCACCATCACATATATGAAAATGGAATCCTGGCTCCTGGCTAGCCACAGACAACACTTCACTTGCAGTTGCAGTTTGCAGTTAGCCGAACTCCTCCGGCCACGCCCCCTGGTGGCACGCCCTCGCCAGCCCTCCAGCTGTGCCGCCGCCATAGGCCCTCGCCCCACCTCGCCCCCCCCTCCTGCCTGTCAGCTTAGCAGCGCCATTTTGAAGGCACTGAGAAAAAAACAATGTTTTTCTAAAGGAATATTATTTAAATTTGCATTTTTAATCATCAGAAAATATTTTTAAATAAGTTTTAAATCTTTAATAATTTTTAAAGGCCTTTTTAATAATTTTAAATTAATTTTAATTAAATAAAGTATGTTTTTATGCAATATTTTATTAAAGAAACTCCTTTTTGTAACTAATTTGAGAGTTAAAATAGTCTAGTAAATATTTTTTAGACATTTTTTTAGCCAAAGGCCTTAAAAAGCCTTCTTAAAAAATAATTATTTAAACAAAAAAAATGGCTTATGATTTTTTTATGGCAATAAATGACTTAAAAGGCTTCTCCTAGATCTCAAATAATTATGAAAAACTCCCCTTAAAGCCCCTGAAGAAGTCCTTTTTTCTCCCCAATTTCTCCCAGTGCATGACGTGTGTGTTTGTTGTGCCTGTCTGTTTGGTTTGTGTGGATTATTTGCGCGAGTGAATATTAAATTTGAACCGCAACCGAACGAGCCAAGCCGCCAGGAACAGCAATCCACGCGGGGGCCGAGCTGGGGCAGCTGCGTGAGGTGGTGGTCCAGTGGGTGGTGGTCGAGTGGGTGGCGGTCGAGTGGGCTGGGCTGCATTCGGTGGATTCGACGGATTCAGTGGCGCCCGGAACGCAAGTTAACTTCCGCTCTTGTGGCTAGACAGAGACAGTGGCTGAAGGAAGAAAGAGAGGCATAACCTCCAATTATTTGGCATTGTTTGTGGGGGTCGACAAGGGGTTAAGGTTGTTTCTTCTTTTTTCTCATGTGTTAACCCATTGCAGCTGCTAATGTAGTGGCGTTGTTTGGCGGTCACGGGTAGGCATGAAAAAATGTTCATGGAAATCATTTCGGTTTTTATTTTTTATACATTTCTCTTTCTTTATTTTTATTTTTATTTATTTTTTTTATGTAACATGAATGAAAACAAATTTGCAACTTGTTAGTCAAAGGTCAAACATGTAAATGCAACACACACACACCCATTTTTATTCGAGGGCTTTTGGAGGCGTTAAGGCGGGGTTATCAGGTGATGCTAATGGATTTAATAAATACTGATGGCTTTAATAAAGTTATTTTAGCTTCCTGTGGCCGGGCCTTGTCAGTTTGCAGTTGCATTAAGAGCTTTTCCTCATATTTATTTTATTTATTTTTATTTATTTTATTTATTTTATTTATTTTACTTATTTAGTTCAATTAATGATAAATGGCAATGGGTTTGGGGCTCAAAAGTGTGGGCAAAGAATTATTTTTATAAATTCAAGTTTTAAGTAAGCCAAGTATTCCTCCTAAGACTAGGTATTTTTTTATATAATTAAAACTATGAAAAAATAGAATAAAATATTCTTTTTTAATTTTCAATAAAAGATAAGCAAAAATCTTATATTCCTTTTAATTACTTTTAAATTCTTGAATAAAAAATACCCAATAATCACCAACCTTTCTCAAGTACTACATTTAGTTTGATTAGCCGCTCTAATGGCTTCCCCCCCTTTGGCTATTTATTCGAGCGAACAGAATTCATATTAATTTTTGTGTTTATGATGTTGTAGCGGGCCAACTTATAAATATTTACTTACATCCGGTCGAAAATGCGTTAGAGGGGATGGGCGGCTAGGGGGATTACAGGATTCGCGGCTGAAAGTAAATAAAATGCTGCAGGACAACCGCTCTTCTGCACTCTGATCTCTCACTCTAGCTCCTGGGCTTCGATTTGCGAGCGACCCTTCACAAAATCTGGTCCCAGCCACTGCCCCTGCCACTGCCACTGCCCCTGCCTCGGGGGTTTATCTTTTTGGGAAAATCGCTAACAATAAATAATTTATGTGCAGCGGCAAATGATAATGAAAAAGCCACCCCAATGCAAAAATACCAACAAGAAAGCAACAGAAACAAAAAAAAATAATAATAATAAAGCGAAAGGACAGGGCCAATGGGTCGACCTTCTTCCTGCCATTCCACATAAAACGTATCTGCGGATGTGCGAATGTATCTGTATCTGCAGTATCTAGAGTGGCTTCTATATGGCGGATATGACGGATATGGCGGCGGGCACACGGATATGTATGTAACTTTTTAAGGCGATTTTCCCAGCAGCGGCCAGTCGAGTGGCATTGAACCAACCACTTCAGTTCCTGGTGGTTCAGTGGCTGGCTGTGGCGGTGGTTGGGCGGTTGGGCGGTTAGCGGATGGCGGATGGCGGATGGATGGGTGTCTTCCCAACATTATCGTCCCTATGCAGACGCACTTATGACGAATGTTCGTGCGCCGCCTCATCCTTTTTGCATTTCGGCTTGCTTTTATTATTTCCAACGAATACCCCCCGACGGGTATTAGATAACCAAACAATGGAGTAACGAAAACAAAGCCAAGTGGTTACAAAAAAAGTAACAAAATCGCAGTTCTTAACCCTTTTCGAACGGGAGAGAGGGGGGTGGCCATTTTTTAGGAAAACTATAACCATATCTATGTCAAGGTTTAAATTAAGGGAAATATTAGAAAGAGTTTCGAGGAAATTATGAATTATTTCTAGATGTGTTTTAATAGAATAGTACTAGAAAATAGTATACTTATAGAGATACTATTAGAATAGTAATATTAAGGGTCTACTAGCTTAGGATAATGGACCAACTAGCACCTACTGCGCCATTATTGAAATATTTCAAACTTTCAAACAAATTCCAGGGCTTACTTTGATTTTCTTTTGAATAAAAGTTATAAATAGAAACTAATGTTTATATTTTTATAAAAAATAGTGCCTTAATTTTCATAACAAAGAAGAAAGTCATAACAAGAAAGTCTACCAAGAAGCCTTAAAAATATTTCAAACAATAAGAACCACAGAGATTCCAAGGCAGTTGTGAGATTTTGTGGGAAGTTCATTCCAACTACAGCATTCCTACGGCTCACATAGTAACTACTATTTAGTAATTACTATTTACTAAAATAGTAACTAATATTTTTGGTAAATAAAATTCTAAAAATAATCCAAAATAGTCAACGAAACCCCTCTTTTTAGACTATTTTTTAGACGATGTACAGTGGATGTACAGTGGCTGGTTCGCCAAGTATTTTATTTAATTTACTAAAAATTGACTTAAAATATATATCTTATAGATTTTAATCAAGAATTTGCATATTTTTGTATAAAATATTACAAGTTTTGGGATTAAGAAGCCTGGGAGTATAAATATTACAAAAAAAAGAAGAAACATCTACAAGATTCTCGCAATATAATATATTTAATAATATATTATAATATTATATAATTATTTAATAATTATTTAATAATAAAAATAAAGCTCACCCTTCTCTCTTTTGAAACCCTCTTGAAATGAAACCCTTAAGCTTAATTATTTCGCCTTGATTTTTAATAAAACTATAAACTATTGCCATAATTTCGGACTTGGTTTCGCGCAAGGACACTCCGCTCATCAGAAGGTTAACAATTTCCGGTTCAAAGTCTGTTTCTTGGATGAATTTGTTACAATTTTTTGTGGGTTGGGGGTAGTAGAATAGAAAATAGCTATAGTAGATATAGGTAGTCGTAGACAGATCAGTGTCAATCGATTATAATAGTGCCGTGTCGTGATTTCCATAAAATCCTTGGGGATGGGTGGATGATTGCGTGCTAATGGGAATGGGCCCATAGAATAGAGGGCCTGGAGAATATATATGCATATGGCAGGATAATCCCACAGAAACGTTATTTGAATTATTGAATCAGCAATGTCCTGCGAGAGCACCAATTAGTGATGCAATCGGTTGTTCCTCATCTGCAAGTCGCGCTCCTTTTGACGGGCCAGTATCTTCTGGTCGAGCTCCTCGGTCCGACGCTGCAATTGGGCGGAAATGTTGGCCAAGCGCTGGCGTATGTCCTGGCACAGGCTGACGATGTGCTCCAGCTGCTCCTTCTCCAGATCATCCTTGCCAGACGAGGCGGCCTGAGCAGCCTGCTCATCGCCATCCTCGGATGCAGTGAGCTTCTGACTGCACGGCTCCATCACGTCCACGAGGGAAGCCTCGTCGATGGCGAACGCATCCTCGTCGGCCTCCTCCTCCGCCCCGGAGGACGAGCAGGTCAAATCGGAGAGCGACAGGTTGTCGTCCTTCTCCTCGTCCTCCGCCGCCGCCAGCTCCAATTCGTTTTCAGCCTCCACCTCCGCCTCGGCCTGCGGTCCGTTTCCATGTCGCTCCCCCTTCGCGGAGGATGTCAAGGATGCGGGCTCAACCATCCCAGCAGCACCATCGTCAAGTTGTAGTGCAGCCCGGTCGTCTTCAAGATTCAATTCGTTTCGTTTCTGTTCCTTTGGTTCGGGAATTTCGCGGCTCGCCATTTGGGCTGAGTTTTTGATTCTCGAGTAGTACGAGTTCTCGAATAATTTTTATAAATACCTCAAAAAAAATGATAAAACGCAAAAAACAAACAAAAAAAAAAATACCCAGAAATTTTATTTAGATTCGACTTTGAATTTGATTCGACGTTGCCTTCTGACGACTTCTCTGTGTATGATGCCTGGAAAAGCCAGTTCCCCAAACCGGGGCATGATTTTCCGGCCAGAGCCTACTTGTGGGACATATTTTTTTGTCCGTTTAACTAATATCCCTTCCAGCACTAAGCCCCCCTTCCAGCGCAGGGAAGGACACTCGAGCTGGCCAACAAATCATATTACAAAACTTTACACGCTTAAAAGCGCATGTAATTGGCTTTTGAAATGGACGCGACCACCTCCAGGATGAGGCCAAAGGTTAACACGTCCTCTGCCCGAAAAGGACCCTCTTGATCCTGGGATGCTAATAACAATAAGTGTCGATGTCCCTGCGCCACCACACCCTCGCGCCGGGCAGGACGTCTGTGAAATATGAGGAGCAGCCGTGTCGCAGCAAGGACACACTGGACACAACCCTTGATTTTTTTATTTTTTTTTTTACCTCCCAACCACCCACACTTTTCGCCTTTTTGCGTATCCTTTGGCTGATATCCTTGCTGTCTGTTTATGCCCTAACAAAGGGTATTGTTATTTTGTAGGAAACTTGAACAAAAAAAGGAAGTTGTAAGGACTTTGGTTGTCTTTTTAGTGGAAGTAGGAGCCTTGTCCGTGTGTCCGCTTGTCCGCTAAAATGTTTCTTCTCCAGGTATTCCGTTAGTTTTAAAGCTATTACTCTTAAACTAGGTATACAGCCTACTCTACCAAAAATCTATTAAAAAATAAACTCAAATCGGATAGGAACGAAATACTATATCTATAAATTCAATAAAGTTAGTCCTAAATTTTCCTAAAATTGTAGTCCTTAATACATTTTTTTGTAAAATTACCTCTATAAGAGTAAGTATATTTCGTATTTGATAGAAGAACCCCCTTTTTTGCATTTTATTTGCATTTCATTGCTTTTTCAGAAGCTCTTTTGTGTTCTTCCTTTTTTTTTGTTTTTTTGAGAGGGGGACTGGCTAATTTTTGTTGAAAAGCCAGCCAAGCACTTGTCCCTTTCCGAAAAAAAACACAAAACAAAAAAGGTTTCAGTATCCTATTTCCTAGTTGATAATTTTTTAAGGGGCTTAATTTAAAGGTTTTTAGATGTTAATACGAAAGTGCCAGGAATTCAATTAGAGGCCTGGAAAAGCCAAGGATTGTAAGCGCTACTTAGGTGTGTAAGTGAGTTGAGTAAATTATAGTTGATTTTCAAGCTAAAATAAATTGGTTTCTAAGAGTATTTAAGAGTGAAAGAAACATCTCCCACTTTTTCTCAAGTTAAGGCTTATGGTACCCCCCCTTTTTGGAGTTTCCCAAAGTTTCCATATTTAACAGATTTCCACAATCACCGAATTTTGTGGACGAACTGCGCGTCAAATAAGTTTCTGGGTTTAATTTTGGGCTGCCAACAACTTAACGTTTTGTTACACCACCTTGTTGGTATATTTTTCCCTGTTGTTGTTGTCGTTGTTATATCCTTGAAACTTTTATTTTTTTTTTTTTTGGTGCTAGGCATGTGCTCGTTGTAGCCAGTGACGTATATTTAACATGCCGCACCGCAACTTTGAACCACCGACACCCATCACAGTGAACACCTCCTTCAGACCCCCATCCAGACGATGGGGAGCGGGATCGGGACGGCAAAGGACTCGCGCTGGCTGGTTGCCTTGTTTGGCCCCAAAAAGCATGCTACGATTTTTGAGTGTTGGCATGTTTGCTGTCAGAAAATTGTCAGAATCGTATGCAACATTGCCAGCCAGCTCTGGGGTTTTTTGTGCAACCATCATCCAACTACCAACCAACCTCTTTTTTATATATTTTTTGTTTTCTTTTTGTTTTTTGTTACCATCGCATGCCAGTGAGCTAGATTTTTCATTAGGCTTGATGATTGGAAAAATTGACAGGCGCTTTTCAAAAGCGATAACTTTATAGGGATGTGTGTGTGAGCCGAATGTTTGGCCAGACAATTGGCGAAAATCTATAACAACAACAGCAAGGCACCAAAAAAAAAGGCGTTATAGCACTATGGCAATAAACTTTAACATGCCAATGCATTTTGGCCAAAAAACTAGTTTCGAATAAAAAATAAATGAGGTTTTAACTTTTTTTCTGGTTAAAAGATATACCTTTTAATATTACCAATAATATTTTCGGCCTAAACTCTCATATAGCTTTGATAGCGATGGGCAGATACTATCGCCTTGAAGCTTTAATCGATATATCGTGCTTAATATATCGACAAAAGTGTTTAAATTAAGTGTTAATCTTGTAATACAACTATTTTCTTTTAAAAGGTAGGTCTAATTATGTCCAAAAGTATGTACATGTGGGTCTTGGATGTATCATGGCACTAAAAAGGTATGGTTTATGTATTTATCGATATATTCGATAGCTTCTAGGCACTCAAAATACATCGTTTGACTCCAAGTAGCCTTCGAGAATTAACTTGGAAAGCTGCTACCCGACAAGTGTCACATTTGTTTCGATTTCATCCGTACACCTTCGAACCTTTGTAAGATTTCATAGACACCTGTCAGAATACATAGATATATATATATATAAAATACAGTTTAAACAGAGACAAAACAGAGACTGAGTGAGTGAGAGGCGAACGGACATAGGAGCAGAATATTTTCGGAAAAAATCTTTTTAATTTAAGGAATTATTTCTAGATCGAATACAGGCCAACAATTTGAACAAAAAACGCCACGGACCAGGACACCCACACACAGGACACACAAGCCATGGCATCATCATCATCATCAACCTCACCCTCGACATCTTCGACATCCTCTCCATCCTCCAATAACAACAACAACAACAACAGTAATAATAATAATGATGAACATAATAATAATAATAATGATGTAATAACGAACAACAATGAAGGAATACGGGTCGATTTGATGAATCTCAATCCTCAGGACACGATCGAGGAGATCGAACGCAGCATGTTGCCGGTAATGAATCGTCTAGTGTTGCGTCAGGAGCAGGAGGCGCGACTGCGACCCTTCCAGCTGGCCGCCGTACAGCACCAGGATCCACCGATAGTCGCCAATCCGGAGCGGTATATGCGCCACGTCCTGGGCAGTCGACGGCGTCCCGTCCAGCGGAACGATGGTGAGGCTGGGGACGTGGGCGATGTCGGGGACTTTAATCATGGCTTTGCCTTCGGCATGGGCATGGGCGTCGGCCTTGGACTGGGGCTGGGGGAGCCGCACGTGATGAGTGTGGCGCGCCACGGTGGCGGGGATGCCGAACTGGTGATTCATCCCCGGGTGCCAGGACTCATTGGCTTTGCTCAGTATCGGGGCGCCGGAGATGGCAATCGGGATTTGCTCAACTTGAACGATGTGATGCGATTGAACCAGCAGCGGTACATGCAGTTTGGTCATCTGGGCGCCGGACGAGCCGAAGGTGGCGGGGCAGGTGGTGGAGGACCGGGCGAAGGAGCTGGCGAGGGAGCTGGCCCGAGACAAGGTCCTGGAGCGGGATTCGGACTAGGACCGCGGCTACGAATCGGAATCAGGATGAGAGGTGGAGCGGCGGCGGCGGCGGCAGCCGGAATGACAGTTGAGGATTTCGGTGCCGGAGGTGAAGCCGGACGAGCCATAGCAGCGGGAGGAGGAGCAGCTGCTAGAGAAGGACCTGCCGCCGGAGATGAAGGACTACCAGCGGTACATAGTCTCAATAGAGGCGTCGGAGTACCCAGAACTCTTCGGATGCCAGGAGCCCAGGCCAGAGGAGGAGCGATCGTGGGAGTATCCGAAGCAAGAGTGTCTGGACAGGCGGTGAGAGTAGCCGCAGAAGGACATCCGGAAGGGGTAGTACCCACCTCCATAAGCAACATATTGGGAACATCCACCACTGCCCCAACACTCCCCCAGAGACGGTGCGGCGAGAATGGACGAGTGCGTGCCCCGGCACGGGTCCGGTCTCGGACAGGAGGGGAGAGATATTTTTATGGACTGGGAGACGACAGGACTCGCGATGAGTATGGTCCGGCAGCGCTGAGCAGCATTTTCGGCGAGGAGGGAATACCAGTGCCGAGATCTCGGGCCGAGGTGGGAAGATTCGCTTTCGGGAGAGCTCGTCCCGATCTGAGATCAGCCGCGTTCGGAGACAGCTACGCCGACATGGGCTCCCGCTCGCTTGGAGGTAACTATGCGGAGGTGGCGACGACACCCTTTGGCGAGGGGGGCTTCGGCGAAGTGGGCACGTCCTCTGCCATGGTGCGGGGACCGTCTCTAAGAAGGACCCTGGCCGAAATGGGAACACCCTCGAGGGAGAGCGCCTCTGCGGAAGTGGCAACAGCCTCCGTCATAGCCAGGGGATCGTCGTCTCTGCGAAGCACCGCAGTGGCGGTGGGAGCACCCTCGATGGAAAGAGCCTGTGGAGGAGGACTTGGTGGCGATGTGCCTGCAGTAGAAGTATCAGCTGTGGGAGCAGCCCCCATGGAGGTGCCCCCACGGGTAGACGTACCCCCATCTGGGGCAGCCGCGTCAGGACTGGCCACCCCATCAAACGTCAACAACGGAGCTGGAGATCGGGCCATGACCCGGGAGACCCTGGCGGAAATGCCAAGAGAAGGGCCACCGCTAGCCGCCCCGGAAAATACCGTGGCCGTCATCGAGAATAATACCGAAATGCCAGAGCCCCGACAACGCGCCGAGCGGGAGCGCAATGTCCGGAACATACTGCGGCTGTGCGACTACATCCACCAGCAGCTGACCACCATTGCCGAGCAGATCGACTCCTACGAGCAGAAGTTGGCGCTCCACTGGTCCTCCCGGGAGCCCGACGGCGATGCTCTCTAGGATCCTCTGCGCCCCAGCGCCCCTCCCCTCCCCGAAATCCATGAAGAAGGAAAGCTACACCTCCGCTCCCCAAGAAATGCAACAGCCTGGAGCCAAAAAAAGAAGTTTTTAAAAAAAATGAAATGCGAAAATCCAAAAGGTAAGCCAGAAGCTTAAAAAAATTAAGAAAAATATTTAAAAAAAGAGTAAGAAGCTGCAGAGAAAGAAAATGATTTGGATTTAACAAAATTTTAGAGCTTGGTATTAAAAAAGTAAAACTAAAAAAAAAAGAAGCCAAAAAGCAATTAAGGAATTCCAAAAAAAGTAGCTACTTTTGAATTTAAGAAAATCTTAAATATTTTGAACTAAAACTTAAGGAAGAGAGAAGATAAAACCAATCAGAAATCGAACAAAAAATCAAAATTAGATATATATAATATTTTAATATTTAAATTTCAAAATTAAAAGTGGCAAGTTTTCTCAAACAATTGGATGGAAAAAATACCAAAAAGAACAAAGCCTGCAAAAATCCAAACATCCGCTAAGAAAAATGGCTTTTTCAAAACCAAAACTTAAAAAACAAATCTTAAAAAAAATGAAGAAAGAAGAAGTAAGAGCTTGACAAAATTTTAAGTGAATTTTAAAGAATTTCGAACTTTGGATCGAGAAGAGATTTGCAAAATTTTCAGTTCAAAACTGCCCTCTAAAATGCGTTTGGAAAATATCGAAGAAGCCGGAAACCTGGAAAGTGGAAAAAAGAACTGAAAGAAAAATCCTCCACTATCCCAGTCCACCTGAAGAACAAAAAATCGAAAAAAAATCTAAAAATAGAAAAAGGAACAATAATCGACCATCGATCATTAATCATCAGTTTTCACTAATTGTTGGCGTGTTTTTGACAAAAAATTATTATCGTATTGCGGCATAGATCGGGGCAAGAAGCATTTGGAAAAGATATATATTCTATATAGTATGTGGCCAGTGCAGTTCAGTTCAGTCGCCGCATTGCCTGACGAAGGACGACCAAGATGAGGACTAGGACGAATGAGAAGATGATGTGGTGAATGTGCCGCCGAGTGAGTGTCCTTTTTGCCCCTTTTATGCCGCTGAAGAGCCCCTCCCCTATCACAAAATTGCCTTCGATTGCACGTGTTATCCTTGGACGCACAACGATCACAAATCGAGTAAAGACTGTGCGTACCAACAATGAGTTTTTTGTAATTATTTGGTTGGGTCCTTGCTGGCTACAAGAAGGTAAGGAATGCTTTTAGTTTTTAGAAATTTAGAAGCCCCCCTCGTTCTGCATGCATTTCGTGCATTTCTCCGTTTCAAGAGTCCTAAAGAAAATGACATGCAAATTAGTTTTGTTCAACTTGACTGACAAGTTGGCAAAAAAACAGACACACCACGACGGCAAAAGGACCAAAAACGGGTTGGTGGAATTCGGGGAAACGCGAAAGGGTTCTTTATGGCCAAAATATCGAAGCACACACACACTACGATGCAAAGTGCATAAATAAATATACAATTTCCAGAGACAGTCGACAAAAAAGGAGGTTTTTACGACCTCACTCCTTGCCAGCCCACTCCTTTCAGCTGGCCCAGTCTCTCTGACCGCAGCCAAAGTCCTGAAAAAGGATTGATCCGGTTCTTGGGCTACCTGCTGTGGGCTACGCACAGGACCCAGGGTCGATGGCAAGGCATGGCCTGCACGCCCAAAACAAGAAAAATATTTGACAATTTAATTAGTCGAAAATTTGACAGGATTATCGCTGGGCATGCATCACATCACATCACATCACATCACATTAAGTTAAATGGAAACCCACCCACATACACACTCTGCACTGTCCAAAAAATAAGGGTTAGTTGGTAGGTGCCTACTCTCATTAAAAATTATTAAAAATTATCATTTTAGTAAAAAACATTCAAGAGAAAAGCTACAAAAAATACAAGTTACAACTAAAAATAAAATACTTTTTTCCAAGTGCACACATGTGATTCTAATCCTGCGAGGATGCTGGGGGGCTGGGGTGCTTGGGCGGTGCTCGTGTCCTGCAGCTTGTGGTCGCCGGTCGCCGCATCTGTGATAGCAATAGCTTTTGATCCACACAGCTGCTTAGTGGAAATTTTTTAATTAAAACGGCGCTTGGCTCATTTGCCTTTGACCTTTGACTTTGGCTCAGTTTCCGTTCAGTTCTTTTCACTTTTTTTTTTTGAATTTTTTGTTTTTTGTTTTTTGTGCTGCCATCCATCCCCCCCAACCGCGTGGCCAAAATTTAATTAGCTTAGCTCTCTGGGATCCCCGGATCCCAGGCTCCTTTGACAAGAAGCCGAAAAAGAAACATTTCACTCGTGGAGCTCGGAAAACTCGGGGAAACTGGAAAACCAAACAACAAAAAATTTAAAAAAAAAACTGCTATTTTTTTTTGGCGACGAGTGGCGCTTCTGCATGTTAGAGTATCTAACTAACTTCCGGTTCCTGTCTCTATTTTTTGTGCCGCTGGTTCTGGTTCGGATTTGGCATTAGAAATGCGTTAGATGGACAAACTGAGATGCAGAGTGTCCTGTACACGTCCTGTCATGGACGGCAACAGGAAATGTTGAAGCGAAAAATGTACAAAAAAAGGATGTTTTTGGATCTAAAAGTTGAAAAAGTTTAGGGATTTTGCTTGAAAAGTCGATTTTTGGGAAAGTATTTATTTTTTAAATAAAATTATTGTCAAACTAGTATATTTTATATTTAAATTATTAAAGTTTTTAAGTAAAAAATCAGTAGAGTCTGGTTATATCTTTATTTTTTAAGATCGAAGGCAAATAGAATAGAAGCTTCTAATTATTTTATTTTTGTTTAAAAAAATCTACAAAAATAGGGTTTTAATTTAGTAATTTTTTTAAGATCTTTTCTTACTTTAAAAAATAAATAAATATCAATTTTTTTTTTTTTGAAAATCGCGGGAGGAGATGTATTGCAGAGCTATTCCATCCCAGTTTTAACCGCTGAACCATCAAGTATTCGTCATGTATTCCCTTGGGTGTGGCTCCCCCCCGACTCCCCACTGGCCAGGCCATATCCTGGCAGTTTTCGTCCTGCAATTGATTGCAGTGTTGCACGTACATTTTAAAAACGGAAGCGCACGAAATCGAACAGCAAACAACAAACAACAGAGAGGCTGAAAAATAACAAAAATAAAAATCAGGAAAAAATAAAAACAAAAACAACAAACAAACAAACAAATTTCAATTCGTTAGCACCAGAAACCATTGTAGGATGTTGCAACAGCAGCAACAAATTGCGGCAGGAGTGAGCGACCCGAAAAAGGACACTCCCCCACCCACCCAGTTCGCGAGAATATAGAAAACTAGCAAGGATGACAAGGACAAGCGGCCAAGTGCCGTTAAGTTTTTTGCATGTTTTCTAAACAACAAAAAATACTGCAAAAATACTGCAGAAAAAAAGGATCCACGAATTGCCTGCCTGCTGCACTTTTTCGGCAATGCAATCTAAACCGTAATCCAATAAAATCGACTGCAGGAATGTTTCCTTCCCGTCCCCTGCCCCACCCCCTGGAAAAAATCCTCAAAAAAACAACAACATTTTTGACAGTTCATTGTGCGAAAGCCGCTCCCCTCCCCCCGCTCGAAACAACAAAAAAATGGTGCCAAGCCCCCACTCTTCTCCCCACTTCCTACCCTGCAGCCATCTTCTTGCCCCCCGATTTTGTTTTCCAGGACGAGGCAGCAGGACGAGGCAGCAGGACGAGGCTTGTCAATAGATGCGAAGAATGTTGCACACGAAAGAGCCCCTCTCCAAGGCTCAGCACTGCGAGAAACAGGGGCAACTTTTAAGGAGGGGCTTTCTCGGGCTTTAAATCGAAAAATTTCCGAGAGATTTTTATTAAAAATATAATTTATTCCGATTTTGATGCAGAATGATAGGGAATCGATAAAGAAATCGATTAAGATAAACAATCGGAGCTGAATCGCGAAAGTTATAGATATCGCAGTGGGCCATAAGGGTATTTCTGGCGTTTTTTAAGGGGACCCCATGAGGAAAATTGAGAAAAAATCTAAAAAATATTTGGCATTGAGATTTTGATGCAGATCGATGGGGAATCTATATAGAAATCGATTAAGACACTCCGCTAGAGAATCGGACAAGAATTGGCAGAGATATAGACATCGCCGTGGGCCATATGGGGGTTTCCTGCATTTTAAGGGGATCCCATGGGAAAAATTGAGAAAAAATCTAAAAAATATTTTGTATTCAGGTTTTGATGCAGATCGATGGGGAATTGATATAGAAATCGATTAAGACACTCCGCTTGAGAATCGGGCAAGAATTGGCAGAGATATAGACATCGCCGTGGGCCATATAGGAGGCTATCGTATTTTCTAGGGGATCCCCTGGAAAAAATTTAAAAAAATCTTAAAAATATTTCGTTTTTAGATTTTGATGCAGATTGGTGGGGAGTTGATGTAGAAATCGGTTGCAGTATTCCGCTTGAGGATCGGATCAAAATTGGAAGAGATATAGTTACTTTCCTGGGCCATATAGGAGTTTTTTGCATTCCAATGTCAATGAAGGAAACAATCTATAAGATAATTTTGAAGTCATGCATTCTTGTTCAAATCTCTGTTGATCTCCTTGAAAACCCTCTATATTAGTGTCCTTTTATTTATATTCTCGGAAGTATTTTTTTGAGTGGACGGAAAGGGGCTGGAGCTGGGGAATCTCGGCCTAAAGTGCTGAAAGCAAAAACGAACAGCAAGGAGCGAACGAGAAGAGATTCGGCAGAATTGTTGCGAAATTGCTATTTGCACTCAATAACACCCTGCACCGCCACCCGCCCCACCCACTCCATGCTCCCAGTCCCCTCGCAGCCCCCTTTCTACCCCGATTTTTTTCCATCATCCCCCTTTGAAGAGCGGTAGAGTTGGCAACCAGAACCGTTCTGGCCACAAGCGCTGACCCAACTATATCGGATACCCGCAAAAAAACAAAAAAAAAAACAGAGAAGAGGGTGGGAAAAAAATGAAAATGTATGAGATTGGGGGGCGGCTGAGCCAAAGGGGGGCGTGGCATGCGGGTGTGGCACAATTGCAGCATGTTGCAGAAACAGAAACAGAACCAGGACCAGAGACTGCAAGCAAGGAAGCACAAAAAACGGCAAAGGAGCGAACAAATTTGCGCCATAAAGCATACACTCTAAAAAATAAAGGATAAAGAGTGGCAGGCGAAGAAGGAAGGATTTTTTGAATGGCTGACAAAGCGCAACAGAATGGGTTAACGGGGTCAGTCCAGGGGTTAAGGGTTGAGGCATTGCAGCAGCCGTTAGCATTTTTTCTCTTCTTTTTTTTGCTTTTTTTTTGCAAAAGACATGAGATCCTTGTTGCCCGGAAAGCCAAAGGAGGACCTGAAGATGGGGCCTTCTGCTATAGGGGCCTCAGACTGAGGCCTCTGACAGTGAGGAACATTTATTGTGGATGCATCTGTGGACAAGTGTAAAAAAGGGCCACCCTAATTTATGGCCAACCAAAGCTAAGGACGTCAAAGCAAAGGTCCTGAATTATACAGAGAGATGTAGAGCAGCTTTTACATACATTTTTTTAAAGGATTAATAAAAAAAACCTTAAAAATAAATAAATAAATAGGATATATTGGAAAAAGAATTACAGTTTTGAGAGAAATCCTTAAGGATCTGTAGGTTTTTTGAAAAAGATTCCCCATCTCATGGAACCTAAACCCTTCAACCTACAACCTCCATCCTCCTCCAAACATCTCTAATCCATCTGCTGGATATTTTTAATTCAAAACTAAATGCTTTGATTTTTCACCCCGCCCTGCATCCTGCATCCTACATCCTGCATCCTGCACCCCGTGGAAAGCCACTTGAAAATGTCGGCTTGTCCGGAAAATCAGAGTGACAGGAAATCAATTGCACGGCATGAGGTCACAACTGAATATTTTTTTTGGGTGTATGTGCATTTAGCGAAAAGCGGCAACACCTCAATTTCCCGACTTGCATATATAGTTTCCCGATTTCCCGGATTTTTCCCAAAACACTTCCAGTTTATACATTTTTTTTTTTTTTGCACGCGCTCAGCGGGAAATGCACGCGACTGGCGCAGCAGGACGCTTTTAGGGCCAAGCTTGCAGCACTCACAGCGAGCGATCCTGCCCGAAAAGGACATGCCCGAAATCAGGATCGAGATGGGCTGCGCAGGACATCCCGCAGATACAAGATATATGCGAAGGATAACCGATTGCATTCCAATGAATTTTCGGTGATAGCTTCGCAGAAAGTCCTGCTGTCCCACCATCTCCTTCTGCTGCCATGACTTTCTCTATTTCTCTCTCTGTCTATTTCTCTAATTCTCCCGTTTCTCACTTTTCTCGATTCGCGTGCTCGTCGCCGCGGGGGAGAGCGGCTCTGGCCGACTAGCTGCCGTTTTTGGTCTCCAGCCGAGTGTTGACAGAAATCGCTGGAGAGAAGCCCAGAGAAAGGTCAGAGAAAGAGGGAGAAGGTGAGAGAAAGCGAGAAAGGGAGAGCAGTATCGAGAGAAAGGCGGCAGAGGGTGCGAGGTGTGCGTTTTTGGGCAAAACGGCTTCCGTGCACGCGCGAAAGGACACGGCAAGGACATCGATCAGCGGGTTGCCCCGAGTCCCTCTCATTAGCATCCGCCCAAGGACATCCAAGGAGCAGCGGGTGGTCCTTGCGGGGCGGGGGGCAGCGGCTGACTGTTAGGTGGGCGTGGCGAAAGCGATTCGTTGCGCGGCAGACGCGGCACACGAACAGCCCAGAAATCCTAAAATCAGGACCAGGTCCTTTAGGGAGCGCCACCTGGTGATCAGTCCTGACTATAGAGGGAGAAGGGACTAGAAATCTTTAATATTTACGAGATACTTTGGGTGTTTTCTCATCTAAGAGTGGATAGTGGAGTACCGGGTATCATATGGCCTCTTGTTTTATATTTTATTTATAATTATTTTTTTTTAAACTAAATATTTTATGTTTTTTTATGAAGTTTGCAACTAAATCTTGTCTCTTATTGAATTTAAACAAAGTTTTAAATAAAAGAATCTAGAAATATATAACCACCTTCGCTTAAATCTTCTAAGTCATGTCCTAAAAGCTTTCTTTTAAAGAAAAGGGTCTTATATTTTTAACATAAATATATTTTAATAAAAAATGTTTAAAATTATTAAAGGTTAAACTAAAAGTCTTAAAACTTCCACCAAAACAAAGAAATGCTTGAGATTTCAGCTTTAAATAAAATATTTAATTGAACCGAAAAAAAAGTGAGTTAAAAACATGATTTTATTTTTTTTGCCTTATTTTATAAATCCTTAATTTCTTTCCTAAAAAAAAAGAGAAGAATCACAGAAAATATTTGTATTTGAAATTCGTTTCCAGGTCGGAAGTTGGAAAGGATATTAACACATATTGCCGGCGGAGTTAATTGATTTGCTGACCCCGCCAGTTGGTGGATAAAATGAGCTAGACATTTTGCCGCCCATAGCTCGCAGGGGGCGTGGCAATGACCAGGGGCTACAGCACACACATGGATGTATCTTTCGTAAAAAAAAGGGGGTGACTGGAAAAGAAACAAAAGGCACACACTGGACTTTTGTCTGGAACTGAAAACATAAAAACTCAATTAGACTCGTTACACGCCCAATTATGTAATATGAAATAAAGCCCAGAGAGGTCCACCTGTACACCCACACACACACACACACATACCTCTCCAATGGGTACTCACTGTGCTCTAAACTTTTCCTTTTTCATCCTTTTCATCCTTTTTTTGTTCGCATTTGGCTTTGGGCATCTCTTCACGGCCCAGTTGAGCAGCAAAATGCCAAATCGTAAATCGTCAAGCGGCTCCACTTCAGTGTTTCGGGCGGAAAAAAGGAGGAAAAAAGCCACCTAAAGAGCCACCCACAGGCAGCCACACCACCCACTTTACTTCTATCACTGACTAGGTGAAATCCTGCACTGAAAAAAAGAGTTATGGAGTTGTAGGAGAGGGTCTTCCAGTTAGACAATAATTCTTAAACATTTATTGAATTTTTTTGTATTTTTAAACCAGTTTATAGACAAGTTTTTATACTCTTCGATTGTTATCGATAAATAAAACGATAGATAAATCGATAAACGATAGTTAGTCCCCTAAGATATGAAAATATGAAAGATTTTTCTACCTGTACTTGCAACATCTTTATTGTTTTGCTTTTGGCTTGCATGGCTTTTTATGAGGTGGACTCCCATACCACCCCCCTACCTCACCCCCTACTACCCCACTACCCTTCACCCCCTCCCCTCCCTGAAGGACCAGCATATAACGGGGTACTCAACTAAATTGCCAAAGCGTTGAACATTTTTCACCCGATGTGGGCCAATAAATATAACGAAACTACCAAAGTAACTAAACAACAGGAGCAGGCAACCGAACCAGTGGCAAAATCAGCGGCAGTGCCAGGATCCAAAGGACATGGCAAAAGGCAGGAGCAGTAGCAAAAGGATTCGCAAAAAAAAAGAAACAAACAACACAGTCGCAGGACTAACAGCGAAGGGAAAGGGAACATTTTCATGATGGACCAAGGACTTCAGGAGAACGAAGTTTTTATATGCTTAAAAAAAGGGGTTTTCTCATTACAATTTTTAGAAAATATTAAATGTTAGAAATGGTATTTAAGATTAAAAAATATGAATCATTTTATTTAAAAGAAATACTTCAAAGATTTCCTAAAAATTATATTCAAAAATCTGTTTAAAAATCCTTCAACTTCGATTTCCATCTTTTTTTATCTCATAATTCTTAAATCCAACTTTTATTTTTATAATTTTTTATTTTTACTAAGAGTATCTTAAATTCTTTTTGGGAAATTTTAAATCCCAAAACATATGCACACACACACCCACGCCCCAACCGAAAAGTCCATCCACAGTATCGCGCCCACACACATTCGGTTAGCCATTTTTTAGTGCACCACCAGACCCACCGACACCACCAGCCTCCTGCTCATCTCCTGGTGGTGGTGGTGGTGCTGGGTTCAATTGCAACTCTACTTTGTTTTTTGTTTCCTTTTTTTGGATCCCAGAGCTTGGGTTGCAGTGTCGCTGGTCGGATGGCCTCCACTTTTATGGCCACAGGCGGTATTTATATGCAGGCCTTACTATTGCAGTGGCCCCCAAGACACTGAGAGAAATCTTTAAGGAGTTTAAGGGGTTTGAGGAAGAAGGTTTCCATAAGAGTTCTCTTCCGTTTCATAGTATTTATTCATTTTTTAGAGCTTGTAAGAGTAGAAACCTTAAAATATATACTTTTCCAGACCATCTTCAGTTAGTTTTTAATTTGAAAAACATTTTGTTGAAAGTATTTTCTGGCAGTGCACTGGCACCCACACTCGGAGCATCTTTTGGCCAGTACTTTTGGCCGGCACTCGAGTTATGTTGGCAATTGAAAGTGGCAACTGTGTCAAGTGTTGCCCACTTGTCGTACATGGCCGGTTGTCCTGGCTGCCCTCGGTTCTGGTCCTCGAATTCAGTCTGTGTCCAGTCACCAGTCACCGATTCCCCTCCAC
Source organism: Drosophila monieri (assembly GCA_035047585.1). Taxonomy (NCBI): domain Eukaryota; kingdom Metazoa; phylum Arthropoda; class Insecta; order Diptera; family Drosophilidae; genus Drosophila; species Drosophila monieri. The sequence continues at coordinate 7,638,095 of JAWNPJ010000061.1, read as the reverse complement.
TATCCTTATACTCCTTTTCCCTCCGTTGTTGTTGTTTTTTTTTTGTTGGCCGGTTTAAAAACGGAATTTTTTATTGCCCTTACCAAAAAAAAAGGAAAAGGAGTAGGTGGAGGGATACTTTTATTTTTTATTTTTTTTTTTTTTGTGAGCAGAGAGGAAAAACGTCGCTTTGGTCGATTTTGAATGGCGAACTTTTCGTCTCTCTGGGTGGATATGGAAGTGATTTCAATTTATGAACATGCCGCTGTCCACACACCCACACACACACTACACACACCAACACCAACACATTGAGAAAATTTCAGGCATTACAATCCATCTTGCCCGTTTTCCACACGTCTGGGGAAAAGTCGGAAAAATTCTGTGAGTCTGTGAGGGTGGCAAGGGAGGCGGAGGAGTGAGACCTCTACACTGACCTCTCGGCCAGTAGCCAGTAGTGGCCCTGCTTTGGCTTTGGCTTTGGCCTTTTTAAAACGAATTTAAATTTTTCTATAATTGGTTCTAGGGGGAAATTGCAGTCCTGAGTTCAACTTCCGTAACTTAATGAATTACCAAAAGTGTTTTACTTTTGCCCTACAAGCCCGTAAATGCCCTTTGGCCATTTCTGATTGCTCTCGGATTTTGTTCTTGTTGCTTGTATTGGTGGCAGGATGTTGCCGGTTACTGCAGGACACATGTCCTGCACAATTTGACCATTCAAATGGGTTTCTCTTTTTTTCTTTCTTTTTTATTTTTTTATTTTTTTTGGGGGTATTTTTTATTATTTTTTAAAGACATTAATACTAAACATTTGGAAGCTTCTAATAATTCTTAATAATTTCAAGCTTAAAAGTATAATTAAGACCTAGAGACTTGTATTTTTAAATCAAAAATAATATTCATACCCGGTACTCTTGGGAACTTCAAGAAAGAGCGACTTACTAATTGTCTTTGAAGCCACTGACTTGGCAAAAAACTTGAACAATATCTAAAATAAATAATAGTATTATTTAATTGGTAAATAAATTAATCAAAAAATTAACAAGTTGGCCAAGTTAAGTTGAAAACAGCCGCCCAAAACCCTCACTACTAATTGAGTCTCATTAAACGGCCATGCCTCGTTGGGGAGCCCCCAACCATACCGCTTTTCGCTTCGACCTTGGAGGCGTGTGCCAGCCACGCCCCCTTCTTGTCTCAATATCCAGAAGATGTATCTTCCGAGGGTAGAAATAGTTTAACGAAAACCCCTGCCATGGACCATAGACCATGGACCGTGGACCGTGGACCGTGGACCGTGAGGCGTTAATTAAATTTTTAACATGCCTTAATCCAGAGCGACTGTTGCCACTTAAGTTTTTCAATTAACCCTTGGCAACCAACAACGATTCACCCTCCGTGGGCGATGTGTGCGGGTGGTGGGCAGACGGGGCGTGGCAGACGGGGTTGTCTTTACTTTCATATTCATTCAAAATTAAACAGCGCGTGCGACAACATAATCAAACAAGTCAGATCGTCGCGTCTCAAAAGATTCCTCAAATTACACAAAAGGCCCAAACTATAAAACACATGGTTAACACTAAGAGGGGTGCCAGGGGGCGGGGCATTCTCAATGACACCTAAAGCAGGGCCGGCTGTATAGGGGGGGGGCTATACTCCACTTAGGACAAGTCACGAGCCAAAAGTCGCACTTGAGCGTTTTCTAATCTGTGAAGGGGCTGCCGGGCTATAAATATTTATATTTATGCTTCACTGTAATATCTGAGGGGGGGCCTCACTACACTGTAATTATAAAGGGAAATTTTAAAGAAAAGAGAGATATTTTTATATAATTTTAGATATTTTATTTGAAAATTATATTAAAACTTGGATTTAAAATGTTTTAGAAAAAGAAAACTATATGATAGCTGATACTTTTTATATTTTTTATTATCTTTTATCTATATCTTTTCTATTTATTTAATTTGAAGACTTATTTTTCATTAGAAGTAGATCTTTTAGTATTTTTCTTTACTAAATACCTCCAATTTTTAACTTAAAAATAAAATAAACAAGAAAACTATATAATATCCGGTACTCTTACTATTTATTTATTATAAAATAATTCTAATACATATTTTAATATTTTATATAAATATTTTAATACAAAACTAAGAAAAGTATAAGATATCCGGTACTATCTCTAAACCTTATACCTCTTCCCTTTGTAACACTTTTTTTGTTGGAAATCTTAGAAGAAAATGCTTAAGAACAACTCGAAAATCCATAAATCTATTTAAACTAAACTAAAATATTTCTACAAGTATGTTACATAAACAACTGGAAAATATGTGACAACAAACTGAAATTAAGTCAGGCGCCTTACTCGCGCCCCGAAGAAGGGGTGCCTAGGGAGGGAGGGACTTTTCCTCCAAAGGATTTCCCAGTCAGTTCGCCTCCCCTGTTTTCCCAGTCCCCGCCTAAGCAGTGGGTCATGCAGAGGGTCATGTGATTTACTCCCTCGATTCTCCGTGCGTCATAAAAGCATCTCAAGAATGTTGTCAACAAAACAAAAGTGTCACGAGTCACATCTATATGTATTTTTCCGGGGGAGTTGCTCTGGAAAATTGTCGGAAAATTCGAGCGACGGTGGGGGAGACAGGCGGCTAAACTTCTGTTTCGTGTGCGGCATTAAGTGATTACTCCACCCCAGCCCCGCCCGTAGATCCCTATTGATTAGCGGCTTATTTTTGGACCTCTCGACGAGTCAGCGACAACAATTGCCTTCGGGCAGCTCACTTGGTGGATCGAGTTCCTAAATAGCCGAAAATTTATGGGATTAGTCGGGCCAATTTGATGGGGAATTTATAAGAATTTTCATCAGGCCATTAGAAGGCAATTTTCCGATGATTTGTGATGTTATGGAATGTCATACTCGTCCTATTTGTTGTCTAAATTTAAAAAGTTTATATTTAAGGAAATATTTTGATAAAAATTATTAATTATCGGATATCTTATAGTTATATTTCAAAAGTACCGGATATCTTATAGCTAATGGAATACTATTCGCAAGTCCTTACTTTTCAAACCACATTAGGGCCTAGTCCTTCCATAGACAACCCCTAAGCATCTGGCTAGTGTCCTGTATCCTTTTCCAACACAAATTGCGCTAATTTCACACCTGGCCAGGGTCGAAGCTCTCTGGGAGGGCAGCCGAGTGGAAAAGCGTCACAAAAGTGCCATAAAATGGCGACACCAAATGGCTGCGATTTAATTTCCACACTGGGCTGGGATGCCAAAAGGGGGACAAGGGGCAGGGGGTAGGTAGGGGTGGTGGAAAAGTTGAGGCGCCAGCTGGTGGAAAACTCGCCTGAGGTCTGGGCCTGAATCCTTTGGGACATTTGCGCCTGTTTAGCGCAAGTGAATCAAAAAGTCATTTCTCTTAGTCTACATTTGGTTGTAAGGACACTGAAAAAAATGCATTCCACTAACATTAAACTCTTGGGATTATTTTTAAAAAACTATAAAGATTATAAACTAGAAAGAGAAATGTAAATTTAGGTCTTAAGTGTGTTTTTATTTTAATTTTAGGAAGAATAGTTTCAGAAATAAATGATACCCGGTACTCTTGGGACTTTCATGGTGATTTAAGAATATAATAGACATAAGAATATTATTTTAAAAGTTATTATTTTTATGTTTTAAAAGAATACCCGGTACTATTCAGAGGTCTTAGTGTTAAAAAATCTATTTAAAAGGAAGTATTTGTAAATTATAGTTGAAACTAGCTACAAGTTTTCCTTTTTTTAAACCAAAAACCACAAAAAAAGCAAACAATACCCGGTACCTAGGATAACTATTGCCTAGATTTTCTCTCTCTGCACGATTGTGGAAGCTTAACCCGTTTTCTGGTCCGGTTTCGTCATGACAAATGGGCCAAGTGGCACGCCCACCGTGTAAATGTATCTGTATCTGTAGCTCAACATGTATCTGGAACTGTATCTGTATCTGTAGCTGCATCTGCGTGTAACCCTTTTTGGGCGAACCACCTCTGCGTTCGCCTCCCACCCCTGCCGAGAGGCTGAGACCCATTATGCGGCCTTGTCGGTGGGTTGGATTTCTGGGCGTGCGTGGATGACAATTTAGTTTTGTTCTAATGCTTCCCCCTTTTAGTTTAGTTGCTTTTTATGAGTTTATTACCGCGTCCAGCATCCCCTTTGTGTCTCTGCGGAAATACTCCATAAATTGAATGGCACATTGTATCGAATTATGTCTTGGCTCTGCCGAGAACAGTGGTTCCATTACTTTTTTTTTCATAAAGGGGTGTTTTATTGTCAGAGGTGGCATTAGTGTTGTATTAAAATAATTAAAAAGGGTATTCTTGGAAGGGCTTTTGGGAAAAGTCCTTTTTTTTTGTCTTGGGAAGTTATAATCATTTTTATTTGAACATTTGGGTTTTTATTTCAAAAATCTCCATTAAGAGACTTCTTTTAAAAATATTAGAAACTACAAAAAATCTATAAAAAAAGAAAACTAAAACCTCATCCCACTGTGGGGAATAGGACCTCAACCTTACCTTGACAGGACTAAAAATTTCACACTTAACGTGCGAGTCCTGGGCAGCTCCTTCGGCAGCTCAGTGTGTCCTGTTTAATTAATTATGTAAACATAACTTTGCACGGAACTGGAACTGGAAACCCTTTTTTCCAACCCTTCTCTCACACGTTTTGTATTATATTGTAGTGTTGGTTTTTTTTTTTTTAAATTTTTATTCGTGTGTGTCGTCGCGCATTTATGGAAATTAATTTGCGAAACTCAAATTGAAATTGAAACCGAGAAAATGTTAATTTTTTTTGTTGTTGGGAATTGATAAATTAAGAGATTAACGGTCGGCCGCCGTAACCAAAAAAAAAGGGGTGACCGAGTGACGAGAAATTATTTAAAATTGGAATATCTCGTTTAAATGTTAAATGGGCGTGGCCCAAGACTCCTTTTTGCTACAATTCTGGTTTGAGTTTCGGTTTCGGTTTCGGTTCTGTTCCAAAAGGATTTCAAAGGAACGGGACAAGTTACAGTTGACAGGATAACAAAACATGATTTTACAACAGGATCATAAATGCAGCGGGCAGACGACAACCGCGAAAAAGGTATCCTTCGGATATAGGATAGGTCTTCGAGTTTTTGTATAATATTGCGACAATAAAAAGGATGGTTGGGACACGAAGGACATTTGCATACAATCTCGGACAATGCCGATTCCCGGCCAAGTTAACCCAAAAATCCATCTACCATACATCCGATATTGTATTGAAAGTGGAAAGTGGAAAGTAGAGCAAATACCTTTACCTTTTCTTCGGAAAAGAAAGACTCCTCACCTCGATATATGTACAATTAACCCAAGAACCCATAAAACCCGAAAACCCACTCGGAAAAGTGTGCTGTGCTGGCTTTTTCCAACTAAATACCAGCATGATGGTTATGTCTTATAGACTCGGTCCTATACCTTTCAACATTGCATCATAAAAACCAGGCAGCAGCCTCGCCAATGTTGCAACATTGCGATCTGATCCTTTTATGCAAATTACCCGCCCACCCATTACCCATGCCGTTCGAAAAGGATACGACCTTGAGGTGAAAATTGTTTCGGATTTTTCCCAAAAATCACCAGAATCAGTGGGCGAGCGGGATGGATGATGGCTGGAGAAAGTAGGGGGAGGGGAACTTGAAAATGATTATGCAATATGTTGCATGATTTATGCTTTTTCACCCCTTCGGCGTTGCAATTTTCCACACAGCATCCCGAGGCTCACCCCTCCCTGGGACAAATATTAACTTCAATAAATTTGACGCACAAAGGCCAAATTATGAGGCGCACAAAGGGGGTTTTTGGGCAAAACAGCGCAACCCCTGGCCCTGGAAAGGGGTGGACGGCGGCAATCCTTTCGTTCTTTTTTTTTTTTTTGGTCCTCCAGTCCTTTCGGCTCAATTGCATTGTCATGTTCACAAGTTGTCCGACACAGGGTGTTGATGTTGTAATGAAAAATTAGGCATTATAATGGAATCTGCAATTTGCAGGACGCGCCAGGACGCACCACGACACGGCAGGCCGCTAACAAGGCGAGTCCAAATGGGACCAACCAGGGCACTGATTTCAATCTGCTACTAAATAGCTAAGCTATTAGTTTTTCTTTGTTTTAAATATAATTATTTATAAAATATAAATTCCTTAAATGATGAAACAGAAAGTCCTTTTAAGTCCTTTTCCTGGCAAAGGGAATCGCAAATATTCTAAATTGCAATTTCCAACTCAAACGGGCCAAGATCACGTGCTAAGTGAAGGGATTTTCAAACAAAAATGTGTAAAGCTCAAAACATTGAATCAAAACCAAACAAAACAAAAAATACACAAAATAAAAATAAAATGTAAATGCAGAAAATGCAAAAAAAAAGAACAGAACAGAACAGAAGCTGTAACAAAAATATTTATTTTATTTTGTGAAGGATGCTTGCTATTTATTTATTTTAGACAGACACGCGAGTGAGTTTATTTTTTATGGTTTTCAAATGATTTTTAACCCCGTCACGGCGACCGGAAACGGATGCAAATTGCATGCGTCACGTGACAGACAGACGGACAGACGGACACACGGACAGAGGGACGGACAGACGGACAGACGGACTGAGAGCGACCTGACGCATGCCGGGCATTAAGCTTTTAGCGCCGATTTGCACTCATCCTTTTGAAAGGATAACACATACGTATGTCTCTATATGTTCCTCCGTATATATTCCTACATATATCCCCCGATTCCGACGACTGGCAGGCAGCACCAAACACGTTTGCGTTTTAGTATTGATTATGCAGTTTGTTGTTGCAAGTCCCAGCACCGAGTGGAAGCATCACAGAGTCGCAAAAAATCACCAAGAAAATAAGTTGCACTGCCAGTCAAGCACTGATAAAAAATTCCCTACTTTTAGGATTAATTTCTAGCTTTTTTAAAGGTAAGGACTATGACTATGAAGTAGTGAGAAGAAGGCCTAGTGAAGTGAACAGAAAGTGTCTAAGAAGACCCTGCCATTTTGCATCATTTTCATATACTTCAAAAATGTATCCCTTGGAAATTTTACAACTATTTTTCTTACTGTGTAACAACAACATCTGCCACCGTCAGTCAGCCGGGGCAACACGGCTTCAAACTCAATAAATCTAAATTGCTCACAAAAATAATTGAATCACTAAACCGAGCACCGAAGCTTTGGCGAATTCGAATCCCAGAGTATTACAAAAAAAAAATAAAAAATAAAAAAACTGGAAAAAGGGTTATATATAAAATAAAATCAAGTAAAGGTCCTTTTTTGTTACGTTATCCCACATCTATCGTAGATAGATGAGAGAACTTTTTATTCGGTTTGTTTGGATCAAGTTTTTGCCTTTTTTTTATTATTTTTTTTGGTGGAGATTTTGGGGCAGATTTTCCACACATCGTTGCGCTACTTGATGCCACTTGATTGGGGCTTATTGACACTAACAGATCAGATAACTATATCTATTTTTGTTTCCTTTTTCAAAAAAGGGTTGTAGAGGTCAAGACTTGAGGAAGAATGACTTTTTAAGGTGGAGGCTTGAATTCATGGTGGTTTTTTCAATTATTATTTTATTTATTATATTTTATACTTTCTAAGCTTTTTTTTTTACTAAAAATATTAATATTATTATACCATTTTTGGGAGTAAGAAGGTGGCTAAAAACTCCCTCTTTTAGACCAAAGTCTAGGGCATCTAATCGGCCAACTAAGCCAAAACTAACTGGGCCCAAAATATATCCAAAAAAAAAGGTGAAAAAATAAAAAAAACTATTGCCCAAACATAGTTTGTAAATCGGTTTTTTGTTCACCTTTTGGTGAAGAGGGGCGGACTGAGGATGCACAGGATGCAGGATGCAGGATTCGGGATTGAGGATTCAGGAATCGGGATTTGGCATTCGCTCTGGCCATTCCCCAGGCATATGTATGGCAAATGGAATGCAGAGATTGCTTCATTACAAATTCAAAACATAAAGCTGTCGGGAAGGAAGGAAGGACATTTTGAATGTCCTGGCAATCCGTTTATTGTTCGCTTCGCGCTTCTGTCACATTTCTGTTGGCGATTTTCCAACTAAGTCCGTTTCCCAAATTGAAATTGAAACGCAATGCGATGTGGATATATATTTCTATTTTTCCATTTCTCATTTTTTATTGTTTATTTAAAGCCTTAAAAAATAGCAGGCGCGAAATGCACAAAAATCAAATAGCAAACAAACACAAAAAATGGAAAGCTTTAAGATCCAAATTAAAAAAAATGCAAACTCAACCCCCAAATGGGCAGAAATTAAGGATTCGATGTGCGGGAATAATTTGCATCTCTGGCTGCTGTTTCAAAAAAATAAACAAAAAAAATAGAAAGGAGTAAATAAATAAATAAATAAATAAATCCTACTTAATGTCACAATCAATCTGAAAGGAGTAATCACTAAAAAAAGAGAATCAAACCCTAAACTGAAAACTGAAACGGAAAAAGTGAAAAACTGAAACTCGGAAATCTGAAATCTGAAATCTGAACCCCTATTAGTCCGCATTTAGCTGTTCATTTGAAAGTTTTACTTTTACGCGGCGAAGCGTTAAATTCGGGGCACAACAAATAACAAATAAACCGAATAAATGCCGAGGGGTAGCCAAGCACAGGATCAAGGTCCAACAAGGACCTCAGCTGCCACTGAGCCCAGTGACATGTATAATTTTAATCCGGCTGTAACATAAGTTTTTGATTTGACAAATCCACGAACAATACGAAACTATTTGACAGAAATTGAACTCCGGTGCTGGGCCAGCTTGAGGGTGGTATTTGCATGTGCACTGAGAGAAAAAAACTAGTCACACTCTGATATATACAATTTTAACATTTTTATAAAGAAATCTAAGCTATAATTTAAGCCAAGAATAATTTACTGCCTTGAGAAATATTAAAAAATAAGTGTATTTAATATTTAAAATACATCTTAAAACATAATTACTTTTTTTATAATATTTAATACTTTTAAAAACAATAATACTTTGAATTTAAACTATGAGAACTAGTACTAGTCTTAGTCTTAGTATAATAGTAATCCATTTTAATAAAACCCCCAAACTAGTAAGGATCTTACTCCTTTCATTGCTTATACCTGCAACCCCTTATTTCCGCTCAGTGTATTCAAATATCCTGCCAGGCTCAAAGGGTGTCTCTTTGGCAATCAACAAATAAAAAAAAAAAAAAAAAGTAAAGAGGCCGGAGGAAAATAGAAGAACATATCCAAAAGGGGGTTGCATCATAAATATCTCCACATTAACATTAATTGCACTCGATGTCCTCTTGTGTGGGCCCACACAAGAGGTCCTGCATCCTGAGAAATCGAACAAATGCTCCCCTCCTGCCCTCCGACCCTCTGATCCTTTATACAAAAACTTTTCTCCTTTTTTTTTTTGGTTGTTCGGGGTGGCCACAATGGTTTGCAACTTGCTGGTTCGCTTTTCCCGGCTGGGCCCTCTCTTTCTGGCCTCTGGACTCGCCATTCCGTATTTCAATTATGAGATCCAGGGGCGTGGGCGATGCCAGCCATGGGGGTGCTATGGCAAACCACGCGGAATGGCATGAAGTCCGAATCAGGAAACGAAATCAAAGCCTACATGGAGTGGGTGGTGAGGGCTTTTAAGAGGAGGCAGCTGCACCACTCGCCCCGGGGTTGATTGACCCACCAGGCCCAGACCCCGGTGCACGCCCCTGCGCTACTTTTGTCCAAAAAGGGGGAGGCACAAGGAACTAATAAGTTGGCGCATTAATTGGCTTACAAGGCATTCTTAACATTTTTCCGCCAAACGTTGCCCTGACTCCTGACCCAAAAAAAAAGAATCAGAATAAATGAATATCCTTCAAGGATGAGTCACTCAAATTGATCCGCTTAGCAACTGAAATGTGTGAATGAAGGATCTCACGAAGACCAGAACCTGCAGGATTAGCCATTGTCCTGTTTTAAGACTCAAAGTCTTAAGGAAAATGTAATTTTCCTTGATAGTTTCCCAGGACACATCCGTTTATACAAGAATATATCCTTGATCCTAGTCTTTCGGAAGCAGAAATCGAAAAAATTAAAAACACAGAGCCGCAGTCGAACCCCGTCCCTTTCAATCAATTTATCAAACATCAGGCCAAAATTCAAATTAAAATGCTATATACCTTTTGTATTTTGCAGTCGCGAGGATCTGCTGTCATTAACAAAGGACTCTGACAAGTGAGTAACAACAGCAACAACAATAGAACGGGGTCCACCCTAACCACCCCAGTGCGCCTCATTTGAGTGACATATGCGTTTTGGCATCAGAATCCGGTCCGGGGCTTCCCATGCCCTTTCCCTTTTTTTATTTCCATTCGATTCCCTTTCCACTTTTCAACTTTTCCGCTCTTCAGCGTTTTTAATGAGTTCAACGTGTTTTTTTCGTTGTTGTTGTGGCACAAGGACCTTACAATGGTGCTTCATAATTTAGATAAAGGATTTAAGGAAAAAGAATAGCTTGAAAGCTAAGGCGCAGGGTCACACTAGTAAGAATATAATGCACTCGGGTCACACTGATAGAAAAGTGTGCCCTTGCTAGCTGCTTAAAACTTTAAGTTACTGTTTAAAAACAAAATAAACTGAGAGTTTTTATTTTTTAGACTTTTGACCCTAAAAATATTTAATTTAATTTGTTTCTTCTTCAAGAAATCACTAAAAACTTGCCCTATCCTGTAGCACCCACTGCTATCCTTTGTTTATGTTTTTTTTTTTTAGGGCTCTTGGCTTTCTTTCACTGCGATTTCGATTCAAATTATTGTGTTGTTGTGCTGCCGAGTTGTTTGGGTTTTATTTTTTAATATTTGCGGTTGTCGTTGCTGTTGTTAAGCCATCGCATCAGATGCCATTCCATCAACTTGAGTTCAATTAAAATCCACATCAAACAATGGCCAGGCACGTAGAAACTACTTCACGAATATCGGGGGTGGTTGCAAATCATTTTTCGATATTCCATATATAGCATATACTATATATAGGGAGAGAGAGAGAGGGAGAGTGGCTCGTGTCCTGGCTTAAGTCCTGGCGCTCCATATCGACTATCCCTTTCTTCGGCGAACACGTGTCCACGCAAAACTTGTTGCCCTGCACAAGGACTTAGGTCCTTTTGATGAGGAACAGGACTTATTTATCCATATGACGCGATTCGCACGAAAAGTGTTTGCCCTTAAGTTCAAAATCATGTCCTTTTCGGAATCGAAAAGCTTCTTGGGATCCTTCAAAATCCTGTGCGTGCTGATTAACCCAATAACCCATCCACATGTGGGCGGTTACTGGGTGGTTTTTTGGGTGGCTGGTAGGATGGTGGATAGTGGGTGGTGGGTGGTGCCGGTGTGTGGTTATTGTGGTGCGGCCTTCCAGCCTGTATGCTCCGCTGACTTAATCCCAAGAAATATTATTAAAGCGAGGGGGATGTTGGGGGAGGGAAGGATTCTGGATTCAAAGTTAAGTGCCAGGTCAGATCGCGAAAGATTTGATTTTGATTAGAAAGAGATGTCGTGGAAGCCTTTGAAGTGGCTGTCGAGTGCCACAAATTAAGAAGGATCCTTGTCACAAAGGAATACGTGACTTGTTTTTAACTCAGAAGCGTTTTTGAGAGCGTATGCTAATGGGGACTGGTATTTAAGATATTAAAAATATTTTAAAAAAATATTTATGGGCTCTGAAGGACTAAATATAGACTAAATATTAAAAAATAGTTTAAAAAGAATATCTATCAGGCTAAGAAGTAGCTAAGAAATATTCTAATAATATTCAAATTTTAAATGTGTTTTTTTTTAATTAAAAATGAATACAATATCCTTAAAAAAAAACTTCAAACATTATCCCTGAAATTAAAAAATACCTCTTCTTAAATTAAAAAAGGGAAAAAATTGAAAAAAATCCCAAAACGGAAACAAAATGGTGGCCATTTATTTTTTGGAAGGACATCAAGGAACTGCGCAGTGCGAAACCCAATTTCTTTCATTTTCCGAATTTCATTTTATTTTTTTCGTACCGCTGCCCCCCGTCTATATAATTAAATGGGCATTGGTTACGCCCAGTAGAGCCAGCACACCCCCCAAAATGGAACCCCCCCTGATGACGGCAGGGCTGGTGGCCCTATTGTGAGCTACTTTCCGGGAAGCAAGCCGAAAACCAGCGCAACCTGATGACAATATTATTGTTAAATTGCAAAGCGCGCAAATCAAATTAACAACGCGCCCTGCACTTGCTGCTCGGCCGCAGAAAAATTGTCGTTGGCAACCACAGTGGTGGTGCAAGTACAGAGTTCACCCCCGACGCCCAAACAACAGCAAAAAAAAAGACAAAGTATGTAGAATCATGGGCTAGAACATCCCAGGCAGACAACCACCCGGATAGCCTGGTCGACAGAGCCACCCCACCCCACCCCCCCATCCAACTCATCCACCAGCTGTGACCCGACGGCGTTAATGACGCACAAGTGTGACGCTCACCTCGCCCCAACAAAGGTCTGCAGGCACAGTGGGTCCAATCAGAGGGTTTTTCCAGGGGAGGTCTGTTAGATATTTTTTAAAAATATGTTTAAGGGGGAAATTATTTTCTTAAATTAAAATATTTGAAATTTAAATTTTAAAAGAGACTTCAAGGTGAGAATAGGTTAAAAATATATATTTTTTATCAGTGTATTTTTGTGGTAGCACCAAAAAATAATAAAAACAACAAATAGAGGAGCAGCGACAACGAAGAGAAACGAAACAAGGAGCAGTAGCATGAATAAATGAAAGCAGAAAATCAGTTGATTTTAATATGAAATTTCACGCTTCTCATTCTTCCTCCCTCCCCCCCCTTCCCCCCTCTCCTGCACCGTTTCACAATTCCTTTTTTTGTATCCTTGGCGGAAAAAAAGAAAAGCGCAGTTTAATTGAAAATTATCGCAACATGGTTGTCACGCAATTATTTCGCGTTATCACCAAACCGAGAAAAAAAAAGAGAGAGCAACTGGCAAAGAGAAAGGGGAAAGAGGGAAAGGGGAAGGGTGGCGCAAATAGCTACTGAGAATATCATTTATAACCCGGGCATGGCGAATTTCGCATCAAACAAGTGCAAAGTCAAAAAAGACAAGAGAGAGAGAGGAAACCACCACCAGTGGTGGCACCACCTGACGCCCACAATTTTGTGTCTTTTCACGTGTTGCCATGGCGTGAAATTTTAATTGCCCAAAAATCAGTCACCAGAGCCTTCCAATCAAAGGCCATAATTATGGGGGTCACGCCCCGCAATCCAGATCAAAGGTCATGGTGGCAATTGGCGGAGGAGTGACCTTTTCAATGATGTAGTGCGATTTTCATTCCATTTCTTATTTTTGATTCCTTCTTGACTCTTTGCTCTCAAAATAATGAAAGTACAGTTTTTTAATGCATTTGCAGGCTTGCTCCCCCTCTCTCAGTCACGCTCTCCTTTAAGGGATCCCACATCTTGTCTTTTCTTTGCCTATTTTTCGCATTAGCTTGCATCTGCTCACTCCCACTCTCTCTCTCTGTGCTTAAATGGCGTCTTCGCTGACACCTGCTCTCCCTCCTATTCTCTCTCAGTGCTTAAATGGCGTCGCAGCTTCAAAAACTGTAGCCTACAATTGTGGCTCTCTCCTAGCGGGATCGTTCCTTGCTGTGCTCATTGCGTGGGCTTACATGGCGTCGGTGGCTCCAAAACTGTGGCCCACATTGGCTCTCCCACATTCTTGGAGATGCAATTACTCTCGCAGCGTTGCCTTTTTGCCTTTTCAACTTTTATTCCGTTCTTGAGGCTTGGCGAGTGAAGGTAAGTCGTAGAAAAAAGGATTACAATTAAATAATTAAAATAAAATTATTTTGTGTTTATTTTTACTCTATACTTATTAACTTATTTATGTGTTATTGTTTTTCTTCCTTTTTTCATCCTGTTCCTGTTTGTGTGAAGATCACTTGGCCCCAAAATACAGTTATGTGTGTAAAGAGAATGTGAGACTTACAGTTATTTGGATTGTGTTGAGAGCCTAATATGTGTTAGAGATGTGCATTTCAAAAGGGAATTTTAGAAGGACTTTGGTAAGTGGTTTTTTAATTATTTATTTTTATTGCATAATATATTTTTATAGAAAACCTTAAAATATTTAAAATATAAAACATTTTCTTACTCTAAATAAAAAAAACCTTAAAAAGTTGACAGACCTCCCATTGAGTCGCCGAACCTGCGACAGTTTATTGAAACATTTTTCATGATTTCTTAACACAAATCCGTGGTCTTGGCAACGCACTGGTGGAGCGAATAAACTGGCAAGGGGGGAGAAGGGACGGAGAATATCCTCATAAATCATCGGACACATCGACGTATCGTATCGGTGCCAGCTTGTCTGGTGCACCAGCAGGGGAATTGTTGGCTCTAAAAGTGAAATCCAAAACTATTATCGGGGATTTTTCACTCTCGTTCCGAGGGCTCCTTTGTGCGGTTATTTTTTGGGGTTTTCATTTCCAAAAAAAAGAAGAATTCTGTATTGGGAAGAAGGAAAAGAAATAAAAGCGGGGTGGACAAATGAAAACATCAAATCATTCATAACACTTGTTTGGCTGGCAGTGATTGAGCCAACAAACAACACACACCCCGTGATCCTGACCATTTCCTTGTTATTGTTTTTAACCGAATTCTCGGTTCTCCATTCTCTCATTTCTTGCTTCTCAGTCCATAGTTCCACAGTGCTAGATATCCAGTTTTTGGTTTTTTTTTTTGGTATAATTCCCAACAACCTGTTCACTTTCATTGAAGACCTCGTCGGGAGCCTCAATTGTTTACGGAAAACATTTCGAGTTCGGGTGAATCGCTCATTGTTTGATTGGAATTGATTAATGTGCCCCTGGTCTCTCATTTCTTTTTTTTTCCATCCTATTCATACTTTAGCGTTTTCCTTTTTGTTTGCTTATTTTATGAAAAAAGAAAAAAAGTCTTTTATTTTTTTTTTTGGTATTTTATTGAGAACATCGGGGCACAGGACCTCGACAGGTTGAGTTCGGTTAATGAGGCCATCAATAAGTCAATTAGTTGACGGCAGCAGGGGATTAGGGTTGATCCCCATGCCCAGAGTTCCCTCCTCTCGCTTCGATTTGGTCAATTAACTTGTAAGAGATGATTGCCCTCCGAGATGCCTTTTTTTAATAATTCCATTAGGGAAATTATTGAGAAAATTATGAGAGTCCTAGCTAACCCCCTTGGGCTGAAATTTTAAAGAAAACTACGAGGCGTACCATGAAATCTTATTTGAAAAATAATATTTTATATCAAAATATCAACTATGGATAGGTATCCTCTATATAGTGTCCCTAAGAGTCTACAGATTTAGTTTAAAACTTGAATTTCAGTTCCAAGTACTGCGCTTCTCGAGTTATAAGAAAACAATCTCTCAGGACTTGGGATCTACAAGGATTCTTATCGCTTTTCTTGGTGTGAGGACCTAGGCTTTTGATTTTTTACTCATTTTTGAATGGAATTCCAATAAGATCTGTATTATAGCGTAGAATTAGGAGTTTCAGTTGAAGATTTTGATATTAATTTTTATTCAAATAATATCTTAGATTGATGTGACTTTTCATATAGTACCATATAGTACCATACCATAGTTCTAGAGTTATAAGAAAAACCTCTATAAGAATTCTACCCAACTTTGTTAGGTTAGAGCCGGAGACTACTTTTTTTATTAATTTTTGAAAAGAATTCCAACAAGATCTGTATTAGAATCTGTATTTAGAATATTTATTTCGAAATAGCCCAGTTCTCAGCCCGAGGGGCGTGTATCTCCACAAAAAAATAAAGATCCTTGCGGGCAAGGTGGCTAATTTCCACACAAATCCAATTTCCGGCCCTTGGGGTCCGAGGAGATTGGCGCAATGCCATTAATCACGGCAGGCCCTGAAACGCGCCAAGAAAGGCAGGCCAGCCAGAGGTCGGCCGGGGAATAAAAAAAGGATTTCCCAAAAGGCTAAAAAGAGAAAGGAGTGGTAAGCGTGTGGGAAGCGTGTTGCCTCACCTTCCCAGCGACAGGTAGGACGGCCTTGACTCCGCGGGCCAAACGTTGCATAAAGTTCGCTAAGCGCGTCGTACAGGTAGGCCCGCCTATGGATGACACAACAGAATGCAACCCGCAAAACCGCTCGGCCATAAAACCGGAGAGAGTCGCCCTACCGAGAAGAAGCGGGACAGGCCCGAGACTCTGGCTGGTCTTTTGTAATTTTATTTTCGGGGTTCAGGTCGGGGCTGTCCTGCCGGATGATCCTTTGGCTAATGATTATTCGTCGGAATCGGACTCGGAGGGCAGACTCTGCTCCGGGGCCTGGCTGCGAGTGTCGGGCATGGGGCGGTCCTCCACGGCGGGCACCTCCTCGCCCTCGCCGGAGATGTAGCCGGAGGGCATCACCCGGGGCTTCTCCCGGTCGACGGTGACGATCCGCTCGCCCTCCCCGGTCCAGTAGACGCCATCGACATCGCCGTCCCGCATCCTGTGGTGGGGATCGTGCTGCTCCTCGACCTCCTCATCGAGCTCGGCCTCCGGCTCGACGAACTCCTGCTTCTCGGCCTTCTCGCCCATTTCGTCGCCCCCCTCAGAGTCAGCGCCCTCGCTGCGCTGGGACATGCGGACGGTGCGTATGTCCTCCTTGTCCTCCTCGGTGAGGTCCTCGCCCCATGCCTCCGCGGCCGAGGCGTAGGGGCCCGCCTCCTCGTCCTCGCTGCGGCTCTCGTCCGGCTGTTCGAGGTCGTCCGTCTCCTGGTTGCCGCGCAGGACATCGCGCAGCTCCTTCAGCTGCATGCCCAGCCGGCGGCGGAACTCCTCGTCCTCCTCGCTGCTGAAGCTCAAGGTCCGGTCGCCGGTCAGCAGCCGTAAGAAGCGCGGCGGCACCGGCCGTCCGCCCAGGAGGTAGAGCCGGCCGTGAAACAGCTTGCCCAGCAGGTCCAGCGAGCTCAGAAAGGATCGGCTGCGATTGGCCTCCACAGCGGGCGCAGTCTCGGTGGCTCCACAGTCCTGCGCCTCCTGCACCTGGATGGTGGTAGGATGGTAGTCCCTCTGCTGCGGCTTCTGTGGAAGGTTCAGTTTGGAAAGGACTCGGTAGCAGGCAGCTTTGAAGGCGGTGCGTTGCATTTTGGAAATTATTTTCGCCAATTCCCTTAAACTATTACAATTTCCCTTTTATGTTGTTTTTGCTCCAAATAAAAAACTGTACAATTTTGTTCACCAACTTGGCCGAAAGAAAGCAGAAAGTGAATTTTGTTGAGTTGTTGAGGAGGCAGTAGCCGGCTAGAGACTGAGACTTGCCAGGGAAATCGCTTCCATCACAACGAAAGTCTAAGTCAGGGCTTGCTTTCTCCCAGAAAGTGCCGGGCTAGTCCCCAAAAGTCGGGGACTGGCAGATAACCCTCCCTGCCCACGCCCCTGGTGTCTCTGCTCGTAAAACAATTGACTTTCCGACCATTTAAGGGAAATGGACATAAAAAGGGGAAAATCACCCAAAAAAACGGTTAGAATTTTCCCCGAAAAATAGCGAAAAAAAAAGGATTTAAGGAGGGTTTGGGTAAATTCTTGCGAAATTGCATATTTTTTGTTGGGTTTATGATGTCAGTGGGTTTTTAGGGTTACAAGGGGTAAGCCCAGCCTACCTGGCACACCCCTAGGCGGGGCGGGGACCCTAATTATGTCATTTGGCGAAAGTCAAGGCTGCAAAGTCAATTGCCAAAATTATTAAAAAAAAAACTGCCATAAAAGGGTGGGCTTGGGAAACTGGAAGTGCAAGCTGCAATGTTAGAGAAAGTGACAAGAAATAAAGGGAATAAAAGGGGAAATAAATAAAAATAATAGAAAAAAAATGGTATAATCTAGAGAAAGTCTGTAGTCCTGCGACAACCCACCAGCATGCTGTCGTCAGTGTCCTGGACAATTTGCCTGCAATATTGCGTTGACAGCCCCGAGAAATAATAGCCCAACAATTTATGAAATTTATGAGTTTGTGTGCGACATCAGTGGCGGCGTTGCCGAAAGGGTTGCCATAAAAAAAATCATATCCTGAGGGGGGGAGGGAGGCTGTGGGTGGTGGCTGAAAAAAAATATAATTTTAGCAGAGAAATCACAGCCGAGAATCATAAATTCGGCATGTCTAATGACATGAGGGGTTTCCCAGCAAAAAAAAAAATAAAAATAAAAATAAAAATAAAAATAAATAAAAGGAAAAAAAGAATGTTTCAAAGACCTAGCCCTTTTTATTGTTTTGATTTTTTATGCCAGGACATAAAAGTCATTTGTAAAGGGAATCGATATAAAAAAATATTAAAATAAAATTGTTTTGATTGGGAATTGGGATGTTATGGTTAAATTTTAAATTTTTATAAATTGGGGATTGTGGAAGATGGTTTTGGGGGGAGAGGAGAGAAAGGAGAGAGAGCTGAGTTGACTTTTATTTTTTAAAAATAAAAACAAACATTGTCCTATCATATTTTTAAGGAAGAGGAGCTTAAAAATACTCTCTCTCATTTTTTTTTATAAATATTAGATATATTTCTATATATTTTCTATATATATTTTAGATCTAAAATATAGTTACTTATCTCATAAAATTAGTAGATATTTTTTTTTATAAAATAAATAAAGAAAAAAAGCATCTATAGTTAATTTTAATTTCTGAAATTCAAGTAGTTCTAAGAACTAAAATTTTAAATAGATTTTAATAAAGTAACACCCACATTTAGTGACAAAAAAATCAAAATAAATTAAATAAAATAAAATTAGTTTAAAAAATAAAGATTTAAATAGTATTTGAGGGAGTTTGAATCCCCAAAATACTAAAAACGTTAAAAAAAAATATTTTAAGAAAAGAAAAGAAACCAACACCTCCTACAGAGAGAAGATCCCTAGGCAGCTGCTTCCCCAGGACATTTATGAGGCCAACTGTCCTGGGGAATGGCAGACGCATCCGCAGTATAAATCAAAGGCTACCAGGGATCTCCTCGGAGCACTCTGTTGATCTCATTGTGGGTAGTGGAGGCCGGGCCATAACTCATCCGCGCCACGAGAGCTCCGTGGGCCACTGTCCTCTCATCCTGGCCCTGGCCCGAAAATGAAGCAATCAAAGGGGCCAACAACAACAATGGCGGGAAAAAGGAGGATGGGAAATGGTAACAGGCCCCGGGTAATTGTTGTTTGGCATTTTGGCCGATGATGTCACCACACACGGAGAGCCGAGCCATTGTCGTTTCCTCTTCCTGTGCCCTGCTCCCTGCCCCTGTCCCCTGTCCCCGTCCAGGGAACTAAACTTGTAGATGTATCTGTCCATTCAGTTTCATTTCGAGACGTTTTACGATTGTTTACGGCTTCTGTTCCATTTCGAGAGAGAGAGAGAGAGAAGGAAAGGAGGGAGGGACGGACCACGAGCCCCCCAAAAGCCAAAAACCCAAAAAACCCAAACCCATTGTGGCCAAGGCACTTTGGTTTTTGTGTGTCAGCTCGTGGGTGTTCCCATGCAGTGGTGTCTACTGTTGTGTCTACTGTACAGTGTAGTCCTCCACCCCCACCCCCACCCACTAATAATGCCCATTGCCAGGCCCATTAAGTCCCGATAAATACGCATTTGATTTGGGTCCAGCCATCCCAGCCCTGCCAGCTATCCAGGCGAGCAGATAATAGAAATCGAATCGGTTCAACTTATTAAATCAACCCTTTTTTTTCGCCTCTTGTTTGCCCAAACTATTAGCCAAGTCGGAGTTGGCCATCCGATTGGCGGGCGGAGGAATCGGAATCGGCAGCTGAATCGGGGGATTTGCGGCCACTGGCCATTGAAAGTTTCTGACCCGTACCAGGGGTCCTTCTCCAGCTCCAGCCCCTTTCTCCAGGGGACTAAAAACACAACAAATGTCAAGGCGAAATAATACAGAAATGGGAGTAAACAAGTAGACTCTTAAATGCCCTACCCGGGGGATATATTTTCTATTAAATGTGATGCTACTTGAGTCTAAAGTAATGTCTTCCCATCCTATTCTTGTAGGGAGATGTGATTTCTGCAGGATCTATAGGGTTAAAGGGTGTAGTATTTGAGATTACTAGACTCTATAAGACTCTGTATACCCTACACTCTACACTATCTTGTTTCAAGGTAAGTATATTAAACCTTGCATACTTTTCTATTCAGAGACTCGGAAGATCTAGATCTATATCCTCCAATCCCTCACACTATCCTGAGCCATAGCCCATCCCCATTCCCCCATACCCACCTCCCAGAGGTAGAGTATCCAGCTGCCAAGTAGAGTGACATAAAAATAAGCATAAAATTAAATGTGGCACATTGAGGAATGGTCAGCGAGGTGGACCCAAGGGGTTAAGGCGGTTATCCTTTCGGGTCAACTGGGCCAAGGAGTGTGGGAGGGAGGCGTTTAAGTTGATTTCGTTTTGAATGTTTATTTTATTGCGTGGAAAATGACGCCAACGTGGCCAAGAAATGGAGCTCCCCCAACCGTTTGGAGCTCGTTATCCTGGCATTTTCGGGCCAGGATCGGATTGGCCAGGACTGAATTGGATTGGCAGCGGTCCTCTGGCTCCAGTCGCTTTTATGGCCCAGCGATTCTATCACAGCATTACGTATGCAATAAAATTCAAATATAGTCGCGATAAAAATCAAATCTTGTTGGGACACTCCGCACCCAACTCTGCACTCCGGCAACTCCCACCTACTGCCCCCACTCCCCCCCAAAAATTTAATTTTATTTTTTAGACGTGTGCGATTTTCATTCAACGTTGTTGCTCTCCTCTTTATTCATTCGATTGTTGTATTGTTTTTCCGGCATTTTCCGGTCAAAGGCCGCATAGTCCAAGTCCATTATCCAAGACGTCATCCAAATCCACAGTCCGGGTTGTCAAAGGTAGCTCTAGTCCTCATCCTCGTCCGAGAAGCTTTCGTCGAAGGCGACCATTGCGGGACTATACGAGTCCAAGTCATCGATATCCCGGCGGCAGAGGGGGCACCTGCGGAACAAGTGGAAGCGAATGGCGTAGACAAACTCCTCCAGGCACACGGTGCAGAACGAGTGGCCGCAGTTGACGAACCTCGGATTGCACTTCGGGCCACGGCATATGGCGCAGATGTCCTCCTCGGCGGGATCGGGCTTCTCCGAGTCCGGCTTCTTCGATCCCTCGGGCCTGTCCTTCCCGGCACCTGCTCCGGCTCCGGCTGCGGCTGCGGGAGCCATCGACTCTGTACCAAATGCTCCAATTAGACTCATTTTTTCAGCTTTTTTCAATGAAAAAAAATATATTTTTTTTTAGGTTTTTTTTTTTTTTTTGTCGAAATATATTTCCTTAGACGAAAACTAGGTCTGTCGCTTTCGGGTTGGAATCAAATAATGACTTCGGAGACTTCTCAGTTTGATTGGGAAAAGATTTTCCGGCCACAGTCTACTTGATTTGCCTTTCAAATTCGGTTTTTCTTTGGGGAAATGGAAGCTTTGGTCTCCTTAGTCTCTGAAAAGGTTTGGTCATACTTTTCTTCAAGACATTTGAAGTTTAACTAAAAGGATGCCCTGTTTCAAAGCTTACTTTTCTTAGCCTTAATGGAAATTGTACAAAGTATATGAATTTCTGCGTATTTGGTGGCTTTGGTCTCACTTTTAAGTTTTATTTTAAAGCTCTGGTCACACCTTTTTGCTATATGATGCATTTTTTAGGCGGAGTAAGCCTATATCCTTTTCCAAACCAACTTTTCATAACTTTTATTCCAATAAGGAAGTGCATTGTAAGTGGAAATGGTACAAAGTATATGAATTTCTGCGTATTTTAAGACATTGGTCTCACTTTAAACTATATTTAAAGCTCTGGTCACACCATTGTTGATGCATGATGCTTTTTTTAGGCGGAGCATGTCTCTATCCTTTCCAAAACCAACCTTCCATTACTTTATTTCCAATAAGTAGGTGCATAGTGGGAAAGTTTGGTCTTACTTTTCTTAAATCGCACTTTTTACAGCCTTGGTCACACTCTTAATCTGAATACGCATCTCATCAGGACCAATTGCAATTAAAAACCAAACCGAAAACCAAAATATATATCCAACAAACACGAGGGCGAGTGATTGAAAGTGCCGCCAGCCCTTGAGCTCTGGGAAAAGGTGGAAAGTGAAGTGGGAAATAGATTTCCATGGCTTGGCGACAATTTTTCATAAAAGGACACCGACACCACAAGAAAAATAAAACAAAAAACGCAACCAGACAAGGACACCAATTCTAGGAAAGTGACCAACTGCGGTCACTGATAGGCCGTACGTCAGTTTTGTTTCGGGCCGAGTCTTAGTTCCATTTCGAGTTACTAATGAAGTGCTCTTCTGGACACCGTATCTCCCAGTATCTGTAGTCGGAGAGCCCCCGGGGCGTTGTCGGATGCATTTGGCAAATAAAACACCTACCGACAAGCCAGCTACGAGCCTGCGGACACAAAGGATCCTGCGCAACTGGAACTGCTGCCAAAAAAAAGCAACAAATTCAAGAAATAGATGTGTGCCCGAACAGTAGGAGCCTGGAATCGGAATCGGAATAGGAATCGGAATGGGTATAAGGCTGCAGGATTGTAGCTGCAGGGCAATTAGAACATTATCAAGCGGCAATAATCGGCTCGTTTGCACCCAAGTGTCGTCGTCCTGCTGTTACTGCTGCCTTCTGGCACTCTTGTCGTTATAATAAAAAGGACTCTCCTGCTCGCCATCGATATCTTGTGGAGCAAAACAACAGGACATCTAGGACGGTGTGGTGTCTGTCTGTCCCAATGTGGAAATGCATTTGCACCAGAAACCGAAACCGAATGCAAACCAAACCGACAGTCGACAGGATAGATAGCCAGGCGACAATGTCGGCGGCGACAGTCGCCCATCAAAGTCGATTATCACAATTTTTGGGATTTGCCTCAAATCACGCACCATCGTCAGGTCGGGAACAAAAGGATGCTGGGCCTCTGGGGCTGGGGAAGCCAACAACTCAATTAAAATTCCTAGAATGTAGATGCATTCTCCAAGACGGTTTCTGTGGTTTTTTCATGTTTTTCTGGGCCTGGGCCCCTCGCTCTGCTAATCCTTGAAATTAATGATAATGCGCGCCGCCAACTCGTAAATATTTTTGGATTCCTGTGTACCATGTTATGCTCTAATTTCTTTTCACACATGCTGGGAGACAGGATGCAGGATGTCTGGGGATTAGCTGGACTCTTTGGGGGAGCGACGAGGAGCTTGACTTTGGCAATTGATGGCTTGACCTACCACCGCAAGGATCACGACTCTATGAATCTCCAGACATGCGCAATTATTCCCAGACTGACCATGACCCAGGTCGGCCATATTTGGCCATCAAATGGGGTGTGCGATTAGCCGCAGGGGGGATATTTTGGGGTTTCATTTAAGGGATGGTGATGGGATGGCAGGAGGGAGGGGTTATCTCTAAAAAAAGAGTTTAAAATTATGAGAATTGGCATTAGAAACAGGACTAAACCTTAACAAGCTGGCAGCCCTTTAAAGTTTTGACTTAGCTTTCGGGTCTGGCCCATCGGGTGTAGTGTCCTGTAGCCGTGTCCTGTGTGTGTTGTTTGTGTCACCATGTGCCAGCCCCCAAATCCAGCTGGTGACGAAGGGGTCGTGTTAGCCACTGGGTGACAGGCATTAAATAATTAACTCGCATTCAACATTTACGAGGACCTTGTGGAAAATGTACACAAAACCCCAAAGAGAAGCAGTCCCAGGGCAAGGGAAATGGAAAGAGGACTTTTCCGGACTTTCCCAGGGGGGCTGGGGGGAGCTCAGACAATGTCAAGTAATCCCCAAAAGAAAAACATTCAACACACGTAAGTGGCAATTGAATTAAAAACCAATAATATCAACCGAAAGACAGGACTAGCGATTGGCAGGACAAAAAAAATATGCAGATCCTTGCAAGGATGGGGGACTGCAAACGGAACATGTGTAGAGATATTTATTTAACAAACATTGCAAAATAACAAGCTCGCAACCAGAGACAGGCAGGGGCAGGGGCAGTGGAGGGGGGTCTGGAAAAATAAAGGAAAAGCGAGGAAAATGCGAGGAAAACCAAACAGTTGGGGGGAGAAATCTGCGAATGCAAAATCAAAGGTGAAAAGATGTGAAAAGCAAACGGAACGTGCACGGGGAGCGTTTAACCGCCCAAGCCTGTGTTTCCCCCCCCACCAGCTTACCTTTCAGCCATCCCACCACCCCGCCCCCCTTTTGTCCACTGCCACCCGTTTTCCCATTTTCCATTTCCCGGGTAAGCCGCTGCCGAGGCACACATGACGTATTGGCAGCAGGTCTCTCAAGACACTGAGAGAAAAATGTCCAAGGACAATCTTTTCATTAAATTTGAAGCTTAAACTAAGTTAAACTTTTAAAAGTTATTTAATTTTTTATCTTTTTAGCTTTTTTTAGGGTTAATTTTAAGAAGAAGCCTTGACGAAGCCTAAGAGAGCCTGAGAATCCTCTAATGATTTTAGTTTCCTCAGCAGTGTAGTGTCCTTTTCGGGCCAGGACCCGGGGCTTCCGCTCTTCCGAGCTCTCCCAGCTCTCCCAGCTCCCGGGCACTTGAAAGCCCCGGCATATCCTGATTGTTTGCATGTAAATCTACACAAAATCCCCAAAGTACCCAAGTACCCAAGTACCCAAGTACCCTGAGGTGCCCAAAGGAAGCGACCGACCGAGTCCTTGCACACACTGCTCTGTCGTTCTCCTCTAGGATTTTCCTCTTTTCCATTTTGTAGCCCGAGGAGCCCCCCTCCAGCTCCGTTTGGCGAATTTTCTCGATGACGATGATGTCCTTGGCGCATCGCAATCCCTTGCACAATTGAACCGACTGGGTGAGTCGAGTTACCTGTGCTTTTTGGCCAGGTTTGCCAGGGTTCTTGGTCCTTGGTCTTCTGTCTTTGGTCCTGGCTCTGCTTCTGGTTTCTGGTCAGTTTAAGACGAAGTCCTGAAGGACCTGTAAGAGGTTATTTTTCTCTTTATGGAGTTTAAAAAAAGAATAGTTAGATTTTGGACTAAAAATATTAGAAGAATTAATAAAATAATAAAATATAAAGTTAAAAAATAATAAAACTTTAAAATAAAATATTAAATATTTCTATATTCCTTACAGATTTCATTTTCAAAACTTTTAAACTAAAAACCTCATAAAAACTCCATGACAACTCCCTCCTGCTAGAGCCTGTAAGTCATTCAACTGGTCCTGTAAACTTAATCCTTTAAGGACTCTGCGCCACTTCTCTTTACTTCTCCCCAGCGATCCCCCATTGCGTGGCCAATTTTCCGATTTTCTACGATTGCCAGCTGTTTGTTTTTTGCATTTTTTTTTACCTTCAGACAGGAGCTTCCTCTGGTCCCCCATTTGGGGCATCCTGGCGGAGGACAGCAGGCCAGCAGCCAACATCCTGCATCCTTCCAGCGCTCCTTTGGCAATACCTTTATGGCAGCCACGCCCCCTTGCATTTATTGGAATTTCACAATAAACTAGGAGTGATGAGAAAAAAATGCAACAAATTGTGAAATAAGGACAGGCAGGACATGCTGTACAGGACACCATCGGTGGCAGATACTCGTAGGCCAAAGCCAAACCATGGCATTTGAACAAGTTTTTGGTTTGGTCGGGTGGGCTCTCCTTTTTTTAGCTTTTGGCCTGTTTCCCTTCGGGGCATGTTGCATTTGTTGTTGTTGCCCTTTTTGTTGTTGTTATTGTTGTTGCTTTTGCCCCCTTTCGAAGGATGTAATTAAAAAAAAAAGAAAAGGCAGCAACAGCTCGCTCAGCCTGCTGCTGGCAGGAGCAGGGACAAAAAATGAGCTCCGGAGCTTGTAAACTTTGCTGCACACGACACTCGAAGTTGCGACAACGCCGCACCACCATCGCAGCATCGCAGCATCGCACCACCTTGCCACTGCCCCTCCCCCGCCACCATCTCTCCGTCTCAGTCAGTCACTTAGCCAGCCACGCCCTCGCTGGGGGGCGGTGGGGCGGCCAAATCGATGAGCTGCTCTAACGATATCCATAGCTCAAAGCCAAATCTCGGCACAAACAGGATATACATATGGTTCGGCAGTCAAAGTCAATCCTTGTGGATCCGCAAGGGCACTGAGAGAAATATGTATATCCTTTATAGGTCCTTCTATGTCGCTTTAAAAGGACCTTTTCAAAGCAACATAGCTCCTATCGACAAGTGTACTCCCGACCCTGGACAGGACCCAACCTCCTCTGAACTGTTTCCCATCGAATCTGTTGAATGATGCCGCATCCGTTGCGACTTGGGTTTTGTAGTCAAGTCAGCTTCTGTTTTCCCTTTTGGCCACCTCTCGTTGTTTTTTCTTGTTTTCCCTTTCCTTTTTTTCTGCTGTTGTTGTTGGAGAAGCCTTTGTTTCTTATCCCCCTGGCTTGCTTTTTTTTGCGGGTATTTTCCCTGTGATATTGAGCCGGCTGGCACTCAAAGGAAAGCCAGAGCTTTCCTACTACCAACTACCATCCCCCCACACAGTTTCCTTGACGTATTTGGTTTAGAGTGATTTGTTTGGAGCTGGGCTGGGAGCGGGACGGTTAAAGCCGGGCTAAGAGCTGCGTTCGCATTGCGATTTCAGGCTCCAAGCTGGGTGAGAGGGCGGGATGGACGGAAATCAACTGGCCATCAAACGGAGCTGAAAGTGAAACGCTTAGCTTCCATCCAGATTCCCATTTTCAATCTCTCTCCCAGTCACAATTCCCCGATTCTCCGAATCACATATCCAGATTCAGTATCTCGGGTCTTGGCCGGACTCGCTTGAGTGGACAGCAACAGGAGATGAGGGTCAGGGGCATCCTTGGACAAGGACACATCAAACATAATACAAATCTAAGGGTGGAGTAAGATTCAAAACAATGAAAAGAATTAAATAGTTAGGATTACTTGTTGGGCAATCTAAAGAACTACTCTCTCTCGTTGAATTATATTCTTCTTCAACGAGTGACGGGCTTAAACTAACGAGTAACTAGCTTATAGGCTTGTGGATCTAAAACGAGAAGCGAGTTGCCCCGAATAGAATGTCTTTTTTCTTTGAATCATATTCCTCAACCGAGTATCGGGCTTAAACCAACGAGTAACTAGCTCATAAGCATTTAATCTAAAACGAGTAGCGAGTTGGCCCAAATAATGTGTCCTTTTTCTCGTTGAATATTCTTCAACGAGTATCTGGCTTAGCCTTACGAGTAACTAGCTCATAAGCCTGTGATCTAAAGCGAGTAGCGAGTAGCCCCAAATAAAATGTCTCATTTATTTTGTTTATGTAATGTTTTGAAATAATCTTTTAATACAATTTTGACCTTCAATTGTGATTTTTTGCTCCATTTTTTGCAAGTACCAGAATATATAACGCTTTTTAATTGAACACAAAAGTCCTGCTCCGCATGTTAGTTTGAACGAGAGCGTTGTGAAACATAACAAAGGATCTTATTCAGGGGCATGTAGGTGCCAGTTCTGTCTAGGGTAAAAATTATTGATTTTGATTTTGGTTTCTTCCGTTAAGTAATCAAAAGGCTCCGGCATCTGACAACCGGTAGTCCGGCTAGTGGGGATTAGTCAAGGGAATCCTGCTTCCGGTCGTTCTAGTTGATCTTGTCCTGTCGCCCCGAATGCAGCGAGTGGCGAGTAACGAACTGCTTGCCCTTCGGCTTCCGCGATTCGACCTCGTGGGCCAGTTCGCGATGCTTGTCGTAAATGTATTGAACTCTCGACTGGCTGACCGAGTGGCGGCGACTCAGCGGGTTGTATAGGGGCCTGCGTGGACGCTCCTCGCCATCCGATTCCCTCTCCTTGCCGGCCTTCTTCTCCTGCATGGGGTTCATATCATCCAAGGAGCTGGGCGTTCCACTAAACAAGCGAATCGGTCTGCTGATGAACGAGGTGGTGGCCTTATTGAAGGACAGGGTCTTGGTATCGAAGTGCTTGGGGCCACCAACCGGGAGAGCGCTGAATCGGCGGGTGTCTAAGGGGGTTTCCAACAAAAACATTGCATAAGAAAATATTATAATTTAAGAAGGGTTAGACCTTAAAGAGATGTAGAAGATCAATAATATTATTATTAAAAAAACTTACTAAATCCCATCGTACTCTTGAGCAGCTGAACCTGCAAGTTGGCACGCATCTGGATCTGACGAAGCATCCTGGCTGTTGTTATGATTATTGGTTATTGATGATCAGGATTATCAGGACTATCAGGACTATCAGGTAATAGTTATTTGTTAATTGGCAATAATTAGTCGAAAAAGCGCTTTGAATTTGGAATTCAGATCTCTTCGGCTGCGGCAGAATTTTTTGATTGATTTTCGCACTAAAGTTCTTTGGTTTCAAAATAAAAAAAAAACAAAAAACACACAAATGGCTAAAATACGGTGGCGGGGGGGAGAGAGTTCTGACACGGCAGCACGACTTTCGATCAAACCAGACGTTTACTGATTTACTGATTTTGATGGACAACTCCCTAGCTAGGTCGATGATGCCGCTTCGATTTGAATTGTTTAAGCCCGATTTACCAAGAATACCGATTTGAAACCAACTACTTTTTTTACGATTTTTTAGATTTTTTTTTTGCCAGAGTGAAAAATAAAAATGATTCGACCAGAAGAGTAAAATGTGCTCCACGAAATGGAATGAACTGAACTGAAATCCCTCACAATCGACGTTCCTTGGCTCTGAATGTGAAAGCCAGGCCTACTACTCTATCGCTCCAGAGGACTACTATTTTCTTTCATTTTCCAGGGCCTACTCTCTATTTTTTTTCCTTCATCCTTTGCTTACATAGTCGTACGTTCGTTTCACATTTCCACTTGGCTGTTTTTCTCTTCCGTTTTCCATTTTCCGGCCAGTGGCAGTGGCCAGCCACTCGCCATTCCATTTCCAGCTCCACTATTTTTCCGCCATTTTTTTTGGTCATTTTTTGGCAGGCTTCTGCATATTTATAGTTCCGCCTGTTGACAAATATCGCGCCCTGTTGACTGACGGCCCGAAAAATCGTGGGCAGCCGGGGGAACCGGAACCGGAAGATGCACTGATTAGAAACATAGAGTATCCAAAAAAGCCAGAAAAAATCTGGAAAAAATAGACTGAAGGGAGTGGCCTAACATGGTCTGTTCAGAAAAATTCTGTCACGTCCTGGGGGCTCATGCCATTTAATTGGGGATCATGGGTTTTTGGAGGGAACTCTAAGGGGGGTTTGACATTAATAAGCTATGAAAGTCATTAAAAAATAATTGTTAATTAAATAATAATAGCTTGTTCCACATTTTTTTAATTTTAAGTTAAAGTGGGCCATCGATTTCATACAAATTTTGACGATTTTAAAACTCAAAAAGCTTAGACAATGTTTCAGAACTTTAATTATTAAAAATCTAAAAAAGTAAAAATCTTTTTTACTTTCTAGTTTTAAAAGTTAAGACACAGTTACTCCTTTTCCCCTTTTTTAGTTTTAGAAAAGGATTTATAATGCTTTCCAGCTTCTGAAGTATGTATTCCTGATACTTGTAGAGCTCAGAAGCTGAAGTCATGCATTTCGATCAAATTTTGAATTAATTGATCATTTTTAATCGATAATAATCGAGAAATAATCGATTATTTTATCTTAAAAGAAAAATTTAGCTGAGAAGTCAAGGAGAGTATCGGGTATCATATAGTATGGTAGCAGTATTGGTATTAGATAGTATTACATAAGGTATACAGAGGTATATAGGGTATATATAAGGTATATAAGGTACAAAAGGTATAAAAGGTATAAGGTATACTGGTCTGATTCCTAAAAACGGAAAACTATATCTGAAAAGTGCTTAAAGGCTTAGGAATGGAAATCTTTTACAAAATATCTCACAAGCTTGTATATCTTGGAGCTATAATGTGTATATATTTCATAAACCATCAAGTTGAGACCCAAAAGAAGTCTAATAATATTCCAATTAAAAACAAAAAGTTATAAAATCCACTTAAGACATTTTTTAAGTAATTTTTTATCAAAAAAGTCCTCTGGAACTAAGCAACTCCTCTGCTTTGAATACAAAATGATGTTAGGATAGTTTGGGCCGCATTTTTTAGAGATTGAAATATTAATAGACGAGATACAGAAACAGATACAAATAAAGATACAGATACAGATACAGATACAGATACAGATACAGAGGTAGAGATACAGATATAGAACCGAGTGGAGGATGTGAGGATACAGATCGTCGGTGGCAGCGCCGGCGCTACACTTGTCTTTGTTCAGCAATTTGCAGGACAATGGCTGAAAGGAGCGCCCGCGGCCGCACAATAAAAGCCACCCAGGACTACAGGTATCACTCGCATGTGTGGATTATTAATCCTTGATCCCTATACATGGATGGCATATATTAGCATTCGGCTAAGCCGCACTTAGGCCCAACCGGGGCCACTGCCCGATTGCCAGCCAGACAGCCAGTCTGGGATAATCCTTTATCGTTCGATCGTGCAGGTCCTTTGTTTTGGCCAGGACCTGCCCAGGGCCATTGTGCAACCGACACTTGTCCGGAGTGCTCCGCTGAATAGAAAAACAAACAAAAGCACACCCGGCCACAATGGGCTACTGCTCCTGGTAGGTGCTTCTTCCTTTGGGCTTCCCTCTATTGTTTTTATTATTTTTTTGGTTGGTTTTGGCCCAATTGATCCACTCAAGATAAATTAGGCCACAAAGTATGTGTAAGCTTAGCCAAGGGATCAGATTGGTTTTGTAATTCTAGAAGGTTTGAGCTAGGGCCAGAGGGCATAGGGCGTACGAGGATGGTTCCTCAGACGGCATGTCTTCCGGTTGGCGATTGCCTCAAACAAACAGGTTGAACCGAAACCAAGTGCAGATGTGTTTGAAATTATGTCCATCAAAAGGATAATACAGGATATGGAGTTTACTTCTTAGGGAGTTATTAGTGGGCGGTCTCTGAGAGAGTTTTTGGATCTAGTTTTGGAAGAGTTTCTTTAAAGGATGGAATGGGAAAAGTTTTATGTTAAATATTTATTCAGAAAATGGATAGAGATACTGATGGAAAGAGAATCCCTAGAATTATAAACTTTATAGATGATTCTTTTTAAAAAAAATGTTAAAAAAATATAAAACCTAAGGCTCTTTAAGGAAGTAGAGCCTTAAGTTCAGGTTGAAGGCGATATGATACCCGGTACTTTTCCCAATAAATTATTATTTGTTTTACTTTTAATAAACCTTTGAGAAACTATCCAAGAACTCTACTAGTAGCAGGCTTAGTAGCACCTACTAGTACTTGAGAGTTGAGAGAGTTTTTGGATCTAGTTTTGGGAGAGTTTCTACAAAAGATGGAATGGGAAAAGCTTTGTATTAAATATTTATTCAGAAAATGGATAGAGATGGAGATGATGGAAAGATAATTCCTAGAACTATAAACTTTATAGATGATTCTTTCTAAGAAAAATGTTAAAAAAATATAAAACCAGATCATAAGCAGGAAGTAGAGCTTTAAATAAAGTTTAAAGGCAATATGATACCCGGTACTTTTCCCAAAAAATTATTATTTGTTTTACTTTTAATAAACCTTTGAGAAACTATCCAAGACCCCTACTAGTAGCAGGCTTAGTAGCACCTACTAGTACTCCCAAAATTAATAAATAAAAGAAAAACCTCTACTTCCATAAAGCCACGTCCAATATTTTCCCCCAAAAAACATTCCTTCGAAGCAAGAAACTCGGCGAGTACATAAAAAATTACAATATAGAAAAGTTTATTACGAAAAATCCATGAAAATCAATGGAATGCGAGTAATAAACCGAGAAGAAAACAACCGACAAGAGCGACCCCCTCCGAAAGGATCCCCAGGGGCGGGGCTGAGTGCAATTATTAAAATAATGTCCTCAGGCCATTGAGTTCATAACGCGAATGAGGCCGCAATAAAATAAATAAATGAAGAGGAACTTGTCCTCAAATGAGGCATGCAAATGTTGCCAGGCGAACAATAACACTGCCAGGACCAGGACCCTGGCCGGCACTGCCAGGACTCACCAGCCATCAGCTTTATCATGGTCATGTCCTGGCCCATTCTGGCCATGAAATTTATTAAAAACAAGCCAACAACAACAAATCCACGGCCCAGAGTTCACATTCCCAGAGTTGGAGGTTGCAAAAAAAAATAAATATATCGAAGGAGGAGGAAGGAGGGAGGTCCTGGCTTTTTGGATGCTGGATTGCTCAATTTTCGGCCATTGGCCACAGCTGTTGGGTCTGATAGATTAAAGGCCAGCCAGATATTAAATCTGGGGCTTTCTCTTTATTTTTATTTTTATTTTTATTGGCCAGTGTCCTAGCACTCCTTTGCCGCGGAAATCAGAGAGCGAGCCAGCTGGGATATTATTAAAGTCATTCAAGAGATTTCCAAAAGTATCCAGGGGACAAGAAATAAGGACTAGAAAATGGTACTAGAGTTGGTAGTTTTTTTATCTTACGGATAGGGTTTTGGAAGTGGGTTTAAGACTAGTTTAGACTACTTGGTCTGATATCTGTTTATGGTTTCAACTTTTATACTTCTTCTATAAGGAAGTAAGGTAGTACTCTATATAGAGGAGGGAAGTGTTAAGGTTTCTAAGGACTCTTCTATATAGAACTAGAGGCTTAAGGTTGCTAGGTACTCTTCCACGTAGAACTAGAGTCTAAGGATTCTATGTAGAGTCTAGGGAACTCTATTCCCAAGCATCAACCTTTCTATATGGAATAGAATAGAACTCTTCTTCCTCTAAATATTATTTAAATAATTCTAGATAAAAATCCAAACTTTTAGTCCTAAAAGGACTAAAGTCCTAAACCAAAAGAAAGTAAAAACTTTCTCGTCTGCTTACTTTCCCACACACATTTTTTATGAAAAATTCGCTCAATACTTTTGCCAATAAATTGTTGCAGTTTTTTCGACAAGATAGCCCTTAAGGAAGTGTGACTGTGACCGGGAGCGATTTGTGGGATCAGGATCGGCGAAGTGACCCCCGTCCTGGAGAGTCCTTAACCCGCCACAAGTCGAGGGGGTGGATTCGAAAAAAAATACAAAAGGCATGAAATGTGGCACGACCCGGGCCGGAGGTGGAGGTGAAGGAAGGACAAAAATAAGTTGGAAAGTTCAAGTGTATAATTTCGTAACAATTGGGACAGTTTTAGTGCTTCGCCGGAACCCAGAGTGTTGGCTGGTGGTTGCTCCTGTTCGTCCTGCGGCCGTGTCCTGTTTACGGGCAATCTTTCCCCCGAAAAACGATTCGGCGGGCGACTTAAATGCGGTTTCGTGTTACACATGTGCCTCTAATTAGCGACTGTTTAACGATAACAAGGACAACGGGTCCTGTAACTAATATGCCAGAAAATTAGACACAACCCAGGGCTGGGGAGGGTGTCCTGCGAGGGTGAGGTCCTGCTAACGAGCATGAAATTATTATCGAACTGCTATTAATGGGTCCTCCTCCGACAACACAGGAAACTCCCCGACACTTGTCCTCCAAATGTGTGAAGCAGGTCATAGCTTGTTATCTGGGATCCTTGGCACATCCTTGCAACACTTTTCACACGAATTCCGGCGCCACAACGCTCTCAAGTACCTTTCGAAAATCCACTTCCGTCACAAAAAATCAAATTCGATTCCCAAATCTCGGGGGGGAAAAAAACTAAAGATCTCGGAGCTGGGCATAGCAGCTGTTTTGGATTTATCCTTCCTCTAAAAAGGACACTAGCCATCACTTTGCATATCATCCCGGGGATTGACTTGCTTTTTGCCGGGGGCTACCGGGCGGGGGTCCTCGCGGCTTGGGGTCCTGGGCACCAAATCGGATTTGGAGCTTCAGGCGTTAATATTTTTGGACCCCGACCGCTCCGATAAGTGAAAAGCTGCCACTGTCCTTTTGATCCTGGGTCGTGGCTTGCCCTGGGAAGGGTAATAGTGGGGTATGTTGGACTTCAGAAGGGGTTTGGGTAATAATAGGTACTATTTCTAGAATTCTACATTGTTTGAAGAGTTTTTGGTCAGGTTTTATGAATTTTAAAGATTATATTTAAGATATTTTGCATTAAGATCTTTATTATTTTAGTTTTAGTATAAAAAAAATGGAACTAAGGATAGAAAATATTCAATGAGGCTTTATTTGAAGAGTTCTTCTTTATTTAAAATGTGAAATGGGAGGAAAAGTTTCGTAAGTTCTTCAAAAAATATTTAAATATATGATAGTCCATGATGGAGTCTAAACATTATAAGTTAAGATATAGATAGTTCTACTATATAGTTCTTTCAGAAAGATCTATAATATAGCTCTGAGGACTTGAGCTTTTGAAGACCTTGGATCTTAAGATTCTTAAGAATATTTATTTTTAAAAAATCTTCATAAATTTGTAGTCGCACTTTTTAAAGAAAATAAATTATTTCCAAGAGTTCTTAAAGTAAAATTTTAGGAAAAATGATCTTTCTATTAAATACTCCTTTTCCAGGGTATCCCTTCCTTCCATGTCCTGGTCGTCCCTTTTTGTGATCCAATACACTTGCCTCTCGGCCCGAACTTAATTTTTTCGCTCCGGCCCTCCTTTTGTTTTGTGCAAATTGAGTTACCCCCGAGAGTGGGTGTGAGGTGTGGGTGTGAGGTGTGGGTGTGTGGTGGGGGTGGTGGTTCCGTGTAGGTTTCGACTTGGGCTTCGGGTTCTACATTGATGCCCACTTTGTTTTAATGCGCGCCGATATGTGAGCCGCAGGGCTTAGGCCAGACACATTGGCCCAAAGGACACGACACACAAAAAAAGGGCAAGAAAAAGGGGGCAGAGGACGGAAATAGAGAAGGAAGACCTTAACCCCCAGATATATATGTGTATGGGAGAAAGGCCCACACATGACCAGGCCCACACCACCGCCCTCTTAGGGCGACTTGGTGTTGATTTTTCAACCGAATCGAGAAAATTTGTTGGCTGAGATCCGTTGAGGCGTAGACCATAATCAACTTCAGTGGCCAAGACTCAATTTATATTTTGGCAATAACTTGCAGCAGCTTGCTGGGCGAAGGCACTGCGAGAAAAGCCTAGATGGCTTTTATTTTATTATTTTTTTTAGCCATTTCTGAGCCAGACTTTTCTTCAAGTATTTATCCTTTTTCGCCCCCAGACTGGCTGGTGTTGGTCCGTTTTGTTGTAAAATAAAATTGAAAAAGGATTTCCGCTTGTAGTCCTTTGGTCAGCCAGGCAACCAAAGTCCAGCTCCGCCACCTCCGCAGCCCAGGACATGTGGTCCAGGACATTTTTCGGTTCAAAGGTGTACATTTTATTTGAATTATTCGCAAAAGGTCAACTGTTGTGTTTGTGTTTATTTGTATATTTCATTTTCATTTGATTTCTATTTCTATTTCTATTTCTATTTCTGATTTAGATTCTGATTCTGATTTTGAGTTGGTTTGTTACGTGTTCGGAATGCCGGATTCGTTGTTGGAGTTTTCTTAGCCAATTCCAGAGACCAGAGACCTCTGGCCATTGGTTTGATTTAACTTCCGGTCATTTCATTTCCTCTCCTATTTTTTAGCTCAAAGATGAATGCAAATAATACAAAATATATATATATATATACATATTCCTATTCCTGACTTGAAAGTCAATTTGTGAAGGGAACTGAAGGGAAAAAGTCACTTTTTAGCAGAAAAAGAGTTTCATTTTTATTTTTTTTTTAAATGGTTTGAAAAAAGTCATTTTTTAGAGACTTTTCTCACCAAAAACTTGTCCAAGTTATTCCCTTTTTCGTCCTTTTCGTCCAGCTGCAATGTTGAACAAAAAATTGGTCACACGCCGCCACTTGGCACTTGAGGACTGCACCAGGACTACAATAATCGTCCTGCCAAATGAATACATCAAACTCACAAGTCACACCTTTTCTTTCCTTTTTTCGTCACGCTCATCTCTGCTGTTTTCAAATCGATCCTTATAAAGGATATCCATACAGGACCATGGTCCCGCTGTGGCCAAACGACTGCGGTCGACCCCGCCACAGCAAAAAGAGGACAAAAATTTAATAAAATAGAAAAAAAATAGAAAGGACGAGCATCGGGAATCTGGAATCCATAAGGATGGTGCATCGAATCAATTGGAAGTCCTTGCAATCGCCAATTGGCGAGTAACATTGCAGCATTGTCTCCGATTTCTGGGCTTCCCGGTTTTCGGGCCGGCAATTATTTGGCGAAAAATTGCAATTTTCATGCTCGGCAACACATGCCAAGCTGCGTCCTGCCAAAAGGACATTCGGAGCGGGTCTTCCTCCCCGTCCCTTTCCACTTGAGAGAATGGCCCACCACTTTTGTGCCTTTTTCCGAAATAATGTCATCAAATCGGTCGTGATTTAGTGGAAAATTAGGAATGTCCCTGGCCTGTGGGATGATTTTTGGGAAAATCTGGGAAAAGTATCGGAGGGGAATTGGGTGGAAAATAAGGATAGTTTTGGAGGGAAGTTAGAGGAAGGACTTAAAAATAATAAAAGAGTAAGTAGAATAGAAATGAAACCTTATAAGTTATGAAAATGAAAATAATATCTATGAAAGATATACCTCTTCCTAGTAATATCCCTCCAAAACTTTCCAGGGATATTTTCTAAAAAAGACTTCAAACTGATTGTTGTTGAAGGACAACACCTCGTTGTCCTTTTGTTTTCGACCATTTCCGGTGGAAATTGCCGGACTGGACATTCTATTTTATTTGATAGGCCACTCGACTCTACACTCTTTACTCTCCACTCTCCACTCTCCACTCTTCACTCTCTACTCTCCACTCGACTCCACTTGGAGTTTCATCCGATTGTCATTCATCCGATGGGCTTCCGGCCCCTCTTTCTGCTGGCAGTCTCGCCTCCAAAGTTGTCCCGAAACTGCCTCCCTCCCCGAGATACCCTCCCCCTCTCCCCCTCTCTTTCAAAGCCCAGATGCCATCTCTTTCGGGTTTTTTTCAAATATTTTTTTTTATTTTTTGTACATTTGCATTTCGATAAAGTTTCAAACAATGGCAACTTTGTCGGCGGTTGGCATTGAGGCCGTTGAGGTTAGAGCAGCTGGTTCTGCCGGAGCTGCCTCGACGACAGCTCCGTGCCGGGGCACAAATCTCGCGTCTCAGGGGCGGCAATTATGAGGCCTTAATTATGATGCCGACGACTTCATTCCAGGCGGTCGGGGCGTGCGAGGCGTGATAGCAACAAAGGCGACGAGGGAGGAGCTGGGTGCCGGGCCTCCGGGCTGGTCACTTCCGCGGTCAGTCCGAATCTAGAGAGTTAATATGGGAGCGCTGGGCACCCAGAGTGGTCAAGCGATTCACCGGCATGTGGTGGTGCAATGGGAGCAGGCTGCTTATCTACAGCTGATTTTCGACCAGGACTCGCCGGATGGAAGGGGCAGTAGGCGCTCTAAGGACCTCATGCCGGGCTAATTGCCTCACGACCAGTACGGCCGGGCATGAGGCCTTCACCCGACCAAATTAGCTCGAGAAGAGTGGGAATATGGTTGTTACTTGGAATGCCAGCCAGAAAGGACTCTGATAAAGGACAACAGTTGCCAAATCAGAACAGCTGTCCTTTTTGTTTCTCCTAAAATGTAGATCAGGTAGTAAATGGATTACAAAACTATTTGGATCAAAGTGCAAATGGAAATAGATCATTGCGCCAAAAGCAGCACCATCAAGATCAAGGATCAAGGATCTGGGATCTAGGATCTAGGAAGAGGGATTCCAATTACACCCGAACCAATGTCAAAACATGCAACTGCCCTCCAAAACAACCCAACAACTGCTTCCAGTTAAAATGATGTAATGGGCTGGAAAATGCGATCAGGTTCTCCAATTTGTTTTCCCATTTTCCCGAAAAGGGATCGTTTTGGGACTCAATTACAAACAAGGATAACAACAGGCTCTCCTCTTTCCAAGTAGGTGCCACTTGTTTCTCCCCGCATTTGACAACTCAATTGCAAAGTGCCTCAGGGAATGGCAGGACAACTGCTGTTTCTCCATAAATCAGGCCACAGACGAGTGCGATTGGCGCCAGTCTAGTCCAATTTTTAAAAGTCCTTCGAGTGTCACATTGTCTCGGCTTTGTTGTCCGTTTATGTAAATATTTGGGAGATGCCCGAGAGATACTCCACAATTCCGCCAGTTGAAACCCAACGCCATTGCATAATCCAATAAAAAAGGATGGCCGATGGTCAAGGATGGGAAAGGATTCTGAGAAGGAGGGCAGTCAGTAGGTACTGTCATCCGATACTGATTCGAGATACAAGCCATTTTAATCCCAAACAAGGCCCTACCAAGCTTAATCGATAATTATCGATAGATATCGATAACTGTCTAGGAGAGTAAACTTTTTCCTCGTCCCAGTAGGCTGTGGCTTTCTCGTTTCCTCGACTAGGCACCTGTCGGCGTCGCTTCCATTCAGTTCAAGCCACATATTCGAGTAGACAACACGCCTCGTTTGTAGTCATTTTTTTTCTACGGTCATTTGGTGATTTTTAGAATTTTTCAAAAGCTATTTTTCATTTTGGAAATTTCTAGAGACTTTGAAAGTATTGCGGAATTCGTGAAAAATGTTTAAGCGCTTACGTCATCAGCTGAAGGCCATCAAGACGGTCTCTGAAGTCATAGCCAGTGAGTATTCTAGAGGAGGGTATTCCTCATAGTGGAGGGTATTCCTCATAGAGTAGGGTATGCCTTCTAGAAGAGGGTATTCCTTACAGAGTAGGGTATGCCTTCTGGAAGAGGGTATTCCTTATAGAGTAGGGTATACCTTCTAGTGGTGGGTATTCCTTATAGAGTAGGGTATGCCTTCTAGAAGAGGGTATTCCTTACAGGGGAGGGTATACCTTATAGAGTAGGGTATGCCTTCTAGAAGAGGGTATTCCTTATAGAGTAGGGTATACCATATAGTGGAGGGTATACTTTATAGTAGAGACTACACCTTATAGAGTAGGCTATACTTTCTAGAGGAGGGTATACTTTCAAGAGGAGGGTATACATTCTAGAGAAGGGTGTTCCTTATAGAGTTCGATATACCTTATAGAGTAGGGTATTACCTTATAGAGTAGGGTATCCCTTCTAGAAGATGTTACAACCAAAGAGGTGGGCTCTCCAGTGAGTAGAAGGCTTTCTTCTTTTTGGCGCTAATGATTTTCAATCTTTTTCAAAGAAAAAAAAGTAGAGTGCTTAGGAAAGGAATTGAACCCGGGACTAGAAGCTAGAAAAGAAAACCTTTGAAGCCAAAGGCACTCTCACAGCCATAAGGTAGTTTTCTAAAAAGTTTCCCATTTGAAGGTCGCGGCGAGGTCAGCTTCACCGCCACCCACACACCCCTGTCCCGGAGACAGCAAGGCGGCTGCGTTCAGGCCGCGATGGCCGATCGGAAGGTTGAGGCATCCATGCTGGTGGCCCAGCTTCGACGACGGGAGCAGGAGCGCCTGCGGGAGCGAGATCGGGAACCGTGGTTCGAGGTCTACAAGCGCCTCAGCGCCACTCCGCCCGCCGACCGGCGCCGGGAGCAGGAACTGGAAATGGAACTGGAGCGCCAGTGTTTCCTACCCATGGGCCTGGCGGCGGGCAGTGCGTGTGGCGGCGGCGGCAGTGAGGGGGCCGGTGGCGGCGGCGGCGGCAACGACGGCAACCGCGCCTTTCCGCCCGAAGTCTCGCCCATCGAATTGTGGCGCCAGCAGCAGCGCCGGCAGCAGCAGCGGGACGAGCGTCAGCGCCTGGAGGAGCAGCGACGGGAGCTGCGCCTGCGGAGGTCGGAGGAGCAGCAGGTCCTGAAGAATCTGCCCCGTGGGCTGCCCGGTGTCCGCACCCCCCGGAGGACACCACCACCGCCTCTACCATCTCCGGCGAAGACGTCGGCTCCGGTGGCTATTCCGGCGATCAAGGCAATGGGGATGCGACACTTGGGGCGGGCCAGGGCAGCGGCGATCAGCGCCCGGCGACAGGAGGTCCGGATCCAACGCCGGCTCCTCGAGGAGGAGCGGAAGGATCGAGAGGTAGTACCGTTCGCCGGGCCGCTGCAAGCCCTGGCCCGCTTCCGGAAGTTCTAACGGACCAAGGAGGAGACACACAGGATGAGGGTTCTCTCCCCAGAAACCCCTCCCCCCCCAGGACTCTTCAAACCAGATGCGCCAAAAAAAAAAACCAAGGACGATGAACAAAAAAAAAGAATCTGCCGAGACTTAACCCCTGACTGCCGCAAAATTCAAAAAAAAAAGGAAAGAAAGACCCAGGGACTTCCACAGAGACTCCCCGCTTCAATCTTTGAATCAAAATTTTCCGGAAAACCCTCTCTTGGCCTCGAAACCCAAAGACCTCAAAATCGGAAGCAAGGCGAGTAGTTGGTCCCGCGACGCGAGATCCAGGAAGAGCGAAGAAAATGCAAAAAAAAAAATAGTTGTATGTAGTCCCATCGGGTCAGAGTGCGTGTCAGTGGAAGCTCTACCCCAGAATGTGGTTTCCAGAAGCTCTAGGCCCCCGGATCGATGGGAGATGACTGTACCGAGCTGTGGATGTCGTTGCGAGATGTGTTTGTTTCGTGATTGCAGGGATACTTCCTCATGAATAAACTACCTTTATAAAAATATAAAAGGGGGGCGTCCTTTAGGGCTTCTCCTGACACTTGAACCCTTTTTTTTTGGGCTGCCAGGGCCCAGCCACCCCCTTCATTAGCCAGGTTGCAGGGGCAAACAGGCCAAATACAATATTATTTTACATGGCCAAACAATGCGACGACGCCACTCGAGTTGAAAATTTACAGGTAAACACGAGGCTGCCACTGCCACTGCCGCTTGCCACTGCCACTTGCCACTCCCACTTGCCACTGTTGCCTGCGAAGGTGTAAAAGTCAAAACAATGACAAGAAAATTAGCTATAAATGTTGGCCCCCCTTTTTTCTGGGCTCTCTGTTTAACCAGCGACTGGCGGCTGCCGGCTACCACAGGGAAAAGGGGGGCACTACGAGTGAAAAACGGTTGGCAAGTCAATAAATAAACAACTGACTGACGAAAAAAAAAAAAGGGGGGCCCCCTGAGCACACAGAAGGTTGATTAATACGGGGCCAAAGGTCGGGTTAGCTCTGGCAATAAACAATATTTAATTTAACACATGTCGGCTCTATTTGGGAACATTTTCGAGAGGGATTTTGACAGGAAAAGAGGGGATTTATTTCAAAAAAGGGTTGTCATTTTTCGACATTTTTCAAATAATTATTTTATTAGTTAATTTTAGGAATTATTTAAACTCTAAGTGCAGGGACTGGACTGTGCTTTCTCTTTTTCTTTTTATTTATTTGGCATTTACTTAAAGTTGCTTATAAATATTTAAAGTTTAAACTAAGTGATTATATTTTGAATAATTTTTTAAGGCTTTTTTTTTATTTTTTTAGATAAAAAGACTTCTAGAAAGCCACTAGTCTATAGTTTTAACTATAAGCTAGCTTTCTATAAATAAATAAATAAAATATTTTTAGAAATATTTTGAAAAACAAGACAGAGTGGCAACACTGTTTTAGAGATGTTTTTGCAAGTCTTGGCCTATAAG
Organism: Drosophila monieri; assembly: GCA_035047585.1. Taxonomy (NCBI): domain Eukaryota; kingdom Metazoa; phylum Arthropoda; class Insecta; order Diptera; family Drosophilidae; genus Drosophila; species Drosophila monieri. Next base: position 7,596,446 of record JAWNPJ010000061.1, on the reverse strand, counting down.
TCTTATAATAGGGATTACTTTGGTGATCAGTTTCTAAAGTTTCTCTGGACTGGTGATCAGTTTCCTTGGACTATTTTAAGGACTATTATATCCCTCATTTATTTATTATTTATTATTTATTTATTATTATTATTATTTATTATTATTTATTATCTCTCATTTATTTATGATTTAATTTTGGAACTACTCTCCACTACTAATATTTTATTTCTTTAAAAAAGAAATACTTTTTAAAAGTCTTGCATTCATCTTAAGATCTTGTATCTCTATGTTTTTATAACTTCAAGGACTTCAAGGACCTTATAATTATCCTTAAATTTAAAATTAAAACCACCAAGTGTAAGAATTTATTTAAATTAAGAAACTAACTCTAGTTTCTTGTGATTATTTTTTCTTTTAAACTTTTTTTGTTTCTGGAAAATCAAAGAGAATCGATGCTTCGACTTTTGAGTTCAAACTGCCAGGCCAGGGGGAAAAGGTCAAAGTTTACCCACCGCCACCGCTGGCAGTCGACTCTTTTTTGTTTTTTGGTGTTTTTCGCAGGACTTTTCCGGGCGTTTGTTTTCCCAGAACCGAGCCGGCGCGCTAATGCCAACAATGTTAATTAGCGCCGAATGCCTTTTGTTTTAATTGTCGGGGCCGGGCCCGAGATTTGTTCGGCAACTAAGCCGGTCCATGGGATGGGGCTTAATGGCAGTAGGGGATGTTCCAAAAAAAGTATTGAAAAAATGAAAAAAAAATTTTAAAGGAAAAATCAGTGAAAGGACGAGGGTTAGATGGCCAAGTTAATTGCATTTCTCGCGGAAGAATGCCTTTGGCCGTTCAGGACGCCACCCGCTGGCCTAGCGCGGCGAGTGTTGGCACAACACGAATCAAGCCGGCAGGATCGCCGGGGCAAGGATCCCGAAAGAGTCCTTCGACAACAAACAGGAGCTAGTCTAATAAGGTTACCACTCGAATGGAAAACTATTTAAGAGGCAAAATAAAGGGGTGAACCTGAGGTGGTGCTGGGAATTCGATTAAAATTACATTTTTCACAGCAAGGAACAGGACACGCTGCGTGAATCCTTTTGATTGTTGCTCGCATTTGCAACTTGTGCAGCGCATTTCATTTTATTTCATTCGAGTTTCATTTGTTTCTGTTTCTGTATTTTATTTTATATTTTTTATTCTATACTGTGTCCTGTGTCCTGTGTCCTGGGCTGTGTCCTCCCTTTCTACCCTGCCGTGCCCATTTGATGATGACAACCCTTCGCAGGCCGTCCCGCGCCACAGGACACTACTGCTGGCGAGGATCGGGTCGGAGGGCTGGAGCGAGGAGCTGGTTCTGGTGATGAGGGCCAAGGGGCGGACAGGATGCAAAGCCAGCCACGTTGTGGGCTCACGTACCCGGCCACAAGCGAGGTCTACCAGAGCAACCCCCAACCAGATGGAATCATTGTTCTACACTCGAAAAAAAAGTTAATATTTTATCAAAAAAACAAGGTAAGCAGAAGGAAGGAGTTTATTCTTTTTTAATCCAACTTATTCTTTTACCAAAGTAATTATTTAATATTTTAAAAATCTGTAGAAATCATAAATTAAAGTCTAAATTCTGGTAGTTCTTCTTAAAACTCTAGTAGACCTTTTTTTTATTCCATAATCCATCTATTAGTTTGGATAAAAAAAACTGTAGCTCATTTGTAGAACATTTCTTCTCTCACTGTACTTCTCGGTCTCGTCCTTAGAGTCCTTGCTGGGCTGCTGCGTGTAGTCGTCATCAAAAAGGACACTTGACGGCTACAACAAAGGCCGATGTTGCGCTGCCACCGTTTGCTATTTTATTTCTATTCGCCTCATTCATTCATTTGCAGCTTTTAGCGCTGCCTTTTGTCCGTGCCCGTCGCCCCGTCTCTTTCTAATGCCTCCCTCTCTATCGCTCGCTCACTCGGCAATGAGTCCTTTGCACTCCTTGGCCGCTGTGCGCCTGATTATCCTTTCAATTAAATTGTAGCGTAACATTTTCCACATCGCTGCCAGCGCAGCAGTAGTCGTTCGCAGAAAGAGACAGAGATCGCGGGGAGGGAGAGAGAAAGAGAAAGAGTGAATAAAAAATAAAAAATAAAAAATAAGAGCTTAAAAATATGTAGAAGTGAGTGTAAGTGGAACAACTGGCCTTTTCTGGGCAGAGTGTGAATGCAACCGAGGGAAGTGAATGCCTGAATGAATGCCCGAGTGAGTGGATGAGTGAATGCGGGATGAATAAGTGAATGGGATGAATGGGTGAGTGAGTGAGATAGTGAACGAGTGAACGCGTTCACGAATGAATGCCTAAATAAGTGTGGCTGTTGATTTTCAGAGTTTATTTAAGCATTTTTGAAGCCATTTTGTTGAAAAATGGTTGAAAAATAAGGATAGCTGTGATTTATTTAATAATTATTTCAATTAAATAAATAAAATTAAGGCTCTTCTCTCCTCACTTTTATTAAAAAAAGGACAACTAAGCCTCCTAAAACACTCTTCTCTTTTGCGATTTCTAATCCGGCCCGTCCTGTCCGTTGTCTATGGTCCTGCCTCCTGATTTATTTATTTATTTATTATTACATTTGACTGATTGCCGACACCAGTCCATGGCCCTGCCACCCCCCTTAAAAAATTGTAGAAAAATAAAATACTCCCCCCCTCGACAGCTCATGTATTATGGACAAGTTGATTGTCGTGTGGCTCGGCATGGGGCTCCCTTGATTTGCGCTGATTCTCGTTTTTGTTGCCAAATCATATTATATGTCATGTCATCTATTATGCAGCGATGCCCAAATAAAATCCCACTTAGGAGAGGACGCAAATGGAAGTGGCATTAGAATTGAAATCAAATTCCCAGCTCAGCCAGTCTTAATTCCATGAAAAAAATCAAGCCCTTTGACATATTTTTGGTTGAATTTTATAAAATGGAGGTTGTATTTTATTTCAAGACTATTTTGAAGCTGTAGTTGCAGTTGTGACTTAAACTCTAATCACTTTAGTCTAATATTTCCCCTTTTCAGGCATTAAATCGCGAGTACTCGAACAGGTTCGAGTGTTGCCCGAAAATGGAAATTGTTTGGCCAGAGGAGGGGCTGAAAAGAGTTGAGCAAATAGGAGACACGTTCGGATAACTAATGAAAAGCGGCCACTGGCTAGGGTACAGTGGAGCCTGGTGGCAGCTCGCCACAGTACCGACTATCCCCGCCCAGCCAGGCTACACTGTCCACAATTTGTTGTCCTTTTTCTCTGGCATTGATTTGAGAGGCAAACAGGCCAACATCCAGCCATCCAGGCTGGCAAACAAGCAAGTCAGTCAACAGGCCTCGCATTGCCATTCGGTGTCTGCCCCCAGCTCCTGCATTTCCGTTTGGCCAAAAAAGGAAAAAAATGAATCCCAGAGGGCTGAGCTGGGAGGAGACAGAAAGGGGCAAGTCCCTCAAAGGTGCGTTTATCGCCAGGACGAGATCTCAGTGGCAGAGGTCGGCTGCTTTTCGTCATGCGATATCCTATATCATCACCTTTGTGACAGGACCAATTCAATCAGCGGTAATTATGTCGCATGTAAATCGTATCGTCCTCCCAAATCTCAAACCGAAACCGAAACTGAAACTGAAACTGAAGCCGAGGGTCAGGGATTAGTCCTTGATGTTTATTAAAAACACACCCAGGCAGGCATGGCCCTGCACCGGAGCGGGGAGGTGATTATTCCGATGCTTATCGCAGGGTGCAGCTCCTGGACGACTCCATTCACAGGAGTTACTCAATATTGCAGTGCCGGATGTCGGCCCGATTGCCATCTGAAAGGATCACCTGAGTGCGAGCCGGAAAAGGATCCTTTTCCCAAGGACAACAACGAAATGCAACCATCACAGGTGAGTCCTGCACAGCATTTTATGAAAATCTATAAAAAAACAAAGGATACTTTAAAACAAAGGATTAAATATTAAAGCTAAGGATGGGAGAATTGTAGAATTTTATTGCAGATTTATGAGGGGTTTCCCTTTCAAGTTGAGGGGTTTCCCCATTTTCGCCCTTGGCCCCTTCCGGAAGCCATAACTCCGCCAAAAGACGTCCAATCTGAAAAAGGAGCCCAATCCGTGATCAGCACTAGGAGAACCTTCATTCCTGATTTAAATCCTTGCTTAAATCCCATTTTAAAATTTTTCGATTTTTTCCAAGGGGGGACCCTATAAAAATGAGGGGTTTCCCATTTTCGCACTTGGCCCCCTTCCGGAAGCCATAACTCCGCCAAAAGACGTCCAATCTGAAAAAGGAGCCCAATCCGTGATCAGCACTAGGAGAACCTTCATTCCTGATTTAAATCCTTGCTTAAATCCCATTTTAAAATTTTTCGATTTTTTCCAAGGGGGGACCCTATAAAAATGAGGGGTTTCCCATTTTCGCACTTGGCCCCCTTTCGGAAGCCATAACTCCGCCAAAAGACGTCCAATCTGAAAAAGGAGCCCAATCCGTGATCAGCACTAGGAGAACCTTCATTCCTGATTTAAATCCTTGCTTAAATCCCATTTTAAAATTTTTCGATTTTTTCCAAGGGGGGACCCTATAAAAATGAGGGGTTTCCCATTTTCGCACTTGGCCCCCTTTCGGAAGCCATAACTCCGCCAAAAGACGTCCAATCTGAAAAAGGAGCCCAATCCGTGATCAGCACTAGGAGAACCTTCATTCCTGATTTAAATCCTTGCTTAAATCCCATTTTAAAATTTTTCGATTTTTTCCAAGGGGGGACCCTATAAAAATGAGGGGTTTCCCATATTCGCACTTGGCCCCCTTCCGGAAGCCATAGCTCCGCCAAAAGACGTCCAATCTGAAAAAGGCGCCCATTCCGTGATCAGCACTAGGAGAACCTTCATTCCTGATTTAAATCCTTGCTTAAATCCCATTTTAAAATTTTTCGATTTTTTCCAAGGGGGGACCCTATAAAAATGAGGGGTTTCCCATTTTCGCACTTGGCCCCCTTCCGGAAGCCATAACTCCGCCAAAAGACGTCCAATCTGAAAAAGGAGCCCAATCCGTGATCAGCACTAGGAGAACCTTCATTCCTGATTTAAATCCTTGCTTAAATCCCATTTTAAAATTTTTCGATTTTTTCCAAGGGGGGACCCTATAAAAATGAGGGGTTTCCCATATTCGCACTTGGCCCCCTTCCGGAAGCCATAACTCCGCCAAAAGACGTCCAATCTGAAAAAGGAGCCCAATCCGTGATCAGCACTAGGAGAACCTTCATTCCTGATTTAAATCCTTGCTTAAATCCCATTTTAAAATTTTTCGATTTTTTCCAAGGGGGGACCCTATAAAAATGAGGGGTTTCCCATTTTCGCACTTGGCCCCCTTCCGGAAGCCATAACTCCGCCAAAAGACGTCCAATCTGAAAAAGGAGCCCAATCCGTGATCAGCACTAGGAGAACCTTCATTCCTGATTTAAATCCTTGCTTAAATCCCATTTTAAAATTTTTCGATTTTTTCCAAGGGGGGACCCTATAAAAATGAGGGGTTTCCCATTTTCGCACTTGGCCCCCTTCCGGAAGCCATAACTCCGCCAAAAGACGTCCAATCTGAAAAAGGAGCCCATTCCGTGATCAGCACTAGGAGAACCTTCATTCCTGATTTAAATCCTTGCTTAAATCCCATTTTAAAATTTTTCGATTTTTTCCAAGGGGGGACCCTATAAAAATGAGGGGTTTCCCATTTTCGCACTTGGCCCCCTTCCGGAAGCCATAACTCCGCCAAAAGACGTCCAATCTGAAAAAGGAGCCCAATCCGTGATCAGCACTAGGAGAACCTTCATTCCTGATTTAAATCCTTGCTTAAATCCCATTTTAAAATTTTTCGATTTTTTCCAAGGGGGGACCCTATAAAAATGAGGGGTTTCCCATTTTCGCACTTGGCCCCCTTCCGGAAGCCATAACTCCGCCAAAAGACGTCCAATCTGAAAAAGGAGCCCAATCCGTGATCAGCACTAGGAGAACCTTCATTCCTGATTTAAATCCTTGCTTAAATCCCATTTTAAAATTTTTCGATTTTTTCCAAGGGGGGACCCTATAAAAATGAGGGGTTTCCCATATTCGCACTTGGCCCCCTTCCGGAAGCCATAACTCCGCCAAAAGACGTCCAATCTGAAAAAGGAGCCCAATCCGTGATCAGCACTAGGAGAACCTTCATTCCTGATTTAAATCCTTGCTTAAATCCCATTTTAAAATTTTTCGATTTTTTCCAAGGGGGGACCCTATAAAAATGAGGGGTTTCCCATATTCGCACTTGGCCCCCTTCCGGAAGCCATAGCTCCGCCAAAAGACGTCCAATCTGAAAAAGGAGCCCAATCCGTGATCAGCACTAGGAGAACCTTCATTCCTGATTTAAATCCTTGCTTAAATCCCATTTTAAAATTTTTCGATTTTTTCCAAGGGGGGACCCTATAAAAATGAGGGGTTTCCCATTTTCGCACTTGGCCCCCTTCCGGAAGCCATAACTCCGCCAAAAGACGTCCAATCTGAAAAAGGAGCCCAATCCGTGATCAGCACTAGGAGAATCTTCATTCCTGATTTAAATCCTTGCTTAAATCCCATTTTAAAATTTTTCGATTTTTTCCAAGGGGGGACCCTATAAAAATGAGGGGTTTCCCATATTCGCACTTGGCCCCCTTCCGGAAGCCATAGCTCCGCCAAAAGACGTCCAATCTGAAAAAGGAGCCCAATCCGTGATCAGCACTAGGAGAACCTTCATTCCTGATTTAAATCCTTGCTTAAATCCCATTTTAAAATTTTTCGATTTTTTCCAAGGGGGGACCCTATAAAAATGAGGGGTTTCCCATTTTCGCACTTGGCCCCCTTCCGGAAGCCATAACTCCGCCAAAAGACGTCCAATCTGAAAAAGGAGCCCAATCCGTGATCAGCACTAGGAGAACCTTCATTCCTGATTTAAATCCTTGCTTAAATCCCATTTTAAAATTTTTCGATTTTTTCCAAGGGGGGACCCTATAAAAATGAGGGGTTTCCCATTTTCGCACTTGGCCCCCTTCCGGAAGCCATAACTCCGAAAAAAGACGTCCAATCTGAAAAAGGAGCCCAATCCGTGATCAGCACTAGGAGAACCTTCATTCCTGATTTAAATCCTTGCTTAAATCCCATTTTAAAATTTTTCGATTTTTTCCAAGGGGGGACCCTATAAAAATGAGGGGTTTCCCATTTTCGCACTTGGCCCCCTTCCGGAAGCCATAACTCCGCCAAAAGACGTCCAATCTGAAAAAGGAGCCCATTCCGTGATCAGCACTAGGAGAACCTTCATTCCTGATTTAAATCCTTGCTTAAATCCCATTTTAAAATTTTTCGATTTTTTCCAAGGGGGGACCCTATAAAAATGAGGGGTTTCCCATTTTCGCACTTGGCCCCCTTCCGGAAGCCATAACTCCGCCAAAAGACGTCCAATCTGAAAAAGGAGCCCAATCCGTGATCAGCACTAGGAGAACCTTCATTCCTGATTTAAATCCTTGCTTAAATCCCATTTTAAAATTTTTCGATTTTTTCCAAGGGGTCCCCCTTTAAAATTGAGGGGTTTCCCCATTCTCGCACTTGGCCCCCTTCCGGAAGCCATAACTCCGCCAAAAGACGTCCAATCTGAAAAAGGAGCCCAATCCGTGATCAGCACTAGGAGAACCTTCATTCCTGATTTAAATCCTTGCTTAAATCCCATTTTAAAATTTTTCGATTTTTTCCAAGGGGGGACCCTATAAAAATGAGGGGTTTCCCATTTTCGCACTTGGCTCCCTTCCGGAAGCCATAACTCCGCCAAAAGACGTCCAATCTGAAAAAGGAGCCCAATCCGTGATCAGCACTAGGAGAACCTTCATTCCTGATTTAAATCCTTGCTTAAATCCCATTTTAAAATTTTTCGATTTTTTCCAAGGGGGGACCCTATAAAAATGAGGGGTTTCCCATTTTCGCACTTGGCCCCCTTCCGGAAGCCATAACTCCGCCAAAAGACGTCCAATCTGAAAAAGGAGCCCAATCCGTGATCAGCACTAGGAGAACCTTCATTCCTGATTTAAATCCTTGCTTAAATCCCATTTTAAAATTTTTCGATTTTTTCCAAGGGGGGACCCTATAAAAATGAGGGGTTTCCCATTTTCGCACTTGGCCCCCTTTCGGAAGCCATAACTCCGCCAAAAGACGTCCAATCTGAAAAAGGAGCCCAATCCGTGATCAGCACTAGGAGAACCTTCATTCCTGATTTAAATCCTTGCTTAAATCCCATTTTAAAATTTTTCGATTTTTTCCAAGGGGGGACCCTATAAAAATGAGGGGTTTCCCATTTTCGCACTTGGCCCCCTTCCGGAAGCCATAACTCCGCCAAAAGACGTCCAATCTGAAAAAGGAGCCCATTCCGTGATCAGCACTAGGAGAACCTTCATTCCTGATTTAAATCCTTGCTTAAATCCCATTTTAAAATTTTTCGATTTTTTCCAAGGGGGGACCCTATAAAAATGAGGGGTTTCCCATATTCGCACTTGGCCCCCTTCCGGAAGCCATAGCTCCGCCAAAAGACGTCCAATCTGAAAAAGGCGCCCATTCCGTGATCAGCACTAGGAGAACCTTCATTCCTGATTTAAATCCTTGCTTAAATCCCATTTTAAAATTTTTCGATTTTTTCCAAGGGGGGACCCTATAAAAATGAGGGGTTTCCCATTTTCGCACTTGGCCCCCTTCCGGAAGCCATAACTCCGCCAAAAGACGTCCAATCTGAAAAAGGAGCCCATTCCGTGATCAGCACTAGGAGAACCTTCATTCCTGATTTAAATCCTTGCTTAAATCCCATTTTAAAATTTTTCGATTTTTTCCAAGGGGGGACCCTATAAAAATGAGGGGTTTCCCATATTCGCACTTGGCCCCCTTCCGGAAGCCATAGCTCCGCCAAAAGACGTCCAATCTGAAAAAGGCGCCCATTCCGTGATCAGCACTAGGAGAACCTTCATTCCTGATTTAAATCCTTGCTTAAATCCCATTTTAAAATTTTTCGATTTTTTCCAAGGGGGGACCCTATAAAAATGAGGGGTTTCCCATTTTCGCACTTGGCCCCCTTTCGGAAGCCATAACTCCGCCAAAAGACGTCCAATCTGAAAAAGGAGCCCAATCCGTGATCAGCACTAGGAGAACCTTCATTCCTGATTTAAATCCTTGCTTAAATCCCATTTTAAAATTTTTCGATTTTTTCCAAGGGGGGACCCTATAAAAATGAGGGGTTTCCCATATTCGCACTTGGCCCCCTTCCGGAAGCCATAGCTCCGCCAAAAGACGTCCAATCTGAAAAAGGCGCCCATTCCGTGATCAGCACTAGGAGAACCTTCATTCCTGATTTAAATCCTTGCTTAAATCCCATTTTAAAATTTTTCGATTTTTTCCAAGGGGGGACCCTATAAAAATGAGGGGTTTCCCATTTTCGCACTTGGCCCCCTTCCGGAAGCCATAACTCCGCCAAAAGACGTCCAATCTGAAAAAGGAGCCCAATCCGTGATCAGCACTAGGAGAACCTTCATTCCTGATTTAAATCCTTGCTTAAATCCCATTTTAAAATTTTTCGATTTTTTCCAAGGGGGGACCCTATAAAAATGAGGGGTTTCCCATTTTCGCACTTGGCCCCCTTCCGGAAGCCATAACTCCGCCAAAAGACGTCCAATCTGAAAAAGGAGCCCAATCCGTGATCAGCACTAGGAGAACCTTCATTCCTGATTTAAATCCTTGCTTAAATCCCATTTTAAAATTTTTCGATTTTTTCCAAGGGGGGACCCTATAAAAATGAGGGGTTTCCCATTTTCGCACTTGGCCCCCTTCCGGAAGCCATAACTCCGCCAAAAGACGTCCAATCTGAAAAAGGAGCCCATTCCGTGATCAGCACTAGGAGAACCTTCATTCCTGATTTAAATCCTTGCTTAAATCCCATTTTAAAATTTTTCGATTTTTTCCAAGGGGGGACCCTATAAAAATGAGGGGTTTCCCATTTTCGCACTTGGCCCCCTTCCGGAAGCCATAACTCCGCCAAAAGACGTCCAATCTGAAAAAGGAGCCCAATCCGTGATCAGCACTAGGAGAACCTTCATTCCTGATTTAAATCCTTGCTTAAATCCCATTTTAAAATTTTTCGATTGTTTCCAAGGGGGGACCCTATAAAAATGAGGGGTTTCCCATTTTCGCACTTGGCCCCCTTCCGGAAGCCATAACTCCGCCAAAAGACGTCCAATCTGAAAAAGGAGCCCAATCCGTGATCAGCACTAGGAGAACCTTCATTCCTGATTTAAATCCTTGCTTAAATCCCATTTTAAAATTTTTCGATTTTTTCCAAGGGGGGACCCTATAAAAATGAGGGGTTTCCCATTTTCGCACTTGGCCCCCTTCCGGAAGCCATAACTCCGCCAAAAGACGTCCAATCTGAAAAAGGAGCCCAATCCGTGATCAGCACTAGGAGAACCTTCATTCCTGATTTAAATCCTTGCTTAAATCCCATTTTAAAATTTTTCGATTTTTTCCAAGGGGGGACCCTATAAAAATGAGGGGTTTCCCATTTTCGCACTTGGCCCCCTTCCGGAAGCCATAACTCCGCCAAAAGACGTCCAATCTGAAAAAGGAGCCCAATCCGTGATCAGCACTAGGAGAACCTTCATTCCTGATTTAAATCCTTGCTTAAATCCCATTTTAAAATTTTTCGATTTTTTCCAAGGGGGGACCCTATAAAAATGAGGGGTTTCCCATTTTCGCACTTGGCCCCCTTCCGGAAGCCATAACTCCGCCAAAAGACGTCCAATCTGAAAAAGGAGCCCAATCCGTGATCAGCACTAGGAGAACCTTCATTCCTGATTTAAATCCTTGCTTAAATCCCATTTTAAAATTTTTCGATTTTTTCCAAGGGGGGACCCTATAAAAATGAGGGGTTTCCCATTTTTGCACTTGGCCCCCTTCCGGAAGCCATAACTCCGCCAAAAGACGTCCAATCTGAAAAAGGAGCCCAATCCGTGATCAGCACTAGGAGAACCTTCATTCCTGATTTAAATCCTTGCTTAAATCCCATTTTAAAATTTTTCGATTTTTTTTCAAGGGGGGGACCCTATAAAAATGAGGGGTTTCCCATTTTCGCACTTGGCCCCCTTCCGGAAGCCATAACTCCGCCAAAAGACGTCCAATCTGAAAAAGGAGCCCAATCCGTGATCAGCACTAGGAGAACCTTCATTCCTGATTTAAATCCTTGCTTAAATCCCATTTTAAAATTTTTCGATTTTTTCCAAGGGGGGACCCTATAAAAATGAGGGGTTTCCCATTTTCGCACTTGGCCCCCTTCCGGAAGCCATAACTCCGCCAAAAGACGTCCAATCTGAAAAAAGGAGCCCAATCCGTGATCAGCACTAGGAGAACCTTCATTCCTGATTTAAATCCTTGCTTAAATCCCATTTTAAAATTTTTCGATTTTTTTCCAAGGGGGGACCCTATAAAAATGAGGGGTTTCCCATTTTCGCACTTGGCCCCCTTCCGGAAGCCATAACTCCGCCAAAAGACGTCCAATCTGAAAAGGAGCCCAATCCGTGATCAGCACTAGGAGAACCTTCATTCCTGATTTAAATCCTTGCTTAAATCCCATTTTAAAATTTTTCGATTTTTTCCAAGGGGGGACCCTATAAAAATGAGGGGTTTCCCATTTTCGCACTTGGCCCCCTTCCGGAAGCCATAACTCCGCCAAAAGACGTCCAATCTGAAAAAGGAGCCCAATCCGTGATCAGCACTAGGAGAACCTTCATTCCTGATTTAAATCCTTGCTTAAATCCCATTTTAAAATTTTTCGATTTTTTCCAAGGGGGGACCCTATAAAAATGAGGGGTTTCCCATTTTCGCACTTGACCCCCTTCCGGAAGCCATAACTCCGCCAAAAGACGTCCAATCTGAAAAAGGAGCCCAATCCGTGATCAGCACTAGGACTACCTTCATTCCTGATTTAAATCCTTGCTTAAATCCCATTTTAAAATTTTTCGATTTTTTCCAAGGGGGGGACCCTATAAAAATGAGGGGTTTCCCATTTTCGCACTTGGCCCCCTTCCGGAAGCCATAACTCCGCCAAAAGACGTCCAATCTGAAAAAGGAGCCCAATCCGTGATCAGCACTAGGAGAACCTTCATTCCTGATTTAAATCCTTGCTTAAATCCCATTTTAAAATTTTTCGATTTTTTCCAAGGGGGGACCCTATAAAAATGAGGGGTTTCCCATTTTCGCACTTGGCCCCCTTCCGGAAGCCATAACTCCGCCAAAAGACGTCCAATCTGAAAAAGGAGCCCAATCCGTGATCAGCACTAGGAGAACCTTCATTCCTGATTTAAATCCTTGCTTAAATCCCATTTTAAAATTTTTCGATTTTTTCCAAGGGGGACCCTATAAAAATGAGGGGTTTCCCATTTTCGCACTTGGCCCCCTTCCGGAAGCCATAACTCCGCCAAAAGACGTCCAATCTGAAAAAGGAGCCCAATCCGTGATCAGCACTAGGAGAACCTTCATTCCTGATTTAAATCCTTGCTTAAATCCCATTTTAAAATTTTTCGATTTTTTCCAAGGGGGGACCCTATAAAAATGAGGGGTTTCCCATTTTCGCACTTGGCCCCCTTCCGGAAGCCATAACTCCGCCAAAAGACGTCCAATCTGAAAAAGGAGCCCAATCCGTGATCAGCACTAGGAGAACCTTCATTCCTGATTTAAATCCTTGCTTAAATCCCATTTTAAAATTTTTCGATTTTTTCCAAGGGGGGGACCCTATAAAAATGAGGGGTTTCCCATTTTCGCACTTGGCCCCCTTCCGGAAGCCATAACTCCGCCAAAAGACGTCCAATCTGAAAAAGGAGCCCAATCCGTGATCAGCACTAGGAGAACCTTCATTCCTGATTTAAATCCTTGCTTAAATCCCATTTTAAAATTTTTCGATTTTTTCCAAGGGGGGACCCTATAAAAATGAGGGGTTTCCCATTTTCGCACTTGGCCCCCTTCCGGAAGCCATAACTCCGCCAAAAGACGTCCAATCTGAAAAAGGAGCCCAATCCGTGATCAGCACTAGGAGAACCTTCATTCCTGATTTAAATCCTTGCTTAAATCCCATTTTAAAATTTTTCGATTTTTTCCAAGGGGGGACCCTATAAAAATGAGGGGTTTCCCATTTTCGCACTTGGCCCCCTTCCGGAAGCCATAACTCCGCCAAAAGACGTCCAATCTGAAAAAGGAGCCCAATCCGTGATCAGCACTAGGAGAACCTTCATTCCTGATTTAAATCCTTGCTTAAATCCCATTTTAAAATTTTTCGATTTTTTCCAAGGGGGGACCCTATAAAAATGAGGGGTTTCCCATTTTCGCACTTGGCCCCCTTCCGGAAGCCATAACTCCGCCAAAAGACGTCCAATCTGAAAAAGGAGCCCAATCCGTGATCAGCACTAGGAGAACCTTCATTCCTGATTTAAATCCTTGCTTAAATCCCATTTTAAAATTTTTCGATTTTTTCCAAGGGGGGACCCTATAAAAATGAGGGGTTTCCCATTTTCGCACTTGGCCCCCTTCCGGAAGCCATAACTCCGCCAAAAGACGTCCAATCTGAAAAAGGAGCCCAATCCGTGATCAGCACTAGGAGAACCTTCATTCCTGATTTAAATCCTTGCTTAAATCCCATTTTAAAATTTTTCGATTTTTTCCAAGGGGGGACCCTATAAAAACGAGGGGTTTCCCATTTTCGCACTTGGCCCCCTTCCGGAAGCCATAACTCCGCCAAAAGACGTCCAATCTGAAAAAGGAGCCCAATCCGTGATCAGCACTAGGAGAACCTTCATTCCTGATTTAAATCCTTGCTTAAATCCCATTTTAAAATTTTTCGATTTTTTCCAAGGGGGGACCCTATAAAAATGAGGGGTTTCCCATTTTCGCACTTGGCCCCCTTCCGGAAGCCATAACTCCGCCAAAAGACGTCCAATCTGAAAAAGGAGCCCAATCCGTGATCAGCACTAGGAGAACCTTCATTCCTGATTTAAATCCTTGCTTAAATCCCATTTTAAAATTTTTCGATTTTTTCCAAGGGGGGACCCTATAAAAATGAGGGGTTTCCCATTTTCGCACTTGGCCCCCTTCCGGAAGCCATAACTCCGCCAAAAGACGTCCAATCTGAAAAAGGAGCCCAATCCGTGATCAGCACTAGGAGAACCTTCATTCCTGATTTAAATCCTTGCTTAAATCCCATTTTAAAATTTTTCGATTTTTTCCAAGGGGGGACCCTATAAAAATGAGGGGTTTCCCATTTTCGCACTTGGCCCCCTTCCGGAAGCCATAACTCCGCCAAAAGACGTCCAATCTGAAAAAGGAGCCCAATCCGTGATCAGCACTAGGAGAACCTTCATTCCTGATTTAAATCCTTGCTTAAATCCCATTTTAAAATTTTTCGATTTTTTCCAAGGGGGGACCCTATAAAAATGAGGGGTTTCCCATTTTCGCACTTGGCCCCCTTCCGGAAGCCATAACTCCGCCAAAAGACGTCCAATCTGAAAAAGGAGCCCAATCCGTGATCAGCACTAGGAGAACCTTCATTCCTGATTTAAATCCTTGCTTAAATCCCATTTTAAAATTTTTCGATTTTTTCCAAGGGGGGACCCTATAAAAATGAGGGGTTTCCCATTTTCGCACTTGGCCCCCTTCCGGAAGCCATAACTCCGCCAAAAGACGTCCAATCTGAAAAAGGAGCCCAATCCGTGATCAGCACTAGGAGAACCTTCATTCCTGATTTAAATCCTTGCTTAAATCCCATTTTAAAATTTTTCGATTTTTTCCAAGGGGGGACCCTATAAAAATGAGGGGTTTCCCATTTTCGCACTTGGCCCCCTTCCGGAAGCCATAACTCCGCCAAAAGACGTCCAATCTGAAAAAGGAGCCCAATCCGTGATCAGCACTAGGAGAACCTTCATTCCTGATTTAAATCCTTGCTTAAATCCCATTTTAAAATTTTTCGATTTTTTCCAAGGGGGGACCCTATAAAAATGAGGGGTTTCCCATTTTTGCACTTGGCCCCCTTCCGGAAGCCATAACTCCGCCAAAAGACGTCCAATCTGAAAAAGGAGCCCAATCCGTGATCAGCACTAGGAGAACCTTCATTCCTGATTTAAATCCTTGCTTAAATCCCATTTTAAAATTTTTAGATTTTTTCCAAGGGGGGACCCTATAAAAATGAGGGGTTTCCCATTTTCGCACTTGGCCCCCTTCCGGAAGCCATAACTCCGCCAAAAGACGTCCAATCTGAAAAAGGAGCCCAATCCGTGATCAGCACTAGGAGAACCTTCATTCCTGATTTAAATCCTTGCTTAAATCCCATTTTAAAATTTTTCGATTTTTTCCAAGGGGGGACCCTATAAAAATGAGGGGTTTCCCATTTTCGCACTTGGCCCCCTTCCGGAAGCCATAACTCCGCCAAAAGACGTCCAATCTGAAAAAGGAGCCCAATCCGTGATCAGCACTAGGAGAACCTTCATTCCTGATTTAAATCCTTGCTTAAATCCCATTTTAAAATTTTTCGATTTTTTCCAAGGGGGGACCCTATAAAAATGAGGGGTTTCCCATTTTCGCACTTGGCCCCCTTCCGGAAGCCATAACTCCGCCAAAAGACGTCCAATCTGAAAAAGGAGCCCAATCCGTGATCAGCACTAGGAGAACCTTCATTCCTGATTTAAATCCTTGCTTAAATCCCATTTTAAAATTTTTCGATTTTTTCCAAGGGGGGACCCTATAAAAATGAGGGGTTTCCCATTTTCGCACTTGGCCCCCTTCCGGAAGCCATAACTCCGCCAAAAGACGTCCAATCTGAAAAAGGAACCCAATCCGTGATCAGCACTAGGAGAACCTTCATTCCTGATTTAAATCCTTGCTTAAATCCCATTTTAAAATTTTTCGATTTTTTCCAAGGGGGGACCCTATAAAAATGAGGGGTTTCCCATTTTCGCACTTGGCCCCCTTCCGGAAGCCATAACTCCGCCAAAAGACGTCCAATCTGAAAAAGGAGCCCAATCCGTGATCAGCACTAGGAGAACCTTCATTCCTGATTTAAATCCTTGCTTAAATCCCATTTTAAAATTTTTCGATTTTTTCCAAGGGGGGACCCTATAAAAACGAGGGGTTTCCCATTTTCGCACTTGGCCCCCTTCCGGAAGCCATAACTCCGCCAAAAGACGTCCAATCTGAAAAAGGAGCCCAATCCGTGATCAGCACTAGGAGAACCTTCATTCCTGATTTAAATCCTTGCTTAAATCCCATTTTAAAATTTTTCGATTTTTTCCAAGGGGGGACCCTATAAAAATGAGGGGTTTCCCATTTTCGCACTTGGCCCCCTTCCGGAAGCCATAACTCCGCCAAAAGACGTCCAATCTGAAAAAGGAGCCCAATCCGTGATCAGCACTAGGAGAACCTTCATTCCTGATTTAAATCCTTGCTTAAATCCCATTTTAAAATTTTTCGATTTTTTCCAAGGGGGGACCCTATAAAAATGAGGGGTTTCCCATTTTCGCACTTGGCCCCCTTCCGGAAGCCATAACTCCGCCAAAAGACGTCCAATCTGAAAAAGGAGCCCAATCCGTGATCAGCACTAGGAGAACCTTCATTCCTGATTTAAATCCTTGCTTAAATCCCATTTTAAAATTTTTCGATTTTTTCCAAGGGGGGACCCTATAAAAATGAGGGGTTTCCCATTTTCGCACTTGGCCCCCTTCCGGAAGCCATAACTCCGCCAAAAGACGTCCAATCTGAAAAAGGAGCCCAATCCGTGATCAGCACTAGGAGAACCTTCATTCCTGATTTAAATCCTTGCTTAAATCCCATTTTAAAATTTTTCGATTTTTTCCAAGGGGGGGACCCTATAAAAATGAGGGGTTTCCCATTTTCGCACTTGGCCCCCTTCCGGAAGCCATAACTCCGCCAAAAGACGTCCAATCTGAAAAAGGAGCCCAATCCGTGATCAGCACTAGGAGAACCTTCATTCCTGATTTAAATCCTTGCTTAAATCCCATTTTAAAATTTTTCGATTTTTTCCAAGGGGGGACCCTATAAAAATGAGGGGTTTCCCATTTTCGCACTTGGCCCCCTTCCGGAAGCCATAACTCCGCCAAAAGACGCCCAATCTGAAAAAGGAGCCCAATCCGTGATCAGCACTAGGAGAACCTTCATTCCTGATTTAAATCCTTGCTTAAATCCCATTTTAAAATTTTTCGATTTTTTCCAAGGGGGGACCCTATAAAAATGAGGGGTTTCCCATTTTCGCACTTGGCCCCCTTCCGGAAGCCATAACTCCGCCAAAAGACGTCCAATCTGAAAAAGGAGCCCAATCCGTGATCAGCACTAGGAGAACCTTCATTCCTGATTTAAATCCTTGCTTAAATCCCATTTTAAAATTTTTCGATTTTTTCCAAGGGGGGACCCTATAAAAATGAGGGGTTTCCCATTTTCGCACTTGGCCCCCTTCCGGAAGCCATAACTCCGCCAAAAGACGTCCAATCTGAAAAAGGAGCCCAATCCGTGATCAGCACTAGGAGAACCTTCATTCCTGATTTAAATCCTTGCTTAAATCCCATTTTAAAATTTTTCGATTTTTTCCAAGGGGGGACCCTATAAAAATGAGGGGTTTCCCATTTTCGCACTTGGCCCCCTTCCGGAAGCCATAACTCCGCCAAAAGACGTCCAATCTGAAAAAGGAGCCCAATCCGTGATCAGCACTAGGAGAACCTTCATTCCTGATTTAAATCCTTGCTTAAATCCCATTTTAAAATTTTTCGATTTTTTCCAAGGGGGGACCCTATAAAAATGAGGGGTTTCCCATTTTCGCACTTGGCCCCCTTCCGGAAGCCATAACTCCGCCAAAAGACGTCCAATCTGAAAAAGGAACCCAATCCGTGATCAGCACTAGGAGAACCTTCATTCCTGATTTAAATCCTTGCTTAAATCCCATTTTAAAATTTTTCGATTTTTTCCAAGGGGGGACCCTATAAAAATGAGGGGTTTCCCATTTTCGCACTTGGCCCCCTTCCGGAAGCCATAACTCCGCCAAAAGACGTCCAATCTGAAAAAGGAGCCCAATCCGTGATCAGCACTAGGAGAACCTTCATTCCTGATTTAAATCCTTGCTTAAATCCCATTTTAAAATTTTTCGATTTTTTCCAAGGGGGGACCCTATAAAAACGAGGGGTTTCCCATTTTCGCACTTGGCCCCCTTCCGGAAGCCATAACTCCGCCAAAAGACGTCCAATCTGAAAAAGGAGCCCAATCCGTGATCAGCACTAGGAGAACCTTCATTCCTGATTTAAATCCTTGCTTAAATCCCATTTTAAAATTTTTCGATTTTTTCCAAGGGGGGGACCCTATAAAAATGAGGGGTTTCCCATTTTCGCACTTGGCCCCCTTCCGGAAGCCATAACTCCGCCAAAAGACGTCCAATCTGAAAAAGGAGCCCAATCCGTGATCAGCACTAGGAGAACCTTCATTCCTGATTTAAATCCTTGCTTAAATCCCATTTTAAAATTTTTCGATTTTTTCCAAGGGGGGACCCTATAAAAATGAGGGGTTTCCCATTTTCGCACTTGGCCCCCTTCCGGAAGCCATAACTCCGCCAAAAGACGTCCAATCTGAAAAAGGAGCCCAATCCGTGATCAGCACTAGGAGAACCTTCATTCCTGATTTAAATCCTTGCTTAAATCCCATTTTAAAATTTTTCGATTTTTTCCAAGGGGGGACCCTATAAAAATGAGGGGTTTCCCATTTTCGCACTTGGCCCCCTTCCGGAAGCCATAACTCCGCCAAAAGACGTCCAATCTGAAAAAGGAGCCCAATCCGTGATCAGCACTAGGAGAACCTTCATTCCTGATTTAAATCCTTGCTTAAATCCCATTTTAAAATTTTTCGATTTTTTCCAAGGGGAGACCCTATAAAAATGAGGGGTTTCCCATTTTCGCACTTGGCCCCCTTCCGGAAGCCATAACTCCGCCAAAAGACGTCCAATCTGAAAAAGGAGCCCAATCCGTGATCAGCACTAGGAGAACCTTCATTCCTGATTTAAATCCTTGCTTAAATCCCATTTTAAAATTTTTCGATTTTTTCCAAGGGGGGACCCTATAAAAATGAGGGGTTTCCCATTTTCGCACTTGGCCCCCTTCCGGAAGCCATAACTCCGCCAAAAGACGTCCAATCTGAAAAAGGAGCCCAATCCGTGATCAGCACTAGGAGAACCTTCATTCCTGATTTAAATCCTTGCTTAAATCCCATTTTAAAATTTTTCGATTTTTTCCAAGGGGGGACCCTATAAAAATGAGGGGTTTCCCATTTTCGCACTTGGCCCCCTTCCGGAAGCCATAACTCCGCCAAAAGACGTCCAATCTGAAAAAGGAGCCCAATCCGTGATCAGCACTAGGAGAACCTTCATTCCTGATTTAAATCCTTGCTTAAATCCCATTTTAAAATTTTTCGATTTTTTCCAAGGGGGGGACCCTATAAAAATGAGGGGTTTCCCATTTTCGCACTTGGCCCCCTTCCGGAAGCCATAACTCCGCCAAAAGACGTCCAATCTGAAAAAGGAGCCCATTCCGTGATCAGCACTAGGAGAACCTTCATTCCTGATTTAAATCCTTGCTTAAATCCCATTTTAAAATTTTTCGATTTTTTCCAAGGGGGGACCCTATAAAAATGAGGGGTTTCCCATTTTCGCACTTGGCCCCCTTCCGGAAGCCATAACTCCGCCAAAAGACGTCCAATCTGAAAAAGGAGCCCAATCCGTGATCAGCACTAGGAGAACCTTCATTCCTGATTTAAATCCTTGCTTAAATCCCATTTTAAAATTTTTCGATTTTTTCCAAGGGGAGACCCTATAAAAATGAGGGGTTTCCCATTTTCGCACTTGGCCCCCTTCCGGAAGCCATAACTCCGCCAAAAGACGTCCAATCTGAAAAAGGAGCCCAATCCGTGATCAGCACTAGGAGAACCTTCATTCCTGATTTAAATCCTTGCTTAAATCCCATTTTAAAATTTTTCGATTTTTTCCAAGGGGGGACCCTATAAAAATGAGGGGTTTCCCATTTTCGCACTTGGCCCCCTTCCGGAAGCCATAACTCCGCCAAAAGACGTCCAATCTGAAAAAGGAGCCCATTCCGTGATCAGCACTAGGAGAACCTTCATTCCTGATTTAAATCCTTGCTTAAATCCCATTTTAAAATTTTTCGATTTTTTCCAAGGGGGGGCCCTATAAAAATGAGGGGTTTCCCATTTTCGCACTTGGCCCCCTTCCGGAAGCCATAACTCCGCCAAAAGACGTCCAATCTGAAAAAGGAGCCCATTCCGTGATCAGCACTAGGAGAACCTTCATTCCTGATTTAAATCCTTGCTTAAATCCCATTTTAAAATTTTTCGATTTTTTCCAAGGGGGGGACCCTATAAAAATGAGGGGTTTCCCATTTTCGCACTTGGCCCCCTTCCGGAAGCCATAACTCCGCCAAAAGACGTCCAATCTGAAAAAGGAGCCCAATCCGTGATCAGCACTAGGAGAACCTTCATTCCTGATTTAAATCCTTGCTTAAATCCCATTTTAAAATTTTTCGATTTTTTCCAAGGGGGGACCCTATAAAAATGAGGGGTTTCCCATTTTCGCACTTGGCCCCCTTCCGGAAGCCATAACTCCGCCAAAAGACGTCCAATCTGAAAAAGGAGCCCAATCCGTGATCAGCACTAGGAGAACCTTCATTCCTGATTTAAATCCTTGCTTAAATCCCATTTTAAAATTTTTTGATTTTTTCCAAGGGGGGACCCTATAAAAATGAGGGGTTTCCCATTTTCGCACTTGGCCCCCTTCCGGAAGCCATAACTCCGCCAAAAGACGTCCAATCTGAAAAAGGAGCCCAATCCGTGATCAGCACTAGGAGAACCTTCATTCCTGATTTAAATCCTTGCTTAAATCCCATTTTAAAATTTTTCGATTTTTTCCAAGGGGGGGACCCTATAAAAATGAGGGGTTTCCCATTTTCGCACTTGGCCCCCTTCCGGAAGCCATAACTCCGCCAAAAGACGTCCAATCTGAAAAAGGAGCCCAATCCGTGATCAGCACTAGGAGAACCTGCATTCCTGATTTAAATCCTTGCTTAAATCCCATTTTAAAATTTTTCGATTTTTTCCAAGGGGGGACCCTATAAAAATGAGGGGTTTCCCATTTTCGCACTTGGCCCCCTTCCGGAAGCCATAACTCCGCCAAAAGACGTCCAATCTGAAAAAGGAGCCCAATCCGTGATCAGCACTAGGACTACCTTCATTCCTGATTTAAATCCTTGCTTAAATCCCATTTTAAAATTTTTCGATTTTTTCCAAGGGGGGACCCTATAAAAATGAGGGGTTTCCCATTTTCGCACTTGGCCCCCTTCCGGAAGCCATAACTCCGCCAAAAGACGTCCAATCTGAAAAAGGAGCCCAATCCGTGATCAGCACTAGGAGAACCTTCATTCCTGATTTAAATCCTTGCTTAAATCCCATTTTAAAATTTTTCGATTTTTTCCAAGGGGGGACCCTATAAAAATGAGGGGTTTCCCATTTTCGCACTTGGCCCCCTTCCGGAAGCCATAACTCCGCCAAAAGACGTCCAATCTGAAAAAGGAGCCCAATCCGTGATCAGCACTAGGAGAACCTTCATTCCTGATTTAAATCCTTGCTTAAATCCCATTTTAAAATTTTTCGATTTTTTCCAAGGGGGGACCCTATAAAAATGAGGGGTTTCCCATTTTCGCACTTGGCCCCCTTCCGGAAGCCATAACTCCGCCAAAAGACGTCCAATCTGAAAAAGGAGCCCAATCCGTGATCAGCACTAGGAGAACCTTCATTCCTGATTTAAATCCTTGCTTAAATCCCATTTTAAAATTTTTCGATTTTTTCCAAGGGGGGACCCTATAAAAATGAGGGGTTTCCCATTTTCGCACTTGGCCCCCTTCCGGAAGCCATAACTCCGCCAAAAGACGTCCAATCTGAAAAAGGAGCCCAATCCGTGATCAGCACTAGGAGAACCTTCATTCCTGATTTAAATCCTTGCTTAAATCCCATTTTAAAATTTTTCGATTTTTTCCAAGGGGGGACCCTATAAAAATGAGGGGTTTCCCATTTTCGCACTTGGCCCCCTTCCGGAAGCCATAACTCCGCCAAAAGACGTCCAATCTGAAAAAGGAGCCCATTCCGTGATCAGCACTAGGAGAACCTTCATTCCTGATTTAAATCCTTGCTTAAATCCCATTTTAAAATTTTTCGATTTTTTCCAAGGGGGGACCCTATAAAAATGAGGGGTTTCCCATTTTCGCACTTGGCCCCCTTCCGGAAGCCATAACTCCGCCAAAAGACGTCCAATCTGAAAAAGGAGCCCATTCCGTGATCAGCACTAGGAGAACCTTCATTCCTGATTTAAATCCTTGCTTAAATCCCATTTTAAAATTTTTCGATTTTTTCCAAGGGGGGACCCTATAAAAATGAGGGGTTTCCCATTTTCGCACTTGGCCCCCTTCCGGAAGCCATAACTCCGCCAAAAGACGTCCAATCTGAAAAAGGAGCCCAATCCGTGATCAGCACTAGGAGAACCTTCATTCCTGATTTAAATCCTTGCTTAAATCCCATTTTAAAATTTTTCGATTTTTTCCAAGGGGGGACCCTATAAAAATGAGGGGTTTCCCATTTTCGCACTTGGCCCCCTTCCGGAAGCCATAACTCCGCCAAAAGACGTCCAATCTGAAAAAGGAGCCCAATCCGTGATCAGCACTAGGAGAACCTTCATTCCTGATTTAAATCCTTGCTTAAATCCCATTTTAAAATTTTTCGATTTTTTCCAAGGGGGGACCCTATACAAATGAGGGGTTTCCCATTTTCGCACTTGGCCCCCTTCCGGAAGCCATAACTCCGCCAAAAGACGTCCAATCTGAAAAAGGAGCCCAATCCGTGATCAGCACTAGGAGAACCTTCATTCCTGATTTAAATCCTTGCTTAAATCCCATTTTAAAATTTTTCGATTTTTTCCAAGGGGGGACCCTATAAAAATGAGGGGTTTCCCATTTTCGCACTTGGCCCCCTTCCGGAAGCCATAACTCCGCCAAAAGACGTCCAATCTGAAAAAGGAGCCCAATCCGTGATCAGCACTAGGAGAACCTTCATTCCTGATTTAAATCCTTGCTTAAATCCCATTTTAAAATTTTTCGATTTTTTCCAAGGGGGGACCCTATAAAAATGAGGGGTTTCCCATTTTCGCACTTGGCCCCCTTCCGGAAGCCATAACTCCGCCAAAAGACGTCCAATCTGAAAAAGGAGCCCATTCCGTGATCAGCACTAGGAGAACCTTCATTCCTGATTTAAATCCTTGCTTAAATCCCATTTTAAAATTTTTCGATTTTTTCCAAGGGGGGACCCTATAAAAATGAGGGGTTTCCCATTTTCGCACTTGGCCCCCTTCCGGAAGCCATAACTCCGCCAAAAGACGTCCAATCTGAAAAAGGAGCCCAATCCGTGATCAGCACTAGGAGAACCTTCATTCCTGATTTAAATCCTTGCTTAAATCCCATTTTAAAATTTTTCGATTTTTTCCAAGGGGGGACCCTATAAAAATGAGGGGTTTCCCATTTTCGCACTTGGCCCCCTTCCGGAAGCCATAACTCCGCCAAAAGACGTCCAATCTGAAAAAGGAGCCCAATCCGTGATCAGCACTAGGAGAACCTTCATTCCTGATTTAAATCCTTGCTTAAATCCCATTTTAAAATTTTTCGATTTTTTCCAAGGGGGGACCCTATAAAAATGAGGGGTTTCCCATTTTCGCACTTGGCCCCCTTCCGGAAGCCATAACTCCGCCAAAAGACGTCCAATCTGAAAAAGGAGCCCAATCCGTGATCAGCACTAGGAGAACCTTCATTCCTGATTTAAATCCTTGCTTAAATCCCATTTTAAAATTTTTCGATTTTTTCCAAGGGGGGACCCTATAAAAATGAGGGGTTTCCCATTTTCGCACTTGGCCCCCTTCCGGAAGCCATAACTCCGCCAAAAGACGTCCAATCTGAAAAAGGAGCCCATTCCGTGATCAGCACTAGGAGAACCTTCATTCCTGATTTAAATCCTTGCTTAAATCCCATTTTAAAATTTTTCGATTTTTTCCAAGGGGGGACCCTATAAAAATGAGGGGTTTCCCATTTTCGCACTTGGCCCCCTTCCGGAAGCCATAACTCCGCCAAAAGACGTCCAATCTGAAAAAGGAGCCCAATCCGTGATCAGCACTAGGAGAACCTTCATTCCTGATTTAAATCCTTGCTTAAATCCCATTTTAAAATTTTTCGATTTTTTCCAAGGGGGGACCCTATAAAAATGAGGGGTTTCCCATTTTCGCACTTGGCCCCCTTCCGGAAGCCATAACTCCGCCAAAAGACGTCCAATCTGAAAAAGGAGCCCATTCCGTGATCAGCACTAGGAGAACCTTCATTCCTGATTTAAATCCTTGCTTAAATCCCATTTTAAAATTTTTCGATTTTTTCCAAGGGGGGACCCTATAAAAATGAGGGGTTTCCCATTTTCGCACTTGGCCCCCTTCCGGAAGCCATAACTCCGCCAAAAGACGTCCAATCTGAAAAAGGAGCCCAATCCGTGATCAGCACTAGGAGAACCTTCATTCCTGATTTAAATCCTTGCTTAAATCCCATTTTAAAATTTTTCGATTTTTTCCAAGGGGAGACCCTATAAAAATGAGGGGTTTCCCATTTTCGCACTTGGCCCCCTTCCGGAAGCCATAACTCCGCCAAAAGACGTCCAATCTGCAAAAGGAGCCCAATCCGTGATCAGCACTAGGAGAACCTTCATTCCTGATTTAAATCCTTGCTTAAATCCCATTTTAAAATTTTTCGATTTTTTCCAAGGGGGGACCCTATAAAAATGAGGGGTTTCCCATTTTCGCACTTGGCCCCCTTCCGGAAGCCATAACTCCGCCAAAAGACGTCCAATCTGAAAAAGGAGCCCAATCCGTGATCAGCACTAGGAGAACCTTCATTCCTGATTTAAATCCTTGCTTAAATCCCATTTTAAAATTTTTCGATTTTTTCCAAGGGGAGACCCTATAAAAATGAGGGGTTTCCCATTTTCGCACTTGGCCCCCTTCCGGAAGCCATAACTCCGCCAAAAGACGTCCAATCTGCAAAAGGAGCCCAATCCGTGATCAGCACTAGGAGAACCTTCATTCCTGATTTAAATCCTTGCTTAAATCCCATTTTAAAATTTTTCGATTTTTTCCAAGGGGGACCCTATAAAAATGAGGGGTTTCCCATTTTCGCACTTGGCCCCCTTCCGGAAGCCATAACTCCGCCAAAAGACGTCCAATCTGAAAAAGGAGCCCAATCCGTGATCAGCACTAGGAGAACCTTCATTCCTGATTTAAATCCTTGCTTAAATCCCATTTTAAAATTTTTCGATTTTTTCCAAGGGGGGACCCTATAAAAATGAGGGGTTTCCCATTTTCGCACTTGGCCCCCTTCCGGAAGCCATAACTCCGCCAAAAGACGTCCAATCTGAAAAAGGAGCCCAATCCGTGATCAGCACTAGGAGAACCTTCATTCCTGATTTAAATCCTTGCTTAAATCCCATTTTAAAATTTTTCGATTTTTTCCAAGGGGGGACCCTATAAAAATGAGGGGTTTCCCATTTTCGCACTTGGCCCCCTTCCGGAAGCCATAACTCCGCCAAAAGACGTCCAATCTGAAAAAGGAGCCCAATCCGTGATCAGCACTAGGAGAACCTTCATTCCTGATTTAAATCCTTGCTTAAATCCCATTTTAAAATTTTTCGATTTTTTCCAAGGGGGGACCCTATAAAAATGAGGGGTTTCCCATTTTCGCACTTGGCCCCCTTCCGGAAGCCATAACTCCGCCAAAAGACGTCCAATCTGAAAAAGGAGCCCAATCCGTGATCAGCACTAGGAGAACCTTCATTCCTGATTTAAATCCTTGCTTAAATCCCATTTTAAAATTTTTCGATTTTTTCCAAGGGGGGACCCTATAAAAATGAGGGGTTTCCCATTTTCGCACTTGGCCCCCTTCCGGAAGCCATAACTCCGCCAAAAGACGTCCAATCTGAAAAAGGAGCCCAATCCGTGATCAGCACTAGGAGAACCTTCATTCCTGATTTAAATCCTTGCTTAAATCCCATTTTAAAATTTTTCGATTTTTTCCAAGGGGGGACCCTATAAAAATGAGGGGTTTCCCATTTTCGCACTTGGCCCCCTTCCGGAAGCCATAACTCCGCCAAAAGACGTCCAATCTGAAAAAGGAGCCCAATCCGTGATCAGCACTAGGAGAACCTTCATTCCTGATTTAAATCCTTGCTTAAATCCCATTTTAAAATTTTTCGATTTTTTCCAAGGGGGGACCCTATAAAAATGAGGGGTTTCCCATTTTCGCACTTGGCCCCCTTCCGGAAGCCATAACTCCGCCAAAAGACGTCCAATCTGAAAAAGGAGCCCATTCCGTGATCAGCACTAGGAGAACCTTCATTCCTGATTTAAATCCTTGCTTAAATCCCATTTTAAAATTTTTCGATTTTTTCCAAGGGGGGACCCTATAAAAATGAGGGGTTTCCCATTTTCGCACTTGGCCCCCTTCCGGAAGCCATAACTCCGCCAAAAGACGTCCAATCTGAAAAAGGAGCCCAATCCGTGATCAGCACTAGGAGAACCTTCATTCCTGATTTAAATCCTTGCTTAAATCCCATTTTAAAATTTTTCGATTTTTTCCAAGGGGGGACCCTATAAAAATGAGGGGTTTCCCATTTTCGCACTTGGCCCCCTTCCGGAAGCCATAACTCCGCCAAAAGACGTCCAATCTGAAAAAGGAGCCCAATCCGTGATCAGCACTAGGAGAACCTTCATTCCTGATTTAAATCCTTGCTTAAATCCCATTTTAAAATTTTTCGATTTTTTCCAAGGGGGACCCTATAAAAATGAGGGGTTTCCCATTTTCGCACTTGGCCCCCTTCCGGAAGCCATAACTCCGCCAAAAGACGTCCAATCTGAAAAAGGAGCCCAATCCGTGATCAGCACTAGGAGAACCTTCATTCCTGATTTAAATCCTTGCTTAAATCCCATTTTAAAATTTTTCGATTTTTTCCAAGGGGGACCCTATAAAAATGAGGGGTTTCCCATTTTCGCACTTGGCCCCCTTCCGGAAGCCATAACTCCGCCAAAAGACGTCCAATCTGAAAAAGGAGCCCATTCCGTGATCAGCACTAGGAGAACCTTCATTCCTGATTTAAATCCTTGCTTAAATCCCATTTTAAAATTTTTCGATTTTTTCCAAGGGGGACCCTATAAAAATGAGGGGTTTCCCATTTTCGCACTTGGCCCCCTTCCGGAAGCCATAACTCCGCCAAAAGACGTCCAATCTGAAAAAGGAGCCCAATCCGTGATCAGCACTAGGAGAACCTTCATTCCTGATTTAAATCCTTGCTTAAATCCCATTTTAAAATTTTTCGATTTTTTCCAAGGGGGACCCTATAAAAATGAGGGGTTTCCCATTTTCGCACTTGGCCCCCTTCCGGAAGCCATAACTCCGCCAAAAGACGTCCAATCTGAAAAAGGAGCCCATTCCGTGATCAGCACTAGGAGAACCTTCATTCCTGATTTAAATCCTTGCTTAAATCCCATTTTAAAATTTTTCGATTTTTTCCAAGGGGGGACCCTATAAAAATGAGGGGTTTCCCATTTTCGCACTTGGCCCCCTTCCGGAAGCCATAACTCCGCCAAAAGACGTCCAATCTGAAAAAGGAGCCCATTCCGTGATCAGCACTAGGAGAACCTTCATTCCTGATTTAAATCCTTGCTTAAATCCCATTTTAAAATTTTTCGATTTTTTCCAAGGGGGGACCCTATAAAAATGAGGGGTTTCCCATTTTCGCACTTGGCCCCCTTCCGGAAGCCATAACTCCGCCAAAAGACGTCCAATCTGAAAAAGGAGCCCAATCCGTGATCAGCACTAGGAGAACCTTCATTCCTGATTTAAATCCTTGCTTAAATCCCATTTTAAAATTTTTCGATTTTTTCCAAGGGGGGACCCTATAAAAATGAGGGGTTTCCCATTTTCGCACTTGGCCCCCTTCCGGAAGCCATAACTCCGCCAAAAGACGTCCAATCTGCAAAAGGAGCCCAATCCGTGATCAGCACTAGGAGAACCTTCATTCCTGATTTAAATCCTTGCTTAAATCCCATTTTAAAATTTTTCGATTTTTTCCAAGGGGGGACCCTATAAAAATGAGGGGTTTCCCATTTTCGCACTTGGCCCCCTTCCGGAAGCCATAACTCCGCCAAAAGACGTCCAATCTGAAAAAGGAGCCCAATCCGTGATCAGCACTAGGAGAACCTTCATTCCTGATTTAAATCCTTGCTTAAATCCCATTTTAAAATTTTTCGATTTTTTCCAAGGGGGACCCTATAAAAATGAGGGGTTTCCCATTTTCGCACTTGGCCCCCTTCCGGAAGCCATAACTCCGCCAAAAGACGTCCAATCTGAAAAAGGAGCCCAATCCGTGATCAGCACTAGGAGAACCTTCATTCCTGATTTAAATCCTTGCTTAAATCCCATTTTAAAATTTTTCGATTTTTTCCAAGGGGGGGACCCTATAAAAATGAGGGGTTTCCCATTTTCGCACTTGGCCCCCTTCCGGAAGCCATAACTCCGCCAAAAGACGTCCAATCTGAAAAAGGAGCCCAATCCGTAATCAGCACTAGGAGAACCTTCATTCCTGATTTAAATCCTTGCTTAAATCCCATTTTAAAATTTTTCGATTTTTTCCAAGGGGGGACCCTATAAAAATGAGGGGTTTCCCATTTTCGCACTTGGCCCCCTTCCGGAAGCCATAACTCCGCCAAAAGACGTCCAATCTGAAAAAGGAGCCCAATCCGTGATCAGCACTAGGAGAACCTTCATTCCTGATTTAAATCCTTGCTTAAATCCCATTTTAAAATTTTTCGATTTTTTCCAAGGGGGGGACCCTATAAAAATGAGGGGTTTCCCATTTTCGCACTTGGCCCCCTTCCGGAAGCCATAACTCCGCCAAAAGACGTCCAATCTGAAAAAGGAGCCCAATCCGTGATCAGCACTAGGAGAACCTTCATTCCTGATTTAAATCCTTGCTTAAATCCCATTTTAAAATTTTTCGATTTTTTCCAAGGGGAGACCCTATAAAAATGAGGGGTTTCCCATTTTCGCACTTGGCCCCCTTCCGGAAGCCATAACTCCGCCAAAAGACGTCCAATCTGCAAAAGGAGCCCAATCCGTGATCAGCACTAGGAGAACCTTCATTCCTGATTTAAATCCTTGCTTAAATCCCATTTTAAAATTTTTCGATTTTTTCCAAGGGGGGACCCTATAAAAATGAGGGGTTTCCCATTTTCGCACTTGGCCCCCTTCCGGAAGCCATAACTCCGCCAAAAGACGTCCAATCTGAAAAAGGAGCCCAATCCGTAATCAGCACTAGGAGAACCTTCATTCCTGATTTAAATCCTTGCTTAAATCCCATTTTAAAATTTTTCGATTTTTTCCAAGGGGGGACCCTATAAAAATGAGGGGTTTCCCATTTTCGCACTTGGCCCCCTTCCGGAAGCCATAACTCCGCCAAAAGACGTCCAATCTGGAAAAGGCGCCCATTCCGTGATCAGCACTAGGAGAACCTTCATTCCTGATTTAAATCCTTGCTTAAATCCCATTTTAAAATTTTTCGATTTTTTCCAAGGGGGGACCCTATAAAAATGAGGGGTTTCCCATTTTCGCACTTGGCCCCCTTCCGGAAGCCATAACTCCGCCAAAAGACGTCCAATCTGAAAAAGGAGCCCAATCCGTGATCAGCACTAGGAGAACCTTCATTCCTGATTTAAATCCTTGCTTAAATCCCATTTTAAAATTTTTCGATTTTTTCCAAGGGGAGACCCTATAAAAATTAGGGGTTTCCCATTTTCGCACTTGGCCCCCTTCCGGAAGCCATAACTCCGCCAAAAGACGTCCAATCTGAAAAAGGAGCCCAATCCGTGATCAGCACTAGGAGAACCTTCATTCCTGATTTAAATCCTTGCTTAAATCCCATTTTAAAATTTTTCGATTTTTTCCAAGGGGGGACCCTATAAAAATGAGGGGTTTCCCATTTTCGCACTTGGCCCCCTTCCGGAAGCCATAACTCCGCCAAAAGACGTCCAATCTGAAAAAGGAGCCCAATCCGTGATCAGCACTAGGAGAACCTTCATTCCTGATTTAAATCCTTGCTTAAATCCCATTTTAAAATTTTTCGATTTTTTCCAAGGGGGGACCCTATAAAAATGAGGGGTTTCCCATTTTCGCACTTGGCCCCCTTCCGGAAGCCATAACTCCGCCAAAAGACGTCCAATCTGAAAAAGGAGCCCAATCCGTGATCAGCACTAGGAGAACCTTCATTCCTGATTTAAATCCTTGCTTAAATCCCATTTTAAAATTTTTCGATTTTTTCCAAGGGGGGGCCCTATAAAAATGAGGGGTTTCCCATTTTCGCACTTGGCCCCCTTCCGGAAGCCATAACTCCGCCAAAAGACGTCCAATCTGAAAAAGGAGCCCAATCCGTGATCAGCACTAGGAGAACCTTCATTCCTGATTTAAATCCTTGCTTAAATCCCATTTTAAAATTTTTCGATTTTTTCCAAGGTGTCCCCCATAAAATTGAGAGAAAAAACTAAAAAATATTTTGCTCCGGGATTTTAATGAAGATTTATGGGGAATTAATCCACAATTCGTTTAAGGTATTATTTTCAAGAATCGGATTAAAATTGGGAGAGATATAGTCATTCTTGTGGTCCATACTTGCCTTTCCATGCGTTTCTGAAATTTTCCAAGGGACTCCCCCAGAAAATTTTAAGAAAATTAAAAAAATCGTCTTCTTTATAAAAAAATTATTAATTTCTCTGTTTTTGTATTTTTTTTAATAATAAATTAATTTTTAAACACCTAAAATGTTGTTTTTCGAAATAGATTCCACAAGATTGATTGTGGCGACACCTAGAGGTAGGCTTTCGAAGCAGCCCTTAGTTCGTGGTGCAACCGCCAGATGGCGCGTAGGCTTGCGTTACATTTCCGCTAGGTGGCGCTAAAAATCGTTCTAAATATTTTGTTGCAAAAATTTTCGTTCCACTCCCAGTCCCCTGATGAATAAAAGCCGTTAAATATTTATGTATATTT
Source organism: Drosophila monieri (assembly GCA_035047585.1). NCBI lineage: Eukaryota > Metazoa > Arthropoda > Insecta > Diptera > Drosophilidae > Drosophila > Drosophila monieri. The sequence goes on along the minus strand of JAWNPJ010000061.1, from coordinate 7,565,173 downwards.
CGTAACAAATCGAAAATTGTTTTTATTACTTTCTGATCAAAATCATACAACGTTGTCAATTCGTTTTTTTTTTTGTTTTTTGTTGATTACTCAATTATCGCATTATAATGTGTCTTGTTTATGTTTATGTTTGGTTTTGTGTTTTTTTTTTTTTTTTTTGTATTTTTGTAATCTTGTTTGTTTTTTTTTTGGTTTTACGTTTGTTGCTTGCTTTCTTTAATAATAATTTATAATTATAATAATTTATATAATAATATTTTTATAATATTACTTGGTAATTTATTAATTCCCATCAACATATCTCCCGTGGGCGGTTCGCGGGTGGGGAGTCTCTAGCGGAAGTTTGGGTGGCTTAGTGGGTGTGTTGGGGGGAGAGAGGGGTCTCCCCACAGGCCACGCCCCCATTCAACCTTCCGCCTTTGCCTCCACCACGCCCCTAACGCCTCCGGAAGCTGGCTATTCTTTCGCTTGCTTCTGCTTTTTGCTTTTCTTTCTTTTCTCTTTTGTTTTTTGTTTTTGTTTTACTTTACTTTAATGCATATGATTTTGTTTTTACTTTTGTTTCTGGTTTTCTTGCCATTTAGTTTTTCGTTTTTTTTTTTTCATTTATTTTATATAATGCGCCTGCTGCAATAATTTTAGTTTGTAAAATTAACTAATCGTAAAATGTGTGTGTCTGAGTGGGTGTACGTGTAAGTGTGTGTGTGTGAGTGTATGTATACTGATGCATCTGTCTGCGATCTTTCTTTGTGGCTGTATGTGTGTGGTGTGTAGTGTGAGTGGGTAGTGTGTCTGTGAGAGTGTGGGTGTATGGTATTTACAAGTCTCTTGTCGCGTGTCTTACTGTTAAGTGTTTCATTTCCGGCCGCCATCTTGCTTCAGAACTCACTCCTCCACTTTATTGCGTAATGTAATTATTTGTATTAGACGTATATATACTTATATACCACCTTGCACCTGCTGCTGCTAGTTGGATTATGTAATGCGGCGATCCGATCTAAAATCGCTTCTCCTCTTCTCTGCTTTGTCTCTGTTTTTTTCTTTTGTATTCATATCCGGTACTTGTGGAGTACTAGGATATATCTGTGTGTGTATGAGTGTGTGTGTGTGTGTGTGTTTGTGTATAATTTATTACTTAGATTGCTAAAAATTCACGTTTATATCCTCAATATAGGGGCTTTCATATATGTGTATGCCATGTATTGTATATAGATTTGTTTTGCCTCTCCGTTCGGTAATTAGTTTAGACTAAAAATTCTCCTCACTGTATTATGCATATAGTATAGGTGTGTGTTTGTGTGTGTGTCGAGTGTGTCTGTGTTTAGAGTGTGTGTGTGTGCATATCGGTGGATATATCCCCCTTTCCTTTTCCATTTTCCATTTTCCATTTTAGAAAAAAAAAAACACACAAAAATATATCCCAAATCCCAATATGCACACACAGCACTCGACCTATCCTGCTTTTCCTCTCTCTACTTTCTTTCTTTCTTTCCGTTCTTTGCGCTTGGAAACTCTGTTTTGCTTTTCTGTCATTGCTATCGTTATCGTTATCGTTATCGTTACTTTTATCGTTAGTCGTTAATCGTAATCGCTTCGTTTCGTTTCCATCGTTTTGCTATCAATAATAAATTGATTTCGATAAATAATTTTAATCGTATTATACTTATATGGGCCTTAAGACTTAATTACTGTTTCTTGTGTGTGTTTTGTTTCAAGTTTTTCTTTCTTTTCCTTTCTTTTCTTTTCTTTTCTGTCACTCATTTGAAAATTTATAAACTGAGGACGTTTCCTTGTCTCTTCTTTTGTGTCTGTGTGTGTGTGTGTGTATGTATGTGCTTCCTTGTGTTTATGTGTGTAGGAGTGTTTCGTGTGTGTGTTATGTATATATATATATGGGCGTATATATATACCTATATAGCTTCAAATTAAAGCTTTATTAACCATGCTCGCGTTTTGTTTTCGTATTAACAAAATTAAACGTTCCATAATAATCGTACTCAAGACTCAATAATCGATAATCATAAATTACGATAACTGCACGTTATAACTAGTTAAATGTCCATTACCGTTACCGTTTACCGTTACCATTTACCATTTATCATTTATCATTTATCATTTATCATTAGCGTTTATCATAAAATACAGTACAAGTAATAAAAAAAAATTCATTACGATCTACGGTGTATCGATTTGTAGCGATAACTATCGATACTCCTCGAATATCCATTCAGATCCCTCTCCCTCTGGCTAGTTTTATGCGGTATTTTGAGTTTATCCATAGGTCTGTATATCTGTATAATTATGCTATATCCATATACCTAGTTATATCTGTGTGTGTATATATAAGAGATACAAACTATGTAGAAGTACGCTTAGTGCCTAAAAGTATTCTCTAGACTCGATCTCCTCCTTCTCCAGCTTGCTTTCATTTATTTCTTCCTTACTTATTCTCCTTTCCTATTCTCGTTTATTAGCATTTCTCTTAGCTCTTTTGCTGTGGTTGTGCATCATCTGTGGTTGTGCTTCTGTGGTTCGGTTGTGGTTGCAATTGTGGTTGTGAGTCGATCGATTATTTTCTCCTCTTCGATTTCTTCATCGATTTTTCATCGATTTTGTTTTTTTTAAGGGATTTTTTTAAGTGTGTGAGTATCTAGGGGTGGTGGTCTTTCGATAGGAATGGGAAAAATGGAAAGTAATCGACGTCTTTCGTTGGATATGTGCGAGTGTTTCTAGTTCGAGAGAAAAAATAGGATATTCAAAATAATACAAAAATAAGAGGGACTTTTTCAATTGAGGGAAGGAAGCATTCCAAAGGGGAGGGGGCGTGTGGTATCTCTATCGGTTATCGGTATCTGTTATCGATTCGGTTTAGTCTAATATTGCGTGTATAAGTTGCGTACTTTCTTTAGTGTACAAATATGAATGCTTTAACTTGTTTTGTTTGCCATTTGTTGCTGCTTTTAAAATCTTTGTTTTTACTTCAGTTCTTTTTGAATTTCATTTTGTGTAGATTTGTTGTTCTTCTGACTGCTTCGGCATCTTTTCATCTCTCCTCCTTCCTTCTCTATTTATAGTTTTTATTTTTTCCATTTTTACTTTTGTATAAATATTCAATGCATTATTTAATTTAATCAATTTACCATTATTATTAATTATTTAGTATTCATTATTCATTATTCGTTATTCATTATTCATTATTCATTATTCATTATTCATTATTCATTATTCATTATTCATTATTCATTATTAAGTTTAATCAAAATTCCTCTAGTTGAAGGCAATCGGCGAATATATTTGAAATTATTTATGCAATTATTTTACATACTTTTTCCTTTCTTAATTGGTTTCTTTTGGTTTTTTTTGTTAAATTTACATTACATTAAGTTCACTAAACTTAAGATCTCCTGGAAAACAAGTTGAAATACAAATAGTTTCTTACTCTGTCGGCTCCTCTACATAATTCCCATTATATACCAGCTTGCCAGCCTGCATTCGAATGATTCGATTTATATTTTTGTTCACTTTTTGTGTTTTTCTTTTGTTGGTTAAAAAGTCATCTGAATGTGGAAAACTTAGGTGTAATTTTGCTAAAGATGTCTCGCTCTACGTTTACCAACTAATCGTCGTCCACCTCGTTTATAAAACATTCCCTTTATGTATATATACGGCTGTGTATATGCTTGTATATGTATCTATAGAGTATATATGCATGTATATATGCTGCCCACACATCTCCACCCATATACATATCGATATACATCTCGATATATCGATAGAGTTGTGTTTAGATCAGGGCGTGTCTATGTACAAGTCGTATGCATGGCTGTGTTAAAAGTTAGGGCTTGTTTGGTAAAAAAAATTGTCAACTCCCGGATCTTACACCGATCTATCGACTATTATCGACTGACTTTGACTTTCCTTCATAGACTTTCTCCATTCGCTATATACACGGTTTGCTGGCCTATCGATCGTTCGGTCTCACTTTGAAATCACTTTAAGGCAGTTTTCCTATACACTCCGTCAAATGCTGCTGAATTCTGGCCATCAACGAAATAAATCTCAGTTTCCTTCTCCTTTTCTTTTTTTTTTTGTTCTTGTTGGCATTAAGCTATCGAAATCGTACGGATTTGTGTTATCGATAATCGAAAAATGAGGACATGAAAGGAAAGCAAGGACTGTCTGTTTAGGAACCTGCTTTTAATCAACAAATAATCGATTTCAAATGGAAGACAATAAATTATTAGCTTTCCTACAACAACAAATTATAAGAATTCGAATTAGAAAATGAAGAATATTTGAGGACTTTCGATTTCGATTACAAAATAGCCTACTCGCGCCTTTCACTAATTATTGTCTGCTATTTCTTCACACACACACAAATTGATATACGCTAAGTGCCTAAAGTAAGCCTGAGCCTCAAGTCGGCCCTTCGGTTATCGGCTATCGGTTATCGGTTCAATCGGAAATCGGGGGAAACGAAACGAAGGTGAGGATCAAATTCGAAGGCCTTGTCAATTATTACGATTAAATTTTGTTTTGGTTTAGATACGTTTTCTAGATACGAGTTAGAATTGATTCTCAATATTTTTGTTTCGGAAATATTCAGCAATTTTGTATATATAGTGTATATATTATTCGTTTTTTTTTTGGGTTGCTTAGTGCTATTAATTGGGTAATGCTCGACTTGGTTTAGCTTCGTAAAAATTTGTCTGAGAATGTGAATTGGCAGTTCAATTTCGATTTCGATTTGTATGCAATATCTATGGTTGCCTTTTTTAATAAATTTTGTAAGATTTCATTTTTTTGTTTGTTATTCTTAAACATTTTGTGTTTTTTTCTTACAATTTTGATTCGATTAGTATATAATTAAAAAAATGTTCACATATTCTTTGTCTAATAAAAAGTTCTCACTATTCGATTCGATTCTGCTAGGGGTCTCTCAACTAAATTTTTCTTTATCATTAAATCGTTACCATTGCGCTAATCACTCACTAATTCGATTTAAAATATAAGTTACGATTATTTCACCAATATGCTTCACTAATTGTTGCTTTTAGTTCGTTTCATTGCGTGTTTCTTCTGGCTTGAGCTGTGAGAAATTGACTTTCTTTTGCGTTTTCCTGGTGCTAAATGGGGAGGGGGGTGGCTACAAGAGAAAAGGATGGACAGAGACAACAACAACAAGAAAGAGTAAGAAGATGGGGATTAGAAGAGGGAAAAGTTTGGATGAAATATATCCCCAAGAATAATAATTCCCAACAAACAATATGATATGTATACAAGTCTCGGATTTTTTTATTGCACGAATGAACAAATGAGAAAGTACGTCAAAAGTTATTCAACTTAAAACCTAAATATATTTAATAATTATAAAAATAATTATAAAAAAAATTAAACCACAAAAATCAGTATTCGGAAACAAACAAACAAGCAAACAAAACTGTGAGTGAACACCCGATATATATCGATTAATCGATAAAAGAAGTGAAAAACCAAATAAAAACTTGACATTTGGGGAAAGTGGGCTTGGGAATAATCCTTAAACAGAGAGAGATAGATAGAGAGAGAAGGAGAGAAAGGTGCTGTGCTGTGTGTGTTTTGAAAAAGTGGACAGAACTGTACCGAAAGTAGTGGTGGAACTTGGTGTATAATCATCGATGTTACCGTTAGCTCTGCCTGCTTTCGTTTCTGTTTCAGTTTCCGTTTCCGTTTTCGCCTGTGCCTATTGCTTCTAGGGAATCTGTTTCCGTGTGTGTGTGTCTATGAAATGTCCTTCTTAACATCTATTTATTCAGCTAGTATAATTTTCTTATTTATTTATTTTTTATTTTTTAGGTAGAGTAAATATTGCGGCAAAAACTTTGAAAAATAAAGTTTTGCTTGTTTGTTTGTTTGTTTTCGATTCGATTCCGAATCGCCTTAAGACTTGTTACGATATTTTACAATTGCTTTTAGTTTGTTCTTTTATTCAATATATTTTTGTTTTTTTTTTTTTTTGGAGTTACGAGTTACGAGATACGACTTGGATTGAGCTACACTATATATTCTGTTTTCTGGTTTCCTCAGTTTTTTTTTCTTTTGTTTTTTGTTGTGTGTGTGTGTGTGTTTTATCCTAGCATTGTAGATCATATACGTATCGCTTTAAAACTATCGACTAATGGCAATTTCCTTGTAATATGCTTACGTTTTGGTATGGTATCCTTCGCTCGGTTCGCCCTCCACTATAATTACAGTTTAAATCCTCGGATAGTTAATTATATGTTACATTTTTGCTTTTCGTTTACCATTTCGATTGCGTGTCTGTGTCTGTTTCATGTTGTGTGTTGTTGTGTCTTACCCTACTGATACACGCCGAAAAAAAAACGCAGACAAAAAATGGTTCAGTTTGAACTAGAATTACATTTACTTTACTTAGTTGGCTATAAGCTGTTTAAAAAAAAATACGCTAAAATTACTTATTAACATTTATTGTTATAATTATTGTTTTTTCGCTTCAACATCTTACTTTCCCCCACTTTCTCCTCCAAGAATCTTTTGTTTTTTTGCTAACTTGAATGCGTCTCAATGCTGGATAGTTGTGAGAAAAGACGAACTTTGAAATAAAAAATGCATTTGAACTAATTTCCACTTTCCGATCAACAAAAAAATAAATAAATACCGTGAGGTGAGGCTTTTAATTCCTGGCGAACGTTTCGGCAATTCCTGATTCTGAGACAAGGAACCTTCTATTCTTTTCTATTATTTTTAAATTTGGAAATAAATTCCATTCGCTTTGCTTTTTTTCCGGCACTGCAGTTGTCCGTCCTCTCAGCCCTCCCCCCCATCGAAAACCTCCTCCCTCCGCCCTATACTCATCTATTTTTTATGCTTTTATTTCTTTAACTATTTAATTTTTGTTTTTTAATTGGTTGGCAGTGATATTTTGTTGTTAGATTTTCATCTCTGGCTTTTCTTTCTGGCTGTGTTTTTCGTCATTGGTCGTCCTTGTTTTAAGAGAGAGAGAGAGGTATAGATGAGAGAAAGAGATGGGAAGGAGATCGCTTTAATCAAAGGAAAACTTTTGAGGCATCTGTGACTTGGTATTTTGGTCCATTTCATTTGGGTTTGTTTTTGTTCAGTGTATTATTCATTTTTTGTATTGGAAAAGCAGCCTGCTAGGGAAAGCACAATCAATGGCGCATTGAAATCGACATTATCGATAGTTATCGATAGAACTCGCTTGTCAACTGAGCAGGAAGGTGCGCTTCAAAAAGTTTTCTGGACGGATATTTCAATTTGTAGCACATGATGAACCTTTTCTTTGATTTTGATGAGTTTCTATGGTTCGGTTTGGCTAACTACCTAAAGGGGTTAAAGGGGGGGTGGTGGTCTTGGGTGGCCCTGGGGGAGGTCAGAGGTCAAGCAACTGCAATGCCTACACATGCGATCTTGGGAATTGTCGCCGAAATCCAAACTGAACCCTCGTTGCATAGGACACTATCGTATTGTTATCGATATTATTACACTTGATTGATGTATGTGTGGGTGTGTGTTTGTGTCTGGCTTGTGTGTGTGTGTGAGGCAAAGCATTTCCATTTGGTATGATTTTTTAGTATTTTTCTTACTTCGTGGGGGTGGCTATTAGGCGTATTATCTTTAAGGGAGAGAGTTGAGTATGCTCTATTATTAGTTGAGTTAATTGATTTATGCTGCGAATGTATGCTGCTCTCTTTTTTTTTTCTTTTTTTTTGCTGAATGATTGATTGATAATAATATATGTATATGCTTTATATACTATAATGTAGGTGTGTGTCTGTATGTGGATGTGTCTGTGTGTGTGAGTTTTAAAACATTTTCTCGTCTCTGTCTGTCTTTGTTTTTATTTTTTATTTTATTTTATTTTTTTTGGTTATATAATGATGCGCGCTATAGTTTCCATTCCAATTTAAACTATTTAAATGTATTTTTTTTTATAGTTTTTTTTTTTTGTTTTTTTCGGTTTCGGTATTCGGTATGGTATTTTCTGATATTTACTGATATTTTTTGTTCGTTTCGTTTCGCCTCGGCATTTTTTGAATCCTTTTTCTGTATATATAAAAAAAAAAATTGTGTTTTGCTTTTTTTTGGTATTTTTTTCGTTTGGTATTTTGTTTTCTTTAGCGGGTAATACAAATGCTTAGAGTTAGACAAAAAAAAATGTTCTTTTCTCTTTATATATATACTACATATATATAAATATGTATATATAATGTATACATACAGATTCTCGCTCATATATATATGTATATATATATATATATATCATCGTATATGTATGCTATGTAGAATTATTTTGTATGCTTGACTTAGTTAACCTACATTCGAATACATGAACACTTCAAGATATCATTGTAATAAGTAATTTAATTGAATTGAATTTAATTTAATTAAACTGTTACATTTACTTTTTTATCATTTTACTTTCTTTTATTTATTTTTTACTTCGATTTCCCTTCGCTGTTCCTCCTCCTACAGCTGTCGTGACTTTTTCTTTTGCGCTCTCGTTGTTCGCTTCTTGTTGTCCTTTATTAGGCGATAGGCGATAGGTTATCCTTTACAGGATCTATGACCTCTCGCCTTCGTGTTGTTGTTGTTGTTGCATCGTTTATGGTGTCCTGCTCTGCTCCTTCCTCTAGGTGATTATGATGCTAGTGATGTTGATACTTTTTTTGGGTTAATACAGAAATGCAATTTTCCGCGGGCGTCGTCTCGACTTCGTTGATGTTTGGTTTTAGTTAACGCTGCATGACAAGCAAAGTGCGATGAGTCTGTGTGAGTGTGAGTGTGAGTATGTGTGTGTTTGTGAGTGTCATTTGTGTGTCCTACGGGGCGTATGATTGATGTAGCTAAAAGCTATATGTGTATCCGTTTCCGTTTCCGTTTGTCCTGCTCACACTTTGTTCTTGTCCTTAGGGGCAACTTTCTATGGATCGCAGATCGCTTAGCTTTCCCAGCTAAGATCCTTTGACTCGTGACCTTGTATCCTTGTGACCATTGACCGGCGGCAGGCGCCACTTGCCTCCGGTCGCCGTGTCCTGTCTGGTGGATAGCAGCTGTTGTCCTTGACAAGGACTCTACTATTCTCACGCATTTCCTGTTGTTTACATTCTCATTTGATTTAGTATTTTTTTCTTTTTTCAATTATCCTTTTTATCCGCTATCCGCTTCCGATTAATTTCCAGTTCTGCCCTGTGTGTGTGTGTTGGTTTGTTGGTTATCGACTATCGATAGACGCCTGCTATCGATCATGGTGGCAGTGACATCCTGACCATGCCGGATTTATGTTTGATTTCAAAATGACTGCGCGCTGACGATAGTTTTTTTGGTTGTATTTTTGAGATACGTTTTTTTTTTAAATATTTTTGAAATTTTTTTTGTTGCGGTTTTGTAGAATGGTGATATTTTTTTGCATTTTTTGTTGTTGTTGTTTTTTAATTCATGAAGCGGCTGCTGCTGTGTGCTGTGACGATTCTCTAAGATTCTCTAACGATATTCTTCTCATATATGGTATCAAGTCTTGTTTAGTTATTCATTTTTTAGTTGAGTTTTGAGATGGTTTTCAAATGGAGACGACAAATTGCATTTTGTATTGCTTCTAATACTCCCAATATCATGCATCCTGTATTTCACCTTTTAAGCCAGGCACCCTGTGGTGTTGGTTATGTCCTAAACGATTCGCTAAGTCCTGTACAACATCACGAAATATAACCGTATCTATGTTTTCACCTAATAAATACAACAAAAACCAATCGCCCATCTTCGAACGACGAACGATTATTTCAATAGCGTCACGACGCACTAACCTGTAATTTTTTACAAAAAAAAGAATAGATTATTTTTAGGAAAAATACTAAACACTAAAATGACTCACCTAAATCGCATACGAAATAAGTAGACCCTCATTCGAGGTGAGAATATAATAACCACCCTGTATATTAGCGTTAATAATGTGAGAAGCGTTAAGAGGATGAACCAAAACCAAAGGAAAATGTAAATTTTCTCATTAACAACATTTAATGGTAAAATGCAAATGGCGTCGTGTTTCTCCACCTAAAAAATACAATTATTTTTTACTTAATATTTAAAGATAAGTAACAAAGTAACTCACCTCCCCACTTGAACCATATTTAAAAAATGTACATTTGGTCATTCTGGGAAATATGTAAATCATCGGATCCATGCGATCTTCCTGATCGGTCTCCATATAATCTATCACATCCAGGCCAAATGTCATAAATTCGCCATCGAAAAATCGATTCATAAGAAACATTTGACCTGCAAAATGTGAAAATGGAAAAAAATGAAAACAAAACATACCAATTAGCAAGTGAACGATTAAATCGTAAGATATACTATTCACAAGTCCATTCCATTGTTTACCCACACGATCGCTTAATTAATGGCTTTCCTTTTCCCGCCATTTCTTGCTTCACAAAAAAATTAAAAAAAAAAAACAGAAGACTGAAAGTTTCTGTAAAAATTTTGTGTAAAAACTGCTCGGACTTCTGACTTTTTCCAAGTCGATACACTTGATCGATCGTTTGTAAATGAGGCGGCAATGATTCCGATTCGGATTCTGATTCAGAATTCATTCACCTTGCGGCCAATCAATTATGGCAGATAAACCGAATTCACTTCGGTGTGATCCATCAATTGTTTGGGCTAATTGCGGCTAATTGGCCGTTGAAAATGGAGGTCAATGAACAAACAACCTGGACTTGCCTTTATACCTCAGCGAGAGGAGTCTGCGATACATATACTTTTGAGGTAAATACAAGTTTTTAATTTGCCAGAGAGCTTTTTGATAATAAAACTCATAATATATAAATATTTAGAAAGAGATTCGAGAAATATTGGCTTGAAATTTGAAAGAAAATAATACTCTGGCCAGAATAAGCCATTAAAATCAATTGTACTTTGGTAGATTTTTATAAGACAAGGTGTAGAAGATGTCTAGAGCTAATAATTAGGGAAATACAAAATCAGGGAATTATTTCTGAAACATTTTAATTGAAGTAAAAGTTAGTTTGATAATAAAACAAAAGTAACTAGTAGCCATTAACTTTAAACTAGTTAACTAGTGTCTTGTGACTAGTAACTAGTAGATAGTAACTAGTAACTAGTAACCAGTAACGAGTTTTTGTAACTAGAAACTATTAACTAGCGACTAGTAACTAATAACTAGTAACTTTTCATTAGTAACTAGTAAAAAGTGACTAGAAACTAGTAACAAGTAACCAGTAACTTTGTATGAGTCACTAGAACCTTTTAACAAGTGGCTAGTAACTAGTAACTTTTCATAAGTAACTAGTACAAAGTGATTAGTAAATAGTAACTAGAAACTAGTAACAAGCAACCAGTAGCTTTTTATAAGTAACCAGTAACTATTAACTAGTGACTAGTAACTAATAACTAGTAACTTTTCATAAGTAACTAGTGAGAAGTGACTAGAAACTAGTAACAAGCAACCAGTGCTTTTTATAAGTAACCAGTAACTATTAACTAGTGACTAGTAACTAATAACTAATAACTTTTCATAAGTAACTAGTGAGAAGTGACTAGAAACTAGTAACAAGTAACCAGTAATTTTTTATGTCACTAGAACCTTTTAACTAGTGACTAGTAACTAATAACTAGTAACTAATGACTAGTAACTAATAACTAGTAACTTTTCATAAGTAACTAGTGAGAAGTGACTAGAAACTAGTAACCAGTAACTTTTAATGAGTCACTAGAACCTTTTAACTAGTGGCTAGTAACTAGTAACTTTTCATAAGTAACTAGTACAAAGTGATTAGTAAATAGTAACTAGAAACTAGTAACAAGCAACTAGTAGCTTTTTATAAGTAACCAGAAACTATTAACTAGTGACTAGTAACTAATAACTATTAACTTTTCAAAAGTAACTAGTGAGAAGTGACTAGAAACTAGTAACAAGTAACCAGTAACGAGTTTTTGTAACTAGAAACTATTAACTAGCGACTAGTAACTAATAACTAGTAACTTTTCATAAGTAACTAGTACAAAGTGCTTAGTAAATAGTAACTAGAAACTAGAAACAAGCAACCAGTAGTTTTTTATAAGTAACCAGTTACTATAAACTAGTGACTAGTAACTAATAACTAGTAACTTTTCATAAGTAACTAGTGAGAAGTGACTAGAAACTAGTAACAAGTAACCAGTAGCTTTTTATGAGTCACTAGAACCTTTTAACTAGTGGCTAGTAACTAGTAACTTTTCATAAGTAACTAGTACAAAGTGATTAGTAAATAGTAACTAGAAACTAGTAACAAGCAACCAGTAGCTTTTTATAAGTAACCAGTAACTATTAACTAGTGACTAGTAACTAATAACTAGTAACTAATGACTAGTAACTAGTAAATAGTAACTAGTAACCAGCAACTAGAACCTAAAAACTAGTACCTAGTAGGAACCAAAAAATCTCTTAAGCTTTTCCCCCCAAAAATGTTCTCTGGCGCCTTGAAATTGTATAATATCCATGAGAAAAAAATCCCGAAAATACTCTGCAGCCCCTGCTGGCTAATTGACCCATTTAGAATCAGGGGGGTGGGGGAAGGCATTTAGCCAATTAGACAATGCATTTAGCTTCTCTTTCTCAACAAACTCCCCTCGCACGACGAGATGTCAGCCATTTTATAAAAACGTGTATTACTCGCATTATTATTGTTTATTTCTCATGTTTTCTGACAGTTCATTATTTTGTCAGATTTCGGATTTCAGCGTGCGCCCCACGAGGGGACGACCAACCGACACGGTGAGAAAAATGGGAAAAAAAAAACATTAATTTTGTTTATTTTGATGTGGGTCGGTCCGATCGGTCCGATCGGTCCGATCGGTCAGTCGATAAAAATTCGTCATTGATTTTTGTTGGCAGATTATCGAAGGAAATTCGGGGGAACAATCCAGGTTAAAGAATGCCAATGAAGCGGGAAATTTATGCTTTAAACCAGAACGAGATTGTTTACTTTCATTCTTTTATTTCATTTAGTCTGCTATTGTTTTTTTCAGTGTTTTCAGTGTATGTGGCACCTGGAAAGTGGAAATTGGGGAATAAATTGAATACAAACACCACTCACCTATCACATTTATAAGGGCGAGCAGCTCACACACGTAATACCTGTACGCCCACCAATTGTGATATCTGGAATCGAAACGGAATGGAATGGCATCCCAAAGGGAAGTAATTAGCAATGATTCAGACTCTCAGGGATCTCGGATCGCTTCCGATCGGTAAGTATATAATAAATTTCCTAAATGTTTGTTTAAGTTTCCCTTTGTCTCAGCTGAGATCTCTTTTTTTTTTGGGAGTGAACCACAATGGATTTCTGGCGAAATCTTTCAAAATAATTGGCTTACTTTCTTTGGAAAATTTACAAGATTTATGTATACCATTAATTGGCAAGTTTTAAATATTTATTTTACAAGATTTTCCATTAAAAAAGGATGTTTTTTAAAAGTTAATTTCCAGAACAGGTCATTGTTCGTTTTAATTCTTTTTTTTTTACTCATTTAAGTTAGATTTGTTTATTGTTTTGATTCCAATGTTCAGTTTGAGGCAGAAAGTAAAAAGTGACAGGAAAATGATTGCCTGAAATGGTTTCATTAAATATTTAAAATTGGCTTAATGATTTTAGGGAATTTTTTGTTTAATTTATAAAAAAGGGATTATTTTTTAAGGTGTAATTGTTTTAGTGAAAAATCATGAATACTCACCTTAAATTTTCCCACAAATAATCTAAAAGTAATTTCTTTTTTTGTTTTTTCTCGGCTTCGGAACAAATGCCTATGTCTAAGTCCATGATGAGCGCATGAATCTTGCCACCCTCCCAAGATTTCCACAGCCATCTTGGTGTATAAAATAAGATTGCCTGCAAAACGAGAGAAGAAATTAAGTAATGATATAGTAGTGCTATATAAAACGTATACCAGAACGCTGGGGATCTGCAAAGGTGAGCTAGCTCTGTGTGGCTCTGTGTGGGCGATTGTCGCATTGGAACTGTCGCATCGTAAAACTAAAGAATACCTCCTCTGACAAGTGACACTTGCCAGCTGTTTTGGTTTCTAGTCTAGCCCCCAGCACCCGCAGAACCAAAGAAAATAAAAGTAAAGTCCATAAGAGTTCCACTTCCAGGCTGAGAGATCGTCCGATGCCGAAAGGCATTAGGCGGACGACCTTCCCGGGAGCTTTATAATTGTCTTTGCTAATTCCATTCCATTGCTATTTGGATGGAGGCTTCTCTTTATAGATGTCAATTAGCCATGAGCCATTAGTCGCCGGGTTTACCTACCAAAATAACACTAATAATAATGGGATCTATGGGTCTCAGAGAGACAGACAGCCAGACACGAATTCTTGCTTAATTGTGCCTCATAAAGTGGGATAGATGTTGGGGTTCTAGATTATTAATTACTTAAGTATTTCATTTAAACGAGTAACTAGTAACGAGTAGCGAGTAATATGGCAATAGTTGCCTGAAGAACCTCCAACCCATTCCGCATCTCTGTGTCTTTTCTTCGTGGCATGATTTCTAATGCCCGACCCGATGACAAATTAATAATAACTTGTATCGTAAATTAGTCGGGGGATTCGGACGGAATCAGACCAATGTCCAACACTCTTCAGACAGACGGGGATTGTGGGATTTCTGGTTGTGCAAATAGTTGCGTTGTGTTTTCTTTGGCACATGACAATGTCGCCGTCTCCTCGCCGTGTCTGCTCCATGTGGCAGGTGGTAATCCCCCACATTCTATATATTCTTTTTCGTTTAGTGTATGGCCTGGGAGGTGAGAGTTCAGTTTGTTTAGTTGCCGCCCAACTGCCGGCTGTCCATCAAATCTATAATTTCCCACCGCCCAATACCGCCCCCTCTCGGAAAAAAAAAATTAAATATATTTCATCACACGCGCTGGAGATCGTGCTTGAAAATTTTGCATTTCAATTTCTCAGATTTCAGGTTATACTCGTATTTTTTTTTAAATTTTCTTGTTGCATTCCTTGGCCCAGTGTCGCTGGCATTTTGGCTTTAATTGTTTTGGCCAACATCTGCGGCACATTCTGCACTCTAATGACGGCAATTGTGAGGCATATGCTCTACAGTCAAGGATAGGGGACTATGATCTAGAATCTAAAGAGATCGTTAGGGAATATTTCAAGGGGAGGACAGGAGGACCTTCAAACCCTTGTAGAAACCCCTTCTCTTGAGACATCTTTTCATAAAAATTAATGAAGAAAAATATTATAATTCCCACCATGACTGTGACGGGAATAGAACTTGTGGGCACGCCTTGCCGGAAGTGAAATGATGCGTTTGATTTGCTTTGCTTTCGGCCCCAATCGACTCGGGCCCGGGGCATGCCCTTTTCTGTATACAATTGCCGCTGAAAATTGCATTTCCCCGACGACAGACCCAATGAGGAAGACTTTTCCCCGAGGGTCGGTGCGTGTGTGGAAAGCCATTTGGCAAGCATTCAAATCGCCACAAAACCATTTCGCATAAATGCAACCGAAAAGGAAAACTGAAACTCAAACTGAAGTTGCAGGGGCAGCCAGCCAGGGCACCCACCGTCTTGGGCGTCTGGAGTGAAAGCCAGAGAGACATGCTTCTTGACAGATTCCCAGAGACACTGCTACCAAAAATTGCAATTAAAATTTGGGAATAATAAGCTTAGATACTAGAGAGCGATTTAGATTAAAAAAAAGTAACTACTTTAGCAGCTTAGACTCGCCAAGACTGGACTAGAGTGTTTGTTCTACTAAATACTATTATTTTTGGTATTTTTAGGAAGGTATTTATACCCGGTACTTGCTTTTAAAGTATTTTTAGCCTTAAATCAGTTACTTGGCTTACAGAATCTTAAACAAAACATAAGATACTTTTAAAAAGACACAGAAAAGAATTAAAAACAAGCTTTAAGACTTAATAGTTTGTAGTATCTTTTAAAGAAAAGTATTTATACCCGGTACTTGTAGATATTTGTAGTATTATAATACTAAAAGGGTCTTAGAATCTAGTAGCTTATCTATAGAACTTGATTATTTTTAGATAAAAATGAAACTCATACCCGGTACTAATAGAAAAAGACTAAAAAAGAGACTCTAGTAGACTCTATAGTGCTAAAAGTTATAGAAAAGGTTTCTTTATAGATCTCTTAACAATAATTATTAAAAATAATACACAATAGTGCCTATATTAGTACCTAGATTAGTACCTTTAGTACCTATTTCTAAGATAGCAATCTCTTCAAGTACCGACTATGAATACCATTTTGGATCTTTAAAAAATAATCCATTTCTCGTAGATTTTTATGATTTGTAATTAATATTAATTAACAGTGCACCCCAAAAGGGATCACCTAGGAAGTGTCTGATCTTATTTGATCCGATCTGTCACGCCCCCCACCCAACACCCACCACCCACCACTCGCCATCCGCCCCTTTCTGCTGTCGTCTTTGTGGATTTCAAACCAGAAACTAGCAGGGGAGGCCAAAAATATCCAACCATAAGTCAAATATAAACAGCTCCCACTCCAGGAGAGAAAAGGCGAGGGAACCTTTGGCCATAGATACTCCCTTGCGGCAGTGTTCCCTGTTCCCGATTCCCATTTCCCATTCCCGGTTAGCACATCCATGGCGTTTCTGTTTCAGCAATTCCCTGGCATCTGGCCAGAAATATTATTTCACTTTTATGTTTGTCTGCGCCTTTTCAATAAATATCTAGACACAGAAGAGATCAGGCTATAGCATAGGCTATAGTGTTTGAGCAAAAAAAAATATATATAGAGAGGAAGAAATGCCAATTTTGACATATCTGAGATATCGATCGAATGGATGTTGATGGGATGGTGCAGGTCTTTCCATTTTTACGACTGCATTGTCCAAGTTTAATGACTGATCTTTGATCGAATGTGGATCGATGTTGGATCTTTGGCTGGAATGTATTGGCCATTTAGATCGGGACCCGGGGGGCTTTATGGTAATTGGGCCAGGTGTTGTTTTGGCCATTTCGGCCTTTTTATGGCTTTCGATTCGTCTTTAGAGTCTCTATAGCTATAAAGTTATATTAACTTTATTTATCAGTATAATTTATTAGTTAATTAATGAACTTAATATACTAATTTTAAATATAAAATATACTTCTTTTTATTAATACATTTTGGCTTCAGAAAATAAAATTAAAAATAAAAATAAAAGGGGGGAAAAGTGTAAATTATAGAAACGCGTCTACGCGTCATTAAGCAGGGAGAATACCATGATAAATGTATTTATAGGAATTTGGGTGACTAGAACGTCTCTATAATCGCTCTGTGACACTAACCGAGAAAAAAAAAAAATATAACAAAAAAAAAAATAAGAAACAAAGTGTGATAAAAATATACATTTAATATTTGTACATTGTTAGCGGGAAGATATATTGTGTAATCGTCGACGTCTCTCACCATCTATATATGAGACACGATCTATATATGTTTATGGGTGTAGTATATAGTAGGGGTGGGTGTGCGGGTGTGCGGGCCATATGGGCTATGGGCGGAGAGCAACGTCACCGATTCGGGCGGAGAAAGGCATCCGTGACACAATCAATCTCCTTTAAGCGGTGCCAGCAATTAGCGATGACAGTTTTGGGCATACATCAGGTACAGGAGGGGGAAGCGGAAGGGGGGGAACTGATTTAATAAATCACAAAAAATTCTATTTATTCCAAGATCCCTTGAGAAGGAAAAGATCTCTCTTTCTTAGCGCCTCGACGCTATCGATTGCCGATCAATCACCCACGCCCATCCACCCAGCCACCCATCCACCCACCGCCTCCCAGTCCCACGCCCCATCATCTACGTCACAGCCCGAACTATCTTTGTATCTTTGAGATACAAGGCCAAAAAAACGCACACCCCAGATACTTCAACAATTCTATTTGGCTCACAAAAGGCCAAAACCGCAAAACCAAAAATTTCTATTTTTTTTTGGGAAAAAAAAAGTGGAACAAATATTTTGGAAATTAGAAGAAAAAAAATCATCGTATGTATTTCAATGGGACGACGCCTGGGGCGGTGAGAAATGTCTTAATTACTTAATCCATCAAATCATTCAACGCCCCCCACTATACAGAAAATAGACAATAGACCAGAAAAAAATACAAAATAACAATCGACTGATCTATGGGTCTATTTTGATATCGAACTCTATTTAATTTTTATTATTTCCCTCCCATTTGTTGCGCAGGCGTGGCTCGAGTGCCTGGATCGCTGATTTATGGCATCGATTTTTAATTTTTATTGAGCCGTTAATGTCGGAGCAAGTGCGATTTGTTCTCAGTGATTGATTTCCATTGATCATCTCTGGGGCGGACGATTCCGGCATAAATAATTCAGACAGATTGGCTTTGAAGATCTTTGATATTTTGGGTATTGTTGAGGCACATTTCCTTTGCTTCTTAAAGGGTTTTTATACGAGAGGTCTTTGAAGTCTTAGATCCCAGGGAGTGTGGGGAATACAAATAGGGATTTATTTAGCATTATGTCACAAAATTGTACCCAAATCGGTAGATTTTTGGAGGAGTTATGAAGAGTTACAAATAATATCCCCTACTGGCACTGAGAAGTATGCTACAAATTTCCCTTTCAAGCGTAAAGTCCTTTTTTGCCTCTCTTAGTTTCGAGGCTTTGTTTCTGGCACTTTCTGTCTCCCATAGATTAAAACTAGTACATATTTTAACTTTAACTAATCAAAGATTATTTAGTTACTAATTTCTTGTAAACAATCTTTTAAAAATATCAATTATTTAAGTGCTTAAGCCGAGTTCCTGTGATTTTCTCTTATTTTTCATTACTTGCATCGCAGTTTCAAAACTTTCCCTTACACCTGCTCCCTTAGTTTTATTAGAGCTTTTAAAACTGCCGCCTGCCCACTCTCTTTGAGTGTGGCGCAATGGCTTTACAACTGTCGCTTACTACTCTCTCACCTGCTCTCCGTCGCTTACAGTTGGAACGCTTAGAGCTTCTAAAACTGTCGCAACCTCCCAAACCCTCTAAAACTTTCCCTTATACCTGCGCGCCTGGCTTTCCTTGTGCGCTCAACCTCGCGACACAGCTACAAAAACTGTCGCTTAAGTCGCTGCTCTCCTATCGCTTTGCGCCGGCTTGCCCAGCCGCCGCTCATTTGTGGCTCTGCCTTCGCCCGTCCCGGTTCGGTTTTTTTTTTGCAATGGCCGCGTGTGAAAAGTTTTCTTTAAATTAAAATTAAATTAATAAAAAAGTGAAATGTTAACGAGTTCGGTGCTTAAAATGAACAAGTTTTTGGAGAATTAAATGGAAGACTCCAATTTAGAAAATGGACAGTGTTTTTTATTAAATTTTTTGTTATTTTTAGTGTTAAATGTTAAAAACTTTGTTTTTTATTTGAATTTAATAAAATTTGTATGTTTCAGGCCCGAATTGTGTGTTAAATGGACGAATAAAGTGCAATAATTGAGGCTGCTCCGAAAAAATCTTTTCCGTTCTTCTTTCACACACACACACACCTACAGGCATTGCTACGCATTACACGCCATTCCACTGCAATGGAGGAACAGTTAGACTTGGATGAATGGCTTCAGCAGTGATGGCAGTCAACTGATGGAGATGCTTAGTCGGGAAAAGTTATAAATTACTTTTGTTAATGGAAAATAAGGTAAGTGGCTTTAACTAGATTCTTTAAAATATATTTATTATTTCTTTATTTTCTCTTATTTTTTATTTTTCAGTGAAATAGTGAAATGAAGTGAAATTAATTAAGTGAAGTGTGGAGGCTGATAACGGATTGCGGATGCTACGCAGTACTCATCATGGAATTTGCAATGGAAGAACAGTTATATTTGGAAACATGGAATTAACAGTAATGGAAATAATAATGGAAAGAAGGACTGGATGGATGGAATAATGGACTGGATGGACAGAAGGACTTGGAATATTTAAACATTTTAAATGCAAAAATATGGAATAATGCGGTAAGTGCTTTCAATTTATTTATTCCATTACTTTTTTGCCTTAAAAAGTTTAATACGAAAAAAGTTGAATTTGCTTTTGATTTAAAACTAAAGAAATTAAAAACTAAAACTATAAATATTTGTTCTCAGTAATTATTGCATTTCATAAAGAAAATATTAACGTAACTTGATAAAATATTGCTTTTCATTTAATAAAGATGTAAAATATTTAAAAATTTAAAATTAATAATATCAGCCTCAAATATATACACATTTTTATAATAATTAATAATATTTTAAATTTCATATTATTTTTCCCCAATTTTTTGTCCCCCTTTTATTCTTTCTTCCTTTACCTACCATCCACTACCTGTGGATGATGTGAGATTAGTGGGGGCCACTCTTTTAGTGGAGAGAGTTATTCCGTTAGGAGGTAATGAGAAAAGAAAAGGCTCCCCTTGGGAGAGGGGAGGGTGGGAGATAGGTGCAATGTGAGAGCGAAATTAAGAGCAAGGGAAACCACATATTTGGTAAACGGTACTCTTATAGGGAGATCACAGTGGTGGCAATAATAAATAGGAGGTTGGGGGTTTAAATAATTGAAGGGGTTTGGGACTTTTTGGGAATAATTCCTATAAAAATTATTTATTTTCTCATATATTACTGAGCTTTTCAACAGTAAAGATTGTCTCATTTATTTAGAATCTTTTATGGAACTAAAAGAATGTCCTTCCCATAAACTTTTTCACAAATTGTACCATTTCCCCCACAATTTGGAGTATTTTTTTGTACCGACCTGAAAGAAGAGGCAAAAGCAGACCCATTGGTAGTACTTGTAGTGCTTCTTGTCGGCCGGATCGCCGTCAGAGTTGCCGATGCCCGGGTAGGGCACGGAGACGCCCTGCTTCTTGAGGAAGAGGCTCTTGAGCGTGTAGGTGGACTGGATCCAGCAGTAGGTGTTGAGGACGTCCTCCGGTATGTCCTTGGTGTGAACGCAATCGATGGGATTGCCCACGTACTGGCGGGTGGTTATAATTAGCGAGAATGACATCAGAATCATCACAGTTATTGAGTAGTGCAGGCGGAATACTATCGAATCGGTTTTAACGTGACTAACCTTTACGAGGTTTTTCAAGCCACGAAATATATCTAACATGGTTTCTCGTCAGCGAGCTGGCAAGATCAGATCGGCGATCGCTACTTTCTACTTCTAATCCCTTTTTCTTTACTTCAATCTCCCCTCTCGTTTCTTCTCGCTTTTCTCTCAGTGTTTGTTGTAGCTCTCTTGTTATCGATAGTATCAGAGTATCGCTATGTGACTGCAGATCGATTGTCCGATTTCGTGGCTCTCCTGCTTTCTCTTGCGCGGCAGGCCCATCATCGGCTCATCGAATCGGAAATGAAAGTTCAAAGCCCAAAGGTCAGTGACAATGTCGAACCGGAACCGGAAGCGGAAGCGACGCTGCTGCTGGTTCCGGTGGTGCGGTTGGCTCAAGTGGCTCAAGTGGTGGTGGTGCGTGGCACTGTGGTTCTGATGCTCGTGGCTGCAGTGGCTCTCCAATTCGACGGGTTGCGACGTGCTCGTTACGGAAATTCGTCTGGCATTCACAGAGCTGAGCATCTTTGGGTCCTGTTTCTCCTTTTCTCGCCGAATCCTCCAAATCCTTGACAGACTTACATTGGCACTTTGGTATTTTATTGGTATTTTTGGTATATTATTTGGTATTATTTGAGTGTTTTTTGTGCTTTTCTTTAGTTAACTGCTTGGCATTGTTTATGGAAATGGATTTATTTTTTTATTTAAAAATAGAATTGGCATAATTTTCTATATTTTCACAAAGTTTATTATTTTATTTTTAACTCAATTTTTACAACTTTTTTCGGGCAGAAGTACTATTTAGATTTATTTTTAGAGAATTGCTGGCAAAAAAATGATTTTATTGAAAAAAAAAAGAAAACTCTAGTCTCGGTGGGAAGAATATTTATTTTTTACGCTCGCCAGCATTGAAAATTGCGCAAAGAAACAAAACAAATAAAAAACGCTTCGGGGCATATAAATAAAATGTGGCATCAAATGGAGGCCCCCCCCTTTCCCCACTAATTCTGGGCATATGTTAATAAACTTATGCTGACTGACGTAGGGGTGGGGTGGGTTTAGAGGGGAATGAAAATGTTAAAATCTTTAAAAAAAAAAAAAAAATTAGAAGTTTCCAAACGAACTGTAAATTTTAAAATTGCAATGTTTATAAACAAACTTTCCCGCCGAGTTGCCGATAATAAAACGAAAACAACAACAACAACAGCAAGAGGAGGGCCAAGAAAATAGTCAAAAAAAAAAAAAAAAGAAAAGAAAAGGGGAAAAAAATTGCGTATACGCACACGTGGCCAGAAAGGCAAAGTCAAAGGCGAAGGCTGACCAAGCAACAGACATCTTAGGGCACCTCCTCCACTCGTGGCGATTCGGAGATCGGGCCAAGGCGAGAATCGTTAATCTATTTCGTAATCCAGCAGCGTCCAGTGCCCGGATCAGTCGCCAGATTTGTTTATAAAACATACCATAGCAGACCTGCTTGGCTTCCTGCCTGCACTTGACATTTCAACGAAAATATTTCGTTTCCATTTCGTGGCTCGGATTGTGAAATATGCCAGGCATGCTCCAAAGATAATAGCCATGGGGCTACCACCCCAGACGGGATAGGAAACATATACACATAGGTGTGATGCATTCGGGGAAAATCCAGAAATCCAGAAAAAAAAACAAACGCGTGCCTCTATAATTATGATCACAAATTGTTTTGTTTTCCGTTTTTCCCCGTCATAATCCGAGAAAATGAGACACGAAAGCATTCCAAGAACGAAGGCAGTGACTAATTGGGATTTTCCTTAGAAAAAATAAAGACAAGAATATATAGAGATGCCATATAAAGGCTCTGCAAGTCTCGATGGGCCATGTCGACTGCAACAGAGAAGCACTCTTGTTTTCCTTCCCGATCCAAAGCCTTTTGAAGTCTGAAAATCGATTTCATGTCTCGGTTGTAGCTTTCATAATTATGGAAACACATTCCCAGCAGCTGTATGGATTGTGACTCGAAGATCCCTGGCTTAGCCTATCAGAGAGAGCCTATTTTTAGCCTAATCAGCCTCTGACTAACTAAAACCAACAACTAAAACAAACAAGGCGCCCAAAATGGAATATTTCATTCACCTTTCGCTCCATTCATCTGTGGTTTTGGCTCTATGGATCTCTGGATCCAGAACTCAATATTTCATTTTCCAACAATGTGCGAAACGACATGAAACAATAATGAGTTTCACAAAAAAAAAAAAAATATATATATTCAATTTTTGGACATTCGCAGATCGGTTTTCGGGGGCACCACATGGCCCCGCCTATTCGCAGTTGGATTATTTACTTTGGAAAAGTTAATTATGATGAAGCCTGCCCGGCCACAGAGGTAGAGGGCACTATGTACAGTCCCAGGGACCACCTCCCCCCGCCCGATACTACAAAGTATATATAGTCTACGTGCGTGTCTATATAAAAATATCAATTCTGCGGGCATGTGGCTTCCCACTACACTACACTACACTAACATATAGTATATTCTATGATCCCGATCCCACAACTGCAGTCAATGGATTTATTTTGTGAAAATATAGAAATTATTAATTGCCATTTTTTTTTGCACTTTTTTTTGGTTTTTTTTTGATTATTTTAAGAAACTCCCTTACACTCCTTGGAGAGTTATCGGTTATCGGTTTGTTATCGCGCTTTTGAAGCGCGGGTCACGTGTCCCACATGGTCAGGCACTCTTTGTTTTTATTCTTAAGAGATCATCGCACTCAGCACAGTAAAAAAATGTAATAGTTTTTGATTTAAAAGAAAATTAAAACAATTTTTAGCAATGAAAGTTTTTTTTTTTTTTTTTTTTTTTTTTGGGAAAATTGGATAATAGGTTTTCCCGCTTTCTATAGATTTTTGTGTAGATTTGTAGAATTGGAGATCGGGGCGGAGAGTTCGAGGACTTTGAGAAAAAAAAAGAGCAGGAGCAGGATGAGACGCGCGCGTTCACTTTGCCAACGCAACAGACACTGGCGCGGTTATTGGCCAAGAAAGGCACTCTGGCCGCCGCACAGCTGACTGCTGCGAGAGAGCCAGATGGCTGAGGCTGAGGCTGAGAGGGAGAGCAGATCTCGGATGTCTAGCCGCCAGAGTGTGCTCGCCAAGCACGCACACTTCCGGTGGGCGGTGGAGAGGGTCAGCCCAACAGAGAGAGACCGAGAGAGAGGGGCAGAACTAGCTATACCGTTGCACTTGCCGGCCGTAAACAATGGAGCGGCATATTGGTAGTTGCAACAATCTGTGGCCAGCAGCCAGGCCCGAAAGCAAAAACAAAAGACTCCCCCACCGCCACTCCAGCCTCAGCCCCAGCCCAGCCCAGACCCTCGGAAGCATTGTTTTATTCGTGGAACCAAAAATAGATGCCATTTCTTAAAAATGTTTGAAAAGGCAGTGAAATAATAATTAAAATTAAGTTTTAGATTAAAAAATAATGATTTTCAAGGCCATTTTCAAGGCATTTTTGAGATATTTGAGCTGAAAATAATTTTAAAAAAATACTAAAGAGGTTCAAGATAATAAAATATTTAAATGAATTTTTGAAAGAAAAAAATATAGTTTTCTAAATAATTTGGCCAAGAAGATCTTTAAATTATTAGTAAAAATTGAAAGCTCAATATTTTGAACTCAAAAAAAGCTTTCTTTTTGAAATAATTAAAAAATAAATACTAGAAGGCTTAGAACTGGCATAATTAATCCGAAAAGAATGAAAATTATTTCAAAACTCAACATTTTGAACTCAAAAAAAGGTTTTTCGAAATAATTACTAGAAGACTTAGAACTGCCATCATAATTATTACTGTTTTGTTACCAATTTCTTCATTTTTAACAATTTCCAAGCCTCGAAAACTTGAAATATTTTTGAAAAGCAAATAATTCTAAAAAAGCAATAGAGTGTGTGACTTTTTCGAGGCACTGTACTGTACTGGGCCCATGAAACAATTATTATTTGCATATTTTAGTATTTATTTAACGGCCGTTCGCGAGCGGAAAGAATAAGGATAATCCTCGAGGATAACCAGGGACTAGGAAGCAAGCCGACCAGGACCCGATATCCGATGATTTGAAGCGACAGGC
Source organism: Drosophila monieri (assembly GCA_035047585.1). Lineage (NCBI taxonomy): Eukaryota > Metazoa > Arthropoda > Insecta > Diptera > Drosophilidae > Drosophila > Drosophila monieri. The sequence continues at coordinate 7,539,976 of JAWNPJ010000061.1, read as the reverse complement.
CCCCGACAACAGCTGAAAGCGGAACGAAGGACTCGGAGTTGTAAGGATTCTGCAGGAAGGGCACTCGAAAAAAAGGGAAATTGTTTCAAAATAAAATCAGGCTTCAGGAGAGGATTGTTAGTTCGACAAGTCAGGGTCTAAAGTTTCTGAATAAATAATAGATTTAATATTTAATTTAATATTTCAAGTCTTAAATATTTTCGAAGGAAGATTCGGATTTTCCTGAAAATCTTCCTTAGAAGGGAAAGCAAGGAGTGGCTTTTCGCTCGGCATTGTTGCGATTTCCGCTCATTATTGCTGCAATCACAGAGACTGTTCGGACGGCAGGACGAGGCAGGCTTTGTCCTGTGGCAGGACATAGGACAGAGGACACAGGACATGTGACATGTGAGTCGGGGATTTATGCGTATTTTGATTCTTGCGCCTAGACGTCATGCGGGGCATATCAATTGGAGTTTTATGAGGACTGGGCTCTGCCACAGCTGGAGTGGCGAATAAAAACTGTCTGACATCTCCGCTGGTCGATTTGATTAAGTCGTCCCAGCGCGAGTGTATCTTCATATCTCTATATGTATCTCCATCTCCATCTCCTAGCTACAGATGTGGATGTGTCTCAGATGTGCCACTCAGACAGCTGCTGCTGCCGCAGACGCCACGAGATTGTCCAAGGAAGTCCTCTGCCAGCCGGCCATCAAAATTCAATTGGTTTGGGGGCACTACGTGAGACGCCTAGCTCCAAGTCCTTTTTGTTTTAAATACAAATACAACAAAACATATATTTTGTTGGAAAATATATATCCATCTTGAGACAATGGCGGATCCCTCTGCATAATTCGGCCATTAGGCAGTGTTTCTGGGATGTTCCTAGCCCGTCCAACGTCCAACTGACAAAGTGACAAAAAAGACAATGTCCGGAAGGGCCTTGCCGCCGCCTGCCGCCTCATTAATGCACAAAAAAAAAACATTAGCATCGGCCGGATGTGAGATGCATGCTATGGGTTTCTGGGCCCAGCGCCAAATGTTGCATTAAGACTGGTGGCCAAAGGGTTCTCCCTCGGACTCGGAAAGGTGGCGGACTATTTTCCAAGGCAATCGGGAAATAGTTAAAGAAATTAACTAAAACTCTACAAGATTTCTCTCTGGGCAATCGCTAATTATATATAGGATGGGATAGTGTAGGCTAGTGGCTATATATTTTAACACATTTTCAGATTTAATGGCTTACAAGTCCCATAAAACATGTGGTGGTTGGCCAGCTAAAGAATAGAGATCTGGGAAAACCACTTTCATGTAGTCTCTCGTTTCCCGACAACACACACTTTGATGGACTCTGAAATAATAATTAAAACTAAAAAAGAAAATAGGAGACCCTAGACCACAGATCTCTTCTATAATAATAATTTTTGTTGTTGGAGATCGGCTCGTTATGGATTTTATGATCGACTAGAGAGACTTTATGATGGGATGTCAAATGGTTGCGTCAGTTCTGGTTGCGATTGGAAGGAAATATGATTTGTGGGATTGGATATCGGGATGAGAGCGCTTTAGAGAGATGGTTTTAGTACACTTTCCGGGCATTCCCCAGGGGCGGCAGGTGGGGCACCAAAAAAAAGAAACAAGACCTCATAAATTATAATTTTTTTCAGCACCCGACTGCTCAGCGGGTCGTCGGCGTAAATAAATAAAATTAATGGAAATATCAAGCACACTGCGCATAAAATTGATAAAGAGATGTTGGTCGGTCGACTGTGTTGGGGGGAAATGGGAAAATCTGGGAGAATCTTAGGGAAAATCGGGAAAAACCGACTGCAGTCCACCACGCCCATTCGTTTTGGGTTTAAACGGGGTCAAGCGATTGCATTCAAATATTGTTTTCTTTTTTTTTTTTTCTTTTTTTTAACAAAAATAGCGCAGACAAAATATAATAACAGAGCGCATGGAACACAGAGAACTGGAGAATCGGAGAAAGCGATTTTCCAAAAATAGTTCTCGCTTCGTTTTCCGGTTGCTGCCTGCAACTTTTCTCGGCCCAGCAAACATGCAACAACAGAGCTGTGGGGGGAGGAGGGGCAGACGTGTGTGGAGAAGCTGCAGCGTCTGTGCCGCATTAATGCATCATGGCCAGGATTTTCATCGGGCCATCACCATCTCGATTTTATGATGGCCAACAAAAGAGACAACGCCTCGGCAAGTGCGAAAGGTCATTGTTGCAGCCGCTGATGACGAAGGTGGTGGTGGTTGGTGGCTGCTGGCTGGTGGTTGGTGACAGCAACAGCCCAACTCTATTCCCCAAAGGGCGGCTAGACGGCAAGTTTTCCAAAAACTCAGACTCCTAATACTCAGAGGCTTTAATTCCTCAAATACTTGTTTTCATTTTCCAACATTTCTGGTATTATTAAGTCTGGTATTATTATTTCTGGTATTATTAATCTTAGTAAGTAAAAGTAATCTTTAAACTAATATCTATAATCCCCAAGAAACCCATTTTATTATCCATTTAATTCCCCAAAAGACAAAGTTTATTCCAAAGCTTTCTCTGTAAACTTTCCCCAAAGCTTCCCCCTTTGGTTTGATGAAAATGCATAAAGTTTCCCTTACAAGGAGAGCTTTTCCATGCTTTCAGCCAGTTCCAATGCCACAGGAGAAAGCTCTTCAGCTTTCCAACTTTCTCCGCTAGGATGAAAGCCCTACCTCCACCCTCTTAGCTTGCACTTACCTGAAAAAATAGTGTAAACGCTACCCATTGATAATATTTTGTGTGCTTTATTGTTAGAGGGCCGCGGCCCTGTGAATTATGAACTCCGGGAAAAGGCACCTCGGAACCTTGCTTCTTCATAAACGCATCGACCACTGTATACGTTGAGTGGATCCAACAATACGTGTTGAGGACATCTTCGGGAATGTCTCTGCAATCGTACATCGATGGTTTTAGTATCTTTTTGTCAATTAATCGATAAGTATCGATACTCACCTTGTGTGTACACAGTCTATGGGATTTCCTACGTACTGCCGCGTCGTCACAGCAATCGAGAATGTGATCAGTAATATAACCGTTGCGTTGGTGTGCAGGCGAAAAACAGGTGAATCGATTTTGACATGAGACACCTGTTGTCCGTTTATCGATTGTTTTTTTTATTTATTTATTTTTATTTTTTTAAGAGTTTTATTGTGTGTGTGGTGAGATTGTCAAGTGTTATCGATTGGTTTTCGAGTGGTGGAACGAAGAGAAAGAACATTATTATTAAAGGTCTTGGCAGAGGTTTCAATATAATTTCAAAATCAAAAATCTTTAATTAAAACTGAAACGAAAATCGAATGATGAGAGAAATCGAGATCTCTTGAACGCAAAACGTTAGCTATGTCTGTTCTGGATGGAATCGAGAGAGAGAGAGCTCTTGTCTCCCGGGTGCTTTATATCTTTGTATAGGGATTATATATATATATAGATATCTGGTTATGTACATTCATATAACTTTTATATGTGTGTATATAGGGCTTGTTTTCAAACAATTTCTGTTCCTTTTTCGAAAGGGTCCTTACAATTATCTAACTGGCTTACAAATTAATAGATTTCTCCTTTTTCAAGCTGAATCTTAAATATTTCTACTCTTTAGTTACTTTTTCTATTCAACTTGCAAAGGGATGGGAAAGTTTTAAAATTAATTCGAAACAAATACAATTTTTGGAGAGTTCTCGAATTTATTTCAGTATTTTTTTTTGGTATTTTTTTCTTCTTCAATTATTCTAGGCAGTTAAGTATAGTAAGGTGTCACAGCAATTGTTTTTTAGACTTCCTCAGCTTAATTCCTTTCTTTTCTTAATCAAAAAAAATAATTAAATAAATAATAAAACTATGTTTTATGTGTATGAGAAAGAGATAGAAGAGAGAGAGAGATAGATCGATAGGTGTGAGAGAAACAAAAAGTTATTGAACTGCTGGGAATGCAAATTTCGTCATTAATTTTGCATTTTTTTTTCTTTTTTTTAAATGGCGGCCACTGAAAGTTCCGATCGATAGAAATGATTGAGATTTATCGAATAATCGTACTCGATAGATGTGAAATTTGCGTTGAACCAATCGTATATTTTACTGCAGATTTCGATATCAAATTGCGATTGTTCTGATGATTGTTAACGATGACCACTTAATCGATATTTTTCAAAATGTTATTGCTTGACTGACTGATTGACTGGCTGACTTGACTGACTGACTTGATTGACTGACTTGACTGACTGACTAGTTGTGGTTGAAAAAAAATCAAAAAAGAAAACTCAGATTTAAGAGGGGGAGAGAGAGAGACCTGTGAAATTTCGATTAGAGATTTTTGAATCGATAGTTCGGATTGGATATGCTGATCAGATCGATTGGTTGAGAGAGTGGAGAGTGAAGTTGGTTAAGTGAGAGTGGTTCGATTTGGATATTGGAGTTGTTGTTGGTCGTTTGTGGCGGCTTTTAGCAGAGGTGAGTTTTGTGAGCTGAGCTGTGGTGAGATAGTCATACTTTAAGAGGTGAGTTGATAACTGAATTTAACTGCAGTGGTGAGAGAGATCACAGAGAGAGAGAGTGGTCTGTGGTCAGTGATCAGTGATCCGAGTGGTCTGTGATCATGGTGAGTTCTTAAACTTTGCTTGTTGGTGAATTGTGATTTGGTGGGGTTAGTGGTGATAGTGGTGGTGGTGGTGGTGGTGGTGTGGTGGCTTTTTGTGGTGAAGTTGAGAACGCGAGAGCGAGCGAAACAGAGATAGAGAGAGTGATCGAGTGAGTGAGAGCGTACAATACAAAAATTAATTAAATATATAAGTAATTGAATGTTAGTTGAATTATATAATTAGTAGGTGGTGAGAAATCTAAGGTGAATTTGAGCTTGAGATTGAATTGAGTTTGAGTTTGAGTTTGAGTTTGAGTTGAATTTAATTGAGTTGAGTTTTGATATAAATTGAACTGAATGTGGCGAAAATGTACGAGAACTGCTTATATAAGTTATGATGGAAAATCGCTTTACGTTTAATCTAATTAAATCAAACACAATACACAAGTTTAGAGTGAGACAAACAGACATAGAGAGCGAGAGATACATATACATATTATATATTATATATAGGTATATATATTTTATATACTGAGTGAGAGAGAGAGAGAGAGAGAGAGTGTGTGGTAGTAGTAGAGAGAGACAGATAGCACTGCAAAGCTGGGTTCTATGCTTAAATACTTGTCCTGATTTAGTATTTGTTGGTATTTTTTTTTTTTTAATTTTTTCAAGCCAACACTTTGGTGGTCTAGATAAAAGGGCATGGCTATTTTGAATAATTATATGCTTTAACATTTTAATAATAATTTTCTAGCCCACTTTGATCTAAACCATGGCATACTTTTGAGAGGATTTTTAGCTCTACCTTTTTCTGTTTTTTTTTCTGGTTCGGTTTATAGCTTTACAATTTCGATTTAGTTACAACAAGATTGGTATTAAAGTATTAAAGTATTTAAGTGTTTACTGTGACTCTTGGATCTTTATTCGTTAGCCATTGTTTCAGCTAATTTTGAAACACAAAATCGTAAGGATATCAATTACATCTGGGATCAGAGCATACAGTGAGAGCTATAGTTTATTTAAATATAAATATATATATATATGGTTCGTATATATAGTAGTTTGGTTTTGGTTTTGGTTTTAGTTTCGGTTTTGGTTTTGGTTTTAGTTTCTTGTTTTTGTTTTCTCTGTTATTGATGTCACTGGTTTATTGTTGCTGTTTGATGTTTCTTTGTGTTTTTTTTTGACTGGCCTTGGAGTTGTATCTTGTAGTTTGGATTTTGTAGTTTGGAGTTTGGAGTTTCAAGTTTGTTGTTTGGTTGGAGTTTGGTTGGTTGCGGTTTATTTCTTTGCTGGTTTTGATTTACTTTCTTGTTATATAGACTTAAAGCTGACAGAGAAATACATACATGTATAAAGATAATATATATAGAGTGTGGTTTATTAACTTGTAGTTGCTTTATTTTGTTACGTTTTTTCTTTTTTTTTTTTTTCGCTTAGCTGGTTTTCTTTTTTTTTTTTTTTGCATTTTGCATATATATATTTTTTTTTGGTATTTTTTTTTTCTTGTGGGGGTGGTGGGGCAGGTGAAACTCGTGATTTTGCGTGAGATAGAAAGAGACAGATCGAGTGAGTTTATTTTTATTTTCTTTTTTTTTTTTGTTTTTTTTTTAGATTGGTGAGTGAGTGATTCCGTGATTGAGTGATTGAAAGATTGTGAGTAAGTTTTTATATAGTTCTCGTTTAAGTCAATTTGATTTTCTTTAGTTTTTGGTATTTAATTGGTTTCGTTTTAAATTTTTTTCTTCAAGTGTACTTATACAGATACTGAGGGAGTCTGAAATAGAGGTTTTTCTTTTTTTTTTTGGCAGTCGGCGATTTTTAACTTGATTCTGGGGGATCGAGTGATTAGCTTCCAAAGTGAAAGAGATACAGGAGTTTGGGGCTTCAAATAGAGACAGAGTGATGGTGAGTTAACGTGAAAGTTCGAGACAGATAGATACATAGAGAGAGAGAGAGAGAGCGGCGTGATACGTGAGATAGAGACAGAGCGTGAAAGTGTGAAACTAACATCATTCGGGGGAAGAGCCCAGAAATCTCCAAAAAAGTATGCTATGAAAAATTTCATTTCAAAAATATACTAAAAAATACTAAAAAATCTTAACAATTTAAGATCTCATTTTTTAAACATTCTTCAGAGATTTCTGGTTAAGGATCGGGGGAGGAAAGGATTTTCAAAAAAAAGATGGGACTTTGTGTGCTTGGCGCGTGTGGGAAATTATTTGGTTTTTGTCTTGAAGCTTTTTCAGTCTTTTTTTTTTGGGCATTTTCTAATTAAATGCTGACTGGTGATTCTTAGTGACTTGCTGATTCGTGACTAGATATATAGTGACTTGGTGAACTCGAGATGGTGACTTTTTGGTGTTTGTTCGTGTCCTGTGCTTTTGGCGTGTTGTTTCACTTTAGGCTGTTTGTTTTTTTTTTCTGTGGCATTGCATCGATTAGGATCATTACTTTTAGCTTGTTTTTGATGTGGATTTTGGTGAGAGAGAGAGAGAGGCAGATTTTTGCTTTGAGTTCATCACAATTAGAGCAAAATATATATCGTTTTTTTGGTTTGGTTAGCGTGAGAGTTCTATTGGGATGTTTTTTTTCAGGTTCTGGGACCAATTCGGCAGAGTATTTACTTCACTTTCCAGGGGGTCTTGGGTTCAAAAACACACACACTAGGCGGAACAAAATATAGATCTCTTGTAAACGTTAGAAAAGGGGGGGCAGATTGAGAGAGAGAGAGAGAGACGGAAAGAGATGGGGAGGTGAAGACTAGAAAGAGATAGAGGAGCGATGATCATTTGGAATCGGCGTAAATCAAAAAAAAGTAACAAAAACCATAAAGCGAAAGTGTCTACGAAAACGAAATCGAAACGAGCAAAGCAAAATGGGACTCGAAATGGGAAATGGGACTCGAAGCCAAATGCGCGCACCCATAAAACAGAAACAGGCTAAAGGATATAAAGGATATACGGGATATGATATCCTTATGTCCTTGATACCCATCCTAATCCAGCGGGAGTACAGTGCAGACCATGTAGCTAAGTGCTTAAATGAAATAATAATCATTGGCAAGAACCTAACTAATTTTATTCGCTAGCTTCTGTTACTATTCAGCTGCCATTTTGTCGGGTAACTAATTTCCCAATCAAACAGATCCCTACACCGCCATCACGTACTGTACTTGGTGTATCCCGTGATCCCCCGCCTCCCCCGTCCAGCCGATAGCGAGATAGTAGAGCAATCCTTTGACCAACCCAATCTGGCCGAGTGCACCCTTGGGTTATAATGAAATTCAGCCCAAGTGGATGAACAATGACTGCTGCTGCTCCTGCTGCCATGCCCTCCCCCTCGAATATCCTTTGGCTTCCCGACTTGCCAGCTTGAAGTGTGTAAGTAGCATGTGTAATAAGTATCATGTGCGCTGGACTGACTTACTCAGGGCTGATTAACGAAATGGGGGAATGGAGGGCTCTTCCCTATTCCTGCCATCCTTCCAGCATGCCTCCTTGCCTCACTGACTGACTGACTTATGCCCAGTAACCATAACAATGAATTTTATGCCCAATGCCCTGCCCCTCGGGCGCCCCAGCACCCAGCAACCATCACCCCCTTTGGTAACTGCCACTGACTGTCGACTGTTAGTGCCACTGCCACTGCACTGAGAAAAGTTGCTCCATAATTCCGAGCCCCACGTTGGGCGCCAATTGATGGATCCTTAAAAAGCACATTTTCCATAGCATACTTTTATGGATACTATTTGCTTAAGCATTACTCTTTCAATTCCATATTTTCTTGCCGTGTACTCCGCCTTCAAATGGTAAGCTCTATGGCTCCGGCTCGTTTCTGCTATTAGAACAACATTGGCAATATATTTGGGGCAATAAAAATAAGCTTTTGCTACAAGAGGAGGCACTGGCTTTGTTGGCGTTGGCTGGCGCTGTATTTGTATTTGTTATTGTTATGGGTCCTGCCGCAGTGCTTGCCACTTACGCTTCATTAGGATGCGTCTAAGAACTCTTGCAGCAAGTCAATAATAAATTGAAGTCAGCTCGTTCGGAGTCTCAGTCTCAGTCTCAGTATCCGTCTCAGATTCAGTCTCAGTCTCAAAGTGCCAAGTGCCTGGTGGCAATAAACAAGCAAACAACAAGGACAGATACACATCAGTGGGCTGGGACACGCCCCTCCCTTGGCTATAGTACCCATATGTACATATATTGTATAAAGCCTAGCTGAGTCCCCCGCCCCGAATCCCCAGTCACACATCATTGGAGTTGACTTTAAATTGGCGACTTAAACGAACAATTGGCCCAGACCGAGCCGGGCCGGGCCGAAAGCAGAAAATCCAAACTAAAAATGTTACAGGAAATGTGAAAACAAACAACAGGCTTTTTGCAGGGTGGGGTGGAAGTGGTACTATATTTTGTGTTTTAGAGTGTTGGGGGGGGGGTTTTTATTTATCTTTATTTGTAGTTTTTTTTTTTTTGTCAGTCAGCAGGCAGACTGGATGCTTTCACTTATGCAATATACAAATACAAGGGATTATAGTAAGATATTTATGTAGATATGAGTATATTTATATACGGATAGGTGTCGGGTACAAATATATATAGATATAGTATAGGTGTAATGGGTGTGTAGGTGTTTCAAACCATTATTATTGAATTCATTCGTCGGTTGATCGGAGCTGCTGGCTAAAAAACAAGTACGAGTACTCGAGGCTTATTTACACATGTCCAGGCTTCGGGGGATGAGTTGCTTTTGGTATTTGACTTTTACGAAAAACTTTTACAAAATAAAACATTTTCAGCGTGCCACAACAAAAGCAAATTAAATTCAATTTTAATTCAAAACATTGTTCTACGTGCTTTTATTTTTTTCTTTGGTTATTTTGTACAAATTGCTTTTAGAGAGACATGGAAAGAGATGGACAGAAGGGCATTAGAGAGAGAGATAGAGAGGTGCATGCTTCAGGAGGGGAAGAATCGGTTTCAGTTTTAATACAAAGCCAGGGTTGCCAAAGCTGTTGAACAAAATGCAAACAACAACGTTAAGCGGTGGCAATCTGCAGCAAAATAATCGAAACTCTCCACTGGAATTGTTGCTTACTTAGAACTAGTTAGTAATATGATACAATAGATGGTGTTTAGAGGTGTTTATCGTAATATTTAATACTGTATATAGATAGGATATCAGGGTGGCATCAAAATCAAATACGATTAAAGGTGTCGAGGTCTGTAGTTCTACGCTTTGATTGTTTGTTGGGAATCTCTGTGGCTCAAGTTGCACAAAAGTATATTAAAAGTATATTTATTTTGAGAGTATTATATAGTATAGTTGGGAGGTTAGTATATGCAGTATATTGATAGTATTAAACGGTATATAAATGTTTTGTTTGCTTTTGTTTTGGGGTTACTTTTTTTTTTTTTTCCTTGGTTTTGGTTTTGGTTTTGGTTTCGGTTTTGATTTCATATTTTTTTTTCTTTTTCTCGCTTATCGAAATTTCAAAATGAAAACAAAAAACAAATTTCGATAGTTCTGAAACTGAAAGAGTTGGAAAAAGATCTGATGTGAGTGAGTGAGATACAAATAGGGGCGGTACACGGCCCGGTGGGTGAGCGTGAAAGAGACACAGAAATAGTGGGAGAAAGAGTATAATATATATTGAATATATGGAGAGACAAAGAGAGCGCCAGACGCTTATTTTTTTTTTCTGATTTTTTTTCTGATTTCTACACAGAAATTGCTCGATTGCCAACATATATGCTGCCTGTCCGTTTAGCTGTTGACTTTTTTTCATCTTTTTTTTTGTTGTTTGGTTTATCGGTTTTGATTGATATGTATATCGTATATAGATCGCTTTTTTGTTGTTAACCAAATTTAATACAATTGAATTGTACACACACAAGCGCACGCAACACACGCACACACACAAAAACATTGAAATTAGCAGATTTGAGTGAGAGACAGAGACATAGATAGAGAGAGAGAGAGAGAGAGAGAAAAGTATTTTGGTATTTTTTTTGTTGGTATTTTGGGGCGGGCTGTGTGGTGGGTTCTTCGTGGGTGGGTTGATTAGTGGGGTTAGATCGGTATTAGTCGGGGGTGGTAATCCTCCTCTTCTGCTTCCTTGTCTTCAGAAGTGGCTACTGACTTGCTTATGTGGTTCTTTCAAAAACAAAGAGTTGGCCAAAAAGCATACTGTTGCATACTTTTTTGGCCCTCGAACCGGAAGTATTTATTCTACAGATATATAGATATTGTATTTGGTAATTTGTGATATTTGTTTATACTTGATTATGATTATTTGTATTCAGCTTTAGTTTGTTTCTTTTTTTTTTTTTTATGGCATTCGACAAAAAAATTGTTCGCTTACATTTGCCTTCTCTGAAACTGTATATTTTTTTCATATTTTTTGCGTTTTCAATCAATTAAAATTGCACATTTTCAACAACATCAACAACGACAACTACTTTTTGGTATTATGAGTATTATTTATTGTTATTTTTTTGTTTTGTTTGTCCTTTAGATATATAGATATATATATTTTTATAGAGATATATGTATGTACGGATATGCATATAATATATATATGTATATATGTATGTATATTGAGTATGGTATATTATAGATATAGTTAGATTGAGTACGAGTACGAGTACGAGTAGATAGATATAAGATATTGTATATAGATGGTGTGGAGTACGATAGTTGTCAGCTCGATAGTTCCATCGTTGGAATTATATTAAGTTTACCGGAAAACAAAATACGGGAAATTATTAGAAAATCAAGAGAAGCACTTACAGTTACAATAACGATTACGATAACGATTACTGGAAATGAAAAGATACAACATTTCTGCTTGCTTTCAATTTGCGTTGTGAAATCGATAAAAAAAATTAAGAATAATCGAAAATTAAGAAAAGGAAATAAAAATCACATATGTATGTCTACACCGATATACGTACAACTGATTACACATACACATACAGACAAGCATACACATACACAATGCGACATACTTAAGATTGAGTTACCTACCGGCACACACACATGTATCGATATATCGATAAATTCTTCGTTCCACAACATGCATGTGTGCTGGTAAGCTGGATTATAGCTGGCTTAGTTGGTAAGTAAGGTTTTTAGTTTGCACTTGACATTACGAATACGGATACAATACCACAAATGCCGCAATACGATAGAGAGAGAGATAGATAATCATAGTTATATTTATTGATTACGATGCGTTACGGTATATATAGGTATGGTTAGAGGTATTGCCACCGATTTTAGAGTTTGCTTGCTGAGAAGATCTGCTGATTGAAACATTTCCGTGTACGTTACGCTCAAGTTACTACTGGGATACATGGATATCCGGCAAACAATACAACAAATTATACAGTTGGTACATGTACGAGAGTAGCATTATAGATATATGTATAGTACGAGTATGCATATTATAGAACACAAGAGAATGCAATTGGTTGAGTTGTTGCGTACAGTTTTACGGCTTAAGACACGTGCAAGTTGTATTTCTTTTTTTTTTTTCGTTGGATAGGAAGTTTCTGGGTGGACATTGGTATCGGTATCGGTATCGGTATCGGTTTTTGGTATTGTAATTGGATTGTATCGAGGGGGGCATTAACTACTTGATTTGGGGGGCTGGGGGCTAGGGCAGCAGGTTTACGAAAAATCTGGGGTAGTGTTGTACTAGAACAAAAAATTATCATCTCTAATTTAATTTTTGGGAAGGGAGAGTGATGTGCGCGGTGTGGGGCAGGCCAAAAAATTATTTGGTTGGGAATTATAAGGATTATTAGCGTTTTCTTTCCTTTAACAAATTTTAAAAAGGTTTCTTTTTCGGTAATTCAAGGCTTAGTAGTCTAAACTTCAGGTTCAGGGTTGTCTGGACTCATAGAGAAAGAGATAAATAGAGTGTGAGAGAGAGAAAGAGACGGAGAGAGAGCGACAAAGAGAGAGAGAAAGAGATACTTAGGGGGTTTGTTTGGTTCTTGGCGATAGTTCCACACGAGGAGGATTGTTTCAAGTTTGCTCAATTTCAAGTTTGCTTTTATGTGTTTTTTTTTTTTTTTCTTTTTCAATTCTTATGCGCGTTAATTTATTTTTTAGAAAAATATATATATTTTTTTTTTAACACAGAACACCATATACGCGGCAATAGAGCTATTTAAAAGGGCTATCTTTTGCTTGCAGATTATCGAAAGTTTGAGTTCTCTTGCGGTTCCTCAGATCCTTAATGCCTTCGATAGCACTCGATAGCTTTCGGTTACAGTTATCGCCTCAATTGCACTTAGTTGACCTACTTAACTCGAGTTTTACTTAGTTAAAAACGCATAAATAGTCATCGTTATTGATAGATGTGGAAAATCATAATTGAAATCAACTGAAAAGTTAACCTTGGCTGAGTATATCGTTATAGAATTCTTTTCGATTGCCAGCTTATCGTTGTCATAGTATTTATCGGGCTTGGTTATCGGTTATCGCCAGGCAACGCAACACTTTACTATACTTTTACAAAGTCTGCGTGTGTGTGTGTGAGAGTTTGTTCTTGAGTGTGGCTGTGTGTGTGTGTGAGTATTTTAGTTAAATGCTTAGATTAGAATTACTAGAGAGAGATAGAGATAAATAGAGAGAGCGAGAGAGATTCACAAGGAGAGTTATGGGCGCCAAAAAGAGACGGAGAAATCGATACAAACTTCATTTTGTATTAAATTTGATTTGGTTTTCAGCTTTGAGATTAAATATTTGCTTTTGTTTTCATTTTTTAGTTTAGGTTTGATTTTTATTTTTAGTAATTCACTTTTTTTCGAAGACGTTGACAGCATATTGTGTGGTAGCAGGCGAGCAATCTGTTATCGTCGGTTTAGGGTTATCGGTTATTGGTATTTCTTTTTGGTGGAGTGGAGCGGTGCGGCTGCGTTTTGACAAAATATCGATTTTCAATTCTGGAATTTGCATCCCCTGATTTATTCATTCACTATTCTGATATCTGCATTTGAATCTTCCTGGAATCGCGCTTCGAAAAAAATAACTAAAGAGATGGAGTTAGACGGGTAGAGTCGACAAAGCCAAAGCAAGGTTAAGAACTAAGAACCGATAAAAAATTGCTTAGTGCATCTAATTTGGGGTTAGGTTTCAACTCAAAACGATTATCGATTATCGATTAACGAAAAAAATAAGTAAAAATAACAATTTAAGCTAATCAACTACGTTTGAAGAATATATTCCATTAACTAAGATACGGATATGCAAAATCAAGGCACAAAATGAAAGTAGAGAGAGACGGAAAGAGGCGAGAATGGGAGAAAATAGTTCCCTAGAGGAAAATCGATAGATAGACCGGGGGTGGATCTCGTTATCGGGATAATCGGGTGAAGAGAGTGGGTGATGAGAGTTTTAAATGAGAACTAGAATTGGTTGAGTTGTAATTACCATTTTCTATCACTTTGCTCTTGGCGGGGGAGTGGGGATGGATATGCGTGGCCGCGTGGGCGGCACCGCACACACACGCACACACACACACACACCGCCAGCAGTGGTTCAGAGCCAGTCTATCGGCTATCGATAAATCGCTGCCGCTGCCGCTGCGCGCGTCGTCTTCGTTGAGATATTGTTTTGATTTCAGTTTTTTTCAGTTTATTTATTTTGATTGATCGCTGATTCGTTGATCGATTATTGCTTAATAGTTATCAATTATCGTTTGATTTATCGATGAATTGCTTTTCGGTTGATTCGGTCAGTCGCACAAGCTAAGGCCACCTTTTAACGAGTTGCCCTGTTTTCATTTCATTTCATTTACGATTAACTATCATTCATATTAATTATTTATGTTTTTGGATTTTAGATGCTGGTGCTAAGTTATCGCGATTCACGATACAATTTGATTTTACAGTTCGATTGTAAATATTTGTTGATTTTTATTGTTGGATATATACGTGGCTATATGTACATACAAGTTATCACATTTGTTAGCATTATTCGATCATAGTTCATAGTTCTTATTGCTCGTAATTCACCGCATCTGGCACCACCGATTGCCATTATTTCTGCCGCACTCTCAACTGTCTCTGGTGGCCGTTGTGTTTTTGCCTTTCGATAATTTCGATTTTTTCGATAACTTTGTCGTTGATGTTGCTGTTGCTGTCGCTATCTGGGCAGGATCCGTACGGGAGCTGGTGCTCGGATGCCATGGGGCTTCAGCTTCCTCGGCTGTTGCCGTTGTGGCCTCGATCTCCTTGTAATCGGTTATCGATCGTCCGATACCATGGCCATTGCCCTTAATATTTTCGTATCCGTTTCCGGTTAATGTTGACGGCGTCGCTTCAGAGTTATCGCTGCTGCTTCTGCTACTGCTGCTGCTGGGCAGGGTTGTCAGGGTTGCCTCATAGCCGCCATCGTTTCCGTAACCATTTCCACTGTAGTCGACCTTTGAGTTTGAGGTTCAAAGTTCGATTTCGATTCGATATGAAATATTTATCCCGTTTTTTTTTGGTTTGATATAAAATATAGAAGCATGTTGAGGTTTTTTTTAGTTAAAATCAACCTGCATTATCTTCGATCCGAGGGGGACTCAAAGGGGGAGCAATTATATCAGTTTTTGTCACAGTGTAGAGAGTGTAGGTGGACCTTATTCATAATTATGTAAGACTGTATATATCTAAGGTAGAAGGCACACTTTAAGTAGGATATGTTTTAGCTTAAATAAAAAATATTGCTTAAAATTTTGATGCCACAATTTAGTTTCAAGAATCAAACATAAAAAAAAATAACACAGTCACACAAACAGCAAGAAAGATATAGATATATAGATAGAGATAGAGAGAGAGAGAGAGACAGACATAAAGATATAGTATCGATTACAGTTACATTCATAGCTAATCAATCGATTATACAGCCAATTACAAACGATAATCAAATTCAACACAGAAAGAGACACAAACAGAGATATCCTTTGTTTTTTTTTTTCGATTGTATGTGTGAGGAGTGAGTGTGAGTTGGATAGACAGAAAGAGAGAGATATAGTCCGCGAGAAAGAGATAGAGATGGGAATGTTGGATGGACAATGGTTATTAATGGACAATGGGCTTAGAATGGGGTCTCGATGACAATTTTCAACGCTCTTTTTTTTCGGGTAGCCGACACAAAAAGAGATGGGGATACTCGTATATCAGAGAGAGAGAGAGAGAGAGAGAGAGAGGTGGGAAAGAGACGGGTAGCAGGGTGGAGGTGTGGGAAGGGGACAGCCGCTTTCTTTGGGGTCATCATTTTCTTGAGCCTGTCTTTTGTTTGTTTTTTACTTTCTTTTCGGCCCGCGTCTTATTTTCATATTCAGAATCCTACTTGATGAATGTTTTGCATATTAATTTCATTTTTTTTTTCCTTTTTTTATTCTTATATTTTTTTTATGATGACCTTTTCTTGTTGCAATTTATGTGAATGTTCATTTGGTTTTTTGTCTTTTGTTCTGTGATCTTTTCAAAAAAATGTTCTCACGGTAAGTACATTATTACGAGTATTGTTATTCATGCTTTCTTTTTTTTGTTGCTTTAGCTTTCGCTTTCGCTTTCATTTGCATTTCGCTTTATTGTTATCATCTATGGGTCTGGGTGGTGGTTATATGGAAAATGGCAATGTTTAAAAAGTCATGGCCACTAAACTCGAAAATAAAACGGAAACAAAAACAAAAGATATGGTATGGGTTAAAATTTCCTTTCTTTTTCGAAAGAGAAAGAGTTCCTTGGGGATGGAATGGTCTGGTCTGGTCTGGTCTGGGGTTTCCCCCACCCTTTTGTTATATTTTTTTTTTAATAATTCGATTAATCTCCAGCTGTTGGGTATCTTCAATCGATGATTTTTGGAGTGTCCACCCACACAGGCATCTGTCAAGTCCCGAAGTTGTCGATTCTCGATGGGTTAGTATTTTTTTTCGTTAAAATTTATCGATAAATGGTTTTGATGGGAGGAGTAGTAGAGATAATGGTGGGGTCAGTAGTAGTATAAAGTGTAATTTACATTTGACGTTAACATATTGCTCTCGGTTTGCTTTTATTTTGGTTTTTGGTTTGATTTCTCTTGTATTTTTTTTGGTTAGTTTATTTTTAAAAAAATTGGTAGTAGTAGTAGAGTAGTAGTAATAATAAGTAGGTAGTAGAAAGTAGTGGTAACATATTTTCTTATTTTTTTTTGCTTTTCGCTTTGCGGTTTTTGGTTTTGGTTTTTGACTCAATTCGATATATTTTTATATTTTTTTTTTATGGATGATGGAAAAATAGATTTTTTTTTTTTTTTTTTTTTTTGGTTGGTTCGAGTTGAGTTTTAGTTGTAGAGTAGAGTATGGTATGGTATAATCAATCAATCAACCAAAGGCGGTATAAAAATAGAGCAAGTTCATATGGATTAGTACAGTTGTTAAAATGGAAACAGTTGACACTCACCGATGATCTACTCACTTGCATAAACGCATAGACGCCGCGTAAAAACTCCATGTTATTTTGTTGCTCTTGAGAACCCTTTTTGGTTGTGCGTTGGGCCCGACTTATATACTGCTTAACGGTGTCCGCAACAAGATGTGGCTTTAGTTTGCGTGATAGTACCCTACAATTATTTGATATGATTAAGAGATATTAGTATGGGACTTTGAAAGGGTTTTTGGTTTAAATAGAGGTATTACAAAGGTTTTAGAATGTTTCTTAAAGAATTAGTTGGCTTAGATTCAAGGTATTAGTTAAGAAAAAGCTTTAAAAGTTCAGTTGATGTATATAGTTTTAGGGGAAAAAAGTTTAGAATTTAGTTGTCGGGGTCACCACATAGTTTCAGAGGCAACTTATTCTTGATCGGGGTCACCATCTTCATGGCTTTTAAAGATTTTTATTCCAATAACTCTTTGTAAGCTTCCTAAATGACTTCATCTCTCAAAAAGCAGCAAAAACTATATAGTTTCGTTAAAGACCCCCCGTTGGTTGTGTGGTTTTAGGTTTATTCTCGGTCGAGGTCACCATTTTTCACTTTTCCACCTCGGTGGCACTTGGGCTGGCCCTCAGCTCGCCGTTCTCGTTCCTCGGTTGGGGCTCTCGCATCTAAATTGAAGCGCTAAGCAAATTGTCACTTGAGAGGTGCTCGCTTTTCTCATCTGCTAAACGGAAACACTTTCCGCTGCCTTTGTGCTAATTGGCCGCACTTAGTGGCGCCACCCACCTAACCACCCCCACCCCCCGGCCGTGCGTTCCACTTGCTACTTGCCACTTGCCACTTTTCTGACTTTTCCGAGTGTACGACAGTACGACAGTACGAGGCAGGGGGTGTATATATCATGAAATATGCGAAAAAGGCCGCAGGAGGCAAGAGGTCAGAGGTAGAAGGATGTGGTGGTGGTGGTGGTGGTGGCATGATGATAGTTCTCTCTTCTCATGGATGTGTGTGCTGAGGTTTGTCTTTGCTGTTGCCTGAATGGCAGTAGTTGGGAATATTTTTGCGGGCCAGGCTAATTGAAATCCTCCTCTGTGGCTGACGACTTTACGCATTTTGTGCGAATTGACAACCCAGATTACGCTTATCGTTTAATTGCCGCAAGCAACAGGGAGGCCCCTGCCACTGCCACTGCCACAGCCCTCTGAATTTTCATCCAGAGTTGCCCCCCCTGCTGTCTGTCTTCATTTTCATTTCCATTTCTGGCTTCATGTCCTGGCACACACTCACGCATAATTCCAGTTTTTATTAGCCAAGCTTTTAAGCTGCGACTAACCAAAGAAATGGAGATTGCGACATTGCAGTGAGAGAAATAATGGAGTCTATTGGAACTAAGACGACTTACAGATACCTCTAGAGCTCTGCGATTTCTCTCAGTGGACAAGCACCCAACATGCCGGGGATGGCGATGGCAGTTGGCTGATAAGACCGAGGCTTCATTACTACTCTATTGACTTAAGCAGCCGACAGCCGCAATGAGTGGAGATTTTCTCTGATTTTCCCCACTTTTCTGTGGATTAGCAGAGCATTTAATTGGATTCCCATGTGAGTCTAAGGGAGTATGAGGGAAATGTACAAGGGAAAAATTTGTGGAATTTAATTTTTGGAAAAATGCAAAAATGAAATGTTTCTCCGAAAAGAGGAAGTCAGAGAAAGAACAAAAAAAAAAAAAGAAACTAATAAACTTAGCTCCAGGCTGGCTGGCAGCGCGCATTTCCGTTTCCGGTGGGCTCCTAATTTATTATTAATGGAAAAAATAAAAAAAAAGGCAGCAGAGGAAGTAGAGAAGAGGCGGGGCTGATTACTTTTGACTGCGACTGTGCTTTCCTTTTGCTAACTGAACTTTTGTTGGACTTTTGGACGCGAATTCGTGTGCATATTGACTTTTGGAGGCACGCCCCTCCGCCGTCCACCAGCCACCGCCTACATTTTATTTTATTTAATTTTTTCTTCTCCTTTTTTTTTTGTTTTTTATTTTACTTGCCGCCAGGGGTCAAATAAATTCGAGTACAAAGCAAATTGCAGTGGGCAGGCACCAAAGGGCGTGGGGCGTGGGTCTGAGCTACATCTTTGGCAGCAAAATTGAAAATACTTAAAAAGCATCGGCAACAGAATTGCCTTTTCTCCTTCTTGTTTTCTCTCCTCTCTGGGGTAGTTTTTTATCTGTTTTTGTATGCAAAAAAAAAAAAATAAATAATCAATAGCTTTAAAATTCCTTTTATTTACTGCTCGCAGTTTTTCGCTAAATATTCCACTATTCGAGTTCGTTTCGAGTACTTTGTTGGCTTAAAACTTGCTATAGAACCTAGTGGAACCTTTTTGGCAGAGTTTTGAAGTCAAATTCTGTTTTAAAAATTAATATTTACTTGGGAAAGTGGATGGGAGAGAAGAGTACCGGGTATCTTATATTCCAGAGAGTTCATTAAAGCCTTTCGTGATGTTTCTGGTTTTCGGAGAGTTCTGATTCTCGGAGAAATAGATTCAAAAAGAAAAAATAGCCAAAAAATTATGATTTCTATTTGCCCGGAGTCGAACTCGTGATGTATTGGAAGTCACTGGCTAGTTGGAAGTCACATTCTCAACCTCTCACTCCTCTCTCCACACATCGTATGACTTCTGGAGCTTCTTTGCTTTTTAATTTTTTTTTTTCGGAAAAGTCAAATTTCTGGGCCTGCTTTCGGCATTTCATTAAAAGTCCAAATCGCGAAAAGGGGCTTGCCGGCTTGGACTGTTTGGGACTTTTTCCCTGGGACTTTCATGCTTTTTTTTTTTTTTTTTGTTTTATTGAAATTATTTGACCTTTCGTCTGCGAGCGGCACAAGCTTTTAATTTATTATTATTTTCTTAACCGCATTCACCTTCTGCTCCAACTGTTCCAGTTCCTTCGTCCTTAAGGACACTGTTTGGCGGTTTTCGGTTTGTTTTCTTGCCGGTTTTTGTTATTTTTTTTCCCTAAATTCTACCCCCACCCCCAACCGCCTGACAGGCGTAACAGAAATGTTAAATTGCGAAAAATAAATCTTGAAATTGACTTGGTTTTCAGGATTTTTGGGTTTCTGGTTTTCGGTTCGCTTGTCACAGCCCAGTTTCCTTTTTTTTTTTTTTTTTTCTATATATATTGGTATAACATTTTTTTTTGTTTTATTTATTCTGCTTTGGGCCTCTTTTTCACTTTTTTTTTTGTTTTTTACAAACTGTCGCCTTTTTGAGTTGCTGCTGACAGCGTGAAAATCGAGATAAATGCGTTGTCGCCGTCGTCTGGGTGGCGGTGGCGGTGGCGGTTAAGAGAGCAGTTTATTTAATTTGAAAAAAAAAAGAAAAGGAAAAGGAAGCCGCCAGCAAGCAGGTCGCCCGGAAGCAAAAACAAAAAAAAGGTCAAGAGGTGAAGGTGCGAAAATTTTATTTCAGAATTAAAATCACAATCAGTACAGCTTGTTGGGGTTTCTTCAGATAATTCTTAAACATAATTATTAATAATTATTATTAATTATTATTAATTATTATTAATTTTTAATTAATTACTCTTTTTTTTTTTTTTTGTTAAAAACTATCGACTATCACTTGAACAAAAATTGTGAATAATATTATGATGTAGTAGCTCGCGATATCTGGGCGTATCTCGTATCTCAAGCAATGCGGCACCAACTGATGCTGCCACAGATAATTGCAGTATCTGGCAGATACTTTTGCAGAAGCAGCGCAGTTGCAGATGCAGTTCTTGGTTGCCAGGCACCAGCAGCAGCAGCAGCAGCAGACTATGCCCCTGATATTGTTAATTTATATTCTCCGGCTCTTGCTCATATTATTTTCTGCTCGTAATAAGCGCAATTAGCAAAGGACACTGGCTGCAAAAAAGTAAAAAAAAAAAATAAAAAAGAAAAGGGATTAAATAAAAAATGAAATGAAAAGTGAAAAAAAAGGAAAATATTACGCTCAAGTGAGCACAGGACGAGGCAAAAATATAAAAAATAGAATAAGATGGAAATAATATTGGAGAGTCCTTAATAGATTGTCTCGGAGACAACCTGACAACCCTTCATGGCCCTGCTGTGACAACCCTATTCCACTTAATGGCCAACTACTACAATTCACTCTTATGCCGCACTGTGTCCTTTGTCCCTTGTTGTCCTTTGTTGCGGCGGTGAGTCCTTCAAGACTGCTGTTGTTGTCCTCTAATTGCTCCTGTTACCTACCCCTCGACTTTAATTGCAGCCAGAAGGGGGTTGGGGTAGGGGTCAGGGGGTCAGAAAATGCCAATGCCAAAATAATTGTGCATAATTCCATTTTGCATCGTCCGTGCAGGACGAAATAATGGCAGGCCCGATGGCTAAATATTTTTATATATAAATCGGGTCATAGTGCATGGGTGCGGCCATCATTAGCATTTTAAATCGGCTATCCACTGTCCTTAAAAAAGGTACAGGTCCTAGCAGATAATTGGCTCTAAAACTAGATCCTTTTTTCTGGCAGTGCACTTAATGGCCTAGCCTCTAGTCTTATTTATTTTTTTTTCCAGTCGGCCGATTCCAGTCCACTTTCCCTGCTGGCCATAAATTTCTGGCTCCTTTTGTTTGCCGTTAATTAGACCACACTACCTGTCCATCTACCAGGTCCTGCCTCCTGCCTCCTGCGTCCTGCGATGACCCCTAGAGATGGCAGATTAGCATGCATACCTTGTCCTACTTGTGGCTTCAATTTCCGCTGCCAGTTGCATTCAATGTGCTTTCTTTTCTTTTTTTGACAGTCTCTACCAGCCTTGTCCTGCTTTAAGGATACACAGACAGGATGGTTGGTAGGCCAGAGAGGAGGAGGTGGGGTGTCTGTAGGCCTCACCTTTTTATTGTCTTGGGCGGGGATTTGGGCGCCCAGGATTTTTAAATGAGGACAACGCACTCCGTACTCCATTTTAAGTGCTCCCGACTTGCTTACTCACTCCCACACTCTCTCTCTCTCACTCACCCTCGAACAAGGATATTAGAGAAGGCTAGTCCTTCGAAGTCTCGCATTTTAAAGAATATTTTATTTCTTATTAAATCTTTAAAGAAAAGGATATATTTTTCTCTCTCATCTTCTCCTTAATTCTGATGGGATGTCCCTTCGACACATGCCATCCTCCATGTGTGTGCGCTGTGTCCTATATCCTTGTGATTCCTGTTCCTCCTCCTCCTCCTCCCACTGCCACGGCGACACATGAAAGTTATTACAGTTATTATTTTTTGAGGGAGGCGAGGGGTGGCTAGGGTGGCTAGGGGGGGACTTAAGAGAGAAGACTTCATTTGTGCGGCTTGCAGCGTGTTGATAAGAGGCGTCTGATGAGGATGGGGCGTGGCAGAGGCAGAGGCAGAGGCATTATATTATATAATAATATGCAATAATGATTATATACTCGGGCGTGGCAGTAGGAAGGAAGAGTTGCTTTAAGGTCCGAGGACAGGACTTTAAGGTCCTTTCATTAACTTTTTATCCCTTTATTTATGGCACTATTTCCTATAGTCTACTTTTTGGGGCTTGTTGTGGTACTTTTTGCTTCAAAGAGCAGCAGAGCCAGGATAGTTTTTAAAATTCAAAACGCGCCACCGACCGATCCATAAATAATTCCCAACTAGAGATGCGCAGTCAGCCGCAACACCAACACCAACAACAACAACAACAACAACACTAAGAGTCTAAAACAACAAAAATGGAATCAAAAACAAACAACAACTGAGAGAAACAAGGAAAACGGCAAAAGGGAAAATATATTTTTTAATGTGCACTTTATCATCATCATGTCAGGCTAAGGGGAGGAGGAGGAGGAGGAGAGCACATCCCTCCTGCACCCCCTTCCACCCCACCACCCCCCACCCCCCTCCTCACCAGCAGACCAACCAACCTCTACTTCAAAAATACTAAAAAAAAAAAGAAAACAACAGAAATGACATTTATATAGACACGCCCCAGCGCCCCTAACACACAACCCCCCACAACACCCGCACTTCTTGGCTTGCCTACCACCCCCTTACCCCCTCACCCCATCATCCCCTCTCCCCTCTAGCCATTGTGCAAATGCTGTCCCATTTGTCAGCTGGCACAAATTTGCATAAGCGGCGCACTCTGGCAAGCGGTCGGATGACTTATGGTTGTCCTGCCTGAACCAGTACCCCCCCTACAATAAGAAGAAGAAGACAGGCCCCTTCCTCCCTAATCTCACGATCCTCTCACGATTTCTCGTTGAAATTAGCTGTGAAATGCCAACAGAGAGACACTGAGAGAAAAGTTTCTCAAATATTTCTCCCTTTTTCTCCAAGTGCCAGAGAGCGGCAGAAGGGCAGCGGAAATGACATAGAAATGAAACAGAGAGAAGAAACAAAGGGCAGAGAACAAGAAGGAGGAGGAGGAGGAGGGCGTGGGGCAGGGAAAGGGGCAAATGGTGGGTGGATGGGTTGGGGGTTGGACTTAGACAAAGGCCAACTCACTCGCCACTCGCCACTCGCCACTCACCTCTCACCGCAAAAGGGTTTCGGG
This sequence comes from Drosophila monieri, assembly GCA_035047585.1. Lineage (NCBI taxonomy): Eukaryota > Metazoa > Arthropoda > Insecta > Diptera > Drosophilidae > Drosophila > Drosophila monieri. Next base: position 7,516,403 of record JAWNPJ010000061.1, on the reverse strand, counting down.
CCAACACACACACACTGGCCAAAGGACTTGGCTTGGAGAAGAGGAGCTCAGAAAGGATCTATGGGTTGTGTCCTAAGAGAGACTAGAAAGCAGTACCTGGTACTACCTGGTCCTTAATTTCCAGGATATCCTTTGAAACCTGCACACTTTAGACCACTTTCAACACAAATCACATCGCACTCGGCGGTGGTCCGAGCATCTCAAGGGTGGCCTTCTGGGCAACAAAGCGAAAGAAAAATGTTGGAAAATGGCAGCATCATCATCACCCCCGAGCCCCACCTCCCTGGATCCTTCATCTCCTGCTTGTCGTCGTCATTGTCATCGTCATTATAAGCATAATCCTTAATAAACGAGTGAACACCAGGGAGCGACTCTCAAGCGGCCGCAAATGGACGGCAAGAGAGGAAAATGCCAAAAAAAAAAGGAAAGAAAGGAAAGGAAAATGAAGGAAAAGCTAGGGGGCTGAGAGGGGGCGTCAGTGCGATTTTTCAAGTGAGCGAACTTTTTAAATTAATTTAGACATAAGCAGCTCTTTAAACTTCTTCCCGGCAACCGGCTAAGCAGTTGAAGTTTTTCTTTGATTTTTCCAAGATTTTCCTTCTCAGTCTCCCTCTCTCTCTCTCTCTCTCTATCTGTGTCTCTTTCTGTGTCTGCTCTTTTTTTTCCCACAAAGTTGGTAATGTGTCTACCCGACTCTGAGCTCTGAGGCTCTCAGGCTCTCCAGGCTGGCCAAAAGGAAACGTAATGTACACTAAATGGATATTTAATTACACTTTGCTTAAAGGAGCTGATGTCCTGGCTGAGGAGGAGAAGGAGGAGAGGGGGTAGCCCTGCACCTGGGCAAGCTTTTGAGTGCCAATTTGGCAGAAGCCTTAAGTGCAGGCCAAAGGATATCTGGCCAGGATATCAGGACGGGCATCAGTTGTCCATGGCCCTGGCGCGTTTAATTGGTCAGGTTTATGATTCCTTGGCAGGATGCATCCTTCGAGTGGGCTAGGAGAATGGAACTAATGAAATTCCGCAATCAAGTCGTCTCATCGTCCATAATTATTCAAAAGCAAACGATTCTAAGCGAAATAATGGAGAGAATAATGGCCATAGCCATCGTGTCCTGCTAATAAAGGATGTGCCAATCGAATTGTTGCTTAAATATGCATTACCACTAAAGATTTTAGTCCTTAAGTCCTTGGAAAATGATGATGAATTCAATATTCAGTTGGGGCCAACAGTGCGTTTGAGTGATGTGAGGAGAGAGCCTCAGTGCAGAAGCCGCCAGGAGGGGACTAGGCAGGACGTAGGACTTTCGGGTTTATTGATTTTCAAGCCAAGCAGCTTGAACAATTTTTATATTTTAATTCTCTTCCGTATGTTTGTTTTATTTTATTTTATTTATTTATTTTTATTTTTATTTTATCGCCAATGCATGGCAGTTTGAACCAAAGAGCTCTGAAGCCCTGAACTCCCCTGACCTCCACTGACAAAAGCAAATAAATGGCCACCTTTCAGGGAAATGTATGTGGATAGTAGACCACTTTATACACACATACATCTATATATAATATATATATATATATATACATAATATATAATATATAATATATATCCCACCGGACTCTCCCAACAAACCCACAATGAAATTTGCATAAAAGTAAACAAGTGAAAGCCATTGCGATATTAAAAAGCCCAGCAGGATATTATGAAATGTGCAGCAGGAGCAGGGACAGGAACAGGAGCTGCTGCTGCTGCTGTAAAAGGACGAACCGTTATGCCCCCGGATCGATCCAATCGCCCTCTCTCTGGCCCCTCTGGCCACACCTCTGTACTCTGTACATTGCCTCCCCCTCCCTTAAACCGCTCAAGTCCTTTTTCTGTCAAAAGGACCGCAATGTTTTTGCATTCACACGAGCTTTCTTTCCGCCGCCCCTCCCCCGCCAGTAGATTAATTTCTTAACAGTTGTTGAATTCGAACTCAGAACTTCCTCTCTTCCGGTTCTTTGCTTCCAATATCCTTTAAGGACATATCTAGTGTCCCAAAGAGAGCACAAAGGATAGCTACAGGCTAGGAGCTAAAGGGGCTACTGGCAACAGAGGCTACAGGCTAGGGCCTACAGGCTACAGGCTACAGGAGCTACAGGCTACAGGAGCTACAGGCTAGGGGCTACAGGAGCTACAGGCTACAGGATACAGGATACAGGATACAGGCTAGGGGCTACAGGCTACAGGGGTTAAGGCTAGGGGCTACAGGAGCTACAGGCTAGGGGCTACAGGAGCTACAGGCTACAGGATACAGGATACAGGCTAGGGGCTACAGGAGCTACAGGCTACAGGAGCTACAGGCTACAGGCTAAAGGCTACAGGCTACAAGCTACAGGCTACAGGAGCTACAGGCTAGGGGCTACAGGAGCTACAGGCTACAGGGGCTACAGGCTAGGGGCTACAGGAGCTACAGGCTACAGGCTACAGGAGCTACAGGCTAGGGGCTACAGGATTTACAGGCTAGGGGCTACAGGCTACAGGCTACAGGAGCTACAGGCTACAGGAGCTACAGGCTACAGGAGCCACAGGCTACAGAAGCTACAAGCTAGGGGCTACAGGAGCTACAGGCTGCAGGTTACAGGATTTACAGAGGCTACAGGAGCTACAGGAGCTACAGACTACAGGCTACAGGATCTACAGGCTACAGGATCTACAGGCTAGGGGCTACAGGATTTACAGGCTAGGGGCTACAGGCTACAGGCTACAGGAGCTACAGGCTACAGGAGCTACAGGCTACAGGAGCCACAGGCTACAGAAGCTACAAGCTAGGGGCTACAGGAGCTACAGGCTAGGAGCTAAAGGGGCTACAGGCAACAGAGGCTACAGGCTAGGGCCTACAGGCTACAGGCTACAGGAGCTACAGGCTACGGGCTACAGGCTACAGGATACAGGATACAGGCTAGGGGCTACAGGGGCTACAGGCTACAGGGGCTACAGGCTAGGGGCTACAGGAGCTACAGGCTAGGGGCTACATACAGGCTAGGGGCTACAGGAGCTACAGGAGGTACAGGAGGTACAGGCTAGGGGCTACAGGAGCTACAGGCTAGGGGCTACAGGCTACAGGAGCTACAGGCTACAGGCTACAGGCTAGGGGCTTCAGGCTAGGGGCTAGGGGCTAGGGGCAGGTTCCTGTAGCCCGTAGCCCGGTTCCTGTAGCCCGTAGCTGGTTCCTGTAGCCCGTAGCCCGGTTCCTGTAGCCCCTAGCCTGTAGCCCCTGGCCTGTAGCCCCTGGCCTGTAGCCCCTGGCCTGTAGCCTGTAGCCCCTAGCCTGTAGGTCCTGTAGCCTGTAGCCTGTAGCTCCTGTAGCCTGTAGCCTGTAGCTCTTGTATCCCCTAGCCTGCAGCCCCTGTAGCCTGTAGCCCCTAGCCTGTAGCTCCTGTAGCCCCTAGCCTGTAGCCCCAACCTGTAGCCCCTAGCCTGTATCCTGTAGCCTGTAGCTCCTGTAGCCTGTAGCTCCTGTAGCCTGTAGGCCCTAGCCTGTAGCCTCTGTTGCCTGTAGCCCCTTTAGCTCCTAGCCTGTAGCTCCTGTAGCCCCTAGCCTGTATCCTGTAGCCTGTAGCCTGTAGCTCTTGTAGCCTGTAGCCCCTGTAGCCTGTAGGCCCTGTAGCCTGTAGCTCCTGTAGCCTGTAGCCCCTAGCCTGTAGCCCCTAGCCTGTAGCCTGTAGCCCGTAGCCTGTAGCTCCTGTAGCTCCTGTATCCTGCAGCCCGTAGCCCGGTTCCTATAGCCCGTAGGTGGATCCTGCAGTCCGTAGCCTGGTTCCAGTAGCCTGTAGCCTGTAGCCCCTAGCCTGTAGCCTGTAGCTCCTGTAGCCGGTAGCTCCTGTAGCCTGTAGCCTGTAGCCCCTAGCCTGTAGCCCCTAGCCTGTAGCTTCTGTAGCCTGTAGCTCCTGTAGCATGTACCCTGTAGCCCCTAGCCTGTATCCTGTATCCTGTAGCCTGTAGCCTGTAGCCCCTAGCCTGTAGCCTGTAGCCCCTATCCTGTAGCCCCTAGCCTGTAGCTCCTGTATCCTGTAGCCCCTAGCCTGTAGCTCCTGTAGCCTGTATCCTGTATCCTGTAGCCTGAAGTCCTCTTCTTAAAATCACAATGTTTGTTGATTATTTTGCAACAATCTTGAAAGTCCTTTAAAGACCCAAAAGTGTAAAGTGCAAGGACGCGTTCTCCACTTGGCATTTATGCTGATGTTACAGGACCTGCCACGCCCCGCTCCTTGTCATTCAGATTCGCAGCTGGCGGCGAGTGAAGTGAGTTCTCCTCAAAGAGCACAAACAGCGGCAGGCAGCCATTTCCATATTTGTTTACAAAAACAATAAACAAGGAGCCCGCCCACACATGTGGGGGCGGGGCAGTCCTCTTCATTGAAAGTTTAAATTCTTCTTCTTTGCTATTAGTATTTCAACAACAACAAAGAAGAGCGAAAAAATAGAAAGGAAGAAAGGGAAACAAGCAAACTTTTCATATTTGCGAGGGTGGGCCGCAAAAAAGTATGCTATGAAAAATTTCAACCGAAATAGAGAGCTAGGGAGTTTGATTTTGGAGAGTCTGTCTCCCTCTCTCCCTCTCTCTCTCTCTCTCTCTCTCTCTCTCTCTCTCTCAAGCTCAACTATTCAAGCTGTTCTGGTCGCCACGCCGCTGTCTTCAGGAGTCTCCCGGGAGCGGTCTTCCGCTTCTTCCCTGCCAAGCCTTCATGCCATACAAGCTTGGGAAAATATTTGCAGAAGTACTACTGTACTGGTACTTTTGTTTGGTTTTCCTTTCACCCGCTCGCCACCGCTACTCGCTACTCGCTACTTGCTACTCGCTACTTGCTACTCGCTGCTGCTCTCCATACCCATTCCCCATTACTTGTTTGATTCTTTTCTGTTTCTCGGCAAGTTTGCTTTGCAAGTTATACTTTTTGAATGCAAATGGGATGGGGGGATGGATGGAAGGATGGATGGAAGGATGCATGGAAGGATGGATGGATGGAAGTCAAGTCGTTGCCTGTTTAGCTAATTGATGCTGATGGTGGGGAGTCTTGAGAGGATTAATTACTCGGCTAGGCTTCTGTTTAAGTTTAAGTTTCTGTCCTTCGAACTATTTCCTTGCTTTTTTTAAGAAATATATCTTTGAAATAATCCTTTTCTTTGAAGAATTTATGAAGAAAACTAACACAAGTCTCTTCTTCTTTTCATTTCAGCTCCCAAATCCTAGACCTGAGGTTCGACTCCGGCTGCAAACACGCTTTTACAAATAATTTGCTTATTTTTATCCAAAAAATTGTATCCGAAACCTTAAATTTTCAATAAAAAGATAACATTTTAGGACTAACTACTTATTAGAGACTATGATGGAAGAAGGGAAGAATAATTCTGGGAAGAAGGAATGAAGGGAAGAAGGAATCTAATGGAAGAAGGGAAGAATAATGCGAGAGGAAGAGGCAGCCACTAAGCTATGCAAAAATATTTAATGGAATTTAATGCAGGAGAGGGGAGACCCTTGAAGGCATCTCCATATCGATGGGCTTCACTTTATTTACATTCCGTGCATATTCGAGTTGATTTCCATTTATGTTTCGACTCATTGTTCAACCCTCGTCCCTCTCTCGCCCTGCCAACCGAGCTAATAAAATTTTCAATGCAGGCGACGCTGCATATGAAATACAATTAACAAATTGCCGAAAAGAGACCAGGGACCACCCCACACACCCCACCGGACTGAACCTAGAAGCTAGCACGTGTAGCTGCAATAATAATCCCCATCCACCACCCCTCAAGCCCCTCAAAAATATGGCATTCGAAATCAATAAAATGTGCAGTTGGAGCTCAGGCGAGATGGAAAATTGCAAATGGCAGGAAATGAAATGAAATAAAGGCGGCAGGGGGGTGGTCTGGTTAGTGGGTGGTGCGGAAAATGCAATAACACCTACGTGCGATTTTAGATTTTGCTTCCTGGCACTGGCACTGGCACTGGCAGGCCTTTCAGGGAAAAGCCGGGGAAATGCCCTTAAAAACATTCAACCAAAAGTGCTGGCCAAATGGCAAAGTCAAGTTTCAGGCTCAAGGGGCGGCGGGAGGTCATGGCTATCGATTAGGGATTCAAAAATGTAACAACCAGTGTTGGGAAGGTGATTTGGAGGCAAAACTAAAGAAGGATTTCAAAGAGAAGAGTCTAATGGAAGGACTTATGGGATATAGTCCTTGGCAGTTGGTTATTGGCACTTAGGATAGCCAGTGTTGGTTCTATCCTTAAGAATAAACACAACCAGTGTTGGGTAAGTAATCAGAAAATAAGGCCAAAAAGGGGAAACAATAGAGAAATTGTAGAGAAGCCTCTATAGATGCTAGCTACAGGCATTGAGAGTCAGCAGTGTTGGTTGGCAGTCAAGAAAACCCACAACCAGTGTTGGGTAGCTGATAAGAAAGCCAAGACCATAAGATTGCAAGCCCAAGAACCTAAAAAGAAGCTTCCTTGTGGATGAAACTTGACAGATAGTCGACCAACCCCTAGATGCTAGTCATTAAGAGCCATCAGTCTTGGATTTATCCTAAAAACTGCACCCCACCAGTGTTGCAAAGTGGAGAAAGAAGAGCGGTAGCTGTTAAGATGCATCACAAACTCCGGGACATTAGAGAAAGGAATTCATTTACTCGCCAATCTCTCGCACACTTTATGGACTCAGTCACGTGAGCGGATTTTGTGAGTCACGTTTCTCGAGTTTTTCCTCATTTCTCGTCGAAGCATTTTCCTTTTTCCCAGCTCTGGCTCTGGCTCTGGCTCAGGCTCTGTCTCCTGCTCCTCACTCCCTTTTTTGCTTTTATGGCCGAATTTTACCTTTCAACTTTAATGATAAAAGTTTGCAGCTCCCGCTTCGCTGCTAGCTGGCGCCCCCGACTCTCTAAGCCATAAAAGACTTATTGCAACGGCCTAACAAGGGGCTCTACGGTGGTGCAGTGGTGCAGTGGGGGACTGGAGTGGCTGACTCCTCTGGTGGCTCCTCTGTCCATGCGCATTGGGCAGGCCATTCGTTATGGGTCGAGAGCGTTTGGACGTTTTCCAAATTTATTGCATTGCTCCGACAAGTTTCGCGTGTTTCGCCTTTGCGCCTACACTTCACTTGGCACGAACCACCTATAGAAGCACCTTTGGAACCACCCATCGAACCACCCATTGAACCACCCATGGAATCCCCGTCAGGTGAAGTGCAACTTTTTGCACCTTGTGCCAAGAAATTGTGGCAGGTTCCCTACTCCTCCTACTCCTCCTACTCCTACTCCTTCTCCTTCTCCTTCTCCTTCTCCTCCTTCTCCTCCTTCTCCTCCTTCTCCTCCTTCTCCTCCTCCTCCTTCTCTATTTTTTTCAGTAATAAGTTTCCAGAGAAAGGAGGAGCTGGCAAGGAGCTGCACTAAGGAAGAAAGGTTCAAGGTTCGAAACTAGTTGGTTTTTTTTGTCAAAAAAGAAGGATTATTTCAAGAAATAGAAGAGTTTCTTTTGTAAGAATCTCAAGGATTTAGATCCTTTTTCTTTGAAATAAATCATAATTTTTTCCTGCCCTTTCTCACTAGTTTTTTGTTGCAGTGTGGCGTTGACAAGCCCCAAAAAGCGCGGCTCAAAACGTAAACATGTTGAACGACTCGTCGTCATCGTCATCGTCTGCCTGGCTTCACCGCCCTCTGCCCCGCCCCCTGCCGCCCCTCCCCCTTCCTCATTTTCCACCCCACTCCCAACTATATATATTTTTTTTTGAGTGCAATGACCTCCGCTTGCGCTTCCACATGAAAAAAAAAAAAAAAAAAAAAAAGTCGAAAAATGCAGTCGGCAGAAAAATGGTTGGCTGGAAAATGATGGGCGGAGGTGAGGGGTGGGGCGAGGTGAGGGGAGCTGTGTATCCTGCTGCTCTTCGCTTTGCCACTCCCACCTGGCGCCCCCCTCATCCCGCCCCTCCCTCACCCCTGGCCCTCGAAAACCATCAATTGCTGGCGGCGTTAACATTCTTTAAAGATTTATGTTCAACATTTCCAGGGATTGCAGCCTCGAATGTCCTGCCTCTCTAGCGACTGAAGGATATTCTTAAAAAATAAATACATTTTTCATTAAAAATAAAGTTTTATTTATTTATTTTTAAGATGGAAAAGGATCATAGTCTCTTTTTTAGGACTAGTTTTGGGTCTAGGAAGGCCTGCAGCTTGAAAACTCTTAAAAATATATATTTTTTAATTTATTTTTAACATTAACAGTTATTAAAAATATATTATTTTAACTTTTTTTAATCTCTTCTCCGAGGAAGAGCATTTCCTAGTGCGACTTCTCTCCCAAACGCTACTTATTACGACTGCAGTTTGTCGGTTTTTAGTCAAAATAAATGCCAGGACCCTCTCCTGCCAGGACCTACCACTTGCCACTCCCACCTCCCACCCATTTCCAAGGGCTTTTCATGTGCGTCCAGACGCAAAAGTCAAAATGTTTGGTTCAATGAACGTTGAGTGCTCGGCTGGTCGCCTCTTTTCTCCAAATTCCATTTCCATTTCCCGCTTTCCGCTTTTCCCTTTTGGAATTTAATGCGCTTTAAGTGGGCGTGGCTAGTCCCTAGCCCCACCCACCCAAATGATAAATCTCCTTCACTTAGCCAGAGTCCTGACCAAAATTGATTAATTGCCGCAAATAAGCGGAGCACTAAGGACTAAGGATGATTGCCAAACTTTCGCCGCAAATCAAAAATAATCCACAAATTTTCGAGGCACTCCAGGACATGCCAGGACACTCCCAGGATCTGGGGCAAGCGTCTGACAACTTTCGTCACGTAGCGTCCATCAAACGGAAATAATTTATCAGAAATGGAGAGGGAGGGGGGGGGTGGCTGTACTTTTGTATTAAACAAGGACTCCACCCCCTCTCCCCACCCCCTCTCCCTCTCCCCTCATCATTAGAAAAGGATAATTAAAGAGCTAAAGGAGGAAGAATCAAAAATTAAAAATTTGCAGAAATTTGATTTCTAGATCCTATTCCTAGTTATCCTTCCAGGACCTCCCTCGAGTCCTGATCCGACAAGCCGGCTAAACGCCTTAAGCCAATTATGGAAAATGCGGGCTGCCCCCCTCCAACCCCCTCGAGGGTCAAGCGGCAACACTTTTTTAATTAACTCGCCAAGCGCCAAGAAAAAACTTTCCAGCCAAAAGGATAAAAATCAGGACTGTGGGAGGGGCGGCAGAAACTTGGAATATAATTACCAAAATTATGCAAATGTCTGGCTAGGACCTGCGCGTCCCTCAGCCTCGCTGTTTACTTTGGCTCATCGGGGTAATTAGTCCTTAAAAGGGGTAGTCCTTGGACCTGGTACTCGTGGGGGAGCAGCTATAGGCTCCATGTCCTGATTCCTGGCTGGGACTCCACCTTAATCCTTCTTTTTTACTCAATCTTGGACTTTTTCCTGAACTTTTGCAGGAAATTTTGACAGCTAGGTGCCAGGGATGCATTTCAGACAGGGTTGCCACCCTGCTCCCATTCGATAACTGCACTTCGGGACTAGTAGGCCCGGCTGGCATCCTCCTTTGGCCCAAAAACAGTATAAAAGGCCCTCCTCCGACCATTCCCAGGCCATTAGCCAACTGCTCCCCAAGCAGTTGGCTTCTCACTCTTCCTTTTTATTTTTATTTTTATTTTTTAATATAATTATTAATATAATTATTAATATTTAATAATAATTGAAACCCCTTGGAGCCTCAATAGAACTTGCTTGAGGTACCAGGCTGGGCTCCTGCTTCCTTTTCATTTTTATTTCTGAAGCCCCTGGGGCCTAATGTTTGGAGGCTCTATGTGGAGGTACTCCTTTTTTTTCTTATTTCATTATTTTTTATCAAGCTTAAGCTCCGCCTCTTACTTTTTTTATTAAATTATTTTTAATAATTAAAAATTCTTGGCCTCTTCAGCTCTAACTCAGCTCTCACTACTCTCCGTGACTTTTTTCCAATTTCCTTCTTGGCTAAAAAATACTGAGATTATCTTTCTTCTTTGCTTATTTTTTTATTTAAATATTTATTTTTTAAATTAAAAATCTTGGATTCTTCAACTCTAACTCGGCTCTCACTGGTTGAGCTCCTTTACTTTTTTACCAGCTCGTTTTTTGGCAAAGAAAACGCTAAGAAACTCTTCTTCTTTGCTCATTTTTTATTTAAATTATTATTTAATTATTTTTAAAAATTAAAAATCCTTGGACTCTTCAGCTCTAACTCAGTTCTCACTAGTTCAGCTCCTTTTCTTATTTAATTTTAAAATATGTCCTTTTGCTTATAATTTTTTTTTTAACTTTTATTAATATTTTTAAATTGGAATCTCAGTCATGAGGTTCTTCGTTTCGACTCGCTTGAAGATTTTCTTGCAGGACTCTACAGTTCTCCCTCTGATCCCTAATTTCCTGATTTTCCTTTTTTTTTTTTTTTTAATTATTATTAAAATTATTTTTTAATTTAATTATTTTTTTTTCACTAAAAAACTACCTAAGCTGGGTTCTACGAACCAGGTGCAGTCCCAGAATGAAAATTCTCACCTCGTCTCTCCTTTCGTTTTTTTTATAATTTAAATATTTTTAAAATAAAATATCCATTTTTATTGAAGCCCCTGGCTAGTCTCCTATTTCATTAAAAATTTATTAATTTATTTAAAAAACTGGAAGTGGCTTGGAAAATTAGCAATTCCGGCTTTGGAAAAAATGAGTAAGAGAACTTGATGAGAAAATCGCAAAAGAACGGAAGTTTTCGGCCATCGTGAGAGGACGAGAGCAAGGGGTCTAAGGTGAACGGATCTTGCGGTTGGAGAGAGGGAGAGAGTGTGCCAGCAGAGGTGAGAGCTGGCAACGCCGAGAATGCAGTGGAAAGTGGAAAGATGAAAGTGGAAGTGTTACTGGAACAAATTTACAGCTGCTTCTTCCTCTTGCTATTTTTGCGGAAAAACGGTAAAACGGACTAACGGACATACATTTTATAATTTAAAAATTGTATAAAAATAAAATAAAAAATAAATAAACTTACTTAAAATAGACTCTCCATTTGCTGTGTTTCATTCATCCTTTGATTTAATAATAATATGTAATATCAGGTAATTGCCGTTTCCATTAAACGGTACTTTCCACTGGGGACTTCTCGGGCCATACACACATTGCCGGACTCCCTCACACGCACGCTGGATGGAGCACCCCACGCGCACTCTTCCATTGAAATTTTGCAAAAGTCTATTTCGCAGAAATAACACTCGAAAACACTATTTAAGTAGATTAACATGTTGGCTAATAGTTTATCTAATTAATCACTAACAGTTTCCACTTTTTCTGCCACAAAATAGAGAAATTTTAACTAAAAATCACACGCGGTTCCAAGGGCACTTCCACTGCGTAATACGGGCTTGGGAGAAATGAGGGGGAAAGCGCAGAAGAAGAAGGAGAGAGGTTAAGCTGCAGGCCGCCATGAGAGGGAGAGGGTCACAGTGAACGGATCTTGCGGGCGGAGCGAAAGAGTGCAAGAGCAGAGGTGGGAGTGAGTGCATTACTTTGGGCCTAGAAGAGAAAGTAAGAGCCAAGGGTGGCACAGAATGGATCTTGCACTTGGAGAGGAAGAGGGCAGAGGTGGGAGCAGTTGCACACTCTATTACTCTGGCCTAGAAGAGAAAGCAAGAGCAAAGGGTTGGCTTAAGCGGATCTTGGCTCAGGAGAGAGCAGGTGGAGCTGAACACTCTTGATTAAAGCAAATTAAGGGAAAAGAGTGCTTGCCAAATTCACTTTCGCTTGAAAGAGCCTGCCATTCCTTTAATAATTGACTTTTGTTTTAAAAACCCATTAGCCCCGGCCGCCATTATTATTATTATTATAAGCTGTCTTTTTTTATTTTTAGACTCGACGAGTGCCAACAACTTCCCTAATCTCATTATCTGTGCGTTGAGCTCGAGCCTTCCATAATCTAAGCGCCACTTCCATAAGCATTTTCCCGCTCTTAGGCCCCACTCCCCCTCGCCAGATTACCCCTTGATGTACTAGACCCCCGCCCCGAGTACGTATGGGAGCAACAAAAAAAAGCAAAGCACACACAATCACGTAGCCAGGCGGCGAAATGTCAAAGTCAATAAAGAGAAATTCGGTTAGCTGGCAGTCAGTTTTCTCTTCCCAACCGAACAGCCTACAACAAAAATAAGAGTCGTCCGCAGCAGACAGACGACGACATCGAATTGGGAACGTGGCTATAGCCACCAGGTGAGTGCCACGCCCCCACTCCTCACTCCCCACACACATTCGCATTACGCGCTACTTTTTAAAAGTCAGGCAGAAAAATGTTTTTTAAACGCTAAATTACTTTTGAATGGCAGGTGGGCGGGCCTGCGCATCGTCACGGGGGCGTGGCTCACAGCGCCAGCACCAGCGTCAGCGTCACAATTTCATTTTGTGCTTCCTCACTTTCCCCCCTCCCCTCCCCCATCCCTTCGCCCGCGACAACAGCCGCTTTTTCACCAGCGACTCGTGGGGTGGGGTGGCCATGCCGTGGGTGCTGGGGTGCTGCTGGGGGTGGCGCTTTTTTCGCGTTGCGTCTGAAGAGCGGAAATGCTTATCCCCACACTTGAGCGTCACGTGCTGCCTCCCACTCTGCTGCTGTTGCTGCTGCTGCTGCCTCTGCCGCAGTCGACGTAGACACCGGCTTACTCTTTTTAGTTTTTAAGATTTATTTTTAAGGTTTATTTTTTAAGGAATTTTTAAAGGTTTAAAATTATAAAGTCTTAGAATCCTGTTTGTAAAGTTTTTAAAATTTTTAATCTATAGTCTTCTCTAAACTATTTTTTATTGTTTGCTTTTAATTATTTTAATATTTAATTTAACTTTGAAATGAAATTTAATATTTTTCCCTAAGATTTGAATTAATTTCCAAACTTCCCTTTGAGACATATTTTTCAAAGCCTATTTTTGTATTTATTTTTTAGCTAAACCTTAAAAACCTATATAGTTTTTATGTATTTATGAATTTATTTAAAAAAAACTACAACTGCTTAGTCGCTTAGTTATTATTTTTTTTAGCTGCCGCCTTGAGCCGCCTCCTTTCCTTTCCTTTCTTCAATTTCCCAAAAATTTCCCTTTAAAAACATCCCAAAGTCCCAAATTTTGTTTAAAATTTCTCAATTTATGAATGAAAAGTTATGAAAAGTTCAAGCAATTAAATATTTAATCACAGCTTAGTCGCCCAGTCGCTTAGTAGCTTAATCTTTTCTTAATTATTTCTTAAAAAAAAAATAAATTTTAATCAAAAATCCTGGTACTTGTTCGCAATCCTCTTCTCTACAAGAACTATCCCCGCCACGCCCCTCCCGGAAGTCCCTAAGCCTCCTTAATTCCTAATGCTTTGGGCTTCTAGAGTATTCTTCGAGTCTGTCCTGGGACTAGGACTAGGACTACGACTAGGACCTTCTTTTTTTTTAAGAAATAACTGTGCCACGGAGGCGCAGAAAGAGACAGGGAGAGAGGGCGAAGCACAGACTCTGTGGCAGAAGCGCCTAAGGTCGTTGTCGTTGTTGTTGTTGTTGGTGGAAAAGTGGAAAAGTCGTTGAAGGTGGGATGAGAGGAAGAAAATCCCCTCCCCCTTCCACCACCTGCCAGGCAGGTAAGCCTCCTTGGGGGGAGGGCGGGGGGCTGCCCTGTAGGTGTTTTGAATGTTTAGCTCAAGTGGCTTTTTAAAACACATTCTATGCTAATTAAGGGCCGGGCCAGAGCCTAAATGAGTTGTCGCTGTCGTTCTTGGTCGCTGGGAGGCGGGATGGGGGGGTGGAATCTGCCTCTTGATAAGCAGAGATTGGCAGGAGCCTAGGCGAGTGGCGCCAGGACCTGCCAATGTAATCAATGGGAACACCAGGAAGCGGGAAATGGTTTGAGGAGAATCCAAAGCCACCCACCACCACCACCCCCATCATCCTCATCATCATCATTGCTTATTGCGTAATCCTTAAGGGGGAGGGGAGTGAGGGTGGGTATTCTGTGCGGGGGTAGTCCCATTTAATTAACGAATTAACAAAGCCAGAAGTTTTTGTGGTTTTTAAGTGATTTCGGGCCAGTCGGCGGGATAACTGGGCCGCCAGTCAAAAAACTCAAAAGGGTTTCTGGGACAAAAAAAAAAGGTTAAGCTCAGACAAGGACGAGGGGGAGGAGGAGGAGGAGGAAGGAGCAGGTCCTGGCAAACATTTTGCGGCCTTGTTATGGCATAATTGAATTATTGCCAAACGAAAAAACAAAATGGGCCAAGAACCCCCCGAATCAGGCCAAGAATAAAGAAAAGCCAAGACGACGGCAAAGTTTCCTTCAAGTCCTTATTTTTCCTTTTTTTTTTTTTTGTTTTTGGTGGAAAAAAAATAAATCAAAAGTCTTTTGGGTGGCAACAGAATTGAATTAGGACTTTAATTGACAAGTTTGTGGCAAGGAGGAGGGCAGGTCCTTAAGAGGGAAGCTAAGAAGGAAGGTTGGTCCTTAGAGAGCCGTCTAGGAGCTCCCAAAAACACCTCAACACTATAGCCTTGACTTTGAACCTTAAACCCTAAACCCTTAACCCTCAACCCCTCAACCCCTTAACCCCATCTAGTCATCTTTTCCTTTCGTGTTCCCGCAGGCACACATCCGATCTGGCAGCTGAGCTCAGTATTACTTCCGGTGTTAGGCCCACAACATCAGACACCTCTTCAATCCTGACCACATCGACCATAAAGTATATATTTTGAGACAAGTTAGACACCAGCGGAGAGGAGGAGGAGGAGGATGCTATTCCATCTGGCCATCAGGGTTGCGGCTTCGTGGTTCGGCTTCTTCTGGGTGCAGTGGCTCTACCTCTACCTGCTGGAGCGGCTCTTCGCCTGGATAGCCCACCAGTTGGAGGTCACACGCCAGAAGCGTGCTCGCGAGGAGATGCAGCATCTGGGGCTGGATTTGCAGGACCAGGAGCAGCACCTGGAGGAGAAGGGAAACCCTAACAATGGACGCAAGCCGTTCCGGCGCAACTACCTCGATTTCCGGGGCGGCGATGGCAGCGATGGCGGAGATATCAACGATCTACTCTCGCCGCCCATCAAAAACCGCTTCACCTGCCGCATGGAACAGTGCTGCGACGTCCTGTCGGCGGGCCTGAGCCTTGTCCTCGAGGACGAGGTGACGCCCCGCTTTGTGGCCGCCCCCGCCCCGGCCGGGGAGTGGAATCTGCTCACCCGGAACCTGCGCCAGGGCAAGCGCTACCTCAACTGGCAGCTGAGGATCGCCTGGCTGATCGGCTGGATCGTCCGGTATGTGCTGATGCTGCCGATGAGGACCATCGCCTGCTGGGGCTGCCTCCTGATGATTAGTGTGGTGACGGCGGTGCTGGGGCAGTTGCCGGAGTGGTCCTTCAAGCGTCAGCTGGTGGAGCTGGTGCTGCGCCAGTGCTTCCGGATCACGGCCGGCTGCCTGCCGATGATACGGCGCTTCCACAACGTCCAGAACCGGCCCACCATGGGCATCTGTGTGTGCAACCACACCAGTCCCCTGGACGTCCTGGTGCTCATGTGCGATGCCCACTACTCCCTCACCGGCCAGAAGCACGACGGCATCCTGGGCGTCCTCCAGCGCGCCCTCTCCCGCGTTTCGCCGCACATGTGGTTCGACCGGCAGGAGCTGGGGGATCGCGAGGCCCTGGGCCTGGTCCTACGCCTCCATGGCACCAACAAGGACCGTCCGCCCATCCTCCTCTTCCCGGAGGGCACGTGCATCAACAACACGGCCGTCATGCAGTTCAAGAAGGGCAGCTTCGCCGTCAGCGACGTCGTCTACCCGGTGGCCATCCGCTACGACCGGCGGTTCGGGGAGGCCTTCTGGGACAGCACCCGCTACTCGATGCTCCGCTACATGCTGATGGTGGTCAGCTCCTGGTGCATCTGCTGCGACGTCTGGTACATGCCGGCCCTCCGCCGCCGGTTAGACGAGACGCCAGTCGACTTCTCCAATCGCGTCAAGGCCGCCATCGCCGCTCAGGCGAACATCGAGGATCTGCCCTGGGACGGCAACCTGAAGCGGCAGGCTCCGGTCCGGGACTGGCAGTAGGATGGGGACAGCCTGACCACCTGACTATTCCAATTAGAGGACCCTTTTGAACCAAAAACCATTTGCTAACATTTTCCACCTCCTTTTGTAAAAATTTCTAGCGATTCCTTAGGGCATCCCACAGAGGCATCTAGCCATTGCAACCGGAGAGTTGTAGGAGAAACTAGGAGAGCTTGCAACCTTGCGGAGTCAGGAACCAAGAAGCCATCACTCGAGGGCTAAAGATAGTAAAGAGGTGTAATAAAGAAAGCCATTCATTGGCAAGAGAGTGTTAACAAAAGGGAACTTTTATTTGAAAAGTGGTCACTCGGGCGTATACGTGATATTGCCAAGATACCAAGGGTATTCCTCATTCGGTATATTTCTTGAGATCACAAAGAAAATGAACTACTTTTACGTCAAGTTTCAACTAAATTCCTACTACGTAGGCTTCAAAATGAACTCTGATGCTTACGTTTAGCGTAATGCCCAAAAGAACTCTCATTACGTATACGTAATATTTAATTCTAACCCTTTTAACGTATTAGCACCATTTGAAATGAACTCTTAGACCCTATACTGTATGCAAATGCTTTTCTTACGTTTACGTAGTATTTTAAACCACCTCTTATAACGTAAAAGTAATATTTTGAATGAAACGTATACGTGATGTTACCAAGAGACAAAGAGTATTCCTCATTCGTCATATTTCTTAAGATTTTCATTATGTTTTACGCCAAGTTTTAACTAAATTCCTAATACGTAGACTTCAAAATTGACTGCAGTGCTTACGTTAAAGCGTAATGCTCCAAATGAACTCACATTACGTATACGTAATATTTAATACAAACTCTTAAAAAAATTCTGCATACCGTATACCGCATAAAAATGCTTTTGTTACGCTTACGCAGTATTTCAAACCACCTCTTATAACGTAAAAGTTATATTTTTAATGAAATTACATTACGTATACGTAATATTTCTAACAAGACACATCAGATTGGAGAATTTTGGAACAAAATGTAAAAAAAACCTATTTGAATTGTAAATCGGTAGCAGTTTCGTAACTGCGTAAGAACTGCAAGTACGTAAGCCACATTTACGTAGCGTAAGAACCATAAGAATGGAAAACAATCATGAAAATGAATGACAATATCTTCCTTAAAGATTTTATGGACTTGGACTTGACAAATGGAGGTGATTAAGCAATGACGCTTTGAAAGAGATTACATAAGCACACATTACGTATTACGTAACACTCTTTTAATAATTAATTATTAAAATATCATGTTTCAGAGCTAAAACCATCTACTATCGCTATTTTTTTGGAAAAAAACCTACCGTTTGGGCTGAACAATCTTTCGCTCGCCGTGACGTATGGAGGCGTTGGGTCCGTACCGCCCCAAGAGGGCGCTCTGGGATTGGGAGACGCCGCCGGCAGCAGAGGCGGAGGCCGCTGTGATCGCCGCTAGACCGCTGCGTAGCGAGGTGCACGGGGCGTGGCCCAGGCCGACACCGAGGGCGGACTGCGAGTGGACGGCATAGTCGAGGCCGGGCAGCTCCAAGGAGGCGATCGGATGGATCCTAGTCAGGGAGAGCGTGCTCTCTAATACCGTGCTGAGGAGCGGGGCGCTGCGGAGGGATCTCAGGCTGCCGCGGCGTGTTAACGAATCCGGCTTATACATCCGGAAACCGGATCCTTCCTCCTTCCTCCTTCCTCCTTCCTCCACCCACCGTCTCGGTTAACAAAAGTTAACTAACTACCTGCCTGTCAGTCACCGCTTGCGGGTTAAAGGTGATTTGTAATTGCCGTAAACGGTCCAACTCCGGTCCGGCAACGATGGAGCAATGTTTTTCAAGGAGTTGCGGGGTGTCCTGCTGCTGCTGCTCCTGCTGCTCCTGCTTTATGAGCAATTACGCTGTTTATTGTGCAAAACTAGCGGGTCACGCAACTAGCGGCTGCTTTGCTTAATTATTTTCCTCCTCGCTTGCTCCCAGCTGGAGTTTAGCCTTTTTTTTCCACTTGCCTGGCTGGCTGGCTGGCTGGCTGGCTGGACATTCGATTGTATTGTTTGCCTCACGTGCTTTAGGTTCTTGCGTGATGCCAACGATGGCGATGGGGTTTGGTCGTTTTGTTGCCACAAAATGTTTCTACAAATTGCTTGTCGCTGGTCCGCTTTGGTGCCTTGGTGCTTGGCTCGTCGCCTGGGCTGCTTTGCATACAAGATTTGATTTGTCAGATTGCAGATAGCGATTGCCACTGTGATTGAAAGTGGGCACGAGGGACTGACTGACTGACTGACTGACTGACTAACTGATTGACTAACTGATTGACTTACTGACTGTCTGTGGATGTATGCTTTTGAAGGGACGGGGCGACGTGCAAGGACTGCAATTAGTGCACAACTAATTGATGGATTGCATTGCCGACACTAGTACCAGGCACTAGCACTGCCACTAGCCTAATGAGTCTGACTTCGCGGCAGCTGTCGGCCAAGTGATTCGTCGAAGGCAACTCTGATGGATGGGCACTTGACGCTAGTCGCCAATCACTAATCACTAAGCACTAATCGCTCTATTCACTAATCAGATCCGAGCTCTAATGAGTAATTCACTTGCTTGCCTTCCCAGAAGGACTTTTGCTTTTCCTCTCAGATTTCCCATTCACTTAATGAGAGAGTATTGTCGAGAGTGGGGAAATATTTGAATTATTTACATCCAACGCCCTGTTGGGGCACCCCTTTTGGCTAAAAAATGCATCTAGAGATAGGCTGCGTGAGGGGTTTGTAGATATTTACAAGATCTTAGAGCTATTGGATAGAAAGAATGGGAAATCTCCAAAACGCCTTCTCAAATCTCCAATTTCAGAGCCCAAAAGCATGCTACACAGTTTGTATAGTCTACTTTGAGGCTACAGAGTGATAGGAAAAGGCCCTTTAAAGAGTTACTACTATTGAATGAGACTCTCTTAAAGCTATTGATTAAAAATAATATCAAATCTCCAAAATGCTTTCTCAAAACTCCTTTTTCAGAGCCCAAAAGTATGCTGTACAATCTTTATAGTCTTCTTTTAGGCTGTCTGGTGTAGAGAGCTTAGAGAAAACATTTTAAAAACTATATAGTTGCTACTTAGTTTAAAAATAATATCAAATCTCCAAAATGCCTTCTCAAATCTCCCATTTCAGAGCCTAAAAGTATGCTTTAGAGTCTACTTTTAGGCTTTTAACCATGGAGAGCTTTAGGAAAATCATTTCAAAAGAGTTTTTTCATTAAGAGTTACTACTTAATCGTTAAATGAAACTCACTTGTGTCAAATCTAAACGAACGATGATGAACGAACGTTGTTTTTCTGGATAATGGCAATGGCATTGGCAGTGTTGGGGCGTTATGCTGTTTTTTGTTTGTTGTTCTTCTTTTTGGTTGTTTTTTATTCGAGATTCGTTGTTTATAGTTTTTGCTTCTTTCTTTTTTTTGGGATCCTTCAGGGCAGCCCTTGGCCGCCCTCTCACCTTGGTGGACTCTTCTCAGTCGCTCGATCTCTTCCCTCGCCGGCTTTCGATATTTCTCCGTTTTTCAACACTAAACACTGCACTTTTTTCTTTAAATGTTTTGTTTTGTTTGTTGTTTTTTTGGATTTGTTTATGGAACTAGTTTGAATTTGTATTTACAAAAATGTCGCTAAGTCGATTTGATTTGTTTCTTGGGTTTTGGTTTCTTTTTTTTTAATTTTCTGAATTATTATTTTGATGATGGGGATTGCGAGAGTCGAGCTCAGAGGCAAGACTGCATTATTGACTGACTGATTGAGTGGGTGACTGACTGACTGACTGACTGACTGACTTGATTGACTGATTGGACTGAGAACCTACGTGAATCGAATCAAATGGGCAACCACCGAGTCTCACAATCGCGATCCTTGCGATACAATCCAGGGCTGCATGTCCTGACAGGGTTGCCAGCTCTTTCTCTGGCCATTTGCCACCGAGTCCAATCCATGGCTCCAATCCACCTTCGCACCTTCGCCTCCTCCGCGCGATCCGATCACTCACCGCCACTCATCCGACATCTGTCGCCGTTGTCCTTGCTCTCTTTCGTCCTTTATTTTTTTATGTCCAATGTCCTGCCGCTATACTTTGCTCGCTGCGGCGTGAGTGTGTGAGTGATGGGGTGGGGGGGGGGGGGGGGGGCGCAGCAGTCGGAGGCAACCCTCTTCCAAAAAAAAAAACAAAAAAAAAATCCTTCAGTGATCTGTAAAGAGAGAGATGTGGAAAAGGGATATTATTAGGGATATTTTTAGTGATATACTGGAAGAAGAATAAATCCTAAATAAAATATAATTGCCTACTTTTAGGCCTTCAAGCTTTTTACAGAGAAATGAGCTTCTAGAGGACTTGGTGGTTGAGTTTTTAAAATATTCTGGAGGTGGAAATTTCCCATCAATAAAATTACTGCCTACTTTCAGGCGCCCTGCCCTCCTAATGCCTCTCGCTTTTAGTTTTCTTTGCATTTTTAATGACATCTTGGCATCACAATTTCTTCGATAAACCTCCTCCCCCCCCGCCGATAATAATCGATAAATATGAAATTTTCTAATCGGGATTTTGCTTTCCATTTTCCACACTTTTTGTATCTTTTTTTTGTATCTTTTCTTGTCGTTTGTATCTTTTTTCCGTGACCTATCTGAAATCAAAGAGGGGCGTTGGACAATCTCATTTTTGGCGGTTTGGCGGGGGCGTGGCTGTCCACGTTAGGGTCATTCCCAAAGGAGGAGGAGTTGATGATATTGGCCACATTTTTCCACTCCACCAGGAGTTGAACTGTGGGCGTGGTGGACCGCAGAATCCAGAGCCACTCAAATACAGCTTCTCAGATTTTGCTCCGATTTTTCCGACACACTTTTCCACCAAAGCGGGTGTGTGTGTGGGTGTGCGTGTGTGGGTGATTACAGGCTGAAACTGAAAAGCCAGAGGGCGAGTGTGGGCGAGAGGGAAATTTTGTGCCCAACAGCAAAAATAATGAAAGTATTTGCTTTGCTAAGCACAAAAATATGTCAAAGTAAATTTCTCTTCATTTTTTTTTTCTTCTCTCTTCTTCTCTGCCCGAGCGACCTCCTTCTTTGTATCCTTTAAGCAGGAGGCTGGGTGTGTGTGTGTGTTAGCTTTGGGGGCAAAGGGCGGGAGTTCAGTTGGGCCGCGGGTCGGTGGCGTTGAAATGCGTCGCACGTAGCCATGTAGCAGATTTTCTTTTTAATATTTATACGCCGGGCCGGGCTACCCTGCCGCCCCACTCCGCCAATGGCGGCGGAAAACTGCAGCAGTTAGATACTGCCACTGCCACTGCCAGAGTTGCCACTGCCGGCAGTCACAGTTACTTGCCACAGTTACAGTTACTCTGGGAATCCCGGGACTTTACTTCGAAGTGGCTTTTTGGCTTCCATTATTTTCCGAATACCCTTTAGTTTTTATTTTATTTTTAAGAAAGATACTTTTTCTAGATACTTTTTATAAGAAATCTTGCAAGACTTCTTTAGCTTCAAATACCTTCTTTTCCAGGGTATTCCTCTCCTCTGATCCTTAAATATCCTTGACTATTTTTCACGTGCTTCTTTCTGAGTTTTTTTTTGGCTCGTTTCTGCTTAATGCGAACTCGTTGCGGCAGTTAAAGTTGCAGCAGCGCCGGCAGAGGCAATTGTAATTAACTTTTAGATGGCTTTTCTGAGTTTTCCAGCCCCCCGACTCCCCTGCCCCGCCGGCTCCATGCCCCTTGGCTAGTTTCCTCCCCGAAAACATGTGTATCCTGCCTGAAGCCCCTTCGGTTCCTTGGAAATGAAATGCGTATTCTTAGCCTCAAGGAGCCACTACCGACTACCGACTGCCACTGGCTTTGGCTTTGGCTTCTCTCCTTTTGCAATTGTAATGAGATTCAAGGAACACGCACAGGTCCTGTACAGGAGTACAGGAGTACAGGAGTACAGGAGTTTGGGAAATGGAAATGAAAATGCTGGGAAAATAGAAAAGCTGGAGAGCAGGGCTTCCAAGTGGGAGTCTGGAGGCATTCAGGCATTCAGTTTATTAGATCATCGCGGCGAATTATTAAAGATTCTACAAGTTTGTAGCAAAGCGACACAAGTACCGACTATCTTGTCCTTCAGAGGATAAAGCTTAGGTCCTTTTTCCTGAGAAACCATTTGAAGTTGAAAAATATCCCACCATCTAGCCATTAAAACCCAAAACAATCACTTTTCAGGACAATTAAAGGACATTTTAAAGAAACCAAAGCTTAGACCTCGAGTTATCCTGGCAAACAAGTGACATTTAAATACAGGATATGTCCTCCCTACATCCCTCCAGGGCTCTCCACCCAAAAAATGCCATTTAAATGCATGAAACACACTTTTCGGGGTGTCACTTGGCGCCTTGAGCTTTGTTTAAAAACCAGTCTCCGAAGCGAATGTGTGTGTGTGTGTTTGGAATATCCTTCGGTATCCCTTGGGTATCCTTGGGCCAATTTAACCCCATCAGGAAGCGCTTTGTCTCGGCGTCAATTGGCCCTGAGTGCGTGTGCTCGAGGGCAATGAATTGCTATGATTTATGTCTCCGCCGCCCGAGCCAGGACTTTGGCTTTAAAATTTATTTTTTGGCCAAGACAAGCGGGCCCGCGGCAGCTGTTGGGAAATGTTGGAAAATGTTGGAAAATGTCGGAAAAAGCCAAAAACACAAAAACACAAAAAAAAAAGAGGGAGGGAGGAGCATAGGGTTACCGAGAGTTGAGAGTAAAAACGAAATCGAGGCAGAAAAATACCCACATCATGCTGCTCGGCTATATTGTAGGATATATCACGATTACTGCTGACTATTGCTTATTTTGAAATCTGCTGCCCAGAAAAGGGAAACGCTTTCCCTCTGATTTCCCTCTGATTTCCCCCTGATTTCCTCCTGATTTCCCTTTCCAAAAAAAAAACACATTCTTGTTGCGGCTTGACGGGTAAACAAGCGAATCCATCAATCAACCGCACCGTAAAACGCACACAAAAGTGACAATGTGGTTAGGCAGGGGGTGGCAACCCTGGCCCCACAATCCTATCCCTAAAATATATAAAAAAAAAAGCAAGAATTCGATATGCATGCTTCGTACAAAATTAAATTTCAGACATCACAGAACGACAAACAGGATTGGAAAGGAGTCTGCGGCCGAAAAAGGAAATCATTCGAAGGATTTCACAAAAATGTAATTTTTTTATGCAATTTCAAGGATATTATGGTATTATTTTAAACCAGAGCTCTGAATGCCATTGGAAGAGTTAGTTAAAGGCAGTTTCTAACAGCTTCTGGGCTTTCAAACTTGGGATTTTTATTAGAAGGCTTGCTCCTCTCTGTGTCCGTCTGTCCGCGTGTCCGTTAGTTACTTATTTCAATATTTCTTAGTTTTTTTTTTATAAAAAGAGTATTATTCTTATAAATAAATCATCTAAATTAATTAAGAACATATAAAAGTCCCTCAAAACCTCTTTTTCAACAGCTCTGTCCTTTTTTTTCTTACTTGTCCGTCTGTCCGCGTGTCCGTTAGCTACTTATTTCAATATTTCTCAGTTTTTTTTGTATCCAAAAGGTGTTAATATTATAATTAAATCATATTAGTTAAGGAAGAACATAAAAAAGTCCCTAAGTTCCACTATTTCAAGAGCACTGTCCTTTTTTTCAGACCTGTCCGCCTGTCCGCAAGTCTCTTGGTTGTTTCTTCCTTATTTTCTTAACTTTTTTAAGTTTATTTTAGATATTATTTGAAAACCCAAAACATTTTATAGAAAAGTCCTTGGAAAGTCTATAAACTAGTCTCTTTTTTTCAACCTTGTCCGCCTGTCCGCCAAACTAGCCTCTTGTTTGTAGAACTATAACCCCTAGAAGAGTGTGACCCCTATTCCCCCTCGCTTATGAGTCACAAGTCTTGCATGTAATTTCTTAAAAATCTGTTCGCCCAAGAGCCACTCGCCAAAACGCATAACCATTTGCCTGAATAATGGTCCATTAGTGCTCGTTTCCTCTAAAAAACTTTACCTATAAAAGCGTTAGTTGTAACCAAAAAGTTGCAGCTGGCTGGTGAGGGAGTCTCCGCGAGAGAGTACAAAGTGCGAATCATAAAGGAGCCTGCTCTTGCAGGCAACCGCGATTTGTCAGGACAATCGTGGGCTTATTAAGGGCTTTTATTTGCCAAAGGATGGGTTGTCCTTTCGCCCCGCACCTCACCTTCCTCCCTCTAAGCAGCGTCATCAATATAAAGTTGGTTGGAGGAAAGAATCACACGATTTCCGCTACTTTTGACTGATAGACTCGTGCTGCTTTGTTCGAGTTTATTATTCTTGGCAAACGGCTTCCACTTGTACTAAATCTTGGGCACTTCTTTTGTACATTCCACCGCTGTATCCCTCAGATACGTACGTACTACCCACATAGAGGGGCAAACTTTTTGCTGGTCGTAAATTTTATGAAATAAAATGGCAATAAAACAAGTTCATGTTTGGATGTTTCTGTATATTCTGCAATTATTTGATTACTTTTGCTTCCCCAAAATTTATTAGCTAAGCAAACATTAGGGGGGGAGGAGGAAAACATGGAAATTCTCAAACACACACACTCATACACAGGAAGGATAACTTTTGCCAAAGCACGTTCTCCTTTGGGACGGAGGATGTGGCAGAGCTGAGTGCAAATATTGAATTAATCAAATTTCATTCTCTGGTGTGTAATTATTCGTGAGATGATAGGCCCAGCCTGGCCTCAGTATTTGCACAGAATTTCCACATCTCTCAGTTGAAAAAGTTGGAGCTATCCTTGAGACCTCCAAGCCTGCCAGTGGGCTTAGCTAATTACCAACCTAAATGGGCTTTAAGGTACTTCCTGTCTAAGGACTAAGAATGCCAACAAAAAAAAAACACCTCGCTATGCAAATATTTATGGACAAGGAGAGCAAGGACCTCTACTAAATCCTACATCCCACAAAATACAGATCCCTTATCAAGGCCCAATACCTGCGGCATAAGTCCTTGATAATCCTGCCGAAACTAGCCCAATCCCTGGCCACACACACACACGAAATGACAGGCTTTTGTCAACAGGCCAAAAATTTGTCAAATCGACTTAAGCTACTTAGGGATCTGACTACATTCGGGGATGGGGTGGGCCAGGATGGGGGGTGGGGAGCGGACTAGTGTGAAAAGGACACCCCAGTGATGCGTCGATAATGCGATTTCAATGAGCATATGCGTTTATCACATTAAAGGACAATTTGTCGTATTAAAAAAAAAAGAGGAGGACGGATCAAAAGCATTTCAAGACACAATCCTTTTGGGCGACCCATCACATGCAGGACGACACAAGCAGGACTCACAATAAGAAAAAGAAGAAAATGCCAAGACCGCGAATCGAATCCAATCGAATCAATAAAATTCAAATTAGTTTTGGGCAATCAGGGAGCTCAGGCCTAAGCAGCCAGCAGCCTCCTTCAATCATTTATCCATTGCCATGGCAGGCGGAAGAAGTAAAAGGATTCGCCAAGGACTCGCCCCAACTCTCCCTCGTGAAACAAAGGCCATTCCTGGGGGTGGTGGCGGTGACGGAGCTGTTATCTGGACAAATCAAATCAGAATCAAGTAATTTCCCATGATTCCCCGACGCTGTGACCGCAAACTCAATTAAATTACCAAAAATCCAGAGAAAGGACAAGGATTCAAGCATAAAATGGGTGTTATGGACGAGCCAATGCTCTGGATTAACAAATACCAGGATTTGTTTAGTATTTGTGGCAAGTGTGACCTTGTAGTGTATCACAAAAGAGGCTGGTCACTCTAGAAACATAACGCTTTGTGGCTTTATTTGTTAAAATGTCTATTTGTCTCTTTATATTTAATAGTTATTGACTTTTTATCAATAAATACTCAGTTCTATTTAGTTTTCACTGAAAGTGTGACCTTATATTCAACACCTTTCCATCACAAGAGAGTCTGGTCACTCTGGAAACATTAAACTTTGTATTCTTATTACAAGAAATGTCCTTCAGATTGACTATTTATTTCCCATTTTTACTTTTGAAGACTAAATCCCAATGTAAACTTTATTATTTTTAGTTTTTACTCCAAGTGTGACCTTAAACTCCTCACTTTGTGCTTTAAAAGCGAGTCTGGTCAGTCCAAAAACCTATAGATTCATCCATTTCTTTGCAGAAAAGAATCCTCTTTATTTTTGAACAACTTGAATTGACTTCCAATTCGATAACTGCTTCGCAAATCCCCAAACATTGCAATAATAATAACAATAATGTAAAACATTGCCAAGGATTGCCAAATAAAAAATTTGATTCGATACAGCTATTCGGAGGTTTAAGTTAATTCGATCGATTCTGACTCGAGTTTATTCCCCGGGAAAACCCCAACTTTATATCGCAGCCAATTGAACCGAAATAAGCCAGGGAGAGTGTGCGTTGGCTGCGAAGGATATCCCCTTCGATAGCTCCACTCCCTTCCCCTCGGAGAAATGGCGGAAAGTATCCCTGACCCCACCACGGATTTGGAACGCCTTGTCGCTTCGTTGGTTTTGTTGGCGATTTGCATCCCTCGTTTGGAAGTCCTTCCCCCCCCCACTTCCAAACGAAAACTTCTTCTCAACTCCAATTTAGACCATACCATGCCCCTAAATCCTTACACCCTTGCAGGACATGCAGGACATCCCTCAGCTAGTTTGTGGGTCATGGTGGCTGCGGCCGAGGCGTTAAGTGTCTTGGATTTATTATTAGATTTGTCTGCTGGATGGTGGAAGGATGTGTGTTATGTCTTCCTGTTGTTGATGATGCCAGTGGGGGGCGGGTACAGAGTGAGAAAAAGGGGGGTTGCCATTAATTACAAGGGTAAATGATATCCTTTCGATAGGGATTTAAAAAAGCGAAGAAAAGATACACTTTATCTGGGTTTCCAGCGAGGGTCTTCTGCTTAATCTTTTGAGGGGAGCTGCCGCATAATGTACGGCTGAAGGGCAGAAGAATTCTTAAGAATCAAGTAGATCCTTTTCTTTCAGTGTCGTGTTTCGGGTGCGTGGCAAATCTGAACAAATATGCGTGGCAACTTTAGTTAAAGTTGCTCCAACTCTGGCCAGAAGAGCACAGCACCAGGATCGGGACCAAAACCAGGCCTTGTATCCTTGTATCCTTGTGTAGACCAAAGAGGAGCGCTAATGTGGTTTGTTAGTTTTTCCTGGCAGCCATTAAAAGGCTTTGTTATGGGATTTGTGTACGTGTTGAAATTTACAAAGTTTTCTTCTTTTTTTTTTCGTCCTGCAGCTACCAGGACTCTCCAGAACCCAGGATATTCTGAATCCAGACTGGCGTGCCGTATAATAATCAATTTAGGTGAAATTTTTGGCCAAACAGCTTTAAGCCCATAAAACGTTTGTATCCTGGCGGCGGCGGCGGGCGGGCGGGTGAGTGAGTGTGTGTGTGTGCGCCTGGTATCCTGGCTATATCCTGGCAAAACCGATTATGAGCATCTTAAGAGCAACAAATTTGCTACGCTTTATGGCCCTGGAACTTGAGTTCCTTCTCTCGGCAGGATAAGATTGAAAGGCAAGGGGGAGGGGAGTTGCTCCCTGACTGGAGCGTGGCGTATCCTTGCTGCACTTCAAGTGTTGCTCAATATTTAATGGTCGGCCCCGGAAAACAAATAAGCAACAAAGACACACACACACTGACAAAGGAGTCCTCCCATGAAGAGTCCTCCCCAGTCGCCCAATCGAAATCTAATTTGAGACAAAAGCAAAACAAATAAGGCCCAGTCTCAGGCAGACTTTATTTTAGGAAAGTGTGACCAAAGGTTAAGGCTTTTGCCTCGTTTGCCAGTGTGGCATTATTGACAGTGACGTTAGGTCCAGGCTTTTAAAAAAATAAGAAGCTTGATAGAAAAAAAATAAAATATTAAGAAGAATAACTTAGACGCGTGTGTAGGAATTTGTAATAGCTCCATTGTTAAGTTTGAAATAAATATTAAAATAAAATAAGAAAAGTATCAGAACCCAAACTGGATAAGAAAAAGGAGAATACTTCATGGAGGATCTAGACAGAGCCCATGCTTTTTCGAAATAAAAATGGCCTTTAAAGTTGTAGGAGAACCCAAGTTAGAGCCGTATATGCGTCGTACGTAGAGCCCATAGTGTTTAGAAAAAAATAAATAAAAAATAGAAGAAAATCAGTGGAATAAAAACAGAGGACCAGAGAGAAAGTCCAATGAATAAAATAATTAAATAAAAAAGAAGATTTAAATACGAGTTGCTGACTGCTTGGGAGGCAGCGAGCAACTGAGTCAGTGGAGTGAAACACCTCCTTATATACCAAATACTTCCAAACTCCATTTTGCAACACTGGTTGAGTGGCAGTTATGAGCTTTTGCAGCACTGGCTTATGTTTCAGTGTAAAGAACTCCAAAGCCTACTGAATGTATGCTTTTCAACACTGGATTTAGCTTCGATGGAGGCGATTAGAGCCATTTTGATTGTTTTAAGCCTTTTGCAACACTAGTTGAAGTTCTAATAAGCACACTATAGTGCTTACTGTTAGTTGTTATTATAAATAATATGTTTTAGACCATAAGATGTAGATCTGGATGCAAAATCGATTCCTTAATCGCTTCATTGACTTTCTTTGTAATTCTTATAATTTTTTAATAATAAAATAATAATATTTTTATCGAAAAAGTTCCATCACTTCTTGAAAAGTCTTTATTAATTTTTATTTTTAGTATTTAATTATAGATTCTGATCTCTTAGGAATCAGAATTAGTCCCTTTTTCTTCATAAATGTTGGCATAGTTCTTATTTTTTTCTTCTATTTCTATTTTAATCGATTTATTTCGACAATTTGTTAGAATAAATCGCTAGACTGACCATAGCTCTAGTCCATCTCTAATAAGAAGCAATGAGAGGCTGGTCACACCACCATTGAAAGGCAGGCCTTGAGCTCTCCCGCCCCTCCCAAGCACCGGGTATTAGCATAAAAAAATACAATATTCATTGCAAATTCGCGAAAAGCTGGAAGGTAAAAAGAAGATTTGTTCCAGAAGCATTTCGGCGGCAAATTTCCTCGGCTCTCTCGCGGCGAAAGTTAAACAAATTCATGGACGCAGATTTGCGATGACAAAATGGTTTCTCGCCGAGGGGGTCCTGCCGCCCCAGCCCGGGCATCTAAGTATTCCTAGCCCCGGGGATATATTTCTGGCGGTGCCCTAATCCCCATCCTCTTCCCTTTTTCCTTTTTTTTTTGACTTTGTCGTCTCGGTTTTGGCTTTCCAGTCAGACTTGTGTTTTTTTCGTCATCCTCGTCGTTGTCTCGGTTTATTTTTATAGTTATTACACCCAGAGCCTTTGTCGTGGGTTGTCTTTATTGTGTCAACTCTTTGGCCGGGGCGGGGGTGGCTGGGGGGCGTGGGGAGTGGAGTGCTGCTGGGACTTTTCCCCGATCCTTGTGTGCATCCTCTCGAGCACCTTATTGTTCTCATCGCCCATCATCCATCGTCGTCGATTTCCTCGTCCTCCCATGGCTTCTCCTCTTTTTTTGCCTCCTGCTTTGCGGTTGTTGTTTCTTCGGCTTTTATGTGGTCTCAGTTTTAAAAGGATTAAGCTGTCGTTAGGTTTTTGTTCCGCCTACCACCCACCTACCAACCACCCACCACCCACTCTTTCTGGATTTTCTTTCATTCTTTGCCGTCTTCTGGCAAATATTTCTTGTTGTTGTGTTGCTTTCTTTGAGTGCGACTCGACTTTAAGCATCGATTATCCATAAAAAGCTGCAGGCACCGCCAGCGGAAAGGGCCAGCAGCAGGGCCCTGGGAAATGGTCAGTTTCTGTTGCATCTCACGGATTCGATATGCAAATCAGATTGAATTTTTATCAATTTCCCCGAAGGACACAGGTCCTTCTCTCCCAGTCTGGCTTCACATTTCAGTTTATTTTCTTCAATTTTTTTTATATATTTTTTTTTAGAGCAACCTTAGAACCATAATGACTCAGAAAAGTTTTAAAGTAGAGCCCAATGTTAGCTTTTTCATAAAATAAAAATAAATTAATTTATAAAAATAAAAAAGAAAAAGAAAAAAAAAAGGAAGGAGAGCCACGGACCTCGTGAGAGCTGAGTTAGAGCTGAAGAGTCCAAGGATTTTAAATAAAAAAAATAAATATTAAGGAGCTGAACTAGTGAGAGCTGAGTTAGAGTTGAGATACCAAGGATTTTTAATTTTTAAAAATATTTAAATAATAATTTAACAAAAAAAAAAAGCAAAGAAGAAGAGTTTCTTAGCGTTTTCTTTGCCAAAAAACGAGCTGGTAAAAAAGTAAAGGACTCAACCAGTGAGAGCCGAGTTAGAGTTGAGAATCCAAGATTTTTAATTTAAAAAATAAATATTTAAATAAAAAAATAAGCAAAGAAGAAACTAATCTATTTTTTGAGCCAAGAAAGGAATTGGAAAAAAAGTCACGGAGACTAGTGAGAACTGAGTTAGAGCTGAAGAGTCCAAGGATTTTTAATAAAAAAAATAATTTAATAAAAAAAGTAAGAGGCGGAGCTTAAGCTTGATAAAAAATAATGAAATAAGAAAGGAGGAGTACCTCCACATAGAGCCTCCAAACATTAGGCCCCAGGGGCTTCAGAAATAAAAATGAAGAAAAAATGAAAAAAAGGAAGCAGGAGCCCAGCCTGGTACCTCAAGCAAGTTCTATTGAGGCTCCAAGGGGTTTCAATTATTATTAAATATTAATAATTATATTAATAATTATATTAAAAAATAAAAATAAAAATAAAAAGGAAGAGTCAGAAGCCAACTGCTTGGCGAGCAGTTGGCTAATGGCCTGGGAATGGTCGGCGGAGGGCCTTTTATACTGTTTTTGGGCCAAAGGAGGATGCCAGCCGGGCCTACTAGTCCCGAATGCAGCTATCGAATGGGAGCAGGGTGGCAACACTGTCTGGAATGCATCCCTGGCTCTCGGCTGTCAGAATGACTGGCGAAGAAGTGCTAGGCCGGGACAGGAGCCAAGTGGAAGCAATTACGTAAATACGACGCCCTCTGGGCCCGCGGCGAGGCAGATGCGTGAATTATGCGACTTGTTTGAGTTTCGCAGGTAATCGGAGTTGCCTGTCAACACGGCGGGCGAGAAACTCAAACAGAAGGCGGGGCGGGCCAGGAGGCAGGCCGAGATGGAGATAAGGCGAAAGACAAAGGTAAGGCCGGTGGGAGAGGGAAACACAAAGACAAAGACAAAGGCAAAGGCAAAGGCAAAGGAAAGCGGAAACCAAACAGAAAACCGAAACAGAATCGTCCTTTTGCATTTTTTTGTCCTTCGCAAAAATCAACACAATGTAGCCAGAAAGTCGAAAAGGTGTCCGACAGCGGTGAGTGGAAGAAGGACATAACCGGCAAGGACCCAAAGACAAAAGGCGGCAATAAACCTGGAATAAATGGCTCGAGAGCCGCTCCCGGGTCCTGCACTCCTGCCAAGGTGTCGGAAAAAAGCATATTCTGCTGTTTTGTGGCATTCGAGCGAAAGGGTTGGACTCTGGCAGCGGCAGGACTTGGCGGAATTGATATTCCCGATGAAGGCAGGATGCTCTACAGCCCCAGATAGCCTTTCGGCTCAGCGCTTTAAGAAGTGTTTCCCAAACTGCATCTCTTTAAAGTCTTTAAAGTCTTCACCTTTGACCTCCAACCCCCCACACATCCTGTAGAGCCTGAGTAAATCCCTATACCCTCTCCGGCAAAGGGTATTATTTATATGCCACGATAAAAAATAATAAAATTTAAAATGTAAAGGCCTGGGTAGGTGGTCAGGCCGGAATGACAGCGGAGTAGGTATCTCGGCCAGAAAACTGGGCCAAAAGGGGAAAGCGTTAGCATATTGTAGCGCCGCTCGTTCTGCGGCTTGTACTTTCTGTGGGGGGCCTGTTGGCTCTGCCCTTCTGCTTTTTATGGCCACGTTTGATCGGACCTTTCCGCCCCCTCCCTCTCTTGCCGAAAAAAAGCGTATAAGCCCCCCCCCTGCCTCCCTCCATGTGTGTGGCTAAATGAAATGCCGCAAGAAAAAAAAGCGATTGGAGGCTGAGTGGATTTTTACCTTTTTTTTTTTTTGTAAAGTTTGCTTTTGTTTGGCTTACACACTCTTGTGTGTGTGTGTGTGTGTTTTTTTTATTTGTTGGCCCAAGAGGTCAGCGGACAGGTGGGGCAGATGACATCCGACAGATTGGGTTAGCTCGGGACCCTCGTTGATGTCCATCAGGTGTGGACTGAGGACTGAGGACTAAGGACTGTGGACTTGGGATTCCGGTTCTTGAGGGGCCACCACGTCCAGGTGAGATCATTATGACAGGGGAATGGAGTGAAATGTTTGCTTTAAGAGGATTGTTGGGAGAAACTACAGGATACCTGGTACTTCTATGGGAATTCTTTGTTATTATTAGTCATATTTTAGTTCAAAAACTTACTTTCTATATGATATTATTATAAAATATTACCTTTTTTTAATTAAAAGTAAGAATCATAATGTATGATAGCCGGTACTGCTGAGATAATCAACTTTTTAAGCCAAAGACCTTCTTCCTGTTTAAATCTAATCAAAAATAATGTACTTTGTGCTTTTTTAGTCCTTTTTGAAGCAAGTGACCAACGCAGTTATGAATCCCAGTCTAAAATAACACATGGTCACACTAAAATAAGCTTTTCTTCTTCCTTTTTCAACAAAGTTCTTTGTGAACCTCTCCGAAAAAGATTATATAACTAGTATATGATACCCGCTACTCCCAATACCAGAGACTATAGCTTCTAATCCTCTTTTAACTCCAATAATCTGTTGTATAGCTCACAATGTCTAATACCCGGTACTCCCAATACCAGATACTGTAGCTTCTCAGCCATTTTCAACTCCAATCTGTGATAGAGCTCACATTCCACCATCTATGACCTTTCAAGCCCCCTTTCCCCCTCATAACCTTGACTTTCATCACCCCATTCGCCCCTTTTCGAGCGAAAAGCCATCTCTGGGATGGTAATTAGCATATGGCCCGGACAGACTCATCCACAATGCATATCTATAATTGCTGGATCTCGAGCAAGTGCAATCATACTTAATGCAAAGTGGTCAGCCAGGATTTTTTATGTTTTAGCCTGGATTGTGGCACCTATTTGCCAGGATCCACCGCCTCCTGCCTTCAAGTGGCTTTTCAATTGTGTGGCTCTCATCTCTCTCTCTCTCGGCCAACTCATTTCATTCACCTGCCTGCTGGCCTTATCACGACCTTTGCGGCCCATTCAGTTGACCCTCCATCCTCTAGTCCTTTTCTCTTTCAGGCTTTCTGTCCTTCTGGCTTTCTGCCTTCCTGCTCCCACGCCTGGATTTAGGCACGTAGGCGTGCTCAAGTCTCACATACCTCTATAGCTGCGTTTCATAACTATAAGTCTGTCGGTAGGCGGGGTGTGTGCCAGAACATATTTCAGACGGACACTTTAAACCTTTAACCGGGGAACCAAGTGCCCACCGAAGGCAATTTGCCCGAGACTCATTATACTCTGCAAGGATCAAGGGGTCACTGGGCTTCTAAAGGAACTGGGTTCTATTTTTTATTCTTTTTTTTATTTTAGATCTTAAGTCTTGAACAAAATTATTATTCCATCTCACAGTATCGAACTCCTTACTCTCCAACTCCTCTAGAAATAGTCCTTTTTAAAGAGTATCCCTGGTTTAGTCGACTTCTCATTTATTTTTCCAGCATATGCCAGCAAAAGGACTCTTACCCTCCTCTCTCCCCCTGGTCCGGGGGCCTGCTCATTTCAGTCTCGGCATGCTTAACCCTTTTTCAGTCGGCCAGGCCACTTTTATTGCCCCTGTCCCTGGTTCCTGGTCCCCTTTCACCTTTTTCCCCCCTCCTGATCCGGCCCTTGGTCCTGGCCGTCATGCCTTCATGCGAATTATAAACTATTGTTTACACAAAGCGGAAGTCCTGGGCCAGCGTCTGCCATATATGCTTCATTAAATTATGCTTTATTAGCCTTTCGGGACTTGAATATGAAGTAGTGGCTGGCTTTCAGCCGCCAGGACTCACCTCATCAAAGCCATAAAATTCAGCGCATGCTTTTGGCCCCAAAAACCCTCTATGTGTGTGTGTGTGTGTGTGTGTGTTTGGGCCATATGCTGTACGTGAGAGCCGAGTCCAAAATACAAATACAAAAAAAAAAAGAAAAAAGGGGTAACGAGAAATTTATGTTTTTGTCAAGTGATAAAATTTTTAGCTTACACGAGCAGTTAACCGAAACACAAAAAAAAAAAAAAAACTCAAGAACGGAAAGGCTAAGGGGCAACGGGGTCAGAGATAGTGGGGGCCATAAATTGAAAATTCAATTTCTTCAAATGTGTGGAGCGGCCAGGCTTACCTGATTCTTTTCGGGCCGCATTTACGATTTGTTTGGGTTGGGAAGGAAGTAGTAGCCGGACAAGGAACTGGGCGGTAGTCGCATCTGGTATACCCTATCGGGTCTATAACTTTTTTTAAGTCTATAGCTTTGGGCCGATTCTCAACTATATGGTCCAGGAACTCTAAAGAAAGGTATTGGCCAAGTTTCAGGTCGATAGCTTTACAAATAGATGAATAATTGGCAAAAAATGCCATTTGGCGGACACGCGGACATGCGGACAAGCGGACAAGCTGATCAAGTAACTATATATCTATAGTAGATCATGTAGGAGCTATTAACTAAGATGTCTACCGAGTTTCAGGTCAATAGCTTTGAAAATAATCAAATAATTAGTTGAAGAAACACTTTTGCGGACAAGCGGACACGCGGACAGGCTTCTAAAGTAACTGTAGATCAAGGACTTCTGTCAAAAAAAAGAGTATTCCAAGAACCAAGTTAATTTTTGACCCTTTTTTCCCCCACAAGGCCTTTTGTTTGTCCTTTCCATACACTCTTCTGTTGTTGCTGGTGCTGTCCTGTTTTGTGTTTTGTTTAAGGACCAAGGACCAAGGACCGCATAGCCCCCTTGAAAAGTTTATTTAGGCCATAGTTACTGACTATGCACGTAATTGGCGTCCGTCTGCGAAATGCAAATTGATCATTTTCCGCTGGCGCACTAATTAGTCAAATTGTCCCACAAGGATATATGCAAGCGAAGGACACCCAAGGGTTAAATCAACATTCAAAACAACAGAGGACAATGGAGAGGACCCATCCATCCATCCATCCATCCATCCATCCATCCATCGCTCATCATCAGCTGATTAGAAAAACCGGGCGACTAGATAAACACGTTCCTCAAGCCCCCACCTTCTCCTGTTTCCTGCAACGACATCAAAAGGATAATTTTCTGCTGACCAAAGACAAAAATCCATCCTCGACGAGAGGTTCGATGGGGATCAAGGTGGAGGAGCTGGGCTGCCTTGAGACGATAGTGTCTATGAAGTGCTCACCTCAAGTGGGGACTAGTGGGGACTAGTGTGTGCAGATGCTAATGCCGATTCCTTCCTGCGAAAGGACTGCCTTTTTAATTAAGGCCTCTGGCTGGGACGACCTTGCGCCTAACAATCCCCGCTTGGAGAGGCCTCTTCATCAATTCAATGTCAATTAATGGCACAGAGTGCTGCTCCAAGAGCTGCTCGAGTGCTAATCAAGATCGACATAAAAAAGCAATCGAAGGCAGCCAGATAGCTAGTAGGGGATGGATAGTAGGGTATGGCTAGGGGATAGTAGGGGATGGCTAGGTGGAAGGCCAAAGCAAGTCTATTGGAAGGACGATGCTGAACCATTGAACCATTGAATGGAAAAAAGCCAGCCCCAAAAGTGCCAGAAAGAGATGAGTTTTTAGTAGTTTTTTCATTAAAATTCTTTTATCTTTTAAGCCATAACCCCTTTTTTCCCAAGTGCCTACATTTTTAGTCCTTTGAAAGTAACTTCCCCTTCCCTTCTGCCCTCTCCAAATAAATTTCCTCCCAAACAGCCTCCTCCTCCTAAAAACCAAATGTATATCCTGCATATCCTGTATGCGAATTCCTAATCGATGTCAGTGGCTAGAGCCAGGCTCCCTCCTGGCCAGAATAAAAACCAAAATCGAATTAAATGAATTATTTAATGAAACGCGGAGGGGGGGCCGGAGATTGTGTGAGTTACGGTCAAGAATGTTTTATGAATGTTTATGGGCGCGTAAAGTCTATTACGTCACGGCATCGAGAGGCACTCGCTTTATTGTCGCAACGGCGCTCGTAACTCAAAGGACTCCCTTATCCAGTCCACTGCCGTCTCTGCTCCTTTCCGGCATATCCTTCTGCCCATCTCACCTAATAAACTCCACTTTCCTACAGGATATACCCTGACTTTTGCCGCAAAACTATCTTGACTTTGGGATCTATTTTGTCTTGAGATTCAAGTGTTTGCTTTGATTTTCTTTGGAGTTTTTGAAACTATTTTTTTTTCAAATTTCAGACTAAATTTTTGGAAGATGTTTGAGGTTGCCACTCTTTTCAAACATTTTTAAAAGTTTTTTTAATTTTTGTTTTATTTTTTCTTAAAAAAGCGAGTCAAGAAACTCTACAATAATTTTTAAACTTTTTTTTCGAAGAAACAGGGTTGCCATATCTCTTGATTTTTGAAATATTTTTCCATTTTTTGAATTAGAATTTCATATTAAATTCTAATTATTATTTTTAATTCAAAATCTATAGTTTTTTTGGTTCTAAAATGAATAAGAAACAAAAAATATTGAAAGTATCTTCCAAAAAGTTAAGAAAATGGGCAACCCTGCCAAAAAAAAGGCAATTTTTGTTCAATAAATGACTTGATATATTTTTAATTAATTTTTTACTCTAAAAATTTAATTATTTTTATCAAATGCAGTATGATTCTCCTCCTAAATATTATTTAAATGATAAATATTTATTTTAAAATGTAATATTTAGGCCCAGAACTACTTATACTTAAATTTAAAACAGATTTGTCTCAAGAATTGTTTTTCAAAAATACCTTTTCACCTCCCCTGCCATCCCTTCCCCCACAAATAATTTCACATTTTGAGAAATTTTCATCCCAAACTCATAAACTTTTCAGATTCCTTGGATTTTTTGCGGCTTAATCGAAATATTTGGTGTAGAGTGTTTGTGGCAAATACCTCGATATCTGTGGGATAACTTTCTCCAACTCCGGGTGCTGTGGTGGGGCAAGTGGCGCGGCCAGTGGGGCAAGTGGGGCAAGTTGGGTATATAAAATAAAGATGACTTCCATGTGCCTGCCATGCATATAAATGATAAAAATATATGCTAATGTCTGTGTCTGAGCTTTAACTTTTGCCTGCTCCCTTATCCTTGTGGCCATTAATACGCGCGTGTGTGTGTGTGTGTGTGATGTGCCTTTGGTTGTATTTGTTTATGTGTCCTGGGAGCCAACTAAAGCGAAAGCTAATGGCATGCTTAAGTTTCAATTATTGGTAATAGAATTGCCCTGAAATCGAGAATGATTTTCCTTTTTGTGGACTTGATTTTCCTTCTCTATCTGGGGGGAGGGAGGCTATCATGCCATCTCTTTTTGGCCAATTAACTGGGGGCGGTGGAGAGGCCGCAGGGGGCGTGGCCTGTGAGCACCCATCCATCTCTGTCCGCTGATTGATGTTTTTGGCGACAAGTCTTGCTTTTGAAAGCAAAAATTAAACTCGTTGTTCTCCTTCGGAGGGAGATGTCCTTATGCCCCACTATCCCCAGAAGGAGATGGAGCTAGTGGGGGGGGAAAGAGTTGGAGGGATATTTGCTGACACAGATCCGAAAGTTTCTGGAACTAAAGTCCTCTCGGGCCATTTCTTTCGGGACTTTTTGGTTTATTTCCCTGTGAGTTCAAGAGTTCTAAGCCTGACAGATGGCTTGCACTTTTTTTCTTCTTTTTTTTGTTCAAAAATCCTGCAAAAATCCTTCTTAAATATATCCATTTTTTAGCTTCTGTTTAATTAATAATTTAATTCCCTTCCCCCTGCTCTCCCTCTTAAAAAAAAAAGCCAACCAAGCCGCATTTAAATTTATTTCTTTCCCCTTTTTCGGTTGACGCTGCACGTTGCACGTTGCACGTTGCACATGGCAATTTTTTGGGGCCACCCTGGGGCGCGGGGTTAGAGGTCGCCGTGATGGAGCACCGGGGGGTGGCCGGGCAGGGCAAATGCCAGAAATAATGGCTCTGCCAGCTCAAGAAAAATTGCAAACGAAAAGTTTTTTAACTACGCCAGCAGAGGGGTGGGGGGAGAGTAGAGGGCGGGATGGCTGACAAACAGATGGGCCTGAGGGCGGCGGGGGGGCGTGGCTGGGATTGCGTGTAATTTGGTGCCGGGCTTAAGAAATGCTTCTGGCCCACTTTTAATGCCAGTCGAACGAAGACAGTGAAGTAAAGACAAGTTCCTCGGAGGTCCTTCATCCTTGCAGTTGGCCCCCTCCCCTTCCCTCCCCCCCGCTGCGGTGGTTGAGGTGTGCGTGTTGTAATTACAGCCGCGCAACGGGAAATGAGAATTTGGCCAAACGCTGCCGCCACTGAGGCAGTGCCTCTGCCGCCTCTGCCAGGACTTTAAAAGGTTTTCTTCTCCACAACCCCTTTCTTCAGGGGGATGGGGGGATAAGGGGAGTCTCAAACTAAATGAAATGGAAAAATCAAACCCCACTGGCCACTGGAAGTGCTTCTCCGGCAGAATTCCTGGCAATTAAACTTGAACAAGGCTCTGTGCTTTATGCTTT
Organism: Drosophila monieri; assembly: GCA_035047585.1. Taxonomy (NCBI): domain Eukaryota; kingdom Metazoa; phylum Arthropoda; class Insecta; order Diptera; family Drosophilidae; genus Drosophila; species Drosophila monieri. The sequence goes on along the minus strand of JAWNPJ010000061.1, from coordinate 7,477,563 downwards.
AAGGACATTAAGAACAGGCTTCAAGGACAGTTTCTCTCCTACATGATGGCCATTTCAATTGTTTGTCAATGTTTGAATGCATATACCCTGTTCTTACTCCATAAAGAAGGGTAACTATAGTCTCTAACCTCTCCCCAGACAGTCTGAGGACATCATGAGGAAGGACTAAGACCTGTGACTAAAGGTTTTCTAAGATAGATCTTAGTAGAATGCCTAATGGTATGATACCTGGTACTTTTCTAGTCTTTTTTGTTTAGTCTTTAAAGGAAACTTGAACAAATGCTTCATATTTTGGAAATATTTTGAGAAAAAAAGTCAAAAAATGATGAAAATTAATAAAAGTGGAATAAGATGGATAGATACCCGGTACTCTAGTCCTTTTTACTTCTTCCTCTCATATCAAGCTACTCTCATACTCTCCTACTTCTACTAGTTTTCTGTAAAAAATACTTCAAACTTTGCTCTAAATATTTATGGATTATTTTTTCTAAAAGAAACTATAATTATTTTATTAGGAAAATAAATAAAAAATAATTGCTATTAAAAATAAATATTTTACTCTCCTTTCAAGTAAGAAGAAACTTTATGAAGGGACCTAGCACCTCTAGTTTTTCCATTATTTTCCTAGTCCCCCCTCCAAAAGTATTATTCCTTCCCTTAAAACGAGTCCCCCCTGTAATGATTTCAAAAATTACATAATTTTCAGCCTCATTTTCATTTTAATTTTTGCCCAAAATCCCAACTCCCCTCTTGGCGGAAACAAAGTAAGATCCTGCTGGGCTAGAAAGTATCCCAGCTATGCCTGGGCTTTTGGCCAACTTTCGGTCTATAGTTTGGCCTAACAATGCCACGCCCACAAGCTACCCCTGTCTTCCAGGAGAGCGTTAAAAGTTGAGGCACGCTGACAATTTTCTTGGCTTGTTTTATCCTCAGGAATGTGATTATGCAACAATAAATCCTTTGGTCCATTTGCCAAGACAGGACGACAGGAGGTAGTCGGGAGGCGGCTCTCTGAGTAGGCGTGGTCAGAGGAGGACGGTTGGTCGGTCGGTCGGTTGGTTGGCAAACAAAGTTCCTTGTGCCTTTTTGGTATTTGGGGCGCCTCTCGCACGAGAAATTAGCATGTGGAAATATTTGTCAAAGATTTGAGTAAAATTATGCGCAGTGTTTGCTGAAACACACACATTGACACACTAGCACACACACACTAACACACACACGTATGGGAACAAGGCAAACTTTGCAGAATTTTAATTTGAAATTTTCGACGAGTCCTGTGCGTGTCTACGTGTGTGTGTGTGTCTGTGTGTGGCCAAAAAAGTTTCGGCTGCCTGGCAAAATATTTGCCAAAAACGAAAAATTATGCAAAAAAAATGAAAAGAAAAAGAAGGAGCTGGAGGTTCAAAAAAAAAAAAAAAAAAAAAAAAAGGAAATTATGTGCCAACATAAACTAAAGCGAAAATCGCTTCAAAACTTGTTTGCCAACTTTCCTTCTCCCTCTCTCTCCCTCTCCCTCCCCCTCTCTGTCTCTCTCTAAGCTATTTACAAAAGTCGAAACTGAAACCGAAATACTATATGCTTTCTCTTTTCTTCCTCATTTTCTTTCTCTTTCTCTCCATTTTTTTTGGGGAAACCCTACAGTCCCTTTTCTGTGGAAAGTCAGCCAGGTGGAAAAATGCCTCATGATTCTCAGTTTGAATGAGTTTTGGAATTGTTTTTCAATTTTTAATTATTTTTACACTCTTTTTATTTATTCTTTTTTTTTTAGAAATTAAAATTATGATTTTTCTTATCATTTTGTTATTATTTCTAAGCTTTTGTCTCAAAATTCTTTAAACTGTCTTTAACTGTCTATAATTTTTTATTTTTTTCTTCTCATTTTTCTTACTTTTAAGCCTTTTATTTTTTTTTAAATACTTTTTTTTTAATTTTTCAATAATTTCCTTAAAAAAAGAAAAAAAGTGTATCCTTGTTTCTCTTGGCAGGCCAAGGGAGCAGCACAAAATACGGGAAGGATTAGCGACACAACAAGCGTGCAAATCTCCCGGGGAGGCCACCCAGGACATAGAGTCCTTGGGGCGGGGAAGGGGTCCTTTTGTATGGACACGCGCTCAATGGCCGCTTTTAATGGCATCGAAAATGGTCGTCCAAGAGATCCGATGATGACCAAATGCCAAAACAGCCAAGGGGGCTGGCAGTGGTTGGTTTTTCTTTCTTATTTTTTTTTTATTTTTTTTTTTTTTTTTTTTGGGTGGTGCGATGGTGTCCAATTACGTCGCATAAACAATGCGTTTTTTATGGCGTTCGCGATTATGGTAACAGCAACAACAAAAACAACAAGAAACAGTAACAGAAACAACAACAATCGAAGAACAACAGAAAAGCAGATAAGCCCCAACGACGCCGCCAGCCACGCTGACGTATACGTGATTTTTTGATGCCTGCCGGCCCCGATTCCATAAAGTACACACGGATATATAAGCCAATACATGTGTATATGCGGGTGTGTGGGTGTGTGGGTGTAGGAGTGTGTGTGTGCTCATAGTCAGGGCTATAAAATATATACTCTACACTTTAAATTGCCGCAAAAACAAGTCTTCAAGGAAGTAATTAAGGCTTTAAACGAGGTTTATGGCTAAGAAGTATATTTTTTTTAAGGGTTTTATGGAGGGATTTTTAATTTTAAATTAGAGAGTTTTAAGTCTCAAATAGAGGCCCAACTAGTGAGTTTTCTTCTAAAAATTAGACTCTGAAATAAAATTAACATTAAAAAGTTTGTAAAAATAATTATTGAAATAATTTCTGGGCTTAAGTTTTATTAAAAAAAATATATTCAAAATAAATCTGAACCAAAAATCGAAGACTTTTCTCTTTGTTTTTCAAGTTAAACTATTAAATATTAATAAATAGTTGACCCCTTAATTTTCAAACTTAAAAAAAAATATTTGTAGCCTACTTTTTGGGGCAAGCTGGGAAATAATGCCCAAAAACCGCTTGCATATCGCTTTCCCTGAAAAGAATATAATCCCCTTGTGTTGATGAAGTCCCCCCCTTTTTTCCCTGATGGGAGGGGAGAGTAGCGGAGAGGAGGCGGAGTAGCTCCACGTCATTTTTGCGTATCGATGACGTCGACACAATTTTCGTAACATTATTTTCTGTGGCATTGTTTGTTGCCACACCCCCCATCGGCCTGCCCACGCCCCTGCCACCACCCCCCCTTCCCCCCTTCCCCCAACCCTTGGCAAACAAACACATGCATAACTGGCTTTCTTGCTGTTTCATGTTTGCTGCTTTCTCCGCTTTCTCTGCTTTCTTTGTGTATTTTGTAATTCTGTTCGCCGTCCCACCCTCCTCCCCTTGGCCTCTGCTTCCCTTTGTCTTGTTTTATATTTCCGCTGCTGGTGCAGTTTCCAGCCCACCTCCCCCTTAGACACCCCCCTTAGACACCCCCCCTATATGAAAATATGTACCACAACCCCCCCTTCGAAAATAATACCAAACCATTCCTGTTCTTTTCTGTCAATTGACAGTGAAAACTAACGATTCGGAAAAGCAAACGCACTGTGAGTAATATTAGTTTGTAATTTGATTTTATGCTTCTGTTTTCTTTTTTCTTTTTTCCCCTTTGGATGCTTTTCCTTTTCCCTTCTTGCCCTTTTTTTTTGTTTTGTCCTCAGAGGGTTAACTACAATTGCAGGCAATTGTAACAAAATACCAACAAAAAATAGCCAAATAGGTTGTATCTTCTGGGTTATAGACTACATGATACCCATTACTTGTTATTCTACTTTGCTTTTTTCCTTTTGGGTTGAAAACCTAAAGAAAAGCTTCTCTTTTAGTCCCAATAGTTATGGAAATTGGTTCCAAGCATACTCGTAGGACATAGGATGTGATGAGATATGATACCCGGTACTCCTTCACTCTACAACCTAATCCTACCTTGTCTACTTTAGAGTTGACCTTCCAAGTTGGTCCCAATAGTTATAGAAATGGGATGAGATATGATACCCGGTACTCCTTCACTCTACTCTACCACCTTATCCCCTACCTACCTCTACTACCTTTGTCTCTTTTGTACTTTTGACCTTCCCAGTTAGTCCTAATAGTTACAGAAATTGGTTCCAAGACCTCACTGATCTTAAGATCTCTAAACTATATCATACCCGGTACTTTTTATCCTTTTTCTGTCTTTAAGAGTCTGTAAGAGTTGAATTATTTGAATCAAACTTGCCTGATTAGCACAAATGGTTCAAGAAATTGGCTCCAATCTATCGTAAGGTCTCTAAACTATATAATACCCGGTACTTATAGGATCTAGGCCATATGATACCCGATACTTTTCCCATTTTATCCCACTTTTTCTGATTTTTTTTCCCAGTTAGTCTAAGCTGTGTCCGGAATAGTAGTTATATCTGTGGACCTCTAGACTATATCATACCTGGTACTTCCTATCCTACTTTTTTGTTAATCTTAAGATGATAAAACCCAAAACTCCTCCTCTTACTCCCCATATACCCTTTCAACTCCCGGGTATCACAAAAAAGACAACAATTCCCCCAAAAAATATAAAAAACAAGCCAACTTCGCTGTCAAATACAAGAAAATGTCTTTTCGTTGAGACTTTTAGATCGTTTCCGTTTCCTGTCTGCCATTTGGCGCTTTTTGGCGCTAAAAGTATATATATTTATGAAGATACAGATACCCCCCCTCCAGATACAGATACAGATACATATGTAGCTGTAGGGCCTGTCGCCCTCATCGCACTTGGCATTAATGCACTGACAATTGTTGGGATGGCAGCGAGTGAGCCACTTAAATTAATTTAATGTTCTCACTCAGGGACTCGTCGCGGTTTCGAATCAAGTGTGGCAGGGTGGCAGGAGCAGGACTAGGGTGGAGCAGGAAGGACATCCTCCATATATGGAGTGTCACTACTTGGATGTCTTCTGGAGGCAATAAAAAGGATACTCTGCTCTTGTAATGGGCCCTGGAACCGAATAAATTCCCAGCTAATGTCCTAGGGATTTTCAGGTTTTAAGGCTTAAAGCTTTAAAGCTAGACCCTCCATAGTTTGAGAGATAATAGATAATTTATTTATAAAACAGATAACCTTATATAGTACTTCCTTCCTCTCCTCCCTCTCTGTGGCTATTATCCTGGCTATTGTTTTGTTTTTGTTGTCGTGGTCCGAGCGTTGGGCCAGGATCTAGGTCGCTTTTTGAATATATTGTTCGTATCTGAGATTAGTGAGCCAGATATCAGTGGTGTGTGGCCCGAACACTACGCGGGGGGATGTGAAATATATGTATAGCTATGTATATAGTCTCTATATATAGTATATAGCTACATGATTTGCATAAAAGCCAACACAAATGGCTGATCGCTTCATGGAGAGTCGAAGCTTTGAATGAAAGCAAAGGGTTTGGAGAGGAAATTGATGTTTTAAAGGAGTTTTAAAGGGTTAAAGGGATTATAGGAAGCCTATATAGACCTTTTAGACCTCCTAGACCTCATAGACCTCATAGTCCTCATAGTCCTCATAGTCCTCATAGTCCTTATAAGCCTTTTTTAAAAAGCCTGTCCTTTTAAGCTTAAAACTTCTCTTCTAAACCGATCGATAGAGTCTCCCTAGACCCCCTAGACCCTATAAACCCCCTTCTTCAGCCCCCCTTCCATGCAAATATTTTAGCTTTCCTGTCAGACCTCCACACTGGGGACACTTGCTCATCAAAAAACACAGAAAACAAGAGAAAAAAAAAAAAAAGACTTAAATTACCATCAATTGGGGTCAAGGGCGAGGGCGAGGGCGAGGGTGAGGGCGAGGGTGAGGGAGTAAGGGAAATCCGTAGACGAAAAGAAAATAAGGACCACCTTCTCCCCTTCGGAAACTCCCTCCAGTCAACCATGACATGACACACGGAAAAAGGGGGGGACCCTTCCGAACATGAAAGCGAATCAAGTGAGGCCTCTGTTTCTTTCCAGGCTTAGTTCCCCTCTTTGGCGGCACAAAAAGGATATTTTTTAACGAAAATTGAAGAGGAATTAAGTTAAAGACATGTCACGACATGTCAGGACATGTTTTCTTTCAAAAGTGTAGCATACTTTTCGGGAAAACAGAGTTTTAAGCTTGGGAATCACTTGGTAACCTCATTCCTTTGATTCTTTTTTTTTTACAATTTTTGTATGGAAGTCCCCCCCTTAACTGATTACCGTTGGAGGCAAAGTTTTTTCGCTGCAATTGGAAAAATTGTCAACGTGACTGCAGCAGAAGACGAAAAACGCTGACAAGGTCGATGCAGCATGGGCGTCGTTAAGGGGGGGGGATGGTGTACTGGAAAATGGGGTGACAACCTTCTTGTTTTGCAATAATTGCCACTGCGGCACCACCACCAACAACAACAACAACAACAACAACAAGGCGGACAACAAACAATTGACGATGACGTCGTCGTCGTCAGTGTCCGCGTTCGGTTTTCCATTTCCCCGCCTTTCCCCTCCCATTCTTGTTCCTCTTGCTGTTTTCCATTTCCATTTCCACTTCCATTTTTCGTTTGTTTTATTGCGGCTTCTTTTACTTAACAACAAACAGGGTCGTCCGGAGGGGGGGCCTGGGGGGTGGTGCATGTCAAAGGGGGCGCCCTAACATTGCTCATTTATATCGAGTCACCCCCCTCGAGTCAGCCCCCTCCCTCCCTGCCAGTTCACCGCAATTTGTGTGTGCCTGCAGTGACCCAGTAACATGGAAAACGCCGCAGTCGTTGTATCCTCTTGGTCCTGAATACCATCCCCACCCCCTTTCACTTCCTATATGCCTACGCCACTGGAAGAACCCCTTAGCGGGGTGTCTTCCGCACAAATGCCTCCATTTGACCCACTTAAATGGCGTAATTTATGATTTTTTAGTGTGAATTCTTTTTCTTTTTTTTTTGTATTTTCTCCTCCGGCTCGTAGTGCTTCTTTTAAAGTGGCGCCCCCCAGCGGCGGGGAGCTCAAGTGTTCGGCCAGTGGCGGGGGTCGAGCGGGAACAAGACTAATGGTTGCGTCTGAGGGCCAAACTTTCTCATTGGGTTTCGAGTCCAAAAGAATGTTTCAATTGGGGGATCTAGGGGGGATATATTAACGGATCTTGAATATATAGCTTTGGGTTTAATAGTTTTTCATATTTTTTAACTTTTCTTTGGGAGTAGCAGACTCTAAATAGTTCCAACTATCTCTTTATGTTAATATTTTAGCTAAAAAATGTACTTAAATATAAAAAATAATCAAATAATTCCCACAGGAGTCTTGAAACTTCAACTGTAACCCTATTCTTCGATAGGATAAGGTCCTTTATAAGAAAATCTCTCTCTAATAATATCTCTATAGACCTTAGAGAATAGTCCCTAGTCCTCCTAAGTCCTTTCCACAATTTCCCTCCATTTGAAATAAAAATGTCCAAAAAAAAGGGAAATATAACTCATTCCCTGCACTGGCGCCTGGCCTCCACTCGTATCATCTGAAAAGTGCCTTGGCACGATTTATGTTTTGTTAATTTTCTTGCCAAACTCTCGTCTCTGGAAAAGAGACGGCAAAGGACGTTTTTGGGGCTCTAGAGAGAGAGGGCCATACATTATTTTGTAGGAGAAGTGAGTCACATATGCATGACTTATGTGGCATTAGTCCATGTTTGTCTTTTCCGGATTGTTTTCCCTCCCTGCCCAAAAAAAAACAAAAAAAAGAAGGAAAATCTTGGTATCTTATTATGTAAATGGATTTTTGGCTTACATTCAACAAAAGTCTCGAGTGTCGTAGAATTCTTCTTCGCTTTTGGGGTCTTTGGGTTTTATTATTTACCTGAAAGGAGACAAGAAACGACAATTTATGAGATTCATGAAATATTTTAATTCTGTGGCAGCTACCTTGCCCCTTTCCCCTTTCCCCTTTAATTCCCAAATTCAATTTCAATCTTTGGTGGTTAGAACCACCCAACCACCCACCAGCCCACCAGCCCACCTCCCAAAGCCACAGCAGCTGTCGAAGCCATTAAATTACCACAAAGGCCTCGAATCATAAAGCTTCAATAATTTATTTAACTTTTTTGTGGATATAGAGCGGGAAGCGATGGTTATCTTTCAGATTCTGGACTATAGGATACCCTGTACTGCTGCTCCTTCTCTAATTCTTATATTTATTCTTCTTTTAGAAGGATTTTTTAACATTTAATGTCTCTATTTTAGTTTCTAGACTATATAATACCCGGTACTGCTCATCTTTTACTTTTTTTTAACAGATTCTTTATGAAAGAATGTCTCTATTTTAGTTTCCAGACTATATGATACCCGGTACTACTCTTCTTTCTTTAATTTTTACTTTTTTTTACAGATTCTTTATTAAAGAATGTCTTATATTGGAGTTTCTTGTCTAAATAATACCTAATAATGCTCCTCTTTTTAGATTTTTTACTGTCTTTTGTAATACTAACACATATCTCGAGAAAAATAACATTTTTTTAATGATATGTTGTCTCTATTTTAGTTTCTAGACTATTTAATACCCGGTACTCTCCTACTTCCTCTTCATTTTAAATTTATTTTCATGAATACCTGGTATCCCTAGTACCAGGTATGAATATTTCTAATAAATTAAAACAAGATTTTGTTTAAAAATAATATTAAATTTTATAAATTTAATTTCTTAATGGATTAATCTCACTTTTCTTTAATTCCTAGTCATTTCTTAACAATAAATTTAAAAGAAAAAAACATTTAATGGCATTTAAGATTGAAACACTCTCAATCAAAAAAAAACAGAAAACGTGCCATTTTTTCCCACATTTTCCCTCATTTCCCCAAACGCGACACTGTGGCGCTGGAAAAATGAGGGCTGCCTCTCGGTCAGGCCATGCAATCCCCTCCTGGTTGAAATGAAATCAATTGAATTAATTATTGGCGCTTAATTGGTTGAAACGAAGCGGGATATTTTCTCTTCCTCTCGTTGCGTTATTTCCTTTTTTTTCATACGCTCTTTCTGTTCCACTTACACAAGTCCCCCCCTGATCCACCTCTCTGGGCCGATTGTTGTTGCCAAATAGAGCGTATTTTGAGCCATTCCATTTATGGCAGGGAATAAAAAAGCGCGAATAAATGAAAAGTAAGGTTTTGTGGTAAAGTCTGCCCTGGATGCTGCGGAATTTGTGTCAATAAATCGGAGGAGATAGACATCGTAATATTAAACCGAAATTGTTTCATATTAGGGCTTTTTATTCGACTTGGCGGTTGGAGGGGGAGTGGCTAATAAATTGCCAGGCAATAGAGATTATTTTTGAGATAATGTCAAAAATGAGAAAACTTACATGGAATTTAATCTTCACAGTTACTCTCAGGGCTCTCAGGACTGGAACAGTTAGGTACTCCCAATTACAAAGCAAGGTCAACAATTATTATTACACTTTCCACTCTCTTTGGCTCCAAGAAAAAGATTTTAAACCGAAAACCACACGCCGTTATAGACCAATTTCTGATCTTGCTTTCGAGAACTGAACACTTGAAGGAGCACAAAAGGAATAACACGAAACACGAGCTCCAACACAACGGAGTAAAAAGGAGAGAGCAATTTCAAAATGAACGGATCGTGGGGCGGTGAGAGAGAGAGTAGAGGTGAGAGAAGGTAAAGATGGAGACCGTGCAGGTGAGAGAGGGTGGAGGTGAGAGAGCGTGAGGGTGAAAGAGACCGTACCTGAGTACAGATGCTGCCAAATGTCACTCTCTCCACAAGAACAACTCTCAACAGGCAAGTGGAGCATGAGGGAGCGATGGATGATAAAGTGGGAGTCCCTCAACGGAAAGTGGGAAGCAGAAACGGGATAAAGACTGTACAGTTATTAGGATCATTGAAAATAGAAATTGGGTTCTGAAGAAGAATAAATGCAGAATGAAAATATGGCACACATCAAAAGCCCATATCTTTGTTGATATTCTCCCGATTCTTAAGCGGAAGGTCTTAATCGATTTCTATTTAGATTCCCCACCAATCTGCATCAAAATCTCAATGCGAAATATTTTTTCGATTTTTCTCACTTTTTCTAAGGGATCCCCGTCGAAAATCCCAAAAAAAGCCTATATGGCCCACTTGAAAGTCTATATCTCGGCTAGTTCTTCTCCGATGTTTAAAAGGAATACCTCAATCGATTTCTGAGTTGATTCCCCATCGATCTGCATCAAAATCGGAATACAAAATATTTTTTAGATTTTTTCTCCATTTTCCCATCTCCATTTACCCCTTAAAAGTGGGTAAAACCCCTATATGGCACACTCCAAAGCCTATATCTTTGCCATTTTCTATCCGATTCTCAAGCGGATTATTTTAAACGATTTCTACATCGATTCCCCATCATTTTGCATAAAAATCTAAAAATAAAATATTTTTCAGACTTTTTCTCAAATTTTCCCATGGGGTCCCCTTGAAAAATACTAGAATCCCCGATATGGCCCACTTGGAAGTCTATATCTCGGCCATTTCCTATCCGATTCTCAAGCGGAGTGTCTTAATCGATTTCTATATCGATTCCCCATCGATCTGCATAAAAATCTGAATACAAAATATTTTTCACATTTTTTCTCAAATTTTCCCATGGGATCCCCTTAAAAAATATCATAAACTCCTATAAGGCCCTTTGCAATGTCTATATCTCGGCCAGTTCTTGTCCGATTGCTAAGAGGAGTACCTTAAAAGATTTGTACATCGATTTCCCATCAATCTATATCCATATTTGTCTATTTTTCTGGTTATTTTCAACTCCACGCCATAATAATACCCAAAGCCTATTAGTAGAATCGCAAACAGCTCTCCCGCCCCGCCCTGGCCCGGCACCTGGGCCGGCACTCTCGCTTGTTTGCGCTTTTTGGCCAATTGCGATGTTGATTTTGTCTTGAAGGCTTTTCGTTAGATTGCAGTTCTGGCAGGCCCCCTCCCCCGGCAGCCCCGTCCATTATGAGATTTGTGAATGGAAATGGCAGCCATTAAAAGGCCGATGGAGGAAGCCGAGGGGTAAACTGAATTTAAATCAGAAATTTGTTGATTTGTGAGGAGCGACCGGAGTCTGAATAAATGCGAAAATATGTGAAAAGCTCTGGCCGTAGAAATGCATTTGTTCAGCCGATTCCCGGCCATTCCCAGCAAATGGCTGGAGGTGTTTATGCAATTTATGAAAGCACCGAGTGCGCTCCAGAAACTCTATCTAAGCTGGGATTAAATTGCTTTCAAACAAGCAAACAAAAAACGGGACTTATCGGGGAATAATTCATAACAAAAATGATTTAGTTCCTGGGGCGGAGAATTATTTATTATTTAAATTATAGTATTTATTATTGAGTGGAAAAACGAAAAAGAATTATTAAATGGTTTGATTATTTATTTATCAGAAGCATCCATTTTTAAGGCCAATCTGCTAGTTTTTAATCCGGTTTTTTAATGTATTTTTCTCTCTTTGATTTCTGACTTTTTTGGGCGCTTTTTCGGGCCAACTGTTTTAGGTCGTCCGGCTAACTGTTACCAGGGGACCAGGGACCAGAGGCCAGAGGCCCAGGCGGAAGCTCCGCCCCTTTCCGGCCTAGCTCCTAGCTCGTTCTCAAAGGAAAACAAGCACCACAGACACACGGCAACCACCGCACACTCTCTCCAGCCCACTGCCCTCCCCCCACCCCATCATTCAGTCATGCGGTTGCCGCAGTGTTGCATACTTTCCGGCACTTTTCAGGACGGAAAGTCAAACCCAAATTATGAGAAATGGCCAAGAATCCCAAATCTCTCCCAAGAAAAGCCACAAAATAGTTAAGGGGCTTAAATGCTATATTTAAGGCTTTCTAGTCATTAAGTTTAAATATTTAACTCTTGCATCTCAAGGGAAGAAGTTCTAAAAATTTTAATAAAATATTATTTTCTTTTTCTCGAACTTGTCTATTTTTTTATTCCTCATTTTTCTGTCTATTTATTCTGCCTGTCTCTTTATTTTTTATAATTAATACTAAATATTAACTTAATATCCTTAAAAAAAGATCTCTACTCTTTAGATTCTATACATTTTTAAGCCTTTTTTAATACTTTTCTGTTTAAGATTAAACCAAATATTAAACTTTTCCTTTAATTAAAGATTTTAGACAGTTTTTTTGTTTTCCTTTTTATTATTTTACTAAAACTTGGTTTAAAAACTAAATAAAAACTATAAAATATCTTAAAAAAACTACCTAAAAGATTCTTAAATCAAAAATATATACTTTTCATTATATTTTATAGATTTCTTTGGATACTGAGGCAATAATGTTTATTTTTTATATTTTCTATATTGACTTTTAATATTAAAAACCTAAAGTAATAAGTTAATAAAGGCCTAATTAAAATCTAAGATCTATCATCATCTAGAAACTAAAGCCTAGGCCTTTCTTCAAACATTTATTTCCAAGCTAATTCATTCATTTCTTTTCCTCTAAATCTCTTTAAATATTTAATATTTTTTTAAGCCCCTTTTTCTCGCAGTGCCTGACCAAAATGGGCCGCTTCTTGGCTGCCAGCCTACCAGCCTACCAGCCTGCTTTGGCCAGCGCACGTTGACCTTATTTGCCTGCAACGCGACTCGGCGCGAATCAATTCTTGGCAGCACCAGCACCACCCCCCACCACCCACTGCCACCCCTTTAGCAGCACTTTCCGATTGCGGTTGGTTTCTGAAACGAGGCGGGGCACTGAGGGGGGGAGGACATGGATGTTGGGTCACCAACAAATTGAAACGAATTCTCGTATTGGAGTTCGAATTGCAATTGAAATTGGTTGCACGAGGGGCGCCCCAAGGGTTGGGGAGCGGAAAATTGGAAGGTGCTTTCCCCATGGGGGGAGGGGGGTTGTGGGTTAGAGGGGCAGTGGGTGGTGGGTGGTGGGGTGTAGGAAAGCCTGTGTACCGGCCTTTATTGCGGCCAAAGTTTTCTCTGTTCGCTCTGTTTTGTTGATTATTGTTGGCTGTGGCCGCGCGTTGATTTAATGCAAAAAGCCGACGGCAGCCGATGCACTGAGAGAAGCGTTTGTGAGTTGCGAAAGCTTGTTAAAAATATTTCCCATTTTGTTATTAGAGATTTAGGTCTTCATTAAAGATATATTTCAGGATTTGATGCCTTTAACTCTTATAATTATTTTAGTTTTTATAGTTTCTTAATTAATAAATCTCTAAAAAATAAATAAAATTTACAAACTAATATATATTTTAGATTTTAGTTAGTTATTAGTGCAGTTATTAATTAGTTATAAGTAATTCTCTAGAATATGTCCTAGAATAGGAGTCCTAGAGTCCTAGGACCTACTATATGATACCCAGTACTCAGTTATTTTCTTATTTAAGTTTTTTAATTGTTAAAAAATAAGCTTTTATTTAGATTTTTGTTTCAAAAAGCATCTCTCTTAAAAGTTTTATTCAAAATTTAATTAAATTAAATTTTTTGTGTAATCTTTTTCATAAGAAAACCCATGTCTCAAGACCCTTTTTATGAAGAAATCCTCTTAAAAATCCAACTAAAAAATATCTATAAACATAATTTATTAAAAAATAATCTAAACCTCATTTTTTTAATGAAAAAACTTTCTACAAGAAACCCTTTTCCCCCAACCCCCTTCCAACCACAATTCACCCTAAAAAATCACTCTAATTTCTCTCCGTGTCCCTCTGCCAACTGCGCCGCCAACTTGCCATTAAAACGTTGCAACCGAAGAAGAAGAAGAAGAGCCAGTAGTGGCAACAAAAAAAAAAAAAAGGAAAAGAAAAAAATTGTTAAAAGGCGCTTCTAAGTAAATAACTGGGTTTATGGGTCGATTGGGTGCACCAAATCGTGAGGAGCAAAAGGAAAAGCGATGGGAAAGCCAGAGCGGTGGCTAGGGGGGGTACATATGGAAAAGATATAGTATGGGGGAAGGAATATATATAGATAGAGAGAGACAGAGAGAGAGAGAGAGAGAAGAGAAAGGCAACAATTGATTGAGCCGCGAAATGGGAATACAAATTGATGAATAAATTCTACTATTTTCCACTTGAAGCCATCTCGGCAGAAACAGAAATTGCAAAAATGCAAGGGGAGAGGGGAGTGGAGGGGGTGGAGGGAGGAGGAATAGGGAAAATGGTGAAAATTGGATACATTTTCTCAAACTGACATATTTATTTCACTTTTTTTAAGGAGGTTCTTCAATAGATTTCTAGTTTCTCTTCCCAACTCTTCCCATTAGAGCTAGACCATAGCTTCTAGATCCTTTCCTATATCCTTTCCAGTTATCCTCTTATATTTCTATTCTTATTCCATATCTGTTCTTCTATATAAAATATTATTTGCTTTGTTTTTAAGTCATCTTCTGGTTCTTTTCAGTAACTCTTAGCTCCTAACCCTTTCTAACTCTTTCTTAGAGAGTCTGTATCCCCTAGATATCCCTAGATTGTCTGACAAACTCTTTCTTCTTCCCTTGAAGACCCCAAGTTGTTGAAGAAATAGAGATCTTCTAAGATATCTTCCAACTGATTCCTAGCTCCTAGCTCTACCTTGCTCTAAAAAATAGATTCTATATCCCTAAGTTGATTTATTTTTTAAGATTTATTTTAAAAGTTATAGCTTAAGATTCCTCGCAGGTCCTACCTCTTAGCTCTTCCCAACTCCTCTCTCCTCTCTATAGAGTCCATATCCCTTAGCTACCCCTTAGATATCCTAGATTTCTAGATGGACTTCCTCTAAAAATCCTTCCCATCTGCTCCCCGATGGACTTCCCTAAGTTTATATCCCTATCCCTATATCCCTAAGTTTTTAAGCTTGAGATTCCTCCTAGATCCTACCTCTTAGCTCCTCCCAACTCTTCCCAGCTCTCAGAGACAGACTCTCTATAGATATCCCTTAGCTACCCCCTGGATGTCCTATAGATTTCCTCTAAAAATCCTTCCCAGCTGCTCTCCGAATTAAAAATAAATAAATTCCGCAGCTCTGTGGCATTTGTTGTGAGCGGCATGTGTGGTTGGGGCAGGGCTGGTGCTGGTCCTGGAAATGGAATTAGTAATGAAGTTTTGCCGAAGCTTTATGGGAGGGGTGTGGTAGGGGGGAGGTGGCTATAGCCCCTGGAACTCCATAGTCCCCCGCCCCCTTTGGAAAAACCCATGTAATTGCATTTCGGCCACGCTTTTCTGATTTCTCTGATTTCTGCGAGTGGCTCTCGCGGATCGGGCTGTGAAGTGAATTTTCAAGTGAAATTGAAATGGAATGCGGCAGGAGCGTAGTCCTTGGTCCTGGCCATCCTTTTCCGGGAAATAAAACATTTAATTTAAGAGCAGAGGAAGGTATAAAAAAAAAATAAAAACAAAAAAAAAACAATGAAATGGAAATAAAATGAAAAATGCAATAAATGCAACCACACAATGCCCTATATTGCATCTGCAGGACCTTTGAGTCCTGTCGAGGGTTGGGAAATTGAATTTCTGCAGATAACTTGAAACTTTATTCGTTTTTTAATTTAAATTTAAGAATAAAGATTCCCGAAAGTTAAAACTTTGCTGGAGAAAGGAGTGCCTTGGCTTGGCCATAAAACCCCAAGTTCAAATGGCGCGAAAATGGTGGCTGGAGGATGGCATGACCCGCTGCACTAATGTCGCCTCCTCGAGAGCACTCACACACACACACACACACACGCGTCCCTGGGAGGAGGTCCTGGGAAAAGGATTCGGGCAGTCTGCCAGACATGGAGTACTATATTCCTCGACTCAAGCAGCGCCAAATGCAAACAAACAAACAAAGTTAGCGCTCGTTCCTGTACATCCCAGTATCTGTATCTGTGCGCTAGTATCTGCATCTGCGAGCTAGTATCTGCATCTGTGTGCGAATGTAAAGCATAAGATAGACAATTACACTTTTGCCGCTGCACTGGGCGGGGGGTGGTGGTGTGGAACGGGACCAGAAACAGCATTTAGATAAACGCCAAAAGGTAAATGAACTTCATCAACCGAACAAGGGAGCGAGGTGTATGCTGGTAGTAGTAGTCCTTCCCCGCAGGATACTCACACAATCCTGCACTCTAAGCCCATACACAGGCACTCCTGCAAGTCCTCCTCCTGCTTGCTTCATAAATATTATTTATTAAATTATGCTTTTAATACAAAAAATACTTTTTTTTATTGAAATTTATTAAATTTCTTAAAGATTTTAATAATTATATTAAAAATTTTAACTTTTAAATGAAATGTAATAGATGTTCTTAATAATTTTTAACTTAAGAACCACTTCATAAAATAATTAATTTATTTTAAATATTATTTAATTGTGAATAATACTTAAGTCTTGTTTAAATTTAAGCAAATTCTTTTAAACTTAAGCTCTTTATTTATTTTCTTCCAAAAATCAGTTGAAAAAGAAACAAAATATTCATCCAAAAGTCACTTTAAGGGGTGTTCTCATTCAGAAACAAATAAATATTTATATATATTTTTACAGATCTTAACTATTTAAAAATATATCTGAAAAAATAAATAGATAAGTGCTGATATATCTAGATACTTTCCTTATAAGACTTGGTAGTACGAATCTCTAGAAGAACTCCTTCTCATAGATACTATACCCACTATATCTCATCTTCTACTGGATGGATTGCACTGAAATTTCTTGGGAATGTATCTTATAGATCTCTAAACTATGGTATGAACTACAAGCACTCCAAATTGTAAGAAAACCTCAGATGTGTGCTCTTTTTTAGATACATTTTTAAGGTCTAGGGACTAATATCCCATTTTTTGAAGTAGTTCAGCCTAAAGGGGGTAGAAAACAAGCCTTAAGACCTCTAAAATAATGCCTTAATATAATACCAAGTAATTCAAGAGACCTCCCCTCAAAAAATAACTTCCAGGACCCTAGTTCAGGACAAATCACTCAATAAAACATAAACCAAAATGTAGCATCTCTCAACACCTTTAAAAGTGGCAAGACGAGGGGGAAAGATACGCAAACTTGCAGATGTGTGGCACACATTTCAATTTAAACAAATTCCAACAAAATGTGTAAGAATGCGAGGAGGGGGGAGAAGGATCTGGTCCTAGGACTAGGACTAGGACGAGTGCAATGCACAAAAGGCAAACAATGTGAAATGTGGAAGGACCTGGAACACAGCAACTGAAACAGGTTTTCCGACTGCAGTAATAAATGATAAACAAGTGCAAGCTGGCCAAAGGGGCGATGGGGCGTTGCAGGGTAGTGGAGAGAGGAAGAGGGGTGTGGCATTTTCCATTTTCCACTTCCAGTTGCTAGGCTGATATTGAAAACGGCTGCCAAGCAGTTCTTCCTTCTGCCAAGCAAATGTGACTCCATTTTGTAAGAGTGTGTGTGTGTGTGGGGGAGTGTGTGTGTCTCTGTGTGTGTGTGTCTTTTCACACTTTTGCATTATTTATGCAGGACATGCGTGCATCTGTGTGTGTGTGTGTGTGGGCGTGTGTACGTGCCTCGCAATGCAACGACAGCTGCTCCTGCTCCTGCTCCTGCTACAGTTTCAGTTTCAGTTTCCAGGACCTGCCCTCCCCCAGGATATATATTTATTCCATGTACATATTGCAAGTGCCCCATGCCTCGTGTCAAACTTCTAATTAACCTCGTAATTCATGCAACTAAAATGAGTGGGCCGAGGGGGGGAGGAGGCAGTGAGGCGGGGGAGGCGGGGGACGAGCGAGTGTCAGGCAGCTGGAGGACCAAAAGGCGGCAACGGCTTGGCATTATTGCTCCAAAAGGAGGACGTGGCAGGGCAAATGACCCACAAATTACCACAAATTTTCAAAAAGAGCTTCTAATCCTTGGCCTGAAAATGTTTCTAGTTTTTTTTTCTAATTTTTAAGAGTACAATTATTTTATATTACTTCCTTATTTTCTTTATAAAATCTATTTAAAACAATTAATCATTGAATCTTTTATAAAAAAATGTGAAAAACTAGTTCTAAAAGTCAGTATTTTTAGTCCAGAGTACCGGGTATCACAGACACCTCTTGCAAGCCTTGTTTTTTAATTAAAAAACTTCAACCGTTTGAATAAAAATCTACTGTTGAGAATTATAAGTCTGGAGTTAAGAAAAAAAAAAAGTTGAGAATCATAAACTCATTCTGAAACATAAAATTATTAAAAGTGTTAGTTTACTTTTTATCTTAAATATTCATTAGATATTCCTTAATTTTTCTTTTAAAACTATTATTTTCTTTGATATTTTTTTAAGAAAAAATCTTTAAATGTTTGATATATTTTTCAAAAGTAAATAATTTGTAATATTCTACTAAAAAAATATGAAAAACGAGTTCTAGCATCCAAGTTTTAACATTTTTTAGTCTCTGGAAGTACCGGGTATCTTTTATTTCAGAAAACTTGTTAATTTTTTCAAACTAAATGCTAAAAATAAATACAAGACACTGAATATTAGTTATTAAAAAGTGTATATATGTACTTTTTCAATAATATTTCCACCAAAAACATATTTTTTGATTTAAAATCTAACCACAATCTCAGATCAAGGCTACTTCCCAAATACCAAAACTAATAAATAATTTCAAATTTAATAAAAAACGAATTAAAAATTTAATCAAATTTCGTGCGCAGCTCAATTAAATCAAAGAAAAGTAAATAAATAAACGAATTAAAGCAATTACCTGGCAGGCCGAGTGGTGGAAATCGAAATTACATTATTTAATTGGTTAGTTGGCCTGTTCAAACACTCCCAACAACAAACAAACAAACAAACAAACAAAAAAGAGACAATGAATGCAAATAAACATAAATTGATTGCAATTTCATGATTAATTGTTGGAGGATAAAAAACAAATTCCAATTTGTTCAACAATTATGCGAGAACGCTGAGCCTGGCTGGGCTACATCCTGTTACTCTACTAATTAAGCCGCCAGGATAACAATCAAAGGATACCAGCACTGTTCCAGTAATCCACAGCCACTTAAGGAGCCAACAACAAAAATAAATCCTTTATTGTCCTTTCTTAGTTTCATAAAAATGCAATTCGATTCTTTTTTTATTTTTTAGCTTTTTTTTAGTGCAAGTTTTGGGAAAAAAAAATGTCAAAGGCCCACTCTCTAGCGACAACAATTTCTGCCAATTTCTGTGCAATTTAAAGTGTCCGAAGGGGTCCTGTTCATGTCCTTTCTGTCCCATCCTGTCCTGTCCTGCCCCAAAAAAAAGAAGAAAAGTTTCCAACTTTAGTTTTGGGTCCAGGGGAGGGGCTTCCAAGGGGGGTGGGCTGTGGTGGAAAACGGAAAAGTGGAAAAGCGTGCGAGGGGCGGAAAACTTGCCAGACACGGACACGGATGAGCAGACCACAATGGAACTGACCGCGAGGATGCACTTTTCCCAAAAAAAAAAGGGGGGCATTATATAATATATCTTTTTTTTTTGGCAGTGTAGAGAGTTTAGAAACTTTTATTTTAAAAAATAATTACTTAAATTAATATTTTAAGGCTTGAAATTATTATTTTTTAAGCTTGAAACTAAAAAATTGCCTACTTTTTAGGGCAAAATATTTATTTAATATTTTAATTCTTTTTTTTAAGGCTTTTAAATTAATTAATTATTAATAATATTATTAATAAATTGTTTTAAAATATTTTATATTATTTTTTAATTAAAATTCCTTTTTTTAAGCTCTTTAAGCCTTAAATTCTATTCTTTAAGTTTCTATATTTTTCTTCCATTCTTTATACTTTTTCTCTCAGTGCCTGGCCTCTGGGAGGGACATAAAGCGTTCAGCAAGTTGGTTTTTAGAGGGTTAGCTCTCTCTCTGCTGCATTAACGCTGACCGAAAAATCTCTGCGCCAGAAGTTGAACTTGGTCCCAAAAAAAAAAAAAAAAAAAAAAATATTTATTTCGCGGACAAAGCAAAGTTGGCAGCCCACTCCACTCTATCCCTTATCCACTCTTATTGTTGCAACAATAACGGTACATTACAAGTGCCAGGCAAGAGTGAGTGAGTGAGAGAGAGAGAGAGAGAGAGTTAGTTAGTTTGCCACCCAGTGGCAGTGGCAGGCACCATTTCTGCGGTCTTGTTAGTCTGGGCTGGCAAGTTGGTTAAAAAGTTGTTGATGCAACTCCCCTCCTGCCACACCCACCCTGCCAGACGACATTTGTGCTAATGGCTGCCAACGACCTGGACACACCACCTCCTCCTTCCATCACAGTCCTTGCCCCTCCCACCCCCAGCCTCATGGCAAACATGTTGCATACTTTGCGGCGTAAGCGAAAAATGTTTGGCCAAGCTTTGGAGGGGGGAGGCTAGTTGCCACAACATTTGTGTTGAAGAATAATCAAATTAAGGCACCCCCCATCACTCCACCCCCTGCCCTCCTCCTGCCCCCCAAGAAATGATAGAATATCCTTGCTTTTATGCTCAGACCATAGAGAGAGGAGAGACCACAAGAAATTATCAAATTTAATTGAAAATTTTGCATCAAATTTCGCCATCGACACCTTCGCTCCCGAATACCATTCCACAAATTTCGAATTCCACTTGTTCCGATCGTAAAAACCTGAGCAGTGTGTCCCGCCAGAGTGCATCCATTGCCAGGTGGAGATGAAAAGGACAGAGCCTACCGCCTTCCTAGTAGAAATAGACATCGCCCTCGGGGGGCTCGGCCACTTCGAGATTGCCGCGCGATTCAACGGGGATCAGGAGCAGTCGCTCTTCCTCCACCTCCAGATCCAGGTCCAGGCTCCCTTCGCTCCGGATCTCGTCGTAGGACAGTCCGATGGTGCTGCCGTCCGAGGAGCCCTCAGATGCCGCCCTCTCAGAGGCCAGCTGGGAAGTTAAAATGTCCTCAGATTCCCTTGTACTGTCTTTAGTATTTTCTTTGGTACTTTCCTTAGTATTTCCTTTAGTATTTTCTTTAGTATTTTCTTTAGAAAGTGTGCTAGTATTTTCCTCTAAAAGCTTCTCCAATTTTTCCTTGAAATTCTCATCCAATATTCGCTCAGCATTTTCCGCCACCGTCGCGTTTTGCGAATTCGATAACTTTTCGTCCTCCGGCTTGCCGGCGATCTCTATCGATATCTTCTTCTCGATATCGATATCGATATCGAAGTTATCGAAGTGCGATGAACAGTAGCGCTTGCGATCCAAATTCTGTCCAATGACCTCCTCCAGGCCAAGGCGCTGCTGCCCCTCTTGTCCCTCCCCTGGCTCCAGGTCGTTCTCCTGCTCGTTCTCCTTGATGGTGAACTCCAGCTCGATGTCCTGCGAGTAGTTGCCGGTCAGGTCCTTCATCTCGCGGTGGGTGAAGCGCATGAAGAGCGGGCTCTCGCCCAGCAGGTCGCTCTCCTCCAGCAGCTGGGGGTTCGGGCAGGTGGTGATCAGCTTCCGGCACTCGGGGCAGTCCCTCACCCTAATGTTGACCATCAGGGCGGGCTGGGCCTGGGGGCAGAGCAGCCACAGGATGTAGAGGTGAGTGACCAGGGGGCTGACCGTCCTGGAGTCCCACGACGTCTTCCACAGCATGATCAGGATGGGGGGACGGCCCTCCCAGTCCGAGTAGACGCGCGGCAGGTTCGAGTTGAGGGCCACCCGCCGGGGGCTGTCGAAGATGAGGAGGCCGACGCAGTGGGACTTGGCCTGCGCCTCGGGCAGGGCCTGGCCGAGTAGCTTCAGGGAGATGGGCCGCTCGGCCCGCAGCTCCAGCGTGATGATCTCCGGATGGGTGACCAGGCAGTGGCTGAGCAGGTCGGTGGCCGTCACCTTCGCCGGGCACTGGCTCAGGGGGCACTCGAAGGCCTGCTTGAGGAGCCGCCAGTGGCGCTGCTGCTCCACGGCCGAGCTCCTCAGCCGCTCGTAGCGCATCTCCGGCGAACAGCCCACCCCATCCGCTCCGCCCTCGGCCTCTGGTTCGGCCATCGCCTCGGCGCCCCCTCGCATCTGTATCCTGCCGGCCGGCAGCGACAGCTGGCAGTCCATGTAGAGGCGCTTCTCCCTGTCCGGATAGAAGTTCAGCCGCGTAATGCAGATCTCCACCTCCTCGTCGGTGGCATTGCCGTCCGTCTCGCTCGACTCGAGGGGGTTGGGGGCCTGCTCCCGGGATATGATCGGCCCGGTGCTGGTCCCCAGCGAGTACTCCGACTGCGCGTACCCCAGCATGGCCGACAGGGAGCCCCCCCTCCCCAGCCGATCGCAGTCACTCACCAGCGCCCTCACCTCCATGGCCCGCCCTGCGGCCTCACGCGACTCTCCAGCGAAATGGGCGACTCTCCAAAGCACAACCAACGCACACCGATACGAGCCACACCACTGACCACTGAAATGTTTGCACTTCGTTCTCGAAAGGGAAGACAAAAAACAAAAATTAGAAAGAAAAATAGAAAAACTGTTCAATTTGTTACGGCCCGAGTCGAAATACTGGGGACTGCCTCCTCACAGCTGGGGGGAGTCTCAAATTCGGCCTTTGACTGGGAAGGCAAGGGTGGGGGGGGATCTGTAACTGTAGGTTGTAGGTTGTAGGTTGTAGGGGGGGAGGGAGTTTGAAACTCTCTTCTATAACTAAGAAACTGTTTAACTCTCAAACTATAACCAGGAAGTACAGGGTATCATATAGTTTCTTATATTCTTAACCATTCAAGCTTCACTTCTCCAAGGAGTTGTTCTTGAGAGTCTTTCAGTGCGAATAGGCAGTACCGGGTATCATTTAGTATTTATTTTAGTATTTTTTGGGTATGGAAGATCATCTATAGTTCTTCTTTCTTGTAGCTTATGGTTATAGCTTCAGTTTTCTTTCTTCTAATGGCTTGAGCTTCAGTTTGCTTCCAAAAACTCTCAACTACCGAAAGAAGGAGTATAATTTGGTATTCAAATTTATTGATACATTTGGAGTATCATTTAGTATTTATTTTAGTATATTTTAGTATTAATTAGGGTATAGTAGATCATCTGTAGTTCTTCTTTGTAAAAGCTAATAATTATAGCTTATGTTTTCTTGGCTTTTCATGGCTTGAGCTTCAGTTTCCTTACTGGATTGGAAATTATACCGAAAAGGTCAATTTTGAAGACTCTTCAACCGAAAAAGAAGTACCGGGTACCATTTAGTATTTATTTTAGTATATTTTGGTATTACTTGGATTGAGTATATAATCTGTAGTTCTTTTTTCTAATAGCTAATAGTTATAGCTTCAGTTTCCTTCCAAAAACTCTTCCTTTCTTCCTTAGAAGACTCTTAGACCGAATGAAAGAGTACCAGGTATCAGATAGTATTTATTTTAGTATATTTTGGTATTAATTAGGGTATGGTAGATCATCTATAGTTCTTCTTTCTAATAGCTAATAGTTATAGCTTCAGTTTGCTTCCAAAAACTCTCAACTTCCAGCTACTTCAGGGAACTGGATTGGAAATCTTACAGAAATAATGCTTTTTTAAGACTCTTAGAAGATCCTTGGACCGAAAGAAGAAGTACCGGGTATCTCATGGTATTATTTTAGATTTAACCAAAGATTATACTATATATTGTGTTCCAGTAGACGTTTAATACTCCTCACACCTAGTTGTCTTAGAAGTAAGAGTCTTGATAGACTTCTTATACTCCTGAACCCTAGAACTGAAACCAGGAAGTACCGGGTATCACATAGCCAACCATATCTCAGCTATAGCTCTCTTGTTTAGGAGGAAAGTATTTATTCTAAAACCTATTTAAGCTTAGGATTGGGGCTCTTAGTGGTACTATAGATTATAGATCCTATAAAGCACCAGGTACCACCTAGTTACTCTGCCATAGCATCTAACATATCCCAACTTTTTAAGCCTCAATTCCCGTTTAAGAAACTCCCAACTTTAAGCCTCAGAAATCATTCCGCTTTCGGTTATGCATTCCTTGGGAATTTCTTAGCGTTTTTGCATTTCGCAAATGCATTTGCCGCCGAGACAATGCCAACAGAACTCACGCAGAACATCTTGTTGCATTTGTAATTTCCGGTTTTTCACAAGCACACTGACACACACACACAGTGGCCTGCAGTTTCCCAGCAAAAGTTGAGGAAAAGCGGAGGAAAAACACAGAAAATAGGGAAGAAAAATGTGTCAACAGAGAAGACAAAGCGGAATACAAACAAAACTCAAGTTCCCACTGTACACTCTCCTCCCAGGATAACAACGAAATGCAACTGAAGAAAAGGAGGGGAGAATAGGATGAATGGGGAATGGCGGAAAACAAAGGGGGGAGGGGAGGGGAGGGGAGTAGGGCGCAGCAGAAACTCCCTGCGGCCAGGGAGTCCTTTGGTTTGGAGGACTACAATGGAGGATGCCGCCAACACGGTGCAGTGCGTTCCACGAAGGAAGTTCTTTACGAGAGTTGCATGTTTTTTAAGGATGATTTTTAACTTCATTAAGTAAACAGCTAAAAAATTTTATTTTACTTTTATTTAAACATTTAATTATGTGTTTTTGAGGCCTTTGTCCTATATTCATCGTATACTACTATCGTATGCTTTGATCTCTATCGTAGACTTCCATCTCTCATTGCTACTACATGCATCTTGTTCATCGTATCATGTCTTATCTATCATATATCGTATATTCATCGTATGATACTATCGTATACTTTCATCGCATAAACTAATCTAGATTCCTATGGGTATATCGGCTATTGCATTTCGTTATCAAAGACCTCTATTCATCGCATATTTCTATCGTATATTTTTGGAACTTCTATCCTTTTTCTTATAGATATATTATATACTTTTATCTTAGGCCTCTATCTATAGACTTCTTCGAATAATATCCCCTATTTTCATCGTATACTACTATCGTATACTTTTATCTCATACTTCTATCGTAGAATTCCAATCGTAGACTTCCATCTTCAAGTTCTACTTCATGTATCTTTTTCATCGTATCATGTATGTATATCTTATCTATCATATATCGCATATTCATTGTCTGATACTATCGTATACTTTCATCGCTTACTTCTATTGTATATTTTGATCATATTTCATCGATATATTGGAACTCCTATCCTTGGTAGGCCTCTATCCCAGGCCTCTATCGATAGACTTCCTAGACCACTATCCCCTATTTTCATCGTATACTACTACCGTATAGTTTGTATAGAAACCTGCTATCGTCTACCTCCATCTTATACTTCCATTCCATCCTTTTATCTCGTATTTCTATCATATCTCTCATCACAGAGCTCTATCCTGACTTCTATTGCATTTTTCTAACCTATACCTCCATCATACCTCCATTTGTCTTTAAAAAACCCTTTCATAACCTCAAATATCTAAAATTTGAAGTAAAACTCACTGCAGCAACCGCCATAATAAACAAAGAAGCGACTGAGTCACGTGCATGCGCCATTTGTTGATGGCTTTCTTCCCTTTAACTTGGCTTCCAGTTATTAGTTTGAGGAGAGGAGGACTCTGGCTGGAGGTCCTTTGGTCCTCCGCCCCCAGACCCCCCAGATGTTTTGCTTTTTGAGCTGCAATTGTCAGTTGACAATGCAACGAACCGCAAATAGCAAACAAGCCGGCTTTAGCTCCCTCTGTGCCTCTTCTATCTGTATCTGTATCTGTATCTGTATCTGCAGCTGAGGATTTGTTGACATCTTAAAGATACAATCAGAGTCATAGCTTACCCGCTCGAGGAGTGAGTGAGTGTGTGTGTTTCTGTTTGTGTTTCAGTTTCTGTTTGTGTTTGTATCTCCGTGATTAACCAATTAACATTTGGCCGGAGGTGCCTGGCTGGGCTGAGCTGGGCTGGGCTGGGCGCTTACCTGCAAAGAAAGAGGGAAGACGAGAGAAGCCATTAGATAAAAGTGTTGGCGTGAAAATACAAACAAGCAATGGATCTCAAGTGGCGGCTAATTGAGGCAACAGCCTCCACCTCCTCCTTCGAGCTCAGCTGCCAGGACATAAGCTCCATCCTTCGTGAAAATGCTAAAATGTTATAGCCTTCTCCGGCTCAGCCTTATTGTCTTTCCGGCAGAGCAGAGCCTGGCTAAAGAAAACATAAAGCTGCCCATTCCCAATCCCATTTTCCACACTTTTCACATTTTCCCCCCATTTCCCTCCCAACAACAACTACAATGTGTAAAACAATTGTTCTAGCAGTTAATTTGTGTGGAGCGACGCTTTGCCAGCACTACTACTACTACACTGCGAGAAAAAATGGGTAGAAGGAAGTGAATTTCTCGAGGGGACTGTATTTCGATGAGCAAGTTGGGAATCTTCAAAAAAAAACTTGCTTTTCGATGGGTAGTTGGGATTTTCAGGGACTAGTTGCTTGGTAAATGATATAATATCTGATCCTTAAGAGATATATCTTATGATTCTTTCTTCAATCTTTTGTATCTTTACGGACTTCAGGCCTAGAGTTTGCTTTTTGGTTCAAAACTCCCATTAAAATCGATCTATATGATAAGTTTTTGTAAGAATTCCATCAAATAATATCAGATCTTGAGAATCTTATTAAAAATTTATACAATTACACCTCGTATAAGACCTGCTACTTGGATCTCAGGGACTATGAGAGTCAGAAAGTCAGATTAAAACATAAAATCATACTAATATTTAGACTCTTGTAGTACTCGGATCAAGTAGATCAAGTAGGAGAGGAGTACCGGGTATCATAAGCTAGAAAACCTCTATAAAAGACCACCTTTTAATAGTTTTATTCTACTCTGTTTACTAACTACACCTAATAACTAACTACACCTTAAAAATCTCAAACCTTAGGCCTCTTAAACCACAACTAATACTACCTATAACCCACTACCTTTACTCCCTCCTAATTTCTCTCAATGTCCTGTGTCTTATGATGATATTCCTGTCACTGACAGACAATTGAAAAGGCAATACACGGACTAACAGACCGACAGACACACGCCTCGTATACGCAATGTGCCAAAGTTTATACGAAATTAATGTTAATTACAGCGCGAGCTGGGCTATCCATCTCTCTTGCACTCCCCCTCCATTGTCCCGGCAACATCTGTGTCCTGTCAGGAAGTCCTTTCAAATTGTAAATGGGGTAACTGGTAGCTGGTAACTGGGGAATGCAATTTGCCGGCAATGCATTTAACAAGCCGAACGAGCTTAAGCCGGAGGAATCGACAAAGGTGACTCACATCGCATCGCATGGCATCGAATCGGAGCGAATTGAATCGAAACGAACCGAAAGGGAATGCTTAATAACCGTAATCGATAAATGTGAAAAATTGATAGATTGATAAATGGATGGGTGAGTGAGTGAGTGAAAGGATAACAGGAGGTGGCAGGTGGCAGGTGGCAGGAGGCATGTTGCACTTTGTAGGTTGCAGATTGCAATGTCATTATTGCCGCATTATGATTAATTAAGGATTTAAATCCCTTAAATTACTAACTGATTAATAGTTGAATTTTTTTAATAATATTCATATCGATAATTATCGATAACTAATAGAAACTCACTTCTAGAACTTGTTTAATGAAACCTACTTGTAATATTCTTATTCTATTTATGCTTTTGATAATTATTTATCTAATATCGATAATCGATAATAATTATCGATAATCATCGATAACTAATCTAAAATCACTTCCAGACCTTGCTTTACTTATTATTATTATTCAACCTAGTCTTGCTAGCTTATTTCAATATTTATCGATAACTTTTGTCGATTAATCAATCGATACTCACCTCTAGACCTTGTTCCACAAGTCCTATATACCTATTATCCTTATTTTCATGATTAATCCCAGCACTTCTTAATAAAATACCCACTTTTCATCGCCTGGATGACCCATTTCGATAATCATCGATAACCATCGATCATCTTTGTCGACTAATCAATCGAAGCTCACCTCTAGACCTTCTCCCATAAATCCCTAATCCCTAATCCCTAATCACAAAGGCAACAATGCTTTTTGTTTATTTTTTTGTCCTTTTTGTTTGGCAGAAGAATGAATCTTGCTTTTTGTTTCCGCAGAATAGCATCTTTGCTGATTCCCACGCTCCCAGCTGGAGGCGATTATATAAATTTCTTCGATAAACTTTAACTAAATAACATGGATTCCCTGGCATTCTTTCAGAAAAAAACGGAATGAATATTTCTCAAGGTATTATTGGAGGCAGGAGGCACTCCTCCCCAGCCATTCCTATTGATTCCCCATGATGTGGCACAAATGCGCTTAGCTTTGTTGGTGTTGCTGCTGTCATTGCTGCAATCGACAGCAGAGAGGAGCTGCCAGAGGAGCCTTCCTCTCCTTTCGTCGCCTGCATCGCTTGCTTTGAAAATCCTTAGACAACCTCGAAGGCATTCCCATTCCCAGCGAGGACACCTTGGCCCACGCACAGACAATTTATAAAAGCCACAACAAATGTCTGGGGCTGTAAACTTTCCGTAAATCTTTGCAGCAATGTCTGCCAGCGGCAACAACAACAACAATCTACAACAACATAAACCAAAGACAAGGACGATGAGAATGACGTCGTCACGCGGATGTTTCGACGCGACTCTGAAGGATTTTCATGGCTGGCAGTCGCTGAAGCAATAGTCCTTAGTCCTTTTGTTGCAACTGCATTGCAGAGTAGTTGTTGTTGCTCTTGTTGTTGTTGTGCACGTCGTCTCCTTTCTATTATTATTGTTGTTGTTGTTGTTGTTGGTAGCTGTAGCTAGTGGTGCTTTCTGTTCCTGGTTGTGTTGCATGTTGCCGTCAGCATGTCAGTGCAACAACACGTAGCAGCTAGCTCCTCGCATAAGCACACAAATGCGCCCCCCACAGACATGTAAGCACATGTCCTGCAACTTTCAACAAAAAAAAAGGACCAACTTCAAAGCGAATCCTGGCATATTCTACACTCTTCTACTCTAATACTTTCTTTTTTTTTCTCTTCAAAAATTCTCATAAAAATATATTTATTTTTTAGTATTTTTATAAATCTTTTTAATATAGTTTTTACTTCCAAAACTTTAAATATTATTATTAAATATTAAAAAAATACTTCTTTTGGAAAAAAAACTATTTAAAATACTGTTTAGTATATGGAATATGGAAAGATACTGTTTAATACCAAAAAATATACCAACAGAAGGCCCTATTTTGTATTAATTTTATTCAAAAATATAAAAAAAATATCTAAAAACTTGTATATTTTATAAACCAATATAGTTTTTAGACTATTTTAAGTAAAAAAAAACTCAATACCTCCTCAAGTACACTCCGAACCATCATTATAAACCATAAACCTGAAACCATAACCTTACTTTTTTCTCAATTTTTTTCTCATTTAAATTTCTATTATATTTTTTTAACTAAATATATCTCAAACATTTTTTAAGATTTAAATCCAACCTCCTGTTAAAAAAAAACCTCTAACTCCCCAAAAAAAAGGGCATCTCTTAAAAATTCCCTCAACATCTCTCCCAGCCAGGTGTACGTGTCCCCCCCAGCCAGTATTTGAAAGGAAGACATTGTCAGCATCTTGGCAGGAGCAGGAGCAGGAGCGTCCCTGCCATGGGCCGTTGTCCTGTTTCATTTTGGTTGCTGCTAAAGTCCTTGCTTTCATTAAGCTAATCCAGACACGATCCTGCATACAGGACATGCCATATAGAGTCTATATAGTCTGTGAACTTGCCTTCCAGGCACAGAAAGAAATGAGTTGGGTTTTTTGGTTTGAAGTTCGAACCCAAGCACTATCTTTTATATTTTTTTAAATTATTTTGTTTTTAAGCTTTTGTTAAACTTGAATTTTTAATAAAAAAAAAACAAGAAGCATGCATGTGGCACAGCTTCTCCCGCAACTCTCCCACCCACTCCCCAAAAAATGTCCTGCCGGGGAAGGAGCAAGGCCTTTGGCATGACAAACTTTTTTATGTAAATTCTGGGCTGATGCTGCTTCTGTTACAGTTGTCGCTTCTTGTTGTTTTACTTTCTGTTTGCAATTCCTGCACCTGTGCTCCTGTTTTTTATTTTTATTCTTCGTCCTTTCGAAACACACATACATTTAGGGGAGATGGAGGGGGAAAGGACTTTCCTAAATATTAAAACCAACAACAAATACAAAGCATAAAGATTTCAGTTTTATTGAGCCAGAAAGTGGAGGAAGAAGGGAAAGGACTAGAAGGAGAAGGAGGCGAAAGTCCTATCTAATCGAATCAAATTTCCTCAAACATACTTTTCAGGTCACTTTTCAACTTTCTGCGAGAAACACTTGACAATCCTGGTAGTCCTCTTCCCCCTGGACCTTAAAAAGTTTCAATTGCCTGGGCTACCATTTCTGGCCCACACACTTTCGGTCAACTCTCGGTTCAAAGTTCAAATGGCAGAGTAGGATGAGGGACCCCCCTCAATCAATTTCCCCCCCAAAAAAAAAAACCCAACTTTTCAGCGCCTATCTGGCGTATTTTGGGCATTTGTGGCCAGTGCAGCTGGCATAAGTTGGAAAATTAATTGAAACCGAAGCATGTTGAGAGGCCATCAGCATAGAAGTAGATAGATTTCAGAGGACCAATCAGAGCTTATAGAAAGGGAAATTATAGATACTCTACTGGATAGATCTCTAGAAGTGGCTAGTCCTTTAGGAGAAGTGGTTCAAGTAGAAGAGCAGGAGTTTGGCAGATTAGCGGACAGGCGGACACAAGGACACTTGGATGGAATAAATGGAATAGGGAATTATTAAGAATATCCCAAGGGACTTGGAGAGAGGTAATATATCCTTGGAGAGGCATTTAGGGTTGAAAATGGAGATAAAAGGACATAAGGGCCTATAAGAACATGTCTAAACATGACTAAAAAAATACTAAAACATGTTAAAATACTAAAAAATCAAACTTTTTAAGGGAAAAATAGGTATAAAATATACTAGTATTTATTTACTTTTTTATAGAGAGTCTTATAGAGTTGGAATTCATAACTTGGAGCCAAAAAAATAAACAAAATGGAGAAAAAAGGACATTAGGCCTATAAGAACATGTCTTAACATGACTAAAAAAATACTAAAATATGTAAAAATACTAAAAAATCATACTTTCTAAGGCAAACATGAGTATAATTATTTATTTAATTATTTTCACATTAATTACTCTCTTTCTTTACTTTCACAGACTTCCTCTCCTTGGACCAAAAAAAGGACCAAAAAAAGGACGAAAAGAAAATACCTAAATACCCCTCGAAAGAGTATAAAATAAAAGGAAATAGCAACTGGCGACTGGCGACTGGTGACTGGCAAGTGGAAAAAAAAGAAGGGAAGGCCAATGATTGATTAAGCCCGGCTTTTCCCCGGAAAACTCAAGTCAGGAGAAGTCAAGTCGATGGGAATCAAGTGGAGTCAAGGCGAGTCATCATCAAACGAGATTAGACAGTCAGCCGGGGGGATTAGACACTCGCACTGACCTGAGAAAGGGGGAGGGTCTGTCGATGGCTTCTCAACAGTCACTTTTAATCGGGAGAACCACCACGGAAATGGACAGAAACTATCCGCGATGAGGGTGAGCAGGTCCCCCCCTAAACACGCACATCCTGCCATAGCAACGACTGGCCCTGAATGAGACTAACCCCTGATAACATTTCGGCCTGCTTGCAACAAATTAGAAATAATTACAAGTAATCATAATAAACGGGCATAAAAAATGAAACCCCAGACCCAAGACGAGCCAGAAAAAAGGAAACAAGGACATGAGAGTCGAACCCCAGCCTCTGTCCCTTTTCCTTTTTTCTGTGCCCCGTGACGGCCATAAATATGATGATAATTAAGTGTGTCTCGCACATACACTCCATTTGGCCTTATTAACCCAAAAAATGACACAGATATTAATTTTCCACACACACTGGCACATGTGCGCCCAGATCCTGGCTCCTTGCGCCTTGCTCGTCCTACTCCCCCTCCCTCTGTCATCGTGGGAAGTGGCGCCTTGGCATAAAGCCTAAACGTAAACGAGTAAATTGGCAGATTTAAGCCGTAAACAACAGAAACGGCCAACAAAACAGGCCCAAACACACTCCACACACACTCGCAAAAAAAATGTCAACAATCTATTGACAGCTGAGACTGTAACTGATTGTTACAGGGGGGTGGAAAAGGGGTGGGCAGGGGTGGTGTGCCAAGGGGCGGGGGAGGCATTCAGCGAAAGCGGGCCACGTCGCAAACAAAGACATAAGCGTCTCTCAGCCATAAAAAAAGGGGGCCAGGCTTCAGGATTTTTTAGCTTGAGTTGAATTTGGTGAGAAAAACTAGAGTTGCTTTCTAAAAATATTTTATTTAAGAGAAATAATATATTTTTATATTAAAAAAGAAATAATTAATATTTTTTTAAAGTTTTGAGAAAAAAGTTTAAAAGATTAGAGCCTAAAATGGCTTATAATTGTACTCCTTCCTCTATTAAATCTAAAAAAAAAAATAAATAATAATTCATAAGCCATAGAGACCCCCCCTCTAAGACCCACCACTCCAAAATCAAACAAATTTGATTAAAAAACGTATTTAAAATCAATGCCAAAGTGCTTGGAAGCCAATTGGGGCCATCTTGCCAATTTATTTGCCATTTCCCAACATCAAACGGAATAAGGCAGAGCCCGCTAGCACTCCACCCCCTTGAAAAATAAACATGAAATGGCAAATTGTAGACCCCCCTAACACTAATTTAGATGTCAATAAAATACGTGGTGTGTTGTGGTTGTTGGCCCAAAAAAAAAAAAAGAAAGAGAAATATGTATAACAGATAACAGATAACATAGCAGATATATATAGCAGATATATACCCGATATATCTACTGTTTCTGCATAAAATATAATAATTTTAAAGCTCTGGCAGCATGTGTGCTCTGCCACCAACAACCTCAAATTAAAATATTAAGCCAGACTACACCCTCCCCGACACCCTACCCAATTATGGGTAGAAATGGCCCGTAGGGCATCCCATAGTTCAGTATGGCCCCACCACTGGCTATCTGCAGCTCCCCCCACCGCGCTCCCACTTATTTATGGCCTAATATATTATATATTTATGTGTCTGTCATTTAATAAATTCTGCTGATAATGTCATAGACATCAGCGTAAAAATGACCCCCCATGGCCGCCCCCAAAAGTATGCTTCACATGATTTGCTTTCATGATTTGTGTTTCTTTTTTTTTCTCTATTTTTTTTCTACTTTTTTTGGTCAAAATGAGGCGCAAGAATTGCGGGCCAAACCTTTCCCATTCGAGAAGTCAATTTTTATTGTTGTTTATTATTATTTATTTATGTTTACGGTTTCGGAGAAGATCCCTATATCCTTTTGTTTCCCTTTTTTTCAAGTCCTTCTGCATTGCGGTTCCTTAATATTATGTTTTTGGCCATTTTTTATACTGATTTGATGTCTTTATTTTTGTGGCTGGTATTTAAATTGATTGATTGGCTTTAATTGCAGTATTTTTAGTATTTTTTAGTGCTATTTTATGCCTTAACATGTCTTAACTTGTCACAGACTTAACCTCAAAGTTGATTTTATTATTTTTCTTTTTTTCTATTTATTTTCTTAAGCATTTATTCCTTCTTCCCTTTTCAATTTAAAATTAATTTAAATATTTTTATAAATTGCTTGAATTCTTTCATTTCTTTCACATTTTCCACACTCCCTCCCCCTCGTGCCTCTTAATTTTCCCAAAAAAAAAACACAAAAAAAAAATGAAATAAAAATGTCAAGCATTTTCCGGCCCATCATTTTAACGTTTATGCAGCATTTTCGCTTATTTCTTTCTTTGTTGTTGTTTAACTGAGTACCCCCCCCTGAGCTGACTCAGCTGTCAATTCCATCCCACACCCCTGCCACTGCCACTGCCACCCCCTATTTGCATATCACATTCACCAATTTTATTTGTGTTCTCAAGTGGGATTCATTTCGATACTCAAAAATTGCTCAAAAGCCTTTAAATTGTGCGCCAACAAGGGGGGCTCACACACACAAAAAAAGGGGGGTGAGGAGGCAAAAAATGAAAGAAAGAAAAAGTGCCAAGGATGCTGAAAGGGACAAAGGAGGCCAGGCGGCAGGCGGCAGGCGGCTTTTCTACTCAAATCGATTGTTGGCAATGAAGTCAATTACATAAACGGCATGCAAAAAATATGAGGGTACTAAAAAATCCACAAAAATATTCAGGGGAGAGCGGAGTAGGAGGTGGATGTATTTCCAATGGGACAAGGGGGCCTTCAATCACACTTTTAATTCAAAGACATTATTGTAGAGCCTGTTATGGGGAGGGGGAGAGGCAGGTCTGCATCAAAACTTACAAAAAATTAAAAAAAAATATTTTCCATTCAGATTTTGATACAAATTGGTGGGGAATCGATATACAAATCGATTTAGATACTCCGCTCAAGAATCGGACAAGAATTGGAAGAGATATAGACTTTATAGTGGGCCGTATGGGGGTTTTCGCATTTTTCAAAGGGACCCCATAGGAAAAAGTTGGAAAAAATCGAAAAAATATTTCGTAATCAGATTTTGATGCAAAATGATGGAGAATCGAACCACAAATCGATAAAGGTATTCCGTTCAAGAATCGGGTGGAAATCGGCCAAGATATAGCCATCCCTGTGGGCCAGACTGTCCCTCCACGCATTTTTGAAGGGGACCCCCTAGAAAATGTGAAAAAAAATCTGAAAAATATTTTGTTTCTAGATTTTGATGCAGAATGATGCGTAATCGATAGACAAATCGATTAAAACACTCCGGGCAAGAATCGGATACGAATTGACAGAGATATAGATATTCTAGTGGACCATAAAGGGGTTTTTGGGATTTTCGAAGGGAATCCCATAGAAAAATGTAGAAAAAATCGAAAAAATATTTTGCATTGACATTTTGATGCAGAATTATTGGAAATCGATAGACAAATCGATTAAAACACTCCGCTGGTATCTCAGCCATCAAAGTGGGGGTCATGTAGGAGTTTCTCGAAAAATATGAAAAGAAAGAATATGACTCAAGGAGTGAGGATGGAAGAAGTCTCAATCTTGAATCTTTATCTCAACTCTATATATCTCTCTATATATAAAGTCTCTGTGACTTTATTTGTGAATAAAAAATAACTATTATTTATAAAAAACATAGTTTTAGGCAAAGATTTCTAAAAAAATGATTAAATAGTATGATTAAAAACGAACATACAATTAATAAAAAAAAAAGCAAAACCGGAAGTAAAAATAGAAAAAAAGAATAGGAAGAGAAAGTTGAAGAAAATCGAACGACAAGCTCAGCACCTGCCACGCCCTCATCCACCCCCAGGCCGCCTATTGCATCTCGTGGCGCCCCTTTCGCTGTCAATTGCCAACACCAGAGGGCGTCAAAGTGACGTGTCGTCTGGCAGGTCCTTCCTTTCCTCCAGCCACCAGCCACCTGCAACCTCCCTGCCTTTGACTTCTTTGCTTTTCCTCCCTACACCCACCCACCCCCTCCTGTGTCCGTTTGTGTGTGTGTGTGTGTGAAGCATTTAAAAGTCACTTAAGTGGAAATTAAAAAGAAATTATTCACTTTGGCACATTTCACAGCACTTGCACGCACGCACACACAATCAAACACACTCTCCCTCACACACACAAAAGGTTCTTCCTTGGGTCCACCTCCTGCCTTCGTCCTGTTTGGCTTCAATTGCTTTTTATTATTTTTTTTCAGATTTATTTTCATTTCGGTGCTGTGCTGTGTTGCCTTTTTTGTTTGTTTGTTTGTTTGTTGTAATTGTTGTGGTTTGCCTCATTATTTGTGTCTCTGGTCAGGGGGGTAGGGATGGGAAGGGGTAGGGCACACCCCATCCCACCCCCTTAATTGTGGTCCAATTTCTGTGTCTTTTGAGTTTTCCGGGCCCGAGTCCTGGGCTTGGCCTGGCTTGTGGCACATTTTCTACGCTTGACCACAATATTTTTGGGGAATTGCTCGCAAATTGTTTACTGCCCGACCTCAGAGCTATTTGGGCATTATGGCCGACAGCAGTGCAACAGGACGAGGTGGCTAGAGGACAAGGACACAAGAGGAGCAGGAGCAACAGGATAAGAAGGTGGGACAAAAGGTGTTTTCATTTTCCAAATAACTTCGGGCTAAGGATTACAATTTTAATGGCAATTAGGAGATGAAATTTCATTTAAAAGCTTTTCGGGTTTATTTTTAGTTAATAGAGGATGTAATTAGGGGGTTAAGGGGTTAAAGGTTAAGGGTTAGGGGTTAGGGGTTAGGGGTTAATAGGGCAAATAATTAATTAGAGTTTAAGCGAAAAGTTTAGGGGCTTTGGGGGCTTATTTTTAAGAAGAATTATTATTTTTTGGAGAAAGAAGTTGGAAGAGGACTTTGTGGGACATGGTACTTTATCTAGTATTTAGTATTTAGTATCTGGTATCTAGTATCTAGTATCTGGTATCTAGTATCTAGTATCTACCATCTAGCATCTAGTATCTAGTATCTAGTATCTAGTATCTAGTATCTAGTATCTAGTATCTAGTATCTAGTATCTAGTATTTAGTATCTGGTATCTAGTATCTAGTATCTAGTATTTAGTATCTAGTATCTAGTATCTACCATCTAGCATCTAGTATCTAGTATCTAGTATCTAGTATCTAGTATCTAGTATCTAGTATCTGGTATCTAGTATCTAGTATCTAGTATCTAGTATCTAGCATCTAGTATCTAGTATCTAGTATCTACCATCTAGTATCTAGTATCTAGTATCTAGTATCTAGTATCTAGTATCTAGTATCTAGTATCTAGTATTTAGTATCTAGTATCTAGTATCTAGTATCTAGTATCTAGCATCTAGTATCTGGTATCTAGTATCTGGTATCTAGTATCTAGTATCTACCATCTAGTATCTGGTATCTAGTATCTAGTATCTACCATCTAGCATCTAGTATCTACCATCTAGCATCTAGTATCAAGTATCTAGTATCTACCATCTAGTATCTGGTATCTGGTATCTGGTATCTAGTATCTACCATCTAGCATCTAGTATCTAGTATCTAGTATCTAGTATCTAGTATCTAGTATCTAGTATCTAGTATCTAGTATCTAGCATCTAGTATCTAGTATCTAGTATCTAGTATCTAGTATCTAGTATCTAGTATCTGGTATCTAGTATTTAGTATCTGGTATCTAGTATTTAGTATCTACCATCTAGTATCTACCATCTAGTATCTGGTATCTGGTATCTGGTATCTAGTATCTACCATCTAGCATCTAGTATCTAGTATCTAGTATCTAGTATCTACCATCTAGCATCTAGTATCTAGTATCTACCATCTACCATCTAGTATCTAGTATCTAGTATCTAGTATCTACCATCTAGCATCTAGCATCTAGTATCTGGTATCTACCATCTAGCATATAGTATCTAGTATCTAGTATCTAGTATCTAGTATCTAGTATCTAGTATCTAGTATCTAGTATCTAGTATCTAGTATCTAGTATCTAGTATACCATCTAGTATCTAGCATCTAGTATCTAGTATCTAGTATCTAGTATCTAGTATCTAGTATTTAGTATCTAGTATCTAGTATCTACCATCTACCATCTAGCATCTAGTATCTAGTATCTAGTATCTAGTATCTAGTATCTGGTATCTAGCATCTAGCATCTAGCATCTAGTATCTAGTATCTAGTATCTAGTATCTAGTATCTAGTATCTAGTATCTACCATCTGGTATCTAGTATCTAGTATCTAGTATCTAGTATCTAGTATCTAGTATCTAGTATCTAGTATCTAGTATCTAGTATCTAGTATCTAGTATCTAGTATCTAGTATCTAGTATCTACCATCTAGTATCTAGTATCTAGTATCTACCATCTAGCATCTAGTATCTACCATCTAGTATCTAGTATCTAGAACCTACCTTCTTTCTTAAAAATAAAAAACAGACATCCCCCTCTCATCCTCCAAGTTGCAAAAAATTCTACCAATCATAACCTCAAACTCTGTTCTAATTTCTTTGATTTTTTTCATTTAATTTTCTTTTATTTTTTATGTATTTTTATTTTTTTTTTTTTTTAACCGAAACCCCACAATCTGTGTCATGTTCAAAGGAATGTTTTCGTTTTTTGTGTCACCCGCGTCCTGGCCTCATCAGCCGAATCATTGAAGGAGAAGGAATATTTTGCCTGGCAAGGATCTTCGTCGCTGCGCTTTCTGGGCCAAAAAAAAGGACACAAAAAAGAGCAAAAAAATAATAAAGAGGGAGGAAGGAGGAAGGAGGAAAGGGCGGGGAAAATAAATAATATAAAGCGAGAGGAAACATTCAGTTTCGCTTGACGGCGACCCATTGACCAAGTTAAAAAATCCCTCTCCCCCTTCCCTTCCTCCACACACACACACACACATGATACATGTATGAGTTATGCAAACCGCACATGCACGTGTGTGTGAGTGTGTGTGTGTGTGGGTCCTTCTATATATCATATATCTATATATTTCTTTTTTTTTGTCGCTTTTGCCTGCAAAGGCACTTTAAATGCGGTTTGGGGCCGCGGAATCAAGCGCCAAGAGACCTCATAAAAAACGACTAACGCGACTTACACAGACACACACTCACACACACATACACACACACATACACTTGAAACATTGGCAGAAGAAGAGAAACCAAAACAGAAATATTTCGCTCCATTTTTTTTTTTTCTTTCCATTTTTGAACAAAATTTGTGCCACGCCATGTGCCTGGGATTGCATAACCCCAACCCCTTAACCTCTCTAGCCGCACCACACCCCCTTTTCAGATCCTGCCCCTGCCCCTCTGTCGCGCCTTTTGAAGTGAGGCCTCCAGCTTCATTTGGCAACTGAAAATTCCCACAGATTAAACAGGGAATTGAAACTAGACTAGAGTAGGTTTGGCTTTCACGAATCAGGGTATATATATTTACAGTTATGTGTGCAAAGGGGGGGGTGGCATAGGGGGTGCCGGGGGGGTTCAGGCTGGTAACTGAGAATGTATCACCTCGGTTCAGGGGTCAAAATTATAAAGGATATCTTGCCAAAGGCAGATGCAAATAAATACGAATAGTTCTTCCATAAAAGTCTCCTTTTCTTTCAATAAAATATTTGTGACGAAAGATACTTCACTTTTTTTTTATTTATTGTAAAATATTTAAGAAAATTATTCGGAAATAAAGAAGAAATGAAAAGAGTTTCATAGTTTTCGTCACAAATTCCAAGCGAATTATGTTTCTATTTAAGGATTTTGGAAGAAAAGTTTTGTGACGAAGTAACTTAACTAAAATATATTACAATTTTTGTTTTTTATTATTATTTATGATAGTTTAAATGAAATATATATTTATTAATCTTTATTTAGATCATTTTTTACTTTAAAATTAAGAATAAGCCAAAAATTTAAAGAAAATAATATTTTTCGTCACAAAACCAAGTCACTAATAAAGTTTTATTGTTTTTAGGAATACTTTTACCATAAAACTATGCAATTTAATTTTTTTTTAGGATATTTAACACACATCCCATAAAAATTAATTAAATAGAGTTTTCAGAAGAGAAACCCCTGGCAGGGAGCCATTTTCAATGCAAACTGAAGGCAGACTTAGAGCTGCGAATAGAAATGGAATTAGGGATTAGGATGACAGGTCGACAACCACAAAGCCATCAGTAGTAGACCCCTAAGCCCCGGACCTGCTGCTCCCTCTTGGCCCTGCCCCATGCCGCCTCATCGAGCTCCACATTCGCTTCGCTGGCAACTTAAATTCCCTTCCCTCAGCGCTGGGACAAAGTTCAAACAGAGCGCAGTAGAGGCTGCTGCTATAAAGGGGGGGTAGCTGCCTCAAAAGAGCGCAAAAAACAAGAGGGGAGGAGGGGAGGGTGGAGTAGAAGCTGGAATGATGCACTGCATCCACGGCAAAAAGTTCATTAATCTAGTTACAAGTTCGCGCAGACAGTTCGCATAATCAATCAATGGACAGGAGAGTTTCGGGGGAAGAGTTGAGGGCGGGGAGCGGCAGGGACTCAGGGCGTAAACATGCAACCCCCCTGCCCTGGCCCTGGCCAGTCACCTCCTCATAGGTAGGCGTGACTACTGAATGGGCGTGACACTATTTTCTATTTTTTTTTTGCGGTCTTCCAACGGCTGAGTGACAGGAACAGGATAGCATTTTCCGAGCGGGTTTTCCCTTTAGTGAGAAAAACTATGTTTGGCAAAAACCTGAAACCAAGAAAATTAGATTAAATGGCTAAAGGACGAGCCTGCAGGCTGCTCCTCTTGGCCTTTGGAGAGAGTTTATTAGGTGGAAAATATTTATTAAAAAATGGCTTTGTTGTTTTCTGGCTGGTTTTTTGGGGGGTTTTAGGGGAATTATTGGATGGACTTTGGGGTTTTTCATAGAAAGGGATAATATTTCCAATAATTTATTCATTTTTTAGGTTTTTCAATCTATTTTAATGAGACTAGAACTCTTTCTAGTTAGATTTGAAGAGTTATCTGCCTAAAAAACTATTTTTTTTCAAGGTTTTGCTTGAGGGACTTGTAGGTCTTACGGACATATATTATATATCTGATTAAAAACATTAATTAAGATTAAATAATAAGTAATGTTCATAAGAATTATATTTATATTTTCATTTAAAACCAATTCTATCTTAAAATACTATCTTTTATCTCTTGAATATATCATCTTAAAGATCAGTTTACGATCTATGATGGATAGTCTTATAAGAAATCTTGTAAAAAATATTAATACTTTATTTTAATTAGAATTTCAATTAAAAAATACCTAACTCTTCCAGATCTCTTACTTATATCCTCTTACAGAGTATAGTTATAGTTCCAATAGCTGTTTTAAGTCAAAACTATACAAAGTTAGAGGTTAGAAGTATTCCTGGACTCATAGATCTTCTGGATATACCATATCCCTTAGATCTTATAGAAACTCCAAGATAGACTCTAAAATATATTTAGTTTTGTGTAAATATTATTATTTCCAACATCTTTTTGCATAAAATCATCAAATAATTCCCAAAACCATAGCCTACTCCTCTCTTAAAATTATTTTTTGTGACTTGTAGAGCTTATCTGACATATTTCCATCTTTTTTTTAGTCAAAAACCCCCTTCTAGCAGGCCTTTGCTCTACTCCCCTCACATCACAGTAGTCCCTGACTCTCTTCCGTCAAATTCAAAATCGGGCAAGGGCCTAGACCTCCGTCTCCCAATCAGTCCACTCCAAACCCTACTGCTATTCAGATCAAAAACGTTGAGCTCTCCAACAAAAAAGTCTACAAACTCGACTACATTTTCGGAACGAATATACATTTATTTATTTTTTATTTTGTTGAAAAAAAACCAGAAACTTCTTCGCAAGCCCCAAAGCAAAAAAAATCAAAAACAAAGGCACAACCAGGAGGTTGTGTCGGTCGTCAAGGAGCAAGACTTATAGAAGCCAATCAATGGATCAGGCCAAGGCCGAGGCCACCAGCGTGGAGGAGGGCGGCGAGACTGGGGGCGCCCCCAAGACCCCAACGCCGGCCAGGACCATCAGGATCGGGGCCACCGCCGACAGCCAGGGATCGAGCAGCATCGGCGCGGTGGTGACTGGGATTTTGAATCGCCCGGGATCGGAGTCCGGCTTCAGTTCGGCGGAGAGCACCGACTCCGTGCAGCGGGCCTACGGAGTGGTGGCCGATGGTGGTGGAGGGCCCTGTGTCCTGCGACTGCGCTTGTCCCAAACCCAGTCGCCGCCGCGAATGCCTCGAGTAACGGCCTCAGCTCCGGCCGCCATCTCCGGCCAGGGCCAGACCCTACCGCTGCCACTGCCACAGCCACTGCCACTGCCACTGCCACTGGAGATGGCGCCGACCCGCCACGTCGTCTTCCACGAGGGCGTCATCGACAACGAGCACATGAACAAGCGCAAGTCCAAGTGCTGCTGCATCTACCGGAAGCCGCACCCGTTCGGCGAGAGCTCCTCCTCGACGGAGGACGAGTGCGAGCACTGCTTCGGCCACCCGGAAGTCCGCCAGCGGAACCGCCTCGAGAAGCAGCGGAAGCGGCGTCGGGCACCCGATCGCGTCGACTGCGACTGCTGCTGCGGTTCGGAGAGCAGTGGCGAGGACGTGGCCACGGTGATCGGGGACAACGATGACTGGATATCGGTGGAGGAGATCAGGATGGGGGTGCAGAACATATCGCTCGAGGATGCCCAGGACAGCCAGGCAAAGGGCACCGGAAAGGATAAAGATCAGTGCGGGGAGGATGAGTCCAAGTCGCAGGCTGCCTGGGAAGAGGAGCTCCGCAAGGATTAGTCCATTAGTCCTTTTATCAATGCCCCTTAGTATCCTTATCCTGCCATCCTTTCTGAATATTTTTTTTTAGCAAAATCGTGTTCTGGCGCTGTCCTTGAAGCCTGGCAGCGCCACTTTTGAAGCCAAATTATCGCCGATTGTCGTAAGGAAACCCCTCCCTCCCCAGACTCCATGCCGCCCTGTTGTACCGCTCAAGGACCCTATTTGTGGCGGGTTTGTGGAGGCCCCCATGGAGGATTACTTTGCTTAGTTTTTCAATTTCAAATTTCGTCAAGTTGTGAATTAAAATTTTTCCTGAAACCCAAGAGCCTCGAGTTTGCTGACCTCTTCTCTCTCTCTCTCTCTCTCTCTTTGTAGTCTCCTGTCCTTGTCTGACACTCTGTCTACCGTTTTAGCCGCAGTCCTTTTGGCTGCCAAAACTTGTGCACACGATTTACGTCAATTGGAGAAGCGCCAGGACAGGACACGCCCTTAACCCCTCAGCTGCCGCAGTGCTGCCTCCTGCTGCCTCCTGCTGCCTCCTGCTGCCTGGCCCCCCATTCCATCCGCTTAACCCTTGTCCTCCTGCCACCCCGAAGTCCTTTTTGGCCAGGCTCTATGTTTACCTAAAATGCAATTCTCCCCCTTTCCCGCTGCAGTTTTGCATTTATTATTGAGAGAGCCAGAGGGAGAGAGAGCGAGGAAAAGCCATTTTCCATTTTCCTCTGCCACTCCTGCCTTTGCAAGTCCTTCCTATATATATCCTTTGCATATATATATCCTTTTTTTATTTACGCACCGCAAATAAATGTTGAAAATAATATGATGGCTTGGCTTTTGGGGTTAAGGAACTTTTTCCCAAGCTTCGTTTTCAGTTTCTTTTTTTTTATTTTTTGACTTTTTTGACTTTTTTTTTTGCTCCTCTATATCCTTTTTTTTAGTATTTTTCATTCGGTGGCCTCACAGAATGTATTTCACTTCTTGTCTGCGTTTATCTGGCATTAGAAGCAAGAAAAATTATGCTTCCAGCTCCCAGACCACGGGCGGTCTTCGGCCGGCCAG
This sequence comes from Drosophila monieri, assembly GCA_035047585.1. Taxonomy (NCBI): domain Eukaryota; kingdom Metazoa; phylum Arthropoda; class Insecta; order Diptera; family Drosophilidae; genus Drosophila; species Drosophila monieri. The sequence continues at coordinate 7,434,303 of JAWNPJ010000061.1, read as the reverse complement.
TCTTCTGCGGCGAAGAAAAGGGGTTGCCCTGCCCGGGGCTCCGAGGGGGGGGCTCTGTGTCTGCTCTGCACCAGATAATGAAATAAAAAAGTAAGGCAGAGCCGCACAAAATCAGCCGCAACGTCGCAGCCAACGACCCTGAATGAAAAATTATTCTCAATTCTGGCAAAAGTCTCTTACTTTTTTTCCTTTTTTTTGGGGATTGTTTCAAGTGCAAGTTTTTCTGTCGCTTTTCCTACTTTTTAGGATAAATAAGTTGTATTTTGTTACTTTTATTTATTCTATACTTCCATTGGATAGTTAATTATTATTATTTTTAAGAATTGTTTGATTTCCAAGCCACCTACAGTGCGTATGAGTTATATTTCTTACGAGATTACTCATACGCCATGGGGTCTGGTCTTCGTGGTTACTGTTCTCAGTTTTTAAACTTAATTTTTTATTAAATAATTCCCATACTATAATGTATATTATTTTTAACTATAAAAACTCCTTATAATATTTCTCATACGTCTAGGATAGGTTCAGGTTTCTACAAACTCTATAAGTTTCTAAAATATTTCATAATAATATTCCCATACTAGATGTAGGAAGAATTATATTCTATTTATGGACAGAACAAAAAGTAGCACCTGTCCACTATGCCAGGCATATCCTGTGCTCCTGTGCTTCAGCAGTGCCCTTCCTTAAACCCCATCCTGGCTCTTGCCAATCCCAACGCAACCAATTCCCAAATAATTTTGAACTTCGTAAAGAAATCAGGCATTTTCTGCAAAATTTGAAACTGTAGAACTCCTTAGAACTCAGTACCATTCATTAGATATCTCCATAATTAACTAACTAACTTTAAGTAACTCACTAATAGCTATATTAAGTCTACAACTATTCTACAAGATGAGCTGAAGGCCACTAGTCGCTATTGCTCTTCCTTCCCAGTTATCTTTTAGTTTTAACTAAAAGCTAGCTTTATATTAATAAATGAATAAATAAATAACTATTTTATTATAAATAGTTAAGTTTTTATTTATAATTATTATTATTAATTTTTTTAGCTTTATTTTTCATTAAATTTCTTAACTTATTTCAAAATCTATGAGTCATGGGCACTATTATTATAAACTATTATCCATTATTTATTTATTTTGTTATTAAAAATAACTTATTATCGTAAGATTTTATTTAAAAATAGTTTTTTTTAAAGATATTTATATTTAAATCTTTATTGTTAGACTTATTATATTTAATTCTTCTTTTTTTCGTAAACTTTTACTCTCTACCTCCCATTAAGCCCTTAATTTTGAGTCCCTCTTTCCTTAAAATCCGGCTCACAGGGCGTATGAGTTATGATTATTAATATCACTCATACGCAGAGTGGGCTTTCTTGCTTTCTATTTAATAATTAAATGATTAAATAATTAAATAATTAAATAATAGTTGAAAGTTGTAAGGACTAAAGCTCTATCCCCCCACTGGTAGTCTGGTACTACCTGTCGTATGAGTTATATTTTCCCCCAAAAATTACTCATACGCCCTGTGTGTTTTACTTCTTCCTACTTTTGAATTTGTCCATAAATCTCTTATTTCCCTCCCCCTCCCCTCCCCTCGTCTCATTTGCTCCTTAATCGCTTGTCGCCGCTGGTCGGCAATGGCCTCGACGGTCGACACCCAGTTGGGGAATCACCTAAAACTATTTGCAGACCATTGGACTAAACACTTTTGCGGCTGCTCTTCACGCACTTAACGGCCAAATAAAAGTTTCCGGTGTCCGGAAAAGCTCAAAGGACCTCGGGAGAGGTGGGGGGTAGAGAAGGAGGAGCAAGGCAGTGGGAAAATCCAAATCTTTGAGCGCCTGCGGTCATAACTTCTTTCTGTATGCCATTGAAATGAAATCTAAAATTCATTACGCATTTTATGCGTCAAAAGGAGATTGGGGATTGGCCAAGGATGGCAGGAGCAGGAGCAGGGGCAGGGGATGGCACGTAATGAGGCGCGTGCCTGTCCAGAGGACCTTCTCCCCCACCATCCCATCATCCCACCACCCATCCATGGGGCCAAATGGCATTTATGTCCCAATGGAGACACGCACAGAAACGCGACGACAGCAACGCCTTCGACTGTCTCCTCCTGTCTCCTGTCTCCTGTTTTCTTCCGGATTTTCCACCTCCCCCACCCACCACTCGCCACCCGGCTGGGACGGCATCTGCGCCAGCAATTTACCCGCCGGAATTGTAAGCTCAAGCGTCCGTGTCTCCTTTGTCGCTCGCTGGTGGTTGTCTTTGGGGAATAAGATGAATTACATGCTACTGAAGTAGCATCTCTCCACTCTCTCCACTCTCCACTCTGGGCATGCAAAATCATGCAGATAACGCACAAAAAGGTACCAGAAACTAAATCCCCCAGCGAATAGTTCTCCCAGCAATGCCAGTTTCTCAAAAACATTGAAACAAAAGGCATCCAAAATAAAAAAGGACAAAAAAATGTCTAAAAACGGTAAAACAGGACACAAGAAAAAAGGACAAAACAAAGGAAGATATTCAGAAAGATGGGGAATGGAAAGGCAGAGACAGAAGCATCTAAGAAAAGTCTTGAATAGTTTTTGGGAAAAAAAGGGAAAAAACTTTAAAATACTTTCTTGTTTAAACATGTTTTCCAGGGTTGCCATTGCTGTTTTTTATTTTAAAAAATAATTGCTTGTTCTAGAATCTAAATGCTAATAGGACTAAAAATTTCCTTCATTTAACTTTATTTTCAACAAAAAATAAATAAATCCCAAAAAAAGGCAAAGATGGTCACACTGTTTAAGACATGTTTCAACAGGAAACTCATTTATTTATTTAAAATATTTAAGCCTAAAAATGGAACTAAAGAGTCATGATTTAAGCACAAATAAAATGTCCCTAAAATGCCATAATTTCCCCTTCCCAAGCCCCTAACCTAATTTCCCAATGCCACACTCTCTCTCTTTTCTTTCGAAATCCGATCACACGCTGTTTGAAATTTATGGAAATTTTCGGTTAACAATTTCCGTCTCGAATCGTAAGCAGTGTGCTGGTGTGGGAAATAAAGGGGGGGTGGGGGGGCCAGCCACAAAAATAAATAAATACTAGCCTAGGAGGGGGAGTGGTTGGGAAAAATCAACCGCACGGAAATCATGTCTACGCATCATTCTTTGTGCTATTACTCAACTACGATACCTCTCCACCCCTTTTTTTCTTTTTTTTTTTCTATACTATTTTTTTTTTTTTTTTTTTGTGTCCTGAGTGAGGCATTCCTCCAGCTAGAGTGTGTGTGTAGGGGTGTGTGGAAATGTGTGATAAGCAGTTTCCGCCTGGGAATAGAACACACACACACGCGTATGTATTAGATATCCTTTTGGTGCAAGGATAGTTCTTTGAATGCGAATGCCTATGCCTCGCCTTTTTCCTTTTCATTGGCGTTCAACTGTCCATTTTTTCCTTTAAGCTACCATCTAGTCTGAAGCCTCTTTCTCCCCGCATTTCTCTCTCTGTATTGTGGCATTCCTCCAAAGGACTAGCGCCCAACGGAAGGGAAGCTGTGGCCACTAATGCAAATATAATGGCAAATGTTTCGGAAATATATTTCACAGATAAAATTGATAAAGAACACGGCCTGGGCCGGCCTCGTCCCAAATCCAGAATCCTTTGTGTTGGGCTGGAAAAGCGGAAAACTATTTGTTCGCCACACACACACACACCCTTCTAAGGCAGCAACAACAAAAAAAAGAAGACATCTCACTGCTGATTCCCCAAAGGTCCTTAGAAGACTTCGATCTGGAGGTGGAGGTGGAGGATAATAGGTAGCTTCCATCTCCAGGATATCTAAGCTTTTGAAATGAAAACTAAAATCTAATATAGTTTCCATTAAAATTAAAATAAATTCAAGAGTTAGGCAACTGTACTTGGGTAGTGTTGGGTAATGTGCAAAGGGGCAGTGCCTGAAATGCATCATAAATTCCCATGCTGCTCTCGCGATTCTCCATTGTTCTCTAGTGGAGAGAAATGGACATAAAAAAAGCCCAGGCCCAAGACGGCAGAAACTTTCCACTGGCGTGGCAGTAACTGAATCTACACTGAGAGAAGTCACCTATTCCTTTTATGAAATATTATTACTCCTCTAATAACCTCTCTATTATTTTTCTCTCAGTGCCTCACTGCTGAAGCAGCAATTCTGTGTCCAGCCATAAAGCAGCAAACACAAAAAACATGAAAAAAAAAAAAGAAAATGGAGAAAATGCAATACAATTTCATGCAAGATTTTATGCAAGAAGCGAGGAGGAGGAGAGGCTCTTGGCGGCGAGTGGGCGGGCTGGGGAAAACAAGGCGGGGAGGAGGAAGGAAGGAAAAGCTCGCTTTTTGGTGAAAAATTGTAAATTCCCATTAGAATTGCGCCACTGGCAGGACGAGGAGGAGGAGGAGGAAACGCATCACGGAGGAAGGAAGAAAGTAAGCCGAGGAAATGAAATGAAACCAAGAGATGGGCGGCTAGGGGGCGGGGCTGGTGCCCCTAAGTAGGTAAGTGTATGTAACATCCATAAATAAATAACCGAAAACTGAAAGGGGCGGGGCAGTTGCAAGTCAAAGCAAGTCTGAAAATAAAATAAAATACATTTTCAGGCTAAAAGTATAGAAAACAGTGTTGCAAAAGTGCGAATTAAATGCATTTAACCAACACTTAAGGTAGTGTTGAGAAGCCTCTTAAGAGTAGGCTTTGCAGTTCCCTTCATTTACCTTCAGACAGTGTTGCAAAAGCTCTTGTTTGGCCCTCCAAACAGTGTTGGAAAGTCTAAAATGAATCAGTAGGCCTTGAAACGAGGAATTTGGAAATATCTGGTATATAAGGAGGTGCCATTCCGCTCCTAGAATCAGTTGCTCCCTGCCTTCAAGGCAGTCAACAGCTCGCATTTATTTTTTATTTCTTATTTTTTTATTTAACGAATACCTGTGGATCCTTTCTAGGTCCTTCAAGAAGCATTCTTGGGTTCTTCTATTTTTATTATTTATTTAATTAATTAATAATTAAAACCAGTTTTATTTTTAATTTTTATTAAATATTTGCTGTTCTTGCTTATTTAATTTTTTATTTCATTTTTAACTCTATATTGAGGCTTTGCTATTCTGAACTCCCCCATTCTTTGTCTGACAGGGGTTCTCCTTTTTTTATTCCATTTTTTAAATCTATTTTTTAAATTGGGTTTTTTTTTTAAACTCAACAATGGTTCTTCTTTACTTATTTAATTTTTTATTTCATTTTTTAACTCTATATTGAGGCTTTGCTATTCTGAACTCCCCATTCTTTGTCTGACAGGGGTTCTCCTTTTTTTATTCCATTTTTTAAATCTATTTTTTAAATTGGGTTTTTTTTTTTTAAACTCAACAATGGTTCTTCTTTACTTATTTAATTTTTTATTTCATTTTTTAACTCTATATTGAGGCTTTGCTATTCTGAACTCCCCCATTCTTCGTCTGACAGGGGTCCTCCTTTTTTATTCCATTTTTTAAGTCTATTTTTTAAATTGGGTTTTTTTTAAACTCAACAATGGTTCTTCTTTGCTTATTTAATTTTTTATTTCATTTTTTAACTCTATATTGAGGCTTTGCTATTCTGAACTCCCCCATTCTTCGTCTGACAGGGGTCCTCCTTTTTTATTCCATTTTTTAAATCTATTTTTTAAATTGGGTTTTTTTTTTAAACTCAACAATGGTTCTTCTTTGCTTATTTAATTTTTTATTTCATTTTTTAATTCTATATTGAGGCTTTGCTATTCTGAACTCCCCCATTCTTCGTCTGACAGGGGTCCCCCTTTTTTTATTCCATTTTTTAAATCTATTTTTTAAATTGGGTTTTTTTTTAAACTCAACAATGGTTCTTCTTTGCTTATTTAATTTTTTATTTCATTTTTTAACTCTATATTGAGGCTTTGCTATTCTGAACTCCCCCATTCTTCGTCTGACAGGGGTCCTCCTTTTTTTTATTCCATTTTTTAAATCTATTTTTTAAAATTTTTTAATCAACAATAACTCTTAGAAATTTCTACACACGGGCCTAAGTTATTATTTATTTTTTAATCCTAAAACTTTGGTTTCCTTGTAGGCATAACATGGAGAGTTTTTATCTTTTTTTTATTATTTTTTATGGGAAATCTAGTTTCTTTTTAAATTATTTTGAAGATTTCTTGTTCGAGCTGGAGATGCTGGAATCGCAAAGGAAAAGTGCCTCCGCTGCGCTTAAAAGAAATGACTTCTTGTTCCGCCAGCAGTTGCCTGCCACGCCCCTCCCCCCTAGTTTTTTCCAACTTTTTTTTATTTTTTATTATTTTTTTTTTTTTTTTTTTGGCGCAAACGAAGTTTATGCGTGCTGATGCAGATAATGACTCTCAGTCAGTCAGTCGGAGGAGGAGAATTCTCCCCTTTCTCTGGAGAAACTGGGAGAGAAGGAGACGGGCAGATGCACCTAAGAGATGGTCGGACGTTGTCTGCCTTTTTTTTTCTTGCAACTTGTTACCTATTAAGCACACACATGACTTCCTGGCTCCTGGCTCCTGTCCCTTGGCGGCACCCTGGCACCCGAGCAATTACAGAAAAAGCATCATTGCTGCGCCCAGGATAGGAGAAAAGGATAACGAAACCAGGCTAAAGGAAGGGGAACACCTAACCCCACACACCCCTGCCTCCACGGCTGAGTGGTCCAACGACCTGAAATCTTTTTCTCGGCTTCTTTTCCGCTCTCGGGCTCCATCTTCAGGCCATAATTGCTCGGCAAGTTAATAAGTGGCAAGTCAAAAAGCTTATCCCGGGGCCACCCCACGCATATGCCGGCACATACATGTTCTGACATGTTCAGACATGCTCGGAGAGCACTGCAAACAAAAATCTAACCAATCTAGTCATTAAATTTATTTAAAATTATGACAAATAATCAAAAATATTTACTTTTTTGAATTATTTTTTATTGAAAATATTTTTAATTATTATTTTCTTTTTTTTTTATTTTTTATATTTTTTTTTTTAAATATTTTTTACTTGCATTCCATTGCCTCAAAGCTGAGCTGAAAAATTCTTCTCCATCTTGGGGCATTTTAATTAGCGCATTACCAGCCAGAAAGAGACAGCCATAATGGAATGGAAAGAGAGAGGGCGAGGCAGCAAAGAAAAAAAAAAAAAAAGGAAAACCACTTGACAATCGAGAAACCCAGGCACTCGACACCAATTTTTATGGCCAGTCTAGAAATTGCTGGGATTTCTTTTTTCTTTCAAAGAAAAAAATATAAAAAATATAAAAAAATACTTGAGAAACTGGAAATTAAGGATGAAAAAAAATATAAAAAAAAATATTAAATATTTTAGAGTTTAGGCCCACTCTAGAACCACTCTAAAGCTAATGAAACCCAAAAAAAAGAAAACAAAAACGAATTTCTGAAGTCAACTTGCCAATTAATTTTCGAGGAGGCGATAAACGATTGCTGTTGCAGGTTGCAGGTTGCAGGTTGCAACTTTGGATCGTAAAAGGGCAAGGGAGGGGAAGGGGGGAGAGCGAAACCCATTCGACCGTGTCCAGTGGAAAAGGACTCGGCGAGGAGAGGAAAGCAAGTTGTGTCAGGTGTTGCCACCGCTTGCAGCACAAACAGCAAATAAATGATGTTGCAAGTGCAGTTTTTGCAGCTGTTGCCGTTATTCATTTTTTAAATTTTTTTTTCCAATTTTTTTGTTGAAAAAATGGAATAATATCGAAGAAGAAATGGCTGGGAGGAAATCAATTCCAATTTCAATTCCACTTCCGATTCCGATTTCTTATTTAACATTTTGATTAATGCAGCCAGGATGTGGCAGGACGAGGACAGGACGTGGCGAGTATGCAAAGTTTGTGGATGTGCCATGAAAATGCATGTCCTTTTTCCTCCACCTCCTTTTGCACCCAGCCACTTGACACATCCTTAAGCATACAGGATAAAAAAATAGCAGGAGGGTAAAGGATAAAGCCCGGGACACATCTGCTCTCGTTTGCCGTTTGGCTTTTTGCGGCTTCCGACAACGGAAGGAGCAAGGACTCGTTTCGGTTTTGGGCCAAATGTTGTCAAATAATATTTACCAGCCAACACACACACACACTGACACACACTGACACACACACTTGGGAAATTGGCCAAAAGTGCCAGAACCCATGTGCAACATTGCAACATTGGTGGCAACATCGATGAGCCAAGTTGCAAGTACTGCCAGCGAAAGGACATGGAGGGGGTTGAGAAAGGATGTTCTTCAATAATATTGGGGCTTTGTAGGAACAAGTCCTTTCTATGTTCGTTTAAGGAAGGAAGAAGTGCAAGTATCCTGTCGATAAGGAGATAGGATAGTCTTCCCATATAAGATATTCTCATAGAAGACTATTCTTAGAAGAAATGTCTACAAACTATATCTGAGAGAGAGAACTAAATGAGAGAGAACTCTTCTGCACTCCTTTAGTTTCCAAACTGATTTATATTTTATTTATTTTTTATTAAAGCCTATAGAGGAAGCACTTGGTACTATCCCAACCAGAACTATACTATAACTATACTATAACTATGCTATAACTATGCTATAACTATTCTATAACTATGCTATAACTATACTATAACTATGCTATAACTATGCTATAACTATGCTAAGACATTTCTCCTAAGAATAGTCTTCTATAAGAATATCTTATATAGGAAGACTATCCTATCTCCTATATATTTTACAAGAAAAGTCTCCTTATCGACAGGATACCTATAACTATACTATAACTATACTATAACTATGCTATAACTATACTATAACTATACTATACTATACTAAGCTCTACTAACACTATACTACACTGTTCTGCATCATATCTTCTTACTTACCTTACTATATCTTACTATATCTTATAGATATCTCATACTATATCTTACTATATCTTATATATATCTCATACTATATCTTACTATAAGATACTACATCATTCTAAGCCCTAGTATACTCTACTATACATACTACACTAGAGGTAAAAGTTATATCCTCTATGATCCATTATCCCTAAAATTATGATTCAAAACAGGTGGGTCATTCTTTGTTCTATTTTTCACTTTTTTATGATTTTTCAAGGCAAGAATTTATGAAATAAAATAATGAAACTTAAAGAATAAATATGAAAAAGAATTTAAACTCCATATATGTAAGAAAGATCTATAAAATCTGCCATAAAATATTAAAGTAAAGTAATATTTTGAATAATAATTACTGACTCACACCGACTAATAGTTTATGATATTAAAACTTGACTTGAATAAATAATAAATAAAATAAATAGTAAAAAATAAGAATAAAAAAGTAAAGACATAAAGAAGCCTTAAGCTTGTCTTCAAGGAAGGCGCCTGAAAGTATGCTTCAAGTTGAAAATCTCTCCACTTTGGTCCCCGCTCGACTTTAAAAACCAGAAACTAAGCAAAGCTGTCGCTTTGAACTTTGATCAATCGAGGGAAACCGCACTGCAGAGTGGAAATAATTTCCACATTTCCACAGCTCCCTCTCCCTCTCCCTCTCCGTCCTGCAGGTCCCTGAAGGATTCAGCAGACTGCGAATTTGCATCTTATCCTTTTTTTTATTTATTTGCCATTTTATTTATTTTTTTTTGTAAGAAATACTTGTGGTGCCGGTGCCCTTGCCCCATCGAGTGCCAAGTTTCAAATTACACGCCTCGCCTGTCTTGGAGGTGGGGCGTGGCATGGGGAGGGTATAGATGGTTGGGGGACTTTTGGGTTAAACTTGACAAAAAAAAATAAATAAAATATATATAAAGGACACTGAAGCATAACAGTTTGTTGTGTCGCCGAAGGACGAGGCGGCGACATGTTCAATCTGTTTAAGTCACGGCGTCTGGCTTAGTTCCAGCTTCCAGTTTCCAGTTCCCAGTTCCCAGTTCCAGTTTCTCCTTCAATCCAAACTTTATCGGCAATAATTCTCAACTGTCCGCTTATGTCTTCATTTCAATACAAACGCTTCGATGGATATTTTTGTATTTAATATCCTTCGTCCTGGATGGAGGAGAGATATAGACAAACAATCATATCGGACAGAAGGCAGGGGCCAGAGGCCAGAGGCCAGCCAGACCGTAAAAAGATACAATTCATAAAGCGGGGAGACTCCAGAGACAAAAGTTGGACGAGTGGCGGAGAAGATAGCGAACGAAATCAGGCAGCAAGGACTCACTCGGCACCCACTCATACATGTCCTTGTTGGCAAAAGTTCTTGTGTTGTTTGTATTTTGTTTAGATGGCATAAATTAGATACGTGCCACCATCCAGGCCATGCCATCCCTCCCTAAATCCTTCTCGATTGTTTGAGCTTTAAACAAACAGACGCTGGGATGTCACTTGCTCCTTTCTGCTGGTCCTCCCACTCCCGAGCAGGATATTTGCTTTCAACTTGCCACCAAAAACGGAGGAAAAAAGTGCAAATTGCAGTTGCAGGACTCGGCTCTCTGCTGGCCAAACTGGTTTTCTGATTAATTTCAAGTTTTGTGTAAACTGTGTTGCTGTCTTTGGGCCATTTTCGGTTGGCCATTTCCGGCTTGTTGGGGGAATGGGGCGAAAACTTTCCGCCGCCCCAAAAACTGAAACTGAAACTGAAACTGAACAGCTCCGCAAACTCGACGCTCTGCGACCCAAAGATCTAAATAAATAATTAGTTTGAATTTATTTCATTAGGAGGAGGAGTGGCAGGATGGTGGATGGCAGGTCCTTCCTACACATGTGGGGTGTGTGGTGTGTGGTGTGTGGGGTGGCCCTTTCCAAGCATTTGGCTTCAAAAGAAAAGATATCCTTTTCTACCAAAAGTTGTGAAAAATAATGATATCCTTCTCTCCAAGTACTTGTCGTCCTTAAAACAAGCCCCTCTACTAGTCATAGGCCTCCCCATGTCCTTGAAACTCAACCAGTTCCCCCTCCTAAATGGAAACTAATTGCACTTGTTGGTTTTTCTTGGAAAAACTATTCGTTTTTCCAGCTATGAGTAGTGGTAGGCTTTTGCATTCATTAGTTTTCCATTTACTAATTGGAACACACACTCCCCACCCCACCCCCAGGACCCTCGCCCCAGGATGCACCTTCGCTTAACTCTTCATTATCCCATCATCTAATTAATCCTTTAATCTCATTCAATTATCCTCTTTGGATCCATCATTTTTCCCCATTCAAAAGAAATCCCATCCCAGCTGCTCTGATTTTTGTATTTTTTCCTTCATGCCCAGCCACGCCCCCCCACAGACCTGCCCCCGATGATGACGAAACTTTCAATTAGCGGCAAGTGTAAAATGGAGCAACTCGGCAACTCGGCAACTTGGCGGCTTGGCGGCATCATTTTCATCAAATTACCAGTGACACCGACACAACCGATTCCCAGGCGCATTTCCCACCATACTCCACCCCCTGGACCACCCCCTAGGTGTCTTCCCCAAGCGGAAGTCCTCCCCCGCCCCCCTCCTAGCTTGCCCCAACAGCGTGTTCATCTTTTCCGCCGCCACCGGTTTTCAGCCATTTTCATTTCTGGTCGACGATGACACAAAATGTCGGTCACTTGCGGCTTACCCCCGACTGCCACCTCCCAGAGCACCTCCCAAAGCACCACCCCAGACCACCCTAGACCACCCCAGACCACCCTAGACCACCCTAGACCACCCCAGACCACCCTAGACCACCCCAGACCACCCCAGACCACCCTAGACCACCCCTGGTGTGCCCAATTTGTAGAATGCTGCAAATAGCCAGGAAAATTACCTCATGCGCATTTTCTTATTACAGAAATGTGCATAAGAAAATGGACGAAATGAAAAAATCTGAATAACAAAAACAAGAAATGGGAAATGGGAAACGGGAGAGGAAAAATGCCAAAAATAATTCACTTTTTAAGCAAAACTATTACTCAGAGGTGGGTTGTAAAAAAATACAAAGACATGGAACAATCCATTCTAAAATATTCAAAGTCCCAGGGAGAGAGAGCTTCGAGAAAAATTATTCCCATTTTCGGGAAAATAATAAAATAAAGTACTGTATGATACTCGGTACTTCTCTCATCTTTTTTTACTCCCCCTTTCTCCCCAATAGAGGTTGTCTTTCGACTGAAAGAATCCTTTCTTCAAACATTCAGCTGGGAGGCTATTTTTCAATGGCACTAAGGATACTATGGAAAAAATTAGGAAAAAATCTGGAAAATATTTTGCATCGAGATTTTGACGCAGAATTATTAGAATTCGATACAGAAATCGAATAAGATACTCTGCTTGAGAATCTGATAAAAATTGCCTGAGATATGGGCTTCGAAGTGGGCCACATAGGGGTTTCTGCTATTTTTCAATGGACCCCCCTCGTGGGAAAAATTTTGAAAAAATCGAAAAAATATTTTGTCTTCAGATTTTGATGCAGGTCGGTGGGGAATCGATATACAAATCGATCAAGACACTCCGCTTACGAATCGGACAAGAATTGGAAAAGATATAGATGTCGCCGTGGACCATATAGAGATTTTCACGTTTTTCAAGGGATCCTATGGGAAAAAGTTGGAAAAAAATCAGAAAAAAATCTTGCATTAAGATTTTAATGCAGAATTATCGGAAATCGACATAGAAATCGATTAAGACACTCCGCGTGAGAATCGGATAAAAATTGCTTGAGATATGGGCTTCGAAGTGGGCCATAAAGGGGTTTTTCGCATTTCCAAGGGGATCCCATGAGAAAAAAATGAGAAAAAATTTAAAAAATATTTTGCATTCAGATTTTAATGTAGATCGATGGGGAATCGATACACAAATCGATTAAGGCACTTTGCTCAAAGATCGGATAAAAATTGCCTGAGATATGGGCATAGAGGTGGGCTATAAGGGGGTTTTCTGCATTTTAAGGGAGTTTAAGGGAGAAAATTTGAGAAAAAATCTTAAAAATATTTTGTCTTGACATTTTGATGCAGAATTATCGCAAATCGATACAGAAATCGATCAAGACACTTCGCTCCAGAATCGGATAAGAATTGGACGAGGTATAGGCTTCCAAGTGGGCCATATAGGGGTTTCCTGCATTTCAAGGGGATCCCATGAGAAAAAATTTGAGATAAAATCTAAAAAATATTTTTTGATCAGATTTTGATTATCGGAAACATCGGAAATCGGCATAGAAATCGATTAAAAAACTCCGCTTGAGAATCGGATAGAAAGTCAGAGCTATAGACACCCCTTTGATGGTCCTTCGAGCCAACTACCGCGATCTCCCGGAGCTTCCTCCTTACAGTTGCCATTAATGACATTTTTTGTATCCAATGCCTGGCAATCTTTTTCAAAAAATAGTCTGGTAACACTATTTTGTTGCTTCACAGTTAGTAGTTGAAGAAATACTCAAACAGAACCAATAAAAAGGTACAGACACTTGGGTTCTGGGGAGAATCCAATCAAGGAATAAAAAATAAAGTGAAATGGAAAACCCTTGACTTTCCGCTGGGAAGGGGAGCGGAAAGGAGCTGAAACGGAAAATGCAAAGGTGGAAAACAGGTGACTCTTGCCGCCCCAGTTGAAAAATACCTGGCTGCAAATTGAAAAATACCAAAGGATAAAAAACAGGACAACTTGCAACAAAAACAAAACAAAAAATGGGGAAACTGGAGACGCAAAGAAAGAAACGGAATGCAAATGACGCAAAAAAGAGAATGGAAATGGATGCAGATTGAGAGAGAGAAGGAAAATGGAGGGGGAGAGGGATAGATAGCTGGGGCAAAATGAAAAATAATTAGCGCAATTAATGACCACGTAATTAGCGCTTCAAATCTGCCAGGATCCACCGAGAGAGTGACCCGACCCGACCCGACCCGTTCTGGGTGCCATCTCTTTCTGGCATAATGTGTGCAGTGGCACGTAAAGTGAAACCCCAACCACCCCACCACCCACTAGCTTACTAGCCCTTCCTGGTCCCTCTTGGTCCTTCCTGGTCCTCCCAGGCCACCTTCATTAATAGTTCGCTGTGGCTACGTTTGATAACTCTATCGCGGTCCGGTTGCCACTGATTTTTCCCCCCTTTTTTTTCTAGTAGTAGCACCCCCCCTTTTCTATTTTCCATTTGCTCTAATAGAGCCATAGGGTGGCAAGGGAAAGGCGTAAGAGACACGCTAATGAATGCACGATGGCCCCGTTTCATTTCGCGAAAAAAAAAACGCCGTTTTTCCCTTTTTTTTTTTTTTTTTGCATTTTCATCGGAAATGCAACTCTGTCATGGCATTTCTTCATCAGGATTTGAGGTTTGAGGCGCCACGCAGGACCACGAGGCGGAGGACTAATTAAAACTGGCCTTTGATTAGGCCCAAATGTTAAATTAGCATTAGCGGCTAAGAGCTGGTATTAGAAGGAGAGTTAGGGGAGTCAAGGGAGGGTCTTCGATGGGGTTTCAGAGGAGGTTGGTTGGGAGCCACAAAGCTTTAAGGACTTGTGCTTTAAAATTATAAAATAAAAGGAATAAAAGGATATTAGACATATATGATGGGATTATATGATTTTTAGGATGATATCATAAGATAATCCTAACCTTTATGATCTAAAAGGTGAGATATGATGGGATATTTGAGAGAACTTTGTTATAAGACTATGATTTTAGGATTATAAGTATGATATAACGAGATAAAAGGACTTTATGATGTGATATGATAGTCCTTTATGTCCTAAATAGTCCTATATGATGGTAATAGTAGTAATACTTTAAGACTAAATGATAGAACTACCTGAAAGACCTACCTCTGCTCTAAAAAGAGGAAAGAATCTCTAGTACCAGGATCTCTAACTCCTTTCCCCACAACTACACTCTCCAAAAAATCCCAAAAAAAAACCCATTCCCATCTGGGAAATCCTTCCGATTCCCCAACTTATAAACAACTTAAAAATTCATTGTCTACACATGGTGCCCAAGGAGGCGGGCTAGCAAGAGGTCCTTGGAGTACATGGCGGGGGGAAGGGGTGGGAATAAAAAAGTCCTTGTTGGGAATGAAAAACGAAAAACTGTCATCATGTGACGGGAATCAATCTAAAGCCATTTTATAACCCGAAAAGTCATAAATCTAACTTTAATGTTTTAAACGTGACTGCGCCACTACGTTCCCATGGACCACGCCCACCCAAGCGCCCCCCCCCCTACATATGTAACGATGCTGGAAAGAGAGAAGGAGAGAGGGACAGTGCGGACGAAAGAGATGGACGATGAGACCTCCGGCATTGAAATTGGAAAAGTAAAACAAGCAAATGAATGTATTTCCGTTTGGGATTTTTCACTTTCCGGTTTGGGAGAAGGAAGTGCCAGCCAGCCAGCCAGGCAGACTATGGGCGTAGGGCGTGGCAGGCAAAAGTGTTGCCGCAGTCACCAAGGGGCGTGGCAGAGTGAAAAAATGACAAAACGGGGGAGGGAAGACAGGAAAATAGATGGAAAATTTTATTAAATGGGCATCAAAACTATTTGGCGTGTCCTGGTCCGAAGAGGGGGAGGGGGAGAGCTATAGGGGGGGACTGTGTGCAAAAATCCTCCTTCAGCCAGGCTGGATTCATGGGAATTTGTGTGCGTGCCTGGCCAAATGGCATAGCATACTTACGTGAGCTCCAGGACCGCATGCGGTCAGGTCGGCGCTAGGTGAGCCGGCGACAGAGACGGGGCTATATGGCGAGTGACAGAGATGGCAGGCAGGGGAGGGGATTAATTAAGTGCCGGCCCTGGAATCGTGGCCATAACGAATTGCGAGATTAATGCAGGGGGTGGGGGAGTGAAATACTCCAAGCAGATCTTAAATCTTAAAGATACAGATACACATATCTGTATCTCTTAACTATCGCCCAACTATCGCTTATCGTAATCCCCTTTTTATTGGGTGTAGTAGTGCCCCCCCCCCCCCTTTTTTTTGGAAATTGAATCAACCGACATCCAAATGGCCATCAAAGTATAATAATCCTGAAAAAATCAGCAAAGAAAGTCAGGCCCAAATCGCATTTCCAGATATAGATTTCGATTTCTGTCAGTCTCTGGCGGTCGGAGGGGGGGACCCTGTGCACAATTTATCGCCCAAAGGGGAGCCGGCATATAAGATTAAACCTATATGGCTGCCAGTGTGTCCTCATGTGTGTGTAATTTAATCAATAAGAAAATCGTCTTTCACTTACATACACATCATTACGTTCTGGGCGCATAAATTGATGATGTTCCGGGGGGCATGGTGAGGGGGGGGGATGGGGGTGACTTACCTGGAAACAAAGAACAAAGCAATATATATATATAGATATGTTTATTATATATGGAAATTAATATTAAGTCAGGGGGTACAGCAGGATGCAGGATGCAGGATACAGGATAATCTTTATTTGACAAATTCTGCATGATTTTGATCTCTTTGAGCTTTTCATTTTAAATATTAAACAAATGTGTAGTTATCGATGATTATCGATAGGCTTTTGAGGCTTTTAGTGATGAGGAATTGCTTAAAATATTAAATATTAAATAGGAGGATATAAGAAACAGGAATATTTAGTTGACAAATTGTGTCTATGCTTTGCATTTTAAATAATGAACAAATTTTTAGTTATCGATGATTATCGATACATTTTTCAGGCTATTAGTGATAAGGAATTGATTAAAATATTAACTTTATATAGAATTTGTAAGGTAATCAGTTCTTGGTGTCTCTTTTTTATGAAATATTTGCAAATGCAAAAGCTATCGATACATTGGGTTGATTTTTGATTCATTTTCAGGTAGATATTCACAAAGAACTCTTTAAAATGGTATTAAATATATTTATTTTATATAAAAAATGTCTATGGTAAGCAATATTTGTTGCTTTGTTTATGAAACAATGAAAAAAATGTTTAGTTATCGATGATTACCGACAAGTTTTAAGGTTATAATTGATAAAGAATTACCTAAAATATGAACTAATATAGTTAAACTATTATGAAATCAAAGAAAATAAGAGGTTTTAATAAATATTTGCTTTTTATGAGCAATTGTTAATGAAATGATATTTGGTTTATAAAATGATGGAGTTATCGATAATGAGAGTTGACTTTCGATTAATTTTCAAGTTATAATTGCTAAAAAATGATGTAAAATATTAACTTATACAAGAAAAATAATAATGAACCAGAAAAACATATATTTTGCAACAGAAACCTAAATAAAAAGAAAAATAATAAAAAATTCAAGCAAATCGATAATTAGGATTGATTTTCGATTATTTTCAGGAACCAAATATGTGTAATATTATTAAGTTACTCAAAACAGTATATATATGTTTCAGAAACCTTTTTCAGATCCTTTTTTCGTCCACCTTTTAAAACAATTTCTGTCGACAATTTAGCTCCATTTCCCCCCTCCGACTTACAGTCATGATGCGCACCGTGTGGGGGGAAATTTAGAACAGATCTCATTTTAAATTCAATTTGCGGTCGAGTGTGAGATTTTTGGCATTGTTTCCGAGATGGACGCACGTGCGACAATTGTTGAAGCTGTTTAATCACAATGTGGTTTTGGATTCGGACTCGGACTCGGATTCGGATTCGGATTCGGAATGGCAATTGGTTCGGGGGTTTGGGGTCATATTTAATTCATTTTATTATTATTGTTATTGTCCTTGTTCTGTGGAAATGAGACAGGGCGAGGTGGGTAGGAAATTGTTATCGTTATTGGACGTCGTTCTTGTCGACAAGCGAGTCCGGGGGCGTGAAAACTAAGCACAATTTATAATGAGGATGGGACGATGTGGCGAGAATTTTCCAATTTAACAAACAATTCAATTAATGCAAATTACAATAGGAATCGGGCACTAATGAATATTTTATGACAAAACTAACTATACACTCCGGCACACCTACACCGACACCTAATGCCGCCATCCCGACAGGACATCCATCCTTGGCAGCGAGAGAAAACAGCAGCTGGGCATCGAATGTAAATTGTAAATTGTTTACACGCCGCGAGGCCTTTAAAATGATGATAATGGTGGTGGTGGTGGTGGGGGCTGCTGCCCTCTAACCTCCCTCCAGTGGCATGGCAACCCTTTTCCGAACATCTCCCACTTGTAACTGCCACAATAATAGCCCAAAAATGCAGAGCCAAGTGCCAGGAATCGGTTCTCCGGATTCCAAAAAGGACACTCAGCAAAATGCTAATTGTCGGGACTAAGGTTTGAATTTTCGGGGAAAAAGTCTTCAGGAAAGTCTAAAAAAGTTGATAGTTTTTATTTAAAAATTAAATATTACTCCCAAGTACTGCAATGGCCGTGTCCTTTTGGTCCTGTTGCTAGCATCTTGTTTTTGTCACTGCCTTGCCCTTCCTTTCCTTTCGAATCGCTTCGTTTTTGTTCCAACTTTGCCAATTTGGTGGCAAGCAGTCGCTACACCGAAGGGTGCCCAGGCCAGGCCCTTAGTTTCTGGCAACATTTATGCATAAATATATAAACTATCCCATCCGACTATATACACTTCTACATAAGCCAGCAGTTGTTGTTGTCGTCATAACGTTTATTAATAAGTTTGACTTTGCCCAGTTGTTGCCATGCCATGACTGTTGCTCCCGCTGGCTTGTAGCCTCTTTTTTTGCATTTAATACCCGGTACTTGTAGGGTTCTAGGGGGGATTGTACTTCTTGGAGCTTATGTAACAGGGAGAAGGTAGCACTTACTAGTACCGGACATCAGTTATTCAAGAAACTTTATTTTTAAATGTCATCTTTAAGGCTATTTTTAAATTTATTTTAAAAGTAAAGTAGTGGAATTTATTCTTCCTTGTGTTTCAGCTTCCAAGACTCTGACTGCGTAGCCTTTTTTAAGGATATTTCTTATTTTATTTTAGAATTAGAGAAACTATATCTGCTAGAGCCCAATTTTCATACAATTCTTCCTTAAAATTCAAATTCCAAGACTCTGTCTGCCTGTCCGCATGTCCGCTTGTCCGCCAAATTGCTTATTTAGGAGCTAATTGCCTCATTTTTGAAGCTAAAGACTTTATTTTTTTTTAGTTTAATTTTTAGTTTTAATTTTTATCATTAAGAATGACTAGAATCGGTTTCTTATAACTTTAAACCATTTTAAAACCAAATCATATGCACCAATTTCTTAAAATTCGAAGGTATCACAAGGTAGAAGACCTTCCAGGGTATCAAAAAACCTCGAATCATTCCTATTACTTTTTTTTTTTTTGGAATAAATATAGCATGACTTGTCAGGACAGTCAGGACAGCTAGAACAAAAAAACAAGAAAGGAAAATACCATGAGACGACATCGACATTCGGCGCAGGAAAAATTAGAGCAAAGTGCACTTTTTGATGACTTTTGATTTGTTTTACGATTCAGTCTCCGTCTCAGACTGAGACTGAGACTCGGCTATGAATATTTATTGTCGTGCCTGGTGGCCATTTTGGCGCTTAACTTCTTTTCCGACTCGCGACTCCTTTTTGTCTTTAAAATGCACGAAATATGCTTTTTGGCATGGCAACACACCCACAGTCCACAATAAAGAGGAAAAGAGGCCGAAGGAGCTCAGACAGGAACTGTGGCAACTTTTTAATTGATGTTTATTCAACGTTCAACATAATTAACTTGTGCTCTAGCATAATATTGAAGGGATCGTAAACGGGCATTATACGAGCCATTAAATTGAATTTGTAAACGCTTGACTGCCCCAATACAATGAGGCATCGAGCTGGGGCGAGGCCATGACGACAGCAACTGGCCACTGATTTCTTGAGGCTTTAAACAATGCCATAAACGTGGACCAAGATCGCATTAACACCGCCGCAGGATGGTCTCCCGCCTGCCCCACTTCTAGTTCTGATTCAGATTCCGATTCTGATTCTGATTCTGGTTTTTGGTATTTTTGCCTTTACGACTTTGGGTCGTAAAAACCAGAGAGCGAGAGGCACCACCAGTGGCGGCACCAGCACAAAAATGTCGTGAAGGAAAATAGAATTATGGGGTGGAGGCAGTAAGAGTGCCTGGCGGGAAGGAAGGACGACGACAGGAAGGAAGGACTTGAGCTAATGATAATAATACGCATAATAATGTAACCAGCCACAAACAAATTTGATTTGCTGGCCTCTCTATGGCGACTACAGTGCGTTTCAGGGCCATAAATCAATTAGGGAACGTTTAGGGGAAATTTATCAGCCGGAGGACCTGCTCGTGCTCCTTCGTCCTTCTCACAAAGACAGATACAGTTATTCAGTTAATTGCAATAAAAAAGGCAAGGACTCGGGGACTGAAAGAGGTTAGGCGCTTCTCCATAAATATTAAAGACCAAGTGAGGGTCTCTATGGGTCTCTTGACTATTTTCCATCAGATTCTTGTTTTTTAAATCTATTTTTTACAAATCACTCTATGCACCCCTCAATTTCCCTCCAGGACCTCCTCCTTCAGCTCCCTTATTAATAAATTGCACTCGACAACGTTCACTTATTAATTTCTTTAGAAAAGTGCACACCAGTCAGTTGTGTTTGGTGGCTTTGTTGCCTTTCCGGGCTGTACGTGACCAATAACAGGGAAACCCTAACCACCCCAAACCAGACCAGACCAGAGACGGTTTAGAGGCCTGTTTAGGGTTCCCTCTACCAATTTCTGGGCCTGCGATTGTCAGACAGAGAGCCATCTCGTAGAGTCAGTGGCCTAAAAACGACCATTATGAAGTTGCTCACTTGATCGTCCAATGTACTTTTCTGTCCAGCACTTGGCACGTTTTCTTCCCAAGCCAAGCCAACAATGCAACAAATTAGCACACCACAAGGCACACACACACACCCTCCCCCCATCTGGTGGGTGGAAAAAAAATCATTGGAAAATCGACGAGGAATGGGGGAGTGGGCTTGATGTTGTCCCGCGTCTGGCATTGATTGCCATTTCCCAGCTAATGATGTGTGGAAAAGTTTATTTGGCCAGTAAACAACACGGAAAATGCTAAATAAATACACAGATAAACAAGTCCAAAAAAAGAGGGAGAGGCAGAGACAGGGCCAGAAGCAACACAAATGTTACTCGGAACAAAAGCCAAAAACGCAGCCACGCACACAACCTAGATATGTGTTTCATTGCAGTTCGATTTTGGCGACTAATCTATATCCTACCTTTCTTTAATGACTATCGATATTTATCGATTAACTATAAATATTCATCTAAATATCGTTTTAAGAGTTAATACTTCACCTTTTATAGTTATTTCTCTTCAAAAAGCTACACTATACCCGGTACTCTCTTGTTCCTGTCATACTTTATTTTTATTTTTAATCAAAAACTAGTATATATCCTGTACTTATATCCTTTTTCAGTATTTTTTGTACTTATTACTGTTCTAAAGCTTGATAATACCCGGTATTTCTTATATTTCTTCCTATTCTATAGCTACAATATGTATATCTGGTATTTTTTTTATAGGAATAAGTCCTACTCCTATTCATATTTTTTGGTATTTTTTATACTTATTCCTATCCTAAAGCTATAACATATCCGGTACTTTTTGTATAATTCTTATTAGAAAAGTTTCCTGAAGCAAAAATCATTCATAATAATTACTTATTGTACAAAAATGTATCAAAAACTAGTCCATGTCCTATACTTTTCTGTATAACTACCAATTTATAATTCCTTTTTATTAATAAGCTTTATAAAATATACCTTTTTTTTATTAATTCCTCATCTAGAAACTATATTATTTATTTCCCTCTTAAAACTACGTAATACCCGGTACTTCTTGTATGAATTCCTTTTAAATATCGTTTTTATGTACATTTCTCAACAAACTACACTATTTCCTATACTTTCTGGTATTAATTCCTTCTAAAAAGCTATACAATACCCGATACTTGCAGTCCATTTCCTATAAAAAAAAGCTACCTCTTGAATCTTTGCTTGAATTTTTCAAACCACAGGCCATACTCATACTTTTTCATACTTTTTTCCATTTATTTCCCTCCAAAACCTAAATAATACCCAATCTTTGCTCCCTTTATGCCCCAACAAACCCCACATAATACCCAAACTTCATCCATTCATCCGTCAAGGGTATTAAAATAACTCGAACAGAGGAAAACTGCATCTTTTGATGCGTTGATTTCCAAACGCCAAAACAATGAACAGACAAATGAAATTTATGACGGCCAACTGTTTGGCAAAAATACACCGAAAAAAAATAATGTAAGGAGATGGGAAGAGCAGGGGGCAGAATGTACATGTCAGGTTGGAAATGAGAATGAGCAGCGGCGGCGACCCCGAGCGGTGGATGTAATGCGCGAATGCCGCAGAAATTGGCACAAAAAGTGAAGGCAGGCTGACAGGCGAGTGAAGTAAAGTGAAAAGCCCCAGCACCCACCCCACATCGAAAATAATCCATAAAATATTTCCCTTTTCTCTACTTTTTTGGGGCTAATATCAAACGTATAATTGGCGGCCATAAAAATGTCCTTCATGCATACACGGCGTATACGCAATGTGGATTATATTCAAAGGCGATAAAAAAATACAAAAATATATCCATGTATCTCCCCATCCGGAATATATACATAAATATTTATTAGCCATAAATGTTGGGCCAACTTCATAAAGACTTTTGTGGGCTTTGGCCATAAATCTGCTGCTAAACTGCTTAATTTGCCATTTGGTGCAGTTTTCGGCAAGCGATTTTAATAAATTCATAACCACAGAGTGTGCCATGCAGTTGGAATTAATTTCATAAAATCACAAACACACTCCCTCCCCTCCCATCGATGGGAAATTTAAATTAATGAGGCACAAGTCCGACATTTTTGGTAGAAGAGCTTTCGGCCAACTCATTTCCGCCCGAAAGGATTTATGTTTATTCGCTGGGATTTCTCAAATCAATTTTCTCCTTCAACTTCTATTATTTTTTGTGGATTATTGTTGGAAAGCTTCTTCTCTAATTAATTATTTTAGCTTATTTATGAATAATATCCCTCTGCTTATTTATTTATTAAATTCTGCTCAGTTTTTGGTGGAGAGTGGAGAAGATTTCCCCTCCTTTTTCCACTCCACTGCCTCCGAGAAAGGCATTTTTGATGTGTGAGTTGCTACTTTTAATTATGGGAAGCTTGTTGGCAGGAAGAGCCACTTCCGTTTTGGCATTTTGGGAGAAAAGTTTGGCTTCTGAGAGGAGAGCGTGGATCTCAGAGACTATCAGAGTTAGAGACATCAGATTTCATATCTAGCTTCCTCTATCAATTCCTACTCCTTCTATAAAAACTCCATCCAAATCGGTCTATTTTTAGAGAAGTTATAGTCTTTTATTGATTGGCTTCCTCCAGAGCACCCCAAAGTATGCAACAAAAATGAAAAAAACCCTATTTTTCAAAGGATTAATCAATTTGAAGCAAACTTTCATAAAAATAACCTCAGTAGAGTGATGATTTGTTGATATTTCTCAACTCGTAATGCCCTAAACCCCCCCTTAACCCCATAATTCGGAATTAATGACCTCAAGGCGGGGTCCTCAGTAATGATAACTCCTTTGCACATTTTTCAATGCAATTTCCTTGCACTTCTCCATATGCACTTGCTATTAATCTCTCCCACTAACGATTCCTGAGACCTGAGACCTGAGACCTTTTCCCCATATATGGGATGAGACCTATTAACCCAGCTTTTCTTTTCATTCTTCCCTACTCTTTTTTTTTGCCCACTCTGCTCTTTTCTTTCGCCAGTTTCCATATACATTTCTTTCTTTCAACTATTTTGCCTTTTTTTCGCCCCCCCCCCCTTGCTGTATTTATTTGCTGGTCGTTGTCGTGGTTTCCGGATTTTGTTTTGTTGCAAATGTTCGCTGTTCCATAAGCATTGTCAGGCCACGCCCACTGCCCCCATTCCGAGTAGCCACCCACCGGCCCACCGTCCCACCGCCCAGTTTTCCACTTTTCCACTAAGCTGCTACATCATGCGCTCGACGATGCGACAACGTTTTATTAATAATACTTGAAGCTCTGATGGGGTTACGAGCAGCGAGAGTAGTAGTAGGAAATGTTGCAAGGCAGTCAGCGCTTTTAATGCCCCACATAATGCCACCAAACTGTGTCTCTTACCCCGCACCCACTACGTGTGCTTCTGTGTCTTTGTGGCAGCAAAAAAAAATGCAAAAAATAAAAATAAAAATGTGAAAGTGGAAAGTATAGTGTAGGGAAAGTGGAGCGACTCTCGTCGGCTCATCAGATCTTCCCTCCTACAGCCCGAGGCTGATTTCCATTTGCCCGTGAAACAAACATTAAAAAAAAGACTAAAAACAAATAGGCAACCACGCCCACCCGCCTCCCAAAAAAAACACATTTTTTAATAAATAATTCTTTGGCAGAAGGCTTAGCAAAAACAACAACTTAAGTCCTGCTTTTCATTCGCAATGAGAAAGGATTGGGCCTGGACAGGAAAGATTTTCCCAAGGATGTTTGGGGGGAATAACATTTAAAAGGCAGAAAAAAAATCCCGCAGATTTGGGATTTTTGAATATTTTATTGGGAAATAAATCTCAGATCTCAGGCAACTTTTTTTTATTCAATCCAGCAGGTTTAAAATATATTTTTAAGCCAAAAAAGTAAAAACAAATAAGGAAATAAAATATAAATAAAGTTTAAGCTTTAAAAATAAATTTCCCTCAGTGCCTGACTCACTTCTCTTGAACCTCTGTCTGAGGCATTAACACACATCCATTTTTAAGCACCACACACACACACACACCACCACCACCACCCCCCCTGGTCGACACCATTCAACTCTCATTTTTGGTTCCTAACGATGCTTCTGATACTAATAACTTCTTTCATTAAAAATTCCAATGGGCCCGCAGTCAAAAGCCAGTGAGTGTGTGTTGGTGTGTGTGTGGGCTAAAAAATTAAAAAAGGGAAGGGGGCGTGGCAAAGTACACACTTGAGCGACGCTAAACTCGTCCAATTAGTAGCATTTAATTTGGTAAACAGCGGCATTTTCGTGCCTTTGCATTTTTTTTTATAATTAGGAGGAGGGGCGGAAGATGACAAGAAGAAGAGCTCCAAGGTCCACAGCCCCCAACAAGATCCACAATCCACCAACAGAAGCTGCATCTACTAGTTCCAACAACAATGAGAACCACTCGAGCGGTGCATCACGAGTTAAAAAATACGAATAAAAAATAAGAATAAAAAATAATAAAAAATAAAAAAAAAGAATAACTTCCAAGAACCGGGATCCACAGCTTTCAACAAGATCCACAGGCTCAAACGGTGGGGAAATTAATTTTTTTTAACTGAAGGAGAATTAGCTGAATAACAGCAACAAAAACAACAAGTAACATGGCCAAAAATAAAAAGAAAATAAAATAAATTAATTTCAAAATAATAATTAATAATAGAAGGAAATGAGAGACTGGAGTGACTGGGTCCACTGATTAAAAAATAAAAAATAAAGATGTAAAAAAAAATACAGATTCCGAGATCCACAGCCCCCAACAAGATCCACAATCCACCAACAGAAGCCGCATCTACTACTAACAACAATGAGAACCACTCGAGCGGTAGCATCACGAAAAAAATAAGAATATAAAATAAGATTAAAAAATAAAAAAAAAGAATAACTTCCAAGAACCGGGATCCACAGCTTTCAACAAGATCCCCAATCTCCGAGACTAGCTCCAAAAAAATTTTAAAAAAAATAAAAGAATAGGAGTCTTGATGACGAAACTCAAAGAACTGAATATAGAGGTCCAGTGCAAGTTTAAAAAAAAAAATAAATTTAAAAAAAGATTAAGGACATCACCAACAATAGAAGAACCAACAAGATCCACTGCAGGAGGAAACAGGTGCAACAACATCCACAGTAGCAGCAAGGGCAGCCACCAACAAGGAACGAGGGCCGAGGTCCACAGCTTTCAACAAGGACCCACGGTTAAAAAATAAATAAAAAATTTAAAAAAAAAAATAAATAAAAAAGAAAAGGAGCAGACGCAGAAGCAATAAAATCGAAGCCTTTATGAAACGGTGGCAAAAAGAACCGTGCTAAGGCGAGTCACAAAAAAATAAAAAAATAAAAATAGAAGCAGGTGCAACAACATCCACAGTAGGAGGACCCGAGATCCACAGCTTTCAACAAGGATCCACGAATAAAAAATTAAAATAAAAAAATATATATAAGGAAAGGAGGAGTCACCGTTATGATCACCATTAGCAATGTCCACTGCTCAGACATTAAAAAATAAAAAATAAAATAAAAAGGAGAGCCACTTCAACAACTTCCAACTGTAAGAAGGACCACAACCTCCAACAGTAGCAGAAGACCAGCACAGGTGCAGACACAACAACATCCACAGTAGCAGGCCACAATAAAAAAAATAATAATAATAGAAATATGAGAAAATAAATAATATTTTAATAATTAAATATTTTAATAATAAAAAATAAAAGAAAGATTGTTGGCAGCCGACTGAACGGCTGGGCTGCCGAGCCGCTACTGACTATTGTGGGCCCTTTATGCCAGCCTTATGTTAAACTTTTCATAGTCCTCTAGAGATGGAAGATGCTTGATAGCACTATCGATAGACCGACCGATTAATAAGCTCTAACAAGGCTTCCCCATCACTAATTGTGCCTTTGAGTGGCTGATTCTCCTAGAAATTCATGGAAAAGGTCAAGTCTATGCCGTACTTAAGGTCTCTTCCGAATTAGAGACTCTTTTTCTCAAAATAAACACTTTCAGGGCCCCTAGAGATGCAAGTTGTCTGCCTATCGATACTATTAAGCTCTAACCTGCCATTGTCCATCACTATTTTGTGTTTTATTGAAAGAAATAGATCACAAAACTCAAGTAGAGACATTTCCGAAGTAAAACCCAATTCTTAGGAGCGATGGAGAGTGGGAAACCCCTCGAGATAGCCCCTAGAGATGGCACAGATCTGCCGATAGCACTATCGATATACCAAAATGCATCTTTGGAGTGATTTTCCATCACCATCAACTTTAAAACACAAGCTAGTGTCAGTTTCTTCCGAAAATTGATCAAAAATCCCAGCCAGAAAAGCATGGAACGAGAGCAACCGCTCAGGTGCGACGGAAAGCGGAAAAGTGGAACACACACACACGTGCAGGCGCTTAAGGAGGCTGGTGAATTATGCAGAGCCACCGAAGGAGAGCAGGAAAGGCGAGTACAGGGCGGGAAATGGGGGGAAAAGCCACCCGACGCCGTCATCTCGGCGCGACTAATAAACTCAACTTAGCTGGCATAAAAAATATCCATGCAAATTAATTAAATATTTACAGTTTACTGACATAAGCCGAGGACACAAGAGGCGCCCCGACGATGAGGAGAGAGAGATGAAAAGCTGGAGGAAAAGCGGAAAAGCGAGGAAGCTGGAAGGCAGGAGAGCAAGCGAGTGAACTTTCCGCTGAATTGCAAAAATATGCAAAGGTATGCAGGAAGTGTACAAGTGAGTGAGTGACTGAATGACTGAGTGACTGACTGAATGACTGACTGAATGACTGACTGACTGAATGACGAGTGTATGAGTTGGCAGGCGGAAGGATTAGGCGGGAAAGGGACTTGCCAGCCAGACGACGAATTTGTCGAGCGAATTATGAATAAGACACGATGTGCCCTGAAATCTTATCGTATGAGGTCCTTTGTAGAGGATCTATCTCCTAGAACCTGTCCAAGTCCAAGCCATTTCTTCCTCCCTGAATCGTTAAACAGTTTAGTATCTCAGGTAGGACAAGGTGGCAGCAACAGTCAACAAACAGACAAACAAACAAACAAAGAAACAAAAAACAAACAAACTGAAACCAAGAATGAGATGAAAAAAAAGACAAACAAATAAAGTTTTATGTTTGTAATCAAATTTTTGGCGCGCTGCTGAGGCTGGGAATAATAAATGCAAATCAATGCAGCTCTAGGGGAGCTGGGAAGCAGAAGAAAGTAGGGGGCGCCAGTAAAAGAGTTCCCTAGAGAAATAGAAGCTCTAGAGGGGAAATTCTTAGTTTAGTTTTTGAAGAAAATGAGAAGATTGAGGTTGGGAATAATTAATTTAAACTTTAAATACTAAAAAATAACAAATTCCGAGTAAAAAAAAGTGTTGCCTACTTCTGGGTGCTCTGGAGCAAGCCAGTAGGAAAGTGGAATAAAAGGCCCATAAGTCCTCGTGCCCTCCTCGAGGAGATGGTCCACCGAATAAGAACTCCGAAAAGACAAATGAAATACCAAAGTAAAATACCAAAAATACTTGAACAATGGAAGCTAAGGATGGTGGGGTGGTGCCTTGGTGGCTGCTAGGATGTCTGGTTAGCAGGACTAAGCGTTTTTGGGGAAAACTTTCGCCCTGCAGGGCCCAACTTTTAATGGCAAGAGCGAAGCGACAGCCGCCGTCTGAGCCGCCGAGTTGGGCCGAAAAAGACAGAAGAGCGTGTGCATGGTAC
This sequence comes from Drosophila monieri, assembly GCA_035047585.1. Classification (NCBI taxonomy): domain Eukaryota; kingdom Metazoa; phylum Arthropoda; class Insecta; order Diptera; family Drosophilidae; genus Drosophila; species Drosophila monieri. Next base: position 7,405,858 of record JAWNPJ010000061.1, on the reverse strand, counting down.
ACATGTTCCAGCTGCGGGTTTGCTAGCTGGGAGCGGCAGAAGGAGGTCCTTCGTCCTGGCATACTTAAGTGCATGTTACCCGAACAATTTACTAGCGTAAGTTGGGAAATTTTTGAATTGGCTGAGAAGCAAAGGCGGCACCAAAAAAAGAAATGAGAGAAACTTAAAAGACAAGAGGAAGTGAGTGAGAAATGAGTGGAAAGTGGTGGAGGAGGACGAAGGACGAAGGACTGGGCTTGGGTAAAAAGTTAAGAAAGCCTCACAAGAAGTTGAAATGAAGATTTATTTGCCTATTTGCTTATTTATCTTTGGCTCAACTGGAGGGCTGCGCATCAACGAGATGCCCCCAAGACTGCCACTCCCACTCTGTGGGGTAAAAAATAAAAGGAAATTACGTTAAGTACCGTAAACTTAAGCGTCGAGTGGTTGTTGGCAGATGCCTACCCCCAGTCCCCCAGTTCCCCAGTCTATATAGTTAGCATGTTATAAAAGTTGTAAACATCCTCCCAGGCACTGCACTGCTCGTAAAATCTGTAAGCCATATGGTTGGGCCCTAAAGACCATATTGCTGGGACATCCCATCGATGGGAAATGAATCGGAGAATCTGTAAACCGAACTGCCCCATAAATCAGACGCCTAATTCTCTCAGTGCCTGGCCACACTCCAGAGCCCCTAAACGTTCAACTTGTCCACAAATCAGTTGGAATCTCTTCTGAGCTGCACTCCTGGCAGTCCTGGCAGTCCTGGCAATCCTGCCACTCGTCCTCTACTCAAATGGGCAATTTAATTATACGGAAATCACACAGAATTCATCTAATTAGTTTGGCGTTTTAATTGCCCAGGAGGAGACCTCCACAGGCCACTTCAGTCTTCTCCTTTTTCCGCCACTCGAGTCGAACCCATTCCACTTTATTTTAGCCGCAGGATGGCCCATAAATTATGTCATCTCGCTGTGAAGGAGCCAGGAGCCAGGAGCCAGGTGCTAGCAGCAGGAAGCAGGACCAAAGGACCAAAGGAGATATCAATTGTGTGTGCGCCTTGTAAATATTTCAATAATAATTCCCTTCTCTTCTCCTCTCTTCTCGCGCTATTTGTTTTATTAAAAAATATCCCTCTCTCAGTTGCATTTGCACTCTGTATCTGTATCTGTATCTGTATCTGCAACTTTATCCGTAGATGTATCTGCATCTGTATCTGTTCAACTGCATTCTTTATCTTTTGCTTTCTGCCTCACCAATTGACACTCGTTCCGTTTGCTTTTGTCCTCCGTAATTGGCCAATGGGAGAAAAAAGTCATAAAAAACGATGCCAGGGCGGACAAAATATATCCACCTGGAGGGAAATTGTTGCAGGGGAGAGGGAAATAACTGGACAGGAGATGCTCTTCAAGTCCGCTTTCCATTCAGCCAAGTTTAGTTCCAATTCGAGCCACACTTTTGCTTGAAACATGTTGAAACATGACATTTTGGTCCTTCGAGTCGCTCTTTTCAGGCAATTTCTTTACATTTTTTAATTTATTTTCTTTTTTGTGATTTCTAAAAGCTTGAAATGCACTTAACCACCAAAAGTCAACGATATATAAGCTAACTAAGCAAAGATATATAAAAAATTTACACAAGACATATTCAGACATGCTTTTTTGGTCCTTCGAGCCGCTGCTTTTAGGCATTTTCTTTAAAGTTTCTATTCTAGCTTCACTTTCGTGACTCCTTATAGCTTAAAATATCTTTAATCATAAAATTTAACAAAAATAGTTATGAAAAACATGTTCCAACATGAGAAAAGACATGCTCAGACATGCTTTTTTGGTCCTTCCTTCATTTTTGTGACTCCTTATAGCTTAAAATATCTTAAATCATTCAAATTAAAGATAAATAAACTAACTAAACAGAAATATGTAGAAAACATGTTTCAACATGCCACAAGACATGCTCAGACATGCTTTTTTGGTCCTTCGAGTCTCTCTTTTTAGGCATTTTCTTCAAAGTTTCTATTCTAGCTTCACTTTCGTGACTCCTTATAGCTTAAAATATCTTTAATCATAAAATTTAACAAAAATAGTTATGAAAAACATGTTCCAACATGAGACAAGACATGCTCAGACATGCTTTTTTGGTCCTTCGAGCCGTTCTTTCTTTAAAGTTTCTATTCTAGCTTCACTATCATGACTTCTTATACCTTAAAATATCTTAAATCATTCAAATTAAAGATAAATAAACTAACTAAACAGAAATATGTAGAAAACATGTTCCAACATGACACAAGACATGTTCAGACATGCTTTTTTGGTCCTTCGAGCCGCTCTTTTTAGGCATTTTCATTAAAGCTTCTATTCTAGCTTCGTTTTTGTGACTCCTTATAGCTTAAATTATCTTTAATCATTAAAATTATAATAATATTTATGAAAATCATGTTTCAACTTGATAAAGGACCTGCTTAGACATGCTATATTGGTCCTTCGAGCTGCTCTTTCATCAAAGTATCTGTTCTTCCTTAATTTTCATGACTCCCCACCGCCTAAAAGCCACTTTACCACCAAAATCAAAGATGTACAAGCCATAGCCCCATCTGTAACCTTTTTTTGGACACTTTTCAGCTCCAAAACGATGAGATACTCGTCCCGGATTCATGCCATTCAACGCCTGATGACTCTGACACTTGATGAGCCGAAAGTAAAAGATGTTTTTTAATATTTTAGCAAGCGCACACAAGTGCTTTTTTGGTTTAGTTAAAAGTTGAACGTAAAGACCGAGAAACGCCACTCAAAGTGCCAAATTTCACGCCACTTGAAGGATCCTGTGCAGCGGCAGAAGGGATGAGACCACATTATGTATGTGTGTGGGTGAGTTTTAGCAGGATACTGGCCTGACTTTTAATCCTTTTTGCATTTCGCGCCGCCTCTCGTGCAGCGTAAAAAGCATCGTTAAATAAACATGAGAATATGAATGTATGATTGCCAGAAGTAAGCCGGAAAGCCAGTGTAGCCAGGACCTGCCTGGCAGCCCCCTGCTCTCCTTAGTGGCGATAAAGTTTATGGCCAGGCTGGAGGATCCAGCAGCTATAGAATCCAGAGAATCCCAAGCTCTCACGCACTCTTCTTATACTTTTTTTTGTTCTTCTTTTCATTTAGGCAACCTGCCTTTTGGATGGAAAACTTTTGCCTTCTGCCAGGACGAAAAAGTGGTAGTAGTTGTTGGTAAAAAGTTTAGGTCAAGTTGGAACTTTTAAATACACTCAATGGCGGTCAAAAGTGTGTGGCTTAATTCCATTTATTCCACATTAAATGTTTTTAATTGATTTTAGTCGCTTTGGCTAACTTTTTGATTAAAAATCTAAATCTATTTCTATTTCCATTCCCTTTCCAATGAGAGTCCTGGAGGTATTCCCATAATTACCATGCCCGAGTGACTCGAAAAAAGGGTATCGGGTGGGGGGGGGGAAAAACAATAAGGTCGAGAAAGAAAAGCGACGGGAAAACAGGGAAAACTGCAGCTCCTGAAGAAGAAATGAAGAGGCGGCAGCGCAAATAAAGAAAAGGAATCAAGTTTTTAGCCTCAACTTCAGTTCAGTTAGTTTCCAACTTCGCAACTTCAAGTTTGTTGGGCCAATTAAAATTGTGAAATATATTTGTCACGACGGCTGCCTGCTCGTCCTTTTGTCGTCCTTTCTCGTCCCTCCACCCCACTCGACTATCCAGCCACCCCCTTCCATTCCTGCTCTCAATCCCCTTTAATAAGCAAATGCAAATGTCGCCTGCCGCCTGCCGCTAAATAAATGGCCAAATTGATTTATGTAGCGAGTCCTTCGCAGGACCCCACACCCGCGAGCTTATCCTTTCGGCTTAGAGTTGGGAAAATGGCGAGGAATTAAAGAGGCAGCAACCACAGTACTAATATTTGCCAGAGAGATCCTTTTGGGAGGTCTGGGCGAGTCGGCACTGCTTTAGGCCTTCCGGGTGAAGAGTTCGAAACAGGCCAGCTTTTGGGGCTAAAAAATACTAAAAATACCAGGTATCTCTTAGTCCCATTTACATTCTTTCGTAGTTCCATAGTATAGTACTAAGTATGCCAGAAATAGCAAAAAAGTTTCCATACCCGATACTTGTCTTTAGGATCTAGAGGTCTAGAGTGTAGGGTTCGAAACAAGCAACATCCTGGGGCAAAAAAATACTAAAAGTACCAGGTATCTCCCAGTCATAACCCCACTTCTTCGTAGTTCAATGGCTTAGTATGCCAGAAATAGGAAAAAGTAAGAATATCAGGTACTAATAGACCTCCAGGGCGAAGAGTTCGAACCAAGGCTCCTTCTTAAGCTAAAAAAATACTAAAAAATACCAGATATTACCAAGTCCCACTTATATTCCTTCGTATTCCTTCAATAGTATAGAACTAAGTATGCCAAAAATAGCGAAATAGTTTGAATATCCGGTACTTGTCTTTAGGATCTAGAGGTCTAGGGCGAAGAGTTCGAACCAAGGCACCTCCTTAAGCTAAAAAAAATACTTAAAATACCACATATCACCTAGTCATAACCCCACTTCTTCGTAGTTCAATGGCTTAGTATGCCAGAAATGGGAAAAAGTAAGAATATCAGGTACTAATAGACCCCCAGGGCTAAGAGTTCGAACCAAGGCACCTCCTTAGCTAAAAAAATACTAAAAATACCACATATCACCTAGTCATAACCCCACTTCTTCGTAGTTCAATGGCTTAGTATGCCAGAAATAGGAAAAATATAGAATTTCAGATACAAATAGACCTCCAGGGTGAAGAGTTCGAACCAAGGCACCTTCTTAAGCTAAAAAAATACTAAAAAATACCAGATATTACCAAGTCCCACTTATATTCCTTCGTATTCCTTCAATAGTATAGTTCTAAGTATGCCAAAAATTGCGAAATAGTTTGAATATCCGGTACTTGTCTAGAGGTCTAGGGCTAAGAGTTCGAAACCAGGCACCTCCTTAGCTAAAAAAAAATACTAAAAAATACCAGGTATCCCTAGTCATAACCCTACTTATTCATAATTTATTTGCTTAGAATGCCAGAAATAGGAAATATATAGAATTTCAGATACAAATAGACCCCCAGGGCTAAGAGTTCGAAGCCAGGCACCTCCTTAAGCTAAAAAAATACCTTAGACCTTGGCTAAAAAATACTGAAACTACCAGGTATCACCTAGTCCCAACCCCTACTCCCCCCTAGTTCAATAACTGAATATCAGATATCGCTTGTTACATAACCCCCATCTCATTCCGAGAGCAACTATCCAACCACTTCCTCCCCATTCCAGCCATCTTTTTGGTGTTGTAACAATTTTTTGTATTTTTTTTTTTTTTTCCTCAAAGATACTTTTTTTCGTCCTGCTCTTCTGTGGAGCAGATAAATGCCGTCGGTATGTCCTTATTTATGGGCTGTGCCTGGTGATGCTTCTCCCGGTTGTCCCAGGATGTCTCTCGCATCTTTATTAAAGAGCCGTAGAGCCATAGTTTTTAATAAAAATTCATCCAACCCCTCCCCCCTCCCTCCCAGGCCACAACTCCATTTTTTATCCACCCCTCCAGGCCGCCAGCCACCCCCCAGCCCACTCACTTAATTTATGTACTGTGGCAGTGGGTGGTTTTTGGTCCTAATAGTTTTTAACTTAAATAGGAAATGGTACCTTGGCCAAAAAAAAAAAAAAAAAAAAAGAAAGAATGGATAGAAAGGACGATGACGACAAAACCGACGAGGACAATGTTTCTTCTCTCTCTATCTCTCTCTAAATTTTATTTTATTTTTTTGTCCAACTATCTTTTGCTCTTTCGTCGTATTTTTCTTTGGCGTCTTGGAGGCGGCGGCGGCTTCTTTTTGGACCACAAGCAGGAGGCCATTGAGTCGTGTATCTTGCCAGCATCTATCGCCTCCCACCACACATCCTTGGAGAGGCGACCCATCCACCATCCTGGTGGCTCCTTATGCTAGATGGCTTATTTTATCTGTCTGACTTGGGTCCTGTGCCTCCTGTTCGTCCTTAGCGTCTTGTGTGTCGTCGTTGTCGTCGTCGGCGTCGGCGTCTTCGTCTTCCTCGTGTGTCGATATTTTATTTTTATTTGAAAAAATCAATTTATGGGCTCTTTTGCAATAAACGATTTCTCTTTTATTTGTCCTGGTCGTCGCTGTTCGCCCCCTTGCTTTATGGCCGCATATCCTTATAATATTTTCTATAGTTGTCATCGCTCCAGCTACGCCATTTTTCAGCCTCCATTATTCATGGTATGTGGTATGTCCTCCCACCTCCCACCTCACATGGCCTCTTCGGGCAACGTGGAAACCCAAGAAAAATGACCCTCAAAATGCATTTCTTCCTCTTACCAGAGAGATATATATTTATCCCGTTAGGGGGCATGGAACTATTTGCATTTGAAGTCGGCCAAGTGCAAGGGTTAGACCTCATTAAACTCTGTCCAGGAACTCCTCTTTAGTTGCCACTTTCCATTGAAATGTCCCTTTTAAAATCCCTTTTATTCCCCTTCCTCTGCCACGCCCTCATAAAGCATAAAAGTGCTTGAGGTTCGACACTCACTCTTTAAAATAATATTTTAAATATTTTTTTTACACTTTTTTGTGGTTATGTGTGCCTCTCAGTGTGCCCCTCTTCTTATTTGTGACAAACAGTGTGACCATGTTCCAGAATAAAATTCCAAATTAAAATCCCCCCCTTGTCAGCTTAGTTTTTGGGGCAAGCAGGCCAATCCAATTTGTGATTCATAAACTGAATTTCATTTCCATTTCAGGCTTTCCATTTCGAATGCCATTGGAGGTGTGTGTGAATGAGTATACCCCCTTTGGCAGCCACCAGCACCAGCAGCACCCCTGACACATTTGTGATCTATCAAAAAGCAATTCACTCAACCGAACCATCAGCATTCATTCGGATTCCATCCATCCGTCAATCAATCAATCATTATGCTCATAAAAATTAGCACCATCGAGCGGTAAGCGGAACAAATGAAATGCCTCGCCGGCAGCAATGTTTTGCATTAAAATTAATTACAGCAAGATCTCCCACAGCCACCCCTTTGTCCAAAAAAAAAATGGGAACAGAAAGGGTTCTGGTCCCTGGGCATGCCCTCGGCGACAATAACCACTAAAAATCCATCAACACGTCCAATTGGTACAAAAAATCACGGGGCCAGGGGCTATGGGTCTCACTTTTTTTCTTTATTTTTAAACAAACACCTTTGGGTGTTCCCCAGCGAGGGGAGATTGGAAAGCAAGCACAGCCACTCGTGAGGGGGGCTGGATTCTTTGGTTCGAAACCGAATTTTGAATTTACTTTCTTTCTTTCCAAAAGGGGGACTAATGGGAATAATACTAGGAATAGTATCACTCTAGAGTCTAGACTCTAAGGAGAGTATCTGATACCCGGTACTTCTTGTGGAATTAATATAATCTCCGCTATAAATGGATTAGATCAAGTTCTTAACTCTAAAACTGAACTTATGACTAGAATTATACGATACCTGGTACTTTTCTTCTTTTCCAAGTCTTTGGTCTTGGTATTCTGGTATTCTTTCTATTTCTTGATAGAATAAAGACCTAGACTGTCTGATACCTGGTACTTTTCTCGTTTTCTATGTTTTTCGATTTTATTTCGAATATAATTGAAGTTGTGACCTAGACTCTATGATACCTGGTACTTCTATGCCAACTCAGCAGATAAGAACAGCTTCCTAACTCAAATATTTCAAAAATAAGTTATAACCGGAACTACTCTCAGCTTCTTATAATCTAAAATAATAGTTATAGCTCTTATCTCAAATATTTCCCACCAAAGCGATGACCCAGACTATGTGATACCTGGTACTATCTAACCTTTAAGCCCCAAAAATTCCCCAGCACATGTCTCTCATCTCGAATATTTCCCCAAATGAAGTTAAGATCCTCATAAAAATCCCTTGCCCTTGCAAAATTCAACATAAACTACATTTTTGTTTGAAAAACTTTGTTCTGGAACTGGAAATCAGTTTTTTGAAACCATATTGTAGTTCTCCCAGATGGTTCTCCCAAATAAAGTAATTTCCCCGAAATAATCATAAAAATCTTTCGAACCACAATCTTTGGAATATTTTCGAAAAGATTTGAAATCTTTTAAATTCCAAGAACCGAAATGCCCTTTAAAAATCACAAAAAATCGTATTTATTGTCTGAGAACCACACGTGTGGGGGCGGAGTGTGTGTGGGCGTTGGGGCGTGGCAGTGTTGTAAAATCTTACAAGCCGACGAGTGACAAGGGAGCAGAACACAAAAAAAGGGAGACTGGGGGTGGGAGGGCAAATGTTTGTTTTAAAAACAAACTTTTTATTGCCACAAAGTGGCAAGCAACAAGAATGGGCATTTTCAGGTGGAACTGCACTTTATCACCGTTGCAGTGGCCAATAAATTGTGACAGAAACTCTTTTATTTTTTTCGTCCTTAAACGCCTGATTGTGAGGATGACAGGGATGTGTGTAGTCCCCTGGCTCCTCATTTCCTGTCTCGTGTTTGTTTGTTTGACTTCCCATCTACCGATCGGAAATCGGAAGTGATTTTTTGATTTTTTTTTTTTTTTTTTTCGGCAGAGTGAAGCGAGTCGAACTCTTTGATTTGATTAGTGACTAAGCCCCGCCTCCCTCCCTCCACTGATTGCTCTATGAATGGAATCCCGATGAATGGCCCCACAAGGACAACAACAACAACAAAAATCCCCTCTACCTCGCCTGAAATTCCTTCGTTTTTTTTTTTATCATTTTTTTCCCCTCAATTTTTCAGCCTCGAAATTGATTTGGCTTCGTCAGCGATTCTCGGACTGGCACTGGCCGACAGATATAGCCTGGAATCGGGAATTAGCTTGTTTCCTGAGCTGTCGCTTTTGGCGGCACATGTGCCACGGCCTTCTCGCCAAATTGAGTTACGAGAGTGGAATGCTGCCCTTAATGAAGCTCCTCCGATTTCTGTGAGTGTGCTGGGATATTTTTTTCCCTTTTGATTTTTTAAGATTTTTCTTTTTTTTTTGCAGAAATTTGTTCTACTTGTTGGAAGGGGATTGGGATTGCGTTTTAAAGTTTGGTCAGCACAGGTGAGTTTTTGGGTAATTTTTAGAGGTACTTTTAGGTGTTCTCTAGGGATATTTTTAGATTTATTTTTTGGAATAGTTTTTAGGTGATTTTTGTATTATTTATCTTAGGAGCTACTATTTAAGATTAAGTACAAGGGATATAAGGACTAAATGGAGTTATTTTTAGGGATATTTTTAAGGGATATTTTTTTGGAAGATGTAGACCAAGTTTTTCTATATTTTTTACTCTTTTTTTATGAAACTTTTAACATTAAAGCTAATAAATGATTAAATATTATAATTTTTATATGATTAACCCTTTAAAGCCCAAATCCTAGTACTCTTTCTTACCTTAAACCCTATATCTAGAGCTATCCTAAGAATTTCTACCATTTCACCCCATAATCTCATAAAAATCATCTATAATTTTTAATGAAACCCCCCCCTTTGTTTTACTTTCAAGTATCGCATTACCCAAAAACAACAAGAACAACTCTATAAAATTCCCACAATCTATTATTATGATTCAATGTCAGTTTCTAGGCTACGCAGTGGCCCAGCCTAGGCCCTCGGGCATTTTTCACTTCTTCCACTCATTAGAGACCCATTAGTCAGCGTAATACCCGCGATGATCCATTCCAGTCCCAGGGACTCGTTAAGAAATCATTTTTCACAAGGAGCTAGAGGTAGAGGTAGAGGTGGAGGTAGAGGTAGAGGTAGAGGTAGAGGTAGAGGTAGAGGTAGAGGTAGAGGTAGAGGTAGAGGCAGAGGTAGAGGTAGAGGTAGAGGTAGAGGGAGAGGTAGAGAGCTAGAAACAAACAAAAACCAAAAAAAAAAAAAAGAAAATCTGAATGGAAAAGCAAACGAATGTCTAAGAATAGACATTTTCCGAGGGGGAGATGGAAATCTCAGAGACTAGCAGGGTGGAGGAGGGGCACACGCACTTGTTGAAAATAAAAACAAATTCTAATAAAAAAAAAGAAATCAGCGGGGCAATTAAATTCATGGCCTTCGCCCCTGACCCCTGACACATTTTTGATAAAAATTTTTATGAAAATTACCTTTTTGGATATTTTTCCTCGCCTCGTCTGTCGCTCGGGGCCCCTTAGGTCAGCTGCTCCATTTAAACACTATAATTAATTAACGCGAAATGAACGAATTTTGATTTTCTTCTTTTGAATTAATTTTTTATTGTATTATTAGTGTTTTTTTTTTTGGGGCTTTGTCTGTTTGTGTATTATTTTTGTTGGTATTATTTTTTATTGTACGCTTTTTGTTTGCTTTTCTGTTTATTCTTTCTTCCTGTTTTCTGTTTTCTGTCTTTGTTCTTTTTTGTTTTTTGTTTTTGTTTTTATGTTTTTTTTAATAACTTAAATGCAATTTGTTCTAATTAATTTTTATGATATGTTGAATTAATTGCATTTTACTTTCGTAATATATTTGGACTCTATTTCAGTCTATTTGAGCTTTGTTTACTATTTAATTAATTAATTATCAAATAGTTAATTACGAGTAAATCTAATTAAGTTTGAATTTGAAAATATTTCAAATATAGAAGATTCTTTTTAATTCTAAAAGTTTCTCTTTTCTTTTAATGTTTATTTTTTATTTTTTAGTTTTTAGTTTTTTGTGTTTGGCTTCGGGTTTTCTTTTTTTATTTTTTGTATTCCGAGTGCTTCTAGAAATTGAGAAAAATATTTTAAAAATATATTAGATTAGTTTATAAATTTTAAATTCAAAAAAGGGTTTAAATGTTAAAGATTTTAAGTGAAATATTATTTAAAAATTATTATAATATGATTTTTAGTAGTAATAGTATTTTTTTTCTAAATTCTGTAGAGTTAGGAACCTTTTTCTAATAGAGAATCTCATTTTTTGAAGACTCTTCTGAAAGAGAGAGTCAAAGAGAGGGACAGAAAGAGGAGTCTTCTGAGTTAGGAACCTGTTTCTTATAAAGAATGTATGTTTTTTTTAGAACTTTTGATACTTTTTTCCAAGAAAGAGACCGAAATAAAGGAAGAAAGAATCAAGAGAGACAGATATATTAAGTTGGGAACCTTTTTTAGGACTCTTCTGAAAGAGAGAGTCAAGAAGTACCAGAAAGAGAGGGCAGAAGAGAGAGAAGAGAGACAGAAAGAGAAGGATATCTGTTCTTTTGGAACCTTTAATACTTTCTTCTGAGAAAAAGACAGAAAGAATCAAGATAGGCCCCTCTTCTTCTAAAAAAATAACTTTAAAGAACTCTTTTTACTTTCTTTCTTCCGGTGGACCCAAAGAAGGCAAGAGAGACAGCTATAGAGTGCCTGAAAGAGATGGAGCTCAAGGAAGGTAGAGCCCCATCCCCATCCCAATCCCCAGCCCCTTGAATTATGCTGCAATAAATTTCACCTCATAAGCCAATAATGACGAAAACTTTTGTGTTGCACATTTCGTGCCATGCGGCTGGCCTACTCCTGCAATGTCCTGCCCTCAGCCCCTCCCTCCGCCCCCTGTCCAACTCATTTGCTCTTCCTTTTTGCCGCCTGCCTGCATAACAATGTCCTACATTCCCAACACGTACTCTGCCATAGCTACAGCTATAGCTATAGCTTTGGCCATATAGCTATGGATGCTATTTAACAAGCGGCCAAGGGGCGTGGCACCGCCCCACCCCATATCCGAGGTGCGAGCGAGAGGGACGAATGCGAAAATTGCATACGAAACGTAACGAAAATGCAAAGTGCAAAGTTATTGAGACAGAAGAGTGGAAAGAGTGGAGAGTGGAGAGTGGCAGAGTGGAGAGTGGAGGCCTGTCAGTCTCGCACATATATCTGTACATATAATATTATATATAAGCCCCACTCGCCCCTCCCCTGCCCCCGCCCCTGCTCCATGTATGGCCTGCATATGCGGGCCCTGATTAAAGCCAACTTAAAGCCAGCGGGAAGGAGGCCAACAAGGGGGGGGAAGTGGCTCGGATTGGGAGGAAAAATAATCTCAATTTTAATAATTATAGTTTAAATTATACTTGAAGTTATAATTTAATAATAATACTTAAATAATACTTGAATTAAGATTAAGTTTGTTTTATTTAATTATTATTTTAATTTAATTTTTATTCTTTAACAAGAAAGTTATAAATAATAATTAAATAATAAATATAATAATAAGTAGAAGTATTTTAAGTAAGTAATAAATAATTAAGTAATATTATGCTATTTTATTATGTATTATTACTTATCTATTTCCATACTATTTATACTTCTATCTGTCTATACTTATACTTTACTGTTATATTATATTATATTATATTTTTTCTTATATTATTAACAAATCTTGTATCTTTTTTTCCCATATTGTGTCTTACTTATATTTAATCTTTCTTTTTAATATAATTATATATAAAATAAGTATTTATTCTGGCAGTTTCTTTATTCAAATTCTAGGAACTATTATAAAGATTCTTAAAACTATTCTGAAGAAACATAAACATAAAGTAGAAAGAAGAAATTCTATTCTAAAAAATTAATTATAGAATATATTATATATTATATTAAAAAATTATTATATATTTTTATTATATATATTATCTTAAAGGAACGATTCTAGGGGAACTGTTCTCTAGATAGTTCTCTGTTCTAGGGGAAGAGGCACTATCCTCAGAGAACTAATATAAGCTACTATCTTATAGAAACTGTTACATAGGAGCTATTATTAAATAACTATTATAGAATATATATTAATATCTATCTTTTTTAAACATTATTCTATAGATCTACTATCTATAGAACTGTTATAAAGTATCCTAACTGTCCGAACTATCCCAAGAAAACTAATATATTAGATCTTTTATAAAAGTACCATCTTATAGGAGCTATTTTTAAAATAATTATTATTTTATTATATATATTAATATCTATCTTTTAAAAGACTATTACTTAGATCTAATATAAGATTACTATTTTATAGGAACGGTTCTAAGCTATCTTCTATATTAAAAACTATATTCTATTATAAAAGTACTTATAGGAAGTACTAAGTATCTTATAGGAACTATTACATAGAAGCTATTGTATCTTATAGAAGAAAAAGAACTATTATATAGAAAAGATATCTTAAGAAAACTATTATATAGATCTATACTTTTACTATAGATAATAGATATAGATATAGATATAGATAAGACTGTCCTATGGGAGCTATTATAAATGATTCTATGAGATCTTTTATATAGAAACTCTCCTTTATAGAACTTTTAATATATTATCTATAATCTATAGTCTATTATTTATGATCTATTATACATAAGCTATTATTTTTAAACCTTTTGCCCTTATTTCATTAATAATAGTAACTTTATTTAGACTTCTTTTTATTTTTTTCCTATAGATCATCCATAATATTAATATTTAATCAATTTCTTAGCCTATTTTGTATATAAAATCATTCCATTTCACACTTCACCCCCTTAGACTCTAGTCTAAACTCTTAATTTGTAAACCGAGTTACCCCCTAATTGTTGCCAGTGTCGGTAGCTTCATTTGGAGGTGACTGCATAATATATGCACACATCGCGCCTTCTGCCGCTGCCTCTGCCGCTGCCTCTGTCTCTGCCTCTGCACATTTTCCCCATTTCCCATAGCTCCCCCCCCCCAGCACCCCCCCTTCGGGGTGATATATGGTATAGTACAGTTAAGTAGTCACTATATACCATGGGCTGGGCCTGGGCCTGGGCCTGGCCGGGCCAGCACAAACATTTCCGGGCTGCTTTCGTTTTCAAGACAAAGCCAAAAGTCGAACTTCTTCTTGGCCCGAAAAGGGGTTGAGGCGCCACCGCCACCGCCATCGTCATCGTCAGCTTTGAATCTCGGTCACGAGGAGCTCCAATATGGGTGGGTAATCATGGCCCGCACAGACAACAGTTGGACAAGGACGGCGATTGTCGGTGGAGGGAGATGGGCGATGGGAGGTGGGAGGTGGGGGAGCCAGGGGCGACATAAATTGGCGGCGGTTCTCTATGTACGGCGAGTCGTGCCATTAAATAAATATTGTGTAATGCGACGTCCGTCCACGTCCATGCCTCACTGTAGAGGCCTCTGGCCCACTTCGCCCTTTGCCCCCCTTCCTGCCCGGCTTCCTTTGCCTTCTTCTCTTCCCCGCCGCCATCCTCACACTCTCCTTGGCGCAAGTTCACAATTAAATTTCTTTTTTTTGTTCTGATTTGCACTTATAGGAGTCTGAGGGGGAGTTTAATTGGGTTTTTAATTCAAAAGATAGAAAGTTATAAGAAATTGATGGAAAGTTATTAGAAATTCATATAATAATGTATTTCAGGTCCTATCTTGTGAGGATCTTTACATCTCAAGACCTCTGAGGCTCTAGACCTCTAGACTTCTAGACCTCAAGACCTCAAAACCTCTAGACCTCTGAACCTCTGAACCTCTAGAGCTCTAGACCTCGAGACATCAAGGCCTCTGGACCTCAAGACCTCTAGACCTCTAGATCTCTGGACCTCTAGACTTCTAGACCTCAAGACTTCTAGACCACAAGACCTCTACACCTCTAGATCTCAAGACCTCAAGACCTCTGAGGCTCTAGACCTCAAGACCTCTAGACCTCTGAGGCTCTAGACCTCTAGACCTCAAGACCTCTAGAGCTCTAGACATCGAGACATCAAGGCCTCTGGACCTCAAGACCTCTAGACCTCTAGATCTCTGGACCTCTAGACTTCTAGACCCCTAGACCTCTAGACCTCAAGAGCTCAAAACCTCTAGACCTCAAGACCTCTAGATCTCTGGACCTCTAGACTTCTAGACCTCAAGACCTCTAGACCTCTAGATCTCTAGACCGCAAGACCTCTAGACCTCAAGGCTCTAGTCATCATAATTTCAAGACTTCCAGACCTCTAGAACGCATTATCTCAAGCTCTCAAGACGTTAGGACTTTGGACTTTAAGACCTCAACACTTTTAGAGCCTCAAGACTTCTGGACCTCAAGGCTCAAAGACCTCTAGAGCTCTAGACCCTCTAGACTAGCTCTAGTCTCAAAGCCCTTAGACTTCAAGACTTCTAGACCTCAAGACCTCAAGACCCATAGATCTCAGGACTTGGAGACTCTTAGATCTAGATGTAGGATTTCTTGATCTTTAAAGCTCTAGATCTAGATGCGTAGATCTATCTTATCTAGACCTTGAGATAAATATATATATTCCCATAAATAGTTACTTCTTAAATCAATACACTAGTCACTCTTATAGCTCTAATATTAATAGACTTTTGTCCGACAAAACTGTTCTCTGGAATTTTCCATTTAAATATTCTATAGAATCTCTACTTTTCACTTCCATTGAAGTCTAACCAAGTTAAGGCATTATTATAGACTCCTGGCTTTTCAGCCACGCCCCCCTCTCTTTCAGCTTCTTCTTGGTGTAACCTCTTAGTCTTCGTCTTCCTCTTCTTGCCTCGCTATTCAGCGCCATCGCGAGGCACGCTTATTCACACTTATCGAAGCATACTTATGGGCGCAGGCGAGGCTTAAGTGCAGGGTGCAGTGAGCGAAAATGCTTAAAAAACAAAAATAATAATTAAAATATAATTATTTAATAATTAAGTGATGAAGTTTTTAAGATTGAGAGTCTGTGTTTCTCTGAAATATTATTTTTAAGTGCAGGATGATGTTGTTGCTTTGTTGCAAGTGCATGAATAGTGTTGTTTTCGCTTTTTTTCGCCTCTTGCATTTTCGTTTTTGGGGGCATTCGCTTGATTATGTATATTTACCCTGCAACACATTGAGGAGCCAAGCTGGGGGTAGTAGTGGCCTGTAATTGCTATTTACACTGGCACACAGACACAGTGACACACTGCGACACACACACACACACTGAGCAGCAGAACATGGGAACAATTATGTTTGTGTGAGCCTGATTTGATGGCGATAGCAAGAGCCACCAGGCCAGAAACCAAATCAAAGCCAACAGCAAACAAATAAACACAAACACCATCGCATCGAGGACAAAAAGGAAGCAAACACACACATAGATACTCACTAACACTGACACCAGATACCAGATACTAGATACTAGATCCTATGCATGTATGCAAAATTTCGCAATGGTTTAATGCGCGATGCGACCTAAAGACCATGCCATTCCCATCTACATAGGACGAATGGGGCCAGGAGAGTACATAGAGAGCCAGGATCCCCAACAATGCCGGCCAGGATGTGTCGAGGCAACAACAAAGGGAAGGTCTGCAAGCAGTCACTTCTTTTTTTTTTAAATATTAAATATGTTTTAGTTTACTTTGTAGTATATGGTATCATGTATAGTTAGTCCTTTTAGAAATGTCCTTTAATTTGTATTTAAATAACTGTCCTCACACACATGTCAAGGCCCATCCGTTAATGTCTTTTGTCGGTTTGGCTTCCTCTTTTCCGATTCCCAAATAGGTCAATCGTGAAGCAAGAGGCAGCTCTCTGGAAGTAACTACTATCTGCTACTCTTTAATTCCTAAACAATAAACAATAATATTATAATATTATAATAAATATTATTATATTTGTCCATTAAATACTTGACATCTATGCCTATATCTAAGAACTATCTTTTAAAAGTATACATAAACTCTAAACTATCTTTTAGGTCTCTAATATGTATCTCTCTCTCAAATGTTGATTGTTTTTTCATAAAAAATATATTAATAATCTCTAAAAACTTCTTCTTTTTTATTTTATAATAAATTTATTATTATTTTGTTTCATTATTGTTTCTAGATTTAGATTTTCATACCTTCTCCTAGCTATTTCTTACATCTCCCGCCCAACCGACCAAGGGACGCTGCCGCATAATGTACGGCTAGTAAGGAAGGAAGATTGTTGCACAGATGAGGCGTTTAGAATAAAGGATTTAAGATTGAAAGTGGAGCAAAGTGACAAAATGTGGCATAGGGCATTGTAGTCCGAACATAATAGTGCAGTTTCTAGACCTTCTACTATATATCTATATCTATATATCTATATATCTATATATCTATATATCTATATATCTATATATCTATATATCTATATATCTATATATCTATATATCTATATATCTATATATCTATATATCTATATATCTATATATCTATATATCTATATCTATGATAAGCCACATCTATTAAGTATTACTCATTCTGATCTATAACTATTATTACTATTAACTATTACTCAATGGCTAAGTTGGCTATGGAGATTGAATGTCTCACGAACTATTAGATGAGCTATAACTCCTTAGGTCTAGCTCCATCTAGTATTTTAGTATTAAAACTCTATTAAAGCCCTTAAAGTCTACTAGACTGATGGACCTAAGACTGATAGAATCATAAAATCTATACTTTTAAGCAGATTTCTTACAGATACTATATCTCCAATCCATCATCTCCCTAGTCTACATCTCTCTTAAGCTTCTCGATCTATTTAAGCCAAAAACAGCCCCTTACTTGATTCCTAGCCTGGAAAGTTACTGAAAGTAAGTGCATGTCGTTTTAATGAATTTATTTTATTTTTCATCCATTTAGTTTTGCATTTTTTTGTCCCACACTTCGTGTGTGTGTGTCGGTGTGTGTGTGAGTGATTTTTTCTTAATGTCCCTGCCTACAAATGTGTGTGTTTTGTGGCAATTCTCGGTTTATGGACATGATTTCCTCTGCTCGCATAAATAATTGAAAAGACGCAGAAATGAAATTGAAATGAAATTTCATATGCCATTATGTTCCACAATTATTCCAATTGTTATTCTTTTTTTTTATTCATTTTTTTTTATTCAACTTTGCACTGTATATTTTTTCACTCTATCGAGCATATTCTTTCATTTTTTTTTGCTGCATTTCTGCATATTTAATGCGAAAGCGCCAACATTTGCATTAATTCTTTCTCTCATTTTTTCCTCTGGCTGATTTTGATGTGATTGTGTTTTTTTTTTGCATTTTTTGATGATGATTTAATAGCCAGCCGGCCTAGAGGCCCAGGCCAGGAAGCCAAAGTGGCCATTTCTTTGTCCCACTCCCACTCCCCCTCTCTCTTCTGCATAATTTTGCGATTGAGCCTCAATGCAAGTGACAGAAAATAAATTAATTGAACGAATAACACTTTTATGAGATCATTTTTTGAATAATTCTTGCCCCTTCTGGCTGCCCAATCTTTTCAATTTAATGCCCCACAAATACTGAAGAATTCCAAAAAAAATATTTCAAAGGCCATAAGGCCAATGGGACGTTTTCGGGGCTGCGGCTCGTTGGCTTCCCAATGAGCGATGGCCTGGCGGAGATGCCACAAGACACGAACAAATCATCAAATCAACTCGACATTTATTTTCGAAATATTGTAAGTTTTTCAGATTCGGTCCGCCTCCTTCTGATTTCTGGTTTCTGATTTTGTTTATGTTTGTCTGGCAGTGGCAGCTGACTGGCCGAATTGTTTATAAAATTGTTTTAATTAGAAATAGTTTCGATTAAGACAATGGAGTATTTTTGTCGCCTCTCTTCTTCTCAAAGCGTAATCTCCAAAAAAGGGGCATTCTGGAATACCAAATCTCCTAAAAAAAAAGAGTCTCTAAAACCATTCATCAAAGAAGGTGAAGAGGTACTACTATTATTAACTATTCAGTTAATAGACCTTTTTCCTCTAAGAAGTTTCTTAACTTTGTTTAAAAAAACATATTTTATAATCTCTTATTTAAAAAAAAGCCTTAAAAACTCCAAAAAAACAGTATCTCTTGTAAGTATTACTATTCTATTTTTCAAAAACCATTCAGATTAGAAAGTTCCAACCTAAAAACCCTTAAAAAAACTACCTTTTATTAGTAATTATTATTCCAAACTACAAGAACCACCCAAATACAATCCAGATATTGCACTTTTTCCTTCAAAACCAAGTATTTTTATTCCAAAAACTATCCAGATTCGGTAGATCTCTCCTCCGAAAAGGCCTTCGAGACCTCTAAAAATACCCCTTTTAAGTAATATTCCCCTAATATCCCCGAAAATAAATCCCAAAACCCATTAGCCATTAGCCATATCTTTTCGGTGAGCAATCGGCTTTGAATTGTGTTTTATTATTCATTCGCCATTGTTGAAGAAACCATATTTGTGTAATTCGTTCGCACTTCGCTGGAAATCATAAAAACAAGAATAATGGCGTTTGAGAAATAATTCCCCAATGCCCAGGCCAGAAACATATACATATATCGCCCGATCTCTCGCATGGGAATGGATATTTATTTATATAAAATATTCTTTGATTCCCCGCGAAATAGGTCAGGTTTTCCGAGTCGGAGGTGAGTTGGGGGATTTCAACGCGACCATTAAAGAACACCGCCAAGCGGAAGTGTTTCACACAAAAAAAAAAAATTGCCCACAAATCAGCGCCCATCAAGATCATAAAAAAAGCCACCACACACGCACTTCTGGATTTAAAATCAACGATTGATAGTATATAGTGCGAATGATATGGAAAAAGTTGGATAATTCACACACCTTGAGCCACTCAGTCAGCCTCAAAGGCAGCCCCCTTGGCTGCCGCACATTTTTCCGGTTTTCCAGGTATTGTTTTTCCTTCTTATTCTGTTGCTTTTATTATTTTTTAATTTAATTTTTTATTCTTTATTTCTTGTCACTTGTCCAGAGTACCTTTCCCAGTGGCTTTTCTTTATTTTCGAGTTTTGGGATATTTGTTTGTTCCGCCAGCTGCTGTTTCATGCACACGCACTGCATTTCCTCAAACATTTTCCGACATTCTTCTACTTGCCACTAAGATAGCTTTCTTTTCTCGTCGCTTGCTTTTTGCTTAAATATTTCTTTCTATTTTTTATTTTCTTTTCTTCTCTTTTTTTCTCTTTTTTTCTCTTTTTTTGTGGCAAGCTCACAACACCGCACGTTGTTGTTCTTGCTGCTGTTGGGGTTTGATTTTTGGTTATTATTAGTAT
The DNA here is from genome assembly GCA_035047585.1 of Drosophila monieri. Taxonomy (NCBI): domain Eukaryota; kingdom Metazoa; phylum Arthropoda; class Insecta; order Diptera; family Drosophilidae; genus Drosophila; species Drosophila monieri. Next base: position 7,385,843 of record JAWNPJ010000061.1, on the reverse strand, counting down.
TTGATTTTAGAAATTAGGCTTTGGGTTATTTTTGTTTTTTTTTTTTTTTTTTTTTTTTTGTAAAGAGAGCACCTTAAAAAAATTTACAAAAAAAATTCTCAGAGTCGCGCGTGAAAAAATTAATTTAAAAAAAAATTAATAATAATAATTGCTTTTTTTTTTTTGAAGAAAAAACTGCAACCGCACATGTGTGTGCCTGCGTGGGTGAGAGTGTGTGCGTACTAAGTGGGAATGCTGCTCAACTTCCGTTTCCGCTTTGCACTGCACTTCCGTTCAGTTCCGTTCCGTTCCGTTCGGCGCTTCGATCTCGACACGACTCGGACTTTGGAGGCGAGACATGCCGCTTCTGCCTCAGTCGCTCTGCCTCTGCTTCAGTCGCTCTGCCTCTGCCAGCGCCAGCAGCGACTGAGGCGTCAGCAGAAGCCACAGCAGCAGCAGAAGCAGCAGCCGCCACACGAGAGCATCGGAGTTCGCAGGCAACGAAGTTGCAACTCCCGGAGTTTCTCCTCAGAAAGTGCAATATCCCCGAAAACACCATTCGAGCGGGGTTTTAATTTGCAAAGTTTTCAAACAGTTTGTGGGTCAAGTATGGAGAGTTTCCAGGACTAACAGGACCTTATTCTACAGTTATTACTTTTTGGAAAACTCTTTTTTTGAAAAACTCTTCAGATTCCTACACTTTTTATTTCCAGATTTATTTTTAAGTAATTTTCTTTATTAAGTTTTTGGTTTTCTAAAATATTTTCAAAATGAAATTCTTTAAAAACTTGATTTTCTCAATTTTCTCATCAAACTTTTCAATAAAAAATCTCTTATATTTCAAAATTTCATTATTTTTTACAATTTTTTCAAACTAGCACAAAGTTTTTGTTTTGAATCTTTGGTTTTGGGAAAGAAAAGTCCCCTTTTCTAAAAAATATCCCTATTTTAATTTCAAAACCATTTCGAAAACTTGAACTTGATTTGAAAAAAACTTTTTTTAAACATTTCATTAAAAATACTAATCAACTCCTTGTCTGACAAACTTTAAAAAAAAATATTTTTTTTTTTTTTTTTGAAATTTTGGAAAAACTTTCAAAAACACACACACACTGACACAGACGCTGACACACAAATGCAGTGACGCGGTGGCGGAGTAGCGGTATTCACAAAAAAAAAAAAAACAAAACGTCAGAAAAAAAAAAGAAGATCGCACAGGAGCTGAGAGCAAGGAGGAATGTGAATGTGATGAGGATGTGACAGAAAGGCAGAAAGGATAAGACGCAGACCCGTGAACGTGTGCGAACACGCGGAAAAACAAATGCAAACTGTTTTTGCTGCATGGCGTTTCGGCATTTCGGCATTTTGGCGTTTCGGCATTCGGCCAACGCCGGCGTCGACGTCGCCGTTGGGGGCCGATGGCCGACAGCCGACAGTCGAGAGTCGACAGTCGAGAGCCGAGGCGGTCGACGAAACCGTTAGCCGAAGCCTCCTCCGGCAGACAGACAATAATGGCAGCAATGGCGAGAGCGAAAGAGCGCGAACGGTGCGGCCAGAAAGGGAGGGAGAAAGCAGGCAAGATGCTCGGAGACACGAACCGAACACGAGATGCGAAACGAAAAATTGGCGACGAAAGTGCCGCTGCCGGCGTCGCTGTCACACTCTCTCCCGCAAAGCTTTCGCCGGCAGGAGGTGACACGTACACAGAGAGAGAGAGAGAGAGAGGGAGAGAAAGTGGGTGGGAGAGTATGCAAGGGGAGTTGAAATGAAACCCGGCTTCGGTTACGGAAATGAGAGCGCTGCAGCAGGAGCAGGCAACTGTTCGTTTGTTGTTGTTTGTCTGCTGCATTGCTTCATTGCATCAGTAATTGACAAATTGCCTACATTGAGGCGCTAATTTCTTAAGCGAAAGAGAAAGAGAATGTAACGGTAATGGCAGCGTAGCTTAAGTTGAAGAGCAGGTAACGGTATTCGGCTTCAAAAAGAGAAATAAATTATAAGAAATTAAAACTTATTTTTTTCAGGTTTTTAATGAGAAATATTAAAAGAAAAGTTTAATAAGGTTTTTCCAGCCTTAAAATAGAGAAATTTTTTAAAAAACAAAAGAATTAAAAAAAACCAAAATCTAAATAGAACTTTACTGTTAGAATCCTAACAGTAGAAGCTCGCTAACAGATCTTACTGGAAACTATACTACTGTTAGCTAAGGCAGCGCAGTCGCAGTCTCAGCTGACGTCGCTGCCGCCGTTAGCGTCAGCGTCGGCGTCGCTGTCAACGTCGACGCTGGCCGAAAAAAACACGTTTTTGTGTTTTCTGTGCAGAAGGCATTCACACCGAAAAGTTTTTCCTGCTGCACGTGCTTTTCACGTTTTCCCCCAAAGGCCCCGCCTCCTCCCCCACCCGAGCATCTCTGCCGCTCGCGCGCTCTTTCTACCACGCACTCCCTCTCTCTGTCGCACACGCTTAGCCGGTTTTTTGTTTAACAAAAATATTGCATACCTAAGTGGGCCACCGCAAAAAAGCACAAAAAAAAATGATGCAGTTTACTGTTATTTTTTTTTTGGGAATATTTTCAAAATTTTGAAACAATCTGGCACAATGTGACGTCACTGTTTTGAAATAAATTTCAGAAACTTGATTGTTTTTTTTTTTTTTTTTTTTTTGTAGGTGATGCAATCACATTCTCAGTCTCCGCTCTCGCTCTTGCACTTCAAACTCTGATTTAAATTTTTATTTTTTTTTCGATTTTGTCGTTTGTTTTTGTTGTTGTTGTTATTGTTTACTGTTACGCGAAAGTATTGCCGAGTGTTGTTGTTGTTGCTGTTGTTGTGGCAACACTTTTTGGGGTCTTCAGGACGAGTCTTGAGGTGAAAGCGGCGCGTGTTAATGCACCACTTCCTGTTGGGCTACTGTACCGTTATTATTTTGTGCATTGCCGGCAAAGCAACTCTCTCTGGCTCCACTCTGCTCCACTCTCTCTCTCTCTTTGCCACTCTCTCTGCAGGAGCAGCAGGAGCAGCAGCAGCTGGGAAAACTGCAACTCCGGGCATGCGATTTGAAAATTGTGTCGTCAGCTTGACACAATTTTCCAGAAATGCGCCTGGAATGGAAACACATGGCAAACAAAGCCCTCACCCCCCCACACCACCCCACCGCACCCCACCCCATCCCAAGTGGGCAAAGATGGGTTAACATCCAGAGAGCTTTGCAGATGCGCGCCAACTTCGGCTAACGGGATGATGCTCGTCGGGTGGTTTCAGTTTTCGGCTTTTCGGTTTCGGTTTCTCCGTTTTCGGGGCTTTTGTTGATGTAGGTCTGGATTTTCAGGACACGTGTCCCTGGTGGCAGCGGAGGGGGGCTTTCCCCAATTTTTGGCCGCATTTCCTTAAAGGCCTATTCTACGCCTTCCTAATATCTCAACTATTTTTTTTGTAGCCATCTTTTAGGCTTCACAGGAGTGAGTCTTTGGCAAAAATTGTTTATTTTTTATTTTTATTTTATTTTTTTTTTTCTTCTTTTTGCATAGGTATTAGTGGCACGTGTGCGTGTGAGTTCAATAGCATTTTGGGCGAAAGGCAACAACAACAACAACAAAAAAGAACAGAAAGAAAGCAACAACAGCAGCTTGCAGCTGCAGTGTGAGAGCGAGAGAGAGAGCGGGAAAGTTTCGGACAAAACAGAGAACCTGGAAGAGAGCTTAACAGTCGGTTAACAGTTAGTTGGCAAACGCGATTGAAAGCTTTTCAGAGCGAGAGCGAGAGAGTGGGGAAATTAAACGGTACTTCTGCAAAAGGATCGCGAGATCAGAGTCGTGGGGAATCAGGGAAATAATGGGGTTAGTAAGTGGTAAGAGGGTTTTGATGGGGATTTTTAAATATTTTTATTTAAAATTTGTATTAAAAGTATAGAAAATGGAAAAAAATAATAATTTCTTTCAGTTCCAATTCTTAAGCCCTGTTTCCCAGCACATTTGAATAATTTCCCTCAAGAATATATTACTAATTCCCGAATAATTCCCAATCTGATAATCGTAGTACCAACACAAGACATGAATAACACTAATGTTGACAATATTATTCTTAAAAATAACTGTTCCGATAATAAAATGCCCAATATTCTTAATAAAAACCTACCCAACGCAAATCTCCCAACAAAACCCCACTAGGTTAGGACCTGAAGACCCAAACCCGATAAGATAAGGTTTCGGAAATGTTATATTACTTTGCCTCACAAAGTGTAAGGTTCTGATAAGGAAAACCAATAAAAATTGTTAATTTGTTGACAAAAAAATCAAATATTTCGATATTGGAGTTGAAGCAAGGGAAATGGGTGTCTGATGACGTCTATCGGAGACTGATCAGAGACTGATAGCACCTCGTAGAGCCCCATTTGAATAAAAGTACCAGAAACCCCCATCGAAAAGACTCCATGGCTGCCCTCTACAGTTACCAAACTCTTTGAATATTTATTTAAAACCTAAACGACTGTCTTTAGGCCAAAAAAGGGAAAAAGTGCTGCTCTGGAGTTGTCGCCGAAAGTAAAGCCTAGAAATTTTGGAGCTACAAAGGCATGAAAATGCTACAAATGCCACAATACCATATAGGGGCATATAGATAATACGATTGTCCGATCATTTCCGGTGATGGGGATACCTATCCGGGGTGGGGCTGCGCTGGTGACGACGGTGGTGGTGGTGGTGGTGGTGGGCCTTGCAGCTGTGCTTCTGGAGGGGGAAGAGGCCGACGAACTCCTTGATGGTCACCTCCAGGTAGAGCGGCTCGGTGTTGTTGTTCGTCAGGATCTTGAGGTCCTTGCCGCCCAGGCGCATGTAGTGGCGACTCGACTGCATGAATACCCTGCAGTCGTGGGACTTCCGAAGGCCCCGCACCTTCAGGATCGAACTGACACTGGCGTCCAGCCGACGATTGAAGACGGTCATCACGGCGTGGATGGGCTGGGGCAGGTCCACGCTGGCCATCCACAGGGTCAGGACATCAGAGTCGCCATCGCAGTCCTCTTCAGACTCCTCCTCAGCATCGGTGGCTTCATGGAAGCGCACCTTCCGACCAGATTCCAGGTGGCTGCGACGATTCCTGCATATCATCACAAACAACGGCAAGTGTCCTTCGTAGCAGGCAAAGGACTTGGGCAGGTCCTTGTTCGGCGACGGCATGAACCGGCGAATGGGCATCGTGCAGGGACGACCCCTGACCCCGCCGTAGACCATCACGGACATGCAGGCGTTGTGGCCGACATCCATGCTCATCGGATTGAAGATGATCAGCAGCCGGTTCTCCTCGAAGGACTCGCGCACCTGAACACCGGGCTCGCTGTGGTCGCGCAGGAAGTGCCCCAGCAGGTACTCGTTCGCCACCAGCGGGCACTGGTCCTGGCCAAAGGGGCAGGGATACCGCTCGCCCTGGCTCAGGATCGGCTTCACCACAAAGCCCTGGGCGAGGATGTGGCGGCGGTACTCCCGGTCGGAGGTGTCCTGCAGCAGTCGCAGCTGCCCCAGACGGAACTCGATATCCTGCCGCTGCTCGTCCAACGTTAATTTCGAAAATTCATTCACAAAGTACCGAGTCCGCTCCACGTCGTCCTCCGCCTCGAAGAGCGGCGTCTTCAGGCAGCCGGCGTCCAGCCGGTCGATCGGCTGGTACTTCAGGGCCTCCCCCAGCCGGTAGAGGCCGTGGCTGGGCGGCTGGGCGCAGTAGTGGACGGGCTTCGCCCACACCTCGGTCAGGGTGTCGGTCAGGAGCGACATCGGCTCGGCCCCCTCCATCCCTAGCTGCAGCTCCAGCTCCTCGCCGGGCTCCGGCTTGGCCAAGGACATGCCCGGCGAGGAGGAGCGGCTGACCACCTTGAGATCCTGCTCCGAGCCACTGCGGCACATCCGCTTGGGACCGTGGCGACGGGGCGTGGCCTTCAGCAGGACCCGGACGGATCGCATCTGGTCCTTGGAGGACCCGGCGGAGGAGCTGTGACTCGACGGGCACTTGGCCGGCGGCGCATCCTTGGAGCGGGATGGCTGGGCTAGGGATTCGCGCTTCCAGCGCTGGTCCAGCGACTCCTCGGAGTACTTGATGTTCCTGGGCGCCACCAGGACCTTCATGGCCCGGGAGGCCGGGCTGCGGACTTGGTATCTGGGCGCCAGCACCTCCTCCATGCCGTCCGCCTCCCGGATGTTCATCTTCGCGTATCGGCAGTTGAGAACCGGCTCCGGACTGGCCGATCGCGAGTAGTCGGGCTCGTCCTTGGCGTCGTGGAGGATGTCCTTGTTCCGATACTGGTACTTGTCCCCCTGGCACTGGTACTTGCCGGGGCAGGGCTTGCACGCCTGGTGCTTGGCCACTCGCTGCTCGCAGGCCTCCATGTCCTTTGTCGCGGGATCAGATCCTTGAAACTTGTGATGGGCAGGGCGCTTGTGTTCCGTTTCCGGTTGACTAAAGATTTTTAGAAGTGTGTCTCCGTTCGCCTGACCTGTCTGGCTGAACCGACGGGGCTGAAATGAGATCTCCGGCCCGGCCGTTCCCCCAGCTGTCACTCTCCCGTTTGACATCCTTCTCAAGGCTACATTTCGGAGCTCCGATGCCTCCGGCAGTTGTAGTTCAAAGCCATCTCCATGTGGCAACGTCTCTGGATAGCCCAATCGCCCCTCGTCCAAGCAGCCCCCCTGCATCCTCCCCAGCTTGGTCTTCCGCTTCCTCCGCTCCAGGTACTCCATCGAGTACAGCTCCAGGGCCGTCAGCGGCAGGCCCATCTTCTCGAAGTGCAAGCTCCGCCGGTAGAGATCCACAAAGCCCACCGAGTTGGCGCGCAGCTCCTCCGAGGAGTCGGATATGTCGTCCTCGGTGGGCGGTCGCCTTCTCTCCCCCACCGTACTTCCGCCCGCCGCCCGGTCCTGGTCCGGTCCTGCTGCCCTCCCGCCCTCGATGCGATGGACCAGCTTGAGGTACCCGTGGGCCAGGTGGCTCATCACCCGCTTCACTAAATGGACTCTGGACTTAGCCGGGGGTGGGTCTATGGAGTAAGGACATGTTCTACCTACCAGCTGTGGATTTTTGGGTGAAAGTAGGAGTCCTGGCACGGCCATCATCCTCGTCGTCCTCCTCCTCCTGCTCCTCCCCCTCCTCCTGCCCCTGGGAGACCTGATCCTTTTCCAGGCTGCGACTGCGATGATCCCTGCCCCCGATCCTAGATGCTGACTGGGCCGTTGCCTTCAGCTCCGAGTAACAGAACTTCTTGCCCATTGTCCTTTTTTTATCTTTTTTTTTTGGGATTTTTTTTGCTTTTTTTTTTTAAATCCAAAAGTTCGACCGAAATTTCACCGGAAAATGTCAAGATTGCTGGGGTTCTGGCATTTTTTTTGTTTTTGTGGCAAAAAATGATGCATTTTTGATAAAAAAAATACAAGAAGTTGCCTCATAATCGTTACCCACCTGGGACTCTAAAATCGCACCTGTGTCTGCCACCTGAGCCGCGGTATCTCGGGCTTATCTCCTCCCTGCCCCGACTCTGGGCAGCTGGCCCGGCCATAAAATCACTCGACTCCACCACCGCAACCTGAACACCTGTTCTTGATAAGCCCGAGACCCTCTCGAGACCCTAAAACGCCGTAAAGTTATACCACTCGGTGGCCCTACCCCCGCCCCTCCGGATCTGCCGGATAAGTGAGTCACTGTGTGACGGTTGTGGGACTTTTTGAATGGAAACAAGTCCCCGACTCGGGGAATTGTGGAGCAAGTTTTAGATTAGAGGAGTATGGTAGCTTTGGGGTAGAACTTGAGGGGGTTTCAGATGTTAGAATAGGCTGAAGGTAGTCTTTTATCTCAAAGATCTCCAAGTAATACTTCCCAGTCTTGTACTTCATGAGAGCAAGTTTTGGGGTAGAAGTGTGAGGGGTTTCAGATGTTGGAATAGGTCGAAGGGGGTAGTGCTACTCTCTACTATACAGACTCTACTTTTTTCATAGAAACTTTATCTCAAAGATAGTAATACTCCTCCCTCTTGTACTATAAGATAGTTACAAGTTTTGGAGTAGAACTTTGAGGGGTTTCAGATCTTGGAGTAGGTTGAAGTACTAAGTGGAGGTACTAGCTTGAGGTACTAAGTGGAGGTACTAGCTTGAGGTACTAAGTGGAGGTACTAGCTTGAGGTACTAGCTTGAGGTACTAGGTCCTACTATAGGTTGAAGTACTTTACTTTATAGTCATACCTTAACACTCTTTTTAATGAAACCTACCCTTTCAGAACCTATCCTGTTTGAAGGATGGAATCGCAGAAGAAGGTCCTCATTGGAAGAAGCACAAAGTGCTGGTCCATCAGGACACTGCACTGACACAGCATGAATGGAGCTTCGAACTGCTTCAGCACCTCCCATATTCCCCAGATCCAGTCCCCAGTGACTATTTCCTGTTCTCAGACCTTAAAATGATGCTCCCTGGCAAGAATTCCAGGACTAATGAGGAAGTCATTGCCGAAACAGAGGCCTATTTCGAGGACAGAGACCAATCATATTGCAAAAATGGGATCGAAAAGGAAGAAGACTGGAAGATCCTTATAGTCGGTGTATCGCCCTCGAAGTGGCACCTAAGTTGAACAATAATTTTCTTACTTCCTTAGTCCCGGGACTTGTCAGCCGAACTCATAGTAGTCCTTTTATTGAAACCTATTCTAGAAGACACTAATTCCCAGCTTTAAGGATGTAAGGATGGGTTGAAGAGCAATGCTCCCTTTACTTTATGGCACTTGTAGGGAGTATGATAGTCCTTTCATTGACTCTTAATCGTTAAGATTTGAGGTGTTGGGAAAGGGTTGAAGATCCTTACTCCCTTACTTTTCTTACTTACTTATTGTACTTTACTGCTACTGCTACTACTTTAACTTGGCATTCTTTCCATTAAAACCCATTCCATGACCTTTATATTGCAACCTTTAAGATAGTAGTACTCCTCTTTCCCTAGGGGCCTAAGCCTAACACTTTAAGGGGTTGAAGATTAGGTTGGATTAGATGAGGTTGGAACTATCCTATTAGCTCCAGATGTTAGAATAGGTTGCAGTGAGTACTTTAACTTGACACTCTCTTCATTGAAACCTATTCTATAACCTATAAGATAGTAGTACTCCTCTTTCCATTGACTCTTTATCTCTAAGATAGTAGTACTCCTCTACTCCTAAGGGAGTAATAGTTCAGTCCTTGAACTATAGCTCCTAATAGCTCAACCCTATCCTCAGGTTGAATTAGATGAGGTTGGAACTAAACTACCAAGTCCAGATGTTAGAATAGGTACCAGTGAGCATAGTACTTCGCTTTAGAGTGCCACAACCTACCCTATAACCTATAAGATAGTAATACTCCTCCTTCCTTTTACTTTGTAGGACTACAGCAAGTGTTGGCTTGGAAGTATCCTATTAGGACCAGGTGTTGGAAGTACAAAGTACATAGTTAGGGAGTAGAGTACTTGCGGTGCACTATCTACTCTATACTAGGTGTACTCTATACTAGGTGACATCTATGCTATGTATAGTATGGAGCTTGAACTCAGGGGCATAAAGGTAGGGCCCGAGAGCAGCTGTGGTGGTGGTATGTTGGGTGATAATCCCTCCGGCGGTTGAGGGTGATTCCTACTTGTGGTCCGTTCCACGGAAGCTACACTCGAAGTGGGTTAGTCTTAAGTACCGCCCTTGGCCCTGAGTGACTGCCTTTACTTTGGACCAGGTGATCCTTCCAGGTGGCTTAACCATGGTTAGTTGGTCAACGTTCTATTGGGGCTGGGTTCTTGGGTCTTGGCACTAGGTGCCAGCACACTCTTTCGATTGAAACCCATCCTACTCCTCTTTCCCTTAGGGCTTAGGGTGTTGGAGAAGAGAAAGGAGGAGAAAGGAGAAGAATAGTCTTCTCGTTGAAACTCAATCTCTCAGAACTAAGCAGACCTCGAGGGGCTGAGGTGAGGCGCTTCTCCCCTTTCCAGCCCGATCTTGACCCTTTCTTGATCTCATCACCCCTTTGCCCTCTTAGTCCCGTAGCTCCGCAGTTACCCCTTAATCACCTGTCGCCAGGCGATCGCCAGCTGCGACGTTAATCCGCTGAGAGATAACAACACCCATTAGCGGAGCCCCAGGCCCAGTTGTTTCTGAATTTCAGAAGCCTATCGCCGGAGATAAGCCGTCCGAGTGCCATAAACGGGCGGAGAGGGAGGAGGAGGAGGAGGAGGGCCAGGAATCTAATCACCCGGAGTACTCCACGCCATTTCCGATACAGAACCGGACTAATGGCTTGATTATCGTTTGGCGATACATGTTTTAGTTTAGTACGAGGCGTGCGGCCGGCGCGACTTGATCGATCCTCCTTATTTTTTTTTTTCGAGTGTGTGGCAATGAAAGTGATTCTGTTGGTGACCTTCGGACTGGCGCTCGGCCAGGTCCTGGGCCAGGAGAAGCTGGGGTGCATCTGGTACGGGGAGAGCCACAAGATCGGCGCCCACTGGCAGAACCTGGCCGACACCGACCCGGCCCGGCCGCTGAACAACGCCGCGGCGGAGGCCATCTTCGCCCGCCGGTGCCCGCTCCTCTACAAGGAGTACAAGGGGGAGAGCGGGCAGGAGGAGCTGGAGTTGTGCTGCGACGCCGACCAGATCAACACCATGGACACCGGCCTCTCGCAGGCCGACGGCGTCTTCTCCCGCTGCCCCACCTGCACCCGCAACATGGCCCAGACGGTGTGCGCCATGACCTGTGGCAAGAACCACACCCTCTTCCTCACCGCCCACACGGCCGAGAGTCCGGAGGGGAGGGACTATGTCGAGTCGATCGACTACCGGATATCCGATCAGACCGTCTCCGGCGTCTACAACAGCTGTGTGGGCATCCAGCACACCCAGACCGGTCGCCCGGCCATGGACCTGGGCTGTGGCGCCTACAACGCCAAGACCTGCAACTACCGGCTCTGGTACAGCTTCATGGGTGACGCCAGCGGCGACTATGTGCCCTTCCAGATCAACTACAAGTGGTCGGATGACGCCGTGGAGGGCGGCACGGAGGGGGAGTACCTGGAGCTGTTCCCCCTCAAGTGCGGCGAGAGCTACGAGGGCAGCTACGCCTGTGCCTGCATCGATTGCGACGAGTCCTGTCCCCAGACAGAGGCGCCCACCGGGCCGGAGGAGCTGTGGAAGATCGCCGGCCTCTATGGGGTGACCTTCATCGTTGGCCTGGTGATCGCCGGCCTCTGCTCGTTCCTCATCGTGTGGGGCGCCCGGAGCGGCAGCTCCTCGCCCAAATGCTGCATGCCGACCCTCTTCGGGGAGTTCTTCTACGTCGGCTTCCGGCACTGGGGGACGTTCTGTGCCCGGCATCCGATCCTGGTGCTGGCCCTGTGCTCCTGGGCCATCGCCGGACTCTCGTACGGCATCCGGTACATGTCCATCACCACCGATCCCGTCGAGCTGTGGGCCAGCGAGAAGAGCCAGACGAGGATCGAGAAGGACTACTTCGACCAGCACTTTGGACCCTTCTACCGCACCAACCAGCTCTTCATCAAGGCCATCAACCAGACCAACGTAGGTTCCTCTCCGCCACCCAGTCACTCCTCTTCTACAACCCTGCTCCCCCTTTCCAGTTCACCCACGAGGCTCCCAGCGGACTCCTCAGCTTCGGCCCGGCCTTCGAGTACAGCTTCCTGAAGGAGGTCTTCGAGCTGCAGGAGGCCATCATGCAGCTGGGCATGGAGGAGGGCGAGGGACTGGACAAGATCTGCTACGCCCCCGTCCTGATGGCCGGCCAGGCGCCCGACATCGACCACTGCGCCATCCAGTCGGTCTACGGGTACTTCCAGCACGACATGGCCAAGTTCGAGAACTCCTACGTGGACAGCAACAACTTCACCATCAACTACCTCAACCAGCTGGAGGACTGTCTCAGGTGAGTGTCACCTTGCGTCCAGGCATCCTTGAGAGATTCTTCAACCCCATGCTCCTCCACAGGGTGCCCATGATGGAGGACTGCTTCGGGACGTATGGTGGACCCGTTGAACCGGGCATTGCGGTGGGTGGGATGCCCAAGGTGGCGGTGGGCGAGGATCCGGACTACATGCTGGCCACCGGGCTGGTAATCACGTTCCTGGGCAAGAACCAGAACGACGCCACCAAGCTGGGACCAAACGAGAAGTGGGAGAAGCTGTTCGTGGACTTCATGAGGGACTACCGGAGCGACAAGCTGGACATCGCCTACTCGGCGGAGCGATCCATCCAGGACGCCATTGTGGAGCTGTCGGAGGGGGAGGTGGGCACTGTGGTCATCAGCTACCTGGTGATGTTCGCCTACGTGGCGGTGGCCCTCGGGCACATCCGCAGCTGCCTGGGCTTCCTGCGCGAGTCAAGGATCATGCTGGCCATCGGTGGCATCGTCATCGTGATGGCCTCGGTCACCTGCAGCCTGGGCTTCTGGGGCTACCTGGATGTGACCACCACGATGCTGGCCATCGAGGTGATCCCCTTCCTGGTGCTGGCCGTCGGGGTGGACAATATTTTCATAATGGTCCACACCTACCACCGGCTGGACCACTCCCAGTTCCCCAGCACCCACGAGGCCATTGGCGAGGCCATCGGCCAGATCGGCCCCTCGATCCTCCAGACGGCCGGCAGCGAGATGGCCTGCTTCGCCATCGGCTGCATCGCCGACATGCCGGCGGTGAAGACGTTCGCGATGTACGCCGCCATCGCCATCCTGCTCAACTTCCTCCTCCAGATCACTGCCTTCGTGGCCCTGATGGCCATCGACGAGCGGCGCTACCAGGACGGTCGCCTGGACCTGCTCTGCTGCCTCCGCGGCGGCAAGAAGGAGACGGCCGACCAGAGGAGCCAGGAGGCGGGCATGCTGGAGAGCCTGTTCCGGAACTTCTACTCGCCCTTCCTGCTGGCCAAGTAAGTGGTTGTCCCAGCCGTCATCCTTCCACAATCCTTGCATCTCTTCTTTCTCTCCTCCCCCCCAAACAGACCCGTCAAGGTGGTCGTCCTGCTCCTCTTCACGGTGGTCACCGTCCTCTCCATGATGGTGGTGCCCTCGATCGAGAAGGGTCTGGACCAGGAAATGTCCATGCCCAAGGACTCGCACGTCGTCAAGTACTTCCGCTACATGGACGACCTCCTGGCCATGGGCGCCCCCGTCTACTGGGTGCTCAAGCCCGGCCTCAACTACGCGGAGCCACTGCAGCAGAATCTCATCTGCGGCGGAGTCGAGTGCAACAACAACTCCCTCTCCGTCCAGCTGTACACCCAGTCCCGTTACCCGGAGATCACCAGCCTGGCCAGGCCGGCGTCCTCCTGGCTGGACGACTACATCGACTGGCTGGCCATCAGCGACTGCTGCAAGTACAACGTCACCACCTTAGGATTCTGTTCCAGCAGTGAGTGTCATGGCCTCCAGACCGCCTCCTGATTCCTTCTAATTATTTTTTTTTCCAAATCCAAGACTCCAAGAGCGACGACTGCCTGCCCTGCGAACGGGGCTTCACGGAGGACGGCCTCCGTCCGGATGCCGAGACGTTCAACAAGTACATTCCCTTCTTCCTCTTCGATCTGCCGGACGCCGAGTGCGCCAAGGCCGGCAGGGCCTCCTACGCGGACGTGAGTAGACTCCCCCAGAAGACTCTGAGGATCTAGTCTCATACATGATCCTTGCAGGCTGTCATCTACACCATCGATGAGGAGGGCATGTCCACCGTGGGTGACTCGTACTTCATGCAGTACTCGGTGACCTCCACCACCTCCGAGCAGTTCTACTCGCAGCTGCGGGAGGTGCGACGAATCGCTGGCGAGATCAACGGGATGTTCGAGGAGAACGGAGTCGATGCGGAGATCTTCGCCTACTGCGTCTTCTACATCTACTACGAGCAGTACCTGACCATCTGGGAGGACACCATGTTCTCGCTGGGCATGTCCCTGGTGGCCATCTTCCTGGTGACCCTCTTCGCCACCGGCCTGGACATCACCTCCACCCTGATCGTCCTCTTCATGGTGCTCTGCATCCTCGTCAACATGGGCGGCATGATGTGGGCGTGGAGCATCAACCTGAACGCCATCTCCCTCGTCAACCTCGTCGTCTGCACGGGCATCGGCGTGGAGTTCGTGGCGCACATCGTGAGGTCCTTCAAGCGCGCCGAAGGATCCGCCCAGGAGCGCGCCCGCCACTCCCTCAACGTCACCGGCAGCAGCGTCCTGTCGGGCATCACGCTCACCAAGTTCGCCGGCATCGTCGTCCTGGGCTTCTCCAACTCGCAGATCTTCCAGGTCTTCTACTTCCGGATGTACCTGGGCATCGTCCTGATCGGAGCTGCCCACGGCCTGATCCTGCTGCCGGTCCTCTTGAGTCTCATGGGGCCGCTCAACAGCTTGAACAGGACTTCCCAAGAGTCCAGGGCCTCCCAAGCCTCCAGGACCTGGAAGGCGCCAGGAGACCCTGCATCCTTGGAGGCCTCCGAAGAAGTCCTTAGGGCCTCAAGGACCTCCCAAGCCTCTCAGGCAGAAGCTTCGAGTGCCTCGAGGACCTCCCAAGCTTCCAGAGCCTCTCAAGCAGCCAGGACATCTGAAACTTCCAGGACCCTGGAGGCCCCGGAAGCTGCCAGTGGCGCAAGGACCTCCAGGACCTCCACTTCCCTGCCTGACGCCCAAGCGACTGACATTTCGGAGGCTTTCAAAGTCAAAGAACTATGATCCTGTGCCCCAGGAGTAGCGGGCATGATCCTTAAAGGATATACCTGCTAGGTAGTGTGTAAAAAATGTGGTGTGCCTGGAAGAGAGTGCCTGTGTGACTGCGCGATTGATAGTATTTATGAACAAAATTTTAAACAGGATTTTAAATAAAATAAAAAATAAAGATGACTTGTATGTCCTGGCCCAAGGACTCGTTGTTCTTGATGGCTTTGTGGCCTTGTGGCCTGGTGGCCTCCAGGGGAGTTGGTAGCTGCTGAAGGTCTTACGCCTTTTGGGCAAACCGCTTGGAACCACAGGGCGTATGCTTAATATTTTATGAATTAATTAATTAATTAATTAACAAATAATAGCTCTAAATATTAGTGAGTAATTATTTTAAAAACATTTATTTATTTAAATTCAATCACTAATTTCTGCCGAGCCAACAGGGCGTATGAGGGATGTAAGAATATCAAGTAGCCGCCATGTGGTCAGTCCTACAATAATTTTTTATTCAAAAATTAATCATTTATGGAGCATTGTCTCTATTATTATTTTTGGCCTGAAGAGCAATTAGATGTCTTGCCTTTCGAGTGTTTTTGATTAAAAATAATATAGTTTAGATGAGATTTTGGGCAGAAAACTCAAACAATCAGCTCGGACATTAGGATTCATGGCTGAGAGGCCGACAATTGGAGAGCATAATCATAAATGTATCAACTAATGCATGTGGCAGAATCAATTAGCAATTATCCCAGCACAACACACACACAGATACACACACACACACGAGATGAAGTGCAAATTGAGTTGGCCAAGTATCTGTTGGCCTGTTTTTCATCCTCCACTTAATTTCCATTGAAAAGTGGCTGTCTATCCCGCCTACCTCCCTCCCTCACTGCCTCCCAGCCTGCCTGCCTGCTGGCTAATGCCAAAAATATACCAAATGAGCCGGAAAACAACTCGAAAAGAAAACAAACACGTGGCCTGATTCACAACACACACACCACACACACCCCACCCCCACACAACACACAATTGTATAATATTCATTGTGATCTTTGATTTGAAAATGCATGACAAGTGCGGTTTGGTTTGTAATTTGTGCATTTCGAGTGTTTTTTCATTCAAAAGTCTCTGGCTGTGCGGTGATGGCCATTAAAGACTACTTTCTAGACTTCTTTTGATCTTAAAGCCAAATCCCCTTGAAAGCGTTAAGGTTATTTTGTATCTTGAGCAGACATGGGCACACTAAAACTAACTGTTTGCCTTAAAAAGTGAAATTGAAGCTAAAATTAAGTATTTGTTGGCATAAACACTTCCCAAAAAGATATCCCAGCATCCATTTGGAGCATCTTGCCAGAAAAGTCGAAGCATCCACGCGGCATAAATCAT
Organism: Drosophila monieri; assembly: GCA_035047585.1. Classification (NCBI taxonomy): domain Eukaryota; kingdom Metazoa; phylum Arthropoda; class Insecta; order Diptera; family Drosophilidae; genus Drosophila; species Drosophila monieri. The sequence continues at coordinate 7,369,785 of JAWNPJ010000061.1, read as the reverse complement.
TCGGATGAGCGGCAGGCACATTTCCCACTCAAATTGCGGCGAATCAACGAATTAATGCCCCAAGTGTGGCAATAAAAATTCAAATTAATTGATTTTGTTTTTGGTGTTCGGCACTTTGGCATGTGGCATGTGGCATGTGTGGCCCTGGCCCCAAAAAAAAAACCCAAAAAATTCAAAAATAGGACGAGAGGCGAGAGCCTTAGAGGCGAAATGCGGCCAAATTCGTACATGTTTCCAGTCCTGGGCCCATAACCAGGTCATAACTCACGCCAGGAAGGCATTCAAATAAAATTCTGCGCATAATATTAATCGGTTATTGGCCAGGAGGGCCGTAAAGGCCTTAAATGTATCAGAGTATTGCCATAAAAGGGCTTTCCTTTCTGGCTATGACTAGGCCTCAATCCGTTAAGGGTATTTTGTATAAAAATGCGATCTGGCCACACTAAAAGTGACTAAAAACATGAAAAAGCTAGAAACTTGGTCACATTTCTGTTTTAATTTAATAAAAATATGTCCTGTTACATATTCATCTCCTGATTTCATAATCCAAGCCACTCCCTAATCCATAAAAAGGCTTTCCTTTGGGAAATGATTCTGGCCATGACTAGGCCTCAATCCGTTAAGGGTATTTTGTATAAAAATGCGATCTGGCCACACTAAAAGTGACTAAAAACATGAAAAAGCTAGAAACTTGGTCACATTTCTGTTTTAATTTAATAAAAATATGTCCTGTTACATATTCATCTCCTGATTTCGTAATCCAAGCCACTCCTTAATCCATAAAAAGGCCTTCCTTTGGGAAATGATTCTGGCTATGACTAGGCCTCAATCCGTTAAGGGTATTTTGTATAAAAATGCGATCTGGCCACACTAAAAGTGACTAAAAACATGAAAAAGCTAGAAACTTGGTCACATTTCTGTTTTAATTTAATAAAAATATGTCCTGTTACACATTCATCTCCTGATTTCATAATCCAAGCCACTCCCTAATCCCCGGACCACTGTTTAGAATCGAACTTTTCAATTATTGTGCAATTAGTAGCTGCATTTGTGAATTCCATTTAAATTGGCGTGTAAATATTTTTTGTTTCAGTCAACATAGTCAACATAGTTGGCTTAATTAATGCCATCCACTAAACCAGAAGCCAGAGGCCCAAAGTCAGTTGTTGTATGGATTTTGGCCCAAAATGACATTGCCTAAGCCGGGCTAAGCCCAACTCCAACTCCGCTCTCCGACTGGTTGTCGGCAAATTGCTTTTTAATACAAATTAATTACAAAGGAGGAGATTCAATTTTTAGGAGATACACTCCCATCCTCTTTTCTGCCCAAAACACAAAAAAAAGTTAATTAAAGCAACGCGCACATAAGCGTACTGCCACATTTTCAATGATGGAGATGGAATATTTAATTTATTCATTTGCTGACATAAACCCCGGACTATTGGACTGCGGAGTGGACTACCGGGGACTCTCTCTCCAGTCCATAGACGAATCAGTAATTTATAAACGTGCTTATAAGCCGCAATCCAATTCGCGATTCGCAGTTCGCATTCGCTATTCGCGTTTTTGGCTAAAATTACACTTGCATTGGGCCAAAAACCCATTTCCAAACAGATCCAGCCTCTCCCCGCTCCCCAAAATGCCATCAACACTGACAAAACTCAAAACTGGCCAACTGGCCGTGGCCATGGCCATGGAATTGGCCTAGTCTGTGGAGGGCACTTCCCCAGTACCAACTCCCAGGGACTTTAGGGGGGAGGAGCTACAACTAAAGCTAAAAACTCCAAAACTGAAACTGAAGCCAAGCGAACGAATGAGTTTTGGTTTTCTTTCCCTCCCTCCCTTTTTTTCCTCTTTTTAATTCCAAAATTAAAATTGAAAATGAATTAAATTTAACCCAAAAATTGCTAAAAAAAAAATAATATTTAATTTATAAATTATCCAAAAAATCATAAAAGATTATGATTAAAACTAAAAAGCATAGAATTAGGCTTATAGCAAGGCCACACTGGCCTGAATAATGTGCCCAGACTCGTAAAAACCAATCAAGTTTGTGCTTGTTCGACTCTAAATTTTTTTGCTAATAAATTAGTGCACTTTCAGGCTAAACACTCACCGAAAAAAGTGAACCAACAAATTTCTGAAGATTAAATTAGAGTTAAAATGACATTGACTCAATGGGTTAATTGAGAGAGTGTGTGTGTGTGTGTGTGTATGATTGTATGGGTGTGACAGCCATTTCCAACTAAATTATAACAACAACCTCAACAAATGCGCAAAATTTTGAGAAATTTCATGCAAAATGCAAAAGCAAAAGCAGTTTAGACCAGCCAGGGCAGGACATGCCGCAAAAAGCAGCAACAGCAACAGCAGCAGCAGCATCAGCAGCTGGTTGCATTAAATGGTGCACGTTTTCCCCTGACTTTTCCCTGCCACTTGCCACTTGCCACTCCCCCGGCATCCCCTCAACTGCCCACCGAACATAACGAAAATGTCAAACACACTTTTGACCAACACATGGATAGCTGGCACAGCGTGAGCTCAACACTCTGCCTCGCACCGCCATTCCATTGCTCCTAAAATTTCCCTCCCACCCAGTCCCAAAATAAGTCCCACGCCTCTGCTCCCTCTCTGTTTTAAAAGGGAAATTAAATTATAGCCATTTTTTTAAAGGGAAATGGTGATTAAAAAGTCTTTTTTTTATTTCTAAGCTTTGTAAAATATTTTAAATAATTACTAATACCTTTTCTCCCAGTGCCCTGTCGAGGATAACTGGGATGGAGGATGGCTCATAAAAGCCATGGCGCTGACAAGTGCCCCCCGATCCGATACGCCGCCACAGCCCCCCAAAGCCCAACCCCAGATGCTAAATGTCAGCCAAGATGGCAATGCAGCTATCGATTGATTGGCCTTCGATAGATTGCAAAGCGCAAGATAATAATTTTTAATTAATTTTTTTTATTCACTATTGGCACGCACACACACTCCCATACACACACACACACACGATGCTGTGTGAAGTGCATTGAAGAACACACACTGCGACGATGAATGTGTATAAAAATTAAAATAATGATAATTATTTTGTTGTGGTGCCACGAAGCGCTAGATAATCCAATTAATGGCCTGGCAAACACACAGCCACACGTGCACTCACACACACTCGTGTGTGCCACATGCCACATGTGTGTGTGAGTTGTAGAAAGGATGTTCTCGAATGTGCTTTAATCAAAATAGGAGCTTGGTTTAAGAAATAGGAGGAAAGCAAGGCCACACTAGGTTGCTTTTTGCCAGCTTGGCCACACTATTCAGGCCAGTGTGGCCTTGCCAATGACCTAGTTTTATTAGTTTTCTTCTGCTTTTTGCAAGTTTTCTTTATTTCCAAGTCTCCCTTGAGTCTGGTAACATTTTTCAAGCCAGTGTGACCTTGCTATCTACCCAATTTGATCAGTTATTAATATTTTATGCTTTATTTCCATTAAATTTCATTATATTTTCTATATAATGACTATCTTCCAACATTCTAAGCTTTCTTTTATTTCGTCCTTCAGCCTTTTCACATTCTGCTACCCAGTGTGACCTTGCTATCTACCCAATTTGATCAGATTTTAAGATTTGATACTTTTTTTCTATTAAATTTCATTATATTTCCTCTATAATGACTAGCTCCTCACATTCTAAGCTCTCTATTATTTCTTTCTTAAGCCTGGTAACATTTTAAAAACCAGTGTGACCTTGCTATCTACCCAATTTGATCAGATTTTAAGATTTGATACTCTTTTTCTATTAAATTTCATTATATTTTCTCTATAATGACCAGCTCCTAACATTCTAAGTCCTTTATTATTTCTTTCATCAGTCTGGTCCCATTCTCCTACCCAGTGTGACCTTGCTATCTAACCAATTTGATTAGTTTTTAAGATTTTATACGTTTTTTCTATTAAATATCTTTAAATTTTCTCTATAATGACCAGCTCGTAACATTCTAAGTTCTCTATTATTTCTTTCTTGAGTCTGGTCCCATTCTCCTACCCAGTGTGACCTTGCTATACCCCTAATTCCCCCCATTTCGAACTATTTTCAGCGAATCTGTTTTGTGGAATGCCAAACACCGCTGGGCACAGATAATTTTTACTGGTTTATGGCCAGCCACTGTTCAATTAAAATCATGGCCAATGATATCAATTAAAAGCAGAGAACACTGATTGCGGTGAGGGCTGGCTCTTGTCCCTCGGCCTCCAATATCTGTCGTCCTCGTCACTATCTTATTCACTCTTTTGGTTACACTTTTATGGCCCCCAGAAAGGCGAAGGAGGTAGGAAGCGGATCCCCTTGTGATTTATCACAAAGAAACAAAAAGGAAACCAACCATGGGGGAGCATTTGCTTATCTTCAGAGCTGTTGCCACGTTTGTTGTTTTTTTCTTGTTGCTTTTGGCCAACTTCTCCCGCACCTTTCGGGACTGGGCCCCTTTTCTCTCCGTTTATCGTAATTATGAATCTTTGTTATCGAAACGCCACTGATGCCTGCTCGCTCATGTGTGTGTGCGTTCAATCAAAATAGTTGATTTCCTTTATGCTAGTCTGTGTGTGTGTTTCCCGCCTCGCTATCTTGTCTTTTTTTTCATTGTTTGTCGTTGAGGCCGCATAAACGGATATGGCTATCGGGAGATGTGGTGGCAAGCGGCACGCAACCACAAACTATGTCCATTCGGGGGATATCTGAAAAGTGGATAGCCTTGGCTTGGTTGCAAGTCCCCTCGAAACATAGGCCACCTTGGTTTAATTATATGCCATGTGAGGCAATAATTGAAGCCTACTTTTAGGCTGTCTATCGTAGAGCTGTCACGGTCGCCATGAATATATAGTCTGACCGATCTGCGGCATCTGCTGGCCTGGCATTAACTTCCATTCACGTCCATCAATGTCCGTCATCGGCGAGTCCAAAAATTGCGTAATATGTGCTGGCAGCATCTGCACATTAAATCATAAATTCTCTTCCTTTTTCGCAATTAATATAGTTGGAGCACCCCCTCGGGTGCTTCCCCATCTCAGGTGACTGAAACTTGGACTGAAAACATCACATTTTAAAAACAACTTTGATGGGAAAGTTTTATTTTTAAAAATATTACTGATTAGCACTCCTTGCTCTGCTCAAGTTTTTATTCCATTCTCTTCTTTTCCAATTAAAGTTAAGTATTTAAATAATAAATATTTTAAGCTAGGATTATTGTAAATATATTTATTAAATAACTTTTAGAATTAAATATTTTAACCTCAAACCTTGTTTTTAATTTTTTTTCTTCTTTAGTATTTTTTTACTTTTATTTTTAACTTTTTTTTATACTTTTTTTATGCTTTATTTCTATCTATTTTCTCATAAAAAATTAATTCTAATATAATTTTTAATTTTAAGAAACTAAAACCACTTTTTCATAAAATATTTAATTTCTCTAATTTTCTTCCCTAAAAATTCCCCAAAAAATCATCCCTGTAGAGTAATCCCCCGCCATCTATACCCTCTCTTCCATGGACACCCCCTCTTCCCAGGGGGGAGAGAAAACCTCTTTGGGGCAGCTGAAGCTGGATTTTTGTGTTGCCACCTCGATTCTGATTTTTATCGCTTTAATGAAGTTTCATGCCGTTTATGCTGCCAGCTGCCAAACATTGATGTTCCTCCTCCTCCTCCTGCTCCTCCTCCTGCTGCGGGAATTTTGTTAAAAACTTTTGCGTCAATCCCATGACACGGCTACCCCCTCAGCCACCCGCTGACCGAGCTATGTTATGGGGCATTTGGGGCGCTATTGATGCACGTCTTTTCAGTCTATTACTATCAGCACTTTTTTCACTTTGCCGCATTTTGTTTTTTCTGCCATCGTTTTTTTATCCTTCCCCCCACTGGAGGATATATTTGGAGGATATATCTGCCAGGTTAGTGTAAACAGGGGGGAGGGGGGGGAGTGGTAGGTGCTGGCATAGTTTGTTTAAAGGACTTTTTGTTTATCTTTTTTTCTGTCTGTTTTCTTATCTGTTTATCTTTTTTTAGTTCTATTTTTTTTTAGTATTTTAATTTTAATTTTAATTTTAATTTTAATATTATTTTTCTTGACCAACATTTCTCTCTTTTTTTTTTCTTTTTCCCTCAAAGGGTAAGTCAAGGTTCATAACTTTTTTTTAGTATTATTTTTATGTTTTTTTATTATCCTTTTTTTAGCTGCCATTTTTTGTTGTTCAGATTCAGTTAACGGTTTATTGACTTCGCTCAACTTGTCGCCGTTATAATGTCAGCAAATTGTTAAAATGCTTTGTTAGGAATTTCAAACAATTTTTTCCCACTTGCCAGGACTCGCCGGGACACGCGCTCTCTCGCTCTCTCTTTGCTCTCCGGGCATGTGCTCCTTTGTTTCGCAAGGACCAGCAGGACAGGACCAAAAGTATGCTGTAGTTGTTGCGAAATAGTTTCTTCTGCTGTGGGTAATTTGCCAGCAACAACAAAAGAGCAAAAAAAAATAGAGATGTGGGCACACCACCACCACCCACCACTACCCACCACCCACCACCCACCACTACCCACCACCCACCACCCACCACTACCCACCACCCACCACCACCCCAAGAACAATGTTGCCACATTTAAGCGCGTTTGAACTCCAAAGTCATAAAATATTTGTTAAGCATTTTGCGCTCAATTTTCTTTTTGGCCATTTGCGCGCTGCAGGTCAACAGGCAGCCAAAAAATAGCCAGAAAATAAAAAACCTAAAAAAAAGGCAGAAAAGACCAGAAAGCAAACACAGCCGACAAACAGCAGAAAGCAAACAAACACAGCCAGTGGGAGTAGCCTTCTGGCTCTCCTGTTCTCCTCCCGATTCCGGCTATCCTGTGTGTCCTGTGTGTGTCCTCCCGAGGAATATAATAACCAATTCGTAAGCACATTCATTATGCTCTGCAAGCAGAGTCCAGAAATTTCCCAAAAAAAAAAACAATTTCTTGTTGAAAAAAATTTAGAATTGAAGCCAAAGTTGTTAGTTCGAGGGACTAAGGTTGTCTTAAAAAATTAAAGACTTTTTTTAAATAATATATATCTAAAATAATAAATTATATAATACTATAAAGTAGAGATTTTTAGGGAAATCTTTCATCAATTAAGAAAAAATGAAAGAATAATTATTTCTTTCCAAACTTTTAAAACTTTTCATAAAAAAATATCCACTTTTCAAAGAGTATTCCTTAGTTTTGATTAAAATTGTAGAAAAAAAGCACAGTCCCCCCTCTTCTGGGCCATTTTTTTCACACTTTTGACCAAAAATTAAAACACATTAGTGGTGAGCGCGAGTTTTTCTTTCCATTGGCAGGCAGGGAGGCAGGCAGGGAGGGAGGCAGGCAGGGAGGCCACCCACAATTCCCTTTATTAGTATTTGTGCTTGATTTTTTGTGCCATAAGGATCTCTCCCGCCTGCTCCTGTCCGGGCAGGTCCTTGTTGTTGTCAGCGTATTATGGCAAAATGACAAGCAAACAAATTATGTTTTTGTGTGCTTAGCGTGGGCCCCAAAACCGGAGCACTTGGCACAAGGTAGCCTCCCAGCATGTGGGCCGCAGTAGGGGGGGATGGGATGAGACGACAGTCCCCCCCCCTAAGCCAAGGGGGGGCGTGCTTAGCGGCCACTGGAATGAACATGCCACTGGTAACATTTCTATCGATGAGTTGCTGTCTCATTTCCATTTTTTTTTTTCAAGCAAATCTTTTCGGGATTTTCTTTAAAATTTAAATTCTTTTGTTTAAACTTTAGAGTCTCTCTGTCTCTAAAAAATGCAAGAAATACACTCGTCAAAAATAAAGAAACAAATAAATAAAATGTAAACAATGCTCTTTGTCCTTCGCACACTTCCCACACAAATCGCAGCTCCTTGCCACGCCGGGGCGACACCGCAATGCAAATATTCCAGCGCCAGCACGACCAACAACTCCCCCCCAACCACCCCCACCACCCAGAGCACAGACAACAACCAACACACAACAGACATCGGATAACCCCACAAATCTCTGAAATCGCTTGCGGCGCTTCTGAGACGCAGAGCAAATACTGGATAAAAATGCTTAGAAAGTGGAGAGAAAGCATTTGGAGAGCGAAGGAAAGCGCAGAAATGGAGAAACTTTGGAGAAAAATATCCACTTAGTCCATCGACTAAGGTCAGAGGTATGCGTCTCCTTGAGAGTTACTTCTAAGCCTTTAATATCAGTTTCAAAATATTTATCGAAGAAGCACTTCCACAAAATGATTATCGATAAATGGAGAATCGATCTAGAAATCGATTGAGGCATTTCCTTTTAGAATCGGATAAGAATTGGCGGAGATACAGACATCACAGTGGACCATATAGGACTTTCTGGCGTTTTTCAAGGAGATCCCATGGGAAAAGTTGAGAAAAAATATAAAAAATATTTTGCATTCGGATTTTGATGGAGAATTATCGGGAATCGATACAGAAATCGATAAAAACAATCCGCTTGATGATCGGATACGAATTGGCGGAGATATGGACATCCCCGTGGGCCATTTGGGGGTTTCTGGGATTTTTGAGGGGATCTTATATTTCCCGAATATATATATTTTCTTTAAGGAATAAAAAACATCAACTATCACGCATCCTAGCCACCTTCTACGCCGCCCATTGGCTAATCCAGATAAGATGAATAATTCCCCAAATCCATAATGTCCTTGAAGTCCTGTCGCTAGCCTTCCAGCTGCAGTAAACAAGACCGAAGCAGAAAAAAGGATATAAATAATAAAGTAAAAAGAAAAGGAAATGGAAAAAAAAAGAGACTCTGACCAGGACAGCTGGGCAGTGGAGCCGCACCCATTTACGTGCCCCAAAGTGGCAGTCATAACAAATTAAGAAGGTTACCTTTATTGCCATGGCCCAGAGCTGCAGCTCCCCCTCCCGCTCCCGCTCCTGCTCCTGCTCTGGCTCTGACTCCAGATTCAGATTCAAAATCTGCTCGGAGACGAGCTGGCTGCTTGCCCAAGTCCGAAATCTTTTTGGGAAATCTTTGCACGTTCCCAGTAGCGCAACAAAAACAGAGCGAAGAGAGGGGAAAAGGACTAGAGCAGGTCCTAGGTGGCTGCAGGATGTAGTAGAATACCCTTTAAAACAGGTCTCAGGGTTTAAAGGTAAAAATTATAAACAGAAGATGAAACTATTTGGGATTTCTGGAAGTAAGAACCATAGTTCCCTGATATATCCTTTATCCTTTAACCCTAAAATCCTTATTATTTAAGATCTAATCTCTTCGGAAACCATCTTAAAGAATTACCTAAAATATCCCCTCGAAAGGGTGGCCCTTACAGGCAAGAATCTAAAAATTATGAGACCCAAACTCTGCTGCGGTCAAAGTTGTGTTTGGTTTTTGTTGCTTCGCTCCCCCCCTTGGAGTCTTCGGTGGGCGTGGCCCACCGTAGAAAATGTAGGCAAAGTCCAAAATATATCCTTGCATCCTTGTGTGCCTTTTGGCATTCTCGTATAACCAACATTGATGCGATTGTCCTGCAGCCCAACAGTCCAACTCCCTCCAACTTGCAAGGTGATCGGGGCCAGTGTCGGTTTGTTGTGGTTTCTTGTTTGCTGTTTTCTGTTTTCTCTTATTTCTGTTGCAAGTTGTTGTCATTTTGGCAATTATCCTGTTTGTCCTTCGACTAATGCTCCATCAGGTAACCCCTGAAGGAGGTTTCAACCTCAAAACTTTGAAAATGCTGAGATTTTTGGTCGAAAATGTGTTTGTTTTTGAAGAGAAAGTGGGGGTACTAGTTTTGAACAAGCTCTAATCTGATTAATAGGGCTTTAGTGTGACCAGACTTGCTAATAAGTTAAGATTTATTGACATATCTTCTCGTTCTTCTGTTAAATGAAGAGATTTTCCCTCAAAAGTATATTTTTAAGAAAGAAATTAAGCAACATTCATAGACAACTTCCCATTTCCTTTATTAATTATGCTTTAGTGTGACCAGACTTGCTAATTAGTTAAGATATATTGACATATCTTCTTGCTCTTCAGTTATATGAAGAGATTTTCCCTCAAAAATATATTTTTAACAAAGAAATTAAGCAACATTCATAGACAACTTCCCATTTCCTTTATTATTTATGCTTTAGTGTGACCAGATTTGCTTATAACTTGCTCCCAAGCTCATAATTAAACTCTCTTTTAATAAATCCCAATCTAAAATACAAAAAGAACTCCTCTTTAACTTTAACTTTTCATCCCGAAATCGCTGAAAAGTCAGTGAGGCAACCTCAGAGTGACCAACGTGACATGTGATTCGATTGGCCTTTTGTCGCCTCCTGACAATTGAGCCAGCGGGCTCATTGCATTCCATTTTGTGGCGCCCGCTCATTAGCCTCTCATAAATCGCTTTATTTCGATGGTGCCAGCCCAGAACCCTCCTCACTCACTCTGGCCCCTCATCTATTAGGGTCTACGACTGTGTCCCTCTATCTCAATGAGTGTGTGTGTGTGTGTGTGTGTGTGTCAATGCCACACAATGGCACCTATGATATGCCACCTGAGCGAATGTTGCTCCTGTTCCTGCTGCTTCTGGTTTTGCTTTTGCTTTTGCTTTTGCTGTTTCTGCATTCAACGCATTCATTTGTCATACATTTATGCAATTTTCCCCATTGTGCCACGCCCCCAGACGCACACAATAGTAGGCGTTGTTTGGTAGAAGTGTTGCACACTGGTTGGGCACTGGCACTGGCACTGGCACTGGGCACTGTGCACCCCAGCATTTATTGAATTTTGTGACTTGAAGCATTTTACATTTTAAAACATAAAACAAGCCAACCAGAGTCGATTTTTGGGACTTATTCGATAGAAGATACTGTGTAGTTGAAATGTTTATCGATATATATCGATTACTAGGTTTCTAGAGCAACAATAGCTTAGCTAACTACTTGGTAGCTCTTTTATTTTCAAAGTTTTGCTGCTTTTGAGATAAATCTTCTTATGGCTCTTTTTTATTCAAATATTTGATATAATTTCTTGTAGTATCGATAACTATCGATAGATTTCTTGCTAGGTATCAATATTCTATACAATCCCCTACCAGAAACGGCAGAGCCTACTGTTTGTTGTAAGTTTGGGCCTGGGTTTCCAGGAGTGGGGGACTTTTCGTGGGGGATCCGGTAACAGGCCTCAGGTTCGTTTCTGTTTGGCCTTTTCGGCACATAAATTGCCCAGACCAGGCCAGACCAGACCAGACCAGACCAGACCAGGCCAGAAAGGACCAGGACAGGACCCGCTGTTGTTATTGTTGTTCGTCCTGTCTACCATTTAGCCGCATTTTGTTTTTCATTTTTTCTACCAGAGAGCTCCAGAGTGTACCAGAGTGCGTGTGTACGAGTGTGTGTACTGTGTGCGTGCGAGTGTGGGTGGGTGGGTGTTACATATGTATGTATATATATATATATATTTTTTTTTTTTTGGATAACTGTTGTAGCGTAGAGTACCGTATACGGTATGCACAACGGAAATGAATTGAAATTTTAAAACCCACAGCTGCGACCGCTTCCTGCGGCAAAAGTAGCACCAACCGACGACACTTCCCAATATACACAGATGTATGTACTTACACATGTCTGTCTCCCACACACCCCCCCACACACACTCCCACCAAGCATGACCCATTGTTGTGTTGTTGTGCGACTTATTTATGTGTTGTTTCGTTCCAAAAACTGATTTCCACCTTACATTTTTGAGGTTAGGTCCACAAAATTACTAATACGACATGTTTGAACATGTCTGATTAGGCTCAGATATCTCAGACCATTTCTAAAAATGTGAATATTATTTTGAAATATTTTTTAAATTATTTTTTGTGATTTTATTGAAGCCCACATGCCGTATGAGTAATATTTAATTTTTAAAAAATCTATTTTTTATTGAAATCATTTCCCAGAACCACCGTTGCGTGGCATTCGTTTAAATAAAAACATACAGATGTAAAAAACACACAAATGGATATACTTTTGTGCCTGTGGGGGGCATATGTGTGCGTAGAAGTTTATATCATTGATACACTTGGACGCATTCTTATTCCAAACACAAGCACCCATCCACCCATCCACCCACCACCCATCCTCTCAGATTTTATCCGCCAGTATTTAAATTTAAGCCCGATTCAGGTTGTTATTTAAAAATTTGTGTTTAAACGCTGTAACCCGGCAACTGCCACGAGAGAGCTGGGAATAAATGTGAATTGATTTCAAATGACGGCAATAAATGGGATGAATTATGGCGGAAAAAGCGCATAGAAAAAAATGTGCAGAAAAAATAATAATTTTATTATTTCCGGAGGACATATTTTTGCTTCAAAATGAATAAATTACTAAAATATGTGCGAAGTATTTAATTTTTGAGGGACTTTTGTAAAAGAAAATGGTTGTTTTTGCTTATTTTTCATTTAAAAATCATGTTGCAACTTGGTATACCGAGATTTATCGATAATTATCGATATATTAGAGATTACATTTTAAATCTAGATAGTTTCTTTAATTTTTAATTGTAATTTATAAAAAAATATTTAGTTTTTTAGGCACTTTTGTACATAAAAGATAGTTTTCTTTTCAAATAACTTTGGTTTAAACGTCATTTATCGAGACTTATCGATATATTAGAGATCAAATCTACATAGTTTCTATAATTTATAATAATAGTTTATAAGAAACTACATAGTATTCTTTAATTGTTAATTATAATTTATAAAAAATAATTAATTGTTGAGGCACTTTCAAGTATATCAAGATTTTAAGATAATTATCGATATATTAATGATGAAATTTTAAGCCTACATAGTTTTCTTTAATTTTGTATTATAATTTATAATAAATATTTGGTTTTTAAGGCACTTTTTTACCAAAACATAGTTTTCTTTTCAAAAACCTTTGGTTTAAAAGCCTTTTATCGAGACTTATCGATAATTGTCGATGTCTTACAGATCTTCAGATAGTTTTCTTTAATTAATAATAATATTTCATAAGAATTAACTTAGTTTTCTTTAATTTTTAATTGTAATTTATAGAAAATATTTAGTTTTTAAGGCACTTTTGTACAAAAAATAGATTTCTTTTTAAAAAACTTTGGTTTTTAAACGTCTTTTATCGAGACTTATCGATAATTATCGATATATTACAGATCTACATAGTTTTCTTATAATGATTATAATAATTTATAATAATAATAAATATAATTTACAAGAAATACTTAATTTCAAGACAGGTATGGAATAAAAACCAAAATAAATACCTTTTTAAACCCCTTATTTTCCCTTTTTTATCAGTCCCCCCCTCCAGCAGAGTTGCCACCCTATGTGAGCCCTTAAATACTCCTCCATTGCTCCTACTCGCCATGTTTTTTCATATTTTTTCGCCATCTCCCTGGAGTTGTCAAGTCCCTGCTCCAGTCCCCTGTCTGTCACTTTTCACGCGCGATAATTTAAGAGGGAAATTATGAAGAGCGACACGCAACAAGGTTCATCGGAAATTCTGTAATTTTATCGCCGTCGCTGCAGTCATCTTCTGGCAGAGGAGACAGTTGGGAGACTGCGTCAAAATAATAATAAAAAATAATAATAAAAGCAAGAAGGAATAATACTCGGGATGATTATTTTCTATCTTAATTATTTACATAAAAATGCCGCTTCCAATGATGGATGATGATGGCACTGACACCCCAGTGCGTGTGTGTATATTTTTTTAAAAAATATTAAACATAAATCGCAAATCAATAAATAAAGAAATAAAAAAAGAAGTCGAATGGGAAGGCTCACGCAGAAATCGTAAATAAATAAAAAGCGCAAAGTGACTGCAGCAGCAGGAGCCAGGGGTTGAGGGGTTAGGGGGATGGAATTGTGGTCATGGGGGGGCTTCAAGGGGTTAAGTAAGGGACTAACATTGAACTGGCATGCTGGCGGCCTGGGCATCGGCCCATTGTTTATTGTGTTTTGGTATTTCGTGCCGAGCGCAGCGATAAAAGTGCTGCCAAAGTATAAATTATGCCAATATGAGTCGGAAAATGCGCGAAAATGCAGCAACAAACACAAAAAGGCAAGAAATGTGGATAAAAAATAGCAACAACATGGGCCACAAATGAAATAAATTAAACAAAAAACCAGAAAGCGAGGGTGACTCAGGAAATAATATATTTTATGACATTTTATTTTGAAAACTATTTAGCATTTTCAAAAAATACATTTTTTAACCCTTCCTTTTTTTATCCTTCAACCTCATTATTTATTTTACAAAAAAGCTTTAAATCTTTTAAAAATATTAAATATTAAATCCTACTCCCCACTATCTCAAAAAACTTGTTTTATTTTTTCAAAATTTTTGTCAAAACTCTTCAAGCCCCCCTCGCCGTAACAATGGCCAGGAGACAAAAGGACTCTGCTCCTCCATTCACACACACGCCCATAAATCGGCCATCAGTATGGGTGGCTCAATCGGGTCAGGCTCAAAAAATGCGCATAATTGGCAAATTTAGAGTGAAATTGCTTGACAAATAGGCTGAGAGTGTGTCCCGCTATCCCAGGGTCGCCACCCAAAGGGGGACTGCCAAACAAACAAAAGGGAGAGGAGAATGCGGTTGCAATAATTTCACAATTTTTAAAATTATAATAAAAGTATATAGTAGTTATTGGATTAAAAATAATTATTTATGTTTTAAAACTTGTAAGAGTTATGGCCTGGTTTCTTGGCCTACTTTTCTTTAAAAAAAAATAGAAATTCTTTTCTTTAAGTCTTAAAACTATTTATTTTTATCTTGAACCAATTATTTAAATCTTTTCTTTTGAGGCAAGACTGTGTATTCTTAAGATATGTCTAAAATATTTCAATTATTTTTTATTAAAAAGGGATTTTGGATAAAAATATAAATAATTTCCCTTTTTTTTATTAATTTGTGAATGAAGAGGATTCTCTATGAGAAGGTTTAGGGATTATTTCATAAGAAAATAATATTTATTTTTAAGAAAATTTAATTAATAATTTATAATTTATAAGAAAATAAATCATTGAAGATAGAAGGAGATCTAGAAACATATAGTACTATAGTACTCCTACAGTATATATTCTTATAGATAGACTTTAGTTTAGAGAGTACTACTCCTATACTACTACTACAGCTACTACTCTACTACTCTACTACTAAAACTACTACTCTTTTCGACTATTTAACTTAAGGTGGCTTGGAATCATCTAATAATGGTGCGAAAATGGAAATATTTTCACATTTTCAAGCACTTGAGGTTCAAACAACTTCTGTGCTTGACTTTAACTAGCATTAAATGTTATTATTAAAATAAAAATGTATTAAAAATTATTAAATAAGATGGGTAAAACGTCGACAAATAAAAAAATATGATTTTAAGACTCATAAAGCCAAGGACGTACTACCATTAACAACAAAAGCAAACAAGCTTAAAGGACTGGAAGTATGTATAATACATATATACATTAATATATAGATATATATATATTCCTCGCAAAGGAAGATATCCTTAGGTCAAAAAAGTTCTGGAGAAGCGTTCTATGGAGAGATGAGAGCTCAAAGGATGTGGGTGTTGACACTTTGGCCTTTGGACTGGCCACCTCAAAGTCCAGATTTAAATATAATTTTTTATAATTATATTATATTATATTATATTTTTATAATTATATTAAAATATAATTTAAATAAACGTCTGGTCTCTTATGAAAGGCAAATCATGAAACCAGAATGGTCGATGAGCAAAACCAGAGAGGAGACAACTTCTGAGATCACTTCTCTTTGGGAAGAGATATCTCCAGAGATTGTCCTTGGGATTATCCATATAATATATCTATTATATATCTATTATATCTATTATATCTATTATATTTATTATACATTATATCCAATAGTGTATCTATTATCTCCAATATATCTCCAATAACATATCTATTATAGAGATATATTATTTGAAATGATATATTTTACTAAATTCTCTTTTTCCTTTGCATTTTTTTCAAGGTTAAACTTTGTCAAAATACTTATGCCACCTCATGCCACCTTAAGAAAATTGATTTATTTAATATTTTTTTTAAGCTCATATGACAAAATGTTGAATTAATTATTTATAGGTTTGTAGTAGCCCTAAACCGACTAGTGACTACTAGGCTAGTACTTCCATAACTACAACTACTTCACTCCCAGAGAGATCTCTGGAGAGTCTATTCCGCTCTCCTGCACTCCACTGACTAGACCCTACCGACTAGACCCTAGTCCCACACCCTTCACTAGCAACCTCTTGCACTCCAATTTGTTTTTATCTCAAAAAGGCGCACTACCTCGATCCAAGCATTACCCAAGAACCAATCCCCAGCAGTTATCATCAAAACAAATACCTTTCCAGCAAAAAATCAATACATTTCCGCCAATAATTAACGTCAAGGCCGAGTGATTAGCGAAAACGATTTTTGAAAACTTTTAAATGATTTTTTAAGCCAAGAAAACACACAAACTTCTCAGATGTCCGAGTGCCTCGCGATCCAGTCCGCGAAATAGAAGACCCTGGCGTAGCCATCGGGGTATCGGGAGCCACATCCTCCGACCACGAACCCGGCCACGCCCACCACTTCCCCCTTGTAGGTGGCCGGGCCGCCCGAGTCCCCGTGGCAGGCTCCCTTCGCTCCGTCCGCCTCGTGGAGGAGGCAGAGCTCGCCCTCGAACCCAAACCCGATCAGCTCCTCGCACCGCGCCGGCGAAATGGACTTCAGGGAGCTGTACTGCAGCTGCTTGGGCAGCTCCCCCATGGTCCTGAGCCTCCCCCAGCCGGAAACGAGGATCACCGCGCCGTCCGGCGTCTCCGCCGAGGCCAGGGCTATGGGCCGGACGCTGCTGGAGAAGGTCAGGGGGCGCTCCAGCCGCAGGAGGGCGATGTCGTTGAGGAAACGGCCGTAGTCCTCGTGGACGACGATCTCCGCCACCGGGACGAGGGTGCCGCCACAGAGCCGGTCATTGGAGCCCGCCTGGACGGACAGCCTGGCGGTGGGCACGGGCACGTGTCCTCCACAGCCGTCCCCCCACGTCACACAGTGGGCGGCCGTCAGGATGTAGTTCTCCGACAGGATCGACCCGCCGCAGCTGTGGGCGTCTCTGTACCTCAGCGAGATCTGGTGCGGGAACTGCCCCTCCGCGGCATCCTGGCCGCCCACGATGCGCCCAACGCCACCGCTAGTGGGGGACGACAGTCCCTCCGCGACTAGGAGCCCGGCTGCCACCAAACAGACACCAAGACTCGCCATCTAAGTCCGCGAATGAGCCGAACCGCCGATAAGCACCTTCCCTATATACCCCGCGGCAGGCACTGCGATTTACGACCCAGTTACAGAATGAGAAGCTATATCTTATCGCCAAGATTTATGTCCGTCCGCCAATCTAATCGGGGCGAGGCGGGAATTATGTCATTACTTGTTCACTTACAGTTATAATTAACCCTTTAAATGTTTAATTTTTTAAGGCAATCATTTATTTTTTATTATTTTTGTTTAGATTTTAACGGAAATTTGTGGGAAATTGTTAAAGAAATTAATAGTCGGATGAGATATAGACTTTGGACTGTCCTATATGGGTCTTTCCTGCTTTCCTTCTACGAAATCTTATTTAAAAAATGTTAAAAAATATCCAAAAAATATTTAACTTTTATAGTTTGTTAAAAAAATATAAAGAATCGAACCAGGAAGCATCTAAAAGGATAAGAATCTCTAACATAAATATTTTGAACTAAACAAAATAATATTCTTAAAAAAAAAACATTTAATTCTTTTTTTTTTTATTTTTTTTCCGTACAGCTATTAAAAAAAAAAAAAAAAAAGACACCTTCACCCACTTAGAGGTCGGAGTGCTGGGTTATCCACTCCCTGTGGTAATAGACCCTGGAGTAGCCGTCCGGGTAGGTGGTGCCGCAGCTGCCCCACACGAAGCCGGCTATGCCGACCACCTCCCCGTTGTAGATGGCCGGGCCGCCCGAGTCCCCGTTGCAGACGCCGTTGTCCGCCTCGTGGAGGAGGCAGAGCTCCATCTCGAGGCCCCAGCCAATCAGCTCGTCGCACCTCGCGAAGGAGATGGACTTGAGGGTGGTGTACTGGAGGTAGCGGGGCAGGTCGCCGCCGGCCTTCAGCCTGCCCCAGCCGGAGACGATGATGTCGGCGTCGTCGGGGGTCTGGGCCGAGGGCAGGCCGATGGGCTGGATGCTGCTGGAGAAGATCAGGGGGCTCTCCAGCCGGAGGAGGGCCACGTCGTTGTGCAGGTTCTGGTTGTAGCCCTCGTGGAAGATGACCTCGACCACGTTGGCCAGGACACCGCCGCTGAACCGGTCGTTGGAGCCGGCCCGGACGGTGAACCGGCTGGCGGCAATGGCCTCGTAGGACCCGTCCTCCAGCTCGTTGGTCACACAGTGGGCGGCGGTCAGGATGAAGCTCTTAGAGATTATCGAGCCCCCGCAGCTGTGGGAGCCACCGTTCCTCAGCGAGATCTGGTGGGGGAACTGCGCCTTGGCGGCATCCTCCCCACCGACGACGCGTCCGTAGCCGTTACCGGGTGCCGACTGTACCGCGGTCAGTGCCAGTGCCAGGACCAGCACCAGCAAGCCACTCGCGACGGAAACACCAACACGTGCCATAATTAGTTCGCAAATGGGCGAATCCCAGGCGGCGGGCGCCCCTTTTATAAAGCAGCCCGCTCTTGATTTACTGCCTGGGGTGGCCCGAAAACTAAAATACTGCATAAATCGCAGGCCTATCTAATCGCGGCAGAACAACAACAACGAAAATACCTCACATTTCTCAAGTGGCGCCCAATCTAATCGATGGAGACAACGGGCTTACAACTTATTCCCCCAAAGTCATGGGCAGCCGCCACCACAGCGGGGAGCGGGGAAACTTTCGTCGAGAAGTTTGCATTTTTCTGCATTTCCTTCTCTCTCATTTTGTGTCCTTTTCTCTTCTGACAATTATTATCCTGGCTATTTGTGTTTGGCATTCAATTAACGGTAGTGTCAGGAAGGATCAGGAGCAGGGATTAAGTTATCCCGCAGGCTCTAAGTCTCCACAACGAATATTGGATATGCTTCTCAGGAAACTTCATTTATTTTTTAAAAAATTAATTAATATTTAGTATATTTTTGGTATTTTTATTTACCAATTCTCCAATATTTAAAGAGAAAAAAACCTAAAATTCCCCCATCCATAAATAATTAAATTCCCTTTTTACCGTTAAGAATTGCAAACAAATTAAGAGAGAGAGCGCAAGAGAGAGCAGGCGAGGCGACACCTGCAAAGACAATGGAAAATGTGGCTGGCACAACAACAATAACGGTAACGGACTGTGAAACGATTCGTGATAAATCTATTAGCTCATCCGCAGGCTGCATTGTTGCCATTGTTGCGAAAGTGAAGATGGAGAGGGGGAGGGGCAATGGTGGAGCAGCTGGGAGGCTGACGCTGCTACGCGACAAAAAATAATGGTGGAGAGAGGCTGCAGGAGAGAGCAACAGGCAGCCAAGACACAATTGACGGCTGAAGACACAATTATAGAAGGAGCGAAAGTGGGAGAGATGCTATTTGCCTGTTTATTGCCGTCTATACGTACGAGAGAGTGTGGGGGTGGGGAGATGAGAGCGAGTAACTTTTTAAATTTAATCAAAACGAATGCAAAAGGAAAGGTGAAAACGAGAGAGTGGCTCAGTGGCGCTGGAGAGGAGAAGTGCAAGGATGGAAAAAGAAAACAGTTAGCCCTACAGACAAAATAGGGTGGACTTTCAAACTAGCTAACCAGCATTAATTTTAAATATTTAATATAAATTATAATTTTTTGCTAATTATTTTGGAATATATTTTTCTCAGTGCAACCTAGAAAAGCTTTTCTGGCTTTAGCCAACTTAGCGCAAAGTTTATATCAAGGATCGCTCTTAATTATTGACAGTGGCAGGCCGGATGCTTGAGGCTTTCTGCTTCTTCCCGCTTCTCGCCATTTCTCGTTTTCTGCATTTTTGTTTCATTTTTCTTTGCCACACGGATTTCCTTAACCCGTTCTCTGGTCGAGGGGGGCGGACTTTTAAATTATTCAGATTATTTTCAGAAGCTTTTCAATTAAGCGATTTTATTTATTTATTTTTTTTAATTTAAAAAGTTAAGGAAAAGTTTATAAATACTTTAATATTAAAAAAAATAATTATGATATTAAAGAATTCTATTTCTTTGCCGGAAACTCTTTTAAATTTTAAATTATTTATAATTCTTTTTAATTATTAATTCCAAAATTCAATAAAAAACATAAAAAAGTGAAAAGTACTTACCGAAAGTCTTAATTATTTGTCTTCAATCATTATTTGATTAATTTATTGTTTAAATTTATTAAAAACTAAAAAAATAATATAAAAAAGGCATTTAATATAAAGTATTATTTATTTTTTAAAATTAAAATCAATACAATTTAAAAAATATTAAAAGAAAATCCTAGAAATCCAAAGAAGAGACGAAAATAAACGGTACTTACCGAACTTTTTTCCATTCATCTTTGTTAGTCATTCGTGATGTACGGTACTCTATGCACATAACGGTAAAAAGCACTTGGCGTTGCTTACAGGTTTAATTACAAGATTATTTATGTAACATTATGTAACAACAAATGTAAATGTCTAGTTTTTAAAGTTTGGTCTTAAAAATTGTTTTTATTTTAGCCCAATATTGTTTATTTTTTATTAATACTTTTAAGTATATATTTTATAAACACTTTTGATAATTAAACACTTTTTTTAACACAAATGCGCATTTATTAGACACTCTCACAAGAAAAAAATAAAAAAATTATTCGAAAAAAAAAGGAAAAAAATATTTTGCGCAATATATCACAAACTTAAGGTCAATCCAATTATTTAAATCAGATTTTCGACCTTTTTTTATTTAAGAAATAAGGAAAACTATTACCAATCACTATTTTCCTTATGCACTTTCACCATTTTCACTCACACACTTTCACAAAATCACTAAACACTCACTTTTCACTTGCTAATTACTAAAATTAATTCACTTGAAAAGAAACTGATGCGTCCAAGTCCTACTCTCCGCCAGGTCCAAGTTGAAATGGCTGGGAGGAGAGAAGAGCGAAGGATCTAGCCGGGATCAGTCTGGCAGTGGTGAGATGGCAAGGTAAGCGAGAGAGAGCTCCGCTGAGTGGCCATTACTATTCACCACAGCAAAGCGGCATTTACATTCCAGAGCGACGCAAAAGTGAGCTTCGAAAATTGGAAAAAACACTACTTTTTTAAACACTTTCACTAATTTCAATAACACACTTGCACAACACTTACCAATTACCATAATTTATTCACTTTTTTTGAAAAACTGATCCGCCTACGTCCTTATCCTTCGCCAAGCCAGAGTTGAAAGAGATGGCTGAAGAGGAGAGCGAAAGCGGATTGAAGTGCCGGGATCAGTATGGTGAAGAGAGAGTGAGGTGAGCGAGAGAGGAGCGCTTCCAAGCGGCCATTGCTTCTCCATAGCTTGGCCGCGTGACTTAAAAGTGAGCTTCAAAAACTGGAAAATGGAAAAGGAGAAAGATGAAGCAATCGAGGAGAGAATTAGACTTACCATTATTTATAATTTTTAATACCTTCCTAATAAAATAATAACTATTAATATTTTGCAGTGCCCTTGCACTCGGTGTTCCTCCTTTTGTATGTATTTTTTTTAAAGTTATGCATAAATGAGTCGTAGCTTTTGGAGTTCCCGTTGTGCCTGCTGCCATTTGCTTTTTTCTCTCCAATTTATCTCTCATCTTTGGCAAAGTGTTTCACAACTATTCCACTGCACTTGAGAGCGGCCCGCTGCAGGGGGCGGGGCGGAGAGTGATATTGTATGCGCTGAGTTGGGTAAAAATCTTTCCAAAAACTCCCGTTACCGGTGGTCCTGTTATCGAATTAAATACACACAGACAGATAGACATACCACATAGAAGAAGAAGCAGTGGCTGCAGCAGCAGCAGCAGCGCAGTCGACGCCGAAGGGCGATCAATGTGCAAATTTATGGAGCGAAAGGCAACGGCCAGAGGGGGCGGAGGGGGGTGGGTTGGCTAGCGACTGTACTGGTCTCCCAAAAAAGAGAGCGGTGTGTGGGGAGTTTGCCCGAGGAGTGGCAGGTGGAGGTGGGAGCTGGAGGATGGAGTTGGACGGCACGGAGGCCAGGCAACAATTTTGGCAGCCGAGCACGTGAATTGAGTCCAAAATTTTGCGCACTTGTGCAATGACAGCGAACCACCGAAAGCAAACTATACACTGGAACATAATTTTTAGTATAATATATTTTATAGACTTAATCTTTAGAAAAGTTAAGCTTAAATAATATTTTTTATATAATTATTTTTTAATATTAAATATAATATTTTTAAACTTTTTTCTGCGGTGTAACTTTGCAGCATCAATCCTCGAACCTTTGTTCTCATTCCCCCATGTTCGTTGTTTCTTTCGCCCAACCTCCCACCACTAGCAGGGAGTCTCCCCTCTCTCGCAGAGAGTCTCCAAAAACCAGAGCCAGGTAAGCCATGTACTCCACCAAATGCATGTATGTATGTATGTATGTGTGTGTGGGTGTAGAGTAGCCTTAAATATGCACATAGACGGTGGACCAAGGGCTTCCCCAGGGACGAGGGTCTGGGCCACAACGTTGGCCATTTGGCGCTGCTGATAGCCAAAAATATTAGTCATTGCCTTTAAGTTATTTTTTTTTTTTGGCTTTTGATTAATAAAGAGAGTATTTCCCAGGGATTTGCTTAAAGGTGGAGAGCCTTTATTTTAAAAGGAAAAGGAATAACTAATAGACTTCCCTTTTAATTCCTCTAATTAAATTGCATTTAATTGAGAGACTAGAGCCCGCCATCCCCTCGACAAATCACAGCTTGAAATATTTATTAAATAGATACTCTCTGAATAACATAATCCCCTCTATTTTTTAGAGACACATGTCTCTGATGTAAGTCTGAAATTAATTAAAATTAAACATAAACTTTGATGGGACTACAAACGGTGCGATGTCCTTTTTGGCAAAACTGGCAATTGAATCAATTCGCTTAATATCCCAACATGACAACTCATTAGATCGAAAATAGATAATTGAAGGACCATCATTGGCCGAGCGGGCTATCATCTTCAGCCTGCAACGGGAATCCCAATGGAGGATGGCCAAAAAGTTATTGAACTGTTGCCATTACGCTTCAATTGATTGTGGAGTGGCGGGGGATGGGGGCAGTGGAGTGGGGTGGCTGACTGACTGACTGAATGGCCAATTATGGGGCGGCAAGGGGGTCCTTTTCGGCCAAAGGACGAAGGATGAAGACCATGTCCGTTGCGAGAGCTCTTCCTTATCGCCATTGCACATTGCTCATGTCCATGTCCACGTTAGCGACGCCTCGCGACTCGCGACATTTGCCAAAAAGGCGGCGTAATGCCTCCCCCCCTTAGCTTCCACGCCCCTGGCCCAGCCAGGCAACGGTTCTAGCTGTGCAGTCAAAGCACTGAAAAAAATTTATATTTCATTTAATTCCGCAATTTAATTTCTCAAGAATCAGATTTTTTATTTTTATTAAAATTTAAAAACTATCTTTCGTTATGATTTCGATAAAAATATGATACGTAATCGATAATATCGATAATAATTTTTAAATAGACAGATTTAAGAGCCCTTCACAATGGTTTTCCCTATTTAAATAGAGATTTGAAGATATTATCGATAAAATATCGATTATTTAACCAGAAAGTATAATTAAAACATTTTAAAATGAAAATCGATAAAAATCGATAACTCTTTTTTTGGAACAGTGCATCGAAAGAGCGATAACAGAGCATCAACCTCGCTGGAGACGGAAAGCAAAGAAAGAGAATGAGGGGCATGAGGATGAGGCAAAAGGACGAAGGATGGCAAAACAGGAGAGAAGCAGTGCATCTGCCACGTGCAGCTCTTGATTTAGTTGCGGCAAGGAGTCAACGACATGCAACGACCAGAAAGCAGAAAGCAAGGACCAATTACCAAAGAGCAAGGACCAAGGACCAAGTACCAAGGACCCTGTGCCGGGCAATTGAAATTAACATTGGCCTGGACATTGGACAAGGGTCACCGTCCACCATCCACCATCCAGCCACCCACCACCCACTCGGTAACTCAGTAATCTCCCACCGCCGTTTGCTGACATCTCATTTCACTTTCTCACTACTTTTGGGGATTCCCCCGAACATCCTTTTTGTTTGCATAATAAAAACATAAAAATTCCCCCACCATCCCACCCCCCTCCCCCATTTTGGTGTGCAACCGAAATTAATTTCCATTTCGTACATTTAATGGAATTTACTTGTTGTCTGTCAGCCCAGAAACTGAAAGGATTGGTAAGATGGCCAGGACCAAGGACCAAGGGCGGGGGCAGTAACTACCATATCAAGCATAGCATATATCCATCCACCTATCCCTGCGATCTACCTAGGAGGCCTAGATGCATTCAAACATTTGCATTCTCATTCTGATTCCGATTCGGATTCGGATTTGGTTTTTGGTTATTTTGGTTTTTGGGGGGAGGTGTCCTGTTTGTTTGTTTGCTGGCTTGATGGCTGTCCGTCAATTTAGTCCTAATTTCACCAAATGATAAATCGAAATAAAAGGAAATTTATTTTTGGGCCTTTTGCAACACTAAAGGTTGTGTTCCCGATCACTCTTCTGAAAATGTTAAAGGCCATTGTCCGTGTGTCCGTTTGTCCGTTTGTCCGTCTGTCCTTTGGTATGGTTTATAAAGATGAATCCTTTTTCTTTTAAGGTTATGTATTTGAAACTTTAAATCATTTAATTTATTAGTAAAAACTATAAAAAACAAACTATAAATGTTAAAAAATTACAGACTCTTGTCCGTTTGTCCGCTTGTCCGTTAGCTTACTTTTTTAAACACTTAACACCTCATTTTTAAAGCCATCTTAATTTAAAATTAGAATATATTCATAACTAAAAATCTATTAGAATCATCCTTTTATATCCTTTCACTTAAATCAATACATTCCCATACGTTTCTCCTATTTCACAGTTTTATTTGTGAAATTAATTAATTCAATAAAAGGGAAATATGCAATTTATGGAGGCCATAAATTTTATACCATACACATCCAGAGGGGGCAGTGGAGTGGTGTGTGGTTAGGGGGCACCCAGGAAGGACCCGGCCAGGCCCCAGGATACTCGAACTCGAACTCGAACCCGGCCAAGAGTCGAGCCTTGTCTTGCACTTGGCCAATATGTCTGTTCATAATTTATGCGCCATCTTTTAAATATGTTTGAAAATTTCCCTCCCCCACGTTCAATGCAAAGTTTTATCCTTCCTACAAATACAACAAAAAAAACAGAAATAAAAAATAAAATTAAGAGAAAAAGAAAAACAAGGAAGACAAGGCGTTTGCATATGGAAATCATTAGATTCTCAGAGAGAAAGCAATTTGATTTCGTTTAAGCTTCGCATACATACCGGAAGTGTCAAGTGGAGTTAATTTGTTTACGTTGGCCTGGGCTTATGGCTTTGGATTTACAAATTAAATGGAAATTGCCATCTATTTGGGGGTGAAGAGTGTGTATGAGTGATATTTTGTGTGAAAAGTTTTGGGGATTTGTGAGGGAATGGCTGGAGTGTGATTTCAAAAAGTTTTATGGATGGATTTTTCGACTAAATCATTATATATGAGATATATATTCTATATATATATACCATTTTAATTTTTTTACTTGGTACTTTAAGGATTATTATTCCCTAAATGGCTTAACAATTATTATTTTATAAGAAGAACCTTAGAAGAATTCTTTAGGAGCAATTTTGGTTTTGAAAATCCTGACGATAAGTGTTTCCATTTAAAATTCAAAGTATAGTTTCATTACAAGGATTTTTTTGAGGACTTCCAAGGACTTCTTCTTTTTAAAAATTAAAACAAGTACAAGGAAAATAAAACACTACACTTTATAAAAAATATTCTATCTATTTATACTAATATTAGAAACTTAAGAAAACTCTTTGGCAACACTACGTATACTTAATATTTTGTTGATAATTTTCCTTTCCCCAAAAAACCATCCAAGCCCTTATCCTTTGTGGCAAGTCAAGCACTAAATTGACCATTTGGATATCATTCTGACCTGGTTTCTGGCTTAAAACCTGTTTTATCTACCCCTCGGGTGGGTTTTTGGGGATTATTATTGTTCTATGTGGCCACCCACCGATTTTGATTTCTGTTCGAGATGGAAACTTTTGGGGACTCGGAGTAGAAAGAATTTTAGAAAACTATGATGCTCGGTTCTGGTTCTTGCCCCAAAAGTTGTTGCATGTAAGGCCCCTCCTGGTGCGTGGCAGGCAGAAGAAAAACCAAATGACTGATGGCTGGTTAATTGTCTGGCCAAGGCTTTTGTTCTTTTTAAGCCAAAACAGGAATTTCTTGTCCTTTTTTTTTGTTTTTTTTTGGAGTGAAGCTACTGCTGCTAGTGACGCTTGAAACATTAGACTTAGACGTGGCACAGATACTATATACTACGAGTACGAAATCCTGTAACTGCAACTGAAGATGAACTGAAAAAAACAACAAAACAACAACATCAAAGACAATGCAACACACACTGCCAACTCTGATCCTGGCAACAGACTTTACTAACTGGGTTCTTTTTTTTTTTTTTGCAAACCAACAACCCGAACCCAAGCCACCCACCAAGATGCTGGCCTAAACTGAAGTCGGGTTCAGGAAGTGAAGCCTTCAACCCCACAACCCCACAACTCCACAACTCCACAACTCTACAACTCTGGGCTAAGGAAATTTTCGTAACTGAAATTTCAGTTCCCCTTCATCAGGCTTCTGGCATCAGGCATTCCAAACCAAATTTGTCAGCAAAATTCAATTCATTCATTAATTGAAGTGTTCGAGCGAAGGAGTTCTAATCAAGAACTCGATTAAGAGACAGTTTACAGTTTCGAAAGCAATTACGTAATCAAATTGAAAGTCATTGGAGAATAAAGGTTATGAGACATGAAGGCTTATGGACACTATTTTAATCAAAATTAAATCCATTTAGACAGAATTTATGAAGAAAACAAAGACTATATGGCTTCAAATCGATAAGAACTTGAGGAAAATGTTATCGAATTCTGTCCATCACCATCGAGTAGATCTAGGCTATGACAAGATCGTGCAAGATCACTTTAAGTATAACCTCAAAGTATAACCTCAAAAAAATGTAATTCTTGTTATTAAATTTAAATGTTTATTAAAACAAATAGAATTCGAATTTTATTTAGATATAGAACTACCATATTTCTTCAAACAGTTAAATTATTTGTAAAAATCCCTTGAAATAATTTCCCCATATTTTGTTAAAAAGAAAGGACATCCCTTCGTTTGCTTCGACTTTTTCGGTTTTAACGAATTTAGCCTCCTTTGTGGCTTATTTGTACTTTTTGTTGGCCACGTTTCACTAGGATGTACTGGCTGTTATTGTTGTTGTTGTTTTATGCGTTCCAGGACTCGGTGCAGTTAGTCAAAAAGAGAGGTCCTCACAAAGCCAGACAGAGAAAGGGAGAGTGGAGCTGGGTAGCTGGGGAGCTGGGAGGAAAAGGAGTTTTCGGGAAACAAATGGCAAGAAAACACCGCATGGCGATGATTGTGATGACGACGATGTTTTCATTGTTTTGTTACGCTCGCTTTTCATACAAAACTAGCCCCAACTCACCAGGACCCCTAAAAAAAGAAAGGAAACCCTTTCTCCTGTTCCTCCTTAGAGCCCTACGCCACTGGCCCCTTTCGCGCAGCTGCCAGCTACAATATTTTACTGACTGTTTGCCGGCTTTTCTTTGCAATTTTGATGCTATTGCTCGACAACAAAAAAAAAAAAAAGAAAATGGAAAAACAAAACAAAAAATAGTGGTTTTTCTTTTCATTTAAAAAAAGTATTTAATATTTTTAACACTCCTAAGGGTTAAGGTTTATTTTAATAATATAATAAATGGCTACTACTTTTGTATTCCATTTTTTTCGATTTTATAAAAAAATTATTTTCTTTGAAAAACATATTGAAAAAAATTAATTTTTAATTCAACTTTGAGTTTTACCTTTAAATTTTAAATTTCTAATGAATAAGCTATAACTATGTATATCTTTTTAAATATAATAATTATTATCTTATAAAAATAATCTTTATTTTTAGAAATTTTTTACGAAAAGCCTAAAAAATGTTTCGAAAACTGTTTTTTTTTTTTAGAAAGCGGATGACTGGCAGGGGGGACTACCAAAGGGAGGGGATAGGAATGGGTGGCAGGATGACAGGAGTGGTGCCTGCAGGAGGGGGCTGGGCTAGCCCCCAAACCCCTCCCAAAAGACAAAAAAAAAAGAATGGAAGGGCTGCTGGCAGCAGCTTTGTGAGGCTTTTTAAACCGAAGCAGGAGCGGCAGAAACAGCAGGATGCGATGAGGACAAGGAGCTGCAAGACGAAAAGGACATGGGGGCATGGGGCCATGGGGGGGGAGGAAGGCAATAACGATGACTGCGAACGATGGCAGCGACGGCAGCTGCGCTGTCAGCTGCGACTGCAGTGTGGCAACAACAATTTTTCAAGCACTTCCGAATGTTGCAATAGAAATCTGCATTTTTAATTTGTGTGTGTTGGTGTGTGTGCTGGTGTGTGTGTGCTTGTGTTTGTGGCAAGTATGTGTTACTGTTGATTCCTTCCCATTGTTGCTTTTGTTGTTTGCCTGTTTGTTTGTTGTTCTGTGCTTTGAGGGCTAAGGCTTTGCACTGAGAGAAAAATAAAGTGGATTTTCATAAAAAGATTAAGTTTTAAGTTTTTTGAATTAATTATAATTTTAAATACAATTTTTAAGTCATTAAAAAAATGATAATTTTGATGAATTTAAATACTTAAAATAGAAAATATATATGCTTATTACAGAAAATAATTTTTTTAATATGAATTTTTGAGATTTTTGTATTTTTTGCTTTTATTTTTAATAAAATAGTTAATTAAAAAAGTCATTTTTAACATTTTAAGCATTAATATTAAAAAAAACATCTCAATTTATAAAAAGAAATAACTAGAATTCAATAAAACATAAAATACTTGCCCTTAAAACTAAATAATTTATATTGAAAATAAATCCCCACTCACTCAACCTCTTTTTCTCTCTCTGTACTCGTTGCAGTGTTTGTTTGCTTGTGTTTGGGTGTGTTTGTGTGTGTTTGGTGCCTGCGTCCCAGTTCTTGTAACGTTTGATGTTCCTTTTGTGGTTGTTGTTATTGTTGCTGTTGCTGGCGATGCTGCGCCATGTTGTTTGGAACTTCCTCATGACCCTAGGACCTCACTGCCCCCATCCTGCCATCCTGCCATCATGCCATCCTCCCCCCCCCTACCACTACCACCCACTTGTATGCAACTTTCGGTGAAATATATCCTAGAGATTTTTCGGAATTTTCGGTTAATGATCTACCCAATAATCTTTTCTGTTTTGTTGCTTTTTTGGTCTTAAGAGACATTATCCAAAGCAGTATTTGTCTGGGAAATTGTTACAGTAAAGGGTGACTAAGAGGGATATTTTTAAAAATTGTATTAAATTATTCAAATAATTCCTTATGGATTACCTTGATTTTTGAAACCTTTTCCTCAAGACTTGCCAGTAACTGTTTGTCTCTCCACCAGGACCTCCGAAGAAAACCAACATTTTCTGCAAAAAGGTGTGAAAATATTTTAAAAATAAACTCAAATATTTTTGTTAATTCGGTCAGCAGCCACAATAATTAGTTTCGTAAGCCACCAACCAGCAATCATAAAACACAAACTCATTTTCTTGCATTTATATACAAATTCTGTAAAACCTTCTGCAAACCAAAAACCAAAACCCAAAAACCAAAAACTTGCCAAAATCCCACATGAAATCCCCATGGAATTTTGGCATTAAAACAGGATTATCATCAGATTACCAATGGGGGATATATATACATGATATATATACACATATCCAGTAATTTTCCATTTTCCTTGTGAAAAGAATATCTTATCAGGTATTCCTTTTTTTATATTTTTTTTTTGAAGCAGCAACAGCTTCTACTGGCCAGGGAGACTCTGGATTTTTGGATTTTGTGGGGGACTTTGTACTTCAACGTTTAAGGCTTCCTCCTTCCCTCAGATTTTGTCTCAATTTTTTGTTAGTTTTTATTGCGAGTGCGTATTTCGGTTACCATTTGATTGTGATGTGCACACAGAAGCGGATTACTCTTGACTCTTTGGCAGCATCATTTATGGCATGCAACCATACTAGTTGGTAGCTGCAGCACAAACCAGGCCAACAACTCCCACTCTGTCCCTGTATTTGTGTGGAAAATGTGACTAAAAATTGTTGCAAAGAGAAAATGCAATATATATATATTGCAATATATTTATATTTTGGTATTGTCTCGCTCTGCGCCATTGTAGCTACATTATACTTTCATATTCCTGGCTCCATCTCTCGATTTTCAATTCGTGATTCGAACTGGAATTGCATAGTTGCCACAAAAGCTACTTAAGTTATTAATAATACATATTTTTTATTTAGTATATAAATTTTATTTTAATTCCATCATAAATAATTGTTTTCAATTGATGGGAAATATTTTTGGTTCTATTTTTGGGTATAGCTATGAGCTAGGGGGGCCTCACTTTGCAGGACAACTGGGCCACCGACTTGAAGACAACGATTCCCGACTCGGATTCCTGGGGTGCCCGCTGCTGCGTAAAAAGTGGGCTAAATGTCGTTGGCAGTCGGCTGCCTGCACAGCTGGGATACTAGCTCCCCCCCTTATTTTTTTTTTTTGTGTGGCAGCCCTACAGGCCGCCCATGACAGCGCTTGAGCGCTGTGAAGCGCCCACCGAAATGGTCCAATTGCCGGCCAAGTGGACCAAAAGTGCCGACGTCGCCTGTTGGATGTCTACTTTCTGTCTCCCCATTATCCTCCGTATAATTTCCAGGGGTCCTGGGTCCTCCATCCTAGACTCTTCAATGCACATCAGTCTAATTTTCACCTTAAAAGGCTAATCGCTTAGTGGCTGGTATAGTTTTCTTTGATTTTGATTGAAAATGCACTAATTTTGGACAGTTTTTAAGCCGTATGGCCTCACTGCAGCTTTGGCTTAGAAACAGTGTGGCCTTAGCTCTTAGAAATTAATATTTTTGTGGTGTTGGCTCTAAATAATATATTAAAAAAGCTAAAATAGACCCTTTATTTAATAAACTTTAAGTCTCTATAAATTCTCCCCCGGTATCTTGCCAACTTTTCGAACCGCATGCCCCAAAACATTTTGGCCTTTGGCCTCCACTGACTGCCACGACTGGCCCTGTTTAAGATGCAGATAATGCTAATTAATTGTATTGATTAGCTCATTATATCATTAGCTGGCAACTGAGCGCGTAGCACAGCACAGAACTTGCCCCAAGCGCCTTTTCAATGCGCCACACACGCTGCGGCTGCTTCTGCTTCTGCCGATGCTGCATGCAACGGCATTGAGCTCCACTAAGACCACATGCCACCCAGCCATGTGTGTGTGTGTGTGTGGCACACACTCGGTGTACTTGCATATAAATAAACTTGTCCAAATTGCTGTTACCGCCCCAGGGCCATGGCCAAAATTGTATGCAACACGGGGGCACGATATTCGGGGGCATTTCGAGTTTCCGTTTTGGGAGACTTGCTTTCTGGTATTTTGGAATTGGCCGAGAATCTTGAAATAAATTTAATTCCTTAAGGAAATTCAATCAAGTTGAAGACTTGAGCTTCTTTGTTTGAATTTCGATTAAAAATCGAATAAAAAAAAATCGAATTTAAGCCTTTAAAATGCATATTCTAATTTTTATAAATAAATAATCTGGCATTCTATAATCTATAATCTTTCTATGCCATTTTAAAATATTTCCTTAACCCCTAATCCCCATTTTGATTTATTTTTCTTCGCCGTGCTGACTTTGTCGCATCTGTCAGGTGTTTATTGCCGTCTCTTTCTTTGGCCATTTTGTTGCCCCCTATCCCCCCATCCCCTCCCCTCTTACCATCCCCTGCCTGGCCATAAAGTTTTGGCCAAGTTTTTGGCAACAAGCTGGATGGTCCGCTCGATTCGCTGTCTGTCTTTTTGTCGGCAGCATCGTTAAGGCGTATCCATCATAATATCTATCAGAGGAAGCTAGACAGAGACAGGCAATGGGGAGGAGAAAGAGACGAAGGATGGAGAGTCTCATCCGTATAATTCATTTATATTAATACATCCTGCAGAGCAACAGTCAAACCCACTGCAAAAGAGATGCCTCCTGGACTAGACGAAGAACTATTTCAATTTGTATTGCCAAGTGTCTCTGCATCTATCCATCTAGCTCTAACGCATTCAGTCCGTCTCTTTCTAACAACGAAAGCTTCAAGTTGAAATTGCTGAACACGGAGACACTATATACAGTGAGAGAAATATTGTAGAACTTCTTAACTTTCATTGAGAGTCTAAGAAGAATATTCATACTCGGTACTTGTAGAGGTCTATATCTTGAAGGACATTCGAGATAGAATCCTTTAACATCGAGGTAGAATGTAGATTTTTCTTTCAGTACATTTCCGCTTGGACAACCTGGCCAAAAGGTAGGAACTGGGTTGCATCCTTGCGGGCTGCAAAATGCGATGGCACAAGGATGCGGGACAACAGGATGCAGGACGCCACCTTTTGCAGCTGCTTCCATGTGTTCATGGCGCAAATAATCGCCGTCATCAACAACAACAACAACAACAAGAAGAAGAAAAACAAGATGCCCAGAACAGGATCAGGATGAGGATAAAGATGAGAAGCTGAAGTTGCAGGATGCAAAAGGCTCAAGAGTGGAGCAACCCACCCACACCCACACCCACACCCACACCCACTCTCCTTCCCAAAAAGATGAGTTGAAAGACGTTGACGCTGACGCCATTAGCACCGAGTTTTGCAGCATCAACGACAAACTTTAAATTGTTGCGTCATTACAATTCGAGTTATCCTTTTTTTAGAGGCAGAGGCAGAGGCTGAGGCAGAGGACAGTGGGCGTTGAGCAACAGGAAGCCATTGGCAGTGCGAATATTTGAGCCTCTTCTACAACATACACTTTTAAAGGGTATACATATTACTAATTAGGTGTCTCTAGGTCTCTTTATTTTAAAGCTTTTATATAATATATGCTTTATATACTTTCTATATACATATATACATCTTAAAATAGGCCCTTGAAAGGGTGCTGACTAAAGATCTAACTATCTTTCTTTGTCCGATTGTCCGTTTGTCCGCTAATCTCTTTCTTATAAGTTTCTATAATAAGTATCTTGTTTTTAAAGACTATAACTAACATAGGATATAGACATATAATATATAATATATAGATATATATAAGAATAGAAGGGATAAGGGATATATTTTATAAAATATAAATCTATTCCATCATAATTGTGATAATTCATTGCTTATTTTAGTTCCTTTTTTGTATTAGTTATAGTAATTTTTATGGGAATAGTAAGTTAGTTTGAATAACATTTTAAGAGCATTTAAGTTTCGTCCTTGCTGCACATCCCCATCCCCTCTCCTTCTTCTTTTTGCAGCCGTGTTAAAGGAACCAAACAAGTCCTGTCCCCATTTTTTACCAGTGATTGATGTTGCACTTTAAATTTCAGTTGTGTCACTCAACAAACATACACAAACACATGCGGAGAACAACTCCCTAATGATCAGGTGCCACAAATGGTTGCAGGCTTAAAAAAGTTGCTCGTTTTATAAAAAATTTCAGTTTTAACTTGGTAATGGTTAATGGTTCTTGGGGAAAAGAGAATGTTTCAAAAAATAAATCTAAAGATATTTTTTGACCTATATTCTACAGTATTATGGTAACAATATTATAATTTTTAAGAATATTTTTTAGTTAAAAAAAACTTGACTAAAATCTGCCCATAAAGCCCATTATTGTGGCCCCAGAATATATATATTTTTATTGGCCATTAAATATAACACATCCTTGCACACACAATCAGATCTGTCTTGTCATCCTTTCGGCTGCAAGGTCCTTTGTAATGATTTAAATGAACAAATTATAAATTATCCCAATATAATGGGCCCAGGACTCCAGGACATGCAGAACACAAGGCGAATGCCAGCGACTGGAGACCGGACAGAGTGAGGAACTGAAATCAGAAGTCAGGAGTTGGGAGTCACGTCCTGCCACACACACAGACACACACATATATATATATGTATAGGTATATATATTACTATATGCATCATATATTATATATTGCGGTGATTGCATCGCAACGACAATTTTGGCTCATTATAAATTTTCCTTAATTTTAATGCAAAATGTTCCTGCCGCAGTCTCTCCTTCCCTGTCTCCCTCTCTCTCTCGCTCTGTAGTGCCGTCTCTTTCGGCGTGTATCTGGCACAGTGCCTTACATTTAACTCGCAGAACCGACTCCAGCTGGCATTCCAGATACTGATTCTGATTCAGAACTTCAACTGAACTCAACTCGACTCGAATTGCATTCAACTGCAGTCTGGAGTCGGCAGTCTGCAGTCTCCAGTCTCAGTCCCACCATCGCCCCTCTCTTTATTGGGCCATGCACCCGTCTCTTTCGCTGCCTGTAGGTAATCATGTTGCCGACAGCAGCATTGTTGCCATAAGGTCTGCTCTTCTATATACCCTAGATGGATTGTCTTCCGGATATATATCCTTTTTGGGACAGTAGGGGATTTATGGGAGCTCATGTTTTATTTTTATAATTTTTAATTACTTAAAAATATAAAAAAATTGGAGGGAAACTAAGATTTTAAGATGGTTCTATTCATTATGATTTTTTCATATATTTTTTTAGTATTTAATCTCTTATTTTTTTTTAATTAACTGCAGAAACTATGAATATGAAAACTTCTGGAAGTATCTAGGTTCTAAGTATCTGGGTTTTAAATAATAATAATAATATATAGTATTAAAAATCTTAAAAAATAAAAAAATTTATATTTTTATAGACAGACACTTGTAGAAAAAATTGGATAACTGGATGAGGAAAGTAACTCATACCTGGTTAGTTAGTAACTAATTAGTAGCAACCATACCTGGTAAGAAAAACTAAACCTATTATTATTATAATTATAAATATTTAATGATTTAAAAGCGAAAGAAGTGCTTAATAGATAAGCTTTATTTTTTAAGAGAAATTCTATTAATTATAAACATTATTCTACCTTCGTCACCTATTGTATCCTTAATTTTGAAAGCTATTATATCCAACTTTCTAGGATACCTCCTAGTTCACATCTTTTGCCGAGTCCCTGCCCCGCATTGTATGTTAAATTGTTGCACGACAATGAGCAGGCTGCCGCCGAAAAGGACGAAAAAGGACCAAGGACCAACAAAAACAACAAGACAGGCTAAAGGAACAAAAGTGTAGTCCTGCGAAGAAATGAGAAGAAAAGAAAGGAGCCGACAAAATGCACATGCCACGTAGTTATGCATATGTCGTTGTACCCTCTGACCCAACCCCTCGCCCGCCCCCCCATCCAGCGACCACGCCTCCTTTTTTTGGTCACCGCCCTCCTCCCCCCGAACGTGTGTTCCAGGCAATTCACAAATTGAACGTACGAAATCACATTAGCCCCGACGTCAGTCCCAGAATCAGGCTCAGTTCCAGATCCTGCATGTCCTTTCAGCATCTTCGCTTGTTGCAGCGGCTCCTTGGGGAGGTCCTGGCCACTCCCCAGCCTCCCTCACTCGGCGATGGCTTCCACCTCGCTCTCCTCACCAGCTCCAGATGAAAAAGTGCACTTTGGATATATTTTTAGGATGTTAGGAGTTCAGTTTTATTTTGTTTTTAAAACATCAAATGTTAAGAAATAAGTGTGAAGTATTTAAAATATTTATTTTATTTAAGAACTATAATTTTTAAATATTTTTTTCCAAAAGAAATGTAAGGAGAAGTACCAGGTATCTTACAGTCAAGAAACTCATTTAAAGCCCTCCCCTTTTGGTTTAAAACTAAGAATATTTAAAGAAAAAAGTGTTGTCTAAATGGATATTGTTTATTAATATTTAATTACTCGTTATATATATTTTTTCGAGTGTATTTAAAGGCAATGACGTACCCGTAGCGGGACTATTTTGGCCGAACACGTACGGAGCCAGTGGCATTGGCCAATTGGCCTGGTCTGGTTCGGTTTGGTTTGGTTTGGGTTTGGCTTGGTCTCGGATCTTGGTCTTGGACTGGGTGTCCTGCATCCTGCACACACACACACACACACATATACATCCTTTATATGCAGACATCTTGAAGCGACGTGCTGCAGCAAAAGTTTGCCTTGTCTATTGATTTGAATTTGAATTTTTTCGCCTAATTGCAAAAAAGTGTGCACAAAGCGAAGAAAAGCGAAGAAAAGCGAAAAAGGACGAAGAAAATGATTTAAGAATTTAAGCTCAAAAGATGCCCGAATTCTGCAACAAAATATTCAAATCGAAATCAACAAATATGCAGAAACTTAAACCAATAGCCAATGTTTGATTATCTGCAACAGGGTTCTACAAATATTTTGCCAAAAAATTGAACATCCATTCTCCAAAATGAAATATTAATCATTTTTCCAGATAAAAATATTTAAAAAAAGAGTGCATATATTTACAATAGCTTGAAGGCAAATATATATTTATTTTGTGCATTTTCCAAATGCAAATATTTGCCTCGATGCTGGGGATGCTGCGTTTCTGCAGCAAATTGTTTTTATGAATCGACAGCCTAGATAGCAATCATAAAAATAATAAAAGAGTCCCTATACTGAAAGATATATATGTATGTAGGTATCTACCTGTCGATGGATGAGAAATAATAAGCATATTGATAATATTTTTCGATTTTTTTGGCTCCGAATCGATTCCAGGAGTGCTGGCCAAATATCAACAACTTGCCGAGGCGGGCACTTTATTGTATTTCTTGAGTGAATCGAAAGAGATGGCTGGATGGAGAGGTGAGAGAGACGGCGAATGTCGGATGGCTCATGGGGAGCAACAGGAGTTGTTCCAAAAAAAAAAAAAAAGAATGTCCGCAGCCCCACGCAACAAGGTAATCAAATGCAATTGAAAATTCATCGCAAAAAAGTTTATCCTTTGGCTTGTTCCGGGGCTGTTTTTCTCCGGGCTTTCTCTCCAGGACACAGGTCCTTTTCCTCTATGATGGTTCACTTTTCCCCTCCTCTCTGATTTTTTTTTCTTTCACTCGTTCGATTTTTCACCCGGTTGCCATTGCAACGAATTTAATCAAAAGTTACAATTCCAATTGTCCGCAAGCGGGTCACTCGTGTTGCGTATTAAAAAAGTTCTACTGCGGTGAGAGAGGGACAGGGAAAGTGAAAGAGACAGCAGTATGCTAGAGAAAGAGATGGCCAGAGATAGCATTTCATATCCGTGTTCTATGTAGGCCAAAAAACAAAAAAGTTTGCCGCTTAAATTGCTGCGATTGCAATGAACCGGACGGACAATCAATGCCGATTTTTGCCATATCTCTATCTATCTATCCCCCGTCTCTTTCTCTCACTCTCTCCCTCTCTCTCTCTTCCGAAATGCGTATCAGAAAGTATCGATATTGGATGTGTGATAAATTCGAAACATTTTGCGGCCATTTCTAAGGCTTTCCAACAAAAACAAATGCGAAAAAAAATGAGCTGAAAACGACAAAAAAAAATCAGTGACGAAAAAAGTATTAGAAATCAGAGCGGGTTGTAGTGGCGATTTTTGTGATAAAAAATTATTCCGACAAATTCACGAGAATTCATTGATCAGAAATGGTTATGGCTTCGTCACAAAAATAAAAAACTTCACTTTTTAGGGGCTCTATTAAAAACTAACGAGTTTTTAAAGTTTATTAAAGCCATCCAAAAAGGGTTTTTAATAAAAAATCTAAATAAAATTATTATTTTAAGAAATATTTAATGAAATATTAAGACTTAAGGTCTTTTTTAACGAAAGTTTATTAGTTTTGTGACGAAAGTTTCGCCATAAAATAATATTTAAATATTAAGTTAAACTAAATAAAGCTTTCTATTAATATTTCTTATACATGTTATTTATTCATTAAGAAACTATATTTAATTGTTTAAGTTTAAAACTAAATGTCATTAAATTTTAATTTATAAATTTTTGCATTTAAGACTTAAAAAAGAAAGAGAGTAACTCCTATTTCTACCAGTGTTTAGCTGTCAGCACTCTTTCAGTCTTTCTCCTTCAGTTTTGGCTGCTGGAATTCTTCCTGCCACTGCCACCGAATATCTAGGCCCCCCCCTCCAGAGCTGCACCCACATGTGTGGCAGAAACAGAACCAAAACCAGGCCCCGCCCTGGGGCAGATGTGGCAGCTCCAAAGTCGCAGCCCAGCATGTCGATAATGATGGTCCAGACGAACAATCAATTAACGCACATCCAGCCATCAAGGTTGCTGACCAGAAAAAAAAGGGGCAACTGGCTGCTGATGGCGTTGCAGTGGGCGTGGCCGGATGTCGTTGACAGCCAGGAAAGAAGGAGGGCTAACAAGAGAGAAGAAGGAGGCCCAGAAGCCAGACAGATTTTCAAAGACACTTTTCAAAAAAAGAACATCGCTCCTTTGGAATAGTTTTTGGTTTGAAATAGAACTCGAATCCAAACCATCCGTTATGTAATTTATTAACCAAAAAAATCGAAAACTTCAATTGCGATATTGGTAATGGAAGTTATTGGGACGGCATTGGGTTTTGGATTGGTTTTGGAACCGCAATGTCATCATTTTGTCGCTGGCAGTTGCAGCGACACTCTGCACTTGCCTGACTCAAAGATTCAGACTCCAAGGGCTCTGAGCATTCCAAGGACTCAAAGGATTCTAGCTGCTTATGCTGGCTGCTA
This sequence comes from Drosophila monieri, assembly GCA_035047585.1. Lineage (NCBI taxonomy): Eukaryota > Metazoa > Arthropoda > Insecta > Diptera > Drosophilidae > Drosophila > Drosophila monieri. The sequence goes on along the minus strand of JAWNPJ010000061.1, from coordinate 7,330,790 downwards.
TCCCAGCGATGATGGCTCTCGATCCTGGCGGTCAATGGGAAGCTACTGCTCACGGTAGTGAGACTAGTATTGCGACTCAGTTCGCCGACACATCCCGCGCCCTGATCCCACGTGCCAATGGCCTCCGCCAGCAACGAGCCGGTGTCCTCCTCCAGGACCTTGGAGGTGCTGGCCTTGGAGTCCTCCTCCTTCAATCCCCGATCGAGGTCGAAATCGAAATCAAAGTCCTGCGGCTGTATCTGTTGTTCGACACTCATTTTTCCTCGACTTGTATCTCTCACTTCTAGTCTCTTCACTTTGCACAAATGGTTTCCTTTTTATTCAATTCATATATATATTTTATATATATTTCATATATATAAATAGATATTCTTCAATTTTGTATACGATTTTTGGTTTGGTTGGGAATCTGGAGGGCGGGCGGAACGGCAGAGGGTAGATTTTACTTTGAAATTTTAATGAGAACTAATTTCAACCAAAGTCCGACTCACAAAATCTTTGGATTTGTGGAAAATCTCCAGGGTGACTTTGTTTTGGATATATTTTCTTTTATTCTAAGCTGGCCACTGGCCACTGGCTACTGGCCACACTGCGTATACGTAATAAAAATTACTCATACGCAGTGTAGGTTTTTTCGTTTAAATATTCGCTTAGCTGTAATATCCTTAATTTTAAAACGAAAGACACGAAATTATTATTTTTAGCTGATAACCTTCAAGATCTTATCTTTAAGCCCTAAAATTTTTATTACCCGAAACACCCATCCAACACCTCATCTCACACAAAATTGAAGGTAAATTAAGTTTGCTCTCCCACACATTCAACGTTGGAACTCGATTGACGCTTTTTTTTGGCGGAGTGAGGGGGCATAGAGGGGCCTCAAAAACGAAATTGCTATTTACAAACAATTTTACATATTTACGCGGCAACTGTTGACATTTTGCTATAAATTCACCCAACCCTGGTCCACCACCCAGCCAGAGGCCAGAGCAAACACTGCCTCTACAGCCGCAAAAATTTCACCAAAAACTATGCGAAAAAAAATAAACTAAGAACTTATTTCTAAACAAAAAAAATATTTAACATTTTGTAGCATACATTATGGGATGGACTTCTATTTCTAAGATATTGTTAAATATTTATTTATAAATTGTTAAAAGAATACTTTAATTGATTTCTAGTCTTATTGGAAGAAGAAAGATTTATTTTTTATATTATTATTTAAGTAACTAATATTCTAATTTAATAAATTATTATTAATAATCTTTCATAAAATATTAACTAAACTCATAAAATACTTATTAAAAATTTATTCAATCCTGATCTTAATGCATATTAGTTTTTAATTATTTCTTGACTTTAAAACACACTAAAATCGTTTAAAAACCGTCCAATAAACCCCAAAAAAACCCTAAATATGTTTAAGTATTGTCTTTCAGTGCACTTGGAACTTGCAATGCAAAAAAGTGGCCCGAACTGACTGATGGCTGACTAGATGGATGGCTCGGATGGGTCGACGTAGGAGCTGTTGCTTTTGCTGGACGCTTATTGTTAGATGGATGGATGGATGATGTGTAGCTGTTGCTCCTGCCACTCCCCCTGCCCCATGCTCTCCGCCCGCCTCTTTCTCCTCCTCGTTTTCGAGTGCAGTATGTGTTGTTGCAATATATCTGGTATCTGGCGGTGGAGAGTCCACGGCCAGGGACAGAGAAGCCAGATAGAGTTGATGATTTGTGGCGCAAAATGCGAAACTGACAGCCCGCTTCCGCTTAAAGGAAATTGAAATCCTTCTTTGCACAAAATTGTTGACGTATTTACACATACACGCACAGGGACACACACACAAGCACACACATCGACAGACCATGTCCTTTTCACATATTTGCATTTATTTCTTTCATTTTTTCTGGTCGGGAACTTTTGAACTTCTGTCAACTCTCCTTTTTACATGAACTAATTGTAATTATTGATATAAACTTGAAAAAATAAAGTTGTTCCTGTATTCATTTTTATTAACTTATTAAATAAAAAATTCTGCAAAAATATTATTTAATTTCTTTGTCCCTTTCTAAGATTCATCAACGGAGAATTTATATCTCCGCCATGTCTATATCTCCGCCAATTCTTATCCAATTCTTAAGCGAAGTGTCTTAATCGATTTCTATATAGATTCCCCATCGATCTGCATCAAAATCTGAATACAAAATATTTTTTAGATTTTTTCTCAACTTTTCCCATGGGATCCCCTTAAAATGCAGGAAACCCCCATTTGGCCCACGGCGATGTCTATATCTCCGCCAATTCTTGTCCGATTCTTAAGCGAAATGTCTTAATCGATTTCTACATCGATTCCCCATCGATCTGCATCAAAACCTGAATACAAAATATTTTTTAGATTTTTTCTAAACTTTTCCCATGGGATCCCCTGAAAATGCAGGAAACCCCCATATGGTCCACGGCGATGTCTATATCTCCGCCAATTCTTGTCCGATTCTTGAGCGGAGTGTCGTAATCGATTTCTATATAGATTCCCCATCGATCTTCATCAAAACCTGAATACAAAATATTTTTTAGATTTTTTCTAAACTTTTCCCATGGGATCCCCTGAAAATGCAGGAAACCCCCATATGGTCCACGGCGATGTCTATATCTCCGCCAATTCTTGTCCGATTCTTGAGCGGAGTGTCGTAATCGATTTCTATATAGATTCCCCATCGATCTTCATCAAAACCTGAATACAAAATATTTTTTAGATTTTTTCTCAAATTTTCCCATGGGATCCCCTTAAAATCAAGGAACCCCCCATATGGTCCACGGCGATGTCTATATCTCCGCCAATTCTTCTCCGATTCTTAAGCGAAATGTCTTAATCGATTTCTACATCGATTCCCCATCGATCTGCATCAAAACCTGAATACAAAATATTTTTTAGATTTTTTCTAAACTTTTCCCATGGGATCCCCTTAAAATGCAGGAAACCCCCATTTGGCCCACGGCGATGTCTATATCTCCGCCAATTCTTGTCCGATTCTTAAGCGAAATGTCTTAATCGATTTCTACATCGATTCCCCATCGATCTGCATCAAAACCTGAATACAAAATATTTTTTAGATTTTTTCTAAACTTTTCCCATGGGATCCCCTGAAAATGCAGGAAACCCCCATATGGTCCACGGCGATGTCTATATCTCCGCCAATTCTTGTCCGATTCTTGAGCGGAGTGTCGTAATCGATTTCTATATAGATTCCCCATCGATCTTCATCAAAACCTGAATACAAAATATTTTTTAGATTTTTTCTCAAATTTTCCCATGGGATCCCCTTAAAATGCAGGAAACCCCCATTTGGCCCACGGAGATGTCTATATCTCCGCCAATTCTTGTCCGATTCTTGAGCGGAGTGTCTTAATCGTTTTCTAGATCGATTCCCCATCGATCTGCATCAAAATCTGAATACAAAATATTTTTTACATTTTTTCTTAACTTTTCCCATGGGATCCCCTTAAAATGCTGGAAACCCCCATATGGCCCACGGAGATGTCTATATCTCCGCCAATTCTTGTCCGATTCTTGAGCGGAGTGTCTTAATCGTTTTCTAGATCGATTCCCCATCGATCTTCATCAAAACCTGAATACAAAATATTTTTTAGATTTTTTCTCAAATTTTCCCATGGGATCCCCTTAAAATGCAGGAAACCCCCATTTGGCCCACGGAGATGTCTATATCTCCGCCAATTCTTGTCCGATTCTTGAGCGGAGTGTCGTAATCGATTTCTATATAGATTCCCCATCGATCTGCATCAAAATCTGAATACAAAATATTTTTTACATTTTTTCTTAACTTTTCCCATGGGATCCCCTTAAAATGCTGGAAACCCCCATATGGTCCACGGCGATGTCTATATCTCCGCCAATTCTTGTCCGATTCTTGAGCGGAGTGTCGTAATCGATTTCTATATAGATTCCCCATCGATCTTCATCAAAACCTGAATACAAAATATTTTTTAGATTTTTTCTCAAATTTTCCCATGGGATCCCCTTAAAATGCAGGAAACCCCCATTTGGCCCACGGAGATGTCTATATCTCCGCCAATTCTTGCCCGATTCTTGAGCGAAGTGTCTTAATCGATTTCTATATAGATTCCCCATCGATCTGCATCAAAATCTGAATACAAAATATTTTTTACATTTTTTCTTAACTTTTCCCATGGGATCCCCTTAAAATGCTGGAAACCCCCATATGGCCCACGGAGATGTCTATATCTCCGCCAATTCTTGTCCGATTCTTGAGCGGAGTGTCTTAATCGTTTTCTAGATCGATTCCCCATCGATCTGCATCAAAACCTGAATACAAAATATTTTTTTGATGTTTTCTCAATTTTTCCCAAGGGATCCCTTTAAAATGCAAGAAAGCCACGGCCCACGACGATGTCTATATCTCCGCCAATTCTTGTCCGATTCTTAAGCGGAATACCTTAAATAATTAATATCATCTGCAATTATATTTGTATAATAATTTTAAATACTTTTCTTAAAAAAACTATGCTAATAGCACCTGTTTTACACAAACTGCGTCAAAGTTCTTTAAAGTAGTGTGTGTGGAATATATTCAAATGTTCTGTTTCTGTCAACTCATGGCCAGTCAAAAATAATGAAATGAGATATTTTTCCTAGGGATACGAATCAGAGAAGTAGTGATGGCGGCGGGAGGGGGTGGACAGAAAAGGGAATGAAAATGGAGGAAACTTTACTTCCGCCGGACATATGCTGATTATTTGGCCCGATGTTGCCACCGACGATTCGTGCCGCATTGCTGGCCACTCTCATTAGGCCGACAGCTGCAGCAACAATTGCAACTGCAACTGCAGCTGGTGCAACAACAACTGTAACTTTATCTGCAACTGCAGCTCAAAGACACTAAAGAAAAGGCAAAGTTTATTTTTTTATAAAAGTTTGAAATGAATAAAGGCATCACTCTTTTTTTTGAGAGAGAGAATAAAATTTGTTTTATAATTTATTTTTAATATATAATTTACACATTTTGTTAAATATTTTTTTGTCAGTGCCTGAATGGAGTTCAAGAGCATCAATGTGCAAGTAAGTGAGTGGCAAGCCGAGTTGCCACCACAAATGTGCGTCCAGCGATGAAAATGAAAAACTGAAGGATGCAATGTTAAAAACCAAAAATCCCACACTTTTTCTTTCTAGATATAACGTTTCCTGGATACCCTATGATGTTATAAAAAGTTGTTCATTGACTCATATATTATTTATGAGTTTTTTATTAAAAAATAAACTGAAATCAAATGATACAGTTCTGAAAAAGATAACATATTGGCAACACTGTTGTTTCTTGACATTCTTTTAACATTAGGTAGTGTTGGAAAACGGTATAAGACTCAAAACTAGTAGCCTTTTGCCTCCTAAAATCGCATACGAAGTAAATAATAAAGAAAAAAATAGTATTTTTTTTACAAAAATAATCCTTAAAAATAAAAATAATTTAAAAAATTATAAAATGAAACTTAAAACCTAACAAAGCCCATCATATCTCCCAAAAACTCTCAAACAACGAGGAAAAACTTTGCATTTTCAGTGACATTTGTGACCCCTCTTGTCAAAAAGCAAAGGGCGGTGGGCGGTGGGCGGCGGGCGGCGGGCGGCCTTCAGGGGCGTGCCAGTGGGAAGGGGGTGGAGGCCACTCCATACGAGTGTCATACAGGGTCACCTAATTGGTTGCCTGCCATTCAAAACGGGGGAAAGGGGGGAAAGTATGACAATCAACGAATGACCAGCGGCTTACCTTTTTCTCTCCGTGTATGTGTGAAAGTGTGTGTGTGTGACTGTGTGTGTATGTGCGGTTGTCATCATCAACGGTTCGTCCCACGTTTGCGGTGTTTGTTTGTCTGCCTAAGCCCTAGTGTTCTGCCCCTCCGCCCCTATTGAAGCCCCCTTTTTGCACTCCTCAACCCCCCCCTCCCTGCCATCTCTTGACCAACTCCCCAAGCTGACACTCCCCCTTCGGGGAGCCCTTTCTGCCGATCCAACTCCTTTTTCCCTACGCCTCTGGCTACCTTTACAGAAATGCATCCGAATTTTGACAGTTCTCAAGGGCACTGAGAGAATATATTGGGAGAATAGTTTGATCGAAGAATTTTTTACAAATTCTATAATATTTTAACATTAATTATGCAGTAAAATATAATACTATAATGGAATTTTAGAGCAAAAAAGCTTTGGAAACATTATTTCCAATTTAAAAAGTATTTTTTAGCTATATTTTTTAGCCATATTTTTTTAATAAAAAGCATAAAAAATACTTTGAAACTAAGAGCTTAGATTAATCTTAAATATATCTTAAATATGTAACATAATTATTAATAAAACAATTTAATTTGTGACTTAGTTTTCTTTCCAATATTATTTATAAAAATAAACATATAAAACTTGGGAATTTTTTAAAGAAACCCTAACTCAATCTTAACTATTTTTTTGATAAATTACTATAATTACTATACATTTTTCTCAGTGTAAAACAGAGAAACGAAAAGTTTGAAAGTAGGCGAGTAGGCTGCCCGGACAGACGTCATTCGACTGTAACTAAACATTTTTGTTCTGCCTTGTCTCGGCTTGCTAAGCTCCTTTCAAACAAGCCTCCCCCCTTTATAGACTCTCTGCCATCTCCCCCCACGCCCCTTTTAGCCTTTTTTCTTTTGCAATCGAACCACTTCCCCCCCACCCTTCTCCGGCAGCCTTTGGTGGTGCCAATTGCAATGGAGTTCAATTAGAATTTGTCAGTGGTTGACCTGAACCTGAACCAAAAAATACACAAAAATGTCCAAAAACACAACACTCTGTGATAAAAACAAAAAAAATAATAAACAAATAAAAATAAAATCAGAAAAGGGAGAAACAAAGGAGAAATCAAATCTAGAATAAATAACAAAGTTAGATGGGAAAGTACTTGGCTTTTGTGACTGAATTGTTTCATTAAGTGTTTTGGTTTGTTTTTATTTTTTATTTTAATGAATTCGAGGACTAAGTAAAAATTTCATACTAAAAAGTATATATTTTAAAGCTAAAAAAACGGCCCATAAAGGCCATATTGGTTACATTCTGTGGCATTTGTAGAAAGGTATTAAGACCCATATCGAAAAATAGTTATAACCATGGGGAAAGGATAAAAGCCCCAAACACCCCTCCAGCCATAAAAATCCTAAAAAGGATATGCGAGGCAGAGGGCAGGCGGTGGTTGGTTGGATCCTGTACTGTATCCTCCGGTATTCGAATAGGCTTTGAAGGTTCATTGGGTTTGGGGCTTGGCTCTGGCTTTGATTTGCTTTGATTTGGTCTTGCTTTGGCTCGGTTTGGTTTTTACCATTTTGACCATTTTGCCATTTTGCCATTTGGCCATTGAGCTCTTGCGGTGGTTTTGGCCAATGCAACAGCAAAAATATGAAATGCATTGCTCTAATGTTAGTGTCCTCCCCCAGGATATCCATCTCTATATCCCCATATCCATCTTTTTTCCGTTGTCCTTCGTTTTATCTGAACTCTTTGCACCTTAACCGCAGTTTACTGTGGCTCCGATGCAACCATCTAGTCATCGATGGTCATTCATCTAACTGCTGTCCCCCTCCCCCCTTACGGTCTCTCTTCCCCTTTACGAAAAAAAAAAATATAAAACATAACCCCCTAAAATGGGAGGGATGATGGCATCCTGGCGGTGATGGTCATAAGGACCATTCTAATCCACTTTGTTGAAAATACACCGGTGCATATTGAAGAGCTTGAAAGCATTCCAGGGGATCAGAGGTGTCCGTTGATTGGGGTTTTTAATAAAAAATATTTTATATTATAGATTATAAAATGTTATAAGAAATAATTATCGATAAATTATCGATATTTTCACACAAGAATTTTTATTTATTTCCATTCGTTTGCCTTGACTTTCATTACAAAAATATTATAACAACCAATAAACTTAAAAATCTTCCTTAAAACTATATCAAAAATACAATAACATAAACAAAAAATTAATAATAATTTTAAATAACCAATTAAGCCCATCTTTTTCCATTTAAACATTAAAAGTTTTAAAACTGAAACCCTTAATTCAAATGTTCTTAAAAGAATTGCAATGATTTGAAAGCCTATTTATTTTGTTAAAAATATTTCTGGAGCTAAAAAAATTCCTCTTAGTCGGATGGCCAAAGGACCCCCTTTGGCGACACCCCTGTACTATTTTATTTTATTTTTTTTTTTGTTCGGGAGGTAGGAACAAGGAGAGCGAAAGGACTCCCGAGCTGAGCTGCGTTTTAAGTTTAGCGCGATGGCGACATGGTCAGGATTTTAAAGGGGGGGCGGGGAGGAGAGTGCGAGAGGGGGCAGTGGCTTAAAGGGTCGTCCTGTGCATATCGATTTGATGTGATTTTCATTAAAAACTCAGCACAGGTAGCAACAAAACAAAGTGCAAAAAAATTTTGCAAAAAAAATGAAAGCAAATCCTGAAAGCCACGCAATGGGGTGTCCTGCGGGGAAGTTATGGCTGAGATTTAATGATACTCACTAAAGGAGAGGGCCAAAAAGATACAAAATAATGTAATTAGTTTAAATATATTGAAACATTTATCTTAAAGTTTAGGGAAAGCAAGACTGCGGAAAGCGGAAACATCTGGGGATTTGGGCATCAGGATATGAAGGATTCAAATCGACATGGACTTGGTATATCCTACGTGAGCAGTCAAACTTTTGGCCCAAAACATAAAAAAAAAAGAAATTAAAAACAAACAAACAAATCGATTATTAGCAAGGATACACAACAAAAAAGGGTTCGACATCTTTGATGGGAGATTCTTTTCGTTTTCGGTTTTCCGTTTTTTTTTTTTTTTGCATTTTGTTTGTTGTTTTGAAAAGTCCGATTCTTGGACTTTGGGACAGAAAGTGTCACTTGGGTGGGTGGGAGGCAGGGGCAGCTGGGAAATCTGTTTTCCGTTCGATATTTTCACGCATGATTTATGACCCCGTTAACAAGTAAAAGTCTCAACGTGCAGCAGCAACATCCGACCGGGCAGAGGCCGTTCCTACAACTTGAAAAATGAATTTTTCGTTAGCCACCCAACCACCACCTTTCCCACCCACCCACTCAGTAGCCTCCACCTCCACACCATTGCCACCGTAAAGTGGCAACGTGGCACGTAGAAATTCGGTGCGAATGGGACAGGACAATGGGACATGGACAGGACAATGGCAGCAGGACAGCTGAGAAAAGCACAGGAACAGGCCGCATAAAGTTGCCAAAATGAAGCTTAATTTAAAGACAAACATTTGTGCAAAACAGCGACAACGACAAGGGTTTCCCCCTGGCCACGGAAGGCCGAGAATGAAAATGCTGAAAATGGGAAAAACGTGAAGGAAAATGACAAAGCTTAGAGGGCCACTTAAAAGGCAAAAAAAAAAACCAAAAAAAAAAAGGAAACTACTTTAAAAGACCACACAATTAGCAGTTGGTGTGGAAAAATTATTTAATTGCTTAGAAAAATGTTAGAGGAAAAGTTTCTATTGTAACAATAAAGCTTTAGTTTATGGTTTTCAAGGCAGTTTGTGTTGTGTTTCTGTTTATTTTTCCAAAGTAGCTACAAATTAGCAACAATTACAGGCTTGGTCACACTTTGCCTATCAACATTTGGTCACACTTTTATCAAGTTTATATATCTTGAGAGTAGTTAATGCTTTTTTATTAAATTATTAATTAAAGAAATTTATTTTCTGGTCTAAGAACATCTAGTATGTAACTAAAATATAATAAAAAGCCCCCCACTTTTCTCTCAGTGCATAATTTTGACGTGCGTGTATTTTAGTGCTGGATGCTGTCTCTTAAAAAAAAACACACTCGCCAACAAAAGAAAGAAGTCTTACCACTTTATGGTATCCTTGGCCAAGGCCAACATTTTGTTTTCAGGACTTTTCCCCAAAATATCAAAACAAAACACAAAAAAAAAGGAAAAGTTGAGAAAAGGGCCAAGAGAGCAGTCGCTTTATGAATTTTACATATGTTTCCCAAACAAAGAAAAAAAAACAAAAAAAAAAACTAAAAACTGAAACCAAAATGAAATAAACATTAGAAAAGAAAAGGAAAACCCACGCGCGGAAATCCATACAAATCAGAAAAGTAAAAGGAATAACAACAAAAACTTAGCAGGTGTGCCCCAAAAATCTAACGGTTCTTCTGCGTGTTTTCCTCTCAGGAGGTGGAGGGGCGGGGTAGAGGAGGGGAGTGGCAGGAAGGTCGGCAGGATAAGCGACTCCCCGGCACTGTCATCAATCATCACAACTCGCGCCCACGCAGGAAAACCCGGAGAGGGAAATTCGCAAGAGGAAAAGCGGAAAAGTAATGGCGGGAAAGGGGGAGGGAGTGAAGGCGGATGTGGCCAAGGGAAAACGTGGAAATGGGCAAAGAAAAGCTGCTGCTATTTGGTTACTTTTTCTCGGCCATTCCACGTATCATGGCTTCATGGGTCTTCCAGCCCAAAACTGTTACAATGGGTTAATGGGTAATATTCTAAGGGATTAGGGATAGTCCTTCCCTACAGGAGCTTAAAAATTTCAAATAAGATTAAATTATTGTTTTTAAAATAGCTGTAGGATATATTTCAAAGAATATATCTTAATCTGAAGATTGTAATCTTAAAAGAGTAGATTTCTATAAATTTTATATATTTCTTATTTATTTCTTAAACTTTAAACTAAAAATTAACCAAAAGAGTTAAACAAAATGAACTATTTTTGATTTAAGACTGTGATTTTAAAAAAGTGTCTAGAAAAAAATAAGTTTTAATCAAGAAACCTTAAAAAATGTATATAGTTTTCATTAACTTATTTCTTAAATATTAAAATATATTACTTTGCCTTTATTTAAACTCTATATAATATTTTTTTTTTGAAAACTTCCTTCAACAAAAAACTTCCTTCAGCTTTTCCCTGGGACACCTACTGGGTAACCCACTGATCGAGTGTCCCAGTTAGCCAACTTCCGCCCCCAACTGCCCTGTATATATGGTACACCCCCTTGGTAACCACTCAGGCCCCCCTTTTTAAACCGCCAACTGGCTCCTTGGGTGCCTGGGCCGGGGTTCTTTGTAACAGTTGTCGAAAATGATAGAAAAAGCGGCAAACCAATTGCCGTGGGGCCCAGAAGCGCTCCTTAACTCCTCTTCTGTTCCTTTAATCAGTGCTGCAAAGCTGGCTTTTTTTCTTAAATTGTTTATAAAAAATATTAATTAAAAGTACTCCCTTTTAACAACACAAACATGGATAAAAAAAATAATACAAATTAATGAAATTCAAGACTTACCTTATTTTTCCTTTTATTGTTAGTATCAGTTGAAAAGTCACTTACTAGTTGAATTATTTTATAACTAAAATTGTTGAAAATATTAAAAGAAACTCACAAACTTCAAGTCATACCACTTTTAACACTTTTTCCAAGGACTACTAGTTAGAGGACTCCATTTAACTAAAGAGTACCTGAGGCCAGGGCTCTCCTCTTTGTGTTTTCAACCCTAGAACTGATTGGGAATTTTAGTAAATGGGTAAAATTAGTATCTCCACTTTTATCTAAGTAGGCTAAGCCTCCAACATTATTATTCATTTTAAAATAAAAATTTTAAAAAAATAATGAAAATACCTTGTCTAATATTTGTGCCTCCTCGGCCTGGCTCGAGCATCTCTGCTGGAAACGCGTGTATTTGATGGGCCTCTGGGAGGCCAGGGGCGTGGGCATAGGCCCTAGCGGCGGGGGGTGGTAATGGCTCAGAGGGGTGTGGTGGGGCAGGGTGGGGTGGCAGGTGGCAGGTGGGGACTGGCAGGCGCCTGTTTGTTTGCGCTTAATTCGCGCCGCTCCGCGTCAGGGGCACTCAACCATGTTCGGCTACTGTTACCTGTGGGTATGTGTGTGAGTTGGTGTGTGTGTCTTAGTGTGTGTGTCAGTTAGTGTGTGTGTCTTAGTGTGTGTGTGTGTTAGTGTGTGTGTTACCTGTGGAAGACCGTTAACTAAGCGCACGGCAAATGTTTGCCAGCCGGGAAGACGTTTAACGTTTAAATACACTGAAAACTAGGCTTAAAATTTAGATTAAAAATTTGAAAACAATTTTACATAAAAACCAAAAATCTATAGACCTAAAAATATATTATTTTTAAAATCTAAACCTAGTTTCTTACATTTCTTACCAAAAAAAAAGTATAAAAACTTGTACAAACTAAACTTTTGGTTAAGAAACCTTCCCTATTTTCTCTCAGTGCTTGCTTATTAAAACCGCCCACTCAGCCCCCCGGGTCAGGCACACCACCCACCGCCCACCGACCACCTGCCGCCCCCTGTCCGTCAGTCAGTGAACTCGGGGCATAAAAATACCACAGGGGGCATGTCATACATTTGCTTTCGCTTTCGCCGGCGATTAGTCAAAAGACTGCGGGGCTGTAGGATGCCAGGGGGGTGGTGGTCTGTTCTAACCAGCACAGACGGAGAGGCCCCATCAATATTTATAATGTTAGTTTTAAATTAGCGTAAAATAAACGACTGGCAAATATTGAAACAGTCTCGGGCCCGTGGCTCATTATGCTAAATATGATTTAATCTTTTTGCCGCTAACCGAGTACGGCGATGGGTGGCCCACCTGTACAGTCGGCCCTCGCAGGCCAACCCCCACCCATGGGGGCCGCTGGGGAGAACCTTTTCACTAAATCCGCCGCAAATCCCTCAATCAAATACACACCCTGCGAGTGGGTGAAAGCTGCTGGGTGCAAAAAAAATACATACCGCTCGAACAAAGACCTGGAGAAAGGCCAGGAGAGAGTTGGGCTAACTAACGGTAACAGTGGAGCAATTAATTCGAATCAAATATGGATGAGAGCCACTCCGGCAAGCGATGGATCACATACTTGGCCCCAGAAACACGCTTTGAAAGGGAAACTTTGAGCGAAACTAATTCAAGTGACATTCATTTCCTCGCCAACTAAGTTCCCAAATAATCGATTGACCTATCGCCACTAGGCTGACCTCTCCTTATCGATAGGGCACTGAGGGAGACTCCCCTCCCTGACAGGTGCCCCGAATTTCCTATATAAGCGGAGCCCGGTCCGACCCCAGAATCAGTTGCCGTCCGGCAGCCAACCAGGCACAGCTGCCAAAAATATTTCTTTTTTTATTTTACATTTTTTATTTTTATATTTTAAACAATTTAAAAACTGAAAAAGGGTTTATTTATTTTTGCCCAACTGGCCATGGACATCTTGTTCTTCTTTATCAGAGTCTTGCACTCCTTTCTATTTTTTTAATATTTAATATTTAATAAAAGATAAGGAAGAGGTTCTTATTTTTATTTTTAATTTGAATTAAAGCCTGGCACCTCCGAGAGACGGAAATTCTTCTTTTTTTTAACACTAGCATGGGCCTCTCACTCCTACGCATCGTACTCGTCGCTTGGATTTCATTATTTTTCAACCTTCGGAATTACTGAGCCTTCGCTGTCCCAGTTTTTTTTTATTTTGGGCTTCCCTAATATTAAAATTAATAATTATATAAAAATTATGCTTGGTTGGGGACTTATTTAAAATATTATTTTGCCTATTTGATTTTAAACTTCTCCCTTTTTTAAACGAAAACTGATGGGATCTTCGTAGTCCCAGTTTTTTTTATATCCACGGGTTCTTCTAACTTATTTATTTTTTTATTTTATTTATCAGCTCTTGGGCCATCGAACTGTGCGGCCGCAGCTGGCTGGCTTCTTTTCATTTATTTATTTTTTAAATCTTAAACTTATTATACTTTTCTTTTTTTTAATTTCGAGCCATTAACTATTGGATTTTAATGGAGCGGCGTTAGTGGGCTCTCCGAACTTATCTTGGGAACTTCTTCACAATTTTATTTTAAAATTATTTCAATCTGATTTTTTTTTTCTACCTTAAAGTCAATGGGCTGTTCGTAGTCCCAGTTTTTTTTTATTGAATTATTGGGTTCTGATATCTTTTTAATACTTTTTATTTATTTATTTCCGAACCTTATCTTGGGAACTTAACAATTTTATTTTAAAATTATTTGAATCTGATTTTTTTTTCTACCTTAAAGTCAATGGGCTGTTCGTAGTCCCAGTTTTTTTTTATAGACTTATTGGGTTCTGATATCTTTTTAATACTTTTTATTTATTTATTTCCGAACCTTATCATGGGAACTTAACAATTTTATTTTAAAATTATTTCAATCTGATTTTTTTTTCTACCTTAAAGTCAATGGGCTGTTCGTAGTCCCAGTTTTTTTTTATTGAATTATTGGGTTCTGATATCTTTTTAATACTTTTTATTTATTTATTTCCGAACCTTATCTTGGGAACTTAACAATTTTATTTTAAAATTATTTGAATCTGATTTTTTTTTCTACCTTAAAGTCAATGGGCTGTTCGTAGTCCCAGTTTTTTTTTATAGACTTATTGGGTTCTGATATCTTTTTAATACTTTTTATTTATTTATTTCCGAACCTTATCATGGGAACTTAACAATTTTATTTTAAAATTATTTCAATCTGATTTTTTTTTTCTACCTTAAAGTCAATGGGCTGTTCGTAGTCCCAGTTTTTTTTTATTACCTTATTGGGTTCTGATATCTTTTTAATACTTTTTATTTTTTTATTTCCGAACTTATCTTGGGAACTTCTTAACAATTTTATTTTAAAATTATTTCAATCTTATTTTTTTTTCTACCTTAAAGTCAATGGGCTGTTCGTAGTCCCAGTTTTTTTTTATAGACTTATTGGGTTCTGATATCTTTTTAATACTTTTTATTTATTTATTTCCGAACTTATCTTGGGAACTTCTTAACAATTTTATTTTAAAATTATTTCAATCTTATTTTTTTTTTACCTTAAAGTCAATGGGCTTTTCGTAGTCCCAGTTTTTTTTTATAGACTTATTGGGTTCTGATATCTTTTTAATACTTTTTATTTATTTATTTCCGAACCTTATCATGGGAACTTAACAATTTTATTTTAAAATTATTTCAATCTGATTTTTTTTTCTACCTTAAAGTCAATGGGCTGTTCGTAGTCCCAGTTTTTTTTTATTGAATTATTGGGTTCTGATATCTTTTTAATACTTTTTATTTATTTATTTCCGAACCTTATCTTGGGAACTTAACAATTTTATTTTAAAATTATTTGAATCTGATTTTTTTTTCTACCTTAAAGTCAATGGGCTGTTCGTAGTCCCAGTTTTTTTTTATAGACTTATTGGGTTCTGATATCTTTTTAATACTTTTTATTTATTTATTTCCGAACCTTATCATGGGAACTTAACAATTTTATTTTAAAATTATTTCAATCTGATTTTTTTTTTTACCTTAAAGTCAATGGGCTTTTCGTAGTCCCAGTTTTTTTTTATAGACTTATTGGGTTCTGATATCTTTTTAATACTTTTTATTTATTTATTTCCGAACCTTATCATGGGAACTTAACAATTTTATTTTAAAATTATTTCAATCTGATTTTTTTTTCTACCTTAAAGTCAATGGGCTGTTCGTAGTCCCAGTTTTTTTTTATAGACTTATTGGGTTCTGATATCTTTTTAATACTTTTTATTTATTTATTTCCGAACCTTATCATGGGAACTTAACAATTTTATTTTAAAATTATTTCAATCTGATTTTTTTTTCTACCTTAAAGTCAATGGGCTGTTCGTAGTCCCAGTTTTTTTTTATAGACTTATTGGGTTCTGATATCTTTTTAATACTTTTTATTTATTTATTTCCGAACCTTATCATGGGAACTTAACAATTTTATTTTAAAATTATTTCAATCTGATTTTTTTTTTTACCTTAAAGTCAATGGGCTTTTCGTAGTCCCAGTTTTTTTTTATAGACTTATTGGGTTCTGATATCTTTTTAATACTTTTTATTTATTTATTTCCGAACCTTATCATGGGAACTTAACAATTTTATTTTAAAATTATTTCAATCTGATTTTTTTTTTCTACCTTAAAGTCAATGGGCTTTTCGTAGTCCCAGTTTTTTTTTATAGACTTATTGGGTTCTGATATCTTTTTAATACTTTTTATTTATTTATTTCCGAACCTTATCATGGGAACTTAACAATTTTATTTTAAAATTATTTCAATCTTATTTTTTTTTCTACCTTAAAGTCAATGGGCTGTTCGTAGTCCCAGTTTTTTTTTATTACCTTATTGGGTTCTGATATCTTTTTAATACTTTTTATTTATTTATTTCCGAACTTATCTTGGGAACTTCTTAACAATTTTATTTTAAAATTATTTCAATCATATTTTTTTTTTCTACCTTAAAGTCAATGGGCTGTTCGTAGTCCCAGTTTTTTTTTATAGACTTATTGGGTTCTGATATCTTTTTAATACTTTTTATTTATTTATTTCCGAACCTTATCTTGGGAACTTCTTAACAATTTTATTTTAAAATTATTTCAATCTTATTTTTTTTTTCTACCTTAAAGTCAATGGGCTGTTCGTAGTCCCAGTTTTTTTTTATTACCTTATTGGGTTCTGATATCTTTTTAATACTTTTTATTTATTTATTTCCGAACTTATCTTGGGAACTTCTTAACAATTTTATTTTAAAATTATTTCAATCTTATTTTTTTTCTACCTTAAAGTCAATGGGCTGTTCGTAGTCCCAGTTTTTTTTTATTACCTTATTGGGTTCTGATATCTTTTTAATACTTTTTATTTATTTATTTCCGAACTTATCTTGGGAACTTCTTAACAATTTTATTTTAAAATTATTTCAATCTTATTTTTTTTTTCTACCTTAAAGTCAATGGGCTGTTCGTAGTCCCAGTTTTTTTTTATTACCTTATTGGGTTCTGATATCTTTTTAATACTTTTTATTTATTTATTTCCGAACTTATCTTGGGAACTTCTTAACAATTTTATTTTAAAATTATTTCAATCTGATTTTTTTTTTCTACCTTAAAGTCAATGGGCTGTTCGTAGTCCCAGTTTTTTTTTATTACCTTATTGGGTTCTGATATCTTTTTAATACTTTTTATTTATTTATTTCCGAACTTATCTTGGGAACTTAACAATTTTATTTTAAAATTATTTCAATCTGATTTTTTTTTTCTACCTTAAAGTCAATGGGCTGTTCGTAGTCCCAGTTTTTTTTTATTGAATTATTGGGTTCTGATATCTTTTTAATACTTTTTATTTATTTATTTCCGAACCTTATCTTGGGAACTTAACAATTTTATTTTAAAATTATTTGAATCTGATTTTTTTTTCTACCTTAAAGTCAATGGGCTGTTCGTAGTCCCAGTTTTTTTTATAGACTTATTGGGTTCTGATATCTTTTTAATACTTTTTATTTATTTATTTCCGAACCTTATCATGGGAACTTAACAATTTTATTTTAAAATTATTTCAATCTGATTTTTTTTTTTTACCTTAAAGTCAATGGGCTTTTCGTAGTCCCAGTTTTTTTTATAGACTTATTGGGTTCTGATATCTTTTTAATACTTTTTATTTATTTATTTCCGAACCTTATCATGGGAACTTAACAATTTTATTTTAAAATTATTTCAATCTGATTTTTTTTTTTACCTTAAAGTCAATGGGCTTTTCGTAGTCCCAGTTTTTTTTTATTACCTTATTGGGTTCTGATATCTTTTTAATACTTTTTATTTATTTATTTCCGAACCTTATCATGGGAACTTAACAATTTTATTTTAAAATTATTTCAATCTGATTTTTTTTTTCTACCTTAAAGTCAATGGGCTTTTCGTAGTCCCAGTTTTTTTTTATAGACTTATTGGGTTCTGATATCTTTTTAATACTTTTTATTTATTTATTTCCGAACCTTATCATGGGAACTTAACAATTTTATTTTAAAATTATTTCAATCTTATTTTTTTTTTCTACCTTAAAGTCAATGGGCTGTTCGTAGTCCCAGTTTTTTTTTATTACCTTATTGGGTTCTGATATCTTTTTAATACTTTTTATTTATTTATTTCCGAACTTATCTTGGGAACTTCTTAACAATTTTATTTTAAAATTATTTCTATCTTATTTTTTTTTCTACCTTAAAGTCAATGGGCTGTTCGTAGTCCCAGTTTTTTTTTATTACCTTATTGGGTTCTGATATCTTTTTAATACTTTTTATTTATTTATTTCCGAACTTATCTTGGGAACTTCTTAACAATTTTATTTTAAAATTATTTCAATCTTATTTTTGTTTCTACCTTAAAGTCAATGGGCTGTTCGTAGTCCCAGTTTTTTTTTATTACCTTATTGGGTTCTGATATCTTTTTAATACTTTTTATTTATTTATTTCCGAACTTATCTTGGGAACTTCTTAACAATTTTATTTTAAAATTATTTCAATCTTATTTTTTTTTCTACCTTAAAGTCAATGGGCTGTTCGTAGTCCCAGTTTTTTTTTATTACCTTATTGGGTTCTGATATCTTTTTAATACTTTTTATTTATTTATTTCCGAACTTATCTTGGGAACTTCTTAACAATTTTATTTTAAAATTATTTCAATCTGATTTTTTTTTCTACCTTAAAGGCAATGGGCTGTTCGTAGTCCCAGTTTTTTTTTATTACCTTATTGGGTTCTGATATCTTTTTAATACTTTTTATTTATTTATTTCCGAACTTATCTTGGGAACTTAACAATTTTATTTTAAAATTATTTCAATCTGATTTTTTTTTCTACCTTAAAGTCAATGGGCTGTTCGTAGTCCCAGTTTTTTTTTATTACCTTATTGGGTTCTGATATCTTTTTAATACTTTTTATTTATTTATTTCCGAACTTATCTTGGGAACTTCTTAACAATTTTATTTTAAAATTATTTCAATCTTATTTTTTTTTCTACCTTAAAGTCAATGGGCTGTTCGTAGTCCCAGTTTTTTTTTATTACCTTATTGGGTTCTGATATCTTTTTAATACTTTTTATTTATTTATTTCCGAACTTATCTTGGGAACTTCTTAACAATTTTATTTTAAAATTATTTCAATCTTATTTTTTTTCTACCTTAAAGTCAATGGGCTGTTCGTAGTCCCAGTTTTTTTTATTACCTTATTGGGTTCTGATATCTTTTTAATACTTTTTATTTATTTATTTCCGAACTTATCTTGGGAACTTCTTAACAATTTTATTTTAAAATTATTTCAATCTTATTTTTTTTCTACCTTAAAGTCAATGGGCTGTTCGTAGTCCCAGTTTTTTTTTATTACCTTATTGGGTTCTGATATCTTTTTAATACTTTTTATTTATTTATTTCCGAACTTATCTTGGGAACTTCTTAACAATTTTATTTTAAAATTATTTCAATCTGATTTTTTTTTCTACCTTAAAGTCAATGGGCTGTTCGTAGTCCCAGTTTTTTTTTATAGACTTATTGGGTTCTGATATCTTTTTAATACTTTTTATTTATTTATTTCCGAACTTATCTTGGGAACTTAACAATTTTATTTTAAAATTATTTCAATCTGATTTTTTTTCTACCTTAAAGTCAATGGGCTGTTCGTAGTCCCAGTTTTTTTTTATTGAATTATTGGGTTCTGATATCTTTTTAATACTTTTTATTTATTTATTTCCGAACCTTATCTTGGGAACTTAACAATTTTATTTTAAAATTATTTGAATCTGATTTTTTTTCTACCTTAAAGTCAATGGGCTGTTCGTAGTCCCAGTTTTTTTTATAGACTTATTGGGTTCTGATATCTTTTTAATACTTTTTATTTATTTATTTCCGAACCTTATCTTGGGAACTTAACAATTTTATTTTAAAATTATTTCAATCTTATTTTTTTTCTACCTTAAAGTCAATGGGCTGTTCGTAGTCCCAGTTTTTTTTTATAGACTTATTGGGTTCTGATATCTTTTTAATACTTTTTATTTATTTATTTCCGAACCTTATCATGGGAACTTAACAATTTTATTTTAAAATTATTTCAATCTTATTTTTTTTTTCTACCTTAAAGTCAATGGGCTGTTCGTAGTCCCAGTTTTTTTTTATTGACTTATTGGGTTCTTATATCTTTTTAATACTTTGTATTTATTTATTTTTTTAATAATTTAAAAGCCCTTGGGCTACCGAACTCATGAGTCTGCCGCAGCTAATTTTCTTATTAATTTTAAACTTATTTTTTGTTGCCAATTTTTATATATTCTTGGGTCTTTAAAGAAAAAGCGGCATGGATTTGGGTACTTTTTTTATTTTTTGTATTATTTTTTTTAAGGATGAAAAGGATGAGAAAAGCAAAAATAAAATTAACATTTGGCCAAAAATAAGTATTTACTGGAACGGGGCTGAATTATTTTCACCAAACAAATAAAGGAAACTTTTAAATTAGTTAAAGTTAAGAAAACTCCATTGTGCTTATTGTTTAATAAAGAATTTGATGCAATAAAAATATTAAAAAAGGACTTTTGAATTGGCAAGTTAATGGGAATTAAAGGGAAAACCTTGGGGAAAAATGATGCGGGCAGCTGTCATTGGGGTGATCCTGATCCAGGCCCCCCTCCTCTGTGTGGGTTTTTGTAACTCGCTTTGTGGTCGGACCGCAGGAACCGCAACGGTAGTTCAACCAGAAGAGCTGCCAACTCCATCCATTCCCCACCTCCAGTCTGTCTCCTGGACAGCCACACATGCCAGGACCATACACAACACACCCCACACACTCCACCCACACATTGAAAACTCTGAGGTTTTCCGCCAGATTTTCCCCAAACCGGGCTGACTTCAAATCGGATGCCAATTAATTTCAGGGCATGCCAGGGAATTAATAAATGCTGAGGTCGGTGGTCGGTTCCCCAGGTGCCTGCAAATTCTTAATCAAAACACAAAAAACGCTCCGAGATAATTATCGGAATTAGTGAAGGTGTTGCAATTAATTACGGAACTGAGCAGCACGTGGGTGCCACAATAATAATTTCCACAATAATGATTTCCCCCAGAAGAAAGGGCAAGGCATCTTAGTGCATTTATTTTTTAAATTTTTATTCTCAGTGGTTTCTTAGCTTTTATTATTCATAACATTTTATTTCTCTACTCCAAGCTAGTGTAGCTGTGTCGATATGTCCAGAATGATCCTCTGAGGGTATAATTTTCAGACTAAAACTGTCTACTCCCTCCAATATCAAGACATCCATTCTTCAACTTTTGTATGAGCACTACTCTTGCTCTCATAGACCTTCCTTCCCAGTTCCTTCCAAGTTCGTCTCTTGAATCTATCCCCGATGATCCAGCCGTACAATATGCAGCAGTTTTCTTGATCTGCTATGCAGGAGGTGGCTTACGTATGCAGAGGAAGCCACGCAATGAATTCCATTAACCATATAGTACCTATAGCCTCCATATGATATAGTTGTCGGATTTGAAAAATCTTCAAACAATAGAAATGTTGGATTCTGTGTAGAATCTAAGCTCTGTAGCATTCAAACTTTAAGAGTGAAATGCATATAGAAGCAGGCAGACAGAGACAATTATTTTTTAATTCATTTTATTATTTTTATTTATAATTTTTTATTTGTTTTCCACTGCGTCATGATCAACAACTGATGTGATCTGATCCGATAAACTTTTGCATTAAAAAAGGATATTCCTTCAATTCTCATCAACAAGGACAAAAAAAAGCAACATTCCGTGGCAGGAAATAATATATATCATATTATTTTATATAACAAGGCATAATATATATACCATTCCAGGGCATAATAAATAGGATCCGGAAACAAATTAAAAGTTATAAGAGGAACAACTTGAAAGATTAGAGGGCAGGAGAGCCTTATTATTTAATTAATTGATTGAACAAAATCAAGATTGGAAATATTAAAAAAAACTTGATAAAAAAATAAACAAAAAGATGTTGCTTGCGGCAGACACATGAGTTCGGTAGCCCAAGGGCTGATAAATTATTAAGAAAATAAATAAATAAAAAGTATTAAAAAGATATCCGAACCCAATAAGTCAATAAAAAAAAACTGGGACTACGAACAGCCCATTGACTTTAAGGTAGAAAAATAAAAATCAGATTGAAATAATTTTAAAATAAAATTGTTAAGTTCCCAAGATAAGGTTCGGAAATAAATAAATAAAAAGTATTAAAAAGATATCAGAACCCAATAAGGTAATAAAAAAAACTGGGACTACGAACAGCCCATTGACTTTAAGGTAGAAAAAAAATAAGATTGAAATAATTTTAAAATAAAATTGTTAAGAAGTTCCCAAGATAAGTTCGGAAATAAATAAATAAAAAGTATTAAAAAGATATCAGAACCCAATAAGGTAATAAAAAAAAACTGGGACTACGAACAGCCCATTGACTTTAAGGTAGAAAAAAAATAAGATTGAAATAATTTTAAAATAAAATTGTTAAGTTCGCAAGATAAAGTTCGGAAATAAATAAATAAAAAGTATTAAAAAGATATCAGAACCCAATAAGTCCATAAAAAAAAACTGGGACTACGAACAGCCCATTGACTTTAAGGTAGAAAAAAAATAAGATTGAAATAATTTTAAAATAAAATTGTTAAGAAGTTCCCAAGATAAGTTCGGAAATAAATAAATAAAAAGTATTAAAAAGATATCAGAACCCAATAAGGTAATAAAAAAAAACTGGGACTACGAACAGCCCATTGACTTTAAGGTAGAAAAAAAAAATCAGATTGAAATAATTTTAAAATAAAATTGTTAAGTTCCCATGATAAGGTTCGGAAATAAATAAATAAAAAGTATTAAAAAGATATCAGAACCCAATAAGGTAATAAAAAAAAACTGGGACTACGAACAGCCCATTGACTTTAAGGTAGAAAAAAGAAATAAGATTGAAATAATTTTAAAATAAAATTGTTAAGTTCCCAAGATAAAGTTCGGAAATAAATAAATAAAAAGTATTAAAAAGATATCAGAACCCAATAAGTCAATAAAAAAAAACTGGGACTACGAACAGCCCATTGACTTTAAGGTAGAAAAAAAAATCAGATTGAAATAATTTTAAAATAAAATTGTTAAGAAGTTCCCAAGATAAGTTCGGAAATAAATAAATAAAAACTATTAAAAAGATATCAGAACCCAATAAGGTAATAAAAAAAAAACTGGGACTACGAACAGCCCATTGACTTTAAGGTAGAAAAAAAATAAGATTGAAATAATTTTAAAATAAAATTGTTAAGAAGTTCCCAAGATAAGTTCGGAAATAAATAAATAAAAAGTATTAAAAAGATATCAGAACCCAATAAGGTAATAAAAAAAAACTGGGACTACGAACAGCCCATTGACTTTAAGGTAGAAAAAAAAATAAGATTGAAATAATTTTAAAATAAAATTGTTAAGTTCGCAAGATAAAGTTCGGAAATAAATAAATAAAAAGTATTAAAAAGATATCAGAACCCAATAAGTCCATAAAAAAAACTGGGACTACGAACAGCCCATTGACTTTAAGGTAAAAAAAAAAATCAGATTCAAATAATTTTAAAATAAAATTGTTAAGAAGTTCCCAAGATAAGTTCGGAAATAAATAAATAAAAAGTATTAAAAAGATATCAGAACCCAATAAGGTAATAAAAAAAACTGGGACTACGAACAGCCCATTGACTTTAAGGTAGAAAAAAAAAATCAGATTGAAATAATTTTAAAATAAAATTGTTAAGTTCCCATGATAAGGTTCGGAAATAAATAAATAAAAAAGTATTAAAAAGATATCAGAACCCAATAAGGTAATAAAAAAAAACTGGGACTACGAACAGCCCATTGCCTTTAAGGTAAAAAAAAAAATCAGATTCAAATAATTTTAAAATAAAATTGTTAAGAAGTTCCCAAGATAAGTTCGGAGAGCCCACTAACGCCGCTCCATTAAAATCCAACAGTTAATGGCTCGAAATTAAAAAAAAATAAAAGTAGAATAAGTTTAAGATTTAAAAAATAAATAAATGAAAAGAAGCTAGCCAGCTGCGGCCGCACAGTTCGATGGCCCAAGAGCTGATAAATAAAATAAAAAAATAAATAAGTTAGAAGAACCCGTGGATATAAAAAAAAACTGGGACTACGAAGATCCCATCAGTTTTCATATAAAAAAGAGAGAAGTTTAAAATAAAATTGAGAAGGCGAAATAATATTTGAAATAAGTCCCCAACCAAGCATGTTCTTTTCTAATAATTTATTAGTAATTGCAAAGGTTGAAAAATAAATTAAATGCGAAGGAGTGAAGCCCACATGCTAGTGTTAAAAAAGAAGAATTTCCTTCTCTCTGAGGGGCCAGGTTTTATTAAAATTAAAAATAATCATCTTTTAGGGGTTAGTTGGCAAGGAGATAAAGAAATATCAGGAAATCAGGAAGAAAAAGAATAGGAGTGCCAGGCTCTGATAAAGAAGAACAAGATGTCCATAGCCAGTTGGGCTATAAAATATTTTCGGAATTAAAAATAAAAATAAGGAAATTGGAATAATTTATTTATCCACCAGAGCTCAACTGAATCACCAAAAAAAGGCCAATTCGATTGAATTAAAATAAAAATTTAATAAAATTTAAATAAAATATAAAATGGAGTGGAATATTTTAGGCAGCCTGTGCCTGTTCGGCTGCCTTACGGCAACTGATTCTGGGGACCGAATGGGCTCCACTTATATAGGAAATTGGGGACATGAATCAGAGATGGTAGTTCCAACAAAGCACTATCGATAGGGCTCTGCCCCAATGGCGATATTTTTTATTTTTTTTATTTTTAATTCCGAAAATATTTTATAGCCCAACTGGCTATAGACATCTTGTTCTTCTTTATCAGAGCCTGGCACTCCTATTCTTTTCCTATTTCCTGATTTTTTTTTTATTTCCTTGCCAACTAACCCCTAAAAGATGATTATTTTTAATTTTAATTAAAACCTGGCCCCTCCGAGCACTATCGATAGGGCTCTGCCCCATTGGCGATAGTGCGATTGAACGTAGAGTCTTCACTGACTAATCTGTCAAAGCTGGAAGCTAGGGACTCCTTTCAAGACAATTCATAAAAGTGCTGCTGAAGAAAAACGCGTTTCAAGTATTATCCTTCAAGGTTAGAAGTCGAAGATCGCCAGAGGGGAAGCCAAGAGTGTTGCCACAAGGAAGATGCATAGTGTCTGGGTATCTGTATCTTCTATTTGTACTTACTAATTTATTTCTCCTTTTAAGCATGTGCCACGTGTTATTGAAACGGTGGCAGTGTGTGCAACACAAATCACAGTCCAATTAAATGGCCAGTCGGACTCCAATTAAAGCTGCCACAGCCAGAGAATGGCCGGGATGCTCCAATTGGAATCGATGCGGCTATGTGGGGCAAAGCAGATGCCGTTGCAAGCTGGGAAACGTTGCACAAACTTTAGTTTTTGGCTCCCCACCCCGTCCCCGACTGTCCCGAAAAGTTTGGATGTCATTTTGTTGAGGAGCAAAAAACAAAGAAAACAAAGAACCTCCCAAAAAAAAATCCCTCGTAACTCTAAATCCAAAAACACCCAATAAAGTATACATATAGATATGTGTTATATATATTTTCTATACTCGTTATGTTGCAACAAATTTATGGCTTGTACGTGGGAAATTATTTCCAACGAGTGTTAAATTTCATTTTCAAATGTTTTACGAGCTCTCCCAGGCAGATGATACATTTTACATTATTTTCGAGAGGGCTCCACATAACTTCCCTAGAAATAACTCCAAGCCCTTAAATTAAAATCCCTTCAACTTCTTCTATTTATTGGTTGAGTGGAAATGTTCAAATATTTCCAGGTAAGTGTTAATTTTTTCACATACTGTACAAACATCTCTTTATTTAATTTCACTTCAATTCAGGAGTAGGTTAAAAAAAAAATGAAAATGAAAATAAAAACATTCAGAAGTTAACTTTCATTTAAAACAGAAACTTGGCCGACAGAACAGAAATCGAA
The DNA here is from genome assembly GCA_035047585.1 of Drosophila monieri. Classification (NCBI taxonomy): domain Eukaryota; kingdom Metazoa; phylum Arthropoda; class Insecta; order Diptera; family Drosophilidae; genus Drosophila; species Drosophila monieri. The sequence goes on along the minus strand of JAWNPJ010000061.1, from coordinate 7,304,857 downwards.
AATTTTTCAGCGAAGCCATTTTCCAGCGGAAAACCTTCGTTCTCACTCCAGTTGCAAAATTTTCAACTAAACTATTTCAATTTTTGTTGTTTTTTGTTTGTTTCTGTTGGGGCTGTCCGGTATTTTTAATACACTGACAGAAATGTTCTCACGGTCTAGTATTTACGTCAAATGAGTACGTTTTCCTCATTTGACAGAGTTTCCAAGACTTTAAATATTTCACCAACAATAAATATTTCTTACACTAAAAACAATATACATAAAATAGTATTTATTTCACTTACCACAAGTCGTATTTTTAATTTTTTCCTAGTTTTATATAATTTTTAAAACATTTTTTGAGGCTTTCATCATTTTTTAGCTTTTTTTGAAGTCTGAAAATAATAAAACGTATCATAAGTTACTTTTTTTGTAAAACAATATTCAAAATTTTGCTAAAACTTAATTATTTAATTATATTTTGTTAACTAAAATCTAGCTTTTATTTAAGAGACTTCAGTTAGAACATCATTTTTATTAAATCCTTTTAAAAAAGACTCAAATCTTCTTCAAAACTGGCCCTAAAATTGCCTAAAAATAAATTTCAAACTTTTAATTTTTTTTTTAATTAAAAAATCTGAATTTTCTCGCAGTGTATAAATTTTAGACAATTTTCGGGCAACGTCAAAGTCAACTCCGAAAAGCAAAGTCAACACTAACTGCGCTGCCTCAGTCGACTTCGACGTCTACGTTTACGTCGATGTCTTGCAACTGCAGCTTTCCGCATTCTTTTTTTTTTTAATTTTCCATTTTCCATTTTTGTTTTTGTTGTTTTTGTTGGACGGTCCGCTTAAGAGCGTAAAATGCATGGAGTTTATATAAAGTTTATTGTAACACAAAAACGTAGAACTTTTTGATGTTTTATTAATTAACTTTTTGCATTCTACAGGAGGGTGGGGGATGGCTGCCCGGATGATGGGGGTGCTGGATGGGTGGTGCTGGGTGGGTGGTGCGGTGCCTGGCCAGTTGCAAGTGGCACGAGGGCTGGTGAGTGAAAATAGTTGCTGCTATGTGGTTAAAACTTTGATGCCTCTTCCAGTGACGTACACTCACTAACACATGCTTACAAACACACACTCTTATACACACACACACTCTTACACCCAAACATATGCTTTGAGCTTATTAAAATATTTATGATTGTGTGAAAGAGAGAGAAAACTACAAAAGAAAGGTGGCAAGGTGGCTGGGCAGGGGGTGTGTAAGGAGGGGGTGCTAGGATTCTAGGCTACTTTTCAACATTAATTTAGTGCAGGAGAAAAAATAATATTAATAATAATATACTTTAAGAATAAGAATAAGAGACAGCTTGAAAACATTTATAGCTTACATTTTTAAATGGTTTTTGGTTTTAAAGCACAAACTTTTAATTTAAAAAGTGATTTTTTTTAACTTTCTTAACATATTAGATCTTGAAAAGATTGTTTATAAAAAAGTAATATTTTGTACTTAAAGGTAATTATTTTTTTGATTAAAAACCATAAAAAAAGTTCCCGATGACCCAATTCCCCATTAATAACTCTCAGTGTAAGCCCACACAAGCACTATATATTTTTTAATTTTATTTTCTATTTCCCGATGTTGTTGTTTTTTCTTTTTTTTTTTTTAGTTTCTGTTGGCCAAGTAAGTACTTTTGCCATCTTTCGCTTAATTGCTCGTAAAATGTGAAAAGTGGGAAGTTTTCAAAGGAGCCGGAGGCCGGCGGGCGGTGGAGGAGTGGCTGGAAATAGCCAAACACTTGGCCCAAACAACAAAACTTTTCATCAAAAGCGGTAGGAAGGCAAATAAAAAAAAAAAAATAAAGAACAGTCAAGAAAAGAAAATGGTAGAAATCAAAACAGAGAGAGAGGAACTCTAGAAAGTGATTTGATCGAATATGTAATAGGGTCCTTCAGACCCCTGCTCATTAATATATGATTAAGTCCTGAACATAGAGCGATGGGGGAGAGAGACAACAGCAAGTGTGTAACAGAGACAGACATTATAAATCTTCGAAAATATACCATAAATAATGCAAACAATTTCCCAGCATAGAAAACCGAAAACTCTGCCAAAGGAAAACTCTCTTTTTCGGTGAAAAGTCCGCACAAAGCCAAAAGCAAAACGATACGAAACAAAAGCCTTACAAAGCCCTAGCCCAGGGAGGTCCTTGGAGGGGGCAGGATGCAAAACAAACCATATACTCTATGGAGCTTGTTTGTTTCATTTCTTTGTGTTTTTTTATTTAGTAGTCTTATTTAATAGTTAAAAAAAAAAAATTAAAATAATTAATTAATATTAGAGTCCTTTAGTTTCTTTTTTCTTAATTTTTAAACAAATAATCCTGAAACTTTCATGAAGGAAATGCTTTACATTTCTACTCTAAGTTTTGAATATATTTTTTAACCTTCGAAGCTTTTTGGCTTAATATTTTTTATATTTGCTTAATGAATATTTTTTATTTATAATTAATAAACTTAAACTTATAATAATTAAACCCTTTCAATGAAAACCCTCTTTGAGATACAAGATTATCTTCAAATTTTCAGATATTTTTTTGAATATATGTTTATATATCCTTGAATTCCGGCAGATTATCCTGGTTTATAGAGTAACACACACACACACACACACTCTCTCACACACACACTCACACAATAATAAAATACAACAAAAAAAAAAACAAAATCAATTGCCGAGGCATTCAAACTTGTATTTTTGCGCGGCGATAAAAAATAAAAACAACAGCAGGACCAGAGAACTTGGCTTGTTTGCTGTTTTTTTTGTTTGTTTTTGTTTGCCAGGATTAACAGGAGCAAGGAGCAGGATGGTGCAAAGGGGGGTGGTTGGGGGGGGATGGAGAAAAAGACAGAAAGGAAAACTGTGCGCGGCATAACAGGCACGAGTACAAAAGTACAATAAAATTGCATACGAAAGCAGTTTACTGCAGACGAAAAAATTAAATTAATGAAGAAAAATGGTAATAAAGCGTTAGTCACGTGTGTCATCTCTCCATCTCTCTTGTGCACCGGCTACCCATCTCCCTCTGCTCGCCAGTGAGGCTGTCTCTATCGCAGACAAGAGTTAGACGCCAGAAACTACAACAAAAAACCCAAAACACAAATCTGTGAAAAAGTCATAAAAAAAAATATAAAAAAAATATAACAGGACAGAAAATTAAGTATACGCCACGTTGTAAAGGACATAAACATGCGAATTTTGACTGGAAATAAAGCAGAGTAAGAGGACTTTTAATTTCCCACTAGAAGCCACTGGCAGAAAATTGCTTAAATAAGTTAACTATCGTAGTTGGAGGAGCTAAGTAAGAAAAAGTAGGTAGGTATCTGCTTGTTTCATCGAAATATTCATCTTTAAATACAAGTTTAGACCTTAAATGTTTTCCCAATCAATTATAAAGAATTATTTGAAATATATTTTATTTCAATTAAATCATAATTATTTGTTTTCCCATCACAGCCCTTTAAACTCAAGAACATTAGCGATTGTTTTAATTGAAATCCACTTAAAGGCCAGAAACCTTTTCAAATTAGATTAAATCGCAAATGTGTAGTATACTTTGAGGCTTTTCGACGGCCGCTCATTAATTTTGCAGGATTAGCAATTAAACACATGTAGCTATCGCTTTTCCCCCCCAACATATATATATTTTTAATTCTATATATATATATATATATATATATATATGTGTATGTGTTGTATAAACGATATGTTGATATATCTATAGGCCATGTGCGGGCATTTAATCCCGTTATTAACACTTTACATGGCCAAATCTCATGGTTGGGAAGCCCATTGGAGCATACAAATTGACAATTAAATATCAAGTTGGTTAACTTTTATGCGGCACTGTGTCGGGGGGCCAGTGTTGATTAACAGCTAATTAATGGTTCAAGCTTTAAAGTCGCATAAATTATGCGCATTAAGTCAATGAAAGAGAATTTTCCCATTTGTTTTCCCCTTTCTCTTTCTCTTTTTTGATTATCTTTTATTATATATATGTATATGTTTCTATGTATATAGAAATATATAGTTGTATAGGGGGATTGGGGCACTGTTTACACCACAAATATGCCTCGAAAGCAAATCAAGCATAATCAAATTATTTCCACTCGATTGGTGTTTATTGATAAATTACGCCACAAACAATATTTTGATAACATCAATTATAGTCACCACTGCCACTGTACCATGCCATGCACCCCTCACAGGGGCGAGAGCACCCCTTATTCTTTTTTCTTTATTTATTTTGGGGCCCCCCCTCAAATCCAGTAGAGTCTACTGGATAGAGTCATAGGGTCTATAATATAGACATTATATCTATTCCAAATATATCAATTACTGCTTGATTATTAGTCCTAATTATTAGGACTTTTAATAACTTGAACTATAGGTCTAAACAGTCTTATCATAAGGCTTTAAGAATGGTCTACTATTAAAAATAAAGAAATATATGAGATCTAAAAAGGTCTATCTGGAATTATGAACTAAATTAAAATTAATAAATTAATTAAATTAAGCTTCAAGAACTTGAATTCCAAGTTGATCCCCAAAACAAGATACCCCAAAAGTAAGGTTTCAAGCTTAAAGGACTTGGTAGGTAGCCAATCTTTATAAATATCTCAAGATCTTAGACGTATTCCGAACTATAATAGTTTCTAAATATAGTTATCCCAGAAATAACTATTCCTTAGAAATATATCCTTAAAAATCATGAAGCATTTATACAATAAATACAATAAAATCTTTAGAAGAAAGAGTTCAAAGAAACTTTAAGTACTCTATAAGAGTTTCCCCCTAAATCCCTCATCAGATCCCCCATAATTCAAAGATAACTCTTTGAAACTTTATTTTTTTTAATAGCTTGTATTAAAAGTAAATCAAAATACCCACCAGGACTACCCATTCTCGTCCAATATGTTAATTTTCCCAACACACAACCCCATTTATTGAAAGAAACCCCACTCTGGCCCTATCCCCCAATACCGAAGGAGCGATAAAAATATCATCTTGTCCTTTTTTAAAGACTAACCAGAACACCCGAAAAAAAATAAGAAAAGTAAAAGCAGGGGGGTGGGGGGTGGTGGTATTGGTAGGCGTATTTGTGGGCGTGGTGGTGGGTGGGTGGTCACCACATGTGTTTTTATTTCCTGGCCACAATTGATTTGTAATCTTGGTAAACAGGATTTAACAGATTAGAGACGTGTAACAAGCAACGGGCGACCGATAATCACACACACACACGCACACCACCGACCGACCGACCGACCGACCGACCAAAAAAAAAAAATGGGATACACCTCCATCCCCGCAACACACTACTACACCCTCACCCTCACACACGTGTCCTGTTTTCGGGCCCCTCTTCAAACCCAAAAAAAAAAAAAAATCAGAACTAGAAAGGAGATTGAATTATGGAATACCCAAGGCGTACTTGGACTTATGGACTTGGTAGTTCCCTACCTTAAAGTCAATTATTTTCTGCCTCTTTTTATAATAATAAAAAATTAAGCTTTAAGGATCTAAGGACATTACAGGGTATATCATTATTGTCATCTAATTTCCGGTAGCCCTCTGCCGTGTGCTCCTTTATTTGCCAACATGGCTGGCTTGGCTTGTATGATTGATACTTAATGCCGCTTTTAGCCTCGTTAGGATATCGTATCCTGTGTGTGTGTGTGTGTGTCTGCGTGTGTGAATGTCCACATTCTAGCGCTGGGTAGGTGTGTGCGTTTGTGTCGCCATCCTAATCGCCCAATTTTATTGTCATTTCTTTGGCTTTTGTTTGAGCCTCAGTTTGGGCGCCAATTAGCTGCCCGTTGTCATCGAATTCTCGCCTCCCAAAATATCCTCCCCAGGACCCTCTCCACCACATATGATACCGATTCCCATTCCCATTTCCATTCCCATCGGCCAATGTCCATTTTTCCATTTGTCAACGTTAATTGATGGTGAGCACTCATTTAGCAGATCTGGCCAGTTCGTCAGGCCATCAGTCAGCCAGTTAGTCAGTCAGTCAGTCAGTCAGTTGGCCAGTCAGTCAGTTGGTCACTCAGTCAGTGGCTTTCGGGCTTTCAATTAATTTATGCCAGTGCCTAATTTTGATAACTGCCCGTTCCCTGCAGGTCAGGACCTGCCATCTACGATTCTAATGAAGCCACCACATGGCGGATGATCAATTTTCGGGGTCGCCTTTTCATTTATTCATTCATTCAATCATTTCGATTAGCTACTTTCATCTAAATTAGGCAAACTATTACTTCTACTTCAATGTTTCAGTTTTGGGTATTAGGAATAAGACTTATTAGAATTAGTGTAGGTATTTATAATTTGTTATTTTATTTATTTTTTATTTTCTAGTCACTAGTTCAACGAATGTATGCTGTTTATGAAAGTAACTAGTAGCGAGTATCTGGAAGCCAGTACCGAGTATCTAGTAGCTAGTTTATAGTATCTATAGTAAGCTATAGTAACTTGTACTAATACTAGTAACTCCAATAATCTAGTAACTATATACTAATACAATAAAGTAGCTAATAAGAAGTAGCTAGTATCTAAAAGCCTGCAGTTAGTAGCTAGTAACTAGTACTTGGTACCTAGTTTCTAGAAGCATGTAACTAGTAGCTGGTAACTATTATCTGGTAGCTCATAGCTTATACCTAGTAGCTAATATCAAGTAGCAGTAACTAGTAGCTAGTATCTAGTAGGTAATATCTAGTAGCTATGTAACTAGTAACTACTAACTATTAACTTCTAACTAGTAACTAGTAACTAAAAAGTAATACCTAGTGACCTGCAACCAGTAACTAATATATACTGAATATTATCTTATAAAACTATAGTTATTACTTCTTAGTAGCGAGGGTTTAGTTAAAAATAGTAACTATTAACTAGTATTTATGGAATATTGAGTAGCATGTATTTCTTAGTCACTAGTAACCGAGAAAAATAGCTATTAACTATTTACTTACAAGTGCAAGAACTAGAACCACTCATTAATCACCCAGTAACTAGTAACAATAACTAGTAGCGAGTAAAATAAAATAACTAGTAACTAGTAAACTATTCATATAAAAATGTATGTAAGTAATATTTAACAAAATGAATCCTAAACTTATTTAAAAACAAGCAATTGAAAAGGAAAAAGGCGAAAAACATTCCCCCCGTTCGACATGGAAATGTTGTGGAGTTTTATAAAGTGCTGCTGTGCCAATTGGCAAACCAGTTAAGTGTGCGGCTATTGACCAGTTATCCAATATCCTGAAACCATAATCCTTATCCTCTTACCTACAGGATCATCATCATCATCATCATTATTGAGCTTCATTTGGCGGGGCATCTGTCCTCGCGGCGATAAAAATTGCATGCAATTATGCCAACTTTGATTCTGATTTGCCCGCCCAACCAGCCCACCAGCCCAACCAGCCCACATTCCTCCCCCACGCCCCCTTTCCACTTTCCCAGCTACTTTACAAGAGGAAACCCCCGAAAAATCCCCCCGCCCCAAAAAGGGCAGAAAAATTGGAAATCGAACCGGATCCGAGAATGAGAATGAGAAGCCATCCCATCCACCCCCCCATCGAGTGCGTTTTTGTGGATCTCTGTTGGTGTTTGTGTGTGTGTTTTTGGTTTGGTAATCAAACGCTTAATTAATATGAGACACACCAACACAAGCTGGACGGAGATACTCAGCTGGAGGCTTTATGGTCAAAACATAAGTACTTCCCACGAGCTTAAATATTATTCATCAAGTTTACTAAATTATTTAGCATTTTTAGACTTTTGATTAAATCAATAAATAAATAAGTAAAGAAATGGGAATAAAGAGCTATTAAAAATGGAATAAAATTAATGATAAGCAAGTGCAATCATTTTTAATCAAATACTAATACTAATAATGCTAATTAAATACTAATAACAAAAGACTCGCAATAATAAGTCTTGAAGATTATTATAAATGCCTTGAAAATGCCCCAAAATTGTTAATTGTTAAAATATATTAGTTATGTAATTTATTTTTTAAAAATATATCTAAAATAAAAATTAAATCTCTTATATTTTATTTTGTTTCCTTTTTTTTTTGGCAACACTATTTGGTAAAAGATTCGATTTGGTTTGGTAATGTCCTGCAGGTTACCAGCGTAAGCGAGGGGTATAAAGTGAGTGTGGAAGTGGTCCTGGCGGCAAAGGACATCGGCCATCAGGATATCGTCCGTGGTGGCAGTAGTGGTGGTGGCTGATGATTTTTGGTGCTCCCGTACCGGTTATGTCCCCGGGTTTTTCGGTTTTTGGCATATTACTGATAACACTCGCGGTCGCCTCTCGACCGAAAATGCCCAAAAAGTGGCCAAATGCCCGCGAGCTCCAACCGAGCTGGACAATTGGCTGTAAGAGAGAGAGAGAGAGATGTGGGCCACAGAAAGAGATAGAACGAGACTGAGACGTGAAGCAGCGCTTGCGGTAATTGCTTCATAATTGAACAATTATGCAAACGTGATTGAAGTGATTATATGGCCGCTTATGCGCCTCTGTTTATGTGCGTTCCGAGTCCTACAGGCACGCCCCCTTCACTCACACCCACACCGCCCTTATTTGCCGCCCCGCCCCGCCCAGCCAGTCCTGCCACATTTCCCATTTCCACGTCGATTCATTTCAACGCATTCCATTTCTCCTTTCCTTTCATTAATTGAATTTCCCATCAATTTCCCCATTTCTATTCCCCGTTTGTTAAATATTAGTTGTTTGGAAAAGTTTGCCATCAGTTGGAATTTATTAAAATTTATTAATAAAAAAAATATATATTTAAGTCTCAAGTGACAGTTTTTATACAAATGACTCATTTTTTTAAGGCATGGCTAGGTGACTAAAAATATCAAGCCACAGAAACGGATCCTGCATCCATAGAGTCTTGGAAAAATGATTAAAAATTTTATAATTTCTAAGAAAAAAATGCAAAAAATTTATTTTACTTTTTAACTTACATGCTAAGGTGACACTTTATGCTTAATCCTAAGTGTGTGTGTGTCGTGTTACATTTTTTTATTTACATTCTTTATCTTGGATTTTCTTCTTCTTGGGGAATTGGTTGTTGGAACCTCTGTTGCTGGGCGTGTCCTTATTTGTAGTGTCCTTACAGCTAGGTTACCACTTTATGCTTAATTCTACAGCCTCGTCTTTTCGTTGGTTAGTCCTTCGCGTTCTGCTTTGCTTGTAGTCGTCTTGGTAGTAGTAGTAGGAGTAGTAGGGTAGGTGCTAGGGTAGTAGGCGCTTCTTCTCACCAAGTCGTCGTCTATTATCCCTCTCCAAAGTTGTTTCCTTACAGTGTATTTCGCCGTGTGTGTTGTTGTTGTTGTTGATGTCAGCAGGACTGCCGCCTTCTTTATACCATATGTTGTACAAGGAGGAGGGCAGTACTACTACTAGATGTTAACTGATACTAAGCGTGTGTATGTTTTTGTTGAAGCTTATAACTAATATTTACAATTTTAAGTCTGTTTGTGTGCCAAGCTACTTACTACCGGGATTCGAACCCGGACCGGGCGGCATCCCCCATGCCCCCAACCGAGTGTGTCGCACTAACCCACTCGGCTGCCGCCCGGCGGCGATTTCTGAGTTCCACAATGCCACCTTAAGCCACTAAAACAGGCCTACTATGTCCAATTCTTCAGATCTCCAGCTGTTTTCGATACATTTTCAGGGTTGACAGCACACAGTTTCAGTGTTGGTAAAGGTATCAGTGCTGACTAGCATCAAGAGTATGCTTTGGTGTCATTCAATTTATTTCAATAGATCTTGGAGTTGGATTCACCCTAGCAGACTATTATTTATAAGAAATCCATTAAAAATAACATTAAACTCATAAGACAGCCAAATCTGTTTGAATTCCACACAAATTGTTCCTCTAAACAGTGCTGGAAAATGCTTATTCTTAGGAAAAGTGTTGAAAAGTGCAGAGAAAGCAACAGTTTCTTGTTTATTTAAACGATAGAGCCGGAAATTAAGAAATTAAAGAGCTTCTCTCGAACCATTCATCATAATGATACTTGTGGCTTGTTAAAAAAAGAATGACAATTTTTTTTAACAACTTGTGGTAATTTATGTAAGACTCTTACTATGTCAAGTATATAAATATTTTTCAGGCCCGAACCCCATTCAATAGCTTACATATCAGGATGTGAGACCACAAGCTGGGAGTTCCAGGTTCGATTCCGCTTGAAACAAAACCACTTTCTTATATTTTTTCATTGTTTAACTTTAATTAAGAACTTCGTTGTTGGCCACGAACCGTTTCTTGACCAACATTTTGTTACTTTTGAAGTGCTTGTGGCCGTCCTCTGGCGGAATAGTGAAAAGTTGGCAAGTTTACGACGTAAAAATCAGACAAATAAAACAGGCGAAAAAATGCGCATAACTTTCGGTCGTTGCCGATCCTAAGTGTCATCATGTGGCAAGCACACCCACTCTCGCTTGTGGCAACATAAACTTGCAACATACATGACAACAACGAAAAACCAAGAAGAATAACCCTTTTTATTATATATTCTTTCCCTTTTTTTTGGGTGGTTGGGAAAGAGTCACAATGAAGTGGAAATTTGTCTGCGACAGAAAAAGGAAAAGAATTCAAATCAAAGCTCATCGGAAGGCGGCAATGACTGCGGCCACGCCCATCACCCATCACATTGAAACTGAAAACTGAGAATAAAGTTGGGTTTTCGGTTTATACTCTAAAATAGAGGGTATAGTGGTTCTAATAAGAGGTTTATGATATTTCTTTTGTTTAATTATAGTTTTCTTTATTTTTTATTTACTTTTTAGAGATTAAAAATAGTATTAAATTATAGGCCAATAAGCAAAAAAATAATTATATTTGTTTTTCTCTTGGGAGGAGTTGAACCTGGGACTTCTGGTTCGTAGTCTCATATCCTACTACCTAAGCTATTGGGTAAGGCTCGGCGCTAAAAAATAGTTTTATACTTATGGTTATTTTTTAAATACTTATTTAGTGGCCACTGACCTACTAACTAGCGGTTGAGGTATTTAAGAAACTAATCTCTTAATCGCTCTTAAGATCTCTTAGTCTTAACTTTGGAGAAGAGCATCTGAAAGGTCATCCACACACTGATGATTCATTTAATTTGCTTTGGTTTCCCTTATTTGGTTTAGTTTCAGTGTTATTACTGCTACTTTTGGTTTTTGGATTTTATTGCAGAAATTGTTTATGAATTGGAAAATTAAATTCTTCACAGTTTTCCATTCCTCTGTATGTGGCTATGGGTATGGGTATGGGTATGGAGATGGGGTGCTGAGTTTTGAAAGGAATGGAACTTTATTTGCATGCAGAAAGTTCAATTCAAATTGCATGCTTCGTCGCACACACTCACTTACACACACACACACACACACACACTGTTAGATTTTCAGGAATATAAACACACATACCATCAGACGCGAAAAACTCCTCGTCTCATAAGGGATGGGGTGGAAAAAAAGGATAGCGACTTCATTGCCAGCTTCGACTTTTGTTTCATTTCCGACAGGAGTCGGATTTTGAAGGCTTTGCATTTCAAAGTCCATCGAGTTCTGAGGCAAGAAGATTTAATTGGGATTTATTTGATATTTTGAAATGTTTGGCCACATGAGAAAATAAAGTTAATTAAAAGGAAAAACAAGGACATTCAGGTATGTGGTAATTTTTTTTTATAAAAAATATCTACAAGGCTTTGAAATTTAAGAAACAAACATATGAAGCTAGAAATAATATTTATGATTTAATAAAATAAAAAAATTCTATGGGAAAATCTGTACATGTCCTTGTAGATGGCCATGTAACTAATCCTGATTCTGATCCTGATTGACCAACAACAATAACAAACAGCTAAAAAGGAGGAAAAGGACCTGCCATCAAACAAACAATTCACACTCAACAAGCGAAGCAAATGAGTTTTGATTCATTTAGCGTAAAATGAAACCCAAAGTGATGGCCAAAAAGAGGGTGCAGGGGGGAAAGGACATAGAGGCGGATGGACAGCCTTCGGCACCGGGATGGGTTGGAGGGGGGGCAAGCCATTCAGCTGTCATTTCATTATTTATACTGCTGATTAAATTTCCGCTTATACTCATTAAGTTCCATTGTCAAACCACTTCCGTTGCAAAATAGTCGTGGCTCCGAAAGGAGGTGGCAGGGAGGGTGGCAAGGACTAGACAAGGACGAGACGCGACATAGACAGAAACACAACCACATGCTGATCCCCGAGGAGGGGGTATGGGGTGGATTTCGAGGGGGGGAGGTGGCTGGGATAACAAACTAATTAAGTCGACGGCAAACTGCAAAGGTGGCCCAACTTGGTTGCCACTTCTTCGAGGCATTACACTTGGAAAAATGATGATAAAAGTATTTAAAATTAAATAAAATGTAGAGTTTCTAGATATCCCAACTGATCTTAAAAAAATACAAATGAGAACCATTATTTTCTTCAAGTGTAACCCCATAAAGGAATGATAAACTTAACAGAGTTAGGGCCGGGGGCGGGGTGGCATGAAAAAGAAATTGGCAGTAAATGTGGGCGGGACGAACGAACCTCCTACCGGGATCCTGAAGGAGCTGAAACTTGAAGCTCCTAACACTTGGTTGGATTCCGTGGCACTTCCAATAGCACCTCGAGGGGCGAAACTTCAAGGAGCGAGAGGGGAGAATCCACTCGAAAATTGCAATCGGAGCTGAGCACAATTAACAGGATAACACCACCAGTACTCCAAGACGATGGCATGGAGGAGATTGAAGTAAATCAAAGGACTACAAGCCAGGATATAGTCCTGGGAGAAGCCAAGACCCAGCGGCAAGGCAAGGTATTCGGCACTTTGCCACTTCAACTGGCAAAAGACAATCTAACTTTTGGCCATGATTGGAATTCGGATTTCGGATTCCAGATCCTGCTTCGTCTTCGGCTTTGGATAATAATGATAGTCATTAAAACCAAGAAATCACGATTTGCAAATTAATTAAATAAAACAGAAAACCAAAGACCCAAAGCCAAAGGGCACTTTTGAAATCAGGAAGCAAAGTTAAGAAGGCGGAGGGATGGTTAGATTATGGGAGTTGGAAGGGACTATTACTTCTTTTATTCCTTTTATATAATATTCCTATATTACAGGGATTATCTAATATTCTCAAATATTATTTCCCCATACTAGACCCTTAAATAAAGTCTTTTTTATTAAAAATTCCTTACTTTATGTAAAGTATATCCATAGATATTACCAACACACTAATTTTATTTACGAATAACCTTATTTAAAGCTTATTTTAAGCTTTAAAATCTATTTAAATTAAAATATAAACTCCCTCATCTTGTGGTTACTAACTAGAAGCCTCTCAGTAACTTTGAATCCTTTAGTAACCTCTTCTCTCAAAGACTTCTCCCATCCTTTGACTCCTTTCAATCAAAGACTTATTATTCATTAAGCATGTTAAGTATAATATGAAAATACTTCTACTTCAGCAATAACATTAATGTTTTCTCCACTCAGACATTTTCAAGTTGTTTGCCGGCAATTATCAAAAGCCAAAAAATAAAAAAAAAATAATAAAAAAAGTGCCTTTAGTTGAACATTTGTCTATGGACTGAAGGATCTTATCAGGGTTATCGCATCGCAATGACAACTTCTTACTTCCTTGCAGTCTCACCCATACACAGACACACTAACAGAAAGGACATTCTCACAAACACACACACACACACACATACATATAGACAGCCATAGGTTAGTTGCCAACTAACGGTAAATGCGCGCCAAGTGTCATTATCCTTTTGGCTGGCGCTTGTCTGTGCATGTTTGCCTCCGTATATGTGTTTCTGTATGTGTGTGTGTGTGGCCAGGTTGCGAGCGTTAATATGCCACAAGCTCACACACAGACGCATGCAAACACTCATGAAGTGCACGTGGCCATTGCCAAAAAGACAGAGAGGACACTTCGTGTCTGTGTGTGTGTGTGTGTGTGGGGAGGGGGACTCCTCCACTCACCCTTGGGGGCAGAAACCCATGGGAGGCAAAGCCAAGTTTTAACCGCCAGCATCAGCGTCTTGTTCTTCAGTCTTCTTAAAGGATACCAAAAAGTATGCTATGTTTTTTGCAAATTTCGAAAATTTTATCATTTCGCTTAAAAAAAAGTATATTATATAATTGATAATGAAATAATTAGTGATAAGATTTATAAAAAAGCCATAAAAAATATTACTCATCCGCCTAGTAGGTCAAATATTTCTTATTTGCGAGCAACTAATATTTATGCCAAGATGTATGCTATAAAAAATAATAATTTTTTATTTTTAAGGTAAAATGTTAACTATTTATTGTAAAAATCTTTAAAAAACAAATCTTTTAGATGCATATTATGTATATTATTAAGAATGGAAAAAGCTAATGGCATAAAAGTAATATTTTCTATTAAATACCAAAATATTACGCATACGCCCTGTTATAATTATAAATTTTAGAAAATAAACTAAAATCTTTAATATTTTTAAGAATATTTAAAATGAATAGAGAAATAAAAGCTATATTCAATAATTTTTTTTATCAGAAAAATAAATGTTTCCATAAAAATGTCAACATGGCGTATGAGTAATATTTAGACATAATTTTTTTTTGACAAAAAAGTCTCAGAAGACAAGTAAGTGAAGAGTATTTTTAATGAATATTTTTATTAATTATATATATATTTCATTGAATCCTTTAGATATTTACTCCTCCCGAAACTCCCCGAAATTGAGGCAGCATATCCTGTTTTCTTAATGGTTTAAAAAGGCAATCTTTCTTTTATTCTTCGTCTGCTTCTTCAGCCTCCTCATGAGCCTCCGCCTGTTCGGCTTCTTCTCCTTGTTACACCTTCCCCCCATACCCTCTTGTCATTTTTGTCCTTTTCCTTGTACTTTTTGTTGTTGTTCCTTGGCTGCCCCTGGTGACATTAGCCAAAAAGGTGCAACGATGTCGTCGTCGTCGTCTCCTAATTTCAGTGTGTGTGCTGCTTCATTGCATTCCCAGGGAATTCTTCGGCCCCCCTTTGGATCCCTCTCTTATCTCCCCTCTCCCCCACCCCTCTCTTTCCCACTTATTTGGTATCCTTTTTTGGTCTGTCGTCGATTTATTTTTCATTTAGTTTTGTTTTGATTTGCCGCCTTATTCATTGCGACAGCATTGCAGTAGTCCTAGTATTGCGACCCCAACTCTCTCTCACTCTCTGTTTCTCTCTGCCCCTTTTTCTCTCTTTTTCGTTTGCTCTCTCTTCCCTCTCTTGAACTCCTTGTTCTTCCCCCTCTCTCTTCGCCCTCCGCTGCTTTTGGAAGTTCTGCTCCCTGCGCTGCTTACGTAATTTCCAGGATAAGCTGCAAAGTTACAACATTTTCAGGTTGCGCTGCTGCAACAGAAGCAGCAGCAGCAGGAGCAGGAGCAGCAGCAGAGGTAGCAACAGAATCAGAAGAAGAAGAAGAAATGGCTACAGCAGCATAAGAAGAAGCAGCAGTACACAGCAAAAAATAAAATATATTATTAATTAAATTCAAATAATTAAATATTAGTTATGAAATTTTCAAAGGATAACTGTTGTTTATTATCGACTCGATCAGGGCTGATATTTCGATATATCTATCGAATAAATCCCATCTCTAGGCCTCATTCCGGGGCTTTGGAAAGGCTTTAAAAGGAAGGGCCGGCCCACCAGAACATCAGTCACAGCCTGTGCGCCACACAGCTAACAGGCTAGCTCACAAACAATTATTATTTTCCAATTATTTTTTTTAATTATTTTTTTTTATTTATTTAATATTTTTATTTTACCCTGGTATTCTGTAAGGTGAACAAATGGGTAGAATAAAATTGCATCTTATTTTCTTTTTATTTTAAAAAATATTATTTTTTTTGCTGAGTGCAAAGGTTGCAGTTGCAGCAGAAACCGGAAGTTTGCAGAACAGCATCCAGGTTGAGCAGCACTCTCCACTCTCTCGCTCTCTCTTGCACTCTGACCCGCTGCACAAAAACTGCAGGAGCACATCTTCACTTTCCACCAGCAGTGGTCTCTTCTCCCTCGCTCTTCATGCTCTCTGGAAGCTTTCTGAAGCCTCTTTTCGACTGCGGCGCTTCTGTTAACAGTTTTTATTTTTATTTTTTTTCCCCCATTTCGCTCCAGTCCCCACCAGCAACGGTCGCTATGAGTAGCCAAGAGGGATCATTCCTGATTTCCTCATTTTATTTAATTTTTATTTTTTGCCTTTATTAATATTTTTATCTAAGTCTTGGATTTATTTAAATTCTCATTTTCTGAAATATTTTAAAATTTTATTTATTTTTTACTTTTTATGAGGTACTTATTAATAAGTGGCCCCTAACGCTGACCATTATTACCAATGGTAATAAGTGGCCCCTAACGCTGACCATTATTACCAATGGTAATGGTTTGCCCTTTAGAACATTTTTATTTTGATTATTTATTTGAACTTCTTAATTTTTTTGTATTATTTTTTAATCTATTTTGTATAACTTAATAGATGGATCCTATCGCTGACCATTATTACCAACTATGATTCGAATGGGCTCTTCTTTACTTATTTAATTTTTTTAAATTTATTTTATTTATTTTTTACTTTTTATGAGGTACTTATTAATAAGTGGCCCCTAACGCTGACCATTATTACCAATGGTAATGGTTTGGCCTTTAGAACATTTATATTTTGATTATTTATTTGAACTTCTTAATTTTTTTTTATTATTTTTTAATCTTTTTTGTATAACTTAATATATGGATCCTACCGCTGACCATTATTACCAACTATGATTCGAATGGGCTCTTCTTTACTTATTTAATTTTTTAAATTTATTTTATTTATTTTTTACTTTTTATGAGGTACTTATTAATAAGTGGCCCCTAACGCTGACCATTATTACCAACTATGATTCGAATGGGCTCTTCTTTACTTATTTAATTTTTTAAATTTATTTTATTTATTTTTTACTTTTTATGAGGTACTTATTAATAAGTGGCCCCTAACGCTGACCATTATTACCAACGATGATTCGAATGGGCTCTTCTTTACTTATTTAATTTTTTAAATTTATTTTATTTATTTTTTACTTTTTATGAGGTACTTATTTATAAGTGGCCCCTAACGCTGACCATTATTACCAACGATGATTCGAATGGGCTCTTCTTTACTTATTTAATTTTTTAAATTTATTTTATTTATTTTTTACTTTTTATGAGGTACTTATTAATAAGTGGCCCCTAACGCTGACCATTATTACCAATGGTAATAAGTGGCCCCTAACGCTGACCATTATTACCAATGGTAATGGTTTGCCCTTTAGAACATTTTTATTTTGATTATTTATTTGAACTTCTTAATTTTTTTGTATTATTTTTTAATCTATTTTGTATAACTTAATAGATGGATCCTATCGCTGACCATTATTACCAACTATGATTCGAATGGGCTCTTCTTTACTTATTTAATTTTTTTAAATTTATTTTATTTATTTTTTACTTTTTATGAGGTACTTATTAATAAGTGGCCCCTAACGCTGACCATTATTACCAATGGTAATGGTTTGGCCTTTAGAACATTTTCATTTTGATTATTTATTTGAACTTCTTAATTTTTTTTATTATTTTTTAATCTTTTTTGTATAACTTAATAAATGGATCCTATCGCTGACCATTATTACCAACTATGATTCGAATGGGCTCTTCTTTACTTATTTAATTTTTTTAATTTATTTTATTTATTTTTTACTTTTTATGAGGTACTTATTAATAAGTGGCCCCTAACGCTGACCATTATTACCAACGATGATTCGAATGGGCTCTTCTTTACTTATTTAATTTTTTAAATTTATTTTATTTATTTTTTACTTTTTATGAGGTACTTATTTATAAGTGGCCCCTAACGCTGACCATTATTACCAACGATGATTCGAATGGGCTCTTCTTTACTTATTTAATTTTTTAAATTTATTTTATTTATTTTTTACTTTTTATGAGGTACTTATTAATAAGTGGCCCCTAACGCTGACCATTATTACCAATGGTAATGGTTTGGCCTTTTGAACATTTTTATTTTGATTATTTATTTGAACTTCTTAATTTTTTTTTTATTATTTTTTAATCTTTTTTGTATAACTTAATAGATGGATCCTACCGCTGACCATTATTACCAACCATGATTCGAATGGGCTCTTCTTTACTTATTTAATTTTTTAAATTTATTTTATTTATTTTTTACTTTTTATGAGGTACTTATTAATAAGTGGCCCCTAACGCTGACCATTATTACCAATGGTAATGGTTTGCCCTTTAGAACATTTTTATTTTGATTATTTATTTGAACTTCTTAATTTTTTTTTTATCATTTTTTAATCGTTTTTGTATAACTTAAAAGTTGGATCCTAACGCTGACCATTATTACCAACTATGATTCGAATGGGCTCTTTACTTATTTAATTTTTTTTAATTTATTTTTTACTTTTTATGAGGTACTTATTAATAAGTGGCCCCTAACGCTGACCATTATTACCAATGGTAATGGTTTGGCCTTTACAAAATTTTTATTTTGATTATTTATTTGAAGTTCTTAATTTTTTTTATTATTTTTTAATCTTTTTTGTATAACTTAATATATGGATCCTATCGCTGACCATTATTACCAACTATGATTCGAATGGGCTCTTCTTTACTTATTTAATTTTTTAAATTTATTTTATTTATTTTTTACTTTTTATGAGGTACTTATTAATAAGTGGCCCCTAACGCTGACCATTATTACCAATGGTAATGGTTTGGCCTTTAGAACATTTTCATTTTGATTATTTATTTGAACTTCTTAATTTTTTGTTTATTATTTTTTAATCTTTTTTGTATAACTTAATAGATGGATCCTACCGCTGACCATTATTACCAACTATGATTCGAATGGGCTCTTCTCTACTTATTTAATTTTTTTAAATTTATTTTTTACTTTTTATGAGGTACTTATTAATAAGTGGCCCCTAACGCTGACCATTATTACCAATGGTAATGGTTTGGCCTTTTGAACATTTTTATTTTGATTATTTATTTGAACTTCTTAATTTTTTTTTTTATTATTTTTTAATCGTTTTTGTATAACTTAAAAGTTGGATCCTAACGCTGACCATTATTACCAACTATGATTCGAATGGGCTCTTTACTTATTTAATTTTTTTAAATTTATTTTTTACTTTTTATGAGGTACTTATTAATAAGTGGCCCCTAACGCTGACCATTATTACCAATGGTAATGGTTTGGCCTTTACAAAATTTTTATTTTGATTATTTATTTGAAGTTCTTAATTTTTTTTTATTATTTTTTAATCTTTTTTGTATAACTTAATATATGGATCCTATCGCTGACCATTATTACCAACTATGATTCGAATGGGCTCTTCTTTACTTATTTACTTTTTTTAATTTATTTTGTTTATTTTTTCTACCTTAATTTTCATAACTTAAGGTATAGACTCTTATTTAATTAATTATTTAATTTGCTTATAATGTTTTTATTTTTATTTATTATTTTAAAACCATTTTCGCCATCGAATTAAGTGGCTTAAATGCATAAAAGGCTTAAATGAAAGCCTTGAAAAAAGGAAACCCAGGTTTCCAGTAAACCAAAACTAAATATTAAAAAAATATATATATGGATATCTTGGCTGAAAAATATGCAAAGCAAATCCAAGTATTATTACTGTCCAATGTTTGAAGACCCCCAAGTCCCGAGGCCCCGAAGCCCTTGCTCTGTTGTTGCCACAAACAGGCAGGCAGGCAGGCAGGCAGGCAGGCAGGCGGCAGGCATGGACGGCTGGCAGGATGTCTTCCCGAGGGCATTGTGCCACCGTGCCACTCGATTCGTATCCCCCTTTGCCTTTGGCTTAATGGGGATTTGATGTTTTCGGTCAAGTGTCAAGCGTTTTGGCCAGCAGGATGGACAGATGGATGGATGGACAGGATGGACAGGACGAAAGGAAGGAAGGAAGGCAGCCAGGCAGGCAGGCAGTTGTATTTTCAAGAGTATTTTCTCCTGCAGGTGAAATCTGGAAAATCCAAAAACATCACACAGTGCCATCGAAGACTGTGGGTGTACTTGCCAAGGGTTAGAATATGAAATACACAAAAATCGTGTCGCCATTGTTTGCCCTTCAATTGCGAGTGTCTAGCAATTTGTTCAACTCAATAAAAAAATATGGCCCAAAAACTTAGCCTCAGCAGGATACCCCAAAAAAATACAAATGGAAGGAGCAAAAAAGAAAATAATGTTGGTGAGGAATATTGAGAAACTCCCAGCAGCAGCAGCATAAAAACTATAAAAGTGATTTATTTGATGTCACAGAAAAGCAGTCATGCATAAATATTTAGCATAACCCTTAGACTATATGCCCGATCCCGAGCATACTCCCCAACTAACGAACAAGGCAGACATATGGACATAGCATGGACATGGCGGACAAAGCGGACAGTGGAGATGGCGGACAGTGCCGTCTGCGACTCCAAGGAGATATTTAAATCAGGCAAACAGCAGATATATGCTTTATAACTGTGTGTGAGGCGCAATCTGAATCCAAATCCAAAGATACGTTTCCCTCTTGGTGTGTGTGCGTCTGTGTGTTTGTCCTTTTTTATTGGCAGATACGGAGACAGGAGAGGACATTATGGCCACATACTCGGACACACGCCTACTTCAATATGCTATGCCCTGGCCAAGGCGAAGGATGAAGGATGAAGGACTAAGGAGGCAAGTCCAAGGAGCAGACTCCCCAAACAAGGCACATAAAAAGCCATAAGCATCCTGGAGTGGATTGTCCTGAAACTTGGATTTAGTATTGAAACAAAAGTTTTTCTTCTTTCAATACTCTTTAAACTTTATTCTAAACAAAATTTAAGCAATAAACTATTAACTAACCAATAAATAATTTTATTTTAAGGCAAAAAATATATATTTTTTATGAAATCCTCTCCAATAGAGTAGTTGGGAGTCGAACTGGCGTCTCGAACCCAAATCAAATATGCGCAAATAAATAAAAATGAAAATTCAAGAGAATGAATGAATGAATTCCTTTTTTAACTGTTGATGCCGATAAGTATTAGCGTTGGGTCCTTTTCATGTCCTTTCTGCCTACTTGCCCGCTCGAAGGTAAGCTGTTGTTGGCCAAAAAGGAAAACACTTTGCGGCATTTTTATAGTTGTTTGATATATTCATTGAAATTGGTTGCCATGTTCCCGTTTCGAGTTCCGAATGTGTATTGAAATATTTATGAATCAATAACAAAAACATATTCTCCACCCCACAAGCATGTCCTTGGTCCTTAGTCCTCAGTCCTCAGTCCTTATTGTGTGTATGTGTGGCATCTGTCCAGGACGAATAAGTGAGTGTTTGGTTAAGCAATTGTTTATGTGAAGTTGAAGTTGTCGCATTGGGGATAAAGACAGACGCCTTCGCATAGATCAACTGCCACAACTTATGGCAAAAAGGACAAAAGGACCAAGCATATCCAGTGTCCGTTGGGTGTGGGCCATCAATGGGTTTCAGTGAATAAACTTGAGTTCGTCTCCAGTTCGATTCTCAACATAATTGGCTGGGTCGGGCTGGAGTGGGCTGGAGTGGGCTGGCTGGCTGGCTGGCTGGCTGGCTGGCTGGCTGGCTGGTGACTCTCAAATGGGATTATTCGAGGACCCCGATAAGGGGATAATCTGTCAAGGTAAGAGGAGCGGCAGCAGGAGTTTCATTTCCATAAGCCATTCAAGCTCCATGCGAATTATTTATTAAGAAATCCATTTTTGACCAAAAAGGATTGCGGTCGGACTTGAGCTCAACTTTTATTGGTGGCTGGTCTTTGTTTTAATTACTTCGAGTCCCATCTTTGGATTGTTTTGAATCCAATCCCCATCCAATCAAGTGATCCATGAGAAAACTCCATTGGCCATAGTAGGCGTTGTCTGAACTGTTGGAGCCTACATGGTTGAGACCCGGGCCCAGTTCCTCACAACTAACCCAGTCTCCGTCCTAACCGGTTGTGCTTGTGAACAATAAAAAGTGAATAAATCTCTCTGAAAATCTGAATCGAAAAAAAAAATGGAAAAGAAAAACAATTCCAAAATAAAAGTCACCCATTCGAATAGAGCGTCGCGCTTGCGGGAAGAGTTCGCCGCTTCGACCATGTCCTTGGGAGCCTCCCCCCGTGGGGCCCACATCCCCAAACCCTCCCTCCCCCAGATGGACGCTTCGCAGAAACCAGACGGCGACCGTAGCCAGTCCGTGACCAGGGTGAAGCCCCTCGCTGCCCAGCATCTTCGCTCAAAGACCCTGTCCCCCCACCGGCCCCCTCGCCCTTTCAAAGCTGCAACTGTCGTCGGTCTGGAGAAGTCCTTGCCGAGCGAAGCAATCAAGTCGGGTGTTGGTGGAACTGCAGCCGTGAAGCCGAAGCCCAAGCCCAAGCCGATGTTGAAGAAGGCAGAGCCCCAGGCATCGAAGGCCGTACCGAAGAAGCCGATCGTCCCGAAGACCGTGGCCCCGCGTGGGGTGTCTGTTCCGCCCCAGGCCCAGAAGAATCGCGCAGCGAAGCCGGCTGAAACGATGCCGAACGTGGGAACCGCAGCCTTACGCAGTCATTCCATTTGCGCCACCAGACCCAAGGCCCTGGGCAACGATCCGAAGAAGCCGAACGTGGTGGGAGCCAAGCCGAACCAGAACGCAGGAAGGGTGGTACCGAGGGCAGCATTCTACAAAGATAACGTTGGCGATTTGAAACAGCGGACACCAGTATTCTTCAATACAGTTGTCCCCAAACCCACAAAGTTTTCGAAGGATGCCTCTTTGCCGCCGAAAGCCAGAGTCGAGCCGGCCCATAAGCCAGAACCAGAGATGATCCGCAGACGACATACTTACATCACTAATCGTTCGAAGAGCCAGCTGGACAAGTTGAAGGGCTTGTCCCCAGGCGAGGAGCCCATTACACTGAACCCAGACGACCTGAACCCGCCGGAATCGACGGAAGGCAAGCAGATCTTGGAAGTCGCACCACAGCACGACCAGCCCAGCAAGCCCAAGGCGTTCAACTTCAATCCTTCGCAGCAGGAACTGCACCTGGCAGACATCACAGATTCGAGTGGAATGGCCGAAAGAGTGAGCAATTTCTTCGCCAACTTGAAGGAATCGACATCGCCGGGGAGCGAGGCCGCCTCCACCAACAGCCTCCAAGTAGAACCTAAACGCCCATTGAAGATCGAAACACTCCATGATGACCCCAACCGTGGGCCTTTACAGCAGGAACTGCAGGGCAGCCTGCACCTGGCAGACATCACAGATTCGAGTGGAATGGCCGACAGAGTCAGCAATTTCTTCGCCAACTTGAAGGAATCGACATCGCCGGGGAGCGAGGCCACCTCCACCAACAGCCTCCAAGTTGAACCTAAACGCCCATTAAAGATCGAAACACTCCATGACGACCCCAACCGTCCGCCTTCGCAGCAGGAACTGGCAGACATCACAGATTCGAGTGGAATGGCCGACAGAGTGATCAATTTCTTCGCCAACTTGAAGGAATCGACATCGCCGGGGAGCGAGGCCGCCTCCACCAACAGCCTCCAAGTAGAACCTAAACGCCCATTGAAGATCGAAACACTCCATGATGACCCCAACCGTGGGCCTTTACAGCAGGAACTGCAGGGCAGCCTGCACCTGGCAGACATCACAGATTCGAGTGGAATGGCCGACAGAGTCAGCAATTTCTTCGCCAACTTGAAGGAATCGACATCGCCGGGGAGCGAGGCCGCCTCCACCAACAGCCTCCAAGTAGAACCTAAACGCCCATTGAAGATCGAAACACTCCATGACGACCCCAACCGTGCGCCTTCGCAGAAGGAACTAGAGGGCATCCTGCACCTGGCAGACATCACAGATTCGAGTGGAATGGCCGACAGAGTGAGCAATTTCTTCGCCAACTTGAAGGAATCGTCATCGCCGGGGAGCGAGGCCGCCTCCACCAACAGCCTCCAAGTAGAACCTAAACGCCCATTGAAGATCGAAACACTCCATGACGACCCCAACCGTGCGCCTTCGCAGAAGGAACTAGAGGGCATCCTGCACCTGGCAGACATCACAGATTCGAGTGGAATGGCCGACAGAGTGAGCAATTTCTTCGCCAACTTGAAGGAATCGCCATCGCCGGGGAGCGAGGCCGCCTCCACCAACAGCCTCCAAGTAGAACCTAAACGCCCATTGAAGATCGAAACACTCCATGATGACCCCAAGAGTGCGCCAATCTACTTCCCTAGCAAATCCGAGTTTTTGGGCCTAAGCCCCCGTGAAGTTGTGAAGAAGTTGTTCCAGTTCTACGACCAGTTGGGTCTCGAAACAGACATGGCTGTCGGTGGTCCACAAGTGGAAGAGCAAAAAGATGACCAGAACGATTCAGAACTCGTAGAGCCCGAGCCGAAGGTCGAGATCCCCTCTGAAGACCCGAACCAGTCAGAGGTGAGAAGCCCATTGCCTAACAGAGACTCCTTGACATATCCTTCAATGCAGGACGAAGAACATGAAGACTCAGACGATCAGATAGAAACAGAGCCTATGTTGAGCGAGCCCCCTTTTATGCCACAGGATTCCGCGACAGAAATCGATGATCTACCGGAAATGGAAACGGAGGACAAAGCCGAAGACTATGTGCCACTACCGGAAATAGAGAACGACCTGGAACTGGACGTAAATATATCTGAAAGTATGAGTCCCAAAATCTTTAACAGTGATGAAGAGTGGTGTGACGCCACAAAAGATTCTTCTAACACCTCTTCGCCTAAGTACTTGGACTCAGACGATGAGTGGAGTGACCCCTCGCCCGATTCACTCAAGGACCCGGAAGGACAGAAGAAGAGCTCAACAGATGACTCATGGAGCAATACATCTAATGACTACGCCGACATGAACCCAGATTCGTCTTCACCGAAGGATTCCTCGAATAAGGTATCTGTATTGACTTCATCTGTAATGGGATGGGAGGGGCCAGGCAATGATCCTTTACATTTGTCTCTCCAGGACGTGCTACCGGACATGGAACACGATGTGAACCCCACAGATCCCAGCAACGATGAGAAGAGTGTCCACTCTGATACCGAGACAGCTTCATCACGGACCAACTATTCCTCAGCAAATCCTCACGACGAAGACAAAGGAAGTACTTGCGATGACTGGAGTGCTCAGGGCCCACTCGGAGAGGATCCCATGATGTCACGATCGAAGCGGGCTGCTATTACTGCTCGTTCCAGAGCTGGATACGCTGCACCGGAGGAACAGAGCCTTGTCTATGGTTATCCCACCGATGGAGACGCGATTTGTGGTGAAATACGGAAGATCATCGAACACATCGATAAGAGAACAAAGGAGATATCGGACTGCTTGAGCAACAACCCCATTCTTAAATTGGCGGGCAAAAAGAAGGATGACAAGCCTGCCCAGGGGCCACTCAAGACTACGGCCAGGAAGACCCAGGACCCACCTCTGGAGACAATGAAGGAGAAGCGGATGCGTTCCAGCAGCGTGTGCGCTCAACCACCGCGCAGCGGCACTCGTCCTTTGGAATCCTCCGATGCCCTCGGGGGCATCGATTTAAATGTCTTTAAATCTTTACAGCGCGAACTGACCGAGATCGAAACTGACTTGGATGAGATTTATGTCAAATACAACGAGCTGTGCACCAGGATCCAACGCTGTTCGCACACCATGACCGTCTCTCTACTTCCAAGATCGGGGATTGCTGGACAAGTGGAAGGCGACTTGAAGAAGTCGGAACCAGTGATTCCCAAGGATAAGCTCGTTCCTCGCAAGCTATTGCTCCTCAGGGAGCCTCCGCCGGCAGAGGAAACAAAAGAGAAAAGCGACCCGAAGAACTCGGGAACCCACTACTTCTACATCGAGTGGAACACTCCATCGGCAGCCAAAAATACTCCTAAAGAGAAGAAAATGAAAGACGACTCGGTGTCCAAGACGGCCAAGCAGCCAGAGCCGCTGAAGAAATCTGAGCCACCCAAGAAGGGGCCATCCCACCGCAGGCGCCACAAGTGCATCTGTTTGCGTCCAGAGATTGCTCTGGAGTGTCGCAAATGCCACGACTACTGCTTCGGGCGAGCCTCTCAGGTCTGCAAGGTTCATCCAACACAGCAATTCGTGATGGACCTACTTGGTTGCCCGACGTGCCAGGCCTCGCCTGAGCATCTGCAACCGTCCAAGCTCAGCTGGGAGAACATCTGCGCCTTTAGAGCCGCAACTCTGCCGGACGAGGACGAAGATTTTTAAATCGAAGCTAATTGTTAAAGTTATATTTTCCCTTTAATTACATAGCAAGTGCATAAATGAATGCCAAGATGGTTTAAGGGGGTGTTCTGGCCAGGAACTGACGAAGATATAGACACCCCAGTGAGCCACATGGGGGTTTCTAGGGTTTTCAAGGGGATTCCATGGGAAAAGTTTAGAAAAAATCTAAAAAATATTTTGTATTCAGATTTTGATGCAGGTCGATGGGGAATCTATATAGAAATCGATTAAGACACTCCGCTCAAGAATCGGGCAAGAATTGGCAGAGATATAGACATCGCCGTGGGCCATATGGGGTTTTCTGGCGTTTTAGGGGGATCCCATGGGAAAATTTGAGAAAAAATCTAAAAAATATTTTGTATTCAGATTTTGATGCAGATCGTTGAGGAATCTATATAGAAATCGATTAAGACACTCCGCTCAAGAATCGGGCAAGAATTGGCAGAGATATAGACATCGCCGTGGGCCATATGGGGGTTTCTGGCGTTTTAAGGGGATCCCATGGGAAAAATTGAGAAAAAATCTAAAAAATATTTTGTATTCAGATTAGAAATCGATTAAGACACTCCGCTCAAGAATCGGGCAAGAATTGGCAGAGATATAGACATCGCCGTGGGCCATATGGGGGTTTCCTTGATTTTAAGGGGATCCCATGGGAAAAGTTTAGAAAAAATATAAAAAATATTTTGTATTCAGGTTTTGATGTAGATCGATGGGGAATCTATATAGAAATAGATTAAGACACTCCGCTCATGAATCGGACAAGAATTGGCGGAGATATAGACATCGCCGTGGGCCATATGGGGGTTTCCTTTATTTTAAGGGGATCCCATGGGAAAAGTTTAGAAAAAATCTAAAAAAATATTTTGTATTCAGATTTTGATGCAGATCGATGGAGAATCTATATAGAAATCGATTAAGACACTCCGCTCAAGAATCGGGCAAGAATTGGCAGAGATATAGACATCGCCGTGGGCCATATGGGGGTTTCCTTGATTTTAAGGGGATCCCATGGGAAAAGTTTAGAAAAAATATAAAAAATATTTTGTATTCAGGTTTTGATGTAGATCGATGGGGAATCTATATAGAAATAGATTAAGACACTCCGCTCATGAATCGGACAAGAATTGGCGGAGATATAGACATCGCCGTGGGCCATATGGGGGTTTCCTTTATTTTAAGGGGATCCCATGGGAAAAGTTTAGAAAAAATCTAAAAAATATTTTGTATTCAGATTTTGATGCAGATCGATGGGAAATCTATATAGAAATCGATTAAGACACTCCGTATCAGACACTTATATCAGGACCCGCTTTTTTTCTCAAAATAAATAAGGAAAGAAAGTTCACCCGGTGGTGGGCTTTGTTCATCTAAGCCATCGCTAGATGATATTAAATCAGGAAACAAAATAAAAAAGAAAAATAATATATAAGAAACCCAGGAAGGTCCTCCATCTCATCCTCTTCAAATAAAAGCTAAGAATGGACATTTTATAAAGGAAAATAAAATAGAATTTTACCGAAAAATATTTAAAAGAAAATATTTGTCTCAATTTAAATAAGTTTTTAACTTATTTTTGTCTCAAAATAAATAAGGAAAGAAGGTTCACCCGGTGGTGGGCTTTGTTCATCTAAGCCATCGCTGGATGATATTAAATCAGGAAACAAAATAAAAAAGAAAAAAAATATATAAGAAACCCAGGAAGGTCCTCCATCTCATCCTCTTCAAATAAAAGCTAAGAATGGACAGTTTATAAAAGTAAATAAAATAGAATTTTACCCAAAAATATTTAAAAGAAATTAAATAAAATAAAAATAATATAAGAAAATAAGGAGGAGGTCTGCTCCTATTGACGATGGAGCGCAGACTGATTCTGTTGGAAATATTCTATCAAGTCCCCTGGTTTACATTTGGGAGTTGCCGGAATGATTGGAAAAAAGGTTGCCAGTCTGGCATCCCTATCAAAAATAGTAATAGATATTAATAGAGGTGGGGAAACATCGATCAAATTATCGATTATTCGATTTTCTTACCATCCTTTTTTTCTGAAAAACGGTCTTACGGTCTATTTATGTTTTCCTCAACAAATTCAAAGAATCTTATGGATTCTAAAGGCTCTTTAGAAGGCTATCCTCTTCTAAACTAGGATCTTTTCTTATTTCCTTTATATCCTAACCTAAAAAAATTCCCCCCTACAATATGTAACCTTACTCTCATTTTTGAATTCTATTGGCTTTTTTGAAAGCCTTTTTTGTCAACAAGTTCAATGTTGTTGGAATTATAAATCTTGTTGGATTTATTAGTTCCTGTTAAGAGTCTTGCCACTTGCACCGTTTGTGGTGCCTCGAAAATCCGCCTTGTTGTCAATGAGGAGTAAAAAAGTGGCAGACGCCGCTCTCCTTGCCCCCCTTTTGTTGCATGCAACGAGTTTCTCTGCCACATTTTGCTCCACTTTGAATTAGGCCCAGCAATTTCTCCTCTTTTATTATTATTTATTTTTTTTCTTTCTTCCTCCTTGTGTGGCAACCAACCTCAGTCGCCTTGCTTCATTTTTTTGCTGGTGTTGTTGCCACCGCTAGCTGCACAAATTTGAATCATTTACGAAATATGCAACACAGAAGAAAACGGAAGTCAAAGAGTGAAATAATGCAAAAAAAATAAGAAAATACAATGGCTTCGTGTGAGTGTGTTGCATGTGGCTGTGTGTGTGTGTAGGTCTAAGGGTCTCATAATATGTGGCAGAATATGTGGCAGTAACAAAAAAAATATATATTTTTTAAAATATATTTATAAGCTTTGTCTTAAAAAGAAATTTTACTAAAATAAATTATTACTTTAATAAAAATATTTTAATTTATTCAAAAATCTAAGATTCCACCTTTCTTTCCATTTTTGGCTCAAAACCTCTTTATATTCTCTTTGCCCAAAGTTGTTAATTTATTTTTAATTTATTACTAAATTCTAAAAGAAAGCTACATCCCAAAAAGTTCGGTGTGGCGGCAAGTAATTCCCAAGATCATTGGGGACTCAAAGGAAACCCCCAAAAAGGGCATTCAAACGAGGCAAGAAGCGGCCAGAAGAGACACTCCGAGACACGAGGCGGCACATGAACATCGCGCATCCTGCCTGCCACCCACACTTGCACCACTTGCACCAATAGCCCAGCCCCCATCTTGTGCCTACAACGCACCGCACTCCCCCCCTCCTTTATCCTTCACTCATTTGCTGCTCCTTTTTCTCGGGAATCCTGGGCAATGGCTGCTCCTTGGCTTTTTCCCCGACTGTGACTGTCATGTGCCACAAACCCACTAAACTAATGAAAAATGTGAAGCGACGGCACAAAAGGAAGCACAATTTCTCCACACACACACAGAGACACATATGCATGCAACACAAAAAAAAAAGAAATGGAGGAGAAATGGTGAAAGAGGAGCAACACAAAGAAATGTTAATTCCGTAATACTTTAAATGCGGCAGGCATCGAATGACATTTGCACTTTTGCTGCCACTGTGCCACCGCTGCACAGTGGGACGAAGTATTTCTTTTTTTTGTTTTGGAAGGGTGGTGCGGTGGGGTCTTCATTTCTGTTTTGTTTGCCGTACGTGATGGCCAAGTGAAAGCGCTTTCTCCTTTCTCCGCCTTTCCCCGAAAAAGTACCCCTCTAATATGTATTTGCTTGCAGGTGCTTGCCAAAAAAAAAATAAAAAAAAATTAGACTGTTTTGACTTTGTTAGTACCCGGTACTTGCAAAAGTTAAAATAAGTAAATTAATTAAAAATATTTAAAAAATAAAATAAGAAAAGAAGAAAACAAGGGCGAAGCAGTTGCTTTATGTCACCTTAGAGCGAAGGTTAAAAATTACAAAGAGATAAAAAAAAGTATTTAAAAAATAAAAATAAAAAAATATAAGAAAATAAGAAGCCCTAAGTGGAAGCGATATTCCAACTATAATTTAAAAAAAAAATAAGACAATAAATTAAATAAGAAAATAAGGAGATAAGGAGATAATAAAAAATATCCCATATACCCTCCTAACATAAGGTACCAGGTATTAAAACCTATATAGGAGTCTAACAAAAGGTGGAAAAACGGGAACAAGAACTGCAAGAGCGACGGATTTTTGAAGCGGATTGGGCCGCCATGCTGACCGCACTCTGCTGGCCAAAACAACAAGCACCACCACCAAAAGCAGCCAAAACAAATAAGAAAAAAAATATAAGAATAAAGGATAACAAAACAAAAAGAACACGAACCAAAAACGGAACCAGGCCTGGCCTGGAGATGGACTCGTGAAATTATACAAGAATATTATTTTTTAAATAAAAAATTTTATTTAAAAAATTCAATAAAAAATAGAAGGAAATGAGCAGAAGAGCCGTGCTGTGAGGTAGTGATCGAGATTCATTGCTCAGTGGGGAATAAGTAAAAAATTAAAATAAATATTAAAATAAATAAGAAAATGAGAGGGAAGCAGTTGCTCTATGTCACCTTAAAACGACAACAATATTATTTTTTAAATAAAAAATAAATATAAAATTAAATAGAGCCCAGTGTAGAGGCCGTTGATCAACCGAAGTACTACGGTTGTTTAATAAAATTTAAAAAATTCAATAAAAAATAGAAAGAAATGAGCAGAAGAGCCGTGCTGTGAGGTAGTGATCGAGATTCATTGCTCAGTGAGGAATAAGTAAAAAATTAAAATATATATTAAAATAAATAAGAAAATGAGAGGGAAGCAGTTGCTCTATGTCACCTTAAAACGACTGGTTGGAGCAATATATTTTTTAAATAAAATAAATATAAAAAATTTAATAATAAAAGAAAATAAGTAAGAAATTATTTTTGAGCCAGCCTGTGCACTGTTTGCCGCACAGGCTGAGACTGATTTTGTGTTGGGTCTTCATCCGACAGGAAAGCTGGGATGCCTGGAAATAGGTCCTAGAGATGTGATTTATTCGATAAAAAAAACGATACACCTCATCGAAGCCTTCTTTGATCTTTAGTTGCTTCTTTTAGTGGAGAAATAAGTTTTCCAAGGCCATATTTTGCAATTTACAAACCTTTCTTGGCCAAAAACATACAGAACACTGAGCAGGTGAACTCTCTAGGCTAAAAATAAGACCTAGAGATGTAAAAAGAACCAGTAATAGACGATATTTTAATCAAAATCAGCCCAAAATGTTGTTTATTTCAGTGTAGATGGTAGCCCTCTTAGGAGGATCCTTCGTATAGAAGGCTAAGATTGAATAACGGCCTCTATTCGTCCTAAATCTAAACTTTCGCACATCACAATTAGAGGTGTAACCCATTCGATAACATTGTCGATGAGGTCTATTTGTGCTGTCATCTGAAAACTATTAATTACCAAAGACCATAATCAAGAGGTTAGTGTGCAATGTCAAAAGTTTAAGGTAGGAAGCATTAAAGAAATTAATATTTTAAACTTATATCGCTTTACTCCGAAGTATCATCACCATTTTGAAGAGCCCCGAGTCCAGGGAGAAAGCGGAAGGGCGAAAGCGGAAGGAGGAGAAAGTGGAAGGAAACCTCGGCCTGGGTCAGTTCGCACGTTCATTTGCGCGCTCGTTTGCTCTTTAACAAATGTGCTTTTCTGCTGCTTTTCATTACGTATGACAGCAAATGGTACAATGGAATATGGAATATGACATGCAGGCGATAAAGTTATGCCGGAGACACACCAAAAAGGACGCAGGACGAAGGGACTAAAGGACGCAAAGGCCGACGGACACGGTACGCCGGAGAGGCTGAAAGGTGAGCAAATGGGTGTTAGTGTGCCACTTTGCCACACACACACACACACTCATACAATAACAGAAAAAGGGAGCAACACCTTCTGGTGAAAGAGATGGATATAGCAGATAGAGTGAGAAAGGTAAAGCAGCAGCAGCAACAGCAGGCCACAAATGCTACTGCGGTAGTTGTGCTAATTTGTTTGTTTGTCGTTATCATTTTCTCAGACCTCTCGCATCGCAGTCTCCCTGCTCCCCAGCTCGGTGCTCCCCACCTCGAACTGCCCTTTATATGTATATCCTGGCATGTCCTTTTTGTCCCAGAGAGCCGCACAAAGGCAGAAGCAGGTGACAGGCCAAAGGAAGAGGTCAGCGAAAAGCGAAAGAGAGTCCTGCCAGATAGTCAGGGAATTGTTAATAGCCGGATTAAAGTCCTGACATCAATGATTTTATGACTAAAATAATTGGAAAGTTTTTTTTTTCTACTTAGAATGTGTGTTATAATTCTCAAGTTATTATTTCGAGAGGGAGGAAGCTTTGGAAGTTATTTAAAAAACAAAAAAAACTAATTTTAAGATTTCTTGATTGAATATTAAATTTTAACCTAATTATAGCAATTAACATAGTTTTTTTTGTCATTTTTTTAGACTCCTATATACATATTATAATTCCCAAGTTGCCATTCGGCCAGGCATTTCCTGCTATTATTTGGTATTTTTTCAAAAAAATCTTATTCAAAATAAGCAAAATAATAAATCAATATTTTTCCAAACACCTTTTGGGGAAATGAAACTTAAAATTATAGAAAAAAATCGATTCGCAAACTTAGAACTCACTAAGCCCCTAATAATTAAAGCTTTTAAAGTCATTTTTTAACCCAAAACACCTCTAGCTAGTTTTTCATTTAGTTTCAAACTAATCTATATAAATTGACATTGACTTTATCAGCTTTATAAACCGACTTCACCGACAGTTATCCCTCACTTTCACCCAAGGCACGCACACAGCCCTTTTTCCCCTTTTTCCCTTCGGCATTCCTTCGTCCTCGTGGAAAATGCAATGCCAAATATGCGGAAAAAGCCGGCAAGAGACGCTTTTCTTTGCCAAATGGTCATCAGATCGGTTGGAAAGGGGGTTTTGGTTTGGGGGAAAGATGGAGAGATGATGGAGAGAGAGATTGGAGAGAGTCTGTGAGTGTGTCTGGGCATTTTCTCATTTTTCGTTTGCCGTTAGTTCGTCTTTGGATTTGGTTGCGTGTTAAACGGTAAATTTGTACTACTTCCCCACAGCCACTCTCCCTGGGGTGGTATTTATGTGGAGCCAAGAAATGGTACAGTTATTATTCGAGTGGTGGATAATATTTTTTTAAGGGATATTTTCGAGTTGGGGAATTTCATATATTTTCATTTGAGGATAGAAATTTTATTAATTATATAAAATACTCAAACTATGCCATTTTGAAAAGTATTAAAAGCTTATAATTAAATTTGAACTATTTTCCCAACATTTTCTTAGAAAATAGATTTCCCTTAGCTATGTCCTTTTGTCTAGTCTCCACTCTATTTCGTATTTTGTCGCGCATATTAATCATAAAGCGGACACGCGTCGCTTTACGCACGTCTGCTGGCTACGGATGCGGATGCGGATGCGGAAGACAAGAGACTCTAGCAAGTAACCCGACACCCTCGCTCCCCATCCCCATCCCCATCCCCATCTCCACCCCCAGCACTCCCCCAAGAAGCAGCGAAAAGAAGAAAGAAAGAACTGCTTGAGTACTGTCCGCGTATTAGATTTAAGCGCGTTATAAATGAGCTCGGCCAATATACAAACACACACATAATTTCCCTGGCTCCTTCTCCTTCTCCATTCCTTTACTCCACTTTGGCTTTCGGCTGTTTCAGCTCATAAATCAAAATTTTCGTTTTTGGCATTTTTAAAGGCCAGAACTAGCAGAGACGTAGTGGAGAATACAGGAGATGGGGGAGTGGGAGTGAGGGGGCTAGTTTTTGGAGAGAATGGGGTGGACAGCCCTTTGCTGCTGTCCATGACGGATGATTGGATTTTATGTTGATTACGAAAATGTCTACGATTGTACATAGATGTGTGTGTGTCCAAGTGTGTGTGTGGCAGTCGAATTTTTGGCTTTGCCTTTCACAAAATTCTTCTATTTACCCCCCTGGAAAAAAATTAGCCAAAAGTATTGTCAATGGGTATAGAAAGGGTTTTATAGACTATTTATAGGTTTTATATTTTATTTTTAATTTTATTATAATTTATTATTAATATAAAAATAATTTAACTTACCTCTTCGCTTCATCTTCGCTTTTTTCAGTCTTTCTTCAGCTCTCCACTTTTCACTCACTTTTTTTAGAGTCGTTCTCCACATTTCACACAAGCTTCACCATATTTCAAGAATTAAATTAATAAACTTTTAATCGCACAAAACCACACTACATTAAATCACAGAATCACAATCACAAATGAAATCCTATATTCAACAAATGCTTATTAGGCATTAAAAGGAAAATTCACCTAATTGGCAATTCACCTAATTGGGAGAGAGAGCGTAAAGGACTGTAATCAACGGATCACCTAGTGGGGAAAAAGATGGCGAGAGAGAGAGAGGGAGTAAAGGATCACCTAGTGGGGAAAAAGATGGCGAGAGTGAGAGAGAGAGAGACAGTAAAGGATCACCTAGTGGGGAAAAAGATAGCGAGAAAGAGAGAGAGTTAAAGATCACCTAGTGGTGAAAAATATGGCGAGAGAGAGAGAGGGAGTAAAGATCACCTAGTGGGGAAAAAGATGGCGAGAGAGAGAGAGGGAGTAATGGATCACCTAGTGGGGAAAAAGATGGCGAGAGTGAGAGAGAGAGAGGGGAGTAAAGGATCACCTAGTGGGGAAAAAGATAGCGAGAGTAAGAGAGAGAGAGACAGTAAAGGATCACCTAGTGGGGAAAAAGATAGCGAGAGAGAGAGAGTTAAGGATCACCTAGTGGTGAAATATATGGTGAGAGAGAGAGAGTTTGTAGCTGAGAGCAGGTTTTACTCTAATTAATGTCTTACTCTCTTAAAAGAAGGCCTTATACACGTAAGAAATATAATATAAATTTTAAAACAAAATAGCTTTAATATTTCCCTATAAATATCTACTAACAAGTATCATTTATTCGAAACGCTTTAGATATTCATTCTCCAGTTCCTTAGTCCTACCCCAACCCCTTTTAGCCAGCTCGTATTACCAATTTTGGGGCTTTTCTCATTTTTTTTTCGTTTGGGGAGTGGGGAATGGGGAATGGGGAATGGTTGACTTTGGAGGATATATCACAGGGATATTTCGGTTATTATTGGCCATATTTTAATGCTCTCGCCACTGCCAGTGTCCGTGTCTACTGCTTTTGGCCAACCGAGATTTGTCGTAGTCCATTTTTGATTTATTTATGTGTTTATTTGCCTTGTTTTTGGCTTTGCGTCTGTGATTACTCATGGCTCCATGGATTCCTTTATACCAATATATACACACTAACGTATTTGTAAGGATTGGGGGCTTAAATTCGATTTGCATATTATTTTATTTGCATTTTACATAATAATTTAATTTTATTAGTTTAGCTGCATCATCGTCATCATCGTCATCGTGTGGCTCAAGTCCTGCCAATCCTAATGGTTTTAATGGCACCTCGGTGACCCCATCCCCCAAATTATTTGTATTGTGGGTCATCGTCCCACCATTTCCCACAATTTCCCTTTACTTTTTGTGGATTTTATTTAGGCAATTCCTATTGGGGACACTTAAATGCACCAGCCATGCGAAAAATCAACGCCTACGAAAGGTTTTTTTTTAGTTAAACACTATAAGAAATTCAGGTATTATTTATTTTATTTTTAAATAATAAATTTTCTGAATTTAGCTACTTTTTTATTATACTTATTGTTGGATATAAATTTAGTTTCAATTTAAACTGAAGATTAATCTTACTTTTATTTTATTTTATTTATAGTTTACTTTTTTTTTACCGTGTAGTATGCAGCTTATTTTCTAGTTGCATTTTTGCGTCTTGCCCCTTATTTATTTATTTTTTTTTCTCTTACTTTTATTTAGTTTTTTTGGCATTTATTTTCATGGCTTACTTGTAGCATATTTTGTTGGCCACCACATTCATTTAAGTTTGCGGTGAAGGGTGTTAAGAGTCCATGGGTGGGTTAAAACGGGGGCATGGGCATGGGAGAATGGGGTGATGGGTGGTGGGGAATTGGCCGACAATTGCCGCAGTCTTTGGAGAGTCTTCCCAGCGCGACGGGCAGTCGTAAATTAGTTGCGAATGGCAGCAGTAACACCATCAACAACAACACCACAACATAACAACAACAAGCATAACAATATCAACAACAACAACAAACACACACACATACAACAACTAACTGGAAAGTTCTGCGATGCAGAGCGAGAAAAGTTCAAAAAGTCGAAAGGAAAAGTTCAGTAAAAGTGTGAGGTGAAAA
Source organism: Drosophila monieri (assembly GCA_035047585.1). NCBI lineage: Eukaryota > Metazoa > Arthropoda > Insecta > Diptera > Drosophilidae > Drosophila > Drosophila monieri. The sequence goes on along the minus strand of JAWNPJ010000061.1, from coordinate 7,268,208 downwards.
TTATTATCAAGTGTTTGCCACAAAATTTGTGGCAGCCTTAAATTGGTGGTGGTGCACTGCACCTGTTTGCATCCGAGTGGGTGGCTCAGTGCTCTAATTTAAATTGTTTTTTGATCAATTCCAATTGGATTAGCTAAAGTTTGCTAGAAATGGAAACCAAACAGGAAGTTTATGAAGAATTTATTAAGTTCTTGGTTTAAATACAATATATATTTAATATAAAAACGTTTAAAGTAAAACTAATATATTTATTAGCAACATTTATTACACCAACAAAGAAGGAAATAGTTCACCAACGTTTTTCAAAATATAATCATTCAAAAATGGTTATACAAGTAACATTTAAATGTTGTTTTGTATATTTTACAATAAATATTTCAACAACATAGATATATTTCACCAACAGTTGAAAATCAATTACACCAACATTTTTTAAAACAAATTATACAAGAAAACTAAAAAAAATTATCTATAAAGTAGCAATAGATAAAGGTTTAGGAACTAAAAACTAACTACCAACATAAAAACTATCACCAACAGCTTACACCAACAGTACACCAACCATATAAAAAAAGCTCTAAGCCTGAAAATATTCAGTTACAATCTCCTTAGTCTATCCAACTAAATTTAAAGCAGTCACAAAAAATACCCTCGAGTCCATTTGAGCTCGGAATAACCCGAAATGACTTGCAGATCTGAGTCAGAGGGAAAATGGAACCTTAACGTTGAATGCAATTTGGCTTGGTTCTGGTGGCGCTGCCATTACCAATTATTTGTGCTGTTATCGCGACCTTCTTCCTCCGCTGACCCCAATTGGGCCAATAAGGCTGCCCTACCCAACTATACACATATCTATATATTTTCATATATATATTATGCTGGAGAAAAGGAGCCTCTGGCTTCAAGTTTCGAGCTTGTTGATTGCCTTCGATATTCGCGTCTTGGCGATGGCAGCTGATTGAAGTGCAAGGTAAGGTAGGAAAAAAAAATCGAAGGGGAGGAAGCCTGCTTCAGACAATTTCTTTCGGCAAAGGAGGAGGAGGAGGAGAAGGTATATGTATATGGGTTCAGTCCCTGGCAGGTTTCTCTTTCACTTTTAATGGCAACTGGCATAATGAGCTGGAAATATGTGTGCCATGTGCCACAATCGGAAAAAAAGAACTCAAACTCAAAGAGACGCGACGCGACTCGTTTTCCAGCTAGCAGCTATTGGTATTTGTTAGCTGGTAGTTGCATTTGTTTTGGCCACTTGGGACCCTCTTTCTATATCCTCACAGCTTTTGGCCAGCATTGACACAATATAACATTTGTTGTCGTTGCATTTATTGACGCATTTGCTCTTTTGCATATTTTGATACACTAGAATGTGGTTGTTTTGGCTTTAAAAATATAGGATTATTTTTAGGCTTTTTTTTAATAGATTAAATACAACTTAAATATGGAAATGAGGCTTAAATAAAATTCATAAAAGGGCACAATGCGCTGGAATCTAAATAAATATTTTCCTAGAAAGGAGGTATTTATATATATTTTAAATAAAAAAAAATGAATGAGACAACACTGCGTATGAGTAATAATTTCTTATAAAAAAAAATCAAAAAATCATATTTTTTTAGATTTTATAATTGAATAAAAATCCCTTAAAGAGTATCTATAAATTCGCTATGAATTCAAAACTGTTGAGCAATTTTTTCTGCTAGTATTATTGGTGTTCCGCGACATGCGACAAAATAAAATGTAATTTCTCTTTCAGGCCCAGTTTTTCAGTTTATCCATTGGCAGTACCCCCCTGGTTTTGGCCAACATGCGACAATTCAATGCTGACACTAACAACAACCTAAAAACAAACAAAAAAAAAAAAAGAAAGACAACAACAAAATATGCAAATCGTAGTTGCCACGCGCTGGGGCAAGGTCGGTCAGGCACACGGGGCGTATGAATATCGTTTTTGTTGCCCTTTTTTTAAAGGGTTTTATTGGCCAAATTGGAGTCAAGTGCAATTGCAATATTTTAAATGTTTGGGAGACCAAAGGTTTTTTGTTTCTTGGTCATTGTTTAGATTTTTGTTTATTTATAATTAAAGCGAACAAAAAATCACTCCAAATAATTGTGAAAATTGTTATTGTTTTAATCTTGTGTGGAATGCGATTGTTAATATTGAAGCCTTTTTTGTAATGATTTCCATTTAAATGGGATGTTGGTCTGGTGTCATAGTCATTGATTTTGTTAACCCATTTAATTGGTTTTTTATCCCATTACCTAATGCATATTTAATTTTATGCAAATAAAGGGTCTCTGACATTTCAATTCTTGGCCCTTTATTGATTCGTTGCTTTCATGCCTCAGTGATTCTTAAATAAATGTAAAAAAATTATACATAATCGTTTAGATTATTAAGATTTCAAAAATATATAAATTAAATGAAACATTAAAATATTTAATAACAGACATTAGAGTTAGTCATTTTATTTTCTTCATAATTATTTAATCATACAATTTCTTTGCATTTAGTCTCTGATTATTTTTTTGTACCTTTCGATTTTGTTGCATTTTTTCAAACTTTTTATGATTTTGTTTTACTTTCTACACTTTTTTCTAACTTTCTGCATGTTTCTATCTTTTTTTTCATTAATTTGATAAAAAATTAATTTCGTTTTCGTTTTTTAATAAAACGGAGAGGATGATATGTCCGTCAACGATCCAACAGATCGAATAAAAATCTCTAAAAGATAATGAGAGAGTTTCTTATCCGATCCATGGGATCAGACGGGCATATCTTCCTCCGCCCGTCGATGGTCCGGCGAGAATTGCGGGGTATTGAAAAAACTGGATCTGTTTGAAATTTTCGACCTGAGGCGCTTGCTGGTCACCAGCTGGGACATTTTCCTAAGCGTTATATAATCCTTGTTCAGCATCCGACACAATTCGATGAAGGTGCAAAGTTGCGGGGACTTCAGTTCGGTGGCCAGTTGGTAGGCGGAGTTCAGGACCTCCGTTTGTCGCTCGTACTTGTGCAGGACGGCGTGGGACTTGGCCATCAGCATTGTGGCCAGAAACTGCCAGACGAGGCTGCTGCATCCCTTCGCCTCGTCGATGGCCTTCTGGGCATAGGACAGGCACTGGACGAAGTGGTTCACCTGCATGTGACGGTCGGCCAGTTCGTGGAGCAGGTATGTCCTTTCCATGGGCAGGCGAGCGAAGAAGAGCCGCTTTTCCAATTGCAATATGCTATTCCTGTTGCGAGAAAATAAATTTCAAACACATTATCCCATGATCTGTCGCTTAAATATTCTTACTGATCAGCCATCCTGTCCGTCGTTTGCTTCTCTGGCCCCGCATACGAGTACGTCGATCTATCCCCGAAAACAAACTCCATGTGCTCCAGTGGCTTGGCAACTGGAATGTTGAGCAGATGGCACATCGCATTCTTGTCGTAGGGCGTCACACGGTGCGGCGGCAGGCGATAGTCCTCGCAGAGGCTCAGGCCCAAGTGGTTGTACACCTCGGTCATGAACTCGGTCTTCCAGGGCATTACGCGGCTGGTCTTGATCACCACATAGTTGCCCATCACGTCCTCCACGAACTTGCGCAGCTTCTGCCAAAATAAAATCATAGATTAATAAACAGTCTCCAAGCCCCTGCCCTTCGCATGGGAAGAGGTGTATGGCCCTCTAGGAAGGCTATATCTTTACCAATATATATCACATTCTTAAGCGGAATACCTTAAAAGAATCGTATATCGATTTCCTATCACTTTTAATAAAACCCAGCATCGAAATATTTTTTCAAATTTTTTTCTGCGGGAGTCCCTTGCAAAAAATGAAGAATGGCATGGGAAGGTCCATATAGCCCACTAGGAAGGCTATATCTTTGCCCCTATACATCCTATCCTTAAGAGAAATACCTTAAAAGAATCTTAGATGGATTCCCTATCAGTTTTCAATAAAACCTCGCATCAATATATTTTTTCAAATTTTTGTCATTTTTTCTGCGGGAGTCCCTTGCAAAAAATGAAGAATGGCATGGGAAGGGCCATATAGCCCACTAGGAAGGCTATATCTTTGCCAATACATATCCGATCCTCAAGCGAAATGCCTTGAAAGAATCATAGAACGATTTACTATCAACCTGCGATTAAATCGATTAATAGATCGATTTTACCTTTATGTCGTTTCGCTTCCTGAGCAATCGTATCGTATTGAGGATGCTGAGCATGTTCCGTCTGGTCTGGTATTGAATCCTGTACAGGTTGGCCTCCCTAAGCTCGGCCATCATCTGGGGACTGCGCTGGAAGTATTCGTTGTACATGGGACTCCTGGCGTGGAGCATCCGGGCGAAGGTCTTGATCCTATGGAAGGACCTGTAGAGGTAATCGCTCCTCTCCTTGGAACTGCCAAAGGCGCCATTCAACAAGAGATTGGGATTCCTTCGTAGGGTCTTGATGAAAATGAAATCCGTCCACGTCCGGCCAAGGTAATTCTGGTAGAAGATTTTCGTTTTTCGACGTCTTCGCTCTATTTCCAGGGGCGACAGCATTTCCTCCTTCTGGTCAATGACGCTCTGGACGTCGCACTCCTTCCGCTCCTTCAGGATCTTCCACAGTGGCCGTTTGTCGGCCTTCAGGAGCTCAGCCTTCTTGTGTTCATAGAAGCCGGGCATCTGGGCGGAGTACTCCATGAAGAAGTTGACCAAACTATCCCCGGTGCTATCCTGCAGGTTCTCATCCACCACTGCCAGGCGTTTCTCGAAAGGCTTCATCGAGGTTCCCAGGTGCTTCCGGATGTTATCGTGGAGTATGGACTTGTTGTCCTCGAACTGGTTCAAGTCGTAGAGACAATCGCCCTCCTCCATGGCAAAGGCTGGCACGCTTTCCGCGTACTTGCACGCCTTTCTGCTGTCCTTGAGGGCCAGCTCCGGCATGGCCACCGATCTGAGGAACTGGCTCCGCATATGCAAGGCCTTCGGATCGATGTGCGAATGGTTCTCGATGCACAGATCGTAGTACTTCTGGGCGGCATTGTTCATCCGGGCTCTCGAAAAATATTGCCCCCAACTGCGATGGATGCCCCGTTGCTGTTCCACCGGCCAGTCGAATAACTCCCATGGGTTCTGGTCCTTCACGAGGACACCTGCCGGTGCTGATAGTGCTGCGTCTACCTTCATTGTTAATCCCTCGTCGGTTAGATAAAAAAAAAATAAACAGGAAAGAATAAAGTAAAAAAAAAAGGCTACAAGAAAACCCTAAAAAATTAATTATAATCTAACACACTAATACTATATTTTTTTTATAGAAAAATGAAAGAAAATGCTAAGAACTTGGATCTCCTTCGCTGGGAAATCTTAAATCTGACCAAAAAAAAGAAACTTCTTTGTTTAAATAGGAGGTGGACCTCAAAATATGATCGCACCCTGTATATATAATATCTTTCTCTCAAATTCTAAAAAAAAAAAGTGGAAAACATTAACAATTAAGCCGCAAATAACAATACAAAAATGGTATAGGCCGCATCACTTCGGCTGGAAGGGATCCTTGCGAATGTTGAGGTCCAGACGCGAGTCGCCATCAACCTCCACCTTGGAGAGTTCGCCGAAGCCCTCCTCGTCCACAAAGCAAATCTCATGGCCATCGGGATCGGCCAGAATGAGAACCGTAACGGAGGCCTTGTCCGGCGTGTCCAGAGTAATCAGTGGCTTCAATACCGTGGTGCCGGCCGTCTTGACAGCCTCATAGAGTGGCGGTTGATTGGCCGCCGGAATGGCGAAAGCAATCCGTCCATAGGCCTTGGCCCTGTCCAGCGGATCCGAGATTTCTGTGATCACCAACGAGGCCTGCTTGCTGCCGTAACTCAAGCGCAGGCTCTTGTCCTTCTCCTCGAGCAGCTGCATCTGGAGGAGGCTGTGCCAGTACTTCTTCGAGTTCTGCAAACTACTGACATTCAGTTCCACGGACTGAACAGGATCGGAGCCAGCCGGTGTCTGGTCGATGATGTAGAACTTGTAGCCATCGGGAGAAGTCAGAAGACTGCCTTGCTTGCCCTCGGCTTGCTGGACGGGATACGAATGCTGGGCGGCACGGGACAGGATGTCCTTGGAGTGTATGGTAACGCCACCAAAGTCGTTGCCTGAAAAACAGCAAAAGGATTATTTCTAAGTTGAATTTAATAGTTTTTAGTATAAGAACTAACGGACAAGGATCTATTGAAGGTTAAATCGATGGCAATATCGGTTGAACTTTTAGTCTGACTTTCATCTAGTTTCCAGATTATTTTCAGCCACACTTCAAACAATGATTATGATTTAAAATCCCTCGTTTTTGGCCCAACCTGCTGTGTCATCTATCATGTCAAAGTTTAATAATAGCCTTAAATATTGCGTATCAAAGCCACTTCATTATTAAATAGTCAATGTAGGAACAAACCTATCGTGCTTTCCGATAAGACAAGGGATTTTTTTTCAAGTAGCTGCCTGAATGCGTTATGGGAATTTGCGCTTTTCGAGAACACTTCTCTATTTTTTAACTAATTGTCTTATGATTCTTTGTAGAGATTTTTATCTAAGCAATTATTTCAAGTATTGTAAGTTTTTAGAAGATTGGTTCTATGATAGCTGTTAAGTTTTATATTCATTTAGGTTTTTTAATATTTTATAAAATAAAAACCTTTTTTTAAGCTTTTAAAACATAATTATCCTAAGAATACCTTTCAAACATCGTATTCTAAAGTTAAGAGCTCTAAAATTACAGAAATTTTAAGAAACTAATGCTTAAAACTTAAATATTTTAGATTAAATAATCAAGAATTACAATGTTATGATCTATTATAGTTAAGAAATTAAATATAAACAATCTCTTAACCTTAATAAATATTTAAATATCTAAAAATAGAAACAAAACTGGATTTAAAATCCAAAAGAAAGATTTTTAAGACAAACTTCCTTAATTTCTAGGACAATACATGATCTTTAAAACTATTTATTTTAAATCTAAGTACATCTACAGTCCCCTCACCCATATCGTAGCTCGTAACTCCATAATTATACGTCAGTTCGATCACAAAGTGGGAATCCTCCGGGCCATAGCCGATCATGGTCTTGCTCCAGCGATTGTCGTAGGGCCTGTTGGGGGTTGAGCATTACAGTGATTAGTCCTTAGTTAGTCCTTCAATGGAGCCCACTCACCCGTTGCATTCCGCGTCACAGCCCTCCTTGAACTCCTCGTGCCGCAAAACCTGTTTGTCATGTGAGAGAGGGAGATAGACGGATAAGAACACGCAACAAACAAAAAAAAAAAAAAAAAAAAAAGTTACACAGTCATTAACCATTATCGGGCATCTCGGCTTTTTAATTAGCCAAGTCGTTGACACGTCGTTGAGATAAAAGGGTCTGCTTCCAGACACAACACACTATAGCTTTCCCGATAAGGATTTATGATCTGCCCTCCAGCCGCCCCTCCACCCACTATCGCCCATCACGATCCGCTTACCTTCATGCCCAGGATTTGGCGGAAGAAGAAGGCGTTCTTCGCCCGATCTCCGATCTTGAAAACATAATGCAAGGCACGTCCCGGTATGGCTGTCATCTTTATTCTTTATATTCCTTCAAAATGTTATATCCGTTTGTTTATTATTCCGGATTTGTACTGTTTTCTGCCGCAATCACGAACGGGCTTTTGTACGTCGGCTTTAGTGTGACCTTACGTGGGGCGTCTGAAATCTACCAGAGAGCTTTCCAATATACCAGAAGAGGTTCATAAAGGGGTTACACCACAAAAGACGTTGAAAATAATATTTTTCTCAAGCATGTTCTTATATGTAAATTAATTAGCGCAGTTTGAGACATACTATATATATTTATAACTAAATATATTTTAAACTAAAAAAAAATTAATAAACTAGAAATAATGATAATTTCCCTATCTTCCCTTGAATTTCCCTTAACATTCACCAATTCCCTTTCTGCTGAATTTGCAATAAGAACCCTTTGTTTGGATTATACTTTGGGAGAAAGATAAACAAAATTAAGAATGTTTGTCCAAAAGGGATATAAGATATAAGAAGATATAGTGTCATTGATACTTCCTCTCTATAGGTAGGGTAATCTCTATTTTAGGGTAAAAAAAGATACTGAAAAAAAAGGATTACATCGAAATGGGTACTTTTCTTTAAACAAAAATATTTAATTTCAATATCTTTGAAAAGGACCCTTATTTTTTATCTTAAAAGAATTATAAAAATATTAAAAGATCGAAAGAAATCTTTTTTGTGTTTTTTCCAACATTTTTCAAACAATTTCCAAGCAAGAAACCCTCGAAAATGAATACTTTTGAAAATATATTTCAAACATCAAACATTGTTAAAAAATATTCAATACATTTATATAAAATATATATATATATATAAAAAAAATTAATACAGTATGTAAGTATAAGTAACAACTTCAAGTCGCAAGTTTTTCTTAGGTTTTTGTTGTTTTTTTTGTTTGTGTTTCTTATTTCCAAAAATATATTTTTTTTTTGGAAAATAATTTCAAGGCAAATAGTGGAAGTTGAAAACCGAAAAACTCTTTTTTTTGTGTACTTCAGGTACAGGCTAAAGCTAATTGTGGAATGTGATAATCATAAGACATCCAACTCCTCATCCTCCTCCTCCTCATCCTCCTCATCCTCTTCCATTTTGGGCTCCACCTCATAGCTGGGCCAGTCGGGATCATGTGCCTCTTGCTTCTGTTCCGCCTCCTTCTCGCCAGCCTTCTCCGACGGCATCTCCTCGCCCTCATCCTGCTCCTGGTAGTGCTGCCTCTGGCGCTTCCTGCCGCTGTGCCGGCGCAAGTGCACCTCCAGATTCTGACGCGTCACGCAAGGCTCCTGACAGTGGATGCACACCAAGGGCCAGGATTCTTCACCAGTTTCAGCCTCCTCGGCCTCGACAGAGACTCCTCTGGCCGCCTGCTGTGTGGCACGTGACGACTTGCTGTGCACCCTCTCGTGGCGCAACTGGGAGGCATGAGTGCCGAATCGCTTCTCGCAGTAAGCGCACTGGAAACGCCGCTGGCCCTCGTGGACGACTCGGACATGCCGGGAAATGGCGCTTTTGTGGCGGAACAACTGCGGGCACTGCTCGCACTTGAAGCGCTCCCAGGTGGGGTTGTGGGTGCGCATATGGGTGAGCAGTTCGGTGCGAGTCACCTTCGCCACGCCGCACTGCTCGCAGACGTGCTCCTTGTGCTGGGCGTGCCGCTTCAAGTGCTCCCCAAGGGCATTCTTGGTGCTGTACTGCCGGTTGCAGAGTTCGCAGATCAGTTCGCGCAGCTCCTGGAGATGCTGCTGCTGGAGCTGGGGATGGGCGTTGCGCTGATGGGAGCGCAGCTGCTCGTAGCGGGTGAAGGACTTGTCGCAGTTGCGGCACAGGAACGGCTTGGAGTGACCCTGATGGACGCTGCGGATGTGAGCCTCCAGGTAGGGCAGCTTGTAGACCTGCTTGCCGCACTCGTTGCAGGCCAGGCCGGCTCGCTTCTGCTTGTGCTGCGGCAAGGGCTGCTCCTGCCGAAAGTCCTGTCTCCCATGCTGCTCCTGCTCCGGCTCCGCTGGCCTTTCCATGCTTTCTTCGACAGTATTATCGGCCAGCTTTTCGTGCTCCTCCTTCAAGGCCGCAATTTGTTCTTCAACCTCAATGTCAAGCGGCTCCTCCTTCACCTGTTAAGACCCTAAGGAAGCGTTAAATATTGGCATAAAACTGAGAAATCCTGCAGATATCCACCCTGGGGTAATCCTGGCTATCCTTTAGCTGATCGCGCAGCTTATCGCCCGTCTCCCTGGCCACCTGGCACAGCTCCTCGAAATAGGCCACGGCATTGTGGCACAAGTTGCAGATGTCGGTGGGGAAGCCAGCATCCTGGTGCAGGATATCGATGTCCAGGAACTTCTTCAGCAAACAAATCAGTCGGGAGTTGGGCTTTTGGGGATCCTTGAGCTGACGCAGGCAGATCCTGCATAGCCGGGCCAACTCGGCGGCGGATAACATCGCTGCGATTGGTTTGAAATCGCCAAAAGCAATGAACAAATCCGTTTCGGATTTTATTAAAGTTTTGTTAAAAAAAAAGTTTCGCCAGCTGTTACAATGAGTCGTTGGCAGCGTTGCCATATTGTTCAATTATTATGAATAAAGTAAAATAAAAATAAATAAAAAATAAACAAAAATTCAATAAAATATATAAAAATAGATAAATAAATAAATATAAGCTATAGTTTGTAAAATTAATTATATACTTTGAGGCACATGTAGTGCTGTAAAACGCTTTAAATACCAGGGATGATGGCAATACAAGGTTTTTTGGTATTTTACCATCTGCGATGTTGCGGTCACACTTACCCACAAAATTCCAAGAGATTCTTCAGGTCCAAGTTTTTACTTCGCTTTTTGTTGGTTTTTCAACGCCCGCTAAACGCTTGAAGTTCGCCCAGGATATTGGATATCCGCCACACACCTGACGCCGTCGACGCCGCAGGATCATATAGTGATAGCAGCCAAATAAAAAACGTAAATTAGCCAGCATGTCTCTCAATCCGCAGTACGAGGATATTGGCAAGGGATTCGTCCAGCAATATTATGCCATTTTCGATGACCCGGCGAATCGGGCCAATGTTGTTAATTTCTACAGTGTAAGTGTCAAATAATTCATAAATGCTTAATGTTTTTGCGTTTTTTTTTTTTTGCGAAATTGCGCTCCCGCTCTGCTTCTTCTTCCTCTTTTTGCATCTTCTTCCTCTTGCTAATGGCCAGCTCTTCCTCCCCGTTGTTGCCATCCCGCTCACTCCTGTGGAGCACAGGTGACGCGCGACGCGCCCTTGAAAAATTCCGCCTCCAGCAGCAGCAGCAGTGGCAGCAGGCAGCAACAAAAAAAAAAAAAAAAAAAGCGCGAAAATGAAGAATTGAAAATTTCACCTGGAAATATGCATTTTATTAATGCTGGAGCATGGGCTGAGGTGTGCGGAGAAAGACAGAGAGAGAGCACCGGCGGGGAGCATGGATTCTCGAAGTTTCGGGTGACACATGCCACCCATACACTCGCAAACATATCTCTTATATACATATATGTATTGGCCACGATGGGGGTCAATAAAATAGCAACTAGGAATATGTATAGAAGCATAAGAATGTCCCATCCCAATGGCATCCAAAGATTCTGTTCTCCTTAGAAGTTTCATTCATAATTCTGTAAAAGTTGCTTATTATCTTAAATATTAGGTGTTGGTACCTTTAATTATGTTCCAAAATCTAATAAAAATATGTACAAAATGTTTATAGTTTCCTTTAATTTTTTGATTTCAAACTATTTTTTATTATTATTTATTTTATAAGAAATAATGATTATTTTTTGCTAAAACCATATCTTTTTTTTTGCATCTTAAAGGCGACAAACTCTTTCATGACCTTCGAAGGCCATCAGATTCAAGGTGCACCCAAGATCCTGGAGAAAGTCCAGGTAAGTAACAAATGCCTTTAATTATGATGTAGAATCACATTTAATATTTTGTAACCTTTGCAGAGCCTGAGTTTCCAGAAGATCACCCGAGTCATAACCACAGTTGATTCCCAGCCCACCTTCGATGGCGGTGTTCTGATCAACGTTCTCGGTCGACTACAGGTGGGCTTTAATTAATTGAAGGACTAAAAAATCCAAATACCTTGATTTTAAACAAAGACTAGACCCACGAATGAAATCATTTCGATGGCTGGTTCTTTTTTTAATTAGTGGCGGTTAGGATAATAGCACTGTCTTTTGTTTTTTTTGTTGTATTGTATAGATTTTGTAAAAGCACATGTTTTTTTTTTTCTGCTTAATGATTGTAGTCTGTAATGTCAATACTTGGCACTTGATATTTATTGCATTGAACAAAAATATGAGTAGATTTCACTTGAATCATATGATAAACATGCTAAAGTATCTTAAATATCCCTTACCCAGCCAATAGTAGTCTAAACAATAATAAATAATAACCTTTTATTCTCGAAAATGAAATGTAATCACTTTTAGAGTTGGTGGTATCGTGGCAGTGCTATAATTCGACCGCCAAACAGCTGCCTTGGCTTTATTTATAAATATATACACTCTTATATATCCTATATCGTATATCGTATATATATATCTCAACTTTGGTTTGTGTTTGTATCGAATTCGTAACCGAATCAATTGAAATCAAATAGACGGACGAGGATCAGCCACATGCCTACATACAGACCTTCGTTTTGAAGCCGGTTGGGGGCAGTTTTTTCGTGCAGCACGATATCTTTCGGCTATCGCTGCACGATGTGTAGCAGCTCCATCGATCTGCCACGCCCCCCCTACGCCCCACTCACCTGACGACGGCGACAGGCCATATCCATATAAAAAGCAAGAAGCCGAAAAGAGCCAGAAAAGCAACCAAATGAATTGAGTGTTTCCAACAAACAACCAGCCCGAAAAGCCAACAAATTTCAAATATATATTTTTATGTGTATTTAATTATCCTCTGCGGCAGCCCAGCCCAGCCCAGCAACAACCTCCCACAAAAAAAAAAACAAACTCTCCGCCCACAAACCAGAAAAACAAAGAAAACTTCTTCCAATTGTCCAACCGCCCTCACAGTACGTGAATGCTGAAAAAAAAAAACCGAGACAATTAACCAAAAACAAGAAACATTCATTGATGTTCCTGCTTGAAAAAAATCTTTAAAAAATTCTAAAAACAAGAACCGTACTCGAACTCGAACCTGAATTCGTATTTGTGGAAAAAAACTGTTTGAACTTTTCTTTAAAAATAATAGAATAATATATTCTAGCAAGTTAAAATATTTTCACCTATAAAATACATAAATTTAATAGTTTTCCTAATTTAATTATTCCCCAAAAATATTTAGAAATTAAAAACTGGAACATGAATGAAGTGGAAAACCTTTTATGCATGGTTTTTGTTAAATTTTGTGTTTGGTTGTTTAACAAAAGGCAGTGGTCGCTGGAAAAATAACAAAACTAAAAATAAAAAATATAATTAAAATTAAATATTCAAAATCAGGCTAACCATTCAAGTCGATAAAGCACCACTTTTACGAGCGACCACTGTACAGTAAACACGCACCTGCACACCTCCAGTATTTTATAAATCGGCTGCCAGCTGTACACCCCCTTTCACCTTTGACCTTTGGCTTGAATTTGTGTTACTTTTTCGATCCACCCACCACAGCACCTCTTAACCCCTTGTTTCACTTCCAAATTGTTTTGCGCACGCTTTTTGAATTAACTTTTATGAATAATAATATACAAATTAAACATTTTAAATTAATAAAGTTTATGTTTATTTTATTTTTTAGTGCGACGAAGACCCGCCGCATGCGTTCTCCCAGGTTTTCGTACTGAAGGCCAATGCTGGCACCTTCTTCGTGGCCCACGACATCTTCCGGCTGAACATCCACAACTCTGCATAAAGAATGCTTTACCAATTAACGAAAGAACTAATAGAACTAGGCCTAGCAATCGCCGAACTATGATTTGCAGATCACCAACACTCACATAAAAAAAAAATCACACACACTATAATTTATCCAAAGATGCGGCTGACTACACATCAACTGGCTGCCCAGTGGAAACTCAATAAAAAGCGGAAAGCATGTTCTCACGTTTATCAACAAAAAAAAAATAAACCATAAAAAAATTACAAAAAAAAAAACCAAACAATAAAAAGAAATTATAAGCTAAACTACTATTACGATGTAAACAAATGTGAGCTTTTGCGCTCGAATTTACCTTTTAATTTTTTTGTGCGCCTCGTCAGGCCCGGTACTCTAAATTCTCGGGATATAATTATAAATAAGTTATACTTTGTTTTGTATTTTTCTAACAACTATACTTCACTTTATATCTTTTTTTGAGACTTTCAATAAATCTTTTGTTGTTTTTTTTCATAAAATTATAAATAACATCATTTTTTTTGAGAAATTAAAAAAATAATAAAAAATAAGATAACCCAATGCCGAGTACCGGGTATATTATTTTCAACTTTTGAGAGATGGAGATTTATCTTTTATTGAGACAAAAAAAAAAATAACACACTTAAGTATAAAGATTAACGTTAAACTGCTGTTGTATGTATGTATGATCAGTGATATTCCAGAGCTGGCGAAAAAAAAAAAAAAATTATAAGAATTAAATATATATATATATATTAATTTAGCAACCCGGCAACTTAAAAACTATTAAATGCATAAAAAAAATAAGTTCCAGATGACGAAATGAATTTGGTTTTCGCTCGAAATAAGTTCATTTGTCGCGAAATGTGAAAACGGCATCGAATCCAAAGAGCACACCATTGACAATGGACAAGGAGGCCTTGATGAGGGCCAGGTCGCGGGTCCTGGTCCGGAACGAGAACTCCCAGGCTTCGATGATGAACACACCGCTGGCCACGAAAAGAGTGCAGCCGAGGACGCTGAAGAAAATGTCGATGCGCTTGTGGATGGGCGCTCGCATTAAAACGCCTGAAAAAAATGTTTGGGATTATAGTAGAATTTTAAACAATATATTTTTTTACTTTTTTTTTGTAACTTTTGAGAAATGTATAAGATCAAAGATGAATTTTTATCGACGACTTTAAAAGAAGAAAATAATTCTTTTTTTTGTGTTCAAAAATGTATTGAAACGAAATAAATTTTTTTTATGGCATGCATAGTTTGATATTGATTTTTTTTAACAAACAAACAAAATTTGTATAAAAACTCACCTGCAAATACACCTATGACCACTATAATATATCCCGTGAAGGTTCCTGTGGCCAGGAATGAGGTCATTATATCCCGATCATTGAAACTATAGAAATGTAGAACCAAACAGGCCACGGCAAAGCCCTAGAAATTATATTTAAAGACAGTTTTTTTTTTAATTATTTTATTTTTTTAATGTAAATTACACTATAAAACACTTAAGAACCAAAAAGAATCAATAAGCTTTACCAATTCCAAAAATTTAACCACATTAAGTCGACCTTTTCGTTCGCCGTGAGACATTTTGTGGAATTGCTGTCGCTGACAGTCTTCGAAAATGTGGTCCAGTTTGGAGAACACTGTTTTTCAAAACCTTTTCGAAAATATTTTTAAACCGAGTCCGGTCGGTCTATAGGTCTTAAGAATGATTATTTTTTATGTATTTATTTTTTGGCAAATGTGCACAGGTCGACTGCCCAGAAGTAACTGATTTGTCCAACCATCATGCTATGTGGATGGGATGCTACTCTGCGGTTGGGAAGCGCAGCCGCCGAAATTAATTAATTACACTTAGGAAATAGGCTTTTCATTGGCCATTTCGCATCTGATTATCTGATTGTTTATGGAGGCAGTGGACTCAACCCGAGACCGGAGACCGGAGCTTGTTGTTATTATTTCTGTGAAGTGGACACCGCCCGGTGATCGGAGATTCTCGTATTCCTCATCCGAAAATGCACTTGAGGCCTAGGAGACCCAACCCTTTGCAAAAAACTACTTGATTGAGTGGGCCCAGGGTAAACATAATTTTATTCTTTCCATATGTGAGAATCATTGTGATTGCATTACCCCCAATTCTCCATCCGAGAAGGTTACCTAGACCCCCTTTTGCTAGTCTACTAATTTTCAGATGTTAGCCGATTATTATTATTCTAAGTGGCTATTAAACAATCTAAAGGTTCATAGATTTATGGACTGGAACATTGAAGTACTACCCGTAATACCCATCCAAAATTTTCCCTATCAGTCCCTATGGGTAAACATCTGATATGATCCAACAAAAAAATGTTAATCTCTAGTATGCTTATCGCTGGTTCCATTAATCCAAAGCTTCTATTATCAATATTTGACACAAAAATATATATATATACTTACTTTTTTATTAACAATTGCAGTTATTGCATTTAGTATCTGGAACGAAAGCTAATTTGGTTTTGTGAAGCTTTTTGTCTTTGCAATTTAACGCCAATTACCGGCAATTTGTTTGCTTTTGTATTTTCATTAAATGTTAATCGCCGGCACTTGACAGCAAAATAGCAACAAAACTAGTTTAAAAATTATGTAAAAAATGTAATCGGGCTTTGAATTTATTATAAAAAGCTCAATAAAAATTGTAGCAGACTTCAGACTGAACTATCTACAATTTAAACTTTAAAATATATTCGAAAAATCTTCAAAAAACACAAGCTTTTCAAGAACCCCTGATTCTGTTTATAACGAAATAAATAATTGGGAATTATAGTCAAAAACCTATAATCAATGTTTTAGCCATCAATTAGTGTAGTTACCCCTTTAAAACCCTATAAAATAATTTGAGTGCGATTCATGAACAGATTCAACCCGATCTCAGTCTATAAGTGCACCTGCAGTCCTCAAAATGTTAAATCCCGAGTTGATTTCTTTCGAAAACCCGGTTTTTCGATGCTACTTGGGTTGGTCAGCCGTTTTAGTTTTGAAAATATTTGCCGCAGGAATATATTCCGGTCTAATGCGATTTTTAACTTCCGTAAGTATCCTTTTTAAATTTAGATTTTAGAAATTATATTTTAGAAATACTATACAAGTGAGGAAAATAGGTCTATGCATAGAATATATTTGAAATTCCGTATACCATGAATAAAGCTACATAATTTTGACCTCTACTGTGGGGCCACGTCTCTGTCTAACCCAACACGCACACATTTGCTGTCTCAGAATGACTTGGCACTTTCGGTATTGGTTGGAGGAGGGCAGAAAATGAGAGCACTAGCTCTTGCCGGCCATATCTTTTGGGGAAGTGAGTCCAGAAGAGCCGGAGAGCGCTTCTCAGCGACAAAAAGATCCATTCCGTAATCGATTACTTCATGCATGAATTTCAGATTACCAGTAATCGTATGACTAAAGAGCAGAAGTTGAAAAACTTAATATTATTTATTTTAAATTAATATATATGTATTCCAAGAATATCTCTAAATTTATAAAAAATAAATTAAAGTATATATTAAACCACATTTTAAAATACATTAGCTACAAGTACTTTAAATTGAATATAAATAATTATTGAAAATATTCATCGATTACCCCCTGATTACTGGTAATGCATTATTTATGCAGCCCCCGGTCGGATGTTTGTCGTTGGGAGCTTACCGACTAGCGGCATATAAATTAAGAGAGCCACCACTGGAGGCGCTCACTACTTTTGGAACGCTCGGCCGATCGGGAGAAAAAACTATAGATTTTTTTTAAATTTTAAATCGCAAACAATACACAGAAAATAAAATAAAAACAAAATGGCCAGCCCTGTGGAATTGCTTAGCCTGACGAATCCCGTTTTCAAGAGCTATGTCTTCTGGGTCGGAGTGTTGGTGATCAAAATCGTCCTGATGAGCCTCCTAACGGCGATTCAGCGATTCAAGACGAAGGTGAGAAGGGGCGAGTGGTCGAAGGGGTCGCACAGTGGGTCGGGGTCAAAGTCTCTCTCGCCGGGTAGAGAGAAAGTTGAATTAGTTCAAGTGATTATGGCTATCAATTGTGAAATTTTATTAAATATTATTTAACATTTTAATATTTATTAATATCCATAGATCCAAGAGCCATAATAAAAGTTTATGACTGAGCCGGCTAGTATTTTTAATGTTTATCCAAAACTAGTTGTACTCATGACTACTAATGGACACTTAAAAGTACTTTCTTTATAAGGAAATCAAATATGACATTTTTTATAGGCTCCATTAAATCCCCAAAGCTAGTTAATAAAATTTATTATTTTTTTTCTAGACCTTTGCCAATCCCGAGGACCTGATGTCCCCCAAGCTGAAGGTCAAGTTCGATGATCCCAATGTGGAGCGTGTCCGTCGTGCCCACCGCAACGACTTGGAGAACATCCTGCCCTTCTTCGCTATTGGACTGCTTTACGTTCTGACGAATCCCTCCGCCTGGTTGGCCATCAACCTGTTCCGGGCCGTGGGTATTGCCCGTATCGTCCACACCATCGTCTACGCCGTGGTTGTGGTGCCCCAGCCCTCTCGCGCCCTCGCCTTCTTCGTGGCCTTGGGCGCCACCGTCTACATGGCCCTCCAGGTCATCGCTGCGGCTGCTTTTTAAATAAGAGTTAATCTAGTCACAAAAAATTCCCAAAATTGTTTACATTTTTGTAAAGATTTTTTTTTTAATATAAAAAACATGGCCACTTTTAAGAAATTGTATTTTTTTAATGGTTTTCAAATCCAAGAGATGCTCTGGCAATCCTAGAGTATTTTCTATAAAAAAAATATTTTTATTATTAAATATATTATATTATTTCAAAATTAAAAGACTTTTTAAATATTACCTATACTTTTACCGATTTTCCCTGTTATCAGGTTAAAAGGTTAAGCAGTTTAAAAAGCTTCCTCCCTGCTTGATATACTGCTTCTTAGACTGCTTGCCAGGGGCTCAAGACACGCCGTGGGGCCTAAAAGAGAGCCAGAAGAGAGAGGAGGCATACACAACCGGTTTTCAGTGGAGCCCTCTCTCACAGGCTAGGGTTGCACAGTGGGATCATTATATTTCCTCATTATAAAGAAATTATAAAATAAATATATATTTTTTATGATTTTTATATAATAGAATATACAAATCATAAAAAATATGTTATTTTTAAAATGAGTTTAATATTTCTCATAATATTTGAAAATATAAATATTAAGTTTATAATAATTTTTGTATTTGTAATAAAACAGTGGTACAATCATTTGATATAATTGCCATAACTAAATCATTAAAACTTGTAACCAAAACACTATGTAGAGAATGTGATCTGCCCCACTGTGCTCTGAAAGCAAGCAGCCCCCAGGTGGTAGGAGCAGAGCACCGACAATGTTCAATTGCTTTCGTTGGCAGCATCGTGGCGGTTGAGTTTTCGCTCCTTTGGCGGTGTTTTTATTTGAATTCCTGCGAAATCCTGTGAAATTCTGTGAAATCCAATTAATTGACTAGAAACAGGTTAAAAATAAGCCGAAACTCCTTGAAAAGTTTAATCTTTAAATCTTTTTTTTTTGGCCAAAAGTGCAGTTGCAGCAGAAACTCCATATTGTTTTCTCTCCTGACACTTTCCCAAATTAAAAAAAAGGCCCCCCTTTCCCACTTTTTCTTATTGAAGTTTCCGGGTTTATTTTTGTTTTTGCACAAAAAAAAAGAGAAAAACATGTGCTTGTGTGTTTTTTTCTTTTTATTCTGAAGCCCGCGTGTTAGAAAAAAAAAATACATAATATAGACATATTTGTCTATGTATATTTTTTCTATTTTCTATTTTTTTTTGCGCGAAATCGTATGATGTTTGAGGAGAATAGATAAACAAAAATAAAAAAAAAGAGCAATAAAAAAGTCCAGTGTAACTTGTTGGGCCTCTTTTCTTGGCTCCTTGGGGGGTGGGGGAAGAAGCAGAACGTTAGAAGAGAGCGCAGGATGGTAGAAGAAGAGGAGCAAAATTAGGATAGACAAGATTTCTACACTGTCAGAAATGGTTTTAAATTTTAGCTTGTAAAAAGAAATACGAAATATCAGGTGTTTCAAGTAGCGTATCAATCACTGGCACTCGGGGAAAACCTTATCTCTTAAATAAATATTCCATTGGGGGCTAACTACTTTTATTTACGAACCTTAGAGTTAAGTAAAAAAAAAAAAAAAATAGGGGAAAAAGAAAAGTCTATAAAAATAGAGATCAATGAACTAGGAACCAGATTTCTTTCTTCTCCTGGGGGGGGAAATTTTTCTTGAATTTATCAGTTTTTTTTTTTCTAATCGTGAACTTTTCCCATTTGAAAAGATTAAGATAAGAAAAACCTTGAGTTTTATTATAAAAAAAAAATTATAGTAGATCTTTAAATAAATATTTTGATTTCTGAAAGCAAATAAATAGTCATTTCCGTTTAATGAAATTTAATACTTATACTATAAATTTTCATTTAAATTTTCTAATTATTTTCTTTAAAAAAAAATCTGCCACGTCATCACTCATATATTGCATAAAAATCCAAAACTATTTCACAATTTGATGAAAAAAAAATCTATTTTGATTCAAGATTCCGAAAATTTCTTACGTATGCAAACAGAAATCTAGAAATCTGGGGTGTTAAGGTGATAATTATTTCTAATTATTTCTAATTATTTTCTTTTAAAAAAAATCTGCCACGTCATCACTCTTTTTTGGCATAACAATCCAAAACTATTTCACAATTTTAAACGGCATGAGACGACGAAAAAAATCTATTTTGATTCAAGATTCCGAAAATTTCTTACGTATGCAAACAGAAATCTAGAAATCTGGGGTGATAAGGTCCGTGGGGTCATCGGAGGTCTAAAACCAACATCTGGCGATTCGACACTGAAAGAAAATACTTGATAATTGAATGTGGAAGAGGGACACTAGCCAAGATAGACCTTGAATCAAAGATTTCAGTTGGGAAAAATCAAGCAGTTGGGAATTATAAGCATTGACAAGGTTTTAAAAATTAATAAGTTAATTAACTAATTTATGAGCATAAACAATATTTAATTTATTTTTTAATAATATTTTTTTTCCATTTTTTTTAGAACTCTTAAAAAAATGTCACAGCCAAAGCCGTACCAAAGGCCCGCGGACTACATTGATCCTGGCAAGCCGTCGCGCTGCAAATGGCACCTGGGCACCACTGAGAAGTCGCCCCACACCCAGAGGAGTATTGCTCATCGCCAGAAGATCACCCCGAATATCCTGGACGCGATTGGAATGACACCTCTGGTCCGTTTGAATCACATCCCGGCCAGCGAGGGAATCGAGTGTGAAATGTGTAAGTTCTAGAATCTTCCAATAATTATATTTAAGAGAAGATAGATTTAATAGAAAATATATTCACAGATGCCAAGTGCGAGTTCCTGAATCCTGGCGGTTCGGTCAAGGATCGCATCGCCTATCGCATGGTGAAGGATGCCGAGGAGCAGGGTCTCATTAAGCCAGGCTTCACCATCATCGAGCCGACCTCCGGCAACACGGGCATCGGTCTGGCCATGGCCTGTGCCGTCAAGGGCTACAAGTGCATCATCGTGATGCCGGAGAAGATGTCCAACGAGAAGGTATCGGCCTTGAAGGCCTTGGGCGCCAAGATCATTCGTACACCGAATGAGGCGGCCTACGACTCCCCGGAGGGCTTGATCTACGTGGCCCAGCAGTTGCAGCGGGAGACACCCAACTCGATTGTCCTGGACCAGTACCGGAATGCCGGCAATCCATTGGCCCACTATGATGGAACTGCTGCCGAAATCCTGTTGCAGTTGGATAACCAGGTCGATATGATTGTCGTGTCGGCGGGAACCGCTGGCACCATTTCCGGCATCGGCAGGAAGATCAAGGAGCAGGCCCCCAACTGCCAGATCGTCGGCGTTGATCCCTTTGGATCTGTTCTGGCCCGTCCCATGGAGCTCAACAAGAGCGACGTGAAATTCTACGAGGTGGAGGGCATCGGCTACGACTTCCAGTCGACCGTCTGCGACGACAAGGTTGTGGACGTTTGGTCCAAGGTCGGTGATGGCAACTGTTTCCCGATGAGCCGTCGTCTGAACGCCGAGGAGGGTCTGCTCTGCGGTGGATCCAGTGGTGGCGTAATGTCCGCCGCTCTCGAGCATGCCCGGAAGCTGAAGAAGGGCCAACGATGTGTCGTTATCCTGCCGGATGGCATTCGCAACTACATGACCAAGTTCGTATCCGACAACTGGATGGAGGCGCGCGGCTTCAAGGAGCCGGTGAACGAGCACGGCCACTGGTGGTGGAGCCTGCCCATCACCCAGCTGGAGCTGCCGGCTCCCGAGGCGGTGCTCAAGTCAGGAGCCACGGTCGGCGAGGCCATTGGCCTGATGAAGGTACTGCGCGTGGATCAGCTCGCCCTGGTGGACGAGGATGATGGGTGAGTTAGGGAAGAATTACCAAACTATGTGTTACCTTCTAATGGGGTGACTCCTCCTCCTCTCCTTTCCAGTGCTGTTTTGGGAGTGGTCGGCCAGGAAACGCTCATCACCCAGATTGTGACCATGAACCGCCAGCAGACCGATCCCGCCATTAAGGCCCTCAACAGGCGAGTGATCCGTCTGCAGGATACCGACATCGTGGGCAAGCTGGCCCGTGTCCTGGAGGTGGACTCCAGTGTCCTGATCATTGGCAAGACGGCGGCGGGCAAGGAGGAGCTCAAGGCACTGGCCACCAAGCTGGATGTAACCAATTTCATAGCCAACGGCAATCCCAGTGAAAAGGTCAATGGCAACACCCACTAGGTGACTGGAAATTCCAGTCTGGAAGTCGTCTGATTCCAGTCGTCTGATTTTTGTCCAACCTACCGACTTTACTGTACAACTTGCATGCATTTTCTTAATCTTTAATAAAAAATAAAACCTTTAAACCTCAATATTAAATATTAAAATAGGTGTTTTGTTTTTCAAAAATATAATCATTATTTTTGGTATAAATGTTAAAAAAAAATAACGAAAGAAAGTAAGAAATTATGAATGTAAGAATAAGAATAAGAATGGAATATTTTTCTCAGTGTTTCTTTAAATATCTAATAAAAATAAAAAAAAGAGTTAAATAAAAAATCAAATCAAAAAAGGGAATAAGAAATGTTGTTTCATTTCCTTAAAATCTTTTAAATATACTTTTTGTCATAAAATTAAAATGAAATAAATAAAAATGAATAATTTAATAATGAAATTTGTTAAATTTATGTTTGGAAAAAATTATGCGACTGATATCTTTCCAGAATTCGAAATTTTGAAAGGAAAGACTTTATAAGAGTCTTTTAAAGAGAACTAGAATGTAAATTTTATGAGACTTTTTCAGTTTGTTAAAAAATTAAATAAAAGTGTAGAAATGATGATCTTTTCATAAATATTTTTTATAAAAATGTTAGAAGCTACATAAATTGTTTTAAAGCTATATATCTTAAGACTACTTTTCCGACTTAACTTTTCTTAATAAAAAATCTCGCTTATTCCAAAAAGAAGACGTCTTGAACTTAATTTAAAAAAAAGGTAGACCCTGGCCCACTCAAAATAATAAAAAATCATTTAAAATTTAATCACTTTTTTTCATGTACATATATATTTCGTTCGATTTGCTTTCTTTTCGCTGGATTGGCGATCTCTGGCGATCTCCGCCGATCATGTACAGTTGGGACATTTATTAAAAAATATTGTTTAAAAAAAAATTCATTGAATTTCTGTTAAAACTAAATGCATGGCAGGGAAAATGAATCGTTTAATACTCAGCGAGTTGGAGATTTTCAATTTGAGATTGCCTTAGAGAGAGAGAGAGAGAGAGACGGCAGATAGGTTGATAGAGAGAGACAGAGAGCTAATGTACAAACATAGATTAGAAAGAGATGGGTAGCTTGGAATGCTTGCTTGATTCGAGTTTTTTGTTTGTTTCTTAGTTTTTTTTTAGACGCCACGGTTGGGCAAGTCCTTGACTTTGTAGATGCGCACCAGCCAGTGCTCGGTGGTGTAGGCCTCCTCCAGGACATCCAGCTCAAAGTCCTTGTTGCCGATCTCGGCGGCCCTCACCCGATCGTATCCCTGCGCCTTGCCACCCTCCGTGTACATCTGCCCGAACCGATAGTAGCACATCTTGTACATCAGGCAGTTAAGGAGAGTGGGTGATCCCTCCTTGTCCACCCGGAACTCGCCATTGGCGGCATAGTAGTCCTTCTCCCGGATATTTGCTCCACGATCCGTGCTGCCGCCGATGCGCACCATCCACAGGAACTTGTTAATATCGTCGGAGGAGTAGCCGGTGAGGCCGCCGAATATGACCAGGACATAGTCGACATCCAGCTCCCGCATTATCTCGTACGCCTTCTCCTCCGACGAGGCCATGGCCTGGCCGACGCGCGAAATGTGCGTGTTGTTCCAGGTGTTGTTGTCCACCAGGATGGTGCGATTGGCCATGGCGGTTATCTGGTAGCCATAGTCCCACCACGACATGATGCGAGCGTCCTGAAAGGAGAGTGAAGGTGTGGTTAGTTTTTGTAAGAAATAGAAGTCCTATCCTCTTAGTTTTTTTTTAATCAGAACATTTGTTTGGTACTCATTATGTTTCATACTCTTCCTATCAAGAATTTACAAAGTAGTCATCACAATAACCGGGAGAGGGTCAGCCCCCCGCCTAGTCCTGCAATCGGGAACCCACCTCTGGAGTGTTCATCTGCAGCCAGTAGTACGCCTCGCGGAAATCGTCAAAGATGATGCGTCCGCCGTCGTGGGATCTGGCACTGAGGACAATGCTCGGCGAGGAGTAGGCCTCCGAGGTGACCCAGGTGCAGTGGAGCGTGTAAACGATCAGCATGAAGGTGATGATGCCCACGAATCCAATCGCCACTTCGCTCTTAACGCCACCCGTTTGCTGTTCCAGCTTCTTGAACTGCCTTTTGCTTTCCACGCCAGCCTTGGCGGCACTGCCCGCGTCCACGCTCTTGATGTACTTGGCCAGCAGGTGGGAGATGGCGATGCCGGACAGGACGCACATCACTGGGGCCAGGACCAGCATGAGTCGGACCATGACGCCGGCAAAGTAAATACTGGTGACGCCGTACAAAATGATGAAGATGTTGGAGTCGGTGAGCTTCGAGAAGCAGAAGTACAGGCCAGCGGGGAACAGAAACACCAGGATCTAAAGGATATAAGTATTATTAATACAAATAGGGATTATTAACCAATAAGGTTAAGGATTAAGCTAATGCAGTGACCCAGAGCCGCCTCAGCGATCAAAGTGCAAGGTAATCATTGAGTGCATTAAGTCGCAAGTCATCCGCATCGTTATTGGGCTCTCATCTCAGGCAGATTGGGCGGGAAAGGGCAAAGCCGTCAAAAGCCTCTTAAGAACCCACCTGAAGATCGAAGTAGAAGGACGACCAGGACGTGGGCTGATGCTCAGAGACCGAGGCAATAATAGGAATATGATTCTTGGCGTAGGACGGATCCAGCAGCGAATAAAATCGTCCAGTCCAGGGCGATACTTTGCCAGTTATGGTCGCCACAGTGCCCACCACCAGGACCACAGTGAGGATACTCGACACCAGGGTCTTGAAGAGCAACTCGAAGTGCTCTTTGGGAATCCGAGATCGCAGATAGTCCACAAAGGCATGAATCTGGCAAAGGCCAAACACGCCAAGGGCCTGGAAGAGTAAAAAATAAATTTCTTAATTAGCAAAGTCTCTAATTTTTTTAATTAAAACTATAATTAAGGGACCTAATCAGCTTGGTTGGGTAGTACTCATTATGTTTCATACTCTTCCTATCAAGAATTTAATAAATATTCATCACAAAGATCACCAGAAGCAACTAAAAGCCGGAAAGTAATCCTCACCAGCATGTGTTCCGAGCTCTGAATAGGCTGGAAGCCCACGAAGGATATCTGCATGGAGAGTATGGTTCCCACGCAATACAGTGTGCTGTAGGCGATGTAGATCCTGTGCGAGAATCGTCCGGTAATCATTAGCGCCAGGACGTGCAGCGGGATGAGATTGATGAGGAAGACGTAGCCACCCCACGAGGAGACCATGTAGAAGTAGGCCAGCGCCGACATGGCCGACCAGAAGATGGTGCCCGTCTTCACGGCCTTGATCCACAGGTAGTAGGTGAAGAGCATGCAGAAGATGGCGATGCCTTCGTTGTCGTACGAACCAGCCACCGACCTGGAGATGTAGCCCGGCACAATGGAGATCAGGGCGGCGGCCACCAGTCCAGCGCCAGTGCTCTGCATCGAGAGTGGGGGGAAAACGGTTAAGCAACCACGTGGAGGCAATTATAACCTCTTTGCACTCACGTGAATCTCCTTGGTGAGGGCATAGGTGACCAGGGTCGTCAGCGAGGAGAAGAACGGTGCCAGGAAGACGCACACATTCCGGATGTCAATGGTGATGTTCAGTAGCCACATGAGGCGGTAGAGCGCCGCCGAGGTCACCATCAGGCCGGGGTAGATGGTGCCGCCGATGATGCGGCCCAGCGGATACCAGGCGCGGTCATCGAACCAGTTGTGGAATTTGTAGAAGCCTTGCTCCGCAAGGAAGCGGGTGGTGCGGTAGTTGAAGTACGGATCGAACTCATGGATCACGCTCTCGAATCGCAGAACGGAGAAGAGTCGCGTGGCGAACGCTGCAAGGGTCAAGTCAAAAAAGAGGAAGTTAAAATATGCGGCGGCAAGAAGCAGACCCCGCCCAGTGGTGGCACAAGCGGAAAGGTAAATACTATCGCTACCAACATTTATCGATAGTTTTCAATAAGAAAATTTATTATTTTTAAATTTAGTAACGCAGATTTTAAGAAATTTATACAATTATACAATCTGTTGACAAATATTTTAAATATTACAATTTTAATCAATTCCCACTGACTCGACTGACATCTCCAGCCGGTGATACCGGTTGGCAGCGATAGGCGGCTCACGACTCACGAACCAGATGCGAATGTTTGATTTTTTTTGGAAACACGCCCACTACTGTAGTTTTCGGCCATTTATGGCAATTTTACTCACACAACACCGCTGCCAAAATGAGAATAGCTAGCTTAACCAGGTGCTCCTGCTTCTCCCAGGTGAGCAGACCCCTGACGCCGCCGCCCACGTCCACGGTCATTTCCCCTTCTCTCCCCTGCTCGATGCGGCTCCTGCCGGCGTTTTTCTTTGTTGATTTTGTAGAATTCTAGTTTACTGATGAAGGTTTTATTGAGTTCACTGAACGCGTAGGAGTTCTTCTCTGTCGATCCTATCGATTTGTGGCTACTTTGAGTTTAGTTTGTACAAAAAAGCTTAAAATGCGCGACAGAACTTGCAATTCGTGGCAAAAAAAAAGTATCGCTATGTGTTATCGTAATCGCACTATTTTTGACCAGATGGCAACGCCGTCAGAGAGGCGTTCTCTCTTTTTTAACAGACTTGTATCTGGTTGTTTGGCTCTACTACAGTGTCTATAATTTCTAAATGTATTTTTTAATTCATTTTTAGATTAGTTTGATTTATATTTATTGATTTATTTGAAATATTGAATTTCCATTCGACCGGCTGTTCCAGTCTTATTGGCACTCTCTGGCCAGCTGTTTGCGGGAGAGCCCCGTCGATGGTGGTATTTTTGTAACGGTCAGGCTGCAGTCACACTGTTTTCCAGCCGCGCTGCTTGTGTTTTGTCGTTTCCCGTTACTAGAAGTTTAACAACAAAAAACTATGACAAAAAAACACGGGCATTCAGTGAACCGCCGGGAAAAATAATCGCGAGATGATTGATTAATATCTGGATAGATTGCCCAGCACACGACGAACCGGAAAGCAAAAGAAAGCGTGATATCTGCTGGTAAATAGTTGCTAACGTTAACTAAAATAATAATAATGCTTCAAAGTCACGTTTAAGATTCTCCGATTGGCTCACATAATTCGCTCTATTGTTTTTGTCATTAAATAGTTAAAAAAAAAATTCGTTAACTTTTCGAGTGGGAGCAGCCTGTTATATACAAAAGAAGAAAAAAAAAATTAGAGAGAGACTTGCGGCTTGTTGTTTTTGTGCGCGGGTTGTTTTTGTGTGTTTTTACTTTTTTTTTTTGTATTTGTATTTGTATTTGTATTTGTGCGCCAAAAGTAATTAAATAAAAATCATTTATTTTTGGGATTTATTTTTGAGGCCTAAAGTGCAGCAAGAATGGTGAAAAATCGAACATCAACACGAGAGTTACGCTCTCAAAAATGCATATGTGTGTGAGAGTGTGTGTGTGTGTGTGTGTGTGTGTGTGCGTGCGGGTGGTGGCAGAGACGTTGACTGCAGCAGCGACAGCGGCAGCGGCAGCAGCAGCGATTGCAGTTGCCAGCACGCATCCAAGAAGAAGAAGCAGAATAAGGAGTGGGAGCTACAAAAGCAACAAACTCCAACTTCTGCAGCTGCCCCCTCCACTATACCCCCCACTATATACTATATATATACACTGTGTGTGTGTGTATGTGTGGGTGTTTGCATGGCATTTCTGGCATGCAATGCACCTACGTGTGTGTGTTGTTGGTGTGCCTGGTATTTGCATTTATGGCAATTTGTGGGCCCAGATGGAGGTCAGAAAGTGGGTGGCATAAGTTACAACAAAAATAAGTCCCAATCTGATTGCCGGCAATCGTCTTTGTTGGGAAATTTATGAAAACTAATCTCGCCTATTTACTTTCCAGTTTACACACACACTTTCCATAAATACTTCCAGATTCTTAAATACTATTCCAGAGATAATAGTTACACCGAAAGAAAAAATATACTTGACCTTCACACTTACCCCTAAATTCTGTTAATATTTATCTCGAAAAAAAAGTTACCAAAAAGCTTAAAAGATAAGATAATTAAGTGATAAATTATATTAAAAAAAAAGTAAGTTTGGGAGCCATTTTCTGGGGGATTGTTTGTATAATTTGTATACTCTTTAGGGCCTCTATGACGCGGATGGAAATTACTGCTCCAGACCATCAATTTGGTGATCCATCAATTTTTTTTTTGGCCATTTCCTAACCCATTTACATGACCAACCACCGAGTGATTAAGTGATTTCTTGTCTTTTTGCTGCTTTCGCTCCAAAAACAGTTTTTTTTACAAATATTTTTTCTTTTGTTTTTCTTGTAAAAAAAAAGAAAAAAATTAATGTTTAAAAAATATGGCATATAGGGCAAGACAATGTTGTTTGTCTCGCAGGTTATTGTTATTATTATTTTTTTTTGTTTATTCGTGGGAAACGGAAATTGGCAAGACAGAGAGGAAAAAAAAACAAAAAAGAAAAAAAATGATAATAAAATTGCCGCCGTTTCACTTTCGGTCTCCCATTCTCCACCCGATTCTCCACTCGCTACATCAAAAAGTTGTTAACAAATTCCATTTTTTTTGTCTCTTACTCCGAGACCCCCCCTATTTCTTGACTCAATTAATTTCCAGCAATTAAAGCATTACAACGCTTACAGCCTTTAATGGCTGGGGGATGAGACCCTTTTGATGGGTTTCTTGCCTTACAGGTTACGTTTCCAATTGGATTTCAATACCCATCCACTGTAATAGATCTGCGGGCTTAAAACCAACTGGAAATAGACCAGTTAGGGGACTTGGATCTGGGGTTAGTAGAGGAAATTACATTTTTATCATATTTGGCTCCAAGAATATTGGCCAAAGACGATTTAAATAGTTTTTTATGGAGTCTAGAGCATCTAGAATACATCTTTCTCTAAAAAAAAATAGATAAGGGATTTTTTAGCTTAAATATATCATTGCTGTCCTACTTTTTTACAAATAGAACTTAGGAGTCTTTTTTTTAAACTAAAAATCAGCAGAATAACTAACGGACAGACGGACAAGCGGACAAGACTATTTTTAGTTATTTTATTCAATAAAAAAATATATATATTAATATCTGCAGTAAGTGCCTAAAACATAAACTTTATAAACTTGTCAATAAAAGAACTTGGAAGACTTATTTAGTTAAAAAAAAAGAAATATTACTAACGGACAGACGGACAAGCGGACAAGGCTATTTTAGTTTGCTAAAAAATATTTATGAAATATTTTTTACAACATTTATTGAAGAAGTACTTCAACCTTTGAAACCTATACATATCATAACTTAGAAGACCTATTTGGTTTAAAAAATAAAAACAAATATAACTAACGGACAGACGGACAAGCGGACAGCCTTATAGGATCACCTACCTCCCCAAAATCCTTCCCCATTTAGTCCACAAGGAAAACCTTTGCAATCCCCATCATTAGTAGAGATAATTCGAGTGTAAACAAATCGTTTGCAATGGCTATTAGGTATAGATATTATATATGCGATATATCTCATTAGATGACCCGACTCCCCCCCACCACCTCGGCGGCGTGAGGGCCGCTAAGCAAACACCAATTGTTGGGCCAAGAAATCGATGATTGCGATGCGAGACTGCGACTGCCAGAGGAGAAACAATAATATGTGCTGGGTCGGGGTGGGCCTGGCATGGGCATCGAAAAAGGGAGAAAGAGTTGAAAGAGAAACCCTGCACATTAGACCCCCTTTCTCCAAAGCTTGACCAATATTTTCGTTGGCCATTCAACTAAAAAAGGGGCACTGGAAAAAAAATAATTAAAAAATAAAGAAAAAGTTTAAAATAGTAGGGAATAGTAGGAAGAAAAGTTATTTCTTTCTATACAATTTTTTAAATATATTTTTGAAGAATATGTATTTGTTGTTAAGTTTAATAAAATGTATTTCTCGCAGTGTAGTTCCTTTAATTTCTTTCTCCAACTTTTTTTCATAGTCTGCAATTATCGGGGAACCCACTCCCAGTCTCGGCCACAACTTATTGGATTTTTTTGCATTACAACTTTTTTCTCACTGCAAGTTTTCCCCTCTGGTCCCTGTTTTTTTCTAATTTTTTGCCAAGTGTTTTTTTTTGTGTTTTTTTTATGAGAAAAACGTTTAAAAAACAAGTGTACTAAGTGCTGCGTGGTCGTTGGGAATTGCTGTGTTTTCTTGGCATTTATGGTCTTTTTTTTGGGTGAAGACTTGTACTCTTACTTTTTGGATTAAAAAATAGAGAATTATTACTTCTTTTTTATTAAAAAAAAATAAATATAAAAATTGTATTAATCTGAATAAGAAATGTATGATTATCTTTTTAATTTTAATATATATTTTTTTTAATATTTCCTTTAATTTTAGGGCATTTTCTAGTTTGCTAATTAAGCATTTAACATTTTTTTACGACTTGTACATTTTTTAAAAATGTTTTTCTGGCCCACCTCTCCACTTGAAATTCATTTAAATTTTTTGTTCTTTTTTTTTTTTTTTAGTTTTCGAATTCTTGGCTTCGTTTCCATTTTTTTTACTTGACTCTAATTTTTTTTTAAGTCACGCTTAGTTGTATTTGTTTTTTGTGTTTATTGTTTTTGTTGGTTTACTTTGTCTTTGCTTTGGTTTTCTTTTATTTTTTATTTTTTTGAATAATTCGTTTGTGGCGTTCAAGGCAACAAAACGATGACTTCATCTCCTCTGCCCACATTCGGGTCGTGGTGGTGGTGGTGGTGGTGGTGGTGTCTCGGAATACCCTCTATGTTGGGGCTTCTTGCGGAGAAAGTATTTCCGGCTCTAGAGGGTATCACTTGGAAATAAAGGTTAAATATTATAATTACGAAATCTGTTTATTTTTAAGGAAATATAATATTTAAAAGTATTTCTTAAATAAAAAATAGAAAATAATTATCTCAGAGGATGTCTTGCTCTTTGTCTTTATTTGTGTCGCTTGCCACTGACATTATTGTCATCATCATTAGCATTATCATGGTCATTATCATTATCCACACGCCTCAGACCATGTTGCAGCTAATATGCAAAGTGTTGAGTAATCATCATCATCATAATCATCATCATCATCGTCGTCGTAGTAAACATCACTTTTGTATCATCGTCAGTGTCATCATTAATGTCATCGGTTGGCTGACTGCTTTCAACAATTACACTGAGAGAAATAGTAGAAAAAAGTGGGAAATATATAAGAAACTATTAAAGAGATTTTATTGTTGAAAATTATTAAGAAATTTCATTTAAAGGAGTCATCAAAAATTCAAAAATATTAAAATATTAAATTGAAAATATTAAAAATATTAAATATTATTATTAAAAGAAGTCATCAAAAATTCAAAAATATTTATATATTATAATGTAAAATATATTCTTTAGAAATTATATCCTTTTTTCAAGACAATAACTCTTTTTTTCGAAATATCTAAACCTAAAATATTAGTTTCTCCTAAAAAATATATAAAAACCATGTAATTTTTTTTTTTTAAATATTTTTTTCTCCTAAAATTATACAAAAACCCCTTAAAACCCCTACCATTTTTCGCAGTGCATAGGCCTGAGCGAACTTTGCGACAACAAATTGATTATTTTGATGCCCTTCCGTGTCGCCATCGCCATCGCCTTTCTCCACTCTCCACTCTCCCTTTCTTTCGGCGCTATCTGAGCGCCACTGTCTTTGTTTTATTGTTCTCGTCCAGGCCGGAAATGCTCCGCCACGTCCAGGCCGAAGTCCGCAGTAGTGCTTCCAGACCCCGACCAGACCAACCCCAACAATATAAAGTATACAGATAGTATGCCACAAAATATATAGCCTAACTAGCCCTCCTCCCCCTCCCAAAGTCACCCACTTTTGGCCACTTTTTTTCCATCCTATTTTTTTTCTATTTGGGTCAGCAAACAAAGAAAGTAAACAATGGTATATAAGTGGTGGTATATATATATTCTCTGGAGAGTTTTTGACCAACTTCTGTTGGCCAGAAGCCCCGAAAACAGGTTGTGCGCTGTGCGCTGTCCTCGGAACGGATATGGGATCTCTATCGCTTCAAAAATCCAAACAAAAACTGCAATAAAAAATTTGTCTAAACTTCGGATGATTTATTTTGCGGATTTCCATGAAATTTATGCGTTGATCATCTACGAGTCTGGTTTTTGAAACAATGTGGATGTCTATTGTGGAGCAGTGTCCTCACTTTGATGACTAATCGATGTATCTTATGAGTAATCGATAACTATTTTTTAAATAATTTATTAGAGGAAAAAGTTGCAGATTAAATGCGGAAGATGGAGGTTCAAAGTCTAAAAAGTTTTTAAAAATAGACATTTTCCAGAGAACTCTTCTAGAGAGTCTAGAAGACCCTGTCCGCGGATTTGTCCGTCTGTCCGCAATTATAATTATAATTTACTAATTATAATTTAATCCACGTTTTCCAAACACACACTTGTTTATTAATTTAATTTATTTTTAATTGAAGTTTTGTTTTTAATTCCTGGCCAGTTGCCTGGGATCTCTGTCTGGGAAGTGGAACACGTCGGTGGCAGCTGTTTATTTTTCGCCCGGCCGGGCGGGCCTGCGTTATTGATTAACAATTTATGGGCGACTTGCGAAAGCTAATTGCTTATAATATATAAAAGTTATAGTAACAATTGTTTCTAATTCACTTTTTCAGCAGCTGCCCAAACGATGCAACAATGTGACAGGCAGCAGCAGCAGCGGCGGCAACATCAACATCTGCTATTCAACAGCCAGCAGCAGCGACACCAACAACAAGTTCTCTTCAATTTTTTGGCTTAAAAAAAAATAACTTAAAAATTACTAAAAAAAGAGGATCCTGCAGCTACTAAACTATACAGGAAGGAAATAAAAAACAACAGCAAGTTTTTTAATTTAAAAAAAAGCAGCCATATAAACCACAGTTGGGAAACTAGTTAAAAAATAAATCATAAAGCTAAGCAGCATGCTATTAAAACAAAAACAAAACAATAATTCTAAAAAAATATTTCTTTGCTTAGCAAATACATAAACCAAGCGGCTACGCAGCAGAGACCCTAACCACTGGGAACACAGTGAGTTGCAAAAATAATTACACCAAACCTTAAAAATAACAACAAATTTTTTATTATTTAAAAACAGAAAGCTAAAGACAAAGGAGGTGCAATTACAACAAAAGAAACAAACATCTTATGCAAGCTTAGACACAAACCAAACTATTTTACAGCGAATGCAAGAACCCAACTGATCCCAGAGAGAAGAAAATAAAAAAAATTATAAAAAAAAAAGGTTAAGATAAGCAACTTGAAAGGAAAATCGATATAAAAACGAACATATACATTTGATAAAAATAATATACACTTTTTGTTGGCCGCTTGGATGGTTAGCGAAGGCACAAACCCAGCTGTTGCACCAACCACTGAGCCCACTGGAAACAAAAACGCTGGAACTTGAAGATCATTAGGATTTTTTGGAGAGCGACAGACTGAAAGAGTGGCAGGATCAGCAGCGGGCTCTGGATCTGGACTGGGATCAGGATCAGAATCGGTATCGGAATCGGGATCAGAGGAGATGCCAAGCACTGCTGGTAGTGCCGCTGGAGTTGGAATGGGCGCCTTAATAAATAGTGCTGGGAGCAGTGCCAGCAGCGTGATGGGGATTGGCAGTCTGGGAGCCAGTTCGCCGGGTAATCCAGGAGCGCCGGGTGGCCAGAGCGACGCCTCGGCCGCAGCGGGCACCCTCATAGCCCAGAGCACCGCGGGAACGAGTGCCGCCAGCAGCGGAACCATCACCTGGGACAACAACGGCACCCTGCGCTCCATCAATCCCGGCGACTGGTCCATCGAACAGTGCCTGGGCTGGCAGCAGCCGCACCAACTCTATTTCCAACTGGGCTGGGCCTTCCTCTTCCTGGCCTTCCTGGCGCCGCACGGCCCCTTCGGTTCCCTGTGGATGCGGGCCATGCTCCTCATCGGCTGCCTGATGATGGGCATGCACGGCTATCTGGTGGCCTGTACGCCGGACGTGGTCCTCTGGTCGGGCATGGGACTGGTTGTCAACTTCATCTACCTGGTGGTGGTGCTGTGCCGGCTAAGGCCCGTGAGATTCGAGCAGGAGATTGAGGCGGTAAGTGGTTTCAAATCGAATACTAAGGTTCTATATTCTTGATATTTTTTCATTGTTGAAAACTTTGTTGTTGAAAGACAAGCTTAAAAGTAGGCTACACTTTTTAAAACGATTAATGATTTGAAGATTTCTTTAAATATTAACTCTTTTTAAGTAATTTCTTTAAAAAAGTAAAGATTTTTGTATTTTAAAAAGATTCAAGGTTTAAAAATATATATTTTACATTAAAAAATAACTCCAATGCTTTTGTTGTTGAAGACAAAGCTTAAAAGTAGGCAACAAAAAAGGTTAAAATGAAGATTTAAAAACAATTTCTTGAAATTTTAGCTTTAAATAATATTTTTAGCCTTTAAAACTTAACTAATTTCATTTTAAAATCGTTTAATCTTCTAAAATTTATATATTTATTAATAAAAACTAATTGTTGTTGAAGGAAAAGCCTAAAAGTAGGCCATAAAAAAGGCAACAACCTAAAACAACTTAAATTTCAATTGTTTTGCCCATTTAATCCATGGAAACCCATTAAACCCAATAGCCTGAAATAATGGAAATTTAATATGCAGAGCCATTGATTTTCCGACAAGAAAATTAACCATAATTTCAAGAATTTCCCCAGCAATTTTCCACCCAACCCCGCCCTGTCCTGCCCTGTCCTGCCAAGAAAAACATTTGTTTCAATTGTAAACAATGACTTTGATTCTTGAATAATTTTATTGATTTAATTTGATTTGTTTTTGTTTTTATTTTTATTTTTTTTTTGTTGTGTGTGTTTTGGTTTTCACTTTTTTGGTGTTTTTTTTTTCTTTTTCAATTCTTTTTTTTGTTTGTTTTCATTTAAATTATACGATTTGGATATATTCACTAAAGCATCCGCACTTAAAAAACAGATAAATACATAGTTTCGATGGATTAATAAATAACGGAATAAGAATGATTCTCAGAACAAAAAAAAAAGCATTAAACAGTACAATTAATTATCAATAGGCTATTAATTAATAACTGTGGAAATTATTGGCTATCGACTATCGACTAAATGTGGGTTGCGTTCGGGGGGGAGGCTGGAGTGTGTGTGGGGGTGTGGGGGGTGTGAAGGCGGGCTGAGTTTATCACAGGAATCAGATTATTTTTTTTTTTTTGTATTTTTTTGGGGAGGAGACTACTTCTTTTGGGATGAAAAATAAATCAATTATTCGATAAGCATAATATTTTGTTTTTGTTTTTTTTTTGAGACACAATTATCGAATATTGAAATACAGTTGCTGGTGTGATGATGTGATCTTACGAGTCTATAAATAATATATATTATATATACGTAAATTCATAATAAATCGGGGCTGCTGGGCCTTAGCTGAGGCGTATTTTCGATGCCAGAAAATACAGCTGCAGGCACGTGGTGAGCATCACCGTCATGTTGCCAATGGCGATGGTCATGTGAATGCGCCGGAAGCCCTTGTGGATGCGCTGATAGTGCGGACAATCGACCAGATCCCCCTGCACCAGGCTCCCCACCTCCTGGCCACTACCGATCGCATCCTCGATCCTGTACTTCTCGTGCATCAGCTGGAGCATGGGCGGCACTAGATAGAGTCGCACCACCACCTCAATGCCCGCCGCCAAGGCGAGGGAGCCCATTTGTATGCCCGCCGATGTCGTCCAACCGCTCAGGAAGTACTTTGCATACACCACCAGCATGGTCAGGCTGAGCAAGGCGTTGAAGGCGAAGTAGCGAGGGAACAGGATCTGCTGGCACTGCCCAAAGACATGACGGGGTAGCGAGAAGTACAGCGAGAGTCCTGAAAGGATAACAAAAAATTATAAACATTAGAAAGGTTTCTAATCATAAAATAATTGAGAATCTCAAGGCTTAATGAATAATTAAAAGAAATGGTCACACTATTAGTGATGCTCACAACGCCATCAGCTTTGGTTATCGAAAAAAGCGATCTCTTATTTATCGATAATGGGATAATTGTCATTTTTGATTCAATAACACTAACCCGAGACAAATGTCATCCAGATCTGTGATCCAAAATGTGTGGCAAACGCCCCCAGGTAGATGAGAGCGGCCAAGACGCCGCCCGTGGTGGTTCTCGTTGTGGATTGTGGTGAGGTTGCATCTGGTGGTGAGGTGTCTACCGATGTTGCTGTCGTTGCTGGGTCGATGAGGTCGCGTCCCACAGTCATCATCACGAAGGCCAGTATGCAAACGGCGATCAGGTGTGCTGGTTGTGTTGTACGCGTCAGAATTCTGCAAAAAAAATATGAGAGAAAGGCTCAATTAGTGATGATTGATAAACGATACAAGTGGGCATCTTGTTTAATCGATAGTCGATAGTCTTGAGAAGAGCCTGTCCTATTTACCAAACACTTCTAGTCATTCCGATTATATATAACACCCCACTTCCACCAAATATATATAATCTGGAATGGAATTAGAGGCGCAATTGCCCTGCAATCGCTCCTCACAATCGAATCGATTGTGTTGGCTTCGCGATGGTCCAAACTCCAAACTTCGATTACATACTTTGGTTATAGTCTACCACTTGGGTTAGTGGCATATAGGATAGATATAGTCGGCCGATTCGATGGCTTCGTGGGCACGTGGCCGTCGCTGTCTCTTTTTTTTGATTAGATTTGTATTTGTGGCGTTTGTGACGTTTGTGACGTTTCTTTCCGCTTTCAGTCTACGCATTTCCACCTCTTTCTGCTAACCCCACCCCCCCAACTAGTTAGTCTATCAATTTTGCATATCCGTCTGGTCGTTTTTTATGAGTGGGTCCGTTTTTTGCAGTCTTTTTTTTTTTTAGACGCTCGCCTTTTTTTTTTTGCTGTGTTTTTGCGGCGAATGGAGGCGAAAAAGTGGCGTACGTGCGAAAACGCATGCACCCGAATATTGTATTTTTTTTTTTTTTCGCTATAGTACCCCCCCCTCCCCCCTTCTAAGCCCCCCCGCAGTCTACTCCCATTGAGATCTCAGATGTGGAGACCAGAACTAAAGCCACAAATTGCACACATAACAGCGTGGATAATGCATTTTGTTTGCTTTTTCTTTTTTTCTTCTTTTTTGTCAGTGCATTTGGTGGGAATTCGCAAGAATCAGCTGTTTGCCAGCTGATTTCTATAATTAGACAGAGAGAGAGAGAGGGAGACTTGAACAGCTGATTCAGGTACAGTTGCGTAAGGAAGCCATTTTGTTTTTAAAATTTATGATCACATGGCGTATACTTGATATTTCCACATCCATCATACGCACTGTTGGCATTAAAACTATTCATTTTTTGGTTTTTTAATTATTTCTCAGAGAAAACACCTAATATCTTAACCTCCACTGTGAGCCATGGAATCTATTATCCGAATGACGTACAGAAATCGAACCTGATCGAGCTTTGCCCTCTCGCACTCGACGTGCGAACGGGGGGAACTCTATTGACACGCGACTGTCGTCATCAGATAACAAAGTTCCGATCCCGATCGGGTTCTGACATTGAGTCAGCATGCCGGTCAAGTGATCCCCAAAAATCCTCTATGAATCACGGCCGCCGTTGGGCGTTGGGCGAGGTTAAGGTTAGGGATATGGTGGATCATATCTGGAGGGGGAATTACATAAAGAACTCGCACCACTGGCCACAACGATCACGAGTTGGGTCGTCTGCTGCCATTTGTTATCGATTATGTGCGAAAAATCATATGATAAGAGGTTCTAGTTAGTGGGTCTAGGACTTCCTTTTCTTTTTTCTTGTTTCTTGTTTCTGATTCTGATTCTGATTCTGTTTATAATTTAATTATAAATCAATTAAGAACTTGTTCCATTCCCTTCCAAATCACCTGCTTGTGTAATGCTTTCTAGCGCCTAACCCCAGACATCGGATACTATATATGGACCTTATAGAAATATCAAAACAGTCGTGATTACCATGATGCACTGCCGTGACAATACCACTGATAAGCTTTGATTGATAATGGAAAGCTCTCCATGGATCTGGGCATTCCTTAATGTCACATTGTGAAATAATAATAATATTCCCATTAATGGGGGGTGGGGGTGTGTTTTGAATTTTTCCAAAGCTTATCAATTGGAAATTCTCCGCTCAGTGCGGAGAATTTCTATTTCCCAAAAAAATACCTTAGCGATTAGCTCTTAATTAAAATATTTCAACTAATTGCTTTTCTTTACAAATATTTGTGGAATAAATCGAAACCCTTTCGCTTTCAAAACAAAAAATAAATTAATTTTTAAATATTTTTATTATTTAGAAAAAATATTTAAAGAAACAAACAAAAAAACTGACACTGTAGTGCATTTAGAAGTTTTTGGGACAAAAAAGGACATTCTCTCTATGCTTCCTAATTTTTTGATTTTTTGTCTTTTTTTTTAGAAACTTACGTGTAGAGACGGCTGGCCTGCAGCTGGGCCACCAGGTAGGTGATCCTCTCGGACACCTGACGTGTCATTTGAGTTCCAATGGCCAGAGCATCGTCCATGGACGGTTCCATGGAGCTGAGTTTTCGTTGTTGCTGCGCTTTCAAGGCGGCAGCTGAAAGTACCGTTGTAACTTCCCCACTATTCTCCACTTCTTGTTGCTGTTGTTGTTGTTGTTGTTGTTGTTGCAACTGTTGTTGTTGCTCCTTGATCATTTGTTGTTGCTCCTGTTGTTGCATTTTACGAAAATGTGGACAAAATTTCAAAAGTTCAATATTTCCGGAATGTACTGTAGTGTTGGGAAAGGCAGCTGCCAGGCTGCTCTTTCTGCGCTCCAATGGCTTAACGGTACTTTTCTCCTCCATGCTCTCTCCCCCATGGGCAGCCTTGGCGGCCGCAACATCAGTACCGCTATCGGCTTCACTGTCGCTGCCAACGTCACTGCTAGTGGCGCTGCTGCTACTGCTGCTGCTGCTGCTGCTGCTGGTTAGCTCCAATTGCTCCAAAAGGTGCTGCTCCTGTTTCTGTAGCTTTTGGAGAGCTTCTTCCTTCTGCTGTTGCTTCTTCTCGCGCTTCTTGAGAGTGTACCTGACACTTCTCACCGCTTTTGATGGCATCCCGTAGGCCATGTACCGTTCGATCTGCTGCTCGTTGCTTTTCTCCATAATTCCCGAATTGTGGCACATTTTTGCATTTGTTGCTGCTTTTTGCAAGTTTAACGGTTAATATTTTTCTGCTATTTTTTTTTAAAATTCAATTTGCACTTTTGGAAATTGTTTTCTTTGTCTTGCTGGCACAGCAAAAAAAAAATGTATTTGGGGAAATTTTTTGATATAGTTTTGTACAGAGCGCGTTTTGTGGATTTTGGGTTAGTTTTTTGTTTTGATTAATTTAAGGAGAAAGGGTTATGGTTTTAATTTAATTTTGGTTTTTATTTATTTTTTGTTGAAAAAAAAAGGGGGGGAACGACTACGTCGATGTCCACGCGACGCGCTAAGGTGTGCGGTTTTGAATGGGCCGTCGGCATGGGGCTTAGGTTTTTATATACGGCAGCCCCACCAGCAGCGCTCTGCCGCGGCCAAGTTCTTGCGACGACGCCGCCGCCTCCACCGCTGCGCTCTGCTTCCGCCGACAATCACTCTCTTTTCTGTCCTCCCCTCCCCACTCTCTCGCACGGCCTCTCTTTATCGCTCGATCAGCTGTCTTGGGGGCTGACGAAACAGTGGGCTAATTTGTGTTTACCCCAGGGCAGCTAATCTAGTTCATCATGATCGGTGATAATTGGAGTTAAGGTTTAGTACTAATTTAGTGACTTATTTTGTATAAACTTATCGCTTCTAGTCATAGTAGTCATTACAAAACCTAGTTTTAAAAACAAAATAACGTGTCAGTTGTCAGTAATACAATTTTAAGAGGAGAAATTAGTTACTTTATGTGAGAAAAGTCTGGATAATTTATTAGAATGAGTCACTTTCAGTGGAATTCTCTTTGTGTAATTAGTACTTATAGGATTAAAAAAAAAAATGTTTCCAAGTCTTAAATCTTTTTTAAATAATTCATCAAAACACATTCCTTCTTGTCCCACTGTATCCCAGCTTAAACTAGATTGTGCAAGGAGATCAAGGGAACTGCAAGAGAGCAACTGCAGTGTCTGGGAGGCTGGGCTGCCATGGCCTCTCTTAAAGCTGCATCTCGGAAGAGAGACCTTATCGTAGGGAGAATCTCAACTAGCGGACTGTCACGCTGCGGTCGTTTGACATTCTGCCGCCTTATAAGCACCTGACAAATGGGCGCCACATGTGAATAGTTTTTCTTTTCGGCCCAACCTTCGGTTTAGTTCAGTTCCCTCTCTCTTCCACTCTACCACACCCACTGTCCTTATGACTCTCTTTATTTTCTTCTTGGGGATATAGTTCCCACACTCTGGGATCCACCGACACCGATTCATATTTGCTTTCAAAAATTGTATGAGCTGTCAGTTGGGATTCGGGGAATGGATTTTGATCATTGACGTCGATGGTATTTTTCGGATTGGATATGTGCTTGGGAAATATATCTTTTAGCAACCTTAAAGGGGAAATCTTTAGAAATCTTTTCCCTGAAATAAATCATTTTAATTTTGAATGAAAAATAAACATTTCCTAATCAAAAGAACACCCCCTTTAATTATATTACTTAAGTGCTTGGGAGGTGATAAGAAAAAAATGAATCACAAAATGAATCATAAGGATGTCTAAGCCAAAGTTCAGACCAAAAACTGACCACCCACCACCCACCACCTACCACCCACATAATGCGCAAAAAATCCACAAACAAGCTGGCGAATAAAAATAAACAGATTATTTGATTAAAGGTCAGTCTGTGGAACGAAATTGATTAAAGCGTCCCGGGCCTAATCATAACCAATCAGTGGACATTATCCCCTAGGCTCGGGGATCGGCATATATCCTATCCCGCCCGATTCTCGACAGCCACGATGACGGGGCAAGAAATGGCGATCCAGTGCCGCGATAACCTGGCCAGTCTGTTGGCCAAATGCGTCGCTAATGCCAACATTTGTATTCAGAAAAAGGAAGCTCGAACGTCTCGATCGGTGGCAGCTACGTCCGGCCGAAAAAAAAAAAAATCGAAACCGCCAACCGCCAACCGCAATTAGATAATGAGCATGGGGAATACGTTGTACCCCCAGATATCGAATACATCGGATATAGAAAGCACTCTCCATCTACATCCCATCGGTCCAAAGATCCCATCGATCACTATTTCCCTCACGTCCCACTGAGCTGGCGGCCCCAAAAGTAAGAATCATGTATCTATATAATTAATGAATGAATCTGGACATCGAAGTTGATTAATCGGAGTCGGAAAATAGCCACAAGATAGTCATCAGTTGGAATAGTTTAAGCTCTAAAGATCAAAGGTTGTACATTTTTTATAAAAGATGATCTTTTTATGAATGATTTCTAATAATTGATCATCCATTAGTCCATTAGATACAATTTATCTAAAAACTAAACAAAAAATTATATTATTTCTCAGATAATTAAATGGAAAGTAATATAAGGAAGAGGAGAGAGATGTCCTTCTATGGATCCATGGATCAACTAATTGTAATATTTAATTTATAATTTATCCTTTTAATTTTTAGTCTGCTATTTAATAGTTTATTTTTTATTATTATGTTATAATTGAATATAATTTTTTTTATGAAAGTAAAGACTTAAAGAACTATTCCTCCTACCACTCTGATAGGAGACTCTATACTTTTTCTATTTATTCCAGTTTTGTTCTTAAAAGATATCCTTAAAAAATGCCAAATATTTTTGCATTAAAATCTTAACTTTTGCATCTTTTTGTATTTTTTTTTCTGGCAAATAATAAAAAAAAACAAGAATGGAAAGCTAACTTCGGGCGGAGCCGAAGTTG
Source organism: Drosophila monieri (assembly GCA_035047585.1). Lineage (NCBI taxonomy): Eukaryota > Metazoa > Arthropoda > Insecta > Diptera > Drosophilidae > Drosophila > Drosophila monieri. The sequence continues at coordinate 7,225,920 of JAWNPJ010000061.1, read as the reverse complement.
ATATACCCTTGCAGATATGTGGCAGCGTATATTATTAGATATATATCGGATCTTATATAGTCGGCCGATCCTTATAAAACTCGGCAGATCAAATTAGTTTGCCGAAAGTAGAGTCCATACAAAGTACCAGTCTTCTAACTTAAAAAACAACAGAGATATGGCATTTCCGATCAATCAGTTATATGGCAGCTATAGGATATAGTCGGCCGATCCTTATGAAATTTTGCAGATCGAATAAGTCTGCTAAAAGAGGAGTCCACAGCAAGTCCCATCCTTCTAACTTAAAAAACAACGAAGTTATGGCATTTCCGATCAATCAGTTATATGGCAGCTATAGGATATAGTTGACCGATCCCGGCCGTTCCGACTTATATACTGCCTGCAAAGGAAAGAAGGATGTGTGCAAAGTTTGAAGTCGATAGCTTTAAAACTGAGAGACTAGTTTGCGTAGAAACAGACAGACAGACGGACAGACGGACAGACGGACAGACGGACAGACGGACATGCTTATATCGACTCAGGAGGTGATCCTGATCAAGAATATATATACTTTATAGGGTCGGAGATGTCTCCTTCACTGCGTTGCACACTTTTGACCAAAATTATAATACCCTCTGCAAGGGTATAAAAATATTTTGAAGCTTGAAGCCGCAGGGCTTTTTGTTGTTATGATCTGGTTACTTGATTAGATTTTTTTTTGCTTTTTTTGTATTTGTTTTTTATTGAGCCTCGTTATAGTTTCTGTTTTTGACGTTTCTAGTTTTTTGTTATGCAGTTTTTGGACCGAGTGGGCCTTTGGACGGGATGGTACGTGGGCCAAGTCTGGTTTGTTATATTTTCCAGGTGGCGTTGTGGCACATTCCGTTCCATTGCCTCAAATGGCGGACGTGCCGGCCGCCCGGCTTTCACAGCCCGTCTGGGTATTCGGTCAGCCTAGTGGATATTAGGGCCAAGAGAGGTGTGGTGGTAGTACCACATGACATCTATAATATTTCCTATTCCTTCCCTTCCCACCCCCCACCTGACGCCCGAAAGTGACATCTGACGAAAGACGTACCATTCTGCGTCAGCATCACTGTCCCATTCTTTGGGCATTCATCCAACACAGTTGAGGGAAATATAGTGACAGCTTGTATTCTATTTATTATATAATAATAGATTGTTTTTGTTATGGATTTTTAATCCCTTTAACACTCTCCATATCTCTCAATCCCCTTTCTTCACGCGCCCCCACTCGATCAGTGTCCCAAACATAATCCCTTCGAGCCAAAAAAATCCCTTCGAGTCATATGGGGTGGAAGAATTTGGTAAATATTTTTTTTTTTTTTATCAGCATAGGTTTTCTTCTTTCTTTCTCCACTTCCTTCTCCCTATCACCCCTAACATTTCACCATGACACGTTTGGGTTTCCTGTGTGGTGGGTCTCGTGATAAGAGAGTGCCAGAAAGAGATGGCTGGAAACTCCCTCCAATGCAACTGTAATCTTGGTTGAACGCTTTAGCGAGTTGGCTTTTTGTTATTTCGTATTATCAGCGAAAGATGTTGTCGTCAATCGATTGTTTACAGGCTTCCACACTGCGGAGGGTGCTGGGTGCCCATCACACCTCCCACTCGGCCCCCTGGGACGCCCACCTTGTAGTTGGCCCCCTCTGGGCCGCCCTCTCTGCTGCCAAATGAGACGTGTGCAGCGTGCCATTTTATTTGTATTTACTTTTTATGGCCCACTGTTGCCGACTGCCGTTGGCTCCCTCTCTTAAATCGTAAGCGAGAGAGCGAGAGAGAGAGGGGAAATGGATTGGAGCTCTCCCGCTTATCACCGATCAGCAACAGGTTCAATGGCTCTTAAATGTTTTTTTTTTGTTCTTTCCGACGATCTTTGGCGAACTTTTTGCTCTTTTATTTGCCTTTCTTTGCTGATCTATTTGGGCAGGTCAGTGAAGAGCAAACAAGAAGCGATAAGCAATAAGAGCCAAAGAGAAATAAAATAAAAGTACAAGTACGAGGAGAGTAATTAAAGGCGATCAGTTATAATTATACCTGAATGATCTTGAACAGGATGCACATCGATCTGTGTTGAGTTGGGGAGAGAGATTGCAGAAGAATTCCAGGCAATTAAACGGAGAATCTTCGTGGCTCTGCAGAAGATTGATTAAGATCTTTACAAGAAGAATTCTTCTAAAGAATGTGAACAATTTAAAGAGTGGCTATAAGTCCTAATTAAGTTATTCTTTAGAATGTGTATAATATAAGAAAATCCCCTTAAAATATCCCAAAAAAAAGGAAATAAATTTTATCCCTCAATCTTAACTTGAAAACCCCCCAGGCACTCTAAATATATTCAGTTCCCATAATATACATACTAAATTGGCCAATTTAAATTAAAATACAAGTCCGTAAATCATTTTGAAGGATGGCTTTTCTTCCCCTTGGCCCCAATAATGTATTTTGGGATTAATCTGTGTCAAGTTGGGACTTTTTTTTGGGACAATCACTGCACAAATCTGATCCGATTGGATTAAGTAGAGTAGAGCGCAGTATCTTTCACCGACGATCATACCTAAATTGCTTTGTTTCAGATTTAGTTTTTTATGTATTATTTTTATTTTTTTTTTTTGGTGGAATTCTTTCGCTTTCATTGATTTCAATTCGCAAATTGCAAGCGGCTCAACGGAATCGCGTTTTATTTCCCACAGCAAGTCCAAAACGAAGGAATGACCCCAGACCTGGTTACCCCGAATCCCCTGAAATATCCCCGGATCTCTGATCCACAATCCCTGTTCATCTCTCCATCCCACACACGAGTTCCCATTCGATGGCACATCATTACATATATCTCTATATATGTTTGTATATAGAAGGTACTTGTGTAGTGCCATCCCAGCTCAGCTCAGGCACAGTTCATCATCATTATACGGTCGCTAATCTGCTGTTTCTGTAGCCATACACTGCAAACAATTAATGGGAATAGTTTCAGGGCATAATTATGGCAAAGAAAAAGGTTTCACTTTTATTTATTTTTAGGAAATGAAAATACTTACAACCGAAATTAATGTTTCAAAAAAATGATACCCGGTACTACTTACTGAATGGTAGAAAATATTATAGTTTTATACTCCATAGACTCCTTTTTTCCCCTAAAAATATTTAAACAAAAATAAAAAATTATCAAATAAAAATATTTTAAGAGTTAGTCCTATAATTCTCAACTAGTTCTGGCTACCAGGCACATGAAACTATAAATAGTTCCAGTTTTTTTTTTTTATTAATTTAATTTTTGTAATTTCCTTTTCCTTTTTAAGGATATTCTGTTGGATTATTTATTATATTTTTTCCAGTGCATCTGTATCCCCTTGGTTCCGCTGTTGCTGTGACTCTCTCCATGAATTTTATTTTTTTTTACACTTTTTTAATGACTTTTTTTTTTATTTATGTATTTGGTGGCTCTCTGAGCTGGGCTTTGGTGCTTGGTGGTTCGGTGGCTCAGTGGGTCCAGTGGCTCTGTTTCTGTTTCTGTGTTTGGATTGGCGAAGTGGCCTACGTGACTGGGACATGTGCGGCAATGTCCGACCGGCTGCCGACAACCGACTGGCGACTGTTGCAAATCGAAACGAAACAAAAAACGATTCGCGTGGATCCGCTGGATCCAGTCCAAGTCCCCATAACCATTCCCATTCCTATTCCCATCTCCACATCCCATACAATCTCATCCAATCCACCGGATCACAATTTGTCCGCCCGCCGTCGCCAAAAAGCATATCCATTTATGTTTATTTATTTACTTTGCCAGGCTTGTTAATGTTTAGTGTTTATTGCTTCTCCAACACAATAAATACAAAAAATGCATAAAATACAAATAAATTTAAGATTTACCTTACGAACAAGTCCTTTACCTTTCAGTTCTTTTAAAGAAGCTCTAAAAAAAGGAACAATATTGGACTAGAAAAACAGTTTTGAAAGAAGATTATTTATTTAAAAAATAAAAGAAAGCTTTTTTCATAAAAATATTTTTCCATATTTTTAATATAATATTGAATAATATTATAGAAGCCTTTCAGTAAAGTAAAGTAATTGAAAAACTATAAAATTTCAAGTTATTAGGTTTACTAATATTTAAAAATATATATTAACTATTTAATATTTAAAAAAAATCTCCTAAAAAATTGCTATAGTTTCTCAGTGTGTCTTGAATGCAATTTGAATCATGAAATGCAGGTACTTGCGGCGTCAGCTTGGAAATGCCTGAGTCTTATGTTGCTCGTCGCAATGTGATCGCCTCGAAAGTTGTTGCTATTTGGTGGCTACCACAGGGGCGACTCCCTGTGGCGGCGACACCCCAATCGGCGGGGGCCAGTGGGGTGCTGGGGAGCTGCCTCTGGCCTGCTGCTGGCTTGTCTAACGGCTGCGTCAGCAAGACTCATATTATTTCTGCTTGGCAACCGACTTGGCCAAGTTTTACATTTTTGGCCATGTGATCGTTGTCGTCGCTTATTATTAATTTTTTTTGCTGGCCCATTTTGGCTGGCAACCGAGTGGGAGGGAGGGGGGTGGCGAGGGTTACCAATCAATTGCACCTCCCTCCACACGCCCTCCCCCCCGCAAAAAAAAAAAAACTGGTCTCAGCATTATCTGGCTGGCCTCTGTCTGAGTTATTTTTTTTTTTTTTGTGAAGCTTCTCCACGCCCACATTTGCAATTTTTTAGACAACTGGAAGAGTGATGTTTTATTTTTCAAATTTTACAAAACAAATTTTAAACAAATTTTCATAAAAAATAAAATATAAAGTAAAGTTTCTTCGAAAGTGTGGAATTTTGTCTATAATTCCCAATCAGTTCAATCATCTAAGCTTTCAACCTTCAACTATTTAAGTGAAAAAAATACCATATCTTTGAATTCCTTAGTTAAATAATCTAAAAATTAAATAAATAAAAACTAAGATGGGCCAAGGTGCGACTAAAAAGTGGGCGTAATACGGGGGCGCGGTCATTGAGCTTGGCAAAATGGAAAACAGTTAACACTCTCAGGAACGGGGTGCGAAAATATTTGCATATTCGGAATTGTTTGTTTGCTCAGCAGTTGGTGTGAAAAGCATCTTCCCCTGGCAACACAAAATTTTCCAAAGAGTTTAAAATTTTGTTTAGGATAAGTATGCCACAGGGGGTAGGGAATTTTATTTGTTTTTGTTGGAAATTTTCAGTCCATTGTCATAAATCATGGGATTTAATGGAGAGAAGGAGGATCGATCGATCGGTCAATGATTGAAGCTAAAAAAAAAAATATAAATAAGTTTAATTACTAAAAGTAGGTACTTCCTTTATCTTTTAGTCATTTTCCAAACTGCCCACGTTCTTGGAGTTAAATTACAATTAAAAAACTGCCCATTCAGACACCTTTTTTTAAGAAATCGAAAGAATCATCATTTAATTGGATCTCTCTACCATTTGCAGGTGTATCTGGCACTGTTCCAGCCCCTGCACGTGACCCGGCATCAATTCAAGAAGGTACTCAACTGCATGAAGGTGATACGTGCCCTGAAATACCAGGAGGTCTACGCCCAGGAGAAGGTCACCAAGGTCGACAGCCTCTCCCTGGTGCTGAGCGGCAAGTAAGTAATGCCACAACAGGAATAATATATGAATCATATTCCTGAATTGAAATTATAAATATATATTTATGTATTGTGTTTATTCGCAAACAGATTGGTTGTTTCCCAACATCAGCGAGCCCTGCATATTGTATTTCCCCATCAGTTCCTAGACTCGCCGGAGTGGTTTGGCGTCTCGACCGATGATTACTTTCAGGTGTTTATTCTAAGATCTTTATTAGAAATAAGATGTTTTATTATTAAGTTTATTTTAAAGAAATTAATGGAGTAGGGATACATTTCAAATGAAAGTCGGCCTTGTCCGCCTGTCCGTTTGTCCGCGAATCTGTTTCTGAAGGGGATAAGTTTCGTAGTTTTTAAGCCAGAGACTTGATTTTATTTTTTTTTGCTATAAAATTTATGTCAGATTGATGGAAGTCCTATTAAAGGCTATAACTTTGTTATATTTAAAAAAAAATAAACTTCAAACATCTTCAGAGTCTTTGGAATAAAATAATTAACACTTTACACCCCCAAGTTTTTGTTTAAACTAATTTAAAAATATTTTTCAGGTCTCCATCATGGCCATGGAGGAGTCACGAGTCCTCATCTGGCATCGCGACAAACTAAAATTGTCAATTATGGCTGAGCCCTTCTTGCAGACCGTTTTCGATCATATACTGGGCAGGGATGTGGTCAAAAAACTAATGCAGGTGACACAGGTGAGTTTTTTTTTTTATTAAAATATTACATAATATTTATTTTTTATTATTTAAAAGGTGAGCGAGTCGATAGCCAGCAACGGCTTTCTACCCTCGGGTGGTTATGCGGAGGATGCCGAGGATAAGCCCATGCTGATCCTGAAAAAGAGCGTGGACGTGGGCCATGGACTGACGGCCCTAATCAACCGGCAGCTGCAGGGTAAGTAAAAAATAATTAAAACTCCTAAAAAACTAACATACCATTAGCCTATAAAAAGTAATCCAAAACAGCGGCGGTTAAAAAAATAACAAGAGATTTTTTTTAACATCTAGACTAACTAGTTTTTGTTCACTATTCACAAGTTTTAGAGTTTAATTAATTGTTTGGTTAACAAGTAATGAGTAGTTAGTATTTTGAAGAAAGTTTATATTATTTAGTAATATTTTTAATAACTTTTGTATAACTACTTAGTTTTGAAACTTTTCAACTTGAATTAAAAAGTATTTTGGTATTTTTGTCTTGAGATTAAACTAATAAACTGTTGACTCGACTATACTAATTTATATTTAAAATTCATTTTTTGTGAATAGTTTTTTTTTTTTTAAATAGTATTTGAAAACAAAAACCTAAGACTAACCGCTGTTGTATTACGAAAATGTTTCAAAAAAATACTCCCCGCTTTTTCAAATCATATTTCGGGTGTTTTTTTCTTTTCAAAGTTTTTTAAAAAAAATATTTCAAACATTTTCAAAAAACACCTCAGTCCATCTCTGTCTATCACTCTATATCCCTGTCTCTGTTCTGCACGCCCGCTTCTGCTTTATCGGGGCTTTATGCATGATAATTCTTAAGCTTACGAATAAAAATTACTAAAAATAAATTATTTTCATTTTTGTTAAATTTTTATTTATATGCATTTTTGAATTTTATTTTTTTCCTCTTTACTTTTTTTTTTTCTACGGCAACAAAAAAAAAAAAAAAACTCTAATTTTAGAAGAGCATGTTCCTTTACTTGGTCGCACGTATAAACAACAACAACAACAACAATTGCTACTGCAACAACTTCAACAAGTACAACAACAAAAACAACAGCTACAGTCAACAACAACAACAACAATATCAGCAACAACAACAGCTAGAGACAACAACATCGAGCAAAGTGCAATTTGAAGCTGCAGCTGCTTAACTTGCCACAAAAATGAGAAAAGAAAAAAAAAATAGAACGAAATCTAAGCACCCTCCTGCACCCTATTCAATCAACGAGTCATCAATCAACGATCAGCAGTCAACGATCATCATAGTCCCCCACATCATTCATCAATCATCGCAAAGGCATCGCATCTATCGCATCTTGAGCATCCATCGCATTAAAAACTTAGAACTCACCTAGCATAGAAGCCTATCACTTAGAAAACTCACTCTAAACACTAAACAAACATTCTAGACATCGAATTCTTCCAAAAAGCTAACTTTGTATAACCCAGAAAGCAACAACAAAAAATGAGACCGTAATCCAAACAATAGGCCAGACACTTGATTTTTTATGTAAACTTTTCTTTTTTTTTTCTTTTAAAAATCACTCGTCACTCGCAAAACAAAAATCGAAGGAAAAATCAGGCAAAGTAAATTTTCCATAACTGCGGAAATATACAAAAAAAAGTAAAATGGAATCAATAATTGTTAAGAGATCAAAACCAGTTATGGAAAGCTTTGTAATTTATGTGCGAGGTAAACATTATAGCATTATTATTGAATGATCATTGGGGTTTCATAAAGTTGTTCACCGACCAGACACTCTCCTCCCATGATTGCTCATGAATTAGTTACAGTCAAGGCTTAGGATTTTAAATTAATTGATTCTGATACGGACTTGATGTGGGTTTTTTTTCATAACGAAATATTATATTACGAAATTTGATTACAACATGAAGGAATTTAATATTTGACATTAAGTTGGCTTAGATTGATTGTAAATCATAAATAGTTTGCTCAAGAAATGCATTTAGGCTTAGATCTGGAGTGACAAGTATCATTTAATTTTTGAATTTGAATTTGAATTTAAATTTTATTCCATGGAAATTTACTGTGCTGGCACATCACAAAACCTAGAAAGGCGATCCGCAATAAATATTATTCATTAACACATTAATATCTTATTTATGCATACGTTACCTTCTACTTTTCTTCTTTTTTTGATGTATTTATTTTTTTTAAATATTTTTTTTTATATTTTTTTTTTGTTTGTTGTGTGTGTGTTTTGATTTGCTGATTGATTTGCCTACAAATTGAGCTTGAAGAAAGCGTGAAAACTAATTAAAATTAATAAAGAATTATTTGGTATAATTATTAAGCGAAAAAAATAAATATATAGAGCCTAAGTCGTTGTAAATACCTAACCAATACATTATATATACATATATAGTATATTTGCTGTACATAACCCCTCCTCCAAGAATCATTTCCATTCAACCGATTTAAATCCAATACTCCCTGAAACAACATAATGTGTAATATGAAACGTCAAGAAATCAATGTGAATGTAAACAAGCCAAAAAAAAAAAAATAATAAAAAATAATAAAATAAAAAAGCAAATAATAGAATTGGAAATCATTGATTAAATTTTTATTGATTTTATTCGATTCTGTTGTGTTTTTGATTTGTTTATTTGGCACACGCTCCCGCCGCAGCCATTTTGACATCATTAGAAAATATTTTGGCACAAATGGCATTGATTTGTTTTTTATTTTAATTTGCCACGAGGAAACAGCCATAAAAAAATATTTGTTATTTAATTAAACAATTTTGCTATTGTCGCGATCGCCGCGTGTTGATTGCGATCGGATTCCCATTCAGAGATGGGGGTATACTTATAAAAACTATATACTTTAATATGGGGGAAGGGTACAAATATATGTCTAGAGATATATATGTATTCTTGTAGATCATCTTTCATGGGACTCGGGTTCGTAAACAAGAATAGGAACCTAACTTCGGAGGAAGCCGAAGTCTTAATACACTTAAAGTGCCATTTAAAGATTCTTTATGGAATAGGATATAGTCAGAAGAATTAGAATTAGAAATTCCCAAAGTTAAGTCGTTTGAAGACAAGCACAAAATTATTCAAACCTCTGCAAGGGTATAAAAAATTAAAAAAAAATCTTAAAAAAAAACTAAGCATGCCCATAAGCTTACACACAAAGTGCAGCCGCACATGCCACACACCTCTGCCGCCCTGCCCCGTTTCGGGACCACGCCCCCTCGTAATCACTCACAATCACTTCCGCCGCCCATTTACAATACGTTTCGAGTACTTTGAGCTTTAATGGATTTTTATATATTTTTTTTTTATACATTTTTTGTTTTCAAAGTTCCGAAGCCGCAACGAATTCGCAAATTACGCATCGCAAATCCACGTAATTTTTGTCTCAGGGCCAGAAGAGATTTTAAAAAGCTAAACAAGATAATCGCAAAGTTCAAAGGGGTTAAAAATAAATATTTAGTTACTTTATTTTTAAGTGAATTGTTTATTCAGGGGGCAAACAATTTCTTTGGAACTGGAAGGGGAAAAGTCGAAAAAGAAAATTAATAGTTTTGGGAATTCAAAGAATTTTTTCCATCATTTTTAGGGCAACAATAATTATTGTTTAGAAGATATGGGAAATGGGTATGGGTATTAGTAAAAAATTATCGCCAGCCAAGAAAAATATATAATACTTAAGAAGGCAAAACTATAAATCATAAAGTATTAGAGTTTTGTGTATATAAGACCTAGACCTGAAGACCTAGCTTTCCTATCTGTTTTTGTTTTAAAGAATAATCTAAATGGCTAAATTTCTAACATTTGGAGTTTCCAGCCTAATAATTAATTTATTTTCGCTGAGTGACCAATTCTAAATAATTTAATACATTTGTAAAAAACGTAGAGGTTATTAAACTATAGATGAATAGTGCTATTATTACCTAGAAAATAGCTAGAAAATATATTACCCGACAATCTATCATGATCTAAATGGACTCCTAGAGCTTTGCCATGCAAGTTAAATAAAAAAAAAATTTATAAATATATTCCATTTGTTTGATTAGACTTTAATTAGCTGGCAAGTGTTAATTTTCAGTTCTATTTCGGGAACACTTTGTATTTATAAATCATGGAGCGTGGCGTTATATTTATTCACGTGATTGATTACAAAATGAGTAGAGAGTTGCAACCATTGACCTCAATTTATATTGTTTTTTCCCTTGTCCTAAACTGATTTTTCACCCCAAAAAAAAAATAGAAAAAAAATGTTAATAAAACATTTTATATATGTATATTGTACGTTTGATTTGTGATGAAATTTATGTATTTGATTTTCTATTTTTTCGGTGACTATAATTTTGTTGTATGTCTAACGTAAACGTTCCAAATCAAACTCCATCATAAACGTTAATCAACAACAACCAACCAACCAACAACAACAACAACAAAACTCCAACAACCAACAACAACAACACCTACTATCCAAAAATCCAACAACCAACAACAGCCCTGCCCCGGATATCGAAGTATTACGATTGTGGTAAGTTGATCCATTAGGATTTTTAGTTTCGGAAACCGAAAACAAAGATTTACGAATACCCATGCAGAATTAATCAAAAAAATAAAAGAGCAGTGTGACCAGGGTTGTATTTTTTCTAAGAGTTATTAATCAATAACCCCAGTGTGACCAAGGCTATACATTTTCAAAGAAGTACAAATTTTTGATATTCTGCAAGGGTTAAGAAATCAAAAGTAAAAACCTTTCAACAGCAAAGCGTATGTATGTTAGTCTGTGTGTGTCCTCGTCTCTTTTTCTGTCTATGCCGTTATCTCTTTCAAATTTCTGTAGTGTGACCGTTTGTGTGCCTGCTTTCAATTCTTTTTTAAACAAAAAAAAAAAGATTTGTGCTTTTAGATTTGTGCATGCCTATTTTGTAAAGTGTTACTTTGGGAAGGAATTTGTTTACTTTTTTTACCACTGCCCGCTTCATCCTCTAAATGAGTTAAAAATTAATTATATTCTAATATCGTATCCCGTTTCTCTCTGTGTTTTTTGGCTCTATTTCAGCTGGAGATCCGAATTCCTGGCGCCTTGGAAGGATCGATGAAACTGATCATGAAACGGCCGTTTGAGAAGGATCGCTATGAAATGTTTAGACTTGTGTTTTTGAGTATTATTAGATGTATATTTTAGTCAATACAAAAATAACAAATGATATGGAAACCAGCAGCAAAAACCAAAAAAGGAAACGAAAGCAGAATTATTTATATATAAATATATATATATTGAAAAAAAAAAATTATTAATTGTGGGTATTCCATTCGTTCATAATTTAAAATATTTATGCTTTGAGTATTTTTATAAGAAAAGAAGCCAAAATTGATGCCATATTTTTTTTCTAAATAATATGACCACAAGTTTTAAAGTGACCCTCGTTTTTAGTTTTTAATATTTGTTCGATTAAACTATGACTGGAATACCCTCAAGAAAAAACCTAAAAAAAATAAGAGAATGAAAATATATATACACAAATTATATATTAATTAAATTTAGTCTAGTTGCAAATTGTATTACGCTATAACTATGGATTAGATGAGAGAAAAATTGATTAGATGGAAGTGTTTATGAATTAAATGAAGAAAAATGTATTTTTTTATTACAGTTAAGATTAAGATTTAAAAACGAAAAGTAAATGAAATGTTGAATGTACAATATACAAAAAAATAAATACACACGATATGTACATGAAACTAATATATATATTTAAATATATATATGACTTGATTTGTTTGTGGCTCTAATCCCTGCTAAAAAAAAATCTGAAAGCTAATGAAACCTTAAAGAAATCATTGAAATCTTAAACCTAAAAACAAATATATTTAGTGCCCGCCTAAAACGAATATTATTTTGTAATTTCCGGGCTGAAAACGTTTGGCAGTCACTGTAATTCGCATCTAGCCGAGAAGTATGCAATTGAAAATGTTTAGTTTCCGCCCACAAACAACTGTTTGAAATTCTATATAAATTTTTTTTTTTTTTTTACCATTGTTGCCTGTATGTGTGTGTGATAGTTTACATGTATGTGGCTTAGTGTGTGCTAGTGTGCGGGTGTGTGTGTGTTTCCTCCAAAAATTAATTTTGTTGAAACCATTCAATGTTTAGCTAGGTGAACTAAATAAAAGCAAAAATGAAATTGAGCGGAAAAAACAGAAAATTAATTAAATGCAAAGAAAAAAAAATATATGAAACACCGCTACCCCTTACCCCCCCCCACGCCCATGGTGGTTTCAAGTGTTGTTGTTGTTCCTTTAATTTTTTTTGAAATAAAAAGAAAGGATATTTCGATTTTGGTTTCATTCCCATAGAAAAGAAGGAACATGTTTAATTGTATTTGTGTATTTGTATTGTATCGATCCCAACGTTTGTCTCATGTAAGTTAATAATAAATAATTAAACGATTAAAACTAAAAAACAGATCCACATTTAGTGCAGTACACTGAAACCGAAAGCCCATATATTAAAACCAAATAGTTCAATGTATTTCGTCGTACCTTTGAGCATAATTAAAAATAAATTGAAACTGACATGAAATAAAGACAAACTTAATGAAAAAGCTACCAGCGCTCATAAGAAACTGTATTTTATTTAATATATATATATAGAAATGGTTTAAAATGGGTATTGATTCAATTTCTCCTTAAAAATTAATTCAAATTCATAATTTATATTCAGTTTTCTAGTTGAGTGGCCTTGGGGCTTTGCATCTTCAAACTGGCAGAAGAGGCAATTAATGCATGCAACTGACCACGAAAGGACACCACACACACAGATCCTGACCAGAAGTTTGCACCGCAAAAAGGCAAGGACAATGTCCAGTGTCGCCCGGGGCCTGGCCAGGACTCTCCACAAGTTGGCCCAAACGACATTTTTAATATTTGATGCGGTTTTTCCATGTCCTCTCCGGTCTGTACTCTCTTGTCTCTCATCTGTCGTCTGCACTTCCTAACATGCACTCAAAAAAAAGCTTAAAAAGTATGAAAAATTCAAAGAAATATGACTATAAAATTTTGTTTTTGTGTCTTATTTTTGGGCAGTTAAAAAAAATAATTTTAAATACAAAAAACTATATTTTTTTCATAGTTTTCTAAGCTCATCCGGTTATTACATATTTGTCCAGAATAGACCTTAAATAAATATATATTTCTAATCAGTTTAAATCTTAAAAAACATCTTAAAAAATATTCCTAAGCAAAGATTTCGGTTCTATACCTTGTATAGCCTGATCTCACCTACACCTTGTCTCTGTTATTATTTTTTAAAATAATTATTACAAACTCAAGGGTTGAAGTAGAGCATTCAAGTTTCGTCTCTGCCGAAGAGTCCAAAACCCCATCATCCCTCTCCTGTTTAAATATTCAAATTGCGAGTTCTATCATCTATTTTTTGCATTATATTCACTTTTTTTTTAACTTGCTATTTAAGAAGCACTATTTTGTCATAGTCGAGGCCATTTCTGCATTTGTTACAAAGAGTGATGAAAAAAATGGAGGGAGAGAAGCGGGCGGAAGGGGCGGAAAGGACTTTGTGGCAGGTAAACTGTTGCATATTTTCAGGGGAGTTCGCCAAGTTAATTAACTGAACTCAAAATGGAGCCCGGCGAAGACTTCAAAGCGCTTTTTGTGCACTGGCCTGTAGGTTTACACTGTACATACTGCTGTTTGTATATATGTTTTGTATGTACTATGTATACATATATATGTATACGTCAATATGGCAGTGCAGGATGTCAGGACAGGTGGGCGCTTAATCCCAGTTTCACGTTTGACGGACTCTGGCTTTATTTTTATTTTTATTTATATCCTGTCGCTCTGGTCACGTGTCCAAAACGGGGTGTTACAAAAACAAAAACAGGATTTCCAATAAATAGGTCATACAAACTTTAAAATTTAGTAGTTTGTTTTAACTTTATTTTTTGATGTTATTTTTAGAGCAGACAGATGTGATTTATTTAGTGGAGAGGGGTACTTTTTTGAAGAGGACTAATATAAGTCTATTTTAAATATATTTTCATTCATTCAAGCAATCTATTCTCAATAGTTTAACTTTTTATTCTTTTAAAAAATACCTCAACTGATTAATTCTAAAACTCTGAACCAGAACTTGTAGACTTTTTGTTGACAAACAAATAGAGTATCTTGATTTCTTACATTTTTCCATTTAATATATTTTCCGTTTGCAATTTTTCTGTTTTTATTCATTTTTTGTTCAAATATGCCAATAGTGAGTCTGAGAGTCTGAAAAATCTGAAAGCCGTGTCAATATTGAACAGCTACCTATTTTTTGTTGGCCATTATTGCCAATGAAATTGCATTTTTTTCGCCAAATCAAATAAAGCCTCTCCCTTTGGCACACGACTCGCCGGTTACATTTATTGGATTGTGTCGACAATTAAATGCTCAATTTTGTTTGATTAATTTATGGACATTGCCGGGGGGACTTTGCCGAGGGGGAGGTGGCTGGGTGGGGGGAGTGGGTGCTTGCGAAGGACTTACATGCAGTTTATGTGCAAAATTAATTGCAAGGCTTGCCCGCCTTTGCTCATTTCGTTTGTTTGCCACATTCTGTTTCCGCTCCACTTCCAACTGAAGTTGCAATCCTGCCAATCCTCGCCATCCTGGCAGTCCTCGCCATCCTGTTGCTCCTTTCGTTTCTCTCCATGGATTTAGGTTAGTCGTTCATCTTAAATTAGTTAATTTTAATCAACGTTCCGCGGGTTTGCTTCAAAAAGTGGTTCAGGATGGGGCAGCGGCGTTAGGTGTGACGGGGTGGCCAGGTGAGGGGTCACAGGGTGGCCACCTGTCACTCAGTCAATTGCTTCCGTTTCCGTTTGACGCTTCCCATCCGGCGCAGGAAAAGCAAGTGGTCTGGTTATGGCTTCATCCGTCTGGCATGCCATCGGCATTGTTGTCGCTTCGCTGGATTCCAGCGATTTCCAAGAGCACTTGGAAAAGTTTTGGGTAACAAATATATTTTATTTTTTATTTAATTAATTAAATAATTAAAATATCACGTCAGTTAGATATTATTAGAGCTTCTATAACAAAAATGTGGGTTAAAAAGAGGTCATAACTAGGCATAGTAGTAGTACTAAGTAAGTATTTCTCACAGTGCTTGCTTAGATACCGTGTGTATATATGTGGTATTGGGTCAGTCGGGAAGGCAGCGAAGCATTACACCTCCAACCCCTGACCCCAGCCACCCCACACCGGTCGGCCACCTTAAATTAACCCTTCGCTGGGAGGTGGTTGGTCAATAACCTTAATTGCTCATCAATTTTCACAGCAGAAACGGGCGAAACATGAGAGTCACAGTAACAGGGCTGTAACATCAGCGGCAAGGGCGCTAATCAGTCAACACACAGGACCTCAAATCCCAGTCCTGTTACTGCGGTCGATGTGTGTCACTATGCTAGATGAGATGTCCTTTAAATAAAACCATCCCATATCCGGCATTTAATCAATAATTCGCCAGGCCAAACTCGGCTTAAATCTGAAGCTGACAAAGTGTCCGGCAAAGTGTCCCAAAAAAGATGATGGAGGGAAAAGAAAAGAAAGCCAGGGACCAAGTTTAAAGCTTCATTATAAGTTGAGAAGAGGTAGAGAAAGCTTGGTGTGGTTATAAAGGAAGTTTTGATACTCTTTCAGGATATATTTTAAGGTTTGAAGCTTTAGAATGGGAATTAAGGTTCACCTGGAAACAGTTTTGGCGGACAAGCGGACAAACGGACAGGACTCTATTTATTTTAGACATATTTGAGGAAGTTTAAGTAGATTTTAAAGGTTTCTTGTAGAATATAGCTTTAAACCTAGGAGTGGGGTTAATTAGGAATATAGAAACGGACAAACGGACAAGACTTTTATGCGGACAAACGGACACTATGTCCGTTTATAGACTCTGGATTAGAAAAAGTCAACTTAAAAGAATCTTAGAAGTCTATAGCTTTAAAACTGAGATACTGTTTCAACTAGTCCCCCCCTTTTTTTTAGTTTTAAAGCTCCTTGAGAGAGTACAAAAAAGGGGAAAATGAAAACTTTAAAGTAAGCCCCTTCTTCATGTAAAAGTAAATATTGAAGTGCACCCAAGTTGGTCTCTATTTTCTGGTAAAATAGTAGGATTTTGGGGAGGCCACTTGCCAACATTGTCTTTTGGTCAAAATAACAAAAAAGCGACCGCAAAAAAGCCCCCTAACATCCTCTCCCACTGAACTTGCTACCAAAAATAAACAGACAAGAGCATTAGTGGCAGAAAGCAAGTTGCAGCACTAGAAATAATAGGACATGTTGCAAGTGCAACTGAGGGGATCCAATAGCATTGCGAAAAAAATATAAACAGTCTACCAAAACAACAGCTGGGGAAGAATGTGATTTATTCCATTCTATTTGATTTTTTTTTGTGGCCCAAAGTGCCAATAACCAGAATCGTCAGAGACAAAAAAAAAACCTTTACATGAATGACAATTGTGTTGGCAAATTAAAAAGGCCAGAAAAATAAATAAAGTTAATAAATCCAATGGCCTTGTGGAAGAATATTTTTATTTGTGGCAAAAAATATTTGGCTAAAATAGGCCAAAGCCAAAATTTATGCTTAAAGCCAATCAAGCTTCTTGTGAAATATTTTATGAACTGTTTAGACTTTAAGGCTGGAACCAAAAGAACATTTTTAATTGGCAGTAAGACCTCTGTGTAAAGGCCAAAATACACAAAATGCGGCAAAGACTGTGATGAAAATTAAGAGACACAACACAGCCATATATGCAATGAAAACAGAAGCACACTGTTGTGGAAATAAATGAATAAAATTAGCCAGCAGACAGCTATGACTGAGCTCTGGAAGGTGGCTTAAAAAATATATATTAAAAATACACTTCACCCTTGAAAGTAGTATTAAAAAAAAAATAAAATAATTGGCAAGCAAGCTTGGGCAAAGGAAAAACTATTTAAATATCTAATAAAACACTAAAAACTTGCTCCAGTCTGTCTGGGTGTGGATTGGCGAGCATTTGACACAAAAACACACAAAAAAAATATCAAAAAGTTGACTAAAATAAAATGGGCTAAAAGTAAACTGCCAAAAGGCAAAACACAAACAAAAAAAATACAAATTTTTATTAGTTTTTTGTTGTTGTGTCTTTTCTGTTTTTTTTAGCCAGCACTTTTGTGTAAAACAAAATGCAACAGCATAAAAAAAAATATTTAATGAAAAAAAAAAAAAGGGAAAAGAAAACGAGAAAAGTGTTGCCAACATTTGCAGCGCTTTTAGATGAAAAGTTTTTGAAAAAGTTGTAAACTCTGGGCTCTATGTATTTAAATGCTGAAATAGAGAGGCCAAACTTTACGGGGCAGTGGGCCCAAAGGACAAAATAAAACCAGACGAAGGACAGGACGCTTGCACCGACCGACCACCGACAGGACACACAAAAACCAGAGCCGGATAAGAGAGATTAATTTTATGGCAAATTAAAGCTCATGTTGAACTACTTGTTGGCATTGAATTGGAAAAAAAACCAGTTAGTTTCAAGCCTTTGAGGAGGAAAACTACATTTAATTAAGATTTTCACTAACATGTTTGCTCTCATCAATTAAATAAATAAATCCTGTACTGGCTATTGGTGATAATCGAGTAAATGTTGACTTTTGGGATTACAATAAATTGCCAAAATTTTTGGCCATAATCTGCTGAATTTTTGTTTGACGATTACATCTGGCTCCCATATGCATCCTTCCATACTATCCTTCCGGCCGCCATCATCCAACCCAATTTTGATGGAATCCCCAACTGTTTCCCGTTTCTTTATAAACGGCGATATGGGCACTGAGAAAAATAATATTCAATTAGTTATTTTATATAAGTATTTGATTTTTAAGTGGTATTAGTATAGGCTTGACTATAGCTTTTTACAAACTGAAGTGCATTCTTTATAGAAGTTTGGAAAGAGATCATCCAAGATCGGGTAATCCCAGACTTTATTGTGAAAATAGTTTCTTGATTTCTTTCAGTGTCCTTCTGACCGGCTTAATCTTGAGCCTTTGTCTTGGTCCTGTGATGGCTGTGTGTTTGCCACTGCCACTGACTGTGCCACTCGGCAATTCCACACTTTCACTTCGTTGGCAACCAGTTGTGGAGCTCCGGAGCTCCGGAGCACGGCAGTGCACTTAACAAGGTGCTTCGAGGCAAAAACAGAAGAGCCAGAAGAAACAGAACGAAAGGTAGTGGGTAATTTTTGGCCAACAGGGAGGCGGGTGCTGGGCTTGGGGGTCAGGTAGTGTGGCTGGCAGTGGTGGTGGTAGCAGTACCCTTTTAATGTGGCACAATCATGGCACGAACTTGCCTCAATCACATGTGGGAATTCAATTAAATAAACGAGACTTGCACAGAGACCTGAAGAAGAATCCGGAGTCCCGCAAGTAAGTGAGTGAGTGGGTGGGTGGGTGGTTGCACGAGTGGGAGGTACGAAGTGAGTTGCATTAAATGCTTAGATTTGCAGCTAAGTGCAATACACACACACGTGGACTCGTCTATATCCTTTCTATATCTGGGGATAGGTGCACACCTATTCACGCATACAGATAGACAAGTACAGTTAGATCCCCGAGCGACCGGAAGTCACTTTTAGCTAACAACGGAAGTTGCAAACGTCTGCTGGTTGTTGCTATTGTTGCATCCTGCTTGTTAGTCGCCCTAGGTGTCCACTGAGAGAAAAGTTATAAGAAATTATTGGTTAAGCATTAAAGGATATACAAATTATAAGTATTTAAGGAATTAATATGCCTTCTTTCTTAAAATATTCACTTAAATAAATATTAATCTTTAAACATTCTTACTTTAATATTCATTTTGAAATATTTATTTAATAATACGTGCTTAAAAATTAATTTAGAATAAAAAGATCTTTACATCTTTAGTTAGTAAATATTATTTTAATTCAACAGCAACTTCCTTAGATAATATCATCCTTTGAAGCCTTAACACCTTACCTATTTGTACAGTGTAATTATTTTGATTTATGTATTTTAATATTAATATTCATAATTGATTAGAAGGCATTTTTGGTAGAAAGAAAATGAGTTTGAAGATTTTCTTGCCGTGTAGTTTTTATAAAGTAAACTTTTTTAATATACTTTACCTCAGGACATTCAAAGAGAGGGACCTTGAAAAGAAGACTTGCTCCTTATAGGTTTTCTATTTGAAAGAAATTAATTTTAAATACTTGTTGGAATTATTTTTAAGAGATATAAAGTTTAGTGTTAGTGTTGCTCTTGCTGATGCCTTTGGCTTTGGATTTGGCTTTGGGTTGCTGGTTTTATAATCGCCAGTGAAGCTGCAACAGCAACAACAGCAACATCCGTGGCCGAAGAGCCGAAGTTGCCTCGTTTTGGTTCGTTTGGTCGAGGCGAGTCCTTTGGCCAGGACCAAAAAACCTTTTAGTCGAGTGAAAGTTCTTCAGCCTAACGGACGTGTCATTAAAAATAAAAAAAAATATATCCTTCTTGGGACTTGGTGTTTTTGTTTTTTGGCGGGCTGTTTGAAAAAGTCTTACAAAAGTATTTATATTTTTTTTTCTGTGAAAATTTCGAGTGTAACGATTGTTTTTTAAAATGAGGGACTATCCTTCGGTGCCGAATGTCTTTCGTGTGGCCTCCACGCACAGCATTAATAGCGAAAATCCCTACAATAATGCCAAGAACTTGAAAGTCATCAGCAATCCGAATAATTCGAATTCAAATCCAAAAAGTCAGGAATCGCAACAGAAACCTTTGGCCATGCATCAGCTGACAACTAGTGCTTCTATTGAGAGAAGTAATATATCGCAGCATCAGCAGCAGCAGAAGCAACATCAACAACAGCAACAATCCCCATATGCAACATTGCCGAGGGGCCAGCGATTCGTTTCCCAGCAACAGCAACCAACTGGGGTGATCAACACCATTTCTGGGAGTATCCCGGCCACAGGATTCGGTTCCATGGCTGGCAGCTTCAGTGATCTGCAACTCAACAACATTGGCAACAACAGCAGCATGAACAGCAACAGGAGACAACAGCAACAGCAGCAGCAACAGCAGCAGCAACAGCAACAGCGACAAGTAACTGGCATTGCCAATTACAAAACACAAAATGAGCTGCAACAGCAACATCAGCAGCAGCAACAGCAACAGCAGCAAATACAATTGCAACATCAGCAGCAGCAACAACATATTCTGCGACAACAGCAACATCATTTGGCAGGCGGCATTGTGGGCGTGCCTGATCATCAGGGCGGTATCAACACTATAGCCAATACCAGTGGAGGCTACCTGTGGCTACTCACTCCCGTGGCAGCCAGGTAAGTCGACAAATCGGGGTTCTATACTTGTAGAACTTGAATTACTTTGTAGTCAAAGCATTAATATCTTGTCCGTGTGTCCGTTTGTCCGCCAATTTGTCATTTATACAAGCCAGGGCTTTAATTTGAAAGCCATTGCCTTTTAATTTAGTTTTCAGCCCTTTTTCCAGCAGCATGTGAGTTGCTACCCATAATGTTTTATTCGTTTCTTCCTTGGATTTTATTTAAAAATGTTTACTTTACATTTTAGGTAACCCCTAAAATGTTTTCCCTTTTTAAAAACTATTTCATTGAAAAAAAATATGAGAAAAACATAGCCCAGTTACCAATTTCCGTTTCGTGTAGTTTTTATTGGCCAACTTTCAAGTGTTTGGAGCACATTATGCCGCAGAGTAGAGCTGGCAAGTTTTCAGCTCTTTTTCGCTTTAAAGGTCACATATCATAGATTTTTTTTTACAAAAAAAATAAGAAAATATTTAAGAAATTCCTGCGAAAAAAAAACGGAGTTGTCGAATCCTTTAAAACTGATGATAAACAGCTGGAATTCCAGAAGCTTGAATTCTTGCAAAAGGCGCCCACATATACGAGGATATATATGTGTATATATATATATGTATTTTCTTGGCAATTTCCTGGCTCCGTCTCATTTCTGTTTAAAGAAAAACTAAAGGAATGTCAGTGGAGCGATTTCCACGTTTCACGTGCCCCGTGAACGACAACAACACCAGGAGACCTGCCTGGCATAAGACAGGACCTGCCTGGCAAAGGCAGCTTCTCACTCCTCGGGTCGTCCTTGTCAGGCGGCAGGAGCCAACGAGACAAGACATCCTTGCGCTACCGCCGCCTTCATCCTTGTTGCTTGACAAATAATTGTGTTAGCGACACAAATCACTGCAAAGTGGGCTTAATTTGTTCGCAAACTATTTCGCACGAAAGTGCAGTGCAAGAGGAGAAATACTTAAGAATACGGAGGTCGCCGACTTACCTCCAGGATCTTCCCAACAAATCACAAGCCATTCTTCAAGTGTAAGCATTGTGTGTAGGCAATGAGATGGAAAGGTATGGGGGAGTGTATTACGATTTATTCAGTCATTGTTCCCCCGCTATACAAGTTGCTTAATTTCATTTGGTTTTCAGTTTCTGTTTCAGCAAATTGCGCTCACAGGCTCCCTCGGAATGCATCCTCTTGAAGCCTGCCGTGCGAAAGATCTGGCCACACCTCTCGCACTTGTGTGACCAGTTGTGGTGGCCAGCCTCTCGTTGATGTTTGTATAAAGAACGGCTATTTAAGGGGAGATTATATTAGTACATTTCTAGTTTCTAATAGTTTATGAAATAATTTTAAATAATCTTAGGGATATTTTAGAATAAGATTAAATTGGAGAAGCTAGAAGATGGCTATTAACTACACAAGAAAGGCAAGGAATTTAGTTAATTAATATCTGATTTTGTTTAGTTTGAAAATGTAGACAAGCAAACATGTTTTTTTTAATAATTTCAAATTAAGTGAGCAACAAGTGAGTACAAAAGCTTATCGATAATTTCTCATATGCTTTCCGAACAACTACAGCCACACTAGACATTGTTTACAAAACATTGACTATTAAAGCGTTGACAATTGATGGAAACACAAATTAGATCGAGTTAAAAGGATAAAAATATAAAGCGAATAGCTAGAACTAACTTAAGCTTAAACTTATCGCTTACATACCGTAGAGCAAAGTTTTGTTTACATGCCGGAACCGGGCACATAAAGATGCGTCCTGTCGAAGATCTGGATCGTGGGTTGTCCCCGTCCGGATCGTTACCACCTTTGGGTGGGATATTCTCCTTGTTATCGTCGTTGAAGACGCTAGGGCCGTAAATGGGGAAACCTTCCTTGGGACGACGACCTCTCTTGGCCTTGACCTTTGGCTCCAGTTCCTGGCTGTTTGGCATGGCATCCGAGGCGGAGGCCGACGAGGATGTGGAAGATGGTGACGATGATGTCGAGGTGGTTGCCACCGACCCTGGCGATGGCGACTCTACCGACGATGGCGATGATGAGGACGATGTGGGCGAATCATCCGACGGCATAAAGTTTAGGTTTTCGTTATCGACCTCATCGGAGTCGAGGTGAAGGGGATCGTCCTCATGATGAGGCGATGGCGATCGACTGGGTGGCATACCTCCCATCTGTTTGGCAAAGTCCGATGCGATTTTGGCAATTGTGGAGGCGGCTGGACGACGACCTCGGCGATGCGGCCTTCCGTTGTGACTGAACTCGTGGGTGGCTGAGGAAGGGTCGTAGCGTGGCATCAACACCTTGCTTGTCCTGATCTCGATGGAGCGACGCACCCCAATCGGCAGACGATCGCTGGCCAGCCAGGCTTCGCTCTCCAACTGTTCACGGGTCTGATTGGCGAGTTCTCTGTAGGACTTGTACCGTCTCCGGGTCGAGCAGTCTACGATTTCTTTCTGGGCGGGTTCTGCAGGTCGCTCATACAATGGCAGATTGGGATGCAGAATCCGGGCAGCTTAAAACGAAAAAAAAAATAAAAATAAAACACAAAGCACAGAATTAATGAAAATCCGAATCAGATTTCAAAGGAAAATGTACCTTCGTAGCGTTCATAGAATTCTTGTCGCGAGTTGTTGTACCGATTTGAAAATAGACTACGCATTGTTTGGATATTGGTTACACTTACTGGGCTTTTGGTTTGATTCTGTAACTTTTCCCGAAATTTACACTGAACTGTTGAACTGAATAACTAAAATAGCAATATATATATAAATATACAACTCTCAAAAAATATGATCTGGAATAAAACCGAAAGTCGAACTGCAGGTTGGTAGGTTCGGAACTAAAGTGAGGTATGAAGGTATGCCCCAATACATCAAACTTTGACACTTTGGATTTGGATACAATATGGCCTACTAATTCTCAAACAAATACGAATGTTCTGAATTCCCATTTCAATTTAAAGTTATGTCTTAAAAGTTGTGTTGTGTGAGAGATGAAGAGTGTATGGGAGCAAGGGTAGAATGGCAGTGTTTATATTACAAAGCCAACAGTGTTGCCAGAAACTTTTGTTTGTTATGGCTTAGTGTTGCCAGAATATGAAAAGTATAAAGCTTATTATTTTCACAACTATTTTAGTTTCCCGCCTTTTTGTTGAATTATTGGATTTTTAAGTAGATTTGTTTTGTATTAAGATGGAAATGTTCCCAAAAGGTAAAGACAGTTCAAATAATGTTGTTTGACCTTAAGGCTTATTTATAAACTGTTTATTAACTAAATGTTAAACCATTTAAATTGTGTTTTTATTAGAAAATGTATACTCCTCATATCAATAGCCAATATTTCACACTTTAGAACTTTAAAAACACATTTTGATTTCCCCGATTTCTGAAACTCAATTGCCAAACAAACAAAAGTTAGCATAATGGCTTGTTTACACTTCCATTGGCCAAAATACCCAGCTATGCACTGCAAGAAACCACAAAAAAGCAACACAACTGTATAGAATAGAACTGGTGATTTATTATGATTGGCGCTTTTGTCGTTTCGAGTTGGGAAACTCAATTTAAAAAGTAAATGCTTGGCATTTGATGGATTCGGCCAACTTAAAGTGCACTCATGAATGTATTTACGAATACCTGCGAATATAAATTCAAGTGCCAACAAAATTCTGCACCAAAACCTAACCAACCTCTGACCTTTTTTTTTTCGCATTTTTTATTTTTTTTTTTTTTTGTTTTTTTGGCATATTTTTCAGCGCCAACAATTTTATTTCCTGCGATGGCGAATGGCGGTGGCGACATTTATTTGCATATCACACTGAGTGTGGAGAAAGCGGCGAAAGTGGAGAGTGGAGTGGAGTGGAGAGAGTGCCTCACAGTTCCGCACATACATTAACTCCCTTTTTTCCGACCATTTTTTGTTTTTTTCTCATTTCGAAAGCCCAATAACCACAAAATAGGTTCAAGTATTTTTTAATCATCAGCCAAAACAAGCTCCATGCATGCTTCAATTTCTGGTATGAGGGAGTACCTGGGAAGGGAATGACATTTCCCTTGATTCCCCCAATAAAGGAAATTATTGGGTCGCTCGTTTCCCGGCAAATTTTTGACATAGATTTGGGCTTAGGACTTAGGAAGTGCATCTCTTCAATGCACTGAGAGATGGGTACTTAGTACTTAGTATACTTAGTATAGTTGTTTTAGGCCTAATACTTATACTATGCAAGTAGTAGGTCCTTTTAAACTAATACCACAAATTATTATACAATTCTTAAAAATTAGAATTGTAATTAATTCTAGATAGTTATCTTTTTTTGTTACAGTGCCTTAATAAGCATGCTTTCTGATTGTTACTTTCTGCTTTTTGCAGCATATCGGTGGCCATTGTCATCGCCGCCCTGGCAGGACCCCAATGGCTCTTCACCGAGGAGAAGCTTCCCAATTCCAACTACAACGGGACGGCCAACTTCAATGCCCTGGACGACGGCGCCTACATCACCAAATACACCAAGTCCAGTCTCTGGATATTGTGCACCACCCTGCCAGGTGAGTGTGTAGTTGCCACTGAAAATGAATACAAATGTGGTGCAAGCAAGTGTGGGTGTGTGCCCCAGGATGTGGCAGGAACAATGCACCAAAAACCCGATGCGTTACATTGCATTTCGCTTGGCCTGGATTTAATAATTGCCACCAGAGGCCTAGGCTTTGGCCAAATTAAAGTGCCGTCCGTCACTCAGTCAGTCAGTTGATCAATCAATCAATCATTCAATCTGGTAACATGTCAGCCAGCTACTCAATTACAGCTCACAGGGGCATTGGCTATTTGAACTATGCTTTATTCATTCAAAAGGATTTTTTTTTAACAATCCAAGGATAGTTCGTCACCAATATTTATGGGAATAATTTATGAAGTTGTCCCTGAATTCGTCACTGGAACTTTGCCTTCTCAAGAGACTGTTTCTGGTTGTTAATTATAATAGAAACAACATTTTGTGTTATGATTAGAAAATTAAAAGCTAAGTTCCTTCGTCACTGCAATTTCTCAAAATATTTTTTTCAGGCAATACCTTCATTTTTATTTGCTTTTCTATGCTTTAAAAACTAAAACAAATAATAGAAAGGAAAGAAAATGTAAAAGACCGCCTCGTTTATGGGCATTTTTAGTGACCCTTCTTGGGGGGCAGGATGCCTCCTAGGGATTGGATCAACTGCAGCAGACTGGTCCGCATGGCGGTGATCTGTTCCCAGGCAATCAGTAGAGAACTGGTGGCATAGCCACACCGGGTCACATAATCCGCTACATGATCGGACATGCAGAAGAGATGGATACCCGACTGGGGATCACCGTGCTGTTGGGACTGTTGCTGGAGACAGCGTCCGGTAACGACCACAAAGTCCCAGGCTCCGAGGGGTGCTCGCAAAGTTTCCGCTACTGCACCCGCCAGCTTGCTATGGCAATTGTCCTGAGAATCATAATGAAGGAATTTTCCATCCGGCCGGGAAACCACTAACAAGGACCAATGTCCATGGGGTCTGTAAATGGGATTGATATTTATTTTCTGCCTTCAGTCCTTTAAAGGATAAATAAAGTATACCTGGGATGAGTGGACAACGGTAGCAGAATAAAGGGCTTCTCGTGGAGGCGTCGATCCCGGACCGTGTGCCTTAGCTCCCTCATATCCATGTGCCCCAAGCGGGCGGTCAGAGCCGGAGGCAGGAACATCAGATCCGTCTCGGTGCGGTAGCGACGCTGCTGCAAGTACGTGTAGTAAAAGGCCACCAGGCGCTCGTTGACTCCTTCGCTCGAGGACTGCAGCAACTGGACATCGGAATGGCGGAGCGAGATGTCCAGGAAATGCAAAGCCACTAGACTCGGTTGGGATCGCGCCTGGTGCGGACCGTCCCCGCTGCCCCGCTCCGCCCCCGAAGCACTGGATGCCCCGACCGCCCTCTCATTACCCTCCGGCGCTGGAGCGGCATGGTCCTTGGCCTTGCTTTTTGACTTACCCTTGACCTTGGACTTGGATTTGCCCTTCAGCTTGCCCTTGGACTTGATCTCCTTGGGCTTCTTGATGTCATTCTCGATAATGACGGTGACGACCTTCTGCAAGTCCTCGACGACGGCATCGGCGGCCGGCCATTTGTGTTTTTTAAGATGTCCCTTCTTGGCCAGCGGCATCTCTGGAACTCTGCAACTGTGGAACTCGGGAACACTGGAACTCTGTGTCTTTTCTGGTATTTTGATGGTGTTCGGTGGCTACATTTGGGTGACAGGGGAACTATGACAAAGGTGTAGGCAAGGAGTGCTTTGGTTTCAAAATCTTTAGCTTCTCTGGGGTTTGAGTTATAGGTTTTTGCTGGTTTCTGGAGGTTCTATTATATAAATTCTTAATATATTTCTCTTACATATTTTAATCTATATTCATTAAAAATTATTTAATTATTATTAGGCCTGGATGTGGACTCATATAATTGCGTTAAAATAGATTACTTTCCCAAGGAAGGCTACCAACCAGATCCACATGATTCGACGCCGGCAATACCTTGTAAGTGTTTGATTAAAATAATATAAAATATAAAGATTATAAAGATATCTTGTAGATTTTATTACAAAACTAAAAACCAAATGTATCTGAACTCATCCTTTTTCCTCACACTTTTTTGAGTGTATGTACTGGGCTTCCACCTGAATGAATCCATCTCAGAGGTGATGCTTTCATTCCCAGCAGCGCCAGCCACTGCATCTTAATGGGCTTACCTGGCTGGCTTAATCAGGTGCTTAACCAGGCGAATGCCTTTAAATCCGGCCAACACACAGTCACCTGGCTGACTGGACCAAATTGAAATTGATTTATTGTTGTTTTAGTTGCCACACACGAACATCCACACGAAATTTAGTTGCCTGAATGGGAATTAAAGGCAAAGTTTTCATATGATTGGTGGTCTTTGGTCTTTGGTCTTTCGCATTGTCGGGGTCACCAATGTGAATTTATGAAATCGAATCGAGGCCTTCAATGGCATTCCATTAATTTGCCAAACAATTCAATGAGACTATGAAATTCCTACGTGCATATACACGTAGGACCAACAATGTTAACTAAAAATTCCTTTAATTAACAAATATGGTCTTTGGCTTTTGAAATGTCGGGATCGCCAAAGCCCTTGTTGTAATTCAAATCAAAGTCTTCAATGACATTTCATTCATTTACAAAACAATTCAATGAGCCTCTCAAATACCTACATTGTATATTGCAATTATATTTTATATACATTAATGCTGTTTTGTTGTCTGAACTCACAAATCAATTCCTGAAAACTAATTCCCATTTGACCGCGGGTCTCAATTTTCAAAATGAAACTATTAAGTCAAAAAGCCCAAACGATTTGCTGCTGTGATTATATACCGTATATGTACGTATATAAATATATATTTTTGATTTCCTCTTGGTTATTTTGACACTCGACAAAGTCAAGACAAAAGGACAACGAAGCCAAATGGCCGCAGGACAAATGTGACAGTTTTTCTCGTCACATACGAAGCATGATTTTAGACAAAATGAATTGTGGTTCAAGGCAATTTTCAATTATCTCTGCCACAAGTTTAGGGATTTAAGCTTGAAACAATGGCCAGGAGTTTATTGAATAAAAAATGATTGAGGGATTACAGGGATATCTTACCCTAGCAGATCCCCTCAACCCTCCTCCAAAGGACATCCTGAACAAATGTTTATGGACGATGAATATACGGCCCACGGCGATGTCCATATCTCCGCCACTTCTTGTCCGATTCTTGGGAGTGTCTTAATCGATTTCTATATAGTTTCTCCGTCGCTCTGCATCAAAATCTGAATACAAAATATTTTTTGGATTTTTTCTCAATTTTTCCCATGGGATCCCCTTAAAAAGCAGGAAACCCCCATTTGGCCCACGGCGATGTCCATATCTCCGCCAATTCTTGTCCGATTCTTGAGCGGAGTGTCTTAATCGATTTCTATATAGTTTCTCCGTCGATCTGCATCAAAATGTGAATACAAAATATTTTTTGGATTTTTTCTCAATTTTTCCCATGGGATCCCCTTAAAATGCAGGAAGCCCCCATTTGGTCCACGGCGATGTCCATATCTCCGCCAATTCTTGCCCGATTCTTAAGCGGAGTGTCTTAATCGATTTCTATATAGTTTCTCCGTCGATCTGCACCAAAATCTGAATACAAAATATTTTTTGGATTTTTTCTCAATTTTTCCCATGGGATCCCCTTAAAATGCAGGAAACCCCCATTTGGCCCACGGCGATGTCCATATCTCCGCCAATTCTTGTCCGATTCTTGAGCGGAGTGTCTTAATCGATTTCTATATAGTTTCTCCGTCGATCTGCATCAAAATGTGAATACAAAATATTTTTTGGATTTTTTCTCAATTTTTCCCATTAAAATGCAGGAAGCCCCCATTTGGTCCACGGCGATGTCCATATCTCCGCCAATTCTTGTCCGATTCTTGAGCGGAGTGTCTTAATCGATTTCTATATGGTTTCTCCGTCGATCTGCATCAAAATCTGAATACAAAATATTTTTTTGATTTTTTCTCAATTTTTCCCATGGGATCCCCTTAAAATGAAGGAAGCCCCCATTTGGTCCACGGCGATGTCCATATCTCCGCCAATTCTTGCCCGATTCTTAAGCGGAGTGTCTTAATCGATTTCTATATAGTTTCTCCGTCGATCTGCACCAAAATCTGAATACAAAATATTTTTTTGATTTTTTCTCAATTTTTCCCATGGGATCCCCTTAAAATGCAGGAAGCCCCCATTTGGTCCACGGCGATGTCCATATCTCCGCCAATTCTTGTCCGATTCTTGAGCGGAGTGTCTTAATCGATTTCTATATAGTTTCTCCGTCGATCTGCATCAAAATGTGAATACAAAATATTTTTTGGATTTTTTCTCAATTTTTCCCATGGGATCCCCTTAAAATGCAGGAAGCCCCCATTTGGTCCACGGCGATGTCCATATCTCCGCCAATTCTTGCCCGATTCTTAAGCGGAGTGTCTTAATCGATTTCTATATAGTTTCTCCGTCGATCTGCACCAAAATCTGAATACAAAATATTTTTTGGATTTTTTCTCAATTTTTCCCATGGGATCCCCTTAAAATGCAGGAAACCCCCATTTGGCCCACGGCGATGTCCATATCTCCGCCAATTCTTGTCCGATTCTTGAGCGGAGTGTCTTAATCGATTTCTATATAGTTTCTCCGTCGATCTGCATCAAAATCTGAATACAAAATATTTTTTGGATTTTTTCTCAATTTTTCCCATGGGATCCCCTTAAAATGCAGGAAGCCCCCATTTGGTCCACGGCGATGTCCATATCTCCGCCAATTCTTGTCCGATTCTTAAAAGGATTGTCTTAATCGATTTCTATATAGTTTCTCCGTCGATCTGCATCAAAATCTGAATACAAAATATTTTTTGGATTTTTTCTCAATTTTTCCCATGGGATACCCTTAAAAAGCAGGAAACCCCCATTTGGCCCAAGGCGATGTCCATAGTCTCTAATAATCCCCATAGTCTCTAATATTCTAAACGGATTTTTATATTTATTTTTATTATATTTTGGTGATAACAATGTTTTCTTTTTTAAATAGATACTGTCACTAAATCGTGTCCCATATTCCTGGCCGCTGGTGTGTTTCTGGTGATCAGCTTCATAGTGTTTTTGATTCCCACCTGTTCGCATCAAAATAACTTATATTACTTCAGTGCTGGGATACTTTTTATTGTTAGTGGTGAGTTTTTATTAAAATTTGTATTCTTAAGATAAAAAATGTTTATTAATTACTGTCTTGTTACAGGTTTGGTAATGCTCATTGGCCTGATTGCTTATATATCCATATTGAAAGCGGAAATTGGATCGAAGTTGAGGCCTCGATCGACTCTACAACCGGCTCTGTTCAAAGTAACTTACGGACAAAGTTTCTTTCTCTTCGTTTGTGGATTTATTGTTACGGAATTTGTGGGTGTTTTGAATATATTTCTATTTATTAATCTGCAGGAAGTGAGTTATTACAGTGTAAGTTTTTAAGACTAAGAGGTTGAAGCTTTAACTATTACTTAATATAGTATCCTATCCTCCAAACTATAGTCGTACTAGTTTTAAAAAAGGGTTCTGTTATATATTTTCTATTTGTTCTCTTAGCTCTGGCTTATATCCTTTTAAACCTGAGACTTCCTAGAATTTTTACTTACTCTTCCCTTTTAATATTTCCATATCCCCCACTTCCTGCCCAACATCCTGTTACACATTTTAAATATTAACTTAAACTTGTTACGTTAACACTTTTGACATTTCCTTGCGGAAAAGTGCATACATATTCCATAGCAATTTTTCTGTGTTGTCCTTTCGCGGCGTTTTACTCCTTCGTCTGGTTGATTTCCTGCCTTTATCCTGGCTATCCTTTTTGGCGCTGCAGCGTCACCCAGCCCATAATTCTTCCGCTCGCGTGCAGGATGAGTCCTTGGGGGATTTAAATGCATTTCCCATCCTTTCCCTATTCGGTTTGCATTTTCCTTCGACAGTTTATTTATTTATGCTCCTTATTTTTGTATTTTTTATAGCGATTGCCCTGCTTCAGTGTCGCCAACATCCAGGCCAAGTTCAAGGAAGGCGCCGTCCAGCATCCTTTGAGCCAATCCTACAAGCGTTACAAGCAGCCGGGCACTCTGGGCAGCCAGGACGGGCTGCAAAGGACACGGTCGAGGAGCGATAATCCGCAGTACTCCTCCAGGAATGCCAGTACTCATCATTCTCAGCAGTCCCAGTCGCAGCCAGGTTCGAGAATCCTTCGGAGTGGTGGAAATCAGCGCCAGCATCAGGTTCATGATGCCAGGACACGGCCTCCAGCACATCATCTGGGTAATTATGGGCATCCAGGACAGACGCAAACCTTGCCAGGAGCCTGCCGGAAGCATCCCAATGCGGGTTCCAACTTGAATCTCTATCTTCACAATGATTTGGACAGGCGGTGAGTGGGAAAGTCCTTCTATTATCCTTCTAAGGATTAAATAAGTTTAAAAAATTCCATCTAGTTTCTATTTTGAGAAACCTGCCGTTTCGAAATGCAATCTCCACTCTCGGAGCTTCGCCAAATCCTTGAACGAACTCTGCACCGAGGCTGCTCCTCCACCTCCCCCACCTGCTCCACCGACCACCACCACGGCACCGGCTCCTTCCCAGTTTGCTGATCTGCCGCAGGAGTTCCCCCTCACCCGGTCCGTGTCCACCACCACCGAGATATACACAGGACCGGCCGGGTCTGGGGCGAGTGCGGCGCCACAAACAGGACAATTGAAGCGGAAACAGCAAAGAAACATGGCCACCAACACTTCCGGTTCGCAGCTGGAGGATCAGTCCAGGCTGAGTGGCCTGAAACGCGGCCTGCGGAAGACCAAGGACGAGCTTTTCCAGGAATTCTGTCGACGAGCAGGGATGCGAAGTAAACCGAAGAATATCTACTACATCAGTGGCAGTGAGGGGGCTGGGGAGGAGGGCGAGGACGAAGGCAGGGCAGGGGAGCTGGAGCTGGAGAGGCGAGAGGATGCAGGACATGCGAGAGACCCGGAAGTCCTGGACGATGATGATGAGGATGGCGACGATCACGGTTTCCGGCAATTCCGACTCGAAGAAGATCAACTTTATGTGGTGGGAGGTAAGCTCTGAAATATAATTATAAATATTAATCTTAAATACTAAATAATTAAAAAATAAATATTAATATTCAAAGACCACGCCCAGTTGGTTGTCCCCCGACGCTCCTCCATGGGCTTGGACTCTTTGGGGCAGCCTCTGAGGCGCCTCAACTCGAATCTCTCGCTTCACACGGACCAGGGAGCAGGAGCTGGAATCGCCGGAGGATCTGGAGGCGGAGCCTGGCCTCAGATGCAGAGGATGCCGTTCCCCCCGCCACCCAGCACCTTGCCACGCTGCTTCCTCCGCCAGTCCTCGGACTCCCTGCAGAGTGGAGGCTACAACACGCTCAGTAGCAGCCAGCAGAGGTTCTCCCAACTGATGCTGCAACATCAGCAGCAACTGCAACAGCAGAATCGTTACCTTTCCACCTTGACCTTGCCAGGAGCTGGAGGAGCTGCCTCCGGAGTTGGTGTAGGAGCTGGACAAGTCCCACCAAAATCCCAAGTTCAGTGGCCCGTGGCGATTCCATCGTCGCCGTCAAACTATTCCAACGGCTATCAGCAACATCCCCAGCCCATTTATCCAGGAGGAGCAGGATCTGTGCTGGGATCTGCAGCAGGAGCCACCAGTGTTTCCACCACCCACCCAGCCAAGTTCCAGAGGGCCTACGCCTTCGATGATCCGCAACGGAGATCCAGCTATGTGAGCGATGCCTTCGATCTAGACGAGATCGAGCGGGAGAGGCGGCGATCGCACGCCAGTCTCTTCGGCTTATCCCAAGGCAGGGATCCCTACGATCTCATCAACGGAACGGCAGTCTAAGGAAACCATTCCAATACCAAGAATAAGTGTTTATTAGAAATTTGTGAATGTATTGCGCACTATTTTGGCCAGGAGGGAGGACTATTACCAAAAATTAGTTAAAACTTAAGGAGATCTGTGTACATTAATGAAATATATATGTATCTGCGCACCAGTTTTGGCAAAAACACCAAAAGCAAGCTTTTTATTAATGACTGGCCACACTGTTTCCACAAAATTACACATGATCGGCATGGCAATGTGACCTTAGCTTGCCAGTGTTACCATATCTTCATGATCTCTTTAAAAAATAAGCTGTATTTGAACAATTTTATTTAAATTTCAAACATTTGAGGTTTATTTTTTAAGATTAACATTATTTTTTTTCACAGATTGACGCGTTTCCAGAACTCCTGGCTGAAGGACACCTCTGGTGTGGTGTCGGGACCCATTACGGCGTCCGCCACCAGATCCTGGAACACAAGGGCTGGGGATTTGCTGGCGAAACTGCTCGGCGAGGAGCTGGAGGTGGAGATGTCCAGGTGGAGGGCAGGAGGGACAGGAGGGACCTTCCCTGCTAGAGTCGGAATGGCAGAGAGAGATGGAACTGCCGGAAGTGGAGGAATGCCAGCTAGAGAAGCCACACTAGGAAGGGAAGCCACACTAGGGAGAGAAGGCACTCCAGGAAGAGATGTCACAGTCGGAGCAGTAACAGGAGCAGTTTGAGGACGCGGAGGAGCCGGAGGGCACAGAAGGAGACTCTCCCGCAATACCGAACTCGGTGTGGGAGCACTCACAGGACGCACTTTACTCGTTAGTGGCACAGAAATCGAATCCTTGTCGATTCCCGAGCCACCGAAGAGCAACTGCATCTTGGCCATGGAACGTTGCAGCTTCTGGCTGGGGGAGCTCCTAAAAAACGGAGCAACAGAAGCCGAAGGAGCAGTTCCATCGGCCAACTCAAAACTGGAACTGTCGCTGCTCGAGTCCAGGAGGGGATTGGGTTCGGAGGTCAGGCCGAGAGCCTCCTTGGCGCGACGGAAGAGCAGGCTCAGTTCCCCGCTGCTGCGGCTGCTCCTGGAGTGGTCCAATTCATTGAGCTGGAGGAGCGGGTCCAGCTGCTCCGACGGCTTGAAGGGCAATATTGGAGACTTGAAGGACTCCGGCAGTCTTGGCAATACTGGGATCTCGATTGGTGGTGGCGGGGCCAGCCAATCCTCCTGCTTGTCCATCTCCAGCTGATCCTGCGTGGAAAGCACTAGATCATCCCGCTTGTCGTGTCCGATCTCGCCCAGCAGCTTCTCCCGCGCCTCGGCAATGGCATTCGTAAAAGGATACTTGTCCTGCTGGCAGTCCTCCGGCTCTGAGAGCCACAGCGGCGAGGAGCGCTTCGACTCCACCATCCTGGGCAGGATGCGGTCCCTCTGCAGCTCCTCCAGCTGCGCCACACTGATGGCATCCTCCCGTCGCACCTTCCGCTGCCAGTCCCGGTAATGGTCCAAGGATCGATTTATCTGCTCGCGCTCCCTCTGGCAACTGGAGCGGATCCTGCGACGCGAGTCCTTCTCATCGGTTTCCCGGCGGGGCTTCTGGGGACTGGACTTTGGCGGCGTTTGGGACTTGGACTTGGTCTTCTCCAAATAGCTGAGGAAGCTCTTCTCGAGGAGATCGCTCTCCTGTTCCAGCTGCAGCATGCGATTTCTAGCGGGGATTGGGATGAAAATGAGAAGGTGAATCTTCCGGAGGATGTGGACAACTTACTTGGCACTTTGGAGAGCCTCCTCGAAGCTGGGGGCTTGAGAGGATCGAGTGGAGGTGGTGGGGGGTGGTGGCATGGTATTGGTGGCCGCATTCTGCATGGCAGGTCTGTCAGGAGCAGCATGCGGCAAGGATCTCGCATTTTCTTGGGTCCTTTGGTTGCCATTTGTGGGAGGAGAGGCCACAGGACCAGCTGGGACTATAAGAGTTTGAAGGATAGGATAAGATAAGGGTATCCTTGACAGAAAAATGGAAAAACTTACCAGGAACTTGTGCGGCACATGGTCCTGGCGCACTTTCAGGACTTCCAGGACCTTCTACAGGACTTCCTGTTTTACCGGATGGACCTCCTATAGCTGGCACACCTTCCAAGGCCGGCAGACCTAACCCTTGAGCTCCGTTCACCGCAGGACCTGGCATTAGAGCAGGATTGCTAGGATAACGAGACTCCAAAGGCATATAGCCGCCAGGACGCGAGGAAGTCACCTCCACCACTTGGTAGGGATAGCCCACAGCAGGATAGGCAGGATCGCCGTAGGGATGACGGACGTGCGGCGCCACAGCAGCTTCCATGGGAGTTTTCGGAGCGAGACTCCTGTTGGAAGGACGATCGTTGGGATAGCGGGGTGTAGAGACGCCACTGGAGGACACTATGCTGGAGGACATCACGGAGTTCCAGTTGCCGAAGCTCTCGTGGTTGTGGTCGCTCCACATGGGCAGGATGCGAGTGGCCTGCTCGGCGGCCAGCTCGGTCTGATGGATCTTCTCGGAGAGGATCTGGTGGTGGGACTCGTAGTGCTCCAGCAGGCGGAAGATCTTCTGGACAAGATCCCTTGCTTCGGCGGAGGAGTGGGAGTCGCGTTCCACGCGCTTGCAAAGGGTCTAAAGGATAATTATGATCATTATTGGTTAAAGGATTCTAAGGAAAGGACCACCTACCCTCCAGGAACTCTGGCGCCTGCTGAGCCTCAACATCTCCGCCTGGTGGCGCAACTTCACCTGGTAGAGCTCGTCCAGTCTGTCCTTTTGGAGCTCCAGGGCCTTGTTCAAGGACAGCTCCACCCTCTCGAGGAATATCTGGCCACTGGTGCTGTTCAGCATTTCGTCGATCCACTGCTCGTAGGATTTCTGGTGGGGATCGATGTACACCTCCTTGCAGCTGGCTTGGTTACAGGCATCCTGGTAGACCTTCCCGTCCGTTTGGATGTTGGCGCTCTTGGACTGAGTCCTCCTCTTGGAGGTTTGGGTGGCCATACTCCTGCCCGGTGTGTCCTTTTGCTGGGAAAAGTCCCTCACCTCCCGGACTGGGTCCTTCTTCACCCTCTGCTTCTCTTTGAGCTTTTCTTTATCCTGCGCTTTGGCCTTTTCCTTCTCCTTTTCCCTTTCGCGATCCAGTTTCTGCTTTTTCAGGGCACTCTCGTGCTGCTCCTGCTTCTGCCCCTCCTGGACGCCCATGAAGTGCCCGTGGGCGAAACCCTCGTGGTAGCCAATCTTGAAGCCCTTGTGCTGGCCCACCGCATGCTCCTGCTCCATGGACAGATTCAGGATGTTGCCCATCAACTGGACGCAGCCACAGATCTCGCCCACCAGCGCCTCCATTCGTTCCACGGACACGTACATCCGGATCTGCGGCTGGCTGGTCTTCTTCTGGAGCTGATCCAGGGACTGCCGGACGACGGCCATGCTGGACAGCTGCTCCGGATGAAGGACAGGCAGCCGCGGAAGCGAGACGTCCTCGACGGGCAGACTGATGGGCCCCAGATCGGAGAGCACCACATCCTCGTGGCTTTTGGTTGCCTTCTCGTCAGGTGGTGGTGGCGGCAGCTTGATGACCAGCTCGCCAGGATTAAAGGACTCGCCGGCGCGCGTGAGACGCTCCCGTTCCCGGAGCTCACGTTGCAGGAGCTGCTCGAAGGAGTTGTGCGAGATTACCTCCACGGGCGGAGCACAGGACTTGGCCAGGTGGCGGAGGTGGCGCATCAGCAGACCCAACTGGAGCTCCACGGCGTGCAGGGATTGCGAGACGCGAGGTCCCACAAAGACACTCCTCCCGTCGGCGCCCACAAAGAGCTCGTGTTCGTCCGCCTGGAAGAGGTGACTGGTGTCCACCTCGGGATGAACCTCGAGGATGGTTGAGGGTTCTGTCTGACAGGCGGATGTGGCGAGGATTATGGCAGGCACTGGCTCCTCTGGCACTGGCACTGGCTTCTCCTTGGTCGCCTCCTTTCGCATCTCCACCAGGGACCTCATCAGAGCCATGAGAAGGCTCTGCGTCTGTCCCGACAGATCCTCGCTGTAGTGCTCCTCCACCAGCTGGTTCAGCTCCAAGTCCACCGGCGTGTCCTGGCCGCCCATCACCGCCATCATCACTTGCTCGAGCTCCGCGGACTTGAACGTGAACACCGGACGACTCTCAAAGTCCGGCAGAGTGTGGCGATGCGGCATCTCGCTGCAGAATACGGAGAGGGTGAAGTGGCAGTTCTGGGAGTGCAGGAACTCGGCCACCAGGGTGTGCAAGGAGAGCGCCAGGGGCGAGAGGAGTAGGGCGTGGGACTGGGCCACCTGGAGGCCGGCGGCCTTGTTGAGGAGCTGCCCGAGGGCGGTGTTGTTGAAGCAGTTGATGAGCTCCACGCGGAGGTGGGAGTGCATTTCGCGGGCGATGCCCTCCTGGTCGAGCCACTTGCGGAATCCCAGCTCGAAGTCCTGCTCGGAGAGCTGGGCCAGATCCTCCAGTTGGGCCCTGAGGCGTTCGGCCCGGAACTCGCAGTCGTCGGCTTCGTTGGGATCGGGATTTGAGGGATCGGGATTTGGGGGATCGGGATTTGGAGGATCATCCTCGGGCTGGTTCATTGGAGTTGGTCCTGCGGGCGGAACAGGATCTTCCCTATGCTCCTCTGGCTCTATGGGGGGTTCCTTTGCCATCACCTCCTCGGGTTCATCCAGTTTTGGGGGCTCTTCCGGAGTAGTTACTCCTTTAACACCTGGTCCTGGAGCTCCTGCGTCTGGCAGTCCTCTTGTTGGAGGTCCTTGGCCTCCACTCCCCATAGCTCCTCCCTGTGCGCCTCCAGCGTGGACTCCTCCTCCTTGTAGTCCTCCCCTTTGGTGTCCTGCTTCGTGGACTGCTCTGCCGTAAAGTCCTCCGCCTTTAAAAGCTGATCCTTGACCTCTTCCGTGGGCACTTTCTGCTTGAATTAATCTGGCATGACTCGCTGCGTGAAATCCTCCCTGGACTCCTATTGCTTGAAAGCATCCGACATGAGCCGCTCCTCCTGGAACTCTTCCACCTGGAAATCCGCTTTGAAGTCCACCCTTTCCCGATCGAAATCCCCCCGGATCGTACTTCTCTCTGGGATGGGTTATCCTGCTCTTCGGTGGCTGATCCTTCTCCAGCATCTTGCGATGCTGCCGCACCCGCTGAGCCGCCGCTGCTGCCGCCGCTGTGGCCGCCTTCTCCCGCTTCAGTTGCTCCTCCCGCTCCCGCATGGCCGCCTCATGCTTCCTCTCCCGTTCGCAGAGTATCCCTCCGCCGCCGCCGCCCGGCACCTTGCCGGCATCCTTCTGCTTAGCCCGAAAGGATGCTGTGCTCGTCGTGGCCGTCAACTGACGTGTTTTCATTTTCTTCTATTTACACTTTTTTTGTTGTTTTCTTTTCTATTTATATTTTTTTTACTTTTATTTTTTATTGTTTTTGTTGAAGGATCACAAGGGCGAGGCAGAGATCCTGCCGCGTGTGTCCTTTGGAAGCAAATGAATGAATGGTCGATGTCCAGGTGCCCGGCACACTCACCACCACCAAACCAAAAAAAAGCAACAAAGGTAAATTGTAATTCCAGTTCCCAGAGCTTGACAGGTGAGTCGAAGGTGACCCTGGAGCGGGGTTGGGGTCGGTTCGACCATCCCAAGGGGGTGGATCGGGTTCTAAACCCAACAACAACTACAGAATATCATAAAAAACATTAAAACCACGAGGGTTAGTAGCAAGGATCTAGGGGTAGGTCCAAACACCATACTACCTTATGGAGCGTCAGGTGTCAGTTAATAAAATAAGTATTTGAAAACAATTTAAAATAAACTATAATAAATAGATGGTACAATTCTCAAGAATTTTAATTTTTATTTATATAAATTATAGCCAATATATATTTTTTTAAGAGTTTAAAAAAGGTTTATTGTTTTTAAAAAAAAATGTATCTCCTTTTCCCGCCCAAACAAGTAACTCTTAATACATTTATAAAATGTGTATTACTTAAAAATAAACGTTAAATATAAGCCCATGTATTATTTATTTAATATATATACAAAAATTTAATATATAGACCATTTTTTTAAAGTTAAATCCATTATTAAATCAAAAGTATAATTTTTTATCCGTATTTATCCGTTAAAAGTGCCATATCTAGCACACTTGCAGCAGTCAGCTATCTGTCAGCCATGCAAGCGTGACACGGATAAGAACTCGCTGCTCAAAAATCGTTTTTGTTTGTAAACAACAACAGCAACAGTAGAATTTCGTCAGAAAATTAGAAATTTTGAAGTCGTCGGATTGCATAAATAAGAATAGATATATTCCAACGATATATTCAATATACTTAGAGATCTTAACCCACCGAACGCTGCAAGGGGAAGAGGTGAAGACACGCAGCGCCTTTGTTTTTGTTTTCAACGAAAAACACATGTGTTGAGGCGCAGAAGAAGAAGAACAATAACAACGCATTTTCCTCACGAACTGATTGTAAATATTTGAGTTTTCCATTGTGACGTGGAACTTGGATAAGTACTTCCTTGCTTCTTTTCAGTTCTTTTGGATCAGCAACAGTCGTTGTAATTCTCTGAGCAAGGAGGAGCTGCCGTCATGTCGCAAATCGACAATATTTTCATCCAAGTGAGGGCTCGCCTGCGCTCGGAGGGCATCAAGTTGTGGGAGGAGCCCTACTATTCCGAGGATTTGGGCAGCATCGAGGCGGCCATGGAGGTGGGTTTTCAAAAAATAAGAGGGTTTAGGCTATATACTAACTCTAGGGGATGAAATCTTGTCTGGAAATGAGTGAAAAAAGGCCATAAAATCATTATAGTGACTTGCATTTTATGAGATTTGTTTTCTTTCTAAATTGTGAAAAGAAAGAAAAAACCTTTTGATTTTTCATTAAAAAAAAATATGTTATGCAATTTTAGAGTATTATATTATAGTTTAAGTATTATTTAAGTTTTTACTAACATTTTTGTATAAAAAAAAGCGAAAAATGTCGATGATTCAGGTTACTTTTAGTCATGTTTCTAAATTTATTTCAAATAAGTTATAAGAACATTATGAATATGACCTTAAAACTTATTAC
The DNA here is from genome assembly GCA_035047585.1 of Drosophila monieri. Lineage (NCBI taxonomy): Eukaryota > Metazoa > Arthropoda > Insecta > Diptera > Drosophilidae > Drosophila > Drosophila monieri. Next base: position 7,185,660 of record JAWNPJ010000061.1, on the reverse strand, counting down.
TTATAAAAACAATAATACAACAAAGAATATTTATACTTGTAAAGTACTTATTTAAGACATTAGACTCTATAATTTTGTAAAACCAGAACCAACAGAAGTCTTTCATAAAATGTTCTCTAAAAAGTTCTTCAACTGTTTCAAATGCTTTTAAAATATAAACTTCAGTATATATATTTATACATTTAAGTATAGAAGTATAGAATCCATATTTTATACAATATATCATAAAACATGTTTTTAAAAACGATTTTGAAGAAGTTTTAAAGGACTTCGCTACAAATAAGAGTATATCTTTTAAGAAATTATTAAAAACATACTATAGATTGTACTTACTGATCTTCAAAGACCTTCCTTACTTAATTTTCTAACTTAATTACTTGAAACTTGAAACAAAAAAGTTAAATTTAACTTTAAAATAGTTTTTTTTCCACGACAACCCCCTTTTAAAGTTTTTATTCTTATCCAAAACTTCCTTAAAACTTACCAGAACTACTCCAAAAACTATACCCATTTACCTTTCCTCTAAAGACTAACTAATTATATAATTTAATCCCAAATACCAAACAGAACCTAGCCGCCAAGTACTCGGACTATTTCGGCATCGACACGGATCACTGCAAGTGCGTCCTCACCGAGTTGCAGGACAATGCCCTGCGGAAGCTGGCCGCCCGCCAGGAGTTCTCCGCCACCGGAATGGCCACCTTCAAGGTGCGCCGCATTGATAACCGTGGCGGGACCACCACCATGCTGGACATCAAGTGTGACCTGAACTCGCTGGGCTCGGATCTTCAGGCGGCCATTGCCGCCAAGTTGCAGCTGCCGGATGCGAATCATGTGAAGTGCATTGCCGGCGGCAAGATGGTGGCCTCCAACGTCACCCTGTCCGCCCAGCAGCTGAAGAACAACCAGCAGCTGATTGTGATCGTCGGCCAGGCGGATAACCGGAATGGAGCACTCTACGAGAGGATCAATCGCATCAAGAAGGATGTGGAGGCGGTGGTTTCTTCGCAGAATCAAATGATGGAGGTGGGTCACTATCCGGTGCTTGGAAGCTTTACCTAACTAATAATTCCTCTAATATGATATCCCTCCAGATGGAGGACCAGAACGGTAGCCCCGTCTTCCTCCCGCCCGCCGAGAACCGCGCCCTGCTCATGGGTCTGGGCTTCTGTGAAAAGGCACGGGCTGCCATGCAGCGCGAGGACTACGAGGAGACCCTGCTGCTGCTCCTGGAGGCGGATGAGCTGTTTGGTACTTGCAACTCCCAGTTCCTCGAGTCCGTGGACAACTATGCGCTCCTCAACCTGGACATTGTGTGGTGCTACTTGTGCCTCAAGAACGTGACCCAATTGCCCGACGCCGATCGTCGGTTGGGGATCTGTGAGCGGAGCTTTAAACGGAGCTATGGCGAGGGCTTCCAGCGACTGTATGCCCTCAAGGGCAAAGCCTGTCCCGAAAGGGCTCTCATCATGCGGCTGCACCTGCTCCAGGGAGTGGTCCTCTTCCACCAGAATCGTCGCGACGAGGCCTTCGAACGATTCGAGCAGGCTTCTGCCTTGCTGAGCCAGCTCAAAGTCAACGAGCAGGACCTAACCGCGCTGATGGAGATGGGCTTCGACCTGAGCGAGTCCCGTCTAGCGCTCCGGTCCTGTTCCGGTTCTCGAGATGTCGGCCGGGCTGTTCAGTTCATCCAGGAGCGTCGGCAGCAGCTGAAGGACGCCCGGAAGCAGTCCAAGGCGGAGAGATCCTTGCAGAGAAAGTACAACAGGTCGAACGGCAAGGACTGTGACTGGGTGAATCCCAGGAGCATCTGCACCCTCACCGAAATGGGATTCGATCGCCGGTTGGCCAAACTGGCCCTCCAAAGAAGCAAAAATGATGTGCCACAAGCGGTGAGTAGAGAACTATGGGGAAAAAAATAATATTAATAAACTCCTATTCCAGGTGGAACTCCTTCAGACCCAGTTTGACGATCTGGTGTCTTCCCTGCCCAGAACCAGTGTCTCTGCGGACGACGATCAGTTGAAGCATCTCCTCAGATTGGGCTTTGAGGAGCCCGCCGTTCGGGCAGCCCTCGAAAGCACCGACAACAATGTGGAAAGAGCCATTGAGTTCTTGCTACGCGCCTTCCAAACCGAAGAGGAACTCCAGGAGACCATGGACAAAATCCAAAAGCTATCCCACAACGAGGATGGACCCTCTACCTCCAGCTCCAGTTCCAGTTCGCCACTTTCATCGCCAATTATCGACTCGGTTCTACGGCAAGCCCAAGTGGAAATGGATGCCATGAAGGCCTACCAACGCTTCAACTCGGACATCAATCAGAACGATCAGGACTACTTGGACTTGCCGTTGGTTCAGGAGGAGCAACTCCTGGCGGAGTATCGCCACCTTCTGGAGCAGTAGGCTCACCTACATTTTCATTAAAACTCAAAACAAACCGGTTTCCTACGGCGAGATAACTGTAATCATGACTTGTGGATTGCAAATCGCTGTTTTATAATGGCACTTAAGTGGCATTCATCCAACTAGCCCCTTCCCCGTTCTCCTACTTGCAAGACTTATAAGTACGAGTTCTATTGACAACTGGAAAGAATGTGATTAGCAGCTGCCTTTTCCCTTTTGTTTTTTGTCTTATTGATACCCTACACTTGAGAGTTTTTTGATTTGTTTAATCTTTTTTTTGCAGTGCTCTAAAGGTTACAACTCCATTCTTTTTTTTAAGCCTATATCTCTGGGAAGGTCTATTTTTTCAGTCTAAAAAATCATATTCTGCCCTTTTCTTCTTTTTTTTTGCTAATTTGTCCGTCTGTCCGCTAAGTTTTTAGCTAATAACTCTTTTAAGTCTAAAGCTATAGACCTAGATCTTTATAAAACAATTCCTTTTTTAAGATACTTCCCATAAAACTCAAAATAAACACATTTAACCTGTAACCTTTACTATAACCTTTAATTTGTCTTTTGTCCTTTAAAAAGGGCATTAAATATTCGTCTCGATCCGAACCCACATTTGTTTATTTTATTTTTTTTTATTTTCTATCTACAATTCTGAGCAAACCTGCTAGCTTCTGTCTTTGGCAATTATTTATTTTTAATTTTTTGTCGCTTGACTCTCGACCCGGCTTAAACGGTGGCGCTTGATTGGCTTTAAGGCGTGACCTTGTGGGGGTCAAAGGGCAATCGTAAAAGTTACAAAAATTAATATTTATAATCAGAGTTTCAGCTTCATGAATTTATTTTGAATTGGATAAAATATGTTTGAAAGATATAGCTTTATGTAGTTTTTTGAATTAGTTTTGACTCAATACTTTATTTTGTTTAAAAGTTATGGAATTTTATGAGTTTCTTTGGTATTTTCTGTTTTTGGTTTTTAAAATTAATGTTTTATTCAACTAATTGATGGTCCTTGTGTTGGTTTTATTTTAAATTGGTTTGATTCCTCTTAAAAAATGTATAATTTTCTTTTTTAACTTAGGTGTTTTTATAAATTCAGAAATACAGATTTTTCTGATTTTATTAAAGGCTTCCAAGGAATATTGTCACAAATTATAATTAAGCCAAATAATGTTAAATACTTATGTACAAAAAACGTATGTAAAAAATTGATGATTAAAAATAAATGGTTTCTGCATAAAATCTTGTTATTATACTTTTAATTATAAATTTCTTAAATAACAATATCTTAAATATATTTGTGAAAAAATGTATTTTGGGGCAATATTTTATTTAAATTAAGAATAAAGTAAATAAAATTCTATAATATGTACTTAAAAACCTGCCATAAAATTAAATTAAAAATATAAAGTTAAAGTAATCCCTGTTTTTATTCAAAATTTCTCAACAAATAATGATTTAAATAACCAATTTTAAACGTTTTCTATTCGAGTGCTTTTACCTAATAAATAATTATATTTTAAAAACATTTCACATATATATTTTTAATGGAAATCCACAGTGAATGACCTTTAGAATAAATGACACCCAAAATGATGTTGGGTCAGGGTACAGGTAAACTTCATTAACTTGGACTTCATTAAATGGAAAACGTGTATAAATCCAGTCATAATTGAGTGTTTTCTAGTTCGGAAAAGTTAAAAATTATTTAAAATATTTAATACATACATATAATAGACTCTATAGGCTATTTTGTAATAAATTTCTATTTCCTTTCTATTGAATAATTCCTGTTTGAGGAACAATCTCTATATGGCTCATGAATCAGGTAATTGAAATATTTTATTTGCGACTTCTTTGTTTTCAGAACTGAAGCCTTTTTGTGGTTAATTATAATAATAATTACTTTTGCTATTTTTTTGTAAGTTAGTTAGTTGCCCCTTTAGTTTCTAGATAGTCATCGCTAGTTTTCGGGCTTTTGTGTTCTTTAATGCCAATAAACAATTTCACAAATCATAATTTTTCAGCATTTAATATTTTTTTGTTGGCCACCTTTTATTGTTACGATTTTGGCCATAATGACTTTGGCAATTATGCGCAACTGATATTCAGCCAAGCGATACTTTTTGGAAAATTTTTTCTCCATATTTTTTTTTTCGCAACTGAGCCACTGAGAATCGGAATGGTTCTGGTTCGCATAACTCTGAAGGGGGGGAGAGTGGACTTCTGGAGCTACCTGGACTTGGCCCAAACAAAGTCTAAGTTACCTTTTCCGTGCACTTGACAATTGTTTCTGGGAGAGACCCCTTTGAAAAAAAAACCCAGATGTGCCCCAATATCAGTTTCCTTTGAGGGAAAAATACAGAAAAGGCTTTCTTGGTATTTATTCATTAATTTCTATTTGATTTTATTTTGTAATTAAAAACATAAAACATAATACCTTTAGGGTTATAAGAAAAGCTTGGCCTTACAGGTGTTTTTACAGAAAATATTTAAGTCAAAAGCCTTTGTTATAATATTTTTTATTTGGTAATCAAATTTAAAGTTAATATATATAATATCTATAATATTGTTTAATCATTTAAGAAATTAAAAATAATGTTAGACACCACCCATAATCCGGAAATCATTTAATCCCTCGCCATTATTTTTAATGTCAACTCACGGTGCTTGGCTAATATTGTAATATTCTTGAGTTCCGATCCATTAGCCCTACCGGAATCGGTACAAAGTACGCCTGGTATAGGGTGTATATAGTATAGCACTCTTTACACACCCGACTGGCTCGAAAAATTGGCCTTAATTCGGGGATTCGGTGTTTTCCGTTATTGTTTTCATTTTTTGTCTTTGTTGGCAAGGGTCTAGAGGTCCGATTTTTTGGCATTTCATTGGAGTTAAGTACAGTTGTCCGTTGCCCAGGGCTGCAATTACTGTCACTCCCACACCCAAAAAGCGAAGGGTTTAATTAAATCCATTTCTGACTCTTGGCGTGCGTGTCACGCAACTCGGAAATTGAGTTTTCAATTCAAAAGAACAGTTAAAAAAGGCAGGGGTGGTGGGGTTCAAAATGGGGGTTTTGTTGGAAAATAAATGTTAAAAAATGTTAAAATTTATAATTTATAACTGCTATAAGAAATAACTGCTACTCCTTTTGGGGTAAATAAAATGTATCTTATTATTTTGGAGGAGTAAGAGTAGCTATCTCCTATCTAAGATAGAAATCTATTTGAAAAAATTTTGTATCTTCTATCCAAAACTTTATTGCACTTAAATATTATACCTTTTCTTGTCTTAAAATAATAAAAAGAATTAATATATTTATATCCATATAACCTGCAAACAATTTCCCTTAAAAACCCCCTTCTGAATTAAGGCAACCCAAGAAGCAACATGTTGCCAGTCATCCCGCCCCAACCAGCCACCCAGCCAGCAGACGCAACATGTTGCCGCCCCCCCAACAAAAACAACAGAAAGAAGCAAAGCCAAAACCAAAAGCCATCGAAGTTGGAAGAAGAAGTTTGGCGTCGATCGGCGTCGATCCAAGCCAGGCAGCGACGCCAACGGCGGCAGCGGTGGAGCCGGCGGAGGCAGCGGAATTAAATAATTTTCCGTAAGCGCGCCTAGTGAAGCTCAGTTCAATTGCGACTGGCGATCGCAGCGGATGTAGCAAGGCGGAAGAGAGTCAGGTGGAACAAGTTGTCGTATGCACTTATTTTTTTAAGCGTGCCCAATGTGCTAAATAAATAATTAAATATTTATTGTTGATTAGAAACCAAAGCAGAATAATCCAAGTGATAAGAAAGTGCCTAAGAAGTGTGTGATATTTCGAAAATAAAATAATTGATTTAGTTTTGAAAATAAGCTGATTAAAAAACCAAGAATCTGTGGAACTTGTGAACAATTTTAAGCAAAGCTAGGTAGGTATTTTATTTTATTTGTATTTTATGTTTATTTTTTAGATCCATGTTGCAAGAATTTTGCAATCCCAACAGCTGTTTTCCAGTCGCTATCGCTTTCAGTTTGTAATTCTCTTTGAAATTTTTGGCTTTTGCTTTTGTTTTTTTGGTTTTTTGGCTTTTGTTTTTGTGGGAAAGCATTACTGGTTTTTATTTCTTTTGTTTTGGTCTTTCTTGGCACGTTTTGTTGGCCGAAAGCTTGGCTGGCTCATCTTTTTGGCTCGAAGCAGAAGGGCCGAAGCAAAACAAAAGGTAACCACGGAAAGCAAAACAAAAGCAGGCAACAATTTGTCCGAAAAAACAAAAAATTTATTGTTTTTTTAACTCCATACAACAATAGCTGTAAATTGGTAACTGCGAGAAAAAAGGTGGCCTAAAGCAACAACAACAATGGCGGCAGAAATAGCTCACAACGAAAGTGAAAACCATAAAAAACTGAAAGGGAAGTTCAAAACAAGAAAGTTCACATGTCCTAAAAAATAAATTAAGAATTAATTGTTTTAACTCGTGTTTTTTTTTGTTGAATGAAGTTAAAAAAACAAAAATTCAATTAAGGCAATTAGGTAATAAAAAATGATTATTAGCTAGTAGATGTTTATTTATTTCTTTAATCTTAAACCACTTTATAGTTTTGTTAATATATTTCATTAATGTACAAATAAATACAATAATTTACAAACATTTTCTAATCTAAATTTTAATGCTTCCTGAAATCCTGAATTGAATACCTAACCTCATATATTTTTAACGAGTACTTGTGCAACGAGTAACTAGTACTCGTTACTTTCGAAAAACATCCCAGAATAGCCTCTGACCAATTTATAGACTTATAATTTAATGTTTAGTCACTTTTGTTTAAAAAAGCCAAGCCTTTTAGCAAAAAACACCAACAGAAAACCGCATAGGTCTGTAATGTGCATAGCCAAGTAATTAACACGTGTGAGTTTGGAGTGTCGGAGGGACAATCGGCAATTGGCAATAGAACTTGCAGTGGAATCGGCAACCGACATGGCTATTTCTCCGATTCGGCATTGAATCTAAAGTTTAAAAGTTACAAAAGCCGCAACGTGCGAAATTTTCAACAATTAGCAACAGCGGCAATTAAGGTGAAGAAGCATTGCAAATTAGCATCAAATGCACTTAAATAATAATATTTGCAAACTGGAATTGAAATGTGAATTTCATGTTTTTATATTCAAGATTAGAGTATTATTATTTGAGTTTTAAATGGGGGATATCTAGAGAGTAGTAAAGAGATAAGAGGGCTTTGTTTAATATTTATCTTGCATTTAAATTTTAGTATATTTTTTACAGCCTATTGTTTAAGTTGATTGTTTATCGAAACAAAAAAGTTCTCACAAATCGATTATTTCGATCAAAGATTCATAAATGCTTGATGTTTAGTTTTTAAAGACCTTTTTTTACATATAACTTCTTGCATATTTAAGGATAATAACTTAAAGCTTAAATTTTCATAAAAAAGCCAAGAGAATTTAAAATTTGAAGGTTTTAACAATCGATTATTTTAATAAAAGTTCGAAAAAGTACGATTTTAAGTTACTAGAGCTCTTTCCTCATTTTATTTATTTTGAGATTGACAACCTAACTAACTTAAAGCTTAAATTTAAAAAAAGATACAAATTTTTGTTTAATTTTCTATAAAAAATAGCCGAAAATGAAAGCCTTACAACTCCACTTGCCAGGTGTCTGAGTAAACTATTTATTTTAAAATTATATGGCTTATACTAATATTTTAGTTTAATAGATTTTTTAGTGCCACTATCTGTAAAGATAAATAGTATTAGTTGCGGGCAACTGCTCACGTTTTTTTCTCGCCGGATAGAGATTCTCTGAAAAGTGAATCGTTTCTGCATCTTCTTCCGTTTCCTGTTTGGAAAAAAAGCAAATTAACATAAATACCTTCGAGGCCCCGACTTCATAGCCAGATAGAGTGACAAGACTGGTTTATAGCCCGATATTCCGAGTTCTCCAGAGACTTAATTGCACTGCAAGTATTTTTTTTCCTCTTTCTTTGCAAATGTAAGCACCGACCTTGATACTGAGCTGCTGCTGCTGCTGCTGAGCAGGCTTAAAAGCTAAAAAGCGACAAGTATCCATAAATAAATAAATAAACAAAATTAAATAAAGAGAAAAAAAGCCAGTCGGAGCATTTCCTAGACAAAGCCGAATGGCTTTATAAATAAAATATGCGACACAATCTACATGTAGACCCGACTGGAAATATAAATATAGCCAAGTCTGCGCCGGCAGCCGGGTTCTTGCCAATTCATGCTGATCGATGGAAAAAGAAGATAGACTTTGATTTTGAACTTGAATCGTAAGCGGAGTTATTATAGCTTTATTAATAGTGTTTTTAGTTTGTTTACATTACTTGCCAAAGTTATGTTATTTTTATAATAAAATAGATCAAAGTTTAACACTTTAAATCTTTAAGATTATCTTTAATCTATGTTTATATCACTAGTTAAATATTTTAGGCGGAAGGTAAATAAAAAATAAGCATAATAATAAAGTTAACTACGCATTAATGACAAAAGTTTATAGTTTGTTGATGTAATTTACAAAAATATCAATAGATTTGCATTTTTGTTTGTCAGAAACAAGGGGACTTGGCCTTTTCGATAACAAAGAGGGTTTGAAACCTGACTAAAGTCCTGGTGACTTGATTTATCGAAATTGTTTATCGTTTAGTGTTTATAAATAATATTATAAGTAAGGATTAAAGTGAATAAATAGGGACTTTATAAAGTCTATTAATAATAATAATTATTTAAACTTCATAATTCAATTTAAGCTTACAGACTTTAAAGAAAGAATAAAAGAAGGAAAAAAGAATTTAAAAAAAGTAATAATTTAATAATAACTTAATCTATTTATTTACAAAATATATAGCCTGTAGTTTGTTTTCATTATTTACACATTTTCTGAATCATTTTCCATTTTCCAATCATGCTCCTGCCCCACATTTGATATGCCAGAGAATTATCATGTTTACTTTAGAGGTCTTGATGTTTCATAGATTAGGATCCATAAGCACTATAGTGAAGCCTATATATTAAAGCCTATTGATGGTTTTTTGTTTAGAATTCTTCTAGTTTCTTACTGGTTTCTTAGTCTAATCGAGTAACAAAAGTCTAGTGGTTTAATGAATCAAGCTTAACCCAAAAACTAAACTAAAACCAAAGCTAAAAATTCTCTAATTCAATTACTAAACATTTAATCAAAATTAATTTAAACCCTTCAACAAATAAAATAAAAGCCACTAACTACTTCCCAACAGCTAGTATGCTATAAGCCAAGTTTAAAGCCGTTAAGAAAGGCAAATTGGACATAAGTAGTTGCACATTTTCTATATATAAACACTAATATTTAGGGGCTGCTATAAATTGTATCATTAATTGGACCATTAGCGGAGATTGGAGCCGGAAAACGCGTCTGATTTTAACACGCGATATTAAATTTTTATTTTTTTTACAGACTTTTCCCGATCGAGGCAGTGGCTACTGCAGGGGGGGTCCATGTAATCACCCTACACGAAAACCATTGCAAAGGTGACGGGTTGAGGTTCGATTCTGGGGGGCATTCTACAAAAACTAGTTTTATTTTCTTATTTTTTTTTTTTTTTTTGCCTAGTTAGCGATTTAATTCTGCGTCTATATTCCAGTTTCTGTTTGATTTCGCTTTTAGTGAAGACTCATGGTCAAGGTCGTCAGAGAAATCCGAGTCAGCCAATATGCAAGTGTATATGTCTTTATAGACAGATATAGATGTCTGTTTGTAGGCATATCGGCGATAAATCGCACCTCGACTGGAGCTCAGCTCGAGAAACTCTCTTGCCAATCGCTCATATTGTTGGGAGTGTTTGTATTTTATGTTTATGCTGATTACACTTTAGTGGGTGAGCTGAATGCACTGCGGGAAATTCAAGCATAGTTTGTAGTTTATATAAAAGGATTTGTCATATTTTTCTATACTTTAAAGGTGGTCGTATAAGCTTTATATCATTTGAGACCTAAAAGTAAAGACAGGATTTTTAGGACAATTTTTTATTGTAGTTTATTTTGTAGTTTTTTAAGATTTCTGGTTGATTTTTTTTTAGGTAATCATCTTACCATTAGACCCAGACTTAAAACTTTTATATTATTTAAGTTTTAAGAGCAATTTTGAACTAAGATTTATATATTAACAATTAAATTAAACCGTTTTTATTTAATATTTTGTTGAATATTATGTTCTAAAAACGTAGTGTTTAGAATTTGGGAAAAGGCAAGTGACCCAACAATTTCTTGCCGTGTATTTGAACTAAATTGGTAGGCAGTGAGGCAACTACCTGGCCGAAAGGGGACCAAGGTGGGTCGAGCTCTCCTCTTAATTAGTGCAGCTGTCAGTTGAGGCCACCAATGATGGATATGCTAATGGAAGAGAACCTTATAAATAGCACAAGATAATGATGAGTGTGGGCTTAAAAAGTGCATTAAGTATTAATGAAAAAATAGTTTAGTTGATAACAAAAAAAAAGCGAATAAAAAACAGACTTGGGGAACACGAAACTGAGCCTGTTTTCCAACCAAATCAACTCCCCAGTCCAGTTCCAATTTCAGTTTCGATTTCAGACTTAGTTCGAGTCTTAATACAAGTCTTAGTTGCAGTCTCTAAAGCTGCACTCGCTGATTAGCCAATGGGGGGAGAAAAATAGTTTAGTGCTGCATTCGATGGCAATGTCATCATCTCGGAGGGGATTATCTAATACTTGATCGATCCCCGTTTAATGTTGCATGATCCGATCGTGCTCCAGTTTTCCCGCCACCGCGAGAATCTGTGTCAACTACATACATTTCAAAAATAAAATACTTATATATTTATCAGCTTATCAGCCGGCTATTTGCACTGCGAAAAAAGGGAGCAATTTTCGTCAGTAATTGCGAGGTAATTGTGCCAACAATAATGTTGATAAATGACTGGAACCCACGATTATCTGCTTATATAGACTATATAGACTTTTTAGACTTTATAGACTGTGTGTTGGAAATCAGCTGCTTAACAATAACCAGATGCTTTTGCGTACTAAAGCCTAATTAAAATTTGAAAAAAAGTAATCGCATATAAGTAGAAAAACGGGATTTTGTGGTGACTTTAATAAAAAAAGAGACCCAACCCCCCTTTAATCAAAAACTCGTTCCAATCACTCGCTCACTCAGACGAGATTCAAATGAATTCCTGGAACCTGGAATTACCCCAGACAGACAGATACTTAACTGCTGCTTAAATCGAAAGTTTATAATTTAGTCAAAGACTTACGTGCAGTCTAAAGATGATTGGGGAAGAGCTGCAGTATATCTAGATGCTAGCACTTAGAGTGGAAGTTCAGGTTCAGGCTTGATGATTCTAGTTTTTTAATCACGAGACTCGGTTCTAAAGATGATTTTACGAAGGTAGCTTTTATGGAGACATAATTAGATAGATCTGCGGACAATTTTACTTATTAAATTATTTAGTTACTTCGTTTTATTAAAAATAATAGTTAAGAAAGCGGAGATATTATTCAAACGAAAGATTTAATCAACAGTTGGGCTTTAAAAGGGCTTTAAGCTTAAAAGCCAGTCTATTATAAGTATTATTATAGGTAGATGTTATTTTTAAATAATTACTTAACTAAAATCTTATTTAGTTATTTTTGGTATAAATATTTTTTTTAACTTAATACCAATTTAATCATTTATCTTCTAATGATTTGACAAATAATAAAAAATACTAAACCTTTTTAAAATACTTTTCTATTAAACAAATTCATGATTTTAAGTATTTTTAATGATTATTTTCCAAAAATTAATAAATATATAAAAAAAGACTATTCGAAACGATAATAAATCCAACAATAATACTTTTGTTTAAATATTTTCTATTATTTCTTTGTTTATTTTTCAAAATTTCCCCACCATTTAACTCGCAAGCTCTCAGGCCTTTTCAGTTTCCCCCACTCTGTTTGCTCAACTAAATATTCTGATAAATAAATAATAAACAAAATAAATAGAGAAATACTACCTGAAAATTCGTCAGACGCTTCTCGGCATTTAAAAGTCAAAAATGACTTCGAGGGGAATGGCAAGGAATCCCATCAAAAGTCAGAAGTCAAGCTTTGCATATCAAACAAAAAAAAAATAAAAAGCAAAAACAAAGAAACTACACATGAGAATTGACTTTTAGGTTCATGTTGCTGTTTCGCTCTTTAATTGTTCACCTGTACAGTGAACTGTTTGATTTTGTTGTGCCTTTTGCAACTGGTTTTGAGTGGACTTCCCCCCTAACTTCGAGCCATAAACGCGGCTCATCTTTCATCGCCGGAGCCGACTTTTGACTTTGATGGACGGCGACTTTGGCGCCATCGGATTTTGATGCAGATCGGTGCAGAATCGTCCTATAAAGCTTTTAAGACATTCCTCGCAAGAATCGGTAGAAATCGGCGAAGATATAGCTTTCGGTCGGCGCCCAATGCCCCTTTTCGATATTTTGAAGGGGACCCCCCAGAAATTTTGAGACAAATTCTGAAAAATATTTTGTTGCAAGATTTTGATGCAAATCGATGGAGAATCGTCCTATTAAGCTTTAAAGACATTCTTCGCAAGAATCGGATGGAAATCGGCGAAGATATAGCTTTCCCAGTGGCCGTATGGTTTCCCACTTCCGTTTCCCCACTTGTTGTGCTTCCTGTTTTTAGTGTTTTTAATAATCTGTGGGATGATGAATTAAATAAATAATAAACGTAAGGAAGCTAGAGTTTAAAGGCGAGCAAGGTGTATAGTTTTACTTCCCCATAAAAAATCCCACAAACAAACAAACAACCCAACACCTACATCCCAACGGCTGACCAACTTTTCCACAGAGCTCGCCGGCGGAAGAGAGTCGAGTGATAATTTCCGCGGGTTCGGGATCACACATCTCTAAACATCGAGGCACGGGGATAGATATGGCAGATCCGCATCCATTGCTTCCCCTGAAACGCAGTCGACTCCTCTGTTTGCTATTTGTTTCTGGCGGGACTGCTAATTCAGGCTAAGTGGCTTGCCTTGGCTGGAAAAATGCTTCCCGGTGGCGGACCGAAGAGCTAACTTCAAACTAGTGGATCCCCGCCCGCCTCTCCAGGTAGCCACATCAAATGCCATTTAATGGCAATTATTTAAAAAGCGTGCTTTTGTAATTTAAATTAAATTATTCAGCGGATCGGGCAGGCGACTAAACTGTCGCTCTGCTGCGAGCTGTGAGTCACGCCCATCAATTATACGGACAGTCGATCAGCAATCTCAAATAAAAATCAAAATACGAAAAAAAAAATCAAATAAATTAAATAGTCGAGAGGGTTTCCTACTCGAAGGGGCATGCGGCACTTGGTTGTAAATTTCAGGCCAGGCTCTGGAGATTTTTATGGTGATTCTGAATGATAAACGCGATGCAGTTCAAATACATAAATCTTTTCAGGAATAAAAATATTCACACTTTACTTTATAAAAGAGAGAAAATATATTTAAAAAATAAATATGGTTTAAGGAGGTATACTACTATAACTAGCCTAAAAAATTGTATTATAGCTTTAAATATTTAAAGAAAATACTCATGATTATTAAACCAAAGCCCTTGACATACTTGATGATTGGTTAACGCTTTAAAAAATCCATTAAAAATTATAAACAAATTTTTAATTATATATTCCATCGCATAGCCTAAAAAGCAACTAAGAACTAGAACTTTTAAAATCGAGCTACAACCTCCTTAACAATTAATGACTTATTTTAAATATTTAAAATAAATTATTATTATACCTTGATTTATTTTTTTATCTCTTACAGCCCTTGTTAAAAATGCTGGAGTAATCTTAAACATAAAAAAAAACAAAGGAAAACCTAAAACAAAGTCTTCAAGCAAAAATGCGGATCCATTTGGATGCCCGCGAGATTCGCGAACTGTTGCGGAAGGATCTGATCGTGCGATGGCGCCAGAAGATCCTTACGTTGATCCTGCTGGGCTGGCCCATGATGATCTTCGTGCTGCTCTACCTGATCCGGCTGAAGTACGGCTCGGAGCAGGTGCCGGCTTGCCAGTATCCGACCAGGCTCTTGCCAACAAAGAACCAGGTAGTGCCCGCCGCCTTCTCCTACATCTGCAGTTTGGAGAATAGATGCAAGCCGTCAGAGCCCTACGAGGAGTACTCCCGATGGAAGGAGGCGCCGTAAGTTAGCCTTTAAAATAAATTCTTAATTGTGTATATTGTTTAAGAACTAATTGTTTATTTTAGCTTGCATTCTGCGGTTGAGGTAATCAACGCTTTTGTGACCGACGAGCGACTCCTCAAGGCCGTCGTGGAGCTCGCCGACAAGGGGAACTTTGTATCGGCGATCACCACGTTAATTACCAGCGATCGTCTTGACATTATAAGAAGTGAGTAGTCGATAAAAAATAGTTAAAATAAGTGAAAAAAAATAAGAGATTAGTATTAGCTAATGAGCTGGTAGTTAAGAGGTGATTTGACTCTTTTTTTTATCGATAATTATGCTGAAGTTTATGTTATGCTAAGCAGATGATCGATAGGTTGGGCGATAGGGCGCTGCTGCATATTGTACGGCGCGAATCATGGCTGAAGATTAGGAACTAAAAACTTGAACAATTTAAGAAGCAAAGCCTCTAATTAACATCAGAGCTATCTGTTAAAAATAGTTAATAAATATAAAAAACCTTCTAATTTATTTCTACTTTCAGGCAATATAAGTGAAATAATCTCCCTAGTACCGGAAATCGAGAGACGAATGAACTATAGCTTCGATATAAAGCAGTTGTT
The DNA here is from genome assembly GCA_035047585.1 of Drosophila monieri. Classification (NCBI taxonomy): domain Eukaryota; kingdom Metazoa; phylum Arthropoda; class Insecta; order Diptera; family Drosophilidae; genus Drosophila; species Drosophila monieri. The sequence continues at coordinate 7,170,462 of JAWNPJ010000061.1, read as the reverse complement.
TTCCAGTAAGTTCTAATAATAAAATATTAAACGTAAACTAAAAAATATCAAACATAACTCTTAGATCGCGAAACCTTTGTGAAGTTGGGAGTACTTTTGTGTGGACATCCTTTTCCCAGCACGGACACTATTCCGTTGGTGAACGAGATCCTGGAGTCGGAGGACCTGAGTCAAAAGAATGATAAGGAACTGGATTCAATGCCAAGTGAGTTGTTCTTTGAAAGGATATAGTAATTGCACTTTTAATTGTGTTGCCGTCTCCAGACCTCCAGTCCCCAGAACGCACTCGTCGATCCCCAGACTTACCCACGGACTGGAGGCCAAGTGAGCATCATTATCCCTAATAAATGTCTCTAAAAATGTAATTAAATTATAAACTTTATCAGCAAATTACTGCAAACGTCTGTATAGAGATGTAACATCCACAAATCAGGGAAAACTAACTTGGAATACGATAAAGCCGATTATTCAGGGAAGGATACTTTACACGCCAGCCACTGCTTTGACGGAAAGTGTGGTTAAGTTTGTAAGAAATGAGTAGATTTAAAAATAAATATTAAATATTAAAGATAATACCTTAATCCGCATCTTGTAGAGCAACTCTACCTTCGAGGAAATAGATCGATTGAAGCAACTCTCCCGCGCAGCAGCCACCATCCTAACGAAACTCCACACCAACGCCACCTTCCAAGAGGCCTTCGACAATCTCCTGAAACTGGCCAGATCCCCCTTGGTGAAGAGCTTAGTGGGCGATGACTTCGACATCGGGCAAATCGAGAGTATCTTCCAGTACCTGAGGACCAATCAGCTCATCTACGACATCCTCACCACGGTGGCCGACATAATGGACTGCGTGTCGGCGGATCGGTTCGAGGCTGTGGAGAGCGAGGAGGCCTTGAGGAAGAGGGCCTACGAACTGAACCAGAACAAGGTCTTCTTGGCGGCCCTGAATCTGGAGGATGTGGGCCTCAAAGAGGCCTCCTACCGCCTGCACATGGACACGGACAACACCCAGCCCACCTTCGAGAATCGCAATCGTTTTTGGTTCCCAGGGCCAGCGGATAGTATGGTCTTGGATCTGAAGTACCATCGCGGATTTGTCCAACTGAAGCAGATGGTCGACATGGGCATCATAAAGCACAAGCGGGACGAGGCGGGACTCGTGCCAGATGACGAGGAATCCAGTGGGAAGACCACCAGCAGACCAGGACTCTTCAGCATCAAGGCCGTAGAGGATTCCGACGAGGACAGCGATGAGGAGGACGATTTGGATTTCAGTGTGGAGAAGGCCACCCAAAAGCCTCTGCCCTTCGACGTGGATGGGGAGGACACCACTCTGAGTGGGGTGACCAAGGCGCCGGAGGTCACCACAGAGCCCAATGAAGAGCCAGAGCTGCTGTTACTCAAAGGCGAAGAGGTCCTGAAGCGGGCCAAGCGCCAGGGCTTCCTGGATTTTCTGGGTGGCTTGGGGGGCTCGGGAGATGCCAACAAGAAGCCCAAGTTCCAGGTGGACGATATGCAGTTCTACACCAAACAGTTTCCATACCCCGCCTTCCTTAATGATGTGTAAGTGGATCCTTGTTTTAATTTTATGAACTGTAGCGATTCCTGTATCCTTTTTAGCTTCAAACGGGGTCTGTACTTGTCGCAGGGCGTCCAAATAGCCTTCTTGTTGGGCCTGGTGGTGGCCGTGGCCATCTGTGTGCGGGAAAGGATCTGGATGCGAGAAAGCAGAAACAGTATGGTGAGTTTCTCCCCCAAAACAGCTCAGCTTTTTACTCAATTATCCTTGTAACACCCTCCAGTTGATGCGGTCCATGGGCCTGAAGGCTCAATCCGAACTGATGGCCTGGGCCCTGATGAGTCTCATGGAGCTGTGCGTGATCTTCTGCCTCATAAGCGCTGTGCTGTACAGTGGCGGCATCCTGGCCTTCACCAACTGGTTCTTCATGATGTCCTATTGCATGAGTTTCGGTCTCTGCCTCATATCCTTTTGGTGAGTGGCTACCACTTAATGTTATGTATTACTAACTGATATTCATTCTATTTGTCAGCTATATGTGCTCCAACTTCTTCAACTCGGCCAACATTGGTGCCGTGGCTAGTGCCCTGCTCTTCTTCATCACCCTGTGTCCTTTCATCATTGTCCTGATGTTTGACGCCAAGCTGAGCGTCTTTGAGAGCTTCCTGGTGGACCTATCCTTCACCACGGCCTTTGCCAAGGGATGGACCGAACTGATGCGCATGGAGTTGCAGCAGGAGGGACTCACCCCGATCCACCTGTTCCGCCTGGGTCCTGCGCGGAGCGAGTGTGCCATGGCCTTCCTCATGTTCCTGCTGGACTTTCTACTGTATGCGGCTATTGGCCTGGCCTACCAGCGGTACAAGAGAAGTGGGTATATGCTGGGTGAAACTATCTGTTATAACCCTTATCCTTTTTGTCCTTAGCCAACTACAGCTTCGTGAAGGTCACTCGCTCCCAGCTGGACGACAAGCTGGGCGCCTCCCTCTCGAATGTGACCAAGCTGTACGGCAGCAAGTGCGCCGTTTCCAACCTGACGATGGACTTTGCCAGGAACCAGGTCAGCTGCCTGCTGGGCCGCAACGGAGCGGGGAAGAGCACGCTGATCAAGCTGCTGACAGGACAGATACGCCAGGACACCGGCCGGGTCCTCCTGGCCGGAGAGCACCAGGTGGGAGTGTGCTGGCAGGACAACATCCTGATACCCACTCTCACGGCCAGAGAGCACCTGCAACTCTACGCCCAGATCAAGATGCCGCGAGGGGACATTGGCAAGGACGAGATACGCGCCGAGGTGGCGAGTACCCTGCAGAGCCTGAATTTCGGGCAGCACGAGTCCTTTGCGGCCAGCCAGCTCTCAGGCGGCTATCAGAGGCGTCTCTGCGTGGCCATCGCCTTCATAGCCTCGCCGAACGTCGTTATCCTGGACGAGCCGTGCAACGGCGTGGATGCCAAGGCGCGCAAGGACATCTGGCAGCTGATCGAGCGCCTGCGGCAAGGACGTGCCGTGATCTTCGCCACACACTTCCTGGATGAAGCCAAGTACCTGAGTGACTTCTTGGTGATAATGAGGAATGGTCGGATTATAGCCCAACATAGTCGGGACTCCCTGCAGCAGCTGAGCACCTCGAACTACAGCCTGAGGATGCGCTGCTCGGATGCCACGGAAGTGGCCCTGGTGGCCCAGAAAGCCCAGAAGCTGCTGCCGCAAAGCCAGCTGCTCCAGTCCGGCGACCATCCCCATAATGTCACTGTCAGTGCCAGCTACGCGGAGAATCTCACGCCAAGTGCCGTGGAGTTTCTGGAGTTCCTGCAGGAGCAGGAGTCCTCGGGCGGCGTTTCCGAGCTGGAGCTGACCAGCAGCAACAGCCTCGAGCAGGAGTTCGAGCAGCTGAACCGCAACGGCGAGGCTCCGAGGCCAAGGAGCGCAACGACAGAACGGAACGGGGTGGTGACAGGTCCTGCCAGCGTCTCCGACGATCCTCCCACCGCCTGCGCCCAGTTCAAGCTCCTGATGGGCAAGCGATTCACGCACCTGGCCAGGAACTATCGTCTCCTGCTCTATGTCCTGCTGCTGCCGGCCCTGTTCGAGCTGTGCGCCATGTGGTTTGTCAGCTACAGGTTGGAGGACGATTTCGACACGATCCTGCCGCTGAACAGGGACCTGTATCCCAGGAGTGCCGAGTTCCTGTCCCAGGAGGTGCCCACAAAGTTCACCACGAAGCTGTATCCGCATCTGAAGGACACCTGCGAGTCCTTCGGTGAGTGCCGGGAGTTCAATGACTCTGAGAAGGCCTACGACTGGGTGCTGGACACCCTCGACGAGTACCGGGAGCGACGCTATGGCGGCTATAGCCTGAACGGCAGTGCCGCCACCGTCTGGTACAACAACAAAGGATACCACGCGATGCTCTCCTGGCTGAACGACCTGAACACGGAGCTGCTGCGCACCACCATGAACGACACGGAGTACAGTGTCCTGACGCTGAACGAGCCCTGGAAACTGGGCTTCTCCGAGCTCTCCACCACCTCGGTGCTGCGGCAGGCCGGCGACGCCTGCATGGTCTTCATCCTTCTGATTGCCTTGGGCCTGGTGGTGGCGGCTGGATCGGTCTATCTGGTCAACGAGAGGGTCAGCGGCGAGAAGCTGCAGCAGCGACTGTGCGGAGTGAGTGCGGTGACCTACTGGTCGGTGTCCTTTGTCTGGGACTACCTCGTCATGGTCCTGGCCCTCGTCGTCCTGCTGCTGGTGGTCTTCATCTTCGGAATGCCAGTGTTTGTGGCTCGCCAGCAGTTGGTGGGCATTATAGGGCTCTCCTTGGCTTTCAGGTGAGTTCTTAAATAAAATATTATATTTTTTTTATTAATTAATAAATTTTTGAACAGCTTTGCTTGCGTGCCTGTCGTCCATGTGGCTGAGAAACTCTTCAGCGACTCCAGCATCGCCATCGTCACGATCTTCTGCGCCAACCTCATCATCCCCCTGGCCACCATGGGCGTCATCCTCATCTTGGGCGTGGTCGGCGAGGGAGCGGCCTGGGATGACTGGCGCCATGCCCTCAATAACTTGTTCCTCATCTTCCCCCAGCACGCCCTGGGCGACGGCCTCTTGGAGCTGTGCAAGAACTACATGGTGGCCCTCGTCTTCCGGCGCTACGACATCGACTCCTACAAGCATCCCTTGGCCAGCGACTTGCTGGCGCGCCACTTTGCCGCCCTGTTCGTGGTGGGGGTGTGCGGCCTGATCCTCAACGTCCTGATCGAGTGGCACCTGCTGGCCAAGCTCTGGCAGAAGGTGGAGCGCCTCCTGGACTGCCACTACCGCCGCGAACTGGACAAGCTGGGCCAACTGAAGCTCGTCAACATCCAGAGCATCTTCAAGAGTTGTGTGGCCGCCGGAGAGGCGGTACGAGCCGAGAACCTCTGGCTGGCCTATAGCCGGGGCAGGTACGCCGTCCGGCAGGTCCACTTCAGCGTCCAGAGGGGCGAGTGCTTCGGGCTTCTGGGCAAGAATGGGGCTGGCAAGTCCACCATTTTCAAGCTTCTAACAGGACAGCTGCAGCCGAATGTGGGGCATATCTACTTTGAACAGGTGAGTGAGGGCTATGGTAGGAGGTTCTATAAAGGATATACGATACCCGGTCCTTATACAAGCTTTTTTCTATTTAATTTTTATGTTTTTGAGAATAGAATCCTTAAATCAATTTAGAAATGGTTTCTTTTGAAACCCGAGACTCAAAAGCTCCTAACTATTTTAGGGTACTATCTCTAATAGCGATGGGCAGATCTCGATGTCATGGCCTGAAAGCTTTTATCGATAGATCGTGCTTAACCTAACATTGCAACAGTGCTCATCGCTAAAAGCTTAAACCTATGTCCTTCTGCTAGACTTAATGGGATTTTAAAGACTTAAATTTATATTTAAAGACAAAGAATAATTATTAAAAATTTCATTAAAATTAAAATGATCTTTAGACAAAGTCTATAATTAGTAGAGGAACTTAAAACTGAATGAACATGGACATCTATTGAAGTTTAAATTAAAAACTAATCCCTTGAAAATCTCATTAATACATAAATTGCAAGAAAACTTAATTTAAAAATATATTTTAAAATATAACCAACTTCTAACCCTTTTCTCCTGACAGCCTGGTGTCTCGTACTGCCCCCAAAGCAATCCCCTGGATCCCCTGCTCACCGTCAGCGAGTGCGTCCGATTCTACGGAAGGTTGCGCGGCATCCGGCAGCTGGAGCAGTTCCTGGACAGAGTCCTGGACACCTACGAGCTGCGTCCCTACAAGGACATCCAGGTGCGGAACCTGAGCGGCGGCAACCGGCGGAAACTGACCGTGGCGGTGACCTGCTGCGGCTACACGCCGACGGTCCTGATGGACGAGCCGACGAGCGACATGGACCCTGTGACCAGGGACCTGGTCTACGCCACCATCGAGCAGCTGCTCCTGGCCCGCAGGGCGGTGATCCTGACCTCGCACTCCGTCTCGGAGATCGAACACCTGTGCCAGCGAGTGGCGGTGCTCCGCGCCGGCCAGGTGATAGCCAGCGACAGTCCCGGCCGACTGAAGTCCGAGTACGGGGGCTACTATGCCGTCAACTGCTTCTGCCCGCCGGCTCAGCAGGCCCTGCTGGTGCGGGCGCTCCACCAGCGCCTGCCGGGACTCAAGGACCTCCAGCACTACGCCCACAGCCTGAGGTTCTTGGTCAAGATCCGTTCCCCCTCCCATCCAGCCGACCAGTCCCCGCTGCTCTCGGAGCTGTTCGCCATCCTGAGGGACCTGTGCGTCGATGTGGCCAGGTTTTCGATTAATCGCTGTCGCTTCGAGACCGTTTTCGAACGGATCCTGGACAGCTGCGAGACCAGCAGCCCCAAGCCGGAGGCCAATGGCCTCAATGGGGTGACCAAAAACGCGCAGGACTTGCCGAGCAAGTCGGCGGCGGTGGCAGGATCTCTGGAAACGGGCTACATACATTGTGGCTATGAGGAAACAACCACCTAGGGATCGCATCGGAATTTAATATTATTTTTTTTTAATCAGACCTGTTACTGTTTTTTAAAATGCCAAAAAGTTAATGTGGAAAATAGGAAAATCAGGAACTATAAGATATATATAATCCTTCAATCAAAACTTATAATAATAATAATTATATATTTTTTTTATAAAACTTTTAAAATAGGTAGCGAAAGTTTTTTTTGTGATAAGATCGATGGAGTTTCGATCCAGTGATAAGATTTGTGCTTCACTTTATTTCGGGTGTTCTGTTTAGCGATTAAGAATCCTAAATGTTAAAATAAAATATAAAATATAAAATATATCCTCTCCCCACCACCCATCTCCTTATAGCTTTAATATACCAGCTTAGGTATAGAAGATAAAATATATGTATACGTTTACTTTTTATGTCCTGGCTCTCGTCCTTATAGGATCTGGCCACTTTTTTTTTTTAATGGCAAAAGATTATGAATAAAATTTAAAATATTGTATGTAATTTTTGTATTTTGATCATCATTTCTTACTTTAAGGATAAGTTATATTTTAAATTAATTGAAAATCAAAAACAAAAATACTATAAGATCCACATTTTATTTCTCCTCCATTTTCCACCTTCCACTTGACCTGCACAAGAGCAAGCAGTTTGGGGGAGCAACTTAAGGGGATCAGTTTCAAGAGAAGTTTCACCTTTCTCCCCCATTTTCCACCTTCCACCTACTCTACTGCTCTCTACAAGAGCAAAAGAGAGCAGCTTAAGGGGAGCATCTTAAGGGCAGAGATTAAAGCGGAGGGGCAATTTCAAGAGAACTAAAACGGCAGTCATTTCAAGAGCAGTCCCGGCACGGGAAGCTAAGCTTAATCGCCATCTCACTCCCCCTTGCAACTGCACTGGCCAATGTCTTAGCAGAGAAGAGCCATGAGAGAGCGCCATTGAGGAATGGCCGCCATGCGCTGCAAGCTCAAGTTCAGCCGCTCTTACTGCTCATTGCGCAGCGGCCGGTCTTGGAGTGAGGGTGTCCCGCAGGTAACATTTTCTAATATTGATTTTAATAATCCGGCAAGTGAATTAACGGCTTAAAGTCAGTGGAAACTGTTAAAAATAGGCTGAAAAGTTATCTAATTAAAATTAACTGTGTAATTATAAAGGAAAACGTGGAAAAAACGACATACAAACTACAATTGCAGAAGGGACGCCATGGTGAAAACAAAATGGCGGATGAAAACATGGGGAATGGAGAATGAAAGAGAAGTGAAACTGGAAGGAGTTTAATTTTGGTAAGTTTGGAATGAAAAACTGGAAAATAAACTATTATGATCATTTTTGCTGCAGAAATGTGTGTGCGAGTGTGAAAAGGAAAGAAAATATGGACCGCCATATTGTTTGGAAGAAGAGGAGAGAAATGCGCAATTCGTAAAAATCTGGAAGTGGATGCAAACATGAAGAAGAAGAAATAATGCAGGAATATGAATGTTCCCACTGGAATTGTGTGAATTTTTGGAACTTGAGGAAGAAATATGTAAGTATGTTGTTATTTTTAAGTTAATTGCTAAATGTTTTGCTTTTCCCGTTATGTTGATCATAAATAAATAAAAAATCGCGAGTGTGAAAAGGACAAAGAAACATTTGAAAGTGAGTGAAAAGAGTGGATAAAAATGGAGGCAAAAGGAGAGAACACAATGGAAATGAAAAGCGAGACAAAATGGAGATGAAAGGCGAGGGGAAAATGGAGGCAAGAAGAGGCCGACCGAAAAAATGAAGCTGGAAATTAAAGGATTGGAAAGAAGTGGAAAGAATGTTGCCGAGCTGGAGCAACATGTTGCTGAAACCCAAGATCATTTGTTGCCAAGGAGGAAGACTCTGGTAAGTGATTGTTTTTGTTTCTTTTTTCATTTATCTAAATTTTTATATGAATATTTTCTGAAAATTTATGAACCAGAATATAAAAGATAAATTTTCTTAACTAGATTGAATTAAAAATTTAAAAGAAATAGAAATTCTTAAAAATGAGACCATTCCAGTTAAAAAAATACAAAAAATCTTAGACTCAAAGTATTAATCCTGATATTAAACCACATTTATATTAAATTTTTGTATGATTGATTTGAAACAAAAAATTCAATGCCCCGAAATCAGAAAAATTAAAGTATTTAATCAGCAAATTCCAAACCGAATTATCCCGAAAATCGGGATGGAAACGTCAATGACTCGTCCGCAGGTGTGTGTGTGCTGTGTGTGGCCACGGCCACGGCCGAAATAAAATCAAAAGCCAAACTCGATAGGTAAATAATGCGTTCAAATGCGGTTTAAGCCGAATAATGCGGCCAAATCGGCTTATCGGCCAAATGCAATTATTAAATTATATTCGAGGTGAAATGGAAATCGCAATCGAGAGTCACAGAACTATTTAATGAAGCTGTTTTTTGGGGGATGAGTTGGTTGGAGTTGGAAGAGTTGAAGAGTCAAAGCCAACCAAGGGGCGAGCAAAAAATTGGGAAAAAGTAATTAAAGCCAAAATGGTGTAACATTAACTAAAACGCGCTACGTTAGCCCCTTTATCCTCGACATCCTTTATATCCTTTGTACGCTCCGGCCATTATCAGCTGCCAATGCCAGTTTGGCATTTGAATAGAGGCATTTGAAGTATTTTTCCGCTTCTATTCAGTTCCTGTTTTTATTCGCTCTTTTGGCCAAAAGTGCTTTTATAATTTGGCCTTTCAGTAGTTTGCTTTTCGGCTTGCCTCTTTTCCTGTTCAATTTAAATAAAAAAATACTCCTGTTGCTGTTTTTTCTGGGCTGAGCCTGGCAAAGGATTAAATTAAATTCCATTCGGTTTGCGATGCAAACTTAATCGAAACGAACGCAGGTAAAAATTAAATCTGCGAAAAATCAACATAATTAAAAGAGTTTCGGCCGCTCGCCGTATTTTCATTTGTCCATTTCGCGAGATGCTCCTCTCGGAGAGCCTTCACTGCCATTTCCACTTGTTTTCCACCAATTTTCCAAACCAAATTAAAAATGTGCGTGCTGTTGTTTTTTGGGATTTTTGGCTTGAAAATCCAGTTTATTTGCTTTAAAAACAAAACAATGGCTGTGATCTGTATAAAAAACAAGAAAGAGAGGGTTTAGTTGGGTTAATCGACTATGAGATACCCGTTACTCTGCTCTTAGACTTTTTCCTAATTTTGTTGCATACTTTTGGGGGTTCCTCCCCAAAGCCAGTCTCTGAAAAAAGACTTTTATTCACAATCATTCTCTATTCCCCGACATGTACCAGGTACTACTCCATATGCATCTCCTACTTTTGCATAATTTAGGCCTTTGACTTGATTTCTGGCTCCTTTTTTGCCGCGTCCTGCCCATAATTATTCAATTGTGCGTTTATTAAGTTCGGAATATGGAAATGAGGAGAGCAATTTAATTGCGGCCCTAATGAGAATGCAAATAAATTAAAATGAAATTATCTGTTTGTCCTTCCGCTTAAATTATGCAAAGCGACTATTTTAATCAATTTTTTATGCCTCAAAGGGGGGCATGATATATTATATTAAATATATTTAATAATAATATCTCTCAAGTGCTAATATCTCAACGGTTAATGGCTCTTGGGGAGCATATTTCGCCAACTAATCAAATCGCAGTTCGGCAAAGTTTGATGATTAATACGGGCTGGGGGCCGACCTGATTACAATTCATCAAGACCCGACCCCGACCCCGACCCGATGAAAGAAAAATGGGCTCAGGGCTTTGGGTTTAGGGGCCAACAGCGGTTAAGGGCCAGAAACTTTGAGGCCTAAACAAACGAACTTGCCACAAATTTTCGCCGTCGAGGCAACAAAGGGCTAAACGCCTTCAACACCAATTTGTTTACATGCCAGAGTCCCACTCCCCCCTCTACCTCTGTTATCCTCCAGAGGGAGTCGTCCTTTTCGTCCTGATGGCGTTATTTATTGTTATCAGACACTCGAGCACATAAAACATTTTATCACTTGGCCCAACAACACAACAGGACGAAAAAAAAGGGAAAGAGTGTGGGGAGAGGAGCGGGGCAGAGGCAGCAAAAAAAAACAATGATTATGGGGGGGCGGGTGGCGGCTTAGGGGGCGTGGACGGCGAAACTTCATCACTCAAGGCGGCTCGATGCGAGTGTTGAATGCTGGACCGGAAACGGAAATAACGCGTCGTTGCCTGGCCCCGCCCTCGGCCCTTGGCTCCTTAGTCCTCGGTAGCGTTCTCTGCCCTGCCCCCTGCCCCCTGCCGACTCCTGTCACCTTCTCCTTTGACTCCTGCTGCCACATCCTTCACCTCATCCGGGTGCTCTATCTATCTTTAAGTAATTTGTGCCCTGTCCTCTATGGCTTTGCCAGCACTGAGAGAAAAGTTTCCAGTTTAGATGACATTTTTAGTAAAAAAAAATAAATAATTTAAAGAAAAAGGCTTTTTTTTAAGAAAAAGTATCTAAAATATGAAGATTTTAAGGTAAAGTTTTTGAAAAATAATATCTAAAATATTTAAAATCAAAAATTAATAACTAATATTAAAGTTAAATTAGTTTCGAGAGAGGGTTTAAAATAGTAGGAACAATTATCTTAAAAGTAGGCAACATTATTTTTAAAATTAAAGATTCCTAATAAAATCCTACCTTAAAAAATGTTAAATCTTTTAACTCTTAAATCTTTTAAATAATACTATAACCTTTTCTCCAAAAAAATAACTAAAAAAAATGTGAAAAAAATAAATAAATATGACAAGAGCCTAGTGATTATTTCGAGTGTAATGCCAACTAACCGGAAACGTCCATTGTGCGAAGACTAACGGACAAAAGATGGTGGACAGAGGGCCAGGAGGGCCAGAGGAGGTGTGGATGGTGGGGAGTGAAAATGGAGAGCGAAGCGGAAACGAAAAAGCAAGCGATAAACGAGAAAGCCACGGAAAAATCACATTTATGTCTAATAGTTTCTTTTCCTTCTTATTCTTATATTTTTTTTTTTTTAGATTTTTTTTTGTTTTTTTTTTGGTTAGACTCACTTAGCCATGATTAATTAAGCCTGCAGCGCACGCCTAATGGCCGAGAACTACTCCGACAGTTCCATGGCCATTAACATCCTTATCCCTGGCCATATCCTGTGGCCTTTTTTCTTCTCTCCTTGTGCCAGGACTACGCTCCTTATCCCGAATCGAAAAGGGCCATTGACCTTGGCGGCAATGGCATTCGCAACTAATTGGAACGGGATTGCAATTTATGGCCAAAATGGAAAATGAAAAATGGAAAATGGAAAATTAAAATCCCGAATGTCTGGCCAGAAAGAGGACTTGGAGAGGTCAAGGTCGGGTTAGCCCCCTTGGTAGTTCCCATCTTGAAATGGCTGACAAGGGTTAATGAGCTCGGGGAGATGCGGTGATTCGGGTCAGAAAGTCAGAAAGCCAGAAAGCTGATTGCAGAGTCAGCTCAGGCATTGATGATTGCAGTTTTTTATTAAAAGAGATTTTTAATTGCTTTCCGGTTGGTCTAAAAAAAAGAAAAAAGTATGGATAATGACAGGTCAGGGGCTTCTAAAGGACTTTCTGGGATTAAAAGGAGACTTGGCTGCCTTTTTATTGAAAATATTTATGTTGAGGAGAAGGAAGTAGGCCTAAGAGCATAGTTTTTAGATACTAGGATATGACTTACTATCCTTTAAGTAATAATAAGTAGGTATTACGTAATAATACCTACTAAAGTACCTCTAACTTGGGCATGCTTTTGGCCAATACTTGGTATGATATGATACCCGGTACTATGCCGATTTCCTATCAGGCTCTTCTCAAAGACTTGCACCTTTTCTTGGCTTTTTTTCTTAAAAGTTTCCTTAAGGATTTGTGGGAAAAGTGTAATAGAAAGTGTTTCTACATAAAAGTCTTAAAGAGAAAGAAAAAAGAAGCCTTAAAAGCCTACTCTTAGGCACTAGACAAGTCTTATTTAAGGCTTAGTCCATTAGTAATAGACTATTACTTGCCAGTCATAAGCTGCAACCCCTTTAGAGCCTTTCAAATCATCTGCAAATCACCTGCCTTAATTCGTCCAATCAAGTTAACCCAAATTGATGAAGAGTGCTGGTGGATGGCGTATACTACTCGTATATAGCCATTAGTTCAGTGCACTTGTGAGTGAGTTTGGAGTGGCAAGGTGGCAAGGTGGTGCCAAGATGGCAGAGTGGCAGGTGAGTTTTCCGCCTTTCTCCGACGACTGGCGGTTAATTGCTGCTTACCTGCTGCGGGCCGAGTTGCACAAATAACTCAATTAGAGCTGCCTGCCTCTCGAATTTCTCTGGCCAGTGTTTTGGTTTCTTTGGCCGAAAACTTTCAGGGCGTTGATGGAGAAGAGGTTTGGCGCCAAAAGGTGCGAAGACCAGGCCAGTTCTCCTCCTCGTCCAAGGACCAAAAAGCAATAGCTAACAAAAAGGAGAAAAAAGTAAAGAGCCTGAGGGGGAAACTTGCACTTTGGACCATAGAAATATTCGTAAATAAAAGTAAGAAGGGAAAATGGCGTGAAAATGTTGGCGAAAAACAAAGTTAATTGTTTTGGCTGAAAGGCAACACACAGACACAGGCACAAGTGCATAAATAATGAAATCTGTCTGCAGCTCTCAGCGATCTCGAATTAGTTGCAAGTGCCACACTAAATGGCAATCATTCAGGTTGCGACTTTCAAACTGCCTCGGCTTGGCAAACTAACTGGAAAATGGAATGGAAAACTTGCAACTGGCAACTAGCAACTGGCAACTGGCAACTGGCAACTTGCAACTTGCAACTTGCAACAAAAGGGGAGCCATGGAAAAGTTTCCCAAGCTCAGTTTTATTTTCCTCCGAGAGGCTGTTCAGTCATTAGGACATTTTCTCGACACTTTCCCAGAAAGAAGTTAAGTCCTAGTAGGCTCTCCTAACACTTTCCCCGTAAAATTAACCAAAAAAGAAACAAAATCTCTTTAAAGAAGACTTTTAACCAAAGAATTCAAGTCTTTAAGGTGAAAACTTACCATCACGTAATCCATAAGATGCAAAAACGCATCCGAATGCGCATTAAAGTCAAAGGGACACCTACTCGGTTCCCCCTCGAACTGATGGCTGCCATCCATTGACGATGGTTACCTTCGGTGTGGATTAGCATATGTCTTCATCCTCCTGGCTGCACTCCTCATCCGTCAGCGGATTCTCTCATCCATCCATTAGCACACTCGCCTCTCCTCCGTCCGCGTCACTGTCTCCATTCCACGGGGCTGTCTCCGTTTCTATCTCCGGCTGGCACGCCTCCTTCGTGTCGCCTTGTTTGGCATTTAAAGGTAAGCAGCTAAGTGGCAAGTCACCTGCCTTTTCAGCTGCCTTTTAGGTCTGACACTGGAAGAGAGGCGAGTGACTAGTGACGAGTAACTGGTAGTAAGTGACTAGGAACTAGTAGCTAGTAGGTGGCGATTATTAGCTAGTTTCTTTCTAGTAGCTAGTAACTAATAACGAGAATTTTTTGACTAGAAGCGAGTGATTTGTCGCCAATAACTAGTAACTAGTATATTTAGTTAGGAACTAGTAGCTCTTAGGTAATTACTAGAATATTTAAACTATAAAACAGTAAATAGTAAGCAATAACTAGCAACTAGTAACTAATAACTTGCAACTATGAACTAATAACTAGTAACTTTTAACTAGTAACTAGTAACTAGACATTTTAATGTAAAAAGCATTAAATACTAATCAGTATCTATTAATCTGGAGCAAGTATTTATAGTTACTAGCCAGTACTAGCATTCAATAACTAATAACTAGTAGTTTTCTTCATTTTTGTTCATCAAGCAAGCAAGTAATAAGTTTTTGTAACTAGTTCTTAGTAACTATTAACGAGTAACTAGTTTTTTTTAATCAAGGTAGCTAGTCTAGTAATGAAGTTAATAGTAACTAATAACTAGTAACTAATAACTAGTAACTAATATCTAGTAACTAATAACTAGTAACTGATAACTAGTAACTAATAATTAGTAACTAATAACTAGTAACTAATAACTAATAACTAATAACTAATAACTAATAACTAATAACTAGTAACTAATAACTAATAACTAGTAACTAATAACGAGTAATTAAAGCTAGTACCTAATAACTAGTAACCTATAACTAGTAACTAGTAGTTTTCTCCGAGTGATCCTGTCAAAGTCGACTTGTCGATGACTTTGATGTAACACACACATTGTGAAGAACTTGGCATAGAGAGATAGTGGGTGTGTGTGGGTGTGGGTGTGGAAAGTATACCCAGAAAGTGGGCCAAATGGGGCGAGACCTACACGGTGGCGGGGAAAGGACTAGTGGAGGGCGTAGCAACTTACAAAGCGACGTCGTCAGCGTTGTCAAGTTGCATTTGACTCAATTGAAATCGAAGCTGCATCTTCTGGAATTTCCTTTGTCTACGCGAGAATTCTATGGCTTCTTCTTCTTCTCTTTCTTATGGATGAGGAGCACCCCTTCCCGGAATGAAAGGCGGAATGGATTGGAGGGGGCGTGGCTGCGTGCAAAATACGAAATGTGTGTGCACACATTTTGACGGAGAAGACATCACACGGATTTCAGCCATCAATGAGCATATGGGAGAGGATTCAGGATGTTAGGGGCGAAGGGGGGTGTGCCAGGGAAGGGGGAGTGGGGGTGTCATGGAAAAGGAGGGGCTATATCCGTAGAAAGCATCCTTTTTATTTAAAAGTCGCAGCGCGTAAAACGAAATTGACAAAATCGCATGAAAGTGGCTAAGACGCATCGAGGGCGTCGAGGGGGGTGTCCTGGAGTGTCCTGGGGGGAGGGAGGGGACTGCCTCGAATGGCAGTCACTTAAATTTAACTGTAACTGTTCCTTATGATAAGTAAGCAAGCTTATGCCGAGAAGAAAGGACCCGTGTATCAAATATTCTCGAATGTACAGAAAAGAATGTACAGTGGGGCAGGTGGGTGGGGGGGTGGCCTCCTTAGGCTTAGTCCTGGGCAGAGGATTTCTGAGGAGGCATGCCTAGGGTCTAAGAAGATTTAAGAGGCCCCCTCACAGAGTGGCATGCATTGATTGGAAGCTAAGTCTGTGAAAGTGGAGCACAAGGGTGGGCGGGCGAGCAGAATGGGAAAAATGCGAAAAATGTTTCATAAAATATGCACCAATCGGGCGAATCGATCAATAATATTTTAAATCGAGGAGTCCTCCGAGTTACTCTCTTGTTTATCCTTCGCTTAACTTCCTTTTAAAACAAATTTAATTGTTTGCCCGCGAAAATCGAAATGAATTGGATTTGGGTTTCACGCTGGGAGCTCTGAGCCTTGAGTCCTTGGGGTCCTCGGGGCGTTTCTATATCCGTTTCCGATTTCATTTAGTGGGTGTGTTTATTGACTTCATTTGTGTTTAAGCAGCAACGGTTGTGAAATCCCAAAAAAGGGGCACGGATGGCGGTGGGTGGTGGGTGGTAGGTGGTAGGTGGTAGGTGGCGAGAAAATTCGTTGAATAAGGAACTGAATTTTGTGGAGCAAGTTCTCTTGTTGAGGAAACTTTTACCTTTCACTGCACTTTCAGTTGCTGTTGCTTTATTATCTACCTTCTTTTTTTGTGCTATACTCTTTTTTTTTTAAAGGGTCTATTGGGTCTTTTCATGAGTAACTAGTAACTAGTGCAAAAAGTAGCTAATAACTAGTAACTAGTGCAAAAAGTAGCTAATAACTAGTAACTAGTGGCTTTTAATAACTAAAGAGTGGCTAGTAACTAGTATTTTCTTATACAGAACTAGTAACTAGTATGTAGTAACTAGTAAGACTACTATTTCTTTAGATCTTAAGAGTATTTATTAAGATCTGATAGTAGTATTAAGAACTATAATAATAGAAGCTAATAACTAGTAACTAGTAGTTTTTAACAACTAAAGAGTGGCTAGTAACTAGTGTAGTAACTACTATTTTATTCAGAACAAGTAACTAGTATGTGTCAACGAACAAGTGATAACTAGTAACTAATAACGAGTAACTAATAACTAATAACTAGTGACTAGTCTTAGTATCTGCAAAAAATAAGTAGTATCTGAAAGAAGTTGTCTAGTTTCAGTTCTTGAAATCTTAATAAGAGTATTTAAACTACTCCTTGTTTACGGATATCCTTTTTCTCTTCTATTTTTGTTGTTGTTTTATCCACCTGAGCGCCCAAAGCTGTGCTTTAAAAAATTAACTCGAGAAGCTGAAGAACGACGATGATGAAGGGAATGGGAGTGGGAATGGGAATGGGAATGCGGATGAGGATGCGCTCCTTCCAGGACCTTTTATTTTATCTCCTGGGAATGTGCACTTAATGAGCGTTTAATTGGCTTCATTGTTTACATTGTGGGCGTGGCCTTGGGGGCGGCCAGAAGAGGAGGGAGAAACAGAAACGGAGGTAGACGGCTTGCCAGTTTGGCTGATTGAATTTCTTGAGAAAACTTTTTAATTACATAGCCAGTGTAGCTGCAACAAAAGCAAGCAAACAATCAACAGAGAAACAAAACAACAAAACACCAAACAGACAAAAAAAGGCAACAAGGAAAGCAAAGTGTTTGATGTGAAAGTATAAAGTGAAATTTACTGCTCGACGCGTTTATAAACGCCTGTGCGTTTCCCGGGCGATTTTCATTTGCCAAATTGCAGGCGGGCGGCCATAAAAATGGTAGCTCGCAGGGATCGCCAGGATGTGGCGGGGGGCGTTGGTATTCGAATGTAAAATCAGCTACAAGACACAAACAGGACTCGTCTCCTTGCTTTTTTCCTTCTAAGCTAAGCCCTCCGATATCCTTGCGGGAGAAGCCAGCCAGCCAGATTTTATTTACAAATGCTGCAGCGTTTTATGCGGCCGTTAAAATATTTTATTGCTCTTGGCGCAAATTTAAAGCAACAATAAAATGGGTAGGCAGTGCGAAAGGCACACAACAACAACAACAACAACACGGCCACAAGGACGTGAGACAGGCCCACTAAGGATGCCATTCCGACAACACAAGAACAGAAGGAAACATGGAAAACACGCCTCAGAAGCAGGATCTGGTGGGGGGAAGGGAAGATGGTCAAGGAGGCTAAGGAGGCCAAGGAGGCTAAGGAATTGGAAATGCCCTTTGTGGGCTTTTTATTGAATTAGAGGCTTTATTTGCCTTTCAAGTTGAATTTTTATTCAGATAGGAGTCTTATTTAGTTAGTAGTAGTAGTAGCAGTTAATCTAATAAGAGTGTTTAATATTAAAACACTTTTTTTAAGCTAAAATGGATAATTTTTTGTTCAACAAACTCCAAGCTCAGTCCAGAACTTTCCTTTATTTTCTCTCTCCGTCAGCTTGTTTCATTATTGGAAGCTTAATTTTAGCTTTTAATCGGTATTTTGAGTAATAAAAAATAAAAAAATATTTTTCCAGAAGGCCACTTTGTTATAATTCGCAACCGGTTTTGGTCGAGCCTATATAAGGCGAGGCGATCGAGGTCATTTTTTTTTTTTGTAAAATTTTTTTTTTTTTTTTTAAATTAAATTTTAAATTAATTAAAGTTAATTTAAACTAAAATAAGACCTATACTAATTAGAAAGTAGTCTTAATAGTTAGTCCTTTAAAAATTAAAATAAATAATAATATTTTTAAAAAAATTTAGAAAATAATTTAGAAAATTTAGAAAATAATTAGAGCTATTACTTGAAGAGTTATTGAAAGACAACTTATTAATATATCATTCAAGCATACAAGATTAATGAATATTATTCATTTAAGTATAATCATTTAATCATTTAATTATTTAATTATTTTTTTTTATTTTATATTTATTTAAAGCCAAACTCTTATTATTTCACACTTAACTTTTAAGTTAATTTAATAAAAAGCCTCTGAAGTGCCGTTGATTGTAGGATACCGAGAAACCCTTTTCCATTTTCGGGCACCCATAGACCCAAAATTCAAGATTACCCAATCCGGCATTCTTTACCGCCACGCCCACCGGCCATACGACCGTATAGCCGCCCACATTCTTGTGACTGTGGCCGCGTGGCAAGGCGTTTTTCCGCCGTTTTCCCAGCGATTTTCCTTTTTGCAATACGGTGAAAATTTAATTTGCATTTGCGCATAAAACGCTGCTACATCACTGAGGAGGAGGGTGCCACGCCCACTAGTTTGACTTACACCTTAAAGTAAGGAGGCGATGGGGGGGGGGCGCGTTTGAGGATAACATGTGCGGGTCTGCTGCTCCCTTTTTCCGCTATTTATGGCAGCAGCTGTTCCCATCCCTCCCCCGTCTCCGTTTTTTTGGAAAAATATGGAGACTAAAAAAAATGAAAAAAAAAAATGGACTTGGATGGGGTTCGAACTGGGTAGGTGCGGCAGGACCTGCCCCACTCTTGCGCTACGCATACAAATGGCAACCAATTGATTTACTTGCGCCTCTGGCAGTCATTTGTTCAACATCCTCCATCCCAGAGTCCTGCGCCACTGGGAGACTTTTTACTATTTGCTGGAAAAATGGAAATCGTCGCCGAGTCTGCGTTTTATGGCCAGAAAGAGGTTTTGGCTTTTCATGTAAATTATGTTTATGATTCCAGGCCCCCCACGGGGGAGCCCCTATCCCTATCGGGAAACTATCAGGGAAAGTTCCAGGGAAAAATAGAGTACAGCTCTAGGGCCATCCAACCGACCAAATGCAATTGGCAATTCAATTAAATATGTGTTTTTATTGAATTCCAACTTAATTTCATTTTTAAACAACAAAAACAAAAAAAGGGGGACAATTTAATATAAAATGTAATTTTTTTTTTAATTTTATTCACTTTATTTGCTTAATAATTCTATTTAAACTGGAGGGCAAATGGCCACAAAAGGAGTGAGAGTTGAGAGTTTGCTTAAATGATTTCTCTTTTTTTTATTCTCCGTTTTTAATATTGAGCAATAAAATTTATATAAAAAAAAATAATAATAATAGAAGAGGAGAGGAGAGGAGAGGAGGGAAATATTTTAAATGCCTGAATAAAAATATGCAATATGCAAACGAGAGGGCTGCTATCTCTGTCTGCCATATTGTACCTGTCTCTTTTCACCTGTTTATACGGGCCAATAAATGTGTGAGAGTGTGTGTGTGTTTATGCTGCAATAACTGTAAATGACAAACAAATGCTCACGTTAAAATCGTTGATTAAAATCAGCATAAACACACACAGGACAAAGGCTAAAATGGCAAAAGGACAAGGCGGTAGGAGAGGGGAGAGCAGGGGAGCAAGAGGGGAGTTCCTGGCTAAAATAATATCCTAGAAATTGGCAGTATTCGAATAAGGTTAAGGGATATTTTTGAAATATTTTATAAAAATGTTTAAGAATATTATCCTTAAGAGTTTAGAAAATAATTAGTAATTAGTAATATTATTTAGTTTTAAAAAATATGATAGGACTTTAAGATTTAATTAGCTATTAAAAGATTTTAAGATTTAGTTAGGTAAAAATATTTAAAATTTATTTAAAAACTAAAAAAGATAAAGTGAAGCTTTTTGTTTCTTATTTATTTCCATTTTAACTTGCTTTCTGTTAAATATAAAAATTAGTAAAATAATAAATGACATAAACAATAATCTATAATTTATAAATAATCTATTAAATATTTTATTTAAATATTTTTAAAACTTTAGAACAAAAACTTAAAGAAACTTGAATGATTTTCAAACCAAAACAATAATTTTTCAAAAAAAAAAAAAAACTAATCGAGAAAAGAATCTTAAAAAAGGATACAACCAGAATGTAGATACAACCCGCAGGATTTGAGGGATTAAAGGGTATGGATATGCAAGCAAAGGAAAAGCCAAAGCGGGGGAGTGGCAAGGCAAGAGGGCAGCAGCAGGACACTCGGCCCCGAAAAGGACTTTCGTGCAGTGCGTCATTTATGCGGGCCTATGAGCATTCAACATACAGGTGAGAATAAGGGTCCTTCGAGGGGCGTCGGGGAGGGGCTGGGCAGGATGCAAACACAAGCCAAAATGGGGGGAGGGGGAGGGTGATGTGTATGTCCTGAAAGGGGAGACAGTCCCTGCCCAGCCCAGCCCAGCTCAGGTAAATAAGTTGCACTTTAAAGCAAACAAACCCCAAAAGCAACGTTTGCCGAGCCCCCTGCTCCACGCCCCTCAACCAACATCAACAAAATGGCTTCTGACACATGTATATATGTGTGTGTGTGTGTGTGTGTGTGTGTAAATGTCCTGCTAGTTAGCTGAGCCTGTAAATGTCATTGGCAGACGACACAGACGAAAATATTTTAATAACTACTCGTAGTCGTATTCGTATTCGTATTCGTTCTGCTCCGGCAAATGTTTTCATTAGCTGCAAAAATAGCAAAAACATAGAAATGGTAAAAAAAAGACAGACAGTGGAGGGAAGCAAGGACCAAGGATAACAAGGATATTAGTTGTGGCTCTGTGTGGTGGTGGCGGCGGTTGTGGCAGCCAATGCAAAGGAAAACAAAGGCCAGACTAAATGGAAAGTTCTCGGACAGAGCCAATTATACCGAGATGGCCTGATGGAGCCTCCGCTCACTCCCAGTCTTCCAGTCTCCCATCCCCGCAGTCTCCCAGCCTGATTCCCCCAAATTAATGGCATTCCTGTTTGACTTTAAGGCCAGAAACAGATTCCTAAATATTTAAACACTCGGAATGGCCCGAAAAGCGAGGCCCAAACACTGACTTTTGGCCTATTGATCTCCGGGGAGTCGTAAACCGTAAGACGAACACTTCCTATTTCCGGCCATTGGAAATGTGATGGAAAATTTGCATAACAGGCGAGGTGTTTTTAAGGGGGTTTTAGATAAAAATCTACAGTATATAATATTTAGGAGAAATAATAATAAAAAGTGGGATTTTAGCTTAAGAAATATTTCTACAAGACTCTGCACTGCTTCTTCTCAACTGCATCTCCTAACAAGCAGTTCTCGTTAGCTTCTAACGAGTAACGAGATGCACGAGTTCGAAACCTTGAACCAGACAAAAGAGTTAAAAATAATATTAAATAGGAAATATTAGCATTTAAGTTTAAATACAAAATAGTTGTGGAAACAAATTGTCAACCGAAAACCTTCCAACGATCCCCCAGGCTCTAACTCTTCCTAAGGACATTAGATCCTTAAGCGAAAGCCCTTAAAAATGATCAAATTAAAGCAAGAACTCCCTTAAATATTGGAATAATATTTAAGCCAAAATTAGGAGCCACTAACACGGATATTCGATTGGCTTTCGTAATTGGGGCTGCCGAACCAGCCAGCCAGCCAGCCAGCTAGCGAGCGAGCTGACACATTTCGAATGTGGTTGGCGATTCCATTTGGAATTTGGAACTCGGCCATTAGACGTCGCTAAATGGCTTGGCCAATTTCGTTAACCCTCTATTTTGGGCCCCGAATTTTGCGCTGAAAACCAGATGAGATAGGGGGCGTGGCAGTGTAACGGTAACGGGTGGCGGCAAACAACATTGTTATTATTTTTAAAAGCGATTTTCGCAACCGGCACGCAGCTGGGCTCGTTAAAAGCACAAACAACCCGGAAAATGGAGAGGGTTAAGGGGGGGTCCATTGGTGGGGGTTGGTTAAAGGGTGGGCAGAGGGGGGGGAAATCTGGGATAAAACCGACACCCCCACCTCCCTCATACACAAACGTGGAGAGCAGCAGTTAGCCCCGCGGTGTATACACATAAGTCATTTATTGAAAATCCACTGCAGCACAGGAACAGGAACCGAAACAGGAGCACAAGGACTCTAGCAGGACTCTTGCTGTACGCCAGGATGGTGCAACAGGGGAGGGGGAGTGAGGTGGTGGAGGGAAAAGCATCGGCAACGGCTGCCGTCCAAAGTATGACAAACAATAGCCAAATGGGTTTCTCCTACAACAACAATTTTTCAATATGCTCTCCTCCATCCTGCCGTCCGCCGCCCGCCGCCAGGGTACCAGGATACAGCCCCCCACCCCCTCCAAAAATGACCAAAAAGAGCCACCGAAAAACCGAGCCCAAAAAATAACAAACGACGACAACCATTTCTGTTTATTGTTTCAATACCTTAAAGTATTTAAGGGGATATCTTTTAGAAGATATATGTTATTTTTTATAAAGGATATAGACTCATAAAAGTATATGTTTTAGACTTTTTATTATATTTATGTTTTACTCAAAAAGGTTTCTGGAAAATAGCTTTGAAAAGCAGAAAAATTAGTTATACCCGGTACTTGTTTAGTATTTTAGTATTTTTGGTGGTATTTGAAGGTATATTAAATAGTATGGTATTTTTTAGGAGATTTTTTTCAAGAGAAAATATTAAAATTAAATAAAAATAATAGTTATATCCTTTCATATGCCTTATTTTTTATATTTTAGGATATATTTTAACTTGAATTTGTTTTTAAAATAAGAATAAAGTTTAATTTTTATCGACTTTGTTAATTATTTAAAACTATAATTAAAGTAATATTATATCCCCATGATCCTCTCCAAAAAGGATATCATGCATTCGAGATAAAAGGGAATTATCCTTTGGTGGCATAATGGCGCATTGTGGAACTGCAGCAGTTGAGTGTGTCCTGCTGCTTCCTTTTTTGGGGCCACCACCCCTCTTCCTCTCTTCCTCTCCCCCTGCCTCCCCTACCCCTCTTGCCCTCTTGCCCTCTTTCCCGCCACACCAAACGATGGCCAAGGCTAAGGACATTCATAGGTCGATTGTCGCTGCCATTAAGTGTGCATAAATGTGACAAGAACAACAATAAAAAAGGATAACACGACTGGGCGACTGCGTGCGGGGATCCCGGTGGCAGTCGGAATGCCCTTACTTAAAGGACAAAGGGAGCAGGCTGGATGCTGGGCCAGGGCTTCCACAGGGCGTATGCTTGATGTGTTTTTCAAGAGATTACGCATACGCCAGATAGGCTGCCGCAAATTATTGATTTTTAAAAATAAACTTTCTTCTTTTTTTTTTTTTGTTATAAAGTGGAAAATGTTTTAAAAAGCATTATGGGAGTTAAATATTTTTTTATTTTTGGGAAGCTGGAACATTTGAATAATTTTTATTCCTCCGATTGGCAATAAGCTCTGAATGTTGAATGCCATTTCCAGCCATCTGCTATCCAGATGCCTCACTCTCCCACACTCCCACACTCCCCCTCCCTCTGCGCATTCCAGGACCTGCCACAGAAAACCTTTAAATAAAATATTGTCGGAAAATAAATTTTAATTTGTGACATTGGCCGAAGCGAGAGGCGAAAATGGATTGCGAAAGGATGAAGGTGCAGGCCACTGCAGGGGATGATCAATTACAAATGAAATACAAAAAATAAAGTGGAACAGGAGGAGGCCAAGTCCTGCAATGGCCATCAAGGATAACGATATTGTGACAGGTTATCGATATTGTCGCCAAACTGGAAAGCGGCTGACAATAGAGGCTCGAGGTGGAGTTGGAGTGGAATTGCTCAATTACTTAAATGCCAGGAAAATGTTTGCGCCTTTTGATGGCAATTTCAGAGTAGAATCAGGACACGATGCAAGTTTATTCTTGTTTTTTTTAAACAGGTTCAATCAGGTTCAATCAGGTTGATCTTGAGAGGGTTTAAAGGGGGAGTATGGTTACCAAAAATAACTATAAGTATATAATTATAGTTATATTTTAAAAAGTAGGCTTTGAATTTCATAAAAATTTCAAACTTCATGCTTAATCATGCCTCTAAACTTGTTTAATCTTGTTTATAAATGGTTCTTAGGGGTATTTTAAGGGGAATTATACTAAAACCCTATTCCCCCTCAAAAGTAGGCTTTAAATTTAAAATAAAAATGTAAAAACAGTTACTCCTTTTGAGAAAAGTAGTATTTGAAACAGTTTCATGTCCAATCATGCTTCTAAACATGCTCAAACATGTTCTTAAATGACTTAAAGGAGTGTTTTGAAAGGAATTGCATTGTAAACCCCATCCCCCCCCTAAAAGGAGGCTTTAAATTTTATATAAAAACTTGAAAGTAGTTACTGCTACTAAGACAAATAGTAGCTGGAACCATTTCATGCTTAATCATGCTTTCAAACATGTTCAATCATGTTTTTATGTAGTTAGTCCTCTTGATTAGTCCTTTTGAGAGTGAAATCTGGAACCATTTCATGTTCAATCTTGCTTCTAAACATGTTTAATCATGTTTTTACTTGGTTAGAAGGAGTATTTTGAAAGGAATTGCATGGCAAACCCCACCCCCCCTAGAAGTAGACTTCATTTTACATTTTCCAAAAATTTATTCTCGTAGGGAAAAAAAAAATATAGTGTACAAAATATATATCCTTAAAGGATGAGTTTTCTTGAGGAGCCGAAAAGACAGGGGTTCGCCAGAGTCCTGGACCCGCCAAAGGTTGAATGTTTTGCGAGTGCGCGTGTGTGAGAAGCCTTGAGGATGGTTGCTCCTCAAGGAACTAGAACTAGAGTGAGAGCATCATACGTATGTCTATATGTGGTAGACGTGTCCTTGTTGCCATTTCTGTGGCAACGTGCATCTTCGCCCAGCAAATTCTTTTTTTTTTTTTTTTTTTTTGAAACATTTTGAAACAGTCTTTCGTAGGGTGGGGGGGTAGAAAGGGTATTTTTCATCGATTCTCCAGTACAATTACATCAGACATCATCAGTGTGGTACATCAGTCATTGCAGTACGCGTGTCCTTGCAGTGTGCGAGTCTCCAACCAGTCGTTCTGTGGCCTAGGAGTGTGTCCTTGAGTGGATTGATGGCCAAAGGCAGTGGTGTTTGGTAAGCTTTTCCTTCAAATAGTTTCGTGGAATCACAATCAAAAAAAAAAAGACTGTCATCCAAGGGGGGGATGCCAGCCTTTGCGTTCAGAACGTGTGCGTGGTCGAGGACGGTTCCTTCGAGACTGATCCTTGGAGATGGTTCCAAGTACCAGCCAGTGTGCAGATCCTTGCATCGCCACACGGGAGCGTCAGATCATTATCCTCATCAACATCATTCTTCAATAGCGTGTGTCGTGGCAGGTGGCAAGTGGACATTGGACAGTGGAGCAGGTCAGGCCACACTGGCCTCTGGCGCGACTCTGTGTGGCACTTTCCTACAACACACTGCCCCGTGCAGGGTTCATCGTGCGAATAAAATGACAAAACATCAGCATTGTGTACAGCGTCTTCTTATGCTTCAAAGGGTTAAATGTTAATTAAATGTTAATTAAATATTAACTAAATATTAACTAAAAATTTAGTAATATAGTTTGAATAATTCTTACCAAGTGTGGGCAGCAACGGCAATACTTTCACAATTCATTCGCCAAAAAATGGAAAACTAAACAATTTTTGCGAGTGGCTCCTCGAATGCCTTAAATGGCCCTAAACCGACACAGTTTTCTGGTTGAGCAGCATTTGCTTTTTTTTTTTTTTTTTTACAGCAAAACAAGGCAGGAGCCACAATCCACGGAAAAAACTTAACGAAATCCAAAAACAGTCAACGATAAAACTAGAATTTAACACATTTTCTTTTTGGTAAAAAAAAGATTAGAATTTGAGAGCCGATCTGCTGAGTTCGGTAGATGACTTGAAACTGATGCTGGAGTCTGGCCCCGTCGACCGGCTCGACTTTTCCTGGCATTTTCGGCCAAGGCCTACTTGTTTCGACCCAAAATCGGGCTAGGAAGTGCTAAGTACAATGGGATGGAGAGGGAAAGTTTTCAATACATTTTTATGTACAATGGGATGGTAGTTGATTTACTTTTTAGGGACTTTCTGTTTAAAGTTGGGCTCTTAAAAATGAAATGATAATTTTTAGAAGCAAATTTATTGTTTAAGGGGTTATAGGTAGTGTATTTTCTAAAAAAAATAACTTTTTTTATTTATTTTTTACAGTTTCTTTAGGTTTTTTGGTATTAATTTATATCAGAATTGGTTAGTTGGTTATAATTGTAGGTGTTTTAATAAATATTTACATGTTTTTGGACTTAAAAGTGGAAAATGTAATAATTAAAAGTAAATAGAAAGAATTAAGGAGTTGTACTGGTATGAGGTTCTAGCCAGGTTTCTATTTATGTCTTTTTTTTTTAAGACAAGGGAACCTTCCTTAGAAAGCAGGTTCTTAAAAAAGTTATTTTCAAGGATGAAGGATCTCCATTTCTCGGAAATAGCTCAACCTATAGATTCTCAGACTTTGAATATTTTTTAAAAAATTATTACTATTTTTTTAAGTTCATCTCTAAGACTCAAACCTGATATAGTTTTGGTCGCAAATTGGAGAAAAAAAAAAGAGTAAACAGAAAAAGAAAACAACAATCCGAGGCAGAGAAAGGTCCTGGAAGGCCAAGGACAAATAGAGGGGGGGAGTGCATCGAAATTAAACATAATCATGTGAAATAAAAATATGCAAGTGGAGTGCGTCTCGCAGTTATGGTTGTGGGTCCTTGGTCCTGGCTCCCTTCTCAGTCGGGCTATTGGTATTTGGCCAAAAGGAGCAGGACAAGAGGTTGGGAAGAAGGAGCGGCAGGATCGGGCCAGGCCGGCGGAGCAGCAGCGACTGGCAAAGTTTGCAGAGCAAACAATGTGCACTTCTGGCGCCCAAACATACACAGGCTCCTTATGTACAACTGTATGTAGATGTATGTAGATGTATATGGTGTACAGTGTACAGTCATATATCCTTGCCGACTGTTCGTTAGAGAGGCAAATCAAACAATCCCGACTGCCACTCCCACTCCCACTCCCACTCCTCCAATGAATATGTTTATGCCAATTGGCATTGCAATAACTTCATAAATATGCAAGCCACTCGACTGCATTTAAATTCAAACTGCGCCGCCCACCAGCCCGGATTTAAGGACAATAATGCAATTATGATTCCGGCCTGTCAATTAAATGGCAAATTTACGGCACTTGAAGTGCCAGGATCTCTCCAACTCAAGCTATATCCGACTGGAATCGACATCGGAATAAGAATTTATATATTTTTTTAAAAAATAAATCAAGAAATAGAAACTCTTTGGAAGGTTATTGCTTTTTAAATCGTATTAAATTATGGCACTAATGGGTGGTTTTAGGTACTAGTTATTAGTTAAAATTATATTTTGAATAAAAAATAAATCAATTTAAGCCAAAAAATAAAATCTTTGCCTCTAAAAGGGCATTTCCAATTCCATACAAAGACAGCCTCTTGTTTCTTCTTGTTCTTGTCTGTTCTTGTCTGTTCTCTTGTGCAAGTGTTGGAAAATACTCGTAAATAAAATACTCAACTTGCATGCAGCCCCCCCTTAAGTCCTTGGGGGGCCAGCGGCTACAAAACGATGACGAGCTGACGATTCTGCTGTAAATACCATAAAGAAAATCGTTGCCGACGTGCTCTGTCCAACTGGCTCTCTCTCACTGTCTGTCTCTTAGTCTGAGTGTGTGCCTGCGTCTGTGTGGGTGAGTGGGTCCTGTATGTCCTGACTGCCAAGAAGTTGGCCAAACGAGACCAGGAAGCCCTGCGAAATGTTATTTATTGGAATTGTGTAATAAATGTGACCGAAAGTGCACTCGACGTAAACGAAATGTTGCATGTCCTTCTCTCCTCTGCTCAGTGTCCTTTTCAATCTGTTTCTTCTTTTTGGTTGGTAAGTGTAGGTCTTCCTGGTGGTGTCCTGATGAGGGTTTCAGTATTTTCTGGCATTAGGAGGCGGACACCAAATGATGCAAATGAAGGTGGACACCAGGACCAACCAGGACCAAACAGGACCAACCAGGACCAGGACATGTGCGGATCCAACTGGCCATTATCCATTACTCTCCCTTACAAGTTTCTATGACAGGACATCTTCCACTCCCGGCCAGAGATCTTCATTATCCTTGGCGATGGCCCCCTGCCATTTGTCAAGCCCGAAGGACACCAAAGTGTTATCCTTTCTCCGGAAAATCATAATTTATTCAATAGAATTATTGTCTACCTTGAACAAAGCCCTTCAATCAATTTCGTTGTCCTTTTTTTTCGTCCTTTTCGTCTGTGAGCCCACAAAAATCCACTAAATCATGAAAATGTCATGCTCGATTGGACAACGTAGGTGGGAGGACCTCAAGGACCTGCCTGCCAGAGAGTGTCTTAGCCTTGTGGATGATCGGTGGTGGTGTGTGATTATGGCTACGTGATCAGTTATCGCAGGATAGTGGTGTTGAGGGGCAAGGATAAGCTGAAAAGGACTCGCTGCCATTTGTAAAGGTTAGTTTTTGACAAAAGAGCTAAAAGGGATGGGTAAATGGTGTTTATGAAGGATATATTAGGTTATCTGTAGGATTTTCATGATTTTTGAACTTGTAAGGACTTGCTAGGACCTCCTTATTAGTTTGTTTTAGAAATTATTGGCCAAGATTGTCTTATTTTTAGCAAAATGAAGCCTAGATTTGTGTTTTTTGTTATAATATTTTAAAAAATGATTAAAAATCTCACCTCTACTCTCTTTTAAGTCAAATATCTGTTGGATATTTAGTTTCCAGCTCTAAAAGTCATAAACTAGTCACCATTTTGGCGCAATTGGCACAGCATCAGCTTTAATTAAACCAATTTGTTTGGAAATTTCAACCAAAAATTGGTCAACTCTATTGGAATTTGGTTGTCGGGCATTTCGGGCTTTCGGGCCACTTGTCCAGCTGCATTTTGGGATGGTGGCAGGCACTCCCCCTCTACCACCTATGTACCTCTCCCAGCCAGACCCAACTCTCCTGTCCTCTTATCCTTTTAGCCTGCCATGTGTCGGTGAGTCACACACACACACACACACACAGACATCCTGGCCACAGGATACAAATGTGCCAGTGCCTGTGCCTGTGCCAGTACCTTGCTTTGTCCCGAAAATTTCCATCGATTTGATTTATATGGAAAATATTTAAATTTTATTGCCAGTTTGCATATGGCCTGTCCAGACAGGAGCAGGACGAGGACAAGGACGAGGAGCAGGACGAGGACCAGGACCCAGGAGGCTTAAGTGAGATCGATAGTTATAGTTGTGCATATAGATGGAAAGGATATGCGATACAGGGTAGAAGGAAAGTGCTGAAAAACAGCTGAGCCTGGGAGCCTGGGGAGATAATTTATGCAGCCTGCTGGCTAATATTGAAATCGAAATTTAAATGCAAACAAGGGAAAGTGTTTCGGCAAAGCAAACAAACACCACTCCTGTCCCTGTTTTCCCAAAACAAACTCTGCCTGACCCTCACCTGTTTGTCCTCTTTTGCTTTTCGCCTTTGTCCTTTGTCCTCTATCCTTTTGCCATGCTCTCACTTTGTTCGGATCAGGACTAAATGGCCAGCGATTAAAAGGACATTGAAATTTTGTTAGTCCGGCCGGGGGAAAAAGCAATCAATGACCAGGACTCTTAGGCCAAGGACTGCAGCTAATGAGAACTTCCATCCGCAACTTGCAACTTTCAACATTTTTCATTTTGTCACGAAGAACACAAACAAGGATGCTATCCTGCCATCCTCTTGCCAAGCATGAATGGAAAAGGACAAAGCAGAGGACGAGGAGGAGGAGGAGGAGGTCCTCCGCCGCGTGGGAGGCGTGTCAGAAA
Organism: Drosophila monieri; assembly: GCA_035047585.1. NCBI lineage: Eukaryota > Metazoa > Arthropoda > Insecta > Diptera > Drosophilidae > Drosophila > Drosophila monieri. The sequence continues at coordinate 7,140,382 of JAWNPJ010000061.1, read as the reverse complement.
TTATGTTGATTGTTTGCTCTACCCAAGGAAATAATTAAGCAAGACGTGGCAGCCACGGAGACCGAGACGGAGACGGAGACAGGCACAGGGACAAGAAACTCTCAAACTCTGGCGCCAACTCAAAAATATATAGAAGCGGGGCTATATATACAGGGACTATGCCAAGTAATATCTCCGCTTTCAAGGCACTCGGAGAAAAAAGGGGCAAGGATTCAAGGATCTGTGGAATTATTATGGAGATATGGGAAGTCTCGTTTAGGCCAATTCCAGGCTTTTTCATTCAGAAATATTTTGGAAAAATATGGATCCAAAATTCGGTGGTTGGTTTATGATGCAGATTTATGGGGAATTTGTCTGGAAATCTTTCAAGGTATTCCGCATGATGGTTGGATAAAAATTGGCAGAGATATAGACTTCCCAAGAGGTCATATATGGGGATACTGGGGATACCATATAAAAGGCTCCATCAGAAAATTTTGAAAATTATGGATAAAAAATGTCGTTCTCAGTTTATGATGCAGATTTGTGGGGAATCATTTCACAAATCTTTTAAGGTATTCATTTTATGAATCGGATAAAAATTGACAAAGATATGGACATAATACTGGGCTATATATGAAAATTTCGATTTTGATAGGGGGTACCCCTGGAAAATTTTGAAAAAAATGGATCATAAATTTTGTTCTCGGTTTATGATGCAGATTTGTGGGGAATCAGTCTACAAATCTTTTAAGCTATGAGAAATCTTCCGCTTGAGAATCGGATAAGAATTGGGGAAGTTCTAGACTTCCTAAGAGACCATATAGGGGGTTGTCGCCTTCACAAGGGGTACCCCTGGAAAATATTGAAAAAAATTGATCCAAAATTTAGGTTTCAGTTTGTGATGCAGATTTATGAGGAATAGTTTTAGAAATCTTTTAAGGCATTCCGCTAGAGAATAGGATGGAAACTGAGAAAGATATGTACAGGGTTTGGGGTCATTTATGAAAATCTAGGATATAAGGGATACTATAGGATATAGTAGGATAAATTCTATATATTAGTATAACTATTGAATGATTAAAAGATAAATTTCGACTAAAAGCCAAAAGAAACTAAGAGATAGAGATGCCAGCCTGTAAGAAAAAGTAAAGCCAGATAGTCCCAATATTTTCTCTCAGTGCCCAAATATTTCGCTCATCAGGCTGGAGGCAAAAACAAAATTCGGGATTGTCAACAGCTTTTTGTGACTCACTGTATATGTATTTTATTTTTTTTTCCTTGTTTTTTGCCGCCATGGCCGTGGCTGGTGCAGCTTCAACTTAATCTAATTAGTGTGCCACTTGGAGCTGCAGTTTTGATTTACATTTCGAGGCGCTGCCACTGGAAATTAGCCAGAGAAAGGAAGTCGCCAAAAGGGACTACATCCTTGACAGCCTCTCCCTGTCCCTGCTGCCGCTCCAGCCGCTCCTGCTGGGCAGAAAAGTTTGCTAATTTCCGCCACGAAATCCCGCCGCCCGAATAACCATTGGCCGCCCTTGTGCGCCTTTCCAGTTTAGTTCGATTTTCAGTTCATTTTATCGCATTTCATTAGCGATTGCAGCCAAAGCGATTTCAATTTCCCATTTTCCCTTCAAAACTTTTGTGTCTCTGGGCCGCTCCACCCTGTTGGATATTGGTTGGGCCCGAGGGGCCTTCCTAGGCTCCCTGGACTCCCGATTTCATTGGCGTTTTATTTATTTATTACGTATACGCAGGATGTCGGATCACAGGCAATCGAAGCGCGTTCCTTTGTCCTCCCGAGTCCTTTTGTGTTTCTGGTCTAACTGGGCAAATATTTGATGTTTTCCCCCCTCTGGCCCAAAAGGACAAAAAATTAAACACACACACAGGACGCAGGGAGTGAGGCCATTGGCAAAGTCCGCTTGATGAGCGATAAGCCTCGTCTCGCCAGGACCATGAATAAATTAGTTACTAACCCAGTAGGCAGCAGCCACCCCCCATCCAGCCCACCGAACAAAGCAAACACACGCGCATTTGTTTAAGAAAACATTTTTATTTAAAAGAGTATTCATTTTTTTGTCATAAGTTGGTGGAGCTGGAGCTTAAACTTGAACAGGGAGAGAGGACAATGGGACTGTGGGATAGCTGGTACTCCTCTTGGAGTTGTATCTTTGTATCTGTAGATACTTGGTTGCTTACAAGTGAAGTCTTTATAATAGTAAAGATTAAAATAATAGATTAAAATAGATTAATATATAGAGTAATAGATTAAAAACCTCTTACTGGCTTTGGAACTTTGTTATAATTAATGGGACTGCTTATAAATGGTTTATTTGTAGCTTAGTTAGCCACTTGATCATTAATTGCAGAGGGAACTGCTTGAATATGCAGATATGCAGATAACTGCTTCCATTTTTTGAGGTTATAAGAGTTCCTAATTTCCTTAGGCCTTTAGACTTCTTACTCCTCTATCTTCTCTTACTCCCTACTCTTACTCCTCTTGTAGCCTAGTTCTACTCTATCCTTTTCCTAAAGTACCCTGTAAGCAAGGCTATGACGATTTTTTGGATAAAACTGCTTGAAATAGCAAATAAGCAGTGAACTGCTTGACTACTTTGTGTTCATATCAGCCTAGGAGCTCTGGTTTGGTTTTCTTCAAGCCTGGTGGTAGTTCTTATTCTATCTGAGACATTTCTTGCTTCGAACTCCTTCTTTCACAGAAATTCGACCCTTCTTTTTCCATCTCTAGCTCGTCTAGATTACTCTTTGGTTGGTCCTGTAGTGGCTTTAAGTCTCTTGTAGCTTCTTGGATAGCCGACAAGGCGATATCCTATATGTAGTCCTATAGTGAGTCACACACTTAAGCCTTCTATGCCCCGAAGTCCTGATCCTCCTAGTCCAGTGCTAGGGACTACCACCATTCCCCCAACTCCTCAAGCAGGCCATGCCTTTCGCAAAGCCCTCAAAACACATGCCTCCAAGTAGTCTGTGGAATGTCTTTCAATCGAAATTCCCACCTTAGGCAGCTCGTCGCCCCAAACCCTCAGTCTCAACGTTAACGGCTTCCGTAGCACATCGTGAAGTTCTAACTTGTTTACTTTTATATATTTTGATCGCAAAGCTTTCAGGCTGACTATTAGTGAGTAAAATAATAAGAAAAAAAATTGATAGTTCGGAGTGAGTAACAAAGTTTAGAAAGTAATAGGATTCGAAGGAGTTTTGTGATAAAGCACCATGGAGAACGTCGATAGTCAGGATAACCTGGACAACCAGGATAATCAGAACAACGCAGAGAACGTGGATAGTCAGGATAACCTGGACAACCAGGATAATCAGAACAACGCAGAGAACGTGGATAGTCAGGATAACCTGGACAACCAGGATAATCAGAACAACACGGAGAACGCAGAGAACGTGGGTAGTCAGGACAACCTGGACATCCAGGATAATCAGAACAACGCAGAGAACGTGGATAGTCAGGATAACCTGGACAATCAGGATAATCAGAACAACGCAGAGAACGTGGATAGTCAGGATAACCTGGACAACCAGGATAATCAGAACAACACGGAGAACGCAGAGAACGTGGAGAGCCACAGCCGCAGCAGCCGCGGGGCAAGGACTACAGTCGAGCGCTACACGTTCGAAGAGATGTGCCGGGCAGTGGCCGCCATCGAAGTGCCTGGGCCCATCTTGGATCTCATCTACTGGCGCGATGTCGCATTCAGTGCCTTCTGGTTCCTGTTTGGCTTTCTGGCCATCGGATCCGCGTTCCACCACTCCATACTGAAGCTGGTGGGCGGCACCTGCCTGGTGTTCCTGGCCCACTTCACAGTCTACCGCATTGTGCGCGGAGTCGTCCGGTTCGAGCCCTACGAGCAGTTGCTGGCCCAGCCACAGCTCCTGAACCTCAGCCCGGAGCTGGTTCAGCGGGTGGCGCTCCAGGTGGCCCATTCCATCAATCGGTCGGTGGCCACCGTCAAGTACATCTTCCTGGGAGGCCAGATCCGGGACAGGCTGGTGGTGTTGCTGCTCTGGATGGAGTTTCGTGGCGTCTTCTCGCACATTAGCTTCGAGGCGTTTGTGAAGATAGGTGAGGTCTCGACAGGACTCTCTTCCAGTGGATGTCCCTGTCACTATATACAACCCTCCCCCCAGTGTACTGCCTCGCCTTCATCTTGCCGCGCTTCTTCGAGGAGGCCGCCTACCGCCTCTTCCGCTTCTACGTGGAGGACGAGCCCACCGAGTCGCTCTACTTCTGGGCCCTCATCGTCATCCTGATGACCAAGGAGTTCTTCAAGCAGCTCCTAAGAACCGGTCGCCTGGAGATCCGCAGCCTGCGGGAGGTCACCGACCAGTTACACCTGATGCAGCAGACCATGTTTCTGGCACAGCTCAGGGAGCTGGTGGTAGGGGATGGCCTGGACCTGGACCTGGACCTGGACATGGGCCTGGTCATGGGTGCCAGTGAGGATTTGCGTGGAAATCATCTTTGGGCAGTCACTTAGTTGAGGTTCCAAATTAGTGATTAGTGACAGGGGGAGTGGTTTAGTGTTTAGTTTAGTTAGTGAGTTGCAGGGCAGAAATAACAGGACTTTTAGGGATGATTAGCCAAAAAATTGTTTAAAAACAAAATTTTAAATGTTCGGGGATGTCCAGGGTTACACTAATTATGACACAGGTAAGGATATGATTGTGGCGGCAGGATATCGGCATCCAGAGAAGCCTTCGGAAGGAAGAAGCCAAGCACGTCCAGGACAGAATCTGACACCTTGGACAGCGCTGGGATGTGGCGCCGCAGGATACACAACGCAGGGATCAGGGAAACACGAAGGATCAGAAGGACGAATGATGGACGTTAATTGCAATGTGCTTGCCGACACTTTCCACTTCAACACTCGTTTACAGATACTTTTCGACCAGTCGTAGTGTGCAAAAATTTCTACACTAAACAACAGGAAATGTACGTACATGTTTGGCAAAAGTTATATTTTATCTTTTAATACTAAGGATGGTTTTAATTTAAAAAAGAAGATTAATATTCAAGGCTTCCAGTTCAAAAAAAGCTTCAAGTTCTTGTTCTAAAATAATGAAAATTCAGGATATGATTTCTCCAAAATCAGTTTCAAAGACTAAGCTTCTGGTATTTCTATACTTTTTTTTATGGGAAATTAATTATTTTGTGATTTTTAGGCATTTATTTGTCAGAAATACTCTAGATAGCTATGGATAGATACTTTTCTTAATTTTTACAGTCTATTTCATATCCAAACTCTATCGAAATGTCTTTCAACTAAGCTCTTCTATTCCCTTTTCTTGAAAAAGAAAATAATATTTATCCCCATTTTCTCAAATTCTAAAAAATATAAAAAACTCTAAAATTCTCAAGGTTTTTATGCAATATCTAGGCCATTTGACTACCGATTTTGAAACGGAATACCATTATTAACTCAGGATACGAATCTTCTTCGATCTGCCTAAAAAAATTACAAAAATCATGAAAAAAAAATTTGATCAAATTTTGAACATTTTTATGATGGTACCCCTTGGAAAAATTTCGATTTCGGGTCAAATTTTTTTTTCTCTTAAATTTTGATGGAAAATGTTAGTTCTCGAAAGTACAAGGTGGGGAAGGTATGGCATTTGGTGATAGGACGAGTAGTTCTCGAGTTATGGACTTGGAAAGATTGAAATTTTGAAGATTTGGTGGAAAAAATAAAAGAAATTAATATTTCTGCAAAAATATATAATTTTATTAAAGATTTGGGAAGAGAGTGACCTTTATTGGAGTGGAAATCGTAAGCCCTTCGATTAGCTTTGAAAGATCTGGATCTGGAGTGATCTTTGAGATTCAAAACAAATAATTTTTAATATTTTTTAATAAAATTTATGGTTTTTTTTAGACTTCTTAGATGATTCTAGTACTAATGGTATCATATAGTTAGTTAGTGCTTAGTAGTAAGTAGTAGTCTTATCATTAATCCCCTTCCCCATCTTCAGGAAATTTCTTACCTTACTTACGGGGCGTATGAGTAATATTTTTAATCCTTATATTAAGTATACGCCCCTTGTTCCCTACTGCTCTTGAGCCTTTCCTTAAAGCCTCCTATTCCTTCCCTTTAGACCCAGAACTTGATGCAAATATTTGGCATTCCGCTCGCTGCGCTTCAAGAAAAATGTGCAAAAATTTGTGAAATTTGCGCAGAAATTTAATTAAAGCCTTCTTGCTGGCGCTGGCGGGGCGCTGGCGGGGCGCGACTTGCAGGCGATAAAAATCGCGCCCAGAACGTGACAAACGGGCGCTGATGTTGAAGGCGGCGAGCAAACAAAGATACTTTCAATACGCGGCGGTGTGTGCGAGTGGGCGGGTGGGCATGGCCGATGTATTGTTTACCTTTCTCCGGGGCTGATGTCCGTTAATCATTAAAGTCGCCTCCGGGGGCGTGGCGTGACTCAAGATGGTCAGATTTATTCATAGCCTGCGAGGAGGAGGTAGCCCGAGAGGCTTAAATCAGTGGCTGGCATTAAAAATTTAGTGCGTCCTGGATGGGAGAGGAAGGGAGGTGGTGAGGGAGGTAGGGAGGTGGCCGAGAAGTAGAACAGCATAGCGCAGGACATGCCAGTGCCAGAGCCAGGTCGGAGAGCAGAATTCAGGAGCCCTTTTCTTCTTGCAATTTGCACTCAATTGCAATTTCCGTTTCGCCACTGCCATTTGCTACGTGGCTGCCACGTGGAAAGTACCCTCTCTTGTCCCTCTTTTCCACTAGATTTCCCAGCCCTCGCCCTCCTCCCACCTCCTCGCCCGCCGTGATTCCGACCTGCCGCCTACGTGCCGAGCGGCATAAAACGCGCAGAAATTTGTTTTGCCATTTTGTTTAGTTGTTAGTTGTGGCTCCAAAGCCCCAAACCCCAAACCCCAAAACCCCAAAAAGCAAAAAGCAACCCTTGGTATGTTATTTTTTTTGTTTCCTCCTCATTTTTTTTTTTTTTTTTTTTTTTTTTATAAATATCAATATAAAACGTGACAGAATGGACTTTTTCTCCAAAAAGCTCAGCAAGAGCTACGCTTGATGGTTACACTTGAAGAAAATATGAGCTTGAAGTTCTATTGTTTTTTTTAAATTATTTTTAAAGAAACTTTATTTTTAATAATTTAATTATTGTATAATAAATAGATATAGATGGATATAGTTATAAGTACTTAAAGTATCTATTATTATACCTTAATTATTATTATTATATCTATTATACTTATACCATTATTATCATTTTAACTAAGAACTAAGAATTTAACTAAGATACTTTCATATCTTTAAATTTTGTTATTTGTTTATTTGTTTTGAGCTCTAAACTCTATCTAACAATTGCATATTTTTCTTTCTTAATGTTATAATAAATAATAAAAAAATAATAAATAATATATATATATAAGTGTATAAGTATATATATATATATAAGTGGTTAAAGTATATGTTATAATACCTGGTTATAGTACCATCATTACCATTATAACTATTTGACTATTAAATTTTATTAATTTATAATTATATTTAGAAACCCACCTTAACTTCAACAAAGAACTACCGTCTACAGCTACCCCTATATCATTATTATATATACATAATAATAATAATTAAAATTATAATAATAATTAAAATTATAATAATAGTTTATGACAAATTTTATTCCGAGTGCACCGTTTAAAGTAAATCTGAGAATGTGTGGTGCGGGCCAGGACATCTCCGTAAGCGGTTTAACGGCCCTCGTCTCTGGGCTGGCATAAGTAGGCAGCGCCGGCGGTCAGGGGCGGCGGTTCTGGTGTCCAAGGGGGCCGGCTCACGCATCATAATCCGTTTATGGTCGAGGTGATCCGAGGCAGCCATGAGACCGGACGGACGAGTCGCCGACTAGTGCTTAGCAGCTTAAATCAGACAGAGCCCTGTTGCCCGACAAGCCACATTACAACTCCAGCAGGAAATACAAAAAATAGAAATAAATAGTTACTTTTAACGAGAAGCAGGAGCAGGAGCAGGATGGAGGGAAGCCATAGCGTAAATGAGACGTTCAAGGAGCAGGTCCTGCAGCAGGCGGTCATGGACAGTGTCCGCCAGATGCTGGACCGGATATGCGACAATTGCTTCCGGAAGTGCGTCGATCGTCCCTCGGAGGCGCTGCAGGCCAAGGAGCAGCGCTGCCTCAACATGTGCATGGATCGCTTCATGGACTCGTACAACTTGGTGGCCAGGACCTTTCAGCGCCGCCTCGAACGAGAATCCGGCGGCGAGTGGTAGAGGCAGCGAGTTGGAGAGGCAGCGAGTTAAAGAGACAGCGATTGTTACAGGCAAAGAGTTCTAGCAGCGAATTGTAGAAGCAACGAGTTCTTAAAGCAGCGAGTCTCCGAGGCGACGAGTATCCTTTCCCGGCGAGTCCTGGAAGAAACAGGAAACAAAAACCATAATTTTTCAATTTTTGGAACGCCCTTTTTAGAAAGTTTTTACAAATTTCTGAGCTGTCTTTTTTGAATCTAAAAAAATTAATTGTTTTGGTCACACTATTCTTCTTTTTTATTGTAAATTATAGTAGCGAGAGCTGTGTAGTCTTCCAACTGATTTATTTTTAACTTTATTTAAAAGAGCAGCAAAGAGAGCTGCCTTTTGTGCAATTATTTCGAAATATTTCATAAACTTCAGTGACATCTGTGGCTGGACAGGCTGCCGGGGGCTATGGCGTCCGATTTGAAAGACGTGTGTGTGCGGTTTGGGGTTTCTGGCCATGGTGGCCCCCCCGGGGGAGGGCGGCGAGGGAGAGTGGACTCTGACAGACTCCGGCTGTGAATGGACTTGGCTTGTGCACCGAATTGAATGAATGGGAAGGAAAATCAGACACAAAGTGCGGGATGTACATGCAGTGCATTGGCATTGGTTTTCAAAAAAAAGTAAGGGGGGAGTGCATCTATGACCTGGTAGTCAGGGGGGGTACTGCTCTTTTCACACAATACTGTCGGCGGTCGGGAATGAAAATTGCATTCAGCGTTCAGAGTGTTTTATGGTCCTGCAGCTGCTTTATGAATGCATAATTTTATTTTATGCACAAATTCTATTTACAACGCGACACGTTGCGTGAACGGTTCATAAAGCTGTCCTGCCGACCCTAAGCCGAGGGTCGATCCAAGAGTTTCTTAAGAAACTCTGATGGCTCTGGTATTCCTCCATCAAGCACACCTCGTGCTTGTCGGCCTATTTGATTGTAATTAATATTTGCATTTCAATTGCATTCGCGCTGGCTGGGCAGAAACCGGGCTTTTGTGGCCAACGGCCAAATATTTCCCAGCACCACTGGTTGCCCACTGCCACGCCCCCAATTATCGCATACGGCGGGACATTGATTAAACATTTAACTGGCCATAAGTATTTTAATAACTATTCTCGCCACCCGCAAAAAACAATTTCCCAATTTTCGGTTCTATCTCTTTCTAATTGATTGTCTCTCTCTCTCTCTCTCTCTTTCTATTTCTAGCTAATTGTGGGCGGACTAGGAGGGGCGTGCCCGGATCGCTTGTTTATGGGCGCCCCCTGCAACCGAAACCAAAAAACTGAAACTCAGCCAAACGGAAACACAAAACACGGAATGGATTATGATCTGGACCTAAATCGGATGTACACGGTAAGAAAAGATATATATTTTTTGAAATTTAATTAAAATAAGAGGTATAAGAGGTTTTTTAGAGGTGAGGTTGGGGTATAGCGGAGATATAACTACTTGATAGAGATAAAATAATGGAGGTATTAGGGGGGTAATAGTTAGATATAATTTAGGCATAATATTTAGGAATAATTGGGGCATATTTGGTGTATAATTAGGGCATAATTTTGCCATAAATAGTTTATAATTTAGGTATAATTATAGTACCTCTAAGGAATAGTTCTGTAACCTACTACCAGGCATTATTTTGGAGATATAAATAGTTATACCTTTCTTCAGATTAGTCATTTATACCAAAAAATAGATTTCCTATAATTTAATAATTATTTTTAAATTTAAAAAAAAAAGTAAGGACTAATAGTATTTTAAAGTAAGATTTTTTTATACCAAATATTACTGATGACTATTTTTTGAGGATTTCTATACCTTTTTGGTATAAATCTGTGCGAAAACAGGCACTTCTTCTCTCCCATTTTTCTCACTGTGGCTGGGACTCTGTGGACATCTGGTTATGGCACCCGGCGATGATTGCTTCCCTCAGGGCGGCCCGGGATCGGCATCGACATTGACATGGTCCAGTGCGTATAAATCAACAGCTGCAGTCGGTTTTCCGGCGGAGGAGCGGGAAAAGCGGTGAAAAGGGAAATCTGGAAGGAAGGAAAAGCCAGCCGGGACAGCGGGTTAAAAATCTTTTCAAGTGGTCAACGGACGCAAATCCTTGTCCCTATATCCCACAGCATCCCTTCGACAGCATACAGTTCTGTCGTCCCTTAGTCCTGTAGGGCTGTAGTCCTTTTCTCCTATAGCCCAGTAGTCCTGTATCCCTGTATCCCGCATCCTTGTGCCTTTGCGGTTGAATTAAGTCAAACAAAAGGCAGTGGCAGTGGCAGAGGCAGAGGCAGAAAAAAAAAAAACAGAAAGAAAGGAGTAACTAGAGAGCACTGCTTAGATTACGCATACGCCGTGTTGAACCGAGGGTCCTTTCCCCGCCCCTCTTATCCTTGGGGAGAAAGTGGGGGGGAGGAGAGGGGGCTGGAGAAATGAGGTCGGGAAAAGAAAGTGCAACACACATTGCGGAAAGCATAGTCGTAGGGTGGGGAAAAACGAAAAAGGGCAAACGCAAAATGTAAATGGGCTTTTCACAAAATGAATATTAAATTGCAAGCCTCTTTCAAGGGGCTGCAGGGCGTGGCAGGGGAGTGGGGGCGTGGCAGTTGCAGCTTAGCCAACGAGTGTCAGACATGTCTGATCCGACACGAACATGCACAAGTCCTTGCAGATTGTCCATAGAAACAGGCACCTTTTTATTTTTTTTTTAAGGATATTTTAATGAAAAGTTTTCATAGTCTTTCGTATTTTAGTTTTTAGTTTTTATTAATTAGTTACTAATTATTTAATTAGAGATTATTAAGGCAAGATAAGATATAAGCTTTAAATGGCAGAGAGTTCTTGTTGTTATGCCTTTTATTTTAGTTTTTAGGCCATTTCCTTTAGGCCTTTTCTTTTAGACCTTTATTTTATGATTTTTTTTAGATTGTTTTGTTTTTATTCTTAATAAGTTTTCATTCTTTAATTATTTTAGACTATTTTTGTGTAGTTCTATGCCTTTTTAGTACAATATTTTAGCCACATATTATGCCTTTCCTAATGACATTATTTTAGACCTTTTTCTCAGACTTTCTTTTGAATAATTTTCATCTTTCTTTCTCAAATTAGTCCCTAAAGTTTTTTATAGTAATTTCCTTACTTTATTCTCCCATTTCTTTGATTTAAGTTTATAATTATAAAAAAATCAATTATTTTTTATACCTTTTTTTGTAAACACTTACCTTGTAGTGACTCCCCAACCGAATTCCTCTTTAAAAATCAAACAAAGGCTTCATATTTCCTTAGTTTTAAATATTTATTCAACATTTCTTGATAATGAGCCGACTATTTGTGGAAATTACGATGAAGGATCCCTGGAGCAAGTTGCTCCTTTCGAGAAATGCTAATCCCAATTAGAAGCCGCAACCCGACTAATTAGCATTGGCTGAATCTCGGATATCCGGCTTGTTTGCGGTTATCCTTAAATAGATGAGAATTTTGTGCAGTTTCCTGGAAAGACAGGGCCTCCTTGCCGCTCCTTCGCCCATTTCATTTCCCTTCGAAGGCAAGTCGGTGGCGCCTCCTCCCTCTACCCCCGCCTCTGCTGCCTACTTATATGACATGGCATATGCATTGTTTTCAAAATGATTTGCGGTTCTAATTTTTCGCAGCAGAGGCGGCACCAGGCGGGGGCTATGCCATACTTTGTCCTCGCTTCTTATTTTTGTGGCTAGGGCTGCTGCCTTTTGCGAAACTTGAACACAGGCCGGGGCTCTATATAGTTATGTCTTTTTCCTCGATCTGCCACCAAGTCCGCTCCCTTTTCCCTTGTTGGTCCTCCAGTTTGGGTACAAAGTATGCTGCAAGTAAGATGCCGCCACAAACCGCAGGCAGCTCCAGTCGCTCTCAACTATTGCATCGTCTTTGGATGCGGCGGCACTGAAAGAAATTGAAGGTAAATAGTTGGAAATAGTTGGAAATATTTTATACCTCATAGTTATACCTTTTTTTATTAGCTTTTAACTACAAATACTGTTTATATATTTTAATATTTTATAAAAGGCATAAAAAACTCAATTATTTTCTTGCTATTTATACCTTTTTTCCACAAACCAAAAATAATTACATATTTTATACCTTGAAGATAGTTTTCGACCTTAATTTAAATTAAAGATAAACATTAAAGTTAATTGTGTAATAATTTATGATACATTGAGCAACAAATTGTGTTAATTTATTTAAAACTTTATACCTTTTATTTAAAATTTAATCTCTAATATTTGGAAGCTAAAAAGGTACTATATTTTTCTCCAAGTGCATGCTTGCTCGGTTCCCTGCTCATTTTATGTGTGTTGCCTGAGCTGAGGCGCCAAAACAAAGCAGAAACTTCGCTTGGTTCAACATTTCAACTGCTTGGAAATTTATTCATTCCCCTACCCGAAAAACTGGCGACCAAAGGACCCTTTCCATTCTGATTTCCCAGCTCCCTGGCTGTTCCCTGGCCCAACTCATCCCCACAGTTGGCATCTTCATTTGTCTGTTCTGTCGTTTTGTATTTGAGCATTTCGGTATTTGAGTTTTCGATTCAGCAGCAGCTCTTACTTGCTACTTGCTGCTTGCTGCTTGCTACTTGCCACCTCCTCTAGCTGCCTCCTGCTAAATGCCACACATAAAACTTTGTCGAGCAAATAAGTAAATTTTTAATTGAAACTCACATCCAAAGAAGTGCACATTTTGTCACTGGCCAAATTTGATAATTCAAATGGCAGAACATTTAATATTTTATGTAGCTGGCACCTATCTCGCACCACCTCAGTGTGTAGCTCTGGCTCTTCTTTAAACTCTGTCTGCCTGGCCTGACAAACTTAATTCAATTTGTCGAAATCAATTAAAATGCCTTTCAAAATTTATCACCTGGCCAAGAACGAACGATTTGCCAAATTGGACTTGAAGCCATGAAGCAAATTCTTTCAATTTACTGAAAACTTCCACATCCACTGAACACTCGCCCTTTCTTCACTTTTTTTTTGGTCTAAAAGTTAACAAATTTCAGCATTTTCTTGATATTTTCTTTACTATTTTTGTTCAGTTTTCTCCACCCTTCTTCTTCTCGGCTTTATCAAAAAGTTGTAAGGTAACTTGCGTTGCTGAAGTCGAAAGTTTTCCATCTCTCCCCACATGCGTCGAGTGCCGGGAAGTTCTGTATGGCGTAGGACAAATATTTTTCAACAACTTCTCAATGTTGCCGGCAAGCTTCGAATCCAACTAAATTCCAGACGTACATAGATGCATGGCGAGGAGTAGCATTGGCAGCTTGTGAATAAAGAGCACAAATTGCTGGCATAAATGTGGGAGAGTGCAGGACTAACAGTATGTGTCTATAGTTGCAAGATTTGTTGCAAAGAAAAATACGTTTTGTTTCATTTTTATACCTTTTTTTAGGTATAAAATAATTTTTTTTTATTGATATTGAACCATTAACGAGTATTTAATAGTTATTTAAGATGTAGTTGTTTGTAATTTGTATAGAAAAAGATATATTAAGAAGAAATATTAGGTATAAATATGTATTTTAGATTAGGTATAAAAGTAGTCATTTATTAGATGAGGTATTATAGTAAAAGTCATTATATGAGGTATAATTACAAGGGATTTGATATCTCGGATATAAAAATAACAGAAAAGGTATAATAACAACAGATTAGGTATAAAAATATTTTAAATTAGGTATGATTTCAACAATAGAAGTGTCTTATTTATATTCCCACTCTTTGCTCTTGTTTATTTTCTAATTTTTAATTACATTTTTACATTTTAAACTCTTAATTATTATACCTTAATTTTTATACCTTCAACTACTATAAAATGATTTTTTTTTTAATAGTTATTTAATAGTTATTTAAGATGTAGTTGCTTGTAATTTGTATAGAAAAAGGTATAAAAGGGAAATATTAAGAAGAAATATTAGGTATAAACATGTATTTTAGATTAGGTATAAAAGTAGTCATTTATTATAGTTATAGTCATTATATGAGGTATAATTACAAGGGATTTGATGTCTCAGATATAAAAATAACAGAAAAGGTATAATAACAATAGATTAGGTATAAAAATATTTTAAATTAGGTATAATTTCAACAGTAGAAGTGTTTTATTTATATTCCCACTCTTTTCTCTTGTTGTTTTCTACTTTTTATACCTGAATTAATTATTATACCTTAATTTTTATACCTTCAACTACTACTATTATTCTATATTATAGTCCCTTTAATTTCCTCCAAAAATATCAGACAAAAAATGCTTTCAGTTTGTTTTGCAAATTTAGCCATGTTGCCCGTGGTTGCAGTTCTTAGTTTAACAATCCGGCTTGACTAAATCACAGTTAGCCTGTTGCAATTGTTGCTGTTGCAACTGCTGTTGTTGTTATTGTTGTTGTTGTTGTGATGTTGCTGCTGATTTATCTGGCGAGTGCGCCAAACGCATGTAAACAAGCACTGGGGCCAACAACAGTGTGTTTTTCCAGCTCTTGGGGGGGTAGGGAGGGAAATGCCTGCACACTGCCACACACCAACACGCCTCCCACCTTGCCACGCCCCTTCCAGAGGAGGACTCTGAAACAAAAAAAGAAAAAAAATAGAAGAAGGAAGAGAAGCGACAGACAGCCCCATTTCAGGCCATAATGCGCAACTCAATTTGGCAACGAGCTGATGTTTCTGATGTTGCCCACATAAGTAGGCAATGGATTTGTGCCTACTGGAATTCTCGTCGATTTCGATGGCCAATACACTGGGAAAAGTAAGAGGTGATAGCTAAAGGAGATCTCCTTCCATCCAAATCCCTCAAAATGTATCTGTATCTTTTGTTTTTCTTTCACTTTCCATCCCCCTGGGCCGACCGCCGAACGGCGCCGCTCTAATGGCCACAAATTAAGGACTTTGGACCAAAAGCTTAACTTTCATTAATCGCGCCAAATGTCAGTGCACAGATTTCCTGTTGAAGCGAGATGGCAACAAGAGGGAGAGAGGAAGAGGGAGTAAAATAGGATAAAATAAAGCGTAGTGGCCAACAAATAGAGGCAGAGAGGCAGATGAGAAAGCACTGCTGCAGCTACAGCAAACTATCAAAATAAATAACAGAACGTGACGGCAACGTAACGTGCCACATTCAACCAGCCATGTCCCTCCTTTAAGCCACCTCCCACACACACACACACACACATACAGCCACACTCATACACACACACAATTGCCACACAAACGAAACTTTTCAGCCACGAAAATTGCACATAAAACTTAATTAGTTTTTTCTCTCTCTGTTTTGGCTTGTTTGTTGCTATTGCGTTTCGTGCTGTTTGGTCATTTTTATCATTTGCACTTAATTAATTAAGTTGTACAATTTTTATTGCCCAACAACAACAACAAGAAGAACAAGAACAACAATAAGAAACAACAACTATATAATACACATGTTATAGAATAATTGCTATTAGAAGCCAAATGGTGAGAGTTTCAAAGATTTTTTTTTTGATAAGAAAGAAGAAAAAGTAATAGTTAGTAATAGTTTTAAGATAAAATTAACATTTAATAATTTAAGCATTTTATTTTAAGCAAAAATCATAAGTTAGTTGTTAACTTTTAGTAATTCTTCTAAATCTCTTTCTTTCTGTCGAAATGTCATCACAACAGAAAAGGATAATCAACTGGTGTCTTGATTATGTAACCGTAATTGGATTTAGCCAAACAAGGATGCAGCAGGACATAAATATTTAATAAATCGCGGCATGTAAGTACCAACAATCGTATTAAAATATTGATCAACTGCCTGGGCGCCATCTACTGGCCGTTTACGGCGAAACTCTGCCGTAAGTCGTAAGCCATAAAAATTAATAGCCAGACGATGGGTATCAAGGATTTGGTGGCTCCTGTCTTCTCGACCTGGCCACTCTCCTCCACTCCACTCCACTCCACTCCGCTCCTCTTCTTCTCTCCTCTCTACGGACGACTTCAAGTACGTGTAATATCAATAAAATTAAGCCGGCAGAGTCTTGCGTGCAATCATAAAAACGCGACAGTGCCAAACAATAAGCTGAAAGCCTCTTACATGTATTTTTATGCCACGCCCCACACCAACCCACCACCCACCACCCACCATCAGCCTCACGGGTGCACTTCATCCAACCGACAGTCCAACCGAAAACCATTCAGCCACCACTGAGCCACTGGGCTACTGAGCCCAGCCCCACCCCACCCCACCACCACAACCACCCACATCCACGACGCCGCCGTGTCGCTTCTAATGCGACTTGAAAAGTCAACGACATCCGGTACGAAACGAGCCCTCCGGCCCAGCGAGGGGCTCAGGGGTTGCTGCTGGTTGACGGCAAGAGGTGATGGAGGGGTGCTGCCACCTCCCCACAAATGCGACGCGTCATTGTTTCGCCCTCAAGGAGCTGCCTGCCGAGATCCAAGGGCCCACGCCCACACAACTCAGAAAGGACTTCATCTGGTCTACTACGGTCTACGGTCTACGGTCTATGGTCTACGGCCCACGGTCTACGGTCTACGGTCTACGTCCTACGGTCTACGGCCTACGGTCTACGTCCTAAGGCTTACGTCCTACGTCCTACGTCCTACGGCCTACGGTCTACGGTCTACGTCCTACGGTCTACGGTCTACGTCCTACGGCCTACGGTCTACGGTCTACGGTCTACGGTCTACGGTCTACGGTCTACGGCCTACTGTCTACGGCCTACTGTCTACGGTCTACGGTCTACGGTCTACGGTCTACAGTCTACAGTCTACAGTCTACAGTCTACGGCCTACGGTCTACGTCCTACGGTCTACGTCCTACGGTCTACGGCCTACGGTCTACGTCCTACGGCCTACGTCCTACGGTCTACGTCCTACGGTCTACGGCCTACGGTCTACGTCCTACGGCCTACGTCCTACGGTCTACGTCCTACGGTCTACGGCCTACGGCCTACGGTCTACGTCCTACGTCCTACGGCCTACGGTCTACGGTCTACCTCCTACGGTCTACGGTCTACGGTCTACGGACTACGGTCTACGGTCTACGGTCTACGGCCTACGGTCTACGTCCTACGGCCTACGTCCTACGGCCTACGGTCTACGGTCTACGGTCTACGGTCTACGGTCTACGGTCTACGGACTACGGTCTACGGTCTACTGTCTACGGCCTACTGTCTACGGTCTACGGTCTACGGTCTACGGTCTACAGTCTACAGTCTACAGTCTACGGCCTACGGTCTACGTCCTACGGTCTACGTCCTACGGTCTACGGCCTACGGTCTACGTCCTACGGTCTACGTCCTACGGTCTACGGCCTACGGTCTACGTCCTACGGCCTACGTCCTACGGTCTACGTCCTACGGTCTACGGCCTACGGCCTACGGTCTACGTCCTACGTCCTACGGCCTACGGTCTACGGTCTACCTCCTACGGTCTACGGTCTACGGTCTACGGACTACGGTCTACGGTCTACGGTCTACGGCCTACGGTCTACGTCCTACGGCCTACGTCCTACGGCCTACGGTCTACGGTCTACGGTCTACGGTCTACGGTCTACGGTCTACGGACTACGGTCTACGGTCTACGGTCTACGGTCTACGGTCTACGGACTACGGTCTACGGTCTACGTCCTTCGATCTACGATCAACGGTCTACGGTCTACATGCTACGGGCTACGGGCTGCAAGAACCGGCTACGGGCTGCAGGATCCAGCTACAAGCTGCAGGATCCAGCTACGGGCTGCAGGATCCGGCTACGGGCTATAGCAACCGGGCTACGGGCTGCAGGATCCAGCTACGGGCTACAGGAAGGGGCTACGGGCTACAGGAACCGAGCTACAGGCTACAGGCTCTAGCTACAGGCTGCAGGAACCGGGTTACGGGCTACAGGAACCTAGCTACGGGCTACAGGAACCAGGCTACGGGCTGCAGGATCCGGCTACGGGGTACACGAACCGGGCTACGGGCTGCAGGATCCGGCTACGGGCTACAGGAAGGGGCTACGGGCTACAGGAACCGAGCTACAGGCTACAGGATCTAGCTACAGGCTGCAGGAACCGGGTTACGGGCTACAGGAACCTAGCTACGGGCTACAGGAACCAGGCTACGGGCTGCAGGATCCGGCTACGGGGTACACGAACCGGGCTACGGGCTGCAGGAACCGGCTACGGGGTACAGGAACCGGGCCACAGCCTGCAGGAACCGGCTACAAGCTGCAGGAACCGGGCTTCGGGCTGCAGGAACCGGCTACGGGCTACAGGAACAAGGCTACGGGCTGCAGGATCCGGCTACGGGCTACAGGAAGCGGCTACGGGCTACAGGAACCGAGCTACGGGCTACAGGAACCGGGCTACGGGCTGCAGGATCTGGCTACAGGCTGCAGGAACCGAGTTACGGGCTACAGGAACCGGGCTACGGGCTGCATGATCCGGCTACGGGCTGCAGGAACCGGGCTACGGGCTGCAGGATCCGGCGACGGGCTTCAGGATCCGGCTACGGTTTTCAGGATCCGGCTACGGGCTACAGGAACCGGGCTACGGGCTGCAGGATCCCGCTACAGGCTGCAGGAACTGGGCTACGGGCTGCAGGATCCGGCTACGGGCTACAGAAACCGGGCTACGGGCTGCAGGAACCGGGCTACGGGCTGCAGGATCCGGCTACGGGCTACAGGAACCGCGCTACGGGCTGCAGGAACCGGCTACGGGCTGCAGGATCCCGCTACGGGGTACAGGAACCGGGCCACAGCCTGCAGGAACCGGCTACAAGCTGCAGGAACGGGGCTTCGGGCTGCAGGAGCCGGCTACGGGCTACAGGAACCGGGCTTCGGGCTGCAGGAACCGGCTACGGGCTGCAGGATCCGGCTACGGGCTACAGGAAGCGGCTACGGGCTGCAGGATCCGGCTACGGGCTACAGGAAGCGGCTACGGGCTACAGGAACCGAGCTACGGGCTACAGGAAACGGGCTACGGGCTACAGTATCTAGCTACAGGCTGCAGGAACCGGGTTACGGGCTACAGGAACCGAGCTACGGGCTACTGGAACCGGGCTACGGGCTGCAGGATCCGGCTACGGGCTACAGGAAGCGGCTACGGGCTACAGGAACCGAGCTACGGGCTACAGGAACCGGGCTACGGGCTGCAGGATCCGGCTACGGGCTGCAGGAACCGGGCTACGGGCTGCAGGATCCGGCTACGGGCTACAGGAACCGGGCTACGGGCTGCAGGAACCGGCTACGGGCTACAGGAACCGGGCTACGGGCTGCAGGATCCGGCTACGGGCTGCAGGAACCGGGCTACGGGCTGCAGGATCCGGCTACGGGCTACAGGAACCGGGCTACGGGCTGCAGGATCCGGCTACGGGCTGCAGGAACCGGGCTACGGGCTGCAGGATCCAGCTACGGGCTACAGGAACCGGGCTACGGGCTGCAGGATCCGGCTACTGGCTTCAGGAACCGGGCTACGGGCTACAGGAACCGGCTACAGGCTGCAGGAACCGGGCTACGGGCTGCCGGATCCGGCTACGGGCTACAGGAACCGGGCTACGGGCTGCAGGATCCAGCTACGGGCTACAGGAACCGGGCAACGGGCTGCAGGATCCGGCTACAGGTTGCAGGAACCGGCTACGGGCTACAGGAACCGAGGTACGGGCTACAGGAACCGGGCTACGGGCTAAAGAAACCGGGCTACGGGCTAAAGGAACCGGGCTACGGGCTGCAGGATCCGGCTACAGGCTGCAGGAACCAGCTACGGGCTACAGGAACCGGCTACAAGCTGCAGGAACCGGGCTACGGGCTGCAGGATCCGGCTACGGGCTGCAGGAACCGGGCTACGGGCTGCAGGATCCGGCTACGGGCTACAGGAACCGGGCTACGGGCTGCAGGATCCGGCTACGGGCTACAGGAACCGGGCTACGGGCTGCAGGATCCAGCTACGGGCTACAGGAACCGGGCTACGGGCTGCAGGATCCGGCTACAGGCTGCAGGAACCGGGCTACGGGCTACAGGAACCGGCTACAGGCTGCAGGAACCAGCTACGGGCTACAGGAACTGGGCAACGGGCTGCAGGATCCAGCTACGGGCTACAGGAACTGGGCTACGGGCTGCAGGATCCGGCTACAGGCTGCAGGAACCAGCTACGGGCTACAGGAACCGGCTACAAGCTGCAGGAACCGGGCTACGGGCTGCAGGATCCGGCTACGGGCTGCAGGAACCGGGCTACGGGCTGCAGGATCCGGCTACGGGCTACAGGAACCGGGCTACGGGCTGCAGGATCCGGCTACAGGCTGCAGGAACCGGGCTACGGGCTACAGGAACCGGCTACAGGCTGCAGGAACCAGCTACGGGCTACAGGAACTGGGCAACGGGCTGCAGGATCCAGCTACGGGCTACAGGAACTGGGCTACGGGCTGCAGGATCCGGCTACAGGCTGCAGGAACCAGCTACGGGCTACAGGAACCGGCTACAAGCTGCAGGAACCGGGCTACGGGCTGCAGGATCCGGCTACGGGCTGCAGGAACCGGGCTACGGGCTGCAGGATCCGGCTGCAGGATCCGGCTACAGGCTGCAGGAACCGGGCTACGGGCTGCAGGAACCGGGCTACGGGCTGCAGGATCCGGCTACGGGCTACAGGAACCGGGCTACGGGCTGCAGGATCCGGCTACAGGCTGCAGGAACCGGGCTACGGGCTGCAGGATCCGGCTACGGGCTACAGGAACCGGGCTACGGGCTGCAGGATCCGGCTACGGGCTACAGGAACCGGGCTACGGGCTGCAGGATCCGGCTACGGGCTGCAGGAACCGGGCTACGGGCTGCAGGATCCGGCTACGGGCTACAGGAACCGGGCTACGGGCTGCAGGATCCGGCTACAGGCTGCAGGAACCGGGCTACGGGCTACAGGAACCGGCTACAGGCTGCAGGAACCGGGCTACGGGCTGCAGGAACCGGGTTACGGGCTGCAGGATCCGGCTACGGGCTACAGGAACCGGGCTACGGGCTGCAGGATCCGGCTACGGGCTGCAGGAACCGGGCTACGGGCTGCAGGATCCAGCTACGGGCTACAGGAACCGGGCTACGGGCTGCAGGATCCGGCTACAGGCTGCAGGAACCGGGCTACGGGCTACAGGAACCGGCTACAGGCTGCAGGAACCGGGCTACGGGCTGCCGGATCCGGCTACGGGCTACAGGAACCGGGCTACGGGCTGCAGGATCCAGCTACGGGCTACAGGAACCGGGCAACGGGCTGAAGGATCCGGCTACAGGTTGCAGGAACCGGCTACGGGCTACAGGAACCGAGGTACGGGCTACAGGAACCGGGCTACGGGCTAAAGAAACCGGGCTACGGGCTACAGGAACTGGGCTACGGGCTGCAGGATCCGGCTACAGGCTGCAGGAACCAGCTACGGGCTACAGGAACCGGCTACAAGCTGCAGGAACCGGGCTACGGGCTGCAGGATCCGGCTACGGGCTGCAGGAACCGGGCTACGGGCTGCAGGATCCGGCTACGGGCTACAGGAACCGGGCTACGGGCCGCAGGATCCGGCTACGGGCTACAGGAACCGGGCTACGGGCTGCAGGATCCAGCTACGGGCTACAGGAACCGGGCTACGGGCTGCAGGATCCGGCTACAGGCTGCAGGAACCGGGCTACGGGCTACAGGAACTGGGCTACGGGCTGCAGGATCCGGCTACAGGCTGCAGGAACCAGCTACGGGCTACAGGAACCGGCTACAAGCTGCAGGAACCGGGCTACGGGCTGCAGGATCCGGCTACGGGCTGCAGGAACCGGGCTACGGGCTGCAGGATCCGGCTACGGGCTACAGGAACCGGGCTACGGGCTGCAGGATCCGGCTACGGGCTACAGGAACCGGGCTACGGGCTGCAGGAACCAGCTACGGGCTACAGGAACTGGGCAACGGGCTGCAGGATCCAGCTACAGGCTGCAGGATCCAGCTACGGGCTACAGGAACTGGGCTACGGGCTGCAGGATCCGGCTACAGGCTGCAGGAACCAGCTACGGGCTACAGGAACCGGGCTACGGGCTGCAGGATCCGGCTACGGGCTGCAGGAACCGGGCTACGGGCTGCAGGATCCGGCTACGGGCTACAGGAATCGGGCTACGGGCTGCAGGAACCGGCTACGGGCTACAGGAACCGGGCTACGGGCTGCAGGATCCGGCTACAGGCTGCAGGAACCGGGCTACGGGCTGCAGGAACCGGGCTGCATGATCCGGCTACGGGCTGCAGGATCCGGCTGCAGGATCCGGCTACAGGCTGCAGGAACCGGGCTACGGGCTACAGGATCCGTCTACAGGCTGCAGGAACCGGCTACGGGCTATAGCAACCGGGCTACGGGCTGCAGGAACCGGCTACGGGCTACAGGAACCGGGCCACAAGCTGCAGGATCCAGCTACGGGCTGCAGGATCCGGCTACAGGCTGCAGGAACCAGCAACGGGCTACAGGATGTGGCTACAGGCTGCAGGAACCGGGTTACGGGCTACAGGAACCGAGCTACGGGCTACAGGAACCGGGCCACAAGCTGCAGGATCCAGCTACGGGCTGCAGGATCCGGCTACGGGCTATAGCAACCGGGCTACGGGCTGCAGGATCCGGCTACGGGCTACAGGAAGCGGCTACGGGCTACAGGATGTGGCTACAGGCTGCAGGAACCGGGTTACGGGCTACAGGAACCGAGCTACGGGCTACTGGAACCGGGCAACGGGCTGCAGGATCCGGCTACGGGCTGCAGGAACCGGGCTAAGGGCTGCAGGATCCGGCTGCGGGCTACAGGAAGCGGCTACGGGCTATAGCAACCGGGCTACGGGCTGCAGGATCCGGCTACGGGGTACAGGAACCGGGCCACAGCCTGCAGGAACCGGCTACAAGCTGCAGGAACCGGGCTTCGGGCTGCAGGAACCGGCTACGGGGTACGGGAACCGGGCCACAGCCTGCAGGAACCGGCTACAAGCTGCAGGAACCGGGCTTCGGGCTGCAGGAACCGGCTACGGGCTACAGGAACCAGGCTACGGGCTGCAGGATCCGGCTACGGGCTACAGGAACCGAGCTACGGGCTACAGGAAACGGGCTACGGGCTACAGGATCTGGCTACAGGCTGCAGGAACCGGGTTACGGGCTGCAGGATCCAGCTACGGGCTGCAGGATCCGGCTACGGGCTATAGCAACCGGGCTACGGGCTGCAGGATCCGGCTACGGGGTACAGGAACCGGGCCACAGCCTGCAGGAACCGGCTACAAGCTGCAGGAACGGGGCTTCGGGCTGCAGGAACCGGCTACGGGCTACAGGAACCGGTCTACGGGCTGCAGGAACCGGCTACGGGGTACAGGAAGCGGCTACGGGCTACAGGAACCGAGCTACGGGCTACAGGAACCGGGCTACGGGCTACAGGAACCGGGCTACGGGCTGCAGGAACCGGGTTACGGGCTGCAGGATCCAGCTACGGGCTGCAGGATCCGGCTACGGGCTATAGCAACCGGGCTACGGGCTGCAGGATCCGGCTACGGGGTACAGGAACCGGGCCACAGCCTGCAGGAACCGGCTACAAGCTGCAGGAACCGGCTTCGGGCTGCAGGATCCAGCTACGGGCTACAGGAAGCGGCTACGGGCTGCAGGATCCGGCTACGGGCTACAGGAAGCGGCTACGGGCTACAGGAACCGAGCTACGGGCTACAGGATCTGGCTACAGGCTGCAGGAACCGGGCTACGGGCTGCAGGATCTGGCTACAGGCTGCAGGAACCGGGTTACGGGCTACAGAAACCGGGCTACGGGCTGCAGGATCCGGCTACGGGCTACAGGAACCGGGCTACGGGCTGCAGGATCCGGCTACGGGCTACAGGAACCGGGCTACGGGCTGCAGGATCCGGCTACGGGCTACAGGAACCGGGCTACGGGCTGCAGGATCCAGCTACGGGCTACAGGAACCGGGCTACGGGCTACAGGAACCGGCTACAGGCTGCAGGAACCAGCTACGGGCTACGGGCTACAGGAACCGGGCAACGGGCTGCAGGAACCGGCTACGGGCTACAGGAACCGAGCTACGGGCTACAGGGGAACCGGGCTACGGGCTGCAGGATCTGGCTACAGGCTGCAGGAACCGGGTTACGGGCTACAGAAACCGGGCTACGGGCTGCAGGATCCGGCTACGGGCTACAGGAACCGGGCTACGGGCTGCAGGATCCGGCTACGGGCTACAGGAACCGGGCTACGGGCTGCAGGATCCGGCTACGGGCTACAGGAACCGGGCTACGGGCTGCAGGATCCAGCTACGGGCTACAGGAACCGGGCTACGGGCTACAGGAACCGGCTACAGGCTGCAGGAACCAGCTACGGGCTACGGGCTACATGAACCGGGCAACGGGCTGCAGGATCCGGCTGCAGGAACCGGCTACGGGCTACAGGAACCGAGCTACGGGCTACAGGGGAACCGGGCTACGGGCTGCAGGATCTGGCTACAGGCTGCAGGAACCGGGTTACGGGCTACAGAAACCGGGCTACGGGCTGCAGGATCCGGCTACGGGCTACAGGAACCGGGCTACGGGCTGCAGGATCCGGCTACGGGCTACAGGAACCGGGCAACGGGCTGCAGGATCCAGCTACGGGCTACAGGAACCGGGCTACGGGCTACAGGAACCGGCTACAGGCTGCAGGAACCAGCTACGGGCTACGGGCTACAGGAACCGGGCAACGGGCTGCAGGATCCGGCTACAGGCTGCAGGAACCGGCTACGGGCTACAGGAACCGAGCTACGGGCTACAGGGGAACCGGGCTACGGGCTGAAGGATCCAGCTACAGGCTGCAGGATCCAGCTACGGGCTGCAGGAACTGGGCTACGGGCTGCAGGATCCGGCTACAGGCTGCAGGAACCAGCTACGGGCTACAGGAACCGGGCTACGGGCTGCAGGATCCGGCTACGGGCTACAGGAACCGGGCTACGGGCTGAAGGATCCAGCTACAGGCTGCAGGATCCAGCTACGGGCTACAGGAACTGGGCTACGGGCTGCAGGATCCGGCTACAGGCTGCAGGAACCAGCTACGGGCTACGGGCTGCAGGAACCAGCTACGGGCTACAGGAACCGGGCTACGGGCTGCCGGTTACGGGCTACTGGCTACAGGATCCACCTACGGGCTGCAGGAGCCGGCTAGGAGCTGCAGGAACCTGGCTTCAGGCTGCCGGCTACGGGTAACTAGCCACAGGATCCACCTACGGGCTGCAGGAGCCGGCTAGGAGCTGCAGGAACCTGGCTTCAGGCTGCCGGCTACGGGTTACTAGCCACAGAATCCACCTTCGGGTTGCAGGAGCCGGCTAGGAGCTGCCGTAGGAACCGTAGCCCGGTTCCTGCAGCCCGTTGCCCGGTTCCTGTAGCCCGTAGCCCGGTTGCTGTAGCCCGTAGCTGGATCCTGCAGCCCGTAGCCCGGTTCCACTAGCCCGTAGCCCGGGTCCTGTAGCCCGTAGCCCGGTTCCTGTAGCCCGTAGCCCGGTTCCTGTAGCCCGTAGCTGGATCCTGCAGCCCGGGTCCTGTAGCCCGTAGCCCGGTTCCTGTAGCCCGTAGCCCGGTTCCTGTAGCCCGTATGTGGATCCTGCAGCCTGTAGCCCGATTTCTGCAGCCCGTAGCCCGGTTCCTGTAGCCCGTAGCCCGGTTCCTGTAGCCCGTAGCTGGTTCCTGCAGCCTGTAGACGGATCCTGTAGCCCGTAGCCTGGTTCCGGTAGCCCGTAGCTGGTTCCTGCAGCCCGTAGCCCGGTTCCTGCAGCCCGTAGCCCGGTTCCTGTTGCCCGTAGCTGGTTCCTGCAGCCTGTAGCCGGATCCTGCAGCCCATTGCCCGGTTCCTGTAGCCCGTAGCCCGGTTCCTGTAGCCCGTAGCTGGTTCCTGCAGCCTGTAGCCGGATCCTGCAGCCCGTAGCTGGATCCTGCAGCCCGTTGCCCGGTTCCTGTAGCCCGTAGCCCGGTTCCTGTAGCCCGTAGTTGGATCCTGCAGCCCGTAGCCCGGTTCCCGTAGCCCGTAGCTGGTTCCTGCAGCCTGTAGCCGGATCCTGCAGCCCATTGCCCGGGTCCTGTAGCCCGTAGCCCGGTTCCTGTAGCCCGTAGCTGGTTCCTGCAGCCTGTAGCCGGATCCTGCAGCCCGCAGCTGGATCCTGCAGCCCGTTGCCCGGTTCCTGTAGCCCGTAGCCCGGTTACTGTAGCTTGTAGCTGGTTCCTGCAGCCTGTAGCCGGATCCTGCAGCCCGTAGCTGGATCCTGCAGCCCGTAGCCCGGTTCCTGTAGCCCGTAGCCCGGTTCCTGTAGCCCGTAGCTGGATCCTGCAGCCCGTAGCCCGGTCCCTGTAGCCCGTAGCCCGGGTCCTGTAGCCCGTAGCCCGGTTACTGTAGCCCGTAGCCCGGTTCCTGTAGCCCGTAGCTGGTTCCTGCAGCCTGTAGCCGGATCCTGCAGCCCGTAGCTGGATCCTGCAGCCCGTAGCCCGGTTCCTGTAGCCCGTAGCCCGGTTCCCGTAGCCCGTAGCTGGTTCCTGCAGCCCGTAGCTGGATCCTGCAGCCCGTAGCCCGGTTCCTGTAGCCCGTAGCTGGTTCCTGTAGCCCGTAGCCCGGTTCCTGTAGCCCGTAGCTGGATCCTGCAGCCCGTGGCCCGGTTCCTGTAGCCCGTAGCCCGGTTCCTGTATCCCGTAGCTGGTTCCTGCAGCCTGTAGACGGATCCTGCAGCCCGTAGCTGCTTCCTGCAGCCCGTTGCCCGGTTCCTGTAGCCCGTAGCCCGGTTCCTGTAACCCGTAGCTGGTTCCTGCAGCCTGGAGCCGGATCCTGCAGCCCGTATGTGGATCCTGCAGCCTGTAGCCCGGTTTCTGCAGCGCGTAGCCCGGTTCCTGCAGCCTGTAGCCCGGTTCCTGCAGCCCGTTGCCCGGTTCCTGTAGCCCGTAGCCCGGTTCCTGTAGCCCGTAGCTGGATCCTGCAGCCCGTAGCCCGGTTCCCGTAGCCCGGAGCTGGTTCCTGCAGCCCGTAACCCGGTCCCTGTAGCCCGTAGCCCGGGTCCTGTAGCCCGTAGCCCGGTTACTGTAGCCCGCAGCTGGATCCTGCAGCCCGTAGCCCGGTTCCCGTAGCCCGTAGCTGGTTCCTGCAGCCTGTAACCGGATCCTGCAGCCCATTGCCCGGTTCCTGTAGCCCGTAGCCCGGTTCCTGCAGCCTGTAGCCGGATCCTGCAGCCCGTAGCTGGATCCTGCAGCCCGTTGCCCGGTTCCTGTAGCCCGTAGCCCGGTTCCAGTAGCCCGTAGTTGGATCCTGCAGCCCGTAGCCCGGTTCCCGTAGCCCGTAGCTGGTTCCTGCAGCCTGTAGCCGGATCCTGCAGCCCATTGCCCGGTTCCTGTAGCCCGTAGCCCGGTTCCTGTAGCCCGTAGCCCGGTTCCCATAGCCCGTAGCTGGTTCCTGCAGCCCGTAGCTGGATCCTGCAGCCCGTAGCCCGGTTCCCGTAGCCCGTAGCTGGTTCCTGCAGCCCGTAACCCGGTCCCTGTAGCCCGTAGCCCGGGTCCTGTAGCCCGTAGCCCGGTTACTGTAGCCCGCAGCTGGATCCTGCAGCCCGTAGCCCGGTTCCCGTAGCCCGTAGCTGGTTCCTGCAGCCTGTAACCGGATCCTGCAGCCCATTGCCCGGTTCCTGTAGCCCGTAGCCCGGTTCCTGCAGCCTGTAGCCGGATCCTGCAGCCCGTAGCTGGATCCTGCAGCCCGTTGCCCGGTTCCTGTAGCCCGTAGCCCGGTTCCAGTAGCCCGTAGTTGGATCCTGCAGCCCGTAGCCCGGTTCCCGTAGCCCGTAGCTGGTTCCTGCAGCCTGTAGCCGGATCCTGCAGCCCATTGCCCGGTTCCTGTAGCCCGTAGCCCGGTTCCTGTAGCCCGTAGCCCGGTTCCCATAGCCCGTAGCTGGTTCCTGCAGCCCGTAGCTGGATCCTGCAGCCCGTAGCCCGGTTCCCGTAGCCCGTAGCTGGTTCCTGCAGCCTGTAACCGGATCCTGCAGCCCATTGCCCGGTTCCTGTAGCCCGTAGCCCGGTTCCTGTAGCCCGTAGCTGGTTCCTGCAGCCTGTAGCCGGATCCTGCAGCCCGTAGCTGGATCCTGCAGCCCGTAGCCTGGTTCCTGTAGCCCGTAGCCCGGTTCCCGTAGCCCGTAGCTGGTTCCTGCAGCCCGTAGCTGGATCCTGCAGCCCGTAGCCCGGTTCCCGTAGCCCGTAGCTGGTTCCTGCAGCCTGTAACCGGATCCTGCAGCCCATTGCCCGGTTCCTGTAGCCCGTAGCCCGGTTCCTGTAGCCCGTAGCTGGTTCCTGCAGCCTGTAGCCGGATCCTGTAGCCCGTAGCTGGATCCTGCAGCCTGTAGCCGGATCCTGTAGCCCGTAGCCCGGTTCCCGTAGCCCGTAGCTGGTTCCTGCAGCCTGTAACCGGATCCTGCAGCCCATTGCCCGGTTCCTGTAGCCCATAGCCGGTTCCTGCAGGCCGAAGCCCGGTTCCTGTAGCCCGTATGTGGATCCTGCAGCCTGTAGCCCGGTTTCTGCAGCGCGTAGCCCGGTTCCTGCAGCCTGTAGCCCGGTTCCTGCAGCCCGTTGCCCGGTTCCTGTAGCCCGTAGCCCGGTTCCTGTAGCCCGTAGCTGGATCCTGCAGCCCGTAGCCCTGTTCCCGTAGCCCGTAGCTGGTTCCTGCAGCCTGTAGCCGGATCCTGCAGCCCATTGCCCGGTTCCTGTAGCCCGTAGCCCGGTTCCTGTAGCCCGTAGCCCGGTTCCTGCAGCCTGTAGCCGGATCCTGCAGCCCGTAGCTGGATCCTGCAGCCCGTAGCCCGGTTCCTGTAGCCCGTAGCCCGGGTCCTGTAGCCCGTAGCCCGGTTCCTGTAGCCCGTAGCCCGGGTCCTGTAGCCCGTAGCCCGGTTCCTGTAGCCCGTAGCCCGGTTCCTGTAGCCCGTAGCTGGATCCTGTAGCCCGTAGCCCGGTTCCTGTAGCCCATAGCTGGTTCCTGCAGCCTGTAGCCGGATCCTGCAGCCCGTAGCTGGATCCTGCAGCCCGTAGCCCGGTTCCTGTAGCCCGTTTGTGGATCCTGCAGCCTGTAGCCCGGTCTCTGCATCCCGTAGCCCGGTTCCTGTAGCCCGTAACTGGATCCTGCAGCCCGTTGCCCGGTTCCTGTAGCCCGTAGCCCGGTTCCTGTAGCCCGTAGCTGGTTCCTGCAGCCTGTAGCCGGATCCTGCAGCCCGTAGCTGGATCCTGCAGCCCGTAGCCCGGTTCCTGTAGCCCGTTTGTGGATCCTGCAGCCTGTAGCCCGGTTTCTGCAGCCCGTAGCCCGGTTCCTGTAGCCCGTAGCTGGATCCTGCAGCCCGTAGCCCGGTTCCTGTAGCCCGTAGTCCGGTTTCTGTAGCCCGTAGCTGGTTCCTGCAGCCTGTAGCCGGATCCTGCAGCCCGTAGCCCGGTTCCTGCAGCCCGTTGCCCGGTTCCTGTAGCCCGTAGCCCGGTTCCTGTAGCCCGTAGCTGGATCCTGCAGCCCGTAGCCCGGTTCCACTAGCCCGTAGCCCGGGTCCTGTAGCCCGTAGCCCGGTTCCTGTAGCCCGTAGCCCGGTTCCTGTAGCCCGTAGCTGGATCCTGCAGCCCGTTGCCCGGTTCCTGTAGCCCGTATCTGGATCCTGCAGCCTGTAGCCGGATCCTGCAGCCCGTAGCCCGGTTCCTGTAGCCCATAGCCGGTTCCTGCAGGCCGTATGTGGATCCTGCAGCCTGTAGCCCGGTTTCTGCAGCGCGTAGCCCGGTTCCTGCAGCCTGTAGCCCGGTTCCTGCAGCCCGTTGCCCGGTTCCTGTAGCCCGTAGCCCGGTTCCTGTAGCCCGTAGCTGGATCCTGCAGCCCGTAGCCCGGTTCCCGTAGCCCGTAGCTGGATCCTGCAGCCCGTTGCCCGGTTCCTGTAGCCCGTAGCCCGGTTCCTGTAGCCCGTAGCTGGTTCCTGCAGCACGTAGATGGATCCTGCAGCCCGTAGCCCGGTTCCTGTAGCCCGTATGTGGATCCTGCAGCCTGTAGCCCGATTTCTGCAGCCCGTAGCCCGGTTCCTGTAGCCCGTAGCCCGGTACCTGTAGCCCGTAGCTGGTTCCTGCAGCCTGTAGCCGGATCCTGCAGCCCGTAGCTGGATCCTGCAGCCCGTAGCCCGGTTCCTGTAGCCCGTTTGTGGATCCTGCAGCCTGTAGCCCGGTTTCTGCAGCCCGTAGCCCGGTTCCTGTAGCCCGTAGCTGGATCCTGCAGCCCGTAGCCCGGTTCCTGTAGCCCGTAGCCGGGATCCTGTAGCCCGTAGCTGGTTCCTGCAGCCTGTAGCCGGATCCTGCAGCCCGTAGCCCGGTTCCTGCAGCCCGTTGCCCGGTTCCTGTAGCCCGTAGCCCGGTTCCTGTAGCCCGTAGCTGGATCCTGCAGCCCGTAGCCCGGTTCCACTAGCCCGTAGCCCGGGTCCTGTAGCCCGTAGCCCGGTTCCTGTAGCCCGTAGCCCGGTTCCTGTAGCCCGTAGCTGGATCCTGCAGCCCGTTGCCCGGTTCCTGTAGCCCGTATCTGGATCCTGCAGCCTGTAGCCGGATCCTGCAGCCCGTAGCCCGGTTCCTGTAGCCCATAGCCGGTTCCTGCAGGCCGTATGTGGATCCTGCAGCCTGTAGCCCGGTTTCTGCAGCGCGTAGCCCGGTTCCTGCAGCCTGTAGCCCGGTTCCTGCAGCCCGTTGCCCGGTTCCTGTAGCCCGTAGCCCGGTTCCTGTAGCCCGTAGCTGGATCCTGCAGCCCGTAGCCCGTTTCCCGTAGCCCGTAGCTGGATCCTGCAGCCCGTTGCCCGGTTCCTGTAGCCCGTAGCCCGGTTCCTGTAGCCCGTAGCTGGTTCCTGCAGCACGTAGATGGATCCTGCAGCCCGTAGCCCGGTTCCTGTAGCCCGTATGTGGATCCTGCAGCCTGTAGCCCGATTTCTGCAGCCCGTAGCCCGGTTCCTGTAGCCCGTAGCCCGGTTCCTGTAGCCCGTAGCTGGTTCCTGCAGCCTGTAGCCGGATCCTGCAGCCCGTAGCCTGGTTCCGGTAGCCCGTAGCTGGTTCCTGCAGCCCGTAGCCCGGTTCCTGCAGCCCGTAGCCCGGTTCCTGTAGCTCGTAGTCCGGTTTCTGTAGCCCGTAGCTGGTTACTGTAGCCCGTAGCTGGATCCTGCAGCCCGTAGCCCGGTTCCTGTAGCCCGTAGCCGGGATCCTGTAGCCCGTAGCTGGTTCCTGCAGCCTGTAGCCGGATCCTGCAGCCCGTAGCCCGGTTCCTGCAGCCCGTTGCCCGGTTCCTGTAGCCCGTAGCCCGGTTCCTGTAGCCCGTAGCTGGATCCTGCAGCCCGTAGCCCGGTTCCACTAGCCCGTAGCCCGGGTCCTGTAGCCCGTAGCCCGGTTCCTGTAGCCCGTAGCCCGGTTCCTGTAGCCTGTAGCCGGATCCTGCAGCCCATTGCCCGGTTCCTGTAGCCCGTAGCCCGGTTCCTGTAGCCCGTAGCCCGATTCCTGCAGCCTGTAGCCGGATCCTGCAGCCCGTAGCTGGATCCTGCAGCCCGTAGCCCGGGTCCTGTAGCCCGTAGCCCGGTTCCTGTAGCCCGTAGCCCGGGTCCTGTAGCCCGTAGCCCGGTTCCTGTAGCCCGTAGCCCGGTTCCTGTAGCCCGTAGCCCGGTTCCTGTAGCCCGTAGCTGGATCCTGCAGCCCGTTGCCCGGTTCCTGTAGCCCGTAGCTGGATCCTGCAGCCCGTTGCCCGGTTCCTGTAGCCCGTAGCCCGGTTCCTGTAGCCCGTAGCTGGTTCCTGCAGCCCGTAGATGGATCCTGCAGCCCGTAGCCCGGTTCCTGTAGCCCGTATGTGGATCCTGCAGCCTGTAGCCCGATTTCTGCAGCCCGTAGCCCGGTTCCTGTAGCCCGTAGCCCGGTTCCTGTAGCCCGTAGCTGGTTCCTGCAGCCTGTAGCCGGATCCTGCAGCCCGTAGCCTGGTTCCGGTAGCCCGTAGCTGGTTCCTGCAGCCCGTAGCCCGGTTCCTGCAGCCCGTAGCCCGGTTCCTGTAGCCCGTTGTCCGGTTTCTGTAGCCCGTAGCTGGTTACTGTAGCCCGTAGCTGGATCCTGCAGCCCGTAGCCCGGTTCCTGTAGCCCGTAGCCGGGTTCCTGTAGCCCGTAGCTGGTTCCTGCAGCCTGTAGCCGGATCCTGCAGCCCGTAGCCCGGTTCCTGCAGCCCGTTGCCCGGTTCCTGTAGCCCGTAGCCCGGTTCCTGTAGCCCGTAGCTGGATCCTGCAGCCCGTAGCCCGGTTCCACTAGCCCGTAGCCCGGGTCCTGTAGCCCGTAGCCCGGTTCCTGTAGCCCGTAGCCCGGTTCCTGTAGCCCGTAGCTGGATCCTGCAGCCGGTTGCCCGGTTCCTGTAGCCCGTAGCCCGGTTCCTGTAGCCCGTAGCTGGTTCCTGCAGCCCGTAGCCCGGTTCCTGTAGCCCGTAGTCCGGTTTCTGTAGCCCGTAGCTGGTTCCTGCAGCCTGTAGCCGGATCCTGCAGCCCGTAGCCCGGTTCCTGCAGCCCGTTGCCCGGTTCCTGTAGCCCGTAGCCCGGTTCCTGTAGCCCGTAGCTGGATCCTGCAGCCCGTAGCCCGGTTCCACTAGCCCGTAGCCCGGGTCCTGTAGCCCGTAGCCCGGTTCCTGTAGCCCGTAGCCCGGTTCCTGTAGCCCGTAGCTGGATCCTGCAGCCCGTAGCCCGGTTCCACTAGCCCGTAGCCCGGGTCCTGTAGCCCGTAGCCCGGTTCCTGTAGCCCGTAGCCCGGTTCCTGTAGCCCGTAGCTGGATCCTGCAGCCCGTTGCCCGGTTCCTGTAGCCCGTAGCCCGGTTCCTGTAGCCCGTAGCTGGTTCCTGCAGCCCGTAGCCTGGTTCCTGCAGCCCGTAGCCCGGTTCCTGTAGCCCGTAGTCCGGTTTCTGTAGCCCGTAGCTGGTTACTGTAGCCCGTAGCTGGATCTGGCAGCCCGTAGCCCGGTTCCTGTAGCCCGTAGCCGGGTTCCTGTAGCCCGTAGCTGGTTCCTGCAGCCCGTAGCCCGGTTCCTGTAGCCCGTAGCTGGATCCTGCAGCCCGTAGCCCGGTTCCACTAGCCCGTAGCCCGGGTCCCGCAGCCCGGTTCCTGTAGCCCGTAGCCCGGTTCCTGTAGCCCGTAGGTGGATCCTGCAGCCCGTAGCCCGGTTCCACTAGCCCGTAGCCCGGGTCCTGTAGCCCGTAGCCCGGTTCCTGTAGCCCGTAGCCCGGTTCCTGTAGCCCGTAGCTGGTTCCTGTAGCCCGTAGCCCGGTTCCTGTAGCCCGTAGCTGGATCCTGCAGCCCGTAGCCCGGTTCCACTAGCCCGTAGCCCGGGTCCTGTAGCCCGTAGCCCGGTTCCTGTAGCCCGTAGCCCGGTTCCTGTAGCCCGTAGCTGGATCCTGCAGCCCGTAGCCCGGTTCCACTAGCCCGTAGCCCGGGTCCTGTAGCCCGTAGCCCGGTTCCTGTAGCCCGTAGCCCGGTTCCTGTAGCCCGCAGCTGGATCCTGCAGCCCGTAGCCCGGTTCCACTAGCCCGTAGCCCGGGTCCTGTAGCCCGTAGCCCGGTTCCTGTAGCCCGTAGTCCGGTTTCTGTAGCCCGTAGCTGGTTCCTGCAGCCTGTAGCCGGATCCTGCAGCCCGTAGCCCGGTTCCTGCAGCCCGTTGCCCGGTTCCTGTAGCCCGTAGCCCGGTTCCTGTAGCCCGTAGCTGGATCCTGCAGCCCGTAGCCCGGTTCCACTAGCCCGTAGCCCGGGTCCTGTAGCCCTTAGCCCGGTTCCTGTAGCCCGTAGCCCGGTTCCTGTAGCCCGTAGCTGGATCCTGCAGCCCGTAGCCCGGTTCCACTAGCCCGTAGCCCGGGTCCTGTAGCCCGTAGCCCGGTTCCTGTAGCCCGTAGCCCGGTTCCTGTAGCCCGTAGCTGGATCCTGCAGCCCGTTGCCCGGTTCCTGTAGCCCGTAGCCCGGTTCCTGTAGCCCGTAGCTGGTTCCTGCAGCCCGTAGCCTGGTTCCGGTAGCTCGTAGCTGGTTCCTGCAGCCCGTAGCCCGGTTCCTGTAGCCCGTAGTCCGGTTTCTGTAGCCCGTAGCTGGTTACTGTAGCCCGTAGCTGGATCTGGCAGCCCGTAGCCCGGTTCCTGTAGCCCGTAGCCGGGTTCCTGTAGCCCGTAGCTGGTTCCTGCAGCCTGTAGCCGGATCCTGCAGCCCGTAGCCCGGTTCCTGCAGCCCGTTGCCCGGTTCCTGTAGCCCGTAGCCCGGTTCCTGTAGCCTGTAGCCGGATCCTGCAGCCCGTAGCCCGGTTCCTGCAGCCCGTTGCCCGGTTCCTGCAGCCTGTAGCCGGATCCTGCAGCCCATAGCCCGGTTCCACTAGCCCGTAGCCCGGGTCCTGTAGCCCGTAGCCCGGTTCCTGTAGCCCGTAGCCCGGTTCCTGTAGCCCGTAGCTGGATCCTGCAGCCCGTTGCCCGGTTCCTGTAGCCCGTAGCCCGGTTCCTGTAGCCCGTAGCTGGTTCCTGCAGCCCGTAGCTGGATCCTGCAGCCCGTAGCCCGGTTCCTGTAGCCCGTATGTGGATCCTGCAGCCTGTAGCCCGATTTCTGCAGCCCGTAGTCCGGTTTCTGTAGCCCGTAGCTGGTTCCTGCAGCCTGTAGCCGGATCCTGCAGCCCGTAGCCCGGTTCCTGTAGCCCGTAGCCCGGTTCCTGTAGCCCGTAGCTGGATCCTGCAGCCCGTAGCCCGGTTCCACTAGCCCGTAGCCCGGGTCCTGTAGCCCGTAGCCCGGTTCCTGTAGCCCGTAGCCCGGTTCCTGTAGCCCGTAGCTGGATCCTGCAGCCCGTAGCCCGGTTCCACTAGCCCGTAGCCCGGGTCCTGTAGCCCGTAGCCCGGTTCCTGTAGCCCGTAGCCCGGTTCCTGTAGCCCGTATGTGGATCCTGCAGCCTGTAGCCCGATTTCTGCAGCCCGTAGCCCGGTTCCTGTAGCCCGTAGCCCGGTTCCTGCAGCCTGTAGCCGGATCCTGCAGCCCATAGCCCGGTTCCACTAGCCCGTAGCCCGGGTCCTGTAGCCCGTAGCCCGGTTCCTGTAGCCCGTAGCCCGGTTCCTGTAGCCCGTAGCTGGATCCTGCAGCCCGTTGCCCGGTTCCTGTAGCCCGTAGCCCGGTTCCTGTAGCCCGTAGCTGGTTCCTGCAGCCCGTAGCTGGATCCTGCAGCCCGTAGCCCGGTTCCTGTAGCCCGTATGTGGATCCTGCAGCCTGTAGCCCGATTTCTGCAGCCCGTAGTCCGGTTTCTGTAGCCCGTAGCTGGTTCCTGCAGCCTGTAGACGGATCCTGCAGCCCGTAGCCCGGTTCGTGTAGCCCGTAGCTGGTTCCTGCAGCCTGTAGCCGGATCCTGCAGCCCATTGCCCGGTTCCTGTAGCCCGTAGCCCGGTTCCTGTAGCCCGTAGCTGGTTCCTGCAGCCTGTAGCCGGATCCTGCAGCCCGTAGCTGGATCCTGCAGCCCGTTGCCCGGTTCCTGTAGCCCGTAGCCCGGTTCCTGTAGCCCGTAGTTGGATCCTGCAGCCCGTAGCCCGGTTCCCGTAGCCCGTAGCTGGTTCCTGCAGCCTGTAGCCGGATCCTGCAGCCCATTGCCCGGTTCCTGTAGCCCGTAGCCCGGTTCCTGTAGCTTGTAGCTGGTTCCTGCAGCCTGTAGACGGATGCTGCAGCCCGTAGCTGGATCCTGCAGCCCGTAGCCCGGTTCCTGTAGCCCGTAGCCCGGTTCCTGTAGCCCGTAGCTGGATCCTGCAGCCCGTAGCCCGGTCCCTGTAGCCCGTAGCCCGGGTCCTGTAGCCCGTAGCCCGGGTCCTGTAGCCCGTAGCCCGGTTCCCGTAGCCCGTAGCTGGTTCCTGCAGCCTGTAGCCGGATCCTGCAGCCCATTGCCCGGTTCCTGTAGCCCGTAGCCCGGTTCCTGTAGCTTGTAGCTGGTTCCTGCAGCCTGTAGCCGGATGCTGCAGCCCGTAGCTGGATCCTGCAGCCCGTAGCCCGGTTCCTGTAGCCCGTAGCCCGGTTCCTGTAGCCCGTAGCTGGATCCTGCAGCCCGTAGCCCGGTCCCTGTAGCCCGTAGCCCGGGTCCTGTAGCCCGTAGCCCGGGTCCTGTAGCCCGTAGCCCGGTTCCCGTAGCCCGTAGCTGGTTCCTGCAGCCCGTAGCCTGGTTCCTGTAGCCCGTAGCTGGTTCCTGCAGCCCGTAGCCTGGTTCCGGTAGCCCGTAGCTGGTTCCTGCAGCCCGTAGCCCGGTTCCTGTAGCCCGTAGTTCGGTTTCTGTAGCCCGTAGCTGGTTACTGTAGCCCGTAGCTGGATCTGGCAGCCCGTAGCCCGGTTCCTGTAGCCCGTAGCCGGGTTCCTGTAGCCCGTAGCTGGTTCCTGCAGCCCGTAGCCCGGTTCCTGTAGCCCGTAGCTGGATCCTGCAGCCCGTAGCCCGGTTCCACTAGCCCGTAGCCCGGGTCCCGCAGCCCGGTTCCTGTAGCCCGTAGCCCGGTTCCTGTAGCCCGTAGCTGGATCCTGCAGCCCGTAGCCCGGTTCCACTAGCCCGTAGCCCGGGTCCTGTAGCCCGTAGCCCGGTTCCTGTAGCCCGTAGCCCGGTTCCTGTAGCCCGTAGCTGGATCCTGCAGCCCGTAGCCCGGTTCCACTAGCCCGTAGCCCGGGTCCTGTAGCCCGTAGCCCGGTTCCTGTAGCCCGTAGCCCGGTTCCTGTAGCCCGTAGCTGGATCCTGCAGCCCGTAGCCCGGTTCCACTAGCCCGTAGCCCGGGTCCTGTAGCCCGTAGCCCGGGTCCTGTAGCCCGTAGCCCGGTTCCTGTAGTCCGTAGCTGGATCCTGTAGCCCGTAGCCCGGTTCCTGTAGCCCGTAGCCTGGTTCCTGTAGCCCGTTGCCCGGTTCTTGTAGCCCGTAGCCCGGTTCCTGTAGCCCGTAGCCCGGTTCCCGTAGCCCGTAGCTGGTTCCTGCAGCCCGTAGCTGGATCCTGCAGCCCGTAGCCCGGTTCCCGTAGCCCGTAGCTGGTTCCTGCAGCCTGTAGCCGGATCCTGCAGCCCATTGCCCGGATCCTGTAGCCCGTAGCCCGGTTCCTGTAGCCCGTAGCTGGTTCCTGCAGCCCTTAGCTGGATCCTGCAGCCCGTAGCCCGGTTCCTGTAGCCCGTAGCTGGTTCCTGCAGCCTGTAGCCGGATCCTGCAGCCCGTAGCTGCTTCCTGCAGCCCGTTGCCCGGTTCTTGTAGCCCGTAGCCCGGTTACCGTAGCCCGTAGCTGGTTCCTGCAGCCTGTAGCCGGATCCTGCAGCCCATTGCCCGGTTCCTGTAGCCCGTAGCCCGGTTCCTGTAGCCCGTAGCTGGATCCTGCAGCCCGTAGCCCGGTTCCACTAGCCCGTAGCCCGGTTCCTGTAGCCCGTAGCCCGGTTCCTGTAGCCCGTAGCTGGTTCCTGCAGCCTGTAGCCGGATCCTGCAGCCCGTAGCCTGGTTCCGGTAGCCCGTAGCTGGTTCCTGGAGCCCGTAGCCCGATTCCTGCAGCCCGTAGCCCGGTTCCTGTAGCCCGTAGCTGGTTCCTGCAGCCTGTAGCCGGATCCTGCAGCCCATTGCCCGGTTCCTGTAGCCCGTAGCCCGGTTCCTGTGGCCCGTAGCTGGTTCCTGCAGCCTGTAGCCGGATCCTGCAGCCCGTAGCTGGATCCTGCAGCCCGTTGCCCGGTTCCTGTAGCCCGTAGCCCGGTTCCTGTAGCCCGTAGTTGGATCCTGCAACCCGTAGCCCGGTTCCCGTAGCCCGTAGCTGGTTCCTGCAGCCTGTAGCCGGATCCTGCAGCCCATTGCCCGGTTCCTGTAGCCCGTAGCCCGGTTCCTGTGGCCCGTAGCTGGTTCCTGCAGCCTGTAGCCGGATGCTGCAGCCCGTAGCTGGATCCTGCAGCCCGTAGCCCGGTTCCTGTAGCCCGTAGCCCGGTTCCTGTAGCCCGTAGCTGGATCCTGCAGCCCGTAGCCCGGTCCCTGTAGCCCGTAGCCCGGGTCCTGTAGCCCGTAGCCCGGTTCCTGTAGCCCGTAGCCCGGTTCCTGTAGCCCGTAGCTGGTTCCTGCAGCCTGTAGCCGGATCCTGCAGCCCGTAGCTGGATCCTGCAGCCCGTAGCCCGGTTCCTGTAGCCCGTAGCCCGGTTCCCGTAGCCCGTAGCTGGTTCCTGCAGCCCGTAGCTGGATCCTGCAGCCCGTAGCCCGGTTCCCGTAGCCCGTAGCTGGTTCCTGCAGCCTGTAGCCGGATCCTGCAGCGCATTGCCCGGATCCTGTAGCCCGTAGCCCGGTTCCTGTAGCCCGTAGCTGGTTCCTGCAGCCCTTAGCTGGATCCTGCAGCCCGTAGCCCGGTTCCTGTAGCCCGTAGCCCGTAGCCCGGTTCCTGTAGCCCGTAGCTGGTTCCTGCAGCCTGTAGACGGATCCTGCAGCCCGTAGCTGCTTCCTGCAGCCCGTTGCCCGGTTCCTGTAGCCCGTAGCCGGATCCTGCAGCCCGTATGTGGATCCTGCAGCCTGTAGCCCGGTTTCTGCAGCGCGTAGCCCGGTTCCTGCAGCCTGTAGCCCGGTTCCTGCAGCCCGTTGCCCGGTTCCTGTAGCCCGTAGCCCGGTTCCTGTAGCCCGTAGCTGGATCCTGCAGCCCGTAGCCCGGTTCCCGTAGCCTGAGCTGGTTCCTGCAGCTTGTAGCCGGATCCTGCAGCCCATTGCCCGGTTCCTGTAGCCCGTAGCCCGGTTCCTGTAGCCCGTAGCCCGGTTCCCGTAGCCCGTAGCTGGTTCCTGCAGCCTGTAGCCGGATCCTGCAGCCCATTGCCCGGTTCCTGTAGCCCGTAGCCCGGTTCCTGTAGCTTGTAGCTGGTTCCTGCAGCCTGTAGCTGGATCCTGCAGCCCGTAGCCCGGTCCCTGTAGCCCGTAGCCCGGGTCCTGTAGCCCGTAGCCCGGTTCCTGTAGCCCGTAGCCCGGTTCCCGTAGCCCGTAGCTGGTTCCTGCAGCCCGTAGCTGGATCCTGCAGCCCGTAGCCCGGTTCCCGTAGCCCGTAGCTGGTTCCTGCAGCCTGTAGCCGGATCCTGCAGCCCATTGCCCGGATCCTGTAGCCCGTAGCCCGGTTCCTGTAGCCCGTAGCTGGTTCCTGCAGCCCTTAGCTGGATCCTGCAGCCCGTAGCCCGGTTCCTGTAGCCCGTAGCCCGGTTCCTGTAGCCCGTAGCTGGTTCCTGCAGCCTGTAGACGGATCCTGCAGCCCGTAGCTGCTTCCTGCAGCCCGTTGCCCGGTTCCTGTAGCCCGTAGCTGGTTCCTGCAGCCTGTAGACGGATCCTGCAGCCCGTAGCTGCTTCCTGCAGCCCGTTGCCCGGTTCCTGTAGCCCGTAGCCGGATCCTGCAGCCCGTATGTGGATCCTGCAGCCTGTAGCCCGGTTTCTGCAGCGCGTAGCCCGGTTCCTGCAGCCTGTAGCCCGGTTCCTGCAGC
The DNA here is from genome assembly GCA_035047585.1 of Drosophila monieri. Classification (NCBI taxonomy): domain Eukaryota; kingdom Metazoa; phylum Arthropoda; class Insecta; order Diptera; family Drosophilidae; genus Drosophila; species Drosophila monieri. The sequence continues at coordinate 7,100,643 of JAWNPJ010000061.1, read as the reverse complement.
CCGTTGCCCGGTTCCTGTAGCCCGTAGCCCGGTTCCTGTAGCCCGTAGCTGGATCCTGCAGCCCGTAGCCGGATCCTGCAGCCCATTGCCCGGTTCCTGTAGCCCGTAGCCCGGTTCCTGTAGCCCGTAGCCCGGTTCCCGTAGCCCGTAGCTGGTTCCTGCAGCTTGTAGCCGGATCCTGCAGCCCATTGCCCGGTTCCTGTAGCCCGTAGCCCGGTTCCTGTAGCCCGTAGCTGGTTCCTGCAGCCTGTAGCCGGATCCTGCAGCCCATTGCCCGGTTCCTGTAGCCCGTAGCCCGGTTCCTGTAGCCCGTAGCTGGTTCCTGCAGCCTGTAGCCGGATCCTGCAGCCCGTAGCTGGATCCTGCAGCCCGTTGCCCGGTTCCTGTAGCCCGTAGCCCGGTTCCTGTAGCCCGTAGTTGGATCCTGCAGCCCGTAGCCCGGTTCCCGTAGCCCGTAGCTGGTTCCTGCAGCCGGTAGCCGGATCCTGCAGCCCATTGCCCGGTTCCTGTAGCCCGTAGCCCGGTTCCTGTAGCTTGTAGCTGGTTCCTGCAGCCTGTAGCCGGATCCTGCAGCCCGTAGCTGGATCCTGCAGCCCGTAGCCCGGTTCCTGTAGCCCGTAGCCCGGTTCCCGTAGCCCGTAGCTGGTTCCTGCAGCCCGTAGCTGGATCCTGCAGCCCGTAGCCCGGTTCCCGTAGCCCGTAGCCCGGTTCCTGTAGCCCGTAGCTGGTTCCTGCAGCCTGTAGCCGGATCCTGCAGCCCATTGCCCGGATCCTGTAGCCCGTAGCCCGGTTCCTGTAGCCCGTAGCTGGTTCCTGCAGCCCTTAGCTGGATCCTGCAGCCCGTAGCCCGGTTCCTGTAGCTTGTAGCTGGTTCCTGCAGCCTGTAGCCGGATCCTGCAGCCCGTAGCTGGATCCTGCAGCCCGTAGCCCGGTTCCTGTAGCCCGTAGCCCGGTTCCTGTAGCCCGTAGCCCGGTTCCTGCAGCCCGTTGCCCGGTTCCTGCAGCCCGTTGCCCGGTTCCTGTAGCCCGTAGCCCGGTTCCTGTAGCTTGTAGCTGGTTCCAGCAGCCTGTAGCCGGATCCTGCAGCCCGTAGCTGGATCCTGCAGCCCGTAGCCCGGTTCCTGTAGCCCGTAGCACGGTTCCTGTAGCCCGTAGCTGGATCCTGCAGCCCGTAGCCCGGTCCCTGTAGCCCGTAGCCCGGGTCCTGTAGCCCGTAGCCCGGGTCCTGTAGCCCGTAGCCCGGTTCCCGTAGCCCGTAGCTGGTTCCTGCAGCCTGTAGCCGGATCCTGCAGCCCATTGCCCGGTTCCTGTAGCCCGTAGCCCGGTTCCTGTAGCTTGTAGCTGGTTCCTGCAGCCTGTAGCCGGATCCTGCAGCCCGTAGCTGGATCCTGCAGCCCGTAGCCCGGTCCCTGTAGCCCGTAGCCCGGTTACTGTAGCCCGTAGCCCGGTTCCTGTAGCCCGTAGCTGGTTCCTGCAGCCTGTAGCCGGATCCTGCAGCCCGTAGCTGGATCCTGCAGCCCGTAACTCGGTTCCACTAGCCCGTAGCCCGGGTCCTGTAGCCCGTAGCCCGGTTCCTGTAGTCCGTAGCTGGATCCTGTAGCCCGTAGCCCGGTTCCTGTAGCCCGTAGCCTGGTTCCTGTAGCCCGTTGCCCGGTTCTTGTAGCCCGTAGCCCGGTTCCTGTAGCCCGTAGCCCGGTTCCCGTAGCCCGTAGCTGGTTCCTGCAGCCCGTAGCTGGATCCTGCAGCCCGTAGCCCGGTTCCCGTAGCCCGTAGCTGGTTCCTGCAGCCTGTAGCCGGATCCTGCAGCCCATTGCCCGGATCCTGTAGCCCGTAGCCCGGTTCCTGTAGCCCGTAGCTGGTTCCTGCAGCCCTTAGCTGGATCCTGCAGCCCGTAGCCCGGTTCCTGTAGCCCGTAGCTGGTTCCTGCAGCCTGTAGCCGGATCCTGCAGCCCGTAGCTGCTTCCTGCAGCCCGTTGCCCGGTTCTTGTAGCCCGTAGCCCGGTTCCCGTAGCCCGTAGCTGGTTCCTGCAGCCTGTAGCCGGATCCTGCAGCCCATTGCCCGGTTCCTGTAGCCCGTAGCCCGGTTCCTGTAGCTTGTAGCTGGTTCCTGCAGCCTGTAGCCGGATCCTGCAGCCCGTAGCTGGATCCTGCAGCCCGTAACTCGGTTCCACTAGCCCGTAGCCCGGGTCCTGTAGCCCGTAGCCCGGTTCCTGTAGTCCGTAGCCTGGTTCCTGTAGCCCGTAGCCCGGTTCCTGTAGTCCGTAGCTGGATCCTGTAGCCCGTAGCCCGGTTCCTGTAGCCCGTAGCCCGGTTCCTGCAGCCCGTAGCTGGTTCCTGCAGCCTGTAGCCGGATCCTGCAGCCCGTATGTGGATCCTGCAGCCTGTAGCCCGGTTTCTGCAGCCCGTAGCCTGGTTCCTGTAGCCCGTATGTGGATCCTGCAGCCTGTAGCCCGGTTTCTGCAGCCCGTAGCCTGGTTCCTGTAGCCCGTTGCCCGGTTCTTGTAGCCCGTAGCCCGGTTCCTGTAGCCCGTAGCCGGTTCCTGTAGCCCGTAGCTGGTTCCTATAGCCCGTCGGTGGATCCTGTAGCCCGTAGCCCGGTTCCTGCAGCCCGTAGCTGGTTCCTGCAGCCCGTAGCCCGGTTCCTATAGCCCGTAGATGGTTCCTATAGCCCGTAGCTGGATCCTGCAGGCCGTAGCCCGGTTCCTGCAGTCCGATCATAGATCGGATCAAAATCGGCTGAGATATTGACTTTATATGGGGATTTCGGTTTTTCCAAGGGGTACCCCTGGAAAAATTTTGAAAAATATTGATCCAAAATTTGTTGTTCGGTTTCTGATTTAGATTTGTGGCAAATTAGTGTACGAGTCCTTTAAGTTATTCCTTTTAGGAATCGGATGAAAATTGGGAAAGATATAGACTTCCCAATAGGTCATATATCGGGTTTACGGTTTAGACAAGGGATACCCATGAAAAATTGTTGAAAATTTGGGATCAAAAATTTTGTTCTCGGCTTCTGATGCAGATAAATGGGGAATCATTTCACAATTCCTTTAAGGTATTTTTTTCAGGAATCGGATAGAAATTGACAAAGATATGGACATAATACTAAGCTATATATGAAAATGTCGATTTTGACAAGGGGTCCCCCTGGTAAAAAGTGGAAATTGGGGATACAAAATTTGGTTCTCAGTTTTTTATGAAGATTGGTGGGAAATCGTTTCAGAAATGTTTTAAGCCATTCCGCTTGAGAATCGGATGAAAATTGGGAAAGTTATAGACTTCCTAAGAGACCATATATGAGGTTGCTAGTTTTGACAAGGGGTACCCCTGTAAAAATTTGGAAAAATATTGATCCACAATTTTCTTTCGGTTTATGATGCAGATTTGTGGGGAATCCGTCTACAATTCTTTTGAGGTATTCCTCTTAAGAATCGGATGGAAATTGGGAAAGATATGGACATAAAAGGGGGCTATATATGAAAATACGGGTTTTTATAAGGGGTACCCCTTATAAAATTTTGAAGAAGATTGATCAAAAATTGTGTGGTCGGTTTTTAATGCAGATTTGTGGGGAATCAGTCTACCAATCTTTTAAGGTATTCCGCTTGAGAATCGGACAAGAATCGGGGAAGTTGTAGACCTCTTAAGGGCCCATAGATGGGAATACTAGGAATAAGGGGTACCCCTGGAAAAATTTTGAAAAATATGGATCAAAAATTAGGTTTTCGGTTTTAGAAGCAGATTTGTGGAAAATCGTTTGAGAAATGTTTTCAGGTATTCCCCTCAAGGATCGGATGAGAAGTGCGGGAGCTATGTTCAGGGGGGGCCATAGACCCCATGGGGGTAGCTTCGTAGGCCGTAGCCTCTAGATGATTGCATAATACTTGATATTGTCTAAAATTTTGAATATAATGCCTCATCAGTAGAAGCAAAAAAGTGGCAGGACTCGGAAGTTAGTCCTAGAAACTAGAGTTGGAGAGGAGGAAAGTTTAGACAACGAATCAGTCTGTGGCGCTTCCCGGCATTGATGTTGCTGCCGCTGGAGCTGCTGGTGGTGCTGCTGGTACTTGAAGTGCTGCTTAAATATGAAAAACTAACTCGCAGCTGCTTTCCACATTTTCCTGCACTTGACACTAAATTCACTTTGGCCAAGTGGGTGCTTCGGGCCCTTGAAGCGCTCTCTCGCTTGACAACAAACCCACTAACGCATCCAGCTCTGGAATCTGCTCCAGCATGTGCACTCTCTCCTTGCCACTTGCCACTTGCCACCACACTCCACGCTCTTCGGCGGAGCTCTTCAGGTCTGTCCGGGCAGGTGGGACATGCAGCGTACGTATATTTATTTTATTACTTAAATAAATTACAAAACGGTAGTCGGTTAACCGGAGCCAAAGCCAAATGGCCAGGACAGGCCAGGCCAGGCCAGACCACCCTGCCGTTGTGTGTTTGGCTGCATAGTTGAGAAGCTTAGCGAATAATATATTGTTGCAGTGCAGCAGCAGCAGGAACAACTACAGCAACACTGGCAATGACAACACAAGCACAGCCACACTGGCAACAGCAACAAAATGCCACTAACGGTGCTTCAGCTCAGTGGCGTAGTTGGGGGTGGGCCATAAGGGGTTACAAAATGGTATAAAAAGAGGAACAAGTATAAGAATAATAGGTGGAGTAGTTTGGAGGGTAAATGGTATAAAAAATAGGTATAAAAAATGGTATAAGATATAGGGTTTAGTATAAAAAAGAGTGGTAAGTGTAAGCATATAAGTAGAGCAGTTTTGAGAGAAAACTAGAGGGTGAATGGTATAAAAAAAGGTATTAAAAATAGGTATAAGTATATTAAGTGAAGCCGTTTGGAGCAAAAACAAATGGAGACTAAATGGTTTGGAGCGGGTAAATGGCATAAAAAATTGTATGTAAAATATATAAGTGGTATAAAAATTGGTATATTTTTTATACCATCTTACCATACCATCTTGCCATCTGATACCATATAAGATATAGTATTTTGTATAAAAAAAAGGTAAGAATAAGTATAATGAGTGGAGAAGTGTTGAGAGATAAGTAGAGGGAAAATGGTATAAAAAAAAGGTATAAAAATGGGTATAAATATATTAAGTGAAGCGTTATGAAGCGAAAACTCAAGGGTAAATGGCATAAAAAATTGTATAATAAAATGTATAAGAAGAGGTATAAAAACGGATATAAAAACTGGTATAAAAATAGTATTTGGTATAAATAAATAGTAGCTATAGCAAAAAGAAAGAACAAAAATACTAAACAAAAATTGTCTCCCAAAATGTCATAAAACAGGACCGCCAAGGAGCTGGCAAGTGCAGGACGAACAGGTGGACCAGGACACCACAGGTGAAGGGGAACACCTCTGCAGTTGGAGAACTCTTCGGGCAGAAGGAAACTTTCCATCGAGGAGGAGTTGGCTGAAATCTACTTACTCGCCGCCATTAGCCTCTCAAGACCCAAACTTACCCTCCTAATGCTTTATGGAAAATAAGAGAAATGAAACGACAATCGCTCGTAACTGGCTTTCAATTCTTACGTATATTTTGCTGTCTGGTTGAGTTTATAATTTCAGTTTAGATTCTATTTACAAATGAACTCCAAATGTTTGTTTTTGACTTAAAAGTGTTGGGTCTGTCTGAGTGTCTTCTGGGGGAAGTCTACGGGAGAGTGTCTCTGTCTCGGCCTGGTATATAGATGCCACTTGTATATATATATGGTATTGTATTGTATTATATAACCTTCATTACAGTTACGTATAATATGCCTATGCCGTCTGCTATATATTCTTCTTCTTCTGCTTTCGTTAATAATTAATTTCCTTTTGAGTTGAATTCCGTTGAAAGTCCTTCATTTGATTATGTTGCCAGAAATCGATGCAAAAAAATGGATTTATTTCCGCTCCTCTAGCCGTAGTAGTTGCCAGGGGCCTGGGTGGGGTAGCTCTTGGCTCCGCCGTAGCTGGAATCCGAACCGGAACTGGAACCGGAACCGGAGCTCCGCGGGTTCTCGCTGAAGAGGCCACCAAAGTTCTTCGAGTTGAAGATCTCGCCGAGGCCGCCGGCACCACCACCACCGCCGCCGGAACTGCCGCCGCGATTGCTGTTTCCGCCGCTGAGCAGGCTGCCCAGGAAACTTCCGGCACCACCGCCGCCAGCACCGCCGCCTCCATTGCCACCACCGCCGGAGAGAACGGATCCAAGGATTCCGGTTAGGAGACTGCTTCCACCGCCGCCAGAAGAGCTGCTGCCGCCGCCACCGCCACCGCCGCCGTAGCCGCCGCTGGGCTGGTAGCCGCCACTGGGCTGGTAGCCACCTGCTGCTCCACCGCCGCCTCCTCCGCCGTTGGCACCGCCGCCTTGCAACTGCTTGGCTATCTGGCCTGCAATTATACCGGAGACCGCTTGACTCACCGCCGGATTCGAGAAGAAGTTGGAGAAGAAGCCGCCGCCCTCCTTGTCCTTGGGCTTCTGGGCGCCGCCACCGTTGTGGTCGTAGCCGGGGGCGGGCGGGGTGTAGCCGGGCCGGGGCTGATAGCCGCCGGGTGCCGGCTGATAGCCGCCTGGGTTGTAGCCACCGGGATTATAGCCGCCGGGTTGTTGTGGCTGATAGCCGGCGTAGGGATTGTAGGGAGCTGCTCCGCCACCAGCACCGCCACCTGCACCTGCACCAGCGCCGCCGCCCTCGCCGGGGAGACTGGGATAGAGGGAATGACCGCCAGCCGAGAAGCCACCACCGTATCCACCGCTGCCGCCGTTCGGTAGACTGTTGCCGCCGCCGCCGCCGCCGTAACCCCCGCCGGCTCCCATATCCGGTAGCGGGGCACTCGGGGCATTCGGGGCGTATGAGTTATGGCTGTGGACTTCTGTTATTTTTTTTTTTTTTGTTTGTCAGGCAAGCAGTTTCAGCAAAGCAGTTTTTTGTTTTTTTTTTTTTGTTAGCCACAAAGCGGAAGGAAACATAAAAAACGATGGGGATACAAAGAAACAAAAGACATTTAAAAAAAAATTAAATAAAAAATAAAGAATAAAAAAAATCAAACATTTAAATAAGAAGATTTCTTAGCTTAGTTTTCTCTCTCTCTCTCTCTCTTTTTTTTAACTTTAAAATCTACACAACTTTGAGTTTGTCGGCCTTAAGCTTAAGTTAAGTCTTTGCCTTTAGTATTAATTTAGTATTAATTTAGTATTAATTATGTAATATATGTTTTAATATTTTAGCCTCACACTCATACACTTAGTACCTCTATTTACATTTGTTTTTATTTTTTAATTATTTTTTAATAATTATTTTTTAATAATTATTTTTTTGATTAGTTTGATAATCGAATACTTATTGTTTGCTGCCCGTTGTGTCGGTGATGTGTGTGTGTGTGGGTAGTGGGGGATGGGTGTTAGGGGGTCTACTAGTTAGTATTAGTATCTCAAGTAATGGTTCTAGTCCCCGCTTAATACTGCTTCCGGTCGAGAGGTTGCAACTCAAGTTAGTCCACGGCCCAAAAACCAAAAACCAAAAACCAAAAACCAAACTGCAAACGGACGGAGTGAATATTCTCATCGAATCTCCTTCAACTAATCGAGTCCTTGTGGCCAATTAAATGATTTGAACTAAACGGTTCTTGATGGTGGTTCTTTTTTTTGGCTTTCTTTTAAAAGTGGCAGTTTTTTGTTTCTCTTTCTCTTATTTATTTTTTATTTTTTAGCAGATTTTTAACTTAAATGCATCTTCTCTAGTTTTGATTTCTCCAGCAGCTCTTAGTCTCTAGTTTTGGGATTCAAACGCCTTAAAATTGCTTCTGTGATTAGTTTTAATTATTTATTTATTTATTTATTTATTTATTTATTTATTTATTTATTTATTTATTTATTTATTTATTTATTTATTTAAAAAAAAAAAAACACACACTCCCTGGGTCGAAGGGCACTTGGTGCCTTCTGACTCCCTGCCTCACTTTTCCTTCAAATATTTTTTAGTTTTTTTTTATGAAATGTAGCTCATTATGCATTTTCTGTTTTGATTGACATGCGTATCTTGTATCTACAACACTATCCGTCCCAGTATCTGGCAGTGGCAGTGGCAGTGGCAGTGGCAGGATCGCCGGAATTCCCGGAACTACTGACCGCAGAGCATCCAGAGAAGAGCAACAACAAAAAAGAATGAAATTAACATCAAAGTTGCCCAACCAGCCATGCCGCCATGTGTCCGTGTATCTTTGTATCTGTATCTGTGCCTGTGCCTGTATCTGTGTGCATCCATGTGTGTTGGTCAGACTTGACCGGGGAGGCTTCCTGTCTAAGCCCGAAATTAAATTCCAATTTAATTGAGCTGCAAAAAAGGGCAGCCAGCGAGGCAGCCAGGCAGCCAGCTAGCCATGGCTCTTGGGAGCGAGGGACGCCATGAAAGTTCCTCTTGACTGACAAATGAACTTCATCTCCCTTTGCCTTCCTCCCCCTCACTCTTAATCCCTTTTTGTTTGTTGCCTGTTCCTGCTTTTTGCTCTTCTTCTTCCTCTCTCTCAACAACAATATTAAATTGAAATTACGTATACGAAGTGTGTGCCAGACAGGCCAGAAAACAACGAAAACCAACTAAAAACTAAAACTGATTCTGTAATTAAAACACTAAACTGGCCTAGAGGGCTAAAAAACAAAAAAAGAAACTAAATATCTGCTAATATTAAACATTAAGTATCTTTTTCTCCTTTTTTTTAGCCCAAAAAAGTGCCACTGCCACTGCTCTCTTGCTTTCTAGCACAAAATTCGAAATAAAAAAGATTTCAAATATCAAATATTATTTTTTAGTTTTAAAAACAATAATTCAAATCATAAATTTAAATAAAATTAAAAGCTTAACTCGCAGAAGGGCTTCCATTTTCACTTTTTCTTCTTTGTTTTTTTTTTTTTGGGAAATTTTATACATTTTTTTTTCTCTTTTTTTTTTTAGTTTTTTTCTGAAACCTTGATGATTTTTAAGGTTTTCTTTTAGTATTTTTTTTTTGCAGATATTTCATTTCATTAAAGGCCTAATTGTATCCAATTCTTTGTCTTTGACTTATTTTTTATTTAAGCCAATAGCTTTTGATTTTATTTTTAAGATTAAACATAGTTGGTACTCTCTGATAAAATTTTATTTTTTTTATTTTTTATTTTAATGAAATATCTCTAATTATTGCTTTTGTTTTTAAATATTTAAAACAAAAAAATGTATTATTGTTTAATTTTTGAAAACATTACAAATTTTAAAAATCATTATACCTTTTTTAGGGTTTAACCCTTTTTTTATAGATTTGGTATAAAAACATTTAGTATAAAAGTTTTGGTATTAAAAGCAAGAAAGTTCTCTTTTTTTGACATTTTGGAAATTTTTAAAATATATTTTAGAGAATTTTGTTGTTTTTTAAGGAAAATAAAGGCATAAGAAGGTATAAGAAGGTATAAGAAGGTATAAGAAGTTATAAGAAGGTATAAGAGGGTATAAGAAGAAGGTATAATAAACTTCCCTCTCACACAACTAATATCCTTTTATACCTTTCCTTCAAATATTAGTTTTATCCTGAATTTCCCTTCATTTTCTCAAGAAATTAAATAAAAAAAAACTCTTCCCTTTGAAGTGAAAATGGTTGCCCGACTTCGAGCCTTTTGTGGTTTTCGCATTTTTCCAGGGTATCATTGTGGTCGTAGCGTTTTCTGTTTTCTGCTTTTTGGTTTTTCATTTTTTTTTTAAATCGGATTTTAGGGAAACTGAAAACTAAAACCGAAACCGAAACTGCTGCTGCTCCGCTGTGGCCTATTACGTGCGCAGCAGCCCGATGGCCAGGACGAGGACCAGGACGAGGAGGGGCCCGGGCCCGGATGAGCCGAGCTGCCCGGCCGCCGAGGGATGCGCCTGGGTGCGCCGGTTGTAGGGATTCTGTTGGTTCTGGTTCTGGTACTGCGGCGGCGGCTTGTTGTACATGTTGGCGTTCGAGTGCTGGCTCTGGTAGCCCTGATAGTTGCTACCGTAGGGGGCCAGACCGCCTCCGCCGCCGCCGAGGATGCCCAGCGTGGAGCTGGGCAGGCCGAGGCCGCCGGCGGAGACGCTGCCACCGGAGCCGGGCGGACCGCCGACACCGCTGCCGCCAGTGCCGCCGGTCGGGCCGCCGTAGAAGGGCTGCTGGCCGAAGACGAAGGGGGAATTGTACGGGTTCACCGGCTGGAGGCCGTGCATCGGGTAGCCGGGGTTGAGGACGCTGCCTGGATGGTTGGGTTGGGGGAACTGCTGGAACGAGGGCGCCGACGTGGGCGAGTTGTACGGGAAGATGGGCATGTTGGGTATGATGGGCATGTGGTGCTTGGCCCCGAACACGTAGTGGGGATCGATGATGCCCGTCGAGCTGGCACCCGCCGCTCCCGCCGTGTTCATGCTGTTGCTATTCTTCTCCCTCTCCCGCTCTCCGCCTCCTCCATTGCCATTCCCATGGCCATGGCCGTTTCCGTTTCCGGAAAGGTCACCGTTAGCCTGATGATTGTTGTTGTTGTTGTTGTAGGTGTAGGTGTTAAGCGTGGGGTTGGAGGAGGCGGGTGCAAAGATGTTGTTCTCGGGTCCTTGGCCCAAGCTTGATCCTGTTAGTGGTTAGTTTTTTTTGTTTTTTTTTTTGGATTTCCCAGCGAGATGAAATGCATCCAAGGAGTGGAAAAAAAAACAGAGCAATGGGTTTTCTTAGTTAGTGGGTCTGGTTAGAGCTGGATGATGCTGCCCAGTCTGCCAACTTTTTCTCTCAGTGTTTTTTAAGAAAAAAATAATAATAATAAGAGTAGAGAGTCTAAGACTTAAACAATAACAGAATTAAGGCCAAAAAATGAAAATTGTCACCTTAAATATTTTTTAAATAATTAGAAAATAAAAAAGATATATTTTTTTAAGCCAGAAGCTTGAAATGTAATTATTTTTCATTAAGAAAAGTGTTTTTCTTTCAAATTACAAGTTTTTAGAGCAAAAAAGTTGCTTTTCTCGAAACTTTTCTTCAGAAAGAAATAAAAAATAAATATTAAATATTTAATGAAGAAAAAAGTATAAAATATTTAAGCCAGAAGCTTAAAATATAGGCTTAAGTAAAGGCCTAAAATATGAAACACAATTGTCTGGCCAAGCAAGAGCTTCTCCGTTTTTTAGGCCTCTTGATGCCTCACAGACCTTAGACCCAATTTAAAAAATCAAAAAATTAAGTAAAAAATTGTATAAAAAATAGTTTAAAAATATATATTAAAAATATATATTATTTAAAACAATATCCAACACTCCGGGCCCTTCAAGCAAGAGCATTTTGAGAAAAAATCGTCAGCAGGAGCGGCAGTCGAGTCGAGTGCTTTGGAAGCCATTTAGAGCGAATGAGGCGATGAATGAGCGAGCGAGCGAGTGACTGATTGATTGATTGATTGGTTGATTGATTGGGTAGTTTGATTGATTGATTGTTCAATTGATTGAGTTGGCAGAAAGCGTTTGTAGTGAGGAGTGTGAAGTGTGGTTTCCGGTCTTCTGGGTGTTAGAGTGCAGGTGGAGTTGATTTTTTAAAAAAGTGTGTGTGTGTGTAGAGTGTGTGAGTGGGGGTGTGCTTGCGTTAAAAAACAAACAAAAAAAAGGCATAAAACCAATCACAAAATTAAGACCTTTGTCCAAACATAAAAAATAATTGGATTTTTTGGAATTTGTGTTTCTTGGATAGGCAGAGTTTTTGGTATAAAAAGTGGTATTTTGGTATAAAAAATGTGGTATAAAAATTAGGTATAAATTATAATTTCTTAATAAAAACAGCTATCGAGAATAATTGATTAAAGAAATAATAAAAAGAAAATTAGGCATAAATTCCATACAAAACATTCTTTGGAAAAACTCTGCCATCCAAGCTCTTCTCATTTTCTTGTTTAGACCCGCTTATCCACCGATTAAAGGCCCCATTGTCGTAACATCAAGCAGTTGCATTTTCTGATTTTTTTTTTGGGAACCAAACACGAGATGCCAATCCGAGAGAAAAGCCCCGACAACTCCGCCCAGGCGGGGCGCACAATGAGAAATTCAAAGGTAAGAGTGTATCCATTTCGTAAATACCTGACGGATTGGCCGAGGGCGAGGCCAGGTTGGGGCTGCTGTTGGAGGATCCTGCGGAGGACTTGCGCTTGCAGGTTGGATAGTTGCCGCAGTCCTTGCCGTCCCGCTGGTTGTAGCTGCACGAGTCGCTGGTGATGACGCACTCCTCGGTCGGCAGGCAACCGATGTCGCCGCATCCACGACCATACTCTTTATATATTTATTTATTTTTTGTTTTTTTGTTTCAGTGTAGGTGGTTGAGGTGGAAAATCATATTCATATTCGTAAATAAAAAAATAAAAATAAAATAAAGAATAAATTCCAAGACCTAGAACTATGGGGCTTCTTGGGTCAATGATGGAGTTTTGATGAAGGCATGACCCCTTTTTTTTTTGGAAAGGACAAAACTTGTTTGCTTTTCAATGAAAATAAAAACAGAAACCCAAAAAATATGAAAAAATATCAAGTATACGCACTGGAGTAGGCGTCCGCATGGTGGCCGCAGCTGGCGAGGATCGCCAGGGTGAGGAGGGGCACTGCCAGAGACATCCTGTTGTTGCTCTACAAGCCCGTTGCTGAGAAGAGGATTGCTGCGATGTCCTTTATCTGGAAAGAGAGACAATCGATTAGTACAATCGATAAACTTATCGAGAGAAGCTTAATACAGAAAAATCTTAAAAAACAAGTAGGCTCTGGCTTTGATTTATTTTCAACTCCCTGACGAACGCCTGGAGATTTTTCATTCCAGTCCCGGAGCTCGGCAGCAACACACATAATATTCCCCCAACAAAAAAAAATAAAATAAATAAAAAACCAAAAAAAAAATATATATAAAAAAAAAAAAAAAAAGTGAAAAAGTAGTTAAAATTCGATCCTAAAAAACAGTTCCCTAAAAAGCAAGTCCGTTCGCGAAAAGTTTCGATGAAGTTTTGGCAAAGTTTTCGGAAGTGAACGCGACTTGAAAAAGTGAATAAAAAATAGAAATTAATAATTTTATTAAAAATTAAAAATTACATCCCCTTTTCCAGGCATCGAGCATGGCCTACAGCTCGAGCATGGCCCGGCGGGCACTGGCCGTCGAGTACAAACGGCTCCAGGAACAGATGGTCGAGGGCTTCACCGTCGACCTCCTCGACGAGAACAACCTGTTCGAGTGGGCGGTGGGGATCTTCGGGCCGCCAGAGACCCTCTACGAGGGCGGCTACTTCAAGGCGAGGATGAAGTTCCCCAACGACTACCCCTACTCGCCGCCAACCCTCTGCTTCCAGACGAAGGTCTGGCACCCCAACGTCTACTCCACCGGCACGCTCTGCATCTCGATACTGCACCCGCCGACGGACAACACCAACAGCGGCGAACTGCCGTGCGAGCGATGGAATCCCGCCCAGACAGTGCGCACCATCCTGCTGTCGGTCGTCTCGCTGCTGAACGAGCCGAACACCTCGTCGCCGGCCAACGTGGATGCGGCCATCATGTACCGGCGCTGGCTGGAGACGAAGGGCAAGGACAGGGAGTACGAGGATATCATACGTCGTCAGGCCCTGGAGTCCAGCGAGGAGGCGCGCCGAAACGGCATCATTGTGCCAAGGACCCGCGAGGAGTATATCAAGATTCCGCCGGAGCCCGAGGAGGATGTACTGGATGATAGCTTCTTCTACGATTCCTACAATCAGGACCTCATGGATGAGGACGAAGGCGATGTCTATGACGAGGAAGAGGAGGCAGAGGAGGAGGAGTTTGAAGCTCAGTTACTGGAGCAGGATGAGTCGTCAAAGGATAAAAGGGAACTGAAGAATGGACACTCTAAAGGACACACTCAATGCCAAGGATACACAGGAACTGAAGAATGAGTACACTAGCCCACAGCACACTGACCACCAAAATGAGGAAATGGAAAAGAATGAAAACGTTATGACCGAGACAGAATAATAGTAGTTATAGTACACACTCCCCCCCTAACACACCTCCCCCCTCCAACCACACTAGTTTTAACGCAATGAGCAAGTAACTCCTTTTCCTTGTGATGCCAGAACGGGCACACTGTACGCCGAGCTTCGGTAACACTGGAGCAAAACCAGATATATATCTTCTGGATATATCTGGCCACACTAATTGTTAATTTTTGTTACTTTCTGATCGCATTCGGCACGTCTTAGTGCCCCTGCTACCCCACCTGCAAAGCGTCCAAGGTCGTCCTGTGTCGAAGGCTGACGAGTCCAAGCGGATGCCAAAAGGTTTTTTGTTGCTGCGGAACTTGGAGGCGGAGGCGAAGCTCAGAGGCCAACGACTACCACAACGACAACGACCACGACATAGACGAGAAGAATCTGAATCTGGGAACAACCTGGTGCTGATAATTGAAACACTATGCTGCTGCTAAGTTTCAGACAGGACGAGTTGGAAGGAGATTTACTTAGGTCTACACTTCGGATCCAATCATCCTCGCAACGAGCCAACCACACTGATGCGCAAAGCAAGAATCGAGAAAGGACACTCAACCACACGACATGATTTGCTTTCGACACGAAGCCACACATCTGTGATCTGCTCTGCATGAACAGCAGGAACGGAAAACGACACTAAAAGTCAATGGAGTGTCCTGAGCCACTTTCTAGGAGCTGCCATTGAAACAGAAACAGAAACAGTATCAAGTAAACGAGCCAATGAATCGATAATTAAGGAATCAACACTCACACACCCTGCTCTATCGAATAGTTGCTGTGATATCTCACACACTCTACCCTCTCTACACTCTCTACACTCTCTACACACTCTACACACTCGATGGATCAACAAGAAGCGAGTGCAGGCAACCCATCAGAAAGCGATCGCTGCTATCCTTTCTTTTCTACACCAAACATTTGTAATGATTTTCTATCTCTGTTTGAATTTCAAGTCATATGTTTGTACGAAACCAGTTTGTTAATTAATGTTAATAATACACACACACAATACACACAAAGAATGGTATTTTTACTAGGGGGAGGGTGGTCTAGGGGACTATTTTTTAAGAGGCTTAGTCTATAAACTATCACTCTATACATTACTAGTCCTTTTTTAGAGCCTCTTCAGTGACTAGATAGTCTTCCGCAAGATTTCTAGTCACTTTCAAAGGAATATCAAGTATTTTTAGTATTTTTTTAAATATTTTAGAGTATTACTATATTACTATATTAGAGTATAACTAGTATTACTAGTATCTATCTAGTCACTATCTAGTATTTGTCCTCCCACATCTAGTTCCTCTTCATAAGTCTCTTCAGTGACAAGATCATAGTGTCCTTTAGGATTTCTAGTCACTTTTCCCGTCTAGTCACAGGAATATCAAGTATTTTTAATATTTCCCCCCCACATCTAGTATTTTTTATACTCTAGTATTACTAGTATCTATCTAGTATTTGTCCTCCCACATCTAGTTCCTCTTCAGTGACTAAATGGTAGTTTCTTCTATGATTTCTAGTCGCTTTCAAAGGAATATCAAGTATTTTTAATATTTTTAGTATTTTTATAGTATTTTTTGTACTCTAGTATTACTAGTATCTATCTAGTATTTGTCCCCCACATCTAGTTCCTCTTCAAGAGCCTCTTCAGTGACTAGATAGACTCCCTTAGGATTTCTAGTCACCTTTTTCAAAGGAATATCTAGTATTTTTAATATTTCCCCCCCATTTCTAGTATTTTTAAGAGGAAGTTCCTCTGCAAGAGCCTCTTCAGTGACTAGATAGTCCTTTTTTGCCAACTCATGGCGCTGGAAACAATTCCAACAACTTTTTCATAATTTTTTTTCAAACCAAAACCAGACAAGATATTCAAATTCCTCAAATGACTTGGCAACTCTGGAAGAGAGGAGTAGCCCACCGAGCCCGCCCACCCGCTCGTTTTGATTAATTTTCAATTCCGTTCAAGGACTTGCCGGAAATGGAAGCCGGTCTGAGGTGTCTGGGAGGAGGAGAAAGGACCTCCGAAAGGAAATTGTCCAGAAAACCCATAAACGGCTCGTCTGTCTATGATTTGTGTCCTGATTCATTTTTTTCCCAATCAAAAAGGCATAGAAATGGAAACATATTTAAAATATTAATATTAGTTTGGAATTAAATGGAAAATGAAGAGGATGAATTTTAGTGGCGAATGGCCATTTTATTTCCTAATTGGATGTAGATTTCCGTTTCGAATTAAAATTGATGGAAAATGCGTTTTATTTTGCATTTTTTTTTTTTTTTTTTGCCATAAACAGGACATTTCTGCTGAAAGTGCATGGCAGTGAGCCAGTTGCCATTTATTTTCCACTAATTGAGTTCTAATTAGTTGGTTTTAAGCTTCAAACTTTAATTTTTTTAAAAAATAAGATCAAGCAGTCCTAGCAGTAGATCTTCAGCAAGCAGTGCTGAGAGGGCAAGTAGTGCCGAGAAGGAAAGCAGTTCTAAGAAGGAAAGCAGTGTTATAGCTTCTAGTTTAAGCAAACAATTATTTATTTTTTTAAAAAATATTTAAACTAAAAAATAATACAATACTTTCCATCCCAACACTCGCTTTTTAAAGCCTCAGTGGCTCGCTCTTTCATTCCAACCGACTTTTTCTTGGCTCCCCCACTGTCCGTCCGCTTGTCCATTTGTCCGCCTGTCCGTCCGCATGTCCGCCTGTCCGCCTGTCGCTGTACATTTGTCTGTGCGGGCCACGTCCCGGTCGACGGAAGCCAAAAGTGGAAATGCATGATAAATGACACAAGGTTTGGCTCCCCGCTGCCACTAGTTCTTCTATTTTTTTTTTGTTTCGTGGAGGAGGCGTGGGCGTGGGCGTGGGCGTGGGCGTGGGCGTCGGGCCTTGTACAACAACATGAGGAACCAGAGCGACAACAACAAATATTCTGGGCCACCAGGAGGGAGCTGGAGGGTGGGGGGCCACCCGGCAACACAAAAATTGTGAAACGATGACGTCGTAAATGTTTTGTTGCAACATTTTTCTGTTCTACGTGAAAATAACGGGAAAAAAAAAATACTAAAAAAAACAGAGACAGTTAGATGGGGAGCGAAAAAGATGGAGCAAAAAAAAGAAGGAAAAAGAAAGAAAAGGGAAAAGAAATGAAGTAAAAACAGCAAAGCAAACTGTCCGCGAAACGGAAGCGCAAATAAAACAACTGCAAGGGGTGCCCAGCCAAGCGGCCAGTGGCGGCGGGGCAACCAACTGGAAGGGGGCCTGCCTGCTGCCTCATAACGGATGAACTCGAAAAAAAAAAAAGCAGAAGAAGAAGAGGATACAGGAATCAAGCCACAATGAGCCCCACTGTGCGCTGCCCTGGACAGTTGGGGTTTTATGGACGACAAGCTTCTACCACAAATAGGAGATTCTAGTATTTTTTGAGGTTAGTAGTTGAAATACTACAAATACTAACAAAATACTGGGATATAATAGCTTTAATTTAAACTTAAATACCATTTCTTATGCTTTTATTTTAGTTTAGTTTCTTTTTTTCCTTCTTTGTTAAAAATAAAGTCTAATTTGTTGAAAAAAACTTAAAAAATACTAAAATTAAAGTACTTATAGAAATAATGTAGTAATATATTAACAAATATATATAAATAATAAAATAAATGTAATTGAAGTCATAAATAATACCAAAGTGTTACTAAATAATACTAAAGTATAAATACCAAAGAGTTGCATCAAAAGTATGATAGAATATTTGAAAAGAAATCTTAGTTTTCTAAAATCTTTCATAATTTTGTTCAATTCAAAGGTAAAATGTTTAAAAATATTTATAATAATAGTACTTATACTATATAGTACTTAAACTATATAAATTCTATATAAATTTTTAATAAACTTAATAAATATTTTATAATAAACTCTAGGATCTAAGTCTTTCAAGGGTTCTCTTCCTAAGATTATTCCTCAAAATAAAATACCAAAAAAAATATCCCTAAAAATAAGACATTAAAATAAATAAATAAATAGTTAATAATACTTAATAACTATATCTATTTTAACTTAATTTATTGTCTTAAATTATTAAATTATTGTCATTATCTTAGTTTCTAAAACAGTTTCTGGCCAAAAGTGTGGGAAAGAAAGCCAATCTGGCCTAGAGTTAGAACCAAAATGTATCTACCTCTCATGATACATATATATAGTAGAAAGATGTATATAATAATGGTGACCCAGGCAGGAACAGGAAGGGAGAAAGAACATTGCCCGAGGGAAAGTGGAGGAAAAGCGGAGGAAAAGCGGAGGGAAAAGCGGAGGGAAAGCCAGCAAGGTTCGCAAGGCATAAACCGAAAATTCACACTTGGTTACTTCCTTCATGACTTTGGATATTATTGTGGTTTATGTTAGGGCTGTCACTTGCCGCCGGCCACGCCTCCCCGCCATGCCACCCCGCCCCGCGCAAGGCAGCCCGCTGGTTGATGTATGACTCCATGAAATGCGATATATTCATGTTGGATTATTTGTTTCTTTCTCTTCTTTTTTTTAGTATTTTTTTGTATGTCCATGTCTGTAGTTGCAACAGAAGTCAGAGAAGTTGCACTTTTCGTTTTTAATTCTTTGTGTTTTAACTTAAAAATAACAGAGAGAGAGACAGAGATGGAGACTGAGAGAGAGACAAACAGAAAGTGCAAAGTTGGGCGCCAGTTCGGAATTGCAACGCAATTGAACAAACAATTAAAACTTTTAAATATTGTGACAGCATTTTCGCAGTTAATTGCACAGGCCAGCCATCCAGCCATCCAGCCAGCTGTTGGCTCTGGTTCTTCCTTCCCCCCTCTGGTCCTACCTACCCCCCTCTTTGTCCAATTCATTTCAAAGGAACTCCATGTCCTGCCCTTCTGGCCTCTGACAAAAAAAAAGAGGTGGAGAGTTGGCCATCTCTTTCGAGTAAAAAAAACTGACAACCATTTGTCATTAGCTGCGGGCGGTGGGCGTGGTGGCTTTTGGTATTTTAGAGGGACTACTACAAAAAAATACCAAAAAGAGAATAATAGCCAAGAGCGAGAGGGCGACACTTTAATTAGCGAACGCCAGCAGTTTGCTGATTTTTGGAATTTATTTCGGTTCGGCGGAGGCATTTCTGGCTTATTAAATTCCGCCAGCCAGTCGGGTGGGGGTGGGAAAAGGTAGTTCCTCCCCCTCCCCACGCCCCTCCTGCCTTCCAAAAAAAAATGTCAATTTGCGGGAACAGACCAGGACATTCCAAAAACGAAATAAATAAAAAAAAAAAGAAAATATAACCGGAAGAAGGGAAATCTTTGTAAGGAAGTTAATTAAAAACTTCACATAAAGAGGCGGTAGGGGCGATAGATGCGAGGGGGGCGTGGCATGTGTGCACTGAAAATGTGACAAAAAAAAGAGAGAAGGGGGGGAGTGGGGGAGAGAAGAGGAAACAAGTCCTGCCAAAGAGTTTCCTGCCATTCTGCCATAATTAAAAAATAGTCCAGGGCTCGAAATTGAAGCTTCTGGTACACCATGGCGTATACTTGATGTCCCTCTAAGCAATCCTGAAGCACAATTGCATTTCTGAATGATGTATGGGCTGGACTACAGCGTTTCTAATACTTTTCCATTTCAACTCATTTTTTATGCTCATTTTTAGAGGCAACTTGCGAGGGAGCCAGTCGTGTGGGAAGAGCAACATATGGTGCTTAGGGGGCGCTGGGAGAGAGTGCACTGGGAGGAAAGGGGGTCTAGTAGATAGTTTTTTATTAAAAAGTTGATATTTTTTATCATTTGTGTCTTTTTTTAGGAGACAATCAATGAAAAAGTTACAAAGATGTACTCCCTAAAGAAGGAGTTTGAGAAATGTCATCACTACTCGCTGCTTTTATTACTCGCTCTGTCGCAACTACCACTCGCTTTAGTCGCACAGAAGAGCCTGAATCTTTGCTAAATTTGTTATTTGAATTTCAAGTTAATTCCTTCAAAAAAGTCCAAGCAATAAGGAAAGAATGAAGAGCCATCCCTACTCGCTCCTTCTACTACTCGCTAGACTAAAGAATAACCTCAAAAATGCAGAAATAGCCTTAAAATGTTATCTTAAATACATAGCTTATAGTTAATAGCTTAACTACCTTAAATAAATTATGAAAATAGATAATTTTATTATTTTCCCTCCCCACAAGCCCCATTTCTCTCTCTGCATGCCACCTGTCCCCGGCAGGCACTCTGATGATGATTGATTTTGTTAATTTGGTTGAGCAGCTGAGCTGGGCTGGTGGCAAGTCGTGAAAGATGCACGACAGAGTGGGCCAGGGTGGCCACTCCGATGGAGTTAATCTAATCGGAAGCGGAAGTGGAAGTGGCAGGCGGAAATGGAGGTTTAACTTTAACTGAAAGTGGTTGAGTCACTGGAGTTCCCATTTAATTGGGAATTTTTGGGCGAAAACTAAAGGACATCTGAAGGACATTAATGTCATGTTCCTAACCTCAAAAAATATAAGCTTTTCCTGCCAATCTTCCCCCAAATCAAAGTCCTTTCTTAACAAATTCAAAAATTTGTGCAATTAATGGCCAGCACTTTGATTTTCCTTTCACGACTTTTCCCAAACTTTTCCGCACGATTTGTGGGCCGAAAAATAAAAGAGAGTTGTCATACAACATAATGAATGGGAGGGTGGATGGGTGGCAGGGTGGCAGGGTTGCCACCCCACTGCTCTTTATTTTTCGATCAACTCGAAAAAGTTTTTTCGGGGGGAAAAGTGCTCTTCAGACTTCTGGCTCGCGCGCTCCATCGAGTGAACAGGAGTGGCAGGACGAGGAGGCGGAACTATCAAGTGGGCGGGCTCGCTTAACCCTCGAGTGCCGGAGGCGGCCGGGCAGTGGGCGGTTAAGGATAATAGATGTTATTTATTTATGTAGCTGCCAGGAGGAGGAGTGGGCGAGTGGCGTGTTATTTGTTCCACTTATTAGCAGTACATAAGGATAAGCCCGGGAGGGGTCCTTGACACTAGATCCTTAGCAAGGATATACTCTGTTCTCCATCTTAAATAATATTTTTGATTTAAAAGCCAAGATACTAATTTTTTCTTTGGTGGAAACTTTCCAGACTCCACTGTTGGCTTTAAGCAACCAGGTCCTGGTCGTCCTTTTCGTCCTGTTTTGCAATCATTCCATTCCTTGGCCAAAGCTGCCCGGGCGGAAGTTATTATTTGCCTGGCAACTGCATAGCTGCAGCAGGACCAGGACCAGGACCAGGAGCCAAAAGGACACTAGCAAGGACGACAAGGAACAAGGAGCAGCTAGGAAACGTTTTAAATTGCACTTGGGCGCGAGTTTTAAATTATGTGACCAGGACCTCAGTGGGGCGGGCATGCCCAGGACCTCCAAGGACTCTCACAAGCATTCCTGGCTAATTGCAGCTCCATATCCTTGTATCCTGCCACTATCTCCCTATCCTATGTCCTGGGGTATCGATAGTGGCTCCATTTTTGGAGGGGAGAGGAGCCAGGATGAGGTCCTGGCTGGAATGGAAAAGCCATAAGAGAGCTCCTCGAGGCTCTCTGCCGGAAGTGGAAGAAACTGAGAGAAAAAATGGGGCAGGTTGTCGAGAAAGAAAGTTTTTGTCAAGAATCTCCCAAAAAATGACATCCTTTTTTTTTTAATTATTAAAAAATAATTAATATTAAGTCTCAACTATTGTTTGCAGTGACCTTCAGGCCAGGACAGCCCTCTTATCCTGCGGCACTTTCTCTGGGAAAAGTCTGTTTATTGAACACTGAACCCGGGGATCTCCGGAATCCGGATCCCTTTCATCCTTCGGCCAACAAGTTGCCGCTGTAATCCACTTAAGAATGTTGCCAGGATATAGCCAGGATGCTGGCTGGTGGTGGCATGTTGTTGTGCATCGACATTCCATCGGCGAGGAGGAGGCACTGCGATTTGCATAAAAGCCGTTCACAAAAGCGGTCTTGAGTGCAGCGGCAGCGGCAACGGCAGGATAAAGGATAAAAGCGGGGCAAGCATGCACCCACCAAGGACCTGCCAAGGACAATGGAGAGAATGGCCTACGGCCGGCCTAGCTCTCTCCGCCCATCCTGTTTGCCTTTCACGGCACTTTGTTTACTAATAAAGTCCTTATGAACCGAAGCCCAAGCCAATGCCAATGCCAAGGACTCTCCCGACTTGAAGTTTAAATCATTTAAGCTTTTTTATTAAAATTTATTTAATTTATGGCCCGCTGGCTCTAGAATTTAATTGGAAATGGCAATCGGAAGTGGCAATCAGCTGCTGCCTAAATGGAATCAAAAGCCAAGGTATTCGAGTCGAAAACAAAACAAAAAGTCAGGCAGAGAGTGGCGGGAGGGGAGGCAGGCTGGGTGGCACAGTCTCCTCCATAAATAAGCGCACATGTACTGTACAGTGTCGTAGTGTGGGCGTATTAGCCGCGCCACCCGCCAAAATTAATTAAGTTGAGAAAATGTCAACGCTGCTGCTTTTTGGCTTGACAGTGCTGCCCCCCCTCCACCACTCTGCCACTCCCCAACTCTACCTCCCGTTGTATACCCTGAAATAATGGAAATCCTGGCCATATCCTCGCCATATCCTGCCTCATCCCGGCATATGCAAAAAATTCATTATTCAAAATGGCCTGCAGGACAGACTTGCTGCCTTGCTGCCTGCAACTTCCCCAAATTAAAATGCAACAAAAGTGTTTCCACAAAAATATGTTTCGGGGATTACTTGGAATTCTGTGTTTAAGGAGCTGGTGGTCGGTTGTGGGTCCTGTTTCCAGGACTAAATATTATATTAGCTTATTAGTTTCTCCAAAAAAGAAAGGTATAAATTATTTTTGAGGTATTTTTGGGATTATTTTTTTAATAAATATGGAAATTGTGTTTTAAAAAGAAGATTTTCTTAAAAGTCTTAGATTAACCTTTTTTTAGACCTTTTTTTTAGACTTTCTTATACATTTTATATACCTTCTTTTATTCCTATTTTTATAATAGAATTTTGTGTAAAAATGTGTAGAGTAAAATGTTAAAGAAACATGAATCTCTATTTTATTCCTTATTACTTTACGCCTTTTTTTAAACTTTTTTACATCCTATGTGTATGTTGATACCTTTTATACCTTTTTATACCTTTTTATACCTTTTTTTAGGTAATTACTATTTTGATATCATGGAATTTAGTGTAAATCGTGAAAATTTGTATATTTCAGATTTAAAAAAAAAAAAAAAGTGGAATAAAATATGACATTATGATGACATTTCTACCTTATTTCATCTTATACTTTGCTATCTTTTTAGACCTCTTTTTAGACCTCTTTTTTTACCTCTTTTCATACCTCTTTCTACACCTTTCTTTTTACATCTTTTAAATCTTAGAATTTGTCATAAAACTATGAATAAAATAAATCTTAGTCTTTACCTTAATTTTATCTTAATTATATGCCTTTATTTTATACCTATTTGAATCTTTTGAATCTTTTTAATCCTTTTACTCTTTTTTTCTCTCTTAACTTTCTTGAAAAAGTTCCCCTCTTTATCTCTTGACTCTAAATTCTTTTTAAAAATAATTTAATTCAGTTTTTAACTATATACTATAACTTCATATAAAAATGATATAATTTTGGTATAATTTGTACAAAACTACTCATAGGTCCTCCAGGATTAAATAAAACTAGTCCTAAAAATAGTCCAATCTCCACTCATTTGAAGACTTCCAATCATAGTTTTTTTTTATAATTCTTAGCCTTAAAGTCTCCAATAGAGAGCACTTTCCATTCGAATACTTTTTTTGGGAGTTTTCTTGGGAAATCGACTTTTCGTTTAGCTTTCGCTTCACATTTTCCGTTCGGTCGCAGCCATTTTGTGCAGCTGCCTGCACTTTCCGAGAGTGTGTGTGGGCATGTGTGTGCTTAGCTTAGATGTGTGTGTGTCTATGTGTGTGTGTTTCTTTTTAATATTTTTGCTTTTGTTAAGTTTTCCAAACACACATACTCACACATGGTCGCACACCATCACACTCATACCACACCTATTCGCACACCTGGTGATTTAATAACGAGCTTGCGGTCTGAATAGCTTCCAACTTTATTTTATGATAAGTTCATAATGTCCTCCCCCCCTTCACATCCCCCCTTTTGGGGAAAATGGGAATTGCAGTGCTGGGGCGGCCAGAGAGAGAGCACAAAGCGAAAAATCAAATCATAAAGGCAGGGAAGGCCCTCGTGGCTCTTTTTCCTCCACTCTCCCTTCCTCTCCCCCCCCCTCTGTGTGTGTGTTTGTAAAATTTGTTAAAATTGCACTAAAACGCAGATCCCAGAGGCGGACTAGAGCCACCACTGGCGGAAAATCTGCTTGCCCACATGGCGTATGAGTGACGTTTTCCTTTTCGACTTTTCCGCCCAATTCCTCACACTTTTCCGACTTTAGATACCTTTTCTTATAATTATTTTTCTTTTTTTCTTCAAAACTATAGAGTTTGATTGTCAGAGGAAGGTGGTGGGTGTAGGGGTGAGGGGGGGGATAGTCAAACATCAAACATCAAAATTTTCAATTTTCAATTTTCAGTTTTCCATCCAAAACTGGCACACAGCTCGATAGTCACGCACACACCGCAAAGTGCCGAAAAGCGGAAACGGAAATGGAAGAAAACGTGCAAAAAGGGATGGGCGGGGGAGGGGCAGGCAGCAGGAAATGATGATGTCGCCCCTGGACCTGCCCCCCAGAACTGATTCTGTTTGCCCGATAGGCGACAAAAAGTCAAATTGTGGCAGCCAATTAACAGCAGCAGCCATCCCCAGGGGCGTCGAAGGGGGGTGGGTATTTATGACAAAAAAAAAAAAAAAGGGGGGGAGGGTGGCTAAGAGGGGTAGGGGGTAGAGTCTGCTAAGAAAAGAACGAAAAGCAAACCCAGAAGTCAAACAAAAAGGGGCAAAGTGTGCAAAGGGCGGAGGGGGGAGAGTTAAGGGGTTTAGGGAGGGCATGACCCGGCTTAAGGGTTAAGGGTTACAGTGACACAAGAGTCATAAAAATAGTCGATAATAATTAAGAGTTAAAAAAAAAAGGTAAAAAAAAAATAAGATTAAAGATAAAAATAAAAAAAATACTAAAAATAAAAATAAAAAAAATACTAAAAATAAAAATAAAAAAAATACTAAAAAAATACTAAAAATAATACTATATATACTAAAAACTATATACTAAATAATACTAAACACTATAAATACTAAAATTAATACTAGAAATAATACTAGAAATAATACTAGGAATAATACTAGAAATAATGCTAGAAATAATACTAGAAATAGTACTAGAAATAATAATAGATATAATACTAAAATTAATACTAAAAATAATACTAAAAATAATCCGAAAAATAATCGGAAAAATTGGTGGCCCGAGGCCCTTTATATAGGCCCTGGCCCGCTGGCTGGAACTAGTTGCGAATTATAAGGGACTTGAAATGGAAAAAAAATGAATAATTTTTTTTATTTATTTTTTATTAAAAATTAGTGAAAAATCCAACTCCTGGCTTTTATTTTCTTCTCTAAAAAATCTAAAAAAAAATCCCTATATCCTCAAGACTCTGTCCAGGACTCTGTCGAACTCTAGACCACTGCCTCTTGAGGCGATGGTGTCTTGTGTCTCTCTCTCTATCCCCCTCTCCCTCCTTCTGTGCCTCGTTGGGTAAACTGATATGGACGTGCCTGCGTCCAAGTCCTTTCGCTCCTTGCGTTCCTCAGGACGAGATGAGCTCGTTTATAAAGTTGACAAAAGGCGTTCCCCAGTTCCGATAATCATCTGACAGTTTCTGCGCTATCAGCTATCAGATAGAGACAGAATGAGAGAGAGAGAGAGGGGGAGAAGGAGAAGGAGAAGGAGAAAAAGAAAGGAGAGATGTGAGAGTTTTCCTTTCCTGTTGAACACTTTTGCTTTTGTCAGCATCGAGGAGAAGATACAAGGATTGTATCCCATTGCCGACTAAAGGATGACTAAGGGGAAATTATTTTCTATTTTTTTGTTGTGAGGGAAAAAAGGGAAATTAAGAAGGAAGGGAAATAGTCAAGGCCTTGGGGGACCAGTGACTAGGTGACCCGCTAATGAGCCGCCAAAGTCTAAAAAATGCGACAAGGGTCGCGCTTTCTAGTCCTTTTCCCTTTCCTTTTCCTCTTCCTCTACTTCTTAGTTTTTTTTTTTAGTTTTTTAATGTCCCCAGTGCCCCGCCCCCCTTACCCCTTTTTTTGCAACAAAAAAAATAGGCACAAGGCCAGGCCAGCTACAAACAAAGCTTGGCGGCTGAGGCTCCTGATGAGGATGATGATGGAAGGAAATTATTCCCGGCAGCTCATTAAAAAGCCAAAGGCTACAATGTGAACAACAAGGACCAGAAATGGAAACTAGGCTGCTGCTGGAGAAGGATAAGGGGCGGACAGCAGGTGGCGGAGAAAGTGAAGAAAGTTAAACAATTGAAAGGGAAATTAGTTTTTTTTCAAATTGGAAATCGCGACTGGAAATGGGATCAGAAATCCACTAGAGATTCCAAATCGCCTTTTTTGAAGCCCAAAAGTAGGCAATGCGGTTGCAAGATTAGTCCTTTTGAGGAAGGAGGCAGGGGGAGGGAGGATATGACTTTAATTTTTTAGCCAAAAAAGGAGAAGAAGTGGAGGGGAGTGGGTTGATAATAAAAAATAATTACTTAATAAATAAATTAATGACTTTTTTATAGAGTTTTTTATGTAAGACTCGTTTTTTAATCAACTTTTTCTTAAAATAATATTTGAAATTTGTTAAGAAATGACTTTAAAAAGGTTTTTAATTTTAAAATAATATTTTTTAAGCAATTAAATAAGATTTGAAGGTCTTTTTTACTAAAAAATAGAATAAAAAATATGATATAATCTCTAAACTATCTCTATCTTTTAGTTTTCTTTAATTTTAATTAAAAATATTTTATAATTAAAATCCAAAAACCATAAAAAGCCAAGAAATTCCAACAAATTCCTTCCCTTTCTCCCCCTAAAACCCATTTCCAAACATCCTTGTACCTTTTCTATATCCTATTTAAATATTTTTTACAAAAGCCAACAGGACATGGCAGTAAGGACATGGCAGGAGGCCCAACAAGGCCCGTGTCAAGTGTTCCCTCGGCTGACTGGCATTCAGGACTCCAGGACCTGCATGCCCCATTTGCACACATTCCTTAATGGGTCAGCACCCTGTGGGGGCTCTCTCTCGCCCGAAAAAAGGATTCCGACTATCTGTCAGTGACAGTCATCGCTGCTGCTGGGGAGGGGGTGGCAGGGAGGGGGCAGGGGAGCATCCTGCCTGATTAAGAACTTAGTTAAATGGAAGAAAAAAAATAAAAAAAAATAAAAATAAAAACAAAAAACAAAATAAGAGCAAAGAGCAAGGAATTTAATTTTCACAAAAAGACAAACGCAAAGACAAAAACAAATATGAAGAGGAGGGAGGGACTAGGGGGGGAGGAGGCGGGGTAGTGCTCGCAGGACATGTCCCTAAAAGAGAGCCAGAGCCAGAGCCTTTTGAGCTCGCCATCATATATCCTTCAGTCAACAGCAGGCAGTCTCCTCAGTCGGTTTGTCGCACAAAAGGACAGCTTCGGCTTCAGTCTGATCCTAGCGGGCCAGCCTCCTCCCATATCCTTGGGCCGGAGCACCCCCCCCTGTACTCCTCCCCCAGCATTGCAATTAAATGAACGCACAAAAGTATGCAATGCAAATGGCGGACTAAAAATTAAACAGAGATGCCAGGAGGGATGCCTAGGGAAGGACATGGCGGCAAGGATAATCGGGATGTTTGGCAACAAGTTTAAGATTGGAAATATTTTCCACTTTTTTAAGACCACTTCTGTTCAAAGGGGGTGCTATTATTATGGATTATCTTAAAAATAAATGCCAGAAGGTTAAAAAATAATGTTTTATATTTAAAGAGAGACTAAAAAGTATTTATTTTATATTTTTTAAGTATTTAAAAGCAAGGAATTAATTATTTATTAGCATATCTATTCCCTAACCTTAAAAAATGATTAATTTTTTAATTAAAATTATTTGTTAATTAATTTTTTATAATTTTTATAAAAATTTAATTCTATTTTAGTCAGAAACTAGCTACAAGAAATAAAGTCCTGGCCCAAAAGGGTCCTTGGCCAGCCAGGATACCCAGGAAGTGATTGGGAAGTGCGAGTGAGAGGCAATGACTGAGCAAGCGAGAGGGGGAGCAACCAGACGTGCCTCAACACCTGCCCAGGAGCCTCTGCAATCTCTGGCAGCTCCACCTGCCACGCCCTCCCACCACGCCCCTCAATTGCAATCGAAAGTGATAATTTCATTGCGTCTAGGAGGGGGCGGTAGGGGGGGTGGGTGGTGGTAGAGTGGCAGCATCCACCCGCATTGGCATCCGTATCCGGAATACCATCCCTACCCCCTCCCTCCCCCAGGAACTAGTGCTATCTGAGCACGTCCATGCATGACTACACTGAGAGAAAAAAAGGGGGGTGACTAGTTAAGAGCATAAAGAATCAATAAAAAAGGTCCTTGGTTAAAAATAAATAACAAATATTTTTAATGATTATTTTTTAAGAGAGAATCTTGACTTTTAGGCAAAAAATGATTATTTTTGCTTGAAATTTCTCTCAGTGGTGGCGCAAATCGGGTTAAACACACGACAAGGAGTTGGCCAGGACGAAGGATGGGGCAGGAGCAACACCAATTGGGTCATAATTGCTTTACGGCCAACGCCAAACGCAAATGAGTCGTAGGCAGAGGGTCGCAGGACGAAGGACTTGCAGGATGAGGCCAAGTGGGCTAGAGAGAGGGGGTGACTACTCCTGCTATATGACTTTGTCAGGCTCCTTTATGGAACGGTTGTCGACGTACAAGGATATTCGAAGCATTTCCATTCAAAGTCCTTCAAACTTATCGTCCTTCAAGTCCCATTTATCTCCCCAGGACGAACGAAATCTAATTATCAATTTGCCAAAGGCCCTCGGCTTTTCGCCCAGTGCCCCGAGTGTCTCGAGAGTGCAAGGATGTCAAGGAATTATTCATTTTCAAGAGGAGTCCTCTACTCAGAGTCCTGTGAGATCTACTAGACGGTCTAAGGGAAGGGTTATGGGAGAGGATTGAGTGCTAAGTTAAGTGTTTTAAACATTTAATAATAGTTTTAATAATTATTGTAGCTATTATAACTATTATTACTGTTATAGCTAACTATTATAGCTAACTATTATTAAGTTTCAGACTTGAAACTCGATCTTCCGACTTGTTTCTAGAAAAGAGTCTCTACAGGACCTCCTCCAATAGTTCTCACTAACAGTAACAGTATTATTACTATTATTACTATTATTACTATTATTACTATTATTACTATTACTATTATCACTATAATTGTTACTTTTATTACTATTATTACTATTATTCCTATTATTACTATTATTACTATTATAACTATTATAACTATTATTACTATTATTACTATTATTACTATTATTATTATTATTATTATTATTATTACTATAATTGTTACTATTATTACTATTATTCCTTCTTCCTTCTATTACTATTATTACTATTATTATTATTACTATTGTTTTAGTAGTATTATTACTACTATTGTATTACTAATTATTACTTTTATTACTATTATTCCTACCTATCATCCTTTAATCCACTACAACTACCTTGTATAACTTTTATTAATATTTTATATTATTTAAAATCATATTAGACTATTATTCCTATTCCTAGTAACTATTATTACTATTATTACTATTATTACTATTATTACTATTATTACTATTATTACTATTATTACTATTATTACTATTATTACTATTATTACTATTATTACTATTATTACTATTATTACTATTATTACTATTATTACTATTATTACTATTATTACTATTATTACTATTATTACTATTATTACTATTATTACTATTATTACTATTATTACTATTATTACTATTATTACTATTATTACTATTATTACTGTTATTACTATTATTACTATTATTACTATTATTACTATTATTACTATTATTACTATTATTACTATTATTACTATTATTATTATTATTACTATTATTACTATTATTACTATTATTCCTACCTTTCACCCTTTAATCCACTACAACTGCCTTGTATAACTTTTATTAATATTTTATATTATTTAATATCATATTAGACTATTATTCCTATTATTCCTATTCCTTCCATTCTATTATCTTTTCTATTCCTTCTCCCCAATACTCCCTATCATTACTTTTATTCCTCAAATCCTTAGTATTATGATTATTACTTTTATTAAACTATAAAAACTATTACTATTATTACTATTTTTATTACTTCTTTTATTCCTATTCCTTCTATCATTATGCCTATTATATCTCCCCAGTACTTCTATCCTTCCTATTATTACTTCAATTACTATTATTTATTATTTTTACTCTCATTAAACTCTAAAAACTATTACTATTCCAACTATTATTGCCATAATTCCCACTACAACTATTATCCCCTTCACTACTATTATTCCTTCTATCCTTTTAACCATTATAGCCCCCCTAATCCCCCCAATTATCCAACAACTCTCGATACTCCAGACTCCACACTCGTCCAATCATTAGTCGTCCTGGGCGATTCATTCAAATCATTCATTCAGCGATTCAGAGCAAATATTTGCAGGCATTTCCGGAAGGATACGCCCCACCCCCTCACACCCCCCTTCTAGGAGAGAAATCCAAAAAAAAAAGGAAACAAGTTGAAACGATTGCGGCTCCTGTGGCGGCGTCATCGTTAATTTGTTATTTGATGTGGGCGTCCCAGCCACTCCCCTCCCTCCTCCTAGGGCGGGCAAGGACACGGGAAGGAGAGTGGCGGATGGGAGGAGGCTGGCAGCTACCAGCAAGGAGCAGGGACGACGACAGCGCCAACGACGCACTTAATGAGCCCCGTGCGGCCAACATGTTAATCCATTCCGGACTGGGCGGACTACACTGCGAGAAATCGAAACTTTTTACTGAAACTAAGCGATAGGAGCTGAGCCTGAATCCTTGTGGCAAGTTTTTGGAAAAAAATCTAAATATTTCTCTAAAAAAATATCAATATTTCGACTTTTTTATAAAAAAAAATGTATTTTTAGTGAAGTAGGTTTAAGTTTTTTAACTTTTAAGCCATTTCTGACTTAGTTATAATTATTTTTTTTATTTTTATTTTAAAAAAAGTGAAAAATAATCAAAATCTATTTCGGATTCTAAAAGTAAAAAAGTTAAAAAAATAAAAACTAAAAAATTAATTAAAATATATACATCAACTCCCTTTAAAAATTAATTATTTTCATTAAAAAAAGCCATAAAAAATGTCGAAAAATGTTGAGAAAATGAAATATTTCCCCGCAGTGGCTGAAACTCCGGGCTGCGGACTCCGGTATTCCGGACCAACGGATCCGGCTGCCGTCATTCAACGCGATTGCCGCTGCCCCCCCTTGAGCCACCCCCTGAGCCACCCCCCTTGAGCCAACACCCCCCTTTCCGCATTTGTTTCGTAAGCGCATACGAATGCATTTTGTGTTTTAATTGCCCCCCGGGTGTGGCAGGTCTCCCCCTGAGGCGGGCTTAGCAGCAGCTAGTGGCATGCCAGGAATTCTATTTTTTTTTTTTTTTTATTTTTTACAAAGAGGCAGGGGGGGGGGGGCAGTCGGGTCAGGGCGCATAAATCAAGAAGCTGACGAGGCGTCAATGGCAGGCGGCGGCGACGTTCAGTCCAGTCGCCACTTCACGGCCTCTCCTCTTCCCCCACCCGCCAGCCACTTTCTTTTCTTCAATAATTTCTTCTTTATTTTATTTCCATTTTTTTCTCTTAATTTTTTTTTTGTATTTTTTATGCCGCAGCACTTCTGTTTACACTTGCAATCTTACATAACGAGGGGGGGGCTAGTAAAAAATTTATAATAAAAAAAAACTAAGGCTTGCAATTAGGAAATTAGGAGCTTAAAAGGGAGGACTAAGAGGGAGGAGGTTTGGGGATAGAAAAAGGGGAATATTTAATTATATTTTTATACCAATTATATACCAAGTATTAATACTTTTAAATACTAAATACTAAATATAATTAAGCTTTAATCCATATACCAAAACTAATTAAATTCTAGCTCACTTTTTTTAAATAATTTTTATCAAAGATCTAAGACTTTTTACCTTCTTTGAGTATTTAATCCTGTTTCTATGCAGTATTTTAATACTAAAAAATACTAAAATACCAACAACATTTAAGCTTTCAACTAACTACTCACTAAGAGCCAGAAACTATATGTTTTTTAAGGATAATTGACGCGTTTTTTATCCCCAAAACAGCTCTCAGAGCTAAAAAATAAAAATAAAAATAAAAATAATAATAAAAATAAAGCAAAGAGTCAAAGATAACAATTCAAAGGGGCTGGGCAGGAGGACATTCGAACATAAGGACACTCGGACATGGGACATGGGACATGGGGCATGAGAGACTGGACGCAGGACATGAGAAATCAGCCCCCAGTGGGCCACACACGGCCCCTGGCCGCGTTGTCCTTGTCGTCATGGTCCTGTTAGATCGCTCTTTGGGGCAAAATAAATTACCATAATTTAAGCGTAATTCAGTGCCAGTGGCGGCAGCACTACAACTGCCACAAAACGGCAAAAAAGCAAAGCAAAACACCACCCACTAGCCCACCCACTCTGTAACTAGATCTGGAGTTATGGACGCCTGGATGGTAGGTAGTCCTGGCGTGGGCGGTGGCCTCTCTCGTTATGTCGTCGTCTTCTTGGCTAAGTGGACATGAAACATGCACGACCAGCCATGATTTGTTGGTGGCCATATCCCCAGTGAGTGTGTGTGTGTCTCAGTGTGTGTGTGTGTCTTGGCCATATATTGTTTCGCCCTTTTTTTTATGCCTTTTTTGTCTTTTTGTCTCCCGGCAGAGACCTCTGGGCAGAAGGACATCAGCAATTGGTCAATTGATTTATGCTGAGCTCCAAGGAGCTGTAGGGAGCTATCCGGAGCTTATATCATAAGGCAGTTGGCATTTTTTTTAAAGAGAGAAGAGGAGAGGAGAGAAGAGAAGAGGAGAGAAGAGGAGAGAAGAGGGGAGAAGAGGGGAGAAGAGAAGAGAAGGGAAGCCAAGTTCTAGATAGTTTCTGGTTTTGGAATTCATTTCAATTCGTTTTTGTATAAAAAGGTTATCAGGGCTTAGGGGTTAAGGGGTTAAAGGGTTAAGGGGTTAAGCGTTGAGAGATAAAGGGTTAAGGGGTTAAGGATTTAAGGGTTAAAAGGCATAAGCTTTAAGGCTTAATAGGTTAATGGGCTTGTAAGGTTTATGGTTTAAGGTTTCAGATTTAATAATAAAATAAAATGTTAAAAAAAATAATAATTTAAAATAAATATTAATAGTTTAATAATATTAAAGTTAAAAAAGTAGTATTATAAGTATATTTAAGTATATTTTTAGTATATTTCCCACAAAACTACTCATTTAAAATAAAAAATTCTTCAAATTCATAAAAAAAATAGAAACCCAAGCCCCTAACTCCCTTTTTTTAGGCACTTAACCCCCTAAGAAGTAGGCCACCCCCTAAAACAATTACTTGGCAGTTGAAATAAAAAATGCGCTCACATTTTTTAGAGCATATCCCGGTCAGTGGCAAGGAGATGCCCAAGGGATGGCTCAGCCGAAGGACAAATGTCCGAGCGTGTTTCAGTTAAGCTTTTTGATAAACTGCCCCCTGCCCTCTGCCCCCTTTTTAGTAGCCAGACACAAGGGGGTGGGGGGAGTGCGAGTGGGGACCCCCCCTTACAAGGCTAATAAAGTTCAATAGCCAAGGCGACGCCTCCTAAATGGCCGCACAGCTCATTTGATGCACATTATCGTGGCTTTCCATTCACTTTTCCTTCCTTTTTTTTTATTTTTTTGCGACTTTTCACTTTGAATGTTTGCCAGAAAAAAAAAAAAAAACATTAACAAGGCTTAGAGAGAGAGAGGGAGGGGGGTGGGAGAGGGGAGGCCCTCTAGTGACCTGTCCGGAGGGAAAATATGTTCATGTTGTTTTCGAAAGTCGGCGAATGGCGCCTGCCAATGGCTGGCCATGAATCGAAGGGTATTTGCCAATTGCAGGACATTCAAAAGGACATACAGAAGGGCATACAGAAGGACAACCAGCAGGACCAACAGGAGGACTGGGAAGGAGACTGCCGACTAGTCTGGACTTGGCCAGAATTGAATGAAATGGAATGGAATCGACTCGTCTCGATTGAATTGAAATGAAATGCCAGAAAAAAAAAAAAAAAAGAATAAACATAAAAAAAGAGGCCTCTAGCCTCTGGCCTCTCATCCAATCTCTCAGCCAATCATCCCGACGACTCCTGATTATGATGGAGATGCTGATGAGGCCCGACTGCCTGCCCTCCCCCCTGCCTCTCTCAGTCTATTGTGAATGAAATTGAACTCAATTGTGCAGCAATTCGTGGCACTGTAATTGGCCCGAAAGGCCCATCAATGGCCCGAAAAGCCATTCCGAGTTCCCAGAAAAAGGCCAAAGAATAAAAACAAAAATTAGTCTTTCAAGAAATAATGTTTTCTTTTTCAGACTTTGATTTGTGAATGGTAGAAACTGGTATTTTTTTAGTATTTAATATGGTTAGTTAGGTTTTCTATACATTTTTAATAAAAAACATCCTTGGTCCTTTGATTTTTTTTCTCTTTTCCCGAAAATGTAAAAATTTCCCTTTTTCTTATAGTCACAACTCCCCCAATAATATCCCTAGAAACAAATGCCATACCTTCCCGATCTTGGCTTTGGGAATTCTACAAATTCCCCTAAAAATCTCAAAAACTCAAATTTTAAAAAATTTTCTCAAATTTTCCAAGGGGGGGGGGGTCAAAAAAATAAGCAAAAAATTGGAAAAAAAAAATTTCTTGGATTTTTTCAAACTTTGAATGAGGCTGGTTCTCTGATTAAAAAATCCGTTTCAAAATCGGTTCAGAAATGTGGAAGATATGGAACAAAAATGATTAAAAATTTGCCTTTTTTTATTATTTTTTTTTTTTTGGAAAAATGCTAAAAAGTCCAATCTTTGAGTTAGCATAACTTTCTCAAAATTTCTCCGATTTACAAATGTTATACCTTCCATATCTGTTATACTCTTCCAGGACTATCATTCTCCATCAAAATCTGACTACCTAAATTTTGACTCCATTTTCATGAATTTTCCAAGGGGGGGGCCTCATCAAAAATAATCAAAAATATTTTTTCCACTTTATGCAAATATTTTAATGCCAAATCGAATGAGATTTTTATTCCGATTTCTAAATGGTTTTTCGTTTTTAAAAATGTTAAAAAACAACAAAGTTATGACCTAAAAAGCGTTTAAAAAATAAGCTCTTTCCTGTTATTTTTTATGTTAAAAAATAATTGAAAATGATGGACATATTTTTTTTCCATTGCTACCAATCTTTATTTATTTTTTATATTCCTTTTTGGCTAAAATATTCCTCCAAATTCTATCAAAAATGTTTAAAAAAAACAAAAACCTTGAACTAAAAAAAAGTGAGCAATAAAATCTCTTAAAAAATGATTAAAAAACCCAACAAAAAAGCTACTAATGGCCCATGAGGGGATCGAACCCGCGACCTTCGCGTTATTAGCACGACGCTCTAACCAGCTGAGCTAATGGGCCTGTTGGATCGCCGACCGCCCCGTAGCCCCTGAGAGGTACAGTTCTATAAATAGATCGAGGGGATCACCATAGAGGGGGGTGGGGCTTGAGCTTTAAAGCTTTTTTGAGGAAATGCTGGCATTCTCGCATGCGATTAAGGCCAGTGGCGAGAGGCGAGTGGCGAGGGAGGGGGGGAGGAGGATGACGTGGCACAGAAGCTCAATCACCCTCGAAAGAGAAGGAAATGTTGGGGACACAACAGCACCAACAACAAAAAAAAATAGAAAAAAAAGCAAGCCGGAAATATTCTTCTTCTTCCTAGCCATTCAGCCTCGAGCAAGAAACAAAAAAAAAAAAAAAAAAAAGAAAGAAAAATGAAAAAAATGAAAAAGAAAAGTGCGCTGAGAGTTTCCAAGTCATTTTGCACATTTCCTTGACATTTCATTTCTTTTTTTTTTTTCCCCTCTCAACCCTCTAGTTGTTGCTTCTATATATTATATATATATCTTGTATATATGTACATATCTCTTATATATATCTCTTATATATATTTTTTTTAGAGCTATTCCTCACATTTCTGCGTATGAAACGTGTTCTATTGCTGGTCTTCTCCCAGAGCCAGGAAGTAAAGAAAGATGGAAGAAGGTGCTCCTTGTCCTTATCCTTTCTACCTCCCTTCCTCTCTCCTCTCCCTTCCTCTCTCTGTCAGTTAGTCAGTTGTTCATTAGAGCGTTGCTTAATTAGCGCCTGGCTTTGCTTTTCCACTTTAGACTCTTCCCACTCCCACTCCCATGCCCCTTCTCTTTCTCATTCGCATTCCCCCTCTCGCTCTCAATTCTTCCACAAGCTCTTCCCTCTCCCTCTAGCCCAGCCCCCAACACCCGATTGGCTTATTCGCAACCTGGTCGCTGGGAAATCAGGCGACCGTGTGGCCTAATGGATAAGGCGTCGGACTTCGGATCCGAAGATTGCAGGTTCGAGTCCTGTCACGGTCGAAAATCTCTAATCTTTTTTTTTATTTATTTTTCTTTATATTTTATTTTGAACCTTTTTTAAGGGTTTATGATTATGATCATTATTATCATGATTATTATTCACTAATTAATGTCATTTCAAAGAAAAATAATTATTTTTATTCATTTTTAAGACTCTTAGCTACTACTCCCTTTTTTTCCCTTTTTTTATGAAATTTATTTTTCTTGGAAATATTTTATAGATTTTTTAAGACTCTTTACTGTCTCTATCCTGTAGTTCTTAGTTAATAATATTTTTTAAGCTCTTAAAAAAGTGAAATATAACTTTTTAAGACTCTTAAGTACTTCATTTCCTGCCGAGTCTCTTTTTTATGCAATTTATTCTTCCTAGACAGCTCCTAGACTCTTTTTTGTTTGTCTCTTGCTATTTTTAATATATTTTTAAGTGAAAAAAATAGAATTAGTAAGATCAATTAATAAATAATATTTTTAAAATTGATTCCAGAGACATTTTTAACCGATTTGAAAGTTTGAAATGCTTTGTGAAAAAGTAACTTCGCTGTCTGTGTCTCTTGCGACAGTCTTAGTTTTGTTTAAATATTTATTTTTTTCTATTCATAGTCTTCCAAAATGTATAATATATTGCACAAATTATAGTACATGTCAGGAGCTATAAGATTACTTTTTTTTTTAAGCAAAAAACAGTCAAGTACCTGCTTACGAATGAGGCTTTCTACTTTAGAGAATTATCCCTTTTCCCCTATTGCTTCTGTTTTTTGTTCAATTTCTTCTTTCCAAAAATCTTCCTCATACATCTCTTAATTTTTAAGCCTCTATTATGACATGTTCTGTCTTTTCTTTTATTTTTTTTAATATTTTATAGCTTTAATTAATAATTCTACATCATTTTTAAGACTCTTTTTTCCTCTCTCCCTCTCTTTTTTCTCTATATTTTTATGCATTTCCCCCATTTCCCTATTTTATGTCTCATATTTTCCCTAAAAATCTTGTTTTTAACTCTTTTTTCTTCATTTTTTTTAATCCCAAACCCCTTTCTCTCATCCATCTCTCCTAAACACCTCGTTCTGGGAATAAAAAATCTCTTAAAAAATCATTTTTGGTTAATTGCAGTTCCTAGTCTTCCTTTTTTCCGTCTCCCTAAAAAAGCAACAACATCATTACTCAATTTGCTGCAATTAATTTCCATGGCAACCACTCGATTCGAGCAGGATTCTTATCCTTTCCTATCCTTTTGCCCCCCTCCTGTCTGCCTGTATCCTGGCGCCCCTCTCTTTCTCCGGCGCCTTTGTCTCGGCGTCGCCTGTTTACGGGTGCCATCCGCTCCGGTAGTTGGGATGCAGGTATCCTGCCACACTGCCCTTCTACTCTCCTGCCCGCCAAGGATAATGATGATGGCGGTGCGGGGAGACCCTAATTAATTTCTTCAGCTTTTGTCTGCAGTTGGCCAGGGCGGCATACATATGTGGGGGGGTAGGGGGGGGGTAGTGAGGGGGAGGGGAAAAGAAAGGTGAGGTGTGCCAGGTGGACACATTTCAACTTATTCCAAGCCAGGAACCAGAAGCCACGAGCCAGGGCCTGGGAAGGAGAAACTTTTGCTGCCGGTAAAGTTTTTGGCCAAAGGGTGGGCGAAGGGAAGGGGGAGGGGTCGGAAGAGAGGTCAAAAGGTAGCCTCAGTCGGCCATAACCTCAATTATATGCAAGGCAGCTCATTGTCGCTCGTCCATTCTCTGTTTTTCTTTTTTTTTTTCTCTTTTTTTTGGCCAACTTCTCGATAAGCGTTTAATTGCCGATGGAGGACCCAGAGTCCTGGCTGTCTGTCTGTCTGGCTGGCAGGAGGGGGGAAAGGGAGGGACCAGAGGGCAGACCGGAAATGCGTTGAACAATTTCAACCGGATGTTAAATGTCAGAGCGCTTGTCGCCGTTGTTGTTCAGTAACTGCCTGTCGTTGTTCTTCTTATTTCTCTTCTTCTTGTTATTGTTGCTTGTTTGTTGTTGTTTGTTTGTTTGTTGTTGTTGTTGTTGTTGGCGGGGAAATTTATAAACGACAGACGCTGTCAGAGGCAGCACAGAATTGATGTCCGATCGCCGCCATAAAAAAAGGCAAAGGGAGGATTGTTTTTTTTTATTTTCTTGGCCAGTTCTGGAGGTTGAAGGGGAGGAAGGGAAGGAAGGGGAGGAAGGGGGGAACTACTCCTCCTAACTATCGATGATAACTCTATGGATGCTATGGATTCTATGACTCTATTTCTAGATAGAAAGATAGAAAGATGAAAAGATAGTGATAGATATTTTATCTTCAATTTCCATAAAAAATAAACTCCTCATAAACTTCCCTAAAAAAAGCCCAACCCTCATCTCAATTTCCTCCCTTTTTCCCTCGAAATTAGACATCAAAACCAGCTGATTCCTTGGAATATCCTCCCCGTCATCGCATTTGAATAAATGCCAACGCACTCCCCCCTTAAATGGCTAATCAAATCAACCTGCTGAGAGAAAGTAAGAAGTCCTTCCCCCTCCTTTTCCCCCTTTTCCTTCCCCCCAAATTATGATTACGCACTTTTTTCGTGAAAATGAAATGTTTTGTCAGTTTTGCCAGAAAATTGCCAAAAAACAGCGCCAAACAGAGACAAACAAACAAACAAACAAACAAACATTGAGGCAATTTCTGCTGCAATATGAAAAACTTTTTCCGCCTCTCCTCCCCAGTTTGCTTTTCATTTTTCTCTTTTTTTCGCTCGAGCCTCTCTCTACTCCCAAGTTTTCCTTTTTTCCTGATTTTCCAGCTCCAGTCGACGCTGTAATTTGCATTTGTAATCAAAAAGTTGCACATCAACTTTGTTTCAAGCCCATTTTCGCCCAACTAGTCGCATGTGCGAGTCAGAACCTTTTTTTTTCGTCCTGTTTCGGCTGCCAGGACATGGAAGGACTCGCACTGCAGGGACACACTCTCGTCATAATTTTTTCTAATTTCAAATTATATCCATTAGCGAGGCAGCCAAAATTAGATTGCTACTTTAAGGCGTTTTGGAGGGAAAGAGGAATATTACTCATACGCCCTGTTGTGTTTTTTTTTCCATTTTTAGTCTAATTTTTGGCTTAAATTTCTTCAAAATCAACTAGAGACTTGATGTTCAAGGAAAATGTTAGCTTTAGAAGCTAAATGCTTGCCTTAGAAGCTAATTATTTAAAAAATATTACGTATTCGCCATGTAGGTCTTCTATTTCTACTAAAAAAGTGATTTATTTTAACTATTTTAATTGGTAGAATAGTTTCTGTACTAAAATAATGATATTTAATTTACAAAAATATTTAACAAAAAAAATTACCAAAAAAAATATCACTCATACGCCCTGTATGTGTTTTTTTTCAATTTTTATTCTAATTCAAGTCTTAAAATTCCTTAAAAATATCTAAAGACTTAATATTTTAAGAAAATAAGAGCCCACTACTCTTTTGAAGTCAAAATCTTTCTTTAGAAACCAATTATTATAATTATTTATAAAATATCACTCATACGCCATGTGGCACGGAAAGAAAGTCGCCCTTTTCCATTTTAAAGTCTTATTTTTAAGGAAACTAATTAATTTTACTTGAAAGACCTTTAAGGAAATAATTGTATTTAAAAATTGGAATGAAAATTGCTTAAAATATTAATATTACTCATACGCACTGTTGTCTAAACTTTTTTTTATAATTTATTTCCACTAGAAGCTTAGGCTTCTAATTCTTCGATTGGAAATAATTGTAAAAAAAATAAATATTTTTATAAATAAATATACACACTCCCTATTATACACTCCCCCCCTCACTGTATCCCCCCCCTCTCCCATAATTGTCATAACTGACAGTTAACTGTTTCACTCAAAAGTTTTTAAACGAAAAGCCGAAAAATCAAGGAAATTGAAAAGCTGCAACCGGAAATCAAATCAAATATTTACTCGCTGTGGAATTTATGGCAGGAGGGAGTGAGGCACAGGGCGAGTCCTGGCCATAAAAAATGCGGCAAATATTTGCGTGCAGCTGCGACCCTTCGAAATGGCCGAAAAGTGGGATTGGATTGGCAGGACTTGTTCCAGGACTTGATTTTGTTGGCAAGATCCTGGAGTATCCAGCAGTAGGCCCGAGAGCGTTGGCCAAAAGCCATTCAGTGTCTAGACTGGCGTCTTGCTAGAGGTCCTCCCTCCTGGCCGAGAGTGTCCTGGCCCGGGGAGTCCTTGCCGGGTCAATATTTAATCTGTCAAAGTGAGACTTCCCTTGGCATTCAACAATTTGTTGATAAATTAGCCGAAAGCCACAAACTTTTGACATTTTAGGTCCTGTCTAAGGTCCTGTCTGGACTGGAAGCCTTTCCAGAGTGAAGTTTTGGTTGATCCTTGAAGCCAGCTTCCTAAAAATCAATTATTTTAATCATTTTTTAGTTTTTGATTAAAAAACAGCTCTCCTAAGACTCTCTCTCCCTCTTTTGAAACTCTTCCAGAGACAAAGTCTCCAAGTCTCCAACTGACCGCAAGCTGACAAGAGTTCTTGGCCAAAAAGCGGAGACTTAGTTAATTAAAAAACAATAAAATATGCACGAGGTCCTGGAAGGGGGCGGGGGTCCTGGAAGGGGGAGAGCAAACACACTCTGTAGGCCACAAAAGCCGCAAAATGCCCCTCCGGACAGACTTAACTTAAACTTTGGCAACTCTTTGCCAGTTTCAAGATATATATAGAGGGGGGGGAGGGAGAACAAAGGGCCACATGGCGTATGCGTGATGTGGCAGCATCCCCCCACCCCCCTGCGCATTCAATATTCAGCAGCCAACTGCCGTCGAGTGGCAACTCAATTAATCCGCCCCCGCAGTCCAACCCACTGACCACGTTAACTGCATTTCCATGCATTTATTTTTATTTTTTAAGCAGGTCCTGTCGTCCCTCGCCACTTTAAAGGGAAGCTTGCTGCACTCTCTCCAATATCTGCAGAGGGGGAGGCTTTAAGCCCTATAGGCAGTAGCGGGTTAATGGTGGAGGGAGAGCGATGGAGGGATGCTTGCTGGTCAGCTTCTATGGGGGGAGGAGGTCCTGGCAGGTCTGCAAGGAGTAAGATAGTCCTTTAAAGAGTACCGGGCATCAATAGCCTTTCCTCTAGCTCTAGGTCTGTCTCTTGGAAGCCTAGATCTGAGAAGAAACAAGACAGAGAGTCTCATAGTTCATAGAAGAAAGCTAGAAGAAGCTTTGGCCAGGTCCTTGAAGACTATATCTGCCTAAAATACTCCCCAGCTCACTCTCTTTCTCTCAAATAAGGATCTAAAACCACTTTTTAAGAGCAGTTTAGTCTAAAAAACAAGTCTTTTAGGGCTAAAACTGGAAACTAAAGCTTTTAAGTCAAGTACCGGGTATCAATTATTAAATTTTAGAGCTTTAAGGGCTTAAAAGCTCAAAGCTCCATAGTCCTCTCCCCAGATCTCTCATTTTTAATCATTTCCCAGACAGATTTGAGTTTTTTGGGCTTAGATCTAAGAAGATCTATTACCAAGACTATTCCTAAACCCCAAAACTGCCTAAAAACCTTCATAAACTCCCTACACTCTCCACCTAGTCGCTTTTAGAGCCAAGAGCCTCGTACCGGGTATCATATAGTCCTTAAATGCTTTAAGCTCCATACTCCTCTCTCCAGATCTCTCATTTTTTACGCTTAGATCTATCTAGGCCATCCTATCTCTTACCAAAACTATTTGTAAAGCTTCTTAAAGGACAAAACTGCCTGGAAATCTTCATAAACTCTCCACACTCTCCACCTAGTCGCTTTTAAGCGACAACCAAAGCCGAAGAGCCTCGTACCGGGTATCATATAGTCCTTAAAAGCTTTAAGCTCCATACTCCTCTCTCCAGATCTCTCATTTTTCACGCTTAGATCCATCTAGGCCATCCTATCTCTTACCAAAACTATTTGTAAAGCTTCCTAAGAGACAAAACTGCCTGGAAATCTTCATAAACTCCCTACACTCTCCAAACCAAAGCCCAAGAGCCTCGTACCGGGTATCGTACAGCTCATAAAACCCATCAGTAGCCCTCGCTGCTCGCACTCTGGCTATTAATTTCATTAAAGTCCAGCCGATGTCCCGAGTGAGGAGCTCCACTCCGGCCCTCCTCCGCTCTGTAAATATTTTTTCACTTTTTTATTTTTTTGTCGGTGGCTTTTTGAAAGCTTTTTGTCGGTTTGGAGAGGATTGCCAATTATGCAGAGGGCCGCCGAATAAATACGAAATGACATAAATGACCAACCACACACACAACACGGCTGCTGGGGGACCCTCGTCTGGGCAGCAAAACCAACACTGACAGGAGGACAGCAAGGACAACAAGGAGTATCGGGGTAGAACAACAAAAAATACCCACTTCCGGGCCTAGACCGGCAATAAATAACATTTACGGTCGACTGGGCGCTTAAATATTAAAATAGAATCAAAATTATTTATAAATATTTCAAAAAAAAAGAAAGTCAAGAGGAGGAATAGCATAGCTATTATTTTTTTTAGGAAAAAGGACTCTTTCTAAAGGGCTAGCACCTGTAAAAAGTTAAAAACGTAATGGAATATTTAATAATAATTAATAATTAAATTATTTTTCCACTTTTTTAGGCTGCTTGTTGGGAAATAATTGTCCTTTTTGTCTGGAAAGTTGGCTAATATCTTGATTCAATCGCCATTTAGTCCTCAAAGTGGCTCCTGCCACCCACAACTCCTAGCCTACTTGCCAAAGCGGCAAAAAAATACTAAAAAAATACTAAAAAAAATGGAATTTTTGTAAAAGAAGAACGGAAATCGACACAAAACGTAGCAACTTTAAATGAAA
This sequence comes from Drosophila monieri, assembly GCA_035047585.1. Taxonomy (NCBI): domain Eukaryota; kingdom Metazoa; phylum Arthropoda; class Insecta; order Diptera; family Drosophilidae; genus Drosophila; species Drosophila monieri. The sequence goes on along the minus strand of JAWNPJ010000061.1, from coordinate 7,057,088 downwards.
TCAGCAGACAACTTGGGGGAAAAAAGAGGAGGAGCTGGCTGGGAAAGTGGAACAGGATGGCGGACAGAGGAACGGACACAGCGGACACTGCGGACACGGGATACAGACTCGAACACGATGTCCGGACAAGATGGGGCAATTATTGTAAGCGGCTTTCATCGTGCGATGATTACACTTGCCACAGAAATGGGGCGCGAGCTGAGAAGCCTTATTGAAGTTGCCACCAAAAAAAAAATACTAAAAAAAATACTAAATACAAGCCATAAAAAGGTTCTTCTAACGCATCTAGTGTTTCCTTTTTTTTTCTGGCCCTGTTTGTTGGCCTAATTAGCGGCAGTGCATTTTTATGGCATACTTTCGGGCGCTCTGCCTCGGGCTCTTCCTTCCGAAAAACACGGAAAATATTACATAAAAATTTATGAAACTGCAGGGGGGCCGGCCCGACACCAACTGCGGTCTGGAATTGAGGCATCCACCAACGGGGGCAATTAGCGGCTAGGCTGGACGCCTTCTAGCCCCTTCTTACCAGTTGGTAGTAGCCAGTAGTCGGTTTTTTGTGGAGGAAACTCACCTGCAAAGAGATAAGAGCCGGATAAAGAGTTGAATTAATAAAAAGTCGGTAACTGAATGCGAATGAGAGGGGGGGATTAGTTAAGGAAGCCAGTAGGTAAGCCAGTTAGTAAGCCAGAAGTGTAATTATGGAAGAGCCTTTCCAACCAAAACGAGAGAAAGTGTGGCCAGTTTGAGAGAATTTCTGCCAGAAACTGGAGCCTTTGATAAATGAAATAATAATTTCCATTCAATGGGAGGCAGCCAGCTAGCAGCTACTTGCCACAACTCGCTGCCTCGCCTCTCCTAAATTTATGAACTTTATGGCCCGCCGACAAGGGCCTAGCATCTAGGGTCGTTAGTCGCCAGTCGCCATCCGCCAGTCGGCAGTCGGCAGTCAATAGCTTGTGCATTTCAATAGTTCATATATTTTCGGTGGTTACCCTTTAAGGGGGTACTCCCATCCTACATCCCACATCCTACTTGCTGTAGCTGGCTCACCCCTTGCTGTTCGAGGGCCTTGCTGGGCTCAGCAATAAAAATGCATTTCATGCTCGAAACATGACTTGGCGGCTCAATTTATTTTACTTTGCGGCGGCATTTAACGACTTCACACAGGCGCCGCTCTACGGGCACTGAGAGAAGTTTTAGTAGTAGAAGTAGTAGTAGAAATAGTAGTAGAAGTAGTAGAAGTAGTAGTGGAAAACTAACTCATTTTCTCAGCCTACTTTTAGGCCTAAAGGCTTATAGCTTCTAAAAATATTACTTTAAGGCTTTTTGGGCCTTGATTTTCTTAAAAAAAAATCTTAAAAAATAAAAAAATATAAAAAATAAATATAAAAAATAAAAAAAATAACTTCTACTGGCTACTTTTAGGTTCTAAGCCAAGCACTTTGTTAGCCGCAGTGTAGCAACAGTTTTGGCAACTCCATCTATCTGTGTCTGTCTGCCGCCGACCCCTCCCCCCACCCCCCTCTACACACATGCCAGCCCGCCGCACATGGCCGGTGTAATGGTGTTAGACCACAATGAGCTCAATTTACGCCAATGATTGGCGGTGCTTGGCAAAGGCGGAAGCTCACAGACAGAGATTTCTTCTTTTATTCTCTCTTTCTCTTTCTCTCTCTCTCTCAGAGAAAGGGAGAGGCAGAAAGGAGCAGCCAGGATATGGTCTGGCGGTTTCTCCTCCGAAAAAGTTTCTTGTTTGCATTTGCCTGCCGCCTGGGAGACGCAGGACTCAGGAGGACCCAGGCGTACTGCAGTCCTGGTCTCCTGGAGAGATACGAGTGTTCGCCAGCAGACGTTAAACATCGCGTGCAGACATGGCCAATGCCTGCCACGCCCCCTCCTAGGCCAGGCAGTCACGGAAGCGACTGTTCGACAGTCGAGCCAGCGAGTTGAAGTTGAAGACTTTTCGCCCAAAAAATAAAATAAACTGCAGGGAAAAAAAAAATAAGGGGGAGTGGGTGTCGGGAGCTGTCATGTCCCAGACACAGAGGCGTCCCGGCCAAGGGGGTGGGTGGCCCTGCCTTTCCAAGAGCTTGATCAATAACTCGGGATAGGAAACCCCCCCAAAAAAAAGAAACAAAAAATAAATAAAGTATTGGAATGTCTTGGTTTGAATTCCATGACCCTCCATGACCCTCCATGACCCTCCCCCCCTGGTTCTATTCGGCGACTAAGCCCCTGGCTATCCGGATTCCGGACAAGTTTACTTGTTACACGTAACCAGAGCCAGGCAATTCCAGGGAATCAAAAAAAAAAAGACAAAAAGGACGAAAAACCAAACCAAAACATTCGACATTTATTTCAGATTTCTTTCACCTTTTCGGGGAAGGCAGAGGCCCAAAAAAAAATAAAAATAAAACAGAAAGTGTGAAGAAGTGGCTGGTTTCCTTAAATTACAATTAGCTGGGGCTTCCCTAGAGGGCTGGCTGTATTTTTTAGATTTCTTAGAAGAAGGATTAGATCTTCATTAAAAGGAAATGGAAATGGAAAAGTATTTTTAGGCAGAAAGCCTTTAAGATTGTCACTTGGCGATTGACTCTTGCTTTTATTTTTGAAATATTGTTTTTTTTAGGAACATTTCTCAAAGAAAGCATAGTTTTCTGTGTCTTGAATCACTTTCCAACACTAAACATATTTTAAAACACACAAAATCGTTGCTTCCAATGTTCTTAAATTATTATATTAAAATAAAAACTAAAAAATAACTAATCCCTAAGGTAGAGGCCCTTTCTAGCTCTAAAATTCTAAGTTTTGTTTCAAAAATTATTTAAAAAAACAACCAAATAAGTGTTGAAAAATGATAAAAATGACAAAAACTGTTTAATACTAAAAGTGAAACTAAAAAGTTTTAATTTCTAAATTCTAATTTTAACTGAAAATGATGTTAAAATGACATTCTACCCTTTAGACAGTCTATTTCTTGTTAAATGAAACTCTTTTCATGGAAACTAGTGTTGAAAAGTGCTAAAAAATGCCAACCCTTACCATTATTTTGCAACTAAAGCCTCTAAAACAGTGCTGCCAACTTGTTTTAAACTAATTTTGAACTGAAAATGAAGTAAAAATGCCATTCTACCCTTAAGATAGTCTACTTCTTTTCAAATTATACTTTATTTATGTAAAATAGTGTTGAAAAGTGTTAAAAATAACAAACTCTGCACAACCTACACCATTATGTTGCAACTAAAGCCTCTAAAGCCACAATTAAAAGCAGAAACAAACCACATTTGGCGCCCAAATGGAAAGCAACTTCCACAATAAAGCAACAAAAACAAAACAAAAAAGACATAAGCCAACCTATTAAGGAACAACAACTCACTTCCATGCACATTTTTTTTTAGAAAAAAAAGAAAATAAGAGAGCCCCAAGAGGAGCCATCAAAAGAAAAGCCAGTTGCTAACACCATTTGCCATTGGCCCATTATGATAATCATTTTGAAAGGCTTTCCGCACGAGTTTTTGAACAACAAAGGGGATTTAAATTACGCCGCTAAGCTAAGCCAAGCTAAGCCAAGCTAAGCGGTTTATATGCAGTCGACAACAACAACAACAACAACAATAATAATAATAAGGGAAAAAAATAGAAAAAACAAGAAACATCCGCCGCAGTGAGTAAAAGTTAACAAGCAAAGTCTCTCTCTCCCTCTCTGACGCGAAACACTGTTGTGGGTGGATGCCCTTCGGGGGGCACTGCTTGAGCCACAAATTCGAGTCCCTAAGGGAGTAATCTTGTTTTTTTTTCCACAAATCCACAAAAAGAAGAAAAATCATTTTAAATGCAAAGCATTTAGTTTAAAGGAATTAAAGTAATTGCTTTTAAAGTGAAATAATGGGCCTTGCTTCATAAACTTGCTTCATAAACCACTTTCCAACACTGCAAAGAATGTAAAACCATCTTAAAAACCATTTAGATACTTTATTTAGTGTCCTTTTGGCTCTCTAGTATATATCTAATCATGAACCAGAATTTCCCATCACCCTTTCGCACTTTCTAGCCGCTAACCAACACTGTCAGGCATACATTAAAGCATTATTAAGCAAATTAAAGCAATTGCTTGAAATATCAAATTACAACACTGGCTGGGAGGCAAATAATAGGAGTTGGGGAGTAAAATGGGAGTTTTTAAAAGCAAACTTGCCTCATAAACCACTTTCCAACACTACAAAGAATGTAAAACTATCTTAAAAACCATTTAGATACTTTATTTAGTGTTCTATTGACTCTCTAGTAAGTATCTAATCATGAACCAGAATTTCCCTCACCCTTTTTCCCACCTTTCAACCGCTTACCAACACTGCCAGGCATACATTCTCGTCCGAATTGCAAACAGAATCATTAAGTGAACGAGCAGAACTCAGAACTCAACCTCAGCTAAGCGAACCGACTGGGTCCAAAGTGGCAGTGTGGGTGAAAGCTTCCATCTCTTGATAGCTCTTTGAGGGCGGAGGGCGGCTAGAAGGGGGAGAGGGGGCGTGGCTGGCTGGCTGGATGGCAAATCATCAGCAGCCAAGCATCCCATTTTGAGATAAAACATAAAGAGCGCACCTAATGCGTGTATGTGGGTGGTTGGGTGCTGGTGTGTGTGTGTGTGTGTGGTTTATTAGTGTGAGTATGTGGGTGTCTGTGTGTGTTTGTGGATCTATTAGTGTGTGGGTGCCCGCACTGATGTTAAGTTTATGCTGGCCTACACTTTGGGGCAAGAATTTAGAAGTTTTTCAAGAAAAAAAAAATAATATGTTTAATGCAAATTTTTTACTCTTCAAGAATAAGTTTGGTAATAGTTATTTTTAAGTTTGTTTAAGTCTTTCAAACTCTTAATAAAATCATTAAAAATTAATCTTTTAAATTAATCTAAAAACACTTATTTTTTAGCCCGCGAGTGTCGGGAGTTGCGTATGATTTGTTCGAGCTGTTGACTTTGGATAATGTCGTTCGTTTGTTGGCGACCGCTTTTGTTTGTCGGAATGTTTGTTTGTTTGTTTGTTCCTCTCTCACACACACTTACACATATGTGTGTATGTTTGTTTGTTTGTTTGACTGATTGTCTGTCATTTTGTCTGATTGTGCGCCTATTAGTCCACAAATGAATGAATAAGTGCGCCCCACCGCACCAGTTCCCAAGCCCCCACATCCCAGCCCCCACATCCCAGCCCCCTCCCTCTCTTCCTCGTTTTCATTTTCGTTGATTGAATGCCATGCCATGCCCCCTCTCACCCACTGCCGACACCCACAGATTATTTGCGCTTTAAGCCTTTAAGTCTTTGTTAGACAATTTGCTGCCAAACCGGCAAGCCAAACAAAGAGGTGCCACAAAAAATAGATTTTCCTCCCCAACAAGGCAGCTCTAATTGTGGGGCCTACACTGAGAGAAAATCTATGTCTAGAGTGGAGTCTGGAGGTGGGGAGCACTTCTAACAAACATTTCTAGTCCACAGTTCTAAGAAGAATATTATTTTAACTAATTTATTCTCTTCTTAGAATAAATAAGCTTATTTTTCATAAAATTAAAAATAATACTAATAATCATAATACCCGGTAGTCATAGAGTTTCAGTTCTCTGTCAGTTCTTCAGTTTTTTTAATTGGTATAATGGTTTTAATCCCTTATACCTACTATGTCCAGTATATCTATTATATCTCCAATATCTCCACCTATCCACCTATATCGTATAATCTATTATCAACTATTGTATCTATTATATCTTTTATATATCTTATATCTCTTATACCTCTTATATAATATCTTTTATATCTCTTATATATACTCTCTACTCTATATCTCTTACAACTCTTATACTCTTATATTTATTACATCTATTCTTATATCTCTTCTATCTTTTGTATCTCTTGTATCTCTTATATATGCTACATCTATTGTGACCTCTTATATCTTTTATATCTAATATTCTTATAATAATCTCTTTATATCTCTTTATATCTCTTATATCCCTTATATCTCTTTATCTCTTATATCTCTTATATCTCTTATATCTAATACATCCAGTACATGTATCTATTCATCCATCTATTGTCCCCTATATCTCTTATGTCTTTTATGTCTCATATGCCTATTATTATCCCTTTGAATCTCTTATATCTCTTTTATCTCCTATATCTCTTATTTCTTCCATTTCCTTTCCAACACCCAACTGTTTCCAGTGCCTTTGTGGGTGTGCGTGTCTCTGGGCAAGCTCTCTAATTGCTGTAATGCGCTTTCGTCACCTCATCGGCAGCTCATCCTCCCCGAAAATGCCAATGCCCAGGCACCCTCCCTCCCCCCTCGTGAATGAGACTTTCAGTCTCATTCATTCATTCTTTTTGTGAGACACACGGCTTTTGATTAGCTCTCTTTCTGGTGGTGGGGGGAGTGGTGGCAGTGTGGCTGTGCGACAGTTTGTGTGACAGTTTGTGTGCCAGTGTGGCTGTGTGTGCGTGTGGTGGCTTTGGGTAACAGCCACACCATCCTAGTTTGAGGCTTTTGGTCGATTTGATTTGGCTAATTGGCAAGGATATTGCTTTCCAGGGGGAGTTCCCAACTAACTGGCCTCGTTAATTAGTTGATTGTCCGAAAGGGGCTGGAAAGCAATGGAAAAGGAGCTGGAAATGGGATCAGTTATGGCCCACTTAAGAGTTATTCCTTAATCTCTCACTCTCTCTCTCTCTCTCTCAATAAAATCCAATAAAACATCTCAAACTATGCCTTGTACTTGCATAATCCACTGACCAGCCACTTGCTTACTTGGCAATTTCTCACTTGAGCTCATCAAATCTTTGTGGGACTGGGTGTGGGACTGGACCACCCTTCTCCTCCCCCCCATCAACACTCACTTACAGCATGTACGGCCGGCAATTGGGAATCTTCTAGTGGCACCACTTGAGCCACTTGAACGTTTACGAAAACAAACAAATTGAGGGGAAGCCTCGGAGAACAACAACTAAATAGATATTCGTTTATCCAAATGATATATGTGTGTGCGGACATGGCTACTGGGCCTCTAATGAAGCGCATAACTTGCCGAGGACCTTGCCGAGCACACATCCTGGCCATAAACACAGTGCGCGCAAATTGTTAATTGACACATTCCTGCCCTCAAGTGCTCCCCTAATAGTCCTTTATTTGTGTTTTGTGTGTTGGGTGTTGGGGGGTTCAGCAGTCAGCCTTTCAATTAGTGTGGTGGTCGGAAATAAATACTATGGAGAGTGGAGAGTGGAGGAGGGAGAGTGGACAACTAGAGTGACCATGTTGGAGGGAAAGAATCAAGCCCTCAGCCACAAAACCATAATTACATGGCCTGTAAGCGGCGAGAATTGAAGCCAAAACTATCACATCCATCAATCAGAATCAGCAAACAAGTTTCTGACTTTTATGGCGGCCTTCAGGGGTTTATTTTAATTAGAAAAAGTTGGGGAGCCCAAGGGGGGGTCTTTGTGCAGAAAGTGGGAGGTGAAGAAGTAGGAGAAAGGTTATGATAGTCGCTACTCTTGTAGATTCATCTCCTTAAGCTATTTAGGGCTTTAAGGGAGCTACAAATGTCAAGTTAGTACTTGAGGAGTACTGGGTATAGTTGCAACAATAGAGGGACCAGAGCTCTTAATGAAACAACACAACTTTTATGATTTTATGATGAGATTTACTTGAAAAGCTTTTAAACATTCAAAAACGAAGGAGAAACCTCTTCAAAACAGCATCTTTCAATCATTTTTCATCTTTTTTATAACAGAGTGACCAAAGCTCACTATGAAACAATCAAAAACTATTAAAAGTTATTATTTTTCCATTATATTCCTGCAATAGTTGGAATAATTAACTTATGCCCCCAAAAATCAACTTTAAATCTGTTTAAATTATAATCCCCTGATCATACTTCACTATTTTTGTATTAGAGTGACCAGAGCACATCATAAAACAACATAAAACTGTCCAAAAATAATATATTTCCATTACACTCTTATAATAGTTGGAATAATTGACCTAAAAAACCTCTAAAACCCCCAAAAACCATCAAAAATCTCCTTCAATTATAATCCAATACAATAGAGTGACCAGAGCACATCATAAAACAACATAAAACTGTCCAAAAATAATATATTTCCATTAAACTCTTATAATAGTTGGAATAATTGACCTAAAAAACCGCTAAAACCCCCAAAAACCATCAAAAAATCTCCTTCAATTATAATCCCTTGATCATACTTCATTATTTTTGTATTAGAGTGACCAGAGCACATCATAAAACAACATAAAGCTGTCCAAAAATAATATATTTCCATTACACTCTTATAATAGTTGGAATAATTGACCTAAAAACCCTCTAAAACCCCCAAAAACCATCAAAAAATCTCCTCCAATTATAATCCAATACAATAGAGTGACCAGAGCACATCATAAAACAACATAAAACTGTCCAAAAATAATATATTTCCATTAAATTCTCATAATAGTTGGAATAATTGACCTAAAAAACCTCTAAAACCCCCAAAAACCATCAAAATTCTCCTTCAATTCTAATCCAATACAATAGAGTGACCAGAGCACATCACAAACCCACATATTTTGAAACAAAACTTGATTGAATGTAACATTTTGTTGCTGCAATCACCTCTTTTTGTTGAATTTGAAAACTAATCCGTTTATTTAAATGCCTCGATAAGGAGGCTTATGACTTCTAATTGAATTATGCGCCGTTCTGGCCATAATTGGAAGCCATCACATCCTTTCGGGCCATTCATTTCGACAATCTCCGGCGTAGAAATTAAATCAAATAATTGTTCTCTCCCTCTCTCCCTCAGACAATCGGCAATCAAGTCAAAGACTCTTGCTCTTGCCTTTCTCGTGTCTGACTCTGCTCATTTCGAATTCATTGAATTTTGCGATAATTTGATTAGGCCACGCCCTCGCCCTCGCCCACCTCTCGCCCCCCAAATCCTTGGCCATTGTTCAAGTCGAGAGGAGACAAGAGGCAGGCAGGGGAGGTCCTCTCGTTCTGTTTGTGTCAGAAATGCCTTTTTGACATAAATTGCAATTGCTTGAGTTTGCATTTAAATGCTTGACGTGGCATTCTGCCATTTATCTCGAGAGAGTGTCCGTGTGTGTGTGTTTAGGGGGGGTATCCAATAAATTAGTTAAATATTATGTTATCCCATTAGGGGGGGAGTTGCTGTCACCAGGCCAGGCCAAGATGTGACAACAATGAAGTCAAGAGCCGAGCTGGCATTCAAATTACGACAAACTAAGCCGAGGCTAGTTGTCAGCGACACTCTCGGATATACTTTCTCCCTCTGAACTAGCACCCCCCCTCTCGCTAGTTGGCAGCTCAAAATGCTAATCGCCACATGACACTCATTGTCTGCGAAACAATTGGAGTCGCCGACTAACACGCCCTGTTAGTCCCCATCATTATGAATCGCATTATGTGCGCCGCTCCTCCTCCTCCTCCTTATCCTGATTCTGATCCTGTTACTCCCCCCAACCGCCCCTTGTGGCCAACTGTAATGGACTCTGCCAATTGCAGCTGCCCCTCTAGATGGCCAACTCAAGCAGGAGCCTCCTTGGCTGTATCTTATAGATAGCTCATCCCCTCCCCATTCCCCTGGAAATTTTGGCAAAAAAGTTACAAAATCTTCTCCCTCCAGGATGTAGAATGATGGAGAATCGATTCCCTAGTCGGAGAAGGCGATCCACTTGAGAATCGGTGGAGAGTTGGCCTTAGCTCTGAGATATAGCTTCTATCTCTCCATCTCATCGCTACTATATCTTATAGATATATCTTTTAAAGCCTTGCCTTCTTAAAGATCCTAAAGGATCTATAGAAGAAGGTCTAGTCCTTGTAAGAAAGACCTTATCCCCGATCCTTGAATGAAATATTTAAAGAAAAAAGCCAACTCCCAGCTAGAAAGTGAAGCCATCTCCTCTGTTTCTCCATCTGACATTTCTGGCATTTCTTTAATGAAAGGACACCAAAAAAAGGACATTATTTGATAAAATAAATAAGAGAAATGAATGAAATAAATAAAATTATTAAATAGAGAAAACCACTAGCTGGAATGCAATTATTTTAGCGTTTTGTCAACATAATTAAACAGGCTTTTGAGTTGCGGTCCTGCCTGCCCGCATGTCCTTGCCACTCGTATGAATATGCATAAACATTCGGTGGAGAGTCCTTGACTGGCCAGAGGAGGAGGCGGAGGAGGAGGAGGCTTCCGAAATGCAAAATTGTTTTTGGCAAAGTGAACAATGCACTTGACGACTGTCAGAACGGACAGGGACATGGTCTTGTTGTGGCTGTTGTCCTTTGGTCTAGTGTCCTTGATATTTATGTAAAATGTTGCACAATACATTTATTGGTCGACTCGGAGGCGGAAGGAGGACAACAATAAAATAGTCCTTAACCGAAAATGAAAAGAAAATGAGGCCAATTGCAGCAACTTTTCCGGCAATTTTATATAAAAGCGAGAGAGAGAGAGAGAGGGAGCTCTCTTATATACATTTAATTATTTATAATATATTATATTATTACATAAGAGGGAGGGACACAATGCTGAAACAATGCCGCCACAAACTGCTCTAGTTGCTGTCCTTGCTCTGCCCTGGGCCGGCAATAAAAATTTGTCCTGCGGCCAATGAAATGGACAGCAATTGCAGTCGCCATTCCGATAACTGCCCCCAACTGCCCACAAAAAATAAAAATAAAAATAAGGACAAGGAAAAAGGACAATGGGCCACCAAAAATGCAAGTATTATGGCCGGGTCGAGGTCGCCCTGCCAGGACTGCCACTGTCCTCCTTTCCAGAGTCCCAGTTACCCTGTAATCGCCTTCCCATTATTAATAAATTACCAAAATGGCCAATTCCCAGGCTTCTTGTCACGAATTGAAGGGAAATTATTGTGGCGGGGAGACTGAGGGCTTTTGGTGGCGAAAGACAATCGATTTTGACAATTCCTTCATTTTAAAAATCTTTCATGGCCCAATTCTTTACTTTTTTTTAGTCTTTTGAGAGTAAAAATATTAAAACTATCGACCAGGAGCGAGAGTTGTAGTTTTTTGTGACGAAAGAAGCTCTCTTTTTATTTCTTTTTCATTTGTTGATAATTTTTATTCTTTTTTTATAGATTTTCTTTAAAAAAATACTAAAACCCATAGTCTTTAGCAAAAATGAAAGCTTTTTGTGACGAAAGACAGTCTATTATTGTTATTTTTATAATTCTTTCATTTTAAAAATCTTTTATGGCACAATTTTTAACATTTTTATAGTCTTTTGAGAGTAAAAATACTTTTAAAACTCTCAAAAGACTTAAAATATTAAAACCTTTGATCAAGAGCGACAGTTATAGTTTTTTTGTGACGAAAGAAGCTCTTTTTTTATTTCTTTTTCATTTGTTGATAATTTTTATTCTTTTTTTATAGATTTTCTTAAAAAAAACACTACAACCCATACTTTTAAGAGAAAATGAAATCTTTTTGTGACGAAAGAATATAGCTTTTCTATTGCTTTTTTGCCATTTCTTTGATTTTAAAAATAGTTTAAGGTAGTAGAGTCTATATTTTGTTTAAAAATTAATAAAAAAACAAAATAATTAGTCCTGGCACTCATTAAATACCAATTAGCCATTGGATTATAAGTTTTGGTGACGAAAGCAGCTACATATTTAACGAATATTAAGTTCTAAGCCTGATAATTCCCAAGTACCCTCTAATTTCAAGCCAAAATATACTTTTTATAGAGTATCCTTCCAGTCTATACCATTTTCTTCCTCTTCCCATGTGTGGGAGTGCGGTTTCCGGCACTTTTTTATTTTTTTTTTGTTTCCTTGTGAGCCCTAGAGACGATTTCGGTTTCAGTTTGCAACTTGTTGGCATTGCTCTTCGATTGCCGCACTTGTGCCGGAATTTGTTTTTTAATATTGCACACCCCCTCCCCTCCCCCTAACCTCTCTTTCCCCACCCAATATCCACATTATTTTTATTCCATTTTTGTTTTTTTTTTTGAAAAAGTTATCTGGCTCGGCTTTGTGGGTCAATTGGTGGCAGAAGAATGGCCGAATCGGGGACAGGGACTTGCCTAATTAACAAAGTCCTGAAAGTCCTGAAAGAGAAAGTTCCGGCCCACACACTGCTCTCTGCCCCCCTCTCCTGCTCTCTCTCTCTCTCTGTCGCCTGAACTTTGACCCGTGCATTGACATCCTTTTTGCGTAAACTGAGCTGGGAAGTGTGTCAGGTAATTGCGTTCAATAAGCAGCTCGAAATGGTAGCTCAGGCAGAGACAGGTAGTCCTGCCAGAGAAAGAGGGGGGTTGGGGGAAGGACCTGCAGGACCTGCAGGACCTGCATGGCCCCAGTAACGAGTGTCACTTGCCTTTTGCATAATTGCTTCTCAATTTTTTGCAATTTTTGGAAATTAAATTGCATTTCTGGTTTTGTTTCCAAGGATATATGCTCTCTCTCTCTCTCTCTCTCTTTTACTCAAGCTATAGCTCTCTCTTTCACTCACTTTTGGGACTATTTTTACTTTAATTTAGTTTTTGAAAGCCATTTCCTTCTCTCAGTGCACTCCACTTTCATGCCCAATGAAGTCCGAGACGACGGCCCACCCCTTTGCCCAACGCCCCTGGTCTCTGGTCCCTGGCCACGCCCACTCTCACCGCACAAATTCGGGGCAAGCCAATGATTAATTTATTCGAAATCCGAAACGAAATCGAGCGAAAACCAAATTTACTCGCCACACAATTTAAATGCAAAGGCAACAACCGGAGCGACACTCTCTCAGGGAGGAGAGGAGAGCGAAAGGACCTCTTATCCTTCGAAAAAAATAATAAATAAAAAATAAATAATAATAAATTAAGGAATAGACAGTTTAAGAAAGGAAAGATAAAAGTAGGCCTAGGCACTCTTACTTTTTTTAAAGAAAAATAGACACAAAATCTTTCACTGAAGATTATCGATAATTTATCGATAAATCTAGTCCTAAATTCCACCAGAGAATAGTAAGTACGACAATTATATAGTAAGATATAGTAATCCCTTTAAAGAAAGACCTTTTTCCCAGTCTCTTGCCGATTTTAAGGCAAATCGATAACTTTTTGTTATCGATAACTCTTTTCCAACATTTTACTTTAGAATCAGGTGCATAGTGACTTAAATAAAGCTTTCCAGTGAATCCTTTTATCATTTCCAAAGAGTTTCTTAAGAATTTAAAGAAAAAGAAAAAAATAAAGAAAAAAGATTTTTATCGATAATTTATCGACAAGAAATCGAAATCACCCAACTTTTTACAACATTTTAAAGCAAATTGTTGAGAAACTCTTCTACTCCTTGAGGATAATCTTCGCTGAAACTTGTTCACTCGCTTCCTGGATCATTATCCTTGAACCGAATTTATTGAATAATATTATAGCCTCCCCCCTCAGGCTCGCTTAACCGCACAAAGGCTCTTCTTCAATTCCAATTGGCATCTTCGGTGGAGGCTACCCTCCCCCTGCAGGACCTGAATGCAATCAAGGATTTCTTTCCGGCTGGCCAAAAGTGCGCTTTCAGCCATGTTCTTTCGGGCGGACACGGCTGCTTATTCAGTCACCACCTCGGCCACTTCCCCTGTCCTCCTCCTCTCTTCGCTTGGCTAATCCTTGCCCTCCAGGACATCCCTCCCCCAGTCTGGCCACGATTATAAAGCCCGGGGCATAAATATTAGCAAAGGCGTTGCCGTTGACGTCTCTGCAGTCATTTAAATGTTGTGGTTCCAGTCCCTGGGAGGTCCGCTTCGTCCTTGGTCCTCTGGCCCCCTCTTTCCCTCCTTTTTTCCTACTTTCTTTCCCCAGAAACGGTTCCTGCTCCTGTTCCTGCTGATTATGCCTGTCAACCAAGTTATTTCAGGCACTGGACAAGAAACTTTACTTTCCAGGCTGATTTCTTTTCAAAATAATTCACTTTTTGGCCCTAAAAGTTGTTCTAAAAAATAAAATATAATTTTTATTTAAAAAAATACTAGTTCTATGTCTTAAAACATTTATTTCTAAGCTCTATTTCAAAATTCAGGCATATTCTTGGAAGAGTTCTTCTTTAAACTCCAATTCTTGCCTTAAAAAATCTTGTCTTAAAAAGTTTTGTCCAAGTTTTGTCTTAAAAAAAAATTAAAATATAATTTTAAAATAAAAAAATACTAGTTTTTTGTTTTAAAACCTTTATTTTTAAGCTCTATTTAAAAAATAAATCATATTCTTGGAAGAGTTCTCCCAAAAAGACCACTTCTCTTAACCCTATAATCCCTTTTCCCTGAAAACCCTTTCACATTTTGAATAAAAACCCCCCTTTTTTTCCACCGTGCACTCGCCCAGCTTAACCCTTTGCCCCTCCAGACATCCAACTTGGCCCACAATGAATTAAATGAATCTCAATTTCCGTTCGGTTTGCGGTTAAAAGCCGCAACTGCTTCCCTTCTCCCCGAAATGCAAATTCTCGAGCCGAAATGGTATTTTGTAGCGCTACCCCCCTTCAAAAATATCCACCGTTGCATCAATTGCCTGGCCTTCCGTCCCTCCTTCAAGTCTTGGCCTAGGGGCGGCCAAGAAAGAGCCGTAAATTGCTGCAAGATGCCCCGAAAAGATGCCAGGGGCAAGGATTTCTGGCCTCCCACCCCCGACTGCCCGCTCCCCGCGACAGAAACTTTTCTGCCGGCTGGCTGGCGAGGCAAAAGTTTTCCAACTGCACCGCTGATGATGAGATGGCGGGGGTCAAGGGGTGCGCCAGGGGTCACAAAAGGGGAGAAGTCAGGGGGAGAAGGACAGGCAGGCAGGCAGGCAGGCAGGCCGCTCAAGTCGCTGGGTCGCCGTCTGCGAAACTTTTGCGATTTGTTTGCGCGAAATAAACGCGACGCAGATAATTTGCGCAAAACTTCGCATTCTGCCGCTGCAAGCCCAAAAAAAAAAAAAAAAAGGGACAGAATTCACAAAATTCCAAATCGGAGGAATTCCCATTCCCATTCCAACTCCCATTCCCACTCCATCTTGTCCAACGAATTCGTTTGGGAATACATCTACGAATGTATCTCGGGGATGTCCGACAAATAAAACCGAAATGAAAATGTTTCGTGTTTGTTTAAAACTTGTTTGCCAAACTTGTTTGTTTTTCTTTGAAAAGTTACAAGTTGTGGTCTTTGATTACGGAATCCATTTACATTTGACACTCGCTCTTTGCTTTTATTCTCTCGCTCCTGTCACTCGCTCCTATTCCATTACAAAGCAACGAGTGGTGAGTAGCCAGTAGTCTTTCGTTTGAATCTATCAGCGAGTTGGCAATTAAGAGTTTCTAGTGAACTGTAGAGTATCTCGGAATCTATCAGCGATTTGCCCATCTATCTGTTTCTCTTAGGAGTAAATAACGAGTAACTAGTAGCGAGTAATCAAAATCTAGTGAAGTAAAGAGTGTCTAGTAGCGAGTAGTTAGAATCTATCGCCGATTTGTCCATCTAGCTGTCTATCTTAAGCATAAATAACGAGTAACTAGTAGCGAGTAATCAAAATCTAGTGAAGTAAAGAGTATCTAGTAGCAAGTAGTCGGAATCTATCAGCGATTTGTCCATCTAGCTGTCCATCTTAAACATAAATAACGAGTAACTAGTAGCGAGTAATCAAAATCTAGTGAACTATAGAGCATCTAGTAGCAAGTAGTCGGAGTCTATCAGCGATTTGTCCATCTAGCTGTTTCTCTTAAGAGCAAATAACGAGTAACTAGTAGCGAGTAATCAAAATCTAGTGAAGTAAAGAGTATCTACTAGCGAGTAGTTAGAATCTATCCCCGATTTGTCCATCTAGCTGTCTATCCTGAACATAAATAACGAGTAACTAGTAGCGAGTAATCGAAAAACTGCTTAATGATTTACTTTGACATTTAAGGCACTTCCTTTTCTAAAATCTATCTGATGGTTGTGAAACTATGGAGTGGAAAGATCTCGTTGGACTAGAGAGTAAATAGTAACGAGTGGTCTAGTTACTTCATTACTCGCTGGCTGGTGATAAGATTTGTAATCTGCGACGACTAGTGAAGAGTTCTTCATAAAGAGTCTAAAACTTCAACGAGTAACGAGTAACGAGTAACTTCTAATTTCTATTCAGAAACCATTTCGCTACTCTTGCTTCCTTGCTTTTTTCTTGTTTTTTTCTTCTATTTAAAATTTATTCACAGAAATTTGAGACAAAACCTTAATCGTCATAACACTTGGAGCTGTGCCGCCTAACCTGTCCTTGTCCTTGTTCCTGCCCCTGTCCCTGATCCTGCCCCTGCCCCTGCCCGGTCGTCGTAAAAGCCTCCTCGCCAGCCAGCCAGCCAGCCAGTCAACGGACATAGGACCGGGGTCGCTGCTTCCGGGGCGCGTACATATTGTGGAACTCGTTGGTGGAGATAAAGTCGATGATGGGCAGGCGGTTGGTCAGCGGCACCTCGACGTTCTTGGCCGAGAGGCCGACGCCGCTGGTGGCCACTCCGCCGGCAATGGCCGCCAGGCCATGACCGCCGTTGCTCATGACGATGCCGGTGGTTGCGCCTCCGTAGTTCCCAATACCTCCGCCACCCATGACACCGCCGCCGGCGCCGCCACCGACTCTGCCCGGCATACCGGCCACATAGCCATGTCCGTAGCCGGCGCCGCCCTGCAGACGCATCTGGCGGCCGGGCGGGTAGGTGGCTGCCGGCTGGTTGATCCTCTGGCCGAGATTGTAGAAGAAGTCGACGCCCTCGTGCGCCCGGGACGCCGGCATCGTCAGGAAGCGCTGGTCGATGCGGTGGCGGGAGTAGTTCAGCACCTTCCGCCGCTTGTGGCTCGGCCCGGCCTTGCCAGACTTGCCGGACTTGCGGCTGCCGGCGATCGGGTGGCCGTGCGAGTCCTTGGCCAGGAAGAGGACGGGCGTGCCCCGTCCTCCGGCGACCTTGCGACTCGGCCCGGCATCGATCAGCTTGGTGCGTCGTATGGGTCGCTTGTGGGACACCGAGGAGCTCTTCGGCCGGATCTTGCGGCCCTTGGGGCTACCCCCCCCCGGCGACTTGTGGTTCGTCGTCTTGCGCAGCGGCCTGTCGAAGGATCTGGCCGACGGCGCCCTGTCCCGCCGCAGCGCCATCACCGCCGGCTGCATCCCCGCCTTTGGCTTGAAGCTCCGCTTCGATCGCATCTTCCTGGCACTGCCGCCGACACCAGCGCCGTTGCTGTTTGGCTTGAAGGAGTGCTGGTTCTTGGGAGTGGCCCTTGGCGTCCCGGTAGTGGTTCGCCTCCGGTGCGAGGAGTTCTTCGGCGGCGGACTGCGGGGGGTTGACTTCTCGGCGGCTAACCGCTGCGTCGGCAGCGTCGGCAGCCTCGGCTTTGTCATAATTTCAAATCAAAGAACTTGAAACGAAAACCGAACTCTTTGGTTTGAATTTTGGCGCCGAAAGCGGACTTGGAATTTTGACGGAATTCTTTGGGAGGGCGGAGGGCGGTGGGCGGTGGGCGGTGTGGGGCTATGGTTTTCTTGTTTTTTGGAGAAATCGGAAGATATAATTTTTTTGTGGATCGGCTACCGTTGGGTCTCCCAGAAAAAAAAATAATAATTCGAATACGACTCGGTCGGCTTGACGGCTGATTTCGGACTGTGGGAATGGCAGCTGTCGAGCTGGGGGGCTCCCAGTTGGGGGCTGACATGAGCCTACTCGGTCCCCCCCCCCCGCACACACACACTAGCACATACACATGTCCTGAACTTGAGCACGTTCCGCCATTCCTGTTTCCTGGCAAGGCCTCTTGACTTGTTTGTTGGCCGCCCGACCTCTTCCGTTTGGCCTCCAGGGTCCAGGAGACCAGGGACCAGAGTTTAGGACTTGAAATCAACTTCCTTTGCCCTTCCCCCCCCACTGCCACACTCCGCCCTCCAAGCTGCGACTTAAAGGGTTAAGGATATGTGGCTTTAAGGCCTTTTAACCCATTCCCCCCCCCTGCATGTCTCAGAACCTCATTAATGGATCGGAAAAATGGCACTTCCCCCGCCTCCCTTCTTGCGCCATTTTGGTGTCAAGTGTTGCGACACTCTTGGCGGGGGGGAGAGGGGGGTGGTCTTGGGGAAAAGTGTCCAGTCCCCCACCACCCCCCACCACCCAGACTGACAGCCAAACACATGTCAGCTGAATGCTAATTTGCTGAGCTCCGCAAATGCCAAAAAATAAAGGGAAGGGGGGGTCTCACTGGGCAAGTGCACTTTAAGAAATAAATAGGAGGTGTTTTGTTCACAAAAATAACAATTAAGGAAATAGAAAGACAAGAAATAGACAAACATTAGACAAAAATTATCAAAAAATTGTGACAAAAATTAGAACAAAAATAGACAACAATTATTCAAAAATTAGGCAGAAATTAGACAAAAAATGGACAAAAATTAAACAATTTAAACAAAAATGAGACAAAAATTAACTTAAAATGAGACAAAATCTATATACAAATATTAGACAAAAATTAGTCAAAAATTAGACAAATATTAGACAAACATTAGACAACAATTAGCCAAAAATGAGTAAAAAATTAGAAAAAAGTTGTGACAAGAATTGGCCAAAAATTAGTCAAAAATTAGACAAAAATGAGAAAGAAACTATACAAATATTAGATAATCATTAGACAAAAAATAGTCAACCATTAGCCAACAATTAGCCACAAATTAAACAAAAATTAAACAAAAATGATACAAAAATAAGCCAAAAATTGTGAAAAAAAAAACAAAAATGAGCGAAAAATGATTTTAAAGGAAAACCAAGGAACTTGACTGGCATTTTCTTTAAAAAAAAGCCTCCTTCTTCTTCTTCAATTAAAAATAATCCCCCGACACTTTTCGTTTAATTTCTGTTTTTCGAGGGAGAAGATTTCTGGCTCTGCTCTGGGGGAACATTATTCAGAAGCCAGAAATAGGAACAGAAACAGAAACAGGAAGAGGAACAGAAACAGAAACAGAAACAGAGGCAGAGACAGAAACAGGAAGAGGAACAGGAACTGGAACCCAAATACAACATACACGCACTGCCAGGGGCAGCTGGCAAGGCAGGAAATCAACAGGACAGTCACACATACACACACACACACACTCTCTCTCCTTGCACTCCTTGAAGTGCTTGCACAGCTGGGGCCTTGCTGGGGACTTCCGGTTTTCGGTCTGGCTTTGATATACGATCAGAAATCAAGTCTTACTTCCCGCCACATATATAACTCCATCTCCTGCAAGGAAGGACTAAGGAGGAAGGACTAAGGAGGAAGGTCCAAGGACTCTGGAGGAGTAAATCACAAACTCAAGCAATCAGCTTATGTCTGTCTTGGTTTTATGTTTATTTTTCTCATTCCTTCCATGTCTCTTTCTTCTGCCACTTTATGGCTCTCTTTCTCTCTGCCTTGCTCTCTCTCTTTCTCTCTCTCTTGCTCTCTCTCTCTCTGTGATTATCACACTTCTTCTCAGCCATCTAGCCCGCAACATCAATATCAAGTATACGCCGCATTGGTCTGCCACATTAATTCCAAAAAGAAGAAGAAAAAAAAGGAAGAAAAAAAATATAATTTTTTTTTGGTCCAACACCTCTAATAAGTTGCAAGAAGCAGCTAGGACCTGCAACATGCAACAACAAAATGCTGTTTTCCGCTTAAGCACATTGCGCCTTCATGTTCCCAAAAGGGTCGACGAGGCGGCAAAATAAATAAACAAAAAAAAAATATAAAAACAAATAAAATAAATAAAAAAAAAAATAAAAAAAGAAACTCTAAGCAACCAATCCCAGAAGTGCGTCGTCCGTTTGTTTGTTTATTTTATTTTGCCGCACAATTTCTTGTCTTTCTCTTCTCCCGTTACTCCTTTTTGCACTCCTTCTTCTTCTTCTTCTATTTGTTCTTCTTCTTCTTGGCTTGTTTCTTCCACAAAAACAACAACAAGAACAATAGACAGAATGAAACCTCAGTCGAGGCTACCCTGTCGACAGGCTTTTGGCCAAAAAATGAAAGGCTGCCTTCTGGGGTTAAGGTTGTGGACTAAGTGATACCCTTTAGGAGTTCCGATTTTTTTAAATAATAGTTTTCTTTTAGTTTTTGTATTTTTTTTAAGAAGAACATTTTTAAAACAAATACTTTTGGGCCCAAAGACTTATTTCTTAAATATTTTAGTTATTTTTTAAGGTAAAGTAATTAAGAAATTAAAGATTTATTTAAATAATTAAAAAATATACTATTTCAAGTAACTTTTTCTTTTTCTTCATTTTAATCCAATAATTATGTTAAAAAATCCCTAATTATAAATAAAAATATAAATATCTTAAAAACCCAGACCCCCGAGAGCCTAATACACCCCTGATACCCTCTATTTTGAAGGGTATATGTGCTTGTTGTTTCAGTCAAAGAATAAAAGCAAATAAATGGAGGAAAAAGGAGGAAAAAGGAGGGAAAAAGGAGGAAAAAAAAGCAGAAATGTGCACATGCTTCGTTGCCTGGAGTGCGCTATTTTGCACCTACGGGATTTTGTTCCTCACACACATACACACACACACACTCCACACACACACACTCCACACACACACTAGTGCACTGAGAGAAACACAAACAGACACAGAGACCCACACACACACACTCGAAATCAGTCAACGCGCCAAGGCTCTCATTCTGTTAGACTCGAAAAAAAAAAAAAAAAAAAAAGAGTTAGAGGGGGTAACCCCATCCACTCTCCCCTCGTGGCTATTTCGGAGGTAGTCCCTGGTCCCCTGGCTTGAAGCGGAAGTGCGGCTTGATTTACTCAACTCGTTTGCTCGCTCGTTTGTTTCCATTCTGCTGCAAACATATTTTCCAGCAGCCCGACTCGATGGGGCAAGGCAGCAGCTATTTTCTGCTGTTGTTGCAACTTGCAGCTAAAATATTTATTAGCTCTTAAACAAGCGGAATAGATGTGCGGCTTGTGGCACACACACACCGTCCAATCTAAAGGACACCCTGCCCCTGAACCTCCAACCAGGAAATGGTCTGGAAACACCTCCAAGAATGTCCCCCCCGTTCGAGGACGAAAAAAAGATGCGATGGGCAGTGTTTATTAAAGCATTTCTTACGCATCATTTGTTGCTTCAAAAAGGGGGGGGAAAAGGGGGGGAGAGGCTGGAAAAAGTAGAAGAAAAACTAGAAGAAAAAAACTAAAAAGAAAAACTGTATGAGAGTCAGTGGAGAATGCAAATCAAATGGCCCAAAAGGCACACTCCAATGGCCGAAAGAGAGGGAGGAAGCAACAAACAAAGAAACGCCAAAAAAACAGAAACTGGAAACAGAAACTGGCCAGAAAATCGGAAGAGGCGGAGGGAGGCAGAGGGAGGGGAAAAAAAGGAAAATCGACTTAATGAAAACGCAACTTCAAGTCTGATCGAGTGAGGGCTCACAGGGCGTATGCGTAATGGGGATTACTCATACGCCCCGTAAGCCAAACTAAAGGAGGAAGTTAAGATAATGTCTAAGAATTAGTAACTAGTTACTAGTAACTATTAACTAGTAACTAGTAACTAGTAACACAACTAGTAACTGTTTAAGTAACTAGAACTAGAAGAATTTTTTATAAAAATTAGAGGGAATTAATCTTAAAAGAGGTTTTTCTCTAAGAAGAGGTTATGTTTCTTTTATAACTAGTAACTAGTAACTAGTAACTAGTAACTAGTAACTAGTAATTATTAACTAGTAACTAGTAACTAGTAACTAGTAACCAGTAACTAGTAATTATTAACTAGTAACTAGTAACTGTTTAACTAACTAGAACCAGAACTAGTAACTAGAACTAGAACTAGAACTAGTAACTAGTAACTGTTTAAGTAACTAGAACTAGAAGAAGTTTTACTCGTTGGAGTTCTTAAGAACTTAGAGCTTCTCTTAGAGAGAAGAGAGAGAGAACTCTGGGAGAGAATTCATTAATTAAAATAATTATTAATTACAAACTAATCACATTCACTAATTCATTACAAATTATAGCCATTCTTAGTGACTTTTAGATCATAGACTTGAAAAAATAATAATTTTAGAATAAAAACATAATCTTAGAGACTTTAAAGTCTATTTTAGTGAAAAAAACTAATATTTCTCAAAGATTTGGCTCAAAAAGCTGACATTTTTCATTCTTTATGTCCTTTTTAAGAAAAAGGACAACACAAGGAGATCTATTATTGAGAAACCATAGTTTCTAAACCAAAATATGCTCATAGGAATGATATAGAGATGATCCTGTTCCACAAGCACCTCCTTTTTGAAGAAAAACGAGTCCTTCCTCTCCTCCCTCCGAACCAGAAAGCCAGAAACTAGCCCTGCCAGCCAAAGGCTATAATTAAGCCCAGTTAACTGTTGGCCAGACTTGCAGCAAACATTTAACCAAATTGGTAGTATTTCCTGGCACTTCCTCCTGCCACGCCCCCTTCCAAAGCCCAATTGTTCGATGGCCCACAAAAGTAGGCAACAGATTTTTGTGCCTCAATTAAGTTTGATTTGCGGCCGAGAGAGCGGGGAGGAGGGGGGAGTGGAAATGAAAATCGAAATGGAAATGCCATCCTGATGAAGCTGTCCATGGGCCGGGCCACGCCCCCACTAACACGCCGCCTCTTTACCCATCATTAGGTTTGTAGTTTGTGGACTATGGACCTTTTTTCTCTCATTTTTTGCGTTTGCTTGCCACAAATTTAGTGCCAGGGAGTCCTGTGTGTGTGTCCTTGCGGCCCTCTTGCCCCGCATGTCCTTGCCAGTCCCTGATAGTCCCTGCTAGTCCCCGTTTTTGGCCATTACCTTTGGCAGTGGCGCCTGGAAATGACATTTTCACATCATTTGCTGATGTGGCAAATGTGTCTGGGGCTCTCGCAGCATCTATCTCGCGAGGTCCTTTTGCAGGACTATTCAGCAGGACTAGAAAACAACACCCGCTTAACCCTCGTTGACCTGTGGTCAGCACTGAGTGACTGAGAAGCATATTTTCCCGACCATTTCCCATCCTCTACCCATTTTCCTTTTTTTTTTTTTTTGGGCTTATATCCTCGAATGCAGCACTAAGCCACAGGATACAGGATACATATGTATGCATGTGTGTGTGTGGAGAGGAATTGAACCACCTCCCCCCCTCACCCCCATAACTTGCACAATTTGAGGCAAACGACGACAGCTTCCAATCATAATGCCAATGAAATGAACTGGCCATTCCACCCACTCGCCCATCCATCCATCCATCCATCCATCCTTTCATCCTTTCATCCTTTGCCCGAAATCATCCTTGAATGCCAGGACCAATAAACTCCAAAAGCAAACTCCTCTCGCCCAGTGCCAGTGCGATGTGTGTGCCTCCTGCCTTGCCTTGCATTGCCGTTTCAGGACGTATTTTCGGACAAATAAGGATATTAGTACCTCATACCTAGAGTCCTTGGATCCTCCAGCTTAATCCTTACACATTATTTGACTTTTCTTCCTTTTATTCCCGATTTTAAATCAGTTTTTCAAGGAAATTCCTTAAAAAATGAATAAAAAAATACTAAAAAAAGGCTTAAACTTAATTATTTTTTAGATTTCTGTTAAAAAAATAATAAATTTTAAAAATATTTAAGCTACAACTATCAAAATATTCTTATTCTTTTTTTTTTTTTTAGAAAAAATACCAAAAAAAGTTGAAAAAAATACTAAATATGGCTAAAAAATAAAACATTTTGCAAAAAATACTACAACTTCAACTCAACATTTATTTTAAGAAAAGTTTCTTCTTTTTTCATCTTTTTAAGCCGGAAACCCCTCTTTAAGACCCAAACTGAAAAATCTTTTGAGAAAAAAAAGGATGCTAAGGTCCTGGCCATCCTTTTTGGCCATCCCCGGCATATGCACCTAAGAAGCTGCTGCTGTTGGCTCCTCCTTTTTCCTCCTCCCAGAGAACCCCCCCTTAGCCCCGCTTTTCAGCTGATTTGGCATCCTGCTCGTCCTGCTCGTCCTGCTAAGTGACTCCCAGCCAGAAATCATTTAGTTTCCAACGCATCTCGTACTCCCCATTCCTTTTTTTCAAGTGTGACCAGACCCCTTGATGGATATTTTCTCGTTATTTGTTGCATCCTCACGATTAGTGTGCCTGTGTGTGGGTTTTTTTGGTGTTTTTCTCTTCGGAGGGGTGGTACGCAATACCCAGCGTACTTAAAAAATCATTTCTTGTGCTGACGCAGCGCTTGAAGCGTTTTTCATCAGCTCCCCCCCTCTACCTCTCTCTCTCTTCCGATTCCCTCTTGGTTTTTCCGGTTTTTCATTTTAGTTTTCCTTTAGTTTTCTTTACTCTTTTCCGCCATTTCTTCTTCCCCTTTTTTTGTTTGTGTTTTTGTGAGGTAACCCCTTTTCTTTTTATTTATTTTTTTTAACAATTTGTTTAAATATTTATGATTCGCTTTTAGCCTTTTTTTAGGCCACTTCTTATGACTTTTTTTTAAAAATAAATCTTATTAAGACTTTGCTTTCTTGGCTCTCTCCTGGACCTGAATTTATGTTCCTTTCACCGCCTCTCCCCCCTTTTATGTGTTGTCCTGTGTCGGATATATCCGCTTGTCACATCTGCTCCCATCCACAAATGATTCTTTCACGAAACTTTGCTCCTGCCTCTCACTCGGCCGCTTCGCAGGACATTAGGCCAGAAAACTCTCTCCAAAAAGCCATTGCGCCCACTGCAATTGCTCTTCTTCTTCTTCTTCTTGTTGTTGTTGTTGTTGTTGTTGGTGTTGTGGCCGCAGCTGCCAAAATGTCTCGTGTTGGGGTCAGCTAACACAACTGCCCTGACCAGCCTGGCCAGCCTGGCAAGCAAATCCCCACCGAAAGTCCGAGTCCTGGGCCAAGTTTCTCTTCTTTTTTTTTGGCTCTCAAGAGCGTCGACAGACAAACGACAACAGAAGGAAAAAAGCTGAGAAAACTAAATTAATGCTTGCAGTGTCTGTTTTTTAAGGATAACTGCTTAAGGACACTTTTTTTGATACTCTATAGGAATTATTTATTAGTTTTCTTTAAAAAAGATGTTTTAAAAAAATAGAAAAAGGAGAGAAAAGGCTAAAAATTATGTCTATTTTTTGTTTATCTTTTATGCCTTATATTTCTTTTATTTTTATAGCCTTTTATTTTTATTTTTATGGCACTTTATGGCACTAGAACCTCCATCTTACTTTAATCCCCAAAAATGTTTGGCTCTCTCTCTGCCTCTCTCTCTTTTTAGACTCTTTTTAGCTCTCTCTCTCTTTCTAAATTCTAAATAAATATTTTCTCTAATTATTTTCCTTAATTATTTATTCTATTAAAGAAGAATAGAGAGAAGAAAAATCCTAAAAATAAAACCCACAGCAGAGTATCGAAAAGCAGGAAGTAGAATCACGGCGGCTGCCTCTGCCAAGGAGCTCTCGGAGTTGGAGAGGTCCTGCCGGCTCCCCCTCCTGGTCGCTGCTGTCTTAGCGCTTAAGTGCGATGGCATTAAGCTATTAGCATAATTTTTGTGCATTATCATGAGAGGGCAGGGGGTGGGGGTGGGGAGGGGGAGTAGCCAGCCAAGGAAGGCAAAAGGATCTCAATGCGAGTGCCGTTGTGGGCTAAAGAGATTATCCCATTCATCATTGACATATTTCGTTCAGAGCTCAACATTTTTACTTACTTACCTTGAGGGGGGGCGGGGGAAAAAGAGGCCAAAAAAGGCCAAAAAAAAAAAAGGATAAAAAACAGAGCCACAAAGTTATCTTCTCGGAAAAGGACAAAAAGTTTCGGAAATGAAGACGCCAGAAGCTGCACTCACCTGCAACGAAAAGGGAAGAGAAAGAAAAGAGATTAGTTTTTTGTTGGTTTTTTAATGCACTCCTTGATGCTTTTTTTAGGGCTCTGGCCGCTAATTCAATCGGCTGGGATTATTGTTTAAGGATTGAATATTCATCAATTATTATCCTTTAGAGCTCTGCCCTCTAAGCTCCACACTTTTCAGATCGTAAACCCAGTCGGGGCATAAAAAACACCCACATATCCCCCGAATTCATCAACTCGAATCACAAACTCAAGTCAGTCCTCATAAAAAACGCACAGAAATCATAAAAAACATTTCCAAAAGCCAGTTGATTGATTTGCTTTTCTGGGGAATTTATGTTCCTACTTTCTGGGAGAAAAAATGAGGAAAATCATGGCACTTGTGGGGTTAAGGGGTGGAGGGTGGTTCCTTAAATATATCTTAAGATATAAGATATAAGATATAAGATATAAGATATAAGATATAAGATATAAGATATAAGATATAAGATATAAGATATAAGATATAAGATATAAGATATAAGATATAAGATATAAGATATAAGATATAAGATATAAGATATAAGATATAAGATATAAGATATAAGATATAAGATATAAGATATAAGATATAAGATATAAGATATAAGATATAAGATATAAGATATAAGATATAAGATATAAGATATAAGATATAAGATATAAGATATAAGATATAAGATATAAGATATAAGATATAAGATATAAGATATAAGATATAAGATATAAGATATAAGATATAAGATATAAGATATAAGATATAAGATATAAGATATAAGATATAAGATATAAGATATAAGATATAAGATATAAGATATAAGATATAAGATATAAGATATAAGATATAAGATATAAGATATAAGATATAAGATATAAGATATAAGATATAAGATATAAGATATAAGATATAAGATATAAGATATAAGATATAAGATATAAGATATAAGATATAAGATATAAGATATAAGATATAATATTAGACTTAAGAGTTATTTTTAACAAAATCTTAAAAAAAAAACTAGTAGGTACTTGTAGGGTTAAGGTGGGGCATATACCATAAAATATATAAGATATATTACTTAAGAGATCTATTAATATTATATAGTACTCTTCAAGAAACCTAAAAAAAAAATAGTAACAAAAAAAAATGGTACTTGTAGGGTTAAGGGTTGTATAGTGTTTCCTAAAAAAATGTATCTTTCATCAAATGTTTAATAAATATTATTTAAAAATTAAAAAAATATAAAATTATTCAAGAAAAACGAAAAAAAGTGAAAAAAAACCTGGTACTTGTAGGGTTAAGGTTAAGGTTAAGGGTTATCTAGTACTTCTGGAGATATAACTACCATAAAATATTTAAGAAATATTATTTAAGAGATTTATTTCTATAAAATAATATTTTTAAAGAAAAAAAAAAAAAAAAGTCCATAAGTCTCGTTTCGAACTCGTTGCCTTTTTCTTCCCAGGAACAGAGAGCTGGGATTTGTTTTCCTCGTTTTCCCACACATATGCGAGTGCGGAAAATTGCGGGAAATGGAGGAAAATGGAGGAAAAACCTCAACAGCCCAGCTACCGGGCTGGCTCTCGGGGGTCTCTACATTTTAATTGCCTCGCTGGGCGAAGGGCCACGACTTGCAATTTCCAACTCGAAAACTCCAATTTCGTGTGCAATTTTCTTTGGAGAGTGGAGAGGGGGGAGAGTGGAGAGTGGAGAGTGTAGAGTGGAGAGGGGCTATAGGGATATAGAATATATATGGGATTCTATAAACGACTTGCCAGATAACTCGCTAAGCCGCAAAACGTTCTAGTCCTGCCTTTTACTTCCACATCTCTGTTCCTTTGCAGTTGCCTCTCCTGACCTCTGACCCCCCTCTTGCCACTCCCCCCCCCCCTGGGCCAACTAATCCCCCTCAAAATTTATTTGCTTAATTTCATTTGTTGGCGTTGACTTCAGAGTCCGCCCGGAGGTCAGAGGGCATGCAACTTCTGCGGACGTGCGGTAATGTTTTGGGCTTAAGCCACGCCCCCCATCTCTCTCTCTCTCTCTTACTGGGCACTGGCCAACTGGCCAAGGATCATAAATAATC
The DNA here is from genome assembly GCA_035047585.1 of Drosophila monieri. Lineage (NCBI taxonomy): Eukaryota > Metazoa > Arthropoda > Insecta > Diptera > Drosophilidae > Drosophila > Drosophila monieri. The sequence continues at coordinate 7,029,149 of JAWNPJ010000061.1, read as the reverse complement.
GCCTCTAGTTTATAAATCAGGCCTCCAGGACGGACTCCAGGCCAGAGCCTCCTCATCCTGTCCAGGCTGCACTAGAAAGTGCTTACAAGCAGGACTTGAAATATTTTCAATTAATTGAGATTTCGAATCAAAAAGGGATTACTTGGCTCTGAGAGGTCCTGGCCAGGGATGCGCTTTGAGATTTCGAGGCAGAATCGATCAGGAAATCGGAAAAGAAATATTTTTTATTGAGATTTTGATGGAAATTGAGAGGAAATCGATAAAGAAATCGATCTAGAAATCGATTGGCTGAGATATAGACATCCTAGAGGACCTCCCCATGGATCTCCTTTCAAAAGGATCTCCTTTCCTTTCGCTCCCCTCAAGAATCGAAGGAAAAAAGTCAAAGCTATGAGCATTAAGCCCCAACTCTTAAATAGTTTATCGATAAATATCGATAGCACTTTGCCTAATCGATAATCAGAACCCCAGAGCCTTTCAGCTCCCATCTCTTGGGGAATTCCTGAAAATTTCCATTTGATTGAAAGGCTCTCTCGCGTCCTTTGAAGAGGAAGCCTAAAACTGCCGCTATTCTTTGCCACTCCCCTCCTCCTCCTCCCCGCAAAGGATGCGACATGAGAACGCATCTTCATTATTTCATTTTCCGGCGCAGGTCCTGGGGAAAGGGAGAGGAAGGGAAGGGAAGGGAAAGGAATTCCTGCCTTCGTTTCAATTAATTTGCGCGACATTGATGCGCCTTGGCAACAACAACATCAACCCGTACAAGTTGCCATCCGCATGTCCTTTCTGCAACACCGAGTCCTTTTTCACGTCGCAGCACCCCCACCCCCTTCCCGCCCCGCTGGCAGGAGCTGCCGCCAAGCTCCTTGAGAGCCGCCGCGCTTGTTGTCATCGCGAGCTTGCAACCTCTGCCGCCTTTCTGCCTCTGCCGCGTTTTTAATTAATTTAAAGTTATTTTCGCGAGCCACGCCCCCTCACCACACGCCCCCTTGCACGGCCTCTATGAAATCCTTGAGGATTGCATTTTAATTGAAATTTAATTGGCGAGGAATTTATTTCTGGGAATAAAAAAGAATAAAATTTTAAAGAGATTATGAGGGAAATTGGGAAATTCGTGATTAGCCAGGACTACCTGCAACGGTAGTCCTCCGCCAGGACACCTGCAACGGTGGGCCGCCAAGGGAGCTCCGAGTGGAAACCAAGGATAACCGAGAAGGCTGGCAAATATTTGAAGCTGCGCTGGCAGGATGTGTGTCGGCAAGGAGGATTCAAGCCTAAAGGATAACTACTCGGTGGCTTTTAATTTGATTTTTTTTAATTAAAAATTATAATCATTTCTTAATAATTATTTTGAAAATAATTCTTTTTGTTTAGTTTCCAGGTTCTTGGGAATAAAAAATAGAATAATAGTCCCTACTTTTTAATAATTAATTAATAGTTTTATTTCACTTTTAAATCATTTAATAAAATATTAATATTTATATTTAAAATCTAGTTCTATTTTTGTTTGATTTTTGATGATTTTTGTTGATTTTTATTGACTTTTTGTTGAAAAAAAGTATGATATCCGGTACTCTCCTTCAAACTTTAGCCTTTTGGCCTCAAAGTTTAAGGTTTAAGTCATAATTTTTTAATAAAAATCATAGTTAAATCATTAAAAGTAATAATAAAAATTAGTATTTTTTTAGACTTTATGCCTTTAAGCCTTAAATTTAATGTAAACTATGAAGAAAATGAGTTTAATTTTAATAAAAATAATTAAAAATTAGTTATTGAGATAAAAGTTAGTATTTTTTAGACTTTAGGCCTTAAAACTATAAAGCTAAAAATAATAATAATAATCGTAAAAAAAACTACAATATTTTAGACCAAAAGTAGCGGGTATAACCTCACTCTTTCAACAATCAATCAACCAAATCGATGCTTCAATAGGAGTTCAATAGTTTGATTGATTCTAAGAGCCACCAGAGACCCCTTCAACTTTAATCCAAGCTTCTAATTTAAGGAATCTCACCCGGTGCCAGTGGCAGTCAATGGCGAGAGGCAACCATTGAGACGAGGCGGGACAAAAGTCAATGCCATGTTGCATGTTGCATGTTGCATGGTGCAAGTGTGGCCTATTTGTTGCTGTTCCTGTTTGTCTGTGTTTCTCACAAAAGGCTCTGGCTCTTTGTTGAGATACAGATACACTGAGCTACTCAGATACATAGATACGGATGCCTCCTGATTGCCAAGAGAGAGAGAGGCCAAGGCTGCCAAAGGCTAATGAAGGCTGGTGGAGGGCCAAGGGCCTGGATTTGCAGAAGGACATGGCAGGATGCCGTTGCCACTTGGCAGTGCCTCTGTGCCCAGGCCATGTTGACATCCAACAAGCAAACAAACAAACAAACAAACACACAGACTGAGGCTAAAGCTAAGGCTGAGGCTGTTAAAAGAGCAAAGCTCCGACTTCTGCCTCCGAAAGGGGGCTGTGGCGGGTCCTGAACACAAAACTGAATGAAAAACTGAAGGAGATTCAGATTCAGATACAAACTGCCAGCCAGAGTCATCCGGAGGGGCAGCCTCCGACTTCTTCCAAATGGAAAACTCCTGTTCCCCAAAAATTACCAAAAACTCACTCTACTTTCTCCACTTTCTCCACTCTCTCCACTCTCCACTCTCCACTTTATTAATAAATTTATTAATAAACAAGGAGAGAAATATAGGAAAAGTATTGCCCATTTCCGGTGAAGCTGACATGTCGCATCTGGCGAGTGGGTGGCGGAGTGGGTGGCGGAGTGGGTGGTGGAGTGGGTGGCAGAGTGGGCTTTGCATTAAAGCCATCGCGAGGCAATCTAATTTGCGGAGAGCGCCGCAAAGTCTGCAGCAGAAGGCATGCAATGCCAGCTCGCATGTCAACTGCCTCCACGCCTCTCTTCCCCCCCCCCCCCCTCCCGCCACCCTGCCGCGAACACCCTCTGGGGCCACCACACACGTTTAAACATAATAATTCTCAATTTCGTCAGCGATATCAATGGCAGCAGCGCGACAGGCAGCGCAGGGCAGGGCAGGCAGCCCCACACATCGCCATAAGCTGGCATTTTTTTTTTTCTATGAAATCGGGGAGGAGACCCCCGGGGAGGGGGTTGGGGGGAATAAAAGTATAAGAATAAGACACAGTCGAGGGCAAGGCTTTAGTTCCACACAAAACTATTTTTGAGGCAACAGTTTGGAAGAAAGAATTAAAGAATTAAATAAATTAAAAAAATAATTTAAAATTAAAATTAAAATTAAAATGAATAATAAAATAATAGTTTCAATCATTTCTATTCTTCTTGTCTTTTAATTCTGTCTTTCAATCTTCTTTTTCAATCTTGTCTTTAAGGCTTTCCTTTCAATCATGACTTTAAATGGCTTTTTTCAATCTTGTCTCTCAGTTTTCATTCAATCTTGTATGAAACTTGTTTCAATCTTGTTTCAATCTTGTTTCAATCTTTAAATCAATCTTTCAATCTTGTTTCAATCTTTAAATCAATCTTTCAATCATTGTTTCAATCTTATGTTTGATTCTCTTCCTTCAATCTTGTCTTTCAATATTATTCTACAATCTAGTCTTGCAATCTCTTCATTCAATCGTATTTTTTTTATTCAATTTCCATTTCAATCACGTTCTTTCTTTCAATTGAAATCTTGTCTTTCAATAATGTCCTTTATTGCTTGTCTTTCAATCTTTTCTTTCAATCTTTTCTTTCAATCTTTTCTTTCAATCTCTTTCAATCTTTTCTTTCAATCTTTTCTTTCAATCTTTTCTTTCAATCTCTTTCAACCTTTTTCCCATCAAATTTTAATATTTTTTAAAAATATCTTTTGGAAAAAATCAAGAAAACTAATAATTGAAGCACAACTGTACCCCGTTTTGGGTAAAAAACGAGTCGCAGTGAAGGAGAAAATGTAAGAAAGAGAGCGGAGGAAGAGATGCTCCACCAGAAGAAAGCAAAAGAAAAACAAGCAAATGGAGAAGAAAAGTCGCCGGCAAGAAAAACTCAAACGACATGCGGAAATCATGTCAGATGAAGCAGCAGCAGTCGTGGCAAGAGCTGCAGTTGCAGTTGGGGGGGGGGAGGGTGAAGGGAAATAAATGGCGGCACACACACACACACACACAGACACTGTCAAACACACACATATGCATAAAATCGCGAACAAGCTAAAAAGGAAGCGGAAAGAGTTGTACATGTTTGATGGCAGGACTGCCACTGCCACTGCCACTGCCACTGCAGCTTGGAGCTTGGAGTTCGCATTCGAGAGCAGCCACTGTACAGTGGAGACTGGAGACTGGAGACCACTCCACACTAATTACAGTTGTTTTCTGGGACAAGGCAGAGGAAGAGAGGGATTTCAAGAGAAGAAAAGTTCGAAAAACAAAGATTCTGGAGGAACTTTCGAAGGAAATATTCTCCAAAAATAGTTAAGAGTTTAATTTTAAATATTTAAGACTTTTTGTTAATACTTTTAGGAGTTAAGGAAGGAGGAATTAAGGAGAAAAGTTAAGAAAAGTGGCTTTGGGAAGTACCAGGCATCAGATATTCTCAGAAATGGTATTTTATTTCCAAAAAATACCAAAACTAATGACTTTTTTAAGGCTTTTATCAATCTCAATCAATCAATCTTTTATCTCAAATAAAATACAAGTCTTAACCCCTTAACTCCCCACCCCCAAGTTGCACAATCCAACACCTGATATGCCCTCCCAACCACAGACCACAGTCTCGAAACTCGGCTTAGATTTCATCGAGAAATGTCGCTGTGTGGCCCACTGTGCCGGCGGCCCACTGTCATTACTATTTGCGCTCGTTTAGAGCTGCTGATGCCCCGACTATGAGTGCATGGTAATGTTTTAAAAACGCGACACAGACGCCTGACGATAACAGCCAACAGAGAGGCGGGGCAGTAGAGGCGACAGAGGGGATGGAGGGGATAGGGGGGATAGAGGGGATAGGGGAGGAGCTAACAAGCGATGCCATATCAATTTTCAATTTCCAGTGCGCCAGCAACTGTCAGGGTGTCAGGGACAGACGGACATAGCTTGGCAACGCAGCGCCATGGACTGCACTGAGAGAAAAGCATAAATATTTTACACAATTTTTTAGTCAAAAAAAGTCATCAAACAAGACTATTTTTTAAGCAAATATTATTCATATTAGTGGATTTTTAATTAAAAATTCATTTCTCATAAAAATAGTAAGAATTCTTTATACTTTTTATATTTTTTTTAATTTAATTTAACTTTAGAATGTTTATTTTTAGCTTTTTAAGCCATTTCCCTCCAAAAACGCCAACTTCCCAGGCCCCTGCCTCGCCCTAACCTCAAATTTTAACTAAAACAACCCCTTTCTCTCAGTTCCTATAATTGTATTTTTTTTTTTATAATTTTTTAAAATATAATTAACCGTTAGAATCTATATTTTTAACTTTTAAAACTATTTCCCTCCAAAAACTGCAACTTTTTCGCCCTAACCTCAAATTTGAAGGGAAAACCCCTTCTCTCAGTGCCTTTTTCATAGCTCCCTGCCCAGGGTGGACCAGAACCATTAGAGAAATATCCAAATCAACAATGAAATGCAATTCTTTGCTGCCACCGAGAGTGGCCTTTGTTTTAATTGAGAAGCGGAGGAAAAAGCTTAAAAAAAAGGATAAAAAAGGCTTTAATGTCTATCCTATATCCTTTTGCAGAGCATCTCTGAGATAGACATTCCAAAGGACCAACTAGGACACTCGTTTATCGTCAAGTCAATTGTTGTCGCTTGCCCCAATTTGTAGTTTGATTTATGTCGAAAATATTTTAATTTTATTGGCAAAGCCAGGTGGCAGCGGTGGCAGAGGTGACAGAGGGGGTGGTGGGGCAACCGAAATGTAACCCAGATACGCAGTGTCCTTGCTGCATCTGTTTTGATAAACTGCATTGTTTTGGACTCTGCTGGCCAGTTTTCAGGTGCAGTTTTTGGCTGGCTCTGTCGGCCTTGTCGGACGACAAAAAAAAAAAGGACACAAAAAAGGACATACGAGAGGAGAAAATATGAACATCCCTGCCAATACTTTGTAATCGCATTCAGGCATGAGTCCTTTTGATATTTTTCCATCGCCTGCCTTCCATTTACCTTCCATTACTATTGTTTTCCTTCATTTTCCCCAAAAAACATTTTCCATTTAAATTCAATTTAAGGAAAAAAGTGTCCTTTGGGCAGACTGTCTATTTTTCTTTCATTAAATGTCTCTTTTTTGGACTCTCTCTTGGCATTAATATTTTTAATCGCTCTTCTGGCTCTTAAAAATAATATTTAAAAATGTTTTTAGTCTTTTTGGAGCTAAAAAGTCTACTTTTTCTTAGTTTTTATTTAAAAATTACTAACTTTTATGTTTTAAAATTAGTAATTAAGTTAATAATTATATTATTTATTTTTTAAAACATTTTTAAGTCCTATTTTTAACCTTAAATCCTTGTTTTTTGTTTGCCTTTCAGCTAATTAGCTGCCCAGCCCTGCCCCCAAAAAGTAGGCTATCATTTTTTTTTTTTTTTCATTAAGATTGATGGCTCCTTTGTGCTTGCTGGTGTGTGTGTGGGGGGATGTGATTTCCCTCAATCAGATTAATTAATTGGATTTTGTCAAGCAAACACTTCAATTAATCAAAATCAAATTAAAGCGAAAAAAAATAGAGGAAGCCCCCTGGAGGACTTCTAATCCTTGGAGGCTCATTAGGCCAGATATAACGGTATGTGCTGACACACATAGATAACTGTACAAGTGTGTGTGAGTGTGTTTACCCCCTAATTAACCCACTAATGCCATTTGCCGACTAACGTCGCTAATTAAGCTTCAAAAATGAAAGAAAAAAAGTGAAAAAAAAAAAAAAGAAAATGGAGAAAAATGTTAGCTGCCTGCGGAAAAGGTCAAAGCATAAATCAGAGGGCAGGACAAAGGGGAAAGGACAGTTGGAGCGGAGATGCAGGATGCAATTGCCTGCCATGTCCTGGCCTGGCCCACTTTCGTTCTCCCTCTTGCTCTCCCTCTCTCTCTTCCTCTGAAAAGGGTCACCATAAAGTTTTTCCATTTCTGTCTGCCACCAGATCGAGTTTCAAGCAATTTCATTCACAAGTGGCTCTTCGCAGGTGGAAACTGAAATGAAATCTGCCCCACCGGCTCACACCCACACACACACACACACATTACACACCTCCTTAACCCCCTACACCCCTCTAAATTCCTCATAAATTACAAACATCATCTGGCTAGCAAGTTCAAAGGGAAGTGCGCTTCAGATATCCTTTGGGGACGAAACAAAGCCACTTCCTCGCCTGCCGGAGGCGCAAAAAACTGCTAATTGGGTTAAGGTGTGACATACTTTCATGAAAATTCCTCTTTTTATTCTTTTATACCTTTTATACCTTCTTTTTATTATATAATTTAAGAAATCATTTATTTTTAGTTTTTTTTTAATAAAATCTTTGAAATCTTTGAGATTCTAACCTCAAATGTTGAAGATTCACTTTCTGGCTCTCTTTCCAACACTAACTCACTTCTTTCCCTTAACCAACACTATAAGACTCTATTCCTCTACACAATACTATCTTTTTTGCCTAAAAAACTAAACAAAATATAAAAAATAAAGTCTAAAAAACACAAAATAGTTTATTTTTTAACTAATTCTTTTTAAATAATTAATTTAATTAATTTAAAAAGTAAAGAAAACTATAGAAAAGCAACCTAACCTCCAAATAGAACAAAATGGAAGTTATTCCAGTCCCTTCCACTTCCAGTCTCCTCTTATAGGCCATCCCCCTCTCCACCAAAAAAAATACCAAAAAAAAAAAAAAAAGAGAAAGAAATCCAAGCACATATTAGTCTTTCTGCATTTTTGGCTTCCTGGAGAGACAGATGCTGCAAAGGAGCAGATCCCCCCCCCCCCCCCCCACCCCTTCCAGTTGACACCATTTTCCAATCCGAAACAGAGCTGAGTATTTTTTCGTCCCACAGGGGTCAGGGGTCAGCGGTGGTGCTGGTGACGGTAACGGTAACGGTACAATGTATTTCAAGTGGAGCGAGAGTGCAAATAAAATTAAAAAAAAAAAAAAAACAAAAAAAAAGGGGGGGAAAAAGGAGAGAAAAAATCCCCGAAAACAAAACAAGAAGAAGAAAAACAACAAAAAAAATGTTATATGGCGCCGACCTCATTTTGGCGAAAAAGGGGTGTGGTTTTTGGTGGGCGGTAGCTGCAACTTGTTTTTGCCACTTTCGCCACTCCCCCCCTTGCCTACCGCCTCTGTTTGTCTGTCGACACTTGGCGACCTCTGTCGCTGCCTCTGCCTCTGTCTCTGTCTCTGCCTCTGTCGGCGTTTTGTCATTGTTTGCATTTGGCGCGAAATTTTTCATTGTTTTTGTTGGTTGTTGTGCCTGCGGTTTTCATTTTGTTTTTATTTTTCTTCTTCTTTTCTTTTATTCTTTTAGTTTTTCGAGATTTTGCAAAAAAAAATAATCAAGAAATGGGAAATACCTGGTGCTTTTTTAGTCTTTTTTTTTCAAAAAAGGTTTCTTGAAAAATAATACTAAAAATAATACTAAAATTAATACTAGAATTAATACTAAAAGTAATACTACAAATAATACTAGAATTAATACTAAAAATAATACTAAATATATTACTACAAATAGTACTAGAAAATCAAATATTTTTACCAATCTTTTAAATCTTAAATCTCTGGCTTAAATCTTTTCTAAATTAAGATTCTAAATTAAGTTATAAAATCCTAAAAAAAATCAGTATTTTTATTAAAACTATAATCTTGGAGTAATTTCAAGTCAAAAATACTTAAAAATACCAAAAAATACTTTGAGGATCTAGATTCTATAAGCAGGCAGTTCTAAGCCATTTCTTGGGCTTCGAAATCCAAAAAAAAATATTATTTAGGCTTCTCATAGAGAGCTCTTTGGAGTCTGAAGAGAGCTTCTCTTAAAGTCCACCTAAGAGAAGACTCCACCTAAAGTCTCTTAAAATCCAAAGATTTCTTTCTATTCTTCCTAGATTCTATTCTTGCTAGATTTTTTTTTCTTAAAAAGAAGCTATAGTTGCCTATGTATTTTTTATATTTTTTTATACTAAACTATCTATTTTTTATAATATAATTTTTAACTAAAATACTTAATTTGTTAATTTTTAGCCCATCGCCTTATAGCCTCTCTTAAAGCCCCTTTCGAGAGGTACTTCCGCCAGTCAGAAGCTACAGACATGACATTTCTTTCGCTGGCACACTTTTTAATAAAAAACAAGTGAGCTTTGTGGTGTTTTTTGTGTTTTTTGTGTTTTTTTTTGGTGTTTTTTTGGTGTTTACTTGGTTGGCCATTTTGTCATATTTGCTGGCACCTTTGTCAAGGACGCGCCGAGCTTTCCCTACAAACAGACACACATTGGCTTACATATATACATATATATATGTATATAGCTTATATATATATAAGATATATATGTTGTTTGTGGTGTTGCTGCAATATTTTTGCTGCATCACTTTTTTCTGTCTTTTTTTTTGTGGCATTTCCCTGTTGTGGTCATTTGATGCTGATGCTGGCAGGAAGTTGTGCAAAATTTAAAACGGAAGTCAATTGTCAGACAGCCGGGCCAGCGATGGTCGCCGGAAGTGGCAGCTGCAGCGCCATGTTGGTATTCTCTTCTCTTCTCCTCTCTTCTTTTGTTTTATTTTCTGGTATTTTTTGTTGTTGTTGTTGTTGTTGTTGTTTCTTTCATTGAGTTATTGGCGCATTCATTTGCCATCCGCCGCTCGCAAGATTTATGCCCGCCATGTGTCATGTGGCCCTACCCCCTCTCCACCCCCCTCTCTCTTTTTTTTAGGGCAAATTGTTTAAAAGCCTCCAACAACAACAAACATGCCTCCTTTTTGGTTAAAAATTTTTGCATAATTTTTGAAGAGAAAAACGAAAACCGAAATCCCCAAATTCGTTTTGGAGACAGTCTCGGTTTGGTATTTGGAATTCAGCAAACAGGATGAAGCCTTTTTGGCCAAAAACACAAAAACACAAACACACACACACACCCTCACACTCACACACACTCACACATGTGTGTGTACTTTTCAGGCAATCTGGCTAAAAGCATTTTTGAAAAGCATTTTTCTCCATTCGCCTCTTGATTAAGTTTTAAAAATTTCCAGAATCTGGAATGGATTATTTCCATTTTCCAGTTTCTAAAAAAAATCAACAAAAAAATCCAAAGATTTCCCAAGAAATTTCCTCTTTAGAGAAGCCTCTAATAATTTCCCTTTTCTGTGAAATTTTTCATCGAAAAACTCCCAAAAAATGCCAACAATTGTTGCACATTTTCCCCTCAAACAATAATTAAGAGAAAAAAATAAAAATCACGATTAGATCGACAATTAAATCGAAATTAAAGCCCATTTTGATGAGCAATTAAATGGCGACTCAATGGGAGGCCATTTCTTGCCATTTCCGAGCCGCCTGTCAGAGTTGAATTGCTGACGCAGCTCCCACCCCCTCTCCCACTGAGAGCCCCCCTGGGGAAACCGACCTCTGACCTCAGCCAAGTCGTTTATTATTTGCCGCCTGCTGTTGCATCATAAATAAATTTTGCACTGCATTTAACGAATTGTGAACTCACCAAAGGGAAGTGCGTCTCTCTATATATTTTATTTGTTTTGTATCCTAGGGTGGCCCTTAACTCCATTAATATTTTATTTCAAAAAAGATAAGAAATAATAATTTAATTAGGAAAGCATAGGAAAGGCTGAGAGCCATCTTATTTTCTTTAAAATAAAATAATATCTTGAATATCTCTTTTTTTTTTAATTTTAAAACAAAAATCTAATAAACTTTTTTAAATAAATAATAACATTAACCATTTCTATTAAAAATCAAAAAGATCTACCTATTTTTTAAGTTTTTTTTTAAGATTTATTATCTATTATTATCTATCTTATTTTTATTCTTAAAATTTTGAATAAAAAATAAATTAAGTTTTAATAAATACTCCTAATATTTCTAATAAAAATAATAAACAACTAAACCAACTAGCCTCTACTTAAATATCTCCATTTTTTAACCCCTTTTTTTTTAAAACTAAAATATAAAAATATAAAGCTCCTGCGAGTGCTGTTTAGGGCCACCCTATTGCCCATATTTATGGCCATGTGTTTGCCGGGACAGGCGGTTGAATATTTATCTCTTGATTTACTGTCCGACTCTGAATGGTGGCCGGGGGGTGGGGCTGGGATTGGGATTGGGATGGGTAGGAGGGGGCTCATCATTACGGCCATTGTACAAAGCCATTGTGAAGCTGAGCACCAACTTGGGGTATATATCTCCAAAGATCGGCTTAAGGGCATTACAAAAAATACTAAAAATATACTAAAAGAGAGCCTACTTTTTAGCCAAGAATAGACTTAAAAACATACTTAAAAAAATACTAAAAATATACTAAAAGAGAGCCTACTTTTTAGCCAAGAATAGACTTGAAAACATACTTTAAAAAATACTAAAAATATACTAAAAGAGAGCCTACTTTTTAGCCAAGAATAGACTTAAAAACATACTTTAAGAAATACTAAAAATATACTAAAAGAGAGCCTACTTTTTAAACAAAAAATTATAAAGCAAAAATGTATAAAAAATACTTAAAAAAAATACTAAATAAATGCTAAAATAGCTTACTTTTGAAACAAAAAAAATTAGAAAATGAAAAAATACAATAATTTCTTGCATTACAGGGTATCCTTTGGTTTAAACTCTTACTGAGCATAAAAAAAATGCCAACTGCGCATTTAACTAATTAATTTCATTTTTTTTTTATTATTAATTTTTAAAATCATTTTATTCCGCACAATTAATTCCATTTTTTTAACTCTGATTAAAGGGTTAAAGGGTATTTAATTTTGGTTTTCTATTTTTTGGCGATCTTCCCCTCTCCCCCCTCTCTGCCCCTTTTTTTAATGGGCTGCAAATGCGAACCTTAATGCGCTCGCAGAAAATTTATTCATAATTAAATATAAATTTATGCCCAATTGTGGCTTAACACGCTGCAGCACCGTCTGTGGAAATATCATTTGTCAACTTTGACCCCCCCTTGAGCTCCATTGACTGATTTATGATGGATTCGCATGCAGTTTGTTCCATCATCCTCATTGGTTCTCAACAAGACTCGTTTTTCCACGAGAATTGCTTTTCGAAAAACACGAATGGGAATGTTTTTTAAGAGATTAACCCATGATGTCACTAAATTATTAGTTTTTTATGGTAATTATAGGTGTTTTTTGGGGTCTGTCAGCCATATAGATCGAAGAGATACTATAGTTCAGCTTCCATAGAGGACTGAGCTCTTTTTTCATAAAAATTATTATCTAGACCCTTTAGAACCTTAAAAAAATTAATAATAATTAATAATTAATGAATAATATTACTAAAAAAAAATACAAACTATAATTTCTATTAAAAATAAGAGATTTTCATGGAAATCCCTTAACTCTACACATCTGATGGCCCAAAAACATGAAAATAATCTGTAATGGCCATCTCTTCCACTCAATCGATGGGACATTGTATGCCTTCTGCTTCTTCGTGTTCCATAATAAATGATTTGCGATTTCCATCGCGCTGATAGACCGCAGGGCGGAAAATGGAAAAGCTATTCCATCTCCTCTCATTCCTCGTTTTTTTCGGAGAAAAAAAAAATAAATATACACATAATCCCCAACAACAATAAAGTTTAATAACCCAAAGGAATCCGGCGCATAATCAGCATCATCAGCGACAACAATTTGTTTGCCCCGCCCACCGATTGCCCCCCGCCCAGGCCCCCAGGCTGTTAAAGTGCAAATGACGTGTAAATGTGCGACCTCTGATCCCCCAAAGAAAAAGGAAAAAAAATAAACCCCCAAAAATGTCAAAAAAAGAGAGAGAGAGAGTCCCCCCCCCTTGGAAAATATAATTCAAATATTTCTCCCAATCGACGAACGGAAGTGGGGAAGGGAAGGCAGAAGAGAAGAAAAAATATCATAAGCCCCATAGATTTATTTATGAGGAAGATTAACAAAAGAGAAATTTATTCCCTTTTTTCTTTCTCTTTTCTCTTTTTTTTTTTTTGAAAATTAAAAGGTGTGAGCCAAAGGGCCTCCCTCTAAAAAAATACAAAAAAAAATAAATTTAAAAATAAATCAAACTGGCCTTTTCCTTTCTTTTGTGAGGCAGTTGGGCGGCAATGGCAGCTGCTGCCCTTCCGGTTTCTCGTCTTCTTCTTCTTTTTTCTTTTTTTTTAATTAAATCATAAATTAATATTTAAAAAAGATTATTTTTTAGGGAGACAAGGGGAGGGGAGGAGCCAAGTCAAAAGGGTGACAAAGTCGGCTAATAGTCACCTGCCCATGGATTTCATTTTGAAAAGTTTTTCGGGAAGGGAGTTTCAGGGGATTAAGGTTTCTTCTTTTTTTGTTTTTCTTGTTTTTTATAAAATTATAGTCCTTATTTTTACTAGTTTTTTATTATAAATTGTTTTTTTTTAACAAATATGACTTATTATTCTCAGATAAGCCTTAAAAAGTCAGATTATATTATTTTTAGCTTCTTTGAGGCACTTTTTCTTCCCTAATCCTCTTTTGTCATTAAACTCTTTTTTCTTTTTATTTAAAATTAATATCCTCTTCCCTTCCTCTTCCCAAACTTCCCTTCTTCCCTTCCTCCCTTATACATTTTTATTTTAAATTTATTTTTTAGTAATTTTTGAGGAAGTTTCATCCTTTTTCCTAAAAAAAAAGCCTTAAACCCTTTGCCTTGATTGCCGACTTGGCGTTTGCCTTCTCCTTTATCCTCCCATGTGTGTGCCCCCCTCAGTTCTAGCCCCTGGCATGTAGTCCTGCCTTGATCCTTTCGCCGTCTCGTGTTGACTCGTCCTTGATTTGATTTGATTTATGCGCCGTTGAATGCAAGGCGAGCTGGCAAATGACTTAATATTTATGGAAAACATTACTTGCCAGACAGGACTAGCGGGGGAGGGCAACCCCACATCCTTGCTCCCCTTCCCCCACTCCCCTCTCTCCCTCTCTAGTTGCAGCGTTTTATGTTCTTTTAATTTTCCCACCCACCCAGGACATGGAGAGGGAGGAGGAGGTGGAGCATGGTGGTCCTGTCTCAAGGGCGCCACAGAAACCGCGAGACATGAGAGAGCAACAAGAAGAAGAGGAAGACTAGGTGCCAAAGGAGCTATCCTGCAACGCTTATCCTGCAGCTATCCTGCAATTGCAATAATAATTTTTTATCCTTTTTTTTTTTTTGCAAAAAAATCAAAATTTGATGGGAAATTCGTGAGAAAATTTCAACTTTGGGGAATTATTTACAAACACACACACTCTCACACACACTCACACCCTCACACTCTCACACACGCCTGGAGGGAGGGAGGGCCGCCCCCTTGGGCCATTTGCCTAAAAGCTTCACAAAACATGTCGCTGCTCCTCCCCCAGGACCCTCCCACCGCCATCCTCGCACTTCCTCGCCAGAAAAAGAATAGAGATCCTCGGCGTTGAAATTTCATCAAAATATTTGCTAAAAAAAAAAAATGTCACACTTGGTGGTCCTTTGTCCTGCGACGGCGAGCAAACAGGAAGCGGAGAACCAAACAAATCAGCCAACAGACTTCTGCCTGTCCTCCGTGTTATCTGGGCGCTTACATCCTTCGACTTGGGCATTAGCCATCCCCTGCCCCTCCCCCGCCAACCGGGCTTAGCCCACAAGTAGCCCGGAGTCGGTCCTAATGCGAAAACTATCGACAGTCCGTCGCAGGAGCCAACTGTAACTGCTACTGCTGCTATTTACTGGCCAGTCCTGGCGATATCCGCAAGCGAATCAAATCGAATTGGGTCGGGGAGGGTGTGGGGGAGGGTTTACTTCATGCACTGCAAGAAATTCTAACAGAAATTCTGTTACTCTAATACTCTATTACTACTATTACTAATAGATGAGATACATTTTGAAGGTAAGAGAGAAGGAAAAAAGATAGATAGAAGGAGTAATAGATCTATCGTGGAATAGATAGAAGGAGTAATAGATTTAAGTGGAATAGAAGTAGATAGATATAGATATAGATATAGATATAGATATAGATATAGATATAGATATAGATATAGATATAGATATAGATATAGATATAGATATAGATATAGATATAGATATAGATATAGATATAGATATAGATATTATATTATTCCAAAAGCTATAAGATAGAAGGTCTAACAAGTTAGAGATCTTTAAAAGATTTAACTATTAAGCAGAGATCTTTGAGGTTTTCTACACAGAAGGACTAAGAGATCTATTATGAAACTCTAATAGAACTACGTAGAATAGTATTAGAAGAGTATTAGAAGAGTATCATGTCTAACAGAAGCAGATCTCTCTCTCTTAGAAGCAGAAGTCTCTACCACTTTTTGTCTCTACTTTGCTCCACTTTCAATCCCAAATCCTTCATTCTAAACGCCTTATCTGTCTACTCCATCTCTCCCCGCTATTCTAGCCGTACGTTATGCGGCAGCGTCCCTCAAGTAAGACTAACACTTAGGAAGTAAAAGAGATCTATAGAAAACTATAAGCTAGAAACTATAAAAAATGATAGATCTTAAAAAAAAGTCTAAAATACTAATTCTAATAAACTAATAAACTAAATCTTCAAACAAATTCCACCACAAAGAAGCCAAAAAAGGCAAAGATTCAAGTCTCCACCAAGTACTGTGCCTCTCTTAAAGTCTCTCTTAAAAGTAGCCCCCGATTTCTCTCCCTGCCTCTGGTCACTCTGGCAATCAAATCCAACCAGATGACATGACAAATTCCGCCGCCAGTAAGCTGCAGAGCCCCAGTCAGCGTTGAAGTTGAAACTGGAGACTGGAAACTGGAAACTGGAAAGTCGAAAGTCGAGAACCGGAAGCTGGGAAACTGAAATCTAAAATCAGAGAACTGAAAACTGAAAACTTCTCCTCTTCTCTTTCTCTTTCTCCCTCTGATTCCGATTCTGGCTGACAATTCAATTGTCGCTTCCGGTCTTGAAGTTGGCAGCAATCGCCACGGAAAGTGGCCGAGGAGCCTTTCAAGGTTAACGTTTTTTGGGGCGAAAATAGTTTTGGTTCAGATCCCGTTACTTCTGCTGCTGCTGTGACTGTTTCCTGTCTGTCCTACACTTCCGGTCCACCTAGTCTCGTCAATTTCAAATTTCACAGATTTGTGAACAAACAGGCAGCCCTGAATGGCGATTAGGGAAGGCGATTAAGACGAGGGGGGAGGCCACTCAAAACTCTTCTCTCTTCCCAGTGGAGGGTGATGGAGGGTATGCTCTACAAGGGGGAGGCTTGATCTTCTCTAAAAAATAGTATTTATGCCAAAGAACTAATATTACTTCCTCTCTCCATCTTCTAGAGTATTAAATACTTAAAATACCAAAGAAATACTAAAAATAATGCAAGTACCAGGTATCATATAGTCCTTAACTATAGAGGATTAAGTATAAAAGCCTTTTAATCCCTACTTCTGACTAATCTCTACTCAAAAGGCCTAAAAAAGCTCTCCAAGTACCGGGTATCACATAGTCTAGAGACTATTTGGTATTTTATACCAAAAACTAAGCCAAAAATCAACTAAAATGGCAACTATTTGGTATAATAGTAGGCTTACAGTCCCTACTTTCCACTACCCAGCTCTCAGAGGGCCTAAAAAAGCTCTGCCAAGTACCAGGTATCACCTAGTCGAGCATCTATTTATTATTTCATAAATATTATCCTAAAAAAGTTTGTAGTTTTCTGGTATTTTTGTCAACAAACTGGTAGAAATCCTAAACCCACTCTTAGTTAAACTCACTATAGGGTATCTCCTAGTCTTTTCTTATTTTTAAAATCGCAATTTTCCATCTGAAAGTGAAATACAGTTATCTTCTCTTTCTCTTCCCAAAATAAAAGAGAGGCCATGGGAAGAGGAACTAAAGAGTACTGGGTATCCCCTAGTCTACCCTTTTTTTTAAATATTTTTAATTAAAAAATTGAAAGCCAATGGCTGTTGGCCTTCTCTGAATATTTATTTTTGATTCTTTTTCTATTTTTTTTGACAATTATGAAGAGATTCAGCTTGAAAAGCTACTCATACGCCCCGTAGGCCCAAAAAATATATTTTTTAATAAAAATCATAATTCTGGCATAAACTTTTGAATAAAAATAGAAAAAAAATAGAAAAGAAAAGAAAAGATTCTTCCACATTTCCTAATCTCCCAGAGAACGACTCTTCTGGCCCCTTTGTCCGCTGGCCTCGGGCACTGTTCATGGAGACTGGAAGTGGGCTGGGAGAGATAACCTTTGGGGTCACCTCGCTCCCTAATCTGTCCCCTCTCTCCCCAAGAATCGCCTCAGATGCGTAGTTCGTAGCAGCTCTCCGGAATCGGAATTGTTTTTGATTATTTCATTCGCCAGACTTTTGCTTTGATTTTGTTTCAGTTTTTGGAAATATCCTTGGCCCTTGGTCCTCCTCCCTCCCTCTATTTTTTTCCTGCCGCAGTTGCAGCTTCTTTGTCCTTTTCTTTGGCGCCTCTTTGTCTTCTCGCCGCCCCCCCCCTGGCCCTCCCCCCGCTTATGATTTACTTCTGGCGCAGTTCGGGGACCTTGAAAGTGTGGCAGCGCATTGTTACCAAATGTCCTTTCTGGCCCAGAGACCGCAGTCCAAAAAAACAAAAGCAGGTCGGCCCTAGGGCTCAGGGTAGCCGGAGGCACTAGCCCTCCTCTGACTAAGCTTAGTTCTTCCTCGACTTTTCTTTTTAAATCATTTATTTTAATTTTAAATTATTAATTTTTTTCATCATTTTCTATTTTTATTTTCGAATTTTTTATATTTTTTAATTGATTTTCAAACTTTGAAGCTAAAAATCATTTTTTAATGATTTTTTTATGAAATATTTTATTTCCTGACTTTTTGCTTTGATTTCTGTCTTATTTTTTGTTAATTATTTTGTTTTTTATTTAGTTTTTTATTATTTTTTTAATAATTGGAAGGTTAACCTTCAACTGGCCATCAAATGTTTGCCGTTCTCCTCCAAAATTCCTCTCTAAAAAATAATTATTTCCAAGTAATTATAGTTTTTATAGTTTTAATTATAGTTTAAGCATAGAATAAATTTTTTATAAACATTTTTTAATTATTTTTTAAGGAACTTGGAAGAAAAGACATCCAGAAGTCGACTCTGAGCCCCGCTTCCGCCTCAGATTTCAGATTTTCGGGCAGGACGTGCAGCATTTCCACCTCAGCTGGTCCTGCATCCCTGCCCAGGACCTCCCCCCTCCCCCCCTCCGCTTGACCCCTTTCGCCCCTCAAATCACCACTTTTTTCTCCATTTTTTAGCCTTTGTCTCTGTGCATTTGGCTTGACAGTCGCAGGAACCAAAAGTGCGCTTTGAGGCTTTGTTGTTGGCCCTCTCCCCCTCCCCCCCCCCCCCCCCCTTTTGTCTTTAATTTTCTTGTTTTTTGTTTTCCAACTCTGGCCACACTTTCCCCTTTTCTGAGACTCTTTTTCAGCCATTTTTTGTATAAATTTTCATTTCGAATAACTTTCAATCGCTGCTAATTGTTTCAATCAACAAACTTTCAGCCGCCCCTCCCCCCCTAGGGGGGCTTTGTGGGAATTATTTGTTGCGAAAAGTTGCTGCCTGTCTGCCCCGAAACTCTGGCCACACTCGCTTGGGCATAAACAGCGAAATAATTCCGCAATTTAATTGATTTTGATTGATTGGAATCGGTTCTAGTTATGGACTTTGATGGATGGCAGCTAGGCGGTGGGCTTGTTCTTCAAAAACTACACTTTCCGGGCTAAAAAATAACTGAAAAAGTATCTTTTTCTTAAAAATCTAACCTAAAAATTAAGAAATGTGTCTCTCAGACAAAAAATAGTCATTGTTTGAAGCCTGAAGAGCCTCCTTCTGACTGATTTGTCGGCCACCGCGCCAAGAGTCGCCTTAAATTAATAAGCTCCAAGGGGGGGGGACTCACTCGCAGCAGAAAACAAAAAGCAACCCCCCCCCACCCCTTACGACTAAATAGTAACACATACTGACCTGACCTACTCTCCGGTTACAAGCGGCGGACACGGGAGCGGCAACGGGACGTATACGTAATATGGTAACGGGAGCGTTTCACAGCGGTGGCGGGGTGGCAGTTGCAAAAAAAAAAAAATAAATAAAAAATAAAACAAAAAAAAAATATAGAAAATTTTGTTATAGAAAAATTGTACTTCATATTGTAGAGAGGGGGAGGGGGGAGGGGGGTAGGGGGTGAGTGGCATAGGCTTATAAAGTGTTTGTGCCATACACTGAGACAAGTTTTTTAATCATTTTTCTCATTTTTTTTAATCATTGTGTGACTTTTTTTAAATTTATTTTTTAAGCAAAAGTTTCTCATGGAAAGTCTCAATTATTTCTTCAAGTGTAAATCGGAGATTGGGCTTTGGAGCTGGAGCCTTCGCTGTTTGAAGTCGCTGGTGCTGGTGCTGCCCCTGCCAGCTGGAGAAGAGGGTCCTTCATGCTGGGGGCCCCGGAACACGCGATAGGAGAGTGGGCCAAGGGGGGGGCAAGGGGGGGGGAGATGCAAAAAAGGGCTCTAACGATGGTGGGCATGGCTGACTTTATTCTGACGGACTGTTGCGTGTTTTGGAGCCAACAACTGCGACGTACTTGTTGTTGTGGTTTTTTTTTTTTTTCTTTTTATTATTATTGTTGTTGTTGTTGTTAGTTGTTGTTGTTGTTGGTATTAGTGTTGTTGCTGTGGCTTCTATATACTTTCTATTGTATTATATTTTTTTATTTTTTTTTTATTCTTTTGACAAAAGCCCCAAGCCACTTAGACAAACTGCTTCAACTTTCAGTCTCTTGTTCTTGTTCTTGTTGTTGTTGTTGTTGTTTATTATTGTTATTTAATGTTTATAGTTCGCCGAACAAGACGCGACATGCAAGGCAATGCATAAAAAAAAAAATAAATAAAAAAAAATGTATGGAATGGAGACCTCTTAGCGGGAATCCCCTTCACTTTCGGAGGCGTAAGAAAAGGCATTATTAGCCATGTATGTTTTTATTTATTATTTTTTATTTTTTATTATTTTAGAAGACTGTCCTTACACGAACTCGGCCTAAAAAAAAGATTATATACTTAAGCCACAACAACAACAACAACAACAAACTGGAAACAAAAAAATAAAGTAGAACAACACTCTACTTTTGCTTTTAAATAATTTTTACTTGAAAGTAGTTTTTAATTATTTATTAAGTAATAAAAATTATTTAATTATTTCCAAATAATTATTTTTGTAAACTTCAAGCTCAAGTTTCCTTTTTCTGTTTATTTTTCTTTAAACAAAAATAACATTTCTGAAGTTAATTTTTTAATCCAAGTTCTTCTTTGGGTTTAAAGTTCGAAATTGACATTAAAATTCATTATTTCACTTTTTTTTTTAACAAATCTACCAAATTTTAGTGAATTGCAGTTTTAGTCAGAAAACCACATTTTGAAACTTCATATTTTCTCTTTTTAAACCGTTTTTTGGGCTATTGATTGATTTTTTTCTTAAAAAACTGCACTTTTTAGAGTTTTTCAAATAAATTCAAACTTTAATGAATAATTTTATTTAATTTTATTTATAAACAATATTTTATTTACATCTTTTATTGTTTTTTAAGTTTACTTTGTATTTCAACATACTTTTTAGATTTTAACTTTTATTTTTTAGTTTTTTTGCAAAGTTTTATAAAAAAAAACACCTCATTTATTCTCCATTTTCAAGCTTTCATACTTTTTTTTAAGAAATACTAAGTATTTTTAAAGACAATTATTACTTTTAAGCACAACCTTTAAATTTTGTCACTTTTGTTTTAGATTTAAGACTTCAAGTTAAAAAAAAAGGCTTAAAAAATCACTTGCTAGCCAGCCACTAATTTCACCTTCAAAGTCCAACAAAAAATAAAAAATAAAATAATTTGCAATTGAAATCAATCAATGGAATCGGCAAAGCCTTTGAAAATTAAACAAAAATAAACAGTAATTGTTGTAGCAATTGCTAATTAGTTTTTTTTGCTAAAAAAAAAAAATAAAAGAGGTGGAAAGAAAAAGAGAAAAGGCAATAAAAACTGCCAGAGATGACGAAGATCACGATCGGCGATCTGACACATTGGGAATAAATAATAAAAAAAATAAATAAAAAAAAAATAAAAAAAATAGAAACTGGGAAACTTTGAATATGCAAAGTAACAGTTAATTGGCACAACAACCACAACAACAACAACAACAACACCTATAACCACAACAACAATTAGTAACTAATAGTAGTCGCTTTTGAAATCACTTTGTTTTTTATTCGCACACTTTGGGGATTTCGCTGGAAGATGATTTAATGCCACACAAACACACCACAAAAAAAAGCAAAAAACAATCAAGAAAAAAAATAGCACACACAATTAAGAATTAATTAATTTCAATAAGTTGTGAGAAAAAATGCCAAGTCTACAGCACTTTTGTGTTTTTTTGGTTTTTGAAACGCGTTTTTTGTGAAATCACCGGGTCGGGCGGTCTACGTACGTTTGAAATTTTCGTCAATCCGACTGAGGGGAGCTAGCTAGCTCCGGAGGAATATGGATTCTGTGAGACCGTCGTGGGCCAACTGACGCCGTCGACTGAGGCGACCGAGGCGGGCGCCAAAAGCCAAAACCGGTCTCGGCTCCCCACCGGCCTTCGGTCGCAGTTCGTTGCGCCATTCGGCTCTTGTCGTTCGGCTTTTGTCGCTTCGGCTCTCCAGCCACCCAGCTCCCCCAGCTCCGCCATCTTGGCTCCGGCTCTCCCATTCGCTTGCTTCCCCATTCCCGCCCCCTTCGGTGGGGCTCTCTCTCTCGCACTGCTTTTCAATGCCAAGCCAAAGCAGCTGTTCCAGCGTGGTATTTGTTGTTTTCTTTTTTTTTTTTTCACGCTCGCATGTAAGGGGGGTGGGGGTGTGTGTTTGTTTTCTAGGCGGCAAGTGCAACGCAAATACCGTACTTTTTTTATCGCCAGTCCGGGTGTCATAGGTTAGTTTTCCAATTTCCAGAGTTACTCTTTTTTTCAAATCAATAATTAAGAGAAAGTTTTAAGCGTTTCCCCAAGGATCTTAAGAGAGAACATGATCATGAGAGAGCAAAAAAAAATGGCTTCTCTTAAGAAATAAATTTTTTATAGCCTACTTAAGGGGGACCTCTCTCACTCTCTCTTAGAGCCTTATTTTTTATGCATAATTTTTAAAATTAATTTCTAAATCAATCCGAGAACTAATATTCCCCTTCGATGCCCTGCACTTGACGGCATTTAATCACGCCTTGAAAAAAGCCAGTGGGGGAGGGGGAGGGGAGGGCCAGGCCAAGTCGCTGAAAAGAAAGTTAGCAGCGCAATGATTTTAATTGGGAATCGTTTATGGGACAATGATTTTTCTAATCCGAATGAAATATAACGCCATTAGCAGTGCAATTACTTCCCCGAGACTCCGAGTAGGGTATTTTGAAATTCGTTGCCTTGGGAGATGGAGGAGATGTGCTTCTGGCTATTTGTTGTTTTCCTGAATGATGATGCTCTCTCTCCCTCTCTTATTGTTATTGTTGTTGTTGTTGTTGTCATAAGCAACACATACAACAAAAAATTCAAGTTCAACTTGTCGCCGCTGGTTTTAATTTTAATCGCAAAAGCAATGTTGATTTTCTTTTGTTATTGTTGGTGTTGTAGTGTGTTGTGTTTTGTGGCTTTTTGTGTTACATTTTAATGTTATGCGGCCTTTGTTTGTTTTTTTTTTGTGGTTGTTGTTGTTGTTGTTTCTTTATGCCCACTAAGCAAGCACACACATAATATTATACAGTTGGGGTGGCCCGAAGGGGTCTGCATTATTCAACAGGGCGTATGAGTAATATTTTTTTTTTTTTTTAATTTTTACATTTTATGTATAATTTTTGTTTAAGTATTTTTTAATATAGATTTATTTTTAATTGTAAATAAAATACTCCTCATGCCCACTGTAATGGAGCAGAGTAAGAAGCAGAAACGGTAAACTTCCACATGGAAGTGGTGAGAGAGCCGCCATGATCAGATGCTCTCCTTGGTTTCCCTTGGCTCCAACTTGTTCCAACTGTAATCTTCTCATCCGCTCTCTCAAAAAATATTTCTTCTCCCTGCAATTATTTAATTTTAAAAATAAAAACTATTTAAAGCCTTGTCCACCCTAATGTACGTATACTTTATGGGGCATTTGGCTGACTTTCTTTATTTAGACTTTTGGGCCGTAATGGCCTCTATGAGACACTCATACATACAGAGAGAGAGAGGCAGAGACAGCTCACATATCAAAAGATAACTGTAATGTTGTAATGTAGTCCATTTGCGACAAATATGCGCACCCAAAAAATGCTTCTCGGACAATGGTTGGAATTGTTCGCATATTCATGACCGAATTACCCACATTTGGTTTTTGGGAGGGGTTGGGTGGTGGATGGTGGAATGGGGGGCTAAAGGGGTAGAGGGGAGGAAGATGCCAAGAAAGAGGATGGGGAGGAATGACTGGACACAGCAGAGCAAACAAAACCATTGGCAAGGCACGCAAATCTCGGCTATGACCAAAATATTTGCCAAAGTTCATCGAGACCTAAAAAAACGGGAAAAAATGGGGAGAACACTGACAAAAAAAAACTAGGGTGGAACTTGTGACATTTTCAAAAAAAAATATATTTCCACCAAAAAATAAAAAATATAAATTTATTTAAAAAAAAAATAAATTTAATAAAAATTAAATGTAAATCAATTTTTTTCCCGTGTAGGGATGAGTAAAAAAAAATCCTTGCCAAGAAATCAAAGTGAGTGAGTGCGAAAGAGAGGGGTTTTCGCAGGGGGGACAGGACAGATCCCAGCCGGATATATTAGCCAAGACAGGACAAGGACAGCATCATCGTTTCGTTTCGCTGCCTGCGTCAATGACAAGAAATTTCCAGCCGTCCAGCCTCCACCTAGAAAAAAAACGAGCCACCCAAAAAAAAGGAGAGAGAGGGAGAGGGGAAAAAACCCCAACCATAAAACCGCTCCCCCCACTCCCCGACCAACCCAACCAACCTTTCCACGATGGGCAACTAATATTTGCGAAGCGTAAAGTAATAAAATATTTCTTCGGTCAATAAATGCAATTGAATGTGAAGCGCAGGGCCCAAGGAAACGATTGAAAAATGGAAGCGGATGGGGAGCCAGAAACAAATTAAAAAAAAAAAAACAGGCAAGGGGGCAGCGAAAAAAATTACAACGAATTTTAAATGTTCTACAAAAAATTGAATGAAATCAAAAATGTCATTAAATGAAGAAGAAAAACTACACCTTCCATAAAATGTTCAAAGTAAGACGCAATTAAGACACTTACCGTTACTTTCACCTTCCAGTCGCAAATTTCATTCACTTCTCACTCTTATTGTCTTTAGTTCTTCGCTAACGGTTCTTTACTCAATTTTCACTTAAAACTTGAACAAAAAATAGAAAAAATCAAGATTAAACATTAGTTATTTATTTTAAGCACTTTTTTTAAACACTTTTTTTAAACACTTTTTTTTAACACTTTTTTTTAAAACACTTTTTTTTAAAACACTTTTTTTTAAAACACTTTTTTTTAAAACACTTTTTTTAAAAACCCTTTTTCTAAACCATTTTTTTTTATAACACTTTTTTTTAACACTTTTTCTAAAACACTTTTTTTTAAACACTTGTTCCGCCACGATTAAATCGATTTAAAAAAAAAAAAGCACTCGCGTTACCTAAGCCAACTTCTGCTTTCAAGCGCCGGAACGGGAATGAAGCCAAAGACAGAATGCAGAAAAGTTCTGAGCTCACGGGAAGGAGTCTGGAAAAGTGAGAGTAGTTTTGATCTTCCGGGAGAGACAGTGCAATAGAGAGCGGGATGCTGGCCAAGGTGGAAGTTCTTAAGGGCTTTCCAGAGAATGTTAAGTTCCACCACCTCACGGGAAAGGTGGAAGTAAGTTTGATCGTGCGGGAGAGAGAGTGCAATAGAGAAGGCTTAATTCTTTTTTTTAAAACACTTTCTTAAACACTTTTTTTAAAACACTTTTTTTTTAACTTTTTTTTATAAAACTTTAAAAAAAAAATTTGTTTTAAAACACTTTATTCGAAACATTTTTTTTAAACACTTTTTGTCACCACGATTAAATCGGTTAAAAAAAAATTTGCGCCCGCGGTACCGAAGCCACCTTTCACCATCAACCGCCGAAACGGGAAAGAAGCCGAAGACGGAATGCCGGAAAGTTTTATGCGCTCAGGAAAGAGGCTGGAAAGGTGGGAGCAGCTTTGATCGAACGGGAAGAGAGAGTGCACTTGAGAGCCAAGGTGGTAACTGTGAAGGGCTTCCCGGAGAATGTCAAGTTCTTGAATGAGGAAAAGTGCTCAGCTCACGGGAAAGGTGGGAGTAACTGTGATCGAGCGGGAAGAGAGAGTTGTTCTTCCATTAATATTCCAGGTGCTGGGAGAAAGAGAAAAGAGTTTTAAAATGCAAATAAAATGATTTCTGCAAAAAATCAATATGAAATATATTAAAATAGATGCTATTGTAGCATATCTTTGATAAAACAGGAACTATGGCTGGCCAATACCCTACAATTGCTCCTCCCTTTGAATTTCCCCCAAGCTCCCTCTTTTTTGGCCGTTTTTTCCCACTCTCGTGTCATTTTAATGCCCACTCTGCTCCTACTATTTCCATTCAGAGGCAGGGGCATTCGTAAAAGCTTTTATTGTCATTTGTTTGCTTTAGAATGCAATAAAAATGTTATGCCAAAGGATAAATAAATACGCCTGCATGTTGCCAAAAATCAACATGCGACTGACACGATATATCTATTCCTTCCATATAGATGTCTCTATATATGTGTGTGTGTGTGTGTGTGGGTAAAGGAGGGCACATAACGGCAGGATGACCATCTCGAAAGGACACTTGAGAGCGGAAATGACAACAAAGCGATGAAAGGCCAGGCCAAAGAGTGTGAACAAAAATAGAAAAGAGACCAAGTATTATTGGGATTTGGGAAATTTGTAAGAAAAATGGAAAAAAAGGGATTTTTTGTAGGAATAAAATTAAGATAAAGATTGTAGATATTTTTTATTGTTTTAATTTCTATGAATGATAATTTTCGACACTTTTAATAAATTAAATATTTATTTTTTTCCCCTTTAAAACTAAGCCTTTGTGCATTTATTAAATTAAAATATTAAAATCCTTAAATCCCTGGAAATGGTCGTAGTAACCTGTTGCCAAAAATCAGACCTACAGTTGGACGTAAATCAGAAAGTAGACGTAGAAAGTTGTTGAAGAGAAATTCTTTTACTTTGTTTAGATTTTATACAAAAAAAAAAAAAATAATAATAAAAATAAGTGAAAAAAAATGACTGTACGTGAGTATATCCGAAAGTTCCTGCTGATGAACTGGAAGAACCACAAGATACAGATATCAAACGTCCTGGACCTAACAATTCTGACCTTTTCCGCGCCCCTCTTCACCATGTTCGCGGTGATCCTGCGGTGCATGATCCCAGTGGCCCAGAGGTCGGACAAGGTGTACGAGCCGATCGACCTGGATCGATCGTGGCTGGAGATGATCGAGGCCCTGGAACGGTCCCAGAAATCGGCCGGGGAACAGAACTACACCAGCAACACGTTCTGCCCAGAACTGGTCATTGGATGGGCGCCCGAGACGTACAACATCTTCGAGGAGCTAATGACGATCGCCGCCCGATCCCTGACCTCGATGAAAATATCAAAGTATGCCGTTTGCGAGGACCTGGAGAAGGCCATTCAAACGGATTACATATTCGCCGGCATCTGCTTCGACAACTCCCACTTCGAGGTGGACTATAGCTTCGAGGACGGGGTCCTGGCCAGCGACATGTCCATCAAGCCGGTCCTCAACTACACGATCATCATGCCCAGTGAGCTGCGCCAGTCGGAGGGCGTCTTTGCGATGGCCAACTGGATGACCCTCTACAAGGACGACCCCAGGCACTACACCCTGAACAGGCTGAACCAGCCGTATACGGGTGGCTATGTCGGCTACGTCCGGGAGGGTTTCATTCGAATGCAGAAGACAATCACGGAGGCCTTCCTGCAGGTCATCAGCCGGAAGCCGCTGCCGAAGGTGGTGCTGCGACGGTTTCCGGTTCTCGGTAGGAAGGAGGACCCATTGATGATCTTCCTGGAGTACGGATTGGCATTGTTGCTAGTAATGGGTTACCTGTTTCCATCACAGTTGCTGGCTTGGGTAAGCTTTTAAAGCTTTTCCTCTTCGGCTTTTCATGCCTTTTCCGCTAGAACTGATTGGGAATTGTAGCAGAGCTTTCTCAACCTGTTCTAGCCCTGAAAGTGACATTACCTTCAACAATTATCCCCCTTTTCAGCAAATGGTTAGCGAGAAACAGTCCCAATTGCGTTTATTTCTGATTAATATGAACATTGGCAACATTATCCACTTCCTGTCCTGGTACTTCAAAGGAGTCCTCTACCTATTCATCAGCTCGTTGATCGTAACACTTCTCTTAAAGGTAGGAGGAGTGAGACTCACAGAGAACCCCAAAGAAATGGTTCGTTTTTTAGGTCCACTGGAGCAACGATCATGCCGTCCTGACCCAAACACCCTGGTACATCGTGCTAATCGTCCTGACGACCTACAACCTCTCCAGCACTGCCCTGGTCATGATGATAGCGGCCTTCTTCCGGGAAAGCACCCATGCCGTCCGGGTGGTCACCCTCATCTGGGTGGTGTCCTACATGCCCTCGTTCGTCCTGTGGAACAATCCGGAAGTCAGGATCATGACACTGCGCTATGCCTCCTATCTCCTACCCAATGTCGTGGTCATGATGGTATTTGAGTGCATCGTTGAGCGGGAAATGCTCTTCCAGAACACCTGGGAAAACATCTCCTACGATCTGAACTACGACAATGGCCCCATAACGGTGCAGACCAGTACCTGGGTGTTCTTAAGCCATTCGGTGATCTACTCCATCATCGGCATGTACTTGGATATGTGGCGGGGCGTGGATCGGTCCACGCAGAAGCTCAAGAGACCCAATCGATCGAATAGTTTGGGGGAGGAGGGCTACCACGATCATGGGGACAGCTTCAGCCATCAGGGCCAGGGGATTGGGGTCAACTCTACCAAGATCTACGAAGTGGAGCCCTCCCACCGCCGCTTCAAAATCAAAATCAAAAAGTTGTGCAAGCGATTCGCCCCCAACGACCGTCCGGCCCTCAACCTCTTCACGTGGAACGTCTACGAGAACGAGGTCACCGTCCTGATGGGCCACAACGGGTGCGGCAAGACGACACTCCTCAAGATTCTCGCCGGGATGCTGGAGCCCAGTCGGGGCACTGTCATGGTGTCGAACTACAACATCCAAACGGAGCGGAAGGCCGCCTCCATGGAGCTGGGCATCGCCTTCAACAGCGACATGCTGCTGCCCAGCCTCACCGTGATGGACAACCTGAGGTTCATTTGCCGGGTGAAGGGCATGCACAGCTCCACGGAGGTGGACGAGCAGGTGAGCTTCTACATGTCCACCCTCCAGCTGGATAGTTTGAAGAACAAACGGCTTCGCAACCTGACGTCCCGGGACCTGTGCCTGGTGTGCATCTGTTGCGCCTTCGTCGGCCACAGTCCCATCATTCTGATCGATGACCTGCACTCGGACCTGGACAAGAGCTCCCAGGCTCTCGTCTGGGGCCTGATCAACGAGGAGAAGTCCCGCAGGACCATCATCCTGGTCTCCAACTCGCCAGTCCTGGCCGAGAATATAGCCGATCGCATGGCCATCATGTCGAATGGAGAACTCAAGTGCACAGGCACTAAGCCGTTCCTCAAGAACATGTATGGACATGGTTACAGATTGGTGAGTGTATCTAGAAGTGTTCCTAAAAGAGATTATTACTAAAAAATAGACAAAAAGATGTAGAAGAGTGAGGGAATGAATAGGCAAAAGTTCAATAAACAGACATCTGAATAGATTAGCGGACAGGCGGACAGAAGATCTATAAAGACATCGACGGACACACGGACAGCTTAACGAACGGACACTAATTCTACAAAATAGACCAAAAGACGGACAGCAGTTCCATAGAGACATAGACGGACACGCGGACAGCTTAAGGCATAAAAAGTGTAAAAAGTTAAGCAAATAAACGGACAGAAGGACAACAGACTCCTAGGCACTTAGAAGGACATCTGAATAGACCTGAATAGGAGAAAAATGTTACGATAGGACTTAGTAGAAGCTACTACCAACACCCTACTACCCATCTTAAACCCCACCCCTACCCACCAGACCTGCGTTAAAGGCAGAAACTGCAAAATCAAAGAACTCAACGCCCTGATGGGCCGATACATGCCGAACCTGACGATTGAGACAAACATTGGCTACAAAGTCACCTTTGTCCTGGAGAACAAATACGAGGACCAGTTCCCGCTTCTCATTGACGACCTGGAGGAGAATATGAAGCATCTGGATGTGGTCAGTTTCCGGATAAGGGACACCTCGATGGAGGAGATATTCCTGAGGTTCGGATGCGAGGAGAACGATCCGATGGGCGGCACCCAGGCGATGGACAATCCCAACACCCTGGTGGACGAATACTATGCGACATTGGACGAGGCCTACGAGAAGGGGAAGGTGAATGGAGTGAGGTTGGGCCTATTGCAGTGCAGGTACTAGCGATGCTTGATCCTTATGTTATCCTTACATCCTTATAATCTTATCCACGATAGAGCTTTATTCCTTAAACGTTGGATTCTGGCCAAACGACATTGGGTGGTGACTCTGTTTGAGTGCGTAGGCTTTCTGGTTGCCTTCCTCTGCACCTTCGCTGGCACTTTCATCTACGGGAAGAACTACCAACTGGTCCCAATTACCTACAACCTCAGCCAGCTGCCGGCGATCGATGCCTTTGCGGAGCTCTTCTCGAGCGACAAGGCCGCCACCGACATGCACGCCTACTACAGGGAACTGCTCTACTGGTACGACGCCAATGTCCTTAACCTGGCCCAGAGTGACGCGGAGAAGTACGCCATGCTGAACCACTCGGAGCTAACTAGCAATGTCAACTACAAGTACATGTTCGGGGCCACCTTCGACCGCGATCTGGTGACCGCCTGGTTCAATAATATTCCCCTCCATTCCGCACCATTCGCCCTGAATGTGGTCCATAATGCGGTGGCTAGGTAAGGCTCGGTCCCTGCTAGTTATGGCCCTAAAAGTTCCTCCTCTTTCCAGGCACTTCTTCGACGAGGAGGCCACCATCGATGTCACCCTGAAGCCCCTGAAGTTTGCCACAAAAATCGGCACCTTTCCGCCCGGCTCCCATGGCGTGGGCAGTGTCCTGGCCATTAACTTGTGCTTCCTTCTGGGCTTCATCTGGCCAGCACTGTCCATTTATCTGATTCAGGAGCGGTGCAGTACCCTGAAGAAGCAGCAGTTCCTAGCGGGCGCCAAATTCGTCACCTACTGGTCCTACACTCTGCTCTACGACGTGCTGCTCCTGGTCCTTTATACCTTGGCGCTACTGGCCATGGTCGCCATCTACTTGCATCCCGTTCACAATTTATCGTTATACTGTAAGTGCAATCGATTTCGATAGTTTTTAGTATATTTTTAGAACTTATCGATAACTTATCGATGACTTATCGAGTTTATAACTGATTTTTTATCTACCCAACTGAAGAATAATAACTAGATCTTGAAAATAAACCATTAAACTCATATGTAAGACATTTAATTAGCTTCTTTGTATTATTTTAAGCTTAAAGAGAACAGCCTATCGATAATCTATCGTTTGATTGAATATTCTTTCGTTCTCTCCAGTGTTTCTTATAGTATTTCATTTTAGTTTTGGCTCTAACATACATTTCAATTAATTAATATATTTTAAAATTTATATAAACTATTAAAAATCGATAGTTATCGATTTTAAAATGCTTAAAAGCCTATTGCATTTTTTTTTAATATGCTTAAGTCTAATATACAAGTCATGTTTTATTATAGAAAACTAAAATATTAATCCCCTTCCGATATATTCCGATATATTCCGATAATTTCGATAACATTTCCCCATTTATTGTCCCTTCCAGTTTTCCTCCTGTTGGTGTTCATCATGGGATGCCTGTGGTTGGTATTCTCAATCTATTTAATAGCCGAGATCTGCCCCAATCCCTGCCTGGGCTACATGAGTCTCTGCTGCTTGTCCAGCGTGGGAGTGATATGCTTCACCATCATGTACTCCCACCACTACACGGACCCGACACCTGTGATCCAGGTGTTTGCATTCTACGTCGTGGCTGAAATCATCTTCATTCTCTTCCTAACCGTCGAGAATCAGATCATATGCTCCGACAGCTTCGTCAAGTTCGCCTCCAAAGTGGTCTACAATTGCAACTCCATTCCCAATTGTTGCAGTTGAGTTTTTACATTTAAATTGATGTTTTTTTTTAGTCCCTAATAGTTGATCCTTTTCTCCGATTGTAGAGGAAATTGCCTTCACTGCCCCGGATACCCGACTCGCTAATTTGTTTATTGTGCTGGCATGTCATCTGTTCGTCGTCGCCTTCGCAATGCTGTTCATCGAGTTCTATGCGATCATGGGCTTGGGCTTATGTCGCGGCAGCTCCAAACGATCGGATCATATGTCCGGAGGCGAGGACCTGTCCAATAGCTGGCTGATACGCAGCCACGTGTCCATGCCAACGGCGGACACACCCGTTCAGACCGAACGCCATCGGGTTAGTCGGATGCCCTCCAGGTCCCGGCCCGAACACGCCGCCGTCCTCCTTGGTATTTGCGCCAAAAGGCGTAGGATTGACATTCTCAAAAAGTTGGATTTCTATTTGGAGAAGTAAGTATACCTGGAAAGGAAGCCACATCCCAAGTTTTATTGTTCTAGGCCTTGGGATCTCTGAGTTATAAGAGGTTGGGTGTTGGAAACAGGGTATCAGGGTTATAGGGACTTCTGCACGGGATCTATCGATGAATAGGCACTTCTGCATGGCCGTCCCTAGAACTTATCGACGAATAGGGACCTCTGCACGATATCTTTTGATACGTAGGAACTTCTGCAGGGGATCTTGAGAAAAACCGGCTTAATTTTTAGGTCTTTGGGATTACTATTGAGATGGAAAGTGATATATTTTGAAAACTAATAGACCAACAGACGTACAAAGTCTCTATAAGTACAGGGTATTGTTACAGAACTTTTTCCAAGAAGTACTTAGTGCTTAGGAATTGATTAGGAAACCATTTCCCTCTCCATATACCATATTTTATTGAAAAACTAGGCATATATTTGATAAAAATCTCTCAAAATTGTAGAAAAGAGTGCGTTAATATATCAGGATCCAATAGCTCCGGCAAGTCCACCCTCCTGAAAGTGCTGGTGGGGGAGGCGAGGATGAAGAGTGGGCAGATCTGGATCTGCGGCCATTCGATGGAGAGATACCGCTTAAGGTGCTACCGCCTCATCGGCTACTGCCCGCAGTGGGACCGCCTGCCCTCGGAGTACACGCCCCGGGAACTAATGTTCATTATCGCCCTGATCCAGGGCCATCGCCGGAGCATGGCCCGGGAGCTGTCAGAGGCTCTGCTGCGGATGCTGGCCCTTACCACCTGCTGGAATCAGTCGGTGCGCCTCTGCACCACCGGACAGACGCGGCGTCTACTGTTCGGAGTGGCCGTGATGGGGTCACCCCAGCTGGTCCTAATAGATGGTGTGCCGGCGGGCATAGATCCCACCGGGAAGAGGACCGTCTTCACAGTCACCTCGCTGATGCAAGTCCGGGGCTCCAGCTTCATCTACACGCATCTGAACAACTTGGACGCGGAACGGTTGTGTCAACGGACACCGATCCTGATGTCCGGCCAGCTGTGGATGGTCGGTTCCTTCGACGAGGTCAGCCAGAACTACGAAGAGGGCTACCAGCTGGAGGTTAGATTCAAGCGGAAGGTCAACCCGAACGTCAGCATGTCCAGGACCACCTGGAACCGGATCAACCACTTCCCCATGTCGCCGCAGAAAAAGTTCAGCGCCTTTATGGAAATTAAGTTCCCCGACGCCATTCTCAAGTAAGTTTTTAATTTTATTTAAAAAATATACACAATATCCTTATGTGTCATGTCCTTCAGGCGAGAAAAAGAGGACTCTATGGTGTTCCAAATGCCACTCGGTTCCACCTCCTTTTCGGAAATATTTTCTATCGTTCGCAAGGATGCTTTTGAAATGAACATCGAGGACTACTTCATCACCCGGAATATGCGAATGGGTCTGGAGATATATGTCTACGATCGAGAGTTCGAGGAGCCCCATGCCTAAACGACAAGTTATGGAAAAAAATATATATTCAGGGATAATTTCGAGGATACTTTTGTCATACTTTCGAATAAATAATAAACTTTATACATTAGTTGGAAACTGAAATGGAGCTGTTTCCTAAAAAGGGAGACCTATATCATTTTTCTAAAATTAGTAACATTTTTAAATATTAAAAAACTTTAAAAAACACACCTCCCACCACTATTTCTGCAACAAGTGTGGAATATCGATGTTTTTCTCATCGATGTTTCTTCTAGAATGCCATCCCTAGAATCTATCGATGATTAGGGACTTTTCCACGGTATCTGTCGATAAATAGGGACTTCTGCACGGAACCTATCGATAAATAAGGACTTTTGCACTGCCATCCCTAGAATCTATCGATGATTAAGGACTTTTGCACGGTATCTGTCGATAAATAGGGACTTCTGCACGGAACCTATCGATAAATAAGGACTTTTGCACTGCCATCCCTAGAATCTATCGATGATTAAGGACTTTTGCACGGTATCTGTCGATAAATAGGGACTTCTGCACGGAACCTATCGATAAATAGGGACTTCTGCACGGAACCTATCGATAAATAAGGACTTTTGCACGGCCATCCCCAGAATCTATCGATGATTAAGGACCTCTGCACGGAACCTATCGATAAATAAGGACTTCTGCACGAGAGTATTCCGCCAAAAGAGGGCGCTGCACAGGATTAATACCAAAAAGTTTATTCGCGTTACAAAGTAATTTGAAAAATTCAATCGGAATGGCATTTTGTGGAACCGCAAATTTGGAAACTGAACAGCCAAAGGAAGAAACCAAAAATTTAAACATCTTCGAACTGAAAGCACCAACAATTTGGAAGGATCTGCAGGATCCAGGAGGCCTAGCAGTCCGAGCAGTTGACTTCGCCGCCAATAGTGGCCTGCTTCTTGAGGCTCTTCTGGAGACGGCGCTCTATCCGGCGGAAGATGCGCTGGGGGCGCTGCGAGAGGGTCGCGAGGAGGCGCTCGTAGAGGGAGGTCTTCAGGTGGGCGAAGCTGCCAATGAAGTGCCTGAGGAAGAAGACGGCGGCCTCCACCTGCATCCAGGGGCTAGCGGGGTTCTGGGCAGTGGCCCAGAGGTCGTCCATGATGGCGGGGGTGACCATGGCTCGCAGGGTGTTCGCGACGCGCCGGCGGAAGAGGCGGAAGCGGGAGGAGCGGCGCAGGCCAGAGTCCTGGTGGGTGTCGCGCAACTTGACGCGGTCGAAGAGGGTACTCATCAGCTCCTGGACGAGGGGCTCGAAGGCGGCGATGTGGGGGTTGGCGACGTTGCCCAACTCCTGCAAGAGCTTCCGCCACAGGTTCAGGGTCTGCTCCACGGGGTACCAGTCGCAGTACCTCGCCACGTGGAGGAGCAGCCCAAAGACCCGTCGTCTAAGGTCCACCGCCACCTGGGTGTCGGCGCCTTGGGTCACTGTGTAGGTCGTGGCGGCCAGCTGCAGGAATATGGCCAAGTAGTTGGCCACGAGGGCCTTCTTGTCCTGGGCCACCGCCCTCAGGAACTTGTCCTCCAGGCCGCTCCCCATCTCGAAGACCTCCAGCTCCAGTTCGAGGGAGACGCTGGCCGACTCCAGGAGGGCCACCACCAGGTCGGAGGCCTCTGCGTGCAGCTCCTCCTCCTCGTGCACCAAGATGAGGTGCATCCGCAGGACCACCCGGCTGTTGAGCAGCTCCTCCGTGTCCATGTAGCCGAATCGGGTCCAGGCAGCACACACCTGGAGGGAGAAGGAAGAGAAGGCTCATTGGAGGAGCAGGAATAGTAGATGCATCCCCCCGGTACCCACCTTCAGGCACTGCTTCTCGCCGTCCAGTCCTATTTCCTGGTAGCCCATCAGCTGCCCCACGAGGGTCAGAACGTGGGGGGCCTGCAACCAGAGGCCGCGCTCATTGAAGTACTCCCGAATGGGATACACGTTGCTGGCATACTCGCGGGCCTCCTGGGGCAGCAGCTGCAGGAGCTCGAGGAAGGCGCGGATGGTCTCCGGGCGGTCCTGGACCAGCTTCTCCGAGAGCTCGGCCAGCTCGTTGGACCACGTGGCGAAGTGGAGGCCCAGGTCGACCAGGCAGAGGCACAACTGGATGACCAGGGGCCGGCACGCGGGCAGGAAGGCGGCCTCCTGGAGGCACTGGGTCAGGCCGCTCTTCAGCTGGAGGACCCTCTCCACGCGCATGGTGCGCGACTCGCGCCTGATCTTCAAGCGGATGGTGGTGGCCGCAAAGAGGAGCACGTGCATGGGCTGGCTCTCCACGTCCGCCAGGATCTCGTCCAGGGCCGGCCAGGCATTGGGGGACATCTGGAAGTGCCTCAGGTATCTGTCCCTACTGGTGGAGCCCTCCTCCACCAGGGTGTTCAGGGCCTCAGTCACAGCCTCCATGGAGTAGGGGTTCGACGCCCTCATGCGGTACAAGATCGACAAGGACTGGACGGGAATTGTTTATTTTTTAATCCAATATTTTGCTCCAAAAACTCACCATGATGATAATCAAATAAATTCAACTTGAAAGTTAAGTTAAATTTGGAAAAATGCGGTTCACAAAACCCGACTGGTTCTATTTCAGAAACTAATATTAGACTCTTGGAAAATATTCTCGAAAAAATACTGGGAGCTACCGGAAAAGCTAGTGCTCGCTGTGAGATCTCAACAAGGATTGAAGGTTTCTCGACAAGTTCCAGGCATGTGGACGGAATTGAAAACTCAGGGAGTACTTGTTGGGATGGGTTTCTGGAATATGAAAGTGTTTCCCCCCAAAATCGAAACACAGCGTACGTACAGATAAAGTTTAATTTCAATCGTAAAGTATACATTTAACATAATTTGTAAATTCTCATATGTATCGTAGAGTTCTCGTTTGTGCCACACAGTTTAAAATTGTCTTATTTACATTTTATGCTTTGGTTGGATTTCTAAGTACACCGAAATAAATACAATAACTACTATTACATCGTTTGTAGGCGCTGGGAATAGTTACTTCGACCAGAAAGTAGACTTCCATCTGCGGCCAATACTTTGTAGTCTACATCCGTTTCTCTTATGAATGAAGTTTAAAAAAAAAGTACAAGTCACTGGCATTGAAGTTGCAGATCAAGCATATATATGTGTATATAAATAGATCTCTTTTTTTCACAGTGTACGCTTCTCTCGATGATCACAATGAAATAAGGCATTAAAGCAGCTACCTATTGTCTGGTCGATCTTATATATTATTTTGTGTCAAAAACTTCAGGTTCTCATTAGCCACTGCTCTATATAGCTAGACATGGTTATATATACGATTTCACTCTCTGTGTGTGTGCTTGAGTTGAGGTCAGGATCGGAACTAGTGTCCTATCAGGTAGCAGTAGTTGTTTCAGGTTTCAATACTCGTTTCCTAGCAGGCACTTGCACAGCCTCTTCACATCATACCGCTGCCTAATTATTTGATTTATTTTTTTTTTTTGGGAGTAGGCGAGGGGGAAAAAGCAAATATAGCTTAATTAAAATTAGTTGATACATCAAAAAAAAGATTGGTTTAAAAAAACGGGGTTAGTATGTACAATTAGTTAGTTAGCTCGTCTAAGAAACTACAGTGTGCAGAGGGATAGCGCGAGGTTAGTGCTATGAGGCCTACAAAAATATTACCAAAATAATCGTAGCTACACAACAAAAAATAGCTTTAAGGATAATGCCACATGTCGAGGAATAGTGCTTGGTTGAGTGCTTCGCGGTGATGCTCTGCAAAAGTATGCATATGTGATGGCAATGGGATGCGGTGTTGAAGCCAAAAAATCCAAAAAATATGCCTCATTCCAAGCCCATTACAGAAGCCAAGGTGTTGGGTGGGTTTTTGCAGATTTCAGTGTCTTGTGTCTGTTTGGTTTTTGGGGGAATGGCTACTACGTTTGGCTTTGGCTCACTGATTGGCGCGCGTATCCTCGCGCTGGTACTTGGCGAACTCCAGGAAGATCTCCTCCAGCGTCGTCTGGCTCACCGAGTAGTCCTCCACGTTCAGCTGGTCGCGATTGGTCTCCATCAGGCCGAAGATCCGGGACCATTTCACCCCCGTCAGGGGTATGTAGAACGTTAGGATGCCCTGGTACTCCTCTCTGTAATATCAAAAAACATTAAAATTCATTCAAAACTAAGCATTCTTAAAAAAATACACAAAAAGGCAACTTGAATGCTTCAAATTCTAGTGACGAAAGTGCTTGCAGTCAGCAAAATGTGTTAGTTTATAAAAATAATTATGATAATGTGCCTCGAAACTGATTTAAAACTATTTTTAAACTTTTTTCACAACAGATATATCTTTCTCAACATTTAAATCAATATCTTAAGTAAAATTCCAGTGACGAAAGTCCTTTTACTAAACAAAATATATGATTTAATATATATAATTATGATAATGGGCTTCGAAACTCATTTAAAACTATTTTTAAACTTTTTTCACAACAGATATATCTTTCTCAACATTTAAATCAATATCTAAATTGAAATTCCAGTGACGAAGGCTCTTTTCATGGAAAAATTAAGTGATTTTATATATTTAATCAAAATAATAGGTTTAAAAATCATTCAAAACTACCTTTAAACTTTTTTCACAGCAGATATATCTTTTTCAACATTGAAATCAATAATTAATATAAAATTGCAGTGACGAAATAAAGTGATTTAATACATATAACAATGATAATGTGCTTCAAAACTTATTCAAAACACATTTTAAGCTTTTTTCATTACGAATATAAATTTGTCAGCGCTGGAGTCAACATATTAAGTAAAATTCCAGTGACGAAAACACATGAAAGGGTTCAAATATGTAACTAATAACTAATAATACAAAAAAATGTAAGACTCACTGTAGTATCGAGTGCGGATATTCGCGCTCCACAAACTCCTTGACCGCATCGATCTCCTGCTGTGCCATCTGGACGGACACCGGCAACTCATCATCGTTCCTCACCTGGAAGGCACTACCATTACCTGCCGCACCGCCGCCACTCAAGCGCCCCTGACGCCCTGCCTCCAGATTGCGACGCACCTTGATCTTGAGGATCAGTCCCTTGGAGAACTTGTTCTTCAAATGCTGTGTGGAGCCGATGCACTTGAACTCCCCGTTCACCATGATGGCTAGTCGGGTGCACAGCGCCTCGCACTCCTCCATGCTGTGGGAGGTGAGGACGATGGACTTGCCGGAGTCCCGGATGCGGCAGACCATGTTCCACAGCTGACGCCGGGCGGCGGGATCCATGCCCGTGGTGGGTTCATCCAAATAGATGACGGACGGACTGCCAATTACGGCAATGGCTGTACTCAGTTTTCGCTTATTTCCGCCACTGTAGGCATGCGTCCTCTTGTCGATGTGCTTCATGAAGCCAAAGGACTTGGCCAGGTCCTCGGAGAGCTGCTTAATCCTGGACTCTTGGACGCCGCGCAACATGCAGAATATCCGCAACATTTCCCGACCCGTCAGGTCGTCCAATAGGGCGTCGAACTGCGGACAGTAGCCGATCATCTTGTAAATGCTGTTCATGTTCGATTCCAGGCTCAGACCCTGGACATAGGCCGATCCGGAGCTGATCCGCTCGTCGCCAGTCATCATCTTGAAGGTGGTCGTCTTGCCGGCACCGTTCACGCCCAGCAGCCCAAAGCATTCGACTCTGAAAGAAGGGAGGAAATATTTCATTAAAAAACAAGAATGGAAAGCTAACTTCGGGCGGAGCCGAAGTTGATATACCCTTGCAGATATGTGACAGCTTATATTATTAGATATATATCGGATCTTATATAGTCGGCCGATCCTTATTTAACTCGGCAGATCAAATTAGTTGGCCGAAAGTAGAATCCATACAAAGTCCCAGTCTTCTAACTTAAAAAACAACAGAGATATGGCATTTCCGATCAATCAGTTATATGGCAGCTATAGGATATAGTCGGCCGATCCTTATGAAATTTGGCAGATCGAATAAGTCTGCTAAAAGAGAAGTCCGCAGCAAGTCCCATCCTTCTAACTTTAAAAACAACGAAGTTATGGCATTTCCGATCTATCAGTTATATGGCAGCTATAGGATATAGTCGGCCGATCCTTATGAAATTTGGCAGATCAAATAAGTCTGCTAAAAGAGGAGTCCACAGCAAGTCCCATTCTTCTAACTTTAAAAACAACAAAGTTATGGCATTTCCGATCAATCAGTTATATGGCAGCTATAGGATATAGTTGACCGATCCCGGCCGTTCCGACTTATATACTGCCTGCAAAGGAAAGAAGGATGTGTGCAAAGTTTGAAGTCGATAGCTTTAAAACTGAGAGACTAGTTTGCGTAGAAACAGACAGACAGACGGACAGACGGACAGACGGACAGACGGACAGACGGACATGCTTATATCGACTCAGGAGGTGATCCTGATCAAGAATATATATACTTTATAGGGTCGGAGATGTCTCCTTCACTGCGTTGCACACTTTTGACCAAAATTATAATACCCTCTGCAAGGGTATAAAAAGAGTTTTAATAAGAAAACTTCAGGGTTTTGGGCCCTACTCTAAAGGGTCTACATCCAAGCCAATCTTCTCAGGATATTTAAAATGAAATACTTATAAGGATTCGTGGATCAATTCTTCACAATTCTCCATGAAAGCCCGCCTTTGAATTTTTCAATCCATTTTTTTGACACACTTTCCGATTAGATCCATTTGGAAATCCGGGAAACCCACATTTGGCCACCGCCGATGTCTATATCTCTGTCAGTTCTTGCGGAGTGTCTTAATCGATTTCTGTATCGATTTCCCACCAATCTGCATCAAAATCTGAATAAAAAATATTTTTTTGAAATTTTCTCGATTTTTCCAAGGGGATCCCCTTAAATTGCGAGAAGCCCCAATATGGCCCACGCCGATGTCTATATCTCTGCCAATTTTTGTCCGATTCTCAAGCAAAGCGTCTTAATCGATTTCTATATCGATTTCCCACCAATCTGCATCAAAATCTCAGTCAAGAATATTTTTTAGATTTTTTCTCGATTTTTCCAAGGGGATCCCCTTAAAATGCGAGAAGCCCCCATATGGCCCACGCCGATGTCTATATCTCTGTCAGTTCTTGTCCGATTCTCAAGCGAAGTGTCTTAATCGATTTCTATATCGATTTTCCATCAATCTGCATCAAAATCTCAATCAAGAATATTTTTTAGATTTTTTCTCAATTTTTTCCATGGGAT
The DNA here is from genome assembly GCA_035047585.1 of Drosophila monieri. Lineage (NCBI taxonomy): Eukaryota > Metazoa > Arthropoda > Insecta > Diptera > Drosophilidae > Drosophila > Drosophila monieri. The sequence continues at coordinate 6,988,468 of JAWNPJ010000061.1, read as the reverse complement.
CCCCTTGAAAATGGGGCAAGCCCCTAATAGGCTACTCCGATGTCTATATCTCTGCCAATTCTTACCCGATTCTCAAGCGGAGTGTCTTAATCGATTTCTGTATCGATTTCCCACCAATCTGCATCAAAATCTCAGTCAAGAATATTTTTTAGATTTTTTCTCGATTTTTTCCATGGGATCCCCTTGAAAATGGGGCAAGCCCCTAATAGGCTACTCCGATGTCTATATCTCTGCCAATTCTTGTCCGATTCTTAAGCAGAATACCGTTAAAGATTTTTAGATAAATTCCCCATCAATCTGCATAAAAATGGCCATGATGTTTGTAGAAAGTTATCTGATGTGTGATTTTAAAAAAGGACTCTCTAGAGTCTGAAACGTGGGAACTATTTTTGGAAATTAATTTTTGAAATAAAAACTCACTCCTGAACGCAGAGCGACACCTGATTGACAGCCAAAAATTGGCCATAGTATTTGGTGACACGATCCAGGACAAGATTTTTGTTTGCCAACTCATTGGAAGTCATGTTGAGGATGCGTTCCCTCTCGGAGGCCACGTCCTCGTCCAAATGACCCTCCGGCGGTGGCGGCGGTGGCTTCCTAAAAACACAAAAAGTTTCAACAATAAAAGGAATTTCAGATTTTTCGATTAATTCAGAGATACTTACGATACAATTTTACGGATATTGTAGATCAGTTCGTTGATCAATCGGAATTCCAGGACGATGATAATTAGGAAAAAAACGACACCAGTGACGGCCATGTAGACGGTTTCCGGCAACACTCCAGGCTCCTGCCAGGCAAAGTAGGGCTTGATGTCTGAAAGGACATAAAATAGAGATATATAGGATAAAGGACTAGAATATATTAAAATTTGAAAGAGAAAACTTACTGCAACACTGCGGCACCAGTTCGCAGAGTATCGTCGGCGGTATGTAGCCCACCTTGGCGCAGGCATTCCTCGTCGCCGTATTCGTGTACACCTTGTTCAGACCCATGGCCAGGGAGAAGTGTGGGAAGATGCGGAATATCCAGCCCAATATATTGGCCGTGTCCTTGGTGTCGAAGAAATCCGACGACATCACCACCACCACAATGAACAGAGCCATGCCACAGAATATGTTGACGATGGAGACGCGAGCGAAGCCCGTTGCCGGTTCCTTGAAGAACAAGGACATAATGTAGATGAAGGGCAGGACGGCGAATCCGAAGAGTAGGAGGAGGGAGAAGTATCGCCCCAGTTCGCCGAATGTCGACAATCCCGACTCCTGGAAGCAGACAATGGTGATGATGACGATGAGGGCGGTGACCGCATAGGTGGCGAAGTCACAAATGTACTGCGAGCACCAGAACGTCCAGACTTTGACGCCGCCAACAAACTGAAGGAGCTTCGCTCGCGACTCTCGCTCCTTGATCAGAAACAGGATATAAATGGAGCTGACGAAGCACATGCAGAAGCACAGATTGGAGGCCAGTTGTGTGCCCAGATTGTTGCCGGTGCTCAGCTGGGAGAGCAGGGTGCTGGTGGTGTACGGTAGCGGTGCGTTCGTCACCTCTATTCGGATGTTCGGTGAGATCGTCCTGCCAATGGCATTGTGCACCATGTTGACCGTCAGAGGGGCTGTGTGCAGGGCCTGGTTGTTCAGCCAGGCGGTGATGTTCGTGGCATTGAAGCTGGCGGCCACAAGGTAGCGGGAGTTGACTCTCACTTGGATCGTCTTCCCCAGCTCCAAGATATAGTCCTGTACAGTAGAGATTTAAATTAGAAGTATATATGATTTGCCTGTCCACCTGTCCGTCTGTCTAGTCCCTTTACCAACTTCCTCTTTTCCAATTTGAAGACCAAACCTACCGAAAAACTCTCATTTCCCGTCACCTCCAAGCCATAATCATTGCCATACGACTGCGACAGGGACTCATATGTCTGGGAATAGTTGTAGTTGGCAGTATTAATCTTGGCTTGGGACCGATCCAGAACCGTAACTGCCACAGGGTATTGGGTTAAGGAGAAGGTAATGGGCTTCAGTTCCTGGAAAGTGCCCTGGGTCTTGATTATCAGAATGGTGACGACGACAAAGAAGATGGGCATTATGTTCTGGATGAGGAGGAGCAACTTGTTGCGCCACGTGTAGAGGAACTTCTTGAGGAGCATGGCCTTCCATTGATTGGACAGCAGCTGGAGGCCGTTGAGGAGGCGTCGGTTCTCCGAGAAGATGCCATCGGCTGCAAACAGTTAATTGAGCTTATCGGGAGCTATTCCAAGATCGAGTTCAAACACTGCTTACACTGTACAGATTCGTTGTCCTCGTCCCCGGGTCCGCGGTAGCCGGTGCCACCGTTCATAATCTCGCTGGGATCCTTTAGGTTGCCGGTATTATCCTTTTCGGCGCCGACCTTCATGAACACCTCCTCCATGGAGGTAATGCCGACGCCATAACCATTCAAGTGCAGCTCATCCGATTGCTTCTCCAGCTCCCCGAACATGTCCTCGAACTTACTGGAGGCACTGTCCGGCAACTGGTAGGACAACTCAGCACCGATGTCGCATTCCGGCTTAAGATCCGGAATGTACTTGTTCAGCAGGGCAGTCACCTCGTTGGTTTGGCAGTCGTCGCGCTTAACGCAGATCTGCAAGGGGATTTTTTTAGTTAAATAGATCGATAGATACCGATATATATCGAGTGATTGTTCGATTATATCGATAACTCACCAATCGGTAGCCAGAACCGTATTGCTTTTTGAGGAAAAAGGAAGTGCCATGGCACTTCAGCTCGCCATCACACATGATTGCAATCCGATCGCCCAGGACATCGGCCTCGTCCATGAAGTGCGTGGTCAGTAGCAGTGTCCGGCCGATCTTCTCCTGCTGGAGGAGGTCCCACAACTGCCGCCGGGCCGATGGATCCATTCCGGAACTGGGCTCATCGCACAGCACCACCTTAGTGTCGCCGCACAGGGCACAGCACACGGAGAGTTTGCGCTTCATGCCGCCGGATAGCTTGCAGGACGCGACATTGGCCTTGTCCTCCAGCTCGATCATCTTCAGGTACTTGGCCACCTCCTGCTCCACGGCCTTGCCCCGCAGGCCCTTCATGCGGCTAAAGAACCGGATGTGATCCGCCACGCTCATCTCGTCGAACAGGACATTGTGTTGCGGACAAATGCCCAAGGACATGCGGGCGCCCTCGATGTTCGTGCGGATGTCACTGCCATTGATGATCGCCGTGCCGCTGGTGGGCGGGAACATGCCAGTTAGCATCGATATCGTGGTTGTCTTGCCGGCACCATTGTGTCCCAGGAGCACCGTGATTTCGTCCTCGAACATGTTCATCGATAGGCCCTTGACGACCAGCTTGTCGGCGAACTTCTTCTTCAAGTGTCGCATCTGAAGACCGATGTGCTTGCTGGCCGGCTCCGCTTCGAAGGCATTCGGATCACGCTGCTCCAGATATCCATTCGGTATGTCCTCCACGCCGGCATACTCCCGTTCGCCACACCAGAACTCCCGGGTGAAGGGGAAGTTCCATGGCTTCGGCACCCCAAAGCTGCCCGGCATTATCTGCTCCACGTAGAGGCAGATGGTCATGTAGATGACACACGACACCAGCATCATAATCATCACAGCACCGATCGTCAGGGTATCGTCCACGGAGACTGGCGTGAAGATGTTGCTCCATTGTAGGCCTTCGCCCGTTCCCTCAAAGCCGAGGATCAGCTTGATGCCGAAACCCATGGCCGTGTTGGAGACCAGACACCAGCCCAGCTTCGGGCCGAGTGTCATGCCGTCGTACGAGTTGATCGTGAAGGAGTACGGTATGTAGGCAATGAACCAAATGAGACCCGTAACCGCCGCCGCTGTACTGGCCCGGGAGAAGAACGTGGCCATCATGAAGCAGAAGCATATACTGGCGATTATGTAGATCATCAGGAAGAAGACAAGGGCCGTGAAGCTGGCATGGGTCAGGACAGCCACGTCCTCCGACCAATGGATCTTGACCAGAATGGCTATCAGGATGGCCGATATGGTTAGCATTATGAAGGACTTGACGAACCAGGCTGTCCAGTGGAGCCAGTTGCTCAAGCCCATGATCTTCATCACCTCCTTCAGCTGTTTCTCCTTCTCGGCGGTTATGTACTGAAAGTTGAATAAAAAAATATAATGAAGGATAATGAAATAATAAAGGATGCCCACTAACCTTTGTTATGTACGTGCAGGGATATATGAAGCTCAGCAGTATGATCAGGGACATTATCGATGACATGCCCTCCAACAGTGGATCGAAAATGTACGATGGATACGGATATCGTTGCATATATATATCCGGCAGCTCTTCGCCTCCGTTCGATTTGTTCCTCAGGAATGCCATCGTCAGTTGGTGTTGCAGCGGCAGGAATCCTTCCCGGAGATAGCCCACAGGTATGCCACCATCGTCGTCGCCCCCGTTCCGGGGACCTGTCAGATCGATCGTCGGAAAGAGTCGCATCGTCAGCCAGGTGTTGGCGATGGCGATCGTTGCCGTTCTCAGCTCCGATGGGAATCTCAGCGAGAATCGAAAGTCATCGGGCAGTGTCTCATATCCCGACCAGGAATCATTGAACTGAATGCCGGCAAAGGCACTTTTGCTAATCACATCCGCCTCCAGCTGCCCGGCATTGGCCGAGGAGCATGGCTGGAGATCGAGATGGAGGAGGGCCTCGGTGACCAGTCGTTCCAGGGCGGGACTGTTCGGGGAGTAGCACACCAGGGGGCTGAAGTTGTTGAGTCCATGCAGCGAGCTCCTATTTTTAAATATTTTCATTTTTTACTAAATATTTTTTTACAAAATATTATTCAACATAAAATATTCGGTTAGAAGTTGGGTTAGAAGTTCAATGAAGGGGGGGATAGTATTTTAACTTTAAAATATTATTTAGTTATAGGTTAGTAGTTGTTTCAATGGTTCAACTTATAATTTATGACATCAGAAGTGCATTAAGAACTTTCTAAAAATAATTATTTTTAATCAAAGCAATAGCTTCTGTTTCCAAACAGGTCCTGCCTTCAAAATATTATAAAATGTGACTGGAAATCAGTTGAAATGAGTTACTTATTTAATTAATAAATGAGTTAAGCTACACAAATCATGATGGTTTAATAGCTTAATAGTTTAATTGACTTTTTTGAGAGTAACTTTCTTTGGTTAAATGAAAAGATGAGTTGCGAGAAGTGTTTGCTTTCGCAATCCTGTCCAAGTTTTAGCTTAGTGTTTGTTTGTTTTTGGGTTTTGTTACGGTGCCAGGTTGGAGTTGGTTAGCTTGTTGTTTGTGCTGTGGTTGTTGGTTGTGTCTCGTGTTTACTTTTGAATTGTTTACCTCTGTTGGTTGGGTGCAATCAGCGCTAGGAGCTTGCCAAGGTAGGACGATCTATGCAACGAATTCCTTCAGACGAAAAACATTTACATATCATGTACGAATATATACAAAATAGAAACTGGGAAGGTAGAGGAAAGAAAATGGAAAGAAAATGGAAGAAAACCATACTACAGAAGGCACAGCAATCGAAGCTTTAAGAAAATCTTACTCATTTTCCCCAAAGAGCAAAGAAAAAAAAGCACAACGCGGAAAGCAAATAAAAATTCTAATTGGATTAAAATAAACAATAATTCAAAAGCAACAAAAACGAAGGTGTAGGTGGCTATTTATGTAACACAGTACACAGTGAGCCGTACAATATGCGGCAGCGCCCCTCCCTCCCAGCGCAAAAGAACAGAAGCTGTAAGTGCGATTCTCGACTGTGAGATACTCGAAACTCCCATCTTAAATCTCCCATCTAAGCTTCAAAAAATAGAATATAAAATTGGAGAAAAATAATAATAAAAATAATAATAAAAGCAAATAAAATAAAGCTCCTTAAAAACTTGATAATCGGACAAAAAACGACATCAAATCCAACTATTACTCACTTCAGCAAACTCAGATCTGTAATGTTAAGTGCGGGGTACATCTTTGTTGGCATTTGCTCCGTATCGACCAGGGTGCGGACCAGGACCAGGAGCAGGGAGAATATCGCCGGCAACACCAGCTCGATGATCATCTGCCACTTGTGGTTCCATTGGAGCGTCCAGTTCTTCCAGAGCAACAGGACGAACTTGTCCCAGTTACTGACCTTTGCCATTGTTGCGGCTCAGTTACTGATTTCCTTTCGATTTTGTTCGTTTTGGCCTGTGGGGTTCTCCAGATTAGCTCGACATTAAAATCTCTTAAAATTAAGGTCTGCAAATAAATGGGAGAATAATGCAAATTTATTGATTTTGTTGGTAACCTTCTTCCAATGCTTTTGTTCAAGGTGGCGAAAAATATTCACTGATTGAATATTCAATCGGCACTTATTGATTTCATGGGCCTGCTGTCATTGGAAATTCATAATTAAAAAGGGGTAATCGTAAAGGGATATGGACTTCCCCATAATCGACCCTGTTTACAAGTTCATTGTGTTTTTCGAAAAATGCAATGTCAAGTACTAATGATCTAACGATCTAACGATCTATTTTCGCATCCAAAGTGCTTTTCGACTATCTAATCATTACCGATGGTTATGTTATCGATAGGGATTCACAAAAAAAAATTAAAGCAAATAATAATAAAACACTAAAATGTTGGGTAACTGAATCATAACTCTTGTAATAATCGCATAACACTAAGCACTACCGATAAGATTTCCTAGAAACTATTCTTAAATATTTTACAACTTAAATAGAAAGCTATTTGATTTGTTTCTTTGAATTTCAAATATTAGGGCTTTAAACAAAATAATAATGAGTCACTTCCGTTCTAGACCATCCAATACCCAGTACCTCTCTTTATAGATTCCAAGCCTTTAAAGTTAATTATTTAATACTAAGCTTTTAAGCCATTACTCTAATAAATGCACAAAGTGTGATGACCTTTGATCTCGATTCGAGTTATCGAACTGCAATCGAGGCGTCTGGAGATTCTTAATCTTTCCATGGCCCGATTTACTAAATTTAGAAGGGCTGCCCCCCTAAGATATTTCTTTGTTTGAAAGCGCAAGCCACTTTTCTGCAGAAAACCAAACAAAAATAATTAATTAATTAATTATTAGCAGGTGTGTGCAGTTGCCGTTGCCAACCAGTTGGAACTCGAATAAAAATTAAATGTGTTTCGTGAAAATGAGAACTTGCTGATCTCACAATGATTTGTAAAAAAAAAATCAAGTATACGGCATGGATGTGGGAATGTCAGTCGATAAGCTGGAAAAAATGCTTCCGGAGAAGCTGGTGGGAGGTTTGGACTTGCAAACCGACACTATTTGTTTAGGAATTAGGCCACTTGTAGTCAGAGTGCTTTGATTATGAGGCCTAATTGAAATAATCAATTTTTAGGCTGTTTCTCCCCATTCCCAGACAGACAATTGGCCAATTTCAGGGTCTTCTTATCGGTTTAGAACGCTCTCCTTTAATTTTATGTTTTATTTGATTTTTTTGCTTTATCTAATTGACATTTTAATTGTATTATTTTTGCAATTAAAGTTATAATGAAATGTCATTGCGATTTATGGGTTTGATTAGATTTGCAAAATTGTTCTGACCTTTTAATGGCTTAGCAGCCATACAAAAAATAATATAAAAAAATAATATAAAATAATAATATAATTAAGGAGTTTTTTGGAAAATAGAAACCTCATTATTTATTCCCTGAAGACACATTTTTTTAGCTAGCTAAATATTATATTTAAATCACTCTCCAAACAAATCATAATATTTATTTTTCTCTCTGGACTATTTGGCGGAATATCCAAGTTTGTGGGACAAACCAACCGAAACTTTATGACCACCATGGATGGGCACTGGAATCACACACAACACACAATGTGGAACAGGAATCAACAATGATATCGGGCTGCACCCGGAGTAATGGTAGTTCCCGGCGGAGTGGCATAAATCCACGAAAAAAATGTGTCAGCAACAGCTGTACCTCCGGCTACGATAATGCCACCTTACTCCAACTTACTCACAAAGTACACAATAATAATAATAAAAAAAATATATTAAAAAAAAGTCATATATGTGGAGATATATAGTGACAGAAAAAAGTACCTAAAGTAAAACGTAATCGCGAATACTCCGGCGTATTCGGAGCCGTCTCGACCGTTACGGGTGCCGGACAAGTGGGTACTGAAACGCTCCGGCGGACAATCTTCCGTATTTATCAATGAAAGGGTATACATTTGGAGCGCAATCTACTGAAGGCCAATAAAGCCAATAGCGTTTATTGGTTTCTGGCCTGGCTAAAAAATGATAAGCCAATACACATGTCCCACTCCGGTGCGGCGTTACGCGTCCCAGGGCATTATCGAATAATATTTATTTATTTGAGGGATGTCTGGCACTTTCATAAACTTGAATATTGCAAGTGGATCCATTACTCATGCGATGACCCTTGACTTTTATATTTTTGTATTTCAAATAATGGTTATTCAAATAATGGACTGTCTGAAAAGCGATAAAAAATCGATAAAAGCTGTAATAATATTGTTCTTCGAAATGTACTATTAGTGACCTCTAAGCACATATTAGTTTTAGGGCTTTGAAGTTGAAGACCTAATGGCATAATCGATTTATTCAACAATTACAGATAGCTTCGATAAAAACGATAAAAATAAGTACCAAAAGCCTGTAAGCTCTTATCGATTAATGGCTAATTTGAAACTTGAAACTATTTGAGGGGAAAAACTAGCAATTTGTATTCAATTTTATGACTCAAGTCCCTTAGGACTAATGGCTCTTGTCTTCGTTATGAAAATCTAAGTCTGGAGTGGCCATGGGGCGGATCGGAGCGATAGAGATAAGATTCATGAGAACGCTGGCATTCAGATTATGCTGTGAATAGAAATTCAGGCGAACACCTGTTTTCCAGAAGAGTACTCCTGCTCTTATCGATCCGAGGAACCTATTTCTATGATATCTTTAAATTTATATTGGCCAGAGCCAGAGTGCAAACACGTTTTGCTTTCGTTCCGCTTCAATGGGGTCATAAATACCCGGGCCAGACTGTACTTAATTGTGCCTAAAGGCATTACATTTCATTTTCGGGGTTAGTACTTTTAAGAATTACTTAGCAAAAGCCAAGTAGGAGTCAAGCTAATTATATAAAATAAAGGCAATATTTAAAAACAAAAATAAAATCAAAAAAAAAATAATTTCCTTCGAGCCGGATTTGAACCAGCGACCTATGGATATCCGCGCCACTCTCCCACTCGCCGTCTACAGTCCACCGCTCTACCAACTGAGCTATCGAAGGTCCACGGCAGGCCCCGGCTAATCACTCAAATAAAAATCACAAGAAGCCACTAAGACGACAAAAGTGAAAGGTAAACAATCTATATACTTTGATGTTCATAAATTATTTATAAAAAAAAAAAGCTTGTCTGTGTGTTTCGTTTGGGATGACCCAAGCACTTTATTGACATGGAGACTTTTATACTAAAGTGTCTATAAACGAAATTAATTGAATTAAAATGCGGTTGCTGGGAGGAGAGGAATAAGCAGCCTTCGATAGCTCAGTTGGTAGAGCGGTGGACTGTAGACGGTGGTTGATGAGAAAGCGCGGTTATCCATAGGTCGCTGGTTCAAATCCGGCTCGAAGGAGAGGTTTCTTTTTTTTCTTTTTTTTGTAAAATAGTTTTGACTCTGGCTATCATTAAAATGCATCTAATCTAATCTTTTTGAATTACCACCAAGAGGATCTGCATTTTGTGACTCATTTGATGATTCATTGCCTCTTTGAAGCGACTTCCAATAAAAAGAAACAAATAAAAAGTATCTAGAAAGCCACTTCATTATCATCCATCTGATCTGGACGGGTCGTTTAGAGTTATTTCCCCAGTGGATGTGTCTGACAATGATAGTCCTAATAGAATAATCCATAAAATAGACATTGAGTAGAAGCAATGGAGTCTACAATGAAGTAGACCTCTAGCTGTAGGCGTGTGGCACCTGTTATCGCCACTAGCCGTGGTGTGTGATATGGATTTTACCTAGAATGTACTTAAAGCCATAACCCCAATCTGCAATATGCCACAACCTCATCACGAGGACTCCCACAGCGATGATTCACTTCGACTTTGGCATGTGACTGTCACAAAAATCCAGTCAAGAATCTAGATGGAGTTACTTTTAAAGGGAATACTATTAGAAAAGGTTTATAAATAGTACAGGGTATCTACAAAGATACTGGCCCTGTTAGATTAATTAGATTAGGTACAACTGTACAATAATTGCAAGTATTAGATATTAGATATTAGATATTGTCGATATATGTTCATATATATATTATTTCATTCGCAACTTGTGCGATTAAGCCAACAACCACTTAGAGATAACTATTGGAACGTGGTGTTGGGGGGCATTAGTGCATAATTGATTTGGAAATTGTTCGATGGCTGATTATTATTTATTTATACGATATTTTTGCAGTGTCATTGTCATTTTATCGTCTTTATATTTTTCTCTAAAACAAAAAATTCTATTCTAGACATAGTTCTGTATAAAAAATGATAAAAAATACAAAAAAAACGCTCTATAGCACCATTTTTTTTGGTGGATCGAACCAACACCCACTCTTTAATGACTTTGGCAACCATGGAAGATAACGGTAAATGTCAGGGTCGTACAACATTGGGGACCGGCATCGTCAAATGCGCATGAAACACTCGACAAAAACAACAAAAGCCCATGCCACTAGCGGGGGTGGGGGGGATGTGTGGGCGAAAAGTGTGTATGCACCGTTATACAGACGACATCTTTGGCGCCTCACTCGGAAAAACTAATACCATTAATAGCTCCCATTACATCCATATGCCGGCTCTGTCATACGAAAGTGCGATTTGGCCCACCGTGCGAGCGTCTAATAATTATTAGCCGCCCATACCATGTTAGAATAGACATTTCCCATGCATAGTATTCGGATTACATACCTATGGACTATACAAATTATAGTATATACCATATACTACTGCTATTAGCTTTTATCTTTGGCTGCGTCATAGGTAATACGTGTGTAGATGTAGAATATCTCCCTTTTATTGTTGATTTATTCGTTATTTTGCACGTTGCCCACTTATTTCTAATGTTTCGTATTTGTTTGGATTTTATTTTGGGGAATTATAGTAACAGCTGACTGACTGACACACACTCGCGAGCCGCGACACCCGCTCCAACACACACACACGGCCGATTATAAAAAATAATAATACAAAATTTCAAGTGTTGTATACTTCTAATGCCAAAAAAAAACTAAATAATACGCATCTAAGCATCGATGAGCTTTTTCCCCACCTCCCATCATCGATAGCTCTGCGCCGATAGTCAGTTGGCGCCGATAGCAAGTGCGCGCCAAAAGCCCGAAAGCGATAACTTTTTAGCGAGTGATTTGAATTTCAAAGCTTATAAATTATATTTTAACCATGAAATATCAACTATTACTAGTAGAAGCTATTAATTATAATTAAATAGCATTTTAAGTCTCTCGTTTTCTTAACTAAAATCAAATTCGCTTTCATGACTTCCCTCTTTTCAGTTAAATATTCATGGTGGCATGTGAAAAAGTTCCCAGAACTGAAAAATTTACTCTCCCCTGGGACTCTCATCTATTATGCATAGCATCACGTGGTGAACTTAGTATAAGCCCTTCAATTATTGATCCGGGGAAAGCCCACTGCCCCACTCTATGTAGAATATCCAGGCCAGACATCTGGCCTTGGCAACTGTTGACTCAAACTTCTCGTTACAAGAGTGTTGGCTCTTTAAAATAATTATGGTTATGGTGGTTTTTAAGCCTGGAGTGTGGGAAAAAATATTCACGTTCATATATTCAATCGGAGGCCATTGTCCTCTTTTATTAAAGGAGTGTGAGTTTTGAAACCTCCGGGAAAAAATTCTAAAGATATAATTTGGCAAATAATCCCACTTACCTACCCATTCTTTTTAATATCTTTTCAAAAATCAATTAGCCTTTTTCTCAATAAAAATCAAAATGAATCCTTCCAAGTAGTCTTTGACAAAATGTCACTTTTCAACTTTCTCCACTTGCCTGGAACATCTCGAGAAACCTTCAATCTTTGTCGAGATTTCACAGCGATCACTAGCTTTTCCGATAGCTCCCAGTATATTTTCGAGAATATTTACCAAGAGTCTAATATTAGTTTCTGAATTAGTTTCTGAATTACTTTTTTTATTTGTTTCTGACCAGTCGGGTTTTGTGCTTAACTTAACTTTCAAGTTGAATTTATTTGATTATCATCATGGTGAGTTTTTGGAGCAAAATATTGGATTAAAAAATAAACAATTCCCGTCCAGTCCTTGTCGATCTTGTACCGCAAGAGGGCGTCGAACCCCTACTCCACGGAGGCTGTGATTGAGGCCCTGAACACCCTGGTGGAGGAGGGCTCCACCAGTAGGGACAGATACCTGACGCACTTCCAGAGTTCCCCCGATGCCTGGCCGGCCCTGGACGAGATCCTGGCGGACGTGGCGAGCCAGCCCATGCACGTGCTCCTCTTCGCGGCCACCACCATCCGCTTCAAGATCAGGCGCGAGTCGCGCACCATGCGCGTGGAGAGGGTCCTCCAGCTGAAGAGCGGCCTGACCCAGTGCCTCCAGGAGGCCGCCTTCCTGCCCGCATGCCGGCCCCTGGTCATCCAGTTGTGCCTCTGCCTGATCGACCTGGGCCTCCACTTCGCCAAGTGGTCCAACGAGCTGGCCGAGCTCTCGGAGAAGCTGGTCCAGGACCGCCCGGAGACCATCCGCGCCTTCCTCGAGCTCCTGCAGCTGCTGCCCCAGGAGGCCAGCGAGTATGGCAGCAACGTGTCTCCCACTCGGGAGTACTACAACAAACGCCGCCTCGGGTTGCAGGCCCCCCACGTGCTGACCCTCTTGGGGCAGCTGATGGGCAACCAGGAAATAGGACTGGACGGCGAGAAGCAGTGCCTGAAGGTGGGTACCGGGAGGATGCATCTACTATTCCTGCTCCTCCAATGAGCCTTCTCTTCCTTCTCCCTCCAGGTGTGTGCTGCCTGGACCCGATTCGGCTACATGGACACAGAGGAGCTGCTCAACAGCCGGGTGGTCCTGCGGGTGCACCTCATCTTGGTGCACGAGGAGGAGGAGCTGCACGCAGACGCCTCCGACCTGGTGGTGGCCCTCCTGGAGTCGGCCAGCGTGTCCCTCGACCTGGAGCTGGAGGTCTTCGAGATGGGGAGCGGCCTGGAGGACAAGTTCCTGAGGGCGGTGGCCCAGGACAAGAAGGCCCTCGTGGCCAACTACTTGGCCATATTCCTGCAGCTGGCAGCCACGACCTACACAGTGACCCAAGGCGCCGACACCCAGGTGGCGGTGGACCTTAGACGACGGGTCTTTGGGCTGCTCCTCCACGTGGCGAGGTACTGCGACTGGTACCCCGTGGAGCAGACCCTGAACCTGTGGCGGAAGCTCTTGCAGGAGTTGGGCAACGTCGCCAACCCCCACATCGCCGCCTTCGAGCCCCTCGTCCAGGCCCTGATGAGTACCCTCTTCGACCGCGTCAAGTTGCGCGACTCCCACCAGAACTCTGGCCTGCGCCGCTCCTCCCGCTTCCGCCTCTTCCGCCGGTGCGTCGCGGGCACCCTGCAAGCCATGGCCCCGCTGGTCACCCCCGCCATCATGGACGACCTCTGGGCCATTGCCCAGAACCCCGCTAGCCCCTGGATGCAGGTGGAGGCCGCCGTCTTCTTCCTCAGGCACTTCATCGGCAACTTCGTCCACCTTAAGACCCCCCTCTACGAGCGCCTCCTCGCGACCCTCTCGCAGCGCCCCCAGCGCATCTTCCGCCGGATAGAGCGCCGTCTCCAGAAGAGCCTCAAGAAGCAGGCCACTATTGGCGGCGAAGTCAACTGCTCGGACTGCTAGACCTCCTGGATCCTGCAGATCCTTCCAAATTGTTGGTGCTTTCAGTTCGAAGATGTTTAAATTTTTGGTTTCTTCCTTTGGCTGTTCAGTTTCCAAATTTGCGGTTCCACAAAATGCCATTCCGATTGAATTTTTCAAATTACTTTGTGACGCGAATAAACTTTTTGGTATTAATCCTGTGCAGCGCCCTCTTTTGGCGGAATACTCTCGTGCAGAAGTCCTTATTTATCGATAGGTTCCGTGCAGAGGTCCTTAATCATCGATAGATTCTAGGGATGGCCGTGCAAAAGTCCTTATTTATCGATAGGTTCCGTGCAGAAGTCCCTAATTATCGACAGATACCGTGCAGAAGTCCCTAATCATCGATAGATTCTAGGGATGGCAGTCGGGAAGAAACATCGATGAGAAAAACATCGATATTCCATACTTGTAGCAGAAATACAGCGATGGGAGGGATATTTTTTAAAGCTTCACTCTACTATTAGCTCTATCTATTTCTCTATCTATCATTTCTTTATTAACTTAGTATAACTTGTTATATATTACCCAATATTCCCTTCCCTATATTTTCTTTGCTGTTTGCTATTTTTGGATACAAAAAGGTACTTTAAAAAGAGTGAAATACTTATGAAAAGAACAACAATTATTGAACGGCGCCCGGAGAACGCTGGATAACTTATAATGTACAAAATATAGAAGTACATAGCGAAGAATTACAGATTTAAAATTGTAAACTCGGAAATTGGGACGCATCCTAGAACTTCTTGCCCTTCTTGCTCTTTCGATACTTGGGAGCCTGGCCGAGCATTGGTCCCTCCGCTTGGTTGAGGCGGTACTTGAGCTCCGCCCGGGTTATTTGGACCTGGGCCACCACATTGTTCATGTCCGCCTGGTAGATGCAGTAGTCGGAGACGTTCAGCCGGATCTTGTTCTTCTCCATGGCGCCATACAAAAAGGAGTAGACGATGTGACCCACGGGGATATAGTATTTGAACCAATTGTGAAGGCGGCCACTGAAATAGGAAGGATTAAAATCTTCTAATAGAAAATTAAGAGTAGATGCCACTTACACCAACTCCGATCTATTGTGCAAAAAGTTGACAAACTTGGCCAGATTCTCCACATCTTTGCGAAGACTAGAAATAGAAACAAATAAAATATAAATATAAATAAAATAATAATAAGACCTACTTCTCCTCCGACTCGGCGACCGTGGC
Organism: Drosophila monieri; assembly: GCA_035047585.1. Taxonomy (NCBI): domain Eukaryota; kingdom Metazoa; phylum Arthropoda; class Insecta; order Diptera; family Drosophilidae; genus Drosophila; species Drosophila monieri. Next base: position 6,973,311 of record JAWNPJ010000061.1, on the reverse strand, counting down.
TCCATCCCGGATAAGACGTACTTCCAAATAGAAGCCATGACTGTACTTGTAGCGCAAGTACTGAAGACTTCCGATGGCCAGCATCTCGCTGTCACTGAACAGGATAATGAAATCGGCCAGGACCTTGCACTCCATCTCATCGTTTGTGGCAAAAATAATGGTCTTGCCGCAGTACCGCAAATATCTCAAGATATTCCAGATTTCGCGGCGGGTGGTGGAAGGCATTCCACGGGTGGGTTCATCAAACACCAATATCTTATTATAGGCCACCAGGGTGAGGGCTATTTTTACCTTCTGACGCTTCTCCGCCGTCAGGAGACCACACTTGCGATGCATCCATCCCGTCATGTTGAGCATCAGGCACAGGTCGTGCATTTTCTCGCCGATCTTCTTGTCCGGGACACCGCGAATCATGCACAGCAAGCGGATGTGCTCCCTGGGTGTCAGCTCCTTGAGCAGTCCATCGTGCTGCGGACAGTAGCCCATGTAGGTGTGGATACTTTCCAGGTCGTACTTGAAGTCCAGTCCTCGGACGTAGATCTCGCCGAAGGCGAAGCCCTCCTTTCCCACCAATTGGCGGATTAAATGGCTCTTGCCGCAGTTTCTGGGCCCAAAAATGCCCATGCTCATGTACCTGGAAAGGGAAAGGAGAAACTTAGATATCGTATATATGTATATATCTTAAAAAAACCTACTTGTTTAGGGCAAACGATACTGTATTAATCCTATTGCCGGTGGGAGGAACACTGGCCTCCACTTGGTCCACCAAGAATACAGATTGCTTGCACTTTGTCATATCCGCCTCGGCAATTTTTAGTTTCACATCCGCCACATCGCCATCATCGAAAGGATAAGCAGCAGTTCTCATTTTGTGGAGGCTACAAATCCAAATCTTAATTAAATTATTAATTATAGGCCTTAAGGTCTTACTCTCTTGATGAATGGAACTTTTTCTCGCGGCGATGCAGTTCAATCCAAAATATAAGACACAAGGAAATAATGGCAGTGACTGTCATGAAGAAAATAGCGGGAAGTATTCCCGGGGACATCCACTTAAAGTAGGTATCGACTAAATAGATAAAAAATTTAATTAATAAAATATTAAACTTGATTTATGAAGAAATACTTACAGCGACAATGAGGCACTACCTCGTGCATGTTTTCGGGAGTGCAGGTGGCATGGGCCTCGCATTTGGAACGACATAGTTCCTGTTCCAAAGACTGCGTGTATATGTTACTGATGCCATCCAGTAGCGAGAATCCGGGTGAGAGACACGCTCCGTAGAAGAATATATCATTGCTGTTGGCCACGTCCCAGTAGATGATATACAGGACTATGCCGGAGCCGCCATGGACCAAAACGGAGACGAGAAACGCTCGCATCATCGATTTGTTCACATACATGGCCACCAGATAGGTGATCGGCAGTGCTGCCAATCCAAAGAACGTCATCAGCAGCACGAGTAGGGAGTTCTCATAGAACCCAAAGCCCCCGATCCCCACCAGACTCATAATCACCACAATAATGATCGAGTAGATGAAGAAAGTGAACCAATCCCAGAACAAGTTAATGCCCCAGAATATCTTCAGACCCAAGCCGGCCATATGCTGGAGGAATCTTAGCTTGTAGACCTCCTCCTCGACCAGGGGGATCACGAATACGGAAATGGTCAGCGGCAGTATGCATCCAATAACCAGCGGGGCCTGGATGTGGGCGATCTTGTTGTCCAGCAGGTTGATTTTCATCGAGAGTTGGGTGGGCATTGGATGGTTATTGACCAGGCACATTATGTCATTTCGATCCGCATAGGAAAGTCTAAAAAAGGGGATAAAATCGTTAAAATTATCAAGGATTTTCGTCACCAGTATTGTTTTTGAAAGATTTTAGGGACATAAAGTGTCCCAATCGATTCCTTGACGGAGGTTATAGTAGAAAATAGTTCTTAGTTAGTCCCCATCGATGGGGACTAGGGACTTCGTTATTCAGGTGCTTTCGTCACCTTTCAAAACGTGTTTGAAGAAGAGCTTGCAAAATAATTAAAGAACACTAGAATTTCGAACCAAACTTACTTTAAAATAATATTATGCAACAAATTAAGCATCACTGGGGCCGAGTGGAAGATATCCTGAGTGATATATCCATTGATGTTCTGCTCCCCGTCCGCCTCCACAGCCCCAATGCTCGTTCGGCCATCCTTCTTCTTCAAGTCGTTGCGATAGCTTCCCTTTTCACAGACCAGCGAGTCCTTGTCGAACACCTTTGACCGTGACTCCTGCAGCTTATTCTTGTTCTTGCTCACCGACTGTATGTTTATGTAGCCACAGTCCCGCAGATTGGGAATATTGTCAATGGACTCCACCTTGTCGTCATCATAGGCCAGCTTGATTTCATTCATTCGCTCCTTTGGCACATTCAGCATGACCGATAGTCGGGCTATAATGGCGATCAGTATGAAGCTGGTGATGATCATAATTATCGGCCAGACATTGGGGGCTGTGTGGATCATCTTTTTGTAGAACATGGCTCTCATTCGTTGTCTGGCCAGGTGCTTCTTGGACACAACCTGGTACTTGAATGTTTGAGCTAAATAGTAAGGATAATAGTTTGTTATTGGAATGGCAAGATATACCAATCGATAACCGATTGGAAAACCCTCTCTTCAAAACTTACTGACATCTGGGATGATTTGCTGTTGCAAACGAAACGAAGTTGCCAATTTCATGTAAATGTCGGACAACTCTGCGCCCACAACTCGCACATTTTCGATTCCCAGCTTCTTGCGATCGATCTCCAAATGAATCAATAGTTTCTGCAGTCTCGGCCGATATTTCACCGGCAATCGATAGGTCAAAGTATCGCCTATCTCGTTATCCGGCTCTACGTTCTGTAGGAATTGATTTATGAAATCGGTGATTGGCTGATCCGGTACATGGGGTTTCTTGATTATCACCTGAAATGGGACAACACTCTTGTAGTTTCTTGGAAAAAGTAAAAGTAATTTGAATTTCTCACCAAATCCACGGTGCTGCTGAATTTGGCGCGCAAAAAGAAGGGCGTTCCACTGGCCTCCAGGACACCCATGCTGAGGATTCCAATCCGATCGGCTATATGCTCCGCCTCCCCAACGCTATACGTGCCCATCACAAAGGACCGGTTCTCCTTCTCGCTGATGACAATCGACCAAAAGATCTGCGCCTCCTGACCGGTCAGGCCCAAGGTGGGCTCCTCCAGAATGATGATCTTGGTGTCACCGGCCAGGCAAACGCACAACGCCACCAATTTCTGGGCCCCGAAGCTCAATTGTCCAATCCTTGCTCGCCGACTCTCGACGTGCTGATCCAAAATCGCCAACCACTTCCTCTTTTCGATCTGAAAGCGATCCTGCTCCGTGGGCCGGAGCTTCAATCGGACATGGTAGTCGATGGTCTGCTCGACTGTGAGATGTTTATTGAGGCCATGTTCGTCGAAACGGAAGTCGACCAGGCGACGTGAAGCCTCCTTGGGACCAAAGGGTTTGCCCATAACAGTGACGGAGCCCTTCAGTGGAAACTTCAGGCCCGCCATCACCCGGAGTACGGTCAGTTTGCCGGAACCGATGTGTCCTAGCAAGGCATAGATCTCTCCTTTGTACACCCTCATCGAGATGTTCTTCAAAATCTTCCGCTCTGAGTCCCGGTGGGCGGTGCTCACATGTCGGAGTCGCATCATTTCCACGGAACCCACATCGCCGTATTCAAAGTTTTGCCAACTCGGAGCCCGGCCCAAGTACAGAATGGCGGAGTCACCCTTTGAGTGCTTCCGGCGACGATTGTTGACGATACGGCGGCTGAGGAACTTGCCGGGCATTCTCCATTGGGCCGCCAAGAGGACCAAAAGATAAATCAGAGCGGAGCTAATGGCGGCGGTGAACAGGACAACAAAGTCAATGGTTTTCACATCGTCGGGCGATTCAATACAGAGTCGGAACAGGTTCATGCTAAAGTGCATTTGGCAGTTGAAGAAGGCCACCAGGACGAAGAACACATAGTACTGATGGGCGTCCCAATACCGTTCCAATATAATACAAAATGCGGCGTACATAAAAATCCACAAAACTAGTCCACATAGTACGGCATTGATGGGATTGGCGAAGAGCTTTGCCACCACCATTCCGGTTATGATGAACTCCACGGTGTAGACGACCATAAAGCATATAAATCCCAACATGCCCCAACCAGAAAGTTCACCATCTCTCCCGCCAAAAATCCAAAAAGTCTGAAATCAAAAGAGACAGTTAGTTTGGCGGGAAATTAATAGGCTATCGATAAAATAATCGTTAGAGATGGGAAATTCAAATCAAATATTTGTCCGTTAGTTGTGGTTACATTTCCAATAAAAAATACTCACCGAAACAATACCAATGAAAAGCAAGTCAAAGCAAATCATTCTTATGAACAAAACCAAAAACTTCAGACACCATTGAATCCCAAAAGAGTATCCATAGTGCCATTGATGAACCATAACACCATCCTCCACTTGGGCAGCCACGTTCTTCACAAAAGATACGATTTAAAATGTGAATTAAAACAATAAATGTGAGAAACTTACTCTAATAATGTTCAAAAAAGGTAGAAGGTATATAAAATTATAAAGAAAAGTCGGCAAACGGTGCACATTCATCACCGTGCACGATTCATCGGTTGCCTTTTGCAATACATTATAAACCTCCACATTCGGTTCGGGATATTCGGTTGTGAATTCGTTTCGCAGTCGATGGTACCACTCTGTAAAGATCTGATGTTGCAGCTGTAGAAATCCTTCGCGTATATAGATATCCTGCTGCTTATCCTGATCGGTAACGCGATCCCGGCCCTCATTAATGCGACCGGAACAGCGGGTCAACCAGAGGCGATTCTCCGTGAGAAACGGAAGGATGGTACGAAATTCGCTGGGAAATCGAATCGACAAGGACAGCTTCAGGGGTGTCCCCTCGTCCTCCACATTATAATAGACAACGCCGGCCAATGTGGTCCTCTCATCGAACTGATCCTGCATTTGATCGGCGCTGTTGAAGCCAATGGTTGCATTCAGCTCCAAAGTTTTGGCCACCGATTCGGTGATTTCCCTGGCGAAGGGCACGATGGGTGCATAGGCCAGGATATATTTGGTTTTCTCGCGCTTCGAGTCGGCCAAATGACTGTGGATAGTGTTATTATAGAGTTGTCTTCATAATTCTTTGAATAGCTATCTCCGTTTTCAAACTAAAGTTGAAAGACTCTGAAACTTACGTGAGTATGCTGACGTCCTCCAGCTTGTGAGGGACAATACTCTGTTTATTAGGGGCCTCCCGGCGATTGTAGAGAAGACGCTTGGAATGAGCAATCGGATTTAGTAGTATTACCAGGACCATGATCACCAGGGTCACGGCCTCGAAGAGCGTGCGACGCCATAGATTCAACTCGATGCGTACGTAGCGCTTGAACAGGAGACCCGTGGTGGCCGGCATTATTTTCCAATCTGGTTGTTATTTAAATAACTTTTTATTGATTTATTAAATAACGAACGTGACGAAACTTCTCACACCAGTAAGATTGATAAATTTTATTTTTTGTGAATATTTTTTTTGAAGAAAATATCAATCTGTGCACTTTGATACGTTAGGTTTACAAAAATAACGAATAATGAGAATATCTCCATAGTCGAAGTCTATTCTCAAGGCATATTTCGATTTGAAAAATTTTGGGACTAGAAAAGAGTTACTTTGTTTTTATTTTTTTACTAAGGTTGTTTTTTAAGAGAGACTAACTATATGTAGTCAAACTTTCAGAGACAGTTTATCTTTAAACTGTTTGTAATCTTAATATATTTAAATTTAAATAAATATCCAAAAACAGGACAATCGATAACCTTGCCGCAATAAAAAGTGCTGCCAATTATCCATACCGATAGTGTTGCCAAATCGCGATGAGCTGTTAAAAACGTGCGATAACCGATAACCAGCAACTCGCATCACTAAAAGCAAACCAAGAATGCCGAGTCATAAGTAAAATTTTTTAACAAGTACGAGAAACAACATAAATAAATTATCGAAAGGCCAGATTTAATATTGAAACGCAACCGAGTAGACGCAAACCAAGATGACTGTCACCAATCGGGTAAGTTTAATTGGATACTTATGATAAGTGGATAGAATTAATGGTTTTATTATTGCGGCAGATGGAAATCGAGTCGGCCTACCAAAAAGGCGAGGGATTCCGTTCCTATTACATCCAGAAGATCGAGGAACTGCAGCTCATTGTGGCCGAGAAGAGCCAGAACCTGAGGCGTCTACAAGCCCAGCGTAATGAGCTGAACGCCAAAGGTAATTTTTAAAGAATGACATTCGCATTTTTGCATTTTTCTTTAATTAACTTTTGTTTTGCAGTTCGGATGCTGCGCGAGGAGTTGCAGTTGCTCCAAGAACAGGGCAGCTATGTGGGCGAGGTGGTGAAGCCGATGGACAAGAAGAAGGTGCTGGTGAAGGTGCATCCCGAGGGCAAGTTTGTGGTGGATCTGGACAAGAACATCGACATCAACGACGTGACACCCAACTGCCGTGTTGCGCTGCGCAACGAGAGCTACACTCTGCACAAGATTCTGCCCAACAAAGTGGATCCATTGGTATCCCTGATGATGGTTGAAAAAGTGCCCGACTCCACCTACGAAATGGTCGGCGGTCTGGACAAACAAATCAAAGAGATTAAGGAGGTGATTGAGTTGCCCGTCAAGCATCCGGAACTGTTCGATGCCCTTGGCATTGCCCAGCCGAAGGGTGTACTGCTTTATGGACCACCTGGTACTGGAAAGACCTTGCTGGCCCGTGCCGTTGCCCATCACACCGAGTGCACGTTCATCCGTGTCTCTGGCTCCGAGCTTGTCCAGAAATTCATTGGTGAGGGATCGCGCATGGTGCGAGAACTGTTCGTTATGGCTCGTGAACATGCCCCCTCAATTATCTTCATGGACGAGATCGATTCCATTGGCTCCTCGCGTATTGAGTCCGGTTCGGGCGGCGATTCCGAAGTGCAGCGAACGATGTTGGAGCTGCTGAACCAGCTGGACGGCTTCGAGGCCACCAAGAACATCAAAGTGATCATGGCCACCAATCGTATCGACATCCTGGATCCGGCTCTCCTTCGTCCCGGCCGCATTGATCGCAAGATCGAGTTCCCCCCACCGAACGAGGAGGCCCGTCTCGACATCCTGAAGATTCATTCGCGCAAGATGAACCTCACCCGTGGCATCAATCTCCGCAAGATCGCCGAGCTGATGCCCGGTGCTTCGGGTGCGGAGGTCAAGGGTGTCTGCACCGAAGCCGGTATGTATGCCCTGCGCGAGCGCCGTGTCCACGTCACCCAGGAGGACTTTGAGATGGCTGTGGCCAAGGTGATGCAGAAGGACTCTGAGAAGAACATGTCGATCAAGAAGCTCTGGAAGTAGACGACAACTCTTAAGCGCATCAACTCCCCCACATCCCGTGTGTCCTTTAATTCTTTTTTCATTAAATATATCGGTTAGTAATGTATCTTCTTGTTTCATTTTCATTTTTGTGGGAATATCTAATCCTTTAATTTTAAGATTTAGGCTGTTGCTATCCCGTTTCTTTTCATTTCAAATTTTTGCATCAGAAATCGGGCAGCTTTCGGTGAGTGGCAAGTATATATCTTTATGCATATATATTTTTGAGCGATTTTTGAGCAAAATACCTTCAATGATTCGCATCACAATACGGTGACGCCCCTTAGGATCCATTTTTGTGAGGCAACCTCTTTAAAAATCGAGGAAAAGCGTGGGGAGCCCTATATGGCCCACTGGGAAGGCTATATCTCCGCCGATATTTATCCGATTCACAAACGGAATGCCGTTAAAGATTCTTAGATTGATTCTCCACAATTCTGCATCAAAACCTGGCAACCGATTTTTGGATCCATTTTTTTTCCATTTTTCTGGGGCAACCCCTTTAAAAATCGAGGATAACCATGGGGAGCCCTATATGGCCCACTGGGAGGCTATATCTCCACCAGTATCCAACCGATTCTTAAACGGAATACCTTAAAAGATTCGTAGATCGATTCTCCACAATTCTGCATCAAAACCTGGCAACCGATTTTTGGATCCATTTTTTCTCCATTTTTCTGGGGCAACCCCTTTAAAAATCGAGGATAACCATGGGGAGCCCTATATGGCCCACTGGGAAGGCAATATCTCCTCCGATATTCATCCGATTCTTGAATGGAATGCCTTAAAAGATTCGTAGATCGATTCTCCACAATTCTGCATCAAAACCTGGCAACCGATTTTTGGATCCATTTTTTCTCCATTTTTCTGGGGCAACCCCTTTAAAAATCGAGGATAACCATGGGGAGCCCTATATGGCCCACTGGGAAGGCGATATCTCCGCCGATACTCATCCGATTCTTAAACGGAATACCTTAAAAGATTCGTAGATCGATTCTCCACAATTCTGCATCAAAACCTGGCAAATAATTTTTGGATCCATTTTTTTTTAATTTTTCTGGGGCAACCCTTTTAAAAATCCAAGATAACCATGGGGAGCCCTATATGGCCGAGTGAGAAGTCTATATCTCCTGCCATATCCATCAGATATTGAAAATAAATACCTTAAAAGACTTATGAGTCAATTCTCTATGGATCTGCGTCAAAAAATGGAAATCTTCTGACTTCCTCTATTAACACGAAGCACAACAGTTGGTTACCCTTAATTCACATTGTAATTTGTCATAAAATTTCTTAAAACAGACATAGTGTTTACAGTGGTTTGGATGGGCAAAGTGGAATCTATTGGATCTAAAATTTGAGGATGCGATTAGGACGCGGCTGCCTGCAAGCGTTCCTTTTCTAAGCGGAGCACAGTGCAGATCTGCTCGTCGTCGGCCACGTCCAAGCAGGTTTGTCCCTCGGAGTCGCACAGTGTCGGATTGGCGTGGAGGTCCAGCAGGCAGCGCAGGGCCTCCACGTGGCCACAGCTGGCGGCGTAGTGCAGTGGCGTCTGCTGTTCCGCATCCCGTTGATTCACACTGGCGCCACTCTTCACCAGGAACTCAATAATATCGACGGCATTGCGGTCCGTTGCCCAGTGGATTAGGGCCATGCCGTACTCGTCCAGTTCCTGGATATCCGGCGGCGTCAAAAGCTCCCTCAAACGCGGCAAATTGTTCTCCTTGACATGATCGAAGAGCGTCTTCTCGCTCTCCGGACGATGATCTTCCAGCGGCACCGTCTCAATCGAGTGCACCACCCAGCCGGTTGTCCGGGCCGACTTTTTGCGCCAATTGGGCTGGAGTTTCTGCAGCTTTTGGACATACGCACGCCGGGCATCCGTGGCCGTCATCTTGCCGAGATTATGCCAAACCAGCCACTTGTTTCGCGCCTTCAGGTGTAGTATGCCGGGACTGGGCTCCGTACAGGGTCCGTCAATGGCCTGCTTGTAGTAGCCGTAGAACTCCAGCAGATCTGCAGAGGCCAGGGAGGAGGTATTCCCAGCCACGTGCTGGGTGGCGCGATAGAACAGCTCCTCCTCCGGATCCGAATCGCTGTCGGACATTACAGTAAAAAAAAAATGTAATAATGTGTGGTGATATAAAACCTAGAGAAACTTAAAACTAATTTGATGAAATGCCACTGGGCCTATTGGGTTTTCCTTTTTTTCTATTTAGGATTTCTGTATGTTGAGGTAGTTGCCCTCCAGAATGTGTCGTTGCTCGTTCTCGATCTTCTCCAGCGCTGTCAGGCTATTGAAGCTGACGAATCCGTAGCCCTTGGAGCAGCCGGTGCGCTTGTCGAAGATCACGTTGGCGGAGATGACGCGTCCGAACTCCTTGAAGTAGCCACGGAGCTCCTGATGGCCCACCGTCCACGGCAGATTGCCCACGAAAATGCGGTGCACAGATTTTCCAACTTTTGCTACAGCTCCGGCGGTGGCCATGGGTCTAGTTTTCCTATTCGGTCCGGATTTAACAAATGTGGATTATTATAGAGAATCTGGTTGATCTTGACGACGCTGCTCACCAGTTGCGTTGCGTAAATACTCCGGCGATTTTCTTTTACGGTAAGTTGTTGTTGCATCGGCAGAGTGACAACCTAACCTCAAAATTATCGAGTTGACAGCTGCTGTTAATACCCATTACATAGTGGGGTAGTCATGGTAATAGCTGTACTGTTATAAATAAAAGAGTTGACTTTCAGAGTAAATTATATTTATTGTTAATTTTATTATTGATTTTTTAAGTTATATACTATCCAAAGATTAAATTTTCCAGAGGGTATTAAAAGTTCGTCACTCGAATCACTGTTAGCTTTACATTCAAGAGCCTTTCGCATAACAGCACCGTAAATGTCCATTAACAGAGACCGTACAGCACGCTGTTAACTCCAGAAAATGTAAGTGAACGGTTGGCGCGAAATTCAAAAGAGAATTATGAATAAAACACAATGCTTATTTATTTTTGATTGATTTTGTTGTATTTTTTGAATTTTTTTTGTCTCTGCTTTTTGTGTTCCCTTTCTCATTTATTTCATTTACGTTTCAGTTTAACAAATTTGCTACAAACTACTTAAAATTAACAACATCGCGCAAACACGTATTTTTTTTTTCATAATTTTTGTTGTTGTTGTTTTGTATTCCTTGCAATAATAAACAAATAGTGATTGTTTTTAAAAATGTACAATTCAGTAAAAAAGAACAATTGGATAGGGGGAGTGTTGTGTTGTGTGTGTGTGTGTGTGTGTATGTTTTAAGACAAGCTTTTGAGGATGTTGTTTGTTGTATTAGTTGTTAAATGTATTATTTAATTATTTGTTTTTGGAAATAACATTAACTATGGAAGCAGTTTTCGTAATCCTCATTTTCCTACTCTGTGTGATGTCCCTCTCCTCTCAGATGATGTGCCACGATTTCTCATTTATTTATTTTTTTTTTTCAGACTAACTCGGTAAAAGTATATAATTAGTGATTTGGCTCTCTACTATATCTCCATATCTCCTGTTTCCAGTCTGGGGGCTCTGTCTTTAATCTGATCTGATCCGATCGGATTATAGAGACTATAATGTACGGCTCGGCCGTCGTGATTTCTCCTCTCTCTCTCTTTGTATCTCTCACTACCTTGTGTATCTTTCTGTTCATTATGCTTTGTCGTTTGCTTGTTGTTTTTTTTTAAATAGTACTTTATAGATGTAGATATATATAAATATACATTATTTATATAACGTCTTCAGAGACCAAAAATCTTATCCATAGAAAAATTGTTATGATTTTTTGTTGCAAGCAAAATGAAACTCTTGAAAGATCTCGTCGTTCGGCTTGTTGGATTTGTTGGATCAATCTTTTTACAAGAGAAACAGAATAGTAGGGTCTATACTATAATTATCCATAATAATGATGTCCAGGAAAGTTTCGTAATCAACTAATTTGTATAATTAAAAGTATTCCACATCGATCGATAAACAATTTCTTCACTTTCATTATAATAATAAATCGTAATCATAATAATATAATATATATAAATATATATTCATTAGACTTAGATTTAGAATTTATATTATGATATATATATATATAGTCCTATATATATATATACTGAATATAAACATATATGTGTATAACTTGACTTGAATTTGTTCTTACTCTTCACTTTTAGTTAATATACTTTGTTTTCAATAGTTTGGATATATTTATATATAAACACATACACACACATATATATACAGATATACAGGTATATATATATATGAATGTACAAAAAAACAACACAACTAAAAATATTAATCATAATTATGATGCACTCGAATGCAGGTAGATTATTACAAAAATCGTTAATCTTAGTAGAGGCAATGGTACAAAAAAAAAAGATACAAATTATATCTATCGATTTCCAGATCTCAATAATGTTTTTTTTTTTATTTTCTCTTTTTTAAAACTTGATTGATCTCCGTTTCTCATGATCTCGTGTCTTCCCCCTTAATTAATCTCTCTCGGGGTTTTTTTTTTATTATTTTTCTATCAAACTTTGCTTGCTATTAATAATATTGAAAAAAATTCGTTAATGTGTCACAGCACCACCATTTTGTTGTTGTTGTTGTTGTTGTTAATTTCAAAAATAGTTTCCCCCCCCCACTCCTCCTCACTGCAGAAATACGTTAGACTATACTAGCGTTAGGCGGCCCACCTGCTACCAGAGGCGGTGCAGGTGCAGGTTCCGGGACAACACCGATCTCACGTCGTTGGTGAACCGAAGGGCGTCCAGCATGGGCAGCAGCGACAGCAGCGCCGTGTCCATAGGATCCGAGAACCAACTCTTTATGGGTATGGCGTTGTTGGGGAAGCAGCGATAGGCGCCGGGCGAATTGTCAATAATGAATATCTGAAAAATAAAAAGATACATTATTAAAAACGGAAGCTTAATAATTAATAAATAATAATTTTTTTACTATGTGATAGGCGTTACTTTTCCTGGTTGAATAATTATTTGTAAGCTGGACATACCTTTTTCTAAAATATAGTATTTTAGTATATAGTTTCCTTTATGCCTTAGACTTTCAGGACTGTGTGATAGGCGGTACTTTTCTTCATAAAAGTTATTCCCAAGGTATTTCTAATCATTTCTAATACTTCTACACCTAAAACATATTTTTTGGACTATTTTTTATGTAAATACAAGAAATATATAGTCCAGATTCTGGAATAGAATCTGATAGACCATACTTTTCCCTCTTAACTTTTTTAAAAATAATTTTTAGAAGACTACTCTTGAGAACATTTCCCTCAATTAGTTAACTTTAGTTATTAATTAATTATTTTTGATTAAAAAAAAGTCTATAATATATATCAACCCTTTCTACACCTCTTAGGAACATAGGATCATGAATATATATATATATATACTTTTTAAAAAGCTAAAAAGCTTCAATCTCAACTCTATTCTCTCTCACATTGAAATATATGTTTGAAAAAATAATAATTAAATATTAAAAACAAAAACTAAGGAGCTATAGCAACTATATCCCTATGAAGCCCTGTTGGTCCTTCAGTATTACCCTATTTAAATCACTACAAATGGCCGACAGGTCCTTGGTGTAGGACCCATAGTCGGGCGTGCAGTGTTGTCGGTAGTAGCGCCGCCGGAGTATGTTCCGGCCGTTGTCCAGTTTGTCCGCCACCGCCGCTCCATAGATCTCCATGCTGGCGGTGAACACCACCAGATCGTACCACTGAGAGACCTAAAAACGGATTAAAATAAATAAATTGTTTTAAAAAATTAAAAATAAAAACATACCACGTCCAGGAAGTAGTCGACATGCGGCCGTTTGTGGACAAAAAACCGAACTGGATTCCGATCGATGGTGACTTTGACGGTGAAGTCGTGCGGCGTGCCGGGCTTCACCGTGTTCCGGGGCATGGCGTTGTGGTGGGAGTGGATGAGGGTCTCGTCCAGGTCGAGGACGAGGGTCTTCCGCTGCACCAGGCTCAGTCGGTGGCGGGAGACCGGCGACAGCGGAAAGAGCTCGTATTTAACCGGTTGATACTGGATAAACTATAGAAGTTAATAAATAGAATCAACGGCACAGTATTTGGAATGCATTCGGAAGTAATGAGCAAGGGGGCAGGGTCTGGGCAGGGCAGGGGGTGATTACTTAATCAGTTATCTAATTAATAGTCTTGGGAGACTATATCCTGAGACACTCTTTACTCAGATTTGGGGCTGTGGGTCGAAGGTCGCTTTGGAATAGAGTTGCCGCCGGTACAGTGGAGAACATCAAAGACAAACACGGCGACCAGCGATAAGATGACACACACACACTGTGAGAAACGCAAAGTGACACCAACAACAAACACTGACTAGCACTAGCACTAGCACTAGCTGGGTTGATAAAAAACAAGTCCCATTAAACGTGTAGCCCAACAATTGATAAAAACCTAATTTAAGGCAGCTGTCATTTGCTAAATACTGAGGCACTGAACAAAATTTAAAGGGTATTTTATAGTATTTTTTATTTTAAAAAAATATTTACAGTTCAAGAGTTGAACTCTGGACTAGGTTTTTGGGTTTTTTAAAACTTTTAGTTAAGAAATAGTTTAAAAATAATTGAAAAAATATGCTTTTAGGAGAAAATATGATTAAATAAAAGAAAAAAATAATTTATTCATGAGCGGAGTTGAACTCTAGACTGTGTTTTTAGGTTTTCGATAACTTTTAAATAAGAAATAAAACAAAATAACAGAAAAATAAGCATAATTTTTGATTTAAGAGTAAATATTTCATTTTTTTGGTTAAAAAAATTATTAAATACAAAAAATATTAAAATAAAAATGTATGCATGACCGAAGTTGAACTCTAGTGTGTCTGTTTAGAGTTTTTAAGACTTTTACTTAAATAAACTTAAATATTAATGAGTAAAACTTTAATTTATAATTTAAAATATAGTTAAATATTTAAAAATATATATATATATTAAAAATAAATACTCGTAAACCCTTTTATCCTATCGCCTTTAAGACTTTTTCGCCCTTTATTCATAAAATAATTTTTAATTTCAAACATTAAGGCAGACCCCCTAGTAGCTAGTAGTTTCTCTCTGTGTACTGTGTAAAATCTGGGCGATAGTGGCCGGCTTAGGCGATTATTACTGTATTATTGGAAGGCCTTATCAATCAGTGGCCTTTATGATTTTTGTAGAGCTCGTGCTGATACCAGGAGGAGATCGGGTTAAAGGGGGGCCACATAATACAACAAATTATAAAGTTATATTTTTGTACTTTTTAGCTTGTTTTTTGGAGTGATTTCTTTTTTTTTTTGTAAATAATTATTAAATACTTACAGCTCGCACTTGGCGATTGAACATGAAACAGATGCATGTCCAGACTTTTGATAGCAACAACAAAAGCGCATGGAACTTCATTTGCAGCAACGAAATCATCATAAAATCTGTAACACCGGTGATGGGTAATTAAATCGGGATTATCCTTGAGGGATGTCCTGTTTCTGGCATCCGCTGACGACTGTTTGTTGATGATGCGAGGGAGGGCAAGGCAAACCGGCTAAAGGTTTTTCTTCTCTTTTCTTTCCTTACTTTTTTTTTTATTTCAGATTTTTTTGTTGTTTTATTTTTCAGTTGATAACACACAGTGTATTGTTGTTGTTGTTGTTTGATTACACACACACACACACTCACACACGCACACACTGGCAAAAAATCGATAACGCGAAAAAGAGTTTCTGGGAAAGTGTGTGTTCTTTCGCGCTTTTTTCCCTCTACTTCCCACTCTTTTGATTGTTTTCTTCTTATTTTCTTTGCTTTTCCCCACACTCGTCTCTTAACTATTATTATTATTATTTTTGGATTAAATTTTGTGTTTTATTTTTTTTGTGTTATTGTTGCTCTTGCTTTGGGATTATAGGTGGCGTCTGCTTCTTCTTCACGGCGTGTATTTCTTTTCTTGTTGTTGTTCTTTTTGTTGTATATATTTGTGTGCAAAAAAAAAAAAATAAAATAAATAACAATAAAACATATAAGGAGGCAACAACAAACTAACTGTTATTGTTGAGCAATAAAAAAAAAAAATTTGATATATAGTATTTGTATAATTATTTAATATTCAGCTATTGCACTTTGGTTTTAACCCACTGGCGTTGGTTGTATGTGTGTTGATTTTTTTTGTTGTATTTTTTGGTTAAATAACTGGCGTTCCGTTCGCGTTCCTTTTTACATAAATTATAAATTATTACATAAAATTTTATGTGTCCGTGTACCGATCTTCCTTTTTTTTTTTGGTTTTGTTTTTTTTTTTATTTTTATTTTTATTTTGTTGTTTAATAAATTCCCGCACACACATACACGGTACACGGTCGCGTACACACACACACTCGCACGGCGGAGGAATTGGCCAAAAGCCAGGCAACAAAATAAAATTTTTCTTTTGATGGATGCCAGGCGGATAGCATTATTGCTATCGATAGACGCACGATTGCCGGCAGCAGTCAATTGTTATCGCTTGGCGGCTTTTCATCATATCATCACATAAACACTCAATAATTGCCACCAAATTCAATTGCAAATTGTTACCAAAACGTACTGTTTGTTAATTATTAATTGCCGCCTTTTGACAACTGAGATGGACAATTCACCGTTTGTGCATCGTTGGCAGCACATGCGTATGCGAGAATGACAATTTCTAGGGCAAGTGCTACGTTCCAGCCGTCTGTCAAGCCATCATGCAAAATGCATTCAATTATTAACTGTTAGCTATGAAAATAATAGTGTTAAACGTTTGAAATGAATATTGATTTACCTTAGAAAAATCAATGGCAGTTTTATGCAGTTCTAAATTAGTTGTTTTTTGTCCTAAATATTCTTTATCAATAAAGTTTTTTTCTTATAAAACTAACATTCTACTTTTTTTATGATTTAGTAATATTTTTGTATTAAAAATAGCTTCTAACTCGTATTAATTACCTAAAATAACTCATATTTTTCAACCGTGACCCTACAACATATTTAAATCATGCACTGTTAACCCTCTGTTAACTAACAGAGCGGCCCATCACGCCATCATACTGGTTGGATCGTGTACTCGTGTCGTGCATCCGATTAATCGCCCCGAGCCGCCCGTGTATTTTAAGCGTCGCTTTTTTGCAAAAAGTGTAGGAAAAAGAACGGAAAATATGCCAAAACCCACAAACGAACGCATTTGACAGTTCATTTAATCGCATAGCAAGAAATCCAATACATCCTTTCGAACCGCCGGTTGGATATACCGAGAAACGCAAACTTTTCCTTCCAAAAAAAAAAGAACTCTGTTGTGTGTCGTGCGTGTGTGTGTGTGTGTGTGCGTTGCCGTGCGCGTGTGGGTGTGAGTGTGTATGTGAGAGAAGAAAAAAAAAAAGCCGCACACTGCAAAAAATAGCAAAAACAAAAAGACAAAAACTCGAAAAGTGCGACTAGACTCGACGACTTTTACTTCCCCACCGGTCTAGAATAACCGCTAAAATTGTGGAAAAAACAGGAGAAAACTCCCAAGCGGAAGAAGAAGACTGCAGCCAGTAAAATGTCTGCAGTTTATTCGCCGCAACCGCCGCAGCAGCAGCAGCCTCAGCAGCTGCAGCAGCAGCAGCAACAGCAACCTCCCCCGCCACAGCAGCAGCAGCAACAACAACAACAGCAGCTGCAGCAGCAGCAGCCGCCACCCAACTCGATTCCCAATCAGCAGCCTCCCGGCTCGGGGGTGGGCCCCGGCGGAGGAGGCGGCATAGGTGGAGGCGGAGGTAAGCAACTAAAAAAAATTTAAAAAAAAAAAAATCGATAAAAAGGAGATGTGCATCTGAAAACTATCGAATTAGTACTTTGTTATCAAAATAATCGATAAAAATCGAAGAAAATTGTATTATTAAATTATTTATCGAAGTTATCGATAATTTTTTAAACAAATTCTAATTAAAAAATATAAATTTTTAATGAATATCTTTAGGTGGAGGACCTGGTGGCGGCGGTGGCCTTCTCCCAATGGGCCTCCAGCAGCAGCAGCAACAGCAGCAACAACAACGACCGCCCATGGGCGTACCCGGCTCGCCCGGCAGCGTCATATCCGGCGGAGTCGGTGGCGGCATGATGGTCACTCCGCCGACAACACCACGCGGCGGCAATGTGGGCGGCGGAGTACCGCCCCAGGTCAACTCGGCACAAATCCAGAAGATGCTGGACGAGAACTGCGGCCTGATACAGACCATCCAGGACTTCCAGAGCATGGGCAAGGCGCAGGAGTGCATGTCCTACCACGTGGCGCTGCACAGGAACTTGGTTTATTTGGCCCAGCTGGCCGATCCCGCCATGAACATCTCCCAGATACTGCCGGTGAGTGATTCGCTATGACTTCTGGACCTCCAAGGACTAATCCTCTTGGTATTTCAGCCACCACACATACTCCAGACGCAGGCCATGCAGCAGGGCGGCCAGCAGACGCCGCCAACGGGTCCGCATGGCATGCTGGGTGGCCCACCGCCGCCGCAACAGCAACAGGGTCCTGGCCAGGGGCCAGGAGGAGGGCCGGTGCCGGGGCAGCAGGTGGCCGGTGTGCCGCCACAGATGGGCATGCAGCACGGCCCGGGGGATCCGCAAGGACCGCCCGTTCAGATGCCACCCTACGGCCAGCAGCAGCAGCAACAGCCGCAGCCACATCCCGGCCTGCCGCCGGGCGCTCAACAGCAATCTCAGCAGCAGCAGCAGCAACAGCAACAACAGCAGCAACAGGCACAACAACAACAGCAGCAGCAGCAGCAACAACAGGCCGCAGCAGCGGCGGCAGCAGCAGCGGCAGCCGCAGCAGCAGCCGGCCAGCAACAAGGAGGTCCTCAGGTCAGCCAGGCAGGACCTCAGTCCCAGCAACAGCAACAACAGCAGCAGCAGCAACAGCATCCTGTCTACCGAAATGCCCAGGCCCAGGGACCGGGACAAGGACCCGGACAAGGTCCTGGCCAGTCGGTCGTCAATCCGAATGCAGCGCCCAGTAAGTGTAATGTATCCCAGCTGTTGGATTTGTTGAATATCTAGAGATTCCCAGAAGGATCAGGCGGAGACAGTCAAGATTCAAGAATTTCAAGCAATCAGGATCAAGAAAGTCTCTTTTTTTTGTTAATTTCTTTTTTTTATTAATTATTTGTGAAAATAAATGGGAATATTAATATTTATGTAAGAGATTGCTTGAATAATTTTAAAAACAAGTTATTTTTGTAGGTTTTCTCTTAATTTTTAATGTTTCTTCCCTTAAATATTTAATTTTTTTGAGAACCGGTTGGCATACTCTTGAGAAACTGCCCGTTTTTTGTCTTAAAATTAATTTAAAAAATACTTAACCCTCTAATCCCTTTGAAATCCTCCACCCACAGACCAACAGCGTCCCAACAACGGACCCCTTCCTGGCCCCCAGAATCCGCAGCAACAACAGCAGCAGCAGCAGCAGCAACAACAAGGCACTCCCCAGCCCGGCGGACAGCAGCCACCGGGCCAGCAGCAGCAACAACAACAGGGCGGACCCGGAGGACCACAACCTGGAGCTGGTGGTCCAGGAGTACCGCCACCGCAGAGCCCCTACCGGGTGAGCTACCAGCAACAGCAGCAGCAGCACGGCCACTATCCCGGCTATCCGCCGCAACCGCAGACACAGTATCAGCCGCAAGGAGCTTATCCGTACGGCCCGCCCACCCAGGGCTATGGACCGCCGCCTCCAGTGCCGCCGAATGCCGGCCAGGGTGGCTACCACACGGCGGCCGGGCAGACGGGACACGGCTACCAGCCGAATACCGGAGCAGCACCGCCGGGCGCTTATCCGCCGCCGCCCGGCAGCCAGCAGGGGCCACCAGTGCCGGGACAACAGCAACCGCCGCCGGGACCACCTCCACCGGGCCAAATGTACGGACCGCCGCCCACTGGCGGACAGCAGCCGGGTCCACCGGGCCCGCCACCCCAAAGCCAGTACGGTCCACCGCCGCCCCAGAACACGGCCGGTGGCCCACCGCCTCCGATGAGCTACGCCGGCTATCCGCCCAATCCGGTGGGCCAGTACGGCCAGGCAGGAGCTGGCGGAGGACCGCCGCCGGGCAGCTACGGACCACCGCCGCCGGTGCCGACGAGCAGTGCGCAGAGCCCCTACCAGGCCTACCAGACGGCCGCCGGGGGAGCGACGGGTGCCCCGCCGGGCAGCAGCTACCCGGGAGGACCGCCGACCAGTGTGGCGGGTCCGCCACCGCCGCCGGGAGGCGCCTACAGCAGCAGCACCACGACGCCCAGCCAGACGCCGCCGCCCCAGGCTGGCGGAGCGGGAGGCGGCGCCGGCGGAGGCGGAGCCGGTGGCAGCGGGAATCCCAACGGACCGAATGCCCAGCAATCGACGCCGCCACCGCAGGGTGGGGCCGGTGGTGCGGCCGGGGGAGCGGGAGGAGCCCCGCAGCAATACGCAGGACCGCCGCCGCAGCAGCAACAACAACAGCAGCCGCCCGGAGTGGTGGTCTCCGGTGTGGCGCCACTGCCGACGCAGGTCCAGCCCACGTACTCGACGCCCGGCAGCTACAACCAGCAGGGACCCGGCGGCCCGCCGCCCAACCAACAGCAGCAACAGCAACAGGCGCCGCCCACGGGCGGAGCGGGAGGAGCTGCCGGGGGCGGAGCACCCAATCCGCAGGGACAGGGCCAGGGGCAGGGACAGCCGCCGCCACCGAACGGAACGACGCCGCCAATGCCGCCTAATCAGTACCAGCCGGCAGTGCCGGGAGCACCCCAAGGCCCATACGGCGGACCACCGCCACCGCAGGCGTACGGGCCGCCGCCACCGGGCAGCGCCTACCCTGGCCACGCCTACCACCAGCCACCGCAGGCCGCCGGCTACGCCCAGTACCCGCCCACGCAGGGCTACCAGAGCTACAGGCCGGCCGGAGCCCAGATGCCGCCACCCGGGGCACCGCAGGGCCCTCCGCCCACGGGCGCCTACGGCTACTACAGCCAGCAGCCGCCGCAATGAGGCCGGGAGCAGCTCTACCCGCAGAGCAATCCGTAGTGTCTGGAGAGGATTGGTCGGAGTTTGGATGCGATGCGGGGCTAGCAGAGATTAGGGAGAGGAAGCTAGGAGGAAGGAGGGATAGGAGGAAAGTGAAAATCCATAGAAACTAGAAAGTAAGAGTTAAAAAATTAAGAATTTCGAAGGAAGCTGTTACTAAATTAAAATAATTTTTGGTCGAAAGAATGGATTTCCGCAAGCTCTCTGGCCAGCGATGGGAGGATTTGTCGAAATCTATTTATTTCTAAAAAAAGAGTATGGATTTTTGTTTAATTTAAAACGTAAACTAATTTAGAAAGCAGCTAAAAACATAAATATATATATTTTTTAAAGGCATAAGTGGAAAAAGAAGAGCAAAGAGAACAAGAAGTCGGGGGGAGAACGTGTCCTAGGCATACAAGTATATATATTATTATATAGATCTACGAGGATCGATCCTCGTTCCTGAGCACAAGATATACGATTATGTTCGGGGGTCGATGCGTTGTATTTAAATGAAAGCTGAAAGCGAATCTTTAACTAAACTAAACTCGATTCGAATCAAATGTATAATTCAATACGATATTTAGGACGGCAACAATTTTAAGCAAATTTTAAGCACGCTTCTTACAATTAAAATTACTTAAAATTGTAAATACTACTAGGATTTCAACGGCATGCCAATCGATGACCCATCCTACTACATTTTAATTCTACCGATAACCCCGATAACTCTCCTTCTCCTAAGATACACAAAAAAAATATTAAAAACTCTTTAAAAAACGTTTATAAAATATTCTTACATAGCTTTAAGTAATAGGACGATAATGATGAATAGTACATGTTTTAAAATAATAACCTTAATTATTTAATATATTTTTTATTCATATATATTTTTTTTTTTGTAGATGCCTGGTTTTAAATGTTTTTTTTTTTTAAATAGCAATTATTAGTAGAGTCCCTTGTCCTGTTTTCTTCCAATTAATATTTTTTTTTAATGCATGTGTGCTTGGGAAATAAAAATTAATTGTAAAATCAACTAGAAGTAAGATTATTATATTTAAATTTACTATTTAAAGTAAAACTATAAATTATAAATAGCAAGCAGAAATCATCAATAAACTTTAAACTAAAAAAATAAAGAGATTCGACGAATATTGGGGTTAAAAATTCTTAAGAAATACTAAAAAAAAATATTGAACTTCTTGATATGAAAATACTGTTATTTTGCTTGCACATTCATGTTCCAAATCGAAATCTAAATTATTTAAATTAGTTAAAATATTACAATTATTATAAAATAAGAGAAGACGATTTCGCATTTTCGGATAGCCCTAGAAATGAAAATATTTAAATATATTATCCGAATGTTCCATTAGTTTTTATGGATAAAATATTGTAAAGAAGAAGAAGTGAGGAACGCGGACACAGCAGCTGTCTCGCTCGCAAGCAGGCCGGTGTGGCTACAGTGCATGTATATCTGCTCTGCTCTAATCCGATCTAATATAATCTATAGGGATTCTGATATCCTTTCCCAGAGAACAGGAAACAGGAAACACAAAAACACACATCGAGAAATCCATTAGATGTATGTACATGAGGTGGCATTTACAAATTTCTATTTTTTAAATGCTAATTTAAAAAAAACTCAATAAAAAAAGCGCAAAAAAAGTTTTCAAAGTAAAAATGGTTTTTTAATTCAAGTTTTTTATTTTTATTTAGGATGCTTAAGTTAAGAAATGGCTTTAAAAATATAAAAAATAATATTTTTCAAAAGTTAAGAACCTTAACCCTATAATCTAGGTTTGTGTTTTGAAAACCAAAGAAATACTTTCATATATATTTTTTTAATTTAAAAAATTCATATTTTTTAGTAGTTACAATTTAAAATACTTCAAACCATTTACATATTTATTATTTTTGGTTTTCTTTACAAGTTTTGGAATAAAATTTACAATTTTTATTTAGAATTTTATATTTTTCGTTTTCGGATTACATCCTTTAATTTATTTTCCTTAAATTTATAGTTTAAGTATTTTTTGGAATATAATTTTTTACATTTCTTGCTTTAATTTTGTGGCAAATTTTAAGATTAAAAATAATAAACCTGCCGATTAGTTTCCATTTTTGTGATATGACTTCAAAAATATCCTTTTTAAAATGTTTTCTTTTTTTTTAAATTAATATCTATATTATTTACCTTTTAAATTTTAAATTTATTTTTTAATCATTTTCATTTGTGGGGATTTTATTTTTAAGCTTTACATAAATATATCGGTTGAGCTTATCACGACTCTTGACTTTTTCGGATCAGTAGTTAGTCCTGTTCCTGTTCCTGCTCCTCCTCCTCGCGGAGATCCTCCAGAATGGGCTGATCGGCTGCCGTCCTGCCTCCTCTTCCGCCGCCGCGCAGAGCTTCTCCCACTGCGGAGCCTGATCCTGCTGCCGCTCTCACCTGCACCGTATTCCGGCGGAAGATCTTCCCGAGAATCTTGCGGACAAAGTTCTTTGGTGCGGAGGCCTGGCGACCCACCACTATCACCTTGGTGGCCACACTGTGGATGGGACCAAAGGCCAGGGCCACCACGGTGCAGGCCAGGCAGATCACATTGTACGGCATGCTGAAGTCCGGCGTCGGCAGGGAGACTATCAACGCCTCCGTGTGCAGGCTCAGCACATAGTTCGGACGGGTGGCGTTGAAGGAGTGCTCGAAGAGATGCCCCTCCGGCGGCAGGGCGGTGTAGTTCCTGCCCATCGGCAGCTGGGTGGACACCATGGCGGCGCCTATGTAGTGGCCGTGATTGGCGTCCGGCGGATACTCCAGCCACTTCAGAAGCAGGTAGTCCACGTCAATGGTTATCAGAGCGGACGTCTGTCCGGGCAGGGTGAAGCCAATCTCGAGGTGGGAGGGCAGCTCCCGCTGCTTGCCCGGCGTGTAGTGGAGCAGCTTGAAGGGCAGCCACCGGCGGGTGTATTCGTTCACCCGCTGCGGCTTGCGTCGGATCTTGAGGGTGTGGAGGTAGGCGTGGACATACCACGGCACTAGTTCCTGCACCAGGATGGGCAGAGCCTCGTAGTGATTGTTCGTCACCTCGGTGGCTATCCGGCCACGTTCCTGGCCATTGCCGAGGAGGTATCGGTGCACCGTAACCGGCGGCAGGGTGGGCTTCATCAGGTTCCGGCGACGGTTCTCGCTCTTCGGCGTCAGCCAGGCGATGTTGAAGAGCCTCTCGCCCGGGTCCTTGAACTGCTCGTGCATGTCGTAGACGGCATAGACCACCAGATGGCCGCCTCGAATGGACCTCACCTCCTGGGTGGGTTGCGGCACCAGGCTATACTTCTGGCCCTGCTCGTTCCTCTGGACATAGATCTTGGAGCTCTCGGCCAGCTCGCAGAAGCCGTTCAGTCCCATCCCAAAGAGCCGCCGCAGCGAGAAGTCATTGTTGCTCAGCTCGAACAGGCGCAGATCGTAGACCAGATTCGCCGTCTGGGTCAGCTCTACGATGCAGTTGTCCTCGCGATGATCCTCGCACAGCATCCTCACCTTCAAGCCCAGCGAATGGTACTTTGTGTTGTGGACATGCCCGGAATTCAGCAGCGAGGCAAAGCCGGAGGCACTGCCGCAGGGCAGAAGCTTCTTCCAGGGCGTCAGGTTCTCGGTGCAAACGATTTCCCGCGGCAGCGAAGCATACCTCACGGATCTCGGCCGGCTGGCGGGCATAAACTGGGGGCGCAGCAGGTGACGCGGCGAGATGCTGTTCGTTTTGTCGACAAAGTTGAGGGAAGCGCACAGTACGCCGGAGAAGACATTCGCCAGCTGGCCCCACTGGCGGTCCACCTCGCTGGTGGTTAGGTTGTCGCCACTGAACCAGGCCCACATCTCGGCGCCGCTGGTAGCCTCCACGATGGGATAGCCCCAGGTCTCGTAGCGCCACAGGCCCTGGGTGAGGCCGATGTGCAGCTCCTTGACATCGAATTGCTGCAACAGCTCCGCAATCACCCGAGGCGTCAACTGAGTGTGATACACTGATTCAAAGAAGCTACGGTTAGCCCATTTCTGTCCAGGATTCATCGCAAAGTACTTACGATTTTCCTTTTTCCCGAAGTGCCAGCGCGTGGTGAACTGAAAGTAGGTGTTCACATGGTCCCCGGACAGCGGACGCACCACTAGCTCCTCGTAGAAACGCTCATCGCTCCGGCCCAGTGGCCCCGAGAAGTTGGGGCTGCTGCCGCCGCCGGTGCTGGTGGTGGTGGTGGTGGGGGTGGCGGCTATTGCCGGCAAAACGGCCAGCAGGAACACTTGCAACGCCATCAGCAGGCTTCCCAGCCGCTGGCAGAGGGGGCGAGGCCGTAATTGGCTCATCGGTAGTGCTGCTTTTTATCTGCTTGCAGAATTATACTTTCAGTTGGCAATGAGAATTAAAAAAGACGGCCTGGAGAAAATGTCAAAAAAGGCTTCGCCAGCTGACAGCTGTTAGCTCTGTTAAGACTCTGTTAACAGAGCTCTGTTAACGCGCAGGGTTGCTATTTTTGAATAAAATTTAAAAAAAGGCGGCTTTTCTGAATATTGCCATTATACTTTTATTTTATTTAGAAAAATATATATTTCCCAAGTATTTTGAAACTTTGTAGGCGTTGGTAGGCCTTTTCTCCCAATAAAAACACATTTATAAATGATTTTTTTTATGATATTGAACTTTATTTTAATTTTTTTTGTATAAAATTCATAACTAAACTTATTTCTATAAATATATATTGTTTTTATAAATAAAATTTTTTATTATATTTTTCCTTGAGACATTCACAAAGCAGTTGACTCGTATTTTTTCGAATATATATAATTTATTATATTAATAATTAAAGGAATTCCCTTAAAAATAAACAAAAACCGTTAATTAAGCTTTTTAAAACGATACTCGACCATAATTTGCATAACATTGCCGGCACTAAAAAAGGACTCACACCTCTAGACCCGTTAGCAGGACTGTAAACGGCTCACATGGCCAAAATTTGCTATAAAAGGGCAAACTTGGCTCGCACCGCCCCTCACAATTTTTTCGGCTTCAAACTAATAAGGTCATTTCTGTACAGAAAGGTCAAGATTACAAAAACAAACACCCGAAAAAAGTTAAAATTTCCAAACAGTTTTGAAGTAATAACATATCCACATCGCAAGTCAGTTCGGTTTCTCCCTCATTGGCAACAAACTTAACAATTTAAATGCAAAATTCCAGAAGTTTGTAAGTAATTGAACCATTTTTCATGTCCCTTAACCTGCTTAAATCTGTCAAGTCATTAGAAATGGCTCGTTGCCACCAAAATTCAAGAATGGATTCCGTTTGCCGCAAACCAAGTCCATTCCTAGATCGTTACATTCCTGCAAGCTTTGTAAACAAAACGCAGGTCAATGAATTATAATTTTTATAGCAGTTTCTCGTTTTCATTCGGAACCCATAAAGAGAGCCCCCCTGTAAGCTTTTAAGAATATTCAGGAAACAAACATGAACAAAATTGTTTGTTTTCTTCATTGAAATTCAGTTAGAGGGACCGTTGCTTGAACGTCAGTTTTGTTGGTGGTATTTTTCTCAAAGTAGAATTGTTGCACTTTTCTCTAGGTAGTTGTCAAGTCATTGCAATTTGATTAATTGATCCTAGTTGCAAGTCCAATCATTATAGAAGCTGGGTAGCCCTTAATTTTGTTAATAACCCAAATTGTTGACCCATTTGAAGCCTCGCAGTGTTACCAGACTGGTTGGATTTAGAGACGACAGGCCGGGAAAACCTATCGAAAACTGTTATCTTTGCTTTTTCTTGTTTCGCTGGGTTTATGGAGGCTGTTAAGTATCGATAGTTCGCAATGCCCTGGTTTTCAGTCACTAAAGTCAGTGGTTTGGTTTGAAATTGCTCGAAAAAGTGTGACCGTTGATGTTAAGCTATCGCAACTCTGTGCGATAGTACATATCGATATATCGACATGAATGTTTTCGTCATCCCTAGAGTCGAATACGAATACGAGTAGGTTGGTATGGTTAAGGTTGGTTTTTGTTGCGCTCGCGTGAAGACGTATTACCGTGTGTGCTCCGACTTGTGCTCTCAGAATTTATTTTTGGTCATTCTTATTTTTTTTTTTTGCCCCTGGTACGCATAAATATACGAAAATTGACAAATTATAATAAAATAAGAAACAGAAATCAAGACGAACTACACGGCGCAAGCAAGATTTTTTCAGCAAGCAAATCAATGAAATGAAAAACGCACACCATGATATTGCAGATTAAATTTACAACCAAAAAAAGAAATAGAATTTTTTGAAGAATTATGGCTTTTTGGGCAACAGCATTTTTCGAGCACAGCATTAACTTATAGTATTTGAAATACACCAAGAATTCTGGTGGCAGGGGCGCTCCGCTGGCGAAATTCGCGAAAGACGAGACAATAGCAACAACAACAACAGCGACGACGACAACAACTACAACAACAACAGACTGCGGCGACGACGACGTTGAAGGAAAGATTTTTACTCGCGTCGCGGAATACTTCAACTGTTTTGAACTTTTATTGCGTGTTGCTGCTCGCGCGGTCCGAGCGACAAAACTCGCGCGGCGCCACAAAAGCGGAAAACGTGTGTGGAGTGCAAAGAGAGACAGAGAGCGCTAGCCAGACGATCAGAGAGCATGCGCTGGATTGTGTGCTTTTTGGGGTTTTGTTGCGCCGCGCGTTTCGCTCGCGTTTATCGCCGTCGCCGTGGCCCCACACACTGAGAAAACGCGCGGAGCTCCCAATGCCATTGCCATAGTGCTCATTTCGCCGCGTTTTTTTTTTTCCTCCGTTACTCAGTTCGCTTTGAGTTCCATTTCATTTCATTTGCTTGCTGAATTCAAATCGCTGCTTCCCTCCCACCTTTTAGAAGAATCAAAAGCCCCAACAACACCAAAAACAACAGTTGTCAAAGGATCAACTACAAACTAAAAGAAAAACAAACATTAAAAGTGAAAATTCGAAACAAAAACTCGAAAATCAATTCAAAGAGAGAGGGAGAGAGAGAGAGAGCAGCGAAAATCGTAATCAGCGAATTTGGCAGCGGAGCGCAAGTGCAAGCGAGACGGCAGCAGAGCTCCGCTGCAAGGCAAGCCAACCGTTAGTGTGAAAGGGATAGGGGCCGAAGCAGCGAACATCAGCTGGGGAGCGAGACAAAGTCGCCGCCGCCGCCATCGCTGTCGCCTGGCTACACAAGCTACAAAAAACTGATGCAGAGAGAGCGGGAGCCACAAAAGAGCAACGGGAGATACAAAACTAGCACCACATTACGACGCGACCTACTGAAAAAAAGGTGATTTTTTTCGTTTCATTCTTTGCATTTCTTACTTTATTTTACATTTTTCTTTTTTTACCCCAACTTGAATTTTTCGTTTTAGTTGTCTCTCTATCTCTATACAAATTGTAAGCCTAGTTAAGTTTTAGTCTTAATAGTTCGCAAGAACAAAGAATCGTCAGTTGAAAGGAAATTCAAATGTAACTTTTGGCCCTCTCCCTCTCACCCACCACTACCGCACTTCCTCTTGCTCTCTCGCTCTCATTTCATAACCCGTTTTTCCATCGATTTCCTGCCATTTCATCCTTTTTTTTTTAGCCATTTTATCGTTTACCGAATCATCTGGATAGCAAAATTATGAATATTTTTCATTAAAATTGAATTCAAACACATTTTTTTCCACCCACCCCATTACTTTTGTTTCTCCAAAAACACGAGACTCGATTTGCAGCTTTGTGGCTCGCTTTCATTCAAACCACAAAGCGCAAAAAGAGAGCAGAGGCCAAGAGAGAGAGAGAGAGCGACAGAGAGCGCGCTAGCTTATATACTTTTCAGCAGTGATTACAAAAAAAAAAAAAAAATCCACAGCAAAAAAAAAACAAAAAAGAAACCAATAAACATTAACTAAAAAGAGAGTTGCTTAAAAAAAAAACCAACCAAATGTCTGCATTTTTCAATACTTTCGAGTGTCTTTAGTGGGCGGGGATGACGTCACGAACCAAGTGTCGGGAGGGCTGCTGCTTCTTCTTTTCACTACTACTACTACTTCTACTGCTATTTTCGGTGCGTGCGTGTATGCCATGCGAGTGTGCGTGTGTGTCTGTGAGAGAGCGAGCGTCGTCGTCAGATTCGCTGTCGTCACATTCCTCGCATTATTTCGCATTCCACAATGGAAAATAGCCAAAAAGCCAGCCGCCGACAGACCGTGGGTCGGCCAACCACCGCCCCCCCGGCCCCATTTGGCCGCCGCCACGCCCCCTCAATCGTCGGCCGCCCTCTGGCGCGCGCTTTTCGGAGTCGCCGCTGGCGGCCGACTGAATAGCATGTCACACATTCGAAATTTCAACGAACTTGGCGGCTGTCGTTGACGCCTCCGCTGCTGCGGCCTCTGCCGTGCTGAATTCGCCGCAACGCTTTTGTAGCTGCGCTCTCAGTTGTCGCTTTGTAGCTTGTGGCTCTCTATCCACCAGATACCTCTCTCTCTCTCTCTCACTCTCCATGTTTCTCCCACACTTTTGTATCTCTTTCTGGTAAAGGAATATTTTCACTGAATTTTTCTGGGAAATGAAAAAAAGAAGTTTCTAGCTTTTTGTAGTTGGCTCGAATCATACGAAAAAGAGGGCCGAAACGGTAAAGGATGGCCAGGCTTAATAATTATAGGAATATTTTTGTAGAACGTGTTTGAAACGTCAAGGATTATAAATTTTTTTTAAAGGATTTATTTTAGTGAAAATATAGCTTTGAATTTTTGATTTTTTTCTCCCAAATTTACGTAATTTGTAGGTTTTCCTTGTAAAAGCTAATAGAAGTATCTTTTGATTTAACATTTAATTCGATGATTAATCCGCCACAGAAACTTCAAACCATTTCCCAGCTCTGTCAATGACTCAGTTGCAAGCAGATTTATGAAAATAACCAAACGACCCGCCCCATAATCTTATCTTTTTATTGGTTAGAAGCTTTTTCACATGTTTTTTTTTTTTTTTTTTTTTTTTTGTCAAGGGGTCAAGTAATATAATTCATTTTTTTTTGTGTTTCCGTTCGCTCTCTCGCATTATGGGTGTGTATGTAAATGTCTAATGCCTGTGTCAATTTTCCTAGTGATGTAATAGATTTTGGTTGTGTTTTAGGTGCGGCTTCTTTTTCCGCCTTCTTTTGCGTTTGCCTTCTGGCATATTCCACTTTTATGCTCTTTATTATTATTTTTTTTTTCGGTTTGTAGCTTGCCAACGAGGTCAGACTCTTACACACACGTGCAACCCCAAATAAATCGCAGTTTGCAGTTCTCTCTCTTCTGGCCATCTCAGTCACTCTCAGTCATCTCCTCTCCTTCCCTTTTTCCTTTTGTCGCCCTACCTACCTGTCAACGGTGATCGGATCATACAGTTATTGTTCTTGTTCTTGTTCTTGCAGATGCATCTGTTACAGAAACTCAACAAATGAGTTCTCATCTTGTTCTTCTTCTTTATTGAAACGTTACTTCCGGCCTGATCTCGGCTCTCCCTCACTCCTCTCTCTCTCTTGCTGTCATCTATGTATGTTCTCTCTGCTCTCCGGCGAGATGCCCGCATTTTGTTTTTATCGCCAATTCCTACGGTACATACGGGATGTTGGAGTTGGGAATTTATGGAATTACTAAGCCCTAAGCCTTGTTTTGACTTCACGCCCTCTTTATGAAATTATCTCAAGAATGTGTGAAGAAATATGTAAAAGCAAGCATTTCATAATTGCCATTTTTATTCCAAGAGTTTTCGAAATCAGAAATGATTGAAAAGAGGCCTCATTTTTTCGAAATGTAGAAAAAAAATGGCTTCCCCCCTTCCTCTGAAATACGCAAATGATTGATGCAACATTTGTGTGTGCTCTGGCTGGCTTCCTTTGTCTTTAAATTAAGCCCATTAAAAATAATTAAGATATTGACCTACATAGTTTGCTGGCAGTCGTCGGAAAAGTGCGCCGCCACAAAAAAAAAAAATTATTTCAAGTGCCTGACATTATTACAAAAAAAAAAAGAATTACAAATCCATGACGTCATGCAAATGGGTTTAGTTTTTGCATTTTGTCGCTCCAGCTGCTAAACGGCCATAAACAGTTAATAATTGGCACTGATTGCAGTTATTTAAATGTAAATAGTGTTCTCTCTTTTTATTTTTAACTAGAGCATGCAAAGAGAGGAAGTGGGAAAGCAAACAGTAAACAGATAATGGGAAAGAGAGACTCTACAGTTATTCAACAGGCGTCATGTTCCAACATGATTATTTGATTTAATGGGCTTTACAAGCTAATCCCTGAAGATTATAAATATATGTGTTTACCAGCACTACTACTTTGTAGATAGACAGAGAGAGAGAGAGAGAGTGAGCAATAACTGGGGAAGCGGTAGTGGGAGTGTTTGAAGCCTAAATGATAAGGGCGATAAGCCGTCAACAAATTCTTCCACTTAATAATTGATTTCTGTGCTCATTACTCGTTTTTAGCTGGAAAACATTCCAAATTTCTCAGTATCTTCATCTGGCTCTCTCTTTTTCTCGCTCTCTCGCTCTCTGGTATCCGCGAGAGCGGTTTTCTTTGTTACATTTCTTTCGTTACTCATCCCAGCCATAGTAGGTTTTTTTTTTCTTTTCTTTTTGTTGGCAATTAAAATCAGCAATGTGAAGAAGAAGTCCAAAATAAACTTAAGATATAAAACTACGCAACGGTAAAACAAGCTTGTTGAGGCGAGTAAGCGGGATGGCAAGCTGGCGCAAAAGAAAACAAACGCTGAGCCGGCAAAAAAAAAATGAGATATTGTAAGAAAAGTAATGATGGAATTTGATATTTAAAGAAAAAATAAAGTCTTCAAAACTAGATTGGAGAAAAAAAGCATACATGGCTTTGAAATTAGGTTGAATATTTAAAACCTAGCATTTGCTAAATAAGCTCTACTGTGTAGTCTCCCCATTTTTTCTCTCTCTCTCCCTCGTTTCGCACACATTCCAAAACACAAACAATACAAAATCATTGAATTCAACTTTTACTTTCCTCCGCATAACAGTAAATCTTTTGCACCTTCGTTTTGGGCGCTTTCTTTGCGGCGTCTTCATATTTCTTTCTCTTTCTTTTGGACGGAGAAGAACAAGAACAGAGGGGAAGAAGGAGGAAAAGAGTGACCTTATTTTCATTGGAAAAGTGCGTAGCTCCTCAGGACAAGTTCAATCATGAAAAGGATACTTTTTTGTTAGTGACTTTGTAATCTAGTTTTTCAATACCTGACTTTTTTTTACTTTTCGCTTTTGTGGTTACAATGAATTAGCAGCTTAAGTCAAAACGCAATCAATTAGCACCTGGTTAGTACCAATCCAATCCAAATACAAGCATATAGGCACATACATACATATATTAACGTTTTTATAAAAATAAATACATGGTAGCCATGAGTACAACGAGAGAGCCAGCCAACCAGCCAGCCAGCCCCCAAGCGCCCCAAGGTCAACGATAAAAGCTAATTTCCGTCTGACTTTGTCCTGTCTCGCCAGGCAGCTGTAATCCCCGCACCGTTTCATGTCCTTTCATGTCTCTGTCCCTTCATGCTTCAGACTTAGGGTCGCTTGAACTTTGTGAGGGGTATTGATTTCATTATCCAGAATTTGATGGGCAAAAATAACGTTAAAAAAAAAAAAGTATGTCTGGAATTTAGTTCATTTCTCATCCCATAACGGTTAATCATAACAAATCGACAGCTGTCCCTGTCTGTCTGCCATAGTTTATGCCTCTTATTGTGGAGGACATGTCAACGACTTGTTGTTTTTGTTCCTTTCTTCGTCTAGGTTGGCGTCTTCTTCTGGGAAATGGGAGAGAGTTGGGGAGAGGAGGAAGGGAGAAGGCATATACCAGTTCATTGACTTAAGGGCGAGAGACATCAAGAATATTTTTGGGGTTGCCCCGTTTTCTTTTATTGTCATTACTTTTTTTTTTGTATTCCTCTTTCCTGCGGGGACTAGTCTCTAGTCTCGGCAATTATTTCTGTTATGTGGAGCATGTCTGGGGATCCTTTACAACACTGGCACGTACAGTGGACTGGAATTTGTTGGAATTTTTCAATAATTTCTGCGTACTACAGTCATAAACATTTTTCTTTATAATTTTCCATTTAAAACGTTCTGGGAATTTATGTATTCATTTTGAATATGTAATCTATACATATATACATATATATTTGTATGTCTGGCGGGCTATGTATCGGTTTGATGGGATTTTTGTAGAGCTCGTTGATTTCTCGTGCACACAGCATTTCCGCTCTTAGAGTCTCGTTACTTGTCCCAGGCAATTGTTGTCAACCCATATTGTGGTCCCCCTTGGTGTCCAGAAAGGAACAGTGGTGGTCAAGGCACTAGTTCTTTTGAACTTTTTTATAAATGCCTTTTTTTTGTATTTTCCCATGTCATTGCTTTATAAGAAATATTGTAAATAGTTTTTTAATTATTTTTTTTTCTTGAATACCTATTTAAATGACTTTTATTGTACTACACACATGCAAATGTTAATTTGTGTCTTCCATTGCCTTAAGCACACCTGGGGAGATTTTTTTCTTTTTCTCCTTTCCTGCCTCTGCCTCCGCGTACTTCACTCATTTCCTCCCTCTTCTATTTTGCTTTGGCCAGCTGTTTTATTTTGCCGTTGTTTTTGTTTTTTTTTTCTTTTCTTTCTTTGTTGCTGTTGTTGTGTTTTTCCTTCTTGTTACAGCCACGCCCACTAACTGTTGTTGGCCTTCTTTGTTACCATTGCAGGCTCCTCGGTCGAGATTTTTAAAAAAGCAAATAATAGAAAAAAAATAAATAAAAAAAGATTTAGGAATAACGAAACTAATTAAGGACTTTTAAGAGGTGAGTAGTGCGATCGATCGATAAATATCGATGATAACGATTAGTGGTCAGGGTCAAGTGCAATGTTAATCGCCAATGTTAACTGACAGTTAATGGCTTAAATGTTAGCCAGAGCCACTCAGCCAACACGTGCAAAAGGCACAAAGTTTTCTCTGAGTAATGCAATAAAAAATGAAAAAAAAAAGAATTGGCAGCGATGACGCAGCCCCCAAGCCGGCTCCAGCTCCTCTCTCTCTCTCCTCTCTGTGCCTCCAACTTCTCTCTCTCTCACGGACTTCTCTAATTCTCGGTCTCGCCGGCGGCGTCTAACAAGTCCTAACAAATTGAGCTTAAAACTTGTTTTTCTTGGCACTTTTTTTTTTATTTTATTTTTTTTTAAGGCCTGCACTTCGTTTTGGGGCTTATTTGGTTACCATGTGCACCAAAAGTGCTAAGTGGAAGACAAGAGATGCTGTAATTGGGGGACGTGACTGTTAAATTAACAGAGACTGTTACAGAAACGTTTCTACAATTTAAACCTCATAGATACATTTTTCATAGATACTAAAAAAAAATGATTTTTTTTTACAAAATGAAGTTTGTAAGGGGGGGAAGTGGGGAAAAAGAATGGAAAATTATAGAAATTATAGATTTGAAAAATATTTGCCTTAAACTTCGGTAGATAAATGTTGAAGAATACCTGAAATGTCTTGAATTATTATGTCCCAATGGATGAAATAAACTTAAAGAATCTTAATTATATCTTAAGGTGATACATTTTTCCAGGTAACACTGGAAGGGTTCTTTGAAATTACCATTTTTGTAGATTTGCCAACACTTTTAAGTAGAAAAGACGAACAAATCGGCCCAAAATGCATTAAAATAACATTTTTTTCATTTTTTCAAACCCTACCATTTCCCCCCAAGTTCAATGACTAACTTCTGGGGGGGCTTGGCTTAACCACCATTGCTTCAATAATCAAGTGAATCATCAAATGCTCAATAAAGTTGATCGTTCAGAGGTAAATAGGGGATTCCCTGTAACATTTCTGCCTCTGACTGGCACATTCCACGACTGTGTCCTGGTTTTATTTTACTTCCGAGTAGTACCCCCCCTTGGCATGCTTTTCTCTGCCCCTGACACATGTTTCGGTCTCATTACATCGTACTTGTCATAAAAATCCTGAATTAAATCAATAAATGTGGTCTGTGCGATTTCTTGCCAAAGTACGATTGCTGCTGCCTTTTTTGGTTATTCCCAGGGTCACTTTATGTCGATTTTGTTTTTTTTTCGGCGTTATTATTTTATACATATACAGCTTAGTCACTGTATCGTCGAATTTGGGTCACTGCTGCAATAGCGGATGTTCGGCTCACCAGCAGGCTGTGGCTGTAGGTGGATGCGCCCCTCCCACTCTATTCTGAAAATCTGGAAAGTATATAACCTTTTCGAAGGGGGGACCAGCATATATGAAAGATAAGGGGTTTTCATTAAATGGAGTAGTTGTTTCCATTTGAAAACGGTCGAGTATTTGAGCAAACTAAGCACTTGTTGTGCCTGCACACACTCTCCCCCCTAAAAGTTAACTACTTAACTGGTTTTTTTACGCGTGACTGCCAATTACAAATCCACCAGCACCCTCTTTATAAAGTTTTCAACTAGCAGGTTGGCGTTAAAACAATAGGGCTCTAACCTACTCGTACTAAGCTACAAATTTTGAATGAAAATCTAAAATATGCTTGGGTTTCTGGGGGTTTTAGGGACGAATTCTCTAAAAAAATAAAAATTATATAGAAAACTGAATTAGTTACAAAGAAACAGGGTCTTTTAACGATTTATATTTAATTTTTTTACAATCGCAAGTCAATAGCAAAGATTACAATCAAAGATTAAAAGTTTTAGTGACGAATTCTTCTTAGAAAAATGTTTAGGCCCAAAGTTCGTTCTCCTTTTGTTTACTTCAAATGGCAGCAATAATTTTTCTTGCGCAAAAATTATATTTTTTTTTTATTTTTTACATCACTGTTATTACGCATGACCTCTGCCCAATGTGCGACTCGTTGCAGTGGACTGTAACTGTATCTCATTCATGTATATCTCTATCCCTGTCTCTCTGTAACTGTAACTGTGGAAAAGATGAGCTGTCGCTTGCAGTTGGCGGTGAAATGCGATTTGGCCTGCCTTGTAGTTGTGATTCACCCGCTCTCCCAGAACTGTGGATTGTTCTTTTTGGCGAAAGAGAGAGAGCGAAACAGGTGCTTGCTTGCCTGCCTGCCTGCCTGGGCGGGCACACCTCGAGGCTCCACTCACTCTCTCACTCGGCTAGCGATCTCACTCTATTGGGGCATGAAAACGAACGTGAGGAATGGCATGAACCAATACCCTACACCCAACAAAAAAAAATATTAGTAATAAAAAAATATAAAAAATAGTAATGCATTCTTTACAAAATCAGAATTTTTTTTTAAATTATTTTGTTTATTTCGTGACTAATATTTCCCCCCCGGACTGTCACATGCAGTTAGTGGTGTAAAGACAGCACTTGTTATATCCGCCGGATGGTAGTTATGATTATGATATGTGGGCACTGCAACATATCCACTGTAACTAGGCTGCTCGCCACTTAGATGGAGAAATGTGCGCCAATTACTTAACATTTCTGGCTCTCTCTTCCAGCGAGAGAGGGAGAGAGTTGGCGCGTGGGAGCTCCTTTTACCGTTTTTATTTTGTTTTCTCAATATTGGGATTATTTTTTGGGCATTCCATGCCATGCCATGCCATGTGCTTCATAAATTATGCACTTTATATGCACTCTACATAAATATTTCGCCTTTTTATTTATTATTCTTGTTTTTGGCTGCGCTTCGCATCAAATATGGAACGGAAATAAAAATTTATTTGAGTGCGTTGTAGCTTATGGTTTCTCTTGTCCGACACGTACTAGTTACAATTTCCAAAAAAATAAAGATATTTTTTTTTTTTACTTCTACTTCTGCTATCTGACAATTTGTATCTTGAAAATATTTATGGCTATGCGGTTAGGATACAAGATACAATAAAAAAATGTGCCAAAAATGGCTGATTATTGGCGAGCTGACAATTTGCGAATTTCTGTCCCGCCGATAGCCTTGAACCTCAAACTGGCAGTGCATTTTTTTGTTTTATATTCTTCGTGTTTTGTTTGCATTATTATTATTATAATGCCTTTTGTTTTTTATCTTAACCTCTCCTCACCCCCTCCTCACCCTCCCTTTCAATTCCATAATTAATTTTTCATTTTTTGTATATTGCGTGTCTACTTTTTCACACATTGCATTGAGGCATTGTTCTCATTCTCGTTTTCATTTTCATTTTTTTTGTTGGATTTTTGGGTTAATGAACTGCAGTTTTTTGCAATTTTTATTCTGTTTTTTTTTTCTTGCAAATATCTAGGGTTTGTTTTGAAAATAAATTGAAATTTGTGACTCTTTCTTGATAATTGTGAGGCTAATTCTATTTTTGAATTTTAATTAAAATGATTTTTATTTGTATTTTTTGTTGCATTTTTCGCATATCTCTCTATTTGGGTTTCTTTATTGAAATTCTAGGAATGATTGGCATTTGCATTTATTCTGCATTTATTTTATTTATTTTTTATTGCTTCCTATTTTCGACCCCCCCATAGTGGTTTTTGTTGCTTCTGCCATTGTCTCTTTTGTGTGTTGCCGAGCTGTTAAAAATAGAAGAGAGCCACTACAGAAATGGAGAGAGTGCGAGAGAGAGAGTGGGGGACGTCAAAGGGCGACGTCATGTGAGCGAACGCACGCGCGACCATTACGCATATTGTTTTTGTAATTCCTTGGGCTGACGTTTTAATTGAATTTTTTTTTTCAATTTTCAATTACTCGCTGATTACAATTTTTCGAAACAAATACGATTAGCTAATCGGCTGATTTGCTTTGTATTTTTCTAATTTTAAATAAAAAAGTTTGTCCAGATTCCCACGCACAAATCTCATATGCTATTGCATATGCTAGAGTGGGCGAGTGGACATCTATCTTGTTCTCTCTCTCCTAATCATTCCATTATTCCCAATTACACCGCAAGAAATGCACATTTTTGCACTTTATTGCTCCAAAAATAGCCCCCCCCTGTTGCTTGGCAGAGTGAGTGGGATGGATAGTTTCCATTACAGCTGTTTCCGTTATTTTCGTCACTGATGCTGCTGCTGCATCGCCGTCGACGTTGGCGTTGTGCTCAATTGAGAGCAGAGCAGAGCAGAGCCATCGGCAGCGTGTGCCAGTTTTGTAAATTCGTCCTTGACCCAGAAGTGATTTACGGTACTTTTTGCCTGACAACACGCCCCCTCCCCTCCCAGTCTAGTCGATGCTCCTTCATGCAATTATTTGCTCTGCTCTTCATATGTATTCTATGTGAAGGCTGAGTCCTAGAAGGCTGTAAATAAACCGTTAGGTTGGGGCTTACTCTCTCTCCATACTGCCAGGCGACAAGTTTTCAAAGAACGTTATGATTTGAGAGGTAGGTAGGTAGGTAGGCTTTGAAAAGGAATTCTTTGTGACGAAAGTAATGCAAAGGATAGTTAGTATTCTAAAAATATTTCATTTTCTGAATCGAAATAATCTCTCTTTTTTTTGTTTCCTTTACCGTTGCAGACTGCTACAAAGGAACAACCAACTACAAGCTAATACAACCAGGAGAAAGAACGGAAGACTAGAAAATAATCATAACGCGTAATATAGATTATCATAAAAAAAATTTCAAACAAAAGCAACACACACACACCCACACACACACACACCTTAAATACTAACGCTAATTAAAAAAAAAAAAAAGTATTTATGGTGTAAAAAAAAAGCGAAAAAAAAAAGAACGCTAAGCGAAAAAGAACATATTGTAAAGAATAGAAAACATAAAAAAAAAGATAAAAAAAAAAAAAACCTAACGAAAAATTCACTTTTAGCCTTATATACAACAAATAACGGTCCCTAGTATTAAGTATTAGTCCATAAATAAGAAGAAGAGAGAGGCAAGGCAAGAGAGAGAGAGACGGCGAGAGGAGGTGTAAAGGTTAAGCAAGATCAAGAAAGCAAGAATTATTGAATTGTTGAGATAAAGGGCCATGGCACCTCTGTAAGTTGGATCCAAACTAAAGACCATTATAATTATATTAGATATAAGGTACACCGACAAAAGAACACAAGAAGAACACTCTCGTACTCGTACTCGCTACACACACGCTTTAGAATCGTATTTAAGGATATACCACCCATCCTCCTCCCCACCCAACCAACCAACCAACCAACCAACCACCCACTCCCACACCCACCCCCCTTCCAAACAAACATAAAAAAACAAAAAACACCCAAATCGGACTAATCTGCTCAAACCTGCAGCAGAAGACGCGGAAAAAATCAACGCACCAAGAAGCAGCTTCGTGTCTTGGAAGACGTCACCCACGAGGCCGACAACCGCGCCAACTCTCACGCCAACGGTGGACAGGAGGACAGCTGGTTCAAGGAGAGAGTAGGCGGCACTCCACGATCATCCGTTGGTTTCGGGGAGCTACTCCACGAGATCGGGGACTACAACTCGCTAGTGGGCCAGGAGGAGGAGCCAGTTGAGGCTCGCCAAGGACAACGTTATGTCGAGGACGAGACAGCAACAGATGACCAGAAACAAAAGGCAGTCGATGCACTTAGTCTGATAACAATCAGCTTTGATGCCCAGGACTTTGGCGGCTTGGTAGGTCAGCCCGTTGATAACACTATCAGCGGCATCTCCAGCAGCGCCTTTGCCGATCCGGCCGCTCCCTACGCCCAGGATCCGGTCTTGTACAGAGTTGTCCGTCAGGAGCTCTTTCGTCAGGCCATCGAGGACGAGGAACAGCTCGAGCAGCTGGAAGACGGCCCAGAGTCGGAGGACCAGTCGGTGGAAGAGTTGCCACGCTGCAGTCGCACCTTGACGGCATTATCCGAGCCCGAGTTGCAGCCATCCACGTCGAGGCAGGGCAAGGAGAACAAGGTGGTGCCGGTGCCGCCAAAGAAAGCCAGAGGACGCAAAACGGTCAAGGCATTAGTGCGCTATAGTCCAATCTCAGAAGGTAAGGACTATATACCAGGGCTTTGTGGACTTCACTCCTAACCAACACTATTATCCTTTTTCCAGACAACAAGGATCAGGATCGAGAGCCTCCTTGCAAGCGAACCCGTCGCGCCAAGAAGAAACCAAGCAAGAAGCGTAGACCTACCTACTCCACTCGGCGCATCGACGACACCCTTGACTCCGATTACTCCACGGAAGACGACAAGGACGAGGACGAGGACGAGGCCAACGACAAGTACTCCTCTTCGATCTCATCCTCCCGGAAAGACAAGCGCGACGATCCCGACAACGACCAAGGAGGAGGTAGGATTTAAAAAATTATTTTAAAAATATATATTCAGAGTCATCCATTCGCAGGTCTAAGGAAAGCAGGAAGGGACTACGACGGCCCAAGTACGTCCGGTGCCGGGAAGGCATCTGGATCGACGTCGCGAGGACGCTCTTCCCGAAGCAACGAGCGCCGGCAGCGACCCGAAGGCAACTCGGAGGAGTCGATAACGGATAGCATCGAAGCCAACAAGGAGAACCATCAGCCAGCGAGCTATTGCGAGGAGTTCCGCGAATCTCCCCATTTTCGGGTCAAGGATATAAACACGGTTCTCACGGTTATCGATCTGACCGGCAGTAGTCCCCCCTCCGAGCCGGAGGCAGAGCTGATTCGGAACGAATCTGTGCGAGAGTTGGAGACAGAGCTTCTCCTCGAGGAGAACGCGGAAGGATCCTCGCCCACTTTTATGTACTATTGCGATGATTCGTTCTGGCAAGCTGGAGAGTCTGATGTAGGACTGCCTGAAGAGTCCGAGAACCTTCCCAGCCGTAAGTGCGCCGTCAGATCTTGATATTCTCCCAATAACTCCGCTACCATTCGTCCAGGTTCTGGAACCACGACTTCCCACGCCTCAGACTCTGCGGAGGTCCATGCCTGCCACTCCCATAGCTCCAAGGGTTCTCCAGAGACAAACTATCAGGACTTCGAGGCACCAGCCGTCGAAGTAGAGGATCAAGTCTCTGAGGAGTTGGAGGAGGCAGTTGAGCCCAACGATTCTGAACCAATCTGGACGGCGGACGAATCCAAGGCAGTGGAAGAATCTGAGAACGAATCGGGGGACAAAGCCGACACACAGAAGAAGATCCGAGCAGTTCCACGTCGCAAGATCAAGATTTCCAGGCGAAACGGCCAAAGGAACAACATTCGCCGCTTCGCCTATGTTGTGAAGAGTCGGAAAGCTCCGCTGAAGAAACGGAGGCGCTGTCGGTTTGTTAAGCCGGGAGTGCCGACTGGCAAGCCAGATCCCCAGGAGAAGCAGGAGGAGGAGCAGCAGCAGCAAGAGGGAGTGCCGACTGGCAAGCCAGATCCCCAGGAGAAAAAGGAGGAGGAGCAGCAGCAGCAAGAGGGAGTGCCGACTGGCAAGCCAGATCCCCAGGAGAAGAAGGAGGAGGAGCAGCAGCAGCAAGAGGGAGTGCCGACTGGCAAGCCAGATCCCCAGGAGAAGAAGGAGGAGGAGCAGCAGCAGCAGCAGCAAGAGGTTGACCCGGCCAGCACGGAAGCAGCCACAGTTCCGGAGGAAACACCTAATCCGGAACCAAAACCACCAGCCCAGGCGGAACAGCCAACAGTCGAGAGACCTCGTCGCAAGCATCCCCGCAAGTCGCCACAGGTTCTGTTGAGGAATACCAGTGCCCCCATCTACCACATCGGCGTCTTCGACCGCACCGAGAAGAAGTGCCAGCCGTTGCCGACTCAGCCGGTGTACGACACCAGCTGGGTAAACGATATCTTCGATAACATCAGCTTCGTACATCCGGTACTGGACGAGGTGCGGCTGCTGAACGACGCGGTAGCCTTTCGCCGACTAGACACGGACACGTTCCTGGAAGAGGTGACACTGAAGCGACAGCGCGAACACCTCGCCTTGCAGGAGAAGATTCGGACCGACCACGAGAAGGAGACAGCAGCAGCGCTAGCTGCTTTTAATGAGCACCAGGAGGCACTGCGTGTGGCAGCCAGTCTTCGGCTAAACGACGAGGCCAAAGCCGCCGCCGCCGCCGGCACAGAACCCGCCGCGAAGGCCACTGTGGCCGGTTCGCGCCGCCAGGAGGAAGGTAAAAAAGGATCAGCAGTGGATTCGACCAAGCGCCCCCAAATCTACGCAGACAGTCAGCCGACTTACAAGGCGAACGTTGCCACAATTCCGGGATTGTCGGGCTACACGGGCTTCGGTATCTACCATCCGCCAACGCCGCCGCCGGCGCCAGTGTACGAGAAGCAGTTGCTTGACCTGACGCCCCAGCAGTTGGAAGTTCAGGAGCGCATCCGCAAGCAGCAGGAACAGCTGAGGGCACAGCAGCAGAAGCTCGAGAAAGAGAGAGCCGATCGCCTCAAGAAACAGCAGGAGGAGGAGCAAGAACAGTTGCGACTGAAGGAGCAGCAACTCGACCACCAGCGCCAGCTGAGACTCCAACAGCAGCAGTACCAGCTGAAGCTTAAGGAGCAGGAAGAGCTACGATTGCAGCTACTAGATCCCAACTACAAGCCCCCGCTGCCGAAGCTAACCAAGGCGCAGCTGCACCGCCAGCAGCAGAAGTTGCTACGACAGCAGCAGGAGGAGGAGTCGAGGCGGGAGCACGAGGAGTTCATTCAGTCGCAGCAGCAGATTGAGCTAAGGCGGGCCCAGGAGGAGATCCAGCGGCAGAGGGAGGAGCTGCAGCGCCAGAAGAAGGAGTTCGAGAAGCAGCGGGCGGAGCAGCAGCGCAGGTTTGCAGCGCAACAGAAAGTGTTGAGGCAGCAACAGCAGCAACTCCTGCTGCAGCAGCAGCAGTCGCCCCTGGAGCTGATGCAAAACGACATGGTCAGCATACCGGCAGCCAATATGAACGGTGGCTTGAAAGCGGCCAGTGGCGGCACCACTGTCGTCACGGCCGGCGGAGTAGTCCCCTCCTCGGTGCTGGCCAACGCGCCCCGCGTCTTCCTC
This sequence comes from Drosophila monieri, assembly GCA_035047585.1. Classification (NCBI taxonomy): domain Eukaryota; kingdom Metazoa; phylum Arthropoda; class Insecta; order Diptera; family Drosophilidae; genus Drosophila; species Drosophila monieri. Next base: position 6,930,805 of record JAWNPJ010000061.1, on the reverse strand, counting down.
ACCAATGCCTCGTCGGCCTTCATGGCAGCCGGCAATCGGGCTGGCGGCGTCACAGCCACGGCCACCACGGCCTCATCGTCCGCCGGAGCGGCCGCCGGCGCCGTTCGTTACTTTTCCCAGTTTGGAAAGATCCAAAAGTCGTCCAATATCGATTCAATACTGATGGCCAATGGCATTGGGACGCCCATCAAGACCAACGGGAGCATCAACCAGGCCCTGTTGACGGTCAACAAGATGGACTTCCTGGACAGCGACCCGGACTTAGATACTGTGATCATCGAGGAGGACGAAAGCGACGACAGCCACAAGTCGTCGCCCTCCAACTCATCCCCGCAACAGGAGTCGGAGCTGGAGCTGAAGCCCGAGCTGCTGGACCACCAAAAGCAGGACGAGCCCCTGGAGCTCACTCAGCAGAGCAATTCCAACTCGGGCACTGCGGCAGCGGCAGGGGCCACAGAGACCACCGGCACTGAAGAACCCGAACTGGACATCGTCATCAACAACGTGGTGTGCTCCTTCAGTGTGCGATGCCACCTGAAGCTGCGCGACATCGCCCTGAACGGCGCCAATGTGGAGTATCGGCGGGAGAACGGAATGGTGACGATGAAGCTGCGCCATCCCTACACCACAGCCTCGATCTGGTCCTCCGGAAGGATCACCTGCACCGGCGCCACCTCCGAACCTATGGTAGGGTGTTGCTTTGTTTTCGTGAAATCTTTTATTGAAATCGTGTCTCGTGTTTTCAGGCCAAGGTGGCGGCACGTCGCTATGCCAGGTGCCTGGGGAAACTGGGCTTCCCCACGCGCTTCCAGAACTTCCGGATCGTGAACGTGCTGGGCACCTGCAGCATGCCGTGGGCCATCAAGATCGTCAACTTCTCGGAGCGGCATCGGGAGAATGCCAGCTATGAGCCGGAGTTGCATCCGGGCGTCACCTACAAGATGCGCGACCCCAAGGCCACCCTGAAGATCTTCTCCACCGGCAGTATCACGGTGACAGGTAAGTGGTCCTCTGGCGCCTATAGAAGTGGAAGAAAGCTATAGATTATTGTGATTCGGCAGCGGCTAGTGTCAACGATGTGGAGGCGGCTATCCAGCACATTTTCCCGCTCGTCTTCGAGTTCCGGAAACAGCGATCGCCCGAGGAGTTGCTGCATCTGCGCCAGAAACAGCGCCAGCTGATCGGCGTCGATCCCGCCGACCTGGAGGAGATGATCATCAATGAGAACAAGGTGGCGGCCGACAACAACATCTTCGTGAACACGCAGGCGGCCCACGTGAAGCCCGAAACGCAGCCAGTCGCCTCGGCACTGGCCACCTCCTCGATCAACAGTGTCCAGCGGTTGAAGCAGTACGAGAGCTATGTCCAAATGGTGCAGCAGACGCAGGAGGAGCGTCGCCACATACCCTTCCAGGGGGACAACAACGCCTCAACGGCAACAACAACGACGGCGGGGACAGCCGCCGCAGCTGCCGCCGCCTCCGCCGCATCCTCATCATCCTCCACCGGGGACAACATCTGTGCCAATGCCCGTCGTCGCGCCACAGAGTGCTGGGCCACCAAGCTCCAGAACAAGCGCACGCGCTACAACAACATTGTTAATCCCGAGTCGGCCACCTCGTCCTCGTCCGGCAACGCCGCCCACACACGCAACCCGCTGAAGGCCGCCGCCCTGGCGACCGCCAAGGCGCGCACCAGCACCGGCCCTACTGGCAAGATTCCCGTCAGCCAGGTCCTCAAGCAGAGCAGCTCCCGGGCGCGGAACGCCCAGCTCCACCAGCAGCAGCAGATGCAGATCCAGCGCCCCAAGCTGAAGCACGCCCCCATCTTCTCGCCCACCGACTTCGAGATCGACGACCTGATCGAGGAGGAGGAGAGCAACGAGTACGGCCTGCCCTACTAGTGGCCTAGTGGCCATGATGAGGATGAGGAGGAGGATTGGACACCGTATCTGTTGCCTATGCCAAAAATAGTTAATCGAGAAGTCAGTCGAAAGCAGAGTCGAGCAGGACGTGGCAGAGACCACACACATCCATGCCCTCTTTTTTAAACCAAAACTGGGGGTCGTGACCCCAAAACCCAAACACAAAAAAGGGGATTTTTTACGTTGGTTTATCTTCTTTTTGTTTTTTTTGTTTTCTTGTTCGGATCCATTTTTCAATTCAATTTTTTGTTGTATTCGTCGCATTTAACACGAACTGGAAACAGGATTGGAGATTGGAAATTGGAAAAAAATGAAAACAGAAAAGAAACAGAAAAGGCGACACGCGACACTTATCCAAAGCAACACACAACTTCAACCCAAGCAATATGCAACAATCAACAAACAACAAACAAACAAACAAACAAACAAACAAACAAGCGAAGCAGCAACAAACAAACAACACGAGCCAAATATTTATCATATAAGGTGAGTAGTGAGCAGACTAGCCCATAACTAGTCTGTAACTAGTCCAGAACTAGTCTATAACTAGACTCTAGATAGGACTACTTAGTCGTAGGATGTGAAATGTATTTAATATTAGTTTTTATTTATTAAATATTGCTTTGAAAGTGTTACTTTACTTTGAAAATGTAGACACTTTCCTTTAAAAACAAGGGAATTGTTTGAATTGTTAAAGAATTGTTTAAAAAAAATGTTTTTATATGATTTTCTGTTTGGGTTTGACTTTTGCAGGATTATATTTTAGGAAAAAAATATATTAAATATATTATTCCTAGTAGTATTCCTTCATAGACCATTAGGTATACCTATTTTTTATGCCTTTCTGATATTTTTTTTGACCAGAGTTCGACTTCAACTCTGATTCGAACCTTTTTTTTTTTATTTTTTTCTTTCATGACAATATTTAATTTTGTTTATTTTTCTAATAATTTTTAAGCTAAGCTAAAATATATAACTCCTAGTACTATTCCTAGTACTTTATAAACCCATAGGTATACCTTTTTTTGTATGACTTTCTGATATTTTTTTGACCTGAATTCGACTCTGTTTCGAACCAATTTTCTCTTTTTTCTTTTCTCTTTTTATGAAAATATTTTGTTATATTTTTTTTTATAGTTTTTGAGCTAAGCTTGAGTTAGAATTATATTTTAGGGAAAAATATATTAAATATATTCCTCCTATTACTATTCCTCCATAAACCTCTATAGACATACCTTCTTTTATGCCTCTTTGGTATTTTTTTGACCAGAGTTCGACTCTGTTTTGTACCAAGTTTCTCTTTCTTTTTATGAAAATATTTAAAGCTATTTTATTAATTTTTAATGTAAAATTTCATCACTTTCTAGGCTAGAGTTCTAGGTTAGACTTGAACTTAAATTGGAATAATATTTTAGAGAGAGATATATAAAATATACACCTCCTTTTAGTATTCCTTCATTCCTCCTTCGCTGTTTATGCCTCTCCTGACCCGGGTTCGACCCCTATTTCAACGAACTTTTCATTTTTTTGTACATATTTGTATCTCATTATCCTATCCTATTACTTCCTGTTATTATATCACTTTCTTGGCATGGCATATATTTTTTATTTCCAAAACTAATCCAACTTTTCCCGTTTTTTTCAGATTTACGTTTAAGAGAGCACACCCGCTAAGATACTAGCAAAGGTCACCACTCCCACACTCACCTCAAGCAAAACCACTGGAGATATCAATATTCGTAACCGTAACTCTAATCGTATTTTGAAGGAACAAGAACACATACAACAAGCAACATGCAACATGCCACATGCAACACATCTAACACGCTACACGGATACGTAAGCCAAACTAGAAGGACTCCACGTATCGACCAAGAGTTGAGGAATAATGCTATTTACACATATTTTTTTTTTTGTTTATCTCCTCCTTGGGTTTAAAAAATAGTTAAATTTACGTGAAGCCAAAACCACCGCCTAATGAAATACTGTAATGGAAACGAATCATTTTTTATATATTTAAAAATAGAAAAAAATAGTATACTTAGCGAAAAGAAAATCCCATTTAAATGTTAATTGGGATTCTCTTAATACATATATTTAATTTAATTTAACACTTTACACTAATTTCTAACTTAAATTAATTTTTTAAGTGGAATTTCGAGGCGGATTCCCAACAATTTTGTTTGAATTCGAATTCAGACCAAGTTCTTCCCAAACAAAAACCAAAATTCTCAAGAAAACAAAATGGAAAGTTGGAGAGGAGACCAGAGATAGAAGCGTAGTCTAAATATTACCAATTAAATCATACATTAAATATATGTATTTATATAATTACTATTTTTTTTTTGTTCGATTATAGTTTGTATTTTGTAGAGATAGATGATAGAGAAAGACCCATTTACACCAATATCTGGTCACTTGTAAACCAATAACAAGAAACAAACTAATATAATTAATTTATAACACACACACACGCATACACACACATGCTAGTAAGCCCTATTATATAATTTATAATTAAGGCGGAGCGGAGAAATAAAAGAAAATAAAAAGCAAAACTAGCAACTAGAGTTAATGAGAGCGAAAAGAGCGAAAAAGCGAAAAGTTTTGTGACGAAAGACGACAAAAAAAAAACTAAATTCTAAGTGTTTATTCTTAATACAATAAGTTTGTACTATTAAAAAATATATACATTATATATTAACACTAAATGTATTCGTATTTAGACACACTTCTTTTTTTTTTGTTTAATTTTTTGCTTTAATTTAAAAAATAAACACAAACACTTTTAAAAGATATGACCAGAGAAGAGAACTTAAGTGTAGATTTACAAACTTGTTCCTGTGTTGTTAACAAAAAACAGAAAAGAATTAAGTAGGGGCTTATGTTTTTAGTTAAAACTTAATGAAGCATTGCGCATACACATACACACTCACACATACGTATACAACACAAAAAAAAATATTTAAAAATTTAAAATTAAAGTCAAATCATAAGCAATACAAGAGAGAAGTGAGGGGGAAGGACAGTTTGAGGAAAACCAATACTCCGTGTGTGTCCATTTTATTGGCGTGCCTTCTAAGGACTCCCTTAAAAATAAAAAATAAATAGACAAATGTACAATCATTGAGAAATGTAACTTCCAGTACAGGCCCCGCCCCCACACCCACACACACACAACTAAAAACTAATGTTTTCCATAAATTTCCCTCATTTTCACTTAAAAATACAATTTCTTTGTGCTTAAATCATAAAAAAAAAACCAAAACCCTCATATCGTTCAACTTATGCATAATCAAAATAGATAAAAAAAATATCAAAACCTTTTTTTTTAATTTCAAATATTTAGTTTTTATTTTCTTTCTAATTTGCTAAAAAAAAACGTCTAGAAAAGTAAAAGAAAAATGCCTTTAGGGAACAAATAATGCGAGATGGATAGAGATAGGGATAGTTAGTGAGAAAGAGAGAGCCGATCTGTATTTTTTGTGTATGCGAGTGTGGATAAAAAATAAAAACAAAACAATTAAAACAAAAGTGTTGAAAACAATTGCAAAATTAGCAGATAAGACTAAGCCTTAAGTTAAATAGGAGAACAGAAACAAAACAAATTTAAACGGAATATTAATTTGTAAGCCAATTTAAAAACTAAACTAAAAACTAATGTTAGCAAGCATAAACTAAAAAAAATATCATCATTATAATGTAAATAGTTGTTAAAAAAAAAAACAAACAAAATTACAAAAACCGAAAGCAAGAAACCGACAAAGAACTCTATAAGCATTAAAAAAAAAACAAAAATTATATAAATCTTAAAAACAAATCTTAAATTGAGATTCTTCTTTACACATCCAACTGCCTTCGAGACAAAAACAAAAATTATGATGAGAAGAAATACCATTTAAAATTAAAAAATTACAATTACACTTAATTAACCAATTATTATATTAAAGAGCTGGAAAAAAAATGCTTAGCAGAAACAAAAAATTGCTTCAATTTATTAAATATTCTGATCCGATGACACACCTTTTTTTTTGTTAATAACAAAAGGATAAATTTTAAAAATTAACAAAAAAAAGAAATGAAAAACCAACAAGCAGAAATAGAAAGGCCTAAATAAGTGTATTTGGTTTCACGAACTTTAAAAAAGCAAACAAAAAAAAAAAAAGATACAACAAAAAACTAAATATTTAATATAGTATACAGATATATTTTTGATTATTATGTATTTAAAAATGAGAACAATGAAAAATGATATAAAAAACAAAGAAAAACTATGAAAAACAAATTGAGAAATCAAATAGCATAATTCTGTTTTTGTTTTGCCGTAAAGACTGCATTATACCAACAATTAATTATATACAAAAAACATAATAAAATAACTGATAGATCTGAGAAGAATGAATAAAAACAAAAAACGAAACATTAAATCAACCAGAAACAAGAAACATTTATTTATTAGAAACTTAAGAAGCCGCCGAATGGGAAGTCAAGGTCGGCGGCAATCCATAACGAAAAGCAAGATTTAATTACCTTACCAATGTGTGCTATCATCCCCCCCAGCCTCAGTCACTCAATCACTTGATCAGTCACTCACTCAATCAATCAATCAATCCATCCTTCCCCTCCATACTACACCCATCCGCCTCAGAATAAAAACATACAAAGAGCCAGAAAAAAAAAGAATATATAGTTAGGGGGCGGGGCTGTAAGGGAAATGATACAAAATAAGTCTAGGAATCGGAATAATTAGAAACTATACTATGATAAATCAATTAAATGGCTAACTTAAAGGATAAGATTTGTATAGCTATAAGGACATATACATTATAGATTTAAAGAAAAAAATGGTGATGAGGCCTGGTTTTGAGAATTTCCAATTGTTTGCCGCATCTTCACACACACTACACTATTCTATATAAAAATATCAAGCAATTACTTGTGGATCGGGGTCGGATTCGCCGAAATTGCCTACTTTCGGGCTGGAAAACAAAAGATTTCAAATCTCCTTACAGTTTTCGGGCGGAAACCGAACCCCCATCAGCAAAAAGAGAAATAATTACCAATGCTACACAAAAACAAACTCATTTGATGTATTTAGTTTAAAGTTTAGTCCCTAGTTTCAAATGAAAAACTTGCAACAAATAAACTTGCAACTGCCTTCCCTGAACTGCAGTTAAAACTCAAAGTAACAAAACCAACAAAAACCAAAAAATTAAACAAAAAAAAATGAAATTGTTTGAATAAAAACCAAAATTATATGAAATAGATTTGCATTTTTAATTAAAAAAAAGGGAAAAGGTGGAAATTCAAAGCCCATCCTTTTCGCGCCAAACTAGGAAGTGTTGGGAAACACCTGTATTGGTAAACGGGCACAGTGAACTGTAGCCTCTCTCTCTCACACTCTGTTTCTTCGCTTTTGTGATCCTTCGCTCATCCCGTTTGTGGCGAAGCTGTGACTTAAATTCAAAGTGCAGTGTTAAATATGTGTATTAAAGAGTGTTCTAACTATCGAGTATTGTTTAAAAAAGTTAAAATCAGTTAAAATCAATCAACAAACAAATGCGTGTGTTTTGAGTGGCAGAGTCGGCGAGTTTTTGGGCTTAAAATCGTGTGTATCGTTGCGGAAAAAGTGAAAATCCTTAATAAACCCAATCCTCGAAACTGTGACTCCTTCTAACTCTATCTGAGTTAAAAATAAAGCCTGAAATATGGGGAAACTCAAGGATGAGTTGAGGGTGCTCCCTTACCCGCCTGTGTGTGTGTGAGAGACTTAAGCGTCGCACGCAAAGAACCGTTAGCTTATTACAGAGCCATTAACATATGTTAAGATGTAAACATGTAAGGAATGTAAACAACTGTATGTTACATTACAGTGGCGGGTAAGTTTTTTCCTTTTTCTATTTTTAATCTAATTTAAAATTAAATTAAAATTAATATTAAAATGCCAGATACTTCTGGTGCTTTTTATGAAATATCTCGTCTATTTTGTGGCCGTTTGGGGACCGGAATACCATTAATGAATCAGGGAACAAATCTCCTTCGATCTGCCTAAAAATATTGGAAAACTAGCACAAAAAAAATTTTGCCAATTTTTTGCATTTTTTGTGATGTTACCCCTTTGAAAATTTTCGAAAAATGGATCAAATTTCACATTGCCAGATTTTGATTGGGAATCATAGTACTCGAAGATCCAAGATCGGGAAGGTATAACATATCCCAATCGGACAAAAATTAGCAAAGTTATGGCAAGTGGAAGTCGGCCTCAGGCCATGTTTTCCAAAAATTTCAAAATCCTGAAAATCCTTTTTTAGGAAATAAAATGGTAATTAGGTTCAGTTTGTTTGCAGAATTGTTTTTAGGATAGAGCTTTTAATTTCAGTTTAAAAATTAATATTTAAGGAGCTACTTCGAACTGATTGCATACCAGGTCCTTGAATATCCTTCCGTGCTTCAATCGTCCTTAGACTCGCATACCCCACTCGTCACGCCTCGCCTGGGAGCGATGCTGCTGGCAGGAGTGGCCCAGGAAGAAGGCCACCGCCACTCCGGTGGTCAGGGCGATGAAGTACATGTACACGTAGATGAAATCGTTGCACCAGGCGTCCACGAAGGGCGCCCGCTGGTGGATCATCACGGTGCCGGAGAACAGAACCGCCGACAGCACAAAGCCCACTAGCATCATCTGTGGGGGACACAAACAGGTGGACATCATAGGATATGGACATTCCATCCATTCTCGCTTATAATAGAAGGTGTCACCAGGAGAAGTAGTTCAGAGCGATGGAGTTTCCATAAAAGGGACACAGGCGGACACGAGGACACGAGGACACTCGGACAGACTGACTCTAGAACTCACTTTTGGACACAATCGTCACTGGAAGTGTACAAACCGTGTTGGAGGTGGCCAAGGTGATCTCAAAGTTGCTCAAGTACTTGGCCCGCAGCAGGAGCATCACGGCGAAGGAGTAGAGCAGCGCGAAGACCACTGTCCAGCGCATGTAGATCAGCTCCAGCCAGCTGAGATGGGGGGCGTCGACTTGGTCGACCTCCAGGACCTTCTGGCAGCGAGCACTGCCCTGGGAAAGGGTCTCGTGATTCCGCAAAGTGCCATCGCTCAGCTGCACGATCTGGTTGAGAAGATGCAGGGCTCCGAAGCAGGCTATCTGCGGTGTCACGGGACTCGTTAGCACAGGACATCCAAAGAACATGGGCGCCGGGGTGGAGGAGTTACTCACAAAGGCACCGAGTGCCAGGATTGCACAACTGAGGCCCAGGCCCTTGCCCATCTTGCGCCACTGAGCCGCCGGAAACAACTGTCGTCGGTGGGAAAGTCGAACCACTTCTGGTTACCTCTGATACCCTCTACCGTGGGGCATGTCCGGTCATTATCAGCTCTCGAACAGAAACTCAACTCCACTCCAAGTTTTAATTTTTTTCCATTTTTTTTCGTAATATAAAGCAACAATATGACTAATTTTTTAAAAATAGTTCACAAACAAATCAAATGTCTCCTCTTTTGTGTCCTTCAGGGACGAATGTACATATTTTAGGCATTTCCTGAATTAATAAAAATGTAAAAATAAATCAATTGATGAATTTTTAGGGTAAAGCTTTTGCAAGAAAATATTAATAGAAATATTAAGCTTTTGTACTAAATCATAATAGTCTGTGAAGGGTGTGCGGTGCGTCGACTACCCATTGCCTTGCCGATTCCCAACTCGATTTCTAGCAGCTGGATTCTAGCTCGGATCGGGCGGTAAACAGTTTTATTTTACAAATGTTTTTGGCGTCTTAAATGCAGCTTAATCATACAATGACGATGGTGTTTTTGTTACTAGAATTAGTCAACTTGTGGAGGATCTCCTAGTGGAACTACCAAATCAAACAGAATAGTCCAATAGTCTAATAGTCCGGGTGACAAAAGTGGGTGAACCAAAGGGTGGAAGGTAAGAGTAAAAATAGTTCGTATAAACTCGATTATTGGCTAAACTTGACGCCAATATTATTGACACGCGTCTGCATGTGCTGGAGCACGTCCTGGGAGAACTCCTCGATTGTGGTGAAGCGGCTCTTCTGGAAGCTGAATATGTCGCCGAGGAAGGCCAGCAACTGCTCCCTGAAATAGTGACAGATGTCCCTCAGGTTCTCGTTCGGTCCGAAGAATCCCCACGCCATCAGCGGTGATATCTGCTCCGATATTACGTAGAAGTGCGACATGAAGCCATTGGGGAACTTGAGCATCCGCTTCTTGGCTTTCAGTACCGACCACACGGCGGTGGTCAGGGCCTATACGGAATGAAAGATAATAGGCCAGTTAGATTCTAAATTTCACAAAAGTCTAAACAAACTAGAGGGAGAACTAAGAGGGAGTCAGTCATCCACATTGTTTAGACTGAAAAGTGGCGACCGTGACATAAGTCCCAGGTCTGTGATTACTTTTTACTTCATTTACTTTTTTTAAAGGGTAATCATCAGGTTAGATGGGAAATTCCACAAAAATAAGCCTCCGAACTAGAGAATAGTTAAGAAAATAGTTTCAAAAGGAACATGGCGACCGTGACAGTTGCAAACAAATGTGGCGACCGTGACATAAGTCCCAGGTCTGTGATTACTTTTTACTTTTTTTAAGGGGAAATCAACAGGTTAGATGGGAAATTCCACAAAAATAAGCCTCCGAACTAGAGAATAGTTAAGAAAATAGTTTCAGAAGGAACATGGCGACCGTGACAATTGCAAACAAAAGTGGCGACCGTGACAAAAGCCTAAAAGTCTACCTACCGTCTCCTTGAATCCATTGGACAGCCAGCGATTCTGCACCACCGCCGTAACACTGGCCGGCGGAGCATCCAGGTCCTTGAACGAGTCCAGGATGATAAAGTCCAGGCAGATGTCGTAGAACGTCATGGCCTTGACGTTGCGCTGCTCCAGCTCCACCTGGATGCACGGCCAGTTGTTGGTGTCGTGCAGATAATTGACCATGTCCTCGTAGCCCACCAGGAACTCCTTGGTGTCCTTGTCGCCGAGGCAGAGCAGGTCCGTGAGTATTTGCCGTCCGGCATCGCAGATCCACTGGCCGACGGCGGGGTCCTTGAACAGAAACTGGAAGGCCAGTCGGACGCAGTGCAGCTTCGCCAGGTACTCGGTGTCGCTGTCGCAGTGCATCAAGTCCGCCCGTATGGTGCGGCACGGCACCGTGTACTCGTCATGGTGCTTGAGGGCGCTCTGGAAGAGCGGATACTCCTCGTACGAGGTCTCGATGAAGCCCTCGAACTCCCGCAGATCGGCCACCTGGTCCAGGGCGGAGGCGAAGCTCTCGGCCGAATCGAAATTGGGATCGGAACCGGCCCGGCTCAGCACACTGCCGGACTTTCTCGACCGCCGATCGTCGTCCGCGGCCTCCTCCTCGGCCTCGTCAATGGAATGCTCCTCGCGGAACAACACCGAGCGCTGGTCGAGGAACAGCAGCTCGCTCTGCTCCTGCAGCGTGTAGGCCATCTCCAGCAGGTTCTGGATTTCGCGGCAGAACTCCGAGTCCTCGGCAGTGGTCAGCAGGGCGGGCAGCCCGCCGGGTGAATAGTGTGCCGCCAGGGCGTCTTCCCAGAAGTTGATCACCGTGTCCAGGGCCTCCATGCCCATAACGCCCAGCTGTTGGGCCGTCAGTTGCGTCACCACTGACGTGCCCCCCGCATTCTGGACCAGAGCACCCGCTCCAATGGAGCCCGACGCCATGGACAGGCGATCGGAGAAGGCAATCGTGGAGCCCACGGGGCTGCCGGATCTGGCCGAGGCCTTGGACCCGGCAATGGATATCAGATCGTTGGGACTGCGCATGCTGTTGCGTGTGCGACGTCCTGTGTACTTCCTGGCCCGGCGCGGAGGACGCGGCGGCTTCCGACGGCGCAGGAAGCGCGAGAGCACGCCCATCAGGGCCACTCCAGCGGTTAGCGAGAAGAAGACAACCTGGAAGAGAAGGATTGTAGTGACTAGGACGCGGATGTGACTGGTTCTCCCTACCTTTGTGGTGGTGGAGATGCGAAAGGGCAGGAGGCCGCCACCACTGCTCCAGGTTGCGGGCATTATGCGCTGCATCCTTCGGGACACCTCACTCGGGGAACACTCTAGTGTGGGCGGAGGCGGGAATGGAGTTGTGGAATTGGGAACGTTGCGTTTGGTATCACTTTGTGCCGGACTGGATTTGTGCCTTGCGTTTTGAGGTTAGGCCTCCCGATTGAGTGCCCAGTTCGGTGCCCAGCCCACCAGGCATTGGCTGCGCTATCTCTGGCCGATACGAGATGAATCAATGCTTTCCAGAGTCATTCATGTGTGCGTCACGTTCTGGATGGGTTCCTTGAACTATGCCTTCCAGTTTTCCCTCGACTTTTCCTTGGCGTTTTTCCAGTCGCTCGTGACTCCAAAACGAAAGCTCGACAGCCTCGGCTCTTTGGAATCTGCTTATCAGTGGAAACTTTCACTTTTAGGCCTGAAAACACAACAAAAATTGCATCACAATGTCTCAGGGAGAGCACGGCGGCGACAGCGGCAAGATCAGCTGTTTTTGCTTTTCTTTTTTTTTTTTGTGGAGGGAGGGCAGTGGCGTTGCCAGATGGTTCAATGGCCTAAAGAGTTAGCAGCAAAGTGTTGCCAGATCGTTGCAACTTGTATTGTTTACAAAATATGTTTGTATTAAAAAATATTTGTTAAATTAAGTATTTTGTTATTTGTGTACGCGCGGGTGTATCGAAAAACTGAAATTTTTTTTAGTTTAAATGAGTGTGTTTTGAGTGTGGCCTATCATTGAATAATGTGTGCCTAAAGCAAACTAAAGGGTATTAAAGAGTTATTTTTCAAAAGCTACTTGGTTTAAGAAAAAAAATAGTTACTCATCTCTAACTAATTAATTCTGGTAAGTAAAAAATTAAAACTAATATGTATTTTTAGAGCTATTACTATTAATTTTTTAAATTATTTACATTTATTTATTCTGAACCGGTTTGAACCGGTTAAAACTGCCCATCCCTAACATCGGTTGGCGGGCCATCTCTATCAATAATTGATCGATTGATTAAATGCCAGAGGGCCGTGGGGGCGGGAAACTAGTTTCTAATTTAAACGAAAATTAAAATTGTAATTAAATATGACAATGTCTGAAGACATTATTGAGGCCAAGTCCAAGGCAGCGACAGCGATGACGTCATACGCTGCAGTGGCAGCAGCAAAGACAAAGCGGCAAGAGCCAAAGAGCCCTCAGAACCGGCAAGAACCGCAAAAAAATCGTGAATCGTCGTCTATATATTCTGGCATTATTAAAAATTCTGCTTTTATTCGCTTTCTGGCATTGGCTAGCCAAACTACAACAATAAAAGCAACACCATAGCCCCACGCACACGGAGAAGAAGCGAAAAACAAAAACGAAACAGCGAGAGAGAGTGGAGAGCAGGCAGCGGCGGCGAAGAATTACTCATGTGCCACAGTGGCAGAACAAAAACAAAATAACAAATATTAAAAATAATAATAAAGCGATTGCCAGAAAAGAGATCTGCTCTTCTGCGCCGCACTGGCACTGAGATTAGTTCAGCAACGATGTCCGAAGATGCCAAGAGTGAGTGCATAATCCATGCCCGACTACATAATCTTCACAATTACTATAATTTATTAATTATTAATTATTAATTATTAATTTTTCCAGGTCCTGGACCACGCACACGGAACATCATCGAGAACCAGTTGTTCCGGCGGCAGCGCAGTCTGAAGTTGGAGGCACTGCAGCGCCAAAAGACCTTGGACTCTGGCGACTGCGGTGACGGCGATGCTCCCGACACCCAGCCCTTCGAGAAGGTATGGTCATCGGTATGGTCATAATCCTTATTGCGAACCAGAAAGTCTCCAGAGATTCAGGCCAATGGGAGTGGGCTTGTCGAGTCATAGTAATGGAATTTAGGGAGTGGAATGAGACTACACTGGGAATGAGACATTCTTTCATTTAGAAATCTGTTGGGGATAGTTGTTATATCACAAATATCTTTTATTTTTATTTTAAACTATAAAATCTTAAAAGATTTCTGTCTGATTTACCAAAAACTTTGTTAGAAAGTAAAGATTTGCATCTGGAATATCATTTTAAACACGATTTCGAGTGAAATCTTCATAGAATGCGAGGGAGAACATCCTTCCATAGCTTATTTAATTTTAAAATATTTTTTAAACCCTTTTCCAGACCCACATTGTCATTATTTTCACGGAGAAGGCCAAGCTGCGACACTGCCAGGATGTGGAGAAGATAATCCAAGAGTTCGGCATTCAGACTACTCTGGAAATTGTTGGGTAATCTCTAACACCTTAAACCATAAACCATAAAGAAACCTAATAATTAAATAATATCCTTCCAGGACCTCTGAAAAGTATCTGTATCTTTCGGCCAGTATAGACACATTACTGCGTCTGGCGGATGCCGCGGAACTGGAAAAGATGACCACCACGGGCAGCATGCAGAAGTTCAACAACGGCTGCATCTCCGATTTCCTTCTGCCCGGCATGAGCAAGGAGCAGATACTGCGTTACTGCGAGATTCCCGTCCTGATCAAGGACGCCATACAGGATGGGATCAAGTCGTATGTGCAGAAAGGATACATCGAAGACATGTTTCCCCTGCACGACATTGTGAGTGGGTGGCGTAGATCCAGGGATCTATCACAGAATTCATGACTCCTCCGTTTCGTAGCTCTATCTGGACCGTTTCAATTTGAATCTGAAGCGCACTCGCCTGCCCATCGAGGACATCCGCAACTACTTCGGCTCCAGCATTGGCCTGTACTTCGGATTCATTGAGTTCTACACGAAGGCCCTCATATTTCCGGCTGTCTTTGGAATACTTCAGTGCGTCCTCGACCTGAATCTCTCGCTGGTCTGCAGCTTCTATGTGATCTGGACAACGGTGCGGGGATTAATCCATTTGAACTACGTGTTATTCCTTATCTATCCCATTCCTTTCCTCCAGATCTTCCTGGAGCTGTGGAAACGCAAGTGTGCTGGATACTCCTACCGCTGGGGCACCATCGAAATGAGCAGCCTGGACAAGCCGCGGTCGGCATACACGGGCAAGCTACGGCCCGACCCGATTACCGGACGCATGACCTTGCAGTACCCGATGCGGTACACGTACCTCCAGATGTACTGCATCTCGTATCCGGTGGTCTTCGGATGCGTAGTGGCCGCCGGATGGTTCGCCCTCTACCAATTCCAAATCGAGGCCGAGGTCTTGGCCGATTTCGGTGCCGATTCGTGGCTGCTGTACGTTCCGGTTATTGTCCAGTCCGTACTGATTGCCATATTCTCGTGGGCCTACGAGAAGCTGGCCACATTCCTGACCAATCTGGAGAACCATCGCACCAGGTCGCAGTACGACCGGCACAGAGTCAACAAGCTGATGCTCTTCGAGATCGTCAACAACTTCTTTTCGCAGTTCTACATAGCGTTCGTCCTGCAGGATCTGAGGCAACTGAAGTACCAGCTGATGATGCAGTTGCTCGTCTTCCAGATCGTCTGCATTGCCCAGGAGATCGGCATACCGTTGTTGGCGGTGCTGCGGCAGAAATATGCCGAGTTCCGGCATCGCGAGGTCGCCGAGGAGAAGCTGCGCTCGATCAGCGATGTGGCGCGCTACGAACAGTCCTTCTTCGAGTCCGGCCTCGATGCCTACCATTCCACGTACGAGGACTACCTGCAGGTGTGCATCCAGTTCGGCTACGTTGTTCTCTTCGCCGCCGTGGCACCGTTTGCTGCGATCGGCGCCTTGCTGAACAATGTCTTTGCGGTGCACATCGACATGTTCAAGTTGTGCAACATTTTCCGGCGGCCCTTCGCCCGCCGGGCCAAGAATATCGGTGCCTGGCAGCTGGCCTTTGAGCTGCTCTCCGTGATGTCCTTGCTGAGCAACTGCGGCCTGCTCTTCCTCCAGCCGAATGTCAAGTGAGGACACAGGATATTTTATACTTTTATGCTCTCTTTTATTCATTTTTGTTGATAATCTCCTAGGGACTTCTTCACCCACTGGTTGCCCTCGGGTCCGGAACTCTCTTTCGTGATCTTTGAGCACCTTCTGCTGGGCCTGAAGTTCCTCATCCACAAGGTCATCCACGAACGTCCGCGCTGGGTGCGGATTGGCCTTCTGAAGGCCGACTACGAAACCAGTCAGGCCCTCAAGCAACTCAAGTAACCTTCAAAATATTTCCTCCAACCACAAACTACATAGCAACCGATCTCTTTTGCAGGAAATTCAAGGCGGAGGCCAATAAGCAGGCCTAGGACGGTCTCTCAGGGTCAACAGGATCTCCCGCATCCTTTTTGTTTTGGTGCTAAACCTAACCAGTCCATTGTCGTCGAAAGGATATTATTTTTTGAGTGCATTGTGAGCGCTTCTGCCACCGGATGGGTGCCTTAACTTATATATCTTACATTTAATATAAATATCTGCCAAAAAATAGATGTACTTATTGTTATTCCATGTCCTGGGACTTAGCGCGCCCCTCGGAAATGGCGAAAGGCCAGATAGGCGTCCAGGGCATGAAGTATTCCCGCCGCATAGCCCATGTACTAGAGTTTCGAGTTATGTTCGTTTTTAATACATTTTTGAGATCATTTTTAGGGACTTACGTAGCAGGCCGTCATGGCGGGATAGGCCCAGAAGCCGGGACGCACCAGGAACTGGGGATGCAGCCAAACGATGCAGGCGAAGCCCATGTAACTGGCGGAGCTGAAGTACATGCAGCAGGCGAGGCCATTGAAGAGGGTCTCCTGCGGAGAATAGAAATAAGAATTTGTTTAAGAACTTTAGATTTAGAGACCAACTCACGAACAAAGACTGCCGGATGAGGTTGTAGGACTTGTCCGAGAAGGCGTAGCAGAGGAGCAGGATGCCCGTGGTGGTGAAGCAGTGGCCCGTGGTGGCCAGGAACCCGGTGAGGGCCTGGCCAATGGAGTCCGCGTAGGGCACCCCATACCGGATGAGGAGGCCCTCGCACAGCATGGCCAGGCCCAGTTGCATCAGCTTCAGCAGCCCGATCCGCGACAGGACAAAGCCAAAGTTGATGCAGGTGCAGACGCGGCAGCAGCAGAGCCGGATGCCCAGCGGTTGCCCCATTCCCCGGACTCCGAATGTGGCCATCTCGTCCAATGTCTCGTCTGCGACTGAATGCGATCTCTTACTTCTTCTCTCTTGTCTGGAGGAAGTGAGTTCCGAAGGCTGCGTGTTGGGGTAGGATTTTGGACTCTATAAATAGATCCTGCCACGACATCTGTTCTATTCCAGGCCCCCCGGGTCCTGCTGGTTGTATTTTGAGCTGTGTTTCTTGCACTTTTGTTTACAATTCCATGGCATTTCAACGAATAAGTTGGAAAATATTTAAGAATCATGTCTTTAAATAAATATTTAACATTTAAAGTTGAGTTTTGTTGTTTATTTTTTAAATTGTAAGCAATTGTGCGTAATATTTTAAGTATTAGTGTGTATTTTAAACAATAAGTTTGTATATTTATTCGAAATTAGTGGTAGAAGTAGTTCTTAAATGTTAATTAATTAATTTAAAGCCCTAATTTTAAATATTTTGTTTATATTTGTCCTTAATCAGTTGGTTTTTTGAATAGGTTGTCTTTTGGATAATACTTCCTCTCAAAAACTATTAAAAATAATTTTAGTTTTAAGATTTTTTTGAATGCCTGGTACTTAAGTGTTGGAAAGGGCAATAAGACAACAAGAATATAAATGGCCATTTCCAACACTTAAGTACCAGGCTAACAAAAAGCGCTTTAAAAGTGGAATTTTAAGTTAACTTTTCTAATATTAATGCCATTTCATAAAAAATTTGGGTAAAAAAGTAAAAAATATTATTAGGAAGGCCTATTGGGAAATGAAAATTGTAGAAACTAGTTGGGGCATCCTTTGGGTTAGGTGTCAGTGTGTTCGTTTGATCCCATCCAGATTCCCATTTGAACCAGTCACAGGCTAAATTTTAAATCGTGCAACTCTGCCAGCACTAGGTCCCTTCAATTCCCCAAAATTAAACGCCCGGTTGTTACCATTTCCGCTTCCGCTCCGCTCTATTCGCCCTCTACTTCCGGTTCAGTGGTTCTCTGGTGGTGCTTCTCGGCTTCTGCTTCAGGATGTGCATGCCGTACTTGAGCAAACTCTTTGGCGGAAACAATCGGGCACAGCGCCGTGCCCAGGATGGCGGGATAACCCCACGTCCCAGCTTGGCCAACATCAATCAGGTATCGGTGGACACGATGCGTACGGCCAAGTCGGCGGTCAGCCGGAAGAGCACCCGGGCAGCGATGCGGGAGGCGGAAAATAACCGGATAGTCGCCATGGAAATGCAGGCCGGCGGCACCACGTCCTCAGCCCGGAGTGCTGGGGTGGCAGCAGCAGCAGCGGCGTCAGGAGCATCATCCGGAGGCGGAGCAAATGCCGCGGCAGCCTCCTCAACGGCCGGCGGACGGTCCGGAACACGCACATCCTGGTGGGAGTACCTCGGCATGAACAAGAACAAGAAGGCCAGCATTGAGTCGCTCTAGGACATCCTCGAAGGATCCCAGAAGATTTACTCTCAATCTCCTCCGTTCGATCTCTCTCCCGGTCGACCGTTGGAGCTTCTACTGGCAAGCAGTGCTCGGAAGGATGCCACCAGGATACACAGGACACATCAGTTTGGGTTGATTTAGCACAGAAATTGAATTCCAAAATATAAGCACACGAGCAGAATTTATTAGAATTTTAATATTAGTATTAGAAATATTAGTATTAGAATTATAGAATTATTATTACTAGTATTAGAATATTTTGGGAAATATTCCTGAAGATTCAAGTCTTTAATAGGATTATTATTCCATTAGAGCATCGAAATAATTCCTTTTCCAAACAAACTTTACAATATTTATGTGCAAATATTGGGTTCAAATAGTAACAAAGTCAAAGCGTCACGAAAGCTGCACCTGTTTATATACTATTGGGTTGTGAACAGCCCATCACCTTGTAAGTGTCACCCACCTCTCTAATATTAGGTAATATTTAAGCTACAAGAGTAGTTCAGCCTCTCATTTCCGCTATTACTTTTCATATTTTACACAAAAAAGACCCTCAATGAGCTAAAATTTCAGTGACGAAAGCGAGGAGGCTGAAACCCCAACTTCCCCGGACTATAACTCGGCCAATTTCTGTCCGATCGTGAAAGGGTATACCTTTTCGAACTCAGCTCTTCGAGTACTATGATTTCCAATCAAAATCTGGCAAAGTAAAATTTGAGCCATTTTTCGAAAATTTTCCAAGGGGTAACATCATAAAAAAAGCAAAAACTTGGTCAAATTTTTATTGTTTGATTTTTCAAATATTTTAATGCAGATCAAAGGGGATTGAATCGCTGATTAAAAATTGGTATTTGGTTTCAAAATTGGTTGGAAAATGATCGAGATATTGTCTTGGGAAATTTTGGATTTTCGGGATTTTGAAATTTTTGGAAAACATGCCCGGAGGCCGACTTCCACTTGCCATAACTTTGCTCATTTTCATCCGATTGGGAAAGGGTATACCTTCCCGATCTTGGATCTTCGAGTACTATGATATTCAATCAAAATCTGGCAGTGTGAAATTTGAGCAATTTTTCGAAAATTTTCAAAGGGGTAACATCATAAAAGTGGTCGAAAAATGCAAGAAATTTTTTTAGTTTGATTATTTGTAGTTTTTGAACCAGATTTAAGGGGAATAGTCCCCTGATTCATAAATGGTATTTCGTTTAAAAATCGGACTAAAAAATGACTAAGATTTTGGTTAAGAAGCATTTCAAAAATTTTCGATTTCTAATTTTATTTTAAATTTAAAAAATTGTGTCTAAAAGGGGATGGTTGTGTCTATCCGGTGATGTTCTTGGAGTAATGTTAGTTCCTAATGTTAATTTCCTTTTGAAATCTGAATCTAAATAGCTACTTTTTGTTTTATTTTATTTTTAATAATTAACAATTAAAGTCTATTGCTAACTTTTACTTTTTTTTAATCAACATTAATTTAATTCAATTATAATTTATTTAAAGCGAAATTATTGCAACTACATGCCATATATTAGCTGCCATCAGTCAGATGTTCTGGTGACAGACAAGATCGTGTCGTGTTTGACAGGCGGGGGGCGTGGCTGGGGCGGGGGGCTGGTGAGGGGGAGTGGCAGGTGTGGGCGGTTTTGGGAGGCAGACAAAGCTCAATCGCCAGCGACGATTAGTGCAATTTATCAGGCGCAACGGCAATTTATATAGCTAAGCCCGATCGGCGGGGGAACAGATATATCTATATAGTATATAATGGGGGGGTGGAGGGTGGTCAGTGGGCGGTGGGCGGTGGGCGGCGGGCGGTCGGATGCTTTTTGACAATAAAATTAATGTGGCTGTTATCACAAGTAATTGCTGCCGCCGGCATTTGTTACCGCTATTGTTGCCACTTGCGTCAATGGGAAGCGAGTGCCGTAACAGCAGGCTGCACTGTAAGAAATTGTGGGATCATTATGGGATAAAAAAATTATTTAATTAGTTGCCAAAACATTAAACCCTTTTTAAATCTATATTTCAATAAAAATAAATACATTTCTAAACTATAGAGTTTAATTTAAAAAGAAAAATATATTTTTAATTAAAGACAATTATTTAGAGAACTTTAGACAATTCCCAGGACAAAATATTTCCAATTTCCATATCAAAAATGTCTCTAAAATTAAATATCACTCTTTTCGAGTGTATAATTTTTTGTAGAGTTTTTCTGGCAGTGCATCGCCAACGATGACACTCCAGGAATGCTGTAACAAGCGGAAAACCTTTCAGAATTTGCATAAATTGTCCCAAGTCTGTAATCTGCAATTAGGAATTTGCCAATTCCGTCACGAACTTGCACGTGCACTTGAAAAAAAAAGACCTTTAATTGAAGAAGAAACTGTGTTTTGCTCAGCCTGGTTGGGCCTTTTGTTTGGTGAAGTGACATTCTCCTAGCGACATTCCCTTGTTTTATTTTTAAAAACGAAAACAACGAATAATGTGCTCGTGTCCGACTGTGTTTCGGTTTGGCTAGAGAGGATATATGTATTCGATCCGCGTATATCGGGAATCTATAGGCAGGGCGAGGAAAATCTCGAGTCGATTGGCTCATTGGGGCATCTGCCTCTGACGTTACGAGTTCCCCAAAAATAAAAAACACAAAAAATCGCCATAAAATGTACCAGAAGAGTCGGGAATAATATATATCCGAGTTACGTGTGTAAATAAATTAACGAAACAATATCACAAAATTGCGTTTGTAAATAATTTGCCGCAAAGTGTTGAGGCATTAATTGCACAAAAACCAAAAGACAGAAACCAACAAAAATTAAAAATAAATAAACACAGCAACAAGTGCAACAAGGCGACACAGTGCACTGATTGTTGACTCAAATTTAGAGTGCTACAAGTTTTCAGTTTTGTTTATTTTCGTTTCGTTTTATTTTGGTCGCCGACAATTGGCGCAAAAAACAATAAAAAGGTAAATAAATAAACCTACAACCAGTACGCTTAGATTGCATTTAAGACAAACGCTTTTGTTTCAATTACGAATGGCCATTGGACAGCCGGGAGGAGAGTCACTTCTCCAGAGATACGGGGCGGCATCTGGCGGGGAAACAGGAAAAATAATGCTGAGAAATCGGCAGTTTATGACGGAAATGCTATAATGAGGAAATCGAGAAAATCTATAATGTGGGGAAGTGTATGCCTTCAGTTGCTTCCCGGCCTCAAAATATTCCGCAGATATTTTTAGTGAAAAGGCGCCAAAGAGGAGATTTCATTGGGAAAAAGGCTGCTTTAAAGAAAACAATAAGCTAAAGCATTCATAGTGGTCTTAAAAATGTCTTAAAAATATTTTATAAAAAAATTAAAACGACATACGACATAGGTTGTCAAACAATGCGAACTTTTCTGCTTCAAGTGGCATTTTTATAAAAAAATATATTCTAAAAACTAATTAACATAAAACTAAATAATAAACTAAATAAATAAATAAAATAAATAAATAAAAAAATAAATAAAACTAAATAAGAAATATCCATTTCTTTCCTACTTCCTATTTTCTGCTAATTTAATCTTTAAATAATTTAATCTTAATTAAAGATTAATAATTTAATCTTTAAAACAAATTAAAAAATATAAATTTGGCCAAACGACGTACTTTTTAAAACTTTCTTTGACTTCAAAATGAAATTCATAAACTTTTGCCACTTTCTAGTTTTGAAAAAAAATATATTTAAAAAAAGAATATTTCTTAGAATAGAGAAAAATAAATTCTATAAACTATTTAATATTTTGTAACTAAAAAAACGACTTATTTCTTACTTGATTTTCTTCTAAATTAAATATTTAAAACGAATTAAAACGACATACTTTTTGAAACTTTTTATTGACTTAAAAAATAAAATATATTAAAAAATATATTAAAAAAATATATATACAAACAAAAAGTATACATTATTTTCAACTAGAACTATATACTGTTTTACTTTTAACCCTTTACTCTTTTTACTCTTTAACTAAATTAAGATTTAAGTCATTAAGTCTTAGTCATAACGAGTTGAAGTCGAAAGAAAATCGGGAAATACGTCGATTCTTCCCAAAGACGTAAAGACGTTGCTGTGCCACGTAATCGCTGCTTCCAAGATCCGCCAACTGTCTGCTGATTGAAAAACAAATAAAAGAAAAGCATTTTGAAACAAAAGGCTAGCCCTGCCATTAGCCAGGCTGGTAATCGATAATTCCAGCACTCAGTTTGATTTTTATGGCCACAATTGTAATTTGCTGATAAACAGCCAGTGGACGGGGGCCACACGACAATTGTTCATTATTATTTATTATTTACTATTTTCTTGTTTGTTTTTTTCCATTTTTTTTTCATTTTTTCTAAAACGCAAATTCATGTGACAACAAAAGCCATTTCTTGGGGCGAAAGTGGCGGAGGGCTGGCTGGCCGCTATCTGGGCCGAGAAACTTGCGCCAAGAAATGGCAAAAAATAAAGATAATGCCGAGTGGTCTGGGCAGTCGTCTCAATCACTGATTGACCATTATTATCAGTACAGATCCTTGTCCAACCTCGGAGGGAGATTGCGGGTTATTTATGGCAATTTGTTTGCCCGCTCCGGCTACGTCATTCCCATTTGCCTTTGTCATGATTTTTGGAATCCAAACAGATTGTAGACGGGGCGGGCAGGCTTCTCACTTGCTTTTTTGTTTTAAATGAAAACAACACAAACAAGAAGGGAAAGCTAACTCCGAACTGGATATACCCTTGCGGAGTGGCGGACTATATTATTAAACATATATCGGATCTTATATAGTCGACCGATCCCTAAGAAACTTGGCAGATCCAATTAGTTGGCCCAAAGTGAGACCCACAGCAAGTCCCATCCTTCCAACTTAAAAAACAACAAAGTTGTGGCATTTCCGATCAATCAGTTATATGGCAGCCATAGGATATAGTCGGCCGATCCCAGTCATTCCGACTTATGTACTGCCTGCAAAGGAAAGAAGGATGTGGGCAAAGTTTGAAGTCGAAAGAGAGACTAGTTTGCGTAGAAACAGACGGACAGGCGGACGGGCGGACAGGCGGACGGGCGGACAGGCGGACATGCTTGTATCGACTCAGGAGGTGATCCTGATGGCACACTTTGGGCCAAAATCATAATGCCCTCTGCAAGGGTATAGAAATAGGGTAAATAAAAGCTAAATAGTCTGTGTTTGAAGTATTTCAGTTGAGTTTTGGGGTAGACTTGAAGTACAATAAAGCACAAATTCAATAAAATTAGTGGTGATGACTATTTACTACTAAATAGTACTAAATAGTCACTAAATTGACTAAATGACTAAATTAAATTGGACTATTTTTTATGTCGTTTAAAACCACTTGTGTCTTAAATAGGCTCCCTTTCATGTCGTTTCATAAAACTCTACTTTCAGTACATTTTCAATAAGGCCTTAGGGCTTAAAGGGATTAAGCTTAAAGATTAAATGCTTAGAATTTAAAGACTAGTTTTTATGACGTTTTAAAACATAAACTACATGTCATTCGTTTTTTTTGGAACATAAACTTTTATGTAGGTAGCTTTAAAGTTTTTTAATTTTAAAAAGCATAAGTTTTGAGGCAATTTCATGTTATATTAAATCGCATGAATGCCTTTTAAAACAAAAGTAGTTTATGTCGTTTTAAATTTAAAAAAAAAACCTATAGGAATTAAGTAAAAGTGAGGCTATCGAAAAAAACTCCCCACCCACCGGAGATGAGTGGACAGAATGTCAACAAGTTGTGCCAATTGTCCGAAATGATTAGAAAGTTCAGAGCCACATGGCTGGCAGTGGGGAGCGTCTTAATCTCGGCTAATATATTATATTATTGCCATTTGTGTATTAGAAGAGTGGGAAAACCCCTCTTGACCCAATGACGAGGCCCCTTTTCGAGAAGATCCTTTAATGGGCGAGGTAGTCGAGAGCTCGGATGGGAACTGGGAACCAAAACGTGGACTATTTTTAAAAATCTCTGGCCACAAGAGATAAGATGGGAACGAGGGCCACTCGAAAGAATCTCTGATTGGCTTTGATAAGCTCCAGTCCCAAAATAGCTGTGAGTCAGCTTGGAGTTGGAACAAGTGGGAGGACTTTCAGCCCTGGCTGCCAAGTGCCAGGCTTTTAGAAAATAGCTTTCGGAGATCTTTAAACATTGAGAGAAAAACACAAAACCATTCGCCATCTGCGTCATTGCGGAAAGAAAACACTTGTCTGCCGTCTGAAAGGGCGGGGAGTAGGCGTGGCACACATGACACACCTACAACTGTGGCAAACATTTTAGAACAAATAGGAATGTTTAGGTGATTTTTAAGTCTTTAACATAAATCATATTTTTAGAGCAAGTTTGATCAAAAATAATCGATAAAAATCGATAAAAATCGATGAAAAGCTATGATCTTTTTAATATTTTGATGAAGACTTTTTGGAAAAAGTCTACCTAGTATGCTAGCCACGACTGTAGCCAGTCCTACAAGCGACTGAAAGTCAAGTGTCTGGGAAGAGGCGCCCGCCCGCCCTTGTACCGCAAATTCTTTTCTCATGTCGCGCCCCAAGTTGCGTTCTATGCTCCGTCCCGGACTTATCACTTATCGGAAAACCATGTCGGCTGATGGGAAATGGGAAATCGGATCATATCTGTGTAGTATCTATCTGTCTGTCACTCTTGGGGGAGAGATAGTCGCCCTGATCTGAGTCGCCGCCGGCTCTGGTGGCATTGAGGGGCTGGCATCGCTTTCGCCTGGCTTGGCTACTATTTCAATTTCAATTCCAATGCGTTCGTTGCTTTTCAATTAGATTTCAGATCATCTTCGTAAGCAGCTCAGCTTGAGAGATCCCGCCGCCCCCAGTCCCAGCGATCGCCTCCTTTTTAACCCTCTGAGGTATTCAAAAGTAAAGTTTATCTCTTAATTCCTTCAAATCTTTTTAGTAAATTATGAGGATTTTGTGGGTTTAAGATATTTGACATTTAATTGTTATATAACTTAAAAAAATATATATTTTGTTTAAGGCCCACACTGCGTATGAGTAATAATTTTTTTTCCAAAATCTTTTCTCTGTATTTTAGCTTGAAACTTATTCTAAAAATTACCAAAAAATGTTGGACCTTTATGGGTTATTCGAGGGTTAAGACTAAGTCCGAAAAGAGCTGCTTGGAAAGTCGACGTCGACTGCGCCGCCGGCGTCTCAGTCGGCGCTACCGCTTTTGGCGCAATCGAAAGTTTACGTTTCGGCTTTACGTAGATCGCATTAGTCGGACGCTGAGTGTCGGCGGCGTTAGTTCACAGTTATAAAGCCAAAAAAAAAATAAAAATAAAAAATAAAAAAATATATTTAATACTTAACTCAAGAACGAAAAACATCAACAGTCGAATAAACTCGTAAGTCCAATTCTGTTCTTGGAAACAAAACAAAAAGTTAAAAGTGCTTGGCTCGAAATTCAAGTTTCTATTTCGCACATTATATCGTGGGTAATCAATTGATTAGTGTGGACTTAATGGCACAGCCAAACACCAAACTTAATTTATTTAAATCAGATTAGCAAAAACAACAAGCATTTCACCACACGGCGACTGACAGCAATTCATAAAGTCCGTAATTCGTGCAATTAAATTGTAAATTGTTGCCACGACAAATGATTAAATTAATTAAATTACTAACAGCGGCGGCTGTGATGGCTATGATAGTAAAAGCAACCAACGAAGATGCCTTTTATTAACTATATTATGTATTTATTATATTAATTTTATTTAAAAAGAGAACTCTGGGCTTGCCTTTCGCTAGAAACTTGGCTGGCGATTTTCCGCTTTCCTTCCTGTTCCAACTGATATCGTTTCTAAGCTTGATTTCTATATATATTTTCTATATATACTTACTATATAAACTATAGTTTGTATTTTATTTTTAAAGAGTAGAGTAAAGAAATGCGTTTGATTCTTTTTTTTCTACAATTCCCATTTTTATATTTTATTTAATGGCTCTTTTTTATTATTTCTCACTGTGCACTCCTGTGGATTATAAATCCAGCTTTCATTGTATTTTCTGTAGTTTTTTGATAGTTATTCGATCCGCATGCAAAACATGTGTAGACCGTAGACCCAATCGAAAAAAAACAAACAAATTCTGTGCTAATCAGGCAACGGTCTGCCTTTGAATTCCAATCATGGAAGCCATTAAACTCCCTTTTTTGGATTAGAAATCCCCCTTTCGCAGCGACTCTAGGTGGCAATATTTCGCAATTTGTTCAAATCTCTTAAATCAACTTAAATGGAAATTTATTCCAAGCCAATTTTACTTCCTCACGTTTTCTTTAGAGTTATACTCTAACGTTTTTTTTGTTTTTTTTTGAAAGTTAAAGATAGACCTGCTGCGCCTAATTGCCAAAAGTGTCAGATAAAATTCTTGTTAAAAGTTCAAAGATATCACAACAATACAGGGATACTTCCTAAGGGCTACCCCTTTTTCAAGGAAAATTATTTAAGATTATTGATTAAATTTTAGTTTTTATAAAGCAGTTACATTTCACTTATATTCAAGCCTAGAATGACTATCTTAAAGTCTACTTTTTATGGTTTTTTTGCGATTTGAAAGTACTGCCTAGAAGATCACTTAGCGAGTCCCACCTGTTAACTAGTTTAGTGACTGCTCTGTTGACAGAAACGATCTGAGAAGTGCCTCCTACTGCCGCAAATGGCCTGTAAGCAATGAAATCAAAGTAATTATGGCCAAATAAATCACTGACATCTCAACTTGGGCAAAAATTATTGCCCTCCGCTGATAAGCTTAGCTCCTCCGACCAATTAATTAGCTACTTCGACTGCGACTGAGACTGAGGCAGTGGCAGAGGCTGCGGCAGAGGGGATTGCCTAATCAAATAACCAAAAAAAAAAAAAATGTGAACAAAAAATTTAATAAAGTTAAGTCGAGCGTGCTTTCGGGCTTTTTTGTCTGTTGCCACTGCAACTGGGCCAACACAGTCCGACTTCCGAAATTTAATTTAAATAATTTAAGTATATAAGTTTTGGCTTTTAATTCTATTTAAAATTTGCAATCAAGAATACAAAGAAATCAAGAAAACCTTAAAAATATATAGGCTTACTATTAGTATTTATTTCTGGAGTACTTTTTATTCGGTCTTCACTGTACACTCATTAGCTTGTAATTTGTATTTAATCAATTGGTTAACCCTCTTGTGGGTTTTCTTTTTCGGTTTCCCATTTCCCAGATAGTATGGACCTGAAAATGGAGCTGGGCGGCTATATGCAATCATCACCGAATGCCAAACGATTCGTGGTCGAGGATTCGAGTAAGTGAAAATAATTAATTAATATAATTAACTAAATGTAGGAGTGATGTTGTGCCAAATGGGTTCCTTGCCTTTCATTCTTCCGGCTTAGAAAGTCCGGAAGTGCGTCGGCGTCGGCTGAGCCGGCGGCGTTGTCGTTAAATAAACCTGAATATATGGCTTTCGATCCGATCGGCTTGAAACGAATCGGATCGGATGATGGAAACGGTTCAGATTAAGTTGAAGTTCAACGCCATACACCTGTCCCTGAGAAGCTAAAGTTTCTTGTGTGTTTTTTACACAGAAAAAATTGTTTTAAAAATATTTTAATTTTTTAAATATATAAAAAGAATAGTCAAGAATTTTACAAGTACGTTTCTAAGCATATATTACAAAATTTCAGAATTTTTATAAGCTAATTATATTTTTGGTACAATTTTCTTAATTATTTAAAATATTTAAATAAGTTTTTAAAAGTATTTTAGTGAAAGAAAATGTAAACATCAAACTGTTACGAACGTTTCATATGTGTTTATTAATGAAGGTTTTAAAATAATTTAATACAACCCAAAAAAAATGCCTTCCAATTTTAAAACGAATGCAACTTTCTAAAATGCATAATTTGAGGTCGTTTTCCAATGCTGAAATTCCCCAAAGTTACGCATTTTTTAAAGCTCTCGGCTTCAACGTCGAGATTCGTTTACATTTACACGGCTTTGACCTTGGCTCCAATTTACATTTCACACCTGACGATTTGGACCAATCACTCACCTGTTGCTTTCTCCTTTCTTACCGCTCCGCCCTCCCTCTGCGTCCGACCTCCTGGCAGTTACTAAGGTCACCTCCGATGGCGAACCGCATGGAATGATGACAATGGTGGCTGGATTATCTGGACTACTGGCGGCCATTATAATTCTAGCCATTTTGGCCTCCATGGTGGCCTGCCGCAAGCAGCGAAGGTAATTTTAATGATTTCAAAAATCTTTCAGTTTTAATTAAATTAAATAATTTATATTTTGCAGCCCTTTGAAACGTAAGAGCCGCAGTTCCACCAACGTAGCCATGACCAGTGTCCAGTCGGATCAACCGCAATTGGCTGGAAATTTGAATGCCGCTTTCGCTGAGAGCACCTTGACCCTGGACAAGGTCAAGGCTCAGGATCAGGACACGCAGTGGCAGCCGACATCTGTGGTGGTGGAGCGGTATTAATTATAGCATCTACCGGGGCGCGTTTTTTTTTTATTTTGTTTAGTAAACATTTGAGACTGAGACTTAGCTTAAGGACTTCCAGAATTATCTATAATGATATATATTTAAATTTTAAGATTTTTTTTTTATTGTTAAAATTCTTCGAGAAAACATATCTATATTTAAAAGTGTATTTATAAAATTAAAAAGACAATTTAAATGTAATAGCGGCAAAAATATATTAGGTATGGTATATTTAAATAGTGCGCGCACTATCGATTATGCGCTGTTAAGCGCAACAGATTATCGATTATGCGCTGTTAAGCGCAACAGATTATCGATTATGCGCTGTTAAGCGCAACAGATTATCGATAGTGCGCTTTACAGCACATCAAGCGTGCGATAGTGCGCTTTACAGCACATCAAGCGTGCGATAGTGCGCTTTACAGCACATAAAGCTATGACTATCGATAGTACGTTTTACAGCATATCGATTGGGCGGACTTCACCACCCGTGATCACACTTGGCGCAATCGTGGTGAAATTCATATTTTGAAATCTAAGAATACAAATTTAAGGGTCGAAAATGAGTTGTTCGATATCGAAAAACTAGCGATGCAGTTCGAAGGACATCGATGTCCTGATTCCGAAAATGCACGGCGTTGCCAGATCGGGCCAGAAATGGAGTTTCTAGAGCGCATATCTCGGCCGTTTGTGGCCCGATCCGGCAACGCCGCACATTTTCGGAATCAGCGCCCCAATATTAGTCGAACTGCATCCAAAGTTTTGCGAAATCGGACAACAAAATTTTTAGCGAAAATCGAAAAAAATCGTGATGTAACCCCTTTCCATTTTTTCGAAAATCGGGTCGAAAATGAGTTGTACGATATCGAAAAACTAGTGATGCAGTTCGAAGGACATCGATGTCCTGATTCCAAAAATGCACGGCGTTGCCGGATCGGACCAAAATTGCGCTTTGTACAGCGTATATCTCGGCCGTTTGTGGCCCGATCTGGCAACGCCGCACATTTTCGGAATCAGCGCCCCAATATTAGTCGAACTGCATCCAAAGTTTTGCGAAATCGGACAACAAAATTTTTAGCGAAAATCGAAAAAAATCGTGATGGTACCTCTTTCCATTTTTTCGAAAATCGGGTCGAAAATGAGTTGTTCGATATCGAAAAACTAGTGATGCAGTTCGAAGGACATCGATGTCCTGATTCCGAAAATGCATGGCGTTGCCGGATCGGGCCAGAATTGCGGTTTCTGGAGCGTATATCTCGGCCGTTTGTGGCCCGATCCGGCAACGCCGCACGTTTTCGGAATCAGCGCCCCAATATTAGTCGAACTGCATCCAAAGTTTTGCGAAATCGGACAACAAAATTTTTAGCGAAAATCGAAAAAAATCGTGATGAATCGTGAAAAAATCGTACCTCTTTCCATTTTTTCGAAAATCGGGTCGAAAATGAGTTGTTCGATATCGAAAAACTAGTGATGCAGTTCGAAGGACATCGATGTCCTGATTCCGAAAATGCACGGCGTTGCCAGATCGGGCCATAAATGCGCTTTCTAGAGCGTATATCTCGGCCGTTTGTGGCCCGATCTGGCAACGCCGCGCATTTTCGGAATCT
Organism: Drosophila monieri; assembly: GCA_035047585.1. Lineage (NCBI taxonomy): Eukaryota > Metazoa > Arthropoda > Insecta > Diptera > Drosophilidae > Drosophila > Drosophila monieri. The sequence goes on along the minus strand of JAWNPJ010000061.1, from coordinate 6,900,176 downwards.
ATATTAGTTACTTAGTATTAGTTAGTATTAGTTAGTATTAGTTAGTATTAGTTAGTAACTATATTAGTTAGTTAGTTAGTAGTCTGTAGAAAATCTAATAAAATTATAAAAAGAATTTTTGTGTGTTTTATTCGAGGGGTGTACAATTTTTCCGGATTTCTTTATTTTTCCCGAATTTTCCGAATTTTCCTAGATTTTTCTGAATTTTTTTTAATTTTCCTGAATTTTTCCGAATGACTTGCACTTTCGGCTTTTGCGGTTTCAAAAGTGTCAATTTGGGCCCCGCTACCAGGCTTGAAGTACTAGGCGAACAGCAACGCCTAGTAGGTCGATTCTATTTTTTGAAACAGTTTTTTGTGAATATCTCGGCCATTTCGCATCCAATCCAGGATTGTGATAGGGCATAAAATGCGGAAAAATAAGGCGCATCGACTGGTATATAAAACTATAAAATATGTCAAGGTAACACCGAAGGGAAATCAAATTCCCGTAAAATAAAATTTTTTATAATTTGGAATGTGAATATCTTGGCAGTTTCAAAGCCGATCTGAAAATGGAATACAATTCTGGAATCAGTACCTAAATATCCTTCGATCTGCATCAAAGGATTTTGAAAATCTAACAACATAATGCGGAGCGGCATCGGCATTTTAGGAAAGGAGAAGCATCACGATTTGTGATAAGGACTACAATTTCATGGGGATCCTGTGATGCAGTTCGAAGGATATTAAAGTCCTGATCCAGGAATAGTACTTCGTTTCCAGATCGGTTGAGAAATGACCAAGATATAAACAATCGAAAAAATAAACATAATTTTTTAGGCCAAATTTGTTAACCACACGGTGTTAACTTGGCCAACACCAGAGATTATTAGCCAGATAGAAGGACCGTATTTTTGCGAATTTTTTGAGCTATCGCGATCCTTGATTAAATGCAAAATGGCCGAGTTATTCGTAAAAAACATTTTCAAAAAATAGAATCGACCTACTAGGCGTTTCTGTTCGCCTAGTACTTCAGGCCTGGTAGCGGGCGAAAATTTCACAATTTTCAGCCGCTTTAAGGCGTGACGTCACGGATTGAGCTTAGATTCGTGACGTCACACCTGGGTGGGTTCGTGGCTGAAACGGGTCGTGTCTTGGATACACTTTTGTGTCTTAGGTGCCTGGTTTGTGTCTTGGATATTAAAACCACCCAGTGGTGACGTCACGGATGGGTACTAAATCCGTGACGTCACGGCCTAAAGCGGTCAAAAATTGTTAAATTTTCGGTCGCTACCAGGCCTGAAGTACTAGGCGAACAGAAACGCCTAGTAGGTCGATTCTATTTTTTGAAAATGTTTTTTACGAATAACTCGGCCATTTTGCATTTAATCAAGGATCGCGATAGCTCAAAAAATTCGCAAAAATACGGTCCTTCTATCTGGCTAATAATCTCTGGTGTTGGCCAAGTTAACACCGTGTGGTTAACAAATTTGGCTTAAAAAAAATGTTTATATTTTCAATTGTTTATATCTTGGTCATTTCCCAACCGATCTGGAAGCGAAATAACATTCCTGGATCAGGACTTTAATATCCTTCGAACTGCATCACAGGATCCCCATGAAATTGTAGTCCTTATCACAAATCGTGATGCTTCTCCTTTCCTAAAATGCCGATGCCGCTCCGCATTATGTTGTTAGATTTTCAAAATCCTTTGATGCAGATCGAAGGATATTTAGGTCCTGATTCCAGAATTGTATTCCATTTTCAGATCGGCTTTGAAACTGCCAAGATATTCACATTCCAAATTATAAAAAAATTTATTTTACGGGAATTTGATTTCCCTTCGGTGTTACCTTGACATATTTTATAGTTTTATATACCAGTCGATGCGCCTTATTTTTCCGCATTTTATGCCCTATCACAATCCTGGATTGGATGCGAAATGGCCGAGATATTCACAAAAAACTGTTTCAAAAAATAGAATCGACCTACTAGGCGTTGCTGGTCGCCTAGTACTTCAAGCCTGGTAGCGGGGCCCAAATTGACACTTTTGAAACCGCAAAAGCCGAAAGTGCAAGTCATTCGGAAAAATTCAGGAAAATTAAAAAAAATTCAGAAAAATCTAGGAAAATTCGGAAAATTCGGGAAAAATAAAGAAATCCGGAAAAATTGTACACCCCTCGAATAAAACACACAAAAATTCTTTTTATAATTTTATTAGATTTTCTACAGACTACTAACTAACTAACTAATATAGTTACTAACTAATATAGTTACTAACTAATACTAACTAATACTAACTAATACTAAGTAACTAATATAGATTCCGAAAATGCGCGGCGTTGCCAGATCGGGCCACAAACGGCCGAGATATACGCTCTAGAAAGCGCATTTATGGCCCGATCTGGCAACGCCGTGCATTTTCGGAATCAGGACATCGATGTCCTTCGAACTGCATCACTAGTTTTTCGATATCGAACAACTCATTTTCGACCCGATTTTCGAAAAAATGAAAAGAGGTACCATCACGATTTTTTTCGATTTTCGCTAAAACTTTTGTTGTTCGATTTCGCAAATCTTTGGATGCAGTTCGACTAATATCGAGGCGCTGATTCCGAAAATGTGCGGCGTTGCCAGATCGGGCCACAAACGGCCGAGATATACGTTCTAGAAAGCGCATTTCTGGCCCGATCTGGCAACGCCGCACATTTTCGGAATCAGGTGCCTAGTAGGTGGATTGCGACAGCGATTCTCTATTTATTCTTTTCCCCCGCTTGAACCAGTTACGAATTATAAAATCAAGGGGGTGAACAGGACTTTTTCATCCAGTTGCGCCGTAGAATGACATTCCAACCAAGAAATAACTATTTAACTCTATTTGAACAATTTATTCATTTATGCGTTCAAATAGTAGATAAAAAAATAGGGATTGTATAAAAAATGTATAAAAATTAGTTGAAAATCAGTAAACTGTGTCAAGAGAAGGCAGACATTGACGCCCAAAAGCTCCGAAATCCACTAAATAGCCGTGTTGCGACATCCAACGACCATGGCCAGCAAAGCCATCCGGATGTACATGCCGTATTCCGCCTGTCGGAAGTATGCGGCCCTCGGATCGGAATCAAAGTCACGGCTAATTTCGTCCAGACGTGGCAGCGGGTGCAGGACAATGGAGCGCTTCTTGGCCAGGGTCATCAGTTTGGGGGTAATTATCAGTTGGCCACAGCACTGAAATGGAATTTGAGATTTTAGTCTTGGAGTATGGTCATGATAAGAAAAGCTCACCTTGTCGTATTCCTCCTGGCTGGTGAATCGCTCCCTTTGGATTCGGGTCATGTAGAGCACATCCGTGGTGGGCAGGACATGTTTCAGGTCGTAGGCAATGGTTTGCTTGATTCCTCGCGAATTGACAAACTTGATGATCTCGTGGGGCATCTGAAGATCCTCCGGTGCCACGTACTGAAGCGTCACATTGTAGAGGGTGAGCAGGCGGGCCAAGGAGTGGACGGTGCGTCCGTTCTTCAGATCACCGACCATGGTGATGGTCAGGCCATTGACCGTACCGATCTCCTCGCGAATGGTGAAGATGTCCAGAAGAGCCTGGGTGGGATGTTCTCCAACGCCATCGCCAGCATTGATCAGTGGTTTCCGGCAGAAGGTGGCAGCGCGCTGAAAATAGAAAATATTAATATTGAATCCAAAAAAGGTGACAAATAATCAACAAACCGCCACAGCTCCCGGAGTGGGATGACGCAGGACCATGACATCTGCATAGTTGGCCATCACTTTGATGCTGTCCTCCAGGGACTCGCCCTTTTTCACCGATGAGCTGATCTGATCCATGCTGATCACCCGTCCGCCCAGACGCAACATGGCAGCGGCGAAGCTGCACTGCGTCCGGGTGCTAACCTCGTAGAAGACACTGGCCATGATCTTTCCGCGCAACAGCTCGTCCACCGGCCGATCTTTGGTCACCCGCGACTTGAGCAGCTGGGCCAGATTGAAGATGTCGTTCAGGTGCTCCTTGTTGAACATATCCACGGCCAGGATGTGCTTGCCCACCAGGGAATGGGCAACAGGATTTGGACTGGAACCGGGCATGGAGGTGCGCTGCAAGTATTCCCGCAAGGTGGCATTGCTGGAGGAGTCCAAACGCAGACGTGGCGATGGCGATACTGGGCGCAGGAACTCCCTTGTCTCGTCCACGAAATGGACCTTCGTGCCGGACGCGGCGACACCGTCGGCGGTGGTCAGGAGACGGGCAAAGGTATCATTGGCATCGCTGTCACTGGGCAGAAGCTCTTGGGCGGCCTGATCCGCTTGCAGCTGGGCGGACTGCTTGGCTCGCACGTTTTGGCCAAAGCCGGGCTTCACCAGCACCTGGCCATCGATGAAGGCCACCTCGCCGCGCAGCACGACGCGGTGGACACGACCCTTGATCTTCTGGCCCTCGAATGGTGTCCAGCCGGCCTTGGTCTTTTGCTCGCCACCCGCTATGGTCCACTCCTCGTCTAGATCCACCTCCACGTAGGTGTGCGGTTGCTCCGGCAGATTGAAGATATTCCTCGGATTGCGATGGAACTTTCGCTTAATATCCTCCAGGGTCAGGCGACCTTCATGGACAGCCTGCAGCAGGAGAGGCAGTATGGTCTCGAGTCCGGGGAAGCCAGGTGGTGGTTTCTCCGAACGCTTCTCGGCCAACGTGTGTGGAGCATGGTCGGTGGCAAAGACATCAATGTACTCGATGTTCTCCCACAACGCCTCCTGGTCCTCGGGGGAGCAGAGCAGCGGCCTCACCTCCGCCATGCCGAAGCCCAAGCGATCCACGTCCTTGGTGCTGAGGAACAAGTGATGCGGACACACCTCGCACGTCACTCGCATGCCCTTCTCCTTGGCCCCCCGTATCAGCTGGATCTCCTCCCTCCTGGCCACATGACAGATGTGAACGGGCCGATCCAGCAGATGGGCCATCAGGATCACGGCCGCCGTGCTTTGTTTCTCGGCGTGGCAGACGATCGGCGCCCGTTTCGGCCAGTGGGTGAGGTGCCTCTGCCAGGAGTTCATGTCCGTCAGCTTCAGCGTTCCAAAGGTGTCGTTCAGATACATTTTCAGGCCACACGCCTGGCTGGCCAGCTCCTGGACTTGACCCCAATTGGTGTCAGTGGCGCCCACATACAGCGCATAGTCACAACGCGCTCCATTCTTCGCCAGCTCCTGGAACTGGGCGAAGGTTTCGCGGTCCACGATCGAGGGATTGGTATTGGGCATGGCACAGACCAGGGTCACACCACCGGCCAGGGCGGCGGCCGTTCCACTGGCGAAGTCCTCTTTGTGCGTGGCCCCCGGTTCCCTCAGGTGGACGTGGACATCAATGAATCCGGGCAGCTTGACGATCCGCCGCGACGTCATGCAGTCTGTGTGCGTTTTCATGGCGGGCTTGCCGCCCGTCATCCGCATCGATTCCACCAGCAGCTTGGTGCACTTGACGTCCGTCACCAGGGGAATCGAATAGTCCACCGCCAGGCGACGAGTGCGATAGCCGTGCGTCATAAACGAGGAGACACTGTAACATATACATCCAAGTGCATTAATAATCATTTTTAAATCGTATAAACTATTCACCTAGGTGACGAAAGATACTATACTATAACTTCACTAGAATCTATATATTGCAGGATCTCATGAACTTAAAATACTATACGTCACCTTTAAAGGAAACTATCATAACAATAGACTGAACAAAAGGACAATCTACTTCCAATCAATTTTTAAATCGTATAAACTATTCACGTAGGTGACGAAAGATACTATACTATAACTACACTAGAATCTATATATTGCAGGATCTCATGAACTTAAAATACTATACGTCATCTTTAAAGGAAACTATCATAACAATAGACTGAACAAAAGGACAATCTACTGCCAATCACTTTCCAAGTATTCAAATTTCGAAAATGTAGGATTCTTCGTCACAAAGGTCTTATATAAACCGTAGAATCTACAGCCACTTTGTACAAGTAACCCAAGTTGGTGTCCTATGCCCATGTTTAAGTATTTTTTAGAGTACATTCATTTGCTGAGCTAACAATTCGAAATAAAAGGAAATTGCGGAAATTGATTATTAAACAAGCACTACACTATCTCATGGACAGCAAAGGAGGAGTTCCCGTTTTAACATCAAATTGTCTAGAAAATGAGTCACAATCTTGAGTAGTTTCCAAAGGCAGGGCAGTCAGTTGTGGGGTTCGTGCATTTCCACAATAATTCAATTTTCAGATAAAGGTGATTAGGTTTGTTATTAGTTCCATGACTTCATAATTGATTGAAAAAGCAATTACCAGTCGATCCCTGACTTTACTTGTTTATTGAAATTGAAGAGGATTGTAAGTCTTAGTGATTGGATACTTGATTATTATTGCTTTGTGGCATTGCTACAAAATGTAGTCTATTTTAAAGACACCCTCGATAAGACTTTATACAATCGAGGAAAAGAAGAAAGTATCTCAAGTACTTGGGCAAGTTCATTAACTTGGTGATAGGTTACTATAAGCCTAGGCCAACACAATAATGGGCTACCATCGGGGGGCTAGTGGTAGGGTGCACTCACCGTCTGGCACCGCCTCCGCTCATGGGCAGGTTGATGACCAAGTCGAACTGCTTGTTGGCCAGGAACTCGGCCAGGTGACGCAGCTCCCCGTTAATGTCGTCCGGAGTCGTCTTATCGAACGTCCACTGCACAGATTCCACCTGCAAGCCAAACAGAGATTGTATAAAATGTGGAAAGCAAACATAAACAAATGAATAAACGCACTTGACGGCCCAAGGACAGGCGTAACTTGTACCTATATCGCTAATAGCGATTCGCAATTGATGCACTTTTCATGTCTTTATACTCAGCTACAGGTGGGTCTCCCAACTAGGAGATACCCCGCACCACTCTCCTTCCAATCCCTGTAGCTATGATAGTTCGGAGTACAACTCTGACCCATTACTAAATCAAGTTATGAACGTGTATTGTATAACTTGTCGATATTTGAGAAGCCCCTTCGAAATCATGGGTAAGAATTCGCCACCCGCTGGCCGGAAGCAACAGTGTCGCGGGGGGAAGTCGGCTGCCTTATCTGATTATTGTGTCTGATTGTTCCTCTTATCAGCCTACAATGGCAGAACTGAATTGCTTTCAATGGCACAACGAAATTAGTCGTCAATTGGCGATCGAAGATCTCTGATCTCTGACCCGCCGAGTCGTTCCCCCGTAATGGGTTGTGATTGGTCGAAATCAGTGGAATCCACACCGAATGCCCTCCAAGCTGCGATGCCCCAGCAGCGGGATCCGAGGAAGGATCAGATGAAGGAGAAGCAATCGCGCGAGATCCGCAAAATGAGAGAGAAACAAATGCGCAAAGCGGGCATTGAGTTGGAGCCTCGGGATCCGAGTGTTGCCAAAAATCGTAGCCTCCATCCGGAGCAAGCGCCCCAGCTGCGTCTGCTGGGTGGCAGCAACGGCAGTAGTCCCACCGAGTGCGTCAGTGCGCTGTATGCCAGGACATTGGAACAGCAGCGAGAGGAACTCCAGCGTACAATCGAGGAAAGGGCTCTCGGGCAGTTGAAGGACAAACTGCACACGTTCCTGCTCAACCAGCTCCTGCTGGGCCTTCAGTTCTTTGTCCACTTCGAGCCAGAGATGGCCCAGGTGGACGCGAACGCGAAGCAGTACTCCTCCAGTGACCACAGCCTGCTCCAGAGCAGTGCCATCGACATGGCTGTGGCCCGGAATGTGCTCTACAAGTCTGGGTAAGAGCTATTTATAATTCTACCCATTAAGTCAGTGGATTTAAATTTTTTGTGAGTGGTTTTTAAAGAAAACAAAATTGTGGCGACCGTGACTCTTTCAACCCAAACGTGGCGGCAACCGTGTCTTGATAGCCTCTCTGTCGTGAAATCTCTAGAAAATTAAATCAAAAGTGGCACAAAGTAATAATTTTTAAAAAAAGAAACACTCATTTCTACTCAAGATATAAAAGGATTGAACTTTTTTTTTTGTGGCGACCGTGACATCTCTTGCACTTGATCCTGCAATATTTAAAGTTGAAACCTTGATCGATTTTAAACAAAAGCTCTGCAATATTATCCTCCTTGTTATAGGACCTCGAAGTCATCTCTCCAGCCTCTTCAGAAGCCACTCACTTATGTGATCTTTGAGAATGTGGACGTTTCTGGACCCCAGGATGCAAACTATGACTCCATTGCCGCCCTGTGCAAGGTGATCCTGGACACTGAGTACTACCGGACCATGCCGAGCACCTCAAAGCTTTTCCAGCTCATGGAGCAGGCCTGCTGGAAGGGGTATGTGCGACTGAAACTACGGGATCAGGCCCATCATCCGCGCGTGGAGTCACCAACCTACAGCCTCGACGAGGGTGAGATCTATACGAAAGGTGGATCGTCCACCTACTCCCTGGCTTCCACTAGTTCCGGATACTCATCCGAGGCCTATGACCATGTTTACTTGGACAGACTGCTTCCGCTGGAGGACCTAAAGCTGAAGGGCATCCATCCTGTGACGAGTGATCAGCTGCCACAGGCCTGTGTGCGTCGACTGACCGACTATATGCCATCTTGGTCGGAGCAGAGCGATGATGAGGAGCTACCCAGTGACCAGGAGGATGAGCAGGAAGAGGAGCAGCCGACGGCGGAGCACCAGGACGAGGACTATCACGCCGGCTATGAGAAAGTTCAGGTTCTCCGACAATGTCATATGGAGCAACGCCATCAATGTTACCTCGGGTCACCGCACTTCATGCTTTACTTCGGAGAACTCCTTCGCCAGAAAATTGGCCCAGAACTGGGCATCAGCCAGGCTCAAATAACGAACGGAAAGTACCGCGGCTGCAGTGTCTATACCAGTCGGGAGGAGCTAGTGCCCGCCATCCATGTGCCCCTTTGGCCGGATTGCGCCTTCGCCTTCAACCTGCGGGAGGGGCCGCGGGTCACCAATCTCCACACGGGCGAGCAGTTCCAATGGCCCACCAAGCAGATGCGCGAGAAGATTCGCTCCATGGGCTGCCACTTGGTTCCGGTGGGCCACTCGCCCAAACACACAATGAATCCCTTCCGGGACCTCGAGTGGAAGATTCGGTTTCCCCAAGCGGAGCTGTATCTGGAGAGGTACTGCCTCACGCCCATGCAGCTGAAGGTGTTCCAGCTGATGAAGCTGCTGGTCAAGACCTTTGTGGAGGAGTCGAGCGACCAATCCCCGGGCGACCTCCTCGAGCAGCTGCGGGCGCACCTGTACTGGCAGTGCGAGCAGCACAGCAACAACTGGCCGGAGGAGTTTCTGGGCGAGAGCCTGGTGGGGTTCATTCGCTCCTTTGCCGATTGTCTGGCGCGGAAGCACTTGGCCGACTACTTCATCAAGGAGCGGAATCTCTTCGAGCACATCCCGGAGTACTCGCTGATGGAGCTGAAAAAGAAAATGGACGGAATAGCGGAGCAGCCACTACTCCACGTCGTGTGGGCTCTGAGGAAACTCCAGCACTCGCCGGACTTCTATCCGCAGTTGAATTACAAACGGCTGCTGGAGAACCTGTGCAGCAGGGACTTCCTGGAGCTGAAGGGCTGGAGCAAGTTCCCGGGTCCTCGATCGTTGGACACTGATCTGAAGGAGCATCTGCCGGAGTCGGAGCAGGAGCCGGAGCTGCCGTCCAGGATGCCGAGGCAAGTGACCGATGCGATGGGTTTTCTCGGCCTGCCGGAGCACCAGGAGCGCCCCAAAACCAGGCAGCGGCGAAAGGTCCAACAAAGGCAGCCTAAAGCGAAACAGGCCAAGTCGGAAGATCACGGCAAATCCTATCTAGACTCCATGGACGAGCTGCTGAAGCTGGCTGCCGATTATTCCGATGTGTATTACGGCTCCGCCTCGATATCCTCCGTCGCCTCTTCCGGCTTCCGCGAGCCCTCGGCGGCGCCCCAACTCAACGACGGCCTGGAGATCCTGCGACGCACCAACCTACTCGAGCTCTTCCTGGACCACTCCCTGGCCATGACAGCGCAAGCCGTCCACTTTGGGAACCGGAACCATGCCCTGCTGTACCTGATGCAGGGCCAACGACTCTGCAAGTTGTACCAGAATCTCGGCTGCTCCCAGAAATCGGAGCACTTCGTCGCTGAGCTCCAGCAGGTGGCCGCCAAAATCGAGACCATGAGCGAGACGCCGGTCCTGCCCCGAGCTGGGGGCTTCCCCATTCAGGTGGAGAAAAAGATCACCTTCGCAGAGCATGCGGTGCAGATTCATTCTCCCAGCTCTGCGGCGAAGAACCTCCACTTGCCAAATCAGAAAACAAAAAGAACGCTCCAGACTCAGAATCCTGATGACGAAGAAGCGGACAAAATCGAACCGGACAGTGGTCCTGCGAAGGCTGATGAGGATGTGGAAAGTCGGGAGGCACCCAAGGCCGAGGAGGCTCAGGGCAATCCCATAAATAGATTACTAAACCGACTGGATGGCGACTCCAACATCCGAAACCGGATGCAGCAACTCTTTCAGAGAGCCTCCGAGGCCACAACGCAAAAATTCAAGTAATCCTAGCCGTAAACCAGTTTCCCCATGGGGACAAGTCCTACACTTATGTCCCATATGTTATGACAAAAAAAAGGAAAGAAAATTAACAGGAAAAGTCGGCTCAGATAAGATACAGCTGACAGGAATTGCGTCATCTGGCAAAGCAATAAAAAAATGCCAATCTATAAGAAAAAATCTATAAATTAGCCATAAAATAGCGCTATCTGATTACATAAATCAAAACTTATATATATTTATATACCGTAAGCAGTGTATTCTGCAGTTTATAGTATTATATTCTATTAATAATATTATATTGTTAAAAAATGTTGTACGAATATATTATAAAAAAGAGCGAATTGTAAGAAAAGTATTAAAATATATATAAAATATAAAAACATACTACATTACTATATAATATACAATATAATATACTATTTACTATACTATTTCTAATATTTAAAAAAAATAAAGTTCTTGTTCTTAGCCCTTGATTTTTGTAATAAAAAAAGAAGGCAAGGTTTTAAAAAATACAATTTTAGTCATTTTTATCCAAAAAGAGTTGAGTTATCCAAAAAGAATTGGTTTTGAAAATTTTTGAAGGTTTGTTTTTGAATATAGATTGAAGATTTTGAGTATATGAATACTTTGAGATGAGATTTGAATAAATTTTTATGTAAATAAATATTTTTTATATCCAATATAGCCTATTGGTAAACAAATTATAAATAAAAATAAAGAAATATTGAATAAAATTAATAATTATATTTCTATTTTAGTTGAAAAACTTCCAAACTTACTTTGATTTGAACTTAAAGTGATTTTTTAAAGAACTTAAACTTAAAAAAGAATACTCTAAAATGTTCAAATCTTATAAAGAAAATAATGATTTAAGAAATATTAAAAGAATTAAGAATAAAATATTTCCTTGGAAAAATGGTAAAAAATAAATATTTTTGTACTCACATCCACGCCATGTTCGGCGTAAAAGTCTCCAGTTCCCATGGAGGCGTAGAGTTTGTAGCCCATCTTGGCCAGATCCCGGATGGAAGGTAAGAGCTCCATTTTGTGCTGCCAAGAGGTTAAAAATTTAAATAAATAAATTAATAAAAAATGTTAAAACTCATTCCTGAATCCAACCTTGAAACTGCCAATCGAAAGGAGGACCGCGTTCTTGGGTATCTGGAAGCCGGTGGACATCATGGCCTTGAGGTAGGCCTCGTAGCGGTTGTCGCCGAAGCAGGCCACCTCGCCGGTGGAGGCCATCTCCACGCCCAGCTGGACGTCCGCGCCGGCCAGCCGGGAGAAGCTGAACTGGGGCACCTTGACGCCCACCTTGCCCACGCCGTGCAGGACATCCGTGGGCTCGACGTCCAGGCCGACAATCGCCCGCGTCGCCGTGGCCACGAAATCATGATCCAGCGTCTTGGAGACGAACGGGAAGGACCTGGAGACACGGACATTGCACTCGATGACCTTCAGTTCGTTGTTCTTGGCGATGAGCTGCATGTTGAAGGGCCCAGTCACGTCCAGGACACTGGCCAGGTCGCAGGTAATCCGCTTAATGGCCTCCAAGGTCTCGGGATTAAGATCCTGGGGCGGAGTCACCAGAGTGGCGTCACCGGAATGAACGCCGGCGTTCTCCACGTGCTCGGAGACGGCCATGCACAGGATCCGGCCATCGGCAGCCACCGCATCCACGTCGATTTCCTTGGCCTCGGTGAGGAACTTGGAGATGACCACCGGATGCTCCCGACTCACCTCGGAGGCGGCGTTCAGATACGTTTCCAGGTCCTGATTCGAATAGGCCACGTTCATGGCAGCGCCGGACAGGACGTACGACGGCCTCACCAAACAGGGATAGCCGACCTCCTCGCAGAACTCGATGGCCGACTGGAGGTTGGTCAGCTCCTTCCAGCGCGGCTGCAGGATGCCCTTCCGGTCCAGCATGCGTGAGAACTTGAACCGGTTCTCCGCCGTGTCAATGGACTCCGGGGAAGTGCCCAGAACCTTGGCCTGCTGGCGATGCAAGTCCATGGCAATGTTGTTCGGCAGCTGGCCGCCCATCGAGAGGATGATGCCGTCGCTGGCCTCCATCTCGTAGATGTCCATGACCACCTCGAAGCTGATCTCCTCGAAGTACAGCCGATCGCACATATCGTAGTCCGTGGACACCGTTTCCGGATTGTAGTTAATCATGATGGTGGGCCGTTGCAGTTTCCTCAGCTCCTTCAGACACCCCACGGCGCACCAGTCGAACTCCACGGACGAGCCGATCCTGTAGACGCCCGAGCCCACGACAATGGTGTGCCCGCCGGGGAAGTCCACGTCGTGCTCGGACCCCGAGTACGTGTTGTACAGGTAGTTGGTGCTGGCCGGCCACTCGCCGGCCACGGTGTCGATCTGTTTAACGTGCGGCCGGATGCCGAGCTCCTGCCTCAGGTGGCGGACGGCCAGTTCCGTGCTCTTGAAGGCCTTCGCTATCTGCTTGTCGGAGAAGCCCAAGCGCTTGGCCTCCAGCAGCAGGTCAGCCCTCTGTTCGTTGCTGCGACGCTTCAGCTCCGTGTTCATCGCAATGATCCTCTCCAGCTTGTCCAGGAACCAGCAATCGATTTTCGTCAAATCATGCAGCTTCCGGATGTCCAGTCCCATTTCCAGAGCAGCGGCCAGGACGAATGGCCGCCGATCTGTGGGCTCCGACAGCTGCTCGGCCAACTGATCCTCGTCCACCGACAGGACGCCGGCGTCAAAGCCGAGCACATCGCTGTCCACCATGCGCAGCGCCTTCTGGAAGGCCTCCTCGAAGTTGCGCCCGATCGCCATCACCTCGCCGACACTCTTCATGGAGCTGCCGATGTGCTTGCTGACCCTCACGAACTTGGCCAAGTCCCAGCGCGGTATCTTCACCACACAGTAATCCAGCGAGGGCTCGAAGCAGGCCGTCGTATTCCCCGTCACCGAGTTGCGAATCTCCGGCAGGGGCAATCCCAAGGCCAGCTTGGCGGCCACATACGCCAGGGGGTAGCCGGTGGCCTTGCTGGCCAATGCGGAGCTTCTCGACAGGCGGGCGTTCACCTCGATGATGTAGTACTGCTCCGAGTGGGGGCAGAGAGCGTACTGAATATTGCACTCGCCGACGACGCCAAAGTGCCGGATAACCTTCAGGGCGGTGCTCCGCAGCATCTGGTACTCCCGGTCCGAGAGGGTCTGGGATGGGGCCACCACTATGCTCTCCCCGGTGTGTATGCCCAGCGGATCGAAGTTCTCCATGTTGCAGACAGTGATGCAGTTGTCGTAGGCGTCGCGAACCACCTCGTACTCCACCTCCTTCCACCCCTTGAGCGACTTGTCCACGATCAGCTGACTGGAGTGGGCCAGCGCCTGCTGGGCCAGGCTCTGGAGTTCCTGCTCGTTGTTGGCAAAGCCGGAACCCAATCCACCGAGCGAGAAGGCAGCTCTGGCCATCACAGGGTAGCCCAGACGACTGGCCGCCTCCAGGGCCTCCGCCACGGAGTAGACCGCTTCCGAGGGGGCCACTTGCTCGCCAATCTCGTTGACTCGATCGGCAAACAGTTTCCGGTCCTCCGTCTCAATGATGGACTGAATGGGTGTGCCCAGAATGCGTACATTGTACTTGGCGAAGACACCGGCTCTCTCCAGCTCCACGCCGCAGTTGAGGGCGGTCTGGCCGCCGAACGTCAGGAGCACTCCATTGGGCCTCTCCGATTTGATCACCTGCTCCACGTAGTGCGGCGTCAGGGGCAGGAAGTAGCACTTGTCCGCCATCCCCTTCGAGGTCTGGACGGTGGCTATGTTCGGGTTGATGAGCACCGTCTGGATATTCGATTCGCGCATCGCCTTGATGGCCTGCGAGCCAGAATAGTCGAACTCGCCGGCCTGGCCAATGGACAGACCGCCCGAGCCCAGGATCAGCACCTTTCGCGGCTTCACCACCGACGGCTGGTCGGCGATCCTCGCCGGCTTCAGATGCGGCTCAATCAACTGGGCAATGGTCACATCCTTGCGCCTGATGCTCTCCAAGAAGACGTCGAACAGGAACTCCGTATCCTGCGGTCCGGCGTGATGCTCCGGATGGAACTGAACCGAAAAGTAGGGCTTTGTGGCGTGGACGATGCCCTCGTTAGTGCCATCGTTGGCGTTCACGAACAGTTCGGACCATTCCTGGGGCAGCTGTTGGAGATCCACGGCATAGCCGTGATTCTGCGAAGTCATCAGGCAGCGCCCAGTGGCCCGGTGCAGGCAGGGCAGGTTGTGACCGCGGTTGCCGTACTTCATCTTGTAGGTGGAGCAGCCGATGGCCTTCGCCAGGAGCTGGTGGCCCAGGCAGATGCCAAAAATGGGCTTGGTTCCATTCTTCAAGACTTTCCGGACCTAAGGAAAGGGTATTAGTGGGGTTTATAATAAAAGTAGAGGCGGTTCACCTGCTGGATGATCTCATCACAGCTCTCGGGATTACCGGGGCCGTTGGACAGGAAGAGGGCGTCGAACTGTTCCTCCTCCAGGTTGGCGCTCCACGGCAGCAGGGTAACCGAAGCACCACGCTGCAGCAGACATCGCAGCTGGTTCAGCTTGAGGCCACAATCCAGGATGGCAATGCGCGGACCAGATCCGTTGGGATCTCCGAAAACCTTTCGTTCCTGGACGCTGCACTCTCTGGCCAGATTCCTGAGATTGGGATCCACGAAACTGGACCTCTCCAGACCCTGGACCGGTGGCTTCTCGTAAACAATCTTGCCCAGCATGCTGCCCTGCTCGCGGAGCTTCTTGGTGAGAGCTCGGGTGTCGATTCCACTGATTCCAGGTACCTTGTGCATCTTCAGCCAGTTGGGCAGCGTCTTCCAGAGGCGCCAGTGCCAGGCACTGACGGCCACATCGCCCACCACCAGGCCCGTGGCCTGGACGGCGCCCTTCATCCACTCAAAGTGCAGCGGCAGACCGTGCTCGTCCTCCTCGGGCGCCGGGACACCATAGTTGCCAATCAGTGGATAGGTCAGCACCAGGATCTGGCCGCTGTAGGAGCGATCGGTGAGGGCTTCCGTATATCCGACCATGCCCGTTTGGAAGACCACTTCGCCGCCGACGCCAGCATCTCCCCCGGATTCGTTCGAAGGCACGTAGCCGAAGGCATTGCCGGCCATAACAGTGCCATCCTCCAGAACCAGATAACACTCCGTGGTTTCGTTCAGCATCTTGGATTCCCTGTACTGGGTAGAAGACAAAAAATAAATAATTAAAAATTTATGAAAATAAATAAATAATTAAACTTACATGTCGTCCACCTAACCTATATGCCCTCTAGCTTCAAGATATTCTACGGTACCAAAAAAAAGTGCGACGCAAAAGCAAAAGCAACATGTGTTTTTGTCGCTCCCTCTCTTTCCCACTCCCTCCCATAACTCCAGCGAGCGGCGACTACCCCCAGCAGAGAGAGAAGCTGCTCCAAAGCCGGCTCCCTCTCTCTCTCTCTCTCTATCTCTCTCTCTCACCTGTTCATTCTAAGCACCGGACTAACAGACTCTTAAGAACAACAAGAAGAAGAAAAGCTTGAACCAAAAGGGAGAACTAAAAATAAACCAGACAGCCGACGGAGCAACACGATTTTAATTGGGAATGGACAGTGCTTATCTCGTCGTGGTTGTTCTTGTTGTCATTCAACAATGTCCCAGTTTGGGGTTTTGTTTACTCGGCGACAGCGACGAGACCACTATCGGCAACAGATAAAAGGAGACAGACAAAATTGATGAAGTCTGCCGATTGGTGTGCGTGTGTGCGTACAAACACGTGTGTAAAAATCCCAGACTACATTTTGAAACCAGTTTCGTTTTTTTTTTTTTTTTTTGTAAAACAATAACAAAAGCCTAATCAAGTTCACAAGGACTGGGAGGTTTCCTATATTTTGTATATATTTCCATAAATCTACGGAAATGCAATCATTTTTAATTGAATTACAAGCAGAAATTCCTTTACATGAAGTTCCGTTATCCTGCTACTTACACACTCACATTAACTGTTAACCCACTCTGATGCACTTGCACTTGTGGCTGTGGTGGAGGAGCACGTTTTCGTTTTTTTGAATAAGACGCGCTTGATTTTATTTTGATTGCTTTTTGCGGAATTTTATCAAGTTCTGAAGTTATCACACTCGCTGCTACAAAAACAATCAGGCTGCCTTGTTTTCTTGTCGATTTATATCACTTACCGCGCAAATGAATTGAAAAACGTGTGGCGCAGCCGACAACCAAATTCGCCGCCTCACTCACTCTCTTCTTCTTCTCCGCTCAGAGCTTGGATCTTTGGCGGTTTGGCTTTTTTCTAGCTAGACTTTTAAATTCTGTTAAAAAATAAAACTAAGCTTAGCTTTGAAAAAATATTTTGTAAACTCAGTAACTAGCTGATACATTTCATGTTAAAGTTTTAAAGTTAAATAAGATATATTTTTATACTAAAAAGCTATAAACAAGCTTTAAATTATAAAAGATAAGTGCCTAAAATAAAGAAAATATGATTTCTAACCGCGGCTTTTCGGGGTTTAGCTTTTTTCTTAAAACAAAAAGTGCTGCCCATAACTCTAAAGATTGAAAATGTGCTAACGCGTTTGGGAAAACGAGAACTTTGGCGCGCCACCTATTATTTGAATTCAAATTTGAATTATTTTCGTATTTAAAATAATTAAGCTTCATTATTTCTATTTGCAAACTTAGTTGCTTGATTTATTTATTTATTTACGTTTGTATATATCTGTTTTATATACGTTGTGTGTGTGTTTGTGTGTGTGTGTGTAAATTAGATTGTTTGTAGTACAAAAGTTATAACAAAATAAATAACAAGAAATTATTTAATACAGTATTACGCGAACATACAATATATAATGCAATCTATGCACATTTTGGTTTTTTACTTAAACAATCCCCCACCAGTTTCCCTTCCATGCCCGATACTTAGAGGAATACAAAAAAAAATAGATAAAAAAATTAGACTTTGTTAAAATCAATTCAAATGCTAGAGGATTACGGGCGGAGGAATGAGGGAATCGGTGGATATGGTATCCAAATGCTGGCCCCCTTAAACGTTCGTCGGCGCATCCATGCCGCAGATCACCGACTTGACGACCGACGCCGCCGAAAGGGCGGCAAAGTTCTGCCACTTCCTCGTCGAGGTACCGTCCTTGTAGTCGGCAATGCCCTTCACCAGGATAAAGCTCTCCCGGCAGTTGCCAATGATGCTGTCCAGCACGGAGCTCATCTCCACGTCGGTGGCCAGCAGGCCGTACTTCCTGGCGAATTGCGTGCGCAGATCATCGCTCCTCACCAGATCCCGTCCAGAGCCGATGGGTCCCAGATGGAGACGCAGACGCGGCACGCTGTCCACTTCGTCGGCGGCGATGGGATGGGCCACCTCGATCACCTCGTTGTTGCCAATGTTCATGAAGAGCTTGTCCGTTTTGCTGTCCGGCCGATTGAAGTCGCTGTCGGTCTTCTGGGCGAGGGTCTTTTGGGCCTGGCTGAGATAGTTCTCCCAGGGCCGCTTCACCTGCATATTGGCCTGAAGGCTCTCGGCGATCTGCTGCAGGGAGTCGTTGATCGGGAAATAGGTCTTCACATCCTCGCCGCTCTTGTACAAATAAACGTAGGGCTTCTCTTTGCTATAAAATGTAAAATAACAATTAATAAATATTAATTAAGAATGAATTATTAGTGTTAAGCCTTACCTGTTGCTAAGCAATGCCCTTTGCTTGTCCACATACGAGATCACAACATCGCCCAACCGCACGTGCTTCTTGTAATCCGTATAGTGGGGCACGCCTCCGGCCACGCCCACAATAAAGACAAAGTCCACCTTCTGGAATGTGCCCAATAGCCGGGTAGTGGTGTTGCCCGTCGCCGTCATCGCCTCCCTGGTGCTGCCCACCGATGGAAGCTTGGTGCTCACGATCCTGTGTGCCCCGATATTTCCCAGGGTATACACATTCGATTCGCCTAAGTGTATAAGGAATAAAAGGTTATAAGTTTAAATAAAACAAATAAAAATAAGGTTTATATTTAGGACATCAATTTACAAAGGATTTGGTTCTATAAAAATAGGAATTTTACTCAAAAAAACTCTATTTTTATGACCAATAATAGTTACATCCATCGATTTATATAAATATATGTTTATATTTGTAAATATTAGTTAGTGTTTAACCAATTGATGAGCCCAGTGCGTGACGAATGTAATCCATCCATCTCACAGTGATAGTTACATGTCTGTACAAATAATAAAGGTCATGTTGCCCGTAACTCTTAGACCCAACCGAATCCTTTTACCATAACAACAAACAAATAAAACAAACTGATGACGAAACCAAACACAAACAAACACACAGAGACGCACAAAACACAAAAATGACACGAAATCAAATTATTCTAGGCCAAGTTCATAACTTTTTCCAAGCAAGTTTATGGCAAGTCATTATGGTACAGTCTTCACTCAATAGACACGTTTTCAACAAATGGTTAATGTGCAAGGGCACACTGGTTTATTTACAAGACAGTGTGACCTTGCTGCAGTAATTAAATTCGTAGTTATGAACCTGTTAGTGATTATTTGTGGGTGCGAACGATTTTAGATTGTGCTTTCTGGACATTGGCTTACCAAATCTTCGTTTCTTTTTGGACTTTCTGAGTGAGTTCGTTAGATTGGGATCGGAATCTGTTATAATATATGGGGGGTAGGAGTCGGATAGCATTCAGGTGGTTTTTGTTTCGTTTTTTTTTTTGGGAAGTATGATTTTTGCAGGCAAGCGAACAATCAACAAAATTTTATGCAAATTCATTCGGGAATTCATTCGGATTTTTCATGGTGAGGTGTGGTATATATTTATATATATATTTTTTTGGCCATCGGTGTAGATAGGTTAGGGAACAAAAAAAATATGTTTCGTTTGTTTGGGAAAGAGAGAGAAACAGAGAGAAAAAGAGAGTTAGGTAGATTAGTTAAAGTTGCAATTTTCTTTTTTTTGGGACAAATTCATCGAGAACAGTTCGATTTATCGAAATTAATCGATTCCTTGATTGATTTCAACCTACCGACTGTGGTGTATCGGACGAATGTCTCCTTATTTTCCAGCATGGCATCAACGGCAAGTTTTTCGCAATACTGAGCCGTAATGATGGCGATGGTGGGCTGCTTGTTGGAGGCGATTGTGGGCATTTGCTTGACGACCTTGATCTCCTTGTCCTCGTGGTGTATGCGGGTGTAGGCATTGTACTCCATCAGCTTGATGAGGCCGCGTTCCTGGAGGGACTGAATCACCAGCAGGACGTCCTGTTCAGTCCAACCATAGTCCCTGAAAAAAAACGATTTTACATTTTTGCAAAATGTTTCTTGTATTTTTCGAATAAATAAACTTACTTGGCCAGATCTTCCGGCGACACTGGATTGGGGTAGGCCTGTTCAATCAACTCCAGCACTTTTTCCTGGGTCAAAGGTGGAGATTCAAACTGGGACTCCTCCAGGGAAACTACACAAATAGAATACACAATAAATTAAAGCCAGAAACATAGAAATTTTTTGATTATATTCTGTTCTGTCAGGATATCTTTTTTGTTAGCGAGGCAATCACATCTACTCTGAGCGGTGGGCGTGGCTGGTTAGGCGGTGTCTGTTAGTACACTCACACGTTTACAAAAACTCTTCAACAACGAGGGGGCGTGGCAGTCAATTAAATGCTCAAGCAGCATATTTTAATGGCAGACAGCAGACAAATTGGACACTTAAGGTGTCATTGCAGTGGGCGTGGCATTTGGGAGGGGGCGGTAATTGCAATGGCAAGGCGATGAACTCGACAATCGACAACTCGTCCTTAAAGTCATGTAGTTTTGGTGAATAATTTAAGGAGGAATCGAGATTAAAGAGGGCTTGGACTACATTTTATCAGATTTAAATCGAAAATCTATTTCTTTCAATAATTCTGCGTTTTTCAAAGCCTTTAGAGATATAAAAAATAAATATTTAAAGTTATTTTATTCAAAGTTTCAAGCCCACAATGTTTTGGAATCACACCCAGAACCTATACAGTTTGCAAGCCATTTAAGAACCTGAGCACTTTTCAATCCTTTATTTTATTTATTTTTTACAATTCTTTATTTTCTGAACAGTGCAGAATGTTTTCGATATTAATTAAGAATCTTTTGTGATTTGTTGTGCGTGCATTAGTACGAATTCGAAGAGGAAAACAACAATAACAAACAACAATGAACAGAAAACGAAACAAAAGAGAGGCGGAGGTTGAAAATGTGGAACTCGTTGAGCGGATTAGATGATTAGTTTTGAGTATTTTTTTTGAAGGGGAGAGCGGAAGAAGCGCTGGCTAGGTGGTAGGAGGAAGTGGTGGGTGAGTCGGGCTTATCACTTCCGCCTTGCGCTCAGCTGTTCGGTGTACATGTCCAGCCAAATGGCCTTCATCAAGTGGTCGCCGTCACCTGTCTTCCGCTGCGCGAGCAGCGCCTCCTCGTACTTCCGGTTGCAATCGCCATAACAATAAATGATGTAACCATCCCGGGCTGATCTCCGAACCAGAAAACCAAACGCACCGAACCCAGAGGAGCATCATACATATATCATATATAATTTTTATATATTTTAATAAATATTTCAGTACTTTTAAGCTTGATTTTAATATATTTTTTTTGATAAGATATTAAAATCAAGTTCTTGGTGATAATTATGAAGGGAAAAGAAAGGATAGCACTTGGCACTTGGAAAGTGCCGGGTATCAAGTACTTACGTGGTCGCGAAGGAGGTGCTGAGGTTTCTTCCAAAATTCGCAGCTCTATTTCAATGGATTGGATTTCCGAATAGCCATGCTGGAGGAGTTTCATTATTTTCTTAATGAAACCAACATAATCTGGAAAGGAAAAGGATAAATTGTGAGAACATAAGAAAGGCCTTAAAACTCACCTCTTGGAAAGTCCTGGGGACTAACTAGCTCCTTGAAAAAGTCCTGGGCAATGTGTGCCTGCTTCTCGTCATTGGTCAGCCAATCACGGAACCAGAAACGCAATGTCCTCGACTCCTGGGAATGCTTGCCCGTATTGGCGCTGACCAAAAAGACCCGAAACTCCAAGGATAAGGCGGCCGCTTTGCTGGCACTCTTCTGGCCCGCAACGGTGTCCTTGTTGATGATGATACCGGTGTGATCACCGCCGGCCACATGGACCCGATCATTGATCTCATCGACCAACTTCCGTTCGATGAGAATAACCGTACTGTTTGCGGTCTTGCCACGCGGAGTCATCACAACCTGCTCTGTCCGTGGTGGCGTCTGGCTCCTTGAAACGGTGCTCGACTTCTGATTCGGATTCGGGGTATCCTGTTTCTGTAGCTGTTGCTGTCTATCTAGTCCGGGTCCGGGGACTGCGACACTTTTACTGCCGTTGTAGCTATTATTGCCGTTCGGCAGGATTCCGTTTCCATTGGCATTTCCGTTTCCATTGGCTGTCGTCTGCGATTGCGATTTGTTTGGCTTGGGGGGCGGCGGCGGTGGCGCCATCTGTATGTGACTCCTGCGCTCCGACATGCTCCTTCTGTCCTACTCCTCTTGCTCCGTCTGTTCCTCTTTCTCCTTCAATCCGATACCGATACCGCTGCTCCGGTGACGTCCTTGAGCCCAAAACTTGCTGTCGAAAGAAAAGCAAAAGTTGACTGTCATTAGGGTCTCTGGGATAGTGGAGCATGGGCTACAGTGGCCCTTAAAAGGGGTACCCCAAGTCACAAACAAATTATAAATAAATTGGATAATAATTCAAAAGACCCGCAATTTTTCAAATTCAATGCTAATGGAAAAATATATCAAGGAAAAACAATCCACTTGTAAGGTTTGTGTTTAAAGATAATATTCCATTAACATTTTAAAAGCAAAGATGGGATAGGAATAAAAGCAAAATGTTTAGAGATATATCTTTTCCCTATCAAAATTATGGCTATAGTATAGAATCTAAAACGGAAAAATATATTTGAAAAAGTTTCCTTTCCAAAATCAACAAGAGAATTATTCCATTTAATTTATTTACTTGAACTACAACATCAATTGATTAAAAAATACTAAGAAACTGTACAATATGAGGTGTTATTTATATTTATATTATTTGTTTTCATTTTTTTTTAACAAAATATAATATCTGTGAAAATTGTACAACTCCTACTCCCCACTATATAAAAAAAAAATATCTTTATGTTTCAAAATCTTTTCAATACTTTTATTTCTTCCACAGTATCTTTATTTTTAGCCAAGTCACTGGTATTTTGCATTTTTTTTATATTTCGTCACTCCCTCCCCTCTCTGGCCGTATCAAATGTTACCTAGGCTCTCACCCTCCCCCTCCAGAGACGCCCCTGTCTGATTGGGGGTCTTCTTTTGCGACTCTCCGACTGACTGCCTGTCTGTCTGCCTCGCTGGCAATGGGCCAAACAAATTTAGAATTCATAAATAATTGGTGTCATAAATCCAGCCCGCCGCGCCCCCCTCTTAGCCGCCTTTCACCGCCACTGCAACCCCCTTTGCAGGCGGCTTACTGCGACCCAGTGACTCGGTTTTTTCGGTCAACAAAATAATAACAATAAAAAGAACCGAACAGACCCCAAACGAAACCAAAACAAAACGCAAGAAGAGGAAAATCAATAGGGTGAAACTTGGTTACGGCAAGTGCATGACAACCAGAAGGGGCGTAGTCCAGAAGGGGTCTGTAATTCGGGTGATCACAACCTGCCTACCCCCGTACAGCAATTAACGGCAAAAGCCAACTTCCGGCCAAATGTCACCAAACCGAAACAGCCGCCAACAAGGTTTTTGAACTCGAAAGGACACAGGGGGGTTGGTAAGCCCCAGAGTCCTTTCAGGGGGGCGGTTTCTAAATTTGCATAGGACAAACACGACCTCAGAGAGGTGGGCCGAGGTACAAAAAAAAGGAAAGCCCCTAGGAAAAGGCCAGAGAGGCGAATGAACCGAATGGACAAAAGAAACGCACAAGGAGCGCACAAAATGCAGGCTAAATGAAAATTTACATTTTTCAAATGCCACTTCCTGGAATTCCAGGACGCACACAACAGCGTTTTGGGGCACTTTTCCGGCAAGGGAGTTCCGATTCGTTCAAGGGAAAAAATGTCCGCACTTTGAGGGATAAACAAATTCAATTGCATTAGCGGGGCTAATTTTAACTACTACTAGATTTTTATGAATATCAGTCAAAACTTTGCTAAGAGGCCCCCTCGCAAAAAATGTAGGAAAAATTTTAAAAATATTTCGTTGTCAGGTTTTGATGCAGATCGATGGGGAATCGATCTACCAATCGTTTAAGGTAATCCTTTCAAGAATCGGATGAGGATTGCCAGAGTTATGGACATCGCTCTGGCCCGTATAGGGCGAAATCTGGAACTCCCACATAAATATAGAACAAATTCAAAAAATATTTTGCTCTCGGATTTTAAATCGATGTAAAAATCTAAAGGTGGTTTAAAAGTCCTTCACTAAGCGGAAATTGTATGAAATCTCCAATTTTTTATAATTATTATAAGTACGTCTCCCAGTTGGTTTGAAAAATACCCACTTGACAGCGATTATCGAATTGTACATCCCTTGACGAAAGTGAGACATATTCCACTCATCCTATTCCATTTACCTAATTAGATTAAAGTACGTCCTACTGCCACTTTATTCCCTTGTCAATTTTTGAAAGGGTGCACTCGAATTTCATGGCCGGAAATTATTTGCCGTCTGCAATTTCAATTAAAACAAAAACGTCTGACAACTAAAAACAAAAAATTGCACCCAATATGGATGGCAGAGGACCACTCCCTCATAAAAGTGCATTTCTTCACTTCCGTTTGGGCAATATGTGTATGTTTTTTTCCCCTCATTTTTTTATAGTTCGCCGATCTTTTGGGGCGTCGTTGTCTGGAGTGAAAATTCCAATGGCAAGTGGCTGGCGATGCGTAACAGCCGGGGGGTCTGGCTTTCAGAAGGCTAAGGGACGAAGGGCCACGGGTCCCTTCAGTGAAAACTCTTCTCTCTTTACGGTTGACCGAGCCCCAGTCACGTGTCTAATAACAAAAAACAAAACAAAATATCACACAAACCAAATCAAATTTCATATTTGGCTGGACAAGAAAAAAAAATACACATTAGAAGCAGGAAAACTGTCTGCAATTTCCGTTGGAGGTTTTTCCCTTTTCCCTTCGGTTAGGTGATTGGCTTTTTAAGGACACAATTATACTTTTAAGGTAATAGATTCATGAAAATGTATGACCTCAAAGTAGTTTTTTCCTCAGTGCAGTTTTTTAGTGAGGCGTGGACTGAAATGAAGCAAAACCAGCCCACACAGGAAAACTTTAAACATATAGAGAGACACCTTTATGTTAGGAGTTTCCTGTTTTTCCTCTGCGTGGGGGCCACAAATTTGCCCCAAGGGAAGTGGAGGTACAAAAAAAAGTTCAAAAAATATCTTAGAAAAAGATATACAATAAAAATTGAAAAGATTGTTGGCTGTACTTTATTTTAAATCCTAATTGCATTTGCAAAACGTACAATATCTATTTGGTTTATCTACAAAGAAATAACAACAGCTAATTGCCGCATAATTTGAGTTAATTTTCGTTTGCCTTAATTAGCTGTGAACGTTATGCCTCAAAGTCAAAGTTATTTAACCGATTTGTCAGAGAGGCAAACCCAATATATATATGTGTATATGTAGTGACTCATTCAGGAAGGAAAGGGCGACGAACGTGCCTTCTTGATTTAATGGTTAATTGACAATCAACAAACACACTTTATTTATTTTTCTCCCTTTTTTTTACCCAACTAACCTCATTAATTAGGTGGTTAAAAAAATAAATAGCGTTATCCCAAGTGTAGCATCACATCTGTTATTTTTCCCGCCTCCTTTTGTGATTGAGAAACTCAAAATCAAGATATACACTTCCATATATCTTTCGCAAGTTCTAAATTTATGTTTCTGGACATTTTCATAACGCCGCCGCCGCCGTCTTCGTGTCAAGGTTGTTTCGGAAATTATTTCTCACTCAGCCTTAATATAGATAATGCCTCAATTGCCGGCTTGTTTATAAAACAATTTTCGAAATTCTTGTAGCAATATTTAGGCTGGTTTTTGTATTTTTCATTTTTTTGTTTTCATTTTAATTCATGC
This sequence comes from Drosophila monieri, assembly GCA_035047585.1. Taxonomy (NCBI): domain Eukaryota; kingdom Metazoa; phylum Arthropoda; class Insecta; order Diptera; family Drosophilidae; genus Drosophila; species Drosophila monieri. Next base: position 6,874,428 of record JAWNPJ010000061.1, on the reverse strand, counting down.
CGGTTCCTCGAACTCTATAGAGGTTGAAAAATTCTGCAATATATTAAGCGATACTTGTATTTAAGAAAATCAATAATGTGTGATGACTTTTGGGTCTTATGTTCATAGAAAAAAATATAGCTTATTCTTTTATTTCATTTTTTCGATTCTGATTCTACTTCTACTACAAATCAAATTATTTATTCTTTCGACTGAACTTTAACTGCCAATCGAATTAGAATATAAATTCAATTACAATTTGCATAAATAAACGACATTTAGTGGGTCTCTGGGAATTGTTTTTACATTTCGGTTAATTGAGTTCGTATCAGGGATCTCAAGAGGACCCCGAACCAAAATGATTTCCGAACCATAACGTCGTTCGATATATATATTTCTGACGTAATGTTTGAGGCATTTCCATGATAAATATTTAAATCGGCAATCAAAAAAACGAGTCGAGTAGCCGAGAACACGAGAGCTGACCTTCAAAACAAAACAATCTGAGCTTGAGAAATTCGAGAAAAACAGACTTAAGTGACAAATATTATAGACTTGAATAGAAACTATAGTTCTTATAGTTCTATCATAGAAATGTCGCCAGATTGTCTGGTTGTTCTTGCGTAAATTGTAAAAATATTTATTCGAGATATCAAGATTTATCTAGTGTCTCCCCCCAGCAGACAAAATCTTTCGTCAGATGGTCTTTCTTTTTTTTTTGTGGGCGTTGAGAGAACTCTACAAATCGCCGGTTGAGGCAATAGTTTCGTCACAAGTGGCATGCGTCATTTGGAATTTTTCTTTATGATTGGCTCATTGGATCAATTAGCCCGCCGATCAATACTTGATGTATTGCGTGGGTTCTATTTTATCCCTCAAGAATGACCAATTGCATGGCGACCCCTGAGTATAGCCCAGTACCCCCGATTTCATGTCGCATTCTTTTTATCTACTTTGTGCACGCAAAGATAAAGTTTTCTAAATTTCTTCCAAGGGTCGTATACAACTAATTGATACCCTATACACATTTTAAAAGATATTTTAAACAATATTTGAACTGGGCTTAAAAAAAATGTAGATATTGAGTAGTTTTGATTATTCGTTCCTCTTTTAATATTACTATTAAAGCCTCAAACAATCCTCGAATCTAATATACCCCCAACTGCATTTAATGGGTAAACCCCAATGGACTCTTGAAAAGAAAAGCCGGCTTTCTTCTGCTTACGCTACTCGACCATATTCTTGGAATTAGCGAGCCAAAGTTCAACTCCCCCTTTTCCTCCACTCTCTTCTAAAAAAAATGCGCTTGTTGGGTGGTGTTTTTGGTGGAGACTTGGGTGGGGTGCCCCATAAATTACAGCGACTTGGCAATATGGGCAATACAGTCGGACAGTTTTATGGCAACGGAACACACATTGAAAATGCAGTTCACAAATTCTGAACTGAAGAAACGGGGGAAAAACCAACCCCATTCAACACATATTGGCAAAAGGGGTTTTCTTGGGGCAACCAGTCAGTGTGTCAGTGGTGGGTGGTTTTTTATTTTTGTTTTTGGTGGCAGGAGTGCCACCGATTAGAGGCTGATTAAGGGGTCATTAAGTGACCTACATATGTAGGATAGTGGGTGGAAATCGGAGGCGTTGATTCTTAAACATAAAAGAATTTCTTTAAAGCCAGAAAATATGCAGTTTTCGTCACACCACCTAATGGAGAATGGCATTGTTAGAGTTCTTGAGTTTTTTTTTTTAATGAGAACCAAGATTGATTATCTTAAATTGCAAAATAAGTAGGTGTGATCACGCTTATATGTTTCTCAAGCCCAACATCAGTTATAAGTGAGCTCAAGCTCACATATCGCCATTCTACACTGCATGCTCTTAAATTGCAAAACAACTTTCTGATAAATATGTGTGCCAACCAAAGGGCGATAAATAATGTTGTTTGTTTAACCGGAGAAATTGGCTCAACTCATCTCGAATTGCATAGGCTTATCGTCAATCGAAAATGAGGTTAAAACTCCAACAACTTCGTATCAATTTACCACAATTGCCTCTGGCAACTGGCAATGCCCCATTTGATGCAAAAGTCGGGCGAAACATAGAAGAACTAAAATCAAAATGTGAAGAACGAAGGAAAAAAGTGGGAAATTATTTTTAAATGCAGAGCCGGACGATTGACCGAGAAGGAAGGGGGCCAACCAGGCATTCCAAGTTGAATGAACCACACAATCGAACAGATAATATGGCAGATGGTCTCGCCAAGATATACTATCCATATAATACATATACGAGAATATATATCCGAAAAATAAGGTGTCTAGCCAGACACTCAACGCGTAATGTAAATTAATATTCTGGCAATTTGCTTGCCGGAAAAAATTAAGAAAAAGAATGCGAGACCATTATTTTCCTATTACTGAGGAAAATGTCTGTGTGGGATTATAGAACAATTAAATTCTTGGTGAATATTGAGAAAATTATACAGAAAAAAATGTAATTAAACTCTACAAAATTAAGGAAATTGAAAAAATAGAATAATTCTTCAAAAATTTCAAAATGTGCAACAAAATTGCGTCAAACTGGATACCAAAACTATGCCAAATAAGCAACAACAAATTTTTCTGCACAGCCACCGAGAATGAGATCATTTCTAGACCTCTCCCGTCGAAGTTTTTTTTGTTGTATACATTTTGTTAAGCAAATGTTTTTAGGATCGTAAAATTTGTTGAAATTTCCACCGACTGGAACCAAAAACCGAAAATAAAACAAGAAAATAGTTTAGGGGAAAAATGCAGGTCAGGCGAATGAAATAAAAAAAGCTTTGTGGGAATTCGCGACAACAACTAGTCATGTGGAAGTGGAAACGGAAATGGACTTAGATAAACCCCGACCACCACAAAAGTTGTGAACAAAAAAAGAACGTAGAAAATATATTCATAGTACAGAGTACTTAAAAAACGACCGAAATTGCTAATCCACAAGGGTAATCGTTCAGTTAACTCCATGGAGGTCATATCGTTATCGTGACTTGGCCTTGTCTCGAATTCAAATTGAAATTCAAATGCAGCAGCACACATTGTTTATGATAAATTGTTGGTGCGCTGGAACAGTGGAGATATGAACAAATTTATTTTGTATGGCAGTATGTTTCAGATATATTTAGAACAGGGATTATAAAAAATTACAAATTAATTGTTTTTAGGTTCGCATATACATTTGCAGTCTACCTTCGTCTTCGATCTAGGCAGGTCTCACTCTTATTTACATATTTTTATTTTATTCTGTTATTTGTTAAGAGTTTTCGTTTATTTTACCTTGCCTCAAACCCAAAAGTTATCTTGCGGTGGTAATAGACGCTCAAAATCCAACGTCGAGGATCTCTCTGCTTGTCTTCTTTTATTTTAATATTAGGAGATAGTGGCTTCTATAAACTTCCAACTCTTATTTCCTCCTTTATTTTACCAAATTCTTTTAATTAATTTTAATTATATATTTTCTTTAAGAAGCAGGTGATCGCTACTAGCTTCCACCACAAGTCACGTTAGGGCTCTCGTCTCTTAAATTTTCTTTACTTTCGGAGTCGTTAGTGTTCTCCTAAAAAAATAATTCTTTTACTTTATCGAGCAATCGTGCATCAGTCGATCAAACTGAAGTTATTCGGTCATTTAATCATTAACAGTCTGAAAAAAAAAAAAAAATAAAGTAAAAACTATAGATATTCGGTACATAAGTGTTAAAAAATACTAACTATATTTAAATATTATAACTATATTATAACTAACTATATATAAATATATTAATGTTTTACTGAATAATTGAAACTGTTACCAGTATCTTATCTTCAAATAAAACAGACAATAGGAGATACAAATTTTCTGGCAAAAAAAAACAACAAATTTACCAAAAAAAGGGCAAAAAATAAAACATCAAAAACCGCGACTTAAAGTCTTGAGTGGAATTTATAAATAGACCCTCATTACGCCGACGAAAAGGTGAAAGTACAACGAATGCGGATGATGGCCCCTTTCCACCCACCACAAGCCCAACAGAAAAAGCCAAAAATTACAGAAAATATTAGACATGTGGCTCACCTGTTGCTGTCTAGAGATATTGCTGGGAAAATGACGTCTTTTATTTAGTCACTTGATTTTGGTTTGCAACCGGTTTTCCTTTTCGGTTAGTTTTATTTGATTAATTTGTTGTTATTTTTTATTCAAGTATTTTTCAAGTAAAAAACAAAAAAATAACAATGAAACCACGTTTTTTGTTAAGAACTATTCACAAAAGTACTGATTGGATACACAGCGCAAAAAAGTATGTGGAAACAAAGAATGCGAAATATTTATCTTATCTTATCAGCGCAGTGGGGTAGGGTGGGGGGCGAAAGGGGTTGAAGGGTGGGTGGCTGTTGGTTGGACAATTTTCCACTATCAACTAACTGATAACAAGGTTATCGATAAGCCGTGTTCTCTGTTCTGTTCTGTTCTGTTTGTTGTTTGCTCTCGTTTTCCTGTAAACTTTAGTCATCGATCGTTACGATTCTGCTTTTGGCCTTTAGGCCATTGCTAATTTTGGCTCAGGTGACGTCAGGACTTAAACCGGGAAAAAACAAAGAAGAAGAAACACGATGAGGTGACTCACGACGATCGCGCTCTAAGCACGCTCTCAGTGACGTCATGACCTCTAATACTATTAAAATGCACAAAGGGAAAAAACTTTGGTTACTTCTCAAGTTTAATTGGATACTCTATTTGAATTTGATACAAAAGGCAACCTTGAAAACACGGCTTTGAGCGGGAAAATTTATATAAAAAAAAAATATTTCAAACAAAATTCTGATACAAAAATATAAGAGTTCTAAGTAGAGCTAATATGGTGAACCTGTAGATTTTCATAGATTTTTATTATTTGAATTATTTTTTATTTTATAATAAAACCAGTTTTTTCAATTACTTTTTAAGTGTTTGTTTTGACTTTTAATTTATTTTTTTAATTAAGTGCAGAAGAGATTGGGAAAACAAAAGGGTTTGAACTTGAAACGGTAGACGAAACAACAACAAACATCAACAACTGGTTCACCTTCAGCTGATCACTGATCATCGTCCGTCTCCCTCGCTCGCTCCATTCAAATTTCAAACAATTTGTTCTACACTTGCCTCAAACCAACAACAACAAATAGAACAAACAATAGCCGTATGATACAAAAAAAAAATAGGAACAACACGTAATAATGATTCGGTCTAGGTGTGTGTATTAAATTACGCCTTTGCATACACTCCGCACGATTTTTATTAATAAATTGCACATTCGCTTGATTCACGAATATATTTTTACCGTAAATGCGCGCGTCGCTTACACGAAACATCAACAACAACAAAAAATTGAAAACAACAACACCAGCAGCACCAGGGGTAAGGGTAAGGGTAAGAGGTGACAGAGGGAAAGAAAAGGGAGAAAGGGTGCGAAAGGAGCGCGCGTACACTTACGCCAAAATGCCGGCAAAAACAAAACGGGGGATAGTTTTCTTTAATTTCAATGCGACAGCTGCGCGTCCGTTTCGTTCAAACTTCGCTTTCCGTCTGACCAGATTCGGCATTCGGTTGCGCGGCCAAAAACACCGAAAGCTTTTTAATGGTGTGGCCAGATGCAAGCAAAAAGAAAATCACAAAAGGTCTCGACAACATTTTTAAAGGTCTAAAAAAAAGCTTTTCTTTGGAGAAAATTTTAAATTGAATTTTAAACGTAAACAACTAAAAGGTTTCATTTTTCTATTTTTAAAAATACAAAGTTTAATTAAAAATTAAACGAGAATATTTAGTTCATTTGAATATTCAGTTACCAAAAATATCTAGAATCCTGATTCTAGAAGCAAAGTTCCCTGCAAAGCTTAGAATTGTTATTCATTTTGGCGCCCTACACCGGTCACACTGCCTTTAAATCAGCTTTACCATTTACTTAATCAAAACAACTAGTTTAATGAATAAATAAAAGTCACACGTATATCATATAATTAAAACATCACGTGCCAAAATTATACCAAAATAAACGCCATAAATCCGCCAAGTTCAATGAGCCGCGACGAAGTAAATGAAAACAAAAGAAAAATGTTATTGAGTTCGAAAACCGGTCGCTCTTTTTGTTCATTATATATATATTTATATATATATATTATATTTTTATATATAATTTTGAAAGAAGCTACTATCAGGAGAAGCCCAAAACGATGTGTGTCAGCGAGTGTCAAGAACACTCTGGAGAGATAATACGGCAGACCTGGGGCAGGGGCAGGGACTTCAAACTCGACAATTATATTTGATTTCAATATTTTTTTAAATCAAGAGGAAAGGCGGGCTTGCGCGTGCTTGCACAGAGAACATTTTAAATTATTATAATTATATGTTTTAAGAAATGTCTACCTTTTACTCAAAAAGTTCTAAGTACTATTTTTCGACTGGCGCGATCTTTTAGTTTGCTTTTTAGCTTTTTTTCCTATCAAATCTTTTTTTTAAATATTTTTTTTCGATCTTATCGGACCATCCCATTGTTCTCTGTGTGACTGACTGACGATTGTTTACATTTGGTTGATTGGCGCTTTGGAAGTTGCCAGGCGGGTTTATGAGATACGATCGCATATGTTCGAAACCCTCCAATTGTGATCTAAGATCTGTGCCCGCTGCAGTCTGCATCTGGTGCTGATCAGGAAAGGAGATCCTATCCGATCTCCTCCAAAATGAACTCCCTGTTCGTGCTTATGTTTCTGAATTCTGTAGCTCTGCTATTATTTTCGATACTATGCGGTAAGAGTAATCCCAGAATAGGTGTTAATCTTTAAAGTTGACATAAGCTTTATTTTGTTTTTCAGTTCAAGCCATTCCAGCCAAGAACCCCCTGTTGCAGCGTGACATTACTTTTCCCAAGGAATCCTTCGATGAATGTTTCACCGATGATTCCAACAGGACTAAAGGTACTTGTCGTCGCATGGAGGACTGTTTGGCGGCGATGAAGAAATGGATCGAAAAACGGGAATCCCCTAAGACCTGCTACTTTCTTCAATTTGAGCAATTTGTGTGCTGTGAACCGGAAACGGATACACGCATACCGGAAATAAGCACCGTAGTGCCACCAATGACCCCCCTGCCCACCCCAAATAATCCCAATAGGATTCCCTTCGTAAATCGAAGCAGTCAGGAAGGTAAGAAGAATCCAAACCAATTGTTTTCTGTGCATCGCCTCCAAAAAATGATGTAATTCGTGACTAACCAGGGTTTCCCCTTCTCGCTTTGCATAGCTTGTTATTTCTACAACAACCTGCAGAAGGTCAATGGGAACGAGCTCACCTTCGTGTTCTCAGTTGTCGGCGGGATGCCCACCCGCTACAGGGAATACCCCTTCATGGCGGCCCTCGGCTGGCGATCGAACTTTGACGAGAAGACCATATACTATCGTTGTGGCGGAGCCCTAATCTCGGAGAGATTTGTTATGACGGCAGCTCACTGCATAGACTTTGGCGGGTAATGTTCACATGATCACTAACAGAATACTAATAATTATTTTTGTTTATTTAAATATTAACTTCTATTATTATTAACTCTCCTTTCAGCGATCCGCCCAGCCAGGTTCGCTTGGGCGGCGACAATCTGACCTTGACGGAGGGAGAGGATCTACGCATACGGCGGATCATAGTCCACCCGGAGTACGACTCGAGTACGGACTACAACGACATCGCCCTGCTGGAACTGGAAGGACCTGCGCCGCCCGAACTAAAGCCCTCGTGTCTCTGGCACGAGCCGGAATTGGCCAACTCCGCGGTCACGGCCATTGGTTACGGCCAGACGAGCTTTGCCGGACTCTCCTCCGCCCAGCTGCTGAAGGTGCCGCTCCAGCGAGTGTCCAACGACATCTGCCGGTTCCATTACTCCGCCGACCAGCTCACCCGCGGTCTGCTGGACAGTCAGCTGTGCGCCGGAGACGACTCCGGAGAGCGGGACACTTGCCAGGGCGACTCCGGCGGACCACTGCTGATGACGAGCGGCTACCTGAGCTACGTGGCGGGGATCACCTCTCACGGGCAGGGATGCGCGAGTGGACCGCCCACGGTCTACACCAGGGTGTCGAGCTTCCTGGACTGGATCGAGGGGCATGTGTGGCCTCAGGGATTCCAGGCTCCGAGGTGGCAGCCGCAATCAAGGCTCCAGTTGCAAAAGAAAAGAGAAACTAGTCCGGAATTCGATTTGAGATCCATTTTCTGAGAGTCTCTCTTAATTTAAGAATTAATTTGTATAATTTACAATTTTTAGAATAAATAATTTTATTAAAAAAAAACCTATCCATTCATAGAATGGCGCGAAACCTACTCCTTTTTGTCAATGGGACCAGATCTCGCAGTTTTTCAAAGCTTAGAATGGTCTGCCCTCTTTTGGCGGAAAAGTGCGGTCACATTAAAAAGAAATCACAGACCAACGGCAAGTAACTAATTTAAATAGGTACTAAAATGGGATCACTAATCGGGAAAATTAAGTGTCAAAAAAGCCATCAAATGGCGCAGTACAGTGAACTAACTGAAGCAGAGTGGTTGACCATTTCAGAAACCGGTTGGCTCTTAATAGATTTTGATTTTTTGCATCATTTCAAGAAGACACAACTATGAGAGGAAAAAAATCCCCAGAAAGGGGTGTATCATCAGGTGTCAAGAGGCATCTGCCAAAATAATTTCCCCAGTCCGACGTCAGGAATTCCATTTGCGAACAAATGTAAAGTTTTTGTTTTGGGTTTTTTTTCGCTCTTCGTTTTAATTCCCAAAAGGTGGAGCCAAGATGCGAAAGATTACACTGAGAACAAAATCAAAAGAACTGAGAACATGTATTTCAAAAATTTAGGTAGACTAAAGTGTTGGGTCTTTGGGAAATGATCAATAGAATAGAATAATAATTTCTAACAAAATAATTATTTTTAAATGGAATTAATATTATTTTTACTTATTGGCTTACTATTTTTTATTTTTTATCTCTCATTTATTTTATTTAATTAACTTCAGGTCTGAACATTGTTTTCTGTGCTGTTAAGTGGCACTTGGAAGTTGCCTGGCGGGTTTCTGCGATCCAATCTCGGAGTATCAAACCGGCGTTTGGAGATCTGCGATCTGACCCCACTGCAGTCTGCACTTGGAGCCGGCCCAGAAAGGAGATCCCCACCCGATCTTCTCCACATTCACTTTATTGGAAACACGAACTGTAATTGCGCGGATATGTATCTCTACGTTGTGGTTTTGATACAATTTTCGCTTCTAGCAGGTAGGCTTGGCATTTCATAAATAAAATAAAAACATAAATATTAAAAATATCCTAAAAATAAATAGGCTTCTCTACAGTTGAAGCCACTCCAGCCATCAATCCTCTGTCGCAGCGTGGGATTATCTTCCCCAAGGAGTGCTTTGATGAGTGCTTCACCGATGATTCCCTGAGGACTAAGGGAAATTGCCGCCGCATGGAGGAGTGTCCTTCGGCGATGAAGAAATGGACCGAAAAGCGGGAGTCCCCCAAAACCTGTTACTTTGTTAAATTTGATCATTATGTGTGCTGTGAACCGGAAATATCCACAACACCTCCCGAAACTCCACCTCCCACAGTCAGTCCCTATACGGCGGCACCTCTCATCCAACGACCAAGCCAGGAGGGTAACTATTAATCACATTTCCCAGTGGACGACCAGTGACTAAGAGGGCTTCCCCATCTAACAATCTCAGCTTGCGAAAGTTACTACCGAGTGGATGCTTTCAACGAGAAAGACGTAATTCTTCTGATTCAGGTTGTCGGCGGAACGGCTACCCGCTACAGAGAGTTCCCCTTCATGGCGGCCCTCGGCTGGAGGTCCAACTTTGATGACCAGACCATATACTATCGGTGTGGCGGAGCCCTAATCTCCGAGAGATTTGTCTTAACGGCAGCCCACTGTATCGACTTTGGCGGGTATGTCTATGAAAATACATGATAGTTGATTGAATTTTTTTCCACTCTGTAGTGGTTGGAACACCAACTAGCTATGTATGCGATGAGCTAATGCCGCAGGAATTGTCATAAACGTGGTAGTTCACATTTAATCTGGGACTTTGGGAATTTAGTAAATCATTAGAGATGATAGATGATAGTAGTCATAGACCTAGGCTAGTCATAGCCACGAAAGATACACTCATTAGATCATAATTTCATTTCTCACCTGGCAGGGATCCCCCCAATCAGGTTCGCTTGGGCGGCGACAACCTGACCCTGACGGAGGGCGAGGATCTGCGCGTCCGGCGGGTTATCCTCCATCCTGAGTACGACTCCAGCACGGACTACAACGACATCGCCCTGCTGGAACTGGAAACGCCGGCCAAGTCGGAACTGAAGCCCGCGTGCCTTTGGCAACAGCCGGAGTTGACCAACTCCCTGGTTACGGCCATCGGTTACGGCCAGACAAGCTTCGCCGGACTCTCCTCCGCCCAGCTGCTGAAGGTGCCGCTCCAGCTGGTCTCCAATGACGTCTGCCGGTTCCACTACTCCTCAGAGCAGCTCTCCCGTGGACTCCTGGACAGTCAGATGTGCGCTGGCGACGATTCCGGGGAGCGAGACACTTGCCAGGGCGACTCCGGGGGACCTCTGATCCTACGGCAAGGTCTCGTGGGCTACGTGGTGGGCATCACATCCCACGGCCAGGGATGCGCCAGTGGACCGCCCACGGTCTACACCAGGGTGTCCAGCTTCCTGGACTGGATCGAGGGGCATGTGTGGCCTCAGGGAGTGCGGGGCACCCAGCCACCGCAGGAGCCACAGAAGCAAAATCTCCAAGATCCCTCGAAGGCGCCCTCCTCTCCGGAATTCGATCTGCGGGCTATGATCTGAGGGCCTTTGAATTTAAAAATAAAATATTTAAGAACATGACACTTGGCATTTAAGATACTGCAGTTAATAAAATATCTATTAAATTTTTAAACAGAGACTAAATATAAAGACTTATTCAAAGAATAGTATATAGTAGCTTCCGAGTCCCTACACGAGTTCTCCATCAAACTATTTATTTAAACAATTGTTTGTTTATTCCGCCAAAGAGTCGCGTAAACGACGCCCATCTGGGGCTTCAATGGATCGAGTATCATTGTAGGAACTATGAAGCTTATGCAGCTGTTTGATTCCCCAAGTTTCAGACACCAACTGGCGGCTCTCTGGGCTGCCAGAGTCCAGGGGGTATATAAGAGTCCCCGCCAGCGTTGAGAAGTCGGGTAGTTGAGTGCCGGACAACGAAGAAACAACAATGTCTCTGGAGCAGACCTGTAAGAAGCTAATGATCCAAGGTGTAGTCCTGGCCGGCCTTTGGTCCCTGGCCAGAGGATATCTGCCCGATGTGAATATATTCACCAACTACCGCACTGAAGTCTACAATGGTGAGTCCTACAAGCACTCTAATTTAATGAAATACGATCTCGTTTCTTCAGGCATTCCATCGGAGATCGATACTACGCCTTTTGTCCGGATCGGGGATAACTATTACTATATAGAGCCTGTCAACAAGGTGAACTGGTTCCAGGCGGCGGGCGCCTGCCGGATGATGAACGCCCATCTGGCCTCCATCGAGGACAAGGCCGAAATGGAGGCTCTCATCAAGTACATGAAGGCGAAGGGCTTCAAGAACAATGACTACTTCTGGATCTCGGGCAATGACCTGGGCACCGAGGGGGCGTTCTATTGGTTATCGAATGGCCGGCCCATGACCTATGCCCCCTGGAACGGACCCAAGCAAATGCCGGACAACTACGGCGGGAACGAGAACTGTGTCCACATGTTCTCCACCCGGGAAATGATAAACGATGCCAACTGCAAGATCCAGATGCTGTACGTCTGCGAGGCGACGGAGCCCAAGACCTTCAAGTTCACCTACATAAAATGGTAATAGTTACACTCAAAACAAATCAAGTGAAAAATTATCCAAAAAAAGTTAATATATATTTTGTAAATATATTCAAAAAAAAAAAGTATTCTTTTAGTACCATTTTTGTAAAAAAGAACAATAATCCAAATATTTTATAAAATCAAAAAATCTACAAAAACTTTCTAACTCTTAAAACTTTTGCTTTCTAATATTTTAAACCTTTTATATAAAAATCCGAAATCCTAAAAAAATAATATAAATATGTATAAAATATTGTAAATATAGTATAAAAACTGTTATTCCAATAAATCATTTTAAATTAAATTTTGCTCTTTGAAAAATTCTAACTTAGAATAATTCATTCATAAATTCATAAAAAAAATTTAAAAATTGTACATGAAATATATGGTAGCTTCAGTAGTTTAAGCTTATAGTTATTAACAGACACAGTCTTATAGTTAACATCAAATATATATAGCCTGCCTCGAAATATTAATTTAGAATTTAAAATAAAATATTAAAAACTAATTATAACTCACTTGAAAATGTATTTCCATTATTCGTAGCTATTTACGTGCGCACTGGTGTATGTGTCGTTCAGTTAACGGCACTTTACAGTTGAGACACTTCGGGCAACGCATGTAAGCCACATGCACCCGAGCACTCGTGCCCGAAGGAGCACCCTCTTCGGGTTTCATCACATTTCGGCAGAAACCTTGAAAATCTTCACTATAAAAGATTAATTTAATATATATTTTAGCCAAAAGAGTAGTTTTCTAGTTAATTAATAGCTTACACTTAGTTTTACGACGAAAAACATAATTTAAAACAGAAAACCACGCGTTAACACGACACCATTTTGATTTGAAGCCAAAAATGCATAGAAAGCGCAGAGGAAAACGTGAAAAGGTGGACACAGGGAGAGCGCTAAAGATTAAAATGTTCTTATTTGATTTAAGTATTTGAGTATTTTAAGAAAGGATGCCAGAATTATATTTAAAAGTACTTTACCTTTTTATTAAGACGGAAAACAATATTTTCAGACCAAAAACACACGCGCTCCAGCGACTCCATCTTGAAATGAAGCCAAAAAGAATATGAAGCGCAAAAGGGAACACGGAATCGCCGACAGCGGAGATGGAAATGCTCTCTCGATCGAGAGAGCCGAAGCTGTAGCAAAAAAGCACACTGCAAAAAAGTTTCATGTAGAAATAAAATAAAAATTATCATAAAAATGATTTATCCCCAAATATGTCAACTAAAAATTAGTACACATAGAAAAACTTAGTTTTTGCCGGCTTTTATTTGTCGCATCTTTTTTTTTTTTGCTTATCGCATTCCTCTTACGTTTTTCCTCATCGTTTTTTAGTTATTTTACTGTTTTTTTTACTGTTTCTTTGCTAATTATACAATCAGTTAGATTTACGATTTATGCATTACTAAATTATTACGGTTCCGATTCGATTTCGATTCGTTAGATTCCTTACACAGCTATTGAACTCTAATCATATACATCATGTTGCGATCGTCGATTCACTTGAAATGTAATTTAAATTTAGTTCAATTTGAATTTATTGACAAAAGTATAAAAAAATTATATCAAGAGTATGTAACAACAACATATGGAAGAAGATATACAATAATAATAATAATAATAAATATAATGATAATATCGTGTGTAGATTGTAAATCGGAGGAAAATAGAAAATCGAAACGAGAACGAACGAGAGACTCGACTCAAGACGCATGGAATCCAGTAGAGAAATGAGTTAGTTTTACAGTTATTACAGTTACAGTACAGTTTTTTTTGTTTTCGTTTTTCTTATGTCCTTACTAGGGGGAACAGTGATCGGATATTGAAAAATCTACGACATAACCTCAACATTCATAGCGATTATGCGCGTGTGGGTGTTGGTGTGCTTACATAGGCTCTAAGTAGTTGTCGATTTACGAATTACGATTTACGAGTCTTACTTGTCTAGGATCGCTAATTCTAAACGTTTGTTGTTGGTTTTTTTCCTTTTATTTTGTCCACACACACACACACAAGGTAATCCACAAGGTATGCATATATAAATATTGTATATTTATCAATTAGTTAATATTAGTAACTACGTACATATAATTCATATAAATATTCAACAGACGAGTGCATAAATTTAATAATCCTTATTATTACTTTCTCTCTCTCACTTTTTACGATCTCGCTATTTGCTCCTTTTGCATTTTTCTCTCTTAATCATTTTTTATTTAACATTCTATGCTAAATTACCGTTAATAAGTGTCCGTTTCTCTCTCTCTCTTGTATCATGTGTATTAGTATGTGTGTGGGTGCTAATGCGCGTCTGTGTGATTGAGAGTGTGTAGGTGGGCTTCAAAGCTCTCAGCTGCAAGCTTGTAGGAGTCATCGTGCCAAAGGGAGAGAGCACTTTCGGCCTTTGCCAACACTGGACGTCGCGATACTACACTGGCAACAAATATCTCTATAGAAGCACAATTATTTCAAGAAATTAATTTAAAAATGTATACTTTAGCTAAATTGTTTTTAGAAATATTTAAAAAGCATTAAAATTGTTGTTGCCTAGTGCCAGAAATCGCGATCTCCGTTCTCGATCTCGGTTCAAAACTCGCGTACAATCAGTTTTCAAAATCGACAAAAACATAATCATAAACTATTTGAGTTGATTTACAATTATTTCTTTTTTTTTTGTTTGTTTTTCTCTTACAAATGGAAAGAAGAACAGCCTAAAATGTTATACATGTACAAAGTCTAAGTGTTTTCATTTTTTTTGTCAACTACATCATCATTTTCTGCTCTATGCTCCATTTTCGACATGTTTTTTTAAAACCTTTCTCAAAATGGCAGTGCGTTTAGAAGGAGGAGTGGATAGTGTTGGGTAGGGGGTGTTGGTGGGTTGTGGGCATGTCGCGAGAAGAGTCTGTGTGGCGTAACATAGTATTTACAGAGCATATCGGGACTATACAGCAAACAACAAAATGGCAGGAATCTATATCTGTGCATAATGCACAAAATTGCTTAAAAAAAAACATAAATAAGTTTTAAATAAAAAGTTGTGTTTTTAGCTTTTTGTTGGTTTTCTTATTTTTTTTTTTATCGTTTTTTTTTTGTTTTAGTTTTCTTTTTTGTTTTGTTTTTTTTTTTTTGTTTGTTTTTAGTTTTAAAACACAATTTGCTATTACGACTGTTTCTTGGATTCTTGGGGGAACAAATGTGTGTTTGCAGTACAATTATCTGTTTTTTTTTTTATCTATAAAATAGTTGTGTAAAAAAACTAATTATAAGCATCATAAACGCAACTAATGGTAATCATAGAATAATAAACAATTACAATTCAAGCATAAAAATTAAGGGCTATAACTGGAAGTTAAACAATTAATTTAGATAAAAATTAGTTACAATTGGGAGGCTTATTCGGATTTCCGGTTTCTTGATTCTCGATTTAAAATGTTGTTGGTTTTTTTTTGTTTTTTAACATTCGCCCGCAAGGACACTTAGTAATATTAGCGTGATCCTTGCGAGCAGGATTTAGGTATTTTGTTTAATTTTTTTGTGTTTTTTTTTTTGTTTGGTTTACAAAATATAGTGGCACTTAAAATTACTTTACAAGATTTTTGAATGCGCGTGACTGATTGTGTGAGTTTGGGGGGAGGAGGGAGTGGGGAGGGGTTGGGATGGAGCTCTAACAACTATAATCTAATTAATTAGGTATATGTAGTATATATATATATATTTATAAAAAAAAAAAAAAATCTAGTGAAAAAACTGTTTAACGTTTGCTTTTTAGTTACAATTTTCCATACATACATATACATACATACATATATACATATATATACACACATACACATATATATATATGCATATATAAATAGATATAGATACATAGGTATATATACATATCCATCTAAGAGAGATTGTGAAACATATATATATATATAATATTATGTGGGCGCAGTTCTTAAATAATTTCATACTTCAGTTTCTCGCATTTCCAACCTTTACGATCTATCATGAGTTTTACAAATTACATCCTAAATAACTCTAATAACTTTCCTTTCTTTACTTTATCTATATACATATAGGTTTTTGCTTATTTCTTGTTCTGTGTTGTGTGGCTTTCATATTTATTTTAGAAACAAAATGAAATACATTTAGCGCAATCAGAGGCGAATTTGCAATATTTAAGCTTAGTAGGTTTTTTTCTTTTAAATATATATATATTTTTTTTTATATTTATAGTTTTTTTTGTTTGCTAGCGAGACAGCAAGGTAAAAAAAAAAAAGAAAATCGAACTATTTTAAATATATTTCTTTTTAGTTTTTTTTTGTTGATTTTTAAGATTTTTTTGTGTTGGTTTTTTGCTTGTTTTGGGATTAGGATTTAGGATGCTTTTGGAGGTTGTGGCTTGGGATATTAATTAGAAAAAATGCAGCATAGTTTGCAGTGTAAACCTGAGAAAGAAATATAATTCATAAATATTGCTAACTCGTTTTAATCTATCTCTTTCTCTCTCTCTCTGTTCTGTTTCTGTTTCTGTATCTGTATCTGTATCTCTCTATCATTTTCAATCTCTCAGTTTGTTTCTCAGTGTATCCTGACTATCCCTACTACTATCCTATCCCTAATCCTATCGCTCGTCCCTCTCATTCTGCTGCTGGTCCTGCCCCGATCGCGAGGAACTCGAACTGCTGCTGGCTATTGAGGATTCGGAGGATATCGATATGATGGATATCGCCGATGATGAGTTCACCAGCGTCCCTCTCAGCGGCGGCAGCCGGTGATTGTTGCTCCCGTGGCTGTGACTATGACTGTGGCTATGGCTATGGCTGTGACTGTGACTGCTGCTGCTGTGGCTACTGCTGCTGTGGCTGCTGTTGCTGTTGTTGCTGCTGTTGCTATTGCTGATCGGCGATCCTCCCACCGATTTCTGATACCGATTGCCGCCGCCGCCGCCGCCACCACCTCCGCTTCCGCCACCGCCGCCTCCGAGGCGCAGGTGTTGCGGTCGCTGCTGGTGATGATGCTGCTGCTGGCTGTGATGCTGCTGTTGCTGCTGTCTGTGGTGGTGATGGTAGTTCGAGGAGGAGGACGAGTTGCTCTTGCTCAGCTGCTGCTGCTGTTGCATCGGCGGTGGCACGTAGTACTGCTGGTGGTAGTAGCCGGTGGAGTTGTGGCTGCCTCTCTGGTTGTAGTTGCGTCCGCCGCTGCTCCCGCCACCGCTACCACCTCCACCGCCGCCACCACCACCGCTTCCCGAGCCGCTACCAGATCCGCTACCAGATCCGCCCACAGATCCTCCGACTCCTCCGCCGTTGCTGCTCACTTGATCTTCCAGTTCCTGCTCGTTGGTGTTCTCCGGCTGGTTTAAAAATAAAAATATGTTAGTGGAAGGTTTCCAAAATTATTTTTAAAAATAAATTTTATACCGAAGGGTTTTTGGAACATTTCTAGGCTTGTTTATGGAGTTTCTATCAAAGATCCTTAGAGTTATCTGTCCTAATCAGATCCCTAATCCCTGAGTTCTGACAAAAAAAAGGTATACATTTTTATTCAACAAGTTGGCTTTGACTTTTCAATCATTCGAGGTTTGAAAATGGCAGAAAATGGAACAAATCATGGAGGTAATGATGGCTTTCCTGGGAAGGGTAATGATGGAAGGGAAGCTACTAGATCTCATGGATCTTTTGAATAGATTTTTTGTGGCAACACTTCATGAAAATATCTTCCACATCTCTAATAGAACCTCGCAAAGACCTCGAACTAGTAGAGAATCATAAAGCTTTGTAGTTTTTTTTGGACAGAATCCTTTTTCTTGAAACAAAATCAGCAAAAGGCATTTTTTGAGTTCAGCAGAACCCTTATTATTCATTATATTCAGAATTATATAAACTCTATACAGCCGACAAATATTCGAGAAGGGATACCCGGTCCCTGGCAAACTAGTTCTCACGCAGAGAGTTGGTGTCTATTGGTGTCTATTCTATGCCAAAAGGTGTCTTGCACTCCTGAAAACAGGGACCTGAAATGTTCGATAAGCCCTTCTATAAACTAATGGCGCCTCCTCCGCTTCCTTCGCCTCTTTTTTACCGAAGATCCTGTCGAGGAGCTGTTGCCGCTGCCATTTACGTTGCCGCCGCCCCAGCCGCCGTTCGATGGCGAGATGGTGATGTCAATAATGTCCGGGCCACCCGACGTCACCTCCACCACGTCGCAGTCCTTGCTGTCCTCCGAATCGTCGCCCGACGAGGTGCTGCCTCTTCTGTGGCGGTTCTTGTTCTGGGACTGCTGCACGGCCAGCTGCTGTTGCTGTTGCTGCTGCTGATGGGTGACTATCGGGATGCCCACTCCTCCGGGGCCACCCCCGCCCACCACCGACACGGCCGTGGTCATTGTCGTCATGGCATTGGTGGCACTGGTGACGAACGCCTGACCCAGATGCGTGCCGGCGGCGCCGTGATGGGCGTGACTATTGTGGGCGGACGCCACTTGGACTGCCGCCGCCGCCGCCGGATGGTGGTGGTAGAGCTGCTGGACGACGGCGCCCGAGGGCATGATCACATATTTGGGCGCTCCATTGGCGTAGGCGGTGGCTGGCAGCGGCGAGATGCGATCCACTACTACCAGGTGCTCGAAATTAACGCGTATCCAGTCGCGATAGTCTATGACATCGTCAGTGATGTGAATAATGCGTCCTAGAAGCAAATATTAGACAACGAACCAATGAGAATCCCACTTGGCACTCACCCAGTATGGAGTTCACGCGCGGATCGATGCCTAGGAGATTGAGCGGGCTGACGGCGAGGGCGAGGACGCGGTAGGCGCACTTGAAGGCCTGCTGGACATGGAAGACCCCGTAACTGCTGCGCCCAATATCGTTGCCGGGCGTCAGCGGATCCTCGATACAAAGTAGCGACGGCCTATGGCCATCCACCATATCACGCTGCAGATCCTCCTTGGGCATGTAACGACCTCCGTTCTTGATCGAAATCCCGATCTTCATGTAGTTGAAACGCCGGCCATACAACTCGAAGAACTCTAGCAACAATACACCCAAATTGGCCGTGTCCTGGTAGATGCCGCGCGGATGCAGCTGCAGGAAGCTGATGCACATTAGGATCAGCGAGTAGGAAGAGATGCCGCCGGTGAACACCTCATTGAGATCGCGCAGCAGCAGGAACTGCTTGAGAACTAGCACCAGCTTGCCCAACACCGGATAGTCGCGCTTGAACTTCTTGATCAGTTCGGCGGACTGGACGCCACTCTGCATGTTGAACGAGATGTCGACCTTCACGTGGGTCTCCCGATCGGTTAGCTTGATAATGGGCACCGAGGCTTTGTCCAAAACCCGAACCGTACATGCCTCAGCAATGCCGCGACTAACTAGCTCGAATTCCAGGGTACGTAGGGGAAGCTTCTCCCACAAACCTGCAAGATACAATGGGAATTATTACAGATACAGAGACTATGATGAGTTGATCCTCTTACCTAACACAACGAGATCAATATCGGAGGTGGGCAAGAAGAGTCCGGTGCGAAAGGAGCCAAATATCTCGACCACTGCCTGCGGCCAAATGGAATGGACAACCGCCTCGATGCGTTTGACGACCTCGTTGCGGATGGCGTGCTCGCAGGGAGTGGGCAGGACATACTGATAGAAATGCTCAATCTCTTCGTGCAACCCGATCACACCCTCACCATAGGGATAGTCTGGCTTGCGCCATGGTTCACCCTTGTACTTGGCTATCATCTCCCGATGGTTGTTCATGTAGAAGTGAGCCCCGCCAGACTTGTTCTCCGGACGTTTCTTCCTCGATGGATTGTAGTAGATGCTGGTGCGGCTGGCTGTTGTCGCTGACATTTGTGGCGGGTTGTTGCTTGATTCGGTGTTCATGTTGTTGCTGCTGCTGACGGCGCTACTGCTGGCGGCGCTACTGCTACTGCTAGTGCTGCTACTGCTGCTGCTGCTGGTGGTGGTGGTTGTGGTGGTGGTGCCGGTGCCTGTGGTAGTTGTTGATGTTGCGCCCAGAACTTCACTGCCGCCAACTCCTGAGCCAGTTTCTGCTGCTGCGGCGGTTGTTGTTGTTGTTGTTGACACTGATGCGGTTGTTGTTGCGCTGCTAGATCCTGTCGGGCCGTTTGAGGTGGTGGAGGAGCTACTGCTACTACTTCCGGTACTGGTGGCGATTGAGTTTACGGTCGAATCAGCCGTAGCTGTAGGTGTTGCTGTGCTATTAGTGTTACTATTGTTACCGTTATTATTATTATTATTATTGTTGCTATTATTATTATTGTTGTTGTTGCTACTGCTTGTGTTATTGTTGTTGGTGTTGGTGTGGCGTTGAGAGATTCCGTTGAGTTGCTGCAGAATCTCCAAGGACTCGGCACGAAAGTTGAGGACCCGACTCAGGGAACTAGTCGGACGCGATAAGTAGGGCTTGCCTACAAAAATACAAAAATATACAAGCGATTATTGTTTACTTTTCCGAACATTAAATACTAATTTTAAGTATTAATAAGTCACAACATTTTTTATTATTATAAATAATTCCGTTACCCGTATTTTTTTTAACCCGTTTCTCTGCTTCGAAGCTAACCCGACGCTGGTCGAAAACCGAATGAGATTTTGTGGCTTCTGGTGTCGGACGTCGCCTACGGTGGGTGACAACTACGATTTGACAGGAAACCCACAGGACACTAGTTCTGACAACTAAATCAGGGCTACACTTTCGATACTTATGCTAAAGCGATTAAAACTAGTGATGGTTTGATTTTTCTTCTTTTCTTCTTTTTTTTTTTTTGCCAATTACAATTTTGAACCCTTTTCCTCTCTCCTTAGCCACAAAACTGGGAGGGACAACTTCTTAGGCTTAGAGATTAGCTATCCTTGGGTATTATATTACCGCTATTGTTGTTGGTGGAGTGGTTGGTTGAATTGTTGGTGTTGTTGGTGATGGTGGTGGTGGAGCCGCTGCCGCCGCCGCCTATGCTACTGCCGCTACCGCTACCACTCCCACTGCTGCTGCTGCTGCCGTTTGTCGTCGCCTGCTGTAGCTGCTGATCAAGCAATGCGCCCATCTCCTGGGCGTTCGTCTCCCAAATCTTTAACCATGTGCGCAGCGATGGGCCCTCCTGTTCCTTCTGAAACCAGCCAACAAATGGATCCATTCAAGACGGTTTCGCACTCCTGTTGGCTGGAAACGGGCGGGAAACGAGGGGGCGCGTCCTTCTCCTTTGCTCTTCTGTCCTTTCCCTTTTTTTTTTATTTTTTTTTTATTCCTCTTTTTCCAGCTAGAAGTTTGATTTTTCCGCTAAAAGGATCTGCAAATAGGAGGAGAGTTTGAAAAGGATGCTTGGGATTCTTGGAGGATAAAACGTGAACTTGTGGAAACACTTACAAATCATACAATTTTTTGGACGTATTCGTCAAATATACAAAATAATATTTTTCACAACAAATATGTACACAGTTTGAACAAAAAAAAATAATTAACACTAATTACAATTTAAACTTTTTTTTTTTTTTTTTTTTTTAACAAAAAACAATTATATTTATCCCTTTATCATTTTTTTTTTAAATATTTTTTTTAAGAAAGTCCACCTTGAAGATTAAAAATAATAAATAAACTGTAAACCACAACAATTATAGATACATCGGCGAGATATTTAGGTTAACTGGGCATGATAATGATGATGAATAAACAAAAGAAACAAAAATATATTAAAAAAATAAAAAATAAAAAAATCACAATACAAAAAATAATAAATAGACGAAAGTCTGGCACTCCAAAAAGGCGTGCGTTTGCATGCATTTCGTTCGAATGGAAAGCGTAAATGGCAAACTATTGCAAATTATGCGCTCTTTTCTACAAATAGACATACCACCCACCCACCACCCGACCACCCACTACCCACCCACTACCCACCTTCTCCCTCCCCCTCAGAGAATTGCTGCTGAAGCGTTTAAAGGCGCCAGGCGAAAATTGTTTTTCAGAGCGGCAAGAAAAAAAAAACAAAAATAATCATTTTTTACAACTAACAGACAAAAAAAATATACAGATTACAAAAACAAAAAACAAAAACCCAAATGGGCCAAAATAGAAAAAAAAAGATGAAAAAAAAATTAAGACCCGGAGGCGATAACATTTGATTTTTAAAAACTGCTCACGAGACTACGAGGCCTGCAAATAAACGACTTCCAAAATGATACTAAATCGCACCCCAAATGCACTGAGAAAAATAGTAGAAAATATTTTTCCTTCAACAATTATCACAATGTCACTTTTAAGTGAGCTTTTGGATAACTAATCTGGAAACTAATACTTTTTTTTCGCACTCGATGTGCGAGTATAGAGGCAGCAATGTGATCACCTTCTAGTTTTTTTTTTTTAGTGTAATAGGAGCACCAATACATCGCCAACTACTCTAGTTATTTTTTTTTTTTTTTTTTGGTGTGCACGCGCCCGTTTTGGGTGTGTGTGAGCAGCAGCGCGAGTGTGCAAGGGCGTACAGGTGGCCGTAGTATGGGGGAGGGAGTGGGAGCGGGATGGCACACATGCACATGTACCGAAAGGCGGCTCTTCGATTATGCAAAAAAAAAAAAAAAATAGAAAATATATATATGGATGGATGGATGGGGGGGGGGGAAAAAAAATAGAAAATATAATTAAAAAGAGAAAGAGTGAATAAAAACCGCTAATCACTCACGCACACTACTGAGCGTACTTTTCCGCGAACTGGCAGCTAGACAATTTTTTACCATTTATTGCAAAAGTAAGCTGCATTGCGAAGGAAAAACTTTTTCGCACTTACTCCAACTCACACACACACACACACACACACACACGACAGACAGACACACACCCGCCCGCTGGCTGCATATGTACTTGTACATTTTAGGCAAATTATTTTCTTAATGCTGGTCAGTGTTGGTTAACGGCCAAAAAGAGAGAGGTGGCAAGAGAGCGAGAGTTGGGGCTCAAGGCGGTGGAGAGTGGGAGGGGGGGAGGTGGCTAAGAGCAGCATGGAGCATGTGTGCGTGTCTTATTGTTTCAACCGGCGAATTATGTTGGCTTTAATTAAGATGCTTAATTAGCGCCCTTGCCAGCAGCCGCAGCCAGCGCAGGGTTGTCACCCCGCCTGGCCGAATGACATTTTACAGCACTGCGGTCAGGGCGCGCTTGGGCGGAATGTAAACATTTAATTTATGCAACTAGCGAAAATCAATTAAAGACACACTTCACTTTTCGGTTTCCCTCTCACTCGCCCTCCCACTCACGTGCGTGTCGCGCCTCCTGCCCTCCCGCTCGCACTTATCCGCGTGAATCTCGCGTAATTCCGTTGGAATTCACACACAATTTTTTTTTTTTTTCGCTTCTCAGTCTTTTTTTTTTTTTCTTGCTTCTGCTGCTGCTACTATTTTACCTTGACGAGTTTTGTTCTCGGTGCGATTGCGTTGGATTTCAAGTTTAGCACATATACACACACACCAATGGCCTGTCACACACACACACACACACACACGCAGCCAGTCCCCACAAAACGTGCACAACGCCGAATCGGGAAAAAATATAGAAAATGATTGCGTTTTCAATTAATTACTTTTTATGGGGGGGAGGGGGATCGCAGCAAACAACCGCCCAAAAATTAATGGAAAATTACAGTTGTTGTCGGCGTCGCTGCTTCTGGGTTGCTATGCCTTTTATGCACACTCTCGCACATACACAGACGCAACGAGCAGCAACGAGGTAGCAGCGTAGCACACACAAACACGCCCGTAATGGGCACTGGTCACTGGGCACTCGCTATCGTTCTTGTTCATACGGGCAATGGCCTTTTACCGATTACGATTTTAACTGCGAAAATGTTTAATTTTTGCAATTTTGCGTGTCCTGAGCAGATCGCAGGGCTTTACCGCCGTGCGATTGTCTTTTCCCGTTTATTGCTAGATCTAGCTGGTTTTAGCTATTGGCTACAATTCTGGCTATTTATCGAAGTCTGGCAACGTCTCGTTCCAATCGATAGTTTTCCACACTAGTCGTCCTACACACACATCACTGAACCGGGTTAAGCGCAATTCGAATCGGTACGAGCTGGGAATGCATGTATGAACCGGGTAAAAGTAAATAACTCTCAATTAATTTGGAATTGGGCACAAACTAAGACTTTTTGAAATATTTTAGTGGGCTTAGCAGCACTAAGCATACAAAGGTTTAACCGATAGAGGATCGATTGCAAAATTGAGAGTTATCGATTGGCAGATGGTATAATAACATCATGGTTTTCTTTAAGAACTATATGGGGAAATTAGTGGTTTGCTTTGAAAGAGTTTGAATGCTGTGGAAAAAACATCTTATCTCCGAAAAATTAACCCCAACCGGTTAATTAAGCTAGAACTTTATCGATAGTTTTCATACTTTTGGCAACACTGTCAGGACTACCGGTAATCCTCAAAGATTTCTAGAACTATCCAAATTAGGCGCCAAACTTTAAAGCCTTCCCCTCATTCTTTAAGTTGAAACACGATTGATTTATTTTATTTTGCATACACACAAAAAATGTCTTTATTGTTTCTTTTTTTTTTGGGGTTTCTTGTTTGGTTTTAGTTGCTTTAGATCTTATATTGGTTGGTATACTTGTGTCTGCTTTTTGGAAATACATAGTTCTGCTGTTTCTTTAAATTTTTCGCTAAATCTATTTGAATTCGGTTCGTTTTCGATTTCGAATGTCGATCTCTATTTCGATTCGTAGTGTTTTCGGTTCGAATTTGAAATGTTTCTTTTAGGGGCTGTCTTGAAACCAAATCACTTCGTTGGGTTGGTCATTTCTGAAATGACCAAACAACTGTCCAGTTTGGTCTTTTTTGTTTAGTTTGTTTGTTGTCGGGTTCGATGCGGTGTAACTGAATTTTAATTTTATTTTTCTCTTGGTTTTTGTTTGTACTTTATGGAAATGAGTTGTTAGCTTTGCGTTTACATTGGTTGGTTCTCCACATAGTTAATGGTTATTTTTCTCGTTTTTCTTTTCTTTCTTTTATTTTTTGCTTGAAATACATAAAATTCTGCCATAGCACAATTACATATTATATCTTCGTTTACACTTAGTTTTGTATATGTGTATGTATGTATATATAATTTTTGTTTATTTTATAGAATTTTTGGTTTTGTTTTAAACATTTATAAATATGCATTTTTCTGCGATTTTTTTTTGGTTTCTTTCCATTTAAGTTTAACATTAATTCATGGATCTAGGTTTAGGTTTTGGTTTAGTTAAGTTTCAAGTTGTGTTTACAACATTTAAAGCTTGACTATATTGATTTAAATGGATTTTATTTGAGTTTCTGGAAGTTGTTTTAGTATTTCTTGATTTTATTTTTTACTTTTTGGTAGGGAGTGGGCTGAGTTATTGTTTTTTTTTCCCCGTCCCCCGGCCCCTCTACAATAAAATTTCGCTTATTGACGCAACATTTAACACCTATGCTTTGTTTTTCTTTTTATTTTTTTGACAATCGTTTTAATATATATTTCATTTTTGTTTCGTTTTAATGTTTAATGGTAAAAAAATCTAAAAAAAAATGTTTTTCATCTTGGTTCTCGCTTAAGCACACTCACACACATAATAATATCCTTTTCCGGTCCCCTAATTATATAGTTTAAGGGGTATTTTGTTTTAACAAGCCTGTGGCACAATCCTCCTCGTCCTTTCGCTTACCCACTCTAAATATTTATATGTATATTTAGACTTAAAAAAAAATTAGGTCTGGTTTATATGCTAGACACCTGGAAATACCCTGTATCCTTGCATTAAATACTGGCGCTACTCGAATGGATATGAAAGTTTAAAGCTTTTGCACACCGAAAGTCTAGAGAGAGAGAGGGTTCTATCTAAGTTGTTAAATATTATTTTATTTATTTTTTTTTTATGAAAAGCAATTCGAGTGGAGTACAGGGTATTTTATAGTCGCCTACTCTCGACTATCACAAAAAACATTCATGTACACCGAGTACTCTTTTTTTTATGGGATAAGCTGTGTTTTTTTTTAAATATTTATTAAATATTTTTTCTTTGGATCTCAAAACTACTTGCAAAAACTGTGGCTATTTTTAAGAATTATATTTTACTTGATCGCTCCTGGTTCTGCTTCCTTTGGACATCGGTGTTTGGAGTTTAGTTTTAAAATTTAATCATTAATATATACAAAAAAAATTATGTTCAGTCAATTATAACTATATATTTATACACACATACATTCAAACACTTAAAGAAACAACAACGAGACATTAAACAAAATATATTATTTAAATAATTAATTAAAAATAAATATAATACCCAAAACTAAATACATGAAACACTTACACATAGTTAATTGTTGTGTATTTTTTAAATGTTTGTTTGACGCTTTAGTTTGCATTTTGTTTTTAGCATTTAGCTTTAGGTTTTGGTTTTTCCCCTACATTTTCGTTATCCTTACGGCAGGACATCATCGACGTTGTCTCTTCGCGGATCGCCATCCCTTCGCACGGTCGCCCCCACGAGGATGAGCTTCCATTTGGTTTTTGTTTTTAATTATTTAGTACACATATTTTAATAATCAGTCGCATAAATGAATCACCTTGCTTTGGTTTATTTCCTTTCCCCTCTGGCTCCTAACTTCCGATCTACTCCTCCTCCTCCTTAATTTCGATTCCCTTTCATACTCGGTTCCTTATGGTTAAGTGTTAATTAATTAATTAAAGTAAATTTAAAAAAATGATTTAGTTTGAAATAAATGTGTTTAAAGGTCTTTAAAAATAAGTATTGTAGTTATATCCTTTTTCAGATTTAAATAAACTTTTTTTTAAATTTTCTTTGTATTAGTTATTGAATTAAAAATAACTTTGGATAATAATAGTTCTATAATTAGTTTATTTAAGTTTTCAAAAATATTAAAATATTATTTAAAAATTAAAATTAGTAGAAATAAATTAAAAAAAACCATTGCAGAACCGAAAACCACACACACACTCATTCAATCACTCATTCGCCTAATCAATCAGTCAATCAATGACTCATTCACACACTCAATCACACACACAGTGTTACATATCCTTGAGGACGCCTGTAGGACTCCTTGTGGACGCCTTGGGATATCCTTGGGGACTCCTTGAGGATACCTCTTAGTGCTGAAGGATGCGTG
This sequence comes from Drosophila monieri, assembly GCA_035047585.1. Taxonomy (NCBI): domain Eukaryota; kingdom Metazoa; phylum Arthropoda; class Insecta; order Diptera; family Drosophilidae; genus Drosophila; species Drosophila monieri. Next base: position 6,847,355 of record JAWNPJ010000061.1, on the reverse strand, counting down.
ACTTCTGGGCCAGTGTGGCCTCCGACTGATGGAGCCGCCTCTTGCTGCTGTAGTTGCACAATTTGCCGGCGACCTTGCTCAAGGTTGTCGCCGTGGAGGAGGTGATCAGATCGAGGGACTGCAACCGGTTGTCCAGCTCATCGAGAGCCGATAGCGATGCAGTCGTGGTGGTGGCCGTTAGAAGGGTGGAGAGATTACTGCCCCCGGCACTGCTACGATCCGGGTCACCATCCTCCGGATCCGGGGCAGGGGCTATGTCGATGTCGCTGAGCTGATTGGCCAGCGGATCCTCGTCGTAAGGATCGTAGGGGGGTCTTAATTATTGCTTGAACACAAACAGACCCGTGGGGTCCCACTCGTTGTCGTCGACGGGGCCGAAGCACTCATCGAAGTACCACTCCATGGTCTTGTACACGTGACTCAACGACCTGCCGATGCCGTGATCCTCGTCGGGGTACACCTGGTGCCGGAACTTCACCTGCTGCTCCACCAACGCCCGCACCAACATCAGGGTGTGCTCCTGGTGGACCAAAGTATCCGCCGTTCCGTGCATCAGCATCAGGTTCCTGCCCTTGATGTTGCCCGCCTTCATGGTGAGGTCCGCCTCTTGGAGGGCTCTTAGGTAGTCGCCTTTAAGGGGTATGTACCGTTCCGTGAAGAAGGAGTCTGAAAGAATAACAAATTAATAAAAATATACCTCTTTAGTCGCCGATTTATGAATAAATGAGTTAGGATACATGAATTCTTGATTTTCGGAAGGAGATTTATCGAAAAGTTGAATTCCCCCACTTTTGAAGGGGTCTGCCCAGTAAAAATCACAAAAATTCTAAAAAATATTTCGTTGTGGGATTTTGATGCAGATCGATGGGGAATTTATCCACAAATCGTTTGAGGTATTCCGCTCAAGGATCGGACTAAAATTGGCAAAGATATAGACATAGTCCTGGCGCCTAGAGGGCCCACCACGAATTCTCCCACTTTGGAAGGGGTCTGCCCAGGAAAAATCACAAAAATTCGAAAAAATATTTCGTTATTGGGTTTTGATGAAGATCGATGGGTAATCGATCCATGAATCGATTAAGGTATTCCGCTCAACGATCGGACTAAAATTGGCAAAGATATAGACATAGTCCTGGCGCCTAGAGGGCCCACCACGAATTCCCCCACTTTGGAAGGGGTCTGCCCAGGAAAAATCACAAAAATTCGAAAAAATATTTCGTTGTGGGCTTTTGATGCAGATCGATGGGGAATCGATCCACAAATCGTTTAAGGTATTTCGCTCAAGGATCGGACTAAAATTGGCGAAGATATGAACATAGTCCTGGCGCCTAGAGGGAGTACTACGAATTCCCCCACTTTTGAAGGGTCTGCCCAGAAAAAATCACAAAAATTCGAAAAAATATTTCGTTGTGGGATTTTGATGCAGATCGATGGGGAATTTATCCACAAATCGTTTGAGGTATTCCGCTCAAGGATCGGACTAAAATTGGCAAAGATATAGACATAGTCCTGGCGCCTAGAGGGCCCACCACGAATTCTCCCACTTTGGAAGGGGTCTGCCCAGGAAAAATCACAAAAATTCTAAAAAATATTTCGTTATTGGGTTTTGATGAAGATCGATGGGTAATCGATCCATGAATCGATTAAGGTATTCCGCTCAACGATCGGACTAAAATTGGCAAAGATATAGACATAGTCCTGGCGCCTAGAGGGAGTACCACGAATTCCCCCACTTTTGAAGGGGTCTGCCCAGGAAAAATCACAAAAATCCGAAAAAATATTTCGTTGTGGGGTTTTGATGCAGATCGATGGGGAATTTATCCACAAATCGTTTGAGGTATTCCGCTCAAAGATCGGACTAAAATTGGCAAAGATATAGACATAGTCCTGGCGCCTAGAGAGCCCACCACGAATTCCCCCACTTTGGAAGGGGTCTGCCCAGGAAAAATCACAAAATCCAAACAAATTATTCGTTATTGGGTTTTGATGCAGATCGATGGGCAATCGATCCATGAATCGATTAAGGTATTCCTCTCAATGATCGGACTAGAATTGGCAAAGATATAGACATAGTCCTGGCGCCTAGAGGGAGTACTACGAATTCCCCAACTTTTGAAGGGGTCTGCCCAGGAAAAATCACAAAAATTCTAAAAAATATTTCGTTGTGGGGTTTTGATGCAGATCGATGGGGAATTTATCCACAAATCGTTTAAGGTATTCCGCTCAAGGATCGGATGAAAATTGACAAAATGGTAGATATCCTGGGGGAGGTATTGTGAATAATTTGTATCAGGACACTCACAATGGAATCCAAAGTTGACAATTGGATTGATGGCAACGGCACACTGAAGGACCTGCTGGGAATCGTCGATGAGCATCATGGCGGAGGCATAGCCACCATAGCCCCAGCCAAAGGCGCAGATCCTTAAAGGATCAATGAACTTTAAGTTGTCCCGCAAGTATCTGTTTAAAATTAAACATTAGTTTCTTTAAATTAAATTTAAAAATGTGAAAAATTACGTTAGAACGCCCAGTTGATCCTCGACCTCGACGGTGCCCAGCTTTCCATGGACTTGGGTTCGGAGGAGCTCTCCTTGATAGCCACTGCCACGCCCATCGATTTGGGCCACGATAAAACTACGCTGACTGGCCAAATACCAATTCCAGTCGACGTGGAAGCGCTCTGTAACCAGTTGCGATCCAGGGGAGGCATCACTGGAAATATTTAAATATATTAATTCATTCATTTCTTACGCAATCTAATTTTTAATAGTAAATCTTAATGTAAAACAATATCCTTAATTATCCTTAATTTAATAACGATAGAAAACACCGAACATAATTTAAATCTTAACCGGTTGGCGCCAAATACCTCAGTGGGGCCAAAAAAAAAGTGGATTGGCCACACCTGACAATAATGCTCTCTCTGACATACTCTCTTTCAGCCTCCTCGATCAGGAGAGCATTTTAATCCTTGGCTCCCAGTGGCCATTTTGTGCGTTTACTTTTGTGCTTTATTTTAATTTAAAATCAAGGCGTTTAAAATCTTTTGTTTCTTAATTAATATAGCTTTCTTGTTTGTGGCTAAAATACATATCTAATTAAATCCTTTTACTCCTCTCTTTGTCCGTGTTTATGTGTTTCCTTTTGTGTTGTGTGTGTTTTTGTTTTAAATCTTCTTTTTAGACGCAAGTAAAAAGGATTGCTCCAGTACAACTCTATAATGTTATGTTTAAATATTTAAATAAAGTTTTTTAAGGAAACTTTTAAAATACGCTGTGGCTTGTGGTTCACCGCTCAGTTTTGAGAGTTTGTGGTGAGAGAGGGGGCTGGCCATTCCAGAAGAGTCTTCACCGCAAAGTACCGCTTTACATATTTTACATACATATTACATACTTTACATGTATGTAAAATTTTTTGTAAAATACATGTAATTGTAAATACAGTGGAACAGGTGAGCTTAATAATTGAAAATAAATTTAAGTTTTTATTATAAAAATATCGTGTTTGAAAATAAATTTTCATAAAAAAGCTAGCCAGTCTTACTTATTATTTCAAGTGTAATAAATCACAAAAATTCACTTACACATGCAACACCAACGGGAAAGCCACATCCTCCTCCTCGCGCATTCCCGGGGGCAGGAAGAGGCGCACCTGGGCGTGGAAGCCATGACGGATCTCCACACTAAACGTTCGCATCTGGGGCACGGCCAGCTGGGAGAGGCGATGCCGCAGGACGTCGCCGGCATTGAGGACATAGATCTTGTCGTTGCTGGCCGTCTCCACCAGGTAGACACTGGGCGCCTCCGGACCCAGGCATTCCTGGACGTAGTAGCTATAGTCCTGGCTGAACTGGACGCGATTGTAGAGACAGTTTTTGGGTATATCGTAGAGGCAGTCGTCCGGCTCCAAGCGCGCCACAATATCCTCCCAGCGGTCGCCGCGCTGGGATATCCTGGCCCTGTGCAGGCGGTAGGTGGACTCGGTGTTGTCGCAGGTGAGACAGGTGGGCGGCGTGGACGTAATGTACGTTCGGTTCGACTCCGTCACATTCAGCTTCAGGCTGATCTTGTAGAGATGTCGCTCCCCGGGCCGTTTCTCCGGGGCGGCCATGAAATAGACAATCTCATGCGGCTCATCCCAGCCGATTATCTCCGTCACCTCGAACCGGCCCATGGTGAGGGGCACGGGTCTGCGGTCCAGGGAGGAGATGAACACCACGTGCCGGTAGTGACCATGCTCCCCATCCCGCACCGGCAATCTCTTCAGGAGGTAGCCCCCGTTGCTGATCTCATGGGTGGTGCTGCCGGTGCCCTCCATGGTCAGGTTCATTTGCTGCTCGGCAGGCAGCTCCTCCGCAGCTTGTGGCATTTTCTGGTTCTGTTTCTGCTGGGAAATCAACTGATTCCGGGCGGAGAAGACCGGACGCTCCGAGGGCAGTACCCAGCCATCGTTGATGGTCACCTCCGTGTGCACCGCCTGGCAATGGAAGTGCGGTGCCCGGCACAACACTGTAGTGGCCTTGGTCTGCTCTCGATTGGTGACTGTCACCGAGAGGTCGATGGTCGAGGCCCAGGTTAGGCCGCCCACGTAACTTCCATTGGCCAGGTCGGCGGGCAGCTTGATCTGGGTGGGGAATATGTACTTGATCACCGACAGGTTGACCACGTTCACTGTCACATTGGGGTTGCGGGAGCCCGTTTTGGGGTATCGCTGGCTCAGAACGGCAGGGTACTTGATGTCATCGCCCATCCACGTGTATCTGGAAAGGGTCATGGTTCCATTAACAGTTGGTTCTGCGAGGGCAGTCGATAATTTTAATATAAATAAATATTTTGTGGCGGACATTTGGCGGACAAACGGACAAAAAACAATAAAACGAGGACTCAGTTCTTAATTCTTAAAAAAAAATAGGAATAGAGTGGCGTGTAGAGTGCTCTGCAAACAAAATAAATTGTAAAAAATTAGCATAAAAGATTTAAGAGTTAAATATTTGGTTTTGGCGGACAGACGGACAAATAATTCGTAATATTTCAACACAAAAATAGCCATAATTGTAAAGCTGGAATAGAAAGTGGTTTACAGAGCACACTTTCTTAAATATTATTCATAATTTAAAAGCTAGAAAACATAAATCATTAACTATTATTTATTTTGGCGGACAGACGGACAGGCGGACATAGAAAGGCAATTAAATTTAAAAAAATAACACTGAGAAGAGGCTTCAAGTAGGCCTCTCTCCACAAACCCAAGACTAATCCATCCACTCTACTATTTAAAATAGAAAAGTTAAAATTTAAGGCCACAGTGGCACCTCCCTAAGCCCAACACTCACTTGTATTCGTTCACTTCGCTGTCATTGTAGGTAATGTATGCCAAATACAGTCCATCCGGGGAGAACTCCATGCTGCTCCGCCGACTCTCTAGCTCCGGCACATTCTCGTATGTCCAGTCGGGCACACCGTTGTAGACCACGCCCCCCGTGGGCGCCGCCTCATCCGGATAGCCCTGCCCCCATTCGCTGCCGCCGCCCGTTTGCGTTATCCGGCAAACGAGCTCGCCCTGGACTTTCGGCTTGTAGTAGATGTCGTTGTGATGGACAAAGGCTATGGCCTGATTCAGGGAATAGCCGCCAGTTTTTCCATTTGAATTTTGGCCTCCTGCTCCTGCTCCTGTTCCTGCTCCATTGCCACCGGACGCTGCCCCATTCGCTGCGCCAGCCAAACTGTTCAGAATGATACTACCGCTGGGCAGGGGGGAGAGGGTGGAGGTGGAGGTGGGAGTGGCAAGGACACTGCCCGGGGGAGGTAGTGGGGCCGCCAGGGTTGGTGGTGGATTGGCCGGGGCCCATACCACGTGCTGCAGGCGGGGCGCCTCCGCAATGTTCTCAGTGGGTCCCAGCGGAAATGTGTTTGCCGTCTGCACCTCGTATACGTGATGTCTGCGGAAGCGATAAAATATCACACACTCGTTCGCCTTCTTATCAAATTAACTAATGCCGTTGCCAAGTTATACATTTTTCAATTCCCCAAAATAATTACTCTTGAACTAAATGCCTCAAAGTACAGAGGAAGGCTGGAACTTACCTGGAGCCCTCGGCGTTGGTGTCCGATTGCAGGAGGACATATTTTTGGTCTGGTGCCACGAGAAATGATTCCGCATTCAGTTGGCGCTGAAAAGATTAAAATATAATTCATAAAACTAATAAATAAATAATATTTTAATTACAACTAAGTTTTAAAGGACTTAAGGGATAAACTGCCTTTATTCAAAGGCAACAAACATTTTTTAAGACTTAAAAATGATATATTAAAGCTTTACTATCATCAAAAGATTGATTAATGCATAATTTTAATGTAAAATAAATAATTTTAATGTTAAAATTCACTTACAAACGTGGAATTGGTCATAAGAATGCGTGTTGTGAGGTCTGCCATGTTGAGAATGGACAACCCGCCTGTAGGGTCCCGATAAATGAGCTCTCGACCTGGCAATAAATTTAAAATATAAATATTTAAACACAATAATATCCAAGTTAAAGTCAAAACAAACCATTGCTCCAAGTGCCGTTGAAGGGCTTCCATTGTAGGCTCCGGCCAAGGATATCGCTGGGGAGCATGCGACGACCTCGGATGCGCAGGCCCTCGTCCTCGGGCGACAGCAGGAAGATCGAAAATATGATCAGGCTGAAGACGGCGGCGATGACCAGCAGAGCAATAAAGATTCCCCGCCAGTTGCGACGTTCTGGAGAAATGGCCACCAGTTCCTAGAAAAAAGTATAAAATAATTATTAAAATATAGTTTGTCAGTTTTTAGAATAGAGGGCTTAGGGGTTGACTTCTTCACTCTATGAAGTCTGTATTTCATTGTCCTTTCGTCCTTTTTTCGGCCTCACTCATATTTCATGGCTAATATTATTCCGCTAATTGGTTAATTGCATTAGGCTGCGCCTTTTTTTCGAACCCCTTCGCTTTCAATTAAACTAATGGAAGGGAGGAAATGTTCTCGGCCAAGGATCAAAGCCAAATGATATAGGATTTATGTGTATTTTGCTTAATTTATCCTTAAATTCAAAGCCTCTTAAATGGCCTGAGAGGCAATCGTTTTATTTTCGTCCTGCAAGCGATTTAATTGACAAGAGAAAATCAAGGAAATTGAGGTCACATGTGTAGTCCTTCAAAAGGAACGATTTCCAAATACCCTGGAATATATAGACTTTTAAAAAGTAATATCTAAATATTAAATATTAATTTTTGAAGACTAGTTTTTGTTGGGAATAGCTTTTCCTTTAAAATGTAATACTTTTTTGAAATGTCCTTAAGAAACAAAATCCCTCAACAATATCCTCACAGTAATTGGCAAACTATTTTAATGCATTTTGCATGTGAGGCGGACAGTTCCTGTCCACAGCCACGCCTACTTGCCAAAACACAAACGCCCCCACATGCCAACACACATATGGAAAATAATCCGCACTTAGCCAGGACTCGAATTTTCTTATCGAAGGACTCCAGGCTGTGGCTTTGCTCATGTGGATTTAAATGTTCTTTTTCTCTCAGTCTCCTGTTTTTTTGGCTCATATTTTTTTTCCTGTTTTTATTTCGTGTTTTGGCCAATTCGATTCGGGCCGAAGTCCCCCAAGTGGCAGCCACTCAATGTCGTAGTTGCTTGTGTCTTGAAATTGAATTAAAAATTTATATGCGCTTGGCGCTTGGAGGGAAAAACTAGAGGAAATTTGGTGGGAAAACTATGGAAATGGCCAACAAAAAAAAAAGCAAACAGAACATGGCTAAAATGTGAATGTGGAAAGTGCTAATTGAAATTAGTTGGCCCAAACTGCAGGGCAGGAAGTTCGATTTTGTTGAGGCAGCCAGTTCAGGATACTTTAAGCGTCCCACAAAGACCAGAGGCCATTAAAAAGTTGAACAACTTAAGAGGGTTGTTAAATCATAGAGTTTTAAGTTTTTTTTAAGGGTTTCAGGTTAAGTTTTTATGCCAGATCCTCCGTAAAAATGATGGCCATAAAAGCCAGCTTTACTTCCCAAGTTTTGATGTTATTCAAGGTCTGATTAAACCATAGCTCTCGGCCTTGATAAGCTTCAAGTCAGTTTGGTTAATAATTACTACAACTTGTCCAAGAAATATGGCCAAAAATTAATTGCTGGACACAAAAGAGACAAGTGGAATTTATTGCCAGCGGAAATGGCAGATGGAGCACAGCCATTTAGTGTCCAACAATTGCAAGTCGTCCGGCCAAGTGTCCTTGGTCCATGTGTCCTGGCATGGCATGGCTATACGTTGCCGGCCAGTTGGCCATAAAAAGGTGTGACAATTGAACATTTTCTGGCATTCTCGACAGCCGCTAATTGGCAATTAAACTTAATTGACTCCACAATCCACAATCACAATAAAAATACAAATTAAAGGTTTTAGTTTTCTATTTCAAGCAGAATTCGAAATAGTTACTCCCAGCCAACATGTCGTATGAGTGATATGCATTATTTGTAAGCCAAAAGCCTATTCCTAAGCCCCAATATATATGTATTCCAAGGACTCTCTATATCTGCATAATCCGCCGCCTATTTCTGTTCCTTGGCACCCGGGGCGTATACGTTATATGCCAGTTACCTAAGTGTACGCATAATTTATGTGAAAATGAATGAGGTAGTTGTGTCGGCATTGTTCCTGGCCCGATGCTTTTGGGCCGTTTTCGCTTCTCGGTTCTCGGTTTTCGTTATTATTGTTGTCGCTCTACCAGGAGCCTTGGGCGGAACGCCAAATGCAGGCAAGTCGCTTTTGCGAACGCGTTCACAGCTCATTAAATGCTCATTGAGGGGCTAACCGATGGGAAGCACAAGGAGGCAGCCAGACTCTACCGCCTTCCTCTCTGCCGCCGCTGTCGCTGAGGATTATCGATTGCCGAGCTGCATTTGCATTCAACCAGCGGCTTTCCGACCATACTTCCCCTCATTTAGTGCGATTACATCTCGCAGGTCTTGTCTTTCGATTGTTTGATTACACGGCGAGAAAACTTTGTTAATTGCAGTTGGCCAAGTTCATTAAAGTGTGAGTTTTAAGCGGTCTAGGGACCATTTTTTAGGTGCTACTCTTTAAATAAATAAAATATATTTGCATATTTAGGCCTTAAATATTGGTTTTAAATGGCCAACATGTTTCTTTGTAATTCTAACCCAGAACTAAATCATATTTTGGAATAAATACTTATTTCTTAGAAAAACTAGTTTCTTTTTTAATAAAAATAAAAATAATTCTGATCTAAGCGGAGTCGAACCTTCTGCACATTCGCTTGAAAAACTTTAATATTTATCTTTTATAAGTAATACTTTATAGAATCTATTTAAAACCATAATTTAGAATCCCCTCTTGACTCTTCGTGTTGAGTTTTTTGACCCTCTGGCCCCCTCGACTATTTTTCTCTACTGTGGTACCCCCATTGTTGGCTCCATTAGAGCGCAACCAAAGCCGACAGCTGACAAAGCCACAAAGAGATCGGACCTGGCCAGTTGGCTTGGCTTTCGCTTTGGCTCTGGACGTGGGATGCATCTTTTATGGGCTGCCTGCCACTCACAAGATGCCACTGACAAGTGCATATGCTTGAAAATACTTTGTTATTGTTGATTTTACCTTCTGCACCTCCGCTATGAGTGGGTGTATGTGTATGTGTGTGTGTTGGCTTTGACCACAAAGGTTTGTTTTCCCCAACCATTGTATTTTTGTTTTTTTTTGCTAGTTTCCATAGCTCGTATAACCCGTATCCGGATGAGTCTGTCCGGAGGAAGGCCAGGGCATGGATTGCATTTTACGACTTTGTCTGCGGCTCCTTTGCTCCTCTCACTTGCAGCACTCACTGTGACCAACCACAGTTTTTCCAACCAGTTTTCCACACAGAGTTTTCCTCGCCAACTAGCCAGCTACCCAGCTACCCAACACCCAACACCCCGCCCCCAACACACAAAACCAAACCAACGCAGTCCTTTGCCATTTTATTTTTCCGTAAAAAATAATTACCTCGCAAATAGTGAGAGCCGGACAAAGGCATTTCGATCAACAATAGCAACAGAAATGAAAAAAAAAACCGAAACGGATAAAAAATAAAGGACGAAATCATTTCAAGCATTTTAATCAAAAATTCCAAACAAATATATGTAGCTTTGTTGGAAGAAATAAGGTTATTTGTAGTGAAATATATAATTTAAATATATTTAATGATATTTCTTGCAAACTAATTGTATTTTTAATAAAGAATATTATAACATAAAGTTACCCTTTAAGTTAGATTTGTAAGCTATAGTCTATAATGGCTGCTCAAGCACCATTTATTTTTTATTTTTTTTTAAGAAAAAATATAGTTTTAGTTAAAGTAACTGAATATTTTCGCTGTGAAGCAATAAAATAAAAGTTAGTGAGGCACTCCCTGCTTTTAATTTTTATAACCTTTCCAAATTATATTGTTAAAAAAAGTTGCAGGGCAACTATTAAATCTGAGGGCCTTTACTTTGGGCCAACAAAAGTGTTTATATTTTTGTTGCTGGTGCCAGGCACTAAAATTTATGTAGGACTTTGTAGCGGTTTTTCTCTCGCAGCTGCATTTTATGGCCCATCATAAAGATTTTCCACCCAGCACATACACATTTTCACACACACACACACACACACTGCACATCACATCAGGTTATGGAAGTGGAAATTTGAGTATTTTGTGCATTTTGGCGGGAAATTTAATTCTTGGCCCTTTCCGAGCAGCATTCCGAGCGTTGAGTGCTTAATTGGATTTCCTCAGGGCCGGCCCCGAAAAACAATGACGATTTGCGGCGACAACTGACTCGGCCTTTCACCGACTTTCACCGACTTTCACCGACTTTCACCGCCTTTCCCCATTATCCTCCACTAGCATTCACTTTTCGTCACTTTCGTCCCGACTGCCGGCCGGGCGATAAGTTTCAGGTCCTTGAATGGACAGAACGAATGAGTCCAGACAAAGGACACTTAGGGGGGTCCTTTCGGAAAGGACTGCTTTTTGGAGAACAAAAAAGGGGATATTATAAACAATGGGGTGTTTAAATGTTTTCATATTTTAAACATGTGTTGAGTTGTAGATTTTTAAGACACTTTTTTATATTTTTTTGATTTCTAAATCTCTGAATATATTTATTTATAAATATCTTAACTTTCTATTTCACAGATTTTTATCCTTTTTTCAAAATCTTATTCATTTAAACACAATTTTGGATGTTTTTTTGGTAAGTAAGACTCTTAATTTTTCACCATTTTGGCTCTAAAAATGATACAACTTTAAGTTCAAATAATTTGGGGAACTTCTAATTTCAAAATACACGTTTCAAATATTTTTAAAATTTATAGAACTATCTCTATAGCCAACAAAAAACCAGCCAAAAAGGCAAGAGAAATTGTGTCGTTAAAGTCCTCGCACTTAATCTTAATATAAATTGACTTTTAAGGACGAACGACAAGGATACCGGGAACACCGACCTTGAGCAGGTGTTGATCCATACTTTTCGGCTGTCGGCGTACAACTAAATGTTTGTCGTCTTTTAATTAGAAATTGCAGAGGAAAAAAAAGAGAAAGTTATGGCCCTGTCCGAGAATAGGCGCAAATATTACGCAAACGGTAGAAAGGGACGGGTGCTGGATGGCAGAAAGAGATGGTAGAAAGGGGAATTTCAAAATGGTTCCCTTGAGGAGCGACAGAAAAAAAAAATAATAATAAAAAAAAAAAAAGTGAAAATCATTTGCAACATTGAAGGCATAAGAAAGGCAAAGAATGTGGAAATGGTAGTTGGGAATAATATATATCTAGAATATGTACATATCTGGAATATGTGTGTGTATATATCTGGTATATAGGATAAGATATATGGAGGGACACACGGAAAAGTTTTCGTACTTGCCCACGCAGGGAAAAACTTGTGTCATTATGATGAACTTTTGGTTCCTTTGGCTCATTTATATGATGACCGCCACGTTCCCCTCTCGACCTCTTCAGCTCTTCAGCTCTCCCTTCTCCCTCCACAAAAAAATGTTCCATTTTCCTTCAACATGCATGGCTGACAATTATTAATGAAAGGGTAAGGACTCCGCTTCCATAGCCTCCCTCTCTATATCCTAGACCTTATCCTTATCGCCATTTTTTTGTGTTATTTTGTTACCCTGGAATGCAAAATTTATTGTCTACTTTTATTTATTGATCCAAGTTTGTGCCTTTCACTTTGGTCATCGTCATTTTCTTATCTTGGCCACAAATTGCCCGAACGGCGGGGAAAACTTCACGGAAAATGCGGAAAACTTGGACGTGGCGAGAAATGGCATATGTAGGATAAATAATGTGGGTCCTGGGGTCGGACAAAAGGGTTTTCGGGGTCTGGGAGTCTAGACTTGAGAGATCTGTTGCTAAAAGTTGAAAGAAATTTTGGCTTAAAATTAAGAGGTATATGGATTAAAAAAATTATAAGAATTATTAATCACCCTCGAGTCGTGGAATTAGTTTCAAATTTTCACAACACATTCGCACAAATCTCCAATGAGGATAATTAAACGCGAATCAAGGAAAAGGTTAAGCCCCCCTTAACCGGCTACGCCCCTGCAGCGTAATCAGCTTCTGGGGAAACTTTTCTCCCCCCCATTTGTCGCCAGTAGAAAGTTTTGTCAGCTGGCTTAAAATGAGTTTTGCAACAAATTTCATAGAGAAGGTGAAGAAGAAGGGACTCTCCATGGAACAAATTAAATTTTGAAGAAAAAAATTAAGCAGGAGAGGGGGGAGCAAACTGCTCAATTATTTGCTCAGAGCTATAAATTTTATTTGTATTTTATTAATTTATGTCGGAGCTATGGCTGCCGTTTCCGATTCAAAAAATAAGGTAATAAAGTCCAGGAAACAGGAAGGAGACGTTATGGACCACTTATTTATATCGTTTTCTCTTCATTTATATATATATGCTTTTGGGGGGGAAAATCTGAAAGAAAATTGGAAGAGAAAATCGCGGCGTCGGCTGCTTTTGATGGCATGGCCGCAAGGTTTTTTCCTGCGATATGGCCAAATCGATATGGCAAATCGAGTTTTGTGTTTTATTTATGGGCCAGGAGACCCCAATGAGCAAAAAACAAAACAGAACAAAAAACAAAAATAATGGAATGCCAATCGAAAGTTGGCAACAACAAGGAATGAGGTCCTTGAGCCCACTTCTCGCTCTCAATTACCCATCCAATCGTTCTCCCAGTCGTCGTCCTTAAACTTGGGTGTATAATTTCGAAATTTATAAACTGTGAAATCTGAGGGCGCACGCATCGTTTTTCCTTCATCCTTCTGTTGTTTTATTTATGAATTCGGCAACAAGAAAAGGATCCCAGGATCAGGGACCAACAGCGAGACAGAGAGGTGGCGTAACCAGCAAGGACGAAGGACCTCAGACCATGAAATATCTCTGCCTTGAAGCGCATTTATCTGCGGCGCGTCTGAAAGCAATTAAATGAGCCTAGAAAAAGGAAGCCACTTAATCCCTTCCATTCTTGTCTAGCTGGTCCCTCGCCTGGCCAAAGACAAAAACATTTGCATACTTAATTAACTTGGCTAAAATATTCAAAACACCGAAAGCCTGGTGCCTGCTGCCTGCTGCAAAAATATGGTCTGAATAAAAACAACAGGAACTGAGCATCAAATTGGTTTCAGAGTTTCCTCTAAAATGCAAAATTTATTCAAAGAATCTGAAGGAATTATATTCTTAAGTATCTAAAGGATAATATTTATTTAAAGGGTGTTTTGAGGGTTAGTTTTTGGTTAGAAAATTACTAGTTACTTTTGGTTACTAGCTCTAGACTCTGACTACTAGTTATTGTTTGACATTAATAGTTACTAGTTTCTCGTTACTAGTCACTCGTTACTAGTTTTTTGTATCTTGTCTCTAGGAACTTCAAACTTGTTACTAGTTACTAGACACTAGTTTCCATAACTACTTACTCGTTACTAGTTACTCTTTACTTGGTTCTAGCTTATATTTTATAGTTATTAGTTATTAGTTACTTTCTTGTTCTGACTTTGTAAAGAAAAACAAAAAACCTTTTTAATGAAAATAGAAGACAGTGCCAGAGAAGCACTGTCCATAAACATTTAGGCCAAACCGCCAAGAAAGCGCCCCTAAACCCCACGCTCCAATCCTAGAAAATGGTATGCAAATTAGCCGGAATCAACATTTTTGGCTCACCTCATCCTTGGGCACCAGAGTCACCTTCTTGATGGTCGGGGCACTGTTGTTAACAACGACCGTTTCCCGTTTTAACGATGGCCTTTTCAATGCCGAATGCGGCTTTTGTATCTCGACCATTTCGCAGAGATGCTACCGAGATACTGGGATACCGGGGTGTGATTATTATAGCGCGGATTACGATGAGATGATGAAATGTGGCAAATGATGAGATGGCTTATTAGTTAGTTTAACGCCAATGGCATAAGGAAAGTTGCCTGAGAATTTCAAAAACTGTTGCCAGCATTTCTCTTTTGCTTTTTTATTATTTTTTTGCCAAAAGAAAAGTGCGAGGGAAGAAATGTGAAAAAAATCATAGCTTTCAGCCTGTGCTTTTTGGCCATGAATTCAGTTTTAGCTTCATCTTATTTTCAGTCAAGTCAAACGGCTCATTAATCAAAAGGGAATGGCCATTATAGCACGCATTAGGTCTACACTGACAGAAAATATGATTATAAATGATGGCAGTTCATGCTATTTAATTCTTTTTTTGCTGAAAGGAGATTCAAGTTGATGAACGCTGATGACACTTTTTATTGTCAAAATTTTAGGGGGATTTCTTTTAATTTTTTTGGGATTTGTTGATGGGATTAGGAATAAAAAATGTTTACAATTTTATTCTTTTTTCCTAAACACTCATAGCTTGCTTTCTTGTTTTATTATTTACTATTTTTTTCATAGTTTTAAAATTAGATTTTATTGTGGGTACAATGCCAGAGACCTCAACATATTTTTAGCTTTTCTTTTCAAGAGAAAGCATAGTTTTCTTTTAATACATTTTTCTTGTGGTACATTATAGAATTTTTAAAAGGCTTGTTTTTTTGTTGAATTTATAATTAATTGCTTCAAGTTTTTTATTTTTATTTGGTTTAAATATTTAAAGGAATAGAATAGGAAACCTAACTTATGACTTTGCTTTTATGCTTAAAACAATTGCTTATTTTTAATTAATTTATTTATAAAGCTTAAATAAATTATATCTAAAATTTTTAAGTTTTTTTAAGTGTATTAGCTTTAGGACACCTATACACCCACACACCTACACACTCTCATATATGTCATGTTGTGCGTGCTGGAGCATTATCTAAATTAGAGATGTGCGTCGTAAAGATTTTTGGCTTCATTTCAGCTCGATCCAGCCTCCCATAGGCCTCTATATGGGCGTCCTAAGCGTCCTCCGAATCCTGCGTAACCTTCGCAGCCTGCGTGTCCTGTGTGTGTCATTTAATGAGCTGTTTATGCAATCATCGGTCTGGCTTTTTGGGCAATAAATTCGTTTTTGGTAATGGGAGTTGGTGGGGGGCAGGATGGCCGGTGGGGGAGGGCAAGGACTAGCTGTGACAACGGCGCACAAAATTTGCATAATCGCGAAAGAGAAAGTCCGTCCGACCGACCGACCGACCGACCGAGCGAGCGAGTGACTTAACCTGAACGAGCCGCATAATGTGACCGACGTCATGATTATAATGATGTGCTGTAAGTTTAAGCTGTTGATTCAATTTGCTGGCACTGCTTGGTGCCAGATAAACGACTTAGTTGCCACAAAAAGCCAAAAAAGCGAACAAAAATTGAATTAAACAGCTTCGGGCATTTTGGTTTTCAGTTTTCCGTCTTTAGCTTTCAGTTTTTGGGCTTTCAGTATTCAGTTTTCTGGGCACATGTGAAATGGGTGGGTGGGGAAATCTTTGCGAAAAGTATTAGCATAAACACACCAAGCTGGGAAACTTCAACGCAGCCAAGTGCCAGCTGTTGGGGGGAAAACTTTTGTTACAATAAGACGACAAAAAACTGGGGAAAAAATGCAGGAAACTAAGTCACATTTTTGTAAAGTCGAGATCTTGAATACCCTTGAGGTTATGTATTTCAAATATAAAGAAACATTAAACATGAAGCTTTATACTGATTTCTCCAAAAAGAATAAGTTATAGGAGGACTGAAGTCAGTATCTTTCAATCTGACAGAGAAGTTTGTACAGAAAAACGTCCTGAAAATCGGACAAAGACACAGGTAGGCGGACAAAGGAGAGCCTATATAACCTCTAGAGATTATCCTTATCGAGTGATATCTTCATTACTTTATTAAGAACTTGTACAAAAAATTAAAATACCTTTTTTTCAAAAGAGTATTCGAAAAAAAACAACCCAAACAAATAGAAAAGAGATGGAGGCGGAAAAAACTTGGGCCAAATTTGCAATTTGCATATTGTTGAGCGCAAGTTTAACCAGGAATTTCATGGCAGGAAGATTCCGGGGATCCGGGGCTGTGGGGGTGCCAAAGGACAGCCGGGCGGTCAAGTGGCAAGAGCCCGAGGGCCGGGAGGGGGCCTATGCAAATGTTTAGCTCCGGTCGGTACAACGTGGCGTATGATTGATGTGGTCAGTTGGTTCAATTGCTCTCGCTTCTTGTTTGCATAGGTCTCCTTTTTGCCTCTTCTTTACGCTTTCTTTTCTCCGGCACTCTCTTTACTCAGCCACTTTCTTCGTATATAAATTTTGGATGATTTTTTTCTGGGTAGTTTTTGGCAATCAATTTGGGTTTTGCGGCTCTCAATTTAAACCCTTTCCTTTCGCCTTGAACAATGTTGTTGAATTTCCTTCGGCATACTTTCACCAGAAACAGGAAACTATTTTGGCCAAGATGTTGGCCAAGAAGGTCAGCAACGTGGGCGTGGGATGGTGGCTGGAGGAGGGCAGTAAGCCAAGAAAGTTTCCGCTTGTAAAATGAGAAAATATAATTTCGGGCAAGTATTCCTCCACAGCGAGTAGTTCTTAAAGGTTAAATACTTTACAAAAAGGATTCCTGGATTATTGTAATGTTCTATCTCTTCTGCGGGGGGTTTCTTGAGATTAAAAAGTGTAGCCTTCTAAGATTATCTTCCAAGATTATTAAGGTTGGTTGTCAATACTCTCTAATACTCTACTGACTGTTGTGATTAAGTTCACATTGTCATTCGCCAAATGCAGAGCAAATTTAAAAGTAATGACATGAACCTGATATTATTTAGACGTTGTGGGGCCCTAAGCCCATCTGTCAGTCCTATCAATTCCCAATCTCTGACGCTCGCCACTAACCAAAGCACTGACATATATC
This sequence comes from Drosophila monieri, assembly GCA_035047585.1. Lineage (NCBI taxonomy): Eukaryota > Metazoa > Arthropoda > Insecta > Diptera > Drosophilidae > Drosophila > Drosophila monieri. Next base: position 6,829,989 of record JAWNPJ010000061.1, on the reverse strand, counting down.
AATGCCAAAACACCCACACAGCCATACACCAAGCACACACACACACTGGCAGGACAACAAACACATACACATGCACAGGGACACATCTTGAAGTTGTGAGCAAACAGACGGGCGAAAAAAAAATGCAAGTAAGAAAAAATTAGGTTGAGCGGAGTCGAACTCGAGGGTACTCTTAGGAAGGATATGTTATTGGGATACAAAAATCGGACTATTATTTTTGTTAACTTAAAACTTATCTTAGTCTTAAAACTTATACAACTAATAATTAAAGTTTGTGACAAGTTTCAAGCCAATAGCTTAAAAGCTGAAAGACTGGTGAGTTTTTTAAGCAAATTGGCGGACAAACGGACAGGCGGACAGAAAAGTAACTTCCCCGACAGTTCTAACCAAAATTCTAATACTTCCTGTTAGGGTATCAAAAAAAAAAAGAACCCAAGATGTGTAAAAAAAGAAAAAGTAAAGAAAAGGCAACAAAATATACAGCTCTCGGCTTTAGGTTGGGCAAACTTTTTGTCTTCTGTGTGTGTGTGTGTGTGGGTGTGTGTGTGTGCCATGCCTCAGCACACCAGGCGCGGTACAGGGGCGTAGCTACAAAGGGGGGGTGGTGTGCATTACAAACAGCTGCTGCAGTTGTGCAGGCTGATGATACCAGAGACAGAGACAGAGTCCATAGACCAGAGACCCAGAGTGGAGAGCACTGAGACCAGAGCATTGACACACTTTTCCCGCTGTCCTGTTCGCCGAGTTTGTTTGTTTGTTGTTTGTTTGCATTCTGCCCATTCTGCCATTGAGCAGGAAATTAAAAATGTCCTTATAGATTTATATGAACGTTCACACGCAAAACGCAAAACGCAGCACGCACATCCTTTCATACCAGCAAGGATGTGCAGTTTGAAAAATTGGTATTTTAATAGGTTTATCTTATCTTATTGTATATTTGTATTAAGGTTTTAATAAATACATATTTTTTACCGATTTTTTAATATTATCTAAATGTATATCTATATCTATATCTAAAATCTTATCTAAATCTATAATCCTGATATATATAAAGTTATTTACAGCATTTTGTTAATAAAAGGATATCCACATTGCATTAGTTTTCTCCAAAAAAGTATGCTATACTTTATGTGCCCAGAAATTTATTTGAAAATCATTTGGAAAGGCATTATACTGGTGAGCTTCCATGAATTATTTTTCACAAAATAATAGTTTTCCAACTACTTTGAGTATTTCTTTAAATAAATAATAAAAAACTAATTTGATTGATAAATTATTATTTTTGTAGCCCAAAAATGTATGCCATACTTTTTACAAATTTAAGAAATCCCTCTCTTATATCTGTAATGATACAAATTCATATTTCAAAATCTAGATACTAATAATAATCGTAATACTCTTATATTCATATCCTAGACCATAATTATTGCTTCAATTAGAGTAAATGTTTCAGGGCTATTAGTAACCTGGCCAAAGGCCGAAAAGTACTGGGCTCGGCGCACAAAACAAGTCTTTTATCACAAAATACCTGGCTTAATTACCACAGCAATTAGTCAGGTGCTTAAAACCCTTTTGTCCAAAGGCAATTAGCGATCTTATCACTCAAGTTGACTAATTTCTCCCTCTTTTTTTTCTCAGTATATAATTATTTTTTGTGGAAATCCTTGCTCTTTTTTATGAAACAAAAAAATAAGAGAAAGGTGTGCAAAATGTTAAATGATTGAGTGACTGATTTGGAAGAAAGGGGGAGGGAGGGAGGGTACTAGAGGGCAAGGTAAAGTGGGACAGGTTTAAATGGCGTAACACACGCACATAAAGAAAACAAAAAAAAAAATAAAGAAAGACAAAAACAACAGCTGTTTAGAAATAAAAAACAGACTCTTCCCATTTCTTTTTATTTTCTTGGCAACTTTCCTTTCATTTCTCTTGTAGCCATTTTCCCACCTTTTTTTGTTGTAAAAGTTTTCTATTTTTATTTCTATTATTTTTTTGTTTTCTTTTTAAAATGTTTTGTTTTTTTTTTTCTAACGTATTTCGGCGAGTTGATTACATTTTTGTCGGCACAATTTTAATTGTTTTTTTTTTGTTTTTTTTTTTGGAAATGCACGTTTTAATGGCCACAAAAAAAATAAATAACAATTAGAATAACAACAACGGCGTGGCAATCGTGAGAGAGCGAGCGGGAGAGTGGCGGCGGACAGATAGAGACTGGTGTTGGTGTCGGTGTGCCGTGTGAGTGTGATAAGAGAGTCCCGAGGGAGAGAGCGACCGAACACTTCCGTGCGGAAGTCTGGCGACGACTGAAAGTGAAATTGGAAAGCACCAAGCCGACAACCGACAACCGAAAAACGGCAACATGATGGCGAAGGAGCCGGCGGAGAGGCGAAACAAACGGTAAACGATTTCATTCCTTCGCCATTTCTCTGCTTCGTCTGTGTGTGTGTGTTTCTGTAGTAGTGTGTGTAGTAGTACCGGGTGCCCGCTTGATTGTTGTTATTGTTTACCTTTTGACACGAATTTGAGCGCCAAAAATAAACAACAAAAATAACGGGAACCCCCAAAAAATCAGCTGTTTGCGGGAGAAAGCTTTCAACGGTGTCCTGGCTAGACTTTTTAAGGTATTTTGATGTGCTTTTCATTGATTTCACAAGAAATTATAAGGAATTTGCATTATTTTATCATCACTTTTATTTTAAACTATGAGATTTTTAAGTTTCTGGTCTTAATTCTTTTAATTTGTGTAATTTGAAACATTTTGAATGATTTTCTGCTGAAACTTTTATGAAAGTTTAGTTTGTTAAGAAACCCTTAGATCAAAACCAAAGCTTTTGTGTCTTAGCGCTCGTTTTGAATTCAAATTTGAAACAAGTTTTGGGTCAGAAACATACAAGAAACAGAAAAGTAGAAACTAATTATACAAGAAATGATGGCTATAGTTGCTGCTCCTCTATACTGCTCCTCTAAATCACAATTTTGAATCTCAGGAAAAGAAAAGTCTTTTTTTCAGGATGGCCATAAACTCAAAGACTGTGTGGCTAAAATTTCCTCTAAAATATAAAATAAAAATATTTTTCTAAATTCTACTTTACTTTAGAACCTAAGCTAGGTTTGAAAAGAAGGGATTTTCGAGTAACTACTCCCCGCCAACTAGCGGGGAATGCATTACCAGATGGGGAATACCCACAGGGAGTCAAAGTAGCTGCAGAATATATACATACCTTGCCTTAATTTAATTTACCTTAAGCTAGTTTGTATCTTTAAGTATTAATAAACCGTATTTTATAGTGTATGAATAATTAACAATGTTCTCTCTACTGATCGAGAAGCCGCCGTAAAAGCTTGTAGAAAGGGTAGGCTCCGAACGTAGGAAATCGGAAGTATAGGCCATGGTAGGGTGGGCCAGAAATTCTCCAACACGACCTGACCCTCTCCATTCAGCTGTGTTGAGCTGATCTGTCTCTGACTAGACAGAGCAGACTCCTAAGAATATTCAAACTCCTCTCAAAAATAAAACAAAATATTAACAAGTAGTCCTTGGAACTGAAAAGCCATACAACACACAGATCAAGTAGTCCATTACTTAGTAGATTTGCTGGCATCGCCCGTAACACATTCCCAGTACCTCATCCTTGTCATCGTAGTTCAGTCAGTAAGACGTATTAGCCATTAAGTAAATACAAACAATATATATTTCAATAAAAAAATAAACAAAAATCCAAAGAAAAACTAGTGAGAAAATAATTGAGTGAAAATAAGTGTGATACCAGTAATCGTGCGCGACAGTAACCGTAACCCTAACCGTGTTCTATTATAATCGAGTGATCAAATATTTTGGCCTTTAAATCAAAAGCAGATACCCTTTTTTTCCCCAATTTGGACACTATGGATAAACCGGGACCGGGCCCCAATCAAAACGTCTACAAGAAAGCAGGCTATGATGCTGAGGAGTCGCGGTCTCGCCGTCATGTGGTCACCGTGGAGTTGAGGAAGTCGAAGAAGGAGGAGGAGCTGATGAAGCGCCGCAATATTGGTGAGGTCAAGAGTGATGATTCGAAGACCAAGAAGCCCCAGATGATGGAGTATAATAATAATAATAATGATGATGAAGAAATGATAGACGTGGAGAAGAATAAGATGCAGATCAATGACATAATCATTGATAATAATAATGATAAGGCTGTAGATAAAGCACTAGTTAGAGTTAATGATAAGGATAATGGTTCAGATAATGGCATCGATATTGTCATGGACACAGTCGAGGAGATAATACTAGCTGTGAGTGGCTCTATAGATGAGGACTACCAGTATTTGGGCATCCAATCTGCCCGAAAATTGCTCAGCCACATCCGGCACCCACCCATCGACATGCTCATCAACTACGGACTACTGCCGTACTGTGTAGAGTTTTTGAAGAAGCACCACAATCCCAAGTTGCAGTTGGAAGCCGCCTGGACCCTGACCAACGTCGCCTCTGGCACTTCCGAACAGACCATGGCCGTGGTGAATGCCGGTGCTGTGCCCCATTTGGTGGCACTATTGCGCTCAGAGTCCAAGGAGGTCGCTGGGCAGGCCATCTGGGCGTTGAGTAACATATCGGGCGATGGTCCAGAATGCCGAGATTTGCTCCATTGTTTCAACATAGTAGACTACATACTGTCACTACTCAACGTCACGGATCCCATCACCTTTCGCAATCTCACCTGGCTGATCGCCATTTTGTGCCGCGGTCCGATGGAGCCGCCGTCGTTTTCCCAGGTCATCAGGTTGCTGCCACACCTGGTGCACCAGTTGAACAATACGCCCGACGTCCAGATCCTGTCGAACACCATTTGGGCATTCACCTACATGACCGACCGCAACTACCATCAGATCCGGGTGGTGCTCCAGTCGGGTGTCGTGCCACGGATCATCGCCTATATGAACCATGCCAATATAGCCGTCTTGATGCCGGCCCTGCGCTGCATTGGGAACATCATCACCAAGTCGGATCAGCTCACCGATCTGGTGATATCGCTGGGTGTCCTGCCGTACCTGGCCAAGTTGCTGCTTCATGAGAATCTCGTGGTCGTCAAGCTGACCTCCTGGATAGTCAGCAATATGAGCTACAACCAGAATCATATTCAGGCCATGCTGGAGTCGAACGTCTACACGCAGCTGGGCAGGATTATGTGGCAGGGCGACTTCCGGATCCAAAGGGAGGTCGCCTGGTGCGTCACCAACACGGTCGCGTGCGCAACACCGCTCCAGAACATAACTATGGTAGATGACTGTGGTGTTCTCAAGCCGTTTGTCGAGATGCTTGAGTCGCAGGACACCAGGACCTTGATCATCGTCCTGACCGGAATCGGCCGCCTGTTCAACCTGGCCGTCAAGTTGGATGCCACTCCGAGCTTCTGCCTCAAATTCGAGGAACTGGGCGGCCTGGCCAAGGTGGAGAAGCTGCAGATGCACTATAACATGGAAGTCTATGAAATGGCGTTGAACATAATCGATAGCTATTATCCGGAAGAGGAGGACTCGGAACGGCCGGGCGGCTACCATCGCGCCTTAAAACAACGAAGTGCTAGACGTGGTGCTGGAGATGGAGCCACTCAAGAAGAACTTGCAGCAGCATTAACGGGACCAGGAGCAGCTGGTCCAGGACTGTCCGCAGATGGATTGTCCTTCGAGTTGTCAGAGCCGCCCATGCCGGCGGGCGGATTCAACTTCTAAAGGGAATTCTTCAGTCATCGTAACACTCTACCATTCGGACAAAATTATCAATAGTACAAAATTTCCACTCCCCTACACTCCTACACTCCTACACCATTACACTTAACACACCAACAACCTATCTAAGGCTTCCCTGCTCCCCCATAATGGGAATACTTAGATACTTATGGTACACCCACCAGTCTCTCCAAATGCCTTTTATCTACACTTATACACTATTTACACTTTTACACTTTGTAGGCGTGAGGTCTCTTCATCCTCAACTATAGATGTATGTGACTATGTGTACACCACACACCTTGAATTTTATTCATTCCGCCCATCAATGAATAAAATTCAATATTGTTGCAAGTGAAGGCCAACATTTGTTTCTTCTCCAAGGGACTTATAAAAAAAAGTAAGGACTAATAACTCAAATCTTTAAAGCTTAACAAATAATTTTGCGCGCCAACTTCTAAATCCCAAAGAGCTTCCAAGCACAACTTTTGAATCCTTCCTAAGCCAGGACTTTACCATAAAGCTTTTCCCCAGGAAAGGTCAACCATAAGCTTTCGGAGGAACAAGTAATCCTTTTGTGTTCTTCCACAAAGCTCGCGAAGTGCCAAATCCTGATGTTTAATCCTGTTCCCTTTGCTTCGAAAAGCTTGGAGGAAGCGTGGACCCTAAGCCCCCAAGGATTTAAACAAAAAAGCTTTGAACGGGTCCTCTTTTGAATATTTAACCACAAGAAGTTTTGACCATAGAGTGTTATTAATGCCAACCAGGATTTCGAGAGGATATTCAGGATACTTCTTGTGCATGAACGCACACTCATATGCCAAATGCAGGACTCCCACAAGGGGACCCACTCCCTGGGCAACAGGCACTCTAGCAGGATGGATAAAGATGTCCTGGCGACGCACGTCCTTGTCCTGGCTGCCGTCCTATATCCTGGCTAGCCCCCTAGGTCCTGTCACATTGTGCGGTGGAAAGAAACACATAAACCAATTCCATTCAGCTCACCTCAATCGCCTGTCAGTCCCAAGAACTCGATTAACATTTATTTTCCTTTTCTCTCTCAATCTATTGACTTGGGCTTTTTTTTCTATACACTGAGAGAAGCGTTTGGGATTTTTGGGAATTTATGAGGTGCGGGAATAGGAGAGACTGGGGGAGAAGCATGTATTTCTTAAAAATCATAAGAAGGCATTGGGTTTTTGGATGAATTATATATTTTTTATTATTACTATTATGGACTTGTTTAATAATTCTTAAAAATAATCATTTTATTTAGCATGAGACTTAAAAAAAATTAGTTTTATGATTAAATTAAATCAAATAATTAGTTTTATTTTATAGTATTTTGTTTTTAAACTTCAAATCGAAACCTGAATTTAATGTTCAAAAGATACTTTTATATTTTAAATCAATAACTGTTCTATAGTAAAAAAAATATATATATTTTAGATCAGAGACTTAATGCCAAGATAAGATTTAAGAAACCTCTATACTTTTCTCCCAGTGCCCATCCACCCAAAGGCATTTCCTCGATTCTTCAATATTTTCTCCTTATGGCTGCTGTCATTGTCGCATTGGCGTGGAAATGTTGCAAAATTAATGCGGTATCGAGTGCGATTACAAATGTGACAACAACAATGGCAATAGCAAGGAGAAGAAGAAGCAATAAACAAAAACAAATCCAATAAGATACAACAACAAGTGTGGCTTGCCGGCAAGCCACTCGCCACTCCAAGTTGCTTTGGCTCAAAGTTGATTTACAATAATCGCCATCGACAAGCAAAAATGGCAACAAATAACAGACGTAAGTGCCAGAGCTGTTGGCCATAAACACCATCTGGCCTACAGGACGACACACACACGAGTGTGCAGCCCCGTGTACTTTAGTCAGATTGAAGAATAAAAATAAATAAATGACAGAGAGGTGTTGAAAGTTTCATTGAACATTAAGTAATTGCTTTATGGATGGGTTTCTTTCGCTTTAGATTAGAATTAGATTAAGAATTAATATTATTTAATATTATATATAATATTATATAATAGACATAAATATAATATCTATAAATAACCGAAGCACATACCTGAGAACTATTTAATATAAATTCTTATGCATTTTTGTCCCCAAGGTCTTTGGTAATTTTATAAATTCCTTTTCGGCATAAAACCAAAAGGGGAAAAACACCCCATTTTTGGGGTTTTCTTCACCCTCTGGTGGCAGGTGTTTCTATAAGTGTGTGTAATACTAAGAATGTGTATGTAAAACACACATAAAGAGGGAGTGAAAGGATACGGAAACGGAAATGGGAAGGCGTCTGTCTAAGATGGCGTTGAAGTGAGAGATATCGGGATTCTGTTGACCAACTCTCGAGAGCACATTTATATTTTTCGATGGTAACACGCACACATACACATACACACACAAAATATATATATATATACGTCCATGTTCCAATTGAGATTATGGCAAGAATGGGGAATGGGGAATGGGGGTTTATTAAAAATGTATGCCATAAAAATTGCCTTTTCATATTGTTGAAAATGCCCCTGAATATTTACACGTTTACTCTGAAGAAGGGTGAGAGAACTCTTCACTCTTGTTGAGTGTATGGGTGTGTGAGTGCCAGTGTGGCTGTGTTTGTACGAGTGTCAGTGTGACTGTGACTGTGCCTGTATGAGCTCGTAAACAGGAAACGGAAATCAGCATGCAAGCGCACGCAGCAACAAAAACAGGAAAATCAACATCAGTTGGATTATTGTTTTTATTTTTTTGGTTTTTATTTATTTTTTTTTTGGTTTTTGCTTTGGGCCACTCATATAGCTGCTGTTGCTTGTGGCAAACATGTTTAATATGAGCATAACCACAGCCTCTTTTTTGGCCAAAATATGCACTTGAAGAAATTACTAAGACTTGACAATAAATATAAAACAGAAAAGTATTCGTTTTTTATTCAAAGACTGACTAAATCCATTTCAAATGTTTTCTTCTGATTACAAATAGTTCTCTCCGGTAAAATATTAATGAATTTAATTATTTCCTGCATTAGAATGGTTTAATTTTTTTAAATTAAAGTAATATTTATTTCTTGTTTTCTCCTCCTGAGGCAATTAAGTTTTTTTTTTGGTATTTTAAACAATTTTTATAATTTTTTTAGTATTTTGAACTTTTTTTTAGTATTTTACATTTTTTTTTAGTATTTTACATTTTTTTTAGTATTTCTTACCTGTTTAGTATTTTCACTTTTTTCAGTATTTTCACTTGTATTTGGTATTTTACACTTTTTTTGGTATTTTACACTTTTTTTTGGTATTTTACATTTTTTTTTGTATTTTACACTTTTTTACACTGTATTTTACACTGTGTTTAGTACTTCTTGGCGTTCTTAAGTGCAACCTATGAGAATCGAGGAGGAGGGCGCTATTTTAAAAATAATTTAATTTAATTTTTTTATTATTTTTTTTATTAATAAATACTTTTCCATAGAAAGTGATTAGCGCACTGCTACCCTTATAGCAGATTAAATATTCTTAAAAAATATTAGAAGTCCTTAGACAATATTGAGAGTTATTTTAAACCCCTTAACTATTTTTTTCAGTGCATATTCTAGCCCAGTTTGGTTAAAATGCCCAAATCAACACATGTAACTAGTCAGCTGGAAGGCGTGGGATTGTTTAAAAGGGGGAGTGGGCCTGAGGGGGGACCTGGGGGTGGGCGGAATTTGAATAGAAGCGATACAAATGGGGGGGCGGGGCACATGGGGCGTGGCAATGCAAATATTGTTATGCAGATGTGGATTGACTCGTGTGTTTACGAAACCGATCGTATGCATAAATATACTGGCATATTTATGGACAAATAATAAACAAAACTCGGTAACCCATTTTCAAGGGAATTTTTGTTTCTTTTATTATGTTTATTCCATTATTTCTGTATAAAATATAGTGCTAATTTTATTGATTTTGTCATGTGTTCACATATTTTGCATATTTCTTTTCAGTTATGTTATTTTAAGTGATTTTTGATGGTTTTTAAACGGATGCAGGAACTTTTAAAAGCTCTCTCCACAAAAAAAGGATATTTTTTGAGGGAAGAAATTAGCTGCAGGGCAAAAAGGGTATTTAAGTTTGAAAGGGTGGGAGGACATTATGTCCTTTTTTTTCGATTATACCTTATACGTATTTTTTAATAAGCTATGAATTTAGGTGACAAAAGTCAGGAATTAATCATAACACTTAAGCCTTTTACTTCATTTGATTTATTTTAATATTCATCGATGAAATTTGAGTCCTTTTTTTATCCTTTATCAACATAAATTGTCTAATAAATTGTCCATCGTTGGTGTTTTTATTTCTCATTTAATCCTATTTAATCCTTAATCGAATGGAGTTTGAAAAAAGCGATGAATCCTGGCCATCAAAGAGAAACTTAATTTTAATAAAAAATTGAATTTTTTCCTTCAACCCCGAGCCAGAGCCAGAGCCAGAGTTGTGGGAAATGGGTAAAGTTTTTGCTTGCAACTAAAATTAAATTAATGCCACATTGCTATGCGCATAGAAAATGAGACCAAGGAGGCAATGGACATAAACAAGCTTAAAGGCATGAGACAGAGAGGGCCCTACCAGCTGGTGTGACAGAGAGGGGATATGGAGACAACAAAGTTAATTTATGTTCCAGTCTTATGCCTTATGCTGAGTCCTACATCTTTGGCCAGAGGGTTTTCTAAATATCAAGTAAATACAAGTGCCAGTACTCACACACACTCATAGAAATAAGAAGAAAAAAAGTAATGAGAAAGAGATGGCACTAGACACGCATGCAGCTGGAGAAAGAGAGGGGGAGAGATTGAAGTTTTGTGCCACCTGCGTTTTTTCATTTGCATGAGTAAGTTTCCACATTAAGCACAGGAAAGAGCACAAAATGAAAATGAGAATGAAAAACCAGGCCTCTTGTACCATTTTCCCCCCATTTCTCCATCTTTTCTCTTTAAAGTTTAGGCCACAAAATGGGAAACTTTTAAATCGCCTGTCAGTGCGAGAATCCATTGTCATGCCACGGTAATTGTGCGTAAAATTTATAATCGAATATTTGAAAATAATTAAATGCTATGCCAGGCACAAAACATAATTAAATCAATTTGTAGACATTTTGCTGGCATTAAATATTTAAAATGGCTAAACCGTTGGATTCTTTTATGCTAATTTCAATTCGAGTGAAATCAAATGGAATTTCTTGATGACTTAACTCGGTCGCAGGAAAATAACTTGGCAACAGTATGGGGCGGGGGGCCACTCTGTGTCTTTGCTTAAAGGCACTGCAAAAAAATAGGGTATACAAAATAATAGTATTAAAGATTCGTTAGAGTTTCTAGGCTTTCTACATAATCATTTTCTAAATATTAGATTTTTATAAATATTTAATTTTTATAATTCAGTCATCAGAATTTTTCAAGTGCCTCTTAACCCACAAGACCACAAGAAAAAAGCCAAAAAGTTAAACACATTTTTTATGCTCGCTTGGAGAATGTGAAACCAAAGTTAAATAAATAAGCGGCAGTTGATTAGGCCTGGCTAACTGGAGGCTGGGGATGTGGATACCTGGCCTAAGCTGCTGAGCTCAGCATGCGTGAGGAGCCTGCGGCTGGATACCAAGCATCCTTATAGTCCTGTTTACCCAACCCCCAGTCTCCATCCCCTGGCATCTCTCTGCCATCATATCCTGGCCACAAATTTCGCCGCCAGCCCAACGCCTTATTAACTTAACACAAATGCTGCCAACTGCTTAGCGATGAGATGACAGCCAGGGGCGGTGGGTGGATGGATGGATGGTTTGTGTGTTGTGGGTGTGTGTGTTGCCTGTATTCGCTGCTCGTGGCAGCACCTGTAACACATTTGCGAGAAGCATCTGGCAACGCACTTGAATAATAAGCATCTATTTATCGGCCTAGACGCCACAAGACAGTTCTCGGATCTCTTTTTACCTTTTTTACCTTTATGCCCTTATACCTAATACCTTTTACATATATATTTATTATTTTTGGTTGCCCATTAACTTTTTTTTTTCGCTGCTTTTTTATGGGTAGCTTAGGCTTAGTAATTTTAAGGAATTTCGCAAGAAAATTACTCATACGCCGAGTAGGCCCAGGCATTTTTGGATTTTTTTTGGCTTAAAAGAGATTGGGGTTTTGTTTTTAATTTTTAATAAGTAGCTTTCTATTTTTTTCAGGGAGAAGTCTTAAATATTAAAATAAAGAAAAATATTACTTAATAAAAAAATGTATAGAACATGATGTGATAGACTAGAATGATAAAATATCTATCCTATAACTAGTTTATAGTTTTAAAATTAATTTTTAAAGAGTAACATATCGTTTTCATCCTTTTTGCCCGCCTGCCATCAAGGGGCCCTAATCTATAATTTATTATAATTTTTATTATCATTATTATTGTTGTGTTATCGTTGTTGTAGTCGTTGGTCCTTAACGGGAATTTAATTTGCCGTCTCCGACAAATTTTCCGCCCGGAATTTCCCATTTTTTCCCTTTTCTGAATAGCCCCACAAAAATGGCGTTGGGAATTGTGAAAAGTTTTCGCAGATTGTCGAGAGCCACTAATTGTCTATAAGCGAGGGCGTGGTCTTAATATATACAAATACACACAAATATACACATCTATGTATGTGTATGTGGGTGTATAACACACACACACACACACACACAATCACACATGGTGGCTAAGTGAGAAAACTGTTCTCTGGAGACTTTAATGCCACATGGCGCCATTTGAATGAGGTTTTAAATGTATGCCGACTTTGCGGCCATAAAAACGGGATTTCTATACATGTATATATGTGTATGTGTGTGTTAGAGTTTTTTGGTATTTGCAATTGTATTAGTGGGGAGCATTAGTGTTTGCTTGTGTGTGAGTTTCTGTTGGAATTATGCAGCTGCAGAATTTAATTGAGTTTCCCCTCCAAAAACACTATTTGAGTTTTCACTTTTCACACTTTTTTCGTTTTTCTTCTTTTTTTGGTTTTTTTTTCGACGGGGTATATTGGTTTTTGGCCAAAAGGAATTTGCATGAAGGAAAAAAACTAGGTTTAGTCCGCCATCCATCATTGTCTGTCATTGATTCGAAATCTGTTGCTGTCACTTGTCTTTTGGAAAAAATGGGGAAAAAAATTGAAAACAAAAAATTGGTCTTGATAAATGGGCAGAAATTGAAAAGTTGGCCAGAAACCTAAAGGGACTCTAAAATGCATTGAATTTTGGGAACTTGAAGTAATTGTTTTGGTTTTAGAGATTTTCTTTTTTTTATGGATTACTATTTACAATTTTTAATTGATTTATATACTATTATAATACTATTATTATACTACTATTTATAATATTAAATTGAAAAAAAATTATATTATATAAAGAATCCTAAACCACAACTACGAAAGCATGTCGGAAAACATGATGGTTGAGAAGTAAACTGCAAATATTTAAAATGTACTTTAAGAAGTAATTTCGCATGCAACTCACAAGTGCCCCCTTGCATCCTGCATCCCTCCCCCCTGCTTAAATGTAAATGTGTCCTCCTCAACCTCCTTTATCCTCATTTCGGAGTTTTGTGCACTTTCCATTTGATCTTTCTGCTGCAGAGAAATTCAAATTGGAATGCTATTGAAAGTTTTTCCAAGCGACAGTTACACACTCACACACACACACACACAACATATGCAGAAACACACACTCTCATGCACACTTATGCCTCACATGAAATTCAATTAGAGTTTTCAGTACTTTCATCAGCTGCTTTCGCTTTCACTTTCACGTTTACTTTCACATTCGCCCTCTCCTTCTCATCTCATCCCCGTTGGCTATTTGCCTTCATTTGCCTGACGAGCTGGGTGGCTAGGTGGGCTTAGTGTATACCCTACCATGGAAAAGGTTATTCTATGGATAGTCCATGTCCGGGTGTCCGCTTGTCCGTCTGTCCGTTAGCTTTTACCTCAAAAAGTCTCTTAGTTTTAAAGTTAGCAAGCTGAAACTTTGAAAATTACTTTTTTAAAACAAAATATTCTACACAAAATAGCTACATAACTAAAAAAATAAAAAATATTCGACTTAATTGTAAAGAGTCTATCGAGCTCGACTCCGCTTTCCTTACTCATTTAACTTTTTTGTTTTCTGGGTGGGGGGCCAGCTGGGGCGTGAAATTGTGCCAAGGAAGCTTGGCTCTGAAATGAGCCAGCCAAGGATTCCGATGTGAGGGGCTGAAAACATCCTCATTGTGCTTACCTGCAACGAAACAAAACGAAAACAACACCAAGTTGGAGCATTAAACACACATATATATGAGCAAATAAGCTGAAAGGCAGAAAGTAGAATGTAGATGGGAGTCCGGTTTAAGTTTTTGGCCATAAAACCAAAAAAGCCAAATTAATCATCACTCTCCAGTCATAAAACACAGAACATGGTCGTCGGTCAGCAAAAGGTAAAAGGACACGAGTGATACTTTAAGGCAACATTGTTTTCGGTTACAACAAGACTCTTGGGGGTTTCGTAATCACATTTCCACCCAAGAACATCTCAATCATTGCTCCTTAAAAATTTTAGATTAGATTTTTCGGAGTTCGTTCTAGTGTACATGGTTATCCTACCTAAGTTAACCCACAAATAATTTCCATATAATTAACCCATATAATTTTACTTCAAAAATTATAAAAGTTCAGCGACCCAAAAATCAAGTATTCGCCAAGTAGGCCTTGCCCTCTTTTTGGATATTATAAATATATCATTTTTAATGTTTAATGTCATTCGTTTTATTACCGAACGCCCTTGTTTTCCGCAACTATATTTCCAACAGCCTAAACATACCTTTTTATCAATTTTTAAAACCAATTTTTAGCCCGATGGGTCTGTTTTTAAGCCCATTCAAGTAAACCAACAAAAATTCAATGCCTCGGCCTGTTGGTCCAAAGGCACTTTGGAAATTTTGAAAACTTAGTCCCTCTTTGGGGCAACCTCCCTGCCTTCCCCGTCGGCACATCCCCAACGAATCCTCGACATGGAGAGCATCACTTCCTCCACGTCTCCGTCCTGATCTTGGCGCTTCGATTCTCGAAACATCTCCTGGAAGCCCCCAGTGGGGCTTGCACCTCGGGCTTGCACCAGTGGGGAAATACTTCGCGAAAATATCCCTCAGTCGGGCGTCTATGGTGTCGCCGGTGATGAAGATGAGGCGAGGCACCGACGGGTCGGGGGTCTTGAAGGACTTCACGTCGAATATCCCCATTTCCGACACCTGGATGCCGTTGCGACCGAGGATGACCTCCACGTCGACAGGTTCTCCCTCTGCCGGGGGCAGGGAGTCGCCCTCCTCCTCAGGGCCCGCTGTGGACACGTCCTGCTCCAGTACTTCGCGTGGAAGCCCCAGTGAGTCTATGCCCTCGGCCGCCTCTCGAAAGTCCCCGTCCACCGCGCGGATCTTCGCCATGGAGGGAATCACTTCCGACTCCGTCAAGCGTCGGAGCCTGGGCTCCTGGGCCACTCGGGGGTGCAGCTGCGAGACGGCCAGCTTCTCGAAGAACTCAATCATCTGGTTCACTTTCGTCTGGGCTTCCATTGTCTGCTCGAATAGATCTCCTTCCAATTTACAAAATTCCGATATAAAATTATACAACTTATGTCTAAAGTCTAAACCGTTTCTGACGCTCTCGTGTGTTTGACTGAGGTGTAGCCCTGATGCTCGCCGTTGGGTCGGAAGTTCGGATTTCAAGGCCCTCTCGATGCGGATATTTTTCCTACGAGCTAGTAAGTACAATGGGCCTGATCGGAGTTTAATGGGACAAATTTTGATATGTATTATAAAATTATTATTTTGTTTAGAAGGGTTTAGAGCAAAGAAGGACTCTATATAGTATATCCTGTATACTTTTTCTATATATATTTTACTAAGTATATGCTTCCAAGTAAAAACTTGGAAGTTAGTACAGTGGGCCTGCTAGTGATTCCTTGTTCTTGTTTTTTATTTGGCCTAAAAGGTCAAGAAACTGGCCAATTAATTCTACAAGTAACTCCTGGAATAAACAAATCCTTGGCACAAATCCTTTCTGAAAATAGAAACCAGAGTCGTTGGAGTATCCTTCCCGCTAATGAAATGCAACAACAAAGTTCCCGCTTCGATTTTCCGAAACAATCACATTAATCATTGTGTCAATTAGGGAAATGGGAAAAGGGAAATGGAAAAGGGGGATACCGGGAAATGGGAATGGAAGCCTTCATTCTTAATTAGAGAAAGTCAAAGAGTGTGTGTTGGGAACATAAATATTTACTCAGGGAACGCAAAAGGACAAAGAATGGGGAAAAGAGTTGAGCTGGGCAGGACACAGCAGGACATCGGCAGGACCAACAAGTCCTGCCGCAGATCCTTGCAGGAGCAGTGCCAGCTGCTTAACGAAATATGCAAATTGCCTAAAAGTATGCCACAGACAATGGCAGGCGAACAAACAACAGCATTTTGCAATTAGTGCAACTGTCAACAAGACATGGCTAAGGAAAAAGTGAAGGCCACCAACGGGCGGCAGGGGGCAGGGGCAGGGGCAGGGCAGGGTGACCACCTAGAGGGTGGACCAGCAGAGGCAGGGCAGGAAAGTCATGCCCCGCCACGACCAAGCAATGCAAGGCCATGTCACCATCAACGCCATTCACTCGAGTCCAAATGCTCTCGGTTTTCCCGGCTCCTCGGTTCGTCTTTCTCCGCTCCTCTGATTCTCTTCAGCTGCCCCGTTCTGCACGGCCCCCCGCCTCGGCTATGGTTTCGGTTTCTGGCTCTCCGGTTCTCCGACCTGTCAGCCAGCTCATCATGTGGCCTAAGTGCCTTTTGGGATATCATCTAGCCATCCGCCCACCCACCAGGACCGTCCCTCCCACCAGCCAGACAGGCGGACAGCCAGTCAGACAGACAGTCGGACAGTCGTGGCTCACATCCTTCCAACTTGGCCTAAACTTGAACCAGCAGCCACTTGATAATTTAAGTTGAAAGCCCAAGCAAGCGCAGAAACAAACAACAGTTGGCACACAAGCCTTAAAAATAAATGGTAACGAAAACAAATTAAACGAAAAATTAACAAGGACTTTTACTCTTAACAAGTTTAGGTGGCAAATTAATTTTAAGGGACTAGAGGGGCTTAAAAAAGGATTTTAAATTGTTTGTTTAAATAAGAAAGTCTTCAAGACAAGACAACAAATTAATTTTAAAATTAAAAAAGGGTATTTCTTTAGTAACTATTTAGTGAAAAATAAAAGAAGAAGGACTAGACACTATTATTAATAATTATAACCGGTACTTGTGGACCAAAATAAGTTAAATTTATGATATAAGCCTTATCCCATTATATCCTGATAAAAACCTTAGAAAATTGATGAATTTCCATACCCTTCCTTTGAAAATTTCAAAGATAATCCTATAAAAAATTAACTTTCTAAATGTTTAAAAGAAAGTAAAAACAACCAGAAGGTACAATGGCAGCTCCACCGATTTCAATTAATTAAGCTCACGCTGGATGAACATGAATTTCCACAGATTTTCTTCTCATTTTCCGTCCCCTGTTTTTTTTTTTTTTTTCATTCATTCACATTCCGAATGCATTTCTTCCGCCAAGTTCTTTTCTCATTTTCTTTGTTTTATTTTTTGGATTTTCTTTTTCGTTTTTTGTGGAAAACGTGACCCCATATATGTATGTCTTTCCCTTTCATTCGGCTGGTGGCCACCACCTCTCTTTCCCTCCTTTGCATCTAAATTATGGCAATTGAGTGTGAGCCACATGAATCATTTCCAGCCACGTCCTTTATGGCCAGAACCAGAAGGCTCTACCCTCGAAATTAAAACAGATTTCTGGAAATCTGGAATCTGCATCTTAAAGCTATGATTTTTAAATTTAATATTTAGGATCTATCCCCCTCTAATAATAACTAAAAAATACAAAAGAGCTTACTTTCAATCATCAAATTCTCTGATAAAAAAATATATAAAATATATATTTATTTCATGGTCTTGTTTTTGCCAATTCCGCCATTGGCCGAATGGCCATTTCGCTTTTGGCCATCAATTTGCAAAACGAGCTTAATACTGGCTATATACACGCATCCTGCAGATTCTTAATGTCCCTGTGGCTGTTTCAATTAATTTTTAATGAGAAACCATTTATGCGGTGTCCTTTCAGTTCACTTTAGTCCTCCTCTGCCGCTGCCTCTGCCTCTGCAGGGTCCTTTGAACCCCCCAACCCCTCTTAATTAGTTGCAACTTCAATGGGATATTAATGGGCGCACTGGCATGTCCTGACACGGAATTTTGGCAAAATGCACCAACAGTCCTAGACAGGATAATGCACGGAAAAAAAATATTCATCCTTATATGATATTATTCTCGAAAATGATGATTTCTCAAAAATCTGTTTCAAAAATTATAAAATTATTTATATAAATTATTTTTAATATTTTATAAACATTTTAAGGACATATTGTTGGAACTAAAACTGATATATAATAATTTTTCTAAAGTGTAGCTAGAGCTTATAAAGCCATGGTCATTATGTTACCAACATCGGGATCGGGATCATAATCGTTATGGTCGCGTAGCGATTCGCCGCTCCCCGCCCATTTAATTAAACTTTGCAGCCCTTGAGGCTATGCTGGCCACGCCCACTTTTCGGTTGGCCAAAAACTGTCTGGCCTTGTTCGGCCTTAATTGCTAACACGCACACACACCGAGACACAACTATATACATATACATAAAGTACCTACAAATACAAAGGCTGAAAGCAAAACGCCCCAAAAAGTATGCAATAAAAATTAATGAGCGAGAAAATTTTTATTGACGCGCCTTTGGCTTCGGCAATGCATAAATGAATAATGTCCCTGGGGGGGCTACATAATGAGCGGGACTTTTTGCCCCCATTTATGTGGTGTGTTATGGTTAGAGATGGCGGATAGAATGTCCTTCCCGGCCGCCCGATCCTTCGGCAAAAACTAGACAAACAACGTCATTGTTCGCACAGCTGGGATTGCTTGTTTGCGAAAAAAATTTCGCCATTTCGCGTTTGGCCGTTCGCGTTGTGATTTGTGGCCACTAAAAGCTTCTCTGACATCAGCCGAAGGACATGGCGGGACAGGACACTCAGGACATGGCAGGACACGCCATGGCACGGCCAACTGCTGGCCAAACAAATGAATGGATACACGTGTGCGTTTCAAGGCACTGAGAGAAATAGCT
Source organism: Drosophila monieri (assembly GCA_035047585.1). Classification (NCBI taxonomy): domain Eukaryota; kingdom Metazoa; phylum Arthropoda; class Insecta; order Diptera; family Drosophilidae; genus Drosophila; species Drosophila monieri. The sequence goes on along the minus strand of JAWNPJ010000061.1, from coordinate 6,811,025 downwards.
AGAGCTTGAAGTGAAAATTTTAAAATATATTTATAAATATTTTTTATATTTTTTTAGTTGTATTTTTAATTATAAACTTATATGATTTTTTTTTTATTTTTCTTAGGAAGTTGAAGGAAGATAGGAAGTATTTAATTTTTTAAAGTTTTCTTTTAAAAAGAAGTAGTAGAGTCGCAGTGTGGCGCCACTTTTCTGAGGAAAACAGAAACCGTGTGTCCAGGACTCCAGCTGTTTCTACAAACTGTCTCCCCCCCTTCGTTACTTTTTGTGAGTGCCACACCCCTCCCCCCTGTCCACCTTAATCCCCCTCAAAACTGAACCCTGCTAATTGCAGTTGAAAAGTGAAGCGTCAACATTGCGCATACGCCACGTGGGCTGCAATCGGACTGATTTATGACGGAATTCCAATCAAAGTGGCAAGCTTCGTGTTTGCCTCGGACATTAGACCCAAAGAGGAAGCTGAAAGGCCAAAAAAGCAAACGGTTCTTTATGACATCAGAGCAAAAAACCGGAAAATGGAAAATGGTTTGGGAGAAAGTTGACCAGAAACGCCTTCGCTTCGGGGTGCGTGCCCTCAACTTTCCAGGGAGTTTAGTGCGATGTTGCGATATGCAAACTAAACGGAGGCACGTGACCTCTTGCAGAACCACACACACACACACAATGGGTTCACGCACACGCACGTACTTTTGTGGTCGCTTAAAGTGAGGTCCTTGAGGTCCTGAAGGTGCCCCAACCGGACACGTGTGGGAATTGCAAATAGACATGGTTCTAAAAATGTTTCTCATAAATAGCTTTACTGTGGGAGGATATGTTTGTTTTTTGGAAACTAAATCTATATTTTATTTATTTTTTAACACATTTTTAATTGATTTAAACTTAAAAACCTCATTGAAAGAGGTCTATTCTACCCCATAAGGTAAAAATTTCCTTGATCAGGAAGTCAGGATCACCGTCCTTTTCGCCATAAAAGCCTTATAGAAAAATAACGACAGAATTAAGACACAAAAAGTCTTATTTCGACAAATTGGACAGTTCTTCAATAAAACTTGTCACTATCCTTTCCCAGGAATTAATTATGTAGTCAAATGCAAACAAAAATAATAAAAAAATAAGCCAGAAATAAATCGCGTGATCCGGAGGCCTCCTCCTTGTTGGCCAGGCCAACATTTTTGAGTTAAATACGATGTCTCTGTCCCGGCCATTTGTTATCTGCGGAAGTGTCCGCCAGCGATTGCGTGCTGCATGCTTTTGGCCATTTAGCTAGCCACGCCCACTTTTCTATGCCGCCTTACATTACCACCGCCCCTCAGAGGTCCTTTGTATTCTCTCCGCAATTCACGTAGCTGAGCGTTTAACACAACAATTTGCCGAAGGATTTTTGTTATCGCTTCTCAAGGGGGAGGGGCAGAGACAGAGTCAAAGAGTGAGGAAAGTGCACAGGAAACTATTTTTGACTAATTATCATTTTTTTTTTTACTATTTTTTCAGTTAAAAAGCCTCAGCTTCCTGGCATGGTTTGGCATGGAGTTGGCTTTCAATAACTTCGTAAACATTTAACTTTTTTAAATTATAAAAAAATAGTTATGCTTTAAATTCCTATTTTTTCTTTAAAAATTTCAGTTCTAAATATTTTTTTTTGTATTTAAAATTATTTATTTAAAGAGGCTCTTAAAAATACAGAGTACAATTGAATAAACCAGTTCCCTGGATTTGTTAAACTTTATGACATATTTTTAAGAAGAATCTTAATATTTTTTTTTCTATTAAAGATAACTAACAAATCTTTTTTGTTTATATTTTTTATTACAAATAATACATGTTACTATTTTTATAAAAATTTCTTTAAAATCTCTCTTTTTTCCCGTGTCCTGGATGAGATTTGCAAGCTTTATTTTATCGAATTTCGTATGTTTTATTGTTGCCATCGTTGGACGGTTTTGGCCTGGCCGGGTGTGGTCTGGCTTGGCCCGGCATCTATAGCACCTGTCGCAAATTGGCCAAAAAGCAAGCCGGAGGGGTGAGTCTGGCCAAGAAAGCAGAGACCGTTGTCACGTCCTAACAAATATTTTGCAATTTTCCAGAGTTTCCATTTCCTCTCTTTGGCTCGAATTCAGTTTTGTGTTTCAGTTACTGTTTCAGTTTGAGTTTCATTTTCATTTTCCTGAATGCTTGCTTCTGTTTCTGTGTTTTTGTCTTTTTTTTCTTTGTTTTTCGTATTTTTGTTTGTACTTTTGAGCAACGCTTGATTTGGCCTGAAAGCAAATTGGCTTTTTCCCCGGCACGTTCCTGAATTATAAAGAAGGACGCATAGGGGCGTCAAAAACAAGGGGGTGCCTCCTCCTGCCTCACAGACAGACAGAGAGAGAGAGAGAGAGGGAGAGAGAATGATTGTGCAAGTCCTCAATTATGCACACTCACATGGGTGGTGTGTGTGGGAGGGTTGGGGCCACGCACAAATCTGGAAATTGCATCTAACAACTGGCCCCATTTTCCGCTTTTCACATCCCCCATCTGTGCTCTTCCCCAGTGCATTTCCCCCTCGAACCTGCCCCTCCCAGCAAGGATAACAGCCAAATGGCATAGCAAATGAGACGAGGAGGATTCCAGGAGCGCTGTGTCCTTGGCTCTTGGAAGCGACTCTCCCAAAGTACCAGATACTAACAAATCCACGCATATTGCAATGTTCCAAAACATAAATATATGGCTTTGTGAGTTCTGACTGGGAATAATGGCGGCAGGACTTCATAAACCAAAGGATAACTTTCTCTAAAATATAATTTTTCAATTGTCTCTCCTTTAATTTAAATATTTATTAGATTATGGTATAAATATGGTATATGGAATAATATATATCAAAGTGTAGATCGGCCTCTATCTATCTTAGATAGAGGTTGAAGTCAAAAAGCCACACGGGGTTTTCTGCCATTTTCAAGGGGTCCTATGGGGGAAACTGAGAAAAAATCTAAAAAATATTTTGCATTAGGATTTTGATGCAGAATGATGGGGAATCAATATAGAAATCGATTTAGACACTCCGCTTAAGAATCGTACAACAATTGGCAGAGATATAGACATCGCCGTGGGTCATATGGGGGTTTCTGGCGTTTTTCAAGGGGATCCCATGGGAAAAATTGAGAAAAAATCTAAAAAAATATTTTGTGTTGAGATGTTGATGCAGAATGATGGGGAATTGATATAGAAATCGTTTAAGGCATTTCGTTTAAGAATCGGGTAAGAATTGGCAGAGATATAGACATCGGCGTGGGCCATATGGGGTTTCTCGCGATTCGTCCTTAAGGGCCAGCACAATGGCTATATCTCTGCCAATGCGAATGTGTCCTCCCAAAGAATGAGATCCCATAAGCTATAGCTCCCATTCCGATTAAATTATCCATTTAATATAGTTGGCTTCCTTTATCTGTTCTTGGGTGAAATCATATTCGCATTTTGTTGGCCCGGCCCACATATATAATCGCCATTATTCTCAGCTGATTGCCATTTGCAGGCACTCAGCTTGATTTAGGTCCTGGCCACGCCCCCCACAGCCCCCTATAGATGCCTCCGTGCCACATCCACCTACAAAGTGGCCGTAGAAATTTGCATGAAGCGGAAAAGCTTTTTGGCCCATAAATTCTTACAAAATAAACTTGATGCCAAAATGTCTCAATGGCGACACGAAAGCGCGCATGAAAGTGGCCCAAAAGTGGGGGATAGGGGGGAGGGGGCCGGAGGAGCTGACCTTCGAATGGAAAAGGAAGAAAAGTCTGAAGTTTTTGAAACCGAAACCTCCAGCCACTTGAGTTATTCTTTGCTCAGCCCCCCTTTTCTTGGCCTGCCCCGCCCGCCTATGCTTGCCATAAGCCCATGTATTAAACATGAGGGGGGCAGGGGCAAGGGGCTGTCTATTAATGAGTGCCACGCCCCCAAAACATACAAAGACTGGCAAGTCGATCGTAAAAAAAATCATAATGGCAGCCATCCATGTGCCGCTCATAAAATCAAAATCTGTGGCATATGGAAGATGAGGCAACAAAAAAGGCAACAACTAAGTATGTTGACGAAAAGGGAGGGGGTTGTGGCATCAACCAGAAAGGGGGAGTGGCAGGGGGGCTAAACTGTTAAGCCAACAAGGGTTAATATTGGAAATTAGTAGTTCTTCAAATAGGGAGTCCTTGGAGGGATTTATTTGCGAAGCAAACTGGGATTATGAAGCATTTCAAGACAATTAATGAAATTATAAACAAATGGAGGTTGAATGGGGGTTAAAAGATTATATATATCTTATATTATTATTACTATTATTTCTATATATCATATAGATACATAGAAAAAATATAATCAGACTTACACTTTTAGAAAAAGAAAAAAACCCCCAACATCTACTCCCAAGAATATATTTTAAAAAATTGGATGAGCCTCTTTGGCTTTGATCTCTTTTTAAACACAATACCTTACACAATATAAACCTCTTTATGATATATTTTAAATTTTTCCCATTAAAACCCAATCAGGCCCATTGTACTTTCTACCAAGAATATATTTTATGGAATTGTATTTGACTTCTCTATTGCTTTAAACACTTTTAAGCCAAACAATATTTGTAATGCAAGTAATAAAATTTGTTGTAATATATATCAAAATATGTCCCATTGAAACCCGATCAGACCCATTGTACTTACTAGCTCGTTGGAAAAATCTCCGCATCGAGAGGGCCTTGAAATCCGAACTTCCGACCCAACGGCGAGCATCAGAGCTACACCTCAGTCACACACACGAGAGCGTCAGAAACGGTTTAGACTTTAGACATAAGTTGTATAATTTTATATCGGCATTTTGTAAATTGGAAGGAGATCTATTCGAGCAGACAATGGAAGCCCGGAAGAAAGTGAAGCAGTTGATTGAGTTCTTCGAGAAGCTGGCCGTCTCGCAGCTGCACCTCCGAGTGGCCCAGGAGCCCAGTCTCCGACGCTTGACCGAGTCGGAAGTGATGCTCTCCATGTCGAGGATTCGTTGGGGATGTGCCGTCGTTGGGGGAAGGCAGGGAGGTTGCCCCAAAGAGGGACTAAGTTTTCAAAATTTCCAAAGTGCCTTTGGACCAACAGGCCGTCCGAGGTATTGAATTTTTGTTGGGTTACTCGAATGGGTTTAAAAACAGACCCATCGGGCTAAAAATTGATAAAAAGGTATGTTTAGGCTGTTGGAAATAGAGTTGCGGAAAACAAGGGCGTTCGGCAATAAATCGAATGATTAACATTACAAATTTACATTCCATCTATAATTTATTTATTTTGATTGTCAAAACTGACACAAATGGCAAATAAGTGAAGGTTCATCTAAAGGTTGTCCTTGGGCTGCGAACTTGACTGATTTCTGGAATCGGAAAGCCATAAACTGTGAATTAAACATGATTTGTGTCGACGGTGATGGACAATCGAAAGGATAATGGAAATGTAAAAATGTTTGCATAAATAATAAACAAATCGGCATGAATCTGAGATATAAATACATGCAAGAGGCATTAAATATCCGTGATGGCATCCTGATTAGCTAACCGACATATGGAATGGATACTTCAGGGCTCGAAGCTCAAGGCTCTTGGCTCCTGGCTCGAATGAATAAATCATTTCGTTTTATTCAAATGCTATCGATTTCCCAACGGCCAACTTGTCCTCCATTGTTGGCCAATTCCGCAATACAATTTTCCAACTAAGAACGGCGAATGGTGGAAATTAATTATGCGACGCGCTACCCAAGGACGTTTCCCACAAGGATCTCCAGAGAAGGAGACTGGAATGGGAATGCGAATGCGAATGAGACTGAGAACTAGACCGAGAATGAGAGAAAGACAAACAGTCGACAGCTCAATCAATTCCAGCACGGCGTTGGCCCAGTTTCCCGTACTGTTCCGTGCCTGCCTGCTGCGGCATATCCTACCATATCCTGCCGCATCCTGGCCAACGGTCACGCACGCACACTGCGAAAAAGGCAATCAAACAAACGGAAGACACCAACCGGAAGTTCAAACTGGACACGAATTGATGATGATGATGTTACTGATTCCATTGCTCATCCCAATGATCATCCAACACTCCGAGGATGCCCGCCAAAAGGACACATTTGTCAGGACGCTCCCTGTCCGCAGCATCTGTCACATTTGTATGGAAATCTAGCCAATCCATAGATGTAATAATATATCTAATAAATTGACGCCCGGCCAGGATTAGGTTGTAATTGGGATTGGCTTCTTAGTCATGTTTATCCTTTAAGGATAATGTTTTTTTTTTGGATAGGATTTTGTAGGAGAGACTACAGGGAGTCTAGGGGCTACTGGGAAATAGTCCTAATAACCCTTTTTAATAGTATTTGGACTATTATTTATAGATTTATTTATTTCTAATTATTTTTTTAACTTGAATATTTTTCTTGTATGCATTTTCAGTTAAAGAAAGCCCCGAAAACAAATCCAGAGTCCTGCTTGGCAAACTTCAAAGGATAAATGAAAGAATTATCTATATCCTGGTCATTCGTTTACAAAAGTGTACAAAAAAAAGCTAAAAAATGTAAGTAAAGCCATTTTTTGGTGGGGGGACTAAGAGGACTAAGATAGGGGAAAAAAAGAGTCGAAGGATACGAAGCAGTCGCAGGAGCGGAAATCAATTGATTGGCGGCCACAGATGTGAAATGGTTTCACGCTTGTGCGATTTCCAGCTGCTGCAATTAAATATGTGTGCCTGTATTAGTACGACTCTCTCTCCCCACTTTCCTTCCACTTTCTCCCCGCTTTCTCCACCCACTTTCCCCCCTTCGAGAGGGAGAGCCCTGAGTTGTCGTTTTCTTGCCATTCCAAAATCAATCACTTCCACAGCTGCCAAAAGCGAAATGCTTTGTCATTTATATTCCCTTAAATCGTTTCCCGAAGCCCAAACTGCCACGCCCACTGCATGGAGTCCTTCGCCCCCCTGCCCTTTGACCTTCCATATCAATCAAAGGCCTGGGCACGCTCCGATTGTTGTTGAAAAATTGTCGGACATGTACAATAATGTTTATCAAATGGCATCTTCTTGTACAAATCCAGGGCTCCTTTTTTTCTCTTCTCATTCCTAAGGACCAAAAATATCCTTATTTTTGTATCCTTATGTACGAGTGCGTGCCTTGGGGCTTCTTTGATTTGTTGTTTGATTTTTCGGGGCAGCCATGGAGGTAAGAAATACTTGAGGTGATAAAAAAATGGCCAAAAAAAAATGGAAAGTGTCAAAGTGCATTGGTAATGCCTTAACGGAAAGATGAAAGCTTCCCTGATTTATGGTTTCCTTGTAAATCAAGGGAATTGAATCTGTCGCCTCTCCACCACCACCAACAAAAAAGGACAAAAACAAAGGGAAATCCTTCGGCAATCTTCTGGTTGAACGATTTTAAAGTCAACTGCAATTTCACTTCGTTGACCTCGTTTGAAGATATATATAAGGAATTTATGGCATTTATATAGATATCCTAGTAACCTGATGCATTCTAAAAGGACATCACAGAAAAAATAAGAGAGAAGGGCATACATATCCTTTTTTTTAAGCTTTTTTTAAAGAAGGAAAGTATATATATTTCTCTTTTAAGGCAAGAAGTATATAAGGATTCTTACAAGTTTTTTATAATTTGGATTTGAAATATTTAGAAGCAAAGTATATATACTTTTTCAAATAAATATAATAGAGTATTCAAATAGTCTGTATTTTATAAAAATGATTTATTTTTGTGCTTGCTCTCTGGCAAGAATCAACTCGACTTCCCAGCTGTTTGCATTTCGGCTTGCGGACTCAGGACTAAGGACTCGAGGCTCGTCTGGAGCTCACTTGGCTGGCGTTTGCTTTTTTGATAAGAGCTCCATTGAGGCGTCAGCTCTCAAGTGTTTGCCGAAAGCAAAAAATGTCAGAAAGTGCTGGACTTTCAGTTACATTTTCAGTTCCTCAGTTTCAGTTTCAATTTCAATATTATTTTCTGGCACTCTCCGTTAAAGTGGGGTCTGGGGGGCGATCGATGGTTTTAAATGAAATATGCACAAGGCCGCAGCCGGACAAGTGACAGATGGTGGGCTTAGGTTGCGTTTTGGGGCCCACTTTTCAATTAGTTTGCAATTAATTGGCAGCCTCTGCATCGACAGCTGTCGTGTCAGTGGCACGCGGCGTATGCGTGATATTATTAAGTATACGCTGCCCAAAGTTTTCACTCCAAAATGTCGAGTGTTTAAGGGAAAGTTTAGAGCAGAGTCAGTTGACAAATACCTCCAGTTAGTTGAAGAAAAGTTAAGGAGACTCCCTCCTTATAGTTCCCAGTGCTTTCTGAATACTCTAACCACTTTAATGGACTATTTAATTAATAGAATTTGCCGCGATTTACTTTATTATTTGCTCTGGAGAATGCATAATTTTGGTGCCTTGGAAAGGTAAATACTCGTGGCAGTTGTTTGGATTAATTAAAGCTTAAAGACCCGAAGTGAATGCAGTTGTGTGTTGGCCCCATACTCGCAGAGGTCCTGCACTGCCAGGATATGGGGCCAGGCAGCCACTGAACCATCGAAGCGAATCGAAAACCGAAAAGCTGTCAGACTAACGAAGCAGCACAAAACACTCTACATAGTCGTACCGTGAAAGGGGGGGAGGGGGGCGTTTTGTGGGGATAGGGGTGGCTGGTTTCAGACAAGGGGTAAGAGAGTGAGTGGCAAGCTTTCAAATCTGTTGGCACTTTAACGCACTTTGCTTTCTGGGTTACTGCCACCCACAGAGGAATTTTGTTGCATTTTCGGTGCGGATTTTAAGTGCAGCCTTAGACGTAAATAAAGTGCGGAATACATAAATCAAGCATCAATCATTCATCATCAATCATTTAGGGAGAGGACTTTAGGGGGGGAGGGAAAGGGTAAAGGATAAAGGATAAAGAAAATAAAAAATCAGGAGCACACTCTGAGAGACACAGAGAAAATAGGGTTCGCATTCACTGGCATTCCACCTCCTACTTGAATAGTTTTTTATTAAATAATATTCTATGAAAAAAATGTATAATAATTCTGTAAAACCTTATCCTTAAATTATTCACATTCCTCCAACCTTTACGTCCTTTCTTTTCAATATTTATGCCTGAAAATTCCTCAACTAAAAATGTATGTGGAAACTCGAGCTGGAGATGTTTTGTAATTTGAATGTCCAACGAGGGCTCCAGGAACGAGGAGCACTTGACTGTGTGAGTTAAGGACTGGCTTGCCATAAATTACAAACACACACTCACTCACACACACTCTAGAGTGTTGACATCCGGTTGCTGTTATTCGTCCTTTGTCATTATTATCATCATCATCATCATTGGCATTCAAGGCAGGGCGGCAAGTGCATAATAAAATTTTATTATTTTCTCTACTTTAAGCGGAAATGAATGTGCAGGACACCCATACACACACACACATGGCAAGGAGGTCGCAAGGATACGCCAGTTAGCCGACTTCTTGTCGGAATTCCAATGCAACATAAACACCAACGCACAGAGAGAGAAATATTTAAAAAATGGTGAGTTATTTGTAAAAAAGCTATATGATAACCGGTACTACTGGGATTGGGACAATCTTAAGGCTTGAAATCGGAATTTGTTCAGCTTTGTTAGTCCCTTTTTCGCTCAGTGCCTCAGTAATGCTTACAGCAGCTTTTCAGCATCTCGCCCTCGCCTTATGCTCAAAGTAAATGGCAGCAAATTGCATTTTAATCACATTGTTGTGCTCGTGTGGCATGTGGCAAGCGGCATGTGTGACACTTGCAGCAGGACAACGTCTGCCAAGGACACTGCGCTAAATTTGGGTTATTAGATAGCTGGGGGGGATCGCTGGGAATGGTGATGGGACTCAGGAAGCTGGATCATAGAGGCATCACCCTGCTCCCAATTAAATTTCCTGCTCCTTCCGCCCATCCTGTTAGCCCCAATTAAACGCGCCTTATCCCATCAGACATCCTGCGAAAACCCTTTTCAAGTAGTCGCTCGCTTAGGGATTACACTGGGCGAAGAGTTTTGGTAGAGTTAGAGTTACTTTTCGTTTTAGGGAAAAGATTAAACGTTTTTATTGACTTGGCTATAGTTGCCTTCTAATAAGGCTTATTACATTATAAATTAAGATTATCTCATTAATTGCTAACCTAGCATTGCAGTTAAAAATATATATAAAATATTAAAATATCAAAATAAAATTAAAATATATTTATTAGGCTTTTTTTAAACACATAACTCCAAGAATATATTGTGATTAGTTTCTGATCAGACATTATAGTTTAAATGAATATAATATTTAATTATTATTTAATAGAATACTAACAGATATTTCATTTAGCATTTATTAATTTTAAATAATATATTTTGACAACCTGTTAGTCTCCACCCAGCAGCTCTGACTCAACGCCCTGGCACTCACATTGCACATTCACATTCCGAGTCTAAATCTAAAATCTAAAATTCACATTCAGAATTACACTGAATGGAGTGCTGTCAAGTGCAGAATTTCAGGAGATTTTCCAACGGACGAGCTTCTCCATGCAGGCTTAAATGGCGGAAATCAGTGCCAGACACAGTGCCAGGATAGCTGGGATGTGGAAGGGAATAGCCGTGGGGAAGATAATTTGCCAGCTATGCAGATTAGTTAGCACTTTCCCTGCCACTCACAGAATATTTCCACAGATTTTCTTCTCAATCTCTTTTCCCATTTTTTTTTGTGCAATTTTCTCCACTCGTAGTCCGCCCTTTTAATCCATTCGATTACATTTTTCGAAACCCTATACTGGCATATTGCGTATACGCCGTGTTGCCAGCCATGTTCGCTATTCGTTCTTTTGCGTTTTAATTAATGGCATGCAGGCCTGAGGTTTTTTCTTTTTGGTCAGGATGGGGCCAGGATGTAGGCAAGGGTGTGTAGCATATAGTTCACCTAAAGGCGCTACTTTCATGGCCTCGGGCTTCACAAATTTCAAAGAAACAAACTATGTACGGGGAATATAAAATGAGGGCTAAGCCGTTTGTAGTTGCTGTTTAAGAGCTTTAAAAATTAGCATTAGAATTTCTTTAAATTTTAAAGCCCCTTAAGTCAGTAGAAGTCTCTCTTGAAGTTAAATGTCAAATAACTTGAAGTGAAAGTATTTTTTTGCAACACAACAAAAACAAAGTAAGAAAAACTTCCTAAACTCTTCCTAATCCTTGTTGTTTATAGGGTATCCCTGCGAATCCCGTGAGAGGGAAGGGGGAGTCCTGTCCGTCCTGTTAGCTTAAAAATGCATGCCAAGAACACGAAACGGAAAAACGCAAACTTTTTCGCAGCATTTTTCTTGATACGAGAAGAGCAAGCCAAGCGGATTTGTAGCGTTTTTATTTATAAATTCCGCTTTCCCCAATATTCCCTCCATTTCTTTTCCATTTTTGTTTTTTTTTTTTGGTTTTTGGTCTTTATGTGTAAGCCAGAGGCGCTTGCCCCAGAGGGGGGGCGGGCCAGAGTAGCTTTAGCTCTCGCTTTGGCTTCGGCTTTAACTGTATCTGGATTTTGGTTACGTGCAGGCTAAAACCGAGTCAGAGATTAGCTAAACAGGAATGACGACCAGCGAATGCAGGCGGGGGCGGCGGCGGGTGGAATTGACAGTTTTAGGGGGGAGGTCCTGGGCATCCTCTCGCCGTTTCTGTTTCTCCGTTTCATGCATGGAATTAGCCGCGTTAATAAAATGCCAGCGACTGCGGCAGCCAAATTGCCATTTAGGGATTGCCCTGCCCTGCGCCCGCTCCCTTTGCCACGCCCCTTTTGCCCTCTTAACTTGGCTTAACTTTCCGCCCATCCCTGTCCTTTTCTATCTGCCTCGCTGTTGGCCAACTCCCGACAAAACTTTTGCTCGTTAAAATAAATTTCGGCTTCTTCTATATACCAAAAATAAAAATAATAAAATAAAAAAAATGCGAAATAATAAAAAGAAATATAAAACAAGAAGAGGGTTCTCATAATCTGAGGGTTAAGTTAGGTAAGAACCTTCATAAAAATAAATATTCGCTTTTTAAAATAAAAATAAGTAGAATAGAATTAAATAAAGTATATATATATATTTAAATATGTTTATTTAAGCTTTGAAACTAAATTATTAAGCTTTTAAAAAGGTATAATCAGTTAAATAATATTTTTAATTAAAAAATCGAGAAACATGTTAGATAAGAATTAAAAAAATATACTTGTTAACCGATTTTAGTCTCAAATTAAATATTAAATAGAAAGTAAAAATCAGAGGTCCCCTAAAGTTAGTAACGACGCCTTTCTAATATTTCTATATCTCATAAAAATGTTATTTATGATTTTTATGTTTTATCTTTTATGTTAAAAAGCCAATTCCCGTTTAATATTTTTTTTGCAAGCCCCTGCTTGAGTGTATAAAATACTAAATGTTTTTGCCGCTCTTCTCTCGTTTTTCCAACTTCAGCTACCAACTTGAGCTTCTTCCTCTTCGCATTCATCTAGGGCTTTATCGGTTTCTGGCCATTTTTGTTGCCTTTGTTGGCTGCGTGAAAATTTACGCGCTTGACGCTTTTATGGCTCATGAGGGCCCATTGCCGTTGCGTCGTCTAAGCCATTGTCTTTGGCCTGGTCCTGGATTCGGCGTTCTGGGTCCTGGCCATGTTTATGGAGCTTCGTCCGGCAATTAAATGGGCTATATATATTTCCTATATATATAAACGTAAGTACATACCACCCATACATACATATATACTGCATAGTTTAGGGGGCTCTTTTGGGGCACTTTTGCAAGTGATTCAGTTGCACTCGCGCTAAAAACTTGCTAACAGCAAAAGCAGCAACTTTTCCGATCCGACTTCTTGGCCAAACACACTCAAAAAAGTTTATTCTTTTTATTTTTTTGTGGATGGATCAATCAGTTGCAGCCAAAAAGGGGGAGGGATGGTACTATGGCGGAGGTGGCATCCCTTTGGGGCATGGTGTGCCCTCCTAAAAACTTGTAAATTGTTTTTATTGTCAGCAGCATGCTACGCTTCTGGTTTTTCTCCTGCTTTTGCTCTTGCTTTGCCACTCTTGTTGAACTTTCTCTATAGTATTTTTGGAATTTCCTTGGAATTAACCAAGAATTCTCTTTCCTAACTTGGCTTGCAACTTGTTAGTTTAGTTTAAGTCCAGCGGCGATCTTACGACTTCATTTTCAGGCCAAAATGCATTTGATTAACTTCCAGATTTATTATTACATGCACAAGTAAGCACGTTTTCCCAACAAAATTTCAATTCAAATAATATTGGCAGAGTTCAGATTTTGAAGTTAACCAACACACATGATCTTGCGCTTAACAGCACAACTGATCGTGCGCTTTACAGTACACTGTATGATCATGCGCTTAACAGCACAGATGATCTTGCGTTTACAGCTCACTTTTCAACACTCCAACACTTTCCAGTTTCCAACACACTCGATTTTTACCATCCGCCATTTTCAACTGACACAACTTTCCACTAAGAAGAAGCAAACTTTTTACCAAAGAAAAACTCGAGAAATCCTGATCTGGAGGCGTTAAGAGGCAAGGAGTTCATGTCGCCGAAAAAGTAAACCTATGAAGTGCACCGTGCTGGCCATGGACACGGACAGAATTACCAAGTGAATTACCAAATCATGTCGAAGGTGGAATAAACATCGAGTTGCGCTGAATCAAGGAACTCATGTCGCTAGTGAGTATTGTTGGAACTATATGGCCTCTATTGATTGTACGGTTTTCTTTCCAGCTTGTAACCACCTCGCGATGGAAATTGTTCACAAGAAGAAAAGATTGGGCCGATCGGCTACCCGTGCTGTTCCAAATCAATTCAGCTTGCGTATAATCATGCGGAAACCAACGATCATATAGTTTTACCTAACATACATTTTAGAGATTATTATTTTTGAGGCCTCTTTCAAGATTAGTTAAAGTAATTTTAGTCTGTACCTATAGTATTCATTAAAAAGAGTAATGTTTTGTGTGTTTTATTTAAGGGAAGGTGAAACCTTCGCCATTTTTCAGAATTATGATTTACTCAATGTCCATATGAAGGAATTCCTTTACCGATGTTATAACGCTGTACATATTTACCAATAAACTTTTCGCCCGATGTGGCAACGCTGTACATGTCAGGCCGTTAATGTTACCATTTTTGAGGATTTGTTCTATATATTGTAAAGCGAATTCGGTGGGCATTCGGTGAAGTCTTCATTCCGAAAATGCACGGCGTTGCCAGATCGGGAAAGAATTGCGCCTTCTGGAGAGTATATCTCGGCCGTTTGTGGCCCGATCCGGCAACGCCGCGCATTTTCGGAATCAGCGCCCCAATATTAGTCGAACTGCATCAAAAGATTTGCGAAATCGGACAACAAAATTTTTAGCGAAAATCGAAAAAAATCGTGATGGTACCTCTTTCCATTTTTTCGAAAATCGGGTCGAAAATGAGTTGTTCGATATCGAAAAACTAGTGATGCAGTTCGAAGGACATCGATGTCCTGATTCCGAAAATGCACGGCGTTGCCAGATCGGGCAAGAATTGCGCCTTCTGGAGAGTATATCTCGGCCGTTTGTGGCCCGATCCGGCAACGCCGCACGTTTTCGGAATCAGCGCCCCAATATTAGTCGAACTGCATGCAAGGTTTTGCGAAATCGGACAACAAAATTTTTAGCGAAAATCGAAAAAAATCGTGATGTAACCCCTTTCCATTTTTTCGAAAATCGGGTCGAAAATGAGTTGTTCGATATCGAAAAACTAGTGATGCAGTTCGAAGGACATCGATGTCCTGATTCCAAAAATGCACGGCGTTGCCAGATCGGGCCAGAATTGCGCTTTGTACAGCGTATATCTTGGCCGTTTGTGGCCCGATCTGGCAACGCCGCACATTTTCGGAATCAGCGCCCCAATATTAGTCGAACTGCATCCAAAGTTTTGCGAAATCGGACAACAAAATTTTTAGCGAAAATCGAAAAAAATCGTGATGTAACCCCTTTCCATTTTTTCGAAAATCGGGTCGAAAATGAGTTGTTCGATATCGAAAAACTAGTGATGCAGTTCGAAGGACATCGATGTCCTGATTCCAAAAATGCACGGCGTTGCCAGATCGGGCCAGAAATGGATTTTTTAGAGCGCATATCTCGGCCGTTTGTTACCCGATCTGGCAACGCCGCGCATTTTCGGAATCAGCGCCGCGACATTAGTCGAACTGCATCCAAAGTTTTCCGAAATCGGACAACAAAATTTTTAGCGAAAATCGAAAAAAATCGTGATGGTACCTCTTTCCATTTTTTCGAAAATCGGGTCGAAAATGAGTTGTTCGATATCGAAAAACTAGTGATGCAGTTCGAAGGACATCGATGTCCTGATTCCAAAAATGCACGGCGTTGCCGGATCGGGCCAGAATTGCGCTTTGTACAGCGTATATCTCGGCCGTTTGTGGCCCGATCCGGCAACGCCGCACGTTTTCGGAATCAGCGCCCCAATATTAGTCGAACTGCATGCAAGGTTTTGCGAAATCGGACAACAAAATTTTTAGCGAAAATCGAAAAAAATCGTGATAGTACCTCTTTCCATTTTTTCGAAAATCGGGTCGAAAATGAGTTGTTCGATATCGAAAAACTAGTGATGCAGTTCGAAGGACATCGATGTCCTGATTCCAAAAATGCACGGCGTTGCCAGATCGGGCAAGAATTGCGCCTTCTAGAGCTTATATCTTGGCCGTTTGTGGCCCGATCCGGCAACGCCGCACGTTTTCGGAATCAGCGCCCCAATATTAGTCGAACTGCATCCAAAGTTTTGCGAAATCGGACAACAAAATTTTTAGCGAAAATCGAAAAAAATCGTGATGTAACCCCTTTCCATTTTTTCGAAAATCGGGTCGAAAATGAGTTGTTCGATATCGAAAAACTAGTGATGCAGTTCGAAGGACATCGATGTCCTGATTCCAAAAATGCACGGCGTTGCCAGATCGGGCCAGAATTGCGCTTTGTACAGCGTATATCTTGGCCGTTTGTGGCCCGATCTGGCAACGCCGCACATTTTCGGAATCAGCGCCTCGATATTAGTCGAACTGCATCCAAAGTTTTGCGAAATCGGACAACAAAATTTTTAGCGAAAATCGAAAAAAATCGTGATGGTACCTCTTTCCATTTTTTCGAAAATCGGGTCGAAAATGAGTTGTTCGATATCGAAAAACTAGTGATGCAGTTCGAAGGACATCGATGTCCTGATTCCAAAAATGCACGGCGTTGCCAGATCGGGCCAGAAATGGATTTTTTAGAGCGCATATCTCGGCCGTTTGTTACCCGATCTGGCAACGCCGCGCATTTTTCGGAATCAGCGCCGCGACATTAGTCGAACTGCATCCAAAGTTTTCCGAAATCGGACAACAAAATTTTTAGCGAAAATCGAAAAAAATCGTGATAGTACCTCTTTCCATTTTTTCGAAAATCGGGTCGAAAATGAGTTGTTCGATATCGAAAAACTAGTGATGCAGTTCGAAGGACATCGATGTCCTGATTCCAAAAATGCACGGCGTTGCCAGATCGGGCAAGAATTGCGCCTTCTAGAGCTTATATCTTGGCCGTTTGTGGCCCGATCCGGCAACGCCGCACGTTTTCGGAATCAGCGCCCCAATATTAGTCGAACTGCATCCAAAGTTTTGCGAAATCGGACAACAAAATTTTTAGCGAAAATCGAAAAAAATCGTGATGTAACCCCTTTCCATTTTTTCGAAAATCGGGTCGAAAATGAGTTGTTCGATATCGAAAAACTAGTGATGCAGTTCGAAGGACATCGATGTCCTGATTCCAAAAATGCACGGCGTTGCCAGATCGGGCCAGAATTGCGCTTTGTACAGCGTATATCTTGGCCGTTTGTGGCCCGATCTGGCAACGCCGCACATTTTCGGAATCAGCGCCTCGATATTAGTCGAACTGCATCCAAAGTTTTGCGAAATCGGACAACAAAATTTTTAGCGAAAATCGAAAAAAATCGTGATGGTACCTCTTTCCATTTTTTCGAAAATCGGGTCGAAAATGAGTTGTTCGATATCGAAAAACTAGTGATGCAGTTCGAAGGACATCGATGTCCTGATTCCAAAAATGCACGGCGTTGCCAGATCGGGCCAGAAATGGATTTTTTAGAGCGCATATCTCGGCCGTTTGTTACCCGATCTGGCAACGCCGCGCATTTTCGGAATCAGCGCCGCGACATTAGTCGAACTGCATCCAAAGTTTTCCGAAATCGGACAACAAAATTTTTAGCGAAAATCGAAAAAAATCGTGATGTAACCCCTTTCCATTTTTTCGAAAATCGGGTCGAAAATGAGTTGTTCGATATCGAAAAACTAGTGATGCAGTTCGAAGGACATCGATGTCCTGATTCCAAAAATGCACGGCGTTGCCAGATCGGGCAAGAATTGCGCCTTCTAGAGCTTATATCTTGGCCGTTTGTGGCCCGATCCGGCAACGCCGCACGTTTTCGGAATCAGCGCCCCAATATTAGTCGAACTGCATCCAAAGTTTTGCGAAATCGGACAACAAAATTTTTAGCGAAAATCGAAAAAAATCGTGATGTAACCCCTTTCCATTTTTTCGAAAATCGGGTCGAAAATGAGTTGTTCGATATCGAAAAACTAGTGATGCAGTTCGAAGGACATCGATGTCCTGATTCCAAAAATGCACGGCGTTGCCAGATCGGGCCAGAATTGCGCTTTGTACAGCGTATATCTTGGCCGTTTGTGGCCCGATCTGGCAACGCCGCACATTTTCGGAATCAGCGCCTCGATATTAGTCGAACTGCATCCAAAGTTTTGCGAAATCGGACAACAAAATTTTTAGCGAAAATCGAAAAAAATCGTGATGGTACCTCTTTCCATTTTTTCGAAAATCGGGTCGAAAATGAGTTGTTCGATATCGAAAAACTAGTGATGCAGTTCGAAGGACATCGATGTCCTGATTCCAAAAATGCACGGCGTTGCCGGATCGGGCCAGAATTGCGCTTTGTACAGCGTATATCTCGGCCGTTTGTGGCCCGATCCGGCAACGCCGCACGTTTTCGGAATCAGCGCCCCAATATTAGTCGAACTGCATGCAAGGTTTTGCGAAATCGGACAACAAAATTTTTAGCGAAAATCGAAAAAAATCGTGATGTAACCCCTTTCCATTTTTTCGAAAATCGGGTCGAAAATGAGTTGTTCGATATCGAAAAACTAGTGATGCAGTTCGAAGGACATCGATGTCCTGATTCCAAAAATGCACGGCGTTGCCAGATCGGGCCAGAATTGCGCTTTGTACAGCGTATATCTTGGCCGTTTGTGGCCCGATCTGGCAACGCCGCACATTTTCGGAATCAGCGCCTCGATATTAGTCGAACTGCATCCAAAGTTTTGCGAAATCGGACAACAAAATTTTTAGCGAAAATCGAAAAAAATCGTGATGGTACCTCTTTCCATTTTTTCGAAAATCGGGTCGAAAATGAGTTGTTCGATATCGAAAAACTAGTGATGCAGTTCGAAGGACATCGATGTCCTGATTCCAAAAATGCACGGCGTTGCCAGATCGGGCAAGAATTGCGCCTTCTAGAGCTTATATCTTGGCCGTTTGTGGCCCGATCCGGCAACGCCGCACGTTTTCGGAATCAGCGCCCCAATATTAGTCGAACTGCATCCAAAGTTTTGCGAAATCGGACAACAAAATTTTTAGCGAAAATCGAAAAAAATCGTGATGTAACCCCTTCCATTTTTTCGAAAATCGGGTCGAAAATGAGTTGTTCGATATCGAAAAACTAGTGATGCAGTTCGAAGGACATCGATGTCCTGATTCCAAAAATGCACGGCGTTGCCAGATCGGGCCAGAATTGCGCTTTGTACAGCGTATATCTTGGCCGTTTGTGGCCCGATCTGGCAACGCCGCACATTTTCGGAATCAGCGCCTCGATATTAGTCGAACTGCATCCAAAGTTTTGCGAAATCGGACAACAAAATTTTTAGCGAAAATCGAAAAAAATCGTGATGGTACCTCTTTCCATTTTTTCGAAAATCGGGTCGAAAATGAGTTGTTCGATATCGAAAAACTAGTGATGCAGTTCGAAGGACATCGATGTCCTGATTCCAAAAATGCACGGCGTTGCCAGATCGGGCCAGAAATGGATTTTTTAGAGCGCATATCTCGGCCGTTTGTTACCCGATCTGGCAACGCCGCGCATTTTCGGAATCAGCGCCGCGACATTAGTCGAACTGCATCCAAAGTTTTCCGAAATCGGACAACAAAATTTTTAGCGAAAATCGAAAAAAATCGTGATGGTACCTCTTTCCATTTTTTCGAAAATCGGGTCGAAAATGAGTTGTTCGATATCGAAAAACTAGTGATGCAGTTCGAAGGACATCGATGTCCTGATTCCAAAAATGCACGGCGTTGCCGGATCGGGCCAGAATTGCGCTTTGTACAGCGTATATCTCGGCCGTTTGTGGCCCGATCCGGCAACGCCGCACGTTTTCGGAATCAGCGCCCCAATATTAGTCGAACTGCATGCAAGGTTTTGCGAAATCGGACAACAAAATTTTTAGCGAAAATCGAAAAAAATCGTGATGGTACCTCTTTCCATTTTTTCGAAAATCGGGTCGAAAATGAGTTGTTCGATATCGAAAAACTAGTGATGCAGTTCGAAGGACATCGATGTCCTGATTCCAAAAATGCACGGCGTTGCCAGATCGGGCAAGAATTGCGCCTTCTAGAGCTTATATCTTGGCCGTTTGTGGCCCGATCCGGCAACGCCGCACGTTTTCGGAATCAGCGCCCCAATATTAGTCGAACTGCATCCAAAGTTTTGCGAAATCGGACAACAAAATTTTTAGCGAAAATCGAAAAAAATCGTGATGGTACCTCTTTCCATTTTTTCGAAAATCGGGTCGAAAATGAGTTGTTCGATATCGAAAAACTAGTGATGCAGTTCGAAGGACATCGATGTCCTGATTCCAAAAATGCACGGCGTTGCCAGATCGGGCAAGAATTGCGCCTTCTAGAGCTTATATCTTGGCCGTTTGTGGCCCGATCCGGCAACGCCGCACGTTTTCGGAATCAGCGCCCCAATATTAGTCGAACTGCATCCAAAGTTTTGCGAAATCGGACAACAAAATTTTTAGCGAAAATCGAAAAAAATCGTGATGTAACCCCTTTCCATTTTTTCGAAAATCGGGTCGAAAACGAGTTGTTCGATATCGAAAAACTAGTGATGCAGTTCGAAGGACATCGATGTCCTGATTCCAAAAATGCACGGCGTTGCCAGATCGGGCCAGAAATGGATTTTTTAGAGCGCATATCTCGGCCGTTTGTTACCCGATCTGGCAACGCCGCACATTTTCGGAATCAGCGCCTCGATATTAGTCGAACTGCATCCAAAGTTTTGCGAAATCGGACAACAAAATTTTTAGCGAAAATCGAAAAAAATCGTGATGGTACCTCTTTCCATTTTTTCGAAAATCGGGTCGAAAATGAGTTGTTCGATATCGAAAAACTAGTGATGCAGTTCGAAGGACATCGATGTCCTGATTCCAAAAATGCACGGCGTTGCCAGATCGGGCCAGAATTGCGCTTTGTACAGCGTATATCTTGGCCGTTTGTGGCCCGATCTGGCAACGCCGCACATTTTCGGAATCAGCGCCGCGACATTAGTCGAACTGCATTAAAAGATTTGCGAAATCGGACAACAAAATTTTTAGCGAAAATCGAAAAAAATCGTGATGGTACCTCTTTCCATTTTTTCGAAAATCGGGTCGAAAATGAGTTGTTCGATATCGAAAAACTAGTGATGCAGTTCGAAGGACATCGATGTCCTGATTCCAAAAATGCACGGCGTTGCCGGATCGGGCCAGAATTGCGCTTTGTACAGCGTATATCTCGGCCGTTTGTGGCCCGATCCGGCAACGCCGCACGTTTTCGGAATCAGCGCCCCAATATTAGTCGAACTGCATGCAAGGTTTTGCGAAATCGGACAACAAAATTTTTAGCGAAAATCGAAAAAAATCGTGATGGTACCTCTTTCCATTTTTTCGAAAATCGGGTCGAAAATGAGTTGTTCGATATCGAAAAACTAGTGATGCAGTTCGAAGGACATCGATGTCCTGATTCCAAAAATGCACGGCGTTGCCAGATCGGGCAAGAATTGCGCCTTCTAGAGCTTATATCTTGGCCGTTTGTGGCCCGATCCGGCAACGCCGCACGTTTTCGGAATCAGCGCCCCAATATTAGTCGAACTGCATCCAAAGTTTTGCGAAATCGGACAACAAAATTTTTAGCGAAAATCGAAAAAAATCGTGATGTAACCCCTTTCCATTTTTTCGAAAATCGGGTCGAAAATGAGTTGTTCGATATCGAAAAACTAGTGATGCAGTTCGAAGGACATCGATGTCCTGATTCCAAAAATGCACGGCGTTGCCAGATCGGGCCAGAAATGGATTTTTTAGAGCGCATATCTCGGCCGTTTGTTACCCGATCTGGCAACGCCGCGCATTTTCGGAATCAGCGCCGCGACATTAGTCGAACTGCATCCAAAGTTTTCCGAAATCGGACAACAAAATTTTTAGCGAAAATCGAAAAAAATCGTGATGGTACCTCTTTCCATTTTTTCGAAAATCGGGTCGAAAATGAGTTGTTCGATATCGAAAAACTAGTGATGCAGTTCGAAGGACATCGATGTCCTGATTCCAAAAATGCACGGCGTTGCCGGATCGGGCCAGAATTGCGCTTTGTACAGCGTATATCTCGGCCGTTTGTGGCCCGATCCGGCAACGCCGCACGTTTTCGGAATCAGCGCCCCAATATTAGTCGAACTGCATGCAAGGTTTTGCGAAATCGGACAACAAAATTTTTAGCGAAAATCGAAAAAAATCGTGATGTAACCCCTTTCCATTTTTTCGAAAATCGGGTCGAAAACGAGTTGTTCGATATCGAAAAACTAGTGATGCAGTTCGAAGGACATCGATGTCCTGATTCCAAAAATGCACGGCGTTGCCAGATCGGGCAAGAATTGCGCCTTCTAGAGCTTATATCTTGGCCGTTTGTGGCCCGATCCGGCAACGCCGCACGTTTTCGGAATCAGCGCCCCAATATTAGTCGAACTGCATCCAAAGTTTTGCGAAATCGGACAACAAAATTTTTAGCGAAAATCGAAAAAAATCGTGATGTAACCCCTTTCCATTTTTTCGAAAATCGGGTCGAAAACGAGTTGTTCGATATCGAAAAACTAGTGATGCAGTTCGAAGGACATCGATGTCCTGATTCCAAAAATGCACGGCGTTGCCAGATCGGGCCAGAAATGGATTTTTTAGAGCGCATATCTCGGCCGTTTGTTACCCGATCTGGCAACGCCGCACATTTTCAGAATCAGCGCCTCGATATTAGTCGAACTGCATCCAAAGTTTTGCGAAATCGGACAACAAAATTTTTAGCGAAAATCGAAAAAAATCGTGATGGTACCTCTTTCCATTTTTTCGAAAATCGGGTCGAAAATGAGTTGTTCGATATCGAAAAACTAGTGATGCAGTTCGAAGGACATCGATGTCCTGATTCCAAAAATGCACGGCGTTGCCAGATCGGGCCAGAATTGCGCTTTGTACAGCGTATATCTTGGCCGTTTGTGGCCCGATCTGGCAACGCCGCACATTTTCGGAATCAGCGCCGCGACATTAGTCGAACTGCATTAAAAGATTTGCGAAATCGGACAACAAAATTTTTAGCGAAAATCGAAAAAAATCGTGATGTAACCCCTTTCCATTTTTTCGAAAATCGGGTCGAAAATGAGTTGTTCGATATCGAAAAACTAGTGATGCAGTTCGAAGGACATCGATGTCCTGATTCCAAAAATGCACGGCGTTGCCGGATCGGGCCAGAATTGCGCTTTGTACAGCGTATATCTCGGCCGTTTGTGGCCCGATCCGGCAACGCCGCACGTTTTCGGAATCAGCGCCCCAATATTAGTCGAACTGCATGCAAGGTTTTGCGAAATCGGACAACAAAATTTTTAGCGAAAATCGAAAAAAATCGTGATGTAACCCCTTTCCATTTTTTCGAAAATCGGGTCGAAAATGAGTTGTTCGATATCGAAAAACTAGTGATGCAGTTCGAAGGACATCGATGTCCTGATTCCAAAAATGCACGGCGTTGCCAGATCGGGCAAGAATTGCGCCTTCTAGAGCTTATATCTTGGCCGTTTGTGGCCCGATCCGGCAACGCCGCACGTTTTCGGAATCAGCGCCCCAATATTAGTCGAACTGCATCCAAAGTTTTGCGAAATCGGACAACAAAATTTTTAGCGAAAATCGAAAAAAATCGTGATGGTACCTCTTTCCATTTTTTCGAAAATCGGGTCGAAAATGAGTTGTTCGATATCGAAAAACTAGTGATGCAGTTCGAAGGACATCGATGTCCTGATTCCGAAAATGCACGGCGTTGCCAGATCGGGCCAGAATTGCGCTTTGTACAGCGTATATCTTGGCCGTTTGTGGCCCGATCTGGCAACGCCGCACATTTTCGGAATCAGCGCCGCGACATTAGTCGAACTGCATTAAAAGATTTGCGAAATCGGACAACAAAATTTTTAGCGAAAATCGAAAAAAATCGTGATGGTACCTCTTTCCATTTTTTCGAAAATCGGGTCGAAAATGAGTTGTTCGATATCGAAAAACTAGTGATGCAGTTCGAAGGACATCGATGTCCTGATTCCGAAAATGCACGGCGTTGCCAGATCGGGCCAGAATTGCGCTTTGTACAGCGTATATCTTGGCCGTTTGTGGCCCGATCTGGCAACGCCGCACATTTTCGGAATCAGCGCCGCGACATTAGTCGAACTGCATTAAAAGATTTGCGAAATCAGACAACAAAATTTTTAGCGAAAATCGAAAAAAATCGTGATGGTACCTCTTTCCATTTTTTCGAAAATCGGGTCGAAAATGAGTTGTTCGATATCGAAAAACTAGTGATGCAGTTCGAAGGACATCGATGTCCTGATTCCAAAAATGCACGGCGTTGCCAGATCGGGCAAGAATTGCGCCTTCTGGAGCGTATATCTCGGCCGTTTGTGGCCCGATCTGGCAACGCCGCACATTTTCGGAATCAGCGCCGCGACATTAGTCGAACTGCATCCAAAGTTTTCCGAAATCGGACAACAAAATTTTTAGCGAAAATCGAAAAAAATCGTGATGTAACCCCTTTCCATTTTTTCGAAAATCGGGTCGAAAATGAGTTGTTCGATATCGAAAAACTAGTGATGCAGTTCGAAGGACATCGATGTCCTGATTCCAAAAATGCACGGCGTTGCCAGATCGGGCCAGAATTGCGCTTTGTACAGCGTATATCTTGGCCGTTTGTTGCCCGATCTGGCAACGCCGCGCATTTCCGGAATCAGCGCCTTGATATTAGTCGAACTGCATCAAAAGTTTTGCGAAATCGGACAACAAAATTTTTAGCGAAAATCGAAAAAAATCGTGATGGTACCTCTTTCCATTTTTTCGAAAATCGGGTCGAAAATGAGTTGTTCGATATCGAAAAACTAGTGATGCAGTTCGAAGGACATCGATGTCCTGATTCCAAAAATGCACGGCGTTGCCAGATCGGGCCAGAATTGCGCTTTGTACAGCGTATATCTTGGCCGTTTGTTGCCCGATCTGGCAACGCCGCGCATTTCCGGAATCAGCGCCTTGATATTAGTCGAACTGCATCAAAAGTTTTGCGAAATCGGACAACAAAATTTTTAGCGAAAATCGAAAAAAATCGTGATGTAACCCCTTTCCATTTTTTCGAAAATCGGGTCGAAAATGAGTTGTTCGATATCGAAAAACTAGTGATGCAGTTCGAAGGACATCGATGTCCTGATTCCAAAAATGCACGGCGTTGCCAGATCGGGCAAGAATTGCGCCTTCTGGAGCGTATATCTCGGCCGTTTGTGGCCCGATCTGGCAACGCCGCACATTTTCGGAATCAGCGCCGCGACATTAGTCGAACTGCATCCAAAGTTTTCCGAAATCGGACAACAAAATTTTTAGCGAAAATCGAAAAAAATCGTGATGTAACCCCTTTCCATTTTTTCGAAAATCGGGTCGAAAATGAGTTGTTCGATATCGAAAAACTAGTGATGCAGTTCGAAGGACATCGATGTCCTGATTCCAAAAATGCACGGCGTTGCCAGATCGGGCCAGAATTGCGCTTTGTACAGCGTATATCTTGGCCGTTTGTGGCCCGATCTGGCAACGCCGCACATTTTCGGAATCAGCGCCCCAATATTAGTCGAACTGCATCCAAAGTTTTGCGAAATCGGACAACAAAATTTTTAGCGAAAATCGAAAAAAATCGTGATGGTACCTCTTTCCATTTTTTCGAAAATCGGGTCGAAAATGAGTTGTTCGATATCGAAAAACTAGTGATGCAGTTCGAAGGACATCGATGTCCTGATTCCGAAAATGCACGGCGTTGCCAGATCGGGCCAGAAATGCGCCTTCTAGAGCGTATATCTCGGCCGTTTGTTACCCGATCTGGCAACGCCGCGCATTTTCGGAATCAGCGCCGCGACATTAGTCGAACTGCATCCAAAGTTTTCCGAAATCGGACAACAAAATTTTTAGCGAAAATCGAAAAAAATCGTGATGGTACCTCTTTCCATTTTTTCGAAAATCGGGTCGAAAATGAGTTGTTCGATATCGAAAAACTAGTGATGCAGTTCGAAGGACATCGATGTCCTGATTCCAAAAATGCACGGCGTTGCCAGATCGGGCCAGAATTGCGCTTTGTACAGCGTATATCTTGGCCGTTTGTGGCCCGATCTGGCAACGCCGCACATTTTCGGAATCAGCGCCGCGACATTAGTCGAACTGCATTAAAAGATTTGCGAAATCGGACAACAAAATTTTTTGCGAAAATCGAAAAAAATCGTGATGGTACCTCTTTCCATTTTTTCGAAAATCGGGTCGAAAATGAGTTGTTCGATATCGAAAAACTAGTGATGCAGTTCGAAGGACATCGATGTCCTGATTCCAAAAATGCACGGCGTTGCCAGATCGGGCAAGAATTGCGCCTTCTAGAGCTTATATCTTGGCCGTTTGTGGCCCGATCCGGCAACGCCGCACGTTTTCGGAATCAGCGCCCCAATATTAGTCGAACTGCATCCAAAGTTTTGCGAAATCGGACAACAAAATTTTTAGCGAAAATCGAAAAAAATCGTGATGGTACCTCTTTCCATTTTTTCGAAAATCGGGTCGAAAATGAGTTGTTCGATATCGAAAAACTAGTGATGCAGTTCGAAGGACATCGATGTCCTGATTCCAAAAATGCACGGCGTTGCCAGATCGGGCAAGAATTGCGCCTTCTAGAGCTTATATCTTGGCCGTTTGTGGCCCGATCCGGCAACGCCGCACGTTTTCGGAATCAGCGCCCCAATATTAGTCGAACTGCATCCAAAGTTTTGCGAAATCGGACAACAAAATTTTTAGCGAAAATCGAAAAAAATCGCGATGGTACCTCTTTCCATTTTTTCGAAAATCGGGTCGAAAATGAGTTGTTCGATATCGAAAAACTAGTGATGCAGTTCGAAGGACATCGATGTCCTGATTCCAAAAATGCACGGCGTTGCCAGATCGGGCCAGAATTGCGCTTTGTACAGCGTATATCTTGGCCGTTTGTGGCCCGATCTGGCAACGCCGCACATTTTCGGAATCAGCGCCGCGACATTAGTCGAACTGCATTAAAAGATTTGCGAAATCGGACAACAAAATTTTTAGCGAAAATCGAAAAAAATCGTGATGGTACCTCTTTCCATTTTTTCGAAAATCGGGTCGAAAATGAGTTGTTCGATATCGAAAAACTAGTGATGCAGTTCGAAGGACATCGATGTCCTGATTCCAAAAATGCACGGCGTTGCCAGATCGGGCCAGAAATGGATTTTTTAGAGCGCATATCTCGGCCGTTTGTTACCCGATCTGGCAACGCCGCGCATTTTCGGAATCAGCGCCGCGACATTAGTCGAACTGCATCCAAAGTTTTCCGAAATCGGACAACAAAATTTTTAGCGAAAATCGAAAAAAATCGTGATGGTACCTCTTTCCATTTTTTCGAAAATCGGGTCGAAAATGAGTTGTTCGATATCGAAAAACTAGTGATGCAGTTCGAAGGACATCGATGTCCTGATTCCAAAAATGCACGGCGTTGCCAGATCGGGCCAGAATTGCGCTTTGTACAGCGTATATCTTGGCCGTTTGTGGCCCGATCTGGCAACGCCGCACATTTTCGGAATCAGCGCCGCGACATTAGTCGAACTGCATCCAAAGTTTTCCGAAATCGGACAACAAAATTTTTAGCGAAAATCGAAAAAAATCGTGATGTAACCCCTTTCCATTTTTTCGAAAATCGGGTCGAAAATGAGTTGTTCGATATCGAAAAACTAGTGATGCAGTTCGAAGGACATCGATGTCCTGATTCCAAAAATGCACGGCGTTGCCAGATCGGGCCACAAACGGCCAAGATATACGTCCATTTCCATTTATATACCAGTCGATGCGCCTTATTTTTCCGCATTTTATGCCCTATCAAAATCCTGGATTGGATGCGAAATGGCCGAGTTATTCATAAAAAACATTTTCAAAATGTAGAATCCACCTACTAGGCGTTTCTGTTCGCCTAGTACTTCAAGCCTGGTAGCGGCCGAAAACTAAAAAATTTTCAGCCACTTTAGTCCGTGACGTCACTGATTGAGAAATGCGCCTTCTGGAGCGTATATCTCGGCCGTTTGTGGGCCGATCTGGCAACGCCGCACGTTTTCGGAATCCATATCTTGACCATTTTTTTTTTCATTTTGTTGCGGAATGGCTCAAAAGACGTTGGCTGACGTATCCTTGTATGTAGAATTTTTCCCAATAATAAATAAAAAGAAAAGCAGCAAATGAATATTTTTATTACAGGATTTTTTTATCGAATCCCAATTATGGTTTTGACTAAATTTTGGTATCTGAATATATGTTAATAGAAAATAAATTTGTTTTTAAAGTAAGGTGTGCAGGAATTTTGTAAAATTTTCCAGCTTAAATGTGTAATTTTTTCGTGTTTTCTTTTCGTTCCACATTCAACGAATTTTTTCCAAACATTTTTTTTGGGGGATAGCACACCTGACTTGAAGCTGCTGTTGGTGATTTTTTCTCACCCCCTGGCAGGATTTTCAAACTTGATTTGCCCGTCACGTGTTGATGGCGCCTACGCGTATGCAGCAAAAAATGTTAATGCTGTCTCCGCTTTTCTCGTCTCAACGAATTTTCTCCCGACGTCGATTTTAATGTCAGCGGCCAGTATTCCAAGGTCAATATATATATATATAGGGCGGCAGTCGTCAGTTTATTCGAGTAAAAACCAAACGAAAAATAAACAAGCACGTCCAAAACAAAGCCTGCAATAATAAATGAAAATAAATTAAAATTAAAACGAAATAAATTAGAAAATAAAAATGTGGCGCAGGCACAAAGATTTAGCTCGCAAAGTTTTCCCCGCCGGTTTTTCCGCCGGCCTTTTGTCACAAAAATCTCTCGTTGGGCACGTACAAATGGCGGTGCAAAGAATTTTTAGATCTTTTGTTTTAATCATAAATTGTAGGCCACCAAAAAGGGGGGCAAGGGGGGGAGAACGAGGAGAGGGATGGAGTGGGGGTGGGTGGTGGCTGGTGTGGTGGGTGGACAGCTACAATAATGTTTTTTGCTTTGTTGCGTAGTTTGCAATAAATTTCAACGCAGCCTCCCCCCTGACTCGCTTTTCTTTTCCAGCCCAAGTACTTTACATTCATTTTGCATTTTTGGCTTTACGCTTTTCTATTTTTTTTTAAGGAGCAAGAAAAAGGAGCTGAAGAGAAGAAGAAGGAGTAGGAGGGGGTGTGGCAACTGCTGACAGATAGAGCGAGTGACCGATTCTGGGAGGACATTTCCACTTTCTACTTTCCACTTTGCCCAGCCAAGCCAAGACAAATGATAAGCGTTGACATTTTCCTTTTCCACTTTGAATGCCCAAGTTTTCCCGGGGCTTTCCACCAGCCCACCACCCTCCGCTCTCCACCCCTTGTTTTCTATGTGATAAATTGCCAACAATCAAAATCCAAATGCCGAGCCAAAACTTTTCCCACATCCACTCCCCGTTTTTTATGTATTTTCTGAAGGAAAATGTAAATTTAATACCTAATTACCTGAAAATGTGAGAAAGTGTAAGAGAATTCTTGGAAATTTGATAAGCAATTCTTGTTGGAACAAGATAGAGAGGAGCACAAGTCAAATATCCCTAGGGATATCCAGAGATGTGCCATAAAATGTACTAGGATATGCCAGGATATGCAAATATAAGCATCAAAATGGTAAGAGTAATTTAGCAAGCCGTTGGAAAATATAATAAAATATTTAAATTATATAGAAAAAATGGAGTTAAAAAAATTGTATAATGAGAATTAGATATTATTATATAATTTATAATTTATATTATATAATTTATATTATATAATCATATAATAGTTATCATATGATTTTATAGTTATTTTTTATTTATCATATCACATCATTAGACTTAAAGCTCTAAAAAAAAGTTAAATAAATGATTCATTAAATATATAATATGCTTTTATCATGTATTTATATACTTTAAAAAACAAATATATATTTAATTCAATTTAAAAGCATTTTTCGCTCTCTGTTTTAGATTGAAAACTGAACTATGTGCTTGCTAGGCAAGAAAATCCCTTGGAAAGATGAAAGAACTTCGTTTGGCCTCACAAATTTGCTAGATATTCATTTTCCTTTTAATTCGGATTTCCTTTCTTCCCTTTTCCACTCTATCTTGCCCTCTCGTTTTGGCCATTTTCTCGGCCATATTTCTGCCATGCCCCCTACACCCCAGACTTCATTGACTTTCTTGCCCATCTATGAAATTTGTATCTTTTCATCTTAGTATCTTGTAGCTTTATCTGCTTGTCATCATCAACAAACCACAACCTCATATGACATATGGAAACTGTCTCCTATTTTGAGGGACAGGACTTCCTTTCCGCCGCTTCCTGACTTCCTTGCCACTGGCCATGTCAAACTATGACCCGTACAAAATTTTCGAATTTAATTCAATTAGATTTTCGTTCTTTTCTCCCTCTTTTTGTTGCTGCTGTGTTGCTTTTTTTTTTACGAGCAATTTAAGTAATGTTCTGCTATGGACTGCCTGCCTTCCGCCCCCTCTTTACCGTATGGGCTTGCAAATATTTTCAGAAAGTATCTGGGCCCCCTATGCTATTTTGTGGCTGGCCCGGAAGGAAGTTAAGCAATGTTGGCCAAGAAGAAAAAAATGGAAGAGAACATATTTCGCATTTAAGGTCAAAAGTCACAAATGAATGGTCGTCTCTTTAAATAAAGTTATTTAAACAAATATGCTAAAGAGAGTTGGGAGGTTTTATGAATTTAATTAAAAAATTTGTGAAACTAATGGAATTTAGGCATTTAGAAACGACTATTTTGGATTGAATCTGAATATGTAGGCTGTGTATTATAATTAAAACTTATCTACTGCTTCTTCTATTATTTATTTTAAAATTTAACCTAATTTTTATTTAAAGATCTATTAAGAATGAGATAAGAAAAAAACCAAGTCTGCATGAAGGGAAATTTAACATGTGTTCGAGTAAGGATTTTGCTTTGAAATGGGGGGCGAGGGAGAAGGGCGGGAAACAGGATTGTAGGCGGTATCTGACGAGCTCATCTTGTGGTTTTTAAGTGCTTTAACGGCATTTGCCGCCCCCTTTTGCTCTTTCTTTTGCCACCCGCCCAAGGTCCTGCCGGAGAGTTTTTTTGGTGATTTAAGAAAATTGATGGCTTGGTCTCGACATGACTTGCCAATGGACCAATGGGCGTGACAATGCAAAAAAGAGAAGAGCCCAAAAGACGAAAAAAAAAGATGTATAAATAAAAAAGAGTCTGGGGTCCTTTAAAAATTCATAGATTTGATTTGCGTGTAGCATACAAAGATGTTTGTACAATCCCCAAAAGGATTAGGAAAAGGAGCAGCGAATTTGTTGCTTGTGTCTCTTGTGTTTGCCAAAAATATGCCACGGCATCAGGATTTATACGACAGGAAAAAAAAATATAAAACCTACACATATTCTTGGGGATCATAAATGTGACAATAAAAATTGTGACGAGCCTCGTAAAAGAAAAAAAAGAGCAACTCTGATTTATGATTTGCTCAGCAAATGTGGATGCAAGTAGAGTTGATCTGAGAAAAGTCGGAAAAGCGGGAAAGCTTATGGAAAAAAGAGGAAAGCTTGTGGAAAATTGTTGTCTTGAAGAAGCTGGATTATTTCTTTTGGATTTGTAGATAAAATTATTTAGTGATTGTTTTATTTATTTATAACAGAAATATTTTGTAGTCTAATGTATTCCCATATTAACTTTTAGCCCCAATTTCACTTTCTTGCATCCCAGAAATCAACTTGAAGTCTCAGAGTCTCTGGAGTGTTAATTAAAGCCGCCACATTTGCAATGGAAATGAAGGTCGTGGCACTACGCCACCATCATCCCATACCTCCCGCCACGTTTCGGGCCACTTACGAAACGGAAATTAGCTCACTGAGAGCCTTTCGACCCGGTTTCCAGGTTGGCAAGTTCACAGGTTCACAGGGTGGCCCTTTATTCCGTTTTCCGAGAGTGAGAATCAACACTTTGATTGCCCGACCAATTGCACAGCCAAAAGTAAGAGGAAATCGACGGGCGGCAAACGGAAATGATAGGGGCAGCAAGGGGTCAAGGGGCGGCAATGAGGGTTAAAGGTTGCAAAACAAACGCAATGCAATAGTGTCACCTCACTGCTTCAAATCCTTTGACTAGACTTAATTAAATTCATGCCATTTTTTACCCGCTCTTATTTCTTTTATTTAATTAGTAGAGCCACGCACAAGCCGGAAAAAAAGCAGACCACGTGGCGTATACGCAATGCGCCAAAAGAAAAAAAAAAGAAGAAAAACATGGCTACGAAATCGGTGTCATGTTAATGACCGATTAGCATGGCGTGTGCAACACCATGGGGCAAGTTTTTCTTGTTTCTACTTTTTTTTTTTTTTTGGTGGGGGGTTGAACTCTGACCTGTCAACTCCACTCGAAGGGAGCCATCAAACGCACTTCCTCCAGCTGAAAGCCAGCTCCCCCGATAGTGTAATGGAAAAATCAAAAGGGCCCAAAGATAGATGGCTATAATCGAGGGGCAGCAACAACCACAAGAATAATTTCCGTTCTATTTAAGTTATTAAACGTGGAAGGCCGAGACAAGTTGGCAATTAAAATATGTCAAAGAAGTTCCGGGTTTGGTTAAAAGAAGGTCAAGAAAATTAATTTTCTTGAAGAAGGAGATACATTTTTAGGGTTTTTCAATGAGCTTTTTCAACATTTTTGGAAGTAATGATCATTTAAATGTGCCTTTAAATGATTATTTTGCGATTGACGCACTCGAGTTAATTTTAGGAAAATCTAGAACATTTCCTTTAACCTTTAGCCCCAGGAACTGACTTTGGTTAATTTCTAGCGCCATATTGCTTTCCGGTTCTCCCAGCGAAAACTGACCTAAGCCGTGGACTCCACACATAACAAATTAAAATGTGGCACGCAACAGGAATGTCGCTTTAGCCGAAAAGTGGGCGTGGCTAAGCATTATTCGCCAGCTTTCTGGCTTCATAAAATCGCGAAATGGAAATTGTTGTCGTTTTTTCGCGCTTTTCAAGAAGGAAAGTATGTGTATGTAGTGGTATGTCATGTGTGTGTGTGTGAGAAGTGTAGGTGTTGGGTGTTAGTTATATAGATGTTTATATATATATATCCAAATATATATACATATAATGGTTCAAGTAAATTGGATTTCGCTTTATGCAAATTTATGCGCACAGATTGAGTGACATTAATGGATGATGAAGTCGCCAGCCATGACTGTAACGCCACAGAGAAAGGAGAGCGAAAGAGAAAGTTACGAAAAGAGATGGGTAGATAGATAGAGGAAGAGGGGAATAGAGGTTCTAGAGAAAGAGAAATATGGGGAGAAAGTCTGAGGCAAATTAGAGAATTCCTTGTGGCAGAGCCTTGAGACCAAAATGGGACTCCCCAGAGTAGAACGCGGAAACAGAACGTGCTAGTCCTGTGACCAAAAAACCAAAACCAGTTGAAGGCATCACCAGTAGCCACCATAAACCACCCACCTCAAATATATTATCTTCTCTCTAGAGCATACCCTTAATCTTTAAGTTTTACTTCAAAGATTTCCATTCTATTGACTTAAAATTAGGAAGTAGAAGTAGTTTGAGAAAGTAATTTCCCCATTTTCTGCCTAAAAATTTCCTTTTAGCTTCAGAATTTCATAAACCTTAAAATAATACAACAGAAAGCCCCCCAAAAATATTTCTTTATTAATTTAAGTAATTGACATTCCCCCAAGAAAATTCCCAGGTAATTTAAAAAAAAAAAAAGAGAAAAACACAAAACAAAAACACTCTGAACAAATTGCAATCAAAAGCCTTGGACGAGAAGGACGCAAAAGTGAAAAGAGAAATTTTCGGCTTAATTAGGAATAAACAGAAAACACACACACAGCTGGAAAAAAAAGAGGGCGTGGGAGGAGTGGCTACTTAAGGAGAGCTGGCTCATTAAGCTGTTGTTGTTGTTCCTTTATGACCATTTAAAGCATTTATGGCCAAAAGCATTTGAATGACAGGTGCGATGGCAGCAGACACAGACCTTGCTCATTATAAGCCATCCACCGCCCCCCTCCTAAAAAAAAAAAGGGAGGCAGCAACCGCATACCTCCTGGACCGCATACCCCCTCCCTCCCCCCTCTACCAGTCATTTTTTATTGTTTGTTTACAGGATCCCATAAAGCCAGCTGGAAGGACATTCCCCCGCAACTTGATTGTCACTTTTCAAAAAATGTTTATTTTTTACAATTAATTTTTAACTCAAGACCGCTTTAGTTTTTTCTTTTTGCTTTTGCTTTTAATTTATAAAGTTGTAGTTTTTTATTGCCCAGCGGGGTGTTTTTTTTTTAATTGTTTGTCTGTTTTTGTTTTCGAGACAGAAATTTAATTAGTATGGCCCGCCATTTTAGTTAGCCGCTTCTGTTTTTCTGCCGTCACTTTTCATTAAGTTGTTTGCTTTGATATTATTTTTAAAAATAACAGACAGCTTAATTGCCTTAATTAAAGACTAAAAACAAGAACAGGGGAATAGTGGAGATGTCCTACTGTAGTAGCCATGAAACATAAATGTTTTTATGATTTTTTCCTGGGATTTGGGATTTGTTCTCCATTTTTTTGCTGGCCATTCAATTTGATTTCCTTTAACTTAATTGAGAGACCTGAACCAGGACCTTTCCTTCCTTTTTTTTATGAAGCTAATCGAATTGGTTTATTTTAATTTATGTTTCTCCCCCTCATTCTTTTTTCTCTCCTTTTTTTTATTGCTTTTCTGTTTTTTTTTTTTTTGTTGCTGCCTTTTAAGGACCGCGTCACGTTTCAATTCGGAATAACAAATTCAATTTGTGCTCATTACAAAAAAGCGGCGACACAGGTCAAGCCTCCTGCCACGCCCCCGCATTGCCGCCTACTTTTTTTTAGGGCTATAAAAAACACAATGCCAAAGTGCTTGAAACTGGACACAAACAACAAAAATTTCACAAAAAAAAAAGAAAGAAAGTTTTGGGTGAAATTGAAGAAATAGAAGCAACAGTTAGCGAAATTTTTAAGGGCTTTTTATATTATTTTTTAGATATTTAAATATAATAATAATATTTAAATATAATATACACATTTTTCTTTAAAGAATAATAATTAAAATTAATAGATTTCTTTTATTTTCAAATAAAGTCCAAAATAGAGTTTTAAAATTGTTTATGGTAGTCCTTATATTGTTGCCCCCAGGACATTGAACCCTTGGAGGACCCATAAAGGCTTTCTCTTATTGCTTTAGAATATTTCAAAGGGAAACAAAAAACAACAACAACAATATAAGTAAGAAAAACAGTAGAAAATAGAGAAAGAAGGCAAGTCGAGGCGACGGCACCTCCCGAATGCGCACTTTCTCCGGTGAAAGTGCCTTGGATGGTTGGGAGAAGGTGGACCGAGGTCCGGGAGTGCCCAGGGTGGGGGTGGTGGTCGTGGGTGGTAAATAAAATTTAATATAATTACCTCCATTTGGGAGCCCTTCTTGCCCA
This sequence comes from Drosophila monieri, assembly GCA_035047585.1. Lineage (NCBI taxonomy): Eukaryota > Metazoa > Arthropoda > Insecta > Diptera > Drosophilidae > Drosophila > Drosophila monieri. Next base: position 6,775,760 of record JAWNPJ010000061.1, on the reverse strand, counting down.
TCGAACCGCCGCCGCCCGTGTGGCCGCCGCTCTGTGCGGCATTCATTTTGTTATTGTATTTGTATCTGTATCTGTATCTGTTATTTTATATCTGTATCCACTACAGGCACTCGGTATGTTTTGTATCTTAAACTGTATCTTTGTATCTGTATTTATTTTCTTATTTATTTTTTTTTTTGTATTTTCTAGTACATATAATTATTATCGTCGTGGGTCTGCGGTCAGCGGTCGAGCAATAAATCCTTCGGCCCCGCCTCCTTTTTCGACCTTTTCAATTGAAATTTATGTGCAATTTCAGTTCGTTTTCCACTGTGCATTAAGGTTGCGTTTAAAAGATTTATTTCATTATTTTCGACTATGGATATTTGATTTGATTTTGGTTTATTTTCCTTTATTTTTTCTTTTATTTTTGGGTTTTGGTTTGTTTTTTCTGATTCTGATTTAGTTTTGGTTTGGTTTTTGTTTGGCCTTTTGCTTTAGCCGCTTTCTGGTATCTTTTTGGCCAACACTTTGGCACGCCCCGAAATTCAAGTCAAGTGAAATTGCTCTTTTTTCCCCACAAGAACTATTTCTTTGTTTACACAGTGAGAAATGGTTGAGGATTAAAAAGTTGTAGACATCTTGTTTGAATTCTTATAAAAATTATACAAGTTTTGAATATGTATTTTCTGATTTCCGAATCTTGTAAAATTTTCAAAAAATGTTCTTAGTGTGTTTTGTTGCAATTTGTATTTGGGAAAGTTTTCCCGGCAGCATCTCCATGCTAATGATACACAACTAACTCAGTGGATCTGTCGGGGGGTGACGGAGTCTGGGGGGACTGGGTGTGGGAGGTGGGTGTGGCCCGCTGCAAGCATGAGATGAGACACTTGAGCACGTCGTCCGCCTTTAATACAATGTCTATGGCTCGGCGGACAAAGAAAAGCTGAAAACAGAAACTTAAGCTGAAGTTGAAACTTAAATAAGCCAACAAAAGCAACAACATCGGTCAGAAGAATAAAAAAAGAAGGAAAACAATAACAACAAGGACATTTGTGTGCGGTTAATGTAACTATATACGGGCACTTGAAGTCCTTGCCATCAACATATCGCATGACTTGTCACCCGCTCGAAGGATAAGATGCTAAAGAAGATGATACAAGCGGAAGAAAGAGATGGCCAGATGGCCAGAGACAGAGACAGTGAGAGGGACAGAGAGCCAGGCGTTGATAATGTCCTTTGAAGCGCCAACAAAGTTGGTCAAAATTATCCGTAAGATATCAAATGAAAAGCACACCAAAAATAATAATATATTTAAAAAAATAAATAAATAATTGAATATAAAATCTAGGGACTTGGAAAAAAGTGGCAGATAGACGTCTCTCCTTCTTAGTCCTTCGCCCAAAAAAAAACAAATCAATGAAAAAGGCTTTGCGAAAAAAGATTCCCGAAACAAACTTCAAATAAAAACTTGCCAATGGAGAAACCCTAAGTGTCATTGTGTTTATTAACGACAAAGTTTTGGATGAAACTAAGCGGGTTATGGTTGGTTAGAAGTCGCTTCTTGTTGAAACTTTCTCTAATACTTTTCTACAAAGAGAGGCGAGAACATAATCCAATAATAGAAGTCTCGGGTCAAAGTTATACTGCATACATTTGCTTTAATTTTTCCAGCGAATGGCACAAAACTTTCAGAGATCCTGAGATTTTTTCCATTGTTTATTCTTAGAAATATACAACAAAATAATATAAATATTTAAAAAATGCGTTGAAAGAAAATAAGATATTTAATAAAATAAAAAATAAAGTAACTCTCAAACAAGTTCCATTGATAGTTAAAAGTATTTAATAAAAATTAAAAACAAACATGGGCAAGGATGCAGGCACTACATAGAGCCATCAAAAAAAATATTGGCATAATGTTAAATAAAAATAAAAAATGTAAATAATAAAATAAGAGACCACCGAGGACCAACTAACCATCTCGTTACAGACTCCACAGTATTTCGTAAAAAGTATTTTTGAAAAGTTAAACCAGAAAAGAAGAGCACTGAAGTAGTGAGAGCTGAGTTAGAACCCAAAGTTTTCAATAAAAAAAATAATATTAAATATTTTTTAAAGTTAAATCAGAAAAGAAGCGCACTGAACTAGTGAGAGCTGAGTTAGAACCCAAAGTTTTGAATAAAAAAAAAAATAATATTAAATATTTGGAAAGTTAAATCAGAAAAGCAGGCAACTGAACTAGTGAGAGCTGAGTTAGAACCCAAAAATAAAATAAAAATAAAATAGAAAATTGTTTAAAAATAAAAATAGAAGAAAACGAGAAGTTGACTGTTTGGAAATCAGAAAACTAATGATTTGGTGGAAGGAGAGGACGCCTTTTATACAGTTTTTGGGACAGGAAAAAAAAAAACTCAAGGCCTACTAGGTTTGACAAATTTATGATTTGGAAGCGAAAACTGTCGACTGATTGTAAGGTAACACTAACAGTGGCAATATGCTGGCCTATCGAATACAATCCCTGTTATCGAATCTGATTGCGAATCTGAAACTTGCAAGATGAAAATCGAATCTCCCGAGTCCCACTGGGTTCCCAGCTTATCTAAATGGCCTTTCAAGGCTCTACTCCGCCAAATCTAGCACTCATTTCTTATTTTTTAAATTTTGTTCGTTTTCTTTCCATTTTTTGTAAAGTTTTCCGTTTGCGGGTTAATGCCGCAAGATGACAGGAAATTTTAATAAACTTCTGGCGTGCGTGTAAGTGTGCTGTGTGTCATGCATAGAAATGTTTTTTCAAAAGGAAACTTTCGGATAAAAGGATGTGGGAAAAAATCTAGGCAAGGAGAAAAAAGAAATAGAATAAAATCGAGAGAGTGGGGGGGGGGAGGCCAAAGTGAAAGATGATGAAGGCAATTTATTCGAACCCTTAAGCCTTTGATGGGCTGCCTGGTGGCGGTGTAGTATTAGACTGGTGAAAGGACCCAGGACAATGCTCCTTAGACCAGCCTAATTGCTGTTGTTTGTCTCTCTCTGTGTGTGTGTGTGTGTTCTTTTTTTCTGTTTGTTACTCTTAATTTTTTGTTCGCCTTGGCCTATTAATTTGCCTAAAAGTTGGCCCCCGAAGGGATGAAATTAGAGCCAGACAATCAGGGGATAGACTGTTTGTTGTGTTTGAGATTCTGGAGCTGGAATCGCTTTGTTTTTATGCATTTGCTACGTGATTTAATTAGTTGACGCTGTTTCTGCCAAATTGCTGCACGGGGCGATGCCTGACTGTTGGTTAATTACCAAAGTATTATTAACATATTGCCCTCGATAAACGATAACGATAAACGATAGCCGTAATGGTATGTAAAGCCACAAAAAGCAAAGAGAAATAAAGGTATCAAAGCCAATCCAAAAATAAATAAGGTAAGAAATCAACAGAAATCAGCATTTTTCTCAGGCACAAAAGGAAGCCAGACAACATAGGCCCCGGCAGGACATTCACCATTCAGGATACGGGATTTTACGGGCTCTTGGGGCAATCAGCATTCAAACAAAGGACAGAAAGAGCGAGAGACCGCCAATGTAAGAAATTCCTTGGCAATTTGTGTCAAGATTCTTCTCTCTTTTTTTTATTCAAGCAATCTGTGCTGGCAACAGGCTGCTTTCGGTTCCAAATCCGTTCCTCAATTCAAATCCAAAACCAAATCCCACTTCGACTTTTACTTGGATTTCGGCGTAATCAGACAGAGCGGTAAAAGCAAAGGCCACGCGGCGTATACTTGATTTTGTCTCAGGCACTTTGTTTTCTTTTCGTCCCCTTTCTCTTTTATTTATTTATTTTTTGCTGCCTTTTCTGTTTGCTAGCCAACTTCTTTGGCCATCACAATTGATGGCCCAAAAGCCAAATTCGTACCGACACACCTCAAGTCATTAGCATTTGCATTTTTTTAGCTTGACATTTTTTCTAAGATTTCTATGAACTTTAAATAGAGTTTGAATTACTTTAAAATTGTTTAAATAAAATATGCCTCTTCTTATTCTATTAATAATTAATTATAAACAAATTAAATTTAAATTTATTTTCCATTTATAAACCTATTTTTTGGGATAATAATTTCTTTACTTTAAGGTTTTTATTCAAATATTCTTCATAAAGTCTAGCCTAACTTTATCCCAAAATTTATTCCCTTTTTCAATGCCCTTTGTTTTCTTTCCCTAAATCATTTTTATGACTTTTTTAATGGATTTTTTATGGCAATACTTTAGAGCTTTGGTTTTAGCCAATTGTCAATTAACAAATTTTCGCTTATTTTTTTTATAACACTTTTTTTTTATAGCTAAAGCCACAACAACAAACATAAAAAAAATTAAGCATTAAAACCTTTTATATTTTAAATTATTTTCTTACAGCAGATAATTTTTTACAAGAGATTATTTTTTTCTAATTTTTTAAAATTTTATTTTTGATCTATCTATGATTTATTTGAAATTTAAAATTTGTTCAGTTTGAATTTTTGAATTTTTAACGACCGATCGCCAGACGCGTTTTCGGATACGCGCGTTTTCCGAGCGTTTTGCTTCCGACTTGCACAGCGACTTGCGACTTTAACAGCGTGCGTTGTGGGCAGAACTGAGAAACCGAATTTGAGAAAAAGGCAGGAAAAGTGCCGAATTAACGCAGCAGCCGCATGCTGGCTGGAGCTTTTCCTTCCCGCCGCCCTTCAATGGCTTTTCCCCGAACTGCCCGAGTACCCTACTGCATAAAAGCTGCCGCCGTTTGTGGCACGCAAGCTCTGCCGTCACGTGGCAGCATTGAAAACGTGGTCAGTGGCATGTGGCACAACTAACGCCGAAAGTGGCGAGCAAAACAAAATCAGCAAAATCAGGGAGCAAAATAAATATAAAAAAAATAAACAACAAAGGGGAATTTAAAAAATATTTTGTGTTTTTTTTATATTTTTTAATGAAAATGAAATTAGAGTTTTAAAAAAAAATATTCTTTTGGAATTTAAACTTCTTAGAAAACCTTAATTTTGAAGCCTAAAATAAACCATAAAGGAATTGCTTTCCTAACCAAAAATATTGGCTAAAAAAACTTAATAAAAATGCAAAGACTTCTGCATTTTGAATTTAAAAGCAACAATTGACTTATGAAGTCCATCTGCCTGGAGCTTAAATCTTAGGCAATGATTAAAGTTAATTAAATTCTGTTCGGTCCCCCAAGGACTGTTTGTAAGGTCAATGATTAACCCCCAGCACCCCCACGTAGGTGTCTAATAAATAAAATTTCATTCCTCGTTAGTCAGAGATGAATAATGTGTTGAGTCCCAGGCAAGTCACCTGTGCAAACAAATCCAAAACAAAAAACATTAAGAAAGGGGGATAAGGAAGGCTAAGGGTTAACCGAAAGCTGTTGATCAAGAAGCCTATGGGGTAAGGGGGCTTCTGTTTGTTTTGACTTCGCGTCCATTTAGCATATTTCATGGCCAGCAACCTCGACCACAGTCCCGCCCACAGGCCTGCCCACACTTCGGCCCCCTCCCTCACGGGCACATGAAAAATCCTTTATGGCAAGTGAATGGAATAACCAAACAGTCTGAAAGCAAAAAAGGCGAAAACCTGAATGAAAGTCATTGCCGAAAGGCAACTGCATAAAAAGTATGCCCGCAGACTGTAAAGTTTTTTCTGGCTTCTATAGTTAATGCCCAATAAGCAATTTCCCGCTCTATTCTTTGGCCGATTTCCAAGAAAGTTTGTCACGGAAAAAAGTGAAAACTCAGCAGCAGCAGCAGCAGCAGCAACAGGGGGGTCATAAATTTTGTTTTCGGCCAAAACGAAACAGCTTTTCATTGCCATGCCTGCCAATGAAGTGCCGAAAGGCCAAGTGCAACACTGCGTATGCTTAATGCCACTATACACCGCAGGAAAACGCACAAAAAAAACCAAAAAGAAATGCTTTCAAAAGAAGAAAACTTCTATGGAAAGGAAACTTGCATTTTCAGCGGTTTTATTTGCGTTTTTGTCAGTTTGAATTTGAGTTCTTTTTAGCTTTTCGAATAGGAACTCAAGCTTGCGAGAGAAGCTTTTCCCTTTTAAAGGATTTTAAGCTCAGAGAAAGCTTATCTTCTGGACTTGCAGGACCAGAAAGCTTACGAATTTCCACAACAACAAAAAGCTTCTAAACACAAAGGATTATTATCCTGCAAAAGTTTTAAAGTTAAGCTAGCTTTTTGAATTTTAAATTTAAATTTGAAAAGACGGTATTTTCAAGAAGTCCTTTTCTTGTGAGCTTCCGCAGCTTTCAAAGAAAAGAATTCTACAACGTTTTAAAGAATAACCAGAAGAATAAGGAGAATCTAATGATTATTAATCCCTAAAACTAAAAATTATAGAAGCTAAGACACAATATTACTTTTAAACTACATAACTATCATTTATTGTATAGACTTTTTAAAGCCTCTATACTTTGTAGCCTTTGAAGAACCTTAAAGTTGCGTCTTTTTTTAAGTCCAATTTTCACGATTTTTTTTTACTAGCCATTAAAAAAAACCGTAACAAGTTCCAATAGTTGAACTAATTGTTAGATTTTTTCCCCTTTGCAGCAAATAAGTGGTTTCTCCCTCGTTGAAATTAAAGTTTTTATGTCACTGAACTTATGGCTTTCCCATGGCCAAGTTTCTGCCCCACTTGCCGCACCATACTTGCCCCACAACTTGGAAAACAAAAAACACTTTTTGAAAAAAGAACCCCCCCTCCGACTATAAAGCGCCACTCATCAAATGCAGTCTGAAGCAGTTTAATTGCAAATGGCAGCCAACTCGGCTGGCCAGGCAATTACAGGGTACGCCAGATGCCGGAGAGAAAGGGGGCCGTGGTTGGCTCCTCCTCCCGGGTGGTTGGAGAACTAAATGAGATCTGGAAACCCTGGAAACTGAGCCCATAACTAGGGTCATTCAGAAAGGGTTCAAATTACTATGATGGAGAACAAAAAGAGGGACTACAAATAATGGGGGAAAAATATAATAAATAGGAATAAGAAAAACACATAAAAAATATAATTAAATTAGTGGAAAAGAAAAAATAATTTTAAAAAGAAAAGGACTAAAGATTGCCTTTTATTTCAATTGAAAATTTCTAAGAAAACTGTCTTGATTTTCCGAGTTTTTCAAGCACTCTAAAAAATCTCTATTTAATATTTAAATATATTTTTTGTTAAGTATTTATATTTTTTTTCAGTGCTTAGTTGTTTTTCCTCTCAAACCGGGAATTAAAGACAGTTGCTAGCAATTCCCCCCTTTTTGTGCCCAGAAGCGACACTGGAAATGCATTTGCCATGGGCGGGGATCGTCGAATGTCCTCCCCCGTATTGCCTCACCCCTCCCACAAGCTCCCCCACTTTTTCCATTTCCATTTCCACCTGCAACTGCAACTGCATCGCCACCCACCATCATCATCTTCATCATCGGGCACTTGTCTGCCGCTCTTGTGGCGCAGTTTCTATTTCTATTTTCATCCTCGCCGGCATCCTTTAGCAGTTTCCGCCATGCTGACGCACAGATGGGGTGCACAGTACACAGAGAGAAAAAAAATATATATATATATTTTATCTATAAAAGGGTTATTTTGAGACTTGATTTCTAAGAAAAAGTGGGAAATGGGGGGGTTTTTCAAGTTAAGGCCTGAAGATAGAAGATTTACACATTTTTTCTAAATTAATTTCTCTCAGTGCCTGTTTAATAGGTTGTGGGTGGTTTTAAGATATAATGGCAGTAAGCAGGGGGGCGTGGTTAGCCACATCCTTTCCGCCTTCCATCTCGGCCATCTTTTGGCCTTAGTTTGCCATTTTTCTTCATCTTTTGTGCGCGTTGATGAATTCGTTAGACGTCGTCTCCCTCACCACCCCCTTTACTCCCCTCCTCCCCAGATCGTTATTGTTAAGGAAAAACACACCACCACCCCCTTTTATACCCATACCCACACCCATGGTCACACCTTTGGGGCAATCGTGCCCTGGTTGTAAACAACAGAAAAGAATGAAAACAAAAAGCCGCATTAAGTGAACATTTCACTGTCCTCCTCCTTGACGTCAGCAGCAGTTGGAGTAGCAGTTTCGGTAGCAGCCAGAGGAGCCGCAGAAACCAGAGAACCAGAGCCAGAAGGATCCGGAGTTGAAGCGCCTCGTATAGCCGGAACAAAAATATCAAACTGGAAAAAGCCACAGAAAGCTAGGGCTCTTTGGAGAGCGAGGGGGTGTCTAGATCTAGATCTGGAGACTTTGGTTTGAAAAATAATATTCTATTCAAAATGAATAAATATTATTAACTAATATTTATTTTTAAAAAAATGTTTAAACTTCTTGGACCTATGGTTGACAGGACAGACATACCCCCCTTCTCGTATAGAGTATTCAGAAATGAAATCTGACGACAAACCGCAGGATGTGCAAGTGAGCTAAAAAAGGATACAAAACAGCAGCCATCAAGTGTCAGGACAATAAGGATATCAAGGTGCTAGTCAACTCGGAAAAATAAAAGCGAAATTGTGTTAATTCTCAACAAGACAAATGGAATTCCATTCCATTTAAAGGACTTTAATTATCATCCAGTTATCACTGACTTTTCCATTATTCGAAAATAATAATTGGGAAATGGCTTTTGTGAGAAAAATTACTCTTTTAATTTGTATTTTTCTCCATTTTCAAAAGGCTCACTTCCAATATTATCGTCCTGATGTGCAGCAGGACGATGATCCGCAACGGCCTGTCCGCAAACCGAGACCCGGGGAGAAGTCCCAGAGCAGCTGGCGGCGATCCGAGGACGATCAGGATCAGGAACAGATGCAGGCTCTGGACTCGGAACAGGATCAAGACGATGAGCTCTGGTCGCGGGAGAATCGAGAGTGTCCTACGAGGATTTGTTCGGCGGAAAATGCGAATGCCTTGCGATTCGAAAAGCCATGGGGCAAAAAACCGACAACGGCGAAGAAACTCATAAAGGACGACAAGGATACGCATAAAATGGCCATGAAATATGAGGATGATGACGAGGACGACGGCAATGATGAGGACGATGACGATGACGACGACGACGACGATGATGAGGACGAGGATGATGAGTATTTGAGTGACGGCGAGCAGGAGGCTTTTATGTCCAGGATGACCTGTCTAATGAGGTCCTTGGACACCCACACCCGGGCCATCAACCGCAATCTCAAGATCCTGCAATCCCGCTTGAACAAAGCCCACGACAGAAGCAATAAGGGTTCCACCTGCCGGAAACAGGACTTCAGTGCCCATCCGAAAGGGAAATGGTTCGAAAGTCCCCAGCACGAGCAGAGAGACCCCCAACAGTGTGTTCCAACCAAGACGATCAACAGTCGCCAGGATAATCTATACACTCCCCTTGGACCTCATAGTCCTCTGAGGACTGAAAATCTCCAAGATTCTCAAAGGCCGCAGAGTCTTCAAGCTCCTCAGAGATCTCAGAGTCTTCAAAGATCTCCAAATCTTCAAGATCTTCAAAGATCTCAACCACTGCATGATTCTCAGAGTCTTCAAGAGCCTCAACGCCCGCAAACTCTTCAAGAACCTCAAAAATCTCAAGGTCCTCAGAGTCCACAAAGTTCTCCAGGTCCTCAGGGTCCTCTGGGTCCTCAAAGTCGTTCATCTAATGCTGATAATCATCAAATGCTTTCTCCACTCTTAAAGCTCATCAATCGTCCGGCCGCCCTGCAATCCAAACAGGACTCGTCGGGATATTGGATTCCTGCACCCGTCAACACCCGCTCTGAAGCCATGAGCCTCGACGATATGGCCTCCAGTTTCAATAAGAGGCCGAAGGGCAATCAGCGCGAGCGCTACGAGGAGTACGAGGCACGTCTCCGACGTCTGATGGCCAATCGGGATGCCATCGAGAGGAACGTCATGAAAGTGATGACCCCACAGCGAAGAATGCCGCTGGGATAGGTTTTCTCTTCAAAGATTTTTGTCTTTAAAATAGGATTTTACACAAATTGGATTCCAAAGAATAGAAAATAAAGAATAAATGATTTAAATAATCGTCGAATAGTTTCTTTTTTATGAATATTATAAAATTTGTCACATTTTATGGCTTTAAAAGAAAATCTTATTTCACAAAACACCTTCATGGAAAACCTGAAATCGCAGCTATCCCTTCGATTTCCATCAATTTTTGACACATAATCCATGGACTACTGGAAAATCTTTCAAATATTCAATTTTCTATGGAAAACCATAAAAAAATTCAGGAAACATAGTAGTCTGCGGATTATTTCTGTCCATGTACCAGACCCTGCCCCCAACTCCATTCATTCAACTCACAGATCTCGAACAATAAGCATCTAAAAAAAAAAAATAATACAAAAAAAATAATATCTCTAAATCCAAAAAACTTGGAAAAGCACAAAAATGTATGTGTTTTTTCATGCCTTTGGCTTTTTATGCCTGGGCATTGGAATGGGAGTTTCTGGAATGGTTGTTGCGCCCGTTCCTAAGGAATCGCTTCTCAATTACGCTGATGAGGTGGAACAGAGCCAGGTACTGAGTAGGATGAACAACTCTAATCTAGCAACAATTTCGGCCATGGACGTGATGGAGGACATGGAGATGGACGAGATGACGATGGCCACCACTCCCAGCGACTTCAAGCAAATTGCAGAGGAAATCGAGAGGCCGGTGAAGCTCAGCAAAAGGATAAAGTTCAAGACGTTAGAGAAGATCGTGCAGATCACCCCCGGATCACCCCTGATGTCGCAGCTGCAGCCGCCAAGGAACTGGGCGAGATCCTGGTCCGATTTCCTCAGCCGATCGGATGCGTTGAGGCACACCCGCAGAATAGTGATCGGTATCCAGAAGGACGACGAGGATAATGAGGACAGTGATCGCTAGTATTAGATGTCTTCACCAAGAAAACCACAAACCCCATAAAAGAACTGCTACAAAAAAAAAACCAAAAAACTAAAAAAAAATAACACAAAAAAAATAACACAAAAAAAATAACACAAAAAAAAATAACACTACCAAAAAGAACAGTTCCGGTTCTTCTTTACAAATTTAATGTTAGTTTTTCGTTACTTGTTAATTTTTTTATTTGGCTGCTAACAAGTATAGTGTTTCACAAATAACACAACAAAATAAAAAACACAAAACACTTAAAACATTTGTCTTTCTTTTTTAAGAATAAGGAATTATTGGGTTTTGTTTTGTCTAAATTTGATTTTTCATAAAAATATAGAAATATAATTTTATTTTCGTATAAAATGACATCAAAAGCAAGGCCATCTGTTCCTTTTTTAAATAATATTTCATAGCCTACTTTTGGGAGCAGAAATAAAAAATCCCTTTTTAGTTTGAAACCAAGTAGGCTTTATACATTTTTTGACAGATGAGAAAAAATTTAATAAAAGCCTAAACAATCGTAAGAAAAAATTTGTAAGACAAGAAAAAGAACAACTCTCCAAGAACCTTGCTCTAAAAAAAAGTACATTCTTAAGCAGGTAAGTTAGTGACAAAAAAGAAATCATAAAAATTAACAATTTAATATTTGATATTTCATTTTGAATATTTCTTTAAATGAATTTTAATCGAAGCACTCCCTTCGAATTGCGGCTGACAACAATTGCAATTTGTTGCTCAACTTTCTGCCAAATCGTCGAATTGAATCGAGTCAACTTTGACAGATTTTCCTGTTGAGTCAGCCGGAAGATTTCCCCAGTCCCTCCTCGCCACCCTGGGCCGCCCCCTTACATTTTTCCCTAGATTTTCCGACCAGTTTTGTGCCAACTTTTCGTGGCTGAAGTGCCAAAGCCAGTCAATCATTCATTTCAACTGCAGCAACCGGTTGCAGTAGTCGGCTGCCGAAAAAGTTGCCAGCTCTGAGTTCTGTCAAATTAGTGCAGCCTCTTTCAGTTGTCAAAGCACAACCAGCCACGCCCACAAGCCCACTAGCCCCCTGAATCTCTCCCCAAAAAAGTGTTAGGGCGGAATGGGAGCAGCGGCAATTTTGTTTCAATCCGGGTGACATTTTTTGGATAGAAAATTCTAATTTTTAAACGAATGTTTAATGCCCTTTTAAAAGATATTTTTTAATTCATATTTTAATATTTTTATTTAATTAAAAATAAATAAATTTTATGGAGAAAAATGTTGATACTTTTTTGAGGAAAAAGTCAACTACCAGAGAACTGCTATTCCCTTTATTGTCACAAAGGCATATGTGAATTTTCCATTTTCCAAACTTTTCATCCAACTTTTCTGATTCTCATGCGTGTGTGTGAGTGGCAATGTGTGTGACATGTCTTTGTGTTGGTGAACTTGTGGGTTTTCTTATTTGCCAAACGCTTGTCGCTCGACTTGCCTCCAAATGGCTCAAAGCAATTTTCAAATTGTTTTCACAATCACAACAAAATCGATTTGCAAATATCCCTCCAACAACAAGTGCCACGCCCACGACCAAATGTGTCCAAGTGTGTGTTTTGTGAGAATGTGTTTTATGTCTGTTTTCTAGCAACAATTATGTCCAGAAAGCAGTTAAATGTTTATGCCCCAAAAGAACCAGAAAAAGAGGACAGATTTGTTCCACGGATTTCCTGTGATTTATTTCCGCTGATAAAGTGCGATTTCTAAAAGCGATTTATTCAAACAAATCTTAGTCCTTTCTTCTTTTATTCACAGCCCCCCTATGCCTTTTTTTTTGTCAATTCAGCTGATTGTTTTTATGTTCTTGTCAATTGTTTTGTCGCCTTTTCTCTTCACGGTTTTGTTTATTTTTTTTGTATACTTTTATGAGGTACTTTTCTGGACTTTTCCGGCCTGTTTCTGGCTGCCTCTCCATCGGCCGGCATCGTATAATAACTCATCGAGGGCCGCCGCCGTCCACGGCTGGCTAAACATCTACAACTTTTCAGTCGGTTTCAGTTTTTTATTAAATTTTTGCTCGCCGCGACGTTTAATAAACGAGAAATAGCTGGCATAGCATCGCGCCACATGGCGTATACTTGATGTGTCAAGCGCGGGCCAGGACGAAAAAGTAAGGAGGACGAAGGAGGACGAAGGAGGACCAAGAAGGAGGATGGCAACCGCAGCTTAAATGCCAGTTTAAAGAGGGGTGGCTGGGTGGGCTAGGGGAGGGAGGACCTGTGTGGGCTGGCCTGGCCCAAACTAAATTATGAATGAACGAAAAGGTGGAAAAAATAACGTCCCATCTGTGAAAATTTTAACTGAGAAAAATGTTGACATTTTTCTAATTCAATTTTGTTTGCTACTTTAGATAATTAAAAAATTAAATGTTAGAAAAAAAATCCTACTAGGTATTATAGGAGAAACGAGAAGAGTACCGGGTATCATATAGTTCTTATTTTGTTTTAAAATTTTTTAAAAAATTTGTAAATAAATCTTAAACTCTAATTAAGAATTTAATATCTTTGGCTAATTTAAACTTATATTTTAATAATAGAATCGATAGTTATGTAGTTAAAAGTAAAGGAAAAAAATTCCCTTTTCTAAAACTTTTTTGGAAAAACCCTTCTTAAATTTGATATTTCCCAGATTTCTGCTTAAATTTCCCATAAATATCCTGTCATTTGATTTAACGAATGTTGGACATCCAGACCTGCCAGACATTCGAACAAGAAACACCTGATTGTGATCAGTGGAAGGAAAAGCAGAATCCTTGCCTGCCTTGCACTTTGCACTTGTCTTGGCAAGGTCACAACAGGTGCAGGCCAAAGGGGGGCAGCGGGGGTGGGAGGTGGGTGGAGGGTAGTTGCAAGTAAGGATGGTTGCAAGTAGAAATGGGTTTCGCCTCTAGGGTGGTTCTAGCTGGTTGCCTCTGCTGCTGAACTTGAACTTTGTCAGAACAGAACCGAAAACAGATGCTCGCCTGTCTGCTAAGTCGGCTTTAATTATGGCAGACAACACTTGGCCAAAAAAGCAGGGGTGCTGGCCAGGGGGTGCTCAAGGAATAAAACGACAACAAAAAATGAGAATGCTTATTGTATGTAACCTACATCTATCCCTGAGCAATTAAAGGCGAGGCTACAAATTCCTCACACGCCTCGCTCATAAATTCATGCCCAACGCCGCCATAGAAAGAGAGGGCTATCTGGCCCCTAGAACGAGACGGCAACAGCATAGAAATGGCGACAAGAATTCCGAGAATTCTTCACGCATAATTCTTAGCCATATTTTGCGCTATTTATTTAAGGCCAAAAACTTTTCCATTCCTTCAAATGAAATATGATGCCCCAACATAGAGCTTTACCTTTACCTCTCAGATATATATATATGTCTTAAGGGGGTTGGGGGGAGAGGGGGAGGAGTGGTGGTGGAAACGGCGGCAACATAATCATATTCATGACAATATAATGGCATCGTTAGATAGGCACAGCCAACAACTCAGTCGACTGGAAGTCCTAGGCAACCGCAGAGGCAGAAAAAAGGGAGGAGGGAGAGCCAAGCTTCGGATGAAACGAATTCCAAACACCCTTCTCTTGTATTAATTACAAAAACTTTAATTAAAGGACTAAAGACTAGAATCTAAAGAACAAAGTAGAGGTCTGGCGGGCAATAGGGCATAGTTATAGATACCCATAGCTACAAATATAGTTTCGATAAAAAAAAAGTAGATATTCTTAAGCAAAACTATAATTTTTTGTGAAGGAAAGAACAAATGGTCACACTTATAACCTTCCAAGCCCTAATTAATGTCAAGAAATGATTTCTTTACAAATTCAAAACACCCTCTTAAAGGGCATAGAAGAAAAAAAGTGAAAACCAAAAGCAAAAGTCGCTTTCATTTAAATTTTTTTTTCCACTTTACGCCAACGGCTGTCCATTAGCCAAGTCAGCAGGCATGGCCAAACAACAAAGGCACTAAGGGGGTCCAGAAGCAGGCCTAGAGGCTCTGGCTCTAAAGAGGCGGAGGCATCCGGAGGCAGGACTCTCACTGGCAACTTCATAAATTCAGTGTCCTGTCAGTGGCGCATTAATCAGGACACGTTGCCAACTTGTAAAGTTCCTGGACGGTTTTCACTTTTACTTTTTTTGTAGCCACCGCTTCCGTATTTCCTTTTTTTTTTTTTTGGGTAACAAATTAATTTTATTATCACCATAAGGTGAACTGGAAAATTATGGACAATGATTGCACATAGTCCTGATGGAATAATTTTGAAAATTATACAGGGATTAAGAGTGTTTTTAAGTTGATTAAATTAGGGAAATGATTAAGTAATTTGTTCCTTGGGGGAAATAGGCAATAATTCTATTAAATTCTATTAAAAAGAACCACTCTTTAACTCCCTTTATATGTTAACCCTTTATAGTCCCCTTAACCCTTAACCCTTTTCTTTTAATTTAATTATTAAATTACAATTAAAGCAATAAAATATATAATTTTTTGTACTCACCGAGTGCTGCTTGGTTAACATTTAATATTTTTTTAAATATCATAATTATTTTTGACATTTGTCGTGTGAATATTTTTCGATTTTGAATATAGATATTTTTCGGGTTTTGGTGACACATAAGTACACATACATATACATACATATTTACATACATACATATATATATTTTGGTTTTTGTTGGACGTGTGTTGTGGTGTGTGAGTGTGGTGTGCATGTTGTTGAGGGGAGTGGCGGGGGAATAGAAGAGAAAAAGAAACAAATATATATATAATTTTTTTCCATTTATATAAAGATATGTAATATAATATATATAAATATTTAATGAGATTTCTTTTTTTTTTTTTATGTGAGAAGGGATATATGATACGGGTCTTATGTGTGGCTGAGTGTGTGGGAGTGTGAGTGAGTAGATGGCATGCGGGAAGCTAGAAAAAGACAGACTAAGCTCTAGAAAATATGCTACAAAAAAAAAGCCAAAAACTCACATGCACACTGAAAAAAAGAATATACTAACATACAACTTACCTGAGTAAAATATCAGAGAGAGGGAAGAAAATCTAATAAATAAATCTTTTCAAAGGCAATCGAGAAAAGAAGATTTACGCCTTTGGCTGACAATTTCCTAAATGCTGACATCCATTGATTTCGACAATCGAAAAGGGGTGAAGGACTAAAAACATTATTTGATTGTTTCAGTCTCAGTTTCAGTTTCAGTTCGAGAGTTTCAATTTCGAATTTTTTTTTTCATTCCCATTTTTATTTGGATTTTTCCGCCTGTTGCCAACCAAACCAAATGTCACGTTTCGTTTTTATTTCAATTTGCAATGCGAACAGGAACACACACAAGTCCCGGGGTATCCGAGACCTGGGAGGGCCTCTACAAATCTGATTTTGAACTCAATCAAGCATGTCAGGTCCTGGCTAACAGTTACGACAACAACAGGATATACCACCACCCACTACACAATCCACTGAAACCACTCTCAACCCAACCACCTACCCGTCAGTGAAACACCACAGTGGTTAATTAAAGGTCACAAATTCAATTTGAAAGTCAGATACTAAAAGCTGGGAATATTATTAAGTGGATTTGGAATTATGATAAGGCTTGCCCTTGAAGAAATTTAAGAAAGATATGATTCTGGTTTCGAGGGTGTAGAGAGTTTAATGGGATGATTTTTAAAAAATAAAATAAAATTTATTCAAATAGGAATTCAAGAAAATACAAATCATTTTCATTTTGTTGTTGAAGGATCTGTTTGAAGGATCTGTTTTGATCCTTATCCTTAATCACGTTAAAAAATATATATTTAGTGAAAAAAGTAAAATTAAAAAATATTTATGGCTTGTGTTATAATTCTCAACCAGCTCTGGCAAGGGCCGACCTCTATATAAGGGCGACGAAATTCAGAATTTTTTTTTTTTTTCTTCTTTAATAAATAATAATATAAATGCCTATTGTAATAACCAATACCCGGTACTTTTATTACTGCTATTTCCTTTGAAGAACTAATGAAAGACAAGATATTTAATAATTTATTCCAATGATTCCCCATCTTTTCCAAAGATTTCCACAACAACTGACAATGAAGATAATTGATTTTGATGAATATCTTGTCAATATTAACCCACTGTTGCCGTGACTTAATGCATCAGCATGTGTCCATGTCCCTGACAATGGCTCTGGCCAGTAGTTTTTGGCCAATGCCCGTCGGCAAATTCGGAATTGGCCGTTGCCAGTTGCCAGTTGGCAGTTGGAAAGTTAGTTGTTGGCGCAACGTGCAATGCATTTGATTCGATTAACGCCACAACCAGCCACGCCCTCGTCGCCCGCCCCCGGGCAACTGAAAAGTGAATTTGTGATCCATCAACTGGATGGAATCAGTCAGGCTTGAATCATAGATGATGCACCACAAAAATTGTGGCACAGTTGCATCCTGTTTTGTGGTTGATTTTTCGCCAGAAGCTTCCAGCAAATTAATTTGCCAAATGGGGAAAACGGCAAGGGAAATGCCAAAAGGGAAACGAGTTGGCAAAACCTATCATCCAATATCTTTATAGTCAAACATCACTGATTCATTTCGATTAAAACCGTTTGGCTTGTAGACAATTTTTTTCCTTATATAACCAAAAGGGAAACAAAATTGTGGAGGAAAAATTGGAAAATTTCTGCCTGTCGATGCACAAGATTACAGACTTTCGATTTCCCCTCACAACCAAACACACGCACACACACACGACCCACGAAATGGTTTTCCTTTCGGTTTTTCCTCCTTTTTCCACTTTTTTTCATGAGAAGGGGGGAGTCTCGTTATCCTTGAGCAGACTAAACTACATTTTATAATGGAATTTGCCAAATATGCAGTTTCCAAAGCATTTTGCTTAATTAGTTGACTCAAACAACAAATTTTTGGAAAATGTGCAACATTTTGGGGCAACACTAGAAGAACTTAAAAAAGATAGGAATTAATAGGTTTGGAAAAAATCAAACTTCTAAAATTCCCTTTTTAACAAAATATTCAATAAATCCTTTTCAAAAATTACCTACGAACATAAATCCATTAAAATATTTCTGCACTTTACCTACAGAAATAAAAAAAAAAAAACCATAAATCCCAGAGCCATGAAAGCCGCTTAGTGGAAAATATTGTGCAACTGCATTGGATTCATTATTTTTTTTTCTCCTGCCACATTTTTCTATATTTTTTCTTGTTGCTTCTCCTTGAATGTGGAGGAGGTGGAGCCGGAAAGGAGGAGGAAAAACCACCCGATTTTCCATGGCAGCCCCACATGTTATTCCTACGCTTTATGGCACATAATCAAATGGTTGGATTTGGCTGTTTAATGAGCTTCTTCCACATCAACTGTCCCGCATTTACACTCCAACTACAGACATATCATTTATAAAATATATATATAGTTCTGTGGGTGTCTGGTAGCACGAAAAAAAAAAGGAATATCCTATTACCAGTGAATGGGAAACTAAAAACAAAAAGAAAGCCATCTGCGGGGATGATAATCCCCTTATGCTCTGCACTAAAAATTTATGTGAGCATTTTATTGGTTCTTAAAAAAGAAATGCGAAAAGAACAACATCAAAATTAAGGAAAATGTGGAAACCCAAACATCATCATAAAAAGAGAATGGAAAATGGAGCAAGGAAGAAAGAGTTTAAGCTTTTTCCGGACAAGGACTTTAATTTTCATTTGGTTTTGATTTTTCTTGATGTGGTTTTTGGGTCTTTAATTATGACTTTAATTCGCAATATTTCAATTTATCCAACATTTCAATTTATGTAAAAAATGAATCAACTTTATGGGGAAATAAACTTTGTAGAATCATAAAACCCTAAGCCAGAAAAATCTTGAGGCTCTCCCTTTAATTTAGTTTAATGGAATTTGACTTCACCAGGCTTTTAATTAAAAAAAAAAAAAAAAAAAAAGGAGTAAAGTAGGCAACAATAAAACTCGCTCTTTCAGTTGCTTTGTGGCTTTTCCTCTGCAATTTATTTTCCACCAGAAGCCGCCCATCACACCACCTCCCTACCAGTCGTTCGACGGGAAAAACTAAAATGGAAATTGTATGCACTTGTGTGTGTTGGTGAGTGCGGAAAGGGGGAGGAGGGGGTGAATAGAAAATAGTAAACATAAAACAGGAAAAACAGGAAAAAGGATACAAGAGCCAGGCCGCTTAATTAACATTCTAACAAATGTTGAAAACAGAGTTTTCTGGCCACAACAAAGTGGTCGGAAAACTCTCATTATCTCTCGTTTTTGGGAAAATCAAAAACGAATCAAAAATGCTTCTCAATTATGCACCGAAAGAGTTTAAAAAGCTTTTACTTTTCCCTTAGTAGAGGCACTCTATAATTATTAATTCAAATATTAATTAAAAATTTACAAAATGGATCAAAAATGCCTATTCAAAATATTATTCTAGTTTACCTTCGTTTCAGTGCCGGCTGCCTCATGTTCGTCGACAATATTGTGAATATTTAAAACCATTTTGTCAATCAAACACTAATTCCATTTCATATTCGGAATATATTATTTTTTTTCCGAGTGAAAGTGAAGTGAAAGCACTCGCAGTCGACAGACAACTGCTTTTTGGCCAAAAAACTCAATTCATTCAAGCGAAACATTTCGACTTTCCATAATTAATTCATTGGCAACCGAAAAGAAATGAATTGTTTAAGATACTTACCCCTTTTTTTAGTACCTAAATATATTTGTTTAATAAAAAGAGAGAGTAGATAGTGAGATATAGATAGAGAGTGATAGCTTGCAACTACTTTTTCAGCTAAATGGCAAAAATATTTTGTTGGTTTTCATTTTTTTTGTTGTTTGTTTGGCCTACTATTTTATTAATAGTCTTGGCCACGCCCACTACAGCCTTTCCAACTAGTCGTCAAAGTACTTGAGTTAAAGTGTGAACAAAAAAAAAAAAACACACAGTAAAAAAATAGAGAGTAAAAAACGAAAGCCAAGCCAAATATTTGTCTAGAAAAATGCAAAAAGGCTAAGAGTTATGCTTTTCCGTTGCTTCGACTCGCTTTTTGGGTTGTCTTTGGATTTTATTTTTTATGTGCCTTAATTTTTATACCCTTGCAGATTTAAGTAGTTATAAAAAATGTTAAACTAAAAAATAAATAGGTTTTAAATCGGAGAAAAAGCTAATTCCATAACTTGTTGCTGTTAGTCTGAATTACTTCTTTTTCTTTCAATCTTTAAAAAAAACTATGAATTAAATTTTAAAAATATATACATTTAAAATATTTAATTTTTTAGTATTTTAAACATAAAATGTTGTAATTATTTTATTTTTAGTTAACAAGAAAAGGATTTTTGAAACAAAAAAATCTAATATTTCATAAAAAATATTTTTAATCAATTTTTTATAGTTAAAAAATAAAAATACATCGGCAAGAGTATTTGTTAACTCAAAGACACAAATATTTTCTCTTTTTTTAGCCGCTTTCTTCTATTATTTGTATTTATTTTTCGCAGAGAACATCACGCACTTTTCTACTTAGAGAAGTGAAGGGAAAAAATAGTCAAATGTTTTTGTTTGTGGTTTTTCTCTGTTTGTTCGGATGAGAGGAGCTGGAGAGCGGGTGAGGGGAGGGGCGGTACAAGATGGCTGATGATTCGAAAAAAAAAAAAAAGGACACCACTCACCCCAATCCTGCCGAGCAGCAGGGCATCCATTTCGCCGCCATTCTGGGCCACAGGGACCGTGGTTATCACCGAAATGGTCGGCTCCTGTTGTCCGCTCAGATCTACCGACATTCTGATGGGTTCTACTTAGCCGGACTCTACTGTACTCTAGTTTTGATATTTTCTCTTGCTCCGATCGTTGTACTTTTGATTTTCTTTGTTTTTATTTTTGTGCAATACGATTATTATTATTTTTCTACTTAGTATTATTATTATTATTGTTACTATTCAGTCGTTGTGGTTTATGTTTCTCTTTTTTGTTCTTCGGCAAACCAATTAAAAATTAACAACTAAAACTGCAGCAGAAATTCATTTAGCTATTATTCCCGCACTTCTTCGCCAAACTCTTAATTGATTTAGTAATTGCCAGTGACAGTGCCATGGTGGTAAAAAAAAGGGGGAAAAAAATCAAAGCCCAAGTGGCATATTCAAACATTAATTGGCTTCGGCGCGTGCCCGAAAAAGTTTTTTTCTTTTTGGCCAATTCAGAAAAAGTTAACGCCAATAACAATTAGTAACTGAGAGGCAGGGTAGAGTCAAAAAAATATATATTTGACAGATAAATGGAAAGAAATTATGAATGAATAAGCTAGCTTTGGGCTAACAAATGTTTTTCCCACTTTGCACCCCAAACTTTGTCGTCAAGGGAGTGACTTTTCTACTTTTTACATCATAATTGACTTTCAGATACATTTAGTTGATAGATTCCATAAATGATATTTAAAATATTCCATTTAAAAACATCCATAAACCATAAACCAACAAAAACACACATCCTTTGATGTGAGAATTTATTGAAAAATCCGTCAAAAGCACCCAAAAAAAAAAAGCACTCGAAGGCATTTGTACAAAACGAAGTGAAGGAAATCGCAAACCAGTCGATTCCCAGAAAAACTTTCCTCACTTTGAACCGAAGGATATGTGCTTACATATCCTTGTATTGGAGATTTGATGACAGCAACGGGAATAAAATGGGAAATTCCAAATAAGCCGCAATTCTAATTAAACATGACAAGGGAAGAAGCAAGACAACTCTCGGTCTCGGGGGCTGCGACGACATCTCACGTCTGTCTGTCAATAAACACCGGAAGACACATGACAGCCGACAGACGGAGCCAGATCAACTGACATCAACTGGCATACAAAATAATATAGCCCACATATTGGGGCTAAAGTATATATATGGATAATATGGTAATACACATTCCAAATGTGACCCCACGGCAAGTGCTGCTGACACATTGAAAATTTCATTTTTTTTCCCTCCCCTTCCCTTTGCTGGTCTTCTTGTTTTTGTGTCGCACCTTTGGCCCCAGCTGTACCCTATAGCCAGTGCCCCCTGTACCTGCAGGGCCACGCGTCGTATGCGCAATTTGTAAACGCTGAAAATTTGTATTAACGGCATTACACACGCTTTACGAGCAGCCAGGGATATGGAATAAAAGCCGGAACGGGACAGCACCGAGCGTGTAACATACACTGGGAAAAATAAGTGGGTGATCATTTTTCTTAGCACAATAGTTTCAAGTATTTCTGGAGGTTGAAACTATAGTTTTGAGGATTATATGTTTTTTCTTATAAAATATTGCTAGTATTTTCAATAAAATGTTAGTAAGGTTCAGAAGCTGTTTTAAGATGTTTTTAATTTTTATTTAAAATAATTGTTTATATTCCAATAAACTCCCATTTTTTCCCAGTGCCTCTAAGGTGACAACTAAACGACTGTGAAATTGTATTTGTTTTCTTCATTTTTTTTCCTGCTTTTCACATTTCGCGCTTCGGGAAAAAATGTGTCACCTCAACTTGAACAGGCCATCAAAAACAGGGTGCGAATAAAATGAAAAAAAAACTGGAGGGGAAATTTGTTTTGGGAAAAGTTTTCTCCCCACTGGGCTGTCTCAATGGGAAAATGATTGAGTCAAAAAAAATAAAAAGATAAATGCCGGAAAGGTGTACAACTTTGCCCAATAAAAGTTATGAAGTGGTTTCGCTGCTTTGACAATCGAATTGATGGCGGTCAAGTGACACGCCCACAAAAACCAAGAACCACCCACCACCTCCCACTCCTTCCATTGTTTTTTTTTTCGCAATTTTGTCAGTCGTTTAAAGCGCGTGCTAATTTGACTTTAATTTGCATTTTAATACGCAATATTCATAATGTGCTTCAGCGACTTAACGAGGCGCATGCGTTATTTAAAAAAAAGTGAAATAAAAATAAAAAAAAATAAAAGGAGAAAATCTGAAAAGGGGGACACACTCGTATCATGAGCATTAATATGCAAATCAAAAAATGGGCCCAGCAACGCACTGCATACGTAATTATGCAACCGGAACGCGGAAAAGCGGAAAAACGGAAGCAACGGGAAACAAGGACTCGGATTCAGAATCAGACAAGGATTCCAAAAATGTCCTTTCGAGGGATACAGTGAGTAATGTGAAGGATGGACAGCATTTAAGCCTAAAAGATGGAAAAAAAATACTATACTGCCTCCAGATATTTTCTTTTTAAAAAATAAATAAAAATGATAATAAACAAATAATAAATGAACCTTAAAATACCTCACTAGACTTTGAAACTATTTCTAAAAATAACATTTCAAGAAGAAACTATATAAATAATAAATAATATATTCATATAATTATTCCCACAATTTTATTTAAGTTTGAAAACCGAAACATTAACACAATTACAGCCACAAGTCCCTTCATGTCCAATCTACAGTCCCTAAAAGCAAAATAAATATAAACAGATGCAGTAGACTTAACACATACATGGCCACGCCCATCTCTGGACCCACCTTGCCCCTGCAGTGCCACCCTACAGCCCTCGGCCGCACTCTCCCACCTGTCGAAGGTGAATCCTTGCTGGCCAAAATGTTCTCAGGCATGTGGAAATGTTCTTGCCAAAGGACCACGCCAGGGTAGCAGGGAGTGGGCGGGGATTCAGGACAAATTGGCAGCCAAACGGGAGGAGAAAAAAATTATAATTAAATCAGAAACGGTGTTCCAGGGATATCCTTGATCCGAGAGCGAGTCCTGGATTTTATTAGATTTAGTTCTGATGGCAGATGGAAATCATATTAGCTCCTAAACGAACGTGTGGTTTCTTTTAATACAGGAGGGTGGAGGGTTTCTTTGAAATGGGCAAAATATTTGTTAAAAAATTGTCATTTGTTATTAATTTTCACTTTTCATCTTTTTTGGAAAACAAACAAATATTTGTAATAATTGCAGAGCGCCTCTTTTGGAAAATCTTGTACTCTTTCCAGGGTATCCGGCCATTAAAAACTTTAGCCGGACTAAGCCAAGAGCAGAAACTTAGTTTCTCGACAGCCAAATGGGGGTTTTTGGGGGAATTATGCATGAGCGCCTCACTGCCCCGGCAAGTGGCAGGCGGTAGGAGGCAAGTGGCAAGTGCAAGTGCCACAAGATGCCCTGTCAGGACGTCCCTACCCCACTCTTCCCCCCTTTAAGCCACATTTAAGGCCGGCCATGTGCAATTGAGAAAAGGACGCTTTCAACTGTCAAGTTTCGCAGGGAAAATGCAAATAATTGACAGGGACTCTCAAGGATCCGGAGAACCGGAATTTCGAAACAGGATTTTCTTATTTATTTATTTTGTATTTTTTTTTTTGTTTGTGTTTGTTTGTGTTGTTGTCGACTCCTTCAAGCACCATTAGCAGAGGCCACTGGCCAGTTCCTAATTTGGCTATATTTTTCATGGCCCTAAGGCTTTGTCTCCTCAAATATACAAAAAAATATAAAAAATAAAGTAAGTAAGTAAGAAGTGAAGAAAAAAATGGCCGCAACATAATTTCCGCTGTGACTGCTTTTTAACAATTTTTTTTTTTTTTTTTTTTAATTTTTCCTATGCTTTTCTTCTAATTTTCATTTGAACTTTTCCTTTATTTTCTTTCATTTTTTTTTCTTTGCGGGAAAAATGTTTGGAACGCTTCGTTAGTTTTCCTTTCCTGGCTCCGAAAAAAAACCGATTTTCCCTGGGCTTTTCTTCTTGCAGGGCGCGAAATTTCCACTTTGTTGGTCTTAATTAAATTGCATTGGCAACAGATGGGGGCGGAGGGCATGGAGGGCATGGCGGGGGAAAATCTTTGTGGAAAGCCATGCGAGAGTAGAACATTAGAACGGAAGCACTTAAAGTGCCAAAGTTGGTGACACCGCCACTCCCCAGTCTGCTCACAATTTCAATTTCTGCGGCTTCGCTCCGCCAATCGCTCATAATTACAAGTCCCACGCCCCAACGCCCCCCGCCCACGCCTACAGCCCACCTCTTTATAAAACTCACATCGATTGAAAATTAAGTTGGAACAATGTAGGATACGAACACATGTTCCACTTCCACTGCCAGCTACTTACTAGAGTCTCGGAAATTTGTGCAAAAAAAATAAAAGAAATATTTTTCCTTGAAAACAGTGGACGAGAAAAGTCTGCGTAGTGGGTGGCTCTTCATAAATAAAACAAAAAAGTGGCCCACTCCCTCAAGGTCATAAGAAATTTAGGGCCAAACTTTTTTCACTCTCTCTGGGCCCAAAAATTATTGAATTTAATGCAATTTATGGCTGAAGTTTTCGGATGCCTAGGAAATACAGGTAAACAAATTTCTGTTTTTATATTCTTTCCTAAAATAATTATATTCCCATGGGATGAACTTAAAGTTTCATAAGGATAGAATAAAATAGGAATAGGGATTTAATCCACTGCAAATTTAATTTTAATTTTAAGCAACTCTAAAGGACTGCGATTTTAACAAAGGGTTCCCTTAAGAAAAATTAGGAAAAAATTAAAAAATTGTATTTCCAGGTTTTGATGCAGATCGACGGGGAATCGATCTACAAATCTTTTAAGGTATTCCTTTCAAGAATCGGGTAAGAATTGGCAAAGTTATGGACATCACCCTGCCCCCCATAGCGCAGATCCACATTTTCCCATTTTGGTAAGGGGTCCCCTCAAAAAAATTTAGAAAAAATTTCAAAAATATTTTGTTTCCAGGTTTTGATGCAGATCGACGGAGAATCGATCTACAAATCTTTTAAGGTATTCCTTGCAAGAATCGGGTAAGAATTGGCAAAGTTATGGACATCACCCTGCCCCCCATAGCGCAGATCCACATTTTCCCATTTTGGTAAGGGGTCCCCTCAGAAAAATTTAGAAAAAATTTGAAAAATATTTTGTTTCCAGGTTTTGATGCAGATCGACGGGGAATCGATCTACAAATCTTTTAAGACACTCCGCTCAAGAATCGGATAAGAATTGGCAAAGTTATGGACATCGCCCTGCCCCCCATAGGGCAGATCCACAATTTCCCATTTTGGTAAGGGGTCCCCTCAGAAAAATTTAGAAAAAATTTCAAAAATATGTTGTTTCCAGGTTTTGATGCAGATCGACGGGGAATCGATCTACAAATCTTTTAAGACACTCCGCTCAAGAATCGGATAAGAATTGGCAAAGTTATGGACATCGCCCTGCCCCCCATAAGGCAGATCCACAATTTCCCATTTTGGTAAGGGGTCCCCTCAGAAAAATTTAGAAAAAATTTCAAAAATATTTTGTTTCCAGGTTTTGATGCAGATCGACGGGGAATCGATCTACAAATCGTTTAAGGTATTCCTTTCAAGAATCGGATAAGAATTGGAAAAGTTATGGACATCGCCCAGCCCCCCATAGGGCAGATCCACAATTTCCCATTTTGGTAAGGGGTCCCCTCAGAAAAATTTAGAAAAAATTTCAAAAATATTTTGTTTCCAGGTTTTGATGCAGATCGACGGGGAATCGATCTACAAATCGTTTAAGGTATTCCTTTCAAGAATCGGATAAGAATTGGAAAAGTTATGGACATCGCCCTGCCCCCCATAGGGCAGATCCACAATTTCCCATTTTGGTAAGGGGTCCCCTCAGAAAAATTTAGAAAAAATTTCAAAAATATTTTGTTTCCAGGTTTTGATGCAGATCGACGGGGAATCGATCTACAAATCTTTTAAGACACTCCGCTCAAGAATCGGATATGAATTGGCAAAGTTATGGACATCGCCCTGCCCCCCATAGGGCAGATCCACAATTTCCCATTTTGGTAAGGGGTCCCCTCAGAAAAATTTAGAAAAAATTTCAAAAATATTTTGTTTCCAGGTTTTGATGCAGATCGACGGGGAATCGATCTACAAATCGTTTAAGGTATTCCTTTCAAGAATCGGATAAGAATTGGAAAAGTTATGGACATCGCCCAGCCCCCCATAGGGCAGATCCACAATTTCCCATTTTGGTAAGGGGTCCCCTCAGAAAAATTTAGAAAAAATTTCAAAAATATTTTGTTTCCAGGTTTTGATGCAGATCGACGGGGAATCGATCTACAAATCGTTTAAGGTATTCCTTTCAAGAATCGGGGAAGAATTGGCAAAGTTATGGACATCGCCCTGCCCCCCATAGGGCAGATCCACAATTTCCCATTTTGGTAAGGGGTCCCCTCAGAAAAATTTAGAAAAAATTTCAAAAATATTTTGTTTCCAGGTTTTGATGCAGATCGACGGGGAATCGATCTACAAATCGTTTAAGGTATTCCTTTCAAGAATCGGATAAGAATTGGAAAAGTTATGGACATCGCCCTGCCCCCCATAGGGCAGATCCACAATTTCCCATTTTGGTAAGGGGTCCCCTCAGAAAAATTTAGAAAAATTTTCAAAAATATTTTGTTTTCAGGTTTTGATGCAGATCGACGGGGAATCGATCTACAAATCTTTTAAGACACTCCGCTCAAGAATCGGATAAGAATTGGCAAAGTTATGGCAAAGACTTCTGACAATATAGGGCTATAATTAAAAGTACTATAATTTTAATTCCCCTTCATAATTATGCCTTCTTCCTCTATTAATATTTCTTTTAAATTCATATTTTTTAGCCTTTTTAATGCCAAATCGTAAACTATATCAACAAACGGCTATAAAGCCTGATTCAAACTTGGAAATGTTGCTTGTCAACTATGTGCCCCGGAGGACTTTCGGTTTTCGTGCAAATTGAGTTTCGTGGGTTTTGGGCTTTGAAGGAATGTTGGGAATGTTTTAGCCACAGATTTGCAGTTCAGATGTCACAGAATGCGGCAATTGGGCGTTTAATTGAGTGGAAGGTCAAATGAAGGTGAAACAGGCGCATATACACAGGCACAGACAGAGAAGAGAGAGAGAGAGAGAGAGGAGAAAGCAGAGTGAAAGTTAATTAAAATGCGCTTTTGAGTTATTCAGATATTTATTTGCACTCGACTGACGCCATATGAGAAATGCATTTTTAATGTCCTTTTGCAGGGATGGACAGTAACGGTATTTAATATATATGAGAGTGTGTGTGTGTGTGTGATAGTGTGTGTTTGGGTCAACTGCAACATTAATTGCTGTGGGATGACCTTCCGCCGACCTTCGAGTCTGCTCCTCCAGATTTTCCCCAGCCTCTTATCCCCAGCTCTGTCCTTGCCCTTGTAAAATGGAATCCCCCCCCTTCTATAAAGGACTATAGTCCTCCTCCCCGTTTCATGTCCTTGGCTTGGAATCCCTCGGCTACCTGCAGCAGCTGCGGGCCATTTGGGATTTCAAAATGAGAGGTGGAGAGGAGCTACTGCAACGACGGCAGAAACAAGATGAAAACATGGTTTTATAGTTTCGGTTTCGGATGCTGGATGCTGGATGCTGCTCCTTCTGCAGTTGCCAAGGATTCCGAAGGACAACACCAACAACAAGTGCAGTAAAGGCGGCACGACACCCAACGGCATTGACGGATTGCTTCAACAATTTCAGCAAATTTGTTCAGTCAAACAGAAAGCGAAAGTTTCCACTTTGTTTTTCTTTTTTTTGTTCAGCTGTGTTTGGTATTTTGATCAAATTTAGACAACAAGAGAGTCAGGCCAGTCAGTGCACTTAAAAAAAATTGTAAATCACATTTAATAATAAAAATAAAACATAAATCTTTAGAGCTAATCAAGAATATCTGAAATATCCCAACTTTTTAGCCAGAGTATTTGTACAAAAGAAGTACCGGGTATCTTATAGTTTTAAGTATTTTTTTCGCATTTTATTATTACTTGAATTTAATCCTTTTCTTCCTATTTCTATCCTATTATTTTAAAATAAAACCCACATTTTCTAACAGTGTAAAAAACATTGTAAACTTGAAAGAACATAACCCTAGTGGAAGTGGCAGTTGCTGATTGCTTTCCACAGGCAATTCAAATGGCGGGGGAGAAGATTCAGAAAAACAGGACATCCAATGCCCCAGGATATTTCTGAGGGCTTGTTGTGATTGTTCCCAAAAAAAAAGAAAGAATTCTCAAGCCGCGTGATAGATTGTGGAAATTTGTCCAACTTATACAGCTGAATGATTCGCAACAAACTATTTGTAGTTAAAGTTTATAAAGAGATATTAGTTGGGAGATCAAGCCATCATCAGACACATAGGCTGATGAACTTTTCATCTTTATCTGGCAAACAATAGTGACTTTGAAGGCACATCAGCCATCAGCCATCAACCATCAACCATCAGGCATCAGGCAAGTTTCTTTGGCCAAATTGTTGACCTATTTGTGCCACAGGCGCAACGCCATACGCAAGGACATCCTTATCCTCGGCATCCTTACATGCTTACAGGAAGAGCAAAAATTGTTGCTTTATATTGGAATATTTGTTAGATGGCTTAGATTGGAAGATTTCATGAGAGATTAAAATAATAATAAAGAGTTGGTAGAATGATTAATTTTGTAAGAAAATCAAATTGGATTTAAATATTTTTTGTTCACAAAATGATTCCACAGAATGTATATATTTCATTGAATTATATTGAAAGTTTTAGGTAGAAGGCTCCTAGTCCCATAAATCCTTTAAAATATCTTTAATAATATTTTTTAATATTTTTTTTCAGTGCACCATCATCGTCATCTTCATGTAGTCATCGATGTCGATGTCGAGCAAATCACTTAAGCGCACTTAATTATTTGCACAAGTTTCGTTTGGCGGCTGATGCTGTTACAGGACCTCCCCCGCCATAGTCCTCGCCTCCTCCCCCATATATCCCTCCCCCTATTTCTCGTCCTTTGGCATCCCCCACGTATCCTTCTGGGCACGTTCCACTTGCGTTACATTTCAATCGAATCGAATCGCATCGAAAATGTGTGGAGACAGGGTGGCTGTAGAGGCGGAGGAATGGTGGTGCGCACAACGGCGCGTATGAGTGATATGACACGTAATCAATAAATAACGGCAAACGCCCTCCCTAGGGCGTGGGCGTGGCCACCGGCCCAGTCACTCCGCCAAGAACTAGTTCCTTATCCTTAATTGAAAGAGTTTCCAGGAACGAGACGCTAAAATATTTCCCAACTTTTGCTTTTAATTAAAAAAGTTTAAGGACTATTAAGAGTTTAGAAATTAGATTTAGATTTAGGTTTAGATTTCCTGTTTGATTTATTTCATTTTATCTTTTTATGATAATCTATTGAATTATATTACAAATATGGTGTTTTCTTTTTTAACATTTTAAAAAGAGATAAATAAATCTTAGATAAATATTAGAAACTAAAAATAAAAAATATAGAAAACTATATACTCCTTAAATATTTCCCTCTCTCTCTATAAATTTAATTAAGCAAATAAAAACCAAAACTAAAGGACTTTGAAACTAGTTGCTGGCCAAAAACTTTCCACAATCTGGCGAGGAGACGAGACTCTGAGTTTAATCGAGTTTGTACGAGGGTCGGTGGACGCCATTCCATTAAAATGAAAACCATTTGCTTTTTCAGCATTTCGGGGGGTTAGGGGGGAGGAGTGGAGGAGTGGAGACAGCTACCCTCCCCATGGACGTCTATTTATTTTCTACTATCCCCATGCATAATTACTTTTTGGAGCATGTCTCGAGGGCTGTTTGCTCTGCTAAATGCCTTGATGCCTTCGAATTTTGAATAAGGTTTCTGGCTTGATTTGTTTTTTGTTGTCACTGTCGCTGTCAATGTTTTCTTTCTATTTTTGCTTTTTTTTTTTACGGCCAAGAGAGAGGGCGCCACGGGGCGTATGATTAATATGCGGGAATTAAGTCAAATCGAATCGAATCAATCAAGGCGAATGTCGGACAGCGGAATGAAGGCCAAGACCCGAAAGTACCGTTAAACCGAATAAAAACACTTAATCTGCATGGCCTAATGACAAAATATTTCCTGCTGGCCACTTTCTTGGGGATATTTTGTGTTTGCTTTTTGGCCAAAAAGCCAAGGGAAGCCGTGAAAGGCACAATAAAAGTAAGTCTCTAAAGTGCCAACTTCCGGATAGAAGGACTTCAGGACAAGGACAACCGACAACGACGACACCAGTCCTGGCAACAATGTGACACATACTAAATTTTTATTACACACCCACACACACATACACTCGAAGAAAAGAGGAACACATACTCGCACTTTTCCTGAAAGTGAACTCAACGCACTTTGAGACACTAATGCAACGACATTTTTATTACAGGCCAGGCCAAAACGGCAGCAGCCAGTCCTTCTCTGTCCGCTGGCCGCACTGTCCGCACGCTCTGTCCGGTGTCCATTCCGGAGGCCTTTTACGGCCCGACCATCCGGGCAATCGGCCACCCCGGACTATGGTGTCAATTTTTATCATGTGCTCTGGCCGTGAACCTCGTCCGAGAAGGTTCTCCCCGCCCACAGCATCGCAACCTTCAACCCCACATCCCTTGCCTGTCTCCCCTCCTCCGTCACCCTTTTCCTAAAGACCCTAAAAACGGATTTGCCCTTGTTTTTGTGTATTTCACTTTCTGTCCAACAGTCCACAGAGTTTCTCTGTTTTTATGGTGTCCTTGTTAAAGGGTAACATTTGTTTCAGCTTCTCCCTCAGAAACAAAATTAATAAATTGGATTGGATTATATTTTCTAATAATTTAAGATTATTTAAATTGAGGTAAAAAAAAAAAAAAAGTGTAAAATATTAAGGGTGATATGATTATTGCCCTTAATCAATCAAAATATTTAAAGAATATAATTAACAAAAATATCAAACTCTCTATTTTAATAATTTAATATTAATAATTCCTACTCTATTTTTAAAAACAAATATTTAAATGCCTTTATCTAATTTAATCCTTTAGAAACTATTAACAAAAATAATATTTTTTACCTAATTTATTTTTATTAATTTCTAATTATTCTTCCAACCTAAATCTTTTTCAGAAAACCCCACCAACTCTGACATTTCCAAGGCTCTGCCAAATCTTCTTACTAATTTAGCTTTTCATCAATTTGGTTGCTTTTTTTTTTTTTTTTTTTTGTTATTTTCTTTACGGATTTTTTCTCCACAATGCTATTTTTTCCTGATTTTTTTTTGTGACCATTGTGTTTTTTGGCTTAGTCGGCGTTTATGTGATTTATGGCCAGGACCGCTTAGATTTTTCGGGAGGTCAGCCTCGGCAGTAATGATGTCCTGTCCTCCTGTTCTGTTCTGTCCTGTGTTTCGTCCTGTTTTTTGACTGTGTGATGTGATGTCTCCTGGCCCCGAGGGTTAAGGTTTCAGTTTCGGTTTTCTTTTCGGGGTTTAAGGTTTTTGGTTTCGGTTTTCCTTTATTTTTGTATTTTCTCTTTTTGGTTTTTTTTTTGTGGGGGAATTTTTGGTTTTCCGTTTAGAGTCCAGTGTCCTGGGTGTCCTGAGACCGTAGCCCTAATTAAAATCGACACTAAAACCGACCGTTTAAGCCCTGGCCAATTTGCTGACAATGAAAAATGAGTCGGGAGCTCAATTTCTTAGGGTATTATATAAGGGTATTATTTAATGTATTATTTTATCATTAAATACAAATTCGTAAACTAATTGAAACGCTTGTCAAGCAAATAAGGTTAATAATTGCTAACCAAAAAATAAAAACAGAAAACCAAAAAATAAACGCAAACCCCGGCGACAGTCTATGAATTTCAAATTTTTATTATTTACCGAAGAGGTGTGGGATGTCGAATGTGGGGGGAGTGTATTTTTTAGGCTACCATTTTCCATTTTTTTTTTTTTTTGGAAGCTCTCTCTTCTACCGACATTTTGGAATTTGAATATTTTAATATTCATGAACATTTTTGGTGGCAAAGTTTCTTCTAATTTGCGGGCTCTTGCTAATGAAAATTAAATGGAATTGCTTAAAGAGTCTGGAATTAATATTTGACTTTATCTAAACGAGTCCTGGGCACACACACACCCACATAATTAGGCAAGGACTCTCAAGAGTAGAGAGTAAAGTAGAGTAGAGTTACTAGAGGTCCTGGGCAGCAAAATGCATAAATCAGTTGGCTTGGCTGACAGCCTGTCTGAATTCAGGATTCCAAATTCAGGATTCTGGTTTCTGGATTCCGCCACCCACTTATCCATTCATGGATAAGTCCTTTGGCAGTTGGATGCCCTGCCCCACCTGGGCATTTCACATTTTTTTTTTTTTTTTCGTTCTCCTTCCAACATCCATATCCTGTTCATTCCATTTCCATTTTGAATCCTGCGAAATGAATGCCTTTTGGCCATTGCCCGCATAATTGTCTGTTATTTATGATATGTTTTATATGTTTTCTGTGATGTCTTTGATGTCTGGCCCAGACTCTGGCCCCGTTCGCCATTTTCATATGAAACGAATTAATAAACCGGCCAAAAAAGTAAATAACCCTCGAATATTGGGGCGATGCGCATGAAAAACACACTCGCATATAAATTCAATCAAAAAAGTCGGCAAACAAACTCCTTTCAGCCAATTTTCATTAAACAACCTTTACGAAGTTTTAGTTTCGGGCGCATAGCTCGGAGGATCAAATAGCTTGCTCAATAGTTTGTTTTAATATTGTTTAAATATTTAAAAGGTATTGATTTAATAAATATTTCGAAATATTAGAAAGAGAAATATTTATTAGAGAATCCATTATTTATTCAATATTGATTTATTTAAGTATTTTAGATTAGTTGAATTTTAGGAAGATATATTTAAACAAAAATTATTCTCTAGATTTTATTGAATTGATTTGTGATACTTTAATGTCTTGAATTTAATTATTAAAATATAATACAAAGAATAAAATAGAGAAAAATAGCTCCAGAAAATATATATTTCACTTTTCTTTAATTATTTATAACTTTATAAATCCTTTTTATATTTAAATAATATATTTATATATTTTACTTCCCTTAACCCTTGAAAATATAACAGTTTCCTATTTATTTTCCACTTTTCCCTTTACATTTTCACAATTTCATTGCGAATGGGAGTGCAATGTTAATCATACGCACTGTTGCCCCACCGAGTGCAATTAAGAAAGGAAGCGTAGGAGGCGAAAACTTCAATTGGTCAATTGCTGAAAGCTAATTTGATTATCGGATCATTACGATTGAATCATTACGACTACGACAAGGGGAGATGGAGGGAGAGTGGGTGGCAGAAAAGTGGAAAGTGGGAAATTGCGGGAAAATTGAAAATGGTCAGTGCATGGAAAATCAATGCAAGAGATTAACAATTACACGGAATTGCGGTCAACAAGTGAAGGGCAGTGGGGAGGGGTAGGAGGGAGGGTGGGAGGTAATTCGAACAGACATTGGCCGACTGGGTGACTGACTAACGGACTGAATGACTTTCAGCCACAAAAGATGTTGGCCATAACGATTTAATGTTGGCCCGTACAATGGTCCATTCAGATCGACACTGACAAAAATAGTGGAGAGTGTTTGAAAGGTTTAAATATTAAAATAATAATTATTATTTTATATACTCATTATTATTTAATTAAAAAAAAAAACAATAATAGGAAAAATATTAAATAAATACTTTTAAAAACATTTAATAGTTTTAATTTTTTTAAGACCAATTAAGAATAGTATTTAGAAGTCAGACTAATAGTAATAAAATATCAAGTATACGCCCCGAGTAACCACAAAGATGTTTCCTATTTCTGTCTATAATTTCTCGCAATTTTTTTTCTCTGTGTAGTTAAGTAGATCTGTCTGTGTGCCTGCGGGTGTATTGGTGGGTGTTTAATTTTTTTTTTTTTTCTGGCCAAGATTTATTTCAAGTGCGTCCAGGACTCGATTGCAGACGATGGCCCAGAGAAAGCCACAAGGACATGAGACGAGCCTCTTGTCTCCTTGTCCTTCTGCTTCTGCTTCGTCGTCTTGCCTGTTATCGATAGTCATTGTTTGGCTCACACACACACACTAGCACACACACTGGGACATATACACAGACACTCACAGTCAAGTCCCAAAGTTCTTTATTGATGGCGAATATTACGCCAACTAAGCAAATTAAATTGTTTACATTGACAAAGGCCAAAAGGAGGAGAGCAGGACAAATGGCTTGGCTGGCCGAGAGTGGGGGCGGTTGGGCAGTAGGGCGTGGCACATGACGCACAGCTGGCCAACAAAAAACAGAGAAGCTACCGTCCAGCCAAGCCAAGCCAAGGTAGTGCCAGACAACAATGGATAATATTCAGGGTATCCTTTAGCCACACATTCCCTCTTGGCCAATACTCCTGCCCCCCTATTCCCTCCCCGTTTTTGTCCTTAACAATTTGTCCTGCACTTTTTATCCCCTTCCCGCCTCACAGCCCCCTTGTCAATCCCCAAAGTGGAGACAAAATAGATGCACACAACATTTCATGCACGTTTAGGGGGGGAAGGACGAGAGCCAGGAGCAAAGGAATCCTCTGGGCCAGCACTCAGCAGGACAACACTACCAGCCACAGTGGGCATTGCCTTGAAAGGAATTTGGTTATGTTTTTGAAATCTACTTTTAAGTCTTTAAAAATGTATTCAGATCTAAAACATTATTTAGATTTAAAAAATATTAGCAAAAATATATTTTAAAATTAAAAATAAGAACAATAAGTCTTTCTTCTAACCAAAAGCTCTACTGTAGTTGAAAAGATGCCTGCAAGAGAGCTGCAAATGTTTTATTGCCTGCCAAAAACACTAGGACGAAAATGGCAGGACCTAGGTAGAACTAGGTGGGTAGGTGAAAGGATCCCACATATATCCTATCCTTTGGGGGACAAAAGGATAGGCTTTAGGCTTCGTTTTAATCGAGTTGATTATAAGTAGAGTGACAAGTTTCAACAGCATTAAAAACTGTATCCTGGCAAGGATACAAAGTGTGTTTAGGTGTTTAGTTGTTTGGATGTTTTGTGGTGTGCGGGTGTGTTGGGGGAAATATGTTTATTTTTGTGTATAAGATCCCAGGATATACACACACAACCTTTGGCAACAAACACACACTCCCACACACACACACACAGAGAGAACAGCTTAACGCGATTTGCGGTTCGGGCCGCAACAACTTTGATGGCCTGCGAATGCAAACAAATCAACACTAAATTCAATAAGGATACACTGCTAGTGGTGCCAAAATGTGGGCGTGGCCGGGGGCTAACTGGGCCCAAATGCTCTTTGGCCTAAACGGCTTGGCTTCCCTTTCATTTCATTTTTTTCCCTGATTTCCTTGGCTTCTACTGGCCTTCTCATAAAAGGCCCAAACGTAATATGATAATCAAGCTGAGTGCCAAACCACGAACAAGTTGAGTGACCCCCGCAGCCCAGGGGCTCACCAAGGGGGATGAGTGGGGGGTATAATGGTATCGAACCCTTGGCAACCTTCTCAATGAGCTTTTGGCCATTTAAAACAATTTCGTTTGATTTGGCAGGACACTAAAGGAAAAGTGCTGCCCAGTATGGCTCTATTAAATGGCAATTAAAGGCAAGTCGACTTGGCTGATACTCTTTTTTTATTAAATATAATATTAAAGGGTATTAGGAGTATTATTTTTATTTAAAAGATATTTTATTGAACAAGAATTTAACAAAAAAAAATACTATAATGAGTTTGAATTATTATTTAATAATTATTACTCTTTTGATTTATATTTTATATTTATCTTTTATACATGTATACCCCTTATATTTTATTTTTTGTTTTAATTTTTTATAGTTAGTCTCCGTTAGCCGTGCCATTAGTGCCAACAAAAATTGATTGTCAAAAGTTCGTAGCAAACTATTGAAGTTCTTCATCCTGGGGTAGCTCTCTTTAGGTAGGGGCCTTAGATTGCCCGAAAAACACACACACACGCACACACACAGTAGCAGTCAGGACACAGGATATAAAAGGATAACGTAGGATACCCAAGGATAGCCAAGCGTACACAAGGACATACCATGTGCTGTTGGTTCTCCACACAAAAGCTCAAGCTATTGGTGGTTCTCTCCACACTGATAGTTGCGGTAAAAATATTTTTCAAAAATATATACATTTAATTGGTTAAATGTCCTTAAATATCCTTGCAGATTGATGGCGAAGTGAAGGCCTCTACCAGTGGCACAGTGCTGTTGTACCACATAAACACAAAGTTTTGTAATTTTCTGATATCGCGCGTGGTCCTTGGTTGCCTGCTGACGACATGGGCAGCGGGAGGATTCCTGGCCCTGTTCTGGGACTCTGTCAGGGCCTTGGCCATCGTGAGTCCCACGCTATCCCTCCTCCCCGCGAATAACTCTAATATGTTTTTGAATTCCAAGTATTCGTCGGGGATTTGCCTGTTAACCATTTTTGATTGCATTACGTTGGCATGGAGCTTCCATTTATCGGCCAATGGACTGCCGGAAACCGATTACAACGAAGGACTGATAGAGCATATGGTGACCACCGACGACGTCATCGAGATCTTCATCCTAGTCATTCTCATATTCGTCCAGGTAACCCACTCGCTTACATCCCATCAAAAGAAAAACATTTTTCGCTTGGTATCCGCAGGGATACCAACAAAAAAAAAAACCCACAACCAACAACCCACACAGATCCTGGTCAGCATCGCCGGTTGGTGGCTAACGTTTCGACTTCGCCAGCACTACGAGCACGAAATGAAATACGAAGAGGATCGCAGATACTTGGAGAGGCTCCTTGCCTCACAGTCGAAGACCCGCTTAGACAAGTGAGGATTGTGACGGAAACCTGCCTTCCTTCAAATCCGAACCCGACGGACCCTCTGGCCAGAATGCCCCCCATCTGATTGCTATCCCTTTTATTATCCTTTTACCGAATTAGTTCCAGCAAGTTGCATTTTCGGTATTCCGCATTCAACAAGCTGCAATTCTCGACCTCCAGCCAAAAGGGGTCACGGCCAATGTCATCCATCGGTTTCGGGGTTGAAGGACTAGTCTCGGTTCGTTTCATTTCGTGTCCTGGCCTGGCCGCGGGCCCCTTCACAGAAAGACACAAGGCCAGGGACTGCAGGAGGACTGGTCTGACTGGAGAACTCCCAAAATTTCTCATGAAAAACTCAAATCCGAGATATATACAATCGTTAGATGATATTTCTTGTTAGAATAATAGTTTTAGTTTCTCGCAAAGGTCTTTTAATGGGTATTATTTAATTGTAATTTTCCGAACTGAAGAAATAAATTAAATTCAATATTTTCCCTTAAAAAAAAAATGAGAAACCTTAAAGCAACCCTTAATTAGTGTCCCTCCAAGTTCTGCTTATTATTTCCCCTAACATCGATACAGTTTTCCCCCTCAAGGATATCAGTGCAGCAACTTTTGTCAGAACTTTGCATACTTTCAGGCATTTTGCAAAGTTCAACTAGCCTTGAGAAGTGAGTTTGTTGGGAAAGTCACCCTATTGCAGTGACCTTGAGTGTGTGTCAGAGATTTGATTAATAATCGGAGCGCTATGGCCCCGGCAGTTAAAATTGGCTACAATGCGCACTGGCAGCTCAACGGGCACGACAGCTGTTATCAAGAAAGCGCCGAGAAGTATGCTATACTTTATTAATTTGAGAAATAAAGAGCCAACAAGGACTCAACACACATACGCACTGTGTCCTTGTTAATGGCAAGTGATAATTAGAAACGGTATTCAGGAAATCGAAATTAATAATACCATAAAATAATAATAATTAAGGTCTGAAAATTGTACAGATTCCTTTTGTGCTTTATTTTGTTTAGTATTATTTTTATTATTTTGTGTTGCCTTCGAGGAATGTAAACAATGGCTAACAAACACAAACACACAAAGGTAGTAAACTTTTTGTAGCTTTATTGTTTTTTTTTTTCCTGCCAACTGATAAACGAGAAGAATTTATTTACGCGCCAAACTCAAAATGCCGGCTAACACTCGTAAAAAAAAAATGTGAGAAAATAAAAACAAAAAAAGGAGACACCCACACACAGACACAGTCACTGGCATAAAAGTGGAAATATAAAAATTTTATGAATTACTTTTTTTGATTTTTAATTACTTTCTTGTTTGGCACACTCGAAAAAAATTCAGTCGTTTTGCTAAGTGTAGTGCAGGAATAAAAATAAATATATTTTATTTTTTTGCTGCAGATTTTTTTGAAAAATTTATTATGTTTCGGTTATTTTTTTTCCAAGTGCGAGAATGCGAGTAACGGAACAATGGAGATAACGGTTAAAAAGCGCTTGGGTCGCCCGTCGCGGACAAAACTGTTCGCATGTCAACACGCGCCAAAATGTTGCTAGCGACTGAATAACGGTATCCGAAAAGCAGCGCGGCAAAGTTCATTGAGGAAATGCCACCAGCCGGAAGGGGGCGGCGGGGCATGGCTGGTGGGGCAGTGAGGGAGTGAACAAAACAAAAATCAGATGGGATTATTCGCCTTAAAATCTGCACAAGCAGCTGATGCTGTGCGGCGAGCTTAAAGCTTCCTGCTCGAGCTTTTGCGAAAACAAAATGGCGCAGGCGCACATCCTGCAAAAGCTATCAATTCTCTCTTCAAAAAACACTTGTTGATTGTTTTCATTCCTTTTTTTCAACAGCAAGCCCTAAAAAGTATGCTCTAAAAAGTGGTACTTCTACTTTTCATTTTTTATCTCATTTAAAATCTTGCTTTTGTTTGTAAATAAATATTCCTTAAAACTTAAGCCGCTTTTTTACAGACAACTTAACTTGATTTGTTTACAATTTCAAAAATATTTTGCAGAAAAGCTTTTGCAGGATAGCCAAGCTTTTTATCAGGATAACCCAGTAAACATATTTTCGGCAAGCTTACTTCTAGAAACCGTTATGCTATTTAAATATAAGCATTTTTTCCTATTTCCTTTAAATTAAAACTTTATTTAGTAAAAAAATCGTAGAATTTAGTAAACTAAATCTCTAAAATTCTATAATTTTTAAGAAGTTGGCTCATTTTTAAAATCAAAACAGAGTATTATTATAGGAATTCAAGGACAAGTTTTAGGAAAAGATTTCAAATTCGAAATCTCGAAATCTTGAAATCAATTTCATAGTTTAAGCTTTAAATATTTTTTTTAAACCTCATTAAATAAATATTTTATATTTGTTCACTCTGTAAGACTCTTCATTTGTTGATTTTAAGTCTCAGCTTTAAACAAAATCCCACATCCTAAGAGCTTCAACTTTGACATCTGGACAAATAAATTCCTTCGCTTGATGATTAAAATGCGGAGAAGAGTAATAACATAATTTAATCAAAACAAATGCCAGAATGCCCAAATACCCGACCAGACGTGTGTCCACAAAATTGTGGTAAATTGAATAATGACCGTCGTATGGACAAACAAATCAAATTCTTGTACACATGGTGCTCTGAGTGCCTGAGTGGCCGAGGGCCTGTATCGTCCTGGCTAGACCGTTCCTTGTATTTACCATAATTAATTAAGTTTCCAACCT
Organism: Drosophila monieri; assembly: GCA_035047585.1. Taxonomy (NCBI): domain Eukaryota; kingdom Metazoa; phylum Arthropoda; class Insecta; order Diptera; family Drosophilidae; genus Drosophila; species Drosophila monieri. The sequence goes on along the minus strand of JAWNPJ010000061.1, from coordinate 6,735,461 downwards.
TGTCTAGCCGGGGACAACATCAACAACAACATGAGGCCAGAAATCAAGCCACTAGCCCCTGAGTCCCCAAAATCTGAGCAATTTTGATGAGATTGAAGGGCAACAACTTTGAACTGTAATTAATATGCTTGAAATACGAGTTTTTCCAGTGCGGTAATTGCGGTAAAGGATATTTGAGTACATCGACAATGGGGACCAGCAGGGACCGCCAGGGACCAATACCAGGACATGTGTTAAGTGGGCACTCACCTCGATGGTAATGTGATGTCCACGGGAACGGAAATTGTCATCGTTGCTCCGCAGATTCTTCGAGTCGATTTGCACATTCGTCTGCATTTCGGATATCTACAGAGAGAGAAATAAAAAAAAGGGAAGAAATGGAGAAAAAATTGATGAAAATTTATAAGATACCGCTCGGTCATAAGTGAAGTATTCTCTGGCATTCACATGGCATCGTAAAATGCACTTGATTGGGCGAGCCGAGAGGTCTTTGGTCTCTTAACCAATGATGCGTGTTCCCGATAAAGTAGGCAACAAAAAAAGAATCAAGCAAGACAGCAAAAAAGTGCGAAAAATTAGTTTGGATTGAAAGCGGAAAATGTATACCCTTTTTGGGGGACAAGCGGACAGTATGTGGACAGGTTCTATTCGAAGAGAGAATATATATTATTTAAAATAGGTAGTCTCATAGTTTCTAAAACGTATTTGCTTATCCTAAGGACAGAATGATGAGATCCTCTGTATGAACGGACAGGCGCACAGCTAAGGAGGGCTAAATTATAACACCCTCTCTAACAACGGACAGAAGGGCTAAAATATCTAATATTTTTTTTGTATATTTTGAATTATTCAATAAGATTTAATGTGAAAATTAAATAATATGAACAGGACATTTTTTGAACAGATTTGTCGTTCTGTGGGACAGAATGATAAGATCCTCTGTATGAACGGACAGGCGGACAGCTAAGGAAGGCTAAATTATAGCACCCTCTCTAACAACGGACAGAAGGGCTAAAATATTTTTTTTATAGTTAAATATGCCGACAAAAAGGCAAAAATATATAAAAATATATAATTTCCTTCTCAACACACTTTTCATGAAAATAACAAGACCCTCTGGGAAGAGTATAAAAGACCAAAAACGAGAAAAAGAAAAAGATGAAATGGCAAACAAATGGCCCTATGAAAATGTGGGTCATAAAAGCCAAATGGAAGCGCTCAAAGAATTTCCTTGATGAGTACAGCTCACATTTGGCCCCAGCCGAGCAATGTGGAAGCCAGGAATCAATTTACAAAAGTACCAACTAGTTTGTGGGTAAAATGTTAACAGCCACGAACTATAAAAAATAGGTAGAGATGTAAAGGAAGTGTGACAGTGTTTGATTTTAAACTCCAACTTCTGGTCTGCCCTTTTACTTCTACCCAAAAAAATTGTCCAAAATAATAAATGCAAAAGAGCATACTTCCTCGGATCATCTTCGCCCGAAATGGAAATGGAGGCTCGAGAGCCTGTGAAAAATTCCATAAAATTTCATGAGCTGAATATGTCGGAGAATTATGTGAGAAATTTCCATCAGCTTTCAGTTTATAAGGCGGTAAGTCTGTTTTGGTAATGAAAGTCCTGTGGCATGCCACAAAATGTGGAGAGGTGGTGTCGTGACAACTTTTTTTTTTTTTTTCCTTTTTCCAGGAGGGTATCCTTTTTTATTTTTGTATTATTTTTATTTGGGAAGTGGAGAAACCGCATTGCCGATTAAAATTCCAACCAACAACAAGTGCAGACATGACAAATCCATTGGCATTCGTAGGAGGTGGGATGGGAGTGGGGCAACACCCGGCAACGGAAACACAGCATCACTCTGCACCCACAATTTGCCGCAACAAAATTTCAAATTTAATTTGCGCCTCTTTATTTATGCAGAAGCAAAGTGAACTGGCGAAACTTGAACATGGCCCAAAAGTGAGTAAGTGAGGTGGCTAAAAAAAAAATAAAATAAAAAAACAGAAGATGAAGCCAAGTTCTATGTAGTTGCCACTTGGCACTCCGCCGTCCTTGCCACCGTTCTTGGCCTGCCCCCAGTGACAAGCTGCCTCAGTGCATCCAGCTCAATTTAGTTGCCCCACCGCCTGGGGCATGAACACCACCACCACCGCCTCCTGCTCCTTGCAACTCCGGCGAGTCCATGCAACACGCTGTGCCACCGGAAAACTAAGAAATATTCTACGGAAAATTGCGCTGCAAGAGCGCCGGTTGAAAACGCACAATCATTTTTTATTTGCCTTTTCTTTCTTTTCTTTTTTTTTTCAGAAAAATATTTATCAGTGATTGAAAAGGTAAATTTTTCAATCATTTTGGTTTAGAGATTTTTAAATAAATAAAAAACTTAAAGTCTTTTAATAAATTCCTTCTTTGAGAAGCGAGGAGAAGGCCTCATTATTTTTTCTCTAATTTATTTTTATTATTTTTTTTTCTTTAAATGATTTACAAAGATACTTTAATGACCACATTTGGTTGCAGTTTTCCGGCAGGGCAGAAAAGGCCAAATAAAACACGCACGATATGCAAAAAATGCAGCAGCAACATGGCAATCATGCCACTACTGGAATATGCATGCAACGCTTTCCATTTTGGCAACATTGTTTTTCGCCGGCTTTACACCGGTTTTACAGTTTTTACACTTTTCACTGGGCCGGGCCAAGAGCGGTTGGCTAACAGAGAAAAGTTGCCCCCCACCGCCGCCAATCAAGTTGCAATTGTTGAGGCTGTCAAACAAGGGGGGGACATTCGTTGCATATTTGAAAAACGGCTTGCAACACGCCGAAATGCGTTTGCATAAGTGATTGAGAAAGGATTGCCAGCACACCCACAGGGGTAGGTCCTTTTTGGAGGACAGGAATATCCTCTTAAAGGCCTTACATAAAGGAGGGGATTTTGGGGGAGCAACTGACACTGACTTGCATTTGCCTCGTCTTGTGGCAGCTTTGATTCTCGGTTTTGGTCTGTCAAACGATTTAACCGGCAATAGCACAAGCCCCACCCATTCCGGCCATAAAATGTATGTCCCTGCCCCCGTATCCTGCCAGGATGTGGCCCCGCATTTCAGTGGTCCTTGCCGCCGAGAAGTGTCCATTATTCGCAGCATTTGCATCGGTATCCAGTGTGCGTGTTTCGAATGCGTATGGCTCTATATCCTTTCGTCCATCTATCCGACTATCCATCTGTCTATATATCCTTTTCTCCATCTATCTAGCTATGTATCTAACTATCTAAGCGGAAGCGGTAGTGTCTCCATTCCGGCAATGGGAGATATCTGTGAGTGGCATCGGAATTCCCGTCCAGCAATCAGCATTCACTCACGAAATATCCCCGTTCACGCCTAAAATTCTTATTTTTGGGTTGTGAGGGGTTCAAGTTCAGTTAAAGAGATTAAGTTTAAGAATTTAATTTAAGATTAGGCAGTTATTTTTCTAAGTTTTTAAAAGGTTTCAAGTTTGAATTTAGGTTGAAGATATTTTTTAGAGGATGGAAGTTCTATGAAAATATATTTTTAATAAATTTAATAAATATTATTATGTTTAATAAACTATTTACAAGTAATTTTATATTTCAAGTAAATGTTATCCCATGTTCCTTTAAGCCAAGCCTCTTAACCATTAACTTCAGAACAGAATAGGGAAAAGTGGAACGAGAAATAAAATCAAAACCATCCATGATTTGAGGCATTTCCATAGGAATTGTGTGGTTCTTCTGCTCGGTATGGGTATGAGCTCTATTACGTTGTGTGGGCTTCGCCAGGATTCGCCAGGAGGCGCAGGGACGAGGGCGTGTGTCTATGTAATCATTGTCTGGATAATAAACAGCCAACAGATATTTCACTCGCCCACGTGCAGATACACAGATACAGATAGAGATACAGAGGAGCACAGTTAAAGATACGCAGTTAAAGATACAAGCAGAGATACAAGTCACAGGCCCTAAGAAACAGGATACAGGATAGTAGAGGTCTCAAGATTCCTAGATGTCGTCTGTGTCGTTTCATAAGCATATGACGATTTTTGTCTTTTTTTTTGAGAGAGAGATGGTGGCAGTAGGAGTTGGCGTTGTCATTGTGGCGCAAAATGACTTTGTATTTCATTATTTATATTTATTTGTTGTTGATGTTGCTCAACTGTTTTGTCTGCTGGTGCTGTGCTTGTGCTTTGCTGCCTTTCTGCTTTCACTGTCGTGCAATAAAACAAACGCCAGCACCAGCACCAGCACCATCGCCAGCGCAACGGAAATCTTAGCATACTTAAGTGGCATTTGGGGGGCGGGGCAGTAATAAGAGGGAGGCAACTACTCTGGCAGAAGGATGAAAAGGATGTGCTGCAATCCAGCTTGGACTGCAAGCAACTGCCAAGCAAGTAAGTCTGCTTGCCAAGCAACAAAAAAAAAGGAAAAAAAAGCATTCCAACTCTTGGCACTGGCTAAGAAGACAATCCGATTCAGTTCTGGCCACAACAAAAGCTCAGTGGCACTTGGAAAAAAATAATATTTAAAATTATTTAAAAGATTATAATCCAAGATGAAAATCCGGCATGATGGAGAGCAAGGTTGCCTTTATTTTTACTCTACAAATTGTCTAGAAAAATTAATAACTTTTATATATTTTAATTACTTTTATATATTTTTTCAAGGTGCATTAGAAGAACATCTTGCAGAACATACTACAGTACATACATACTACAGTGTACTTCCATCATTCCCCGGCACTCGCGAAAAGTGAAATAAATGAAATGAAATAAATACGAGTTAAGGTGGAAGATGGTGGACGAGGGAGCGGACAAACCCAATTGTGAAAAATATTTTCAAACACAACTTGCACTTTTTCCAAGGAGACAAGGAGTCAAGGAGTCAAGGAGTCGAGGAGCCGCCCCCTATATACCTCACACATATACACTATATAGTGGAGGATGGCATGTGCTCAGTGTAGTGCATTCAACCCAAGGCAGTGTTCTCTGGGGATGATTGCCATCAAATGATTGACAAATGAAGCAAAAACCATGAGTTGGCGTGGAACTATTAAACAATGAGGGGAAAATGAAAGCCAGAGAGGGTGAAAGACTTTCTAAAGTGATGGAGGAAGAAGTTAATCAGATTTTGTGAAATGAGATCAGGGTTTAAGATGAAGACGGCAGATAATGGGAATTGATCGAGTTGGGAGAGAGAAAAGGGAGTTTCTAGGCTATATGATACCTGGTACCTGGTACCTGGTCTATAAATATTATTCTCTCTCAAATCCAGACATAAAACCTGAATTTAGTATCCTTCAAAGTCCTTAGCCAAACGCTTAAATTACTCTCTTAATTTCTTAAAAACAAAATATATTTAAAAAGATTTATTTATCTTATAGTTTCCCGCCAATCATAACATTCTTTACATTGTCATTGAGATTTATAAAATATTTTTTTGAACCATCCACCTCTGCATCCTTTTAACCTTTCACACATTTATTTTTCAGCCAGAGAGAAAGGCTTTTTTTTTCAATTTTCCGGCACTGAAAGTCGGCAAACATTATCAACAATGTGCGAGACAAAAATTAATTGAAATAGCGGCGGCTGTGAAACCGAGAGACAACACATATCCTGTCAGCGTTTTTTATGTCCTTACACCACATCCACCGCACATCCCACAAAAAGCTGCGAGGTAAAAAGTACATAATAATAATCATAAATAATAACAACAACAAAAATCGGATATAATACACACACACAAGTGAACACGAAAAAATAATGGAGAACAGCGCGAAACACTTAAAACGTGGCACTATCGTATATAAGCAGAATTTATGAAGGACTCGCCAGGAGGAGGCGGAGCAAGTGCGAGTGTGTGTGTGTGGTGTCTAAGGAGAAAATTCAGCAACGCCAAAAGGAAAATGTCATAAATTACAGATAAAGTTTAGTCAAGCGTGGGAAATGTAATAATTAAATTATAGGAATTTATTATTTTTATTTTTCGACCACTTTTGTGTTTAGAGATGTTTAGGTACACCAGAAAAAATTATTATTTATTTCTTTAGATTAAAACTAAGTTTTAATTAAGCTATTTGTTAGAGAATGTTTCCATACCCACTCCTTTATTTGTTCATTTTTTTTATTTAATTGTTTTCTTAATGAACTTTGCTTGAAGAATTTCCTCCGACTCGCTTTTGTGTGAATTTTAGCCCCGTTTTCTCGTTTTTCCCGATTTGTTTACATTTTTTCCTTGTGGGTTGTCCTTTGGTGTGCCTTTTGAAAATTAACCCTCTTCAGATCTTTTGCTCGGCTGACCGTTGGAAATTTGAAAAGTGTTAATCAGAAAGCCAGCTATCTGCTCCCCCAAAAAGAAAAACTTTTCCCATCGTCAGGTGCAGTCAATAATTTCGTTATTCAAAACCTTTTTTTCCTTCTTTTCAGGACTTTCAAACTTTCTGCTGCTCTTTCTGAATAAATGTACATATATATTTTGTGTTTTTTTATCCAATTTTTGGTTCAAAGTAGTTCAAAGGGTGAAAAAAAAAAAAGAAGAAATCTGTGGCTCATGAAATTGCTTGACATTCAGAGCTGGGAAAATGAGGAAAATGTTCCGAGAAGTCAGTATCACGGGGAAAATTTTATGTTGGAGAACAAAATAGAGAGAAAAATGGGTTTGCCTAAAAGTTTCTCTTTTTTTTTTTTGTCTTTTAATGGAATTGCCAAGGTAGAACTTTCTCCCAAAAAGACCGGGTCATGAGCCATACGTATAACTGTACATATGGTGTATCAGTCCCGTAACTGCAACTCCCCATCCCATCCCATCCCATCCTCCTCTGACCTTGTCCCCCGTATAAGTTAATTTCCAGTGGCCTGTGTCAACTCGCATGTCTCATGTCCTCCGGCTGTTTGCTCATTTTTGGGGGCCACAAGTTGTCGCCTTCGCGATATGCAAACTCCATCATCAGCTCTGTATGTGTGGGTGTATCCTGTGTGGGTGTCTGTGTTGGCCAACCCACCACCCACACACACCCTCACATAACCACCAGCTCTTAAACGCAGGCACTGAGCAATTAAACAAAAATACGAAACTGATTTCGAGAATTCTTTATTTTAAAAGTACTTTTCAAAAATGTAGCTATTAAGGGCTATTTTTTAAATTTTATTTAAAGAAAAAATATAATTTATTATTTGAAAAGAAATACAATTAAAACAAAAGCTATATGATACCTGATACTTCCTCAAGCTAACGTTTTAAAGGACACAATTTCTACTATTTTATCCTTTAAATTACTTCCAATTCTTCATAAAAAAAATTATAAATAATCTTTCTCTCAGTGCCCTCAGAAGGCTACAAATTTTTTGCTGGCAACGTCAGGTAATTGAACTTAATTCCATTTGCCACAAACTCTGTTGCAACTGTTGCACTTTACCGAATTTCAAGCCAACCCCTTCACCTCCCATTTTTCTTCCGATTCGAGGGCAAGGGTTATATGCAAATGCTGGTTACAATTGGGAGGCTGTTGTGCTGGCCAGCTGGCCGAAAATCAAAAATGGCAACAAATGCATAGAGAACAGATCTCCACAAAAACAAATAGTCAGAAAAAAAAGTGAGGCAATAGGATTGTTTCATCGAGAGTGCTGAGGCAATCGAAACAATGTCAACAATGGCGTCCAATTTCCTGGGTTTTCCTCGCCCTTTTCCAACTTTTCCATTTTTCCCGCCCAATTTCATTCAACCTCCAGTTCGAATTTTGATTCTGAGAAAAAATAATCTCATTTTCAGAACAAAACAAATACCATAGAGACTAATGGGGATTAGTAGTTGGAAACTTTTCAAAAAAAAAAAAAGGATTTGATCATTTTTTTACATGTTTTTGGGTTAAACTTGAAGTTTAAAATATTTAACTATTCTTTTTCTCTATTTTTTAATTATTAAATGACATATTATTATGAATCCACTCATTAAAGAGTATTTAAACTTTGGTTTATTTTGGTAACACCCTTATCCTTGCTCCCATCACCCTTGTCCTTGCTGGCTGCATTCAAAAGTTAGTCCATTGTTCGGTGGCTTGTTTTTGTGCCAGTTCCCATTAAATGGTTTGTGGCTCGGCTCTTTGTTGTGGTGGCACAGCAATTGGTGTTATTGTTGAGAACATTTGCATAATTGAGTAGCCAAAAACTACAAATTCCGCCGCCAGTCAAATCGATTAAATGGAAATTGTGTCGATTCCCCTCTATTCCCAAAAAAATATTGAATCCCGTCATAAAAACTAAAATAAAATAAAAAATAGAAGCAAAACGAAAACAAAACAAAATTGCAGGAGACGGAAATGCTAAAATCTAAATTTTAGAATGCATGACCCCACAGAAGAAAAGTTGTAGCCTAAAACTGGCAATTCTCTAAATTGAATCAATATATATTTTAGCTTTTTCTGTTTTCTGTGCATTTTATGGGGGATGGCTGGCTGCTCTCCATTTTTAGCTTAAAATAGCAATCGACTGTCCATTAAATGGTGTTTTTTTTTGTGTTTAAAGTTTGAAGTTTTCATTTCAAAAGAAAGGTTTGAGGAAATGTTTAGCTTCTCTATGAGAATCCAACCAGGTTCTGTGGCAATCATAAATATCAAGCAAAGAAGCCTAAAAGTATGCAATAAAAAGAAGATAAACCAAGTACCGGGTATCATACAGTTAAAAAACTTTATTATGGCCATTTTTTTGCACTCCCTAATTCCTTACCAACCTATACATTTCCTCCCTGAACAATTAACCAAAAATATTCCCATTTTTCCACAAAATTTGACTCTACAGTAAAACCAATTAAGCTCATCTGGTTAAGGTTAAGCCAGTAGCTTTGGTAAGCAGGCCCAGTGTCCGAGAGCATAGTTGGCCAGATTTTCGGGTCACTTCCATGGGCATTTGCATGCCGGGACACTAAATTATTCAACATATTTAACATAAATAATGGGACAAGCAGCTTAACTCGTATTTTGCATCAAAAGCTCATTAAAATTTCAACGTACATTGCAAATAAATGAACGAAGGCAGAGTCGCTGTCTGGAGGTATACCCAGTAGGCATGTGTGTGTGGTTGTGAAGGATAATCAATCATTTGTATTTGAAGTCTGAAGTCCTCCGCCTGAAACTCATTTGCTAAGCATTTGCCACGTACCTTCCACACACGTCCCATCATATGGGGAGAAAGTGAGCGTGAAAGGTGCTGCTTTCGCTTGCCTTTGACAAATGTCGGAGTATTCGCAGTTACCGGTTGCTGGATAACAAATCAAACGGTTGACAGTTCTCAGGACAAAGGCTACGAAAGTACAGGGTATTACAAGGGGTATAACTAATCTAAAGATAAACTAGAGACTAGAGACTCCTTTAAAGACAAAACTATAGGAAGAAAGTTTAAAACAAACACTTAGTACCCAAGTACCCAACCAAACGGGCATGTCCTTCATATCCTGTCGCTGAAGAGTCATTAATTTGTATTTATTAATTGCCGGCAGAAATGAATTTATGAAAAGTACAACTGAAAGTGCCATTCTTGCAAATTGTCATCTGCAATTAATTAAATAATATTTGTTTGCTCTCCGAAGCTCTGAATTGAACAGGTCGGGTAGTGGAATGAAATATATATATATATGGCCATTGGATACCGGACACTCAATTAGCAGAGTCATGTGCCGTGCATTAAGGCGCCCACAACTTAACCCCTGGCGCCCGTTTAGGGGTTAAGCTGCTTAAGTTCATTAGGTCATAAAAATCGCGCTCATTCGGACGCCTTGCAATTCCCGGGGTCATGAAAGTTGAGTGCTACGTTTTTAGAGGCTTACGTAGGGGAGGAGAGAAAAAAAATATAGAAGCAAGGAAGAGAGAACAGAGAACATTAAGGCAAAAAAAAAATATTTTTAAAATAATAATAAGGCATTGAAAAAATTATATTCTCTTTGAAAATAAATAATTTTAGTTTATTTCATTTGAAAAATTAACTCTTTCTTTTAATAATTTTATTTGTTTCTTGTAATTATCCTTTTTTTCTTGAAGTGCAGTTCTACTCTGCGGCTTTTATGGCTTCCGTATTTCGAGTATTTGGCTATCCGGGAGCTGCACTCCACACCTCAACCTCCTTCTTCGGCTGCTTCCACTGCCATTTCTCTATTTAACGCTTCTTGCAATTAGTAAGGACATAAATAAACCAAAAACAAGTGCAGAGGGCTTCCTTAGACCAAGCCGAAGCTTCTATACCCTTTTAGAACTTTTTTAAACAAATAAAATGTTTAAAGATTGAAGAGTTTCTAGATTTATTCTCCAAGAATCCATGTTAAAAGTATAGGATTTTCATAGACATCCCCTTACAAAAGACCTCTTGTTGCATCTTGTATCAAGAAATTGAAAGTCTCCCCCAGAAAGAGTATAAAAAGCATCCAGATTCTTAAGGTTTTAGTGTCTTTTCTGTCTTCGGCTGCACTCTGCTGGCTTTTTGCCATTTGGCAGGGACTTTGTCAGCCTCTGTTTGGAGTTTTTGCACTTTTACTTTAAAAAGGTGTTGGGAGAGTGTCTTTCTTTTGGATTTTTTGTTGTGTTTTGTTGCCACCCTACTACTTAACGGTTTTCTAATGAGCTCAACTTATGACGCCAGAAGATAACCCCAGTGGAATCTGTCGCCCATTGCCGCCATCCCTTTTCCTGGGCGATGCCATCTCGCTTGCTCCCCAGACAGGATGCATAAATTCCAAGCAATTTCAGCTGGCACACACACACATACATAGACTTGGTCCTGCGGACAAAACAATGGGGCACTTTTAGTCCCAACTAAGTGCTCTACCACGCCCACAGTCGCCCTTCCATTCTCTCCATCGTCCTAGTTCTAGTCCTGGGAATTGTTTTTCTTTAGGCAGGTCTTCCACCATAATATATATATTATTCCATATACATACATCCTTATACATAGCAGGGCGAGTGAGTGTGTGGGAGAGGTGCGTGGTAGATAATTATGCCCAAGGATAAATATTCATGATATTGTTGTTTAGTGCTGCCTTGTTGAGAGGGCCCAGCGAGATGCAATCGCCTATCCTGCCGGAAAAGGCCGGAAAACTTTAATGGCTTTCAGACTATATGGCCATAAAAAATCTTACAAAATAATCTTAAAAATATTTTAGGCTTTAAACAAAGTCCACGAGGCTTTTGAAATTGAATTGTCTCCTTTCCGGCAATTATCCCTTCAGGACATCTTCTATATTTTTCCCCCCTTTTTTTTCTGCCCGGTTTTGATGACTGCAATTTGTGGCCAGAGCCAAGGCAAAGTTTCCAAAGCAAAACTTGGTCAATTAATTCAGTGCAAATAGACCAACAACAAGGCCAGCGCAGAAACAAACAGGGAAACATTACAAAAAAAAAGGAAAAACAATTCTGCTGATGACCACTTGAAGGATACTTTTGTTTTTCGTGTCCTTTCCATTTTCCGGCATGGAATCGTTTCCTGTTGCGCTTCCCCGTCAGGGATGCCGGAATTGTTTCTTTTAAGTTAAACGGTGTAGGATTTTTTAAAAGGTTTGCTATATGTTTGGGCCTATGGGGCGGATGAGTGATTTTTTATAACGTATACGCCATGTATAACCACTATTTTCAAACCAGAAATAAAAATTGGCTTAAAAATACCAAAAAGAAAGCCCTAAAACCCAACAGTTAGTAATAATTTCAGCTACCAGATCGCACACCAGGCGTATGAGTGATTTTAAATTACACATACGCCATGTGTTACAATATAAAAGCTTAAATAATTTAATAATTTCCATATTTCCCTTTTAAAAGGAAGTGTAAGTACTTTTTGTCTGACAAATAAAAAGAAAAAAACCAACCGGAAATTGCTACACATGGCGTATGATTAATTTATTATCACGTATACGCCACGTATGTTTAGAAAATGGTTGACAGACTATTTAAAAATATTGAAAAAATGGGATTTGATTTCCCTCATCCCTCGGCATCACTACTATTCACACATGAAGTAGAAAAGGGGGCCTGGAAAACAAGTTTGTTGGCGTCCATTGAATTTAATGCCCGAGTTTAACTTTTCACCCCCTGCCGCTCCTTCCCTCGCTGGGGGACGCCACTGGCAATGATGGACAAACGTGCCGGGCATTCTGAAAAGGGAATAACAACATGCGGAATGCACATTGGACACTGCACACACACACGCCTCTAACACGATCTAATTTGTCACTTTTTAAACTCATATATCCCAGAGCCATTGCGACGAATATAAGCAAGGGTTTTCACCAAGTTCCATATTTATTTTTGCCAAAATTTGATAACTATTTCGCAATATGCGTCCAAAAATGACACACAGACCTAAAATGACCCACCATATGTAGCGAGAACAGGACCTCCTCCTCGATAAGCCGATTTTGATGGGATAATCGAGTGTGAGGAGCGAGCAAAATATTTCCGGCTTTGCTTTGCCGATTCAATTGTTATTTTAATTTCGGTTTATCTTTCGGCTCTCGGTGCGAACAAGTTTAGCTGCAATTTGAAGACACTAACAGGCGATAAGCTCCCACACACACGCTGGATGCCATGCAGGACATACAGGACATACAGGACATATAGGACACATGACATTTGACAAGGACTTAAGGGCGCAAAGCTTTAAAGGCCAGGCTCAATGCGGTCTGTGATGCTGCCATAGCGGCCCCTAAGCCGTTGCACTGAGAGAAATTCGATGTCCCTATTTAGATATAGTTTTTGAAGTGTTATCGATTAATATCGATTAGAGCACTTTTATTCAATAAAAACGTTTTTATAGTTTAATTACAAAATAAAACCCAATAAAACAATAATTTTAAATGGAAATAAACACCTATGACTGCCAAAAAAAAATATTTATAAAAAATAATCGGAGAAATAATCGATGATGGAAAAGAAAAGAAAAGCCAACTGACAGGCCAAGAAATGATGGCTTCGTTTTGGCAATATTTTGTTCCTTTTCCCATTTCTTCGAGTGGCCCGATGGAGAGGTGAGAGTTGCTGGCCCAACGATTGGGCGATGAAGAAAGAAAAGACGGCCCCTTTGGGCCATAAAAGTTAAGATGGATTTTATTGGCAAGAATCGAGCGGGTCACACACACCCGGAGCCCAACTTTATTGGCACATAATTTGTTGGGGCATAGATGGGGAGGGAAAACCCATCCGGGGGAACTAAAGGAAATGCAACAAAAACAGAAGAACTGGCCGATATGAACCGTAAACTAATGCATCATCGAAAGGAAATCTGTTCCAGCTGGAAGGCCTTGAAGTAGGCAACACTTTTTGTCACTCGACAGATTTTCCAACTTTTTTTTTTTTGAACGAAAAAAAACACCACTGAACTGGTGCTGGACACAAAATGCAAATTCCAAAGAACCCAATTGCGAACATTTCGGGAATTAGTCTCGACCAGGCTAAAAGCATTCGCTGTTTTTTCACTGTTTGGTTGAAACAGGTTCAAAAAAAAATGGGGGAAAAATAAACCAAAATACCACGCAACATCCAAAAAAAGTAACAACAAAAGCCATTAAAGACGGGGGGAGAGAGGAAGGGGGGAAATTTTCCAACCAAAAACCAAAACCAGACACACACAAATAATCTCAATGGACTTGAAAAAAAATAAAAAAAAATAAAGGCTTAGCTAATGACAATTTAAGGATTTTCTGATTTTGTTATTAACATAAATTTCCTCTCAAAGTAAATGGCCAAAAGGGGTTTCGGGCGGCAAAGGCTAAAAGCGGGTAATGGCTTAGAGAACAAAGTGTTTTTGTTTTTTTTTTACTCTCTACTTGCCAGCCTCGTCCTGGCAATCGTTTGCCAAATTTTAAACAAAGGATATGCCAAAGGTAAACCCTCTAAAGGAAAATAAAAGTATTTGTTAAGAAAAAAATATATTTAAATAGAAATAAAGAATATTTATGAAAAAAAAATAAACTTTTTAATGAGATAATCTAATACCTAGATTTAATATTTTTTTGAAGAGCATCTAAGAGTCCTTTGAGGAAAGAAGCATGTCCTAGCTGAAAAATAAAATCAAGTATACCCCATACAGTGAGTGCATTAAATATACAAACGCAAATGCTCTGACTTGGCTTTTTGCGCATAAACCTTAATGCCGCACGCACACAGACAGGGGTTTTCCATTTCTTTGCCAACATTTTGTTTTTGTTTAGAAAAAAAAACAAAGCTGCAAAAAAAATGTATGTATATATACATATATGATTTTTTATATATATTTCTGTTTGTGCGCGTATAACACCTTGGTGACATATGCCAACTTACGACAATGACATGCGAAACATCATCCCCCCAGCCCATCCACCGCCTCCTTTTGGCGCCCTGCCACGCCCCCTATTTGACAAGAGGGGCTGTGGGAAATGCTAAAGATGAAGAGGAAGACGCAGAAGCAGAACAATCAGATAAAAAAAAACAATTTTCCAATCTTAGATTAAATCTGTTTTGGAAAAAGTGTTTAAGGGGGGATGCCATCAAGGGATTATCAAGGGATTAGCTAAGATTTTGATGCGATTTGGATTAATATTTTAAAGATATTTTATATTAAATATATTTAAACAATAAAAGATACTTCTTTATATTAGTTCCTGTGTATTTTGGGAATTATTTAATAAAACCTCACCAAAAAATAAAATAAAATAAAAACCAGCATAAACACTCAACACAAAAACCAACTCCATTCAAAGAATTTTTACGATAATCGTCACGATTTTCTCATAATTTCAGTATTTTCTTAGGTCGACGGGAAAACAATATCCCCAGGACCCTCATGGCCACTTGATATTCCCATATCCTAACCTATCCCATAGTTTAGTGTCCTTTTTTTTTTTGGGATACAAAAAGGGAGCAACATCTGTAGGTCTGAACTGTGCCTATAAAGAAAAGTCGCAGGACATAAAAATGGGCAGCCGAAAAAGAGCAGAAAAATCAGAGCCAAATGTTTACGATTTCATGGCCATGTTTCTTGATTTTCTGGCCATTTTTTTGCGACTGTTTCGCTTTACTTTTTTTTCAGTTAGAGTCGCAAGGGAGAAAAGTCGGGATAAACCCTCATAAAGCACACGGAAAAGGAAGAATGGAGCTTCGAGTGAAAATCCTAGACTTTAGTTTGCTGACAATTCTCTTTTTTTTGCATTTTTTTCCTGGCCCTTTGGGCCTTTAAGCCAAAACTTGAAAATATACAAGATAAATGCAATTTATTTAAACGTCATGGTAGTGACTTTGAACTGAAATAGTACACCCAGGCCTCAACATTAGGCCAAAAAGTCATAAAACACAAAAAAAAAAAGAGAGAAAAACACATTTTTTTTCCTGTAGGCATCCGCCAGGAAATAAAAATGTAAATGTAACCAAAGGCAGGCCAAATGAAATTATAATAGGGAGCAGTGGTTTGTGCGGGGAGGGGGAGTGGCATTCCCAGGGAGGTCCTGCCAAAGTTTCCCCCTCCCCCAGAAACCAAATAAAATGTGCGAGGAGGCGGCTATAAAATTGAGTGCAGTTGCCGAAACAAGAGCAATAAGGAATCGCCGCCGAAAATGAAAATGAAAATGTTTGTCAAGCACGATAGGAAAGTGCCTCCACTTGACCACAATCGCTGCCAAATGTTTGGGCCATAAACCGAAATCCAGCCCAACAGGAATCTAAATCAACAATACAATAACACAAAGCCGAAGCGAACAAAAACTCGCAAATGGAAACGAAAATGAAACACATTCGCATCATTTGAATAGAATTTCAGGCTAATTTTTTGCCAAAAACCTTTTCTCTTTTTTTTTGGTGGTTCACCAACCCAAGGTCGCACAAAATATGGTTTTTCCAATTAGAAGCTGAGGTTGACTTTTGTGGTCAAGTCTGGCACACAAAATTTAATTGAAACCCAAATAAACTCGCAACAAAGTGTTTTATATTTAAATTAAAAAGGAGTTGGCTTTAAAGAGGCGGAAACTGGTTCAAAAAATATTTTTAAAACCATTTTAAAAGACATGTTTTACCAGAAATGTCAGAAACAGTGTCTTGCGAAGGTTATATCTCAGCCAATACCCAAAGAATTCAGAATCGGAGGACCTCGAAACACTCGTGCAATGATTCTCCATAAATCTGATTCAGAAACCGAGGGAAAAATATTTTTTAAATATTTCTGGGGGTACTTTTTCTCTTTTTCGCCCTATATGGCCCAGAACGATGTCTATATCTTTGCCAGGAATTGGCCGATTCTTAAAAGGAATGTCTTAAAAGATTTGTGGTTCGATTCCCCATCGATCTGCATCAAAATCTGAAAACAAAATATTTTTTCGATTTTTTCTCAACTTTTCTGAGGGGACCCCTTACGAAAAATGGGGTTCGCCCTATATGGCCCAGAACGAAGTCTATATCTTTGCCAATTCCTATCCGATTCTTAAAAGGAATGTCTTAAAAGATTTGTGGTTCGATTCCCCATCGATCTGCATCAAAATCTGAGAACAAAATATTTTTTCGATTTTTTCTCAACTTTTCTGAGGGGACCCCTTACGAAAAATGGGGTTCGCCCTATATGGCCCAGAACGAAGTCTATATCTTTGCCAATTCCTATCCGATTCTCGAGAGGAATATCTCAAACGATTTGTTGTTCGATTCCCCGTCGATCTGCATCAAAATCTGAAAACAAAATATTTTTTCGATTTTTTCTCAACTTTTCTGAGGGGACCCCTTACGAAAAATGCGTTTCGCCCTATATGGCCCAGAACGATGTCTATATCTTTGCAAATTCCCATCCGATTATTGACAGGAATACCTCAAACGATTTGTAGTTCGATTCCCCGTCGATCTGCATCAAATCTGCGGAATATTGGCGGAATACCCGATACCCCGCCTGGAAGCTTTAAAAAGGACACCAAGCTCAAGTTTCCTCAAAAATCCCAGCAAATATTAAGGGATGAGAAAAGGGGGGATGTCGAGGGGAGGCGGAAAATAATAGCTGGAGATTAATAATGAAAATAATATTATTTTTGTTCGCTGCACATTTCTCTTGCTGGCACTCAAACGACCGCATCAGCTTGGATTGTTCGTCCCTGCAATTTCTGCTCCACTCCGCTGGCACTGGCACCCTCCCGCCCTCCTTTGATATTTTCCTGTCCCGCTACAATTTTCCGGATACCCAACCCCTTCTGTCGCCACTGCCCCCTAGCCACTTCACCCTTTTTGGCGACTATCGACGCATTTTGTTTGCTGTGGATGCCAAAAGGACTTGGCGGCGTCAAATTTATGGCTCTTGACTCTCTTGACTCTTGGCATTCCATTGCCAAAGCGCGTAGAATGCACCATTGTCAATAAAGCCCTTGTACTTTATATAAACCCCCTCCCTGTAAGCCAACTTCCCGCTTTAAAAGCATTCCACACAATATTCTCAGCTTTTTTTGGCGGGCAAACAGTTTTTAGTGATAGATATAAATCCTGTTTTGACGGCCAGAAGTGCATGGAATCAAACAAAATGGAAACAGCCAAGCCGCAAATCATTTCGAAGGATATTCTCGAACCCTTGGACCCTTCTCTAATTAGTTTAAAGCAAGAACAAGATAAACATCGGACCAAAGAGGAGGCAATAGCGAAGGCAAATCGAATGGAAAACAAATCAATGACAGATGATGAGTGACGGAGACAGAAGCGTTTCAAGGGTTTACACTGAGAGAAAAGTTTCTACATTTTTTAAATAATTAGTTTCTTAAGCCTGACAGACTTTGTAAACTTTTTAGACCAGCCTTGTTATAGAATAATGTTACTTTTGTGTTCAATTTAGCCAAAAAAAACTAAAAACTTTTTAAATAATTGTTTTCAAAAATGAACAAACTAGAACCAGTTGAGAATTTTAATAGAAAACTATTTTTTTATAACAATATATAAGTATTTAATTAAAAAACTACTAGATTTTTCAATTCTTTACCAAAAAATAAACATAGTCAGTCAGAATTGTTCAAAAAAATCATTGAACAAAAATAAGCATTTGGTTAGAACCAATTGAGAATTATAGCAACCAATTAGTACACTTTTAAATATTACAAATTGTTTGAATATTTCTATAATTTTAAGTATTTTTTTTAAACTTTCACTTCTTCCTCTCCCTCCTCCAACATTAATTCTTACCCAACTTTTTCTACAACTTCAAATTTCTTAAAACATTTTCCCAGCTTACCAAAGTTTTTGAATTAAATAGCAACCCCTTTTCCCCCAGTGGATTAGCCACAGGCACCCATGAATATATATTTTACTATTTTCCCAGCTTGTTCGTTTATGTGACAGCCTCAAAGTGCATTCCAAATAAACTATGCAGCCAGCGAGTTTTCCTCTTTTTGTTTCGTTCTTCTACTATTTTTCCTCAACTTTTCGCTGTTTTTTGTTGTACTTTGTTGTATTTTGTTTTGTGTCTCCTTGTTTGAATGTTTTGCAAATGGAAAGCGTAAAGGGAATTGATGTAAATGCGAAAATGGTACAACTGGTTTGGAAACAAAAACCTTGTCCTTTTTCTATTTGGAATAATGTCGAATAGCAATGAGGTTTGTCATTTTTTACATTTTTATCAAAATGTTTGTGGGGAAATAAATAAATTTAAATAAAATAAATGATATATAAAAATATTCAATATAATTTTTAACAATTATTTTAATTTAAAAGGCCAAAGCCTCTTCGTAGTTCACAGACAACTAGTCGTATGAGTAATTTTATTAACCATACGCACTGTTGGCTTTGATTTATTTTTTATTAAAAAAAACTTGTATAATCATTATCGTATTTTCTATATTTTTATAAAAATTAATATTTTTTTTAAATATTTTTTTAGTTTATTTTTTTTTATTTAATTTGTTATTTAATTACTAGCTTTTATATTTTTTTTTATTTTAAATTGTTTTATTTTTATTTTATGTTAGTTTTTTAATTATTTAAGTACTTACTTCTTTTGTGTAAAACTTTTAAAGTTTACATCATTTTTTTAAGCTTTTATTTATTTTTTTTTACTTAACTTACCAATTTAATTAATTTATTGTTCATCGTTTTTGTTTAAATAAAAATCTTAATATAAAAAATAAAAATAAAAAATGCATAATTCACTCACCAGCTATTTTAAAATCTCAACTCGGCTCAGCTTCAATTTTTCCTTCAAGTTCACTTTTATCCAAAAAGTTAGTCTAGTTCTGTGCTCAGTTTCCAAAAAAAAATAAATCACTTTTGAAAAAGTCACATTTGAAGAAATTTAACCGAAAAAAACTCGAAAATGAAGACAGTTTTTTGGAAATAAATTCCCGTGACCGTTAGTTTCGGCGTTTTCGAAATTTCGAACCGTTAGTTAAGCTGCTGCCTGCCTGCCTTTCGCTGTTCCGCAAAACAAGCGAACGCGTCGAATGCTGAACTGCTACTTGTTGGCATTTCCATTTCGTCCTCGGTCCTCGGAAAAGCCAAAGCGGAGATGCTAGGGCAGAGCCGTCCGTACATACAAGAAAAATAAATGCGGAAAAAAAAATGGGAAACTCACTCACACACGCACTGGAAAAGGAAAACAACACACGGATAGGCACGCACACAGCGATGCGACCGCTTTTCCCTCTCGGAAAAGTCGGGGGCTGGCAGGCGGTGTTCATTTTCGACATATATTCATTTTTTCGCGAATTCGCTGCGTTTGCTGGGTAACGGTAAAGCTCCGAGAGCTTTCCACGCCGCTCTCTCGCGCATTTTCCGGCTTTTCCGCAGTAGCTTTCACGCTCTCTCGCTGCAAAAAGAAAAGCCGGCTGAAAACAGAGAACGAAGAAAATGAAATGAAAAGCTTTTCCAACAATTTTGTTAGCGATTCTAATTCGAATTTTTCAAAAAACTTAAAAGTTTTTTAAAAATTTCAAATTATTTTACCAAAAAATTGTAATATATTTTTGAAATTCTAGCCGTAAGAGGCTTAAATTTTAAAAATATATTTCGTTTTTAGTTTGTTATGAATGTTAATGCGGTTATTAAAATAAAAAATATATAAATAAAACTTAATTTTCAAAAAATAATTTTTTGAAAACTAAAATTTTTATCCATATTAGTTTTTAGTATAAAAATAAAATCAAACGAAAAAATAGAAAATTAAAAATTCAAATTTATAAATTAAATATTTTTTTAAGTTCCCTTCCCTAAAACACATTTAAAACTTTTATTTGTTGTTGTTGTATTTTTTAATTAATTCATAATAAAAGTTTCTATTTTTCGGTTGGTTTTTCTTGTTTTTTTTTGTTTGTTTGTTGACGCTTAGCTAATATATTTATTATATATATATTATTTATATGTATATCTACAGTAGTTATTAGCATTATCATTATTAAACTGTTGTTTGCTTTCTTTTTGTTTCGGACCTGCCCTTAATGGCAGAGTCCCCTTTGTTGTTTTTCTTGTTTTTTTTTTTTAGACAAGTTAAGATTAAAAAAAAACTCAAAATTACACTTATTTACTCTCGCGTGTGTGTGGGTGTAGGGGTGTGTGTGTGGGTATGAGTGTGTGTGTGTGTTAGTTCATCTTCATCCGATTCTCTCTCTGGGATCCCTAACATTTTTTTTTCCATCATTATTATTTTATTTTTTTTTAGCAATTAAATTAATCTTTAAAAACTTTTTGCTTTGCTTAAATAACAAAAAAATTGTTTTCTTTCTTCTTCCAAAAAAAATAAATTATATCGTATATACGCATATATATAATATATATTTATATATATACTCATATAGATAATTAATAAATGTAAAACGTAAGTGTAGTGGGGGGGAGGGGGAAAGGGGGAGGCGTATAAAAAAAATCTAAACTAAAAAAACAAAACTGAAAATTCAATAAATCGGAAGTTACAAGCCTATATATCGTACTCGTATATATATAATATAAATACAAAAATCTTTTCTTTCATTTCTTGTTGTTGTGTGTGAGGGTGGGTATTGATTTCTCGCAGTGTAAACTCAAAAACAAAAGTGTGTGTGTGTGTGGGTGTGTGTGTGTGTGTGTTTGTGGGGGAGGGAGAGAAAAACCAAACGTTTTTGAAATAAAACGGATAACAAAACTTGGTCATATACATAATTATATATATAATAATATATATATATTATATATTTAGATATATATAAGATATATATAACGACTTGTTAACGGTTTCTATGTAGAAGCTTTTATTTTCTTTTTCTTTCAGTGTCTTGTGTAGAGGATTCTTCGATTCGGTTCGATTTGAAACTTTTTCTGACTTGCATTTTGGTTGTCATCGATAATCATTTTATCATTATGATTAACATCTTGTTGTTGTTGTTTGTTGTTATTGCAAATATTGTTGTTATTGTAAATATACAAACTTTCATATACTCTATTCATATATATATATTTATTTATACATAAGTATATATATATAATAATATATATCATTTGTATATATCCTTTAATTTCTTATCTTTTCTTTTTTTTTTTTTATTATTTTTTATTGCAATTGAGTATACTATGTTGACTTGTGTTTAGTTTGTTAATTTGTTTTGTTTTGTTGGTGTTTCTATTTACCGTTTTGTTGTCTGTCTGTTTGTTTGTTTGTTTGTTTGTTGTTTCTGTTGCTAAATAGGCTTTCATCCATATTGCTTCTTGATAGGTTCATCGGTAGTTGTATCTTGTATCTTGTATCTTGAAGTTTGGTTTTCTCGTTGCTATTTTTGTTCTGTTTTGTTTTTGTTTTTCCTCTCTGCCTTTGCTTACATATTCTTGTTTTTTGTTTTGTTTTTGTATTAAATTTACGCTTTGCTAATTATAAATTATGCTTTAGTTTCATCTTCCTTCATCTATTCCTTCCTCTCTCTCTCTTTTTCCCTCTCTCTTGATACGTTGATCCTCCGGTTGAATTGCTGATGTCCTGAACCTCTCTGAACCTTGTCCTTTGGCAGTCCTTGAATACGCTGCCACCATATTGCAAGCAGGACTGCCAGGACGAACACAGTTCAATCTATGAGGGTGTACAAGTGCAGGATGTGGGTGGTGTCTGTTTGTGTAGGAGATTATGGAGAGAAGATGTAGAGGTGGAGGAGAGAAGGAAGGGGTGCCGGATGTCGCATCTTCCTCATCCCATTCACTAGGCTAGGCCGCCGCCACATTATCGCCATCATCATCAGCTGCGCCAGAATATGCTCTTTTTGAGCCTGACCGACAGCTTGCGATGGACGCGGAGCCTAACCTGCTCCTGATCCTAAGTATCGTCCGACATGAACGCGTTCTGAGTCTTCGACTCCTCAATCCGGCGGATCTGCTGCCGCAGATACATGATTCTGCAAGAGGAGAGTGGGAATATATTTCAAATAAAATCATAACTTAATTCCAAGACTCACTTCTGTTCCTGCAGGGTGGCGTTGATCTCTGTGCTCCTCACTAGGCTCCTGGCACACTTCAGCTCCGCACATATCCTCGTGCAGGTGATGTCCCCAAACAGATGTGTATCCTCGCAGCATTTCTGCGCCTTCGAAAATGCAAAAAGGGATATATGAATTGAAAAAAAAAGACGTGCCACCATTAGCTAGGATTCTATTCTCGCTTTTCATTAAAACCATAATTCAATGTGTGTTATGAGATGTGTGTGGAGTTCGCGCGGCGAATCATACCTCACAGCTTACCTGACGCTCCAGCACCTCCGCCTGCCAGTTCGTAACGTGCGCGATCAGATCAGCGCGAAAGTATTTGGCCAGTTTGGGCGATATCTCCGGACCTCGCAGGTTGGCCGCCTGCACCGACGATCCCACACAGCTCTGCAGCGTGCTCAGAGTGGCCGATGATGCGCCATCCACTAAGGAATATAGAACATTGAGAATCCTCTCCAGAAACTATACTAATGACTCACATTTGCCTCTCTGCTGCGCCGCCTGTTGCTGGCTCATGCCGGCCGCTGCTGCTGCTGCCGCTGCCGCTACAGCGGCCGCTTGCTGGGCCTGCTGATCCAGCACAGAACCGCTCAGATCCAGTTCCTGGGTGGGCGTCGGTGGTCCCTCGCCGATGCCCGTCGCTCCGCTATTGGAGGCACTGTTGCTGCCCATCGACGTGATCACACTGATGCCGCTGACGGGGCCCAGGCCGGGCACTATATTCTGGCCAACGCTATTCACGCCGCCGCTGACGACGGAGGAGGCAGTGGGCGTGGCCGGGGAAGCGGAGGCCACCAGTAGGCCGCCGTCGAGGCTCGACTTCAGTCCGAAGGGTGTGCTGCAGGAGTAGGCGTTGCTCACGTTGTTCGTGTGCCCGACAATCGTCGGTATGGGACTCTTGGTGTAGCTGGTGAGCGACGGGGAAAGGCTATGATGCGGATGGGGCATATACAGCGGGGAGTTCACATTATTATCCCTGAAAGAGAGGATCCCTTTAAGAGGATGAACTCAAAGACAATCGATCTGTCCACTCACCGTAAGCTGCTTAGACTGCCGCCAGTCACCGAGTTGTTGACCGAATTGTAGGCATGATTGACGACCGAATCGGACGCCGAACCGCCACCGCCATCCAAGACGCCCAGGCCCAGGTGCATCTTCTGGCGCATCAGCAGCGCCTGGTCCTTGCCTTTGGCTCCGGGCGGCAGGGGAGCATTCGAGTTCAGATGATGGGGATGCTGGTGCGGATCCTGACTCGCCAGCGTCGGCACAGTTGTCTGTTTGGGGATTACCAAGGATTAGCATGGATGTGGGACACAATATTCGGGGGAATCTTACTCCAGAGGTGGAGCCAATGTGGCCAACGACCGAGTTCCTCAGGCTGCTGCCGCTGTTGCTGCTGTTGCTGCTGCCGCCGGCACTGTTGCTGCCGCTGCTGTTCGCCCCCACGGAGGACAGGCCACTGGTGGGCAGCATGGTGGCTCCCGTCACCAGGCCCGCCCCACCGCCGCCGTAATGGAGTGCCGCTGCCGCCACAGCTGCCGATGCTGCCACCACGGCAGCGGCGCCGAGCGGTCCTCCCGACACTGAAGAGTTGCTGCTGCTGGCATTGGGATGGGAGGCCAGGCGGGGCAGGGCGTTGCCCATGGGCTGGTCGCCACCGCCACCGCCTCCTCCTCCCCCTCCTCCACCACCGCCGCCGCCACCGCTGTGTGCCGTGGGCGTGCCGCTCAGGGAGTAGCTGGCCTCTGAGGTGGGCGTCGAGTCGCCGCTTATGTCCATGTCAGCATTGTCATTGTGTCGACCTGAAGGATATACGCAGGATTAGAATGAAATCTCAAGGATGTTAACAGGAAGCTCTCACCATCCAAACGCCTTCGATGGCTGGGCGGGCCATCGTTGTCGTAATTCCATCTCAGTCGTGAATTGTCCCGCGAAGAATTGGAATGTTTGTAAGCTGAAAGAAATTTATCTAATTAGATCCTTTTTGAAGGGGAGTCCTGCGTCCTCTTCTCTAGAGCCACTCACTCGATCTGGAGAAGCGATCATCGCGGTCCCGATCGCGATCCTTGTCACGATAGTCCTTCTCACGGTGCTGATCGCGCGGCAAATTCCTAAAACGATATTTTATTAATAATATTCATTAATTACTTAGGGTTTAAGGCTCACCTTTCCCTATCCACCCATTCCTTTGGCTTCTCCCACTGGGAGATCTCCGTCTTGCAGTTGTAGTAATACATTTTCCCTGAAACATTCAACCATTAGCTCCATTTTGATCGCCAATTGCTGGGAACTTACCCGACGAGCTCACGTGCTCACTCCAATCGCCGTAGCGCGCTGTTCGCTCGCCGCGATCGTTCCTTTCGCGTTTGTCTGCAAAAAATGTCGATTATTTTAGTTGAACAAGTTCCATCATGCCTCTAGACATGTTCTAACATGCCTTAAGACAGGTTCTGACATGCTTTAATGCTTTTAGACATGTTCTAACATGATCTAATGCTTATAGACATGTTCTAACATGATAGGATGCCCTTAGACATGTTGCAACATGCCTTAAGACAGGTTTTGAGATGCTTTAATGCTTTAAGACATGTTCCAACATGATCTAATGCCTATAGGACATGATTTAACATGATAGGGTGCCTTTATACATGTTCTAACATGTCTTTAGACAAGTTCGGACAAGCTTCAATGCCTCTAGACATGTTCTTAGATGATAAGAAGCCCTTAGACATGATCTAACACGCCTCCAGACATCTTCTGACCTGTTCTAACATGCCAGCATACTTCTAAATATGCTCTAACATGTTGAAATGCCTTCTGACATGTTCTAATATGTCTTTGGACAGGTTCTGACATGTTTTAATGCTTATAGACATGTTCTTACATGATAGGATGTCTTCTAACACGCCTCTAGACATCTTCTGACTTGTTAGAAAGCCCCTGGACATGTTCTAACATGCCAACATACTTCTAAACATGCTCTAACATGTTGAAATGCCTTCTGACATGTTCTAATATGTCTCTGGACAGGTTCTGACATCCTTAAATGTTTATAGACATGTTCGGACATGTTCAAACTTGTTTAAATGCCTCTAGACATGTTCCTAGTCATCCTCACCTGCGTATTTGTCCTTCTTGTACAAATCCCGATCGCGATCGGAGCCCCGATCCCGCTTGTCGCGCAGATCGCGCATGTCCCGATCCCTGTCCCGGTCGCGGTCATCAGAACCGGAACGCTTGTCGTTCTCCCTGGAGGAGCAGAGCTTGCCACCAGCCCCGCCGCCTCCGCCACCACCGCCTCCACCGCCGCGCCGATCCCTGTCGTGGTTGGTGCGATACGACGACTCCGAATCCCGGTCATTGCCCCGCCGATCGCGTTTGTCTGCAAAGGGGAAAGCGGAAAAATCTGATTAGGAAGAGATCTCTTTGGAGTAAAGCAATAGCTCACCTGAATATTTATCCTTCTTGTAGGCATCGCGATCCCTATCGCGCATCTTTTGTATGAAACTGTAGCGTTCGCCGCTGCCGCCACGCCCACTGCCGCCGCCGCCGCCTCCGCCCCGGTGATCGCTGCGATCCCTGAGATCGTGCGACCGCGACGATGGCGAATCAATGTCCGGCGACTGGGAGCGATAGCTGTTGCCATTGTTTAGTGGTCCGCCGCCGCCGCCATTGCCGCTGCTGCCGCCACCGCCTCCGCCGCTGCCACCGCCGCCGCCGCCACCGCCTCCGCCGCCGCCAGGTGACAGGTCGCGATCGCGGTAATTGGAGGAACGGTCGCGTTCGTAGTCGCGCTTTGAACTGCTGTACTTTGAGCTCTGCTTGAACGGAGGGGGGAGGGAGAGTGGTGAGGTGTAAAGAATTGGATGGCAGAGGGGGTAGAGAAATCACACACATTTTTAGACTCTTACATTCCTCAATTAGTCGCACACACACACACAGCACACACCAAACACACACACACTCACACTGTGCTATAAAGTGAGACACATTTGCATTAAAATTCTCCTCAATTTTGATGGAAAAGTTCAAGATCTTTGGCCTAGATTCAAGTGGATATATTTAAAATCGATATTTATCGATAATTTCGATATATATTTCATGTACAAACGGAATAAATGATTATTTAAAAGAGAAAATTAACTAAAAGTTTAACATTTCAAAGCAATTGCCTTCTCAGACAATAATTTATCGATTGTCTTTGAAATAAACGATAATTTCGATAACAAAATGTTAAGAGAAAACAACAAGTGATCGATTTACCAAAGAAATGTAGAACAAAGAATACATTTCAAAGAGAACTATGCACAATTTAAGCCAAAACAAGTATTATATCCATTTTGTCGATATTGATCGATAAATTCGATATATATTTGTATACACAAACGGAATAAATGATTATTTAAAAGAGAAAATTAACTAAAACTTTAACATTTCAAAGCAATTGCCTTCTCAGACAACAATTTATCGATTGTCTTTGAAATAAACGATAATTTCGATAGCAAAATGTTAAGAGAAAACAACAAGTGATCGATATCCCAAAGAAATTTAGAACAAAGAATAAATTTCAAAGAGAACTAAGCACAATTTAGGCCAAAACAAGTATTATATCCACTATTTCGATATTTATCGATATACATTTTTGCTTTTTTTAGTCTTCTTTTTGAATATCATCCTTTTCTCATGTCCCCTATAGCACAGTGTTCTATTTAAATTCGATTTCTTTTAATATTTTAGTTTCTTGGTTAATATTTGTCGGTTATTTGATAATTTTTTGTTTTGTTTTTAGGAATGGGGATCGGTGGTTAGTTGAACTAAATCTACGGAGGGAAATAATAAACATAAATGCATAATTATAAATGCCAGCTACTGTTGCCAATGTCATTATTGCTTGTGATTATCGCCAATGCCTTGAAAACACAAAACATAAACATACATTTTCGCGAAATGAGAGTCAAATGATATGAAATTTCGATGAAAACAGCATCAATTGAGTTGTTTTTCTTTTGGTTTGAAACTAAAGCGTGTTTGTGACAGAATTTTGAAACATGTCCAGTATATAGTTTGTTGGCTTCTCCTCTCTGTGTGTCGTTGTTGGAATTTGAATTGTAAATTAAGGTTGAACGTAAAAGTTAAATAGAGTTTGAGTTTTATTTTGGTTCTCTCTTCTGTTTATGGAGTTGTTGGTTTATCGGTTATCGATTCTATTGTTGATACAGTTTGTTTCTTGATTACTCTTTATGATTTTTTCAGTTGTTTCTGGAACACTTTTTCTTCCATGGGGTTTCAGGTTTTTTGTCATTTTTTATTCTCTTTTTTTTTGACTTCCTCATTATTTTTTTTACTTACTTCTAGACGACAGAGGCCCACAGCTGATGAGGTCGACGCAGCTGCCAGCGTTGCTGCTGCTGAACTTTTACTTCCACTATTATTATTATTATTATTATTATTATTATTATTGGTGTTGTTATTGTTGCTTATGTTGCTATTGCAATTGGAAATTGTTGATGTTGCAAGTGACAAGTCAACAGCCATGTTGTTGCTGGTTTTGTTGCTGCTGGAGTGGTGGTGGCTGTTGCTGTTGCTCCTCATAGATGTTTTCATTAAAAGCTTAATGATTTCTTACTCTTCTTTATTTATTTTTATTAAATTTTAATAATTAACTAACTGTTGGCTTAATTGTTTTTTTTTTTATTTAAATTTGAGGCACATTTGTGTTGTTATATTTTTTTTATAATTTTTGTTTTGGAATTGTTGTCCTTTTTTTTGTATATTTAGTTTTAAGGCTACTAGTTTGATTAAATTTAGTTAGGCAGCGCTTAGAAATTGGTTAAGTGTTTTTTTTTTAATAATTTATAAATCTATTTAAAATGCTTTAAAGCATATTTGTGCTCTTTGGTTAATTATTTATTTTTTTTATTCCAATAATTATTTCAAACCATATAATTGTTTAGGATACTACTAGATTTTTTCCAGTTCTTTTTTTTTAAAATAATTATTTAAATTATTTATGTATAGATTCGTTTCTCAATTAAAGATCAGTTCAGGCTGCAATGCCGCGTTATCAATGGGTTAACAAATGAAACGATTTTTTTTTTCTGGTCAGTTCAAAAAATGGATGAAAGGGTTTCTTCTTTTGGGGAAAAAGTGACGATTAAGGATGCACAACACAGCGATTCAAAAACTAAATATACACACCTATTGAAATGAATCGAAAAACCAAAAGAAAATCTACAAAAATGTCCTTTTTTTGTTCTATTTTGAAATGGAAATGAAGTCCAAAAAGTGACTCGATGGATGGTTGGAAATTATACGATTTACATTGGCTTCAAAGTGCACTACGCAAGTGTGTGATTGGAAATATTAAAAAATGAAACTAAAAACTACTATTAGACACAAAAAATAAAACTGGCATACAACAATTAGCGATTAGTTGGTGTTGCTGGGGATTTTGGTCCGGATTCGGTTTGTTTCTTTTCTCACCTGGTAGGATGTGTGACTGGTATGCTTCTCAAAGTACCTGGAAGAGTAAAAAATAAATTAATTAAAATTAATTTAAGATTAAGAACTAAACACTCCAGGCTAGGCATTAAGGATTATTACAATTTCCTTGAAAAGGCACTCGTTTAGGGCACTTTTTCAGCCTCTTTGGGGCCTAAATCACAGGAAAATCCCTGGAAAACCTCAATCGATTTAGTTTCTGGCTGAATTTTCTTCTCTCCACAATGCCGGCATCGATTTGTTGACAAAAAAAAAAAAATGAAAAAGAAAACCCAAACCGGCAGGGCTTTTCCATAAAAAATTTAACTAAATAAAATAATATTTAAGAATAAAAATTAATAGAATTTAAAAAATTAAGAGTAAATTAATTTTCTTTGGAATTTTCTTTTTTTTTCTCAACCGACAGCTGAGCGTGTGCGAGCGAGAGAGCACTAGAGTGCGATGGCCAAAGACACGAATAACCATAGAATGAAGGAATGATAACACTCGCAAAAAAAATGGCACACATTATCATTAAAACTAGCACGAAACTATTGACAAAAACAATTAAGAAATTTAACTAAATTTTAAATATTTTGCAATAGAACTGTACGAGTTAGAAAGAGACGGGGCGAGGGAGAGGAATGCAGAACGTAAACAAAAAAAATATTGGAATTCTGGGCGTGCAGCCTGGCAGTGTTTGTTCTTTTTTTTTTCTTTTCTGACTGGCTGGTTAACAGCTTTTAATGGCTTTTTGTTGTATTTTTGTTGGTGGTTTCAAACCAAATATCCATACCCATCGTTCATACGCTGCGGTTTTCTAGCATGCATTACCATCAATGCAAGATTTTCGCCAAATACGCTGCTTCCTTGGTGTTTTTTTGTTGTTTTTTTTTTTTTAGTTGTTATTGGATTTGTTGGTGTTTTGTTGCTGTTGTTGGTGGTGGTGGTGGTGCGGCAGCTCCTCCTCCGCAGCTACCTCCTTCCTCGCTTAATCGCACTCGAATTGGCCCGCTTGTTGATGTCCTGCCCGCCTGACAGCCGAAAATGCTTGGGGTTCTCCTGGATTGAATTTTTTTTTTCTTTACTTTTTTGACTTTTGGGGCTTTGGCGCCTCCGTTTCCGCTCCGCTTCTGCCGCTCTCCGACTGTTACTGCTTCTTCTTCGTCGTCGTCTTCTTCTTCCTCTTCTCACCTGCCAAGGCACGCGCGCTTGTATGTGTGTGTTTGGTTTGGTTTTGCCTCTGTGTGTGTGTGTGTGTTGGTTTCGGCGATGCGGTGTGGTGTGGCGTGTGGAGGCTCTCTCTCGCGGTTGGTATTGCTGTTGTGTGTGTGTGTGTGTGACTGGATGAATGTATGTGTGTGTGTGTGCCTAAATTGCGGTCGCCGTTTTTGGCCGCTTTATCGGCTCTGCTGTTCGCCTCCTAAAAGTACACACAAAATGCAGGATTAACTATAAAACGTTAATTTCATGATTTCCGGTCAATGGATGAAATTCTTGTTGAAAAGAACGCTGCGGCGCTTGCACTTTTTCACTCTGCGCTGCGTATGCGTGCGAGCGTACGTGAGTGTGTGAGTGTTGGTGTGGTGGGCTACCCAGAGTGTGAGTGTCGCTTGTTCGTATTTTTTTTTTTTTTTTTTTTTTTTTTTGTGTGGTGCCTGCGCTGCTTTTTGGTTTCTATTAGCTTACCGCAATTTATTAGCCGCTCGCATTTACTGTGCTGTAAACGCCGCATTTAATGGTTCAGCGTTAACGCAATTTAACAATTTGCCCCGCGACTTCTGCCTTTTCGCCTCTATACTTGATGATTTTTTTCAATTCTTTTACATTACGCTTTGTGCGGTCTGTTCGTCGGCTGAGTTGAGTTTGACGTTTAAGCGATATGGTGAGTCTCTCATCTGCCGTGGTGAATAGCAGGTGGCGCCACTTTAAATCCTTAACCAATCGATAGTTACTAGATTATCGAATTTGGTATTTTTATTAATTATTGCCTTAAAAATAGATTTTTTTCTTACATACTGAGGCAATACTATACATTACTGACTTCTTATTGTTATTCCAAAGGTTAATTAGAGATATACAATCGAATGTGCTCTCCTTCTATCAATTTTCGATATATTTTTTGCAACGATACATTGGCGAACTTTTCAAAAATTGGCCACAGACAGGAATTATATTTTATTCTCCTTATTAAATATCTTTTTTAGTTCGTTATTTAGGAAAAAGAGTAAACTGGCACTAAAATATCGCAAACCATGGTGAATATCGATATATCGCCTAAGTTCATATCGCTATAATTCAGTATTTTTTTGGCACATCCACCACGGTCACTCGATTGTTATTGTTTGGAAAAAGAAATTAAAAGCCGAATAATAATAAATTTAAACTATTTCTTTGAACAAACATGGTCAACCCGAACCACAAAATCAGCCCGCACTTGAATGGTACACCCAGCAACTACATTTATCTGGCCGCTAATGCGGACTACGGCCGCAGCTTGAGCAAGGTGAGAGAGAGAGACTGCGTGAGAAACTTCCCTCCAAAAATTGTTTACCTTTTTGTTTTTGTGATTCTTTGCTGGCAGCTTTGCGAACGTAGCTTGCTGCAAAAGCAACGTATTCTGCTAATAAACAGCCGCCAAGGCAAAGCCGAGCTGCACAACCTGGAGAAGTACTCAACGCTGCAGATCGTTCACATGCCGGACATTGAGAGCACGCCGCATGGTTTTTTGGATCTTCCCGACAGGGATCTGGACCTGGTTATCTTCGATCTGAACTCGATTGTTCTGAACGCCCTGCATCGCCCGGTGATGCAGCAGTGTTCCACGGACAAGCTGGTCCGCCACATCGCCAAGTGTTCGGCTGCGTTCGCCAACTACCGGGAGCAGCTCCAGGCCAGATGTAAATCGGTGAACACCGTTCTGGTGATGTCCCAGGACTCGTATCCCCTGACCCCGGCCCAGTTCAAGCTGCTCTGCGGTCTGTATTTTTGCGGCAACGAGTGCCACACGAGTTTATCCAAACTGGCGGGAAGAATGTTCTCCTCCCAGTGAGTTTCTTTGTTTAAAGGATATCTAAAAAGGACATTGAAGTGCCTTAGCTAGGTTTCGAAAAATACTCGAATAGGTCTACAGGAATTATTTGTAGTTTTAAGTTGAAACTAAAACGAAAGGACTGGATAATTATGTTTCTAAAGCAAAAAAAAACAAGCAGTATTTAAAAATATATTTAGAATCCTAGTTTAGGCTTAAATATTCTCGAATTATGTCAAAAAGCTGAACAATTATGTGTCTTATGGCTTGAATATTAAAACTTTTGGTATCCAAAAAGTCAGCAAGAAGATGGGAAATCATTAGCTTACGATTTCCATATCCTAAGAACCAAAATATATATAATTTTAGTTAAAATCTGAAGTACACCAAATGTTAATTTAAACTTAAGCGTAAAGCATTAATTTTAATTTATTTTAAGAGGCAAGGAGAGCTCTTCGGGGATATTATGTGTTTTTTTTGTATCCCATCCGATATAAACTATTTAAAAGCTCATATATTATGTAAATAAGCACTTTAAATTATATATTATTAAAAATATATAATCCCTAAAAGATAGTGCTAAAAAAAAGAGAAATCTGGAAATCTTCATGGCATCCATGCAAAAAATTCGACAAAACTTGAAATAAAAGACTTTATTTTTGTAAGATATACTATTTATTCTAAATAGGATTTAAACTACTACTACAAAAAAAAATCAAATATATATATTTAGTTATAATACACATACAGTAAATCTCAATTTAAGACAGAAATGTAATTAAAAAAAAAGTTTAAACTAAACTATATGGAGGTCTGCATGCCGGAAATGGGAAAAGGATCTCCGGAACACAAGCCGCCCAATAGACAAAAAAAAAAGGAACTACAAATGGAATTTCCCGAAATTCCGCTCGAAAACCCCCCAAAAGTCCTGATTTTTAATATATTTTTTTTTAAATATAATCCAACATTCCGCTGATGATCTCGAAGGCATCCCTCGCCGTGGGCTCGATAGCACTGCTGGGCAGCAAGTATCCGTGGACTCCATTGTCCGCCAACTGGATGGTGTAGCTGAAGGGTATTCCGATCTCATAGGCGGCGAAGGCATCCGAACAGCCTGAACGCTGTTCGATCAAGTCATTGGAGGCATCTACTTTGTAGCGAGACTTGTGTCCTTTTTTCCTCAGGCCATCCGTCCCCACCATGGCCACGTCCAGGAAGTCATCCAGGCGCTCGGCATTGAAGGTGGAATTGGCCTTGACGGGATAGGATACCACTTGGCCGTAGGCTTGGAGGGATACATAGAGCTGGGAGGGAGTTGGGAGAGAGGTTAGAGGTTGGCAAGGAAAAGAAGGAATACCCAGGACACCCCCTTAAAGACCAAACAAACCCACCTTTATTTGCGTCCTATAGTCCATCAGGAAATCGGAGACCGCCTTGGTCTCCGGTTCGGAGAAGGGCGCCGGTCCCGCGTAGAACTCGTTGCAGGGAGCCTTGGAACTGCCACGCTTGCCCCAATGGTAT
This sequence comes from Drosophila monieri, assembly GCA_035047585.1. Classification (NCBI taxonomy): domain Eukaryota; kingdom Metazoa; phylum Arthropoda; class Insecta; order Diptera; family Drosophilidae; genus Drosophila; species Drosophila monieri. The sequence goes on along the minus strand of JAWNPJ010000061.1, from coordinate 6,702,033 downwards.
AGCCAATTCCGGTCCAGATCGACGCCGTGGCAGAGCTTCTCCGGGCCGCGTTGCTTCTGCTGCAGCCACGTCATGGCCGAGTCGAGGATGCCGCTGGGAGGCGGCGCAGCCTGATGCTGGGAGCGGGACTTCTTCCAGAAGCGATCGTACTCGTGGCTGAAGGCATAGCCATCGGGATTCAGGACGGGCATTATGTACCAGGTGGTGTTCCTCACAAAGTCCATGTCCTCGTTGGTCTCTGCATGGCAAAGGACAAAGAATTTATTTGATTAAAAAATATCCTTGAAAAGCTAGAGGACCAGTCGGAGATCGACGTAACCTCGGCCTGGTTAGTCAGTTGCTCCGTTTTGGGTCTCAGCACTTTGGCATTCCAATCAGTTTCCAAATCAGTTTGAAAACAGTTCGAATGTAACAGCATCCAGGTCCCGAAGCCATCGGATCGGACTGGGCTGGATTGGGAGCAGGCAGGACATAGTCACGGAGGAGCGGATGGTAAGCGACGGAGAACCGCGCCAAGTGAGAGTGAGAGAGAGCGATGGAGAAGGCGCCGCGTCCCCCGGCACGGGCCAAGGGAGCTGCCGCCCGGGCAGGATCGGTGATGCGGGCGGTGGCCAATGGTAGGGGCATTGCCCGTCTGCCAGGTGCCTTGGGCATCACCATCGGTGGCGAGGTGGGGATCCCCAATCCCCAGGACGAAAGAGACTCGAGCCCGCCGCCGCATCATGGTGGTGTAGGCTTTGCCGGCGGTGCTGCCGATGTCATACCAGATCCCGACTCCCGCATCCGTTTCGGCAGCGAAGGGAGCAGTGGCGGCATCGTCTTCGGGGAAGCCAACTCGATCTACGGACGGGACACCTACGAGGACGACGACGAGGACAGCCAGCGCCGGACGATGAGCACAACGCCGACCTGCCACGGCGGCTGGAACCACCAGTCGGGGTCGGCGCCGGTCCACCAGGGACGCGACACCCTGGGCTTTGCCTTCCATCTGGGCACCGCCACTCTGGGGCACACCCGCTGCACCCTTGGAACGCCCTGCGACGAGGAGTGCGGCTACGGCACCGGCTGCGATGCCGGCTGCGCCGAAGCCCACGGCCAGGGCTCCATCAGCAGTGATCCGTATGGTGGCGTCGTCACGGGCATGGGCACCGGTATTGCCGGTGTCCATGGTGGTGTGCCCGGTGGCTATCCGGGCGGAGGTCCTGGTGGCGGAAACCTCGGTGGCCAGCCACCCGGTGGAGGCAATGTTCCATGGCGGCCGGGTGGCAACTTCAAGGCCGGACCGAGTGGTCAGCCGGGTGGCGGAGGTGGAGGGGGCGGACATCGCGGCTCCTTCGGCATGGGCGGCGACCAGCTCAACTTCTTCATCACGTTCCTGCTGGAGGTGCTGGGCGTATTGGTGTGAGTGTCTCCCGATCCCTGACAGCTTATCTTATCGTTGACATGTCCTCTGGTTTTGCAGCTTCTTTGCCATCTGCACCATCACCTTCTGGATCACGCTGGGCTACCATGTGGTGACCCTTCTGGTGGACCTGAAGAACGCCGAACGGAACGTCCAGGTGGCGGTGGGCATTATATTTGGTGTCCTGCTCCTGGCCTTCGCCATATCGATGATAACGAACCGGAGCGGCTCCTGCTGCCACGCAAAGGACCGCCACCGGCACCGCTCGCGCACCGGCTGCTCCTTCACGCGGCACAAGCCCAAGCCGAGGCCCAAGCCCCGCACCTGCCCCCACAAGCCGGTGGGCTGTCCGGCCCAGCACAAGTGCAAGAAGGCGGCCGAGCGGCGGCGGAGCACGTGCGGCATGAAAGTGGACCACCATTCGCCGTGCCGTCGGAAGCCCCGCTACACGGACTGCGAGGGCCGGGCGATCTTCATCAACTCCCGTCGCTACGCCATTCCCACGGAGATGAAGCAGCCGCCGACGATAGTGCTGTGGTTGCGTGACATGATCAGTCGTTGGATGCAGTAGCGGTATCCTTCCAGTATATTCCTCCGTCCTCCGCCCACTTGCCTCCTCCCTCCGGGAAACAGCAAAACTCCACGGACATCTGTGCCGAGTTGAGTTCTGAAAGGACTTCACCCCCAATCCCCTGGAAATTTCAGTTCGAATTAAATTTCTCCAAACCCACGGCGGAAGGAGTAGAGTGGACACGTAAGAACAGTGTACAGACTACATGATACCTGGTACTCCTTAGAGCGAGGGAGAAGGATATGGTAGGGGATCTCTATACCGATGTGTAAGATATATCTTCGCAAGAGTCTGAAAAATTTCTTTCCATAAGTGCCGGGTTGCTCTTCCTTATAGTGTATAGACTATCTGATACCTGGTACTCATCTTGAGAGCAGATAAGAGTAGAGTACAGACTATATGATACCCGGTACTCTTAATGAGAGGAAGGAGGATATGAGAGGGTATCTATCTGTAAGATATATCCTTCAAGCGCCAGGTTACCAGAGTACCAGGCTACTCTTCCTAATGGTGTACAGACTATATCATACCTGGTACTTCCATAGATCTATCTTTCAAGTAGAGGTGGAAGGATATAAGAGGAGATCACATAGTTAGATTACATTTTCCATCTCGATCCTTCTCTCTGCAAGTCTCTGCCAGGTTAGTCTTCATAAGAATGGAGTACAGACTATATGATACCTGGTACTTGCATAGATCTATCTCTCTGAGAGAGGAAGAAGACCATGAGAAGAGATCTCATAGCTAGATTCACTCTTCTATCCCGATCTGGAAGGTATATCCTCCTTAGAGGACACCCTTAGACTCTCTCTCTAAAAATATTGATACCTGGTGATACCTAAGAATAACAAAAAGTAGAACCTACCAACTATATGATACCTGGTACTCTGGTACCTGGACTACAATAGAGCACAGATACCTGGTACTTTCATAGATCTATCTCTCTAAGAAAGGAGGAAGGATATGAGAGGATATGAGAGGTTTCATAGTTAGATTACATTTTCCATCTCGATCCTTCTCTCTACAAGTACCAGACTAGTCCTCATAAGAATGGAGTACAGACTATGCGATACCTGGTACTATAGATCTATCTCTTTAAGAGAAGAAGAGGGACATGAGAGGAGATCTACTCAGACTACACTTATATACTCATACTTAGATTCACTTTTCTATCCCGATCTGGAAGATATATCCTCTTAGTACCAGGTTGCTCTTCATAATAGTTTACAGACTATATGATACCTGGTACTTCCATAGATCTATCTAAGAGAAGAGGAAGGACATGAAAGGAGGTCTCATACTCAGATTCATTCTTCTATTCCGATCTTAAAGATACATCCTCCTAGAACTCTAAAACGCTTCCCATTCTCAGGATGGGAAGTACCAGGACATACTCACTATTACTCTTCATAAGCCTCAGGACTTCGGCAATCATCCACGTGGAGGTGGCTGGTCCTATCCAGGCCAAGCCCTGGGCTCCCGCCTCCACGAACACGGCGTTGGCTCGTCCCGACTTGCGCTTCCGCTTGGGCCGCTTCTGCTCGGAGAGTCCTTCTGGGTGGCCCCGATCCTTGGACTCGATCTTCACGACGATCAGCGGACGGCCCTCGTAGGAGCGCCCGATGTGGATGAGCTCCACCAGCTGGGGATGCTTCATCCGGACCACCTCCAGGTACTTGACGATCTCGTCGTGGTTGTGGTAGCGATTCCAGGACATCAGACTGGAGCTCGACGGGATGGTGGGCCGCAGCCTGGAGGGGCGGGTGGTGTGGAGGTAGTCCTCCTTGGAGCGCTCGTAGGCGATGGCCTTGCCCACGTCGAAGATGAGCACCTCGTGGGCAATGCCCTCGTAGTTGAGGGTTCCCTGGAAGTCCACCAGCATTTTGGGGGCCACCAGGACATCCGTGAGTCCTCTGAAAAATGGGAGTTAAGAGTTACTACTGTCCCTGGGATCACCATCGCTCTCAATCCCACCTCAGACTTGGTCCCTTGAGCCAGTGCATCTTGACGCCGTCCTCGCCCTTCTTGAAGTCCTCCAGCGCCCGCACCTGGGCCTCGTCCTGCGGCTTCAGCCTCCAGATCTGATACTTGTCGTAGCTGATCCGTCTGGGCACATCCGGCCGGGCGGTGGTGGTGGAGGTGCTCGTGGTCGTGGTGCCCCTCGTACTCATCCTGGTGGCCAGGGCCTGCAGCAAGGGATTCCCGGTGGTGGTGCTCGTCGTGTTGACAATGTGATGGGCTAGGATCCCGATCCAGTTCTGGGGATTCCGCAGCGGATCCACTATCGTCAAGATCGGCACCTGGCCCACCGACGACGGCGTGGTGGTGGAGGTCGTGGTGGTCGAGGTGGAGGTCGAGGTGGTGGAGCGGCGTCTGACCTTTCGCTTGGGCTTCGCCTCGAACCAGCTGGCGAACCATTCTACAAAGACGGGAAAGTTACAAACGTTAGTGCCCAGACTGGGCCAAGCTACTCTCCGGTAGCCGCAGAAAGCGTGACCACCAATGGGAAGACTTTGGAGCGACCCGTTAGTGGGTTCTATGGAGGGCTTCCCCTTCCAGATACTAATCGCTCTATTTAACTATTTTAATGATTGTTTTTAAAAATAAATAATGCAAGACTTTTTAAGTAACATTTTCTAAAAATTAAACTATTTAAAATTTAAAAACTAAAATTATTAAAAATGAGTCAAAAAAGTAAGTTATTTTCGAACTATTTTCCATAAACTCCAAGCTAGGGAGTCTCTAGATCTCTTTCTTATTTTTTATTTCTTCTTTAATCTATTAACACTTTAAATTCTTTTAATTAAAAATAGAAAAAGTCCTCATCATCGTTACTTGATTCTTTTTATTTTTAAAATCAAACCAAGCGTGATGCCTTCGGGCTATAATAAGTTAAAAAAAAAGCTAATTACTTTAATTAATTGGCAGCTTAAATGCCTGAATAATTATTTAAGACTACAATTAAAAAATAAATTATTAAAAAAATAAATAACTAAAAAGATAACTCACTATCGTAGTCATCCTCGCTGTCCCCTTCCGTTGTAGTCGTCTTCCCGAAACCGAACCAGGACTCCAGCCATCCTGGCGCCTCCTTGGTGGGCTCTGGTGCCACTGGCGACGTGGTGGTGGTGGTGCTCCCACTCTTCTTGGTCCTCTGCTGGAGACCGAACCAGGACCCGAACCAGCTGCCCAGGGACGAAGACTCCCCATCCTCCCCATCGTCCTCGTCGTCCTCCGCATAGGCTTCGTTGCTGTGGGCGCTGTGGTAGAGGGTGTAGGTGGGGTACCTGGTGATGGTGGGGCCCTTGAACGGCTCCTTGTCCTCGTCCTCGTCGGGGCCGGAGAAGCCGTCCATTAGCCTCGACATGGCCACCTGGACGGGGTAGAAAATCATGCGGAAGAAGCCAGCAATACCCGAGTCCGAGTCGTCGTCGTCGTAATCCTCTTCAGAGTCGATGGGGCGCCTCTTGATCCGGATCTTCTTCTTGGCCATGGAGTTCTTGGTGGCATCGGCCATGGCCTCCTCCTCCTCCTCGCTGCTGGACATGGGCGTGGCCAGGGTCGTCTCCTCCACCACCATGGCCCCGAAGTCTGCGCCCTCCTCCGCCGAGCTGCTGTCCTCGTTCTTGTCCTTGTGGCTGCTCTCCGTACTGGCATCTGGCTTGGGAGACTCGGAGTCTCCATCGAAGTAGTAATCCTCGTCGTCCTCCTCCTCATCCTCGTAGTCCCCATCGGACATCAGTTCGAAAATGTCGAAAGCACTTCCCAGGTCCGGTCTTCCGCGCTTTCTTTCTTTCGTTTTTTGTTTAATTTTTTTTATATTTCTAATCGGCGGACTATCCTTGTGGTTCTCGTCCTGGCTGTGATTTTTGTGGAGTAGATGCACGGCCATAGGGATACGGTGGTTGAGGGAACTGGGATTATCATTTTTGGGGACACTGGGCGGGGATGGTGTCGACTTTTGTTTCGTTTTCCTCTTCCCAGATGGGGGATTCCTCTTCGAAGGACTTCCTCTCCGGGGTGTACTAACCCTCCGGGCACTTCCGGTTTCTTCTGATCCTTTTCTGATGCCCTTCTCCCCTCCTACTTCTGCTCCCCTTTCGTGAGCTCCTACTATATGTGATTCCTTTTTTGATTTTGTTGCCAAAGAACGACGTTTTCTTCGAAGAGTGTCTTCTTCTCTTTCACTTTCTTCCGCTTCCTTTGGTCCTTTGAAGAGTTTCCTTTGCACTGTCCTGGCTCCTTTTTTCATCACCTTTCTAATCACTTTTTTTAGCCACTTTCTTCCTCCATTTACTTCCAGGGATCGGATCCTTCGTCTTAGTGGTTTTTTTTTAGATTCTTTTTTTCGATTCTTTTCTGAAGAAGGAAGAATTGCACTCTCTTCCACTCCACTTTCTTCAGAGATTTCCTTTACTATTTTTTCGACTTCTTTTTCGTCCTTCCTTGTCCACTTTCCACTTTTTGTGACTTTTTCTCCACCAAATCCCTCCTCGAAACCCAAAGATCGACGTCTTCTGTAGACCACAACTTCCCGCAGCTCCTGAGGGTCCTGGGGGAGCTCCTGCTGATCCGAAGGACTCTCCTGATCTGAAGTATCCTGACGGTACAGGTGCTGACTAAACACATTCCCCGTCGGCAGTGTGGCCTGCGGCATGTGCGGCTTCTCCAGCTGGGGTCCTGCCACCTGGGACGGGGCTGGCGTCCCAGTGGTGGGTCTCTTCCCCAAAATGACCGGCAGAGGTCCTGGCTGGTGCCTGGTATTATTCAATCCCGGCCGCTTCCTGATCACCTTCGGCTTGTTTTGCTTTTTCTTCTTGCGCTTCTTGCGGCGGATATTGGGCCTGTGGGTGGTGGTGGAGGTGCTGGTGGTGGCGCCGCGGTGGGGCAGCTTCAACAGCTGATCGCTGACATGGTCGATGGGTCCACTGGTGACCATCACCGGCGGCGGTCGATGACTCGGCTTTTGTGGCAATTTGTTGTTGGGCTTCTGATTTTGGGGACTCTTGGCGGGCTTCTTCAGGCGGATGATTTGTGGTCTGGCGGTGGTGCCACTAACCGCAGATGTCCTTACGGGATTCAGGGTGGAGATGACGGTGCCCGGTGGAGCCACCATCTGGCACTGCTTCTCGTATTTCTTCCTCAACAACTCCAAATCGGCGTCGTACTGAGCTTTCGTCACAAAAATGGCAATGGAGTTGCTGTCGTTCCGGCTCTGACTGGTGGGACTTGCCGGATAGTGAGTGCCCGGAGGTCCTCCCGATCCGCCGCCAACCTGACTAATCTGGTAGACGATCCCAGTGCTGGGATGGGTGAAATAAATGGGAAAGTTGCTGGACTCGGTGGGGTGGGGTCTTGGGGTTGGTTCCTTGATCTCCAGGAGATCACTCTGGACGTGCAGCTGGTCGGATAGCCCGGAGGTCTCCGTCGCCGCCTCCACTGATTCGAAGACGTAGGGTTGCCCGATGTCGTTCTCGTCCTGCTGACTGAACAGCTGGAAGTCGAGTTCCGGCTGGTCGAAGCGAACGGAGGTCTCGTGCTGGTACCTCGGCACGAATCTGCGGGTGTCCAGGACGCGTCTTTGGAGCAAGTCCCTGCCGTAATTGGTGCGCAGGAGCGTGTCGAACTCCTCGGCACTGGGATGGTAGCCAAAGTCGATGGCCTGGCCAACATCACTGGCCAGTAGGATCAGCCAGATCCATGCCCAGAGATGTCCACCCCAACACATTTCTCACTCCCGCGCGAATTATTATTTTTTTTTTTGTTTAGTTTTTTAGAATTTAAATTATTTGTTTTTTTTTTTGGAACGAACCGTCTGGCTGCGAGTCTGGCTGTTAAATGAAACAGGCCCAGAGCCTCAGCTCAAGAGTTGGCCATTTGGAGAAAGCCCCCCCTACCCTCCCCAGCCATTGCTCTCGCTCTTTCCGCCTTTCTCTCCGCCTCAGTCCCACTGTCGCCCAGTTTCTTGGCTCGGCCTGGCTCTTGGCCCGTAACGCTGCCACCAACTTATGACTTTTGGCCAAGAGCTCAAGCGAGCCAACTAGCTGGCAGCCCCCAGCCCCCTGGCCCCACTCTTGACTCTTCACTCCACAACGACCTGTCGATCGTTCTGGCCCTGCGACAGTTTTCATCCATCCATGCCAAATTGCCGATCTAATCATAGCCTCTATTTGATTGCGAGCGCACAGTGGGCCAGGATGCACTAAAATATACATAAAATATATAATATATAAAAAATAACAATTTTAAACTATAAAAAATATATATAAGCTCATTAAATAATAAGAATCAAAGGCTTACAGAAAAAAAATGATTTACATTTTAATTATTTTTGTATTTAAAAATTATTTCAAGCCTACAATTTTTTTTAAAAGGTTATTTTCTTTCTAATAAATCAATTTGAACTGCAAACAAGGCCTAAAACTTAATGAAAAAATTAATATTTATCTATTTTTTATAAAAAATAAGCATTTTCGCAACGAAAAACTATTAAAATTATTTAAGAGATTTATTAAATATATAATTATTACTTATTTAAAGTTCTTTTCTACATTCCTACAAGCCTATTTCAATCGAGCTCTTAAAATTTTAATTTTAAAATTAAATATTTGTAGTTAAGTCTAAAATAAAATTATATTTTATTTGTTAAACTTGTTTTCTAGAAAACCATTAAGAAAGTTTAAACATTAACCAAATAAATGATAAAAAAATAATCAAATATTTGATGAAGAATTAAACAAATTGAATTTGACAAATTTTTGATCATTTTGTTCCACTGTGTCTTAATAAAAAATAATATAACATAAATAGCACTTAAGTGAAAAGGTTTCTTACAAAAAGAAATATATATACTTTTGTATATATTTCTTAAATTTTAAAATGTAAATTAATTTAAAAAAAATTTATTGTTTAATTTATTTTTTATACTTACCATACTACTTACCATTTAAAATTCTATTCACTATTTCACACTTTTTTTTCTCACTGTATAGTACGATTCTTGGCTTGAGTGGCTCCCGCGTTCTATCCAGCCAATTGGAAAATCGGATAGCAGCGCCAGGTGGTGGCTCCGCCATCCTAATGCCACATGCCACATGCCTCATATGGCGGTCAGGTCATTTGATTGCCACTGAAGCATGTGGCATGGAGTGTCCCACTTCTGGCTAGCCGTTCTAGAGAGGATCTGGTCGGACTTGTCCGCCGGCGGAGGAGTGGGATGGGATTGGAAAGGTGAACCCAAACGAAAAGTGACAGGGAAATTGAATTAAAAAGGCAAGAGATTTGGGTTTCAAGAGGAGATTTATTTTTTAAGGATTTTTATAATAAAATATTATATTTTTGGGATGTGAATCATATATTATTTTTATAAATTTCGCTTTTTTAAAGCAAGTCACCTGAAGTCGAAATAAAGACATTAAGATTTCCAGATATGGCGACAATGTCTAGAAATCCGCGACCGTCTTCAGATCTTTCACTTTCTAAGTAATTTTTTTTTTATATTTTTTTTAGACTATATTTTTTTTGGGGCTTTATACAATGCATATATGTATGTGTGTATGGTTGTTGGTGACTTTCCCCAGTGACTGAGGGGCAGTGACAGTGACCCCACAGAAGTGACTGTCACTTGGTAATTACAACCACTAAGGCAGCTGCCTGCAATTTGTTGAATTTAAAACTTACTGGAGCGTCACTAAAAAACGTTAAACGTTTCCAAGCCCAACGTTAATACCTCAATTTAAAGACAAAAGAGACGCCAAAGAAATCGGGGGGCCTGGCCCAAAGTTTTAATAACAATAATCCACAGAATAATAATAATAAAAAAAATAAATAAAAAACCAACAAAAAGGTAAACAAAGTTTTCTTAATTACAAGTTTTCTTTTTCTTCTGCGAACCAGAAGCCAAGCATGTCAGTAGTTCCAGAAAGATACGGTTACAGGTGGATGAGTTAAGAAGCTGAAAGCGAAAGTTGGCTAAGAATATTATTTTTATCAAAAAAGCTTTCTTGATTTATTCCTAAAATAAATATCTCATATTTAAAAGCTAATAAATTGTGTAAAAATTATTTTAAAAAAAAACTAGGTCAAGGGGGTGTATGGAAATAATCATAAAACTATTTTATTGGCCATAAAATGTGGTCTAAAAACTGTCTAAAAAAACAAAGAATGAAATAAATATTATACACTAACAAAAACATTTAAAGGTTCAATGACTTTTAATTAGAGAAAAAAAAAACAATGAAAATTTCACACATTTTTTTCATTTATTTTGACAGAATGATAAACTGATGAAAATAGAAAAGAATTAAATTGATGAAATGGGTCAAATCACTAATATTGAATACTCTTTCAAATAAATGAATGAAAAAATATGATTCTAGAACCTAATATCACAGCCACTTTTTATACAAATTTTATTTAATTTTTAAAATAAATATCTTTCCCATAAAGTGTATCTCTGAAGAGTCTATTGGATCGCCTGACCCAAAATGTGATCTGGCAAGGGCAATCGGATTTCGGGTGGCTGAAAATTGTCTCCCAGAACCACCCATCCCACCCACAAGCACCAAGAAATCATTTTCTGGCTCATCACGGTACAATGTTCGATCTTCCCAGAGTTACCTATGCATATAGCCTCAAAGATATATGTTCCTATTCACATTTAGCTTTATGATGGACATGCGTGAGCTGTCCATCTATTTTCTGGTCAAGATTCAAGGCCAAGGACAGGACAGCAGGGTCGTTAATTGAGCGATCTGCTCGTCAAGTTGGCGTGTGTCCCGCAATAGAACGCCCTGGAATGTAGGCTACACTGGGAGAAAGTGTTTAGCTTCACAATTTAATTAAAATTTATTTAATACATAAAAGATTAAGAGTATTAGAAAATAGTTGTACTATTATCAATAATTTATATATTATTTTTTACAGTGCACTTTCATATATAACGTTTGCTCTTTGTTCTCACACCGCCTTTAGTGGCATTTTCTTTTGCTTTACTTTATTTTTATACAAATCAATAATAATAAAACATAAATTAAGCGATCCATTGGTGTGATCGAGTCGGAAAAATGAAAGTCAACTGAAAATATGCACTTGGAAAAATATTGTAGTCATTTTTGTTTATTATTTTAATCATATCAAATTATATATGACAGTTTAAGTAATTTTTTTAAATAATTATTATTTTATGATAAAATTTGTTGCCTACTTAAGGGCGTTTTTGGGGAAAGTATTTGATTTTTGTATTTTTTAAGACTTTAAGGATGAGGATCTAAACTAAAAACTATACCTATATTAGCTTTCATAATCTATTATGGCATTTGAAGTATTTTTAATTCAAGTGGCTGCTGGCCGGTTATCGGCAACCACTTCTCATTCAACAATTCATGGGAAATACATACATTTATTTATTTTCATTCAACAAGTGTTCTCATGGGCGGTGTGCAGCGCCACCTGTGGTGTGATAAGCGCACCAAGGAGAAAGTTGCATTGTCCAAGGAGAGGGTGGTGGGGGGCTATGTGGGGGTTGGGGGGTGGGGGGGGGCCCATTACGATCCCGGTTTCTTTATAAGAACAGCTGATTGACAGCCTGTCTCTTTCCCTTCACCGTTCGAATGAATATTTTTGTAATGAGCGCGAGGGAGCCAGGGCGAAGAGTGTGGGGCGTAAAAGTGGAGAACAGCTGCCTCCCACTCTCCCCAAACACACACACACTTACACACGCTGGCTCTCAGTGGGCATCGCTCCTTCTCGCTTCGACAGCCAGAACAGCGTTTTTCGCGATTCGCCGGCAGCGTCGTCAGTCTTGAATTTTTCGTGGAGCGATTAGCACACAGAACCCAGAAGAATTCGAATTTCGAAAATCTCGAAAACTTGAAAATAAAACTCAATTAGCCGCATCCGCATCCTAAATAAATTTCATTCTAAAATATCTAAATGCAGCCCACAAAAATAAATCAAATATAGACAGAGTGTGTGTGTGTGTTACTTTTTTTTTCTGAGAGTGTATATGTGTTAGCTCTCTTTCTCTCAGTGTTTTCTTTTTTTTTGTTTTTTTATTATTTGTTTATTTTTTGCTTTGACCGAGTTCTTTGACAACAACATTAAGTACAACAACAAAAAGACAAGCACCAGCAGCAACAACAACAATGGATGCCGAGGTGTGTAATTAAAATTAAGATATAACCAAAAAAAAAAAGAATTCTTTATCCCCCCACCTCCCCCAGTTCCCCAAACACATAAAAAAAAACTATTACGACGTATTTTCAAAAAAAAAAAAAAAAATTACATTAAACCCAAACGAGAGTCGAACCCAAAAACCAGTTAGCTTTGCCGGCAAAACAAACACAAATTGTTTTTGGACAAAAAACAAAAGAATTCAAGTGCAAAGTCAAGCTTAAAAAAAAAGATAAAAAATAAATAAAATATAAAAAATAACAGCTGATAGATTGGCTTTCAAAACAGAGGCTTAAGTCGAAGGGGGGCTGCTAAAAAATGCCCTAAACTATCATTAAAACAATATATCACTAAAACAAATCTTTAATCTTAATTTCCAACACTTGACTCTAATTTATTAAATAAACATAATCGTAAAAAATTAGCCCGCACTTCCGTTTTTGGAAAAATTCATTGATTAGTGAGAAATGTGGGCTTATCGGTTTATGGATTTATGATTTTTTTTCGGCTGATATATTGGTAATAGAGATTAGCCATGACTTATGGCTAGTAGGCCCCCCCCCCTGGAGATTAATTACTAAGAGCCATTAATGTTAATTTATTATTTTTGCATAAAAATGCAAATTGGCGGGAAAACTCACAGCACACAGGCTTTGAACAAGGTTAGAACTGGTTCTGGGACGAGTTACTATTCACAAGTAACTGAAAAAAGCTATAGATACACTTGGAGAAATCTTGGAGTGTCAAAGAAGATACATCCTTAATTTTTTCCAATGTATTCAAATTCTTGGAATATCTCAGACAATAGCTCGGCCAATAAAAACCAATCAAAGCTCTCATTGAACTTGTCACATTTCCGGCAACATTAATGTTTTTCTTTTTGGATTGTTCCAAGTGCAGTGACCCCCCTCCCCCCACCCCCTCGAAGACCATACCAATCGCTGTGGAAAATTTTCCACTCAAAAGACATATTTCTTAATTCAAGAGGGAAACCAAAAATTAACAAAAAATAAAGAAACGAGACTATACATAAATAAATAATATCAGTGTCGGCCCTCTTGACAGTTTGCCAATGGGCAGCGGGGGGGGGTGGGGGGCTAGTGGGGCGACTAGGGGGAGTGGGTGGTGGTACGCACTTCAAGGCTGTTCTATCTGTCATCTAGAGACTCGTTTTAATAGTCTTTTCAATAGTGACCAAAAAATAGATTAAAATAATGAGAAACTAATGCAAATTGAATTGTTTTTTAAGGTTTCTCAAATATTTCCTTAAATAAGGTATCTTGTATGCTCTTAATTTTTTATATTTAAATTTATAAAAATATTATTTTATACAATAGTTGACTTTTTGAGATTTATATTTCTTGAAAACTATTTTTAAAAGTGGCTTTTTCGCAACTAGTTTTTTTAAAATACTTTTCTTTCAATTTTCAAATCTATAAAAAACTTAAAAGTTTCTACATATTTTTTAAACCATAAAATACTATAGATTTCATAGAAATACAGACTTTAAAAACCCAAATTTAAATATTTTAAGAACTGATTTAGTTCTTATTTTTTTTTAACTAAAAACTATACAATTATTGCCAAACTCTCTTAAATATTTCCATATTCTACTTGTTTTTATTATAAAAAATTTTTAAATAATAGACCACCTAATAGACCAAACTAGTTGGCACAATCGAGAGGCCTCGATAGTCAGGGCATGTGATAATGACGATTTATACTTGGCTTTAACTGCCTTAGCTGCCGATAAGCGTAATCAAAAAATAATAAAAAAAAGCAAAAAAAAGCGACAACTAAACCGAAATGATTGTCTAGATTTGCACAAGGTTCCGGGACACCAAAAGTGGAGTACCACTAGTGGTCGTCTAGCTCGTCACTTGGTCAGGGGCGCCTCGACGGCGATTGCGAGATTGCGTATACGTCAGGTGGTACGGGATTAATTTGTGATATTTTCCATTTTACAATGAAATCGAGAGGCGTTCGAAATCAAAATCAAAATCCGCCAGCGACAGCCACTCGAGATGAGGGCTCTGGAGCTGGCAACAGAGATTGAAGTTGATGGAAGAATACTGGACGGCACTCGAGGACCAAGAGCGCCAATAAACAAAGTATCTTTGAATCTCGATCGAGTGATCTTCAGTCATAATTTCTTTTGTTTGAAGAGCGATAAGCCCCGCCGCCACTCGATTGTTATGAATGAACGTGCCTGATTAGTTATTACTTTTTGGGGTTGATTTATGCCCGAAGTGAACTCGGTGGAGCAATTCCGACATAGGCACGAACCGATATGGCTCCCAAGATATCGAAATTACGCATACATCTGGCACTTGACACTTTTCCCATAGCCATAATTCAATTAGAATCTGAACAGCGCATTCGGGACTTATCTGGCCTCTCGCCTCTATTGCCCCATTGAGCTTGCAACGATCGGGATGGGCACGTGCTCGATATATGAATGTTCGGGGCAATCGGGGCCACAATTTAGATATAGATAGACCCGATGGCATGGCTCTCCATTTCGGCGTTATCACTCCGTTTAATTAGCCATGATTTACAGTGATATTGGGAGGGCAGGGCCCATGTAACAATTCCATTCATCGCGCACTTACTCCCACTTAAGTCAAGTGGACTTGAATGGGCGGCTTCCCGACTAAGTCGATCATGGAGACTGACAGGCGGAAGCCCTCGACTCTCGCCACTCAATTACAGCGGGAAACGTGACGAATTAGCCGCAAGACCCCTAATTGCATTAAGATTTTGAGCACATTTCCCTTTCAAGGCACACATTCAGATACAGAGCATCAGCACTGCCAAGCGGCGGGACGTGGATGGAGGAGGATATGAGGAGACTGCCTGTGGCAAGGTGGTGCCAGTGGATCCGCCCACGAATGCCGGAAGCAATGCCCACAACAAGGGCTATCATCCGCCCACCAGGTATGCGCTCGTCCGAAGACCGTCTCTGGAACTAGTCTCTAACCTCTCCTGGAATCCGCAACCGACTAACCTACCCATCACCGGATAACCTAACCCTGCTTCCCAATGAGCTCTAAGTTAGTTACTAATATTAGTTTAAGCATATCCTCCTAAGTCAACCAAGCCTTGCTCCGATAATCCTCCAAAAACCACATCCTCGTAAACCCCCAACCCGGAAACTAACACTAACCCTCCACTAAACCTAAGAGAATGGATAAACCCAATCCCAAACCCATAACCGCTAACGGATTTCCCATCCCAACTAACCAACACCAGAAGCTCTGGCTCTCAAAGATCTAAAGAAAGGATACCATGAACCTACTAACCTCAACCCTAACTACGAAAAGCAACCTACATCCCAAGATCCTGAATGAAAGCCACTAACCGAAGGCAACCATAACCCACTTGTGGATAAACTGAAACCTATAACCCACTCCCATAAAGCTCCCATGGAGTTGTCTGTCTACTCTGGACATGTTAGTTTCAAATTTCAAACAGAGACAGCCTTACATGACACCTTGACAGTCCTCCCAAGACCCCATGGAAGTGATGTCCTAACCCACAAGCCCCTAGCTCAAAATTATCAATCAAGCACTTTGAAAGTATGAGACAGTTGGATTAATTTTCGATCATGCTTCAAAGCTATCTGGAGACCATCGTCCACCTGTTCAAGGGCAACATTGGACCCGGGCTGTTCGCGATGGGTGATGCCTTCAAGAACGGAGGACTGTTGGTGGCGCCCTTCCTCACCGTGCTGATAGCCGTCATGTGCATCCACTGCCAGCACGTCCTGGTCGCCTGCTCGAAGAAGATGCGGGACCTAAACGGCGAGGAGACCTGTGCGGACTATGCGGACACCGTGAGGCAGTGCTTCGAGACTGGACCCGTCAAGCTGAGGGGCTGGTCCCGTACCATGAGTCGGTTGGTGGACGTCTTCATTTGTGTCACCCAGCTGGGATTCTGTTGCATCTACTTTGTATTCATCGCCACGAACATGAAGCAGGTGAGTGGGTATCATAGCGAGTGTCATTGGACCGGGGAGTTCATCGATCGGTTGGTGTCCTTTCAAGATACTGCACGCCTACGACATCGATCTGGATGTCCGTCTGGTGATGGTGGCGGCCCTGCCGCCGATACTCCTCAGCTGCCTGATCACCAACCTCAAGTGGCTGGCCCCCGTCTCGATGTTCGCCAACATCTGCATGATCCTCGGCCTTTCTATAACTCTGTACTATGCGCTGAAGGATGGCCTGCCGGATGTACCGGAGCGCGCCCTCTGGACCAATGGATCCCAAATGGCCCTCTTCTTCGGCACGGCGATCTTTGCATACGAGGGCATCGCCCTCGTGATGCCCCTGAAGAACTCAATGGCCAAGACCGAGCAGTTTGAGATGACGTTCGGTGTCCTGAACGTGGGCATGTTCATGGTATCGATCATGTTCCTGTTCGCCGGCTCCGTGGGCTACATGAAGTGGGGCGAGGATGTGGGCGGAAGTCTGACCCTCAATCTGGGCGACACCATGTGAGTTGGATTGGTGGGCATCCCCACGTTAGACTAACTCGAATTTGTACGCAGTCTGGCGCAGGTTGTCAAGGCCATGGTGTCCCTGGGTGTTCTCTTCGGGTATCCCCTCCAGTTCTTCGTGGCCATCCAGATCATGTGGCCGAAGGTGAAGCAGGGCTGTCGCATCGAAGAGGAAAGCAGATGCCTGTTCGGCGAACTTCTATTCCGCACCTGTATGGTTATCATCACACGTGAGTAGTACCGAGTTGAATCCCCCAATGAGTCCAGGATAAAGGATAGCTTCCGTTTAGTGGCCATTGCGGAACTGGTGCCGGCTCTCGGCCTGTTCATCTCACTGATCGGAGCTCTCTGCTCGACGGCCCTGGCCCTGGTCTTCCCACCCGTCATAGAGCTGATCGCCCGCAGCGAGGCCAACAAGGGTCCCGGCTTCTGGATCTGCCTGAAGAATCTGCTGATCCTGCTACTGGCCCTCCTCGGCTTCTCCACCGGCACCTACGAGAGTCTCCGCGAGATCGTCCTGCACTTCAACGAAGAGCCAAAGTGATCCAGGCAGGCATATGGGAACCAAAGAAGCATCAGTATCAGAGCATCATCACGAACCGACATTTGGCGCCAAAAATGTAAATCCTTAAGTACTTCAATCGTATATCCTGGCGAATTTACTGCCGAGGCACACTACCCTAGCGCGTAACACCATGTACTCTATATCCAAGTGCCTGGCTGTGTCTCGGCGAGCGTGCAGCGCATTTTACTTATTATTATTGAATATACTTTTATTTTTTCATAGCCAATAAGTGCGAATAAGCGTTGCGACGTCTCTTTTGACGTCAGCAATATATGTATGTATAAAAAAGTGACGAAAAGTGCCCACATGTTGTTTTGTTTTGGGATGGGAATCATTTCTTTGGGAGCTATTATAGATACACAGCATCCATCACCTTTCTCTCCAAGAGATGTCCGTGTGTCCGCTTGTCCGTTGATTTATTCTAACCTGCAACTGGTATCTTAATCTAAAATCCATTATTATTATATAGATATATGCCTGTAGAGGTATTATGTTGAGAGATAGAACAGAAATATCTTTAAAGATATTATACTCTCTGAAGCAAAGCCCCAGTGTCCGCTTGTCCGCGTGTCCGCTTGTTCGTTGATGTATTCTAACCTGCAACTGGCATCTTAATCTTAGATCTATTATCATTATCTATAGGTATTATGTTGAAAGATAGAACAGAAATATCTTTAAAGATATTATACTCTCTGAAGCAAAGCCCCAGTGTCCGCTTGTCCGCTTGTCCGCGTGTCCGCTTGTCCGTTGATGTATTCTAACCTGCAACTGGCATCTTAATCTTAGATCTATTATCATTATCTATAGGTATTATGTTGAAAGATAGAATAGAAATATCTACAATGCTACTATACTGTCTGAAACAAAGCCCCAGTGTCCGCTTGTCCGCGTGTCCGCAAGTATTTTTATTAGTCTCTCCGGAATATATCCGGTCTTTGCCGCAAAACTATATATTTATGAGCTTCCGACTTCTTTAGCATCTAATTTGTGAACTAGTCCGGTCTATAAGGCTTCCGTCGAATCGAGATTATATATCCACCAAATAGAAGAAGAAAAAAGTGAATATTTTGATGATAAAAGGATGAAAACTTACTGCGCATTCTCCTCACTCCATCGGAGAGCCTAAAAAAAAATAATTACGCACCTAATTAAATAATTCCTAAAAAATACAATAACAAAATCAAAACCCACAAGTCATAAAACCAAAAACGAGCTGAATAACAATCAAGCTGCCAAACGGGTTCAGCGAAATTGAATTATATTGTTCGGCTTTTTGATTAATATTATTATTGGGCACTGGCACTCCGAAAATTGGCATTAACATTGACCCCGATTCTCAGTAAGTCTCGGTAAGGTAAAAAAAAATCGAAAGAGGCCATCAGCAGGTTGGAAGTTACCATCCATTCCAGTGTCTATTGGGAGACTTTCGCTTTCGTCTGGAGAGAACTGGTTGGGAATGGGAGACGACTCTACCCCAGAGCCTCTTCTGGCTATTGCCATAATCTAATCCGATCCGATCCAATCCGATCAGAAATGAACGAAATCAATCTAATCGAAATCGTATTCCCTTAACTCAACGACCTTCAACTCGAACCGATCGATCGGAGGAAAATGCAGGCA
The DNA here is from genome assembly GCA_035047585.1 of Drosophila monieri. Taxonomy (NCBI): domain Eukaryota; kingdom Metazoa; phylum Arthropoda; class Insecta; order Diptera; family Drosophilidae; genus Drosophila; species Drosophila monieri. The sequence goes on along the minus strand of JAWNPJ010000061.1, from coordinate 6,683,201 downwards.
ATGCCATTTATGTTAGATATGCATAGCGGAAGTCAGGGGCGCCCCATCCAAGGGGGTTCTACATAAAAAAAAAATAATAATATATTATTATTTTATAAAAAAATATATCGTATGTGTACTTACCTTTTTAATAACTTTTTTCAATAAATTGAACTTTTGAAAAGATTTTGGATATCTATGGAGATACTTTAAGGTAAGCCCCCCTTTTCTGTATTTGTTTCTAATACTCCTTATATAATCCAATTGCTGAATTCCGTAAACATCGATCGATGATTGTTGATTGAAAAAAAGTGAGATGCAGGCAAGATCGATCGATCGGAGAACTTTGATTCCGTGCAATTCATTTAATTGGCGCTTCTTCAATCAAGACTGTAAATTTCCATACTTCTATATAGACTTATATATAGACCAATGATAAATGAACCAAAAAAAAAGACAAACCATATTTAAGAAATGAGACACAGGTGTAACGATCACGAACATGGTTCGGTGCGTTCAAGAATTTGCTCCAACAGGCACGTGCCGGGGTATTTCCAAATCGAAACCAAAAATTCCGGAACGAAACTACAGATCCTTGAACCTGATTGAACCATTTCCTGCCTCCCATTTTTTTTTTAATAAAAAATTCACTGCGCAATGTCATGACGCAATCAATGTTACGGTTCTACTGCAGTTAAAAAATGAACTCATATAACAGACAGCGCGAAAAATAAATAAATTAACTAACTCGGAACGATGAATGACAACTGTGGGAATTTGTTTCACGAATATATAGATAAAAGTTAAATATGCAGATATAATTAAACTTATAATTATATTTTATTTTAACTACTTACCTGATTTTATAATTTTTAAGAATTATTTTGTTATATTATTTTTTATACCTATTCGAACGGACATAGGTGTTTGTACTTCTTAGTCTCTCTTCTTCTAACGGTACTTTTGTCCTGAAGACGCTTCAGTCTTGGGCTTCGAGAGCCCCAACGGTACTCCCACACACACACACTCGATAGAGAGGATGGAGTACCGCCACAAAATCCCACATAGTTCCAGGATTCCATTTGAAAACTTCCCTTAAGCTGACACTCACGTTACAGGACACAGGAACTTCATTTATTAATCGATTGAAACTCTTTTTAAAACGAAAAATAGAATTTAAAAACTGGGAAACTTTCGGACGCGGCGAAGGAGCAAAGGATCATGGCGGCAAAGAGCGAGAGAGTGTGGGAGAGCGGACAAGGGTCTCACCATCTAGTATTTTTTTGGCAATCGAATATTTTGCAACACTATTTCGGGACTTGGGCGGGAAAAGGGATATTTTTAAACTAGAGATCAGGACTATAAACTTTTGAGGCCTTTTTGACAAAGTTATAATACCCTTTGCCAGGGCAGAGAAACAAATTAAATAGAGTTAATTGCTGATAATCGCATTTGATATTTGCTTTCTCAGAAATTAGTTAACAAACAAGGGGATTTAATTGATTTTATTTGTCCAGCTTTGCCATACAAATTGGCCTAATTATTCACTGAAATCACTTTGCTATTCAATTAATATACGTTATAAAGTTTTTATTTAGAAGTATTCCCTTGCATTTTTTATAAACTAGTTGGAATTGGATACTGAAGTGATCGGTGACTGACCGCTAGTTATTTTTCCACTTTATCTCACCTCGTTGCACATCGTTCTTCTATATTTAATTAAAATATATTGTAAAATAGGTAAATCTTTAAAGCGAAAGTGTTTTGAGTCAGCACTGCTTTCAAATTCAAAACTTTTATCGATCTCACGATCAGAATCGATTCCACTCCCACGACTTTTAACACTTTCATGACCAAGTTTTAGATTTAGTTTTTAACTTTAATTTATTTCTAGCTCGAAACTTTAATTATTTCTTAGTTAAATAATAATATATTTGTGAAATGATTTAATAAATATTAAAATAAGAAATATTATATTTAAGGGTTAACCCTTAAATTTTTATTCACATTTTTCCAGTTACAATAGAAATAAAATCGAGGCACTCGTCCCAAGACACACTCATACACCCATGTTCATATTCATGAGCTACACTCACACACTCCCACAATCGAGTGTCGTTCGTTCGGCATTTTTTGTACTAATATTATGTGGTTTTGTTATTGTTTTTGGTTTTGCTGGAGCAGTTTCGCTTTTGCCGTTTGCAATTTACTGTTCGCTTCTGTTGGCCAACTCGAGCACTGAGTCTGGTTTTGGTTCTTGCCGCGAACGGTCCTATATTTTCCCGATTCGCGTACCGCCCGTCCATCGGACTTCTATATTTACTTTTTTTCGTTAAAATCGGCAATCGGGAAAATAATCCATTGCAAGGTGGAAATCAGTTATTATCAGCCTTTAATCATTAATCTTATCAATCAATTGCGATTGATTTATGCTCCAGAATCTGTACAAAAGTATGCAAACTCTAAATGATATATCAAAGTGAAAAAAAAAAAGCTCAGTGATTTGTGCATAATTAATTTTTACGGCCTTGGCGGGTTAATTACTTCCTGGTCGTTAAAAAAAAAAAATAATAACAATACAAGTGTTTGACTTGCATTTTTTCTTTTGTTTGTTTATTTGGTTTTTATTCTCGGAATTTACTAAAATTAGTCGCTAATTTTCAAGTGTTTTTAACCCCTACTGTTGTTGTTTGACGTAAAATACCAATTATTTTTTATAATACATTAAATAAACCTAATTTGCATTCAATGCTTTTATGATAAATTGAATTAATTAGCATACTTTCAATGCCCTGAATCATTTTAGCAGTTTTTTATCAAGTTTTATGAATGAAATAGTATTCTATGACGTACTACCTCTGGTTCGATCCAGTTGTCACAAAAAACATTTAAAGTAAACTAATAAAATGTGTTAATTCTTATGATTAAAAGGAAAATTGATTTGAAGCCTAGAAAGTTCATCTAATCTTTCGTGTCTAGTCGAAAAAAAACAAGTCTTATCTTCAAGAGTTAAAAAATTAATTAATTTAAGATAATTTAAAATGTTCTTAAATAATGCCACCCTGTCCCTTGTGGGGTTAATCAGTAAGATTGGGGAGAGAGCGAAAGAGAGGAGAGAAGGAGAGACAGTGCAGGCTCCACCGGTAGTTGCTCTCCGATGGCCATTACCCTTCTCCCTCGCACTCCTCCCATATCTCAAAAACGCAAAAAAGTACCGTTAGGCCACCGATCCAAGCACTCTTTTTGACAAAATTTTCCATTTAACCCGCAGCAGCAGCAGCGCAGCGATCAGAAAGCAATCGAAGCCGCCGGGAACATGGGAAGGACACTGGAAATAACGCCACCGGAGCGATCCGTAAACCTGGAGAAGCAACAGGAGGCCGGTGGGGAGAATGTCGAGGCCGGGGCAGAGGGCACGGGGGCGAAGAAACGGGGTCACGAGACCAGCAACCTGGAGGCAGCCACCCACCTGTTCAAGGGCAGCGTCGGTGCCGGACTGTTCGCGATGGGCGATTGCTTCAAGAACGGAGGTCTGGCCGGAGCCACCATCCTGCTGCCCATCATCGCCGTGATGTGCGTCCACTGCGAAAGGATGCTGATTAGGAGCTCCATTCTGGCGGTGGAACGGACACCGGGTGTTGACTTTCTCGACTATCCGGAAACCGTGGAGAAGAGCTTCGAGTACGGGCCACGCCCCCTGAGGCGGATGTCCCGCTTCATGAAGCTGGTGGTGGAGATGTTTTTGTGCGTCACCCAGTTCGGTTTCTGTGCCATCTACTTTGTCTTCGTCACGGAGAACCTACATCAGGTGGGTGCAGTGCCTCGAAAATAAAATAAGTCCACTTGTCCGTTTATAAAATATTAAAATTCTAATTCTAATTTTAATAATTTTTTTTTTAATCCAGGTCTTCCAACAAAATGGCATCGACATCAGCATGAGTATGGTGATGTTGATCACCTTACTGCCGGCCATGATTCCTTCGCTGATGACCAACCTGAAGTACATATCGCCCGTGTCCTTGTTCGCCAATGTGGCCCTGCTCTTTGGACTGATCGCCACCCTGACCATCGCCTTCTCCGACGGACCGATGCCCCCGATCGGAGACAGACACCTCTTCACGGGCGGCGCTCAGTTAGCGTTGTTTTTTGGAACCGCCCTGTTCTCCTACGAGGGCATCGCTTTGATCCTTCCACTACGGAACTCGATGCGTAAACCGGAGAATTTCAGCACTCCGTTCGGGGTCCTCAATAGCACCATGTTCCTAACCACCGCCCTATTTCTATTCACCGGCTTCGTCAGCTATGTCCGTTGGGGCGAGGATGTGGCCGGAAGTATTACCCTAAATCTGGTGGTGGAGGACATCCTGTCGCAGGTGATCAAGGTGGTGGCTGCTTTCGGCGTCTTCCTGGGCTATCCCATACAGTTCTTCGTCATGATCAAGATCCTGTGGCCGCCCATCAAGCGATCCAATGAGTGTGCCCAGAAATATCCCATCACCATGCAAGTGTGCCTGCGTTTTTTCATGTGTATGATGACTTGTAAGTATTTTAGGGAATTATTCTAAGGAAATTATTCGAAGGGACTTTATTAATGAACCTTGTCCGTCTGTCCGTTTGTCCGTTACTTCTACTCCATCTAATATCCCCAATTTCAATGCCAGCGAGTTGAAACTTGGGATATGCTTTTCTTATTATATTTAAATATTTATAAAGAAAGAACGACTGAAATCGGATGACTATATCCCTTGGTAATCGATCATCTTCCGTTCCAGTTGGCGTTGCCTTGGTAGTACCCCAGTTGAATCTGTTTATATCGCTCATCGGAGCTCTGTGCTCCACCTGCCTGGCCTTCGTCATTCCGGTGCTCATCGATTTCGTGATCCAGGCCCAGGTGCCCAAAGGACTTGGCGTCTGGTCGTACATCAAGAACATCTTCATCCTGACAGTGGCCGTGCTGGGAATCGTCACTGGAACTTATCAGAGCATCGTGGAAATAATTAAAGAGTTTAAATAGTGGACTTGTCTTAATCCTACCAACTATTCGTTAATCATATATCTATATATAATTATTTTTTTGTTGTGTAAATAACGATATTTCATGCCTGTGTCACTTTCGTATGTTTAAGTCCAATTCCTATATTTTGTATTTCGTTTTTTTTTTTTGCCATTCATTTTTTGTTAATAGTTTTTAAGCTGTGCATTTGTATGTAATATTAAAAATTAATTTGGAAAAAAGAAAAAGGCAAGCCAAAAGAATATGATCTGCAAAAAAAAAAACACAATTTTTAATAAATGATTTTAAAGCTGGTTTTTTATTAATTGGAAACTAAAGTTTTTTTCATAATAATTATTTTTAAAAAAGCAAAGTATTTTTTTTATGCCTAAAAACTAAAAACTTTACATATATATTTTTAAGGATTATGTATAAACTTTTATGGTACAAAAATTATTTAATAAAATAGACACAAAAATTCCGACAAGGCCCATTGTACTTACTAGCTTTTCGAAAAAAATTTCGAACCACGAAGGCCATGAAATTCGAATTTTCTGACCTAAGGCTGAACCTTAAAAATATATTTCATTCACAGACCCGAGGGCGAAACATAACGTTTAGACTTTTAAAAATTTACTAATTTTATAATTCACAAAAAAAAGACGTTTTTTTTTTTAATTATTTCGAAAATTTTGAAAATTTCTTGGTGTATCATTCAAAAAAAGTATCTGAATCTGAAGACTTTGTGCCGGCAATGGAGAAAAATAACAAAGTGAATAATCTTATAGATCATTTTGAGAGGATCAGCATTCCTCAGATACACCGTCGAGTCAAAAAGTATCCGATTTTCAATCCGTTGCTGAAAACTGAAGAAATTTCATCCAAATCGGGGATTTGTGGTGTGGAAGTGGGCGGGGACATGGACTTGTTGGGCTTACCTCAAGAAATCGATCATGATCTTTGGATCAAGGATGATCCAAGGAGACCCGAAGATTCCAAGCAATCGCCACCAAAGGATGACGGGGGAGGAGTTTCTGCAAACGATATGAGGGTGGAAGGAGCTATGGAATCTGAGGACTGTGAGGAAAAAATCGGCTGGGTCCGGAAACGGGTAAAGGATCTGCAAATAAGAGCCTCCGAGCTTGGAGACAAGAAGCCCACTGAACCACGGCAGATGTTTATAGCCAGCGAGCATCCAAAGTTCCTGAATTCGAATAATATCCGCGACAAGCTGGAGGACATCCTGCGAAAGCATTGCTTCAGATCGAAATTTGTGGACGGGGAACTAGTCAAAGGGAGTATTTTGGATGGAGATACCGCCGGAGAACTCTGCCCAGACGCTCAGGATGAGGATGAAAACGAGGAGGACCAACAAGATGAAGGACAATAAACAGAATTTTCAATATTTTTGATATAAAGAACTCTATACACCAAAATATGAGCATACTTTTGGGCAGTTTTTAAAAATCTATTTGCCTAAAAAAAGGTATTTCTTTTTACACCGTTGGCAGTGATCAGAAAAAGGTAAAAAAAAAATAGAATATTATATAGAATCCTTGTTACAATCCTGGTCTGGATAGACTCTTTTCCATGAACCTCTTCTTGGCAAAGCAGATCCACCATTTGTTCGGCTTATCGTCGGGTGTGTCGAAAACCTTCTCCAAAAGTCGGTTTCCGGTTTCGTGGCGCAGCTGGAGGAAGTACAGACGCATCTTTTCCGGATCCTCGGGCCTCGTATAGATGGAGTTTAGCGGGAAGCCCGGATCGCCTGGCAGATCGAAGCGATCTATAGCCAGGCTATAGAGTTCCTGCTGGCCCTGGGCCTTGCTGGAGCATCGGGCCAAGCGTTTCAGGCATTCGGTGATATATAGTGTTATATAGATAAGCACACGATCCACTTCCGACTGCGATAAGATATGGAAATATGGGTTAGAGAGAGAGAACGCTGAAATATTGTATAGAATAGGGAATATTTTATCTCTTTTTGAATGCCCTATTGGGTTGTAGATAATACCCATTTCCTTATCAATACCTGTCACTGGTAGTTTGTTTTGATTTTCTATTTTTTGTTGTGGCTTGTTTTAAAACCAAAAATATCGAAAACCAACCTTAACTTCGTATGTCCGAAAGAAAATGTTCGATTTGTAGTAGTATAGTGATTCATCCACGATGTCGTTATCAATATCCACATTGGGCGCTGGTCCGCGGATCTGGGTGCGTAATGGCAATATGGCCATATTGCCCACCGATCCACTAAACTCCTCAATCTCCGAGTGGTATGCCTATAATATCCGAAAGATAAACCCCATTGTATTATAAACGGAAATCTTGAATTTGAATTTCTGTTAGTCGTGGCACTAACGTATAGCAATATTTAAATTATTCCGAATCTTTCTACTTGCCGGCATTTTTTTTTCAATTATATTCAAGAGTAAAAAGTCTGTTAAAATGTAAGAAAAAGCCAGCAGCGAGTGTGAATAAAATAAAATTAAAAACTTGAGAAACTGTTTATCGGAGCAGTGTTGGAAAATACCTTTTTACGATTATTTGGTATTTTTCACATTCACCTCAGTCCAGGATGGTGTGGTGAGTAGATCTTTATGAATACCGATGTTTACGACTACTTTTAAAATTAAGCTAATTCTTAATTTGGTTTTATTATTAAATTTCCTATTTAAAATAATTTTCAATCAAAACCTTTCACACAAACATCGATAGTTTAATAGATGGTTCATTCTACCATCTCTAGTGGTGAGTTCTTTTAATGCATTGGCTTATTTGTTTTTATTATCCCTATTTCACATTTAAAGACTTTAGACGTGGCATTAAGTAGATAACAAGCTTCACCCTGGAAGGAAATCATGGCATATCAATGAGCAATCGTGTCAGAATTGTCGTGGTCGGCGATTCAGGTTAGTTTATTCATTAAATGTATTAAATTGTTTTAAAAAAAACTGCATTTTGTTTCCATAGGTGTGGGTAAGACCTGCCTGACGCACCTGATCGCGCACAATGAGTCCCTGATACGACCTGGCTGGACGGTGGGCTGCAACATACAGGTGAAGATCCACGAGTTCAGGGAGGGCACCATCCGGCAATGTCCGTACTTTGTGGAGCTTTTCGATATTGGCGGCTCTTTGAGCCACAAGAACACCCGGAGTGTCTTCTATTCTGGCATACACGGCATCATTCTGGTCCACGATCTCACTAATGCCAAGTCGCAGGAACAGTTGATCGATTGGCTCTACGAGATCGTCAACAAGGAGGGCAAGGATACGTACAAAGCCCGCGGTCCCTCCCTGCCATCCTCGCCCACGCCCATGGCAGTTTTCTCACCCTCGGCCACATCCATTGCCTCCACCTCCATCTCTGCGTCCGCTTCCTCGTCCGGTGCCTGCATCGGCGCTTCAGATTCCCACATTCGTTTCGATCTGGAGGAGTTCCTCGGGGCCACACAGACACCGATTCTGGTCATGGGCACCAAACTGGATCTAATCGATGAGAAGCGCCATCCCAAAACGTCCGTGAAAAAGGTGGGCGGCATAGGTGAGTTTTTCGAGGAAGATTTATGAACATATACAAGCAAGTCTGATTCTTAGCCGACAAGTGTGGAGCTGAGGAAATCTGGCTAAACTGTCGGGACACAAGAAGTCTGGCTGCCGGCACCACGGGCTCTGTAAAGCTCTCCCGTTTTTTTGATTGTGTCATCGAGAAGCGGGAGGCCCTTAGCTCTTCCAGTTCCACTTCGAATATTTACGGCAGCGGCTTCAGCGCGACCTCTCCACCAGACAGAAGACGCCCGACTGCCAGCTCGCCCCCAAGAGCCGCCGCCGCCGACTTTTCCATGTACGGCGCTACAGCCATTCCTCTTCTGGATACCAACGACCTCAAATGATCCCGACTTCTATATCTATATTAGTCCTAAGTCACTTTGTAAATATCGTACCGCAAGCCTTACCGGAGAACCTTACACAACTTTACTGAAGCAATTGAAAAATGTTCAGCCGAACTCTTTAGAGACTCCCTTGTATTTAATCGATTTAAAGTCATTGATTGTGGTCTGATATAAATTCGAGTTTCGACTGTTTTTAGTTATTTAACTTGCATTTTTTTATTTCAAACAAGAACAATGTATGTATATATCTTTGCCAATTCCTATCCGATTCCCCACCGATCTCTGAGGGGACCCCTTCCAAAAATGGGTTTCGCCTATATGGCCCAGAACGATGTCTATATCTTTGCCAATTCCCATCCGATTCTCGAGAGGAATACCTCAAAAGATTTGTAGTTCGATTCCCCGTCGATCTGCATCAAAATCTGAGAACAACATATTTTTTCGATTTTTTCTCAACTTTTCTGAGGGAACCCCTTACGAAATCGTGGTTTCCCCCTTTTGGCCCAGAACGATGTCTATATCTTTGCCAATTCCCATCCGATTCTCGAGAGGAATACCTCAAAAGATTTGTAGTTCGATTCCCCGTCGATCTGCATCAAAATCTGAGAACAACATATTTTTTCGATTTTTTCTCAACTTTTCTGAGGGAACCCCTTACGAAATCGTGGTTTCCCCCTTTTGGCCCAGAACGATGTCTATATCTTTGCCAATTCCTATCCGATTCTCGAGAGGAATACCCCAAAAGATTTGTAGTTCGATTCCCCGTCGATCTGCATCAAAATCTGAGAACAAAATATTTTTTCGATTTTTTCTCAACTTTTCTGAGGGAACCCCTTACGAAATCGTGGTTTCCCCCTTTTGGCCCAGAACGATGTCTATATCTTTGCCAATTCCCATCCGATTCTCGGGAGGAATACCTCAAAAGATTTGTAGTTCGATTCCCCGTCGATCTGCATCAAAATCTGAGAACAAAATATTTTTTCGATTTTTTCTCAACTTTTCTGAGGGAACCCCTACGAAATCGTGGTTTCCCCTTTTGGCCCAGAACGATGTCTATATCTTTGACAATTCCCGTCCGATTCTCGAGAGGAATACCTCAAAAGATTTGTAGTTCGATTCCCCGTCGATCTGCATCAAAATCTGAGGACAAAATATTTTTTCGATTTTTTCTCAACTTTTCTGAGGGGACCCCTTCCAAAAAATGGGTTTCCCCTTTTGGCCCAGAACGATGTCTATATCTTTGCCAATTCCCGTCCGATTCTCGAGAGGAATACCTCAAACGATTTTTAGTTCGATTCCCCATCGATCTGCATCAAAATCTGAGAACAAAATATTTTTTCGATTTTTTCTCAACTTTTCTGAGGGGACCCCTTCCAAAAAATGGGTTTCCCCCTTTTGGCCCAGAACGATGTCTATATCTTTGCCAATTCCCGTCCGATTCTCGAGAGGAATACCTCAAACGATTTGTAGTTCGATTCCCCGTCGATCTGCATCAAAATCTGAGGACAAAATATTTTTTCGATTTTTTCTCAACTTTTCTGAGGGGACCCCTGACGAAATCGTGGTTTCCCCCTTTTGGCCCAGAACGATGTCTATATCTTTGCCAATTCCCGTCCGATTCTCGAGAAGAATACCTCAAAAGATTTGTAGTTCGATTCCCCGTCGATCTGCATCAAAATCTGAGGACAAAATATTTTTTCGATTTTTTCTCAACTTTTCTGAGGGGACCCCTTCCAAAAAATGGGTTTCCCCCTTTTGGCCCAGAACGATGTCTATATCTTTGCCAATTCCCGTCCGATTCTCGAGAGGAATACCTCAAACGATTTGTAGTTCGATTCCCCGTCGATCTGCATCAAAATCTGAGGACAAAATATTTTTTCGATTTTTTCTCAACTTTTCTGAGGGGACCCCTGACGAAATCGTGGTTTCCCCCTTTTGGCCCAGAACGATGTCTATATCTTTGCCAATTCCCGTCCGATTCTCGAGAGGAATACCTCAAAAGATTTGTAGTTCGATTCCCCGTCGATCTGCATCAAAATCTGAGGACAAAATATTTTTTCGATTTTTTCTCAACTTTTCTGAGGGGACCCCTGACGAAATCGTGGTTTCCCCCTTTTGGCCCAGAACGATGTCTATATCTTTGCCAATTCCCGTCCGATTCTCGAGAGGAATACCTCAAAAGATTTGTAGTTCGATTCCCCGTCGATCTGCATCAAAATCTGAGAACAAAATATTTTTTCGATTTTTTCTCAACTTTTCTGAGGGGACCCCTGACGAAATCGTGGTTTCCCCCTTTTGGCCCAGAACGATGTCTATATCTTTGCCAATTCCCGTCCGATTCTCGGGAGGAATACCTCAAAAGATTTGTAGTTCGATTCCCCGTCGATCTGCATCAAAATCTGAGAACAAAATATTTTTTCGATTTTTTCTCAACTTTTCTGAGGGGACCCCTTACGAAATCGTGGTTTCCCCCTTTTGGCCCAGAACGACGACTATATCCTTGCCAATTCCTATCCGATTCTCGAGAGGAATACCTTAAAAGATTAGTAGTTCGATTCCCCGTCGATCTGCATCAAAATCTGAGAACAAAATATTTTTTCGATTTTTTCTCAACTTTTCTGAGGGGACCCCTACCAAAAAATGGGTTTCCCCCTTTTGGCCCAGAACGATGTCTATATCTTTGGCAATTCCTATCCGATTCTCGAGAGGAATACCTTAAAAGATTAGTAGTTCGATTCCCCGTCGATCTGCATCAAAATCTGAGAACAAAATATTTTTTCGATTTTTTCTCAACTTTTCTGAGGGGACCCCTTCCAAAAAATGGGTTTCCCCCTTTTGGCCCAGAACGATGACTATATCTTTGACAATTCCCATCCGATTCTCGAGAGGAATACCTCAAAAGATTTCTAGTTCGATTCCCCATCGATCTGCATCAAAATCTGAGAACAAAATATTTTTTCGATTTTTTCTCCATTTTTCTGAGGGAACCCCTTACGAAATCGTTGTTTCCCCCTTTTGGCCCAGAACGATGACTATATCTTTGACAATTCCCATCCGATTCTCGAGAGGAATACCTCAAAAGATTTGTAGTTCGATTCCCCATCGATCTGCATCAAAATCTGAGAACAAAATATTTTTTCGATTTTTTCTCCATTTTTCTGAGGGAACCCCTTACGAAATCGTTGTTTCCCCCTTTTGGCCCAGAACGATGACTATATCTTTGACAATTCCTATCCGATTCTCGAGAGGAATACCTCAAAAGATTTGTAGTTCGATTCCCCGTCGATCTGCATCAAAATCTGAGGACAAAATATTTTTTCGATTTTTTCTCAACTTTTCTGAGGGGACCCCTTCCAAAAAATGGGTTTCCCCCTTTTGGCCCAGAACGATGTCTATATCTTTGCCAATTCCCGTCCGATTCTCGAGAGGAATACCTCAAACGATTTTTAGTTCGATTCCCCATCGATCTGCATCAAAATCTGAGAACAAAATATTTTTTCGATTTTTTCTCAACTTTTCTGAGGGGACCCCTTCCAAAAAATGGGTTTCCCCCTTTTGGCCCAGAACGATGTCTATATCTTTGCCAATTCCTATCCGATTCTCGAGAGGAATACCTCAAAAGATTTCTAGTTCGATTCCCCATCGATCTGCATCAAAATCTGAAAACAAAATATTTTTTCGATTTTTTCTCCATTTTTCTGACAAAAATGAGGGAATTCGGGTTTTCGCCCTATATGGGCCAGAAAGATGTCTATATATTTGTCGATTCTTATCCGATTCTTAAAAAGAATACCTTTAAAGATTTGTACATTGATTCCCCATCTATTCACATCAAAATCTAAGAAAAAAATATCTTGTAGATTTATGAAAACAATTTCTGAGGGACTCCCTTAAAATAAGTATGGAATTCTAAAAAAAAATATTCTTAGAAAGTTTTCAACGGACCGGGCCATTCAGAAGCTCGCGGTACCAGTCGGGAAGGATCTGATACTCCTTGCCGCGCAGCACCTTGTAGTAAGCACATCGCTCCTGAGCCTTGAAATCCACCTGGACAACGGCAAAGGGATCGTCGATCGCCTCCATGAGGGACTTGAGTTGGCGCAGGAACTTCTCCAGAAACATTACCATGGCCGACGGACTCCAAGGCATATTACGAGCCAGATCCCGCGTTTCGTATCGGCGAATCTCCTTGACCACGCCGTTGTTGTCCCTCAAACCAGCGTAAATCGTCTTGATGTTGACAAGGAAGGACTGGCTCCACCAGTTGGCAGACTTGAAGAGTTTAAACATTTGTTCTTGGTGGCGATTCATATCGCAGGCTCCCGTCTTAAGCTCCACAAACTCAAGGCGTTTTAAGTTTTCGGGATTCTGGAAATTCCTGAAGAAGAAGAAATACTTTTAACGATTGCTATATTGCTGGGATGGATTAATTACACTGGCTGAGAACTGACGATGCAGTCCATTTCGGCTCCATAAAGCAATCGAATTCCATTTATATTGCTGCGAAACAAAGCTGCCAGTTCTACGCCCTCATTTACAGGTACATTGGTCACCGGATCGGCGCATGGCTTTTCGCTGGTGAGGCACTGTTCAAACTTGAAGCCCCAGGAGCACATGGCAAGATGCCTCGTCGTCATGGCCGCCTCCTGCGCTAGCTGCTCCTCGGTGTCCTCCTTGTTCAAATAGATCGTGCCGTTCGCACGGGTCGCCCTAATACGAAGATCTTGCCTGCGCTCGTATTGAAGGCACATGATTTGCCGGAGGACACCACGAAATGCTATGAAATCCGTTTCCAGTTGGATAGTGTCTCCCTTCGCCACCAAAAGTTCCTTTTGATGACTTCCAATGTATTTAAGGAGATACTCAAGGTCACTCATGACTGCTGGTTTTTTTCGTATGACATTTTCGATCCCCTGATTCAGATCGATGGGTAATTCCGGAAAGGGATCGCACAGATAGGCGGCATTCCGGGCATCGTCCTGGTACTCCCTGTCGGTGATGCTAAAGAGGCCGATGCACTCAGGTGGGGTCATTTTGGGAAAGGGATGTTGAAAACTCATTCCGTGCTTGTGTTGCAACCACGGCATTCGGATAACTCCGTTGTCGCATACTTTTCGTGTATCCACGTCGTGCTTTCTTTTCATTTAAAATCAAAAAACCAATTTCGGGACTCTTGTAGCAAGAAAATGTGGCCAGACTTGGATTTTAATAGAGCTGGGTTGACCATTTTCGAGAATATCGATATCATAATTGCTTTAAAATTTTCCCTTAGGAAAAACATAAAACATATTCAATAAAATCATCTGAAAAGTATTTTATTCTCAAATATAATATATATTTTTTATTAGCTTTATAAGTTGATCGCAGCTATGAGACATTGCACGCGGCGGTCACACTAAAAAAGCCAATAAAACCTGACGCGGTTCTTTTAAATTATTTTAATTGTATGAATGTGTAGTTTCTAGAAATCCATCTGGATTCCAGATTTTATCTTTCAAATAAGATCTTATTAACAAACAATCTTATATATAGGTTGAAAAGAAAATTTATGAAGAAAAATGCTGCAAATGTGTTGTATTTGTTGTCCATTGATACTTGGTTGGTTTTTTTTCCAATTAAAGCTTGCTTAAACGTACAATTATAATGCATTAAGATTTATAATTTGTAATTATTAATTATAATAATAATTATTTTAAATATTCTGTTAATTTTAGGTGTTTGTGGCTAATGACGCGACGGTCACACTGGCAAACATTAAACTGATGCGGTTTTTCATATTCCTTTTATTTTACCGTTTTAAACGCCAAATCAGCGTGACTCGGCAATGAAACATACTTCACTGGACGCCCCAGTCCTGAGCGAACAGGACAAGACGCCCGAAAAGCTGACCAATGGCCACAAAAGTGCAGAGATGTCAGTGGACCTGCCGGCGGAAAACGGTGAAAATCCCGCCGAGGAATCGGCATTGGACAGGGATTCCTTAAGTCAACTGGCTTGCAACTTGCACAGATTGGCGTCCGAAGATCACATAGTAATTGATAGGTGTGTCTACACTGGAAAAAAAATTAATTCCCATTTAAGCATCGATCTTGGCATTCCAGAAAGCGAAATGAAGTGATACGCACCGATGCGGTGACCCAGCAGATGACCATTTACCGTTGCTTGGATCCCGTAGGTATGGGCATGCGTCCTCCCCCTCTGAAGCCCCCCAACCCCAACCCCCCGGCCAAGGTGGGCAGACCCCAGAAACGTAGCTCAGCACCGGCAGCCACCAGCGCTCCGGCGCTGTCGAAGAAACCAAAGCCTGAAATTCCATCCATGCCGGCACCGGCAATTCACCGTACCCGTTCCGGACGTCAGGTGCGTGGCTGCATGCCGCAACCTGCTCCTGTACCTAATGTTCCACCCGCAGAGGCCGATTCCTCCCAGTTGCTGGAGCTTCTGGTGGCCGATCTAAGGGATAAAGACTATCGGGCTTCCATGCCGGCTCCCAAGTGCGGTCCAGTCGCTAATCAGGAGGTGGCTTCCAATACCCGAGCCGTGCCAAAGAATTCCATCTGCCCGGGCTGCAATAAGATCTTCCTGGGCCGACGTCTGCAGCGTCATTTTGTCAAGTTTCCAGAGCACATGCCGCGCACGGCTGACCAGCAGACGGCGGCACCCTCACTGTTCGGCCTCCTCACCGCCCAGCTCCAGCGGCACTCGCATCTCAGCGAGGAGCAGCGCGCCGATCTCTTCCTGCACGAGCTGAACGACTTTGTCGAGCAGCTGCAGTTGCGCAGCCAACGACTCATCCGGAACACGTCGGGAATGCATTTTGTGAATGCGCGCATAGCCCGTGTCCTGGCCATTCCCGAGGGCCAGTATGCGCTGGATATGTCGGCCATGGAATCGGCCCACGCACCGATACCGGAGCCAGAGGGCGCGGTCCTGTCGAACGGTGTCAGCGGTGTCGGCGGCGGAGCCCGCAATCTGGTCGACTACACGGGCCTGAGCATGTCGCTGGACGATACCCTGACGGACGAAGCTGCGCAGCGATTGAATCTGTCGGCGGGGGGCAAGCTCCTGCCACCCTCGGAGGAGAGCCTGCTGCGCAATGTCAGCGATCTGATGCAGCCGCCGGTGGCAGCGGCGCCGGCCACCGTGAACCATGGCTACGACCATGCCAGCGACAACGCCGTGGAGGCCCTCACCATGAAGGAGACGCCCAACACGGAGGCCATACTCGATCTCAATGTGGACTTTTTTCAGTTTTCCAATCCGAACTAGTGTTGGGACCCTAAAGTAAGAGCTTTTCGGATTCAAATCGAATGAATTTTGATCCATTACACATAGTTTTTTAAGTATTTTGATATTGGAAAGATTCTGGATGAGATCTTGGGGTTTATCTGCAATAACATGGAAGGAGATGCTTGTAAATAAGAGATTTAGGTACTTAGAACTGGACTGGACTGGACGGAAAACTGTGAAAATGTGTGGAAATAGTTTGAGATTCTCATTTCGAAGTTGACTTTTCGATTAGAAGCTTGAGGGGAGCAAGAGCTATGATTAGAGAAATGATTGTACGAATTTGAATGAATATTTTGAAGTTTGAAACGCCAGAAACCAAAAATAAATACTACTAACTACTATAGTTCTTTGTTGATGAAGTCTAATACTATTTACGATTATTTGCTATTTGAAACATTGTACTCCATGCGTGCATCTTTGTTTACCTGCCGCAGGTGCTAGCTGCTGGCAAATCCGTATATTTATGGCACGCCGGAATCGAATGTCCCTCCGTCCCTGTGCTCTGCCTGAAATCAATTTGGCGGTTATCACCGCAAATGGACTAAGGACCGTGCACTGACCTTGTTTGCCTTGCGTCAATATGATTAGGACTGATGACCGGAGCCGGAATGGAATTGCAAGTGCCATCACTGCACCGACCCGACCTATAAATGGCCAGGATCTGGGGCTGTATGCAGTCAAAACTGGCATGACGTCGCTACGGATGAGTAGGGACGGCAGACAGCAGCAGGAGAGGCGTGTGTCCGGCTCGGAGGACGACGATGAGAACACCATATGCAGTGGAGCGGCCATCAAGCGCAGTGTAGTCTACTACTTGAAGAACACTACACTCCATGGCCTGAAATACATAGCGGAGGAGAGCATTACCATCCCGGAACGGTAAGTTGAGTAAAAATTAATAGAAAACATTCAACTTTCAAACCACTTCCCTCAGCGTTTTCTTCGGCATTGCCTTTCTGGTGGTGGTGATCCTGTCCGGTTTCTTCATCTCCAACGTCTACTCGAAGTGGAGCGCCTCGCCCATCATCATCTCGACGAGCGCCAAGCAGAAGCTGACCACGAACGTGCCCTTCCCGGCCATCACCATCTGCAATCTCAACCAGGCGCAGTACAGCAAAGTGGAGAGCATACCCAGGACTAGCACCAACTTCTCCCTGCTGATGGGCCTGTGCGATCAGGGTGCCGACACCAGTATCTCCTACATCGGCACCTGGAAGTACTTCAAAGCGATCCTAGTGGAGGTGGCTCAGCCCTGCGAGAAGATGCTACTGTACTGTAGCTTTGGTTCCCGGGAGGAGGACTGTGCACTGCTATTCACCTCCATCCTGACGGACGACGGTCTCTGCTGCAATTTCAATGCCCTGGATCCGTCCTATCTCATCCGGAACTATAGCGACGATGTCCGGTGGGAGCCGGCCCAGCCGAATATGCGTTACGAGCCCATCGATTGGACGCCGGAGAAGGGCTATGCCCGCAAACTGCCAGAGTTCTACTATCCCCGTACGTCTGGTGGCACGGGCATACGAATGGGGCTCACCGTCGTCCTAAATGCCTCCGTAGCTGAGTACTACTGTACCAAGTCCATGAGCGTGGGCTTCAAGGTGGGTTTTCAGTTTGGAAATTCATGTTTCGATTTTTAATTGATGAGCGTCCAGGTCCTCGTCCACAATCCCGCCGAATTACCAAAAGTGAGCAACTATGGGTTTGTGGTCACTGCCGGACGCGAAGCCCGGATACCCATTGAACCCGTGTACGAAGATGCCCTGCCCACCATTCGATCCATTAAGAAATCGGTGCGCCGCTGCCTCTTTTCGGATGAAAACGAATTAATCTACTACCGGACCTATTCCCGTAAGAATTGCGAACTGGAGTGCGAGGCGAAGCTCCTGCTCCGGGAGTGCAGTTGTGTGCTGTACTACCTGCCCCGGATCGACCCAATGGCGAGGGTGTGCGGCCCGAACGACAATCTCTGTACGGATCGGGTGCAGACGGAGATCGAGTCCTCGCTGGCGAATCTGTCCTGCGAAAGCTGCTGGCCGGGATGCTTTGAACTCACCTACAAGGCCACGCCCTCGACGGCGTCTATCGTCACGGATCCGCGCTTCATGGCCGGCGAGAACATGCCGGACTACCTCTTCCATGGCCCCTACAGCAATGCCAGCGAGATGTCCATTCTGCACTTCTACTACATGACGAATATCTTCCGCAGCACCACCAAGTCGGAAATGTTCGGTTTCACCGAGTTTCTATGTGAGTTACTCCGTGTACTCCGCCATTTCACTAAAATGTACACTTTTCAGCCAACACTGGTGGCCTACTGGGCCTCTTCATGGGCTTCAGCATCTTCTCCGTCATCGAGATCGTCTACTACATCACCGTCCGTCCGTACTGCGCCTCCCGGACTCTCAAGCAGCAGCACAACCGCCGCCTGGAGCAGTTGGGCTGGCTGACTCCCATCCGGCCGCCGGTCCGCAAGCTCATCCGTTGCCATCGGTGGGGCGGCCTGCCTCCGTCCTACAGTGAGGTGTACAAACGGAGCTTCAGTCGCCGGAAACTGGAGAAACCGGAAACAGGACGAGCGCAGCTGCCGAAGAAAGGTTTTTGGCAAACTCTGCAAGTTCGTCCGGCGGAAATGAAAACGCCGGAGTATCCTTATTTGGAGTAAGTATTATTTTTTGCTACATTATAGATTTTTAAGCCTAAAATACAATTTTTAAAGCCTTAAATATTAAGTTTTTTAATAGATAATTAATATTAACAGATAATCTATATATTTTAGTCAAGATTTAAAATTTTTAGTTATTTTATGTTATTAAAAAATAGTAGTAATAAACAAATACTATAATTTTTAATCTAAAATAATATATTTTTTATAAAAACACTTTTTAATAAAATAATATTCGAATATTTTGTCAACTTTTTGGTTTAAAACAAAGAAACACCACCATTTCTTATTTAAAAATGAAGACTTTTTTAACTTATTTATTTAGTTTTTGTTTTTAAACTAAAAATTCATGTTACTTAACGATTTGTTTTTATTTTTTTGTTTACATAGAACCAAGTTTATGGCCCAAAGAAAGGGGCAGGGGCCAGGAGAAAATAATCCAACAACAATAAATAAATCCCAGAAGAGGCCAATGAACGGGGCATCAGTGGGTGGTGAGGTGACCTTAGGAGGCACTTGGAGAAAAGTATTCCAATTAATACTATAATTCTGATACAAAATCAAAAAAAAAAAAACTATTATTTTAGTTGGGTTTAAAAAACTTGTATTTAAATATGGACTGCCCTACTTTGTGGATATTTTTTTTTGGTTGGTGAGTTTTTGGAAAGTGTAGTTGTGGCGGAAACCCGGACTACGCCCATTTGTGATTGCGGATATCGGTTAATGGCGCTAATCGCCACGCGACTTCAATTTTAATTGATTTTCTTTAGCTTTAAGCCAGAAAATAGAGTAACGTTTCAAGAAATACTTTTTCTTTAAAATTTAATAAATAAATCTATGTACAACTTAATTATAAATGTAGAAGCTGTTAAAAAATTACTATTTTAGCCCAAAAAAAATATTATTTTTCTAGGAAGAGTATTAGTTAGTTGGATATATTTTTCTTTCCCTTGTTTCTTGGCTTATTGTGTGCCAATTGTAAATTAATTGAGAGACAATTTTGGCATTGGCTTTGGCCGAAACGAAAAAAAATCATTCCATTCCTTCTGGCTGATGTCATTTTATGAGCCACAAAAAAAAAAAAAGAAAAAGGGGGGAAGGGGCGTGTCCAAGTGACACTACTCCACTCTGGTCGGGAAAATCGGAAAGGAAAATCCTCAACCATCAATGTCAAGTGGATTGAAAAGTGTCTGTTTGTGCGAGCTTCTCGACTTCACATCATCTCACATTGCCTCTAAGTAGCCAAGTGGCTCCTCCGCCGACCACCCTCCCATTCCTCCCCGGAAACTATATCCAGCATACATGTTTATGTAGTTCTTCCCTCGGTTCTTTGGGGCCAACCCGCTTTATTACACGGCCAGCTGGCTTATCTCACATATCGCTTGAATTTCCAATTCTTTTTTTGGCTTTTGGTTTTCCCATTTTTTTTTTCGACAAGAAAAAAATTAGGAGGCCTTCTTTTTTTAATAAACAAACAAGTGCCGGATTGTTTATAGGTGTGCAGTCCCCATGGAAGTAGAGGAAAATTAAAGGCAAGGGGTTGGGGTTCAATCCTCTTGAAGTTCCTTTTTTTGTCTATTTGGTTTATCCCAAAAAAAAATCAAATTTATTTAAGGAGTGTTAAAAAACGGATTCCCTCAGGGAGAGAGCCTAAAAAAATAAATAAAACTTAAAGTTTAAGTTTACTTTCTCTTAAGTTTTTGTTGTTTAATTTATTTGAGATTTTTCTTTAAGAGATTTAAGATTTTCCTCCTTTTCCTTTTCCAGAGCCACTCTGGAATCTTATATTCTAAAAGCCTTATCTTACTCCTACTCTATTCTTCTCTATTCTAGCCGTACCTTATGCGGCAGCGCCCCTCGGTCAGTTGGGCGGGAGCCGCGCGAAAAAATAGTTAATAAATAGCTGTTTGCATTTTTATTTGAATCTTATTCGATTCATATACTCTTTACTATTATTTTCACAATTTCTTCAACCTTTTTAATTCGAATAAACCCTTTTTTATGATCAAACTTTATAAATAAACTGAAATCCTCCCAAGATTCTCGTCCGGTGGCCGAAAAAAAGCCATAAACTCTTGCCTTCCGCCTTCGGACTTGTCTTGTCCATCGGATCCTATTGGCTCGAATAATCTATGTCTCGGGCCATATATCCATCCGAGAACATTTCACTTTCCTCCAGTTTAATGGCGGGTTGTATATTATCTGGCCAGTGATTCATATGCCCTGCCCACCGGGGCCACCACAAAAAAAAAAAGAAGCCAAAACAGAAACATGTGCATCTGTTTAGTTCCGAGAATTTTACGCCGGAGAACTATCTGCCGGATAGTTTAATTTTTTTTCCTTTCGTATCCCTATGAATTGTGGGAATTCCTTGCGATTTCACTTTCAAAACACTTTTTTTTCAGTTCTTTTTAAATTGTTTTTAATTTACTTATTCTCATTGCTCATATGTCGGATTTTTAAATGTTTAATTGGATTTGGGTTTTCTTCTTATTTTTAAAAATATTGTTAAGCAAAACAATGACATGCATCGCTCACCTACACACTCGCAGAAGTTTAAACAATAATTTCCTTTTCTTCAGTTTTCCTTCTTTTCTTATTCAACTGAAGAAAGTGAGGAACATGTCTGTATTCCATTTATTTAATTATAAATATATATAGATTAATTAAGAAAAAATATAAGAGTGATAAGGCTTTATACATTGAAGTATTTATAGTCTTAGTCTAAGTTTAATATTCGATCTTAAAGATTTTGTTAAGGTCTTCGTATTTGAATGATGTATAAAGGAGTACCGGGTATCTTATATTTTGTATCTTAATCATTTAAATATAAAATTTTAATATATTTTTATGAGAAGTATCTTTTATTCTTAAAATACTCCTTATCCCTTTTTGTTTTTGAAATATTTAGCTTGAAAGACCATTAATAATTAGTTATTAAGCCAACAATTAATATTTTATCTACTTTTTAAGAAACTATAAATTTTGTAAATAATTTTTTTTTAATAATTTAAGTTGTTTTAAATTTAAGAAACCTTAAACTCTGTGTTCTAAAATATCGTTTTCTTTGTACATTTTTTTAGTTAAATCTCTAATGTCTGGCACTGTACCTGCATGATCAAATGTTTATGCTAAGACAACAACAACAATAGCAACAACAACAACAATAGCAACAACAACAACAACAAAAACAATTAAACTGGCCAGCAGCAACAATTGGCTATTCCACGTGGGTGGATATTTTTTTTTCCATTTTTTCCCATTTTTTTTTTTTTTTTGTGAATGTGGCTACATGAGGTGGCATGGATTCCAAAAGTGGGAGTGAGAATGGGAACGGGAACTGCCGCTGCCGCCGCTGTTGCTGCGGTCGACGGCGCTGCTGCTGCTCTGCCGAGCATCGCCCGGACGGGATCTCCGGCGGAAAGCGAGAAATTCAGTCAGAAATTGAACGTCGCGAATGCCGCCGCCGACTGTCGTTGGAAAAGCAAAAGTGTGAATTGGAAAACCAGCAACCTACAACCTGCAACTATTAACTAGCAACCTGCAACCTGAAAACTGCAACCTGCAACATCGAAAAAGTCCCACAAAAAATCCAATCAGCCGTGTTTCTTGAGTGCTTTTATATTTTCATTTTTTTTTTTTGGCAATTTTTTCCTGTGCGTGTGCATTGGCATAAGCGATTCCACCTTTGTTCTCCGGATTTGGATATTCTGCCAGCAGCTGGCGGATAAAAAAAATATATACATATTCAGGAGATTTTCTGGAGGAACAATAAAATCGGCAAAAGTTGCGAAATGCATTCCACGGCATGCGGCGTCGGTGCTTCAGCCACAAATCTTTCAACACTGCAATCGTAAGTCCTGATTTGAATTTGTTTTTATTAAAATAAATAGGATTTAGTTCTAAGTTTTATGTGAAAAAATATGATTTATCATAAAAATGGAAAAAAGAAGGTATAACAATTTTTAGCTTCTTTTTTTTTATAACTTTTAG
Organism: Drosophila monieri; assembly: GCA_035047585.1. Lineage (NCBI taxonomy): Eukaryota > Metazoa > Arthropoda > Insecta > Diptera > Drosophilidae > Drosophila > Drosophila monieri. The sequence goes on along the minus strand of JAWNPJ010000061.1, from coordinate 6,660,386 downwards.
TCTTAAAATAAATTGAAGAAAAATCAAGAGAAAAAAATGGAAAAAATATGCTTGAATATAATCTTAATAAAACTAAATAAGCATTTAAATAAATCAATAAAAAATAGCACAGTTCTTATTATATTTTTCTTAAATTATTCTAAAAATTGTTTTCCTTTTTAAGCTTTTTTTTTAAATAAAAGGCACTTTATTCAAGTTTATAAACTGGAAGTCCCTAGAACTTAACATTTAACAAAAAATGTAAACAGAAAGCCATTTGAAACATAAACACAAAGCCTTGAGGTATATATTTTCAAGTCATTCAGTTCCATTCCGTCCAAAGATCTGGAAATATTTCCAATGGAAATCCCAAAATTTAATCCCAAAATAAATTGATTTTAAAATTGAGAAAAAAAAAATGTTTACATCGATCTGGTGGAGAGTTGGGAGGGAATTCAAGGCAATCAAAGATCAAAATCATTTTACAATTTTGTGTTTAGATTTTACACGCCATCGGATAGTGTGTGAATATTTTTTTGAGTGTATTTTGGCCTGGCCGACTGCTGGTTGAAACTTAAAGTTTCGTGGACTTCAATGGACCGCAAAGGCAATCCATCAAATAAAGGAAACGAAAAACCAACAAGTGAACAAAAAAATGAAATGTTTAGGGGGAGGTAGGTGGAAGGCAGGGGTCGTGGAACATGGATGGGGGGGGGGCAGGAGCGGGGTCACATGCTGGGCATTAAAGTAGCCCACAAGAAGCGCAATGTAAACAATTACTCATTCCCACTTTTCCTTTTCAGTATTCCCCTTTCGATTTCCATTAATGTGTGTCAGACAAACTGAAAATAGTTCCAATCTGGCGGCGGTGGCGGTGGCGGTGGCGGGGGCGTGGCATTTATGCCACATGAAAGGCGCAACAGCACTTCAAAAACAACAACACAAAATACCAGAAAACGCGGCAACCAAAACACTAGCACGACCAATTAATGGCTTTTCCAAGTGCCTCTCACCCTGTTTTCCATTTTCCCCTATTTTCCTTCTTTTTTTTTTTGTCTATTTTTCCTATTTTTTATTTATGTTATTTTTTTCAGTGGGGGATTAATGGCAAGTGCCGATCAAGTTGTTGCTCAATTTCCAAATCCCAGATAGGCAAGTGACAAGTTCAGATATACACTGCGAAAAAAATGCCAGAGAAGAGGATAAATTTTGAAATTTTTTAAAATTATAAATATGATGTTGAAATTTTGTAGAAAATTTAACAGAAAATTATAGATACAAGGTTTCAATTTTAGATATTTTCATTTTTATGAGTGTATAAATTTTTGGTATATTTTAATTATTTTTTAAGTTATGTTAAAAAGGATTTTTTAGCAGAAAAGTTAAGGAAAATAAATGCATTTTTGTAGAAGTCGAACTCTTAAGATAAAATCTAAAACTTAAAAATCAAGTGCAATAGCTTGTACAATTTTTTCCAAGTGTAAGCCAAGAAAATGCCTCTAAGCCCAATCTCGATTTCCGCGCCCCTTTTTTCCGACTGCTTGCCAGAAAGAGAGGTGGAGACCGGGCCAAGGGCAGCCGGTTAAATAAATTTGTGACGTCATAGCGTCGGCGTCTCCACCAACGCACTAAAAAATGAATGAAAAAATTAAAGAAAAATCCAAAAAAGAAAAACCGGCAAATGATGAATGTTTATTTTGTATTTGGACTGCTTAAGACTTGAATCTTAATTATATTTTAAATTATTTTTAAAATTATCTACATCAAGGTTTCTATTTTTTATTTGTTTCTAAAAAACATACCATTCTTTATATAAAGATATATACTTTTGTAAATAATATAACACCCACTTTTTTTTTGTGATTTAATAGTTTATGCAAATCAATAAATTAATAAAAACCTTCGAGAAAAAAATAAATATTAAAATTGACGCCGAAAAAGGGCAGCTTCAAAGTGTTGAGTGGTCGGTTAATTGGGAGGCCTCACTGTGGGTGGGGGTCTCTCGTGATGGATTCACTGCAATTAGCCCATTGTCATGTGGATTGATGGCAACGCCACCCACCACCCGACGCCCACACGCGTGTTTTTCAAGCACAAGTACCTTCCTCTCGTTCTCCCAGACCCTTGGACCTCTCGGTCTGGTGCGGGGACTCCTGTTGAGCGAATTGTAAGTGCACTGAGAGAAATATCAAGGGTTTTGGAGAATAATGTGAAAATTGAGAGATGAATATAAATTATGGTTTAGAGATTTCTATAGAATTAAATTAAGTTTGTCTTTTTTTTATATAATATTAGATGAAAAAGATAAGAAGATTAGATAAAAGTTATATTTTTCCGCATTAGTTCCTATAACTCTCAACTTTTGATTCCTATAAAAATTCAACAAGAATCTGTATGTGTTTAATAGATTTTAAAAAATAATGTAGACTTTATAGATACAGGGTTTACTCTTGTAGATACTCTCTCTGAAGAGATAGATACTCTTCATATTAATAATCTTTGATTTGGAATATAATTTCCCAAAGAATTTCCCTGCTTCTTGTTATAATTCCCAACTGATTTATTGGGGCCATGTGCATCCATGAAATTCTTTTCATTTGTCATCTTGGAAGCTCCTTTGTAGCTTAGATATGGAATAAGCCTAAATTTTTTCCGAGTTCACTTAAACAGCTCGCAACTGCTGATAATTTGTGCAATTTGTTGACACACATTTCAATTTTTTTTTTTTTTTTTCGAGCGCTCTTTTTGATTTTCTCAGTTGCAGTAGCAGGTTTAGCATTTTTTATTTTCATTTTTTATACTTTTGATGGCAAATTGCACGCTTTAACAGCACGACATCATCGCGAATGTAAATAGATACAAAAAAAATGTATCTTTGTGCAATTGACATGCTTCCATGATCATCCTCCTTTGCATTTGCTTTTCTGCCTTGCTTTTTTTTCTGCCTTTTGTCCAATGTCCGCTGTCCGCTGTTTGTTGTCCACTGTCCGTTGTCCACTGTCCGTTGTCCGCTCTTATCATAGACAACTGGCAAACTGGCAAATGTCAAACTGCAACGGAAATCTGCGTGCCCCCACAAAGACGCATACAAATAAAAAAAAAATAAAAAAAAAAAAAACTATAAAAAAAAAAAATAATAATAATAAAAAATAATATAAATCAGACACACGCACAGCGGATGTGTGGAGAGACGATTTCCAAGCGATGACCAGACCAGACAAACCAGCGCGAACATGGAAGCAATCACACATGCACTCGGGGTCACCCGACTAGTGCATAGTGCTGGGTGGGGTCGAAAGGTTACTGCAAAGGTAGCTAAAATATTAAATTGTTTTTCTCTCTTAGATGTACTTTAGATTGCATATTTTGTTTTGTATATTTTTAAAATTTTATATTCAAAGCCCTTGCCCTATATTTTTGTCACCGCAATCCTCTTTTTTTTCCACCTGTTCCCATAAGCTTCCACTCCAGACTTCGTTGACATTCAAAGGGAGTTGACAAATCAAAGGAGCCTTCCCTGGAAAAGGATAACAAAGCCAGATAAAAATAATCGGAAACTATCATAATAAAAAAAATATAAATGTCGTCTCAAGAATAAGGAAAAGCTAGTCTAGATGTTGAATTCCTGAAACTTAATGGAAAATGCAATTAAAGTCGATGATGTCATAGAAGTGTCGCACATTTTCCGGCGATTTTTCCTCAATGTTATCATTGCTATCTTTATTTTTTTTATTTTTTGTTGCTCGGCTGTCGGTTTGGGCTTTTGTTTCTGTTTGTTTTGCCTGCGAGCCTGCTTCCTCGCCTTGTGTCGCTTTGTGCGACCACTTTTGTGTGTCACTGTCAACAAATTGGTCTTAATGGGCCGCCGGCGGGTGGGTGGTCGTGCCACGCCTCCATTCAACCCATCAACCCCACCGCCAATGGAAAAAAAAATATAATAAAATAAAAAAGAATCCGAGGCAAGAACAATTGCAACCCGAAAAGCTATAGCCCCGCTGGACTTCACGGGAGCTGTGTGGCGGTGGCGGTTCGTCCATCGGGGTCGTCTAATTTTTTGTGATTTCCGCAGGCCAGCCAACAATTTGCACTGCAGAGAGCATAAAGCATATAGAATATATCGTATATAGCCCATGAAGCACCAAAGCCAGAAAGCAAAGCAACAGTGTAGCGGCAGAAGGCAAAGCCAAAGCAACCTCAGCAGCCCACTCGGCTAGACGCATAGTATCCGCAGTTAGAGATGCTAAAAAAAAATTTAAAATTCAATTTTATAAAATTTATTTAATTTACAAATAAAAAAAACAATTATGCCTTTAAAAAATCTGTTTTTTAATAGAAACATTAATTTGTTTAGAAATAAATACAAATAGAAAAGTTTCAAAAATGTTTGGAAAACTATGACTTTTTCTTAAAAAAAAAGTTAAATGAATAAAAGTCTGGATTTTCGCTACAAAATAAACAAATTCGTAATTTATTTTCAAGCTAGGGATTTTAGGCATTTTTTTTTAAATAATTAGAAGAAATCAATGTCCTTTTTTTTTAAATATTCAAAAAAAAAAAAAAAATGTAAATGATTTGAAAAAGCAAAAAAATCTTCAAGACTTTATGTTATAATTTTTTGCTTAAATAATAGATAAACTTCTAAACTTGGTTATTATTTAATTAGAATTAAATTAGAATAAAATAAATGTGGTTTCACTAACAAAAAATTTAAAAAAATACTTCTCTAATAAGTTTCTTTTAATAATTTTTTTATAATTATTTTTTTTTTTAATTTTATTTGTTTCTTAAAAGCTCTTAACTGCATACTTTTAGTATTAAGTACTTAGGCCTTAAATATTTTATTAAAGTCGATTAAAAAAAGAAGCTAGGAAAGCAGCACTGCCGCGGCTGGCGTCGCTGCTGCTGCCGCCTCCGCAGCCGGCGTCGTCGACAGCGCTAGCCGCCGTTCTTAATTCAGTTGACCAACAGCCGCAGACGACGTCGCAGACGAGGCACGCGACCAAAAGCCAGTTTAAAAAACATCCAAGTTAAAAGTATAATTTGAAAATATATTAAAAAATTATATATTCGGTTAAAAAATATTCAAAAACATTTCCGAACAATTGATTGTTTTTCTGTGCAAAAAAAATACAATTCGCGCGTTTTCCTAAATCCAAAAAATTCAACACACATAAAGGTGACAACAAACATATTATTTTATTTTTTTTTTAAATTGTAAATATAATTTTGTGCGTGTGCGTAGCAGGATTAAAAAAAAAAAAAAGATGCAGAAAGCAGTGTTTAATTTTTGTTGTTTTTTTCATGTTGCATGTTTGTATGTTTTTTTTTTATGCAGGGCCGGCAGTACAACAGGTCCGCCCACCTGAGCAAAAAATAAATAAAAGAGGAGGTAACCAGATAAATGATAAAAAATAAAAATAAAATGTGTTGGAAATAAAGATACGTTGGCGGGGCAGAGGAGCAACAAGTCCAAGTCCAAGTCTAGGGGAGAAATGATGGAGCTATCTCTGTGTGTTTTCAGTTTCATTTGGCAATTATTTTATTTAAAAATAACCAAAAAGCGAAAACAGTGGCGAAACAAAGGCGGCGACCGACCAGAATGAAAGCCAAATAAATGCCAGACGCCAAAAGTTGCCGCCAAATGTGCGAGCTGCGAGCATATAGAAAAATATAGAAAAAAATTATAATAATAATAGACAAAAGAAATGGGGAAAAGCAATTTCTTTCCAAACAAAAAACACTTGTTTTTGATGCACTTGAAAATAGGCTTTTTATTTATATTTTTCTTAGTGTAGTCGTGGGGTGGTGTAGGGTGGGCTGTGGAGTGGGGTTTGTGGGTGATTTGTCAAATTCCTGAAATGCCTCTGGCTAATATCCATAAAAATGCAAAAACTAAGTGAGGCGATGCCACAATTCAGGCATTAAATGGCTGGAAAAATATTTTTTCAAATTTCCTTTCTAATTTAGGAACATTAAGGTTTATGATGATTACGATAGACCTCATATCATACAAATCCCCATTTTTTTGGGTGTAATGTTATCTTAGGATCCCGCATAAACTCCTTCCAGTGCAGCTAGATTTTTGATGTATATTTTTGGATTTTTTATCAAGCTAATTCCCAAGAGCCCGCTCAATTGTTGGCTCAACAGATCTGGGATCGAGCCACTTAGTCTAACAATAATCGCCGCTAAACGCTGTGTATCTCTGCGTTTTGGAACCGAGCGTCTCTGAGCTGATTGCTGACAACTTAATCAACCTAAAAAAAAAATATAAAAAAAATCACACAGAGAAAAAAGGAGAGGAAATGATAAAAGAAAAGCGTATAGAATCCACGACATATTGGCTATGGCCATGCCAGCTAATATCTGGTGGCTATCTCCAAGAGGCAGATACAAAAATAAATACTATATAGTATATAGACTATATACTACATAGTACGCCCTCATGTGTTAAAGACTTCGTCCCTGAACTTTGGGCACTGGTCGCAGAATTGGATTGGAAAAATGCAAAAAATAAATACTAGGAGTTGAATCCAAACAAACGACTTCAACTCAAGGCACGCCATCTAAGTGGCAGATCTTTGTTCCCCATAATCCATGGGAATTATCTTTCTCCTTAGTGGCAGCGACTAGGGAGGTGGTAATTAGTACAAATCAATTGACTATCTTTGTCTTCGGACAATGGCCTTTGGGGGGAAATTCAATAGCAGATCCTAAAACAAAAATACAAAAGATATATCTTTCATTTTTATGAAACACTTAACTTAATAGTCGATCTAGTTTTGTGATAATGGCTTTTGTCTGCAATAATCTTTTCGAAAAACCCGTTTTCGAAGTTGGAAGTAAAAATAGTTTCACAGAAAAAGACCCAAACTTCTCGTAAATTTGAAAATGAGGACAGATTTTGGGGCAAAAAACACAGACATAATTTTCATAATTTTCGGTTAGTGAATATTTTTGACATATTTTTGTTGGAAAAGAAGAGACACTAACACTTTTTATGGATTGGCAATTTTGAAAATTGTAGTCTGTGGTTGGTTTGAATTATGGTTTATGTTCAGTTTAGCCTTCGGCCCTCGAAAATAATTTTTTTTTATTTATTTGCACCGGTCTTCATGCATTTTAATTCTATTTGTATTTACGATTTAATGGCTTGCCGAATTAAAATGCAAATTCGGTTTGGATTTCGGTTTTAGGCTCGACTGACCGTGATCTGTGTGGGCCTTAGCTTCTGCCCTTCGATGGGGGTCTTCTGGGGAAGTATTTGGTTAGTTTTTCACTCAGTATTTAAATCCAGAAAATACCTCTTTCACTGTAACGCCTGACCCATATCTGTAGCTCTTTTCCATTCATGCTTCTGTCTCTTTGTCGTCAAAACATATTTTTTTCTGCGAAACTTTTGATAAAGAAATCGGCTTAAGATGAAAGCCGATCCGCCAGAACTTGCCTCCCACTTATTTATTATTTTTTTTTCAAAGAGAAACTACAATGGGCAATTAATAAATGGATGTACATATGTACAGATACAATAATGTGTGTGCACAACACATGTATTCGCATTTATTTGGTCATGACTGTACTTACAATGGCGATAAAGCGATTCATAGACGACTCGTAGGTCGGTCACTGTCCAAATAAATCCGAAACTATTCCGTTGACAGTTTCGCCATTATTTATGATTATTGATTAATTGGTCATACGGAAGTCGCGTCACGTAGAGGATAATGACAGCCGATTTCGATATTTGAATTATTTTTGGCCTGAAGGCGCTGCGCATGCGCCACTCGAATATTTTAAACTTCAATACTTGTCTTTAAATAATGAAATTGTTGAAAACTAGTACTACTAGTACTAGTTTTTTAATCAAACTTAATTATTTGATAATTATTTTAAACACAATTCCATTAAGATATCCCCACTCCGTTCGAGAAAATCAACTTTGTTCGAATGGCTTCATTTTCAGTAATTAAACCTGCCACTCACACGCCACCTGTCGTTCGGTGCTTGCAACTAGCAATCAATAAAAGTGAAAAAAAAGCTGAAAAAAGGAAAATAAAAATAAAAATACGAGCTTTTAAATTACTTTCGACATGGCAGGAAAACTCTATGTATTTTGGTTCAATGTCCCATTTTTCAGGAAGTGTTTTGTGGGCGGTGGGGGGCTGGGGGGCTGGGCTGAGATGGATCGTAAACCCCAATTGCATTCCGAATGCCTCAGATTGTGGTTCTTGGAACTACATTTTTTCTCTCCGCCTCCCCAGCCCACCGACCCAGGGGCAGTTGACCCAGAAATTGCATTAAAGTTTGCCCAACAGGCTACCAAGTACTTATTATTTTAAAGATTTTAAAGATTAATGGATTAAAGATTTAGATTTATAAATTAATTTAATTATTTTCAAGGAAATAATATTAAAAAAAAATATTATTGTTTAGTTTTTTTATGGAGGTTTCCCTCTGAAGCAAGTGTCATCGCCGTTGTGTGGTTCCCAGGGTGTGTGGGGAGGCAGGGGCTTTGGGGGCAGCGGCCTCATCAACAATTACAAATGTGGTGCAGGTCAGGACCGGAGTGCAAAGGTGCTGCCTCTGACCGCCGCTGTTTTTTATTTATTTTTTATTTCTATGTTTTTTTTTTCTTTTTTTTTGCCGGCAAACGCCAGCAATTAACCCAATTCCCGCGAGCATCGACTTGGGCGGCACTCTAGCCACCCCCTAACCACTGTCCACCCCAACGCCCCCCCCACCCACTTCCTCCCATCAAATCGACGACCACGCAAGGCTCACAATCACAACATTCAATTATGGTTATGGTCGAAAAAAAGAAAAACAACAAAAGGAAATCCATTCGCGGAAAATGCATTCCCAGAGCGCTGAGCTGTTGGCGTCGCTGTCGCTGCTGGTGTTGCCTCTTAGGCGGACGTCGACGTCGACGCTTGTCTGACCCATTTTTAGTCGGGGCACGCCCACTCCTGGCTGGCAAAGGCGGTTGGGGTGTAACCGTACACACAAAACCACATCCTGCCATCAAAGTTGCCGATGACGACAGTCATGTTCTGCTTGTTGTTTTAGTCGGGACGGTGGAAGGTCCTTAAAAAGGATACATTTGATGAAAAATATTTTTTTTTATATAGCTTACACATTTTATTTTCTCATTAAACATTAATTTTATAAAATAATTAGCTTATAATATTAGGAATGAAAATAAATACTTTTTTTATGAAATAAATAAGCAAAAAAATCTTTAAAACCTTGAAAAGTAAAACTATTTCCTTGATGTTAAATTAAGGAAAAATGCTTATCAAAATCCTAGTTATCGAAGCTCTACTGTCCATATTGCGTTTGGCGTTTGTCGATGGCTGCGAATCGTTTGAGATTGTCGGCGCTTTCGGTTTCAGTTTGTGCCGAAGCCTGCTGGCGAAAACTGTTGCACATTTTTCTGGGCCCCTCCACAGAACTAAACTGTTGCTTTATTTTGTTTTTTTCTTTCATTTTTTACTATTTGTGTGAAAAACAGGAGCACAGGAGGCGTTACAGGAAGCGGAACAGGTGCAGGAACAGGAACTGGAACAGCAGATGCCCACAAAATGGTGCACCAGAGCAACAACGAGGATGCCATGAACAAGATTCCATTGAAGTCGGCCGGCGGCCTGGACTCGGATGAGGAGAAGAACGGGGGGGAGCTGATGCAGGACACCGCCGCCGCCGAGGAGGCGCGACGCGAACAGATGTGAGTCTTGAAAAAGGAGACAGAAAGGACATGCATAATAAAGCTTTATATCCTTTCCAGGAGGGCCAATGTGCTGGCATGGATGAAGAAGCTAACCATAGTGCTGATCTGCTTTATTGGCATCGCCCTGATCAGCTACGTGATCATTAGCCTGTGTTTCAGCGGTAAGTGATTGTAGGGAAGGATAACCAGCGAAAACCGATGAGCCAACCACATCCAGCTAACAAGTTCACTCGCCCGAGGCAAACTAAAATACAAACACCGTGACAGACTGATGAATGGACAGAACTGTGGACAGACCTTAGACCCAAAAATCTGTGGTAGTATGTACATATAGCTAGTCACCCACCCCTACGATTTGGCCCGAAACGAGCTTTACTCTCCGCATGGCTTCTTATCGATCATCTTAACCAAGCACCTGGCATTTAATCTAGTTAAAAAAATAATTTCTTTTATTGTGGCACAAACAAAACAAAAAAAGTATTCACATGAACCAAATCCAAACCAAAAACTTTACACCCTAACTCACTTAACAACAAAGACTGGCCCAAATCGACGCCAAATAGAAACAACAGCACAGCCACAGCAAAGACGACAGCAACACCAACAAGGCCAAGTGCAACAGAATCAGAATCAGAAGCAGCAGCAGCAGCAGCAACATCAATAGATTTCGGTGATGCTTCAACAGAAGATGTTGCACAAAAAGCAATTATTGCACAAACAGAACCAGAAATTGCAACAACTATTGCACCAGCAATTAGTAGCACAACTTTCACAGCAACAACAACAATAGATAGCACAACAACAACAACAACAACACAACCAACAACTACTAGTACAACAACAGCAACAACACAAAGCAATCCCAGCCCCACACTTACAACATTTACTTCAACAGATGAGCAGCAACAACAGCAACATGAGCAGGCAACAGGATCCGAATCGATTGGTAATCTTAATCTTCTGGACACCACCACGGCATCCTCGGAGGATTCAGTGCCCAATGTGGCAGCCTCAACGGCCGGCACTACGGTTCCACCAACACATCCCGGTTTATTGGACCAAATCCGCATCGATACCAGCGATCAGTTTGAATCCGTTTTGGGAGTCTATCAACACGGTGCCGTAAGCTCTGACAATCTGGAGTGCAGTAAGGTCGGCAGGTAAGTTAAGATACCATTGTCGGGGTCACCAGGCAAGGTGTTCTTTGTTTTTCCTCCTCTCTGTATTGAAATATATGCTTGAAAATGGTAATCTATGCCTAGAAAAGATCATTTTGAGAGATCATCCAAGAGATCAGAAGATTAATTCAATAAGCACGATCTTGTCGGGGTCACCAACCATCTAAACTTATTTATCCTTTTCAGCAACATCCTTGCCCGCAACGGCAGTGCCGTGGATGCCGCTATTGCAGCTCTTTTGTGCAACGGCCTCTTGACCATCCAGAGCTTGGGAATTGGAGGCGGCTTCTTGATGAACGTTTATCAACGCGATAAACGGCATGCCACCTCGATTGATGCCCGGGAAGTGGCTCCCTACGCCGATTTGGCGGAAATATATGCCACTGAGCCGGAGAAATCGTACAAGGGACCGCTTAGCATTGCGGTGCCCGGTGAGGTTATGGGCTATCATAAGGCGCACAGCCAGTTTGGAGAGCTTCCATGGGCAGATCTAGTGGCTCCAGCATTAGAGCTCTGCGAAAAGGGCTATCATGTGTCGCAGCACATGGAAAGAGCACTCAATGCGGCACTTCCACAAATTAAGGAACAGGAGCAGTACAAGTGAGTTGTAGAGTTGTCCGCGTGTCCGTTGAAGAGAGGTTTACCTTTAATGTATTTATAATTCTCTTCGTGTCTTTTAGGATCTACTTGAATCCGAAAACTGGAAATCCCCATTCCGCTGGAACAGTTGTCAAGCCACCCCAGAAGCTCTGCCATTCGTATAAACTTCTCTCTGACAACGGACCCATGGACTTTTACAATGGATCTCTGGCTGAATTACTGTCGCAGGATCTAAAGGATATTGGCAGTAAAATAACCAGCAATGATCTGTTAACTTACCAATCGGATGTCATCAACTCCATAACGATGGATCTGGGGGAGGACACCCTTTATGTTATGCCGCCCGTCAGTTCGGGCTCAGTGGTGGCACACGCCCTGAGCATCCTGCAAGGATACAATCTGACCAAGGAGGATCTGGCCACCGAGGAGTTGAAAGCACGGACCATTCATCGTATTACGGAAGCTGTCAAGTTCGCCTATGCCCGGAGATCCCAATTGGGCGACATGCACTTCATCGATGCCCGGGAAGTGGTCAGTGAGCTGACTAGTCCAGAGTACGGCAATGAGAATCGGGCCAAGATCAATGACTCGCACGTCCTGCCCGATCCAATGTCGTATGGTGCCCAGTTCTCCACCAACGAGGACCCGGATGGCACCTCTCATCTGGTTGTTTTGGCGCCCAACGGTGATGCCGTTTCAGTGACGAGTTCAATTAATGCTTAGTGAGTGTGATTACTTTTTTTTAGTTATTTATGGAGTATTTTTGATAGTAAGGGTATCTGGAAACAGATCTCATTCAAAAAGCTCTCGCTAAGCTGAAATTCTGGTGACGAAAGTAAAATATTTGATAGAAATTTTGGTGACGAAGGAAATCACAATTTAATTAAAATATTTCAGCTTTGGATCTGGACTAATTGGACCACGGACCGGAATCGTTTTGAACAACGGAATGAACGATTTCGCCGTGGAGAACAATATGTACGGACTGCCAGAGTCCCAGGCGAACATCGTTGATGCGACCAAGCGACCGATGTCCTCCCAGTCACCCATCCTGCTGACGGACAAGTCCGGGGACATCCGATTGATCCTCGGGGCAGCTGGCGGCAGCAAAATCATTCCGGCCGTTGTCGAGGTGGCGGCCAATGTCCTGTGGTTCGACGAGGACCTGCGAACGGCGATCAATGCACCGCGTTTCTACCATCAGCTGCTGCCCGATGTCCTCGAGTACGAGGATGGTGGCTTTTCCGAAACACTCCTGCATCTCTTGGCCAATAAAGGACACACTCTGAAGCCGGTGTCGAAGTTGAAGGGTTCGATAGTGACGGGCATAGCACGGAATTCGACTGCCATTTATGCGAATGCCGATTATCGTAAACGCGGCGGTGTGGCCGGGTTTTAGGGTGGCACTTAACCCACCTTATTAGTCACTCACACACACACTCACACACACACACCATACACACACTGCATTGAGATTAGAGAGAGGAAAAAAAATCTATTCGCATCAAAAAGTGAAAAGTATTTAAGCTAGCTATGTCTTTTTTACATACTATGTATATCGTACGTTATATAAATTTATATGCTACTACCTAACTACTACCTTATACAATAAAAGTAAAGTATAAAACATAAAAACATCAAACTATAAATTAAAACATAAAGTATAAACCAAAAATCAGTATGCGAAAATAAAAAATATAAACCTACTTTTCCATAAGCTGTAAGACACTTTTCTAAATTGCTTTCCGGATAATTCTATGTATATTTTTTGTTGAAAATCTATATTATTTTTTTTTAAAAATTGGGATTTGTTATATTTTGAAACTCTCCAACCTACACTCTCCAAACATTAAAAATTATATGTATTTATGCCTGAAATTATGCTAAAGATTTTTTCCACTCAACCCCCCCAACAAAAATGCTACAGAATTTGTAATTTTTAAATCATTTAAGATTTCAATAAACTTAATAGGAATTCTTTATTTCTGGAAAGCAACAAACAACGTTTTTCTCACATTTGTTGGCTATCGTTATGGCTATCGGTATCGTTAATCGATATGGTAATAGTGATCGTAATGTTATCGTAATCTATATAATTATATACAGGTTTCTTTTTTTTGTTTTTAAAACTAACTGCTAGGCTGCTACCCTGTAGTTTGGTTCCCGACGGATCCATCAACTATGCCTACACATATATATCCAACTTTGGACTAGATGCTATGGTCGGAGGACTATATACACAATGCGAGAGAAGTAATGGTCGAATGGTCTACGAATTACAATACTAGATCCTTACAAACAAAGTAAATACAATGCCATTAATGCTTGGATATCGATATATGATGGATATATGTATAAAGGACATGTCCTCTAGCTGCAGACCCCTGGGAGGCTCTTGAGACTAAAGAGGTCTTCAATTCTTTGCTTTAAAGTGGTTCAAGTACAGAAAATCCATAGTGCCTGCCTGTTTTTTTATGTTTTTTGTTTTTTTTTTGGAAAAATCTCTAGATTCTCTCTCCTCCTAATCCTGGTCCGTCTTCAAATGTGCAGAGTGGCTCCTGGTATGGTAGCGGAACTGCCGGCACACGACTTGGCCGAGGTCTGCGGCGGTTCCAGATCCTTGACCACGTCCAGATCTATCACCAGGCAATCGTAGGCCGGCGGTGGCAGCTCGCACTTCACCACACTATCATAGCTCGGCGGCAGTGAGTCCACAATGCGCAGGACATCGTTCTGGGAGTTGATCTGGTAATTATTATAATCAATATAGAAAAATAAATATGTCTTCTCTTTACTTACATGTGGCATGTTTCCGCTACCGGCTCTGTTTCCCGCCTCGTCAATGGGTCCTGCCCAAATGCAGACTCCCATCCGGTGGGTCACATAGCCGCAGATGATCACGCAGATGATCAGCATTCCAATGCCGAGGGCGAAGACCAGCCAGCGGGACTCCTCGTCGCGGAGGTTCTTCTCCAGCTGGAGGGCGCACAGGATGAGAACGGGAACCGCCACCATTGCCACCAGGAGGTCCACGATGGGGCGCTGGGTGCTGGGGCCGCCGTTCAAAGGACTGCGTCCCGACCCGCCCGAGCCATGGGCCGTCGAGTGGGAGCCAAAGTTCTGGCTGCTGCTGTTGGGGGTCAAGGTGGACCGGGCCACCACGGTGTTGTGGTTCTGCAGCACCATGCTGTAACAGAAGTTGGGGGTTAACACAAGGGTCTAAAGCTGTACGATATCCGGTACTTCTTTCGGTTAGTTTTAAGATCAACAGAATATGTGTTAGATTTAATTGTATATTTCATAATCCACCATTTTGTAATGAGATTTGAATGGAAATACTGGTCCTAAATACCTGAATAGTAGTTCTGAAAAGATTTTGGAACGTCTGGGCAGCCGGGTCTCATGTTTATTCCATGGGAATAGCCGGATAATTGCTGGATCTCAATTGTTAACCCCAATGAATAGGCATGAGAACCGGCGACTTGTTCCGATAATCTGAGCCAAGCTCTGAGCTCTGAGCCAATTTCATAATTTTTATGAAAATCCACTAATTGGTATCGGTCTGGAAATCGCAAATATTGTTATAATGATTTATCAATTAAGGGATCCCCACACCTTCCGCATTTCAATTTGTTGGGGAAATATTTTCCAATGGATCATGTTTAGCGTAAACAATATATTTATTTATTAAACATAACAGAAATCGAAAACTGCGTCACAAAAACTAAATATTTGTTAAGCATTTCTCGATCGGAGTCCAATTAACGTCGGTTAGCATTCAATTACCCGCCAAGATATGCCATATTCCAATAAATGGATGTTTTGTGTTTGTGTTTGAGGGCTTGTCGTTACGATCTATATATTTTTGTATATATATTTTACCTGGGATCAAAGGCGTTGCTCAGCAACAAGTCGTACACAGCGCGCATTTTGATATTGGTTTTGTACTTTTTTTTATTGATATCAATTGGTTAATTAATTATTGTCTTTTTGTTGTTGTAAGCATATCTATTCAATGATACATGTGTGGGGAAAAATGAATATAAAGAAGAGTTTAGTTCTTTGATTTTATAGCCTTCCAGAGAGGAGTATTTGGTACACTTTTCAAATTAAGTTTGAATTGGCGCCAATCACCTAATATCGATATATCACAAAGAAAAGTATCGGTACAGGGAAGCTGGCAAAGTGTCACCTTTAGCTGCACTTGTCCTCTCCTCGCCAGCCGCCATGATCAGTTGCATTTTAAATCCTTTTCTGGTTTTAATTTCGGTTTTTTGTGTGTTTTGTCAGTGGTTTGAATCAAATATGTGTTTAATTTGTTGTCTATTGGTGTTGTGGTTAAAGGCCAAGTGAAGAAATATCATTCAAGAGATCACTGCCGGCTGCCGGTGGCTGTAGTTTTTTTTGTTGTTTTTCCTGTGCGTCCTTTTTGTGAAATCATTGTTTTGTGTGGTTTTTGGTCTCTAAAAAGGGTCAATCGCTAAATAAATAAAGGCCTTGTATGTCCAGTTTGTGTTTAAAAGTGTTGGCATTAAGTTTTAAAAGAAATTTTTGGGAAAAAGTGCGATTGCCTTATAAGGCTGGCGGAGCCTGCGGCGTTGGCGGCAGAAAGCCCCGTTAGTTAGTGATGGCATTTACGTGGAACGTGTGTAAATGTGGAATGCATGTAGATAGGCGAGTCCTATGTAAAGTTGACACGTAAGTTTCTTGATTTTTTATTTATTTTTAGTTCTCCTCAAAAAACTGACTTCTAGCCATGATTTCACGCTGGAATGCAAAGCCATTTAATGAATTTGTTTTTTATTTTTTTAGTCGCTGGGTAAACAGCAACAAAGCTTTTTATATCTATTTATATTGTGGATGTTTTCCTCTTTTTTCTTTATAGTTTCTGTAATTTATGTGCATTTTATTTATAGTGTTGTTGTTGTTACTTTATTCAGAGACTTTATGATTCTGTTTTTTATACATTTTTTTATTTCTTATTTTTTTTTTTTGCTTACAACGCCAGAGATAATGAAATATATTTAAGTTTTCATCTTCTGGGATTATCAGTTTAGTTTAAAAAAAAAAAACTGATAAGAGAGGTTCGAGCACGAGAATCACCTTTTTTATTTAAAATATATTTAATAAATATTTTTAATTCGCACTTTGGGCCACAAACACTTAAAAAAATTAGCACTTCAACCTTGCTCTTGAAAACATAAAAAAAAATAAGAAAAAACTTCACACGCTTTTGGGGAATAAACAAAGTCGGCTTGGGACTGGCTTGAACCAATTCGTGGCACTCTGGGCCGGACAAGTGCTGGCCAGCGACTGGAAAAGCGGCCAGTTAGCATAAGAAAGCTATGCTGTCCCCCGGGAATGGCTTTAAAAAAATAATACAAGACTACAGGATATCCTACAGAGTCCTAACAATAATTATTTGCCTTTAAACCTTAATTATTATGGCCGGAAAGTGTAAAAAAATAGATGCCTTTAATCCTTAAATATTATTGCCGGAAAGCGTGAAAAAAAAGTAGAAAATAAATAATATTTAATTATAGCTGAAAGCCAAATAGTTTTCGAGTTAAATGGGAGGCCCAAAGTATCCAAAGTATCCACTTTTAATGGGTATTCCCCCCCTCCATAAACATTGCATTTCAAGAATGAAAAGCGTAGCAGTTTTTTATATTTTTTATTTAGTTTTTTTTTGCCTTTTTTTTTTAATGCAATCGGAGACAATAAACAAAGGTTTCAACTGGGCTGGTAATTGCTTAAGAAAATAATGATAGCGGGGGGAATTATTTACTGAAAAGAATGAAAAAAGCAGAAACCGGTTGCCATTTTTTTGAACTTTATCTGAACTCTGGAGAAGTGTATCCAAGAGATACTAGGCCCCAGGAGATAAGGGCTAAGAGTCTGGCAAATAGTCTGGAAATCTTAAAGATGAGAAAAAAATGAAAAAAAAAAATTATAAAAAAAAAACAATAAAAAATTTGCAATTTTAATTTCACAACCAGCTGCATCTCGTGATAGAGATACAAAGATACTGAGATACAAAGATACTGAGATACTCAGATACTCAGATATAGTATATATCCCTTCGATCGCAATGATAAGAAACCGAATTCCAACCGGTTTTTAGGTCGCTCCCCGATAATATTTCCCTTTGAATGATTTAGTATTTCCATCAGTTTTAATTTATGAAATTTTATTCATTTTTTGTTGTGTTTTTTGTGTTTTTTTTTGTGGATTTTTGGGTCGGGAGATGTGGTGCAACTTGTCACCGATTTGCGTAAGAACCGAAAAGCGCATTCACCCCGCCTCAGTCCGATTCGAGACTCGCCACTCGCCGACTTGAAACAATAAATCTTGTCTGTGTTTGTCGACTGGCGGGGAGCGTCCTATTTCCCTGAGAACCCTCCATGGGCGACACTTGAGTCGTGTTGTTGCTGGAGGCTCATTATCGGAATCAATCTTTCTGTAGATACAATCTGTAGATACTTCCTCATCGGGCTTCCATAGACTTCCGCTGGGGAACGTGATTTCATAAAAAATTGTGAAATAAATGCGAGAAATCTAGAAGAGGAAAGAGAGTCGTTGACCAGAGGATATCTTAAAGATACTATATCTCTATAGGTCTTGAAAAAAAAAATAAAAAATCAATGTTGAGCTTGACTTTGAAATAAAAGTCGACTTTGATCGAGAATCGAGAGGCGTCAGCAGTGGCCCAGAAACCCAATTGGAGCATAAATTAGCCGCAGATCCAGACATCGGGGGAAGAGAATATATATCTATATAACATTTTCCATAAATTTCAGTTTCAGCAAAAAATTGTCCACTCAACTCTTGCACTTCTTTTCCCGCTTGACATGCATTTTAGTTTCATTTCGAAGACCTTCGATTTTTAAGGGGTTTTACTTGAAAAAAACTCAAAAAATTACAGCTTGGAAAGTGCGCAAGATTTACGGAGAATTAACCTTACCGCAAAAAGCAAAAAAAAAACAAAAAAAAACAAAAAAAATTATAAGAAAAATAACAACAAAGCCGTAAAAAGTATATTGTTCTCAGAAAATGGCTGAATTTCCCTATTTGCTTTTCGGGAAATGCGTCATATATGCCAGAGAGCAGTATATATATTATGATTCAGATATATATCCCAGATCCCAGAACTTTCCGACTCTTATCAGTCGCGAGATAAGGCCTTAGGCTTAGGCCGCCCAGAAGATAATCTTTAGGACTAATCCCAGCTGTAGTCTAGAGAAGCTATCATCCGACTTGGAAGAGCAGACCTCGGAGAAGTTCTTAAGGCTTAACCCTTTAAGGCTTTTTTTTTCTTTAATAATTCAAGAAGCTAGACATCCCGACCAGCCTCACCATTATCCGATTTGTGGCACCAACAGCTCTTGGCATTAATTGCTGCGACAAGAAAATCATAAAAAATGAAGAAAAACTTGACGCCCACAAGAGATTCTTGGGAATCGTCTGGCCCACTTAGCCGGGAGGGAGTCTGAGTTGGATGCCATTTGGGGGGCAACAGCAGGGGGCATGGCAATAGCATTTGAATTTTTGTTAAAAGTTCGGAAAAAAAGTGGCGAAAAGTCTTCAAAGTATTCTATTCTTTAAGGCTTTAAAAAGTAACTAGTAAGTAGTAACGAGTAACGAGTCTGGTTAAACAGTAACTAGCAACAGTAGCAGTTTTTTTTTCTATCTTAAAAGTAACTAGTAAAGAGTCTACTTGTAAGAATTACTTGTAACTAGTAACGAGTATGACTCACTTAGTAACGAGTCGGTTGAACTAGTAACTAGTAACATAAAACTATATACAAGTAAAGAGTTATATTTTAAAACAATTTTAAAAATAGTAACTAGTATCTAGTGTCTACTAGCTAGTAGATAGTAACGAGTCTGAGCATGCTAGTAAATAGTAACTAGGCTGGACGAGTTTGAACTATTTGTAACTAGTAATTTGTACTAGTAGCAGTTTTTTGTCCTATTTTCAAAAAATTAAAAAAGTATGTAGTAACGAGTCTTCTACAATCTTCAAATAGTAAATAGTAACTACTAGCTAGTAACTAGTAACGAGTCTGACTATCTGAATATTGAAAATAGTAACTAGACTGGTTTGTTGTAAAAAGTTTAAACAATTTGTAACTAATAGCTAGTCTGATGCATAAGTAACTAGTAACTAGTAGCGAGTCAGACCATGCTTGTAACTAGTAATTAGGTTGGCTCTTTGTAACGTTTTTAACCTTTTTGAAACTAGTAACTAGTCTGAAGCATAAGTAACTAGTAACTAGTAACTAGTAGCGAGTCAGACCATGCTTGTAACTAGTAATTAGGTTGGCTCTTTGTAACGTCTTTAAACTTTTTGTAACTAGTAACTAGTCTGAAGCATAAGTAACCAGGAACTAGTAACTAGTAACTAGTAACTAGTAACTAGTAACTAGTAAAGAGTAAATAAATCCAAATAATGATCTCAAAAGATAAAAAACTCATTTAAAACTCAAATTCTCTACAAACTTCTCCCCAAAAACGTTCCAAAACTATTCCAACTAAAAAACATGAATAATATTTTGTGAAAACCTAAAAATCTAACCCGATTTGTTATTTTTTTCTCTCTTATTTCTTTACATGAACCAGAACTGGAAGCAGACGATGACGCCGCCATGGAGTGGCATTATTAATGTTTTAATTGATCGGCGGCGAGTGGCGTTTAATTGTGAGTGCTTCTCCCCTATTGATTGACTAAATTGTGGGATACTTTGTGCCTCGTGAATGGCCATTCGGACTGAATGGCAGAATGGCAGGGGGTTTCTCGGATGACCCCTGCAAAGTGAAAGCTTTGGCCAAATAGATCTCTGGCCGGCACAGCTTCTCGATTTCCTGTTTGGTCACGTAGAGCCTCAACTTTTATTCTTTTTTTTATTCTTTTTTTTTTTTTTGTTTGAGAATAATTGGAAGCCATGGCTCTGGCTCTGGTCTTCTTTCAAAGCTACTATATATAGAAACTAATGACGAAAAAAAAAGAGGAATTAAGTGTTTTGTTGGCTCTGCCATCAATAAAAAATTATTTATCTTCTCTTGGCATCATTTTTTGCAAAAAAAAGAGGATATATCTTTCGATAAATCGAACTACTTGGAAAGATATAAAAGATATATCCTAGTGATAGGAAGAAACACCTGTTACACCTCAACATCTCTGATAGTTGGCCCACATATGGGAGGAAGAAAAAAGAAGAAAAGAATACACAGATGTACATCCATTTAGCTTTGTCCCTTTCGCTCCTTCTGGCTTTTCCCATTTTCTGCGTTCTATTTTTAGTCTTGGAACCAAGGGGGGGGCTCTGCACAAATAAAAGGGGGGGACCTTGTTTGTCGGCATTTTCCAAACTGAGAGAAAACAGTGAGGAAAACAGTTTTCAAGGGAGATCTTTTACGATTTAATGGGAAATTTATTTATAATTCTCAACTGGTTCTAGCAAAGTCATTTTTTTTTATAATAATTCTTTTATGAGTAATTTTTATAGATTTTTTTCAAGTGTTTTTACTTACTTGAATATTTATTTTTTGGTTGTAGCTTTGGCCAGCTCTTCTTCTCACGCACTCGCTCTGCAATTCTTCGCGACCTCTCTTCTCTTTCTTCTCACAGCTTCAGCAGCCAAACAATAAAAAAATTCAAAACAATAAAAAAATAGCACCAAGTGTATTGTTTTTTTTTGTTTAAAACAAAAATATTATGCACGCGCTACAATTGTATCTTTTTTTTCGGGTTTTTTGTTTTGATTTTTGGGTTGAGATCGTTGGACTTTAATGGGGTGGAGGGTTTGGGGGGGGGGATGACTCCTCCAATAGTAGGATGGCACTCTATCGGTGCTGGCTTTGGGTGTACTCGTAGTGCTCCTTGCGGTAGTCTGGGTCCTCGCCTCGCTCGCAAAGGATCCAACCAGTGGGCACCATCCCCACAGATCGTACAACGATTCTACGCGATTCTCCTCCGGGCGCGGCAGGCTCTAGAGGTCTGTGGCGAGGGGAGAGCCTCTCCTGCGATGAACTTTGGAACGAGAAGCACTGGCCGACCGGTCGACAAGATCAGGAACTGCTGCGTTCACGTACACACATTCCCCCACAGCAGATATAGAATATTTTTCCGATTCTGTCGCTTCGGAGACTCTTCCACGAGGCTACTTATCGCCGACCTTCTTCGAGGCGAACCAGTGACGGGCAATGCTGAGCAGCAACTGCCAGATTCCGATTCGGATGCCCAATGTCGTAGCTGCGACGCTGGCGGCGGCGGCCGAGTGGTTGGCGTCGACGCTGGCGACGCAGGTGGCGGCTGGCGAGGGGGTTTTGGGGTGGCAGATGCTGCAGCCAGTGCTGATCGCTGGCGATCACTAATAGGAGCAGTATTTTTATTTTTTTAATAAGGAGGAGTCACCGTTTTGAATAATTTTCAAAATAAAAAGTGAAAAAAAAAGTCACTCCAGAGGCCAGAGTTGACAAATATTACTCATACGCAGTGTTGGCTTCTGAAAAAACTATTTTATTTTTAAATTAACTCATATTTTATTTATCATATTTAATTTTAAAATTGTTTTTAATGAAACTGCTTAGTGTTTTTAGGGATTATTTGAATTTTTTATTAAAATTTTAAGTCCGAACAACAGGTCGTATGAGTAATATTTCAACTCTAGAATCGAGAAGATAGAAATATATTTATTTTTGGCCTAAGAAAAAGTTGTATTTTTAATAATCTTTTAAAATTAAATATAATTTATTAAAATTATAAAAAAAAATCCATTTTTTTTTAAAAACTGTGAACTGTGAACCAGTCACTGTTTTCCTTTTGGGGTAACGGCATCACTCTCTTGGGGGATCTCTTTGTAAAGTTCCTTTCTCTCTCTCGATGGATCTCTCGCTGTGGAGCTTGCTCTCTCACTGTGGCGCTTGCTCTCTCGCCGATTTGTGCTCCACCTCTAGCCGTCTCGCTTGCTCCCCAGGTCACAGATGATCAGCCGAAGTGCGAATCTGGCGAGAACGGCGATCCGATGGGGCGTCTTCTAGAAGCCCGAAGACCAGCAGCTTCGGCTTCTGTTTTTGTATGCTTTGGAACTGATAAGAGAGATGCCGTTATCTGATTACCAATGTGACACATTGCGGCGCCGATTTCGTTGTTGTAATTCATGTTTTTGTTGTTCCTTTTTTTACAATCTGCACACGCAGAAAAAAAATAGGACCCAGTGATAAGAGTGATAAGAGATAATTGTCTTAATGTCTCACTTGCCTTTGTTTATTTTTGTTTCTTTTTTTGAATAGTTCTTAAAGATAATTTTTATGAAGGAATTTTGGGATAAAAGATAAGGAACTGGGAAATTTAAGGGAAATGATTTTATGATTTTAAAGGAAAAAGGGGATTTTTGATAAGAAATATATGAGTTTTGAGAAAAATATACATTTTTTGGGGATTTTGGTTTAAGAATAACTAGTTTTTGGGAAAGATTTAATTATAATCAAGTGTTTAAGGTAAAAAAAAAGTGTTTTTTAAGGTGGGAAATTATTGGGACATTTTGTTTGTGAATAAATGTGCATTTTCTTAAGTTTTTGTTGGGAAAATTAAGGCTTGTAGTGTAGAAAAAGAATAAAATTGAACAAAATAATGCTTTAAATATTTTTCTAAATTAATTAATTAAATAAAAGAATTTGTAAAATGTGTAAATAATTGTATGGAACCTCAGCAGCCGGATTGCGTCATTCGAAATGTGCTTCTTGGCGATTATTTGATTTTTTTTTGCGGGCTGCGAAGTGAAAATAAATGTGGGTCAATGGATTATCAATGCCTGGATTAGCCTGGATACCTTCCTCCGGCTACTGGCTGGATGGCAATGACATCAGATGAGAATAAAAGATATATAATACCATATAGCATGAGGAGAGCAATGACTGGGGAATCTCCAGGTAGAGAGAACCATTTAAGGTTTCTACGGCAGAAACGTGATCGAACCCCTTTTCCTTGGCTGGTCACGTCCCACGCATCTGTATCTGTAACTGTAACTGTAACTGGGCATAGATACTCTTGTTGGGTAGATACAGTTTATGCCAATTGATAACAGATCCGGACCGTGCCGGGCCAGTCGCTGGAACAAGAAAAAAAAACATCTCTTATTACCGGGCCGGGACGGGAAGTCGCTATTTTGCTGGCGGGCTTATCGCTGGCAGAATACGAACAAAAAAAGAAAATAAACATAATTATTTTTTTTTTAATAAAAAAAAAAGTGTGGGGGTGGTGATGGGTTGGGCTGGGATGGGTGGTACCGTCGCCAATGGCTCGGCAAACAGAGACTTGTCTCCATTTACACCTCTTTCAAGGAATCTCGTAAAAGAATCTTTAAATAAATAAAAAAAATATAAAAAAATACATCCCACTGTACATCGATCAGTCCCATTGTACTTACTGGCTTTTGGAAAAAAAATGGACATCAAGAGGGCCATGAGATCGAACCGAAATCCGAATCTCGAACCTGAGCCTGGCCCCCAAAAATGTATCTCAGTCACATACCTGAGAGTGTAGGAAAACGTTTAGATTTCTATAGAAATTAAATATTTTTATAATTCTTACAAAAAATTCATTCTCCACCGTTTTTTTTTTTATGTTTTTGGAAAATTTGTGAAAATTTTCTGGTATATTTTTTCAAAATACCATCCCCATTGTGATAATTTGTGATAAGAATGGAGAGGACACGCAAGGTCACCGAGCTGATTGCCTTTTTCGAGAAGATCATCCTCTCGCAGATCCAATTCCGAGTCGGGAAGTTCCCGATCGGCGACCCGCTGCTGGACACCGAAGTCATTCCGTCCGTTTCGAAGATCTACGGCGTGGGAGAGCCGGCGTCGGACATCGGCCGGTCGGGCCTACCCCTAGATGGTGGCGTGGCCGGGGAGAAGAGTGGCCCGCAGGAGGACCAGGACGATGAGGCTGCTACTACAACCCGCTGGTTCGAGGAACCTGACGAGGAGAGCTTCTTCTCCGTCATCACCAAGTTCAAAAAGCTGGAAGATATAGACTCAGAGCCAGGCCAGGCCAGGAGCCCTGCCACACCCCGGTACAAGAAGATCCGCGACAAGGACACCCCAGTCCACGTGGAGGACAACATACGCCACAAGCTGGAGGGGATTCTCCAGAAGCATTTGGAATCGAAGCGCATCGCGAACGTGGATCTGGACGAAGGCGCAGTGGTGGCGCAGGGAGGACCTGCCCCGCCCACTAACTAGTCCCAGGATTGGAACAAAAACCAAATAAACGAGGCCCACGATCAACGATCGAAATGAGCGCCAAATTTTCGAAATAAAAAAAGTCAAGATGGCTTAAAAATAGTTGCAGACTTTTGGGCGAAAGTTGGGAAAACGCTGTGGACAGGCTACAAGGAAGACCTATCCTATCCTCCCATCCTGGAAGGGGTACCCCCACAAAAAATTGAAAAAAGGGGGTCAAAAATTTGTTATCCAGATTTTGATGAGGATTTGAAGGGAATAGTTGCAGGAATCCAGAAAGGTCTCCCTCTTGAGAATCAGATGCCAAATACCAAAGTTAGGGACAATCTAGGGATCAGAGATGGAAGCAAGGGGTACCCCCACTCAAATATGGAAGATGGGCATCAAGAGCTATGTAGCAGGTATCATTGTTTTATTTTCGAGAGTTGGCACCTTTTTTTTGCGTTTTTATACTTTTGTGGATACTCGTTTTGGTTGAGAACCATCAGTTGGCTTGCTGTGGCACTTTTGATTTCGTTATTTGCGCCCTTAGTTGGTCGGCAGTGACCACTGTACAGTGAGGACAGTGTCGCGCCGCCCTGTATATGCCCTGTATAGTGTAAAAAGAACCCACCATCACACAGACACACCCACACACTATAATATATCCAAGAACACACAATCCCGACCCCGGAAGCGGGGAGAGAGAAGTTCTAGCTCTCGTCTGACATTGGCAGGCCTTTGACAGAGTGTGGCTCCCTGGTCTCCTGTAGAAAGCCAAAAGTCTTTTTCCTCGAAGATTGCACTTTCAATCTTGATGGATGCAATTTGTCCACCAAACTGATCTCTGCCGGAGCTCTCCAAGCAGAAGCAGCGTCCTCGGCCCTGATCCTTTGAGTATAATTGATAAAAAATAAAGTGTTTTTAAGACTACTAATGGTTCAAAGGCAACAAGGGCGTCCCTTTTGCCAAAAAATAAGCCATGGTGGAGGCTCTGTGATGTTCTGGGTGACCCCGTTCCCGTCCACCGTGGTGACCCCGATGGAGCCAGGCTTATTGGACAACCATAGCCAGGAAACTAGGTACCTGATCCAACAAATCGAGTAAAGCTTAGACTAGGCATTGTTATAAATTGCAATTTAGAATTAAGAATTAATTTAGAATTAAGAAGTAAATTTCCACATTTAAAAACATAAAAAATAGTCTTTTTTTTTAGTTAGTTAGCTTCACAAATCAATTCATTTATTTTATCAGTGTTTTATTTTTTGTTTTTCTTAAACTGCTTTTAATTATTTTTTAGTTTAGTTTTTTATTCGGCTGAACAATTTACAGTAAAGGTGGCGCCACATGGTTTTATTTTTTTTTTTTTTTGTTGCAAGTAGTTTTCCAGGCTTTTAATATTTTATTTGTTGTTGTTATTGTATTGTTGTTGTTGTTGTTGTTGTCGGAGTTGTATACAAACATACACATACATATATCGAATATTAATTTGATTATTTGATTTTTTTTTTCTCATTTTATAAATTAATATTTTTTTTTTCTAAAAAAAAAAGTGAAAGGGTGGGAGGGAAATATATATATTTTTTTTATTTTTTAACTAAGCAAACAATAAAAGGTAAGTAAGCCAAACGGAAAACATGAACCTTTCTTTTTTTTATTCGCTTCTAGTTGAGTTTTTTTGGGTTTTAAGTTTTAATTGATTTAATTTGTAATTTTTAGTCACTACCAACACACAGACGCACATCTAGATATATATGTGGTATCATATATCGTACTTTTATATATATATTCCCCTCGACTTGCTCTTCTTCTTTTTGTATATTTCTCGTAATAGTTGTAGTTGTTATTTGTTTGTTAATTATTTCCCTTTTTTTTTCTGTTTAGACACCATTTACGTACAATTAAAGTTACAATTAAATAGACACACACACACACAGAAATTAAATAGTTTTTTTTACTTTCGAGGATATTTTTGAATCGTACACTTAGTAGTTTGTTTTTTCTGCTGATGAGTGAGAGGTGAGTGCTTTAGTGTCTTTGATTATTTTAACCATCCGGTTTAGTCTAAGGTCTAATTGCTATTCCGAGAGATCCCTAGATCGGCTGATGTTTCACATTCAAGTATATTATTATATAATACGAGCTCTACCTGCCTCCAAAATAATCATTTTCTTGCGAAGTCTATATACAGAATAGTCTTAAATTTCATTTCCCGGCTAGAACCAGTTGGGAATTCTAGCGGAAAGACAATTATTTTGAACGCAGTTAGCTATCTCTTTCTAATATATATTTTTTTTAGAGAGAAATCCCTGGGAGAGAACCAAGTTCGCTGTGGAGGGGGCTGTTGTCTAGTATCTCAAATCCCGTTATTTGTTTGTAAAGCTCTCGTTATGTCTGGGTTTTTTTTTTATTTTTTTTTTAACAATCTATAAGCTATCACACCATTGCACCTATCTACCCTAAAACTCTCCCGCGACCTCTTCCGGCATACCCCCCACCCCAACTACCGAACTTGGCTCAATTTTCTCTTAACTATAACTCTTTTTTAACGCCTATTTTTTTTTTTTTTTTAGTCTAATCAAAAAAAGAGCCCTTCTCCCACACAACTGCCCACAAAAAGCAACAAAAAAAATTCATTAACACCGGATTACGCAATTTTTTCTTCCAGTGTCTTGACGATATGTGAGTGTATGTGGGGGGGTGGAGTGCAGGCGTATGTGTGAGTGTGTTTGTGAGTGTCTGGGTGTGGGAGGGAGAAGGAACATGGAAAAAGGAGACACCCTAAAAGGAACTTAATTCGCATTTTCTGGTTGGGAATTATAAGAAGGGAAATAAAAAGTCGCCCCGCCTAAGCTTTTTCTATTTTTTAGTCTAATTTTTACTTAGTTCGAATACAAGTAGTACTCCTCTCGATTCTTGGCTTATTTCTTGGTGTTTTTGGTTACAATTTATGTTTTTTTTTTAAATTTCTTTTTTTTTTTTTGACAATTTCTAGTTTGGATATTTTGGTTTATTTTTTGTCCTATTGTTGGTGTTTTTGGTTACAATTGTTTATTTGTTTTTGGTTTACCTGCGGTTAATTATTATTAATTATAATTAATAATTCGTATTTGCTTTTCTTTTGTTTTTTGCTGTTTGGTGTTATTTTTTGTTCTCTTAATTGGTTATTTTTTAGTTTTTTTTGGTTTGCTTCGTTAATTAAGAAGATAAAGTTTTTCAAAATAGCCAGAGTCTCGGAAACATTGGGGGGAAATCTCTTGAAAGGATTCAAAGACCAAAGGGGTGGGTCATAGAGGGGGGGTGTTGACACATATAATATTTTTTAGCTTTTATTTTTTTAATAGCATCTAATTCTAATACCATCATTGCTTTTAGTTGTCTTTGAAATTCTCTAGCGATTAGTTCCTAACCCAAGCCTTTGGCAGTTTCATTATTTCATCGTAAGTGTGGTGTTTAGCTTTTCATCTAGTTTCGAGGGAGACGGCTATATGTTGGAGAGAGAGAAGTATATAATTACGCAAGGGGGGGATGGGGGCACTTTGAGGTAACTCAATCAATCAACAAACAATCAAATGCAAAAATGGCACAAAAAACACTCCAAAAAACGGGAGAACACGCGACACAGTGGCAGATCTAAAATT
The DNA here is from genome assembly GCA_035047585.1 of Drosophila monieri. Lineage (NCBI taxonomy): Eukaryota > Metazoa > Arthropoda > Insecta > Diptera > Drosophilidae > Drosophila > Drosophila monieri. The sequence goes on along the minus strand of JAWNPJ010000061.1, from coordinate 6,632,034 downwards.
AGTAACAACTTGCAATCCGTATATAGTATATGCTTCTGTAATTATATATTCTGTATTATATATAATATTATATATAAGATGCATCATCCCCCTTCCCCGAATCATTTTCTTCGTCCTCCAATCGCTCGGAGAGATCAGCCCACGGCGATGACCGGGAATCCCCGGAGCGTATCTCAACGTTTCACCCCAAACAGGTTCGGTATGGACTTGATCTTCTTCCGGGAGCAGTTCAAGTAATCCTTGTACATGTCCGACCGCAGATACCTCGAGTACGAGTCGCTCTTCATCAGGTGGTAGACGTGGGAGGCGGCCACATCGAAGCACCAGCGATTCGGCCCGTTGGGGGAGTTGACAGCCTCGCGGGCCAGCTCGACGGACTTGGAGTCCACGTTCACCGGACAGGGGGCGTCCGGGGCGAGGAACTCCTGCCAGATCTTCTGGATAGCCTCCTTGATCTCCGATTGGGGCAGGGCCTTCATTTCCTGCACAGATTCCCAGAATCTAAAGGGAAATGGTTCGATTATTAAAATGATTGAAGCGGAAAAGTATGCTATAACATTTTTCAATTGAAACTCTTAAAAATTACTTAATTTAATTAAAAATTAATCATAGACTCACTTGAGATTCTCTCCGCTGTACTCCTTCTCAAGGAACTTCGTAAACTGCTCTCGTCCAATGGCATCGTTCAGCAATTCCCGCAAACTGAACGCCCAGCGCTTCACTCGCCGCACAGGAACTTCTTTGCTGAAGGTTGAAGGATAAAAAATTAAACATAATTATTAGTTAAATGGATTTATTAGTTAAAAGGAAACTATAGCTCTAGGCCTGACTAAGCTTCAAGCTAAAGTAAGTCAGTTTTTTATCTAAATCGGTTCTAAATCTAAAAGCGGTTCTACTTTTAAGTAAAAAATTGGTCTCATTTATGGAGTCATTATAGTCTAGTCTAGTCTAGTCTATAGTCTAGTGATTAGTATTATAATTATGTAGATTATAAAGATTGGAAACATGACAAAGACCAGACTATAAAAAACCAATTAGTAAAAAAAATAATTGCTTTTTTGTTGAATTCGAACTCAGATCCTTTCAATTCCTAGTTGGAACCATTACTACTACTACTACATTAGTTCTACTTGCAAGCTCTGATATAATCTAATCTTAATTAGTAAAACTATTACTATTTAATATTTAATTTTTTTTCTTACCTATTTTTCTCCGTATCCCACATCTCGGTGCTATCCGTTTGCCAGGGATTTGGCAACTCTGGCGAGGTTATAAAGTAATCGAACTCATTGTACTGATCGTAGTAGGCAACCAGACTAAGAACGTGAAAATATATAGAAAATATATATTATTAAGAGATATAAATAGATTTTTATTATTATTATTAAGGCAGCAAGGGCCTTCTGCCTAAAACTTGTGTTCTAATAATGCATTTTTTTACTTCTACAGAGTCAGGAACCCACTCACACAGTACCTAGTCACATAGGCATCATAGGCATCGAAAACACTGACTTTATGGCTAAGCTGGACTAAACTTCCAACTGGTATCAGGAAATAACTCATTTTTCACTTCCCAGGAGGGACCAAACCTCCTGTTCTTCTGTCCAGCCATCGCCAACCCACCTGCCTCTTCCTGCAGCGACTCAAACCCCATCCTGGCCCTATCCCCATCCATTGATTAGATATCTCTGTACTTAGTAGATGTACCTACTAGATTAGCTATATTAAGTCTGTAACTATACTACAAGATGAGCTGAAGGCCACTAGTCGCTATTGCTCCTCATCCTCCCCAGTTACCTTTTTGTTTTAACTAAAAGCTAACTTTTAACTAAATAAATAACTAACTTAAACAGGTATTTTAGGAGGTCTATATGCATAAAAATGTGTGTACTTGTTCTAGTTATGTACAGTGGGATTAGACTTCAATGTTCTTGAAAGATTTATGGATTTATGGACTAATTCTTCTAAGGTTTTTTGAGGAATTTCCCTGCAGAACTGAAATTCATGTCACCGCCTTTTCAGGCCAAGATGTCAAGTCTTAAGGTCGTGGGTTTGATTCCCAGCAGAGAAAGCTGTATTAAGAGTATTTTTTTTTAATATCTCAGTCTCTATATATAATTTTTCAGAACAAAATTCATGGGAGCTTGTTCTACATTTCAGGGCGGATTCATAGAGGACGCACGGGTGATTCATGCGTGTAGAGAGACATTTTATAATATTTAGTCTTTTAGAAGTATGGATTGTTGGCTTATCTTAGAGAACTATTCTTAGCGAACTCTCTAAAAACATAAAAAATAAAAAAAAATAATTAATAAAAGAAACTCACGCCTCGGCTGCCTTGGACACTTTGATTGTGCGCCGCTCGAGCTTCTGCTTCCGCAGGGCGATTATCCTCGTCAGCTGCTCGACAGGATTCTTGGCGAGGGAGGCGCCGGCAGAGCCAGTGCCATGGCTGGAGCCGCCCCTGCGGTAGGCCTTCTTAATGTCGATCTCGGTGGTGTTGACACATCCGGGCATCGGCCGGTGGACATCCCAGAAGGCTCTCTCCTGCGAGTCCAGCACCTTGCGCTCCAGCTTGTCCCTCTTCTTGGCCACCTTGCTCTGTGATTCGGCCTGGTTGGGAATTGTTTATTAATTAAATAAATATTTTAAATGTTAATTTGTTAAGAGGCTAACCTGCATGAAAATAAACTCCCATTTGCGGGAAAACATTTTCTGCAACTTGGCCAGGTTCTCGGCCTCGTAGTCGGCCAGCTCCAGGCGCGTCTTGTTCTGCATCGTCCTTTTGCACAGGTAGACGGCGTAGTCCGTGTTCTCCGGCTCCCAGCAGTTCGAGGGCCAGAAGTACGGCGTCTGGAATCTGTTATGGAATATATATATAAAAATTTATAAAAAATATTTAAGGAAAGGCCTAAAAGTATACCCCACCTGTAGAAAGTGCCGTCGTTCTTGACTGTCAACGCATGATCGTCGATCGGAAAGATATAGCCGTGGGAACTGAGCAGATGGGCAAAGTGCAGAGCCTCCGTCACATCCTCCACGTCAAAGTTCTTCAGGATCCAGGCCACCAGGTCCGCTCCGGTGAACACCGAGGGCACCTTGCTCATAAACGCCTTCACTGTCCGCACGGCCACGCCCGTCGATTCCGCCTGCATCTTCTCGATAATGGCCTCCATCTGGCAGGATTTCATTATTTTTGGATTAAAAATTATAATATTTAAGGGCTAAGTTATTTTTTTAAATATTATTTAGTTCGAAAAAGTATTATTTTCAAGTTTTAGTGACTTAATCCCTTAATTAAAGCTTAAAATCTCTACTTTGGGTTTGAAACTTGGATATCTTAAAAAAAAAAAAAAAAAAAAATCTTGTCTTAAATCTTAAAATAAAAAATTAATCTTTTTTTTTACCTTTTTGTAAACTAAAATATTTGGGGCATCTTCGTTTTTGCTGCCACGCTGCTGCGACACTGTCGGCACTGCCAGCGTCGACGCCGACTGCGGTGGATCCCGCTGCGCTGCCGACTGTGACGCTGACTGCGAATTGTGATGATGATGATGATGATTGCCGCTAACGGTTAACAGGCCGCCGCTGCTGCCGCTCTGCTTGCTGCCCGCTTGCGTTGCAGAAGCGGAGGCGGACGCGGAAGCGGAAGCGGTTGCCGCCGAAGTGGAGGACGTGGTGGAGGAGGTGGTGGCCTTGCTGGTGGAGGCGGCAGCATTTACCGTTTTGGCCAAGGTGGGTGGCATGCCACTGCAATTTGTAGTTGCAGTTGCAGTTGCAGTTGCACTTGCTGATGTTGCAACTTTTTTTGGTGTTGCAGATGCAGCTGCAGCAGATGTTGCAGATGTTGTTGCTATTGTTTTTGTTGCTAATTCTGTCTCATTTTCTATATGAATCCCGTTATTATTACCGTTGGCCAGCGCTATGGTGATCGTTGCTTCTGCTGGCGCTGCTGCCGGTGCTGCCGCTGCTGCTGCCTCGGCCGGCGTCTCTGCTGGGGCTACTACTGCTACTGCTGGCTGCTTGACGGCTGCGCTGCTGGCTGCATTGGTGGCTTGAGTTTTGTCCGCCTCTGAGTTCATCGTTACCATTTTCAATGCCAATTTCGTTCAGTGTATTAATTTTGTGCTATTTTTAACAGCGTGGGTGCCGGCTGGTGGGGGGGTGGTGGTGTTGGGTAGAAAAAAAAAAAAAACCGAATATCCTCGAGGGGATGGGTGGTGTTGCAGGCGGAGTGGCTCAGCTCAGCGAGCTATTTTCAAGCTTCAGTGTCTCAGTCTCTGTGTGTGTGTGTGTGCTGTATGCGTGTGCCTGTGTGTGTGTGCTTGAATTTAGGACCTTTCCACACAAAAGTTATCCTTCATTTTTCCTTTTGCCATTTTTTTTCTCTCTTGCCTTGGAGTTTCCTTGATTTTTGGATTTTTCTTTTTTAAAAATTGAAGCTTTTTCCTTTTTTTTTTTATTCCTCGGTTCTATGCTGTATGCAGAATTTTCCAGGAGTTATGGCAGTCACACTCACACACACACACCAAGCCAGCACACACACACACACACATGCAGACACGCACACGGCAGCCGATGAAGGATAATGAATTTTTTTTTTCCTCCTCCTTGTTGTTTATTTTTCCAGTCAACAGCTTTCCTCCAATTTATTTCTTCTTCTTCCGTATTCCTTAATATTCATTTTGAATTATTTAATTTTTTATGTTTTTTTGGGAGTATCCTTTTTTGGTTTTTTGTATTTTTTTTTGGCAATTTAATAATCCCGTTTAAGCGGAGTTTTTCCAAAAACTTTTTCGCTGTTTTCTGCTCTGCTGCCTTGGCTTGCTGTTGCTGCTGCTCTCACACTCACACTCACACATACACACATACAGACAGGCACACATCCTGGTGCTGGCCCTCTCGCTCGCACACCTAATCGTCCTGTCCCGCTTCGGCGCGAGGTGTTTTTTAGCTTTTAGCTCGTAATCATTTTACGGCCCAAAGTCAATCGGCTCCTTGGAGCTTCCTGCTGATAGTCCTTTATCGATTTTTCGTCAATCCTCCCCCGAAAATGCTCTCTATCCGTCTCTCTCGTGCATGCGCACATACCGTTGTTTACATCTCCAGCCCAGCTGTTCCCAGCAGGGTTGCCACCCCAATAATTGTCTCTGCAAATCGATAAGCAGTCACTTTTCTCAATTTTCTTTATTTCGATAATAAGAATTTGCTTCTAAAAATTATTTAATTCTTTTAAAAATAAACAAAAAAAAAAAATTATACAAGTTTAAATGGTTTATGGTAATAGAACTTATATGTAGATTTTTTATTTTATGCATAGGGTTGTCATTAGCGTGATTTTTCATTTAACTTATAGTGACCTTAGTTGTTATGGCTTTTATACAGATATAATATATTTTTTCATCGTTTTTTTTGACAAAAATAAATCGAAAATTGCGAGATTAAAATAAATAAAAAAACAAAAAATAATACATTTAGTGTGCAGGATAAGGAAAATCAAAGATTCCTAACGATATCAAGGTTATATATACGGATATAGTATGTAATATTTTACTGCCCCTAGGACTAAGTTTTCGAGTGAATGGTTCGATTATCGATATTTTCGATAGCTCCTCCGATAGCACTCCCATTTTTATTTACATAGGTTTCTTCTTCTTCTCGTATATATAATATTATATATATTTATTGCAATATAGGTATAAATATATGTATGTGTGTGTCTCGGCGATAGGCGATAATCGGTTATCGATCAGGATCAAATCGGGGTTTATCTTATATGACCAGTAACTACTTGGATAATTGGTGGCAAAAGAGCTTGAAATAAAATCGGATTATCATTAAATTGGATATCAAATCGAAGAAAAAACAATAATTAAATGTAAAAAAGGGTTTTTTTGAAAGAATTCAGAATGGGGATCGAGTATTTATGATCATTTTGGGATATTATTCCTCAGAAATCTAAAAAACATGGGAGACTTCATTGCTATTTTTGCAAATAAAGTCGATTTTTCTAAGAAAAAGTACAGTTGCTTCCAAAAAGCATAGTTCCTCTTTAAAAAGTACAGTTTCTTCAAAAAAGTACAGTACAGTTGCCTCCTAGAAGTATAGTTCTCCTTGAAAAAAGTACAGTTTCTACAAAAGCATAGATCCTCTTTAAAAAGTGCCTACAGTTTCTACAAAAGAGTACAGTACAGTTGCTTCCAAAAAGTATAGTTGCTCTTTAAAAAGTACAGTTTCTACAAAAGAGTACAGTACAGTTGCTTCCTAGAAGTATAGTTCCCCTTAAAAAAAGTACAGTTTCTACAAAAGCATAGATCCTCTTTAAAAAGTGCCTACAGTTTCTTCAAAAGAGTACAGTACAGTTGCTTCCTAGAAGTATAGTTCTCCTTGAAAAAAGTACAGTTTCTACAAAAGAGATTGAATGAAAAGGGAAAGAAATTGAGACATGATTGGTCTAAGCTGGGACTCCCCAGCCAGGTGGCCTCCCTACAGATCACAATGCGACACTACGTTTATCCAATGACATAGAAACCATCGTTAATAGCATTATTACGGTCTTAATGATTACGGTTGCTGCTCCCTTGACTGCCTCACAGATCTCTCCCGATCCCTATCCCTTTCCCGCTCCGATCTGTCCGACCTCTCCGCCCACAGGGGCTGGCCGCTCTGGGCCTGGTAGGAGAGTGGCGGCGGCGGCGGGGGAGGTGCTGCCAACTGGGCGTGCGGCACCAGCTCCGCCTGCGGATTGAACTGATTGTTGGTGTTGTAGTTCACCAGGATGTCGCCAGCCAAGCTGTGACCGATGTTCACGCTCCTGTCGGGATAGCCTTGGGTCTGGATGTTCTGCGACTGCTGTGGCTTGTTCCGCCAGTGCTTGTGCTGCGCCACGGGCACCAGGCGGTACAGGGGCTCTCCGGCCGGGGCGCTGGGGTAGCCGGGCACAAAGTACGGCGGATACGGGGCCGGATGGGGCAGGTGGGAGCTCTGCTTGGGTCGAATCTTTCGGAACTGGGGCGGAGGTCGTTGCCAGAACTGCAGGGGATTCTGTTGAATGGGTGCCGGTGGTCGCAGCTGCGGATCCTCCAGGAACTGTGGCACCGGAGTGCTGTATAGCTGCGGATCATACACCTGCTGCTGCTGCTGTTGCTGTTGCTGCTGTTTTCCGACGCGGTAGTGTCGTCCCGAGAGGGACGGATTGTCCACCAAAGTGGGCTCCAACTGAAGTTGTTGCTTTCCCACCCGCAGGTGGCGCTGCCTGGGCGGAGGAGGCTGGTAGACAATGGCCTTGAAAGCGTTTTGGTCCTGCTCGTCGGCACTGTAGTTGACCATGGGCAGGAAGGGCTGCTTGTCGAAGTCGGGGGGCTGGAATCATAAAAGATAGTGTTAGAAAAAGACAGACGGACATGAAATAACATGCATAGACATGAAAAAACATGAACAAGCATGTAAATAACACGAACAGGCAGGATCTATCATGCTCTATATGAGGAAAAACATGCAGAGACATGAAAACAACATGCTCGGACTTGAAAGAACCTGCACAGACATGAACTACCATGCTTTAAATGTGGAAGAACAGGCAAAGACGTGAAAGATCCTGCACAGACACGAACTAACATGCTCCTTATATGAAACAACATGCATAGACATGAAAAAGCAGGCACAGACATGAACTAACATGCTCTTTTTAGGAAAGAACATGTTTAAAACATGAAGGGACATGAAAAAAACATGAAGAGTCATGAAAAAGCATGTAAAGAACATGAGCAGGCATGATCTATCATGCTATTTATGTGAAAGAACATGCAGAGATATGAAAACAACATGATTGGAGTTGAAAGATCCTGCACAGACATGAACTAACGCGTTCAGACATGAAAGAAGATGCACAGACATGAACTAACATGCTCCTTATATGAAACAACATGCATAAACATGAAAAAAACACGCACAGACGTGAAAGAACCTGCACAGACATGAACAAACATGCTCTTTTCATGAAAGAACCTGCTTAGACATGAAAAAAGCACGCACAGACGTGAAAAAACCCGCTCAGACATGAACTAACAAGTTCAGACATGAAAGAAGATGCTTCCTACCTGGAATCTTCCTGCTGTCCCTCCCTGGGGTGGGGCTATCAGGTTACTCCTCAGCAGCTGTCCCAGCGAAGCCTCGTACTCGGCGTGGAGCTGGAGCTGCGCTGTCCTCGGCTTGGGGGTGATGTTCACCACATCAGCGAGGTCATTGGCAGGACTCGGGGACGCCTTGTAGTGCTGCAGCTGCTCCCGCTGGTGGCTGTGATGGTGGTGGCGCTTGGGCGGCTTGGTGGCCAGGAAGTCGTCGATGACGTTGGACTTGATCGAGCCGGGCTGGCGCTTGGCCTCGAAGTACTCGTAGTAGATGGGGTTCGACTTGGAGAGGGGGGTGTCCTGACCCGGCTCCGGGACATGGCCCTCCGTCGAGCTCGGCACGAAGACCAGTTGGGGTCGCGGGGTGTAGTTCACCGGGTAGATGGGAATGGGCACAGCCACTGGCACCGGCACCCGCTCCACATACTTGGGGTTCTGCCTGGCGGAGGTCGGAGGCGCCGGCGGCGCTGGTGGCAGGTAGGTGATGGCGTTGTACTTGGGCTTGTAGGAGGTCCGGATGGGGGGCAGGGCGGCTGGAGGAGGTCTCGGGGTGGTGGTGCTCGTCGTGGTTGTGGTAGAAGTGGTGGTAGTACTCGTGCTAGTACTAGGTCTTCTGGTGGTGGAGGAGGCACTGCCCTCCAGTCGACTGAACTGGTCCGGCGGAGGCGGAAGGACTATTCCGGGCACCAGGGGACCCGGCGGCACCGGATTCGTGTAGTTGCTTCTGTAGACGAAACTGTAGGCCGGCGGGTAGTACAGCGAGGGATCGTCCTCATCGAAGTCGCTGACATTGGCGGGCAGGCTCGCATTGCCGTTGAGGCCGTTGATGAGCCAGGGACCCAGAAGGGGAGGGCTCCTCAGCAGGCCCTTGGACGTATCGTTCGGGAGGAGCAGCCACGGGGCGTAGGGCGCCGGATAAACGTAGGCTGGAGCTTCCGGAGCTCCCGGAGACGCTCCCGTCCGGGCAACAGGATGCGATGCGAGATCTTCGGCGGCGGCGGCGGTCGAGTGGTAATCCTGGTGGTTCGCAACGGATTCCGCTCCAGTGCCATTCGCCGGACGGAGGATCTCGAGTTGATTATCTCGGATAAGCTGCAGCGGCCCGTGCGGATCGAGCTGCACGGGAAATGGAGGCGGCACCGCCGGATTGGCCGGCAGCTTAATCTGCCTACCGGGCGCGTCATAGTCGTCGATTGCCGGCCAGGGTCCTTGCTGGTTGTCCTCGGCCTCCTCGTTCAGAGCTCCGCCCTTGATCACCAGCAAGTGATCTTCCGCCAGCCAGATGTCCTCTTCGTTGAGTCCGCCGTAGTTCCGTTCGTTGTCCAGTGGCACTTCCGAGTTGCGGGCGTAGCTCAGGACGCCGGGCCTCTTGGGAACTCTCCTGAACAGCTCCTTTTCGATGAGACCGTACTTGCCGTCCCGCACCTGGTCGGCGAGGGTCTTCTTGGCTTCATCCTTGGGCGGTTTCTTGGCCGGAGCCTCGGCCTCCTTGCCGGAGCCAGCGCTCAGCCGCAGAATGCCATTGTCCCAGTTGTCGAAGTCATCCGGTTCGTTCAGCAGGGCCTCATCGTCGTCGTCGTCGTTCTCCACGTCCCTTGGGGGCATCGTCGATGTCTTGGCCTTCGGCGGCAGGGGGGTGGTGGATCGCGAGGTGGTCGGCGGATTACTGAACCTGGTAATGGTCACCGGGGTGCTGGATCGGACGGGCTTGATGCCCGGCTTGGCCAGGCGATAGCTGCTACTAGCCTTGCCCCGCATCGGGGGCTTCTTGGTGCTAGTTGTGGTACTCGCAGTGGTACTGGTCCAAGCGGAGGCTTTGCTCCCTTCCGTCGACGAGGCGAAGGAGGAGGAGGAGCTGTTGGTGCTCACCGCCGACACCTCGTAGGTGGAGTGCCCCTGGGCATTGTGGATGTGTCCGGCCACCAGTCTCTGGATCATGCGCGGCCTGTCGACGGGATTTGAACAAAACCAAAGTCGTTACTCAGCTGCCAAGGATTGGGAATCAGAAAGTGGTCAGGAGTGCTCCAAAAAGGGGTTTTAGGTTAAGGGGAATCGATAAAGGGGCTACCCTGTTATCTATTTTTGAGAAAAGAATCTAAAGAGATGTCTGTAAGACCTTTTTTTAAACTGCATCAAGGCTTAAAAGTAGAAAACATTTTTAAACGTAAAAGGATTAATAATAGAGACTCCCTCTCTTAAGCGGACACTTCCTCTCTCAAGCGGACAATAAGTCTTTTAGTACAAAATATACTTTATATTTCTCTGCTGAACTCTAAATATTTTAAAATGAAAGTTAGAGAAGTTTTCTTATAGACCTCCCTCTCTTTAGCGGACACTTCCTCTCTCAAGCGGACAATAAGTCTTTTAGTACAAAATATACTTTATATTTCTTAGCTGAACTCTACAAATTTTAAAATGAAAGTTAGAGAAGCTTTCGTATAGACCTCCCTCTCTTTAGCGGACACTTCCTCTCTCAAGCGGACAATAAGTCTTTTAGTACAAAATATACTTTATATTTCTTAGCTGAACTCTACAAATTTTAAAATGAAAGTTAGAGAAGCTTTCGTATAGACCTCCCTCTCTTAAGCGGACACTTCCTCTCTCAAGCGGACAATAAGTCTTTTAGTACAAAATATACCTTATATTTCGTTGCTGAACTCTAAATATTTTAAAATGAAAGTTAGAGAAGTTTCCTTATAGACCTCCCTCTCTTTAGCGGACACTTATTCTCTCAAGCGGACAATAAGTCTTTTAGTACAAAATATACTTTATATTTCGTTGCTGAACTCTAAATATTTTAAATGAAAGTTAGAGAAGTTTTCTTATAGACCTCCCTCTCTTTAGCGAACACTTCCTCTCTCAAGCGGACATAAGTCTTTTAGTGCAAAATATACTTTATATTTCTTTGCTGAACTCTAAATATTTTAAAATGAAAGTTAGAGAAGTTTTCTTATAGACCTCCCTCTCTTTAGCGGACAGTAAGTTTTAAAATTAAAAAAACATAAAAGGTATAACTCCTTCTCTTCATTCTCTAAATATTTAAATATGAAAGAGAATTTTTCTTGTAGAATTCATAAACTTAAGTCGTTGGCCACTCCCTCTCTTAAGCGGACACTTAATATTATTAAAAAAAACCTTAAAAATAAACAAAAATCAAAACAAAACTAAACACAGCAGTCAGAAAGCAAGGACCAAGGGCCTTTAGTAGCTTTAACTAAAAAAAAAAGATGAAAACAGACTTTGGACCTCTCCTCTAGCCCATCATACCCCTCGTATTACAGGGCATCAGCCCAGTTCTTGAGACTCACGTTTTGGGTGCCACACGAGTCGTGGAAGTGGGACTGAAGTCGGTGCTGGCGTTGTTGGGGGAAGCACTGGAAATGGAACTGTAGCTGGCGCTCAGGAAGGGGGCGGCTGGTGTGGTGGGCGGGGCCGGGTGCCAGCTGCGTCGGATGCTGCTGCCGCTGGCGAAGCCGTCGCTGCTCAGCTCCGGGGTGTCGCGCGGCTGCCTCGGACTCCGGACACTGCCCCGATCCCTCAGCGATCGTCCCGTTATACTCTTTGCTGTCGTTGTGGGAGTGGCTGGGGCTGGTGGCGTCGTGAAGCTCCCGCCACGTCGTCGCTGCAGCAGAGTTGGCGACGTCGTTGTTGCTGCTGCTGATGCCTTGCTGCGACTGAGACTGCGACTGCGCAGCGTCGGTGACGGCGACGGCGATGATACCGTTAGGTCGATCGATTGCGTCGTGGGCGGACGACGCTGGCGTGGCGCTCGCAGCGTTGGAGCTTCAGTGCTCGTTGTGGATGCCACACCCACAGCACCGCCCCTGCCGCGTTGTCGCGTTGCTGTGTTTATTGCTGTTGTTGTTGTTGTTGTTGTTGTATTTGTTGCTGTTGCAAGGGCGACTGCCGCCAGCAGAAGAGCTATCACTATCAAGTGCAAGGTTAACGATGCCATCTGTAAAAAAATTAAAGAAAAAAATATTAAATATTATAATTGAGAGAAAGAGAGGAAAATAATAGAAGCTTTGAGGCATTTTGTGAAATAATTGCAACGCTGGTCACACTAAAAAAGGGCAGTGTGCCCTTGCTTCTCACTAAAAAGTTTAATTTTGGAATCTTTCGAGTAAAATAAATATTATTATTGTTATTAGTCTTGAAAATAAATAAAAATCATAAGAATCTCGAACAAAAAAGTCTTAAAAGTATGATTTTTAGTAGAAAAATAAATAATAAAAAAATACTCCCTAGGATCCTCCTAAAAAGGAGTAGACTCAACATCAGTTACTGACTCTCAGGCACCAGAAAAATAATGACTTCAGGCCCATTCAGCCGTTAATCAATTGGAAGTGGCAAGCAAAGTGAAAAAATGGCAACAAAAAAGCACTAATTAACATGAATGAGGAGAGCGCGGCACTAGCCAGACCACAACAGAGGCAGGCACTCAAGTTGCAAGCACGCGTTGCATGCCACACAACCCAAAGCCACTTGAGCGCATCGTCGAAGAAAAATCAACAAAAGAGAGATGTGGCATAAACTATTACATAATTTAGACATTTTTTTAGTTAAAAGATTAAGTATTTAAAATATTTTTTTATTCTCTTAAGCTTCTACGATCAAAGTTTCACTTTTGAAAGCCAAAAAAAGAATAATTATTCCATTAAAGTATCTGCAATTCGAGTTTAATCGAGACTGGGGCAGTCTTGAGAACTTAGGCTTGCCCGCCCATCAATTCAATACAATCCAATTTCAATTTCAATTTCAGTTTCAGTTTCAAGTCGATGCCCGTCACTTTCGACGCCCCGAAAATGCCAAAAGCGATATCAAGGACGGCGTCGATTTAAAGAAATCGGAATCATAAATAACATTTTACTTTTAAAATTTATTATTTTTTATTTTTTTTTTTTTCTTGGATAGATTACTCATACGCCGTGTGGCTAATTGACCAAAAAACGCGACAGGTTGAAGAGTGTGTGTTTCCAGCATTTGTTTCTTTTCCAAAGGCAGGCGCCAAGCCAGCCAAGCGGCAGAGGTGGTGGGTGCCAACCCCCAACCAGCCGACCAACAAAAACAATGCAAAGTGCAATACAACAACAAAAAATAGAAATAAAAAAAAAAAAATATGTTTAGCTTTAGTGGAAACAATCAAATGGAACGTGATTCAAAGTCGAAACTGAAACTGAAACTGAAAAACTGGACTGCGACTGGACTTTTGGTAGGAATGCGTTGTGTCTTGTGCCTGTTCGCTCCAATTTTTGTCCATTTTTTTATAGATGTTAGTGTTTGTGTGTAGAACCAGCCACAAGACAACAAAAAAAAACAACGGCAGCGGCTGCCAAATTGTTGTTTGGCAATAAAAAAAAAAAAAAAAAGGTAAAACACAAAACTGCAACTCACACAACTAAAAAATTTGTTAAGAAAAGCTACAATCTTTCAATAATACTCTATTCGAAGGTATTAGGACTTGGTTTTATTCAAAAAAGTTGTAGTTTATAATTTTAAATGATTTTATTAATCCAATAAAGCATCTTTGGTTTTTAATAATTATTTTAAATATTAAAAAACACTTAAAACATGAACTAAGTAGAAACTTTGGTATAACATGGCGTATGAGTGATTTTTATTTTCTTAACGCCTTTGGGCCTCTATAATTCTCAATTGGTTCTAGCCCTTCCAAGGCAAAGTCTCCCTAAAAGTCGTCTGTTAAGTTGTGAGGAGGACTTGCAACCTCTCCAGGCACTCATTAGCTCCTTTACTTTTTTGTTTTATTTTATTTTCGAGGTGCAATGGTCCCTACTAGCCTCCACCACGAACTGTATGATGGGTTCTCTTAATTTTTTTTTCCAAAATCAATTTTTTCCAAAAATATTTTATTTTTTTGACCAACCATGGCTCTCAAAGGATCTCCCTGTAGTTTTTGGGAAAATATCTTCTATTATATTTTGTTTTTTTTTTTTTATAAATAAAATAAAAAAAAATATATATATATTTTCTATTTTTTTCTCTCTTAATTTTTTTTTTTCCAAAATAAATTTTTTCCAAAAATATTTTATTTTTTTGAGCAACCATGGCTCTCAATGGATCTCCCTGTAGTTTTTGGGAAAATATCTTCTATTATATTTTGTTTTTTTTTTTTTATAAATAAAATATAAAAAAAAAATATATATTTTATATTTTTTAAACTCTTCCTTATAGTCATTGTACCCGTTTTTTAAATAAAAAAAAAAAGGCGGTCGAGTATCATAAACAGAAAATAATGAAAACTGCTCGCGTGCGCAGCGATCGCGCTGCCTAACGGTGCCTGTAGTGTTTGGCTCGCCCCCCCCGCCCCTGGCACACTCCGCGCCTGGCCGCATAGATTCGTCATAGAGGCGACCACGTTCCAGGCCAAGCCTTGGAGTCGCCGCCAACCATTTTTCATAACCGCAACGAGGGTACTCCATAGTGGCTTAATTTTTGATTTGGAATTTTTTTTAGCACGAGTTCGAGCCAAAAAAAAAAATATATATATATGGAAAAATATTAGAGAAAATCATAAAATCATGCTTTTAATTATGAGAATTATAATTTATATTTTTGATTTTTGATTTTTGCTTTTTGATTTGAAGGTATTTGAGTTCGAAACTGTAGGCCTGACTAGGCCTTTGGTATTTTTTTTTCTGTTTAATTTTTTTTAATGAAAGGCAAACCCAAAAAGCCAGTTTAAGGCTGTTGGCAATAAATAATTCTTTGTTTTTGTGGCCCGTTGCTTTACTTAAATTTAATTAGTTTGTTTGAAAGGAGTTTGGGGCGATGGTGTCATAGATTAAATTGGACCCGATTCATATTTTTTGCTCAACATTATCTAATTGTTCTCGTTATTTGTGATTTCGATTGGATTGTTCTTGATTTTCATTTTTATTTCCGCTTTGGAACACACTTGCTGGCACTTGAGAGTTGAAATGGGAACTGTTTGTGGAGAATGCGACGGAAATTGTTTTATAGAATTGAAACTGGAAAGAGGGCTCTGCTCTGATTAATTAGCTCGAACAATGTTTGAATAACAAATGGCTCTAATTCCCCTAATTAATTCATAATTTTCAGAGCAGAGAAAGAAATTGGCGGCCCATTGTGTAAGCGAATTAAAAAAATACACAAAAATGTTGTAACTTTTTTATTTTTTTAGTGGCGGGGGCGGGGGCTGGGGTCAAACAAATCGGAGTGAAGGTTAATCGATGATGGATAGGAATGGAAAGGGGCAATGGCTTGTGGCTTTGTGGGGGCTTTCATTGCAATTATAAATAGTTTCAAATACTCTTTCAAGAGAACTGTTCAAAAACTGGTACTTTTTTATTGCCAAACCTGTGTGCAACCTGACTGTGCAGCCGAAAGCCAAGTCACTCGGTTATCTTTGGGCCAAAATCAGAGTTGGGGAAACTGAAACAGGCATCACTGTGGGGGCGAACTAGCCTGGATTATTTATTTCTTCTGGAATTTAAAATAAATGCGACTAGAGTTGCGCAATTTAGTCTCTAAAGTTGTGTTAAAAAATGATACCCAGCACTTTTTAGAGAAAAATACAGAATATTTCTTTCAAAAGTCATTGAACTCACTGCTCTAATTATTTATTTTTTGTTTTCCGGAAAAACAATAGAAGAAACCCCAAACAAAAGGCTTTAGAATACGAATTTAAATAAAAGATTAAATAAATTTAAAAAATAAATACATTCCTAGAGCTTGCGTAAGTATTATCGGTAGTCTGTCGGCTTGTGTTTCTTTTTCTTTCAGCTTTTTGTTGGCGGCTTATTGGCAACGACGACAAGGCAGTCGCCGAGTGCATTAACCAACCCAGGCAGATATCCACCGATATATATATTTCATTCTGTATGCCGTCGGGTCTGGCGTGAAAGCGAGAGTTTGTTGGATAAAGTTATGCTCGACGCGTAACTGGGCCAACAACACCAACAACAGCAAAGCCAGCAACGAGAAATGTTTACAAAATATTCATTGATTTAAAATGTGGAATTTCAGAGTTTATTGCTTCCCATTTTGAACGTCTTTCTCGTTATTTTTTTCAGTTTTTTAGTTTTTTTGTGGGTTGATTGATCAGACTTGCATTATGTTGCAATTACGAGGGAGTTTTGTTTTTTTAGATTGAATTTTCCCGGAGCCGAAACCACACGGCGTATGCGTAATATTCAAGGCATTCCTCTATTACGTATACGCCACCGAAAAAAAAAAAAACTAAAAGTATTTAGGGGGAAACTTTTGTCGCTTTTTGGGCGTGTTTTGCCTTTTTGTTCCTCGGGTCGGGGGCGTGGGAAGCCAAACAACTTTATTATGCAAAGTGGCCAGAACTGAGCCCCGCCATTCCAATTTCCCATCATGATTTGCCCTAATGACAAGCCGCTGGATAGCCCGAGTCTCAGCCCAAGTGCTGCTGGTAAGTAGGTACCTGCTTGTAGACCCATTCCGTTCGTGTGCCAGTCGTTCGGGCCAAAAGGGCGGCAGCTGTTGGCTTTTATGGGAACAGAACGGGTGTTGCGCTCCTACTCGGGGACTGTAAATGGATATTTTTTGGTTTCTATTTCTTGGCCAACTCCTGGGCTAAAAATCGGATAAAAATTGACAAAAACATGGCCGAGATATAGCTATGGAAGGGGGCCATATGGGGAAATCCAGGACTTTGAAGGGGATGCCCCATAAAAAATCGAAAAAAAAAAGGAAAAAATATTTTGTTGCGGGATTTTAATGCGGAATGATGGGGAATCGGTGTAGAAATCGTTTAAGGTATTCCTTTTGAGAATCGGATGAGAATCAGCGGAGATATAGCTACGGAAGGGGGCCATATGGAGAAATCCTGGATCTTGCAAGGGGTCTCCCCACAAAAATCGGAAAAAAATCGAAAAAATATTTTGCTTCCAGATTTTGACGCAGATTAACGGGGAATCGATCCACAAATCGATTAAGGTATTTCGCTCAAGAATCGGGTGGAAATCGGCCAAGATATAGCCATCCCTGTGGGCCATACTGTCCCTCCACGCATTTTTGAAGGGGACCCCCCAGAAAATTTGAGAAAAAATCTGAAAAATATTTTGTTTCTAGATTTTGATGCAGAATCGAATGATAATTGGCTGAGATATACCCTTGGAAGGGGGCCATATGGGGCCACGCCCACACTTACCGCCTCCAAATCTATAAATTCGATCCAAAACTATGTAAGAAAAGATATAAAAAGAAGTATTTTGTATAATAAATATTTATACTCTTTCAGATAGGTTTTATGATGTCGAAGTATATATATTCTTGATCAGGATCACCTCGAGTCGAAAGATATAGTCTCGGGTTGGGTGATTTATGAAATTCCTTGAAAAAAGACCATTTTCAGCAGAAACCTTTAGAAAATGCTGTTTTAAAATCAAATCGTGTTGAAAAAAAGAAAAAAAAAAGGACTTCCTCGATGCCTTTATGAGGCCCCGTGACGATTTCTGGTCTTTATAATTCCCAAGTGGCTTGTCGGTCCCAGGAGCTGTTGCCACCAAACAGTTCCCACCTCGAAACCCGAATGAATCACGTACTAGCCGCACTGCCCAGCCCCGCTCCGGCTCGGCTCTGACCCCCCGGGGTAAAATCAAAGCGAAGCCAGTGAGTACATGCAACACGTTGCATGTTGCATGTTGCTAGCAGCTCTCGAGTCGGTCATTGATTGACACCTTTTAACTACCGTGACGCAATGGGGCGACAAAGTAGCGAGCGAATACGAATTGGCAGCCAAGTGACACATTTCCACAACATTTATGTTTTAGTTTTTGTTGGAAAAGTGGCCACCCACTGGTTTTTCCACCTATCGCCAGGCGCACTCCCATGGGGGGAAATATGAAAATGTCTTCGAGTCGAATTTTCTCCGATAATCTGTAATTATAATTGCCAGTCGCCGGGGCCAATGAAAATTACCCAACCGCACTTATGCAACCCCCATCTGGAATCAATCCAATCGAATTCGAACTCGAATCGGGCCACGCCTCTAAAAAATAAAAATAAAAAAAAAAAGCTAAATCGTGGGCCCTCCCGCCGCGAGATTTCATTTTTCACGTCGTCGCATAGTTAGTTGGCATAATTTGCTCTCTAATTGTCACTGACAGTCGAAGAATGCGCCAGTCGCTGCCATTCCAAAGCTGGTGTCTAAACACTGCAAGAAAATATTCGAGTTCCAGCCCTAAGAAATTCATTTTAAGGTTTTCCAAGCTTTTTTCAATTATTTTAATTATTTTAATAATTTTTGTTTAAAGATTCAGTTTAAAAACTGAATAAAACTAGAAACTCTCTCCACTTTTTCTTGCAGTGATACATTGATACATTTTTTTTGTTGCAATGCCGTTTCTCACTCCCATTGGCAGGCCCCAAGATCTACACCAGCTACACCCACCACCAGTTGGCGGAAGCCAGGAGGGCAACTCTATAGAACCGATCATGTATGTCGTCCATGAGGGACAACCAGTACGATAAGATCTAACCAGGAAGCCGATGAGGTTGGATAAATGGGCTTGGCTTCCAGCCATGAAAACAGCGAAAGCTGGAATTATGGAATTATTAATTAATTGGATTAAATGGTCTGGGTTTTAGTTAGGGCTTCTCTTTCTTTTTATGCTTTTAAAAAATTAATTCAAATAAAGAGAACGGATTTAACTCGAAAAGGCGCCTTTTTGGCTAAAATATGAGACACTAGACCCTTCCTGTTGGCCAATTATGGTCAGTAGATGGTAGAATTAGGCATCTGGCCTTATGGGAGCAGCTCAAAGTGTATGATTCCCTTCCAATCCCACCAAACTTGTCATAAATAGCTTCCTTTTGTAGGTTATGTCGAGATAACCTACAAGTTTGAATTAAAATAAAAGCGCCCTCCTACACGCTTCTCATAAAAGTTACTTAACTCGAAATAAATATTATTTGAATAAATTTTTAAATATTTGTAAAAATATACTTATACTTTTAAATAAAAAAATAAAAAATATTCAAGACAAGTTCTGCCTTTCTCATAGCTTTTTTTTTCTGTTTCTGTTGCGATGGCCAAAGGTTAATGCATTTCCGTTTCCGCGGGCCAAGTCTTTTTTATGTGTGGCTTCCTTTGGAAGCTTTTAGTATTTGTTTTTAGTTTCAGTTTCTTTTTTTTCTTGGTTTTTTTCTCATTATCAGACTAAAAAAAAACAAGAGCTGGAAATAAAGAAAAAGAAACACTTTGTGCAACTCACCTTTGGGTCTTTAGATATCACAGAATGGTTTTGTTTTTTCTTTTTTTTTTTTGCTCATAAACAAAAAACGGCGACACTTGTTGGTTTTTGTTCTTGTTGTTGTATCTTTTTGCCGGTTTCTTGATTTTTTTTCGGTGTGAACCAAAAGATTTCCAGCAATTTTCTTGGCCTGGCCTCTGTTCTTTTTTTTTTTGTTTTTTAATTTTCTGTTTTTTTAATTTTTTTTTTTTTTGTTCCAGTTAAATCTGGTTATATAAATTCGCCGGTAGCTATATCTTTTTGTTGTTGTTGTTTTATGATTTTTCCAAATTACTTTCCGTTGGGCAACTTTTGTTGTTGTTGTTGTTTGTGGCGTTGTTGCTGCTGCTGCATATTTCCGTTGGCAGCAACAACATGACGCAGCGTTCTGACCCTCAAACTAAGCTGAAAATATTACAAAAAAAAAGATAAAAAATAAGATATAATTATTGCAATAATTTTTAATAAATGCAATTATTTGTTGGCCAATGTATGAGAAGAAGAGGAAAGTAGTTGTAGGCGCTGCCGCATATTGTACGGCTGGAATTGGGGGAAAGAGAGCCAAGTCGCAGTATTTTTTTTTTCGACAAAATAAATGAATGAAATGCTTAATCTTTGAATAAGAACTATAATAATTTTAGAACTTTATTAACTTATTATATTAATCACTTTTTTGCCCAGTGTACTCTACTTTAGAACCAATTTCTGGACCAATGCCATGCCCCAACTCACTCCAAAGAGAAACAAGAATGTTAATGAAGAGAAACCACTGGCCACAAAAAAGCTCCAATCAAAAGCGTAATTGGGTTTTTAATTACGAGATTTATAAGCGGATCCCAGCAGTTCTACTATCTAGTATCTACATCTAGTCTCTAGTTGTATCTTTTTTTTAAATAAATATTTTTGCATCTTTAAGAGATTGGAAAGGCGGAAGCTTCAATAAAAAAAATGACTTTTTTCGGCTTTTGGCTTTTGGAATGCCACGAAAAACACCTGGATCGGAGAGATTGTCGCCAAGAGAGCATCCATCCGCTTGGATGAATGTCCCAGCTGGCAACTTGCCTTCCGTTCCACTTGATTGAGTGCCCCCTGTACCCCCCCCCTGTATAGATTGCCACACAAAGTCATATTCATGTTTCTTTTTTTTTCTATTTTTTTTCCTCCTTCTAGTACATCAAAAGTACATTAGGCCATGAGAGGCAGTGACCCATTTATCGAGTGCTGCCTGTCGGCTGGCTGTGATGTGTTAATTAGTCGCAGAGTTGGTCAACTTTTCAGCCTGTGGCCGGCGTTTGTTTGCGTTGAGTGGCCACTCGAATGACTTACAGTTGCGATATTAGTTAAATATTAGTGCGAGGTTAAGGGTTTCGGTTTAAAGAGGATTTCGAAATGATTTTTTAAACTGAATTCCTATAAAATCTATTTATAGAACCTATCTCCCACCCCCTCATCCATCGATTTCCCATTAAAAATCCCATCCATCCCAACCCTTTCCACTCTTTAAGCTCATTTCCTTTTTGCATTATTTTGCAATCTGGCAGATACATTTCTTTATTTTTTACCTTTTCGTATGCCAGGCACGATAAAAAATCCAAAAAAAAAAAAACAAGGCAACAAAAATGATTTAATAAGTTGGCTGTAACTGGCAACCGGATATCAGAGTCGAGTGTGAATGATTTTCGCAATTTCCCTAAGAGTCTTGAGCTTGCATCTGTATCTGCATCTGGAAAATAGTGTCCATGCAGGTGTGTGTGTGCGTGTGGCACGATGATTCGTTGTTTGGTTCCTCAATTAAGCAGCCAAACAGCACTTGCATATAAAATCTTATTTGTTTTTGGCGTTTAAGCTCCCGAAAAAAATTAATTCGAACGCGACTCGATTAATGGTAGCTCCGCCGCCGCCGTCGGTTTATCTTTTTAAGCCTTTTTTTATGGCTTCCCCCCCCCAGCTTAAGGTGTTGATGATCGCAGGGCACTGGGAAAAATAATTATAAGAAATAATAATAATAATTAAGAATAAAATTTAAACTAAAAATTATCTCTAAAAATAATTATTAAAAATTTATTTTTTTCTATTTCTTGAATTTCTAATAAAATTTCTAATCTTTTTTTCTCAGTGCCCTACAAACATTGAACAACAAACACTTGATTTACGAGTTCCGTTCGCAGAAGCTGCAGTCTGCATTGTGGATTGGGTTTATGGATGTATCTCTTGGATGTATCTGTGCCTTGGATGTATCTTTTGGCTGTGGATGCCCCTCGATAATTGTTTTTTTTGTTGTTTTACTTTGATTTTTGCCGTCAAATTCAAACCGAAAATAATAGAGTTGTTGGTAGTTGGTGTTGCCTGTACTTTGTAGAGCAGCCAACGGAAGGCATTCGCCACTCAAACATGATTCGACAACAAAATAATTTGTCTGTTAACCAGGTACTCTGGTTTCTGATCTCGATTTCATGCCACTCGATTGCTTTTTAACGATGCCAGTCAAGGTCAGGTGGCTATTTTCTTGTAATTTTGATTGGGAAAAAGGACAAGTTGTGGCTTGTTCGGCCCTTTGAGAGACAAGTACAGTCACTACGGGAGATTAAACGAGAGTTTGTAGGGGAAACAATCGTTTTTTGATAGAAATTGGTGTCTCTAAAGTAGGAATATCTATTTTTTTCTATTAATATGATTAATAAGAAAGAGAACAAGTTGTAACTTGTCAGGCCCTTTGCAAAAAGTACAGTCACCACCATGAACTAAAAGCAGATCCTCTTCCCATAAACACTTTTCTTATAAACTGTTTTTTTTATCAACTATTCTTGTAAAAAAAGCCTCTAAACTATATTTAAACATTTAAATAAGAAAGAGAACAAGTTCTAACATGTCAGAAGACCCTTTGAAAAAAAGTACAGTCACCATCATGAAATAAAAGCAGATCCTCTTCCTATAAACACTTTTCTTATAAACTGTTTTTTTTATCAACTATTCTTGTAAAAAAAAGCCTCTAAACTATATTTAAACATTTGAATTAGAAAGAGAACAAGTTCTAACATGTCAGAAGAGCCTTTAGAAAAAAGTACAGTCACCACCGCATTTCAAAAAGGCAGCTTCGCTAAAAAATAATCTCTTTTAGAAGCAAATTGAAACCTCTCTAGCTTAAAAAAAGAATATAAACACCCTTTGACCTTAAAAAAATTTATTTGCTGAATTCTTGTGTTTCTTCCGATTTGTAGATAGATTCTGTAGATGTTCCTGGCTAGCCCCGATCAGTCAATCAAAGAGTATTCATGTCCATAATTTGTCTTGTCCGTAAAAAAACGTGAACGTGCACCAAAAAATTTGCCGAAAACTTCAATCTGTTTGTCATTCCAATTCGAACATAGAGCGCCATATCCCGGATATTGGACACCATCATCAGTGCAGTGCAGTGGCCATCCAATCGCAGTCCATGTGGGATCAATTAGCCGCCTGCCTCGCCGAGAACGCATAAAAATATCCATGCAATCTTCCATTGATCTTCGGGGGCGTATGGTAGATGTTGCCAATCTCATCGTCCAGGTTCTGGCAGTTGGCGGCCAGTGCCTGGAACTCCACCAGCGACGGCATCTTCTCGAGATAGCGCCGGAAGCGCAGGTAGCCCATCCGCCGTTTGCTGTGTAGGGCGATCTTCTGGGCGCAGAGCTTGAAGAGCCAACGGATATCCAAGTAATCGGCGCCGTCCAACAGATCATAGATGCTGCCGATATCATCCCGCAGGAATTCCTTGTCCCAGTCATGGGTCTGCAGTTCGACTTCTTCGGGGTCCGGGGCTATCTTCTGGACCCAGGCCGGTTCCTCGTGACCTTGGTGGAACTCGGCCCAGAGCAGGATCTTAAGCAGAACATCGCTGCGTATACCGTGTAGGGGCAATATGTAGTCGTCATCGTCGCCACAATCCTTGCCGAAATCATCCAATTCCGGTTGACTGACACGGCACATCTCACGGATAACGGCCGAACGCTCCAATAGACCAAAGGCCACCCGGATTATCCGGCCGTCGCTTGTCTCCAGACGCACCATTCTCGTCCACTGTTAGTCTCGTTTCGGTTTGCTTTGCTTTGCTTTAGTTTCGTTTTTGTTGCTTCGATTTTTTGAAATCCTTTTCTATGTCAGCTCCACACAAAACCACGAAAGTCTACAGGAATTTTTTTGGATTTTAACTTCGATTTCGTGCCTCGATGAGCTCAACCAATAATGCCGAAAGTTTCAATGTGAATTTGATTACAGTCCCGATAGAAATGACCCAGCTTGCTCTTTTTTATTTCCAAACAAGAAATTTATTGTTTGACATTTATTGTCAAAGCCTACTAGGATTTTTGGTATTTTTTTTAGGGCAGATTTATGCTTGTACGTATTTTTTTTGGTATTTTTGGAGATTTTTAGTTTCTTTTAGCTTTTAAATGCTTTGATTTAGTTTAAATATTTAGTTTAAGGCTTCTTCTATAAGTTTAATTGATTTATATATTTTTTAAATTAATTTAAAGCCTTAAGCCTTAAAATAAAAAACCAAGCAAGCCCTACATTTTCCAGCTTTCACAGCAATTTTCTCGCCGGCACTTTTACCCACCGCCTTTGGCTGTCGATTGTCATTAGTCGACAGTAGACACTCGCAAAGTGTGACACTCACACACAGCCATAGACACATGTGAAGCAACACCTGTCCGCGGCCACGCCCAAAACCCTGACAGGCGGGAAAGTTTCAACTGTTTGGTCTTTTTTTTCTGCTTTCAGTGGCCGACTCTTGGCCTTCTTTTCACTTCGGCGCCAGTGGCGGGGCTAGGGGGCCCACTGTGCTCTGCTTTATGGTTCATTAGCGCCACAGAGCCCTAATTAAAGCGAATTAGTAAAAGCGAGTCCACGACTCCGCTCATTACTCCAACATTTGCATAATGATATTGGCAAGAGAGGCTCATTCTAATTAGGGTTTTTACTTCGACTGCTGGTAGCTTTCTGGGAACTAGGCTGCAGCAGGGCTTCCTAAATTGGTGGCTTGGACAACGTGGCAACTGGTGGTTAGCTCCTGTAGAGGCAGCCACCACTCTTAGGTCCCTTGGGATGCCGTAGGCCGGATCTATCTCTATCTGGGGATCCATCTCTGACATCATTGAGGTGTCGGTGGGGAACCTGTCATCCAGGTGTTGAAGTCTGAGAGATTGCAGGGCGGTCTTATTGGCCTCCCTAAGTTTGGAGCTTGTAGACTATTGGTACACCGGTATCCTCCAGTTCACCCTGGAGCGGCGTGGTGGTCGCCTATGCGAGCCAGTTCGCCTGCTATGCAGTTGCCTGTGAGGTCCCTGTGACCCAGACGAGGCCTATGACATACTGGTTGGCCATCTCCTGGAGAGATGATCTGCAGTCTGAGACGGTTTTGGAGTCTCACCATGGTGACCGAGCTGTCACTGTCTATGCTGACCTCTCTTTGTGGGCTTGAGGGCTTCCCTTATGGCCATCACCTCGGCCTGGAAGACGCTGCAGTGACGCTGCAGGGTAGCCCAGAAGAGGCTCTGATGCCTGGCTTTTAGGAGTATATTCCTCCTTCTACTCTTGGAGCCATCGGTGTAGAAGCTAAGTGTTCTCTGGCCCTGGGATTTGGTCCCCCCATTCCTCTCTATTGGGAAGAAGGGTCTGAAAGGGTGTGGGTGGGTCGTTTAGTAGGATGATGGCGTGGCCCTTAGCCTGATTGCTGCTAAGCTTTCAATATAGGAAGACCTGCCCCTCTTGAGTCCTATGGATACAGCAGCCTTTTAAGGCTTATTTGCTTCAAAAACTCTAAGAAATCCAACACCCTTCTAAAAATTGTGAAAGGAACACTTATGATTTTTTTATTTTTAATTTTTTTTTAATTTTTGTAGCAAAGCCAGCCCACACATGCGTTTGGCTAACATGTGTATGGCAACTAACGCACTAACGGTATGGGACATGATCATTATGCAGATTTATGACTTCAACACTTGCAACTGATAGTGCAGCCCCCTTTTGGATCGCCCCCTTGCCCCTCCCCCTCCTCCCCCTCTCCGTTGTTAACAAAGTTGTTTGTTTATGAGGCGCTTGGCTTGAAGTATAGCTGGGAATTAACAACAATTTAGCGTTGCAGCCTTGTCGCCACAGCTTCCACACTCATTACGAACGACACCGATAGGTCTTTATGCTTTGGATAGTTAACATATTGAATCTATATTCCTAAGAGGCCCCAGTGGGCGTTGAAAATTGCTCTTAATTAATCATTTTGTCGTAGAGCTCTCCACTCTAATTAGATTCAATTTCAGCTTTAGTCCAAGAACCGATCTAGCGGCGCTTGAAAAATCGTTATTAAACTATTACAACATATGGTCTGGTTAAGGCTATCTAATTGGTTTTAACTTTTCATTTTTTAGTGGTTTATTTTTTATTATTTTTTATTTTTTATTCGGCTTGTATACCGATAACGTTTTTAATTGCCAAAATGTTGCATGCAACTTTGTATTATTATTGATTTTTGGCAAGGGGGGCGGGGGGGAAGTGATAAACTGGACTTTAAAAAATGATTCCTACTTTTGGGAATAATTTCTAAACAATAAATTTAATATATTAACATTTATTTTTAAGGTTTTACATTTTTAAAGTCAACTTTTTAGCCAAGTTTTCAAAACTAAATGTCTTCTTGTCTAGAAACCCTTATCTTTAAATCTAAAATAGCCTTGCTAAAGTCTAAATATTATTTTTTTTAATTTATTTTCTTAAAAATAAAGAACCAAAAACTTGTTAATATTTTTTTAATCTGCACTGCATGTGTGTCGATGGCAATTAACCGACTGGAAATCTGACCGGGCCAAGAACTAGTCTAGCCTCCAACCGTTGCCACGCCCCCCTTTCCCCTTTGACCCGCCCCCGCCCCAGAAGGCATAAAAAAAATATTTGCATTTGTCGCGAATGGCCGTTCGTCTGGTTTATTGCACTTTTGGCAGCTAATATTTATTAACCATAATAATCGGTTTGCCGATCGACATTCTAACTGTAACGGCTGAGATCTTTTGGGCACGGCTTCCGGGCCAAGTTAACAGTCAGGTCTGGCTCTGGCTCTGGCTCTGGCTCTGGCTCTGACTCTGCCTCTGGCTGGTCAGGTCCACTGGTCGAGGCACAAGATGCAAATTATTTGACTTTGCCAGCGAGTGGGTTTTTGTAAAAAAAAAATGAAAACAAATAAAGTTAAAAAGAAAACCATTTGAAATCAAAGAGATAGATGGTCCATGAGGTGAGGACAGGCCATGGCTATAAAAAGTGCCGACTCATCTTTCACCCGCTACCAAAAAAAAAATGCACAAGTTTTCCTGAGCTTTTCCAAAGGCGAGGAAATTATGACAAGCATTTCTTTTATTTTCTTTTTTTTTTTTGGCATTGAAGAGCGAAGGTGGCCCAAAGTGAATGTCTAAGCTGTTGATGTTGCTTTTGCCACTTGCAACGTGCCACTGCAACAGTAGCAACAAGTAGACAGAAAAAAATTATACATTTTTATAAAGTCTGGATACAATTTTTCTCACTAATCCTGTTTGAAAATGAAGACAAACTTCTAAAAAGCATCATTGAATATTTTTAAATAATAAAATTTTAAAGAAATAATTTGAAACATTTTTTTTTGAGTGCTTCTGAAACTGCTTTTTGTGGCAGGTGGGCCTCTAAACTGAAATCTTTTTTATTTTCTGGCCGGAAGCATCGACAAATTTGCACTAAATGGCGCCATGGCACGCGCATCATCATCATCATCATCGTCTTCTGGGCATTCAACAGATTCGTTTTCATTTTTTCCATTATTTTTTTTGTTGGTGATTATGCTGATGGTTTTATTATTATTTTTCTTGTATTTTTTTTTACAGCTGGTCGCTGGTCTTTTCGTGATTTAATTTTTGTTTTTTTTTCTTTTCGTTCATCTGGCGATGAGGGTTTTTTTTTCGGGTTGGCTTAAATTGAAAGGCGTTTGCTCGGATTTAGTTGGTTGGAAAATTAAATAGAAAAAAAATGCTCAAAATTGATAGATAAAGCGATTTAATGGATGGATAATGTACGAGCGTGTTGAGATACTAGGGTGGAACCAAACTCATTCATTAAAAGGGTGATTTTTGGAGTGAAAAAAAAGTTGATTTTCATAATCAGTTTTATGTTTATGGTTTTTATTTAAATCATTGGCTAGAGAGGCTAGTCAACTTAAAAAATGTTTGTTAAAAATTTGTGGAAAATCAAAAGACTTAAGGCACAAACTTGAACCAAAAACTTTAATTTAAAAAAAAAACTAAGCATGATTAGAGTCTGGAGGATGTTTCTCTTAAGAAACTCGCTTTTAAGACACAATTTATAATTTTTAAAACAGAAATGAAAAAAAAATGGAAGATTTTAGTTAAAAAATCAAAAGACTTAGGACACGAACTTGAACCAAAGACTGCTTGAAATTAAATAAAAAATTAAAAAATCAATCCAGGTGCTAGATGACTTTATATTTAAGCTTTTTATAAAAGAAAACCCAAGTTTTTACCAAAAACTTCAAAAAAGGGAAATCTTCTATCAAAAAATCAAAAGACTTAGGACACGAACTTGAAGAAAAAACAAACTTAAAAATAAAAAAAAATAAAAATTTTAAAACTAGAGGACAAAATGTTGCAAGCTTTTCATAAAAAAAACCAACAATTTTTAAACAGAATTTCTAAAAAAATGTAAAATTCCTTTTGCCTCCAAATCGAAAGACTTAAGGCACAAACCTGAAAGCTGGTTCAGCAATTGAAATGACAAATGCCACAATGTGTTTATTCCAGATGACGCAAGATTGCCGCCAATCCATCCCCACCCCTTTTAGCAACACCAGCTCCCCCTTTAGCTGGTCTGGTTTTCTGGTCCCTCTATAATTTGCTTGGTATGCGTGCGCGTTCAATGCATTTTTCAGCTGCTACTTTGTGGCACGATAATTTTCCATTTTTTCAGGCACTGCCTGGCTGCCTGCCTGCCAATAAAACAAAAACAGAGTCTTTGTCAACAGTTTGTTGTTGTAATCAAGTCACACGCATGCGCATGCGCAACAACAATTTCAAATATTTCTTGTGCCTTTGGCTTCATTTGCATTTAATTTCCACAAAGGAAACAGACTCAATACTATATATATGCTCATTCCTCCGACTATCCATTCAAAATGGATAATTAAATCGCTTTTAATTGCGCTCAACCGAGGCAGTGTGTGGCAATGGTGAGAACCCCGCTGAAGCCATTGACATGTGGAATACGAATTGGAATCGGCATATGGCATGCCAGATTGCAAAATATATTGCCAACAATTTGTCCGACCAGCAATGGCTTCAGCCGAACGGAATGGAAGTGAGTTATGGCCCCTGACAGCCCTTGCCAGGACGGCCTATTATTAATATTTATTTATTATTGATTTGCTTTGAATTTGTGCTTATGGCAAGGCATATAGGGCTAATGGCTCTATCGTTTATCATAAAAACAAAGGAGATGGTGATTATGGGGTCTGTGAGATTCATAATTTATGGTTTTGCTTCCCAAGGGCTTGCCTTTGTTTTCATTGTCAACCGAGTTAAGCGTCTACTTATCGCTTTTAATTGCGATTATAATTAAAAGTCTGTTTAAGAGCTGCAATTAGCCATGCTGGCAGCACTAATTGCAATGTGAAACACTTTAAAATGCCATAAAAGAGACCAGACAGCCGCCGAAAAAGTGGCCGAAAAATGTTTGCCCAAACAGGATGCCATCAATGTCGCACTGTCAGAGCTCTGGCCCAGGCCACGGCAATATAATTAAGCCAAGAATGTCGAATAATTGATGCCGATTGATTGGACAGGAAGCGCATAAATTGACTTTGTTCTCGAAATCGAGAGCAGCGGCTGAGTAATCGAAAAAAAATGAAAAAAAAAAAAACATCTGTAGAATCAGTCTACTTATGACAGCCCCAACAGGCAGATAATTGAAAAAGCAAGTGACAGAGAGGCAGAAAAAACAGATGGCGATCTTATCGGCGGACGTGCGACAAGGTGATCGATCGCTGGGACCACACGGAGGCATGTCTGCCTGTCGAACCTATCGTTATCGATTGACAATCGCCACGATTTCGGACACTCGACACCCGAGTCCATTCCGACATGTGTCCAATAAATCGCAGCCTGCCAGGTCCAACAAAAACAACTATAAGTTATCTTTTTAATAATTTTGTTAAAAATATTTAACGAAAAAAAATACCTTAATGGGGATCTGGAAAGTGGCAGGAGTGGAAAGCCAGTTACCCCCTAACTGCCATGGAGATGAATGCCGAAAGATAAGTGGAACAACGAGAGTAAAAGTTTGCAAATAAAACTGCATTTTTAGACATTTACGAAATGGTGGAGTAGTTTGCGACTAAATGGAAATTCATTATTAATTTTTGATTATGGTTTTTGGATGAAAGTCAAGCAAGCAGGTGGATTTATGGGATTCATCAGCCATGAGAGCAAGAGAGTGGCAGTGGGGGTGTGAGGGAGCATTCTCTGGTTTTGAGTTTGAATGAGTTTGAGGGGGAAGCCAAAAGAGTCCTTTTTGAGGCTCTCAGAGTTCTGGCCAGCAATAAAAGGGGTTTTTGACTGGAAAAATGGTGAAAAAAGCTAAGAAAATGATTAGGCTAGAAAAATGAAAGAAAAATCGAATAAAAAGCTTAAAACATATGTCTCAAAAAAGCAAAAAAATTACAAATTTATTAGTTAAGTTAAGTTAAATTAAAGATTTCCATAATTTTATGAATATTTTATTCTTCTTCTATATCTTCTTCCTCTTCTTCCATTTTCGTATGACATATAGTGCCTATCAGGCACTTCATAGTCGCTAATAGTAGCTCTTAGTCCTGCTGAGGCCTATTGAGCTCCTGATTTGGATTTAATTAGGTTATCCTGGCTAAACAACCTTCTACCTATCTGTGTACCTTTGTCCCCCACCTCCCCCTAAAGAACTGCCTCGAGTGATTCATTCTATACAACAGTCCCCCTTTACCAAAAATTAGCATTTTTCCTGCGATTGCCCGACTATTTTCGAGATACCTGCATGCACTTGGTGTCTGTATCTGAGAAATACATCAATATTTGCTGTGACAACCTTGAGTGCGTAGAGTAAACCCGTTATGGCCGACATGCATGCCATGCCCGTTGGCCATAATTGGCTTTTAATTGAAATAAAAAAAAACTTCAAACTTTAAACTAAAAACTGAACGTCGCGAATGCAAATTCTGGCAAAGGGAAGTGATTAATTTCGACGTTAGTGGAGGCTTGGCTTAGTTTCTCGCATATCCTATCATATCGAATTACGCGACTAGCCAACGGCCTCAACAACACAATCAAGACTTGTTTTTTCGGCTCTTATCCAGCTTGAGCTTGGGCTTCTATTGAATTGGCCTAATGAGTGCAACGAATGTGACAGCCAACCGGGCTACGGGTCGGACATCTGTGGATATTTATGATTCGGACGAGGCTCGTACGAGGAATATGTGAAAGGGCTTTGCAAGCCAACAGGGTTGTCAACGCGCACTGACTACACAAATATAGTCATGCTCGCCCATATAGCCGCCGACAACAAATCATCGAGTCACGCCTTTAAAATTTACATAAATATGAGCCGCCGACAAAAAAGAGGCCCAAGAAAAAACGTTCCAGTGGCCGAAATTATGGGTTTATAATTTTTAAAGGATATATAAGTGAGAACTATGGTCTAAAAATATTTAAAAAACAAATTTAAAACATGTTTTAGTTTGAAAACTATTAAAAAAATCAACAAACTCTTAGTTAGAGTATTTAAAATGCAATTCATCAGCCGGCAATAAGCATAAAGGCCATAAAACCATCGACTGACTTAATGGAGTCGTTTGAGCGACAAAATTGTTCACCTCCCTCCCCTACCCCGCCCCT
The DNA here is from genome assembly GCA_035047585.1 of Drosophila monieri. NCBI lineage: Eukaryota > Metazoa > Arthropoda > Insecta > Diptera > Drosophilidae > Drosophila > Drosophila monieri. Next base: position 6,600,738 of record JAWNPJ010000061.1, on the reverse strand, counting down.
TGCATATATTTTGTTGCAAAAAAAAAACGCAACAGCTAGAAACAAGCGACAAAAAAAAATGCTAAAGTTCGTTTCTTAAGTCTTTCGTTTGGCGAGGCATTACAGTTTCGAAATCCCAGAAATCCAACTTTTACTTTGGCTGCCAGCCCGGCCCGGGGATAATTGTTTGGCTATCTGAGAAATATGTTTCTTAGCCTCGTTAAAATGTTGCCTCCCCCCCCCCCCCACCGCCCACAAAGGCAACAATTTTCTGCTCCAATTTTACAAAAAAAAAAAAAACCAAAAAAAACCAATCCCCGAAAAAAAAATAATATTGCAAAATAATGCAGCGATAGTTATTATGTTTTTAGGCTATTTATGCATGTGGGCGTGGCACCAGCCAGCCTTAGAATGCGGTAGAGAAAGCCAATCAACAAAAAAAGGCAAAAAAATAGAAAAAAAGAGCTGCGGAAAATCAAACAGAGCTCGAACTCGAACTCGAAAAGGCAAAAGCTAACAAATTGGTGCCAAGGTTGGTGCCGGACAAAGCCATAATTAGATCAAAAGTCATAATTTTTCTCAATTTTTTCTTTAGCTGCCTTTTTCGCTGTCGCTCTTACAAGCCAACAAGCCAACCAACCAAACAAACAAACAAACAAACAGGCGGCCACAAACAAAAGCAATAACAAAAAAAACCAACAAAAGGGTGGAACAAAAAAAAAAAAATCACTTTAATTCGAGCGCATTTTGTCAAGTCGAAAAAAAAAAACTAAAATAAAAAAAATTGCAGAATAAAAAACAAAAGCTAACAATGAAAAAAAAATCACGTTTCGTTGGGCGGACAATTTAAATGTCATTGCGCCATTGTTGCTTTTGTTTGTTGTAGCATCGAAGCACCGTTTTAATTCGAAATTGAAAACCGAAAGCCGAAAACCAAAGAAACATTCGAAATCGAAATCGAAATCCTAATCGGCGGGAGGATCTACAAGACGGAGCGGGGTCAGGACATCGGGGTCAGGAGCCCGAGTGGTTCACGGAGGCGTCAACTGGCCACTCACAAAGTGATTGGATCCCGATCGATTCGCCCAGATTGCCACAAAAAAAAAATATATAAAAAAATGGACTAAAATAAAATAAAATAAAAAAAAAATAAGATAAAAAATAAAACAAAAAGCAAATCTAATTTTGGGCTGAGCTGGAAGGCAATTTTTGAAAGTGAAAGCTTGTCGGTTCTGGGCTGGGTTTTTTGTAGAGAGGGAAGGGGTCAAGAGGGGGTCAAGACAGGCCCAAAAGTTGCCAAAAAAATAGAAGAAGAAGATGTTGCAGGAGAGCAGGTGTTTTGGGAGAAAAAAAATGTTTTTATTTCAAGTTTTTGATTTTAAAACAGAAATTAAAGTGGTTTTTAAATTAATAATTCTAAAAATGCAAGAATCTACATAAAATCAATATGAAATATTTTTTAAATTAAATCTTAACATTTTTTATTTGAATTTAAGGACTAAATATATTTTTAAAATACAAAAAAAAAGTCTGAACCTAAAAATAAAATAAACTTCCATTGTTTAAGTCTCTAACTCAAGTCTTAAACTTTAAACCCAAAAGCCTTAATTATAGTTTAGAGATAAATTTTTTTTATTTTAAAAAATATCCAAAAGGACAACCAGTGATTAGTTTTTAACGAAAATATCAATTACTCGTTTACCCCCATTTGACATTCGGACCTACCCTGAGGTGTCAGAACCGCCTGGCACCGGGCTGGTAACATCACCTAGCCTTGCACCACCCGGCCCCAGCACTTTGCACCACATTCGCACCACCACTGCCACGAGGCCGGCACTGGCCGTGACCCAACCTTGCACCGTCAATCAGCCAACCGCGTGGAGTGAATGCCAGGCTGGCTCTGACTCTTCTGTGATTATAGACGGTGACACCACCAGCGTGGTTGCTATCGATCTATTGAACCGCCACTGGCTTGCACCACTGAGCTACCGAACCAAAAAATAAGAAAAAAATACGAGAAGCAAATAGAGCAGAACCATGCCGAATGTTTGGCCAAGTGTGTCTTAAAAAAAGACTACAAGAAAAATATTATTTTGAAAGTAACTATGGATTGGTTTCAATATTTTGAAGCCTTTAAACCTTTTCAGACAATCCCAGAAAGGCTAGAACTCTCTTTAACTTTCCTACTCAACGAGTAGGTGACGAATTCCATCCACTTTTCTTCTCTAATTTCATTTAATTTCTTTATTTTTTAGATTTTATGAATAGCATTTAGCACGAGGTCTTGACATTGTGCCTTGAGCATTGTCATGATTTGTTACTTGGGAGCTGCTGTCGCTGGGGCTTTGCTCGCTTTGTCATCAGTGGGACTTTAAATGAAAAGCTGCCAAAGCAAATCAAACACGAAATGGAAAAAAATACAAAATAATGGCAAAATGGCAAATTGTTTCGACGACTTTAAGGCATGGCCATCCAGCAATGGACGTCTCTCCACACCCAGTGGGCGTTCCACATACGACTCTCCGTGCCGGTGCTCCACTTTTCAGATTTTACATTTTCTGTTTTGCAGCTATACCCTTTCAGGGGGTATATCCCACTCTAGAAGAGCTGCTCTAGTGTGGGAAACCAGATCACTCTTGCAACAAGCAACTCACTCATTTTTGAAGCCACCTCCTTGAGACTTTGTGCACTGCCTTCTTGTAGCTCCCCAGAGGATTACTATAAGGTATTACTTTAAAAATGCAATTGCACAACCAAGTGGCCAACAAATTGATAAACAAAGTGACGCGCTTGAGTTGCTGTTGCCGTTGCTGTTGCGCCATGGACATTCTCGCCAAGGTTCATTTGGCCGAACAAGCCTTGCTTTAATTAAACATTTTCAGTGGTTCGGTGGTGGCGAGTGCTGGGCAGCGCCTGCGGTTCACCCTTTGAAGTCACAGAACCAAATCGGGGCACAGGCCATAAACGAAGCATCCCATAGTGGGTGGCTATCAGATCTCTACTGGCCCACAAGCTAAACAAAAAACTAATTAAAATGTTTTGAAGTGTGGGATGAGCTTCAATTTTTTATTTTTAGAACTTACGATCTGTAAGATCTATAACTTTTCTATTCTCTGATGGAAAAAAAAATCAAAATAGACCAAAAAACCTCTTCGAAGCTCCTTTAAAAAGTTACCCAATCCACTGAGATGCTTTGTTGCCATTATGAGTGCCACCTGGATGTGGCACTTTGTCAAAAGTATGGTTGGCATTTCGGAGATGCAACACTCCACTCGGCCACTACCAACACTCAGTGGCATGTGGGCGAAGCTTATCTTTGTTGCAGTGGGGTCTGTGAGGGCTCTGGAGTCGCTGCCACAAGATAAACATGGCCAAGGTGTCCGCAACTTGAGGCTCTGGCCATAATTACAAGAAGCTGTCGACGTCGCGACAGAAAAGCTAAAAAAAAAAGACTCCGGCATGCAAAAAATATAAATTAAAAAAAAAATAAAAAGAAGCTGCAAGAAATAATACTCTAAGATGGAAACTAATAGTTGTTTCTTTTAAAAATATAAAATATGTATCAATCAGACTATAAAGTTTATAAAAATTAATGCCCTAAACTTAATTAAAATTAATTTGTGGCTGGAATAGATTATTTTCTCGGCCTCCTCCCCCTCGATTACTCCCCCACTCCCCATTAAACCCATAATTTCTCTGAAGGTTGCCCAACTTCTTTACAAAATTAATAATAACACCCCCTGGCAAGGGTATTAAAAAGCGAAATAGTCTAAAAAGCGAAAAAAAAAATAAAATAAAGTTTGCAATAAGTTTTTTTTTTTTTCTTACAAATTTGCCAAACAATGCAGATCGCTGGGCACGAACTCGACTCGCCAGCGGTCGAGATGGGGGAGACTCTTTCGCGAATTGCGGGATTGCGAATTGCGGACTGCTGGCATGGGGCGTCCAAGGAGGGGGGTCTTGGACTTGGGGGGGAGCTGCCTGTCGAGTGCAGAAGTGGGCCGATGGAACACTCGCGCTGCTTTCCTTTGTGCCGCTTGTGGCTGGCCGAGTGGCGGCGGAGTGTGGGGCAATTATGGGAGCCCCCCGACTTGGAGCTCTCGACTCGTGCCACACGTCCGCGTTTACAAGACCAACAAATTATGGAGACGGGACGCGGGAGATGCCAGATGGGAAATGGGAAATGGGAGACGAGATCTGGGGCTATTCCTCCAATGGACTTCATTTTTGGATCGAAACCAAAAACGAAACTAGATCGAAGATTATTCTTGGTTTCAGGGAAGTGAAAAAAAATTAAAATGGGAGATAGATTTTGGATTACATTAGATTATTAGATCTCTCTCCAAAAGCCTCTTAAAATATATATTCAATAAATAAATATTTTTTAGGGATTGAAATATATCTTTTTTTGAATTAAAAATTATAATAAAGTAGTTTTTTCATAAAAAAGAAACTTTATTTTCCAATATCCAATCTTTCTTTGAACAAAAAATGATTAAATCCAAAGTTTCTACTGAAAAAATGCCTTTTTTTTATAAAAAATAATTAAAGTCTTCTCTAATATATTCCCAAAAACATAACAAATTCAAAAAAAAAAGGGAATAAAAATGTTTTTTTGACAAAACATCAAATTATTGACCCCAAATTGTTGGCCAATTTCAAATCCTTCATTGGCAATCTCCACTGTATTCAAATTGAAGACAAAGACAAAAAGGGTTTACTGATCTCAAAAATGGAGCAAGCAATTTTTTTTTCTTCTCTTGCTTATTTTGTATTTATTGCTAAAAAAAAACTTAAAAAAAAAAAATAAAAAAAAAATGTTTGCAAGCTTGGCGATTTATTTTCGGTACTTTTTCATTGTTTTTTGTTGTTGTTGTGGCAGGTTCACAACGAACATGACAACAACAACAAAAGCCAGAAAGAGATAGCCCCAGCAAGGAGTGAATGAGATGGAGAGATTCAAATGTAACGGGAAACTGTCCAAGTTATCCAGTTATCCATGTGCCTCACGCAGCAGCCGCCGCCGCTGCCGAAACGAGAGCAAAAGTAGCCACCGACATCGATGGTTTTCGGTGGTTCAGTGGTTCCAGCGGTGGCCTGCATGTGTTGTGATTACACTGAGAAAAAAAACTGGCAAGAAATTTGAGGTTTTTGGGCTTAAAAATGATTTTTAGCGCAAGATTACTTCTGGTATAAAAAATTTGGTTTTTTAGGGAAATTTGGAGAATTATAAAGGAAAAAAGGACGTTTTTAGGCATTTTGCTAAAAAAAATAATCAGAAAAGTATTTCTATTAGAAAGAAATGCAATTTTTGTGAATATTTCTTATCACAGTCGTTAAAATTCTCAACTGGTTCTAGCTTGGAAGTACAGAAGAGCAAGTCTTTGAAAAAATAAATAAAGATTATACATTTTTTGGAACAGTGTTTTTTTTTGTTGTTGGTTGTTGCGCTTTTTGTTTTCTTAGCAGTTTAGCGCCCGGTGTCCATGATTGTCCCCATGCCCCACTCAAGAGTGCCCCCTCCTGTTGCCCCACCCCGCCGCCAAGCCGCCCCGCACCCCTTTTGGGCCACGTACCAACATTGGCCTAATGTTGCACATTGTGTGCTGAGCTGAGCCTGATCTTGTTTATTATGCAAGAAAGCTGCCAAAGTGAGCCGAGCGACAAAGCGGAGAGATACGAAAGCCACAGCCAAAACGGCAACAATCACAGAAAGTAAATTTACAAAAAAACAACAAAAAACTAAAAAAACAAAAACAGAAATCAGAAATCAGAAAAAAAAACAGCAACGGAAAACGAAAAAAAATTTCAATTGAACCACCAAGTGCTGAAAAGTCTTGACCAAAAAGTTGGTTGGGGAAATGGAAAAGTTTTCGGTTGACAAAAGAAAGAAAAACACTTCTTGGTATTTGTCTTGAAATCAAAATAAAACTGAAACCTTAAAAATAAAAAATATTTTTCTAATTTTTTAAACGAATAAAAGTCCTATACTCTTAGAGCGTTCTAAGAAATACATTCTAGAACTTGTATCTTTAACTTGGCAAGCATTTTTAAAGGACTTAAACTATAGATATTATAGTTTGCATTATATTTTATCATTTTTTAACTAAATTCTTATTTAATTTAATGCTTAAACCCATAATTCTCTCATCGTTTTTAATTTCTTTGTCAATTTTTGTATAAAAACTGCATTTATTGTCTTTGGTTTTTGGTTTTTGGTTTCAAACTTTCAATTTATGAAATCGGTTTATACTTTCACATCCACACGCCACTCTGTCCATACAAAGTGTTTGATTTGAAGACTTTATCACTCGATTGTTATCACTGAAAAGTGTTTAATGCAAACCTCGTACCTTTTTTTATTTTTTTATTATTTTCTCTGACAACAAAATAGCTTTAAGTTTGTTTTATAATTTTTGTTGATTTATTAGACTTTTTTTTTAGAATTAAATATAGAACTTGCGACTTGCAACTGCGAGGGGGAGAGTGTGGATGAATTGCAACTGATCGCTTTTTGTGGCTGATAAAGCTGAGACGGAACAGGCGGAATGGAATGGGCATCGAGGGGGAACAGCGGAATGGAACGAGGGTACTTGCAACTGCAAGACAAAAAATGGAACTACGCGGCACAGTCGAAAAGTGGGCGTCCCAAGGCGCGTAGGCCTAAATGTTAATGCAATTTGTTTTATGCGAAAAATCAGTGAGACAGGGGCCAGGGGCTAGGGGATAGCGGGGGTGGGGCCGTGATAGAGGAGTGGTGGAGCAACCACCGACTGACGCTGTTCTTTTGTGACATATGGAACTGGGTCGGGTCAAGAGGTGAAACGCTTTAAATGCTCTTTAGCGCGACGGCGGAGCTGGCAGCTATTTGTGGTCAGAAGCGGCTAGCCCAGAGTTTTTCACTTCACTGGATCCCCAAACTGGATCAACGTTGGGCAACACAAAAAGGGGTTACCTAGCTAGAAACAATAAAGTGTAAAGAAATCACAAGAAAACGGCTTGAATTTAATGACAAAGCTTGGAAATATTAGTCTGAAAAGCTTAGAAATAAGCTAAAGAATCAATTGGGTGAGATTTTTTAGTTTTAACGATAAGCTAGCTTTATATAAATAAATAAATAAAAAAATTGGGTGAGAAAAGATCATTTTTAAAGGAGGCTGCCGCATAATGTACGGCTGGAACAGCGGAAATTGCCAGAACCTGGTTCTTTTTTTATGAAATAGTTCTTTAAAATAAATATTATTTCAAATTTAAGTAAAAGAAAACTAAAATACACTTTAAATAATTAATCTTTTTTATTTTTTAGGACATTATCATCTTTAAGAATCATCTTTAAGAACCAAGTGAGTACCCATATTTTTTATTAGTTAAAAAATCCAAAACCTACAGACAGATAATGTCAATGACCTTTTATGAAATGAAATCATCCACAAATGTGCAATGCAAGCCTGTTAATTGTTAAATAAATTATTAGAAATATCCAAAAAAATCCAACATTTGTATTTGGATTTCAGCAAAAAAGAGCAAAAAAGTCAAACACGTTTCAAATGTTTACATTTTTAATTGAAACGAGAAGAAAGGAATAATAGGAAGAATATTATACATGTTCGCTATACTATTCTGTATATTTTTACCTCAAGATCCCTCTAGGAACCTTCTGCTCTTTCCTGCACTTTTGTGTGAAACTTCTGGTCGGACTTCCTGTGCCTTGAAAAGCGTTTTCATAAAGGGGGGTTCTGGTTCTGGTTCTTGTGTTCAGGGGCAAGGCCGTCTTCGGCCGGGATGGCCATCGAGATGGTTGCGGTTCAGTGGGATCGGAAGTGTGTTTTGTTGAACAACCAAAGTCCGAAAACAGAAGCCAAACCAAGCAGAACTCAGACCAAACCAAACAAATCAGAGCAACAAATTGTATTTTTTTAAAACGCCTGCGTCAAAGCCTATTAAATCTTAATATGCATCTAGAGATCTAGAGATGTATCTTTATATATCTCTTTATTTATGAATTCAAAATAAATCAGCTTACCTCAATCACCGGATCCAAGCCTCCATTCGGAACAGGTTCAATATTTTTCGTCTGTTTTGTTTCTTATTTTTGAATATTTTTCAATTTTTTATTTTTTTTGCACAAATATTATTTCGGCGACTAAACCATAAATAAAATTATTTCATTTGCATATCAGAAATTCTTTCTTTGTTTTATTATTTTTCTGTTGTTTTATTTCTTCTTTTTTTTTTTCACCCAAAAAAAAAATAAACAAAAATAAGGCGAAAAAAAATATTAGCAATTAACAGAAATTAAATATTGAAGTAACTCTTGGCCAAACTCATCACCGCTAATTAGCGAAAATAATATATATTTTGAGGAGCTTTTTGTTTAGAAACATTCGCTAGCCACACTTTCGTCACTTTTGTCACAACCGCTCAGTTTTCTGTTTTGAATATTTTTCTGTTAGCCGCGCTGGGGCCGACGTGTAGGGAGGCTGGAGTGGTGGTTCGTCAGCTCTGGCCGAAAGCAAAAAACCGACTGAACATCGCCCAGCCAGACTGATAAAAAAGCCCAGCTTTTTGGAGAAACGATTTGAAACGAAACAGCCGTCGAGAGCCGAAGCTCCCGCACACGATCGCTGCTGGCCGGAATACTGGAATCGAAAACTCAAGAGGGGGGTTCGCTCTAAAATATGCTAATAATAGGCCTCGGAAATATTAAGCCCTGGATTAGTCAGTGGGCGTTGAAACCTAAAAAAAGTCGGGCATTCCAGGTCCACAAATTGCAGCAATAATTGCTCATTAGGGCTAGAGGGCTATTAGTTCTTCCTGGGAAATCCTTAGTTTGTTTGGTTTTTTGACTGATTTTTTAATGAAAAGTTGTACATTTATGATTGCAAGTAGTTCCTGTGACAGTTTTAAGTGTAAATTATCTCATTTCTTATTATTAAAATTTTTAAAAATAAAACCTTTTCACAATACGTTTTCCTTCTTACTTCCACTTTATGAGAAGCGTGGAGAAGGGCGCTGTTTCTTTGAATATTTTTCGATTATAGGACCTAAAGGTCCTTGAAGATCCTGTTTCCAGAGGATCTGAATGCCATTCTCTAGTATCATAGTATCAGTTTCAATATTATTTTTGTGTCCAATGCAAAGTGCACAGACGGAAGTTGTAAAAATCGATTGAAAATGAAAAAAAAACCAACAACAAATTCCAAAGACAAAGACTGCTAAAAAAAAAAAATGTAAAACAAACCAATAATCGAAATCATTAGACAAAAGCGAACTAAAGGCAATGGCTGCAATAAGTCCGACCAACAATAACAAGAAATAATACTTTTGCTCCGATCTCGGATCTAATTGGCGTGGGGGGAGGTGGTGGTGGTGGTGGTGGCGGTGGCGGTGGTGGGGAAGGGATAGTGCAGGCATGGGTGGTGCAAAAAAAAGGGGGGTTGTTGGGGATAAACGGGGATGGATGAAGGGGGCTGGTGCTCCATGGAGTCCATTGGGTGCGGCGCCAACGCTAAACATAACGGCACAATTATAGTCGTCGTCAGATATGTGCAAAGCCATATATATATATGATATACATACACTGAAAAAAATTGTTAGAGATTTTTATAATAACATATAGCTTCAAAGTATTTTTTTTTTAATTTTAGACTTCAATTTATTCAAAAATATGTATATTTATCTTAAAAAACTATGCACAATTTTAGGGAACTTTTTTTTTAGGAAAATATTAAGCCAAATGTCTTTATTTTTTAAGAAAACTTAAGGATGAAAATGGGTTGACAACTTCCGTTCGATTTCTCTCTGTGCACTTATACCGTAACAGTGCCGCATATGTATATTATAATTTTACAATTTTTTTTATTCCACACAGTTTTTCTACAGCACTGTGATTTTTTTTTTTTTTTCGCCACATTCTCCAAGGACAAACAGCATTTTAGTGAGCGACGTCGTCGCCGGCGGCTAAAGGCACAAACTCTGGCCAAGATTGATCTACAAAAAGCAAAAAAAAAAAACAACAACAAAAAATTAAATAAAACTTCAAAACTCTTGGTCGGCCGACTTTCCTTTTTTCTAACTCGTTCATATGTATTTTCGAACGAGTGTGTGTCGGCAAAGTGTGCGGGCGCCGCATTAAAAAAACAAAAAATACAAAAATCACAAACTAAACACAAAAATAAGTCTGCAAGTCGGCGAAAAAACAAAAAAAAATCCAACAGAGTCAAGAGCTCCACAATGAAAAGGTGTGGCAATGTTCTCCTTTTCAATTTTTGTTTCTATTTTTCTTTTTTTGTGCAGTTACAGTTACTAGCATTTTTAATACTCACCGTTACTATTGCCATTTCAAAAAAGCCAGAAACAACTAGTGTTGGTAAAGGTTTGCCAACCCTTATTATCGATTCTTTGCCTATCGATAGGTCTTTGATAAGCTCTAGTAGGCTTTGCCTTCATTCAAAAATCGAGGAGCCCAAAATCCTCGGCACAATATTTCATTCTAGCTCTGGCGGGCGAAGAGTCAACACCTCCTTCTTTTCTGATTATTATTTAATATTTTATTTTATTTTAAATATTTATTTTATTTATTGCCAAGCAATTTTTATTGAGTCTCCTTTTCTGATTTATATTTTTTAAATATTTGTTTTCGTATTTGCTTATACAATCGTAATCAAATCTCAAGTGCTCCTAATTTCATTTTTTTAACTTAAATATTCCAATTCTTTTAATTCTATTTTAAATATTTAAATATTAACTGTCGTATTTGCTTATACAATCGTAGTCAAATCTCAAATAACTCTCCTATTCCTTATTTTTATTTTTTATTTTTATTTTTTTTTTTTGGCAATGGTGCTTTTTGTCCCAAAACGCAACAAGCCCATCGGAGCACTTCTGCTTTCCTGATTTTTTTTATATAAATATTTTTTTATGCCTTTTTAACAATGGATTTGGCTAAGATCTACGTGGTCAACTGACTCTCTCCTTTTCTGATTATTTTATTTTAATTCTTTTTAATTTTTTACTTAAATCTCTTGTCCTATTGTCTTATACAATCGCAATCAAGTCTCGGGTTCGACCTTCTCCTTTTTATTAAAGTATATTTTTTTTTTTAAATCTTGAAATGGAATAATTCTTCTTTTCTGATTTTATTTTAAACTATTTTTTTTCTATACATTTTTAATATATATATTTTTTGTCCTGTTGTCTTATACAATCGCAATCAAGTCTCCCAGATTAAATTCTCCCTTCTCATTATTATTATTTTTTATTTTTAAATTTTATTTTTTACTTTTCCTGCAATGGAACCTTTTGTCCCAAAACGCAACAAGCTTCTACTTTTCTGATTATTTTTAATATTTATTTTTTGTTCGGCCTCTCGGCATTGAAGTCCTCCAGCCACCGACTTCTGTTAACTTGGCCAATAAATCGAAAAGCAAGACGTGAAATCCTTTTTGGCCATTAACTCTTGGCGCTTGCCAAATCGCTTAGCAATTTATTCAAAGTGTTGGCGACAATTCACTTTTCGGATATGGATTCTGGGGCGGGGGGGATTGGAAATGCAATTGGGGCGGTTGGCTTTTTTTATCTTTATTTTTTTTCCCCCTCTTTTGCAATTGGCCATTTTTTGCGCAATGCCAAAAAAATTTATGGCCAGCCACTTACCCGCCAGCAAGGTCAGGCTTGGCGGTTCTAATAGTGAGCTTTTGGCTGCAACTTGGCGGTTCTGCCACCATTTTCATTTCCAGGAGCGGGGCATATGCCACACAAGTAACGGGTAATGGGCAACAGGTAACGGGTAACAGGTCGCCGGAGATCAGGAGTGACTCAGAAGGCAACAAAAACTGAAAAACGGAAAAACAACAACTTGCAACAATTCGACTTTGATTTGTGGCACTCCGGTGCGAATATAAATCAGTCAGCAACTGCACATTCCCAAGGCCGCCACCACAAAAGGCTCCCGACCCACCCAAGACTCCAGGGCGGCACTGCAAGAAAATGATGGAAAGAAAAGGATAAATCTTGATTTTAAAGAAATGGCTAAAAAAAATGATTTAATTGTATTTTGAGAAACTATTACATTTAAAAAATTAAAATTATAAATCAAATAAATTGTTAAATAAATTAATAAATTTTTTTTATAATTGCACATAATTTTATAAACTTTTTAGAAACTCTGTTAAAATAATATTTGTTTTAGAATTTTAGTTAATTTCTCACAATATTTATTCTCAAATTTGTAAAAAGAAAACAATAATTATTTTCAAATAAAAATATTTAAAAAAAAGAAAACTTTTATAAAAAATATATATTCCTATTTTTTTTGATACTATATATTTTTTTAAATCATTTTTTTTTCGAAGAAAAGTATTTTAAAATTATATATAAAACTATATCCTTTATAAAAAAAAATCTAAAACCTTAAATTATTATTTTTTTTTACTAAAAACTGCCCTAAAAATCCCCCCCAAAACTTGGTAACCATTTTTTTCTCTCTCTGTATGGCAATTGCATGGAAAAGTCATCGCAGAAAGGTCAAGTCAAGTGAAATTGTCGAAGACAAAGCGAGAAAGCACGCCGGGGCTGAAGCAGTGAAGAAATTATGTCAAAATTTGAATTAGCAGCTGAGAAAATGAGGAGTGCTGGTGGCACTGGTGGACTCGTAGACTCGTAGACTGGCAGACAATGGAAACGGGGTGGATGAATTAATTTTTCCTATCAGCTGTGGCCTGGCACTGCTGAAAAGTGGCGGAAAATGGCAGCCGATTCGCTGGCTTTTCACTTTCGTGTAGGTTTTTCTTCGAGATCGTGGATCGTGGGCCTCTTGTGGTTCACTTTTCAGTTTTCCATTCGACGGCGGCGGCGAGAAGAGAATTATTTCAGCGGCGATAGAGTGCCGTTGACAGAAGTGGTTTTCCCTTTTTTCTCTTTCTTTCCATCTGGCTTTTCCTTTATCTCCACTCCAGCTCCAGCTTGTGGTTTCTACTGCCCTTGGCGTGCGGAGAAAATGCATTTTCCCACTCGCCCGGCTCGCGAAGAATGGGGAAAACTGCATTAGAAATGAGGAAAAATCAGCGGTAGCCGTGAAAATTGGTTTTTGGTTTTCAGTTTTTCTCTTTCCTGACTTGAATGCGTTTTTAAAAGAAGATATAATTTATTTAAAACATTTTTCTTCAAAAGTTTTATAATTATTTTTGATTATGTAATGATATTGAGGGTTGATAAGCATCATTTTAATGTTTGAATAATTTTTTTCTTATTTATTTATAAAAATAAAACTATTTATTTAACATAAACCCTCATCAAAAAATAATAATTCTCTTAAGCTATTATTGCTTTAGTCTTCTAGTCCCTGAAAAGTTACTTCAGTATTACCAAGTACCGGGTATCATATAGTCATAGTATATAGTGTATAGTATATTATATATATATATATTATAGTGTATAATATATATAATTAAGTACTTTTTATACTCCTTAAAAGTCTTGAGTGTCAAGTACCGGGTATCATATATTAACAAAACCAAAGCCACATCTTTTATTTTTAATATTATGGTAAGTGTTTCCAAATCTTTAATCATTTTAGGACTCGATACTCTTGGATTACATGTGCCAGGGTACCGGGTATCATATCTTAGTCTCTCATCCTTTAAAGACTTGTTACTCTTGGAGTACGAGTCATCTATAGTATGTATCATCTATACTATACTATATATATCATCTATTAGTATAACGACCTATACTATATCATCTATACCATCATATAGTCACATTATGTTATTTATACTCCCAACCACTTGACTGTCAAGAACCAGGTATCATATCTTAGTCTTTCATCCTTTAAAGACTTGTTACTCTTGGAGTACGAGTCATCTATACTATGTATCATCTATACTATACTATATATATCATCTATTAGTATAACGACCTATACTATATCATCTATACCATCATATAGTCACATTATGTTATTTATACTCCCAACCACTTGACTGTAAAGTACCGGGTATCATATCTTAGCCTTTCATCCTTTAAAGACTTGTTACTCTTGGAGTACGAGTCATCTATACTATGTATCATCTATACTATGTCATCTATTAGTATAACGATCTATACTATATCATCTATACCATCATATAGTCACATTATAAAATTTATACTCCTAACCACTTGACTGTCAAGTACCGGGTATCATATCTTCTCCTTATTATGATGAACCTTTTAACAATCTTTAATATTTTTAAGACTCGATACTCTTGGATTGCAAGTACCGGGTATATAATATCTTTATCTTAAATTCTCCAAAAACTTGTTACTCTTATAGTACGAGTACCGGGTATCATATAGTCACAGTATAATATTTACACTCTACTACCCACTACTTGAATTTCAAGTACCGGGTATCATATATTCTTATTATTATATAACCTTTTTAATATATAATATACATATTTTTTTAAATATTTTTAAGACTCGATATCTTAATCTTTAATCCTTTAAAGACTTCTTATTCTTGGAGTACGAGTACCGGGTATCATATAGTCACATTATATTGTTTATAGTCCCTACTTCTTGACCTTAAAGTACTGGGTATCGTGTGGTATGCTACCCCCAAGCCAAAGCCACTTCCTTACTCGTTTTAAGCTTTTTAAAAATACTATTTTTTAAAGAAAAAAAAAAATTATAGTTAACCATAAATGGTATATTTTCCACAAGCCAGATCAGAGATCTTTAGGATCTCAGGCTGTGGTCCTACTATTTTTAATCAGTCATGAACGATCAACCCGCTTACTACGGTGCGGATGCAGTGCGTCCGTGGCTCACCTGGCCGCTGGTGAATGAGGCGGTGGAGTCGGCCCTCAAGGCGGTGGTCAAGACCTCCCCAGCCTGGTCCGCCCAGCCGAAGAGAACCTTTACGCCGACCGGCTCTAAGGGAAGTGGCCAGGCCCAGGGTTTGCTGCTAACCATGCCCGCTTTTGTGGGAAACTATGAGACCTCCTCTCGCGGAGGAGGGAACTCCACCCTGGCCTGCAAGCTGGTGACCTCGTTCAGCGGCAACTCCCAGCGGCAGCCCCCCCTGCCCAGCATCCTGGCTCACGTGTTGGTTTTCAGCCACCAGACTGGCCAGCTGGCAGCCATCATGGAGGCCACGGATCTGACCACCAGGCGGACAGCTGCCGCCTCTCTGGTGTCCACCAAGTACCTTTACTTCCGGCGCTTCGGTCCAGACGCGGAGCAGAAGCGTCCCATCACGGTGGCCATCGTCGGATGCGGCGTCCAGGGTCAGACGCACGCCCTGGCCTTCTGCCAGAGCTTCCGGGTGGAGAAGCTAAACCTGTACAATCGCTCCAGGGCCAAGGCAGAGGAGCTGGAGCAGCTCATTACGAAGGAGTTGAGGGGTGGACAGGCGGTGAAGGTGTGTGTGAGTGCCGGGGAAGCCTGCCACGGGGCGGATGTCATCTGTGTGGCCACTTTCGCCACGGAGCCGCTCATACACATTGAGGACTTGAAGCCCAGCGGTGGGGTTCACATAAACGGTGAGTAGAATTACAAATTAAGGAATAAATTATTTAAAAGATTATCCAAGCGGTGGGAGCTGGAGAGATTCACTTCTCGGAGGTGGCTCCCAGTGTCTACCACAAGTCCAGAGTCTACGTGGACTGCTATGCGAATGCCGCGGCGGAGCTGGTGGGCCTGCCCGCCCCCATCACCGCCGAAGTGGGCGAAGTTATTCTCGGCCAGGACTATCCCGCGGAGCAGGACATCACCGTTTTCCAGTCAATGGGTGAGCCATCCTATAGCCATCTCTTTCAAGTTCGCCAACCATTATGCACTCTTTTCGAGTATAGCCTTCTTTATCTTTTCGAAACTTTTTCTTTTCTCAAAAAAAACTTTAAAAACTAACAACAAAGAAAACAAACTTAAGGCAAAGAGTGGAGAGTGGAGGCTTCTATCCTAGTTAACATTTTTAAAATTATATTTTTAAGACAACAAAGATGTAAAGAAAAAGCAAGAGAACCTAAAAATAAATCAAACAATTAAGAATTTAAAAAATTAAACCAGAAGAACTCACTCTAATTTCAAATATTCTTAAAGGAATGGCTTCGGAGGACGCCTGTGTGGCCCAAGCAGTGCTGGACGCCATCAACGCTGGAAAGGACAAGGATGAATGACACCACTGGCATCCCATTTCCTCTGTATATACGTGTATATATCAAAAAAAAAAAAATCAATTGGAAACATAACAATCGGTTCGCTCTACAAACTATAGAAACTACAACAAGCCGCGATGGCCGGCTAGCCCGGTCACTTCCAGATCACAGTCACATTCGTGTCCTTCTCGATGTCCCGCTCGATGGTGCTGGGCGACAGGCCCGTCTTGCAGCAGATCTCATCGAAGCTGATCAGGCCGGTGTACATCTTCTGGCGCCCCGACGGCACCGAACCGGTGAACACCGGATACTTGTGGATGCAACGGATAAAGCGATGCTGCAGCCCGAAGATCACCATGCGCCGCTCGTCGATGTTGTGCTGCTGCGGGCACAGACGCTGGCAGATCGCCCGCAAGGTGACGCCGTGCGTCATCGAGGCGTAGAACTGGAAGATGCGCTGGACGCTGGGCAGCGTCTTGTCGGGCCGCAGGGCCACATAGGTGCGGCAGGCGCCGCTTAGCGCAGCGCTCTGGATAAGGTGCTTCAGGTTTTGGGTCATGTACACGTTGCTGTACTTCAGAATGGGCAGCAGCTGTACGACGCCATAGTAGACCAGGTTCTGGATGCACGACTTCACCAGGTCCGTTTCCACATCCGCCTCGGCAGCGATCCGCGCCACATGATTAATGCCATTGATGTAGGGAAGAATCTAGCGGAGAACTCGAATGATTATGTGGACAGTTTTGGAGCTATGCCCGTACCTGCTGCGTGGTCAGGTCCCAGTTGTCCAGCGGCGCATCCCTGAGGTTAGCCAACAGCAGTGGCACCATGTGATCCTTCACCGGCGGCGGATCCGGCTTGTGCATAACGATTTTCAGGTATATGGTGTTGTCGCCCTCGACAATGGTCGCCACCTTGCGCTCATTCAGATCGCGCAGCACAGTCTCGAAGATGTTCTGCAGCCGGCGCTTGTCGTCCTCGCGCGACAGGAAGCAGGACTCCTCCTCCATCATGATAAGGTACTCGGATAACTTCTTCACCACCGGCTCGTACTGAACACTCCGCGCCCGGGAGTCGCAAACGAAGCAGAGATTGAAGAGGAAGGCATTGCGGGGATACTTCTGCTGATCCTGGATACCCACCGGATATCCCACGATCTTCACATCCATGGCGTTAACGGTGAGGATGCAGCGCTGCAGATGCTGCTTGGGTATAATGTACACATTGATGGCGTCAAACACGTCCTTGGAGATGTAGTTTTCGGGCACCTGTTTGCGGACAACATTGGAGCTGCTATCAGTGACTATTGGATGATTATCTGTGGGAGTCGGCTCACCTGGCAGCTTATCTTGCAGCCCGCTGTGGCGTGGAACTCGCTGAGGAATATACACCGGATCTTTCCCTCTGTACTGCCGCCTCCGGAAGTTCCAGTTGCGGCGACTCCTCCCGCCGCTCCGGTTCCGCCGGCCGTGCCGCCCCCTCCGCCGCCGCTGGTGCTGGTGGCTGTCGCCTCGTTGGTGTGGGAGTGCATTTCGATTGTTGCTATCACCGCATTTTTAAATCTGGCAGCGCCTCGATCCCCAAATCTTAGTGGATTCCGCCTCAAAGTTCTTGCTCATCGGTCAGGTGGAAGGTCACACCAATATGGCCACAAAATACCGAATTAATTTCTGGTATATTTCGAGCTTTCTCCCGCGAAACTTTAAATCGATATTATTTGATATTATTGGCACATTAATGAAAGCCTTAAATATATATTAACCAAATATTTGTGAATTTGTGTATTAATGAAAGCTTTTTTTTTTAACTTTCATTTTTCGCGCACTTTTTCGAACCGATTGTTATCGATAGTGTCGTGTTGAGTTTTGCCATCCTTGGATGTCAGTGACCTGCCGCCTCTGGTCACATTGTTGCAAAAATTGTGGCCCAGCCGGAACATTAACAATTTAAATCATAAAAACTAGCCAATTTAAGGAAATAAAATGACGAACGAAGACGTCGGAGTTAACAATGTGGCCGATCGACTCCAAGTGGGTCCTCGCGAAGGTGTAACCTATCCCATTAAGATGAAATACTGCGGCCACTGCACAATGCCCATCGAGGTAAGTTCCAGCCTTCCAAAATTAGACCATAATGCGGCTATATCCCTTAAATGACATTCAAATCTCACTTTGAAGTACTGCGAGTACTACCCGGAGTACGAGAAGTGCAAGGAGTGGCTGGAGCGCAACATGCCCGATGACTTCGAGCGCCTGAAAATCGAGGAGGAGTCTGCATCCGCTGACGGCGCCGATGATGACAAGAAGCGCCAGAAGCGCGGCGGCAAGGGCCTGCTCCGCGTCAAGAAGAAGGAGGATGTGCCCAAGAAAATCTGCGTCTCCCGGGCTGCACGTGGCAAGAAGAAATCGGTGACCGTTGTAACAGGACTGAGCACTTTCGGTAAGTCATGGCGTCGAATCCTGCAGATTTCCAAGGGGTACACGCCCAATCAGACTCCATCCGTCCGGATAGTCCATGTCCACATCGGGAAAATGGATATGTGCCGAGTCATTGTCTTATTTTTCAACAAAATCACAAGTCCTAGTCTTTAAGCTTTTATTGTTGTGGCTAATATTTTGTAAAAAATATGTTGCAGACATTGATCTCAAAGTGGCCGCCAAATTCTTTGGCACAAAGTTCGCCTGCGGATCCTCGGTTACCGGCGAGGACGAGATCGTTATCCAGGGCGATGTCAAGGACGACCTCTTTGACGTTATTCCCGACAAGTGGTCCGAAATCGATGAGGACGTCATCGAGGACTTGGGTGATCAAAAGCGTTAACTTCTCTTAATTATAATTTACTATTGTTTAGCTTATTTCGTACGCTACATCAACAGGAAAATGAATTAAAAAAAAAAACGTTGAACGACTAAACGCCCCAGCCTTTGTCATTTTTGTGGCGGTGCCTCAGTAGTGTCTGTGGGCGGTTCCACCTCCATGGGCTGTTCCGCCGGAGTGGATTGCTTCTTAGCTGCTGGTGCCTTTGGCGCTTTATTCGTTGCTTCTGCTGCAGCTTCCTTTCCTGCCGGAGGAGCCTCTTTGGCTTCTTTGGCCTCCTTGTTGTCGGCTCCGCTATGGAAGTGCTTATAGCTCAGCTGGATGATCTTCTCGTTCTCTTCGTCCGTCAAGGGCACCTTGTTGTCGTCAATGAGCTGCAAGAGTAAGAATTGTATAAGCTGGTCCTACAATAACTTGTCCCACTCCCCACCAGCTGCGTGTGGAGGGCACTGGTCGGCGGATCGTTGACCATTTGCAGAATCTCGTGCGACTTCAATCGGTAGGAAGCCAGATCCTTCACATAGCTTATAATGGATTCCCGCGTCTGGGTTTTGCACGGCGAGTCCTCCAGGTATTGCAGCGCCTGTTGAATTCATAAAGTACTCCATTAATTAACAAATTTGGTGAATATTTGGAAAGTATTTCGAACCTCGTAGGTTACAGTCGCCAAGTTCCGCATGCCGAACTTCTTTTTGGTGCTCTTGATCTTCTGGAGGATCTTCATCACCTCCAGGTTGGTCAGGTACGAGTATGTCGGATTAATGCTGGAGGGCCAAAGCAAATGGTTACTTATTCTTGTAAATATTACAGATTCAAGGCATATTCCTACGTTTCCATGTTGTGGTTCCAAAACCGCAGTAATGTTACCGTTCGTGGGTTTGATGAAAAATACCAACAGAATGTACCACTTTCCAACACTTAATTAGATATCGCGGGGGAAGGAATTTCACCTGTTGGAGAGGTTTGTGAAATAAAAGCTGAATATTAAGAAAGAATTGTGTCTTTTATATAATCTATATGAAACAGCTATAATAATGAACATGTTCTAAGGCCTCAAGTATTATGTTTTAGTAAAATTTTATTATAAATAAAAACTCCTAAATAACTCCTCTCTAAGATTCGCACTTTCCAACACTGTTCATGAGGCAGCATTTAAATCAAAGCGTCTTTTTGGTTAGCCGGCAACCGGCATTTTATTTACACCCAATGTGAAACAAAACGATGTGTTTTATTACAAAATCATAGTAGGCCATGGTGTAATGTCAAGTCGTGTAGGTAGAGAGACTCGTTCCAGTCAGTCATTCGCACTACAGAAGTAAAACGTTCAAGTCACACAAATATTACATTTGTAGGTTTTTTTACTTTCCTAAAATACTACAAAATTTTAATTGAGAGGAAAAAGACTGAACAGTAACATAGGACACGCACTACAATATTAAACGAGTGACATTGCGAATAAATCTGACCATCGGTCGATCTCTATCCGATCCGAGTACGCGCGCGATTTCGTTTTTAGTCTAGTTAGTGTTATTAGTTTAGTTTTTAGTTAAGCAGACGCCCGGAGTCAGGTAAGTGGTCCGCCATTAGGGACGCCCGACGCTGTTGTTGTTGCAGTTACTGTACAGAAACTAACGGAACATAGGATGTCTTGAGAAATGGGACTTCCATTCCAAGTAGTTGCTTCCGACATTCCAGTCGACATCTCTGACAGCGTCGGGCAGTAACCTGATTGGAACACAGTCTGATTTATATATTTTTTGCAAGCACAGGCAGAGGCGACATCATGACGACCAGCACCGTCGGGGCCAACGAGAAGGCCAAGATCAAGGGACAGAAGAAGCGCGCCAACGATTCCCCAAGGGTCTGGCGCAACATCCAGTCTATGCAACGCCACTTTGCCCAGCGTCGTCTTCGTCGTCTAGGGCCAGCCACCAAGGAGAGCCGTCGCGCCGATCGTGCCCACCGGGCCGCTGCCCGTGGCCAGATTCCCAACAATCCGGAGCGTCCCAATCGCGGCATACTGGTGTGGTCGATGCTGTGGCTACTGATTGCCTCTGGCGGCCTGATGTTGGGGGGCCTGGTGGACCTATCGGGCGCTGCCGACACCATTAGTGATTTCATAGACAGTTACACCAATCAGTACAACGTGATTATCCACGAGAAACCTGGTTACTGCGAACGACATGCCCGATTGGGAGCTATGGTGGACCACGCCTGGGATCAGGTGCTCAACCAGCCAGACGCCCTTGAGAGGCTAGAGCTCGCCTTGGACAACACCACGTTCAATGTGAGTATCTTGTGATTTTTTGGCCATGACTTCCACTTCTGAAATGTCGATAAGCGATTCCGAAATTCAAAACGTTGGAGCAGAACCACTTTTGGTGTTCTTTTTTTTTTTTTTTTTGTATCCCAGCCCATAATTCCTGTTGCAGGCCATTGCATTGGTAGGATCGTCGGGTGTGGGCAAGAGCCACACCGCCCGATTGCTGCGGGAGAAGTTCCCATGGCCGGAGAACGTGAAGACCGTCGCCTGGGAGGACACCACCGCCCTGGCCCTCATCACCAGCATACTGTCGCACCTGAAGCTGTGCGGACGCAATCTCATCCTCATCGACAACATGACCCCCAAGGACATGCGCTACATTCGCTACATCAATGGCCTGATACGCACCCATCCGGAGATCGCCAACGGAACGGCCAACAAGCCGAACAAGAAGTACGTGACCATTGTATACATCATCAGCCTGAACCGACTGCTGCCCGAAGAGGAGTTCGAGTCCCAGAAGCTGGCCGTTCAGAAGCTAATCAACACCCACATGATCAACTACAACGCCATGGAGCGGCCCCAAGTGGAGGACTGCATCCGCCGCACAGCGCGTGTCGAGGGGAGGCAACTGACTCGCGACCAGGTCGTGGATATCATCTACTCGATAGACTACATCAACGCCGGCTGCAAGCCGGTCCGCGCCAAGGTCCTCATGTACGGGACGCCCATCAACCAAAAGCCTTAGACCCACCAGCTAGATCTCTAGCCATAGACTAGGAGCGCCGTTAGCGACTCCTACGTTAGTTTTAATTCAAATTTCGTTTGTGTACATACTTTAGAAACAGCCATGACATTCCTCATTGGATGAGCGAAGCCAAAGGACCTGCTAGCCAGCGATCGACGTCAAGACTAGAGAACTTTCAAAGTTAGGAGAACCGTAGACCATGATGCAGGGATTGAAAATCTTCAGAGGCTTTACTTAGGCAGCAAAAACAATAAAGTTTCTTTTTGGAAAAGTTTAAGCCTCTTCATGTTTTTATTAGTTTTAAGCTTAGTTTTTAAACTTTAGTTTTATTTTAGAAAAATGCTTTTTTCCTGTGACATTCATTAATTTTTTCTTTCGAAAAAGTTTCTTGAATGTTTTTTTTTAAACTAAAAAGTAAGAATATTTAATAAGCAAACAATTTAAATTTAATGTTTATGTAAAAAATAAAAGAACGAAAGTTGTAAAATTTGTCACAAATTTTTTTCAAACTTTCAAAAAGTTGAAAATTCTTTGCTTAAGTTTTTTTATTTTTTATTTAAGAAGTATAGCTTAGTATATAATTTTAAGTTTTATTTAGAGATCCACTCGTATAATCCACCCACTTGACCCACTTTTTCGGAAACCCAAAAAGTATGCTATGGTTTTCGCGCCAAACCCTTTCCGACCTGGATAATCGCTTCTGGCCACGTTTTTTACTTATTTTTTTAACTCTTTTTTTTTTTTTTTTTTTTTGAGGCTTCTGGCTGACTGACTTCTGCCTTGTTTGTGCTTTTATGGCCGACAAAAAAAAGAAGCTACCACCCCGTGCTCCCATCTCTGTTATCGGGCGTCGTGTGGCGGCCCGATTTAATATTTTATGATGGCCCTGGCCTACAAACAAATAAAAAATCATAAAAAAAAAAACGGCACACCAGAAAATTCCGACTCCGACTCGGTTTCCCAGGGTCAAGTGCGTGTAGTGTTATTTATTTTTTTAGTTGTGTCCCGCAGGCGCACACGACGTATGCGTGATGGGCGGTTGCATTGAGACGACCCACTTCCGGACGCTCCGGAGGCCGACTACGCCGGACGCATTTTGATTTCTGCTCCGTATTTCTATTTTTTCCATGTCTCCATGTGTTTTTGAGGGTGCTACGATAACAGAATCTGGAATCGCATCGGCATTTAAACCTAATTTGGCAATTAGCTAACAATGGCTAATGGCTTAAACGCTCTTCGGCTAATTGCTGGGGGGCGGCTATAAAACTGTTGCCCATTCCATCGACAATTTGTAATTAAAACAATGAAGTTTTTATTGCTTTGCAGCGTCTGCCTGGCGGGTATCCTGCTGCACCACCTGCCACTCTCTCAGGTGAGTCAAAAAAATTATTTTTTACTTGAAAATTTTTTACAAATCTTTAATCTTCTGGCAGAGTTTTTCTTATGAAATCATTGCCGATGAGAGAACCTTGAATCTGGTTTGCGAGGACCAGGACAATCGTGGCAATACCCCACTCCGCCAGATCATCGACATCAGTGGCCTCCATTTCGATGTGGCCGACGACATGGAGACCCTCTACTACAACGGGGACATCAAAATAATAGGCAGTCTGGTGCGAGGGCCGGTCACCTTGGAAGCGGATGTCTATCGGTGGGAGCGGAGTCAGTGGCTGCCCACAGGACTCTCCGTAAAGCGGGATAATTTCTGCGTGGCCCTCAAGAATCCACTGGAGATTTGGTATCCGGTTCTCAAGAAAATCGGCATTAATGTCAACGACTGTCCTCCGAAGAAAGGGGTAAGTCAAGATCTACTATTAGATGTTGCCTAAAACAAGGGTCCTACAAAGTATATACCTTTTATAGAGAGCCTATACCTTCAGGAATGTGAGCAACCACGTTTTCGTTGAACACATGCCCTTCGCCGCTGTCGCCGGTGACCTCAAGGCTGTGGTGCACTTGGGCAACG
The DNA here is from genome assembly GCA_035047585.1 of Drosophila monieri. Taxonomy (NCBI): domain Eukaryota; kingdom Metazoa; phylum Arthropoda; class Insecta; order Diptera; family Drosophilidae; genus Drosophila; species Drosophila monieri. The sequence goes on along the minus strand of JAWNPJ010000061.1, from coordinate 6,576,823 downwards.
GTGGCAGAAATACCTGTGTGGTGATTTACCTCAAGGTCTACAACCATTGAGGCTTTCTGGCTGGATGGATGGCTAGAGGTGGATCTGGGAGGGAATCCGTTTCTCTCTGTTTGCATAGTTTACGGCACTAGCTCTGCTCGACTTTTTATGGCCAGATTTTGCCGCGTTTGCTTAGCTTCAATGGCGCGTCCCCTGTTTATGGTTAAATAACTAAATGATTTGCAAATACAAGCGAAAAGCGACAATTATTTCATATTCATGCACTCGAAACAGAATGCCAGAAATGCTGACTACTTTACTGCCCCGGCACTCTATTTAGATATACCTGGTACTGTCTTTTCCCTAAGCCCTGAAACGGGTATCTCTTTTGGTTATTTATAGACTTTTATGGCAGTACTGAAAAGTATGCTTTAAAAATGTATACTTTTGTGAGAAGTACCGGGTATCGTACAGTTTATTTCTCTTATTTTTTGTCGCCGGGGATGGTCACCTTAGCCCAGTAATCCGCTTCCAGTATTTGCCCAGAAGCTCAGGTGCGGCGCCATCCATAACCGAAGCCACTGAACCACATTCGCCTTTGCGCGTGACAAAAATTGTTGTATATCTTCGGAAATTTACAATGTTTGCTGATGGTTGCTTGTTCCTCCTTCTTGTTTGACGAATATATTTAATTCCTGACGAGTGCACGTGGTTGGTTGGGCGTTGCGGTTGCGATTGCGATTGCATTTGTCATGTGAATCACTTTAAAGTCGGTGCTAAAAATGGGATAAACATTTATTCTCTCAACTAGGGGGCTCATTAAGGGGTTTATGGTGTCTAAACAGAATGAAAAGTATTTATACTCTTATTTGGTTAAATAATGATACTAAAAACTACTCTAAAAGGTCATACTTTGGAGGGAATATCATTAAAATAAATATATGAATTATTTTATTTAAAGTTTTGGGCCTAAAAGCTTGGCAAAATATTTATTATTTCTTTCTCATAACTCTTGGCTGAGCAAATATATTTTTATTAATTCTTGCGCTAAAATCTGAAGCAAATATTGGCTTCTAATGGGTCTCATTTGCATAATACTTTCAACAGGGCCATTATTTATATTAATTTGGATCTCTAAGCCAATAAATATTTTAGGCTGTTTGTCTGTAAACACTCTGCTGGAACGAGTTTCTACTTCAGATTCAACTTTCGAGCCACTTTAATTAAGTAAACATGATATAATACATTGAAAGATAAACTTAATTTAAATATATTTATTATTTAATTCGAACAGCTCGATTATCAATCATTCTAATTGCCAATCCAGGCTGTTACGAAATGTCCCACTGGTACGTGGATGATGAAATGTTCGAGTCTATTTGGAATAATTAACCCGCCGTTTCCGCTTTCCATGAATTGCTATACGTTTGGGCCTATTTGTTTTCTTGACCGACGCTATCTGGTAATTGTTTGCCTTCTGTCGCAACAAGAAACAAACAGCCGAGTCACAACAAACAATAAATTCAAAATAAAAACACCAACACTAGCTCCTGGGGAGTGCCAGGAGTAAAAAATATATCCAAGCCATAACTACTACAGATTTTAGACGATGGCAAAGGACAGTGCGTTTCATTGAGGCAAGGCTACAAGAAGTTAAATAATATTATATCAAAAAATTAAATATTATTTCCAAGCCACATCGCTGGCTTTAAAATATTTTCAAGCAAAGCTTGAGACTAGAGAGACTCTTGTTTTCTGAAACGCACTGCTTGTTTTTTATGCAAATCAAAGCTTTGAGTTCTCATTGCAATGCAGTTTAATAATACAACTGGCACTTGTTCATATGCACATGATTCGATTACAATCCGCTTCATAATATTGGTCACAGCTGATCTGAGCCGATTGAAACTGTTTGCATCATAAAAAGCGGTATTAGTTATCCCACCGGGCTACCACATACCGCTTTCAACTGGTCATGACCCGTTAAGATCGGTTTCGAGCCGGCTCTAGCTTCATACATATGTTGGTGGTGTATATATGTACACGTGTGTATGTAATATAGGAATTATAAAACAATAATCCATACAAGAATTGGCCCACAAAGGGCAAACCTCTTCTTTTCCTAATTTTTTTAGGGAGGTCTCAGAACAAATTGAGAAAAAAATCTAAAAAATATTTCACTTTCAGGTATTGATGCAGATCGATGGGGAATCGATCCACAAGCCTTTAAAGACATTCCGCTTAGGAATCGGGTGAGAATTGGCAAAGATATAGACATCGTTCTGGGCCATATAGGGTGAAACACATTTTTCGGAAGGGGTCCCCTCAGAAAAGTTGAGAAAAAATTACAAAAATTTTGTTCTAATATTTTGATGCAGATCGATGGGGAATCGAACCACCAATCTTTTAAGACACTCTGCTCAAGAATCGGACAAGAATTGGCAGAGATATAGACTTCGTTCTGGGCCATAAAGGGCGAAACCACGATTTCCCTCATTTTTGTAGGGAGTCCCTCAGAAAAATTTCGAAAAAATCTGAAAAATATTTCGCTCTCAGGTTTTGATGCAGATCGATGGGGAATCGACCCACCAATCTTTTAAGGTAATCCGTTCAAGGATCGGACAAGAATTGGCAGAGATATAGACATCGTTCTGGGCCATATAGGGCGAAACCACGATTTCCCTCATTTTTGTAGGGAGTCCCTCAGAAAAATTTCGAAAAAATCTGAAAAATATTTCGCTCTCAGGTTTTGATGCAGATCGATGGGGAATCGACCCACCAATCTTTTAAGGTAATCCGTTCAAGGATCGGACAAGAATTGGCAGAGATATAGACATCGTTCTGGGCCATATAGGGCGAAACCACGATTTCCCTCATTTTTGTAGGGAGTCCCTCAGAAAAATTTCGAAAAAATCTGAAAAATATTTCGCTCTCAGGTTTTGATGCAGATCGATGGGGAATCGACCCACCAATCTTTTAAGGTAATCCGTTCAAGGATCGGACAAGAATTGGCAGAGATATAGACATCGTTCTGGGCCATATAGGGCGAAACCACGATTTCCCTCATTTTTGTAGGGAGTCCCTCAGAAAAATTTCGAAAAAATCTGAAAAATATTTCGCTCTCAGGTTTTAATGCAGATCGATGGGGAATCAATCTACAAATCTTTTAAGACACTCTGCTCAAGAATCGGACAAGAATTGGCAGAGATATAGACATCGTTCTGGGCCATATAGGGCGAAACCACGATTTCGCTCATTTTTGTAGGGAGTCCCTCAGAAAAATTTCGAAAAAATCTGAAAAATATTTCGCTCTCAGGTTTTAATGCAGATCGATGGGGAATCGAACCACCAATCTTTTAAGACACTCTGCTCAAGAATCGGACAAGAATTGGCAGAGATATAGACTTCGTTCTGGGCCATAAAGGGCGAAACCACGATTTCCCTCATTTTTGTAGGGAGTCCCTCAGAAAAATTTCGAAAAAATCTGAAAAATATTTCGCTCTCAGGTTTTGATGCAGATCGATGGGGAATCGACCCACCAATCTTTTAAGGTAATCCGTTCAAGGATCGGACAAGAATTGGCAGAGATATAGACTTCGTTCTGGGCCATAAAGGGCGAAACCACGATTTCCCTCATTTTTGTAGGGAGTCCCTCAGAAAAATTTCGAAAAAATCTGAAAAATATTTCGCTCTCAGGTTTTGATGCAGATCGATGGGGAATCGACCCACCAATCTTTTAAGGTAATCCGTTCAAGGATCGGACAAGAATTGGCAGAGATATAGACATCGTTCTGGGCCATATAGGGCGAAACCACGATTTCCCTCATTTTTGTAGGGAGTCCCTCAGAAAAATTTCGAAAAAATCTGAAAAATATTTCGCTCTCAGGTTTTGATGCAGATCGATGGGGAATCGACCCACCAATCTTTTAAGGTAATCCGTTCAAGGATCGGACAAGAATTGGCAGAGATATAGACATCGTTCTGGGCCATATAGGGCGAAACCACGATTTCCCTCATTTTTGTAGGGAGTCCCTCAGAAAAATTTCGAAAAAATCTGAAAAATATTTCGCTCTCAGGTTTTAATGCAGATCGATGGGGAATCAATCTACAAATCTTTTAAGACACTCTGCTCAAGAATCGGACAAGAATTGGCAGAGATATAGACATCGTTCTGGGCCATATAGGGCGAAACCACGATTTCGCTCATTTTTGTAGGGAGTCCCTCAGAAAAATTTCGAAAAAATCTGAAAAATATTTCGCTCTCAGGTTTTAATGCAGATCGATGGGGAATCAATCTACAAATCTTTTAAGACACTCTGCTCAAGAATCGGACAAGAATTGGCAGAGATATAGACATCGTTCTGGGCCATAAAGGGCGAAACCACGATTTCCCTCATTTTTGTAGGGAGTCCCTCAGAAAAATTTCGAAAAAATCTGAAAAATATTTCGCTCTCAGGTTTTGATGCAGATCGATGGGGAATCGACCCACCTATCTTTTAAAATACTCCGCTCAAGAATCGGACAAGAATTGGCAGAGATATAGACATCGTTCTGGGCCATATAGGGCGAAACCACGATTTCCCTCATTTTTGTAGGGAGTCCCTCAGAAAAATTTCGAAAAAATCTTTAAAATATTTCGCTCTCAGTTTTCGATGCAGATCGATGGGGAATCCAACCACCAATCCTTTAAGGTAATCCGTTATAAGATCCGTAAGGTAATCCGTATAAAAGATATAAGATCCCTTTAAGAATAAAAATCAGTTCGAGGTACACATTACTCATACGCCACGTTGTACATTAAAAAATATAATTCCCCAATAGTTTTCTGACTTTAAAAAGCAGAAATGACATTTAAATAAGGAAGAGTGTGGTGGTTGAATGAGTTTATTGAAATAATAATCCACATCTAGAATCTGCGCATTGCTCATACGCCCCGTTGATTCATAATGCATTTCATTCAGCGCTTGAAATTGGCTTCCTAAGGCTCGCACAACATAATTAATGAGGAAGGCACCTATGCCAGACTCTTGACAGCAGTGGGGTTAGTCTCTAGGGGTTTATTAATACCCTGGCCATTAAAATGAAGCGTCTACCAGGAGGAGAGTGAGGCCGGCCCCGTGATGGAAGTGCAAAGTGAAGCCTAGAGCCCAGGGTGTTTGCTTTGAAAAATGCGAAAAATAGTTAAGGCAAACAGGGTTTATGGGCCAATATACAGAACGGTAGCCAAGTACCTACTATTTGTACCCTGTTATTGTATGGACATTGTTCAGTTCTATATATTTTCTGTCGTTTGTATATTTTTGTTTGTACTATTTTTTGTTTTTTTTTTTTGCAAATGCTATATTTGACTTGACGTTGCATTGGTGGCCTGGCCTGGCCCTGCCCGGTGGGTAAATTGCATGAATTAGGTGCCTTTATTTATCGTATTTATATAACTGAACCGAGTGAAAAGTGTAAATAAATGAGAAAAGAGGACAAAATAGAGAGATGGGAATAGAAAATTGGGAATAGGAATACGAGTACGGCGAATACTCGTACTCGGACGAATCGAATACTCGTACGAATAGAACAAGAAAATAATGTTACGAAATGCAAATAAACGGAATGTCAGTGCAGCGCTTAGTGAGCATTAAACGTCGTACACGAACGTTATCCGAGAGTTACAGTTGCAGTTAGATACAAATACAGATACAGATACATTTACGGATACCCCGAAAGCGCGTGCGTGTTTGTCTTTTTTATTTATTTTTTTATTTTTTTGTTCTATCTTCTAATAGTTTTCTTCTTTTTTTTTTATTTTTTATTTTATAGTTTATCTATTTACTCTTCTCATTGCAATTTGGTGGACAACACGTCACATTTTCTAATCTTGTTGCAAGTGCAAAAAATAAAGATAAATATTTAGAGTGTACGACGTTAGTTGTGGTGAAGAAAAGGGTTAACATTGTGCAATCTGTGTAAATATTTTTATCCATTTCCCTCCACAAATACACACAGGAACAGGAACATTTGTGTATTTCTTGTTAATGTGAATTTAATGAAAGAATCTGCCCGTCAAGTTGGTATTTCAATTTCGGTGACAAGTGAACCAATTACAATATATATTACTTATTAAATATATATTAATTAATAAAGAGTTCTAGCCGTTTCGGGCTAAAACAATACAGTTTCTTGGGAATCTCCCGTCGAGGGCATTCAGCCCCTTGAATGGGTTCATTTCCTGCTCTCTCTCCGACGACTCTGACGTTGCAATTTTTAATTTGTCGCATGTCGTGCCAGCTCGTCTCTCCCCCACCTCCTCTTACCTATAAAAAATAAACAAAAAATTGACAAAAAAAAGAAATAAAAGCGAAATCATCCCATCACCACCCACCCACTCTCATTTGATTAAATAAAGAAACAGCATTTAATCAAAATGAGAAGAGCAAACACGCAGAGTGCAAACAGCGAGTGCCGTTCGCATTTCGCTTATTAAGTAAATAAATGAGAAGAGTATTAAATTAATTAAATAAATAATATTTTCAGGAACAAACAAATAAACAAATAACACATTTTATTGCGCAAAAAGACAAACAAACAAATTTTTTCTGCACTTTCGAACCAAAAAAAAAAAGGAGAATTATAAACCGACACGCAAAATAATTATTTCGGGTTTTTTTTCGGGTTTTTCTATTTAATCGCAATCACAATTGCAAAACCTGGGATTACGGATATGGGATTACGGATTACGGACCATGGTTAAGCTATAGTATCGCAGGTATAGAATGAAACACGTGACCATCACGTCCGAACCGTAGCCATCTCTCGGATATGCTTGGCTGGCTTGGGCTTTTGTTTGATTATTTTTTAATATTTTTTTTTGCCCGCCGAAAAGTCTTGTCAATTAGCCACAGTAAGCCATAATTGCTTTGGGCTTAATAATAAGAATATTAGCTAAACGCCGCAATCATGCGACCACTTTTCATCTGAAGGCTGTCAGACGACTAGGAGTTCGGGTTCGGGCTCGGATAATTTGTCCGGATAATTGCATCTCTCCCATCTAATTGCCGGGCTCGGATAATTGTGGAAAAACGTCGACAGACTGACTATACAGAATACAAGGAAGAAATTTGATCAACGACCGTTTAGATCCCCCACATCTCTCATGCCTCAATGAATAATTTTTTGTATTAAATTATTTATTTAACTATTAAGTATATGGTATTAGTACTACAGTGGGGGTATTAGCAATAGAATCAGTGGGTAATTGGGTACCTTCGGAGATGATCTCTCATCCAAGACCACAAGCCGAGTGGAATTTCTCCATGCTAATTGAAGCTCAGAGTCAAGATTGAGTGTCTGTATCTTGTCGATGTATCTGTATCTGTATTTTATGCTGTGAACGCAAAAATTGTTGTTTTCTTAATTTTCTCAACAAGGAAAAGAGTCGCAAACAGTCCAGGTAAATGGTTTTTAAATAATAATTCAAATTAAATACAATTTTATAGAAAAAATGAATTATAGCCTAGCTATAATTCTCAAGTGGTTCTAGTTCTGGCACTTTTTAGTATTAAGATTGGGTTGTTACAATTTTTTAAACTAAATATATGCTTTTTAAGCATATTTTTTTTATTTTCTTATATTTGTCTTAAAAATGTCTAAAAATTAATTACTTTTCAGTGTCCTTATAATTCTCAAGTGGTTCTAGTTCTGTCACTTTTTAGTTTGAAGACTGGGTTGTTAAATTTGTTTTTCTAAATCATATATAATATTTTTTCTTCTTATATTTGCCTTAAAAATTTCTAAGAATAATTCCTTATAATTCTCAAGTGGTTCTAGTTTCTCAGCCATTAAGAACAAGACCTCCTTTTGAAATCTCTGACTGAATAAACTCGCCTCTGGATTTCAGTTTCTTCTTTTATATTTAAGAATGATTCATCCTAAAAAAAAAGGAGAACAAATCGCATTAAATACTAATGAAGACCTAATGAATTCTAAAACTCCAAATGAGCTTAATTAATTGGAAACTCGTTTCAAAGAAATTATGCTAAACCAAGTTGCCTGATTAATGGACCATAAATTCGATTTATGCTGTCGTCCGGCCAGACTCTTTTATTTATTAATTATTAAATAAAATATTTAAGAGAAATCAGTGACCAGTGATGCTTGCAGTGTATCCGGAAGAAGGCAGAGCCGCAAGTGTTAAGCCCCTTTCTTGATTTGTTTTTTTTTTTGTGTGGGCTTTGTCTCAAAGTGTTAAAGCAAATTGACTGACCCCTGGTTAACCCCTTGCTGGCCACACACCCACTTGGCAAAAGCCAGCCGACCGTGGTAAATAATACACAATAAAAAAAACAGAGTTTTATGGCCAGGAAAGGGGTAGACTGGCACATTTATTTGGCCAATTGGTTATGGCCTGCGGCCTGCTACAGTGGCCCATAAAAGTCTTTGACGATCGTGCCAGTTGGGCGAAAATGTACGAATTCCGAATCTTTTCTAGCATTTACCTGCGAATCGTAAATACTTTGGCGGGTGGAAAATTTCTGTCCAGCTTAACAATTAATCTTCAATTAGAGTTGGATATCAATTTGCGCAATAAGCGCCGTTTACAATCCTCGGCATGGCGTATTAAGTTTTATCGTTTGTTTGACAAAAATTGCAAATTGGAGCAGAAACAAAATTTCGATTAGCATGGAGTCTATTGATGGGTTTATAATAAAGCTTTCCACTCACGACGGGCTTTCCATCCCGAGAGACCTTGGGGATTCCATAATCAAGAGATTTTCCAACTGGATCTAACTGGATTTTGTTGTGCCTGCCAATCGATAGATAGGTGTATGAGTCGGATATAAAGTCGGGTCTCGTGTGTAGACATTTCAATTGAATTGAGTCAGTCATTAGCAATTAACACTGTGGACATACATTAGAGCCCCGGCAAGAATTTAATTGCCATCGAACAGCCAGGCACCTGGCTTAATTGATCTCTCTTGGCCCTACACTTGAAAAAAAAGGACAGTTTTCAAGAAAAAATAATGTTTATAGATCGTATAGTATATTAAAATATATAAATAATATATTTTATAAACACATATTTTTTTAGGCAATTTTTTTTAAGAGAATGGCAGAACCAGCTTCGAGATGGAAAGCCATTCGGGGGTGCGGCTCTTGGCTTTTAGGAATTTAGCCACTTGAGGCCGACTTCTGTAACAGGTTCAAAGTAAATAAAAAAAAATCAACAAAAGACACAAAAAATGACCAAGAAAAATGCCTGTGGCCAAGACGAAAAAATAAATAAATAATTAATAACAAGAAATAGAATGATGTGTGTAAGAAATTCTTTTTTAAGTTTAGCTTTCTAGGGAAATAAAAGTATAAAAAATAAATACTTTTCCCTAAACAATTTAATTAAAATTTAACAAAACTGACAAGAATGTGAAAGGAAAAATGAAAATCCCCAGAGAAAGTCAAAATAAATGTCAGTGGGTGGGTTCTTCCATTTAGGAATCTGGAAACCAGGAAAGCAAAGCCCAGTTTCTGCTCTCCAATCTCCATAGTACACTAGTTTTCTGCCATTCACATCTGACATATAGCATTGATCCAATGACCCTGCTGATCATGAGCTGCAGCTAAACATAGAAGCAAGGTTGTTCTTTAACATAACTTGGAGCTTGGAACCTGCATCCAAGCATCCAAGCACCAAGCAGTTCTGCCTGGCTTCCTTCTCTCAGTCACACACACCCATGCCATGCCATGTGCCAGTGCAGTTCTTTTTCGAATAGAGTGAACCCTAATGGGTTTTATTTATAGAGCTAGTCTAGACTCTAGACGGTAGAGTGTGAATGTTACTCATGCGACATGTGGTACGTGCAACGCCGCAACTGAATGTCACGGGCATTGCCTCGAATCTGGCTAGTCTCTGGCTACACGGCTCTTTCTCAGCCGAACTGAATGGGAAAATAAATGAAATTCTTCGGCCCACGGGGCGTATGAGAAATTTCCCGAAAAAAAGAAATCAAGTAGCCGCCAGGTGGTCGCTTAAAAGGTTTCACAGAATATTATTTTTTATAAATTTGGTTAAAAATAAATAGATCTTCATAGAAATTATAAGTAATAATTATAAAAAAAAAATTAATTTAAAAAAAAATTATGTTTTTAGAACCTAGACCTTTAATTGCTTTTTGATTTTCTTTTTAACGGCCTACTTTTTTCGCTCTTGACCTTAATCTACATTTCTTGTCACCATTTTCCGTTTCCTTTATTTCCACTCAGTTTTCTATTTTCTATTTTCTGTTTACAATTTTCCTCATTTCCTTTGTTTTTCTTTTCTCTCAGTTTTCCACTTAGTGTCCCCTTTTTAGCCATTTCCTCAATGTCCCACTGACCACTCTTTGGTGTTCTTGTGCTCTAGGTCTCTCCTCCTCGAGTCCTTTTGTGTCTCTCTTTATTTTATTTTCTTGTTGGTTGTGCTTCTTGGGTTTTGCCTTAACATTGCACTTTAAATCTCTGCGACGTCACTTATGGTGGAACTCTGCCAAAAATGTAACATAATTAAGTGCATAATTAAGACAGAACTTGTTTATTGTAAAAGGTTGGGATTAAGGCAAGATAATTAAGTAAATAATTCAAAACAATTTTATATTTTAAAAAATATAATTTACTAAACAGACCTCCTGAAAAAACAACAGTGCGTATGAGTAATATAATGGAAAAATAAATTAATATTATCCCTTTTTTAAGTTAATTAGATGAAAATATATATATATTTTTATTTTTTATATATTTTATTATATTTTATATATTTTATTATTTTTTATATATTTTATTATTTTTTTTTAAATTAAAAATAATATTAAAATGCAATCTAACCTCTGCAACAGTCCTTATGAGTAATATAATGTAAAAACTGTTGAATATTATTCCTTTTTAAAGATAATTAGATGAAAAAATATGTAAATTTTTATTTTTTATATATTTTATTATTTTTTTTAAATTAAAAATAATATTAAAATGCAATCTAACCTCTGCAACAGTGCGTATGAGTAATATACTCTAATCAAAATAATTGTCACACTTGTGTGACTTTCTGGTCCACCCTAGAGCACTTGCTCTGTACTTAGCACTTCACCCGCCACCACCCACTCCACCGCCCCCTCGCCCCCCTGGCTGCTGCAGAAACGTGCGGCATTCTCAAGGCCATTCCAACTGATTGGAACTGAAAGCGGAGTCCGCGTTCTAATTGGAATCCACTTACAAGCCCAGAATCACACTGGCAGTTGGCAAAAAAAAATTGAAAACTAAATAATTTAAAGCCAAGAAAACAAACTAACAACAAAAGCAGGAACTGAGGTGGTTTTTTCTCTCTTTATACATTTTTTCTTCTATTTTTTTTTTCGGGGGGGGGATCAAGAAACTGCCAACCCTGAGCAGACAATCACATCGCTCTTGTTAGCCGGTTCTACAAATGCCATGTGTACGCATTTATGGCCCAAAGACATAAACACAAATACACACATCCATCCACCTATCTATATATCTATCTATCTATCTATCTATCTATATCTATTTCAACAAAAACAAACATACTTGTGCATTTTTTGATGATTTTTTTATTTCTCGCTAAATAATCATGTACGGACATTTTGAGTTTCAAGAGACATCTTATTAAATATTCTTCTTTGGTTTAATTTTTTTTTATTTTTATTTTTTGAAGTAAACAAATCGGTCAACGGGCAACGGACTCTGGCACGTTTTATTTTATTTCTTTTTTTTTCTGCCAAAAAACAAAAAAACAAAAGAAATAAAACACTCGTTTAAATAAAACTTCCGCAATGGCAAAAATCTTGGCTTTGACTTCTTCTCACTTTGTTATCGTTCACCAGATGGCCCAAAGATGATTGCCTTTTTCTCAGTGCACTTGCAAAAAATAAGGGGGGAGTTTGCTTTTAAAGTTTGGAGATGAAAAGGATATTGATATATATCCTTTTTTTATTGATTTTATTTAATTAGTAATATAGATATTTTAAAAATCTTAAGCTAATAAAATAAAAGAAAAAATTATATCAGTTTAATCACAAATCAGAGCCTGAGCTAAAAAGCCTACGAAAAATATTAATTTTTTATAATTTGTATAATAAATAGTAATATTTCTTCTATTTTTATATTATCTTTATAAATTACTATTATGTTTATTCATTTTATTAATGAATAAGTAAGTAATTTTTTTTTAAATATTTTCTAATGAATTCTTAAAATTGTGATTCACTTGAAAATCCCTTTTTCTCTCTTTAAAAAATCATTGTAATTAAATGTTCTCTTCGATTAAACCAATTAAATAATTAAACCATTTTCCTAACCCTTATTTTCTCTCTGTGTACAATGGCGCTTCTTCTGCTCTGCTCTGCTCTTGTTGTTGTCAGCGGGTTGGGCAATTTTTCATGAAATTTCAAAAACCCCGCCGAGTTCGAAGAACTCTAAACCTGCAACAAAAAACAGCCAAAAATTCAATAAAAAAAAAAACATAAACAGTCAAAAGGATGGATAAAAGAGGGGGGGGGGGGGGGGGGGGGGGGGTGGTGGTTCAAGAGGGGAGGGATCATAAAAAAATTTGCAAACAAAATGGCCGACTGCTATTTTTTTTTTTTTTGAAAACTATTAGAAGCGGTTCAGGGGCCATTGGCAGATATTTTGTTGATGTTGGCCAACTTCCAGTCGGCCGAGTGCATAAGAAACAACAAAAGCAACAAACACATAAACAACAAAATAGCAAAAACAACAAACAGACGGAGACAGACAGACAGAAAGACAGAAAGAAAACAAAAACAAAAAGAGCACTCGGATCACTGGTATTTTTAGTGTGTGGCGGCGCTGATTTACAAGGTGAACCGGTAAGGTAGGCAAGACCAGTTCAAAACCCCAGCGCGGGTCGCCCCACCGCCCCCTCCAGATCGGCCCCCAGATCCACCTGCTTCACAAACATTCACAGATTTTGAATAATTTTGGCAAGAGATGGCTTCTTACAACGTTTTCTTGCAGTCTTTAATTATAATTAATTTTTTTTTGCCCATTCATTGGCGGCTTATCAGTTCCTATCGCCCTTATCGATCGAGGTTTTCCCAAAGAATTTAATTGCCTTTGATCGATTTGCAATTAAAATACAACACTTTGCTTTACTTAGTACAAGCATAGAATCTTAAATACTTGGAGTCGGAGCTATTAAGATTTTAGTATCGATTCCCAAAACTGATATCTTGTTTGTCTCCTGACGTCTGCAACGAGGAATCCCACACGAAACAAATAATCAACAAACACAAAAAATAAATAAATAAAAACCAGACACAGATACTAATTAATTAATTAATAAAAATGCAACTCGAAATGTTTATCGAACTTTGATTGAAAATTATTATTATTGTCGTGCGACATTTCTGGCGATGACTCAGTGTATATTTTTTTTATAAAAAAATTATAGATAAAAATATCGAGGGAATTGCCCCGATACTTGAGACTTTCTCAAGAGCTTTCCAAAATCGTAATTCAATATATATTATTTTTGAATAAATCTCCGCCTCAAATCGCCACTCCATCCTTCAAATATTTCTAAAATTAAACAATTATAAATAAGCTCTCGAGTCAATGATTATACATTTGTTTATTGTTCTGCCCGGCGATTGTTTTGATAATTTTTTTATTATTTATTTTTTATCTTTTCCGCCGATAAGGCCAACTCTCCCACATTTATTTAATTGATTTCTGAAGGGGGGAGACTTTCAAGGAGTTCCTATAATTATGGGAAGTGCATCATTTTGGGGAAAACCCTTGACCCGTTCATTGTCCTCGTCCTTGAATGTGTCCTTGGCCTTCACATATATTTTTTTTTTTAACCTTCCCATAATTCCATTCTCGCTTTTTTCTTCCTTTGAGTGGACTGCCTTGGACAAGTTTTTGGGTTCACATCGTTCTGCCCTACTTTGGGTTTCTTGGGAATGGGATTTATTTTGGCAAGAATTCCAAAAAATTAAGTCTCGAGTCTATTAAGATTAATTGTATATTTTTAAGCCTAACATTTTTTTTTATTTAAAAATTTATGAGGAAAGAGGAATCATTTTTTATATTTATTTCCTGTTTATGCTTTGTTTTTGGTCTATTTTTATTTTATTATTTTTTAAGGAAATATATTTAATTTTTAAATATTTAAATTTTTAATAAATATTTGATCCTTTACTAGTATAATTTCCCTTTCTTAGAGTATTAACAAAGTCAGGTGTTGCCTTTAGGCTGCTCCCGTTTCTTGCCGCTTCGGTTGCTGCCACTTTTTAAATTATTTTATTTTAATTTTTGTTTTATTTTTATATTGTTTTGTATTTGTTGTTGTTGGACGTGCGGCCAATTCAATGAAGGAATTTTGTCTTTTTTTTGTAATTTATCGACTCGGATGCTACGTGAGTGTTATTGAAAATGGGCATTTTTTTAAAATTGTTCAACTGTCGGCACCCAGGCTGGCTCTTGGCCTACCTCCACCCATATTATTATATATATTTTTTGGGTTTAATGTATTCAAACATTGAACTTTTGTTTGCAGTGCAGCTGACCATAAAGGTGGTTGGTGGGGAGGCGTCTGATCAGTTATAAGGGGCGTGGTCGCAACGGTTGTTGATTATTTTTGTTGTAAACATCTTGAAAAATCATTGTGTAGATTTTTTTTTTATTTTATAGTTTTATGCTAAATTTCAAGGAAAAGTGTACAGCTAAAAGATTGAAATAAAAAAAATTAGATTATAATTCACATGCAAACGGCAGAGGCACAAAAAACAAATGTAAACAATAGGAAAACAGAAATAAAAAAATGTATAAATGTTAACAAGATATAGAAGTCAGTCGGTTGGACAAATGCACGGAATTATAACTAATTTTTTGCATTTTATTTTTTATTGTGTAGAAGTTAAAAATGCTGTCAAACTTACATATTTTTTACTGCCCATCATAAATAAGGTGTTTTTATGGTTAGTTTTGGTTAACCTCATAATAAATATTCAGTAGCGACACTAGCCATGGTTTTATTTATTTTTTTTTCTAAAATAGAATTAGCAGAGTAACTAGACAATAGGGTTTATGACTTAATCCTTTTTGTTGAACAAATTTATTAAAAATGAAACAATACTTAAAAATAAATACTACTTTTTTGTTAAAAAATCAATCAATTAATTATCCCAGCTAAGTTGTAAGCATTCTATTTTTGCCATTACCCAGCAAGGCATTTAAAAAATTATTCATAAATATAGACAGCAGAAACAGTGCAATTACGAGAGAAACTCTTTGTTTTGGATACTGGCTCGGCACTGCGACATTCATAAATTACCAAGTGTTTGGCACTTTTTGATGGATCGCCAGTCATTTGTCATAATGTTTGGATAAAAAGCCACAACACACAGATGCCGCAAATGCCCAAGATGCCAAAACTGGTTTCCATTCCAAGACGACAGGCCTCCCCCAGACAGACGGTTTATAAAATATATATCAAATATTTTGTCCAATTTGAATTATCTTTCAAATAAATTCCTAGATTGAAACAGAAACAGGAGAAGATATGATTTGGGTTTAAACGAATGTTGGATGCTCTTACAAAGGTTTTTACTAGGCGGACAAGCGGACATAGGGATAGATAGGGGATAGGGCATGAGGACATATATAAGGAACCTTGGAAGAGGTCCTAGAAATAGATCAAAAGTATTTATTATTTGTAAAGAAAATTAAGGATATGAAAGAGGAAAAATAGTATTCCAAAGCGGACATGAGGACAAGTGGACAAGCGGACACACTTTTCATAAAAACCTTGCCTGCCACCCAAAAAAAAATAAGTTTGTTTCGCAAGAGGCGAGTCTCTCATTGATTAGCAATTATTAAGCCAAAGGGTTGAAAGGGGTTTTGACCGGGTGGCACTTAGCAAACGGATGCTAATGGTCCACTCTAATGTCGAAGGCATTAATTGAAACATGCAAACAATAAACGTATTTTTCCCGCCCCGATTCGCCTCGATCTCTGACCAGATCGATGTCTGACCGATCACTCAGGACGGGGGAAGGCTAAGCAAAGTCTGGTCGGGACTATGAATAATTCCGAGCTGGGCAGCTCGAGTTTCACCTGCGACCAGATCGGGCAAATACGAAAAATGTGATGCCCATCAATTAGATAGTTCGCAAATTGTCGTTAATTGCAGTTTACATAAAAAGCCAAATAAATATCCGATCAGAAGTAATGTTTAATAGTTTTCTCAGTTGTTTAATGTTTCATTCTTCTCTCTTTTTTTTTCTGCCATAATATTTGTTATTCCCTTGCCTTTCTTATTATTTAATTTAATTTTTATTTATTATTTTTTTTTTCTAAAGCAGCTGTGCTAATTTTTTTCTCGCCATTGTTTGGAAAAACTTACCCTGAGAGATTAAGTACATAAATGATATTTACCAGCCGGTTGGAAAGAGCTTACTACGTCAATTTGTGTGGCGTGTGGCAGTCGAACAGAGGCGGCAGCTTTGGGGCAGGGGAAGGTCGTCCACAAGACCCATAGAATCTAGAATTCAGAATTTGGAATAATAGACACAAATGTGTCTCTGGTGGTAGCATTGAAATGTAGTTCGCATTTGATAGTCAAGGTCTCTCCGGCATTCAATTTTTGACTATTTTTATTTATTTATTTTTTTTTTTATTGTTTTATAAATTAAATTTTTGGGTCTGTGGGGGATGTTCTTTTTCGGTTATGGTTCTGGCGGTTCTATTGATCTATTGTGAGAGTTCTCAAGTGTTTTTTTTTTTATTTTTTATTTAAAGTTCAAGTCAGTTTGTGTAAAAATAAAGATACTAATGCGTAAGAAAGTTTAATCTGGATAACTGTGTTTTTTTTTTAACTTTTTTTGGATGTGTTTAATATTAAAAAAAATGAGATATGATACCCGGTACTTTTCATTAAAAAGTAAAAGTAAAAAGTAAAAGTTTTCATTAAAAAACTTAGTTACATCATTTTCAATCATAAAAAAATAAATGAAAGCCACCGATTTTCCAAACAATCTCTAAAAATAAATCACTTAATGTTTTTTTTATTAAAAAGGAAGGTAGGTTATTAACAAAAATTATATAAAAAAGGGTAAAGCGTTAAGGACTCGGCCATTAACTTAATGAGCCATAATGGCAAAAAGGAAAATAATAATAATACAATAAAATCAAGTGGGCCAGGTTCGTGCAATTCCGCCCAAGATCAGTTAATTTCTTAAAAAATACACATATATATTTTTTATTATTATCACAAACGGCCTTGCATAAGCCACGAGGAGGGGAAGCGAGACAGGGGACAGGTGTAAAAAGGAGGGAGAGACAAAGCTGGGCATTTATTGTTGGCCAATAAAATGTGGCATAAAAAGGCCGAAAAACAAAATAAAAGTTACAATTGAAATGGATCCAAAGGCAAAAAGCGACATTCTTATTTTTGGGGTGTGGCTGTCTCGCAATCGGAGGGGTCTGAACTTAAATTCAACAAAAAATTAATCACTGATCATGGTAGTACTTCTTGCCGCCAACCAGACAACAAAATATTGCGCATACGCCACGTGCAACGTCTAAATGAATGCAAGAAACAGGTTAGAAAGGTTTTGTGAATGATTATTTGGCTTATTATGAGAGCTTTAGGTAGTTTATGAAA
This sequence comes from Drosophila monieri, assembly GCA_035047585.1. NCBI lineage: Eukaryota > Metazoa > Arthropoda > Insecta > Diptera > Drosophilidae > Drosophila > Drosophila monieri. Next base: position 6,559,179 of record JAWNPJ010000061.1, on the reverse strand, counting down.
ATAATTCTGTTTATAATGAGTTCTAAATCTTATTCTTTTATATTTATTCTATTATTCCTGTTATTTTTTCATTTATTGTCTATTTTTATCAAAAGAAAAGTAAGAAGTACCGGTTATCGTATATACTCTCTCTTAACTTTCTGAAAAGAGAAGTAAGACATGTACTGGGTATATACGATACTCTCTCTTAACTTTGTGAAAAGAGAAGTAAGAAATAAGAAGGAGATAAAAGGAGAAGAGGAAAAAGAGAAGTAAAACATGTACCGGGTATCATATACACTCTCTCTTAACTTTGTGAAAAGAGAAGTAAAACATGTACCGGGTATCACATACACTCTCTCTTAATTTAGTAAAAAGAGAAGTAAGACATGTACTGGGTATCATATATCCTCTCTCTTAATTTTGCGAAAAGAGAAGTAAGACATGTACTGGGTATCGTATATACTCTCTCTTAACTTTCTGAAAAGAGAAGTAAGATATAAGGAGATAAAAGGAGAAGAGGCGAAAGAGAAGTAAAACATGTACCGGGTATCACATACACTCTCTCTTAATTTAGTGAAAAGAGAAGTAAAAAATGTCTAAATTTTATAAAAAAGAGAAGTTAGACATGTGCCGGGTATCATATATACTCTCTCTTAACTTTGTGAAAAGAGAAGTAAGACATGTACTGGGTACCGTATATACTCTCTCTTAACTTTCTGAAAAGAGAAGTAAGACATGTACTGGGTATCGTATATACTCTCTCTTAATTTTCTGAAAAGGGAAGTAAGAAATAAGAAGGAGATAAAAGGAGAAGAGGAGAAAGAGAAGTAAAACATGTACCGGGTATCATATACACTCTCTCTTAATTTAGTGAAAAGAGAAGTAACAAATGTATAAATTTTATAAAAAAGAGAAGTTAGACATGTACCGGGTATCATACATTTAATATTACTCACTTTTTTTAATATTTAAATATGTATAATTTTTTAGAAGAGCTATTTAATGATGTTTTTCCTGTTTATGTATTCCCATTACTCTGACAAGCACCATCAACCTGTTGAGTTTATGTAATTGTTAGCCTGGCCTTTGTCTCTACTACTCTACTGTATTTCTGGCCCCACTCCACGCCGATTTAAGCCTGGTTAATGTACGTCCTTGACCACCAAAAAAAAATTAAAAAAAATAAGACGTGACAGTCGAGTCAAGAAATTGTTTTTCACAAAATCCAAAAGCAAGAAAAAAAGAAATAAAAAGACGGGTGGTTCTTCGGCAAAAAAGTGCAAACTGCAAAAATCAGTTTTTGGAGATCCGGTCGTTATTTCGGCTTCAATATCGTATCGACCGATCCAATCCGATCCGATCCGATCCGATCAGACCAGTTTGCGATTGCATTGCCGACTCCGGCAAAAGATTTATTTATAGACACTGGAACTGGCACTGCACCGACTGCATTGGCTTTTAACCTCCATTTGGGACACGCGGCGTATGAGTTATGTCGATTGCGGTTCACTGGAAAATTATGCGACACGATTTTCGCAAAAAAAAAAAAAAAAAAAACAAGAAAAACAAATATGAGTCTGAGATGCAGAGGTCATTATTTACGATTCTCCAAAGAAGTTTCTGCAAAGTGTTCTTGGCTTTCAAGTATTAATTATTAGTGTTTTTTGAGGGGAGTTGTAAGGGCTTACTTGGTACCCTGTAAATATTTAAAAAATTTTATTAAAACATGCAGATATTTGCAGTAAAAAAATAAATTAAAAGATTAAAAATAAGAAATAATTATTAATACCTTTTTAATGAGTATTACTTAGTCTTTATATATTTTATTGTAAATCATAAGTGTCTTTAGTCAAAGAAGAAAGAATCCTGCTGGGGGAGCGCCATTATCTCATTATCGTATTTAAGTCAACTTAATGGTTTTTCTGGATTTTTGGAAGCTACGTCTTCCGGACGTGGCTGTTTCTCGCTCTTGGCTCACTTATTGGTGTTATTTTTCTTTGTCAGGTGCAGGATGTTAAATCAGCTAATGGTGTCGCATATTGGCAAGTCAGCCAGTTGATTAGTTTCATTTGTGTTTCTTATTTTTTTCTTCTTTTGGCTTAACTGTGGCGCTGGCTCTCGTGTTTGCTCAACTTGACTCGACTTAACCCAACCCAAAACCCCAAATCGAAACCATAACCAAAACCAAAACCAAAACCCAACTCAACCGAACCGAACCGAACAGAGCCGGGCCGGACGAACGGTCCACGGATTCTAGTTTCAACCGGCCCCAAGCGGTTTCAGGCTGTTTGCCAACTCAGACTCGCCTGCCTGCTGCCTGCCGGTTTTCAACAATATTTATTTAAATACTCTCCATGAGGGTACTCGGCATATAACTTGCATTTAGACCGCAGTTCGAACAACAGGAAGTGATGGAGGAGAAAACGAATTTGTCCGCTTAGGAGAGGTTTTGGCTACAAAATGGATTTTTGAAAGGATTTCTTTTTGGATTTTTTAACATAAAAAAATAAATATTACTTTTAGTTTGTTTTTTAACGATAAACAGTGTTGGGTGGTTAGGTTTAAGTTTCTTTTCTAACATATTAGGCTGTCCGCTTGTCCGCTAAAGAGAGGTTTTAGTTAAAACAAAGGTATTTCAAGAGATATCACTTCCAAAACCCACTAAGATTTTAGTTATGAGGTCTTTAAGCTTCTTTAAATCAAAATCTATAAGAGTGTATAAAATATTTGAACAAAATAGCCGCAACTGGCCTCTCCCACTTGCTTTCGTGCTTGGATCGGATCGTATAAAAATCGAATTGGACTTAAAGGCACTATAGTATGAGCTGCCTCCGATCCGAAGTCGAAGAAAGACAATTGGAATTGGAAGATTGATGGCTTTGACTTGGTGGGCTCTAATGACTCAAAGCAGGCCGTCCCATTTCCATGTCTCACTCCAAGGGAGTGATAACTGTTGATATAGACTGATATGGGGATACCGTTAGGAGAGAACTGGGCCTACAATTGAACTTGTTGGCTCGCGTGCCAAAAAACTGGGCTTTTTTTTGTTCAATTCTCGAATTCAACGTCGCAATAGAACAGGCATTCTTTGGAGTCTACAGAGTCTGGAATGGTTTCATTTTTCATCGAAAATAATTGTTTATTGAATGATGGAAGAAACAAGAAATTCCCATACTCAATCATCATTTGACTTACAGGAGTCTTTTGTTACTAAACAAAAAGCTAACGCATCCATTAGGTATCATATGATCTGTGTGATTTATGTTGTTTCTATTCCCATTTTTTTTATTTAATGAAGTGAAGTGAGAAATTGCTCAGCTGCCCTGTAAATGGATATTTGATTAGCCATGTAAACGGTTCATTTTTAAATAGATTTTATTCGCAAGGCACACAGTTCTTAGTTTATAAAATAAAATACAAAAAGAAACTAAACAGCTTTCACGTTGAATACCAACAGCTGTTTAAACTGTTGAGTAATTATTTGCATTTTTTAATGAGCTGTTTACGCTCCAAGATGAAGATTTCAAATGGAGTAAAAATTATAACAACTCCTCAGTGCCTCGAATAGACAAAAGACTCGACTCGGCGGCAATCAAAAATAAATGTACAATCATTTTATTATCTATTTAAAGTACCTCGTTGCCGGCCAGAGTGATTCAGAGTGATTGAATGGGAAATCCAACCCCCAAACAGATCCCCAAAAGAAGTGTCATGCTTAGAAACCAATATTTATGAGATTAATCGGAGCACTTTAGGTTTTTAATTAATTTATAATTCCATAAAGTGTGTGCTTTTTCCAATCACTAAAGATTAATGCTATCATTTCTGCATCTGTGGCTTTTTGGATCAATCCAATTGGTTCTGGATTGATTGGAGAACGGACGAGTGCTAATTAATTGATTGAATTAATGAATGAAATGGATGCCATAATTGCTGGATGTGATGAAATATTTTTTTAGAAACTAAAAAGAAAAAAACAACTACTATAACTACTTGTTATGTGACGGGGAGGCAGTGAACTTGAAATGGTTATTAAATATTCAAGTGCGGTAGCCGAGTGCTAAGGCAAATACCCATATATTCCTCACCCATCTGACCCACATGGCTTTGGTTAGAGTCGGAGCAGTCGTCGGATTGTCGGATCGTCCAGATAACCGCTCCTATATGCTCCGCTCCTCCGTGCAACGGTGTTGGGCTGACAACCGTTTTGTCGCTTCCATGGAAATAGATTTACAGTTGCCGCTCATAAAGTGATTTGCAATTTGTGGAAGCCCAAAGCAAACACCGCACACCCTACACCACTCACCACGCACCACACACACCGCGCCACACTCGCCAGAAGAGTCCCAAGAAAAACCCACGAAATCTAACGCATCTTATCGCCAAAACAAAGCAAAGAAAAAAAGGGAAAATAAATCTCCCAGATACTCGAAAATATCTTTGAGATTTTCTTCGCCTTTTGGCCAGAGACTTTTTTACAAAATCATTGAAAGAGTCGGAAGAAAAATTTCACAAAATAATGAAATTTAAAAAGATATTTATTTTAGACTATTTTTGATTAAAGATAATTGTTGTTTGTTTTTTTAAAAGGAATACATTTTTTATATCCATTTTTTAAGACTTTTAATGATCTTAAATCCTTAGAAACAAGAAATTTATCTAAAAAATAATTTCTACTAATTTTCACACTATTGATTCTATTTTGATTAAGTTTCTAACAACTTACAGTTTCTTACCTTTACATGATTAAATTTTAAATTTAAAAAATCAAAAAATGTTTCTTCAAAACTAGTTTACAGGCCACAGACACCAGACACTCAAAAATTCTTTTCGAAGCTCAAAAAATTAAAATAATCTTTCCATAATTCGAGTTTCAACCTAGACGGAGAATACCAAGTTGGTCTGTGAATATATTATACATATCTTATCTGTCAGAAGGGTTTATCTTTTGCGTTAGTCAGCCGCTTGCCATGAGGCTAAAAAATAAAAATAATTCTTTGAAAAAATTAAGTATCTTGCAATGACTAGAGATGATTTTTGTCTTTGTTTTTGGCAGCTTTGGGGGATTTTTTCTTGTCATTGCTGCTGCTGACAGGTTAAGCAATTCTATACGATTTCATTATTTCATGAATAGAGGGAGAGGGGAGATGAGGGAATTTAGAATATATATTTGCACGTGTCGCGCCACCAATTAGCGCCCCATCATATTAGTAGTTACAGCTATCATGTGGTTTCAACGGTAATTGCATAAGCTATTAAAAGGCCTGCAAGTCTGATCAAATGTTCGAGATACACACTGACTCATCTATACATATTCGTTTATTCCCATTCGATCTTAACGAAATCAGCTTGGGGCAGATCAGTGCAGATTGTGCCTGGGGGCCTCTTAATGTGTGGGAGTCATGGGGATTCTCCAGTTCTCCAATTGAATCGCGCGTTGTTTTCTAATAAAATAAATTGGCAATTAAATGCGGCAGCCGCCACATGTCAGCATGCCAGCAGGCCAGCATGCTTCCTCCTCAAAAGTATCTTATAGATATAGATACCAAAGTGTATGCACGAGATACACGAGATTGATAAACTTCAGCTCTGACGACCAGCTCTATAGTATTATTCCATTAGGATTAACTGCGCAGTGAAAAAATATATTCCTCCTCATGTATATATTTTAATACCAAAAATATTTCAAATAATTTTTATTTATTTAATAATTTTAGAGATTTTTTTTGGTAAATCATTTGAAAATATCAAGTATACGTAGCGTGGTAAAAAAAGAATTTCATTTAAAACAGAGAAGATTTATGGGAAAATTAAATGAAAAACTAGGGAGTATTTGAACATATTTTCAGAAGTTTCCTTTAATTTTGTTCCTTTTTTTAAGTATTTATATTTGAGTTTTAAGAATAAAAAAAAAAATAAAAGAAAATAAGAATAAAAAAAAATATTAAGTATACGCCGTGTGGCATTAATAAAGTTATTAAATGATTATCAAATATTAAGTATACGCCGCATTGCACAAGAATGACTAAGACCAAACATGCTTATCTAACAGCGAATGCCCTGTAATAGATCTCCCAGCCTTAAGATCTGCCAGAGATGACCTTGAGGTCTGGGTTTAATGAACTGATCTCGTAGAAGAGACACTTTCAGTTTAAGAAACCAAACCAGAAGTGGAAAAAGAGTGCCATAGACTGAATTTCTGAACAGATTCTTGGAAATCGAAGAAGGCCAGAGGCCATAACTATCTATGTATCTCTTCATCTTTGTATCTATGTATCTGCTTTGGATTTGATGCTTTCTGTTTATCCGCATCTGTTTATCAATTTAATGCCTGCCTATATGGCACACATATCCACATCGATATCTCGTGACGTCGTCCGATGACGACGATAAGCCACGAACGAGATGACGAAAAGCCAAAAACACAATCGAGACACAAAGCGAGGATCGTTCAACGTCGCTCGTTTAAGCAAACAAATAAATAATTAATAAATTAAAAATGAAGCGATAAAAATTGCTTGATGGCTTGTCTGGGCATCTTTGGTTCGGCTTTTGTTTTTGTTCAATGGCTATGGGGGGGGGATATGGTAAGTGATACCATAGTATAATGGCTAAGTGCACTGGGAGAAACATTAGTTTTTTTAATAAAAAAAGAAATATAAAAATTAATATATTAGGAAATATTTGACTCTTCTTTATTCTCTTTAGAATCTAAAGAGAAATCTTTATATATTTTATATTATTTTTTTTTTTCTTATATTTCTATTTTTTTTCTACTTTTTTTTTATACTTATACTTTTTATATTTTTTTTATACTTTTTTTACTTTTGACTTTTGTATACTTATATTTTTTTTTTTATTATTTTTCCTATATCCTCTATATTCCTCTACTTATCTCATAATATAAAGCATAAATAATTCGCAGAACCACCTCCAAACCCTCTATAATTTTTTCTCAGTGCCTTATAGAGTCGCCGTAGATGGAGGGGCCTTTTGTTTTGTTTGCCCATCTGTTTGTTTGTTGTTTTGCATTAAACAATTGACGCACTCCGGTGACAGTGACACACAAATGCGATGAATATTATAAGAGAACTGCATTCGCCCTCCACTTAGCTCCCCCCAGCCCCCCTCTGGGATATATATTTTACATATATATCCTCGATTTTTATCAATGACTCTGAGCTGTGAGCTCTGAGCCAATTGTTGTCTCATCCCTACCATTAACGGCAATTATTGGCAATTATTGAATTAAGATGTGCTAACTGGCCGCAAATATACAAAAAGTGCAACAACGCCAAGGGGAAGGGCAAGAGGAAATGGCGATATCTCTGCCGTTAAATTCGTATAGGTTTTTGTTTTTTTTGATATCCGAAGCACACACATTCGCACACAACCCTCCGAAGTGGGCGTGGCGTCGGCACATCCGATAATTTCTAATGAAAGTTGAAAAGCGCCGCTTGAAGCGATTGGCTGGCGTGTGAATCCCACTGAGGATCGAGCCGCAACATGTTGCTGGCGCCATCGAACACGGGCCTCGAACCTGACGGCGATGCTGCGCAGTCGACTGAGGCACAGTGGGATGAAATGGATATAAGTAATGTTTTTAAATAAAAACTATTTATTGCTTTTAAAATATGCATTAAAATATTAGTAAATAAAAGGTAGAATATAATTATTTTTAATGACATAAATCCTTTTTAAAACATAAACCATGAGACATATTTTAATATTTATTTCGATTGCCTTTTCAGAAATGTATTATAAATAAAATTCAAATGGAAATAGTGACCTAATTTTATAACTTTAAACTGTAAGTAGAACGCTCTTTTATTTAATCGAAATGATTAGTTTTTAAGTAGACTTCGCTCAGTTGTTTGTTTAAAAACTTTTCCCCGAAATATTGCGCATAAACACTTGGTCTCCTATTTGCAAAATTAATTTGGTTGCGTTTAATTGGAAAACCAAACAACTAATTTGCAAGTAACTATTAATCCGAATTCGCTCCACTGTGATTAAAAAAAAAAAAAATTGAAAGAAAAACTTTAAGCTGGGAAGAAGAAACAGTAAACAAAAACAACAATAATTTGAACCAGTGCAACCGAAAAAAAAAAAAAAGCTCGTGATCCGCTAATGCGCCGCCGCCGCTCTCTTCGCGCGCGACTGCTCTTTGGCTGCCAGCTGCTGCGCCGACCGCGACGGTGGCAGAGGGCAGCTGGCGGCTGGTAGCCGGCAGCGACGTCGACGGCATGCAAACAGGATCTGAGCGTATATTACGTAGCGGTCGGCTTTAAGCCAACATCATTCCCAAACCGAACGCCAAACCAGCAGCAAAAGCATCAGCAGTAGCAGCCGCCGCAGCAGCAGCAGATAACAGCCAGCTGACTTTTTTTTTTAACCGTCTTTGGCATTATCATCCATCTGGCCATATCACATCTTCTACTCTTCTGGCCAAAAGTATCAACAACAAGAGAGTGTGTCTCTCCCCCGCAACAGCAACCGCAACAACAACAACAACAATAAAAGCAACAAGTGCAAAAGTGAAGTGAACTCTGCCGACAGCGACGTCAACAGCTCTCGGCCCAGACTCTCTTTCAGCCGCTGCTCAGGCTTTTCCGCTCTCCCAACCAGGCAGACTCCTCTGCTCGGCTCTCCTCGGTTTTCTCGATTTTCGCTTCGTTGGCGGCTTCGGCTTCGGCTTCGGCTTGACGGCAGCGACTTCGGCAAAAGGTTTTCGAGACTTCGGGCCGCATCGTAAATTACTTGCAAAGTTCATTTTAGTCTCGGCTTTTAATACCGTTTTAGTGCGTTTTCGAGTTGGTCGTGTTTTTTCCTGATCCGTTAACGAAAAATTCCAATAATATCCCCGAAAAAAAAATATATATATAAAAATATATATTCAAAAACGGGCTTGGACTGTTGATAATTTTTTTTTTTTGAAACAAAATTGGACATTTGAAAATTTTTTTTTCGTTGCACCACTCGAACGGAAATGTAAACCACTCGCCCCCGCCAAGAATTCTGAGCCCAGCTTCCTGCTTGAAAAACAAATAAATTCCTAAAATCAAGAACTGTTCGAAAAAGGAAACACAAAAATTCAATTACATAACATTTAATTGCAAAATCAAATAATACAAACGCCATATATATAATACCATAATTTACAAAAGCAAAAACAACAAATAAAAACAAAACCAAACAAAACAAATACAAACGCATTAAAAAGACGGAAGTGGATTTTTTTTCGTTAAGCGGCAAAGCGGCGCATCCTGTTTTGGGCTTTTCCACACGCGCACTCACACAGATACACACACACACACATACACACGAGTGCACTACGGAGTGGCTCTCTCACGATCGGGTATAAGAGTTATAACGGTAAGTGGAGCGACTGTTTTCTCTTAACTAATAATAGGATTAAGGATATTTTTTTGAAGAAGTTGAAATATTAGAAAAAGGATATTTTTTTTAGAAAGTATTAAAAAATAATATGCTTTAAAATAAAATAAAATTAAGAATTAATGAAAAAAAATAAAAAATTCTCCTGCTTCTACCTGCAATCTTAGTCATTTAAATTAATTTGCAAGTTTCTGGCCTGCTGGCCCGCTCAGAGGGTTAAAAAAACCAATCAGCCCCAAAACCAACTGGCACTGTTAAAAAATAAATAAACAAATTGCACAAACTTAAGCAAAAAAAAAAGAAAAATTTGAAACTGAAACCATAGCCAGACAAAAACAAATCTGTTACTCAATTCTAATGAAAGGCGGGTAGGCGTGGCAAATGGGGTTGTTCCCCCTATCTAAGCTGGGCACTGGAGTCGAGGCTTTGGCAATAAGATTTGTTTATAGGTTTTAGGGGGAAATGCGGATAGAAGAGAAGAGCTTTTAGGTCTAGGGTTCGAGTGCTCTTCCTGCTAAGAGATACATTTTTTTTCTATAATTTTAGAAATAATTTAAAATAAAATAATCACGTTGGGTGGTCCACACCTGCAGCTAAAAATAAATAAATAAATTATATATATTTGGTGGCCGACAGCAGCCATTTAAATGGGACAAAAATGGCCATGTGACGCTTTGTATCTGATGGATACGACGTTTGGGATTTTGGCATGCGCAGTGCAGAGAGGGAGATAGAGAGAGAGAGAGACACGGGGCGTTATTTAAGAGGTTGTGGCGCATGCGCAGCCTGCCAATCAGCATAGAAAACTTTCACTGTTGCGGCTATCTGGGGGATCAAAAATAAAAAAAAAATAACAGACAGATACAGATACAGATACAGATACAAAGATACAATTTTAGAGTTCAAGTCGCATGAAGATGCGTTGCACTGCAGGCGGAAATCCGCACACAAATTGCCGACTTCCAATCGCAATTTGCATAAATGTTGCGATAACAAATCACCTAGAAACACAACCAGCCACAGCCACAGCCGACACACAGATACAAAGTTCTAATTAAAAAAAAACTAATTAACATTTTTCGAGATATTTTTTTTTCTGTTTTTTTTTTTAAGCAAATAAAGGTGAGAAAATCAATTCATGACGACAGGCGCAAGTCGAGTGCCCACTTGAGTGGAAAATCAATGCACTTCCGCAAAAATCAGCAAACACAGGCAAACATCGAGATACAAAGATACAAAGATACAAACTCTAGTTTTAATTATTTTTGATTTATCTGCGAGTTTCAAGGGAGATTATCTAACTGTAATTATAAGAGAAGTATTAGGGAAAATTTGTCTAAATGACTTAAAAACGAGGAATCGTGGGGAGACAGTTAATAAATCAGATGTATCTCGATCTGGAAGTTGGCCATAAACAAGAATAGCTTCAAACTGGGCCATAAATCGCCAAAAAGTGGAAGATAGAAGCTCTGGGGATTGCTCGCCTGTTCTAGGTCCTAGATGATGAACAAGTTATCTGGAAGATAGTCTGGCGGCAAGGTCGTGAATCAATCAAGAAAAATTATAGCTCAGTTTTCAGTTGGAACGATAAAAGCTGTCGCCAAAGCCTCGAAGAATTATGGACTCGCCCAGCTCCAATCCCAATTTATGGCTGTATTCGGATGGCACTACATATATATAGTATATATAGTATATATGTAGATATAGATATAGATTCCTTTTGTTTTTGGTTGCACCTTTTCGGAGCAAGTGTTCGGGGGCTGTTGACGTTTCATCTACAAAAAAAAATACAAAAAAAATACAAAAAAAAATAAGTTTAGCTGATATATCTCCGGGTTGTTGATATCGTTTTCGCGATCGTTTACACAACAATTTTATTATTTTTTTGCGATGAAAAGAAGCTGGCAGGTTGACTTTATTACTCATCCGCCCCGTATGTCGCATGAGGCTTCCTCCCCCTTGGCGCGATCAGTGCCAAATGGGCGGTTAAATATTTGTGCCTGGCACAGCCTCGTTAATCCACTGCCCAAATAGTTAATACAAACTGCGAATTAGAGCGTCTTCGGAGTTGTTATCGCTTCATTAAGGCCATCAGACCACAACTCATTCAGCTTCTGTCTTCTCGATAAAGTAGTTCCTGGAACTCCGCTGTTCTAATCCTTTTTAGTGGCTAGTAAGGTTTAGATATTTTTTATGGCAAATGGGCAAACATTTCCATCATTTCTTGACCCAAAAAAATCATTTGTCATCAAGTTTGTGGTGAGAATAATGGCCAAGCATTGCATAAGCCAGGCAGCCAAGATGAATGTCGTCTTTTGTCGAGGGCAGGCCACTGCTTAACCTTTAGAATTTGTATCTATTTTTTTTCAAGGCTCTGGAAGGGAAAACTTTCCATAAAGAAGACAAGCAAGCCTGAGCTTGGGCGGAGGATGGGATCAGGTGGGAGAGGCTTTCGCCCAACAGAAAATAAAATAAAAAATAAATATATTACAGTAGCCAGCGGGGCTGAACAATGATCATTATCGTGATAAGGAGACCCGCTCCATGCCGGGTTTTACGATCAGGCTTTTACTGTTATTTATAGCCAAATAATTGCCAGATAAGATGGTATAGGGGACATCCAAGAGCGACTAGCCACGTACTAAGCACATATATGTACACATATAGGACCGATTCAAATAGCATCCGAAAACTCGTGTGTGTCTGCCAGATAAGATTTCGAATTTCATAATATCGCGTTTCGGAGTGATATGATAGTAGTGTGCCAGCCTCGTCTCAATGGCAAACATTGAACTTTGCGATGCCGGCGATTATATAACACATTATTCATTAAAAACTATACCACAAAGCCATCTCTTTGGCCCATTCCTCACTCTGATGGTTATTATTCTGCGACGCAGATCGTAGATTTTTTTTTGACACAATCAGCATCTCCAACAATGGATATTTGGTTTGGGAATCAAAATTCAGACAGGTGACAAGGCACTTTGTGTTATTATTCTGTTTTTGTGCTTTTTTTTGTGTCTAATGCAGAGGCCATAATCTTTTCACGCCAAGACTCTGGCCCGAAAATAAAGTCCCGAGCCAACAATGTGGGTTAAGCAAAGAGGAGCCGTCTATCTCGGTGGATTATATATATATTTCTATATCTATATCTAATTATTCCCCCCAGAGAGACGTACGAAAAGTGTGTGTAGTTGACGCTGAAGCGGAAGTTGTTATGACAGATAAAAAATAGAGAGGCAACCACAAATAATAATAAAAACTATACTACTTGGCTAGGAAAAAAAAAAAAAAATGAAATTGAATTCGAAATTGTACAAAAAGCGAAGCTCAATGCAATAATGTTTTGTGGAGTTGCTCTCTCTCTCCGCGAACGCCACTAATTGCATTCTAATCGCAATCGAAGGTCTCGGTCTTGGCCATGTTTAGTTTCAGTTTCAGTTTTTGCTCCATTTTTTTTTTACTTTTTTTTCTGTTTGAGAAATGTGGGAAGTTGTTGGCCAAGATGAGCACTGGCATACATGGCGTATGAGTGATATTACTTTTGGGGTGATCAACATGGCGTATACGTGATTTGAAGCAGAAAAGTCTGATTCTAGACTGTTCTAGGTCGGGTTTTCCTCAAACTCATTGGCCAATCGACCCTCTCGAGTGTCACTTCCTCCTGCGACTTTGCCGGCCGCCTAATCCCGAACGTGTTTATGGCTTGGGGATTGTATAACCGTCGCTGAGCAATAAATGGCCACTGGATGGGCCGATAGGAAGCAATCGATGCCGCCCGCCTGCTAATCTTTACGGCCTTAAACGAAATCAATCAATTTAAATTTGATTAGGCCGTGATTTCGACATCATATTTATTTGCCAGCGAAGCTCTCGCATTATATATATTATTTTGTGCACTACAGAGACTCCATGATATACGATGGAGGACGGACAATGGCGATTACAGAGCCTGCTGGCTGGTTATACCAATATAACGTTTTATGGCCAAATCACGCGAACCCACTCGACGCCGGCCGGAAATTGGCAAACAAGCTAGGGATCATATAATATCAGAAGAGGAAAAAAATTAAATATATATATTCCGAGCAGTACATCATATGAGACACAAAATCATTGTTATTAATGCGATTATTGTGTGCACAGTTGCGTGTTAATTTCGCTGTGAGAATTTCTCTTCATAGACTATGTACTATTATAGTATATACTATTATAGTATATACTATATATACTATGTAGATGCAATGCAAATCCCAATCCCGCCCACCGCTTCCATCGAGATTAACTGTCATTAGGGTCTTGTTATCAAATCTCGAAAATCAATTCAGTTTCTGTTTCGGTTTCTGTTTCTATTCCATTATTACGTTTCAGCGATCGCGTTGACATTCGCCAACAATTAAAAATCGGTCCAGCAGCCCACAACATTTTAATTATAACATAAACCCGAAAACCCTACTCCTGAGTGGCTGGGGAGGGGCGAGAGTGGAGTATGGATGGCTATTAAGTAATTGTCGTGCAATTGCTTTGGGCCGCAGTTCAATCAACTCGGCCGACACAGCCAAACAGTCAGCAAAGCGCGACCATTTATGGCCATGTTTGGGGGTTTTTTTTAAACTATTTTCAAGAGTCAAGTCTGTTTGTTTCTGTTACTTTCTCATTTATGATTTCAAGCAATATCTTTAATAATTTTTAAGCTCAACTCTACTTAATATTTTGGCCATAAAACTGTCTCAATTTCATGATTCTTGCAACCCCCATTTCCCGTAGAAACATCTCGTAGAATGGCCATTTCCAATTCTCCAGCCTTTCTGCTAATCAGCTCGAAATTCAAACCCAAATGGCCGGCAGAGCCCGTATCGAAATATCGCTCATACGCCGTGTATGCCCACAAACACACAACCCCTAATCCTCTTAGACAATTTGTCGCTGTTCCGATCACTCGAGTGACTGTTGGTGTTACTTTAATTAAAATATATATGTACTTTTGATGATATGCGGGGCCCAGTGAGGCTTTTCAGCCTCAAGTGGTCGAGTATCGGAGTATCGGAGTACTTCATAGCTGAAATGAAATCAGCAGCTAAAAATATTGGCTATAAATAGGCTAAAAAAAAAAAAAGAGTATGCATGCAGGCCTGAAAACCAGTCCAGGTTCCACTCCAGAAAAGAAAAAAATAAAAAAGAGAGACGCTGGCATTCACGTGACCAAAATTATGGTCGATATTGCGGTTAAGTGTGTGTGAATATTTTTTTTTTTGGCCATAAACCTGATTGCTGGAAATCATATTTCCATGTGCTGTCCGACGAGTCCCGGAATCAGTATTATTTTAATTAATCAGCCTCGTGATTGGCTGCCAGTTGTCCAGCTCACATTCTTCGCGGATGACCGACCTATTGGACTTGGCAACAGGCCTCCCTGAGTCACGATTCCCTTTCCTTTGGCTTTTCCTGTTTGGCCCGGTGGGTAGCCTTCGATTGATAAGCTCTATCAATCAGTCTCCATCAATCAGCCATTGACTTGTGTCGATGGCCTCTCAACGGCTTCAGGGCTTAGGTGCACACCCCGGATCGCAGATTAATTGATTTTAAACGATCTGTTGGAGTGTTGGGGCTCTGCAAGTGCCACAAAAAGTATTACAATATTATTCAGTAATAGATCAAAGGGCATTCGGCTTAGATGGTTGGGAAATGTGAAGGGATTTTTTAACAGAAATATTATTCAATAGAGAGGGCTTTTCATAATTTTTACAGATTGAAAAATATGAAAATATTTCAAAGCCTTTCCAGCAATGATATTCTATGAAGAAACACACTCTAGTCTAAAACACACTCTACTCTGTCTATAATTTTTGTATTTTATTTTCAACATTTTTGTTTCTTCAGTTTTCTGGCTCTTTTTTGTGCCTTTTGGCCAAAAACTGGGTCAGCCAAATAGCAAATATACAGCAATGGCAGCTCTCTCGATCTTCGCTTCCCTTCGGGCCAGATCCGCGACGAGGCTTAGCTGTTGGCCATAGCTTTTCGGCCCAAGTGTGTGTAGCCGTTGCCATATCCATGTGTGTGAATAAACCCAGGCATGTGTCAAGTGCCGATACCCTTCAACTTAAAAAACGGGCATCATACTGTTTGATTTTTTCTCTTTTTTTTTTAAATATTTTTTTTTGTATTGACACAAGTGGTGTGCGGCGACAGTTGGCGCTGACTGTGAAGTGAACGGAGTGTTAATGCCTTTATGGATCTATGGATTTATGGATTTTGGCAACTAATCGTTGAGAGATACCAAACGACGTCTCTCCTAGGAGTATTTCTCAGCTGCAGTTTGTAGAAAAAATATGGTTTATGAATTTTTTAGGGCTTCATTTTTGATTTAAATTCATTTTTATAAAATGTAAATAGTTAAAAAATCATTTAGAGAGTTTTTTAAAGGAAAAATTAGGAAAACGTAAGTTTTTAACTTGAAATTGTTCCAAAGTAGAAAACGAAACTCTTCTTAAATGATTCCCCAGAAATATATCCAATAAAAAATCTATTTATACCACTAGGTGTTTAATAGACATTTCCAATCAGTCATTGACATTCCATTAACTTGAATGACTTCCCCCCTTTAGTGGCTTATAGCCCTCTCCATCCCCCGATCAATTTTATCCGTCATTCTTAATTAGCGCCCGTCACACCCCATTCTCGCTCCTTGACTTTTCGAGTGGGCCTCCGTTGATATATTAAATATTATTAACAATAGCCCCCAAAATTTGGAAGTCAATTTGGAACCCTTTAGTCATAGACACTTGTGGCCAGTTCGGGCCATATTAATAATTATTATCTTGCCACTTCTGCCGGGCAATAAACAAAAAGCCAAACAAAGAGAATATTTTCGGTGGCTTTGGTGAAACACAAAAATCCCTAAAACCCAATGACGGTACTACTCTATTTTCCAACTAAACTCAATCTTTTTTCTTGCTTTTGCTTTTGTTGCCAATAGCAATTATCGGAGAATATTTATGATCATAAATTGGCCAGAATCGTATCGAAAAATCACAGTCCCAGTGCCGGTCAATAATCACGCGCTAATAACCGCGATAACTCGACCACAAGACCACCGTCACTCCAGCCCACCGGCTACTGGCTACTAAAAAGCCATAAACATATTTTTTCCCCTTCGATAGGATGAGCCATCCAACCAAAAAAAAAAAAATTTAATAAAAATCCAAACCCGTGCCCGTTTATTAATTAGAATTTATGGTCCGGCAATTGTCGCGTCCATATAAAGACAATAAATAGCCATTGTAGATGTCGTTGGCATTGTTTTTTTTTTTTTTTTTCAATATTTAATCTTATCGGCGAGACATGAAAAGCGCTTTCTGACTTTCCGGACAGGTGAAGAGGTCTCCCTCAGGAGCGTTATAATTGTTTTAGGCGGAAATCTTGAAATGAAATCTTTGGACATCTCGCGGGGTTTGGCAGGAAATGCTTTATGGGGAGAAACGGGGAAACATACCTGGTCACACTATTTGAAAGGATGCCTAAAGAGCTTGGAATGGTAGAGGAAATAATATTATACATTTCAATAAAAGCTAATCCTTAAATTAAATGACTTAAAAATATATATTAATATTTTAAAATCCCTTTAATTTAAGGCCTGAACCGCTCCTGCTTGTTGGCCACACGCCACTCTGGCCACCAGGAAGATTTGGCCAAAAGTCAAGCACCTGCCGGTAGCTCTAGGGCTCTGGCTCTGGCCCCGCCCACCTGGGACACACACCTGTGTCTTCTGGTTATCTCGCAGCTCGGCCCAAAGGCAAATCAAAGCCAAAAAAAAGCAGTTACCTGGCGATCTCCTATCTCTCTCTGATTATTTACAGTTAGCTCCGTCCAGGCGATAACCTTGTATATATATTTATAAAAAAATATATATCTTGGCTAGCTCTTGGACCGCCATTTACGATTACCCTCGCCTAGTCTCGAAGCCAGCTGCTGCGTCGACAGCGGCCGAGGCAGAGGCAGCGGCAGTGGCAGAGACTTGAACCGCGACTGCGACGCCTGCCACTAATCACTCCAATTAGCTAGAAAGTGCTTTTCGTTTAAAATTCGCACGTTGTCGCAGTTTCTTGGCATTGTTTTGCGAGCCAGCTACTTGGCCAGTTCCAGTTCCCTTTTTTCTCCCCCCCCAGTTTGTTATTATTTTTTTTTTTGGTAAATTTAAGTCGTTTCTTAACTTGGTCCAAAAGCAAAAAGAGAGTTCCGTGTATCCCGAAGGACTCTGTCTGATCCTGTCCCACCGCCGCTGTTGCCAAAAAAAAAAAAAAATCAAATGAAAAAATTGTGAGTGTTGCCCCGAAAGTGAAGATCCTCAGATCTCAGAAAGCCAAAAGCCAAAAAATAAATAAAATGAATGAAAACCGCGTTAAAAGCCACAAAACGTAAAATTCGAATGCATAGCCAATTCATTGCAAAAAAAAATAAAATAAAAAATAAAGAAAAGAAAAATAACAATAAATGCCAAAAAAAAAGACAAAAAAAAAACTGTAGTATGTAGTAATAAATTTTAAAAACGAAACATTACAAGCAACAAAGTTTTTAGTTACTCTATAAAATATTTTCAATTAAAAAATTATACAAAAAGTGTTCTTGGTGAAAAAAAAAACAATTTCTTTGCCTTTTTTCTAATACATTTTTTTTAATAATTAAAAACGTAAATTTTCAATGTCAGTTAGAGTATTTTTAATGCAATTTTTCAACTCTTTCGTTTTTTTTTTTTTTGCGAAATACGTTTGGGTGAAGGGCCCCGAAAAAAAGCATAAAAAATAAATGAGAAATAATCACAATACAGACAACAATCAATATTAAATAATAAATAAATAAATGAAGAAAAAGCTTTTGCCAAAAGCCAGCCACTTTGTAGGCCACTTAAGTCTAAAGATCTACAGATAATGCCGATTGTCTATAGCCGATTTCAAAACGCGTTGAAAAATTAAAAAACAAAAAAACTTTAAGAGAAAAAAACACACAACGAGTCCGCCTTTGATGATGTTGCGTTATTTCGTTAGAATAATAATTGAAATTGAAATTGAAATTCGCTGTTTCGTCCGTCTTCTGCTTTTAGTTTTAATGGCATTTGGCGCGTGTCTCATTTTTTTTATATATCTATTTATTTTTTTTTTAAATTAACTCACACGCAGCAGCCATAAAAAATCTTTGGCTTAAAAAAAATTGTCAATTGCCGGACCAAGTTCGGCAAATCGACATTCCTTTCCGAGTATCTATAGTAGATATAGGTCCACAGGTTATATAAACGCAATCTGGAAAATCCAGAAAAACTCTACCCGCCTAATTGAAAAAATATTCTGGAATTTTCTTTCGGTTTTTGGTCAGAATTTGTTGTTCCAAGACAGCTGTTTGGGTTTCGGGGATAATTAGCATTAGGTTCGAGTTTTTTAAGCCAATGACGTCAGACGACGACGACGACGACGACGACGGCCGGGCAGTAGCAAGTTCTTTATGAGTTATATTAATTATGACCAGGTTTTTGGGATTTTTAGGCGCCTTCCCACAACAACAACAGTGCCAGAGAAGAGCAAATAAAATCAGTTTCAACTACGCCGTAAACGTGTAATCGATTATCGTTTTGGGGCTTTCGGGTTTTCCTTCGTAGTTGAGTAATAATCCCCTCTACTCTAAAACTTCTTATAGACTATAGAAATATCCGTGTTATCGTGCAAATGCGATGACTGTCAGTGACATAACCATGAGGCTCTCGGCTCGGGTCTGTGATGTACAATAACTGAAAGGCACAAAATTGTCACATGTTCGTGTTGCACAACGAGCGAAAGGGATAATTTTGCAACTTCCACCGAGAGGGTTCTTACAACATCAATAGCAGTGTGACCAGACCGCTTTTGCACTAAAAAAGTGTGACCATCTAGGCTGAAGAAGCAGGACAATGAGTAAAGTTAATAAAATCAATTAATAGGCATTCCACCCAGTGCCCTTTGGGTCACGAGAGTTCTTACAACATTAATAGCAGTGTGACCAGACCGCTATTGTACTCAAAAAGTGTGACCATCTAGCATCTGATGAAGCAGTACATTGAGTAAAGTTTGAGAAAAGCAAGCAGTCGATAAACAAAAATTGATAATTGAAAATGAATAAGCACTCCCAGTTCCCCGAAGCCCCATCTCTCCGACAATACACGTGACAGCAGTGACTAAGCTACGCAAGCTTTATTTTTGGTCTATATCCTATTCTGTTTTTAGCTTAGCATTTCTCATTTAACATAAATGAATATTGATTTGCATGGAATTCGATCCTCATCTTCCACGATTATAAGTCATAAATATTTGTATTTTTATGCTGGACTGGACGGTTTGTTTATTTCTGTTAGCATTGCTATTATCATTAATTTTTTGTTCGCTTTATTTCCTTTGGGAATTTCTATGCCAGTGTCTCTGGCCACAAAAAAGTTTACCCAATTTTTGTTGTCTTTTTTTCCACTACTGGCTTGCTTTTTTTTACTATTGTATTTTGTCGCTTCAGTTGAGGGGCCGGGATAATAGTTTTGGGATAGTGCCTAATATGCAATTAATTGGACATGAACTTGAACGACGGGCCAGGGCGGGGAGGTGGGCCAACTCAATTATAAACAATTAAACAATGGCGCAAAAGTTGGTAAGCAGCCGATGGGAACCGAAAGCCTCTAACCGAAATGCCATTAAAACACACACGTGAATGGGGAAGACTCTTATTTCAAAAGGCACTCCACTGTTCTGTGTCCGAGTCTCTCAATATATTATCTATATTGTCATTCAGTCAGTCAGTCAGTGTCATCAATTTGTCTACGAAATTTCCGACAATTATGGCCTGGCCCAGGCAATTTTCAATAACGAATAATGGAAAAAAAAAATCTTTTCTGTTGCGGCTAGCCAGTCTCG
Organism: Drosophila monieri; assembly: GCA_035047585.1. Lineage (NCBI taxonomy): Eukaryota > Metazoa > Arthropoda > Insecta > Diptera > Drosophilidae > Drosophila > Drosophila monieri. Next base: position 6,538,876 of record JAWNPJ010000061.1, on the reverse strand, counting down.
GTATAAAAAATTATTATTAATCTTTTTTATTATTATTGTTATTACTTTTGCTTTTTAGCTGAGAGTGAACAGTGTTTACACAGTGAGAAAAGTGGGTTTTAGATAGAAGGATTCATTTTTGAGAAAGTCAGTGTGCCCAGTCTGCTATTGTACTCAGGCAGTGTGACCATCTAGGCCATAAAAGCCAAAAAAGGACTAAAAATATAAGATACTACTCAAAATTTAGTTCAAAAAATAGAATTCTAAAAAATCTGATCCAAGAAGAATAGGATATTTTTGGCTTCAAGTTAGTTGCTAAGGATTTGTTCAAAAAAGAGTCAGTGTGCCAAGACAGTGTGACCATCTAGGCTCTAGAAGCAAAGAAAAAGGACTAAAAATATAAGCTACTTCTTAAGAATTAGTTTAAAATAGAATGCTATGAAATCTGAATCAAGAAGAAAAGGATATTTTTGGCTATAAGGTAGTTTTTAAGGATTTATTTAACAAAAAAAGAAGAGTCAGTGTGCCCAGCCTGCTATCTAGGCTCTAGAAGCAAAAAAAGGACTAAAAGCATAAGCTCCTACTTAAAAATTAGTTCAAAATAATATTCTTTAAGATCTAATCCAAGAAAAAAATGATTTTTTTTGGCTTCAAGTTAGTTTCTAAGTTAGTATTCTATTTTTAAGCCTGAATCTTAGTCTTGAATTTTTGCAACAAATGGCTTTATAATCTCTGTTTCTTTCTTCTTGTTTTGCAGTTAACTTTTTCCCCCTTGTCTTAACTGATTAACTGGGCCCAAACCAAACCAAACCAAACAAAACACATCAATTGTATAAATAAACCCACAATAAAGGAGTAAAGAACCAGCACGATGACTGGCTTCACCAACTCTGGCTTTGAGAACGATGAGCCCGTCAAGGTGAGTAGTGTTTCCACAAAGTAACTTTATTTTTACCCTTTTTTTTGTATTTTTTTTTGGTTCCAAGTAGGTTCTGCCCCCGGGGAGTTGTACATACATATAGGATGTAGCTACCCACCCTTTTTTTTGTTCTTGTTTTGTGTTTTTTTTTCGACTTACAAGTTGGTCATTTACTTTCGAGTTGAAACAAGTGTTGCGGACAATGCGTCAATGTACGCATAATGAAATCACCTCATCGGCAAATAAAAAAACACAATTAACAGCAAAAAAAAAAGGGGCAGAAAACACAGAAAGGCAATTTTCTACTCTGGCCAGAAACTGGCCAGAAAGAAATCACGAAACTCGAATAAATCGCATTATTCCGGGTTATTATTCTGACACTATTCCTACACACTTTTGCATAATTAGCAAAAAATTGTTATTCTTTAAGCTGCTACTCTTTTTTTTTGACAATTATTAAAACTATTTTTGTGGCATTTCGAGGCCTTCAAAGAATAATTTCCTTCTAGCTGCCTGGAATCATTAGAATGGGGAGAAGATTTCGTTGCCAGATGTTGGTTCTCAAAGCCAGGTAGCATTTTTCAAAAATTATGTAAGAATTTAGGCAAAAGAAATTACCATAATCATGGCTTTAACCCTCATGGCTTGGGCATTTCCCTGTTTTTTTTGTTCGTTCCTCTCGATTCGATTTTGTGGAGAACTTATCGGCCAGCCAGCCAGCCCGAAAGCCAGCGAAGCGGCCATAAAAAGTCGAAAGCCACTTGAAAATTGTTGTCACATTCTCGCCTCTACATATGTCCATACATATATATATCTTTTCATTCATTATATGTTAGTCTCTAGTCGGATTACACTTATCAAGTGTCTGGGTCGATCCACTGTGCATTGTTGAGGAGCTTTAGTCGCTATTTTATTAATGACTGTGTTTACCTTCGGCAAAGAAATCATGTTTTATAATGACACGCGTCATGGCCTAGTTTATATATATATATATATAGTAGGGTAGGGGGGTAGGAAGTGGCCAATAATCCGATGAAAATCAAAATTCAAGATGATCGTCATTAGCATTTCGGGGGGCCACTCCTTGGGCTCTGGCGATGGCTTATAATGAGGCGAAATAAATTTCACCGCCAAGAAGAAAAAGAAAAAGAAATGAGACAGCAGAAAGCAGAAAGCAGGCACACACAGAGACACTTATTTATGGACATGTCTTAGCCACAAACTTGACCAGAAAATTTGGCAATAAATAAGGTAACAGAAACAGAAGAAACCCAAGACGCGATTCGAGAAAATGTAAGCTCAAGTGGCGTATGAACTAACGACTTGGACACAACGTGTTGCACAATTAAGGCACCGACAAGGTTTCATAATAAAATATTGCCAATTTACAATGGCCCCGCCCACCGCCCTCCCTCCTCGACCGACCACCCGACCACTCGACCAAGAAACCCAAGAGGTCCAAACCTCCAGCCGCACCCTGTAATCGGTTCTTGAGAGATCGGACCAAACGTGTTTCTTGCCCTGCCAGCGCAGAACCAAGGCGGTCAAAAATAAATAAAAGCTTAAATAAAAAATAAAAATAAAAGAAATCCAAGAATGGTCAGTCAGCCAACAAGTTACAACACTAGGGCTTGCAGGAATAGGCCTTTCGGAGGAAAAAAGGAGAGGTTTCTTGTAAATAATAATTATTAAAAAATAAATAATAATTCTTTCCTAATAATTCTTCATCTTAAAAAACAAGTTAGTCCTATTTCTATGCCCTCTATAGTATGTAAAGCCACCAAAAAGACTTGTACAAAAATATCCCCAAAAGGGGGTGGTGGGGGCGGAGTGGAGTGGGCTGGCCTGGCCTGGCCGGTGAGCAAACACGAAACGTGCCGCGTTTAAAAATAAAACGCAAATCTCGTGCGGCTCAGAAGCGCGTGCGCAACATGTTGTCACACACAGATACGTATCTGTATCTTTCGGATACACGCACACCCCAATCACACAGGCACTGAGGCCAGATACTTGTGGAAAACTGGCAGTAGGTCGCTGGCAACATGTTGCCAAAGTTGGCGAAGCCGAAATGGCTTCATAAATTTTCATTTTAATTGGAAATCGTAAACAAAAATGTTAAAACTAGTTGTGGTTTGTATTTTATTTTAATAATCACAAAGATTAAATAATATTTTCAAGTTTTTCAAAATTAGTTTTGTATTAGTTTTGATTTTTTATGTTAAATTATTGATTTATTTATTTCTTTAGAATTATATATTTAATTTAAACTTAAATTTCACCTTTTTTTTATCAAGAAATCCTAAATTTCTTATATAAAAATAGTTTTCTTAATAAAATATTTTTTTTTATTTTTTAAATAATTCTTTGGAGCTTAATTTTATTTATTTTTCTTTTATTTTTCTCCACTAGATGAATAAAAAATTCATTAAAAATATTTGAAATTTTTGAGAAATCCTTAATTTTTTTTTGTTTATAACCCATATAGTTTTTATAGTTTACTGCCAGTGTGTGTGTGTGTGTGTTGAATAAATTCAAATAAAATGCACACACCTGCGGCCACACTCGAAGAGACAGTCAGAGCCGCCGTACCGTCACCGTCACCGACACCTGGGGCCGCTTCGAACTGGTTTGCGGCGGTTTTTGTTTGTCTCGACTAGAGACACCACAGTCTCTGGCAGCGCTGTCGGCTTCTCGGCTGCAGCTCGCATATCATTATGGCCCATTAGTGTGCCAGTGTGTGTGTGTGTGTGTGTGTGCACTGGCATTATTATTACGCGCACTTGTTCCAAAGCTCGGCTTGGGCTTGCAGGCTGTTTCTTCGAAAAAGAAAAACAAAATCATTTAGACAACAAAATATGGCTAAAAAAAATACAAAAAAAAACATCAGCTGTTGGCATGAAAAGCCCAGACAGCAACAACAAACAAACAAACAAACAAGAAACAAAACAAACAAATAAACAACAAACACAGACGCTGTTGAGAGTGGTTTTCCAGTCTTGCTTTTTTCCGTCTTGTCATGGTTTTCTTACCCATTTTTTTGGGAAAAGAAATATGCACAAAAAACTCACCATCCCACCTTAAAAATTTAACAAAAAATAGTTTTAGTTTTTAGAAAAAGTATTTAGTTTTTAAAACAAATAGTATCCACAGGAAAACCCTCACAACAGCTTAGAAAAAGAATAATTCATGTTTTTCGCTAAACAGCCAACAGGGCGTATGAGTTATATGATTTATTTTGTTTAAATTCTAGCTTACTTTTTTAGCCTAGCAACCTTTTCTAAATATAACTTTTTGCTAGCTTTGTATATAATTTTTACATCATTTTTTTTAATAATTTTTTTAGCCAAAAATTTCCTCCACTTGTCTTTTTCTTTTTTGAGATTTCTGTGTCGACTTTAAGTGGAATTTTTTCTCGAAATTCTGTTTTGTTTTCTTTCTTACTTTTCGTCAATTAATTTCAAAATTTAACAGTCTCTGGTATTATATTTTTTTTTAGCCTCTTAACAAACAAAATAATTTAAATGCAATTTTATTATGCTGATTGTTTTTCTGTTTTTTTTTTTTTTAATGTCTATATCTCGATGAAATCTGAAATCGTTTCGGAATTTGCATACAAAACAAAACGAGAGTTTCTATATACTAACAACCGATATCGTGTGAACAGAAACTATTATGTACTGTAATTAAGTTCATATTGTTGTCTAAAAAAAAATAACAAAAAAATGACTAAAAAAAAAAAACAAAACAAGTTGGAAGAAAAAAAAAATCGTAATCGATTGTGAGTTGCATAATAACGCGTGTGGGTTAAGCCAAACTTGCCACAGCACCCCCCTGTACACCCCCCCTGTACACCTTGGTAGTACCTACCCCCCGCCCCCCCTTGGTAGGAGACCCATGTGCCATGTAACCTTCTCGCCCTGTGCAGTGCATGCAAAATTGCCATTTTCGGGCCTCCAGTCGGTTCTCGGAAACTATTTTGGTCGGGGAGCTGGGCAGTGGGCCTTTTTTGGGGTCCCCCGGGCGTATTGCGATGCGTTGCGAGCATTTTGATGGCCAACTTAAGCGCCAAAAAGGCCGCGGCACGCATGCGCAATGCGAAAAACGCGCGCGAAACGCGAGCAAAACGCGTGCGGGCTTTATAAATTGATTTTTGAGTTCAGTCGATTTTTGTTTTAAATTTATTTTGTAGAAACTAAAAGCGTAAAATGCGCCAACATATAAATAATTAATTAATGCATCAGAGTAAGAGGGAAAAAATGAAAGCATTGGAAGGAATATAGACGAATAGGGGATACTCTTTAGGAGAAAATGATACAGGAAGTTGGAAACAATTTCCAACTAATATAAAAACTATATGTTTAATTAATAAATATACTTCAAACTATTTTTTTTTTACTTAAATTTATTTCTCCAAGTGTCTTTTAGGGCAAACTTTTTTTTTATCGCCCCTTAAAAAACCAGAGATTAGTTTTAATTAAGAAAGACTTTATTATGCGAATGCCCAAGGTGCAGCAATTTAAATAAATTATTTTAAATACCCGATATCTTCTGGCCACTTTCTTGGCGAGTTGGGTTGAGCTTTTGAGATAAGAAAGAAAGTAGGATCATCCGCATGGAGTGGCCCGCAGCAGAAGAGTCTCAGAAACCCAAATGATCATACAAACACTGATACGAGTATCTTTTTTCATTTTGGCTTTTATTTTTTTCGTGTATTTTTAGCCAAAAGCTGGTTTCGAGCCCGACACCGCCTCGCTTCGGGAGAAAGTTGTGCTGAATCCAGCCGAGAAATGGCGCATCTTAAAGAATATCTCGATCATCTCGATCGCCTTCATGGTGCAGTTTACGGCGTTCCAGGTATGTAATTAATTGTCCACTAAACGAAGACAACCGAAAAGATATAGACATCAACATTTTTAGTCATTCATGGCAATTGTTTAAATTTAATTTCTTGAATTTAATAATATTGCTACGAGGGGTTTGTTTGCTGAAAATATTTTTTAACTATCACTACTCTCGAACACCTATTTTTAAATTTAAAACTAATGCGTGCCTAATTTTTTTCCTGTTTCAATTTAATTTTATTATTTCTTATGCATTTTTCTATAAAATATATATATTAATAATTTTTATTTCGACTTTTTCTACTAAAACTACTATTTATTTTATTTATTTTTTAACTGCACGCATATTTTTAGCAAATTAATTCCCAGAACAAAAATATTCTCTTAAAAATAGCCCCAAAATGTTAAATAGTTTTGCATAATTAAAACTTTTACTAATAATTAATTGTGTTTAAGACTAAAATAGTTGCTAGATATTAAATGTTATGCTTCTTCTAGGGAACGGCTAACTTGCAATCGTCCATCAACTCAAAGGATGGCCTGGGAACAGTGTCCTTGAGCGCCATCTACGCCGCCCTGGTGGTGTCCTGCATCTTCCTGCCCACCCTCATCATCCGGAAGCTGACCGTCAAGTGGACCCTGGTCTGCAGTATGCTCTGCTATGCCCCCTACATTGCCTTCCAGCTCTTCCCGCGCTTCTACACTTTGGTGCCGGCCGGCATCCTTGTGGGTATGGGCGCAGCGCCCATGTGGGCGTCAAAGGCCACCTACCTGACGCAGGTGGGGCAGGTGTATGCCAAGATAACGGAACAGGCGGTGGACGCCATTATAGTGCGCTTCTTCGGCTTCTTCTTCCTGGCCTGGCAATCCGCCGAGCTCTGGGGCAATCTCATCTCCAGCTTGGGTAAGTTTAATCACCAATTCCGCCACAATTTAGGGCAGAAATGTAGTTTAGATTCCGCGAATATCAAAACAGGCAATGACGGTCAGATTCCAGGAGCCAATCTTATCGCATCCCCACTAATAGGCCCATAAAACCTGGCTACCAAAATATTAATTCAGAATTAGTATTTGATTTTGGGCAGCCACCGAATAGATTAGAGCCCAATTTCCAGTCATTAGCCATTCGATTTGGCGATTTAGATAAGAAGGGCCATAAAGCTTTTTTTTATTAAAGCAAATTTTGGGCTAGAAAGGCTTTTAATTGAATTTTTAACAGAAAACTTCAATTTTTTAAACCCCACAAGTTTCTGTCCTTTCTGTAGCCTATTTTTGGGGTCACTTTTCTAAAGAGATAGTCCTATTAGAGTATTAAGAATCCTAAAAAATGTATAACTAACAATACCATCCCTTTACAGTCCTCTCCAGTGGCGCCCATGGAGGTGGCAGCAGCTCCTCAAACTCAACAATCAGTGAAGAGGATCTCCTGCTTTGCGGCGCCAACTTCTGCACAACCGGCAGCGGTGGACACGGAAATCTGGAGCGCCCGCCAGAGGATGAGATCTTTGAGATCTCGATGATCTATTTGTCCTGCATTGTGGCCGCCGTATGCATCATTGCCTTTTTCCTGGATCCCCTCAAGCGGTATGGTGAGAAGAGGAAGGGCTCCAACTCCGCAGCGGAATTGTCTGGACTGCAGCTGCTATCGGCGACATTCCGGCAGATGAAGAAACCGAATCTACAGCTCCTCATACCGATCACCGTCTTCATTGGAATGGAGCAGGCCTTCATCGGTGCGGATTTCACCCAGGCCTATGTGGCCTGTGCCCTTGGAGTTAACAAGATTGGATTCGTGATGATCTGCTTTGGTGTGGTTAATGCTCTGTGCTCGATCCTTTTCGGATCGGTGATGAAGTACATTGGCCGCATGCCCATCATTGTATTGGGTGCTGTTGTCCACTTCACCCTGATCACCGTGGAGCTGTTCTGGCGTCCCAATCCCGATAATCCTATCATATTCTATGCCATGTCCGGGCTGTGGGGCGTTGGTGATGCCGTGTGGCAGACGCAGATCAATGGACTGTACGGTCTGCTGTTCCGCCGGAACAAGGAGGCCGCCTTTTCTAACTACCGCCTGTGGGAGTCCGCCGGATTCGTTATCGCCTATGCCTACGCCACCACTCTGTGCACCCAAATGAAGCTCTACATTCTGTTGGCGGTCCTCACGCTCGGCTGCATTGGCTACGTTATCGTTGAGATCCTTTACAGGAAGAAGGTGAGTTGTTGTGTGGCGAGGAAGCTATTCGTTTCCTGCTTCGAAGTCATATCATCGTTGAATAAAAGCCCCATCACCAAGAACGATCACTATCGTTTATCGAAACCATCATTTATCATCTCTAGCTGAGCCTGGCTTTGGCGCCAATTGAAAGCTCCATCTCCAAGAACCATTTATCGAAACACTTGCCATCACTAGCTGAGCTGTGCTTGCCTAAAAGTAGTCTACTCTTTTGCTCGCTCTTTACTAACGGTTTTTGTTTTTTTGCAGCAACGCAAGATGAAGAAGCAGGAGAAGCTGGAGGCCGCTGAGAAGGAGAAGGAGGCCGCCGTGGCCGCTGCTGCGGCAGCTGCTGCCGCCCTTGCCGCCGCCGAGGCAGCGCCCATCGACGGCGTCGAGGAGACGGACGACGAGCTGGACGATCTCGAGGAGGACATTGTGGTTACGCGCCTGTAATTTCAAGGTCGCTAGCCACACAACCCCCAAAACCCCCTCCCTCCTAATCCTCCCCTACACACAGACACCCAGCCCCTCAACAATCGGTTATCGATAGACCGACAATCGAAGGGGCTGAAAGAGATGAAGAAACTTTTGTGGTTGTAGCTTTCTAATAGAACATTTAACTAAAAAAAAAGACAAAAAAAATCCTCACATCCCGAAAAAAAAAATGAGAAAAAAACCATTTAGCTCAAAAGACCAAGACGCACACTCATACACCCAGTAGGTGTGTGTGTATGTGGGCGGACTTGGCTTACTTTTAGTTTGTAAATAAGAGTGGAGATCGAAAGAGAGTTCTTTTTTAAAAATAGAGCGAGATGGCGACGCTCCATAGAGCGTCGCTTGAAGAGAAAAGTAAAGAAAAACCGCAAGAAAGCAAAAGAAATGCAAAACGTGTGTTGGTATAGGTGTAAGCACACACACAATCACACACACACTCACATACACAGCACACACCTACACACCTACACACTAAACACACCACAAACACACACACTGCAGCAGTGTGCGTGTCTACGATGCCTAATAAATTGTTATTTTATTTTAAAACTTAATTCTTAACTTTAACTATAGACTATCCAACAAAAACAAAACAATTTCCCACAATTTTCCAAACTAATGTTGTTTTTTTTTTTTTTTTTTTTTTTTTAATAAAGAAAACGTGATAATCCAACACACACTGAGAAAAAAACAAAGCACACTCTAAACAGTCACAAAAAATTATATGAAAAATAGTCAAATTTGTAAAAAAGAAAGAAAATAACACTAAACGGGCCTTAATGAAATATATATATATATTTAGAGAAATAAAAAATATATATGTATATGAAGGATATGCGAAAAGTAAAAAACAAAACACAAAAACGAAAAGCAATTAACTATTACATAAATATATATTTTTAAAAACACAAACACACACCACACAACAAAAAAAAAAAGCAAAAAATCTAGTAGGCAAAATGTTATATACACATTTTTTGCTCAGTATTATGTTTTAAACTAAATTTAAGCGAGTTATTGTTTCCTGTTTATACATTTTTTTTCATCGTAAATTACTTATTATTAATTACGATTTTTTTGATTTTCATTTCGTTTTGATTTTGATTTCGATATCGTCGATTTCCTCGATTCAGAGTTTGATTTTGATTTTTATTCTTCTTCTCTTCAACAAACTCCCTGCGATGGCAATTAAGATTTAAAACTAAAAACCAGAAATCTACGAAAATATTATAAAACAAAAGATGCATCCATAAAACGATAAACATATATAGGTACATCCAAAAGATATATATATTTTGTTTCGTTTTATTTTGAATGTTTTACTTAAATATTAGTGGAAAAGAAATACAATACACACAAAACAACAAACACACACATTGTTTTCCAAAAAAAACAACAAAACTATTTGAGAAAAAAAATTACAAATATTTTTTCTTTTTTTTTTGCTTAGTCTGTTAAGTAGTTCATTATATTATGTAAAATATATATATATAAAATAAATAAATGAATACAAATCTTACATTGAAACTGGCTTTTTATTTCCCGGCACACTAAAAATAAATATATATTTGTGCTAACGGTGCTAAAAAATAAAAGACAGAAAATGGCATTTTCTTATCGAGAGACACGTAAGCGGAGCGAATCGTCAGCTTTTTCCGCATAAATGGGACTTTTTGAATCAATCAGACCATCTGATACCCCGTACTTGTCGTTTTTCAGTTTCAGAATTTGAACTGAAAAATGTATTCCATATTATAATTATTTTTCTAATTTATTTATCTTATTAATAATAATTATACAATCATTTAGCTTTCCCCTCCTTCGAAAATTAATCAAACTATCATTCTGAGCTTTGTATCTTTTTACTCTCGCATCTATCCTCGCCATTCGAGCCGTACGACATGCGGCAGCGCCCCTCGGTCGGTTGGGCAGGAAACTATGAAGATCCAAGCCACTTCCCCAAAAAATAAACATTTTGAGATTCTTTTAAAGATTTATTTTATGGGAACACCTTAAACATACAATTTCACTAAACTAAATATTTATTAAGTAATTAATTATTATTTTGTATATCTAATTTCCATTTTAGGTTTAATTTTTAATAATTTTTAATTTTTTTTTAGGTTAGGCTTAAAATGAAGAATTTTTTGGGAAATATTAAAATTTAAAATCAAAATTACTCCGAAAGAAATTTCAAAAAAAGATCAATATTTTAAAGAAAATGTAAGTATATTTTTTAATCTTTGTTTTTATTATAATAATATATTTTTAGCTACGAAATAAATATTTTATTTTTAAGATTAAGTTAAAAAAAAAACAATGGGATGTAAATCGGAGATTCCTCGGATTTCAGACAATATTTTTTAGACTAATTTTTGAACAATTTTAAAGATAACTTAGACTAGAGGAGAGTCCTTCTCCGTCCAGGTCCAGGTCCTGCTTAGAGGACAATGGCGTCGCTGTCCTCCTGGTACTGCTTGTTCTTGCGCCGGCGACTGGACTTGATCTTGCTGAGGACGCTGTAGGCCTGCTGGATCTCGATGAAGCGCTGGTGGGCCTGCGCCCGGAGCGCCTCGTCCTTGACCTTGTCGGGATGGTACTCCTTGGAGAGGCGCCTGTAGGCGGCGGTGATCTCTGCCTGCGAGGCCGTCGCGCTCACGCCCAGCACCTTGTACGAGTTCCGCTCGCCGTCCACGTCCATGCTCTCGAAGACCTCCTTCCAGGTCTCGTACCAGCCGTGGTGCTGGGCGTAGAGGTAGGTGTCGTGGAGGGCCTGCTTGAGGTCGGTCCACCAGGCGGAGGCCAGGAAGTTGTGGATCGCCTCGTGGATGGGCACCTCGCCGCCCTCCTCGTCCGAGATGGTGCCGTTGAAGTACAGGAAGCTGGCCCAGAAGGCGCAGTAGATCAGCACGGCGGCGGAGATCTTCAGGGTCCTCGATCCGGGGGAGCCCCTGGCGGGCGGAGTCCTCCGCCACTGCTTGGAGAAGCCGTCGAAGGTCAGGGCCGAGACCAAGGCCGTGAGGAGCAGGGAGTAGGTCTCGTCGTAGATGAGGAAGCGGGCCGGGTAGGCCAGGTAGGCGGCCAGGAGGCAGTGCCACCAGACGCCCTGCTCCCGCCCGATGTTGCCCACCAGCCAGACGCCCAGGGACACGCCCAGCGGGATGGCCCAGTGCAGGAAGCTGAGGTCCCAGCCGCCCACCAGGATCTGGGGAATGGCCATCGAGCACACCTGCCCGAACAGATGCCCGACCATCACCTGGCCGACGAACCTCCGGGAGGCATACGGCGGCTTCGGGTACGCCTGCAGCTTGGCCACGAACTCCTTGACGAAGCGCGGGTCCTCGTTGGCGTCCCGCACGTACTCCGGTATCAGGAAGATCTCCCCCAGCCAGCCCACGCCCATGTACCCGCCCAGCGTGCACCACCAGACGAAGGCGTGGCGGTCGCGGTGCAAGTACAGGTGATGCAGCCCGAAGACGCCGCCGAAGAGCCAGCACAGGTAGGCGATCCACACGGACTTCTGGGGCGGCAGGACATTCACGTTCTTGTTCTTGCCGTTCCTCGGCTTGGGGCTCGGCAGCTTCGCCTTCGAGGGGGAGCTGCCCCGCGAGGGGATCTGGTACTTCACGGCTCCCTGCCCCGCCCCCGCCGAAGGGGAGGCGGTCTGTTTTGTGCCCATTCCCTCGAGTTCTGGAATTAAATGGGAAAAGTTAGTGTACCGTTCCATGGAATTAAAAAAAAATAGGCACAATCGGCATCTTTTCAATCAAAGCTGATAAGCTGAGAGCAGTGGCGGATCTAGAATTACGAGCCCCCAAAGCGGTAACTTATTTTTTTTTAGCTAAGCGCCCCTTTTTTTTTTCCTTTTTTACTATAAATAAATATAAATCAAATATAATTTTTATTTTTTGTTGATATTTTTGAAAATTAAATTCAAATGAAGGTTTATTTCTTAAATCAACTATTAAATATATATTTTTTCTCAGTGTGAGTGAATTATTGTCTGAATATTATCTACTCTATCATGTTTTTTATTAATAAATTTTAATTTTAATTCACTTTATGACGATCGCTTATCAAATCGTTTTTTTTTCAAATCTTCCCAAAGAGGAATCTACTTTTTCAGAAATATAAAGGCCACCCCACCCCCAGATCCGCCACTGGCTGGGAGATTAATTTCCAAGAATATGGCACTTTGATAGACAATGAATCAAAGTACTATATAAAAAACATAAAAAAAAAAGTAATATACAATCTAGATTTAAGATGATTCCTTGGAAGAATAACAAATCAAGTAATACTTCCAAGTAAGTCATAGAATCTGGGACATATTCTTAGTTATTTTTAAAACAAACTCTCACTATACTTAAGACCAATATTTAACAATTTTTTAAATATATTAAATGCCTTGTTTCACTTACAGGTAAGACACCGATGCCCAGTGGCCTCAATTGCTTGTGAAATTAGTGGCTGCGCAGGCGCAGTGTTCCGTTTTTGGCCACGACTGTCTTGCCAGCGGAGAGAAAGAGAAAGAGACGGAGGGAGGCCAGGTAGAAAGAGGTAGAAAGGTGCGGCGACGCAGAACTTTCTCTTTTCACAAATTCTACACACGCAGAGGATGTACAAAAATAACAAACTGGAAACACGCACAAATTCTACACAAATACAACCGATGAGTACAATTTTTATTTATTTTTTAATCAAAGCCCCCACTATCTCTTCATCCTCTTTCTTCTTTTTTAAATTGATTTTTTCTTTAAAAAAACACGGTACAAAAAATCAAAACAAAAGCAAGTGTGTTGCTAGGCCGAGCGATTAAAAAAATGAATAAAGCCGAACTTGTTGCTTTCCTCGTAGTGTGACCGTAGTCAGTGTGACCAAAAATGCTAAGCTTTAAAACCCAAATGATCTAAAAACCAAAAAAGCTAAAAAATATTTTAATTTAATTAAATAGGAGAAAAAACACCGTTTTTTAAAAATGAAATATTTTTTTTATTAGTTTTCTTCTTTTTTTTTTTTGCTTAATATGTTTAATTTCATATTTTGTTTGACTTACACGTTTAAAAAGTAATTTTTTCCACTTTGTTGAATAATTTGACACATTATTTGAGCTTAGCCTAGGATTAAAATAAAAAATAAAAGTTAAAAGGTATGAGAAATTGTTAATCGCAAGTGTGTTTTAGTCTTGGAAGGATTTAAATGCTTTCCCTAACTGAGAATCATACAAATTGCAAAGTTATTGCTATTTTTTTTTTTAAATCAAAACAAAAAATATTATTTTAACAATCCTTAGCCAACACACTCGCCAGGTTTTTTTTGCTTTTGCTTTCTTTGTTTTGCGTAATACTTGCCCCAAGGAGGCTTCTGTTTCTAAGAACTAGACGAGACACACGAAAAAAAAATAGATGGGCTATCCTCTAGATACCTAGATAAGATACTAGATCCGGGACCCGCTCCGGACCAACGATGAGTGTAGCTGCCGGCCTTAGTTGTTCTTCTTCTTGGGCTTCTTGGGGTTGCGGGAGCGCGACTTGGCCTTGCAGAGCGGACAGATGGGGGCGTTCCGGTGGATCTGCTGGTGGCACGACAGACATGACTTCATCGGCGGCGGCTGCTGGCGGAGATTCACGTTGAAGTCGGAGCGGAACGACGGATGGTGCCCGATGCCGATGGAGGGGGACTGCTGGAGGCGATTGCTCGGCGGTGGAGGCGGCGGCGGAGCTGAGAAGTCGCCCTTTCCCAGCCGGACAACAGCCGCGGCAGCAGCAGCAGCGGCACTGCCTGCGCCCGGTGGCGCCGGTGGCATAAAGGCGTGACCCGGATTGGGGCCACCACCTCCCGAACCGCCGCCCACGGCTCCACCACCACCACCACCAGCCCCGGCTGCTCCGCCACCACCGCCGCCCGCGTTGGGCAGTGTGGTGACAGTGGCCTCTGGCATCAGCGGATGCCGGGCGTGGGGACGAGCCAGCGATGTGGGCTGTGTCACCGAGGCGGCGGCTGCTGCGGCCGCGGCTGCTGCTGCCGCCTTGAGGAAGTTGGTCTGGAAGCGCTCCTTGGATATGGGACTGCCCTCCTCCTCGTGCAGATCGCGCAGCGGACTCAGGCCCAGGTAGTCGCGGCGCATGTGATCGATCTGGTACTTGAGGGCCAGATACTCCTCGTAGACCCGGTTGGCCATGTCGAAGGACCTGGTCTGGTTCTCCTTCGTCTGCTTGATGATGTTCTCCATGTCGTTGATGTCGGCGTGGATCTGGCGCAGCTCCTCCACGTGCGACATCTTCTCCTCGAGCAGGTGCTCCATCTCCTTGCGATACTCCTCCAAGCACTTCTCCTCATCATCGCTCAGCTTCACCTCCTTGATGATCCTGACTTTGAGTTTCTCCAGGGCCAGGGTCTTGTCCCTGATGTCCTTGATGGCTTCCAGCTTGGCGTAGTAGTGGCGCTCGTTGGAGCTGGAAATCTCGCTGGTGGCCATTTTCTAAATCGCCCTGTGTGGGATGCTTTCGGTGTTTTTTTTTTTTCAATGTTTTGCTGGGCCCCCTCCCCTCGAAGAATGTTTGTTTTCCGTTTTGGGGCTGTTTTCCCGGCTTTAGCTGATGCGTTCCAATCTTTTTACAACAATCACCATTAGCGAATTTAGTTTCGACTGTTGTTTTCGTTTGGGAATCTTCTTTTAATTTAGTTATTTTCTGTTTATTTGATTTTTTCGCTGCTTTGTGTATAGTAGTTTGGTTTAGAGATGGGAAAAACTCTATTTCAGTTGCATTGGCAACACTAATTTCGATAATTACCAAGTCGGGCTGGAGTTTCTGGTATTTTTTTAATCGCTCATCTCTATCGCTTTCCCCCATCACTAACACTATTGCCCATCGCTATCGCTGTCTCCCATCACTACTGGTATTGCCCATCTCTATCGCTTTCCCCCATCACTAACACTATTGCCCATCGCTATCGCTGCCTCCCATCACTACTGGTATTGCCCATCTCTATTGCTTTCCCCCATCACTAACACCATTGCCCATCGCTATCGCTGCCTCCCATCACTACTTGTATTGCCCATCTCTATCGCTTTCCCCCACCACTATCATTTTGGCCCATCTCTACAGATCTTGTCCACCTCTAGTGAATATCAGAACAACAAAGAATGGAATTAGCTTCGGATCGGCAGATAGTGTATATAACAACAAATCAGTTTGCAGCAACTGCTGGAGCAGTGTGAAGTGTCATTTAAGCAGTTGTTGTTGTGCTGTGTGGTGCCGAGCACTTTATCGGGCGAGACGGGGCGCGGCAATACAAACAATGCTGGTGATGGTGTGTGTGTGAGTGCGATCGAGAGTGCCGAGTGCCGAGAGGGGTGGCTGCAAGTGATTCATTCATTCAGAAAATCATAAATAAATAACAGAAACGGCCAGCCGCAGAGCAAATAATGCTTGCCAAAGTGTGTCAATCGAAGAATTGAAACAAAAACAACAATGATCGGCCCAATATCAGTGCAATATGTGTGAGAAATCTTAAAATCAGACTTGGCGATCGCTCCCTCCCCTCCGCTTTGTTTTCTTTTTTTTTCTGTTGAGTTTTGGTGTTTTTTATTTTTGTGTTTTGTTTGGTGAACAAAAAATACAACAAGAAACACGCATAATTGCATACGAAATTAAGTTGGCTGGCGGCGAAGAAAAAGCGAAAGGTAAAAGTTTTTATATGACTCTGCACTACATTTTTATGAAGCTCTTTCTTTCAAAAGCCACAGCCGGAGGGAAGAGGGCGAAAATGTTGCTTCAAGCGGGCGCCCCTATAATCCAGCTTGTTGCCATTTTCGAAAAATGCGTTCTAATCAATAAATATTCTATGAGATAGCTGCCACTATACTACAATAAATAGTTTTTTTTAGAGATAGGAGATAAGACTAAGAATCTAAATTAATTTACAGTCGTTTTTTATAGATTTTTTTAACACCATGTCAGTTTATAATATTTTTAAGTCAAATAGTTGCAAGAATTTATTTAAAAAAAAGACTTACTTTAAAACAAAAATGCAAAAACTAAAATTTAAGCAAGTTTTGACTTTAGGTCAAGGCTTTAAGGTCAAAATCTCTTAAAAAGTAGTCTTGGTTTAAAGAATCTTCTATAAGAGAACTCTACTATTGTGACCCCAGGTGTACCTTTTAACTATAACTGCTTATCGCTCCCATTTTCTGCGAATCTGTATGGGTATTGGCATTAGCCCCTGGGCTCTAGGCACCAGACACCAGGCACTGGTTGGTGTTTGTCAAAAAGAGAGATCCGCCTCAAATAGTGGCTACTCTTTCCAGCCAACAGAACAGAGCAGAGCAGTCTGCCAGTCAGTCACCTGTTGACACAAAAATGTCTCCCTCTCCCCCTCCTGACTGTCTGCCTTTTGGCACATTTGTTGTTGTTGTTGTTGTTGTGTCCATCAATTCGGAGGCTTCTTAATTGTTTAGCAATTAAACCAATTATAAAGACATTAAGCTGGCCAAGAGCCACATCCATTTCCAGTTCTCCCTTTGACTTTCATGGACAGCTTTTCGATAAATGATCGATGGAGGTTTTTGGGAAAACTGTGACAGACTTTAAACTTTGTATCTTATAGATTAAAGATACATTTTCCTCAAAATTTCACAAAGAAAACTAAATAATTGCATATTTTTGGCTTTTTTTAAACGAAAATCGTGTTAAATATTTGTTATTTATTAATTTTATTTAATTTTAAAGCTTGTATCTTAACAAAATAATATATTTCTTATCTCATTATCTATTTTAGAGACATTTATCGATAAAATCGATTACCCAAACTCTCAAATAGTTTCAAAAACTGCCTAGAAACTGCCACTCCCAGGCCATAATCCTCCAAAAAACTCTTCAAATCATCCTTTTCTCAAATCCCCCTGAAGACCAAACTCCCAAAGGGGCTAATAAGCTGGTTAAAGACATTTATCGATAAAATCGATTACCCCAATTCTCAAATAGTTTCAAAAACTGCCCAGAAACTGCCACTCCCAGGCCATAATCCTCCAAAAAACTCTTCAAATCATCCTTTTCTCAAATCCCCCTGAAAACCAAACTCCCAAAGGGGCTAATAAGCTGGTTTAACTCGCTTTGTTTGTTTGTCTTACCCCGTTTATCGACCCATTACCCCGCCAGGTAATCAAGCTGGTCTACCCCCCATTCCTAAAGTTCTGTTTCTGCGCAGGCGCGGCGGCGGCCACCGCTTCGACAGGTAGTCTCGTCGAATACCTGCGAGTGTGTGCCTTTGCGAGTGTGTGTGTGGCTTCTGTGTGTAAATCAAATCACAAATCGATGCCAGCCACGGCCAACACACACGACACAAAAAATGCCGTCAAGCAACTTGGAAATCGGGCTGGAATCGCCGCTTCTTCTGGCCCGGCCACCCGGCTTCCCCTTTTTTCAGACTTTTCTTATATAATTGGGGCCATGGAAGCGTTAAGCGTTCAGCCGAGTGCCGAGCTATCTGTTCCCATTTCCTTCCACTTTTTAGCTCGAATCAGAGACGTATGTGCGATTCTACGGCGATTCGAGCTTATTTCTGCGCTTATCGCAGTATCGCTTCGGAAAACATAAACAAAAACAAAGCCCAACTCTGGCCATGATTCACACAACATTGTAGGGGCTGTGCCCTGGGAGGGTGGAGATAACGGCTCTTCAGGGAGGTCCTTGGGGGGTTTCTTAATATTTATCTAAAGCTTACAGAGTTTGGGAAATATTTGTACAGATTTTTCAATATTTATGAGCGGAGTGGAGAGATTTTCAATATTTATTCTTGTTGGGAAGAAGGTTTTTTTTCTGTGGGCCTTTTATTAAAAAAAAACAATTTTTAAACACAATTTTTCGAAAGATATTGACAGAGAAAAGTCTCTTTTCAATATTTATCCTTGTTTTTCCCAATTCATAGGCTTAGTTTTTGTTTTTTTTATAAGAATGTGTTTCAAAAACCATTTTTTCAAAGGACATGGCTCTTGAAAATGACTGAAAAGGAATAGTTTCTAATATCAATCGGTAGATTGTAGGAATATAGAATAATTTATCGTTTTTTAAATAATTATGGCCACATATTCAATCCATTAATCCTAATATTTTGAAAAAAAAGCATAGTTTTTAACAAGTTTGGAGTTTCTTTGGGTTTTTGGTTTGAAAAAAGGTTATACTTAACCCTAATCCAACATATTTTCTAAAATATAACAATCATATATATGTTTTAAGCAAGTTATGACTTTATTTTAAAGCCAAAACTATCAGTTTTCAAATAATACTCTTAAAAAACTACGTTTTCCTAACGAAACTTTACAAAAAAAACTGTTTCAACCATGAACTATTTCCTTTTCAAAACTCTACTCTCTTTTTTATTTTGAAAAAGGTTGATTATCGATAATTATCGATAGACCTTGTCCACCCTAGACCCTAGAACACTGACCCCTGGTGTGGTGAGCCACTTGCACTGCTCTTGGTCCACGGAAAGTGTGCTGTCGGCAAAAATGATTAAAAATGAGCAAAAAAAATAAAAAATAAAAATAACAAAGCAAGAAAGAGGAAGCACGGAGCGAGTGATTCATCCGGGGGAGAGGGGGGCGAGCGATCCAATTGCAGAGGCCCCGGGGAGAGTCTCATGTTCATGATCGTGTTTGCATTTTTCGCTTTTCAGAAACATTTTCCAGCCTTTGGCGACGGAGGCGGGCCGGGCCACTGCTGGGGCGGAAGTGGGCGCCAGTAGAGGCTCTAATGGGCGAAATATTAGGGGCAGGGGTGGACTATCTCTGTGTCGTTTCATTAATAATTTTAATTCATAAAAAATGGCAATACCCCCGGCCGGCATCAATCAACATTCGGGATATAGCCCCAGGGCCTTGGAGGCTCTACTGCCCATTCGTGATCTGTTGGGGAAGGGGGCGGCACTCGTCGCTCAGACCGCAGCAATTATCATTCGAGGTGGCTCGTCATTGTTATCGCCCGCCACCACTCTCCCTCTCTCTCTCTGTCCGGCCACTAAAAATACAAGCGATATCTGCAGAGTATATATATTCCTCTTCTATATAGTCCATATAGCCACAGTGGTGTGGGAAAGTGTGTGTCCAGTGGCCGGACTAGATCTCTTCCGGCACTTGCTGATGAAGTGGCCTGTCGCTGGGGAAGGGGTGATAGGTGAGAGATACTATCCCGCAGAGGGGAGAGTGCACTGATTCACCCGACCAGGCAGTGGGTCGTGGACTGGCTCGGGGAGCGTGAAAATTGGATATTCGAGTGGAATTAATCATCGATTCGAGCAGCCCCAGGGCAGGGCCCAGGCCCAGAAGAGCAGAGGAATAGCACATATAGTTCCCGGGAAGCAGAGCGCAGTGAGTCACCAGCCCACTCAGTTCATCCAACTTGTCCAGCCACCCCACAATCCCCACACAATGGCTTCCCTTAAACGTTTACAAACAAACTCATTGAGGAGGGAACTGGGACTGGGAGTGGAAGTGGCAGTGGAACTAATGGATCTGTAGAGCCTCCCCGGGGTGGAAGTTCAGAAGAGTTCAGGGAACTGGCCAGCAATGGGAGGGCAGAGCCACATCCTCCACGAGACTAATGGCATTTCAAGAGAGGCTTGACCCAGGAGGTCAGAGATCTCCAGAGGAGGCCCTAGGGTAGGCCCTGGCAGTCTTGGAAAGCGGAAAGTGAAAGCCTCGAAGAAACCCAAACACGTGTCTTTAATTTCCTTTTCATTTTTCATTTTTTATTTTTTATTTTTGATTTAATTTGGATACTGGCAGTCTCTCTTCTTCTTAACAACTAAGCTAGAGTCTCCTCCGGCTAATCTCCACTTAAAAATGCAAAGAGGCTACTTGGGCTAATTTAAAGCTTAATTTAAAACTTAAATGTAAACAAATTACGAGATGATTGCCGCTAATTGGCGAACTCCAGGCGCCTGCGGGCCAGCAGCAGGCGGAGGCGCCGCCGCCGCTCCAGCTCCTGCAGCTGCTGCTGGACGAGGAGTCGGTGGAGTAGCTCCACCTTGGCGTAGTCCTGGGCCCGCTTCTCCACCCGTTGCTGCTGCTCCTCGGCGAAGGACTCCACGGCCAGGGAGCGGGGACTGAGAGCGGTCGCTCCTGGCTGCTCCTCGTGGTAGTGGAGGGCCGGCTGGAAGAGCTGCAGGAGCAGCTGCACCAAGTGCCTCCAGAAGGCCTTGGAGTTCTCGTAGATGTGCGTCAGATTGCGGGACATGCTTGCGGTGCCAGGTGCTCTTGGAGAGTGTGAGGTAGGTCCTGGCAGGTCCTGGCTTTTATGCAGCAGGGCTGCCATGCCAGCCTACCTGGCCAGCAGCGAAGGGGCTACCTACTAGGCAGGGAGTCCCCTACCTGTCCTCCCTCCGGGCCTAGAGGGCACAAGGCTCTGAAACCATAAAAGCCAGGGATCTTGGGGAAGTCCTTTGGGTTAAACCTGGCAACCCCGACAACCCTTTTTGGAGGAAAACCAAAAGCCAGGCCCTTGGTTTTAAAATTCTATTTATTTTGGAAACTTCTACCAATTACTAAATATTATTCTGAGCCGGGGGAGCAACCTCCGCATCCTTGTCCTCGAGCTTCTCCTGGTACTTCTCCTCGTAGGCCCGGCGCAGGATGTTGGCGGCTCGGCGGGCGAAGGCCGAGCGGGAGATGATCTGCATGTTGAGGAATGAGCCCTCGACCATGTGCCGCCATACCTTGGGATAGCTGCGCCCCGCGCCCTGGTAGACCAGGTCCGTCTCCACGCCGGTGAAGAACATGAGCTTGGGACTCTGCTCGGCCAGCTCCTTGTCCTTGCCCTTCAGGGACATCAGATTGATGCTGCTGAAGCCGACGGCGGGGGACTCCTCCTCCCCGGCCACCGGGCTGGAGACGTCCATGTCCAGCACGTCCTCGGACAGGCCCAGCCAGTTGCATCGCTCCCCGGCATCGCGGAGGCGGGGCTGGGCGGCGTACAGCTTCTCCATGGAGGGGATCTCCTCGGATTGCTTCAGGGGGACGTTGAGGGGCGACTTGTCCACGCGGAGGTGCACCTGGGTGATGGTCACGTTCTCGAAGAACTCTATGGCCTTCTTAAGCTCCTGCTTGGCGTCCATGGTGGCCAGAAGATGCTCCTCGAACGACACTTGAATTTGGGAATTTCAGGAACCTGAAAAGCGGCCGAATTAGGATTCTCGCAAACTTTTGGAAATTGGAAACTCTGGAAATCTCGGAGGCGCGATTCAAATTTGTTCGAATTCCTCTACAAACTCTTCTATAAAATTGGAAATCTTCTATAAAATTTCTATCTAATTTTTATTTTTTACTCCTTGCTCTACGCTCTCCGTCTGGGGACTGGGCTGGGGTTCCGGGCCCAGGGCCCAGGTCCGGAGTTTGACTTTCGGTTCGATCTCAAGGCCCTCTCGATGCGCCTTTTTTTTCAACGAGTAGGCAAGTACAATGGGCCTGGTTTGTCAAATGTTGGACAAATAATTATTGTTTTAAAGGGAAGAGTAATTGGCAGTCTTGAGGATTATTTAAGATATTCCTTAAATAATAATCTTAAATCATTTGTTGTCGAAATACTTTCAGGGCTTCAGGGCATTTTTTTATTAAAATTGAATGGTAAGAAGGTACAGTGGGCCTGATCAAGCCTATACAGTGGGGCATGATGAGCTTATAAGGAAGATTTGTAAGGAAGAGTTTTTAAGATCAATTTAAGATGATAGTCAATAATAGTCCTTAAATAATATTCCTAATTTTCAAATATTTTCTTCATTAAAATTTATTGTTAAGTAGCCAAGTACAATGGTCCTTATCAGGTCTGTACAGTGGGCCATATTGGTAATTATATTACAAAAATAAAGTATTATTTTGTAACGAAGTGTGGTCTGATATTCGATGTCCTTAGAGTCAGATATCCTAGAGTTCTAAACAGTTTTGAGAATCATATCCTTTGAGGTTATTCTTTCAAGATATTCCTTAATATAAAGAAGAGAAAATCATATAATACATTTCCTTAAAAAACACATTATTTTAAATTAATATTTTCCCTTAAAACTTTCAGGTCCTGCCATGGAGCAGGCTCGCCCCGTTCCCGCGCCACGTCGACTCTACCCGGAACTGCGGCCCGCCAATTACGAGAACATCGAGATCCGGCCCCCCAGCACCAACAACATCAGCGGCAGTGGCAGTGGCAGCACCACCAACAACAACAACAATAACAATAACAACTTCAAGAAACTAAACATCAATGCGGAGAACCTGCACGGCAGCTGCACGGAGAAGAAGCTTCAATCGGGAGGACACAGCAAGCTGATCCTGCAGGAGAGCAACGTGGACCTGCAGCAGCCGATCTACGGGCCCGATGCCAACGAGAATGTCCTGGAGCCGGAGTACGCTGTGCCCCGGCCGGCACCGCGCCAGAGACTGCCTCCGGAACCTGAACCGGAGGAGGTGGTGGTGCCACTGAGGGCCGTGCGGGCGGCGCCCCAAGTCCCACCGAAGCCCCTGAACATCCCGGCGGAGCAGCGGTTCTCCGTCTGCAGCGAAAGGTCGACCACCAGCGCCGCCACCCAGGCCGGGAGGGCGGGCGAGGAGCGGGAGGACTCGCGGTACGCCTCGAACGCCTCGCTGGACTGCAGCGAGAGCTCGCAGAGCGGCAAGTTCAAGTCGCAGTCACCCGGGTACGTAGGGGCCGTAGAGTTGCCATCGCCGGATGGTCCGCAGACTCCGGAGGAAGGGGACGAGGGTCATCCCGATGACCCCGGCAGCCAGTCGTCGTCCGAAAGGGCCGCCAGCCAGGACGGCCAAGAGGGCCAAGATTCTCAAGAAGATGAGGAGGATGACAAGTAAACTTTCCCATTTCCACCAAAAAATATTCCACCTTTGATCCAAATACTCCTCCACCCACACCCACACCCCACTGGGCTATCCGTTTCTTTGCACTTTTTCTCCCCCGCCACCTCCACCACTCCCCCCCTTAACCCAATTTTTTGTTGGCTTTTTTTAGGGCCTAAGGTGTCGTTTTGCAAGATTCTTAATTTTCTAAAAACTATACACTTTTTCAGTCATTTTTTATGAATTAAAAAACTAACTCTTGAATATTTTTTACTCTTCAAAACTAACAAAAAAGACTATCCATGGTTGTGGTGAGGGGGGCTCTCTCGAGAACCTCTTAAAAACAAATCATTTTTCAAGTAAAATATTTAACAGAAAGGCAAACGCCATAAAAGTCGGTTGGAGTATTATCTTTATAGGATATAGTATCTTATCGGACGATTATCAGCCGGTTTGGGGCTTCGGTTGAACATTTCGATGGCACTTTTTTTTAGAAAACAAATGGGGGCTACTTTCTTCCATTCTTTAATCTATTTCTGGAAAAAGAATCTCTCTAATTAGAATCTCTCTCTTTTTGGGAATTACTTCCCAGCGGAAGTTCCTGCGGAAGAGGGGGAAGTTGGAGTTCGATTTAATTCCATTCCAAGATTCCATTCCATAAATCACCTGGCAGCAGCTGTCGGGATAGTTCCTGGGGCAGGTCTATAAATAGAGTCTGTTCTGGAGGCTGTTCAAGATCAATGGCAAGGAGCTGGGACAAAAATAGGATGCAGGAGGGCAGGAGAGACAGTTCTTCGCCCTCTTGATGGGAGTTTAAATGGGAGTTGGGGCTTCTTTGGTTTTGGAAATTAAAGAAAAATAAAACATTTATTTTAAAATATATCTTATGGGTAATTCTCCTAGACAAAAAGACATTGGCCTAGACTGTTTTTTATTTTAAAAAAAAAATGAATCTTATATACATTTTGGCTGACTTTTTGTTTTTAAAAAATGTTTAAAAAAAATTCAAACAAAACTAAGACTAAGAATTTACTTTTTCAAAAACCACTTCAAACGCTGATTCCAATCTGCAAACAGTTCCAGAATTTTATTTATTTATTAATTAATTTTAGTCCTTTTCTTTCACTTAAAAATATTTGGCACTTTTTGTTTTTTTAATTAAATTTTAGCCACTGTGGCAAGCGACAAACTTTGGTTTAGACTCTAAACTGTAGAGCTAGCACTCTTATTTATCTTAAATTTATGTTTTAATCTTAAAAGTTTTAGTAGTTAAAAGCTAATATTTAAAAAAAGTATATATCAATGCATTTGAACTTTACGAAATATTTTTAAAACAAATCGTGCCACAGAAATGTTGAAAACTAATTGAAATATTTCAAAACGTGTTTAGTTTCTGAAGTTTAAATTATTTTAAATATTTTACTCTAAAAATATGGAGAATTACTCATTTGTAGAGCAACAGTAACACATCCTTTTTATATCCTTTTTCTACATTTTTTTGGCTTTTGAAACACTTTGTTGTCTAACACCTTCAAGGACTTGGCTTTTGGACTTTTCTACTAACACTGAACCCTAGGAAATGGCTACTTTTTGACTTAAAATTAAGAAATTAAGGAAAACCCACTAACTCTGATCCTTTCCAGGAACCTATTGCGGACACTGGGCACCACTTCGAAGCTACTGGGCGAGGCCATCGGCGAGAGGATCACCTTCAAGGCCAAGGGCGCCAAGAAGCGGCTGGACAAGAACTTGAAGAGCTCCACGGAGGCGATCAGCAGTCTCGGCGCCGATGCCGGCCGGAGTCTGAAGCACGCCGGCAAGCGCTTCGGCTCCAACTTCAGCCTGGGCAGTACCAAGGACAAGGCGGGTGCGCCCGAGGGCGGGGCAGCCGGGGGCGAGGACGAGCCGGACAGGCGGCAGACCATTGCCAACACGGAGGTCTTCAGCGCGATCCAGTTCTCCAGTCCCCTGAACCGGAACGGAGGCCTGTCGGACCTGCGGGAGCAGGCGAAGGACAGGGACCAGGCTGCCGAGCCGGAGGAGTGCTACGAAGTGCCCAAGTCGCAGCAGGGCAAGCCGCCCAGCTACGACGAGGCGCTGCGGGCGCGCCCGTCGCCCAGCGCCTCGCCACTGGCCAGGAATCTCGCCCAGGAAGCGGCCCAGCGGGTCCAGCTGCGCAGCCATCATCCGCGCCAGCAGCCGGCAGCTAACACCAGCTCCTCCTCCTCCTCGTCGGGGAACGGAGACGAGTCCCCCAGATTGCCGATGCCCGCTTTCCCGCCACCCCGCCTCTCCCAGCAGTCGGAGCAGTTCCGGCTGGAGGCCGCCCTGCAGCCGCCGGTGCGGCAGAAGCGGCGCAAGAACTACGAGCACATCGAGCTGCGACGTCCTCCGGTGGACTCCGCCGAGCTGGAGCAACTGAACCGAGCCGCAGAGCTGGCGGAGCGTGAGGAGTCGCTGCTGCTGTCCGCCAAGAACTTAGAGGCCGAGGCCAACGCCCCCAAGCCGGACAGGAGCGACTCCTGGCAGTTCTACGGCGAGGAGGAGGACCAGGACTCGGATGAGTCCTCGCCAGAGCCGGTCTACGCCAATCAGGAGGCCACCTACGGCAAGCTCTTCGAAATGGCCACCGCCGGCAGCAGTCGCAGCAACCTCCTGACCCCCAACCCGGTCACCGATCAGCTGGCCTGCATCACCGAGGACTCCGAGCTGGGCAGCGAGTCCTTGGAGGGAGCTGTGGGCGGGGCGCCCCTGCCCCAGGACCTCATACTCGAGTTCGATCCCCTGCACAGCAAATGCTCCACCCTGTCGCGCTCCAACAAGAGCAATGAGCTCCTGCTCCTGGAGCACCTGCTGGAGGAGGATACCTACGGAACCATCAAACGGGAACAGGATGACGTCAGCATGTGCACTTCCGAGGAGGAGGCCACCGCCTGCAAGAGTCCCCCGAGCCCGAAGCAGCCGCAGATTGTCCACCAGAATGCCCATCTGTTGAGCGACAGTATGGAGAACATGCTGGACTCCGACCAGGAGAGGCAGCGCGACGAGGAGAGGGTCAAGCCGTATCTGAGCAAGGTGCCGGAGGCCGCCGGCAAGGGAAGCGCAACCGTCGACCTGGCCAGCTCATCCAGAAACCGCACCAATTGGTTTGTGGCCGAGAACACCGCCACCGGCAGCTCCCCCAACTCGAGCACCGCCACCACCACCACCACCTCCACCGGCAAGTCCCCGACCATCATTGAGGGCGATAGTCCGCCCACTTATCTCGAAGCCATTGGCGGCAACTCCAAGGAGTCCAGCAAAGATCCAGAGAACCGAAATACGATTGGTTCGCGGTTCAGGCAGACCATAAACGCCTTTTCGAATGTCAAGCTTAAGATGGACGCCATGAAGCGGAAGGCCAGCTTCCGGAACCAGCGGCAGTCCGACCTAAAGGTGGCCCTCCAGATGGTGCCACGACCCTGCTTGTCGCCGCTCCTGGTGCGCTACGAGGGCCCATTGGTGCGCTTTCCCACCGGCGTGGTGGAGGACATTCTCAAGGAGATGCAGAACCGCAAGGCCATACTCCGAGAGCGGCAGTTCCAAACCTTCCTCGACCAGGAGATGAAAACGCCCAGGGAGGTGATACCTCTGGAGTCTATCACGACGCTGCAGTGCGTCAGCAATAGCCGGGTCACCGACACGGCCACCCATTTCTATTGTTTCGAAATCACCACATCGCAGCCCAAAAACGGCAACGGAGCCGGCGATGTAATGTCCTCGAATCCGAACCTTCTGATGACTAGCAACTCGTCGGGCAATGTCAAGCAGCAGAGAGTATCCCATCTATATGGGGTGGGCAAAGAGTCCGAACGGGGCCTTTGGATGCAGAAGATCCTGGAAAGCCTCACCAACAGCCTGCCGGTGAAGTATACCTGCCATTATTACCGCGCCGGTTGGTGTTACCTCAAGGTAAGTGCTTCCATATTTAAAATCAACATAAATCTAACAATTGTTGTCTTCCTATTAGAACTCTATCACCTCTGAGTGGAGCGGCACCTGGTTGGTACTTCGCAAGAGTCAGCGTCGTCTGATCTTCGTCAGTGAGTCCAATGGAAATGTCGAAAAAATGGATCTACGAAAAGCCCGGTGTATAGGTAAGAAGCCTAGACATAGAAGCTTAAGTACTCATTGTAATATGTCGCTTTTGTATCATTTAAATCAAAATTCATGGCGGGCGGTTGCCCGATTGTTTCGCTTGTCTCCATCCCACACCGTTTTCCAACACACCCATCACCAGCTTCATTATATCGATATTTTTATCGATAGTTAAAGTGCTTTTGCGCTTAACAGCACACTTGTATGCGCTTAACAGCACACTTGCATGCGCTTAACAGCACACTTTCATGCGCTTAACAGCTCGTGCGTTTAACAGCACAAACGTTTGCGCTTAACAGCTCGTGCGTTTAACAGCACAAACGCTTGCGCTTAACAGCTCGTGCATTTAACAGCACAAACGTTTGCGCTTAACAGCTCGTGCGTTTAACAGCACAAACGTTTGCGCCCAACAGCACACAAAATTGCGCTGTACAGCGCACAGAATTGCCTTTAACAGCACTGCTCTGTTCAGCACGTGCTGACCTATCGATTGCCAATCCGCCAAAATTTGATTTTTTTTGAATACGTTTTTGAGTATATCTCCGTCAATTCTTAACTGATTTGGAAAAAACATGCCATTTTGGAATCAGGACGTCAACGTCCTTCGAACTGCATCACTAGTTTTTCGATATCGAACAACTCATTTTCGACCCGATTTTCGAAAAAATGGAAAGAGGTACCATCACGATTTTTTTCGATTTTCGCTAAAATTTTTTTTGTCCGATTTCGGAGAACTTTGGATGCAGTTCGACTAATATCGAGGTGCTGATTCCGAAAATGTACGGCTTTTCCGGATCGGTTGAGAAATGCCCGAGATATGTATGTTTGCTTTTAGCAACTAATAAAATTTGTATTTCTCTCGCACAGTCCTCAAGGAAAGCGACGAATCCATTGACAATTTGCATGTGGAAAGCGGACCTATGCTAATGATCGACTGTCCGCCGTTCTCCGTCTATATGATCATGAGCTCCGCCCGAGAAACCAAGATCTGGCGCCACATCATCCGCGAGGTGGCCCACAACAATGGCTTCTCTCTGGGAGATCAGCAGCTGACCCGCTACGATGTGCCCGTAATCGTGGATAAATGTATAAACTTCGTTTACATCCATGGCTCCATGTCTGAGGGAATATACCGCAAATCCGGGTCGGAGAACTCCATGCACAAGCTTATGAGCGCCTTCCGGGCGGATGCCTTCAATGTGGAGATAACCAGGAACGAGTACAACGAACACGATGTGGCCAATGTCCTGAAGCGGTTTATGCGCGATCTGCCGGAACGATTGCTTGGCAAGCTAACAGATAGTTTTGTATTTGTCACTGAACTGGCCGTGGCTTCAGAAAAGATTCCCATTTACCGGGAATTGTTGGCCAGACTTTCGGCCATCGAGAGGGAAACACTGCGACGGATCGTCAACCATTTGGTGTTCATCAGTTCCCAACAGTCCAAAAACAAGATGAGTGTCCAGAACCTGACCATGATCTGGGGTCCCACCTTGTTAGCCAAAAAGGTGAGCTAAATTTCCGCTTCTTAATTATTTATTAACAATTTTTTTAAATATTCACAGAGCGACGAACTGATTTATTCGCAAAAGGAGGCGGATGTCCTGAGCGATCTTATACTGCTCTACAAAAATCTATTCCCCTGCGGTGCCGAAGAAATGGTTAGTAAAATGGCCCGGAAATGGATCCGTTATGTAATCTTCTTTGTTTTTTGTATAGAAACGAGAACAGGCCATGCTGGCATGCCTGCAAAAGTACTACGCCGCCGCCGAGACACTCAAGGATGCAGTGAAGCAATCGGGCGACATTAAAATCTGGATCAGCCTTAATCCCAACCCGGATAATACCACCGAGGTATTATTTATAATCTCCTCATTAGTTTTTTTTATTAATCCTTTGATGATTTAGGAAAAGACCCAGGTAAATGCCACCATTTCGCCCACCAAAACCGCCTACGAGCTGTGCCGTGAATATTCCGCCAAAATGAAATTGCCGACCCACCAGCTGACCCTCTACGAAGTGATTCTCAACGACAGCTTGGAACGCCCCCTGCATCATGACACCAAAGTGTTCGACGTGATCCTGAATTGGTCTTACTGGCCTGAGGAAGATCGCAAGCACAACTACCTGGTGGTGCGTCCGGTGGAGATGCTCCGTGAAATCCAACGTGCCGTTAAGAATCTGGCCACGGTGACACCTGGCAAGGAACTGCGATTCGCCGACTCCAGGACGAAGACTTTCAAGAACCTGCAATGCGAACTAAGAGATGGCAAGATTGTGGTCTCGAAGAAGGATAAGAACGACAAGACCACCA
The DNA here is from genome assembly GCA_035047585.1 of Drosophila monieri. Lineage (NCBI taxonomy): Eukaryota > Metazoa > Arthropoda > Insecta > Diptera > Drosophilidae > Drosophila > Drosophila monieri. Next base: position 6,509,137 of record JAWNPJ010000061.1, on the reverse strand, counting down.
TTGTGAGGGAGATATTTCTGCAGAGCAGCACGGCGTACTTGGGATGCGAGCGGAAGAGGGATTTCCCTTGGAGCTGGGCCATCACCTTTGTGGAGCGCACGCAGGCGCAGATAATGAGGTGAAAACATACAAATCCTGCCTAATACTAAGAAAACTAAATCCATCATCTCTGTTTGCAGATCGCGCGACGCACCCTTCATCGGCCATGTCCTGGCTGGCAGCGAGTGGGTGGATCGGACCATCTGGTATTCCAGCATCTGGTACTGCCTCTACGGGGACAACATCCTGCCACCAGCCGAAATCATCATCAAATAGGAACGACATTCTTAAGCTCTCGTGTAGATATCCTTGAATTTATATGCAATAATTAGTTATAGCCATTATTTTTTTACGCAATACGCCAATTAGCTTAAACATATTTTTTTTGCCGCATATTTTGTACATATATGACATTTATTCATTTTATAATCCAAATTGTAAATATTTAAGTCTACTTTTATGCCATTTGTCTTCAATCTAGCTAGTTGGCTGATTTTTATTTAGACAAGGCCGCCTTGCATCAAATTAGAGTTAAGTTAACCTTTTTGTAATACCTTTAATGTAATTCTTAATCGCGATTATTGGGTTTGCATTTATGTACGTACATATGTGTATTTTATAGTTTAAGCCATTTTATTCTATTCTTATACACTCCAGAATTAAGAATATGTAATGGTGATAAATAAAATGTATTCAATATGTGTGTTGGTGGTTTTATTCTCTGGGGGGAGGTTGTGGGTGTTTGGGGGTTTTCCTGAGTTTTCCAATTTTTCGTGAAAAGGCCGGATTTTGGCCCGCTACCAGGCCCGGAGTACCAGGCGAACAGAAACGGCTAGTAGGTGGATTCCTGATTTTTTTTTAAAAAATTTATATCCAAGACACAAACCTGTGCCCAAGACACGGCCCATTGCAGCCAAGACACCACCCAGTAGAGATGGAAGTTCAGTCTGTGACGTCACGGCCTAAAGCGGTCAAAAATTGTTAAATTTTCGGTCGCTACCAGGCCTGAAGTACTAGGCGAACAGAAACGCCTAGTAGGTCGATTCTATTTTTTGAAACAGTTTTTTATGAATAACTCGGCCATTTTGCATTTAATCAAGGATCGCGATAGCTCAAAAAATGCGTAAAAATACGGCCCTTCTATCTGGCTAATAATATCTGGTGTTGGCCAAGTTAACACCGTGTGGTTAACAAATTTGGCCTAAAAAAATATGTTTATTTTTTCGATTGTTTATATCTTGGTCATTTCTCAACCGATCTGGAAACGAAGTACTATTCCTGGATCAGGACTTTAATATCCTTCGAACTGCATCACAGGATCCCCATGAAATTGTAGTCCTTATCACAAATCGTGATGCTTCTCCTTTCCTAAAATGCCGATGCCGCTCAGCATTATGTTGTTAGATTTTTAAAATCCTTTGATGCAGTCCGAAGGATATTGAAGTCCTGATCCAGGAATGTTATTTCGCTTCCAGATCGGTTGGGAAATGACCAAGATATAAACAATTGAAAATATAAACATTTTTTTTAGGCCAAATTTGTTTACCACACGGTGTTAACTTGGCCAATACCAGATCTTATTGGCCAGATAAAAGGGCCGTATTTTTCCGCATTTTATGCCCTATCACAATCCTGGATTGGATGCGAAATGGCCGAGATATTCACAAAAAACTGTTTCAAAAAATAGAATCGACCTACTAGGCGTTTCTGTTCGCCTAGTACTTCAGGCCTGGTAGCGGCCGAAAATTAAAAATTTTTGGCCGCTTTAAGCCGTGACGTCACGGATTTAGTACCCATCCGTGACGTCACCACTGGGTGGTTTTAATACCCAAGACACAAACCAGGCACCTAAGACACAAACGTGTATCCAAGACACGACCCTTTTCAGCCACGAACCCACCCAGGTGTGACGTCACGAATCTAAGCTCAATCCGTGACGTCACGCCTTAAAGCGGCTGAAAATTGTGAAATTTTCGGTCGCTACCAGGCCTGAAGTACTAGGCGAACAGAAACGCCTAGTAGGTCGATTCTATTTTTTGAAACAGTTTTTTATGAATAACTCGGCCATTTTGCATTTAATCAAGGATCGCGATAGCTCAAAAAATGCGTAAAAATACGGCCCTTCTATCTGGCTAATAATATCTGGTGTTGGCCAAGTTAACACCGTGTGGTTAACAAATTTGGCCTAAAAAATATGTTTATTTTTTCGATTGTTTATATCTTGGTCATTTCTCAACCGATCTGGAAACGAAGTACTATTCCTGGATCAGGACTTTAATATCCTTCGAACTGCATCACAGGATCCCCATGAAATTGTAGTCCTTATCACAAATCGTGATGCTTCTCCTTTCCTAAAATGCCGATGCCGCTCAGCATTATGTTGTTAGATTTTTAAAATCCTTTGATGCAGTCCGAAGGATATTGAAGTCCTGATCCAGGAATGTTATTTCGCTTCCAGATCGGTTGGGAAATGACCAAGATATAAACAATTGAAAATATAAACATTTTTTTTTAGGCCAAATTTGTTTACCACACGGTGTTAACTTGGCCAATACCAGATCTTATTGGCCAGATAAAAGAGCCGTATTTTTCCGCATTTTATGCCCTATCACAATCCTGGATTGGATGCGAAATGGCCGAGATATTCACAAAAAACTGTTTCAAAAAATAGAATCGACCTACTAGGCGTTTCTGTTCGCCTAGTACTTCAGGCCTGGTAGCGGCCGAAAATTAAAAATTTTGGCCGCTTTAAGCCGTGACGTCACGGATTTAGTACCCATCCGTGACGTCACCACTGGGTGGTTTTAATACCCAAGACACAAACCAGGCACCTAAGACACAAACGTGTATCCAAGACACGACCCTTTTCAGCCACGAACCCACCCAGGTGTGACGTCACGAATCTAAGCTCAATCCGTGACGTCACGCCTTAAAGCGGCTGAAAATTGTGAAATTTTCGGCCGCTACCAGGCCTGAAGTACTAGGCGAACAGAAACGCCTAGTAGGTCGATTTCACTTTTTGAAAATGTTTTTTATGAATATCTCGGCCATTTCGCATCCAATCCAGGATCGTGATAGGTCATAAAATGCGGAAAAATACGGCGCATCGACTGGTTAACAAAAAAAAAGCATATGTCAAGGTAACACCGAAAGAAAATTAAAATAACGTAAAAAAAATTTGTTAAAATTTCGAATGTGAATATCTTGGCAGTTTCAAAGCCGATCTGAAAATGGAATACAATTCTGGAATTAGAACTTAAACGTCCTTCGATCTGCATTAAAGGATTTTGAAAATCTAACAACATAATGCTGAGCGGCATCGGCATTTTTGGAAAGGAGAAGCATCACGATTTGTGATAAGGACTACAATTTCATGGGGATCCTGTGATGCAGTTCGATGGATATTAAAGTCCTGATCCAGGAATAGTACTTCGTTTCCAGATCGGTTGAGAAATGACCAAGATATAAACAATCGAAAATATAAACATATTTTTTTAGGCCAAATTTGTTAACCACACGGTGTTAACTTGGCCAACACCAGATATTATTAGCCAGATAGAAGGGCCGTATTTTTCCGCATTTTTTGAGCTATCGCGATCCTTGATTAAATGCAAAATGGCCGAGTTATTCGTAAAAAACATTTTCAAAAAGTGAAATCGACCTACTAGGCGTTTCTGTTCGCCTAGTACTTCAAGCCTGGTAGCGGCCGAAAACTTGACAATTTTTGCCCGCTTTAGGACGTGACGTCAAGACATCTGTGACGTCACGACAGGCTGATGTCTTGGCTACACTGGGCTGTGTCTTGGGTTACCGGGATTTGTCTTGGACGAGATGGTTTGTGTCTTGGATAAAAAAAAGGATTAAAAAGGTCCTTTTGTGAAAAAAAAAATTCACAAAGTTCGGAAAAATTCAGGAAAATTACTGGAAAACTCGAAAAATTCGGGAAAATTCGGAAAAAATCTAAAAAAAAAATCTAAAAAATTTGAAAAAATTCGAAAAAAAACTGGAAAATGCAGGAAAATTCGGGAAAAATTCGGAAAATGCCTTTTCCTCGGCGTTCCCCTACGCCCTTTACCCACCGTCCCCCGTCCCCCCCCTTCCCACCCACCCAATAAAACACAGGTTTTTTTGATATCACTAAAATGTTTGCAAACTTTGCATTTTATTTTCGTTTTTTTCCATTTTTTTGTTTGCTGTTTTTCGTGTCCTGTTCGAGAAAATGGTATTTTTTGTTGCTTTCGCTTAGCTTCGCGTTACAACTTCACATACATAGTCGGTTCGATTTGTTGTTGTACAATTACATAAAAAGAAATATGCGTGTATGTTATCTATAGTATATGTATATACGCTGGTAATTATGTGTACATATAGTCGTATATATATATGCTTATATATGCATGTGGGTGTTAAGTATATTGATCGAGTAGACATGATTTCCACATTTTATGTTTTTCTTTATCCTTTGACTAAGTTTAGTGGTGCTGCATTATGCTACCCTCCTTCTTGTCCTTCTCCATTCGCCATTCTCCATTATCCTGTTGCTCCTTCGTCGTCCTCGTCGTAGTCGTAGGCGGCGGCATGGGCGTGCTCAATGGGGGCTGGATGCTGGGGGGAGGGATATAGCCGGGGAGGTGCTACAATACAATGTCGCCTTCCGCCTTCGTGGGGCGCTAACAAATTGTGGACCGATAATAAAAATACACACAAGTATACATCTTTTTGTTCGGTTTCCCATTATTTCTTCTTACATTTTTCATATTTTTTTTGTTTTTCTTTCTTCTTTACACACTAACTAAATATAAAAATCAACAAACTCCGAAAAAATACCCCCCATGGGGGGGGGGCTATAACCATCGATCCGCCTTTTCGTCGGGGGACTCAAAGAATTCTATATACATTACATAGAGAGAGATGGGGATAGTGGTACAGAAAGAGAGAGAGAGAGCAGCAAAGGGGACGCCTTTCATTCAGTTTGAATGTGAATTCAGGGTTCGTAAAAAAATAACACACTCTTAACAAAAATTACTTCTACTTTTCACTTTTTTTTAACTCATTTTTTCATTTAGTTTAGGAAACTAAGGGACAACACACACACTGCATGTAAAGTGAGTCCGTTTGGGGGTCTTGGAGGCGGAGAAACAAAGTCCGATCTGATCACAAATACATCTTTCAGTTAGGATTATATTTAGGTATCTTAACAATAGCATGCAAAGAAGAGAACTACGGATCGCGTATATACAGTGTGCAGCTTCCAAGATCTGTATGTTATTTACAAAGCTCCACATTACGAACCCTGAACCGGCCCTGCACATCGCATTTTGGGTGTAGGTGTAGGTGTAGGTGTAGGTGCAGTAGGTAGCCTTCTTGTCTCCTGCCTAGTCGTCACATCATACATATTTAGCATAGGTATTACAATATGTATATATTTTATATATAACTAGAGGGGGGCGTGCTGGCCCCCCGATCAAACTATCAACAAGTTCTCTAATGTTAGCTCACATAAAAAAATTATCATAATAATAAGTAAATTTTAATCAATTAATAATAAGAAAACGCAAGATAATTATACATCGCTTTTTGGCTGCCGGACAGGGTTCTCGGATATGGGGGTATATGAGGTGCTGGGATGAATGGATGAATGGATGGATGGATGGGGTGGGGTGGGGTGGTGCTGGGCTGGAGAGGGGGTGTTGCTCCTTGATTTCTTGAGGACTTTTGAGTGGAAATTCGATTTGGCTGGTTCTTTAAACGGATAAGTAGTAAAATGCTTAGACGTATAAATAGGCTCTCTCCTAACGTTAGTATGTAATAATCACATTGACTGCCCTCGTCGTCCAGTTCTGCTCCAGCTTATGCTTCCGCTTCTGCTTCGCTTGCCTCCATCCTCGAACACCATTCACCGCCGTTCGGTTGCTCCGCAGTGTTCCAGCCCTGTGACTACATGTGATGCCACTGCGTCACCGCCACATTGGTGTTGTCGTTCAGCCGCGCAATCTCCTCGTGCAGCCCGTGGCCCAGCCACTGCAGGAATATCCGGCCGTACGCCGCCTGGCACAGCCGCAGCGGATTGCCCCGCCTCAGGCCCTGGTCCGTCTCGCCGTACTCGTCCAAGTACGGCGGCTGGACAAAGCATCCCTTGCCCCGGCCCAGATAGACCACCTGGCAATCGCGGATGCGCAGAAAGATGCCCACCTCAGCCCCGCAGTCGTGGGCGTGGTGGGTGCACGCCCCCACCGACATCTTGCCCAGCTCCGGCTGGCAGCAGTACGACTGGCCGCACAGGATAGCCCCACAGATGAGGCACATGGTCGGTGTTTTCATCTCCTCGCGCTCGTTGTTCGGGCAGAAGATGTCCGAGACGCTGTTGATCAGGTCGGAGTAGTCGTCGAAGAGGGTCTTCAGGCGCGGCAGCGGGCGCAGGCAGGGCACCACCTCGATGGCCTGCTGGCCGCTCTCCAGCTCCCGCAGTATGTCCGGGTGCGAGGCGAACGAGTGCATCATGGTGGCGAACACCGTCTCCATGTCGAAGTAGACGCCCAGATTGGTGTCCAGGCCCAAGTACATGCACATCTGGTCGAACCGGTCCGGCTGCTCCGTTGGGAACGTGTCCGGAACGTCGATGTCGGTCAGGCAGCGGTAGAAGAGACAGGCGCACCGCAGGAACGAGCTCATCTGCCGCTGCACGTACTCCAGCAGCAGGGCTAGGGTGTAGAACTCGCAGGGTATCACCGCCGTTGGCTGTTGCTCCTGCTCCACATTGTCCTGGTCCATCTGGCGCTGCTTCGCCAGCTGCTGCTTCCGGGCCGGCATGTTGTAGCGGCGGTAGAAGGCCACCATGTTCTCCTGGATCTTGGCCGGCAGCTGCTCCACGTACGGCAGCAGTTCCAGCTCCGTGTCCACCATCTTCTTGGCCTGCTCCCGCTCCGCGTCGAAGCAGATCACCGCCTTCGTCATGTTGGCCAGGAACATGGTCTGCAGAATGTAGAAGTCGAACATGTTGCCGCTGGGTATGATGGCGTGGAAGTTGCTGGCCGGGAAGTGGCTCGAGAAGACTGCAAGAGAGGTATTATAGTATGAGAAAGTTTCTAGTCCCGGCCAGGCCGGGAAATGGCTTCTATGCCCCTTCCGAGGGCCACAACTCGGCTACCAAGTGTCTGATCGGGGAGTGTCATGCCTTCCCGATCTCAGATCTTCGAGTACTATCATTTCCCATCAAACTCTTGGAAACTAAAATCGGAGCCTATGTTTGAAAATTTTCAAAGGGGTACCACCATAAAAATATTAAAAAACAAGAATGGAAAGCTAACTTCGGGCGGAGCCGAAGTTGATATACCCTTGCAGATATGTGGCAGTTTATATTATTAGATATATATCGGATCTTATATAGTCGGCCGATCCTTATAAAACTCGGCAGATCAAATTTGTTTGCCGAAAGTAGAATCCATACAAAGTCCCAGTCTTCTAACTTAAAAAACAACAGAGATATGGCATTTCCGATCAATCAGTTATATGGCAGCTATAGGATATAGTCGGCCGATCCTTATGAATTTCGGCAGATCGAATAAGTCTGCTAAAAGAAGAGTCCACAGCAAGTCCCATCCTTCTAACTTAAAAAACAACAGAGATATGGCATTTCCGATCAATCAGTTATATGGCAGCTATAGGATATAGTCGGCCGATCCTTATGAAATTTGGCAGATCGAACAGGTTTGCTAAAAGAAGAGTCCACAGCAAGTTTTATCCGTCTAACTTGAAAAACAACGAAGTTATGGCATTTCCGATCAATCAGTTATATGGAAGCTATAGGATATAGTTGACCGATCCCGGCCGTTCCGACTTATATACTGCCTGCAAAGGAAAGAAGGATGTGTGCAAAGTTTGAAGTCGATAGCTTTAAAACTGAGAGACTAGTTTGCGTAGAAACAGACAGACAGACGGACAGACGGACAGACGGACAGACGGACATGCTTATATCGACTCAGGAGGTGATCCTGATCAAGAATATATATACTTTATAGGGTCGGAGATGTCTCCTTCACTGCGTTGCACACTTTTGACCAAAATTATAATACCCTCTGCAAGGGTATAAAAATCGAAAAATTTTATTTTTTCAACTTTTCAAATCTAATGATGCAGATCGAAAGGTAATAGTTCTGAGATTAATTATTGGCATTCCGCTTCAAAATCTGCTGGGAAATGATTCAGATATTGCCCAAAAAGCGTCAAGAAATTTCGGGATCTCAGAATTTTTAGTTTTTTTAAAAAAATGTGACCAAACTGCATCTTAAAACTGTCATAACTTGGCTAATGTTTGTCCGATTGAGGAATGCCATACCTTCCCGATCTCAGATCGCCGAGTAGAATAATTCCTCATCCAAATCTGAAAACCGAAAATCTGACTCGATTTTCGAAAATTTTCCAAGGGAACCATCATAAAAATGTTCAAAAAATCGATAAATTTTTTTTGCTTAAATTTTGTAATCTAATGATGCAGATCGAAGGGCATTAGATCTCTGATTAATAATTGACATTCCATTTCAAAATCGATTGAGAAGTCATCAAGATATGGCCTAAAAATCTTCAAAAAGTTTACAGTTTTCAGACTTTTTAAGTTTTCGAAAAAAGTGTGACCAAACTGCATCTTCAAGCTGTCATAACTTGGCCAATACCCATCCGATTAAGGAATGCTATGCCTTCCCGATCTCAGATCAGTAGTATCATTCTTAATCAAAATCTGGGAAACTAAAATCTGACCCGATTTTCACAAAAAATCATGATGGTACCCCTTGGAAAATTTTCGAAAATAGGGTCAGGATAAAGTCTCCCAGATTATAACAGAAACAGATAGTCCTTGAAGAGCTCAGCTCGGAAAGGTACAACAATCCTTGATCCTCCCAGTCTGGGCCAAGTTATGGGCCTTTGAACTCTGAATTCTGGGAGGGAATGGGTCGGGAGGGACATTACTAGACCACATTACTAGATAGAAAGTATAATCCCTCCAAGGAACACTCACCGTTCTCCGAGCCCATCAGATTAAAGACTCCGAACTGGAACTGGACCAGCAAGCGGAAGCAGTCCCACTCCAGGACACTGACCCCCTTCTGGCAGAAGACCGTGTCGAGGAGCTTCGAGGCCAGTTCCGGCTGTGGCTTCACCATGGACTGGGCCGCCGAGCCCAGGCCGTGGTTGGCCAGATCCGTGATGGGGATCATGCTGGAGGCGGCCGAGAAGAGGGAGCAGGCTCGCACCAGGTTGGTGGCGCAGCACTGGTGGCGCATCGGCAGCTCCGCCTTGAGCGGCTTCTGGTTGGCGAACAGATAGATCTCAAGGGCCTGCAGGGTGTAGCTGCAGGTGTCCCACAGCTGGGCGGCCGAGTCGGCCTCGTCGATGCCCGGCGGGGTGGCGGCGCCGGGGAGCTCCTTCTGGTGCTGCAGCTGGCTGGTCATGGCGTTGCCCAGGGCCTTGTTGAAGCCGCCCATCACGTCGAACCAGTGGCTGTGCAGCTTCGGCGGATCGTGGATCAGCTGGACGCTCCGCTCGAACTGGGCCCTGTCGGCGCCGCCGAGATTCGATTTGCGCAGGATGCTGGTCACGCTGGTGCGGTGCTTGAGGTCCTCCTCGTTGTAGTTGGACAGCTCGGCGGCCAGGGTGCGCATGATCTCGTTGAAGCTGTCCAGCGGCAGGTAGCCCTCCTGCTGGCCGCTGGCGGTCGCCGCCTGGGTGAAGGCCGGGAGGGGCTCGCTGACCGGCAGGACCGTGTTGCTGAGGGTCCGGCAGTAGGGACAGTGGAACTCCACGTTGTGGGCGGCGTTCAGGGCGATGCGGTTGCGATGGGGACGCCGCTGCTCCTTGGTCTCCTCGTTGCTGTAGTACTCCTGCCAGCAGCTGTAGTGCATCACGTGGCCGCAGCAGCTGACGTGGAGGGCGCACCGGCCCTGGTGCTGGTTGGGGGCGGTGAGGATCACCCGCGAGGTCTGCACGAAGGCGGAGCTCACCAGCGGCGGCCCCGGTCGACTGATGGCACAGTTCTCGAAGCACAGGATGCACTTGAAGTCCGACTCGGTGTTCTGGTAGCTGCGCCGCTCCGGCCCCAGACAGGCAACGTTCGGCTTGAGAGCCACGGCGCCCTGCTCCTCCTCGGCGGTGGGTATGTCCTCCCACTCCATGGCCCCCGATCCCGAGTCGGCGAACATCTCGGCGTTGCTCTTCATGAACGACTTCTGGGCGTTCTTGATCTGGGCCATCACCTTGGCACGGCGCTCGGCCGCCAGGCGGGCGCGGTCCTCCTTCTCGCGGCGCAGCTGCTCCTCGGAGCTCAGCGGCTCGTCGCTGGCCAGGGTCTGCTGGGAGCCGGACGGTCCCGCTGCCGAGGAGCAGCTGGGCGTCTGCTTGGCCTGCAGCTCCTTGTAGCGCTTGATTGTCCACAGTATGAAGTCGTGATGCGCTCCCAACTGCCAATGGGATTCGATATGGATTAGGAAGTCTGGAGAAGCTACTGGAAGAAGACTTACCGTGGGGCAGCGCGCCAGCTCGTCCAGTTTCTTGAGGATTCCGTACTGCTGGGAGCGTTCGTAGAAGCTCAGGAAGGGGTAGTTCTCGCTCAGCTCCTCCTGGATGGCAAAGCCCAAGAGATGCAAGATCTGCAAAGAAGAAGGATAGATTTCGGAGCTGGAAGGGATGTCCTTCGAGGACACTCACCTTTTGCAAGTGGGACTCGGTGAAGGTGCGATTGTCTTCGAGGGCGCGATCCATCGTCAGGGTACAGATGTTGAGGAACACGTTGCACTGCAGGATGTTGGCCATCGACCTGGGGGAGAGAGGAGAAGGAGGATGAGTGTCCACAACATAGAGAAAGAGGTGTCCCTGGAAAACTCACTTGAAGGCAGGCGTCAGTTGTGGCAGCTTGGGCGGAGGGCAGCAGACGAGCTGCTTCTTGGCCTTGCAGCGCTCCCGCTGCAGCTCCTCGGCCTTGGACTTGTCCTCCTTGGTGTAGTGGTAGAAGTAGACGTTGAACTCCTCGTAGAGGCGCTCCTTCAGCTCGTAGACACCCTTGCCATCGGCACCGACTGGCTTCTTGAAGACCGCCACCGAGTTGATGACGTCCTCGAAGATGCTGTCGCTGTTGCCGCCGTTGCCGTCGGGCAGGGCGCGACTCAGCTCCGAGTGGGAGTAGGACTTGATGCACAGCAGCTGGATGATCTCCTTCATGAGCCGGTCCTCCTCGGTGACCATCGAGACGCCCGGCATCCATCGCTCGCCAATGATGACGATCAGGAGCTCGAGGAACTCGTCGATCATCGACAGCGTGCGCATCATCTCATCGTCCGCGATGGACTCGGCCGGCTTCTTCTCGGGCTGGGCCCAGGCGATCAGGTTGAATTTGTTCAGCAGGTGGATGAGGAACTCGTTGCTCTCCATCAGGGAGGCGCCGATCTGCAGGCAACAGATGTCCCTGTCCAGCATTTCCACGCGACACCGAACGTTGCGGTAGAAGTAGAGTTGATGCAGTAGGGAGTAACCGTTGCGGCGCCACATCCCGGCAGCCACCTGGGCGATCATGGCGTGGGTGCACAGCACCGGCTCAATGATCTCCTTGGGCGTGAACTTGCGCTGCAGTGCCTCCGTCTCCGCCTGGAGGCTGTCGTAGGTCATGTCGTGGTCGCCCAGGTGTAGGTAGATTCCGGCATAGAAGCGCGACAACGGCAGGTGTATGGAAACAGGACTGACGGCCACGTCGTACACCAGGCAGTTGGCCACATGCCCCGCCACGCTCCTCGCCTCCGACTTCTGGCCCTCGACGATGAAGCTGTTGTTCATCAGCGCCCGCAGGGTCATCTTGTAGAGCTTGCGCAGCAGCTTGGCGTCGCTGGCCGCCCACTCGATCACCTGGGAGATGGTCGTCGCCAGCTTAATGTGCAGGTTGAAGGCGCACTCCCACTCCGGCTCGTAGTCCATGTGCTGGCCGGTCTGGCGGGTGATCGACTCCATGCCCTGCATCACATTGAGGACGCGGAGCAGGGCCCGGCAGCCCTCGAGGAAGCCGCTGCGCAGGTCGTTGCTCAGCACCTCCGGCTTGAGGCTGAGCAGGTAGCGCAGGTCGTACAGGATGTAGTTGGCCCGCTTGAAGAAGGTCAGGCTGGCGATGTTCTTGCTGAAGTGCAGCGTCCGGTTCTGGATGAACTTCTCGATGGCCACGTGGTAGAACGTGTGCAGCAGCTTGTCGAAGATGCCCTCCTGGGCGATCAGGTGATGGGCTATGCTCGGCACCGTGAACAGCTGCACGCTGAGCGAGACAATCGAGAACGCGTGGTCGTGGTCGTCGCCGATGAAGTCCTCCACAATGGTGGCGTAGCGGCGCGAGAACTCCTGGGCCAGCACCACCTTGTTCTCGTACTCCATCAGCATGCCGGAGATGAGGAGGCGGTGCCAGCAGGTGCGGGCCGTCTTCCACAGCTTCACGTCGTACTCGAGTATGTGCCGGATGCAGAAGTCCTCCCGCCGGCGCTGCACCAGACTGGAGAACGTCTTCCGGAAGAGGCAGTGGCGGACGAGGAACTCCTGGAACCAGCCCAGCAGCTGCAAGGCGAACTGCTGGCAGGCCACCGCCCCGATGTGCAGCACGGAGGTGCGCAGCGACTGGTAGTTCCGGGGATTTGTCACCAGGCCCGACTGTGGCATCATTTGGTTTTCAATGGCGGTTTTCAGTTCGTTGCATATCTTGAAAGGAAAATTTTACAAAAATGTTTAATTATTTTTTAAAAACAAGATGGACTTGGACTATGGAAGTGGGAATGTGTTGGAAAGATGGATTTTCATTGCGACTGATACTCCTAGAAGATCCAACTCTGCTAGGTTCCTCATCCACCTATTCTGTGCCAAGTAATGTCCCTCCCGACCCATTCCCTCCCAGAATTCAGAGTTCAAAGGCCCATAACTTGGCCCAGACTGGGAGGATCAAGGATTGTTGTACCTTTCCGAGCTGAGCTCTTCAAGGACTATCTGTTTCTGTTATAATCTGGGAGACTTTATCCCGACCCTATTTTCGAAAATTTTCCAAGGGGTACCATCATGATTTTTTGTGAAAATCGGGTCAGATTTTAGTTTCCCAGATTTTGATTGAGAATGATACTACTCTGTGATCTGAGATCGGGAAGGTATAGCATTCCTCAATCGGATGGGTATTGGCCAAGTTATGACAGTTTGAAGATGCAGTTTGGTCACACTTTTTTCGAAAACTTAAAAAGTCTGAAAACTGGAAACTTTTTGAAGATTTTTAGGCCATATCTTGATGACTTCTCAATCGATTTTGAAATGGAATGTCAATTATTAATCAGAGATCTAATGCCCTTCGATCTGCATCATTAGATTACAAAATTTAAGCAACAAAAATTTATCGATTTTTTGAACATTTTTATGATGGTACCCCTTATAAAATTTTCGAAAATCGAGTCAGATTTTTGGTTTTCAGATTTGGATGAGGAACTATTCTACTCGATGATCTAAGATCGGGAAGGTATGGCATTCCTCAATCGGACAAACATTAGCCAAGTTATGACAGTTTTAAGATGCAGTTTGGTCACACTTTTTTCAAAAAACTTAAAATTCTGAGATCCCGGAGATTCCCAGATTTTGTTGAGGAATCATAGTACTTGAGAAGCACGGGAAGGTACAACACTCCCCAATCGGAGGAGAACTACGAGGTGTACGATCCTGGGAATATAGGGTTCTTTGGCATTTAGGGCAGTTTCCAACTAAATCTTAATTTTAAAAGTTTAAGCACTCTATTTAAGCACTTTAGCCTTTAAATAGAGAAAGAGAATAAATAGTTTTTGAAAAGCCCCACCTTAAAGGTATCGCACTTGACGACCGCCCGCCCCTCGCGGTCTATGGCCGCCACGATCTCCATGGCGTCCTTGTGACGGCACTTGGCGATCTTGGTGAGGGTCTGGATGACCTGGTCGAAGGTGTGCGACTCGTCGTTGTAGAGGACCGTGCAGTACTGTGGCCCGTCCAGCTGGCCCTCGGCGCCGGGGTCCAGGCACTGCAGGCTGCCGTTCGGCTCGATCTCCAGATAGTTGACGCAGAAGGCCAGGATGGCCCCAAAGCAGATCTCGGCCCGCTCCAGCACGGCATCCGTGATGATCTTGCTCTCCAGCGGGTCTTTGCGGTTTGCCTGAAGGACGAACAGGACATTTTTGGGTGAAAAATGGAAGAGAGAGATTACAAGGAAGTGCCTACCAGATGCAACTGACAGTAGTGATCCTTCTTCCAGGCCTCGTCGTCGCCGCAGTCGCAGCAGCCACCGCCGCCGGAGGTGGACATCTTGTACTTGTGGAAGCGGTGCGCCGATCGCTTGAAGCAGTTGACGCAGAGCACGCAGGTGGGATCGACGCCGCACTCGCGGCAGCTGTAGGTGGGCTCACCGTTCTTGAAGACCTTGCCACAAACGGTGGCGGTGTTGCCCTCCAGGCGGAGTTTCTCCAGCGCCGTGGCGGGATTGTCGCCCAGTATGAACTCGACCAGGACGTCGATCATCTCCTCCTTGGCCAGTGCCTCCTTGAACATGCACTTGACTGCAAAGAAGGAGGACTAGTGAGCGAGGCTGCTAGGATTGGGATTCGTTAGTTCTAGTCTAGTCTAGGCTACTGGGTGGTTGGCGTTAGAAATGAACTACATGAAGCGCTCGTGTGGAGTGGCAGGTGTGGACTGGTGATGGATCCCCATGACCTGGAGACTTACTCGAGCCGCGGGTCAGACCGCGCTTGCTCTCCTGGATGCGCTTGATCTCCTGCTGGAGGTTCACGTTCTTCGTGTTGGAGTGCAGCAGCTCCTCGATGGTCATGTAGTCCGAGTTCATGGAGCTGTCGTCGTCCGAGCCGGAGTCGGTCCCCAAGTGCTCGCAGCACGCTAGGCAGGTGACAGCTCGGCAGCCAGCAGTATGGCAATGGATGGTGCGGGGGAATGAGAGGGATGGATGGATGGTGCCGTGCAGGGTGCAGGGTGCAGTGCGGGGAGTGGTGGTTAGTGGAGGAGAAGGAGTTATGGTTAATGCAGGCATTCAAGTTAGTTTGTGCTTCGTCTAAGGATTAATTCGAGAGTGCTCTTAGTTTATGAAATTAATAATTAAATAATTAAATTATTAAATTATGGATTATGAGATTAAATAATTGAACCAAAAAAGGATTAATCCTAGACCCTAGTAACCACATTTTTTACTCACGAGTAAGTGCATTTGTATCTGAAACAAACGAGAGGGGGGAGAGAGAAGAAAGTAAATTAGTAAAATAATTAACAGGTTTAGGAAGGACCTTAACAGCCTAAATTATAATTTATGATTTCTTTTATTACTATAACTATTATCCCCCTTTAGGAGTTGCAATTATTCCTCATATGACTAATAGTATTTAAAAATTATGCCTAGTCATTAATGACTTCCACTAAACAGTTAAAAAAAAATAATTAAAAAAACGTATGAATAATATTTACAATCCTCAAGAGTCTATTTAAACAAAGATGACTAAGCATAAATTATGCAATAGACTTTTATTTTTATTTAAAAACCTTTACCACACTACCCCCTTGGAGAAAATAACTCATACGCCGCGTGGGCTAATCATCTTCCAGGCCAATGTCTCTTACGGTTTGATGAAATTCTAGAAGCCCTGCGATGACGCTGGGCCGTCTAAATCCGCGCTCTGAGTCACTCCACCCGATCTCCACGCAGTCCACGCTCCCAGCATATCATCCAAGAGCTTGGAACAGGTCCCAGCCAGACCACATGGCGATCATCGCGATCGTGATCATGATCGTCGATAGAAATGAAATACTCTCGCTCGGAGACCTATACCCGTATTAGTATTATCGTATTATTGTGTGGTTTTGGCCAAAGCCACAAAAGAGCCAAAGAGAAAACCTTCGCAACGAAACGAGTTTTAATTCAAATCAAAAGTCAGAAATCAAAAATAAAAATCAAATTCAAATTCAAATTCAAATTCAAATTCAAATTCAAATTCAAATTCAAATGCAATGTAAATGCAAATACAAACAGTGGGGGGAGAGGAAAAGAAAAGGCATTTTCAACCAATGCGGTTCAAGGTCGCCTTAATCTCTTTGAACCCAAGGGGGAGAATCGCTAAAAAGAGGCAAGAGTTGAACAAATTTCCTTTAAAATGTTGATAATATTATCAAATGCATTATCAAGGCATCTGACGTAGCTCACCAGGGCTCTATCAGTGATATACATTATAAAAAATAAATAAATAAATAAATAAAAAATAAAGGAAGCACAGTAATGATAGTTTTGAACCTGAAGCAGTTATGCTTGGTGCTACTTATTCAATACTATTTTTAATAAATAATAAATAATAGATAATAGATAATAGATAATAGATAATAGATAAGAGATAAGAGATAATAGATAATAAATAATAAATAATAAATAATAGATAATAAATAATGAATAATAAATAATAGATAATAGATAATAAATAATAAATAATAAATAATAAATAATAAATAATAGATAATAGATAATAAATAATAAATAATAAATAATAAATAATAAATAATAAATAATAAATAATAAATAATAAATAATAAATAATAAATAATAAATAATAAATAATAAATAATAAATAATAAATAATAAATAATATATAATAAATAATAAATAATAAATAATAAATAATGAATAATAAATAATAAATAATAAATAATAAATTATAAATATATAATAAATAAATAAAATATAAACTAATAGTTTCTAGCCACAAAACATAATACCTAATACTACTGACCTAATACTACTATTATTTTTAAGTCTATAGGTGAATAATATATTAAATAAATAATAAACAATCAACAAAAATAAATAATAAATAAAAATATAATAAATAAACTGATAGTTTCGAACCTCAAACACAATACCTGATGCCTAGGCCTAAAAATAGTCTAAAAAATCAAATAATAATACAAACATAAGCTCTTTAAACCTCCTAAAATATAAATATATATATTATTTTTTAAATAATATTTTTAAGTCTATAGGTGGAGAATATAAATGTATATAGTTGAGAGCCGAGTGTAAGCTAAGGCGTAGTAAACTGGAACAAAGAAGGTGCCTGCTTTCCGACTTGCCTGGAAAAGATGACACACACAGAGAGAAAAAAAATACAAAACAAAAAAAGGAAGAAAAAAATAAAGCCACTAAACAAAAACTGAAAACAAAAAGCGAAGAACGCAAGAACAGAGAGGTGCCTGCGACAGAGACTTCATTCAGAAGAGTGTAGCTGGCATTCTCACAGTGTAGGCCACAAACACACCAACACAAAGGCAATACATTAATTAATAATTAATGAATACATAACTCTACTAACTTATTAATTGCCAAATTAATTGTAATAATTAGGAAAACAAACAAGGGCCGGGGCTTAGAACTATTGGCCTTTGGAAGTGCCTCCGAAAGTGAAAAGTAAACACTTTCAATTAAAGTTTAATTGCAATTTAATAACCCATTCCGATGTCCGTGTAATGGGGAGATGAATAAGCCGTTTTCGCACGGGCCACTGTAGGTGGCGAATTTATTGCACATCTCGATCTCGGACACAAAAATAACAACAGAGGCACAGCACAGCACAGCCTGTCGGAAATTTAAAGGCGTCCCAAATAAAAAAATATACATATGTACAAGGCACATACATATATGCAATAATGTACACGAAACACATACATATTTACATGAAGAACGGCAGAGATCATTACAAAGAAAATGTGCCGGGGGCAGAGGTGGGTGGGCGATCGACCTTATATAAATCACGATGATGAGTACACGGCGAGAAATCAGCTGCAGGCGTGTGGGTGGGTGCCTAATTGTGTCATGTGTCAGCTGTGAATGTTATTCCTCTTCGTGCTCCGCCGCACAAAAGCCACGAAACGAAACGAAACGAAAGCGAAAACAAACAAAACAGAGATACGTATGCTAATACTCAATGGTCGAAGGGTTCAACTGCTACACTCTGCGAGTATTACTACAAAAAAATATTTAGTAGATATACGATTAAACAGCAAGTGACTGTATACAACTTAAGGCTTTGTTCTTTCTTTAAAAATATATTCATTGAGCTTCACAGAGTTTTTTAAGAAAGAAAAATGATTAATTATTACGGAAAGAACAATGAAAATCATTGCTCTTAAATTAAAAATACAATGAATTATTATAAAAAATATTCAAAAAGAAAAGAAAATATCATAGATATATCGATATTCGATATTAGATACGGAAAATCGATAACGTATCAAGGCAAAATCTAGTAACAGAAACCCTCAACTAGCTACTGGTTTCTAACTCCGATGTTTCTTTGATGAGTTCCAATGACTATCGATATCCGATATCGATTTCCTTGTAGATCTTTTCTTCATGAATATAAAATAATCTTTTCATGGCAGATTTTATATCGAAATTTTTGATTAAAAATCGATAAACAATCGATTTGTTTTCTCTTCCTCTACCATAATCGAACAATACGACAATTCTCCGTGAAATAATCGCCTATTCATGATTAAAACTTTTGAAATAAATCGAAAAAATCGATAAATATTGAATAATTGTCTCTAAAATATATTTTCCCAATTCCTTAACGCACTTGAAGCTCTAAAAATGATTAATTGCCAACGAATGAATAATTTTTTACAGGGAAAGGCTATAATTAAAGTATACTCTCAAAAAAGCCCACAAAAAACACGTCAGAGTGGGATTGGCAAGGCAGCAACTGGACCAGATAAACGCAAGTTGAATAAACTGCATCCGAATACGTGTTATGCTTATATATACCCACAAATATATGTAGACACTTTTTGTTGTGTTTATCTCGGCGTTATCAGTCAAAGTCTCTGGTTTTCTTTATGTCATCTGGCCCCCAGCCCCCAGCTCATGTTCCACCTCGTCGCTGTCTTTCGACATTTTCGAACAGCGTGTTCCCAGCACGCTTGTCTACGACCAATTAGACAGACTGCGAATATAGGCAGAGCCATATATATTTCTAAATATATAGAAAATATTCAGGCACTGCACTGTGATCTCTCGAAAGGTGAAATAATATTAAAAAACAATAAATTAAAGCCTTCCCAGGAAAGCCTTTCTTTCAAAACTAGAGTTCGATATGACATTATTTCGAAACTATTTCTACAAAGTGTGCTATCGCCAAGGCCATCAACCCACTGTACCTAACCTATACACCCTACAGTACCACATACCTGAAACTGATAAGCCCGGAGAGCCGTGAAAAAGGGTAAACCGTCTGAAGCCCCGAAGCAAACAAAAGGTAAAAGTCATTGGGAAAACGTGGGAGGGAGCTATGGTAGAAGGACTTGACAAATAATTAACAAATTTACGTCTTGAAAGGGACATTTTCTATAAATTTATCAACTTTTTACAATTATTTCGATAAGGAAATGGGAATAGTATCGATAAAGTGGGTATTTTGTGGTTTCTTTATGGAGTTTGTGATTAAAACCTCTAAAAAGATGATTTAATATTAAATAAATCATGAAAACATCACTTTCCACCTCTCATATTAATGATACACCTATTAGATACTAATTTCGATATGTTATCGATAAATTGAATAGGTTTTGTTGCCTTTATTTGCCATAAGCATGAAGAAATAGAAAACATAGCTTCCTATTGATCTATTAAATATTATTTTAAAATGATTAAATTCGATACATTATCGATAAATTTAATATTCTTTGTTGCCTTTAAGAAGAAACCTCATTCATTCCATAAATAAAACACAACTCTCCACACATCAGTAGAGAAACTAGGATTGAAAAACATTGTTTTGCTTACACTTTCGATACATTTTCGATTAAACAACGATTGTGTGTCACGAAGACATTTGCTGCTTATAGTTTATGGAAGCGTATTACGTAGGACTCCCCGGCTAGGTGGGTGCACTGGGCGATATTAAATCAATATGTTATAAACAGAAACCCGACTCTAAATTGGGAGGGAGTGATGCAAGGCGCTTTCCCAGTTCCATCCAAATGGCTTGCCTCAAGGCGATAACTGATTCGTTTGTCTTTTGGGGCGAAAATAGACTTCTAACGGAATGTGGTGCAAACGAGTTTTAGTTTTGTTTTCAGTTTTTAGTTCAGTTTGTTTATCTAATTTATTTCTGTTCGTATCTGGGAGAGAGGGAGAGTGCGGTGTGTGAGTGTTGCTAGGCCGGGCTTTTGGGCTTTGCAAGTTGCAAGCACACAGATACAGATACAGATACAGATACAGCTACAGATACAGATAGAGGCGCACTGAAAAGGTGAGACAGGTAGCTGCTAGTCGAGGTGTTCAGGTGAGCTTCAGGTGGGCTGCAGTAGGAGAGCCAATTGAAAGGAAAACCTGGCGCACCGTAGCACGTCAGATACGAGAGAACTCACGGAAACAGACGAAACAGAAACGTGCGAAAACATCAAGCGATAGCAAATGGGCAAAAACGTAAAATAAATACGCGAAAATAGGCGAGCAAAAAAAGAGGAAAAGAGTGTAATAGGAAAAATTGCATATATGTATGTAGCAACAAAAGCGTGCAGTTGTTCAATGGCAATAAACAAAAGCAGAAAGCAGAACCAGAACCAGAACCCACAACACACAACAATAATGATAATTCAAGAGCGAGATTTTATAATGGGATTCTCCCACCATTTATCTATATTTTCCACTACTATTATACTATTTGTTCAGGAGGTGCTCTAATCGGCATAGATATCGATATCGATAAGGGAGAGCTTCAAGCACTGCTTTACAACTGCTTGCCTATCAAATTTTAATTAAAATTTATGTTCTTGAGTTAGATCTCCCACCACTGCTTTGAAACTGCTTGCATATGAAGTTGCAATTAAAATTGATTTTCTTCACAATTCCACTATTTATTCTGATATTCTATGAGAATAGAGCTCTAATTCGAATAAATATTGTTATCGATAGGGGAGATCGCCCATCACTACTTCGAATATGCTTGCATATCAATCGGAACAGATATCGATATCGATAAGGGAGATCGCCCATCACTACTTCGAATCTGCTTGCATATCAATCGAAACAGATATCGGTAAGGGAGAGCTTCCATCACTGCTTGCATATCAAATTCCAATTGAAATGGCTTCCCATTCAAATTTCTGGCAATAAGAAAACAGTGCTACGACATCTTATTACCTCTAATTGGGGCACAAATATAGAACTAGGGGGGAGAAGCAATTTCTATTCAATTACCGCGCTGCGATTTCGATTCACATGTCGTTGCCAGGCCAATCGATATCGAATTATTATTGTGCACCACTGACTTATTCATGTGACGTTGACAACAGAGCAGCAATGACTTGCCAAGAATCGCCTTCTAGAGACTGCTTGCTTTGGAAAACATGTTACAACTTGCATTGCTTCGGCATGTTACTCTACTTGCTTTGCTTTAGCGTGTTGGAACATGTTCTTATCCCTTTATGGTGTTAAAATATAATACATAGTGTGTCTGGAACATGAAGGATATAGGAACAAATAAGGTGACTTTGCACTTTCCTTTCCCCCTCTTCCTTCCTTCCATCCTCTCTCTCTCACACACACACACTTACATACTACTGAGTAAAAATCGGACTAATTGGAATGACATTTAAGGCAAATCAGGAAGGAAATGACAGCTCACCTGTTTCCATTTCGTTCGAGTAGTCGAAGTACTTGGGCGGCTCCTTCTTGAAGAACTCGAGGAAGTCGCTGCGGGCGAGGGTGCCGGCCTGGAACTTGAGGCGCCACTCCTTGAGCGGCGAGTTGCATTCGGCGGGAGGTGCCACCACGACGTCCTCCATGTCGTAGCGATCCATTTCGCTGCAGTTGCTTCTTCTTCGTCCTTATTCTTGTTCTGCTCCTTGCTAGCTCCTTTCTGTTAGCGTCACTGGAGGGGGAGGAAGGGGGTGTAGATGCTGGTGTGTGGGTTTTGTTCGCCTCTCCTCTTTGATTTTTGTGCCTTTGGTGCTGCGATTATTCCACTCTCTCTCGCGGCTCTCTCTCTCGCGTTAGCTCTCTTCGTGTTCTCCTGGCGCGTGGGTGGCTCTGCTCTGCTTTGTGTCCTTGTTCCGCTGTTGCAGCTGTTCTGATTGTTACGGTAGTTTTTATTAATTATCTTATTTTTTTTTGTTTTTCTTGTATTTTATATATTTTTTTTATTTTTTTTGGTTTTTTTGAATGCCGTTTTTCTTGCTACTGCATCGATGACGTTTCTTTTTTTGTTTTTTTTTTTAAAGCGTGTGTGTGCGCTGTTTGGTTCTCCTCTTTCTTTTCCTTTGCAAATTTTGCTACCAAATGGGGGAAAAATAAAAATAAACAAATAACTAGAAACTAAAAGTAAACAAAATTTTGTAATTTTCTCAAAATTAAAACTTAACTTTTTCTTTCTCTAAAAATTTAAACTTTTTTTTTTTTTTTTTTTTTTTGTTTTTTTTTCTGGTTAGGGCATTTGGGGGGAGCTCTCTCTCTCTCTCTTTCTCGCTTTAGTCTTTTTATCCCTAAGTGTCGTGTGCTCGGGCTCTTGCTGCTCGCTTCCTCTCCCACCGCACATCAGTGGCTTTAACGAGTTACAGTTACAGTTGTTGTGTTGCCGTTCGCTGCCTCTTATCCTTAAAATGTGACTTTTTTTTTGGGCTTTGGTCGAAAACTGAGCAACTGCAACTTCCAACACACACACACTCCGTACATACGTCTTACTTCTAATAATTTCTGTTTACTACTAAGGCCCCCCGCCCATCTGCCGTTCGAGAGTCGTTGAAAGAAAAGTGACAGTCAACGCCAATGTGATTCGGTTTGTCGTTTTCATCGTCTTCTTCTTCGGTGTCGTGCGATGCGATGCGATGCGTTGCGTTGCGATTTCTGCGCAATGCGTTTTCTTTTCTTTTTTTTTTTTTTGGGGAAAATTAGCAAGGCGCAGTTTGCCGCAGCAGTTGCAACTGTTGCTGCTTGGCCGAAATGAAAATATTTTTTTTTTTGCTCTCGATGGCCCGCGGCGGTGTATATATCTTGAAATTGTCGTTGTTTTTGTCTTTTAGTTTTGGCAGCAAAACAAAAACAAAACGCACGCGAGCTATTCGTCGTGGGTGGGAGCAGGACGGAGATGAGGGCGAGCGAAGGAGATCGCGCATGTCAAAGTAAAATGAGGAATAAGAAAAAAAAAAAAAAAAAAAAACATTTGACACTACACACACACTTGCAGTCTCACCAACATTTAGGCACTCCACTATATTTAGTTTTATTTTTATAATAATCTCGATTATTGGTAATCTATTGTTTTGTGGTATATTATGGCACAGCAAAATAAAAAAATCAAATCTCTTTCGCTTTTTTTTACATTTAAAAGACAAGTTTTCCTCGCACACACACACAAGTCGGGCAGCTGACGAAAGAGGATTGAGCAACACGCACACTCATGAAGTTCGCTGCGTTTTTTTTCTATAAATTCTGCATTTTTCTTTTCTTTTGCGATTTCTTGGGGCTATTTATTCGCTATTCACTATTTTCGTACTTGCACGCTAATGACTGGATGTTTCCGCTCGTTTTTTCCTTCTTGTATTTTCTTATTTGCTCAAACGTGCAGACGCCGCGTCGACTGTCTGCATTACAAAAAGATTATTTTTAAGTAGGGATGTCGAAAACATTTATTTATATTAATCGTACTAATTTTTCGCAAAACTATCGTTCATCGACATATCGGTCTTATTTTCTGGTATTATCTGATTGGTCACACCATTTATATTGCAACTGCACGATACCCAACATGCCGTGAACAGTAGATTTCACTTTTTAACGTTAACAAGACCTGCTTTGAATTTTTTTTTATCCAAATGGGCGGAAAAAGTTGCCATTTTCGCGATAGAAACGTAATTTTGTACTCCCTTTGCAAACCGGGCGGGAATGCACGAACCGGTTCAAATTAATGTTACTAACAGCTGCTAACTTTTTAATGTTAAGTTAGGCGGGCTTTTTGAATCCCACAGATTCAAATTGAAAAACATTTAGTACATGCTTATATCACTATTTTGTTATTTGATAAACTTGAAAACTTGAAAAATACATATTCTATACATTTCGTACATCCCATCATTGACTAACCAACATACAATACTTCAGCTCCCTCAGATTATCGTTTCTTTCCTTCAGCGGCTGTGTGGCCTTGTCATTTGGGAACTCCACCCTTTCGCCGTCTGCGCCGCCCGCATGCAGCGGCGTCTCTCTCATCCGGCGCCAGATCCTCGTCGCCATCGCCGTCCGGATCGCCATCCCCCCGGGATGAGTCAGGCTAAATGCCCCGGCGCACCGGTTTCGGGGCAAACAGGACCTTGGCCGGCTTGCAGAGCTCCAATTCGCTGCCAGGACGAACGGCCAGGCACAGCTGGATCTCCACCAGCGAGGCCTCCGTCCAGACGCTGTGCGAGAGCAGAATGGTGGTGCGCAGGCGCACATTCGTCTCGTGCTCGCCCTGCTCCGTCATGATGGGCTTGAAGTCCGTCATCTTGGGCACCACCGTGTGCATGTGCTGGTCTGGATATTTGATTTTGATCCGCATGTCGGCCTTCTGCGACTCCAGCAAGTTATCGATCTCCGCCACAAAGGGCACGGCTGCTATTAGTCCGGCCGTCACCTTGATCACATTGTCCTGCGACTGCAACGGGCAGGGCTCCAATATATTGGCCACACACCGCCGTATCTTGTCGTTGGCACGCGGCAGGGCCAGGGGCGGGGCTTGCTGGACCAGCGGCAGGATCTCCCGGAAGACCCGACCCGGCTTGGGATCCGTAATCGCGTCCAGTTTGCTTAGCAGCTGGCGCGTAAAGCTGTCGGGTTGGGGATCGCCATTAGTGGCGTCCTTCGCCTTGGGTTTCTCGGCTTCCAGCTGAGGCAGGAGTGGTCCCATTGGCGGAGGCGGTAGCAGTGTCTCCTCCTCCTCCTTGGAATTGGCCTTGATGAACTCACTGATGTCGCCGGCGGTCTGCAGGAGCATCTGGCAAGGTCCCAGGGCGCTTTGGGAGCGATCCCTCACCACCAGGACCAGGTGGAGGGCGCAAGCCCTCAGTCGCAGCTGCTTCACCTGCAGGATGTCGCCGTAATTCAGGCCGGAGAATGTGTGCTGCAGCTTCATGCAGTTGCGGATGAGAGTCGCCAGAGATTCCTTGACCGGGACCCGGTTCCGCTGCGTGCTGGCACAGCGCTGCATCTGCTCGATCTGGATTTGGGCGGCCAGGAAGGTCTCCAGGAAGTTCGAGGTCCCGTACATGCCAGCATCGATGGCTCCCAGGCGCTGGGGAGTAACAAAAGCAAGAAATTAGATACTTTGGGGGAATAAAAAGTGAATTCTTACCTGGAGATTACTCTGAGCCGTTTGGAGCAGCTCCACCCGCTCGTCGGCCATCGTGAAGATCTCCTCAATGTGGCTGAGAATCATCTGCAGGTACTCCTTCGAACTGCCCGCCTGGCGGACTGCATCGTCGAGCCTGTGGGTGGCGCAGGCCGACGAGGCGCCCTCGATGGGCAGCTGGGGCACCAACTGCGGCATGTAGTCCCTCAGATAGGCGTAGTGCCGGTGCGTGGCCGTCGGCAGGAGGCTGATGATGGGCACCAGGTGCTCCGCAGCGTTGAAGACTAAGATGAGGACGCACAGGTACGCTGGATCCTCGACGTCCCGCTCGGGGGTCTCGAAGAAGGGATGCACGTAGAGCAGGTGAACAGTCACGGCCATGACCAGATGCGGGTGCTTCTGGCCGATCTTCCGCATGCAGGCGTAGGTGGAGGTGCGATCCTGCGGGTACTTGGACAGGACATCCAGCAGCTTCTGCACCACCATCAGCAGGCACGTTTGCGTCGACACCCGGCAGGCGCCGAGCATCAAGTGGAGGCCCTCCCGCACATCGGCCGAGTAGTCCTCGAGCGAGCTGAGCATGATCTCCAGCTGGTCCTCGCGCAGCACTATGTGCCGCGCTATGGCCGTCAGGCTGTAGATGGCCTTCAGCCGCACGTCCTCGATCTCGTCGTTGAACATGTCCACCAGGAAGTCCAGGCTGGTGACCGCGAAATCCGGTCGCGATAGGGCCAGCTTGCACATGGATGCCACGGCTGCGGTGCGCACCTCCAGGAACTCATCCTCCAGGCCGTGGATGAGGGCACCACAGGCCCCGCTGGCAATGATCGAGATGCTCCTGGCGTCCAGTCGCTCCTGGGGCGCGTCGTCCGCCCAGCGCTTGCCGGAGGACCACTCGCCGCTGGTCACTAGGCGGGCGCCGCGCTCGTGGGCGGTCCGCTTCCGGCGCAGGTTGCTCATCAGCTTCTTGTCCAGCGTTTGGTGGAGGAACTCCCGACTGACGGCAGTCATGCCGCCCAGCAGCTCCGCCGCCAGGACCCTGATCTGCAGCGAGAGGTCGCACAGGGCCTCGCACACCTTGCTGAAGGCGGCGTCTATCATCCGAATGTCCTCCTGCTGCCTCTCCGAGGCAATTACGTAGTCTGGATGCCGGTTGCCCAGCATGTAGACCAGCCGGAGAGCCTCCAACCGCACCGTCTCGTAGTCATCCTTCATGGCCTCCACGGCCCGCTTGTAGAGCACGGCCGGGAGCTGGGATCCCCGCTCGCCGAGGGTGAGCAGAGCGTGCAGGGCCTGGGCCCGGACACCCGAATCCTGAGAGTCTATGTAGAAGGCCAGTTTCCAAACGTAGTGCCGCTCGCCCTCGGATTTGGTGGCAAACCCGCCGATCACCAGCATGGCGTTCTTCTGCGTGTGCGTCGACCCGGAGCGTAGCTGCTCCTTGGCGAGGTGCGCCACCTGGGTGTTGTAGCCAATGGGGACGAGGTGCTTCCGGCGCTGGCCAATCCTGTAGAGGCACATCATGCCCTGGGCCAGTACCTTCTGGGACGTCTCCTTCCGCAGCAAGTAAATAAAGTAGTCGATGATCAGGCAAACTCCCTGCTCCGAGTTGCACTCGCAGCCCAGCCCGGACAGCAGTTCCAGCAGCTTCACTCTCACGGAGGTGTCGCTGTCCTTCTCCTGCGCCTGGAACAGCTGGAAAATCTTGCCGGCGACTTCCTTCAGCTCCGCCAAGTCAACATCTTCGTAGGATATCTCATCGGTGATTTTCACCAGGAGATCTAGCAAGTCGCGGTTCGTTCCCGGCGGAGTCACCACCACTGTTTGTGGCGGCGGGTTGGCCAGCACGAATGGCACGCCCAGCGGCGCCGGAGCACCCACTGGTATGGGTCCTGGCGGTATGGCGGCCACATAGGCATCTAGCTGGCTGATCGCATGCAGTTTCTTCTCCGGTCCGGCCGCCTTTCCCTTGGCATCGGCCGCGGTTCCTGTTTGGAGTCGCAACTTCTTTATCGGCGGTGCTCCGTCCACGGTTTCCACGTAGGAGCCGGTGTGCGGCTTCTTGATGGCCTGCGCCATTGTCTCCAGTGATTGCGAGATTAGTTTTCCACCTGTGGACAGTTTATTTTGGATTAAAATTGCAATAAACTAAAGAGGTGCCAGCCGGGTCGTGGAATTCTTTTGGTGTGACCATATCGGCGATAGTGGTAGCACACCGTGAACTGCAATATTTATCGATAGGTTCTCACAACTTGGAGCGAAAGTTCAAATAAAGACACTTGTTACTCGATTTTTTTTTTCATATAATTTCTATAGTTTATTTCTCATTATAGGTTTTACAGCTTACACGTTGTTTTGATCTTTTCCGTTAGCAATTTTTGCTCCACTTGCCTGCCAATTTCAGACATGGATTTTTCCTGCTGCTGTTTCTGATTCTGTTGTTGTTTTTGTTGCTATTGTTGTATATGAATTTGTTAATCTTAAGTTTATATTTGATTCGCTAAAAACTCATTTTAAAAAAGTATCTTGTTCATTATTTTTTTCTATGATTTTTGTTGTTTTTCGTTTTTTGCATAATATGTACTTTGTTGTTAGGCCATTGGTTAGCAATAATAATCATAATAATCATATGCAAGTAAATTGTTTCAAGTTGGATATTACTGAGTGGTTAGATAAGTAGTTCTTGTTTTTGTTGTTCTGACAAAAATATACATTACAAACACATTAATTGCCGAACCACACTTGTACACATAATAATCGTGTTTATTTCTGTTCTCTGATTTATCGTTAATCGTGTCTTATCGAATGTGTTGTGTTGTGTTGCTTGTTTACCGTTATTCGTGTCTCTTTTGTTTCGTGTTGTTTTTTTTTTTAAATATTTTTATTTAGGAATCACAGTATTGTGCAAATTACCTTTATTTTTAATTGAAAAAATGTATGCATTTGATGTCGTTTTGCTTTTTTATTTTTGCTTAAGAAATTTTTGAAGCAGCATATAAATATTTGTTGTGTAAATGTCTATGTAAATGTTAATGTAAAATAGAACCCGACACAGGCAGTGCAATTGTTGTTGTTGTGGTTCTCATTTCCTCTGCTATCGAAAGACGAACGATTACTTTCGATAATTTTCGATTATTCCACTGATGAACACTTTAAGTTTTTTTTTTACGAAAAAAGAGGAAATATTAGTTTAGTTTAATTGTTTCCTTTTTGGGGCTTGTTATTGACTATTTTGAGTTTTCATCTTTTTGTTTTTGTTTTTTTGGGAAATCACAATATCTATGCAAAATCTTATACATCTCTCTATATGTTTTTTTTTGTATATATATATATATATATATCGCTTTGTCGTGAACATTAGATTTAGATCGTTGTCCTCTATACATGTAAATATATATTATATATCCATATATACGTTGTATAGCATATTTTTTGTTTTTGTTTTTTATGTATTGTTTTATGTAGTAGTTTGTTGTTGTCCTTGCGGGTTCTCTTTCACTTTCTCTTAGCCATTTCCCTTCTCCTACTTTCTTGATTACTTTCTTCAATTACTTTCCTTATTACATTCATCCATTATTCGTTTTTGTGTCAATCGTTGGGATATGCGTGGTGCAGGTGAATTGTGTGTGTGGATCGTTCGGTATTTGTGTTGTCTCCCAATAATTTCTTTCGGTGTGTTAACTTATAGGGTATTGGGTTGTCGATTCGATTGAAAACTATGCTCAAGCCGGGGTTCTTTATAGTTCGTTACATATATATAGCTAATGGAAATAACAACAAACAGAACGCAGTGCACAAAATATGGATCATCAAATTACACTTTAGATCTTCCCTTTCTTTTTTTTTTACTTTATACTTTCTTTTTATTTTTAAATCTAATGCAAAATTTTACTAAGCAACCCTGTATGTATGTCCAAATAATTATAAGCTTATATATCCATCTAATGTACACATCATACAGCCTAATTTGCAAACAAAACATAACTCAAAAACAATAGAACTTTGAAAAAAGGGTTTTCCAAATTGGGTTTCAAAGCGGCAAAGTTTTCAATTCGAAAATGAAATGGTTTTGTTCGTTTTGTTGTGTTTTTTTTTATATAATTTACTTTATTGTGTTGGTTTTCATTTTTTTGTTTTTAGATTCTAATGCCACTTTGTGTGTTTTAGTTTAAAAAAAAAATTATGTATACATTGTTTAAATATTATTACAGATATCTGGATAAAAAGTGGTTTCAACATTCTTCATACAAATAAGAGGCTCTTAATATCGGGGAGTACTATATATGGAACAATATTACTGCATTAAATAGGTATTCGAGGGCGGATCGAGAAATATACATATATATCTCTTTCCGACTCCCCTTTGGTTTACAACTAATTTTGTTAATTAACTAATTTGCTTTACTTAACGAATTAATGGACAAAACTGAAAGGTTTACTGTTACTTTGTTATTTTATTTTTGGTTTTAAGACTATACGCGAAAAATTACATTATACTATGGACGAAAATCAGAAACTTATATACGAGATATATATTCGAAAAATTGCCGCCGAAAGGAATCTGTAGCTTTTGTATCTCTTCTCTTATTTTGACTCTACCTTGTAAGTCTTTTAATTATTGGCGAAAAGTAAACGATTTCAAGTTGAGAATTATTGGACTTGCTGCTAAGTTGAACACATCGATATACTTATATTTTTTGTTTGCTTGTTAGCCATACAATTACGAGCAGTACTGTACCATTATCTGTGTATAATTGTTATGCAAAATAGTCAAGGCAAAAATCGTCAGACATATGGTATGGATCTGAGGCCTGAGTTCTCACGGCATTATCTTCGCAATTCAGTCAACAATTGATCGAAGCTGCCCTGATCTTTGTACACTTTGAACAAATCTTAGTTATATGTATTTAGTGTTGTTGGAAATCGGATGATGCTCTGTGTTTTGTCGTGGCCCTTTTATTATTCAAATACTCGATCTCCCAGTTCGCCTTTTCAACTCACTTTACTTCCTTTCGTCTCGTGCCACTAAAAACTAAAATATATTTTTGGTTAAAGTTCACAAAAAAAAAAAATATTACACAAACAGGCATCATCATTTTTTGGTTTTACATTTTTGGTTTTTTTTTATGCTTATAAAAAAATTTGTTTTTTTTTTTAATTCGAAAAGGCGTTCCAACTGTTTGCTAGAATAATTGTTTTGTTTTTTTTTAAGCCAAAAAAGCCAAATAATACGCTTTAAATTCATGCGAGATTCTTTTTTCACTTTACAAATAATTCTCATTTTTCTTTCATTTTTTTTTTGCAGACACTTAAAGCAGTTTTCGTTTTACACATACAATTACACAAAGTTTTCATTTTCATTTTTTTTTTAGTATTGTTGATTAAAAAATTAAGAAATCAGAGGCGTAAAAATCAAGGGGGAGGATTTAAACTCCAGCCACGCCTCTTAGACGTAGGTGGCGACGGCGGCCGCATTGGCCGAACCAGCTCCTCCATTGCTGGCAGCTGCTGCTGCTCCGGCTCCAGATCCTGATGCTCCGGCTGCGGGTCCGGCTCCTGCTCCTCCAGCAGCTCCTGCGGCGGCAGATCCTCCGGCGGCAGCGCCCGCCTGATGCGCCGAGGCGGAATTGTTCAGCGGCTGTGGGCTGACGGGGGGCTGCAGCTTGCCAGGAACATACTGTCCAATGAAGGAGCCATCCTCAGTGAATTGTCCTGTTGCAAAAAATAAGAAAAAGAAAAGAATTAATATCAAAGTGATTCATTTTGGCCTAATTTTAAATTATTTTTAAATTAATGTCCTTTGTTATATTCCAAAGTATCATTCACAATGTTAGCCACAACCAAACACCAGTGCGATTTTTTTTATTAATGATTAGTATGATTTTTTTATCGCGTTCGCTTCTTGAGTCATTCGTTTTAGTCTTGTTATGATTTTGATTTTGATTATTGTTTTTGGGTGGTTTGAAGGGGGACTGCAGGGGATTAGACTAAATCTACTGGAAAGCCAATCAAAAACTACAATTACATAATTAATTAATAAAAATTAAGATGCTTGGAAATAATATTCAACTTTACCTTGAAAATAAGTCGTCGAAACAAAATGAATACAAAATCTAGATGAAATATTTGGCTAAAATATAGCATGCTACAAAAAATCTATTTTAAATTAACAATCAAAGTCTACACAATAGTTTTGGTTCTTTTTTTGTTGTTTATTATTATTCGGTTTTCTTTATTTTGTTTGTTTTTCTTTCTAATTTAATATACATATATAAAAAAATTGTATTTTTCATATTATTAAGCAGTAAGGTGTCTGCTTCTCGATTCATTAATATTAAATACTACACGGAAAAAAAGAAACCTCTTTTGTTGCATTCTTTTTTCCGGCAAAACAAACGTAAAGGAAACATTTTTTACATTTTACAACACTGTTTCACTGTCCAAATCAAGTTGACAAAAAAAAAAAAAATTAAAAAATAAAACTTCATTACAAAAACTAAGAGAGTACAAAATAAAAAAATTAAAAACAAAAAATACAAAGTAGTCTAAAGAATATATAAGAATAAAAGTAAACATGTAAGCAAAAATGTTTGATTTTCGTTCGGCCAAGCTAAAACGGGAGATTTTACATTCAATTGTGTTTTGTTTCGTTTTTTTTCTCTTTCATTTGTTTGCTTCTTCTTGTAAAAAAATAATGTTAAATTATAACTTATTTAGGCTCTATATATATATATATTTCTATATATTTGCATTACAAGTAAAAGAGAGCGGGACAGAGATATACAGAGCGTGGTATGCAGTGCACGGGACAGAGTGGGACAGGTATACACACATATATTATGCATATATTTTAAATATATTATTAAATATTGGAGATTTTATAAGCGAGCTTCAATTTCCGTACTTCCATAGCGATAGAAAAAAAATGACACGCAGCTGCTCGAAAATTTTTGTCCGAAAGAAAACAAATTTCAATAATTCGTTGGCTTTTTTTCCACAATTTAGTGATTTCTTTCTTTTCGTTTTATTCGCATGTATTTTCTTTTGATTTTTTAATTTTTAACTGCTTCGATTGCTTCCTCTTGCTCTTCCCTAACGTCGTCGTCATCTTCTTCTTGCTTTTTGTTTATAGCCTTTTGCTGCATTTTGTTGATTGTTATGGTTGCTGTTGTTGTATTTTTTTTTTCAATTTGTTTGGCAGTTTTTAATTTTCTAAATTAATTTTATATATAATTAATATATTTAAAATTAATTGTCGATTTTAAAACATAATCGAAGCAGAAACGTTGTTGCGTTGAATCCTGTGATGATTTTTGTCAATGGTTCGTTTTTTTGTTTTGTTTTCAGTGTATTGGATTCTGTGGGGAATTGTTTGTTTTTGTTTATGTTTGTTTTTTAAGGGCTCGGTTTCTATATTTGAGTTGTAGTTGTTGTTGCGGGGCGTTGCTTACAAATTAAATCAAAGTCCTTTGCGTCCATATTGGCCAATAAAGGATCCGTCTTCGTTCATGCCTGTATAGTTGTTTTTTATTTATTTATTTACAATTTTTATTATTTTTTTTTTATTGTTTTTTATGTGTGATTGAGAAAAAAAGAAAAAATAATATAAAAATATAAAATAAATCCAGTGCAATTGAAAAGTAAACAATATCTAACACAAAACGTTAAACATAAAAAATGTCTGAAACCAAATCAGCAGCTATCTGTAACTTTTTTGTTGGTTAGTGCAAAAAAAAAAAAAAAAAGAATAAAGAAACAAGAAATTGAACAATCAACAAACTTCGTGCAGAGATCAATCAAATTCAATGGAAAAGCAAAAGCTTAGGAGAGCTCAGCACAGCACAGCACAGCACAGCCTAATTGTAACGGGACGCTCTCTTCAATTCAATCTGGAAGGGAGTGACGGGCTGGAAAGTGGGGAGCGAGAGCGAGATGGTGGACAAGTTGGAGCAGCAGCCTTGAAACATCATGCAGCGTCTTCTAAGCGGCAGAGCAGACAGAGGATAGTAGAGAAATTACACTAGCGGTTAACTGGGTGGACTTGATTTTCAATTAATTATATCATTAAAAAATATTACAAAATATTAAATCTTATTTTTAGAATAATTATTTAATCAAATATCAAATTTAATCAAATAAAATTGTAACACCATTAGATATACTATTCAGTTGACCGCAAGTGTCTGTCTTGCGAGTAAGCTCCCTTTGGAAGCGCAAGGAACACAGCCGCATAACGGAAACAAAACAAAAACAAAAGTTTAAAAAGAAATCAAGGAGAGCCTCTACCTGGATTGATTGGAATCGCTTGCATGTGAACGTGAGTGTGCGAGAGCATGTGTGTGTGTGAGTGTGAGAATATGGCTGCTGTGGGGGTAGAGAGTGGGGGGCGGTGGGGCAACAACAACAACAACACAATAACGTTAGAGAAAGGAAGACAGAAGCCTGCCTCTCTCTATGCTCTTAGGCTTTGTTGTTTCCACCGTCCGCCATGACCACATCGTAGGAGGGCGGGGCCGGCGAGGGGGTGGACGGCGGTGGGGATAAAGGCAATGGAACGGAAACGGATGTGTTTGCGGAAGATGCCGACGCAGACGTCGACGGTAGCTGAGACAGCAACTGCTGTTGTTGTTGTTGCAGACGATCCTGGTGCTGTTGCTGTAGTTGATGTGGCTGCTGTTGGGTCGCTGGCAGCGACGTCGACTTGCTGCCTCCTTTGCGGGCGGCGGCAGCGGCGCGGGCAGCTGCGGTGGCCACAGCTGCTGCCCCAACATCATTATCCAATTTTATCCAAAAAACAACACACACACACGGCACGATAATACCGTTACACCGTTACATCAAACCAAGGTCGACAGAAGAAAAAAGCAAAAATTTGGCAAAAAGAAATCAAGAGAATGAAACAAAGAAAAAAAAAAAAGGAAGGACAACAAAGGGGGCCCTAAAAATCTAACCTCACTTTAATTTCTAATTCTTTTGACTTTAGCTTTTGACTTTAGCTTTTGACTTAAAATTTATCGAAAAAAGTCGAAAATGTATCGATTAAATATGGAATTAAGAATATAATCAAGCAAGCAATGAAATAATTTATAAAATAGCTAAGATACTTATTTAAAATTTATAAAACAAAGTTTTGAGCAAAGGAATATATTTGTTTTTTAACTAATTAAGTGAAATTCGACATAAAAATAATAAATAATGATAAAAAAATCGATAAATCTAAAGAATGTATTGAAGAAACTATATTTAATAAAAAATCAAAAGAGCTAAGCTAAAAAAGTCTCAATTTCAACAAAACTATCGGCAGTATCTACCAGAAAAATCCTTTAAAAAGGATCCTCTAGGTCACAAATCTAGGTCACAGGACACTCATATATGACATATGCAATGGATGGACAACTAGTCAGACATACATATCCAAAAAAAACACAACAAAAAGGACGAAAAGGACTCACCTGTATCGCCATCACCGTACTCGGCCATCGAATCGGTGTCGCTCTCCACGCCGGGCTTGTTCGCTGAACTCACGGATTGGCGACCAGCGCTCTTGTTATCCAGGCTGTAATCGAAGTAATCGATTATTAATCGATAAGTAATGTTGGAAGTCAAAAAGAAATATAAACTCACGGTTGCGAGTACTCGTGGAAGCCGCCCTCGTCGGGATAGTCCCGCCGGCCGTTGGCCAGCTCCCGATCGTGGACGTCGTACTTGCCGCCCCGGTTGCGCCGGATGATGCACACTATGATGAAGATGAAGATGATGAAGGCCAGGGCCAGCATCATGCCAATGAACCAGCCGGCATTCGCCACCGTCTCGCTGCGCACCATGGTCGGGCCCTCGACACTGTTCGTGTCGATCTCCTGCGTGGCACTCTCCGTGTTGAAGTGACCGTCGACGGAGACCACACGGAACTCGTAGGCGGTCTCCGGATCCAGGCCGGCCACCTCCTGGTAGTCCTTGTTCTTCTCCTCGGGCAGGCGGAGCCATTGCGTTTCACCCTTTATCCTGTGATTTGAATAAATTATTAAATCCTTGACTTGATAGGATATTTTAGGGAGTTCTATGACCGTACCTGTACATGGTGAAGAAGTGGGTGCCCGCGTGTCCTTCGGTGCTGGGTTGCCAGTTGATGCGGAACTTGGCCAGGCCATTATCGGAGGGGAGTTGTTCCCAGGAGAAGGAGGGCGTGGCAGGTGCTGCCATGGCGGCCACATCCTGGAGAGTGCGCTTCTCGATGTAGTGTCTGTTGGGAAATGGAGTAGAGATTAATGAAAAATAGTTTCGAAACTCATCGTTTCGATAATCGACAATCGATATCCTATCGATAAAATATCTGAACCATCAGGGATGGTAGATCCTTCAACAGATTATCGATAAAAAGTCGATAAATTCACAAAAGCATGACAACACTCACTCAGAACCTTCGCCCATCTTGGTGGTGGCCGTGATGGAGATGCGATACTTGGAATTGGGCTTCAGGCCGGCCATCTTCATCCTGGTCACCCTGGGATCAGTGATATGGGGATCGTACTCCCGGCGTTCGCCGACGTAGCTGCCCTGGACCTCCTCGTAGTAGATCTTGTAGCCGGTGAGCTTGCCGTTGGGGTAGAGTGGCTTCTTCCAGGTGAGCCAGAAGGCGGAGGAGCCCAGCGGGTAGGCATCCAGACCCTGGACTGGCGACGGAACACCTTCGGGGGTGTCGAAATCGATGACGGCACTGGGCGGGCCGTTGAAGCGACCGTTGTAGGCCAGGATGCGGGCAAAGTTCTTCGAGTCGGGCTTGAATTGGGTGACGAGGGCGTTGTGGGTGTCGCCCTTGACGTGGATCTCGCGCAGTCCCTCCTCGCCCTCCTTCTCCGTCCAGGTCTGGATCTTGTAGCCCTTGAAGTGGCCCCGCACCGACTCCTCGCTGACGGGCGTCCAGGCCATGTAGCCGCTGGTGGAGGACGTGATCTGGCGCATCGTGAAGTTCGTTGGGGCGTCGAGAGGACGATCCTCGCCGGAGTAGCCCACCACCTCCTCCGCGGCCATATTCGACTCACCCTTCTCGTTGATGGCCACCACCTTGATCTTATACTTGACGAACGTGGGCTGGTCCATGATCACGATGTTCTTCTGTCGCCAGTCGTAGATGTTCTGGTTCTCCCAGGGGGCGGCCGGGATGTCGCGCTTCCAGTTCACACGATACTGGAAGCCGGGGGCGTTGTGTTCGATCTCCGGCATTGGTGTCCACGAGATGACCAGGTTGTTCGGCTCGGTGCCCTCGCCCACCACGTTGTCGGGGTTCTTGTACGGCACATCCGGCGGGGTGGTGCAGCTCTCGCTGTGCGCCGACGGTGGCGAGGGTCCGATCTTGTTGAAGGCGATCACCCGGAAGGTGTAGTTCGCCCACGGGGACATCTGGACGACGAAGGAGAAGTCCGTGTTGGGCACCTTTTCGTAGGCCGAGTCCCAGGAGGCCGGCGTGAAGGAGGTGTTGAACTGGATCGTGTAGTGGAGGATGGGGGATCGGTTGTCGCCCTGCGGCTGCCACGAGATCTCGGCCTTGTCCGCCTGGCAGATGATGCCCAGTAGCTTGGGCGCGTTCGGCACGTCCTGGACAATCAGATTGGCCTTGGCCGTCGCCTCATCCAGTCGCGTCCTCGCCACGCACGTGTACTCGCCCGAGTCCAGCTCCATGGTCTTGGCGATCGTCAGGGAGTTGTCGTTCGTCTGGACGAACCGGGGCTGCGTCTCAAAGTCGATGGGCTGGCCATCCTTTCGCCAATCGATGACGATGTCCAGGGTGTCGTCGTGGGCCTCATTGCACCGGAAGGTGGCCGACTGGCCGGCGGCAACTTCGTAGTTCTGCGGCTCCTGGGTGATGCGAGTGTGCTCCTTGACGAGCAGCGATCCGTCGGCGGACTTGTTTCCAAACTTATTCTCCGCATAGCAGGTGTACTTGCCGGCATCCGAGAAGGTCACATCCTGGATCTCCAGATCGCCATTGGCCTGGACGTTGTACCGTCCGCCGGTCAGCCAGTTGCTGCCCCTCAGCCACTTGACCAGGGGCTTGGGAGCGCCCTCGACGCGGCAGGTCATCGTCACGTTGCGTCCGTCGACGGTGAACTTGTCCGTCGGCCTCTCCCGTATCTCTGGCGGCAGGGCCTGGACATTCAGGTAGACATCTCTGTAGACGTAACCCAGCGAGTTGGTGGCGTTGCATCCGTAGTTGCCAGTGTCGCCCTTCACCAGGTTCACAATGGTGATGGTGTTGTCCGAAACGGTGCGCCTCGGGTTCGGGGTGCTCTGCTCGATGGGCTTGCCGTTGTGGATCCAGCTGATCTTGGGCTCCGGTACGCCAGCGGCGCGACACTCGAAGGTCACCTCCTCGTCCTCGGCGGCTACCTTGATCTCCGGCTCCTTGGTGAAGTACGGCACCGAGTTGACCTCCAGGATGATGGAGAAGGACTGGGCGTTGCCGACGCCGTTGGACACGTCACAGGTGTAGGTGCCGGCATCGTCGAAGTTCGTCTGCCGGATCACCAGCGACTTGCCGTAATGGCCTTGGGTGATCCGATCGCTCCACTGTATCCGCTGGCCGTCCTTGCTCCACACCGTCTGGGGCAGGGGGGTGCCGCCGTAGATGCAGAAGAGCTCCATGCGCTTGCCGCGCAGGGCCAGCGACTGGCGACGGGACACGTACTGGCGCACTGGCGGATGCCGGTTCTGAGAGGCGCTCACGCCCATCTGCTTCACGTCGAGCAGGACCTTGTTGCCGATCTTGTACTCGCTGCGGAACACTGACGTGGCCGAGCAGGCGTAGTAGAAGTCGGCGCTAGCATCCTCGCGGGTCACGTTGGAGAACCAAAGGTTGCCCTCCGGGTCGAGGGTCATGCGGGAGTTGTTGATCGACTTGATGGAGGCGTCGCTCACCTCCTGGATCATCCAGTTGACGGTGGGGCTGGGGAAGCCGTCGGGCGCCGCGCACTTCAGCATGTAGGGCTCGCCCTCGACCGCCACCAGGGTCTTGGAGTTCTCGTCCTTGAACGCGTTCAGTTCCGCCTTCCGCACGTAGACGGAGTTCGAGGTGGCCGTGCCGAACTCGTTGGAGGCGAAGCACTGGTAGTGGCCGCGGTCCTCGTCCCTGGGCGAGGTGATCACCAGTGATCCGCGGCCGGGCTGCTGCAGCATCCGGGTGTCGTAGGCCTGCCAGTTGAACTTCTTGCCGTTCTTGATCCAGCTGTATCTGTAATGAGGAAGCAGAACAGGACGAGGGTTTAGTGTAAAGGACTTGGTCTGGCTTAGGGCTATCGGGGATCAGGACACTATTCTAAATACAAATCTTAAACTAACTTAATTACTATGTTTTTTTCTGGATTTTGGTGGCGCTTAGGTGCGCCCTTTGAGAAGCGAGGAGGAGGGCGCTGTCTTTATTTGGTCCTAAAAAATCTCTAGCATACATTTAATTCTAGTATTTATACAATTCTAGTATTTAACTAAACTTAGTATTACTTAAACTAACTTAATTAGTATTTTTTCCAAATTCCAGCCGAGCTTAAGTGCGCCCTTTGAGAATCGAGGAGGAGGGCGCTGTCTTTATTTGGTCCTAAATAATCTCTAGCATACATTTAATTCTAGTATTTATACAATTCTAGTATTTAACTAAACTTAGTATTACTTAAACTAACTTAATTAGTATTTTTTCCAAATTCCAGCCGAGCTTAAGTGCTCCCTTTGAGAATCGAGGAGGAGGGCGCTTTTTTTAAATTGATATTTTATGCTTTTATTGAGGAGGGAATTTTATGATTTTTGCTGCTGGGAGTTGTTGTTTGTTTGTTGTTCGTTTGGTGTAGCCCCCCTCCCCTCCCCCCTCATGGGAAGCGGGGGGGAGGCTGCTGTTATCTTCATTATTCTCTTATTTCTTTCGGATGAAAGTTGGAAGTAATATTGAAGTAGCTGGAGTAGAAGGATAGTAGTTTGAGGCAAGGACATGTCCAAGGACACAAGGATGTTTCGTCCCAAAATTTGAAGAAAAACATAAATAACATAGTCTTTGGAATGGGAAGATGAAAAGCAACCAGATATGGAGAGGAAAGCCATTTAAATGATTTAATTTCTGGCTTCCACTCGCTGGCTAATTAAAGTGCCGTCATGATACGATAATTAAATGCTTGATAATGGAATTAATTGCTTTTGCGTTTGCTTTCCGATCGTTTACTTAGTGAGCCAGTGGAATATTTTGCAACCGCCTCGAGATTATCTCATTTTCTCAATTGTATCTATGCTTTTCCGCATTTCCCCACCGACACACTAAAAGTTACTAAATCCGACTCTCGCCAACAACTTAATTTCCACATTTAATTCCTCTAATCAACATTGCTCGCAGCGGCGAATCCAAAGCAGAGAAATTAATAAATTCTGTGTTATGCAGGGAATTATGACAGCTTCTTTAATTTCCAATTGCGAATAAAAAAAAAAGCTATTTGATTGAGGAGAGAGGTAGATGGGGAGGACGGGTGTCTATATAATTTTTTATATTTTTTTCATTGTTTTTTGCTTGTTTCATGACTCAAGTAATTGCAATTAAGCGGCCGAAGGAAGTCAACGAGCTCAGCTCACTTTTTTCTTACTTTTTTTTCTACTTATTTATGTTTTGTGTCTCAAGCTTGTATCTTGTATCTTTTTCTGTCAAGCTAGCTTTTTTTTTGTATCTCATAACTATGTCAGACAAAAAAATAGAAAAAGATGCACTTGGAAATTGATATTTAAAATGAAAGATATTTCAATTATTTATTCATTTTTGGATACTGTTTTAGAGACTATCTAAGCTTCATTTTAAGCAAAAAATTCTTTAGAATTGTTATTAATTTTAAAGCCTATAGTTTCCTTATTTATCCTTTTACTTTATACTTTTTTTCTCTTAGTTATAAATGCAACTCTCGACAGCTCAAGCCAATTATGTGGACAGGCCCGCGGTGCTCCAGCTTGTTAAGTATCGGAATTTTTATTTAATTTCTCCTTTTGTTTTCCAGACTCTTTTTTTTTTGGGTTCAGCCTGTAGTTGGGGTCAAGCAATAGGTCAATCATTTGAATTGTTTTCAAGTGTTGTAAGTTCAACTGCAGACCGAGAAGTGAGTGAGTTTGTTGAACTTTCGTATGCAGAGCAGATGAAAAAAAATGGATTTTAATTGGAGCTAAGAACAGGGATTGCAACTTGAAAGTTTCCTTTCAATCCATGAAGTAATAGAGCACTCTCAACTCTCTCTTATTCCTGTCTATTTTCAATAGAAACATAAAAATAGCCATACTTTCGTCACCTGCCAAAGTATCTAGCCCTTGAAACTAGTCTGAAAACTTCATATTTCATGACTTTGAAAAGCGAATTAAAATAGTTCAGATCGTAGGTGTAGTTGGCAGTCCCCCTGGGTCAAGGAGTCAACTATGAAACAGCAGGATTCCCCGTCCTAGTATCAGGACACGTGGATCGGCGGCAGACACAAGTCACAAACAGTTGCCACTGACACATTAAGGTGAACCCTTTGTTTCTATCCAGGGGGTCGATAAATTTCCACCGGAATAGCAAGGTGGCAGGATGGCAGGACTGTAGTAGGAGTGGCAGTGGCCCAGGGAAGCAGTCAACCAGCAGAGCAGAACAGCAAGGTGGCGACATCGCCCGACACCATCACCATCCCTGCAAGTCACTCAAGCGGTCACCCGACAATGGTTTGGTTTTCAGTGGAGTTGCCTTTGGAATTTAAAATTATTGGATTGAAAATCATGAAAGAAATTAATTCTGAAACTAAAAAAAGGATAATTAAGATATTTTCTAATTTGAAAAAGTCTTAAATTCTATCCCCTCCACTTTTCCCTATTTTTTTCTCAGTTTCCTTTTTAAGGAGCAGCTGCTACTATTTGTTCTTTTATTTTTTGACGCCACTTAACCCCAAAGAGCACTGATAGTTTTAGGGTTGACTTGGCTTCACTTAACCCGCCTCCTTCCAACCCCCTTCCAGCCAAGCCACTGCCTTCAGCGATGGAAATCTGGATAGAAAACGCGCCAAGAAGTGCCAGGACATGGCTCCTGATGACTCATCAACATGGCTAAAAACACAAGCACACACACACTGCTTTGCATAATTGGGGAGTGAGGACCGTGGACTCCCTGGCCTTTTTGCATTTGGGTGCCGTGCTCGGGGTTGGAAAATAACAAAATGCCATAGCATACTTTTTTGCGCGCTCGCTCGCGACAGAAGGATGGGGGGCAGGACCACGCCCACCGGCCGGCATCTGCCCTAACCCAGTTACTATATAAAATATATATATATTTGTGTACTATGTGGCACTCGCACATCTACAACGGAGACAGCAGAGGTCACTTCCATGAATAATAAACATTTTTATTTAAAAAATGGTGTTTAAATAAAAAATAAAATATTTAATAAATTTTATTTAATGAAAAGTTAAGAGAAATATTTGAGAAACTATAAGCTTTATAAGAAAAATAATAGCAGAAGAGTAGAAGAAAAGAAAACTGGGGTTTCAAATATAAATTCAAATAAAAATTATTGAAAAACAGTTTAAATTTTTTTATTTTTTCATTAAATATATAAAATATATAATAAATATGTAAAATATATAATATATTCCCTATAGTCTTTTATTGAAAATATCATACCTTATCCTCCAAAAATCTTATTTCCAAAGAAACAATCCTCTGAATAAATAAATATAAGCTGTTAAAAAAAGTTATTACAGACTCACAAAACTCTACAAATAAATGTTATACTAAGCCCTCTTTCAAATCCCTTCCCTATCCATCTACCCCCCATCGTAGATTTCTCGATGTGTGTCTACAAAGGGGAAAATGTTAAAAGAAAGGAGCCCGAGCCAAAACCGCGTTTAGCCAAAGGCAGAAAGGAAAAAAAAAAAAGAAAGAAAGTATGTACATATAGGGGAAGAAATGCTTTGGGAAAGTGAGCAAAGTGTACCAACTGGGGGAGTAGGGGGGGCCCAGACAGCCAGCCTGTTGGGGGAGGGGGCGGCAGACCAAAGTCAAACAAAAAGGAGCCCCAAGGAGTCCAAAGGGGCTCGAGGTGAGGAGCCAAGTGGCCAAGATGTGGCCAGGATATGATGCACTTAGCCACAAGTAACTATACTCTAGGCAACAGGTTTCAGTCATTTTTCCCATAAAT
This sequence comes from Drosophila monieri, assembly GCA_035047585.1. Taxonomy (NCBI): domain Eukaryota; kingdom Metazoa; phylum Arthropoda; class Insecta; order Diptera; family Drosophilidae; genus Drosophila; species Drosophila monieri. The sequence goes on along the minus strand of JAWNPJ010000061.1, from coordinate 6,466,539 downwards.
AATTATTCAAAAATATCCTAAACATTTAATTAGCCAAAGGAAATGGGAAAGCAGGAATGGAGGACTTTATTTGGGAAGTTTTGGATTTAATTTGTTCATAAAATTTCCCAGAAAATATCAAAGTCAGAGAATATCATTAACTTCATTTAATTTTTAATCACTTCCTCACCAAATTAGTCACTTTTTTATACAGCCCCCCCCCGGAGATAGAGTATTCCTCTGGGACTTTTTCCAAAATTAATTCCCGGAAATTTCCCACCTACTGCCATATGACGGCCAAAAGCCAAAAAACTTTAAATGGCCTAGGGGGTTTCGCGGGAAAAAGGAGAAGGGAAGGAGGAGAAGGTCCTTTAACGACAAGGGTTGGCCAGCAAAAAAATTAAGTCCTTTGGCTGAACAGCAAAAAGCTTTTTCGGCCAAAATCAAGCAAGAAATGGCCCGGGGACAGAGGGCACAGAAAAGCGGGTGGAAAAGCGAGGAAAAGCCAGGAAAATTACAAATTTGTTGGTCATCAGTGTAGTCAGTAGTTTGTTGACATTCTTTCCAGTGTATTCTGCAGTGACACAACAAAAGTTACTCACAACTACAGCCTTTCTTTATTGTCCTTTTTTGTCGGGATATTCCTATGAGGTCCCTTTCGGTGTCTATATCTCTTCCTATTCTAGTCCGATCCTTGAGGGGAGTACCTTAAAATATTTGTGGGACGATTCCTCACCAATTTGCATCAAAACCCTGACATCAAATATTTTTTCGATTTTTTTCAAAATTTTCCAAGGGGTACCCTTGTAAAAATCGGGATATCTGTTTCAGGCCCCTTCCGATGTCTATATCTTTGCCAATTCTTGTCCGATTCCTGAGCCAAATACCTTAAATCGTTCATGGGTCGATTCCCCACCAATCTGTATCAAAATCTAAGAGCGAAAATTTTTTTAGATTTTTTCAAACTTTTCCTGAGGGCTCCTCTTAAAAAATGCATGGAGCGACACTATGGCCCCATGCGATGACTATATTTCGGCCAATTCTTATCCGATCCTCGAGCGGAATACCTTAAAACATTTGTGGATCGATTCCCCACGAATCTGCATCAAAACCCTGGTGCCCTCTACTAACAAACATCAAACCTCTGAAGTAAAAGCGAGAAATGTAAATTTTTTGACAAAACTATAAAAAATGAACCCCAAAACCCAGGAAGTGACTGGGGGAGTGGGGGTGTCGTGAGTCCAAAGTGTCTCCAATGTATCAACATACAACATAACAACAAAACAAAAAACAACAAACTACAAACAGAAGAAATGGGACACGAAACCCCACCGGCTTCCAGGCTCATTAATGGCCGGAAAACACGCAAACAACAATGTTTTTATAGTTCGATGGAGCTGAACTGGCCCAAAAGGACATAGGGGGGAGAAAGAGAGAGGGAAGGAGTGAGAGAGAAAGGGAGGAAGTGCTAAAGGAAGAGGAAAGCAGGTGACACACGACCCCGAGCTGCGACGACTCGTGACCCCCTGGCATGGCAACAGTTGATGGATGGACTTTGTTGGCCGGGAAACTCCTCGAAGGAGAAGAATTCCCAAAATTAGGTGTGACACTTCCCCAGAGGAACAACCGGCAAGGTCCACCCTGGAGGGTGCACTCTAATAAAGTTAACTAAATCCTGTCCACCCAGCACTATGACGAATTGGGCAATTCTACGAAAAAATAATCCTCCATTTACATGCAAAGTTTCTGAAAATCTGAAGATTTATTTCCTTTTAAAAAAAGGACTTTTAGATCGACACACACATCTTACTGCCCAAAAGTATACTTTTTTTAATCCACAAAAAAAAGCAAAGAACCAAAGCTCAGCATCTTAAAAAACAATTGACATTGCAGTGCCCTTTTCTCGTTTATTGTTTTTGGGTTTTCGGCCCAAAAATTACGGCAAGTGAAGAAATAAATTAAAATTACAAGAGACACGCATCAGAATCAGGGAGGAATTGAGGCAATCATCCAGTCGCCAACTCACCGCCAGACGAAATTAACTGGAAGTGATCGGTGGCAGGTCTTCTTTTTTTATCTTTTTCTTTGGCTTTTTTGTTTCTTTTTTCTTGTGGAGGTTGCTCAAGTTCAAGTGGTGGTGCCACCCCCACAGTCCCCCCCTCGAAGGGGTCTCATACAGATATGTGTCTTCCCCAGAATGTCTATATCTTTGCTCATCGGTTCGGGCATGTCAAATGTCAGTCAGTTATGTGTGTTTCAATGCGTTTTCAATTGCAATTACAGCACATTAAGTGATGGCGGAGTGCACTGTACGAAAAGGGGGTAATAGTTTGAAACTATTATTTTGAGTATTTTTTACCCATAAGCTTTATTTTTTAAATTTAAAGCAAGGAAACAGGAATTGTTTTGGAGGAGATATGTCGTTTCAGAACGGCAGAGCTATCGATAAAAAAAAGGGACATATTTGTGTTTAAAAATAATTTAAAAGGGAAATATTTTTAACTCTTAAGATCTCATAGATTAGAGAACCTTTATATTTAAAATTTAAAGCAAGAAAATGGTAGTTATTCAAAAAGAGAAAAGAAGTTTTAGAACGACATCAGTTATCGATCAAAAAAGCGACATATTCCAAAGGAAAATCAATAGCATCTCATTTAGAATATTTTTAACTCTTAAAATATCTCACAGATTTAACTTACTTTATATTTAAAATTTAAAGTAAAAGTATAGTAATTATTTGGGAGGAGATATGTCGTTTCAAAACAAAAACTATTGGCTATAAGATCCATAACTATCCATAACTATCCTAACCATAGATCCATAGCTATGAGACCTTATAGCTTTCTCATTTAGATACTTTATCTTTTAATATTTTTTACGCATTTCCCCACAATGTTTCTTTGAGTGTTTTAATGTTTCCTCTCCCATCGATTGCCAGGACGAGCGGCGGAATGAAAAGGATTAGACGGGAGCAACAAACGCTTTTAGCCAAAACAAACAGCAACGCAGTTGCCACGTGCCACTCTCATGTAAGAGGTGGCTTACAGTGGGTGGGGGAGGGAAGCGAGAACGGGGTGGAAAGTGGGTGTGGGTGTGGGTGGAGGGGGAGACAGGACGATGACTCATCCAGTTAGCCAACCAGCAGGCCAAGGAGGAATAACTCCACTCAACTCCAGCAACTGAATTGAATGAAAGCCGAGTTGCAGCAGTCACCGAAAGGGGCAAGCAACATTGAGGGTTGGGAATGAGGAGAGTTTCTACTTAACATCTGACATGGTAGACACTGGAATAGATTCCCTAAATCGTTAATCAAAATAAAGTATTAAACTCTTTTAGTCAATAGATCTTTTAATGAGAAAAAATAATATTAGTTCCCTCTACAAGGATAGTCTATGATATCCGATACTTTTCCTTTAAAAACTCTCTTTAGTACCACTGTCCTGAGGGCATATCCTTGAAGGGTTGCATCACCCGCATTCCCATACACCCTCACAGTCCTTTGGCGAGTGTGGGTGTGTGTTTGAATGAATCGAATGAATGGAGTTCCTTCCTCAGGAGTTGGTCTGCTTTTTCTATTTATTTTTTGTTCCTCCTTTTCTGTGGATGTTGCAACAGGATGCCAGGACATCGAGTGGGGGATGAGAGGTCTAACGACATGCAAATATTGTCTGCATGCTGTACATATTTAAAAAGCCGTTTTTGGTTTTACGAGCCATCATGACTAAGGACGACGATGATGCGGCGGATTGTGTGGGAATTTTCTAAAAGGGGTTACCCCAAAAAAAAATAAAAATAATAATAGAAGGGAGTGTTGTCCCACTGGGAGAGAGGTTGGAAAGGGGGGGAATATGACTGCAAACAAAATAAATAATAGAGTTTCAGACAAGAACTTAGGGAAGTATTAGTCAGAAATTCTTTATGGTTTTTTATTCATAAAAAATATTTATTAATTTAAGATTTAAAGAATTTGTGGCCACCTTTTTTGTTCATTTTTTCTTCCCAATAAGCCTCCACTGCCAGTCAACATTTTGGGGAGCCACTGGAATTCGGCCGCCCAAGGGGCATCCCCCAAAATGGAGACTCCAGCTATCTCTTTTGCACACAAATCGATGAAAAACAAGAGGACTACACTGGGAAAATAAATAATAAAAAGAAAATATTTATTCAAACTAATTTTTTCACCAGAAATTGTTTGAAAATTCATATTCTAGAAATCTGTTACTTCCTATTACTTTCATAAACTTTCTCCAAGTGCACCATTTACTGGGATTTCGGTCTGAAGTTACTGTTCCCGACAGCTCGAACCAAGCTGGTGATATGCGATACCCGACAGCGGAAGGAATTCGACCGAAAGATGGCCCAAGAGCCGCCGAGACACACCTGTGGCGGACCGACAGACACCTGTACCGGAAGCAGAAATGAGCTCCGAAAATATTTGGATAGCCTCTCTCACTATTTTTTATTCAAAGGCCCCGAGACCCACTCTTATGCAACGTCATTAAAAAGCCATGAGACTTGAGTTGTAATTGTTATGTGCGTAATGTTTCTTTCTTCTTTTCTTTGGTCTTTGGTTCGCTGTACTTGGGAAAACCCATAAAACCCATAAAGGGGTTAAGGGGTCCCAGAACTCGAGGGGCAGACCGTTAGAGACGGCGGCGAAAGAATAAAAGAGTCATACAGTACACGTATGTGATCATGAATGCAGTTAACGCAACAAAAAGGTTAAAAAATGAAAAAAATAATAAATCTGTGAGAAAGTCTGAAAGAAAAAGTTCTCAACTCAGGCATTATTTTGATGGTCTGGAGTCGAACCCCGTACTCGTTCAACTTTTCAATTTAAAGCTCAAGCTAATCCCCTTAAACTTCCCCCCTTAAGTTCCATTAAAACATAATTTATTTATTGGCCAAAAGCGGTCTTGAGTCACCAAGAATGAGTCATGATTTTGGTAAATAAATAATTTCTTCACTTTCCACCCTCGACGAGCAAGAAAAGTGCAGAAGCCCTAGTCCTAATATCCATTATTCGCTTTTTTCCATCGATTTTCTCCAATTCGGTTGCATTAAATATGCCAATCGGGCTGTGGACAACAGATACTCTCTACTGCGGCCACCCTTTATATACAGACATGGCTATGTACGGGTATATATGTACAGAGAGATGCGCAATAGCCGAATTAAGCCGGAAAGCGGGCGGAAGCGGGACGGGCATAGAAGCCGAATAAATGACAAAATGGCAAAAACTGAGACGGCAACAACAATGCCGACGTCATCATCCCGTAACCTTAACCACCCACTTCATCACTCCCACTCCTCCTGGTCCTGGGTCCTGGGTGCAGCTTGAGGTCCTGTGAGCCCAAAATGTTTGATTGATTCGCAAGAATCATGTTACCCACAGTGGAGAGGGCTACTACAGTAAAGCCAAGATAGGGTAAACTTTTGAATAAAAAAAAAAAAAGAAAATATATATTTACTTTCTGTAACTAATTTTTACATAAATAATTATTATTTTCCAATAACCTAAATAGGCAAAAAATTAAATTAAAAAAAAAACAATGTTACCGTATTTTTTTTAAATTTTAAACACTTTAATTACATTTTTACAGGCAACAAAAATTTAGAAAAAAAATTTAAATGAAATCATAGGCTTAAAACTGCTAGAAATTTATTTTTTAGTTTTTAATTTAAAATCTCCCCTTGATATGTAATCCTTTTATCGAATGCCCCCTGTATTTTATCATTCCCCCCCCCCAGAAAGTTGATGTCTTCATCATTCATTCTGTTTTTGGGGTTGAAAGATTCGGATTTAATCGGACTACTTAACGATTGAATTGCTGTTCAGTTGCAGTTCCTACTGTTATTCTTTTATATTTTTTGCTTCCTTTAGTTCCTAGACATCCTTTTGTTGGCAACAAATGACAGTCGAGCGAGGGCCCCAAAATGTTGACGCCAAGTTGGCGAGACAAAGTCATTAAAGAAACATGAAGCTAAAATAACAAAATTAACGAGTTTCGGGTGGGAGTGGGGTGGCGAAAGGACATGGCATGTGAAGTTGGGGAGAAAAATAACATTCAAGGACATGGCACTACTGGCAGCTTCACAATCTGAAGGACCTTCTGTGTAATGTGGTGTGAAAAATCAATGGACCTTCAAACTCTGTCGCCCAGAGCTCTTAGCTCCCTTTTTTTTAGCCACAGGGCGTATGCGTAATATTTATTTTTTCCTTTTTTAATTTTTTCTTTTAATAAAAATGTTATTATTTTTTTTTTTTTATCAACCACTAGAGCAAAAAAAAAAATAAAATAAAACTCTAGCTTAAAAATTAGATTAAGCCTCAAGGTTCGACCCAAAGCTTTTGGATCATTTTTCAAAGTTTTTTTTTTTTTTTGTTATTTTTTTAAACAAAGATAAGCCCTTGTGTTTCGTCATGGCTCTCCCACTCACACATTCAAGCCTGGAAACTAGTTTTTTTCCAAAGTTCAAGCCAACTTTTCAAAGTCAAACAAAACCAAATAAAAACAGAAGAAAAAACCACAGACAGCCGAAGCAGAAAATAAAAAATGTTACAGGCCCTTCAAACATGAAAACTTGAAAATAAGACAAAAGAGCCCAAGGGCATTTTAATCGGGGAGGGGGGATCGAAAACTATTCAAACTCGAAGCTAACTCATTGAAGAAAAATGGGGTAATAAACGGAGAGCATGGAAATCGCGATAGAAAGGGAAAGCTACCACAAATATCTCCCAAAATGATAAACGATTGAAATCTTGATGATTTCTTCTTAATCATTAATAAATTCTACCGTTTTATTAATTAATTATTCTCTGAATAACAAAGAGAAGATAAACTTTTCTTTCAAAAAGTCAACAAATTGCAACCACACCCACTTTTTGAGGGAAAATCTGGAACATTTTCATTAACGTGGAGATGCTAAAAATGGAAAAGTGAAGCCCCAACAGGCACGTCATTATTATTAACATAATCATTGGTCTGATCTTTGGGGTTTCGGTCTCTAAAAATAACTGTGCACGCATTGCGTTGCGTTATATGCATTTCCCACCAACCACAAAGCCAAAAGCACACGAAAAGCACAGAAAAAGCAAAACCAAAAGCAACAAATGACAACACCAGCCAATGACAACAATAAAAGTATGTCAGGCTGAATCACAGAGGCGTATAGATAGATGTATATAGATATATAGATATAGCTAGAATGCACACTCGACTAGAAAAAATACAAAATTGAAGAAAGAAAAAAAAAAAGAGTAAAAATTAAGCTCGACTTCAAGCAGAAATGAAAAATATTGAGAAACTATCATTCCACTTAGCAGAAGTCTCGGCAAGTCAACGGGAATTGCTTAAATTATTAGATTGGGTATGAAAATGTAAATTTATCGATAGTTATCGATTTATTTTCACAACTCAAAGGCATAAGCATATAGGAAGTATAGAGAGAAATAAGAGTAAAGGGAAACAAAGCTAAAAACAATCATATTTCAGTTCTAAAATGTTAAAAATAGTCTAAGAAATCACATTAAAATTTGTATAATAAGTCTATCGATAGTTATCGATTTATTTTCATAACTTCAAGGCATAGGAATATAAGAAATGTTTAAAGAAATAAAAATAAAGAGAAGTAAGGCTAAAACAACCATGTTTCAGTCTAAGAAAACATATACAAATGTTTATAGTGAGTCTATCGATAATTATCGATTTATTATTAGAACTATTAAGCTCTTAACTCATTGGCCATAAGCAATTAGCTTTGCATTTAACTTTTCTTATTTAAAAAAATACTAAAATCCCCTGGAAAACCGATATTTTCGATAACAACTGATCTAAAATCGATTTCCGCAATTGTGAACTAATGCCTGATTTCAAAACGATTAGTACCTATTTATTTCTCTCACTGCTAGTTAAACCCACACTTAAACCACTTGGGCATAGCCAAATAATTATGAATTAAAAAAAAGCGGAAAAAACGAAGGAAAAATGCCAGTAATTTACTTTATTACATAGCCAACATAAAATAAAAAAAAAATGAAAATTGGCCTGGCAATTTCCGTTTAATAACCTCACAGATTTGCTGGCCTTATATTCCGCAAGAATTCCGCAACAATTTGAATCAGAATGGACTTCAAAAATAGAATATATTTCGTTGGTGGCTTGTTTATTTATTTTGATGTGCCCTGTAGAGCCCAGTCTATGGGAGTCTATGGGACCATTAACTTCTTGCAGAATCAAATCTGCTCGCCAGATGTTTGCAGTTCATGTTGCAATTTATACAAACGAGACTTTTCGCCCATTTATGGGAATTAATATGGAATATGTTGTGTGAAAAAGTGTCCCATAAAATTACGTAATTCCCTCCTAGCCGGCTTAGATTTGATTTTTTTTCGGTTAATGTTCTCAACGTGCTTGACCATCCGGTCCGGTAAAACTGGTTTCTGATAGTCTCCGATGGCTGGCCCCCCAAGGCCCGTCACACTGTACCTGTCCGTGGAAATGAACCACTTGCTGGCAGCAGGGCGTGAAAGAGCGGAGAGTCGGCTGGGAGTGAAAAGCGCACACATTTCCCATTTTCCATTTCCCATTTCCCACTATTAACCCATTTTAGTTCTCTGCGTACGAGTTTCGTGTAAAAATAAACAACAATTTCTCATTCCTAGCTCTTGCATTTTTTTTTTAGCTCTGACTTTAGGTTCAGATGTAGATGTATCTTTTTCGCTGGCTGTCGAGCTGTGGATGTGGATGTATCTCAGTATCTCGGTGTAGGCGTATCTGGCAGTCTGGTGTCGTTGTTGACGTCGGCGGCTGGCTTTCGGCCATCTGTTGCTGCAGCACTGCCTCTGGCACTTTCATTTAATTGCTTCATTTTCGAGAAAATATCTTTAATGACAAGTAGTACTAGTTACTAGTTACTAGTAATTACTAGTACTAGTAATTTTTTCTGACTTTTTCTCTCAAAAATATTTTTTTTCTGGTTTACAATTTTTGCAAAATATTTTGTTTACTTTTTTATACTTATTTTTAATTCGCATAATTTCTTATAAAAAATGTCTCTTATTTATTTTAACATTTTAGCCTTTGTAATATAAAATATAAATATTTTTAAGCCCTGTACTTATTTTCATAAATTTATGTTTAAAATTGTTTCTAAAATATTCTTTCCTTCTTTCAAAAAATGCCTTTTTCTATAACAAATATTTTCTTTAAATTTCCTCCTATTTCTAATATTTCTAAATTATTTTTTTAACTCTCTTAAAATCTCCCTAAAATTTCCTCATATTTTTCCTGCTACTTTTCTTGCCTATTTTCCTATTTTCTCCTATATTCCAATAATAAAAAAATATACAGACGCTTTGGAATTTGTCTTTTTTTTATGGTTCTTGGGTGGCACGTCATGCCGCTGCTGCTCCCTCATTTTTGGTTTATTTATTACTTTTTTGTATCTTTTAGTTCTTGCACAATGAGGTCATCAACCATCATCTGGCCTGGCCGTCTGGCCGGCCGCCGTCCACCGAAAGGCATTTCAACTTTGAATTCCGCATTTCTGAAGCGAATCACAGGCGTGAGTCACTAAGCAGATTGCAATGCTTTGTTAGAAATAAAAAATAAAAATTAAAAACAAGGCAAAGTAATCAAATGGTTCTTAAATGCGAAATAAACACGTTTCATTTTGATTTTTTGCTTTTTTTTTATGAAAACAAGTTTGAAGCTCAGTGGCTGAGTAAGACTCTGCCAGGAGATTAAAAATTCTAATTATTTGAATTTATTTTCATTTCCGGTGGAGTTGAAAATTTCAAGTTTTTTTATTAACAAATGACACAAATTCTGTATTAGTTTGTAATAAAAATTACAAACCAAGAAACCATTGCCAATTAATTACATTTTTTATGGCCAGCAGAGTAATAACTATATCGAGTTGCCTTTAAAAAGCAAACGTGCTTCCTGCTGGCTCTTCCAATAAAAAATTTCATAAATACTTGCGACGCGGCAAAAAAAAATATATATTTCGTAATAAACAAACAAGATGGCCCAAAACAACAAGGCCAAAATAAATAAACAAAAAGTGTATGTGATTTTTTTAATAGGATTCTTCCACAAGCGAGTGCTTAGGATTTGATTTATGAGATTTAAAACGAGGGAGAGTCTATTTCGTAGTTCTTGGACCGAGAAACAGATATGGGAAAGGGAATTATATAGTTATGGGATATATTTAGAAAGAGTCTAGTAAGAGTTTTTATAGGTATTCTAGTATCTGATCTATAATTATAATACTTTCAGATCTGTAACTATTATAATCAGTCATATAATAATATTATTGTATCTAATAGACCTCTGATCTATAACTATTTCCATTTCTAATATAAATATTTTCATTTTTTAATCTGATAACTATTATAATCGCTTATTTGTTGCTATATCTTTTCTAATATATATTTCTGATCCGATAACTATTACAATATCATCAGATCTGTGCCTATTACAATCTCTGATCCTATGACTATTAGATCAACTATCAAGTATAACTATTACAATCTCTGATCTAATAGACCTCTGATCTAATAGATCTCTGATCCATAACTATTGCCATTTCTGATATAACTATAGTTTTTTTAATCTGATAACTATTATAATCGCTGATCTATTGTAATATCTGTTCTAATATGTCTCTGATCTATGACTATTTTAATACATCATACATTACTATTATAATCTCCTACTATATATCTCCTATCTATACCTGTTACAATCTCTGATCCCATAACTATTAGATCAATTATTAAGTATAACTATTACAATCTCTGATCTATGACTAATGTGATATAACCTCCGATCTCTACCACTATTAGATCAGATATATATTATAATATTATATATCAGGAAACTATTACAATCTCTGATCTCTGATAATCATCTATTATCTATAATTCATATATACTTTTATTATAATCTCTGATCTATGTACAACTATTACAATCTCCGATCTAACTCTGATACTAGTATCTCTGATCTATTATAGCCTAATCTCTGATCTCTAAGACTATTAGATCAGATATTTATTGTCAGAAAACTATTATAGTCTCTGATCCCTGATGATCTCCAATCTATAACTCTCATATACTTTTATTTTAATCTCTGATCTACAACTATTACACTCTGTGACCTAAAAGTACCATAGTCCCTGACCTTATAACTCTTATAATCCCTGATCTATAACTCTTATAATCCTACTCACTCTGGTTCTGGTTGTCCATCAGCCTCGCATTCGATGATGAATGGATTGTCGCTCTCCTTGTTCGGTTGAGCTACTTTGAATAAAAGATCTCCGGGTGCCGGTTGCTTGATAATTCGAGGTGGAGAGTTGGCTGAAAAAAGTTAGAAAAGTGGAGAGAGATTAGAAAAAGTGTATAAATATATATCCCAGCAAGATCGATGAGTATTACAAGTCTTTTAGACTAATCGATCGCATAAATTCTGTCCTCGCCACGAGCCATCTTTTATTTTTAGAAATTTTTTGAGCAAAATGGAGCAGGACTTGGGGGAATACTTAAGGGGGGGGACTAAGCAATAGAGATTTGGGAATATCTTCTCCAAAGCCACTTTTCTCGAATCTCTAAATCTCAAGTGATCTATGGAGCTCTCTCTACAAGAATGCACCTGAAATATATCTCTTTTTTGGCCTAAAAATAAAATTTCAAGTGAATTGTGAATGGAAATTGGAAGCTGTCTTTGGGGTTCTATTTCAATGGGCTACTAGCCTAGTATTTCCCCATAAAAATCTATATACTATTATTAATAAATAGTTTAAAAATAATATGTCTTTCACTTACTTGTTCCTGCCGCTACACTGCCCAGGAGGGCAGCCACTAATAACGCGGCCAGCATCGCTGTCTGCCGCCGCATGTTGGTCCTTCTGGGGCGGAGTGGGTGCTCCTCCTCGTCGTCGATGGTTTTGCGATTTATTTTTCAATTAAATTGTTTCAATGGAATGTGTATTGGATGTGTGTGTGCTGCTTAGCTCCCTTCGATTTCAGACAATTTTCGCACAAATGAAAACTGCATGCGAGCCGAGCTGCAACTTAATTATCCGCCACTAGATGCTGCCCTGAAAGTACAATTATTACGGCGTTGATAACAATGGGGCGCTGATAACGATGGGTGGCGAAACTCAAGACACTTTTCCACTTTGCGGCGCGAGCGAGAGGGGCGGTAGTAGGTCGGCTGTGGGTGGGCGAGTGGGTGGCACTTCTAGTCTGAGGTCTGGTCGGAGCTGGAAGTAGAGAGAAAAGTGAAAAGGAGCCGTGAGTAAAATTTAATTATTCAGCACGAAAGTGCATCACAGACTTAATGACTAACAGATGTCGCGTTGGGTCTCGGAAATGAATGCATAATGGCTGTAAGTGTTTTCATTAGAGACTCTGAGGGGCTTCCACAACTAAACTACTTAGAAAAGTTAAAAAATAATTAATAGAAGGCCCTTCGGGTAGGTGACGAAGTACAACTCTTCCAGCTTTTGTCACAAGTCGAGGACAATTGGAAAAAACACACCTTATCGCCTTGAACAGCGACCCTCGACAGAAAATTCGATATCGAATGCCATTTGCCATTTCGAACTGCAGAAAAACCAAAAGAAACCCAAAAAAGAATCGATTGTTGGCCATTTATTACTTTTGTGACTATTTCTGCCTTGACGAGAAATAAAATGCGAAACAGAAGCCGACAAAACTGGCCGAGGAAGTGGCCAAGAGAAGCGAGACCACCATCACCCGTCAATGCATCCATGACACAATGCCAGGGGGAGACATCACACGCCGGGGGGGTGGCTGGTGGCGTCATAGACCTGGTTAGGAAAATGTGCCAGGGCAGTTAGCAAACTGTAGAGCTGACAGCCAAAAGCGTGGAGGAGACACAAGTAAGAATGAAGGAGAGACTTCTGGCCAGATACCCTTTCATTTTTAAAGAAAAATACAAAATAGTGTGACCAAAAGGCTTAAAAACACAGTGTTTTAAAATAAACACTAAAGGATTTTGTTGGAAATGAAGATACTCAGGAAGATTCATCATTACAAGCATCAGAAAGTGTGTGAGATTCAACTGTACTAGCTTTTAATGACAAATATTTCATAAATCTTAAGGTTCTACAAGGAATTAGAAAATCTACAGTCAAAAAGTGTGACCAAAAGCCTAAAAAGCACTGACTTTCGAAGTAAAAAACTAAAGGATTTTGTTAGAAAACTTAGAACTCATGAAGATAAAACATTAACAGGCAGAAAGTATTTAAGATTAAACTCTCAACTCGACTTCATTAACCATTAGCTTCTATTTCCAATTAGAACCGTTAAAAAAGTGTGACCAAAAGCATAAATATCACAGGATTTGACAAAAATCCCTAAAGCATTGTCCTGATTGGTTCACCCTTTTGAAAAAATAGAAAGCCTCCACAGAAATGGGGGAACATACCCTTTCCTTCCAACCAAAACAAAAGGGTTTGAAAAAACAACCACCCCCCAGGTGGTGGGCTGCCACCCCCCCTTTCGGGACGCTAATTGAATTAGCGCTTCTCCATTGACAGGTGCCCAGTGCCGCAGACCGTAGTCTGTGTTTTTCTGCCCTGTGCTCCGCCAAAGCCTTTTCAAATTGGCTAAAATGCTGAACTGCAACGGACGTTCCACGATCCGCATTCCATTTATCTTTGATTTGTTTGACTAACAAGGGGAGTAGAGCCAGAGATGCAGCAGCAGCAGCAGCAGCACTTCCACCACCACCACCACCTCCACCATCACCACCAGCAGATCCAGCAGGTGCAGTCGGACTCCCAGTTGGAGCACAGGAACTCCCCGGACCTGGAGGCGGAGAGGAATCCGAACCGGGACAGGCAACAGAATCGCTCCTCCATGGATTTCCGGAATCTGTGCCAGCGTCTGGACGTGGATAGCTTGCGAGGTAGGTCCATAATGCATATCCCCCAAGAGCATAGAGTATCCTCCCTACATCCCCAACTACTTCCCAGCCAAGCTACCGTCCTTGCCGCAAATCAAGTTGCCGAAAGCGTTGCCCAAGCTGCGGGGCCGCAAGATCTTCCGCAGCTCCAAGACGGGCTCCACCAGGGCCAACGCGGGCTCCACCAAGGACAAGGGCTACACCGGTGCCCCGCACCAGCAGCCGTACCAGTCGCAGCTCCAGGTGGCCGCCACCTCCCAGCAGTTCATCAACAGGACGCCCCAAAGGATCTCCACGATCAGCTCGCTGATGTACGAGGGTGGCGGTGGAGGAGAGGCGGCGGCGGCGGACGACATCCGGAGGTCAGAGTCCCAGCCGGGCACCTACCGGAGTGCCGGCAGCCTGGACGACGACTACTACGCCCCGGGCAGCGGGGAGAGGGCCTCCCGCCCCATCAGTCCCATCAAGATGCCGTCGGGAAGCGAGGAGGCAGCCGGATCCCATCCACCCACTCTCACCCAGAGGATCCAGAAGGGCTACAAGAGCCTCAGCGAGCTCCGGCTGAAGCACATCTTCGCCAAGCAGACCACCGTGCGGCGGGACAACATCGAGGTGGACCGCTACGTGGAGCAGTACGAGCGGGAGCTGAGGTCCGAGAAGCGGGCCAGGGAGCGGCGGGATCGGGAGATAGCCGAGAACTACGACATCAAGATCAAGACCCTGGCCGGGACCCGGCAGAACACCTTCGAGGAGGACGAGGTGGAGCACGAGCAGTTCGAGAGGAGCAAGGGCCACCAGGACACGGACGAGAGTGGGCTGGAGGCCACTCCCCCGCTGCCCAGTCGCCGCAAGCCCGGGATAGCAGCCACCCGGTTCGCCAAAGTCCGGAAGCCGCCTCTCGAGATGGAGGCCGCTGGCCAGGAGCACGCCCCAGAGGAGGATGAGGGGGCCAAGGCCGCTTCTCCCCCCAAGGAGAACCCTCCTCCGCCTCGTTCCAGCAGCTACAAGCAGCTGCTGAGCAAGCTGCCCCACCTGCCCAGTCTCCCCCAGCTCTCGAGGAGCAAGGCGGAGAAGGCGCCGCAGGAGGAGGCCACCGCCAAGTCGGGTCTGCGGCAGAACATCAAGAGGATACGGAAGTCCATCAAGCGGCCGGCCAAGCTGAATCCCAAGGTCCCGGCCAGCCAGGACACCGACGACGACGAGGAGGAGTCGGAGGAGAAGAAGGCGCCCGGCAGCAAGCCCCCGTCCTCCTCCACGAACCTGAGAGCCCGCCTGGGGAGGTTCGCCTCCACGGAGCAGCTGCAGCAGCGCTGGCGGAAGAGCTTCAAGCGTACCAGGGAGGAGGCCCCCAAGGAGGAGACGGCTGCCGTGGCGGGGGAGTCCTGGGCGGCTTCCTGCTGGGCAGTCAGCTGGAGAAGACCCTCGGGAAGCTCAACGAGAAGATGCACCAGATCAAGTTTTTTCAGAGGCAGGGCCAGGCGGGGGCGGGGGAGGCGGCCAGGGAGCCGAAGCCCAACACCGTGGGCCACGAGCCCGTGGAGCTGGACGACGACAACGAACTGGAGGCCACCTATCACAACAGCGATAGCGACGACAGTGGCGAGGACGTCTCCGCTGACGAGGCGTTTGGCCAGATCCAGCCGGAGACTAGTCCGGAGGATCTCCG
This sequence comes from Drosophila monieri, assembly GCA_035047585.1. Lineage (NCBI taxonomy): Eukaryota > Metazoa > Arthropoda > Insecta > Diptera > Drosophilidae > Drosophila > Drosophila monieri. Next base: position 6,450,951 of record JAWNPJ010000061.1, on the reverse strand, counting down.
CCGGAAGAAGCCTGTTCCGGCCGTGCCGAGGGAGAGGGAGGCTGCGAAGGAGCAAGCAGAGGATCAGGCATCCCTACCGACAGCTAAGGCCGCCCACGCTTCTCGCCAGATGGCGAAGCTGGCGGAGATTCAGGCGGCGGCAAAGGGCCGGGCGGGAACGACGGCCTGGAGCAGCGAGTCCCTCGAGGAGATGGCCGACGAGGACTACCCGCGAGTGCTCATCCACCAGGAGCACTCGGACACCTTTGAGTCCACCCTGATCATAGCGGTGGCCACCAAGAGCCCCTCGCCCCAGCAGTCCGCCCCGAAGGCCAGTCCCTGGCTGCCCAACGACCAGATCATCGCCGGCTTCAAGCAGGAGCAGAAGCAGGAGTCGCAGTTGGAGCAGTCCTGGCCAGCCCCGGCCCTTTACAAGCCGAAGAGCATCGACATCTTCGAGGCCTCCGGCGGAGGCACTGCCTCGGCCTTTGCCGACTTCGACGAGGCCCTAAGAAACGCCCCTGTGCTGAGGATCAGTGCCGGGAGCATCAACTCCAGCATCGAGGAGAAGGACGAGGGCCACACCCGGGTCACCAGGATACGCGTGCAGAGTCCCCAGATCGGCAACAGTCGCGAGAGTCTCATGGCCCAGGACGAGGAGGAGGAGGAGGAGGAGGAGGAGGAAGAAGAGGAGGAAGAAGAGGAGGAGGAGCCGGACGCCGAGGAGGACGAGGAGGAAGACCTGGAAATGGAGCTTCCTGTGGAGGCCATCGACCTGGACGACTCGCTCTCGGAGCGTCCTCCCTCGGCCTCTCCGCCGCCGCCGCCCCTGCCCCAACGGCGGCCGCCGCCCATCCCCAAAGCTATCGATAACACGCCGATATACGATGCTGTCCCCCCACCCCTACCGATCACCAAGCCGCCCCAGAACGAGGCCCCGACTCCGGCTCCGGCTAAAGCCACTCTGCCCCAGAGAAGCGCCTCCATGTCGCGGCCGGCCAAGCCCCTCGTGAAGACCAGCTCCCTGCGGCTCACCTACAACGAGCAGGTCCGGCCCGGGGACGTCGGCAAGGTGAACAAGCTGATCTCCCGCTTCGAGGGCGGGCGGCCGCGCCTCTGCCCCCGCCGGATGCACAGCGAGGAGTACGAGCGGGCTGGGGATGAGGAGGACGAGCTCCGCCAGGAGCTCCTCGTCCAGAAGATGCGAGTTATCGACTCCGCCACGCCCACTAATCGGAATGTGGGAGTAATTCCACAAATCACCTTGAACAACAACAGCGAAAGGGAGGAGCAGGAGCAGCCCAAGGAGCAGAGTCCTCGGGGAAAGGACACCAAGGACCTGGCCCTGGATCGCCAGAACTCGAACTGCAGTCGCTCGGAGTACGGATCGCCGCTGTCCTTCCCCAGCAATCGACGCAGCTGCACGCCCACGAACCTCAACAACAATAATCCCATCACTAGTCCCTCCAATCCCAGCCAGAATCCAAATCAGAATCCGAATCCGATAACCATCCAGCAGCAGAGACGCAGCCGACGCTCCATGACCCGCGACGACGACAACTTCTACAGTTTCGATAGCGACGAAGGTGGGCCTATCGATATATCGCCAACACAAAGCACATCTCTAACATAACTTTTTTTTTTGTAATCTTCTTGCAGAGAACAGCTACTACTCCATCAGTCCCTCGGGAAGCAGTCGCTATGTAGTGGAGATCTAAACGAATCATAGTATTAGAGTCTTAGTCGCTTACTTTCGATATATATCGATTAATTTTTTTTTTCTAGCCTAAGACCGGAATTATTTGAATAAAGTACAACTTGTAACACGAAAGGGGGATTCCAAACTCAATTAATTCTTAATTTTAATTTAAAAACTATTTTTTATTTAATTTTTAATTAAAGTTTTAAGAGTCTGGCTCTCGGATAGGGGCGATGGTGGGGGAAAAGGACTTAAAAGTCGAAAGGAAGTTGATTAATGGGGGATGGTCAGGAAGGTGGCAGGATGCCAGGGTGCCTGGGTGCCTGGATGCCAGCTGACACTATCAACCACCCTATGCTACACCCCATGGTGGTTGCAATGATCCTGCAGGACCTGAAACACCCTCTCCTACCCTACACAGGCCCGCTGGCTCGCTGACTGAGCGCATTTTAATTGATAATTTATGCTAATTAATTAATTTGGTTTAAAAAAAAAATGCAGCCAAGGGTGGCGCAGTGGCCTGTCCTTCTATGGAGGACAACATATATAGACCGGTCTGGGCATCGGGGCCTGCCACATATGCCGGCTATCCTTCGAGGATAATGCACTTTTGGCTTTCGATTCGCTGGAATGGCTTCTGATATCCGTGGAGGAGAAACAATCATGATCCTTAAATTCTCTTAAAATGACATCTGTTGGGTTGCGAGTTTGCTTCTTTTTTTTATTTTTTTTGAAGTGTATTAAGGGGGGTTCTCATAAAGAAAACTATCAAGACAGCTAGGAGAGTGCTGTTCAAGACTTGCTCTCTGCCTGTTGGAACTGTTTCCAAGGAAGGAGGCCTTTTTTAGAAGAGTTATGAGTTCGATTCTTGTCCATAAATTTATTTATTTTTTTTCCATTTTATTCCATTTATTTTATTTAAGCAAACAAATAAATGTTAAAATATTTAGAAGAGTTATGGGTTCTACTCTTGCTGTCAAATATCATTGAATTCTTTCTTTTTTTCTTCCTTTTTTAAGATTTTGAGAGTATTTTCCTTAAAAATGAGTTAAAATTAAAGTAATAATACTATATACTACATTAAATACTATATTATATACTATATTATATACTATATTATATACTACATTATATACTATATTATATACTATATTATATACTATATTATATACTATATTATCCTATTTTATTGCCTTTTTTTAAACTATTTTTAAGCAAAGTCCTTCAGTAACTCGATTCTAAAGCCTTCAAGGCTCCTGTACTCTTCTCTAAGGATTTCTATAATATTTTTTCAAGAGCTCTTTGAAAGAATATAGTTTCTAAGCCTTTTAGATCCTAGAATTTCCTGTTTTAATCTCCATATTTCCTTTTATTTCCACTTTTTACTATAATTTATTAAATTTAAAACCTTTCTGAGCCAAAAGCCCCAAAACCAACGACTAATATTCAGAAATAGTTCTGCTGGCCTCTCCTCCCTGCTGACTTTGATTTCGAGTAACCTTGGCCCTTTGGCTTCCACTGCAATGCAGTTGCAGAGTCACGAGTGGCCTCCCATCCTCCTCCTCCCAGCCCCACCACTCTGGTGGCTTAGTCACTCGGCGAGTGGGGCTGCTGATTCATTAGTCGGCTTAGAAATGCAACCTCTTGATGCTCCTTCCTCCTCCTTCCTTTCCAGCAGCCCACCACGAGATGGAGTGGGCGATTGAGTGACTCTTGTGGGGTCACTTCGGGCCTTTAATCAGAGCGAATTAACAAGCCCAGCCACTGCCACTGGCTTTCATCATTAATTAAACTTTGCTTGTCCTCTCCGTGGCATGCCCCTGGTCTGGACTGGTGACTAATTTCTCCCCTCCCCCCAGCCACCAGCCATGGCTGGGAAGCTCTAATTTTCACGCTTAAGACTGCCCCCATGGCAGCAAATTAAATGCCAATAAATTTTCCCAAAAACTATAAAGGGGGGGAGGGGGAGGGGATCACTACCAGCAGAATTATGCTTTTGTTGACTTTTGGCGGCAGCAGCAATTAAAAGGGAAAATCTATTTTATTTGGTTTCCAGGCTAGGTAGCCGAGAAATCTGCGGCTCTCGGAGGGAGGGCAGGAGGAGGAGGAAGAGGCCTATGGCAGGAGCAGGAGCAGGAGCAGGAGCAACCCTCGCCCGGAAAACAGCTGCCAGCACAGTTATTTGACACGCGACCGAAAGTATCTACGAACTGTTGCCAAAGGACCTTCAGAGACAAGCACCACACACACTCTCTCACACACACACTCACCCCCTGAAGGAAATAATGGAAATCCACCCCAGAAACCGAAACAAAGTCTCCCTTTGTTTGCCTTTTTTTCGCGCAGTGCATGTGTGTGCGGTCAGCCTGGGAGGGAAGTGGATTAAATGAATGATTGACGGACTGATGGACTGACTGACTGGACGAATGCCGCCTCAGTTATGCATCCAGCGGATGAATGGCTCTTGCGGCTCTGATTGCAGATCCCTGCACTCCATGGCTGGTTTTTAATTCCCTGATTTTTAATATTTTAATCGGATTATGTTTGAAAGTGTTTGAGGGACATACTTTCTACGATTTTATTTCTATTTTTGTTTAAAAAGATTTACAAAGTTTTTTTTTTATTGGTTTTCTTAGTATATAGTTTCAATATCTTTTCTAAAATCTTTTTCAAAAAAATGCCTCAGAAATTATATTTTAAAATAAATAAAGCTTAATCTTTTTTTTTAATAAATAATCAGTTTAAATATTTAAATTATTAATTTTAAATATTATTTTTATTATATTTTATGGAATCTACATCGATTTAAAAAGAAAACTATTCTCCTTAAAAAAAAAGTCCTCTTAAAAAATCTAAAAAATAAAATCTTGGATAATCATTTTTATTTTCATTTAATTTTACATTTTAAATATTGCTTTATATTTTTTTTAACCAGCAAGTTTATATTAATTTCTTTTATAAAAAAAAAACCATCTCTACAAAAGTTACTAAAATCCAAAAAATAATCCTTAAAAAAAATCTATAAAATATTATCTTATTTTTAGTATAAAAAAACACCTGAAACAATTTAAAACAACTTCCCCTTCACCCATTAACCCACTAAAGGCATCTAAAAAATTAAATGAAAAACAATTAATCAAATGGTCTTTTTTTTAGAGGAAGTTGGGGGAAGAGGCGGAAAATCCAAAGGAAGTGAGTCGAAATAGGCGCAAAACTTTAAACCGCAAAGGGGGAGGCCATGGGGGAGGGGCAGTGTCGTGTGTGGCAGTTAGGGGGGGCAGGCATTTTCCACTGGGAGTTGCTGTCAGGTTTCCGGACCACAGACGCGTGGAGTTCAATGCTCCGCCGGCGAGGCCACATAATGCAATTTATGAAATGGGAGCTCTCGACTGACAAACCAACTTCCCCCTTGGCCCCCCTGCCTCCCTGGCCTCCTAGCCCCTCCCCCCTGGTCGAGGGGAAATGGCCAAACAGTTAAAACGGACCAACTAACGCATTAAACGGAAGTTTTAAGCCCGCAACTACTAGCAGGAGGGAAGTGTTGGCTGAAATCAGGACTGGGAGAGGCCTCTTTTGAGGTTGAAATAATTTTAAATAAATATAAAAATTTATTTCATATTTAAGATGTATTTTTTTAATATTTTTAAGACTCAGAGAAGCCTTTGAAATTTATTTAAAAAATATATATAAAGTTTAAAGCTCGATTTTGGTTAAAAATATACTTTTTTTTTAAGGTTTTTAGGTTTTAAAATTAATTAAATAAATTTTTAATATTTTATTTAATATTTATATTTATTTAATAATTAAAAAACAATTCAAGTGCCAAAGCTACTAAACTTTTAGGCTTCTTTATTTATTTTTTAGGCCTCACAACTCTTCCTCTTCATTAAAAATAAATAAAATTAAATGATTTTTAAGTTAATTTATCTGTGAGATATTTTTTTTGTCAGGATCATCGCTCTTGAAGTGAAGATATCGCAAATCCCAGATCAAACATCATTTTTTTTTTCTTTTTGAAGTTAAATCTTTATTTGATTTGGACTTCCTTAAATAAATAAATAAATAAGCAAAGTCGGCACTCAAGATATTTATTTTTTATTTTTCTTGTATTTTGTGACTCAAAGCCAACTCAAACTTATTTCTTTTTTATGATTTCTGCGCCATGAGCTCACGTATTTGTTGAAAGACACACCCAAAGCCTTGTAGGTTGAGGCTCTCTTTATTTTCAATATTTAATTTTAGTTTTTTTTTTTAAGGAATTTAATAAATAAAATAAACCAAAAAGGAGCGGCTGATTCTATTTATTTTTTAGCCATCTTCCACCATTTAAGCCAAATGAGAGCCAAGCGAGAGCTTTCTGGCCAAGTAGCCCCATTGGGCCTAAAAAAAAAAAGTCTGGGAATGGAGTGGCAAGGTAATGCAAATTGCAGTCTGCCACTCCTGTCTGTGTGCAACTGTGCCACATGGGGTTTTCACTAGCCGCCTGCCACGCCTCCTAGCCTCCTAGCCTCCAGCCTAGCCCCCCATGGACCGGCCCTCCCCACTGACTTCCTCCGAAAACACTTAAAAGTGCAATGCACTCGACAACTCGGCAACGCAACGGTACTAGCACCTAGAGTTGCCACAAAACATGGAAGATAAAGCTAGCGAGGCAATAGGCACTGAGAGAAAATGTTTAAAATAGTTGAAAAAAAAAAAATAGACTTCCTCTTAGAGCCTAGACTCGAACCGAGAGCCTCTGGCTAGAAGTAGTTGGGAATTATAAGGACCCTAAGGCGTTAAAACTTGTTTGATTTTTATTTTATTTGTAATTTTCAAACATATTTATTTTTTAAATATTTTTTTAGACTTAAAATCTTTAAAAATGCCTTTAAATGTTAAATAAATAAGTAAAATTAACCTAAAACCCTCTCTAATATTAATATTTCATAAAATGTGTAGCCCTTAAAGCTTCTAAAATCTTTTATTTTATTCAATCAACAAACTAACCCACTTTTTCTCAGTGTACATGAAGAGATATGGTGGCAGGCCAACAAAAACAAAAACAAAAGCAAACAAACATCTAAGCGCGGCAACCGCGAAAACCGCCAACCGGCATCGAGTCCCCTTAACCCACTACAGCCGACCCCCTCCTCTTCCTTAACCCCCTTTTTTTTTTGCCGGCACTATGGCCATATAGATATGGCGAAGTCGGTGCGAAAAAAGGCTTAGAAACATTAAAAAAAAAAAAAAAAAAAAAAAGGAGGAAAAAAAGAGAGTTGCTGGCTAATCAAAAGTCTGAAAGGAAGTTGCAACAAAGAAGCCGGCAGAAGCGAGCCATCAATGGGTTGAAGTTTTTGCAACAAGGTTTCCTTAACCCCTGGCCAGAGATACTCTTACAAAAAAATTTACCTTTCCCTTGAATAATTTTTTTTAAAATTATTTGTAATATTTTCTATAAAAATTTAGGTATTTTTTGTAAAATATTTAACATTTTCTCTAAAAATAGTTTATTCCAGAAGGGCCAGAACTCTTAAAAAAAAAAAAATAGTGAAGAAATCGCACAAGGTTATCAGTTAGTTAGTTCAACTAATTTATTAAGTTTTACATGTTTTTCTTTTAAAATATTTTTTTTTATCATAAAAAACAGTCCCGAATTGTGTTACTTCCGTCCTTGACGGAAATCTGTATTTAGTTTCTGGTTTTGTAAACATTTGAAACTATTTCTGGTAACTACAGGGATTGCCAAAAAAAAACAGAAAAAAAAATATAAATTGGCGAGGCATCGAGTCGAACCCGTGGAAGAATAAAAAAAAAAAAAAAAAAGAGAAGAAGAGCGAATAAAAATGAGACGAGTGAGAAAAGAATTGGAGGCAATGGATGACATCATCGTTTGCTGTTTTTTGTTTTTTATTTATTTTTTTGGAGCAAAAAAAACATGCTATTTGCTATTATTATTGATTTTTTTTTTTTTGTATCTTTTGCCGGCAAAAGGATTTGTTTTTTTTTTTTTTTTTTTTGTGCTGCTTGCCACATGCAACATGGAAGATGACATCATGAAAGGATTTTGTTGTTTGTGGCCGGGAGGAGCTGGTGGCCAGAAAATTGGATTAAAACTGCCACAGCAGAAACGAGAAACGGAGAGAGAGAGAGAGAGAGAAAAAAATGAGAAAAAGTGAGAAGAAGAGCTGAGAAATGAAGAGAAAAATGACGTAATCGGCGGGCCAGCTGTTTGAATTCGAATTTGAATTTGAATTTGGAAGCAAAAAGCAAAAAAGCTAAAAATGTGAAACGAAAAGTCCACATGGCGAATGGATATATAGAGATATAGCTATAGAGCTATAGAGCTATATACTATATACCGCACGCATAAATTTTATTTATATATTTACTCGATTTGTGTGTATTTTGGATTTATTTCGGGCCTTCCATTCGAATTATAAGAAATGCGAGGCAATTGCAGGCCGAAAGTCAAAGAATATCAACATGAATCGAGGGAGAGAGAGAGAGAGGTGTATCTGAAAGATACATATGGATGATATCATAGATATTGGCTGGAAGAATTATTAAAACAGCTGATAGTCCCATCACTAACTGATGATGTCACATCATCCTTCAAAAAAACATAATTATGCAAATAAAAAATACCAAAAAAAAAATACTAAGCAGAAGTAGTTTGAAGAATCTCCACGATAACCTTTGCAATTCATAAAAAAAAAAAGAATAAAAATCATTTGAAAAAATTACTTTCAATATCAGGCCTTAGGCCTCATTAAGGCGGATCGCTTTTCATTGAGAGAGCGAGAGGGCCTTCAATTGAAAACGATAAGCGAAGCGACATTCCAGTCGCAGTAGACTGGAAGAATTCTCAACCAGGGAGCCCCTATGGGGAGGGCTTTCTCCAATTTATGTTAAAGAGTAACGGCATAATTAAAGCAGTTCCTTAATTGGAGGAGCCAAGCGAGGGTCGATCTCAGTGCACTCTAAAAAAAAAAGCTACGGGTCATCACAGGAATTTAATTTATTTTTAATCCATTTTTCATGGCAATTAGTGCCTAGAGTTGAACTATAATTATTTTTTTTTTTTTTCAAGAGTGCTTGGTTTTTCTCTCTGTGCACCATCGGACAGTGGGTGGCTCTATTTTTGTCATGCTCGGCTTGCTTCTTATTGTCGCTTCTGGCGGCCTTTTTCTCGCCCCACTCCCGGCCTCCCCGGCTCCCGGCTCTGAAAATAAATTTGCAATTTGTCATCCCTGGACCTTGTGGGAAGAGTTCTCAGCGATCGGAAACAGCGATAAGTGATCAGTAATCAGTGATCAGTGATCAGAGATCTGAGAGATACGCAGCGACCTAAATATTTTTATTCAGTTTGAAATTTGGTGGGAAATGGGAGGAGGTTTTAGGGTTTTATGAGAAATATATTCAAAGAAGGAAATTATTTATATATTTTTTTTAGAAGTTTATAAAACATTAAGCATAAATATTACTTTAAAAAATTGTTCTTCGCAGTATTTTTTAATATAAACAGTATATATTATAGTATATACTACACAGAAGTATTTTAGAAAAATTATTTCATTTTTTATACAATTTATGGGCTTTTTTTTAAATATAAAATTGTTCTTTTATAATATTTAACTAAATAATAATAATATAAAAACAAGCCTTTTTAGAAAAAGTATAAAAAAAGACGAAAAAAATGGAAGAAATTAAAAGTATTAAAAAAATGTAATACTTTAATTAAAAAAGTTAGTTTAGAAAAGTATTAAGCATAACAATTTCCATGTCTTTTTTTTTTTTAGAATTTTTTAAACCTTAAGTAGATAATGCATATTTATTATTTTTATTAAATATTATTTAAAACATTTTTTACTCCCTGATTTGTTTAAGAATTTCACAAAAATACTATTAAACCTAAACAAAAAAATATCTAAAACAAAATAAATATTTTTAATTCTTAAAACAAACAAAAATCCAACTTCCTGAAGAAAAAAAGCGAAAAAAGCAAGCCTTTGCTGGTCAAAAAAAAAAATAAAACTTTATTCAAGTGACGACTTTATTAAGCCCATCCTACCGCCCTGCCCCTCCCCCTCTGCTGCCCCTGCCCCTCTTGGGCCACCAAGGGCATTCATTAGCCAACTGGCAGGCAGGCTAATTTTTTTTTTTTGTTTTTATTGCCGCTGCCGCTTCAGTTGCTGTTATTTTAATTTTTGTTCTTTTTGTTTTTACTTTTTGGGTCGACTTGGGGCGGAGGCAGCTACGCTTCTGTCGCTGTCGCAGTTGCTGCCTCTGCTGGCGCTGCTGTCGCTGGGGCGTAACGGGTGGCGTACTACTACGAAAGTATTAACAATGATGACGTCGGCGCTGCGATGACCGCATGGTCAACATAACAACAACAACAACAACAACATTAACTCGGCAACAACAAAATGACAGAAACAGAAATAACTTGGACAAGAGAGCTGGGCTGGAGCTGAAGAGACAGTTTCCGATTTTTAGGAAAATATTTATTTAATTTTAATTAAAGGGATTATGTTTTAAGACTTAGATCTTGGTCTTTTATTTTTAAGTTTTAACATTTATTTTTATTAAAATAAGCGACTTTAATGAGAGAGATTTGAATAAAAAAAATACTATTTTTGAGACAAAAATATATTTAAATTAAAATAATTGTTTAATTTTAAAGAAAATATATTGTTTTAAATTCTTGTCATAATTTCTTACCTTGAATAAAATATTTCATAAAAAAATATCTAAAAATTATACCTCTAAAAATTATCTTTTGTAATGAAATAAGCATTTTTCCAGACATTTTCTTAAAAAAGTTTTTTTGAAGAAATAAAAACTATCCTAATTTAAAAGTAAAAAAAAAAATATGAGACAAAAATTTAAGAAACTAAATATTTAGTAGAATCTCTCCGCCAGAAAGTATCTTGCTCTGAATATCTCAAATTCAGCAATTTATGTTAAAAAAGTAAAAAAAAAAAAAAAAATGAAAATGAAAAAATAAACTGAATATCTAGTATCCAAGAGAGTTTCTTTTTGTTTTTTTTTTTTTTGAAACAGAGAGCCAAGCATTGAGGTGAGCAGCAAGCAGGCCAGGAGAGAGCCGGAGAATTCAAGCTGATCTCTGAATCTGCCCCACCTTCACACACACACTGCCATGGAGCGACCCACACAGATACAATTTGTAATTCGCGCTCATTGTCTGCGCTCCTCCCTCTCCCTCTTCCCCTCTTCTTCTCCGACATCATCTAGCTTCTATAGCAGAAACCTGTTTTTGGGCAGCAAAGAACGACAGCGAGGAAAAAAAAATATGGAAAAAAAAAGATGGTGTGTGATGACTTAAAAACTAACAAGGGAGTGACTATTAGATACTAGAATAATATTATTAATTGGAAACTTACCTATTAAAGGGTTTCCCATGCAAATCGCTCCAAAACTTTGGCAGAAACAACAACAAAACGGGGAACTAGACAGGATTCGGGCTAACAGTTCAGGTGAAAGAGAGATGGGGCGCGTGAAAGAGCGAGGCGTGGAGAAGAGAGGAGTTGGGAGGAAAGAGAGAGAAAGAGAGAGAGAGTTTTGGCTTCGTGGTAAGCCAATACATACAAATGCAACAACAACACAAACAACACTGAAAGCCGTCAAGAAACGGCTTAAATTATGTTTGAGTTTTGAACACTGTTATTGTTGTTGTTGTTTAGGGCCCTGTACAGTAACTAAAGTTTATTTTCGTTGTTGTTTCTGCTTCTTCTTAACTGTTTTTCTTTTAGGCTTTTTTCTTATATTCGTTTCTTGCAACTTTTTGGCGTCCTATGCTCTTTTCCTTTTTTGTTGTCATCGTGATTTTCGCACTTTGAGTGAATTCCGAAGCCAAGCCATGGCTTCTTTTTTTTTTTGGAATTTCATTAATTAAACTTGGTTTATTCTCTTGTTAATTTCGGGTGCGGCACGATTGCAAAATACAAAAAAGCCAAATATACAAAAAAAAAGAAAAAAATTTAAAAAAAAAAATAGACGACTTTTGTTTGGCTTGGCCAAATGTGATTTGTTTTGGGGGGATTTTTTGTCTGTGCGCCAGCTGCCAATTTTAAACAATTCCCACAGACACACACGCACACCACACTCTGCACACTCTACACACGCCGCACGAACGCAAATAGCCACTTTAAAAAAAAAGACACGGCCAACTAATATGTGTTGAAGTAAATAAGAAAAAATCTTCAACACTACGGCGGCGGCGTCAGTTCAATATTAATGCTCCGATTCCAATTTCCACACCGTACCGCCCGTCTCGCTCGAACAGATTTACGCACCCGAGAGCAGACACAACCGCGCGTCTTGCGTTTTGAAGTGAAAATACTGAGTGAAACGCGACTAACTTGGGTGTTTTTGATTCAAAGTAAATGCAAGACATTCATATCGAACTATCGATAGTTTTCCACACATAAAAATCGTTAGAGATGTGAAAACATTGTCGCCGAACTATCGTATATCGATGGTATTTTGCGCTTGGCCAAACTAAGGTCACACATATTCGTTTGGTATATTCGCCGCGAACCGGTTAAGAATGTACGAACTAGAAAATGAATGGGAAAACGGTGATATTCGATTTGAGCATGTCGCTTATTATTAATTATTGTTGATTTCAAATTTATTACCTATTATTGCGTACAGAAAGCTTTCTTTTATTCATTTCGATAGACTTATCGAAACTACCAAATTTAATACCAGAAATTGGCGCGCTTAAGGTTCTGGTAGTGTTGGAAAGCTTTCTGTGTGATACTTAATCAACACTCAGAAATTTAAAGGCGCCATTTAAAGGATTATTTTGCCAACTTACCCATGCCACCGAAACGTGCCAAAAAAGCAGCGGTAATTGTTGATATTCATGTTATTATAAGCTTAAACATTACTACGTACCTCTTGACAGGAGCCTGCTAAGCAGGATGAGCCGCCTGACGAGCTGGATCCTTCGAAGCCTGTACTCTCCATAGAACACTGCCGATCCTGACGAGTTTTTCGTCGCCGGGCGGAGGAGTTGCACGCAGCCCTCCAGGGCCTCGGTCTCCCGCAGCTTCAGCTACGCCTGAACCCGTCCGGAGCACCGCGTCGTGGAGCCTTCGAGCTGAACTTGTCCGCCGGTGGAAGCGAGGATCAGGTGCCGCTTTGGTCAGGACTTAAGCGGGGTCCACCTCGTGCCCTCAAGTTTCCCAATGCCAAGGAGATGCACAGTCGTATAGAGGAGCTACTGGGAGGAAAAAAGAATCAGGAGGATAAATCGGATGCGAAGGAGGCCCCAAAGAAGCAGGAGGAGGCTGTAGAGAAGGAGATTCTGGTGGAGAAACCCAAGCCAACTCGCAAGCGCTCCGCCAGAGCCTCTACAGAGGTCAAGGAAGAGGAGGAGAAACCCTCTTCCAATGGCCAAACGCGAAAGCGTTCCACCAGATCCTCCACAGAGGTGATAGGAGGGCCTTCAAAAGATGAAGACCCAGAGCCAGGTCCCACCATCCAAAAACGGAAGCGCTCCGCCAAGTCCTCCACCGAAGACGCCTCTGCCAAGAGCTCCAAGTGCTCTAAAGAATAGAAATCTCCGCCAGCAATAGGCCTGATGAAGTACGATCGGGAAATCCTCGCCAGGAACCGACCGTAATGAGCCACAATTCTTGTTTGCCTTTGCCTGGAGGAGGTTTCTATATAACATAGCACTATGTTTATGAAGAAAACGTCATTATTGAAAAGTTTGTTATTACAAAATATATTAAAACATCTTAGAAACCTATTTTCCTTTTTCTCTTGTGGGATTTTCATGGATTTTCATGTGTTTTGTTTTTGTTTCATGCCTCATGTATATAATTTTTTTAGTTTTTTTTTTAATTTTTATACTTTGTTTACTCCAAATTTACAAAAAATTATCATTTGATATTGTTTTTATATATTTTTGTTTTTGCATTTTTGGTTAAAAGGTTTTGTTTTTTTCAGCTCTGCTTAAAATTTATGATCCTAGAGAAAAATTTTGGTTTTACGAAATTTTTTTTTAGCTTTTTCTATATGCTAGAGATACCCTACCACTTGCCTAAATAGATTACACTTTGAATTTCCATCCGTTTTCTCGTTTATCGTCTAAATAAAATATGCATATGAAAAAAAAAACATTCAGTTTCTAAATAAGAATTTCTTAGTGAAAAAAAAGAGAGGGAGTAATAAAAATTAAGTTAATTTAGAAAGAAAAGTAAAAAAAAGGGGAAGAAATTAAGAAACATGGAGCAACAGAAACCGAGAGGAGATTGCTCGCCCGGAGGTTGGACTAACTTTAAGTAGTGTTGCTAGTTATTTATATATAAAATACATATGTACGTCTGTACACTCGCATATACATATATATAATGGATTATATAACTGGTACAATCAGGCGAACTTTAACAAAACGAATCAAAAAAACAATTTTCCTTTCACATAGTTTTTAAAAAACAATAAAAATAAGATTGAAATTCTTGCAATTTAGAAAGATTAGCTTTAGGAACTAGACACTCCCACTAGAGTTTCAAAAACATTCATTTTAGGAAAGTCCGCCGCCTGTACCAACTATGGTAGTTTAAAAAACAACAATCAATTGGCTATGGGAACGTAAAGTTAAGAGAGGCGGAAACATTGGAAATGTATTGGCTACGGCCTGCTTGTGAACTCATGATCGTGATCCTTTCTCCTAGTCCTGTTTCTGTTCCTGGTCCTGGTCCACTTTTCAATCTTTTTCAGTTTTCAAATCTTTCTTTTTTTGCTTCAATATATTTTTCTTTTTTTTTTTTAGTGCTTTTGCGGGTCTAATGAACTAAAAACTTAAGAACTATGTGTTTTTTTGTTTGTTTTTTAAATTAGGTGAGCGAATAGTTCGAAAAACAATGCGAAAAAAACAGAACGGGGGGAGGAGGAGGAGGAGGAGGAGAAAATTTGTTGGTTCGTTCCTAGAAGTTGGTGTGGATCTCCCTTTGAAAGTTGCAGAAGCGTTACAGATACTTCCGGTAGTTGCGCAGGTGGGCGTTCCCGTCCTCGACCACGCCCACCGCCGCTGCAGCACTCTCGAAGGATGGCGGCTCGATGACCATGCCGGGACTGGGCGGATCGCCGCCGGCAGCTCCCGCTTTGGTTCGTCGCCGGCCGCGAGTGCCAGCACCACGGGATCTTCGATTATTGGCCCCCGCACCAGATGCACCGCCTCCCATTCCACCCAGTCCGGCACCGCCGGGCCCACCTATCGAGCCGGCTCCACCGACGCCCGCCGATCCCAGACTGCCGCTCAAGATGCCGCCGGAAGTGCCATTGCTGCCGGGAACACTCTCACCCGATTCGATGGCCTCCAGCGAGGCGTCCAGCGCGGCATCTGTGGTCGTGATTCTTGTCCTAGTGGCAGCACTGCGTCGCCGCGAGCTTGATCCAGCGCCTCCACTGCCACCACCACCGCCGCCGCCGCCTCCTCCGCCACCACCGCCACCGGAGTCCCCGCCACGCTTGCCCGGCCGTCGCTTGCGTCTCTTTTTGTTGCCATAACGCGGATCGTAGTCATACTCATCGTCCGCCGGCGACTTGGGCTCCTCCAGCGAGTCCACATCGTTCATGTCCATGTCGTCGTAGAACCACTCCTTGGGCAGCTGCTCCTCCTTGGCGGCAACGGCCGCGGCCAGGTGCTGTTGCTGCTGGCTGTCCTTGCTGTCGGAGGTGTCGCCGCCGGCGGCGCCCAGCGAGCTGGACTCCTCCAGGCTGAAGGCTCCGTTGAAATCGTGCGCAGTGTCGCTGTGCAGGGAACCGAGAACAGAGGGCGCCGCAGCTCCGCCACCGGTCAGCATGTTGAGGGTCAGCGACGAGGAGCTGCCCAGGCCGCTGTTCAGGCCGGGCATGGAGCCACTCAGGCCGCCGAGACCACCGCCTCCGCCCGTCAGATGGCTGAGGTTGCCCAGATTCAAGCCGCCGCCGGCAACCAAAGCCTCGTGCTCCTTGCGCAGCGCCTGGAATGGACGCTCCGGAAAGCGACTGGAAAGTGGACAAATAATTACTCCATAATCTCAGAGAGGAAATCCAAGTCACAGCACTTACCTGTACATCTTGTTCAAGTACTGGCGACGACTTTTGCGCCATCGTGCCGCCGGATACGTGTATATCTGGCCCTGGCGGAAGCCGGGCATACGCTGGCGCTTGTCGAGGAACAGCTGCGAGTGGTTCTGGGCCACTCCCGTCTGGGGATCGAGGAACGGCAACCGCAGGCGCCGCTCTATGCACAGGCGTGTATTGAAGTTGGCACTGTACTCGATCGTCTCCCGATAGCTAACATCCTTGAGGAAGCTCTCGATCTTGGCCAGATTTGGCATGGAGACGATTTGGATGTTCACCGAGGCGGAGGACATGGTGGCCGACTTGGATCCTGCGGCTGGGGAACCCTGCTGATCCTGCAATCCTTGCTAACACAATCGGTTCCCGTGCAAAATGTTTCCGTTGCGGCCACAGGCTCTGCTAATCCATCCCAGATTTTCTCCACCCGCGATCCCGACGCACTCCTCCGATCCACACGTATTTTCTACAAGTGTGTGCTTTTCGTTCGCTTTTCGTTTCGTTTCGCTTTTCTTATCTCTCTTTTTTTATTCGCTGCTCCCCCTGTATTTTTTTTTCCTCACTTTTCTCCGCGGATTTTTTCACACAGCTCTCCGGCCTCTGGTGTTTTCCTAACTATGTGACCCCGTCGGACGGTGGGCGTGGCCGGAGTGGGGTGCTGGAACGCGATCTACGCCCGCAATTTCTTATTGTTAATCGATCGGAAATTATTAACGTTTTTCTTGCTCTACGTTTCGTGGTTCCTTCGCCGTCAGTTTTAGGGATGTGCTATTGCCGATAGAACTCGTGAGCAGTCACGCGGTTATAGGGATGGAAGGGAGTACAGTAGAATAACCTAGTATTTCCCAACACTATTTCCGGGTTTTGAAATTTTATTTAAAATATTAATTGACTTTATTTTGAATAATTTGAAAAATTTATATTTAAAAAATACATACTTCTGACTTTTTTCTTTTTTTGGGTAATAATTTATTTCTCCTTCTTTAGTACAGAAAACAGAATTTCGTAAAAAATTCGTAAAAAATTATTTATTTATATATATTATAAAACAAAAAAAAATATATTTATTTAATTTTCCTTTTAGCGGGCTTTGCTTTTTATTTTTCCAGCCGTCTTTTGTTCTGGAACAGCTCGATATGTGCCATGCAATTTGTCCAAAATTCCCAAAACTCCATAATTATAGTTGAACCTAAAAGGTTTGGATTTAAAAATATTAAAAAATAATATAAATAAAGTTTTAAATATTAAAATAAAATGAAGACAAGATTACTCACTTGGAGTGATGATAATCATGGAACTTTACGGATCCCCCCGTCCAGGGGAAGCTATAGCCTATGTGATCGGTCATGGAGTTGACAATCGCGAGAGCAAAGATGGCCCAGGCGAGGGCCACATGGGTGCCCAGGAAGGCAATGGACAGGGCCACGGGCATCAGATTGACCACAATATGCTCCACGGGATGGGCGTACAGGGTCATGGCGGCAATCGGAGCCGTCCACTCGTGATGCGTCTTGTGGATGTACTTGTAGATGACCTTGTGATGGAGCAGCCGGTGTACGTAGTAGAACATGATCTCCTCCAGAATCACAAACAGCACCAAGTCCCGGACAGTCCGCTTAAAGGTTGGCAACTGTCGGATGTCCCGACTGTTCTCCGTCTTGAAGACCAGCTCGTAGACCACCCAGGAGGTCAGGACATTCACCACCGTGAGGTTGAAGATCACCACCTTGACGGCGTTCCAGAGTTTCTTCAGGTCCACCGGTTCATTCTGGCCAGGCTGGATCTTGTAGCGACGCAAGAACTTGGGCTTGTTCGTAATATCCATCAGGGTGAACAGAGCCGCATAGATCCAGTAGACGGAGAATATGATCACAGTGCTGCCCAGGACCCAGAGTCGCCAGGGGTCATCTCCGATGATCTCCAACAGATTCTCCCACTGCTCCTGCATCCAGTCCCCGGCTTGGGTCCACTTGCCCGACAGGTTCTCCATTGTGTTTGGCTCGGATTCAGATCGCCAACTGGACGGTGGATTAGGGATAGCTCATTTTTACCCATAAGCCATGGCTGCTCTACAGTGCTATTTTGAAATACCCCCATATCATTCTATATATATTTTACTATCAGGGTCTAGTGCAAGCTGATTAGCATTACGGAAAAATTGTGAAACCTAGGTAGCTTATCGTTTCTTTTGCTAGAATTTGAGATTATTGTCAAGCATTACTATTGTTTCAGGCTTATGCAAAGATTAGGCTTTCTTGCGTAAAATTTTGAGTTCGTGTGTGGGGAGAGATAATAAATTAAGAATCCAATAGGGAATAGCTAAAAAAAAAATATATATATATAATAAATAAATTACTACTAATAATAAATTAATAATAAATTACTAAAGTTAACTCTTAAGTTGTATGCCTTTAACTTCCAAAACTAGTTGGGAATTATAGAGTATATTTTGAAAAATACTTACTCTTTTTTGAAACATTTTCTGAAAATTTGACTTCAAAACCGCTTTATTGATTTCTTCCATTTATTGTTTTTATTTTTCATTCTTGTATATTTGACTTAAATTGGTTTACCTTATTTTTTTTATTAATTTACCTTTTCTTTTAATTTTTACAACAATTCACTTGCTTTTAATTTCGGTTTTCCTTTTTTTAGATTTATGCATTGAACGCCTTCAGTTTTGCTATGCTAGTTAATTAATTAATTGTTTAATTGTATATTTTTTATATTTATATTTATCTTCATATATATATTTATATATATATGGATGTTTTGAAGCACAGATATACGAACTGGATCGTGTGGAAATAAGCCGGAAAACAGGTTGGTTTAAGGGAGAGACCCACCACGATATCCTTTCTGAAGGAAACTGATGCCTAAAAAATGCCAATAAATAAGAAAATAAGAGTAAAATGCACTTAAATTATTGCTATAAATTACTAAATATTAATTTTGGGTTTCTTAGTTAATATATCTAATGCTTAAGCAGATTTTGTAAGTATTGCCTTGTTCATTGGATTGTTTCCTGTGTCTGTTTGTGGTTTCGTTACTTTCTTTCCAACTCTTTCCTGTTTTTCAAGTTATTGTTTTATGTTTTAAGTATTTTTTCTCAGTGTTTGTATTGTTTCAGTGTTTTTTGTGTGATTTTTGCATCTTTTTTTTTGTTATTTAAAAAGGCACTGCTGCATTCAAACTTTTACTTTCCTTTTCCCCCAGATCTTAGCCCCTTAGTCTCATTTGGTTTTATTCTCTTTATTTTTTATTCTTTAATTTTTATTTTGAAATTTTTGCATTTTAGTATTTGATCCTTAATTTCCAACCGAATGCCTGCACAGTTTTTTGTTTGTTTGCTAATTCTAAGCATTTTTTTCTGCAAGTGTAAAGTGTCCTTCTTAACCCTCTTGTGTAAGTTTTCATTTTGCTCTTCTTAAAACTTATTTCTTTACAAAAAACATTTAATTTTCAATGCATTTGGTTTTCTTTTGTTTTTTAGGAAACTCTGTCGCCCATTTAATTAATTAATTATACCATTTAGCCTATTTTTTGTTTATTATTGAAATCTTTTGTGCAATTTGTCGTTTTCTTCAAAATCCTTCGAAATTAAAATTAAAATAAAAATAAAGTCAAGGATGAACACACACAACATTTAAAAATATATATAAAAATCAATTAATAAAAAAGAAAAACCATTATGAAACCTGAGTTTAAATTTCCTTTCTTCAATTTCACACAAAAACTAAACTATTTATTAATTATTTTCAATAGCTAATTAATTTCTCAGTTAATTTATTTATAATGTATAATTTGTAATGTTTAGCTATCATGGAAGCTCAACAAATAGATATATTTTTTGAAAAATGTTCAAAAAGGCGAAATACATCAAGATTAATGTTAATTATAAATTGAACTTCGAATATGTATTCCATAATACTGATTTTTAAAGCAATTTCAATTTAAGATTTATGAATTAAGAATTAAGAGTTCTTTTTCGAAGCTTGAAATATTTGGAAAAAACGCTTTTTTCGAAAACGATTCGAATAAATATTTTGTATGTTTCTCAGGAAAAAATTAAAATCGAAATTTTTTTATCTTAAAAAACATTTTTTAAGGAAAATCATTTAAGAGACTATATATTTTTTGATGTTTTTGTATGCTACAGATTCTAAAACCTATCCGATCCTCCTCATCCCTTCCGGCTTGGAATACTTGATCCTCAGACTAGAAAGCGTGCTGGCTGCCAGACATCCTCGTTCGTTTAAAAGCTTAATCCTAGGGGAGAACCTTGAGCTACAACAACAACTACTGAATGACTCCCAGGACTCCGAGGAATCGGGAAACTCTAACGACCACAACACCCACTATTATTCAAGCTGACCGCGATGGTGGCGATGCTGGCGATGAAGCCGCCGCTGCTGCTGTCGACGATGATTCCTGGCCATCGCCTCCGTCTCCATGTCCGTATCCGTGTCCATGTCCTCGTCCTGATTCTCCTCATCGTCGTCCTCCTCCTCCTCCTCCTCGTCCGGCTCGTCGTCGTCGTCGTCGATGGCATCCTCATCGTGCTCGTTGAGGAGCAAGGGACTGTCGTCGCCCAACCGATTTGGCGGCAGGGCGCTGCCCGGCGTGGTCGGTGCCGAGCGGGTGATCCACCCCTTCCTGGCCACCCTTCCCCGATTCACGAAAAAGCTGGCGCCACTGACCACACTGCTGACGGGACTCTTGAGGACGCATCTCTGGGCGCCGGATCCCCCAGAGCCCGTGGCTCCGATCGCCGCCATTGGAATGTAGAGGGCTTTGTTCGTCTTGCTGCCGGAGGACGAGGATGCGGAGGATGTGGAGAAGAACTTTTTGCTCTTCCCGCTGCCGCTCGAGGCGGATGTGGTCAGGATGGGCTGCATCGTCGGCATGGTTTGCTGCGAATTCGACGGAGTGGACAGCGTGTGTTGTAGGCGTGGCTTGGCTCCTCCTCCGCTAGCTCCTCCTCCTCCTCCGTTTAGGAGCAGCTGTTCGTAACTGACCCCAGCCTGGAGTTGCCGTATCTGGTCGAGAATCTCGCGAACCTCACCCGTCGGACTGGTGGCCTGGGGAGGTGATCCTGGGGTTCCGATATTGGCCAAGCTACTCACGCCCGATGCCTGGGCCGAGGGCTGGCAGCAGTTCTCCAGGCTGTGCAAGGGATTCGGCTGGATGCAGCCATTGCTGTAGATCACCGGGGTTCCCAGGCCACCGGAGGAGCCATGTCCCATTCCACCGACGCCACCGCCCATCGCCAGACTGTTCAGGGAGGCGGCCTGTGTGGCTGCCCCACTCTCGGTGCTCTGAGAGGCTCCTCCGGCTCCCCCTCCTCCTCCTCCTCCTCCTCCGGCGAGGCTCTCGGGCAGCATACCTGAAAGGACATAGGATGTATTGGCTTATTAATTATTTGTCAGCGTGTACGAGGTTCCGAAATGAAGTCCCAGGACATCACTAATTCATAAAGCTTCACACGCTCCAATGAGACAATCGATAATGCTTGGGACTTGATTTTGGACTCGACTCGACAGATTCTCGACGGGATTCAGAGGATCTGGTCTCTCACCCGCCACACAACTGTTGTTCACGAAGATGTCGCTCAGGCTGCTGCTGCTGTTGGCCAAGTATCGGAAGTGCTGATCGCTCTGCGACTGCAGATATCCACCACCGCCGCCTCCAACGCCCCCAACGCCTCCTCCCACGCCCATGCCCTCATCATGGGAGGCGTGCAGCCGAGTGCTGTACAAGGCGCCCCCGCCCGGGGAGGTGCCCAGGGCCACGGTGGCGTAGTGCTGGGCCGCCTGGGCGGGCATCATCATGCGGGGCTGATAGGCGTCCGCGTCCACCAGCTGCGAGGCGGATCGGGGCATCCCGCCATAGTGCACCGTGGCCATGGGAGCTGTCTGGTGCTGGAGTTGCTGCTGCTGCTGGTGCTGCTGAAGCTGCTGCTGATCCAGAGAGCGGAGGTGTCCATTGTGGGCATGGGCATGGGCCACATAATGATGCAGTCCCAGTTCCGGACTCGCCGCCCGGGAGTAGGGAGGCGGCACCAGGGTATTGGCCTCGTTGGCATTACAAATGAAGCTGGAACTTAACGAGTCCACGGTGCTGGCGGCGCTCAAGGATCCCCCAGCCGCCGGGCGGACAATGTAGTTCCGGAAGTACTGGACCATCAAGTAGCTGGAGCTGCCGTTGCCCTTCCCATTGCCACCATCACTGTTGCAGGTGAACACCAGCGGATAGAGATCCGGTTTCGAGGTGACCTAGTGGGGGGATTAAGCCCAGAACAGAGAATTAGAACGGGGGAGATGGATGGGCTGTGGACTAAGGACTCTTACCTCCGTGTATGGCGGCGGCGGATGGTGGAATGAGTTGCAGCGACTGTACTGGGGCGGGGCATAGCAGGATCCGGCGGAATCGCCCTCGGACTGAGTGTGATGCTCGTTGAAGCCCCAACCGCAGAGGGTCCTCCGCTTCTTCCACAGTGAATAGGCGCATAATATGGCCAGGATAATGGCCACAACGACGCACCTGAAAAAGAGGACACACAGCTATCAGTTATTCCTTTTATTTTTTATTCAGCGGGGGGGGGGGAGTATCTTTAACTGCTCGGTTTGCAGCTGTCGCGATTGGATGAAGAAGCCCATTGCAGCCGGATATCCGGATGGCCCGGATCGGTCGGATTGTCCGGATGTGCGGTGTTGCCACGGCGTAGCCCGTGTCTCCTGCTATGACCGTAATCGAATTCTGACTGGAAGACACATTTTTTGTTTGCCATTTCGGTGGCCGAGAGATGGGGATTATGTGAGCAGTCGGGCGGACAGGCGGGCGGGCGGTCTGGTTGGTTGGTCGTCTCATTAGTTGGCATTGCCATTTCCATAGGGGGGAAGCAGACGGAGGGGGCAGTGGGCCTCCCACTTGCATAAGCCTCTCGACTTGACTCGACTTTTGACTTGGCGGCAGCGGCACTGAGGCACTGTGGCACTCACTTGGCGCCACCTTTGCTGCCAATAATAATAATATCTCGCATGCCACACAACGCCAATCAGCTGCGATGTCCAACCACCCATCCCCCGGCCCATTCCGGCCACTCTGCCCACCGACCTTGCAGTGGGGACCTACCCCGGGGAATCCCACCCATTTGAAAAACAATTATTTTCCTTACAACGAAGTCTATGTACTCTTTTTATCCTTTTTTGATATAATAAAATAATATCTTTAAAATAAAATATATAGAACTAAAACCTATTTTACTTTTATAAAAAAAATTAATTCTTTATTTCTATATTTTTGTTTGAAAAAGTCTTGAGTTAAAAAGTTAAAAAATATCAAATATAAAAATCATCTAATGATAGTTTTTAGATTTTAAAATACTAAAATAAAAAAACCTAATAAACTTAATTAAAAACCAACCCAACTTGTCCCTTAACTTGTCACAAAATATTCTCAAAAAAAATAACACAACCCCCCGAAAGGGTATTCTTAAAATATGAAACCTTGACTATCTATGGGCAGGAGGACCCGACCCGACCCGACGGTTACTCACCAGAAGAACCAGTGACTGATGAAGAACAGATTGAGAACGTGCTCCGAGGGGGGCGGCAGGGGGCGTGGCCCGCCCTGGTACGGCGGACAGCAGCCCTGCGTGCAACAGCCCTGACTGCAGCCCTCACAAAATCGAGCCGTCACCTGCAAAGGAAAAATAATATAAATGGGAAAGGTTTTCCACATTTTCCTGATAACGAAAGTCATAAAAAAAAGGATTTTTTTTACTCTAATAAAATATGAAAAGTATGCAAGGAAATTATATTTTCAACATCATGCAGATACACTAGAAAAAAAGATTTAAAATCTAGTAAATATATAAAATTACTATAAAAAGGAGTGATAAAAAATATATTAAGGATTAAAGATGATGAGAAAAAATGCATAATATTAATTTCTCATTGAAAACGTAAAAGAATTTCTCACAGTGCTGCAATTAGCTGCCTGCCATGACAGCTTACGGTAAAGAAAAGGGAGGAGAAGCAACAAAAACAAAGCAATTGGAGGATTGGGGAGTTGGGGAATTGGGAGAGAGGCAAGCAAATGAAAATGTCATTGTCAATATCGCGCTGGGTCCTAGAGAGGAAGGGCCCCCAAAACAAGCCATAAACAACAAACCGAACCATAATAAACTGAAGAAGCGAGAAGCACAATTACAGTTATGCACGGGTGGTACAGAGGAGCTTCGATAACTTTCAAGGTAACGGGGATTCATGGTTCTAAGAAAAAGGGGGGGGAAAAAAAGAGATGAGAGTGGAAGAGAGTGCTTCAACCACAAAAGAGCATATTTTTTAATTTTTCTTTATTTTATTTTTTTTATAAAAACTATACATAAAGTCCTTTTGATATATTTATTTTATTTATTTTATTTATCTTTTTTCAAGCGAAACCCCTGTGGAATGAAATATTAAATTTATTTATGGCTGCAGGACTGGAAATGCAATCAAATTGAAATTTAAATGAAAGTGCAGGGGGCTGGCGTGCAGGTGTGTATTACATATGTACATTCACAGGTGGGATGTGCAGGGCATGCAGCATGGTGGATGGATGCACGATGGATGCGCCACTTACGTTGGATGGCAGCAGGGCCAGGAGGAGGATTGGGCGGAGCCACTGCAGCGGTGGCAGAACCGAAAGGGGAGCGGCGGCGGCGGCGATGGATGATGAGAGCGAGGGGGCGTGAAACCACATGGCAATGGTTCTCAGTCAGTCTCGGTTGTGCTGCCTCTGCCTCAGTCCTTGCTGGCGCCAAATGTCCGCGCTCCGTTGAGTGGGGAGGGGGTTGGGGCAAGGGCAGTGGAGGAGACACACACACTCTCTCTTTTTGCAGCCTCCTGTGTGTTGTCCTCTGTGTGATTTGTTCTCCTTTTGTTTTGGTTTTCTTTCTGTTCTTTTATTTTTATTTTTTTCGTTTGGCTACTTTGCTGTCCCGTTATTTGTGCCACATTTTGATGCTGTTTTTGTTGTTATCCTTCTGCTGCTGCTGCACACACACACACACTCGCTTAGCTAAGCAGAGAGCGTTTTGTTTTGTCCTTGACAGACGACAATGCAATTTACCGTTGCATGCTTTTGTGCGTTGTATCTTGTTCTGGTTGTTGTTGTTGTTGTTGTTGCTGCTGTTGCTGAAACATGAGAAATTGTTGCTACTTTATCCAGTGTACATGTTTACTCTTTATCCTTCTTCTTCTTGTTGTTGCTCGATTATTTTTATTAGTTTGCTCAGCCACACACACACACACAGGCAAACAAACACTCACACACACACACTCGCACACCCAGAAAAAAGCCAGAGAGCACTCCAACACATACAAAAATATACAGACAGCTTAACGACGCCAAGAAAATTTTCTTTTCCTGTGACGCCAGCCACTCTATGTGTTTTTTTTTTCAAGTGTTTCTTTCCCAGGCTCTTATATTTTATTTAAAAAAAAAAAAAAAACGATAAACACTTTTTGTGACACGAAGCATCACATGAAGCACACTTTCCAAAATAAAAAAAAAAAAAGGTCCTTGCATTTGTTGTCACCCCGAAAATTCGCATATACACAACAACAACAGCAACAAGAACAACAGCCAGAAAGCCAGTGGGTGGAAGGGTGGAAGAGGAGAGCAAAGGATGCGGATGTGGGAAGGTCGAGGAGGGGGCGGAATGTCGGATGCGAAACACAGTGGAAAGCGGAATTCACCGTTAGCCTCGGACGTGGGAGCGCGCACAGCAACAACTGAAACTGAAACTGCGAGCGAAAAATCTGAGCGAAACAAAGGAGCAGCCCAGCACAGCTTTGTAACTGTTACAGGAGGGTTGCCATCCGCTCGCGGTGTTCCAGGGTTCAGCGCCTAGGGTTAGGCAATGCTTATTTTTCACGCATCCTGACCACCCTAACAGCTGACAAAACTTACAGAAGGAATGTAACGAAAGAGAGCGCATGCGCTCCTTTGGCGCTAAAATTTGAACAAAGAGATGTTTTTTTTTTTAAATTAATTTTTAAAAGTATTTTTAGAGTTCAGTAAAAAAATATATTTCTTCTAGTTAGGAGACGTTTTGTTTTGAATTTTGTATGCACAATAATTCTATGCAATTCCCCCATAATAAATTATGATGAAAAAATATGATTAATTATAAAAATCAACTAATTAAATGGTTAAAAAAAATGAAAACTTAATTTTAATTTAGAAACTTACTTACTTAAACTTTGGGCATAAACCAATAACTTTAGAGCTTAAATAACTACTTGACTTTGAAGAAAGAGGCAATGCTCTTGGTGCCCTTAGCTCCCTTCGCCAGAGCCTTCTCCTTGGCGGTCAGCGAGCGCTCCTTGAGTAGTGGCGCCGCCGTCGGTGATGTGATGCTGGTGTTGTGATCCGTGTCGCTGTCCACCAGACCGCTGCTCTTTAATTTCGCCGAAGCATCATTGTCGTTTAGTTTGATTTTTTTCGAATCCCCTCCGCCCTCCTGGCCGGCCTTTGATTTTCGTTTCTGCGACGCTGCCTTCTCCTCGACAATGGCCTGGATCTCGCTGGTAATGTGCAGGAAGCTGGTGAGTTTCTCATGCAAATCAGAGTCCAGGTATCGTCCCACTATATCGCAGGCCATGCGGATGTAGTCCATTTCGTTGGTGCTCGCAGTTTCAGCTGCCAGCTTCTCGCTTCGCACAAAATTCTGCGACTGGGCGCTGTGGCCACAGTGGACATTCTTCTCCTTGAGGACGCCGACCACCTGGCGCGTTTTCAGAGCCAGCCAGGCCAGGGTGCGTTCTTGGTTGAACTTGTAGAAGCTCAAGTCGCCGGATTTCTTCACATCCGCCACACATTTGAGGGTGTCCGGGTTGATTATCTCGTTCAGCAGGCGACTGGTGCTCGGCTCATCCACTGCAATGTTGTCCAGCGACATTGCTCCTGTTGAAGAAAGGTTACACAAGTTAATAATTTGCTAGGAATGTATAAAAAAAAGTGCAAACCAAGACCCACTTTGCCCGCAGTGCTTCCGTAGGTGGTGGACGGCAAGCAGCGTGGGATCCAACGGCGCTGTCATGTAGATTTTTCCATTGGAGCACACTTCGCTGTTCACCAGCCAGCTTCGCCTGGGCTCCGCATACTCCAGCAGTTCCATAATCTGTCCATTATCATGGGTCATGAAGAGTGCCTCCTTATTCTGGCCGGGATGAAAGAAGCGCTCGAGACGCAGTTTTTGCTCATCCTTATCCTGGGGCAGTGCTTTCTCGGCCACAAACAGAACTTTCTTGAGAGCCGTGGCTGTTGATTTCTTTCCGGCCGCCTCGGCATCTGGATCCGGCTTTGGTTTACTTCCTCGAGTTGTCTTCTTGCTCATTATCTTGGCCGAATCTAAGATATAAACTAAACCAAAACCAAAACTTTTTTCCCGCTTTTCCTAGAGATGTGTTTTTTTCGATACCTTTTATTTACGATATTTGTTGTGGGTGTTTTCAACACTACTTTCTTCCGATAAATTTTTAAGCACTGGCAACACCAAAAATCAAAAGAAGCCTCTGATGAAATTGTTTTTGGCTTACGAATTTGTGGTTTATCAGCAAAATGAGCCAGGACATTGCCAGGACCATCAAATTCCGGGACATTTGCGATCTTTTTGAAAAGCTCAAAGCCACCAAGAAGGTGGTTAACAAGGAGGATGTGCTCAAAAGTTACTACGAGTCGTTCTGCCGCCATCGCGAATCCTTTCGCCGGGAAACGGGTCTAACGGACGAGCAGGGAGAAACAGGAGAGAGTAGCTTTTATCCGATCCTGCGGCTGCTCCTGCCCAGTGCCGACACCAAGAGGAATAATTATGGATTGCAGATCACGGCCCTGGGAAGGCTGTACATCCGGGTGCTTCAGCTGGCCAGCGATTGTGAGTTAGAATGGATTTTTGAGGCAAAAATCATGCAGTTTGGCAACAATATTACAACTTACAGCTCGTGACGCCATCATGCTGCAGCATAGAAGTGGCAATATGTACAGGGACTACGGGGATGTGGTCTACGCCGTTCTCAAGCCCCGGTGCTTCAATCCTCCCAGCGATCTCCGGCTGAGTCACATCCACCAAATGCTGGACACCATTGCCGATGAGGACACAACAGGTTTGGTTTGCAGTGGAAAATAATATACAATTAATCTTAGAACTATAATCCCCAGTTAAGCAACAGGAGCTGATCAGATTCACGGAGCAGGCCTCGCCGGAGGAGCAGAAGTGGCTGATCCGCTTGCTGCTGAAGAGCCTGGGCCTGGGCATTGGCGAGCAGCGTATCTTTGGCATACTCCATCCCAAGGCGCAGGAGATCTACTTGCGATGCTCCGATCTCGGGCATGTGTGCAATCTTTTGGCCGTGAAGTCGCCCAGCCTGGAGGCTAGTGGCTCCTCCACATCCGCCGTTGACAAGAAGCCGGACGTGGCGACACTAAATCTCAATGCAGTCATCCGCCCTTTCCATCAAATCCGACCCATGCTGTGCGAACGTTTCCCCGGCGACGTCCAGGAACTGATGCAGTCGGATGTCCTCTATTTGGAGACCAAAATGGACGGCGAACGCTTCCAGATGCACATCGACAACGGCCGCTTTATGTACCTCTCGCGGAACGGCGCGGACTACACCGCGAATTTCGGGGCAAGCTACGATAGTGGCACGTTGACGCCAAAGCTGAGGGGCCTCCTGCCGCTGAGCCTGCAATCGATTATCCTCGACGGTGAGATGATGGTGTGGGACACGATCCAGAAACGATATCGGGAGAAGGGCGAGAACACGGACGTGAAGAATCTGAAGCCGGAGCGCAGCTGGCAGCCCTGCTTTGTGGTCTACGACCTGCTGTTCTTCAACGGACAGAGTATGCTGGACCACACCTACATCCAAAGGTCGTACAGGCTGCAGAAAATGATTGTGGAGGAACGGGGAGTGCTGCAGTTGATGCGCGGCCAGAAGATCAGCTCTGTGGAGCAGTTCAACGAGCTCTTTCAGCGGGCTCTGGACAACAAAGCCGAGGGCATAGTCCTGAAGAAGCAGAACTCCACCTACCATCCAGGTGTGCGCATTGGAGGGGGGTGGTTCAAGGACAAGGCGGATGTGAGTTTGAAAACTAGAAGGAACATCTTCTAGAAGAAATGTATTATTATTTTACTTTCCTTTCAGTATATCAAAGGACTGATAACGGAGTTCGATGTCCTCATCATTGGCGCGTTCTACAACCGTAAGAGGACCTTTGTGGAGTCTTTTCTGCTGGGTGTCCTGCAGCCTGCTCCGGCCGGCAGCTCCCACCGCCACGAGGTGTTCAGCATTGGCTGTGTGACGAACAACACCCAGCAGCGCGGCGTCCTCAACCACACTCTGAAGCCACACTGGCACGATGTTACGAAGGAGCCACCACCGCTGTGGTATCACTACAAGGACACTGATCGCGCCGGCTGCCCGGATCTCTGGATTGAGCCGCAAAACTCGATTATTCTGCAGGTGAAGGCGGCCGATCTGGCGCCAAATGGTGCGTTTTTTACGCGCAAGTCTCTCCATTTCCCGCGAACCGAAATGAAGAGGGACGACAAGTCGTGGAACGAGTGCATGACACTGCAGGAATTTAATGACATATGCGAGGTAAGTTAGAAGGACATCACCAAAGGACATTCATCAACTAAGAGAAGATATGACTTTCACATGACTCCTTGAACTTCCAGGGTCCTGCAGCCATCAAGAAGCTAAACAAACGCCAGCTACGCCTCGAGGATGTCACCACGAAGAGGAAACACCATCGAACAACTCCGGCGGAAAGACGTCGTCTGGGCTTGGCGGTGTACGAGAAGCGCTGCCGATTGGATCCCGAACGAAGCACTTCCCGGCTCTTTGAGGGCTTGAGCTTCTGCATCCTGAGTGGCTCCGCCGGCCGGCATTCGAAGAGTCAGCTCCAAGAGCTGGCTGTCCAGAATGGTGGCACCATCGTCGAGAATCCCCTGCCCAATGATCCGAAGTGCTTTTGCATAGCCGGGGATGAGACGTTTCTGGTGAAGCGCATGATCCTGCAGGTGCCACGCGTCTATGACATTGTGCGCATGGAATGGCTGCTTCGGGTCGCCAGAAAACAGGAGCTAGAGCTGCGTCCCAAGGATCTGATGGCAGCCACTGAGCCTTTGAGGAAGGAGCTGGCCGAGTGCTTTGATCAGTACGGCGATAGCTACAACAGGGACATCTCGGATGCCAGCGACCTGCAGGAACTATTGGAGGACATGAACTTGGACCAAACGACCCTCGATGGCATTACTCTGGAGGAATTGGAAGCTCTGGAGGATCAGTTGATGGGCGAGAACTCCAAGAGCAACCTGAACTTGTTCCGACATCTGTATGCCGAGTTTCATCGCCCGGGAGGCGATGACTTGGGAAGGATTCTGTTCCGGCAGAACGGAGGCCATGTGGTGGATGGCTTGCACGAGAAGCTGAATGTGGGATTTGTGTGCCCCAGCCCTGGGTTGGATGATGAGAGCCAGAAGCGGTGGCTGAGTGAGCATCCCATCTTAACAGCCGAGAAGGTCCTCAACTCGTCCTGGATACACCAGTGCCATGGCGAGGGTGTCCTCTTGCCCATGCAGTGCCTTAACTAGATTGTTGAATAGTTCTTCTATATTTTTAAGTTTTGTGATAAATTTTGTTGAACGCAGCAGTCGGGGGGAACTCTACTGGGACTGTCACTTGGGATGCGAGTTCAGTTTTATTCACCCGTTCCTGTTAACAACTCCCAAGTCAGAGTTACAGAGAATTCCCCATATATTTTTTTTTCGATTCACCTTGCCATCCCAAGCAAGCCACCTAACGTCCGGGTAGAATCATCTCACTATCACGAATAGAAAACTAGAAAAAAATAAGTGAACCGACACTGGCAATGGCAAGGATTGTGGATGAGATGGTGGGCCTTTCCACAGACACGGTGACGCCGCCGACGCAGCTGTCCACAGATTTGGTGAGTGGCCGAGATTACTATTTGGACATAACTTACATATTTCGTTTCCATCAGTCGTATTCGTCTGTCATGGCCGCTGCGCCTCCACTGGTGGGGAGAGATGCTAGTCAGGCTGGAGAAGGTATTGCAGAACGATGTGAAGGAGGCCCTCGGGAGCCAGGAGTTCAAGAGGAAGGCGATGCAGTTGGAGGTCTTCATGGAGGCGATGCTGAAGACAGTCTTGAAGGAGGATTGCCAGGAGGTGGTCGTGAGAAAGGCGATGCAGTAGGAGGTCTTCAAAGAGGCGATGCTGGAGAAGGCGATGCAGGAGGAGACATAGTTAATGACAGTGCAGCTGGAGGGGCCATTGACGGATTCGATGCTTCAGGCGAAGGCAATGAGGGACTGAATGCCACTGAAGCAGACAACGATGAAGTGAGCGCCCCAGAAGGGAGCACCGGGAGTGCCTCAGAAGTCGACCAAAGCATTGGAGATGTAGTTTATGGAAGCGATGAGGATGGAGCCAGCAGTGGCGGGGCCTATGGAAGCTACTCGGAAGCCAATGCTTACTCCGATGCCGAGCTGAGCGGAAGCTACTCCGAGGTCAACATGAGCGGCAACTGTGGCCCAGGTAGCTCGAGCGGCAACAGAGACACCAACTATGGAGACGGCTACTTGGCCGGACACTATCAGGATGATCAGGACGGCTATGGGGACGAGAACGTGGGCTACGATGGAAACGCCAACTATGAAGATGGTGCCTATGACGGCTATGGAGGCTATGGCGGCTTTGGCGGGGGCCAAGAAAACTACGACCAGGAGAACGAGGAAAACATTGAACAGGCGAACATGGCTCCGTCGCCACCGCCGCCGCCGCCATCGCAGCGCTCCAATCGGGAGAACATACCAGTGGAGAACGACCAGGTGGTGCTGACCTGGATCGACTTGCGCAGCGCCTCGGCAGTGCTGGGATGTTTGGACAAAATGCGTGGCAGACGTCGCGGCTGGGTCGCCGTGGTGGGGGCTGATGGAACACCCAGCAAAGTGACCAACAAGAAGCGTTTGGGAATTCGCGTCTAAAATGGCCAAACAAAAAGAGTTTGGCAGAATAATTTTGAAACAAAAAAAAGAAAGTATCAACAACGGGCCTTGGGACCTAGTTCGTTTTCCTTTTTCTTGTTCTTAATCAAACCATCTAAATTAACCAAAAAAATATATAATTAAATAAAATTTAAGAAAAAATCAGTTACATTACAATTAAGACATTATTAATTTACATTTTTAATGTTAATTGTTATAGTTTATCTTACTATTTTTTTGTTTTAAAATTCTAATATTTTATATATATTATTACTATAATTATTATTATTATTATGATATTATGTTAAGAATGTGTGGTGCAAGCGAAGGTCGACCAATTTTCGCCTGTTTTGTGTTTTGGACTACCAGGCGAACAGGATTCATCAGAAAGTGGTTGGAATCTGGTGCCGTGACGTCACAGGAGGCAGAAAGGGGTAGGCAATGTCCTTTCCACACCACCCACAAGCACACAAATAGCTGCCCCACTTTGTTCTCCAGAGGATTTTAATCACGCAGGCGCCAGATACAGGGCGCGCATTAGAACCAAAGGATAACAAGGACTTATTGAAATTTAATCCGATTTTAATGGGAAATGTTTTAAATGATTCACAAAATCAAACTTTTTCTATTTGAACAAAAAGAAATGTGAAAAAGTCTCCAAAACATATTTTTTCCTAAGCTGATATGTTTAATATTAAAAAAATTATAGTTTTTTTCATTCACATAGCTGGAGAATATTCTTCCAAATCGTTTAAGACATCTCCCACCAAAATCGGATGAAAAATGGCCGAGTTATAAGTAAACATTGTGATTTTGAATTCGAATTTTCCGCCTTCGCCCGCAGCGTTGCGCCAGCCGTTTTAGAATTCCCAACCGGTTCAAGCGGGGGGCAAGTATAAATAGAGTGTCGCTGTGGGAAAATCCGTTTTTTCAATCTCTTAATACGCGGCCATTTCCCAACCGATTTCGACGAAAGTGGTCTTAAACGACTCGGACGATCGAACCCCAACGATTTATGCAAAAAAAATTCAAGATTTTCACCAACAAATTTTTGGCCTGATTTTTCCAATTTTTTTGGCATCAATCACTTAGTTTGGTTCGTCTGAGTCGTTTGAGACATCCCTCATCGAAATCGGTTCACAATTGGCTGAAATACTAAGTTTTTAAAAAATTTATTTCGCTGCAGCGACGTTCTATTTATACTTGCGCCCAGCTTGAACCGGTTGGGAATTCTAAAATGGCGGGCGTCAGCGTCGGTGGCAGGCGCTCTAAGTCTCGCTTTTGGAATTTTTGAGTAATGATATCTCGGCCATTTCTTAACCGATTTTAAAACGGAATACCATTTTGTAATGAGGATTTCAATATCTTTCGATTTGCATTAAAAAAATGGTCAAACATTTTTCAAAGATTTTTGGCAATTTTTGTGATGTTACCCCTTGCAGAATTTGTGAAAATCGGGTCAGATTTAAGATTTCCAGATTTGGATGGGGAATGATAGTACTGAAAAATACAAGATCGGGAAGATATAACATTTGCCGATCAGACCAATATCAGCCGAGCTATAGCTTTGGGAAGATGAAAAATTTGACTTTTTTTTCATTTTATTTTTTTTTAGTTATTTTTTTGAAGTTAATTAATGATTTTTAATGTGTTATTTATACAGAAAACTCACCTTATCATTGCATAGAAATAAATTACTAGTTTAATTTGTTTTTGCAAAAAATTTTCATTTTTTATTCACATAAAAAGAGATAACGAGCAGATAAATATTTTGCTGTAGGGTGGTTGGGAGGTTGGGAGGCTGTTGCTGGAGGGGGTTTCTTCTCAATAGGTTCGATAATTTCTGGTTCTAGAATTCATGGGGTTAAGGTAGGTATCTGTTTGTTGTTGGTTTCAGTGATTTTTCAGCTTCTGCACTTGGGCAATAAGAACATCAAAAATACATTCATTTTATTCATTTTTTGTAAAGATTTATAGTGTTTGGGGTGTATATATGTCTGTATATATATAGCATAAATTATTCTTTTTTGTATATGTGTATAACATTTAACACTAACAATTCTTAAGCGCTCTCTCTCTCTCTCTCTCTCTCTCTCTCTTTCTCTTTCACTCTCGCTCATGCTATCTCTCTCTCATTGACTTTGTAACATTTAATGAGGAATATATATGCAATCTCTGAGATTGTTAACACATTTATCGACTCCATAGTTGAACATCTAGGATTACGTATGTCAATCAAATTGTTTATCAAGCTTTACGTTAATTATCAATAATTCAATAATTAATACAAATACAAATACAAATACACAAAAAAAAAAAAAAAATTAACTCTTGGTATATAATTATTAATTGTAGCAGCCTGTTGCTTTCTTTGTTTCAGTTTTTCGTTTGTTTCTTTAAAAAATATTCAATTCTTGGGAGTGGGGCGAAATTCGTGGTTCGTTATATCGATAGAATACGGTAGTACATTACATTTTACATACATATATATTTTATGTTTATAAATTAGTGATTAGTGTTGTGGGTGTTTTTCTTTCAAATGCAGATTTCTTTCTTGCAGATTTTTAATGATTTTTTTTAAGCTAACTGCTACAATTAAATCGCGAATTCTCGTTGTAGGCTAGGGGCTGGTTTCTTTCGTATTTTGTTTGTCTGCTTTTTGTGGTTTCACTGTAATACACTCTATATGGTAGGATAACTCTCCGATTTCTGGCTTACGCAACTAATTACATAACAACTAGCAACATTAAACATACAATATATAATTATAATAATAATAATAGTATTTATATATAATAGATAATAACATTAGTTACAGTTTCATTTTGTGTGTGTGTGTGTGTAGGTGTATTTGGATGTGCATCCTTCCATTCCTATTTAAATTTAAATTTAAATTTAATAAAAAAAAAAAAACCATAAACAAAATAATAATTGCATTTCTCTTTAAATCAAAAAAGTCTTTTGGAATTCCTCGCATATTCATTATATATTCGTAGCTACACATAAACATATATAATATATATTTTTTTCTTTTTATAAATTATTAACTGTATAATCGTAATTAGTTTTTTTCGTGTTTGTTTTTTTTGTTTTAAACCAAAAAAGAAATTATATTTTCAAACTTAACTTTAATCCCAAAAAGGTAAGATTATTTTTAATATTTATATGAAACTTAAACTCATTAAAGACAAAAAAATGTAAAAAAAAAAGAAAAAAATTTACAAATCAGACTTTAAACAAAAAAAATATATATATTTTACATTGTAGTAGGGAATTTTAGTTAGATTTGTTCATTAATTTTCCATTTTTTTATATTCAGCTTTTTTCTTGTTTCGGGAGTTGATTTTCTTTTTAGTTTTTAGTTTTAGTTTTTTTTTTTTTAGGTATATGGCAGTCGTTATCATTGTTTTATTTTAAACCTTTTGAGATAAGATGACTTTTTTCTTCCAAAAATCAATAATTAAATGATAGCAAAAAAAATTATATATAATGTAAAGTTTACACCTAAAAAATAAGCAAGAGTTACAATCTACTAGTGTTTTCTTTTTGTTTTTTTATGGTAAAAAAATTTATGGTTTGGTCCATTTCGTGAAACCATTAGTTTTAAAATTTTGTCCGCGTTTGTTTTTTTGTTTTCAGGGATTTTCTACAATATAAATGTTTTCTTAAAACTAGGCCTGTGTAGGAGTAACAATTACTGTTATTTCAATAAAAAAAAAGAACAAGTCCACGTAGTTTAATTTGTTGATCTGAAGCCGTTTACACTGCAAGAAATAAAGTTTAATTAAAAATTTAATAATTTAGAAATAGATTCAAAGGAAAATGGATTATTTCTTAGGGAAGAGTGTGTCTCATTTTTGTAATTTAAGATTTCTTTAAATTTTTTTTCCTTAAAAAATGGAAAAACTACACTCTTTCCACGAAAAACCATTAGACTCACGCTGATCGAAGGTGCTCGGATTGATATAACTGATCAGATCCTGGTCCGACATGGTGGTCAGCTCCTGGGGAATGGGCGGCTGGACAGCCACTGCTGCGGCAGCTGCCACAGCGCCCACTGCCGCCGGCAGGATGCTGCCCGCCGTGGTGGGAGCCGAGGCCTGCTGGGTCATCACCGCTCCATTGGTGGTCACAGCGGCGGTGGCCACCGATTTCTGTAGCGCATTCTCGCTGGCCAGCGCCACGATCAGAGATTCTTGCGGTGTCGGCGGCACCACCGGCATATGATGGCCAGTGACATGATGGTGTCCGGTCACATGATGACCCCGATGGCTGGCCACATGCCGGCCGTGATGGTTCATCGACTGGAAGTTGGCGGCCTCGACAGCCACGGCTGCAGCGGCGGCGGCTGCTGTTTCCTGGTTGGTTGAGTGATTCAGCAGCAGATTCACCAGAGGATCTCCTGCCGCGGTCTCCACGGAGGAGGGCGGGACGACAGCTGCCCGGTAGTGGTGCTGCTCCTGCTCCTGGGTGGTGATGAAGTCCGCCGCCGCCTTGATAATCATGTTGCTGACGGCCGTGGAGGTTGCGGTGGCGGCCACTTCGGGCTGCATGACGGCCGGCGTGGGCGGCATGGCGTCCACCACGCCCACGCCGGTGGCCGCTGTCGGCGGGCTCATCATAATGTTGCTCAAGGCGAGGGCAGCCACGGCAGCGTCCTGCTGGGTGGGCTCCGGCTGCATGGCAATGTCGTTCAGGATCGAGTTGGCCATGGTGACCTGGTGGGGGGCTAGAATATTGGGCACCACAGCGGTGGCAGCGCCATTCGCTGAGCACAGTATGGTCGACGGCGACACGGCGGGATTCATGATGATGTCGGTGGAGAGGCCACCGGATACGTCGACGGGAGCGGGCGCTAGACCTGCTGCTCCGGAGACCAGGGCGGCTGCCGGCTCCGAATTGAGTATGATGTCCTGGGTCAGGGGTGAGCTGTTGGGTGAGCTCTCCGTGCCGCTCAACGAGCTGGACGAGTTGGTGGAGCTCAGCGACAGGCTCCGCTCGAGGACGACATTGGGCGGGGCAATGCCCACCTTGGCCTGCAGGATGTCCGTCAGGGCGTGGTCGATGACGGCCGAGGTGGTGAAGAGGGCCGGTTCGGAGGTGCCGTTGCTGCTGACCACGGACGTGGACTTGGTTAGCTCGTCGATGAACTTGTTCACCTGCTGCTGCTGCTAAAAAAATAATAATTAATTAATAAAATATTAAAAATAAAAAACTGAAACCCTACCTGCTGCTGCTGCTGCTGCTGAACCTGCACCTGAACCGCCGGCTGCTGCTGCTGCTGCTCCTGCAGTTGCTCTTGCATCTGCTGGACTTGCTCCTGGATCTGCTGCTGAACCTGCTCCTGCATCTGCTCCTGGAGCTGCTGGTGCTGCTGCACCACATGCTTGACAATCTCATTCTTGACGGCCAGCTCCACGGCCACTGCCACAGCGGCAGGATCAATGTCCACGGCGGCGGCGACTGCGGCCGCCGTTGCCGGAGCCACTACGGCCGGGAAGCCGGGCAGGCTGTTGGACTGATCGTACATGATGGTGTCCAGGCTGGTCTTCCGGGCGAAGCGATGGTGGTACTGCAGGGCGGCGTTGGGACTGTCCGGCGTCGATTCCCCGGTGAGGGGACTGTGCGAGCTGCTCTCGTCGAGGAGCTCCGTCTTGAGGGCCTCGGCACTGGTGGCCACGGCATTCAGGTGGACCAGCTGCTGGTCGGTGATCATGGGCGTGGCACTGGGCAGGGAGGAGCGTCGCACGCCCATCGGTATCTGGGTGGTGATCGGCGGCGGCATCATTCCGGAATCGATTTCATGCTTCGCCTCGACGGCATCCGCAACTCCCGACGAGTTCGGATTGCCGGACGCTGCTCCGGAGTTCCAGCCGCTGGCACCGTTGGAGCCGCTGGAGCCACTGGCGCTGGGCGCTGCTGTGGTGTCCATGAAACTGCTCACATCTACAAGAGGAACAAGACAACAAAAAAACGGAGAAGGCCTTTTAATAATCACATTTTGGTGGTTTGGATTTCTTTTTTTTTTTTTTTTTGAGAATGGGAGTTCCTGTTTTTTGAAGGACGGGGCGAGGGCGAGGTCGAGGGCGAGGGCGAGGGCGAGGGCGAGGGCGTGGGGTGGACGTATAATAAAACAAAAAAAAAAAAATCATAATCGAAAATAAGATGTAATAACAAAATATAAAGCTAAAAGGATCTGAGAGAGTGGGTCTGTTCCTAAGCCGGGTTGTCTAAAAAAAAAATATATATATATATGGTAGAGTAGGGTCGCCGAGAGAGATCTTTCCAAATTCAAATGCTTTTCTTAAATTTTGACTTGCTTTCCAAACTACTACTTAGAAACTAAAAACAAACTTAAGCTAGAGCTCAAAGAAAAGCACTCGAATTCTCAAGATCTGCCATCTCCGCGTTAATAGCTTAAACTACGCTTAGAATTTAGTTATTTCTAGTAGGTCTATGGATACTTTTAGGAGGTAAACCTTAAAAACTAGAGAGTTCTTATGCTTGGTTCTCGAGAAACACTCCATTCGCCAGACCATTCATCAAGGGAAGCAGCAGAACCAATATCAGAATCATCAATGAAATGGCAGAAAACACACCAAAATATTTTGCAAACAAATCAGACAGACTCTAAAATCTGCAAACATTATTTTACAATTTCTTTTCCAACGCAAAACTCTTCACAAAAGTCACAAATAGTTTGTTTTAGTCATTTCCCCCAAAAATTGAGTCAACAATCTCTCAACAATTATTCACCAAACCCTTTCATTCGTTCATAGCTCATTCCAACACTTATTCCAACACTCATTCCAACACTTATTTCAACACTGATTCCAGCATTCAAAACTTTAAATTAGAGACCTAAATCTCAACGACAATTTAAGAAACAAACGGCACACTTTTAACTACCAACTTTCCTCAAAAATTAAATAATGCAGGAATGTCTCACCAATTCAACAATTCACCAACAATCAATCACACCAACACACTCCAAGCTATGAGTCTTAAATCTTAAGCTTAACTACTTCTAAAGGTTCCAACTTAAATATTAATGCTTAGTCTAAGAGTGTTTAAGGATTAGTAGTGGTATTTGCGAGCCAGTAGTGCACCCAGAACACGTACTCGCACTCCCCAAGCGGGCTGGCATTGATCTAAAGCTGTTGTCTTGTTTCTAGGCGTAATGTTGAGGCTCTGAAGTCGAGCGACGCTTCAAAATTCCACTCGTTCTAGACGAGTCCCATCACTACCACCTCTTCAATGCTGGATCCTTCAGAACAAGTTCCCGCTTGCATTCTTCGGCCTGTCTGGTCACACTTGTATCGAACCTGAGTCAGTAATTCCATGTTATTCTGGCCCATGGGTCTCTCTCTCACTCATCGTTGAGAACTGAAGATTCTGTACGTGGATTGCGTGGTTAGTTAGAGGAGAACAACCTTTCAAAGTAGGATATGGCGAATGAGAGTATATATATATATATATGGTCTGAAACTGATTCATTAGACACCAATGACTTTGATTTTCGATAGCTCCCCCCGATAGTAATCGATTAATCGTCAGATCTACTCCGATTTCGATGAATTAACATTGACAGGACAGGACACAGAACCGATTATAACTGATTCCACGGATGGTGTTAGCTTTTTTTTTTTGGTAACGAGATCGAGATGCTTATAAGGTAAATGGTTATATATGTGATATGGATCGGGTTTCCCTTAAAGTTAATAATTATGATAAATGTGTGTGTGTGTGTGTGTGGGTGCAGGTGTGTGTGTGTATGTGTAGGGGGGTAGTAGGTGTTTAAATTAATTAACAGACATATAGAAAAATGGTTTACGAAATGGCAAAAAAAGAATTTGTACGTTGGTTGTAATTTTTTTTGGTCATTTTTTTCTGTAAAAGTCTGATGGTTGTGTTTTTTGGATTTTTTTTTGTTTTTTTTTTTAACCAGTACCCTAAAAAGTATCCTTGGAGCTGTTGAAGATTAGAGATGAGACTAGAGATGAGCTGATGTTGGCTGTTGAAGGTAGAGTCGATGGAGTTCCGTCGCAGGTCATCGGTCGGTCATCTAATCCGGTGATTGTATCGCTGCTTCGTTGATTTTTCTCATTTCCATATCTTTTTGTTTATTTTTGAATTTTATTTTTTGTGTCTGTGTGACGTGTATGGGTGTGTGAGTATTTATCGACCGATTGCTGTCGATTAATGCGATCGTTCTGTCGATCACTATCGATATCATCGATATTTCTGCTTTTAGAATCCAGCGTTGCTTTCCAGGCAAGCTTTCTCTGGCAAGGTGGCTCTTCGCTGCCGCCTATCATTCTATGCTGTTGCTGTGTTTTTATATATATATATATGTATTGTATATATATAGAGATACAGGATATATATATATATATATATGTATATCGGTGTCTATATTAATGACTTAATTTTGCTTTAAATTTTGGCCTTGCATTTTATGGCACTCAAAATGTTTACATATTTGACTATATAGTTAGATTGAGCACCTAAATTGCTAAGAGAAGGGGAAGGAGGAAGAATATAAAGTAAAAAATATATATATGCATATTTTTTGGGGTTTTTTGTTTGTTTTTTTTTTCTAAATATTTTTTTGTGAAGGAAAGGGAGTAAAGATTTTCTTTTCCTGATTTTTTTTTTTTTTTTTTTATCATTTTTCCTGACTTTTTGCGCAAAAAAACAGGTTAGAGAGGGTCACTGCCTTGTGGTTTCCTGGCTTCTGGCTTCTTGATTTATGGATTTCTTTCATAAATCCTTACGATCTTCTGCTGCTTCTGCTTCTGCTGTGGCTGCTTTCTTTGGTTGCTTCTTTGAATATTATATTATATAATATTATATTATCTTTGGTTCAACAAGGCTTCTCCTTCATCTGTTTATTATTATTTTTATTTTTTTTTTTTTTGTAAGAGGGACTGGGGGGGTGGGTTTTGTGGATGAATATATCGGGGGGGTGGAACATGATCAAGAAAACTCTGCACTTCCAAACGATACCAAAATCCGCACACGCAACCAAACAAGTTCAAACATGTTCCCAGACACACACTCAAACACACGCAAACATAACCAAGACATTCGCACGGAAACTTCTAGAGGAAAATTCTAGAAAAATTCTAGAAAAATGCAACTCAATTCAAGTATTGGATGATTGTTTTCTCTACAAAAAAATTGGAATTCTTTGCAATTATATATTTCAAAAAATATAACGGTATTCTTCATCATCAAATCAAATCAAATACAAATTCAAATACAAAATGCATTCACACCACAGAGTTGTTTCGATCAGTTCTTTCCGCTCATTTCTGCTCATTTTTAATTTAAATTTAAATTTAAATAATATTAATTCATAAATTAATTTTTTTGATTTTTAATAATTTTTTTTTTCTTGAGCAGAGAAAAAGAGAAAGGGTCAGAGATATATATTATATAGAGAGTGTGAGATAGAGAGTGAGAGACAGCGAGTGAGTTGGGGGGAGTTCTTCTTCTTCTTCTTCTTAATTTTTTTTAAAAGATTTTTCCTTCTTTTTTTTAGCTTTTGTCTCTTAATCATTTATAATTATTTAATTTTAATTTCGAATATCTTTTTTGTGCTGGATTATTCTCGTTTCTTGTGCTTATAAATTATTTAATATATTTCTTTTCGGTTTTGTCGTTGATTTCCTACTTAGTGTACTAAATATTTAATGATTTATATTTTTAGACATCGATTTTTTCATGCGTTATTCGGTGCAGAACAAAAAGGATAATGGAAGACGGAGGAGATGTGAGAAACAGTTGGCGGGGCAGGCAGGAGGAGTATATATATATAGATATAGATATAGATATGAATATGACAATGAAGTCCAACGGATTCGGGAGGAAAGTGAAATACATCTTAGACTAAGCTTGACTCGTATGCGCATTTGGTCACATTGGCCTGTCAGTGTGGCCATGCTGTTTGCCAAATATTTTAACATGAAGAATTCCCATTTTTTTTCGTTTGTTCAACTTTCTTTGTTCGTTTAGTCCACATTCTACAGACTTGCTAATTGTTAAATATATATATTTTTAATAAAAAAAATTAAGATTTTTTTTTAAGAGACAGGTTAAGGTACTGAATAACGCATGAAGAGATCTGATTGTTATTATATTTATATGTTTTTGTACTAAGTTATATATTTTCTAATCCATTTAAAACAAAGCTTCCTAATTCGATCAATAATTCTGTATTTAAGCCGCAAAAAAAAATAATAATTAAAAAAAAAAATAAAAATTTACTATTAATGCGGCAGGAGTAGTGCTAAAAAATAAACTAATTATGCTATGATACTAAGATATATATTTATTTTTAAGGAACTGCCTAAAAACTGACTACCTGATTATTTTTGCATTTTTCGATTGTTCTTTTTCGATAGTTTAGATATATTTCCTTTGGTTCGATTTCGTTATCGTTATCGTTATCGGTTTCTATAAAGCAATCTCCATGCTGGGAGTAGATTGAATGATATTTTGGATTCTTTTCTGTTTCTTTTGAGTATTTTATGGGAACACTTAGTCAACAAATAGATACCTTGGGCGTGGATTGTGTTACTTAACGTACTGGCCGCCGCCAGCGTCGTGTACTGTCCCTTGGGAGTGTAGGTGAAGGTGTGCGGTTCGCTCTTCTTGCCGCTCGAGATGATCGACACCTGCACCTGGACGGGCTTCAGGACGTTCTGATGCAAATACGGCGGTACTGTGCATATCAAGTGGGTCTAAAACGGGGTCACCCCCAAGCCAATTAATAAACACAAATAATCAAGAATATTTTCAGGTACTCACCTGGTGCAAGTACTCCTTGTCCGGTAGGACACTCTGCTCCCAAAGGGCAGCTGTTCCTCCAATCAGTTGCTGGCGAACTGCTATTTCCGTGGCGGGATCATCGCCGTTGACACTGTCGTAGGTCTCCTGGAACACCACGTGCGTATCCTTGAGGAAGTTCTTGCCAATGATGAAGAGTTCGAGGCCACCATCGACGGGACAGGAGTTGAGGGACTTTTTGCAAATCTCTGGAACACCAGGCGGTTGAGCTAAGGAAATATTATTCATTAATTAAATAAATTATTTAAAAAATAGATAAAAACTTACTGCAAATGATGGGATTCGAGCAGACTTGAAGGGTCTCGGTGGTGCCATCGTCGCGGGTCAACTGGGCGCGGAACACCATCCGGCAGCGAGTGGATTTCTTTTTGTTCTTCTGGGCGAGGTGCTCTGGGAAACGGTGTTCCACATCCACATTGCGTTCCTGTTTAAGTATTTAAGGGAATAAATGTATTTGGGAAGTTTTTAAGCATTTTTTAAGAAAACTATATGATACCCGGTACTACTAGTTTTCGTTTAATCCATAAATTAACATTTTTTTAGGCATACTTTTATTTTTAGACGTTTTTTAAGCCAAAAAAAAATAAGAAAATGGGACAATCCGGACATAGATCGGAGGTAGATCCTATCCATACTCCCTTAGATACTCATCCATGAGTAGGAAAACCCACCTTTAGGATGCCAACGCAATCACAGGTGATGGTCATGTCCGTTTCGGGCTTAAAATCAATCTCAATGACCATCGTCCCGTCGACCTTCTTCTCGTTGCACTGCGTCGAGTTCTTGCCGGCCACCTTGCAGGCCTGGTAGAACATGTGCGGCGCCACCCGGCCGATGTCCGTCCCGATGAAGACCTGGAGTACGGCGGACTTGTCATAGCCGGTCAGCCGGACGATCGGGAAGCCGTTGCCACTCCGATCCTTGACAGCGCCGCGGCTGCCCTCGGTTTGGTAGCGGGCTCGGTGCTGTTGCTCCGGCTGGGAGACGATCTCCAGCTGGACCTGGCCGTCATTGGAGCTGGCGATGCTGTTCAGTGGGGTCTGGGGTTGCCTTTTATTGGCCACTCGGGTCACGGTGCGGGAAGAAATAAATCTGAATGTGGAGAAAAGTCCAGAAGAAAATCAGTTTTCTTTCATGATTGAAAAGTTTCCATTATTATTATTATTCGAAAATGGAAAATCATTAAAAAATCGGCTTAGTTTATTTATCTTTTAGAGGGAAAAATCGTTAAAATGTCTGGGATTATGTACTTGAACTTTTGGATCTGAAATGTGGGATTTGAGTTTGAATCTGTGTTCGATTTTTTGGTTGAAATGATTTATGGCTGGCCGGGAAATAAAAAACAGGAACAGGCGGCGAATGAGATGATTTTTTTTTTTAAAAAGTTAGCCAGAAAAAGTACAAATGCAAAAAAAAAAAAAAGCTAACACAGCTACATAGATACAAAGATACAGATACAGAGATACTGAGATATTTTGGTTAAATATGTAAGAGCTTTGGAAGAAATGTGAATGATATATGACTTTTGTTAATTACACACACTCACTCACTCACTCTCACACACACATATGCTCCTATACACTTGAGAAAAATTTGCACACATATAACATTTTTTTTTAGCTT
This sequence comes from Drosophila monieri, assembly GCA_035047585.1. Lineage (NCBI taxonomy): Eukaryota > Metazoa > Arthropoda > Insecta > Diptera > Drosophilidae > Drosophila > Drosophila monieri. The sequence goes on along the minus strand of JAWNPJ010000061.1, from coordinate 6,406,646 downwards.
TTTTTTGAATTTTTTGGCAAATTGTTTACAAAATTTTTGGAAATTGTTTCTTCTTTGTTTACAAACACACACACACACACATATGCATCTCCCCCTATACACGTACTAGGAGGTATTTATTTATTTATGTACACATGTATATAGAGAGAGACAGGAACAAACACACATCGAGTACAATTTTATTAAAGAACAAAAGTCAAAGTCATCAAACTAAACAAACGCGTTTCTCGCCCCTACAGTCTCTACAGTCAGCTCTGCCTAAGGATTTTTTTTTTCAATTAGATTTTTACATTTTTTCTAGTTTTTGATTTAGTTGCTTTTTTTGAAAATTCTCTATATTTTAGACCTTTTTTTGAGATTTTTAATTTATTAAAATTTATTTTTTAAAAATTTCCTTTTATATTTATTTAACTTTTTATTTACTTTTTTGTGTTTTAGGAATAGTTTTTTCAAAACTTTTAGATATATTTTGAAACCACCTTTTTTTGAAACTAAATTTTTTTTTAGGCCTTTTTAGACATACTTTCTTCAAAAAAAGCCTTAAAAATGTTTAGCATTTCTAAAATTTTTTGAAAAAATATTTGTTTTTAAAATAGTTATTGAATTGTTTTAAATTTTGCTTTGTTTTCTTTGAAAATTCTTTGTTTTATATATATATTTTTTAAAATTATTACCAGATTAAAGCCAAAGAATATAGAATCAAGAATTTATTTTTTTTTTAAATCTGAGCCCACCTTTTCCTCTGTATTCCTGTTTTTTATGTTTTTTGGTTTTTGAAAATCTTCAAAATTCCCTTTAAAAATAATATATTTTATATTAAGTAAAAAAATCATCTATCCTTGATGATCTTTGTACAAAAAATTGATTCAAGGATCAAATACCTAAAAATTTTCTTCCGAAATGTATTTTTTTTTTTAATAATTTTGGAATTTGTTTGTAAATTTTTTAAAAATTAATTTTAGAGTTTTTTTTTTTGTAAATTTTGAGAAAAATACTTTTCAAAGTATTTTTTTTTAGTTTCTAAATTTTTGGTTTTGTTGTTTTCTTTTGTGGATTTTGCTGGAAAAAGAGAACGCGGCTTACTTTGTCTCATTGCCATTGTTGTTGTTGTTGTTCTGACGCGATAGAAGGCTGACTGTGACAGTGGGCGTGGCAGGTGCAGCAGGGGCTGAGGCAATGGCGGGGGCGGGTGCTGTCGGAGATGTCTCTGCGGAGGAGGAGGAGGCGGCGACGGGTGACGAGGAGGTGGCCGCCACAGAGCTGGCGATCTTGCGGATGAACTCGTCCTCGCTGCAGGCATCATCGTTGTCCAGTTCCACCTGGTTGCACTCCAGCCGCTTCCGCTTGATGTGCTTGCCACGATGGTGATGATGATGATTGTTGTGATGATGATGATCAAAGCCACGATGACTCGACTGCTGCGGCTGCTGTTGCTGTTGCTGCTGCTGCTGGTGATGATGATGATGTCCTGGCTGCTGAATAAATCCAGAATACTGAAACTGCTGCTGCTGCTGTCCTGGATGCAGGACCTGGTGCTGGAAGGCGTTCACCGCCGCCGCCACAGCCGCTTCGGTGGCCTGGAAGACGCCACCGAACGGATCCTGCGACCCACCGCCCGAGGACGATGCACACGAGGAGGTCGCCTCCCTGGTGGTGTCGTTCACGAATCCCGTATCCTCGTCCAGGCTGCCCGTTGGCGTCGCCGTCGGCGTTGGCGTCGAATTGGCAGAGTCCTCTGAGGAGGAGGAGGCCGATACCAGGTCCAGGTCCTCCAGGTAGTGTCCTCCCATCATTTTCTTGGCGTGTCGCGATCTATTTGTATCGTATACATATATACAGAGACATTCATGTACAGGGGGGTGTGCAGGGGCGTTGGGGGAGGGGGGGGGGGGTTACAAGGACACTTTACACACACAACAACAGCAACAGAAACTACACACACACACACACCCTCTCGGACACTCACGCACACACATAGGATTTTGTTCATATTTTCATATTTTTTTTTTAGTTCTATTTAAATATTTTAATCCTTGTACTTTTAATTTAAAAAATTAAGTATATATTTAATCAATTTCCCTTTTTTAAGCCATAAGTGCCATGAAAAAAATTAAAATAAAATCCATTTTCTTCCTGGAGAGTTATGTCGCTTTTTTCCTAAATCGAAAATATGTCCACTTTGTCGCTTATGTCTTTCAGAATTATGTCGTTTTGATGTCCTTTAATGTCCTTTACTACTAACTTTATGCCACTAACCTACTGATTAAGTTTCTAAAATGTTGTTTTAAAAGTCCTTCATGGCTCAGAAATTATATTCTATAATTTTTAATAAAATACTTGCCAGTTTCCCCTCTCTAGAACTATAAAACTTACAGAAAACCTCATAAATCCATTTTAAAATCAATATTTCCAATATTTTCTTTCAAGAAAATCTCAAGGCAACAAAGCAATCATAATCGATTGCATAAAGACTGCAAATGCCAAGCCAATCAATGTCCAAATGCATTTGCAAATGCACTCAGCCTGGCACGAAAATGACTTTAAATAAGAAAGACACCCAAAGGCTGAATGAAACTAATAGAAAACGATAGAGATGATCGATTAGTTCCAAGCTTCGTCACAAAAAAATATGAAAGAAAGTAAAAATGAAGGTATCTTAGCTAATAGAACTGATAAGGACTAATGCCATCATTTTCTGCGACATAATACAATAATACGTAACCTATATAACCTATTCCTAACCCAAATCAGCTTAATCGATCTAAAGTCTCACCAAGCCGGCGGGAATAATCTTTACTCTCAGATCGATCTTTGCCTTTCAGGCCGTACATTATGCGGCAGTGCCCGGCGAGAAACCGTCGGGAACAGAATCGCAAAAAGCCAACGACGGGCAACGGTGCGTATAAGTGATCTTTTGGGGAAAAAGTCAACAAATCGAATCAAAAGTCATTGGCCAGAAAGAAACGGCACAAAGGCCGGAGAAAGAGAGAGGACTGGCAAAAAAAAAAAATAAATTAATGCAAATTAAATTAAATGCCAAAGAATGTGATTATTACAAAAATCAACAATATATTTTTTCTTGGAAAATTAAGACAGTTTTAAATCAGATTTTTGAAGATTAAAAGGTAAAAGTATTCAAAGCCTGACTTGGATTACAATAATTGTTTTTTTTAAGCCTTTAATTTGCTCTTAAAACAAACATAAACTACAACTATTATTGCATTACTGATTGCACTAAAAACGATAATCAATAAAGTTAAAGAGCAACTACTAGAAAGCCAACTACTGATTGCACCAAAGCCCTAAAATAAAGTCTTCAATCAAAAAAAATCACAACAATAATTTCTTTATTTTTTTTTCAGGAGAGATAAGGGGCAACCCCAAAAGCCAGGCTGAGATTCACAAACTGCAACTTGCAGTAAAAATTGATAAGCTGATAAGATAATGGAAAAAAAAACACAGATAGAGGCATGCAATTACAAAGGCAATAAAGTGCAAAAAACAAAATAAAAAATAAAAAAAAAATGTATAGGCAATTATTATGAAAAAAAAAGAATCAAATACAGAGGAGTTTGATTCATTTTAATAAAAAAATTAAAATTCAATCTTGATCTTGACTTTCCTCATTTTCCATTAAACCTTTTACTTTTAGCTTCTTGATGGACAATCCTCCACTAGTCCGTAACGCCACACAAACCGATCCTATCAGTGCCAAGGGCCAAGCTGAACTGAGGGACATGGCAGCCGGATTTCGGATTTCAAGCCTTGGCTTTCCCGATTTCCTCCGATTTCCCATCAAGTCGAACTGGCTATTCGATCCATCAGTCAGCAAAACCCAGAACACACCAAGCTAGTTCCCCCTAAATGTGCAAAGTGTTCCCCTGCGGGTTCGATAAACAAAGGAATCGAGTTCCGCTTTCGATAGCACGCTTACAGCTGCCTCGAATAATTCGAAATTAAAAAAACAAATAGTAATAGTAGAAAAAATAATAGAAATAAATAGGTTTCATTTTAAGCTTTTTGCTCTTTGAGAGATTGGATCTGAAAAGGATTATTGGTTCTTGGGATCAAATCTTTCTAAAAAATAAAATACTTTCAGAAGTAGAACCACTAAACTATTAAAATATTATTCTTAATTAATTCTATAAATTATTCTTTTAAACTTTTAGTCCTACAATTTGCATTTTTTCTCTCCTTTAAACACGATTTATGAAACCTTTTATGAAATGGCTTGTCTCGAAGCACCAAAAAGTATGCAACATAATTTTATTTCATGGATAGAGTGGAGTACCGACTATCATATACTCTAAAACCTATGTAGAAAGCATCTCTTTCGTTAAACGGACAATGTTGGACTAAAAACCTAAACTAAAGTCTCATCTTCCCGGAAATATGTGTGCGCATTTGTGGGTGAAGTGTGGGTTTCATTAAATTCTATTATGTAATACTCATTTCTGGTTCTTTTCCCCTTTTTTTATCGGCAAGGCAAGGCAATCAAATCAAATATTCATTCACTCGAAAACCATGAATCAAACGCAGAACGAAATGAAGTCATGAGCTGGCAACTATCGCGAGTTTGGTGGATTTCCAAAAAAAATGAACTCGCTTTGAAAATAAAAATTTTTGAAAAAAGTGGCGCAGGGTGGGACGATTTATTTTCATTTTTTAAGAGTTTAAGAGTTAGGTTTAAAAAAAAATAAAAAAAAAAACAATCTCCTACCTTGATACAGGTATCGCTCGTATTAAATGCTGCTGCGGTGAATGTTGCTGTTGTTGTTGTTGTTGGTGGTGGTGGTTGTGGTGGTGCTGCTGCTGCTGCTGTTGTTGTTGCTGCTGCTGCTGCTGGTGCTGATGATGTTGCTGCAACGTGTTGCTTGCCACTGCAGCTGCTGCTGCGGCCGCTGCAGCCGCCACTGTATTGGTGAGGGCGCTGTTCACCAGCAAGCTGGACCGCTGCTGTCCGGCCGCACTCGCCCCGCTGCCGCTGGCCCCATCGACCACGCCCCCCGCCGCTGCCGCCGACGCCCGCAGCTCCGTGTGCTGATCGAAGCCGAGGCCGCTGTCGTTGGAGTTGTCGCAGGGGGGCGGGTGGGGGCGCTGTGGTATTCGCTTTCCAGGAACAATCTTGCCAGGACCCGCCTGAAAAAGAAAAAAATTAACAATAATTATTAATAAAATAATTTTAAAATATTTATTGATTTATTTTACACTTTTATGGTTTAATTCAAGTCGTAGATCTCTGCGAGGATCTCCAGGCTTAATACAGTGAAAGAAATAATAAAATAACAAAAAAAAAAAAAATTAAAAAAAAAATTTAAAGAAAAATATTACAAAAAAATTATACAAAAAAAAAATTACAAAAAAAAAAAATTACAAAAAAAAAAAATTACAAAAAAAAAATTAAAAAAAAAAAAATTACAACAAAAAAATTACAACAAAAAAAAATTACAACAAAAAAAAATTACAAAAAAAATTACAACAAAAATTTACAACAAAAAAATTACAACAAAAAATTTACAACAAAAAAATTTACAACAAAAAAAATTACAACAAAAAAAATTACAACAAAAACTTACAACAAAAATTACAACAAATTTAAAAAAAAATTACAACAAAAAAACTTACAACAAAAACTTACAACAAAAAAACTTACAACAAAAACTTACAACAAAAAAACTTACAACAAAAACTTACAAAAAAAAAACTTACAACAAAAACTTACAAAAAAAAATCATAAAAATGTATTCTTTTGGGCCGCTTAAGTGCTACTTATGAGAATCGAGGAGGAGGGCGCTTCTTTTAATTATTATTAACTTTTGTTTTTTGGCTCATAAAATTTTTTTTTATTGAAAAAAAAAAATAAATTCTTTCTTATTTTTCCGGCGGCTTAAGTGCTGCCTATGAGAATCGAGGAGGGCGCTGTTTTTTGTTAATTAATTAAAACTTAATTTTTACATTAAATTCGAATAAATAAAATAATAAAAATATTCCACTCTACACCCGTTTTGTATCCGGATTTGTTGTAGATTGTTTGTTGTTGTAGACATGATTCCAAGTTCAATATTTTGATATTTCAAAAAATATAATAATTTTTCACTTAAATAAATTATAATATTTTGCCAATAAACAAGGGATTTTTAAGCGCAATTCCTTAAATAATTCGCAGATAAAATTATTTTCTATTAAAAGACAATCTTAAAACTTTATTTTCTTCAAAAATTAACAAGGACTTGAAATGCAAGAATGTAACTCCTTGTAGAGGCGATAACTCTGGAAATATTAATCCGATTTCTAAAAAAAAAGATTTTTGGATTGATTCCCCAGCGATTTGCTTCAAAATCCGAAAAAAAATATATTTTTTGATTTTTTTCTTAATTTTTGTGAGGGATCTCCTCCAAAAATAGGGTTCTCCCCTTATGGCCCAGATCGGTGGCTATATCTTTGCCAATTCCTGTCCGATTCTTTAGGGGAATGTCTTAAAAGACTTGTGGACCGATTCCCCGTCGATCTGCATCTAAATCTGAAAGAAAAATATTTTTTCCATTTTTTCTCAAAATTTGTGAGGGGACCCCTTGTGAAAATCTGGATATTCAACTATGACCCCTTACGATGTCTATATCTCTAGATATATTAATCCGATTCTTAAGAGGAATATCTCAAATGATTTGTAGATTAATTCTTCATCAAAAAACACCAAAACCTAGATCAAAAATTGTTTCATAAATGTTTTTCATATTTTTCAATGGGAAGCCCTTGTGAAAAATGCGATTCTAATGTTTTCGCTAATCTTTAACTTATTTTAAGCTTAATATTTATAAAATATTTAATACATAGTACTCACCCTGGTAATGGTATGCAGTTTTCCGGGCAATCCCTTACCCGGCTGTCTCTTCGATGGGATCCGAAAGCCCTTCCGGTGTATTCGGGCGCTCATTGTGGAGTTGGTGGACATGGTCATCCTCATGCCTGGAAATGGGAGTTCAAAAAGGATTTATGAGTAAGGGAGATCCCAAAAAGGAGTTTATTGTCTTGGAATGTGTTATTGTGGAAAGAAGATGGCATAGTATATATGGGACTAGGAGTAGGTTCATTGAAACGACAAAAGAATGAAGAATAAAGCAGATAGGGGGGGAAATTGTTGTCTGGGGCTGGCGAGTTAAGTTACTGCCCGACTCGACTGCCCATGGAAGCTGATAATGGGAGTACTCCGGCTCCGGATGGGGCCATTGAACTCCTCCCCGGACAGACGCCAGCGCAGGCACGGAGATTGAAAGTCCGGCCGGAGAGTGTATGGTTGGAGGAAGTGTAGTTTGCGAATTGAGACTGAAATTGCCGCTGATGTTTCGCTGTTGATCTCAATTGAGGCTCAATTTTCATTCCAGATTCTGGAGCATTATTTTGCTCCAGATTGGACTCTATCCGGCCTTTTAATTCTTTTTATTTTTTATTATACTATCACGGGCATCCCAAGAGGAGCAACAAGAATTATGATTCTGATAAGCAAGAAGACTTATTTCCCGAAAATGAATTATTTTTTTATTTGTTCATAAAACGAAAAGGAGTAGAAAAGGCCTCTATTTCGCAGTAATATTTAATTAAAATGCAAATCAAAGGCAAATAAAGGGGGGGAGTGTAGTGTGGCTGTGCCTGTGAGGGTGTGTGGTGTGTAGTGTGGCTGTGTTTGTTTTTTATATTTATTTCATTTTCATAAAAAAGCGCCTTTTGTTGGGATAGGCCTAAGAAAAATATACAAAAAATATGTAAAATCCCTTTTTAAAGCGATAAGGTTTGTCTTTTGTTGATTTTCATTTTTTTTTTGGCTGGAAAATATTAAAACATTTTATTCAGATTTTAGCTACTAATAGACACCCCCTATATCTTCCAATAAAATAAATACAAAGCCCTGGAATCGTGTGAAAATCGGTGAAAGAACAATACCATAAAACACCCAACACTTTCTAGTAATAAGCCATAAAAAAAAAGACAAATATTTGTCCAAATTCCGTTTTTTAACACCTCTTTGAGTTGAATTTCCGAGAAATTGGTTTTGGGAACCGTATTCCCATATATAGAAGTATGTTCCGTTCCCTAATTCCGGTAAAATCGTTAAGCAATTACGAGCTAATTTACGAGATAACAATCGGGCGAACAAAAAGTATTTTTTTTGTGTTTTTTTTTTTATTATTATTATTATTTTTTGATAGCCAAGAGCCCCAGCCAAGAAGGCAAACTAACTTTGATCTCCAATTACGAAGATCCCATCCAGTGACGTCTACATTGCGCTCTCCCCCGAAAAATCCCATAATATTCTATATCTTAAATATAAAAAAAATATATATATATAAAAAAAATAGGTGAGAAAATCTGTTCAACTTTTGACTTTTATGATACGGGGAGGAGGAAGAATCCGCACCCTTTTGGCCTAACCTTGGCTGGGAATCAAACAAACAATAACAAATATTTATTGTTGGGCTTGTGGAACGCGCCTACCTGAAAGAACTCCGAATCCGAATCCGAATCCGAATATATAGTCTCTTCGGACGGACGGAAAGAAAAAGAGGCCGGAAAATGGGCCCGTTATATACCTGGGATCGGGGCTGATATGCAGATAAGATCGTTTGTGTTTCCAAGGGGGACAAAGTGTAGAGTCATGCCCAAGATACAGATACAGCCAATGAGATAGATATATAAGTGCACCGAGAGAAAAAAGAGGAAGAGAACTATTATTGATCAAAGATAAGTCATTAGAAATCGATTCTCTATCGATTTTAATCGATATTTGTCGTTTTAAGGATATTTTTTCTAATAAAGTGATCATAGAAGCATCTATTAGTCTTAAAAGCTTTAGTTTTCTTAGCCTTTTTTATAAAAAATATACCATAGACCCTTTTATTCTGTCTCTTCAAACGATTATTTATCGATAAAAAGTATAGACACTGTAGAAACCGATTTAAAATATGAGAAAAAATGTATATTATCTATAAAAAAAATACAAAAAACATGATCATTTCGCTCAGTGCACTGAGATAAATGAATGCGTTAACGATCATGCTTTATTGTAATTTTTGTGGCATTCTTCGCTTTATCTATCTGCCCCCCGAGATGAATGGCAGACTTTGCACCCAAATTGGCAGACAAAACCGGGCTTTAATTCAATTCTCGCTAGGGGATATGATATGGAGGTAGATCTATAGATCCCCCCCTTCCCGAAGCCCCGTATAGTTAAACACAGATGGTGCCGGGGCTCACAGAGTTCAGAAGTTCTATAATTAAACGCAGACTCCTCCGATAAAATGGCAGGAGAGGTGGTGGTGGTGATTGTGGTGGTGTTGAAAGCGAAAAACAGATTGTCAATAAAACAATGAGAAAAACAAAAACAGAAAGGGATCGCGAATTAATATAATAAGTATATTGAACCACAATGACCCACTGTACTCTATAAACGACGAAAATATTTATCTAAAGGCTCTTGACATTATAGGCTTTAGTTTCTAAAGACTCTTCTGAGATGTTTCTGCACTTCGTTTTTTAAATTTTTGTATATTTTGGTGTTGTGGCGCCCATGTGCCAGGGGAGTGTAATCTTATCTCCTTCGGACCTGGCTAGCACAAACTTGGCAACTGCGCGAAAATAAAAAAAAAAAATAATAAAACAAAAACAGTTTTTTAAACAAGCCAGAACCAAAAACCCAACCCCAAAATCAAACCCGATATGAAGAAAGAAATTGGAATCGTTATTGAATCATCCGGTCGCACTCGCTCCCGGGGCGATCTCTTTGGAACAAACAGTGACCAAGGGGCTTCAGAGAACTCTATCGATGATTGGTGATGGTGATTACTGTTATTGTTATCGGAAGGGATTTGTGTTTCGAAAGCAATTATGGCGTGTTGGCAGATAAGCCCGGCAAGCCATTAGCATTGCATGTTGGGGATGGTGTGTCTAGATTTGCCACAATTATCGTATATAGATTGCAAAAAAAAAAAAACAAACTATATACATAAAATAAAATATTTATAAAAAAAAAAAAAACATTTTAAAAATGTCTTTCAACTATTTTTATTTTATCTTAAAAACATATTTCCTTTTTAAAAAACAAAAACCATATGATCTCTCTTAAAGCCTTTACTCTCTTAAATACTCTCTCTTTAAGACTTTCCCACTCTCTTAAAACCTCTTAAAATTAATCAAAGCTTTTCCAAAAAACTACATGATACCCGTTACTTTCCCACCCAACTTCTCTCTTAAAATCTCTCCCCCTCTCTCTCTTTTTACACTCTCTTAAACCCCTTTTTGCACTCTTTGAACACCTCTTAATTACGCAAATAATTTTTATTGAACAAACATCAATCAAAACACACAATTAGATGCCAAAAATTGGCATTTCCTTACCAAAGTTGCTTTTGTAATGATGTTGGTAGGCTTGCAAGTTAGAGTTATTGTTGCCGCCGTTGTTGCTATTGTTGCTGTGATGGCCGTAGTGGTGGCCATTGTTGTTGCTATTGTTGTTGTTGTTGTTTAGGCCACCATTGGCATTATTAGCGCCACCATTGCCACCACCACCATGATGGCTAAGATTATGCATTTTGGATGGAATCCGATAGCCGGACTCGTAATGTTTATACTGATTGTAGGTGAATCGCATTTTGATGGATTTTCGATTGTACTTGTTTGGCCCCTTAAACTTTTTATTTTAATTATTTGATTAAATATTTATAATTTAATGTATTGGTTTGTTGTTTAACTTATTACTATGGTTTGGGTTTAGTTTTGTTTTTTATTAAATTATTAGTTTTGATTGTTTCACTCTTGCTACTCTCTCCTCTCGAGTTCTCTTCGTTCTCTTTTTGGGATAAGTGATCTTTTCAGTGTAACTGATTATTTTTTTAGGCATAGATTTTGTTTTTTTTTTGTATTATGACTTGTTTTTTATTTGGTAATTATAGTTGGCACATTTAATTGTTTTTTTTTTTTTGTTCTCTAATTTAATTGATTAGGTTTTTGTTTTGTTTCTTCTTTTTTGGCATTTCAATGGATTTCTTGTTTTGTACATTTGTTGTTGTTGTTGCTGTTGTTGTTGACGTTTTTGTTTGTTTTTATTTATTTATTTATTTGGTTGAATAAATGTTTTACAATAAATACAGTTGCGTTTTTTTTATCTGCCTTTTTTGGTGAAAAATAGAAGAAAAGAAAGAAAGAAGATGAAATCACCGTAGAAAACGCGCTCGAAACGCGCTACACGATCGCGCCTAAAACGCGCGCGACATACACGCACACAGAAACGCTCTAAAAACGCTCTAAAAACGCCAGTAAAACGCTCTTTCCATCAAATTTACATTTCTGCTCCGTTTTTCTCGTTGTTTGTTTTGTTTTGGCAATTCGCTTTTATGTTTTTTACTTTTTTTTTTATAATTTATTTATATGGTTGTTTATTTTTTGTATAGAAATAAAGAAGAAAAAAAATAAGAATGTTGTTTTTCATAAACTTCGGACTTTTAAGCTCAAAGTCCAGTCCCCAAGAAATGTTAAAAAATATATTAAGGGAGTTCGTATAATAATCTTTAGATTTAAGTGCATTATTATTTTCCTTTTCCCTTTACCAAAAAAAAAAATAAAAAATAAAATAAAAACTGGATTTAATTCTGATGGTTGAGGAACTGAAACACCTTGAAAGGTTTTTTAGCTCCTTCGGTTGCTTCCTTGTTTTATTTTTCTCTTTCTTTTCCTTTTCCTTTTTTTTTGCCGTTTTACAGTTACAGGAGGAAGTGGGAGGAAAAAATTGGAAGAATTTACGAGTCGAACAGGTTCCTTGATATTTTTTTCCTGTTCTGTAGGACCTGAGAGTCTCCTGCCTTTTACTTTTTCGATAGGAATGTTTTTTTCCTGTTTTCCTTTTCATTTCATTTTTTTAATGGATAATGGATATTTTTCTATTTTTTTTTTATTATTTCCCTTTAATAGACCCTTTTTTTATACTTTTTAACAATAAAAAATTATATATTTTTCAGCCCAGACTAGTTCTCTGACTTCCCCAACTTTTCTCTCAGTGCATTTTGGCTTTTTTGGTGGCCTATCGAGAGATATTGGACAGCAAACCCGATGCGGTGACACAGATAATTGTGTTAGCACCGCCCGGCCCCGCCCCTTCTATAAGCTACGCCTCCCCCGGGGCTTGTCCAAAACTTTAAACGGCCTCTGGTGGATTTTCGATTGGTTTTCCACTTTTTTTTTTTTTTTTTTGACAATCAAATGCCAAGGCGAGTTCTTGGCTTGATTAAATGCTAATTGAAATTGTACGGTATATTTATCAGCAATCTACAGCTATATAAATTATTAACAAATATATATATATATAAAAAAATTAAATATTACAAATGCATAAAGTCAAGTCTCGTTTGTGACAAAAAACAAAACAAAAACAAAATCATGATCTTGTTTCATTGACCCACATTGTACTTGTAATAAACGATCAGAACTTGGTCCGATCTTATCTGTTTCCAGACTCTGATTCGGATCCGATTCAAATCGCTTTTAATTTTCGTACAGGAATCCGCATTCGACGGGTAATTGTTGTATTTATTTCAAGTTTATTTCCCTCCATCGAAAGTTTTGCTAATAATAGCATTTCTTCGCTTTTTTATAAAACAAAAAAAAAAAAAAAAAGTGAAGAAGACTTTAGGGAATGGACAATGTAAACAAAACATGAAAACTATTTTTTGCCAATTATATAAAACAGATTAAATCAATTAAGAAACCCTCGCCAGAAATCAAATTAATAAATTTTTTTTTTTTTTTTTCACTTTTTTTGGGTTTTTCTTGATTGGCGAATTTTGTTGTAAACAAAAAAACTCTTCTTTTTTTACGTCTTTGAGTTTTGGGGAATCACAAACCGAAATTGAATATCTTTTAGAGTTTATTTTAATTTCTTGTTTATATTTATTTTATTTTTCTGATTTTTTTTTTTGGAGATTCTCGTCGGTTCCCCGGGGATTTTGGGGTTCCGGTTCGGATCAGATCGTTGTGGTCTGTGGGTCTCGGATAGAGCGACTGGAACTGACTTATAGATGGGGGACTGTCCGCAGACCCAGGTCCCCCCACCCCCCCTGTCGCTGCCTTGGCTCCTCACCTCCCTCGCCGAAAGGCGATAAGATAAACCCGCCACTGAGAGAATATGAAAAAAAAATTTAAGATTTTCATTTAAAGAAAATAAAATCTAGAAATTATTTAGCGCCAAAAAATCTCATTTGTCTAAAAAATTATATTCCCAACTATTCTACAATTTTTATTTAGTTTTATAGATTACGAAATCAGGCCATTATTCAATTTACTTCTGAAAATTAAATATCCCGCACATTTTTTTATTTTATAAATATTAATTTTTTTTAAGAAAAAAAAATTTTAAACACACCACTGCTTTTGAAAACAAAACAAAAAATGAAGAAAAAACAGACAGAAATTCAAGTGCGAAACGGCCGGAGAGTTAGTTAGAGAACCGTAAACTGTAACCCGTAATCGGAATCGGAATCGAAATCGAAATCGGCGACGGACGAGGCGATGCGAACACTTACGCTGAGATCGATGAACTAAAAAATGTAAAATCCCAAAAGAACGACATACACTGCAATGATGCCTCTGATGCTGGCCATATAGAGAGCGGCCGTAACACAGAGAGAGGGAGAGTCCGGGCCAGCCCAGGCCAGGCCAGGCCAGCATGGAGTGGAGTGGGAGTGGGAGTGGAAGCCAAAGCAGAGCACTGAGAGAGGGAGAAGAAGGTGGTGCGCCAATGGGAGAGCTCACGCAGGCAACCGGAGCAACAAGTGTACGCGTGGCCGAAAAATGACGACAACGTTTAATTGATTTCAATGTATGTGTGAGCAGAGCGCGCGCGCCTATTATTATTATTGTTGTTATTCTTCTTCTTCGCACTGATTGCAAACGCAAATTGATAAAGCAACCGTAACTGGGGAGAGTAGTTCGTTGTGGTTGCAGCCCACTCCCTCCCACCCAGCAGAGAGCAATTGAAATCAATATCACAACAGATCGGCAAAAAAAACAAAAAAAAAATAGAAAAAGCAAATAAAAGAAAAAGGAAGGAAGGCTGCGGGCCCTGCAAACTGCGCTACGGCTGCGGCTGCGCTTTTCTCACTTTATCTCTCTCAAACACCGGTTTAGTTTGGCTCTCTCTTCTATGCCTGCAGCCGCCGCTGCGTATGCGCATTGTTTTAGGGTGGACCATAAAACTTATCTGGGACTAACGATTACAGATGAATATTTAAATGACTTTAATTAGGGACTAAGTAATATTTAAAATGTAAATTATATTTTGAATATAATATATTATTTTATATTTTCGAAATATGAACCCAAAAATATCACTCATACGTAACTTGTTTCGTACACTATTTTTTCAACAACTTTTCAATTAATTTGATTTTATCAAGAACCAACCTAATGTGCGTATGTGTGTGCCAGTGCGTGGCTGTCAATTAACACTAGACAGCACACGTTCGCTTTGCGGTCAATTGCAGACAGTCAGGGCCAGTCTACAGAATGGAATGCCAACATACAATCACTGATAAGTGGACAGAAAAAAAAACTAACAAAAAAAAATGCACTGAGAGAAATGACATAGTTTTTAAACTATTTAAAATATAAAAAAATGTATATAGGAATATAAAAAATAATAATATTAGTACTTAACATCTTTATCTTAAACTATTGAATAAATAAAATGAAATACATTTTTCTGCAGTGTATTTTTTTTTTGTCAATTTCTCGTTTTAGCAGACAAAAAAAAATGTATTTGGCAAGTGTGACCAAAAAAGGCAATTTTTAACACCAATTTATAATTAATTTAATTGGACTGGATAAAAATGTCTGTTCACTTGATTTAATTTTTTTTTTTTTGTGAAAAACCAAAGCATTTTCTTTTGCCATTCGCGAGATAGAATTCTATCTTTTTTCTTCTCTCGGAAACGGCATTAAATTCTGGCATAACGGTGCATTTTTCGAAATTCGTTTGCCCCAAATTTGGTCACACCACAGTCACGCGTATCGAGGGGGGCCCGTGGGGGGAGGGGGATGGAACACGGTGAGGTGTGAGGTGTATATTGTGGGGTGTGGGGTGGCCAGCCACATGTCGCGCGATCTCTCAGCTGAGCCGACCAGCTGTAAAATAGAGAGAGAGTGACTATGTGATGGTGAGAAAAAAACGGAGAGCATCTATTCGATATACAGAGAGAGAAACGAATAATACCCGAATGCTAGCCGAAGGAATGATCGTGCCGACGACAATAGCAAATGGCGTTAATTTCTTATTGGTTGCTGATGTTACGATGGCGGAACAATGGGTTGAAATATTCGTCTAGGGGATGTAACAATATTTTCTTTAGAAAAATATAATTTAAATAAAATAATTAAATAAATTATATAACTTAATTTTAAAGCATAATAATACTATTTTTTTTAATTTTCACAAAAAAAATGTATTTATTTTTTAGACTAATCGTCCCACTGTACCACTTCTTGGCGGCTGATAAAAGCAACAGCAACAACTGTAACAGTAACAAAATAAACACAGCATACAACACATGTAAATTGTCAACGCCGACGTCACTAACGAAAAGCAGCGCAGCAGCAGCTAACGCCAGCAGCGACGCTAGCTGAGCAAAGAGAGCACGCGCACACCTCAATCCGGTGTTATCACAACAACAACAACAACAATGGCAACAACTAAAAACGTCAAATGATGATAGTTTTTATTTATTTTTTTTTTTCGGCGTAGCATTGAAAATTAACAAATGGACTGGATGAAAATTAAAGGGGGAGGGGGTGGTGGTTGGGGGGTAGGGCTGAGCGAGGGGCAGAGGTGGAGGAGAGGAAATAGAGGGAGCGTGTGTGCGAGCGAAGGTAACACACAAATACAAACAAACAAAAATGCGCATACGCAACGTTGACGCCCATCTTTTTCATAATTTTTACTTTTTTTTTTTTTTTTTGCATACTAGGTCTAGATGTTATCAATAAATAATTAAATTAAAAAATAATAACTAATGCTGACAAATTTTTTATATTTGTTTTTTATAGAAAAGGCTTAAGAGCTGTACCCAAAATGGTTTAAAAGTGTTTCTAAGAATAGAAATTATTAAATCAAATATTTGGTTTTTTTGGAGGGAAATTCTCTCTTAACCCTCTTAGCCAGTTTTTTTTATAATAAAAAATATCTTATGTTGTATCCTATTATCTCTCCCTGTTAGGGATCAAACTCAAACTTAAATAATTTACAAAAACCACTAAGATTTCTATTTAATCTTTTAATTTGATTAAATTTCCCTATGATCCCTTTCAATTTCCCTTTAATATTTCCCCATATATATATTTTTTTTGTCATTTGCACACTTCGGAAGCTGGAAAAATTCCAAAACAAATGAAACATCGTATAAATAATTATAGAAGACACTTGCTCCTGCGGGTCAAGCAACTATAGTTATTGTTTTTGCTCTATTTTTTGTTGCTGCCTTTTTTTATTGTTAATTGTACCGATGCAGGTGATGGAACAAAAGTACAATAAACCGTATTAATAAGTACAGGTTGTAACCTTGAACCTTGACAAATATACCCCAAGTAAGTTGCTTTTTTTGCGTTTTTTTTTTGCTGTGGGCTATGATATTGTTTTGTAGTTGTTGGCTGTGATCTTAGCTAAGGTCGCCACGCACTAAAAAGTAGGGTATAATATAATACATTCATCGGAACAACAACAACGATCATCAGAAACACAACAAGCTGAAAATACATGAGATGTAATAATCATCATCATCATCACGATGGCGGGAAGGGGTCTAAGGGTGTGGGGGAGGGGGAGGGGCAGGTGATTTTGTCAACGAACAAAATGTTATAAATTATACATAGCCCGAGTGACAAATGTGCGCCACGACCATTAAAAATGTCAAGTATTATTAATTAAATTTCGACACGGATCGAGGAAAAGTCCGATTTCAAGAAAAACTAAGTTTTTTCTTTTCAGATTTGATAGTTTTTGTTAAAAATAATACTTAATATATTTTACAAAGCTCCAAAAACATAGCTTTTGACTTTTTTCTTCAAAAATCAGTTAAGAATTCTAACATAAGAGGCAGGAAAATATTTTTAAAAAATTATTTACATTTAAAAAATAAAAATATTAAGCTAATATTACTAAAATATGCTATTTTATTGCCCATAACTATTTCCAATCTAACCCCTTTTTTTAAGAACCATTTGAGAATTCTAGAAACCCCTTTCCCGACACTCCCTACCCTCCCGAAACGCACTGCCTTCTCCCATGTTTTTCCTACATATTTAATTTAATTTCTTTCAATTTAATTTGTTTCGATTGGCACTCTAATTAGTGCGGTCAACGAAAATGATCAAATTATTTATTTATTTTTTATTTTTTTTTTTGCGTCGTCTCAATTTCCCTTTTGGCCAATCAAAAATCTCGGCCAAAAGGCGGTATGCGGTTGAGGCACAAAATAAAAAATAAATACAACAAATATATATTTTTTTTCTCATTCAGCGGATGCTGTACATTATGTGTATGGATCGGATCGGATCAGATACATGCGTAGCCCAATATCTTAATCATGTTAAATACTTAATCACGATCTCTGACGATTTATTTCATATCGATTAACGCCGTTATTTTTTTTTTTCATTTTTTGGCTTCCTCCCTTTTCCCTTATATTGTATATAGTAAATACATATATATTTTTTTCAACTTGCGACGCCACGACAAACCGCTAATAAAATTTGTAAACAAAATGCGAGAGAAGTAACGAACCGAACCGAACCCATACTTTGCGTCAAAAAATAAATCATTTTTTGTGGTTAAAGAATTTTTTGTGTCTTTTTTTTAAGAATAAAAAAACAACTATTTGTAGGACTGTTGTAAATATTTATACATTATGTTTTTTTTTATTTTTTGCAAAATCATTTTGGCAAAAAAAATTTTGTTTCTATTCGGAGTAAACAGTCTTTTTTATTCAAAAAAAATAAAAAAAAAAAACACTACTATTTTGTAGAGCAATAAAATCAAAAAAAAAAAAGGAGGGGGAAGAAAAATGAAACACCAGACACGAAATGTTATTGAAAACGCTTTTTTTTATTGGCCAGCTTCTGGCTGCCAGAGCCAGAGGATCGTAAAAAAAAGGCAAAATCAACATCAACAGACACGGACTGACTGAAAAATTGTTATTCCTTGTTGCACGTACCAGGCGAGACTTACGACTAAAAAACACACAAAAAAAAAACATGACAAGAAACAACAACAACAATGAACTTCAAAAGCAACTCGGACGCACAACAATAATCATTGAAAAGTTTTTTATGCTTAATTTGCTTAAATTTGTTGTAATTGTTTTAGCCGCCGTTTGCCGATTGCCGTTTGCGTTTGCCTTTTGATTTAATTATAGACAAAATGGCCTGGGCAACTGAGCAACTGAGCAACTGGGCAGGCAACAGCCCGACAAGCCGACAAAACCCAAAAAAGGCAAAAAGCGCGTCAAAATATCACGCATACGCCGCATTGGCCGGCTGGCGATCTCAGCTGTTAAGCGCATGCTCTCTCGGCCAGCAACAACAGTGGCCAACACGGCCGCTAGCGGGGCTATAACAGTAGCTCTGTAGATTAGCAGCCCTGATTTCTTTATCCATCCACTGTCATTGTTGTTTTTTAACAGCCTTTCGACAGCCCCCTCTGAGTCACCTTTATGGGCCCCTCGCAGACAAGGAGAGGCTTCTGACCCTTTTATTTAAATATTTTGAATTATATTTAGTGGGTAGTTGGTGTAAAAAAATGAGGAATAAAAAATATTCATGAAAATTTATTTTAAAAAAATAAGTGCCCTCCTCCTCGATTCTCATAGGAGGCACTTAAGCGCCCTTCAAAAAAATAAAATATTAAAAAATAAAAATTTATTAAATACTAAAAAAACAAAATACTAATTTAAAAAATTAAAAATAGCACCCTACTCCTCGATTCTCATAGGAGGCACTTAAGCAATCACTAAAAAAGGGGAAATTAATTTTTAATATAAAAATATTTTAATTTTATTTTAATAAAAATTTAAATGGCCCCTTCTCCCAGCCTTTGATGAGGGGAAGAAGAGGGAAGCTTCACCAATCAAATAACAAATAAATAAAAAAAATAGTAATATTTTATATTAAGACTAAAAATTAAGAAAATAAATGAAAAATAGTGCCCTCCTCCTCGATTCTCATAGGGGGCACTTAAGCAGACTCATAAATTTTGAGGAAAAATTTGTATATATTTTTTTTTAAATAAAAATAAAAAATAAATTAATTCAAATCATAGGGCCCTCCTCCTATTAAAGAATAATATTTTCCAGCAAATAGAAAGAAATCCAAATAAAATCTTCTCCAAATAAAAATAATGAAACAAGAATTATCCTTTTTTCATTATTTCCTTTTCAGTACAATTAGTTTATGAAGTATTAACAATTAAAACCATTATTGTAAAAATTTATTAGGCAAGCCCCTGCACTTGAGAATTCCCACCCTGGTCGATCGGTAATCTTTTTTTTCGACCCAAGCTTCCTCTTCTTTGGCCGCTTAATGGGAATCAATGCGCGTGTCTCCTAATCACCAGTTTCTTTTCATAGATTATGCAAAAAAAAATAAAATAAAAATAATAATAAAGAACAAAAATATATAGGAAGAAAAAAAAAACAATTTTTAAAGAACCGACTGGGTCAGAGACAGTGGGCGATAAAAAAAAAAGCGTGGAACCAGGGAGCCAGTCGCCAGCCCCAAGGTACTCCCTCATACTATAAGTACTTAACCTTGCTAGCCTTGCTTCAAAAAAAAAAAAAAAAAAAGAAAGAAAGAAAGAATAAAACATGAAACACCTAATGCCATACCCCCTACGCACACACGGAGAGAAAATAATGAGAGCCACCAGCCAGGAGATTGGCAATGCTGATAAACAGTTGAAAAAATGTTGTCATTTATTTTTAAACGTTTCATATTTTCAACTTCCGGGGGGATATGCGCACAGAGAAATTCTACACGGAGAGAAAAAGTGTGTTGTTTCAAAACAGATATTCATTAGAATTTGATTAAAAAAAAGCATAGATATTAAAATTTTATGCCTTTTTAAAGGCATATTTGGTTAATATTATTCATAGAAATGGTAAAGATTTATTTAATCGATTATTTATCGATTTGAAGTGGTTTTAATCGAATATCTGGGCAATCGAAGGTGGAAAGATTTCTTTAATCCTTTGATATCATTTTTTAAAACATTTCTATTAAATTCATTAAACAACTCCCCACAAAAACTATCAAAATTATCGTTAAATAATCGAAAACAATAAATTTTATTAATAATTTATCGATTTTTTCGATTAGAAAAGAAGTTTTAGGAGACTTGGAATCCTTTGATAGCAATTTTAAGAGAAATTTAATTGAATTCATAAACAATTACTTTTAAACCTACTTTTACAATCAACAAGCTATCGATAAGTTATCGATATTTTTAATTTCGACCAAATTTTTCCCACCGTGTAGTCTTATTTTTGGATAGATGGATGTGGGTGTTGGGTGTTGGGTGGCGGGGGCTGATGGCTGGCTGGTTAGATAGATGTTAGCTTGGCATCACGTGGATGGGCTGGGCCTTCTGATAAGAGAGGAGGAGCATGACAACTCTCTCTCCTCTCTCTCCTCTCTCTCTCTGTTTTAGAGGCCTTCCAGTTGAAGTCACAGAAGTCGCCAGTAATGCTGATTATCGCGTCATGCCGCACTACTTTAATCATATGTAAATGGGCCACGCCCACTGCCGCCACTGCCCCCAGCGGCGGTGGCCGATTGATCAAAGTTATAGAATCGAGAGGAAAACAAACGGTAATAGAGCTGCGAAAGATGAAAAGTAATTTGCATTTGCGCGTTAAATGGATTAGCATAGAGGCCGGGGCTAGTTAGAGGGGAATCACTCTCAGAAAAGGGCATTCATTTTATTATTATTTTCGCATTTGTCTTTATGGATATCCGCCGATCCACGTGTCTTTAATTTTTCAAACTTACTTGGTTTTATAGTCTAGGACTATCTTTCCAGGACTTTTCTATGAAAAGTCTCTCTAAAAATAGGAAAAACTTACGAATTTGGGCACACTTTTTTGGGGAAGATTTTTAATTATCCCAAAATATTTTAGTTTTTGGTTTTTTTTATAGAAGCGTACTTTTCCAGGACCTTTATTTAAGTTTTCCAGGAACTTTCAATAAAAATTGAAAAAACTATCGCATTTGGGCACACTTTTTTAGCCAGATTTTTATACATATATACTTAAATATTTTATTTTTTGTTTTTTTTTAAGAATATATTTAAGAAAGAAGCATACTTTTCAGGGGTGTGACCTGATCTTTATATTTAAGCTTTCCAGAAACTTCAAACAAATTCCTCAATAAAAATTGAAAAAAAAACATTCGCATTTGGGCACACTTTTATTAGAGAGATTATAATACTACCTAAACTATGTTAAAAAATGTACTTAAATCAAGAAATCACTTGAAAAAGTTAGTTACTTTTTATTTTTTTAAGAAAATAATAATAATAATCACAAACCAGCATGGTCACACTTATTGTGAGTGTGACCAGAACGCTTTAAAACCCTTAACCCTAGTTCTTTCTTTTAAAAAAGTGAAATAACTAAGCGTTTCATGCTGTCCAACATAAAAAACAAGAATAAAAAACAACACATGTATTGAAAATTAATGGAGAAGAAAATAAATTGCTGTTAATTGAGGTATTTGTGTTTGGTTTGCTGGTCGTGCGTTTTCATCAACTCAACCACCCGACGAGCGACGATAGGCCATGTTGTGTTAGATGACTAAACCCCTCGGCAATGTCACGAAATGCGCTAAATAATAAATATTATTTTTTTTAGAGCCCCATCCCCCCCTGCTGCTGGGCTGGACCTGTAGCCCCGTCTCTTTCGGTTGCCTTTCTAGTTATCTCTTTCGAATTTTGGACTCTGCGGATATTCGACTTGGCGCTGCTTTTTGGCGCTTTGCGATTTATTATTGTTTTTGTTTACACACCTCAGCATATAATTTGCGTTGAAAAGGCACACACAGGCACTATAGCACTATCTGGTATAATGGGGAACTCTTCTTCATAATTTGTGGCGTGAAACGGTCGAGGGAGGCCTTGGAAAGGCCTACATTCCAATTGAAAAATAATAATTTTAAACTCTAAGATCTAACCTTTTTCTATTCCTTGAAAAATTTATGAATGAAATCGCAGTACCTGCTGTTAAGCCAAAAAATTATTTCTGGCTTTTGAATAATTATATGATTGATGATCAAAACAAAAACAAGCAGACCGAAAAATAATCTAAAATAAAGAAAAGAGAGATAGAGAGAGAGAGAGCGCGTCAGAAAACGCGGACAAAACGCGTGGCACGCGCCTCTCACGTGACTTGGACCAAAACAAAAGGCCCAGGCCCAGGCCAGGCCAGTAATCGGGGTGAATAAACAACAACAACAACAAGAAAAACAATAAATAAAACACAAAATAATAAAATAAAAGCCAAAGCAATCAGAGCCGAGCAATCAAAGTACTTTGTGAGATGCTGCGACCGGGGGACTGCCTCATACTGGAGGCCTCAATCAAAGTCGCGCTCACAGCCCGCCAATTGCAATCTTCGTCATAGTTATCGCATTGAATAAAAAAAAAGCACAGACATACTATATACATGTATATAGTTTTCAATAGAATTCGTATTTCTATTTGGCATTTGCCGAAAAATCGAGAGAATCGCCGAAACGAGGCAACAACTGCCGCCAAACGTGAAAAGTAAACAAAATCTTATCAGACAACACACCGCTCACGCCCAGCTCATAAAGATACACACCACTACCACCGCAACAGACACTGAGATACACACACACACCACATAGATACAAAGCACAACAAACACAAATGCAAACACAGAGATCATAGGTGTGCGCCGTACATTGGACGTCTGTGCTGGCGAATTTCACAACACGAAGCGAAAAAGCAAAAAGAAACCAACAACAAGAGGCCCAACAACGAACTGTAGGATACCCTGTAATTCCAGAGGGTCTATAGGTGATTTGAGAAGAATTAAACACTTTTGGGGATTTATTTTCTAGACTTTTATGGTCGCTCTTTCTATAAAAAAATTGTAAAAAAAATATATTTATTGTTTCTAAACTTATTTTTTTATTCCCTACAATTTTCTAAACTTTAAAACTTATTTTAGATGCTTATTTTATTCTAATTAAAAAATATATAGAAAATAATTAAAAACAATTATTAGAAGCCTCTTTTTTTCAAGTCAAATCTTTGCTTTTTTTTTGTTTTTTAGATTTTAAATTCACAAATATTTTGTTTTCTTATTTTATTTTTCTCTTATATTTCCTTTTAGATATTTTATTCCATTCTAGATCATGATTCTATATAGGTTTACTTCAAAAGTCTTCAATTTATGAAACATTCAAACCTTAACTTGATATTCAGAATAAAAAAAACCATTCTAAACCTTTTTTTCTTGTCAAGTTTTGAGCCGTACAGTATGAGGCAGCGTCTCTTTAAACTTTGTACTTTATACTTTAAACTTTTCTATTAATTTCTAGATATCTAACTACAATTTTTATATTTATTTCAACTTAAACATCTTAGTCTTAGTCTTAGTCTTGGTCTCTCAACCAACTAAAGAGTATCTAACTAGTCTATCACTTTCCGTCCACCCCCCAAAAAAGTCGGAGGCCTTTTTGCGATTTGGCTTGACGAAAAAAATACAAAAAAATGTAGAAATAAATAACTAATTGCATGGGTTTTTGTCCGATCGGGTGTATATGTTATATATGGCATTGTGTAGAGGGTCTTGATGGGTTGTGGCTGATCGTTAAACTCCGGTCGCAGACTGTCTGGAAGAGGAAGACAGGGCAAAGAAAAAGCAAAAGCAAAATCAAAAGCAAAATCAAAAGCAAAGCACAAACGTAATCAAAATGCGAACTACTTTTCTGAGATCTGAATCTGATGCGATCTGGTTTGGTTTGGATTCCGATTCCGATTCATATTCGTTTTTATTTTGTTTCCAATTCAAAGATCCCCCAAGTATCTTGGGTACTACTGGGTGGGGGGGAGGACGTCATCCATAAGCGGAGATCTCTCTTTTAAGAACCCAGCCCCCAAAAACCCCTCCCATGATGTTACACGACACGTGTAGTGTACCGACAGAATTTCCATTTTTTTTTGGTTTTTTTTTTTTTTTTTGTTAAAATAAAGCCCACGCGCTCCAAGGCAGAGCATAAATTTATAATCTCTTACATAAAAAAATAAATACAAAAGCCAAATATTTACGCAAGGCAGCAACAAAACAGAAACAGGCTGAAAACTAAGAAAACAGGTAAGTTTTCTTTGGTATTTCTCCAAAAAGACTCATTATTAAAAGGGGTTTGGATTTATAATTTATAGAAAAAGTGCTTAAAGTTTTCTCTAATAATTTCTTAAATATTAAGTTGCAGGGATTCCCTTTTTAAATCATTTTTTAATTGAAATTTTTATTTTTTAGATTTTTTTTCATAACCAGCTATGCAAATGAGCGATTTAACTCACATTTGCACTTGAAATGTGTTGGTATTTTTATTATTTAGACAGTTTGGGCCTATTCATATTCAAATTAAGCCATTTTCGACCCATGTGAGATTTTCAGATGCTGTTTTTCTTTGGTGTTGGAGGACGACCCTTTGAAACTCATCCACTGCCTCCACTCCAATTGTCAGTTTTGCCTTTTTCCCCCCTTTTTTTTTATTCTTTATTTCTTCTCTAAATTGTATTACTTAGTTTCTGGTGAATGGATCGAAAAACGTTCGTTTAGCACTTAAATAATAAGAGCAAATAGGCAAACACCGATTCCAAATGCGTTTTTCTGGCTCAGTGTCGCCGCCACCCACACAAAAAAAAATTTAATAAATTTACAGACACACGAAAACAGCATCCTAGCGCCATGTCACTCAGGCACCTTTTTCTATTTCATTTCTAAAGAAATTATGGCTAAAAAATAGTTTAAAAATTATGTTGCCAAGTAATGTTATTATTAACCTTTTTTAGAATTTATTTAGAGGGTTTTTAGGCCTTGAAAATAAAGTTTTAGGATTTATCGATAACTTTTCCATTAAATTTTACACTTTCAGACCTGCGATTATTTATCGATTATTTTATTTCTTTATCATTTCAACTAAAAAAATCAATAAACTATGTAAGAAGCTTGTAAACTGGCTTTATAGATTATTTTTCGATTAAATTTGTATCTCTTAGTTAAACGATTATTTATCGATTATTTTATTTCTTTATCATTTCATCTAAAAAAATCAATAAACTATGTAAGAAGCTTGTAAACTGGCTTTATAGATTATTTTTCGATGAAATTTGTATCTCTTAGTTAAACGATTATTTATCGATTATTTTATTTCTTTATCATTTCAACATAAAAAATCAATAAACTATGTAAGAAGCTTGTAAACTGGCTTTATAGATTATTTTTCGATGAAATTTGTATCTCTTAGTTAAACGATTATTTATCGATTATTTTATTTCTTTATCATTTCAACATAAAAAATCAATAAACTATGTAAGAAGCTTGTAAACTGGCTTTATAGATTATTTTTCGATGAAATTTGTATCTTTTAGTTAAACGATTATTTATCGATTATTTTATTTATTTAAAAACTCAACTAAAAAACTCAAAAAACTATGTAAGAAGCTTGTAAACTGGCTTTATAGATTATTTTTCAATGAAATTTGTATCTCTTAGTTAAACGATTATTTATCGATTATTTTATTTCTTTAAATTTTTAACTAAAAAAATCAATAAACTATGTAAGAAGCTTGTAAACTGGCTTTATAGATTATTTTTCGTTTAAATTTGTATCTCTTAGTTAAACGATTATTTATCGATTATTTTATTTCTTTAAAAACTCAACTAAAAACCTCAAAAAACCAAGTCTCAGGCATTTTTTTCCTAGAAAAATATCCTCAAAACCAACTTCCTTTAACTAAAAGAGAGATAGACACCCTTTTGAATAATAAAAAGTAATCGATTTGTAGGATTAAGATATTTGTTTGCCTAAAAGATTTCTTATAAAATAATTTGCATAAAAATTCCCGAAAAACTGAGCCCAAAATGTACTGCGGCTGTCGCTTTGTGGGTGCCCTCGAGTGTTTATCAAACACCACACTCCCCACCTAATATTTGCCGAAGGCTTGGGGCTTGGACCCCCACCCAGTTAGAGAGAAAAAAAAATAGGAATTGTCTATTATATTTGGGGCTCGTCAGCCAGAAAACAGAGCCCAGCCGAGAGCCAAGAGCCAAGAGCCAGAAAAGAAAGAAAAACAAGTCGCACACAGCCCCCCAATGTACACAAATAATTTGGATGATTTGTATCTTGTCCAAAGTGCAAAAAAATACTAAACTATGTTGTGGTATGGCGAGGTGAAATTCAGGCCTTATAGGTGTATCGGGCAGGTGAGAGAATATCACATTGGGGAATGGCATTTCCGTGTTTCTCAAAAAATAAAACAAAAATATTTGCCATTCGAGTTTAGAGAATAGATCGCTTCAGTCTCTAGACTTCAGTTTTTGGAATAATATTTATGGAGATATATCTTATCTCGAAGAGAGTACAAGGAATGTTGCTAAAATGTTGTTTAAATCACGTTCTTGATATGGACTTTGATTTTACAAAATGTTCAGATAAATACGATCGTATACCTGCCCTGTGGAGCGATGGGGGGACAAAAAAAAAAAAAAATAATAATAAAACCCAATAACTGGAGCCAGGCCTTATTTTTTCTTTGATAAAAAAGGCCTTATTTTCTGCAAGTTATCATTTCTTCTTCAGTTCCCATTTTTTGTTTTTAATTTTTGTGGATTTTTCGTTGTCTTTCTAGGGGGTTTCAAGGTGCCAAGTGAACGACACCCCCAGAGGAGTTCAAGGCCAGCGAATTGGTAAGACAACAGCACGATGTTACAAATATTCATGAAAAAAAAATAGGGACAAAGAAAAAGCAAAAAGTTAGACAATTTTGAGGGAAAAGAAAGCAGAGAGAGTGGGGATTTAATTATGGAGATATTAGAGATTCATACCCGGTACTAGAAGTAAACTATAGGGCAAGGTTTTTGACTCAAAAATCTATGAAATTATTCATACCCGGTAGTCCTAACAGAGAAAGAGTAGTAGCGGGTATCATATAGTTCCTCTAACTTAAAAAAATGGGAATTTATTAAGAAATTCATCTAGTTTATAAATAGTATTCAAGTCTTAAGATATTAGAGCTATTATAGAGTATATTATTCATACCCGGTACTAGCCTATAAGTCAAAATTTATCTACAAGAAAGTATAAGAAAAAAAGGAAGCAATTTAGGAATAAAATTGAGAACATCTGGATATAGTTTTGTATTTTAAAAATATTACAACATTCATACCCGCTACTCACAAAAGAAAAAAATAGTTAGTACCAGGTATCATATAGTAACTAACCAAGTAGGCTAATACTAAACTGACCACCGCCTTTGATTTATTTATTTTTGTTGAAATGAAAGACCAATATCTACGATTTACACTTTCTAGAGGAAAGAAAAATATGAAGTGACAGTTTCGCAGTGACTGGTGTCTGGCTGGCGTTGATTATTATAATTCATAAATTAATAAATTAATAAATTAATAAACATTCGCGGCGCTGTGTCGATTGGTGCCAGCTGCTGGCGTCACAGGCCAATTGATTTGGGGGCTCAGGCCTCTCGCTCGCCCTCCTTGGAGTGCCAAAAAAAAGAAATAAAAATTAAAATTAAAAAAGGTCTTTTAACTCAGTAGTGCTCTAGGCTATGGCCTAGCTATATCTTTTCCTACGGAATTATCCGCTGAAGTGGAAAAGTTGGAACTGCATCTGGAAAGCAACGGATAGAACCTGTCGAATAATTCATAAATTTTAATATTAAATCATTAATGGGATTACTTTTTTGACTCACATATACGCCGGCCACAGCTACAGAGCCTCGGATCATTTATCGTCTGGAATTCCCTAGAGAGTACACCGCGGAGAGGGCCTTTCTCGTCAGGGTATTGGGCCAGACCTCCAGTCATAACCGATCTGCCTAACAGGTAGACTGCTTACGACCCACTCTCGTGCAAAAATAAATAAATAATAAGAAAATTGTTAAGAAAACAAAGCAAACTCCTAACCCGATGGATGCATTTCGAAACCGGCTATGGCTTGGCTGGGGGACTCACTAGAATGACGACAGCCGGCGGGACCGGTACGTACGAAATACGTCACAGCCGGAGCCGGAGAAAAGTTTTTCACTTTGCGGCATTTCCGGACAACCCCCCACAATGCACTGCCAGAAAAATCTTATAAGAACTAAGATTTAAGTTTTGAAACTTTTCAAGATTTAAAAATATAAACATATTTACTAATTTATCGATAAAAATCGATTTATCGATAGAAATAGTTGTACTTT
The DNA here is from genome assembly GCA_035047585.1 of Drosophila monieri. NCBI lineage: Eukaryota > Metazoa > Arthropoda > Insecta > Diptera > Drosophilidae > Drosophila > Drosophila monieri. The sequence goes on along the minus strand of JAWNPJ010000061.1, from coordinate 6,378,106 downwards.
TCAAGTTTTATTTTTTAACAAATAAACTCTTAAGATTTTATTTATTTTTATTCAAAAATTGTAGAGTTTAAGAGCATATTTTTAACAAATACAAACAGTTAATAGTATATTAATCGTGTTATCGATAAAATCGATTAAATATCGTATATTATGCTTACTCATAATGCACTAAAAAATCCCTAAAGCAAGACTAGAGACTTTTATCGTTTTGCTTTGCTTATAAAATCGATAATAAATCGATAATATATCGAAAGATCTACAATTCCCCTAAAATAAATAATTTTTGAGATATTTTAACCCTTTTTAACCCTTTTTTTTCTCCCAGTGTGCGTTACAGCCAATTGAGTTCTGTAATAGACGGGTGTTGGAGAGTCACTCCCCCCCCCCAGGCAAGGGGGGGCTGGAGAGAAGGAAAATAGGGAAGCCGGCCCCTGCTCTCGATCAATTTTCCAAGAAACGCTTTGCGTTCTGACCTTAGACTACTGTCTTGTTATTGTTTCCATTCCTATTTAATATTTTTCAAAGCTGCAGTGGAATAATCTGGCAACGTAATGGAATTTAATGAAATGGCCATGTAACGAGTCAGAGGATCAATAGAGGATCTCTAGCCAGAGTCATAGTACTACTAAAATATGCATAATCTTACTAACAATTATTAGTAATAATTGCTAAAAATAATATATTAATTATGGGAACAGGCACAAGCATATTTTTTTAGAAACTATATTTTATAGAAAAACCACACTGGAAGGTAAAGTTTTCCCTCCACAGACAAGTTATTCATTTTTTATTATTAAAAAATTATTAATAATAATTATTATGTCTTAATTATTTTATTCTTGGGCCTACAACTTATTAAATTAATTTAAAAAAAAAAAGGAAAATATCCCAACTGACTCGAGTGACTCATTTTTAATCATATATACTGTTATACAGGCATACTCTTATACTCTTATACTGTTATACTGTCATACTGACACAAACGATTTCATTTCGATTGGTTTTGTGGATCGACAAACTTATGGAACCATAAACGCCCTCTGATTGCATTTTATTGTCTCCTCCTGGCAACACGACACGAAAAAAACGCCGAAAAACAGCGAAATACTTAATGGGGCTAACAGCGATATAAATTTTTTGGAACCAACTTATCGGCCGGGACTGGCATTACAATATCTTTATATGGCTGGGGCTTTAAAAAGGCATTATTTCGCAAAAAAAAAAATCGAGAATAATGGGCGGGGGGTATTGGAGAAAGGGTTTATTTTTGAAAATTTATAGATAGATTCTTATATTATTATTTTATATTATTCATAAATAATAATAATAATTTAAAAAAATATAAAACTAAGAAATCGATAGATATCGTAAAAATAAGTCAAATAAGTAGAAGATAAGTAAAAATACTAAGGTAAAGTATTAAAAAAATACCAAATACAGACCTCTTTTTCGCAGATTTTTTTTTAGAAAAGTTAGACACTTAAGACTCTTTTTCTTGGTTAAAAAATTTAAGCAAAATATAAAATATATATAAAATACTAAGGAAAAGTATTAAAAAAATACCAAATACAGACCTCTTTTTCGCAGATTTTTTTTTAGAAAAGTTAGACAATTAAGACTCTTTTTCTTGGTTAAAAAATTAAAGTAAAATATAAAATATATATAAAATACTAAGGTAAAGTATTAAAAAAATACTAAATACAGACCTCTTTTTCGCAGATTTTTTTTTAGAAAAGTTAGACAATTAAGACTCTTTTTCTTGGTTAAAAAATTAAAGTAAAATATAAAATATAGACAAAAAATAAAACCATTTCTTGGCCCAAAAATACAACTGCCCTTAGTCATCGATTAAGTATTAAAAAAATTTGTGGCTAATTCGCGAACAACCTACTTCCTGCTTGGCTCGCTCAGCAAACAATTTCACAAAATAATATCAATCAACGAAAAATAATACACATAATAAAAAATAAATAAAAAACGAAAAAAAACGTGTTGGATGGAGAAAAGAAGTAAAAAAAAAAAGAAGAGAAATACGTCAAAAAGTACAAAAACAAATTTAATCATTTTGTTTTGAACGAAAAGTTTTATTTGAATGATGCATCGGCATTGGGACAGTGATGAACCGCTACCCCCCCTTGCTACCCACCCACCCTCTGCTCTCTTCCGCCCCAAGAACCACGCCCCCTGTCCCACACTCCCCCTCGCCATGGCTTCATTTAATCAAATATGTGTGTGCGTGTTTCGGCTGCTGCTGGCGTCGCAATAACAAAATAATTGAGGTGGGTTCGCAAAAAAAAAGAACAATAAAAAATAGCAAAAAACAGAGAAAAATTATTGTGACAAAAAATGAAATCAAAAAAAGGAGAAATTTAAGAAAAATGTTAAAAATATATCATGTTTATTTTTAAATCCCAAAAGGCCTAAATAGATTGGTTAAAAAAAGAGAGAGTTTTTATGAAACTAAGAGAATGCAACGGAGTTCCTAGCAAGAACACAAAGAGAGCCTTTATCAGCTCAAATTATTTAAGAAATAATCAAAAAGAAATTAAGAAAAAGGAGGCATGAAATATATAAGAAATGTTCTTTAAGAGAGAGTATTTTTAAAGCAAAGAGAGCCAAGAGAAACAAAAGAAGAGAGAGCTTAAAGAGAGCCATAAGCAGATCATTTATTTAATAATTAATCGTTTTATTATAATAATTATAATTATTTTAAGAGAGGGCAGAAGAGAGCTATTTTCAGATTAAAATAATTTATTAATTAATCAAAAATAAAGATTAATTAAGAATATGAATAAGATTTAAAAAAAAAGAACAAAGAGGAAGCCAAACTATAATAAATTAAAAAACAAAAACAAAAACATAAATTAAATGCTTAAATAATTCAAATTATTTTTTTTTGTTTTTAGAGATTCAAGCTTTGAATACTAAAAAGTAAAGAAGCTTAAAATCCATAAAAAAAAAATCACTACCTAAAATTTAATCTTTTTTTTTATTAAAATTCTATTTAATTTTCTCTCAGTGCACAAACGATGATCATTAACTAATCTAGAGAGCAGAAAATTGTATTGAATTAACAAAAAATGTTGGCAGACACAGCGACAGAGATGGCTAGCTGGCGAGCGAGGGAGAGGGCGCTATTCAAAACAATTGCTGGCTGGGCTGGCTGGCTGACTCAAATTCCAGTCACGAGACTTTCGAGGCAATTAACCAAAACAGACAATAAAAAAATAAACAGAGAGGCGACAGGGAAGCGGAGAAATGGAGGCAAGCGAAGGAGATAATGGAGCGGACAAGGGACAGGCGACAAATGACAAAGTCCACTTAATTTCCAGCCAGAATCCTAGGGTTTCCTCCCAGCTGGAGGCTCAAATTAAGACAATTGCATTCTAGGATACGTGCCACAGTAGGGACTCTACAAGAAGGAAGCTTTAAGGGGGGTTTTACTCTGATATATTTAATAAAAAAAAAGGAGAAATATTTACTTATTCTTATTTATTTTTTACAACTATTAATTGACCTTTTTTTTTAAATTTTTTTATTCATTTAAATAAAAGTTTCTTGTTTTATTTTTTTTTTTAATAAATTTATGAAAAAAGAGCCTTTATTTTGGGTTTTCACTGTACTTGCGTGACTTCATTCAACAAGTGCAATATTTAAATGGCTTTTTTTTCCTTTAATTTCCTTTCTCCCAACTCATTTTACACACAAAAAAAAAACGGTAATTCCTTTTTGGTTTTAAGAGAAACTTGTGATGGATTTTCATCAAAAGAGTAAAGTATGAAAGTACTCTTGCAGAGTAGAAGAGTGAGTACAAGACTCGAAGAGTAAGAAAGAAGCAACGTACTAGACCTTTTAGACTCTCTTCTTGATGGGAATCCTTTTTCCCTTTTTTATTCCTTTTTTTTATTGTTTATAGTTGATTTTTAAGGCTTCTAACTTTAATTTTTAACTAAATAGTCTTTATTTTTCAATAATATTTTTTATAATTAAGAAGAATAGAGATCCTATTCCATTTTTTTAGGCTAAAAAGCTTATAAATTGTTTTTTTTTTAACATTTTATCAAAGAAGTGAAGTCTTGTCAGGATCAGCCGACTATATCCCCCAGAACTCATCCCAAAAAACTAAAAGAAACCACATTTTAAGCCTCTTCCCTCAATTTCTTCCAAAAAACATTAATTTTTTAACCTTTTTTTTCCAGCACACGACTTCCCCTGTAATCCCTGGCACTCCCTCTTCCAGAAAGGACACTAGATTAGTTGGCCGAGTAGGGGGAGTGGGTGGTGCTGCTGTGCCTTTTCTGGGCCGCTTTTCCCGCAGGTGGCAATAGCAGGCCCCTCGAGCGACCTTGCTGGAAAACCATCCAATTCAATTCGATTATGGGGGCATTAGGAAAAGCAGCAGCAGTAGCAGTGGCAGAGGCAGTAGCTGGAGGCGGCAGAAACCAAACAAACAAATAAATGGCCCAGAGAGCGGAATGAAATGAGACAAGTTGGATGGCTGGCTGGCTTGGAAACCAAATACTCATCAAACAGCAACCAGAAATGGAAAGGGGGAGGGGAGTGGGTGGGTAGGGGTATAGGGGGGTCTGGAAACATAAGGGGGGTTCCTGCTTAAGAGGCTTAAGGCAGAGTCCCTTAGATGAAGAAATGGTTCTATTTTGTTGTTTTCTATTTTCTATTTTTTTTTTAATTATTATTTTTTAATTATTATTTTTTATTAATTTATTTTTTACTTTTTACTATTTTTTACATAAAAATTAAGAAGCCAACTTAAAAATTAAACATTACAGTAAAGACTATTTAAACTAAAACTAGCTCTTATATAATAAATTATAATTAAAAACTTAAGTTTAATATTTAAAAAAAATCTTATAATTTTTGTAACTTTTTTAATCTCCTAAGAGGCTACCCCTTCAAGTCGTCCCACTTATCGAGTAACACCTGTAATCCATCATAATTGTTTGTATGACAGTGTAAGTGTAAGTGTGTGTACGAGTGCGTGTGTGTGTGTGTGTGTTCTTGTAAGCATAAGTGTTTGTGTGTGTGGGTACACGTGCGGCGATTTCAATGTCGCTATGCTTCTGGGGGCCACATAGCTTTGAACTCTACGTCTGGTCTGACCAAGCTGATATCGATATCAAAAATACTAAAAAAAACAATAAAAAACTACCAAAAACTCAACAAATTAAAAGTTAATAAATTAAGAAAAATAAGCAACACAAAGTGCTTGAGAAAACTCTTCTCCAAAAATGACTTTTTAGACCCTTAGGCCCAGGGTCTCTGTTTCTGTCCAACTTTTGGGCCAAAAAATCAAACTATTTTCGTTCGTCATCTACAACATTCATAAAGCAACAACAACAAATAACAAATAATAATAAAAAAGAGAGAAAAAAAGAAAACAGAAATCTTGAAGAAAAGATTTAAAAAAAAAAAAAACATTGCTTATCATCATTATCAGCCTTTTATGTTCAAGTTCAATGCCAGATGCCATGGAACTGGCCACTTGGTGCTTAAATTATTCAAATAATTAATTCTTAATTAAAGTTTGTGGTTTCAAAGGTATGTGAGGTGTTTTTGGGGTTCACTGGAGGGGTCAAAGGTGAGCTATAGTCTCTAGAAGTAATATCTTTCTTAAAATATATATTTTTTAGGCATATATAATTAATTTTATTATTTTTTTATTTTTTTAGATAAAAACTATTATCATTACTATCATTTTTTAATAATATTTCTTTGATAATTTCTATATTTCTATATCTTTCATCTTAAAACCCAAAAAATCTCAATCTAGACTTTAAATTAAACCATTTTTTGATTATTTTTTATGATTTTTTATCAAAAAGAGTTAATAGTTTAAGAAAAGCTTAAAAATAGATCATAAAAGACAGATATATCCTCATATTTTGTATCTCAAACCAAAAAATACTTCAAAATGTCTACAAATTATTGTATTTTTTTGAAAAAAATCTCCTAACTTAGCTTTTACTTCGAATAATAGTTGAAAAAACCCTTAATAATAGAAAGATATATCTATAGATCTGTCAGAATAAAAAGATACATCATGATGTGCTTCACCTCAACCCACCTCTTGACAAGAAAACCCAAGAAAGGGTCTCCAATATTGATACTTTTGGGCCAAAAATAATAAAAAAGAAGAAGAAAAACAAGAGCAGTCTTTAAGAGTCATTAATTAAGGAAAGAGAGGAGGGGGGCAGGTGGTAAGAGAGGTAAGAGAGGAGGTGAAATTAGTACAAACCTGTTCCGCGGGCCGCGTATGTTGTTGTTGGCTGGATGGACGCCGAACTGGAGCCAGGGCCGAGGGGCAGGGGGAGCGGTACGGAGTTGGGTCCGGTGCCAGCTCCACTGGTTTTTGTGAATTTCAAAAGCATAGTTTTTTTATATTATTTTGATTTTTGTTACTTTTTTTTTTGGCTACAACTCCGGGGGAGAGGTACGAGCGGGGAAGGCGGTGAGAGCGAGAGAGCACGCTAACGGTACAAGTGTCTCCGGGCAATTGGAAGCCCAATATCGAAATCGAAGTGCCCAGCGACTGCGACGCAGGCTGCCTGCGTCAATTTGTTGCTATTTTTAGCAACAACAATTTCTCCTCCTTTTTCGCCTCCACACACACTCTTCGGTTGGGGGTTTTGGCTCCTTGCCGCCTCTTTGCCTCCTCCTTTGCTCTCTCTCTCTCTCTCTCTCTCTTTAGGCTTGGTCTCTCTTTGGAACGGACTCTGTCTCTGTCGTTTGGAATTCCTTGGGAGCTGATACAGCTCCTGCTGTTGCCACCGCCGCCGCCGCCGCTTGACGTTTTGTTTTATCAATTATATTACAATTACAGTTTCGTCTTGCCTCACTCACACACTCACACACTCGCGCGATCTCATTCACTCGACTCGCTGCTGTTGTCTGTTCGTGTGGGTGCCCCTCCACATGTGTGTGCGTGTGGGTGCCAGTTCGCTTCGTTCGCTTTGGCCAATTGTTTTCGCTTCAACGATATCAATGCTTGCCTTCAACACACACGCTGCACTGTCACTTTACGCATTTACCGTTCGATTTGTTAATTGTTTAACAATTAATAACCGTTGCACTTGACAAAAAAAACAAAACTATTTTGCGCACTATTTTCGGACGCTGCTGCTTCTTCTTCTTCTTTTGCATTCAACTGGTGCGCAGCGCTGCCAGAGCTTACCAATCCCATTGATCTGGCAACACCCAACAGGTGTTTGAACCGATAGGCGACTATCGATAACATTTCCCCCACAAATATTGCGCTCGCACGTGTTTCAAGTTATTTATTTATAATTTTTTTTTTGTCAAACGCACTGCCAGAGCGTGAGCATGGGAAAATTCCGATCGAAACTGAAGCGCCATGGCAAGGGCAAGACATGGAGCAAGGGCCAGTCGGCCACCTCGAATCCCGACCAGATGAAACATCGCCTAAAGGCCAAGTCGCGCTTCTTTCAGCCAAATTTAAATCTTGGTAAGTGATATCCCATTCGCTTTAATGCCAGAAGCAGCCACTAAGACTTTTGCTACCACGACAGCTGCTGCCACGCCCACGGGCCTCACCATGGAGGCGGTGCACAAGCACGAACAGCGTCAGGCCTACAACGCAGAAACCACAACCGTCAACGATGTGGCCGGCAGCCTGAAGGACTTCACCCTGGAGGACGACGACGGCATGTCCGGCATGTCCGGAACAGCGCCCACCGGCACCGGCACCTTCAAGACCTTCAAAACCTTCGCCTCCAACTACAGCAGCTGCAGCAACATGAGCTTCAAGAAGCTACTGACCGGTTTCCGGGCCTCCTCCGACCTCCACAAGGAAATGCTCGCCATCCTCAGCGCCCTCACTGAGATCATTCGCGAGAATGGCGGCGGCGAGACCTCCACCGAGTACTTCCTCCTGCTGATGGAGCAGATCGAGGCGGCCACCGAGGAGCGAGACATCCTGGCCGGCGTGGCGCTGCTCTCCATGGGCATTAAATCCGTGCCGGCTCCGGTTCTAAGGAAGCGTTTCGCCGAGACGGTCGCCACGTTACAGACCCTGCTCCAGCGATTCATCGACTCGTCCAACCAATCCGTGATACGTTATGTGAGATGGCGCGGAGTAGTCTCCAGAATGTGTCCCTAATACCATGTTCTCTTCCCACTTGCAGCTCATTGGATGCATGTCGGTGCTGCTGCGGGCCCAGGACTATGCCACCTGGACGTACAGCTCCACGTTCCAGTACTTTGACGCCCTGCTGGCCTTCAGCATCCACTCCAAGCCGAAGATCCGCAAGGCAGCCCAGCACGCCGTCGTCTCCATCATCCACGGCAGCTGCTTCATGCTGCCGCCCCCGAAAGAAGATGACGAGGATGAGGACGAGCTGCCGCAGGAGCCGAAGGTGAAGCACCATCCGGCCAGCAACCGGGTCACCAAGTTCTGCCTGGCCCAGTTCAAGCCGGAGGTCCTGGCCAACTCGCAGACCACGGTGCTGCACACCCTGGCCCTGCTGAAGGACACGCTGTCGGGCTTCAAGACGGAGGACATACGGAGCGTGTGCGAGCACCTGCTCTCGATCATGACCGCCGCCAACGTCCTGGTGCGCACCAACTGCTTCCAGGCGCTGCACGCCCTCTTCCTCACCAAGAGCCCCAACCTGAACGCCTCGCTGTGCGCCAAGCTGCTGGCCGCCATCCACGAGTACCGGCCGGATCGCAGCGATGTCCGGCAGACGCTTGCCTGGATCACCGTCCTCAAGGAGGGCCACCTCCACCTGGCCAACCTGCAGCTGGACCTGTGCATGCAGGCCCTGCCCCGCCTGGTCGATGTCTGCACCACCGATCTGTGGCTTTCCGATCGCACGGAGCTCGTCGTGGGCGTGTCCAACTGCCTGAAGGAGCTGCTGCAGGACTGTGTGGCCCGGGCCTGCTCCACGCCGGAGGATGCCCAAAGGAATCGCCCGAGTGTGGCCAAGATAGTGGCCTCCATCCACAAGGTCCTGAATGCTCCCTTCGGGGAGATCTCCAAATACGTCATACTCATCTTCTCCATTGTGTTCGAGGCATGTGGCAGGGAATTCGGGTGAGTCTGGAGGATCTAGTGGCTCTCCCTTTCAGATCTTAATCCTTTGTTGCTCCTCCCCCAGGAAGGAACTCACTCCGTCGCTGCTGACCATCGCCAAGCGGTATGACAGCCAGAGCGCCCACCGCCTCCAAATCGAGCACACCATCATCAGCGCCATCAAGGCCCTGGGCCCGGAGCTCATCCTCACGGCCGTGCCGCTGGCCGACGGCAAGGGCGGCATGCAGCTGGAGCGCTCCTGGCTCCTGCCGCTGCTCCGCGAGGGCGCCAACGGCGCCAGCCTGCAGTTCTTCAAGGAGAGGATCGTGCCCCTGGCCATGGACAGCCAGCAGAAGTGGCGGCAGTTCGCCGACGCCAAGAACACCGCCTCGGCGCACATCTACGAGCTCCTCTGCTGCCAGCTGTGGGGCCTCTTCCCCGGCTTCTGTCGCCAGCCCCGCGACCCGGACTACCTCCGCCAGCTGGCCCCCACGCTGGGCGCTGCCCTCGAACGGAATCCGGAGTTCCGGCCCCCGATCTATGACGGCCTGTTGGAGCTCCTCGCCGACAGCCAGAGCGCCGAGTGCCACGAGGCCATCGGCCAGTACGCGAAGAACTTCCTGCCGCGTCTCTTCAACCTCTACACCCAGAAGCCGAGCGGCACCTACGAGGCGGAGCAGCGTGGCCGCGTCTTGGACGTCATCCGGCTGTACATCCTCCGGGCCCCGGCCGAGGTGCAGGCCCAGCTGTTCGAGACCGCCCAGGGCCAGCTGGCGGCCAGTGCCCTGGCCAGCTTCGAGTACGACGCCCTCTTCGACATCAACGCGGCCATCGTGCGGGTCCAGAACTGCAAGGCCATCCAGGCGTACGCGGACAAGTTCATGGTGCCCGTGCTGAAGAACGAGAAGTCCAAGCTGGTGGCCAAGGACGAGCAGAAGCTGAAGAAGCAGCAGAGGAAGACCTACGAGTGGGTGGAGGACTATGCCATCTCCAGACTTGTTCTAATCCCTGTCCCTGTCTTTGCAGACTCCTCCGCGAACTGATGACCTCGGAGCAGCCCTCCTGCCAGAAGTTCACCCGCAAGAATGGCATCTCCCTGCAGCAGCTGCTCCTCGAGGCATTCACCACCAGCTGCAGTGTCTGCCAGGCGGCCAGGCTATAGTGGGTGTTCCGATAAGATTATCCTTCGTGGAAACTAACTGGTCCTTCCTTTCCAGCTGCTTGAAGTCCCTGCTGGAGGGGCGGAGCAATCTCACCTACAACGACCAGCTGGTGATGAAGACCATACCGGAGGCGGTGCTCAACTACAAGGAGTTCTCCACCCGCAAGGAGCAGGTGGCCGAGCAGCTCATCAAGTTCATCGCCCAACTGTACCAGGATGCCGGCAAGATAAACGACTTTGTGGACATCCTGACGGCCGGCTTCACCGGCGACGAGTCCCTCATCACGAATACCATCCTGGCGTTCCGGGCTGTGCTCCAGCAGCAGGGCCAGCACCTGACAGTGGCCACCCTGGACTTTGTCCTCCAACAGGTCTCCGTCTTCCTCGTCCAGAAGTCGCGCCACCAGTCCGAGGCAGCTGTGGCCTTTCTGATAACCTTCATCAAGGTGATGCCCATTCCCCTGGTGGCCAATCACCTGGAGACCATAGTGAGTTTGTCCGGTTGATGGAGAGGATTCTAGTCACTAACTATCGGTCATCCCTCCCTCCTAGATGCGCTCCCTGTCCGCCATGACGAAGGACACGAAGCGCTACTGTCGCATCCAGATCGGCTACTTCCTGAAGAAGCTCTGCAAGCGCTTCACCACCGAGGAGCTGGCCCGCTTCGTTCCAGGCGACGACGAGGTCACCCACCGGCGGCTCAAGAAGATCAGGAAGCAGATGCGCCGGGACACCCGCAAGAAGCAGAACGAGGAGGCCCAGGCGGACAGCTCCGACGAGGAGCTGGTGGGCGGCCTGGAACAGAAGAGCTACACGTAAGTGTCCTTGAGGATCTCTGCCAGCACATCTCCCTTGACTCCTTTGTAATCCCCAGCATTGACGATATTTTGGCTGATTCCGACTCGGACTTGCCGGAGGACATGGAGGCCGAGGAGGAGGGTGGAGCGGCCGGCAAGAAGCGAAACAAAACCAAACCGAAGAGCACCTACATTCGCGAGGATCCCGACGAGATTGTCGATCTGGCGGATCTCAAGTCGATTGGCAATGTCCTGAGTGAGTCCTGGGATGGAATACTTTAGTGTCCTTTTTGGTAACTCCATTATCCTGCAGCCAGTGGCTCCGCCCAGTCGGCGGCCACCATCAAGAGCCTGAAGGCCAAGCCCCAGCTGCCGAACGGAGGCTTCAAGACCGCCGACGACGGCCGCCTCATCATCAGCGACAAGGCGCTGCGCGGCCAGGGCGGCGGCGACGAGGACTCCTCCTCCGATTCGGACGCCTCAATGGACGAGGCGGGCGACGCCAAGGAGCCCAAGGCCAAGCGCGGCATGGAGGAGGACTCCAGCGACGAGGAGGAGGTCCAGAAGCAGCAGTCTGTGGGCGGGAAGCGGAAACGCAAGGCCACCGATGCCCTGAGCATGCGTTCCGGGAAGACGACGGCCAGCAGTCGGTACACGGCCGGCGGCAAGGGCATCCACAGGCAGTTGGGCGCCAGCGGAGGAGGAGCCGGAGCTAGTGATGCCATGTCCGTCAAGTCTGGAAAGTCCACCGCCCGACCGGCGGGCAGCGAGTACGGAAGCAAGAAGGCCAAGGGGGACATGAAGAAACGCGGCCAGCTCGATCCCTACGCCTATATTCCGCTCTCCAGGAATAATCTCAACAAGAGGTGGGTGTCCTTGACTCCTTTTTCTGGTCAAGTAGAGCTCTACACCTACTAATCTCTCACATCTCTCACTTTTTATGATCAGGAAACGTTCCATGAACTCGCGGAAGTTCAAGAGTGTCTTGCGAGGAGCTGGAGCAGAGATCGGCGGAGGAGGAGGAGGCGGTGGAGGTGGAGGACGAGGAGGAGGAGGAGGAGGAAGGCCAGGTCGGGTGGGCAAGAAGTACAAGTAGTTCCCCAGACTGGACCATAAAGATATATAGAGGATAGTCGGCCGATAAGAGTTGATTACTTAGTTGATTACTTAGTTGATTACTTTGTTTATAAACCTTCGCGTATATCCGAGAATAAAAAATAAAATTAATTAAAAAATAAAAACAATTAAGACCAGAGTCCAAGTGTTACAAATAATTTATTATTGTGCTTTGTCGTAAATGCCAGGATACAAAAAGAGTCCTTAGTCCCCTACTCAGACACTGGAAGGGAGCAGAACATCAAATCCCAAAGTCCTTCTCGATGTGGGTCCTTCGCCACTCGCCCTCCGGGTCCAGGCCCGCCATTGTCTCCTCGATGAAGTGCATCTTGTTGTCGCCATCCACCAGGATGACCGTGTGGGTGCGACTCCCATACCCGTGCTCCGCGATATGGACGTTCAGGGAGCTCAGGCCCTCGCCCCAGTTGGGGGCGCGCCGCTTCAGCTCCACGTCCGGCCAGAACTTGTGCTTCTTCTTCAGCAACTGCATCAGGTGGCCGGCCAGGGCCTCCACGCTGGCCTGCCCGTGCTCCTTGACGATGGCCCGGAACTCCTCCTGGCCGTGGCGCACCTTTTCGAAGGGCGTGTGCGGCAGACTGTTCCCGAATCCGTAGCAGCCGCCGTTCTCGAACTCCTCCAGAGTGGGCGGCACGTTGCTCAGCAGCTTCACGCGGGCGGGCAGCGATGAGGCTCTGCGGATTAGTTTGGTTTAGTTGGCGTTTACAGAGAATAGTTCCACCGATCTTTTAAGCTATTCCGATCAAGGATCGGACGACATCTTCCTGAGATATGGACATTGTAGGGAGTCATACATGGACTTCTTGGATTTTTAAAGGGGATTCGCTCAGAAAAATGAAGAAAAAATATTTTCTTTCCAGATTTTGATGCAGAACGATGTGGAATCGATCCACGAGTCTTTTGAGATAGAATTCCGCGGTAGAATCGGACGATATATGGCTGGGATATAGTCATCGCTCTAGCCCACATGGGAGAAACCAGGACTTTGGTGGGGGACTCCACTTCAAAAAAATGTAGAAAAAATCTTTAAAATATTTTGTTTCCAGATTTTGATGCAGATTGATGGGGAATCGTTTCAGAAATCTTTTAAGACATTCCGTTCTTGAATCGGACAAGAATTGCCAAAGATATAGCCACCAATCTGACCCATATGGGGCGAAACTCATTTTTGAAGGAGTCTTCTTACAAATTTTGGAAAAAAAATGTGAAAAATATTTTGTTCTTAGATTTTAATGCAGATCGGAGGGGAATCGATCCATAAGTGTTTTAAGACATTCCGCCAAAGAATCGGACAGGAATTGGCAAAGATATAGCCTTCGATCGGGGACATATGGGGCTCCCCATGCATTTTCCTGAATTTTTAAGGGGACCCTCCAGAAAATTTGAGAAAAAATCGAAAAAATATTTTGTTCTCAGATTTTGATGCAGATTGATGGAGAATCAGTCCACAAGTCTTTTAAGACATTCCGCTTAGGAATCGGGTGAGAACTGGCAAAGATATAGCCACCGATCTGGGCCACATGGGGCAAACTCCATTTTTGGAGGAGTCACCTCACAAAATTTTTGAAAAAATCTAAAAAATATTTTGTTTCTAGATTTTTATGTAGACTGATGGGGAATTGATGTAGAAATCGATTAAGGTACTCCGCTCAAGGATCGGATCAAAATTGGAGAAGATATAGACACCGATCTGACCCATATAGGGCGTAACTCATTTTTGAAGGAGACCCGTCAGAAAATTTAAGAAAAAATGTGAAAAATATTTTGTTCTCAGATTTTTATGAAGATCGACGGGGAATTATTCTACAAATCTTTTAAGGTATGCCGCTCAAAAATCGGATGACTATCGGCAAAGATATAGACATAGCTAGAAGTGATATAGGAAATCCCGATTTTCAAAGGAAAAGGAAAGGAATCATAAAATTTTGAAAAATAAAGATGAAAAATCTGGATTAGTTATCTGGATTTAAGTGTGGATCAATGGAGAATCGAACCACAAATCTTTTGAGGTAGTCCGCTTAGGAATCGGATATATAGAGACCAAGATATAGCCCTCAGAGTGCGACATATAGAAGTTATAGTTCCTAGAAGTTGGCTTTCCTTTCTTTTGTTTTCCAAAATGAATAAAAATATTATCCTTTGGTCGTTTGGCCTTTATGGTGTTCCAATCAGTTGCTACTATTATGGCCAGGTACTTGGATTAATCACCAAGTTTGATTGATTTAGAATTAAAAAAAAAAATAAAATAAAAAAAAGAGTCTATAGCTGACAAGTGCCTCCAAGGACATAGTTCCCTCCACCCACCAACTCACCCAATCTCGATGGAGACAAAGTTAAAGGCACTGTACTTGGTGCAGTCCTTGAGGAGGTCCTGATTGTAGCTGAGGATGCTGTGCCGGTCGTCCTGCTTGGCCACAAAGTCGGCCACGATCATTCCGCGTCCTAGTAAGAAATGATCATTACTCGAAGGGCAGTGCACTTTCTTGGCAGAGTTGTGGTTCGAGGAGGTGGTGCTAGAGCTAGTGATAGTATTGGTGGTGGGGCTATCTGAGACTGGGGTGGAGCTGTGGTTCTTGGCATTGCCATTGCTGTTGTTGTGATTATGCGGTTGCAGAATGTGCTTCTTGGTGGGCACTTCAGAGCCACATGTTTCAAAATCATAAAAAAAAGCAAAAAAAACGATCATGAAACGAAGAAAGTTTCGCAGAAAAATGTGAAAGTTAGATCAAGCCCGTGGGTGTTTATGGTTTTATGGATGTGCGTGTCAAGAGTGCCTCTGGATTAGTGACTATTCCAAAAAAAATTAAAAAAAAATTAATTTTTTACCAACTGCATCGCGGGGCTTGGGCTCTCCGGTGAGATTCAGGAGAGCCCCCACCTTGAAGACCTCGCCGGAGTGTCCAATGGCCAGCCAGGTGCCTCCCTCGCGGCCCGGTTCCAAGTCTATGCCTGGAAATTGGACGTTTTTTAAGGTGTTTTGATATAAAAGGTTGTCTAAATAATTTTGACTAAATATTACTAAGATTTTGTATTTTTTTTTAGCATTAAAGATTTAGGTTTACTTTTTTGAAAGCCTTTCTTTTGCCTTTTTTCAAAAATCATTTAAAATCTCAAAAAATTGTCCAAGAAATTCTTCTATTTATTTTTTTCTCTAAAGTATATTAATTAAAATAATTATTTTTTAAGACCTCTACTTTGTAAAAATTTCAAAAATATTTCTAACAAACATTTTAACCTTTTTTTTTACAGTTTTCTAAGATTTTTTCACCCAAAAAAAATCTAAAAAAAGCCTTTCAAGTTTCTATAAATTTTAAAAATATTTTAAACAAATATATTTACCTTTTTTCTTCCCAATTAAAATCTAAAAAAAATAAAAGAAACCCTTTCTCTTTAAATCCTGCACCACTTACCGCCATAAACATGCTCGGCATTGCTCCACTTGGCGGCCGTCTGGGTGTTCCTGGCGAAGAACTCGTCCCGGTTGGAGGCCAGGATGAGCTTGTAGCCGCCAGCCAGGGGCTGCGAGTCGGCGCAGAAGAATATCACGCACATCTGGCGGATCGGTGGGATGCAGAAGGAAAGGAAGCGCTGGTGTGAAATCCACGAAAGGCGTCGAACAACTGGTGGGGGTTGTGGGCTTCAGGCTCTAATCTATTCAGTCGACACTCTCGCCGTGTGTGTGTGGGGTTCAGTGGCAGGTCTCTTTGTGGCGCGAGGCGGTTCTGTGGCTCGATTTTATCAAAAAATTAAAGCTGATACAGTCTTATCCGTTGTTTGTGTTTCAAAATAAAATCGTAAACGCCGCTGCCGCTAATCTAAATGGATCTCCAAGATAGTATTCGAATAGATATGTTAGACTCTCCGCAGTACTTCTCAATGGATTCCGTCCTTACAACATTGTAGGATTTCCTCCAAGGCCTCTTTCGTTCAATTAACTTTGATCTTGGCGTTGCTTGTTTTTGTTTTGCTTTCTTTTTACTTGTTTTTTTTTTTGGCGTTGCCAGCTGAGCGAACCGATAACAACCGATAACGGTAAACACTCGAAAAAATTTATTGCACATCCAGATAAGATATGTGTAATTTGGTGCTTGAGTTTAAAAAGTTTGGGGTTCACTTAAGGGTATAAAAGGAATTACAAAATATATTTATTTTTAAAATTAAATCTAAGCTTAAAAAACAAAATATTTTTAACTCTAGCCAGATAACAATTATTTTCTTAATTTTAATTGTAAATTAACAAAAAAAAAACATAAAAACTAATACATTTTATAAATTAAATATTAAATATTCTTAAATAATATTTTTTTTTTCAAATCGCGCGCCACCAATCACTGTTTCCGTTTGCCATTCACATTGGTATTTCACTGGCATGGTCACACTGCCCGCCCGAACAGCTGTGCGAAAGCTAAGGGAGCCAAAAAAAAAAAAAACACAACCAAAACGAGCGAGCAATGAAAAGCGAAAGAACAACAATCCGAAAAGTTTATAGTATTATTAACCGAAACGAAGCGGCGTGCGCACACTGTGGCTGGCTGCGAACCGCGTCGGTTGTTTTATTTTCTCCACCGGACCACCTTATCGCCGATAAAAGCCTATTAGAAACATAAATAACTA
This sequence comes from Drosophila monieri, assembly GCA_035047585.1. NCBI lineage: Eukaryota > Metazoa > Arthropoda > Insecta > Diptera > Drosophilidae > Drosophila > Drosophila monieri. Next base: position 6,361,347 of record JAWNPJ010000061.1, on the reverse strand, counting down.
GAGAGACGAAATATAACAACAACAACAACGATAAAAACAAAACAGTCATAGCCAAAGCAACAACAACAACATCAATAACAACAAAATGATAGATTTGCGAGTGCACTTGAATAAAAAACTGAAATAAAATGTTCTCGAGAAGGTGCAAAAAATAAATGCAAAGAAGAACAGCTCACGCACACCTGCCCGATACCTGAATTTCAAATTTCAAGACAATTTAAATACGAAAAAAAATATACGAATAAGAAAAAAAACAAAAGAGAGGGAAAGAAAGTAAAGCTCAAGTGAAAATCAGGCCAAACCAATTGTTATTTTATTCTTTTTTTTTTTTTTATTTTGGTCTTCTGTTTATTTGTTCTGTGTCTCTTTTTTTTTTGCGGTGTGCTTTATTTTTTTATTTTAATTTTTTATTTTTTTTTTTGCAAGAATAACAAATGAAACGCGGCTCAGATACCAACTGAAGAGTACCAAGTGTTTGTTTTTTTTTTTTTTTTGAAATCAGAAATGGAATTCCTGGAGAACCTTTTCAAAAACCTACAAAGCCTATTGTGTGAGTAAGAAAAAATGCTACTGAAAATACAGAAATATTTAATAATATTATATACTTTTTTGATCCTTTACTGCCTTCTAGCATCGTACATCGATCTGGATTATTCGTTATGGCTTTATCGTTTCTTGACCCCGCTGATTGTCACCTTTCTTTTGCCGCTGGTCTTCGTGGCCCTCATCTACATTTCCTTTTTTGGTTCTCTTCATGTACAAGCTGCACAGGTAAGCGGAAATGGCAAAAAAAAATAAATACGAATTAAGGAAAAAAAAACAGAAACATAAGCGGCGGCAGAATGGAAATGCTTCCAGTGAGTACTAGAATGTCTGGGAAGTAATTACACACTCTCCCACTCTCTCCGTCTCCGTCTCCTACTCACACTCCTCCCTCTGCAATGGCCCTCTCTTGCTAGCCCGATCGCGCAGTTTTTTCCGTTTTCTTTGACCCCCTCTTCGGTTCTCTTCGGTGGGGGCCGCCTTTTGTCTCTGGCTCCCTCTGGCTGACACATGTAATTAAAAAGAGTGGGAGCCGAGCAAGGGCTCCCTCTCTCTCTCTCTCTCTCTCTCTCAGAAACTTCAAATAGTGTTGCCAGCAGACAGCCAAAAATGGAAAACTTGATAAAATGGCCAGAAACTAAGGCTAGGATCTAGCCAGAGATGCATCACTGCCTCGAACTGCCCTCCAAAGAGCCCATTTCATTGCACTTTTGGCCAACTTGAGCCGTTCTGGCCCTTGGGCCAGCGATCGGCATTGCCAACAAGTGGTCCACCTTGCCAGGCCCTGCCTTGCCCCTGTCGGTGTGTGCTGGTGCGCTTTATTTATCTTCCATTTCTAACTCTCTAATGCCCAACCGGTTGGCCATGCTAATTAGCTGAGAAGCTCCACTACCCAGCCCCTGGTCGATGGCCCTAATGGCTTTAACTAAATTGTGACTAACGATGCCTGCAGTTTACAGATAATTGCACTTCGAGAAATAATTCTTTTTTTTTAATGTTAATTATTTTTAAATATTTGTAAAGTTTTGCTAAAAATATGGTCATACTACGGGCATAGTCTATCTAAGAGTTAAGGCTTATTTTTCCAAAATGATCAAAAATAAATATGACCATATTTTTCTTAATTATTTTTAAATATTTGTAAAGTTTTGCTAAAAATATGGTCATACTACGGGCATAGTCTATCTAAGAGTTAAAGCTTAGTTTTCCAAAATGATCAAAAATAAATATGACCATATTTTTCTTATATTACCCTCAAATATGGTCATACTATTACTCATCATACTAATTATAATTTTTTTTGTTAAGTTTATCATAAATATTTGTTTAGATTTCTATATATTTCCAAATATTATTTGAAAATGTGTGTCATATGGTCATACTATTTATTAAAAACTTGTCTAAAATCAAAAAGTATTAGTGTAAAGGTGATATGGCCAGTTTATCATAAATATTTGTTTAGATTTCTATATATTTCCAAATATTATTTAAAAATATGGTCATACTATTTTTTAAAAACTTGTCTAAAATCAAAAAGTATTAGTGTAAAGGTTTTTGAATAATTATTTTCTTTATTCTTAAATTGTTTTTTAAGTTTTTCGCAACAAGTTCTGAATAATAATATAAAAAATAATAATTTTTGTACTACCAAGTACCCCCTAGTTTTTCTCAGTGCCCTTGTTATCTATTTTTTTAAGTACAATACAAAGCGCTGCTAAACAGTTCGATAAGCGGGCCAAACCGAAAGCCCTCCACCCCGGCCCGGCCTCCCAGCCCAGAAAGCCACAACAAGAACACGCCATGGAACGCCATTTGTGGCTCCCCTTCCCCAACATTATGCGACATATAGTATATAGGATTAGTAATGCCTATCGGTTCATGGTCACTCGGTAATCACGGGAATTATAAATCCATAAAAGATGACATGGCTGCGAAATGCAATTATCGAAACTACCTCGCTCTGAAATCCCTCCCCATAAGAGTGCCTTTTATGGCCACTCAGCATTTTTTTTTAAATGCTATTTTTTATAAAGAAAAAAAAATTATTACTCTGGAACGATAATTGTTATCACTGGAAATAATTACAAAAGATAAATTGCAATTAAAAACTTCCATAATTTCATTAATTCCAAAATTCAAAATCCAAAGTGGAATGGAAACAAAAAAAAAAAAAACTGAAACTGAAACTGAAAGTTGAAAAGGTCAGTTCAGGTTCTCTAATTAATTGCCAAGAATTTGAAAGAAAAAAAAAATATAGGGAGGCGCCCCACTGATAACCGAGTTTAAATTTAGTTGGCTGCCTTCTCCGATCCCAGGTGTTATCAGCATAAAATTCGTGTCCCATATCAAAGAACTTATAAATCAATACATGTATTCAGAGTCTGTGTACATATATGCGCTCAGATCAGGCTCACCTTGGCGCTAAAAAACTGCGTTTAGTGGCGGCCCGGCCTGATAACAGAGTTCATTCACAAGGCTTCTGGCCACTTGGCGACCAAAACAAGCCACCACTCTCGCCCGGACGGGCCAACCACATCGAATGGCAGGAAATCTTCAAAGAACGATTCGTTTTTTATTTATTTTTTACACTTTTGATGAAATATTATTTAGATTTTGGTTGTTTTAAACTATATTTTAGTTTTAAAAAAGGTAAAGTGGCTAGGAAGGGCCTTGAATCAAAGGAATAAGCTGCAATATTTGCATAGTATTAAATATATTTTTTAATTATTCATTTAACAAAAAATATATGCACTTAAAATAAATAATATTAAGTTAAAAAATATTATAGTAAACAGTTAAGTTAAAAAATATTAAGTTATAAAACAGCTACGAGGGGCTTTAACTCAAAGGCAAAATATGGAAATATTTACGTAATCTTAAATATATATTTTAATTATTCATTTAACAAAAAATATATGCACTTAAAATAAATAATATTAAGTTAAAAAAAGGCAAATGTGGAAATATTTACATAATATTATATATATATTTTTATACCCCTGCAGAGGGTATTATAATTCGACCCTATAAGATAATAATAATTAAGACATCTCCGACCCTATAAAGTATATATATTCTTGATCTGGATCACCTCCTGAGTCGATATATCTGCAAGGGTATATCAACTTCGGCTCCGCCCGAAGTTAGCTTTCCATTCTTGTTTTTTTATTTAAAAAACGGGTACAATGACTATAAGGAAAGGTTTAAAAAATATAAAATATATAAAATATATTTTATTTATAAAAAAAAAAACAAAATATAATAGAAGATATTTTCCCAAAAACTACAAGGAGATCTTTTGATGCAAGAGCCATGGTTGCTCAAAAAAATAAAATATTTTTGGAAAAAATGTATTTTGGAAAAAAAATTAAGAGAACCCATCATACAGTTCGTGGTGGAGGCTAGTAGGGACCATTGCACCTCGAAAATAAAAAAAAATAAAAAGGTAAAGGAGCTAATGAGTGCCCAGAGAGGTTGCAAGTCCTCCTCACAACTTAACAGACGACTTTTAGGGAGACTTTGCCTTGAAAGGGCTAGAACCAATTGAGAATCATAGAGGCCCAAAGGCGTTAGGAAAATAAAAATCACTCATACGCCATGTAGTACCAAAGTTTCTACTTAGTTCATGTTTTCAAGTGTTTTTTAATATTTAAAATAATTATTAAAAACTAAAGATGCTTTATTGGATTAATAAAATCATTTAAAATTATAAATTACAACTTTTTTGAATAAAACCAAGTACTAATACCTTCGAATAGAGTATTTAATTGAAAGATTGTGGCTTTTCTTAACAAATTTTGTAGTTGTGTGAGTTGCAGTTTTGTGTTTTAGCTTTTTATACCCTTGCAGAGGGTATTATGATTTTGGTCAAGAGTGTGCAACGCAGTGAAGGAGACATCTCCGACCCTATAAAGTATATATATTCTTGATATATATCTTAAACAAAATATTAATACAAAAAAAATAATAATAATTTAAAAAAAACCTAAAAGAAGCGCTTTAAAGCCAAGTCTAAGAATTATATCCTGACACTTTAAGATAAAGTCTGGTTTTAGTTTAAAATTTGTGGGATTTGAATAGTAACTCCAATCATATCATATTTTATTATATCTTCCATGTAATATCCTAAAAAAAAAGATCTCTCATACTTATAGTACCATAACTCTTCAAATATTCAAAAATAAAATAAATATTTAAAAAATAAATGGAATAGAATAATGAATAAATAAAATAATAAATAATAAATATTATTAGATAGATGGATAATCCCACCATATATGTATAGATAGAAATAGATAGATATTCCTAAAAATTATCCTTAAAAAGGATAACTCCAAAGAAGCTCTAGTTCCAGAAGATATATCTTCCAAGAGGCTAGAACTAGACTAGAACTCTAGACTAGACTAGTACCAGACTATCTACAAATGATATACCTTATATCTAAGGTCTATCGTTAACCCTCTAGTAACACCCTTAACCCTCCTATGCTCCCCAGACAAGTGATCATGAGGGCCGTGCAAACGGACCGCAACTTCTGGCGGGTGGGACGGAAAATAGTGGCCGCCATCTGGGATGCCCATGCCCGGATCTACCACGGCTACGATGTGATCGGCCTGGAGAACATACCCCAGGAGGGGCCGGCGCTCATCGTCTACTACCACGGCGCCATACCCATCGACATGTACTACCTGAACTCCCGGATGCTGCTGCAGCGCGAGCGACTGATCTACACCATTGGTGACAGGTTCCTGTTCAAGCTGCCCGGCTGGGGCACCATCTCCGAGGCCTTCCACGTCAGCCCCGGCACCGTGCAGTCCTGCGTCAGCATCCTGAAGGACGGCAATCTCCTGGCCATCTCCCCGGGCGGGGTGTACGAGGCCCAGTTCGGCGACCACTACTACGAGCTGTTGTGGCGCAACCGCGTGGGCTTCGCCAAGGTGGCCCTGGAGGCCAAGGCCCCGATCATTCCCTGCTTCACCCAGAACCTGCGGGAGGGCTTCCGCCAGGTGGGCATCTTCCGGACGTTCTTCATGCGGCTCTACAACAAGGTCCGCATTCCGGTCTATCCCATTTACGGCGGCTTTCCGGTCAAGTTCCGGACCTACCTGGGCAAGCCCATTGAATACGACGAGAGTCTGACGCCGCAGGATCTGCAGGTTAAGGTAAGCAATGTCCTAAGGCTGTTCGTTTGTCCGCTTGTCCGTCTGTCCGCGAGTTGTCTGTCTATTTCCAGCTCTTAGAGCCAAGCTGGGCCTTAAAGCTTTATGAACTAAGCCTCAAATCGTCTGCAGGATCTTTAGGTTAAGGACAGCGATGCTAAGCAGGTTTCTTCATGAGCGAGTGTCCGCTTGTCCGTCTGTCCGCGAGATCTCTGTCGATTTCTATCTCCTAGAGCCAAGCTGGGCCTTAAAGCTTTATGAACTAAGCCTTTAATCATCCGCAGGATCTTTAGGTCAAGGATAGCGATGCTGAGCATGTTTCTACTTGCTCGGGTGTCCGCTTGTCCGTCTGTCCGCGAGATCTCTGTCGATTTCTTTCTTCTAGAGCTAAGCTATGCCTTAAAGCTTTATGAAATAAGCCTCAAATCGTCTGCAGGATCTATAGGTTAAGGAAAGCGATGCTAAGGAGGTTTCTTCATGAGCGAGTGTCCGCTTGTCCGTCTGTCCGCGAGTTCGCAGTCTATTTCCAGCTCTTAGAGCCAAGTTAGCCATTAAAGGTTTATGAACCAAGCGTCCAGTCGTCAAAAAACTCTTAAAAAATGTATAATTGTGTAGTTAAGCTTATTTTTTTTTATTTTTTTATTGGAAACAGGTTGCCACCGCCATCGAGGAGCTAATCAACCAGCACCAGCGGCTGCCTGGCAGCATTCTGATGGCCCTCCTGGACCGCCTGCCCTCCTTCAGGCGGCGTGTCAAGAAAAAGGACGAATAGGGCTCCTGAGAGAGGTCTGGAGGAGGAGGAGGAGGAGGAGGAGGAGGAGCTGTCGTTAATCCCATTTCCGTATATCGTTCATAGAGAGATTGACTTTGGTTCTCGGCCATAAAAAGACTTTGTTCCATGTACTTCAGCGATGTGTGAGGCAGCGCCATATACACTCTACACAGATGTATATACATACACGATTATATATATATATGTATACATATATAGGCCTATCACGGTGTATATAGTTTTGTAATTTTATAATTTTATAATTAATTTTTGTAAATGTTTCTATTTTTTAATTTCTTGATGAAATCCACTCTCTTATCTGTCTCTCAAGACCAGACAACCCACCAGATAGCATCCCCCCCTTTTTTTCAAAAATAATTTCTTTTAAGCAGAAACTTAAGTCAGAGACCGAACAAAGATACTTTTTTTTACCTTAAACACTTATTCTCCTTTTTTTTAGTGCAATCTTGAACAGATTAAACAATTATCTAATTAAGTTTAAAACTTTTGTACTTTTTATGCAAAGCAGAATAAAAAAAAACCATATATCTCAGCCTGTGTGTCTGTGCGAGTGCCTGTTTTGTGCAAGAGTGTGTGTGTGTGAGTTGTACAATTAAGGATACATTAATTAAGGAGCTCTTGTATAAAATATAGAAGTAATATCGAATATTCCATGTTTGTGAGACGTTTTCCCAGGCAAGCTATAGGACCCAGAAAGTCTACAAGAATTCCCAATTAGAAAAATAAAATTAAAATAAAATGTTAAAGCATAAATGTTTAGAAAAAAATATAAAAAATGTAATTTTTTATTTGGGTAGAGGAGAAAGGTATAAAAAATAAATAAGGATGTGAGGGGAGATTAAAATATTTTGTATTTATTTTTAATAAATCGTAAAAAAATAAAATAAAAAAAAGACTTACCACCAACTGTACTTTGAGAAAAGCAACTGTACATATCCACACATCTACAACTGTATATGCTTTTCCCGTTAAAGTTAACGGGTCTTCAGGCTGAGGACGCCGCGGGCTTAGGATGCCCCCCACACACACACACACAGGCACTTGTTTGAGCAAAATGGAGTCTCAGTTTTGACTTTCGCTTTAATCCACTATTTAAATTTAAAAAAACTGTATAAAAAGCTATACATTTTCATTCATGATTTAAGAATTAAATATATGAGAGGTTTCAACTAGTTCTATGACAGAGTTTAGCGGATTTACGGATTTCAAACACACACACACGCGCGCGCTTTGAACCGGTAACATACACCTGTCGAACTACTCCCACGATTTAGGAGTTTCCGGACTATTTTAAGAAGATATTAACCAGATCTTCTAACAAAGAACCATTTTAAACAAGATCTTGATTTAAAAAACTAGTAATTAAGCACAAAATTAATTAAAACCGAGAGCAGAACGAAGGAAAGCAGGATTTGATCGATGGCGGATCAGGAACTGCCAACTGGTTGCAACAGTACCTTTCATACTTCCCAACACAGGTGTTGTGCAACACTGGCAAGGAGTTGAGCGCCAAAAAGGATCATTTTTGAACTTAAAATCTAACAAATCTAGAAAATATAATGAAACACAACTCTATTTGAATTTTTATATATATTTTTTGTTGTCATAATTTTAAAATTCTTCTATTTAACGCTAAATGACTGAATTTCTTAACTTTTTTTTCCATTTCACTCAATATTTTCCACTTGAAAGTTTCTTAAGTTTGTACAGCAACTGGAAACTGGAATATCCACTAAAAGATTATACCTTTCGTACTTCCCAACACAGGTGTTGTGCAACACTGTCAAGGAGTTGAGCGCCAAAAAGGATCGTTTTTGAATTTAAAATCTAACAAATCTAGAAAATATAATGAAACAACTCTATTTGAATTTTTATATATATTTTTTGTTGTCATAATTTTAAAATTCTTCTATTTAACGCTAAATGACTGAATTTCTTAACTTTTTTTTCCATTTCACTCAATATTTTTCACTTGAAAGTTTCTTAAGTTTGTACAGCAACTGGAAACTGGAATATCCACTAAAGGATTATACACAATTTTAGTAAACTACGTTAGGATAGTTGAATCATTCACTTTTGGCAAGGAATTATATATTTAAACTTTGAAAGTAATAGACTCTACATGTAAGCCGTCTTCTATTGCATAACTTAGCATAAAAATCTTCACTAATAATTGGTACTATTTTTTAAATAATTGATATTTGGTTAAAAAAAACATCCTAAAACCAATACAAGCTACAAGAAATCATAGAACCAGTATTGTTTCAATTGTCATTCGTTTTTAGGCCAATATTACTGAAGACTTTGGTTTTTAAGAAACTATCCTATTCACAATATAGATCGTTATTAGTTTTTAGGAATCCAGCGGCAGGGATGTTCGATGAGGAACTCACAGCAGATTGATCGAAGGGGAGGGCCGTGGGTGCTCAGTAGTGCTCGGCCATGAGAAGCACCACCGTAGCCGTCCAGCCGGTGAAGACATTACAGCCCTTGCCCTCGCCGGTGGTGTCATCGTACTGCTCCCACAGGTAGCCGCTCTTCTTGTACTGCTTGAAGATGTTCCCCACCAGGTTGTCCCGCAGCTCGGCGTATATCTCCCGGGCGAGGGCGGCGTTCGGTCCCTCGATGTTGCCATAGTGATGCAGTGCCTTGGCCGCCAAGTAGTTAATGTTTATCCAGATGGGGCCGCGCCAATACGGCGGATCGTGTTCCGTGTTGCGTTTCATGTACAGAGGCGACTTCTTCGACAGCGACCGGAGGCCATAGTTGGTCCACAGCTGCTCCGGATCGCGGAGATCGTGCAGCATCTTGGTGAGATGCGGCGAGTCATGGTCCAGCTGCTCGAGCAGCAGGGGGAACAGGTTCACATAGCCGAAGGTGGAGTCCACAAACTGATAGCTCGGCTCCTCGCCCGCCACCCGCACCATTTCCGGCTGCTGGTAGTTGTGATGCTGCTGGTGCTTCGGTGTCAGCGCCGGCGGGCGCTTCAACTTCACCTGATCCGTGTGCAGGCCCCAGTCGGCGTACTGATCGCTGTACGGCGCCAAGTGGAGCCGGTTCAGCTGCTCGTTGTCGGTTAGGAAGGAGGCGGTCTCATAGTACTTGGCATCGTCCTTGCCCAGGATGCTGGACAGCTCGGCCATCACACTGGCGGCCAAGGCGATCCAACAGCGCAGATCCAGGTGCCGTTCCCGATCCGTGGGATGCGAGGCTCTCGGATAGTCGTCCAATCCGGAAGACAAGCTCTTGGGGTTCAGTTCCCGCTGCGTTGTGGCATTCCGGCCGCGCCACAAATACGTTCCCAAGACTTCGCCTAAAAAAAGAGAGAAAGAGAGGTGACACATGATTCAGAAAGAGATGGCACTACAATATCCTCATACCTCGTTGCGTGGTGTTGTACCAATTGAACCAGGTCTGAACCCGGGGATAGAGACGCTCCAGGATGGCCAGGCGACCCTTCTGGGCCAGCTCCGCCCGGTGGCTGGTGAGGAGCTTCCTCAGCGTGAGGAAGAACGTTGGCGGATTGGCGTTGCTGTTCCGCTGGGTGACGAACTCCTCTGGCACCTTGGCCAGCGCCTCCACGCCCAGGATCTGCTCGCGGGGTATCCATCCTTCGACGTTTAGCAGATCGAACCAGTGGCATATGATGTCCAGCTCAATGTCCACGTCCCAGGCACTGATCAGCAGGCCGTGGAAGCCCTCGTCCCACAGAAAGCCACGTGGAAAGAAGCTGCGCGACGGCACGGCCGTGTAGAGGGGCGCCTTCCAGTACGGCACCGGATTCTTCGTGTGGACCGACTGCACTCGACTGGAGCCGTAGAAGTAGCCGATGCCGCCCAGCATGTTGCTGAGAGCGTTGCGGGCGAACCGCACCTCCTCCGGCGAATGGCCCTTCTTCTTCAGCTGGAAGCGCTCCTCGAAGCTACGCTCGAACTCCGTGATCTTGGCCTGCAACGAATCCTGGTAGGCCCGGCCCGTCGGCGGCTTGGGAATGGACTCGCCAAGCGAGAAGCCCGACGTGGACTGATAGGTTATGTCCAGGGTAAAGTCCACCTCCGCCGTAATCTGGATGGCGATAAAGTTCGGTTCCGGATTCGACGAGGGCAGTCCGTTCTGGGAGACTATTTCGCCGGGCAGGCCGATGAACCGGTTGCCCCGCTTGTCGGCAAAGGCGCGGAAGTGCGAAAAGAGCGTGTCCTTCAGCTTGCTCAGCGAGGGCGCCACCGTGCTCAGATAGGACTTGTGCAGGATCTTGCCCTTGACGGCATGGAATCGCACCTGGAACTCGCCCAGGCCATGAGTCTCGCCATAAACACCCGGCTCCGGGCTCTTGTCATCCGACACGTACTTGATGTGGCCCAGGGTACGTTCGTCCAGTGCCACGTACCAAATGAGGGAGATGCTCTTGTCCCAGGCCCGGGTGGTGTTCCTCACAGATATCCTGGCCGTCCAGTCGCCGCCAAACTGCTTGCCCTCCGGGTACTTGACGAACGAGGTCTTCAGTTCGAAGGGATGGTCCTGGATCTCCTGGACGCCGAAACTCCGGCCATCGTGATGCGTCCAGCCGTAGGAGTCCAGATTGTCGCCTTGCTCGCACCAGTGACGGATGCCATGGCCGCCGGGACCCAGATTACTGGGCGTGTACCACATCAGACCCATCACCAATGAGTGAGGATCCCGGGTCTTCAGCCCGAAGTACGTGAGAGGGCGGTAGGAGCCCCAGTAGCGGTCCGGTTGCTCCAGACCAGCGCCAACCACCATCTTCTGGTGGTCGAACGGCGTGTTGACGCGCGTCTCCAGGTAGCCCAGATAGCCAAAGTAGGAGGCTATCACTAGGCACACGCATCCAATCACCGTCTTCCATTTGTCCAGCATCAGATTAGGGGACAAACTGAAGCGGGTGCCCTTTTTCTGTTTGGAGTTGTGGGATGCTGCTGCCGCTGCCGCTGCCGCCGCCGCAGCTGCGGCTGCTGACGCCGTCGAGGTCGACGGTGCGGAGCCGGAGGAGCTGCCCGCCCGCGAGGATCCTCCGCCAGCATTACGGGCCATTTTCCGGGTTCTGAGCGCTATTTTTTTGCAGTTTTTAGTCAATTTTCAGCGGTTGTTTTTTTTCGCATCGCTCCCCGATGGTTGCCAGATGGTTGAAAGGGCCACGAATCGATAACGGAAAGGCCGATAACAAACTCCAAAAATGAGCGCCAAATTCAAACAATTCGTTTATACAGCTTACACATATATTATTATATATAAAGTTTACATTATATTGACAAGAATATATTATTGAAGAGAAACAGAAATTCCTAAAAAATAATTTAAAAGTCTACCCATTCCAATAAATTATTTTTCAATTTAAACTACTAACAAAGGATACCGGAGCAATCTCCATTAGCAACTATCGGTGGATCGTCGAACCAATATTCTTCGGGAAGCGAAAACCAGAACATATTTTTTGCATCATCATTGCACTGATCTGAATTAGCTTCAACGATACCCTGGACACAGGAACCCGAGGAGGCTGTCTTGAAACTAGTCCAGCTCAGGACAGGACTCGTGGGCGGGGGTATGGCCCCATGTAGCTGGAGAAGGCAATTACCTTCGATTAGGGGACTTTCCAGGATCTGTTTGGCCACCGACTGATAGATGGTTTCCCGCACATCGTTCGACGATGAGGTGGCCTTTATACTGGTTATATAACTATCAGGATCGGGATCCATTTCAACTTTAGACAGTGGCCGGTTCGTCTTATTTGCCTTTGCTAACGTTCGCTTAACTTGCGGATTTCCATTCGGTTTTGGCTTTTGTTTTGGCACCGAATTTGGTTTTGAACTCGAATCTGTTTTTGGCACAGGATTCACTTCCCGACATCGCGTTGGGTTCGTGGTAGTGGGCCTTGTGGTGCACTTGGGCTTCCTTGTTGCTGCAGACGTCAAGGGCGATGTAATACGGCCATTCACGACTTCATTGCTTTTCTTCGCAAAAATCCCCGCTAGGTATTTATACATTTTTTTTTAGCTTGAGTCACTGAAAATTTGTATATATAATTTTACTGGTTTAAAACGTTTCGATTTTTATATTTTAATGTAGATCATTGCCTGATCCCTGTATATATTTTTCAAAGCCTGTTTATCTAATTTGAAATGATAATTTAAACTTGGCGCCAAGCTAAGGCAAGCATATCAAAAACCAGAGTAGCCAGACTTTATGATAATATCTGCGACGTTTAGCAACACTTCTTCCAGCACACATGTGCATTTCAATATTTTGATTCGTTTATTTACCTTTTTTTTGTGGCCACATAACACAAAAACGAAAGGATAATGAACGTCAGTGAGGACTTCAAGCCAGTGCCCACGAGGGCGCAATTGGCGCTGCAGAAGAAGCAGGCCACCAGCGAATTCAAAGCCCTGGTGTTTCACGAACCGCAATCGCAGCCAAATCGGCCAACAGATGCTAAGAAGAAGGATCCAGACACCGAAAATCCACTGAAGGGCAAGGGTGCCCAGTCAAAGGACATCAATCCGGAGTTTGACATCAAAAAGGCCCGCCATGAGGTCCTGAACTTCGCCAGGAACAATCAGCGCGTCATCAAGAACAAGAGGAAAATGGAAATCTTTCAGTTGGAGAAACTAGGAGCCAAGCCGCTGCCGAAGGCGTCGAAGAACTACAAGGAACTGAAGGATGAGCGCCAGCGCCTGAAGAACATCCGCGAGGAGCGCAAGAAGTTCCACCAATTGGGAAAAAATCAAACTGGAGCGGCAAGTGTCAAGTGCCGCACCAACACACAGAAGGATCGCAACCAGAAGAAGCGGGCGCCTGTTTCCAATATCGATCAGCACTATGGCAAGACGCAGCCCAAGTTCAAAAAGCGAAAATAGTCATACAATTTTTTTTTAAATTATGTTAAAGATAATATAGTTAAATATACTAAAAAGAGTTGCCAGCCCAATTCATTTCGTGGCCCTCTGGCAGCACTACCACCTTCCTGCAACCATATGGTCTTGCCCATCACTGGCACCAATCAGCCTTTGTTGATACGATTACGTGAATTATTTTTGCGAATTAAATTCCGTGAAATACTCAAAATCAAGCAGAAATGTTCTCTCCATCGCGTGCCCTTCGCCCGGCCTTGAGTCGCTGCTACACCCAGATCAAAGGCGGACCCGTTTCCGGCGGAAGCAGCAGTTCGAAAGCCCCAAAAGCTGGATCGCAGTCTTCCTCAGCATCCTCCGGCCAGGCTACCGTCACGGGACTCACCAGCAACTGCGTGAAGCCCACCACCGGACCCGTGGGACCCGGTGCCTCGGCTACTGGGGATTACAAAGTCCCGGAATACTACAGCTTCAACCGTTTTACCTACGCAGAGGCGGAGGTGGAAATGGCCAAGTACCGCTGCCCACAGCCATCGGCTCTCAGGAAGTAGACCGCTAATTACCAACCAATTGTAGTGAATGTAAAATAAACCAAATACGAAGCTTGTGAATGAATATAAAATAAATATTTTACTTATTGCAAATTGGCAAAGTGCTGGAAAGCACCAAAATGTCTAACAAGGTGGCAACTGTTAATAACAGGGCTGCAATTATCGGCAATTTGCCAACACTGATTTGTTTTCAGTACTGTTTCCCGACGAGTTAAGCAACACTGATGCTCTCTTCGTTTCGATTACACTCTCCTACTTTTGCTCTCCCAGTGTTCCAGTTTTCGACCAAGTCCGAGCGCGGGAATCATTAAATAAATAGTTTATACTATTAAGTGGCCACAAAAAGCGTATATTTGATCAATTAAATACTGGACTATAGCTGCAGCAGCTCGGGGCAACCGAAAACGGCAGCAATAACACAACAGAAAGGCAGCAGCAACAGCAGCAGGAACAGCAACATTAACAGCCAGCAACTGGCGTGTGTGTGTGTGGTACAGTTGGGTAGAAAAACATCGTCGTTAGCTGGCGGTGTTGCCACCTCGGCTCTGGCGATTATTGCCACCACTCTTGCGCTGCGCCGCAGCCGTTGTTGTGCATCTTGGCAAGTTTTAACGAGCAGTTCTGTCTTCGTACTGTTTTAAAAACAAAAAAACAAAAATACAAATAATTGAATCAGTTAGCAATTATCGCTTAGCGAGAGTCGATCGATCGAGAGAGCCCAGAATTGCCGTGAGAGCAGAAAGCAATTTAGCAATAATACTTGTGAGAGCCGCCAGAGAGGGAGAGCGCGTTGTGAAAGTGGCAAGCGAAAAGTGCTGGCAAAAGTAAAAACAAACTCCCGATAAAATGCAAAGCGATTTGCAAAGGTAAGAACGAATAATGTTGTACGATTGAGGAGTGATTTTAGTGCTAATGCGGGTCAATTTGTTGCTCATTTATATGTGTGTGTATATATGTGGTCGGCTGGCGCGCGAAAAAGTGACGAAAATAGGCGCCAGAGTTGCCAGAGCAGTCGTCTCTTCCTACATGCACACGCACACATGCATGCACTTGAACAGTAGTCCCTGCATAGTGCGGTCCATCCAAATTGGCTTCCAAATAAATAATAAAAAATAAACTATTCAGTCTGTGGGAATTTATGAATAAAATAATTTGTTCGCAATGCCCGTTGTACGGTGTGGCAGGTATGTGTGTGTGTGTGTGTGGCCTTTACATAATACACCGCAGTGGGGCATGACTGTGCGTCACATGCATGTAGGCACGGTTCACTGTCTCTGTTTTAATAAAATCTCTTTTGATTTTGTTGCATTCGAGGCACAAACGCAAATAGGAGGCACTTGGAAGGCATTCCACAGTGCAGCCCACGCCCCCATTAGGCAGCGACCACTGTACCACTGTACCACTGTACCCAATATATCTACATATTTTAAATCGTTGTAATAACGCTGCCCACATCTCTCCTCCACAGCTATCCATGAAAGATGCGAGCTGGAAAAAAACAGGAAGCTGATAGCGGAAAGACACGTCCTTGCATTGTCTACGTGAGGAATATACGGGAGGAGTTGCCAGGACCCGGTCGGCCGAGGAAGGCGACCCAACAGCAGCAGCACCAGCAGCAGCAGCGGGCGCAGCAGCAGTTGAAACAGGAACAGGAACAGCAACTAAGGGAAACACGAGGACGCCGTGCCGGCGGAGGTGCATCAGCAACGGCATCCATTCACGAGAGGCAGCCACCGGGCATCGCCCTTCGAACACGGCAAGTCGCCACGCCGCCGGTTAAGAGGCAACATCAGCTCGTCTCGTCGCCGCCTTCCCCGCAGAGGAAGGCCAAAGACACCATACTGGCCAAGCGACGCAACACCAATCTGTTGCTGGGGAACCCCATCCAGAAGGTTGGCGGTCTCAGCACCCGGCGCATCACCACACACACCGAGCCGACGCCGTCGCAGGCCCAGACACCCAAGATGTTCAAGAGCAAGCACCAGCCGGTGGCGATGAGTCCGCCGCCGACCATAGCGGCCAGTCGATCGCGGCGATCGATTAAACCGAATCCGAAGTACACCAGCGAGGACATGGTCACGCCAAAGTATTTGGCCGCCTTGGCGAGTGACTCGGGCAGCAGTCCGTCGTCGGTGGGGCGGCACAGGTCCAAGCAGATGTACCGCAACTCCAACGACGACATCAACGATCTGCTCGATCTCGACGAGGACGACGACGACGAGCTGGCGGACGCTGCCTTCAATCCCCAGCTGCACAAGTCGGACGACGACGATGACGACGACCTGAGCGAGGGCGAGTTCGAGGAGGAGCTGCGCCGCCCCAAGCTGCCGCCGGTGAAGCGCGGACGTGGACGTCCGCCGAAGGCCAGTACTCTGGCCAACACGCCCGGCTCGTCGCTGGGGAACACATCGGTGGCTTCCAAGATGGGCGCCTCAGCCGGACGCCCCACACCCAGCAGCCTGCAGCAGCTGCGTCGCAACATGGCCGTGAATATTGCTCGAAACAATGCCAGCCTAACGGAGGGATCTCATGTAGGCACCGCCAAGCGCAAGCTGGAGATCAACGACCGCGACAGTCCGGTGGCGCGCAAACGCATGGTCCTCTCCGCCATGGGGGGCAGTGGCCAGCGCAGCGTCCCCGTCGTCAATGGGGCCACCAAGTCGTTGGGCGGACACGGCGGCACATCGATTACTCAGCGCTCCAAGATGGGACAGCTGCGGATGGTGCCGCAGAGTTCGTCGGTGACGTTCAAAGTTAACACCGGCAGTGGTAGTCGCAGTGCATCGGGAAACTCGCGTGGCTCCGCGGGAGGCGGTGGTGGTGGCGCCTCATCGGCTGGCAGTGATTCGAAGCACAACAAGTCGGATGACGGGGACGACGTGCCCACGTTCACCATCGTCAACATACACGACATTATCAACCAGGACGATGTTCTGATCAGCAGAGCCAATATCAATGCCGCCGCCGCAGCAGCAGCAGCCGCATCCACGGGCGGCACAGTCGGCAAGAAGCTACCTGTGGGCCGGCCCCGCACCAGGGGCATCCCGCCCAACAGTAGCAGCGCGGCTGAGAAGAAGGCGGCGGCGGCGGCGGCGGAGAAGGAGAAGTCGATCCACTCGTCGGGTGGCTCGTCGCTGAGTAGTCAGAATCCACCCAAACGCATCAAGATCCTTGCCAGCAACTCGAGCAGCAACACCGCCAACAAATCCTACTCCGGGGGCTACAATCAAAACAAGAACATCCTGATGAAGCCGCAGCCACGCATCCTCAACACGGAGATGGGCAAGAGGACGCAGACCATGAAGCCGCTGATGAACATGGGCAAGGAGCTCTGTCCCACGGACATCGACACCGAGGAGGATGACCTGGAGCCCGATTTGGATCTCGACGATGATGAGCCGCCGGCCACGATAGTGACTCGAAGAAATGTCAAAGCGATCACCTTAACATCCACTCCGAATAATGCATCGGCCAGCAAGTGGAACAACAATAACAACAACAACAACAGCAACAATAACAATCGCCGAAATATCCTGTCAACGTCATCGGCATCATCGGTGAATGCCCGGACGGATAGGAAGCTATCGAAGCTGCTGGGCGAGTCCGGTTCCAGTTCGAGTGGTGGTGGGGGTTCTGGGGAGCTGACGCTCTTCAAGAAGCCCGGCATCAGTCCCCAGCGCCGAAGCAAGGAGAATCATCAGCTGAGGGACGACTCGAAGGATTCGGGTGCGGATGCCGGTGGATCGGAAGCGAATAGAAGCAGCATCACCAACAGCAGCAGCAGCAGCAGCAGTAGCCATCCCAAATACTTTCCGCCCGAGACGACCACCTTCTGCGAGGAGGATGGCCGTGTCGTCAAGAAGATCACCTGCTATGAGACGTGGCATGTGATTAGCACGGCCAAGGACTCGCCGGCGAAGACGACGCGACAGCAGCGCACCTGCCTGGAGCTGGCGCTCGTTAAGCTGGCCAACGTCGCCAGCCGGATCAAGCTGCCGTCCAGCAAATGGACCAGCAAGGTGACGCTCTACAAGGTGTCGCCAACGCTGATGCAGCGCCAGACCATGACCATCTTCACCGGCGACCTGAAGGTCTACAACATACCCGAGGAGGACCGTCACAAGTACCAGCCGTCGTGCGTCCTGTTCCGGCGCTCGGCCCTGGACCGGGCCAAGTGCCGGGTGCCGTACGATCGGGCCATCATCTTCAAGAACAAATGTTTCTACGCGAATATCGATGGGAAGCACGTGAACCTGCTGGGTGCCCCGGAATCGGTCAACACTCTCAAGGATGTGGAGATCCTGCTGGACATTGTCGATCGCCTGACACTCAATAGCGAGCTGGTGGAGATGGTGAGCACCACCAAGTGAGTCGGCCAGGACAGCAACTAGGACATGTATCACATTGTAAAAAAAAATACACCCGCACATCCAGACACACACACACACAAACACACACTCACACAAAAAAAAAAAAAAAAAAAAAAAAAAAAAAATCAAACACATACAACACAAACAAAAAGGACATTTTTTTATGATTTGTTTAATGCAATAGAAAGCCGATAATACTATAAAAAAAAAACAATTTTTTTTTTTTTTGATTAATCCATTAACTTAGTTTTAATCGTTAGTCTAGCGTAATTACCTATATCTTAATATCATAGAACAGAGACAGGACATGTATCAATGTACTATATATAATATATATATATAGGTATATATATACACCCCCACACACTCACACACACCCCAAAACACTTATACCAATCGGCAATGGATAATATAATAATATACCTTAATTCTAAATGAAATCAGCGAAGGATCCAATCTTAATAATTCTATTTTTTTAATCCTGATAGCCCCCTCCCTCCACCCTCCCCCCTTAAATGATAATTGATCAATTTTTTAACAAACAACAGTTATGTAAATCGTAGTATATATACATAGGCAGTATATATATATTTATATATATATATACATATTTAATACCGAGCGTACATGGGTATGAGATGTTAGCGCTGAGGAGGAAAGTTAGTTGGTAAGTTGCGTGTAAATTTAATTGAAAAAGTCCCCCTTTAAACATTATACAAATAAAAGAAAATTGATTCTGAATAAGAAATTGTTTTATGAAAAGTGGAAGAAAAAAAAAGATCACTGGGACGACGAGGCTCGCCCTGAATAAATTAAATGGAATGGAATGGGAGCAGATGATAATAGATGCGCGACTCGGCGACGAAAAAGATTCCATTAAACTGGAATTTAATCAAGGTTTGTATGGTATATAGCCTTCCCTATTAGCTTTGATGGAATTTATTGATATATTCTCATATTAATCCATAAAGCTTACTCTTCAGACTGATTAAACAATAAAACATTATAATACATAAAATAATTTAGAGCGGAAGTGGTTCGTATACTACAATTGATTAGGTTCCATATATTCACACAAGAAGAAAAGCTTCCATTTACAAAAATTTATAATATTTTATAGTAAAATATCTATATAACATGGGTGTGTCGAGTGTATAAATTAAATACAATTTTTAATACAAAATTTCAAATATGTTCCGTTAAAAACAAATACATTATTGATTAACTAGCTAGCTTTAGTCATTTAAAATTATATATTTAAAATAAATATTTATATTATAAAATCTTAAAGTTTAAATTTTAAAATCAATTATACGTTATTTTTTCCCTACCGTAAGACTATCGCTTAGCATGCCATCTCTATGAGGAAACTATCGAAAGCCGGAGACACAACCGATAACTCACCGATTTTCTTTTGTACATCCCTACACGACTGCGACAAAAAGTGAATATTTCGTTTCGGGCTGTTTTTTTTTCGTTTCGTCTATAAACTTTCGCCGTGTAATTGTTCTGTATCCTGAAACTGGCCCAGAACTGAGTGATCCGACAGCTATATAGCTGCAATCCGGACAAATGGATCAGTTTCCGGGGGATTTGGAGCAGTAACCCAACCCAAAAAAAGGAAGAAAACGACGAAAAACGCAAGCAGAGGCGGCGGCAGCAGCGAACACAGAGCGTGCGAGCGAGAGGGGGCGATATATATGTTCGCTGAGGAGGAGGAAGAAGAAGAAGATAAAGCAGAGGACTTGGGCTGGGGGGAAAAATTTTTGAATCGAATTTTTCGTATTTCTCAAGTGTAGTTGTCGACGAAAAGAAACGAAACGGAACGGAACTCTTAATTGACAAAAAAATCATCATATAGAAGCGATAGCACCATGGATCCGGACAGGGGCAGCGGGCAGGAGACGAAGGTCATCTACCACATTGACGACGAGACGACGCCGTATCTGGTGAAGATTCCCATTCCATCTGCCCAGGTGACGCTGCGCGACTTCAAGCTGGTGCTAAACAAGCAGAACAACAACTACAAGTACTTCTTCAAGTCGATGGACGCGGACTTTGGTGTCGTGAAGGAGGAGATAGCCGACGACGCGACCATCTTGCCCTGTTTTAATGGCAGAGTGGTGTCCTGGCTGGTGTCGGCGGACGGGACCAATCAGTCGGACAATTGCTCGGAGCTGCCAACCAGCGAGTGTGGCGACCTGGCCGGCATGGGCCGTAAAATGGGCCAACAGCAACAGCAGCAGGTGCAGCAGCAGCAGCAGCAACAGCAACAGCAGCAGCATCAGCAGGTTCATGCCCAGCAACAGCAGCAGCAACAGCACCAACATCTCCAGCAGCAACAGCAGCAAAAGCTTATCGGCGGCAATCCAATGCTGCAGCCGCCACCGCTCACATATCAATCGGCATCGGTGCTATCCAGTGATCTGGACTCGACCAGCCTGTTTGGCACGGAATCGGAGCTAACGCTGGACCGGGACATGACCGACTACAGCAGCGTTCAGCGGCTGCAGGTGCGCAAGAAGCCGCAGCGGCGCAAAAAGCGAGCGCCCAGCATGTCGCGCACCTCCTCGTACAGCTCCATAACCGATTCCACCATGTCCCTGAACATCATTACGGTTTCGATCAACATGGAGGCGGTCAATTTTCTTGGCATTTCCATTGTGGGGCAGTCGAATCGCGGCGGCGACGGCGGCATCTACGTGGGCAGCATTATGAAGGGCGGCGCCGTCGCCCTGGACGGACGGATCGAGCCCGGGGATATGATCCTGCAGGTGAACGACGTCAACTTCGAGAACATGACCAACGACGAGGCGGTGCGCGTCCTACGGGAGGTCGTCCAGAAGCCCGGCCCCATCAAGCTGGTGGTGGCCAAGTGCTGGGATCCGAATCCCAAGGGCTACTTCACCATACCGCGCACGGAGCCGGTGCGTCCGATCGATCCCGGCGCCTGGGTGGCGCACACCCAAGCGCTAACCTCGCACGACAGTATTATCGCCGATATCGCGGAACCGATCAAGGAGCGCCTGGACCAGAACAACCTCGAGGAGATCGTCAAGGCGATGACGAAGCCGGACAGCGGGCTGGAGATACGGGACCGGATGTGGCTGAAGATCACCATACCGAATGCATTTATTGGTGCGGATGCCGTCAACTGGGTGCTGGAGAATGTCGAGGATGTGCAGGACAGGAGGGAGGCGCGCCGGATCGTCTCGGCCATGCTGCGGAGCAATTACATCAAGCATACGGTTAACAAGCTGACGTTCTCCGAGCAGTGCTATTATGTGGTCAACGAGGAGCGCAACCCGAATCTGCTCGGCCGACAGATGCTCCATCCGCACCAGCATCCGCACGGCCATGCCCTCAGCCATGCGGACACGGAGAGCATCACCAGCGACATCGGGCCGCTGCCGAACCCGCCCATCTACATGCCATACTCGGCCACGTACAATCCCAGTCACGGCTACCAGCCGATCCAGTACGGCATCGCCGAGCGTCACATTTCGTCGGGCTCCAGTAGCAGCGATGTCCTCACCAGCAAGGACATCTCGGCCTCGCAGAGCGACATCACATCCGTGATCCATCAGGCCAACCAGCTAACGATTGCCGCCCATGGCTCCAACAAATCATCCGGCTCATCGAATCGTGGCGGCGGCGGCGGGGGCGGGGGAGGCGGTGGCAATAATACCAACGATCAGGACGTATCCGTATTTAATTACGTATTGTAGAAACCTTTCTTTTTGCAATCAAATTGTGTTTTTAATTAATTAAATTAAATATGTACGATTATTCTTTTTTTATATACGAGTATACAAAGCAAACAAACAGCAAACCACAATATATAATAATTATAATAATAATAATAATAATAATAATAATAATACTTATGTATATGTATATGTAACTTGTAAGTCATAGAAGAGAGCAGCAGATGAGGAGAAGAAGGAGGAGCAGCCAGGATAATGAAAAGGAAAAGAAAAAAAATAAGAAAAAAAATTAATAAACGGATCACCACAGGGATTTATATATTCGGCTAACGGTTGTGGCGACGATCAGATCAGATCAGCTGAGATATAACTGAGATATATAGTCCTGGCTGGGCTGGCCGGCTGGCTGGCAGTGAAATAAATGATATGGCAGCTTGAGCATGCGAGCGAGAATGATTTTGAATAAAGTTCTAAGAATTTAGTAATCACAAAGTAAATAAATACAAATAAAATGAATAATCGATGGATTTTTTTATTGGAAAATTGCAATTACTTATCTGTTTGACACATTCATGGGCGGGTTTCTTATAACTAAAAAGGGCTATTACTTCTAATATAATTTTAAAATATAAAACATATTTAAAGATGACTATTTATCAGCTAATTTGTTAATTCAAAAAGAAATCCTACATAGAAGCTAAAAAATATATATGTTACTAAGTGCATATGTGATTTTGTAAAACGAAAACATCTCTATACGCGGAACCGTCGGTTTTCCAGGTATGGGCGTGCATTTTAAGTGCATAAAGAAATCTATAAATAGATCTTTTTCAAACAAACAGATAAATACAATTTTCAAAAAAGCCGCTACCTCCCACACGAAAAGTGTTTACCAACACTATTGCATGAAATTTATCGATTTATCGAAGTTTGGGAAGCTATCGGACGCCGAAAGCAAAACAAAAGCAAAAAACAAATAGATTCGCTGCCGAAAAACAAAATATAAGGAAATACATAAATGGCTACCGAAGTGGAGCCCGCAAATACGGCGGACAAGTTTTCCGCCAATGCCGAGGAGCTGGAGAGCTACTATCTGATGCTGGAGAACGGCAGCATTCCGGAATTGCAGTGGCAGTTCCCCGGACGGAGGCCGCCATCTCCGGACGTTGGTGGTGGCGTCGGGCCTAGCTCCACAAGCAAGGAACTGGAGCAGGCTGTTGGCGAGACCATAGAGCAGGAGTAAGCGGAGACCCAGACCTAAACATCCGGTTGTTTATTAAAAAATAAATGTTCTCATTTTACAGGCCCCAGAAGGCGCAGAACGACTTCGATTTCAGCGACGATGTGGCGCCCACCCAAATGCGAGTCCGGAGCCAGACATCCACGCCCAAGTCGGCCAAGAAGAAGACGGCCAACTTTGCCGGCGTTATGGAGACGCTGAAGAAGAAGAACGCGGAGAGCTCCTAGCATATGCTGAAGTTCTGATGTAATCCCACCAAGGGTACTTGGGAGTACATCCGATTCTAGCCGAAATTCATTTTAAATCTTTTAAAATTTAGTTTTAAATCTTTTAAAATAAGTATTTAGAAGAAGGTCTAAACATTTGTAATTGGATATTTAGGTCAGCTTTTAAAGACTTATTTTTTTTGAAGATTTTCGAAGCCTTTTTAATTAAGATTGCTCTTTTTTTAAATATTTTTCTTAATTTGCAATTATTTTTTCTGCCATTTATTACTTTTTGGATGTAAAAGTATTAGTTAAGGATATAAATAATAATATTAATTAATAAGAAGAGCTTAGAACTTTAATAATAGCTAAGCTGTGCAATTTATAATTTTTTTTTATAGGTTTATAGGTTTTTTTCTTTGAAATTATAAGACCAAAAATTAATTGAAAACTGTATAAAATAATATAGAAAATTTTACAAATTTTAGATATAACATTTTAGAGATTAGACATAAGTTTAATGATAAATAAAAAATGAAACTGAATGTAAATATAGAAGATATTTAAAAAAAAAAGTCCTTACCTTTCGAAACAAAAGAGATGGATGATCAAATTTCCCCTATCGTTCTATCTCTCTCGTTCTGGGATATTTTCCCCAAGTCTTATACAAAAAAAGAAACTAGTTTAAGTAAAAAATGCTATTATGGCAATTAAACACGTAAGAAAATTGATTTATTTGCGGAAATATCCATTTCATTTAAGACGAATAATAAGTTATTGTGCCTGCGGGTGTGGGTGTTGTTTTTGTATACATCTTGTATATAGAATATATAGTGACACAGAGTGTATATATTGGGTATATGCTTTTGTATCTTTTTGTAAATATATAATTCGTTTCTGTTTCGAAGTATTGTGTAGGTTAAAAATGGCATTTGATAAACATTAATTGACATACCTTAGGACTATATGTGCACATGTTTGTAGATTTAACTTAGACGCAGTATTCGTATAAATTTTTTCCATTTAAAGCTTAACTATTCCAATTAATATTTACACAGTACATATACTATTATTTTGTTTTTTTTGTGTATAAGCCATTATATAAGTGAAAAAAAAAAATGCATCGCAAGCTTAACAATATATAACAAAGTGGGCTAAAATTTATAACACAATAGGGTTGAGAATTTTTCTTTAAGTTAAGGGTCAGGACTTAGTCAAGTTAGCTCCTTAGTGGGAGACTAAGATCTGGCGAGAATACGAGAAAGGCTAGCAAGGCAATAATTTTTGTATTTTTTTCGTTTTGTTTTTGGGGATTGTGAGGCCTAGAGATTAGGATTCTTTTGATTTGATTCTCCCAGCAAGAAAATCACGTCAAGTTGAGGGGTGTTTTAAAAACGTACATATTAAAAACTAACATCTTAAAAAACAAGCTTACTGACTAAAAGTGTATAATTTTATATCATTCCGGTGTTCAGAACACACTCTCCTCTTAGCCACCTCATTCTTCGGCGGCGGCTGTGTCAGGTTTTGGAGATGCTGCTCCATTGGTGGTCGGCACGGAGACATTAACGCCCATTTCGTGGGTTATGAACTCCACAATCGCGGCGAAGGTCGGCCGGGAACGGGGCGTGGCATTCCAGCACTGCTTCATCAAGTCGTAAACAAACTCCGGGCAGTCTTTGGGGCGTGGCAACCTGAAATAGGGGGGAGAATACAATGTTATCAGTGGCATGGTACTATCAACCCGCAAAGGTCACTCCATTAAGCTAATGATTTGTCAACTTCATCATTTTTGGAAATAAATTAGTTTCTGATTAGTGATTAGGGATCGTCGCTACGCACCGTTCGCCGTTGGTGATGCGTTCGAGGAAGTTATCGTTGTCCTTCTGCATGGGCTGCAAGTTGGGCAGTTCGCCGCGGGTGAACATCTCGTATAGGGTGACTCCATAGCTCCAAACATCCGAGAACGTTGAGATTTTTCTTGTGGCTATGGCCTCCGGGGCGTACCTAAAACAGTCACCACCATTATTATAATTGCACCCATGGGAGTTGTGGGGGGATTAGAAGCCATACCATTTAATGGGTATGTCGCGATTACTTATGGCGATGTAATAGCCGTCGGAGTCGGCGAACTGCGCCAGACCAAAGTCCGAGATTTTGACGCAATCGCAGCCACCGTTGCGATCGACCAGAATGTTCCGGGCGGCCAAGTCCCGATGGATCAGGCCCATTTCGGCCAAATAGTTCATGCCCTGTGGGGATGGGAGGAGGCATTAGATCGATCCACATGGGAGGCATTGACCGAAAAACAATATTTCTCAGGGGAATCGAGAGTTTCCGGTTTACGTACATGGGCTATGTCCAGAGCAAACCTTATCAGGCGAGAGTTCTTGAGATTGGGGGCCTCGAACCGCAGATACTTGTCGAAGGAGCCGGACAAGTACTCCATCACGATGCACTGCCGCCGCTCCGCATAATACATAAACTTGACCACGTTCGGGTGATCCAATCCGCGCATTATCTCGATCTCGCGCAGGAAATCGGCCGAGACTTGCATGCTGTTCGTTAGCTGTTTGATGGCCACCTGCTCCGGAGAGCGCTCCTTGTCCATGTACTCCAGCTGGCCGCGATAGACGACGCCGTAGTGGCCCTGTCCGATCTGGTTCGCCGTGCTGAAGAACAGCCTGCAGTCGCTCAGCTCCACCACCATGCAGAGATTGGACTCGGGGAAGGGTATTGGGCAGGGTATGTTCTGGCTCTCGCTACGATACTCGTCCGGCATGCCATCTGGAAAGGAATACCAGGCTCAAGGTAAGCTAATCTTAGACAGTAGACTTAAGTTAAGGCCGTAACATACTGGTATCGAATTCTGGGGCGGGCATATAGTCCGTGGCGTACTGATCCTTGATAATACTCAGGCGGGCGAAGATCTGGTGGGGACTGAACCGCTTCTGGCACTCATCGCTCCACCCGTCCATAATCGTTTCGGATATGAGCGATGGACACACGTCCCCGTCCAGCTGCTCCAGAATATTACCATCCTGGTTCCGCTGACGCACCAAATCGTCCTGTCGCAGTGTCCTCAAGTCCCGCTGGCATCGAGAGAATATCTCATAGGTGGTTGTGGCAAAGGCCCAGAACTGAGTGTTAATGTCAGTCTTGGCAGCCTGCAGGTTACGATAGTACGAATATGGTATCCAGGGTAAGCTGAAACGGGATTAAGGATCAAAATGGAATGTAAAATCGAATGTATGTCCTTTGAAAACTTACTCAGATTCTCGATAGGGACGCGGATAGCCCGGATCACTGATCTTGGCTTCTAGCAGAAAGTTGGAGGGATCGTACTTCGTCACATACATGTTGCTGGCCCTTATATAGCTATGGATGATCTTGTTGTGCTCCAGATAGTGCATGCCGCGCACCAGCCCGTGCATCAGGTCCAGCAAACAGTGCAGACTGACGTCCCGCTTCGTCTGAAGGAATCGATTCAGTGGCCTGTCGCCGTTGTACTCCATCACCATGGTGTACGGATCGGAGAGCGTGAGGCCGTATAGCTTGAGGAACTGCGGCGACTGGATGAGACTCCAGGTCTGGGCCAGACGGAAGAACTCCATAAAGTCGCCGTCGCTCTTCAGCATTTTCATGGTGACGGGCACATCCTTGACGGGGCTCTGTTGGATCCAGTCGCCGCGTATGGAGAACATCATGCCATCCTCGCAAAGTGCAATTAAGTCTGAAATAGTGTAAGCGTGTAGCGATTCGCTAGGGATTCCTCTATTCCTCGACAAACACCCACCTGGATACCATTGAAGATCGGTTTTGGGATTAAAAATCTGGGGATTACGGCGCTGCAGTTCCGACTCGCTCAGCTGCAGGTCAGTCTTTTTGGCCTTGAGGTTCTTTGGCAGCAGGAGCAGCAGCAGCGGCGGCCTGTCGTACTTCGACGGCGGCAGCCTCACCCTCTCGTTCGAGTCCGCCTTGATGAAGTGCGCCACCTCGGCGAGGGAGTTGAACGTGTCTTCCGCGTTGTTGTAGGTGAGCCTCCACTGGTTTGCCTCCAATCGCACAATGCGGAACGTTTCCGGTTTGCAACGCTCCTGATCCGTCTCCTTGCCGATTCTATTAAGCACAAAAATGTATTACTTGTGGGATATGTTTAGATCTGATGTGGTTTCCTTACATCTTGGTGTTGATGTCGATGTAGTAGACCCCGTACTCGCGGTCGCACTGACGCACAATGTAACTCCCGCACTTGTCACCATTCTCATGCAACTTCATTAGGGAGTAGGCGCCACCAATGGGGCCGTGTACGTGCAGGACGCCCAGCTCCTCCAGCGACGGGGTGCGGTACGAATGGCACAGATCCTGCATCCATTTTGTCGTTAATCTGTCGTTTGAAACACCAATTATTTCAAATTCTTAGCAACTTAAAGTATATTTTTTTTATTTCTATAAAAACATGTAAAAAAAAACCTCTTGAGGAGGTAAAATATCAGTGACGAACCCGCATGCCACATCCAAAATATCTAATGTCAACTTTGGTGACGAAAAAGACTTTTTTTTTATTGATTTTCTTGCTTGTCGAATAAGATTATAAAGTAACGAATATCTTTAATTTCTTTTCAGAATTTCTAAGAAACAGAGGGACAAACAGGCTTCACTTGGAAAAAATTATAAAAATTTCTAATTTCGCTTTTCTTGAATAACTTCCAAAAGAGATGTTGGATCGGGATGGTTGAGGTGCCAGGATCTATGCGTTTTTAGGAGTATTTTTAGGGAGTTTTGCATAGGGAGTATGAGATTAAAGGAAAACGTTGTCTGGTGACCCAAATGTCCCTAATTAAAAAAAAGGTCTAAAATCTATGATGAATTATTACTAAATTCATTGCTTTTTTATTGAAGTTTTTTCCCAAGTGCCTCAATCATCTACTTGTTTTCATTTAAAAAAAATATTTCAGATAAGGACCACAGCTCTAAAGCGCTTTTAAAATAAAAATGTTATCAAACCAGTTGAAATATTTTGGGAAACAGAAGTTATACGAGTATAGTTCTTACGAATAACTAAAGAACTCACCTTATATAAATGCTCAGATACGATATGAAGGACTTCATTTCCTGCTCCGTCTGGAAGCGCATCTCGAATCCTTTGGGGAGTCCCTCAATCTCAAGCCTGACATCGGTATTGTTGATCTTCGAGATCATGAAAATACCCTCGACTCGACCCACCAAAAGCCACTGAAATTTAAGAAACCATTGCTATTCTAATCAGTTTTTCCTAACTCTTTGGTCCCGGAGACCCGCTGAAGCTGATAAGCTTCGCATTCAATAATTAAAAATAATATTTTTAAAAACATAAAATGGAACATATATGGAAATTCATAGAATTCTAAGACAAAATTCATAAGAATTTCAAGCTTGGAATTTCGAAAGATCATTTTCGGAGAATCGAGTTAAAGCTATAGTAGCATTACCTTCAGGGTAGCCTCGGAGGTGACACGCGCCACTTTCAGGCCAGGAATTGGGGAATCGTGCGGGAACACCCGGACATAGACATCGATTCCGGCATTCGCAGGACGTCGCTTGCCCTTCTTGCCGCTGCCCACGTTTGTGGTGAGGGTGGATATGGTGCTCGTGGATCCCATATCCGCCGAGGAGGACAGGGAGCCAGGGATGGTGGTCAGACCATGACCCAAATAGGGTGCACCGCCGGGCAGATCCTCGTTGGGCAAGTACATGACCGTGGCGGTGAACTGTTCGGTCATGTAGGAGGGCGCCAAGTGGGACACCTGGTGGACGTAGTGCCACATCAGGCGATCGACACTCGGCGAGTTGGCGCTGAGGGTGCGGAACACTTCGCGGATCTTAGTGCCAACGAAGAAGCTGTGCGCCTTCCACAGGCTGGGCGGCAGGTACTTCTTGAATATCTTCTCGATCTCTCGCACCGACTTGTGGTTCAGCTGCTGATCGATGATCATGTCCATCACCGTCAGTCCGGTGGTCTTGTCCTTGTGCTCCGGATACCGGATTTCGGGTATCAGCTCGTTCACCATATCGTGGCTCATCTGCATGTAGAGGAACTTGTGGCTGGCGGAGTCGATCAGCTCCAGTTGGTTGTCCAGTTCGGGCACCCGGAATCGCATCCTGAAGCAGTAGAGAACGCTGGGATTGAGACGCTCCCCGTGCGGCACCCAGGTGCAATCTATTCCCACGGCTGTGGGCGGTCGTGACGATGTATGGTGTTCCCGGATGCCAAATAGCATTATGCAGGTTGGTCGGATGCCATGTTCTATGCACAACTGTGTGATTATCTTCTCGCACTCCAGACCCACCGGGAATTCCTTAAACTTGGAGTTCTTCGGGACGAAGACCCTGACCATACCGTCGGCACTGTGTAGACTTTGGGACGAGGAGGCGCCACTGCGCAGTGATGAGTTGGTGAGGCTGGCGCTGTCCGCCAACGAAGTCCGACCACTGCTGTTGTCGTCCATTTTGGGACCGTTGCTCTACCTGGGTCTCTGGGCCAATGGATTCTCAAAGGATTGCCCGTCCAGTGGGCACTGAGCGAGAGCTGCCTCCTTGGTTGCCAGCCACTCTATCACCTGATAAATATTTGGAGAGAGAGTAGTAGTAGGTGGAGGAGGAGGAGGAGGAGGAGGGGCACCTCCGAAACAATCCCTGCTAGAAATTCGCGACTGTCTGGCTGGCGGCGCCGTAGCACTCTGATATCAAAAACCGACTAACGGCACTAGCCACCCGACACCTCGGATCAAAGCTGGCTGGGGAAACTTTGAGCCCAGCTTTATATTCGTGCCTAGCTTCCGAGTTACAGGGTTAACTTATCAGTGTTGCTTTGGAGTGTTGTTTTTGCCTTTTCAGTGTTGTTTTTGCCT
The DNA here is from genome assembly GCA_035047585.1 of Drosophila monieri. Taxonomy (NCBI): domain Eukaryota; kingdom Metazoa; phylum Arthropoda; class Insecta; order Diptera; family Drosophilidae; genus Drosophila; species Drosophila monieri. The sequence goes on along the minus strand of JAWNPJ010000061.1, from coordinate 6,331,019 downwards.
TTTCAGTGTTGTTTAGTTTATAGGTCATGGTATTTTTTTTTTGGTATTTTTCTTCTGTTATATCCTATCGATATCTATAATTATATACTGACACGAGTCGATTTTTAGCTGTATCCATTCGATAGTTGCCTTAAATGATATATTTTATAATAACAATTGGATTATAAGGCTAGCTTTTTACTATAGCTGCCTCTAAAATCTTTGCAAGCTCCTCAAGGCTGTTAAGCGATTTATTCCTTATTTTACATAAACATATCAACAAGTTTGTGTGCTATCGAATCGTCAGCTTGTCCCTCGATCTGGCATGGCTTAGCGGGGCTGCCGCTTGATTTAAATTTTTATTTTAAATTTTTGCGCCCGATGTAGTAAATTTATACAAACAATACATCAAAAATGGTTTAATTAGTTTATTTTTATTTTTTGTTATATGAAATTTACCTTAATAAAACTATTTCTTTATTTTATTAACTTAATGTGATGTATTATAAGCTTAAAAAAAAAACTTGAATGAAATATGTATATTTATTTATAATTATATATATATATATATTATATATATATTATATTTAATTATTTTCATAATTTATACCGATAAGCTGCCATTTTCCCACGAAGAACTCTTGAATATTCTAAGAGATTGTACATACATACTTCGAGTTCTTTCCTGCGAGCTGAGCCCCTCTTTTCTTTCGCAACTACGATAAATTTAATTAGTTTTTAACATTTTGAAGCCTCTCCTTTGCGGTCCGAATTTGATAAGACTATTTATTTTGACCACAAGGCTGATAAACCTCTTATCGCACTTTCTAAACGGAAAAAACTAATACGAATTATAAAAAGCATATGGAACACTTGTGTTTTTTTTTGTTGCTGTAAAACAACAAGATCTATACTATTAACTATTAGTTTTAACAGATAAAAACGTGTTTATTTAGGGACAAAATTGCAATAGTCAATTATTAAAGGGGTTATGTTCAAAAAAACAGAAATTAAAAAAAATATATAATATTGTTCTATTGTTGTGAGTGATTTAAGTGAAACGGAGTGTGTTATTTGACATTTTTTTGTAAGAAATAAAAGTGTTAATGAAAAAAAGTGATGAGAAAATCTTAAAATCTTTTTAAAGCTTAAAATTTTGACAAGCCTCCAAATTAAACTTTTCTCAAGCTGCTACCGTGCTCTCTTCAAATTCAGCTAAAAAACTTAAAGAGAGGCTAGCCAAACTTAAGAGAGAGCCGTAACGAGTTGCAAGTCAGAGCAATCAAATCAGCTTCCTTGGCGCCCGTATCTGGGGGATAAACGGAAAACACTACCGGACGGAGGCACTGGCTCCACCCAATCGCACCGCCCGCGTCCACGTGCCACCAGCACCACCGGCTGACCTGCGCCGCCGACCAGCCAATCAGAGTCGGGGGGCGTGGCCATAACGGTAAGCCGGCCCGTATCCGATTGGAGCGAACGCGTGCAAAGAGAGCGCAACACCGGCTGAATGCAAGGTGAGAGAGTGTTAGAGCGCCAGAGAGGCGGCTTGGTGTGCGTTTTGTTTTTGGCCCTAAGCTCGGCTTCGTGTCGCCGTCGGCACTCTCGGTACTCGGAGTCCGAGCGTTCGTTTGGCACTCGGCCGGAGTCGGGTGTCGTGGGGCCTAAGTCGCTGCTGGTGGCCAGGCGAAGTGTCAGTAACTGTTTAACCCGCGAGCGCACCATATTACTTTGCTCTAAAAAACAGCTCGAGAGCCCCTCTAGAATAAAAAATAAAAAAGAGAACAACTTCGCGCCTTGTGTTAAATATACCTATTTTTTTTTTAAGTTTTGCCATTAAAGCAAACACAAAAAATAAACCAAACCAAGAAGTGAGTGTAAGTTTTAAACAAAACCACAAAAAACAAAAGCAAAAAAACGCGCCAAAATATCAAAAGACTTAAGAAACAAGAACTTGTTTAAAACTAAAGTGAAAAAAAGTGTGAAACTAAAAAAGCTAAAAAATAAGCAAACAATAGACTTTAAACAAAAACTAGAATAAAAAAAAAGAGGCTCGACCGAATTCTTTAAAAATAAATTCAAAACAATAACAACAAAAGTAAATATTTAGTTTCTTTGGAAAATTAAAGTGCAATAAACAATAATTTTAAAAGAAAAAAAAATAACAAATGAAAGCTCAGATATCATTTGGAGACAGCATGTTCGAAACACTAAAAAATAAAAACAAACAAACATCTTAATGTTAATTTTTTGTGACTAATCTAAGTTGCCTCAAAGTAGGCAAGAAAAAATAATAAAAAACAAAAAAGAAACAAACAAATACTTGCCCAGATTTAATTTTAAAATAGTGCTTTCCAGGGAATAGATTAAAGATTTTCTTGACACCTTTTTTTAAACGTTTTTTAACTTTTTAAAAATTTCCGGGATATTTAGTTTGAGAAAAATAAATTTAAAAAATTTGTCCAAAAACAGTTTTAAAGATTTTTGCAAACAATTTCAACTTTAAAAATGACATTTTTTTAAAAGAAATATTATGTTTAAAACAAATTTTGGCAAGAAACAAGAAAGACCAACAACAATAAAAAAAAAAAATAATCACAAAAAAATTAATTATAAAAATATTTTATTTTTTTTTTTCGGTTCGAAAGCAAAAAGAGATTAGGCTTTTTTGATGAGTGACGAACAAAGGGGAGTGCGGAGGAGGAGAGCGTGTGATAAGGGATCTGCCCGCAGCTAAACACCCGCCCGCACCCACACTGATAGAAGAGCGAAGGGAAATCAAAAGGGCCGAGATCGGCGGTTGAGGATCAAAGTGATCATCGAAGTGCTTTGAGTTCGCCGTCGGTGACGAATGCATTTGCATCTCCTGGTGGCAGCCGCGTCGCCTCCAGCTGATCATAAGGGTGGTGTGGGCCACCACCAAGACGCCGCCACCGAGGCGACTCTGAACAGTGTTGCGAATAGTGGGGCAAGCACCGAACCCAGCACTAGCAGCATCCCGGTTAATTGGCCGACCAGTGTGGCGCCCGTCAGCATCGCCGGTCCCGGCCGCCTTGCTCGCAGCATCAACGGCAGCAGCGGCGGCGGCAGCGGCAGCCATCACCATCATCACCTGCACCACCACTACGCCCCCTATCACGCCGCCGCCTACCACCCGCATCATCCGTACTCGTACCACCACCCGCCGCCGGGCACCCCCACGGCCACAGCCGCTTCGGTCGCCTCGGCCGCCTCAGCCGGTGACATCGCCACCGCCCATCCGCCGCCCGCCTCGCATCCGCCCGCCATGGTCACCTCGTCGTCCGCCTCGCCCACCGGAAACGGCTGGACCACCACCGGGGACTTCAAGGGCCTGACAGCCGTGCCGGCCGTGGTGGCCGCCACGGGCGCCAGTGGTGGCAACTCTGCCGGCGGCACCACCGCCAAGGTCCTGGCCATTTCCAGTAGCGCCAGTGTGGGCAGCAGCTCGCCAACAGGTGGCGCCAGCAACGGCACTGCCCACAGTGGACATAGTGGCAGTACAACCAGCAATAGTGGCAACAACAACAACAACAACAACAACAATAGCAACAGCAACAACAACTCGAATAGCAACAACAACAACAATGCCCTGCACCAGGACCTGAAGTGGATGGAGCGATTGGTGATAAAGCGACAGCAGGAGCATCCCGGGGAATTGGGTGAGTTGGGGAAAAGGTCAAAAGGTTAATAATTAGGAAATCAATTAAAGAAATTGAAAAAGAGTTCAAAAAGATAAGGGGTTAGGTTGTCCATCCCTACATAGTTTTTAAAGATTTTTCAAAAAACAGTTTTTCGAAAGAGAGTTTCAAAGAAAGACAGTTGAGGACCAGAAAAGTTCATGTTTTCAAAAATATTTCAAAAACAAGTAGAAGATATTCAACAAAATGATTCATCAATTATGTAGACTATTTTTTAATAATATTTATTTCAATTATTTAAGAGTAAAACACTTTACAATTAAAATTCTATCAAAATTATGAAAGTTTGTGTTTAAATCTTTAAATAAAATAGAAAATAGAATAAAAGGTATAGGGATATAAGTTTTTGCTTCAATTGTCTATCCTTTTTTCTTAAATATTTCTTATAACTCATAAATAAATAAATAAATTATTAAAATAAATTATAAATAAATAAAATAGAAAATATAGGATATAGGATATAGGAATATCAGTTGTTGCTTCAATTGTCTATCCTTTTTTTTTATTTTTTCTTATAACTCACCAAAAGTAACTAACTTTTAACCCTTAAGAGTATAGTTAAATTTTCCCACAAAAAGCTTAAAAAAAATCTCTAAAAAAGGCCAAACTTTTAGCTCGTGTCCAGGCCGAGATTGTGTATTTTTTTCCAAAGATGAACTCACATTCTGGCTCGTATCTGTGGGATAACCCGATCCCCAAAAGGCGAAGCGCAAATTCTTTGCCACATCCTTGCACAATGCACTTCTAGAGCTTCCTCATCATCGCCATAATCCATATACACTACCTGGAGGTACATACATAGGCCTTATCGGATTGCACAAGTCGGAGGAGCCTCCTCCGGAGCGGGATGGGGAGCGGGATCGGGATGTGTGCGTAAGCCGATATCGATAATTGTTATTGATATGAACGCACGAGTCTCTGGCCTTTTTTTGTCTCTGGCCTCGTCCTCGACGGGTCGACGGGTGATATCAATGACCCAAAGCGAAAGCTGCTAATGAAATCTCAGCTCATCTCATCGCATCGCTCCCCCTTCTCGTATTTTTTCCATCAAAATACGATCAGAGAGGGAAACTGGTTCCCGTCCTTTCATAATAAAATTTAAATAAAATACAATTCTCTAAATAATCATCGTCCGCATCCTTATCCGCATAGACGGAAATCCATAAATCATTCAAATGCCCCATTTTTGGCTCCACTTGCGACGCAACCGGGTCAAATGTCAAACGCCATCCGGGTGATGGCTTTAACCCTATGGAGTAATTAATTATGCACCGCCGGATGGCGGCTGAAGGACAACAGGGACAAAGGACATCCGATGATTGATATTTATGAACTGAAAAGTAAACTATAAATTATTGAATATTTTCACGCTGCCCGATGGCGATTAATTGTATGATTTAATCAGGCCGATTATCCACTTAGTTGCTAGGATTATTTTGTAACCTCCTTAATGTCCTTTCTGCTTTCACTTTTTAGTGCGCACGAGCAATCCGTACTTCTTGTGCTCCGCCCTGCCCTCCCATTGGCGCTCCAACAAGACGCTTCCGCTCGCCTTCAAGGTCGTCGCTCTGGCGGAAGTGGGCGACGGCACCTACGTCACGATCCGGGCCGGGAACGACGAGAACTGCTGCGCCGAGCTCCGCAACTGTACCGCCCAGATGAAGAACGACGTGGCCAAGTTCAATGACCTCCGATTCGTGGGCAGAAGCGGAAGAGGTGAGTCCTTAAGTGAATTTCTAGTTGGGATTTATAAGGATATAGGATATATAGATATTGGCAATCCTTAAATGATTAAGCTTTACTATTTTTTAAAGTAAAACTTAGTCACTTCCTTTGGAAGAACAGGAATCTTTCAATTCTTCCCAGAATCCTTCCTTACTTTCTTCTCTTTCATTTTCTTGTAGACTTTTCAGAGAAACGGAAGTTCTTGACTTAATTTGTAAAAATAATTGCTTAAAATGCACTGAGAAAAAAACTCCTAAGCCTTAAATACTTTTAAGCAATTTAATGTTAAATATTGTACAAAATTATTCTCGTCTTATAAACTTTATATTTTAGTTCCTAAACAAAATCAGACTTTAATTAGTCCATGTCCTTCAATAATTTATTGAGGCTTAAAGTTATGATTTCCATTCACACTTCTTGCCCTGAAAATGATAAGAATTTGTTGAAGGATATACCTCCTTTTATATATAATTTCAACACCTTTTAAACCCATTTTTTACGGTGCATCAGATCGGAAGTGCCGCCTTGATTGAGTGACAAGCTGGAGAATCAGGATCAGTTCTTAGTCCCCTGAGAAGACTCTAATGCCTTCCTTTGGGTCATTTTTCTGTTCTGCCCATAAGAAGGATCAAAAGATCAATGGTACAGCAGTCGTCACATTAGGCTGCAGTTGGCGCTGGCCTCGGGGAGCTGCAACATGCCACATGCAATATGCAACATGCAACTTCCCACTTGCAAGTTGCATATGCGGAGATGCCTGCCCTGGGATCGGGACACGCAATGTTCTGGTAATCGATTTGAACCCACAATTATATGCATATATGTGGGATGGGTATATAGGAGGAGTATATAGGATATATGGGAGGAGTGCGGGGTGTCCTGAGAACGTTGCATAGAATTTGCAGCAGCAGTTGGCTAATTAGCTGCAACTGTTGCCTATCTGTTTTTGATCCAAACTCCACCGCATACCTGCCCCTCTGTAGAATTCTTGACCAGTTTTGAGCAAGGACTCGTGCCGCAAAAGGACGAAACACAAAATAATTACAACAATCACTCGGCATCCAGGAGGGGCATGCAAATAACAAGCTAATGATGTAAGAACATAAACGCTGACCAAATTGTCAACGGCAGGCAACCAAGTTCAGTTGGCTTATGATGGTCACGCCCCCACCAGCCCACCACCCCACGACCCCTGACCTTTGCCCTTTGGCTGTGAGTCCTCTGCTATCGCGGGACATCATGCGGCGATTTCTGATTAGATGACAAAGCGAATCCGTATCTGAAACAAAAACCAAAGCCCAAAGGCACAAACCATCAGAACGTGAAGGGAGAAATATTAAGCGACACTTGTGGCAGGGATGTGGCTGGAAAGGATGGACTTGAAAGTATCCTGGAATCGGGAAAGAGTCTTAAAAACAAAGAGAGAAATATTTATCTTTAAAAGCAAGTTGCTGGAGTTTAAATATTGAGAATTATTAAATAAAAACAGAAAATGTTAAGCAAATAATTTAATAAACAATAATGATTTATATTTAATATTTCTATTTAAAATTTGAAACAAATATTTATCCAAGGAATTGCTCATAAAGTGGCTCTCTTATCACTTAATTGGTGACTAAAAAGATGAATAAAAAGATTAAAAAATAAACAAAAAAGATTAAATTAAAAAGTTAATCATATTTTGAAGTCCTGCAGTTATTGCAGGGTATTATGTTGAGAGGATTTAGGACTTAGGGGGGCGGAGAGACAATTTGTGCAATTAATTGAGTGGGCGTGGCCATTTATCGCCTCATGATCCTGCTCCTGGCATATTTTTCAAATGTTAATCACCAGAAAAATCTGAACTGGACATGGAATATTAGTGTCCTGTTCGGCCAGGGTTGATCCCCAGTAGATCCTTTTAATTAACAGCATAAACAGTCAAAATACCCCTCACTCCTTCCATCTCACAACATCCTATCGTATCAAAGGACTTGACTTTTGCCAGGCAATCCTCGGCAGGATTAAAATTTGTTGGAAAACAAATGAAGGACACGCGCCAGCCTGGAATTTATAAGTCGCTTCAGGATTTATATATTTTTGTTTTTTTTGGGAGAAAGGGTTGACTTGGGGAGGGGAGATGGCTGATAAACTTCAACAAGTCCTTGATCCGTCTTAGTGGTTGCAGGCTGTAGTTCAGGGAGAAGGGCGAGACATCCTTTTTGCAGAAAAAGGCTCTGGGTTAATAGGATGAATATTTCTTAGTTCTTAGGGTTTTTTTTAAAAGGAAATTAAAAAAAAGTAGTGGCCTTAAAGGGAAATTAAATGAAAATAAATAAGAGATCATATTCTTCGAAAGATAATCCCAAAAAAACTAATTCAACCTCTTAAGTTTAAAGTTTAACATTTAAAGTATAAAGTTTAAATCAGAAAAGAGAATATTTATTTCCCAATTATTTATTTTATTTAAAATAAAATAAAGCTATCAGTCTGGGAATATGTTCAATATCTTGAACAGAAATCACTTCCCTGAGAGACGATATTATGCCATAGTTCCCAGCCCAAAAAAAAAGGGTTTTATAAATATACCCCCTTGATAGATAAGGTTTTATTTTTTTTTATGCCATTCCCTCAGTATATATATTATACTCCGATAATGTTAAGTTCCCACCGAGTTGTGGGCTTTATCGGAATATTCGGAATGGAAGGGTTGTAGTGAGTATGCCGGACTGGGATTGCCTGGGAGCTGGAAAGAATAAGTTTCAGATCCGAAATATGATTTATGACGAGCAGAAATAGCTGACGAGTGCGTGAGCCTTATTGTTCATATTGATGACTAATTTGGATTCCAGACGGCGGAGAATGGTCTGTTGTCCATGTCCCATTATATGGTTATTACCTTTTCGGGGCTTTCATGGTCCTATATGTTTTATCATTCGGCCAAAAAAAATGAAACAAAGGGCCTAGAGCCCGCCAAGCGGCAATAACGTTTTCCAATTACTCTCTAACGAACTCCAGAAACTCGCTGGATGCTCCAGTTCGTCTGGCTCTGTTTGAAAAATTACAAGAGCCTCTCCCCCACTCCGAGGAAGGAGCTCCAGTTTCTTTCTTCCATCGGCTTTGATTAATTTGGATCTTTCTTCTCCGAGCGAAGAGCGCACGCACAGCCCCCATTTCTGTTAATAATAATAATAGTAATAGTAGCAATAGAGACATTCGAAAGAGAACCGAAAACGCTTTCTAACTGATGGCCCGCTCCCCCTCCCCCGTCTATTTCCATTCCCATTCGTGGTTTCTCCTCTAATCGAGCCTCCGATTGAGACATCAAGTCTTTGATTGTCTCCATCTAGTTGGAGCCTAATCGAGTCCATATCGAACCTAATGGCCCTATTTTCGGGTTCTCGGCCCCCGAGCCAGTTTCTGGTGGCTTTCCTTTTGGGAAGTCCCTCCCATATGGGCCAGAACTGTCTCTTTATCTTTGCCTTAAAATATTTATAGTTCGATTCCCCATCGATCTGCATCTAAATCTGAGAACAAATTTTTTTGTCGATTTTTTTGAAATTTTTCTGAGGGGACTCCTTCAAAAAAGGATTTCGCCCCATATGGCCCAGATCGGTGGCTATATCTTTGCCAATTCTCATCCGATTCTTGAGCCAAATACCTTAAAACGTTTGTGGTTCGATTCCCCGTCGATCTGCATCTAAATCTGGCAACAACATATTTTTTAGATTTTTTCGAAATTTTTCCCAAGGGACCTATTCAAAAACTGGGTTTCGTCCTATATGGCCCACAACGATATCTATATCTTTGCCAATTCTTGTCCGATTCTTCAGAGGAATGTCTTAAAAGACTTGTGGATTGATTCTGCATCGATCTGCATTATAATCTGAGAGCACAATTTTTTTTATTTTTTTTTGAAAATTTTCTGAGGTGACTTTTTCAAAAAAGGATTTCGCCCCATATGGCCCAGATCGGTGGCTATATCTTTGGCAATTCTCATCCGATTCTTGAGCGGAATGTCTTAAAAGACTTGTGGCTTGATTCCCCATCGATCTGCATCAAAATCTGGCAACAACATTTTTTTAGATTTTTTCGACATTTTTCCCAAGGGACCTCTTCAAAAACTGGGATTCGCCCCATATAGTCCAGAGAGAGGTCTATATCTTTGCCAATACTCATCCGATTATCGAGTGCTGTACCTTAAAAGATTTATAGTTCGATTCCCCATCGATCTGCATCATAATCTGAGAGAACATTTTTTTTTGTTTTTTTTTTTTGAAAATGTTCTGAGGGGACTCCTTCAAAAAAGGATTTCGCCCCATATGGCCCAGATCGGTGGCTATATCTTTGCCAATTCTCATCCGATTCTTGAGCCAAATACCTTAAAACTTTTGTGGTTCGATTCCCCGTCGATCAGCATCTAAATATGGCAACAAAATTTTTTTTAGATTTTTTCGAAATTTTTCCCAAGGGACCTCTTCAAAAACTGGGTTTCGCCCCATATGGCCCAGATCGGTGCCTATATCTTTGCCAATTTTTATCCGATTCTTAAGCGGCATAAATAATAACATTTGTGGCTTGATTCCCCACCGATCTGCATAAAAATCAGAGAAGAAAATATTTTTTAGATTTTTGCGAAATTGTTCCAGGAACCTCTTTAAAAAATGGCTTTTGCCCCATATGGGCCACTGCGGTGGCCATATCTTTGCGAATTCCTGTCCGATTCTTGAGCGGAATGCCTCAAAAGGTTTTTGCCTTTAAAACCCATAAGAACTGTGTTCAATTCGTGTTTTTTAGATTCGTTTTTGGCCACACAATTCCTAGTTTTCCATTCCCTCGCCAGCCACGGTCCCAGTTCTTAATTAAAAGTTAAATGCAATTTCCATCAAGTAGGACTCGCTCCAGATGTCTGGACGACTGGCTGTGTGCATGTGGGAGGATAATATCCTCGTATCCTCCCCCAACACAGGCCGTCTCTCTTGCACCTTGCCCCAGCATGGCAGATAAATGGGGGAGTGAGTGAGAGGGGTGCTATAGATGGGTTTGGGATGCGACTGAGGTTTTTGCGGTTTGTTGGCTGGATTCTCTCTTTGTTTTTGGTTTTAGGTGATGTGTGTGTGTTTAATTGTGTGTGTGTGTGTGTCCAGACAGAAGGCCGTAAAATATAGAATTTAAAATAAAAATAAAAAAACAAATAAAAGTACAGGCAATCGATTTTTTGTCAATTTTTTCGCAAGCCTTTCAAACGGTGTCTAGTTTAATGGCCATAAAGAGTGTAAACACTTTGGCCAAGCCCATTTTAGTCTGGCCACAATGTTGCCTTTTGGCCAAAAGAATAAATAAAAGGAGCGTGGCCGGGGCGGAAGACAGGTTGCAACATTTACTCATTTTATGGGAAAATTTGGCCGGGCAGTCATTAAGGAGATAAACCAAATTTATGTCAGTCGGTTCGACCAAACTACACCGACGGGTAGTATGTATTTTTCTCTTATTTTTTTTTTGGTAAACAGAAACGAAGTAGGACATACCCTGGAGGGGCTGAAATGTAGTACAGGCTTAAAACCTATTCCGGAGAAGCTAGACAGAAGCTATTCCAAAGAAGTAGCTACTACTTGGTCCATCTAGCTTCTTATTTAAGATATAAAAAAATAGCTAAAGCTTAAATAATATTTATTAAATATTTCTATATTCTTATAGACATTCTACTATTTATTCTACACTACTTTTCCCTTCATTTACTACAACTATTACTCCTACTATGCCACTACTACTCTCTTCTAATATTTTTAAAGACAATCCATCCAGATCTTAAGTACCTCTCAAGTACCGGGTATACATAGTTCATCGCCTTCTCTCCCAGTTGGGTAGAAAGGACCCATAAGTATAATGCCACGTTCCAAAATTAATAATGATTAGTTCAAAGGGCTGCCGAGTTCATTGAGACCACAAAGAAGCTCCCACTCTCCGCCATAAAGCTGGGGAGTTGGTTAATGAAAGGCGCGTGTTCCTTCTTATTTTTTTGAAAGACTGTCCAAGACTCTCATTCTTTTTTGGGTAATTTTAAGTTGGCAAATTGATTCGGAAGCCCAGCGAGGGCATTGGGGCATACATCAGTTGGGCGACTTTTACGACTCAATCCTCTAATTCTTTCCGCTTGGCTTTCGGCCGCTCGTTGCAGGGAAGAGCTTCACGCTGACCATCACTGTGGCGACCAGTCCGCCGCAGGTGGCAACCTACGTCAAAGCCATCAAGGTGACCGTCGACGGACCCCGGGAGCCCCGCTCCAAGATAAGTAAGTAACTCCCGATCCCAAGAGTTATGGCCCGAAAATATCGCCAAATATTAAAACTAAAGCTGATGGAGTTAATTTTTTAACATTTTTATATGTTGCGTCATTATTAGTATTTGAATCATTATTTTTACATTTTAATTAGTCATTAGGTTGTACTAAGTTTTAGTACAATCATCATTGAATTATTTAGTTTGATGACAAAGCGCCGTACTTGATAGCTGAAATGATTGGAACTATATTTTTGACTTTATCTCGAATGCCTACCCTACTCAAGAATAAGGATTACAAATAATAACAAACATAAGTTGCTTTGTTTTGGCAATTAGCAATTATCACTTGCCACAAACTACTCACAACACAATGAGCCACACAATGAGGCACAACAACAGTGGGCCCCCGCCGCGTTTCGGGTTCTTCAAATAGCATATGTCCTTGTCCGTCCCAGTATCCGTGTCCGTGTCCATGTCCATGTCCATGTCCATGTCCGTCATCCTTGTCCGTATCATGTAGTCACTTGGCTAGCAAGTGTTTAAGCCGGGCCAATAACTAAGCCGATCTGCTCAATTGGCCATAATCGTCCTTAATGTCTAATCCTTACTTCAAAGTGTAACAGAAGGTTCTTCTTTTTACAGAATACAGAGAAGAAAATGTAGAAGAAATAATAAAAATATGTATAATAGGAAAAATAGAATTCTTGCCCTAAAACTCTCAGCTGGTTCAAGCACATTCAGGACTAAAAGCTTAAAATATTTAAAAAAAAATACCTCATGTCTTAATTAATATATTTAAAATATTATATACTTCCTTTATAAACTCCTCTAATTGAGTATATTGTTTTTTTTGGTGTATGATCCTTTCTCTTCCTGCCCAAGGATCGTGTGACAGGCAATGTCCGCCATTTTCAGGCACTTTCTGTCATTCGGGAAGGTGTTTGAAAAGTGCAGCCGGTTTTGAGTGACTGACTTGCTTGCCTCTTGAGGCAAAAACTCAAAGGGGAAGGGGCAACGCTTCTGCTTCTTACGGTTTCTGAAAATTTTGCGGTTTGCAAAGAAAACCTTTTTTTATCCTCTCGATTGCCTCTTGTTTTTTTTTTGTTTTTAGTTCATATGTAATGCACATATGAATTAATTTTTTCCCTCTTGATGTTTCGTTAATGCATTTTTAAGTCTTCGCTGCAGCGTTAATCGCATGTGCAGAAGGTAACATTATATACTGCCGTATATACATACTTTTATATAAGTGACGAAGGAAATATGTAAATTAAAATGTACATAGGGCTCTCCTTCAGTTCTTGAATAATTAACAAAAAATAATACGATTCTGGGCTTGGCAAGATGCAGTTTCTTTTAAGTGCTCGGCTTTAAGTGGATTTTTTTTATAAAGATGGGGTTTAGTTTTCGTTACTAATAATGAGGTTATAAAGTCACAATTTGATAGAGTTACCAGGATTACCAGGACTACCAGGATTGTACAGAAAAAGAAACAAGATAACCATTAACTATTTGTCCTTTTTCGTCACTAAAATGTATGGCATACAGTTAGGGTGCATTCGTCACCAAAATGTCAGCCTTTCAATATTCAAAAATTAATGCAAGCCAACAAAATTTTATATATTTATTTGTTAAAAATTATTTGAATGACAAAAAAAAGGATATTTTATTAAGAATCGTAACCCTTGTGCTAATCAATTGCCCTTAACCCCACTTGCAGGTCCTACGGGTGGCCCCCACTACCGCGCCCTGGCCCTGGGCCAGCGTCCCTACATGGACGGCTTCCCCAAGCCGCTCCACGAGCTGGAGGCACTGCGTCGCACCACCAAGGCGATAACCACGGCGGCCGCGGCAGCAGCTACGGCGGCGACAGCGGCCGCAGCAGTGGCGGTCAGTCCCGCTGGCGGCGTCGGGGGCGGAGGTGGCGCAGGAGGCGTGGTCGGGGGATCGGGAGCGGGAGCGGGTCTGGTGCAACAATTGAACAGCAATTACTCATCGCCGAATAGTACAATCAACTCGGATTGCCAGGTTTATAAGCCGAATGCGCCGCATATTCAAGGTAAGTGCAACAGTACACTGAGCGAAATACTTTTAAGTTATTATTTAGTCTGCAAGTCATATCTATGATCATTTTGAAACTAATTTCTTAATCAATTGAGTTTTTTCTATTGAAAATATCATTAAAATATTATAGTTTAATTTTATAAAAATTATTTATTTATTTAAGTGTATAACCCGCTGTAAGTCTTCCCCTTTCCCTTATTATTCTTGGCTCTTTTGATGAAGTTGTTGGCGATGAAAGCTGGCCACGCTTGGGGATTGATGTCTCAGTCCGTCTGTCCGCGTGTCCGCCTGTCCGCTTGTCCGTCTGTGTAGCTTCGTTGACTGGCACCAGGCTGCCTAAACGTTTTAATTGAGTTAATCAACCTGCCATACACCTTTGACTTTGGTCGGCTCTTGATTTATTTTTGGTATTTTTATGGCGCGCTTTGTTTTTGGCAGACGCTCGCTAATTTATTTATTTTCACGCAGCTCGGCTTAAAAATAGTTCAGTAGTTTAGTCGCTGTCCGCCTCACAGACTAACAGGAATTTAAATAAATAAGTATATAGTATATAAGTGTAGTACATATAGTATATAAGTATATAATAAGTATATAGATTAAAAAACAAGAACTAAAAAAGCAAAATTAATAGTTCTGACTTGGAAACACAATCCCTTCTAAATTAAATGAATAGTTTAAGGTTTAAGATATTAAACTAATTATTTTTTAACATAAAAATCGGAAATCAATCTTAGAAATGAGTAATACATTTTATTTATATTTATTTTGGCTTAAAACCACATGCCACGCCCCTATTTGGCAACCACATGCGAGACCTTTTGGGGGCTTATATAACGGCACTACGAGTGCCAATCAACCCAGTACTACCTCCTCTATTTTTTTATTATTTTTTTTGCCTGGCGTTACCAACTAATTTTAGCCAAAAATCCGGAGCGAAGGCTTGTCTTTGCGGGGACACGCGCGTTTCGCGAGCGGTTTTAAACGCGGCTTCAACCAGTTCACACCAAAACCATCTGTCACTCAGCAGAATATCTACAAAAATATATATCCGATATAGATGTGTGATCTATTATCATGTGTGATGGCTATTTGTGGGTTACCATGAGAGCCGCGTCCAGACAATGGAAAGTTTTACATGCATTCCTGGGCGACTGTCTTGGGAAGTGGACTTAAGACTTGGTGTTGGGCTTCGATAGGTGTATTATGGGAGATCGAGGGCTATGGTAGTATCGCAGTGGAGGGGCTCTGGACTGAGTCACGGATGACTCAGTGGCCAGTTTGGAACTAGACGAAACTGAGCCACAGATCGCCGTGTTAAGTCCAGAGTTAAGCGCGTATGCTAATTAATTTATAAATGTGTCTTTTACGCTGTCTCTTACTCTAGGAGAGAGTCTTTATAGTTTTTTAAAGGCTTTGTCAACATTTTTAAACAATTCTCTCTTTTAATAATTATTTTTTGTATTAAGAAACAAGTTAATATCAAAATAAATCAACTGAAAGGTTTGACTCTTCTTCTGTTTCCAGAAACTCATTAATTTATTCAATTTTTTTGAATTCTTCATTAGATATTTTTAAAAATGTATATGTATTGATTTTAAAACTAATCATATAGCTGCCTAAAAGTAAAGTAATATTTTTAAATATTTTTTTTTTTTTATAATTTAAAGCTTGGAAAATATTCTTTAAGACCTTGGCTTTAATCTTCTGGTAAAATCGGACTCCCTTCTTGTTGTTTTTATTTTTATAAAAAAATATATTTGTTAAATTTATTATAAGAGTATTTGAATCTCCTACACTGTCTTGATTTTTTTTGTATATTATTTTTTTTGGGATTTTTATTTTCCCCATTTGGCGGAAGGGGGCAGTTGACTTTGATTGTGAACGAGCCTGGTCGAAATGTATTGTCGATGGGGAATGACACATCGTTGACTTGGCCGACGTCTTTCAATTAGCCAAAAGCAACAACAAAGACAGCAACAACAACAAATGCAATACGCTTTGCTAAACTTTTTTATTTTGTTTTTTTTTTTTTGTTTAAAGAGATGGAACCGGAAATGCCCGAATCGAAACATTGAAAGCGAAATATCCAAATCGGAATCGAAAGCCTCTATAGAGTGATATTGTTTCTCTTTTTTTGTTGCTTCTCTGCTTTCTTGTTGTTGTTGTTAAGCCATAAATATTTAAATGTGGCGCTTAAGCTGTTAATTTACACAATATTAAGCAGCAACAAAAACAAAAAGTAAAATCACAAAAGTCATCTGGCAAGCGAGCAGAATTCAACGGAAATCGTTGCAAAATTCAAAGAAATCGGGTTCAGATTATGGCTAAAAAAAATATGTGTGTGTAACCTGGGCTAAAAAGTGAAGGAGTCAGCTGGAGAAAATCAAATAAAAAATAATAATAAAATAGAAGAAATAGTTAAGCCCATAATGATAATTGATGATAAGTGAGAAGCTCAGACTGCTGCAAATTATTTAAAGGCTAAAAATTACAAAAGATTTTAGGTGCAAATTTTTAGATCTTCCTTAATTAAATTCTTTTTTTTTTATTAGGGGCTTGTGTCTAAAAGTATTCTATTTTAATTTAAAGACTAGACGCATCAGGCAATTCTGTCTGTGAGTTTGTTTTTAACTCTATTGCTTATTTAATGTTTTATTATGAAATTAAATATTTATGAAATTCATGGAAAGAGATTCAAAAGATATTTAGAGACTCCTCCCGATCTAAATAAAGTCTTGAAATTGCTATCTAATTGTTTCTGTGGTTCCTGAGCACCACAAGACACCTGTGGCTGCCCCAACTGGCCAGTGATGCCCCAACAGATGTTGCAAGTTGGCCCTAAAAAAAAAAATCAAAAGACTGAAAATGCAGAAACTTTTAAAGCTCACACCTTCGTGTTGCAATTCATTAAAGAAAGATTCTGGAATAAGGAGCGTGTGCAATATGCAAATTCATCGGGGTTTTGTGGGCTTAGTTGGGTTTTTTATTATAATTTATTGTGTTTTGTATTTTTTGCTGAATACGTACTGCTGTATATATTTGCGGGTTGCCGAGTTCTCGCCGCAAATCAATCCAAATGCGGTTGCGCAGCTGTTGCAGCTTCACTCGAGATGCTGCTGCAAGATGCAGCATGCCACACCACCCCGAAGCAGGGCCAAATCGGGGGCTAAAGCGGTGTCCCGACAGCAACAATGTCACACAACAACACACATCTTTGAAATGAAATCTTTTTGGCCCATAAAACAACCAACTGTGGCAAGCCAACTTTGGTTTTTTTTTCATTTTTTTTTTTGCTTCTTCTTGTGTTGTAAACTGTTCCCTTTGTTGTTGTTGTTGTTTGTTTTGTGGCACCACCAATGGCCGCAGTCAGTCTACAACCCCACCTCCTGCTGCCCCCTCTTACGGGCCACTCTTTAAAAAACCCAATCCCGAGACCCAAAAACCGCAAACTCACTTCCGTTTCGTATCGTACTTGTTGTTTTTTTTCCGCCATTTTGCAGTCCGAGTCCGAAAAAGTCCAAGTAAGTACTACAAAAGGAAACACCTATAAAAAATGTTGTTAAATTGGCAAAAAAAAACGGCATTATTCAGGCCAATAAAAGCAGCAACAACTGTTACTCTGCTGCCAATACAACAGAAAAAGGCTAAAAGAAACGGGCCAAGAGTGTTCTGGCAGAGGCACTTTAATTAAAATTACTTTAAGCCTCCCAAAAGTCAGCACTGCACTGGCAGAAAAAGGAAATACTTCCCAGTTCATAATTTTTCTCATTAAAATCTAGTTTCTAGAAACTAAAGTCTGGCTTTAAGATGAATCCTTCTTGTTTGCATAAGCCCATTGGTCACACTTTATTGGATTAATATGAGAATGGTCACACTTTATTCTATAATATAACCAGTTTGCTAAATTCAAGATCTTTGAAACGGAAATGATGTAAAGATGTCTTGTCTTGTTAAGAGCCTTGCAGAAGCTGGCCCTGGAAGTCACCCTACTCCACCTCATTTCACATCACATTCTGTGGTTTCGATTGATCCGACTGCATCCGCTTCTCATCCGAACCCTTTTCCCTGCCTGTCTTGGTTGGTGCTTCTTTATTTGTGAGCGGATATATGGTCGAAAATCGAAGATATCCGGTCGGTGCCGTGGGATTCTCCACTCCACCGACACCCAATGCAAATTCAAAGACAGAAATGTAAAGACATTAGAGTTGCCTTGGTGTGCTGTCCAGGATGGAATTTTTTTCTCCATTAACCACATCCCCTACTGCCTGGGCAAGCAACGAGACCTACGCTGCGTATACGCAATTTTCTGGCTACAACTGCAAAAAAAAATGGGGAGAAGGGGCTACGAAGAAATTCGCATAATTCCACGTGCCAGAAGTAAATTATACGGTAGGAAAGGCCCTGCCTCAGCCCCCTCTGGACTGACCCCTTCTAATTTAAAGGCTCCAGCTCCTCCCCCTGCCCTGCCCCCTCTCTCTCTTAACTTGGCTAACTGGGCTTTGGCTTTGGGCTTTCATCCTGTCCGTTTCGCTTCATTGCAACCTCATTTGGGTCTTAGGTTTGCGGTGGTCTGTTACCGCCCTACCTTACCACTAAATGCCCCCGCAACCCGCCGACCTCCCTACCACCCCTCCCCGCCCCACCGCTCTCCCACTTCAATTCCCATTTTAGCCAAGTTGGTTGCAACGCAATTTGCGCCTTAATTGAAACATTAAAATGTGATAAGTGACGGGTGAAAAGTTGCATGCAACTTGCCATTTTTCCATACCTTTCATTACTGGCCGCTAGCCACGCCCATGATTTATAATAGTGGGCGGGGCTATGTGTCTCAAAAAGGGGGTTATCACACTGCATTTTCTAAGAATATTGGAAATAACTACTTTAATGGTAGTTTTTGTTTAAAAAGTTTAAGTTTACATTATTTCTATTTCAAGGAAATGGTCACACTTTTGTAATGTGACCATGTAGGCTTAGATTTTGAAAATTTTACGATTTTTTGAATGGCTTACAAAAGCTTATATATTTTTTAATAAAAAACGATAAGAAAAATCATAAATCGGAATATCCGATATAGATTTTAAAAACACTTAATCTCTATATTTTTTATTTAAGCTAAAATATATATTTTTAATTTTATAAATCCCTACTTCCTTCTTAATATTATTTTTCGGCTTGCTACCTGAGCTTAATTATGTTTCATTTTTGCCCCACTTGCCATATATTTTTCTCCTTTATCTGAGGATTCATAATAAATTTGATTAATTATGTGACATTTCTGTCGCTGCTGGTTTGGGCATCTGGCAGGGGGCGGGGGGGCTATCGCGTAATTAATCAAAATATTCAAGGAACTGGGTAGAGAGCTGCGATGTCCTGTTGAGTTGCTTAGGCAACACACCTCTTGGAATTTTCTTTTCGTCTTGCCGATATTTTCCTTAGCCCTTAACCCCTAATTTGGCCAAGAAATGGCTGGATTTTTTGTGCGTGTGGGGGGGAAGGGGTTAAAATGTTACACACATGCCTTTGCCCTTGGTTGTTGCCATGCATATGAAATGATGTTTTTTCAATTATCCTTTCGGCCACGCCCACCTTTGTGTCTGACAACTTGGCGAATTCCATCGGCGGGGTGGGGGCGGCCAGGGGTTAATTGCTAGGGCGGGGAAATCGAGGGTTAATTGGCCTCCAGCTGCCAGGTATTTACTGAATTTTCAATCTTTGTTTTGCATATTTTCCCCTCCTTTCTTCTCTTTTAATTCAATTAATATTCTTTTTGTTTAATTTTTTAAATTTTAACTTAAATTTTTTATTGGAATATTAGTGCTAAAAACATAATAAATAAAAAATACAAATAAAAATAATTTATTAAAAGAGCGCCCTCCTCCTCGATTCTCATAGGGCGCACCTAGGGAACTCTATGAATTAAAATAAAAATTTTAAATAATTTAAAATAGTGGAAATAGTGAAATAGTTACATTAAATATAATTTTTATATACACCTGGAGTGCTCTTCTTCTTGCTTCTTGTCTTCTTCTTCTTGCTTGCAGACTTAGGGAACCAAAAACCAACAACAAATTAAGAAATAGTTAATAATAAAAATTTAATATAAATTAATTAAAAACAGCGCCCTCCTCCTCGATTCTCATAGGGCACACTTAACAAAAACTGAAATTGATAAAAAAAAATTTTTTTCGTTTTTTTTTTATTAAAAAAAAAGTAAATAAAAATAGGACCCTCCTCCTCGATTCTCATAGGCTGCACCTAAGCAGCTCCAAAATGCAAATTAATTAACTAATTTTTTTTTCTTTCCAGAAACCGACCTTATGGGAGCCGGCGAATGGACAGGATCCACCAGCACAGCGGCGGCCTACTACCACAGCCATGCCCACCACCACCCACACGCCCATCACCCGCACGCTCATCCCCACGCCCACCTGCACCAGCACCAGATGGCGCTGCCACCGCCCCCGCCACCCCCGGCGGCCGCTCCAGTCTCTGTGACGGGAAATGGCGCCACCATGGGCGTGGGCATGGGCATGGGCGTCGGCGTTGGAATGGGCATGGGGGCGATGAATCCCTACGGCGGCTACGATGCTACCAACTCCCTGGAAGCCGGAAACTACGCCGCTCACCTGCCGAACGTTCTGCCGGAGATGCACGGCCACGGCTTCGCCACGGATCCTTATCAGGCGGCGGGCTATGCCACCGGAACGGGGGCCGTGGTCTCGGGAGGCGGCGGCAATGCCGGTGGCTCCAAGTCGGAACTGGACTACGGCGGAGGCTACAACCAGCCCTGGTCGAACGGCTATCAGAACTACCAGTACGGCAGTTGCTCCGCCACGGCACAGTACGCCCCGCAAACTGCGGCCGCGCCACCGCCACCTCCCCAGGCCCCCGTGGTGCTCTATCCGCAGCTCTACTCGACGGTTAATCAGAATCAGATCCACCTGCACCTGCACAGCAGCGAGAAGCTGGAACAGTATCTGGGCACGGCCGCCGGCGGGGGGGAGCAGTTGACGATTAGCAGATCCAGCATAGAAATCGCCCAGGATCCGTACCAGCATCACCAGCATCCGCACCAGCAGAATCCGCAGCAGGCGGAGCAACAGGTGCCCGGAGGGGCGGGCGGTGGCGGCGATGTGGTGGAGTCCCCCCGGGAGGAGGACAACCAGGTGTGGCGACCCTATTGACCCAACCGGATAACCCGCACCATACCGCCGCACTACCCACATCCGCATCCGCAACTGCACTTGCACATTGAACTGAATTAGAAAAAAAAACAAAAACACAGCAGAAACTGTACAATTTCAACCCCATTTTTTTTTAGTTTTTTTTTTACTAGTTAATAAAATATTTAATATAAAATGTTTGCTAAAAAAACATCAAGTAAAATGTACATAAAAAATAATATTATTTTTTCAAAAGCTGAACAAAAAATGAAGGCATAAGGAACTTTTAGAACAAAACTCAACAAATTTGAATTTTTACAAATCTTAAATATTTTAATTATTCATTTCTTAAAAAAAAAACTACTTGGAAACATTTTGAAAACAAACCAGAAATATTACTTTTCAAGAAGAAACATTATACTTTTTCTAAACTAATCTATGTTTTTTTTTACTTTTTAAATTAAAGTTTCCTTGCCATAAAAAATAAAAACACTCAAAATGTTTCACTTCAAATCCCTCGAAAAGAACAACTTCAAGAATAAATAAATGTACATAAGAGCAGAATATTATTAAAAGGATAAGAGCCACTGATTAAAAGTAAAAGTAAATATTAAAATTAAGGAAATGATTTAGCCAACCTTAGATTTAAAAAGCACCAAAATCCCCACAAAACCTACAAAGTTAGAGAAATAATACTTTTTTTTTTTGATAGCTTTAAGCCAAGAATGATACTCCTTGAAATCGCACAACTATCTATAACTATATGGAAAATATTCATAAATTATATATACATTTTTTTTTGTTACTTTGTGTATGTGTGTGACTGAGTGTGTGAGTCCAAAGCCAAAGGATTCAAAATTTATAAAAAGAAAACTCGACAAAAAAATGATTGATAAAAAGAAGACTATAAATAAAGTTATTGTATTTATTTAAAAAGTGATTTATTTGTGTGTGGATTTTTAAAGAAAATATTAAAGGGGTGAACACATATATTTATTTTTATTTTTAAAATAATATAGATGTTTTACAGAAAACTAGGCTTGAATTGTGCAAAAAAATGTGTTTTGTGTTAACCACAATCGAATGCAGAAACTTTACTTAATTATGCGCATATTTTAGTCTAATCTAAAAAGCAACAATGGCTAGCAGCAACAACAACAACAACAAAATTCGCAACAATTGCAACAAAAAAAAAAAGAGAGAAAAACAAATCATGAATTTTTGAGTGCGAAGCCTTAAAAATGCGCGTGTAAATAATAAATTAAAAATTATTGCCAAACATAATAACCACAAAATGTGCACAGAAAAAGGTGCCACCTCTTTCTAGCCTACATACGTGGATGGGGTGGGCCCCCTCTCTTTCCGGGCTGTGGGTAGTGCCCTCTCTTTCGCCTGATGATCTCCGATCTGTGGAAGCTCTAGTTCCATTTTCATTTCGTAGCCTCTCTTTTTGCGGTTAACCCTCCGTTGCCTCCATGGCTTATGGCTTAAATAAATTGAACCGAACCGAAGCGGCCGACGAAGAAGCGGCGGCAGCAGCAGCGAGCTTAATATTTAACCCATGTTGTGTCCACCCCCCGCCCCCCCTGTTTTAACACCCTGTTGGCCAAATAAGTGGCTCTGGGTGCCGCCATTGTGTTCAGCTATTCCGCTGGCATGCAAATCAAGACAAGTCACTCAAGTGTTAAATTGCAAAAGACATTTCCATTGTCGGCAATTGCGACAACGGAAACCCTAGACCCGGAGACCCGAGATTCGAGATGGGGGCTCCATCCCATCGATAATCTATACCTTTATGGTCTATCCACTGAAAATATTGGAGAGAAAAAATGAAAGTTCTAGGCCTAAGATATGGGAGTATCTTAAGAGTATTATAAGTTTTTTATAAGATTTATTATAAGAGTATATCTCAATCTAGATCTGTAGTAGTATCTATATTTTCTAAATATCCTAAGATAGCATTCCTTCAAGTAATTCTCAACTCAAAGTGTAGAAGCCAGATCCAGGCAAGCGTTAAAGATCTCTGCTCCCCTGGACCCTTTGGATTTTGAAACCCCTTGGGGATGGCCCGGCAGAAGCCCGACACACGTCTCCGTCGAGGCCCCCTCCACAACGTAGTAAGTGATCCACTCCAGCGTCTTGCGGTGGCCCAGAACAACGACAAACTAAATAAATAAAAGGTGAGGCAATGCTGGCTTACAGTAAGTACATACATACAGAGTAACTTTGTCAGCAGTTTATGATGGGCGACTTGAGTTACCAGTGAGGGAAGAGCTGAAGCCTGAGCCGAGTCATCAGCTAATTAACTCCAGGTTCCACTGATCCAGTCTAGGAATATGTAGAGTCCATGTAAGCCGGCTACCGTGAGGAGCCAGAGTGCCTGGGTGGTCCTGTCCGGCCTGCTAAAGCCTGTTTATGAATGGGGATCGGTTTTGTGAATCGAGATCTGGGTATAAGGATGTTGACCCACATAACGAAAGCTGATCCTTTTCTTGGCTTCTATTTTAAGATGGGACCGGAAAGTCCCATCCCTCAATGACGTAAATTGGCTTTATTAATTTTCACAGAAAATATGCTTTATCATTATCATGATATCATCAACCTGATTTCACAGATTCCAAATCATTTAACCTTTAAATTAGCAAATCAAACGATTAACAATGAATCACCGTGCTGGGAATCATCTTTATGAAAATTAGGCGTAAAATATTACCAAAAAAAATGACTCCATCGCTTACTTCAATTATTTGAGATTTGCAGAGAAAGGCATGGCCTCTACACCTCTCACTCTCTCTCTCTCTCTTGTGCTTATTGTCTGTCTCTTTTTAGCCCTACTGAAATGAGGTTTTTTATTCATTAGCTTTGACTTTTAGCCGAAAAAATGGACAAAGGGAAGCTGTAATGACACAAAGGGCAAAGAAGCTGCTCAAAAAAAACTTTCTTTCTAGCCAACTGGCTTTTCAACTGCTCCTATCTCTTTCACCAGCTCTGTGTTTGTCTCTCTCTCTCCCCTCTCTTCTACCTGGGTCTATTTAAGCCCAAATAATGACAGAACATGGCCATTGTTGTTTTACTTTAAAAGTGTAATTGCAAATGTAACGGTAAATGTTTTACTTTGAATGGAAATTTCATTTTGCCACATAATGTTAAAATATACTCTTTCAAAGGGTTTCCCCCTGTCTCTTATAATAATATATGCTTAAAAAATATAAACTTAATTATAATTATCTCTTCCGAGGTCCTGGGCGCGCTCAACACCTGCGTAGTATTTTAAAAAATACCTGTCCTGTTAATCACGAATACTTTAATACTAAATACCGTGACCTGCGATAGTTCCTCCCCAACCACGCACACTTTCTCCTCCCCTTTGGGGATCAAGTGCGATCACTAAGAGGTGTCTTTGTTTTGGTGTCAAAAGTCAGGTTCAGTGATTTAAACCAATATTTCCTTTAATCTGTGTTATAATTTCATTCTGGATATTAAGATTTTGATTAATAATGGCTTGAATATCATTCCAAGTAATGGCGAGTTGAGTAATTGCTTAGTGCTTGCAATTAAAGTGCATGGCACCGATTGACACGTGAGTTTGTGTATTTGAAATAGTTATTTTTGTTGCAGAAACTGTAAACAGTTTAAGCCTCTAATAAACAAAGACCCAGCAACAGATATTCTACTTTTTATCCATTTAAATAACGTTTTTTAATGTAACTTTTTGAATAAGGTGAAATCCCTGGCATGGACTCCATTGCGGCGAAGGTGCAAGTGTGTGGCAGTGTCCCCGCCGTAAAGGACCGTTAGGAACAACTAGGACGAGTGTAAATTACATGAGTTACATCCGAGAACCGATGGAAGTTCAGGTAAGTTCCTTAAAGTATATTTATTTTATAGAATTATAAGTTTTATATATTATAAGTTAAAAATATAATTTTTAATTATTTAAATTTATGTTAGTCTCTTTAAGATAAGTAAAAAAACTCGTATTAATTAACAATTTAAAAGACTTCAAGAGTATAGAAGCTTCGCCTCTGCCCCAAATCTAGCTTTCCTTGCATATTTTTTTATACTGTTATTAATGGTGTCGAGTTGGGGTGCGTGTTTTGAGCAAATAAACCAAAATGAAATCCGGAACGGAGAACGGAGAGAGCTGAAAAAAAACAACAACACAGCAACGTAAAAGACCAGTTAAGCGCCACCCACAAACGTGCGCAAAACACAAAAACAAAACAACCAAAAGCAGACACAACAAAAAATCGGCTTAAAAAGAAAAACGTCAAGAAAAACCAATTCAACAACAAAAAAAAACTGAAACGAAAAAGGTATCCACCCACAAAAAGAGAGTTAAAAGAGAGAAAATGAACCCCAAGTCCTAAAGAGAAAGGTGGCTGACAAAGAGAGAGCTCCGATTTGAAGAGAGAGGTGCTTTAGGCCGGGTTAGAAGGCTTATAGCGGGATTTCCCAAAGCATTTGGTTTAAAGGAATTTGTTTTCAAAAGATTTTAATCATTTTTTATTTAATTTAATTTATTTTATTTCATATCATAACAGTTAAAAAGTTATAAAAACATTAAAAAAAAACAACATGAACTTGAACTATTGCATGACTTGGCTGAATTTCTCTCTTTAGTAATGACCGACTCTCTTAAATTGTATTCAGCACAATGCGCTCTTAGCCTTTATTCATATTTTTGATTGCGAACAGAGTTCCGATGAAAGGCCCAAAGTGATTCATTGGATCATTGGGTTTTTGGCCCGCTTGTTGGCCATATAGAGGCATCTGCGACTCTAGTGACGTTGTAGCCCCGCTGATTAAGCCCAAACTCGATTGATGATATACTCAAGCTCAAATGGATCTTCGATATGGACTTAACCCAGATCTATATATAGCCCATAAAGAGAGTAAGAGGTGAGAGACACGGGTAAGAAAGGAATTTCCCGCCACTCTCTGTGACGTAGCTGGCACACGCTGCGTATGAGTAATGTGAGGCAATCGCACTGCATTTGGGACTAATCCCCGCGATCGGGGCTCTCTAACCCATACAGATTATGGCCATTAAGCTGTCAGGGCAGGCGGCATGGCACGCACGCCACACGCTTTCGTTTGCGAATAAGTTTGCTTTTTTGTTTGAAGGAATTGACTTTGGCAGCAATTGGGGAACACACCTGGTCGTCTCAGTCCAAACACCTTACCAAATCGTAATCCAACACTGGGAGAAATGAATATTTATAAACAAGATGTGGAATTTAATGTTTACATTCAAGGGGATTAGAGGAAAAACTGTTTATTGAACTTTATGATGAAAAGTGATGGAAAAAGAACAGGAAAAAGTCATTATATTTTTATAATTAATAATAAGGGTAGGGCTTTAAATATTCAATAAAATAATAAACGTTTTTATGATCATTTTTTGAAGACTAATAATATTTTGCATTAAAAATAAATATCAAAAACATATTTGTATCATTTCTCACTGTTGTATGCTGAATATTTAAGAAATAATTAATATTAATATTAAATAAAAATATTATGAAATATTTTTCGTAAAAATTCCCCCAATAATGTCCCTCAGTGCAATACCAATTCCGTTCTGAAACTTCGATTTCGTATGTAAATTTTTGGTTCTTTGCCTAATTTGGCCTTTTTGAACTTTTTGCTTCTAACCAAATGAAATTAGTTGCGTTGGCCGCCAAACAAAAAACCTCCCATGGCCTCCTCTGGCTGGCTGCGAGGAGGGGCGTGGCAGGGGGCGGTATGCTACTAATGTGTTGGCATGTGTCAGACACGCATCAAACGCAGGATTCGAAGGGAGCAGGCAGGAGGCAGCAAAAAACCAGGTCCTGAACAGGATGAGCTCTCAAATGAGATGCGAATCGAGTTGAATCCAGTCCACTGGAAAACGAAACAAACACCATACATGGTGATAAGTTTAAAAATAAAATCTATTTATAAATGCAAAGTCCGTTCTGATAACATGCAAAAATCTACCATGATGCACTGAAGCTTTGTTCGTGGAACAAGATGACTGTGATTTTATGAATCAACTGGCGCCCAGCGACTCAGCAGCATAATGAATACACCCATTGATTCACGGCTTAATCATGTATCGATATTCGTGAATACTAGTCTATGCTAGGTTTCAAGGGGCATCCGATTTCTCGAGGGGCCATGGAGGTCGTGGAAGATGTGAAGTTTATTGCTTGGCTGAAGTGGCATCTCTAGGGCTTTTTGGCTTCTACACTTGGAGAAAAGGGGGTTACATAGGTGTTATAGAGGGCTTATGGAGTTTTTATTTCCAGGATTATTTTGTTAGCTATTTTTTCAAGCTAATTTTTTTAAATTTAACTTTTTAAGGTAAGACTTTGACCTTTTTCTTAAATACTTCTCATGAACTTCAGTCGAGCTTAAAGTTTATATTTCCAAAAAATAGATTTCATTAATTTCTAAAATATAAACTTATAAAAAATATAGTTTATGTCAATTTTAAGTATTTTTTCTATTTTTTTAATAATTATATGAACAAGTCTTCTATGAAGAAATTACTTTCGAATTTTAATAAAAAAAAAGCTTACGTTAGAACTAAAATAACAACTTAAACTAAAATATAAATTTTATTAATCAAATATTTAAAATCAAAGCTTCAAAAAATAAAATCATAATCAAGTGATTAATTCGACAAATTAATTCGAGTGCATAGGCTGAAGGTCACGGGGCCAACAAAGGGGGGTGTGAGTGAAAGTGCGGTCGCCCTTGTGGCAAGTGTTGTTGCTGTTGCTGCCACTGTCGCTGCTGCTGCTGATGCCGCTGCTGCTGTCACCCGCTACGCAGCTTTCGATGATGCGACGTCGATGAAGGCAACCAACCAGGGGAGGCCGTGGTAAGTAGGGGTTCGGGTCAAGCGGGCGGGGTTCGGGCTACCTGTGAACTTGATTAGCGGTTTTCTGGCGCTGCCACCACTCCAGCCCAAAAAAAAAAAAAAGTGGAGGGAAAAAAATGAAAAACCAGGAAAATGTTACTCGGAGTGATTAGCAGCGGCGGGGAGGGGGTGGCTAGTTGCTGTTGCCGCCACTGGTGGCAGGGATGTTGTTGTTGCCACATCATTATAGCTACTTTATTGGCCGTTTGATTATTTTAGCACCAATTTATTATAAGCCTGTTTCTGAAGTCTCACTACCTCGGGGAATATTATTTTTGTTTTTTTTTTAACTGGAAGTAATCTAGTTACAGGATCTTAAAGGACTAAGTCTTCAAAAATAATATAAAAATTTAAAAATAATAAATTCATTTATTATTTCATTATATATAGTAATTTTTTATTATTTTCTTTCATAATTCCTGAACTATTTCTGCTACTTTGCTTTCCATTTTCTTAGAAAACTTATTTTTGAATTATTTTTTAAACTTTATAAAGAATAATAGCTAAGTTTTATAACATTTTAAAATTGAAATATATTTTTAAAAATGTATTAAACTGTTTAAAAGAGGTACTCCTATTTTTATTAACAAAACAAATCAAAACCCACACACTTGCTGTTTTTTTTGGTTGGCTTTTAGGCCACGTTTGCTTTGATGTTGTTGGCTGGTGGCTGTTGGGATTCCGAAACCGCTTATTAAATATACGCAATGCAAACAAAATAATAGCCAAGGCATGGCAGCAAAAAGCTCAAATCGCACGATAAACGGGATAAGCAAATTTATTTGCTGGCTAATTGAAAAATGAAAATGACTTTTCCCGCGCGAGCAGTGCATGTGAAATGCAGGTGAAAGTGCTGGTAGTGGTGGTGGTGGTCGGTGGCCTGTGGTGGTGCAAAAAAGGGTCAGAAGGTGGCTGGGCAGGAGGGCTAACCTGGGCCCTCCAGGGGCTAACGAAAGGTTTGGCCAAAAGCTAAAGCCAATCAATGGGTTTGCAATCACAGTTCGCTTAGTGCTCGAGTTGAGAAGTCAAGTTAAAATCTAATAGATAGTCTTATTCCCTATCAGCATAAACTGCAGCACGTTCTGGCCAGGCACCCAGCCTGTTGGCCGGCCAGTTGGCCAAAATGGGTAAACCCCGAGGCGTTAACAGTTTACTCTGTCATGAGCCATGAGCCCCCCAGCTCATTTGTTTATGTGGCACAATGGGGTAATAGCAACAAATAAGGGTGCCAAATAAGGCAATACCTAGTAGCTGACTGACTGACGAAGCAATACCCTTTCTTCTAAAAAATAAATAAACAGAGAATTATTTATTTATTTAAAATGGGAAAGGAAACTATTGCTCTAAATCTCTTTTCCTGCAAATAAAAGTTAATAAATAGTTCATAAATAATAATTACAAGTTAGTTATTTAAATAATAAATAGTATATAATATTAAAGTATATTAAATGAATATTAAATTAATTAAAGTATATATTGGATAAAGTTAAAAGGGATATGGGAAGCTTAAATCTTTAAAAATTATTTGATATGATCATGCCTTTATAAAATATTAGAAAATTACCTTTAAAATATAGTTTAAATTGCTTCTTCCTAATTAATCTATTTAAGAAAACCCTATAGTTTCTTAAAAATGAACTCTTATTAAGAAATGGATTGCCTCAAGCCCCCAAATCACATCCCAGCATAGAGCCAGTGAATCATTTTCAGTAAAAGTGAAGACAACGTCGATGACAAAGCCACCAGCCAACGTGTGGAGACCCCCTCCACGGGTGCCATCCATCCACTTGGACCTCAGCCCGTACGGTGAGGCTCGGATATAGCGATCCGGCGATCTGAGCCCGTGCACGTAACCCACGGTTCCCTGAACTTGGCTCCCATTTCCCATTTGTATGCAGAGGGCGTGATGGCGAGGTGGAATGGGACTCCAAAGCCAGAGCCGGCTATAAAGCTGGCCGAAAGCGATACACTTGGCTAAAAGGTTTCAAAAAAATATACAAATAATTGCCAAATGATAGATTAATAGATATATAATTTAAGAGAGTTTTCATGATCATTTAGAGCTTGGACTTGATCTTCTAAAATATTATAATAGGATGAGTACTTTGGGATGAGTATTTGTAGAATTCGAAATAATATTTTCTTGCTTATGAAATATTAATTATTTTTATATTAAGTCCAATAATACTTTGTTCAGTGTAGCTACAAAGAATATTAACAATTAAGGTGGGATATCGGGTGCAACCGCAGTTACTGCACCCGCCGAAGAGGCCGAAAAGCAGATTGCCAATTAGACGGCCTCTCACCTTGGCCTTAACCCCTCACTCCCCTCACTAATAAAGCAAACCGGTTGAAGGTCATAAATCAAATAATTTGAAAATCAAATGTGCCAACTCTGAGGTAGGTTAGGGAACAACAAGCAGCGACCTGCCATATAGATAGTCTATTCGGCCAAGCTATAGCTACAATATCCCATATTCCGACTAGAATTTGTCGTCATTGTCGCCACTTGACTCATGGAATAAGTTTTGTAGCTTGCCGGGGGATTTTCGAGAACGAGGTGCGGGAAAAAGCAAACTAAGCCGTAGAAAGAGCCAGGTGGAGGGCTAAAAATAAAGTAGAGTGTGTAATTATAGAGTATTACGAGTAGGGAATAAACCCGCTAAGCTGGAATTTCTGCAATTTTCCGAATTCAGGAAAATCTATATTTAAAATAAAACTGTTGTCGGAGTTATCTGGTGAGCATCATCATTGCTGCTTAGTGCTGGAACTGGAATGGCAACAAATCGGTGGCAATATTACATTTGTTGTCACAACTTTAGAGGCAGCTTTGGACCGGCCATTAATAGATATATTTGCTTTTGGCCTGGTTTTTACCCCCAAGCACTCGTAGAAGCGTGCGAGTTCCTTGGAACACTGATGTCACCAGGGGTTCTATTGAAAGCAGAAAGAAAAGTGGACATGGATCTGTGGGAGGGGCTACTGGGAGGAGGCCACTGGGAGGAGGCCACTGGGACTGGCCCCTTGGATGGATCGAGAGGCGAGGACATTTTTCAAATTGAAAAGTGAGGCTCCCAACCGCAAGGTTCTTAACTACCTCTATTTATAGGCTCACATAATAGATGCCAGGATGCACTGTCCTCGAGGTGTGTCCTTTACGGGGGCACTGAGAGAAATGGAGACTAAGGAGTTCTTGGAAATAGTTCCTAAAAAAAGGCATCTAATAAATTATTTTAAAATAAAACTCGAGAGAAATCTCAGAGATTTTCTATTTCAGAAAAGTTGCTGCCTCATATATGTTCGAGTGTTGCTGGCTTTGTGGCAACCGTGTCCTGTCCCCAGCTCCTTAACCAGCAATTTTTGGGGCCAAGTGTGGCCCCCATTTGGAAATGCAAAAACGCACCGGATGCACCAATGGGGGCGGAGATGAAGTTGCAGTTGCAGTTGCAGTTGCACCCATCGGAGTGACATTGCCGCACCACCACCATTGATGTGGCACAGAATCGAGCAGACAACGACAACGAAACCTACAATTTGATTATCGCAATGAGAATTGCAGCACTTGGCAACGACAACGAGTCACTTGGGAAGGACCCTCCAGGACCTCCTGAACCTGAACCTGGACCTGTCCCGGCCATGTCCTCGCGTAGGTGGAGCACAAGGTGGCAACCAGTGGCAGAAGTAGAAATCAGAGAGTGGAGACAGTGCCGGGCACCCTTCCGAGTCGCGTTCGCATTTTGTCAACATGTGTAGCTGTCTGTTTTAATGGCCAATTTCTCACTCTAAATGGCTGCCGGCCAGTGTCCTGCCAAAGGCAAGGATGCCCGGCATGCAAGTCCTGAAGGCAAGTAGCCAGGGGTTGCCCCCAGGCTGCGACAAATTCTAAAGAGCAATGGGGCACCAAATACTCTAACTTTGGGGTTTGTTTTAGGTTTTTGGTTAAAGAGTTTAAAGAAAATAATATTATTGATATTAATGGTTTATGTCTTGAATTGTAGATTAAAGATTGGTCTAAATATATTTTATACTTACTAGTTTAATAATTATTTTCTTAAAATTAGATTTTTAAAGAGCATTTTATTTTTTTAAAATTATTTCAACTCACCTTATTCTTTAGAAATGTATTAAATTTCATTTTTAAAACAAAAACCTTTTAAATATGATATTAAAAAATACATTTTTGACTAAATTAATATAAAAAATTGTTAAAAAAAAACAACTATTTATTTTTGACATTTTTTGTATTTTTTTAAACATTATCCTTAGACTTTCAAAGAAAAGTACTTCTCGGAAACTTGTTTTAAACTTCAAACTGATTTATTCAGCTATTGTTTTTAATTGGTTATAATTATTTAAACTTTATTTAAGCTATTTTTTAACCTAACAATTTCTAATAATTTCCTTTCCATTTTACAGAGTCTTCCTTCGTCGCAGAGTCTCCTTGAAACATCCACTTTTCAGCCACTTTTTTCTTGAACCCCTCGATTGGGGTCCGGAAGATGCGAACGGAACGCATTTTGCGGCCAGGACACAGGACACAAGCTCCTCTGAATCGGAATCTGCATCTGGATCTGCATCTACATCTACATCCTTACATCCTTAATAGGGAGTCCCCGATCTCCAGCCACCAGAAACCACTGAAGAAACGAGAAGGAGGAGGACCAGGTCCTCTGGCCAGGCCGCTTTTGGAGCCGGAAGTGTAACCGTAACAGTGGCCAAAGGAAGTAGTTATACCCCCGGTATAGCCTAGTCAGAGGAGGACACTCTGGCAGCAGAAGGTGTCCTTCGAGTGCGTTGTAGGCTCTCCTCCTAATGGCAGCATATCATTTACAGATGTCGCAACATTTTGCATAAAAATGTTCCTGTCACAGACGAAGCACGAAGCACTGGAGGAGGAGGTCGTTATTCCGGTTGCATCATCACCATAGCCATCGCCATAGCCATAGCTGGACTAAAAAGGATTTGCAGGATCCCCAGGATCAGGGTGAGTACTCGGCATTAATGCCGTCGACCTTAAACGCTTTTCCCAGCCAGGAAATGCATTTTCATTTAGCAGCGGAAGTAGCTGCAAATGAGCTTTTAGTTTTTGCTCACCTTTGCTTTGCTCCTGGCGGCGCATTTCCGGTCCGCCGTTATCCTATCACTCCCCCTCTGACCTTTCCCCTTTTAGCCTCCTGGTCGTGGTCCTGGTCCTGGTCCTGGTCCTGACACACCTGTTGCTTCATCTACTCAAGCCAGTTGCATTATCCTGCCGTCCAGTCGATGGACCATCCATGAGGGCCCGCTTTTCCGCATTTTCCACTTTTGACTTTAGGTTTTGGGTTTGATTTTTGATTTTGGTTTTGAGTTTGAGTTTGTCCATGGCCAGTCTGCGGAAATATGCGTCTGCCACACGTCCGTTGAACTGGTGGATGCACTGAACAAAATTTTGGGAGACAACTGAAATAAAAACAGTGTTTTTCGGCTCTCCAGAATATACATTTCTTTGAGCCACTAAAAGTTATTGGAAAGATTGGCAAATACTTTGAAGAAAGATAGTAAAAGAATATGTAATTATTGATAAAAAAGAACAATATTTTTCAGCTTAAAATTAAATTTATAAATCGAACAATTTTTTAAACCTATAATTCCTATTTTAAAGTTGATGAAATAGTTTTTACTTAAAGCTTTTCCTACATTTTTACCCACTTTAGTGCCTATTTTTGTTTCTTTTTTAGTTCCTTTAACTTTTTTAGATATTTTCCTTTTCCCCATAATTTTTGTAAAGTTTTTCTCTCAGTGCCTTGACATTATTAGCCATTTAATCGAATGGACTGACCATGAAATCCCCGCGAGACTGTGCGTAGGTGAAATTTGTTTTTAATCCCATTAGCTCATTTGAAATTAGTGTCGACTGAAAAAAGGGCTAGAATGGCTACAAAAACGGCTAAAAACTCAAAAGTACATAAATCATTTGGATTCAAAAACATAGTCTGGGGGAAAGTGAGTACTTGCCACCTCGGATAACTGACTGAACTTTTATTTTTGGCCCCTGACCCTTCCGGAGTGGCGAGTAAATATGTCAAGAGCAGCCTGCTTGCCGCCAAGCCAAACCAAAACAATATAAAAACACAAAAAATGTTTTTAAAAATAAAAGTGGACATGGCCACAAGAAGGCTTTGGCTTTTTTGGTGTCCTGCCCTGCATTTCCGGTTGCACTCAGAGCGGCCCTCGATTCCAGTGTAAATTGGTCAACTAAATTATGCAGCATCAGTTGCAGTGGCAGTGGCAGTGGCAGTGGCAGTGGCAGTGGCAGTGGCTCCTCCCTAGCTGTCCTGCCACCAAAGGCCCAGTCCCAGGACTCGACACCCGACAGAAGGAGCAACAGCTGAGTGAAATTTGCATTCTATAAAATTTTAAAGCTAAATAAAGTGTCGCCACCTCTGGTTGTGTGGCTGGTTGCACTGCCAATTGATGTTGCAACATTCTGCCAATGTGGCACATGTAGTTGTGGGAGGATTTAAGGAATATATTCTATCGAAAGGGGAAGAAATTAAGGAAATTAGCTAATAGGTTCAATACAATATAGGGTTGCAATAGTTAGATGTTGAAATAATATTTATATTTTTAATATTTATTTTTAATATTTAATTCTGAATCCATTTAAAATGAACCAAGGTCTTCCTCTTTGTTGCCACTTTATCGAGTCATTTAATGTTAAAACACGCTTTAAATATTTATGCATTTTTTATACTATATTATTAATTATTTTTAAAGACGGTTTTATATTTTTTTTACATTTTATCCTTTTTTTTTTGTAAAACTTTTCGGGGTCAAATGGCGTCTGGCTTCGGGCTCTCCATTGAGGCATGCCAGCCAGAGACATATGTTCGCGGTCTTTGTTTGGTGGTCAACTGGTCCACTGGTGCCCCAAGGCCCACGCCCCCTTATCTAGCCGCCCCTGAGCCCTCTGCCAGCCGGCTATTTGTCACTTGCAACCGCGACGGCCATTTCCGTCGTCCAGCCGCCATATTTATGCAGCTTGGTATGCATTTTTCTTGTTTTCCCCCCCGATTTTTTCGCTTTGTGCTCTTTTCAAGTTTATGCAGTTGCGAAATTGCTGACAATTGATAGGCCATGGCAGTGGCAGTGGCAGTAGTGTGGTGGTGGTGGTGCAAGCCTGGTTTCAGACTTGCCCCACTCGTTCGGTGGCCACAATTTAGCGCGCGGCGACTACCGAAAAGTGCAACATGGTTCAAGATTCAAGACTTTTGCAGGCAGATTGCAGAGGGAACTGGCCCCTCCTCTCTCTAACCCCTTCCTCCCGATGGATGCACAAATAATGGAAATTGAGTTGGAGTGGATCTGAGGGATCTGGGGGATACGAGGGTGACTGCATTATGTCGAACAGGAAATAAATTATGCTCGCTCAAAGTCAGAGAGTCGGCACTGCCACTGTAGGAGGGCAGCCAGCAGACACAAGACATCATAAATACACTCGAAATAAATCTTAGAGGTGCTACAATTTATTTCTTTCAAGATTATAATTATTTCCCATATTGTTTAAGCCTCCAAGTTGTCTTAAATATTTCTTAAAAATATTAAGAAACTAATATTTCATTTATTTGATTTAGTTATCTTTGTTAGATTTAGTAATATTTTTATTTAGAGCTTCAATTCCAATCTCTGAGCTAGACTCTCTATATAATTTCCACAACTTCTTGGAATAAAAAATGTAAAATTCCCTAAAAAAGTAGCTGAACCAGTTTAGAAAGTCACTTTTTAGAAAATAAACTGTTTTAATAGCAGCTTCCTGAACTAGAAGTTCTATGAAGTCCTATCTTTGTCCCTTAAACCTCTTGAAAATCTTCCCTGATTTTTCTCTCAGTGTCCACGGCAGACAGAAGCAGAAGCAGGCAGCGTAATAACAACAATCACCATGATTATCATTAGCAGGTCTCATCATACCAATACTTTTCTGATCATCATTGTCAATGGCAGGCCATTCGCCAGGCACTGTTCCAAAAAAAGAGTAAGGTTTTTAAAATAATTATGAAATAGTACACAGAGACTATGGAACTTTAGTGTTAAAGAAGTTGTTTGAGACTCTCAAATGACTCTCATAGCCCTAAAGATCTATTAGATCCATTAGTTATAGGCCTGATGAGTCCAAATATCCTGGTAAACCCCTATTTGTTTCAGTGTTGGAGTTATCATCGCCGCTTTGCCGGGACTATGGGCAGGCTAATTTTGTTTGATTTTGATTCTGATCGAATTAGCGTAAAATTGAGCGTTCGTCAACTTTTGGGGGAAGCGGGGCGCCGTTGGATCTGGCCAAGTCTTAGGCCCAGGTTGCCAGTCAGGACGTGGACTCATTGACAAAGTCGAAGTTCAGACGCAGTGCAACTGGCCGCCGCGTGCGGGGCATTAAAGAGGCGTGGAAATCGAGCCCTCTCTTCCCCCAATGATGATTTGCATTTGCAACAGAAACAGAAACTGGCGGCAGCAGTTGCAAGTAGTAAACAGTAAGCAACAAGCAACATCCCGGGTCGACGTAATTGACCAAGTTATTTTGCGCTTTCTTGGCCAGGTCGAGCTCAGAGCTCTGAGCTCTGAGCTCTGGAGCTCCTTTGGGGCAAATTGATTTTGCTTCGTGCCTCATCAGCAGCGACAATTGCCCTTGCGATGATCATTGCCACATGATGATTATTGGGGCTGGCTCTTCGTGCGCTCACGTAGCCTTAACCCCTAGTGCCCCCTCCCTGGCTAGTCCCGGGCAGTATCTTCAATACCCCTGGCAGCCGCCGCCCCTGGCCGGCTACCGATGTTTTTTGCGGTTTCACACTTTGGTTAAGGTTGCCTGCCCTTCGCACTCGGAATCGCACTCGGACTCGCACTCGCACTCGCGGTCAGAACCCAGTCAATGGGTCAAAGCCCACGGAGATGAGCGGCTAATCTGCACAGAAGACCAAAAATTAAAAAGGGACAACTACCCACTAAAGCGGGCCTGGCCAAGCATTAAGCCAAAGCGAGAAACATAAAGGAAGCGACCTAAAAAGGTTAAGGTTGGCAAGAAAATAAGACTCATTTTTAAAGAACCGATTGGGGAGCTTCCACAAACTTCCGCTATGGCCATAAATAGTTAGATTTCTTATAGAAAAGTTACAAAATATATCCTTATATCCTTCCCTTTAAGCCTGTTGGCCAAGTATTGCCCAGTTACTGGCCACATTTTTTCTAAAACTAAAATATCTGCAAATTCCGAACATTTTCAAAAGCTTTTTAGACAATATCTCAGCCATTTTTCAACCAATTTTAAAACAGAATATCATTTATTTTTCAGCGAACCAGGACCCTTCGATCTACATCAAAACTTCATAAAAGTTGAACAAAAAAAAATCCCTAGATTTTTTCAATATTTTTATGATGGTACCCCTTTGAAAAATTTCGAAAATCCGGTCCGGTTTAAGTTTTCGAGATTTTAATGAGGAATGGTAGTACTCCAAAATCTATGATCGGGAAGGTATAACATTCTTAAATCGGACAGATATTCGCCAAGTTATGGCCATCGAAGGAGGTAGTTTGGTCGCTTTTTTTTTCAAAAACTAAAAAAACTGAAAACCCGAAACTTTTGGAAGCTTTTTAGGCAATATCTTGATCATTTCTCAACCGATTTTGAAAAGAATTGGCATTTATTAATCAGAGATCTACTACCTTTCAAACTGCATCATTAGATTTAGAAAACGAGACAAATAAAATTTTTCGATTTTTTTCAAAATTTTTATGATGGTACCCCTTTCAAAAATTTCGAAAATGGGGTCCGATTTTCATTTCCCAGATTTTGAAGAGAAATGATAGTACTCCAAGATCTAAGATCGGGAAGGTATGACATTCCTGGATCAGACAAGTAATGGCAGAGTTAGGCTTATTGGAAGGTGGCATTTTGGCCATATTCCAAACTTGTAAATGGTTTTTAGCCAAAAGTTGGCTATTTTCCAATCAAATTTTAAACAGAAGTCCTTGAATGATTCATAAATCCAACCTCCATCCTACCTAAACCCTAAAACTATCTAAACCTCCTCCCAAAAGAACTCAAAACCCGATTACCTTCACAAAAACTAACAAAAAAAACGGCCAAATATGCTTATAAATTGCATTTTTAGTTAGCATATTCATTTATTTTTATTATTATTTATTTAATGAAAAAAAGTTGACAATTTCGTTACTTAGACTATTACAAAACGCAGCTGAAACAGGTGTAGGCGCTATTTAATGTACTTGTCCATGAACTTCTTGTGGAACTCGGAGCGCAGGGCATCGTTGATAAAGTGTGTCTTCTTCTCGGGAGCCGAACGGGCACAGTTCTTGAATACGACATCATCGTCCCAGCGCCGCTTGATCTTCAGGTCGCCGCCGAGTCCAGAAGCGCGTCCTGCAGCCGAAGCAGCTGTTCCTGGCTCGTAGTTGATCAGTGGATTACCCGACAGGATGTTCTCCATACGAATGCGTTCGTCCTCCTGCTTTTTCTCCGCCTCACGGCGTGCCGTCTCCTGCAGGCGCTCCTGCTTGATCTTCTGCAGCTCAGCCAACAGAGCGGCATCATCGTCGTCCGAGTCGCTGTCCGAGTCAGAGCTGTCGTTGTCCAGCGGCTCGTCGGCATCCAAGTTGACAGTCTGTTGTTGCTGTGCAGCCTGCTGAGCGGCAGCATCTAGCTTGGCACGCTTGTTGCCACCACTGGAGGCGGTGTTGTTGGCCTCGATGGCCTTGCGTACAATGGAGGGCAGCGCCTTGCCAGAACCCGCGGCTCCCGAGCGAGCATCACGTTCGCGCTCCTCCAGCTCCTTGCGGAAGTCACGGTTGCGGATCTCCTCGCTAGTGCCCTGGCCAGTCTCTCTGAAAGGTAAGTTTTTATGGTTAATTAACTCAGAACGTGAAATTCATATTCTTTGTTGAACCTGTATTTCAGTTTGGTGTGCCCTGGCAGATCGCGGCTGGAATATTGCTTGCTGAGGGCACTTAGATCCTTCTCACCACGACCAGACCCTCCGCGGGCTGGGTCAAAGGTAGGACGAGCAGCTGTGGTCATTTTTGTGGCTCTTTAAACTATTTAAGCCTGTTAAATCAATACAAACGGTAAGTTTTGCGTATTTCAATGGCTTGCTTTTTTTAAATGTGACCAGTTAACGTTGGCTTGAAATTCCCACCTTTTTTTAGTATTAAAATACCAATAATCAATACAAACGGTAAGTTTTGCGTATTTCAATGGCTTGCTTTTTTTAAATGTGACCAGTTAACGTTGGCTTGAAATTCCCACCTTTTTTAGTATTAAAATACCAAAATACTTAAAGTTATGGGCAGCACTTTTGTAATCAGTTGTTATCGATGGGCAGCACTCTTCTAATCAGTCGCTATCGATGGACAGCACTCTTGTGATAATAACACGCGAGCTCTGCCGCCGTAATTCTGTGATTTAAAACAAATTAGCCGGAGTTATAACTCCCAATCCGGTTAATAAGCAAGTGCTGTCCCTCCCCCATCAAAAAGCAATGTTGGCAAACCTGCAACGCGGCAGCGGCCACCTGTTGCGTCACAGCGTGCAGAGCGCCCGATTCTTGAGACGCCAATGGGCAAGTACCGCAAGCGCAAAGGACTCGCAGGACGATAGGCTGACAATCGGAGATGTGAGTGTGCGTCTGACCAAGCCGAAGCACCCGCAGCTAGTTCCGCAGCAATATGGTGAGCATCTTAACCACCAATGTGGTGCTAAAATAAGATCATGGCAGTACAAAGGTCACAAGCCCAGAGATTCATCCGCTGCATGGGCGCCTAATCTTTATGGGGTTATTCAAACACTTCTCCCACTATTTCCAGTCAACTACGGACCCGATGGCTCTCTGCAGCTCACTCAATCCGCCCTGCATCACCTGCGCTGGATGCTACAAAAGGATGCCCTGCGCCAGGACATGTTCCTGCTGGGTCCGCCAGGACCTCTCCGTCGCCAGCTAGCCATGCAGTTCCTGGAGCTTACGCAGCGTGAGGTGGAGTATGTGGCTCTCAGCCGGGACACCACGGAGAGCGACCTGAAGCAGCGACGCGAAATCCACAATCGAGAGGCGGTCTATCACGACCAAGGAGCCGTGCGTGCTGCCCTAAATGGTCGTGTTCTGGTCCTGGATGGCGTGGAGCACGCCGAGAGGAATGTACTGCCCATTTTGAACAATCTGCTCGAGAATCGTGAAATGCACTTGGAAAGCGGCAAGTTTTTGATGTCCCCCGAGCGCTACGACAAGCTGTTGGAGGTGAGTTCAGTAGTTAGACGATATCCTTTATTCCTGCTTGAAATGATGTCCTTTTTAGAAACACACCCGCCAGCAGCTCGACGAGTGGGGCCTGCTGCGTGTCTCCGAGCAGTTCCGCGTTGTGGCCCTGGGTCTGCCCACCCACAAGTACAAGGGAACTCCTCTGGATCCGCCATTGCGTTCGCGTTTTCAGTCCCGCAACGTAACCTCATATGCCTATGCCGAACTCTTCGAGGAACTGCATCAGCAGGCGCCCCTAGTTCCCAAGGAGCAGCTGAAGCAATTGCTTACGTTTGCCCTAACGCTACAGGAGGCGGATCCGGTCCTGCAGCTTCCTGATTTTCCGCTACACAACCTCCGCTTGGCTGTCAACATGTTGGTAAGATGATGGGTGGCCATATTTATGATTATTTACATTCTAATCCTTCTCTTGCTTTCCTTAAAGGAGGCCAATCCCCAGCTGAGCCTCCACGATGTGATAAGCCGCACATATCCGTATCAGGCCATGCTGAAGGCCGATCAACGCAAACGCGTGGAGGAGCTGCTCAAGAAATTGGACATCCAGCTGATCCCCAGCCAAAGCATCAAAAGCATTACGAGCAGTAGCAATCCAAGCGAGAATCCTGGCCGCATAGTCCTTCAGCTTGATGACCTGAAACTAAATGTACCTGGTGGAACGATTTCCGCACCTGTGGCAACCGCTTTTGTTGACCTGCCACATCAACGTCAGGCCCTGGCGAGCCTGCTGCAGGCCTATGCCGTGGGGGATGTCTGTCTGCTGGGCGAGAAGGGCGTCGGCAAGCTGGCACTTACCAAGGAGCTACTCCGACTGCTCCAGCAAACGTCGGAACCCATGATGCTCTACGAGGACATGACCAGTCGGGACTTGGTGCAGCAGCGAATCACCAGTCCCCAGGGGGACACCATATGGAGAGACTCTCCTCTGGTAAGGGCAGCCAAAACCGGATCCGTAGCGGTACTGAATGGACTGCATCGCCTCCACAAGAGCACGGCCAGTGTGCTCCAAAGGTGGGTTCATAAAATACCCAATCCTACCTTGCTTTCATCCTGGAATTCATTTATTACAGACTCATTCATGACCGGGAACTGCAGCTATGCGATGGCACCACATTACTGGGTGCCAATCGCTACCAGGCTCTCATCCAGCAAGGATTATCTGCGGAACAGCTCTCCCAATTGGGTTTCCTGCCCATGCACGAGTCCTTCCGCATCGTGGCCTTAGCGGAGCCACCACGCCCGGGCGGCGGACAACCCAATTGGCTGACTCCAGAGTTGCTTAGCCTGTTTCTGTACCAGGAACTGCGTCCTCTGCGCCAGAGTGAGGAGCAGGAGCTGCTGACCCAGCTGTGTGGAGGAGTCCTACCCGCTGGCATGGAACCGCTACTGGAACTGGCCCAACTGCTGCGCACTTCGCAGGATCCCCTGCTTCAAGGACTGGCTGGAACCTTGTCTACCAGGCAGCTGCTCAAACTGGCTCGTCGATTGGCTGCTTATCCGAATAGCGAACTGAGTGATGTCCACGAAATGCTGCAGAATACATTCCTAGCCAGGTTTATGCCGGCTCTGTCGCGCAGTGCGCTGGAACAGGCCATCCACCAGGTGGGCATACAAGCCAGACCGGAAAAGAGACTCAGAAGCAACGAGAATCAAATCGAGATTAAGGGTAACTCCTTGAGGATCGGCTCTACTAGCTGGCCGCTGGGCAGCCCGAGCCAGGCGCAGCTCTCCAAAGTGCCCAGCACCTTGTTCTACGAGATGCCCCAGCATGTGCAGTTGTTGGAGCGCCTGCTGCAGGATTACCTTATCGGCGAGCATCTTCTCCTAGTCGGAAACCAGGGAGTGGGCAAGAACAAGCTGGTGGATCGCCTGCTAGAGTTGATGCAACGACCCCGGGAGTACATCCAGCTGCATCGCGACACAACTGTGCACAGTTTGACGCTCCAGGCCACCCTGAAGGACGGACAGGTGTCGTACGAGGACAGCGCCCTGGTCCAGGCCGTGCGCTCCGGCCATGTCCTGGTGGTGGATGAAGCCGACAAGGCACCAGTCAACGTTACCTGCATCCTGCGCACCCTTGTGGAGAGCGGCGAGATGGTTCTGGCAGACGGAAGGAGGATTGTGCCCCCGGGAGCCGGGGATCGAGTGCCCAATTCCATTGAAACCCATCCAGATTTCAGGCTCATTGTTTTGGCCAATCGTCCTGGGTTCCCCTTCCTCGGCAACGACTTCTTTGCCGCCTTGGGCGATGTCTTCAGTTGCCATGCCATCAGTAATCCGGATCCCGATTCGGAGATCTACCTACTCCAGCAATACGGTCCGAAGGTGCCCATCAAGACGCTACGGACCTTGGTGAATGCCTTTGGAGAGCTGCGGACACTGGCGGACGAAGGCATGTTGAACTATCCGTACTCCACCCGTGAGGTGGTGAGCATCGTGAAGCACTTGGAGCGCTATCCGGACGAGAACATGTCGGAGGTGGTCGGAAATGTGCTGGACTTCGACCGCTATCAGCCGGAGGCACTGCAGCAGGTCAACCAGGTCCTTGCAAAGCACGGAATCGAGTCCTATGCTGAAGAGGAAATCCAGGCCATACGCAAGAAAAAAGTCCTGCAGGCGTCCGTAAAGAGGGTCAGTGGATTGGGCGTTTCCGGACCTAAATTCGGGAAGCTGGACCCCAAAAACGAACCGCATGTGGGCGGCAACACCTGGGCCGGTGGCAGCGGCGGCCGGGACACCGCGGGTTTGGGCGGCAAGGGTGGACCCTTTCGTTTGGACAAGGGCCATGTCGTCCATCAGCTGAGCGACGAGGAGAAGGCCGATGTGCCGGAGGAGATTAAGAAGGCGGCTCGCGAAATGAACCGCAAGGCGTTCGAGGAGAAGCTCAAGGAGATCAAGATGTCCGCCCACGACCACAAGGTGTATGCCCAGTTCAGCGAGCCGAATCGTAAGCAGGTGCAGCAGCTGAAGGCGGTGCTGGAAGCGATGCAGACGAAGAGCAAGGAGCGCCAGTGGCAGAAGTACCAGACGCACGGCGATCTGGACGACACTCGACTGGTGGAGGGCATTACGGGGGAGAAGAACATCTATCGCCGACGGGCGGAGGCGAATCCCTGGGCGGATCATGTCCAGGAAAAGCCCAATAGGCTAAAGCTGGTGGTGGATGTATCCGGTTCGATGTACAGGTGAGTTTTGAAACTCTCAAATATAAAAACAACATTTACAACTAAACCCCAACAACAGGTTCAATGGCTATGATGGACGGCTGGACCGTCAACTTGAGGCCGTGGTCATGGTGATGGAAGCCTTTGAGGGATTCGAAAAGAAAATTGTCTACGATGTGATCGGCCACAGCGGAGAGGGCTGGGAGATCCCGTTCGTTCCGGCTGGTAGTCCGCCGAAAAATGACAAGGAACGCTTTGAGGCCATCCGGATGATGCACGCCCATTCCCAGTTCTGCTGGTCCGGCGATTCCACCGTAAAGGCGGCCCGGGAGGCCTGCTCTACGCTTGGAGCGGAGCAGGACTACGACAACGCCATTGTGGTGGTGCTGAGTGATGCGAATCTCTCTCGTTATGGCATCGCTCCAAAGGATCTGGCCGTTGCCCTGAAACGTGGCGAGCCCAAGGTCAAGGGTTATGTGATCTTCATTGGCAGCCTGGAGGAGGAGGCGGATGAGTGAGTAGCCAAGATACCAGAGTGCATTTTTATTCTTTTTTTTTTTATCAACTAAATGTATTTTTTATTTCAGAATAAACGCGTCCATGCCGGCAGGACAGAGCTTCGTGTGCATGGACCTCACCAAGCTACCTCACATTCTGCAGCAGATCTTCACATCCTCCCTACTCTAGTTACCTTTGTGCAATTCAAGGATTCTGCCCGATATTCCTGCGCATCTGCTTAGCTTTAAGTAAATGTTGATCCAATCTGTTATTTCAATTGTAGTTTATTTTGTATCTGTGCCTGTATTGAGTCTGAATTTAAATTTAAAATCAAATTGTACATAACAAAACATACGATACTGTATAGAGCATAATGGCGAAAAAGGACAATTTATTTTCTATCCTATTTTCGAAAAAAACAGTAATGGAAA
Source organism: Drosophila monieri (assembly GCA_035047585.1). Taxonomy (NCBI): domain Eukaryota; kingdom Metazoa; phylum Arthropoda; class Insecta; order Diptera; family Drosophilidae; genus Drosophila; species Drosophila monieri. The sequence goes on along the minus strand of JAWNPJ010000061.1, from coordinate 6,286,809 downwards.
GAAAATGTGTGGAGTTGCCAGGTCGGGCCACAAACGGCCGAGATATAAGCTCTAGAAGGCGCATTTCTGGCCCGATCTGGCAACGCGGTGCATTTTCGGAATCAGGACATCGATGTCCTTCGAACTGCATCACTAGTTTTTCGATATCGAACAACTCATTTTCGACCCGATTTTCGAAAAAATGGAAAGGGGTTACATCACGATTTTTTTCGATTTTCGCTAAAAATTTTGTTGTCCGATTTCGCAAATCTTTGGATGCAGTTCGACTAATATCGAGGCGCTGATTCCGAAAATGTGCGGCGTTGCCAGATCGGGCCACAAACGGCCGAGATATGCGCTCTAGAAACTCCATTTCTGGCCCGATCCGGCAACGCCGTGCATTTTCGGAATCAGGACATCGATGTCCTTCGAACTGCATCACTAGTTTTTCGATATCGAACAACTCATTTTCGACCCGATTTTCGAAAAAATGGAAAGGGGTTACATCACGATTTTTTTCGATTTTCGCTAAAAATTTTGTTGTCCGATTTCGCAAATCTTTGGATGCAGTTCGACTAATATCGAGGCGCTGATTCCGAAAATGTGCGGCGTTGCCAGATCGGGCCACAAACGGCCGAGATATAAGCTCTAGAAGGCGCATTTCTGGCCCGATCTGGCAACGCCGTGCATTTTCGGAATCAGGACATCGATGTCCTTCGAACTGCATCACTAGTTTTTCGATATCGAACAACTCATTTTCGACCCGATTTTCGAAAAAATGGAAAGGGGTTACATCACGATTTTTTTCGATTTTCGCTAAAAATTTTGTTGTCCGATTTCGCAAATCTTTGGATGCAGTTCGATTAATATCGAGGCGCTGATTCCGAAAATGTGCGGCGTTGCCAGATCAGGCCACAAACGGCCGAGATATAAGCTCTAGAAGGCGCATTTCTGGCCCGATCTGGCAACGCGGTGCATTTTCGGAATCAGGACATCGATGTCCTTCGAACTGCATCACTAGTTTTTCGATATCGAACAACTCATTTTCGACCCGATTTTCGAAAAAATGGAAAGGGGTTACATCACGATTTTTTTCGATTTTCGCTAAAAATTTTGTTGTCCGATTTCGCAAATCTTTGGATGCAGTTCGACTAATATCGAGGCGCTGATTCCGAAAATGTGCGGCGTTGCCAGATCGGGCCACAAACGGCCGAGTTATACGCTGTACAAAGCGCAATTCTGGCCCGATCTGGCAACGCCGTGCATTTTCGGAATCAGGACATCGATGTCCTTCGAACTGCATCACTAGTTTTTCGATATCGAACAACTCATTTTCGACCCGATTTTCGAAAAAATGGAAAGGGGTTACATCACGATTTTTTTCGATTTTCGCTAAAAATTTTGTTGTCCGATTTCGCAAATCTTTGGATGCAGTTCGACTAATATCGAGGCGCTGATTCCGAAAATGTGCGGCGTTGCCAGATCGGGCCACAAACGGCCGAGTTATACGCTGTACAAAGCGCAATTCTGGCCCGATCCGGCAACGCCGTGCATTTTCGGAATCAGGACATCGATGTCCTTCGAACTGCATCACTAGTTTTTCGATATCGAACAACTCATTTTCGACCCGATTTTCGAAAAAATGGAAAGGGGTTACATCACGATTTTTTTCGATTTTCGCTAAAATTTTTTTTGTCCTATTTCGGAGAACTTTGGATGCAGTTCGACTAATATTGGGGCGCTGATTCCGAAAATGTGCGGCGTTGCCAGATCGGGCCACAAACGGCCGAGATATGCGCTGTACAAAGCGCAATTTGGGCCCGATCTGGCAACGCCGTGCATTTTTGGAATCAGGACATCGATGTCCTTCGAACTGCATCACTAGTTTTTCGATATCGAACAACTCATTTTCGACCCGATTTTCGAAAAAATGGAAAGGGGTTACATCACGATTTTTTTCGATTTTCGCTAAAATTTTTTTTGTCCGATTTCGCAAATCTTTGGATGCAGTTCGACTAATATCGAGGCGCTGATTCCGAAAATGTGCGGCGTTGCCAGATCGGGCCACAAACGGCCGATATATACGCTGTACAAAGCGCAATTTGGGCCCGATCTGGCAACGCCGTGCATTTTTGGAATCAGGACATCGATGTCCTTCGAACTGCATCACTAGTTTTTCGATATCGAACAACTCATTTTCGACCCGATATTCGAAAAAATGGAAAGGGGTTACATCACGATTTTTTTCGATTTTCGCTAAAAATTTTGTTGTCCGATTTCGCAAATCTTTGGATGCAGTTCGACTAATATCGAGGCGCTGATTCCGAAAATGTGCGGCGTTGCCAGATCGGGCCACAAACGGCCGATATATACGCTGTACAAAGCGCAATTTGGGCCCGATCTGGCAACGCCGTGCATTTTTGGAATCAGGACATCGATGTCCTTCGAACTGCATCACTAGTTTTTCGATATCGAACAACTCATTTTCGACCCGATTTTCGAAAAAATGGAAAGGGGTTACATCACGATTTTTTTCGATTTTCGCTAAAAATTTTGTTGTCCGATTTCGCAAATCTTTGGATGCAGTTCGATTAATATCGAGGCGCTGATTCCGAAAATGTGCGGCGTTGCCAGATCAGGCCACAAACGGCCGAGATATAAGCTCTAGAAGGCGCATTTCTGGCCCGATCTGGCAACGCGGTGCATTTTCGGAATCAGGACATCGATGTCCTTCGAACTGCATCACTAGTTTTTCGATATCGAACAACTCATTTTCGACCCGATTTTCGAAAAAATGGAAAGGGGTTACATCACGATTTTTTTCGATTTTCGCTAAAAATTTTGTTGTCCGATTTCGCAAATCTTTGGATGCAGTTCGACTAATATTGAGGCGCTGATTCCGAAAATGTGCGACGTTGCCAGATCGGGCCACAAACGGCCGAGATATAAGCTCTAGAAGGCGCATTTCTGGCCCGATCTGGCAACGCGGTGCATTTTCGGAATCAGGACATCGATGTCCTTCGAACTGCATCACTAGTTTTTCGATATCGAACAACTCATTTTCGACCCGATTTTCGAAAAAATGGAAAGGGGTTACATCACGATTTTTTTCGATTTTCGCTAAAAATTTTGTTGTCCGATTTCGCAAATCTTTGGATGCAGTTCGACTAATATCGAGGCGCTGATTCCGAAAATGTGCGGCGTTGCCAGATCGGGCCACAAACGGCCGAGATATGCGCTCTAGAAACTCCATTTCTGGCCCGATCCGGCAACGCCGTGCATTTTCGGAATCAGGACATCGATGTCCTTCGAACTGCATCACTAGTTTTTCGATATCGAACAACTCATTTTCGACCCGATTTTCGAAAAAATGGAAAGGGGTTACATCACGATTTTTTTCGATTTTCGCTAAAAATTTTGTTGTCCGATTTCGCAAATCTTTGGATGCAGTTCGACTAATATCGAGGCGCTGATTCCGAAAATGTGCGGCGTTGCCAGATCAGGCCACAAACGGCCGAGATATAAGCTCTAGAAGGCGCATTTCTGGCCCGATCTGGCAACGCGGTGCATTTTCGGAATCAGGACATCGATGTCCTTCGAACTGCATCACTAGTTTTTCGATATCGAACAACTCATTTTCGACCCGATTTTCGAAAAAATGGAAAGGGGTTACATCACGATTTTTTTCGATTTTCGCTAAAAATTTTGTTGTCCGATTTCGCAAATCTTTGGATGCAGTTCGACTAATATCGAGGCGCTGATTCCGAAAATGTGCGGCGTTGCCAGATCGGGCCACAAACGGCCGAGTTATACGCTGTACAAAGCGCAATTCTGGCCCGATCCGGCAACGCCGTGCATTTTCGGAATCAGGACATCGATGTCCTTCGAACTGCATCACTAGTTTTTCGATATCGAACAACTCATTTTCGACCCGATTTTCGAAAAAATGGAAAGGGGTTACATCACGATTTTTTTCGATTTTCGCTAAAATTTTTGTTGTCCGATTTCGCAAATCTTTGGATGCAGTTCGACTAATATCGAGGCGCTGATTCCGAAAATGTGCGGCGTTGCCAGATCGGGCCACAAACGGCCGAGTTATACGCTGTACAAAGCGCAATTCTGGCCCGATCCGGCAACGCCGTGCATTTTCGGAATCAGGACATCGATGTCCTTCGAACTGCATCACTAGTTTTTCGATATCGAACAACTCATTTTCGACCCGATTTTCGAAAAAATGGAAAGGGGTTACATCACGATTTTTTTCGATTTTCGCTAAAATTTTTTTGTCCTATTTCGGAGAACTTTGGATGCAGTTCGACTAATATTGGGGCGCTGATTCCGAAAACGTACGGCGTTGCCAGATCGGACCACAAATGACCGAGATATAGGCTCCAGAAGGCGCATTTTTGCAAAAATTCAAAGGGCCAGGGTCAACGCAAGGAGGATCTTCAGTTATGCGTCGTGGGAATCTATGCCAATTGAGGTCCTTGAAGCAGCATTTCCAGAAGTTTTACCATATATGTATTTCTAAGTCTCTGATAGATTAGTTATAGTACATATTGTCTAGGTATAGTGTAGTCTAATTATAGTATAATTATTTTAGTCTACTTATAGTATAGTAAGCCTGTATGATCTGTAAAAAAATCAATAAAATGTTGAACATATACGCATGTTTTATTAAAGGGGGGTACAAAATAAATGGGATTTTTCAAAATTTCACAAAACTTTCCCGAAATTTTAAAAGGTTTTCCGAAATTTTTCAAATTTTTCCAGAATTTTCCCGAATTTTCCTGATTTTTTCGAATTTTTCACATTTTTTTCGAATTTTTCTGAATTTTCCTTAATTTTCCTGAATTTTTATGAATTTTCCTGAATTTTCATGAATTTTCCTGAATTTTCCAGAGTTTTTCGGAGTTTTTATTTTTCGGAATGACTTTCACTTTTTTTTTCGCCTTCGAAAACGTCGGTTTTGGCCCACTACCAGGCCTGAAGTACTAGGCGAACAGAAACGACTAGTAGGTCGATTTTACTTTTTGAAAATGTTTTTTGTGAATATCTCGGCCATTTTGCATTTAATCAAGGATCGCGATAGCTCAAAAAATGCGCAAAAATACGGCCCTTCTATCTGGCCAATAATCTCTGGTGTTGGCCAAGTTAACACCGCGTGGTTAACAAATTTGGCCTAAAAAAATATGTTTATTTTTTCGATTGTTTATATCTTGGTCATTTTTCAACCGATCTGGAAACGAAGTACTATTCCTGGATCAGGACTTTAATATCCTTCGAACTGCATCACAGGATCCCCATGAAATTGTAGTCCTTATCACAAATCGTGATGCTTCTCCTTTCCTAAAATGCCGATGCCGCACAGCATTATGTTGTTAGATTTTCAAAATCCTTTGATGCAGATCGAAGGACATTTAAGTCCTGATTCCATAATTGTAGTCCGTTTTGGGATCGGTTTTGAAACTGCCAAGATATTCACATTCGAAATTTTAACACATTTTTTTTTACGTTATTTTAATTTTTCTTCGGTGTTACCTTGACATATGCTTTTGTTTTGTTAACCAGTCGATGCGCCGTATTTTTCCGCATTTTATGACCTATCACGATCCTGGATTGGATGCGAAATGGCCGAGATATTCACAAAAAACTGTTTCAAAAAATAGAATCGACCTACTAGGCGTTTCTGTTCGCCTAGTACTTCAGGCCTGGTAGCGGCCGAAAATTAAAAATTTTTGGCCGCTTTAAGCCGTGACGTCACGGATTTAGTACCCATCCGTGACGTCACCACTGGGTTTTTTAAATATCCAAGACACAAACCAGGCACATAAGACCCAAAAGTGTATCCAAGACACGACCCGTTTCAGCCACGACCCCACCCAGGTGTGACGTCACGAATCAAAGCTCAATCCGTGACGTCACGCCTTAAAGCGGCTGAAAATTGTGAAATTTTCGGGCGCTACCAGGCCTGAAGTACTAGGCGAACAGAAACGACTAGTAGGTCGATTTCATTTTTTGAAAATGTTTTTTACGAATAACTCGGCCATTTTGCATTTAATCAAGGATCGCGATAGCTCAAAAAATGCGCAAAAATACGGCCCTTCTATCTGGCCAATAATCTCTGGTGTTGGCCAAGTTAACACCGCGTGGTTAACAAATTTGGCCTAAAAAAATATGTTTATTTTTTCGATTGTTTATATCTTGGTCATTTTTCAACCGATCTGGAAACGAAGTACTATTCCTGGATCAGGACTTTAATATCCTTCGAACTGCATCACAGGATCCCCATGAAATTGTAGTCCTTATCACAAATCGTGATGCTTCTCCTTTCCTAAAATGCCGATGCCGCTCAGCATTATGTTGTTAGATTTTCAAAATCCTTTGATGCAGATCGAAGGACATTTAAGTCCTGATTCCATAATTGTAGTCCGTTTTGGGATCGGTTTTGAAACTGCCAAGATATTCACATTCGAAATTTTAACACATTTTTTTTTACGTTATTTTAATTTTTCTTCGGTGTTACCTTGACATATGCTTTTGTTTTGTTAACCAGTCGATGCGCCGTATTTTTCCGCATTTTATGACCTATCACGATCCTGGATTGGATGCGAAATGGCCGAGATATTCACAAAAAACTGTTTCAAAAAATAGAATCGACCTACTAGGCGTTTCTGTTCGCCTAGTACTTCAGGCCTGGTAGCGGCCGAAAATTAAAAATTTTTGGCCGCTTTAAGCCGTGACGTCACGGATTTAGTACCCATCCGTGACGTCACCACTGGGTGGTTTTAATATCCAAGACACAAACCAGGCACCTAAGACACAAAAGTGTATCCAAGACACGACCCTTTTCAGCCACGAACCCACCCAGGTGTGACGTCACGAATCTAAGCTCAATCCGTGACGTCACGCCTTAAAGCGGCTGAAAATTGTGAAATTTTCGGGCGCTACCAGGCCTGAAGTACTAGGCGAACAGAAACGACTAGTAGGTCGATTTCACTTTTTGAAAATGTTTTTTACGAATAACTCGGCCATTTTGCATTTAATCAAGGATCGCGATAGCTCAAAAAATTCGCAAAAATACGGTCCTTCTATCTGGCTAATAATATCTGGTGTTGGCCAAGTTAACACCGTGTGGTTAACAAATTTGGCCTAAAAAAATATGTTTATTTTTTCGATTGTTTATATCTTGGTCATTTCCCAACCGATTTTGAAACGAAGTTCTATTCCTGGATCAGGACTTCAGTGTCCTTCGGGCTGCATCAAAGGATTTTGAAAATCTAACAACATAATGCTGAGCGGCATCGGCATTTTAGGAAAGGAGAAGCATCACGATTTGTGATAAGGACTACAATTTCATGGGGATCCTGTGATGCAGTTCGAAGGATATTAAAGTCCTGATCCAGGAATAGTACTTCGTTTCCAGATCGGTTGAAAAATGACCAAGATATAAACAATCGAAAAAATAAACATATTTTTTTAGGCCAAATTTGTTAACCACGCGGTGTTAACTTGGCCAACACCAGAGATTATTGGCCAGATAGAAGGGCCGTATTTTTGCGCATTTTTTGAGCTATCGCGATCCTTGATTAAATGCAAAATGGCCGAGATATTCACAAAAAACATTTTCAAAAAGTGAAATCGACCTACTAGTCGTTTCTGTTCTCCTAGTACTTCAGGCCTGGTAGCGCCCGAAAATTTCACAATTTTCAGCCGCTTTAAGGCGTGACGTCACGGATTGAGCTTTGATTCGTGACGTCACACCTGGGTGGGGTCGTGGCTGAAACGGGTCGTGTCTTGGATACACTTTTGTGTCTTATGTGCCTGGTTTGTGTCTTGGATATTTAAAAAACCCAGTGGTGACGTCACGGATGGGTACTAAATCCGTGACGTCACGGCTTAAAGCGGCCAAAAATTTTTAATTTTCGGCCGCTACCAGGCCTGAAGTACTAGGCGAACAGAAACGCCTAGTAGGTCGATTCTATTTTTTGAAACAGTTTTTTGTGAATATCTCGGCCATTTCGCATCCAATCCAGGATCGTGATAGGTCATAAAATGCGGAAAAATACGGCGCATCGACTGGTTAACAAAACAAAAGCATATGTCAAGGTAACACCGAAGAAAAATTAAAATAACGTAAAAAAAAATGTGTTAAAATTTCGAATGTGAATATCTTGGCAGTTTCAAAACCGATCCCAAAACGGACTACAATTATGGAATCAGGACTTAAATGTCCTTCGATCTGCATCAAAGGATTTTGAAAATCTAACAACATAATGCTGTGCGGCATCGGCATTTTAGGAAAGGAGAAGCATCACGATTTGTGATAAGGACTACAATTTCATGGGGATCCTGTGATGCAGTTCGAAGGATATTAAAGTCCTGATCCAGGAATAGTACTTCGTTTCCAGATCGGTTGAAAAATGACCAAGATATAAACAATCGAAAAAATAAACATATTTTTTTAGGCCAAATTTGTTAACCACGCGGTGTTAACTTGGCCAACACCAGAGATTATTGGCCAGATAGAAGGGCCGTATTTTTGCGCATTTTTTGAGCTATCGCGATCCTTGATTAAATGCAAAATGGCCGAGATATTCACAAAAAACATTTTCAAAAAGTAAAATCGACCTACTAGTCGTTTCTGTTCGCCTAGTACCTCAGGCCTGGTAGTGGGCCAAAACCGACGTTTTCGAAGGCGAAAAAAAAGTGAAAGTCATTCCGAAAAATAAAAACTCCGAAAAACTCTGGAAAATTCAGGAAAATTCATGAAAATTCAGGAAAATTCATGAAAATTCAGGAAAATTAAGGAAAATTCAGAAAAATTCGAAAAAAATGTGAAAAATTCGAAAAAATCAGGAAAATTCGGGAAAATTCTGGAAAAATTTGAAAAATTTCGGAAAACCTTTTAAAATTTCGGGAAAGTTTTGTGAAATTTTGAAAAATCCCATTTATTTTGTACCCCCCTTTAATAAAACATGCGTATATGTTCAACATTTTATTGATTTTTTTACAGATCATACAGGCTTACTATACTATAAGTAGACTAAAATAATTATACTATAATTAGACTACACTATACCTAGACAATATGTACTATAACTAATCTATCAGAGACTTAGAAATACATATATGGTAAAACTTCTGGAAATGCTGCTTCAAGGACCTCAATTGGCATAGATTCCCACGACGCATAACTGAAGATCCTCCTTGCGTTGACCCTGGCCCTTTGAATTTTTGCAAAAATGCGCCTTCTGGAGCCTATATCTCGGTCATTTGTGGTCCGATCTGGCAACGCCGTACGTTTTCGGAATCAGCGCCCCAATATTAGTCGAACTGCATCCAAAGTTCTCCGAAATAGGACAAAAAAATTTTAGCGAAAATCGAAAAAAATCGTGATGTAACCCCTTTCCATTTTTTCGAAAATCGGGTCGAAAATGAGTTGTTCGATATCGAAAAACTAGTGATGCAGTTCGAAGGACATCGATGTCCTGATTCCGAAAATGCACGGCGTTGCCGGATCGGGCCAGAATTGCGCTTTGTACAGCGTATAACTCGGCCGTTTGTGGCCCGATCTGGCAACGCCGCACATTTTCGGAATCAGCGCCTCGATATTAGTCGAACTGCATCCAAAGATTTGCGAAATCGGACAACAAAAATTTTAGCGAAAATCGAAAAAAATCGTGATGTAACCCCTTTCCATTTTTTCGAAAATCGGGTCGAAAATGAGTTGTTCGATATCGAAAAACTAGTGATGCAGTTCGAAGGACATCGATGTCCTGATTCCGAAAATGCACGGCGTTGCCGGATCGGGCCAGAAATGGAGTTTCTAGAGCGCATATCTCGGCCGTTTGTGGCCCGATCTGGCAACGCCGCACATTTTCGGAATCAGCGCCTCGATATTAGTCGAACTGCATCCAAAGATTTGCGAAATCGGACAACAAAATTTTTAGCGAAAATCGAAAAAAATCGTGATGTAACCCCTTTCCATTTTTTCGAAAATCGGGTCGAAAATGAGTTGTTCGATATCGAAAAACTAGTGATGCAGTTCGAAGGACATCGATGTCCTGATTCCAAAAATGCACGGCGTTGCCAGATCGGGCCCAAATTGCGCTTTGTACAGCGTATATCTCGGCCATTTGTGGCCCGATCTGGCAACGCCGCACCTTTTCGGAATCAGCGCAAATTTGTTATAATTTAGAATGTGAATAACTTGGCAGTTTCAAAAGGGATCCGAAAATGGACTACAGTTTTGGAATCAGGACCTAAATGTCCTTCGAAGGTGTATACTTTAAAGGGCAGCCAAGGAACTGCAACTCGTTCACCTGGGAAATAGAAACATTAGCCCAAGAAATTTACAAAAAAAAAAAGCTGCAATAAGAATTTTAAGATTTCTGGAAATAAAAAAAAATAAAACACAGTTTCTTTTATTTTTATTGTTTATTAATTGCCTTGCCGTTTATGCTTGCTATTTGATTACTTGTCATATAATTTACAAATTACATAAGTATTCATTACAAAAAAAAAACAATTTTAGAACCCAAGGATCTTCCATATTCTTAACATCTTTAAACTTTTTTTGGTTTCTCTGGCATTTCCCACATTCCCCGATGAAGTCAGGGGCGTGGCTAAGAGGCCAGAGGGTCAAGGTCGTGGATTACTGAGGTTTAGGGTTTAGGAATACAAAAAAAAAATAAACAATTCGTGGTATTACATCGATTTGGTATAAAAATCTAAAACAATCTCATCCGCCTCCTTTCCTGTTACACTTTACATTACATTTTTGTTTCGCATTTTCGTTTATCTCGTTTTCCGTTTTTCTTTTTGTTTGTTTGTATATGCATTTTCTGTATGTATATTAAATATTGTTGCAAATTCATGAATTAATGTGTTAGCAAAAAACGCTTATACTAAATACTCTTGATCCTTTATATATTTCATATAGTCTTTACAAGTTCTTGTTCCTTGCAAACTCTCGTGATCTGATCGGGGAAGGGTTCTTGGGACTATCCGGGTTATTTTGTTCTTCTCTTACACATATATATGTATATATATTATGCGTCACATGTATATAGATATATATATATATCTAGATCTAGATCTATCGCCTGATGCAGCAGCACACAAACATAATACAGACACATATAGAGTTTCCCCTTGTAGATCAGGTGTGTATGTTACAGGTTATAGATATTATTTCTAAGAAAAATAAAAAAAAAAATATATATATAATATATATATATGCATGAAACAGAAAAGTTTTTGAAATTTTTCTAAAAACAAGCACACACACTCGAACTCTCAGCCGGGGCGATTGTTTTAAAAGCTAAAGCACTTAAAAACATAACAACAAAGTTTTGGGTGCACACGGAATACATAAATATAAATATATAAATATTTATATATACATACATATAGCCGTAACCCTAACGTACGTAAGTAATTGGTAAGCTAGAACCAAAGAATCCTCATTATACACTTATGTACATGAAAATCAAACGATTTGATTTGAATTTTGGACGACATTCAAGTTACGCGATTAGGGCTCCCTTACGATTACTAAATATACATAAAATATATATATATATATATAGATATATGTGTGGGTCATATGCAGGATCGAACTAAAAAATATAAAACACAATGAAAGAAAACTTGGGGAAGAAATTCAAAATAAATTAGGAAATAAAGTAAAAACTAATGCAATCTCTCCTGGAGTATGTGGAGCAGTGCCGCCGTTTCCGGAGTACAAAACCTATGACTTGCACTGTACTCGTGGATACTCCCTGCGCTCGAAAACTCTCCTCCATCTATGTACACAAATGACAATAAATTTCTCTGTCTGCACCCGGGCTATATACATATACATATATGGCATAAATAGATAAATACATAAGGACTAAGTCTTAGAAAATACACACACGCACACTGGCACAATCTTACACATACACCGAAACACACACGTACAATATATGCTTTCGAATTCGTATTTTTCTTTTTTTTTGTTTGTTTCTGTTTTGTATTAGCTCTTACAAATTTTGGCGATTTTCAAATTTGATTGCAAAAGGTTTCCATATATGTGTGTACTATATGTATAAGGATAGGGGGAGGGCGTGGCAGCAGGGCAAATACAGAACAGGACATGAGTATAATAACTAAGAGCGTTTAGCTCTTAAGGCCTCCATTGTATTTGCCCTGATATCGTTTTTTTTTTGGAAATCATTTCGTTTTAAAATCCGATTCAGGCTAAACGTTTCGTAAAAAACTATCATATTCGTACAAATTAGTAAAACAATGTATCAAAATGACTCTGAAAACGTTCTGCAGCAGTGCAGCCTATTACATAATATATATATCTCTTCATATATATATATATATATTGGTATGGTATGGTATGGTATGGGGGAACAGAAACTGGGAATCTTATCTAGAAAAAGGTTGAAAATTTTCGTTTGTTTTGGGAGTTGTTCTGCAAAGACTGTTGCTGAAGGAGGTGATGCTGGTGGTGGTGGTGCTGCTGCTGCTGATGATGCTGATGGGGATGTGGCTGTGCATTGCTAGCTACTCCGGCGACTCCATTGGTCAGGGTCTTGAGGGGTAGAACTGGCACCGAGGCGTAGGCGGCTGGTTCCATTTGCTGATTAACAAACTTTGCCTGCTGCATGGTTACGGAGGAGGAGGTGGCCACCATTGTAGCTGATGCTGATGCTGGCACTGGATTTGGATTTGGACTACTATTGGAGGCAGGTGGCATCAGTAGCACGGGCACCACCACGGGTTATACGGAGATCTCGTAGTTCATGTCGTAAATGCTGGCCCTGTCCGGAGTGCCCGAGTTGGAGGAGTTGTTCTGCATCAAGTGCGCTGCACTGCCGCCGCCCTGCTGGCTGCTATTCATGCCGGGCACACCGCCGTTCTGCTGTTGCTGCTGCTGCTGGTGCTCCAGCGACTGCATCTCCATGGAGTCGGTCATCTCCAGGGCGCGCACAAAGCTCATGGGTCGCGTGGGTGTTTGTTTTCGCTTGATTTGCGGCGAGGGCTGGGTCTGGGGATTGCCGCCGCCGGGATTTCCCAGCGGATTGGGCGGGAAGACAGCCACCCCGCCGCGCAATGCCGGCTGATAGCCACCGCCTGGTCCTCCGACTCCGCCGCTCACCGGATTACTGGCCGTGACGCTAGCCAGGCTGCCGCTACTGCCGGTCCCGGTGCCGCCTCCGCCACCACCACCTCCATAGCGCAGGATATAGCTCTGGCCACCCGCTCCGGAGACCTGTGGCATGGTCGTCGGACTCGTGGGGTTCGAGCGATGATATGAGGAAGCTGCTGCTGCCGCCGCTGCTGCCGCGGCCGCTGCTTGTTGCTGGGCCTGCTGCTGCTGCTGCTGCTGGAGTGCGTAGTCCTGGAGGCGCGAGTGCGTCATGATCAGCGGATGCGTTCCCCCTCCGGCCGTTATGTACTGGGCATGTGGCATCACTCCTCCACTGCTCGACAGCGTGCCTGCACTGCTGCCGATTCCGCTGCTAGCCACCACCTGTTGCTGCTGTTGCTGTTGCTGTCCTCCACCGGCAACGGAAGTGCCGAAGCCCGGCGACGTGTCCTTCCACATGTAGACGCCCCGCTGCGGGCTGCCGGCCAGCTCCCGGATGTTGTCCACCGTATTGTTGGACCGGGCATAGCTCAGCTCGCCGCCGGAAATGCCGCCGCCCGCCCCCTGGCGCACCAGCTCGCCCTCGGAGAGGAAGCGCCTCTGCGGACTGCCGCCGTACGCCGCCTGGGCGAGTGCCGCGTGCTGCGGATGTGCCGCATGCACGGCTGCCACCTGCTGCTGCTGCAGGGCTGTCATAAAAATGAAAAAATGTTAATGGATTTCCAAAGGAGGACAGGCCACCACTCACCTTGCTGCTGCTGCTGCTGGTGTTGCATGAGCACCCGTTGCTGTTGCAGGAGTAGCTGCTGTTGCTGCTGCTGGATGCTGGGGGCCTGCGGATGCTGCGGCGGCAGGCCACTCGTGTACTCGTAGTAGGCTGCTGCCGCAGCTGCTGCTGCTGCTGCCTGTTGCTGTTGCTGCTGCTGCGCCACCGCCTGGGCGTTCAGTCCAATGAAGTCGGGGCGTCGCGGCTGGGTGGGCGTGCCCGGGTTGGATCTGCGGGGTTACATGGTCATTAATGGATTAGTCATGTAACATGTTTGGGGTTTAGGGCGATTATTGGAGGCATGCTGAGGGAGACAGAGAGAGAGAGAGGCAGGCAGGCAGGCGCGCAAGCTGCTGCTGGGGCATGAGCGACAGGGACAGGAACAGATATAGTGAGTCGATCGGATGCGAATGAGATTGTAATGACCTCCAGCCAGCGAGGGTTAGACCAGGCCCACGAGTATCGAACAGAGAAGCAGGGGGTGACTCATTGCATTGTTATCCCCTTTATAGTTTCCCTTTTTTTAGTTTAGTTAACAAATTAGAACTAAACTTAGCTTTTGGTTAAAAAATGGAGGGTTAAACAATTAATTAAGTTATCCGGTTGGTTAGAAATGGAGTGCTTCCTAAAAAGAGGAACTTTTTAAAGAATTTTTCACTAAAGGCTTCAATTTATGGCTATAAAAGCATGTCTTTCTATTTATTTTTTATTTTGTTACCTAAATAAATGCTTTGTAAATATTTTTGTTTAATTTTTAAGAAGATTATAGAAACTTCTAATCTTTTTTTTCTTCTAAACTATAATAATTTTTTTTAAAACGATAAGATAAGATTAAGTAATACTGATTAATCGGAAAATAACAGGAGAAAAGTTATCGATTATATAATTAAAGTTTTCTACAATCGATTATAATAAAAAATGTTGATAAAAATGTATAATTTAAAGAAGTTTAGGAAGTCCATAAATACTTTTTAGAAACCTAGCCAACTGTTAGACGAAGAGTAAAGTTCCTATTTTAAAGTTCTATTATCGAAATAATCGACAATAATCGAAGAAACTTATTGCTTCATTTTTTAAATTATAGTTTGAACAATAAACTCCTAAACATTTCTCTTATTTTTAATGAATAGAGAAATAAGTTCCAATTCAAAATAAAAGAGAGAAGACACACCTAGAACTTAAAGTCTGAAATAATCGATAAATCACTAGAATTCTTTATCGATAATCGATTAATCTAGACCGCCAGAACTCTTGTTACATTATTTTATTGAGAAGCGACCAAACACATGACGAGTGACCGCGACCAGATTCAAGAGTGGTGCAACGTGTGGTTCTCCGGCAAGTAATGGTAGTCCAGTCCAGCATTCTCTAGGATGCCTCCTTCAGATTCCTTGTTTCAGTCTCTCTTTCAGGATCTCCCCCATCATACCACAGTTAAGGAAAGAAAAACTGGGGAGAGGCACTCGAGGAGCTGGATAGACAATCAGGAGAGCAGTTACGCCCAGCGGTGGTGGGGCCCGTGGGCGAGGCCCAGGCCCATGCCAGTGGTAAGGCTGCCGAGGAGGCCGCTGTTGGCCATCCGATGAACAAAGATAACCACTGTGCGCGGTACGTCCGAGCGCACCACCTGCACCACCAGGTGCAGCATGTTCACCACGCAGTAGAGCAGCGCACACACAATGATCACCGGGGCCAGGATCAGCTTGGTCTGCACCGAGTACCGGGTGGTGTCCTCCAGATCGAAGAACTCCCAGAGGTTGGCCTGGCCGAGGAAGCGCTTCCGCAGCCCGACCACCCGATTCTTGAGCCAACTAAAGTACCAGCAGAGGAAGAACAGGGCGTACGACACCAGGCACCCCAGCACCAGCCCGGCCAGGGTGATGTAGTCCATCTTGGAGCCGGCCGCCGGCACGTCCGTCAGCTTCAGCGGCAGCCTCGACACCAGATTGGGACGCGGGCTGAGGATGCCACCGGCGTTCAATGTCGGACTCTGGGCGGAGCGTTGGTGGTGGAGCTGGTGGGGATGGAGGTTCACGTTCGACATTAGATTCGAGTTCAGCTTCTGGTTGACTTCGGGATTCAGGTGGAGGTGCTGCAGGTTGGCCTTCCGCTCGGCCTCCAGCTGCCGCTCCTCCATGCGGGTCTTCAGGATCGACTGGGCCAGGTTGAGACGGTGTTGGGGATTGAAGATGTGGGCCCTCTTGGGATGTCGGTGGGGACTGGTGCCGGAGACTTTGGTGCCGGCTCCGGGTCCCTCCTTCAGGACTCTGGTGCGTTGATACCTGGGCGACTCAGCCTCCTGGTCCGCCTGGTCGTAGCTGCTGCTGGGTTCTCGGATCTCCGGTTCCCGGTGGTAGCTCTTCGCCAGCACCATCTCATCCTCGTAGTACTCTTCCTCGACCAAGTCCTCCTCCGAGGTGCTTTGTTTGCGACGTACAGTACCGCCTCCAGTCACACCTCCCGATCCTCTCGATTCGTTGTCGGCTCTCCGGGAATAGCGCACCCGCTGACCACCTCCTCCTCCTCCACCGCCACCGCCGCCACCTCCTCCTCGGTCTCCCAGGGAGATCCGGCTGGGCCGCTCCTGCTTGTGATCGGAATTGTCGCCGCCAGCCGGCTCATAGGATCCACCGCCACCACTACTGCCACTGACACTGAGATTGCTGCTGCCACCGTCGCCGGGCATCCGAACCGCATGAGTCACGTCCTGACCCGCCCTGATCCTGACCAGATGCTGCTGACTGCTCGGTGACAGACCGCTCGTCACATACCGCGTCCCGTTGAAGCTGAACTGGCGGCGGGCACGCAGTTGGGGGGCGGTGACCACCGGAATGGGCAGCGTCTTGTCCAGGAGGTTCAGGCGGATCATCGACGGGCAGTGGCGGCCGTCGCGCTGGGTGGCGGAGCAGCTGCCGGCGTGGCTCTGAAGCCGCACCTGGTCCTGGTCTTGGTCCTGGTCCATCGTCTATCTGGGGGACTGGGGACAGCGAATTTAGTTTTGGGAACTTGTGGGGAATGAAGTGAAGTCGTTTCCCTCTCCTTTCGATTAGTTTGTGGGATTATCGATTGTAGTTATCGATTGGTATCGGACCTCTTTCTCGCCTCCCTCGATACAGTTCTCGGACTCCTTCCGATTCGATTACCTGCGCTTCCTTTTCCTTGCTTCCCCCGATCTACCATATACATATATCATATATAGCTTAGCCCGGACTCGAACCGAAGCCCGATCTCTGTTCCGAATCGAGCTTAAAGATGCCTTTTGGGAATGTTTTTTCTTTTTTGTTGTTGGAAGGTGTTGTAAGGTAGGGCGCGGACGGAGTTGGAGTTGGAGATAGAGGAGGAAATAGCCGAATATCGATTGCCGAAATAAGAAGAAGAATACACAAAATAATTTTTTAGGATTTTTTTTTTGTAAGTTCCCTAAATTCTAAACGTGATTCCGAGAGCTCGATTCTGAGTTCCGTCCGACGTATAGAGTAGTTAGAGTGTGAGTGTGAGCCCCGAAGTTGGGGGCACGGTGACAGTTTCCCAGCCATAGGGTTGCTACGATCTTAAATCATAAACATTTTTTACTAAGAGACCTCTTTCGACATCATTCTTCTATGTAGGATCATTAGAAACCCTCAAAACCTCATCAAAATGCATTTATTTACAATGAGTTATCGGTGTAATCGATTTTTATCGACAAGTCAAGTGTTTCCATTCCATAACTGGGGTTTAAACAGTGATTTTTAGTAATATTTTGACCAAAACCTAAAGATTTTAAACCATTCTCCGATTATATACATAATATACAAAGTAATGTTATCGATTACTATCGAGAGATTAAGACCAGAAGATCGATAAGTATCGAAATGCAGTTAATTATGGAGTTGTCGCGAAGAACCAACCACAGAGATGAGAGAGAAAGAGAGACTTATGGGAGAATCCAGAACCTGGGGTTAAGAAATGCGAAAATGTGGGTGTTTTGTGGGTTTGTGGGTGAGAAGGGGTTAAAGGCGGACGCAAGAAACAAAAGAAAACGGCAACCAAAATGAACGGAAACGAGAACGAAAGGAAAATTAACAACGGTATATAGAATGAAAGCGAAACGAAACGAAACGAAAGAAAGAAAATCAAACTCACCTCGCGCATCAGAAAGAAAGTAGAAGAAGGTGCTCGGTAGAAGGTGCCTATCGCTTTCGATTTAACGGATTATCGGATTATCGGATATGCGGATGTGTGTGGTTTACGGTTGCCAGGATGGGAGGTACAATATAAGAGCGAAGAAGAGAAGAAGAACGAAAGAAAGAGACGAGACGAGAGTGGCAAAGCGGAGGAGACAACTGAAGAATTGTTTACAGATCCGGTTTACAGTTTCCGGTTGAATGTTTCCGGTGTTTTCTTTTTGTTTTTTTGTTCCCTCTGCTTTTCGATATCCAGTTTTCTATTTGTTTTTATTCTTAATTTATCACTAATTTGTATATTTAATTATTTTTTGTAATAATATCTATTTTATTCTCGCACTTAAATCGTATTCATAGTTTTTAGTTTTGTTTCTTGGTTTCTCGTTGTTGGACTTCTGTGTTTTGGTCTTTTTGGACTTTCGCCTAAGCCTAGGAATTAGTACTGTTCTCAGAATTTGAGTATTGACTTCGAAAGTCAACGGGGAAAAAAAAAGGGAAATTTTTGGGGGAAAAAGAAAAGGTGGGAAAATATAATTAATCTTCATATTAGTTCTGGGATGGGGAAAAAATCGTGATGAGGTGTATGAGAGAGACAGCGAGTGCAACTAAAACTAATCCACGAAAGAGAGAGCGATAATCGAGGGGTTAATGACCCTCAGGCCATCTCTTTTACTTTCAAAGTCTACTGCCGTCTCGCTTTCTTTGGCTTAAAAGCCACCAAGGAGCGAGGGAGAGAGCGATAAAGTCAGATATATTTTTTTTTTAATCTCTCTACTAATTAGAAGCCCTAATTGTTTAATTGTTGGGCTAAAAAATTGTTTAAGCATCGCGATGGAAGGCGCCGAAGCTGCAAACCAAACAAACAAGCAGACTAGCCGCGAAGCTCATCTCGGGGCCATATTGCTTATTGAAAACAAGGCCACTACTAATGCCACAACAAGCAGGTGTACACACGACTGCAAGGCTTCAAGGATACTAGGATAACGCCCACACACACGGCCATCCCACCCACCAAAGACTTGACCCCCCATGGACCCCCGAAAATAGTTTTCACTTTGGTTGTGGGGATAGCCTGAGTTCTAAATTATTTCTGAGTTCTAAAAGTTAATACTTAATGCATAATTAAGCTGCTAAATGGAGTTTTTAATATTTTACACGGAAAATACAATTTTCTACTAAAAAATGTGAATAGAAACAAAGAATACTAAGTGGGATTCATAGTTTTTAGAATTTTTAACATAAAATAATTAGAAAAATAAACATTTGTTGGCAAAAGCATACTCCAGTGACGAAGAACCACTCAACCACTCTTCTCTTCTAATTTTTGATATTTTTTTATACATATTTATTTATTATTTAAACAATTAAAAATAAGAGAAGCTAGCCTATTGGGTTCTCTCACTCCGTTTGTGTTCAGAAATTGTTGGCAAAAAGAACTCCAGTGACGAATTCCTATTCTACTCTTTTAAATTTTTGTGTTTTAATGACGAAAGATATGTTTTCAAAATATAATTTACATATTTTTTTTGTTATATTTTTGTAAAAAGTAAATAGTTATTAATAAGAATAAGAAAAGCTAGCTTAACAAAACTTCGGTGACGAATCCTACTCTACATATCCACTCTAAAAAGTATATTTGATGTTTTAGTGACGAAAGAAATCTTTTTAAATCATTCAATGATTCTTCTATATTTTCAAAAGAACTAAGTCCAATTCCCTTAAAATCCCATTCAAAAAAAATATAAAATCCTCCTATAAAAATATCTCCTTCCAAAAAGAATATAAAGCAAAATAATAAATTATAAAAGCAACAAAAATAGCAATCAGAACAACAAACAACACTAGAAGCAACATCAGCAAGGTCATGGCTAAAAGGACGCAGGATCCAATTGATTTAGAGCAACTAACGGTAACAACTAGATGGGTTTTTGGCACAAAAGGGGGGTAGTCCATTCACATGAGAGAAATAAATCTTTATGCAAAGTGCACGCCGACAAGCGACGACACAGACAGACAGAGATGGCGGCTGGGGGATGGGAGGGAGACAGGCGGACTTACCTTCGCACTGGACTAGCCATAACAAGGGGCGTGGCCACGCCCAGGGGCTTGATCCTCTGCTGCATGGTGGGCGTGGCTGTGGTAGTGGCGTTGCGTTGATTTTGTGCTGCCACTGCCGCCGCCGCTGCTGCCGCTGCCAGGGCCGCCTGCTGCTGCTGCGCGGGTCCATTGACGCCGACGCCATATCCTACAGGATGGTCCGGGGAGAGGGCATCGCTCGTATAGCCTCGCTGAGGATCCAGGCCCCTAGGGGTTTATAAAAAATAAATATAAAATATTTGTATTTTTTTGACAATTTTTAGGAGAAAAGTAAAAGGAAAGATTATTATTTTTTAAAACTAAGTCATTGCATTAAGTCATTTTTTAAGACAATAATTCTATTAAAAAGATTGTAATTTTTTTAAATTAAATATTTATTATTCTTGTATGTAAATTTATAAACAAAAACCCTTTTCAACAATAAAAGAAATAGTTACTTGTAGCCCACTTGGCGTATACTTGATTTCTGTATACCCGGCGTATACTTGATTATAAAAAAATATCTTTAAAAATTCTCTTTAAAAAATACATATTTTAAACTTTAGAAAATACTAAATTATTATCCCCCTTCCAACTCCCTCCCTTCTAAAATAAATTCTAAATAAAGAAACCCATAAATGCCGTGCCAACAGGTCGTATACGCGATGTAGCAGACTATCCACCTTCCACTGGCCACCCTTTCCACCGTTTTCCCCTCCAAATATATGATGGCGTTTAATTTTTGATAGTTTATTTATAAGTAAGCACTTAGTGGGTGGCGGGCACCATTTACTAACCCAGAGTGGCCATAAATCGAAATGGAATTAGACGGCAGAGCTGCCGTGAAATATGCGAGGAGGAGCCAGGACTCTGGGCATCCTCCACTGACCACCAGGATGACAATGATAATGAGGATGATGGGAGGGATAATTAACTCACCTGGGTCTGGCGTGCGGACTGTGTCGCGGATGATAGAGTCGCATGTGCCGCGGGGAGTCGCCACCACCGCCGCCTCCTCCTCCGCCTCCGCCTCCGCCGCCGGCACCCACACCCGTCGCAATGCTGCCATTTAGACCGCCAGCATCGCTCACCTGCGGCAGGTAGAAGCTGCTGGAATTGTGGCGCTGCAGGGGGGGCGTGGGCTCGCAGTCTTGACTCTGGGAGGCGGGTGGCGGCTCCAGATCCGTGTCGGAGCACTCCCGTCCCGGCGATAGCTGTGTGTGGGGGCGGAAGGAGATTTGGGAAGAGAAAGTGATTAGCAATCGACTGCCGGAGGGCTAAGGGCTGCGAACTATTAAGGTAGATGAGACACAGACTTAGGCCTACGTTTAGTTGCGATTCATGTCCAAAAAAATAAAAAAACAAAGTGTGGGACTTTCATTTTCACATTCTTGCTATTTTTACCAAAAAACTAATTAATATTTATTAATTTTAAATTAAAATATTACTCCTGAAAGTCCTGTGAAAATGAAAATCCTGCAGGACAGATGAGAAAAAAAAAATAGAAAACGAAATGAAACAGAAAAACGAGAAAAATTAAGAGAAAACAATGAAGAAAAAAAATTGCAAAAAAAAAAGGGGCGTGGGAAGTGATTTACTTTTTTATTTTATTTTTTTAATTTTTTTTTTTTTTAAGAGCGAGTGAGGGTGGAAGAAAAGTAGGAAACTGGTTGACAGTGGGGTGTAGTTAAGTAGTTGTAGGGGGGTGGCGGGGGGACAGACACCCCACAGCTAATTGCGGATAAAAATGCATAACTCGGTGCCCCAAATGGTGGCAAGTCCGGAGTGAAGGAACTTTCCACAAAGTAATTAACTTTAGAATTAAGAATCGAGAGAGAGAGAGCGAGAGAAAGTCAGAAAAAGGGAAGAAGTGAAAATTAAATAAAATAAATTCTAATTTTAATTTTCTATTTTTTAAAATAAAAAATCGGACTGACGAGAGAGAGAGAGAGATATAAAGCTAGAGTGTGTAAGAGTGAGAGAGCAAGGCATTAAATTATAAATTAAATAATTTATTTTTTTTTTTAAGAAAAGTGCGAAAAAATAGAAAATTTCAAAAAAATAATTATATTTTTTTTTTTTTTTTGTGGTGGGGCAAGTCAATAATAGATGGAAAATAAAGAAGAAATTAAATTTTCGTTGCTTTTTAAGGATTTTTGATATTTTTTTTTTGATATTTTTTGTTTAATATATCTTTTACCTTTCTCGGTGCTTGCAGTAAGTGTAGTTTTTTGATCTTAAATTTTCTTTTTTTTTTTTTTTTTTGCTTTGCTTTTTAGGCTGGAGATGCGACCAATTCTTTTCGATATAAGTATGTATGCTATATACTTTCTATATAAGATATAACAACAGCTCTGGGGGGTGGTGTGGGGAGGTGGAGGGGTGGTTGGGATACAAAGATTCTCTATATATATATACGCAGAATAACGTTAAACTTTAACGGTAAACGGAGTAACAGGGTAACGGAAACGGAAATTATGGGGTTATAACGGTGCCCAGTTCAGAGGGAGCGAGAGAGCGAAAGGGTTGAGAGGGAAATAGCGAGGAAATGCAACGCAAATAAAATGGCGGAAAAACTGATAACTGATAACGGGTAACTGATAACTGATAGCCAGTAACTCAATAAATCCAATCCAATTCCGATCCGCATGCATACAAAGTAATACGCTTTGGTTACCCCTCGCAAAAAGGGGGGTAGCAACTCGGAAAAACTAAGGAAAACAGAGCATCTAAAGGGGGAAACCATTTATATACAACCAATACACAACCAATAGCAATACAACTTTGGTTATTCCAAAGTTTCCTCTTTTTGTTTTTCTTTTTCTCGTGGAAAGTTTTGTGGAATGGAAAATGTGGAATGGAAAACGGAAAATGAGCAAAAAAAAATAAATGAAAATTATTTAGCTTCGCATTTCATCCATTTCTGTCGAGGTGGCAACTTAATCAGCAAAAGAATCTGATTAATTTTTAAGTGGATTTTGTTCAAACTTTTCAACAGTTATATTTTTTAAGTTTCTACTTACTTTACTTTATAGTTTATTTTATTTTTTTCTGTCTTAATTTTTCAATTTGTGGAGATTTAAACTTTTATGGACAATAAAAGAGGAAATTATTCCTTCTCGGAGAGTTATAGAAATTAGAGTTAACAGAAACAAATAAATTGTTACTTCTTTTGTTATTTTTAGAATTAAAATTAAAAAAATAAATAAAAAATTTACAAGAACAATTTATATTTTTTTTAATATTTTAGTAGATTTAATTTAATAAATTGTATACTAGTAGCCCTTTCTTATAGATTTTAAAGGGGTTTTAGGGTATTTTTAAGTTTTCTTTATAAAAAAAAAATTAATTAAAGTAAATAAATAATAAGTGAAATTTTAAGAGTTTCTTGTTGATATTTTATTTTAAATATTTTTAAAAAGCTTTCTATATTGAAGATATTCAATAAACTCCTATCATTTTTAAGGCTTTAATACTTTTAAACATTTATTAAAAAATATATATAATTTTGAAAAAATAATGGTTTGTTATTTATTCTTAAAAGTATTAAATTTATTTATTTTTATGAAAAAATATCATGTTTTTTCGTTTTTATTGAAAAGCAAAGCACGGACGGACAAAAAATGAAAATGTTCTCCTAAGTTGATGAACAAAAAATTAAAAAAAAAAAAAAATCATAAAAATGAAAAATAATTATTTGGAAAAAAAAAAAATTAAATTTTTTAGCTTTAAAACGATAGATAAATATTTATTAACAAATATATGCATAATAGACACGCAACAAATGAGGTACATTGAGAGTTAGACAAAAATGGAGATGGATTTCTTGGCCATTCGGTGGAACTTCTTCTCTGCTGACTGTTCGTCGTAGGGAGAGTTCACAGTAGGCGCTGCAGCTATTTAACGAGATGTCAAGGACAGTGGAGGGCAATTACAATGGTTTCGAGTGGCAAGCGAGGGGGGCTACGACAGTTTAGCAGATGGTGAGTGTCGGAGTGAGTGTCAGTCAGGTGGGGGGGAGGGGAGGTAGGAAACTGTCTCTCTGTGCGAGTGTTTACAGTGCATCATTGGGCCTGCTTGTCCTTCAATTAGATGATGGGCGTGGCAACTAACTAACCAACCAACTAACTAAGGAGTGGGAGGGGGTGTGGAGTGTTAAGAAGAAGATGAATAAAGCGGCAGCCAAAAAAGTTTCTTTTTGCGAAACTGTGAGAGCTTGAAGGTTGTTGGTTGTGCTTGTTGTCTGGAGAGGGGGTGGGTGGTGGGTGGTGGAGGAGAGAAAGCGGGTAAAACTTTTATTTCACCCACGCCAAAAACAACAATAACAACAACAACAACAACAATAAGTAGAAGAAGAAGAAACAACATAAAGATACTTAAGAGATTTCTCACATAAGCCATAGAGCTCTATAGAGTGTACTATTTAATAGATGATATATCACATGTACTATATATACTGTGTATATATATATATATCGATTTTGTAGTTAATTAGTCAAAGCATTAAGCGGGGGTGGGTGGTGGATGGTGGGTGGTTGGGTGGCTAGGGAGGAGGAGCATTATGGGATTACAACTAATGATAAATCATACGAATTCGAGAGCAAAAGGAAAATTCGGAAAAACTATAAAGGTGGAGTACAAAGAAAACAACAAATTAAGAGATAAATCAGTAAATAATAGAAAGAGATGGCAACAGAGATAGAAAAGGACAGAGATATATAATGTATTTAAGAGAAATATTAAATGATAAAAAAATAAAAACAAAAACGATTAACGGTTACTATTACAGTTAAGTCAACACAAATTACAATTACAACAAACATGAAACTAAGCCAAACAACAACAAGAACAACAGGTGGCGCCAGCAATCGCTCCAAGCCATTCTCCCACATTCCTGCTCCGCAATCCATTCCTTTCACTTTCCCCGACCGTTTTCCGCAAACAAATAGTTTTTCCTCCTGCCTGCAAATCGCATTTAAAGCAAGTGTCTTTAAAACGTTTTCCGACTCTGCTGGTGACAGGTTTTGGAGGGAGGACCAGACCAGGAGGGATAGGAATGCCTCCGCCTGGCTATTAAAACATAAATTGTTTATGAAGCTTCAAGAATGGCAATTAGTTTCCTCAGATTTAAATTCTTTAAATGATCTCTCTTTAAATGAATATTTTTTTTAGTATGAGAAGTACCGCCTATCGATTGCTGGGTGGCGCCACCTGTGTAGCACTATGTAGGGATTATTAGATTACAAGTAATAGATATAGGATACATAGATATATGTAATAGGAATCTGAGTTTTGCATAGCAACTGCTTCGCTTTTCTCTATGATTTCTTTTTTTTTTTTTTTTTTTTGATGCAAAAAATGCTTGTTTTTTTTTTTGATTTTTTTTACCCACCTTACTGTAAAGCGTTGTGCTGCCCGACCGTTGATTATAACCATTGCCCTCGGCCATATAAGTCTTTACCTGTATTCCCCGCTTCTCGCGATTCGCATCGTAGTAGGAGCGTGGCGAGTACTGGACCGCAGTGCCCCGCATACCTCCCCCGCCGCCGCTGCCTCCACCGCCGCCGCCGCCGCCACTGGCACCGACTCCACCGGCGGCAGTAGTACCATTACCGCCCGCACCGCCACTGGCGCCAGTCTGCTGGCTGCTCCGGTCGTTGCAGATCGTGCTGATCGCCTGGTTCTGCGTCTGGGAGCGACGCGACGCGTACTTCTTCGGGTTCAGCAGGCTGTGTGGGAGGACGATGGCAAATTGCAATTTAATTAACGAATTAATTATTCATTCAGAAATGTATTTTTGGAATTAATCTGATTTCCACTGTACTGCGTCGTTCTATAAAGTCTTTCTATATAATGTTGGGGGGAAGCTAATCTAAAATAATCTCAAATAGTCTCTGAGACTATGATTTATTTTTAGTTTTTAAAATTCAGTGATTAATAATTACAGCAACTCTACTAGTACTAGTTAATACTTGTTACTAATCTACACTAATCTTTAAACTATTTATTTATGTGCCTTTTATTTTTGTGATTTTATAATTATATTTCATTTAGTTTCTATTTCTAACAAAAATCTATTGATTTATTTTTTAACTTAAGGATTCTTATAACGTTAAGTTAGTCTTAATTAAGAGTCTATTAATTCCAATAATAATTCATAATATTAGTTCTAATCTTAAAAGTTTCATAAAGTTAAAAATATGAAAATAGAGCGACACTTTCTAATAAATTAACAAATAATTAAAATAAACATTAAAGCCTTCTTATTTGCGTAAAAATATATATTAAAATCAATATAAAATATACATTAAAATCAATATAAAATCTATCTTGAAGCCCTTAAATAAAAAATTAATTACATAACTGTCTTAAATAAGATATCTACAGCTGTTTACAGATATTTAAAAAGTAAATAAATAAAAAACATTTATTGTTTGCCTCAATTCTGTTTGCGATTCCAAAAATTTGTTTAAACAAAAGGCTTTAATTTTGTTTATAATTTAACTTTAATGAAACAAACAAAAATGTAATCGCAGTGTGGAAGCAAACAGTGTTTCTGTCTTAAACAATTATTTAAAAATTAAACAAATCTTAATATATATTTTTAAATGTTTTAATTTAAAAGCAAGAGTAAGTTCTCTTCTACTTAACTTTTTATGAAAAATATTTAAAAACAAATGACTTTTAAATATTTCCATTAAATATTTAAATAAAAAAATGTGTAAGACAGTAATCCATATAATATTAAAAATATTTAAAAAAAAATTAAAAACTTACCTCGGATACTGTGGTCCGAACTGAGTGTAGCAGCAATTGTGCCAGCAGCCGCGCGAGAAGGGGTTGTAGCCGCCCTTGAACTTTCCGGTGACCTGCTCGTTGGTCGTCCGACCCCGAGAGACCAGCACCATGTGGAAGCCCGTCAGGCCGAATATGGGGATGGCCAGGATGGTGACCAGGCCCATCAGGATCATCCTAACCAGCAAATCATTCAATTACTTCGTAGAGGATGGTGGAAGGCACAAACTTACGCTACGATCGGCGCTGTATCCTTGATATTTGGCATTATCTTGAGGACGTAGACCAGGCAGAGCGAGAAGATGCTCAGCATGTGTATGGAGAGGGAGACGAGGAAGAAGAAGAAGAACCTGTAGTTCCTCCTGCCGATGCAGTTGTTCACCCACGGACAGTGATGGTCGAAGGTCTGCCATAAATAATTCATAATTGTTAGAGATTATGGTGCAAAGTTTTAGGTGAAATAGTAACCTCAATGCAATGATTGCAGACGGAACAGTGGGAGCAGCGGGGCGGGCGGTAGAACTTGCAGGTGACGCACCACTTCATCTTGACGGTGATGCCGTTGATCTCCGCGTTCTTGTAGAGCGGGGCGCGCAGCTCCTCTTCGCAGTCTTCGTCGGGCGAGGCTAGAATTTGTTAGAAGTTTAGGCCGTGGCGGGGACGCTGGTCGCTGCTCAGCACGCTACATACCTTTGGGGATGATGCCCGGGTCCATGAAGGTGGCCAGCGTGAAGTTGGCCAGCACGAAGAATGTGATGACGCCCTGGTAGGCCAGCACCCAAGGATGGCTCTTAACATAGTACTGGCAGCTGTGAAGAATGGGATGGGAGATCTGGATTAGAAATGAGGTTCTAGAGCTCTAATCGATATCTTATCGATATTTTATTTATTTTTATTATTTTCTTTAAAAAAAGCTTAATTATAAGCTTTTAAAATATTATTCTTGTACTAAGCTTGACTCAATAGCAATTATGGCATTATTAGGTGATTTTTGGGGGAATATTTCTCATTAAAAAAGTCATTCGATAGCGATATTAATCGATTATTTGTATAGTTATGATAAGGATATCCCAGGAGGGTGCAAAGTATTCTTTAAAGGACAAGTAGTGCCAGTAGTATTGTTTCTTGTCTCTTTTTTCATTAAGGAAGTCAATAAAAAGAATTAAGATACATATTTAAGACAGATGTACATATATGTATTAGATATGTACATAGATTCTACTTGAAGTATATAATTTTCTAAAATTCTATAATTTTTTAGGACCAAGAATAACTAATCTTTAAAATACTTTGAACTTTGAGATACTTGAACTTTGAGTAACCTTGTTTTTTTTTTAACTAAATGGCTTATAATATTAATACTTTTACTATTAATTCTATCTATGAGATACATTTTTACTCACTCTCTCCTAAAAGAAATATTTATTTAAATTCCTTTACTTGAAACTAACACTTTGAACTACTTTCCCCCAAAATACAAATACTCTTCCTTCATAGAACCCTAAAAAAATCGATTAGATTTAAGCTTTTTTGTTAAAAATAAATATTAGTGTTTGGCTTCTGGTCTGAACCCTAATTAAAACCGCTTAGTGAACAGGTTTCCAAGTGGTTCTCCCAACCGGTTGCTCCAAGAAGTGGTTCAGTTCAGTTCAGAGACCACCCCACCCCACCCCGCCCTGGTCCTCTGGTAGTGCTCCTCCTGTTGTCGCCGCCGTTGCATTCCTTACATAACCGAAAACAAACACACACACACACACACACATGTGTGTGCCGCCCAGGGGTCAGATTAATTTCACGATCCGGAGAACAGTGACGACAAATTTGATGGGTTTGCAATCAGCCGATGGGCTCTAGCGCTGAGCTGGCGAGCTACTAGTCCTCCGGAGTAGGCCGAGAATCCCTCAACCGCATTGTTGACCATAAAGCAGAGGGCGGTGGGCGGCCCAGTCTGGGGGCCAAAAGCAAACCGAACGAGGCCAAGGAGCCCGCCCAGACCGCCCAGACCCTGGCTGCCCGGGAGGCGACCAAGGCTATGCCCGCCCGTTGTGTTGCCGCAATCACTTTAGAGTCTACTGAACCGGAACTGTTTTGTCGGTTTCGGTTGAAACCCAAACTCCCCCCCTGTCCCCCTCCCCACCTCGGCCCACCTCTTCCTGGCCCACATTTCCATGTTTTCGTACATCCCGCAGAGTTCGACCCGTATCCTAGAACTCGAAAAAAAAACTACAGAAATGTAGGGGACATGGAATGCGTTTTGAACTTTAACCCTTTGAAGCTTATAGTTTTTTTTTTTTTTTTTTAGTTTTTTAGTTTAGAAAAAAAAAAAAAAATCAAAGAAAAGTGTGTTGGAATTTAATGAGGAATTTTTGGGATATTTTTCATTTAAAATTTATGGAGATAATAATATTAAAAGCTATTTAAGAGAAAAAAATTAGGGTAAAGGGGTTGAGTTTCAAACCTTAGGCCTTTTTCCTTAAATAAAAAATAAATAAAAAAAAAACATGGAGACTTTTAAGGAGAATTCTTATTAAAAATTATTCAAAATTTTATTATTGAAAAAAAAATATATGATGGTGAAACATGGAATGAGTTTCGAACCTCAACACTTTTTAGTTAAAAAAAAAAAAGAAAAGGAGAACTCATTCAAGTTCCATGCAGAGTTTGAACAAAAAACCTCATTAAAAATGAGAAAAAATATAAAGTTACAGGCCCGGGATGAGTTTCGAACCCCGAACCCTTCCAGCTGATGGGAAATGAACAAAAATGTGAACTCTTTAAGGGATTTGAAGAGAACCAGAGCTCGTCAGAGGGTTAAAAAGTGCAACCACATAGTCAGGTTGTTGTGTGGCGATATGTACACGTGTCCTTCTTGCCATTTCCATTTCCATTTCCGTCCGGGCCTGTCGCCTCCGAGGCGGGCAGAGGGGGGGAAGGACATGGCAGGAGGGTAGTGTCCTCATCGACCCGGGCTCCTGATGCATTCGCAATGATGTGCAGGACCTGCCGCTGGTTGCGGTTTACGTGATTCCCTTTACGGGTTACTTAAGGTGAACGTATTACTTTCTTCCGGCAGTTCTCACCGCATTACGATGCATCCACTCCTCTTTCTTCCTCGTTTTCCAGCAGACGGACCTGCTGACAGGCAAACCGCAACTGAATCCTAATGGATGCCATCCTCGATGCCACTCATCCCTGCCGCCATCCTCATCATCGATCTGCCGTTGGGAGAGGAGAGTTCCCTCTTGTTTCTTTCTAAATAATTTATTTCATATTTTTCCCAGTAATGGCCAGAGAAATGGCTGCATAATGCCATCCTGTGACGTTAATAGTCCTTGCTCTCCCCAGTCTCTCAGCTATTAATATTTTTACTATTTTTTTACTATTTTATTTTCTTGTCTTGATTTTGAAGCTTCTCCCGAGGCGGCACTTGCATACAATTTTTAGAATGGAAATAAAACTCAAACGCAGCAGCCACCACCATCGCCCCACCACGTGCCAGGCAGGGATTTACGTTAATCTCTGGGAGGGAGAGGGAGAGACCTGGAGGTGGATGCCTCGAGAATGCGACGAGAGCTCATCAAAAAATCAACTCTGATGAACTGCAAGCATAATTAATTAATCGCTCAGCTGGGAGGAGGGAGGGAGGGAGGGAGGATGCCAGGTACTTCATTCTCATTTTCACTTCAAACGAAAGTTTGTGGCGAGTAGTCCATCATAGCACTCTGATTATAATGAAATCATTATCCAGTCATCGCCCAGCCAGCAGGCTGGAAATCATTTCAATATTTCATTTCCAAACCATAACAGTTCTCTGTCCAAACTGTCCAAACAAAACTCCAATTTCACAATTTCCATCAAAGTCGAATGGAAAACAACAGTTGCCGAGTGTTGATGATCGAAATGGAAACTGGAAACTGGAAGTATCTGTATCTAATCGCCTAGCATCGAATTTCTAAACACTTTTTGCAGTTGAAGATAAAAAATAGAAAAAAAACTACACTGATTCTTGTCCAAAAAGGCTCTAACAAATGTTTTCCACTTAATTGTTTATTTTTTTATTTATTTATTTGCCTTGTAGTTCGTTAAATAAATGTATCTTTGCTGACAAAGAGACTTTGCTGGCAAAGTTTGAACAAAAAGCGAAGAAAGGGCCCACGGGGCGTATGATTTTTGTTGGAAATTTCATAAATAATTAAAGTAGAAGCCTTCTTTAGGGGTTTCTCTCCAAAATAAAAGCATTTAAGGCCGAACTAATAGCTTTTTGGGAGGAATTTTAAAGAAATATTAAAGTAGAGGAGGACCACAGGGCGTATGAAGTATTTTTTGTAAAGAAAATCAAGTATACGCCCTGTGGGAGCTGGAAAATGCATGCTTTTGAGTTTCTGATACACTTTTCTCTCTGTGCACCACAACTGGCAGGCAGATAAGGGGTCAGGAGCCAGAGAGATCTCTAATCTGAGGGCTGATGCCCGATTATAAGTCAGGTGGCTGGTGCTTCTGTGCCAGAATCTCACACACAGGCCCCACACACACACACCCATTACACATTATGTGTACACGTATTGGTGTTTGCTTTACTTTTCAATTTAGGAAAAATGTTTGCCTGGGGGAGTCCTGGGAGGGAGGGGGATCTGTTCGCATTTATGCAAAGTCAGGCGGAAAAGTGGGTGGCTCCTTCGAAGGAGACCGAGTTGGCCCAGAAACGACGAGAAATGAGAAAGGCTGTTGTTTGCCTCAAGGATTTGTCCTTCTTGCTCCTCTTATGACAAATAATTCATTTCAATTTGTGGAAAAGAAATCTGGGGCGACTAGCAAATCAAATTAGTGGCAGGACACGACTGCAACAAGGACAATAAGCAGACACACACACGCGAAGAAGAGACTAAGCCAGTGGAGCCCGAAGCCAGCCATTAAACGGGGCGAACCACAGACCACTGGAGGCAGAACCACCCACCCATCCCCCTTAAACCAAGACCGTCGAGCCACTGTCCTTGATTTCAATTAATGTCGGGCGCCAAATTGAAACAAATTGCTGAGGAAACAAATGAACAATGATTTGCATTGATTGAGAAATAATTCCGAGTGCTTCTCCACTAATTGTTGCTGTTGGAAGTTAGGGAGTGGAGGTAGAGTCCTGCCCCTCCCCCATCGATATAATTTCAATTTCCATTTCAATAAAGTTCCCTCATTGTTGCCTGCCTGCCTGCCTGCAGACCCCCCGCCAACATCCGTTTAAGACTTTCCTGGAAACACTCCTGGAATGCCTCGAAAGTCCTCAGATATTTTATTTACCGAAAGATACTGTAATGCCAGCTTCCTGCTGTCTTCCTTGCCACCTGCCACCCTCCCCCACCTCGGCTCTGCTGTCACTGACAGCTCTGCTGCATCAACGAGTGGCACGCCGGCACGGCCACATGCCACCAGCCACCTACCACATGCCGCCTGCCGCATGGCCAAGGTGAAGGCAACGCCCGCTGCGGGTCAGCAGAAAACCATTCAACCGCTTAAGAAAAATATTTATGAAAAGTCACTGAAAATTATTCAGGTAGGCCACCAAATGAAAATAATTTAAATAAAAAATTATTTAATTAAAAAAAAAAAATTAATAATAAAAATGAGTTTTGAACTTCAGGACCTCAAGCCAGAACTTGTTGGGAATTATAATGTTGGGTTTTAATGAAAAGTAAAAAGTATAAACCAATATTTCACTTATTGGTAAAAAAAAAAAAAAATTATTAGT
Organism: Drosophila monieri; assembly: GCA_035047585.1. NCBI lineage: Eukaryota > Metazoa > Arthropoda > Insecta > Diptera > Drosophilidae > Drosophila > Drosophila monieri. Next base: position 6,254,140 of record JAWNPJ010000061.1, on the reverse strand, counting down.
TAAAAACATAAAAACTTATCCCTTATTTGCTTTTAAAACTAAAAACTATTGGGAATTATAAGCAAAAGCTTGTCTTTTTTAAAGAAGACTTTGACTGAAAACTATTAAGACTTAAGAGACTAACTAAACAATTTTTCAACTAAAATTTATTTAAAAAAAAAAAAAAAAGAGTTATGGGAATAGTTAATAGAATAGTTTCCAATTCAAGATCTCCTTTGTTTCTAAAGCAAGAACTCATTGGAAGTAGGACAGTTTTTCAAACTTTTCTACCTCAAATCTATCTCAAATCCAATAAAAAAATAAAACTATTAAGCTACTTAAGAGATCTAATTCATTTTTAAACTAAAATATATATATTAGATACTTTTCTTCAAGTGCCACTTGGTTTTCTCTTAAAAGATTCTCTTCAAGAGCATTTCCGGTGACATTAGAAAAGGGGTGCCCCATGGATGACCTGGGATGGCTTGGGAGGGCTTGGGAGGGCTTGGGATGGGTCAAGGATGCTCTTGCAGGAAATTGAATTCTCATGTTGTGCGGCAATCGGAAGAGGCCAAGGGGGTGGGCTCTTGATATCAGATATGAGTGGGAGGTGGGCAGTTGGAGGTAACCCGCAGATTAGGGAGCCTGGAGCTGCGACAGCAAAGGCAAGATGTCACATTCAGTCGAAAATGACAAGTTCATGGGAGACAAGCGCCAAACCCCCATCTTACCTTGCCGGCGCGACAAAAGGTCATCTGCTCGAGGGGGTGGCTCTCCATAAAGAGAAAGGGGGGCCAACAGAGAGAGACAAGAGAGAAGCAAGTGTCAGAGACAGCGAGAAGCTAAAAACCCGCGGGGTAGGTCAACAGAAACAACGAGGAACAAGCCGCAAAAGCGATTGCAATCGCCAATTAATCGACCTGACACTTTGCCACTCGCCTGCCCCCAACTACAGTGCGTCTCATGGGCGTAGAGCGTGGAGTGTCCCCACTACCTTCTCCCCTGATCAACTTTCAACTCCTTTCAACTATTTAGTCTCTACATTAACTTTAATCCAACGCTCTCCCCTCTGGACCTGCTTTGAAAAATATTATTTGATTGGCGGTCAAGCCAGCCCCCCTCGGGGCGTGTCGCGGCGATAATTTCCCATTTGATGGCAGCTGCATTAATTAAAAACTCAAAACATAAAAAAAGTGCCGTGCTTTTCCTTTTTTCCTTCTTTTTTTTTGCTTTTTATTTTTGCAGCCAACCAGAGAGCCAAAAGGAATGCCAATATTAGTTCTACACTGGGCTACAGGTTCGAAGCCAGGGATGCCAACTATTTTTTTTCTTTATATTTTTTACTTTATGTTTTCTTTTTATATTTTTGTTCTATATTTTTGTTCTTTGTCTATTATTTTTCTTTATATATTTTTTCTATTTATTTCTATTTATTTTTACAAAAACAATATTAAATATTTTTCTTTATATTTCTTAAAGTTATTTTTAAGACACTGACTTCCAACTTTTAGCGAATAATATTTAATATTAATTCATTTTATTTTGAATTTATGTATTCTTTTTTTTTTAGAAATTAAATAAAATGAAATTATGTATTTTTTTTAGAAGTAAAAAATGGAAAAATAGTATCTACCTATAGAAGAAATAGAACTTCTATTGGAACTTCTATAATAGAATAATAGAACTTCTATAGGAACTACGTTAGTTTCTTCTATGATCCTAATCAGGGTCTAGTCTAGAGAGTCTCAGAGCCTATTTCAATTCTAGCTCCTAAGCTCCCGAGTCTAGAGAACTCTACTAATTAGTATTGGTATAGTTAGATCTACTATATAGATATACATCTGATTAGTGTAGAACCTTGTATTTTTATAAAAAAAAGAACATATTTTGTGTTGAAATACATATATTCTTTTTAAGAATAAACTAATAGGAATAATATTTGTATGCCTTTTATAAAAAGTTTATTTTTAAAGTTACCTCCTCATAAAAAAAAGTAACATGATAATCTTATTCTTTTCAAGTAACTCTTTAAGCCTTTTATCATAAAACTAATGTCTAAGTATCTACTATATCTACTATTAGTAGAGATATAATATATAATAAGAGATATATAAAAGATATAGAAGATAAAAGATATAGAAGATTATCATAAAACTAATGTCTAAATATCTACTAAATCAACTATATCTTCTATATCTTTTATCTTCTATATCTTTTATCCTATATCTACTATATCTTCTATATCTTTTATATCTTTTAGATCTTTTATATCTTCTATATCTTTTATCTTCTATATCTTTTATATCTTTTATATCTTCTATATCTTTTATCTTCTATATCTTTTATATCTTTTATATCTTTTATATCTTCTATATCTTCTATATATCCTATATCTTCTATATCTATTATTTTTTTTATTAAAAACTTAACAAAAACATCTTCAATCAAGTCCCTATTTTTTTTTATTATAAAAATATTTGAAAAGTTCCCATTGAGAATCTCTGTTTTGTAGATTAGTGTTTTGGGGGCCACAATGACGAAGGCGAGACACGGTCGCTGTCGTCACATTAGCCCCGCCCCCTGGCCCCCCTGGCCACCAATTTCCACTCTACTTTTCCGCCGCCTGGTGGCTGTTTCGCCACGCATGGGTATAAAAATATCCTACTATCGCAAAAAACATAAAATAGCATTAGTCATCCGGCAGGCAGGCAGTCGAGAGTGCAAAGTGAGCTCGTCTCTTGGATCCCCAAAAAAAAAAATAAAATAAAAATAAAAATAAAAAGAAATCTAAAGAAAATTTGTAGCTTCGGCCATGGACGGCCGGTTGCCTCGACTTTGCTTTTGACTTTTTATCTACAAAGGGAAGTAAGGGGTTCGAGTCCGCCTCAGTTTTTTATTTATTCTCTTTTTTAGTCTCCCAGTTAGTCTTCTAGTTAGCTGGCTGGCTGTCTCATCCACTTTGCTGGTTGGCCTCCAAAACGGTGGCTCCTAAGCGTTTCGATAAAAGGTGCCAACCGATAAGCACTTGGCCATGGGCATGGGCGTGGGGGTGGTGGTTCTCTCGGAAAGGGTGCGAGGCTTCCGCCACCAGGTTTTAGGGGTTGGGGGGCATCATTATGAGGTGCCATGGTTCGTTTTTTTCATTTTCCTTCTCGCCGGGAAGTGCCAAGAAGGTTAACTCTTGCTCGAGGGGCTTATTTTGTTTCATTTTTTCCCTTTTTTCCCTCCCATGACATTCCTAGAGATAAACGAATCAATTGGCGCTCTATTGGGCGAATCATCCGTTTTTTAGATAAAGAGTTGCGACAGTGGACTCAGGTCAGACCTTTTCCTTAGAATCTGCCATAAATCATAGCTCGGGATGGCAAGGAGAGCCTCGGAGCAGCCCCCATCCATCAGGCCATCCTGCAGGTAAAAATAAAACTGCTCTCGTTTCTGGCTGTCGACTTCTGGCCATGTCTGTGTCGGTTGCCCAATTTTCTACGCAATTATTGGGCCATCGCGCCGGGCAGAGGGCAGGAGGCTGTTCTGTAGAAGGCCGAGTGGGAGGAGGCCCCCAGACCCACACCACAAGGGCCAACTACAAACGAAATGTAATAACAAGTTGGACTACAAGTTTTTTGGAAAGAAAAAGGAAACTTTTCCACAGATGGAGGAAGGATGGAGGATGGAGGATGACCAAGAGGGTTTCAGGTTTCAGGCTAGTCGGAAGTCTGAATGCCAAAGCCTCTAGTCTCCCCTACAGTTTCAGGTACTAGCCTGCATTTTTCATAAAAAACAAATAATATTTTGCGAGGAAATCCTTTTCTAATTGAATATCCTGAAACTCCTGCCGTAGACAGAGTCCTGTGTGTCATGCGCCCTGCCAAAAAATATATGTAACTAAGCATCCCAGCCGGAAAAAGAGAAGAACAGAAATTGATTTTCCTGACGGACGACGAAAAGGACACATTTTTGGACAAAATTTCTATTTTTTTTGTAGCCAGTCGCGAGGTCAGGTAACTTTCGTTTTATTCACTCCCTTTGGGATGATTTTTTTGGGAGATAGATACACATGTTGGAGAACATATCTACAGTTGGCATGGAGACTGGAGGCTTCTCATCTCCACTTCGGGGGACTAACCCAATTTTTTCCTCTTTTTCCAGCGCCTCTCACACAAAATGTTTGTTTATTTTCGAGGCGCGAGTGTGAGTGGTGGCTGTGGCTGTTGCCTTACAAAATCATACATTTTTTTTAGAAAAAAACAAAAAATAAACAAAACATGGACTTGTTTTAATGCCAAAATGGCGAAATAACAGAAATAAATGGAATTAATGTGGCAGCTAATGTTAAGAAAATAAAAACAGAAATCGATTCATTCAGAAATCAGAAATCAGAAATCGGAATTCAAAATTCAAATCGAAAAGAAAAACGATGAGTTTTCATTTTTTTTTTCTTTTAAAAAGCAAAGTCAACAGTTTTGTTCTTTTCTTTTATTTTTTCTTCTTTAATTTCGATTTCTTAAAAAAAAAAAAAAATAATACATTTTTATTCCCTTTTCTTTCGCCTTTTTTTGGGCATTTCTTGGCGCTTTTTTCCCCCGATATATATACATATATATATATATAGCTATATGTATATATATATTTATGACAGGCCGGCGAATGAAATGAAATTTGGATGGATGGCCTCTAGGGCGTATACGTAATATGTTTGAGTGCAGAAAGCCAGCATTTTTTTTCCCCCTCCACTAACTAAAAATACTTTCTCACTTTTGCCATATTCGATGTCCACATTTTCCCTTTTTTTTCTCTTCCACCCTTTCCCATCCAAAAGAGGGAAAAATATATAAAACTTTCTTAAACTTTGCGTGAAAATGTCATCCATTTTTTGCCCAATTAAAAATTTTAATTAATATTAAATTAAAAAAAATAGAAAAGGACACTTTTTTTTGTCAGAATGGCAAATGGAGAAGCAAATTCAAGGGAAAATTTGTCCAGAACTCGAACAGGAAATTGTTCGAAATGAAAAACCCAACTCACACGAACGGAAAAATCAGAAAAAAAAAAAAAAGAAAACAGAAACCGTCAACATGATTGCCACTTAATCCATTCAATAAACAGTAAAGTGATAAAAAATTAACGTTCGTTTTCGTCTCTTCCCCCACCGTTCAGTTGTTCCATTGTGTTTGCATTTATTTTTATTTTTTTTTTTCGGCCTTTTTTTTATTTGTTGGCCATGACGGGGAAAATAAATGGAACTTAATGAAAAACAGATACACTGACTGGGTGCTGGTGGGCAGTGTAGCCGGCGGCTCTGCAAAGAGAGCTGGTTAATTTTCCTGATCTGGTTTCAAAGATGAGGCCTCGCCGAGGCCACTTGTTGCTGCTTTTGGGAGCAGCTATCGAAAGTTATCGGAAAAACAAATTTTAAGACTTAAAAAACTTAAATTGTTTTGTAAATAAAAATATAAATATTTTAATAAGCTGAGAATCAATAAAATGTGGAATATGTGGATGAAAAAAGATATTGAATCTATCGAAAATTATCGATTAAACATCGAAAAATATAAAATGTCAGCAATATCATGAATTAAATAATCATTTGACTTTTCATCAATAAAATATCGCATTTATCGATAGTCTTTTTGATCTCATTTATCAAAAATCATCGATAAATATGTCTGCCTATCTAAAGTTATCGAGAAACAAATGAAATGTAAGCTATATCATAAACAAAACTTGTTTAAACTTCAAATGAATAAAGTATCGACTAAATCGATAGTCTTAATGATCAAATTTATCAAAAATCCTCGATAAAAAGGCTTAAATACGATTAAATGTATCTCCCTATCGAAACTTATCGAAAAATAAATTAAATGTAAATTTTATCATAAAGAAAACTTGTTTAAACTTTCAATGAATAAAGTATCGAATAAATCGATAGTCTTTGTGATAAAATTTATCAAAAATCATCGATAAAAAGGATAAGTAACGCGATTAACTATGTCTCCCTATCGAATGAAATGTGAATTATATCATAATTTTAGCTTTAAAGCATTGGACAATCGATTAAATGGAAACATGCCATTAATCCATTAATCGAAACCTATCGAAAAAGGTAATCCCCCCCTTGAATGATTGAAAAACTATGCATTTCAATGGCAATGCCTTCTGTCGAGCCTTAATAAACATTATCACATTTTCTCTACGTGCTCCCCAGCATAATAAATCATTGCCGGAATTCTGATAGAACTGCGATTAAAAGGGGGGAAGGCAAGGCATCTGGAAACGAGGTGGAAAACGGTTAAAACTGTTAACGTCATTGACATTGGAGAACAAAGGGTTAAGAGCACAAGCATAATTGCAAATGAGTTATCGTTAAAGGCGAACGGTAATGGCATGTATCTGTGTTTATGTCCATGTGTCCATTTTTTCTCCCCCTTAAGTATGTGTGTGTTTGTGTGTGTGGAGGTGGCAGTTGGCAATTGAATTTTATCGATTCCCTGGCTGGCAGGCGCAAAAAGCCAGCCAGGAGAGACCGAGTGACAGCCACCGAGGGGAAGCAGGCAGGCATCACAGGGCCGTACAAGTGGAGATGAAATGCATCTACTTTGTCTCGAGCTGTTTAAGTCTACACTTGAAGAAAAAGAGGGTAGAGGTAGACATGACTGGCAGTACATAAAGACAGACTACATATGAGCCACAAATAGAAAAAAAAAATTAGAAATAAAAAACTATTGGAATTTGCAACGCATTTTGAATACAAAGAACTTCATTATTTGATTTATCATCCGACTTGGCAAACAATCAAATATATTTCTTGGGGCATTACGTCATATTTTTTGTTAACTGTTATCGGTTTAAAAAAAAAAATAATAGTAATTGTTTAAGGTTAAGATTTATTTTCTAAAAAGAAAACTTTTTATTCAAAAAATATTAATCGAAAAGTGTCTGGAACTGGCATTTTTATCATAAATTCTTTTTTCTTCAATTGCTAGTTCGATTAATTCGATTTCTTTATCGATTATTATCATATATATCGATTATTTAGATTAAAAATAGAAAGATTTTTGGTTCAAGAAGCCTAAAAATATGCCCTTTTTTGTTTAAATAATTTTTAAAATATTTGATTCTCTTAAAAAAAAGCTTTTCCTAATAAACTTTAATCCATTTTAAGCCACAGGCTAGAACTAGTTGGGAATTCTAGGCCTAAAAACTATTTCTAGGCTAGAACTAGTTAGGAATTATTACTTTTAAGGCAAATAATTCATAAAATATTTCAGATTTTCTCTAATTCTTTTTCTCCAAGTGTAGATTGAACATTTTTGTCGGCTTAAGTTAAGGGCAGTATGGCCAACAACAACAATAACAATAACAACAACAACAACAATGGCAATAACGAAATGGCCAACAACAACAACTACCATAACTTGCAGCATTCAAATGACACTCACACGCAGCCACTCCCACACAGACACTCTGAGAAAATGTGACTTGGAGGGGGGGCGGATGGCAGGTGCCTGATACCAGATAGTGGGCGGGGCAGGGCAGGGCAGGGCAGGTGGGTGGCTGGGGCGTTGGTGGCGTTGTGCAAAGGCGTGGCTTTGGTTCGAACTCGGTTCGTTGCTTTTTCTAATACACTTCTTTATTTCTTTTTTTTTTTTTTTGCATATATTTTACGCTCATTTATTTTGCTTTTTTTTCTGTCTGGTTCTGGTTCTGTCGTTTGCTTAGTTTTCTGTCTTTTTCTTCTTTTTCTTTCTTGGCTCTGTGTTTTTCTTTTTGTTTTTGTTTGTTATTACTTTTGTTTGTGTTTTTGTTGCATGTTTGCTTTAGTTGTGTCTTTGCACACTGCTTTTTATGGCAATGCCCGGCGGATATTATAAAAAGCAAAGCAAAAAGCAAACAGCCAGCACATGCTTTTGTTATTTTTTTGTTATTATTTTTTTTATTTATTAGAGCGACGACGGCGTCACAAATTTATTTTCATTAACAAGTTAAGGTAGACATAGGAATTCAATAAAAAAACCACAACCTGCAACCAGCGTAGAACCTTAAAAAATAGCCATAAAAATAGTAATAAAAAAATAGTAATAATAGAGAGTTTGTAAAGCAGGTTATAATTTTCGCCTCTCGGAGGAGCGCAAGGCATAAAGGTTAAAGGTTAAATTTTAATTAAAATCGTTTACACTTTATACATTATTTTATTTTTATTTTTTTTTATTGCCATCCAACCAAAAGCCATCCATTATTGAAGCCACCTTGAAACTTTTCGTGGAATTACAGTTTAGTGGCGTTTATTTTTGTTGCTTTTTTGGTGGAAAGGTGGACGAGCGAGCGAGCACACAACATTAATTGGCTTTTCCGGGAATAATATTCAATTGTTGTGGAATTTGAAGGCAAATGAGAGTTTGCCGAGCACCACAAGGAGCGACGAGGCGAGCCAATTAAAATGCTCTTCCAGCAACACATAAATTCATAAACGAGCGTAATTATTTAGCCACAAGACTGGGAGACCTGGAGGGAGTTGCAGATGCAGAAGCAGATGCCCGGGATCAGAAATTTTAATTCGATAATGTGCAACGAGTTGTCATAGCTATGATTTAGGGAGCACATAGCTGTGATGCCACACATCGCCTGCTAATCAGACATCTTGTGGCACTCCTGGCCAGCCTCGAGGCTCCAAGGCTGTGGCATGGATTCCATGTGGGTGGCTGGGCCTGGCATTTATGTATAATTTATTAAGCAAGTGTTGGAGTCACATTGATTTCAGGCCATCAGGCCATCAGAGCCATAAAGTGGATAATTTTCGGGGCGTGGCTCACGGGTCAGGGGTCACGGGTCACGACCTCCCAGCTCACCCCGCAGCTCCCAGCTCACACGTGCTCTGGCAAATTGTTTTTGTTCACGAAACCAGATTAACATAAAATTAAACGATCGAATTATGGCCGGGCCGGCACTTGCCAGCCAGCCAGCCAACGAGAATGCTTTTTCAACCACCTGCTGTCGCATAATTTCCAAAGCCTCCCTCCTCCCACTCCCCTCCAGACTAGGCGGAAAAATTTCAAAAAGCATTTTAGAGGCCACAGTGTAGTTTCCTTTGTCATAATTCAGGTTAATAATATTAATGCCTAAACTGATTGTGTCGAAGCGCAAATGTATTCAGAATTTATGATGAAAAGAAGGTCGATTTTTCGGGGGGACTCTGCCAGCAAGGTTTTCCGGAAAATGGAGTTTAAGATTATTAAAATAATAATATTATATAGTAGTAGTAGTAGAAGTAGAAGTAGTAGTAGTAGTAGTAGTAGTAGTAGTAGTAGTAGTAGTAGTAGTAGTAGTAGTAGTAGTAATAGTAGTAGAAGTAGTAGTAGTAGAAGTAGTAGTAGTAGAAGTAATAGTAGTAGAAGTAATAGTAGTAGAAGTAATAGTAGTAGAAGTAATAGTAGTAGAAGTAATAGTAGTAGAAGTAATAGTAGTAGAAGTAGTAGTAGTAGTAGTAGTAGAAGTAGTAGTGGTAGTAGAAGTAGTAGTAGTCGAAGTAGTAGTAGTAGAAGTAGTAGTAGTAGAAGTAGTAGTAGAAGTAGTAGTAGTAGAAGTAGTAGTAGTTCTAGTAGAAGTAGTAGTAGTTATAGTAGAAGAAGTAGTAGTAAAAGTAGCAGTAGTTATAGTAGAAGTAGTAACTACTACTAGTACTATATTCTAGTTACAATTATTAGATTAGAAAGAAAATATTTTATAAAGAATTAATATTTTTTCTATAACTTTTTCTTAGGTTTCTTAAGTCCTCCTTATGAGAAGCGAGGAGGAGGGCGCTATTCTAGTGATTATTTATTTATTATATATTTTTATTTATTTAGTTTTTCAATTTAATATTTTTCAACGTTCTTAACCCCTTCTCCTCAGCTATACCTCATGAGAAGCGAGGAGGAGAGCTATTATTTGCTATTATAGTTCTTATTTATTTTATTTCATATTTTATTTCATATTTAATTTCATAAAGTTTGATAACTAGACCTTAGAAGAGCTCTGGTACTCATTATCTTTAATATTAAGCATTTTTGTTGTATTATATGCATATTTGTTTTCATAAAGTTTAGTTTATTTGTTTAGTTTTATGCCTTTTTTGTTGATAAACTATCAGAGAGTGTTTATTTATTTTTATGTAATTAATTCCAATATTTAGTATAATTATTCAAGAAATATTCAAAAATAAATAGACTTTGTGGGATTAGTATCTAGTAGTTGAAGTGTTTACTTTTCTCTGTTGATTAATTTTATATTTAATATTGTCTTGTGTTGCATTGATTTATTCACTAACTCTTTTAATTTATAATTATTTATTTTTATTCCATTATTTGTCCTAACTAGACCCTATGAGAAGCGAGGAGAAGGGCGCTGTTTTTCTTTGAATTATTAAGTTTTTCAGTTTATTTGTGTTTATTAGCCTGAATTGTTGATAAATAAATGGAAAAATGGAAAAAGAAAAGGGAGGCTAGTCCAAAGTCTAGACTCCAGACACATTAATCCACAAGTTGAACATTTTTTCAGCAAAAAAGTAGAAACCAAAAGGCATCTCAAGTGGATTCAAGTGAAATGAAAGGGAACAGACTTCACAGAAACTAAAAGCTTAATGGAAAATGATTAAAGACATAATTAAATATAAAATTTAATTGAAAATATTAAATATTTTATAACAAATCAATAGCCTTTATGAAAAAATCATAAAAGTAAGCCTCTAAAACCTTTCAAACCTTTCAAGATATTTATGCCCGATACTCGCCGAGAAGAAAATAGAAAAAATATTAAAGAAAGCCTCCAGTCTCCAGTCTTCTATAAAAATAAATAAAAATAAATGTAATCCTTGAAAAGCTTTTAACACAAATCACAAACAACATTTAATTGGGTCGAGTGACCACTTTGGCTTACCTTTAACCCTCTTCTCACCCACTCTGAGGCTAGACTCTGCCTTTGCCTTCCTGCCATATCAATTTTATGAAAGACTAAGCCGCAGCCTTTGTTTTAAATAGATACTCCCCGTCCTCGAGGGCCTTTTGGGGAGAGTTGTCAGGACAACAAATCGAAAGTGAAATTACTCGAAAATGTTTCCAATCAAAGACCTGACTGGCAGAGCCCTACTTTAAGGACTTGGCGACAATCACCACCACAGACTTTTTATTAATTAATTTCCTTAATGACCCACCCCTTTTATTGCCTTCAGATTAATGAACCGCTTCGGCTGCTCTCTCTCTGCTTTGTTTTATTTTTAGAGCGTGGAGATTATTTTAAAAATAAATAGAAAACATTTAAGAGTGCATTAAGGGGGGGGGATATGGAAGTGTTATTCCTTCTTTTTTTTTTGTGATTTTTTAAAAGGTTGGCAAACTTTGATCAAGTTTTTAAATCCATGAAGGAAAATGCAGAAAGAAAAAACCAATCCCCATTGTTCCTCGTTTTCACACACATTTATGTTACGTCCCCCCCTTTTTTTCTCTCCATTGTTCCACGAAGAGGGGGTGCTACGCCTATAATCCCGATATATTCCTGCACTACCTGGGCTTAAAAAAAAAAAACTTAATGACAAAAAAAAAGGGAAAACAAGAAACTAAAAAATTAAAACAAAAAGCAAAGAAAATACTTTTTGAATTTCAATGAGGGCCATAGCCATGGGCGTCGTAGTGGGCGTGTCAGGGGGGGCTCTGTGGGTGGGTGGGTCGTCTGGCAACAGTTTCCCTCTTGTTACGCTTTTTATTTATTTATTTCTCTTTTTTTTCCACTACTACTAATAGTTTTCTTTTTTTTTTTTTTCGCGTGACAGCCCTCTGCCATGTTGAACTTAATTTTCTTTATTTTTTTGTTGTTGTTGTTGTTTTTTTTTGGGGCGACAGTAACAAAGGCAACCTGTGGCATTGAGTGGAAAAAAAAAAACAACAAACAAATAACAAAATAAAATAAAAGCGAAACAAACTAGCCATAATGAAATATTTCGTAATTGGACTTTTGCTAACCCGACCCGAACCTCCTTATCCGCACTTCCTCCACCACCACCACCCAGCACCCAGCACCACCATCGCCACTGCCAGCCACCACTACTGACACCAAAAAAAAGCCCACTCCCCATATCAGATGACGACGTCGCTTACTAATCAAACAAAAGCTGAAACTAGGGGACTACACTGCCAGAAAAAAGTGTAAGCAAGCTATTGGTTTCACTTTAAGTCTGCGGGAATTTACAGAAAAACTAGACGCGAGTTTCAGACTTTTTTCCTGGAAATATATTTCTCAACAAATTATTTTTACTTTTTTGCAATAATTGGCAATCATTTAAGCTTTAAAGACTAAATAACTATTAAGTAAAAAATAAAAAAGATAAAACACGAACTTGACTTTGAATTCCAGAACCAATTGAGAATTGTAAGGAAACTTTTGAATATCTAAGGTTCTATTCTTAGTCTTTCTTCATTCTTTTCTTTAAAAGATAAAAACTTTGTTTTCTCTAAAAACTATTTAAGATTTGTATAAAAAAATTAAGAAAATAATCTTTGCAAAGTTTATTCAGACTTTTTTTTAACAAAAAATAATTTTAAATCAACAACTAACTAGTTCCAACCAGAAATTCTATCAAAAAATGAGAAAAAGAGCTCTTTTGAAGAGTCTTCATCGTTTTTGAACAAAAAACTCAATGCTTTGCCTTTTAGGACCAAAAGAGCCAGAAATGTTTGCCCATTAAAGCCTCAAAAACGTCATAATTCCAACAGATTTCTTCCAGTATCAAGGAGCTGGCCTAAGCTGCTTTTTTTTTGCTTTTTTTTCAGCCTAGACGATATTTAATACGTCCGCTGCGTGCCTAAACTTCAGATAACAACAAGGCCGGCGACCAGGGAGGTGGCGAAGGGCAGTGGCAGGGGCAGGAGCAGTGGCAGGGGCAGGGGGGGCAGCAGGAGAAAGCATAATTAAATAAACAAATTCCCAAACTAGGCAACAAGGGAGGCAAACAAAGTGCAAAACTCAAGTGTCGCCGCAAAAGTCAAAGCCAAAAAGCGAAAAATGGGAAGCGGAGTTGGTGTGGGGCCTGGGCTGGGGGTGGTGGGTGGTGGATGGTGGGTGGGGGAGAGGCGTGGCCTTTACCCTGCTAGTTACTCACTAAGCCAAAAAAAACAAAAAGAATAAACAAAGGCGATTGGCGATAGATAAGCGTAACAAAGGGAAGCTCAAGGAAGGAAGAGAGAGAAACATAACAAAGACGGAGGTAAGGTGGAGGAAAAAATAAATAAAAAATCATAGAAAAGGGTTTATACTTTTTTTTAAGCCATCCATCAGGTTATCTTTCAGGAATATCAATTATTTTTGGATTAAGTTTTTAACAGAGAAAAGTTTGACTAAAAAAATAATAGTTTTTTTAGACTCTTTGTAAAAAAATAATTTTTTATCATTCTTCTATTCTAGAGTCTATAATTTCTAGAATTTTTTAATACAAAAATAATAGAATTCTGTGTAGAATAATTTCTTAAAAAAAAAATAAATAAAAAACCCACATCCTTTAAAATTAAGTTTATTTTTTAACGACTCTTTTTTTTTCTTTGAAAATAAAATCGAAAATCTAAAAAAAGGCCCCTAAAATAATCCTAAAAATAAAATGCCCAACTATTCTTGCTTTAAACTTTAAAACAAAATAGCTCCAACCTTAAAAAAAATCTAAACTCCAAAAATATCTAATCCATAATTTAGTATAATTTTTTAGCCATAATTTTTCCCAGTGCCCTGTAGGTGATGATAAAAAAAAAAAGATGACAAAGGGTGCCACAGATAGTGGCCCACAAAGGCTGCAAACCGGAGGATGAGAGGCGACGACTGGCGGCCGAGAGATGACGCCAAATGGAACAATTGCAGCCACAGTTGACCACAAAGATTCGTCATTAAATGGACGGCAATGGGAAGCCAAAGCTTTTCCAAAAATTTCAAGAGCAAGAAGGTGCAGAGAGGGGGGGTTGTTGCCACACACCCACTGCGTGGCTGCCTAATTGCCATTTTGGTTTTCGTTTCATGTCCTAATTGTGGACATGGTATGCAAATTTTTCCAGCAGGCCGCCCTTTTCCAGCCCTCCCTCCTTTCTCAAAAATAATGGAGAGAGCAAAGTCAATTTTTGGGATAATTCGTGGGGAATATTTTAGAATTCATGAGAGCCACAAGAGCCACCAGAGCCATCGAGATGGGAAGTCATTCAAGGCGACCTTGTTGGGGCGCAAAAAATGTGTCAAACTTTTGTTCCACTTCGCTCGAAAAGCTCATGAGAAGCAATCGTTAGGCGTAAAAATAATAAAGAAAGGGGGGGAGGTTCTCGCCGAAAGATGACTAAGACATGCACTGAAAAAAAAAAAACAAAAGATAGGGGCGGGGTGACGGCAGACTGGATAAGACCATGTGAGCTGTTCCACATTCTCGAATAATAATGCATTACGACCCGCCGCCATAATCCATGGAAAAGCGAGCAAAGTCAACAAAAAAGTGCACTGCAAAAAAGGGGGGGATACAGTTTCAAAGTGTTATTTTTTTTTTTAAAGAAATAATTGTTATTTTAGAGACTTGAGATTTATGGTTGAGAATATTAATTCAATAAGAAGACTCTTCAGAGGAGGCTCTTTTTTTATGATTACTTTTTTTTATTTTTTAATTATAATTAATTTTTTTCACTAAATAATATTTAAGAAACCATTGTTTAAGGTACTTGGGTTCTTGTGACATGGTTTTCCAGAAAAAAATAGGACCAGATTTCTCATAAAATGGATATTAAAGGGAGGCTCTGTTTTTTAGATGATTTTATGATAACTTTTTTTTTATTTTTTAATTATAATTAATTTTCTTCACTAAATAATATTTAATAAACTATTCATAAAGGTACTTGGGTTCTTGTGAGATTGTTTTCCAGAAAAAAATAGGACCAGATTTCTCATAAAATGGATATTAAGGCAACTAACGGACAGAGAAGCGGACAAACGGACAAGTATGACTCTTGTGGAGCTTAAGGGATTGGCTTGTTTTGAGAAATTTAGCTTTCAAGTCTTAATATTATGTAAAAAATATATTTTTATGTAGAAATAACAAAAACTATACTAATACTATAATTTATATATTTTTCAGATAAAATGTTTAAAGTTTTAGTCAAAATTTCAGAGAATATTAAAACTTTGAAGACTAATCGAGTTTTAGGAAGAACTGATGTATAGTTTTTAATGAAATAGTAAAAAATAATAAATAATAGTTAATAAATTTCAAACTTAGTCCTATTTCTCCAAGTGTAATTAATTGAAATGTGATATTCCACAAGCTGGCTTCAGCTTCATGAGCTGTGCTTTGCGAAATACTTTGGATGAGAAATGTAAACATTTTCCTACGCATTCCTATGACTTTCGACCGGATCGTGTTACCCATTGATTAAATAATTAAGATTTAATTCAATAAGCAGGGTTTCTTGCTTAAAAAATCGAAATTCAGACTCCTTAAGGCTAAAAACTAGAGGTTGTGTGAAAGAGAAGATGAAAGTGTGTCTTGCGGATAAAACATCTTACGGATATAAAAACTGGCTATAAAGTGGATATGAAATGGTGGAAATTGGTGGAAAATTGTGGAAAATCGACTTACGGATAGAAGAAGAAGAGAAATGTGGTCAAAAGCAGCACAATCCAGGCGAAAGTCGCAGGAATGTAGCGCGTTTTCACATCGCATTTGGGCATTTTCTTGCTATTTTGTTGCCTTTTCCTCCTGCTTCTTGTTGTTTGTTTTGTTTGTTTGTTTCTTTGTTGTGGTTGTTGCTGCTGCAGTCTCTCTTTTTTTTTGTTTTTGTTGCTATTACTGTTATTGTTGTTGTTGTTGTTGTTACTGTTGCTTGATGCTCTTCGCTAATGTTGCAATGTCGTTGACCGTTTCGTCAGTTGTTGGCAATGAAATGCGTTTCTTTTTTTTCTTTGTTGTTGTTGTTGTTGTAACTACACAGAGAAAAATAAAGCAACAACTTTAGTTTTAATTTAAAACAAAAAAACTAAAAATATTAATTTTTTTCAATAAAAAAATAAAAAACATCCTAAAATAATTTTTATTTTTACTTTTTTTCTGTTTTGTTTTTTCTCTCTGTGTATGTGTGCTGCCCGCTAGCCGTTGTTGTTGTTTTTGTTGTCGTTTGATGACGTTACAGTTGGCTTGGCTCTCTTTTTTTTTTTTTTTTGTAATTTTTCTTTTTAGAAATATTTTCTTTTTTTTTTTTAGTGCGAAAGAGAGAGAGAGGGGGGATCAGGGGGGCAAAGCGAGACGGCGAGACGAAGCGGCGACGCGTGAAATGGGCGACGTCGACAGCGACGCCGGCTGCGCGTTTTAACTTCGCGGGGACGGAGGGGAACTCAGGAAGAATTCTTCAGCTTTTTCGCTCTTTTTTGTCGTCAAAGTTCTGGCCTTTAAGACGGCTGCTAAATGGGAGTTGGTAGAAATTACTGATTATTATTTATTTATTTAACAAAAAAAAAAAAAAAAAATAAATCACACACACTCGCGCACAGAAAAAAAAATTATTTTTTTCTCCCAATTTTGATGAGAAATTCATGAATTTAATTTCCAACAGCTGCTGCTTTTTGCAGAAATTCTCAAAATGCTTTCCATTTGCATTATTATTCCTTTTTTTTTTTTGTTTTAAATTATTTCCATAAAATGTTATTTTAACACAAAAAAAAATATGATAAAAAAAAGTCTATTTTTTTCACTTTTTCTTTAATTTTTTTTTAAATTTTTTTCTCATCATTTTCAATTAGTTTTTATTTTTTCCAATTTGTTAGCCTTCCGAGGGCACTCTCTGTCCTGCTCTACCATTCTTCTAGTCTCTCTGCGCCTTTCTTATTGTTGTTGTTGTTGTTAGGCTCTTATCAAGACCTGGAATACACACACACACAGACACACACAGGCACATGGCCGCGCTAGAATGAGAGATCAAAAGGAGCCTGAAGAGAGAGGCAGAGTTCGTAGCTGCAGTGGTGTGCGTCTTGGCCAATTTCATAAAAAACGATCAACCGCTAAGATTCTCTCCTTTTTTTTCCCGTAATTTGTCTTTTTAATTACAACTACCGTTAGATATGTTTTTTTTTTTTTAATTATATATTTTAGAAATATATATGTATATAAAAAAACAGTTAATTTTCACACACATGCGAGCGCGTGTTTTCGCTCTGTGCGTGCCTTTGTGTATGTGTGTGTGTGTGTATGGGGCGCAGCAGCAGCAGCGTCGCTTAGCCGTTGACTTTCCCTATTTTTCATTTCGGAAAAAAAAAAAAAAAAAAAAATGCTTTTCGTGTTTTTCATTTTCCCCACCTTGCGGCGGCCCTCTTATTTATTTTCTGCTCTGCCGCTTCCTATACTTCTGCCCTCGTCTTCCTCTTCTTCTATTTTTGTGTACTTTATTTAATTTTTTTTTTTTTTTTTGTTATTTTTTTTTGCTTCTGTAACTTTTTTGGGGTTTATGGTTTCAGTTTCGGTTTCTGTGCTTTTTTTTTTTTGCGATATTTCTTACGGCGCGTCGCCTGCAATTCCTTCTATCTTGTCGCCTCTGACTCGGCTTCTCCGCGCGGCGCCTACGGGCGGAGTGGGGCTGATGGTGAGGGGCGGGGCGGTCAAGGGGGTAGGGACGCGGAGGGGGCAGACGGGCGAAGTTTAATCGCCAAACGCGAACATTTCATGCACACACACACACGGTCGCACTATTCACTATTGGCACTATTCACGTTTCGCGTGATTTTGAGTGTCGAGAATTACGAAAAAACAAATTAAAAAAAAAACACCGTCCGCATACGCATAATTTTCTTTTCCGTCTTCTTCTTCTTCGAGTTGGTAGTGGTGGGGGAATATCGATGGGCAACATCGATGCGCCGATTATGAGTCACGTTTAACTATCGATATGGCTTAACGATATATATTGCTTCGCGTTTTGGTATTTTTCAACGATAGTTGGTATAATTATCGGTGTTTTTCCACGTTTCATCTTAATGCGTTCCACCACCACAAAGTTCCATCTCTGTCGGCTATTTTCCCGCCAATATCGGTATTTTAAAATTCGTTTATTGGAATTATGATACACTTACCTAGGAATTGGTTCCCATTTCCCCAATGGTAAAATTTTAAATGTGGAATGAGTTGATAATAACTTGTAGGGTGTTGAAGAAGTTGGAAGATTTGAATAAAATATAAAACAAAAATAAAGTTAGTTTGGGGCTTTTAAGCATTCTTAATCAATCTCAAGCTCCTTATACTTGATATTATTAAATACTTAAGTTATTTGGAATAATATATATACAAAAAATAATATGAATGAAATAATTTTTAAATTTAAATCTTCCACCGTGTTCCAAATACCACCATTCCCATGCGATACTTTTGTTTGGTATATAATGGATTAGTATTTTTTCAATTGCAGTATTTTTAGCATTTACCAACACCGACCCGTTTTTCGCCAAGCGTCTGCTAGATTTTACTATTTTTTTCCATAATTATCAAAGAACTACGAATTTGGCGTGCCCGAAAAGCAATAAATACCAGAGCTAACCACCCAACGGAGCTGCCCTCAACCGAAGGTTGAGCCAAATAAGGGTAATACAGGAGATAAGCGCGGAAAACAGCGAGCGGCGGTTCTGAGGCGACGCCGAATCCAATACAGGAAACGAGGATTCAAGTGGTTTGTCAGTCAAATGTCGCGCAGCGTGCGAGCGGAGACCAGGAGCCGGGCCAAGGATGACATCAAGCGGGTCATGCAGGCGGTGGACAAGGTGCGGCACTGGGAGAAGAAGTGGGTCACCATCAGCGACACCACCATGAAGATCTACAAATGGGTGCCCATCTCCTCGGCCAGCGAAAAGAAATCAAAGCTCCAGCAGCTCTCCGGCGGCGCCGGTGGCGGCGTCAACGTATCCGGAGGCGGTGGTGGCGGCGGTGTCGGCGGCGGCGGCGGCGGTGGCGGCAAGCTGAGCGACAAGGAGAACTCCCAAAAGGGCACACCCACACCGCCACAAATCACGCCCAGCTACGCGGGACTCACTGCCGAGGATTCCAACACCTGTAAGGACATGGGTCCCTACTACCCAGCCACTGTGGCAGTGCCACTTCTTAGCTGATACCTTAGGGCTAGCTTTCCAGAAGAAATCTCCAAGATTTCTAAGACTATCTCTTATCCTTAAGTCGTGCCTTGTGATCCTGTTTTCCTTTAAAATACGATTTCTTGTTGGATTTTTAATCTTGTGTATCCTGTTTTTGTAAAAGTCTTGTTCTTAAAAACGTCCTGTCCACACCACCAGTGCTATTTTGTTTCTTAAACTCCAATATTGTTTAAGGCTTAAGACTTTCTGACCCATTTTTATTATTTATTTTAGAAACTTAATAGTTTCGGTGGCATTTTTCTGCCAAAAACAAAAAATAGTTGGCAAGTTGCTCCATTTTTCCTAGCTTGAGCCCAAGACTTCCACAAATCTAGACGTTCCTAAACAAAAAACTTAATTTTTATGTAAATTGATTAATTAAGGTTTAAGATTTAAACCCTGACATGTTTTGATTATTTATTTTAATCCTCAAAGTTATTTTTGGCATTTTTCTGCCAACTCTAAACTCTTATATTTTATATTTTTGTTTTTGTTTAAAAATTCATTATAGACAGGTTTACTCTTAAAAACAAATTGGCTATTTAAGAGGTTTGTCTTATAAAAAAATAAAATAAAACAACTATTTTTTAGAAAGTTTTAGATAGATTCTAACTTTTTTAAGTCATAAATTTTTAAATAGAGTTTAAATAAAAATTAACAAAAGTATTAGGAATATATAATTGTTTAGTTCTTTTTACTTTAATTATTTTTTAGTTCTCTATTCTCTAAGAAATCTTTAAAATATATTTGAATTATTATGTTTTACATTTTTTTAAATCATTTTCCAAAGATTTTTTTTCCAAAGAAAGACTAATTTTTAAGAGAAAAAATATTAAGAATAAGTTTAAAAAAAAGTCAAGTCATTTGGAAAACGTTTTTTTCTTAATTTTTTTCAACTTTTACAGTTTTTGTTATTTAATAAGCGAGCAAAAAAAAAGCAAAAAAAATATTTAATTAATTAGAAATAATTTTTTAAGACCCATTACCATAAAAATAAATAGAATTTAAGAAAATCGATCGAAACCCCACTAATATCCATTGCTTCCCCCAGGTTTCTCCGTCGTGTCGGACAGCCAAGGCGCCGACTTTGTGTCCAGCATGCCCTTCTCGGAGGACTCGAACTCGCAGGGCAGCGACGGGCCGGTGAAGCGGCTGAAGACGAGCGACTAGCCCCAGATTCGCGGCCCCAGCAGCGCCTACTGCAGCAGCAGCAGCAACTAAGTTAAAGTTAGCAACGACATAGATCCACACACCCCAGATCGTGACCAGATCAGATCGCGAGCATCTGCCTCAGCCCAAGACTTAAGCAATTCTCCTAGAAATCTAAAGATAATGCAGCCGGCCCCTCCTCAGCCCTCGCCCCGCCTCTCGGATCACCGCCCAAGCATTATGTATTCATTATTATTTTTTTTTTCCAGTGTGAGCTGAAAGGCGGCGTGGGTCCGGCAGGGGGGCCCAGCTGGAAACGCTCGATAGGTCCATAGAATTAAGCACAAAAACACTTAAAAATAATACTTATTTATTAGCAGATCATAAAAAATAAAAACGAATCAATTGTAAACTAAAACCCAATACTAAGAAGAGCATATGTATTAGTTATAGAAGAGGTTTAAAAAAAAAATAAGAACAGATTGTAGAAACCGAATTGTGAATATTTTTAGAAATGTGTTTTTTTTTTTTTGAAACTAATTTCACTTGAAAACTTGGCTGGAATCTAACTAATTTTAAATTTTAAATAGGAATGCAATTAATTGTGAACAGAAAGCGGAATAGAAGCACCTTAAACCATTTAAAAATTAATAGTTTTTAAGAAGAACACTGACATTATACATTTACCTTCATTTTCTGTTTAAACTTTAAGAAATAAATTTGCATTTTTGTGTAATATTTTTTGTACATTTTTTTTTGTTTGTTTTGTAATGATTTTTCTTTATTGAATGTTTTAGTTTTTCTTCATTTTACAATTTTTCATTTTTCATTTTGTTTTTGTTTTTATTTCTTTATTTTTCCCCCCAGTATGTATAATAATAAAAAAAAGGTTTATTCTTTCAACAAATAGTTTTTTTTTTTCTTTTTTTGTGTCATTTTTTATAATCTTATTATATTTCTGTTTTTTTTTTATCGTTTATGTAGCTTGACATTAAATATACAATTAACTTCACAAATATATATATATATTAGCGTTGTATGGCCCGATTGGCAAATACAGCTTTCCTTAGTTTCCTTTCTTACTTTCTTCCTTCCTTTCTTCCTTTCTTTCTTACTTTCTTTCTTTCTTTCATTTCTTTCACTAAAATTTATGCTAAAAACACGCTTAAATGAAGGGAAGCACAGATTTTTGCACAGAGAACGAGAAAATTATTAATTAAAAAATTAAAAAAAAATGCACACACATTATACGACGAACGAGGCATGTCCTTGGACAAGCTTCGACATGCTCTGACATGTTTTCCACAAAAAATAAATCATAATACAAGTCATAAATCGATGATATAATTAAAAAATAATATATTTATAGATATATATATATATTTATATTGGATGTGTAAAAAAAAAAAACACTCGCGCGACAGGCTTTCTTTTCTTTTTTTATTTAATATTTTTTTATTTTTTAAACTACACACACAAAACGATAAAAAAACGAAAAGCTAAGGTAATGGTTGGCTGGCGCGAAAAACCAAAAATAAAGTAAAAAGTATATTTTTCAAAAAAGGGAAAGTGGAGAAAGTAAAAGCTACGCTTTTTCTCAACCAGAGGGGCAGGGGGCCGGGAAATTCTTTCTTTCTTATTTTCTTCTCTCTTGGAATGTAATTGGAATGACATTTTCTTCTATACTTTTTAAAGCATTCATTTTTTATCAAATTATTAGCACATTTTTGTGTTACGGCCTGTCTATGTCTGTGTGTGTGTGTGTGTGGGTATATGTGTGTGTGTTTGAATAAATAATTAAATTAATTATAAATTAAATGTGTTTGTGTTTGGGAATGCAATTACATTTCTTTCTTTCTTTCTTTTTTTTTTAGCACATTTTTTAGTTTTACATTTAATTTTATTACACATATATATATATATATATATTGTATATTTTTTTAGCTCGCTTTTTTGTTTGATTTTGGTTTTAAACTTTTTTTTTTTTTAGTTTTTTTTAGAAAAATACATTTAGAAATCCTAGCTTGGAATCTTCCCATAGTTGCCTTGTGTGTATACATATACATATAGATATACAGAGCGTACATAAGTGATGTATATTATGTACATAATATTATATATAAAGTATTTTTATTTCAAATACTATTATATATAATATTTAGGTATAATTATATACACTCATGTATGCCCGTATATATAGTTAATATTGTCATTTAGCTTTCAAAAAAATATATTCATACATCCTATGCCTTAATTTTCGTTTTTTTACAATATTTTTTGTTTTTTAGTTTTTTTAGTTTTAGTTTCTTGCGCAAAAATATCTTTGATTAGCAAAAAAAATTAAAAAAAAAAATATTTAGAACAAGAGAAAACACACAAAAAATTGGCTTTACAAAAGTTTCTTTTCTTTTTGTTCGATATCGATAGTTATCGATAGTTATCGAAGATCAATTGCTTGCAACTGTAATTATTTTTCAAACTTGGTTGCTCGTTTGGATATGTTTTCTGTTGTTTGTTTTGTTTTGTTTTTGATGTCCCCTCCCCTCGAGGACTTTCCACCTCCTAACTGTCTCTCTCTCTATGTGTGTGTGTGTTGTGTTAAAAATTATCCTTTTTAGACCTTGGTGGTGAGCTTTCCAGCGGTGGCTACCTGCCAGGATTTGTGATGTTTACTACTAGAAGCAGTAGTAGAAGAAGAGCGTCCCTGTTCCTGCTGATTCTGGTGCGACTGCTGTTGCGATTGCATGTCCATGTCCATGTCCATGTCCATGTCCTTGCCGTTCCTAACCTCATCCTTCCTCCTTAGTAGTCATTGTTATGTCTGAAGAGGATAGCCACCGCCGCCGCCGCCACTGTCGCCGGAGTCAACCAGATTCCGGCGCTGCTGGCGACAGCCCACGGCCACTGCAATCGCAACGGCAGCCGACTGGCGCCCACGACGTGGGGCTTGATATCAGCACTCGGACTTGTCCTCCTCCACCAGGAACTGTGTATCCTTGCCGGTGTCCGCCGACGGATCCAGTTCCCTGGTGCGCAGCTGCAGCTGCGGTGACGCCTTGTGCGTGATGCTGCTCGGTGCTATGATCGCGGAGGCTGGCTCCGTGAAGGATCCTCCAGCATGGTGGCCCATCGCCTTGCCCTTGCCCGAGGGCTCGCCGGGCACATCATAGATGCCTGGGATTGAGAAAAAAAAAAAAAAAAAACAAACACATTGAGCGACATGCTCTCAAGCTTGATGATGTCCATCGCTCGACCCACAAGCGGACAGCGGACAGACGGACAGTTCAGCGGACGGACATGAAATGATCGAATCGCATTTTTAGACAACTGATCCAAGGATCAGCGATGATTAATTTTGTCATATGAGAGAAGTTTCAGGATTCAGAGAAATGGTGGAAAAAAAAATAAAAATAAAGTTTGAGGAGGAGACTCACCGGAACCATTGCCCATTCCCGGATCGGCGGTGGTGCCCGACTGCACGGCATCGTACATCGGATTGGCAAAGTCGCGAGCCTTGTTCGCGTTCACCGTCTGGAGGTTGTAGCCCTCAATGGGCGCCACGTCCCCAGCTCCAGGGGCCGAGGCTCCCGGGAAGCCGGTCTCGCTGAACTCCACGTTCGAGCCGTGCCGGAAGGTCACGCTCTGGGACGAGGTCATCGCCGGCATGCGAGCCAGCTTTCCACTGAAAATTGATAGAAAAAAGGATATTATTGGATTGGGTTTGCTGCTGGGTTTGGGATGTCCTCTCCTAGTGTACTTACAATGGCCTCTTGCGGATGACGTACCAGGCCCCGGCGGCGGCCATCATGACGAGGAGAATGACCATGATGGGCACCACCACGGCGGTGACATTGGCGCCGCCATGGCCGAAGGCGCCCGTGGTGCTGGTCTCGCAGTGATCGCCCCGGAACTCGGCCAGGCACTCGCAGATGAGCTCGCCCTGGGCGTCCTCCTTGCAGAGGCCGCCGTTCTGGCAGGGACAGATCCTGGGCGCCGGACGCGGATGCTCGGCGGCGGCGTCACAGATCACCTCGGCGGTGCTGCGGTGCGAGGGCGGTGGTCCGGAGGTGTCTGGACAGGCGCAACGATGCCCGCCGGGCACCAGGAGGCACAGATGCGAGCAGGTGGAGTTGTCGCACGGATTCGGGAGCGAGGTGTTGTAGCGCTTGTCATGGTAGACCTTCAGGCCGGACGGATTGATGAGATTCTGGTGGAGGACCACCTGCACGCCGCGTCCGAACTTGTCCTGGCGGAGCAGCTCGCCGGTGTCCCGCGTCATCCAGAACATGTTCGACTCGAACAGGTCCAGGGACACCGGATGCCTCAGCTGGTCGCCCTTCACAATCGCCTTCCGCCTGGAGCCATCGGCCCTCATCGACTCAATGGCATTCAGCTTGGTGTCCACCCAGTAGATGATGTGATCCTGCGAGTAGTCGATGGTCAGGCCAGCCGGATGCCGTATCTGTTCGGTGATCAACGGCCGCCTCTTGGACCCATCCATCCAGGAGACCTCGATCTTGGGCGCCGAACCAGCGTCCGACCAGTAGATGCGTCCCAGCTGCGGGTTAACGGCAATGGAGGTGGGCACCTCCAGGCCGGCATTGACGATCGACCGTCGGTAGCGACCATCGGTCTTGGCCACCATCACCCGACCGCGCGGCTTCGACCCGGTCCGATCCATTTCCGTCCAGTAGAGATTCGAGGCCAGCCAGTCGACAGCGACGGCGGTGGGCTTGGAGCCGCCCTTCATGTTCAGGTCCTGGGCGAAGCCGATCTTGGCCCGGCCGTCGATGGCGTTGACCATGTAGGAGCGCTTGATGGTCTTGTCGTAGCTGTCCGCCCAGAAGACGATCTGCTGCTGGGCGTCGTAGTCCAGCGCCTCGATCCTCTTCTCCGCCGCAATCACATCGAACTCCTCCCGCTTCTGGAGATCCAGACCCCGGATCTCCTGCCCGTTGGCGAACACCAAGATGACGTCCTCCTTCTCCGCCCGGCACACGCCGCTGGCCCCGTCCGTCAGCTGGAAGCCCTCGCGGCAGCTGCAGCTGTAGGTCCCGTTCAGATTATGGCACTGGTGCGAGCAGGTGTGCTGCCGGGTGAGGCACTCGTCCACGTCCGTGCACTTCTTCTTGTTGTCCGGCGCTATGATGTAGCCCGGATAGCAGGTGCAGATGTATCCGCCGTCGGTCAGGTTGTGGCAATGGTGCTGGCAGCCGCCGCGGTTCTGTTCCGAGCAGCTGCTGACGTGGTGGCAGCCCAGCTCGTCGCTGGCGTCGCCACAGTCGTCCGAGAAGTCGCAGACCTGGGAGCGCTCGATGCAGTGCTTGTTGGCGCACTGGTACTGGGTGTAGAGGTCGCAGGGCTTCTGCTTGCTGGCGCACAGGGTCATGTTGTTCTCGTCGCTGCCGTCGCCGCAGTTGTCCACTCCGTCGCAGATCTGGTAGCGGGCGACGCACCGATGGTTGGAGCATTGGAACCGCCTCAACGTGTCGCAGTTGAAGTCGCTGCACACGCTGGGATCCTCGTCGCTGCCGTCGCCACAGTCGTCCGTGCCATCGCAGAGATCCGAGAGGGAGACGCACAGGTTGTTGTTGCACTGGAAGCGCGACTCCGGGCAGTAGCGTCCGCCGGGGAAGCGGGGCGGGCAGCCCACCTCGTCCGACATGTCGCGGCAATCACGATCGCCGTCGCACCGGAAGTAGGAGGCGATGCAGTGGCCGGAGGCGCACTGGAAGGTTCCGTTCTTGCACTGATAGCCCTCGCAGTGCATCTCGTCCGAGTTGTCGCCGCAGTCGTCCTCGTGGTCGCACTGCCACCTCGAGGAGATGCACTTGCCGTTGCCGCAGCGGAACTCTGACTCCGAGCAGTCCCGGTAGCGTCCCTTGCAGATGGCATCGTTCTCGTCGCTGGCATCACCGCAGTCGTCCGCAAAGTCGCACATCCATTGCCTAAAAATTAAAAAATTTAATTATTTAATTAATTAATTAAGAAAGTAATTAATTAATTAATTAATGAACTCACTTGGGTATGCATCGGTTGTTGCCGCACTTGAAGTCCGTTTCGGTGTTACACTTGGGACAGTTCTCCGGCAACTCATCGCTGTTGTCGCGACAGTCGTCCTTGCCGTCGCAGAACAGCCACTTGGGGATGCAGCGGTAGTTGGACTGTCCGGGACACCGCTGCCACCCGGTGGTGCAGTTCCTCTGGCGGCACATGTACGCCGGCTCATCGGAGTCGTCGCCGCAGTCGTTGTCGAAGTCGCACATCCACAGCTGCGGGATGCAGCGTCCGTTCTTGCAGGAGAACTCCGTCTTCGGGTCGCAGGTGCGCTTGTCTGGAGGGGATTAGATTAAGCAGGATTAGCTCCAGGTCGTCCCAGGGTCATGGGTCATCGTCGTCTACTTACAGCACACGGCCGGATCCTCGTCGCTGCCGTCCTTGCAGTCGGCATCGCCGTCACACCGCCAGCTGTCCAGGATGCACCGTCCACTGGACTTGCACTTGAAGTCGGAGAGCGGACACGGCAGGTCGCAGTTCTGCTCGTCGCTCCGGTCGCCGCAGTCGTCCACTCCGTCGCAGATGGTCGCCGAGGGTGTGCAGTTGGTGTTCTTGCACTGGAAGGTGCCAGCCCGGCAGTGGCGGGCGGCGCAGGTGGCCGGCTCGTCGGAGCCGTCCTTGCAGTCCTTCTCGCCGTCGCACTTCCAGAACCACGGAATGCACTTCTCGTCCTTGCCGCCGCACAGGTGCTGCCCGGCCGTGCAGTTGGCGATGCAGGTCTTCATGTCCCGCGCCAGGTAGAACTGGTTGGGGCAGGCGCACTTGTGGATGGGGGCGCCCTCCTCGATGTAGCCCTCGATGTTCAGGTAGGTGGACTCCGGCGGCGGGGCGATCAGGCAGAGGTGGGAGCAGCCGCCGTTGTTGGCGCCGCATGGATTGTTGTAGGGCAGCTGGCGGAGCGGGTGGTTGATGTGGAGGTCGTAGGGACGGTGGGTGGTGTTCCGCAGGACCGTGTAGTTGGCGCCATGGAACTTGTTCGCCCGGACGATGGCCTTCAGGTTCCAGTCGCTCCAGTAGATGTAGTCGTCGAAGAGGCTAAGCGCGAACACGTGGGGCACCTTGCTACCGGACATGACGGTATGGCGGTGCCTGCCCTCCAGATCAGCATAGGCGATGTAGTCCAAGTGGGCGTCCGCCCAGTAGATGCGGTCGGTGAAGTAGTCGATGGAGAGGGCGTTCGGCCAGGCGATGCCGTCGTTCCAGTTCAGGATGGTGGTGAAGTTCGAACCGTCCATGCCCATCTTGGCGATGTAGGCCTGAAGGTGCCAGGACGTGAAGTACAGATACCCGATGCCCGGATGGACCACAATGGCCCGGGGATCGACAACGCCGCTGCGCAGGGTCTTCCGCTTGGTGCCGTCCAGCTCCGAGACGTCCAGGTTCTTGGAGTGCCTGTCCAGCCAGTAGAGCTTCCGGCCCACCCAGTCGATGGCGATGCCCTCCAGGCCGTGGGAGTCGTGCCGGATGACGGCCTCCCTCTCCGGCGGCGTCTCATCCTCCGCCGTGCCGTACTTGGCCCGGAAGATGGTCTTGGCGGTGACGTCGCAGAAGTACATGTACTCCTCGCGGATGTCAAAGTCGAGGGCCACCACGTTCATCAGGTCCTGGTGCATCAGGTTGTACTGGTGGCCGTCGACGGACATGTTCCGCACGTAGTACTTGTTGGTGAAGATCAGCCACGGCGGGATGTTGTCCTTCCGCTTGCAGGTGTGCTCGTCGTTCTGCCGCTCGTAGTAGGTCTCGTCGCACTTGCAGTAGAAGCCGCCGGGGGTGTTGGAGCAGTGCTGGGAGCAGGCGCCCGGCTGCTCCAGGCACTCGTCCACATCCGCGCACGCCTTCCCATCCGCCAGGAGTCTGAAAAATGGGAAAGGGATTAGTCCTGGCACTACCAAGCTCTTGGCTTGCACTCACTTGTATCCTTCGTTGCAGTCGCAGTAGTAACCGGTCAGGGTGTCGACGCACTTGTGCCCGCACTGGTTGATCTCCACCTTGGCGCACTCGTCGACGTTGCAGTGGGCCGGCTCGTCCGACTCGTCGGCGCAGTCCGGATACTTGTTGCACACCAGGCTGTAGTCTATGCACTGGCCATTGGTGCACGCGAACTGGCCCTGCGGGCAGGTCACGTTGTCCTTCTTGCAGCCCACCTCGTCCGAGTGGTCGCCGCAGTCGTCCTCGCCGTCGCACCGGTACTGGTTCCGGATGCACTTGAAGTTCTGGCAGGTGAACTCCTGGGGCGAGCAGGTCTTGTACTTGGAGTTGCAGAACTTGCCCTCGTCCGTCCCATCGCCGCAGTCGTTGTCGTGGTCGCAGATCCAGCCCTGAAACGGAATAAGCTATCAAGTGGATGTTTCTGGAGGGGATTGGGGAGGTGGCACCAACCTTATTGATGCACCGGCCGTTGCCGCAGGTGAACATATCCTCGCCGCAGGGCTGCTGGGTGGCGCAGTTGTGGAGCGTCGTGTTCTCGTCCGCTCCGTCCACGCAGTCCGGGTCGCCGTCGCAGATCCACTTCTTGGGGATGCACTGGGCCCGCTGCCAGGACTTGTTCTCCACGCACGTGAACTCCGTCTCCTCGTCGCACTTCCTGTCGTCTACAAGGAGAAAGTATTAGCTTCCAGACTCGAATCCCTCTAATCCCTTCCAGCTACTTACTGCACTGATGCCTGTTGTCCTCGTCGCTGTTGTCCAGACAGTCGTTGTCGCCGTCGCAGATGTAGATCCTGGGGATGCAGTTGCCGTTGTCGCAGGTGAAGAGATCCCCGAAGCAGGTGCGTCCCTCCGACTTGCAGTAATCTGGCGGCTCGTCGGCTCCATCGCCGCAGTCATCGTCGCCGTCGCAGTACCAGGTGGCTGGGATGCAGCGGTGGTTGGGGCAACGGAAGCTGTTCGTCGGGCAGGTACGCTGGCCGCAGTGGAGGGGATCCTCGTCAGAGTTGTCGCCGCAGTCGTTGTCGCCGTCGCACAGCCAGTACGGCTCCACGCAGATGTTTGTCTTCTCGCACTTGAGGTGGTTGGCCGGGCAGGTGGTGTTCATCGGGCAGCGCTCGTGGGTCTCGTCGGAAGTGGCGTTGTCCTTGCAGTCGTTCACCCCGTTGCAGACCTGGGCCTGGGGTATGCAGCGTCCGTTCGCGCAGGTGAACTCCCCGTCGACGCAGGGCGGATAGGTGCACCCGATCTCGTCCGACTCGTCCTTGCAGTCGTTCTCGTGGTCGCACTTCCACGACTTGAAGATGCACCGGCCGTTGTTGCACCGGAACTCGTTCGGGGAGCAGGAGTGGTAGGCGCAGTAGTTGGGATCCTCGTCGGAGTTGTCGCCGCAGTCGTCGTCCCCGTCGCAGGACCACATCCGGGAGATGCACCTGCCGTTCTTGCAGTAGAACTTGCTCGCCTCGCACGTGTTGTTCCGCGGAGCGCACATCCTGCCCTCGTTGACCACCTTGGTGTTGTCGTCGCACTTGCACTCCGTCTTCCCATTGGCCACCGGATGGCAGCTCTGGGCGCATCCGCCGTTGTTGATCAGGCAGGGATTGACGGTGCACTTCTGCCGGTCGGAGCTGTAGATGCGGATGTCGCGCGGCGAGTCCTCCAGCCGCTTCACCATCTCCACCATATTGGCGCCGGTGTGCTTCTCCGCCCGGTACACCCCCCGCAGCTGGAGATCCGTCCAGTAGATGTAGTTCCGGAAGACGGTGATCGCAAACGGATATATGGTGGCCGCCACCAGGAGCTCCCTGTTCTGGCCATCCAGGTCCGATCGCTCGATCTTCTCGCGCACCGCGTCCGTCCAGTAGAGCCGCCGCTCGTCGTAGTCGATCGCCAGGCCACTCGGCTGGGACAGGTCCTTGTCGACGATGGCCCTCTTCAAAGAGCCGGCCATCGTGGTGCGGAAGATCTTCCCGGAGGTACCGAACCTGCCCCAGTCGGTGAAGAAGAGGGTGCCGTTGCAGGGGTCCAGGACGATGGCGCGCGGACGCTCCACCCTGGTGATCATCACCAGCTCGGTGCCGTCCAGGTTCATCGCGTAGATGGAGTTGTTGGAGCTGTCCGTCCAGTAGATCTTCTTCTGGGTCCAGTCGTAGGCGATGCCCTCCGGGTTGATGCCCTTGTTGAGGACCACCTTGATGTCGTCGTGGCTGGGCTTGTTGGCCTTCGTGTAGGCGATCTTGGCCCAGGGCCGGATCTGGGTGTACAGCATGTGGTTCTCCGCAAAGTCAAAGTCCAGGCCCACCACATTGGTGAGGTTCGTTAGCGGCGTGAACGGCACCTCCGTCGAGTGGGGGTCGAGGTTCACGGCCCGGATCTCCGTCCTCGTCGCGAACACCAGGTACTCGTTCACCGTCTCGCACTTCCGTTCGTCGGAGCTTAGCTTGCCGGTGGCACAGTCGCACCGGAAGCTCCGGCCCGAGGGTCCGGTCGTGCCACTGTCTGGCGGGAAGCTGAAGCACAACTGGTCGCAGCCACCGTTGCCCAAATGGGCGCACGGATTGGCGTCATCCGTCGGCTGGTTGTTGATGTTGTAGATGGCGATGTCGCGTAGCTTCTCGAGATTAGTCCGCACCCTGGTCGCCGTCTCGTTGGCGCTGTGCTTGGAGGCCTTGAAGACGGTCATCAGGTTGCGGTCGACCCAGTAGACGTCATTCAGGTAGACGGCAATGCCCATGGGGTTGGGCAGGTCCCGGCGGATGACCTTGCGGTTGGCGCCATTGTATGAGATCTTCTGGATGGTGTCTAGCTTCGAGTCCACCCAGAAGATGTCGTGCGTCTGCATGTCGATGGTGAGATCACGCGGCATGGAGATGCCCGAGGTGACCAATGGCGTCCACTTGCTGCCGTCGAGGAGGGCCTTCCCGATCCTCGGATGCTGGCCATAGTCGATCCAGTAGAGCAGTCGCTTGATGGGATTCACGGCCAGCTCCCGCGGAGCGTCCGTGGTGGTCTTGACCAGCACCTTCCGGTTGCTACCGTCCAGCCAGCACACCTCCACATAGTTCTCGTGCGGATAGACGTTCGTGAAGTAGAGATTCCCAGCCACCCAGTCGATGGTCAGGCCACGGATGCCGTTGCTACCGATGCCCAGCTTCACCACGTGCTGGAGGTCGGTGCCGTTGGGCTTCGACCGGAAGATGCCGTTCCAGTAGCCGCGATTGTACTCCGCCCAGTAGACCCACTGCTCCCGGAACAGGACGTCCACGTGGAGGATGTGGTGGCCGGGGCCGCTGATCGGCAGCATCGCCTCGGAGCTGTCGGCCAGACTGTAGCCCCGGATGGTGTCCAGCTGGGAGACGACGGCGAATGTCTTGTAGCTGACGCAGTTGATCTCGTTCTCCTTCCGGTAGCCGATGCCGCAGGCGCAGGACCTTGTCGCCTGGATGCCGGGCAGGCAGAGGTGCTTGCAGCCGCCGTTGTTCGTCTGGCAGGGATGCTGGAGCAGGGCCCGCTTCTTGTAGATCATCATCGA
The DNA here is from genome assembly GCA_035047585.1 of Drosophila monieri. Taxonomy (NCBI): domain Eukaryota; kingdom Metazoa; phylum Arthropoda; class Insecta; order Diptera; family Drosophilidae; genus Drosophila; species Drosophila monieri. Next base: position 6,222,354 of record JAWNPJ010000061.1, on the reverse strand, counting down.
GCGGAGGTCCGACTCGTTGTCGACAATCGTCTTGGGGTTGTCGCCGTGGGGCAGGTCCACCCGGACGATCCTCTCGTAGATGGGGTCCAGGTAGTACAGCCTGTGGTCGAGGATGCCCAGGCTGCGGGGCTTCGCCATCGGATGGGAGTCCCGCATCACGATCGTGGAGTGCTCGTCGCCGTTGTAGTCCATCACCCCGATCAGGCCGGGATTGCTGGCGCTGTAGTACAGCTGCTTCTTCTCAATGTCCACCACAAGCGACTCGGGATGCGGCACATCGTCGAGGATCACCTTCGGGTTCTGGCCGTTCATGTCCACCCGTCCGATCTTGACCGGCACCTCCAGGACGCCCTCGTCGATCCAGAAGAGCTTGCCGTCGGTGGGGTCCAGGGCGATCTGCTTGGGCCGGGACACCGAGTTGGGATACCCGTCATTGGCCAGGATGATGGCCCGGTAGCGCTGCTTTCCGTCCACCCGCACCGCCTCGATGTTGCTGGCCACCCGGTTGCCGACGTACAGGTTCCGTCCTAGCCAGTCGAAGGCGATCGTGTACGGAGCACCGACGATGCCGCTGTCGGGGCCCAGGAACAGGGTCTTGTTCCCGCCGCCATAGGGCGTCGTGTATATGGTGCAGTTCTCCTCGTCTCCCTCCCGTCCCTGCACCCAGTACAGGGTCTCGCCCTTCCGATCAAAGTCCAGGCCCGTGCTGCTCTCGATCCCGATCACCGGGGTGAGGGCCCCGGCCCGGGCGTCGCCTCCCTTCAGCGGCAGATCGACGATCTGGGTGCCCTTGACGACCATCAGGAAGGGGTTCTCGTCCTCGATGCACCGTCCCTCGCTGAGCAGCTTGAAGCCCGGCTTGCACCGGCAGGAGTAGCCCTCGGGGGCACTCGGACTGAGGAGGCAGAGGTGCTGGCAGTGGCTTCCGGCGCAGGGATTCGGATGCTGGGGCTGGAGGCTGGCGTGGTGGACGTGGATGGAGAGGGGCTGACTGATCAGGTGGGAGACCACCGTCTGGTTCTTGCCGCGGAACTTGTTCGCCGAGAGGACCCGGTTCAGCTGCCTGTCCGTCCAGTAGAGGGTGTCCTCGAAGAGGGAGAGCGAGTGCGGGTGCAGGAGGTAGTGGCTGCTGGCCAGGACCTGCTGGCGCCCAGTGCCGTTGTAGTAGCAGAAGTCGATAAAGTCCAGCTTGGAGTCCGCGAAGTAGACCCTCTTGGTGGCGATGTCCAGGGTGAGGCCGTTCGGCCAGTAGATCTTCGTGTTGATGATCGTCTTCCGCATCGTGCCGTCCATGCCGATGCGCTCCACCCGGGGATTCTCGCCCCAGTCCGTCCAGAAGATCCACCTGGCCCCCGGACTCGGATCGATGCACATGCCCCGCGGCTGGGTGATGTTCTCCCGGACGAGGACCATCCGGTTGGAGCCGTTCTCCGCCGACACCTCAATGGTGTTCAGCTTGCTGTCCAGCCAGTAGAGGTTCTGGGCGATCCAGTCGTAGGCCAGACCCTCGACGAGGTCCAGTCCGGTGGTGATGATCTCCTGCGGCTCCATGCCCCTGTCCAGCCGGGAGATCTTCTTCAGCTTCATGTCGCTCCAGAAGATGGTGCCGGTGTGCATGTTCGAGGCGGTGGCCACCACGTTCTCCACGATGATCGGCACCCGCTCCAGGCCCTGCTCCTTGAGGTCGGCCACCAGTATGGAGTGCCGGTTGGAGATGATCAGGAAGGCGGCCGTGTGGTTGACGGCCTTGCAGGTGTGCTTGTTCGGCTCGAGGATGTAGCCATCCGTGCAGGAGCAGAAGTAGGAGCCCTTGGTGTTAGTGCACTGCTGGGAGCAGAGTCCCGGCGGGTCGCATTCGTTCGTGTCGATGCAGGTGTAGCCATCCTCGCCGATCTCCGAGCCCGGCGGACAGACGCAGAGCGCTCCGTTCGGCGTCTTCTGGCAGAAGTTGGAGCACCGGCCGGCCTGGTGCTCGCACTCGGCCAGGTCGCAGCCCTCGCCCTCGTCGGAGCCGTTGGGACAGTCGGGGGTGTCGTCGCAGACGGAGGTGATGTTGACGCACCGCTCCGAGACGCCCGGGCACTGCCACTGGCCGTGGGGGCACTTGAAGGGGGGCGGGACGCAGGCGTGCTCGGCCCCCTCGTCGGAGTTGTCGCCGCAGTCGTCCTTGCCGTCGCAGATGTACGCCTTGAAGACGCAGTTGGTGTTGTTGCACTTGAAGAAGTTCTGGGTGCAGGTGATCTGGCCGCAGTCCTGCTCGTCCGAGTGATCCGAGCAGTCGTTGGAGCCGTCACAGTGCCAGGCAATGGGGATGCAGAAGCCGGTGGACTTGCACCGGAAGTGCTTCTCCAGATTGCACTGATTGGGTCCCATGGAGGGGCAACCCAGCTCGTCCGATCCGTCGTTGCAGTCGGGAATGCCGTCGCACTTGTACGACTCCTCCACGCACTGCCGGAGATCGGCGCACTTGAACTGGTTGGCCAGGCAGGAGATCGGCGGGCAGTCCTTCTCGTCCTGCTTGTCGAAGCAGTCGTCGTCGCCGTCGCACACCCAGCTCTGGGGGATGCAGTGGCCCGTCCGCGGACACGTGAACTGGAAGTAGGCGCAGGTCTTCTCCGCGCAGAAGTCGCCCTCGTCGCTGCTGTCGCCGCAGTCGTTCTCGCTGTCGCACTTCCACATGTTCGGGATGCACCGGCCGTTGGCGCAGGCGAACTGGGAGGTGCCGCAGGTCACGTTGCCGCACTCCATCTCGTCCGAGTTGTCGACGCAGTCGTTCTCCTGGTCGCACCGGAAGTTCTGCGGAATGCAGCGTCCCGACCGGCACTGGAACTCGTTGGCTCCACAGGTAGGTTCTGGGGGAAGGACATGCATTAGATGGGACTCTCCCAGGACTCTCACCCTCACCCTGGCGATACTCACTTGTACAGTTCTGTTCCTCGTCGCTGTTGTCCAGGCAGTCGTCGTCGCCGTCACAGACCCACGACTTGGGTATGCACCGCTGGTTGTTGCACGTAAAGTCCCAGGAGTTGGGGCAGGGCTGGACGGGCGGCTCGGCACTGGGATCGGGCATGCAGGTGCGCTGGTCCTCCCCCAGGCGTTCGCCGTAGGGACAGGAGCACCGGGCCTGCAATCGACCCAGGCTGGGGGGGCTAACGATGCCGCCCTCGTCCCCGGTGGTGGTTCCATTCTCGCCTCCGATCGGCACCGCGAAGCAGATCTTCTGGCAGCCACCGTTGTTCCGGTGGCAGGGCTGGGTGTCGGCGATCCTCTGCACATCGTGGCTATAGACCTTCACGCCGTAGAGCCGGTTGGTCTGCGGCTCCCTGACCATCATCTCCTCCTGCTCGCCGGTCAGCTTGTGCAGCCGGATGATCGCGTCCAGCCGCCAGTCCGTGATGTACATCCAGTCGTTGTGGATGACGATGGAGAAGGGATGGCGCACCAGGCGGGAGTTCACTGTCTTGATGTCCGTGCCGTCCAGGTTGGCGTGCTGGACGTGATCGAGGAGGGCGTCGCACCAGTACACCCGGTCCTCCTTGAAGTCGATGGAGAGGCCGTTGGGCCATCCCAGGGTCACGTTCTTGAAGACCAGAAGACCACTACCGTCCGTGTTGGCGCGAGTGATGTTGGCCGGGCGGTCCCACTCGGAGAAGAAGATGAAGCCTCTGTTCGGGTGCACCACGATGGCCCGGGGGCGCTTCAGGTTCTTCAGGAGGGTCCGGCGGTGGGTCACATTCCTTGTGGAGAGGACGTTGAGGGTTCCCTTGCGGGAGTCGATGTAGTAGAGGTTCTTGGAGGCCCAGTCCACTGCCAGACCCTCGACGCCCTCGTTCTGGGAGGCGAGGACGATCTCCCGGCCAGTGCCGTTCCTGTGCACCCTGTAGATCACGTCCTGCAGCACGTCCGAGTAGTAGATGAACTCGTCCCGGGCATCAAAGTCCAGGCCGACGAAGCGGGCACGGCGGGAGACCACCGGCATGATGGCATCACTGAAGCCCTCGATCACCGGCTCCAGGACCTTGCCCTTGATGAACCGCTGCTGGGAGTACATGAGGAACTCGCTCACCTGCTTGCACAGCTTCAGGTCGGTCTCCAGCTGGTAGCCCGTGGAGCAGGCACAGCGGAAGCCCAGGCCCGTGGGGGCGCCCTTCACGGCCGTCACGATGCACATGTGGTTGCAGCCGCCGTTGTTGTTGCCGCAAGGATTCGAGACTCGCGGCTGGCTGAGGGCGTGCACCGCGATGATGCCCTTCGGCTCCCGGATGTCCTTGGCCTTGTAGGTCACCTGGATGGAGGCGGGTCCCTCGAACTTGTCCACCGACATGATGCCCTGCTTGGTGGCGTCCGTCCAGTAGATTCGGTTCTCAAAGAGCGCCAACCGCGAAGGACTCGGCACCTGTTGGCCGCGCAGCACCATCACCCGGTGAGCTCCCTCGTAGTCCACCGACTCGATGTAGTCCAGAAGGGAGTCGCACCAGAAGACGCGCTTCCCAATGATGTCCACCGTCACGCCGCTGGCCTTGTACGCCGCCTCGGAGACGATCGACCGGGCGTGGGTACCGTCCATGTGCGCCCGCAGGACCTGCCCGCCATCCGCCACAAACATCAGGCCGGCTGTGGGGTCCAGGGCGAGGTCAGCGGGCGACGTGAGGTTCGATCCGAGGACCACGGCATGCCACTGTCCACTCAGCTCGAAGACATCGATCTTCTGGCCAACCAGGTCCGCCACATAGATCTTGTCGCCCACCCAGTCGACGGCGAGGGCCACGGGGGCCCAGGTTCCGGGCAGGGTTTGGTCAAACGGAGACACCGCCTTGTTCTGGGGATCCAGGGGCAGGGACTGCACCTTCCGCGTCTTGATGTCCGACCAGTAGAGGGTGTTGCGGGCGTAGTGGAAGGTGACACCCGCCGCCGCCGTCGCATTGGCCAGGATCTTGGGGTCGCTGCCGTGGGCCAGCATCCGCATGACGGCCCGGTCGTGGGCGAAGATCAGCTGCAGGTTGCTGGCGTCGGGGGCTATGCACTTGGAGTCGTTGATCAATGTGTAGCCCTGGGCGCACTGGCACGTGTAGGAGCCCAGGGTGTTGGTGCACAGCTGGTCGCAGTGGCCCCATTCGGCGCACTCGTCCAGATCCACGCAGGTCCTGTTGTCGCTGGCCAGGGACTGGCCCGGCTTGCAGTAGCAGACGCCGCCGGTGAGCGAGGGTCCGCACTTGAACTCACATCCCAGAGCCGGGCAGGAGGCAATCGCTGGAGGAGGAAGAAACCATTCCATTAAGATTCAAGAGGCAGAGTCAGGACAAAGGATAACTTACAGCAGTTGGTCTCCTCGTCGCTGCCGTCCTCGCAGTCCCGCTTGCCGTCGCACAACTGCGACTTGAGGATACACTTGGGGGTGCCCTGGGCACCGCCCCGGGGGCAGAGGAACTTGTTGTCCGGACAGGCAATCGCCGTGCAATTGGCCTCGTCGCTCTTGTCGGCACAGTCGTGGTAGCCGTCGCAGTGGAAGTTGTTCGGAATGCAGAGCGCATTCGAGCACCGGAACTGGGCATGGTGGCAGGGCTGGAAGTCTGCAGGAGAATCAAAGGAAGAAAAGGATTTCATCACAATTCCATCGAATTACGGCGACAAAAGCAATCCAAATGGACACTCACGGCAGGTCTCCGCCTGTTCGTCCGAGTTGTCGCCACAGTCATCCCGATGGTTGCACTTCAAAGCGACATCGATGCACTTCTGTCCGTTGGCGCAGCGGAATTGGTCCAGCCGGCAGGCCACTCCCGGGCACCCTTCCTCGTCGCGTCCGGTGCGGCAGTCCAGGTAGCCGTTGCAGCGCTTCTCCCTCGGCACACAGGGTCCAATTAGGCGGGCACCCTCCGCGGGGGCAGCTCCACTGGGCGAGTTGCAGAACACATCCGTGTGCTGGCATTTACGGTATGCTGTGGAGAGTAATTGGGATTGCGATTAAAAATGGGATTTGTTCTGAGAGGGAGATTTCAAATCTCCTTAATGGAAGCCTAAAAGTATGCTTTAAAATATTTTCTGTGAAAGATTTAGGGTCTTAGAGTAGGGAATAGTATTAATAATTGTTAAAAAATAAAAAGGAGATTTCAAATCTCCTCAAAAGAAGCCTAAAAGTATGCTTTAAAAGCGAATTAAAAGATTTTGGCCAGAAACTTCAAGAACTAGAAGCTTAGAGCTGGAAATTGATGGTTGATTCATTTCGGCAATCGCGCAATAAGAACATGGACCAGCTCTCTGAAGGCCTTGTTGGATTCTGCATTTTCTTGCATTAACTTAAATAAAGTGTCTAGTTTGCTATTAATGTCGCGAATGGCATTATCAATCGCTGCGAACTTATGGTTGAGCCGAGGGTCAGAAGACCCTCATAAAAAAAAAAAATTTTTCCCCCATCAATAAAAATCGGATTATGGAACGCTCGTGGATTAGCCAGAGCATCTGAAGAGCTTAGAATATTTCTCAGCACTTATAACGTAGACATAATGCTTACCACTGAAACTCACATGCGCGCTGGTCAGCGCATCTACTTGCCAGGCTATCTCATTTACCATGCTTATCACCCCAGTGGCAACAACAGAGGTGGATCTGCAGTCATTTTAAAGGATTCACTAAGTCACAATCCCCTTCCCCCCGCCTCTAGCAATGACAGGCAGATAGCGAGCGTCCAATTACAAACTTCGGAAGGGAATGTCAATCTTGCGGCGATATACCTACCACCAGCAGAAAGATGGACACGAATAGAATTTGAATCTTTACTGGCCGGACTTGGAAGCAAGTTCATTGCGGGAGGTGACTTTAATGCCAAACATGCATGGTGGGGAAACTCTCGAGCCTGTAGTAGGGGAAAGCAGCTACAAGAAGTCATTGCAAATGGGCATTATCAAGTACTTGCCACTGGTGAACCCACTTTTTATTCATATAACCCCCTGCTAACACCGACAGCGCTTGATTTCTTTATAACTAACGGATATGCTACAGATAGGCTGCAAGTAAGAACCCTCCACGAACTGTCCTCAGACCACACTCCTATCTTGGCCACAGTGCATACCATTCCTGTGAAAAATCCACAGCGCTCGCGACTCCTTGCCAGAGGCGCTAATATAAACGCTTTCAAAACCCACCTAGAACAGCTGAGCGAGGTTAACTTACAAATCCAGGAACCATCTGACATCGACAACGCCATCAGCCTTTTCATGCACATGATAAATCAGGCTGCTGAGATAGCTGCACCCAGAACTCAACAAAGAATAGATACTTCTAGACATCCCCTGCTGCCACCCAGAATTGGTGCGCTCCTTAATTTAAAGCGAAGAGTAAGAAGAGAGTATACAAGAACGGGAGACGCACGAATCAATCAGATACATAAACGACTGGCTAACTGTCTAAGCAAGGTGCTTGCTCAAAGAAAACAAGAATCTATAGACAGATTTTTGGAAAACCTGGACACAGATGCTAGCTCTAACTATTCGCTGTGGCGTATCACTAAACGGTATAAGGCTCAGCCCACTCCAAAATCAGCCATTAGAAATGCCTCAGGTGGCTGGTGCCGTACGAGTCTAGAGAAAGCTGAAACGTTTGCTAACAACCTTGAGCAACGTTTCAAGCCATACGACTATTCGCCTGAAAGTATACGTCGACAAGTTGAAGAATATTTGGAATCCCCATTTCAAATGAGCCTGCCTGCTAACCCTGTCTCACTGACAGAAGTGAAAGACCTTGTACGTAAACTTTCGCCAAAGAAAACTCCTGGTGAAGATCTTTTGGACAACAGGACGATTCGACTCTTACCGGATCAAGCATTGCAATTCTTGGTGACGTTGTTCAATAGCGTATTAACTGTTGGATACTTCCCGAAAGTTTGGAAATCGGCGAATATACACATGATCCCAAAACCAGGAAAGCCGCTAACTGACGTGGACTCATACAGGCCCATTAGTCTACTACCATCTCTGGGTAAAATTATGGAAAGACTGATCCTGAATAGGCTGCTTATTGACGAGAATGTCACCAGTGCGATTCCGGAATTTCAGTTCGGCTTTCGTCTTCAACATGGAACTCCTGAGCAATTGCATAGAGTTGTCAACTTTGCTTTAGAAGCCTTAGAGAATAAGGAGTATGCAGTTGCTGCCTTTCTTGACATCCAGCAGGCCTTTGACAGAGTGTGGCACCCTGGGCTCCTGTACAAAGCCAAAAGTATTTTTACACCGCAACTGTTCCAGCTCGTGAAAAGCTTCCTGGAAGAACGCACTTTCCACGTATCTGCTGATGGATACAAGTCGTCCACTAAACCGATCTCTGCCGGAGTCCCCCAAGGTAGCGTCCTCGGCCCTACTCTATATTCTATTTATACTTCAGACATGCCTACACAAACTCCTGTTACTGAAGTGAATGAACAAGACGTACTAATTGCGACCTACGCTGATGACACTGCTGTCCTAACCAAAAGCAGTAGTATCTTAGCGGCCACATTTGCATTGCAAGAATACCTGGATGCATTTCATCAATGGGCCATGAACTGGAACATTCGAGTGAACGCAGACAAATGTGCCAATGTTACGTTCTCCAATCGCCGAAGCACCTGCCCAGGAGTCAACCTCAACGGAAGCCCAATTAGAGCTCTTCCGGCATACAAGTACCTCGGTGTTACTCTGGATAAAAAACTCACATTTAGCAGGCACATCACTTGCATCCAAAACTCCTACAGGACCAAAGTGGCTCGGATGGCTTGGCTTCTCGCACTACGCAACAAGCTCGCACTTGGATGTAAGGTCCAAATATATAAGAGTATATTAGCACCAAGTCTTTTCTACGGACTCCAGGTTTATGGTATTGCTTCAAAAACAAACCTCAACAAAATCCGGGTTTTGCAAGCTAAAACTCTCCGAAGGATCTCTGGAGCTCCGTGGTTTATACGAACCAGTGACATCGAACGTGATCTCAACGTTCCCAAACTTGGAGACAAGCTGCAGAAACTTGCTCAGAAATATATGGAACGATTAAACGAGCACCCCAACAGCCTGGCCAAAAAACTTGGCACCGCTGCTATTAGCGCAGATCCAAGGAATCAAGCAAGAAGAAGATTAAAACGACATCACCCTCAAGACCTACCAGACCGGATCTTGACTCAGTAAATTTGCTATCTGCATTCAATTAAATCCATAACATGTATTCACTTCTTGCCCTAAGTAACACTTAGACACATTATTGTATAAAATTGTAAATACTCATTCGATTAAGCTGCCAATTGGGTAGCAGTGCGCTAATCATTAGAATAAAATTTCCACATTTATAAAAGTTAAAAAAAGAGCTGGAAATGGAATTGAAAAATGTAAAAAAATAAAAAGGAGATTTTAAATCTCCTTAAAAGAAGCCCCAAAGTATGCCTTAAACTATTTACTTAGAGAATATCTGAGAATCTTCAAGAAGACCTTCAAGCTTAGCTTTCAAAACTGGTATGCTTTTTAATCCAATTTAGAAAAGAGTAGCCCGAGAAAGCCCATCCAAAAGCATGCTTGTCCTTAACAAATCCCTTCGATAAACTCCAACAGCCTTTCAACTAATTTACATTCTACTTCAAAAACATACAATTATATAATTAATTGCATATTGTAGAAATCACTACCCTTTTTGCTCTATTATTTGGGAATTTCGAGTAATACCCCCGGAGATAATATTCTGTGCATGACTGCACTCCATTAGTGCTCATTTCAAGACCCCATGCCCCATGCCCTTTTGGGACATGGAGTCCTTCAGTGGAAGGACTGGTGGAACCCCTGCATGGAACGCGGCCACCCTTCATTGTGATTAATTGCGTTTGTATTGAGAGAGTACGAGAGTGGAGTAGAGTAGTTGGATCCCTGACCCTATATCTCTTCTATATATAGAGTCGAGTCGGGTCGAGAGTTTACCCACACGTTGCCATAATTCAATAGCTCTGTGGGGTGCCTCCGGTTCCCGGGCATTGTTTAAGACAGAAGGTCAGACACAACGGATTTCTCGGTTCATCAGTTTTGGCTTAGAGATTCTCAGATTTCATAAGCTGAGGGAAAAATATGATAGGGATAGGGATTTTATGTTTTTTTTTTTTTGGAAGAAAGCAAGGTATGCAAGCATCTATAATGCCCCACGTTGGGCGCCAATAAAAAGATTAAGTATGATTTCCATAATATTTTTTATGCATTTACTTAAAAATAAACTATAGCTTGTGATAAAATGTGTTTTTTAATCTCCACAGACTACTTAGACTTCAAAAATGACTCTAAATATTAATATCTCTCAATTGTTTCTCCCAGTGCCCTTTGCGGTTTGTGAGTGAGGGGCCAGAGGCCTTAAAAATGGCAGACCAAAACTATTTGTGCTGCCAAAGACATTAAATTTTGATGCCAGACATTTGCGAGAGCCGGCGTTCGCCTCTCGGCAGCTGATGGAATTGCTTGGCCTGCTTTCAACTGAAAATGGAGTGTAGGGTATGGGGTTTACGGTTTTTGGGTCTGGATTTTGGAGTGGACGGGGTGGGGGGGTTGGATGGGGCGGCGCATACACGCATGGCGTATTCATAATGCATGCCCGATGTACAAATGTCGGGGCGTGATTGTCTGTCCTTCGGATGTCCGTCTTTTTGGTCCTTCGGTCGGCTCTCCATCTGTCTGTCTGGCAGGCAGGCTGTCGCCCCAGCATTGTGCACTTGAGTTGTGTGGCGTGTGTGTGTGTGTGTGTGTGTCGGCTGGCAAAAGTGCCATAAATTATCGAGTAGTTCGCTGCAGGACCCATTCCCTCAAAAATACCAAAACACACAAATAAAAAAAATTCAAGAATAAATAAATAGGCTGGAGACTAAAGGTACCTAGTAGATGGTTCGAGTTTTAAGTGATTATTTTATCAAAATAATAGTTTGTTTGTTTTAAATAACTTAAAAATTATTTAAATATCACTTGGAGATTTGAAATCTCCTAAATTGAAGCCCAAAAGTATGCTTTAAAATATTTTCTTGGCAGAATTTAATCAAATTTGACTCCCTTTTTGTTCTAAGAAGTCATATAACCCGTTTTTGATTTAATTACAGGGTATCTGCTGGAAAAGGAGGCGTGGCCAGTTAACAAGAAAGAGGTAGCAGCCGAAAGTCGTGCATTTGAATGCCCAAATTAGGGCAATGGTGGGGCAATCTTGGAGGCCTTTAAGGAAATGACATATGGTATGTGGGGGCGTAAGATCTGTTTAAAACTAAGTAGGCTTCTTGAGACGAAAGATAAATAATAATTAAATATTAATATTTATTAAAGAGACCCAACAACACACGGCGTATGAGTAATATTTTGTCTAAAAGCCACTCTACCCAACCTCCCCTTGACTAAAGCCCAACTAAAAATAGTTTAAGCAAACAAATCCCAACTTTATTGAACCAGAAGAGTCAGGTCCTTGGCTAGAGATGTGGTGAATGTCCTGCCGTTTGATCTACGCCCGTTTCCTTCTGGCTCCTGGACACTCATAAACTTGCCAACGAGTATTTTATGCATGTCTCCTTCGTGGTTAGTCCTCCGCCATCCACTGCCACTATTAGCAAGGACCTGGCGGTGGGGGCGCGGCAGAAGGACACCGACACGGGAGCATCCAAGTGTGGCGGGCAAACTTAATTAGTGCAAGTTAAACAAGCCAAGTTGTATAAATATTCCCCGACAGCGCAAAACTTTCTCCAAAGCACAACAATGGAATGCGTATCCCAGACTCTGTCTGTGTTGGTAAGTGTGTGGGGGTGGGGGTGGGGGTGTGCGTGTGCAGGTAAAAGTAGTCCTTGTTTACACGAAAAAAAAAATAATAATTATATATTTTTTTTCATATTTTTATTCCACAAACCAATTAGAAAGTTTGGATTCTAATTTTTAGATAAATAAATTGTTGTGGGAATATTTTTCACAGATTTTGTAATTTTAAAAACTTTAACAGGAAAAAAGCAAAAAAAATACTTTTTATCCCACTCGAATGTATGCTAGCCGTACATCATGTGGCAGCGTCCCTCTAAAATATAAGAAATCTTTAAAAAAAAATCATTCTACAATCATTTTGTATTTGTTTTCTCTCTCCCCCTTTTCTCTCTCTGCATCTATTGCTACAATTTTTTGTTTTAATCCTTTTTTTATTGACAAAGTAGAGCAGCGGAAGGGAAACTTTGTGCACCGCCAGGACCTCTACGACCCACTCCTGTGCCCTCCCCCACTAGCCTCCGCCCGGACGGTAATCATAAAAATGTGTCACGCACCCTGGAAAAAAAATAAACCTCTCCACCCTTCACTGTACTGTCTACTGTACTTGACTCTAGCTACCCATTAGCATGTCCTGGTGATCCTGCCGCCACCCTTCGTTGCAATTTGTGGGCGTGGCTGGGCCAGAATGTAAGCCATAAAATTTATTAGAAATTCGTTAGCTGTCCTTGGTTTATGTTTTGTATTTTTTTTTTTTTTAACTTTCACGCCCTTTCCTGAAAAACTTTTGCATTAAAACCAAATGACAAGCGGGGGGCGTGGCAGTCCAACAATTGCAATTTGTGCAGCAAGGTCATAAAAAAAAAGTTGCTTTCCAAAAACTTTTCTTTTTTGTTTTTTTTTGTTTTTGCAACAAAACTTTAACCAAAAATGGAGGAAAAAAAGGAGTATTTTGTTGGCACTTTATAAACAAGCTGGGCCCCCCCTTCAGGCCCCACCCCCTTTCACAACGCCTCTGCGCGCCTTTTTTCAACCAAACACTTTCTAATTGGGTTCCCTTCGCCGAGACTCCAAGACTCCCAGACTCCAAGACGGGCATTAACTTTTATTGCAAGCCAGGACTTTTATGCGTATATCAAGGCAAGAGAGGGGGGGGGAAAGCAGGGGTGTGTAATTACGCGCGACAAGTGCCACGCCCCCCAGTGGCACCCAACACCCACCGCCCTTGAGTCGCGTCGCAAGTCGCGTCACGTTCAGCTGCAGTCAAATAAACGTCAACTGCAATGGCTGGTACTCAGCATCTTGGCAGCAGGGGGGGTAGGAAAGGGGAGAGGGTGTTGGGGCAACCAATAGGGGGCGGAGGTGGTGGTGGGTGGAGTGGCGGGGCAATAGCTCCGAGGGTGGTGACAGTTTATGAGACAGCCGATAGTGCCCATGAAGTGGCTCTTTTTCCGCCAGCTTTTCTTTAATTTTATTTTAAATCTAAAATAAGAATTTATGTTTTAATTATAAAAAATTTAACTATTTTAATAATTAATTATAGACCAGCCTTGGCCCAACCAACCGAGAGACGCTGCCGCATAATGTACGGCTGATAAAGTAGGAATAGAGATGGAGATAGAACCTCTTCTATTAAATATTCCCATTTTAGTCTTTAAAAAAAATCTCATAAAAAAATCCTATAAAAAGGAGAATGAAACTATTAAAAAAATATATATTTTTTAGAGCTCTTGATTCCCTGACACTCTTCCCGATTTAATTTAGTTTCCCGGAACACTAAAGTTTTCCCCGCCAGGTGAAAAACAACAAAAATGGCTTAAAAAGGAGGCGGGGCGGTGGCGGTGCCTAATGGCTTAAGCTTTTCGCTTCTCTGGTTTTACTTTTACGCACTTTTTTACGAAGCAATATCTGCCTCATTAGATGCTGCCAGCAATTAAAACGAAATGCGAAATGTCCGCTTTGCTAAATCCTTAGCCATCCTGCCAGTCCGTGGCCCACCCCCCATAGTCCTTCGCCGTGCCTTGTTTCGAGAGGAGCTGCTCATCTGTTTGGAGTGCAGCTGCGTGGATAAACAAGTGAGAGCGCTTTAGCTTCTATTTCTACACTGCCAAAAAATCTAGCAACCAAAAATAAAAAGTAAAAGGCTATAGGTCTTCATTTTTTCATTTAATTTCTACTAATTGAACCTTTTTTTTTATTTTTTTGTGGATTGGAAATTTAAGATAAGACTAAAAACATCTGAAACATACATTTCCTTTACCATTTATTTTCTCTCAGTGCATCTTGGCTTGTTGACTCGCGACCGCAACCGCTGGCGAAAAAGGAAACAAAAATAATCGAGCGAAGTAAGCGGCACTGCCACTGTGGAAAAGGAAAAGGAAAAGGTAACTCCCAAGGACCTCTTCTTGCTATCTCTTCACAGAGTCCTTTTTTTAGGAAACATTTTCACAACAGCAGATGCTGGCTGTTTGTTCTCACAGTTATTAGTGAAGTGCTTGATCCGGGATGAGGAGTTCGAGGTGGTTTTAAGTCCACAAGTTTTAAAATATAATCACGCAGTTGAAAAAATTAATTATTAAAGAATTATAAAGAATTTAAATCTTGTAAAGCTTACAGACTGTTTAGAACATCCTACCAAAGACCATTTAATGAAAACTAAATAGTTTGAGATAATTTTTTCGATTTTTTGGCCATTTTCTAATATTTTCTAAGCTCTATTTTGCAAGATTGTTATATTTATTTATTTTTTTCAGTTTCTTTTTAGAATTTTTACTCAAGAAACTTTAATCAAATAAAGTTATATAATACCCGGTACTCTTAACATTTTTCTAGAATTTTTTATGGTCTTTAAAAATAAATAAAAAAGCTAGAAGTTTGAATAGGAATTTTAATAAGAAACTATTTAGTTGTTTTTTTTACAAAAAAACATCCTTAAAGGAATCAGACCCTTTTCAAAATTAGTATGACCTTTTTTTTTTAAATCTATAATTTATTTTTTAGCTTTTTGTATATTTTTATTATCTTTTATGTATTCTATTATATATTTTTATACAATAGAAAGGTTTAAAAACCTCCGAAAATGAAGGTCTAGATACTAAATATTCATACCTGGTACTCGCAGGATCTAAGGACATACTTTTTCAGCCAAAGATATCTCCAATAAGCCCAAGAAATGGAAACTCCCAGCCCGAAATCAGTTTATTTGAGGGATTTATGGGTTTGTTTTAACATAAACATATGTATCTGGGAAGGAAGCCTCCAGCCTCCAGCCTCCCGCCTCCAGTCTCCTCTCATCCTTTTAATCTTTGGTCCCCCCCTTTGCACCATTTATCTCCCAGTTGTCGTTCCACCCTGCCCGCACAACACCTGAAGTAATTAAATAGTTGAAATAAGCCCGCTCTAATATTTATATGCCATAAATTAAGCAAACAAAGGCACACGGCCTGCGGACCAACACACTGCAAGGATAACGAAGAAGGAGACTACCCAGGCCCTTGGGGCGATAGAGAGGAGGGGAGGGGGCATCGTGTCCCATCCTGTCATCCTGGGGAAGACTGAGGAAGACTGAGGAAGACGACGCGTTGACACGTACGCAAAATAAATTTGTTAAGAACGCAATAAGAGTGAACATTTTGTCGCCATTTAAACCCGATAAATTATTGTGCAACAAAGTGCGAAGGAGATGTCCTGATTGCTCCACCCCCCTCTCCTGAGACAGAGACAGCGCGACAAGGGGGGACACTCCTCCATCCTCTCCTTCCTCTCTTTCCTCTCTAACTTTGTACTCCTTTTACGGCAACGTCTTATTAAATTAAAATTAAATTTAAACTTGATCCTGGGCTGGAGAAACTTTTTGCGCCAAAAAGGAGTCAGAGACAGCCAATCTAGTGCTGTCCTTGTTCCACCGCACTATCTCTTTCTCTTTTTGTTGTTGGATTTAGAAGGGGTAATAGTGATGCTTATTTTATTTATAAAATAATTAAATAAAATAAAATAAATAATTAAAAAAAAAAACACATTTTTTGATAAAAAATAGAAACTTTTTGAACTTTTAACTAGAAAAATATTAAGAAATATCAAATATATTTGAAATAAAAAATATTAAGTTTCAAAATATATTTATTTTTTAAGTGAAATATTAAATAATATAATTTTAAACCTTTTTTTAAACTTTATTTTTGAAATAAAAATTTCTGAAGCCAAAAGTAATCCATTTCTAAGACAAATTGGCCTTCTAGTCTGGTCCTTGTCAGGCGAGTGCGAGCGAGAGCTAGTTGGCGGGAAAGAGAGGCACACACAGACAGACACCCACAGGAAGGTCCTTCGCCAGGACAAAGTTGTAAGGCGTTTGTCTAGCCGGGATAGAGAGAGAGAGAGAGTCGTCAAAGCTGGAAGCTGAAACTTGTTCGCAAGCCAGCCGGCGAGGACTTTTCAGAGGGAAGTTATGGAGGTCCTAGAGGGGGAGGGGGGATGAAACACTTGAAAACTGGTCGCCTCAAAGATATTTAAATATTTGTTTGGCTGTCAGTGTGTGTGTGTGTGTGTGCTAGTGTGTGTGTGTGCATAAATCTTAAATAACAAGCAATAAATGCTTCTACAAGTCTCCAGTACTTTTTGGCGATTTGCATGGACATGCCGCATGCTGCATGCCACAGAGAGTGGCGGGTATCCTTGCTCCTTATCCTTGCCCCCCCCATCCCCTCCCCTTTCCATCCTGCCACCCCACCTTTGGCAAAAGTTTTAATCAAAATGTGCGGCTCACAGTCTGCTGGCTGAATGCACTTGAACTTTATGCCAAAATGGGAGGGAAAATCCCCAAAAGAAAGAGAGGGGCTTATAGAGAGTGAGAGGGGAATAGAAAGCCATAAGGCTTTTAGTCGCTTTCCTCGCTTTTCGTCGCTTTCCTCGCTGCACAAAGTCCAGTCGAGCGAGAGCTGTTGAAAATGCATTAAATTCTTTCCTCAACGAGCAGACAACAGACTGACTGCTCAAGACATGGACGGCGGAAGCCCCAAAAGGGGGCTCTCTGTAACAAATGGGCGCCAAGGCTCCTCATCCCATATCCCATTCCCCCCTCCCCCCATCCCTTTGGGCCAAACCGACTGTCAGCGAATTATTAAAGTCATCAGCGATAAATATTCCCCAAGTGCCAAGGGTTAAAATTAATCGGTTGTCTGTCCGCCGAAAGTGAAAAAGAAAACTTTTCCCGGAAATTGCTCATTACGAATGAAAAAGAGCCCTTGAGGGAAATTATTGCACGGAGCGCAGCAGCATCCTCCAGCTGGTTCGTTTTATTAAGAAATATTTCAAAACATTGCTTACCCATCTTGGCACTTATATCGGAAGGATATATGGGAACTATGGGAACGGGAATCGAAAATGGGCGGTTTTCAAAAGGGGTTTGTGACTAAAATTTTCAAAAAATATTTATCGAAAATTTCACTTCACGATTTTGATGAGAAAGGATGTAGAATCCATCTAGAAATCGTTCAAGGTATTCCTTTTAATAATCGGATTAGAATTGGAAAAGATATAGGCTTTATAGTGGGCTATATGGGGGTTTACTCCATTTTCAAGGGGTTCCCGCAGGAAAAATGAAGAAAAAATCTAAAAAATAATTTGATTCTGGATTTTGATGCAGAATGATGGGGAATCGATCTAGAAATCGATTAAGATATTCCTCTCAAGGATCGGATCAAAATTAGGGGAGATATAGAAATTATAGTGGGCCATATGGGGACAACCCCATTTTTGAGGGGATCCATCGGGAAAAATTTGGAAAAATTCTAAAAAATATTTTGTTTCTAGATTTTGATGCAGAATGATGGAGAATTTATATAGAAATCGTTTGAGGTATTCCCCTCAAGGATCGGATCAAAATTGGAGGAGATATATACATTATAGTGGGCCGTATGGGGGTTAACTCCATTTTCAAGGGGTTCCCTGAGAAAAAATGAAAAAAAATCTCAAAAATATTTTGTTTCTAGATTTTTATGCAGAATGATGGGGAATCAATTTCCAAATCGTTTAAGGTATTCCCCTCAAGGATCGGACGAAAATTGGGAAAGATAGGGACATTGTAGCGGACCATATAGGGGTTAACTCCGTATTCATGGGGTTCCTCCAGGAAAAATTGAGCAAAAATCGAATGTTGCTTTGAGACTTAATTAAAAAATACAGATATGAATAGAATTTAAAGTCTTTCGCTTATGGATGGAGATGAAAATAGACAACTATGAAGACATCCTTGGGATGTATTTTACTTGAACCCCCCCTGCCTGTCATCCCCCACTAAATTTGTTGCATAACAGGCCCAAGGCCAAGCCAAGTTAGTAGATTCCCCCATCCGAAAGCCTCACAACACCCGTTTGAAGTGCTGACCTTTTCGGGATACAGTTTTCCTCCAATGGCAATTGGCCTAAATGTGTTGTAAAAAGTTAGAAGGAGCATCACTTTTCTGGCTTTCATCACATCGTGTGGAAGCGGTCTTGGAAGTTAACTAAAGTTCATTTGCGATTCCGGCCATGAACTGCTGGAACAAGTTGAGTCGGCCATCATCAATTCACATTCCCCGTGCGCAACTAGCCCGGGCGATAACCAAAGGGTTAACCCTAGCCCTTTTCCGTTTTTCCGCCTTTTCCCCGCCCATCCAAGCTCGGGGAATAAGATTTATGGCCCTCCATCAAATTGATCCATTTCTTGGGGTGTTGGTGTGCGGAAATGTTCGTCTTGAGTTTCCTCGCTAATTTGTGGCCTTTACCTTGGTGATTTTCCACCTACCTATAGACATATCTATCCATCTATATATATATATATTTTGTATGAAATATATGTATGAATATTTATGTAATAGAGTTTCCCATTCCCCACTCCTCGTTTTGGTTTTCGGTTTTGCTTTACATCTCCGCCAGTCTTCATGTGAATTTGTTGAAAATTTGCATAAATAAAATTGGTATAATAAAATGTAAACATTTTGCTAAGCAAATTGTTGCCACCCGCTATCCTTTGGCCCTCCCTCCTGCGGAGAACCGGCGCAAGGATGAGTTCCCAGCCAACCAATATTTGCCGAGTCAACAAATTTGCATTGAAAGCGAGAAAAGGCGTGTTCGGGCTTCAATGTTCTTAAATGTGGAAGGATGAGGTGAACTCACTGCACTGGGCCTCGTCCGACTTGTCCTCGCAGTCCTCGATCATGTCGCAGCGGTAGTGCGGCGGGATGCAGTACGTCTTGTTGAACACATACTGGCCGCAGTTCAGCTGGGAGGTCTCGCATTCCGGTGGGGCTGTGAAAGTATTCATTTTTTTTTGCATTAAAATATTATTTATTTTTAAGGAAAAATATTAAGAAAATTATATAATTTTTTAGTATATTTTACTTTGTTTTTATACAAGAAGACGTTTTTTAAATACTTTTTTTAAGTAAATGTTCTTGAACAGTGCTGCCAATTTTTACTTCATTTGTAATTAGTGCTGCCCATTTGTACGCTTTTTAAACAGTGCTGCCAATTTTTACTTTTATATGAAAAGTGCTGCCCATTTTTAGTTTTTTTTTGTAATTTTTCACTAAAAAGCAATAGATCTTAGTTTAAAAATGCAATAAAATTAAAAATACACGCTGATTCTAATACTTTTGCAAAAGATATTATATTTTTTGAGAATTTCTACTTAAAAGCAATGTTTTTTAATATTTTTTACATAATGATGCTCTTTTTTGAAACAATCAAACAATTCCCAATATCAACCACCACTTTAAGCCATTCTCCAATTAAGGGCAAAAACATAATTTGCATTTTAATAAAACAATTAAATCGCGAGCGAGTACTCTGAGTCCTTCAACGGGCACAACCAGCTCCGTTGAAATTCCTGCGGAATTATCGAGTTGAATTCGATATAATCGTTTCGTGGAGGAGGCACTTGAATATTTTCTTTGATTTCCTCCATAATGAAATCGGGTGGCGGAAAATCACACCATCCTGCACCACATAGCTGCACTTATTATTCTTTTAATTTCATATTTTAATTACACCAGTCGGTGGTTAATACCTATATATGTATGATATATATTTAATGGGAATACTTACGACAGGACTGCATCTCGTCCTCGCCGTCGTCGCAGTCCTTTTGGTAGTTGCAGACCCAGTGGTGCGAGATGCACTTGCCGTTGTTGCAGCGAAACGAGTCCGTCGGACACTCCGCATTGATGCCCCCGATATTGCTGCCAGCTGTGCTGCCCAAGCTGCCACCTGGAACGGAAGATGGAAGACGGAAGATGAGGTGGAATTCAAAATTCCCAACGAGTACTACGTAATGGCATTAATTGAACTAATTGGCAGGGTACTGGCCCGGTTTGTCATGCGATTTAACCGCAAATGTTGCTCTACAGAAACTTTGCTAATAATCGGGGATCAGGGAGTAGTCAAGGTGATGGCACTCCAAAAAAATACTAGATAACAAATAAGTAATAATAATACTAAAAAAATAATTATAAATATTTGTCTAACTCTTAATGAGTTGGATATTTTAATAAATAAAGTAAATCTATTGAATTATTTAACAATTTATGTTTTTAAAAATAAATTATTAATTAAATTCTTGTTAGGAATTATTAGGAATTAGAAATACTAGCAATAAGTATTAATTTTTATAAAGTATCTTTTTAAATAAAATAAATATTATTTTTTTGCATAAATTTTAAACTAAATACCAGTTTCTTGAATATTTATACCCGGCACTCATCTCTTCTCCTTTGCCATTCTTACAGTATTATTAGGACTAAGTATTAAGTATTAAAATACTGTTATGCTAATTATTCTAGTATATTTCTTATATTTTATGTTTTTTTTTTAAAGACTCTGAGATGCACGCATAAAGACTTGCAGAAAAAGAACGGAAATAGACTTACAGAGAGAGAAATAAATATTAATTATGAGGAGTATAATTATTAGACATTAGATATTGCTTAAAACTAATATTAGAATTTGTAAATTAATTAAAATATATAATATTTTCCTTAAAAACAGTATCTCTTTCTCTCGAATTATAACTTCTTTTAAAATAGTCATCTATTTAGTTTTTATTTAGTTTAATTATATTTTCAGCCGTCGCCTTAATCTTAAATATTTATTAAATCTTGCTAAATATAATGCCTATTTATAGCATTTTTTATTTATTTTTTTTAGCAAAGTGTAGAGGAGAAAAAGGACATCCTCGGCTAGGAGCCGACAACAAAAGACTGTCATAAAATGGCAGCTGCAAGGATGCGCCTTCAACTTTTGTGGCTGCCAAAGCCGCCATTGCTAATGGCCTTGTCACACACACACACGCACACACACACACATGTGAAAGAAGAAAGAGAAGGGTAGAGGGGGAAAAAAAAGAGAAGAAAAAAAAAACGAAGCCAGGGGAAGTTGAAACGCGACCGGAAATGCTTAGCTGGGATTTCTTCTCGACAGCAGGACAGCAGCTAGCAGGACATAGGCCAGAGAAGGATGGGGCGTAGAGGAGGGAGGCCTCTGCCAACTGTTCAGTTTTTGGGGCCAGGGCGCTGACAATGTCATTTGTTTCCGGCTACGTGCACCCTGCACGTGCCCAACTTTTTGCGGCCGAAGCTAAAGGTGCAGAGGGAGATGGCCCATTGTGCTACTGCTGCTGTTGCACATTTTGTTGGGATGCACCTGCTACAGCTGCAACGCGGCACTCGCTGCCGCATCTTCGCCTGGCAAGTCGCAGCCGAACTTTAATTAAGACCAATATTCCAAACTGAAGTTAACCGAATTGGCCAGAACGGAACAGGACTGGCCAAGAGTGGGGAATACAAACCGAATTAGTCGGAAAAGAAAGGCCAACGGGAGAGGAAGACAAAGGACTATTGACGGAAGAATTGAAGGATTTTTTTGGGGAAATTTTAAGAGAGAAGAGAGAAAAGGTTTACTTTTTTATTAAAACTTGAAGTTATATTAATTTTGGACTTAAAGTCCTGTCGGAAGGGAAGCCTAGCGCTCCTGGAAGACCCAGCCGGATGAAGCTCACAACTTCATGTCTAATTATGCATCTAATTAGTGAGTGCATTCTCCGTTTGGTAATTCATGTGGAAATTATTTTTGCCGCTTCTCTGCCATAATAAGAGGCAAGCCGCACTCCTGCTCCTTGTTAAGGATATGGTGGCTTGACAAAAAAAAGCTAGTCATGTTTTCACAGGATATATAATGTAGATATATGATATATGTGTCGGAACAAGGATAATTCACATTCCAAAGGGGGAGGGGGATGGCTCTCTCCCTCCCTTAACTCCCCTCGGTCCTTTGTCTGTGTGCAAGACTGTGCACGCTTGAGCGTGAAGCCTTTTCATTGCATTATCCTGCCAAAATAATATTCATTTCCCCAATTATCCCATGAGCTGCCGGCAGACAAATGCCAGCAATGCTACATTGCCGTTCTGGCCAAAATAGTTCAAACAATTACTATAATTGCGAGTATTTATGGCAGTTTTTTGTGGCTCCTTTGGGAAGACTTCGTGAGGTTGGGGCTTAAATAATTAAGTAAATAAATATTTAAGGCTTTAGGCTAAAATTAAAAAATATAATAAAAATTGTTTTTTTCATAGTTTCCAACTTGGGATTCATTTCAAATCCTAATCTCTAATCTTAAGTTCAAACTTTTACTTTTTATTTATTTTAAAATATTTTTTTATTTATTTTGTCTTCAAATTCTCCTTTTTTTTTCTCCCCAATTAGAACACTTAATATTATTCCTAAAAAGGATACCATTTTCATGTCCTTCACAGCCATTATAGCCCGGAAGATCCTGAAGCAGTTTTTGCCAACTTTCGGCTCTTAATATTGTTGCTTTTTCCTACTTTGTGTTGTGTTGTGTTTGGCCGGGGACTTTGTTGTGGAAAAAGTCCCCAAAACTTCAAATAGTTTCGGGCTTCTACGGAAACTATTTTGTTTGGTGTGTCCTGGCAGTGTCCTGGCCAAAAAAAATGAGAGAGAAAATGTGCCTTTGATGTGCCCAGTTTGGCACAAAAAGTTTGGGGGAATCCCCTCCAATGGCTCAGACCTTCCTTCTTCCTTAATCCTTAATCCAAATCCTAAAAACCCCAACTCCGGAATAGCCGCGACAACATCAAAATGCACGTTATTAAGTATTATGTTGGTGTTGTTGTTGTTGCTTCTATTTGTTTTTATTTTTATGGGCCATGTTATGGCCATGTCCTGTGGCCCCCCTTCCCTCCCCTTGGCATAGCATCCTTGCTGGCATCAACGGTTTTAAGAGCTTACAAAATATTTTGTAATTTTGTCACGTCTCAACTTTGGCGACGTCACTTAAAATTACATTTAACAAAAAAGCAAGAACAAAAATAAATATACAAAAAAAAAATAAACGCAAACAAAGGAGAGTGTCAAGGAAATAATGTTTGTTTGCTCCGATTCCCGTTTTTCTGGCTAAATCAAAAATAGATGAATGGATGGATAGCCCAGGGAAGTGGATGGATGGGATGGGATAGTCCCTCCACGTCCCAGATGAAAAGGCGATAAATTTCCTCGCATTTTTCACGTGCCAGGAAAATAAAATAAACACAAAATTAAAAGGAAAAGCCAGGCCTTGGAAACTTAAACGACTAAGCTTTGATTTCAACTTTCACAAAAAAGAGGTGAAAGGGTAAGGGAAATTCATAATTAAATAGAAGGGAGAGAGTTTTGGTTGGAAATTAGGTTTCTCACTTACAGTTTCTTCATTTTTAATCTAAAATAAAATAACTAAAATAAAGAACAACTTTAATCTCAATTTATAAATATAAAAATGTATCTAGTTTGATCCCAATATCCTTCTAAATATTCTGGCTAAGCTGCCAGGCTAAAGGCTTAAAAATGATTTTGGTTTTCTTGTTTTCCTCCCCATTGTGTTTGCAGAAATATAAATATAATATTAAATATAAAAAAAATACAACTTCTTAATTAGAAATTCTACTATTGCCCTTTTATGAATTAGATTTAAAAAGGAATAATTTATTAATTACTAAAAAATAATTAAAGATAATAAAATACTTGCTTATAAATTAAAAAAAAAAATATTTTTACTTTTTCCATAAATTTTTAAATTTATTTTTAAGCTGCCTCCAACTTTTATTTTAGTAAAAATAAATACCTTTTTCAGGAAAATCCCTTTTTAATGCCCTTAAAAATTTCTCTCAGTGCCTGCCCCATGGCTAAAGTAACTTAAACCGACCCGATAGTACCAAGAATGCCACAAAAAAGCCAAAAAAAAAAATAAATGCAAGACGCATTGAGGGGCTCTGCCCCAAAAAATATCCCACGACCACCCCCCCCACCCACATACATTTATTATCATGAATTTCCATTACTCACTCAAAAAAATATGAATACGGGGCGTGGCTGGGGCGGATTAAGAAGGCGTGGCTGCAAATATGGTAGTCCGGCATTATGGCAGCCTGGCATTTATGGGAGCATTCGCTCGCTTCAGATTCATCAATGAATTTATCAGTTTTTATAGGCAATTTATTATTTATTGATGGCAGTGCCAGTGGCTAAAAAAAGGAGGGAACTTCTCCCTCCGAGTGGCCATCTCCAGCATCCTTTTTTGGGGGGAGGGCGAGACAATAACTGGCAACAGCTTTGCAAACTCCAAACGCTTCTGTTTCTCTCTCTTATTTTTTTTATATTTATTTTTTTTGTTTGAATAATGGCATTGGAGTCCATTGGGGGGTTAAAGGCAGTTGGGTCATGTGGAGAGTGCATTTGGCAGTCATAAAGGAAGCCGGGACAAGCCGGGGCAAAAAACGGGGGCCAAAGGGAATATAATAATGGACAGAAATGTCCCAAAACAGAAAAGGAATATGGAATGCTCTTTATAGGTTTTTCGAAGGGAAATTTTTAAAATATTTTCCTAAGTAATTATTTTCAATCTTTCCTACTTTTAATCTTTGCTTTAATTATAATTTAATTTTAAACAAATCTCCTAACATTTTCCATATACTTTGTGAAAAGGTAAGTTTAGAGAATCCGCAACATTCAGCCGGAAAATGGAAAAGGGCAAGAGAAATGGGAAAACGATGATGCCGCGTCATAATGTCCGGCAAATTGTTGCGGCATTCGCATTGAGGCACGTCTCAGTTTACAATGTTTGCCTTTGATTTCCCATTCAGGGCATTAAAATTCTTTGGCTGGATGGCCCGAAAGGGCATTAGAGAGGGCCAATTATTTCGATAGGTTTTCTGGTAGATTAGGCTTAATTTATTACAAAGCATAACTGGTATAAAATTCAATGAAAATAAAATACTTATACTCTTATACTATTTATCCCAAAAAATGCATTTTTTTATATTATCGATAGCTATCGATTATTTCGATAAATACATGTTTTTATGTTTCATGATAACAAATACAAAATAATAATGATACAAAATAACTTGTTTTAAAATCTATAAACTATGATATGATAAAACTGTATTATAATAATCGATATTTATCGATTACTATTTCAAGTCACATTTTCTAATAATTTTCATATGAAATAACCCCTAAATTCCATACTTTTCTTCCATTTTCCTTTCAAATCCCTCAAACTCCCCCAAAACCAACCACTCCCACTCGAATACTACGAATATATATCGATAACCGCAGCCGCTTAACCCTTCCATTGGCCATAAATAAATGTGATTTTGTACGTGATTTAAAAGAAGGAAAAAAAAAGTACATAAATAGATGGCAGAAGTGCGGCTGTTCGTGATTAATTTATAATAATAAATAAATAATTAATTGCATTGCGAAATGCGCCATAAAATGCATATTCCGGCATTAACTTATAAATAAATTCGTGACACTAAATCACATGACAAATTTTCCAGCATTAAATGTGATAAATTTCAAAAAGCACTCCCATCAAAATAAACCAACTGTACATAAGCATATATACAGATTTTTTCAATGAATTTAAAATATACAGAGGACGACTATAAAAAAAAAAATAGAGAGAAAGTAAACGAGGTCGTATAATAATAATTTATTTGTGCATGAAGCACATAAGTGGAAATAAATTAAATATTTATTCTGCATAACCTGCCGAAGAGGTCAAAAACAAAAAACAAAAAACAAAAATATATCAAATATAATACTACAAACAAAGGCCAAGGAGCAAAAGAAATTAAATAAATAAAAATAAAAAATAAACAGAAAAGACCATCAAAAAAAATGAAACTTGAACAAACAAAACGAATTTAAATAAAATAAAAAACAAGTTCTTGGTGGTGGAGGGGGGATGGTTTTCGGTAGAGTTGCCGTTAATTATGCCACCAAAGTGAGATCCTTTTTTTAACGAGTAAATTATTATACGCTGTCATGCAAATAGTTGCAATAAAAAAATGAAAAACTCAGACACACAGGCGCCAGAGCATGGCCATAAAGGAGAGGCAGAGGGGCAGGAGGCAGGTGTCTGTGGCAGGGAGGCGGGCAGCCAGAGGGCTGCCGGCATAATTGCATGCTCGAAGCTCAAAGCCCCGCAGCCACAGAATATCCTTGAAGAAAATTCATATTTTTAAAAAAATTAAAAATATTTTTTTTAAGCGAAAATTTTAAGTTTTTCGTTTAAATTTTTCAATTAATAAAAAACCCGAATTTTGAAATCTAAAAGTATATATATTTTTTTCAAGTGCATCTGCCTCATCCCTCCCCGCGGGACTCATTTGTATGCACACAGGCGGCCTATTATTTTTAGCGCTGACGTGGGCGACGACGCCGCCGACCCGCGACGGCACTGAAGGGTTAATGCGACCACGGCAACAAGCCAATGGATGGATCCTGCGGATCCTTGTGATGTGTGTGGACCATCGAAGCAGTCGTGGGCGCTGGCGTTGACGTCGACAGTGCGCTGCCAGCAACAGAAAGTCCAAAAAAAAAGCGAGGGTTGAGGTA
Organism: Drosophila monieri; assembly: GCA_035047585.1. Classification (NCBI taxonomy): domain Eukaryota; kingdom Metazoa; phylum Arthropoda; class Insecta; order Diptera; family Drosophilidae; genus Drosophila; species Drosophila monieri. Next base: position 6,195,710 of record JAWNPJ010000061.1, on the reverse strand, counting down.
AAAGTTTTAGGGGAGCTCTGATAGAAATTCAAGCTAAGAAAAAATATGAGGAAATTTATTTAAATGTTTATTTAATTTAAAATTATTAATACAATTAATATATTGAACTCCTCAATCAACCCTCGCACATGCAGCTTTCAATTGCAGGACCCGGCCTGGCTCAACCAGAAGTTTTCAGAAAGACGCAGACACCCGCAATTTATATTTGATGACCTTACGCACATTCAGAGGGCGAATCAAAAAAATTAAAACAGAAAAAAAAAAACAAAAATAAAAACGAGTAATAAAAAAAATACCAGCGAAAAGTACTTCAAAGGACTCGCAGACAGAAGGAGCGAGCACTGGGGGCCCGGGTCCAAATCCGGGAAAATGACCACTGCACATATTAATAATAATCCCCGTGATCCTGGCCAGGACACGGGCGAAACTTAAAAGCTGACATAATTAATGTGCACAAAGGAAAGAGTCTTTTATCTGCCAAAAGGATATCAGCAAAAAAAAGGAAAACCTAATTGAAAGGAAGAAATAGAAAGACACATTTTTAATCGCATTTTAATGAGAGATGAAGTTTAAAAATAGTTTGCAAGTCAGGAGAGTCAGAAATAAACAAAAAATAAAAAAATATAAAAATAAATAATATTATTTATAATTATATATTAATCATATAATTAAAAAATACATTTTATTATAAAATAAAACAAAATCCTTTTTCCTCACCAATATCTTTAAAATCAATAAATGTCATCACTAAGAAGAGAGAAAAAAGGCAGCTGCAGAGGCAACGGGAAGTAGAATGAGTAGTCCCGTTATGTGACACACGGGAGAAATTAATGCCTGCCAAAATGCGCGCCAGCCTGTTCCCATTTCTCTTTCCGCTTCTCGCTCCATCGCTCCATAGCTCCCTCTCTGTCTGCTCTCCTCGACACGTTCCCCAAAGAGGGACACACTATGGCAGAGAGAGAGAGGGAGCACGGGAGACTAAAGAAGTGATGGAGAATAACGTGCCAAAAGCGCCAAAACAAAAATGAAATGGCGGAAAAAAAACAGAAAATCAAAGACAACTTTTCTGCCGAGATTTCTGTTCATTTTCTGTTTTTTTCCTGTTTCTTTTTTTTACCGACAGCCTCAAAACACAACTTTAATGTGGGACAGAGATGGCAGACAGGACAGGCACGTCCCGCTCTGCTTATGTTGTTTTTCGAAAATTTTATAGCAAAAGGAATAAAAAAAAACGCAAAGAGAGAGAAAGAAATTTGAGAAAAAGTTTCAATGTAAAGGAAATCGAGAGGAAGGACTTAAAATAACTAAAAACAGGATGTTTATAATAGTTTTTCCTAAAAAAAAAAGATAAAACTTTTAAGAGTTTTAAAAATAAGACTACTAGGCGTATACTTGATATTTAAAGGGGTGGCATTACTTCTGCCAATGTGGCGTATACTTGATATTTTTGAAAATAAAATAATAATATTATTATAGTTTTTAATTAAAGAAAAAAAATAGTTTGGAAAAATAAGACTCTCAGGGCGTATACTTGATATGGGAAGTAGCTACCACATGGCGTATACTTAATATTTATAATTTCCCTTCCTTTTTATAAAAAATATTTTATTTTAATTATTAAATTTAAATCCAACACTGTATCACCCTTACGACTTGAAGTACATTTTACACTTGATTTTATTTTTATCCTTGTCGCGATTTTCTCTCTTTGTCCTTGATGACTTTAAAATTGACACAAAAGGATTTTTGCACGTTGTGCCTTGCTTTGCTTTGCTTCGGTTTGTTTTTCTTTTGGATTTGTTTTGTTGTTGTTTTTGTTATTATTGTGCGGCTTTATTATGGCTTTCTTTGGCCAATTCTTTTCCCCACCATGCTGGCTGTGTGGAGCGAATCCTTTTGTCCTTTGGACCCTGGCCACAAAGGACAATGCCATTGACTCGATGGCGAGAGAAGCCATACACAAAATGCAGAGGAATTCAAGGCCTCTGAGGATGCGAGGCTTTAAGTGGCCACTGAGCTGAGAATGATTTTCTCAAGGATGTGTGGGATAATGCTTAATGACCTTGAAAATTAGTGAATAAAGGGAAGTTTAATTCACGTTCAGACATGTTCAGAAAGGATTTTTTTTTAAGGATAAGAGAAACTATGACCTCTACCCTGAGATTGATTTTCTCAAGGATGTGTGACTTGGTGGTGGAAGGGAAATTTTACTAAAATGTTTGGAAGGGTTTTTTTCAAGAAGGGGAATTAAAAATTTAAAAAAAAAAACTAGAAGACTATGACATCTACTCTGAGATTGGGATAATGCTTAATGACCTTGAAACTTAGTGGCGGAAGGGAAATTTTATACATTTTCAGACATTAAATGGCAGGGAAATTTAAGCAAAAAGTATGCAAGGATATTTTCCCAAGAAGGGTAGTTAATTATTTTAGAAATAAAATCTAAAAAACCCTAAAATTTCCCCATTCTTTGTTCCTTTTCCTTCTATGTCCTTTTATTTATGATCCTTTGCTCCTTTCCTATCCCTTATTTCTGTGCAACACTTGTTCCCCATTAATGAGAATTTGAAGCGAATTCAAAATGAAATCACGCGCTCTCCCTGGAACAAGTGGCCTGAAAAAAGGCAAGGGTGGGGGGGGGCGGCAGGTCAAAGGGCAGGACTATGGGCCAGAAAAGGGTTAGGGGTTGGGGGTAGAGGTAGTGGTAGAGGTATCGAGGGCCTAGGCGTGACCAGCCCTCATGTTGTTTATGGCGGCAGACGGCGCGAAATTAGCATTAGGCCAGAAACGATGCCAAACAATTTTGGCCAACAAGCCCGGACGAGGGAGGGGGTGGTGGGGGAGAGTGGGGGACAGTGGGTTGCATGGCAGCATTATTGGAAAATGCAATTCGGCTTATAATTGCCAGCAATTGATGGCCAAAAGAGGTCGACAGAGCTTTAAAACTCAACATTTTTAACAACAAAGGGGTTAAAGTTGGTGCTGGGCCTGGGAGCCTCTCTGGGGTGTCGTTGATCAATCGCCGGGGTGGGAGGGAGTCCTTAACCCATGGCTACCCACACTCTGTTGCAGCCTTTTTGAACAGCTTGCAGTTTGATGCACACTTGGCCCTCCTCCTGCCCCCTGGCCACGCAATTAATCGATGACTGCCGCAGTGTCAAAAGGGTTAAGGCGGAATGCCGCGATGGGTGGGGGTTATGGGAGGGTTAAGCAGCCTGGCCACCAGCCGCCGGCCGCACAGTCGTGGCCAGTGATTTAGGGTCGGGCAGTACACGGCCAAAATTTGAATGGCTCAACCCAGCCATTTATTCTCTGCCACCACCACTCCCCCCTTGTGCCCTCTTGAATTTTGGCTACAATGGGAACCACGAAATAGGGTATGATAAGGAGGGTCTTTAGAGGGTTAATAGTTCGAAAGTGAAGTTATTAAATAAATAATTATTTTTTTTTAATATTATTATATAACTTAAAGCTTGTTTTTGATTTAGTTTAACCCTTTAAGATTCTCCATTTTTCCTACTTATTTTTTTGTCACTTTATATTTTATTTAATTATATTTTTTCTTATATTTTATTATTAAGTCTTACTCCTTCTTTCATAATCCTTTTTAATTATTTTTTTTTAAAGAGTACCCCCCTAGTCTTAACCCTTTTTGTGTCCATTTTCTAAAGTGGCTCTATGGTGTGGCTGGCTTAGTGAAGCGGAAATATAAAATGCGCCATTTTGCAGCACAGTGCCTTATTTTTCACTTCCGCCCGCCGATCAGTCGTCGCGGCCACCCATTTAATGTTTTAAATTTTTGAAAACAAAAACACTCTGGCCCAGCCAGTGGAGATTTCCATTTAATTTACCTGCAAAGAGAGGAGAAAAAATAAGAAGAAGTTAGTACGGATGAGGAAAACCTTCGTATAATTCATATGAAAACGTTGTGGATGGCCCCCGAAGCCACCGGAAAATGCAAATAAAATTTCCTTGCTTGCCAGAGCCGAGCGAGGTCTTATGTCAATTGCAAATAAATAAATGAGTATTAAATGGAAAACGAAACGAAATCAAATGAAATAAAATGAAATGGCTCAAGGCGGTAAAAAGTAGGGGGGGGAGGGGATAAAAAGTTTGTATCCTTAATTAAAAGCAAATTATTCCAATGAATATTTGGTTTTGAGCCCAAAATCCCCATCATGGAGTAAAGGGAAAAAGGATTTACAGTTTGTTTCTTGTTTCTGGCTATTGTTTTCAGTTTTCCAGGCATTGTCGCCCGCCTGCCTGGCAGCCTGCCTGCATGCCTCCATAAAATATTCAAAGCATTTAAGAAATTTCTGGTGACAATGGCATTTCCATCCCAAGCCTCTCCGAAAATAATAATAAAATAAAAAATATCTCTCTATATGTGTTTATTTAATGGAAAAGAAACAAAAGCAACAACTGCTAGCAGAAAATAATAACACAAATTCCATTTAAATTGCGCTTTTTGCCTTTTTCCCTTTTTTGGCCATCAAGATGCAGCGCCATCTTGCGGCCATTTGTAGAATGTCACAAAACGAAAATGAAAATAAATTTGATTTTTGTCGTCGGGCTGCCCAAAAAAATTGAATTCAATTATTTAGCTCTCGGCTATGGTTTCTACAAAATATTAGTTGAAATATTTAATGTATTTAATTTTTTTCTTAATTTTATTTAAGATTATTGTTTATGGTTTATTAATTTAAATTTTTTAAGCTTTAATTTTCTATATTTTTGATCAATTTTCATAACTAGATTATTATTTTAAAAGAAATTTAAAAATTGTTGGAAGAAAAAAAAAAGTTAAGAAATTATTAATAATTTATATTTAAAAAAATAGTTTTTGTCCAAATTATTGTCAGAAAAAATATCAAAAGCAGAAAAATGGGGGGAAAACCCTTTGGAAAAAAAGTAGGAAAATCGGAAAAACCAGAGGGAAAGGCAAGTGCCCCCAGGCAGTTCATAAACTTTCGAGTAAATGGAAAACTTATGCACTTCGTCTGGCACCTTTACTTTGAGTTTGTTTGCATGCAAATATCGGAGACCGGTTAGCAGTCTACCTCAACTACACTATACCTATGTAGTGTAGTGTAGTGGAGCACTACACAACTATATGTACATAAATAGTAACCGTATAGTTTGTATTGTACGATTCAGCCTTGTTTTTCCATTGTGCGCTTTTGGCCAACTTCACTGACAAGCAGCTACTTTTCATATGTCGCTTCGTTTGTCATGCAATGCTTGAGGCTCCTTCTTCCCGACTGTGTGCAGTGGGGCCATGGGGCCAGGACCTCCCTACGGCCCTGGAAAATTTATATACACTCTCCCCCCTGCACTCCTTTGTTGGTTTCGTAAAATCTTTTGTAAACTGCATTTCTATGCATAACATCATAATATGGCAACGATTCTATCTGAGCACATGGGCGAAACTAAATGGAAACATTAGTTTGGGGTGGTGTGTGCTGTCTGGCGATGGCGATGGCGATGGCAAACAAGGGTTAAACGGCTCGGATGGTGGTGCAATAAAAGTTAAGTTCCATTTGTGGCTTTACTGCGAATGGGCCAAGGGAACTGAAAAACGCAAAATGCTCAATGCAGAATGTTGAGTCCAGAATGCAAAATGCAATAACAAAACTCAAACTCGAGTCGACATTTTTATGCATATTTATGGCTTGCTCATAATAGCATCAACAAAAACAAAAAGGGAAAAAGGCAACAAGCCAGTAAGGCAGTAATGGCTCTAAGTGGGTTAAGGCATCACACAATGTGCCCAATAGTCCAAGACATTACTGTAAATGCACTATTTATGGAATTACAGGGGAAGCCAGGGACTAAATTATATGCCAGGAAGTCTGATAAAAAATAAACATTTTTTTACGATGGCTATAAAAATAGCTTTCAAGAAATTTATACAAAAAGTTTGGGGAAAAGTAAAGGGTTTCACATTCATGAGCATTTGCCTCAAAGGGAATTCGTCACAAACTTGCCAAAAGTGTTCCTAGAAATTTTTATTTCAGGATTTTTATGCAAAAAACAACTACAAAGCGTTTGAGATATTTCGCTTAAGAATCGGATACAAATTGACAAAAATTTCGACTTTGGAAGAGGCCGTTTGCAAGAAATTACATTTTTACAAGAGCTTTCGTCACGAAAATTTTGAAAAATGTCCATCGAAAATTTCATGTCAAGGTTTTGATGCAGAATGACGGGGAATCGATCTAGAAATCGTTTAAGGTATTCCTTTTAAGGATCGGATTAAAATTGGGGGAGATATAGGCATTATAGTGGGACATAGGGGGAAAACCCCATTTCCAAGGGGTTCCAATAGGAAAAATTTGGAAAAAATTAAAAAAAAATTTTGTTTTTAGATTTTGATGTAAAATAATGGGGAATCGATCTAGAAATCGATTAAGATATTCCGCTCAAGGATCGGATCAAAATTAGGGGAGATATAGAAATTATAGTGGGCCATATGGGAGATAACCCCATTTCCGAGGGGTTCCACCTGGAAAAATTTGGAAAAAAATCTAAAAAATATTTTGTTTCTAGATTTTGATGCAGAAGGGCGGAGAATCGATGTATGAATCGTTTAAGGTATTCCCCGTGAGAATCGGATAAAAAATGAAAAAGATGTAGTCAGGGATCTGATCATAAATAAAAAAATTAATTAAGGATGGAGAGTTAAGGATGGAAATATGCAGATAGTACAAGTGACCGGCAAACTAAGGACGAAAAGAGGATGAAAAGTTAACGGGACAGAGAGATCCCTGACACGGAATGAAAAAAAAGAAAGTCGCGATTGCAGCTGGGGGAGAAAAAACGGAAGGTGTCCTCAAAATGGGAGCAAGGAGGGAGAGAGGAAGCGGAACAGAACTTTATAGTTGGTGCTCTTTGCTTCTGGTTCTGCTCTCACGTTGCTCTTACGTGTGAAGTGGGAGGGAGGAGGTGGGGAGAGGAGGGCGAGTGGGGAGCGTGAAGGCAAATGAGTTTCTTGTTTTGGATATCCTGGAAAACCTGAGCGGGGGCCAAGGGGTATGATGGTTTTGGGCTCAAGAGCAAGAGAGATCGGGAGAGGCTTGAATATAATCATTGCTCTCTTCTCTATCGTCTCTTGCAGAGTAGGGTGTCTCTTAGTCGACTTTATCCTCTCCGCTGTGTTGTCCTTGTTATTGTTGTTGCTTTATGATGTCACCCATTGGAAGTGGTATGGAAAAACAACAACAATGGCAAAGTGGAGCAAAGTTAATAGCAAACGAAAGCATTAACCAGAAAAACAACAACAACAACCACTACTACTCCTGGCAAAAATTCAATTCAATTTTCTTGCATGGGAATGAGGCATGACAGAGGGGGGTGCAGGGTGCAACATGAAATTGCTTTTGCTTCTTCTAGTGTCCTAGCTGTTGTTGTTGTTGTTGTGCTATTAAATAGTGTTGGAAATAACACATTTCTGACACCCAACTCCATTGCTTGGAGCGGCAAAGGCTTTTCAGGTCGCACTTTCCCCCTCGAGAGAGAGGAGTGGCAGGGGGTAGGGGCCTAGAGTTTGTCGAGAACCGGATGTGAGCGCATTTAGGGCGGTATTTATGAGACACGCCCCCTTTCCCCACAGGGAAAGTGCTTAGTGCTTAGAGGTGCAAGAATATATAGAAAGTGGAATAGGGATCAGGAGTGGGCTTTAAGGATAAAACTGAGAAGAGGGACTGAGGAGATTTTTTAAATATTTTTCAACTTTAAAGTTAATTTTCTGGCAGTAAATAAATTTTAATAAATAATAAATATTAAATAAAATTTATTTAATAAATATAATATTTAAGAAACTTTAAATTTAAGAAAATTAATTATTATTAATAATAGTTTAAATAAAATAACTTTTCAATATTTTATTTCCATGAAAATAATTAAAAAATGTGTTTTTAAACAAATTCTTTAATTAAAAGGTGTTTTAAAACATAAATATTACAAAAAATGTTGTAAAAACATTTACATTTTTAATATAAAGGAGATATTTTAAATGTAATAATCAACTAGTTAAAAAAAATAATACAAAAACTGCTCTTTTGAAAGACTAATTAATTAATAAAAAAAAAAACTATCCAATTTAAATGAAAAAGAAATAAATAATAACTTATTTCACTTAAAAAAATTACACGTATTAAAAAATGAGCCTTTTAAACTTAAACTTCTGATTTGATTGATGGGCGTAGTAATTGCTTTTTTCTTTTTTTTTTTAGGACTAGCATTTAAAAAACAACATGGTATGGTAGTAGAAAATTGCACTAATCCCTGGCTACCATGCCATGGCCACGCCCCATGTCCAACGCCCACCGGAAGCCAGAAGCCAATTAACAGTTAGTGTCGTGACTGTAAGTGCATGTTATTTTTGGCCCCCTTCCGGTGTCTTGCCCTCGGAACTGGGAACTAGAGCTCTCTAACCTCTCCTCCTCCTCCTCGTCGCTTTCTGGCAATTTTTGTTAGTGTGAAGTAAGCATAGTAAAAAATAATTGAAAATTTGCACAAAACACCAAAACACGAATGAAATAACTAAGGCTACAGAGAGAGAAAAAAAATATATCTATTTTTTAAAGAGAAAAAAAAAATATTTCTTCAAGAACTCTTGTTTCTTAGAAGTCTAAGACTTGACTTGTTATTGTTTCTATAATTTTTATTTATTTATTTTATTCTTAAATTTTTTTCTCTCTCTGTATGTTTTTACAGTGTGTCTTTGTGTGTGTTTTTGTTGTGCGTGTTGTGTAAAATTTCATTTCACTCGAGCTTCCATTTCATTTGTATTTGCCGTCATTTTTAAACATAACCCCTCCAGTCTAAGTTTCAGTTTCTGATTCAGTTTCTGTTTCTGTTTTTTCATGTTTACCTCAGAATCGTATATGTATTTGTGGTTCTCGGGGAACACCTCGAGCACACCTGTGCCCCCCCACACACACACAGCAATTGTTGTAAGGAGTCCAAGTGCAAACGCTTTGTTTTGTTGGCCGAGATTGGAGCCGGGCTTTTGAAATATTTATGCATGCAAATTCAACTGAAAACCCCAGAAAAGCGAAAAAAAAAGCATAAACGAAATGAAATGAAAGGAAAACTACCAAAGGGGGAGAAGAAAAAAAAATGTAAAATAAAAAGATAACATTTTAGTGGGTGGTAGCTAAGGAGGTCCTGCCAAGTACTAAGAAATCGCGGCCAACTTCAAGATTTCGAATGCAAATTTAAATGAATAATTTCTGGGGCTTTTAACAGGAGCGGGTGGGGCGGAAGGCAGTGCATTTGAGATTTCTGGCTGCTTGTTACAAAATAAACAAGGTAGCACGGTGCGTATGCGTGATATTTGGTGGAGAAATCACTCATACGCCGTGTGGTTCACAGAATATTTATGATGTGTAGCGTTTTCTTGTTGATTTTCAACAAAATGTGTTTAGTATTTGGTTTTATTCCTCATTTCTGAGTAACACCACTGCGTATACTTGATATTTCCAAGCCACATCACTCATACGCCATGTGGTACAAGCATATCACTCATACGCCCTGTTGAAATCACAATTTTATTTACATTTGGGGTGTTTTTAGCAAAAAAGGCAATAATTATTCGACTAATTTTCCAAAGGATCCACCTGGAGTTGAAACACACTCCCACCCACACACACTCCCATGCCTTGTAGACACACACACACACACACTTACTTTCGTACAAAATGGTTGTCCAACTTTGGTTTTTGGGACTAAAATTGGTTCTGGGGGTTTTCCAGGAGCTTTCAACAAATCTTGCCAATCAATGGCTACGTGAGTGCCAATTACACACACACACACACGTGGGCCAATAGGCATTTGTAATGGTATATGTGTGTGTTAGAAAGTGTGGGTGTTGTGTGTGTGGGTCTGGTGACTAAGCATCTATCTGCATTGCTGGAAGATGATGATGGTAGTTCCGATTAGGCATTAAAGCCCACATTCACACACACACACACACACAGACACCCTCCACCCTCTCATACACACGCATACATTCCAATAGCAAAGGACACATAAATAAATTATGGAAATTAAACATGAAATTGTACAAAACCTCAACATAAATGCAACAGCCAAAGGGATCATGGCTCTTGGAAGTGCACTGAGAGAAATTCTATTGATTATTTTAGTTGGAATGTAAATTTTTGTTAAGAAAAGAAAAGAGTATGAATTTTAGCATGAAACATTAAATATTTAATAAAAATAATAGTTACTATAAATTATAGTTAAATTCAAGTATTAATATTCATTAAAAAAATAATAAATAAATATATTAGGACTTGATGACTGTTTTTTTTAATTAAAATAATTTTTAAACTGTATTTCCCTAAGCAATATACACTGCTAGAAAAACAAGTAACTATTTTTTTACAGTCTAGCCCCTTGATTTCTCTCAGTGCAGTGGCTTGAGGTGGCTGCCTTTTTGGACCACCACCGATAAGGTTTGCAAATTGACGGATGCAACACATTTGCAGCAAGGACACGACGCTTCTCCCCCTTCTGGGGAGGCCATGGCGCAATGCATGCAAAGCAGGTGCTTTCTGGTCCTAAGCCCACCTACCCCCGACCCCCTGCCACCTAACCCCTCCACCCTCCGACCATCTCAATCTGCTGCCAGTAAGCACCCATCCTCAGGCCTGTTTTTCTCTCTTTGGATCCTTTCTCGACTCAATCTGCCAACAACTTTGTCGATGTGGCATCACATCTGCGACTAGGCTCCACTTTACCTGTCTCTAGCCATCTCTGTCTTCGGGGCATAGCTCCCTCTCTTTCTGTGAGTTTTGTCAACGTGTTGACAGCAATGATGATGACGATGATGTCCTGCTTCCTAGCTCCTGCCAAGTGGGAGAATCTATCAACTCCCTCTAGTCCCTAAGGGGCCTTACCAACCCGCTTACCCAGCCCCTTACCCAGCCCCTTACCTGCTACTTACTTGACATATACTTACCTCTTACCCTACACCTTACCCTTCCGCTTACCGAGTCCTAACCTAGTCCCTTTTCCTCTTCTTCCCACTCCTACTCCCCCTCCCTCACCCCCCTCCTGTTAACAATGAACGACAAAAGCGCATTAGAGGCATATGTGTCTGCTTTCCCCAGTATCCGTGAGAGTCTCATGCATGTGCGTATGTATTTGTGGCTGGCCACTGGAGGTCACCACGCCCCTACTCCCTACTCCCCCTACTCCTCCTACTCCCCCTTTGTGGGCGTGGTTGGCTTGGTTGACTGCATTCAGCATGTCGCAGCGATTTGTTGCAAATTGTCACACACACACACACCGCCACACTGTCACACACTGCTGCACACACTGCCACACTGGCACATACCGTTAAAAGAGGCGACTGGGGAGGGGGGGGGCTGGGCAGCCACTGCGTTTGATGAGCGCGTGTTGCCACCTCGGCTCTGTTGTTGCATTTAATTACGCGTGTCTGCGCGCCAAAGTTTACTTTGTCTCGCCAGGGGGCGCCAGGAGGGAGAGGAGCGGAGAGTCAGAGCAGGCGAAAGAGACGGCAAATCGGTGACTGAAAGAGACACCTTCTTTGCATGATAGACAGAGAGCGAGAGAACAACAAGAAGCGAGTCAGTGAAACGTTGCACGTGCAACGTGTGGCCTGAAGTGTGTCTGTTTGACTTTATTAAACATGCCACGCCTGCACTGTCCAAATCGCCTTTTTTCCCATCATTTTTGCATATAAATTGGAATTAGCTGCCACATCAAATTAATTAAAAAATTTTAATACAAAAAGTGAGGTTAGAGTTTCAAACTTCTTTCTCTTTTAATCTCTTTTAATTATTTTTGATATTTAAAAAAAAAGGGTTTTTTTCGATTAAATTGTATAATTTATTTTAATAAAAGTAATATTTTTTTAAGGATTTTTTAAGAGTTAAAAAACTGTGCTTAAAATTATTAACAAAAAGTGACCCAAGAGTTTCGAACTCGAACTTTATTTTAATTATTTCTTAAAAATTAATCATTTTTCTTAATTTTTTAAATATAATTTTTTTTTTAAATAAAATTTAGATATCTTTTGCAGTGCCTTCCGGTCTTCCGGCTGCAATGTCCTTTGCCTAGGACTCGCCCTCGGGCAGGCGACTGCCTCTACCTTTTGACTGACAGCCTAGATTGGGGCCTTGTCCCGACCCGGCACGTACAATTGAATGAAATTGCCGGCACAAAGGGGTTAAGAGTGGTGCCTGGTGACTGGCAGGATGAGTTGCTGGCATCCTGCCTGATGGTTAATGTGTTGCAAATCAAAATTAAACAAGACAGATGCGAGGGAAGGACTCGCACACACACACACACCAACACACACACCAACACACACACCAACACACACTCAGTGCAGTTAATTTAAAATGTCAGATTAATTAAATGCAAATAAATGTCAATCGTGGCCAGCCGTTGCCCAGTCGGTCAATTACAATACGCCCCAGCCCCCCTTAACCCACCCTCTTGGAGCAGAGCTACCCTTAACCCTTAACCCTTAACCCTTGACAGTTGCAAATGTAATTTTCGGCTCGTGTTAAATGGACCATGAAATGTGTCGAAAAAAATTATGATGAATGCCATTGTCAGTTTGTCGGTTTATATTTTTTAATTAACGCGCCTCTATCTATCACTCTCTATCGCATACGCGCCATCTCTCTCGCTCTCGCTAGTTTGACATTTTTTGTAGCATACCTCAAGGCGTCCGGGCCGGAGCTCGCATTATTGAACGGAAAAACAAGCATATTTCCCCTCATTTTTTATTCCTTCATTTTTTTTCACTTTTTTTTATGAGTCGCCCCCCTGAAGGTGAAATATAAAACAGAATGGCGAGCAAAAAACAATTTATGACATATTTTTATCGAAATTATCGGCATAGATAAAGTTCTCTCTGGTCGGCAGGGAAGAGCTCCTTCCGCCTTTATCCTTCATCCAGCGCCGTTGCAATAAATAATAATTTGCCGCATAAAATCTCATTTTGTGTAAACATTTTTTGCCTCCCCCCCCCCCCATAATAATAAAAAAAAAAAATACAAAAATTTAAAACGAAAACTAGGGAGCGAAAGTGTTTGGCATGCAAGAGCGGAACGCCCCCAAAGGGGGGTGAGGCAAAGAATGTCCTGGCCAGGATGACGTCCTGGCATTGAGGGGGAGGGCCGTGGGGCACACAAAATTGGGGGAAAACTTTTGGGTTGCCTCCTCCAAGTAGGAATCATCAAATAAACAAAATGGTTTTTAATCTAAAATTCTGAGGGGATTTATTTTTAAATATTTTAGTTTTAAATATTTTAATTTAATAATAATGAAATAAGAGGATTTGTTTAAATCAAGAATTTGATTTAAAATATTATTAACATTAATTGAAGTCAAGGGACATTTTTGGGAAATATTTCAAACAAGTTTAAACATGAATTTGTTTTTTATTATTTTTTTTAGCTAAAAAAGCTAAAAAAAAGCTTATTTAAAATATGGAATTTATTATTTTTAGATTTGTAGATATATTTATTTTATTTTTAGTATATTTTTAATACATTTTTTCATATTTTGTTCCAAAAAGTCTGCTTTTAAAAGTAGTATTTTTCTCTTTTTAGTATTTTTGTATGGTCTCTTATAATGAGTGGCTACTGTAGCCCCCCTGGACAGACGACGACCACTGTGAGTTATGTCGAAACGTTAAAAAACATGAAACAAAACAACAAAAAACAACAAAATGGGGAAAAAAAAGAGAAAAGGCAAATCTTGGCCGAAAAAAGGAAACAAAACATGGAATTCCAGGGCCAAAGCCAAAAACCAGAGTCGGGAATACTTTTAGGCGTTTGCAAAAACTGCATAACATCCCAGAGATGGCGAGGAGGGAGGATCATCCCCCCAAGCACCCCCCCCTCCCCCCGCCCCCTGGCTGCCCTAAAAAGTGGTGTGGAAATGAAAATGTCGCGGTCTGGCCAAAAGTGGTCAAAAGTTGTACGTTGGATGCGTCATAAAAGCGGTGCACCCTTCTCGCAAAAACACAAAAAAAAAAATAAATAAAAAACATAAGCTTAGAGTGGGGGGGCAGGGGAAGAGTTAAGGCAAGAGCCTAGATAAGGGGTCAAGGGGTCGTGGAGGGCAAAGGGGGCGTGCCAACTGGATTTATGGTCATGTGGATTGTTTCAAACGCTCGCTGCCCGCCGCTGGCCAGGAGCCATCAAGTGGAGACGACTGTTCTGCGACCAACAAAAATATGTTGTGGAATATTTTACAATTTTTTATTACGCCCCCCCTTTATGCCCTACTAGAGGGTACTATATAGGGAGTGATGGAATATAGTTCATAGAAAATTAATATTTTCTTTGTTTATTTTTAATATTTGAATAAAAAATACTCTTCTTTAAATCCTTTAACATTTTTTATTTTATTTTTTACAAAAAACTAACCATTTCCCATTCGATTCCCCACTGGAAGTGTAATTTTTATGCAGCAACGCGTCAGTTTTTAATAGCATAGTGGGTGGGTCTGTGGGATAGGTGCCCTATAGGGTTAAAGTGCTACCAAAAATGGAGGCAGCATGGCAGCAGGTCCCTTAAGAGGGTTAAAGGGGCGGACTAGTGATTCGTTTGGCCACTCGGGGCAATTGAAATGAATGTTTGCCGTGTTAAAGGCAGCGATTTCCCCTTTTTTTCCCTCCTGCACCTAGTCCTTAACCCTTTTTTAAGTGAGTCTCTGTGCCGGCAGTCGGGAGTTGTGTAATTAACAGCAAAGGATGCAGGACGCAGGACTGGGGGCCAGCAAACCAGGCCAGTAAGCCTGACAAATGGCTTATTTAGGCAAAAAAAGTCCTAAGAGAGATTTCTGGCCGAAAATTTCCCTATTCACCTGGCCATCAAAAGTCTTAAATCCAGCGAGGAAAAAAGCAAAAAAAAAAAGTAAGAAATAAAATAAAACCCAACAAAAAAGGACTCCGTAGTAAAAATTTGAATATAAACATAAAGAGAAGGGAGAGCCACATGAACGTCCCACAAAAACCATAAATTCAATTTGAAAATTTACTGTCAAAGGACTCTATAGCCCCGACCCGGTTCCTTCCAATGTCCTTCCTCGCCTCGTCAATAATGTCAATCGATGTTGCTGCCAAATGACATTCGTATTTATTATTTTCTGGGTTTTCTGCGTTTTGGAATAGGAAACGACTCTCTTTCTCTCTCTCTGTCACTATTGCTGTCACTCTCACTGTTCCTGTCCCTGTCTCTGTTTGTCTGTCCGCCTCTGTTGCGTCCCGGGGTCATAAAAATTTTTTGACATTTCAAAAATACGACATCAGGGCCGTGTCAGCCACAAAAGGACTAAAAATTGACACACACACTGGCGCATTTCGAAAAATACACTGGATTGCAGCAGCAGTGGCACTAAAATAGAGAGACTGCCTCATAAAATTGGCCAAAATTGAGAAACACAAATTGCCTTTCGTTTCATAAACTTTTATCAACTTTTTGTTAAGAGAGCAACAAAATGCTGCAATTGATAGTTTTGGTTATTTTTCAAAGGGATTTGCTCTTTTGTTTTTATACATTTTCTGGCCTTTGCTTTGTGGTTAAATAAAATGTCCTTTTTTTTGGGGATTTTTGGTGAAAACTAATTTTGAAAATAAATTAATATTGGACTTTGAAATAAGTGGCTGGGATTTGGAAATCATGGTCACACTGGCACAATTATAAAGAAATATGAAGAAGGAAATTATTTGTCCATTTTTCTAAATTAATTTCTTTAAATTCCTTTCATTTTTTGAATCTTAATAAGAAATTAAAAGCATATCTTTCTAAAATCTTTTCTAAGGAACTTTCGTCACAAACTTGTTCTTCTTAAATTTATATTTTTAACCCTTTTCCTATTTTGTTAAATATTCTATAATATTTATTTATTTTTCATTATTTAAAATTTATTTTCCCTTAAAAACCTTTCAGATCTCTCGAATAAAATCCCCCACACAGAAACCTAATTTAATTTCCCTATTTTCGCCTATTTTTTCGTTTTCCTCTGAAAGTTTCCCAAAAACTGAAAGCCCCAAAAAGTAAAAGTTAAAAAATTGGTGTTGAGTTAGCGTCCTGTGTGCTCCTGTATCATAAAATGTCCCAAAAATGTTGCCCAATAAATTGTCTCAAAGAAAAAATGCAAAAAAAAGCAGAGAAAAAAAGGAAATTTTCGTATTTTTTTAGTCCCGTTACTCATATTGCAGAGTTTTAAAATGTTTGTTATATTTTTTTTGTGTTTTTCGAGTCTAGAATTTAGTGCCCGGACTTCTAGCTGGAAAAATGGAAAAACTGTTGGCCATAAAAGCTTCCACTTTGTTATTGAGTGGCCATTTGAGAGGGAAGAGGGTGCCCAGCAGCTCAAACATGTTCTAACATGTTTTTTCCGCATTTTTTTTTATTGATTTTTTAAGCTTTAATTTTGAATTTCAAAGGAATTTGCTTGTTTTTATTTTTTGAAGCTTTTTCGTGGGATTAAAAATTAATAACAAAACATTTCAAGGTGCTGCTGCTCTCTCTTTCTCTCTCACCTCTCACCTCCCATTTGCCATCTCTTTCTGTCTGTCTGGCTTTTGTCAGAGTGTCCTTTTTGTGTGTGTGTGTGTCCTTTGTGTCTGTGTGTGCAATAACAATCCGACAATTGACATGAGCGTGACATTGCATGGTAGCATCAACGCCATCATCACATGCAATCAACAGAAAGAGGCAGCAACAGCGAGAGAGAGAGATGGAGGAGGGGAGGCCTGGGTTGCCCCGAGGGGAGGTGTGCGGGAGTAGACAAAGGACTACCGAGTGCCGACTGCCAACTGCCACATGGACAATGCCAGGAAAGAGTCCTTGCCCAGGCGGCTTACAAAGGGACACCCAAAAACGTGAAAGGTAACTGAATTGCAACAAATATTCCTATTTTTCTAAGGACTTGATCAATATCCTGGATCTTTTTTTTAAATTAAAAATAAAAAATAAAACATAAAAAGTATTAAATTATTTACTAAGCAAAGAAATAAAAAAAAGATAAGTATTTTTCCTTCTAACTCCAAAAATTCCACCAAAAAGTGTTCAAAAATAGTTTCAAAATATTCCAAAAATATTTCTTTAATTTTAAAAAATAAAGACCTATCCCCAAAGTCCTATATACCCTTCCTATTATCCTTGATGGAGCACTCTAGCTATGCCAAAACCCAAAAACTCGAACAAAACTGAATTTTCTCCGGAAAACTGTAAACACATTTCCTTGACGCGCTTTTCAGGCTTTTTGGGCCTTTTTGGGATCAGCCAGGGATGTCTATAGGTAGTCCTGCCCCCCCCTCCACACCCACCTTTATCGTCATCCACTTTACTGGCCATTCCGACTTGGCAGTTGTCATTACTCATACGCACCGTGGCCCGCCGAGGAGCACCAAGACGGCCGTAATAACAAATTGCCTCAACAGGCTCGAAAATTGTTTTCTTCTCGCATCCTTGATAATTTCCCCCTCTCTCTTTACACTCCTTTTCCCCTTTGTTCTTCTTCTCTCTTTTGTTTCTTTTTTTTTTACTTCGAAAAAGGACACGCGGGGTCTCCCGCAAGGCTCAGACATTTTTCAACTTTTTTTTTTGTTATAAATTTTTCCCTTTTTTTTGTTAATAATTTTAAGTATTTTTAGGTTTCAAAGTTTTTTCCTTTTTTTGTTTTTTTGAATTTTTTGATAAAATATTTGTTGTTCTTTTGTTATTTTTTTAATAAGAAAGTATCCGAATATTTGTTTTAAGATTAAAATATTTTAGGAGCTGCTATTAGTTTTAAAATTTTTATTCAAATTTTGTGTTGAAGAATTTTCAAGATTAATATTTTTATTACAATAATTTTAATAATTTTTCAAGTCATTTTTGTATTTCTTACTAAAATTTCCTTTTAAGAAAAAGAATTAAAAATACTTTTAAAATTTAATGTAATTTTGTATCCCAAAAACCAAGCTAAAAATAAAAAATTTAATAAATAATTAAATTCTTAGAAAAAATAGAAAAAATAAAAAAGGGGTAACCCTTTCAGTTAAACTCTCATGGTGGACTGTCTCTTCTGCTTGAGTGTCAACAACTTGTGTCCTTGTGCATCCTGTCGGCTACGATTTCCTCTTCTTCTAGAACTCCTTCTTCTTTTTATGTTTTTTGTTTTTTTAAAGCATTCTTTGTGTGAATTGTTGCAAAGAAATCAGAAAGGCGAATGAATTGAACCGTTGGAAAAAGCGCTGCTGGGAAAAGTGGCGACAAAACAACTAGAACAACCAAAAAAAAATAAAAAGGACAGGAATTTTTTCTGTCCCAGTGACCAGTGAGGGGAAAAAAAAGTACCACCCCCCTTCTCAACCCCCCACGCCCTTTGGCCGTGTGACATTTGTTGCCATTACGTCTAAATTGGCTGCCAGGATTGTCTCGAGTGGTAAACGCTCTGTTATTGTTATTGCCCTCTCTATCTAGTATATCTATACTTCTCTTTCTATCTTTCCTCCTCTCTCTCTTTCTTCTATTGTTCGTACTTACACGGCGAAATGGCAACAAAAAAAAAGAGAAAAGTCAAAAAAATGCACCAACGACGTGCGAATAAATTGACAATTCCATCAATTTGTACTGTCGACGTGTTTACCATTTTAGCCTGGTCGAAACTTAAAGGCTATTGAGAGGAAATAACAGTTAAGAGATCCTTTCCTTTAGTTCCTTTTATTGGCCAAATGGGCTTTGAAAAAAGAAGCTAGGTTTAGTGAGGAAATTTAAGCTAAAAAGACAAGAAAAATGGAGACTTTTAATGTCCATTTCATGTCCATTCATGCCTCTAAATAGTATTTTTTTAGTATTTTATTATTTATTTAAGAGTTTTCTTCTAAAAATCATCATTTCTATTCAACACAAGCTTTTTAAACCTTTTTAAGTTAAATAAATAAATATATAAAAATATCCCCTTGCTTTATCTAGTATTTTCACTTAAAATTTCCCCACTTTAAAGCCCAAATCCCTCTAAAACCCATCCAATTAAAACCCATAGTTAATGCGAAAAACACACTACTTCTTGTCCAGCTAATTCGCACTAAAGTTTCATTTTTTATATATTATTATTATTATTTTTTTATATATTTAACCCCCCAACTCCCAAAAGCAACAACAATAAAGAGGTCAAAATGTGGCAACAAAATCTGATGGCCGAAACAACAAAGTTGGTTGAAAAAAAAAAAAAAAAAAAAAGTGTGCCGGAAGGAAACCGCTGAGTTTTCCGTTGTCCCCATAAAATGTTATACATCCTGCAGAAAGGATAGCGGGGGGCAGTCTGCAGGCTGCATATTTAGCCGTATGTATCCCAGGCCATCTCCATCTTCTGTCTCTTTTATTCGGCTTATAGCCATCTCTCTTCTGACGGGACGGTAGCAGGGTGAGCAGAGTGTGCGTGAGTTGGGCGAGTTTAAACGCTGTTTTTATGGCCCTACTTCCGTTTTGTTTTATTCATTTGCGCACAATTTGCTCTATATTATTGTTTTTATTATTCGGTAGACCTACCGTTTCTGTATATTTAATTTTCACTCGATTTAGCAAAGGGGTTACGGGTTAAAAGGTCCCTGCCTCTATAGTGGCAACCAACCAACACCTTTTGGGTTGAAATCCATACAAGTTGGTACAATTTTTTAGCAATTTAATGGGGGAACTAAAGGATCTTTTTTGTAAAGATTTATTTTTATGCATGAATTGAGTTTTTTACTCGCTACTCGTTACAAGTTATTGGTTTCTAGTTTCTAGTTATCAGCTACTAGTTACTATTTACTAGTTTCTAGTTACCAGTTACTAGCTTTACCAGTTACTAGTTACCAGCTACTAGTTGCTAGTTTTCAGTTTCTAGTTACCAGCTACGAGCTATAAGTTACTAGTTGCTAGTTTCTAGTTGCCAGTTACTAGTTACCAGCTAATAGTTACTAGTTTCTAGTTTCCAGTTACTAGTTATCAGCTACTACTTACTAGTTACCAGCTACTAGTTACTATTTACTGGTTTCTAGGTACCAGTTACAAGTTACTAGTTACAAATTACCTTTTACTAGTTACCAGCTACTAGCTTTAAGTTACTAGTTACTTGTTGCTAGTTTCTAGTTATCAGTTACTAGTTACCAGCTACTAGCTTCAAGTAACTAGTTACTTGTTATTAGTTACTAGTTACCAGCTATTACTCGCTATTACTCAGTTACCAGTTACTGATTTCTAGCTACTAGTTACTAGTTAATATTCTACTGGTTACTAGTTACTTTTCTACTAGTTACTACTTCTTCTGAAGATAAAGAGTAGCCTTTTCCACCATCTTCTTAAATCCTTTAATAAAACCCCATTTAAAATCCCCACTAATACCCCTAATTTCTAATCAAATTCGCCATTTTGGAACCCCCCTCAAAAGTAACAAAGTCAACAAGCAATCTAAGCCCCCAAATGGAAGACAAAAAACCTTCCTCGACTCGCAAACACAAAACAACTAAATTCAATTACGTGAAAATTTAATTAATAGAGAATTACGTTGAGGAAAATAAAATAGAAAATAGAAGGAAGTGCCAGGCTCTTTGAAAGTCAAAGACAAGATACCTGAATATTCCCTTTTTTTTTTTGATATTTTTTTTTTGGCAAAGTTCCATTACGTTGAGTGTCAATTAGGTAATCGCCAAATTGAAATCTCATCGGAAGTGATTTTGTGCGCTTCGCTGGCATTTTTGGCTTTGGCCTCATAATGGGGCATGCTGGGTGGGAGGGGAGTAGGAGTAGGAGCAGGACTAGGAGTAGGAGGCTGTGGGGCGTGGCCAAGACGGAACTGGATGAGGAATTGTGCGAACTGCATTCCAACAAACTTCCGTTTCCGTTTTACACACCTTCCCACACACACACACACGCGCATTCCGCACGGAACTCGACGCAAAGATTACAATTCAATTTGGCGACGTCAGCGTCTGTGGAAGAGGGTACTTCGGCTTCGGCTTCGGCTTTGGCCTGCCCCGCCCCTGCCACCAACTGCCACCAGAAGCCCCCCTCCCCCTTATTTTTTTGCCAACGCCCCCCGCCCCTGCTCACCAATTCAGGCTCTGAGCCTTTTCCGCATGCTTCTTGCTTTTCTGCGCTTTTCCCAATCGCTTCCTATAAACGGCAAATACTTTGTTATAGACAACCTGCCCACCGCCCCTCCCCCCTCCCCCCTTGGCCCGGCACGCCCCTGGCTTTTCCTCCACGTCAAATCCTTAATCCCCATTCTTTCACAGGCAGAAACGAGCAAATTACCAACTTTGGCGGAAATTAAGTGGCAGACGGGCGCAAAAAAAAAAAAAAAAAAAAAAAATGAATCCAAAAAAAATTGAATGAATGGGAAAAGTAGAGAGAGGCAGGGAGACAGGAAGGGAATAAGAGAGAGAGGCCGAGAGGATAGAGGAGAGCAGGAAGTTAAGACTAAAATCGACATTATTTGGCAAATCGATTCACAAAAATTGATTAAAAAATATTTCAAAAAGCCAGAAAATGCATAAAAAATAATCTTAAGCTACGAAAGAATTTTCAAAGCATAAATCCCTTAATTTTTAAATAGTAATTAAGTTTAAAATAATCCCTTTTCCAAACAAATTTAAAAAGAAACCCATTTTTCAACAAAAATCCCAAGTAGAAGCCTCTAAGAACCTCTAAAAAAAAAACTAAAATAAAATTTTAAAAACTACCTCTTAAGTTTTAAACCTAAAACTATCCTAAACCTAAAATCTAGTTTAAAAAAAATTTGAAATATATATCCCTAGACTCCTCCAGCAACCGGATAGTCAAGTGAATTTAATTTTCCACACGAATGCCGCGATTTTCGCAGCAAAAACGAAAACAATTGCATTCGAGGGGTGCGAGGGAGGGAGAGATAGAGAGAGAGAGACAGGTGAGGTGGAAAAAAAGAGACGGGGCTAGAGGCTGTCCTGCTGGCATGCGTTGATTACAAAAACGCCAAAGTCAGCGTCGCAGCTCAAAAGTAGGCAATGGTTTTCCTGTCGCTGTCGCAGCTGCTGCGATTAGTGTGTGGTGGTGTGTGTGTGTAGGTGTGTGTGTGAGAGGCACTAATAGTGTGAGTGCGTGTGAGAGTGTTTGTCTGTGTGGGTTTATAAATTAAAAACTTTCACTCTTTACTTTCTTTCTTTGAAAAGAGCTAGGGTTGCCATTTCTTTGTTGGAAGATGCTCTTTTTGGAAGAGTTTTTTGAAAATTTTGAAATTCTTTTTGGAAATTAATTTTTGAAAAATTTATTAAGTCTTCTGAACATTTTAAAACTGATTTTAAAAAGATTTGAAATTATTTTTAAACAGTTTTGATTTGTTTTTTAAATTTTGAAATAGTTTTTTGAAGTTTTGAAAGTGTTTTTGAAACTATTTTTGAAGTAGTTTTTGAAAAATGTTGACATTTGTTTGTTTTAAGTTTAGAATTATATTTCTTGTTTTATTTTGAAATAAATATTTGAAAAATTTTCAAAACCTAGTATCCAGTGGAGTGCATCTAGTAGCGTATCTAGTAGATACTTTATCTCATTTCTCCTTATCCCTATCTTCTCTATTTTTGCTTGCCCTGGACTTGCAACTTTTTGAGGCACGCCCCAGCCTTCCAGCCTGGCCAAGCACTTAATTTAACAATTTCCCTTTGTTGGCCAGAAGGAGAAGAAGCAGCAACCGACCACCCACCTGCATCGTTCAAGAATTGGTTCTATTTTCTATTTTTTTTTTTTTATCCTGATTTCCTTTTATTTTTTTTTCTAGCTGCTACCCATTTTATTGCTGCTCTTGAGGGCTTATGCTTTTAGGTTCAAAGTGCACTTTGGCCTGGCAGCTGCCTCTTCTGTTTCAGTTTCTTCTTCAAGGATTCTCACCTCGGTAACCTTTCTCTGATGCCCAGGCTGTCTCTCTCTCTTTCTCTGTCTCTGTCTCTATCTTTCTCACAGATGCTGACAAATGGCTTTTATGGAAGAAACTGCCATTGTTGTTGTTGATTTTCCTAAACTTTGTAGCGCCATTAAGGCAAGCAGTTTCGTCTCGAGAGCCGGCAAACTTTTCGCCACAAAAAAAAAAAAAAAAAAAAAATAGAAGGAGTCTGGCAAGAGGCCTTCTCTCATCAATTTTAATAATATTTGACTTTAGAGGATGTTTAAAAAAAAAAAAAAATAAAATAAAAACTAAAACTTTAATCGCTTTTGGGGGCAGCAACAGTTGAAAATTTTAACAATTTCAGATTTAAATAATTGCTGGAAGCGGCAATGACACACGCAGGACGAAAAGGACTAAAAGGACTAGGGCCAGACATCTCTCGACTAAATAAACAGTCAACCAAATAATAAAGTTGTGCATAAAAACACGAAAATTATCATAAAACACCAGGGACAGGACACCAGGGCCACCAGGACAACAAAGGCACAGCAGCCACCTCAACAAGGACAACAAGGACAGACAGCTGCAACATCAGAGACAGCAGCAGCAGCAACATCACTGCATCAGTGGCAACAATAACAGTTTTGGCAACAAAAAAAAAAAGCGCCACAATCTTTCATCTACTTGCCACTGGAGCAACCTGCAACCTGCAACCTGCAACAAAAACACAAACAACTGCCCTTTTTTGGGAGAAACAATTTTTGTCATACCGCCCCTACACGTTCAGCAATGTCAGGTATGGAGAATGCCACGCCCCCCTCACCCCCTTCTAGGCCACCCGTGGCAGCCAGAAAATATGGCAACAATAATGCGTATACGCCACGTGGGCCACATGCAACAAAAAACAAAAAACAAAAGAAATAAAAAGAAGAAGCGCGTAATAACGAAAGGATATGGCTCGCCTGCTGGATTATTTTTACGCGAATATTTAAATATTCCATTTAATTGATTTCCAAGGAAGAAGGATAACCAAAGGATAATAAAAAGAAGGGGGATAAAAATAAGAGCAGAGAAAAAGGCCATCTTAAGAAACAGAAGAGGAGGATATGGAGAGAAAAAGGATATGGAAGTATATCGTTTTAAGATTCAAATTTCATTCAAAAATCATTAAAAATATTAACTACAATTATTAATTATTATTTTTTAATGATTTATGAATAAAATGTTAATCTAAAAACTATTAAAAAGGGAAATAATTTATTGTTTCTTAAAAATAAATAATATATTGTGAGGATTAGTAGTACCGGGTATGAATATCAAGATTAAAAAATAAATATTTTTTTAAAGCTTGAACTCTAAGCTTTTCCTTTAAATTTAATTCTAAATAAAATAAATAACAAATAAAATTTAATTTTTAAATTTATTTTATGACTTATTCCCACTGTTTTAAAAGCCATCCTTGAACAGGAACCTGCTTGGCTTGCAAAATCGAATTTTTTTTGGCTGAAAGAGAGCTGCGGCGAGGGTCCTGGCTAACACGGATCAGCAATGCCGCCAACGTAGCGATGCTTCAAAGTGGAAAAGGATACGTAAGGACATCATGGCATCGAATTGAAAGCCAGGGGGAGGCAGGACGGGGGAAAAAGGAAAGCTCTCCTCTGTAAACAAACCGCATGGCGGCTCGTCAGTTGAAAATGCAAACAGAAAACCGCATTGGTAGTGGCAGTCGTTGCAGCTGCAAGTTGCAACGCCAGTTTCCAGTTGCAAGTTGCCGTTTACTGTGGCAGTTGCAGTTGCAGCAGCCAGTTACTGTTGCCAGTATTTATGGTCGCAAATATTGATTCCTTTCTGGCCCGCTTCTGGCCCTGCTTGCCCAAAAGGACCTCAGACTCCTCCCCCCTCCTCCCCATCGGCTTATTTTGTTTTTATTTTTCATTAAATATAATTAAGTTAAAGTTTTTTTTCCGCCGATATCAGCAGTTCAGAAAGTGCCTCGTAATGCGCAGAGCGAAGCTGGCAGCCCATGCGGCGTATACGTAATGCCTCCAAGGATGAGTTGCGAAATGGGTTGGATTCTTTTTTCGTTTCTTGCTTCCAATTTTTTATTCAATTTTTTTTTATTCCATTTTTGGAGTAAGTTAAAAGCGAAGTAACTTAACTTTAATAAAGTCTGTCTTATGGATGTTTATTTTGACTTTCTTCATACCCGGTACTTGTAGAGTAAAAGGATGCATATCCTGACAACTAAATATTTATATTTTTAACAAATTAAAGCTGTTTTTTTGCCAAGTCCTCTCTTTTATGTTATTTTAACTTTAAAATACATTCTTTTAATATTTTTTATCTTTAATATTCATACTCGGTACTTGAGGAGTTAAAGAATCTCTTTTATTTATTTTTATTATTAAATATTTTCTGCTCTTTTTTAGACTCAAAATGAAGGTGTGACTCTTTTAATATTTATACCCGGTACTTGTAGAGTTTAAGGATACATGTCCTGACAAGATACTATTTATTTAAAATATAATATATCCTTTTTTGAATAGTTGAGCCTCAAAATGTAGTTTTTTCCATTTTAATATTCATACCCGGTACTCATAGAGTTAAAAAATACTTCTAAATAGTATTTTAGATATATAATAATAATATATCTATATCTATATCTATATTTTATATAAATATCTATACTTTAAACTTAAATTCTTTTTTTAATAAGCTAGCTAGTATTTGGAAGAATTAAGCCTTGAAAAGTAACTTGTTTATCCTCAAAATATTCATACCCAGTACTCACAGAGTATAGGAATATATATCCTTTTAATATATTATTTATTATTTATTCTTCCAGCTAATTAAGGTCCTTTTTAATAAGCCAACTATTTGTTGGCCAAATGCGACCTGGTTAACCGATTTGAGGCGCCTTTTCGCTTTTTGAAATATATTTTTTGGTTGGAAGCCCCCGTGGGAGTAATTTCGCTCGAATTTAGTCAGTTAGTCAGCTTGAATTCGATTTCCCCCAGGGACATGAGGGCTTACTTCCCTTTTTTCACCTATTTCCCACCTGTTTCTAATTCCATATCCTGGCACTGTCCTTTCGTGGCGTTTCGCTGCGACCACAACTCAATAAAGCCGGCAATCAGTGCATCACAGGCGAACTGCATCAAAGCTCAAATCCCACATGCACTTTGGGGCCAAAAGCCCCAAGGATTCGCCAGCCATCTATGCGAAATCCTTGCTACCTCTCCACACTCTCCTTCTTCTTCTCGCATTTCTTATTCTTTTCCCTTGTTTTCCTTTTTTTTTTGTTCATCCTTTTTTGTGTCCTGTGTTGGCTCGGCAGAAAGTTTCAAGTGGCGGAAATGCGTTTAACACGTAGCCTCCGTCGCGTAACAAGTGTCACGGCGGCTTCTTGTCTCTTTCATGCGCTCTGTTGCCATCTCTCTCTATCTGTTTCCTTTTTTTTTCTTTCTTCTTCTGTCTCTCAGGTGCACCGCATTGTGGCATTTAAAAGATTTTTATTTCCCCAAAAAATAAGCAAAAAAAAAATGAAGAAAAAGAAAACTTTCTGACAGGATGCTACACTGGAAGAAATTAAGGACGAGGATGGGTTTTAACACGTGTTGCTTGGCGTTTAACCCCTGACAGCCTGTCCTACTTTTATGGCTGCCACAACTTAGCCCCTGACGTTGGGCGGAACGGCTTTTTAACAAGGACATGTGTGTCTTGGTGGAAAGTGGGTCACCACCGCCAGGACACTGTTTGATGAGGTGGAACCTTTGCTATTGACACATCTTCCGCAAGTCCTTACCCCCCTTTTTTGTCCACCAAGGAGTTGGGAGTTAATGTTTCATAAAAAAAGGACATTTGAAATAATTTGTATTTTGAAACAAAAAATTTAATTCTGGTCCTATGTCCTGTCTGATGTTAAGACTAGGACTGGACTACCCCCTAGCCCTCTGGTCTAGTACCACCCACTGCCCTCCTTTGATATCCTTTGACATTATCCCTCATTTCTTTGCTTTTGGGTCCTGGGTTCTGGCCAAGTTTTCTTTTTTCTTTCTTTTTTTTTTACTCACAAGCTTGGCTGAAAGGCCTGGGCCATGGGGGAGTGACAGTTTATCCTTTTTCCCCCCAAAGCTCTCGATTGTGCCAGAGACAAGAACGTAGCTCAAATATTTGCTGCCAATATTTACCTGCAATGACAAGAGACGAGAGAAGAGAAGAGAAGAGAGGAGAAGAGAGGCATTTAGTGAATGGAGCAGCAGGATCGGAGGCAAGGATGCTTAAAACTATATTACGCATACGCAGTGTGTGACAAATGCAACGTGCTTTAAAGTCCTTAAAGTATGCCACACACACTCTGCCCACATCCTTTCAAAAAAAAAACATATATATATTTTTTTATCCGACTTAAATTAAAAAATGCTGGCCAGCTGCTACCCAATAATGATGATGATGATGATGACGGGAGGATGGAGGCGACTGGCCACGCCCACTTTTCAGTTTCAGCCACAGCGGCGGAAAATCAATTGCGAGCGGAGAGTCGAAAGCCGCAGGCGGAGCAGGTGCGTCCTTATCGAAGTCGTCGCGGTTCTCCCGTTCTCCCTTTCCCTTCATCCCTTTATCTTTCCCTTTTTGGCTCCTCCTTTTCGGCTTTCTCCGCTCCTTTCTCCAGCCACTGCCTTTGAGGCATCACAGTGTGGCCAAATATTAAAAAAATAATTCTTTTTTTGGTGCAATTTTTAATAAAAAAATATAGCATACTTTATGGCATAGAATGATAACAGACATGTCAGGACATGTTAAAAAAAAACCAACTGAGACATGTCTAGACATGTTGTTTGTAAAAATAATAAAGTTAAGCTTCTTAAAAAATATATAATATTTTTTTTTTAATATTTTTAACCCACTAGTTTAGATTTTTAGCGATTTTTGGGCATCGATTGTCTAACAACCACCACGTGGGGCCATCAAGGGGCCTCCCCGATGGGGCAAGGGATGTTTTCTGGGCCAAAGGATGCTCTCAAAAAGGCGGACCAAGGACTGGGAGTGGGTGCTGGCCCGAAGCACATTCAAAAATTCGTTTTGCCGACAAAAAAAGAAGGGGGAAAAAAATATCAATTGGAGTTCATCGTAAAACGTTTTTACCTCGCGGACGTGAAAATCGAAAAAAGGCGAGAACCCCCTCGCGAGAACCCCCTTTTCCGCAGCTTGCCGAGTGAGTGGCTTTCCTCCTAGACTTTTCAACTATCAGGCTTTATTTTAAAATGTTTTTTGGAAAAATATCCTGCAATTACCAGCCAAATGGCAAAGGATAAAACATAATCACTGTCCTGTAGCAGTCAAGGTTTAAATTTCAATTAAATCCCTTTTCAAACACAACACTGGAGACTCCTTTTTCGGTTCGGTGACCAACTGACGGAAGTTCGGTTTTTGTGGGTGACGGCTTCCTTGAGGCTTAATTAAAATTTATGCCAATCTTGAAGGATACAATTTCGGTGCTCCAGTCCTGGCGGCGGAATATGAGGACCGCGGCATGCAGAAAGCGAATGGCGGGCCAATTAAAATGCCAACAAATGGATAAAAAGGAGTCCAAGGCAATGGAACTGCACTTCCAAGGAGACTCCTTGCCGCCACATACACATATTTAAATCAGCCGAATCCCTGCGGTTTCTGACGGACCATCATCAATACCCGACAACAAGGACATATATATATATCGAATATATATCTGTTTTGTATCCTTGCGCCAGGACCAAGACATTTCCGCCCGTTGACGACGTTGCAAGTTCTCTCTTCTCAAGTTCTCGGCTGATAGAGTGTCTTATGCTAACACAGCACACCCACCGCCCTCGGACCATGCCCCCTCCTCCACGAGGATGCACACAAATCGAGCGCAAGGGAATACAAAATACAAAATACAAAATAATGGAGACCAAGGATACGAAACCAAGAAAAAGGAACAAAATCCTCAAAGGACCACAACGAAATTCAAAGAAAATTTAGAAAGAATAGGTTCTAGGAAGAGCGAAGGCTGCTATTTTGATAAACGGCAGCTTGTTTACTTTTTTTCCAGAGAAATTTTTATATTAAGTTTCTAATAACATAATATTATTTATTTTTTATCCTTTTTTTTTAATTTTTATTTGGAAACAAAGGTAGGGGTTTCTCTTATTCTTAGAGAAAGATAATCTCAAGCAGAATCTTTCTTGGCTTTTTCAAAATATTCTTTCAAAAACTATTTCTGATATTTATATATTTATTTTTTAATTATTTTTTTTAATTTAATTATTTCGAAAAAGGCAGAGAATTAAAGAAGGAGAAACCCCATTTATTGAATTTAATTTGTGATTCCCGTTTGGGGCATTAAGTCGCAGCGAGATAAGGATATCTCTCATTTGGATTATGCTTTCGGGGCAAACGTGAAAGGTAAAAAAAGTAATATTTTGCATATGATGTTGATACTATTATTGTTGCTTTTGCTAGTGTTGTTATTGTTAATGTTGTCGCAGTGCAGCAGGACTAAAAAAAAATACTAAAAAACAACGAAAAGCGAACGAACAAGAAGTGCTGCAGGCAACAATAAAAGAGCAGCCAAGGATGCAAAAAAATAAAAAAAAATAAAAAGGACCAAGGGGGGGATATAACATTATCAATAGCGCTCATCACACGGAAAATGGAAAATGGAAAGCAAGGGGTGGTGGTGGTGCGGGGGGATATGCTGGCAAAAGGACGAACCGAGTGGATCCTTGCCACATACTCATCTGCAACAACAATGGCAACAACAATAATATACCGAACGATGCTGAAAGGCAGGAGGGAAAATAATAATAATGCGACCGAGTGGAAAACGTAGCCGAAGCAACAAAGTAGAATTTCCTTTACAAATCCTATTGTTTTTGTTTTTATTTTTGTTTTGTAATTGTTGTTGTTGTTGTTGTTGTTGGCTAGGCATGATGAAGAGCCATCGCTTTAGCCATAGATGCATCTATATCTGCATCTTTTACCTACATAATGAGATATATACGTATATAGAGCGAAGGATATACGAGTGCCTGGCCAGGCGCACTCCATAATGACGCGAAAGAAGCGCGGAATTGGTTTCTCTTGCTTTTTTACAACAAAAAAAGGAAATATTCGGACCAAGGGGAAATTATTCATGGTTGCCCAGCGATTAAAGCAGATGAGCCGATAATTATCGATAACTTGGGGCTTGCAATTTAGTTTCAAAGAATCGCATTTGTGAGACAGAATAATTATTTATGATAAAAAAATGTATATTTTTTTAAATAAAATATTATTCAAATAAAAATGTAGGCAGATCTTTAAATAGGAAACATATATCGATAATTATCGATAACTTAAAGTTTACAATTTAGTGGGAAAGAAATGTTTGTGAGGCAGAATGGAACAATAATAAATATTTAATAAAAATTATATATTTATCTACAAATAGAATCGGATCTGTAAAGACAAAGCATTTATCGATAATTATCGATAAATAAACTTTTATTATTTAATTTTAGAAATGCATTTGGAACAATTTATATTTCTATCAAAGTAAAGTTCTATCACTGCCTCTTTAAAAATTAAAATACTTCCCTATTAATTTTCTAAAATTTCCCAAACCCAGATGACATCTGGCCACACTTCAATCAGAAGAGCTCTCCTTAAACCCCTTTAGGGCTGCCAGAAACCCTTTCAAATTTAGATCCGTGTGCTGAGCCCCTAAAAAGTGAATCTGAACCGAAAACCCTTCGAAGCTGTGTACTCGAAATTCAAATGTGGAAACCATGATTTCCCCGAGACGAGGAAATGCCCCACCTCCATGGCACTCGTCCCCATAATTTCCCACACCCCTATATCACACCATTTTCCTAGCAGTTCCTGCACCACCAAAATATGCTCATCTGTATGGGTATCTGGGGTGTGTGTGCGTGTGTGTGTGTGGATGGGGGTGTTGCAGAAATGAAAATGCCAGTTTAATAATGCTTTGGCAACAAAGCATTTGCAGATTGCTTTCCCAAGCCCCCATCCCCATCCTAAGGCTTGCAACCCCCCCTCGCATTAGAAATTGTTGCTGTTTCTGTTGCATTTTGCATGCCACAAAATTATGCATCGGTGTGGTGGGGCATTTTTGGGTTGCAAGCCTGGATCCCCCAGATTCTGTGGCGTTTCCCTTTTTTTTTTCCCCCGCCTGGCTGAGGAAAGGGGAAATAGTGGCCGAATCGAACTGGAACTGAACCGGAACACTGAACCACTGCACCACTGAACCACTGGACCGCACACATGAAGGCCGACAACAAACTTTGAGTGATGATCGGAGTTGGGTGGAGTACGTGCCAGGGATTTTTGATTGGATTATGATGGACAGAAGAGTTCTTGATGTTTTGGGTAGTTGGACTAAAAAAAACATTTTTTAAAACTAAAAAAAAAGGCCAACCAAGGCCTCAAAACTCTATTCCTTTTTTGCAACCCACCATTTTTTTTTTACAAAGAGACAAACCACCAGGGTTCGAACCACTGAACCGAACCACTTTAAATTGAACCATCTGGTGCTCGGAACAGTACTCCCTCGTTAATTTGAGTCACATGCGAAGAAATATTGATTATTTAGCCAAGTCCCCCCCGAGAGCCACTGAGCTGGGGGATAGAAAAGAATCGTTGGGGGAACAACACACTGAACCAATGAACCGAACCGTTTTGGCAACATTTTCCCAGCCATAGTTTGCATACCTGCCCTGTCAGAGCGACTCGGCGAGGAGAGACACAAAAATATGAAACAGGATAGGAATTTCTTTTCGCTTTTTGTAGTTTTGGGTCTTTGTTTCGTTTTCACTATTTCCACTTTTTCCACTTTGCAAATCAATTAAGTCTCGTTTCCGCCTAAAAGTATGCCAAGCTGGCAAGCCTCCTACACGACACAAAGAAACAAAAAAGAGGAAAAGGAAAACCTGTCGGAAAGGACATCAGGTGAAATGGAAAAATAAAAGATATCTACTTTATGGCTCAGGGAAAACTTTAAAGTGTCAAGACAAGTGTCCTTTGTCCCGTGTCCTTTTTCCACATTGCATGTCGAGTTCTATTAAATATATTTTGTTTTGTGGCCAAAAGGACAGGAAACTTTTTTCCTCTAGAATCCATCTCTCAATAATTTCCCCAAAAAACAGGCAACATTTCTGGGAGTGTTTGTAAAATATTGGACATATTTTGATCCCTCTTTTGGTCCTCTATTTAGTTAGCCCGTTTTATTTTCCCAACAATATATTGTTTCAATTTCCAGTTTTTGCTGAAAATCTAGTCCTCTCTCCCCTTCTAGTTTTGAGTTTTTTGCTAAAAATGCATTTACGTGCGTTATTTACTTATGCGATTCGAGAGGCAGGGAAAACGCTTGAAATGGGCTGGGGCTGGTTTTCGGGGGGAAGAACAAAACAGAATAAAACTCTAATAAATTGCTGGGCAATGCTAAACGGGATGGCCGAGCTTCTAACCGGACTCTAACCGAGTTAAAGGCCTCCTTGCCAGCCAGCCAGCCATCCAGCATGACTCTCTCTGACTCTTTCCAACACAAATATAGCATTTACCGTCTCTGTTGCACCCGAAAGGACCAGCACCAACGAGTGCAAATGAAAGTTTTGCATTTTTCAGGAGGCCAAAAGAGCCAAACAACCCAAAGAGCAGTTTACCATTGCCATTCTGAGTGTGCGGCGTTAAGGTTGGTTTTTCGGTCCGGAGCTCGGACTTTCGGACTGGGGGGCTTTCGCCCCAAAAAATGGTTAGAACTGGAGGTGGAATGGCCGTGAGAGTGGGGGTGGGTGGGGGGCTTAGGCCAGGCCACTGTCTCTCTGCTCATATGCCAGAAACGGAAGTGCAAGGAAATGAGGCTTAAACCGCACACACACTAGCACGGAAAGCGAATAAACGGATGAATTGCCTGCCGGACAATTGAAATGTGAGAAGAGACTGGACGAGACCCGACGAGACGGGTCGAGTTGAGATGACAATGAGAACGACAGTCCATGGGTCGGTCTGTCCACTAAATTGGTGCATCATTGGTTAGTTTACTCAAAAGTCCATCCACACTAGAGATGCTTGAAGAGGTCAGTGAACTGCTGTCAGAATTAAATAAAATGTGTTATTCCAACATATTCCAACAATAATGTAGTTGTTGGAATGACTAGTGGCTTGTTGGATTAACTAGTAGCTTGTTGGAATAACTAGCAGCTGGTTGGAATAACGAGTAGCTTGTTGGAATAAGTAGTAGTTTGTTGGAATAACTACCAGCTGGTTGGAATAACTAGTAGCTTGTTGGAATGACTAGTGGCTTGTTGTATTAACTAGTATCTTGTTGGAATAACAAGTAGCTTGTTGGAATAACTAGTATCTTGTTGGAATAACTAGTAGCTTGTTGGAATAACTAGTAGCTTGTTGGAATAACTAGTATTTTGTTGGAATAACTAGCAGCACGTTGGAATAACTAGTATCTTGTTGGAATAACTAGTAGCTTGTTGGAATAATTTCTTAAACTTATTATATTATCAATATTTTATTTAAATTGTTGAAAAAATACTTCCAAAACAAAATATGATGAAAAAATAATTTTCTAAAAGCCTGAAAGCATTATATGATGTTGAAAAAATAAATTTTTGAGTACAACTTGACACTTTTTCAACAAAAATGATGAAATGCAATGCTTTTTTTTTTATTTTTCTTGAACAACAATTGAACAAATTCGTTGAAAAATAACAATAGACTAAATCTAATCCAAAAACTAATCCAATTTATTCGATTTATATACAAACACTTCAACAAAATCTCTAAATTCTAATAACAACCCTCAACCATCTCTAATAACTGGCTTTACTTTCCCAACTCCCAACTCCAAAAACCTCAAAAATTATGCGGCTGCCTAAAGCTTATCCCTCTTAAATCCTTTCCTTCTATACCCACTCCATTCTATATTTTAGTCTTGTCATTCCAGGATACAAAACCAAACCAAAAAAAAAACAAAAACAAAATGAAAATGAAAATGTTTGCTGAAATTTAAGAGCTTTTCATGCTCCATTATTTGCAACATTTCGGCATGCCCCATTGTAATTATCCAAATTCCGAGTAATTACCAAACATTTTTCCACGTCGTCAGCATCAAATTGGAAACAAAACAACAGCAGCCAGAAATGAGGAAAAATATAAACGAAAAAGGGCGGAAGCATCCAAAAAAAAATGAAGAGGAGATGAGTTAGTGGCTTGCCAACTGAGATTTTTTGGCAGCATATTGCGAATGAATTGAGTGTTTTTTTTGGGTGGCTGGTGGCTGGTGGCTCCTGGCGGATGACGATGAAAAGGCAAGGAAATTGTGGCGAAAGGACTCAGAAGGGACTCGCCCCATTCTGCCAACACACTCTGCCAACCAGAATGAGTTGGCAGCCAGAAACGCATCCACGAATCAGACGAATTTATCAACCCAAATAGCTGAATAACGAGGAAATCACACAGCATCCCGAAGAAAAAAGTGAAAAAAATAATAAGATTTGTTTGGAAAAACTGTGGTTCGAACCCTGGTCTCTAAATAAACTTTTAATTACATTTTTTTTAACAACAGAACTTTGTTTTCATAAATGTTGTTGTTCTTTGTTAGTTTTGGTTGCATTGTGGAAAGTTATTCTATTTGATTTTCATTTTTTATTCCCGCTTCTTTGCTGTGAGATCTTCTGGCATCCCAAAAACTAATATTACGCATACGCCATGGTAACCTGAAGCGGCAAAAGGACGAAAAACGAAGCAGGAGGTGCATGCAAATGCATTTTGAGAACATTTTAAGTTGACTACAAGGAAATTACACCGCCACCGCCGACCCTCAGCACAAAAAAAGTTTACTCCTCGAATTGGTGGAAGGGAAATTCTCGTTTTTCTCCAACCAACACTTTTCCGCTTTCCCTCGCCTCGTCCAACGTTTTCACGCTAAAGCGCTTTTTCAAAAGTTCTTCAAAACTCAATTCGCGCTTGCATTTTCTCCCCCACGTTGCCGCAAACATTTCCATTTTTTTTTTTTCTTCTTTTTTATTTCTGGTCTGGCAACAGACCTTCAAGGTGTTTTCCCATATTTGGGTAGGGAAATTCGAGCTGGTGGGTCTGCCAAATAAGCCAAAGGCATTTAAACATGGCCAAAAAAAGGAGCAAAAAAAATATAGGAACCATTTCCCTTTCCATTTGCCATTTTTCCTGCAGCCATTTCAAAATGCATATCCATTGCAAAAGATATCGAGTATTTCTTCCTTCATTAAGATACATATATAATCGTTATCTTTAGTATAGTTCTTAATGGAAATTGTGACTTTTATAGACTTTTTGTAATATTCTATAAGCATTTATAATGAATACTTACTAAGAATAGACTCATTCCATGTTTATAGATAAACTATGGACTCTTATTGATATTTTTTAATGACTTTTTACTCTAAAAAACAAGTTTTCTTAAGTCTTAGCTGAAGATTTATTAATAAAACATGAAAATATTGAAAATAAAACCAAAGGCAACTAAGATTTATGAAAAATACTTCTTTAAGGAGTGTTGGAAAATGAAAAGTATTCAAAGAAAATTAACAAATATACAACACTGCTTTCCAAATGTTTTTCAAGCAGGGGAAAAGCAAGGACAATCTGAGAAAAATCACAAAAATGCAAGGAAAATGCATATATTAATGAAAAATGAAAATGAAATCCAAAACCATTATGATTTGTGATAAAATCTATTTAAAAAAGTGTTGGAAAACCACATATAGAAGAAAAATTTTAAAACCTACAACGCTGCTCTCCACATTTTCATTCAAACACAGGAAAAGCAAGGAAAAGGATAATAATAGTTAATAAATGAAAACATAATCCAAGACCATTCTTAGAAATTAATGATACCTTTTGAAAGAGTGTTGAAAAACGCAAAGTATTGAACATTTGAAGACCTACAACACTGTATTCCACTATTTTTTTTGTAAGAAAGAGAAAAAGCAAGAGAAAGGCCCGCAGAAGCCCGCAAATCAAACGCGAAGCAAGCCGAAGGCAATGAGACTTGCAACTCTCGCCGCCTACTCCATACACTGCCAGAAACGGGAGGGGGGAGTGCAGTGGGGCTGGCTGGCAGAGTGATGCCATGTACTCCCCCCCTATTAAGATGTTGCAATTGTGGCCGAAATCGCTGCCAAGAATATTCGGCCAGAGTTGGCAGCAGTCTCGGCCAAGAAGCTGGGGCCAACATGCGGCCAAGTGGCGAGCCAAAAGCATGTTATCCTCCAATATATATTCAGCAGTTCGTCCTTCGTCCTGCGGAGCCAATCTGCGTGCCTTTGTGAGCATTTGCCAAGATGCAATCCCAAAAGAGAGGGCGGACAGGGCAGGGCTAGGTCTGGATGAACAGGAAGGACTTCCTTCCCCCAAAGCACCCGCTCCGCTCCGTCCCTCCTTGCAGATCCTTTTTCTGCGCCTTTTTGCTGACCAGCCGCAGGCGTGCGAACATTGTGAGCCATGTTTGGTCCTTGGCGATTGCCAGGAGCACAAAAAGCCACAAAAGAAAAAAAAAAACGCAGTGGAATTGGTAAACGAGAAAATAAGGACGAAAATGATAAGAAAACCCGCCCAAAGATTCAAATTCAATATATTTTTTTGAGATGGAAACTGAAATGATTAATACTTGGTGTAGTTGGGAGGGATTTTTGGGGATTTTAAAAGGATATTAATACCTGGTACTCATACTTTGACTTTTAGGGAGTTGTTGTGTTTAAAAAAGAATTAATTGCTTAATATTTTTAACAATCAGAAGAGTTTTTAGAGTCTAACAGTTCAACAGAGACTGAAGTTCTCAGAATATTAATACCCGGTACTAAGCCTTAGACTTTTAGAAGAAAAATATATAATATTTCAAGAGTTTTTCTTATTATAGAATCTATAATTCTCAAAATAATAATATCCGATACTCATACTTTGATTTTTAGAGGATAGTTTTGTTGGAAAATAAGCATAAATTAATTAAAAAGTGTATAATATTTATAGAGTTTTAGGAAAAGAGTCTATAATTCTCTGCATATTAATACCTGGTACTCCTACTTTGAATTTTAGAGGATAGTTTTGTTTAAAAAAAAGTCGAAAGTAGTTGAGAGTTCATAGTAGTAGTTGACAGATGAGTTCATAGAGTCTAAGAGTCAAATAGAAATTGTAATTCTCAGAACATAAACACCCGGTACTCATTCTTAGACTTTCAGAAGATAATTGTGTTTAAAAAAGCATAAACTCTGTTAAAAAATTCAATTATTTCAAGAGTTTTTAGGATAGAGTCTGTAATTGTCAGAATAACAATACCCGGTACTCATACCTTTGATTTTTAGAGGATAATTGTGTACGAGAGTCTACCATTCTACCATTAAGTCTATTATTGTGAGAATAATAGTACCCGGTACTCATTTAGAGGATAATTGTGTAAGAGAGTCTACTACTTGTTTCAAAAGAGTCTACCATTAAGTCTATAATTGTCTGAATAGTAATACCCGGTACTCATCATAGCTCCTGTAGACAATAGAATAGCCTCGTAACTTCTAAACCTTCAATAAATAAATCCATAAAATTCACATCTCCCTGTAAGTCCACCCTCCGATTGGAATTGAATAAAATTATTGAAGCACAAAAAAGGCAGAAACAGAACTAATTAATTATCGTGGCCTAAGAACTGTTTCTTAGGCACTTAATCCCTTTTTATGCTCTCTCCAAATCCCTTCAACAGTATGGGTAATTCTTTGATGTTGCAGGTAATTTTGCAATGACCCCAAGTCCCACTACCACTCCCTCACCCTGTGTGGCTGCCACTGGGCGCTGATGCGTTAAAGTGCTGTGCCCCTTTTAGCCTCTCACCTCTCGTCTCGCCAGAGTTTTGCTGGTTTTGCATATTTTTCAATAAGAAAATATTCTCTGATGCATTTTATATGGCAATCTAAGAATGTCTGGCACTGGCACTGGCACTGGCTCTGGCACTGGCACTGGCTCTGGCACAGACATAGAGACTGAGGCTGCCCACCGTTACCGAAATCAGTTTATGTTGGCTTACAACCCAAAGCCGCTCCTTTCGATCCTGTCTGGCTTATCCTGGCCGCCGTCTCAAAGGAGAATCCTTTTCAAAAAGTCATTTTGAGCGACAGCCAAAGGAACATACAAGTCGACAGGCACTTATCCTCCACAGGATATACACAATAAAAATTTTGAAGAAAACTTTAAAGATTTCCATAGAGTGGCTTCCAATTAAAAGCCTTTTTTACAAAACAAATCGGTTAAAAACAACTTTATTATTGCCATAAATAGGGAGAAGGTGCGCGGCCAGGGTTGCCGCAGTTGGCAATGATAAAACACTGCGGATATTGGGCCACGTAATGCGATAAGAATTATATTTATTGGCGGAGCAAGTGCATTTAATAATGATATTTTCCGCCAACGAGCTGCAAAAAATTTATGCAATAAAATGCCATTAAAAAAAAGGGTTGCCAGGCTGAATTATGATGCAGTAAACTGTCTTTGTCCTCCTCTCTCGCTGCATGGTTGTCTGTTTTTAATGTTTATGGCCCTAGCGCCACCTGATTAAGTTATAATTATATTACCAAGCCACCTCTCTCTCTCTCACTCCATTAATGGAGTGCATTGGCTGTTGCATGTTGCATAATATTTGTTCAAATTAATTGTTGCCAGAGGTATGAAAAATGTGTGCCAATTCCAATACAAATGATATGAAAATTGTAAAAATTATTTTAATAATTTCAAGTCCTGCTTAATCCCTCTAGTAGACCTTGCTTCTAGTAGAAAGTAAGCTCTACTACAAGTAATTAAAGTTTAAGTAGAGAGGATGGTCACACTGACTAGCTTTTTGCTTTATAAACACTTTTGGTCACACTTTTTTGTTAATTTTTGTTATTTTTGCTTCAATTCCTCAAGTAGACCTTGCTTCTAGATGAAACCGATCTAAAATCCATAAATCTTGACTAAAGTTCGAGTTTTTTAATGTTATTTCGTTGTAAAATCTAAAAAATAGTGTTGTAAAGCGAAGCAACTACCAAGACCTGTAGTAACTCTCTTAGGAACCAACATATCAGGCTAATTAATCGCCAAAGCCTATTGACAAAGGACTCTTGATCCAATCGAAGGATAATATGGAGTGACTTATGGAACCTCCTTCGCTGTCATTGTGAATGTGTCCAGACAGGAGAGACAGGACCAAAGAGAAACGCTTATTAGCCAGCAGGACCAAGCTCGCATTCTGTTGGCCTTTTTTCTCCTTGGAGGTGGTGGCGGTGTCATATTTAAGCAATTTACTTTGCCATTGAGTGGCGGTGTGTGAATGATATGCCACACGCAAACAATGGCCGAGAGAGACGGCTGCTAGCCGGGTGAGACAGAGACAGAGACAGAGAGAGAGAGAGAGACGGGCGTAGTGGTCTGAAATTTATGCTGTAAACGCCGCATGCAAATAATGTTAATTTAAATGCGAGTATCATCGCCACTGGTGGCATGCAACACATACACGGAGCAGCAGCAACGGCAAGCTGCAACCTGCAACCTGCAACACCAGCAGCATACTAATACACACTCTCACACACACATACACACTCTGTACACAAGTTGACAGTCAACAGAGAAACGGGCCACAGTCTCTACCCATTTCGGGCAAAGTTTGTCCTCCTGCCAGGGCCTACAGAGCATATATCATAAATATCCTGTATATCCTTTATATCCTGTCTCCAAAGTCCTTGCCAATTGCTTATTTTTGTTTCTGAATTATTGAAAGTTAATGAAAGTATTGGATATCTTGCTGGGATCTTGGAGTTTTCGGTGTTTTTCATAAAATTGTAGCATACTTTTCTGTCTCATAGCCATAGGGGCATCGTTTTCACACTCTTCCTCTTGAAATTGATACAAAAATGTGTCTAAGGAGGATTTAAATATTAAATATATATATTTAAGAGAGAGACAGGGATGGAGTGTGTCCTGGCGTCTATTGTTAAGCCGATTAAGTCGATAATGAGGCTGCCTAACGATGAACTCAAGGAGCAGGTCCTTGAGCACACTTTTCTCTTTCCAAAAATGCACCTTTGAAGGAAAATCTCTTCTCAATCTCCATCTCCTGTCAAAGTCACACAAGCCCTGCCATAATTTAATTAGCATTCACACGGCAATCAATCTGAAGCCAATCTGGCGAATCATCTTCCCTTCTCGCCCACACCCCGAGGGCCCTATGGCAACAAGGACACTACACTGCCAAGCTGCCCGAAGGCAAAATAATAATAATAATAATACTTGTTGTCCTGTAAGCCGACCCGAGGTGGCTTTTTGTTGCGAAATTCATGAAAAATTAATTATCTGTCAGTCGGAGGGGAGGGGAGGGGAGCGATGATGGAGCGGCCGCCTAAACTAAAATTAATTAGAAATTCATCAAAAGTATTTCCTCGCCCAAGATTAATAGGCTTAGTGTTGGATTTTCGACTTGAGATTCTCTGATTTCGCACCCGAAACCCTTTCGGTGGTGACAGGACGTCAGGTGCAGAAATCTTGGAAAATTGTCAAAGAGGAAGGATGGGTGGGTCCTTGCTCTATTTATTTTTCGTATGTGGCCCTAAATGCATTTGTTGCTCGTCATGTTCCGGGCCAAGTGTTGGGATAATTGTAGCTGCTGTTGTTCCTGCCGATGGTGCTCTTGTCCCACTTGGTTTGGCGGCTTGTGGTATTTGGTGGACAAGCCCCCATCCCTCCCAAAAGCTGTAACCGAAGCCAAGCCGGTCGGTTTCGGGTTGTTGGGCTTGCTAGTCAAATTACCAAAAATGGCAAATGTGAATCGAGGCTGTGGCAAGAACACCAAGAGCCACAAACACCAGCAACATGACAGCCTCCATCGCCCCCACTCCATCGCTCCTCCCCATTGCCGTCTCTTTTCCTGCCAGGGCGCTATGTGGCTAATTACTTTCGAAAGTCAAGTTATTAGCGTGATTACAAAGGCATTGCACATGAGCCAGGACAGCAGCAACATGCAACAGCAACAGCAACAGGAAGAACGGAAGAGGAAGCCAATGGGAAGAACAAGAAAGGGAAGAAACAGATACGGAGGATGGGGGTGGTGGTGGGGGTTGGTGAGTGGAAAAAACAACACAACCTGCCAGGACAGTGGTTCAAACTTCAGGGTAGTCCTTGCTCTTTTTAAAAAAATTATTTCCTTTCAGGTCCTTTATTGAAAATTTTTGAAAAAATTTAAAATCAAGTTTTGTGTCAATTTTAAGATTTAGATTAGTGGGGAATCGAAATGCAAATGTTTTAAGATCTTCCTCTTAAGAATCGGATACAAATTGGGGGAGATATAGACGTTCTAGGGGGCTATCTAGGGGTTAACTCCATTTTGAAGGGGTTCCCTCAGGAAAAATGTAGAAAAAATCTAAAAAATATTTTGTTTCTAGATTTTGATTCAAAATGATGGGGAATTGATCCAGAAATCGTTTAAGGTATTCCGCTTAAGGATCGAGTCGAAATTGGAGGAGATATAGACATCCTAGGGGGCTACATAGGGGTTAACTCCATTTCCAAGGGGAATGGTCACAACATTTCCCTCAGGAAAAATTTTGGAAAAATTTTAAAAATATTTTGTTTCTAGATTTTGATTCAAAATGATGGGGAATCGATGTAGAAATCGATTAAGGTATTCCTTTCAAAAATCGGATCAAAAATGGAGAAGATATAGACATCCTAGGGCGCCTATAAGGGGCCAAACCCCATTTCCAAGGGGTTCTATGAGGAAGAATGAAGAAAAAATCCTTTCAATATATATATATAATCCTTTCGGATTTAAAAATCGGATTATAACAGAAACCTTCGCAAGGAGTACATTTTTGAAAGAAACAAATCCCTTTTGCAAAAACTAGCCACTTTTAGTCCCTTTTTGAATAATTTCCCTTGCTAGAAATCGCCCAAAAAGCAGCTGAAATATTTTGGCCGCCCAGAGGACACTGTGGCAGGTCCTTGCAAGGCAATAACAACATCAACAAGGCGCAAGCCTTACATGAAAATTAGCCAAGCGAAGGCTGGCGGCAGAATGCAGGGGCGTGCCTGTTTGCGGAGAGGGTGGGCGCTGAGCGGAGGGGGGGTGGCCCGGTGGCCCAAGTGTCGCTGGCGGTGAGCCCATGTGGTTTCTGTGTGGCAATTTCACTTTGGAGGCTGCTGGAGAGGCCGCAGAGAACATAATAATAAAAATTACTATTAAAGAGGCTGAGCCATGATTTTTATCCAACTTTTTCTCCATTTTTTTTGGCTAAAAACAGGGTAATGGTGTAATTGGCTTGGCAGTTAAATGCCGCCAACAATCAGAGAACCATGATGACCTCCATCATCATCATCATCATCATCATCATCATTAACATCAAACTCGACGTCAGCCTTTTTGATTTGATTTTCAAATTGTGGCACTTTTTTTTGTCAATTTTTTTCTGTTTGCATTTATTGCGAATGTGTGGGATTGTATGTTGAGCTGGTCACATTTTAATTAGCGTGGAAATTAATTGCCACCAATTAAGGGAAATTTTCAAATGGACAAATTGATAATTACAGAGCAGGAGCAAGGTGAAAGGTGAAAGGAGAATGGAGGAATTGCAAATTGCAATTATTCAGGCATAAAAAAAAAAGGATTTTCAATTTTTAAATAAAATTAAATAAAATTTCCCATTGAAGGGAAATTCTTTTAGTTGCCTTTAAGTAGCCGAGTAGTTTTCTCAATTCTCTGAATAGTTGAGGGCCCCCTTCCGCCTCCTCCTCCCCCTCTCCTTCCCTATTCTACTCTACTTTATTGCTTTCTAGCTTAGTATCTATTTTTTTTTTTTAGTTTTTTTTATTTTTTTTTTTTAGTTTTTTTTGTAATTACATTAACAGATTGTGCTTGTTAACACACAACTTTTGGTCCTTTGGTGCGTGTGTACTGGGAGATTCCCTGCCCTGGCCACACGGACCATGGAGAAACTTTTTCTTTACTCGCCTGGGGACTAACTAAGCCACGCCTCCATTATCCCTCCTTACACACACACTCGCACACACTCGGAAAAGTTGTAGGGGGTGTGCCAGTCAATCAGGCAACATAATGAACTAATTGAAATAATTGCCAGGCTGCATAGCTAAAATGTATAAGCAATGTTTGTAAACAAGAGACTTGAGCCAACAAGGACATGGTTACATGGTTATGCACTTGACAAAAAATTATACAAAGCTGGGCACACTAAAGATTACTTATGAGTTCAAATCTTTAAAACTTATGAAATTATCCTTAAAAATAATTATTTTAATTAATTTTTTAATATTTCCCTTTAAAAGGGTATATTTTTATTCCATAGCATACTTTTTGGGGCAAGTTTGAAAAGCCGGCAGAACAACAACTTGGAAATTCATTTCATTTAAACGCTTTCCTTAGCCAAACCATCTCTGTGGAAAGAGAGGGCTATAGTGTGAGAGAAGGAGAAGGCATGGTTTTTCGGAGGGGGGCTCTCGTTGCAGCAGAAACATTTAATGGTCGCTTGCCTTTCCCCAAAAAATTCTCTCCTTTTTTGTTTGGTCGGGAGGGCTGCAAGTGGCAAAGTCAGAGGCGGTGGGGGGAAAAAGGGGGGCAGGCAGTGGGAGTGGCAGTGGCAGGGGGCGTCTGCCTGGCAGCTTAGGCTAAGGAGACGTTGACGCCGCTCAAGCTGAAAACGTTTCCAAAACACAAAAAAAAAAATTACTTTTAACTTCTTTTTTTTTTTTTTAGTTTTTGTAGCTGCCTCTTCCGCTTTCTGAGGAAGTTTTTGGGAGGTGGGGGCGTGGTTTTATTTTTTTTTTTTTTTGAACTTTTTCACAGCAATCTAACCGTTTATGCACTTGAAAACTAGCGTGCACCTAGGTACAGTGAGGACTCTGCCAGAAGGACTTGTTTTTTTTTTCAGGATAGGTCTTAGGATTAATCGATAAAAATATTTAAAAGGTTAACTCTTGGGATTTATCGATAAAAAAATAAGAATAAAGAGAACTCTCAGGATTTATCGATACTTTTAGGGTTTATCGATAAAAAGAAGACAGTTGAGGTTAGGAACACTTGAGATTTATCGATAAAAAATATGAAGAATAAACAAAACTTCTAGGATTAAGCGATAAGACTTCTATCGATAAAAAAATGTATTAGAACTCTTAGGAGAAAGGCCAGTTCTCGATAGTTATCGATAATAAGAATAAAGAGAACTTATCGATAAAAAAAATTAATTCGAAGAACTCTATTTATTGATAACGAGATGAATAAAGTTATCGATAAGACTTATCGATAAAAATATTAATAGGAAAAGCTTTAAGAACTTATCGATAAAAAGATGAATCCCCAAAACTCTTCTCACAAACAACAAATCCTATAAAAAGCAGCAACCTTAGTCAGCACTTACTGTGGCAGTCGATTGGAAGGGCTTTAGGGTCTAAAGGGGAGGTGTGCCCCCAGCCCCATAAGGTCACGGTATGAGGCATGAAGGGGTCAAAGCGTTTGGGGCACTCAACCGTCAATACGTGATAAAAGTTTTGCTGCTGCTGCCGTTTCCGCTCCAGTCAAGAATAGGAGTACCGAAATCCAGTAAAAATGCACTAAAATATTTGAAATGTGCGTGCAGGAGGTGGCAGTGCCAGCCCGGCCCTGAATAGCCTCCTCCACCCCCGACGCCACGACGCCACTGGTCCACGAAATAGAAAGTCTGCCCATAGAAACTTGTTAAAAGGTAATTGATACAAAATGACGTTGAAATTGAAGTTGAATTCGAGTCCTGCCACATATGTCTGTCTGTTTCATTCCCTCACCATGCCACCTGTCTCTTTCTAGTGGGCAGTGAAGCAAAAGTTTCTCAGTTTCTTTCTCCAATCGAATCGAATCGAATCGAATCGAATGTCCGTAGCAATTTTCTATTTCTATTTAGCCCAAAAGAAATTCCC
Source organism: Drosophila monieri (assembly GCA_035047585.1). Taxonomy (NCBI): domain Eukaryota; kingdom Metazoa; phylum Arthropoda; class Insecta; order Diptera; family Drosophilidae; genus Drosophila; species Drosophila monieri. The sequence goes on along the minus strand of JAWNPJ010000061.1, from coordinate 6,150,842 downwards.
ACAAAAACCATTTAAAGTTATCGATAATGGACTTTTTTGGAGTGGGAGTTACGGAATATCCATATATATATCTTTATATATCCATTCGATATGTTGGAAAAGTCGAATTTAAAGCGGGGGCCAAACAATAGACAAACAAATGAGAAAAGCAAACCCAGAAGTTCTGCTTTTCCGGAGGAGAAAAAAAAGAGAAAAGAAAATGCAAATGGGTGGAGGAGGCAGGGGAATATGGGCGGGAAAATGGAGGCGGGGTTGGGCAAAGCCAATGGCAGACAGTTTTGCTAATAAACAGAAATCGAGGAGCGAGGAAATTTTCATAGCAAATTGGTTTCTACTCCGATTGCGATTGGCTTCAACTTCGAGTCGGAAGGCACAAAAGAAAACTAAATCAAAATGCAAAGGATGCACAGAGAGAAAGGGATTTGGCTTCAAATTAAATGAAAAAAAATTAAATTTGCTTGTATTTTGCCAATCGATATTTTTATGATCGTTGCCTATCGAAATTATCGATAAAGTAGATCTTAAACTATCGATGTATATATTTTTTTTCAAGTACCTTTCAATTCAGGTAACTTAAAGAGAGGTCTAGGATAATAAGGAAAAAGTCCTTCCTACTCTGCCCCCTAATTCTCTTCCCTTTTTTTTTTCTTCCCTATTCCCCGCCCATGTCGCCTTTGCTCAGACAAGCGGAAATCCTTTTCATGCCAATTTTTACGGAAGCGGCCATATTTGTGGCAGATAATCGGTTTGCGTCCCCGCCACTACTAGTCCTTCCCTCCTCCTTCCTGCTGAGCTGGCAGCTGTTGCCTTGTTGTTTGTGGGACGCACTTGCTTCAGTGACCTTTGACCGCATAAAAAAAAAAATAAAGGTCCAAGTCGGCCCAGTTTTCTGCTGATGTATTGGCCATTATTTGTTGTTTCTTTTTCGGCTTTTTGTTTGATTTCAAATCTGAGCCAAAGCTCAGCGAATCCCCACTGAGTCCTAAGTCCTAAGCAAATAATATCCTTTAATCGAGTTAATTGCATTTAACTGCCGAGAGATGGATCCTTTGCACTTGAATGATTTCCAGCAAGTCCTTCAATCAATTCATTAAAGAAAAGACTCCTTTTAGGCCCACACATATTCCACATACGCCCTGTTGGCCAAAAAGCCACACAGGTGCAGAAGCCACCTGGAAAGTAAATTGCATTTTATATTTTAATTCGCACATTTATGGTCTGACATGCTAAAGAGGCCACAAAGAATTCAGGACCAAAAGCAAAAGTTTTCTACAAAAAAAAAAGAGAAAAAAAAAATAAAAATGGAAAACTAAACAGAAAACTGAAAACTGAAAACTAAAAATGAGAAAAGAAAGCGAAACGAAACGGAACGAGTTCTGGACTGAAATCCTTGAAAGCATCTCCTGCCGCACACATGCACACATTTGAAGGTAAAACCATTATAGAAATAATATGCACTTTATGCACCACAGAGTGAGGGAGAGGGAGAGAGAGCCACAGGTCGAGTTTCCCCAAAAAAAGAAACTACAAGTCTGGCGGGAAACGAAACTAAACGAGGCGAAAGCCAAAACCAAAGCCAAGGGCGTTGCAGGACATAAAGGATATGCACTTATGCTCTTTGCGTTTGTACATGCCAGTGGTGTTCCACTATTTGGGTGAGCACGAGTGTGTGTGTGTGTGGCAGCAATATGCTTTGCGAAGTGTTGCATTTTCAAAAATAGAGTGACCAGGTCATGAAAGAAATCTCTTTTTAAAAGAAAATTATTTTTTTCTTGAATCACTTGTGCTTTTGGTCACATTAGGGTTTCCATATATCTCCATAAGCAATCTGGTCACACTATAATTTATTATTTATCAAAAAGAATCAAAACAAACTCTTTCTTTGCATCACTTATGCTTTTGGTCACATTAGGGTTTCCATATATATCTCTATAGGCAATCTGGTCACACTATAATTTATTATTTATCAAAAAGAATCACAACAAACTCTTTCTTTGCATCACTTATGCTTTTGGTCACATTAGGGTTTCCATATATCTCTATAAGCAATCTGGTCACACTATAATTTATTGTTTATCAAAAAAAGAATTAAAACAAACTCTTTCTTTGCATCACTTGTGCTTTTGGTCACATTATTTTGTGGAAAATCTTCTCATATCCCTGCCACCTCTGGCCACACTGTAGTTTTTTGCCCCGAGCTTGGTCAGACGTGGCTTAACTTGAACAGTTATGTGTTTTTGCTGCTTCTGCAAGTAAATTTGCATGTGTAACGGTCAGTCGTCAGCTGTGCAGCTCCTCCAGTGGTCCTTGCCACCAAAAAGCCAGAACAGCTGACAGTCTCTGTGTGAAAAATGTAATTTCAACGTTATCCTGACGTAATGCCAACGTTATCTGCTTGCACACGCCTCTGCGTGGGTGGAGGGAGTGCCAGGAATGGCCAGAGGCTATGCATATGTTGCTATTGCCGCCTTGTCTGGCACTTTCAGTTCCATGTCTCAGTGTGTGGCTCCAAAAAAAATAAAAGGATATTTTATCAAATATCCATTTAACACTCGGGGAGGGTTTATGGTGTACCATTTGATCCTTAAAGCGTCCAGTCTTCAAAGTCTTTAATTGCAAGAGTAGTTATCGATAATTATCGATTATAAAAATTTGTCACTTTTGAGCCATACACTCTCATTGAATCGCTTGAAATTATTTCTCAGTGCACTCTTGTTATTCACTTTTCCAGTTAACTACAGTAGATTCCATCCCTGTTGCACTTACTGCATCATAGCCAGAAATTCTGGCACATTGTTGGCAACAAATTTCGGTTTATATTTATTGCATAAATTTTGATGGTCATAAAATGGAATTTGCCATGGACGAAATTGTTTTGAATTTTAATTTAGTTGTCAGAATGGGAAAACAAAAACAGGACCACCCCAGGCCATAGAAGGAGACACACACATAGAGAGAGAGAGAGCTAGATGGGGCAGGGAACAGGTGCCAGGGGCAATGTAATAATAACTAAAATGGATTTTAGCTGTCACAGTGGAGTTGAGAGCAAAGTAGCCTCTGAAAGTAAGCCTTCTCGCATCATCTCGGTCATTATTAATTGGCAATTGTGATAATGCAACTGATGATGTCCTTTTGCTCTAATCATCTGCTGAAATATTCCCCAAAGGGTCGTCCTTTGAGTCCAGTTGCTCGAAATAGTGCAGCATGGAAGGCAAATTAAATGACAGTGTGCTGGCCAAAAAGGACAAAGGAAGCGACTGGGAAATGTTGAATGTGCAACGAAGGGACATCCGAAAGGACATTTGATCAGCTCAAGCGGAAATACTTGAAACATGTTTATTCTTGTATTATTTTTCTTGCCCTTGGGGATGGGAAATCTTTAAAGATTTAAACGAGATTAAAGTTCATCAAAAACTAACTTTTTTAATCGAATTGTTTCTTGTCCGATTTGATGGATTGCCGGCACCCTTTCGCCACCAATCGCTGGACAAACACTCTTATGCCTTGTAATCTATTCCTTGTCGTTGTCTCTGCTGTGTTTGCCCAATTTCGGGTCAATTCAATTTGTAGTTTATTTATATGTTACAGCTCGGACAGCTGTACCGCCATTTCCCTCAGAAATGGCCAGAAAAAAAAGAAGAACTAGATGCCTTTTTCATCCACTATTCGTAAATGAATTCGATCAAGGCATCTGAGTCTGTGGGTCTCCTTTTCCGCCCCACCATCCAACCAACTTTGATGGGAAATCGGTCTTGGTCCTTGCCAGAGTGTCCTCGGCGCTAATGTTAAACGAAGTCAACCGCTTTTGTTGATTCCCTTTTGACTTTCGTCACTTAAAGTGCCAAACAAATTTGGACACTCGGACTGGAGGATGCCAGGATGCCTCTCCCACTTACCATTTCAATCTAATTAAAATCCCCCGATTTCTTACCTTCCTTAAGACAATGTCTTCCATTAAATAAATTTGTGTTCTTAGTTCTACAAGTCGTTCTGTGATTTACCTGCAACGAAAAGGATAAAATGGACATGAATATGGCTGTAATTACATTTTGTGTTTGTTTCAAGCCGAACAATGGAAAGGAAACAAGCTCCATGTTGCTCCAAAGCAAATTTCCCAACAAATTTCCACAATTTGTAGCCAATATTATTATTAAACATTTTCTTTGAAGGGAAAATTCAGCAATTCTGATTCCCTTTGAATTTTCAAATAAATATAATTGGTCGAGGGAACATTCTAGGGAACATTTTTGGGTTTTGGGGAAATTTTAAAAATGAAAATGTGTTGGAGTATTGTTGAGAGTTTCATGGTTGATCCTTTACCTTTCACATTTTCCGCAATTTTAAGGGAAATTTTTATAAAAATGTGGTGGTACAGGGTTTATTCTATTGGTGGAAAAGGCTAAGGGTTAGGAATAGGAATAAAGGTTATAAAAAATAAAATTTAATTTAAAAAAAAAAATATTAATTCAATTTATTTTTTAATCTAAAAATATATAATATTATTTTTTTTAGATCGTATCACATACCAGATACTATAGTTTTATTACTAATAGTTTTAATTTTATCTAAAAGTCCTAAGACTCTATATTTTTGTCCATCTCTCTCTGGAAAAAGTCCTTCTTAGCCACTCACTACTGTGCCCACACGGACATTTGTCTGGAACTAAAAAGGCGCGCTTGGCTGCACTTGAAATGAAGTTGTCTGTGTGCCTGACTGTCACAATGTGTGTGTGTGTTTGTGTGTCCTTTGTGCAATATCCTTACATATATAGGAATGTCTGTGGCCTGTTTTCTTCTCCGTCTGTGCTCTGGGCTGTATTTAATATTTTTCTGCTTGCATTCAAAGCAATTGCGGACTGCTTTTCATTTGCAGGCACTGCACTCCATGCACCTCCTAAAAAAAATTACACACACACACATGTGTGTGTAGTTGCATGGGTGTGCGTCTGCAACTAATCTCATAAATCCCAAAGGTAAATACATGGACAAACAAGGAAAAACGTTTAAAAAGAATTGCTCAAAACTGTTAGTCCTGCCAGAAAGGACTGTCACTTTATATTAAAATAAATAAATAAATAAAATATATAGAATGTGTATTTCTTTATATTTTTTACCTCCACGATCTCTGTGGAAATGCATTATATTTCCATTTAATGTGCGGTCTGAAAGGTGCTGTTGGAAGCTAAATGATTCCAGTTCGGCCATACGAAAGAGATGGCAGTAGAGTGAACAGAGAGAGAGAGAGAGAGATCTCGAGGGACATTCACACAGAAATCCATATGAAACGCTTAATATTGGATGCAAATATTCGGCTGGCGAATGTGAATTCCATCGGGGCATTCCAATCGATTGAGTTCCTTTTCCTCCTTTTACTTTTTAGGCAAATAATCGAATAGTTTTCGAGTCCATAAGCCGCTCGCCTGGGGTCCTGGGCCAGAAACATGGATACTCGAGTAGAGGAGAGCCAGTGCCCAAGGAGCTAAGGAGGTTTTTGGGCTTCCATAATTGCCTGGGGAGTGCAGCCGACTAAAGTAATTCAAATAAACGAACAAGAGTTGCCACTAAGCCCGGTTATCGGATGATTTATCGAGTTTATCTATCCGCAAGATATGCCAGATGTGACTTTGTTGAAATCTATCGATTTCATTATCATAAATTGTGAATTTATAGAAGCTATCCACGAATACCACAAGCTATAAGTAGAGAATTTGTATTGCCATCCGATTAATTCGATTTATTTTAGACAATCGATAGTTATTCTATCGATTTTAAATGATTTAATTATCATAAATCGATAGTTCATGGAAGCTATTGTAGATGACTGCAAGCTGTGAGTAATCTATAGGTCTGAATATGGCTTAATTCGATTAATTTAAGACAATCGATAACTTATCGGTTTGTAATAATACGATTTATATCGATTTTACAATCAAAAATTGTGTTTTTTAACAAGTTATAGGCATATCACAAGCTATAAGCACATAACTTGCTTTGAAGGCCGATTAATTCAATTGATTTGAAGACAATCGATAACTTATCGGTTTGCAATAATACGATTTATATCGATTTTTTAATAAAAAATTGTGTTTTTAAACAAGTTATAGGCATATCCACAAGCTTTAAGCCCATAACTTGCTTTGAAAGCCGATTAATTCAATTGATTTGAAGACAATCGATAACTTATCGTTCTATTAGAATCAGATTTAAGGAGTAAATCATATATAAAGTGCTCTTAAATCAGATTTCCTTGTCCGTTCTTCAGGTGGCCTTCTTTTCTCCTGATTTTCAATTTAATTTCATTTTTCTACTCGATTTGTTTTCGAACCCATTTTCGATTGAACAACGCTTGGGGGGAAAATGGTTAAAATGTGCGGCGTATGAGTGTTTGTGGCGTCAACACACCGTTGAGTGTTGGGCAATGTCAACACCCCCACACCACCAGAAAACACCTTTCATCCCCCCACCGACCACTTGGCCAACCCTATTCCAGCCGCCCATGGCCCCAGGTCGTATGTGCGACTTATTTGCTGAATGACACACAAATTCGTTTCGGCGACAATCGCTACGCTACGACTTTGACTGGCCACCCAAAGTTATCGAATCAAGCAGGCGGGGATGGGTGGCGTTCGAAGGATATATGGGGGTGTTTGGATTGCGTCCCAAGGATGTTTGAGTTGTTAAGCTGCTTTGGGGGCCCTCACAGAGAATGTTCACAGAATCGTGTGCTGAAAAGTGGTCAAGAGCGTTGTCCATTCAGTGTTGCTTCTGCTACCTCCTTTCCTCCTCCTTTTATCCTTTATCTTTTTTTTTTCTATATTTTTTGTGTAGAGTCCTCTTCCTGCTCATCCTGTCATGTTTTTCTGTGTATATATTTTTGTGCAATTTTTATGCGATACTAAATTTTGTTGCGGAAAAAAGAATCTGCAATGTGCAGCGTCATTTGATTCTTTTTTTTTTTTTTTTTTTTATTCTTTCATTTATTTATTTTAGGAGGAAATGCAATAGCAGGATTTTGTTCAAGTGATCTGGAATTTTTTTTAGCAACTGCAAGCTTTTCGGGTTTCAAGTCTCCAAAAAAAGGATAATACTTGTAATCCTTTGTTGAAACATAAAGAGTCTAGAAATAGTTATACCTTTTATTTTAATTCCATATTTGTAGTATTTTTTTCTGGTTTTTTTTTTATTAGATTATAGGCATGTCCTTTTGGGTAACCCAAACAGGACTCTTAGTGACTTGCTTGAACTGCTCTTTGGCCTTTTTTGTGACCCACGTTGACCCCCTCGGGGCTCTTACGCTTTTCTTGTTTTGTTGCTCTCCTCTTCGTTCCTCTTTCTTTTTTGTTTCGTTCTTGCCTTTGTAAGGACTTCTTTTTTAGGTTTTTTTTAGGGGAAATTATTTGCTGCACATGTGAAGGGTCTTTCATCTCATCTTACTCACACTTGCCAGCGTCGCAACTATTTCCATTTCTTTCTGCCATTTCACACTCACACACTCTCTCACACACACACACTCATACACATCATAAATATTCCCGCCCAAAAGTACCGTTTTGTCACTGCGGCCCCCCCCCCCCCATCGCCTTTTCGCCATCTCGCTTGCTCCTTTTGGTTTTTCGGTTTAGTTTAGTTGTTGTTGTTGTTGTTGGTCTTGCATAGAAATTACTTTTAGTGGGGAAATGGGATTTTTGTTTTGTTCCTTTTTTTTTTTTGTTGGTGTCGCTGTTGGTGCAACACTGCGGCGATTATGCGACGCCAAAGCAATTTTGGCCAAAAGCAAGCGTGCGACAGTGGCAGAGAGAGAGGGGGAGAGAGAGGGAGCAAGGAGAGGTGTCTATTAAAGACAGAGATAGTTAGATTAAGGTGGGGGAAATTATTTAGGGAATTTTTCATAAGATTACTTGTTAGATTAAGTATTTTTTGCTGTGATTTTTATGAAATAACATGTTTGGACATGTATAGACATGTCTGAAAGGCCAAAATCTCTACAAAAATCATGTTTAATCATGTCAAATCATGTTTTTCTCGAGAATCTTTCTCTACAATAATTCAAAAAAATATAATTACTTAAAAAAAAAACCCCATAAACCTTTTAATTAGACAATTTCCCCGCTTTTTTATTCCTTTAATTTATAATTTACTTAAAAAAAAAAAAAAAAAAAAATTGCAGATGCAGCACACATTGCGTATGCGTGATGTCAGCAATGATTAATTAATTAAACAAACAAATGAGCGCTTAAACGAATTCAGATATTAAAGCGGAATCATTAAAAAATAAAACAAATAATTGTTTAAACGTTAAGAATGGTAGGTACAGTACCCACCAGTGGGTCGTAGTTTTTTTTCAGCGATTTTCCGTGAAAGTAATTAGCTCGGAACTCGTGAAAAATTAAAGGCTCTTCTAACGATTTGTGCTCTGTGTCGGCTCTAATGGCTCTGTTCGCAAATTGAATAATTGCATGAGTTACAAGAAGAAAAAAAAATAGAGGGGAAAAACCAAAAAGCTTGTTAAATTTCCCACGCTTCTGGAAAATGTAATGGGAAATGGGTGATGGGTAGGAGGGGACACAGCAGCATACACATTCAAACAAAATCATGATAATTGAATCAAATTGCATGTCAACAGTGGATTATCCAATGGAGAGAAAGAGTCGGGCGGAGGGAAGAATAAATTATATAAAAAAATTTCCCTCGAGTGGCAACTAATAGAGAAAGTGGAGGGAAAATAGTGTGGATGGATTTCCTTAAAATATTAAATTGAAAATTTTATGCCACTCCCATTCTTATTTTTTTTTTTTTTTTTTTTGAAAACTCATTAAAGGCCATCCACAGACAACAGAGGTCCTTGGGGGGAGGAAGAAAAGGCTTAACCCTTGTACTGATGCTGCACTTTTTGGTCACTCCTTTCCCCTCTTGAACTCTTAAAAACAATGAACTGCAAATTGTGTGCAAATTACAACAAAAAAAATAAAATAAAATAAATAAAAATAATAAACAAAGAAAATATGAAAGGAGGGCAGGGAGAGGATGAATAAACAAGCAAACAAAAGGGCAACCAAGAAAAACCAAATAAAATGGCTGGAAAAGCAACAGAATGAGTCAGCAAGCGAAAGAGAGGGCAGGAGCGGATCAGAAAGAGGCAGGGAGTGGGGTTAAGTGTGTTATGGACAAAAAAAAAAAAAGAAAAAAAGTGCAACATGGCGTATACTTCATATGTGAAGGATAATTAATAAAAAATAAATTTAAAAAAAAAAAGGGGGGGAAGAAAGTTTAATATTTTAATAATAAAAAAAGAGAGTTGTAAGAAAATCTTTCCTTTCATTAATTAATTGATTTGTGGAGGCTTAGGGCACTTTTCGAAATGAAATCGATTTAGGATGCCACTCCTTGAGACTTTACGCAAATATTTGCCAAAATAAACTTAATTTTTAAGTTGCTGGTTTCGAACTCTGTACTGTTTGCTTATAACTCGAGCATATCAATTTTGTTTGCTTGAAACTAAAATAAATAAAATTAAACAAACACACACGAGAGGAAAGTGCAATGACATATTCAAGCATTCGACTGCAGGGCATTCGGAAAAAAATAAAAAATAAAATAAAAACTCAAAGTAACTCAAGACATTTCATTTTATTTATTTTCTTGATGATTTTTATGTCGGAAAGTTTTCTTTCAATGTGTGTGTGCTAGACACTGGACTGTGTGTGTGTAAGTGTGTGTGTGTGTGTGTGTGCGAACTGCAAATGGCAAACAAGAGCCAAAAGTTTCAATTTCTGCAATTGTTAAATTTTTGCACGCACAAGAAATAAAGATGAACGAACACACCCATGAAGAAGCAGCTCCATGCAACAATAATGTGAATGACCAGGGGCCTTGGTGGCAGCAGAGGTTGCAAAGGCAACAAAAAAAAAAAAAAAAAAAAAAAGGAAATCTGGAGACCAAAGACTCAACTGCCATGAGGCAATGACAATGAGGCGTAAAGTCGCTGAAAACTGAAGAAATAAACAGTGTTTCAGGCAGTGGGAGTTTATACTTTAAATTCTAATGAAATACTAAAAAATAAAATACTAAAAAAAATACTGAAAATAAAATACTGCTTCTGGGTAGTACCGGGTATTATGACACTTTTTTATACAAAAAATATACAGATACACTAAAAAATTAAACAATGTTTTAGGGAGTGGAAGTTTATAGTTTAAATTTCAATAAAATACTGAAAAATAAAATACTGAAAAATTAAACACTGATTCTGGGTAGTACAGAGTATTAATAGTCATTTTTCAAAAATTATACATATTCAAATATTTATGAAACTTTTTTATACACAAATCTACAACAAATTAAAGAAAGTTTCAGGGAATGTGCGTTTAAAGTTTACATTTTAATAAAATACTGAGAAATAAAATACTGAAAAATAAAGTACTGAAAAATAAAACACTGCTTCTGGGTCATTGTTCCAAAAATATACATTTAAATATTTATGAAACTTTTAACAAATAAATAAATATTTATTCATACTCTTCGATTAAATAATATTAAAAAAAATATCCAAAAACTCTTGCTTTTTATTTTTTAAATAATTTTTTTAGCCCAATTTGAAGCCAATATGAAATGCCAATAATTCTCTAAAGAAATGACGTCAAGAAGATGTTTTCCCAAGATCTCTAGGCCAGGCCAGGCCTGGAAACAGGTTTCTTTTCGCGACTTGGCCTTGCGCCTTGAACCACTGTGCCCGAGGCAGTGCAACTAAAGCGAAAAAAAAATAAATAAAAAAATAAAACCGGGCTCAGTGCAATAGCGAGCATTGGCCATTAGAGGAGTACGTGCTGGAAATGCGACAAAGTAGCGGATGGCTTTCGGTTCGAATCGAGACTGCTGGCCCGTCTAATTAAATCAGCATCACCTTACAGTGGTGAGTCGGTCGTGAGTCAGTCTCGATCATGCGATCGGCCTGAATTCAATTATATTCCAATAAGCAGCCCGAAAGTGTCAGGCCCGGCGACGACATCAGAAATTAAAAATCAATTGAAGACGTCTGAGCATTATGGGCTCTGTGGTTCAAGGTTAAAAGGCTTTCGTATTTGAAATATTTGATGGAAAGAGTGACTTTTCCATGGCACAGTTTCTCGAAAGTTTATTTCCAACAGTTTCCAACTGGTTTTCCGCCCATACATATCTCTTCCCCCTTTCTTTCTGCGTATCAATTATGAGTCTTTGGCTTTGGCCAAAGACAAAGTCCAGCAATTTCCGTTTCGCCATGAAAAACTCGTTTTTCCCGACTTTCCAGAGAGCCAGCCGAGTGCCAGCGATTGAGATTTTTCCTTTGAAGGCGATTTGGTTATTAAGTCGAACGACGACGGGAAAACCGCCCCTTCCTGTTCATTTGCATAACCTGCCCCACACGCCGACACTGCCTCCGCATGGAAGAAAGCCAGGCTTGTCATATTTCTGTTTATTTTAACCCTCCAGGGCCCCCTTGGGCAGAAACCGCAGAAGAACATCACACTCCGATTTGGAATCAAATCGAGTGTTGATTTATGGGCCATGATCTGATTTTGAACAAACAAGAAGCCCCATTTAGCGACATGTCCAGGAATAAGCCAAACTGCACACACACTACAGCCACACTGGCAGTGCGAGAGCGGGATGGCCGTCGTCGGAGGGAGATGGCCAGCACATACATGTGTCAAATGGTGCCCATAAATCTAATTGAATTAGCGACCGAAAATCAAATCAAAATACAGACCTCTGCCACGGAGGAGAGCAACCTAAAAAATTTACCATTTTTTCGAAGCAGTCTGGGAAAAAGTTGAATGACCTGTGTGTCAATCGTTGACTTTCAACATGTTGCAACTGAAATAAATGATATGCAGCATATATCCAATATCCATATGCAATATTGGTCAAATTATTTGGCCAGCCAGGACCAGGGGAGACTTTGATAAATTCGATGCGAGGGCCCTTGACAGAGATGGATGGGATGCCCAAGACTTTGAATTTATTTATTTAGATTTTTTATTTTTGGCTTTTATCTTTTTAGTGGCTGATACTAGCAATCGCCCTGCCATTAAATACACATTCTACTTAACGTGACTTTGATTTTCGTCAGTTTGAAGGTAAAACGCAATTTAAAGTCAATTAAACGGCTCAATTGTTCGTGAAACAGTGGGCCACAAGAGTCACTCGAGCGTGCCTCCAAGCACACATTTCTTCTGCGTAGCTGCACACTTTTCGCGCCAACTGTGGCGCACAGAGTCAACAAACGAGAGACAGCATAGAGACTGTAGAGCGACCGCAACTCATCCTAAATTATTTAGCAATTTACCAAAAAGCCAGCCACCAAGAAGCAAGTACATATAGCAGCACCCTCCCCCCTTTTTTTCGGCAAGTGTCGCATTAGCACTGCTTAGCAAGCAGTCGAACACGTGTCTGACAAGCGAAGCTTCTTCAACTATCCATCAAGCCGCAAAAATCAGAAAAAAAGATGTACAGAAGGGAGATGTTTGCTCTCAGAGGAAGCCGAGGCCTAGATACTCTAGGTTTTTGCCTTTTTTTAGAGGAATAATGGGGCTTAGCAAGATTATAATGAGGCGGACAGTATGGCGGACAGACGGACAGTGGCAACTAGGGACTAAGTAGACTTGGCAGGCAGCGTCAGGAAGAGATTAAAGACGGAGTAAGGGGCACACTAAGGCTCACCTTAAAGGACAGACTAAAGGAAAAACGGATAAACTAGCGGACAGTCTTACGGACAGACTAAACAGGCTAAAGGACAGACTAAAGGACAGTCTTACGGACAGACTAACGAACAGTCTAAAGGACAGACTAACGGGCAGTCTTACGGACAGACTAACGGACAGTCTTACGGACAGTCTAAAGGACAATCTAAAAGACAGTCTTACGGACAGTCTTACGGACAGTCTAAAGGACAGTCTTATAGACAGACTAAAGGATAAACTAACGGACAGTCTTAGGGACCAAATCAGGTAGATTAGGGCACTGTTTGGAGGACAATTGGAGAAGCAAAACAATGAAACAAAGGAACAAGCGGACAACCATAACCCCAAAACCACAGATACCTTCTGGCAGGGCACACCAAGAGCCCACACATGGCCACTCTCCCGAAAGCCCCCCCCATCAGTCATTCTCGCCCCTGCCCCTGCCCCCCTGCCCCTCTCGGGCTGACAAATTCTAATAGCAAAGCAAATTTAATTTTCATTCACTTTGTGCGTGTGTGTGTGTGTGTGTGTGTGTGTGTGTGTGTGTGTGTGTGTGTGTGTGTGTGTGTGTGTGTGTGTGTGTGTGTGTGTGTGTGTGTGTGTGTGCCAGGCTGTGTGTGTTTTTGGGGGAAATTATTTTAGGATCTGGCGCTTCTTTGCTCTCCACTGTCGGCTTTGATTCAATTTTCTCTTTTTTTTTTCTCTTTTTCTTTTTTTGTATTAGTATTAGTTACAATTTTTCGCTCAATTATGCAAGCCATAATTTCATATTTAAGGCTACAGTAAAGATTCAATAAATCAAACTCTTAGTCTCTGGATATTTTTAATTTATTTATTAACAGAAGAATATGTTTTTTTAGTCTTTTTTTTTTTGGTATTTTTTTTCAAGGCACTCCCCTATCGATTATAGGCAGTGCAAACTGTACCTTTTAGGCAGAGAACCTCGGCTTTATGTTTTCTAGATTCTGTTGTTACTTCTTCCTGTTGTTTCTATCTGGCGGGTTTTGTTTTTATTCGACGCGAATTTTTGTGTTTGCAGTAAGCGCCATTTAAGCCGACGGCAGCTGTCACGCCCCCTCCCCTGGACACATGTCCTGCACCGCCCCTTCTAGTCTGTCTAGTGGACTAGGAGGCGAGTGTGTGGGTTTCCAGCTTTATCTGTTTTCCCATGCATGTTGTGCTGTGCCTGGTGCTGCTTTTAATCGCTGGACGGGAAAAAGAATCGCCAGCGAAAAAAAAGGGAATAAAAGGGGGAAAAAATTGGAAATGGGAGCAGCGAACTAACATTGCATATTGTCCAATGCACATCCTTTTTATAACCTTTCCCTGCTGCTGCTGCTGGCCACTCTGAAGCCCACTTGTGCCCACTTTCCAGTCCAGTCCTGTCCAGTCCTGTCCAGTCCAGTCCAGCTGTTACTTTAATAAAGTCCTCTACTGTTCCACTAATTCAGTTTGGGGTTTTTGCTTTCGGTTTTTAATGCAATTCCTGGCTCTGTGAAGTGCCGGGCCGGGCTTTCTTTTATTTAATTATTTATGCACGCAGAGGAGGAGGAGGAGGAGGGTGGATAGTTTTTCCAGCATCCAGTAATTCAATTATGGGAGGATTAAGTGCTTTGATAGCCCTACAATCTAAGTTAGTCGGGGGGCAGGGGCAAGAGAGCTTAAAGCTATTTAGTTTGATTTTCTTTCATATTTTTGTCATGAAATTCGATTTATTTCATTTTTTTGTTGGCTTTTTTCAACTAAAATCGGTTATGAGAGGCATATATTACGCATACGCCTGGTGGTACATAGAAGTGCAAGCTGACATGATTTTTTGAAGCAAGCAGTGCAAGTTGAAACAAGATCTTAAAAGCAGGCAGTGCACGTTGAAACAAGATGGCGTTCTAGGCATAAAAATATCAAGTATACGCCCAGTTGAACCACAAAAACCTCTAAAGAGTGACAATTCCTCTTCTAAAATCTTTCCAAATCCATTTCCTTGCCACTACCACTTGTTGTCCTTTGCTGCGTTTAAGTTTTAAGGTTTTTCCTTAATTTTTTGTTAATTTTTGTTGGTATTTTGTTGCTTATTTGTGGGTCGTGGCAGCTGACATGTGAGCCACCGGCACGAATACAAATGTTTGAATTGCTGCTGGCTGCTGCGGCCTGCAGGCTTTAATGCACAAAAAACCAAAGCCATAAAATAGTATATGTTCTTAGGTTTTTTATGCTTTTTTTCCTATCTCAGTCACTCGCTAGTGAGTGGAAAAAGCGCGGCATGACCAAACAAATTAACAAAAACACTTGAAAAACGAAGAAGAAATGGAAGTTGGGACGCAACAAAATGAAAACTCAACCGCAAAACACACACTAACCACTAACACACACTCGCAAACACTCACTAACACTCACTAACACACACTAACACACACTCACACTCCCCAACACTCACATGAGCGAAAAAGAAAAAAAAAATGGTTAGAAATTGGAACAATGACCGCCGAGTGCTGCCAACTCGCTACCTCTTTCACTCCCTTGCTGGCCATCTCTTTCCTTCACTCTTTCACACATTTTTTTGTAATTTTATTTTATTTTATTTTTTTTTGTTGTATTTATGTTTATTTGTTAGTTTTTTGGTCTGGCACGTTTCTTTCTTCTTCATTTTTTTTTAACGAAAAAAAACCACAAATTTCACGGACAATTTTCTTTGTTAAATATTTTTCGGCTGGGCCGTTTTTTTAACACTCGAAGTATGAAGGCATTTAAATATTTAATTAGTAACAATTAAGAGGAAAAGCCTTTCGATAATGGCCATAGAAATGTAATTAAATGCTCGGTCTGCGATTAATAAACCAACTTCACACCGAATTAAGCGAATTAAAAATTGTGGTTGAAACTGCAAATTGATTTTAATTTTAACGAATTAGTAAATTCTATTACACTAAATATACACATTGTTTGCAGCATAAATATTTAATTCGTATTTAATCGAAATGGCAAGCGAGTTGAATCATAATTTGATTGATTTAACTCGCAAATGGCCAGAGACTCCTTCTGATTTGCTTTGTTTTTCCCTCCGGGACTCGCACTCCCATCTCCTTGTCCTTGATAGTGTGGCCACGCCCCCTTTCGAATATAATTTGATTGGCAATTTAAATGGAATGCGATTTATTATTAAATGTGTGCCATAATCCTGTTTGTTCTCCTCGCATTATCGTTTTCCCCAGTGTATCCATTATTGTGGTTTAATTAAAATGTTTATTATTTCTCCTTCTTTTTTTTCATCTCGCATATTTTCACTAAAATCGCTCAGAATTATTACGCAACAAAAAATGAATACTGCAATCATGTACAATTTTTATCAACAGAGATTAAAATTGTTTTTTTCTTGTTTTTTTAAGCCACTAGCTGGGCTTGGAGAGCAAATAATTAATGCTCTTTCTTTTAAATAAACATTTTAATTATTTAAAAGCTGGTATTTGTTTTATTTTTATAGAAATACTAGCCATGAGAGGGTTATCTAGTATTTTTTTTTTTATAATATTTCTATTAGTTTATTTTGGTATAATATTTGGTATAATATTTGGTATAATATTTTTTTTGGTATATAAAAATAGTATAATACTACAGAAGCATGTTTAGAGGGGAAACTAGACATTCTAGTATTTTTTATTTACTTGAAAAGAATTTAGTATTTTTTTTTAATTTAAAGCTGATTGTATATCTACAAAAATACTAAAGATTATAAAGAATCTAGTATTTTTTTGGTATAATATTTCTATAAAAATGGTATAATAATACAGAAGAATGTTTAGAGTGGAAACTAGAGTTTCTAGTATTTTTTATTTACTTGAAAAGTATTTAGTATTTTTTTTAATTCAAAGCTGATTGTATATCTACAAAAATACTAAAGATTATAAAGAATCTAGTATTTTTTTTCAATCTCTTTTAATACAAAATAATAATTAATGCATATTTTGGTATAATATTTCCATAAAAATAATACAATGTATAGAGTTTCTAGTATTTTTGGTATACTCCTTTTTAAGAGTATTTTTTTTATTACTTTTTTACCTTTTGGAAATTGCTTTTTATGTTGAATGGAGGAGTTGTGGACAGAAGTTTGTGAATCCGGTCATTGGATGGATAGACTTTATACCAGATCGTCCATATATATAGAGAGTATATATATATATCTAATATATATTATATAAGTTAACACCTAAAATGTCAAATACTAAATTAGTTAATAAAACGTTAAGTCCAGTCACATGCCCATAAGTTCTTAATAGCAACAGAGCTTACGCAACCACATTGAGTGCACCGTGCACCGGACGCAATATGATGCCGTGGCACCAATAAGGGTCACACGGATCGAAAGACACGTGCGCTGAGTATGCATTGATTATGCTTGCGAGCCGAGTAAGCATTGATTATGCTTGCGATCGTGGGAAAGCCAAAAGAAAGAAAACACCAAAATATTTGGCAAGCTCACTGAACCCACTGGCAAGTACATCTACCAACAACATAATGTACTTGCATTGACCAATTAGGAGCAAAGACATGGACTTTAGTTACAGCAACAACACCAGCTACCAATGACATCGAGGGACGCCAGCAGCAGCAGCGACCGGGACTGCGATCGCGGCAGCGACGGAGCGACACATAGGTTTAGTTATAAATTATAAGAATCATAATTGTCAGTTCTAATTCGACACTCAAATAAACATAACAAAAAAGATTAATTCTTTTTTTAAAAGAATACTAATATAATCTTTTTAACTGGCGCCCGAGCAGGGACCTGGCGAAAAACCGCGAAAGGATACAAGTTCCGAGTCTCGTTCAGATCGGTAAAAAAATCCCGACGTTTGGCTTTATTTTCGTTTATAAAGAAAACGCCAAACAACGCGATTCGGAAGTGTACAAGTGCCGTTAAAAAAAAACGCTACAACGCACTCCATACGGAATTGTACCTAGTGGAAAAGCCAGGCTCCAATTTCATCGCCGTGATCCCTTCAGTACCCGTTCAGAGGGAACGTGATCCAGGAATAGAGGAGGCTCCGTAGTAGACCCACACACAGGAGGAATCGTTGCTGCGTGGGACAAAAAGGAATCAGCCGAACCTATCGTCACGATAGCACGCCGAAATGATTTTAATGTAAGCTAGTTAAGAAATATTTAGAAAAAAAATTATAAAAAAGGAAACAAGCAAAATTTATAAGAAACGTTGATCCTAAAATACGAAAAAAATTAATAACTCGAGCTGAAATTAAGAGGAAAACCTCACCAAGAATTTAAAAAAAAAAAAAAAAAATTAGAATTTAAGAAGGATATTAATAATAATTTTGAAAAAAAAAAATTCCAACAAAACTCACAAATTAAAAACATAAACCCCAATTATACAAAACTCTAATGAGGATTTAAAGCTAGAATTTTAAGAAAATATTTGACAATTCGTTCGATATCCCACTTATTAACCCCTTAAAACCCATTTACGATCATCCATTAACACTTCATTAAAATGACGGAACAAGACTTGGTAGATAGGATGGGAAATCTTGCAGGACCTTCATCATCTGTAAGGGCAAGTGCAAAACTACTTACGGAAAAAGACGTGGAAGAGAAAATTAAAGATATACTTCAAGAAAACTTAGCTGGGCTGGTTAAGGAAATCCTTAATCCAAACAAGGACTTTTCTAATTTTTCAGACCAAATAATTAAAAGGGAATTAGCCCATAATATTGGCGAGCTAGATAAATTACCAGACATAGTACGAACGCTTAGGGATTTTTCTGGAAACAAGATCGAATACTCGTCTTGGAAAAAAAGCGTAGAAAGGGTTCTAAAAATTTATGACAGTAAAAAAGGGTCCCCAAAATATTACGGCATAATTTTAGCAATTAGAAACAAAATCGTCGGACAAGCAGATGCCGTCCTAGAATCCTATAACACACCTTTGGATTGGGAGGCAATATCAAAGTGTTTGACAGCACACTTTGCTGATAGGCGGGATCTAAAAACACTCGAATATCAGTTGTATGCACTTAACCAAGGCAGCAATTCGATAGTCGAATTCTATCAAGTTGTATATCAACAACTTTCCTTGATTTTGAATCAAATTGGGAATCTCGAAGCATCTCAGGAAACTATTCAGGCCTTAACAGCACTGTATAGAGAGAAAGCACTGGATACATTTGTAAGAGGCCTAAACGGCAGTCTTTCCCAACTTCTGGCTATTAAAGAACCTCACGACTTAGGCCATGCATTACATCTTTGCAACCTAATTGAAAATCAGAACACTAGGAATGGCCAAACCCCAAGAACGGTATATTCCGGAAGAAATAATGTGGTACCCACTAGAGGTTATCCGCCTCAAGCGCTACCCCGAACGACCAAACACAATTTTCAACCAAATCTGTACTACTATCCAAACCAAGTACAGAAACCAGCAATCCCACCAAGGACATTCGAAACAACACTAACCCGACATAACCCACCCAACCAAACCCATACAAATCAATCAGGAGCACAAGCCTCCTTCAACCCTAACCCACCTCCCAGACCCCAACCAAAGCCAACACCCATGGATGTAGACCAATCCATTCGATCACGTCATGTTAACTATATGAATAGACCCCATGATAACAATTTCGTAGGGAAACGACCACTAAGCAACGCAAACGTTCAAAACGCTAATAAGATGCAACGCCAATTCAACATACAATCAGAAGTGGACGAAGAACAAGAATATTTTCAGGCAGCGGAAGAGAATGGAATAAATGAATTAGAGGAAGAAGCTTCATGGCAAGCGGAATCCGAACAACAAGAATCCATTGATATGTCAGAATTATATTTTTTAGAATAAACCGTTCCTCCTTACCCTACTTCAAAGTAACTATGGGGAACGGCAAAACTCTGAAATTTTTAATCGACACGGGCTCAAATCAAAATTATATTCAAGCACAACTAGTACCAAACCCAAAACCCAATAGTAACAGTTTTACAGTAAACTCAGTAGGAGGAAACAATGAAATAACACAACATACAATAGTTAAACTTCCCAACATATCGGAAACCCCACTAAAATTTTTTCTATTAGATACACTGAAAACATTTCATGGAATTTTAGGCAATGACTCTATGAAGAAACTAGGAGCAATAATAGACGTTAAAAACGATGTTCTGATATTAGAAAAAAATAGGAAAATTAAAATCCATCAACTAGCAGCTCAAGCCGTAAACAAGATCGGCCCAATAGACGAGCATATGACAGAAACTCAAAAAGAAATAATTAAAAGTTTCACCGACACCCATAAAAACCTTTTCGCTGACCCCGAAACCAAACTAACTTACACAACCAGAGTCGTAGGAGAAATTAGAACTTCCTCCGATACCCCAGTTTACGGAAAACACTACCCATATCCAGCATCGCTTAGACAAGAAGTAGAAAAGCAAATCCAAGAAATGCTTCAAGATGGCATTATTAGACCCTCACGGTCACCCTATAATGCACCAGTTTGGGTAGTCCCGAAGAAAACAGACCCTAATGAAAAACAAAAATACAGGTTAGTTATTGATTATAGGAAGCTCAACGAGGTCACAATATCCGATCGATACCCCATCCCCGAAATAGGCGAAATAATCGCACAATTAGGAAACAATAGATTTTTCTCAGTACTAGACCTAAAAAGTGGATTTCACCAAATACCACTTAAAGAGTCAGACATGGAAAAAACTGCATTCGCAGTGAATGGAGGGAAATATGAATTTACCAGATTACCATTCGGATTAAAAAATTCACCAGCCATATTCCAAAGAGCATTAGACGACATTTTAAGGGAACACATAGGGAAAATCTGCTATGTGTACGTCGACGACATCATCGTTTTCAGCAAAACAGAAAACGATCATGCCGAAAACTTAAACAAAGTTTTCCTAACCCTACAAAAAGCCAATATGAGGATTCAAATTGACAAATGCCACTTTTTCAAGAAAGAGGTAGACTTTCTGGGATATACGATCTCAGAGGATGGAGTTAAAACCAACATCGAAAAAATCAAGGCAATTAAAAATTTCCCAATACCAAAAACACTAAAAGAACTTCGATCATTTTTAGGAATGACAAGCTATTATAGGAGATTTATTAAGGATTATGCGAAGATAGCCAAACCTCTAACTGTTCTCCTCAGAGGAGAAGAGGGACGGGTATCCAAATACAAGTCAAGCAGAATAGCCATTAACTTAGACAAAGAAGCAGCGGGTGCATTCGAAAAACTTAAAAACACGCTTATCTCTAGAGATGTAACATTAGCGTATCCAGATTTCACGAAGGAATTCCAACTTACTACAGACGCATCAAATTTTGCCATAGGTGCCGTGTTAGAACAGAATCACA
Source organism: Drosophila monieri (assembly GCA_035047585.1). Lineage (NCBI taxonomy): Eukaryota > Metazoa > Arthropoda > Insecta > Diptera > Drosophilidae > Drosophila > Drosophila monieri. Next base: position 6,129,750 of record JAWNPJ010000061.1, on the reverse strand, counting down.
GACCAATAACATTCATATCCCGTACACTCTCAAAAACGGAAGAAAACTACGCAACGAACGAAAGGGAAATGTTAGCTATCGTATGGGCCCTTCAAAGCTTAAGGCATTATCTGTACGGATATTCGAAAGTGACAATTTATACCGACCACCAACCCCTGACGTTTTCGAATAGTGCAAATAATCACAATGCCAAGCTTAAACGCTGGAGAGATATTATCGGTGAATATAGCCCCGAGATTAAATACAAGCCCGGTGTAGCTAATGTAGTAGCAGACGCCCTATCCAGAGCTCGACCAGAAATTAATTCAATCCATTCAGACTCTACAATTCACAGCGACGAAAGTTCTTCACATAACCTAATATTTTCAGTAGAAGCCCCCATAAACATATTTAAAAACCAACTTTTTTTATTAAAAGAAAACACTGATTCATATAATCTCGAAACTCCATTCCCAACTTTCTATCGTCATATAATAAAAAAGAATTCTTACACGGAACAAGAAATCATAAATATACTCCGCGTCCGACTAGATCCCAGAATTATCAATGGTATCTACACTTCAGAAGAAATAATGGCCAAAATTCAAGCTATTTACCCTACAAACTTCAAGTCTTACAAAGTTAGGTTTACTAGTAATCAGGTTGAAGATGTAACCTCAGAAACAACCCAGAACCAAATCATTATATTAGAGCATAAAAGGGCACACAGGGACGCGAAAGAAAACAAAATACAGATATTTAAGAAATATTTCTTCCCGCAAGCTCAAAGAAAAATCCATGCAATAGTCCAATCTTGTCAAACCTGTAGAGAATCAAAATACGAAAGACACCCACCAAAAGGGGCAATCCAACCAACTCCCATCCCTAAGTACCCAGGAGAAATCATCCACATAGACATTTACATTACAGAAAAACATAATATTTTAACTGGTCTCGACAAGTTCTCTAAATACGCCCAAATCAAGATATTAAAGTCAAGAGCCTCCGAGGATATCAAAACTCCTCTGAGAGAAATGCTGATAGCTTTCGGTATGCCCAAGTGGGTAGTAATGGATAACGAACGCGCCTTAAACTCTGCTGCGATTCGATTCCTTTTAGAAGATCAACTTAAAATAGCAGTCCATACAACAGCCCCATACGCTTCAACAAGCAACGGCCAAGTAGAACGATTTCACTCAACTCTTTCTGAAATCATGAGATGCATTAAAAAAGATAACGGAAGTATAACATTCGAAGACTTAATTTTTAAATCAGTCGAAGAATACAATAGGTCTATTCATTCAGTAATAAAGGAAAAGCCAGTTGAGGTGTTTTTCAGAAGCCCCACTCCGAACACTACGGAAGATATAGAAAAACAGCGTACCGAAATCAGGGAGAAAATAAAGAAAAAACAAGTAGCCGACTTAGAATATCATAACCAGGATAAAGAACAGCCAAAACAATACGAGACAGGAGATATAATTCATGTAAAAATTGACAAAAGACTAGGTAGCAAACTTACCCCACGCTATAGAAAAGAAACAGTAAAGGAAAATAATAACACTACAATTAAAACTCAATCCGGGAAAGTAATACACAAGAATAACATTAGAAACTAACTTTCAGACTATTCATACCAACTTGCCTGGGTCTGTCCACAGTTCTCGACTATTCCAACTCACAGGTGATTTCACTTGAAACTGGACGTGCGGCCAAACAAGAGGGAACATTTAAAATCATCCATACATTTGACATAAAAGAATACCACAACACATTTGACCAACTTCAACAGGGACTAAACAACCTCACTCCATCACATCATCTGCACCCTTACTTGTCTTATGAATTATCTCAAATAAAACAAAACCTTCTCAAATTAAGAACGAACAATAGGCAAAAAAGAGCAATAGAAATCTTAGGATCGGCATGGAAATGGTTGGCAGGATCACCGGACCACCATGACCACGAAATATTAAAAAACAAAATAAACGGACAATTAGAAAATAATAACAAACAAGTTATAATAAATAAACTTTTAAGCGAGAAAATTAATCAAATAAGTAACGTAACGAATGCTATTCTAAAAGTAACTCAAAATTCAAAAGAAATAATTAACGAAGAGGCAAATATTCTTAGATATAAAATTCAAATAATAAAAGAAGAAATCTCCAATATACTACATGCTATAACTTGGGCCAAAACAAATATTGTAAACTCTTTTATATTCTCAACAATTGAAACGAATATTATAGAAAAAATTTTTAATAAAGAACATAACCTATTCATTAATATTGAAGAACTATTAGAATTTTCAAAAGTCAAACTTGCATCAAACATTAACGACCTTCTGTATATCATAAGTATCCCAATAATAAGTAACGAAACATGTAGAACTCTATTAGTCAAAGCAGTAAAAAAAGCTCAAGTAATAAATGACATAAAATTCGAAAACTTGTTAGAATGTAAGAAAGAACTATTTGCGATATCGAAACCATGTGAATCGCATAACGATAGAACAATTTGTGTCAAGGAAAAACTCTTAGACTTAAGCAACGACACTTGTGTGAGCGCTCTATTAAACTTAAGACCACCGGAATGCAAGGCAATCAATAGTCAACACGTGCCCGATTTTGAGGAATTACTACCGGGTACACTGATGCTGAACGACTTTAATGGAATGGTGTCATTAGACGGAAAAAACCTTAATCTCCAAGGATCATTCATCATCCAGTACAGAAACTCCACAGTACAAATTGGCGAAAACATCTACAGAACAGAAGAAGTCACTGTAGTGGAGCCAGAACCCCCGCTTTTCCAACTCTCAGAAGCAAACCCTAAAATTAAGGAAGTCCTCTCCCTTCAACTAATCAAGGAACTAAATATAAATAACACCAAGATCCTGAACAAAATTAAGGAAGAGAAGGCCATCGAGGTACCCGTGAATTATACGTCAGCCACTATCCTGCTCATAATGATCATAAGTCTGATCACAATGCTAGCTAGAAAGTGCAAACTAAAAGAAGCTGCCCCAAAAACAACAAAAGCACCGGCCGATTCATCCTCACCAAACCCAGTTCTCTTCTACGTTGCGAACGAGGACGCCCGCGTTTAAGGGGGGAAGAGTTAACACCTAAAATGTCAAATACTAAATTAGTTAATAAAACGTTAAGTCCAGTCACATGCCCATAAGTTCTTAATAGCAACAGAGCTTACGCAACCACATTGAGTGCACCGTGCACCGGACGCAATATGATGCCGTGGCACCAATAAGGGTCACACGGATCGAAAGACACGTGCGCTGAGTATGCATTGATTATGCTTGCGAGCCGAGTAAGCATTGATTATGCTTGCGATCGTGGGAAAGCCAAAAGAAAGAAAACACCAAAATATTTGGCAAGCTCACTGAACCCACTGGCAAGTACATCTACCAACAACATAATGTACTTGCATTGACCAATTAGGAGCAAAGACATGGACTTTAGTTACAGCAACAACACCAGCTACCAATGACATCGAGGGACGCCAGCAGCAGCAGCGACCGGGACTGCGATCGCGGCAGCGACGGAGCGACACATAGGTTTAGTTATAAATTATAAGAATCATAATTGTCAGTTCTAATTCGACACTCAAATAAACATAACAAAAAAGATTAATTCTTTTTTTAAAAGAATACTAATATAATCTTTTTAACTTATATATATCTAATATATATTATATATATATCTAATATATATTATATATATATCTAATATATATGTATTAATAACTGAAACTAAACTCTCAATCTCAAGCCTTGCTCCTCGCATATCGCTGAACATTTTGGGTTTTGCGGTTGGCCGAGATGATTGTTCGGTAATTGGTTTCAATGCTTTCCGACCACATTTTCCCAACTACTACTACTCTGAGTTATAGTCCTCGTCCTGAACATCCTTCCGGCCCACTCCACCCCCATTTTTGAGGAAATTTATGGCACTTGAAGTGTACTCTTCATGATGCAAGAAAAGTCTGCTTTTAAGTCCCTAAACTTTTCACTTTTTTTAGTATTTTTATGGGTTTTAGTTTTTTTAAAAAGGATAATTAAATCCTTGAAGAAACCATCCAATTTCCACTACATATCATTACATTGTTTGCCACTTGAAGAGCCCTTGACTTTGGCCCATTGAGCTCGTTGAGATTCGTCAATTGTGTTGATTATTGGCATTTTTTATTAAAAATAATCTGCATCTCTTGTTATTGTTGTTAGTTTGATAATTATTATTGCCTTTGATTGGCCACCGAGTGGGATGAATAATAACAAGAGCCAGCGACACTGGTTACATGGAATTGCAATTAAAATGTGCAGCCTGAAAGCCCGAAAGGCATTTTGTGCCTCAAACAGTGGCTGGGGGATTGTCCTTAAAGGATAATCAACTATTTACCAAGTTATTTGGTTCCAAACTTGGATTTAGGGATTCATTTTGTGGAATAGACTTTATTTTTGGGCTATTAGGAATTAGGAATTGTGTGCCCAGAGATTGATTTAAGCTTTTAGATGGAAATACGGTCACACTTAAAGGATAATCAACTATTTACCAAGTTATTTGGTTCCAAATACACATCCTATAAGCTTTTCACTTGGATTTAGGGATTAATTTTGTGAAAAAGACTTTATTTTTGGGCTATTGGGAATTAGGAATTGTGTGCCCAGAGATTGATTTAAGCTTTTAGATGGAAATACGGTCACACTTAAAGGATAATCAACTATTTACCAAGTTATTTGGTTCCAAACTTGGATTTAGGGATTCATTTTGTGAAATAGACTTTATTTTTGGGCTATTAGGAATTAGAATTGTGTGCCCAGAGATTGATTTAAGCTTTTAGATGGAAATACGGTCACACTTAAAGGATAATCAACTATTTACCAAGTTATTTGGTTCCAAATACACATCCTATAAGCCTTTCACTTGGATTTAGGGATTAATTTTGTGAAATAGACTTTATTTTTGGGCTATTGGGAATTGGGAAATCTCTTAGGTGTGCCCAGAGATTTATTAGATGCAAATACGGTCACACTTGGCTCTATTTTTTCTATCTAGAATGCTTATCTCGCACTCTGTGGACATATCTCCCCCTTTAGCCCCAAAAAAACCCCTCCAATTTCCATGGAAAACCCTAAAGTCAATTTGCGAAGCACACCCATCTCTTTCGCTCGCTGTAGTGCCGTCTCTTTTAGGCGTGAATCGAATGTCAGTACGGTCGCCTTGGGTCATTGATACGCAAACGAAAAGCTTGAGAAAATTGACAAATAGGCGACACTCAAATATTTACCCAACTCACACACTCTCCCACTTGGTTTGGCGGTTCATTGCCTTTTGGTGGACAGAGATGGCCGTCTTGGCGAGTGACAGAGACAGCCTCTATAATAAATCCTTATCTTATCTAAAATTTTTCCGTTATTTACCTTGGCGCTATATTGGATTTGTGATAATTTGCATATCGCAGAACCAGAGTTGCCAAAACACAGCCACATTTTAATGAGAGCGATTAAGTAGTAAATTATTTTAAAAGCCACAGCCATTAAAAAGGAAGCCAACAAAAAGTACCCAAATTGTTTTATGGTCAGGCTTTTGTTTGTTTTTTTAAATTAAATCGTTTCCGAATGGCTAAGTAGCTCACATGACTAAATAATCGACGTACTTGGAATAATAAATTAACTTGCTCCACGGGGCGAGTGTCTATTATGTTTTGGTATATTTTTAGTATATTATACGGACTCTCTGATCTCATTCCCTTTCATTCTTATCCCCGTTCTCATCTCCTTTGTTTGTTCTATCCACTCTAATAGAGTTGCCTTTTCTTTTCGAGAAGAAAATGTCTTCGGAGTGTCATCTTCTTTGATTTTAATTGCATTTCCATTTCCATTTCCATGTCGTGCCCCCCTGTCCTCGATACCCGATACTCTCGACATTCGATGTCCGTAATTCAATTGTCCAAGTTCGCATCGATGCCCTCAAAAATAACGCTCTCTAGCTGTCTCTGTCTCTAGCTGTCATCTCTCTCCATTGATTGCGAAAAGCTACTGAGAGGTTTGTCCCAAAAATGTTGATTCAATTATTCAAGGTGACGGCTACGGGAGGACTGACTACGCATCTCAAATAATTGAGTTTCATTTTTTATCAATCTCTCTCTTTTTTACATTTTTTTATTGCCATCTTTGTTGTTGTTGTAGTTGTTGTTGTTTTTTTACAATCTGATTACGTCAACCGTGCAACATTGTCGCCTTTGATTGACTTCCAGGCATTGAAAATTGACCATCAGCCATAAAATGTTGCATGCAAATGGTCGTCAAATCAACGAAAATAATAAAACTACAAAATTAAGCATCAATTGAAAATTCAGTACATTTTTTTTTTTCAATTTCAGATTTCAATTTCTCTTATTTTTTTTTTTTTTCAATCGATTTTAATGGATTTGAAAACAATGGGCGAGTTGGTCGATTTTCAACCAAGAGTTCATTCAAACTGTAACTAAAGGATAATTACCGGCAGGACAATGGGATGGATATAATATTTAGGGCACAAAATGTCCTTACTAAAAATTACTAAGGGAAATTGTCACAAAATATCATTTTTTATCCAAAAAGAAGCTGAAAGTCTGTGGAAGTAGAACTAAATATTATTTTTTTTCATTAATTTTTTATTAATAAAAAATAATAAATTATTCCCCAAATAAGCTAAAAGTCATTAGAACTAAATATTATTTTTTTCTTTAATTTTTTATTAATAAAAAATAATAAATTATTCTCCAAATAAGCTTAAAGTCATTAGAACTAAATATTATTTTTTTTTTCATTAATTTTTTATTAATAAAAAATAATAAATTATTCTCCAAATAAGCTAAAAGTCATTAGAACTAAATATTATTTTTTTCACAACAATTGGCCACAAAAAAGTGTCAAATATTCATAATAAAATAATTTTAATAATTTTAATAATAAAAAATAGGCTGAAACTCACTAGTAGCTTGTATTAGACCTTTACCAACCCGATCTCCTTAATTTTAATTTAAATTCCCAACAAAATAAGCAAATATTAAGGCTTAAACGATCATAACGACAGACTTTGAGGTATCTCTGTTGAAGCCCTGCTTGCCACTGCTTGCTCTGGCATTGCATTGGACGCTAGTTAAGTGTAGCAATTTGTGAATTAATAAACTTTGATTAGAATGTTTGTGGACAAATACCACAACAAAGGCCAAAACAAACGCCGGAAAAAAGACTAGCATGGAGAGTGGGAGAGAGGAATAAATAAAACACAGATTCCGGGACCATAAATAGAGCAAAACAGTGACAATAACCAGCGACAACAACGTCCAACAACCAACAACCAACAACAAATAGCCACGATAATGTCAATTATTATTAACACGAAAAGCGCACGCACTCGATCTCCAACAAGGGAGGGAGTGGTCAGTGGGCAGTGGGTAGTGGGCAGTGGGGGGTGGTGCTCCCTTTATTCTGACTCTCCCCCCCCAAAACCAAGCCCCTGGCTTTTTTTCGGTCATGCATGAGCAATTTTCGTGGTCAATGGCGTTGAACAGCCCACATCCCCACCCACTTCCACTTCCACTTCCAGCCCGCTTGACCACAGGCACCAATGACAACTACAGTGGAGACTGGCTAGAAGGGATGGCCAATACTATTGAACTCATTTTTTAAATAATTATTTAACAAAAATATTTAGAAGAATATAAAAAGTACAAACTTGACTTTAAAAATTAAATAAAAAATAAAATTAAATCATTTTGAACAACAAAAGTATTCTCAGTTGTAGATTTTAATTGAAAAAGTTTAACTAAAACTTGAACTTTAATGTTTTAAAGGTTAAAAGTTAAAAGAATAATAACTTATCTTAATAAAAAAAAGATTAAAGATTTAATCTTTAGAGTTTAAAAGTTAAAATATTAAAATCTTAAAAGTACAAGAGGTGTATAGATAATCATTTAAGATTAAAGGTAAAACCTTAAGCAAATGGTTTGGATTATTTTATATTTCTTTTAAATTTCTTAAAAATAAAATCCTAAAATATTTTTTAAAATTAAATAAAATAAATAATATTTATAAAATAGCTTTAAAAATGTCCAACTAAAACCACAAAAATAGTTCTTACATCCCAAATCAAGTATACGCCCTGTTGCCCCTATGTTGCCCCTAAATATCCTTTCACGCCAGTCTCCACTGTACTGTGGTTTAAGGTGGTTACGTTGGGGACACAATCGCCTGCAGTTTGGCGACCGGCAACACACAACAATAGAAACAACAACAAAAAAAGCCAAACAACTAGCCACAAATCAAAAAAAAAAAAAAAAAAAAAAAAGTCTAATTTTTTTTGTAAAATTCTCTTTTTGAATTTTCCAGCAAACGATTTTAGTATCGAGAGCCCGAGAGTCCCCCCCTTTAATACCTCGTGATGTTTAAATAGCCGAAAATTGGCAACATTTAAAGGCCACGCCCATAATTAGCCGGCTGGGGAGGAGGGGGGAGGTGGTCTAACCCTAATAGTTAGTTCGTTAGAGTCTGTTTGTGCGGGAGTGCGGGCCCAGTTAGTTCGACTGACTTTTGGCTAATTAATAGGCGCGTGTTGGCAACAATATGCGAAAATCTACGTGGCTGCCAGGGCGAACATTTTTTTTTTTTTTTCAACAAACTGTCCAAAAAGCTGTGAACTTTTCCTCCACACACACACAAACACACACACACACACACACACACACACAGACACACAAAATATAAATATATCTATAAATATCTATCTATAAATATATAAATATACAAAATATATCAGTTTTGATTTATTTAAGAGGCAATTAATGAGTAAAAAATTTAATTAAAAAATGTTAAATTTCATAATAATTTATGTCAAGGTGAAGGGAAATTTAGAATTAGGAAGTTTTTTAGAGCTCTCTGTGAGGTTTCTTGGCTTAAAACTATAAAAAATTAGAAATAAAAAATAGTTTAAAAATTAACCAAAAAAAAAAATAATAATAATATAAAATAAAATTAATTACAATTAATTATAAGAATAAGAATTATAAGTTTATGCCTAAAAAAAATATAAAAAGTTAAAATATATTATTAATACAAGAATATTTTATGTTTCTTTTTTTATATTTTATTTATATTATATTTTTAAATAAAAAAAAACAAATTTTTTTAATAATAAACAAAGCAACTAAAGTCCAGTCATAATATTTAGTCACAAAACCTAAAAAAATATTTATTTCCCTTTTAACACTTTTCCTAGAAATAATTTCCCAGAAACCACTCGTATGGCAACAAAGTATCTCTAAACCTATGCATTTTTTATATAAAATTATATATAATTTTGTAGCAAAAAAAAAAAGAAATATCATTAAGTAAAGTCTCCCCTTTTCTCTCTAAATAATGAACTCGCCGAGTGGAAAACATTTTAATTGAATGCAAGAGAAATAAATTGAATCTGCCTTAAACAAAACCCTCGTCGCATCGACGGCCTCAATCAAATTAAAGATTTATGATCCCCAAGCGAAAAAATTCTAGACAAAACAATGAATACCAATTAGAGGAATCCGTGAGCCAAGTTCCGGAAAAAGAGTGTACGGCGGAGGGGCGACTGCTATTCGACTGCTAACCGGCTTGATTAGATCAGCAGTCGGACAAAGAGTAAAAAGTGAATAAATATTCTTTTTTTTTTTTTTTACTTTTTTTACTGCTACTGCTGCTTCTAATTGACGTAAATTAATAAGCAAGCAAGCAGGTCTCCCCCTCCACCACCTTTGCCATCTAATGTCAATGAAAGTCACATTCAGCGAAGCCCCAAAGGTCAACCCAGAACCCAGATCCCACTCCCCCCCATCAGTGTCAAGGATGAAAAAAAATCAACACAAATTATCATTAAAAATGGAAAAGGTCTTTCCTCAAAAATACTCTCCTTTTAAATACATTCTTCTTCTGTTTCTGTTTCTGTTTCTGTTTAAACTTTAAAGTATTTTTTAATTTGTTTCTCCCTTTGTTGGCTTCCATTTCTCTTTCTTTCTTTCTTTTTTTTTTCTTTTTTTGCATTTTATTATTTAAATTTTTACTTATTTTTCAGTTTCCCTATTTTGCTTTTTTTAAGCGGCGCCTTTTTTGTGGGCGGCTGGAGTCATTAAGTCAGCTTTGTTCCGCCTCAATGCCCGCCGCCTTCCCTCCCCCCACTGGCCTCTATCCCCCCCTTGAATCTGAACCAAAGCGGGGCTTCCGAGGGGGGGTGTGTGGGGGGTAACCCACATAGAACCAAAACAAAGGCCAAACAACAACAAAATGGCAGCTGGAATGGCTGCAAAGAATTAGGAAAAAATTAAATCTGTGGCAGCCTCTGAAAATTAACTATTTTCTCAGTGTAGGGGGGTTACAGCATTAACTTGCATTAAAATAATACTTTTTAGTCACATTTTTCGAATCTTAATAAAAAAAATAAATATTTCTTATATTAAATAAAAAATATTATATAAAAAATATTATAAAAAATAATACAAATATTTTATAAAATTAAATATAACTTTTTAATCAAATATTTGGCTAATGGAAAACATTATTTTTAAAATAACATTGCAGTATTTTTTATTTAGTTCAGAATAGTGCCTCCTTTATATCCTCCCAGTATGTTTTTAGTCTTTAATAAAAAAAAATACTATATAGAATACTAAAAATACTATATATAATATTAAAATACTATATATATAATACTAAAACACTATATATAATACTAAAATACTATATATAACACTAAAATACCATATATAATACTAAAATACCATATATAATACTAAAATACTATGTATAATACTGTAAATAAAATTAATAAGTTTTGAATTAAAAAAAAAATACTATCTCCAAGTAAATTATTTAAAAGATTTTTATTTCTAAGAAAAATATGCAACAAAATGAAGAAATTTAATCCTGAGTCCCTCTTAAGTGCCTCCCCCCTTTATACCTCCCTGCAGTACCCTCTAATATTTTTAATGCAATAATCCAAAATTAAATACGATTTCCTCACGCAAAAACTCCTCATAATTCCCGAGTCCTGCAATGTCCAATGAAAAATGCACAAATCTGTTTGCGTGAAAAACACAGAAAGATGTTTTTAGTTGCAGGACATAATCATTTCATTAATATCCTGCCACCCACTGCCCACACTTGAGAAAATGACCAAAAAAAAGATAAAATTAAAACAGAAGGCGAAAAGGAGCTGAAGAGCAAGGACTCCACTAACAGGACAGAAGAGAAACTCATAATTGCACGCTAAACGCCATTTGAGTGGACATTTTTGTGAAAAACAACTCTGGCAACAAAGTCAAAGGGAAGCGCCGGCAAGGGTGGCCCCAAAAGGGTCAGCATGGGGCATGGGGCAGGGGTTCAAGTTGCCAGGCTGGAATTTTAATGAGTGGGCGGCAGGTGGCAAGTGCAGCACAAAACGAACCCAAATCCCAGCCAAAGGTGGACACTAAAAAATGTTTAAGAAATTGTTTGGCCAGAAATATCTTAAGAATCGAATTCTAAATACCCTAGGAATTGAAAAAAGTGTGACCATCAATTAGAAAAATCCCAAGACATGTTTCAACACGTTTTATAAACAATTTCCATAAAATATTTATTTGTTTTTGTAAGAAAGTTTAAGTAATTACCTTAAATAGTAAAAAGTATATTTTTGTATCTTTTTAAAGTTCAAAATTAATATTTACCTGTAAAAAAAAGAAAGAAAAAATAATTAGTATTTTATACTAAAAGAGTTAATACTAAAACTAATACTATAAAATACTTAAAATATTATTTCCCCAAGTCCTATAATAGATCTCCCCCAAGACCCTTCCAGGGTATCAACAAGTTAGCTTGGAGCCTCATAAAAAAGGCGTGGCATTAGTAGGGCGTCAGGTGATTAACGGGGGTTTCGGCTGTTTATTTTATTCCATTTTTTAGTGCACTTTTCCTTGCCATCCCCCACCCTGCCACTCTGCCACTCTGCCAGGTGGTCCTCCATCCACGGGACAGAATGTGAAACAAAAGTTAATTTAAAAATACTGAAGACACTCGAGGGACTAGGAGCTGAAGCCGATACTGAAAAAATACTAAAAAGCAAAAAGGCAAAAAGGGAAATTCTTAGTCCTTTTTTTCCTTTTCACTTTTTTGCTTTTGAGTATTTATTTTTTTAGCCGGCAAATAAGTGGCAGATGAAGTGCAAGATGACATCCCGAAGAGTCACCTTGGCTGCCATTTCGTTGTGTAATCAATCATTGAAGTTGTTCCTCCTCTCCATCCATCTCCCGGGGAAAAAGTGAAAAAAAGGAAAACAATGGACTGACTTCATTGACTTTCTTAGTCAAAGTCTGGCGAGTAATTAAAAACTTTTTGTTTAAAAACTAGGGGGCTCTTAGATAGAGATTCTCTATGCTTGAGTAGATCGTTTAATGGATTTGGCGATTGGGAAAAAATACCAGAAAATTGCCACCATGGGGGCTCGATTCTGGCCTTTGCAATTGGCATTTGTCTATCTTTAATTTTTTTTAATTTTTAAGATTGAGCAAGATTTTTGGAGGTATTTATTGAGAAGGTTACTAGCTAGCTGGTATTTTTTTTATGAATACTAGTTATGTGTGCTTTCATCTTTGAAGTTGGCTAATGGTTATGACCAGGCTTTAATGTTTACCAACTGGTTCTGGCCCTCATCATTATTATCATCTCTGGCTTTTAGTTCGTTCTTGTGGGTTACACTGAGAAAAAGATTATTTCATAAAAAAATGGTATTTTTTTTATCTTTCTTAAATCTTTTTCAACCTCTAACGGTTTAAATTCCTTGACTAACTAAACTGCATTTAGTTCAAATATGTCACACGCCTACTTTCCAACAAAAACTAAAAAAAAAGCCACTAGAAAATTTGCATTCTGAAGCTATTTTTGTAGTTTTTTTATATATTTTTTTTGTGTTAGAGACCGGAAGGCAAAACTGCCGCCAGCCGCTAGATGTCGCCACTCCACGCCACTTGGCACTTCTGGCCAACTCCCTCGCCTGCCCCCCGTTCGCCGTCTCTGTCGCATGTTGCGTGTGTGTCGAGTGAGTGTTGACTTTTATGGTCATTGACTTGTCCCTCTCCCTGTGGCACACATGCAACAACACCTCAAGTGCACCTGTTAGCCCGGCCGGCATTCAACAAAAGTTAAAAAATAAATTACATAAAAAAAGAGTTAAATATTTCCTTAAAAAAGTCTTAAAAAGTATTAAATATTTGTCCACAAAACCGGCTTAAAAATGTCACCATTTGTGGTTAAAAATATTTGGCCAATTTAATACAAAAAAAAAAAAAATAATTTTTTTTTTCAATCAAAAGGATCAAATGCGAACCTGGCTACCAGGAGGATATGTGTCCATCAAAGGGGCTTTCTCTGAGCAGCCGACATTCGACTCGAATGTAAATTTAAATTGCATATCCTTTTTTTTTTATTTTTTACTTTATATATAAATATTTTTATTTTTATTTATTTTTTGGTCTATGGCACCGCTAAGAGCATTAAGGGGCGCGGCTGCAAAGGATTCCCGCCCTCAAAATGGAGATGCGAAAAAATAACGTTAAATGCATAAATTCTCGCATTTATTTCATCGCATCGTCGATGCAAATTCGTTTATGCAACTCGAAACCGGGAGCTCCACAAAAAAATTAAATAAAATATATATTAAAAAAAAAAACAAAAATAAATAAATAAAGGGGAGTGTCGTACGGAAGACTGTCCTCTGGCCGTAGGCTTCCCGGAGGGAGAAAGCGAAAAAGTAATCATAAAAAATCACGACCCAAATGCTTTTTTCCTCTCGATGTCCAAAAAGAACACGGCTGGTGATGCCTGTTGGCGGGCAAAGTGCTTTTTTGCGCTTTTCACCCAGAAAATTGTGCCATTCAATTAATTTTGCTGCTGTTTGCCGATACATACAGTGCGTTTCATGAGCGTAGCTGTCAATCCCACAATTCCTAGGATTATGGTGGAGGGTTATGGGAGAGTCTACCTAAAGGGTTTTCTTAAAAAAAGAATAAAACTATTTTCCAACAGAAGATATAAAAGATATTTCATATTCCAATCCACAGGTGTTTCGGGTTCTACAGATAATCCCATCTATTTTGGAGACAAAAAATATTATTTTGTATTTTTGCAAAAATTAAATCCGTTTCAGCCTCAAACGCGGTCTGATAGTTGATTAAAAAATAATAATAAACAGCCATGGCGGCCGAAATGAATTGAGTGAAAAGTAAAAGGCGTCGGAGGCGTGGGGGCATGGTGGAGAAATCGATTTAATCCCCCCCCAGAGCCCTTTTTTCGGCCAAACTATTTGCCCAACAAGGGAATCCAAAAAATAAAACAATGTACTGTGTGCCTATGTATGGCAAACATGAAAGGGAATATATTTGGGCAGTGGGCAGGGCAATCGACTTGCTATCAATTAAATCGATAAACTATCGATAAGTTCAGGGGCTTTATAGACTTCATCTGTAGATCGTAACTGTCTAGTCCCCTTCATTCCATAAATTATAATAATATATTTCTACCTATGAGTTCTACTATGAGTTGTCCCACAATTAATCAAGTACCTACCAATTAAATCGATACACTATCGATAAGTTCAGGTGCCTTATAGACTTTATATATTAATCATAACTCTCAAGCCCCCTTTATACTTAAAATTATAATAATATATTGTATCTATGGCCTCTACCCTGTGGCATAATTAACCGATTGACCACCAATCGATAAAGTATCGATATATTCGATGACTGATAACCTCCATCTACAAATTATAGCCCTTACAAAAGTGTCAAGCCCTCTTCAAGCCCTCTTCAAGCCCTCTCGCTGAGTGCCACCATAATTTATCGATTTCCTATCAATTAAATCGATTAAGTATCGATATATTCGATGACCCGATAAACTCCCTGTACTAATTACAACTTTCGCAAAAGTGTCAAGCCCTTTTGAAGCCCTCGTCATGCCTTAAATTATAAAATAATTTGCTTTGACATTAAATAAACCGATTTTGGGAAATTATCGATTGCGAGGGGAGGCCAAAAAGTTGGTCTCGATTGAAAAATGGCCGTCAAAAGTCCAATCAAAATCTCATTATTGACATTGATGTCGGCTTACAATCGTTAGCTTGTTGTTATTTTAGTTTTTGCCCAGCCCTGCCCTATGGGGACCTTTAACCCCATAGTCCCCCACCCCTTAACCCATTTCGACAACCCTTTTTCATCATCTCTCTCGCATCAAAAGCGTTGTCGTCGTCATCAGCGCCTTGCTGGTTACATAAATTTGCATTGTTGCCGGCGATGCCGCGCTGTGTGTAATTAATTATTCAAAAACAATTAACTTTGCCAGCCGACACACCAACACACACATATATTTACCTGAACACATACACACATACATACATATATGGTGGAAACAACGAGGACAGGCATTAGAAAGCACAGTTAGAATGCATAAAATATGCGGTATTCGGTATGTATGTGAAGGTATTTATGTTGCCATACTATTCGGGATACAGTAGAGAGTCTATAACCAGCCCACCCACCCACTTGCCACCCCCCCTTGGACAGCCCTCGCACGAAGTAGAGGAGAAAGTTTGCCAAAAATTCTGTTTAAATTTCAATTAAAACAATTTCAACTCGAAATATTTTATATATTATTAAATTGCTAATTAAAAATAAACAATCTACTAAAAAATATATCAAATAAAATATTAAAAACAATTTAGAAAGTGTGAGAGAGGTGCTTAGGTAATTAGTTGCCAAAAAAGCATAAAGAAAGTAGGAAAGTAGTTAGTGTTTTCCCTTTAAACTTTCTAATCATTACTTAAATTATTAATTTATTATTTTATTTATTAATAAACAAACTACAATTGCTGGAAATTAGCTTTGGGCCGCCTGTGTAATAGCCAGAAATAATTAATTTAGGACGTCCTGCCCCGAATCGACCCGAAGCCTGATCCTTCCACCCACAACTCCTTGTCCGATTAGATGATTTATTTATTTATTTAACATTTCCTTGTTATTATCATCAAAGCCCTCCCTTTGGATTTCTGTAATTCGATTCCCAATAGCTTCGATTTATTATTAAAAATTTTTGTTTTATTATTTCGATGCTTTTTTGCTGAAACAGAACTGCTAATAGGGGTAGGGGGGGGTGGTGCCGCTTTGAATGTCACTTAGAGGAGAATCGTTTACCAAAACAAAAAAAAGCACTTCTAAGCGGTTTATGTCTGTTATCAAAATGTTAATACCCATCGATAAATATTGCAATTTCTGAATTTTTGTATTTGCTTTGCTTTGATATTTTGGCCATAATTGAAAACGCTCTCCCCCTCCCCCCGACTCCAGTATTTATTTAAATTAAATGCAGAAAACTACACGGCTACATGCAAGAAAATTCCAATAACATTCGCAGGTGTTCTGCTGCTCCTCCCAACCAAATGTAATAAAATGTCCGGCCGAGCGGAAAAAAATAATAAAGAAAATTTTCCATTTAGATGCACGCGGCATCCGGTTCAAAATAAAAAATTCAACAAAAATCTAGAAGAAAAAAATATCAAAAATAAATAATAAATAGAAAAAATTGCAACCTAAAGTAAAGAATTTATGGACCAATACACACAAATGAAGTGAAGCTTTTGGAAATAAAATTTCAATAAATAGTTTACTTTAAAATATAGAATTTTAAAACCAAAGGCCACTTGATTGGATTTTGGCTTTTCAATGCTGGCCAATTAAGGCCTCAAATCGAGACTAAATTGTGATTTCAGGATGGGAGTCCATCTTGGAGGCGATCTAATCAACAGTGACTACCATTTATTGCCCGCTTGTTTTTGATTAATTAATTCGTAATGATTTTGTTATGAAATCGGGGCATTCGGTGGCTATTTTGAGAGACTAAACGATGCATCCTGTCTATTAAATAATTATAAATAATTAACAATCGGCTGAAATGTCTCAATTATCAAAGCCTGCCATCTACACGAGGGAATAATAGTTCCGTGTAGAGTATCTATTTTATCTACATTTTGGAGTGGAACTTCAAGTTTATTATTTTTAAATAAATTATTTTTAAGCTAAAACCTAACAAGTATCTTTTAATAAAAATATCTACAACCTGAAACAAAAAAATATTTCCTTGGCAATTTTAATTCCACAAGTTCCGTCAATAAAATCCCCAATGGGTCCACTTTATTTCCCAGCCTAAGGGAGTGCCTCTGCTCTCGGCCCCCCTTGCGGATGGCACCGTCGCGCTCCCGCTCTCCCAGTCGCTCTCACGACAGTGCAGATGCACTGAGAGGCGATTGTCTGTCGGCTTGTAATTGTTTTTGCCGTTGTTGTTATTGTTGCTGTTTGTTTGAAACGGTGATCGCCGGTACCAGGCACCGAACGCTGCACGACAGAGTGAGGGAGCGCGCGCGCGAGATGCCCCAACCCAGAGACAGAGGAAAGACATAAAGGAAAAAAATAAATAAATGAATGAAAAAAAAAACAAACAAGAAAAACAACAAAGCTCAAGAACACACAAACAGTGTAAAGCGAAAATATTGTTTATAACTATACTACAAAAACAAAAACAACAAAAACAACAACAACAACAAATAAGAAATAATAAAAATACCTTTTGCAGGAAAGAGATGGAAGAAGCGAGACATGTGACCGGCCATTAAAAAAAGTAAAAACCCCAAAGCTCTAAAACAAAAACAAAAAGTACCGGCTGACCTATGATGTTATTACCGGCACTTCCCCTCCCACTCGCACCTTTTACAAGCGATCATCTCTTTTGACTCTACCTCTCGGTCTCTCCCGCCACCGAAGCGCAACGAAAGAGGTGTGGGGCGACTGCAAGAGAGGCTCCAAAACCAAAGAGCAGCATCCAAGCCACCAGTGATGATCCGATACTAATAGTTTTTAAATGTAATAAATATTTTAGATAAAATAATTATTAATTATTTTATATTTATTTTTACATTTATCTTTTCTTAAATATTTTTTAAAAATAAATTAACAAATAAAAGCCTTGGCATCTCTGATGCATAGGTGCCACCATTAAAGCCGGCCGGCTAGCTCAAAGTTGAAAAAAAAAAGGCAGCCAAGCGCAGCGACTGCACTAGGAGATTGCAGTTTGAACTGGTTTCACCTGAGCTTGTCAACTGTGTGGCAGGGTGGCAGGGTGGCAGGAACGCGGGGCAAAGGCCGCTAGGTCTGGCTAGAAATTAACTGGGACTTAAGATCGCCTTGGAGCCGAGCCGGTGTGGGGGAGCAGAGTTTGTAAGAGAGCGAGATGTTTATAATATACATATGTATGTATGTGTGTGTGTGTGTGTGCTTTATAGCCAATGAACACACAAATTGACATTGGCATGGAATTTAAATGGCCGCGACCGTTTTTTGCTTTGAACAGTTGCCAAACAGTTAAGCGAAAGTGCATCAAAAAGGCATGACTAAACAATACACTCAAAGAAAGGATACTAATGTTTAGTTGGAGAATAAAAAAAGAACATAATAAATAATTAAAAAAACATTATTTATAAATATTAAATAAATCTATAAATAATATAAATAAAAATAAAAATAATATTAAATAATATCCCCCACAATATATCTCAAGTCCTCAGAGAAGACTCCCCACTGTATTTGACTAACTGTACTTGATGGAAAGACTAGACTAGTCCCGTTATCTTACGCCACCACACGTGAGAAACCTCCACAGGGAGCCAATCGGGATCACGCTCTCAATAATGAGGAGCAAAGGATCACCAGAAGAGAGCAACACCCGGTAAAGGTACAGTTTATAGGAAATCAAAAGCAGCTTCAAACGAAAGTCGGACAAAAGGAATAGATGTAGAAACGAAGCTACAAATTTTGTAAGAGAAGCCACAAAATTGCGAAACACAGATACAGCAAGTAGACGAAAGAACAAAAATCTGCGAGATACGGAGAGAGAAAACGAAGTAACAAAATGGCATTGCCATTAAGAAAAGCCTGATGGCAGCGCCATCGCAGCGAGAGAGAGAGAGTGAGGGAGGGAGGGAGAATTCGAAAGATGCAAAGATGCTTCCATGCAGGTGCAGTTATTCAGAATATCAGTAGAAAACGAAAGAAAAAAAATTAAACTTATCCAAAAATCTCAATAAGATCTTATTTAAAGGATGCCTAGCTTTTTTTTTTATCATAAAACAAGAAAAACGGAAAAAAAGGAAAAAATAATTTAAATAAAAAATGTATCTCATATTTAAACGTGAATAAAAAATAATGTTTAATTGAATAATATTTAAGTAAAGAAAATACATAAATAAAAGATTAAAAATTCATAAAAAAATGTGTATTAATTAGTTAGTAATCAATACTTTATTAAATCAATGACATAATAAAATAATTTCCTCCCAAAATAAATTTGGGATTTATCGCCACACTCTGCCTAACTGTACTTGACAATGGAACGCTAGTCCCGTTACGGCAGCTCACGGGAGAGGACCCCAAAGGGAGTCTGGAAGTGGAAGAGGAAGTGGAAGAAGAAGGGCCACCCGCACGAAAGATACAGTTACTCAAAAATTGCATTTAAAAACTCATAAATTCGACTAAGCTACGAATTTTCTTAGACGGAGAGTAGGCAAAAGAACAAAAATCTGTGAGATTCGGAGAGAGAAGGCGAAGTTAATGGCAGGGCCATCGCCTCGAGAGAGAGAGAGGATGAGAGAAACAGTTCTTAAGATGCAAAGATGCTACGGCAGCCATTTAGAATAGCAATGGGAAACGGATGAAAAAAATGAAGCTAGAAAATTTATGATTTTGTTCATTTATTACCATAGGAAGACACAAAACTCACTAAAAGTTATAAAAAGATCAATAAAATATTGTTTATATAAAATAAATAATCAAAATAATTAAAAAAATACCTGTGATTTCATTTTTAATTTCTTTTTCGCCACCTACACTCCTACCCACACGAAACCGAAAGCGCGAGGAGCACCCGCTTAGCAAACACACTTTTAAAACACTCACTCGCGAAAACCCTAATCAAACACTAATCACTCACTAAATTAATCAAAGCGCAAATGAAAAAATATAAGCGGAGGTCAACTTTAACGACAGCGAAGCGAAGAAGCTAACGATGTTGACCAACGCGAGATCAGGAAGCAACTGCAGATTTTGGCAGCGGATAATTAGCGAAAAGAACAATCGGAAAAGCTGTCGGGCGCGGAGAGCGAGAGTCAAGGAGTGTTGGCCGAGAGCGAGAGAGAGTGGGAGGAAGATTGCCAAAAAGGGAAGGCGCTGACCACCCAGTGGAATATCATTCATAATCGATTAGAGGGGGTGAGGCCAAGTCCCTTAGGGATTTTAAATTAAATTAATTAACTAATTTCTGTCATAAAAGGAATCCAACTTTCTTAAAGAAAAATATTTGTAACTATTGATTTATTATTTAGTTTTAATAGTAAATACTATTATTATTTGTGGACAGTTGTAATAGTTTTCTTAATTTGACTTTAATAAAAATATTCTAATAAATTGTAAAATATTAATTCATTTATTATATCATTCACACTTAGGATTTCGTGTTAAGCTGTACATGTTGCTGCGACGCAACGCTAGTACCGTTAATGGGAGCGTGTTTGGCGAGAGGAGGCTTGGGGCACTATGGGAGAAAGGATCTCAAAGAGAGAGCAAGGTGCTTGGGCAGCAGAAAAGAAATATAATTGACCATCGAATGAAAATTAAAAAATAAACATTAACTTTTATTAAAATTACATTTTAAATTAAAATTCAATTTTAAATTAAGCAAATAACTAACAAGGCAGAAACTAAAGATTCTTGAGACCAAATAAGTAGGCAAAGGAGGCAGCGATCGGAGCGCTATTTGAAAGAGCGAGCGAGGAAGGAGCAAAGAGCGTGAGTGTAAGAGAGCGCCAGTGCTGCCCATGCCTAGTTCTTGCTCCCTTGGCTTACAGTGGAAAACATTGCCTATTTTTTAGAACTAATGTTTCAATTTATATTTTGTTTGGAGCTAAACGCTTATTGTTTTTCGCAGTGCCTGGCATTCGGAAATGGTGGCAAAGTTTGCCAAGTGCCTTTCGGCTTGCTCAAAGTATTAGCAAAGTTATTTGCCCGCAACGGGCCAGGCGACCGCAGCAGCAACAACATCTGCAGCAGCAACGGCAGAAATAGCCGTTGCAGCAACAAAAGGCAACTGCAACACACACTGCAATTAACTTTGCGGTCAACAGCCACCCACTGGCTAACTTGCTTTTGTATGTGTCCACCGTTAACACACATACATACATACATACAGAAGCAGAAGAAGAAGCAGATGCAGAAGAAGAAGAAGCAGTGGCTTTGGCTGCTGATGCTGCGGTTGCTCTTGCTGTTGCAGTTGCAGTGGCTGGTGTTGCTGCTGTTGCTGATGTTTCTGTTGTTTCTGATGTTGCTGCCGCCGTCTGTGATTAAAGGCCAAATGACAACAACAACAACAAAAAAAGAGCCAGCAGCTAAAAACTCACAGCAAACCGCTAATTGAAAGGCTTGACAGCGAATCTGGTAATACTCTAGGTTTACTTTATAGGGAAGTTATTTTCCTAGGGTTTTCCTAATTTATAGATATTAAAAATTATATAAATAAATTAAGTTTTAAATATAAAATATGATTTTTCATATTTTTAAAGTAAAAAGGAGTCATTTCGGAGTATTTTTCACAAATAATACTATTTTATCACTTCTATAGATTAAAAATTATAATATTTTTCAAAAATATTTAGAATAAGAAATTATGCTTGATTTTTAGCTTTAATTTCTAGGTTTTGAATATTATTTTCAAAATAAAATGGAGTTCATTTTCTAAAACCATATGTTTCAATAACATTTTTCCTCTTTTTCAAGTTTTAAGAACATAATATTTTTAAAATATATAGAAAAAAAGATTTTGTCATTATCTTCAATCTATTAATTGAGAATATTTTTAAAATATTATATGCAAATGAATAGTATAGCCTAGTATGCCCCCTTTAGACCTACATTGCAGGGCATCACGTTAGCAGTCCAGTGACATCGTCGTCAACTGCATTGCATTGCATTTCGTTGCATTGCATTGAATGGGTGTCACTCTGTAACTAGCACATACGCGATGATGATAATACATAATAGCGACGACGATGATGATTATGATTATGATTATGATTGTAATGATGATGATGATTGTGATGAGGCAAGCAAACTTCTTCAAATAGCAGAAACAACAGCAACATCGAAGCTGCAATTCTCTCGTTGCAAGGCAACAACAAACTGGTATTTGAATCCGGTTGCCGGTTATTATGACTTGGCTTATACCCCGCTCACCCTGCCCCCAGCAGCCACGTTTAATAAATGCCATTGAAGACATTTCTTTTGCCTTTGACTTTTGAACTTTGGAGGGCGAGTGTTGTGAAGGGATTTTTCCCAAAAAATAAATAAATATGGGGGAAATGTGAGTCACATTGTGGGAGAGTTGCATTGTCAGGAATATAACAACAACAACAACAACAAAACTCGATTTAAAATGTCAAAAGGCACATCTGCAACAAGAACTATCTACAAAAGCAACATCATCATCAAAAGCAACAAATCGCAATCAGAAAATTGCATTAAATGACTTTTTATTGCAATTGCACTCTCTCTTCTCCTTTCTCTGTTTTACTTTTTATTTTACTTATATTTTATATATATTTTTTTTATATATATATTTTATATATAGATATATCTCTGATCGAGTAGAGTTGGAGAAATAAAAGGGAAAGTTTAAGGGACAACTGGCATTATCGAAATTGCAAGTTGAACTTGAATTTAATATTAAACATAATCGTTTTCAGAAATAATTTATATATATATTTTATATTTTAATAATTAAATTATATATATTTTATATAATTTAATAATAAGTATAAAATTGAATGCAAAAATCATGCTTTTATGATCATTTCTCATATTATTTTCTTAAAACTAATCCTAATCTTTGAATCTGTAAAGTTCTAATTTTATAATCTCGTATTTTATAAAGATTATCTAGTTTTTAGAATAATATCTCCCTAATAACCAATATTAGAGTCCAAAAAACAGACTTTCCTTTAAAAAAATCTCAACCAAGCACGACTTTGTTCCTCACTGCAGTCTTTTATTTTTATTTTTAAACTTATTTTTATGTTTTGATTTTTTTCTTAACAACACTCCAGCTCCGTTTTCATGTACTTTAATAAGCAATTTGATCGCTTGACTTCACATTTCACAAAAAAATCCAGAAAATAGATGTTTTTTTCCTACGCACAATAAATAGTTGCCCATGAAATTCTCCACTGACCTCGTGCCGGCTCTTTCTACGGGTATAGTGCCCTCTCTCTCGGCACCGTACCGCCTGCATCAAGGGCAGAAAATCTGAAAATCTGTGGCGCACATTAAAACGTTTCACTTAATTAAAATCAACGGCAAACAGGAACAGAAAAACAACTGCGAAATGACCGCCCCCATATATGTGAGTATTCCTCTTCATAATACAGGCGCTAATAGCCCGATATATATACAAAAGTACATATATATCAAGATATATGTATGTGCCCGAGTGGGAGCAAGTATAAGAATTCAGAGCACTGGCAAAGACGTGCCTGGAGAGCTTCCAGCATTTTTTTGTACTTTGTGTGACTAACGACTTGAAATTGCGCTTATTAAGACTTCCTGATTCATAATTTCTGGCAGCACTAACAGCACCAACTATAAACAAGTTGAAATGTTCTCGAGGAGTTCAGTAGAGACTTGGGCGTACCCTGTACTCTCAACGGATTTTGAGAGGAAAATTTGAAATAAATCTAAAAAAAATGTTGCTTTAATATTTTGATGCAGATTGGTGGGGAATCGAATAACAAATCGTTTGAGGTATCCCTTTCAAGAATCGGATTAAAATTGGCAAAGATATGGTCATTGCTGGGGGCCATATGGGGATATCGTGATTTTTGAAGGGTCTCATCAGAAAATTTTGAAAAAAATCTACAAAAAATTTTGATTCCATTTTTTGATGCGGATTGATGGGGAATCGAATAACAAATCGTTTAAGGTATCCCGGTCAAGAATCGGATTAAAATTGGCAAAGATATGGTCATTGCTGGGGGCCATATGGGGATATCGTGATTTTTGAAGGGTCTCCATCAGAAAATTTTGAAAAAAATCTAAAAAAAATTTATATTCCATTTTTTTATGCAGATTGATGGGGAATCGAATAACAAATCGTTTAAGGTATTCCTTTCAAGAGTCGGATCAAAATTGGCAAAGATATGGTCATTGCTGGGGGCCATATGGGGAAATCGTGATTTTTTGAAGGGTCTCCATCAGAAAATTTTGAAAAAAATGGAAGAAAAATTTTGATTCCATTTTTTGATGCAAAACGATGGGGAATCGAATAACAAATCGTTTAAGGTATCCCGCTCAAGAATCGGATTAAAATTGGCAAAGATATGGTCATTGCTGGGGGCCATATGGGGATATCGTGATTTTTGAAGGGTCTCCATCAGAAAATTTTGAAAAAAATGGAAGAAAAATTTTGATTTCATTTTTTGATGCAGATTGGTGGGGAATCGAATAACAAATCGTTTAAGGTATCCCTTTCAAGAATCGGATTAAAATTGGCAAAGATATGGTCATTGCTGGGGGCCATATGGGGATATCGTGATTTTTGAAGGGTCTCCATCAGAAAATTTTGAAAAAAATGGAAGAAAAATTTTGATTTCATTTTTTGATGCAGATTGGTGGGGAATCGAATAACAAATCGTTTAAGGTATCCCTTTCAAGAATCGGATTAAAATTGGCAAAGATATGGTCATTGCTGGGGGCCATATGGGGATATCGTGATTTTTGAAGGGTCTCCATCAGAAAATTTTGAAAAAAATCTAAAAAAAATGTTGATATTATTTTTTGATGCAGATTGATGGGGAATTAAATTACAAATCGTTTAAGGTATCCCGCTCAAGAATCGGATCGAAATTGGCAAAGATATGGACATTGCTGGGGGCCATATGGGGATAACGTGATTTTTGAAGGGTCTCCATCAGAAAATTTTGAAAAAAATCGAAAAAAAAATGTTGATTCCATTTTTTGAAGCAAATTGATGGGGAATCGAATTACAAATCGTTTAAGGTATCCCGCTCAAGAATCGGATCAAAATTGGCAAAGATATGGACATTGCTGGGGGCCATATGGGGATAACGTGATTTTCTAAAAATTTAAATTTCAATTGGAATTTAAATATTAAGTTTTTATTTATCATTTTTCTCATCATAAAAGTATTAGTTTCTTCAAATCCAAAATGCTGAAAATATACTACCCATGCTACCCTGTAGCTTTTATAAAAAAAAAATGAAAAACCAACGACATGGCGCGAAAAATTTGCGGAAAATGCGGTGGTGGGGGCACTTTAGTTTTCTCTCACTCCGTCGCTCTGGCAATTTTTCCAACGATTTTTCTATGGGATTTCTTTTTTAAGTTGTTCAAGATTTTTGTAATTTTATTAATTTTTTGTTTTGGTCTCCCTTCCCGGATCAGAGTCTATTTTTTCTTTCATTTTTTTTGTTGTTGTATTATTGTTGGGGGGCCGTGGGCTTTCTTTCGATTGTCTTCCTGGGGCTTTTATTTATTTTTTTCGAGGGGCTGACTGGGGGATTGGATGAAAAATGTTGGTCATGCTGCGGGCAAGTCTTTCAAGTGACACGAACAGTCACCGCCACTCATACAGTCATCAAAATTATATATATGGATATGGAGATACATATAGAAAATGTGGGAAGATGGGCAGACGAACAAAGTTCGCTTTTGTGCCTTAATTTTGTGGTGTGAAGTGCTAATCAATATATGAAGGCAGCTGAAACAGATTAAAGGAAATGCAACTGCCACATATTTTGAGGGGGTGCTGAGGTGGTGCTGCTGGTATTTCAGATGGCTCTCTAATGATGGGGGTGGTAATGGTGGTGGTGGTGGTGGTGGTGGTGGTGGTGGTGGTGGTGGTGGAAAAAGTCACAAAGTCGTCTTCCTAATTTATAAATCAAAGGCATTTAAGAGGCAACTCAAAGCAAGCGGATCATTGACATTTTCGTCTTGCATTAAAGGATGAGGAATGCTTTTTGATGTTTAAAGCCATTTAATGTCAATTATATGCAAAGTAAGGAAATTAAATATTTGTGGCTATTATTAAAGGCTTACTTTGGTCATAAATAAGTGAAGAATAAAGACATTTTCTCTTCTATAAAATTATGTGCCTGGATTAAATCGATTATCAATTTTTATCGGTGATTAATAAATTTGGTAAAATCGATTCTTATCGATAACTATCCCCAAAATACTCTCCAATAATTATAATATTTTGTAGTAATTAAATTTTCATTAAAAAATCACCTGGTGGTCCATGACGATTGCGCGGTCCTTCGGTTCGCACGGCTAGCAGGCTCTCAAGGTTGTTCAAGGCCACTAGGGCCACTAATAGCATCGCCAGGGTTGTCACCTGGCCGCGCAGGCGGTGGTACTGTGGATGGTAATTACTTTTTTGTGGGTGGACTGCTCGACTGCTCCTGCTTCTGCTGATTTCATCATCATTCTTATCGTGTTGCAGTTGTTCTGGATGGCTGGTGTTTTTGTTGTTTATTTTATGCGTTAATTGCGTCAGTGTATCTGTATTGGCGGCAGGGCTGTCGCCCATGGCCAGCGGCAGGGTTGTCGCCGCCGCCACCGGGCCGGATAATGGCCGCCAACGGGAACGCATTCTGGCCTTGTTGGGCGGCTTGCGACCAAATCCGAATCCAATGCCCACGGGCGTCGGATTCATTTTTGGTGAGTTGGTCCTCTTTGTAGGTTTTCTCTCCGGCTTTCTTGGTTTTTTCGTTTATTTTTCTGACACTCGGAGATTCAAGAGTCTTTTGTTTTTAGTTCAAAATCAACACTTTTCAGTTTCTTCTTTCTTTTATGATTTATCTATTTTCCTCTCCTCTGGGCTGCTTTAATGAAATTTTTATTAGTAAGGAATCATTAGTATTTCTTTGTTTGCGGTCGGCACTTTAAAGGACAATTAATTTAATTTAAATTCCGTTTGCCCTTTTTTTGGTTATGAAGGATAATTGCTAGCCGTCTCGCTCGCTCTTGCTCTCTCCGTCTTGCTCTTTCACAACATCTCTTCTCCTTTTTTTTTTTTTTCTTGTTGGCCCTATCTTTTTAACACTTTTTTACAATAATTGAAAAACTTTTTTCGGCTGCTTTATGTGAACTTTTGCCTTTGGCGTCTTTCAATTTTTTTTTCCTCTCCTCATTTTTTGTATATATTTTTTTTTTATTATTTTTCCAGACACTTGAAAAATAAAAATTAATATGATGCCTTGCCGGGAAAATTGTGTTTGATAAGGAAATTGCACATCCTTTTTGGAATGTTTTCACTGCGTTTTGCACTTAACTATCCAGTCCTGTAACGAGAAGAGTGGCGGAGAAAAATAAATAAACAAGAAATATAGAAATGAATAAAGTTTGCGCAATTTTTTTCCTCAAGTATTTTGTTCAATTATTAAATGCTACGAATAAGGATAAAGTTTTTAAGTGAATACCAAAAAAATGGTAGAGTTTTTCCTATTTGTTTAATTGTTAAATTTGTTTAAACGGATTAAAATGATGGGAGAAAGCTTATTTAATCGATTGATATCGTTTTTAAGCAATTAATATCGATAATATTGATTGTAAGTCTACCAGAGGCAAATAAATGCTTCTAAGAGCCATTAATATATTTTTGATAACAAATTTAAATCGATTTATGTCAATATTAAATCGATAATATCGATTTTTAAGCCTTGAACGCTTTTTAAACCAATATCTTACAGTCTACCAAAGACAATTAAATAAATAAATGTATTTAAGAGCCATTAATATTTTTTTGATAACATAATTAAATCGATTAATATCGATAATATCGATTGTATGCTTTAAAACTGTTTCAATAAAATATTTTATAGTCTCCCAGAGGCAAATAAATGCTTATAAGAGCTATAAATATTTTTTGATAACATAATTAAATCGATTAATATCGATAATATCGATTTTTTAAGCCTTAAATGCTCTTTAAACCAATATCTTACAGTCTACCAAAGTCAAGTTAATTAAAAAATGTATTTAATAGCCATTCATAATTTTTTCTTAACAAAAAACCCAGAAAAATCCCCCCAAAAAATGAACTCCCATTACCGCATCAAGAATCTCTCGGAGCTGAGAAAAAAAAAGCGAAAACGTGAAGGAAAAATAGAACATTGAACAGATTACATTAAATTAAGGCACAAATGAATTGCTCCACGAAACGAAAGCGAAAAAAAGCGTCAGTCGAGTTGAGAAAAGCAAAAAAAAAAAAAACAAAAAAAAAAATACTGAAAACGAAACGTGGAAGCGAAATAAATAAAAAGTAAAGTATTAAAAAAATGAGCCACAATCAAATACAATGGCCTGGCAAAGATCATAATAGAAAGGGGAGGGAGGCCCGAAGGCACATACAAGTGGAAAATCACGCACATAGTCTCAGTGGAAAGCAAAAAAAAAAAAAAAAAAAAAATGGGAATAGTAGGAGACAATAACAATAAGCAGGTAGAGGGGTTAGGCGGTGGATAGTAGGTGGTTGGGTGGTTGTGTGGTGGGTGGCTGGGTGGTTTGGGAGACAAATGCGGTTAGGTCAGATTGAGGAGTAGGCCCGACGACGACGATGGCAACGAGTCAACAAAAGAAATTGCTAATGTGCGCAAATAAAAATGGCACAAAATAGAGGCACACATAGACCAATACAAGCCTGCAGATACAGATACACCTCACACACAGATACACCCCCCACACACACACTCACACACTGCCAGACACACACAAAAACTGTGTGTTAGACAATTGAAATTGAAAATCAGTGAAAACCTGTTTTCACACACAAAAGCTCACGCATGCCGAGCTTAGGCGCAGAAAATTGCAAAAAAAAAAAATTTTAAAAAAGGAAAATTAAAAAAAAAAGTAAAACTGAAAACAGAGAAAATGGCAAATAGAAAATGAGAAACAAAAGAGAAAAACTCAATGCAAAAAGGCACTGATTAAAAGTTGGAAACTAGAGTTTGAGGTTTGAAGCGTTGCAGAAAAAAAATTACAAAAAAAGGAAAAATTAAATTAAATAAATTGTCAAACAACTCAAAGGCATTTTAATTAGGCGGAAAAATACTACAAACCTTTACAAATTAATTTGTAAAGGACATAGGCGACAAAGCACTGGAATTTATAAAATTTCAATTATTTTCATAGAGTTTTTGTGACAGATTTTTTTAAAATTTTATTTTTGGATTAAATGGAAAACATTTCAGAATTTATTAAGAATTTATTATAAAATATATTTCACTGTTTTTTTTTATAGGAAACTGATTTAATAAGCCAGAGCTTTTTGTCTTAAAAAATACCTTAAAATCAAGCCATAAAAAAAAAGAAATCCCAGAAAAAAGACAAAATTCCTGAGAAAAATTCTGCATGGTCCAAAGTCATATTATTGGCGGGGGAGGACTGATGAAAAATCACCGCCTCCTTCCCTGTTTGGTTGGGAAATCGGTGGGACTTTTTGGGGGAAATCCCACATCGGCCATCGGATGGTCGGGGGGAGGAGGTGGAGCATCATCAACATGGGCATTTAGCCCATGGCCCATCGTCATCTGCGACATTTCGGCGCACAAATGAAAAGTTACGCGAATCAGCCTAGTAGCCGCTGGGAAAAATCACAAATTGCTGGATAGAGGGAAGCGATTTTCCAGGGGGGGGGGCGGATCGGGGAGGTAGCAGGGGGTGGCATATTGATGGGTGGTAGGTCCTGGTGCTGTTTTCCCCCCACCACCACCACCACCAACCAAGCTGGGACACACCTGTCCGTTTTCATTACGCGGCGGCAGCCAAGAAATTGCCAAAGCCATTTTCGAAAATGGCCACAAAAACACAGAGACGTGGGCTCCAAAAAATATGAGGGGAGATGGCTATAGCGATGGGTTGGAAAGGGAAGCAAGGGGAGGGGGGGACATCGTCATAACTTGAAATTGAAATGGGCTAAAAGGCAGGGCTGGGGGAGGGGGTGGGTGGGAGGGGGCTTGTGGTCTGCCTAACGATCCAATCACGCGACCATCTCTAAGCTTCATTTTGGATCTGGATTTATAGCACTCTCCCCCCTCGCCCACTGGCCACCCCCTCTATTACCAGACCAGAATCCCGCTAATGTTCGCGCTGAAAAGTACTTGCGCCTCAAAAAAAAAAATAAAATGAAAAAAAATATATATAAAAAACCAATATAAAATGTGCGGCTTTTAAAAGAATTTTTTTTTTTTTTCCTTCTTTGTTTAGGCCAATTGGTGTGTTTTTTAGGCATCAGGTGCGCATTATGTCAGGAATATCAAGAATATGAAATATGATGACACAATATTTTGGGACTTGAGGCAGACAAGGGCATTAAATAAAAATAAAAATAAAAATAAATCAAATAAACAAATAAAAACAGTAAATAAAATGGGAAATATAAAAAGAAAAATAAATAAGGGAAATCTAAGCATTTTTAAATTTAAAAATCTACTACTAACTACTACTACCACTTTAGCTACTTATTTTAAGCTACTGCATGCTTAAAACAATTAATTAATTAATTTGAATGAAAAGATTTATAAAAGTAGTAATTTTTAAGCTAAAACCTAAATTATTTTTCATAAAGCCTCAAAGCCTAAAACCCCTCTAAACACTTAAGTTGGCCATTTCAAATAACTAATTTTCTTTGAATAAAAATAAGAAAAAAAATCAAAGAAAAATGTTCTTTCTAGCATTTCCAATCTATTTCTCAAAAAAAGAAATTGAAAATACGTTTGATTGAAAAAGAAAAAAAATAAAGAAAATGCAAGAATTTTCGCTTTGACCTTCTGGCATTGTCAACTAAATGTTTGCCTTTGAGAGGAGTTTTCCTCTACTAGCCCCTCTGCTTGCCCCTCTGGCCACCTGCTGGGGCAACTAGTCCTCAGTCTTCAGCAATTTCCATCTAGATTTTCCGCCCAGTTTTCCCCCCACACCCCCTCAGGCCACTCCTGTCACCAGCCCACCTTGATTCATCATTGTTTCGTCTGCTCTCTGGCTTTGATATGCTTTCATTGCGAGATTTGTGCGATTTGTGAGGGGAAAAGTGGGGGAGGGGTGGAGTAGGGGAGTGGGGGCTCAAGAAAATTGAGAGGGAAATCTCACACACACACATATACAAAAAGGGGGCTCTGCTTTTGACAAATCGTGCTAAAAATTCAATGGCTTTTCCTTTTTGGTTGCTCCAGCTTTGCATTTCAGCGACAGAGAAGTGCCACGAGATTTGGAAAGACACTGAGAGAAATAGTTAGGGGAGATATTAAATAAATAGAAATCTAAAAAAGGAAAAAAATAAACAATTTTCAAGCATTTCTTTCTCAAACTTTAGTCTTTGTTCTTTTTCAATAAATATTTCGATAAATATCCAGAGGACTCTACCGATAAACATTTATTTGAATTTATCGATAAATAGAAATAATTATAAATTATTGTTTTAAAAACAAATAGATATAAAAGTTGAAAAATAAATTATAGAATAAAAATAATTGTAAAAATAAACAATTCTTAGTTAAACCTTCATATTCTTTTAAATTCTAAACATTTTTTTTTTCTGCCTCGAACTTTGGGAAAACAGGTAAAGTGACTTTGCGGCGCCGCATTTGACTTGACTTGAGTCAGCCCCCCCCTTTTTTTTAGCCCCATCACCCCACCGCCCTCAGACTTCTTTAATTTTTTTTCCCCACTTTTGCAAACTCAAAGAAATTCTACTTTTATTTCCATTCGGTTCATCCGACAAGTCATTTTCTGCCATTTCATTCTTTGCTTTTTTTTACCCATTCTTTGGCTAGAGTCTTCCGAGTGAAGTCTTCTGGTCCGTCTTCTGTCTTCCGTCTTCTGGCCGTCGGGCTGTTGGAGCTTTCTGCTATTTAGGTTAAATACTCGTATCTTTGGCCGACTTGTGTGAAAACTGTGTTAATGGGTGAAGTTTATAAAGAAAACCTTCCAATGTAACTTTTATGGCCGACTTTGCATGCGATTTTTCGAAATAAAAAATACAAAAAACAAATACATTTTCTGCCCACGTAGTATTTAAGTGGGTGAACCTAAAAAATTGGCTTAAATATCTTGAAATATTTACTGATAGGGTCTTACGGTAATTCAACTTGAAATAAACCCAAAAGACCCAACAAAAAAAAAAAACAAATGGGAAATAAATCTAATTCCTCCATTTTCACACACAGTGCCTGGGAAAAGTTATGCAACACAAACATAAATCAATTGCCCTCGTCATTTTCATTTATTTATTACTATGTTTTTTTTCTTCTTTTCCTTGTTTTTCTCCACTTAACCGCTTCCTTTGACCCCTTAACCCTTAACCCCCATCCTCCCAGCCACCCACCTCTCCCTGCGCCCCTCCCTCCTCACCTGTGCAACGACAATGGTAAATATTTTTATTGTATTTCTTCTCGTTTCACCTTTTATTTTTTTTTTTCTTTTTTTTTTTTTTTTGTATTTATTTTCAGCCATATCCCGAGCCTTTTCTCGCTGCTTTACGGCTTCGATTTCAATTTTCGAGCCCAAGGGCAGATGGCCAAAAGGTGGGCAGCGGAGGAGGGGTGGCGGGTGCCAACAGCCGGGCCGAAATCCCTTTTTGCCACTTTCGGACATGGCCATTTCTCGCTTGCCAAAGACACACACTCGCCCACCCAGAGTTACATAAACAACTGATATTTATATGCTACTCTTTCGATATTTTGGCCATAAACGAATTGGGATTTGTTAGGAGATGGTAAAGGTAATATAAAGTAGGTACTTTTTTGGGGGAATTTATATTTTTTTTATTTTCAACACTTATTTTTTTAGTATTTAAAAAGTATGTTTTATGATTATCTTTTTATGATTATCTTATTTAAGATTTTAATAAAAACGTATAACATTTTAAAAATTATTTTATTTCATATTTGAGTTCTTATTTTTAAGATACTTATTATAGTACTCAGATATTTATAAAAATTAGTTATTTTATTCATCGCGAATATTTGTTTGATTAAAATAAAGTCAATTTTTGAAAGCTAGACATTCAAAAACTATTTAAATTCTTAAATAAAATAATAGTCCTTTTTGCTGTAAAATAGGATATTCCAAAAAGTGCCTATTATTGGAAAGATATATATTTCCTGCCTTTTGTTGCGTATTTTTCAGCAGTTTCACTGTTTGCTGGACAAACACAAAAATTCTTCCGATAGAGTCTGCATTTAACTCGGGTCTTTGAGTTCAGGAATTTTTGGGGCAACAAGGCTCCCCGATACTTCCCCAAAAACGACGAGCGAAAAATTGCAAACAGAAATCGAAGATTTTTTTCTGGGTTTTTTTTGGGAGGTGGGGGGTTGGAGGTTTGGAGAGGAAAAGTGAGGAAAACCTTACAGGGCTTTTCGGCACGATTATCCCTTTTCCGTGCACTCAATTTGTTGGCGCTATTTGAGGGATACCCGAGCCACAAAAAAAAAAAAGAAAAAAGAAACACATGGGCTATATATCCATTGAAGGTGCTTATGCCCTTTGAACTTTTGCCCATTGACTGACTCACTGACTGACTGACTGACTGACTGGATGACTGGATGACTGGGTGACTGGATGACTGAATGGGAGAGTGACAGCACGTTTGTTCCGTACTGGCATTAAATGGCTTTCCAGCCTTAAGCTATAGAGTTTCGCTTTTGTTTTCACACGAAACATATATGGGATGTGTGTTTATTCGCGATATCCCCACACATGCCGCGATATGCGATGTCTGCCATAAATTAAAAGCAAATCCGCAGGAAAAAAGCCAAAACCGGAGAAGCCCTCGAGCCACCAGACACAGAAACCGAATCTGTAAGCCATTAATCACCATCCCAAGAATCGTTTCAAACACCAATGCCAGATTAGTGTCAATAATACAAATAATTGTTACAAGTCGCTCTTCCAACTATCATTTCATTTTAATGGAACTTGATTTCCGTTTTCTCTCCAAGAAGAATTGAAAGAAACTTGACGGGGGGGAAAAAAAACAAACTAAAACGGAAATTAACGCACCAACTAGTATAATTAATGCCCGAAATGACAAAAAGATTTCTGGGAGAAAAGTTTTTGGAGTGGCCAGTGGCCACTTAATATCTGAGACTACTGTGAGAAAATTTTGAAGGCAGAAAAATTATATAAAATAAATAAAATGATTAAAATAAATAGTTTCAAGACTTTAAATACTTATACCCGGTACTTTGTAAGATACTATGTATTTAAATATTACTTTTTAGTTTTTATAAAACATTTTTGGGATTAAATATAGTATTTTTTAGGAAGAATTATTCATAATAATTAAAAATATTACCTTTAGAATTTAAAAAAATATACTTTTTATTTCAAGAAATATGTGTAAACCTTTCCTTTCCAGTCAAAAAAATCTGCGAATTTTTTTCAGTGCATTTTGAGCTTGGCCCTTGACAAAGGTCAATTTCGGCCGCTCTGTTTTCCTTTTTTTTTTTTACTTTTTTTTCGAAAAGGAAGTTGCAATGATGCGGGCCCCAAGAGACGTTGATGGAAAATAGACAAAGGCAGTGGCAGTAGCAGTAGTGGCAGTGCCAGAGGCTGATGGTAGGAGGGGGGGGACTGGCAACGAGGAACTGCATCCGGAAAAATTAGTGAGCGGAAAATGGGGAAAAAAAAATCTGCGTTCAAAGTGAAAGCCAAAAGCCAATAGATATAGAGAAACGGAGGAGCTGGCTACCCAGAGACCCCGAACCGAAACCCAAGCCCAGAGTCTGCCAGAGTCTGCCAGAGTCTGCTAGAGTCTGCCAGAGTCTACCAGAGTCTACCAGAGACTCCCAGAGTGATGGAATGAAATGGACTCGACTTGACGCGACTTGACTTTACTTGAAATCCGAAGAGATGACTCGACTTGACAGCCAAAGGCCCAAAAACTGATTTTCTCCCTCTTATTGTTTTTTAAAGGTGCGACACTGCCAGACACTCCCAAAAAAAAAATGCAAAAAAATAAATGAAAATAACAAGATAGACAGAAGCCCGAAAAGACGGAAATATGGTACAGTGGAGCCTGCCTGCCACCGCCCACTCTCATCAGAAACAAGAGGAAAGAGAAGGA
The DNA here is from genome assembly GCA_035047585.1 of Drosophila monieri. Taxonomy (NCBI): domain Eukaryota; kingdom Metazoa; phylum Arthropoda; class Insecta; order Diptera; family Drosophilidae; genus Drosophila; species Drosophila monieri. The sequence goes on along the minus strand of JAWNPJ010000061.1, from coordinate 6,094,478 downwards.
GCATTTTCAGTTCCAGCCAGCTGCTTCCAATTTTTATTCGAAATTGTTTTCACTTCAGGCCCTTTCACTGGCAACTATAAAAAAAATAATAAATATTTCTGTATAAATATTCCCCTAAATGTCTCACAAAGTATAACAAAAAGTAAAATAAGTATTAATAAATTAAATAAAAAACGTGACTGGAAATCATAAAATTAGCATGATATTTTGTTTGTTTGTTTTGATTTTTGGTCATTTTTCAATGAATTTATGTGAGAGACTCTCCCCCAAGGCAATATAATTGTGTATTTAAGATATATATATATATATATATCTATGTATATATATATATATATGTCTACAGCTTAAGATAAATAAAGAAGAAGCGACGATTTTATAAAGGAGTCTTATTATTCTCTGTTTTGGCAAATATTTCAACTAAAATCTAAATAATTCTTTAAAGTAAAATAAATATTTTAGTAAAAAATACAATTTCCTAAATGGTAAAAAAAAACAAAAATGTGGTTTTCGAATTGTTTCCATTCTTATTTATTTATTACTTATTTTCCATCCAAAAAAGACATCAAGCTGTGATTAATTGTATTTGTGGATTTCGCAGTGGGGGCTTTCCAATGTTTTCTGAGGGGGGGAAAATGTGTGTCCATCAAATGGCATTAGAATCCAAATGGCCGAATGGAAAAATGGCCAGAAGTAACCAATATATTTGAAATGCATTTTCACGCATTTTTCAACTCGTTTACATGGCGTTCTAATGGATTTTGATGGGATTTCGTGATTTGTTATTTTTGTATATTTTTTTGTTAGAAACTATAGTGGATAGTGTTGTTCTACGGTTTGGCCTTTATTTTTATTGTTTTTTATGTAAAGAGTTTGGGTAAAAATCAGTTCATCTTCAAAATAAATATGAAAGAGATGCATATTTTATTATTCCATTAGGCATTCGATGTACAGTACCGGAACAGTACCGGTTATCATATACTTTTAAAAACAACCTTTCCCTTCACTATTTTCCCTCTAAAATTACCCTGTAATTTCCCCAATGGCAATTGTAATTCCCCAGTGAGCCTTTAAATTAGCCCACAGCCCTGTTTCGCAGTAACCCTTAGCTGTAAAGATTTTCTGCGAAATGCAAAAACGACCCATGGCCGAAGCCATAGAAAATGATTGCAGGGCAACCTACCATCGATAATTATTTTAATAGATCACCCAGTAGTGAGTGTGTGTCTCCCATTTTGGTTTACAGTTGCAGTTTGTTTTAGGTTACTGTATATGTGTATCTCTGTATCCGTATCTGTGTACCTGTTGCCCAGTTAGCCAGGTTTATTTTTGCTCCCTGGCGGGCTAATGTGAGGTTTCGGTTTACATACGACGGGGCACTTCGTAATTTTCTACTATTTTCTATTATTTTCCCTCGCCAAAATACAACGACAAAAAAATCTCTGAAAAAAAATAAAGCCACAGCACAGCACCACAAAAAAAAACACACACACAAACACACACACTTGAAAAAAAAAGAAGCAAACACGAATCTAAGGTAAAGACGACGACAAAAGGGTCATTCACATTGCGGTGTGCGTGGCTCTTCTTCTTCATTCATTTTTATGGCAACAGTGCCGCCGACAAGTATTTGTATCCGTATCTGTATCTGTATCCACGTTTGTTTTGTGCGATATCTTTTGAATACATTAGCGGGCAGCAACTACAAAGCCAACAAACAAAACTAACAAAACCAAATCGAGAAAAAGTCAAGAAAAAAAAACCATTTTCAAGCCAAACATGTGCGAAAAGATGTTCAATGGCCAGGAGAAATAAATAGCAAATTGTGTAATGAAAGCTCGTCAAGCAAATCACGTCAGATACAGATACTTTAAGGTAAATGCAGATACAGATACGCTCAAGTGAGCCAAGAGACCTGCAGGGCTTTTCAAAGTTGCCAAAGGTCAGAGGTTAGGTAAGTTTTTTACACTCATGATTAATACTTTTAATTATAAAATATGTATTTCTCTCAAATGAAAAAATAAATATTTGAATAAAATTAAATTTTTGTATCTCAATGTTATCGTTTTATTTTTATTTTTCTTTGGGGATTTGTAATTGCGGCCGGCGATGAGTATCTTAGTATCTAAGTATCTGAGTATCCGAGTATCCATGCGGTCAACGCTTTCTTTTTTCGGACACTTTAATGAAAACAGGAAACGGAAATCGTTTTTGAAGTACACAATTGTGTGTGTGTGTGTGTGTTGTTGAAAGAGAAAGAGACAGAAGACACAAGCAATTATTTTAATTTTTTTTTGGTCAAACATTTTCCATAATTCAGTGTTGTATCTGTTTTATATGAAAACTTTTCCAGTAGAATAACTTTCCTTCGGGGCCAAAAAATATGAATAAATTTTCCCTTTGATTTGATTTTATCTTCTATTTTTTAGACAATGTTTTTTATTAATTAAATGTATTTGATTTTCATAAAAAAAAAAAGTTTGCAGATGGCCCAGCACTTTTTTGTTCCGCTTTTATTTTTTATATATTTTTTTCAGAGACTGCCAGCGTTTACCGTGAATACTAACTGGCTATTAATGCGAGAAGCACAAAAGTGTCCCGAGGCGGTAGACAAAAGTTTTCAGCTCCATATGGGGAGTTAAAAAAAAAAAAATACAAAAAAAAATAAAAATTTATAAAAGGAAACAGCAACAAAAAGCAATTAGCAACAAGCAACATGCAACATATGTCTACGAGAGTCACAACAGACGGTTAAAAAAATGCCTAAAAAATACAAAACAAGCCAAGGATATCCTTAAAAATATTGAAATATTTCTAAGAAAAATCTAATATTAAAATTAGCTTAAAAAACTTTCACTACAAAATTGGAAATTGCTTAAAAAATTGGAAGTTATTTTTTTAAGGGACATAAAAACGCAAAGCCAAACTGAAATGAAAACCGGCAAACTGGGGGGAGACAAAAAAATTTTAAATTTTTGCCTTGGGGCCATAAACAAGAAACAATTGGTTTTTTACCAACAGACCAAAAAACAAAATAAAAAAAAAAAAAGGAGTGAGGGAGTAAAAAATGAAGAGGGAGATGGGAAAAGTAAGTATGGTTTTTGTGGAGAAATTACAGAAATTCCACAACAAAAAATTGATAATTAAAAAATATGCATTAAGAAAAATAAATAAATAAAATAATATTTATTATTTACATATATATATTTATTAGGCAAACTCAAAATATTTATTTATTTATTTATCTTAAGCTAAAAATTAGCTCTCAACTAAGAGCTAGCTTAGGGCTACCAGCCATAGCAGCTAAGGCCTTAAATTTAAATTTTAAATTCAAATATATAAAGTACTTGTAAGAAATATTAGGTTTCTGTCTTTAGTTAATTAATAAAAAAAATATTTAAAAGTAAAAATAAAATGAATATAATTTTCTCTCAACTTCTGACCCTTTTCTCTGAGTGTTTCTTGGCCGCCTGCTTCTCTGTCTTCCCCTATTTTTGTTTTTGTTTTCTTTGCATTGTTGTTGCTATAATTTAGCTACCTACGTTTGTTGTTGATGAGGATGCTGCCAGCAAATACAACAACAACTACACCAACAATAAAAACAATAACAAAAACAAGAACAACAAGAGCCATAAATACAAGAGCACAACGTTGACGGGCTCCCAAGCCCATTAAAACTGAACGTAAACCAAAAAATTAGGTTGCCACCACACACACACACACACACACACAAGCAAAGATACTACTCCTCACAGATACTCCTCCTCACACAGATACTCCACACACTCACACATGGATTCATGGCAAACTTTGAATCACTTGAAAATTTTTGGATGCCAGACAACAACAATAGTGTTTTGGTAGAAATAAGGGCGTATGGCGGGGGCGGGTAATACTAGGAGGGAGTGGGAGTGGGAGTGGCAGGGAGCAGGAGCTGGGGCTGGGGGCCAGGAGGCAGGAGATAGGGACCCGGGGACCCGCACCTTTTTGCCATTTCTCGCATAGCCGAAAATAATGAGCATACAAAATTTATGAAACGCTCACACACGAGACGAGACGAGACGAGATGGATGGATGGATGGGTGGGGAGAGGGTCTCAGTGCACTGAGAGAAATAAATGGGAAGTGGGGAAAAATAATAAAAGGTTCCAGATAGCGAATGAGAATAATAATTATGAGAATAACATTTTTTTAACTAAACTTTTTCATTTGAAAACCATTTTAATATTTTCTTAAACCATTTCTAGCTAAAAAAATAGACTTAATAATATTTTATAAATTTTTTTTCTCTCTGCATCAGCTCTGAGGCATTGCACATGACAGTTGAAACTAGACAGTCTAGTTTCTAGTTTTCGGCGTTTTGGTGAAGATACAATTGCAGATGCAGATGCAGATGCAGTAGTTGCAGTTTCAGATACAAATGCAGATGCAAAAGAAGAAGAGAAGGGGGAGGAGGAGGAGGAGGAGGAGGTGGCAGGCAGGCCATAATGATGATGAGATGACGATGATGAGGTTCGTTGATGAGCGAAATGATGATGGCCCCGTAGTCTTTCTTTCTGTCCGTCACTGTCCGTGTCCGTGTCCGTGTCCGTCCAAACTGCAAACGCGTATTCATAATGAGACTCCAATCTGACGGTTGTTATGTTGCCAGTCTACCGCCCAGTCTCGTCCCACCCCTCCCCTAACCACCCGGGCCGAGCCCCTGACCCGAGCCCCCTCTTGAGCCACCCATGTGTATGCGGCATACAATGCTCAGATAAATTGCTAGAAGTAGCTACTAATTTGCAGTTAGTCGTTTCGCAACAACAACAACAACAACAACAAAATAGCACAAAACGAAAAGTCGGAGAAGAAAACGATAGGGGGCTGAGGGGGATAATAAAGGGAAGTAGAAAGAAAACTCTGGAAGAGATAAAGGGGGATTTAAAGAAAGCAGGGAGATTGTCCTACAATTTTTTAACTAGTTTAGTTAGAAAGTGTGATTATTTAACCAATTTTATAGAAATAGAATATTGAAATATTTTTAAAATATTAATTTGGTTCTAAAATATTGAAAAACTTAATGAATTTTAAAAAATTAAACATTCTAGTGCCTATAAATGTTTAAAAAAAGAAGTAAACTTTGGTAAATCGAATAATCTTATGCCTAAAAAAGCCAAAACAAATTGAAAATTATAGAACTTTTTTTTAAATTTTATTTCGTTATTAAATTTTATTTAATATTAATTTTTAAGAGTAATTTTCTTTCTACCTTTAAACCTAGTTAATAAATACCTTTGTCTATCCCCCAATAATTCCCCAATTACTTCCCTTATTGTTTCCTAATATCCCCCCAAAAAAGGCAGCCCCTTTTTCCGACGCCCCTGCTCTTGGTGGCCATAAAGCAGGGCTCCCTGGCAGCGCCTGGCCAGCATTTTCTGGTCCATGCCGTGCGCTCTGACTGCATCTAATGACACTAATAAAGTTGCCCACTGATGATAATCTGTCTCTGGCACTCCGAGAACACCCTTCCCCCTAGAAAACAAAAAGGAAAAGGAGAAAAAACAGAAGCAAAAGCAGCAGGATATGACTATAAAAGATATTTGAGGGGAAAAAGTAAAATAAGCTCGAATAATACACAAGACACTCAAGGAGAGAGGAGAAAATTAGGCTAGCAAGAAGACTAACCAGATACCCTGTAAGAGGGAAAGTATATAATATTATTTTGTGCAATTTATTTATCTAAAACTTCCACTCCCACTCCTCTCGCAGCAACTTCCTTTCCAGCCAAAAAGTAAGCCAAGTTTGCAAATTGATTGATCCCCAAGATATGCAAAAATAAGCTGTAGCTAGCACTCGACAAATAACCGTGTCAAGTAACTTGCCACTATAAAAAAAAATAAAATAAAAATAAAAAAAAAGGGGGGGAAAGGTAGGAAAAAGTCAACAAAATTAAGCTACTGGCAGCACTCGATTCGAAGCAGCTTTGCCTTTTCCGCTCTTGGAAACTCAAACCCAAACTCAGCCTCAATAAATCCGCTCACCTTATCGCAGGTGACTCGACTGTCTGCTACACCTGATCAAGTTTACCTGACTTTCGGCTGCACTTGGAAAAATAATAGCACTCAACAGGGGTAGTATTCTATTTGTTTGTGTTTTGAGGAAATTTAAAGAAACCCTAGACCCCATTTTCCCGATAATCCAGGCCTTGAGTTCTGGTGGGCTGGAAAATACTATATCTTTATTTATTTTAGTCCGATTCTTAAGTGCAATGCCTTAAATGATTTATAATTCGATTCTCTATTAATTTGCATCAAAAAATTAAATAGAAAAATTTTTGTTGATATTTTTCCAAGTTTTTCTAATAAAGGCCCTTCAAAAAGTCAGGTTATCCCTATAATCCCCCAGAAATGTCTTCATATTTGTCAAATTTTTGTTTTATTTTATTTTTTTTTTTATAGATTTTTTCCTAAAATATTACTTGGTAATCATTTTTCTCAGTGCATAGAGAGAGGGATTTTCTTGCTTTTTGTTTGGCTGGGTGACTGAGTTTTTAGAACCTGGATCCAGGATTCCGGGGGTTAGAGGTTCCCGGTTGCCGCAGAACAATTTCAAGGTGCACTGACTGTAACAAATATCTTCATTTAACTTTTTTTTTTTGTTGTATTTTTTTTTTTTGGTGGGAAAGGGGGGAGGGGAGGCAAGAGAGAAGAACAGCATCTGGAGGCGGTCTGGTCTGGTCGTTCTGCCACATTGTCTTCTGCCACCATCAGCTTTTGCAGCTGCTCCGGCTTTTTTGGGGGCATATCCTTGCTAAGGATACTAAGGATACTTCACTCCGCCACCGTTATTTACATTTTATGGCACACAAATTTTTGTGTGAGTGTTTTTTTTTTTTTTTTTTGGCTTACTTCTCCTTTTCTTGGCCACGGCAACAGGATAACTTTGCGAAAACCAAACTGAAACTGATGGCTAATTTAAGTTTGTTTTATTTCGCTGGCCAAGGCAAATATTTATGATCGACTTTTATTTGGCACTCGGGGCAAGGTCGAGAGTTCACCTAAGAGGATATATATTTTGGCTTCATTATAGACCCAATCGCAGCCCGAAGTTTCGGTTTCGTTTTTCAGTTTTTAGTTTCTTTGAAGAGGAGGCATCTCTCGTCTTTGCTTCTGGCTTTTGACATTTTGCTTGGGTTTGCGGGCCTTTTTGGCCAACAGCAAGTTTGCCAAAGTTCATTGTGGTTAGTTGGGCTAGTCTTCTTCTTCGGCATCTGCCCCGATGTTGCATCCCCAATACGGGCAAAAATAGTTGCCGTTGTTGTTGCACCACCAAGCCTGCCAGCCTCTGCTCCTCTGCCCCTTTTATCAGAATTGCGATTATTTCTATAAGTTTGCTTCTACTATTTAGGGAATAGACTGCCCTTCAAAATCAGGACATGGAATGCATATTAGGTTTAAAAATGCACTTCAAAAGTTGTCTCAAAATGTCTCGATTAATAAATTTATAAATAAATAAATACTTTTCTATAATTTGTATATCGATAACATATCGATAAGAGTTCTTGTTAGAGTCATTCTTTTCTTATTTCTTTTCTTATTTTATATATGTATATCGATAACATATCGATAATAGTTCTTGTTAGAGTCATTCTTTTCTTATTTCTTTTCTTATTTTATATATGTATATCGATAACATATCGATAATAGTTCTTGTTAGAGTCATTCTTTTCTTATTGTTAAGATCAGCATTCAAAATTGAAAATAACAATTAAAAACTATTAAAATAAATGCCTAAATTGATACAAAAAAAATTATAAATAAATTATAAATTATAAATCTGTCTAATTAATATTTCAATTCAAAAAATACAAATTCCTTAATTTCATAAAAAAAAACTACATCAAATTGTCTTGAAACTCTGCCATAAAAATAAATCCCAACTATTTCTATGACACATTTTTATGAATCACCTTCCAAAAACCAGAATCGTATGATTAATAGCAAAATGTATCACAATCTCAAGTTCAATTTATGATTTTCTTTGTTCTCTTTGTTAATTAAATAATTTTTTAATATAAAAACAAAGGAGGTATCTAAAATTCGCCAATACTCTACTATTTAGTTGCTCCTGAAGAGTAACCTGAAAAAAAGACAGAAACTTTTTAGTTAACTAACTTTTTTCAGTTTTTATCTTTTTTTTTGGTTTTATGGCATGTTACTTTTTAGTTTTCGTTACTTTTAATTTGTGTGTAAACTGATGCAAACCAATATTTGAACTTTTGGCATGGTTTTCGAGAGGGGGCTCTCCAGGGAGGTAAACCGAAAAGTCGAACCCAAATGTCAGCTCATTCATTAACTTGCGCAAAAGGTTTTCCAAACCAAGTTTTGTTGGTCTTTTTCTTTTCTTTTCTTTTTTTTTTTGTCATTATATCGTGTAACCATGGACAGTAATTTAAATCCAAATGGCAGGCCAGCATAGTTTTGATTTTTGTCCCCCAACTGTCGTCCAGAAAGTACATACCTCACACATATAGAATTACCTAGCAAGTCAAAAGATATATTCAATTACAAACAAAAAGGGTGGTGGTGGAGCTTCTGGTGGGGTTTTTGGCCAAAAAAAAAAAAATAAAAACAAAACAACAAAGTTTCTGACACCGAAAATGTGCTAACAGGGCGAGTTCTAATTAATATCGTAGGGAAGGGGAGAAATTGGGGGGCTTTCGAACAGGAAAAGAAGCATCGATATATATCCGATATCAAACGAAAGTACACAAATAGTAGAACACTTTTTTGGGGTCACTAACGAACTGCAACTTCCGTTGGAAAATGTTCGCGAATTTTGCTCACGTATTTGCAAAAATGGGGGAAAATACTGCAGCTCCAGTAATGTTTTAGAAAATATTTCGTTAAAGTTCTAGGTTTTATCTGTTATTTATTGGGTTTTACAAAACAAAAACCAAACTGACAGTGTGGCCAGATGGAAGTAGTGTGGCCAGATGTCACTAGTAACTACTCTTTGGCTTGGAGTTCCCTTTCCCCCCTCAAATTATGAACAAAAATAAGCTTTCTTCGCAAAAAAAGAAACCCACCAGAGCAAATAAATGACTAATTGCTCATATTAGCCTAATAATCCATTGAGAGATTAATGATGGGCCGGCACTGTGAGTTCTGAAAGCAAAAATCATCGGTCTAGTGGACAAAGTATGTATTGATTAATTAACTAAGGCTTTAGTATAAGGCCATAATGATATCATTATTAAGTGAGGAACAAAGCAATCTTATTGATAGGAGATATCTTGCTACCAATATGTATTTTCCCTTTTTTTTTTTTTTGGGCCGACAATTAAATGGCGAAAATACAAAAAGAAAAAAAAGAAATACAAATGAAATAAAAATTAGCATAAAGCATTCACATGACAGTGACTGTCTAGATACTCCGTCCGGGGAATTAGAAGCCGTAATCAAGGCCCATGCCAATCAGATATCCCCCTCCCTCCTTCGGCACCCTGCCAATCCGCTTTTTTTTTTGCAAAAAAAAAAATAAAATAAAAGCCACGTATCCACTACAGATGCTCAACAACTTTAAGCAACATTTCAAGATTTCTAATTTTTATTTGCCTCAACGTGAAGTTTGTTGCTTTTGTTTCTAATTAAGTTTGTGGTAGTGGTTGAGTTTTTTTTTTCATTTTTTTTCTCTAAAGTGAGATCCCGAGATGTCTCGAGACCTGTTTTGTTGGAGACCTACAAAATCCCCATTCGTGGTGGAAAGAGACACAGCCACAGAGATAGAGAGAGATGGGAAAACTGGAATGATTCTGGGCTTGGGGGAATTTCTAAGCGATATACATGTACATAGATGTATAGAAACGATTCGAACCTTTTGAATATTATCATTATCATTTGTGTTTTTGCAACAAATTGTGGATTTAAATAATTAGCAAATAAATTATCTGTGTGTGGATACACATTATTCCTGGAAACTGGCAAACTGACAGATACTTCACGTGAGTGACGACTGCACATCATCAACATTGAAACAGCCTCGAGTACAGTTTTGTTTAATTAGTGAAAACTTTTCTTTATTATTATTTCAAGTTTAAATGAAACTTGATAGATGCGATAAAAGGGGATAATGGACAGGTGAGATATTGTTTCAAGACTTGTCAATTATTAAGAAATGAAATATTATCTTAGCCTTCTTATTTAAATATTTAATCCTTTTTTTCTGTCCTACTTTCTTGATTATTTATGTTTAAAAAACCCCTTTTTCATAATTATTTATTTAACATTTGCTTCAAGGCAATTACCTTTTCCTGTTTCTTGTCTTTTTTTTTTTTTTTTGAAGTAAACAAGAGGGCTCTGTTTATTTGGTTTCGATATGGTTGAACGCTTTTTTGGCTATGATCTCATCTCTCATCATCATCATCATCATCGACAAAAGTCCAAGGCCCAACCACAAAATAAATAAAAAATAAAACTAAAAATAAATCACGAAAGCACTGAATTATCAGCAATAATTGCAATTCCTAAAATCTACACGTTCGCTCGTTTTTTGTCGAAAATAAAAGATATAAAAATTGAAAGCAACAAAAAACAGAACGTTTAACGCAAAAATGGAAATCAATGCTTCCGGAAGCAGGAAAATGGGGAGGGGGAGGGTTGAGGTTGATTAGCATTTTCAAATCCGAATTCTATAGTATATATACCGTAGATACAGATTGCAGATTGCAGATACCAGATAGTAGATGGTGCCTGGCAGTGGGAGGAAAGTGTTGCAATTGTAACTGCAATTAAAATGCAATTGTTCAAGAGCAATCAGATGCAATTGGCCGCGGGATTGTCGGAGGGGGGGAGGAGACCATGTACCACCAAACGAAAAACAAAAAAAAAAAAATTGAAATTGGTTTGAATCACTGCCTTTCTATACCCAATGAAGTTTTCAATTTGTTTAGTTCTGGGATGCACTTGGGGAAATAAATAGGAGTTTCTAGTACTACTAACTATTGGGAGATTTATGTTAAAAATACCACTTTTAAAATTAAAAATAATATGCAATTATGTGCTTAATAGTTAAAGTAATAAAAAAAGAAACCTGCACATATTTATTGACTATCAATTATGCATTTAAAATCAATTAACTCCCGAGACCAACAATGTGCTATGTTAATTGCCAATTAAATCGGCAATCAATTAAATAATTTCAATCAAATCGGACAGACAGACACCTTCCCAGACGACTAATTGTCAGTCAGATTTCTCTCAGTGCATTAACTGCAATTCAAAACAGGGGGACAACAAAAAAAACTACTAGAAAGAAAGAAAAAAAAAAAGATTGTCATGCAGATTACCTGCGCCTGCCCACCTGTCAATGGCATTTGCATATGGCTTTGGATTCGGGACTTGTGAGTGTAGTAGAGCCTGCTCAATAGGGTAGCCACCACCTCCTCCTTCCAATAGAGTTCCCCCTTTTCACTTCTTGGATTCTCAAACACACACATATGGTGGTTGGCATTGCAATTTGTCAACATGACAAATACCAAAAAAAAAAAAAAAGTTAAAAAAAAAATAAAACTACTGCCGCAGAGTCGAACTCTGACAAAAGGGACAAAGGTTGGAAAGAGACGGAAGCCAGACCGACAGTAGGTGAGAGAGTCAGACTGCCAGACAGTGCGATGGGACAGACATCAAGTAGCGGCATCTCGTCTGATTGGCGAACGCTTCCCAAATGTATGCATGGAAAATGCATTAGGGCCGACGCAAAAACAGAAACAGAACAGCAGCCCCCCTTGGGGCAGGAGGAGGAGATTGTCGAAGCCGCCTTTCAAAAACACAACAACTATCAGGGCTATAAGTGAGATTTTAAACCGAAAAAGATACACTTTCGAGAAATTATATATTTTAAATATTTTCTTTAAAAAATATAAATAGTTTGTAGTGCAGAAAATATTAAATTTTTACTTAAATGATTGGAAATGGCTTACAAAATACCATTTAGGAAGAAAACTTGAAAACCCCCTAATTCGCAAAGTCTACCAAGCAGAACCCCAGTCACCTCTCACGCCCCAGTAACCCCCATAACCCCAAAAAGTATAGAGTAGTCCTCCAGTTTATAGTTCACAGATGACATCCTAATGATGACATGCCACACAAAACAACAAGAGGAGACGCTGATGATGATGCTCCTCCTCCAGATTCTGCTTTTTTCTTGCTTTTTCCACGGCAGTGGCGTGGAAGGTATTTTCCATTGCCATCCGGGTTTTGGAAATGCATTAGAATCATCATGGAGAGCCAGCCTCCTCCGCCCTCCTGGCTGACAATGGAAGGTGCCACAAGCCGTTTCCGGAGGCAAAAACAATTCCCTAAGTAGGTCTGTAATTGAAACTTGCTTTCCGAGGGAATCATTCGATTGGGTATCTCTTTGAAAATTAATTGTTCCGGAACATTATGGTTGAAGGCATAAGGATGGGCTTCTATTTGAGATGTTTGTTATTAAAAAGTCGTTTCTTTGGCAAGACAACAACAACGAGAAGACGACTGCGCCCTCATCTTTCTTCAGCTTTTCCACCTCGACTACAAATCCCAGAGACTTTCGAAAAGTTTCAAGCTAAATTTAGAACTCGGCATTCATCAAGTCTTTAGTGTTTCAAGGGCACTGAGAAAAAATCTAGGGGTTTATTCTACAAGAAGTTATATTTTTAAAGATTTAAGATTAAAGATATTAAACATAATATTTCCATATTTTTTTTTACAATTAATAAATATTTAGAATTCACTTCTTAAGCCTTTTAAAATATATATTCAAAATGATCTTAACAAAAAATAAAGTTTAATGACCTCTCCCAAAGCCTCCCCCCTTATATTTTCTCCAGGTGTGCACCGCCCACCCCCCCCAACCTTCCCGGGGGGGACCCACCCATGCATCTTTTGTGCTTTGTTTGGCTTTTTTGTGATAAGCGGGACCCGCTGAGCTCCGTAAACTGCCGCAAATTTAAACGAGATAAATGCTGCCTAATTGCACACAGAAATGAAACTAAATACGAGGGGCGGTACGGTGGGTGGGGGTTGGCATTGGGGATGTCTTCTAAAATCTCCAAGTGGGTGGCCCAGAGTCAGCCCCGAGTTTCAGGCAGCCAGGAGTGGGGGGAAGGAGATAGCGCATCAAATTATAAACGAAACTTCTCAAACAATTTAATCAGTGACAAAAACAACAACAAAAACATTTCACACACACACACACAGAGAGAATGAGAAAGTAAAGAAGAAGATGCTGGCTTCTTGGGGAGAAGAGTAGAGGGGGTGGTTGGGTGGAATAGTGGGTGGATTTGGTCTTCTAACAAGCGATCTTTGGAGAACTTTTGGGAAATGTCACAAAAAAGTTTCAAGAAGAAATATAATTGTACAGGGCACTTCATTTTTTACAGTTAAGATAGGGGCTTAAAAATATATATATTCAAAATATTTATAGTTTTTTGTTTTTGCTTAAAAAAATATGCATTTTTCTAAGGAATATTTTTCATTAATATTTATTTTGAATAATTTGAAACTATGGACTGCTGGCAATAAATATTTCTGCTTCACTTTCTGTTAAAAAAAAAACTATTTTTATTTTTATTAAAAATTAAATTTTTAAGACCAAATTTCATTTAAAATGAAACAAAAAGAAACCCTTAGTTTCTTATTTAAAAACTTAACACGAAAGAAATCCCTTTTTAATGAGAGCCAGAAAAATATGTAAAAAAAAAAAAAACATGCAAACCCCCCTTAAAAAATGGCAACTTTTTTTTTGGGAGCATTGCATGTGGGAGGTAGCTCCCAGTAGTAGCTTGAGAGAGAGATAGCCTCATTTACCGCTACACCGGCTACGTCTGCTGCTTCTTATTCACATGTGTCTACGTTTTTTTTTTTTCTGCTTTTTTTTAACATTCCTGAATAGGTTTGTTTTTTTATTTTTTTTTTGCTTAGACACGTTTTCCAATTAAAATTACAGGAAAATTGTTTCTCCAGTTGTTGTAGTTGTTGTTGTTTTTTGCTTACCTGTCACTAGCGAAACGAAATCTTCCAAAAAATGTTATTTTTGAAGTAATCCAGAGTATGTGTGCGAGTGAGATAGCGAGACAAAGAGGGAGAGAGCGTTAGGGAGAGCGAAATCCTGGCTCTTGTTGATCCTTTTGTGTTATTGCTTTTGTTTTTGTGATTTTCTTATCGTTGTTGCTGTGATGTTGTTGTTGTAGCAGGTCAAAACAACAGGTAAACAGAAAAAATAGAAAAAACGGAACCAAAACAAAAAAGGCGAAACAGACAAAAAGAAGGGAAAAAAACACAAAAACTAAAAAAAAAAAAATTATTATAAGAAAAGTGAGCACAATTTTTTTTTTTGGATGGCACTTGAAAAAAAATAATAATTGGAACTTATTTTAAGGTTTAATACGATTAATTGTTGGTTTAGAACGCACGTTATTGTAAGCTTTTGTTGTTGTTGTTGGTGTAAATAATAAATATAATTTTTAAAAATTATATTTTTAAATTTGTGTTTCGTTTCTTTAAGCCGCGTTTAAGCCGCGTTTTTTGAACTGCGACGTCGCGACTTTGGAAACCAAATGAAAAATCCCAGAGAGAGAAAAATCCAAATCGTATCTAAAAAATACCGCAATATATGGCTCTCTCACTCTCTTAGCCATCTTTTTCTCTCTCTCTCACCTGTGCTCAGCTGGCTTGCTCTCACCCGTACTCTCTACTAGCTGACGTTCTCTCGCTCTCTTTATGTGCGAGACACGTATGTTGTTTAAGTCTTTTGATTTTTATGTTGTTCTTGTTCTTGTGCTGCGTTGGCGCAACTGAGTGACTGAGCGAGAAGGGGAGCTCATGAAATGAGACAGCGAGAGGGCAAACCAAAGGCAGTTGAATTTCAGGTGTGGCAACCGGCAAAATCACAAAAAAAAGTTAACAAAAAAAAAATAAAAGAATAATACAAAAAAAACATTGGTTAATAAATACAAAGAGAGAGTGCGAGCGAGATGTAACATCATTATGATCATTGAAGAACTTAATGAGAACATTTTTACATATTTTTGATCTGAAAGAAGATTTTTTTCCCTTTTTTTGCAGAGGTTTCAGATATAAGTCAGATATTTAGGGAAAAATATCTATAAGATAGTTTAGAACCCATAGGTTACAAGGCTTTCAAATAGAGTTCTAAACTCTCTTTTATGGAATTTAAATAATTTTAAATATTATAAAAAATTAAAATAATGATTAATAGTAAGCTTAAAAAGAAATATCATAGCCTTGGAGCTTGAAAACTTTTAAGATTTTCTTTTTAAAATAATTTTTAAGATAATCTCTCAACTTTTGTAACAAAATTGACTTGTTGGATTCTCAGATTGTAGATTTGTGATAGATTTGTTGTTAAATTTGTTGTAGATTTGTAAGACATTTGAAGCGCATGGCATGGATTCTTGGCTCTGTTCTTTTGCTTTTCTTTTCTCTTCTTCTCTGTTCTGTTCTTTTCTTTCTCGCTCTCTCTTATTCTGTGTTGAAAATCGGGTCGCTGCTTAGTTATTCCACACAGGTGAGTGTGTATTTGTGTGTGTGTGTGTGTGTGGACAAACAGGTATCACACACACACTCACACCTCAAGACACAGACTTGAAGAAACCGTCATCATCGTCTAAGCCAAGTTGGCTCTTTTCACCTTTCCTTTTGGCCATTAAATTCCGCTCTGGCTACCACTCTCTCCCACTCCCACAGTCTTTCTTTCTTTCCTTCTTTCTCCCTCTCACCAGGTGGGAGTGCAAGTGGGAGGGAGATAGTGAGAAAGAGTGGGAGCGAGACGGTGAATGTCGCAAGTAGCCGAGATTCGATTCTCGACTACCTTTTTGTGCCCGCTTCCTAATCCATTAACTTGTTCTCTCTCTCTACCAATCTTTCTCCTACTCCTCCTCCTCTTCTTCTAGTTCTTCTTCTTGTTGGATGGGTTCTGGTAATTCTCTGATTTTTTTTTTTTTATTGTTTTTTCTTCTTCTACCATTAAATGATGACGACGCACTCTACTATCTACTCTACGAAAAAAAGAAGAAAAAATCACGAAATATTCTAGTCCGATATCTTCAAGATACTTTTTTCATATTTTTTTTTTAAAGCCCAATCAATCAAAATCCTAAACCAGCAGATCAATCTTTGCAATGATGAATGGCCTGGAATATATGAATAAATCAGAGAAGAAGTGATATCTTTTTAGGTCTTTTTATAGAAAAACTAGCTTATTCCAGTGAGTTTTCAGAAAATATTTAAAATTTTCCAACAGTCTGAGCCTGAATGTTGTTAGGCTTTCAAGAAAACTTTTCATAAATATATTTTCAGGTTCTGATTTTATTCTAAGCTTGAAAGTTTATAGAAAATTCTTTAAAAATCTTTTTCAGAGACTCAAGTCTCTAGAACAGTAGTATTTTTCAACCAGAAACTTCTTAATCTTTTTTTTCTAGATTTGTTTGAAAATTTTTAGTAATTTAAATAATAATAATAGTACTTCTTTGGAAAGACAAGTGAATAATCTTTATAATTTTTGTGGTAGTTTGAATAAGGGTGTATAAACTTCGTCACAATATAAGCTTTTCTTTTATATATATATTTTTTTTTATTTTTTCTAATTTTTTTTTGCCACGCTCAACGATCAGCGGCGACAACAATTTAGAAAATTAGTTGCACACTTGACAAAACTCGTTCCATTGGCTTTCTAACCGGCAATGAGGCAAGCAGATCATCGAATCGAATCGAATCGTATCGTATCGGATGGTATAGGGGGGCTATCGTCTATATAGCACTCTGTACAAGTAGTGCTCTCCCATTACAATTGCATCTGCATATGTGGCATGCAATTGGATCTGCCTGGTATATTCCAGATTTGCCATTCGAGGCGACTTTTTGTTTTGTTGCTTTGTGGCACATGCACTGTGGAGCTAGTGCTACGGCTATAGTGTGTTCAGTCAGCGAAAAGTGGAGAAAAGCTTTGCAACTCAACGGGTAATGTGGAGAATTCTCGAAGGCGGGGTGAGGGCAGGAGTAGGGGTGCTGGGTAACCGGTAACCGGTTGAATTGGGTGTTATAAGTAGATCGTCTACTAGTTAGCATGTTAAAATATTTAAGTGCTATGCAAAATAATGTACACACTGCCAGTAGAGGGTTTTATGATTTATTTAAATTTATAAAAAATATTCAGAGCTTGCTAGTACATTTTAAAATAGTTCTAGAACGTTTTTGAAGTATCTCTTTGTATTTGAAGTTTTCTAAATAGTTATAATCTATATGACCAGGATTCTGAAATATTGTGTTTTTTGAAAATGTATAAACTTTTTAAAATAATTCTAGAATGTTTACTGAAACTTTTCAAGTTTCCAGAACTTTCAAAAATATTTTATACGTTTTTTGAACTTATTAATGTTTAATTCGATTTTTAAGCTTATAGAATTTTTTTTAAACAGTTCCAGAACTTTTTTCAATTTAATGCCAGAAGCCAAGTCACTTTTTATAAATTTTTTGAACCTTTTCCGACCTCTTTATGGAAAATTATTTCATTTGATCTTTCAATTTATACCAATTTTCCACCGAAAATAATCATGGTCGCTTTTCTGACTAATTTATCCCAAAAAACTGCCTTTAGCCTTTTTGGCCACTTTGTATACTTTTTGGACATTATCCGGCTAAGCAAATTTGTTGGCAAAGTGGAAAAGTTTTTTCCTGCAGCTTTTGTGGCAAGTGGGGAGGTGTTTTGTGGCAAATATATAAATTTGTGAAATTGTCAGTGCCACAAGCAGAGATGATTTACCGCCCCGGGGGTTCCTCGGCCAGCGACTCATTTATCAAAAAAAAAAAAACGAAACAAAATAAAATAAAAGCAAAAAACTAAAAGTAAAGAAACCCGAAAATGAAGAGAATTCTAAGTTACTTTGGTAGTCTGCAGAGGAGGAGGAGGACGAGGTGGTGGAGTTTTGAGGGGAAACTTTCACCGGCGGGAGCAGAAAACTGAAAACTGAAAACCCTAAAAACGGAAAACAGTTTCGAGTCACACTTGAGAATGTCTGGACGCCGCAAATCATTTGTTGGCTTTTATCCTGCCAACCTGACCTGGCCAGGAGGCAAGGAGGTCATAAACAAATGCCCAAAAATTTGTTTCTTTGGTTTTTGTTTACATTTTTTCTTTTTTTTTTTTTGCTTTTTGGAGGCCAGAGACCTTAAAACTGGACTGCCAAACACTTTACTTATTTTTTTGTATTTTCTTGTGGGCCGAACTAGCCGTCCGACTCCTTCTGTCTAGGTCTTGGCCAGACTGGTTTTTTGTGTTTTGGCCAAAAAAAGGAAGTTGCTCGTAAAGTGGCGAAAGCCGCACCAACAACAACAACAACAACAACAGCTCGAACAACAACAGCTATTGCATTTACAACAAACTTTTGTTGCAAAAATAAGAAATGGAGGGGAAAAAAATAAATAAATATTAAAGAAAAATCAACGCTTTCTTTCTGTCTTGGCCCCTTTTTCTGTGTGGATTTCGTTTTTGTTTTCTGTTTGTGTTTTTATTTTGAATTTCATTCAATTATATTTCATATTATTTATATTTATTTTGAATATTAGCGCTTTGGCATTTTCACTCTTCGGTTTGTTATTTATTTTTGCATTTTATTTATTTTCTTGTCGAAGGCACAGCAAAAAAAATTCGTAAACTCGACGTGGAAATATTTACTTTTTGACGGCACACTCACTCGAAAAAAATGGAAAAACAAACCAAATACTGGAAACTCGGACTCGAACTCGTACTCGAAATCGTATTTATCAAATGGAATGAGAATATATATACGCATATATAGACAGATATATAACTCTCGCTTTATAATTTCGCCAGTCAGCGCTTCTCGGTTGCAACTGCAGTTGCACAGTCTGCAGTTAAGTTTCTTGTTGCGTATCGTTTGTATCTTTGTATCTACATATGTGTGTGTGTGTGTGAGCTTGATGTGTCTCGTCTGCTAGTATGACCGTACACGACAACGCTCCGCGAGCGACTGACCAGCGGCTGCCGTTCATCCGCTCTAAAGGCATCCGTGCGCCGCGATTTCCGCTGCGATCCGACGGATGCCGTCGAGCCGGCTTCCCATCGAATGCAACATGTTCGAACAGGTTGCAACCGGTATATGGACAGTGGCATAGTCGCAAGGGGGTTAAAGTTTATGTTTTATTTATTTATTTTTTTTTTTTTAACGTTTTTAATTGTATATAAAAAATATTTGTATAGTTTCGTTTTATTTTTTAAGCGGAAGTATTTTAATTTAAGGTAAAATTAACAATAAAAAAAGATAAGAAGATAGAAGATTTGTTATAATATTATTTTGTTAGAAAAATAATAAATGTTTTAAATTTAATTATATAAATATTTCACTTTATTAAGTCTTTAGAATTAAAAAAAAACTTCTAATTAAAAACCAAATCAGACTCTGAATTTTTGTTAATTTTTTCTTCAATATATTAATATATAAATATTAATAGCAGGAAAAACACTACAAGCTTTTCTTTTAATCGTAAAAAATATCACACATCTTTAGGTTTTTGTAGTTTCTATGGAGTATGGAGTCTTTTAAGTTTCGTGCTTCAGTAAATATTATGTATACGCCCAGTAAGCCAATAGAAATTTAAGAATAATAAAAAAACACACAAAGGGAGAGAGTGATAGGGATGATAACAAATATATTTTTCCTCTAAGAAATAATAGAAGTACTCCTTGAGTACCGGGTATCATTATTAATATTAAGGTGGCCCCTTCTACGCGCCACCCTTGTCTTATAATGGTTGGCAACGTGTGTTGCATGCAACATGTTGCATGTTGTGTTTTTATTTTGGACAATTGTTGCTGCCGTCGTGATGTTGCCACTGGTTCTGTTGCTGCTGCTGCTGTTGCTGCAGTGCGTGGTTCTAATTGACAGTTTTCGAGTACAACTTGTTGAGTTTATTGTTATCTTAATAGGAGCTCATCTCCGCCTTGCCATATCTCTCACTCCTCAGCCTTATCTCTGTCCCTCGCCCGCGATATTGGAGGATAATTCCCCTGTCCCCGCCACGGGAGGGTGAGCAGCGCCTCCCCCTCGCACCTCCTTCGGTAAATTGATGATTTGAATATTTACATAAACGCTTGCCACAGTCGGACTCTGATTACAATTGAATTTATTATTTAGAGCAACTTAAGTAGCTTATGAGCTGACACAAATACACATAAACACACAATATACATATGCATGCATGTGTGTGTGTGCTTGTGTGTGATGTACAGTTATGTGTTCGAGTGACAAATAATATCGTCGACATATACAATCAGTGAAGCAGTCAGCGCATTAGTGTCGAGTAAACAATTCCTGCTTTCCTTGCCACATGCAACATGTTCGAAGCGAACGCGTTGGAAAGGGAGGTTGCATCCCAAATATCCCTCAACAGGTCCTCTGATTCAAAGGGTCCTTAAGGATTATTTAGGATTCAAAAATATAATCATGTTTTTTTTTTTAATTTAAACAATTTTTTTCGAGGTTTTACATTTTTTTAATGTATTTTAATTTATTTTTTTCAACAAAATCTAATAAAAATAAAGCCTTAATCATCATTAAAAAAACCCGATAAATAAATCATATTTTTTATTATTATTTTGTCACTTTTTAAAGCCATTAAATTACATTTTAAGAAAGCTCAATATTAGGAAAAACTATAAACATTTAAAGCAAATAGACCTTTAAAAATTAAAAAAATAAATCACTCAAACTATTTACATTTATAAATTAAATAAAAATTACGCACTTAATGATTAAACTAAAAAGAATGCCTTTAAATTCTTGACAATTTCCGGAAAAAATGATTCTTCAACAAACGAGCAGGTGTTTTAGCTACTTAAATAATTTGTTGAACTTTTTTTATTTCGTTTTTGTTTACGTTTTTAGTATTTTTATTTATTTTTTTGTTATGGTTTTTATTTTGCCACCTTTTTTGCCGATTTGCATTCTTAGAAGTGGAAATTCCGTGGCTTATTTGATGAACGGACAGTGGAGAGTGTGTGGAAAGCTGTTTCCTATATAAAAAATACAGGTACAACTACAGACACAGATACAGATACTACTACAGATACTGAGAAAAGTTTATACAAAAAAAAAAAAAAAAAGAAAGAACTATAATAGAGTGGAATTTCAGACAAAGGAGATCGCTTTCAGTGATGTCACCGACGGTTACGGATTATAGCGAAGTTTATCGCATTTAGTTCAACAAAAATGTTTGTATTGCTTTCTTATCGCCAAACGTCTCAGGTAAAATAAAAAAAAAACAAAAATACAATACAAATTATATATAACGAAATAATAAACACATTTCCATTAAAATATTTCGAGGATAAACATCACCAACAATCTGAGGAAAATTGAAAACAGTTGTCGGGCAAAAAAAAAAAGCAAAACAGTTTCCAATGCACGAGCTGGGACTTGAGAAATATTTTTTAAATCATTCACTGAAACTCAAAGGTCACTGAAGAAAGCGTGACCTGCGTGATCTGTGCGAATTAAATTAAATAAAATATTACTTAAAAATATATGGAGTCTCTTAAAATCGATGAACGTGTTCAAAAGCAAGGTCTTGCTTTAAAATTAAAATTCTTTGCCGACTTACAAGTTTATTTATGAGTTATTAAAAAATACAATTATACATAATATTAAAAATTTATTTTTCATCTAAACTTAAAACAAAATCTTTTTAGCAATTATTAAATTTTTTTATCATTATTAATTTTGGATCATAAAACTATATTTAATTTTCAATTAAAATGTAATAGTTTTAATGAAAAGTTAAACTAAAAACCTTGTAATTCGTCATTAATCATTTTTCGAATAATTTTAAATCAATTTCAGAACAACCCCTGAATTGTTTTTAAGTATTGTTCTTGTTGTTTTTACATTAAAAGTGCCATTAAAAATTTAATAACTATAATCCCGGAAATGTAATTCATAGCAAATGAAATGACATAAGTTTTCATCGCATGTCACTAATAATAAATAAAAATCGCATAAAAACACTGACATGAAATAAATATAATAAAAAAAAAAAAAAGGTGTTTTTTATAGCTTATAGCTTAAGAAAAGGTTAAAAAATAAATATAATAAATAAAAAACGCTTATAGCCAATTGTACACTAAAGCTTCAATTTTCTTTTAAGCTCAAAGCTTCCCCAATTCCAGTTTTCCACCACTTTTTCCGAAAAAACTTGAAAGCTGCCCAACAAGCTTTTCAAAGAAAAGCGTTTACAGTAAGATAACCGTTAACAAGTTCTCTGTTAACGGTATTTAAAGCTCCAACAACATGTTAACTGTGAACTGCTGTCACTATGATTGATGAAAATCCTTCTAAACATAATTTTGGGTATCCGTCTTAAGGATCTTGGCAAAGGAGTACACACCGGCAGAGGCCATTCATGGGTATCCCGGAATTTTGCTGATTTTTCCATCAGAAAAATTTAAAAAATAGGGATCCAAAATTTTGGATTGGGGTTTTGATGCAGATTGGTGGGGAATTCTTCCACAAATCGTTTGAGGAAACCCGCTTAAGGATCGGATAGAAATTGGGAAAGATATGGCCATCGGAAGGGGCCAAGTATGGGTATCCCGGATTTTGCAAGGGGGTCCACCAGAAAAATTTGAAAAATAGGGATCCAAAATTTTGGATTGGGGTTTTGATGCAGATTGGTGGGGAATCCTTCCACAAATCGATTAAGGTAACCCGCTCAAGGATCGGATGGAAATTGGGAAAGATATGGCCATCGGAAGGGGCCAAGTATGGGTATCCTGGATTTTGCAAGGGGGTCCATCAGAAAAATTTGAAAAATAGGGATCCAAAATTTTGGATTGGGGTTTTGATGCAGATTGGTGGGGAATCCTTCCACAAATCGATTAAGGTAACCCGCTTCAGGATCGGGTGGAAATTGGGAAAGATATGGGCTCAGGATTGGCCAAGTATGGGTATCCCGGATTTTGCAAGGGGGTCCACCAGAAAAATTTGAAAAACAGGGATCCAAAATTTTGGATTGGGGTTTTGATGCAGATTGGTGGAGAATCCTTCCACAAATCGATTAAGGTAACCCGCTCAAGGATCGGATGGAAATTGGGAAAGATATGGCCATCGGAAGGGGCCAAGTATGGGTATCCAGGATTTAGCAAGGGGGTCCATCAGAAAAATTTGAAAAATAGGGATCCAAAATTTTGGATTGGGGTTTTGATGCAGATTGGTGGGGAATCCTTCCACAAATCGATTAAGGTAACCCGCTTCAGGATCGGGTGGAAATTGGGAAAGATATGGGCTCAGGATTGGCCAAGTATGGGTATCCCGGATTTTGCAAGGGGGTCCATCAGAAAAATTTGAAAAATAGGGATCCAAAATTTTGGATTGGGGTTTTGATGCAGATTGGTGGGGAATCCTTCCACAAATCGTTTGCGGTAACCCGCTTCAGGATCGGGTGGAAATTGGGAAAGATATGGGCTCAGGATTGGCCAAGTATGGGTATCCCGGATTTTGCTAGGGGGTCCATCAGAAAAATTTGAAAAATAGGGATCCAAAATTTTGGATTGGGGCTTTGATGCAGATTGGTGGGGAATCCTTCCACAAATCGATTAAGGTAACCCGCTTCAGGATCGGGTGGAAATTGGGAAAGATATGGGCTCCGTAAGGGGCCAAGTATGGGTATCCAGGATTTTGCAAGGGGGTCCATCAGAAAAATTTGAAAAATAGGGATCCAAAATTTTGGATTGGGGTTTTGATGCAGATTGGTGGGGAATCCTTCCACAAATCGATTAAGGTAACCCACTCAAGGATCGGATAGAAATTGGGAAAGATATGGGCTCCGGAATGGCCAAGAATGGGTATCCAGGATTTTGCAAAGGGGTCCATCAGAAAAATTTGAAAAATAGGGACCCAAAATTTTGGATTGGGGTTTTGATGCAGATTGGTGGGGAATCCTTCCACAAATCGTTTGAGGTAACCCGCTTAAGGATCGGATGGAAATTGGGAAAGATATGGCCATCGGAAGGGGCTAAGTATGGGTATCCCGGATTTTGCAAGGGGGTCCATCAGAAAAATTTGAAAAATAGGGACCCAAAATTTTGGATTGGGGTTTTGATGCAGATTGGTGGGGAATCCTTCCACAAATCGCTTGAGGTAACCCGCTCAAGGATCGGATAGAAATTGGGAAAGATATGGGCTCCGTAAGGGGCCAAGTATGGGTATCCAGGATTTTGCAAGGGGGTCCATCAGAAAAATTTGAAAAATAGGGACCCAAAATTTTGGATTGGGGTTTTGATGCAGATTGGTGGGGAATCCTTCCACAAATCGATTAAGGT
This sequence comes from Drosophila monieri, assembly GCA_035047585.1. Taxonomy (NCBI): domain Eukaryota; kingdom Metazoa; phylum Arthropoda; class Insecta; order Diptera; family Drosophilidae; genus Drosophila; species Drosophila monieri. The sequence goes on along the minus strand of JAWNPJ010000061.1, from coordinate 6,070,107 downwards.
AACCCGCTTCAGGATCGGGTGGAAATTGGGAAAGATATGGGCTCCGGATTGGCCAAGTATGGGTATCCAGGATTTAGCAAGGGGGTCCATCAGAAAAATTTGAAAAATAGGGATCCAAAATTTTGGATTGGGGTTTTGATGCAGATTGGTAGGGAATCCTTCCACAAATCGATTGAGGTAACCCGCTCAAGGATCGGATAGAAATTGGGAAAGATATGGGCTCCGGATTGGCCAAGTATGGGGATCCAGGATTTTGCAAGGGGGTCCTTCAGAAATTTTGAATAATAGGGATCCAGAATTTGGGTTTAATTGCATATTTAAGTGGGCCATTAATTAAATTGAGATGAATATTCATTTAAGGAAATCGTTTTCTTTATTTAATCTTCATATGCTTAATTCTACAGTAAGTAATCGTTATAATTAGTAATTTAATTTCTGTTGTGGATTCATTTTGTTAGCTTCTTAGCTTGCTTCCAGTGTTTTGGCTTTAGTAATAATATGCATTTTAATATATGATTTAATATCAAACACAATAGATAGAGAGAGAGCGAGACACACACATTTAATTTGTTTCTTATTTTTCTTTCATTTTTTAAAGCTAAGACACAACTAAATAGTTTGAAAATAAATTTGTGAAATGCCAGCTTAAGAAATTATACAAGAATTTATATTGAAAATGAAGCTTTTCGTTCATTGTTTCTAAAGATAGGTTTTGAAATAAAAATGGAATTTCCGCCAACAGTTCTTCCAAAATTTCCTCATTTATTCCCTTCCTTAGCTGGCACTACTTTCATTCCCCTTCAGAGACTACTTTTTGGGAAAACATAGAGGGTGGACGAGAACTACGAGTACGTCTAGTATTTTCTCTGTTCACTTTCAGTTTGTACCTACAAATTATACATAGAATATAATCTGTAATATATAGGTATTCTTGTATATATATTTGTTTACTTTAAATTTTTATGTATGTATATTTAAAACTCTTTGTAACATTTAATAAAGTTAAACATTGATTGCTCTTGCGTTGTGACAATAAGTTACTATATAATCCGTATATATATAATCAATCTGTCAGTATGTATACATATAGTTCATTTCTATAAATATATCTTTTACATTTTATTTCTTTTCTCATAATCGGCCCATTAAATCATTCCATTTTTTAGTTCTGATTATCTTCTTTATATTTTTATATATATGGTTTTAATAATAAAAAAATGTTCTAGTTTTCTTTTTTATATATTTTATATTATCTTCTCTCAATCCATTTTTTATTTTCTTCGTCGTCCAGCGACTTTTTTTTTTTAATGACAGAATAGGATTACAAGGATTTAATCCGCTCTTTTTCAGCTTTTCCTCAGGATTTCCTTTTTTTCCAAAACACAAACCAAAATTAAAAATAAAATCAGTATAATTGAGTGAAAAATAGTGATTAGTTTCAAGTATTTCTTTTTATATACAATCTAAAGGATATATCCCTATATATATATTATATATTATTAGATTTCTTGCATTTCTTATATAAGCAATAACAACATCCAGACTTATATAAAAAAAAAAGAAAACTGCTTTTTAGATATCTTCATATTCTTTTATTACGTTTTTTTTTTTCATTTGTTTTCAACCCGGAAATTAGAATTGAAGAAATCTCAAAGTTTTCAAAGTTTGCCTTTAATATCTAAAATTTGTTTAGTTATCGAGAGGGAGATTTCTCAAGATGGAGAGGTGGGTGGGGCGGTCATTTGATTGTGGGCGTGGCTACTCGAACTAAAGCCTGGCTGACTTGCTGGGCTGGGCAAGCAGCAAAGTCAAGTTCAAAAATAGTTGATTTATTCCATTTATTTTCCTTATCATTCAACTGCTGGATTTTATTTCCCTTTTTTTTTGGTTCCTCTTAATCTAAAATTTCCCTCTTTCTTCAAGCTTCTTCAAACATTCCTTTTATTTTTATCTTCCTTTCTTTTTATTTTTTTAGGTACTTTGGTATATTTGTCAACTTTTTTTGAATTCGGGGGCCTTGGGGAAGAACAAGCTTGATTCAAAAACACCTGAGCATTTCCACTTGGTAATTGGTATTTGGTAATTGATTTCTGAAAATGATTCTTTGCTCTTCGCGTGATAGTCTATGGGATTGTTTTTCTTAGTTTATCTTTAAGATTGGTGGTTTTTTCCATGCGGTGGTGGTGGTTCACACAAATCTACACAACATCCAAAAAAAATTAGGAGCAACTATGTAGGTCCTAGGTATATAGTTCTTATTTTTCTTTCTTTTTATTCTCTTCAGATTATTCACTAATTTATCAATTCCTGAATATACAATACATTTTATTTAATTTTCTTCTCAAATATTTTCCTTTTTCTTTTCTGCTCATATTGGTTAAATAGAAATTTTGTAGATTGTTGTGATTCTGATGGAATCTGTAAAGAGGTTAAAGGTTATTAGTTGTTATTTTTTTAAGGTTATATGTATAGAAAAATATAAGTCATTAAAGAGTAATTAATATTTAGTTTTTATTAATATTAATCATTATTAATCATTAGCAATATTAGCAAAGGAGAAACGAAAAGGAAAAATATCAAAAATAAATGTTTAAAAATAAAAATAAAAAATAATTAAAAATGTATGTATATTTTTTTATTCGCAAAACATATTCTTTTACTTTTTATGTCTCAAAAAAGGATAAAAAGAAAATCTACTGACGAAGTGAAATAAACAAAAAGTATTGCCTACTTTTATGGTTCTTTGTGAGAGTTTGGCTTGAAAATCATAAACATAAAAACTGCTTAGCCAAGAGATTTAATTAATGACTCTACTGTATGAGTTTTCTCCGAGTTTTCCCCAACAAGAACAGACGACTGGCTGAATGGCCTCAATCGAAACGCATTCCGATCGGCTATAATTAGTTTCGGGCCAGAAGTGAGTGGGCCGGAATGCAAACTAACACGCGTTTCAATTAAGAGCAGTCGCCCTCATTAAATTAGCTTTATTGAGCTGCAAAATGATCCAACGAGGGGGTGGATGGGCGGGCATCAGTGGGTTAAATCAGCCAGGGGACAAGCCATTAAAAACACACACCAATGGCCATGGCATTGGCATTGTCATTGATGCAGCTGTTGCTGCAAAATATTACTCACACGCCATGTTGGCCGAAGAGGAAGCTGTTGCTGTGGGCGAAGTGTGGAGTGAGGTTCAGGGCTGGCACTTTTTTTTTTTTTTTCTGCCGTCCTTGGCCCCCATTTTCCCTTACCAGCACCCTGCCACCCTCACCCACCCCCACTGCCCACTTTCATTTTTTTTTTTCTCTTCTCATTTATGTCCTTGAGGCAAAGCTGCATTTCATTATGCATGTGTTTGTGAGCGTGTGCATGGGTTTTTTATGCGCCAGAGCTGGTTTATTAAAAATGCACATAGCCCATTGACAATGCATGAAATGTCAAAAATAAAATGTGAAAGGTACAACAAAAGCATCACAAACAACAAACACACGGCGAGTATACAAAAGGCAAAACACTAAAAATAAACTAAAACTAAAACTATTCGGCGGCGGCACTTGGTCCTTCGTATACTCTGGATTTCAAGGACCAGCAATTACGAACGTAAAAATATGCACAAAATTATAATCCATTTAATTGGGAAATGGGTTTAGCATTAAAATGTATACAGGCAGGGTTGGCATTTTGTAAAAAATGCCAAAATTTAAAATAAAAAATGTTTCAGGAAAAGAAATCTGGGTAGCAAGTGAGTTTAAAAAATATTAAGAAATTAATAAAATACTGGCTATATTCATTTAAAATATTTAAAGGAAAATGTATCTTACCTTTTTTTGTTTCGCATTTTCCTTTTGATTTTAAATGAAAAGTTGCATTTGTTTTTCCAGAAAGAGTATCAGTGTTTTGTGGCTCGTTTTGGGGTTTCCAAAAATTTTCTTTAATTAATTATTACAATCATTTAAGATTCTGTTTAATTTGTGCAAGTTTTAGTTAAATAGATTTTTGTTTGGTTTTTGGAATTTTAAAATTCATTTTATTCTTTTTTTTGTCTGTGTTTACAAATTTTGTTGGAAAATGGAAAGGGGGCTCCGCAATTATGGAGAAGTGTGTCCGAACAGGGGTCTGTGTCGGATTCTGCGATTCGTTTCAGTATTTCTGTTAGTTTCTTCATACTTGTTTGTTCGATTCTTCTTACATCAGTTTCTTCCTATTTATGTTTTGTTTGTTCGATTCAGGTTCTTATGTTCCTTTATTTGACAATTCCCGGGTCTCCAGATTGTTCATTCCCCTATGTGTGCTTCATTCAATTCCTATTTGTTTGTGTTTCTATTTCTCTCTTATCAGTTCCATCACTTTTTTTTTATCATTCATTTTGTTTGTCAATTTTGTAGTTTTGTAATTTTTTTTTTTCAGTTTTGTTTTATCCTTTTTGTTTGTTCGATCCTTTATAGTTTCTTCATTTTGTGTTTGTTCGATTCTGTCATTCAGTTCCTTCTTTGTTGTACTCTCATTCTTCTGTAACTCCTCTTTTAGTGTATTTTTCGAGTTCCTATGATTCTTTTTGTTATTATTATTAAAATTCCTTTTTTTTTTTTCTTCTATTTATGTAAATATTTATGCCATTCTCTTTTGGCCTTCAGAGGGGGGTGGGCTTCCTTTCAACCTTCTTCCATACTATTCTTGTTGTTTCTTTTTGGTAGTATTTTTTAAATGAATTTTTTATATTATTTTTTACGCTTTTGTCCTTGTGTTCGCACACCGCCGCAATTTCCTTCCGATCCTCCTTTTCTGCCAATTTTTCGTCCATCTCGTATTGGTGCGAATTTTTTGCATTTTATTTTTTGGGTAGGCGGTTTTTTTTTTGTTTGCTCCAAACGGTGGTTTTTGCGGTTTGTTTGTTTGCTTTATGGGGCAGCCGCGAAAAGCAATTTCCCGGCAGAGCGAAGAGGCGGAAGTGACGGTGGAAACGATGGTGGAAGCGGAAGAAGGTTAAAGGTAAAGCGTGTGAGTGGGAACTGATAATAGAGATGTCCTGCGTATTCCAATTTTTTTTTGTATTCCTAGGAATACGCAGTCCAATAGTTATCCTTATTGATTTTGTTATCTTGTCGATTTTTTGTTTGTTTCATTCGCTCAGTGGTGTGCTCCGAGTTCTTTATCCCGTCGATATCCGTGTGCCGTCATTTCCTTTTCGCCATTTCCCTCTTCTCTGGCCAAAAAAAAAGTCCAAATGCAAAAAAGGAAAGTGCGTAACGAAATCCAAACAATCTCCTTCCAGTACATCCTTTCCCCTCTTCTATATCCTGCTTCTATCCTCTCTCCCTTTTTTTTTCTTCTTTGTGCATATCCTTGTTGCGTCGCTTATGTCTGGACCGGGACATTGCTGTCGGCCTCCTGCAGCACGGGCGCTGTCCAGACGCCGCTGCCGCTGCGCGTCTTGCGCTGCTGCACGATCCCGTCCATGATGTCCAGCTGCAAGTTGTGGATGCTGCCGCGATGGTCCGTCAACGGAGGTCCGGCGATTGCGCTGCCACGGCGGCTTCCACTGCAAGAGAATCGAAAAAAAAAATACAATGTGTTGCGAACAAAAAAAAAAATACCAACAGTGCGGATACTTAATATTCAACATAAAAATCATACACCCTGTGGGCCGAAACAATTTTTGTCAAACTTTTAATTATTTTTAACTGCTTCTATTTTAAAATTAATTTTAATATTTAATTTTTCAAATTTCAAATAAAAGGAATAATAACACTAGAGCTAATAATTCCCAACTAGTTCAATCTGTCTTATAATTCTCAACTAGTTCGAGCTAAGAATTTTCTTAAAAATATGTAAGCTAGGTGATTTATTTTGTTTTTATTTTTAAATATATATTTTTTTAATTCTACCTCATAATTCTACCTCAAAATTCTACCAAAACTCCCCAACTACTAAGGGGTATGCAAAAAAAGATTACTGAACTGAACCGAAACGCATAAAAACCAAAAATGAAACAGAAAATTACTTCAGAAAATTGCCAGCGAAGAAAGAAGAAATTGCGACCGGAAAATTGCAGTTTCCGAAGCCATTTTGTGGCAAAAAGGAAAACGCAACCACTTCAATCAACTTTTTTCTCTTCGCACGCTTGACCAGCATATTTTTCGAAATTGGAGAGAACGATAATATATTACAAGGATCTCGATAAAAATGCATCTTGAAGAGAAATATTTAACTAAAATTATAAAAATCCTATCAGACCTGTTCATAATATTAATATTCCTATCTGGTCTTACTTTCTTGCCTTTAAAAGCATTCCTAATGACCTTTAAAATATTTATGTGGCTCCTGTTAACCTTTAATGTGGCAACTGATGGTTTTTGAGGCAAAAGTCTGAAGTCTGAAGTCTAAAGCCTGAAGGCTGGAGCCTGAAATCTAAAATCCCCTTCAGAACTTCAATGAGGAACGATAGTAAGTGGTTGATGGTTGTGCGGTTATCGCTTTAGCATAAATTATACGCCCCGTTGGCCCCCCAACCCTCTTCCCATCCCATCTCTATCTGGGTATAGCCATCTCTCTTATTGTCACTCGTGCTGGCTCTGTCTATGTAGAGATGCTCCATCTCTATTTCCATCTCCATTTGAGGCAAAGTTGGGCTCGTAAAGTGCGTTGGGCGTTTAATGGACACGCGACACGGGGGAAATTGTCTGCCTGGCTTGGTGGGTCTGGTCCAGTGGGTGGTGGATGGTTGGGCTGCAATTTAAATGGCCACCAAGGGCCTGAAGAGAGCTGGGACAAAGTCAGGGCCAAAGGCAATGTGGTTAAGACTGGAATTTGGTACAAAAACACCGACAGGAGATGCACTATAAATAAACTATAATAGACACTCTTCCTAACATCTCAAATATTCCAATGTCTTCCCTTAAATCGTTCTATTATTTGTTCTATTACTTGATATGACTTTAACCGAAAAAAAATACAATCTCATTATGCCTGCTGGCTATGTGGCTATGCCCTATTTTCTCCTCCTGAAATGCCACGCCCCTTACGCCCTATTAACCAGAAACGCCTCCCGGGCCATTAGAGTATCAAAATGTTGCTGTCGCAGCACAAAAGCTCGGCAACACCCGGCGGCACAATTCAATTAGGCCTAGTAGTACGTAGAGTCGCAGATTGGAAAAGGCCAGAAGGTATCTAGGATAGGACACTGAGAAAAAAAATACTACTAGCTATTATTATTATTTTAAATCTTAACCATATATTTTGTTTTTTAAATATCTATTCTGTTCTATTCTAAACGATTTCCTGAAGATGGCTTTTCATTTTTTTAAGATTTGGGTTCTTACTTGATGTCTTTCATATCTTAGTTCAATTCTAAACAATTCTACTAAATAATAAATCTATTTAATTGATTCTAACTCTAATAATTTAAAGTTTATTTTATCAAATAAAAGTCTAAAAAGCATCTTAGTAGGCTGTCTTCTGTCATTTTGACATCTGTCATTCTTTTTATGAAAAATTTATAAAAAAATAAAATAAAATAAAAATCTCTAATTTGCTTCAAGTGCATTGTAAAGGACCAAAAAAAGCGAAATAACTGGGACCTCGACTTCTTCCGGTTGGCTAATGGCACCGGAAACGACTTTCCCTACCGCATTTTTAGGTTCGTGCTTCCTTTTTTTTTTTAGTTTTTTTTTAGGTGCGTGTGGTTTTTTTTTTTTAGAATAGAAGGATAATGAGATTATTTACCTGAATGAAACACCGGAAATGGACTCGCGACGATTGCGGCCGAAGAGCGTGGGCGGTACAGCCGAAATGGTGACCACCGAGTGACGTCGTCCGCCGGCCGTCGGATTGGCCTTCTGGGAGAGAGTTGCTAGGAACTCGACCTCCTTGGGACTGAGACCGCCGGTCTCGCCGCCGACCTCCGATAGGCGACGCACCTGGCTGGCGGTGATGCCCTCGGTGATCTGGAGCGACGGTAGCGAGTGCTTCCGGCGCTGCTGCATGTCCGGAAACGGGCAGAGCAGGTACGGATTCACCGGCGAGTCCGGCTCCGAGTCGTCGCTGTTCGTGCGCTTAGTACCGCCTGTCGCATTTGGGTCGCATCCGCCAGCAGCCCCCTCCAGATCGTCCCCATCTTCGGCGGCATGGGACTCCTCCACGACAATCAATGGCTCCTGGGTGCTCAGGTTGAAGACGGGCGTGAACGATGAGCGACGCATCTTGGACAGGTATTCTCTATTGTATCTGCAAGGAACACGAAATTCCATATTTCTTTTTTTATATTCCGTTTAACTTTACCGTTTTCATTAAAACTGAGAATTTTTTTTTCGTTTTCTTTTTTTCAGAAAGTAATAAAATTTAGAAAATCTCTGAACATGTTGACTGAACGGAGCCCGAGGCGAAACTGAAAATAGGGCCGGCTCGTCGGCCTTTTATAGGAAAAAGTTCCAAAAAAATAATTCCAAGGCTAATGCGATTGGGAACATTTTTTTTATTAAAATTTAGTGTGACCTTGAGCATTTTTCAAATAAAAAACCCGCTATAAAGATTGTTCTTTTAAAGTGGTTTGGTCACATTAAAAAAAATAAAAGAAAAGCTAAGGTAATGTGATTAAAAGTTTATAGCTTTTCAGAAAACTTTTATGGTGGCCTTACAAAGGCCAGTGTGACCTTACCAATTTATAAACCAATGAAAGAAAATAATAATTTTTTTAATAAAAAAAATATGAATTATTATGAGTTAAATATTTTAATGATACTACTAGTTTTCTGAAATACAAAATAGTTAAAAAAAAAAAAGCCACATAGTCTGCCCTTTAATTTTATATAAAAATTGCAAAAACTCCAACTTTCAATTTCACTTTATTTTTTACAAAATCACAACCCAAAGATAAATTGTAGAAATAGGAACTTTCGGTTTTTGTTCAAGTGTAGTTAAATATCGCTATAGAAATCGCAAAAGTGCTGTTGACATTTTGCGGTCACTGTGCACAGGCGGCAACTTTTCAGCAATCAAATTCGGTGAGAAAAAATTGAAATCAACTGCAAAACTTTGCCACAGCTGAGCTTGATTTTTGCGGCTAGGTCGGCAACTTTTGTTTACTTTGATTGTTCTCCGCGCCCAGGACCCCTCCACGGAGGCGTTGTGTGAATTTTATTTATTTTTTGATGAGAAAAATGCAAAAAAAATTGTGAAATCAATTTGTTGCTCTATAAAGTCCCATGGGATTAATATTTGTTTCTCATTTATTCAATTCAATTATAATTTACTTTCCCTCGATTAATATCTGATTTATTCAACAGCATCCAGCAGCTACATATATAGTTGATTAAATCGAATTTATTAAAGCTTAAATGTTTTATTTCATAACTCAGTCAATGCCAGTTTTCGATGGCACCCACGACAAGCGGATTATGCGAATTTAATTGTAATTAATTAACTGTAACTTGTAAACACTGATGAGATTGATGCCAACCGGTCATGAGCAAGACAACCATGCTATATATACCGAGTAATCATTTTATTTCAATTCATTATTTTGTTCTACAAATATCGGATGGTTCAAAAATGTATCTGCCATACGGCTTTCTGTATCTGATTATTAGTTTTCTCGGAGCTTCAGAGGCTTATAACATTCCTTCTTTAGGGGTGAGTTTAGCTTTCATTTTGTTAAATAATAATATACATTTTATGGGAAAACCTTTAGAAAACTTGGACCTATAGACTCGAATCGGCTCAAATAAACACGGCCAATAGGGAAACGGCCTATGGAGATATTCGCATCGATCGTATTGAACGCGGCGAGTTCGGACTGAGTGGAAGTCTGGTATTTGAAGTGGATGTCACCCAGGACATGGAAGTGGAGGTCCTGTTGTACCGCAGCACCGATGGCGGCGCCAATTACAAGATCCAACCGTATTCATTGCCACGTCAGAGCGTCATGGAAGCCATGAATAATTTTTACAAGGACATGATAATGCCGAGTGTCGCTAATTGCTCCAATTTGCCGCAATTCGAGGGTAAGATGACGGTGCTGCCAGCCAAAAAATTTCATTTTGAAAAGTGCCAGGTGAGCGAAGAGCATTTTCCGCAACATATGCCGGATGGACTTTACAAAATAACGTATCAGACTTACGGTGCAGTCGATCTCAGTTGCGAAATTATTGTGACAGTTGAGAAGAAACCATTTTAAAAATAAAATATACATTTTTTTCACCTAAAATGTACAATGAAACACTGAATAAAGTATTGAAAGAGCAAAGAATTATAGACATTTATTTTCGTTGGTTTCCTAAGACATATTTTGGAAAAAATATGCACATGGTCACACTAAACAAACTAAATTAAGGAAAAAGAACTTTATACAGAGAAACAAGACTAACAACTGCCTACACCACTCAACCAGAAGAAAAACCACTTCCAATGCCCAAAATAACATTGAAAGCTAAAAAAAGTTAATGAAAATACTCTAGTGTGACCTTGCTTATACAAAATAATTCCCCAATCACTCTCTAAAATCAAAATCCACAATGTTAGCGTGACATTCATATGCAACATCATAAACAAAGGCCACAGGGAAATGATTAATAAAGTGTGGAAGGTTGGATACCGATAGTTGACATTCTTTGTTGGTAATTGGCAAACATTGTTGTATCAATTCAGCTATTGTTGCCTTGTTGTATGTATATTTTAAAAGCAAAATTGTGAAACCCAATACATTGTTCATCTTCCCACAATTTCCATCCACTTTACCATCCATCGGGGTATATATTTTTTTTCATTATTCCCCACTCGCGTTTTAATTAGCCTTTGTGCATTATAATTACGCCGCATTGCAGTTCGTGGGAATTTGCCCAGCGAATGTCCTTTGGGATCCTCGTTTTTGCGCCAGGTAGGTCCACCGCCATAACCATAACCAGAAAATCCCCAAAAAGCTGAATAAAATTCTTGCCAAATACACAAAAAAAATAATGTCTCAATTGATTGAATTGAATCACAAAAAAAAAAAGAAAGAAATGAAGAGAAAAAAATCATTAACTAAATAAGGGGTTAGGCCCTTTTCTAGGTCGAAGAACAATAGAAACAAAAACAAGACAAAAATATATAAAAAAAGGTAAAGTAACACCCTCTTTTTATAGAATACCTTTCGGGACATTGCGCATACGCCGCGTGGGCCAAAGCCGATGTGAAATGTGCCGAAAATGTAAATGAAATTGTTATTAAGCATTAGGCACATCAGAATCACAAAAGGGAAAAGATTTTTCTTTCCGGCCATCCGGACGAGTGAGCAGACTCGGTTCGTGTGTGAGCACCACGACGCCAGCTTAATTCCCAGCTCAAGGACCAGAGATGAGAGTGTCCTGTCTAGAAGTTAAAAATGGCTCTGATTTTTTATCGCAGGATTAATGGAGCAAATATATAAACTTTTTCTTCAAAGCAGATGCAAGAAATGTTAAGCTCTCAGACTTTAATAGGAATATCTTTTTATCTTAAATATTTTATTCTATTATTCTTAATTTTTTGACTATTTTTTGGCATCACTTTTGGGTTAAGAGAGTCAGGAGCCTGGCTGACTTCACTGGCGCCATGGAACTGCCAATTGAATTGGCCAACACATATACTTTTCTGTGTGTGTTTGTGTGTGTGACTTTGGCCAATGCCAAAAATGCCAATAATGAGCCTCTATTAATAGCCATCGACGACAAAAACAGCTAGAAACGATTTGCAGCGATTTCATACAGGGATTTTGGGTATCGGATTCAACCTGGGGCCTCCTCAATCAACAGGATAGTGAACAGCATGTAATTAGCAAAAGAGCTAACACACACCCAGACACACTCACACACACATACCAAAGCATAATCCCAACAGTAAACAACAAAAGGAATTTCCCACAAAAAAAAAAAAAAAATGAAAACAACGGAAAACTGAAAACGCCTCATTTAAATTTCTCTTTTGGCTTCCTCGCGATGAAAATGAAAATTGACAAGCCACTCCACTTTTCCAACCTGCCCATCTCTTTTCTCTCTCTTTCTAACCCCATATAGCCTACTCTTTCCCACCGAAAAGAGACGGATAGCGAAACTGTGTAATCCCCGGGCCAAAAACTCAAATCGTTTTTATTTCTCGTTCACTGTTTTGTTAAGTACTCCTCGCTTAGAGCCAAAACTTGGGCCCAAGGGTATCTGAACTCTAAGTTATTTTTTTAAGATTTAGGATATAATAGATTAAAGGATGTAGGATATCTTAAGGGAGTTGAAAGAAGAGTTATAAGATATTTAAATATTTTTAAATAAAAGAAAAGATAATAGTGGAGGCTTAAAGGCATAGGAGATTATAAGATACCCGGTACTCCCCTGAATAAATAAACTATGCCCTTGGTATATGCATAGTATAACACTTAAAAAAAAAACATTTGCCATTTTCCAATTAAAACCCTGTTAAATAATTTAAATTTAAAACCAGGCACTACCAAAAAATGTTAAAATACGAATTTATTATGTATTTAAATAACATTACCAATCCAAACAACAGCTCAGCAGACTTGGCCTCCTTGAAAAAACAAAAAAATAACAAATTCCCCTGGAATCCTGTGACATATATATATATATATTTTTTTTTTTTTTTGGGAGGCTGTTAGTCAATTTGCGTGGCACTCAAACATTTAAATTTGATTCATCGAGGAAGAACGGCAGGCGGGGTCCACATTGGATTGTAAACTCAATCAACTTCAAAATGGTTTAATTAGAACCGAACAGGATGAACAGGACCTGGGCAATGGGGGGCGGTGAGGGATGGCCTATTGGAAACGTGACCCTTGGAATGCGACATCCCCGGCTCGCCTTACTTCCCGGGGGGGGACCCAAAAATATGCAGATAGGCGATACGGTCAATCAGACACGAAACACCCAAATCAGACCTCGATCCCCAGGCGATTCCCTTTGCCTTAACAGTTTCTGCACTGGGAGGAATACTTGACTTTCAAAAGACAAGGCTACTGGCTACTCAGTATACATTTTGAGTATACATTTCTCTCAGTGCAGCAACCCCAAAAAAGCCTGTCTATATTTACAAAAGCCGACTGTTTTGAGTCTGTCTACCGAAAAGCGTATTTCAATTTAAATTTATTTTTATTACATTTAAGCGGATTTTCAATGGGCCAGCGACCAGAAAAGCGCCATCCACCTCCCACCACAGCCACAGAGAGAGAAAAAAGGCAGAATACAAATGGTAATTGTGACAAATGTTTATGAATAGCCTTGCACTTGAGTGGTCAGCCTTTATTGAAAAGGACAAAATGGAAATTAAACACAACAAAAAAAGGATAAAGCATGTTAGAAAAACATTTAAGGAGAAAACATTTATAATTGCATTTCATAATTATTATTATTGCTGGCCATTAAGAGAACACAATAACAGCGACCATCCCAGCATATGTTATTTGAAATAAATAATAAAAGTTTCAATGGCCAATTATTCCGGGCCAGTTGCTCGATAAATGTCGTTTGATAAACGGAGCATATTATTGAATGAATAAACAATAAATGTAAACAGAGACTTCTCAAAAAAGCCACATTGCAATTGACAATCTATAAATAAAATATATTGTTGTTATTGGAGGGAATAAATGTCCAAAGAATAGAAATCACATTGTTGCATTGATTGAGATAGATAGCCCAAATAGAATCTGTTTTCTGGCCAAAAACAAACAAAAAAAGAGAAGAAAAATGTTTGGTTATAAGCAATATAAACAGGCTATGAATTCTATGGCCGACTGCAATAAATCTAAATTGAATGACAATGCCTGAGAGAGTTCACTTGTCAGAGGGTTCAGAGCCAGGTCACCCGACAAAAAAAAAAGAATCACAGAACTCTGAAACAGGTGGCATTCATTTATTGACTTGTTGCTTTAAAATACTTGAAGGGAACACTGGAAAAATGATTATTAATAAGTTCTAGTTTGATAGTCTTTGGAGATTTGAAATCTCCTATTTGAATGCCCAAAAGTATGCAATTAAAACATCAACCCTTGACATTTCTTAGTGTATACTCCCCTCATAAAAATGACAAATTAGACTCTTCAAGTTTCATATCTTCATCCCAGCACCCGACCCAAAACAATTTGCTGAATCCAGATATGAAATTCCATGGCAATGACATTAGACCCCCGTCAAGTCAGGACGGAAGTGGCAACTCTATAAGGCCAAATTCCTCAGGACAACAAACGGATGATGTCCTTGCCCCGCTCTCTGCTCTCTGCTCTCTCATTTCTGCTAATAAATGATGAAGCAATGATTTTGTGTGATTGTCGGCACGTGATGCTTCTCACAAAGTGTGTGCAAAAATCATAAATGCGGAATGAAAATTCCACAGCCCGCATAAAAAACATTTCCATCATGTCCTTTTCCAACCCCATACTTCTCCTTTTTTATATACTTTTTGAGTGCGAATGAGTAGGAAATGTTCTCGACATTTATTGATTTCAATTCTAGGTGGCAAAAAAAAGGGAGAATAACGAAAAATAATATTAAATAAAATGTCAAATGTTTGCCTAATATGAACTCGAGAGTTGGAGAGCGGAAAGAAATCCCTTATTCTATATATACATTTTGGTAGAAGTGTCTGGGTGTGCTTAGCTATTTATACCCTGTACTACTGAGTATAAAATATAGCATACTTTTTTGGGTATTTTCAGGAGAATTGAAATCTCTTGCCTTATTCCATTTAAAATATTTAAAAAATAGTTTAAATTGATTAAAAATATTATGGATCCTATTTTTAGTCTATTTTTCTATTTAAAAAATGTAAATCTCAACAGAGAAACCTTAAAGCAACATTTTCAAGTCATTAAAAATCTTGCAAAGCCAACTAGGAAGCAACTTTTAAAGTGTTCCCCGAAAATCTCCATGAAGTGAAACATTTTTCATTTTTTTTCCTTTTTTCATGACTAATAAATTCCCATAAATTCCATTTCCCAGAATATAACTTGAGCCAACTTAAACTTGAGCACAATAAACGGTATTGTTAGTTTTCCCCCAATAATTCTTGGCTATTTTTCCGACACCGAGAAGAACATAAAATACCAAGAAGTGACTGAAACCATTTTGAAATCAATTTCTTAAGGTCTGGGGAGCATTGGAAGCAGGAAAGCTTATGCCAGCCGGAAGTGCAGGACTTTAAAAGGGTCAAAATGGGATCCGAAAGTCTATGATCCCGGCGAGCGGAGGACAACTTCCGGTTGATATATGTATGTGTGGTAAGTGAGTAGAAAGGGGCTTATTGTGGCATGATTGAACCGAAGTGATGCAAACCTAATGGTTGCCACACAGCGACTCTGGCCCCTGGACTCTGTCGGACTGAGTATTTAATCTCGGATTAGAAGAAAAGTTTCTGCCTCCGCAGGACTCTTGTAATGAGTTGTGAGCCCAGGACCTCGTCTCTCTCCCACACTCAGCCACTCTTGAGGCTTTACAATGACTTTGACGGGGGCGGGGGGAGGAGAGGGTGAAAGACACAAAACACCCAACTTTTTGGTCCTGATTCTGGTTCTAGGGCCTGCAAGTTATTTGAGTGCGAAAAGTTTTTCGTTTATCTCGCGAACTTGTGCAGTTTTCAGGGGTTTTCTTCCAGATTTCTTTAATTATTGTTGGGAAATTGGAAAAACTACAAAATCGAATCCTATTCCCAGCCATCTGTCACATCAATTTCAATTATCGGCGCTGCCAAGCAATTTGCTTTCAATGACAACTCTTTTGCTTCTGTGGTCCACAAACTGAAAGTCCATAAACAGAAATTTCTTCATAAAATTTCGTCCTTTTTCCATCAATCACCAGGCACTTGTTACCATCATCAATCATGGCTGCAGAGTTTTAAATTTGTGTTTAAAATAAATGTTTCTATTTCTTAGCCAAATAATTCCAAAAAGCAGATTTTTATTTATTTCTTCCTTGGCTTTGCAGGTGTCCTTGGAGCTCTTAGGGTTCTCGGAGCTCGTGGAGTCTTCGGAGTTGCCGGAGCCCTTGGAGTTTTTGGTGTTCGTCCTTTGCGAGTGGGGGATGCCGTTGGCGATGCACGATTCGAGGCAGCAGAAACTCTATTGTTGGCCAGGGAAGTTGATAGAATTCCGTCAGTCTCCAATGGGCCGAGGGAAGCCAATCGACGTGACCTTCGGGGCACAAACGGAATAGGACTGTCGAGTCTCAGCACTGAAGTCTGCTTCTTGGGAGGGGCTGGCACCAAAAACACAGAGTCATTCACCACCGAAGCCTCCCCAACTGTGGAGAACTCATCTTCTTCCAGATCTACATCCCAGTCCTGTTCATCTTGCCCGACATCCTTCAGCAAATCGCGAATCAAAGTCGAGTTCTGGTCCTCATTCATAGCCGCTTGGGCCAAGCGGTAATCGGCATAAAGACGTTCTTCGGCAATATCTAGTAATAATATAATTTTTTCAATTAAATGTCACCTTTTGAAAGTCTTTGCTGAACAAAAGTCTTTGCTGGACCCACTTTCTACCAGGCCCATTAGTACTCCATAGAATTCAGAGCCCCTGTGCACTTGCAGGTCCCGGAAAATGTCCTCGCTAGCCTCCAAGCTGGGCTGGACCTCGTCGGCCTTCTTATTGGACTCCTTTTTCTTAATTTCCGACATCGTAGAGATTTTTCCTTATTTTTTTCTTCACAAAACGTCCTGCCGTCACTCGCTGTTAAATGATAGTGCTTTTTTTTTGTCAGACAGTTGGCAGTTGACAGTTGCATAGGGTTGTCTCCTAGGGTTGTCTCCTAACACTATTTAAATACTAAGTTAGTGTCAGGTAACAGAACTAATTAAAGGTGAAAGTATTTTATTAAAATAAACAATGGAAGAAGGGTTTTACTTATTCTTACTTTTAATTTTTAGGGGGCTTTATGAAAGTATTTTTCATACTTAGAGTATTATATTATTATCCTTAAATATATATCCTTGAAAAAATACTAAAATCCCTGTTGGAAGCCCTAAGGATTACTAAAACTGGTAACACAATGATGGCCATGAAACTTTCTTCATCCAAGTAGGATTTGACTTTTCTTTTCCATGTCTTAACAAAATATAATTTTTAATAATTTTAAAGTGCATGTCCTAAAATAGCTCGCTTTTATCCAATAAGAAATGGAAATTAGATTTCAGAAATATTATTTGATGATTGTTCCACTCATTAGATGAGACATTCGTGGATCCTTTTAGCTCATGGGTTTCCCTTTACATTTCCCATTTTCCATTCCAGCTCACCATTTTCCGTTTTCGTTTCAGTGGCTTTCCCTTTTCTCTCCTTATTTTGTTTCTGGTTTGGTTTTCCTTTTGTTTTTTATGGACATTGCTCCTCATTTGAGTAAATCAAATGGTTGTCGTAAATTCGCCTCCCTTTTGCTGATCCTGCGAGTCCTGGCCGGAGATTCGTTGTCCTCTTTATGGCCACCAAATAAATCCTATTTTGTTTATCTTAATTTGTCCTAATACGATGCATTTTTTTCGCCTTCTCGATCAACTCTTCCCTTTTATTTGCATTTTCATTAATTTCTGCTTCAACAGAGTATATATGTATATAGTATATACTATATATAATCGAAGAAAAAAAAAAGGAATAAAATATTGTTGTCCTGAAACGTATTTTTGTGTTGGTTCGCCCAGCATTATTGATTATTTTTTTCTTGATGTGTCGCCCGAGGGAGAAAAGCAAGTAGAGGCCGACTAATCCCAGGGCCCAAGAGCCAATATGAATTTATGTATGCACTGAGAGAAAGAAATTAATATAGAGAAATAAAAATAAGAAAAAAAAGAAGACTTTTTAATAGATCATTAAAGAGAAAATGGCTTATACTTATTTAAAATAATAAAAAAAAATAATAAGAATGGTAAGGTTTTAAAACTTGTTTTTCTAAAGAAAGTCTCATCTAAGTCATGTCTAAACTTGTCTAAAAACTCCCTTAAAATGTCCTGAACTTAAAAAACATTTCTCCCCGTGTAAGAATCGTGAAAGCGAGCCATATATATGGATATGCTCAAAGTGAATATTAATTTCAATTCGAATTGAGAAATTCAATTGAAAAAGCTCGCGCCGAGCAAAAATGAAAAGAAAAGGCTCCACAGAAAGAGACAGGGACAGGGACTGAGAGAGAGAGAGGGCGATTCTCATCCTCCATTTATTTCCAAGTGACTTTCAAGAGCCTTCCAATTTCAATTCCATTTCCAATTCCTTTTTTTTTAGTTTTTTTTTTTAGATTTATTTTTTTTTTTGTATGCTTAGGAAAATTTTAATTTTGGCGGAGAACGACAGGCAGCAGCACCTTTTGAAAAACAGGAAATTGCTCAAATTGAATTCAGTGATTTCCTCCACACATTTCCCTTCACAGTTTTCATGACGGTTTTATTTTATTTTTTTTTATTTTTTTTGTGGATAGCCTCGGCTAAGCTCTCCTTTTTTGTGTGCCGGACTTTCTGGGTCCTTTCGTCCTGTCGAGATTTTCCGAGCCGTGCATCCTGCGGCATTCTCAAGTGCAGTTTAATGGATTTTTTAGTTTTTTGACATCCGAGGCATAGAAATGTGCGAATGCAAATGGGAAGGCAGGCGAGTTCAGCGATGATGATGGCTTTTAAGGTTTGAATTAAAATTTAAGTATTTCTAGACATAGGAGAGTAGAGAATGGCGAAAAACCTTCTATCTTAATGAAAAAAATACACAAATAAGTCCTTCTCCCACACTCCCTCTAATAAAATGTCCTTAAATCAAGATATATAGAGTCCTAGAATCATAATACAACTCCCACAGCCCATTTAAAGTCAATATGAAGTCAAGAAACTTCCATTGAAATCATCAAGGGCTAACAGGGCGTATACTTAATGGCCAATTGCTCTCAGAGACCCCAAAAAAAAAAAAAAAAAGTCCCATTTTCATGACTTCTTCTTTCAACCCTTTCGTTTTCTAAGCCTTTGCAGGACAACGAAATTTTTAGCAATTCAAGGACAGAGCCAAAGGAAGAGATTTTCTCCAGAAGCTGTTGCTTTTGCTTTGCTTTGCTTTTGCGCCGCCAACGACACATCGTTATCCCTAATGCTTGATGGCTTGAATAAAAGCTTAATAAATATTGCGAGGCCCAAGTTGTGTTCCTTTTTCTTTTTTGTTGCAGTTGTTGTTCGAAGGACAAGCCATGACGAAAAGGACGAAAGCGAGGACGAAAACAGCGCAAGGCGAGGACA
The DNA here is from genome assembly GCA_035047585.1 of Drosophila monieri. Classification (NCBI taxonomy): domain Eukaryota; kingdom Metazoa; phylum Arthropoda; class Insecta; order Diptera; family Drosophilidae; genus Drosophila; species Drosophila monieri. The sequence continues at coordinate 6,050,898 of JAWNPJ010000061.1, read as the reverse complement.
TCGTCCTTACTCCGTACAGCCTCTTGTTGCTTACTCTTGGTGTCCTTTCGCTGACAGCCCAAAAAAAAAAAAAAAAAAAAAAATTAAGATGTTGGGGATATTTATAAACGAATATGGGGATACCCAGGGTGTTTTTTGATTAAAATATTAAATATTAAAATATTTAACTTTAAAAAAAATGTAAAGGATACAATTTTAAAAGAATAAACTTCATGAAAAACTTTGTAGAAAGCTTCAGTAGTTTGATTATTAGTGCTTGGATTAAATGTTTAACAATAAAAAAAAAAGTACCAGTACCGGGTATTAATATTTTATTTGAAAAACCTTTCCATTTCCTTCTATTCATAGTCCCCTTTAAAAAAAAGTCCCCCAAAACAAAACCATTAGTCTGGATTTGATCGGTATATTGCCTATTTTTAGCACCTGGGGGGATTGTGTTTTATTTATGAGATAATCGTAATGCCCTCGGGGGGGGGTGTTCCAGTATTACTTTGCAGTCAGTTTGTCAAGTGTGTGTTTCTTGAAATGTGTATACGCGTGCATGTGTGTGGCTTTTTTGTTTGTATTTGTATATCCACACACACACACACATGTGTACAAACATACATACATATATGCGGTTGAATGAAAAACATTTAGAGCCACAAAAAGATATTTTTTCTTTGTCATTTGTCTTAAAGCCACAAAAGGTTCCAAGGCCTAAGACTTTGGTTACAGTTTCGGGCTTTTTGTCAAGGTAGCGACGGTGTTATAAATAGTGTGGATTACCAGGTATTTCCAATGATGTGTTGACTTTGAAGTAATTATGGGAAAAAATATGTAAGACATACGTAGGCCACAAATGCTAAGACAACTTAGTGTGACCTTCTCCTCATTTTTAAGCCAACTTAGTGTGACCAAGACATTAAAAATCAAAGCTAGATCATCATATTGGATTAAGAATACCCTAAAATATAATAAAATATCTCCTTAGCCTATTTTTAAAGCCATTCCATGACTTTTAATTCCATTCTAATAACCACATACTAAATTTCAGCCCCGAATATCCTTGTTTTCTGTTGTTTTTTGTTGCCTAGTGCAAAAACCCAAGCCGAGAAGCACCTTTACACCGAAATTCGATAATTGCCGCTTTATGAAGCCATAAATTAGATGAGCACATTCGGGGGCAGAGAAGGTAGAAAGTGAAAGGACGCACCGCATCCCAACACACACACACACACACACACGCGGTGAAAATGTTCGTGGCCATGGGCGGAAAAGTCAGGAGAAAGTTTGCCCCCCCCCTCCCCCCCCCCCCCCTTTTTTCCCACTCTTTTTCCACCATTTCCCGCTAATTGCTTGGAAATATGCCGAAAGGAAAACGCATGAAAATTATATAATGCTTCCGTAATTAATTTTCCACACTTTAAATCGAAAGCAGATAAAAAAAACCACACGAAATCAAATCAAAATAAAGGCAAAAACTTTCCTTTTTTTTTTCGTATGATTTTGTGGTGGTGTGACAATTTTTTGTGTCAATTTTCATATGCAAATCGAGTGGCAAAACAATTGACAAACTTTGTCTAAGGCTACAACAATAAAAAGCGGGCCAGAATGATAAGGCAACATATATGTAATAGGAGAGAAAGTGCAGAGGGAAGGCGGAAAAAGGCGGCAGTGGCAGAATCAACAAGAACATAAATATGCAAATGAAAAGGCAACACAGATGTTCAATCAACAGTTGACTGCCACTCTCCACGGACTGCTTCGATGCAGATGAAAAGTACACAAGCCGACATTCAAATATGGCCACAGTCAGGTGAAAAGTTTGTTTTATTTTTATTCTTTTGCATAAACACAAGTTTTTAATTTTTTATTTTTCAATTTAGAAAGCTTTTTCAGGCTGGGATTTAACATAGAAGGGTGGTATAGTCCAAAAAAACTATTATTTAAAATTATAAAAAAATATTAATAGAATATTATTTGAAGTGTAGTAGTGTCTAAATGGTCTATAAGAAAATAAGTACCTATAAGATACTAAAAACAAGTTTTCCAAGCTATTAAGATTGAAATAAAAGAATTTATTTTAGAATTTTATATCTTAAAAAACATAAAATTTTCTAGTTCTAGTCTAAGTTAGTGTAATAGTTAGTTGATTATTTAAATTATTAAGAAAGGTGTATGGTTTAGTAATAGTTGACTAATTCTTATGCCAACAAACACACTTTCTAGCCATCATTTTCAAAAGAAAATATTAAAACAATTCCCTTTGCTATCATTTTCAGGCAACTCCGCACCCACGCTTCTTGCTGTTAAGCTGAGAGCCCCCCCTCGAAATAAAGGCCCCAGGCTGCCCCAGGAAGAAAGTATAGAGAATAAATAATAAAGGGAGACAGGTGGAAGTAAAAAAAAAAAAAAAAATTGCGAAAAAACTTTCTCTCATTTTACATTCCCCTCGACTTTTGATTCTCTTTTTTTTAAATATTTTTTTTTGAGCCTGCTGGGCAATCAGTTCTTGCTGTTGACAGTTCAATTTTCCAAAAAAAAACAAAACAACAATTTTTTTGTTTTGGAAAAAACTTTATTTGTGGGCGAGTTACAAAAATCAAATATTTTATAAAAAAAACTATGCGAGGAGTGGGTGCGGAAGAAATAGGAATTACGGAGCAATGTAACAAAGAAAGTCACAAACAGACGATGAGGAATAGAATGGAAAGGAGCCCATACACTCTAGACACTCTTTTTAATCAAAGACACAATAAAGGCCAAGAAATCAGGGCCTAGAGGGGCCTAGAGACGTTAAGAAAATAAGGTTTTGGAGTTAAAGGTTCTAGATTTTGGAATTATTTGACAATTAGAATTATTTTTTATAATAAAATATATGACAAGCTTTTTTTAACTTAATCTCTCCTAAGAAGCCTCTTAAAATATTATATATTTTTTCTACATTTTCACCCTTTTTATACCCTTGCAGAGGGTATTATAATTTTGGTCAAAAGTGTGCAACGCAGTGAAGGAGACATCTCCGACCCTATAAAGTATATATATTCTTGATCAGGATCACCTCCTGAGTCGATATAAGCATGTCCGTCTGTCCGTCTGTCCGTCTGTCCGTCTGTCCGTCTGTCCGTCTGTCCGTCTGTCCGTCTGTCTGTCTGTTTCTACGCAAACTAGTCTCTCAGTTTTAAAGCTATCGACTTCAAACTTTGCACACATCCTTCTTTCCTTTGCAGGCAGTATATAAGTCGGAACGGCCGGGATCGGTCAACTATATCCTATAGCTGCCATATAACTGATTGATCGGAAATGCCATAACTTTGTTGTTTTTTAAGTTAGAAGGATGGGACTTGCTGTGGACTCCTCTTTTAGCAGACTTATTCGATCTGCCAAATTTCATAAGGATCGGCCGACTATATCCTATAGCTGCCATATAACTGATTGATCGGAAATGCCATAACTTTGTTGTTTTTTAAGTTAGAAGGATGGGACTTGCTGTGGACTCCTCTTTTAGCAGACTTATTCGATCTGCCAAATTTCATAAGGATCGGCCGACTATATCCTATAGCTGCCATATAACTGATTGATCGGAAATGCCATATCTCTGTTGTTTTTTAAGATAGAAGACTGGGACTTTGTACGGATTCCACTTTCGGCAAACTAATTTGATCTGCCGAGTTTAATAAGGATCGGCCGACTATATAAGATCCGATATATATCTAATAATATAAGCTGCCACATATCTGCAAGGGTATATCAACTTCGGCTCCGTCCGAAGTTAGCTTTCCATTCTTGTTTTTTTTATAAATAAACTTTTACGAATAATTCCCCACCTAATTAAATAAAATGTCCTTGTTTCTTATTTTTTGTTTTTTAATTTTTCAATTTAAATCCCCAACCTTGTTCCGATAATCACAGGAAATATCCAATTAATTGCTTGAATAACAATTCCAAGTGGGTTGCTGGATGATGGGCGGTTGGGCGTTGGGGTGGCAATGAAAATCAATGTCTTCCTTTTGTAACTGGAAAGTGAAATCGCAGCCACAGCCCCACCCCAAAATGACAAGATAATGTTTTTGCATTATAATTGAAGTTTGTAATTGCTTGGAGGAGTTTTGGCAGCAGTGCCGGCACAAAACTTGGCGACGCAAGTTGTCAAGGCAATCAACTTTATTACCCCCCCAGCGCACATGTGTCTCCGTCACTGTCTCTCTCCCATCCCATCCCTCCCAGTTTATGTTATTGTAGTTAAGTAATGCTCAAGCGAGTGTGTGTGTGTATATCCTTGCGCATCCTCGCGCTTTTTCATTATCTTCTCGCTCATTTTACACGCAAACAACCGAGAATTCCGGCACGAAAAAAAAACAGAAGAGAAAGTAGGAAGGGGGGAAGTGGAGGCAAAAACTGTTGCCACATTAAAATGCACATAAAAATCATTAACCCAATGACGCCGACAACGAGCTGGCAGGAGGAGTCCAGGACACCGCCACCGGAGTATCCTTCACCGGCAAGCCAGACCCAGCCGAGCCAGTCACTGGCAATTGTGTTAATGGCTTCCTGCACCCACTTTCACCGCCACTCTCTCTCCTCGCACCTTTCTCCCCCTGTGTTTATTTCCCCACCGTGTTTATTTTGGCATTACAGTAAACTCAATAATTTTGCCTACTTAATGCACAGTTGTCCTTTGTCTTGCCATCAACAGGTAAGAGTTGTGTCCTTCCTCGCTTTCCTGTGCACTGAGAGGTATTACTCAGACCGGATGTAGTTTAATTATTGAAATGATTTATATTTTATTTTATTTATTTATTACAAGGGGACTATGTGCCACTGCCTGGCCCACTCTCCTTTTCTTTCAACTCCAAAAGTACCGGGTATGGATATTGGATATGGATACCGGGTATGGTAAGGAGATCTCTTCCATCTCTCTTTTAAAACCATAAAAGTAACGGGTAAGATTATTCTTCCTTTTAAAGGATAATTATTAAATTAAAATTACCAAAATATTTATCAAAGTATTCAGTTTTTCATTCTCTTTTAATTCTTTTGCTCTTAAAGTACTTTTACAATTTCATCCTAAAAGTAATCCTAAAGGAAACTGAAATATTTTCCTTTTCGTTTTAATTTTAAAACCCTATTTGAGTCCTATTTTTTAATATTCATTATAAAATTCCCCTAATATTATGTCTCTACATGCAATGTTCCTATACTTCTTGGTATTCCTGAGAGGAAATTACATTTATTTTAATGAGAGGATCTCTTCCATCTCTCCCTTCAAACTATAAAAGTACCGGGTATCAATATTCTTTCTTTCTAAAGGATAATTTTATTCTTTCTCTTTTTATTCCTTAACTCTCAAAAGTACCAGGTATGAATACTCTTCCTTTCCATTTCAATTTATTCAATTTTTAAACATTTATTATAATATTTTCCCCCCCATTTTCTGTCACTACATGCAATGTTCCTGAAGGGAAATTACATTTATTTCCCAGTTTTTGTGAGTTTGCTTCTGTTTTTTGGGGCGTGTAAGTGAGTGTTTCGAGTAAATCAGAAAAAGGTTAATTTGCAATTATGTTTTATGTGTTTGCCTCGGCTGGGTGTGTGTGTTGGCCTTGTTTATGTTGCTATTGCGGAAGGCACTTGAGGCCAGGTGTCCATTTTGGGTTGTACCTGCCTTTTCTGCTTTGATAATTTCCAAAAAAAAGCATGCTTTTTCCTCCTCCCCCCTCCCCAAAGACCTAAAAGCCGAAACAACTGGAAAAGGAAGTAAAAGTTGTTGAAGAAACCCCCAAAACACACCCACAGACACAGAAAACTTGGCGTCTGTTGTCTGCAATAAAATAAATTTCATTTAATATTATAGTTGCTGGGTGTGTGGCGGTGGAGCTACTGTGCTTTCTGCTTATTTTGTTCCTCTTTATGTTGTATCTCAATTGTTGTTTAGACATTTTTCGTTCGAAATCATAAAAATAAAAATGAAGAAGTTGCGCCGGAAGAAGGAAAACTTTCAAATGCCAAAGGATATGCTCTACGAAACATTATTCAGGGTATAGTTGGCAAAGCAGTTCATTTTAAACTTAATTCCCATAATCTATTAATAGTTTATAAAAGTAATCAATGATTATGATTAAAGAGTCTATGAAAGCTTCTTTAAATTCCTAAATATTTCCTAAAGAAAAACCTTCCATGTAAGTGTATTATTTTCTTTTTTAAACCCTAAGCTAAAAAGTTGTGTCCCTGTCTTATTCTTCGTTTCAATTGTTTGTTTTCTTTGGGATAAAATTGTTGGCAATGTGTTTGTGTATACACTTATTGTGTTTATTTCCCAGGACCTTGCCATTCCATTCCATCACGTATCCGCTTGACTTTGAGACATTTTCCCCGATCCCCTCGTCTCTTTATTAAGTTGCGTGTCCTGCCAGGATGACATTTGTTTTCAGTGTGGCCGACGAAATGAATTTGACACGCGTTAATTAAGTTGCTGCAGGATACGCAGGACCCAGGACCTCACCCATCCCGGACAAATGAGCCAAACAAATAATGAGCACAGTGGTTCAATCAGCAATGATTTATTCGCAATTCTACACCGACTCCTTGGTGGTTACTTCTCCTTCTAGGCGTTGGGATCCTCCTCTGGCTATTCTCCAGGACCAGCCTCAGCGTCCTCCTCATCTGGGGCTTGATCAGAAGTAAAGGGATCAGCTAAATAAATCATATAATCGATTCTGTACTTACTAAGCAACAAGTTGCTCTGATTACCCGCAGGAGCTGATGTCGACGGGACTTCATTGTTGGACGTTGGCTCTTCCGAAGGACAGGGTGAGGAGGCCGGAGTGTCGTCCTCAATCTCCCAACTGTACTCCTCCACACGAGGCGAGACGGATGCGGATCCATTGGGGGTGTGGTAGATCCATGGAGTGGCGTCCTCCATACTACGGGTTGACATCGAACAGGTGCACACCCTCTCCTCAGGGATGGTGTTGTAGAGCCAAGGAGTGGCGTCTTCCTGACTTCGCGCCGTGTACACATCGAAACGATGTGAAACAGTTTGGGATAGACTGTATTCGTATATTGAAGGAGTGGCGTCCTCTACGGTACGCTGATGGGCACTCAGGTCCAGCTCTTCAACGGAAGCGGAAGACGATTCAGTGTTGGTGTTATTGATCCAGGGCGTAGCGTTTTCCCAGATAGTCGCTGATGACTCTGCCATCAACCGAGCTCGATACAGATCCAAATAGTGTTCAATGGATTCGGATCTATTGTTTAGATTGGAATGCCGGGGAGAGGACTCGTCCGCATCGTCCCATGCATCGAAGCGACGAGAAGTAGATGCCGGCTCACGGTTCCTGGGGCGGCTGGGTTCTCCCGAACTGGACGATATGTCATACCCATAGGTGCACAGCCCGGCCCTGTACAGCTCCATGCGGCGTGTGGAATGGGACGAGGAAGTAGAGGCCTGGGGAGTGGATGTCATTGGCCCGTTTGGTCTCAAGGTGCTCACTTCCCTGAAACGTGAGAACGATCGGTTGTCATTGCCAGACGCAGAGCTCTGAGAGGTAGATTGTACGAAGGAACGGGACGTAGAGGCCCCTGTACGGTTTCCCAATAGAGCCCTGTATGCCTCGGACTGACGTGAGGTGGACGGAGCATCGTCGTGAATAAAGCCGCGACGCAGACCACCCAGACTAGAGGGTCGGGATGTTGACGGATCGTGTTCCCCAGGGGCATGGAAGCCAAAATTGGCCCGCTCCGAGCCACGCCATGGTGTCGGACCATCATCATCATCATCATCTTCATCGGAAGGAGCATATCCGATACGTCGCGCCTTGGGAGCTGGACCAGCCCCTTCGGAATGAAACGGAGTTGAGCGCCGCTTTCGATCACCCTCCCCCTCGCCAAACTGCCGGTCCAGCATTCGCACCATCTTCTCAGTACGCTTCTTCAACTCTTCAGTCATCTTCTTCAATTTCTCCTTGTAGCGCTTCTTCAGCGCCTCAGTCTCCACGCGAAGATTCTCCAATAGTTTGGCCCGAACCACGTCTGTAAGAAAATGATAGTTACTAACCCTTTTGGCTTTCTTTTTTTGTTGCCCAAATGAGACTAACTGTAGTGTAGTTCCACCTCCCGAGCAACTTGTTCAGACTCCCGCTGCAGATCGTTGAGGATATCGCGAAGCGCATCGATAGTGCCGCGCGCCTCCTGGCCGCGGCAGGTCATCTTAGGATTGAATCTCTTCGACATTATGAATTATTTTAATTTTCACTTGTCTTTTTTTTCTTTTTTTTTTTTCTGCTGAAACACCTTCTCCGCACTGACTCGTTTGTCACAATGACTCTGCAATGAATCCCAGAACCGAAGGCTTGACACTTCCACCAGGGATGGGTTAAAAAAAAGTAATGCCACTCACTAAAAAGTAGGCCTGGTATTTATTTAGTATGAAACGACTCCTGTGATTTTTTTTTGCGACCAATCGTGTCAAATAACTCTTCCAACCCACAACTCTATGTTGAGTTTTTAGTTTTTAATTATTTAAACACTTTCAATTGTCAAAATAATAGTTATTTGCTTTTAAAATGGAACAGTGTTGTATAACGTATTGTGTTACATAAGCACAGTTGCTACCAAAAATACTGCTAGAACCAGGGATACTGAAAAAGAAAATACTGTACAGCTTTTCTTCTGGCCATGACATGCACTTTATTTCAAGGGGCAGCACTTTTATTCACAATATTGGCACTAAAAATAATTATTGTATTTTATTCACAATAATTTCAAGGCATTCACAATCATGGATGACTTTTATTTTAACAAATGTATCGATAATTGTGAAACAAACATAAGAGCTTCGTGTAACTTTTGTACATGCAATACATATATGTGATTTCTTAATGAAAAGATCATAAAAACATGGAGGCATAAGATGACTTTAATAGAAGGATCTGTGGATTAAAGTACGAGATGGAGAATTATGCTAATGCTTTCTGTATATCTTGCAGATTCTGGGAACTGGAGACTGAGGCCATGGAACATGTGCGAAGATCACTGAAGCACACCAACCGGATTATCAGATGACACATGAGCTAAGATGACTGGATTAGCAAAGGAGCTTCAAGGAGCAGGTATGTAAGTAAGAGTTATAATACATCTGACAAAAAAATGCCAAAAAAAGCTATAGAAGTCTCATACATATACAGTTGCAGCCTTCAAAGTAAAATAGTAGCTCAGTTTGAGTTGAAATGAAAATGAATTTCTAGCTAATTAGCAGGAGACAGCACTTAGTTCAAAAAGTTGCCCACTGTGCAAGTGTTGTGAAGCGAAAAGAGAGAGGGCAGAGTGTTGGGTAATTTTCATTTTTGGCCAAGGTTGGAAATCAATTTGAAGCAGCTGCCACGGAGCTGCCAAAGGAGTTGGCCTGCTCCTGGGTCGCAAAAGTATGCAAATGAATTGAAGGACAACGAGTGGATGGGGGGGTCCTGGCTGAAAAGGCAACTGAACCCTTTTTTAATTGCACGCATGCCGGCGTGGGGGAGCAGTATCTAGGGGGTATTTTAAAGCTCTTCGGTAACTGAGGAAAAAGGTATCCAGGGGACCGTGAAAAACCGCAAAAACTGATGCCCCAAACAACAAAACAAAACTCATTTTATTACAAAGCACACACACACAGCACAGTACAGCACGAAAGGGCATTTAAAATTGTATTCAAAATGCAAGTTTAAAGACGCCCCGAAGTATGCAAAGCACACGCAAATAACATAAAAAGTATTCCCCATAAAAGACCCGCGCCGAAACAGAAAAAAAAAAACATAACCAAAGCCACTGAAAACTCAACCGCAAAAAGCACACACACACACACACACACACACACACAAAAACCATAATCGCACACTCGCACACACATCAATCCACCCTCTGACAAAAATATCAACGAAAAAAAATATAAAAAAAAAAAAAATGAGAAAAGCGGAAAAGCAACCTCTTCCCCGCACAACCCTTCGTTCCTTTGTCTGTCTGGTTTACAGGACCCTCCAATGCAAATTAGCTCCCACATCCTCCACCCCCCTCCCTCTCTCCAGTCCTGGGCGGCGGATAACCCTTGCCCCCCCACCTTGCCACATATATGCAAATTTTTGCCGCAAAACTGGCTTACATTTCACATTGCTCATACGCACCGGAGGCCGCCAAGAGGACCGAAACTAAACCGCAACAAGGACAACTATAAAATAGCGCAAAAAACAAAGGGCAAAAAAAAAACTATATACATATGAAAAAATAATAAAACAGGAAACGGAAAAGGAAACGGAAGAGGAAGGTCTAGGTCTGAGGTGTGAACTATTTTTTAGGAATTCATGTCAAAAATCAGGTTGACTTGCGAGGACTTTGCATATGAAGTGGAGAGTTTTTAAATAAAAATTGTTTTGTAAATAATTAAAATCATAATCAGCCATTAATCAAGTTAATAATTAATTAAGGGAAATATAAATTAAATAAATTATTTCAGAAAATGTAGTTCTTGAATATATATCTCTTGCATAACTCAGAGCTTTGTTTTTTTAACTTCTAAGAGAGAATAAACATAAAAATTTATGCTTTAGAAACTCAAGAAACCTAAGTAAGAAATCTTTAAAATCCAGCTACATAAATCTGTGAAAAAAATAAGAAAACTATCTTTTCTACTATACCTTTTCAAGCCAAGAAGCTAAGAAGTTCAATGGAAAGTGTTTCGTAGAAAGATACCTTCGGACTAAAGTCGATTTAAGCTGAAATCGAAACCCATAAGGACACGGCCAATTAGACTTTAAAGTTTTCCGCCATAAAGCAAATAATAAATCCCATAAAAAACGAGAACACGAGAAAAGAGGAAAATAAAACAGAAAAAAAATATATATATATGAAGAAAATATCGAAGAATGTTTTAAAGTAAGAATATTGTAAGGAAACTGGTAGATAAAGTTCGTGGCTCAGTAACGGCAACCAATTAGGCCAAAACAACGCACAACTCTCCCAATTTTGAGAAGATTTCGCCGCCCCTTGGTTATCCTTGCCTTGCCTTGCCTTGCCTCTCCCTGGTCCTCCCTGGTCCACCCAGGTCCTCTCTGGTTAGCTCTGGTTTTCCCGGGGCAGCCTTTTTGGGTTGGCTTGCTAACCAAACGGAAGGATACAACATCCAAAAATCTCCTTTTCCCCCCACTGAAGTTTATGCATATTAAACAGTTATCCAAGCGGAATGGAAAATCCCCCCACACCCACACCCATACCAACAACAAGCACATACATACATGTACCGGAAAAGTGGGCGAGAGTGTGTAACAGGAAATGAGAGTCATGTGAGCGGAAATTCCACATTACAAATTATGCAAATCACATGCGCTTTGATTATTTCACATTTTATTTTCATTTTCATTTGCTTGCCAGTTACCTGCTACCAGTTACCTCTGCCAACCTTCGACCTTAGCTAACCTGTTCCCTTTATTTTATTTTATTTTATTTTTTTTGTGGCCATTATTTAGTCAACGAAATTCAATTTGAATTGTTTATCGTTTTTGGTGGAAAGTTTGCCAGGGAGAGCTTTTCATTTTGGATTTTCCACGGCCATGTTTGAACAAGTGTTACACCACCAGGGCATTATTCTGCTACAAATTAATCCAATCGAGGGGCTGGTTAAATGGTAGCTTTTCAAAAAATTATTCACACAAAAGGACATTTAGTTTCTGCCGAAAATAATATTTGTGTCCCAATCAACAAGGGCGCTGCCTCATATTGTACGGCAGGAATAAGTACTTCAGAGACTGTCAAGTAAAAAAGATTATTGAAGAGCTTCTCCACTAAAAATTTCCAATTCAAAAGTTTAAAAAATCATGTAGCTCCCTAGTTTTCACCTTAAGTTAATTAAAGCTCTCCTAAAACCTAAAAATAAACCCCAAGCCAATGTAAAAAGGACAAAAATGTGATTCCATCGGAATTCAAACGAAAAAGAACTCTTCATTTCGAAATCAAGACGTGCCTCGTTTGATTTTGGTTTCATTTTACATTTGGTCTCAGGTCTCATGTTGCCCTTTTTTATGGCAATGATTTAGATTCATTCTTTTGTCGTAAAGTGCGTGAGGCTCTCCTCCCTTTTTTATTGAGCCCAATTTTGGCAGCTTCGTGTTTTTTATATTTATAAATATACGTGCGAATTGGCTGTCCTTTTTTTTGTGTTTTCCAACAAGATCCTGATTTTCTTCTTGACTTCTTTTTTTTCTGTTTAATTTATTTGAATATTTATGAGCATTTAGATTTTACTAAATTCCCCCTGTCATCGATGATTTTTGGCTATGGATTTTTTTCCACTCCAAATGGCAAATACCATTTGCATTTTCCACATTCTCTGGAGCCCATTTTGTTTTCCCACATATTTTTCCATAAATTGCGTATCCGCCATCGGGGCCAAGGTCAAGGACATGGATCTTGAAGGACTCTTTTTTTTTTCCTCCTTAGCTATATAGCTTTTATGTTTAAATGTCTTTTTGGGGAGGTGGAGGAGTGATTTGATTGGTCCTTGAATAAATCTATAGGCTCATAATCCTAAGAGGATTTATTTTTTTCTGGTAGATATTCTCGGGAGACTTTTAAGGGGGGTAGGTGGTAGGATAACAAAGTCCTTGCGACGTTTTGTTTTTTAATACTTGTTAATAATTCATTAATTTATACAAAATAATTATAATCATAGCACTTTTCATTATTTTTTGGACAAGTTTCTACTCTAAAAATTAGCCATAAACAACTCTAAATAGTTTATCTTAAATTTTAAGGAAAACCCCATTACTTTTCCCTTATTCCCAAGCTCTTATATTCGAATTAGACATAAAATGTCCCATGAAAACCTTTGGAAACCCAAAACCCATAGAACTTTTCATTGTTTTCCTGACTTTTCCATTTCAATTCGAACTGCAGCTATTTTGGAGAGAACTTTTAATCGGGTTTTCCACATAAAATGAACAACTTGAGAGGTTGAAACGTTTTACCCACAACCACTTTTCAGCCATTTTCCTTCACTTTTCCCCTCCCCCTTAGGTTTTTCGCACTTTTCAATTTTCTGCTCGCCCAGCCATTTAATCACCTTCAATTGTCGCTTTTGATGCGATTAGCACAGACTTTTCTCCTGGCTTCTCTCATTTCCACTGCCTCCTAGTCCCTTCGCCTGTCCAACACTTTCTCCGCTTTCTCCGCAGCCTGAAATGCTTGTCCCTCCATGTGACATTTAAGGAAAAAAGTAGATTCGTTGTCAGGTTTTGTTGCTTAAGCGATTTTCACTGTCCGAAAAATGGTGTCTGACAATGAAAAATAGGGGCGTGGCCAATGGAGGTAGGGGCTGCTGGAGGAAAAGTGGAAAATGAGAAGACAATTTCCACCAACTGCATTTCAGTCGCAACTGCGTCGACAACGCAGCATTCCGATGCCGAGATTTTCCGCTTGGAATATCCTTTTGCGGAAGTCCTCAGCTCTATCGCTACTATTTACTTGGTCCTTGCTCGTTGTTTTTGCCTCTTTCGCTGCAGATCCTTGTTCTCATCTCCCTGGCGCAACTGTCATATTAAATACTTTTACGAAATTGCAATTTAACTTTTATAGTAAGACAGGAAGGCGACAGGCGAGCCACCAACCTCGCAAGGAAAAATAAACAAAATTTTCTGAGAAATATCCAACGGGTAGCAGGTTACAGTGAACTCTCGCTTAAAGGTAAAGGATAAAAATGGCTTAAAAGTTGTTATTAAAAAAAAATGTATCCTTTTTAGGCAGGACCTACTGTACCAGCGAATGTACTCCCTTCCACGGCAAACCAATAGTCCTGCAAGTCCTGTTGCGAGCAAATCTACTGGCAAATGGCGTTCAAACTATTCGCAGCTTATCAATGGATGGCCAAGAAAGGACGAAAGAACGAAGCGCTTGTACAGGAAGTAAATAAAAAAAAAAGAGATGGAGGGAGAAAGTGCCGTCGAGGGTATTGGTTTGGAGGAGAACATCTATAAAAAATAACTCAACAGTTGGCAGCAGTTTGAAGAACGGGTGTGTGGCATGTGTGCGATGCGATAGTTTATTGAAAAGTTTTCTACTTTCTTTTACTTTCCCTCCACCCACCCATCAGACACCCCTTTATCCTTTTTTGCGCCAAAGCTAAAATTAAAACTTTTGCCAAACGCAGGACGAAGGATTCTGTCGCAAAATAGTTTCTCAATCGTGTTTTACGCTCCATTGAGTTTAGTTCGGATATATTTATAAAAAAATATATATATCTACGCAAAAAAGGACTATAAATCGAGGACTTTATAGTCCTTATGAGAAAAGAGAATATTGACAAATTTCTTTGAATTTAAAAATTGAAAAACCAAATTACTTGAGCCACAGCTGAGCCTGAAAAGCGGAAACGGTCCTCAAAAATAGACAAGACAGGGAAGCTGGCGGGAAAGGGGAAATTAATATGGGAAATTCGCTGGCAATCGAAGGGAAATCAATGCCAGAGTGGAGAGAACGAAGTCTCCCTCGAATTGAGGCAACTTTTATGGCCAATCCAAGGGGGAAATTAATCTTTGAGTGGAAAACCACGAGCGGAAATGCGGAAAAACTAGAAGGGAAATTAAGTGAGCCAATAGATACGAATCTAAAGGACATTCCAACAGTTTTTCAAGTAAAAAAAACAAATAATTTAAATACTTTTTTGATTTCTTAAATCCTTCCATGATTATTGCCAGAAAATTTGTTCGGTTTGCAGGCATATCCTGGCGTATTTAACATCATAGACCGCATCGTCCTGCTGAGCGAGATATAATGAGTTTTTTAATAAAAACTGACGGAGCGCGGAGAAATGGAGAAATATACAATGGCAGGATAACGCGGGCCAGGACGACGACACAACGACAACAAGGAATAACGGCAACAAGGAACGATGGAAGGACAACCTTGCCACGCCTCCGCTCCTCGACTACCCCTCATTCATCAACGCCTCCTCCTCCTCCCCAGCCACACCATTCAACTATGAATTCAAAATTCAAATATACGGCGTCACCTTTCATTTAAGAAAGAAAATATGGAAAGGTGGCCCCCGCCGGAGGGGTCAAAAGGTGAGGGAATAAAATTGGAAGAAAGTAGCCGGAGAAAGTGGGACAATGGCAGGCAGGGCGAAGAAAAAGGCAGAGAAAAGGTTTACGGAAACTCCAAGTAATTGAAGCGAGACTTTTTTGACTTTGGGCTAAATAAATACAAATCCCCAAATTGTAAGCCATAAACAGTGCGTTTCATAAAGGTAAAGGGCTTTGGAAATTCAAATTCTTATTTTAAAATATATAAAATAGGCTTGAAAATACTTAACGAATAAAATATATTTTTTATTAAATATTTTTCAGATTTTTTGAAACTTTTTCCGATTCATTAAAGTAAATATTTTTTCTACATTTTTTTGTAATTGTCTTTCAAATAATATGTTTTTCAAAAAATTAAAAGAAAGACATAGAAGTTATTTTTTTTTATCAGAAAATATTAATATTAAAGTGTATTTTACCGCCAAATCAGATAAATATATATATATAGGAATATCTTTTCAAAATCGTAATTCCAATTTTTAGTTCCAATTACCTAAAATGAAAGAGAATTATTTTATATATTTTAAAATATATTTTTCACTTTATTTAATAAAATCTATATAAAAATTTCTAACTTTTAAAAGAAAAAAATATTCTAAATAATTTTAAATTAAAAGAAAATCTATATAATACTCTCATGATCTGCACTGTATATCATTACCAAGAGACACCTGTATATATGTGTTTTTTTATATAAACATTTTGATATATACGATTTATGGGCATATCATTATGTAAGTATATAGTCTCCTGTTTGCTGACCAAGTCAGTTAGCTGATATTTTGTTGACCTTTTGCTGAATTTTAAACGCCATTTGGCCTCCAGGTGCGAATGTCGTGACTTGAATTCCTTTGCCTTTTTCCTTGAGCGCCCAAAACTTTCTTTCTTACTTTTACTTTTTCTTCAATTTCTTCTTCATTTACCTTTCCAGTTTCCACCTTTTGCGGTTGACCCACCAAAATAATGCCACCAGAAGCAGAAAAAAAAACACAAAACTCGGGTCAATAGCCGGTAGGCTTGGTTATACAAAAAATATATATTTTAGCAGAAAAAGAAATATATTTATATTTCTATTAAAAAAAAAAAATTAATATTTTATTAAAAGTTTAGTTTCTAGCAGAGGTTTGAAAACATAGTGAAAAGCTTTTAATATTAAAGTAATTAATTTAATATTTAGAGACAATTTCTGGCACCATTATTTATGCATTAAAATATGCACTTTAATTAACTTTGAAAATAATTTAAAAAAATTAAATTAAAATGAATATCAATAAATATTTTCTGCCACCATTTCCAAAGTAATATTTTCTCCCTAATATCCTTTCCCGCCCATCCAAGTCCATCAATTCGAAAGTGTATCGTATCGCATTACAATTTCGCCCCAAAATGCGGATGCGAAGGACCTTCGGCTTCCTGCGGGCAGGAAGTGAGCAAAAGGACATTAGAGACGGGGCAGAGGGAGGGCGGTGTGGAAAAAGGAAGCAAGGATAAGCAGGTTGCCAAAGCTCCGATTGGCCTTGCCTTTGATGTCGTTCAAAATGGTTGAAAATGCATATTAAATGTGTGGACTAAGTGGCTCCTCCACCACCCACCCCCCCCCCCTCCCAAATGTCCAACAATTAGCTAATAGAACCAGAAGGATATTAAATAAATGTATATCTTATATTAAATGCCAGCACCCAAGGGCCAAGTAATCCTAGAAAACGACTCCAAACTTTACTTTTAAAGCCATTAACGAGTGAAGTCTTAAAGTGGCATAAGGTCCTGAAGAAAGGAGGCAGCATCTGCAAATCATTTTAAATGAATTGTTTTTATTGTCTTTGCTGGTTGTCCTTTTCGCTCCTTAATTTTCAACTTGAAAAGTTTTCATTTCATATTTTTTTACAAGCACAGTGGTTCTAGAGGTTGGTTCTGGAGGATTTTTTATTGAAAATTATTTTAAAAGAAGAGTTTTCGGATTAAAATTTTTATAAATATTTTTTTGTTGAGTTTATAATTTCTAGATTGTTCTGATTTTCCAATTTTTAATATAAATATATATTTTTTGTTTGAAATTTGAAACACAAGCCGTTGCACTTTCCAGGAACATGAATGAACAATAAACGTTACGAGACTTTTGCGAGAAAGTTGCGTTAAACAAATTAGAAAGGAAATACGCTGAAATACACACTCACACATATGAGTTATACAAAGGAAGCTGGGCACCAGGCAGCAGGCTGTCATGGATGGAGTTTTCGTTTTGTTTCTTTTTTTTTTGGGGGCCGTGTCGGTTGCTTTGGCTATTTCATTCTTGAAGTGCGCACTTCACTCGAGTAATTTGCCACGACACGCGCACTCACACTCCCTTTTACACCCACACCCCAACCAATACACCTTAAACACACATACACAGCAGCTCACGCACGCTTGCCCAGCTGGCAGCCATTTTGACGCAAGCACACGCAGGAAACGCAGGGATGTATGCTATGGTTTTTGAAGAAATGGCAAGTTTTTTGAGAAAATGTCAAAGGAAAGTGGTTTTTCTTAAGTTGGTTGTTAATTAATTATTTTATACACAAATCTTATTTTTAAATGCATTTTTTAAAAATAAATATATATTTCTTTAAATGATTAAAGGAGAAAAAAAGATAAAAATCTATATGTTTTTCTATAAAAAAAATATTATTATTTTCTATTAAATATTTATAAAAGTATCTTATGGCTTCTAAAGAGTATTTATGAATTTCTTGAGTTTCTGAAAACCCCCACCCTCGGCACGCCCCTGGCTGTGCCGCACATGTGCTGACATTTAGATTGAAAAACGAGCCGAAAAGCAAAGGCAACATATAATCGAAAGGTGCTTCGCCGAGGGGAAATGATACAAAGCAATGTTTTCGTATAGCTGCCGCCAGAGGGCGTTACAGGTGCGTGTCTACAACTCACTGAGTGTTATATAAGTGTGTGTGTGTGTGAGTGTGGCAAGTGAAGTGAAGTGAAGCGTATGCTAAATTTTTATTGAAGTGCATACAAACAAACATGCCCGAAAGGCAGCTCACTCAGCCGGAGGGAAAACTGTTGACACTGCCCCCGTAGACTTTTTCCATCCACCTATCTACACCTCACCCCGCCCCTCTATCCCCTATATCCTTAATGCCCAAGCTTGTCGCTGGTAATTTTCCCGTGTTACAACAACAACAACAACAACAACAACAAAGCAGATAAAGAAGAAGAAAACAGATAAAACCAAAGTCGCAGGAGTCGCACCTTAAATACAATTTAAAACCGTAGAAAATGCACTCAGAAAAAATATTTGAAGATTTCTTGGAAGATGTTTATTGAAATTAATATGAAAAATATTTAATTCCATTTAAAAAAAGTGTTAGGCCTTATAAAACCATCCCAAGGTCCAATAACTATTAAATATTAAAAGGTTTTTAATTTCTAATTAAATTACTTTAAAAATAAAATATAAAATAATATTATATATATTTTTAAGCCATTTAAAATTCTAATTGTGAAGAAGCTTTCTAAGTTTTTATTTTCCAAGACATATCTTCCATTTTTCCTTTTGTTTTTAAATAAATAATTTATTTTATGATATATGATTTTTAATTTAATTTATTAATTCTATTAGAATCGCTCTTTTTTCAGTGTTTTTCTGGCATTACATTGGCTTTGACACGGGGCCCAGAAAAGCAAGTCAAACAAATCGAGGACACCTACAGAGATAACTACAACAGCGATCGAAGTCAGACATAAATAGAGAAGAGAGTTACACGAACTTAGAATACCCTTGATCACATTTCACATTTAAAAAAGAGAGGATATTTTTTAAAATAAATACTATAAAAAGTAAGTATTATATAGTATTTTAATTAAATTATTTTAATTATATAAAAATATTTATATAACAAAATATTTATATTTAAAACTTGCTTATTCTTATTTTAATATTAATATTTTTCATTAAATATTATTTTTAAATTTATTATTATTATTTATACATGATTATTCTTATTATAATATTTATAATTTTTATGAAATTTCCAAAAAACATATCTGAAAGGGAAAGAGACCTCTCCTGCCACCTGCTGGTTTTCGCTGCTGGTGTTTGTAATGGTATAGTGGTATTGGTATTGGTGGTGCCACTGACTGTGTGGAAGGAGGAGGGCTGGCAGAGGGAGGGTGGCTCTCTCCCACTGTGACATTGCCGCTGCCACTGATGATGGCGATGCCACCGACACAAAAGTTGAGTTCAAACACTCAATCATTTTTACACCCCGGCTATATGTACACACACACCGATACATACCAATGTGTTGTACACACACAGGTGCAAAAGTGTTGACAGGAACGGCAAACAGGTGCAGTGTAGCGTATTTGACTATAAATAAATTTTCAATATTTTTTCCCTCTTGCCGTTTTTTTTTTTTTTTTGTTTGCAAGTTTACCGCAAAAAAGTGAGGGGAGTTGGGGGATGGGCGGTGGGTGGTGGGTGGTATTCAATGGACGACATGGAGGCAGGAAGAACATTTTGAATTTTCTATTAAATTTCTTTATGTTTTTTTTTTTGTTGCCTGTTGCGCGTTAACTGAATTCCAATTGAATTTAATTATTTTTTTCATTTTTTTTTTTTAAGTTTAGAAAACATTTTAAGCTTTAGGAGAGGGGGAGCAGTGGGTGGTGGTTTTCAGGTAAAAATTTAAAATGTTTTTCAGTTGCTCAGCAAAGCGGAAATTTTTCTGTATTCACAAAAAAAGCGACAAAAAATCGACAAAAAAGCGACTCAATTTCAAACACTTTCAATGGAGATTGGAGAATGCGGCTGCTGCTGGTGGAGAGGTTGCTGCTCTCGCTTTATTTATTATTAAATATAAATAATGAAAAATCAATAGAAATTTATTTATACATATTCATCAATATGTATACAAATTGCGAGCATCGATGGAGAAGGACATCATCATCAGCATCCACCGACAGGATCATCATCAAAATGAACAACAACATCCCAATAGAGAGACCCCCACCCACACACTCATACACACTCATACACACTCATACACACAAAGTTCATGCGACACGACGGGGCAAAAGGGGTCGTCGGGTGTCCAGGGGTCAGGGGCGTCGTCGTCACTCTTCTGAAGGGACTCTGGGTAAGGGAATTAACTTTAGGATAAATTTGTCATGTTGTCGAGCAACCACAGCAAGAGGAAAAAAATATTGCAAATGGTATGGGATAAGTCAATTATTTATGATGTATGCATGTCCATGTAGACCAGGTCCTAACTGGATTAAGGATTAAGGGGGGGCCGGGTCCTATACAACCCAGAGGTGTTTTACAAAAGAGTCTTCTACAAAAGTAAGGCAAGTTTTTCAATTGATTTAATCCAATCAGTCATCAAAACCAATCATTTAAGTCCAATGATTCTCTAGGATTATTTCATGAAGATATCATCCTGTACACACACACACCCACACACACAAGAGCATTGCATTTTGTGTGAAATCGGATTGTGAGAGCTCGAGAGGAGATATCTTTTAGGTTGATTACTTCCACAGTCAGTTGGTCCTTGGTCCTTGGCTCAATCACTCACTCGCATTTAAGACAAAAACTTCACACTCTTCCTGAAATCCTTGTTCAGGGTTTCCTTTCATTTCTCTACCCATAGATAGGTCCTGTGAAGTGGCAATAAAGTAATGCTCGTCAGGATTCTATTTGGTTGCCAACGAGTATTTAAATTAATTTTCTTGAAAATTGGAATTTTATTGCCGAACCAAGATGCCATGGTTTCTGGCTAGGATATGTACGTGTATCCTTTTAAAGTGTACCCTCTCTGCTCCTGACAGTTTCCAATCGTTCTCTGTCTCTCAAATGAAAATGAATATTAAATTAAATATTTTTGTTGGCGATTTTTCGGTTGTCGCCACCATTCATAATTGCGGTCAATCGAATTTGCAAATTGCCAATAGTTGAAATGGAAATTGCCTTTTCAATTAAGTTGATTTGAAGAGATAATCTCCATTGAATACAAAATATCATCCACTTGTTGTTTTCCAAAATTTAGGTTCCACACTCTCTTCATATGACTCTTTTCTTCTCTCTCTCTTTACGGTGCTCTCGGCACTCAGATCCCAATTAATTTTCGCCCATCTGTTGGCTTCCCATAATTAGTTGGCTTTGGCATACGCCCTCCCTTGGACCCCGCCCATTTGGTATGCTAATTGCGGTATTGATGATTAAATGGAGTTCGATTTTCATTCCAGCATCATCCTGCCACACCCACTCCCACTCCCACCCATTTATTCATTCAGTTTTGACATGTAACTACTCGTCCATATTTCAACAATTAAAATGCATTATCAACTGTCAATTGGCGGCTGTCATGAAATGTATGCCTCTGCCACAGGCCCACACAGAAAGGACACTTGTGCCAGGACACCAGCGGGCAAAAAACTAAGAGCGAGAGGGCAATTTTCAGTCTAGATTTTAAATATAATTTCCAATGAAAAGAGTCCGTCTATTTCTGCAAAGACAAACTATAAAAATCGCAAAATATGAACTTTAAGAAGCAATGGAAGAAACAACAGGAAAAACTGAGATACTCGAGAATAAGAGAAAGAGAAAACAAAGGATCAAATGAAGAAAACAAAATGGCAGCCCCATCACTGAAAGAGAGACTTTCTGAGCGGGCACTTAAGAGAGTTGAAGAGAGCCAAGCTAAGAGAGAGAAAAAATGCTGCCCATTTAGTTTGCAGAATATCTTTGGCACGGACTTTAAGAAGCAATGGAAGAAACAACAGGAAAAACTGAGATACTCGAGAATAAGAGAGAGAGAAAACAAAGGATCAAATGAAGAAAACAAAATGGCAGCCCCATCACTTTAAGAGAGACTTTCTGAGCGGGCACTTAAGAGAGTTTAAGAGAGCCAAGCTAAGAGAGAGAAAAATGCTGCCCATTTAGTTCGCAGAATATCTTTGGCACGGAGAATCATAAAACTTAACTTCATCTTTAAGAAAATCGTATCTTTCAGAGATTAAACCATTTTATGGCCCATATTTGTCCCTAAAAATTATAGTACTTGTACTAAATGATAGTACATGAATTAATTTGCAAAAGAATAATAAGATTCATGATCATTAATAAAATTAATTAAATAAATGCCACAAATTAAACTCCCTTGCTCCCAAAAAAACATTATTATTCCATCGTACTGTTGCTTTCAAACAGTAATTGACGAAAAAACCCGAAGATCTGGAGAGAAAACGAAGGTGCAATAAAAATTCGTTCGCCCCAGCGGCGGCAAGGATGTGGAGATAGAGGGGGTGGAGGGGAGGAACGCCACGGAGTGCATTCGTGAAAACTATGCCGCTTCTGGCAAACTGTACGTGTTGCTGGCGACGAAAGTCCCGTTACCTGTGGCGTGAATTTCGACGCCCCACTGGGAGTGCGGGGAGGGCGGGGGGCAACAGAATGCGAGAATGCAACAGAGCGAAGGAATTTAAAATCTTCGTTTGATTAAAAAAGTATGATATTTCATTAAGATTATAGTTTTAATTTTTATAAATATTATTTAAAATATTTTATATTAAAATTTAAATAAAACTAAAAGTAAAATTAAACTAATAAATACCTGTTTATCCAAAGATACAAACTATTTTATGGTACAAGCGGCAACTGTACTTGTTACCGTTATCTGCCCAACCTGTCCTACTCCCACGATCGCGATAACCCGGGGAGCCGCCGCCCCCACACACACACACAAGCACACGCGAAATCATTTAAAACACCATCAAAATCAAACACTACATTTAATTAGAGTTTAGTTTAAAATAAAAAATGATCAAAACGCTAATGAAAAAATATCAACGGAGCTCCACTTTTTTACGACGGAGAAGCGAAAAACTAACGATCTCAAGGATCGCGAGGTTGGGCAGATACTGAACTTCGTATTTTTGGGATACGAGGAAATGGGCAAGGGACCGAATGGCCCCGAAAGCTAACGAATGCGGAGAGAGAGCAAAGGATCCACAGACGAGAGAGGATGTGGGAGGCATCGCACCTTTAGGAGAGTGGGAGGGATAGACTGTGGGAGGCAGATACTGTACTTTGTTTTTTTAAGATACGAGGAAATAGGCAAGGGACCGAATGGCCCCGAAAGCTAACGAATGCGGAGAGAGAGCAAAGGATCCACAGACGAGAGAGGATGTGGGAGGCATCGCACCTTTAGGAGAGTGGGAGAGATAGACTGTGGGCGGCAGATACTGTACTTTGTTTTTTTAAGATACGAGGAATAGGCAAGGGACCGAATGGCTCCGAATGGAGCTCTCTCCTCAGCTAAGGAATGAGGAGAGAGCAAAGGATCCACAGAGAGAGTGGGAGCAGAGTGGGAGAGACACTCCTCCTCCTTTGGGAGGGAATTTGTGAGAGAGTATGGGGAAGTACAGTTATTATTTCTCCTTTTTGGGTCTGATCTTTCGTTTTCCACCTTTGATTTCCCTTTTTTATACCCTTGCAGAGGGTATTATAATTTTGGTCAAAAGTGTGCAACGCAGTGAAGGAGACATCTCCGACCCTATAAAGTATATATATTCTTGATCAGGATCACCTCCTGAGTCGATATAAGCATGTCCGTCTGTCCGTCTGTCCGTCTGTCTGTCTGTTTCTACGCAAACTAGTCTCTCAGTTTTAAAGCTATCGACTTCAAACTTTGCACACATCCTTCTTTCCTTTGCAGGCAGTATATAAGTCGGAACGGCCGGGATCGGTCAACTATATCCTATAGCTGCCATATAACTGATTGATCGGAAATGCCATAACTTCGTTGTTTTTCAAGTTAGAAAGATGGGACTTGCTGTGGACTCCTCTTTTAGCAGACGTATTCGATCTGCCAAATTTCATTAGGATCGGCCGACTATATCCTATAGCTGCCATATAACTGATTGATCGGAAATGCCATATATCTGTTGTTTTTAAAGTTAGAAGGATGGGACTTGCTATGGATTCCTCTTTTGGTAGACTTATTCGATCTGCCAAATATCATAAGGATCGGCCGACTATATCCTATAGCTGCCATATAACTGATTGATCGGAAATGCCATATCTCTGTTGTTTTTTAAGTTAGAAGACTGGGACTTTGTATGGATTCTACTTTCGGCAAACTAATTTCATCTGCCGAGTTTCATAAGGATCGGCCGACTATATCCTATAGCTGCCATATAACTGATTGATCGGTAATGCCATATCTCTGTTGTTTTTTAAGTTAGAAGACTGGGACTTGCTATGGATTCCTCTTTTGGTAGACTTATTCGATCTGCCAAATATCATAAGGATCGGCCGACTATATCCTATAGCTGCCATATAACTGATTGATCGGAAATGCCATATCTCTGTTGTTTTTTAAGTTAGAAGACTGGGACTTTGTATGGATTCTACTTTCGGCATACTAATTTCATCTGCCGAGTTTCTTAAGGATCGGCCGACTATATAAGATCCGATATATATCTAATAATATAAGCTGCCACATATCTGCAAGGGTATATCAACTTCGGCTCCGCCCGAAGTTAGCTTTCCATTCTTGTTTTTATTGATTTCTTAATAAAATACGAAAAAATATATTTATCCTTTGATTGTAAATAACAGTTTCTTAATTGTTGGTCCTTGTAGCTATTATTTTGTGGATATTTGTGTATAAACACATATTGAGAAAGGTCCTGACCGAAATGCTCAATTATTCAAGTTAATTGGCATCTGCCGAGAGAGTGCTCAGTTATTGTCAATTATTTGCCAAACGTTTTATAACAAAGGTGCACTGAAACAAAAAATGTTAAACACAAATTTGTGTAAAATAATAAAATACAAAAGCTTACTGATTAACTGATTAAAGCTTCATAAAATCTTGAATACTTTATTTATTTTTAATAAGCCCCTGTGCCTATCACTTATTTATTTCTTCCAGTGTAGAATGCATTTCAATGCGAGAGCCAAAATCAAAATATCGAAATTCGACCAATGCCGATGCTAATAATGATGGTCGCAAGACGATGATGACAATGATTTTCGTCGTCAAGCCCCTCCAAACGATTACCGTTAATGTCGGAATGTGGCAAGGAGGGTGGGAGCGAGAGGGGGGAGGAGGGTGCTGGCTTTGGGGCTTCATGTTTCATTTCATTTCGGTGTGTTACGCAATCAAAATGACTGACAGCTAAATGTGCATATTCAATTAGTGAGCGGGCAGTTGAAAGGCAAAGGCAAACACTAAGGACGAGGCACGAAGGACGAGGTCAAACGGAAGGGCATGGCGGGGCGTGGCGAGGGGAAGGACTTAGCCTTTGGCCATTTCAGGGCCAAAAACCGCAAAACACACACAAACACAGACACGCTCCCATCCTTGAGATTTTCGGGATATTTCTTTTTCTGAATAATTTCTCAAGATTTTTTATTTTTATTTCCATAGCCTTAAATATTATTTTATTTTTTATTTCTCAAAACATTCTCGTTTTCCCGTTATAAATGCCTCTCCACTCTTAATTACAAGTTCTTCTGCTTGACTTGAGTCCTGCCCTCCTCTGCTCACGTTTCTGAAGGGTCCTGCTAAAGGACAACTGGCAACAGCAGTCAACAGGCAACATGGGGCAACAGGCACAGCCAAGTGGCACAAAAAAAAAGCAAGGAAAAGCGGAAAAAAGCACGAAAAAAGCATAAAAATAAAAGCAAAGCGAACAAATGCTTGGAGGGCGCACCACTTTTCGACACTTGTGGCACATACAGCTTAAGATGCGGCCCAGGACATTCTCCAATTGCAACAAAATGTGGCAACCATAGATGCCCTAGAATTTAGGGACATTTTTTTTCTTTAACATAAAGTTTGAAATAAAGAGAAATCGTATGATTATTATTAGTTTTTCTTTAATTTAAAAATTTAATTTAAGATATTTAGAGAATAAAGTATCCTTAACCTTAGCCATCCTCCAAAAATAAATTTTTTTTCTGGCAATTCTTTAAATAGAAACCCCGAGGAAGAAAACTGAGCGTGGGCTTAACCCTTGGCTGGCCAAATGGGTCGTTAATTGACAGCCATCGAGGCAGAGTGCCCGGTGCCTGGTTCGTTTTATGGGTTAAGCATATGCCAGGGGGCGTGGCATGAGGAGGCGGTGGGTGGAACGCCTTCGTCCTGCACCTGTTCCTGACCAACTCCTGGCTTCATTTTGTTACATTCCAAAACTGACCACTTGCTCCAGGGGGCCATGTGCGCTTTATGGCCTCACATATACACCCGAAATACATATAAATACCAAAGACAGACATGCACTGAGAGAAAATTAAACGAAAACTATAAAAAAAGCAGAAGCCAAAATGATAGAAGAAATATAGAGAGAGTTTGAAATATTTCTCAAACCTAAGAGTTCTGTAGCCTAAATATTTTTTATTGAAATTATATTTCCTAATTAAGTCGAATCCCTTTTTTCTCTCTGTGTATGAACAGATGTGTGAGTCCCCAATGTACCAGAACCATCATCATCATCATTTCGCTTAAGCTGAATCTTTATTTCATTTCATTTTCAGCGAAAATTTTTGTGCCGAGTTTGCGAATAATAGAAATCATAATGGAAGCGAACAGGAAACGGAAATCCACACCCCAGGACATGGATATATATGTGTGTGTAGCACATACATGTATGAGTATGTCTTTATGGGACTACGCATATGTGTACTCATTTAAAATGGATTTGGATTGGGATCAGAGCTCTATATTGGAGCCAACCGCGAGTAAGTCCAACAACTAAATGCTAATTGTATTTTCCTTAATATTTATTTAGTGATTTGTTTATTTCTTTAATTTTTTATATATTATTTATTTTATGTGCAAGCTTTTAAATAGTTTTGAAGAATTTAAAAAAAGTTTTGCACTTGTTGATACGCTTAGAGTCCCTAATAGTCCCAGTTAAAAATTAATAAATTTTTTAATTTATTTTTTAATACTAAATAACTTTAAAAACATTGATTTCTATAGTAATTGCTAGTAAGTAAGGATATCAGAATTTTTTAAAATGAAAATATTAATTTTTTTTTACTTTCCACCTCACTAAAACATCTCTTTATTTAATAAATTCATTTTTTTTATAGTTTCTAAAATATATTTTATATTTTAATCCTTTAAAGTCACCGTTTTAAAGTCCTTTAATTGCAATTGCAAGATTTCTTTAAAGGACTAAGCTGGCACTTTTAAAGCCTTAGTTTTCCGGCCACACCCAAGCTCTGCTACCGCCCCCTCTCCCTCAGCCCCCCTCCACCTTATACACACAAACACACACACACACTAGCACAGAGTGCGTTGATTGTTTTGCCTGCATTGTGGGGGGAGGGGTGGGGGATGCAGTGAAAACAAAGTTGCTTCTCTTCTGCGATTTTTTGTTTGCCTTCTTCTTTTTTTTCCGGCTGCCTGTCGGCCGTTTCCTTTCACTTTGCTTTCCCATCTTTTTTTTTCGTTTCGGAACCTCCCCAATAACCCCCAACTCCCACCTACTGACCCCACGCCCACCACATACCAGCAGAGGAGGTGGAGGAGCATGGGCGGCGTGTGCAGCCTGCAACGTGCAACGTGCCACATGCCCCGAGCAGTCTATAAATCATTGGGACCCGACCGCAGATGCTTCCACATTGCTGCCAATATTTTTTACCAATTTTCAGTTCGCTTTTCCTTTTTTCTGTTCTTTGCCCCTTTTTTATGTTTTTGTCAGGTGGAATGGCGGTGTGAAAAGCTCACCTGAGGGAACACAAGTGCTTTCAGATTTATCTCAACTAATTTCAGGATATATATTTAAAGGCAATCAATTTTAAGAAAAATATATATTTCATCTTCTTCGATAATAAAAAGGGTTTTTTTAGGTTCACTTATAGATTAATAGTTTTAGTTAATAATTTGTTGTAGTTTACACCATTTAAGCAACAACATTTTAGACTATTTTCTTTATTTTTTAACTGCCTCGAATATTTAGTCTTTTTTGCTAATTTATATTAAAAAGTTGCAAAGGAATGACTGACTAAATAGTCCTTCAAATGAAGGACCTTGCTAGGGACTGTAAAAAAGCCTTAAAAACTATAAAAAAAACCATAATTCACAAAAAAAATTAATAAAAACAAAAATTTACTGCTTTTTTTATAATTCTCAACCAGTTCGAGGCAGCCGCCGGCCCTATATAAGGGGCACCGAAATCAAGAAATTTTCAACAAATTTTTTTTCTTTTCTTTTTTTTTTTTTTCTTTTCATTTTTTTTTTTTTTTTTCTTTTCCTTTTTGCTCTCTCTCCTCTCTTTCTCTCTTTGATGTTTTAAATATTTAAAACTTTAATAAAAAAAATTTTTTTTTTTTTACTTTTTTATAATTCTCAACCAGTTCGAGGCACCCGCCGGCCCTATATAAGGGGCGCCGAAATCAAGAAATTTTCAACAAAAATTTTTTTTTTTTTTTTTTTTTTTGTTTTTTTTTCTTTTTCTTTTTCCTCTCTCTCCTCTCTTTCTTTCTTTCTTTGATTATTTAAATATTTAAAACTATAATAAACAAATTGTATTTTTCATTTTTTTTTTTTTTTTTTTTTTTATAATTTTTAACCAGTTTGCGCCACCCGCCGGGCCCTCTCTCCTCTCTCTCTTCTCTCCTATCCTCTCCTCTCTCTCTTCTCTCCTCTCCTCTCTCTCTCTCTCTTCACTCTCTCTTTATAGTTTTAAATGTATAAAAAAAGTAGGCGCCGAAATCAGATGCTGATTTTTAATTTAAAAATCTCTTCAAGCCAAATGCCAACACTGAGTCGGCCTCAGTTCAAGATCTCACAACCCAATTAAACTCTTTTAACGAATCACCCGCAACTAGATAACCTTAATAGTTCTCCCTGAACAGGTTAATCCCATTATATAGTTTATTTGGTATAAAAAAGCGGCAGCTAAGCTTTGCATAATCATTTTTAAAACCAGCTCCTTATCTGTACATTTTTTCCCCCTATTTTTTGCACTTTTGCTAAAACAAAGTTGTTGAAACCGGAAGCCTAGTCATATAATACGCTTAGCCGGGGAGACTAAGGATGAGATAATAATAGTCGGGGAAGTGAGAGTGAAAATGAAAGGATACGGAGGAGGGAAGGACAGCCGGAGGGCAACACAAGGGACTTTCAATAGCACTCGACGGCACAGAAGCAAGCTGCAAATTTCAGATTGAAGAGTACTAGCGATGCTGTCAGCAAAAATGATCAAAATGCAATATTGTTGGTAGTCCTTCCATCATTTGAACTCAGTAATTTGTAGAAACTAGAACAAAGGTTCAAGCCATCTCGAAACAAAAGCATATTCTTCTTTTAATTAAACTAAAATGAAATTCTTGCCGAAATCTGTGCAGAAAATGCATTCTAATTCCAATTTGGTTTCAAATTTCAAATTAAAATATGCAATAGAATGCGTTGGTTGGTAGTAGGCCTCTCGTCTAAAACTTGCAACCCCCTTTCGGGTAATTTCCAGGCACATATCAAGTATACGCTGCGTAGGCCCTGCCTTGAGCCAGGAATTTTGCAATTTCCACTGCGGCACGCCCCCTTAAAATGCCCCCTGGGAGGCTACAACTACAACTAGAGCCAATCAATGCTTTGTGCCATAAGTATGCAATGTTCAATGAAAGTTTTGAGCAAACAAGTTGCAAGTTGATATTTGCAGAGCCTTGATTGCCGTGGCACGTGGCACCCCGCCCACACAGGGAGGAGTGGACTCTCTGCTCGAAATCAATTTAGGCCATTGTAAGCCTGGATTTAGGCCTGGAACACACACACACGCGAAACTGTGAATTGTAATAAGCTGATTATCTCTTTGGCGAAAATATAACAAAAATCAATTGTCAGCCAAACCATTTCAATCCTTTCATCTTAATCCTTTTTTTTAAAACCATTAAAGTGCAAATATATTCAAAGTAGCTTATCTTATAATTCCCAACCACTTTTAACTATTGATTCTATGAGGATAAGGCATAAAGGGAAGAAAGAAAAAGAAAAGAAAAAGAAAAGAAAATCGTATTGAGTAAAAAATATATAAAAAATAGTGAAAAGTGAAAATAAATAGTGAAAAGTGAATAAAAAGTGAAGGTGAAAAAAAAATCTACAATACTGGATGAGGATGCGGATCAGGAAGAAGATGCGGATAAGGACCAGGATCCGGATCAGGAAGAGGATGCGGATAAGGATGAGAACAAGGACGAGGGCCGATATGATGACCAAATATCTTCAGGTAAGTGAGTCTAAAAAATTATTTATCCTTAAGTATTTTTAGCTTTTTTGCTAATTTATATTAAAAAGTTGCAAAGGAATGACTGACTAAATAGTCCTTCAAATGAAGGTCCTTGCTAAGGACTGTAAAAAAGCCTTAAAAACTAAAAAAAAACATAATTCACAAAAAAAATTAATAAAAACAAAAATTTACTGTTTTTTTTTATAATTCTCAACCAGTTCGAGGCACCCGCCGGCCCTATATAAGGGGCACCGAAATCAAGAAATTTTCAAAAAAAAATTTTTTTTATTATTTTTTTTTTGTTTTTTTTTTTTTCTTTTTTTTTTCTTTTTCCTCTCTCTCCTCTCTTTCCTCTCTCTCCTCTCTTTCCTCTCTCTCCTCTCTTTCCTCTCTCTCCTCTCTCTCCTCTCTTTACTCTCTTTCTCTCTTTGATGTTTTAAATATTTAAAACTATAATAAAAAATTTTTTTTTTTTTATTTATGACTTTTTTATAATTCTCAACCAGTTCGAGGCACCCGCCGGCCCTATATAAGGGGCACCGAAATCAAGAAATTTTCAAAAAATTTTTTTTCTTTTCTTTTTTTTTTTTTATCTTTTTTTTCTTTTCTTTTTTTGCTCTCTCTCCTCCCTTTCCTCTCTTTCCCTCTTTGATGTTTTAAATATTTAAAACTATAATAAAAAAAATTTTTTTTTATTTATGACTTTTTTTTGTGTAAAAAATATATAAAAAATAGTGAAAAGTGAAAATAAATAGTGAAAAGTGAATAAAAAGTGAAAGTGAAAAAAATCTACAATACTGGATGAGGATGCGGATAAGGACCAGGACCCGGATCAGGAAGAGGATGCGGACAAGGATGAGAACAAGGACGAAGACCGATATGATGACCAAATATCTTCAGGTGAGTGAGTCTAAAAAATGATTTATCCTTAAGTATTTTTAGCCATAAAATGCCTTAAATATTAGTATATATTTTAAGTATATTTAAGCCAACAAGCACACAACTAAATCTTAAATCCAACTCTAAAGTTAACCAAGTTTCGAAAACAAGTGCACTTCTCCGACAAAAAGAAGACACAACAGCTCTTGTTAACACTCTCTTGAGCTCAAGTGGGGGAGTGAGCGAGAGGCTAGAAGTGCCGAAAGAGATGGCAAATATTTTATATTTTTTATTTAAGACAAAACTTTAAACTTCTAGCTTTCCTTAGAGTTGGGCTTAGGATTAGTGATTTAAAACATTTAATTGCATTTTCTTAATTAAACTAATAGAAAAATTATAATAAAATATTAATCCAAATGTGGCTTTTAGCCAACCTCCATTCCTCATTTAAAAAATTGCTTAAATTATATTTTTCTATTATATTTTTCCCTTTAAAAATTAACCCCTTCTGATAGCTCTGCCAATCTACAGTAAGGGCTTTATGATGCCCAATATATGTACATCCGAGTCTTGAATCCTTTAAAAGGATAGTAGCCATAAAAAATCTTGTTAAAAGTCTAGTGATAAAAGCTCCTCTCTCCTGTTACATTTATCCTTCTCGCTGCTACTAATTCCTGTCCAAATTTGGCTTTTTTTTCTGGGAGACAACCTGCGGGCCTAGTTAGTGCCACATCAAGCGTAAAATATTAGGAGGGCCAGCCACACAAGGACTCTCCTAAATACACCCACGACTACATATACACATAAATTTATTTGTATGTGTATGTGTATGTGTAGTGGCCATTTCGCCTCACTCTTGGCCAAGTGTAATTAAAAAAGGGGCCGAATATATGGGTATGGACGTGCTTGTATGTACTCTGAAGCAAATTAAGCCGCCCTCAGACAGACTTTTGTTTGAAGTTAAGCAAATAACTGCGGGCTGACCACATTCGAGAGAGGCGGAAAAAAAAAACATTTGTAAATGAAAACTAATGGCCACTTAAAGCCCATAAAAGAATCTGTGGGTTGTGTGGTGGCAGGAAAAAAAAAAATAAGAACATTTCGAGGGAAATGGTGTAAGGAGTAGGGGAAAGCGTCTATACGACCTTCCACTCCACCTACACCAATGTACTATGCATGTATGTGTAGGTATATCCAATAGAAATGCAACTATAATGAGCAACTTGGCCAAAAGGCAGACCCCCGAAAAGTAGGCTACAAATGGATTGCATTTCCTGCAGCTACTCAACCTAATCGAATTAACTCAAACCCTCTGGCGATAAAGTAGGCAACAACAAAAGTCGAAGTCTTTCAAGGAAATGTAACAAACAGGATACCCATTAAGTCAAATATTTAAATAAAATCTAACAAAAAAATGGCGAGTTTTTCAAATCTCCTAATTTTCTGCCTAGAACTAGACTTTAAAAATATTTTTACTTTTGAGCTTCTATAAAAAAAAGCCTCATAATTCCATGACTATTTGTCAACTGCCATATATCCCACAACTTCTCTATGTTACAGGGTATCAGAAGTGGAACAAAATTGTGCACTTGGCAGTGGAAGTCGGGAAATAGCATAAACGAATCAGCTACAAAAAAAAAAAAATGTTTCAAGGAGCTTGATGCTCAACGGTTGCACTCAGTCCACTTGAAGTATGATTCTACCACCCACATTTTCTCTCCCTGAAAATCCCTCTGCCCATCTCTTTTACACACCATTTCCCTTCTCTTTCTCCACAAAAAAAAAAAATAAAATAGAACGAAGTGTTTTCCATCGTTTAAACGGACAGGGAAAACTCACTTGCCTGTCCGGCACTTTTATTTTTTGTAAATATTTTATTACCCTCACCCTCTTACTTCTCCCTTCTATATATATATATATATTTTTTTTTTGAGAAAAAGTAGAGGAAAAGCTAGTGAAAAGTGTTTAATTGATGTGAAGCTTGTGCAGTGCTTATGAAAAATGCACAGAATTCATTCAGAAATTCCCTTTATTTTTTTGTCTTAAAGATAAAATTTAGAAAAGCTAGGATAGTAAATGTGAGGCTTTAGGCATATTCCTTATTAGCTTTTTAATTTCTTTAAGGACTTTACTATCCTACCTGTGAGAATACACCATGAAAGATATCCTTATTAATTGCCACTCATCGCTGACCAAAAGTAATCACATAATTTGTGACAATTTGTTGGAACTGTCGCTTGAGAGTTGTCCTTTGCGATTTGATGCGAAGGATAACTGTTGCACATGGCGGCTACATTCAATGCAAATGAAGTGGCATGAATAAGTAAACAGAAACCTGGCTATCCCAGCTATCCTTGCTATCCTGGCTATCCACTCACAAATGCAGATGAGCTAAACGAACACACATGCAACAATTTTGTCCCCCGCCACTCAGGTGGAGACCTCATCTGCATCAAAAAAAAAAAAAATTATATACATTCTCATTCAAAAAATGATACTAAAAAAAAAAAAAAGGGAAAGTGAAATCGTGCAAAGTGTCTGTAAACATTTATTTCAAAAATTTATGAATATTGTTCTCACTCAGCAAAAAAAAAAAAAAAAAAAAAAAGAAATAAAACAACAGAAAAAAAAAAGTGAAAGCGCGAGCGCCGACAAACAACACAATTCTTAAAACCCTGCACTGCCACGCCCTCTTATATTTGTCGCCCCTCTGACGTAGTCCTTCCCGACGAGTCCTTTCTCCTCTTCAGCTTTGAAATTGTTGAGGCAATGGCATTGTTTACCCGTTTTCTCTGTGTGTGTGCGAGTGTGTGAGTTATTGTTTCGAGACATGATATTTTTGCTGTTTTGTTATGGAATTCAACAGGGTATATATCCTATATATGTATAGTGTATGCTTGCTCATAGCTTGAGAGGGTTAAGGAGCCTTCAAGTCCTTCAAGCCTTCAAGTGTTGGCTTCAAAATGTCCCTTAAGTGGGATGAATTACGGTAAACCTCGAAATAATAGCTTGACGATTTGGAATCTCTTTAAATTCCGCCTAAAAGTAGGCAATGAAATGTTTTAGAGCCCAGACCGAACATCAATGTCGTGTATTTGAATTTTTTAAAGCAAACTCATTTCAAAGCCAACATAGTTTCGTCACAGAACGAATTAATTAAGTTTTGTGCCATCACTTTAGCAATTTGTTAAAAATGTCTAAAGTTTTTCATTGCCTGAAAAGTTGGCTCTTTTGCTTAATTGCTGTTAAAAAGTATTTTTATTTTTTCTTATTTTTTCAACTTCTTCAATTTGTTTCTATCATTAGGAACTCGTCGTTCTTTCTTCTTATTTATTTTTTTTTTTATATTTTTGCTGACGGCGAATCTGAATGTTGAGGAATAGTTTCCCCTTCGTTTTCCTTATACTCTCGCCCTGTCCCTGTTTTTCCTTTTTTTCTTGTTGCGTAGCGCATTACAAATGACAGCCGCCTGTCAGAGACACACACACTCACTTGTTTGGGAAGAAAGCATCTAACACAGGCACAGAAGCCAGCATAAGGACACGTGTAGGGAGTCGTGCCATACATGGCCATTAGTGTTGTGTTTCTGTTGTTGTGTTGTTATCATGCACAAAAAAGTTGTCGTCTCTGCTTAACTTTACGTTACCCAACTCCACTTGCAAGGACTGTCAAAAAAAAGGACTCAAAAAATGTCCATAACTTCAAAATTGTAGTAGTTTCTTTACCAAGCCCAAAAGTATGCAATCTTTTAATTCTTTCGTTTCAACAACATTACATTTCCAAAGACACCAAAAAGTATGCAATAATATTTATGATTTTTTTTTTTTTTTTTTTTTCAAAGTGTATCCAAAATATTCGGTTGGAGAAACTTTTAGTTGGTCAGGCAAATGAATTACTAGCTTAGCCCTTAACCCTCAACTCGCACCACATTTTTCACCCACATTCCATCTGCTAGTTGTTATTTAATTATCATTTTTCATTCTTGTTTCGGGTGTGGAAAATGTTGTCATCGCACATGTTTCGAAAGCTTCAGGATTTCCAAGCTTCTGGGGTCATAGGTGAGTTTGGGGCTTTGAATCGTTGTGGGGGTTAAGGGCATTTTTGGGGCTTCGATTTGAAAAAGAGTGTGTGGTGGAGGGCTTTTGGATTTTGGCATTTTAAGGAACCTTTTGTGGCCCCGTGTACAAATACAATTATAATTTCATAGATCAGTTTGGCGACAGAGTATCGGAAAATGGAAACTAGAACCTGGAGTTTCACAAAAAATTATATCCATAGAATGATGTAAAAAAAACCCTTTTTCCTTTTATGTTTAAACATTTTTTTTCTTTTCTAGCTTTTTTAATCAATTTCTTGGACTTGGCCTATTTTTTCCAATTTTTTTCTTCTTTACTTTCTTTTTCCCATTTCCTTTTCAGGCCATACTTTCACACTTTTTTTGGCTGATTTTTTTATCTTCAATCATTTTGTAGCTTTTTTCTGAAATATTTGGCAGTCCCTGATTATTTATTTCTTGATTTTTTTTTTCGGCTCTGACCTTCATAATTTGTTCTTTTCGTTTTTAAGGAAAAACCAATCTAATTTCCTCTGAATTACAGCCCCCAAATAGATCTTATACGCTTGACTCATTTTGCATTTTATTTTCCTCCCGAAAGCCTACATGTCATTATGCAAATTATGGAAAATATTTGGCATAGCACAGAGAAATATAAAGGAAACCCGCAATGAAAAACCGCAAACGTAAACAACAATTTTAAATAAACAGACAGCGGAGGCACAATCACAGTCTGGCTCTGGCTCTGAGACAAAAATAAAGAAGTCACACACAAAAATTCCACATACGCCCCATTGGCCCCATCTCAGTGACAGAGAGAGAGAGAGAGAGAGAGAGATCCTTAAGCTTCATTTTCCATTTTCCGCCCAAAAATAAGTGAATAAATTGCAAAACAATAAGAAACAAAAATAATAATATATATTACAACTACATTTGCGTTGTGTTTGTGTGTTTATGCCACGCCCATTTTTGGGGCCACACCTTTCAAGGTATTGTCGAAAGGGTTTTCCTTCTCGATTTCCCTCCTCTACCCCCCACCACACCGAGACTTTATTCATCTTCGAGACTTTGGCGAACATTTTAATGAGATTTTCGAATTCCAAAGAAATTCAAAACGTTGCTTATTCAACTTTTTCTATGTGTCTCCCACTTGTGATTGTCCCTTCTCCAATGCGAACGTGTGGCCAAAAAAGGACAGCAACGTAGGCTAAGTGGGGGGTTCAACTACGGTCTTAATAAATTAATATATTCTTTTTTCTTAAAAAAAAAAATGAAAAGAAAAAATAATTAGTAAAAGAAGACTATGCTTCAGCTAGAAATTAATATATATTTATTTTTAACAATTAAATACAAAAAATATTTATTTATTCTTCCTTAAGTTTCACCTCCAACTTCCCTTTGAGTAAATATTTTTTTTTTATTCAGAAATTAAGTAAATAAAGTAGCTACTCATTATTATGAAATACTTGTGTTTAACCCCCTTTTTGCCAATGTCCCTGCCAGGATCTGTCTTTGTCTTTGTATTTGCGGCAACAAGCAACAAGCCAAGTTAATTAGCAAAAAGCAGATAACGTCACACAAAAAAGGAGCAACCGTCTAAGGCCATCTTAAGGTCTGATTGAGCACCAATGGGTGTATGGGAATGTAGATGGGGGATAGGGGATAGGGGATAAAGGAAGCCAGGCAGTGGGGTGGAAGTAAAAAGAAAAGGGGTGCCAAGGATGAAGGCCATCGAAAAGGATGATGGTAGCAAGTGGCCTAGGCAAGGTGGCGCGGTGGAAGAAGACTTCGGAGGTTTGGGGGACTCTGTGGAGACCTCCACTTAAGTGCGGGTTTTTGATGTCGGCGCAAATTGCAAAGAAAATGATTTATTATCTGCAAAAGGCAATTAAGTAAAATTGCTTGAAAATTATTTGCCAGCCTCCTCCAAACGGAAGAACCAAACAGAAGCTAAACCAAAATAAACACCAATCACAGTCCCTGTCTATGGCTTAAGACTTTCTTTTTTTTTTAAGAATTATGTTGGATGAAAAGTGTTAAGCAGTATTTTCTCTTGAAAATAAGCTTTTAAAAAGGATAAAAATAAATTCATTTTTTTTTGTATATTCGGAAAAGCCTTTTATTCCCTCAACTTTGTAAACTTTTTTTAAACTCATTTTTTTCCCACAAAATTCATTTCATAAAGCTGAAAAGTTTTATGCAAAAAGTTCTCTTTTTTTTATCTTTTTATGAGAAACATTTGTTGGAATATTTTTCATTCAAAATAAAACTACAAGTTTAAAGCTGACAAAAAGACACTTTAAAATGTCATTTTCGTACAACTCACCTTTTCCTTTGATTTTGGTTTTGGGGTTTTTTTTTTGTGAGGGGCTTGGGTGGTTTTGGGCCTCTAATTCCTCAGCTCATCCAACATGATTTATAAGTTGAATAAGCAGAAGGAGCTCAACAGGACGAACAGGAACGAATTAATTACGAATTCAAGCCCGAAGAGGTAATTAATTCACTTCATTTTCCTTTCCCATCTGAAAAGTTGACTCCAAAACCAAAAACTCGACTCGATTTTGTTGACAGACAAACACACACACAACAATTTTTTCATTTTTTTGTTTTTTTTGCGAAATAAGCAAACATTGTATACATTATTCCAAGGATATTTCGAAATATTTCCTTCAAGATTTAACATCTACAATAACTTGTAATTGGCCAAAGATTGGAATGTGTTTGGAATTTCAAATAAGTCTGTTCCAAAGGACATTGGACAATATTTCCAACAAGAATATTTTTAATATTTCAAAAAAATTATTTTTGAAAACTCTTTGAAGCAGGAGGATGCAGGATTAAATCACAGATAAGTCAGAGATATATTTTAACCAACTAACAACCACAATCCCGAAGCACCACACACATGCAGGATACACACAAGTCTTCAGGACAAGCTGACTTTTTTCAAAGGAATTCCTTCCGTCTTATTTACGTTTGTCAAGCACTCGACTCACCTTTGACTTTGGCTTGTTTTTTCTCTGCCTATTTATTGGGCGCTTAATCCTCCAACTTTGGGGCTTCCTTCTTCTCGTGTTTATTTATTTTTTGTTTGCTTTGATAGCCTCCGAAAAAAAAATTAAATAAAAGATCGAAATACACACACTTTCACTTTATTTTTAGAAATGGGTTTTCAAAATTTTTGGCTCTGCTTCCGCCAAAACATCTTTTGCTCCTTTCTCTGGAATATTCAATTTCTATTTTGCTCTCTTAGCACAAAAACCAAAAAAAAAGAGTTGCAGTTGCTCAAGCACCTGGCTTATTCGAATAATTTTCGAAAAGTTTTCGAAAACGAACCGCTTCTGAACCCGTTACCTGCGACTTGCTGTGAACTTTGAAACTGTGACAATTGTGAACTCTGACACCGAGATCCTTGAGGCTGAAGGCTTAAGAACCGAACCGCACGAGAGTCTGTTGACGAATGATTTTGAATCCGCGTTGCGACAGGACAACAAGTTGTTATGTCCTTATCAGGACTGTTAACAGTTAACAGCGGAGAAAGCTCAGGATGGAAAGTCGCAGCCTGTGCAAATGTTGGGTTTGGAACTTGGCTTCAATTTTTTTTATAGATGGCGCCACTCCTAAAGGAGTTTGCAAAAAAAAAAATAAATTATTAAGCTTTATTAGAAATTAAGAAATTAACTTACAATATAAATAAAAACTATTTTCTTAAATCTCAACTACTCAAAAATAAATATTTTTAAGATTCTATTTTCTATTTTTAAGTCTAAAAAATATATTCAATGATTAAAATTTGTATTACTTCATCAAATCAAAATCAAATAATTGTAACCTGCTGAAAAAATACTTAAATAATAGGAAGCCCACTCTTAAAAATAAATCCCTCCCAATAAAATAAATACAACTCCATAATATCCTTTTTTTTTACTTTTATTTTTTTTTCGTATGAAAATTTCTCCTTATTCATCGGTCGACTTTCTGCGACTTTTCTAGCTAAAAAAAAAAAAAGAACACACTTTTTTCCAACATCCTTCCATATCATTTCTCACAGAAAAACAATGACGATCAAAATCAGAATCATAATCAGAATGGGTGAAGAGTAAACTCAAAAGTAAAACAACAATAATGGAAATAAATTGATTTGTAATAATAGGACTAATTAATTGGTATAGTACACATGAAAGGGTTCTCTTTTGTCTTACATTTCAATTAATAAATCTCGCTTATCCATTTGATAATTTCATATTTTTGCATTATTTCCCCGGTTCTTCTGAGAGCGATATCTCCTCTCCGCCACTCTAGTTCTTGGTCTTCATAATTAGTGTTTCGAGTCTTCAACAAACGAAGACTGTTTTTTTACATCAAATTTCTATAGATTACAATTTTTTTTTCTTTTTTTTTAGTTTTTTTTTTTTGTTTTGGAGTATGTGCATTGGATGGTATGTATAAATTTTTTTTCTTTTTAGAGCACTAAACAATATTGCAGAAATAATTATTATTTTTTTTTTTTGTGTAGTTAAAGACTAACAATCTCGCAATAGACGAAAAAAAAAATATGATTAGTACTTCTAGGAAATGATCGAACATGATATACAAACTAATTAATTACGAAACTGTATGCTTGCTCTCCCTACAGGATGAAAAAGAATGGATTTTCTGTGTTGGGCTTTTTTCATCTTCATTGGCTACTGCTTCTTCTTCTGCTGCTACTGTTGCTGTTGGTGGTGTTGGTATTGTATTGTTGTTAGCTTGCTGGGATGTGCAGTCTTGAGAGGACCTTCAGCCGATCCATCTAATCATCGCCAGCCGATCGCTTGACCTTGCGCTGCTTGGGGCTCTGCTGGCTGGCAGCCTTGGGACTGGCCTGCTTGCCGGGCTTTGGCGAGGTCTTGGGCGTCTTCGACTTGGGTGGAGATTTCTCTGCAGATTGGAAAGGTAAGACATTAGTTTTAAGTCTAATATTTAAGCGGTTTGTATGGGTATTGTAGAGAAAAGAGCTTCTGTTTTGCTGCTAACTGAAATTTAAAGCTAAAAAGTCTAGCTATTCTTCAAAAATAATCATGAGTCCTCATTAAGTATATATCTTATAGAGAGTATCTATTCTTAAGCCTCAAAATATGTTCAACTAGTAAAGTAGTCATATACTCTAAGCTCTAAGATCCTTTTTAGAGGAATTAAAATTACAATTTCCTCTAAAAACTAGTCTCTATAATCTAATCATAAAACAAACTTCATGTATCTCAGATTATTCCTACAATTTCTAAACCTTCTCTCCAAAAAAAACCTAAGCTCTTTAATCCAAACCCCCACACCGCCTTCTTGTTTTCCATTCTTACGCAGAGCACGGAGCGTTTCCTGGGGCACCCAGTCATAGTCGATGGTGCTGTCGTTGGCGGTTCCAGTCTCGATGACCTTCTTGGCGGCGGCACGCTTGCGCTTGCCAGAGCTACCCAGCAGATACTGCTGGCCGATGACCAGGAGCAGGACGACAATGCCCGCCAGCAGGACGTACAGG
This sequence comes from Drosophila monieri, assembly GCA_035047585.1. Classification (NCBI taxonomy): domain Eukaryota; kingdom Metazoa; phylum Arthropoda; class Insecta; order Diptera; family Drosophilidae; genus Drosophila; species Drosophila monieri. The sequence continues at coordinate 6,010,121 of JAWNPJ010000061.1, read as the reverse complement.
AAGAAGGTCTCGCCATCGAGTCCCTCATCGACCTCGGAAATCAGAACGGTCTCGTTGAAGACGGCCTCGTTGTACTGAATGCCATTGGCGTCGCGGTAGGCCAGGGCAATGTTCAGGCCGAATGGACGGCCGGCGAACTGGTCGGAGGGCAGGAAAGTGTACGACACAGTCGACTCGAATCCGGGCTTGACCTCACGGTTGTAGGCGACAGCGGAGAAGTTCTGGATGAAGTAGTTGAAGTCCATGGGATAACGGAAGGAGGCCTCGACGGTCTCGATGACAAACTCCTCGGCGCCCTTGTTGGTGAAACCGATGAGGAACTCCACGGGCTTGCCGCCGGGCAGATCCAGCTGCTGGCCGGGAGTGTACAGGGGCTTCGTGAAGAGTAGATATGTGTCGGCATTGGGTGAGCTGCTGCTTCCAGAATCAGTGTCCTCGTCCGCCTCCGCATCCTCGCCAGTCACAGCGCCCTCCTCGCTGTCCACGTCCACCAGATCATCCTCAACGGCCTCAGCGGCGTAGGCTCCAAACTTGTTTGCTGCAAAAATATAAAAAAGTTCAATGGTTTATAGCCAAACTTTTATGAACTGTTTCTAGTTTTTAGAAAGTTATAGAGCTGCTATTTGTATGAAATCTGGCATGATGACCTAGAAAGGCATTATACAAATTCTGGCCAAGTTTCAGACATATATCTTCAGAGACAATCTGGTTATCGAGAAGTGCTACGTTGTTATTTTTTTTTAATCTGATTTTTTGAGTGATTTCTGAAGAGATTAAGTGGGGAAATCAGAGATCTAGCTTAATACATATTTAATTAGTATTAAAACCATGAAAATCTTTTAATTCTTTGAAAATATTTAAGAGATCACCACACCTTAAGTAAAAGTTGGGCGATCTTGAAACTATAACCTTGAACTATATTCTTTCTACTGAACAGATTTCAATGAATTTTTGGCGAATTATGTACAAGGCTTAAAGCCACTAAATTGCATTGAAAAAAGTTAAAAGTGTTAGGAATCAACCAACTTATAGCCACTTGAAGCTAAAAAAAAATCACACGAGTATGAAAGAGAGGGAAACATATTGGGGGTCGTGCCAACTCAACAGTTTTTCCCATAAAGACTTTGAAAATAACGTAAAGTATGAATGAAATGGACCGTTGCACGATATTAGCCATGATTTTTCAATGGATTTAAAAAACTAAAATCCACGTAGCAGATGCGGCAAACGTCGGCGTCGGCCAGTGCCACGTATGCGTCGCCCCCGCCCCCTCGACAGAGAGAGAGAGCACCATCCAGACAGTGTTTGTTGTTATCCGGTATTAACCGTTAAACGTAATACAACATTTGAAACTTACGCGCTGAGAAGGTGGTAATTACGATGGGCAGAACCATCAGCATCAGGAACATGAGGTGTCTCATCTTGACGGCTATATAGCGCGGAAATCGGAACAATCGGAAGTCGGGGGAATCGGTACACGTACAACCGTCGCGATCGAGTGAAACTAGCAGAGTGACGAACGTAGCCGATTGTAGCGGCGAAAACACAGCCGAACGGGCACGAAGTTTCTTACGACTTTCACTGTCAAATGTCTACGTGGTGCCACGTCTAGGGTTGCCAGCTGACAGCAATACTGTCACTGTCATTCCCTTTGAATTGCCTAAAATCTGAATTTTTTCAACCGGCTAACTAAATCATCAATAAAACAATACATTAAATAATTGTCTGCTCCAACCTGCATCTTTACTTTCTTCAATTGGCACAAATATTTCCCAGAGTTTACATATTTCTGCGGGCAGGGCAACTCCAACTGTCACAGCAGTGTTGCGAACCATACCAACTGTCAATTTTCAGCCGAATTAAATTTATTTATTTAAAAAAGTCGCTGTTAAAATCTTTATTTTTTTTAATTCTTATCATAGTTTTTAATAATAGATATTTGTAAACCACAAATAATTTGCTTTGTTTTTATACATTCTTATCACTTGTCAAAAATTTGTATCGGTATTTGACGTTGGATCTATTTATTTAGCCGTTTTAAAATAAGATATTTTTTTTATAATTTTATTTTAATATAAAAATATGATCCAATTTTTTTTAGCTTAAAATTATATTGAAATAAATTTAATCCATTGATTCGTACAATTTTGAAAAGTACCACTAAGTGAATCTCAAGCGTAAGAATATTTTATATAAAAATAAAGGACGAAAAACATGTATTTAATAAATTTTTTAACAAATGATACACTTTCTAAAATAAATGTGTTAATACAATATAAATGAAATATTATTTAAGATTTTTTTAGCTGTTTTTTTGTTATCGATAGCGCGATATCGCACCCCCGCAAGCGTGACCCATCGCAGCCAACTTCACGTCGCCGTACCGATAACCGCTGAACTTCCTTTTTGCTTGCGGCTGTCAATTGAAGCGCAACTTGCACGTGAATTCTCCGAATAAAACTGCAAAAACATGGACAAACCAGTTGTTTGGGCTCGCGTTATGAAGGTCCTCGGCCGCACCGGCTCCCAGGGCCAGTGTACCCAGGTTAAGGTGGAGTTCCTCGGCGAGCAGAACCGCCAGATCATCCGCAACGTGAAGGGACCCGTGCGCGAGGGCGACATTCTCACCCTGCTGGAGTCTGAACGTGAAGCGAGGAGGCTTCGCTAACCGGGGCTGATACCTCCTCCATCGCTTGGAGTTTATTTAGAAGGTAATAAAGCAGCTGTCATTCATCACTCAACTCCCAACTAAAAATCTTATTTTTTCGCAGGTACTTTTGGTATAGCGTTTGCACGAGGTTGATGGAATATTTGCACTCGACTCTTCATGCTGATTATTATCGTCGTTATAAACAAATGAAAATACACATTTGATTCGCCAGAAAATTGAAAATGTGTTTTAAATAAATCTCGAGTATTGGAGTGCCCCTGAAAATACGAAAAAAAAAAACCAATCAAAGCTGTGTTTTGGTTTCATTTGTCGGACATTTTTTTTGTTTTTTTTTTTTCTGTGACGAGTGAACTGTGATTTGGCAATAGATTTTGCGGGAATTGGCTTAAGGATTGCTGGAATATTCTGTTCCCAATAGTTGTTACGAAATGCTTCAAATACATGTACGAAAATCGAATATTGTATTGTCTTTTAGGAAGTTTGTGTTGGCAGATTAGTTTTTCCAATGATTTTCACTTAAAACTTACCTTAAGGGAAGCCTGCTCTTCCGATGGCCGTGTGCTGTGTAATTAAATGGAAATTGTTTCAGCTTGTTTGGAGTAGAATCATGCTTGTACTTTTTGCCAAATTGTATAGATCGGGGAGTATGTGTTGGCAGATTAGATTTTGAAATAGTTTCCAAGGAAAACTAGATGCCAGTTGAGAGGAAAATCTACTCTTCAAGCGTAGCCTATAATGTCACAGGAATTTGGAAGTGTGGCAGCTTATTTGTGGAATAATCTTACGCTTTTTGCCAAAATGCATACTAGATTGGTCTTTGAAATGATTTCCATGGAAAACTAGATGTTGGTTTCCAGGAAAATCTACACTCACAGTAGCAGGTGTTATTCAAAATGGAAATTCTTATAGAAGAAGTATAGAAGGAAACCTTACACCTTCTAGAGAGCAAAAACAGAAACTGAAACAAAACCAGACCAAAAACAGTCAAAGAAAGCATAGCTTTCCCTTTAATAACCATTATTTAAATGCTAGTTAACAATATTTAAATGCTATTGAAGGAACATGGCTTAAGTGCTATTTAAGGATTAAGATTCAGTAGTTAGTCCCAGTTACTGGGACAAGTCCATGGGATATTTGGCCAGTTTGTCGATTTTGGCCAAGCCCAGGGAGATCTTCACTTCGATTTCATCGGGCAGCTTGAGATCGGCCTGGAAGCCATCTAGGAAGTCCTGTCCGTGCATAAACTGTGACTGCATCTGGATGAGGCTAAGTTCCAATAGTTTGCCATGATTATTCAAACCGTCGAGTACATCGTTGATCCAGTCGTGGAAATCCTTCAAAGATTTTGGAGCCTTTGGATCCTCCTGTTCCAGTTCATCGAGGAAGCTGTGATAGTGCTCGTCGAAGTTCTTCTTGTGGGTGCCCAGTGCAGCCAGTTGATGAGACAAGCGCAAGCTAAATGAAAATGTAAAAATAAAGTAAAAAGTATGGTTTTGTTTAAATTTCCAATGAAAATTCATGATCTTACATGGTCGTAAACAGCTGGGTGTATTGCTCGTGGCAGGCGGACAGCAGAGCGAAGCACGCAGCTCTATGTTTGCTAAATTGAAAGAGTACATTCGACGGGTTTCATAGAATTATAGTTAGTATCTTACCCTTTAACGACTGTCAAACGCTGGCTCAGTTCTGCCAGACGTTCGGCGTGATCCAAAATGTAGGGCTTCTCGGCAGCTCTGTTGGTCTGGTAGTTGCGTATGCCAACGCCCAGGCACTGGAGGATCTCCTTGTAGATGGTCCTGTATTGCTCCAAACGCTCCGGAGAAATCATTATTGGAAAAAAAGTCGTAAAACGAGGAAATATTTTTGAAATTCAAGTGAATTCACGTCGAATGTTGGAAGGCAAGTGAGAAGTGTTGGAAAACGCATTTGGCAGGTTGACACATTCGACAGTGCTGGGTTACTTGGATTTAGAAAATAATTGAAAAACTAAATAAAACTATGTTAAAAATAACAGCTTGTGTCTTTGATAAACTTGTATACTTAAATTTTCATTAAAACTTGAGTTTATTTTTATATATATTCCATATCTATATAACTTAAGCGATATACAGCAAATCTAAAATATTATTATTATTATTTTTTTTTATTATTTATATTTAATAAAATAAATTTTGTGTGCTCACTTTCAGTAAATTTTTCATTTATTCTATTTTTTATATTTTGTTTTTATAATATCTTTGGCACATCCCTAGTTTGTCAACCTACGGTCACACTAAACAGCTGTAAGCATGTGTTTTTTTTTTTTTTTTTTGCCAGCCGGAAAAATTATTTGATAACATTTGATGCAACGGTGAACTTATCTAAATTAATCACAGAAAACAGAAGCGACGATGCGATTGATCCCACTGGGCGGACGGATAACGGCGATGCGCCAGCGAATCAGCGAGCGGCTGGTGTTGCCGCAACGATTCAAGGGCACGATCGTGGAGAAATGGGTGACCTACTGGAACAACCTGGTGCGCGACTACACAGAGGTGGCGGCCGGCGTGGTCCGCGAGTCCTATGCCAAGCCCAAGAAGGCCCTTGTCTACGGAACTGGCCTCTATGGGCTGTACCAGGCCACGCAGAACAATCCCGGCGAAGAGGCGTTCATGACGTTGATGCGGCGGGAAACCAACAAGATGATCACTGTCGCACCCGGACAACAGAATCCCGTCTCGGCCGAATACCTGCTGCTCCTGGAACGGGCCATGAATCAGAACAAATTGCGACTACTGTCGCTGGGCATCTGTACGCTGCTGTGGGTGGATCTGTACGACGAGGATGACTGCACATATCCGGCCATCTGCGAGTACACCAATGTGGGCCTGATGAACTTCCACGAGCGGGTGATCGATGTCGGCTTCTGGAATCAGTACTGGCGGCTCAAGTGGAAGATGCGCAACTACGACGTCAACTACCTGTGATGTGGGCCGACGTCTTCCGAAGGACGTTGGATGTTTGTAATATGAATGGGATCACAGGCGGATCCGCCGTCACGCCGCTTTAATCTACCTTAATACCACGTTGTTCTCTGTTAATGCTAATTAATTCAAAACAATATATGTACGTTTTTAGTCTGAAGAAGTTATATAGTTTTTTAACTATCTTTGGTGCCAAAGATCTGGGTTCTCCTCTTTTTTTATAAGTTTTCTAGACTTTTCCATCGATTTTAAAGATATTTAACAAAAATATATCCTAGAACTGGCATTTTGGTAAAGTTAAAACTTCAAATTAGATTTCTTAATTGAGTTTTTATAATTTTAATATTTAAATCCCACCATTTCTTTTTCAAATTCAAACATTTTTCTATTCCCGCCCAACTCCTAGTGTTAAAAAACTCCTGTACTGGAAAACTTTTAAAGTTTTCACAGTTTCTCTCTCACTTTCTTTCCTTCCTTTCCACGATCCTTCGCCTTTTTTCTGAGTCCGTGGTTTTCCCCTTTTTCGTTGGGCGTCAGTTTAGGTTCTTTTAAGTTTAAATTGGTGTTTTTAAGTGATTTTCTAGCATTATTTATACTAAGTTTTAGTTTAAAATATTGTTTTAATATTATTTTATATAAAAGTGAATGCAAGTGCCTTGATTTTGTTCGAAAATTTAAGATTAAAGCAGTTTGTCGGCTAAGCGGGAGTGCTTTTTTGTTAAAAAATCATATTTTTCCAAAATCATATTTTGGAAAAAGTGCAAGTCTTTAAAAAATATAGTTCCTGCTTCTTTTTAAAGTTAGTTTTTAAAGGTAAGTCATGATGGTATGTATACTTCATAATATTCTCATAATAATTGTAATAAATATTTTAATTTTATTTTATTGAAAAGAATAGAAAACTCTCTTTTGGAATTCTTCAAAAATGTAATCAACTTTAATATCATACAAGGACTACATTGCTGCAGAGACACAAAATATGTCCAACGACATCCAAAAAAAATATCCAAAAAAGGATTAACAGTATAGCCGCCTAGGAGGCAGCAGCTGGCTCTTGGACTTGGTCCTGCTCCTCCAGGACATCGTCATCTAATGGAACCACCGGCATTAGAACTTCCGTTATGATCTTCTTTGGTCTGAACTGCGCTTCGAGCAGCTCCTGGCACTCCTGCAGCCTGGCCAGATTGTTGATCTTGCCCTGGAAGCTGCCCTCCTTGCCGTTGCCCTTTCCCTCCAGCAGGTGCATGAACTCAGGACCCAGATTCTCCACTAGCTCCGGATCACCGCGCAAAACCAGATGTCCTTTGGCGCTACTGCCGGCCGAGACGCCCTCGGAAACGGTGAGGAAGTAGAAGATACCCTCCGGAGCCAAGCGTAAGAAGGTGTTGATGAAGTCCACTTCGATGCCGTCGCGGCGATGGATGGAAAAGTGTTTGGGACGCTCCTTCTTGGGCAACAGCTCCAGGCGCTCAGCCTCGGCGGTGGCAAAGTCCTTCAGCAGGAGTTGGAAGGATTTCCGAGTACCCTTGACGTTCTGTTGGAGTTTCTGCACCAATTCCAGATGCTGGTTAGGTCCTCCCCTAAAAAAAATTAACAAAAATTAATACATGTTTCCTTTAGTTTCAGAAAAACCAACTTGAGAGCCTGGGTGAGCTGCTGTTCCCGCTGGAAGACCTCGCCCAGCTTGCCCAGGACCCTCTCGCCCACCACAAAGTGCACCAGGACATTCGACTTGACCTTCTCGGCGTACAACAGCTTGATGCACTGCAGCTGGGAGAGATTGGTGACGTGAGTGCCGCAGCACATGTTGCTCTCGATGCCCTCGATCCTCACAACGCGGGCCAGACCCTCGTGATCCTTGGGCAGGCCCCTGGGAGCCCTGGCGTCCTGAAACTCTTGCGCCACCTCGGGATCCACAAGGACTACGCTGACATCGCGTCCCTCGCGGATCAGGTCATTGGCCTGGGTCTCAATCAAGTCCAAGGACTCGCGACTGATCAGGTGCTGAGTACTCAGTTGTATGTAGGAAACACTGGAGCCCAAGGACCAGGATGTGGTGTCGTATTTGAACTCCCGGTCGAACAGAGCGGTTATCAGATGCTGGCCGGAGTGTTGCTGCATGTGATCCAGCCGGCGTGGAAAGTCCAGGACCTGCGCCACCTCCGCTCCAATCTCGAAACTCTTCGGCGCCTCCACAAAGTGCACCGCCGTGGAGCCCTTCCGGATCACACTCCTCACCGGACAGTCGTCTAAGGTACCGTAATCACATGGCTGACCGCCGCCCTCGGGGAACAATATAGTGTCCTCACAGATCACATTGAATCCTTTGAGATTCTTCGTTTCTCCCTTGCCATTTGTCCAATCCAATGTTGCAAACTCGCTGCTCACTATTTTTGTTTTGAACTGATTTTTGTTTTGATTTTTTAATGAAATATAACAGAAATAGGTTAAATTATGTAATAAGCTGGTATGGAGGACTTGCCTGCTTCAGGAAGCTGTCCTCCTGGCACTTGAACACCATCTTTTTATTCAAACCACGTCACTCCTATCCTTCAATTAAAAATAATAAACATTTATGAGTGCCTCCTATCGAAAGAGTTCATTTAGCGGCGCGTGATCATTCTAGTGATGCGACAGTACTCACGATGAATCGGATTCTTGTGGGAAGTCACTGTGATTTATCACTATTTTGTAATTGCAATAACAGTTTCTTTTTATTTAAAACTCAAAGCTTACTTTGATTTATTTTAAATTATACAAAATATTTATATTTCAAAAAATATATTTTTTTTATAACTTTTGTTTTTAAATAACAGTTTCAACGTCTTAATTAAATTTATATTTTAAAATTCACTTATACTTTAAAGCTTTTTACAACACTACACCTCGCCAAAAATATTCATTCATATTTTTATAGTTCCATCTCACTCATATTGATGCTGCGTCTGCGCTCTTTTTCGCACACTCTCTTTTGGCTGCTCTCTTCCGTTTCGTTTCTCCCGCCATTCTCAAGGGCCCACAGGCTCTCCCGTTATCCTGTTATTCAGAGTTCAGAGTTATTCCCAGTTGGAACTCGACGCACGGCGGAGAAAACGGCGGGGTCCTTAAAGTAAAACGTATTTTTTTTTTTTTAAATGCTGAGCAACAACCACCTGCCGTAAATCCTGGCTAAATCAGACTCCTTATTTGGAATCGCGTCTTTGTCTTTTCTCCATGTTGTTTACCATTTACCGTTATCCGTTATCAGTTACCGTTATTCGACATTTGTTGTTTTCTGTGCGCGAGTTGTTTCGGTTATATAAGTGAGAAATTTCGACCAGGATATAGAAACAAAAAAAAAATCGAATCGTCGCTAACTAAGTCGTAGGACACCTAAACACCTGCCGAGCAAAAAAGACAAAAAAAAAAGTAAAGCTGCGCAAAAAGTCCATAAATTACCTTTTCAAGCATGCTTCTGTAACATTTCCATGACAGCAAGTCCTTCTAAACTTTATGCATCTATCCTAAAGCAAAAAAAAAAAATAATAAATCGTAACCTTCACTTCCTGAAAATTGCACCAACCCACGACTAGAAAGTACAATAAATAAATTCCATTACGCTGCATTAGTTTGGATGGGTTAAGGGAGCCAAAAGGACTCCTCCAGGACTCGTCGTTGATTGATTTATTGCGGGGGAGCAGTCACGCATATCCCATAGCTGTCATAGACTATGCGTGTGTGTGTGTGCCTGCGTGGGTGCGTGTGTGCCTGTCTCCTTATTATTATATTTCTTTTTTTTTATTTTTGCATGATTTGATTGATGGTTAATATGACACAGAAAAAAATATATTTTAATTAATATTTTACATTTTAACTATTTAATATTTTAATATTTTACATAAACTATTTTACATTTTAAACATTTGATTTTAATCTTTATAGCTTTAAAATAATCATTATTTTAATCTTTAATATAAACTTTAATCTGATTCATACATGCATCTTTTTTTTTTTTTATATATTTCTTAATTTATGAAAATTATATTAATTTTGTATTCCTTCCAAGAATTTTCATGAAAATTTCATTCAAAATTTCATGAATTTTCATTCATTTCATGAAACTCTCTAATATTATTTTCTTATATAAAATAATTGTAATTATGAATATTTTACTCCAAAATTAATTACTTATTTTTTAAAATTCATGTATCATCTTTCCAAAAACTTGAGGATTTCTCCTCATATAATCTCCCAATTTTTTTTTGTCAGTGTAAGCATGAGTACAATTATTAGTAATTTGTGTTTGTATTTCACTTAAAAAAAAAAAAAAAAAAAAAAACAGCTAGCAGCACTGCGATGGCGTCTTCTACTAATGCACCGTTATCACCTGCAATTAAGCACTAACAAAAGCACAACAACAATAAAAAACAATAAACAATAATAAACAACAAAAGGAGTAATTACCTAAACAAAAGAAAAGAACAAAATATTTATTGGAGAAAGCAAAATGCTTTTTACTTAGCGTCCAAAAAGTATGCAACGAAAAATGGTCAACGGGATTTTAGTTACCTGAACGCAACAGCAGGTGGCGTGCCTGACGAACTAAGCCGTGTGCGATAGAGTGGGCGATAAGAGCTAGAGCGAGAGCGGAAGCGAACGGAAACGGAAGTGATAGAGCACTTTTAGCCTTCCACACAGACACATCCTTACACACATCTATACACCACCCACCACGGCACTTACCTACACCTAGAATACTTAAAAAAAAACTCTAAAAAAAAGTATTAATTATAAAAAAATATATAATAAAAAATAAATAATAATCATGGCCAACACAGCTCAGTTATTGCGGCGCCAAAGCTCACGGGATATAGTGCTTAAAAGCCAAAAGAGTATCGATCAGTTGGAGTTAAGGGTAAGTCTTGGAGATTAAAGAACTAAAGATACATCCATAATCCCCCACTCTCCCCCCACAGGAACTGCGAGGACGTCTAGTACCCAAGGAGCATGGAGTTAGCCACCATCATCACACATCCTTGCACCACCATCAGCCGCTCTATGGGGCCACCAACCAGGGCTTCATGTCCGACGCCTTCGACGAGTCCTCGGAACTGGAACAGGATCCGCCCCCTTTCGGCTCGGAGGCGAGCACTTCGAAGGCCAAGGCCGAACTGGTGGCCAATGCTTCGGCGGATCAGCAGCAGGACATTGTCGAGGGCGAGAAGGAGGGCGAGGAGCGTGAAAGTTGGGACAGCAAGATCATGTTCTTGCTGGCCACGATCGGGTAGGTCTTTGGAGTCACCTTCTATTCGATTCTATGACTAATTTTTGTTGTTAATCCCTTCCAGCTATGCTGTTGGCCTTGGCAACGTCTGGCGCTTTCCGTATTTGGCCCAAAAGAATGGCGGCGGCGCCTTTCTCGTCCCATACTTCATAATGCTGTGCATCCAGGGCATCCCCATCTTCTATCTGGAGCTCGCCATCGGCCAGAGGCTGCGAAAAGGTGCCATCGGCGTATGGAGTCAGGTGTCCCCCTATCTGGGTGGAATTGGAATCTCATCGGCGGTTGTCAGCTACATAGTGGCCCTGTACTACAACACGATCATAGCTTGGTGTCTGATCTACTTGCTGCATAGCTTCGAATCGCCACTACCATGGGCGGACTGTCCGACACGGCTGTACAAGAACTATACCTACGATCATGAGCCGGAGTGTGTGGCCTCGTCGCCCACACAGTTCTACTGGTATCGCACCACATTGCAGTGCTCGGAGAGCGTTGACATGCCGGAAAACTTCAACTATCACATGGCCATTGCGTTGATTGTCTCGTGGTTTCTGGTCTACATCTGCATGGTCCAGGGCATCACATCGTCCGGGAAAATAGTCTACATGACGGCCATCTTTCCCTACGTGGTGCTCATTATCTTTTTCTTCAGAGGCATCACCTTGAAGGGGGCGGCTGATGGGGTGGCTCATCTGTTCACACCGCGCTGGGAGACCCTCCTGGATCCAGTGGTCTGGCTGGAAGCCGGGACACAAATCTTCTTCTCGCTGGGACTGGCCTTTGGCGGCCTGATTGCCTTCAGTTCATACAATCCGGCCAACAATAACTGCTACAGGGATGCCATTCTCGTCTCACTCACAAACTGTGGCACTTCCATGTTCGCCGGTGTTGTGGTCTTCTCCGTGATTGGATTCAAAGCCACGGCCACCTTCGATCGATGCACTGAGGAAAGGAATAGCCTCTTGGCCCAAAACAAGACCCACAACCTGCCAGTTTGTGACTTGCAAACCGAACTGGCCAATGTAAGTGAAAAAAGGACCTCATACTTTGGGACTTAAAACCTTCAAGTCGATATCTAATTTATGGCCTTTGCTTTTATAGAGCGCCTCGGGCACTGGCCTGGCTTTTATTATCTTCACGGAGGCCATAAATCAGTTTCCCGGCGCCCAGCTCTGGGCTGTCCTATTTTTCCTGATGCTCTTCACTCTGGGCATCGATTCGCAGTTCGGAACACTGGAGGGTGTGGTTACTTCGCTGGTGGACATGAAGCTATTCCCCAACCTGCCCAAGGAATACATTGTGGGAGTAAGTGCTGCAGTTTCTATAACCTTGCCATAAAGTCTATAAAAGTAAAGTAAAGTCTATATCGGTTTTCTTTAAAATATATATGGTCTTGATCGGGAGTCCTATGTCCTTTTCTTTATTTTTTATTTAAACTTTCATTTTAAGCTTCTGTCTGCACATTTTATTCCTTCCTTCTTTTTATTAAAAGTTTAGGTCGTTTTTAAGCATTTTTTGGTGTTTAAATTGGAAGAAAAACACCAAAATAATAATAATTAAGCAAAAACAAAAATAATAACAAAAAGGTTTGGAAATAGCGCCCTCCTCCTCGCTTCTCATAGGGAGCAGTTAAGATCCAGGAATAAATGTTTTTCTTTATTTTTTTATTACATATTTTTTTGAATAATAAAACAATTAATATAAATAATAGCGCCTTACTCCTCGCTTCTCATAGCGAGGATTTCAATTTTTTTTTCATAAAATATTTTTGTTTTAAAAATAACAATAATTAATTTAAATAAAAGCGCCCTTCTCCTCGCTTTTCAAAGGGTGTACTTAAGAAACTTCTTCAATTTATTTAAAAAGTTTTTTCGAATATATTTTTAAAGCATTTTTTTTAACTATATATTTTTTTAATACTTAAAATTTCGTATACACTTAAAAACAATATATGTGTTTTAAACTCAAAAACTCTAAGTAAAATTAAAATTTAATATTTTTATTTAATTAATTCAATTTTTTAATTTTCTCTTACAGGGACTTTGCTTCTCCTGCTGCCTGATATCGATGTGCTTCGCCAACGGGGCTGGCAGCTACATCTTCCAACTGATGGACAGCTTCGCCGGCAACTTCCCACTGCTGATCATCGCCCTGTTCGAGTGCCTCTCGATAAGCTACATTTATGGAGTGCGCCGCTTCTCGGATGACATCGAAATGATGACCGGTTCACGGCCGAGCTTCTACTGGATGTTCTGCTGGAAGTATCTGTCGCCGTGCGCCATGGTCACCATACTGCTGGCCAGCTTTTATCAGCTCCTGACCGAGGGCAGCAGCTATCCGGCCTGGATTGGCGCCAAAGGAGCCACCGAGTCCATGGAGTGGCCGCATTGGTGCATCGTCATCGCCTTCTTCCTGATACTCTCCTCGATTCTATGGATACCGATTGTGGCGGTGTTGCGGTAAGAAAATGAAAATAATTTTATTTAATATTTTCTAATTAATATTTTTTCAGTCTCTGCGGCATCAAGGTGGTCGAGGACTCGGATCCCGCCTGGTTCCCCGAAGCGGAGCTCAAGGAAGTCCACGGCATTGTGCCACACGAACCTACTGAGCTGGAGCGCAGCATTTTCTGCTTCAACATGGACGGCACGGAGGGCATGTGCTGCCCCAAGTACGGACTACCGGAGAAGTCCCTGGAGGAGGAGGAGTAATGATCCCATGTCGGTAAACAATTTATTTATTTTTTTTTCTGGCCACAAACACAACGACGACAATAAAAAATAATAATTTGAGGGCAAGAGGAGATCCGATTGAACGAAAACTACAAAATCTTTATGTAAATATGGACAATAACTAAGCACTCACCGATGTTAGGCGGCGTCGAATGAACACTTCTCCTATATGGTCCCAAAGACTGTTCAAAAAAAATTATATAATTATATAAAAACAAAAAAAAAACCATAAAAACAATAAGGAAAATAGCAAAATGTGAAAACTCGACGCTGGATGCGCGGTTTCATTCAAGAAAAAAGAAACCATTACCATAAAAATATGTTTAGAAATATTTCCGCATAACTTCATTAGCATGTAGCCAAAATGATAGTTATATGATTGTTAATTTTCATTGCATTTCCCCGATTCGGTTTCCATCAAAAGGGCAACCCAGATATATAGTAAGGCGAACCCTTTTAGGGGCCCCCCCACATATCCGATTTCGCGTCTAAGCCATATTTCGACAGCCCAACCATAAAAAATGAGAAAAAAAAAGAGAAATTGTAAACAACTTGCTGACTATATACGATATAACTATACAATAAAGAATGAAAGATAATATAATATATATATATATATATACCATTATGGAAAGCTATATTCTAGACTTGATTGTCGGCACACAAAACCGAAAGAGTTATGATTTCAGTAGTTTTTTTTAGATTTTGGACTCGATTATATTTAAGCGAAATGGACTATGAGTTTCGACCATATCATGCGAGCACAGGGCACCACCTGTAAGAGATATATGAAGGATATAACTATACTATATAGGACCTACCACAGTTCCCCTAAACGAAAATAACTTCTCTGTTGTGATCAGCGCTCGGCTTTCTGTGTTTATTGTTGTTACATAAGAGCCACTCATATCACATCCGCAACTATGCTTACAGTATTATAAACCTTAAAGTTTTAATGTTAAAAACGAGAAGAGTGCGATAAATATTGGATAATTAAATGCGTTATGTTTCGCTCTAATCGAATGTTAAATGAAAAAAAATAAAGTTGTTGAAAGCGATGGCCACATAGCAGCTCCTCCACTCCACACATTGTACTTATGATCTACAGAATTAGCTAGAACCGGGGTGATAGAAGCATTATAACATATACAGATATATATGTATCTATAGATATAGATATATGTGTTTACACTTTCAGAAAACAGCAACCGTTCAACCAGACAAAACTCTATATACTATATACATATACATAACTGGAGAAGTCACATTTTTATCGCAGATCTGATTGCAATTGGAGAACTATTATATAATATATAGAGAATATATAAATATTTATATTTATGTGTGTTGGAATGCAGTTAGCCATTGACTTCAATGTATTATAAATTCGACATTTATTTATGGTATACTTATACATATACATCGATATATATATACACCCATATATATATACATCTATTTAGAACGAAAAAGCATATTATATACATGAATTAAGTGTTATTGATGTTGACAATAAAAAAAACCCATACGAAACAAGTTTTAAACTAAAACGAAACAAATGAGATATAGACAACCTTCTAATCCCCACAAAAAAAAAAACAAAATTTCAAAATCAAATCACAGTTTGCTAAATTCCATAAATTGGATATGAAAAAAAAAATATGAAAACGCATAAATATATTTACGATGAAGCAATAATTATAACTTCTGATTGTGTCTGCAGCTCGAAGCGATATATATATTCCGATTATAATGATTATTTTTTTTTTGCTTGCTAATGTCTCAAATGTCTCGTGTGTGTACTTGATGTAAACTTCATTCATTCGTACTGATGATGATGGTAACGATGATGATACCGGTAATAAAATTAATCATAATTTACTAATGTTTAAATCGCAACTGATAAATAATAAAGAAATTCAAAACTAAATGACAATAAAAGATATAAACATCAACTTCTATCTCATCATTCTGGGTGTCTTCATTTTATTTGTTATTTATTGGTTGTTAAGATTTTTTATAGCCCGTTTTAATTGGCTTTTTTAGTATTCTATTTACAGTTTTTAGGAATTATGGAAAACTATTTTCCCTCTAATTTAAATACTTCCTAAATGATTTTTGCACTCGAGTTCAGTGAAGCTTGGATTGTTTCTTGTCAGTAAGTACTAGTAACTGTTTTTTATTTTTTTAAACACTTACAAAAAATAGTGGTTACAAGGTATGAATATTATTTTGTTCATTTTCTTAAAATAAAATTTTAAATCAATGGAAATGTTAAGGTAATAAATATTCTTTTAAAAAGGCTATTTTTTAATCACTTCGAAGCGACATTATGCGACATAGATTGTAAAATATATTGAAGAAAAAGGACTTAATGATGAAAAAGGAAATATAATTGGGTCCTAAGAAAAAGGACATAATTGATTTCTTTACTAAAATTAAATAAAAACTTAAAAACAAAATTAAATGCAATTTTTAACAGAAATTTTTTGAAAGAGATATTTCCTAAAATTTAAAACGACATAAATTGAAAATAACGTTTGAATCGGTGGTCTTATAGTTATGATTACTTTCTTTAAATATTTCTTAAAAATATTATTTATTATTTTTATTTCAGTGCAAGTGCAACGGTAATCAGCGTTTGGCAACGCCTTAAGCGGCCCTTGCAATGGCTACTGCTGTGGGTTGCGATTGCGACTCCAGCAGAGCGCAACAGGCGGAAACAAAGTGGCCAAGTGACCAGCAAGTAGCCCCCCCTTTTATGGAGGGGGGGTTTTTGGGATAAAGTGCGGCTTACCCTGCAATCGTCGTCATCGTCGTTGGACGTCTCGCTGCATCAAATTAGCGGTAAATTACAAGCTGCAATGCCTGTTGCACGTTGCACGTTGCATGTTGCTGGTGTATGTGTTGCTACTGCTACTGCTGCTACTACTATTACTTTCTGCATACTCCAAGTGCAGTTTTACATTCCGTTGATTGCACACACAAATTTCAAGAGTTTGTTTCTTTCTTTCATTATTTTTAATTTTTTTTTTAAATTTTTTCTTTTTCTTTTTTCTTTTTCTTTTTTTTTGCATAAACAGTTGCCATAATTAAAAGCACAAATCCATCAAAGCAATTGCTCATCCAGCGAAGAGGAAAGTTTTCCACAAATCCACACAGACACTAGCTTGTATCTATATATTTTCTTTTATTGGAAAATTTCAATTTCAAACAAGCTAAATTTTCACAAAAAACTCACCATTTTTTTACATCTTTAATCCTTGAACGAAAGCTTCTTAAAATTCTATTCTCTAGGCTTAAGAAATCTATCAGCATTATAAGTATTGTTTGAAACTCTTTGAATCCGTGGTAGGCGAAAAGAGCACACACCAAAGAAAAGGAAAGAGAAAGGTAGAAGAGTCTAGATAAAGACAGATATAAGCCTGGCTTTAAATAAGGTGTGCACGTGTGCGTTTTGTGGCTATAAACGTATGAAATGGCTTAAAAAAAAGACACAAAAATGTTTAGGCGACCGCCAGTGGCATGCACAGTGGTAAGAAAAGCTCAAATGCGTTTTTTTCTGATTTCTTTCTATATATATAATTTATAAATTTCTATATAATTTATATAGCCTTTAGAAAGATGCCAATCATTAATAAACTCAAAAAATTAAATTCAAATACTGAGAACTAGGAGGGCTCTCCTCCTCAATTCTCATAAGTTACAGCTAACAAAAAAAAATTAACCCAATTATTTAAAAAAATAATACTTAAATAAAAAATATGTCTAGAATTTTTTATTTTTCTTTGTTGTTTCTACTATTATTTCTATTCATTATCTACTTCATCCCAAATATCTTAATTGTAAAATGTAGTTTAAGATTTTTGTAGAAAAACAGACACAATCTGTTATCTGTTTTCAGAAAAACTCGTATTTCTTTTTGTTTAATTTCCTACAATTATAAATTACAATTTCCAAAGCTGTGTAGTAACTGTAACTAATTCTTTTTTTTGATTTTTTTTCCTACCAGGTCCAATCTCAGACAAATGAGACTTGTTTTGATTGTCGGGGAAATTCCTGTTCCGAAGTTGAAGTCTCAATCGGCATCTCAGCCACCTAGCCGCTGCACCTGAGCTTCAAAAAACGAAAAAAAAAAAAAAAAAATTAACAATAATAATAATAACAGAAACCAGTTTGAGGCCTTGCCACATTCCTTGGCCGGCAGCGCTGCCCACTGTGCCCCACAAGTTCCACTGTGCCGCAAACAATTAACTTTGGCAACAAACGAGTGGAGTGCTGCAGCCGACCAACAACAACAACACAGCCAACAACACTACCAACTAAAAGCAACAATAACAATAATAACAGCAGCGTAATAAGCAAGTGCCGACGTCAACAGAGACTGCGGCAGCAGCAGCAGCAACAGCAGCAGCGACTGAGACAGCGGCTGCGCCTGCGCACGTAAACAAATTCTCAAGCGGCGCATATTTTTGTTTTCATACTTTGACTTTTTGGGGTATTTCTGTTTGAAGAAGGCTTTTGGTTTTATTTTTTATTCGCTTAAAAAATATTAGGGAATTTCTATAAAATTTCAAAGATTAGGTTTCTTTGAAAAAATATGTTTAAAATTTATTAAATTAATATAAAGTTTGCAATTTATGTGATACTTAAAGTTTCAAACTAAATAGTACATTTTTGTTAATTAAGGTTTTAATAATTTAAAGTGAAATCTGTTAAAAATATATATAATAGCTTAGATACTTGTTATATCTTTAAGTTTCTGTTATAAGTATGATTGTATTTATATTTAATTATTTAATTTGTGGAAAAAATAATGGAAATGAAGCAGAAATCTTTAAATCTAAAACATTTTCCCTTATTAGTTCCACAACATATGTTAGGGCATTGTAGACTTCGTTGTTGATTTTCTAATCTTTCTTGTTTTTGTTTCAGGTAATTTTCTGTGGCTGCTGCCGCTGCTGCTGCTGCTTTTTTGTGAGTTTCTTGAAAGCAAAAATTAAAAAAACCCCACAGCTGAGTGAAAGAGACAGTGGGTCTGGGCCAGAATGAGACGGAGCGAGGTGGAGCAGAAGAAGTAAGTAAAAAAAAAAAAAAAACAATCCCTGGCGAAACACGCCAACCCAGCGCGACTTTGTTGCTGCGGTTTTCAGTTGCCAGCGCGATTTTGAATGAGTTGTACGCGCGGAAAGATACTTTTTCGAAAAAATATTTAGAAATCCTCAAAAAATACAAAAACTAATAAAGTTTCGAGTCGATTTCGAGACGTGCGTGTGCAATAAAAATACAAAATAAAAAACCCAAAACCAATAGGAAAAATCTTCACAAAAAGTGAAAAACTGTTTACTGTTTTTTTTTGTTGGATGATTTTTTGTTTTATTTTTCAATGTGTTTTGTTGCATTTGTATTTGCCGCCAAATGAAATTTGAAATTTATGTGCAATAAGCGGCGAATGCAGGCCAACTGAGATAACCACAACAACAACAGCAGTAATATTTGTTGTAATAACAACTACAAATACTGGTAAGGCGCCGCTTCAAATATTTCCAAACAAATACAACAACAAAAAAGAAACAGTCACAAAAAAATGTAAAAGAAATACCTGGGCCAACGCCAGGTTCAAGTGTAACCAGTTTCCAGATTCCAAAAGAAAAAAAAAATCAAAAAAAAAAAATAAAAAGCCGCAGGCGCTCGCTGCCCAATATTTCAAGTTCCCCACTTTTCGAGAATTTCTGGAAAAAAAAATAACACTGATTATTCAAATGTAAATCTTGTTCTTAAAAGCAAAAGAAATTCTCTTAAAAAAAATACATAAAAAAGAAGTACCTCCACTTGGAAGCATGACTTGACCTACTAAGAGTTAAAAAAATATATTGAGAGGATTTGTTTTTAAACATAAAATAATAGAAAAACATTTTAATAAAAAGTACTCACATAATCATTTAAATTTGTATTTTATTCATATTTAATTATATTTAAAATTATTTATATATTTTATATTTTTATAAATGGAATTATCCTATTATATATATCTTTTATGTCATTATTTCCTGTTGCATAAAAATATAAAAATCATTTCCTGACCGCATTCCTTTGAACAAACGCCATCTAGTGGTCACATTCCTCGAACACCTGTCAGTCACCTGGCTCGGTTTTTTGTTCCTTTATTTGTTTGTCTGTCATGCCTCATATTTCATATTTTTTTTTAGTTTATATCTTAGAGTATTTCATGGTCTATACATAATTGTGTTTGAATTTTGGTTTATGTCGCATTCTTTTGCCGGTTCTGACGGCTTTTTGCGGATTCGTGTTTATCATTTTTTTGATTATTTTATTTTTTTCTCGTTTTTTTTTTGCTGGCTTTTTAGTTGTTGTTTTTGTTGTTACTTTGGCAAAGCTTTTAACATTTAGTCGGCATCATCTTCGGTTTAAATGTCAAGCTCGTGTGGCTGCTTACAGGTTTTCCTTCTCAACGCAGTTCTTTTTTTGATTGTGGTTTGAATTTTTTATTTTTTATTAGAGGCACTTGAAGAAAAGGAACAATGAAGAATATTTATTTGGACTATTATTTTTTAATTATTTACATGCCAAAAAGTAAGACTAAAATGTATAAATTTATTTGAAAATATTAAGTTATCGATGAAAATCGATTAAATGTAGGTATTGAGTTACTAAGGATCGTTAACCTGCTAAGATTTCTTTTGTTTTGTTATGAGTTTACTCTACAATCTATTGCAATTAATTTAAACAATAATTTATTATAAATTAACAATAAGTAGAAACCTAAATACTTATTATTATTATCGATTATAATCGATAAAAATAGTTTCAATGAAAAATTATCGATAAACACCTTGCTTATATATATTTTTAAAATGTGTAGCGCTTTTTTATGAATAATAATATTATGTAGCTGGGTTTTAGAAAAGATAAACCAAAACGATCTTCAAAAAATCTTCAAAATAATTGAAAAGAGAAATTCTTTAAAATAAATATGCAATTAATTTATGAAATTATACTCAATAGGTTAAAAATATTTGATATTCTTTTTATTCCAATACTAATAAATTTTTCTTCTTCCCGTGCAGCAATCTACATGCAGTCCTCTAACTGTAAAGCACTTGGTCAGCAGCAGCAACAAGTGGAACGCACAACAACAGCAACATCATCAGCAGCAACATCGTCAAGCGTAACTGTTGCATAAACAACAACGACAGATATAGAGAGAGAGCGAGATACTTTGGGGATACAGGTGGCGATATAGATACCGAAATCCGATATATAAATGCTGTAGAACGATGGCAACAGCAACAGCAACAGTAACAGCCACAGCAACAGGTAGTGCCACGAGCAATATCGCGCGACCGATGCGCGGTATTTCCATAATCATTGAATCTGCAACAGCAACATCAGAAACAGCTGCAACAACAACATCAACAACAACAGCAACAAAACCAATCGCGACTATAAGCAACAGCAATGCTGAAATGTCGCTCAAGTCTCAGGCTAGCATGTTGCTGGCATTTGGCGACAGCAACAGTAACACCAATAGCAATACAACCAAAGATAATTTGGAAACTAGTTGCAACATCGAAGAGCCGCCAAGAGCAACATCAGTAGCAGCGACAGCGTCAGCCACAGCAACTAAAATCTATCCCCAGTTGTTGCTACGGATCGGTCAGTCCAATGATAATGAAGAAAATGCAACGACAGAAGCAGCAGCAGCACCACCACCAGTACCAACAACAACATCTCCACAAACGGCAACAACACTAGCCACACCAGCAGCAGCAACAACTATTATCAGCTGCAATGTATTACCAGCTGACTCTATGGATGTTGCAGCGGCGAGAGAAATTTCCAGCAGCGACATTGCAGTTGCAGCATCGACGGCAGCAACATCGCCGGATCACACGGTCAAAATTCAAATCGAGAGCCAAAGCCAAAGTCATTCACGGAATCTTGGCAAGCAGATAAGTGTCGTCAAGTTGAATGACTCCGAGGCAATGATCTACCAGCAACATCAGAAGCAACAGCAGCAGCAGCAGCCGCACGAGGAAGATCAACAGCAACAGCAACAGCAACATGATAGTGCCGTGCAACAGCAACATTTATGCTTTTTGGTATCCAGCGGGCAGTATTCGCCCTGTGAGACCCTGGATAGTGGCACTGGCTCCGATCTGGAGAGCGTCAAGTCACCGGAATCGGGCAATCAAGTGCCCAAGTTGGAACTGCATCTGAAGAACACACGACTGAAGGTTATCGATCAATCGGAGAAGTCGCCATCGAGGGCATACAGCCTCACCGATAGCGAAGAACTGCAGGAGTACGAGAGCAGCAGCAGTTCGTCCCTCAGTTGCGATTCTCTACATTCCACCAACTCGAATACCAACACCAATCAGGAGATCCCCGAAATCCAAGAGATTCAAGAGATTCGCGACACAATTGCCACCAAAATCGACGGAAGACCATTGCAATACGAGGCGGACAGATATTACAATTTCCACGTAAACGAACACGATAATTTTCGTAGTTTCGGATCATCGAGTTCGTCGGCCTCGTCGTCGCCGGAGTATGAGTCATCCGGTGGCTTCCAGGATGCGCCGGAGGATGCATTTGCGGGCTACGGGGGAAAAGCACCGGGCAGTTCGACCATCAGATCGGCCAAGGGAACGGTGAGGGGCGTCAAGAATCGTGTGCGCAATGGAGTAGCCACCTTCTTGCAACTGCAACAGCCCAATGTCAAGGTGAGTCTCTAAAAAAAAAATAATTAATTATAGTATTTAAGAAGCTAATTTTGTAAGAGAAGCTGTAGGAGAAAATCTTTCATTTTTTGGCGAGTGTTTAGTGTTAAAAAAATATATAAACAGGCTTAAAATATTTAAACTATTCCATCATCAAATCAAGTAAAAAATGTCTTTTTTTATGTGTGTCTTTAAGCCAATGTCAAGGTAATTAATAAAAAAAATTGGATGTGTTTGAAAAAAAAACTTATGGCCAATTTTAAACACATATTTGACCTAAAAATTACAAACGAAAAATACTAAAAACTCTAAAACTAAAAAAAAATGCGAGTAAAACAGTGATTTCCAAATGACTGTCAAATTAATTAATTAATTAAGTGCAGTAATTAAATGGTTTAAAAAAAATGCAAGACATTTTATGAAAAAAAATCAATTAACTAAAAAATGTAAACAAAGGATAGATTGAAAAAAATGCAAGTTTAAAAAACTAAAAGCAATAAAAATTACATCAATTGTAGTTGCTTTACTTTTTAAACAGTAAACAGTTTTTTTTTAAGAAGAAATATTTTGTGATTCAAAAATAGACTCAAAATATAAATGAATATGTTTGAATAACTATTTTTTTTTTCATAAATCATAGCATATATTTACTTAATTTCTTGTTAAAAACTGCAATGTCTTCCTTCTCTTTTTTTTGTTTATTTTTATGTTGGCATTTTTTAAGCTTTTAACTTTTTAAAATGCAAATGAATATCGGGATTGTCTATTTGTTTTATTCGAGAGTGGCAGATGATTCACATAAACACTCATTCACTGGCATGTGGGTGTTATTCATTGAGAAAGTTTTTTCGTTTTCGTTATGGATTTCTTTTTTAGTTTTTGTTTTTTATTGTGAATGTTGCATTTTTTTTTTTTGACTTTTGTTTAACTTTTGTCTTTCGCGTGGGCCAGACTTTGGGTCGCTGACTTACAGATACAGATACATCTTCACACAAAAATCTCCAAGCTACAAGATGCACTTTTCTGAGATGCACTCTTCTGTCTGGGATTATGTAATTGTTGGTTTTTCGGCGTGAAAGTAAATTTCAAATATGACTCGTGAAATTTTTGTTCGACCAATAAATACTTGCTGTTTATTACATTATTATTTTGGTTGGATAAAAAATTTCTTTTTCGGCCCAAAAGACAATTAACACCTGTCTTGGTAAGTGGCTTAATATGTCACATGCGCCCCGGCCTCGGCCCCGGCCCCGGCTTAGGGCTCTCTGGGTCTTCAAATGGGCAACGCCAGATCCGCATATATAGAAACTATATAGAAAGAGAGATATTCGAGAAAGTTGACGGAAGTACTGAAACAGTCAGATAGTTGGATAGATAAGTTAGATAAATGCCGGCTTAAATGGTCCGCCACTTGACTAATTGCTGAGTGTCTTTATTTCTCTCCATCTCTCCATGTTTATTTTACTTTTGATTTCTATTTTTGGCTTCGCTTGGCTTTCTTTTCGGGAAAGTTCTTTATTCCAAAAACACAAATAAATATATATATATATTTAATTTTATGAAGAATATATAGATAATATTTCACATGAAACCCTGACCCATATCAAGAGCCTCGAATAATTTTTCATGCTTGATTTTTGCTCAGTCATCTATATCTTTCATATATCTTTCCAGTCTCTGGGCCTGTCTTCGCTTAGTGTTACATATTTTTGAACGCCTTCTTTTTTTTTTGTTTTAATGCTTTTTTTTTTGTACTCTTTGTAGTTTTTTTCTGGTTTTATGAAATCAATTTTTACACCATGGGGCGGTATTGAATTATCTATGGCAGGTTGGGAAATAATATAGTCACTGACAACTATCCAATAGTCGTATCAAATTTATCTTGATTCGGTGTAATTTGAACGGTTTTCGGATTTTTTTTACATTTCGGCTTTAGTTTTTGCAGTTTTTCTTTAAAAAAAAATATAGAATTCAAAAATCCACCTTAAAATGTCTTCCTAAATATTTGTATACAATTTGAAAAGATCTTTTTTACTCAAAAATCTCTTTTAAAATTGTCCAAAAATTTTCCTTTTTTATTTCCCCACTCTCGATGACTTTTTAAATTGAAATATCACTAATCTCTATTTTTAATTTGCAACATTAATGGCTAAGCTTTATTTTAAAATGGTTTTCCCAGCCGTTTTATGTTTGTCATTTTGTGACTTGAAATTATTTCTTTGTTTCCTGACTTTTTTTTCTCGTTGTCAGACAGTTAAAAATTATCTGTTTTTTTTTTTGGTTAAACAATTAAAAAAGAAGGTAAGGAAAATAGTTTCATAGTTGAATGATTTTTTTTTTGTGTATCTAAGTGGGCTTGTCATCAGACCATTACACACCGATAGACTTTCATTTTCTTGGCCCCTATTAGTGTTTCAACTTTAAAGTATAGACAAACACGAATATCTACAGATATACATATACTATACTATATATATATTTATTTTTTTTGCCATTTGTATTTAAAGTCAAATTAGCTAAATGATATTTTAATGACACCACTCGGAGCCAGTTTGAAAGACTCGTCTCTGAAACAAAAGACCCGAAAAGGAATCGATGTCTGTGGTCCATAAAATATAATTTTATCTTGTCTATCCGA
Source organism: Drosophila monieri (assembly GCA_035047585.1). Taxonomy (NCBI): domain Eukaryota; kingdom Metazoa; phylum Arthropoda; class Insecta; order Diptera; family Drosophilidae; genus Drosophila; species Drosophila monieri. The sequence goes on along the minus strand of JAWNPJ010000061.1, from coordinate 5,985,110 downwards.
TATATATATATCCGATATTTGTAGTTGTTGCCTTTATTGCATAATTAACGCATTAGTCGCTCTTTATTATTATAATTCGAGTGTGTGTTTCTTGAAAAATTATGCAAGCTGAAAATAATTTTTGGTATCTTTCATTTTTTTTTGCCAATAATTATATATTGATTTTCGGTTTCAAGGTTGCCTGTTTTTAGTGTTTTTTTCTTTAGCTAATTTGACTAAGAAAAATCACAGCAAATAAAAAACGTGAATGAGTCGCCCAAGAAGTTGACATTTCAGTTTGATGAGTTTTGATTGAATGGTGGATGAATAATGAATGAATACTCATCATGGGGTCATCGCAGATGATTGAAAGGAAGCCAATGTCTTTATTTTTTTTTTGTCTGACAGTTGAATTTTAATTAAATTTGCAAAAGGTTGCACAAATCTCTGGATTGCATTTTAAATCAAAAGTTGACCTTTAAAAGTTGTGGGGATTTATGTTAAAAAGTTACTATTTAGAATAATTATTTTTTTCACCTATCTTAAAAATAAAAAAATTAAAACCCAAATTTGTATTAATTTTTTTTCTAAAATATTCCCTCTTTTAAAACCCTTTTATATTTATACTTTTCTGACATTTTCGGAAAAAAAAGTCCCCAAACGAAAGTGAAAATGAAAATTTACGTGACCGGCCTGCAGATTTATGGCATTTTTTTTTCTCCTCCAAGTCGTCGTCAGGCTCCTGCGTCTCTGCATTGTTTCATGAGCGTAATGCCAGCAAACAAAAAACGAGAGTACAATAAATAAAAAGTACACACATTTCTGGGCAAACAATTAAGCAACAAAAAGTACGAGAAAAAAAATAAGAGACTACAAGATGGAGATATTCAAGGGGCGTTAGCTGCATTTTAATTTCAATTTGCATTCAGGGCCAAAAGAAAGCCGCGAGAGCCGCCGCCACGGCTCTGAAATGGACTTATTAAAATATCCAATTATTGCCAAATTGAAGCTCGTTCAGGGCAAAGTCAGAAAAAAAAAACTGAAAAAATAAAACCGAAAAACCAAACGAAACGAAAGTGAAATGTTTCCACCAATCGACGCTCCACGAACGTGTGTGAATTTATGCAAAAAGTCGGGGATGTTGGGTGGATCGGTTAATATATATATATATTCACATACACAGGTAGTGTGTATATAGTTGGGGTGTGAGAACCCACTTGCAGACAGATCTTGGCGCTACCCTATCCAAAAAAAAAAACAAAAAATAAATGCCAACAATCGCTTTTTTTCAAAAATCGATGAAAGTTTCAGCCCCAAGAGCACACAGTACAGTACGTTTCATAATTGTAACTAGTATTTGTAAAATTTTTAAATCTAAATATTGAAAGTATTCTTTCCCTTTCATTTTTTTCTAAAAATCTCGTTTTGTTTATGGTAGCTTGATCTTAAAATAAAATTTTTAAACTCAAACTCTAGAGAGTATCCCACTTCTTTATTTTTTTTTAGGCCTTCATTTCTGATGTAAACCCAACAAAAAATTGGCCAAAAATATATTCCCATGATTATGCGGCTCTGCCCTTAAAATAAAAAGAAATATGCAAGAAATGAAGAAAAAAAGAGCCGATCGATTGGAATCGAGAAACGCACTTTCTGTGTCCGTCTGGAAACAAAAGTTTACGTAACTTTATCGAATCGCCAGTGTGACGTATTAATTGAGTTTTTTCTCAGCTGTTTTTTTTTGTTTCATATATTTTTTGGTTGAACAACTTTTAGCTCCTTTTGGATGGCCAAACAGATCAAAAGTTAGCGATTGCCAATCCAAAAAAAAAAAAAAGAAGAAATATCCCCACCTTAGCAAGTGACCTGCTTTCTCTTCTCGAATCTCTCGAGAAATTGTTGAAGATCTTTTCTCAGACTTTTTTTTTCGGATGCTTAAAAATATTTATAAAAAAACCTCTTTTTTTTAAGGTTCTGTTTGTATGTCAGTTTGGCCTGAGAGGTTAACAGTTCAAAGCCATGAGTGGCTTCATCTTCATATTCATTTTTTTCTTTTTTTTTTTTTTGATGGCTTTGAACTTTTGTGAGACGACAAATGAGCAGCATTTAGTTGACGCTTAATGGCAATTATTAATGTACCAGTTTACCAGCTTTACATTTGTTTACCGACGTTATGTTTGGTTATTATATGCCATATATTAAATAACCAGCCGTCCCAGGCAACCACCTGAGGCGATGCTGCAGCTTCAATCTTGCCACCTGCAACCAGCCACAAGCCACCAGCAACCAGCAACCAAAAACCAAAACTGAAATTGCCTTGAGAGCTTATGCAAGCTGGATATTTTTTATTTAAAATAAACAAAGTTTTGGATACTCTACAGAGTATCGTAGTGGCTTTAAATTTTAAAAAAATATACAAAAAGTATTTTATAAAATCAAATTCAAAAAACAAGTTTTTATTATTGTTTTAAGAAGATATTTTAGCAATCAATGGTTTTTAATTTCTTATAACTTGTCTATGTACAAAACTATATAAGAATTATACAATTTATTAATTATTAATTATTTATTATACGTACATTTAAAATATAGTTATCTTTCTAACAAATGTATCATTTGTTCAATTATTTTTTTATTCCTAAATAATACAAATTATATGAAAAAACCATAATTATTATTATGATTGATATTGAAAACTCCTTAAAAAATACCTTAATCATATCTTTTTTTTATCTCACCTATAGTTTGAAACCCAATATCCTTAAATCATAAAATGCAATAATAAATGAGTTTTAAATTAAAATTGATGAGGTTATTAATTAGGATGCTTGTTAGTTTTTCCATTTTTTTGTCGCTAAGCAAATATCTGAAGCAGAGTTTCGGTTTCAAACTCATAAATCTCTATCGACAATGTCCTGCTCTATTAATTTATGTTTGCGAAGCTATTGAATCATTGGAAACTTCCACAGAGAGAGGAGGGAAAACTAGTCGTCGAGGGGACAGTCTACTGAGTATCAAATGTATTGCGAATATCGAGTGACTCGAAAAGATCGAGTATCCAACATCGGATATAGCGATGCCAATTTTTTTCACTTTACTTTTTTTTTCAGGTTAATCAGGCTGACTAACGGAAGAGATCCCCCCTTTCTATCTATCAGTATTTTTTTTTTTTTTTTAGTTTTCCAAACTAGTCCATCGATGTGGAAATTGTGGAAAATATTTTCACTTCGAACGATGCGGTCTGGACATTCATTTACCATTTACACAAATTAGCAATTCGTAATTTTCAATTTGATTTGGATGCCATATTTTGCGTGTTATTTTTATCGTTTTTTGATCGCTTTTTTATCGATTTTTTGCATGTCTGATTGTTTTTTTTTTTTATGTTTTGTGGATCAATGAACAGGCTTTGTAGAACCAGTTAGAGAAAGAGAACTCTCTGTGTAATGTTGCCTTATTTAAGAAAAGAAAATAATTGATTGTTAATTGGTTTAGCAAAAAAAAAAAGAGAGAAAAAAAAAATAAAAAATAATATGCCAAGACCGAGTTTCATTTAACAAGTAACTGGCTTTGTCGAAATTGTTAGCCTGCTAATTGCCGGCAATTTGTGGCCACAAAATATTTCACTACGTTAATTATTTTATCAAGGTTTTACATATCTCGTTTAAGGTTAAAACAAAGGCGGTTTGGGCCAGGGCTTAGGCCAAACAATAATGAGTGTTGGCTGAAGATGGCCTCAATTTATTAGCCATGCCACAAAGTTGGCCTAATTTTAAGATCAACTCTTTTCCCATTTAAAATTTGCCTTTAAACTAATCCCTTTGTATTCTTTTTGATTCTAGAACTATTTGGAAAAGGATATGGGAAAAGTGGTTTTATACACAACCAGTATGGGAATTATTCGAGACACTTATGCCAAGTGCGCCAATGTCAAGCAGATACTGCGAACTCTGCTAATCAAGTTCGAAGAAAGAGACGTTTTTATGAGTGTTGAGTATCAGCAGGAGATGAGGGAGCGAATGCACGACGAGACCATCAGAGTGCCCCAACTATTCGTCGAGGGTCAGCATTTGGGGGTGAGTATTTAAAATATTATAATTAAAATATTAGTTCTAATTATTATTTATTGTTTTACAGGATGCCGACACAGTGGAGCGGTTGAATGAAAGTGGAGAGTTGCGACAGCTGCTGAAGCCCTATAAGGTGAGTTATAGCAAACGATATGATACCCAGTACTTTGAATACTAACTATCTTTGAATTCTTTTCAGTCAATTGCCACGGCGTACACGTGCCAGACCTGCGGAGGATATAGACTACTGCCGTGTCCCTCCTGCAGCGGATCGAAGAAGTCGGTGCATCGGAACCACTTTACGACGGAGTTCGTGGCCCTCAAGTGCATGAACTGCGACGAAGTCGGCCTCGTCAAGTGCCCCAATTGCTGATGAGGGCTAGTCCACGAAGAGAAGAGACCAGAAGAAAGAACCATAGTCCCTCAGTGTCTTCCACCATATAATATTTGTATTTGTAGTGTGTGTTTATTTTTTTTTTTAAATAACTATATTGAAATGACTTTTTTTTGTGCGCAATTTTTGTAGTCGCTGTTTAACAGTTGTGATATTTGAGAGCAGTTTTTGGGCCGGAAGTGGGAGCCCGTAGAAGTGCAGCGGATCGGAAACGAAACGAAATGGAATGGAACGGAAGTTTAGAACGGAATAGAAGAGACACAAAAACGGAAATAAAACTATATCATTATGTGAATCCAAGAGATATCCAATAAAAACTAAAAGTAATTAATTAATTAGTTTTGTTTTTTTAAAAAGGCATACTTTTGGGAGAAAGTTTAATATCCAAGCCAGCCTTGTTGATTTTTTAAAACCTTTTCTACAATTTCCCAACCTAGTAGTCTTTGTGTTGAAGAAAAATCTCTTTTATATCCTAACCCCATAACCTTGTCCCTAAATCCCATAGATCAAGTATTCTATGCTTTTTGGATCCAGTCGTACTCTACAGTTGGTGAGGCCTTTAGGTCAGTGTCGTTTTAATATTCGTTTGGTTCGTAGTGAGTTCGTTGTGTGGCTTCTGTCCTCTATTTCTCATCAAAAAAAAAAAAAATCTATAGAACAAAAATAAAATATAGGGAAATTTGATTGTTAACGAAAACGGAATAAAATTTCGATCGGGCAGTAAAATAAAGCTAAAGCTCTTCAGTGACCACGCCAAATAGCATAACGAATCTCAAGTTTTAAAATTTTGTCATCGTGTCAATAATTGTCAAGCCGGCAAATAAATATATATATATACTAAATTATTTTTCTCTCTAAATATATATATATATATATATAATCTCCCTCTGTCGAGCTGTAGATAGATTCCTCATTCGTAGAATACTGAAGCCCCGACTTAGCCATTCCCAGACGATACAACTCAAGCCCCGACTCTATTTTCAACTCAGCCCCGATGGAAGCGTCGGGGCTTGAGTTGTACTACCGTCAGCAACTCCAGGTAGAAATTACAAATCACGATGTGCAACAACAGGCAGTACAACAGCAACATCAACTACAACAACAATATCAACTAGAAGAACAACAACAACAATATCAGGAAGTAGCACAACAAACTGAAGTGAGTATTGAACCAGAAATGCAGGACTCCAGACTACAAGACGCCACGGATGGGGGAGAGAATGGGAATGAGCCGGAGAAGTGCTGCTGGATATGTTTCGCCACCGAGGAGGATAATCGTAATGCCGAATGGGTGAAGCCGTGCCAGTGCCGCGGCACAACCAAATGGGTCCATCAGAGTTGCCTCTATCGCTGGATCGACGAGAAGCAGAGGGGCAATCATCGCCGGTCGGTCATCTGCCAGCAGTGCCAGACGGAGTATATTATCGTTTTTCCGGAAGTCGGTCGGTTTGCCGGTCTGCTCGAGTGGATCGATTTTTCGGTGAGGAAGACCAGTCCGTATCTGGCAGGTGGCATATTCATGGGATCCGTTTACTGGACGGCCATTACTTATGGAGCGATTACTGTAGTGCAGGTGAGTCTGAAATGAAAGACTTCAACAAGTTCGTTTCTTATAATTTTCTCTCTTCCAGGTCATGGGACAGAAACGCGGCCTGGCACTCATGGAGAACGGTGATCCCTTCATACTGCTTGTGGGCCTGCCCATTATCCCAGTGGCCCTTGTTCTCTCTCGTCTCATTCGGTGGGAGGACGCTGTCCTGCGTGTCCTTCGCAGTCGCTACAATATACTGCGCAAGTTGCCGTTCTTCAGCTGGATCGTTGAGCCGGATGAGTCGCGCCGAGGATCGGGCGGTAGCTCCATCAGTCTGCCGCCACTGCCGCCGACTCCGGCCGTATCCGAGCCACTATACATCTCAAGATTGTTCTGCGGGGCCATACTGCTGCCCACATTTGCCACCGTGACTGGAAATCTATTCTTTAAAGTAAGACTAACCATACTTGGAAGAAAAATATATTATATGTCCTTGTTTTCAGGGCCTGGAGGATCCGCTACAGCGCACTTTGGTCGGTGGAGTGGCCTACATCGGACTTAAGGGTCTTCTGAAGATCTATCTACGCCAAAAGCTCTACATTCGCCGTCGTCGGCGCCGCATCGTCGACTATACCGACGAGAATGTGAGGATCTATATGGGCGGCGAAATACGAGAGGCTCCGCCAGTTCAGGACCCACGTGCCAATCATCAAAATCCAAACCAGAACCGTGGCAATCCCAGGCAGAATGCTGGCCGCGATCAGAACCTCGATCGATATGCCATTTCCGGTTCCAGTTCATCGAACACTTCCGACGGCGACAGCCTCACCACATCCGAAGCCGACGAGGACACAGAGACCGATAATGGCGAAATCGGTATTCACGAAAATCAACCCATCGACTACAGGGTTCACTATTTGAATGCCGATGTCCATTTCTATTCGGTGCTCTTCTATCCGGAGCATATGTTGGAGGCGGAGGTCGACATGGAACTGGACTAGTAGCTGGTTAAGCAAATCGCCTGGCATAAGCACTGTAAAATTATTAAGTGGATCATCAATTGGTTGGGAGAACAACTTTTAATTTGTATTTTTGGAGCCGTAATTCTTACTTCTTTTTTATTTTGGAGCAATGTGGGAGATATCGTAGAGTTGCCGCCAGAAATCAAGACGAAGCAAAGCTCAGCACCTGCTAAGGCTTGAATTTAAAACTAAATTGTGATGCGATGGGTTGAAAATGGATAAATCTAGGCAATTTATATATAAGCCTATTTATTTTTCATTTGAGGTTAGATTTAGATGGTGTGACCAGAGCTTGTGCAGAGTCTAAGCCTTATTTTGTGTCTAAAATGTCGCTAAAGGATTCTGCGATTCTAGTAAATGTTTTCCCTCGAAGGAAACTTTATACTTTTAAATAAAATACATTTAAATTTTATTATTTATAGTAAAATTTATTTTATTTATTTTCCCTCAAATATAAACACATCCTTTAACTATTGAACGAAAAAATTTAATAAAACGAAACGTTTGCTTGATTGGCCTTCTTAAGTGCGCTCAGCAGCCTTCAGCTTCTTTGTATACCACTCGGGCCTGGGGCATTCCCTGTCGGCCATCGGCTTCATGACTTTATCGTAGCAACAAATGTAATTGCCGGTAATTCTATTCGGAATAAACTTTAAATCATCCATGAAGCTCTGGGCGCGACTTTGCAAATGATGAAGAAACATTTTGAAGGTCTCATAGGTCAGCTCCCGGTAGCGACAGCATAGGTTGTCGTGGTGATGAGGAACTCCGACACAGTATACCCAGAAGCGATCCGTAACATTGCATTTAGTCCATTGGTTAATGAGTGCCTCTATAGCACTAACGTGGGGTGGGGGCTGCTGCAGTTGTGTTAGCATCCTGGCCTGACAGAAGTTATTGGCCTCCCACAAATAGGAGATGACCTAAAAGTAAACTATACTTGTTAAAAATCTAAATATTTTAAAAATAATTTAGGATTTGTGACTAAATGAATGTCGACAAACGTGCTAGATACTCTTTTTTACGCTGAAAATAAATGGACAAACTTTAAAGCATATTTTTAGGCTTTTTTATAAAAAAAGTTTAAACATAAAAGTTAAAATATTTAAGGGTTTTAATTAAGTTATAGTTTTATAAGAGTCTAGGGTCTAAATTTAAGATATTTTTAAATATTAAAAAGTTCTAAAATCTTAACTAAATAAATCTTGATCTAAGATATTTATGAATATGAAAAATGGAGCACTTTCCCATATACTCTTTCTATAATTTGCCATTTTAAACAATTTATGGGAAATGAATTATTAATTTGGAAAAAAAGGAAATAATAAATAATAATTAATAATAATACTACAAATACTACAAATAAAAATATAAATAATCAAACTAAAAATAATAAAAATATAAATAATGAAAATAATACAAATATAGCCGCCTCATACCTTCGGATAGGCCGCAATCTTTGCTATAATTTGGTTCTCCTGATGATTGGACAAGGACAGTCGTAGCCAAGGACTAAGATGTGCGAACCGCACACTGCTCATCACGTACTCCGTGTATCCCATACGCTGCTTCCAGGCATAGTCGAGCCAGAAAACTGCGGCAAAGAACACCTCGTCCTCGCTGTTCACACAAATGGTGTCCTGGCTGAGCAGGAAGACCACCTCATTGGCATCAAACTCCAAGAACTCCCGGGAAGCGATCAACGGCAAGAAGCACTTCCTTATCCTGGCCATCATCAAGGACATCAGATCCTCGCACTTCTCATCTCTGGCTAGCAAGTAAGTGTGGAAGGCATTCTGTTCCCATATACCGCCTTCGCCGGCCAACGAAAAGGTGGCCCAAAACTGGTCCTCCAAGCTGCTGATGCCCAAGAATTTGGCTGCCTTGCAGAAGGGTATTAGCTTGTCGTTGATGTCAATGGTCTGGTTGTCGGTGATCATCCAATCGTATAGCTGCATCACCATTCCCATTTCTATTTTGGAGGCAGGAAAGTGCAAAAAGCTGCCTCGACAATCGCGAAAGTTCTTGGCATAATGTGTGAAAATATAACGATCAACATAAAAGAATTTTGATTCGATTTGAATCTCCAGGTCGTCGTGCCACAAGTTCGTCACGGACTGGAATAGAATTTCTGCTGGTGCTGCAATCAAAAAATATTCATTTCAATAATAATTAATTAATTAGGACCAGTGTACTCACAAAGCGCTCTAGCGAACCATTCCATAAGACCCTCGGCCCTACTTATCTCCAAGTTGTCGCTCCTCCGCTTCCAAATCATCTCAAAATCATGCATATTAAGCAATGATTCTAGGTATGGATTCATGTCAAGCGGCGAGGAGGGGAGGGTCTTTGGAGATGTTCCAGATTTATTGTTTCCTTGATTGTCCGTGACGGTGGGATTGAATCTCCTGAACATGTCCAGGGGCGGGGCGCACTCTTCCTTCGGCTTTTTGCCCAGATACTCGTCCAAGCTGAATGCCTTCTCCATGGCACGGCTACGGCGCTGTCGTGTGATCAGCATGATATCGTGGTACGCATTATCCGTTGTATCGGGACCCAAGACCGGTGGAGCGGCACAACGAGTATGAGCCTTTCTGGTCGAAATACTGACGGTTGATCCGGAGCTACTGTCCACTAGAGACAGTTTCGAGGAATGCGACAATGGCGAGAGGCCCGGATCGGCTTCTTTAATCAGAGATTCTGCCATGGACTTGGGCACCATGTTGTTGTCGATGTAGTGCGGCCAGAACCAGTAGGGTGTCAGCAGCTCATCGGTACTCTCCATCAGCTTATTGATCTTCTTGGTCTTCTTGGTCACCTTGGGCGCCTTGTTGGTTGCCTTTTGCATGTCCTTCATATTGAAACTTAGCAGCCTGGCCATCGCGTAATTTTATACTTCTTTTCAAATTAGTTAAAATATATTATATTTTATTTTACTGCTCAACAAGCAAACGCGTTCCGAACTCGAGCCGAGAGAGCAATAGAATGACTGAAATGTTGAACTGTTCCCCCTAAGGTTTGACACGCAGTTCCATGGACTACTATGATTTACAAAATTTGTTAAAAATTCACCAAGCCAAAATTTCTCAACATTTTGGCCCAAAAATTTGACATTTTGGAAACAGATCACTTTTTCTAAATCTGCTTCAAAATTTTGAGAAAAGGGAAAAAATTATCCCATTTCTTGGCCATTTTTGCGTTTTAAAAATTTAGAAAAAAATGGGTCAGATTTTAGTTTTTCGGATTTTGATTGGAAATGATAGTACTAGAAGAGCTAATATCGGAAAGATATAACATTTAAAGATCGGACAATTATTAGCCAAGCTATGGCTATTGGAAGATGGCATTTTATCAAATTTGGAAAAAAAATAAAATTCAAAAAATGGAAAATTTCTTCAACCCTTTTAGTCAATATCTTGGACATTTTTCAACCTTTCGGAAAACTGAATACCAATTATTAATCAGAGAACTATTTCTATTCAAACTGCTTAAAAATTTTTGGAAAACCAAAAAAAACAAATTTTGCTCAAATTTTGAAAATTTTGATGATGTTACCCCTTGGAAAATTTTCGAAAAATGGGTCAGATTTTAGTTTCTCAGATTTTGATTGGGAAGGAAAGTACTCCAAGAGCTGAGATCGGAAAGGTATATTATTCGCTGTTCTGACAATTATTAGCCGAGTTATGAGCTTCGGAACTTTGAATTTTCAAACATTTTGGTGAAAATTGAAAAATGAAAAAAATCGAATTATTCTCAAGCCATTTAGTCAATGTCTTGGGCAGCTTTTAACCTTTTGGAAAACGGAATACCAATTATTAATCAGAGAACTATTGTCATTAAAACTTCATCTAAATTTTCGGAAAAAAAGGCAACAAAAATTTAACCACTTTTGATGATGTTACAAATAAATATTTTGAGAAAGAATAGTTCTGAAAATCCGATACTTTTTGATGCTTTTTAGGCAATATCTTGATCATTTCCCAACCGATTTTGAAACTGAAAGCCAATTAATAATCAGAGATCTAATACCTTTTGATCTGCATCATTAGATTTAAAAAACCAAACAACAAAAATTTTTCGATTTTTTTTAAATTTTTATGATGGTACCCCTTGGAAATTTTTCGAAAATCGGCTCCGATTTTAGGTACTAAGATTTTGCTGAGGAATGAAACTACTCAAAGATCTAAGACCGGGAAGGCATGCCATTCCAAAATCAGACGAGAACTAGTCAAGTTATGACCTTTAGAAGACGGAGTTTGGTTACACATAAAAAAAAAAGAATAGTTCTGAAAACCCGATACTTTTTGAAGCTTTTTAGGCAATATCTCAGTTGTTATTTAACCGATTTGGAAACGGAATGTCATTTACTAATCAGAGATCCTATCTCCTCCAATCTGCATCACAAGATTTAAAAAAATGAACAAATAAAATTTTTCTATTTTTTGAAAATTTTTATGATGGTACCCCTTGGAAAATTTTCGAAAATCGGCTCAGATTTTAGTTACTAAGATTTTTTTATGGAATGATAGTACTCAAGGGATGACACTCTGCGATCAGACACATATAAGCCAAGATGTGACCATCGAAAGGGGCATAGAACCCATTTCCCGGCCTGACCGGGATTAGAAACAGAATACCTTGCACAACAATTCTTCTTTTGCAGTTTTTCCGAGCCCCTTCCCGGCCAGCAACTTCCACGCCAGACACTTTCTCATAGCCAGTGGCAACATTAATACATTCTGCAAACCATGTTCCTGGCCAATACGACGAGACGATGATCTGCTTCGTCGCGGAGCAGGAGCAAACCAAGAAGATGGTGGACACGGAGCTGCACCTGCTCCCGTACGTGGCGAAGCTGCCGGCCAAGATCCAGGGGAACAGGGTGGCCTTCTACCGCCGCTTCAACATGCCGGTCCGGAAGCTGCAACTCTCGAAGCTCGAATGGACCAGGACAATGCGGAGCAGGAGCAACAGCTAACGGCGGTGATACCCTGTGATTTCAACCCCCGGGCCCTCCTGCTGGAGTACGTGTAGCACTAGATGGGCTCGTTCCTGCGGTGCTCCTGTCTCTTCTATCGCTGCCTGCCCCATATCGACTCCCTGACATGTTCCCGCTGGACCAGTCGGACTCCGATTTTAGTTACTAAGATTTTGATGAGGAATGAAACTACTCGAAGACCTAAGAACGGGAAGGTATAAAATTTATGAATCAGAGTTATGGCCTTTTATTAAGAAAGATTAAGATTTTTTTTATTAAGAATTATTTTTATTAAGAAGCTTAATTTTTCTGCTCTTTCATTTGCAATCTTAGGTGGCTGGGCAAGGAATGAAAACTCCTTCTATTGTGGATGTCGACCAAGTAACCTTTTCGCCTTTGAAAGGGATCCTAGAAGGCCTAGATTTAAGCATTGATTTGTAAAAATTGTCAGTCGATGCCTGGTGGGGCATTATCACACAGCTCGTTCAACGTTTCGGTCGACACATTCTCAAGTCAAGCTGAAACACAATTCGTAAAATCCAGAATAAAATTTAAATTGTACAATTTTTACTCAGTCTCATTCATTTGTTTTCGCCACTTTCTTTTATATTTGATTTGATTGGATAACTCTTTCGATGAAATTTAATTGAAACACACACGAAGAAAATAAAAATAATAAAAAGGAACGAGCCTTGAAAGCGTTCGCGGATACCAGAAGCTCAGCAGACCTCCTCCACAAGAAAAAGTCGGCAATGAATCATAGTCACTTGATTCATCTGAGCTAGTCTAGAGATTGTGAAGATTATTTCGAGCTCCTTCGATTTAGAAAAGCGACATCAACGATTCAAGTGAAATTAAATTTGGAATTCAAAGCCAGCAAAGCTAAAATCTTAAATCAAAACTAACAAAAGGGTTAAGACACACGTTTAGAGACTGAGTTTGAAGGCAAAATTAAGCCACATACTGATTAAAACTAAATCGTTAAAAGTGAGGCGATCACGGAACATCAAGGGGGCGAATCTTTGGCAAGTAAGTTGATTAATTTTAATTTTATTAATTAGTATATTTATCGAAAATAATCTTGATAGTTATACACGAACTAACGGGGATAGTTAGACTTTACTGTGGCAGAGTACATTTAATTTTGAGGAAAAACAGTTCAACAGGTAAGTGATTTAATGAGTTTTATTAAACAATTAAAATAATATTTATTTCTCTTTTTTTTTAGTAAAAATTTGAAAAGAAAAAGCTTTAGGAATCAGCAAGACTTTGAGGAAAAAAATCAAGAAATCAAGTAAGTTTTTAATCTTTATTTTTTAGACATATTCTTTTATAAATATTTCTATATATTTTGGACTAATTTTAGACAAAAATATTCATAATCGATTAAATACGATTATTAAATTCGATAGAAATCGATAGGATTTAAAACAAATTGATGAAATTAGATGAAAAAAATCTATCCATGCTTTAGATATCAGTTTTTTTCATCAAAAATCCTTCTCTTTTTTCTATTTTAGGCAAATCCATCAAAATTCTGATCAATATTCTGAAGATCCCATCTATGAGAGGGGTGCTTCAAGGAGCAAGATCGTAGGACCATTGGCTATCGATACAAGTAGATCGGACTTATCGGAAAGGCGAACAGGATGTCGGACAACTCGGCTGTGAGCTGCGTGCTCAATGTCCTGCTGTGCGGGGCCACGGGCTTTGGCTTCGTCAAGATCGGATCGCCGGCGGAGCATCCCTATGCGTTCACCGCCTGCGTGATCGGCTTCTGCCATGGCCTGTTCGGGCTGGTGGATTTTGCCGCCGGCGGTGACACCACCAAGAGCATGAAGGACACAACCACCTCGATGATGGAGATCATTCCACTGCCCCTGGTCAACGTCGATCTGTATCTGGGGGCCGAGAGCAACAACATCGCGCTGGGCCATGGCCTGTTCATAGTGCCGTTGGCCGTCAGCGTTATCCTGGGCATGGTCAAGGGCGGGGAAGATGGCGGCGAGGAGAGTCCGATGGGCACCCTGAAGACCCTCACCATTTTGGGCAACATTACGTCGCTGCTGTATTTGTCGATAAACGAGAGTAGCTGGAATCTGGCCGGCATGGCCTTCCTGGCATTCATGGCCAAGTTCGGCGCCCAATTCTGTGATGAGAACGTTAGCGAGGGAAGTGGCGAGCCCGTCACCTATGTCAGCTGGTCAGGATTCTTCGTCCTGGCCGCCATGGCGCTCTCCGGCGAGAAGTAGAGCCGCCAACCGCAACTACCAATTCTCATCCCAACGAATACGAAGAACAATGGAATGGACGCCCTTTGAATGGATTTATTTTCAAACAAAAACAATCGAAAAAAAAAAAAATTATGCAACTATATCATTTTTTGGAGCCACCTACAATAACCGCTTTATAATCCCATTCCTTCGTCCGATATCCTTCGGTACACATTATTTTCTAATTGGACCCAAACCTCAATCGACCTTGGACGAGCACAGAGTGATGAATAAATTATTGGAGTATTAGATGATCAGCTTAAAAATTATGTCAAAATCTGCAAGTGTCGTTAATCAAGTACATTGAGAAAAAAACGTTGGGGTTTGTGGTTTTCATATTAGTGGTTGGATTAATTTAAATTATTTTTTTTAAAAGGGTTGTCAACATCTGCGACAGCTCTAGCTCTTGCTCAGCATTCGCTCTCATTAACCACCTTCTTTTACTTTCCCCATGATCAATGGCCTATTAATTCTAAGGTCTCTCATATTTAATTCAATATAAGAGCCCTCCTTGACGTCACCTTTTATTGCTTCTTGCTCAGCATCGGCTCTCACTAACCACCTTCTTTTAATTACCCATTCATGATCAATGCAGGTTAATCCTAAGCTCTCTCCCCATTCTCGCTCCTTACACCTTCCACCTTGCCCAGCTTCCGCTCTCACTAACCACCTTATTTCCCCTCTCCCCATGAGCAATTGCATGTGCAATATAAGAACCCCCCGTTATCTTTGCCGCTCTCTCCATTTTTCACCACCTGACTCTGCATCCGCTCTCACTAACCATTCAATCGCCATTTTATTCCAGGATCTCTCTTTCGCGGCTTGCAGTGAGTTTTTAAATTTAAAATCCTTTAATGAAGTTATTATTTAATGAATATCTTAGTGGAAACTAAAGATAACTCTCCTTTCTACCTTTGCAGCATCTTCTTTTGCCCGGCCATCCCTCTCCACTTTTCGTCCAAGTGGGGCGTCCCCAAGGTGAAGTTCCGTTAACTTGAGACTGCACAGGACAAGCCGTGTAGGAATGCATGTAGTTATACACATACTTTACATATTGGGTGAGTCTTTACATTTTTTTTTTACAATGTAGCTTGTTTTTTACGTTAAGATGACTTGGTGGCATTTAATGAATTTATTCCAATGCAATGTGTTATTGGAAATTGTTTTTAAGCTATAAATATTAATTAATTATTATTTTCTAACTTAAAAATAAATTTAAAAAATATATTTTCGTATTATCTCTCTTATTTTTTCAATTAAAAATATATATATTGAATAAATCATGAATTTACAATTTTATTTTATTTAAATTTTATAAACCCCTAAAACCCCTTTCGGGTAAAAAACTCCCTGTAATAAAAAAAAAAAAAAAAAATAGATCACTTTTAATTGTCACTAATTTAATTTTTATGGCATTGCATTTCATTGGAATTGATTCGTTTGTGGCTTGGGTCTTAAGTAACCGAAATCTTGTTAGCCACGCCCAGGGCTTTGTGGAGAGTCGCCCATTCCGAACCCTACCCCAAAAAAGCGTAAAAAAAAAGAAAACAATAAGAACTAATAAATTTTAAGACGTAATGTCAACAAATCGCCGGTAAGTAGGGGCACGCACAATTCCATAAACAGTGAAGCTTGGCTACCAGAGCAGCCCCCATCCGACACCCACCCCCACCCCCTCGAAAGCGTGCTCAATGAGCATGACACTACCAAAAAAAAAAAAAAAAAAAATTAAGAGTTGTCTTGTGTCTTGTTCATTGTTATTTTTATGACTTAGTGGCAATGGGTTTTATTTTTTTTTTGTCTCTTGGGGTGGGGCCTGAACCCAAAAGTTACGTGCTAATTTCTGAGCGAAGAAAACGAAACTGAAATCGAAACTGGGAGACAGAAAGCCAAAGCCAGAACTGGTTGTTACAGAAATATTTATGTTATCGCTGCTAATTGGCTGGCATTGTCTGTTTTTCTTTCGCTTTTCCAACCAACTCCCAGAGCCGTGGCATTGGCCGGGTATTAGAGATCAGGGACCATAGGTATTTCTTTATTTATCTATTTTTTGTTTTTTCCTATTTTTTCTATTTTTCTATTTCTCCATAAGGGAAGGCTTTGCCACTCAGCCGATCAGCCGATCAGCCGAGACATCCGCTTTCAAAGAATCTCATTTTTTGGAGAAGTTGGGGTAAGTTTTTGCCAAAATATTATTTTTAATTAAAACTTCTATGCTAAAAAAAATATATTTATTTTGGTTTTAAGGGTTTTAAGTTATTCTTAAATTAAATAAATAATAAAATATCAAAACGAGTTGAAATACTTTTGGATTTTATTATTAGAACCCTTTTATTAGAATATTTCTTTTTAATATTTAATACAAAAAAAATGTTTTCTTATTTTTTGTAGAAATATTTAAGCAAATATTGCATTCAAAAAAATTTATTAAATGTAGTCTCGAAAAATTGCATGCAATAAAAATGCTGAAAAATCTCAAAAGGGCTTCAGAAATCTCAAAAACTTTGAATAAAAATTCCATGCGATAAAATACCAAATTTTTGACAGAATAAAATACCAGATATTGATTCCATTTATTCTATTTTATTTCTTATGATTTTTGCAATTTTTCAAAGTTTTTGACATTAATAATTAATAATTATGCAATGCAATAATATATATTATGTATATATAGATAATTATATATATATATAATAATATATAATTATGCAATAATATATAAATAATATTTAAAGTGAAAAAGGTATAAAAATTAAAGAGATTGAGATATATTTTGAAACTAAATTTTAGAAAATCATGTAATAGATTTAAAAAGTAGTTTAGCAACCAATTTATTTTCTCAAAATGATATATTTTAGAGATCCTAATCTATTGTCTCTTATTCTTATATTCATTACACTAATTAATACTAATTATTATACAATAATTAAAATATTAAATATAATATTAAACTATATTCACTTTATTTTCTATCGAAATCAAGCCTGAAAACCTATTTACTTTTCCAATCCCGATACCCGAGTTCAATAACTTTATGAAAAGTACCACAAGTATCAGTATTTGAATGCTATACCCGGTGACATCTTGGGGGATTTCGTAATACCAATTGAAAAAGTTGCAGGTCACCTTGGGCCAGGTCTCCGGCGTCTCTTGGCCTTGTTCTGGCCTGTCGTTCTCGGGGTTCTGTGCGGTGTGTGTGCCTTTGAATGAAGTGTAGTGTGGAGTGGCGTTGGAGCTGGAAGCGGTGGCTCTCCAGTGAGTTTATTGCTTTTTGCAGATCGATCGATTGGCGGCTGCTTGGGGGAAATTAGATTTATTACACCGGGGCGATGATTAAGGGAATTTGTCCAAGTGGCAAGTGGCACTCGAGATGAGCCTCTGGCCTTCTTACCGACTCCACATCCGACCGGTGGGGCACTGAGAGAAAAAAGGCTCTTGAGCTTCAACTTGTAGACTTTAAGAACTTGAGAAAAATAAATAAAATGAAAACCATTTCCCTCAGTGTGGAACCAACCCTTTTGTACTTTCCCACAGCCTCCCAGCACTCTGGCCATTTTCATTCTGGACCAGAATCGGGCTCAGACATCGGCCATGTTAATCTAACGATTGTCCGGCTTATTGTTATTGTTATTGGTTATGGCCAGAGCGGCCAGAGATGATTAATCGGTTTTTCGAGTGCCGCAGTCTATTTAGAGTCGTTTTGGTCATGTTCCTGGTAGCCTGGGCCTTTGGGCCTCTGACTTTGATATATTTATAGCACCGCCTCCTCCCCGGAGATCGTATCGGTGTCTGGAGCGTTTCAACAGAGCAACTATGTCCATCTTATCTTTGTGGCACTTGCCACCAGGTATTAAATGCCCCAAACGCCATAAATAAACATCATTTCATCACCCCAATAAATATATATAGTTCTTAGTGATTTTCTGACAAGACAAGTTCACCCGAGACTCGCACATACATAAATCAATCATTTAAACAAGAAACTAATAATAAGTGTCAGCTCATAATGGAAATAGAGTTCGTTGGCCTCCGAGTATTATATATATTCTTGATTTCTGTTCTATAGCTTTCCCCAAACGATCATTTTGCCAAAAAAAAGAAAACACAAGTCTGGTTGAAATGGAAATGTCTGGTTCAATGAACTTGAACAGTTGCTTCTGGGAGTTATTATTTTTTTATCTTATCACTTTTGTTCTACTTTTCAATTATCAGCCCGGCAATTAATTCCGGTTTGTTTATATTTTATGCTGACCAGCCCGGGCCCAGTTACTTGGCCAGCCCAGTTACTTAACAATTCATATCGCTTGGTAACTCGAATGAAGCAATTAAATATTTTATTTGTGCCATCGATTTGGCCGCCTTTTTCAACTTTAATCGATAGTTGGAAATTCCTTTTAATTTTTAGTTTTTTAGGTGTTGGGAGTTTTCTTTAGTTTAAAGGCACGGTGAAAAATTTGGGTTAAAAAAATAAATAAAAAAATGTATTTAAAGAAATATTTATTTATTAGATATTTTCATAAAAAAAAGAGTTTAAAAGCTTAAAGAAAATGTAAAAATTATAGTTTATAGACTATAGATATAAAACTATACTATAGACTATAGATAGATATAAAATATTGACTATTTTGAGATATTTTTTTTTTTATATAAAAACAAAATTTTATGAAACTTGAAAATAATTGAAAATCTTCTCATAAAAAATACGAGTTTTTGAAAAGTTTAGGTTTAAAAATATAGTTTTCCACACTAAATTTTTAAAAATAAAACCAAATAAAATAAAACAAAATAACTTGCTTTAAATGAATAATTTTTTAAAAATAACAAATAAAATCAACAATCAATGCCCTTTTTTCTCACTAGACTTGTATGTCTTCTTAGACAGAGTCTCCAGGAAGCCCCTTCATAAACCCCACTTTGAATAAATAAACTTGCCAGAAATTTCTTCGAGTGCCTGGTGCAACATACATATATATTTTTATAAAATATATATATTTGTTGATTTTTTATAGGCCGCCCGAGGGGAAAATTGGCCTGGTACAACACAAGGTATTAGCATTAGCATTCAGCGGGCATTCAGGTTTTGCTGAAGCGAGAT
Source organism: Drosophila monieri (assembly GCA_035047585.1). NCBI lineage: Eukaryota > Metazoa > Arthropoda > Insecta > Diptera > Drosophilidae > Drosophila > Drosophila monieri. The sequence goes on along the minus strand of JAWNPJ010000061.1, from coordinate 5,965,771 downwards.
GGCAATGCCGAAGAATGCCGGCCTCCCCCACACCCCCCTTTACTGTCTTGGCCAATACCCCCCCCCCTTTTTTGGCCAGAATAACAAGCTCTTGGTATGCGAATGCTGGAACTTTTGGAATTAGAATGTAAAGTGAAAGGAGTTCTACAGGTTAATGCCATGCCAAAAGTCTTCCATCTCCGTCTGCGGTCTCTTCGGGCACTGGCTCCTTCTTCTCTTCACACTGGCTTCTTCTTCGTCGCCATTCTTCATCACAATTCTTCTCGATTCTTTTCTTTTCTTCGGCGACTCTGGCTCCATGCGACGTTTTAATGAATGAGGAATGACTGCATGAAAATCACCTCGGCACGATATCTTTTAACAACAAAGTAAAACAAAAACAAAAATAAAAACAAAAATACAAAAAAAATACTAAAAAAAAAATACTAAAAAAAAATGAAAATAAAAACAAAGACAGATAGACGTTAGGTGAAAGAGATGGCCTACAGCCGTGTGGTATGCAGCGAAAGAGACAGCAAGTGTGCAAATATTACTCATTACTGTTAAGGCCAAAAGGAAGAATAAAAAAAATAGAAAAATAAAAAAAATTGGAAAAAAATTAACGCCAACTGGCTAAAAATCAGACAAAGCCTCAAAATGGGTCGTCACAGTTGCCATTGAGACGCGGATGTTCAGAAATTGATGGATTGGCTGGCGATTGCGACTGCGAGTCTATAATATCCGGAAATTGTTTGGTTTAAGCCTCATGGGGGGGTTTGGCTTAAAATGAGTTGAGAACTTTTCAAGAATTGGAGTTTCTATTGAAGTTTTTAAACTCTAAAGGATTGGAAAGATTGTTTCTTAAATAATTTTCATAATATTTGTGTTTAAAAACGTTCTATAGTATCAGAATTAATTATATTTCTTTTAAATATTTATATTCTTAAATCATATCCTTAATTTATGTCTTAATTTTCTTTGAAATGGCTTTTTTTTATAATGTTTTCATCCCAAATATTTTCTAAAACATAAATTTTGACATAAAATTGTAAGAAACTTCTATACAAAGCAGCCTTTTTTTTTATAGATTTTTTATAGATTACAAAAATATAAAATAATACTATTATAGTCTGAGCCAATCTTGAGAATATATAGCTGTTCCAACACATTCGTATTCCTACTTCTAGGAATTCTAGGAATGCCTTTCCAGAAGGAGCCAGTCGAAACAATTTGGAGATGCCAGGCTGTGGCATTATCGTCCGTGGCCACGGAAGAAGATTATTAACCCAGAAATAGTTTTTCATGTAGGATTAGTGTGAAATATTTGTAGTGGGCCAGTGAGACCGTCGGACATTTGGACAAAGCGACAGAAAGCCAGAAGGACTGAGAGCCGAAGCGACAGCCAGACAGAAGCGAGTTGAACCAAATCGTCGAGGAGGTGAGTGAAAAGGAGTGGGCGTGGACGTGGACACATTCTATAGGATTTGGATTGGATTGGATGAGGCGAGATGAGACGAGACGATGAAGATGTCGCCTGACAACCGACCAGGCACACGGCAACAGTTCCCCAAAAGATCTAAACTGGAAGAAACAGGTGAGTGGTTTGTTTTTTTTTTTTTTTATAAATATAATTTATTATAGATATAATTTAAGCTATGAATTTTAAAAGTATGTAGTTAAAAAACCATTTATCTTAATTAATATATAAGTAATTGCATTTTTTATGGCTATCTTGGATTAATTCTTTTATTTTCTTTTCGATTTTTAGAGGCGTTTATTTTTTAATATTTTAAAATATTACATTCCATATACTCTTCCAAAATTTGGCTAAAAAAATCATTAAAACAATTTTTACAGTTTTTTCTATAACTTTTTATTTAAAAAAATCTTAGTTTTTATTAAAAGAAAAATATTCATAAAAATAAAAAGAAGTGTAAATATTTTTCGAGTCAATTTTTGTAGAAAAAAATAGTTATAAATTTTAAGAAATTACAAATTATAAACTAAAGACTTTTAAATATATTTAATTGTTAAATATTCTTCTCTCAGTGCAGACATAGCCCCTCGACCCATCCGTGGCTTTCCACGGCTTTTCTTCCGCGTGTCTGAGTCTATTTTGAGGCAACTAATCGCCCAGAACGTTGACAACGTCGCCAAAGGCCGCCAACGCAGTCGCAGTCGCAGTCACCGTCGCTGCTGGCAGCTCAGTCACTGCGAGAGTTTTTCCATTTTCCGCCAACACACACACCCAGAGAGACTATAAGAAAATTTAACATATAATTTTCCACTTTCCATTTGGCCTGGCCCGGCCTGGGCAGGAGAATGTCTTGTTGCCATAGGACGCCCATAAATTAATTGACGTTTATGGGGACGCTTTTCCACATTGAGGAAAACGGAAAATCACCCACATCGGGGTGGAAAAATTCCTGGGGATGGGAAAAGCTAAAGCATTTGCCCGAAAAACTAAAAATGAGAAAAATAAAGGAAAGGTGCATGTATTTTTAAACTTGCATGGAATTTTCTATTTGTCAGCTAAGCATCTCAAAGATACATTTCCCTGTCCGTCTCGATCTCCATCTCCGAGTTCGGGTTTTTCTTCCCCTCCCTCCCCTCATACCGAAAAAAAAAATAATTTCAATTTTCATTCTCATTCAGAGTCACCCAGTAGCGTCTATTTTATTTTTAAACAGTCGAATATTTGTACGAAAACGGGGCTACATTTTCCAACAATTTTAGAAAAGTCTGATGTCGTTGATGTCGTCGCTTGGGATGGCGCCTTTGGATCGGAATCGGACTACACTGGTCACTACCACGGCTGGGATCCAATAAATTAACTGAAGCTATTTTTAGGGAGGTACTTTCCCAAAGGGTCTTGAGATTGCCATTGGAATCTATTGTTTTTTTTTTAATAGAATTATTTAAGAATTATCAACAAGTAGGGACATTAAAGTCTGCTATTCTATTTAAAATCTGTTTTGTATTTAATAAATATTCATATTCACAAACATAAACATAAACATATTCTATAATATTAAGAGAAATCATTTTTAAACCATAAATAGTTTATGGAGTTTCCAAAATAATAGTTGAGAAAAGTTAGTAGAAGTAGTATAGGTTAGAAGTATAGGTTAGAAAATATACCATCAATAGATCTGAACTTGTTCATCCTTTAACAAAATATATACAAAGTTTTTAAGCTTAGTTTTTTATTTTTTTTATCTAATTTTGTTTTTTAAAAAGAAAACTTTTTTCAAAGAAATTTATTTATTTTAAAATTTATGCTCAAGTCTGTGCAATTATTCCACCAATATTTGGGCTTAAATTGGGAACTTATAATAATATATGTTTTTATAAAATAAAAATAATGGATTCTTTAATTTTTGTTTTTTTTTTTTAACCAAATAAACTTAAATTCAAGTTCAAATAACATTTTTTTAAAAATTAATATTAAGCATAGAAGTGTACTAGTACTAGCTTTGTTTTAAAAGCTTTAAAATATTTAAATAAATCAAATAATTATATTTTAGGCTTTGCAAAAAGTTAAAAAATATCTAAATATTTTTTTGACTATTTTTTAATGTTTTTTTTTTATTTTAAAATTATATTTTTTGTAATAAAAACTATCCCCTAAAAAAAAGGAAACACTCAGACATCGAAAAGCAGTGCAGCCGTGGCACTCGTTTGCTGCCACTTAATTACAGCCCCGCCCCCGATTCAGGCCACACCGCCCCCTGTCAGCTCCCCTCCCCACTCCCCCTCCTCCCGCTAGTTTTTTTTTTTGATCCATATGCACTAACTAGTATTATTTAATAATTGCCAACAGCAGTGAGCAGTTTCACTGGAAAAACTTGGGGTCAGAGCGACGTGACTTCCGTTGCCATGCGAAAAACTTTTCTCACTTTGGAAAATGGGAAAATCTATGGGAGTGGGATGGAAAGGGGGAGGGGACTGTCAACAGGATATGTCTAGTGTGTGTGTTGTCGTCGTCGTCGGTTTGCTGATGGCATAATTAATGCTCTGCTGTGACAACAACTGCAAATGCAATATAGAAACCAGCACCGCCCACTTTTCCCGCTTTTCCCACCACCCACCCACCGCCCATGGCGGTGCCCTCTTGTCACCCCCCTTGTCTCCCACCCATATCTACCAACGTTCGGCTTTTGGTTTTTGAAGTTTGTTTCATATTAACACACGCTTTTCCGGTTTTCCACAGCCCCCTATACGCTTTCCATTTGTGACTGACTGAGCGAGCGAGTGAGTGAGCGAGTGAGTGGGGAAAAATGAAAATTGAAAAGAAATATGCAACTTTGATTGACAGCAGCCGAGTGCTATTTGTGGGTATATGTATTTTCTATAGTATTTTCTTTCATGGGGAGTTGGGGGCATTGACACGCCCACATTTTGGCATGCCAAGTGCGGTTTCCAGATTTCCACAAAATGTTTTCAAAAAATGTCTTTTCCTTTTTCTTACTTTGCTTTGATATCTGAGTTCGGCAATCGGTGAGATGGGAAAATTATAGGAAAAGAGTCTATAGATCAGTGTTTTTGGGCTTTTCTTGGTACTTTTTTTGAATATGAGGCTTTATGTTTAAAGGCTTTTATTTTTGTTCTAAGTAAGTTTATTGTTTTTAATAGATATTTATATTGTTTTTAAATACTATAATTATTATAGATTTTTATTAGAAGATTAGGATCTTAAATGGATGTAGTTTTGAAGTTTATTTAAAAGATTATTCAGCAAAATAATAATTTTTTTCGAAAAGAAAATGAAAAATAAATAAAACAAATGCTGGAAATTTGTTCATTATTTTTATTAAATTTTATTAATACAATTTCTTTTTATTTTTAAATATCTTATGTGTTTTTTTTCAGAAAATTACTCTTTATAATTTCTGTGTTTTTTTTCTTATTCTTATTAAGTTTTTCCTTCTAAATCATAAACTTTTAAAAAATATTGTATATTTTAAATGTAATTATTCTTAAATTATATTTTTAATGAAAATGCTACTCAAAAATTGTTTAAAATAAACTTAAAACTAATTTTTAATACCACAAACCGAAAAAATAAATCAAAAAGCTCAACAAAATACCAGAAATTCTTCCTTAAACCTTTAAAACCACTACCAAATCCTGGCCAGAAAAATCTGAAACCTTGCACACAATTTTCCACAAAATAAGAAGAAAAGCAGATGGAAAATGCACCTTTTCTGCAAAATATTTTCCGGTAAATATTTCATGGATTTTCGCATCAGTTTCCCATCGCTTTGGCGTGGCAGCCAAGCCCAGAAAGCCAAGACCCAGCCAAGCCTCTGCTGGATCCTTCATATTTTCCACATTTTCCGCATTTCCCGAGAAAGGGGAGCTGGGGGGGAAGGCCACCCACAAAATGCCTGCAGGCTGTCGAAAGTGAAATAGTAAACCAACCTAGAAACGAGCGAACTGCCGCATAATAAACATATTTTCTCAAATCCCCCCTGAGTACCCCCTCGAATCAAACCAGTTTTTTAAGCAATTTTTTTTATTTTTATTTTTTTTTTTTTTTGTATACAATTTCAATCCGTTTCACGCAATTCCGTTCCGTTCCGTTCCAGTTTTTCCTTCTGGGGCCCAGACAGAGCGTCGTCTGAAGGCATGCGGATGCTGTCCCTGGGAGCGAGCGAGAGGCAGCCGGAGTGCCGGAGCGAGACAGCCTCTGACGCGGCTAGAGAAACTTTGGATGAATGAATGCAGGCTCGAGTCGGAGTTGCAGGCCATGCACTGGGAGAAAGGGGGTGAGTACATACATTAGACAATAAAATAGTAAAATTATTAAACATAAGAAACAAATAATAGAAATAGCTTAAATATTGACTAAAAAATTATATTTTTTTTTTTAAATTCTAAGCCAAAATGTGTCCAACATGCCATCTTCCAGAGCTCATAACTTGGCTTATAGTTGTCTGATCTTAAAATGTTATACCTTTCTCAGCTCAGCTCATCGAGTACTACCACTTTCAATCAAAATCTGGAAATCTAAAATCTCACCCATTTTTAAAAAATTTTCAAAGGGGTAACATCATAAAAATGTACAAAAAATAAGAATGAATTTTTTTTATGATTTTCTAAAAATTTTAATGCAAATTTAGGCGCAATGGTGTTCTGATTAATAATTGGTATTCAGTTTTCCGAAAGGTTGAAAAATGCCCGAGATATTGTCTAAAAGGCTTGGGGATATTTCGATTTTCTTTCATTTTTTATTTTTTACCAAAATGGTAAAAAAGTCAAACTGCCGAAGCTCATAACTCGGCTAATAATTGTCAGAATGATATACCTTTCCGATCTCAGCTCTTGGAGTACTTTCATTCTCAATCAAAATCTGAGAAACTAAAATCTGACTCATTTTTCGAAAATTTTCCAAGGGTCAATTTTGTCCAAATTTGACATCAAAAAATGTCAAAAAAAATGGTGACATATTTTTTTGTTCAATATATTCTATATTTTGATGCAGATTCGAGGAGATTTTTATCCTGTTTCTTAAATGGTACTCTGTTTACAAATCGGTTGCGAATTAAGCGAGATATGCGCTAAAAAGCTTTGAATAAATCAATTAATCTATCAATTTTATTAATTAATTATTTTTTAGACCATAATTATTTTTTTAAACTATATAACTTGGCTAATATTTTTTTTAGATCTATAGATAAATTATTAAAAGTTAAAAATAGAAATTGCAGGCTGAGTTATAACAGATTTTTTTATTTTAAGTTATTTCTTAAATGTCTAAAATAGCAGTTATTTTTTTTAAGTGTAAGCCCCACTCTAAGTTGATTTTTTTCCTCCAAATGTAGGCAGCAATCCTGAGATCGTAGACAAAAGCAACCTGAATTTGTGGCTTGTAGTGGTTATTGTTTTTGCAGCTGTAGTTTGTAAATAAACCTGTGTTTTCTTGTTCTTTTTTTCTTCTTATTTCTTAGTTTTTTATTTTTTGCTAGTATATATTTTTCTTTCTTTTTTTTTTTTTTGCATCAGATAAGTTAATTGGCCGCTTTGGCCCAAAGGGAAATGATTGCTGTGACTTGCTATTGCTATTGCTGTTGCTGAGTTGCTGTTGCTGTGTTGGTGTTGCTGTTGCTGTTGGCAAAACTTGTTGTAGCCGTGCCTCTAAAATGCAACAGCAACATTGTAAGTGCAACAACAATAGCAACAATAACAAAAACAACAAATGCCACCAACCCGTAACCCAGTGACACAGTTTTGATTGAATTGAATGGACGGGAAGGGACGGTACAGGACGGGCGGGACGGACTGGACTGGAGTGCAATTGAGTTGAGTCTCGAGTTCAGTTTGCATTCATTTGTGCAAGTTGCAGTTGCGGGGCTCACCCAGAGCCAGAAGGCCTCCAAAACCGATTCAATCCGATCGCAACCGATCTGATCGAGTGCGAGGCTGACATTTTTAATTTTAAATTCTTTTGAAGATGGGTCTTTATTGTCTTTAAAGATATTTTTTATTGTCAAAAGAATAAATTGAAATAGTTACTAAAAATTATGAATTATTAAAATAATAAAAAGATTAAATAGAAAAGTATAGAGACAAGAATAACATTTCTTAATTTTAGCTTTGAAATCCATTAGTTTTAAACTATTTATTTAATAATATTATAACCATATTTTATTTTTAGAAAATGCTAAAAATATAATACTATTAAAGCTAGTTTTCAGCTACTTTTGTGTAAAGATTTTTGTCCATAATATTTTAAACTACTTTGATATTAAATATTTCTCTTACACTATCATTGTTTTTAAATATAAAATTCAATTAAATATTTTATCCCAAACTCTTGCTTATTTTTAACACAAACTTGCAAGCTCTATTGTTGCTATAAATTATAATGATTAGATATAAAATGTAATTAATTTATAAAATTACATATTTCCCGCCCCAGTCTTAGTTCAGTCATTTATTCGCCCCCCTCCCCGGAGCCCCTCCGGCGCGCGATAATTTAATTAAGCCGACATGACAACTCACAAAGAGATAATTGCTAAATTACCGACAACAACCACAATGGCAACATGGCAACACAAATGCCAACACCAACTGCATCACCACCAGCCATAAAAAATTAACAATAAAAAACAAGCACAAAGAACCATTGAATGACAAATGCAAGGGAACTAAAAAACAAATTTCAATAATTGCCCCAAAAGGTAAACACAGAGAAGATTTGTTTGAAAAATCTGTTGGCCGCATGCAACAGCATTGATCGGAAAATCAGAGAGCGTATCAGTTAGTGTCTTAGTATGTGTGTTAGTTGATATACAGACTAGTGTGTGTGTGTGTCAACTGAATTGTCTCCTCCTGGTGGGCCTCGAATAGAGTTGTTGGCCGAACCAAAGTGCCCAAAAGCACGAATGTCTCTAATGGTTCTACGCTGCGGGCTTCATCAAATTGTTTTCATTCATAAAATTGCATAAAATCTTATGTAAGATAGGCAATATTTAAATGCTCTTCTTTGGAGAAAATATTAAAAAATAATTTAACTCTAAACTAACTAATTACACTTTTTTCAAGGTCTTTAAAATTTAAAATTACTCTTAAAAGTCAACATTAAAATGAAAGTTCTTTAAGAAATGCTTCTTCATATTTATTTTTAATATTTTAACTTAAAATGAGCATGTATGTAGTTTAAATATTAAAGTTTACTTCTCATGTAAGACAGAAAACAATCTTAAATCTTAATTAATTTAAATATCAAGCCTTAAATATTTAAATTATTATTTTTGAAATAAGTAAAAACAATTTTTATAAAATATTTTAGCTTAGTTTTAAAACAAACTTTTTTATTAAAGTCTTAAAACCTAAAGAAGAAGCTAAAAAGCTTAAATCCTTAATTTTAAAATGATTCAGAATTTTCTTGTAATATTTTAATGAGTATGGAAGAGTGTATAATTTTTCTGAGTGCATAGTTAAAAAAAAACTAGCTACCGGAAGTGACGTAACATAAAAAATAAACTGCAAAAGCTAAAGCGAGATAGCCACAGAGAGAGAGAGAGGGACAGTGGCAGACGCAGACGCGCGCCGCAGATTTAACGCACCGCTGACTTTGAGGTTTGTGTCCAAAGTCTTTCGTTTCGTTTTCCATTTTCCATTTTCCATTCTTCGTTGTTCGTTTTCCGTTTCATTCTGTTCCCATTCCTGACCTCGTACGCCTGTTTTTTCCGCGGGGGTGCTGCACATAGTTTCGATTGTCAACCCAGCATGCAAATCCGGTGGAAACGAGACACCAAACTGACCATGCAACCTGGCCCGGCCTGCCCCCTTTCTGCATCTGCCCTCCTGCCTTTGCGGAATTTCTTGTTTGGTTTTCTTCTCATTCAGCGTAATTCGTGATGTAAGCTCGTTGGAGAGGCGGCGGTGGGTGGGAGTGGGGCTGAGGGCGGTGCAGTGCCACAGCCATTCATTGACCAAAGTGGGCTAATGTCACCTGGCTTTGACACTCTGCCAACGCTGCTAACTTGGCCAACTGGAAGTCGCAATATGCCATTGTGCCAAGGTAATTCAGCAGCAAAAAAAGTTAATATTTGATATTTAGAAATTATTTTTTTTAAACAGAAATATATATTTTAAACTCTAATGATACAAGAACATTTAATTTTAAATTATTTCTTAATGTTTTAAACTTAAAATTTAAATGAAAATCATTACTTTGACTTAAAAATTAAAGAGAAATAGAAAATTAACATAAATAGAGACCTAATATTATTAAATAATATTTGTCTAAAATTTATATATAATTTTTATGGCTTAAATAATTTTTTATCATAATTCCAATAAAACTTAATGAATACTCTGGAAAGTATATTTTTAGAAATAGAAACAAGAGCAAGACCGAGACTAAATATATTTTTAAAATAAATTCCCTTTTTCCTGATTACTCAATGTTTTTCATTAAATCTCCTTAGTAATTGTTCCGATAAGCCACACTTCATAGTAACGCTTATTCATAATTTCCTCCATTAAAATGCGTCACTGTGTGGCCTGATAGTAACAGTAGTGCCCTGCAGTTATGGGAAAAAATGCCAACCCATTTTCTCCTTTCAATTGAAGTGATTAGCATATCAGCATTCCAATTCCAGAATGCATTGAATGAATAATCGACATCGAACGCGCCTTTTAAAAAAAAGTCTGTGAGAGTTATTTATGCGACCGACACGAAGTGGTATGCCAAGTGGTGGGGTTGCTGGGCTCTTCTGCGGTTTTTAAGAACAAAAATTAAGAAAAATTATTAGCTTAAGAAAGGAATATTTTTAGAAAATATTTTCCCTTGAAAATTATTCAGACTCTGAAGTTTTCAATTTAGGAAAATTATAAGAAAGTCATTTGATTCAAAAGCTTATGAATAAAAATGTTTTTAAATTAAAAAAAAAACTACGAACTTATTAGAAAATTATTTGAAAAGATTGTGTTACAAAAGTGGTAAAGATTCTTTAGTTTTGAAGCCTAAAAAAATATATTTAACGTAAAATCTTCAATATTATATTTTAAAAAGTTATTTTTTAGCCCAAAAACGAATCTAATTTTATAAAAATAGTATTTTTTGAATATAATATTTTGTAAAAAGTAAATGTTTCAGCAACATGTTCCCCACTCACTGCCTTTGCAAACACAAAAAGCAAAGCCCAGCGAGAAAGACTCGAAACTAAAGCCACTCAAGAGCAGGGGAATGAAACGGGTAGCTTAACAGAGAGAGGCCTTCTCCCTCTGCCGGAGAACGAGAAAGAGAGAATATTGGCGCAAAAGCTTAGCCGGCGAAATGCGCGAGAGAGAGAGAATCGGTGAATGGTTGTGTTCTGTTCTGGCAGCGAGCTTTCTGCCATTTCACAATTTGGCGCGAAGCAAAAAAAGCGAACTGTGTGTGTGCTTGTGTCTGGCTTTTTTTTGTTTAGCTTGAGCAAGGGCAGTATTTCACGGGGGGGCGGGGGGCCAGCAGGGAGACAGTCTGCGGCCCGGGTGGGGTGGTGGTGGCCTGGAGGGTAGCCATCGACGCGACGACGCCACTCATTTACTCACTTGCCCACTCACAAAATCGCGTAGTATTGATAGAAAAAAAAATACACAAATTCCACTCTAGGCTGTTATTTATTTATTTTTAATTTTTCTTTTCTTTCATTCTTTTTTGTTTTTTTTTTTTTTGGCTTAGAGAACCTTGCACTTTGGCGGGAGGGAGGCGGTAGGCGTTCTACGTAAAAGTCTAAACACAATTTTAAAATACAATTCTTGAGGAAATAATTTAGAATTATAAAAGCTAACAGAATTGGTGGGAGTTTTTAAAGACGAAGATTTAAACAGTTTCAATGATTTCTTATCAAAGTTTTTTTTTTTTAGATTTTTGAAAGCATTTTAAAGGAAGTAATTGCTTTTAATTTTTAATTTTTTTATAGCAAACTTTTTCAATGACTTTGTAAAGAAAATTGTTATTATTTTTTATGAAAAAGATGGATGATGATGACCTTTTGACGATTTTTGTTAAATAATTTATGAAGCTTTGAATTATATATTCTACTATTTATTATTTTTCCTTTCCTTAAATTGTAATTCAATTTCCATAATTGTTATTTTATTTTTCCCTTCTTTAAGCAAATTCTTTATGTCTCTGTCGTCTGGAAAATTCTATAAATTTTAGAGTTTAATTTCCAGAATTAGTTGCCTAGTGAGAGTGTCTAGTATTTTAGTTCAACTATTTCGCACACATTTGTCTGCTATATGTACGGGAATTTTGTGGTTTTTTGGTTGAATTTTTGTTATATTTTTTTTGTGTTGCCTTCGGCGTGGGCGTCGGCGAAAATGTCTGCGAATTTCCCCGACATTGCCACCACCCACCGCCTCCTGTTGAAAGGAAAAGTGGTTGCCACTTCCATTTTCCAGACACCGTTACACCGTTAGAACCAAAATGGTGGAAAATATATGGGAAAATGATTCGCCGACAAAAATTTAATTGCGATGGCGACCCAAAATCGCCAAAAATGAAATGAGGGCGTGAGGGGGGAACTATTGATTTTGTTTCTTTGGGCAACTGCCACGCCCCCTTTTACAATGGTTTCAGTTTTGTTTTTAGATTAAAGATTTAAGATGTCGAAGAAGAGTTCATAAAACTTGCCTTAATTTATAATTTGACATTTATGCATTCTTTATGATTATTTATTACGTTAATTTTTTGATTAAAACTGGCGACGACAAGGCATTTGATAAAGATGTAGAAGAAGAGGCAGGAGCCACCCCAAAATGTGGCACTATCTTGCCACCCCCCTGCACCACTCGCCCCCTCCTCTCTGTCTGCTGTCTGAAGAAATATTTTCATTTTTTTTTGTGAGTTTCGTGTGTGTTTCTGTGGCCTCTTAATTCATTTGCGACATTTATGGCTCCGTTTCGACTCAATTAGATAAACAGGGAAATTATGAAGGGGGGGGAGAGCTGAGGTTCATGATTCTTAAATTGATTGAAAAAAAAATTTTAAGAAAAAATATGAGGGTTAACATATTACAGTTTGTTTTCGGACAGTTTTTAAGACAGTTTAAGTATTATATTTTACAAATTTAAATACAAATTAAATAAATATTAAACTAGCTAACTAATACTGTTTTTGAATTTATTTTGCATTTTTTTATAAAACATTTTCCTGAAGCTTAGCTAATTGTCTAAAAAATATTTTATTAAATGAATTTCAAGAAATAAATTAACCCAAAACTAGAGACTTTTCCCTTCAACTCTCATTACTTTTTCAAAAATATGTTCAAGCCCTAATCTCTGCTTAATCTTGGCTACTTAATAAATAGTTAATCAGACTAGAGGGGCCAGAGCCAGAGCCAGAGGCTAAGGTAGATGGATCCCCTTGCTATCTGAGCATGACAAAAAATATTCCTTTTTAGACACACGTGCTGCCATTCATTATTGCACGCCCAGTTGGTGTTGGCATTATAAAATGCGAATAATTATAGTATTTCTTTCGTTTTTTGATTTGATTCTTTTTTTTTAATGTTTTGTGTGTGGCGAGTGGTGAGTCCGAATGTGAATTTCAGCTTAGAGACAAGGAAGAGCGCCGTCGAGTGCGAATTGTGAATTTTTTTCTGAATTGTTGTCGGCGAAATGTTGCCAGGCCGGGCCAGGCCGAGTGGTCATAATCAGCAGCATACATAAATTACACAGACAAATGCACACCAGACATCGTCAGTGCATATATAAAATATTTCTATATTCCTATATATGTATATATTAAGCCAAAAAAAAAAAAATATATATTTCATTATCATGAATTTGATATTCGCGACTTTTTGTATTCTTTTGCTTTCGGGTTTGCTGATTTTTTTTTTTTACTTTTTTTTTTATTGCCAGTTCAACTTCCGTCCCCGAACTTTTGTCAAGTAATATTCCATAATATTATAAGCTGCTTCTATAAAATAAAAACTGTGAAATATTTGTGTAAGCGAAACAAACAGAGATGAAACGGCAGACAAGTCGTAAAAATCAAAAGTTGCTCCAAAATAAAAGTGCCATTAAAAACTTGAAGTATTTGCACTGTTTCTGTCATCGTAAAAAATTTCCAAGTGACGCGAAAATAGTTGCCCTTGGCCCTCAACTTGAACACTAAAGATTATGGATTTTCATGGTTAATGGGGATTATGTCTGAAGTTCAGAGATGCCGTTCCGGAATACAAATTGCATATCATATATATATATTTTTTTATTTTTTATTTTTAGTAGATTTCTATACATTCTAATGGGAAATTCAAGTTAAACAATTGAAATTTAAGGGCGTAGTTTTCATTAGTGGGGTAGTTGAAGTGATTGTCGAGGAATTTTAATTTGAAACATTCCGATAAGATTGCAGATCTCTGGAGATAAAAGTCTCAGTTGAAGGAACTAATAATGTTAAGTAGTTTGTGGGTGGCTCTTTTAATTTTTAAATATTAAATATTTTATATTAAATAATAAATCTAAATGAAAACGCTGATATTTCGCTTAAAATAAAAACATATTTATGCACACATTTATGCAATAAAATTTCGCTTTAATCTTTATGGTCGTTTGCAGTTCCGCATTCGCCATTCAGCATGAAAAGTTCTATTTCTGAAAATAAATTCTGATATTCCCCGAAATTTGATAATAGAACTCAAGCAAATTAAGAATAAGAGCTCTCGTAAATCGCCAAATGATCTCATCCTGCAAATGCCACTAAGAATAAATTCTGAAAACATTTTCTGTCCATTTCCCATTCAACGATTTTCGATGTAAAGTCGCGTATTATCAGTTTTCCAGGAGGGGGCTCCCAAGGGGCTTGTGTTTGTGGCTTGTCCCGACTTACTATCGCATCGGGACATTTGACTCTTTATTATTTATTTTATTTTGTTTACTTGCTATTGCTGTGTATTTTTATTTTTTCTATTTTGTTTGTATTTTTTTTTTGCACGCTATTCCTAGTATTATTATTTATGTCTTGGCTGCGCTTTTGTTTATATTTTTGTTGCTGGCTTTTCTATTTGCAGCGTTTAGTATTTTTACGTAATTTCATTGTTTTGTTTTAAGTTTTTTTTTTTTTATTTTTTTTTCGCGCCCTGCACTTTGTCACCCTCTTTCTTTCTCCTTCGGTCGCTGTCACTGTCAGTTTTCCATTTTTATTTTATTTTTTTTTCCGAGTGCATTTGGCAAATTAGCTTTGCTGCTGCATTATTTAAAATGTCATTTAGTGTGAGTGTTTTTTTTGTTTTCCTTGAATACCCTGTAATATTAGACTCTTTTGGGATTTTAGGGAAATTATAAAATTTTACAAAACAAATATTTTGTTCAAAAAATACATCTAAAAATATCCATCTTACTCTTTTAACTATTTTCATTTTAGAAATAAATTTTATAAAAATTCCATTTACTTGCTCCTTATTTTTTATTAATTATTTTATTTTATTTTCTTTATTTTTTTCTCCACAGGAATAGAAAGACAATACCCGGGGAACACAAAGCCATGGAATCAAGTTACTAGGTAAGTGAAGTATTCTTATTACCTCAACTTTTGCTTTTTGTTTATGTTTTTTGTTTTTGTTGCTTTGCCTTGCCTTTTATCGCTTTATCAGCAATTTGAAATGTGGGAACCACAGGTAGTTCCCCTCCCCCGCCCCTTAATGGGCGTGGTCGTAATGGAACGCTTGCAAATTCTGCGCAAAAAACTTAAAAAAAAAAATGAAAAAAAAAAACAGAAGAAATAACAAAAACAACGTGTCCGTTCAATTCTCCCAACGAGAAAGTTGATACTGCCAGTAGCTGCCACTTATACACTGAAAAAAAATGATAAGACCAGGGGTTTTTTTTCAAATATTTTTTATTTGGAAAAATAATATATTAACTTAAAGGTGAGTACTTAAAATACCATACTATATTACATTTTATATTAAATTTATATTTTTTATAATTAATACCAAATAATACTGCAAGTTAGCTACTAATATCTGGTATATATTTTTTATTATGATTTTTAATACATTTTTTTTACTTTTTTTTAAAAGTTAACTCTAACAATTGTTTTTTTTTTGTATGTCTTATAATTTTCTCTCAGTGCACTCACTGATAAGAGCTCTCTGAGAGCTGAGCAGCTTGGTGGCTCTCGGCATCTGCTAATTAGCCATGCACGTGGCTTTTATGAAGCTTTCAACTTGGCGCCATTTGCTCTCATTTGAAGAAGGTGGACTTTTTTGCACCCCTTCTCCATTTTTTTTATTTATTTATTTTTTTTTTGCCAGCTCCCCCCCCTTCTTTACAGTTTACAGTTACAGCGATAAGCTGGAAATGCCAGGTACGCTCTGAAAATCGTTGTTTTTTCCTCTTTTACTTATTTTGTTTTTATTTTTGTTTTTTGTGACTTTTTGCAAATATGCAAATTCGAAAAATGCTCATGGAAAGTACTGCACTGCACTTATGCATATGCATATGCATAATATGCTAGTCTAATCGAATGCAAATGCAAATGCCTGAAACGAAATGGTTGCGGAAACAAAGATATTTAAAAACAAAAACAAAACTTTTCGAAAAGCCCACATCCAAAGTTATAATGATGGGGGTACATTTTTTTTTTAGCAGTTAAGTTAAAAAGGTTTTATTTTTTTTTATGTAATTATAAATGGAAAGGAAATTATAAATGGCTATGAAATAAAAAGGTTTTTAAATATTATGCTTGTAGAATAGATAGAATTTTATATTCCATCTTTGAATAATTCTTCATCTATTAAACATTATTTTTAATTTGTTGATGGAAGCTATTTGTTTGTTATAATTTAACACAAGTCCTGATAAATACTATATCTTTTAATAAAATAATATTTAACTTAAACCCAAGAATACATAAGCCCATATTTAGGGTCAGTTTTGTCTTTTATTCCGATAGAAAGAATAGTTCTCTAGAATACAAATATTTATTGCCTTTAAAACCTAACCCTTTTTTTTCATTTTTTACTGTGAACCTAAAAAAAACTTTCTTAATTTTGAAACTTCTTTTTATGAACTATTCTAGACTCTTTAAATTTCTACTACGTTTTCTTAAAATAGAAAAAAAAAACAATTTAGTAAACAGTATTTGACTACTAATTGTGTATTGCCGTTTGCTGCTGTTTGTTGTAACTCTTCTTTTTACTTTGTTATTTTGTTTTTGTTTTTAGTTTTTATCTCTAGGCCAGGCACAACAAATACAAACAGAGCCAAGTTCATAATTTCAGTTTTCAAGGTTTTTGGTAAACATTTTCCTCAACCAAACGCGCAAAAAACCATGAAACAAAACAAAACGGTGGAAAAACAATGTAAACAAAGCTAGAAAAATGGCAAAACAGCAGAAAGACAAGAGTGAAAAGTAAAAATAGAGAGTGCAAAAAAAAAAAAGTGTGCAAAAAAATATGTGTTGGCGAAAAAAGGCGTCGCCAATAATGGGAGAAGGGCAGACAGGTGGCGAGGGGTTCTGTTTGTAATTTTTTTTAATTTTTTATTTTTTTTTTTATATTTATTTTCTTATCTTATTCAGTTGATTCTTTTTTTTGCCGGCTTCCCATTTGTTTTTTTCTTACCATTTGTTTACGAGTGTTTTGTGGCGGGCCAATAATTGTCCCTGCGACGCCACAGTAGCTCATCGATATCAGCAATCGATTGCAAGAAGGCGATCACCACAGAGATTCCTTTTCGATTAATAAGGAATTCGATTAACTGTCCATTGAGCTCAGGTACCAATTATTTCATTTTATTCGAAATAAAAAGTTGAATATTGGTAACAAGCTAATGGAATAAATGTCTCATGCGATATCCATCTAAGTAACGTCCTAAGCCCGATCAGTTACTTCCGATTTTACCAAAATAGTAAGCAGGTATTCGACCTACCTGGTTCGAGTCCAACAGACAGCTGAGTCAGTTGGAACTTAGTTAGTCAGAGCCTCTAGGAGATTGGCTAAGTAATTGAAACAAAATAGAAAGAAGCGGGTTTTGTCAGCATTTTTATTGAACTTTTAACAACTCATCCATCTTAAATATTTAATTTAAAAAATAATTCACAAATTAATACACTACGGCAGGACTTTAAGGAGGAATTCGTAGCAAGCATTTCTGGCTTTCCACTTGGCCTTCATCCTTCTTCCTTCCAACTTCCGGGATTTACTAACTTGCGACTTTTCATGTATTTTCAGCGGAATTCTCTCACAGAAGGAGCCGGAGGAGGAGGGTCATCCGGCTGACCAGCACGGGGATCTGCAACAGCGACTGGAGCTTTCACCACAGCAGCTGGGAGGCGATCGGGCCGGAATTTTTCGGGTGAGTCCAGATTCAAAGGAAAAATACTGTAACTGTAAAAAATACTAGGGGATATGGTTACGGGTTACGGTATTCCGGATAAGGTATTCTGGATACGGTTTTCAGGATACGGTGTTCAGGATACGGTCTGCGATATACGGACTACAGGATGCAAGCTGCAGGAGCCGGCTAGGAGCTGCAGGAACCGGGCTACAGGCTGCCGGCTACGGGCTACTGGCCACAGCATCCACCTACGGGCTGCAGGAGCCGGCTGGGAGCAGCAGGATCCGGGCTACAGGCTGCCGGCTACGGACTACTGGCTACAGGATCCACCTACGGGCTACAGGAGCCGGCTAGGAGCAGCAGGATCAGGGCTACAGGCTGCCGGCTACGGACTACTGGCTACAGGATCCACCTACGGGCTGCAGGAGCCGGCTAGGAGCTACTCGATCCGGGCTAAAGGCTGCCGGCTACGGACTACTGGCCACAGGATCTACCTACGGGCTGCAGGAGCCGGCTAGGAGCTCCAGAACCCGGGCTACAGGCTGCCGGCTACGGAATAATGGCTACAGGATCCACCTACGGGCTGCAGGAGCCGGCTAGGAGCAGCAGGATCCGGACTACAGGCTGCCGGCTACGGGCTACTAGCCACAGGATCCACCTACGGGCTGCAGGAGCCGGCTAGGAGCTCCAGAACCCGGGCTACAGGCTGCCGGCTACGGACTACTGGCTACAGGATCAACCTACGGGCTGCAGGAGCCGGCTAGGAGCTACTGGATCCGGGCTACAGGCTGCCGGCTATGGGCTACTGGCCACAGGATCTACCTACGGGCTGGAGGAGCCGGCTAGGAGCAGCAGGATCAGGGCTACAGGCTGCCGGCTACGGACTACTGGCTACAGGATCCACCTACGCGCTACAGGAGCCGGCTAGGAGCAGCAGGATCAGGGCTACAGGCTGCCGGCTACGGACTACTGGCTACAGGATCAACCTACGGGCTGCAGGAGCCGGCTAGGAGCTCCAGAACCCGGGCTACAGGCTGCCGGCTACGGACTACTGGCTACAGGATCTACCTACGGGCTACAGGAGCCGGCTAGGAGCAGCAGAATCAGGGCTGCAGGCAGCCGGCTACGGACTACTGGCTACAGGATCCACCTACGGGCTGCAGGAGCCGGCTAGGAGCAGCAGGATCCGGGCTACAGGCTGCCGGCTATGGGCTACTGGCCCCAGGATCTACCTACGGGCTGCAGGAGCCGGCAAGGAGCAGCAGGATCAGGGCTACAGGCTGCCGGCTAGGGACTACTGGCCACAGAATCTACCTACGGGCTACAGGAGCCGGCTAGGAGCAGCAGGATCCGGGCTACAGGCTGCCGGCTACGGGCTACTGGCCACAGGATCCACCTACGAGCTACAGGAGCCGGTTGCGAGCTACTGGATCCGTGCTACAGGCTGCCGGCTACGGACTACTGGCTACAGGATCCACCTACGGGCTGCAGGAGCCGGCTAGGAGCAGCCGGATCCGGGCTACAGGCTGCCGGCTATGGGCTACTGGCCACAGGATCTACCTACGGGCTGCAGGAGCCGGCTAGGAGCAGCAGAATCAGGGCTACAGGCAGCCGGCTACAGACTACTGGCTACAGGATCCACCTACGGGCTGCAGGAGCCGGCTAGGAGCAGCAGGATCAAGGCTACAGGCTGCCGGCTACGGACTACTGGCTACAGGATCCACCTACGGGCTGCAGGAGCCGGCTAGGAAATACTGGATCCGGGCTACAGGCTGCCGGCCACGGGCTACTGGCTACAGGATCAACCTACGGGCTGCAGGAGCCGGCTAGGAGCAGCAGGATCAGGGCTACAGGCTGCCGGCTACGGACTACTGGCTACAGGATCCACCTACGGGCTGCAGGAGCCGGCTAGGAGCTACTCGATCCGGGCTATGGCTAGGAGCAGCAGGATCCGGGCTACAGGCTGCCGGCTATGGGCTACTGGCCACAGGATCTACCTACGGGCTGCAGGAGCCGGCAAGGAGCAGCAGGATCAGGGCTACAGGCTGCCGGCTAGGGACTACTGGCCACAGAATCTACCTACGGGCTACAGGAGCCGGCTAGGAGCAGCAGGATCCGGGCTACAGGCTGCCGGCTACGGGCTACTGGCCACAGGATCCACCTACGAGCTACAGGAGCCGGTTGCGAGCTACTGGATCCGTGCTACAGGCTGCCGGCTACGGACTACTGGCTACAGGATCCACCTACGGGCTGCAGGAGCCGGCTAGGAGCAGCCGGATCCGGGCTACAGGCTGCCGGCTATGGGCTACTGGCCACAGGATCTACCTACGGGCTGCAGGAGCCGGCTAGGAGCAGCAGGATCAAGGCTACAGGCTGCCGGCTACGGACTACTGGCTACAGGATCCACCTACGGGCTGCAGGAGCCGGCTAGGAGCAGCAGAATCAGGGCTACAGGCAGCCGGCTACAGACTACTGGCTACAGGATCCACCTACGGGCTGCAGGAGCCGGCTAGGAGCAGCAGGATCAAGGCTACAGGCTGCCGGCTACGGACTACTGGCTACAGGATCCACCTACGGGCTGCAGGAGCCGGCTAGGAGCAGCAGGATCCGGGCTACAGGCTGCCGGCTACGGGCTACTAGCCACAGGATCCACCTACGGGCTGCAGGAGCCGGCTAGGAGCTCCAGAACCCGGGCTACAGGCTGCCGGCTACGGACTACTGGCCACAGGATCTACCTACGGGCTGCAGGAGCCGGCTAGGAGCAGCAGGATCAGGGCTACAGGCTGCCGGCTAAGGACTACTGGCCACAGAATCCACCTACGGGCTGCAGGAGCCGGCTAGGAGCAGCAGGATCCGGGCTACAGGCTGCCGGCTAAGGGCTACTGGCCACAGGATCTACCTACGGGCTGCAGGAGCCGGCTAGGAGCAGCAGAATCAGGGCTACAGGCAGCCGGCTACAGACTACTGGCTACAGGATCCACCTACGGGCTGCAGGAGCCGGCTAGGAAATACTGGATCCGGGCTACGGGCTACTGGCCACCGAATCCACCTACGGGCTGCAGGAGCCGGCTAGGAGCTACTGGATCCGGGCTACAGGCTGCCGGCTATGGGCTACTGGCCACAGGATCTACCTACGGGCTGCAGGAGCCGGCTAGGAGCAGCAGGATCAAGGCTACAGGCTGCCGGCTACAGACTACTGGCTACAGGATCCACCTACGGGCTGCAGGAGCCGGCTAGGAAATACTGGATCCGGGCTAAGGGCTACTGGCCACCGAATCCACCTACGGGCTGCAGGAGCCGGCTAGGAGCTACTGGATCCGGGCTACAGGCTGCCGGCCACGGGCTACTGGCTACAGGATCAACCTACGGGCTGCAGGAGCCGGCTAGGAGCAGCAGGATCCGGGCTACAGGCTGCCGGCTACGGGCTACTAGCCACAGGATCCACCTACGGGCTGCAGGAGCCGGCTAGGAGCTCCAGAACCCGGGCTACAGGCTGCCGGCTACGGACTACTGGCCACAGGATCTACCTACGGGCTGCAGGAGCCGGCTAGGAGCAGCAGGATCAGGGCTACAGGCTGCCGGCTAAGGACTACTGGCCACAGAATCCACCTACGGGCTGCAGGAGCCGGCTAGGAGCAGCAGGATCCGGGCTACAGGCTGCCGGCTAAGGGCTACTGGCCACAGGATCTACCTACGGGCTGCAGGAGCCGGCTAGGAGCAGCAGAATCAGGGCTACAGGCAGCCGGCTACAGACTACTGGCTACAGGATCCACCTACGGGCTGCAGGAGCCGGCTAGGAAATACTGGATCCGGGCTACGGGCTACTGGCCACCGAATCCACCTACGGGCTGCAGGAGCCGGCTAGGAGCTACTGGATCCGGGCTACAGGCTGCCGGCTATGGGCTACTGGCCACAGGATCTACCTACGGGCTGCAGGAGCCGGCTAGGAGCAGCAGGATCAAGGCTACAGGCTGCCGGCTACAGACTACTGGCTACAGGATCCACCTACGGGCTGCAGGAGCCGGCTAGGAAATACTGGATCCGGGCTAAGGGCTACTGGCCACCGAATCCACCTACGGGCTGCAGGAGCCGGCTAGGAGCTACTGGATCCGGGCTACAGGCTGCCGGCTACGGACTACTGGCCACAGGATCTACCTACGGGCTGCAGGAGCCGGCTAGGAGCAGCAGGATCAGGGCTACAGGCTGCCGGCTAAGGACTACTGGCCACAGAATCCACCTACGGGCTGCAGGAGCCGGCTAGGAGCAGCAGGATCCGGGCTACAGGCTGCCGGCTACGGGCTACTAGCCAAAGGATCCACCTACGGGCTGCAGGAGCCGGCTAGGAGCTCCAGAACCCGGGCTACAGGCTGCCGGCTACGGACTACTGGCCACAGGATCTACCTACAGGCTGCAGGAGCCGGCTAGGAGCTACTGGATCCGGGCTACAGGCTGCCGGCTATGGGCTACTGGCCACAGGATCAACCTACGGGCTGCAGGACCCGGCTATTAGCAGCAGGATCAGGGCTACAGGCTGCCGGCTAGGGACTACTGGCCACAGGATCTACCTACGGGCTGCAGGAGCCGGCTAGGAGCAGCAGGATCCGGGCTACAGGCTGCCGGCTACGGGCTACTGGCTACAGGATCCACCTACGGGCTGCAGGAGCCGGCTAGGAGCAGCAGGATCAGGGCTACAGGCTGCCGGCTAGGGACTACTGGCCACAGGATCTACCTACGGGCTGGAGGAGCCGGCTAGGAGATACTGGATCCGGGCTACAGGCTGCCGGCTACGGACTACTGGCCACAGGATCTACCTACGGGCTGCAGGAGCCGGCTAGGAGCAGCAGGATCAGGGCTACAGGCTGCAGGAGCCGGCTAGGAGCAGCAGGATCCGGACTACAGGCTGCCGGCTACGGGCTACTGGCTACAGGATCCACCTACGGGCTGCAGGAGCCGGCTAGGAGCAGCAGGATCAGGGCTACAGGCTGCCGGCTAGGGACTACTAGCCACAGGATCCACCTACGGGCTGCAGGAGCCGGCTAGGAGCTCCAGAACCCGGGCTACAGGCTGCCGGCTAG
The DNA here is from genome assembly GCA_035047585.1 of Drosophila monieri. NCBI lineage: Eukaryota > Metazoa > Arthropoda > Insecta > Diptera > Drosophilidae > Drosophila > Drosophila monieri. The sequence goes on along the minus strand of JAWNPJ010000061.1, from coordinate 5,942,927 downwards.
GGACTACTGGCCACAGGATCTACCTACAGGCTGCAGGAGCCGGCTAGGAGCAGCAGGATCCGGGCTACAGGCTGCCGGCTAGGGGCTACTGGCTAAAGGATCCACCTACGGGCTGCAGGAGCCGGCTAGGAGCAGCAGGATCAGGGCTACGGGCTGCCGGCTAGGGACTACTGGCCACAGGATCTACCTACGGGCTGGAGGAGCCGGCTAGGAGCTACTGGATCCGGGCTACAGGCTGCCGGCTACGGACTACTGGCTACAGGATCCACCTACGGGCTCCAGGAGCCGGCTAGGTGCAGCAGGATCCGGGCTACAGGCTGCCGGATACGGGCTACTGGCTACAGAATCCACCTACGGGCTGCAGGAGCCGGCTAGGAGCTACTGGATCCGGGCTACAGGCTGCCGGCTACGGACTACTGGCTACAGGATCAACCTACGGGCTGCAGGAGCCGGCTAGGAGCAGCAGGATCCGGGCTACAGGCTGCCGGCTATGGGCTACTGGCTACAGAATCCACCTACGGGCTGCAGGAGCCGGCTAGGAGCAGCAGGATCCGGGCTTCAGGCTGCCGGCTACGGGCTACTAGCCACAGGATCCACCTACGGGCTGCAGGAGCCGGCTAGGAGCTCCAGAACCCGGGCTACAGGCTGCCGGCTACGGACTACTGGCCACAGGATCCACCTACGGGCTGCAGGAGCTCGGCAAGGAGCAGCAGGATCAGGGCTACAGGCTGCCGGCTATGGACTACTGGCCACAGGATCTACCTACGGGCTGCAGGAGCCGGCTAGGAGCAGCAGGATCCGGGCTACAGGCTGTCGGCTACGGGCTACTTGCCACAGGATCCACCTACGGGCTGCAGGAGCCGGCTAGGAGCTACTGGATCCGGGCTACAGGCTGCCGGCTACGGGCTACTGGCCACAGGATCCACCTACGGGCTGCAGGAGCCGGCTGGGAGCAGCAGGATCCGGGCTACAGGCTGCCGGCTACGGGCTACTGGCCACAGGATCTACCTAGGGGCTGCAGGAGCCGGCTAGGAGCAGCAGGATCCGGGCTACATGCTGCCGGCTACGGGCTACTGGCTACAGGATCCACCTACGGGCTACAGGCTACAGGATCCACCTACGGGCTACAGGAGCCGGTTAGGAGCTAATGGATCCGGGCTACAGGCTGCCGGCTATGGGCTACTGGCAACAGGATCTACCTACGGGCTGCAGGAGCCGGCTAAGAGCTCCAGAACCCGGGCTACAGGCTGCCGGCTACGGACTACTGGCTACAGGATCTACCTACGGGCTGCAGGAGCCGGCTAGGAGCAGCAGGATCCGGGCTACAGGCGGCCGGCTACGGACTACTGGCTACAGAATCCACCTACGGGCTGCAGGAGCCGGCTAGGAGCTACTGGATCCGGGCTACAGGCTGCCGTCTACGGGCTACTAGCCACAGGATCCACCTACGGGCTGCAGGAGCCGGCTAGGAGCTCCAGAACCCGGGCTACAGGCTGCCGGCTACGGACTACTGGCTACAGGATCAACCTACGGGCTGCAGGAGACGGCTATTAGCAGCAGGATCAGGGCTACAGGCTGCCGGCTAGGGACTTCTGGCCACAGGATCAACCTACTGGCAGCAGGAGCCGGCTAGGAGCTACTGGATCCGGGCTACAGGCTGCCGGCTACGGACTACTGGCTACAGGGTCAACCTACGGGCTAAAGAAGCCGGCTGGGAGCAGCAGGATGAGAGCTACAGGCTGCCGGCTACGGACTACTGGCTACAGGATCTACCTACGGGCTGCAGGAGCCGGCTAGGAGCAGCAGGATCCGGGCTACAGGCGGCCGGCTACGGACTACTGGCTACAGAATCCACCTACGGGCTGCAGGAGCCGGCTAGGAGCTCCAGAACCCGGGCTACAGGCTGCCGGCTACGGACTACTGGCAACAGGATCTACCTACGGGCTGCAGGAGCCGGCTAAGAGCTCCAGAACCCGGGCTACAGGCTGCCGGCTACGGACTACTGCCCACAGGATCCACCTACGGGCTGCAGCAGCCGGCTAGCAGCAGCAGGATCCGGGCTACAGGCTGCCGGCTACGGACTACTGGCCACAGGATCCACCTACGGGCTGCAGGAGCCGGCTAGGAGCTCCAGAACCCGGGCTACAGGCTGCCGGCTTCGGACTACTGGCTACAGGGTCAACCTACGGGCTAAAGAAGCCGGCTGGGAGCAGCAGGATGAGAGCTACAGGCTGCCGGCTACCGGCTACTAGCTACCGGATCCACCTACGGGCTGCAGGAGCCGGCTAGGAGCTACTGGATCCGGGGCTACAGGCTGCCGGCTACGGGCTACTGGCCACAGGATCCACCTACGGGCTGCAGGAGCCGGCTAGGAGCTACTGGATCCGGGCTACAGGCTGCCGGCTACGGGCTACTGGCCACAGGATCCACCTACGGGCTGCAGGAGCCGGCTAGGAGCTACTGGATCCGGGCTACAGGCTGCCGGCTACGGGCTACTGGCTACAGGATCCACTTACGGGCTACAGGAGCCGGTTAGGAGCTAATGGATCCGGGCTACAGGCTGCCGGCTATGGGCTACTGGCCACAGGATCTACCTACGGGCTGCAGGAGCCGGCTAGGAGCTCCAGAACCCGGGCTACAGGCTGCCGGCTACGAACTACTGGCTACAGGATCAACCTACGGGCTGCAGGAGCCGACTTTTAGCAGCAGGATCAGGGCTACAGGCTGCCGGCTACGGACTACTGGCTACAGAATCCACCTACGGGCTGCAGGAGCCGGCTAGGAGCAGCAGGATCAGGGTTACAGGTTGCCGGCTAGGGACTTCTGGCCACAGGATCTACCTACGGGCTGGAGGAGCCGGCTAGGAGCTACTGGATCCGGGCTACAGGCTGCCGGCTACGGACTACTGGCTACAGGATCTACCTACGGGCTGCAGGAGCCGGCTAGGAGCAGCAGGATCCGGGCTACAGGCGGCCGGCTACGGACTACTGGCTACAGAATCCACCTACGGGCTGCAGGAGCCGGCTAGGAGCTACTGGATCCGGGCTACAGGCTGCCGTCTACGGGCTACTAGCCACAGGATCCACCTACGGGCTGCAGGAGCCGGCTAGGAGCTCCAGAACCCGGGCTACAGGCTGCCGGCTACGGACTACTGGCTACAGGATCAACCTACGGGCTGCAGGAGACGGCTATTAGCAGCAGGATCAGGGCTACAGGCTGCCGGCTAGGGACTTCTGGCCACAGGATCAACCTACTGGCAGCAGGAGCCGGCTAGGAGCTACTGGATCCGGGCTACAGGCTGCCGGCTATGGGCTACTGGCCACAGGATCTACCTACGGGCTGCAGGAGCCGGCTAGGAGCAGCAGGATCCGGGCTACAGGCAGCCGGCTACGGGCTACTAGCCACAGGATCCACCTACGGGCTGCAGGAGCCGGCTAGGAGCAGCAGGATCCGGGCTACAGGCTGCCGGCTACGGACTACTGGCTACAGAATCCACCTACGGGCTGCAGGAGCCGGCTAGGAGCTACTGGATCCGGGCTACAGGCTGCCGTCTACGGGCTACTAGCCACAGGATCCACCTACGGGCTGCAGGAGCCGGCTAGGAGCTCCAGAACCCGGGCTACAGGCTGCCGGCTACGGACTACTGGCTACAGGATCAACCTACGGGCTGCAGGAGCCGGCTATTAGCAGCAGGATCAGGGCTACAGGCTGCCGGCTAGGGACTACTGGCCACAGGATCTACCTACGGGCTGCAGGAGCCGGCTAGGAGCAGCAGGATCCGGGCTACAGGCTGCCGGCTACGGGCTACTGGCTACAGGATCCACCTACGGGCTGCAGGAGCCGGCTAGGAGCAGCAGGATCAGGGCTACAGGCTGCCGGCTAGGGACTTCTGGCCACAGGATCTACCTACGGGCTGGAGGAGCCGGCTAGGAGCTACTGGATCCGGGCTACAGGCTGCCGGCTACGGACTACTGGCTACAGGATCAACCTACGGGCTGCAAGAGCCGGCTAGGAGCTACTGGATTCGGGCTACAGGCTGCCGGCTATGGGCTACTGGCTACAGGATCAACCTACGGGCTGCAGGAGCCGGCTAGGAGCAGCAGGATCCGGGCTACAGGCTGCCGGCTATGGGCTACTGGCTACAGAATCCACCTACGGGCTGCAGGAGCCGGCTAGGAGCTACTGGATCCGGGCTACAGGCTGCCGGCTACGGGCTACTAGCCACAGGATCCACCTACGGGCTGCAGGAGCCGGCTAGGAGCTCCAGAACCCGGGCTACAGGCTGCCGGCTACGGACTACTGGCTACAGGATCAACCTACGGGCTGCAGGAGCCGGCTATTAGCAGCAGGATCAGGGCTACAGGCTGCCGGCTAGGGACTACTGGCCACAGGATCTACCTACGGGCTGCAGGAGCCGGCTAGGAGCAGCAGGATCCGGGCTACAGGCTGCCGGCTACGGGCTACTAGCCAAAGGATCCACCTACGGGCTGCAGGAGCCGGCTAGGAGCAGCAGGATCCGGGCTACAGGCTGCCGGCTACGGGCTACTAGCCACAGGATCCACCTACGGGCTTCAGGAGCCGGCTAGGAGCTCCAGAACCCGGGCTACAGGCTGTCGGCTACGGACTACTGGCCACAGGATCTACCTACGGGCTGCAGGAGCCGGCTAGGAGCAGCAGGATCAGGGCTACAGGCTGCCGGCTAGGGACTACTGGCCACAGGATCTACCTACGGGCTGCTGGAGCCGGCTAGGAGCAGCAGGATCCGGGCTACAGGCTGCCGGCTACGGACTACTGGCTACAGGATCCAACTACGGGCTCCAGGAGCCGGCTAGGTGCAGCAGGATCAGGGCTACAGGCTGCCGGCTACGGGCTACTGGCTACGGGATCCACCTACGGGCTGCAGGAGCCGGCTAGGAGCTACTGGATCCGGGCTACAGGCTGCCGGCTATGGGCTACTGGCCACAGGATCTACCTACGGGCTGCAGGAGCCGGCTAGGAGCAGCAGGATCAGGGCTACAGGCTGCCGGCTAGGGACTCACTGGCCACAGGATCTACCTACGGGCTGGAGGAGCCGGCTAGGAGCAGCAGGATCAGGGCTAAAGGCTGCCGGCTACGGACTACTGGCTACAGGATCCACCTACGGGCTGCAGGAGCCGGCTAGGAGCAGCAGGATCAGGGCTACAGGCTGCCGGCGACGAACTACTGGCTACAGGATCCACCTTCGGGCTACAGGAGCCGGCTAGGAGCTACTGGATCCGGGCTACAGGCTGCCGGCTACGGGCTACTGGCTACAGAATCCACCTACGGGCTATAGGAGCCGGCTAGGAGCAGCAGGATCAGGGCTACAGGCTGCCGTCTACGGCCTACTGGCCACAGGATCCACCTACGGGCTGCAGGAGCCGGCTAGGAGCAGCAGGATCAGGGCTACAGGCTACCCGCTACGGACTACTGGCTACAGGATCCACCTACGGGCTGCAGGAGCCGGCTAGGAGCTACTGGATCCGGGCTACAGGCTGCCGGCTTCGGGCTACTGGCCACAGGATACACCTACGGGCTGCAGGAGCCGGCTAGGAGCTACTGGATCCGGGCTACAGGCTGCCGGCTACGCACTACTGGCTACAGGATCCACCTACGGGCTACAGGAGCCGGCTAGGAGCTACTGGATCCGGGTTACAGGCTGCCGGCTACGGGCTACTGGCTACAGGATCCACCTACGGGCTACAGGAGCCGGCTAGGAGCAGCAGGATCAGGGCTACAGGCTGCCGGCTACGGGCTACTGGCTACAGAATCCACCTACGGGCTGCAGGAGCCGGCTAGGAGCAGCAGGATCCGGGCTACAGGCTGCCGGCTACGGGCTACTGGCTACAGAATCCACCTACGGGCTGCAGGAGCCGGCTAGGAGCAGCAGGATCAGGGCTACAGGCTACCCGCTACAGACTACTGGCTATAGGATCCACCTACGGGCTGCAGGAGCCGGCTAGGAGCTACTGGATACGGGCTACAGGCTGCCGGCTACGAGCTACTGGCTACAGGATCCACCTACGGGCTGCAGGAGCCGGCTAGGAGCAGCAGGATCACGGCTACAGGCTACCCGCTACGGACTACTGGCCACAGGATCCACCTACGGGCTGCAGGAGCCGGCTAGGAGCTCCAGAACCCGGGCTACAGGCTGCCGGCTACGGGCTACTGGCTACAGGATCCAACTACGGGCTGCAGGAGCCGGCTAGGAGCTACTGGATCAGGGCTACAAGCTCCCGTCTACGGGCTACTGGCCACAGGATCCACCTACGGGCTGCAGGAGCCGGCTAGGAGCAGCAGGATCAGGGCTACAGGCTACCCGCTACGGACTACTGGCTACAGGATCCACCTACGGGCTGCAGGAGCGGGCTAGGAGCTACTGGATCCGAGCTACAGGCTGCCGGCTACGGGCTACTGGCTACAGGATCCACCTACGGGCAGCAGGAGCCGTCTAGGAGCAGCAGGATCAGGGCTACAGGCTGCCGGCTACGGACTACTGGCTACAGGATCCACCTACGGGCTGCAGGAGCCGGCTAGGAGCTACTGGATCCGAGCTACAGGCTGCCGGCTACGGGCTACTGGCTACAGGATCCACCTACGGGCTGCAGGAGCCGGTTAGGAGCTACTGGATCCGGGCTACAGGCTGCCGGCTACGGGCTACTGGCCACAGGATCCACCTACGGGCTGCAGGAGCCGGCTAGGAGCTACTGGATCCGGGCTACAGGCTGCCGGCTACGGGCTACTGGCCACAGGATCCACCTACGGGCTGCAGGAGCCGGCTAGGAGCTACTGGATCCGGGCTACAGGCTGCCGGCTACGGGCTACTGGCCACAGGATCCACCTACGGGCTGCAGGAGCCGGCTAGGAGCTACTGGATCCGGGCTACAGGCTGCCGGCTACCGGCTACTGGCTACAGGATCCACCTACGGGCTGCAGGAGCCGGCTAGGAGCTACTGGATCCGGGCTACAGGCTGCCGGCTACCGGCTACTGGCTACAGGATCCACCTACGGGCTGCAGGAGCCGGTTAGGAGCTACTGGATCCGGGCTACAGGCTGCCGGCTATGGGCTACTGGCTACAGAATCCACCTACGGGCTGCAGGAGCCGGCTAGGAGCTACTGGATCCGGGCTACAGGCTGCCGGCTACGGGCTACTAGCCACAGGATCCACCTACGGGCTGCAGGAGCCGGCTAGGAGCTCCAGAACCCGGGCTACAGGCTGCCGGCTACGGACTACTGGCTACAGGATCAACCTACGGGCTGCAGGAGCCGGCTATTAGCAGCAGGATCAGGGCTACAGGCTGCCGGCTAGGGACTACTGGCCACAGGATCTACCTACGGGCTGCAGGAGCCGGCTAGGAGCAGCAGGATCCGGGCTACAGGCTGCCGGCTACGGGCTACTAGCCAAAGGATCCACCTACGGGCTGCAGGAGCCGGCTAGGAGCAGCAGGATCCGGGCTACAGGCTGCCGGCTACGGGCTACTAGCCACAGGATCCACCTACGGGCTTCAGGAGCCGGCTAGGAGCTCCAGAACCCGGGCTACAGGCTGTCGGCTACGGACTACTGGCCACAGGATCTACCTACGGGCTGCAGGAGCCGGCTAGGAGCAGCAGGATCAGGGCTACAGGCTGCCGGCTAGGGACTACTGGCCACAGGATCTACCTACGGGCTGCTGGAGCCGGCTAGGAGCAGCAGGATCCGGGCTACAGGCTGCCGGCTACGGACTACTGGCTACAGGATCCAACTACGGGCTCCAGGAGCCGGCTAGGTGCAGCAGGATCAGGGCTACAGGCTGCCGGCTACGGGCTACTGGCTACGGGATCCACCTACGGGCTGCAGGAGCCGGCTAGGAGCTACTGGATCCGGGCTACAGGCTGCCGGCTATGGGCTACTGGCCACAGGATCTACCTACGGGCTGCAGGAGCCGGCTAGGAGCAGCAGGATCAGGGCTACAGGCTGCCGGCTAGGGACTACTGGCCACAGGATCTACCTACGGGCTGGAGGAGCCGGCTAGGAGCAGCAGGATCAGGGCTAAAGGCTGCCGGCTACGGACTACTGGCTACAGGATCCACCTACGGGCTGCAGGAGCCGGCTAGGAGCAGCAGGATCAGGGCTACAGGCTGCCGGCGACGAACTACTGGCTACAGGATCCACCTTCGGGCTACAGGAGCCGGCTAGGAGCTACTGGATCCGGGCTACAGGCTGCCGGCTACGGGCTACTGGCTACAGAATCCACCTACGGGCTATAGGAGCCGGCTAGGAGCAGCAGGATCAGGGCTACAGGCTGCCGTCTACGGCCTACTGGCCACAGGATCCACCTACGGGCTGCAGGAGCCGGCTAGGAGCAGCAGGATCAGGGCTACAGGCTACCCGCTACGGACTACTGGCTACAGGATCCACCTACGGGCTGCAGGAGCCGGCTAGGAGCTACTGGATCCGGGCTACAGGCTGCCGGCTTCGGGCTACTGGCCACAGGATACACCTACGGGCTGCAGGAGCCGGCTAGGAGCTACTGGATCCGGGCTACAGGCTGCCGGCTACGCACTACTGGCTACAGGATCCACCTACGGGCTACAGGAGCCGGCTAGGAGCTACTGGATCCGGGTTACAGGCTGCCGGCTACGGGCTACTGGCTACAGGATCCACCTACGGGCTACAGGAGCCGGCTAGTGAGCAGCAGGATCAGGGCTACAGGCTGCCGGCTACGGGCTACTGGCTACAGAATCCACCTACGGGCTGCAGGAGCCGGCTAGGAGCAGCAGGATCCGGGCTACAGGCTGCCGGCTACGGGCTACTGGCTACAGAATCCACCTACGGGCTGCAGGAGCCGGCTAGGAGCAGCAGGATCAGGGCTACAGGCTACCCGCTACAGACTACTGGCTATAGGATCCACCTACGGGCTGCAGGAGCCGGCTAGGAGCTACTGGATACGGGCTACAGGCTGCCGGCTACGAGCTACTGGCTACAGGATCCACCTACGGGCTGCAGGAGCCGGCTAGGAGCAGCAGGATCACGGCTACAGGCTACCCGCTACGGACTACTGGCCACAGGATCCACCTACGGGCTGCAGGAGCCGGCTAGGAGCTCCAGAACCCGGGCTACAGGCTGCCGGCTACGGGCTACTGGCTACAGGATCCAACTACGGGCTGCAGGAGCCGGCTAGGAGCTACTGGATCAGGGCTACAAGCTCCCGTCTACGGGCTACTGGCCACAGGATCCACCTACGGGCTGCAGGAGCCGGCTAGGAGCAGCAGGATCAGGGCTACAGGCTACCCGCTACGGACTACTGGCTACAGGATCCACCTACGGGCTGCAGGAGCGGGCTAGGAGCTACTGGATCCGAGCTACAGGCTGCCGGCTACGGGCTACTGGCTACAGGATCCACCTACGGGCAGCAGGAGCCGTCTAGGAGCAGCAGGATCAGGGCTACAGGCTGCCGGCTACGGACTACTGGCTACAGGATCCACCTACGGGCTGCAGGAGCCGGCTAGGAGCTACTGGATCCGAGCTACAGGCTGCCGGCTACGGGCTACTGGCTACAGGATCCACCTACGGGCTGCAGGAGCCGGTTAGGAGCTACTGGATCCGGGCTACAGGCTGCCGGCTACGGGCTACTGGCCACAGGATCCACCTACGGGCTGCAGGAGCCGGCTAGGAGCTACTGGATCCGGGCTACAGGCTGCCGGCTACGGGCTACTGGCCACAGGATCCACCTACGGGCTGCAGGAGCCGGCTAGGAGCTACTGGATCCGGGCTACAGGCTGCCGGCTACGGGCTACTGGCCACAGGATCCACCTACGGGCTGCAGGAGCCGGCTAGGAGCTACTGGATCCGGGCTACAGGCTGCCGGCTACCGGCTACTGGCTACAGGATCCACCTACGGGCTGCAGGAGCCGGCTAGGAGCTACTGGATCCGGGCTACAGGCTGCCGGCTACCGGCTACTGGCTACAGGATCCACCTACGGGCTGCAGGAGCCGGTTAGGAGCTACTGGATCCGGGCTACAGGCTGTCGGCTACGGGCTACTGGCCACAGGATCCACCTACGGGCTGCAGGAGCCGGCTAGGAGCAGCAGGATCCGGGCTACAGGCTGCCGGCGACGGACTACTGGCTACAGGATCCAACTACGGGCTACAGGAGCCGGCTAGGAGCTCCAGAACCCGGGCTACAGGCTGTCGGCTACGGGCTACTGGCCACAGGATCCACCTACGGGCTACAGGAGCCGGCTAGGAGCTACTGGATCAGGGCTACAAGCTCCCGTCTACGGGCTACTGGCCACAGGATCCACCTACGGGCTGCAGGAGCCGGCTAGGAGCAGCAGGATCAGGGCTACAGGCTGCCGGCTATGGACTACTGGCTACAGGATCCACCTACGGGCTGCAGGAGCGGGCTAGGAGCTACTGGATCCGAGCTACAGGCTGCCGGCTACGGGCTACTGGCCAAAGGATCCACCTACGGGCTGCAGGAGGCGGCTAGGAGCTACTGGATCCGGGCTACAGGCTGCCGTTTACCGGCTACTGGCTACAGGATCCACCTACGGGCTGCAGGAGCCGGTTAGGAGCAGCAGGATCCGGGCTACAGGCTGCCGGCTACGGGCTACTGGCTACAGGATCCACCTACGGGCTGCAGGAGCCGGCTACGGGCTACTGGCCAAAGGATCCACCTACGGGCTGCAGGAGGCGGCTAGGAGCTACTGGATCCGGGCTACAGGCTGCCGTTTACCGGCTACTGGCTACAGGATCCACCTACGGGCTGCAGGAGCCGGTTAGGGAGCAGCAGGATCCGGGCTACAGGCTGCCGGCTACGGGCTACTGGCCACAGGATCTACCTACGGGCTGCAGGAGCCGGCTAACAGCAGCAGGATCCGGGCTACAGGCTGCCGGCTACCGGCTACTGGCTACCGGATCCACCTACGGGCTGCAGGAGCCGGCTAGGAGCTACTGGATCCGGGCTACAGGCTGCCGGCTACGGGCTACTGGCCAAAGGATCCACCTACGGGCTGCAGGAGGCGGCTAGGAGCTACTGGATCCGGGCTACAGGCTGCCGTTTACCGGCTACTGGCTACAGGATCCACCTACGGGCTGCAGGAGCCGGCTAGGAGCTACTGGATCCGGGCTACAGGCTGCCGGCTACGGCTACTGGCCACAGGATCCACCTACGGGCTGCAGGAGCCGGCTAGGAGCAGCAGGATCAGGGCTACAGGCTGCCGGCGACGGACTACTGGCTACAGGATCCACCTACGGGCTGCAGGAGCCGGCTAGGAGCTACTGGATCCGGGCTACAGGCTGCCGGCTACGGGCTACTGGCCACAGGATCCACCTACGGGCTGCAGGAGCCGGCTAGGAGCTACTGGATCCGGGCTACAGGCTGCCGGCTACGGGCTACAGGATCTACCTACGGGCTGCAGGAGCCGGCTAGGAGCTACTGGATCCGGGCTACAGGCTGCCGGCTACGGACTACTGGCTACAGGATCCCCCTACGGGCTACAGGAGCCGGCTAGGAGCTACTGGATCCGGGTTACAGGCTGCCGGCTACGGGCTACTGGCCACAGGATCCACCTACGGGCTGCAGGAGCCGGCTAGGAGCTACTGGATCCGGGCTACAGGCTGCCGGCTACGGACTACTGGCTACAGGATCCACCTACGGGCTGCAGGAGCCGGCTAGGAGCAGCAGGATCAGGGCTACAGGCTGCCGGCGACGGACTACTGGCTACAGGATCCACCTACGGGCTTCAGGAGCCGGCTAGGAGCTACTGGATCCGGGTTACAGGCTGCCGGCGACGGACTACTGGCTACAGGATCCAACTACGGGCTACAGAAGCCGGCTAGGAGCTACTGGATCCGGGCTACAGGCTGCCGGCTACCGGCTACTGGCTACAGGATCCACCTACGGGCTTCAGGAGCCGGCTAGGAGCTACTGGATCCGGGCTACAGGCTGCCGGCGACGGACTACTGGCTACAGGATCCAACTACGGGCTTCAGGAGCCGGCTAGGAGCTCCAGAACCCGGGCTACAGGCTGTCGGCTACGGGCTACTGGCCACAGGATCCACCTACGGTATCCAGGAGGCGGCTAGGAGCTACTGGATCCGGGCTACAGGCTGCCGGCTACCGGCTACTGGCTACAGGATCCACCTACGGGCTTCAGGAGCCGGCTAGGAGCTACTAGATCCGGGCTACAGGCTGCCGGCGACGGACTACTGGCTACAGGATCCAACTACGGGCTACAGGAGCCGGTTAGTAGCTCCAGAACCCGGGCTACAGGCTGTCGGCTACGGGCTACTGGCCACAGGATCCAACTACGGGCTACAGGAGCCGGCTAGGAGCAGCAGGATCAGGGCTACAGGCTACCCGCTACGAACTACTGGCCACAGGATCCACCTACGGGCTGCAGGAGCCGGCTAGGAGCTACTGGATCCGGGCCACAGGCTGCCGTCTACGGGCTACTGGCTACAGGATCCACCTACGGGCTGCAGGAGCCGGCTAGGAGCTACTGGATCCGGGCTACAGGCTGCCGGCTACCGGCTACTGGCTACAGGATCCACCTACGGGCTTCAGGAGCCGGCTAGGAGCTACTGGATCAGGGCTACAAGCTCCCGTCTACGGGCTACTGGCCACAGGATCCACCTACGGGCTGCAGGAGCCGGCTAGGAGCAGCAGGATCAGGGCTACAGGCTGCCGGCTATGGACTACTGGCTACAGGATCCACCTACGGGCTGCAGGAGCGGGCTAGGAGCTACTGGATCCGAGCTACAGGCTGCCGGCTACGGGCTACTGGCTACAGGATCCACCTACGGGCTGCAGGAGCCGTCTAGGAGCAGCAGGATCAGGGCTACAGGCTGCCGGCTATGGACTACTGGCTACAGGATCCACCTACGGGCTTCAGGAGCCGGCTAGGAGCTACTGGATCAGGGATACAAGCTCCCGTCTACGGGCTACTGGCCACAGGATCCACCTACGGGCTGCAAGAGCCGGCTAGGAGCAGCAGGATCAGGGCTACAGGCTGCCGGCTACGGACTACTGGCTACAGGATCCACCTACGCGCTGCAGGAGCCGGCTAGGAGCTACTGGATCCGACCTACAGGCTGCCGGCTACGGGCTACTGGCCACAGGATCCACCTACGGGCTGCAGGAGCCGGCTAGGAGCAGCAGGATCCGGGCTACAGGCTGCCGGCTACGGGCTACTGGCCACAGGATCCACCTACGGGCTGCAGGAGCCGGCTAGGGAGCTACTGGATCCGGGCTACAGGCTGCCGGCTACGGGCTACTGGCCACAGGATCCACCTACGGGGCTGCAGGAGCCGGCTAGGAGCTACTGGATCCGGGCTACAGGCTGCCGGCTACGGGCTACTGGCCACAGGATCCACCTACGGGCTGCAGGAGCCGGCTAGGAGCTACTGGATCCGGGCTACAGGCTGCCGGCTACGGGCTACAGGATCTACCTACGGGCTGCAGGAGCCGGCTAGGAGCTACTGGATCCGGGCTACAGGCTGCCGGCTACGGGCTACTGGCCACAGGATCCACCTACGGGCTGCAGGAGCCGGCTAGGAGCTACTGGATCCGGGCTACAGGCTGCCGGCTACCGGCTACTGGCTACAGGATCCACCTACGGGCTGCAGGAGCCGGCTAGGAGCTACTGGATCCGGGCTACAGGCTGCCGGCTACGGGCTACAGGATCTACCTACGGGCTGCAGGAGCCGGCTAGGAGCTACTGGATCCGGGCTACAGGCTGCCGGCTACGGACTACTGGCTACAGGATCCCCCTACGGGCTACAGGAGCCGGCTAGGGAGCTACTGGATCCGGGTTACAGGCTGCCGGCTACGGGCTACTGGCCACAGGATCCACCTACGGGCTGCAGGAGCCGGCTAGGAGCTACTGGATCCGGGCTACAGGCTGCCGGCTACGGACTACTGGCTACAGGATCCACCTACGGGCTGCAGGAGCCGGCTAGGAGCAGCAGGATCAGGGCTACAGGCTGCCGGCGACGGACTACTGGCTACAGGATCCAACTACGGGCTACAGAAGCCGGCTAGGAGCTACTGGATCCGGGCTACAGGCTGCCGGCTACCGGCTACTGGCTACAGGATCCACCTACGGGCTTCAGGAGCCGGCTAGGAGCTACTGGATCCGGGCTACAGGCTGCCGGCGACGGACTACTGGCTACAGGATCCAACTACGGGCTTCAGGAGCCGGCTAGGGAGCTCCAGAACCCGGGCTACAGGCTGTCGGCTACGGGCTACTGGCCACAGGATCCACCTACGGTCTTCAGGAGGCGGCTAGGAGCTACTGGATCCGGGCTACAGGCTGCCGGCTACCGGCTACTGGCTACAGGATTCACCTACGGGCTTCAGGAGCCGGCTAGGAGCTACTAGATCCGGGCTACAGGCTGCCGGCGACGGACTACTGGCTACAGGATCCAACTACGGGCTACAGGAGCCGGTTAGTAGCTCCAGAACCCGGGCTACAGGCTGTCGGCTACGGGCTACTGGCCACAGGATCCAACTACGGGCTACAGGAGCCGGCTAGGAGCAGCAGGATCAGGGCTACAGGCTACCCGCTACGAACTACTGGCCACAGGATCCACCTACGGGCTGCAGGAGCCGGCTAGGAGCTACTGGATCCGGGCTACAGGCTGCCGTCTACGGGCTACTGGCTACAGGATCCACCTACGGGCTGCAGGAGCCGGCTAGGAGCTACTGGATCCGGGCTACAGGCTGCCGGCTACCGGCTACTGGCTACAGGATCCACCTACGGGCTTCAGGAGCCGGCTAGGAGCTACGGGATCAGGGCTACAAGCTCCCGTCTACGGGCTACTGGCCACAGGATCCACCTACGGGCTGCAGGAGCCGGCTAGGAGCAGCAGGATCAGGGCTACAGGCTGTCGGCTATGGACTACTGGCTACAGGATCCACCTACGGGCTGCAGGAGCGGGCTAGGAGCTACTGGATCCGAGCTACAGGCTGCCGGCTACGGGCTACTGGCTACAGGATCCACCTACGGGCTGCAGGAGCCGTCTAGGAGCAGCAGGATCAGGGCTACAGGCTGCCGGCTATGGACTACTGGCTACAGGATCCACCTACGGGCTTCAGGAGCCGGCTAGGAGCTACTGGATCAGGGATACAAGCTCCCGTCTACGGGCTACTGGCCACAGGATCCACCTACGGGCTGCAAGAGCCGGCTAGGAGCAGCAGGATCAGGGCTACAGGCTGCCGGCTACGGACTACTGGCTACAGGATCCACCTACGCGCTGCAGGAGCCGGCTAGGAGCTACTGGATCCGACCTACAGGCTGCCGGCTACGGGCTACTGGCCACAGGATCCACCTACGGGCTGCAGGAGCCGGCTAGGAGCAGCAGGATCCGGGCTACAGGCTGCCGGCTACGGGCTACTGGCCACAGGATCCACCTACGGGCTGCAGGAGCCGGCTAGGAGCTACTGGATCCGGGCTACAGGCTGCCGGCTACGGGCTACTGGCCACAGGATCCACCTACGGGCTGCAGGAGCCGGCTAGGAGCTACTGGATCCGGGCTACAGGCTGCCGGCTACGGGCTACTGGCCACAGGATCCACCTACGGGCTGCAGGAGCCGGCTAGGAGCTACTGGATCCGGGCTACAGGCTGCCGGCTACCGGCTACTGGCTACAGGATCCCCCTACGGGCTGCAGGAGCCGGCTGGGAGCAGCAGGATCCGGGCTACAGGCTGCCGGCTACGGGCTACTGGCCACAGGATCTACCTACGGGCTGCAGGAGCCGGCTAGCAGCAGCAGGATCCGGGCTACAGGCTGCCGGCTACCGGCTACTGGCTACCGGATCCACCTACGGGCTGCAGGAGCCGGCTAGGAGCTACTGGATCCGGGCTACAGGCTGCCGGCTACGGGCTACTGGCCACAGGATCCACCTACGGGCTGCAGGAGCCGGCAGGAGCTACTGGATCCGGGCTACAGGCTGCAGGCTACGGGCTACTGCCTACAGGATCCACCTACGGGCTGCAGGAGCCGGCTAGGAGCTACTGGATCCGGGCTACAGGCTGCCGGCTACCGGCTACTGGCTACAGGATCCACCTACGGGCTGCAGGAGCCGGCTAGGAGCTACTGGATCCGGGCTACAGGCTGCCGTTTACCGGCTACTGGCTACAGGATCCACCTACGGGCTGCAGGAGCCGGCTAGGAGCAGCAGGATCAGGGCTACAGGCTGCCGGCGACGGACTACTGGCTACAGGATCCACCTACGGGCTGCAGGAGCCGGCTAGGAGCTACTGGATCCGGGCTACAGGCTGCCGGCTACGGGCTACTGGCCACAGGATCCACCTACGGGCTGCAGGAGCCGGCTAGGAGCTACTGGATCCGGGCTACAGGCTGCAGGCTACGGGCTACTGGCTACAGGATCCACCTACGGGCTGCAGGAGCCGGCTAGGAGCTACTGGATCCGGGCTACAGGCTGCCGGCTACCGGCTACTGGCTACAGGATCCACCTACGGGCTGCAGGAGCCGGCTAGGAGCTACTGGATCCGGGCTACAGGCTGCCGGCTACGGACTACTGGCTACAGGATCCACCTACGGGCTGCAGGAGCCGGCTAGGAGCAGCAGGATCAGGGCTACAGGCTGCCGGCGACGGACTACTGGCTACAGGATCCACCTACGGGCTGCAGGAGCCGGCTAGGAGCAGCAGGATCAGGGCTACAGGCTGCCGGCGACGGACTACTGGCTACAGGATCCACCTACGGGCTGCAGGAGCCGGCTAGGAGCTACTGGATCCGGGCTACAGGCTGCCGGCTATGGGCTACTGGCCACAGGATCCACCTACGGGCTGCAGGAGCCGGCTAGGAGCTACTGGATCCGGGCTACAGGCTGCCGGCTACGGACTACTGGCTACAGGATCCACCTACGGGCTGCAGGAGCCGGCTAGGAGCAGCAGGATCAGGGCTACAGGCTGCCGGCGACGGACTACTGGCTACAGGATCCACCTACGGGCTTCAGGAGCCGGCTAGGAGCTACTGGATCCGGGTTACAGGCTGCCGGCGAAGGACTACTGGCTACAGGATCCAACTACGGGCTACAGAAGCCGGCTAGGAGCTACTGGATCCGGGCTACAGGCTGCCGGCTACCGGCTACTGTCTACAGGATCCACCTACGGGCTTCAGGAGCCGGCTAGGAGCTCCAGAACCCGGGCTACAGGCTGTCGGCTACGGGCTACTGGCCACAGGATCCACCTACGGTCTTCAGGAGCCGGCTAGGAGCTACTGGATCCGGGCTACAGGCTGCCGGCTACCGGCTACTGGCTACAGGATCCACCTACGGGCTTCAGGAGCTTGCTAGGAGCTACTGGATCCGGGCTACAGGCTGCCGGCGACGGAATACTGGCTACAGGATCCAACTACGGGCTACAGGAGCCGGCTAGGAGCTCCAGAACCCGGGCTACAGGCTGTCGGCTACGGGCTACTGGCCACAGGATCCACCTACGGGCTTCAGGAGCCGGCTAGGAGCTACTGGATCCGGGTTACAGGCTGCCGGCGACGGACTACTGGCTACAGGATCCAACTACGGGCTACAGGAGCCGGCTAGGAGCAGCAGGATCAGGGCTACAGGCTACCCGCTACGAACTACTGGCCACAGGATCCACCTACGGGCTGCAGGAGCCGGCTAGGAGCAGCAGGATCCGGGCTACAGGCTGCCGGCTACGGGCTACTGGCCACAGGATCCACCTACGGGCTGCAGGAGCCGGCTAGGAGCTACTGGATCCGGGCTACAGGCTGCCGGCTACGGACTACTGGCTACCGGATCCACCTACGGGCTGCAGGAGCCGGCTAGGAGCTACTGGATCCGGGCTACAGGCTGCCGGCTACGGGCTACTGGCCACAGGATCCACCTACGGGCTGCAGGAGCCGGCTAGGAGCTACTGGATCCGGGCTACAGGCTGCCGGCTACCGGCTACTGGCTACAGGATCCACCTACGGGCTGCAGGAGCCGGCTAGGAGCTACTGGATCCGGGCTACAGGCTACCGGCTACTGGCTACAGGATCCACCTACGGGCTGCAGGAGCCGGCTGGGAGCAGCAGGATCCGGGCTACAGGCTGCCGGCTACGAGCTACTGGCTACAGGATCCACCTACGGGCTACAGGAGCCGGCTGGGAGCAGCAGGATCCGGGCTACAGGCTGCCGGCTACCGGCTACTGGCTACCGGATCCACCTACGGGCTGCAGGAGCCGGCTAGGAGCTACTGGATCCGGGCTACAGGCTGCCGGCTACGGGCTACTGGCCACAGGATCCACCTACGGGCAGCAGGAGCCGGCTAGGAGCTACTGGATCCGGGCTACAGGCTGCCGGCTACGGACTACTGGCTACCGGATCCACCTACGGGCTGCAGGAGCCGGCTAGGAGCTACTGGATCCGGGCTACAGGCTGCCGGCTACGGGCCACTGGCCACAGGATCCACCTACGGGCTGCAGGAGCCGGCTAGGAGCTACTGGATCCGGGCTACAGGCTGCCGGCTACGGACTACTGGCTACAGGATCCACCTACGGGCTACAGGAGCCGGCTAGGAGCTACTGGATCCGGGCTATAGGCTGCCGGCTACGGGCTACTGGCTACAGGATCCACCTACGGGCTGCAGGAGCCGGCTAGGAGCTACTGGATCCGGGCTAAAGGCAGCCGGCTACGGACTACTGGCTACAGGATCCACCTACGGGCTGCAGGAGCCGGCTAGGAGCTACTGGATCCGGGCTACAGGCTGCCGGCTACCGGGCTACTGGCTACAGGATCCGGCTCGTTCCTGTAGCCCGAAGCCGGTTCCTGTAGCCCGTAGCCCGGTTCCTGCAGCCCGTAGCCGGATTTTGCAGCCCGTAGCCCGCTTCCTGTAGCCCGTAGCCGGTTCCTGCAGCCCGTAGCTGGTACCTGTAGCCCGTAACGCGGTTCCAGTAGCCCGTAGCCCGGTTCCAGTAACCCGTAGCCGGTTCCTGTAGCCCGTAGCCCGGTTCCTGCAGCCCGTAGCCGGATTTGGCAGCCCGTTGCCCGGTTCCTGCAGCCCGTAGCTGGTTCCTGCTGCCCGTATCCGGTTCATGTAGCCCGTAGCCCGCAGCCCGCTTCCTGTAGCCCGTAGCCGGTTCCTGCAGCCCGTAGCTGGTACCTGTAGCCCGTAACGCGGTTCCAGTAGCCCGTAGCCCGGTTCCTGTAGCCCGTAGCCCGGTTCCAGTATCCCGTAGCTGGTTCCTGCTGCCCGTATCCGGTTCCTGTAGCCCGTAGCTGGTTGCTGTAGCCCGTAGCCCGGTTCCTGTAGCCTGTAGCTGGTTCCTGTAGCCCGTAGCCCGGTTCCTGGAGCCCGTAGCCGGATCCTGTAGCCCGTAGCACGGTTCCTGTAGCCCGTAGCTGGTTCCTGCTGCCCGTATCCGGTTCCTGTAGCCCGTAGCTGGTTGCTGTAGCCCGGTTCCTGTAGCCCGTATCCGGTTCCTGCTGCCCGTATCCGGTTCCTGTAGCCCGTAGCCGGATCCTGTAGCCCGTAGCCCGGTTCCTGTAGCCCGTAGCTGGTTCCTGCTGCCCGTATCCGGTTCCTGTAGCCCGTAGCCGGATCCTGTAGCCCGTAGCTCGGTTCCTGTAGCCCGTAGCTCGGTTCCTGTAGCCCGTAGCTGGTTCCTGCTGCCCGTAGCCCGGTCCCAGTAGCCCGTAGCTGGTTCCTGCAGCCCGTAGCCCGGTTCCTGTAGCTCGTAGCCCGGTTCCAGTAGCCCGTAGCTGGTTCCTGCTGCCCGTATCCGGTTCCTGTAGCCCGTAGCCGGATCCTGTAGCCCGTAGCTCGGTTCCTGTAGCCCGTAGCTCGGTTCCTGTAGCCCGTAGCTGGTTCCTGCTGCCCGTAGCCCGGTTCCTGTAGCTCGTAGCCCGGTTCCAGTAGCCCGTAACTGGTTCCTGCAGCCCGTAGCCCGGTTCCTGTAGCCCGTAGCTGGTTCCTGCTGCCCGTATCCGGTTCCTGTAGCCCGTAGCCGGATCCTGTAGCCCGTAGCCCGGTTCCTGTAGCCCGTAGCCCGGTCCCAGTAGCCCGTAGCTGATTCCAGTAGCCCGTATCCGGTTCCTGTAGCCCGTAGCTCGGTTCCTGTAGCCCGTAGCTGGTTCCTGCTGCCCGTAGCTCGGTTCCTGTAGCCCGTAGCTGGTTCCTGCTGCCCGTATCCGGTTCCTGTAGCCCGTAGCCGGATCCTGTAGCCCGTAGCCCGGTTCCTGTAGCCCGTAACTGGTTCCTGCAGCCCGTAGCCCGGTTCCTGTAGCCCGTAGCTGGTTCCTGCTGCCCGTATCCGGTTCCTGTAGCCCGTAGCCGGATCCTGTAGCCCGTAGCCCGGTTCCTGTAGCCCGTAGCCCGGTCCCAGTAGCCCGTAGCTGATTCCAGTAGCCCGTATCCGGTTCCTGTAGCCCGTAGCTCGGTTCCTGTAGCCCGTAGCTGGTTCCTGCTGCCCGTAGCTCGGTTCCTGTAGCCCGTAGCTGGTTCCTGCTGCCCGTATCCGGTTCCTGTAGCCCGTAGCCGGATCCTGTAGCCCGTAGCCCGGTTCCTGTAGCCCGTAGCCCGGTCCCAGTAGCCCGTAGCCCGTAGCCCGGTTCCTATAGCCCGTAGCTGGTTCCTGCAGCCCGTAGCCCGGTTCCTGTAGCCCGTAGCTGGTTCCTGCTGCCCGTATCCGGTTCCTGTAGCCCGTAGCCGGATCCTGTAGCCCGAGGCCGGTTCCTGTAGCCCGTAGCCCGGTCCCAGTAGCCCGTAGCTGATTCCAGTAGCCCGTAGCTGGTTCCTGCAGCCCGTAGCCGGTTCCTGTAGCCCGTAGCCGGATCCTGTAGCCCGTAGCTCGGTTCCTGTAGCCCGTAGCTGATTCCAGTAGCCCGTAACTGGTTCCTGCAGCCCGTAGCCCGGTTCCTGTAGCCCGTAGCTGGTTCCTGCTGCCCGTATCCGGTTCCTGTAGCCCGTAGCCGGATCCTGTAGCCCGTAGCCCGGTTCCTGTAGCCCGTAGCCCGGTCCCAGTAGCCCGTAGCTGATTCCAGTAGCCCGTATCCGGTTCCTGTAGCCCGTAGCTCGGTTCCTGTAGCCCGTAGCTGGTTCCTGCTGCCCGTAGCTCGGTTCCTGTAGCCCGTAGCTGGTTCCTGCTGCCCGTATCCGGTTCCTGTAGCCCGTAGCCGGATCCTGTAGCCCGTAGCCCGGTTCCTGTAGCCCGTAGCCCGGTCCCAGTAGCCCGTAGCCCGTAGCCCGGTTCCTATAGCCCGTAGCTGGTTCCTGTAGCCCGTAGCCCGGTTCCTGTAGCCCGTAGCTGGTTCCTGCTGCCCGTATCCGGTTCCTGTAGCCCGTAGCCGGATCCTGTAGCCCGTAGCTCGGTTCCTGTAGCCCGTAGCTCGGTTCCTGTAGCCCGTAGCTGGTTCCTGCTGCCCGTAGCCCGGTCCCAGTAGCCCGTAGCTGGTTCCTGCAGCCCGTAGCCCGGTTCCTGTAGCTCGTAGCCCGGTTCCAGTAGCCCGTAGCTGGTTCCTGCTGCCCGTATCCGGTTCCTGTAGCCCGTAGCCGGATCCTGTAGCCCGTAGCTCGGTTCCTGTAGCCCGTAGCTCGGTTCCTGTAGCCCGTAGCTGGTTCCTGCTGCCCGTAGCCCGGTTCCTGTAGCTCGTAGCCCGGTTCCAGTAGCCCGTAACTGGTTCCTGCAGCCCGTAGCCCGGTTCCTGTAGCCCGTAGCTGGTTCCTGCTGCCCGTATCCGGTTCCTGTAGCCCGTAGCCGGATCCTGTAGCCCGTAGCCCGGTTCCTGTAGCCCGTAGCCCGGTCCCAGTAGCCCGTAGCTGATTCCAGTAGCCCGTATCCGGTTCCTGTAGCCCGTAGCTCGGTTCCTGTAGCCCGTAGCTGGTTCCTGCTGCCCGTAGCTCGGTTCCTGTAGCCCGTAGCTGGTTCCTGCTGCCCGTATCCGGTTCCTGTAGCCCGTAGCCGGATCCTGTAGCCCGTAGCCCGGTTCCTGTAGCCCGTAACTGGTTCCTGCAGCCCGTAGCCCGGTTCCTGTAGCCCGTAGCTGGTTCCTGCTGCCCGTATCCGGTTCCTGTAGCCCGTAGCCGGATCCTGTAGCCCGTAGCCCGGTTCCTGTAGCCCGTAGCCCGGTCCCAGTAGCCCGTAGCTGATTCCAGTAGCCCGTATCCGGTTCCTGTAGCCCGTAGCTCGGTTCCTGTAGCCCGTAGCTGGTTCCTGCTGCCCGTAGCTCGGTTCCTGTAGCCCGTAGCTGGTTCCTGCTGCCCGTATCCGGTTCCTGTAGCCCGTAGCCGGATCCTGTAGCCCGTAGCCCGGTTCCTGTAGCCCGTAGCCCGGTCCCAGTAGCCCGTAGCTGGTTCCTGCAGCCCGTAGCCCGGTTCCTGTAGCCCGTAGCTGGTTCCTGCTGCCCGTATCCGGTTCCTGTAGCCCGTAGCCGGATCCTGTAGCCCGAGGCCGGTTCCTGTAGCCCGTAGCCTGGTCCCAGTAGCCCGTAGCTGATTCCAGTAGCCCGTAGCTGGTTCCTGCAGCCCGTAGCCGGTTCCTGTAGCCCGTAGCCGGATCCTGTAGCCCGTAGCTCGGTTCCTGTAGCCCGTAGCTGATTCCAGTAGCCCGTAACTGGTTCCTGCAGCCCGTAGCCCGGTTCCTGTAGCCCGTAGCTGGTTCCTGCTGCCCGTATCCGGTTCCTGTAGCCCGTAGCCGGATCCTGTAGCCCGTAGCCCGGTTCCTGTAGCCCGTAGCCCGGTCCCAGTAGCCCGTAGCTGATTCCAGTAGCCCGTATCCGGTTCCTGTAGCCCGTAGCTCGGTTCCTGTAGCCCGTAGCTGGTTCCTGCTGCCCGTAGCTCGGTTCCTGTAGCCCGTAGCTGGTTCCTGCTGCCCGTATCCGGTTCCTGTAGCCCGTAGCCGGATCCTGTAGCCCGTAGCCCGGTTCCTGTAGCCCGTAGCCCGGTCCCAGTAGCCCGTAGCCCGTAGCCCGGTTCCTATAGCCCGTAGCTGGTTCCTGTAGCCCGTAGCCCGGTTCCTGTAGCCCGTAGCTGGTTCCTGCTGCCCGTATCCGGTTCCTGTAGCCCGTAGCCGGATCCTGTAGCCCGTAGCTCGGTTCCTGTAGCCCGTAGCTCGGTTCCTGTAGCCCGTAGCTGGTTCCTGCTGCCCGTAGCCCGGTCCCAGTAGCCCGTAGCTGGTTCCTGCAGCCCGTAGCCCGGTTCCTGTAGCTCGTAGCCCGGTTCCAGTAGCCCGTAGCTGGTTCCTGCTGCCCGTATCCGGTTCCTGTAGCCCGTAGCCGGATCCTGTAGCCCGTAGCTCGGTTCCTGTAGCCCGTAGCTCGGTTCCTGTAGCCCGTAGCTGGTTCCTGCTGCCCGTAGCCCGGTTCCTGTAGCTCGTAGCCCGGTTCCAGTAGCCCGTAACTGGTTCCTGCAGCCCGTAGCCCGGTTCCTGTAGCCCGTAGCTGGTTCCTAATGCCCGTATCCGGTTCCTGTAGCCCGTAGCCGGATCCTGTAGCCCGTAGCCCGGTTCCTGTAGCCCGTAGCCCGGTCCCAGTAGCCCGTAGCTGATTCCAGTAGCCCGTATCCGGTTCCTGTAGCCCGTAGCTCGGTTCCTGTAGCCCGTAGCTGGTTCCTGCTGCCCGTAGCTCGGTTCCTGTAGCCCGTAGCTGGTTCCTGCTGCCCGTATCCGGTTCCTGTAGCCCGTAGCCGGATCCTGTAGCCCGTAGCCCGGTTCCTGTAGCCCGTAACTGGTTCCTGCAGCCCGTAGCCCGGTTCCTGTAGCCCGTAGCTGGTTCCTGCTGCCCGTATCCGGTTCCTGTAGCCCGTAGCCGGATCCTGTAGCCCGTAGCCCGGTTCCTGTAGCCCGTAGCCCGGTCCCAGTAGCCCGTAGCTGATTCCAGTAGCCCGTATCCGGTTCCTGTAGCCCGTAGCTCGGTTCCTGTAGCCCGTAGCTGGTTCCTGCTGCCCGTAGCTCGGTTCCTGTAGCCCGTAGCTGGTTCCTGCTGCCCGTATCCGGTTCCTGTAGCCCGTAGCCGGATCCTGTAGCCCGTAGCCCGGTTCCTGTAGCCCGTAGCCCGGTCCCAGTAGCCCGTAGCCCGTAGCTCGGTTCCTGTAGCCCGTAGCTGGTTCCTGCAGCCCGTAGCCCGGTTCCTGTAGCCCGTAGCTGGTTCCTGTAGCCCGAGGCCGGTTCCTGTAGCCCGTAGCCCGGTCCCAGTAGCCCGTAGCTGATTCCAGTAGCCCGTAGCTGGTTCCTGCAGCCCGTAGCCGGTTCCAGTAGCCCGTAGCTGGTTCCTGCAGCCCGTAGCCCGGTTCCTGTAGCCCGTAGCCCGGTTCCTGTAGCCCGTAGCTGGTTCCTGCAGCCCGTAGCTGGTTCCTGTAGCCAGTAGCTGGTTCCTGTAGACCGTAGCCCGCTTCCTGTAGCCCGTAACCCGGTTCCAGTAACCCGTAGCCCGGTTCCTGTAGCCCGTAGCTGGTTCCAGTAGCCTGTAGCCCGGTTCCTGTAGCCCGTAGCTTGTTCCTGCTGCCCGTATCCGGTTCCTGTAGCCCGTAGCCCGGATCCAGAAGCTCCTAGCCGGCTCCTGCAGCCCGTAGGTGGATCTTGTAGCCAGTAGTCCGTAGCCGGCAGCCTGTAGCCCGGATCCAGTAGCTCCTAGCCGGCTCCTTCAGCCCGTAGGTGGATCTTGTAGCCAGTAGCCCGTAGCCGGCAGCCTGAAGCCCGGATCCAGTAGCTCCTAGCCGGCTCCTGCAGCCCGTAGGTGGATCCTGTAGCCAGTAGTCCGTAGCCGGCAGCCTGTAGCCCGGATCCTGCTGCTCCCAGCCGGCTCCTGCAGCCCGTAGGTGGATCCTGTGGCCAGTAGCCCGTAGCCGGCAGCCTGTAGCCCGGATCCAGTAGCTCCTAGCCGGTTTCTGTAGCCCGTAGGTGGATCCTGTGGCCAGTAGCCCGTAGCCGGCAGCCTGTAGCCCGGATCCAGTAGCTCCTAGCCGGCTCCTGCAGCCCGTAGCTGGTTCCTGTAGCCAGTAGCTGGTTCCTGTAGACCGTAGCCCGCTTCCTGTAGCCCGTAACCCGGTTCCAGTAACCCGTAGCCCGGTTCCAGTAGCCTGTAGCTTGTTCCTGCAGCCCGTAGCCCGGTTCCTGTAGCCCGTAGCTTGTTCCTGCTGCCCGTATCCGGTTCCTGTAGCCCGTAGCCCGGATCCAGAAGCACCTAGCCGGCTCCTGCAGCCCGTAGGTGGATCCTGTAGCCAGTAGTCCGTAGCCGGCAGCCTGAAGCCCGGATCCAGTAGCTCCTAGCCGGCTCCTGCAGCCCGTAGGTGGATCCTGTAGCCAGTAGTCCGTAGCCGGCAGCCTGTAGCCCGGATCCTGCTGCTGCTAGCCGGCTCCTGCAGCCCGTAGGTGGATCCTGTGGCCAGTAGCCCGTAGCCGGCAGCCTGTAGCCCGGATCCAGTAGCTCCTAGCCGGCTCCTGCAGCCCGTAGGTGGATCCTGTAGCCAGTAGCCCGTAGCCGGCAGCATGTAGCCCGGATCCTGCTGCTCCTAGCCGGCTCCTGCAGCCCGTAGGTAGATCCTGTGGCCAGTAGCCCGTAGCCGGCAGCCTGTAGCCCGGATCCAGTAGCTCCTAGCAGGCTCCTGCAGCCCGTAGGTGGATCCTGTAGGCAGTTGCCCGTAGCCGGCAGCCTGTAGCTCTGATCCTGCTGCTCCTGCTGCTCCCAGCCGGCTCCTGCAGCCCGTAGGTGGATCCTGTGGCCAGTAGCCCGTAGCCGGCAGCCTGTAGCCCGGATCCAGTAGCTCCTAGCCGGTTTCTGTAGCCCGTAGGTGGATCCTGTGGCCAGTAGCCCGCAGCCGGCAGCCTGTAGCCCGGATCAAGTAGCTCCTAGCCGGCTCCTGCAGCCCGTAGGTAGATCCTGTGGCCAGTAGCCCGTAGCCGGCAGCCTGTAGCCCGGATCTAGTAGCTCCTAGCCGGCTCCTGCAGCCCGTAGGGGGATCCTGTAGCCAGTAGTCCGTAGCCGGCAGCCTGTAGCCCGGATCCTGCTGCTGCTAGCCGGCTCCTGCAGCCCGTAGGTGGATCCTGTGGCCAGTAGCCCGTAGCCGGCAGCCTGTAGCCCGGATCCAGTAGCTCATAGCCGGCTCCTGCAGCCCGTAGGGGGATCCTGTAGCCAGTAGTCCGTAGCCGGCAGCATGTAGCCCGGATCCTGCTGCTCCTAGCCGGCTCCTGCAGCCCGTAGGTAGATCCTGTGGCCAGTAGCCCATAACCGGCAGCCTGTAGCCCGGATCCAGTAGCTCCTAGCCGGCTCCTGCAGCCCGTAGGTGGATCCTGTGGCCAGTAGCCCGTAGCCGGCAGCCTGTAGCCCGGATCCAGTAGCTCCTAGCCGGCTCCTGTAGCCCGTAGGTGGATCCTGTAGCCAGTAGTCCGTAGCCGGCAGCCTGTAGCCCGGATCCAGTAGCTCCTAGCCGGCTCCTGTAGCCCGTAGGTGGATCCTGTAGCCAGTAGTCCGTAGCCGGCAGCCTGTAGCCCGGATCCAGTAGCTCCTAGCCGGCTCCTGCAGCCCGTAGGTGGATCCTGTAGCCAGTAGTCCGTAGCCGGCAGCCTGTAGCCCGGATCCAGTAGCTCCTAGCCGGCTCCTGTAGCCCGTAGGTGGATCCTGTGGCCAGTAGCCCGTAGCCCGTAGCCGGTTCCTGTAGCCCGTATCCAGCCGCCAGCCTGTAGCCCGGATCCAGTAGCTCCTAGCCGGCTCCTGCAGCCCGTAGGTGGATCCTGTAGCCAGTAGTCTGTAGCCGGCAGCCTGTAGCCCGGATCCAGTAGCTCCTAGCCGGCTCCTGTAGCCCGTAGGTAGATCCTGTAGCCAGTAGCCCATAGCCGGCAGCCTGTAGCCCGGATCCAGTAGCTCCTAGCCGGCTCCTGCAGCCCGTAGGTGGATCCTGTAGCCAGTAGCCGGTAGCCGGCAGCCTGTAGCCCGGATCCAGTAGCTCCTAGCCGGCTCCTGCATCCCGTAGGTGGATCCTGTGGCCAGTAGCCCGTAGCCGGCAGCCTGTAGCCCGGATCCAGTAGCTCCTAGCCGGCTCCTGCAGCCCTTAGGTGGATCCTGTAGCCAGTAGTCCGTAGCCGGCAGCCTGTAGCCCGGATCCAGTAGCTCCTAGCCGGCTCCTGTAGCCCGTAGGTTGATCCTGTGGCCAGTAGCCCGTAGCCGGCAGCCTGTAGCCCGGATCCAGTAGCTCCTAGCCGGCTCCTGCAGCCCGTAGGTGGATCCTGTAGCCAGTAGCCGGTAGCCGGCAGCCTGTAGCCCGGATCCAGTAGCTCCTAGCCGGCTCCTGCAGCCCGTAGGTGGATCCTGTGGCCAGTAGCCCGTAGCCGGCAGCCTGTAGCCCGGATCCAGTAGCTCCTAGCCAGCTCCTGCAGCCCGTAGGTGGATCCTGTAGCCAGTAGTCCGTAGCCGGCAGCCTGTAGCCCTGATCCTGCTGCTCCAGCCGGCTCCTGTAGCCCGTAGGTGGATCCTGTGGCCAGTAGACCGTAGCGGGTAGCCTGTAGCCCTGATCCTGCTGCTCCTAGCCGGCTCCTGCAGCCCGTAGGTGTATAGGCCGTAGGTGGATCCTGTAGCCAGTAGTCCGTAGCCGGCAGCCTGTAGCCCTGATCCTGCTGCTCCTAGCCGGCTCCTGTAGCCCGTAGGTGGATCCTGTGGCCAGTAGACCGTAGCGGGTAGCCTGTAGCCCTGATCCTGCTGCTCCTAGCCGGCTCCTGTAGCCCATAGGTGGATCCTAAAGCCAGTAGACCGTAGCCGGCAGCCTGTAGCCCTGATCCTGCTGCTCCTAGCCGGCTCCTGTAGCCCGTAGGTGGATCCTGTAGCCAGTAGTCCGTAGCGGGTAGCCTGTAGCCCTGATCCTGCTGCTCCTAGCCGGCTCCTGTAGCCCGTAGGTGGATCCTGTGGCCAGTAGACCGTAGCGGGTAGCCTGTAGCCCTGATCCTGCTGCTCCTAGCCGGCTCCTGCAGCCCGTAGGTGTATAGCCCGTAGGTGGATCCTGTAGCCAGTAGTCCGTAGCGGGTAGCCTGTAGCCCTGATCCTGCTGCTCCTAGCCGGCTCCTGTAGCCCATAGGTGGATCCTGTAGCCAGTAGACCGTAGCGGGTAGTCTGTAGCCCTGATCCTGCTGCTCCTAGCCGGCTCCTGCAGCCCGTAGGTGTATAGCCCGTAGGTGGATCCTGTAGCCAGTAGTCCGTAGCGGGTAGCCTGTAGCCCTGATCCTGCTGCTCCTAGCCGGCTCCTGTAGCCCATAGGTGGATCCTAAAGCCAGTAGACCGTAGCCGGCAGCCTGTAGCCCTGATCCTGCTGCTCCTAGCCGGCTCCTGTAGCCCGTAGGTGGATCCTGTGGCCAGTAGCCCGTAGCCGGCAGCCTGTAGCCCGGATCCAGTAGCTCCTAGCCAGCTCCTGCAGCCCGTAGGTGGATCCTGTATCCAGTAGTCCGTAGCCGGAGCCCGGATCCAGTAGCTCCTAGCCGGCTCCTGTAGCCCGTAGGTGGATCCTGTAGCCAGTAGTCCGTAGCGGGTAGCCTGTAGCCCTGATCCTGCTGCTCCTAGCCGGCTCCTGCAGCCCGTAGGTGGATCCTGTAGCCAGTAGTCCGTAGCCGGCAGCCTGTAGCCCTAATCCTGCTGCTCCTAGCCGGCTCCTGTAGCACGTAGGTGGATCCTGTGGCCAGTAGACCGTAGCGGGTAGCCTGTAGCCCTGATCCTGCTGCTCCTAGCCGGCTCCTGTAGCCCATAGGTGGATCCTAAAGCCAGTAGACCGTAGCCGGTAGCCTGTAGCCCTGATCCTGCTGCTCCTAGCCGGCTCCTGTAGCCCGTAGGTGGATCCTGTAGCCAGTAGTCCGTAGCGGGTAGCCTGTAGCCCTGATCCTGCTGCTCCTAGCCGGCTCCTGTAGCCCGTAGGTGGATCCTGTGGCCAGTAGACCGTAGCGGGTTGCCTGTAGCCCTGATCCTGCTGCTCCTAGCCGGCTCCTGTAGCCCGTAGGTGGATCCTGTAGCCAGTAGACCGTAGCGGGTAGCCTGTAGCCCTGATCCTGCTGCTCCTAGCCGGCTCCTGCAGCCCGTAGGTGGATCCTGTAACCAGTAGTCCGTAGCCGGCAGCCTGTAGCCCTGATCCTGCTGCTCCTAGCCGGCTCCTGCAGCCCGTAGGTGGATCCTGTGGCCAGTAGACCGTAGCGGGTAGCCTGTAGCCCTGATCCTGCTGCTCCTAGCCGGCTCCTGCAGCCCGTAGGTGGATCCTGTAGCCAGTAGTCCGTAGCCGGCAGCCTGTAGCCCGGATCCAGTAGCTCCTAGCCGGCTCCTGCAGCCCGTAGGTGGATCCTGTAGCCAGTAGCCCGTAGCCGGCAGCCTGTAGCCCGGATCCAGTAGCTCCTAGCCGGCTCCTGCAGCCCGTAGGTGGATCCTGTGGCCAGTAGCCCGTAGACGGCAGCCTGTAGCCCTGATCTCGTAGCTCCTAGCCGGCTCCTATAGCCCGTAGGTGGATCCTGTAGCCAGTAGTCCGTAGCCGGCTGCCTGTAGCCCTGATTCTGCTGCTCCCTAGCCGGCTCCTGTAGCCCGTAGGTGGATCCTATAGCCAGTAGCCCGTAGACGGCAGCCTATAGCCCGGATCCAGTAGCTCCTAGCCGGCTCCTGCAGCCCGTAGGTGGATCCTGTAGCCAGTAGCCCGTAGCCGGCAGCCTGTAGCCCGGATCCAGTAGCTCCTAGCCGGCTCCTGCAGCCCGTAGGTAGATCCTGTAGCCAGTAGTCCGTAGCGGGTAGCCTGTAGCCCTGATCCTGCTGCTCCTAGCCGGCTCCTGCAGCCCGTAGGTGGATCCTGTAGCCAGTAGTCCGTAGCCGGCAGCCTGTAGCACGGATCCAGTAGCTCGCAACCGGCTCCTGTAGCTCGTAGGTGGATCCTGTGGCCAGTAGCCCGTAGCCGGAAGCCTGTAGCCCGGATCCTGCAGCTCCTAGCCGGCTCCTGTAGCCCGTAGGTGGATCCTATAGCCAGTAGTCCGTAGCCGGCAGCCTGTAGCACGGATCCAGTAGCTCGCAACCGGCTCCTGTAGCTCGTAGGTGGATCCTGTGGCCAGTAGCCCGTAGCCGGCAGCCTGTAGCCCGGATCCTGCTGCTCCTAGCCGGCTCCTGTAGCCCGTAGGTGGATCCTGTAGCCAGTAGTCCGTAGCCGGCAGCCTGTAGCCCTGATCCTACTGCTCCTAGCCGGCTCCTGTAGCCCGTAGGTGGATCCTGTGGCCAGTAGCCCGTAGACGGCAGCCTTTAGCCCGGATCCAGTAGCTCCTAGCCGGCTCCTGCAGCCCGTAGGTGGATCCTGTAGCCAGTAGCCCGTAGCCGGCAGCCTGTAGCCCGGATCCAGTAGCTCCTAGCCGGCTCCTGCAGCCCATAGGTGGATCCTGTAGCCAGTAGTCCGTAGCGGGTAGCCTGTAGCCCTGATCCTGCTGCTCCTAGCCGGCTCCTGCAGCCCGTAGGTGGATCCTGTAGCCAGTAGCCCGTAGCCGGCAGCCTGTAGCACGGATCCAGTAGCTCGCAACCGGCTCCTGTAGCTCGTAGGTGGATCCTGTGGCCAGTAGCCCGTAGCCGGCAGCCTGTAGCCCGGATCCTGCTGCTCCTAGCCGGCTCCTGTAGCCCGTAGGTGGATCCTGTAGCCAGTAGTCCGTAGCCGGCAGCCTGTAGCCCGGATCCAGTAGCTCGCAGACGGCTCCTGTAGCTCGTAGGTGGATCCTGTGGCCAGTAGCCCGTAGCCGGCAGCCTGTAGCCCGGATTCTGCTGCTCCTAGCCGGCTCCTGTAGCCCGTAGGTGGATCCTGTAGCCAGTAGTCCGTAGCCGGCAGCCTGTAGCCCTGATCCTACTTTTCCTAGCCGGCTCCTGTAGCCCGTAGGTGGATCCTGTGGCCAGTAGCCCGTAGACGGCAGCCTGTAGCCCGGATCCAGTAGCTACTAGCCGGCTCCTGCAGCCCGTAAGTGGATCCTGTAGCCAGTAGCCCGTAGCCGGCAGCCTGTAGCCCGGATCCAGTAGCTCCTAGCCGGCTCCTGCAGCCCGTAGGTGGATCCTGTAGCCAGTAGTCCGTAGCGGGTAGCCTGTAGCCCTGATCCTGCTGCTCCTAGCCGGCTCCTGCAGCCCGTAGGTGGATCCTGTAGCCAGTAGTCCGTAGCGGGTAGCCTGTAGCCCTGATCCTGCTGCTCCTAGCCGGCTCCTGTAGCCCGTAGGTGGATCCTGTAGCCAGTAGCCCGTAGCCGGCAGCCTGTAGCCCGGATCCAGTAGCTCCTAGCCGGCTCCTGCAGCCCGTAGGTGGATCCTGTGGCCAGTAGCCCGTAGACGGCAGCCTGTAGCCCTGATCTCGTAGCTCCTAGCCGGCTCCTATAGCCCGTAGGTGGATCCTGTAGCCAGTAGTCCGTAGCCGGCAGCCTGTAGCCCTGATCCTACTGCTCCTAGCCGGCTCCTGTAGCCCGTAGGTGGATCCTGTGGCCAGTAGCCCGTAGACGGCAGCCTATAGCCCGGATCCAGTAGCTCCTAGCCGGCTCCTGCAGCCCGTAGGTGGATCCTGTAGCCAGTAGCCCGTAGCCGGCAGCCTGTAGCCCGGATCCAGTAGCTCCTAGCCGGCTCCTGCAGCCCGTAGGTAGATCCTGTAGCCAGTAGTCCGTAGCGGGTAGCCTGTAGCCCTGATCCTGCTGCTCCTAGCCGGCTCCTGCAGCCCGTAGGTGGATCCTGTAGCCAGTAGTCCGTAGCCGGCAGCCTGTAGCCCGGATCCAGTAGCTCCTAGCCGGCTCCTGTAGCTCGTAGGTGGATCCTGTAGCCAGTAGTCCGTAGCCGGTTGCCTGTAGCCCTGATTCTGCTGCTCCTAGCCGGCTCCTGTAGCCCGTAGGTGGATCCTGTAGCCAGTAGTCCGTAGCCGGCAGCCTGTAGCCCGGATCCAGTAGCTCCTAGCCGGCTCCTGCAGCCCGTAGGTAGATCCTGTAGCCAGTAGTCCGTAGCGGGTAGCCTGTAGCCCTGATCCTGCTGCTCCTAGCCGGCTCCTGTAGCCCGTAGGTGGATCCTGTAGCCAGTAGCCCGTAGCCGGCAGCCTGTAGCCCGGATCCAGTAGCTCCTAGCCGGCTCCTGCAGCCCGTAGGTGGATCCTGTGGCCAGTAGCCCGTAGACGGCAGCCTGTAGCCCTGATCTCGTAGCTCCTAGCCGGCTCCTATAGCCCGTAGGTGGATCCTGTAGCCAGTAGTCCGTAGCCGGCAGCCTGTAGCCCTGATCCTACTGCTCCTAGCCGGCTCCTGTAGCCCGTAGGTGGATCCTGTGGCCAGTAGCCCGTAGACGGCAGCCTATAGCCCGGATCCAGTAGCTCCTAGCCGGCTCCTGCAGCCCGTAGGTGGATCCTGTAGCCAGTAGCCCGTAGCCGGCAGCCTGTAGCCCGGATCCAGTAGCTCCTAGCCGGCTCCTGCAGCCCGTAGGTTGATCCTGTAGCCAGTAGTCCGTAGCGGGTAGCCTGTAGCCCTGATCCTGCTGCTCCTAGCCGGCTCCTGCAGCCCGTAGGTGGATCCTGTAGCCAGTAGTCCGTAGCCGGCAGCCTGTAGCACGGATCCAGTAGCTCGCAACCGGCTCCTGTAGCTCGTAGGTGGATCCTGTGGCCAGTAGCCCGTAGCCGGCAGCCTGTAGCCCGGATCCTGCTGCTCCTAGCCGGCTCCTGTAGCCCGTAGGTGGATCCTGTAGCCAGTAGTCCGTAGCCGGCAGCCTGTAGCCCTGATCCTACTGCTCCTAGCCGGCTCCTGCAGCCCGTAGGTGGATCCTGTAGCCAGTAGTCCGTAGCCGGCAGCCTGTAGCACGGATCCAGTAGCTCGCAACCGGCTCCTGTAGCTCGTAGGTGGATCCTGTGGCCAGTAGCCCGTAGCCGGCAGCCTGTAGCCCGGATCCTGCTGCTCCTAGCCGGCTCCTGTAGCCCGTAGGTGGATCCTGTAGCCAGTAGTCCGTAGCCGGCAGCCTGTAGCCCTGATCCTACTGCTCCTAGCCGGCTCCTGTAGCCCGTAGGTGGATCCTGTGGCCAGTAGCCCGTAGACGGCAGCCTGTAGCCCGGATCCAGTAGCTCCTAGCCGGCTCCTGCAGCCCGTAAGTGGATCCTGTAGCCAGTAGCCCGTAGCCGGCAGCCTGTAGCCCGGATCCAGTAGCTCCTAGCCGGCTCCTGCAGCCCGTAGGTGGATCCTGTAGCCAGTAGTCCGTAGCGGGTAGCCTGTAGCCCTGATCCTGCTGCTCCTAGCCGGCTCCTGCAGCCCGTAGGTGGATCCTGTAGCCAGTAGTCCGTAGCGGGTAGCCTGTAGCCCTGATCCTGATGCTCCTAGCCGGCTCCTGCAGCCCGTAGGTGGATTCTGTAGCCAGTAGTCCGTAGCCGGCAGCCTGTAGCCCGGATCCAGTAGCTCCTAGCCGGCTCCTGCAGCCCGTAGGTGGATCCTGTGGCCAGTAGCCCGTAGCGGGAAGCCTGTAGCCCTGATCCTGCTGCTCCTAGCCGGCTCCTGTAGCCCGTAGGTGGATCCTGTAGCCAGTAGTCCGTAGCCGGCAGCCTGTAGCCCGGATCCAGTAGCTCCTAGCCGGCTCCTGCAGCCCGTAGGTGGATTCTGTAGCCAGTAGTCCGTAGCCGGCAGCCTGTAGCCCGGATCCAGTAGCTCCTAGCCGGCTCCTGCAGCCCGTAGGTGGATCCTGTAGCCAGTAGCCCGTAGCCGGCAGCCTGTAGCCCGGTTCCTGCAGCTCCTAGCCGGCTCCTGCAGCTTGCATCCTGTAGTCCGTATATCGCAGACCGTATCCTGAATACCGTATCCTGAATACCGTATCCTGAATACGGTATCCTGAATTCTGTATCCTTAATACAGTATCCGGAATACCGTAACCCGTAACCGTATCCCTTAGTATTTTTTACAGTTACAGTATTTTTCCTTTGAATCTGGACTCACCCGAAAAATACCGGCCCGATCGCCTCCCAGCTGCTGTGGTGGAAGCTCCAGTCGCTGTTGCAGATGCCCGTGCTGGTCAGCCGGATGACCCTCCTCCTCCGGCTCCTTCTGTGAGAGAATTCCGCTGAAAATACATGAAAAGTCGTTAGTTGCTAAATCCCGGAAGTTGGAAGGAAGAAGGATGAAGGCCAAGTTGAAAGCCAAAACCAAATTCCTGCTAAAAATTCCGCCTTAAAGTGCTGCCGTAGTTTATTAATTTGTGAATTATTTTTTAAATTAAGTATTTAAGATGGATGAGTTGTTAAAAGTTCAATAAAAATGCTGACAAAACCCGCATCTTTCTATTTTGTTGCAATTACTTAGCCAATCTCCTAGTGGCTCTGACTAACTAAGTTCCAACTGACTCAGCTGTCTGTTGGACTCGAACCAGGTAAGTCCTCGGATTGGAGGCACTTGCGTGTGATGAGTTTTGGTAAAGTCCCCCACGGCATGCGGGTTTCGTGGAAGCCACTCTCCCAGATACCGATTGGCGCCCGTCTCGCCACTGGGTGGCGATAATTCGCGGACAAGTTGGACAGTTCCCTCATGGCATTCCGGGAAATGGGAAAAATAGAAACGTTCCCCAACAACAACGACAGACCCCTGAAGCCCTCGCCACGTAGCGCCAAGATATGCAAAAGTTGGTCTTGTTTGCGAAAGGTTATCTATGTCGAGAGACGTTTTCCGCGTAAGTCCGATTGGTCGAGGGGGCAGTGGGAGTGGGAACCTAATGAATAAATTGAATGACTTGTGGGCCAATATTTACGCAATTACGAATGAAAAAAAGTGTCAAGAAAAACATATTCAAAACAGGAAATGCTACTGTTCTTTCAAAATATTTCAAGTGCTATGTTGATTTTTACTAAATAAATATGTGGTTTATGGCTAGTTTTTAAAGAAATTAGTTGTATTGGTTCTATTTGGTTATTATCTAATAGTTTTCCCAGAAAGGGAGACTAAATCTCTATGTAGGAAGCCCACATCCCGATCGGAATGATGAACTGCCTGTGCTTTTGGCGCCAAATGAGGTGTTCGGATCACTTCCCGACAACGACAACCAAAACTTGATCCACAATTGAAATCTTTCGGGAAGTCTTAGGGTCAAACGTGTCAGGCTTCACAAATTAGTTTTAATCATCAAGTCATTTAGTCATTTAATATTTAATTATTAGTGAATATATTTTTTTTTTTTTTACCTTTTTCGCAAAGTCTTTCCTTATCAAAATTAGGTCAAACTTGATGTAGGTACTTTTTGTGATTAGGCATACTGGAGGTGGTGCTGGTGGTGCCTGGTGGTGGTGCCTGGTGCTGGTGGAGCAACAACAACAACAACAAGAAGGCTTCCACAATTTATGAAGCTCTTTATTTATGAACTTTGTGGCTCTTGAATGATAAGAGTATGACTTCTTATCATCAACAACAACAAAATAAAAACTACATCAACTAAAACAAAAAAAAAAAAACAAAAAAATGAAAAAAAAAACTAAAACAAATCAGTTCTCCTTGAATTTTCTTCGAGTGGTTGCCGTGCGCTCGACAATCTTACTCTTATTTCATTCCACTTCCCAGTTGTTTTTTTTTTGTTAAAAAAAAAAAAACTAAACAGTTTCTGTGGGCAGATAAAATATTTTTGCAATGCGCCTGCTAATTGAGATAACAGGACATTGTATTATTTATAGACTAAATAGAAATAAAACCCCAAAGTCACATGCGCGGCGGTATAATGAATTTTAGATCTGCGATTGCTAAATATTTTCCGGTCTTATAAATCTCGATTTTATTGTGGGGGATTTTGATTAAATTCCTACTCTTTTTAATGGAATTTTTGCTTAGTACATACTAAATAAATAGCTAATAACATTAAAGTCTTATATTAAAATCTAGTAACAGCGGAAGAACTTTATTAATATTTTCTATTAATAAAATCCTCAATTTTTTATCGCTTTCCATGACTTTTAAGACTTTAAACATTTAATATTTTAATAATAAACCCCCCATAAAAAATTTCCCATATCGGGCATTTCCCATTTTTGGGCATTTCCGGACGGTTATACGGTTGCCAGTTCAATAAATTCACTTTGTACCCCCATCAGGGTATAAAAAAAAAAAAAAAAAAAAACTTTAAATAGTTTACCCTTATCTGGGGGAAAAAAAGAGTAGAGTCTTCCGACTTTAAACTGCCCCCAAAAAAAAAAAAACCAAAAATTGCCAATTCATAATTGTGAAATTCCTGCCAAAAAAAGAAGAGATGGCTATTGGACCTCGCCCTGTCTCGCTCTGGCCCAGTGTCCATCTCTCTCGCACACAATTTATTGTTGGCCAAGTTAATCGCGTGCCTGAAGTGCTCAGCTGGCTGTCAAATTATCAGCTGTTTCCCATTAATTACATGCCTCCTCCTCCCCCTCCACCTCCTCCTCCTCCTCCACCTCCTCCACCTCCTCCGGCCGTATCGCCAATACCAATATAAACGGAATCGAATCGAAATTTCCTAATTTCCTCGTTACTCATACGCACCGTTGCCGTGTCGAGCAAAAAACTTCCAAATTGTTGGCGTGTGGAGTAAAATCTACATAAAAAAAAACTCGCCTGATTACGCACAGAGATCTCCAATAGAATTTTTTTCCCATTTTTTTTTTTTGTGGAATCTGGATCAGTTAGTAGCTCGAGGACTGCTTGCGTAAATATTTCAAGTGCCTTGGCCGGCTGATAAGGTTGGAAAAAAAAAAAAAAAAAAAGCTATCAGCAGGTCTGGCAGCTGATTATAATATAATTATAATTCTGGTCTTGGCAACCGCACGCACAAATCGTTGAGATGGAAAACGTCACTGTTATCAGTCGCCTGCTCCTTATCACTCACTCTATGTGGCCCTATTTGCCTCTCACTCACCTGCTTTTTGTTCCCGCCATCTCACTCGCTCTCTGTTTAAATAAAAAAAAAAAGGTGAATCATCTGAAAGGAGAAAAAAAAAATTATCTATTAAAATTTTATGGAAATTTATGGAAAAGACTAAGCTTTTAATCTTTAATTGTTTTCTTTTAATTTTATGTTTTATAAATAAATCTTTAATATTTAAAATTAGCAAACTCCAAGCTCCTTATATATATTTTTTTTTAATAATATTTAAGCATTTTAATAACTAGAGATTTAACTTAAATGCCTTGTCATCGCCCCTTAAATCCCACACATCATGCTTAATATTTAAAAAAAATAAATAAAGATAATGCTTACTATTCCAAATCATATTAGATTTAGTTTTACTTTTTTTTAATAGTTTTTTTTTTTTTTATTGGTTACCTAAGCCATAAGCCTAATGAATTTCCCGGTCTGGGCCGATCGGTGAATAATATTCAGGCAAGTGATAAGTGATAAGCCATTTGGCGCCATCGCACTTCAAGTGGCATTGTGGCCGCTGACAGGCGCACCGATGGCTACGAGATACAAAGCACAGATAAAGATACGGATACACTTGGCTGGCAATTGAGATTTTGGGCTTTGAGAAACGCGAGAATACATTTTGAGTCTCTAATCCATTGGCAGTTAGGCCTAATTGGCCGCCCAATGCCAAATTTCCGAACTTTCTGTTTCCGGTAATGGGGATCACGACCTCTGGGTATTCGAATCTTGGCACTTTCGGAATCAAACATGTGTTCTGGCTGTGTCACTGTCAGTATCTCTGTATCTGTCGCTGCCCTAATGCATGGAGAATAAATCCCATTTGGTTACTAATTGAAATCCCCCCTTTTATGGCAATAGTCCGGTTGGTCCAAATGGTTCGATAATGGCCTTTAATGATTAACGATAAGAGGAGGAATTTTTCAAAAACTTCCTCCGACAACCGACAACAGAACATTTTGATAGTTTTTCTGGAATTTTTCGGTTTTTTCTAAACTTGGTACTTGGTTCTTTTATTTTAAACTTGATGAGTTGCTATGTCGTTTTCATAATTTATGAAAATTTAATGATTTAATCTTCTATTTAATCCTTGAATCTATTTAGTTTTTTTTTAATATTTAAACAAACAACTACCCATCATTTGGCAGTGTAATGCCAGGCACTATTTTCACGAGATAGCAGGGGGACATCTGTTTTTCCAGCCTGGCTCTCCTTATCAGCTAACGGCTTGGGCTTGGGGTCGCATTACAGCCCATAATTCACAATTCTATTGGCAAACTCCTTTGGCGACGATTGTCGTTAAACAAATTGCAACTAATTGGCGATTATCGACATCAGACATTGCGCATACGCCCCGTTTGCCACACCGACCGTGCTATTTGGGGCAGTTTTTGGCGAAGATCGCGCCACCAAACCAAACACTCAACACCCACTCGTCTGACACAGATTCCGCCATCATTTCACCTCTTCAAGAAGATCAATTTCGATATGGCCTGACGCATATAGGTTTTTGCAAGCATAGGCTAAATAGGCGACTAAATAGGCGGGAAAAGTGCTCGAGGAGGAAGAAATAAAAAAAAAGAAAAGAAACCAAAAGTAAAAGTCGTAGAAAAAGCCGGAAAACGCGTGTGACCTAGTTTATTTTCTATAATCGCCTAGCATTTAGCTTTTAAACATACAAACTATAGTATGCTCGTACATATATGTATATAAGTATGCTAGTATATAAACACACTTATATAGAGCCCATAAATAAGATTACTGATTACCGACGGTCGACAGAACCGTGGCTCATAAAATACAAAAAAAAAACTGTCGCCATCTGCCTATGAAATTCAATAGCTCTCCCACCCATACATATTTCTATACCTTTATGGGTAAGGCCTATGTCTACGCTAGCTACCTTATTTAGTAGCCAAAAAAGAATAAATACTATTTGCAAAATAATACTGAAATAATACTGAAAGTTCCATCAAGAAGTTATGCAAGAGAACCGCAAAAATCGGCTTTCGTTATGCTAAAGGTTGTTGCAATTAAACGAAAGAGTCGCAAGCGATTCGAAACGGTTCTCCGGCGAATGAATGAACCGAATGAATGCCAATATGAATGCAAATGAATGCGTTGCACAACCGAATGAGTGACATGCACATTCGATTATCAGTTCGATCGCAGCGATTTGTTCTCAAAGTATTATATTTTTAGTTGGCAGTTCAAGATTACAGTTTTTAATGAAGACTATAAATAGATTTTTTATTAGAAATATTACTAAAAGAGAGACTTCTTTAAGGTCTAATTGGATTATTTTATGAATAATTACAAAAATATCAGATAGGAATGGGATGGTAGACACATTTCTGCGGGTACTCATTTATGCTTTTTGTTTTGAGTTTTTAATTCTGAATTTTGAATACACTCACCGCCCAGAATGACTGATTGTTGGCTAAACAAACAAAAATATATATGTATATAGATATTGCGGCAAGGTAGCAACAACAACCGGGACAGAAACTACGCGAAAGGCGCCGCCTTGCTCAATTTGCATTATTCAAATGATGCGTAAAATCCCCCAGATCCCCAAAGACCAAGGGGGGTGGGGGCTAAAAGGGGGGTGGCCTGCCTATGGCAGGGGGAGGCAACCCTCCCAGGTCGCCACAAGTCGCCATTAGGCAGGCGCAATTGATTAGAAACAAAACACAAATGCAACAACCAAATCGGAGCGAACAGCCATTGCATAATTTCAACTCATTTTCTGATATTTCTGTAACTAGTTTCTGTAACTAGATATTTCTGTAACTAGTTATCCCCCCCCAGTTATCCGTAATATTATTTCCCTCCACTCCGGATACTCTTTCTAACGGATAAGGGAACTATTAGATAGGGCTGGGGGATAGAAACTATAATTATTTTATTTATTATTTTATTAAATTAAAAATAAATACTTGCCTATCCATTTCCATTTCTAATCTGCAAAATAATTAAATTAAATAAATTAATATTTAAAGATTAATTTTTCCACAACCTCTATTTTTTTTGTAAAATTTAATGCAAGGTATTAAGACTTCGGCCTAGTTAGTAGACCTCTATTTAATGTTTATTTTTTAGTCATTAAGTGCAAAATGCGCGGCAAATGCGACGCCGGCTGCTGCCTCTGTTGGCGTAGCTGTCGACGCTGACGCTGACGCTGGCGTTTGTAATGTGGTAAAGGTCCCGCACGTGTAAGTGCTACATGCCCCCACCCCCTGGCACACACACTCGCACACACACACACCCCAGCGGCAGAGGCAGTGAAAACTATTTTAAATACTATTTTTTTTTTTTTCATACATTGTTGCCGGCCAGAAACTGCGTAAAACATTTTTAATCGCACATGCCAGTGGCTCGTGTTATGGCAATTGTGTATGGTGGGTGGTGGTGGTGGGTGGTGGGTGGTGGGTGGTGGTTCTCTATGTGGTCAGTCGGGGGATGGGGGCTGGGGGCCTTGCCGGCGTAATGTTTACATCACACCAACATCGCCGTTCCGCCCGTCGACCATCGACGCGTGTGCGAATAAAAATATAAAATATATATATCTTTTTTTGGCGCATTTTCCCAAAATTTATGAAATCATTCGGGAATATTATTTTCAATTTCAAATCTGTTCAAATGAATTTAAGATGAAGAAAGAGTAAGGTTGCTTAGCTTTTATATTTTAGATTTAATTTTAGTTTTGGTCTTCAAAATATATATATTTTTAGCTTTTTATAATTATTTTAATCTCGTATAAATATTTTTATTTTTTTATGGCCACTCTTGAGCCAATCTTGAGTTTTTTCAAAAAAAATTGTTTTGAAAATATTTAGAAAATAATCTCTTTACTCTTTTGGTCATTTTTTATCATTAAAAAATATATAAGAATAGGAATTTAAATAAAGGAATGATTTTTTAATGAAATTACTTTGAATTAATTACAAATCTTCAAAGAGAGTTTAGTTTTTTGTTTTAATAATTACATAAATATTCACAATTTCATAATCTTATGATTATGATTTGAAATTAAGAATAATTGTTGATTATAAATACTTTTAGTTGAAAGTCAGTTAATTTGAATTATTTTGTTGGAGGTCTTGCAGCCTCAGAGCAGCCCCCAGAGCTGCCCCCTGCACTTAAGGGGGGGACTGAAGAGAGAATCTGTCAAAACTACGGGTCGCAACAAAGAGCCCCAAAAATGTTCCATCATTGAAATGAACGATTTGAGTTGGGTTCGCCAGACTCGGAAGAATAAATAAAACAAAATTTCTTTCTTGACGCTGCACAAAAATTAAAATTAAAGCGAATGGGGGTGGTGGTGGCTGAAACAAAACAAAAAAAACAAGTCTGTCTGCCTGTCAAATGTCAATGATGTATATTTAAGCCTTTTATTCGCAAGCGTCTTCTCCCTTTATTTATTTATTTTCCATTTTTTTTATGTATTAGGCACTCTCCTTAACATGCATCAGACATCAGCATCGTCCAGACAGTTGATTTCTTTATTCTATATATATATTTTTTTTTTTGGCCAAAAGAAGTCATTAAAAATGCACAGAATGTCAATGTAAAACGCTGATAATACGCAATTATGCATCTCGACTTGGAGTCTCCTGCCAGATAAATAACACGGTCCAAGGAAGCTAATGACAGTTGTGCGAAAATATAAAAAATGATGATGATGATGATGCCATGGATCCAAAGAGGATGGCAAGGGATACATGTATGTACCATACATTGTTTTTTGAATTTTATGTTCATTTTGCTCTCAAGAAAAAAGAGTTTTTTTGACTTTCTAAATAATTATTCAAGTTGTTTTATTATTATTTACATTTTTAATGAATGGTAGTTATTTTTAATCATTAAGGGAACTAAGAAATTTAAAAAGATATAGATTTCTAAAGGGGTAAACACTTTAATCATCTTTTAGGCTATTTATCTTAAAAATTGTTTAAAAATTATCAAAGGAAAGTATCTGTCCTAAAGAGACTTCTTAAGAAAGACTATTTCTAAGCTTCCAGTCAAGCTATAACACTTTTAGATCCCCAATACTTTTCATAAACTCTCCAAGTAAAAATTTCCCTCCTTTATTTTATCAATAAAAGAATATAATAATATTCGGCATAAAGTAGCCCCTGACATTCGTAGAATTCGGCACTCTTGACTTCCGCTTCGGCCCCAGATGACTTCCCGGAATCCGCAACCGTATATTGCCTTTCTGGATACCGACATGGGAATTCGAATAGAGGGGGGTGGGGGGGCAGTGGGGCCATAAATTGTCACAGCAATATTGTGTCACATCCTTGAGCAGCCGACAAAGCAAAATAAATCAAATCAAATTTGAAAATAATACCCCGAAT
The DNA here is from genome assembly GCA_035047585.1 of Drosophila monieri. NCBI lineage: Eukaryota > Metazoa > Arthropoda > Insecta > Diptera > Drosophilidae > Drosophila > Drosophila monieri. The sequence continues at coordinate 5,900,761 of JAWNPJ010000061.1, read as the reverse complement.
ACAGTAAAGCCGAAGCTGAGATTATCACATCCGCCTATGAATCAACTTTTATAAATATTTCCCTTTTATTTTTTTTTGGGAGAAAGAACTAGGCACACGATAAGCACTCTTGTCGAAGCTGACGCTATACATATATGCGAATATATATAGAAATATATATGTAATTGGGAGATCGGGGAAGATCTTAATCAGCCTCAATCAAATGCGAAAAAAGGTGTCCATTATGAACTAGTTGACTGGAGATGGATGGATATTGAGCTCGGGAATTATGTTTGGCATTTTGGGAATTGCCTTAATTATTTTCAAGCAGCGTATAATTAACATTTTATTTCAACCAGTAGGTGTTCTACTTTTCTTTTTTTTTTTTGTGAATAATTTTGCATCTACTTGACATTCTAATGAAAAAGTTGTTCTCATCGCGGACATGCCTTCAGTTCAATTAAATCAATCAGAACATCAAAGGCAACCCCGCCTATTAACTATTTGACATTTTTTTTTACATTTTTTTATAAATTTATTAATAAATTAGTTATTAGTTAAGTCTCTTTTTTTATTCCAGCATTCTTAGAATGGCGATTATCGGAATACTTTCGTTAGTCATTGCAGAAATTCCCTGGGCTTGGTTTATATTTTTCCCCACTTGATGTTTTTAGTATTTAAATTAGATTTAGTATTTTTTAGGCTTACCTTCTCTTCCACATGCCCTGTGACAAATGTGGCACCAGGTAATGAGGCCATCTGTATGTTGAATATATAGATGAATCGGATATGGGATCAGATATAGCTCATAGCTGGCCTATAGGATCTGTTGGCTTGTCCCAAAGCATTTGGCCATAAATCAGGCGGGGCGACGATCATGTACAAAGCCATGTTGTACATGCCTCGACTTCGGTTTCAGTTTCGGTTTCAACTCTTTTTTTTTTTTCTTTCGGTTTGCAGTTGTCAAAAATTCGCACATTCTGCTTCGGCTATGGAATTAAATGAATTTTTTCTTTTTTCGTTTTTGGTTTGGCTTGGCCTTCCCAAAAAAAATAAAATGCGTGAGTGCGTGTGGTGTGTTGTCATTGTCATGTAGCCGGCAATTAAAATTGATCCCCTTTTGCCTCGCAGAGACCTCCTCTGGCCCGCTTGGAATTGGCCAGGGCGGCTGTTAAATAATTTATGAAGTGCGTAAGGTTTCTGGCGCGCATTTCAAGCAGCTCTCTGGATCCCGAGTTCGATTCGAGTTGCCAGCCGAAAGCCAAATATTTGCGCATCGCTCACGCACTTTTTTTTTTTGGGGCTCTGGCGCTGATATGGATGGGTTTCGATATGGGCTTCAGCTTCATTTCTTTGGATACTCTTCAAAATCGAGGAAGCACTGGCAGTTTCTCGGTTTTCGGAGCTCTTCTTATAATTAAAACTTATTTTATGGTCACACTTTCACTCTCTAAATAGCATTTGGTCACACTTTCTAGAATTTGTTTTGCTTAAAAAATAATTAAAATATTTTTATAAAATAACATGGTCACATTTTTTACGTTATTCTTGGTCACATTCACAATTCTAGACTATTTTTAGACAAATAATTTAAAACTTTACAATTAAGCCTTACAATCCCTTAATAATATTGTTTTTTTTTTAACAAATTTTTAAATTATAAACCTAGAGCATTACCATCTTCGGCTATACTCGCTAGGCCTATGGCCCAACATGTTTCTTAAACATTTTTTATTTGTTTTGGGCTCATTTGGATTTGGTTTGGGTTTCTTGGCCGGAAAAATATTTGGCTGGGCTGCCTTTGACTATTTGACTTTGTTCGTTTTCTCATTAAACATTTTGGTCAAAATTTGCGATCTGCATGCAAATGTTACTGATTAGAGGGGGCGCCCAGTGGGCCATAAATCAATGGGCCATCCAGCCGAAAGACAACCACACGAGCCAAATGGCAGTGAAATCGAACACCGATAATGAAAACTGGAGCTGTAGAGGAGTTGGAGGGGTTTCTGTTAGCATTACTTACCTTTTGGTCTGTTTCTGTTTCTGTTTCTGAAGAGGTGGTCTTCGAGTTCCGGGTCTTCCTCATGCATTCCCCGTCGGGTTAAGATCACGAATGCTCGCTCAACCTTAGCACAGAGTCAGGCAGTTGTAAGAGGGTTGAAGGTTGTGGGGTCACTGAAAGAAAAGAATAGCTAAAGGGGGTTAGAAGAGTATTATCTAAATGGTATTCCTACCCGGTACTACCATGTTTCCATCTCCAAAAAGTACCAGCTATTATATATATTTTTCACTCACCATTTATTGTTCGCAGTGCATGGCGGGGAAGTGCTAAGCTTGCCACAGACGCCACAGAGAGTGGCAAGTAGAGCCTGATTAATTATGAATTGAGTGTGTCTGAGTCCAGTTCGCCTGCACTTGCACTTGTTGCACTTTCTGCACTTGTTGCACTTGCGGCACTTTTCATATTTTTACGCTTGCGGAGTTCGCCTGCAGACCATCGTCGACGTTGGAGTCGCCTTCCTCCTCGTCCTCCTCGCCCTCCTCGGATGGCTTCATATTGTCTGGTCGTCCCGCCGCTCCAGGGGCGTCGCCGATTGGGGGAGGGGGCGGCAAACAGAGGGAGTGGCTGCCAAGGGTAGGCATTCGAGCAACAACTTTTGTCACGCTAACCAGGCTGCCATAAAAAAAATGGTTTCAACAGGACTGTGTTTGGGTAAAAAAAAATGATTAAAAATGGTTAAAAAAAATATTAAAATTTTAAGTTTAAAATTAAATAATGGAAATAATAAATGTTATACAAATTATAAGACTTATTAGAAAATTAGTATTTATATTTTATGGCTTTTTTTTTAACTTGGAAATGTTAAAATATTCTAAATTTTTTAACTAAAAATATTTCAAAAAACTATAAACATCAAAAATACATAAATACAATATTTTTTATCATTTACAAAGTCAAATATTAAATTATTAGAGTTAAATTATTTTTAAAAAATATTCGTTTTAGTAATTTTATTTTTAGATAAATTGTAAAAAATAAAATAACATTTTATAATAGATTTGTGGAAATTTTTAAGCCAAAATGTCTGTATAAAATATATAATAAAATATTAAAAAAATAAAAACCACTAACCTTCCTTCCTGAAATCCGCTCCTGTCTTTACAGAGCACTTGCCACTTGCCACTTGCAACTTGCTGGGCCGCAATGATCATGCACTAATGCTCAGCGGCACGTCCCAGTATCTTTATCATATAAACGGTGCGATTTAAATTAATAATTAAAGCCCGCTTGTGGTTAAAAGTCTTTTGGCCCGGCCATCTGCCGCTGTTACAGGTTGCCAGTTGCAAGTTGCAAGCAGTACCTCCAGGTTGCAGGTGGATGGATGCCAATGGATTAGACTGCCCACCCCTTTGGCCATAAATCAACGGGGACATTGGGCTTGTCCCGGACTCTGGACTCTCAAGTCCCAAGCCAGAGTGCTCAGCCAAATGAAAAGAAGTTGCCAGTGCCCCTCGGAATCCATTATCCAATCCAAGTGGATATGTCTTGCATTATCCACTATCCACTGTACACTCTACACTATCCACTTTCCACGGACACAGACTGCGACGGCGACTGCCAGCTGTAAAAATATTAATTGATTCACTAAATAAATAGGGAAGGAGCTCATAAATAATTATTTGAATATGTGTAATGGTCTTGCAGGAAGCAGTTTTCTTCGGCGAGTGGCGGAGAGGCAATTTAAATAAACACGAAATATCTTTTTAGCTTATGTCTAGTTTCTTTTTTTTACATAAAATAAACAAAAATCAAATATACACTTATTGTGGAAGGGGTCTACCCCACTCTTCAAAGAGGTCTGCCTACGAAAGAGTTGGAAAAATTAAAAAAAAAAATATTCCGTTATTGGGTTTTGATGCAGATCGATAGGAAATCGATATACAAATCGATTAAGACATTGCTTGATAGAATCGGATGGAAATTGGCGGAGATATGGCCTTCCCAGAGGGATATAGTGGAAAATCCCACTTTCTGAAGGGATCTCCCCAGGAAAAGTTTGAAAAAATTCGAAAAAATATTCCATTCTTGGGTTTTGATGCAGATCGACGGGAAATCGATATACAAATCGATTAAGACATTGCTTGATAGAATCGGAGAAGAATTGGCGGAGATATGGCCTTCCCAGTGGGATATAAGGGAAAATCCCACTTTCTGAAGGGGTCTCCCCAGGAAGTTTGAAAAATTCGAAAAAATATTCCGTTCTTAGATTTTGATGGAAAACGATGGGAAATCGATATACAAATCGATTAAGACATTGTTTGATAGAATCGGAGAAGAATTGGCGGAGATATGGCCTTCCCAGAGGGATATAGGGGAAAATCCCACTTTCTGAAGGGGTCTCCCCAGGAAAAGTTTGAAAAAATTCGAAAAAATATTCCGTTCTTAGATTTTGATGGAAAACGATGGGAAATCGATATACAAATCGATTAAGACATTGTTTGATAGAATCGGATGGAAATTGGCGGAAATATGGCCTTCCCAGTGGGATATAAGGGAAAATCCCACTTTCTGAAGCGGTCTCCCCAGGAAAAGTTTGAAAAAATTCGAAAAAATATTCCGTTCTCGGGTTTTGATGCAGATCGACGGGAAATCGATATACAAATCGATTAAGACATTGTTTGATAGAATCGGTGAAGAATTGGCGGAGATATGGCCTTCCCAGTGGGATATAAGGGAAAATCCCACTTTCTGAAGGGGTCTCCCCAGGAAGTTTGAAAAAATTCGAAAAAATATTCCGTTCTTAGATTTTGATGGAAAACGATGGGAAATCGATATACAAATCGATTAAGACATTGTTTGATAGAATCGGAGAAGAATTGGCGGAGATATGGCCTTCCCAGTGGGATATAAGGGAAAATCCCACTTTCAGAAGGGGTCTCCCCAGGAAAAGTTTGAAAAAATTCGAAAAAATATTCCGTTCTTGGGTTTTGATGGAAAACGATGGGAAATCGATATACAAATCGATTAAGACATTGCTTGATAGAATCGGAGAAGAATTGGCGGAGATATGGCCTTCCCAGTGGGATATAAAATCCCACTTTCTGAAGGGGAAAACGATGGAAAACGATGGAAAATCGATATACAAATCGATTAAGGTACTCCTCGCAGGAATCGGATGGACATTGCCCGAGATACAGACAGTTGGACAGACGGACAGTGAGACGGACACCCGGACTTGCTTATATCGACCTGAAAGTTGATCCTGATCAGGAATATATATCCTTTGTGCATGAATCGATTGAAAAAGCCGCTTTTAGAGTAGTTTATTTTCGAAACTGTGCAACTATTTGGCCGACAGGGTCATCGTCATCAGGACAATGAACATGGAGTGGGCCAGGAGATTGAAGTCGGAGCCGAGGCCCTCCCAGTAGTAGTCGAGGATGAGGGAGCCGTAGCGGGCGGCGAAGGCGACGGCCGCCATGCCGCCGTACATGTTGCTCAGCTGGTTGACGCCGAGGAAGAGCATGGAGACGACATTCCCCAGCAGGGTCAGCTCCTTGAGGGTCTCGGTGGAGGTGTCCTCGTTGTCGCCCATTTTGGCCATCAGATCGTAGGCCAGGGGCACCACGAAGCAGCCATGAGCCAGCGCCAGGCCGGGATTGGTCGACTTCAGGTACAGCTCGATGTTGGTCAGTGGCAGCGGTACGATCTCCATGATGCCGGATGTGATCAATCGCAATCGGTTGCACTCGTCGTCGTCGTTGCTGGCGGCCCGGGCCACGCCCAGCAGACCGTGGACCAGGCTGAGGGCGGCGGCGGCATACCCGTAGGGCGTCTCCAAAGGTCGGAGCGTGTACATGGCATAGCCGGAGCTCACCACCAGCAGACTGTTGAAGAGGGCGTCCATCAGCAGCATGTTTCAGAGCGGCCAGTGTGTCCTGCGATCTTGTCCTCCGCCTCCTCTTCCTCATCCACCTCCTGAATCCTTTTTCGCCGTCTTTTCAATTCTCCACTTCTAATGCATATTTCCCTTTCCCTTTACTCTTTTTGAAGTATTTTTTAGGGCTTTGTTTTAGTGGCTTTGTTGTCTAATTAACTATTTTTTTTAAGCTTCAGCGGCTTGGACGGCGAGCACGGCAAATTTTGTGTCAGTTAGAACGTTTTAGCCCCATATCCTTGCCAGATGTGACTGACAGCTGGCTCGGGGATGGGATGATAAAGAGTTGACGTTGAGAAAATCTTTATTTTTAGAAGAAAAATTAAGAAATAATACAATTCTACCGGAAATAGTTCTTAAAATAGTTTTCCATAAGCAAAAATATCATAAAGTGTAGTTAGTTTTTAACTTTAGTTTTTTAGGAATTATATAATTTTTAACATAGAACATAGAATTTTAAGAATTATTAATAAAAAGAAATATATTACAAAAAAAAAAAACAAAATTTGTTCTTTATTTTAGGGATGGTTATGGTTTTCATTAATTCTTTAACCTTTTTTTTATTTCTTTCAACATAAAATACTCAAATTAATTAAAGGGAGTATTTAATGAAAAGAATTTTAAGCATTTTTAAAGACTTGACACTTTAAAAAAATAAATTTCAGACTAAAAAAAACTCTAAATAAAAATAATTACTAACTAACATGACTCTTAGTTCCTAGCTTAGTCTTTCTTAAAAAGTCTTTAAAATAAAATAGAATTAAAAAATAATAATTACCATTTAAGCAACCAAAAAATAATGAATAATCATACACACACATATATTTTATAAAATGTTGTACATTTTGTTGTTTTGGGACTCTCCTTCCATATACTCGAATGGTGGATATTTTTTGCGCTCCACAAGGCCAGTTGCCGGCGGTTCATTGGCTCAAAAAAATGGCTCAACAGCGAGATGGAAGGCTCAATAAACTTGCAATTAATGTTGGCAAATTAAAACGCAAAAATAAACATTAATTGTTTTGTCACACACTCGAAAAAGAACCAAAAAAAATAAAAATAAAGTGTTGCCATGTGAAACTTTAGCATCAAAGGAGAGATAGCCAAGAGGTCCAGCTGCGGGGATAACATTTTAACTTCAATTTACAACCAAAAAGGAAAGGAAAAAGGATAAAAAGCTTAATTTAAGAAGTTATTTTTAAGGAAAAAAAAAACACATTTTGAAACCAAAACATACAATTATTTAATGAATTAAAATTAATTTCCAAACAATTAAGGTATTCTTCTCTTAAAATTCATTGCCTACTTTTGAGGGGGGAGTCATAGTAGAGAGTGGGCGTGGCACTGGTAGGCGTAAATCTCGGTGGCGGATTGCTAATGAAACGGCGCCATTAAAACGGCCAACAAATGTGCGGAAAAGAGCTGCGAACACCGCGGATGGCCCATAATTTATGCATTTTAATTAATTGCCTTTGGGGGACCCCTTGGAAGTTTACGATGATTTCGCGGGATCACCTCCACCTCCCCGCCAGGGGGCTAATCATGTCGTCATTTGCATTTCAATGAATCGCAGGGGTTGCGAGATCCCTTCCTACCTTCCTTTTGGACCTCGAGGCGGGGGACTTGAGGAACAAAAACAGACAAAGTCATTTGTGCATTTAAAAGACGATCCATTTATTTTGTGAATCAAAGTCGCCAAGGCGAACAAAAAATAAAAATGCGACAAGGAATAAAAATAAATAAAAAGTGAAAGAGGAAAGAGGAAATAAGGCTGATAAGGCCAAAGGAAATACAGTATTTAATCGAAGTAGTTTTCTTTGAAGCTGAATTGGTTTTTTATTGGAGGCTTTAAAAAAATAAATATATATATTTTAGTTTAGTTTATTTACTAAAACAATATTTACTTTACTTTTCCAACTCTAAGCTTGTAATCTGTTATTAATTGACAAATAGTTGAAGCTTCATGTGAACCACAGTGCGTATGAGTGATATATTTTCAAGAAAATAATATTTTTAAAAAATTAAGTAAAACCTTTTCAATTTAAAAAACAAAATTGTATCCATAAAAATTAGGAAAAACTAAGAAACCCTACAAATTGTTTCATTTAATAAGAGTACACCACTGCGTATGAGTAATATTTTTTTCTAAAAAAAAATCTTAAATCTTAAAACAATGTTTTTTGGAAATAAAAACTAACAAAAAAAAAATAAGAATACAAACAAATTCTGAAACATACAACACTGCGTATGAGTAATAAAAGCTAATATTGCTTCAAATTCAAAAAAACCTTTAAAATATTTATTATTTTCACTAAAATTGATGGGCATTGATGGCATATTGAAAAACAATAAAATTATTAACCAAAAAAATAGGTAAGCCTCTTAATTGTAAAAGTGTACTACACTGCGTATGAGTGATATCGTTTCAAAAAATAGACTTAAAAAAAAAAACACATTTTTGAAACAGCTTGTTTAAGAAAGAGTAAACTTTAACATTAAGAAAAGTATAAAAATGAGCAAAAAAACCTCAAAAATATTAAACACCAAAAAAAGAACACACTGCGTATGAGTAATAAATGTTAAAAGACTTCTTTTAAAAGGAAAAAATCTATTTTTTGTTAATAAAATCCCTTAAAAATATCTCTCACTTGCTTCCCCGACCAGGTCCCACTGTACTTTTCTGCAACAACAATAACGAGCCATGCTAACCGCAGAAACATTTCAAAAATTTATGAAAAAGCAACACAAACAACAACAAAAATCAACAAAGCAGCGAAGCAGCAAAACAAAACAGAAACCAAAAAGGAAGCAATGCAAAAAAAAGAAAGAAAGAAACACAAACATACATATGCTTGTTTGTATGTTTTTGTAAAAAAAAAAAAATGGGGAAAAAAAATTAATTTGCGCCAAATGCGCCGGCGCAACGTTGTGCCCCCTTGGCAGCCCCCCTTCCGCCCCATCGACCCACTCTTTCCGCCGCCTGCTTGCAAGTTCAAAAACCTGCAGTGCTCCATCTCGCTCCCTCGTGACTCAGCCGGCTGAGCTGTCTGACTCGCAGTCGCAGTCGCCGTCGCAGTAGCGTCAGTCGGTTAAAAAAGCCGGCCGGCATTGCCATTTTTTCTCGTTTTTTTTTTTTTTGCATTATTTTTATTTTTTTATCTTTTTTGTTGTTGGCTGATGGCGCTGCCGCTACTTTTGCTCATTTTTTGTTGTTGTCTTGGCGTGTTTATTAAAAAAAAAAAAAAAAAGAATAAAAAATTAAACGCGATGCAGACGGCGGCGGCGTCGTTAAGCAAAAAAAAAAAAAAAAAAAAAAAAAAACAACTAAAATAAAAATATCGCAAAACAAAACAACGAAAAAGATGCATGCAAAATGAATGCGGACATCGGGGGACGCCAAAGAGTGCGAATACTGCTAATGAATGCGAATTGGAACAAAGAGGAGACCCAAAATGCAAACTATACGATACCCAGTACTGCTTAGTATTTTTTTTTTTTTAGCTAAGAGCTATTATTAATTATTTATAAAACTTTTAAAGACATTCTTAGCTTGTTTTCTTGCTTTCTGACCTTTTCTAATTAAAAATGGTTAGTATCTAGTTAATTAAAAAAGTTATTAATTATATAATTTTTATTTCAAAAGTCTAATTTTTCCATTAAACAATTTTTTGATCTTTTTTAATAGAAAAATCTTTATAACTCGGCCAATACTTGGCAGATCTCAAAATGTTATACCTTTCCGAACTCAGAACTTCAAGTAGAATCATTTTCAATCAAAACCAAACAATTAATAATTATATCATCATAATTTTTGACCAAAAAATAGTTAACATTTTTTTCCCTACATTTTTTAAAATTTTAGATGCAGATCGAAGGGGAAAGCATCTCTGATGAAAAAATGGTATTCAGTTTTTCAATCGGTTGAGAAAAAGTGAAAATATTTACTAAAAAGTAGAAGAAAAGCTTCGATTTCTGACAAATAAAAAATATTAAAAATAATACTCATTTTTTTGTTATTTTCTAATAGAAAAAAGTGAATAACTCTACTAGTAACTGTCTGATCAAAAAATGTTATACCTTCCCGAACTAAGAACTCCGAGTATCATAATTTTTGTTAAAAATCTTGCTACCTAATTTTTGACCAAAATTATGAATTTTTTCATAGCCCTCCAAAAATCGGGCATACCCTGGATCCCACGATATAGCTTGGGCCATATATCTTTAATGAGTGCCAGAGCCAGCCAATGTTTTCAAAAAAGAAACGGTCGAAAAGCCGCGATGCGACGCCAACGCAACCGGCATTTTTCGATACGTACTATATCTTCTATATGCCCGCCACAGATCTCACGATGCATCTGTATCTGTGACTCGAATTGTATCTCTGTATCTGTATCTGTATCTGCATGTGTATTTAAGCAACGGCGCGAAATTCAAAAAAAAAAAAAGCTGCAGAAACGTTTTTCTTTTATTTTCTGACGTTGTTGCGTTGCTGCATTGTTTTTGTACGTGATTTGTTTACGAATCTTAACAAACTGTGTACACAAAATGTTTTAAATTACCAAGAAAGGCGTCGTCCGTTCAAATATTAAGCCAACAAATACAAAATATTAACAGAAAAAAAAAATTAAGAGACAAAAAAGTCTCGGAAATCACGGCTTGCCATCTATTTGCACTCTCCAGCGGACTAAATCAATAATTGCGAAATGATCGCATTGAACAGGGCAGGCACTGAGAGAAATTAGAGGTGAAAGTTGGGGAAAATAATAATAATAACAATTATTATATAACAAAAAATAATAACAATAAATGGCATTCAAAAAAGGAAACACTCTAATAGAAACCCTGATTTTTAGTGTTCATAAGTTAGTAATTATTTTATTTAACTTTAAGTTAAATTTAAGAAAAAAAAAATTTAAAAAAAAAAAAAAATTACAAGAAAAACTTCGATTTCCGTCTCGTCTTATATAGCCTTGGGCCAGAACTGGTTGCGAATTTTAAAGGAAAAGCAAGAAAACCAATTTTTTTAATCGAATTTTTTTTTTTAAACTTTTGAACATTATTTCCAAAAATATAATTCGTTTTTAGTGGATTTTATGATAATTCAAGTATGAAAAAGTTTAAAAGGAACTATATTTATTTTTTTTAATATATTATTTAAAAATTTTTTCTCCATTTTATTCAAAAAATATCTCATTAAATCACTCGAAAAACTGAATCATAAATGAAATATGCCATAAAAAGTTGCTCTATCTATTTTTCTCAATAAAAAATACTTAAAAAAATAAATATTTATGGTACAAAATAGAAAATATAATATTTAGACTATAATATTAAGATAAATAATTTGCAGTGCAAAAAACCCGTTATGATCGCAGTGAGTCACAGACACAAGCGCATACATACATTGGCGTGGGAGAGACCAAAAACTAGACCCGTATCGCCAGTGCATACGCACACCGATATGGATATATCTTTACGAGTATATAGTCAGTCAGTCAGTTGGTCGGTCGGTCGGTTGGTGTATATGGGTGGCAAGTGAATCACTCGCTTCGCAGAATTACAAAATGCAACTAAATTGATTGTCCGATCACGATGCCGGCAAATGGCAGTTGCAAGTGAATGGGTCTGTCTCGCACTATAATCCCCACACCTCACTAATATTATATATATCTGTGTATATATCTGTCTGGGTAGGAAGCCAACTTGATGGTGTGTAACGGTTAGCGGGAATTACTTTGGATGGCTGTGAATGGAATAGAAATGTGGGCTAAAAACTGCTGCCGAGTTGTGGGTTAACAAACTTGACCGATTCGATAATATTTGTGGGGAGTTGTATCATTTTATAGATAAAAAAATATTAAATAAGATTATTTAATACTAGAGAGGCTTCTATATGTCATAGATATTAATATCTCTTATTCCCGAAATTTCATTTGCATTTCAAGACTGGAAATAGTTGCCGAACAAGGATGATGAATCACAAAAAAAATACATTTCTAAAACAGATTCTGGCGAATTGTTGTACGAGCTGAATGAATAACAACAACAAGGTGAGAAACAATTCTAAGAAATGCCATAAGACACGTTACACCGGAGATGAATCACGAGAACCTGGCAATAATATCAACATTCATTCTCTGGAATGAGCCAAGTGGACTTTAGGCCCTTTACTTTCAGATGCAAATCATGCTCAGAAATAAACCAAAAATTAAAATAAAAATGAAGGAAAAGTGAGAAAATGATCTGTACTGGCAATTAGCATTTGTTAGCATTTTAACTTTGTTTAAAAAAAAATAAAGAATAAAAAAAATACTAAAAAAAGGAATTCTGGCAAACATTTCCGCTGCTCATTATGACCAACCTGTTAACGAATAAACACTTTGAACATCTGATAAGATATATATATACTATATATATCCAGGCAGATATATATATTCCACAAACAAGGAAGTTGGGGCAAGCTGACACCGAAAAACTAGTCGCTAAATTAGTGCAAATCATTTGCATTGATTAGACTTTATTCATATTTGAATGCCTATTTGATTTGACCGCCCAACTGAAAAAAATTTGGAGACACTGAGAGAAAGGGTTGGTTAGGAAACAGTTTCTGAGACTAGAATAAGAATTAGACTAGACTAGAATTTGGTATAACTTTTAGTAGAAACTTAGTATAAACTGTGTTTCCTTTAATTTTAAAATGTAAAATAAATAATAAACAATTAATAAATATTTTTAAAAACATAAATTTTCTTTTTTCTTAATATAAAAATTATAGAATAGTTTTATGGCAGCCTTGCCTCTTATTGCCTTTTTCTAATATTTTATTTGGGCCAAATTTCTCTCACTGTAAATGCCTTTTTTTGCCAAATTTTACAATACTATGACGCTATGATTTGGGCTCTTGGTCTCCAGTTAAAAGTTGAAACTTTGGGATGGTCCCTGCACCTGTCGCCAGGTTGTCTTTTAATTGTATTCATGAAAGTCGTCGGTTCGTCATTAGTTTTACCAAAAAACGAGTTCCAACTCAACGATCTGACGCTTTATAGTTTCAAAGATATATCCAGTTTGGCTTCTCTTTACCCCTCATATATATATCTTTTTTTTTATTTTTTACTTTGCATATTCATTGGCTTTGTGTGTATATAATTATAATAATAATCGTTATGGTTGTGCATTAAGTAAATTAGTTATCTCGCCATAGCCAATAAAATTAAAAAAAAAAAAAACAAAACTATGCCCTGCGGTTTCTTGCCTTTTAATAGATGAGCCTCCGCTCTAAGAAATACTAAGCCGATGGCATGTTTCAAAAAGTAATTAAATTTACATTTTATTAAGTTCTGCTATGCAGTTTTTAGGCTTTAGTTTTTTTGCATTTATGTTTAAAAATATTTTGAGCTAAGAACTTTGAGATAGGGATTATCTGTTTTAAAAGTAGAAAGTACATACTAACAACTAACTAAATACAAAATTATTTATGACTTCACTCACCTGAAACTGTAGATGTTAAGTCCTGGTCTTCCTTCTTCCTTCTTGCTCCTGATCCTTATCCCGATCCTGGTCCTTAACGATGTAGCTTGTCTTCCTTCCTTGTCACTGTTTTCACTTTTTCACTTCACTATCACACTACTCTCTACTTCACCTTTTAAAGAAAAATAAAAAAATAAATAAAAATTAATGATAATAATTTATTTATTTAAAAAAAAAAAAATAATAATTGCTTAAAAGAATCTAAGAAGTGTAGGTTATTCCATTACTATTTATTAATTTATTATAAATTAATATATTTAAAAAAAAGGATAAATATTAAAATTATTTTTTTATAAAATTTCCCAATTTATTTTTGTTCCAGCTTTTATAAACCAGATCCAAAGTAACTGTAAGCATATGAATATCATAATAGTGCCATAAAATAATAAAATAATAAAAAAAAAAAAAAAAAAAAAAATAAATAAAAAAAAATTATTTTTAATTTCGATTTTTAGTCGCTCCTTATATAGCCGCGGGCCAGAACTGGTTGCGAATTTTAAGAAAATCGAAAAAATCCGAAAATTATTTTTTTTTCGCGAATCTTTAAGAAACCTTACAACACTGTTTCCAGGACAAAAAACTAGTCTCCCAAGGAGTTATTGATGATTCCAGTGCGGAAAAGTTTCAAAACTTAAAAAAAAGGAAAAGTGTTAAAATTAGCTTTTAAAATGTTATTTTAAAGGAATTTATATATGTTTTTAATGAAATATTTTTCTATTATAGCCAACTATTTAGAAACATATAAAAGATATTAGTATCTTGAATCTTAATTCAAAATTCGCAGCGTAAAATCACTTTCCAAAAATAAAGTTCCCAGAAAGCGAAAAGCCTCCCACCAGGAAAGTCTTTATAAGGCAAGTGGTGGCGGGTGAGTCTGGCGACTAGACTCTAGTCTATATATTATTTAATTTCTGCTTTATTTAAGGCAAATGCCGTCTGACACATTTTCCACTCGCTCCCCGGGGCTATGTTTGGCGCGGCACTTAGAGAAATATGAATGTGGAAAGCTTCTTCAATCTGAGGCGCAACAAGAGAAGAGGCATTTGAAAGGCTGGCAGTTGTCAGTTTTGTGTGTCGCGGGTAGAAAAAAGAAAAGAATAAATAAATATATTTAGAGAATAATATAGAATATTATGTGCGTCATGCCCGGAGGAGGAGGAGGCCTGAGAAAGGAGAGTTTGGCTCGGGGATTTCAATCAAAAGTTTGCATTCAGAGATTCGATGAAACTCAAAACCCCCGAAAACCCAGAGGCCGAATAAAAAACACATCCCAAATACCAAAGCTGAAGACAAAGGCATATAGTTACCTTACCTGTACGAGAAGTACTACTTATACTCTCAAAAGGACAAACTTTCATTCAAGGACCAAACAATAATCAAAGGCATAATGAATGGCCCGCGAAAACAAAAATAAATGAAAGGAGGAGGCATCCTCAGGAATTCAAAAATAAATCAAAAAGGTGGTTGAACCCCCTTTCTCAAGAAGCTTCGTCCTTTAAGTAGGTAACCGAAAAAAGGATGCCACCACGAATAAAAAGAGAGGTACAGTTCCAACAAACTATTCCAAGCTCAAAAATGACGGAATGACGTGGCAGATATTAGTGGATCGGGCCATTAATTTGTCTCCGGAGGGGAAATTTATATTTTTTTTTGTATTCGGCCCGAAGTCTATTGGCCAGATTAGTCAAGTGCCAGACGACAGGCTTTCCAGGCTTATCACAAAACTATGCGATCGAAAAAAAAAGTTTAAGTCAATAATCATGAAGAGGAAAAGGCATAGCATAGTTCTTCCTTAAGAGTCCACTGTAGCGATAATCTACTGTCCAGAAATAGGAAAAAGGGGGCCGGGATTTATCGCCCCCGGGGATCTGAAGAGTAAATACAACCCCAGAGGGTTGACCAAAAACGGCCATACAGTACACACATCGGAGTTTAAAATAGTTGACTTCGTTTATCGGTGAGCTCCCCCCCTCGGGCATGAAGGTAAACTGAATACAAATATTTGCTTATTCAAAGCCCTAAATCGTTCAATGAAATCGAACGGGAGATAGCCCGGCGACTGGGAGACTCTACAAATACCAGATAGCCGGGAATTACCCCAAAAAAGTGCAGGTAACACTCGTACTAGATGGAAGAAAAACGAAAGAATTTGTCCAGGGAATAGATTTCAATCTAAGAAATCAAAAAAGAAAATTAAAAAAGTCAACTATGGAGTTCAAATTATAGGAACTATGCTTTAAGACTCTTGTAGACTTGATTTGGAAAACCTTATGGCATTACATGACGCAATATCCACTCGATATGCTAATGCCCTTCTTTATTATGTGACGCCGAGTTGGGGGGAATTTTTATTACCGTAGAGTACGAGGCAAGGGAGCCAGGGACGTGATCTAGGGGGTTCTACTCTGGTAATTCTGGCAACGACAAAAGAATGTCTTTGGCTTGCAAATCAGCTATTCCTAGGGTGAACGTCACAAATGATCGCAAAACCCATAAAAACGTTCCAATTCCGAGAGGTCTTGGGCTCTTTAGGCCCAAATCGTAGACCGAAGACATTTATTTTCGGCTCTACAGGTGCCTTTCGATTTGTCAATTTTTATGTTTTCACAGTTACGTGTCTGAACTACAAGAGTTTTTTTTTATTCAGAATTAAATTAAAAAGAGATCAGAGGGGTCTAACAATGTATAGCTCGTCTTATTACGCCGTCATTTCAATTTTTTGGCCATAAATGTAATTTTAATTGTCTGGATCGGCTTTCCACATTCTCGAGTAGGGGAACACAACAAGAGGTGACCCTTATTTTGTGAAAAGAAAAGCAAGAACCACCCCTTGGGGCCAATTTCCACTTTGTTTGCAAAAAAAAAATAATAATAATGAAAGAAAAGTTTCCCTCCAGCTTGTTGCTCCTTGGATTTCATATTTTTTGTATTCCTTTTTTTTTTTTTTTTCTTACTTACAACGCAGAAAGTTGTTCCGCAGACATAATTGTTAATTTCAGTTTGAATACAGTTTAATTGATGCGCATAATTGACCCTTGTCAGGGCCAGACAGAGACCCAGCCCCGACCAGCCTGTTGCCCGTCGTGGAAAATCGTGAAAAGGGTGCGACTTTCGGATACAACCCCTAAACTGACTCTCTCACGTGCTACTTTCCAGATACAATGCCCAGATACAGAATGGATGTGTGTGTATCCTGCCGCCAGAGGACTACCTCGGAAAGGGAAATCCTCTTAGTTCGCACACCTCACCGGTATCTGGGCTATCGGCCTGTTTTGATCGGCAAGTCCTTTATCCTTTATCCTTTTGCCTTCGAGGGGCTCGGCGAAATCGAAGTACGTAAATATTTGAAAAGGCTAACGATCCGGGAAGCTAATTGAAATGGCAAGTCCTTCAAAATAATATTAAACATAAATAGGTACTTGGAAGGGGGTTAGCTTTTAATCTAAAATAAAATTATAATTTTTTAAATCATAAGCTATACTCTAAATATATTTTTTACAAATAAATTTATGTAAAAAAATCGTTTTAAAAGGTTTTGAAATAAAATAAAATAAAATAGCAATTCAGAAAATTATAAAGCTATATTAAGTATACAATTCTTATATTTAAACAATAATTTGTATTAAAAAAATTAATAAAAAAAAAAAAAAAAATAATAAAATTTTTCATCTTGTCTGCTCCTCTTATATAGCGGACGCCGGCTACACAGAACAAGTTGAGAATTATAACTGGGAGTGACATTTTTTATATTTTTTAATATAAAAAATAGGAGTAATATAGGAGTATTTTTTATATTTAAAGAACAAAAAGCTATCCTAAGCCAAACTTAAGATTTTCCATAGAGTCTATGATTATTTGACTCACTTTTTATTAAATTGAACAAAAATACTTCACAATTAATATTTTTTAAAAGCTTTTTAAATCATTTAGATTCTAGATTTTAGACATAATATAATATAGCTAATTAGCCCTAAAAATCATAATCATCAAAGTATTAATAGTTAGGCGACAACTATTTTTTTAATTCTTTAAATTAAAAACTTTATCTTTTTCCAAGCCACTTAAAAAATAATTTAATAACTATTCCCTCTTCGCTTTCTAAACTTTGCTTTCATAAAAGTTTTTAAAATTAATTAGCAACCTGTTGCTTTTAAAATCAAGTTTAGTCGAAGGGAGACTGGAATCGAAAATATGACGCACTTTCCACTCCTGACCTCAACTCAATTATGGCTGCAAAATGCATCCCACGCAAGGACGACCCGCCCGGCCATCCGCCCACTTACAGCCACTGACACTGACACCCACTGACGCCCACTTCCGTCGCCTGCCGCCTGCTACCAGTCGCCTATCGCCCACCAAAGGACCTTGAACACCCCGTTGGGATGTCCTGGGCGCCTGCTGCATGCATGCACGTCTCTCATATATCCGTTATCCTTATGCCACTGGGCCTCTCTCTCTCTCTTCTCCTCGCTTTTTATCTCTTTCTAACACTTTTGCAGATTACACTTGAACAAAATATGTTTTTCAAGGAATAAAAAATATATTAAAAATTTTTATTTGACAAGTTTTTCTAAAAAAATTCTATTTTTTAAACCATAAAAAGTTTTTTAATTATAAAATAATTATTTTTAGCAATTATTGATGAAAGATGAGGTTTTTCATTTATTTTTCTTTGATTTCTTTTCAGAAAAATTTACCAAGTTTCTTAAATTAAGAGACTTTTTTCACTAAGAGACTTCTTAAAAACTTCTTAAATATTTTTTTTAAGAAAATTAAAACTAAAAACAATTATTATTTATTTTTTATTGTGAAATAAACTTGAATAATTTTTAAGCCTATTTAACTCCAAAAAATAAATAGGAAATAATATTTAACTATAATAATAAATTAAAATTAATATTTTAGAAATTCTTGTAGAAGTTTTTTAATATTTTTTTAAAATAATAATCCATTAATCCTTTCAAGCTAGGAATCCTGTTTTTTTTTTTTTGCGAGTGCAGTCACCCCCGTAGGGGTTAAAGCCGGCGCAGGCTATTTATAGCCTTCGCACTCTCCGTCTCTTTCCGGCACCTGGGCGCCCTCTCGCTTCCGCTCTTAGCCGGGCTTCTGAGGCGGGGAACTCATGGGGTTCTATGGTGTAATGGTTAGCACTCTGGACTTTGAATCCAGCGATCCGAGTTCAAATCTCGGTAGAACCTGTCCAAGAAGCTCTATTTTTTTTTTCATATTTTTTTCCAAGTGTGATTTTTGGTTTGCGGCACTTTGTCGCCCTGTCACCCAAAATCGGACTCTTATCGGACGCGGATGATTGACAGCGGGCTTGGAACCTCAATTCACTTTTTATTTGCCCATCAATGGGGATGATCACCACCGTCATCATGATGATAGTTTGGGGGAAGGGAAGGGAGGGGGGCTTAGGGGGAGGGGGCTTGGTCAACAGTCGGCACTTCATTGGTCATTATCTCGTTAATCAAATCGACAAACTTGCTCCTCTATTTGCACAATCGCCATGGGCCACCCCGGAATCAGCCCACCCCCACTGCCCCTCTCCGATCGACAACCCATTGAAATCATTTCAATCTCACTATTTTTTTTCTATTTATTTTTTCTCTGCGGTGGGAATGTGATTTGTGTCACGTGATATGACAGGAGGCACGGGGAGTGTGGAGGGGCAGGAGCAAATACTACTATTACTAACAAAAAAAAAAAAAAATTGAAAAAAAGTTAAGAAGCTGGCCGCCCGTGTGACATCTTTTCTGAATGGTCATCGTGAGACGGAAATGTTAGGGTATCGGCCAGTAACCCAAAAAAAAATAGTGGGGGGTATTAAGTATCAAAGAAATAGGACAGAAAATTATATTAAAAATTATTCAATATTAATTATTTAGGAAATTATTATTTATTTATTATTTATTATTATTAATTATTTAGAATTTTAGAAAAAAAGACAAATTTTAGGAAAAAATATTGACTTAAAAATAAATATACAAGTTAAGACTTTAAATAATCTAACTATTTTTAATTTTATTGTTCAAAATATAATTTTTTTAAATAAAATATTTTTCAAAACCTTTTCAAAACAGTTTTTAAAATATAGTTTTTTTAATACCTTGTTTTTTAAATATCTTTTTTTAGTTCGGTGTTTTTTATATAGTTTTCATAATATCTTGTTGCTTTTTAAATATTATAAATTCTTCTATAAAATTACTTTTTCTGAATATCGTTTTCCCAATATCGTGTTTGAAATGACACTTTCTCAATATCGTTTTCAAAATGGCGTTGAATAAAACGTCAAAAGTTTATGTTTTACTTCTTCTATAAGCAGAAACCTCTAGATTTTTTAGTCGAGTATTAAAAATATATATAATTACCCTGTTTTAATATAAAAAAAAGCCCTGTAATGCCTAATCTCGTAACATTCTTTGAGGGCATCAAGTCTTCGTGTTGTTTCAATTCACGCTTCCTATCGTGTTTGCTTGTCAAACAAAAAAAAAAATTTCCATTCAGTTTCTTTAGATTTTGTTTTTTTTTTTCAGTTTTTTTATGTTTGGCTTCATTTGGAAATCTGCGGTTCCGTAATAAATTTTGTTTCTGTGTGGCATTTTTTTGTTGTCAGACTTTTTTTTTTTTCGGCCACACGCGCAAATGTTTAGGGCAACAGTTAACTTTTAGGCCGGCCTTCACTTAGGCTTTTTCTATTAATTTTTGGTATTGCTTGTGTTGTTTCTGCCCCTGGTCGTCTGTGGGCTTTTAAGCTAGCCCTTTAATGGCCAACAAATTTCCGCGCTTGGCAACACGGCTTAGGCTTGGCCAAAAACAAAAAATTAAGAGAAAAAAAGAAACAAGACTAAAAAATGGTTGTAACGAAAAGTAAAAGTTTCCCGATTCTACAGATTGGGCCACCAGCCTAAAACTTCAACCGGAAATGTTAACATCAATTTTCACAAACTGGCCACGAACCATCAGCAAATAGTTTTTATATATTTTTTTTTAAATACATATATTTTATATATCTACATGTTCAATTAGTGAAATACCTGCAAGCTACTTTTGGCAGCCATTGGTAGAGCCATCATTATTATGGCCATCATCCAAGGAGGCCTCTGGCCAAAAAGAGACTCGGTTATCCCTTAAAAAACGATTTGAAAAAGGGTTGGCTATCTGGAGGTCTATATTTGGGTTTCCAACAGGAAATTATAATGAGAAAGGGTTAAAAAAAATAATATAAGAATTTCTAATACGAGTTAAATAATTTACATTAAAGTTTTAATGGAAATTGAAATATTTTTAATTGATTTTTAACTAATTTAATAATTTATGCAACATTTTTTTAAACAAAAAATTCAAAAATATTTCCATCTTTTCTGCTCTTCTTAGTGGCTGCCCAGAACTAGTTGGGAATTATAACTGGTCCTCCTAGAGGAGTGCCAGCCAAACTATCCCAGAACTGGGCATACCCTGTCTTCTAAGATTCCAGGCCAGAAGAGCCTCGAAAACCGGTAAGGAAAAGCCGGTGGGCCCAAAACACTTGTTGGCCAGGCTGCGAAAACTGCCTTAAACCTTTTTTTTTTTTTGTTTATTTTCAGGTTTTCTATTTTTTTTTTGAGACAATTGTGGCGCGCGTGTGGCCCCCTCCCCTGGCAGCCCAAGCCCCCCCTTTAAATGGACCCCCCTTTTGCCAGTGGCGTCTGTCCGTTACAATGTTCATTCATTTTTTAAAACGAATTTCAACATTTTTTTATACATTTTTTTTAAGCATCAGCAGCACAGACATCTCGTATCTTTCATCCCAGGCCCAAAACAAATCACTTCCATGTCTTCACTCATTCACACCAGCATCTATTATATATATATAGATATATATATATAGACGACTTATATTCATGTCGTCTGGCTGTCTGTCAGGGCCGGGGTACTGTCCAAAAGACATTAGTTCGTAACTTAATTAATGTTTTTGTGTTAATTGCCGGCAGCAGCAGCAGCAGAAGCAGAAATAAAAATAAAAAAAAACTAACGAATGGAAACCAAAACAGACAAAATTCAAAAGTTTAATGGAAACTTAAAAGAAACATGCCTAAAAATTAGATAAAAAAAATTAGAAAAAAACTAAGCATAGAATATGAATGAAGCAATCGAGAATTAAATTGTAAAAAAAAAAAATAAGAAAAAACTTTCCAGCATCTTTGCCCAAAAGATATCGATCTTAACAAGGCCGAAAAGTCAAGAATTGTTGGTAGTTCTTGGTGCTAGGTTGGGGCCAGGCTGCCAGGGAGAGGCTCTTCCGAGAAGCCTCCACAAAGTGACCCAAATGACAAAAATTATCAAAAACTAGTGGAAGATGGACCATCAGATAGGTAGTTATTAGTGTTCTCCCTGCCAAAAAAAAAAAAAAAAAAAAAAAAAAACAAACTCTACAAGCAATTGATTCCTAAATAGATAGTGTTTTAGGCTTTGTTTTTAAAAGATTTTTAGGCTTTGATTTAAGACCTTACTTCCTGGCTTAAGAGATGGTCTAGGAAACTTTTTATCTCTATATATCTTTATACATATCTTAGTATCTAAGAAGATATATATATTAGTAAATACTTATAGAAGATATAGTATGTTTTTCTAAAAACAAATTTTAAGATGTTCTTTTTTATTTAAATTTTAAAACATTTATTAGAAAGATTTATGGTCTATAGTCTATTAGTCAATATTTTAAGAAAAAGTTTCTTCTTAAGCAAGGTTCTATTTATTCTTTATAATATTTAATATTTTAATATTTTAATATTTTTATGTCAGAATATTCCTTATAGAAACTCTTTTTTAACTGTTTTAGAAATCTCTCATAAAAAGTTCTTCTAAACAATTAAATTCTAAAAAGAAAAAATCAAAATTAAGCCAATTTTTGTATAAAAAAATATATAGTTATATAGATTATAGATATAGTTATATAGATTAAAGATTTATTATGAAGATAATAGTTCTTTAAAGCTTTTAATCATGAAATTATATTCTTAAATATTTTATAAACTTTTATGTTTATTTTTTTCCAAGCTTTTCAGGCTCTTATTTACTTAAAATTTTTAAAACAAATATGTAAAAAATAGAAACAGCCAACCACTAACCAAGAAAACCCACCAAACACCCAATACCCAAATAATTACAAGCCGCAGACTGAAATTCCTGCCCCAAGCCATCCCACCATAAGGGCTCTGAAATAAATGCATAATAAATGTTTTTACGGCCAGAAGGGAAATAAAATCGAAAACTGTCAGAGAAAAACACCTTGGAAAGCCAAACAAAAAAAAATCCATCAATGTAGTAACTTTTTTATGGTTTTTTTTTTTAGGGGGGCTGGGGGGAGGTCTGGAACTGGGGGGCAGTTTTGACACTTCTTCGCCGGACGTTTCAATTATTTGTTGGCCAAAATGTCAAATGGCGAGACAAATTAACAAAAATGCATAATTCATAATGTTTGCTGCACGGCTTGCTGGGTTCTTTTTTTTTTTTTTAGCTTTTTGGCCTAAAAGGCAATTTTGGATAATTTTTTTTGGTTTTTTTTTTGTGATTTTTTGGTGGCAACGGCGCCAATTGTCCGACAAGCGATGGTTTCGCTTATGGATATTGGTGTCATAATATTCGCAATCTAAGCCTAAGTAGGCTACGTACTAGTTAAGTTTTTATTTCCATTTTTTTTTGTTTTTTTTGGGAGGGAGAGGGGGCCAATTATCTGGTCATAGTTGCAGATACAGATACAAATTTGTTGGGGCAATGACTTTGCAGTTCGCAGGGAAAATATTGAACAAAAAAGGGAATTTCAAAGCAATATCAAGCTAATAAAGTAAAAAAAAATATAATAATTAAACTATTTATTAAAATTTATGAAACGAAAGACAGTTTCAAGCAGGCAGAGCTGAGAGAGACTCAACTGGAAGACCTATTCTAGCCAATTTTTCAGCTTCAATTAGCTTTAAAAAATAAATAAAAAATAATACAAAACTGGTATCCCTAATCCTTAGTCCTTATATACCCTTTGGGCAGCACTAGCTACCCCGCAATAATATCGATTCAATGTCCAAAGTCTGACTAAGCCGGCCGGTGGCGTTGACGCTCTACGATGACGCCATCTGGTGGGCAACGCTGTCACTGATTCTTTTTTTTTCGTTTTTTTTTTTTCCTTTTGGCCATCCGCCGCCCACCTCTCCTTGGAGCCCCTCCCCCCCTTAACCCACTCAAAAGCTACTTAAAGACATCGTTGTCGACGCATTTGGCCCGGAGTCGTGTGCAGGTTTTTCCTTTTGGCCATTCTCGTGAAAATGCATTAGCCGCAGCCGCAGTCGGCATGAATCATGGCCCCCAACCCAGAAACAACAACAACAATTTATAGAAAATCCACAAAAAGAAAAGAAATCGCCAGAAATCATATATATTCTATATACTGTAGCCAAGTGGAAGAATCTAGTCGTATATAGATTTTGACCATTTGCCTTTGCAATTGGCCCCAATTCATAAAAAAAAAAAAATTGCGAGTAAAATAAAAAAAAAATATAAATCCATGTTAATTTCTCGAGTGCTTTATTGTCTGGCCGGAGTTCAAGTGGATTTATCTGCGGGATACATTGTATCTGGGATTGGGAATGGCGCCGTTCAGATACAAAAGTACCTTTAAGGGCTAGGGTGGCTTTAAGAGACTAGACTAAAAAATAATACTTGAAACTTTATTTAGGATTTAAGTTTTATTTTTTAAATCTTATCTTAAGTTTTTTAAGTCTTATTGCAACAATTTTTAATATTATTTTAGTCTTTAAAAGAAATATTTATTTTTAAAACTTTACTTTTATGTTTTGATTTAAAAAAAATGAATTTTAAATACAAGAAAATTACTATTTTTATTCTAATTATAATTTTAAAACATGTTTATATTTCTCATCTAATTTTATGTTAAATAAATAAATATTTAAATGAAATTCCAACTTGAAAAAATTCCCACATCCCAGATCTTTTGAAAGATTTCTACATTTTGGAATATTTTCACGCTTGTTTCGCTCAGCAATCAGGTTGTCCCCAAAAGCTGGTGTTTTTTTTAGGTTTTTCGCAGAAAAGGGCTTCAAATAGATTGGGATTTGATATGGTAAGTGCACGTAGCACTTACACCATGTAGTCCACCATGTATTCCACCATGTATTCAGGCAAATAGAAAAAAAAAGGAGAAAAAACCGGGTCTGAGAGTCCCGTGTTTCTATAATTCACGGCAATTAAAAAGGCCGAAAAACAGCAACAAAGCTGAGCCACTCGCTTGGCAACAAGCTACAAAAAAAATGTAGAAACTAAACCAAGTTTAGGACAGAAAATAGATATAGTCGGGGTCTGGGAGAGCGATGTTCATTAGGCGACGCATGCGCAGGTAGGCCTACATTTAATGTAATTATCAATGATTAATGAATTGCTTAGGCAAACACAGTGCGAACGAGCTGAGATACTGAGATGCTGAGATACTTCGATACTGAGATACATTTGCTGCAGATACCCGGCTGCCACTCAGATAAAGCGGCAAACAGCAAACGATCTAATGACCAAAAAAAAAAAGAAACCCCTTTTCCAACAAAAAAACAAAAGAATCGATCGATTTTCGTTAACCTTTCAGGTAGCACCCTGGATAAATAATAAAATGTAATGTACAACAAAAATTTGGAGAGAAAAAGTAAAGAAAAATTAACACAAAATCCTAGACCAGACCGCTCTAATTTCCCAACTACAATTAGCGACCTGGCACTTTTGCCATCCACCCGATACTTCCAGGGGAGGTCTTCACTTTATAGGAGTTGCCCCGATCTTTTTTTTCTTCACTTTTTTTTTTTTTTTTTGGGCGGCAACAAAGACTAATGATTGGAAAACGATTTCTTCAGTACAATTAAGCGGCGTGTGAATATCGAGACTTTAAACAGAGTGTCTGCCGTTCACGCCCCAGTCTGGCTTTTCAAAAAAAAAATAAAAAAAAAAGATATATTATATATATGCAACCTGGTGGCGTCATCTACGACCGGGGGGCACTACACGAATAATCATTAAATCATAAAAAAAAATATATTTCGCCTCTATCATTTGAATTTTAAATTACAAAAGGCAACACCTTATTTTAGCTCTTCGGGAGGCTCAAGTAAAAGTTCGATTTGTCAAAGCCCCTCTGAGGTTATTCATCATTGGGAGACAGAAGAGACACTGGAGACACTCTTCCATTAATCCCAGAAGCCTATCGAAAGGCCTTTGGGGGTCTGGATGCCTGGCTGATGCCATAAATTAAACTAATAATTAATTATAGTACGATAAGTATTTTTTATACATTTTATTCACATGATATTGTCGTTAAAAAGACATTATAGAGTCATAATTTGAAGCCTAATAGTTAAATTCAAATACTCTCTTTGGAAAGAAATCTATTAAAAAATACAATTAACAATTAACAATTAAAAATTAACAAGGGCTGGCCAGAGGGGTGGGATAGAGTCTCTTGGAAATACTGCGTACTGAATACTGGTTTTCGGCTTTTCAAGTTCTTGGTTCTTCAGAGTTGGCTTTCCAGGTTCTGATCGTTCGTGTGCTCAGCTGTTTGAACAACAAAAAAAAGCACAAACAATTAAATTAAAATACAAAAAAAATGAGCAAAATAACCGAAACCGAAAAGGCCAAAAGAAATACAATTTATCTGCGCAGTTACATAAATTTTTTTTTATTCTTCCAGCAGATTGGCCGGCTCTGGGGTCTGGGTCTAGGGTCTAGGTCTATGAATGGAAATGCCTGGGAAGCTATTTATTAGTTATTGGTTTTTTTTATTATTTTTTAAACTTAAAAGTCAATCACTTGTAGGCTTACTTATTTTTTAAAGTAAGATATAGTTTATAAATATTTTTAATTCAATAAATTGTGATTTTTTAGCTAATAAGTACTCTAGATTTCATTTTTAATTTTTTAAATATAATTTTTCTTAAAACTAAATTCTTAAAAAGACTTAGATTGTTAGTTTATAAATAGTTTTATCTCAGATTTCATTATTTAATTATGAAATTATTATCATTTATTAAAATTACCTCAATTCTTCATCCGAAATTGTCTATTTTTTTTATGAAAAGTACCTGGTATCATACAGTTTAGATTCAAAAAAAGCTCTACTTCCTGAGGATTCTAAACAATTTCCAATAAAAACTCAGACTCTTTTTAAAGCCCACTAATCAAGTAACTCTCCCAAGTATTTCCCCAAGCAATGAAATATTTTTCACCTGAAAATTAATAGAATCTCGTGAGTTTTGTCGCCTGTGGAGCTGCGGTTGCGAGCCAAAGTGTGAACATGGAAGGAATGTGCGTGTTTGAGGCAGCCAGCAACTACTCCCAACAAACGCAATTAATTTTTATAAATATTTAAAAGTAGAAGAGGCAAAAAACTTGAATTTACATACTCGACCCACACAGAAAATATTTTTCATACTTGGTTCTTGGGTGGTTGGGATGGTATGATATGGTGTGGAGCCTCCGGCTTATAGAGGGGCATCTAGTGGTACAATATCGCCAACGAACATGGCCAAAATCGAAAGGGGAAGTCACTGACTGACACAATCGCCCAAAAGCAAAAGCACACACATAGTGCGTATAAAAGACTTTTTTATTGCTTTTGAATTTAATTTGGTTTTATGCTCGGTTTCGGTTTCGGTTTTTTGGTTTTTGCTTGGAATGCGAGCCAACTTGATTTGTCAGACAACAACATACTCATGAAGCTCTTTTTTAAGGTGGCAGCGGGTTGACAATGAAGGGCCCAAACAGGGCCTCCAAAAATGGCCCCCCTCCCGGTTTTGTTTAACGATTATTTTGTGTTTGGCTTAATTATTTATGTATTTGTGATCGGCGCGACAAGTGAGCCCTAATACATAATTATATACACAAACGAATACGACAGATGTTTGCTCATGTTTGTACACATTTTGTGTTCCGCCTCTATTTTTTTTTTGGCCCGAAGGAAATTGAAAGTTATTTGCGTTCAGAATTTAATTAGAGAGACGAGTGAAGCCCGGGGACTTCGTGTTGAAAGCCACTTAAAGTTGATTTGTGTCTCTGTGTGGATTAACCCACTTTGTGTGTAGCCACTAGATCCAAACCTAATGGCTTTCATAAGCACATATGTATGTCCACTTATGTGTATGCTTGTACTACATATATACTCTTGAGGTCTTGGTTTTGGCTTCAAAAAAAAAGTTTATTTCGATTGGCAAAGTTTTGGAAATCATTTTTAAAATTCATTGAATAAATAATAGAAGGCTTGAAACCTTTTTTTTTCATTCAAAACTAAACTTATTGAAACTAAGGCCATTTTAAGGCAAACTTTAGGTTTATAATTTAATAAAATACTAGTTTCTTTATTTTTAAATACTAAGAATATTTAATATTTATTTAATATTTAAAAGTATTTAATATTTTATATTTTTTTATTATTTTTATGTATTATTTCCCCATAAATTATTTAACTAAACACTCCATTTATTTAGTGCCTTAAAAAAAATAAATAAACCTGCCCCTTTTTTTCCCAATTTTTTCCCAAAGTGAAAGTTTCTTCTATTGGCTTGCCAAAAAATAAAAAAAATAAAAAAATACAAAAACTGAACAACAAATCTTGAAGAAGACAAAAAAAAGAAGCGTATTTCTTGGTAACATAACCCGATAATGAGATCTACCTAGGCATTATTTCGCCAATCATGTGAGAAACAACAACAACAGAAATACAAAAAGGTTGCACACTTTTTATTTATTTTTTTTTTGGGGCAGGAAACGGACTCGAGATCGAGTTTTTGGGATCTGGCGACCGTCACACATTTCGGCATTGACATCGCTGGCGTCCCCCCCTCTCCAAAAAGGGGCTTAGGGATTCAGGGGGGGGATAGACCCCTTTCCAAAGCCAGGGGCTGGGGGGGGTTGTGGGGAAGTCGAACGCCACGGGCATAAAGTTCACACTCGTAAGTAAATAAATTTAAATGGCGGCACTTCTGTTAATCTTCTTCTTCTACTCCGTGGCTTGGGTCTTCTTCTTCCATGTCATCTTCTTCTTCTTATTACTTTTTTTTTTTCTTTTTTTTGTCTTTTTTTTTTTGTTTTTGGAGGTTTCTTGTATTTATTTTGAATTTGTTGTTCTTTTGCAGTTAAAAAAAAAATTATGGTTTAATAAAAAATTAAAGGCTTAATACTTTATTTTTTATATTTTAATTATAATAAAACTCTTTTCTTAACTATTTATAATTTTTCAAAAATGTATCTATTTTCTACCTTTTTAATTTTAAATAAAATAAAATATTATTCCAAGGATTTCTAAGATTTTAGATTTAAAAAAACTTATTTTTCAAAAATAGGAACTATTTTTTCTAATATTTTTCAATTTAAAACAAAACTCAAAATAAATCATAAAAGTGAAAACTTTTCATAAAATATGTTTCTCAAAACTTACTAAAAAGTATGCTACAAAAAATACTAGAAACTACACCAAAAACTATACCAAAATCTATACTAAAATATATACTAAAAAGAAAGATTTTGAAAAACTAAATTCGGTTAAAGTCTGAGCCATTTCTCTCAGTGCCCTTTAACCTACTCACTTAGTTGTCGCTTGTGTGTAGTTTCTGGGATTTGTGAGCCAGGTTCGCGAAACGTTTTTCGTAAGAAATTCAACAGGCAAGCTAAAGATTTCGTTTCTTAGCGCTGGGCATTAAGATTTTTATGGTTATTAATTTGCTAAGTAATACGAAGACGATCCGGACGATCCGCGAGGGGGCACTGAAGGTATACGTATAGGCTTAAGGAAAAAGATCGTTCAGGCCCGAAAGACTCTTGCCAAAAAAAATGAAAAAAAACTGAAGTGGACAGCCATAAAGGGCCCAAAAAAAAAAACTTATCGTTTCGCTTTTTTTTCTGGCAAGTTTCTGTGAATGAAGAGCACTTTGCATTGAAGAAGAGCGCGAATAAAAACGCACATTATTATTTTTTGTTCTTCTTTTTTTTTTAACTTATTTCCCTCGAAGTTGAATATTATTCCTTAATTTTTTTGTTTTTCTTTTTGAGGCAGGAATTGTGGCTCATAAATAATCGCAGCGGGTTCTCCTCTCCAGACTACAGATTCCAGACAACTAGAAAGTGCCTTTCATCCTGGCTAAGGTCAAGCAACTCTCTGAGAGCGATTGCTAAATATTAATTTTAATTTGCATTTTTATTTTTTGTTTTAGCTCAATTTTATGCTCATAAAAAGTAAGATTTAACAAGGGGATTGATTAGGGAACAAAAAAATACTTTATTTCGAATAGTTTGCTCTTTAAGTACTTAATTAATTATATTTAAAAATAACTACTTCCCCTTCTGATTATTTTTATATTTTTTTTACTGCCTAACCCCTCGTCATCCTCTTTTAAGATTGTCGTCGGTTTCGTAATTTGATTCCAGTTAAAATGAAATGAAATCTTGTTGCCCTAAAAAGCGAAAAGTCCCAAAAAAAAATTAAAAATAAAAAACAGAACGCGAAACTGCTCGCATATCTTTCTGGCGTTTCCTTTTGAACTCAACTCTGAGGATGCCGCGTCGAAAAGGCTTTTAAGTTCCAAGTCCCATAGTCGAGGACTGAGTTCGACCCTTTTAGGCGAATACCCTTCAGGAACAAGCAACATGGACTAAGAGGTGACCTCAAAAAATCAGACTAATGGGAAAATATGGCTCATCCTCAGCTCAAGCCTAAACAATTTTTAACTAAAAATGATTATTTGTTAATTTTTGTTTAAAAATACTTGCCTAATAAATAGTTTCAAAAACAAAGCCTCTACCCTCCACTCAAACCCAACTAACAAAGAGTATCAATAGCTTTTTTCTCAAATAAATTTCCAGAAATTCTTTTTCTGATTATTTTTTTTTCTTTCTTTCTTTTTTTTTATCGCAACTCGATTGTTTTTATATTTTTTTTGTCCAAGCTTGTTCTGGTTGAATTTTATGGGAATTTTGGTAACATTTCGCACATTTATCTTTTTTGGAGCAACTTCTTGCGGCGGCCTACGCAAAGTTGACAAAATTTTCGGCCAGAGTTGGTCGAAAAGGGAAACCTTTTCCGGCTAAAATAAAATGGCAAAAAAATGCGATCTAAACCAGTTTTCAAATCGCACGTGCTGCCAATGTTTCAGCTTGTGGTCAGTTTTGAAATGTTTTATATTTGAAATATTAAGATTCTGTTTAGAGGCTCCATCCTCTCTCTCCCGCGTAGTTGTAGTTGTGGCATTTTTATTTTCATAATTTATGCGACGCCTCGAACGACTCATTTGCATACAAAATGTTTGAAATGGCATTGATTCGACAACAGATCCGAGGCAGAGATCCAGTCCCCTGTGAGACACTCTGACTCGATCAGGTGGATTGCGGTGGAAGTGCCAATTCTTGAGCAGGCCCCTTGGCAACAACAACCACCCCGAACCAAACACATCAACTAATTAATGAAATCTCAATCTAATCCAACCGATCGATGTCATTTAAATATTTCTCTTTTTTTTCGTTTTAATTTCTGCACCAAATAGTCTAGAAAAGACAAAGTGATGACAGCGTGACACGATTTTTAATTAATGTTTAATTAAATTGGCTTGTAGGCTCGCGAGATGGGGGATCTGGTTATTGGAATTTGTTTGTGTTTAAAACTTCAATAATTAACTAAGGGGGTTTGACTTTAAAGATTATTCTTCAACTTTTTTTTTGTTATGAGAAGGGCCCCCCCCCCTAGATAATCCGAAGAAATCGAGTTCAATGGAATGATGCCGCCTAAATAAATAAAAAATGTATATAGGCAGAAATGAATAAAAAGCTAAAGATGAACCTGTTGTGTTGAATATGCTAAGCATATGCGATGACATTCCTTAATTTGCCTAATAATCGGCCCGTTAAGTTGAGATGGCTGGGCATGGCTGGGCCTGGCTTGGCAACAGTTTGATATCAAAATCAGAAATCAGAAATCAAACATTGAGATCGATATCCAAATTCAGATTAAAGATAGAAAATGTTGAAGGCAACTCTGGCACACTTTTCATAAAAAGTCAAGAGTTCGAAACTGTTTCAAAGTCTCTACAAATTCCCACTAATTATTTTTTAATTTTTTTTTTAACTATATTTGTATTTAAAACCTCAAAAACCTCAAAATAAATTCTAAATTCCTTGCTCGAAAAAGTAACAACTAAAAAATATCCCATTGGACATGCTTGGCAATCAGAGAAGTACAATTTGAAGCCTATTTTTTGTACTTTTTTTTATATTTTTTTTAATATTTTTTTGAGGGTGAGAAAGGTTTCAACAATTGGCAACTAATTGCTGGGCCTAAGTTTTGATCGAACCGCTGCGAATGGTGAACGTTTTTTGCTGGCATATCTCTCTTTCTTTCCTGGGCATTGAATCAAGTGACAATTGTTCCACAGTTCCATGTCGCACGAATAGTTTCTCACTTTTGATTAATTGCCCATTTGATTTGATTTTTCACCATTTTTTCCCCCCTTTCTTGGCGCTTTGCCTTTGACAATCGCCGAATTCTTCGCCATGTTCCGTCTGCGTGTGTTATTTCTGATAAAGCAACAAAAATTGGTATACAAAAAACTAGTCACAATAAATAAGTATATAAGATTGGCAATTATTTCGTTTGATTTGATTCGGGGACATGGGAAAAATGATACTTGACATTCAACGGGAGCGCGCTGAACAGCCATTTACGTGATTGCCATTTAAATAATTGGCGATTGAGGGGGATTTTAGGAGCACCCTCGCCTAATTTATAGTCTTTACTTTTTTTTTTTTGTTTTAAATTAGTGGTTTTTATAAATTTTACAAGTTTTAAGCTTTTATGAGCTCAAACTTTGCCATAATCTTTGGCTTTCTTAGGACTTGTACAACATGGAAGATAGTCCCTTAATTCCTCATAATTTTTTATTCCTACAACAGTTTCTCTTCCAATTCTTAAATCAGTCACTAACAGTCCTTCCAATAATTCCTTAAAACTAACTCCAATAATTCCAACAATTTCCCATTTGTTTTTGTTAACTCTGTTTTCTAGAGAAATTCCTTAAAATTTCCCTTCGTTTTTGGGCCAAAACCTCTCCAAGGAGCCTTGAGTTTGAGCTTGAAATGATCACTGGCCTCGAATATATTTCATTCTCCGGCTGGAGGCTTTCAAGGAAGGCCCACATCGAACAAAACCAGAACTCTGAAATATAAAAAGGGAATCCTATTAAGCAACCAAAACGTAAACGGAATTTTAAGTTCATTTGCCCAGAAGAGCGTGCCTCGACTCGTATATGATGATTCCTTTATGATTTTTTTCCTCTTTTTTTTTTTTTTTTAAATATATTTTCTTCGAGTTCAGGTTTAAGTCTGGTGCCAGGGCTATTTCATTGGTAACACCACTTTGCCACTCCAGTGTGCCACACAGATCAGTGGGGCCTTTCTAAGAGCCGCTTAGCTGTTTTTTTTTTTTTTTTTTGAGCTTCCAGCTCTCCAGGAAGTTCCAGGAATCAGCCAAGGAATTTTTTCGCGATTTTTGGTGAGAAAGTTGGGCTTGAGGATTAATTGTTTTTAGTTTTTAAATAAATGATTTAAAGGCATAAGAGAGGGGTGTAAGAGATAAATATTTAAAAATAAAATATAAAAATTAAGCCAAAAACTAGACATTTTTTTAACATTCCTTAATTTCCACAATTTAAGTCCCAAGAGACCGCCGAATGGCTCCATTATTTCCTTTCCTCCGAGAGGTAGAGTCTCCAAGCAGAGTCCTCCATCAACTCCAAGTTGCATCTCCAACTGGAGGCAACAGGTTGCTGCTGTTGCAGCCACAGCCACGCCCACTTTTTCTTCATTTCTTCATTGTTTTCTCTCTTTTTTTGCAGTTCAGTTCCTTCTCCACTTTGTATTCACAAATTAGACACAAGTTAAACATTTTTACGGTTTGTGAAGTGGAGCCGCCGATGAGCGATGGACTCGTAGACAATTCCAATGATGATGATGTTAACGATCATCATGTCTTTTTGTCCTCCAACTTGTAGCCTTTTTTTAGTTACACAATAAAAAATATGTAAATATTTTACAGGCTTTTTTAAGACGAAAAAGTGAAAAAGTAACTGAACCACCAAGAATATTTCTAAGAGATGGTCTCTCTTGGGAATTAGAGTGACCAAAGTCATAATTATTTCAAAGCCTTTTCCTTTAAACTTTTCTTTATTATTATTCTTAAGTTTTCTAGTTTATATTAAACTAAACATTTTTAAGTTTTTTATTTTTGAAAATAAAAAATATCTCCTTAAAAATCTCTCTTAACTTCCACTGCCTTTCAAGTACTACTTTTATGCCTTTTAACCATTAAACTCAGTAACCTTATTATTTTTTTTAGTTTCATAAATTTCCTTGAATTTTCTCCCAGTGTATCCACTGCGTCCCTCTTCATTCCAGCGCATCACTCAAAATTTACTTACCATGTAAAGCATGACCGTGTGAATCGATGCCGCCATCGTCTGCCCCACTGCCCCACCCCACCCACCACTCGCCCCTTTCGCCCCTGACTGTTGTGTCCTCCAGCCCCTCCCCTTCCCGGCGCAGCCCCCCCTCATCTGTCTGCTGTCTGAGAGAGATCCTGGCTGGTTCCGTCTGCCCTCGTAATTCATTACCACACATTGTACTTTTATGGATATGGCATAAGTTCCTTCGCTCGCCTCCCAGATCCGGCTCCCCCTCCTCCGGCTGTCCTCTTACACCGCCTTCTGTCTTCCTCTTCCTCCTGCAGGCCATGTCTGTCTGCCCCACCCAACAGGGGCCTCTACAGTGGTTCAAGGACTTCAAAAACAAGGATAATTAGTTTCCATTTTTGAAATAAATATTTTTCGAAAATATTTTTCACTTTTTGATAATTTTCTACAAAAAAAAAAATAGTTTGAAACATTATTTTATAATTATTATTATAATATTATTTTATAATATTTTACTTTAAATAATAATTTTTGTTAATTGTTTCAAGTTTTAATATAATTTCTTTTTAAAAATTAATTTCTTCTTGAAAATATATATAATTTCTTTACATTTTTAATATTCTCTTTTTTTTAACTCCTTAAAAACCCATATTTTTTATAGAATTTCGTTTAAATTTGTTTTAAAAACTTCAAGGCCAAACGACAAATTTCCAAAAATATTAAATTTTTATTTAATATTATTTTTTAAACTCCTTGTACTTGTGGCTTCATTTTGACAAAAGAATGCAAACTGTGTGCCTTTTTGCAGAATTCGCAGTGTCAACATTTGTGGTTCCCCCCTTTTTCTTTTCTTTTTTTTTTGCAGTGTGTGGTGACACTGTTTGCCAAAGCTTGTTTGCGCCGGGGGGTGGCAGGGGGAGGTGGCAGGCGCTTAATGCTGCGCCGGCCGGCAAAACTGCGATTCATTCTGTCTCTGTCTCCGCATTGTTTCCCCATCTCTCTCTCTCTCTCTCTCTTGAGCTCCCCTTACGCGGTGGTTTCTACTTGAAAGTCAGCACGCAATGCGTTATATTCGATGGGGGGGGGGGGGGGGGGGGGGCAGTCAGGGGCTCGACTTTGATGGCAAAAGTCAAGGGGGTGGCAGTGGGGGGCTACCACTGGAATGAGTGGTAGCTGCTCGAAGATGGAGTGACTCTAGGCCACTTGGGGCCATGGACATTTTCAGTACACTTTGAACAATTTTTAGTCCAAAAAGTATTTTAAAAATATTATTGTTTTAAATTTTTAAATTAAGAAATTTTGTTGTAAATATTGTTTAAAAAATAAAATCAAAAAATAAAGAATTAGGAGTAAAGAATGACCCCCTTAATAATTTAAAGTGTATCCACGCACACATTACTTCCAGCCCCCCCTTTACTCCACCCTCCGCCCTTCCAGTCTCTCTCCTCCCCCTCCCCCTCCCCCTCGCCCTTAGCAAAAAGCCCAGCAACCACCCACCGGCCCCCACCGAACCCCCCCATCGTGTGTCTGTTTCATTTGTATGTAAGCTGTTGCCTCGAGTATCTTCCGTCTCTGCCTTCAGTCAGTTGGGGAGTAGCAGCCCCAAGCCCCAGGGCCTCTCTTTCGCACGTCGAGTGCTTTGTGTACTATCTCTATCTCTTTCTTTGTCTCTGGTTGTTGTTGGTTCATTGCCCGCCAAAAATTTTGAAGGCCAAAATAATATGAGATTTTTGTTTCTTTTGCTTCTTCTTTTACTTTTTTTTGTTGTTTTTGTTGGAGTGGGAGATGGGGGACTTCTTATGGTTGTTGTTGTAGCTCTTGTTGATGTTGTAGTCATTTCAGGTTTTCCCTTTCTGGCAAATTTTGCCTCATTCCCATTGTGCCCCCCAACAAACCATAAAAAAAAAATACAAAAAAAATACAAAAAAATAAAATAAATAAAAAAAAAAATAAATACAGAACACAAGAAAAGTTCCACATACTCGACTGTCTCTAGCCATCTCTTTTCTATCACATCTACCTCTCTTACTCTTTTATTTATTTATTTTTTTTTTTAAGCTACCAGAAAATAAAAAAATAATAATATTATTTTTCTTGGGAATTTAAGAAGCCATCGGAAGGCAATTTCCAATCAATTGAACTTTAAGCTTCGATTCATTCCTGATTTAGTTATTAGATTATGTTCGATGGGATTTCAACAAAGATGAATGAATTTATAACTTTATTTAAGTTCAGGGTCCAATAAAAGGGTCCAATAAATGAATCGAGTTTTGTGGAGGACGAAAGAGCTCATGAAACTATGATTTCGTCACCTACTTGGTCTACTGTTGCCTCCAAAAGAGTTTCTAAGAGAGTTTCCAAGACTTTCTTTCTTAAATCTTTTTTCTTAAATCTCTTTCTCTGATCTTATTACTTTTTTTAAATTTATTTAAACAACTAAGAGCCATGAAGTTAGCTCTAAATAATTATAACCTTGAATATCCCCATTAATATCCCTATCTACTCTCCATTATTGAGAATCCTTTTCCCGAATTTTTAATTAATTGGCTTCTTCAAACTCTAGCCATTGTTTATTAACCTTTTCCGTTTATTGCTTTTGTATTTAAAGTTTTTAGTTTATTTTTTGTTGTTGTTTTTTTTCCAAGAATTTAAACCACATCTTGCCCATCTCAGTGATGAAGAATTTCGTCTTGAAGACCTTTTTTTTTTTTGTCCAGCACTTGAACAAAGCTCTTATGGTTTTTGTTTTGTTTCTTTTTTTTTTTTGTAGATATATGTACATATATATATATAACACTTGAACGATCTGTTAATAGAGCTGATAAACTGTTCGATACAATTTTCAAATTTGCAATTGAGGTAATACACAACACACACACACACACTCTCACACACACACACTCACAGAACACTTAAAAAATAAATAAAACTAGAAACTCGGTGTCAAGAAACTCTCGAGTATCTAATTATATGGTAATACAAAAATACGAATGTACATATAAATTACTCTTATTACACTCACACCGATGTCTGTATGTACAGTGAGGCAGCTGAGAAACGCTTACGCAATCAACACCACCTACCCGCCCCCCGGTCGGCCCCCAAGCACCTTCCCTTTTCACCATCCGATCCATTCCATTCCGATATAAGTTAACCACCCGCCGATCTATTACGCCATCGCCATCGAAATCGTTTAGTTTCAGTTCTCTCGGGGCCAACTATCTCTGCACGGAGAGAAAAAAATGTTACTTTTATTAACAAAAAGTATAGAGTTTTTATACTCTAAGCCTTTTCATATTTCTTAGTATTTTTTTTGGTATTTTTTTCAATATTTTTCAATAGTTTTTAAAAGCTTTTAAGCCTTTCTCTAAGAAGAGTCTCATATTATGAGTCTGATTAACTTAAATTTTATATTTATTTACTTTTTACCATTTTTTTATGAGTATTTTTTTTACACTATATTTCCAAAAACTTCAAAAAATTGTTTTTGAAAAGATTTAGAAGATGTTTTGGAGTTTAAAGCTTTTAAAATGTGTCTTTTTTTATCATTAAACTATTAAAAATTACTTGAGATATTTTATTCAAAAACTGTTTAAAAATAAATACCAAAAAAATACTAGGGGCTGCATTAGAGATATTTGTTTAAAATTGTTCAAAAATAAATACCAAAAAAATACTAGGGGCTGCATTAGAGATATTTGTTTAAAATTGTTCAAAAATAAATACCAAAAAAATACCAGTATGATTTCTGAAACATCTATGAATATTGGCAATTTTTTTCCCATGGCTATGGCTCTCGATTAGTGAGTTAGTCAGTGAGTTTTGTACCCCACCCAGGTTTCTATATATAGTACACCATTATGATCTCTTTGTCGTCGAGTGCTAATGATGATCAATCATCTGTGATCTCATCCCCGAGTGGGTTCTTCCACACGTCTCTTACGGTGGGGTCTTCGAGGGAGGGGGGAATCATAAATTAATAATTAATGTATGTATGTAAGTGGGTCAATGAACGGATGAGAAATTAATATTAAATTGGTTTGGAATAAGTTTTAGAGCCAGAAGTAATGCCTGGACAGGCTTCTCATCTCAACAGTGTGGAATTTTCAAGCAACACTTGAGGTAGATCGACCAGAAATAACAAAAACCTCCCAAAGTCTCACCTCTGAGTGGAAAATGTATCTGATTTTCGGGAATTGAAATGAATAATTGGCCAAGTATTTTCTAGACATTCCATCAAAGTGAAATAATAATGCCAGCAATACTCTCGGCAAGTATCTGTATCTGAACAAGTATGTATCTATGGCTGACTATCTGTATCTGTAAGCGTGCCTCGCCCATTTGTGAATTTCATCAGATGCCATTTCTTAGCTCCAGGGCAGTTCATTCATAAACGCGAGAAATGCGAGAAATCAACTTGTGACAGTGCGTAGATGCCACATGATCCCATCATCATAATCATATATTACTACCGCACATAGAGAAACACTGAGAAAAATAATTTACAAAATAAGAGAGACAATCTTAAGTCGAAAATCCATACTTTGATGAACAAAAGTACCAGGTATTAGGTCCAAAAACTTAAAGCTTAGAGTTCTCCCCTACTTCTTTAATTAATTAATTTCTATTATCCCCAATTTAAAATTATAATATTATAATTTATTTTGCCTTTTTTTTTGTAAGCCTAAGCCTAAACACAACATTTAAATTACGTAAATTGATCTCAACGGATCCGGACCTTATCAGCCCACAAAAAAAAGACCAGACCAGAGGCGGAAAGGGGACTCGGAGGAGTGGACTGGCCAGAGCTGAGAACCAAGACCCCATAAATCTCCCGATCGCCCCTCCACCTCACAATAAAAAATATAACAAAAATCACCCACACTCCAGATTTGTTTGTTTTGCTTTCCATTTCGAAGACTCTTTTGGATGGCAACCAAGGCAAATGGCGGCAACTTGTTTCCCTAAAGTTCCCTTGGAAAGGGTATTTCAAAAGGTTCATAAATTAAATTATTAAAAGTAAAACAATAAATTCATATTTTAAAAAATATATAACTCATAAAAATATATTAATAATGATTGAAACAATATTTTTTGAGAAGAAAGTTGGAATCATTTCATGAAACATTTCTTTTTAAATTAAATTATAAAATATTTTGAAATAAAAATATAAATTATTCTTTTAATAATGTAATCTAGACATATTTTTTCTTGCATCATATTTTTAAACGTAACTATATTTTTATTATTTCATAACCTTATTTTGGATGTAGACTTACCCCCTCGAATAATATTTTTAATTATTAAATAGATAGATAGATAGATAGATAGATAAATAGATATTTTAGACTTCTTAAAAGAAAACTTTAAATATTTTTTAATCCAAAAATAAAAAATGGATAAATATTTATATTATTTTCCTTTTTTTTACTAGCTTCTAATGATTTAATATTTTTTTTTAAATCCTATTGCGGGCTCTGGATTCTCTTTTCAAAGAGTATCTAAGATTCGCTATTAACCCTCTAGATACCTAAGATTTCTTTCCTTTTTTTGTTGTTGTTGTTAGTGTGTCTTATAATTTATATTCTACTTATTTTGATTTGTTGTTTTGAGGCCTTTGTGTTTTGATTTCTTTTTCCGCACGCACTTTATTGTTTTGGCCTTCCACTCGAGTCTCTATTTTGTCCACCACATTTCCTACTCCTAGATTTTTGTCTATTTTGGATTTTCGCAATTTTTTTTTTTGTTTTTTTTTGTTTTTTTTTTTTTAAGAAAAAGAAGGTGTACACCTGTTGTGTGTTTATATGCCCATTATGTCTTCCTTTTTATTTTGGTTTTGATGTTCTTTTGTCTTGGGTGGTTAGGTCAATGGGACAATAAAAAATAAAAGCAAAAAAAAATTAAAAAAAAAAAACAAAATATAATTAAAAAAAAAAAACAAAATATAATTAAAATAAACAAGAGAGAGAATAAAACCAAGAAAGACATCGAAAATAATTACATCAAGTTTGTTTTTCTTTTCGGTTTTGAGTTGCGAGCTTTAGTCTCACATTGCATGTGGGCTTCATTCATTCATTCTCTTATTCACTCACTTATTCAATCGCTCATCCATTCATTCATTCATTCAGATTTCGGATCTGCTTCATTCATGTTGACCGAACACGGTTCAACAAGTTTCGTGCCACATGCACGCCGAAAAAAAAAAGCCAAGACAAAAAACGAATCACTCAAGCCCATCACAGAGCCTCTCTCTAGCCCTTCACAGATAGACAGTATCCCACAGATACTGTATCTGAGCTGCCCTCTGTCTGGCAGTTGTGGGTGAATTCGTTTAATTATTAAACAACAGCAGCCGCCGCACAAGAGTTCAAATTTAACACCTACGCCGCTTTTTTTTTTAGTTTTTGCGGATCATTAAGTTCCGACGCTCCTTTTATGTGGCTCCCCAATTTTCCGGCTTCTTTTTTTTGTATTTTTTTTGAAGTCCATAGAAATCCCACACAGTCGTGGTGGCACTAATAAGATCATAGGTATTTTATTTTATTAAAAATTATGATTTTAAATCTATTTTTAAGATAAATTTCCTATATTTTCTTTTTTTTCTTATTTTTTTCTCTTTAAGCCTTAACCCACTCGACCGAGGGACGCTGCCACATAACGTACGGCTCATGGTTAGTTTGGTCCTGTTTTCTATTTATTTTAAATTTTTCATAAAATAAATTTCATAAATTTTTAAACAGTTTTATTACAAAGATTTATCTTTAAACTTTCATTAAAAAAAACACTAATATTTCTTTTAAATATTATATAATTCATTTTTTATATAATTTTTAATATTAAAAGTCTGAAAATTCTTTCCAGGCTTTCTATCCTAAATAAATAAATAAATAAATAAATAAAATAAATATAATAAAATAAAATAATAAAAAAAAAACTCGACCCTATAACCATGCCCACAATTGTCTACAAACACCGTGTGGGAGTGAGATAAAGTTACATCTCAGAGCAAGAAGAAAAAGCCACAATTCCCACACGTTGAAAACTATCCATAAAAAAGCATAATTTTTAAACAAAAAACTATCCCCGCAAGCCAGGCTCCACTGTGAACCAAAGCGCTTTGGCCAATTTGTCAATTTAATTTGATTTAACGCTTTTCTATTCCAATATTTTGTGCTTTGCATTGTTGGCTTCTCTACTTCTTCTAGCTTTTATTTTAACTTTTATTTGTTGGCTTTTCGGTGGAGTTTGGTTTCGGCTGCACAGTGTGGTGGGGCTGGGTGATTCAGTCGCTTCCTTTCGGCCCAAAGCATGCGATTCATTCATAAATCAAAGTGCGACTTGGCCAGGCGTTTGTTTAATAACAATTCCAGTTGAGTTTTTGCTTTTAGGTTTCTTTTTTTTCTTTCTTTCTTATTTCTTTTTCTTTATATTTGTTTATTTTTTTTTTATTTTTTAATAGCAGGGTATGGGAATATATTTAAGGAACTTGACATTAGGGATTTAAGGGGGAAAAGATATATATTTTAACTTTTTCTGGAGGCTTAAACTTATTAACTTACCTTTTTTTGGCTTATTTTATAAAATAAAAAATAATTCATAAATATTTTGAATAACTATTAAATACCTTAGAGCTAAAAATAATATAATATCTGTCAGTAAAGCTTTTAATTTATTAAAAAAAAGCATAAACTCTCTAACCATAAACCATAAAAAAATCGATAAATATCGATAGTATTTCTAATCCCTATTGACTCTGTGGGTGTATTTGTGGTGTTTTGTTCCCTTCTCCACTCTGGCATTGAAATGCGAGGCACGTGACGCAGTCGCTAACGCAGACTCGCCTAAAAGCTAAAATGCCAAGTGCGTGGTCACTTCGTACGTACATTGGCCCCCGATTCTTGAGTTCTTTTTCTTCTTCTTCTATCTATTTATTATTATTATTGTTTTTTTTTATTTCTTTTTTTTTTTTTTTTGTTAAAAGCGTCTGTTCGAGCTTACCTGAAATGGCCAGCAACTTGAGGCCTCTTTTGGCCACGACTCTGGCTTTTTGGCCTTTCCGTTCCGCGTCTCTCTCTCTCTCTTTTTTTTGTTGTTTTATTCATTTTTTATTGGATGTAGTTGGTGCCAAATTGTTTGCCCCCACAAATGTTACACAAATGCGGTGTGTGCGGCAGTGGCTGTGTGGATGACAGCACCCACAGCCGCCACTCCAAAGCGGCTCGCAGGCGTGTGGGTGTCTCGACAGCCAAAAAAAAAATATGAATTCTGAGGGGTTTGTCATCTCTGAGCCGCCAAAAATGCTAAACGAAAAAATAAAATTAAATAATGAAAGGGATTATAATTTTTTTACAATTAAAGGTTAAACAAACATTTAACAATTAATAATTATTAATAAAAAAATAAATAAAATAAAGATTCTGGCGGGTAAAGACCCAGACCCAACCCTCTACTAAGAAAAACAAAGGGGGTTTACACTTTCGAGAGGGTTTCCCCCACGATTCACCTGCCCTGCCTGGCCAGGGCCCGTACTACCTCAACTAATGGCGCTCCCGGGGAGCGG
The DNA here is from genome assembly GCA_035047585.1 of Drosophila monieri. NCBI lineage: Eukaryota > Metazoa > Arthropoda > Insecta > Diptera > Drosophilidae > Drosophila > Drosophila monieri. The sequence goes on along the minus strand of JAWNPJ010000061.1, from coordinate 5,858,276 downwards.
GATTTGCATAATCCCATTGACGTAACTGCCTTACTGCCTGGCTTATTGTTTATTTTATTTTTTAACACGTTTGCCAGATGCAAATGTCTCGGCTCAGAATTCCATTCCGCGAGAGATCGAAATATTTTTATTTTTTTGTTTATTTTTTTTTATTTTTTTTAGAGGCGGAAAACTAATTTGTGTCGCTGTGACACGAGAAGAGGAATGCCTGACAACCAAGTGGCTCTGGAAAAAAAAATACCAGATTGCATAACACTCTCTGCCGATCGATTTTGTTGCCAGCCGGCTTCAGAAATCGGAAATGCCCCCCGCCGACCAGCCAGATATATCTTTGGTGTATATTTGTTAAGAAAAACTATTCCATGAATGGACAAGTTGCGAGTAATTGGCTCTGCCAGGCGCCTCGGAGCTCAAGCAGTGATTGACTGACTGACTGGATGACTGACTGACTGACTGACTGACTGACGAACTAAACCGGGAAGGGGCGTTACTGATTTGGCTCGGAGAATGCCGTTAACATTCAAGCTAGTGGCAGCAGCTTGCCCACTCACCTGCTACTGGCAACAGGTGGAAGTAGCAGGCGGACTCACAAATTCCTGCTTGCCACAAAAAAATCAGGGGAGATATATATTTTAATTTTTAATTTTTTTTTTAATTTTTACCTCCTAAGAAGTCTATATCTTAGCCATTTATGATCCGATTCTGGAGGGGGTTATCTTGAAAGATTTCTATAGGAATTCCTCACATATTTCTCTCCATATTTTTTCATTTTTTCCAAAACAGATATGGGCCCTTAGGAAGTCTATATCTCTGCCAATTTTGATCAGATTTTCAAAAGGTTTACCTTAAAACATTTCTAAAACAATTCCCCACAAAACAGATTTTTTAAAAGATTTTTTTCAAATTTTTCCTATAGGAGGCCCTTATAAAAATCCTACATCTCATATATGGTCCATTTCGATGTCTATATCTTTGCCAATTTTAACCGATTTTCAAGAGGAATGTCTTGAAAGATACATTTTTAATGATTCTCCATTCAAAGATTCTCTATTCATCAAAGATTTTATGATTCTCTATTCATTTACACAAAAAACTAAACTACTATTTTTCGAAAGATAGTTTTTCAATTTTTTTGTTATTTTTATGATTTCCATCAATTAGGAAGACTATATCTTTTACAATTTGTATCCGATTTTCAAGAGGTATGCCTTAAAAGATTTCTAGACTTATTTCCCAAAAATCTGCTTAAAAAAGCTAGAATAAAATTTTGTATAAATATTTCCTAACATTTTTCTCACAAGAAGCAGTCTTACGAAGTCTGACGCAGTCTATATCTTATACCTCTAAGCCTTATAATCATTCCATAAATTCGTATAGCCTACAAGCCCTTATAGACAAGACTTAGTTTTAAAAATAGTTTACCAATCAACCGCCTAACCAGAGAAAGTTGTTTCTGGCGACCTTCCCCCGGCCATCGAATCGTAAAATCAGAAATGGAATTTGGCAAATTAGTGGCTCTAATGATTGGTCTAATCAGATCGGTGGCAGCATCTGGTTTTGGACCAACTATCCCGGGCCAACAAAAGCGATATATATATTTAAAATAAGATCGCGAATAAATAAAGAGAAAGAACAGGCCGCCGTGGGGTGTTACTGCGCCATTGATGGCGTATCTCGGTATCAGCTCTCGACGACTTATCGCCAACTTATAACTTATAGCCACCTCAAGGCTGCGCGGCTATAGTTTTTTTATTTCTATTATTTTTCAGCTCAGGCAGGGTGCCTAGAAAGTGCGTCGCATTTTGTTTGTTTACTTCAGTGCAAAAAATAGTAAAAATAAAAAATAAAAAATAAAAAATCATCAACACTGGCAGGTGAAACTGAAACTGAAACTGAAAACGCAAAATTCGCGCATCGGGGCATAGGAAGTGGAAAATTTGCAACCGAAACAACGCAGTTCGAAAACTACGTTCTAGCTAATGGAAATGTTTGGCCAAAAGAACAAGTTCCCTAATATTTATGACATTTTTTAATCATTAAGGGGATTAGGGCTGTTTGTGTTTGGAAACTGAAATGTTTTCACGAATTATTATTCTTTTCTTGGAGGTCTTTCATAATATATAGATCTTACTATAATCTATTGTATGACAATAGGTAGATCTTAAAGGTCTTCTAGATATGATAGATGTTGAAGAACTTATAGATCTTATGGCTATGATCTTATAGATCTTTTTGTATATTTCATTTTCTACTTTTTACGAAATTTATTTATAAAAATCCTACAAAAACTGTCCTTTAAATGGCTGTCATAGCTCTTTGAACTCCAATAAAACCTATAGATCTATAAATAGTTTAAAGATTATATATCTTATAGCTACTATCATTTATTTCACTATCTAACCGTAGAATCAAGGGTGGATATGAAATTCCTATAAAAACTCTTGAAGTCTACAACACCTTTAGAAACTTTTATACAGAAGACAGCCAGAAACTCTCCTCATATCTCATATCTATCATAGATATATCTCATATATCTTATAGATCTTATAGACCTTATAGACCTTATAGACCTTATAGACCTTATAGATCTCATATATCTTATAGATCTTATAGATCTTATAGACCTTATAGACCTTATAGACCATATAGATCTTATAGACCTTAAAGACCTTATAGACCTTATAGATCTGAATATATATTTCATTTTCTTAGGGTATATTATTCGATTCCTATAATAGCTCTTTAAGCTCCCTGAAACCTATAGTAACTTATAGTAACTCCTCTACTAACTCCTCTTATAACTCCTCTACTTACTCCTCTACTAACTCCTCTAGAACCGCCTCTATAAGCCCCACCCTTTTAAACCCCATCTTTAATTTAATTTTAACTTAATTTTAAATGTTAATCATTAACTATAATGCCCAAGTGCAAACAATACCCTTGACGAGATACTCTCGTTGCCTGTTGAATGAAAAATATCATCCCCGGAACCTCATCTCCACAACCTGTAATTATTAAAACATCACAAAAGTGCGACTCAATCGAAAAAAAAATTAATAATACTGAGTAGGTTATAGGAGGAGTTGCAGGAGAGACACCTGTGCCTATTGGGGATAGTCCTAAAGAGTTTTTAATCTTTCTGTTGGCCCTTTTGTGGTTGGGTTTGGTTTGGTTTGGTTTGGGCCACAGGCCATCACAGGCCATCACAAAAGGTGGCCAATTTCATGCGTTAATACCTACGCAATGGACACGCGCCGCTGAACGAGCCAAATTGGAAAAAACTAAAAATAAAAAATGAGGAAAAAAATTACAACTCAGAACCACGGGCCACGCATATTGAACGACTTCCGCTTGATAACTACTTTATGTTCCGATTGGTTCCGATTCAGGGTGGAAGTGATTCTCCCTCTGTCCGCTTGTCCCTCTGTCCGCTTGTCCCTCTGTCCGCCTGTCCACTTGTCCTCTTGTCCGCTTGTCCGCCTAATTGCCAAGTTAACCCATTGGATATGACACTCCGGCTAATTGCCCGGCTGGCCACAAGCCATGCTCTTGGAAATGGGCCAACAAGTTGAATACTTTTCGGTCTAAACTGTAGGAAATACTAGCAAAAAATACTATCAAAAAATACCATTACAGATCAGCCATCAATCTCGATAAAGAGAATAAACAAATAAATGCCAAACATAATCGATTGTGTGTGAGAAATTCAATTTAAATGAAATAACAATCACTGCCCCTATACTGGTACGCATTTCTGTGTGGATTCATATTCGTTGCTTTTTACATCACCGAATGGATGTTTCATCATGGCTGTCAGCCCCTCATCTAATTGGGAAATGTGATTCGATTTGTACGCTCGATTTGCTGGGCTCTGTCTACGGTTTGGTGAAGGGGTTACCTCGCTATTTGAGGGGGTTTGTTCAATAATTGTTATAATATTTTATACTTTATATATTTTAGGCCTTTGACGATTTTATTTAACATTTTTTAACCTAAATAGGCAGATAGTTGACTTAATAGCAGGTTTTTAGAGTTTTATTCTTATATTATTTATTATTATTTAGTATTATTTGGTATTATTTAGTATTATTTATTAGTATTTGCTATTAAATATTATCTATTATTATTTAGTATTATTTAGTATTATTTATTAGTATTTGCTATTAAATATTATCTATTATTATATAGTATTATTTAGTATTATTTAGTATTATTTATTAGTATTTGCTATTAAATATTATCTATTATTATATGGTATTATTTAGTATTATTTATTAGTATTTGTTATTAAATATTATCTATTATTATATAGTATTATTTAGTATTATTTATTAGTATTTGTTATTAAATATTATCTATTATTATATGGTATTATTTAGTATTATTTAGTATTATTTATTAGTATTTGCTATTAAATATTATCTATTATTATATAGTATTATTTAGTATTATTTATTAGTATTTGCTATTAAATATTATCTATTATTATATAGTATTATTTAGTATTATTTATTAGTATTTGTTATTAAATATTATCTATTATTATATAGTATTATTTAGTATTATTTATTAGTATTTGTTATTAAATATTATCTATTATTATATGGTATTATTTAGTATTATTTATTAGTATTTGTTATTAAATATTATCTATTATTATATGGTATTATTTAGTATTATTTAGTATTATTAATTAGTATTTGCTATTAAATATTATCTATTATTATATAGTATTATTTAGTATTATTTATTAGTATTTGCTATTAAATATTATCTATTATTATATAGTATTATTTAGTATTTATTTTGGTATAATTTTCTATCTATTTTATTCCAAAAGAAGAGCATCAAAGAGTCCTCTACTGCCCTTATGACTTTTTATTTCCTTTTCATTTCAACAACCCGAGTTCAACCCACTCTGTGACTATTGTTTCTACAATTATTTATTTTATTCTCATTTTTTATTTATTTTTTAAACTATCACCGGCATTATTGATTTATTTGGCCCATTATATAGTCGTATCTGGAGCTGGCTCCGTAATGCGACATTTTGTCAGTGTCATGCGGCATAATTGTTGTCAGATCTCTGTGGCAGATACAAGTCTATGGTCTCGCAGGCTCTAAGTAGCTGTCAGTGCTCGCTCTCCCTCCCTTCCCGGCTACCTGACAGGCCATTGTCAGGTTGGAATTCAAGTTTCTCTGCGGTTATCAGCTCTGGGAGTGATTCAATGGCAGAAACTACACTGAAAACTTTTCACTTTCCACCTCTCCACCCGGCCCCCACCCCTCTCTCTCCACTATCAGCTATGTATAAGAGTATGTACCGGAATAGGTACAGTATATATATGGTATATGGTCCCCCGCTAAACTGGCGCCATCTATTATCAGTGGGCGTGAACGCAAATCGGGGAGCGTGCGCAACATGCGACCATGAAAAAGAAATTAAAAATACATATTTTTTAAAACAAAAACAAAAAATGATGGAAAAAAATGTAAAATAGCGGGAAATGAGAGGCAAATAGACAAGATATCTGGGATATATATTGCATATAGAAGCTTGTTTAACAATCGCAGAGCGAAAGGGGAGTCCATAAAAAAGAAATCAATTAAATTAAATTTATAAGACAGCGCCAGAGGCAGCAGAGGCAGCGGCGGAGGCAGCGGACACTTCTGAGGCGAATCGTCAAATTTCGCAGGCAGGTACAGTGTAGACTGGCAATAGAAGACAGACAATTAGCAGTAAAATAATTTTTAAAAATAATAATAATAAAAATAATGGTAATATGAATAAATATCTCTAAGTATTGTTTTTTTTTTAAGTTTTATTCGCTTTAAGTTTAAGTTTTTATTTTTTATGTAAAAAATGTTGTAAAAAATTTTACATTTTTTATTAGTTGGCATTATTTTTAACAAATTTGGAAAACAATACTTAGATCTTTATTCATTTAAAGTCTTTTTCTTAAACTCTTAAAATTTTTAATCTCAAATATTAAAAGAAACATATTAGAAGGAGAAACCTGTACAAGAAATCTACAAAAATCTTTATATTTTTTGGTAAAAAATATTTGCCATTTCTCCCTTGCCACCTTAGCCGTTGAGCACTGTACCTGTGCTATCACTGACCTTGCCAAAGCAGATTTTTTTGCCGGGCGAGTGATGGTGTGTGCGCTGAGTCGGCCGCTGAGTTTTTTATGCGAGCAGCCCCGAAATCGAATTAGAAAAGCAAATACTAAATTTCCAAATTATGCAGAATGGACATCGAGTCGAAAGGTGAATGGCAGGGGGGAGGGCGCGGCCAGGGCAGTGGCAGGGCCAGTGGCAGGGGCGTTGGGGCGAAGGTGTTGCCAAGCCAGAAAGAAAAAAAAAAAAAAAAAAACAAAACTGAAACGAAACCAACGCCTCTGCCAGCGTCAACCGCTTATCAAATGCGGAAGCTTTATTTTTTTTTTTTTTTTTTTTTTTTTTGCCGCAACAAACTAAAACAAAAAAAACATAAAACTATGTACCTTTGGCTTAAATGCAAATGGAAGTTTTATTTCTTTTAGAGAAACCTGGTCGGTCGGGCCTCCAAATCAAAAAGGGGAACAGACATAAAAAAAGAGCCACTACGACGACAAAATAAAAAAAAAATAACAAAAAGTGGAACAAAGAAGCTTCACCTTTGAGTGTCCAATCAACCTCTCGATTCAAATATTGATTTGGATTTGCTTTTTGGGTTTGAGTTTTGGGCTTTAATTGAATTCCATTCCATGGGAAAGGTTCTTCCTGAAGGGCGTAGTATTATTAGTATTATTTTGGTATTATTTTGGTATTATTTTAGTAGTTTAGTATTTACTTTAAGGCTTGTCTTTTAAGATCTATGATTTAGATCAAGTTTTGAAATAGAATTTAATAATTTATTTGTGTCAGATATTGAGAAATAATATTTTTAAAGAATTATCTATTTATTCTACTAACTTTTGGTATTTTTTAGTATTATTTCAAAAAGAATTACTTACTTTTTGAGATAGAGAGAGCAAGATTAGTTTCAGTTTTGGGCTTTAATTGAATTCCATTCCATGGGAAAGGTTCTTCCTGAAAGGCGTAGTATTATTGGTATTATTTTGGTATTATTTAGTAGTTTAGTATTTAATTTAGGGCTTGTCTCTTAAGATCTATGATCTAGATTAGGCTTTGAAGTAGAATTTAATCATTTATTTGTATCAGATATTGAGAAATAATATTTTTTATCTATTATTCTACTAACTTTTAGTATTTTTTAGTATTATTTCAAAAAGAATTACTTACTTTTTGAGATAGAGAGAGCAAGATTAGTTTCAGTTTTGGGCTTTAATTGAATTCCATTCCATGGGAAAGGTTCTTCCTGAAAGGCGTAGTATTATTAGTATTATTTTGGTATTATTTTAGTGGTTTAGTATTTATTTTAAGGCCTGTCTTTTAAGATCTATGATCTAGATTAGGTTTTGCAGTAGAATTTAATAATTAATTTATATCAGATATTGAAAAATAATATTTTTAAAGATTTGTCTATTATTCTAGTAACTTTTAGTATTTTTTAGTATTATTTTAAAAAGAATTACTTACTCTTTGAGATAGAGAGAGCAAGATTAGGGACTGTTGCCTCAAGGACCTCCTGAAAAGAAACTCAAAAAACTATAATTCAAAAGTAATGAGTTTCCAAAAATCATTATAATAGTTTTTATTATTTAAAACTATTTAAAAAAAAAAAGACAATACATTTAAGAACAAGATTATATAGTTTTTGGATTTGTTGGCCTATGGGATTAGTCAGTATCCGTGGAAACAGTGAGATACTTCAGAGTGAGTTTGCCGGCCTAGATACAAGCGATCTCTTGTCCAGATACTTCAGACACACGCACTCACAGATACACAGATACAAAGATACACAGATACAGGTATACAGATACACAGATAGGGCATAGATACCTTTTTCATAAAATCACTCTTCAAACAAACGAAAACCGAAAACCGAACCGAAAACTGAAAAATCTCCGTTCAAGGGCATACTACCAACTTCAACTAGCCATAAATCCCCCGGCAACCTTTTCCACTCGACGTGACGCGATCTTTTTTTTTTTTTTTTTGTTGTTTCTTCTTGAATTGTTCGAATTGCGTATCTATGAGATAGATTTTTTCTCAGTTGCCAGGCCAAAATGAATCGTCGTGTAATGGCAACTGATTCGATCGATCCCCCTTCCCCTCTCCCCTCCTGGAATGACAATAGAAATCGAAGCTACCTGATCACAGGTTTCTTCTTCTCCCTCGCTTTGGTAATAGGATAGGGGCTTCCCCTCACCCTAAGCCTTGAGGAGAAATCCTAAACGGATCGGAAGTCGGATCGGATCAGCTAACTAGCCAGGACATCGATAGGGCTACTGGCCACCGATAGTGCCACCGATCGCCGCCCGAACTAACTCGATTAGTTCTCCTCGATTTCATTTCGAATTGAAGGAAAAGTGAGACTGCTGGAGGGCGTCTTCCGGGTTTGATTATTTATTTATTTTTTATTTTTTTTTTTTTTAAAAAGAAAGCAAACATTGAGGTTATCGGTGGTGTTGTGTTGTTGTGGGGTTAAGAGGGCTTATCAGGGTTAAAGGGGTTTTATGGGAAGCTATCCATCATTTGAAGCGAGTTTTCTTGATAAAACCTTCAGTTTTAAGCCTAAACTATAATTCTTCTGGTAAGCTAGTCTTCTGATAAGCTAGTCTTCTGGTACTTTAGTCTTCTACACTTTTAGTATTTTAGTCTTTTAGTATTTTAATATAATGGTCTCCTAGTATTCTAGTCTTCAAGTCTTCTAGTCTTAGTCTTCCTTTCTTCTAGAATTATAGTTTTCTAATCTTACAGTTTGTTAGTCTCCTAGTAAGTATTAGGTATTAAATCTAGTATTAAATTATAGTCTTTTAGTCCTGAGTCCTACTAGAAAGTCTTCAGGACTTGTAACTCTATCTAGTATTTATCTTCTAGTAGTCTAGTATCAGAGTCTGGTACTAAGCTAGTCCTTTAGAGGCTTTAGTCTTCTAGTATGCTAATCTTTCAGTATTTTAGTCTTCTAGTATTCTAATCTTTTAGTATTTTAGTCTCCTAACATTCTAGTAAGCTAGTATTTAGTCTTCTAGACTGTCAGTGTGCTAGTAGGCTCAGATAGTTAGTATTTTTTCATCTTTAAGTACCATTGTCTTCTAGTATTTTAGTTTCTTCTAATAGCAAGTTAGGCTTCTAGTCCTCTGGTATCTTCTACCTTCTATTTTCTTACTCTTTTATTTATTTTAAAATCTAATCCCAAAAAGCTCTACAAAAACCCAGCAACCCAGAAACCACAATTTGAATAAAATTTGCCTCTGCTCTACTTTTGTCTTTGAATAAATTTCGATGGGTTGGTTTTCTGGGTTAATACTCCTCTCTCTATTATTCTCCTTTTATTCTCCTTTTATTCTCCTCTTACCCCCCTTTTTATTCCCCTTTTATTCTCTTACTTTGTCTACCATTTCGTGTATTGTTCTAACAAGAAAGACCTCGCAACCTGCAAGGCCTCAAAAAATATTTATTGGCTCATAAAGTGTCCTGGCGGCGTTTTGTTCAGTGTTCTTAACGGTTTGATTGATTGATTGATGGGTGGATTGATTGATGGGCTGAACATTTCATGCAACTGTCGCAGATTGCGAGGGGTTGAGCGTTTAATGAGCGAAATACCCAACTTCTGTCTTGAGGCGCAAAAAGAAAATGCAATAAACGAAGTTCAAAGACAAATTTGTTTGCGGCATGTGGGTGTGTGTGTGTGTATCTGTCAGATACACATCCCTAGTCCTAGATAGCTAGACAGCTGGGCAACTACCAGATACAGAGACTCCCGCCCTCCCACAATAATCCAATCAGTTAGAAGCCCTTAATGGCCCTTGGAATCTCCATCTGTATCTCTATCTCTATCTGTATCTGTATCTTTAAGTATCTATATCTATACTGACGTATATCTAATTCTGCATAGATACATAGACATAGAAATGTATCTTTTTCCGTTTTCTTTTCTTTTTTTTTTGCTAAAAATACCCGAAAAATCGTTCTTGTTCTATTTCAGCCCGTGTGACGGGTATCCCATCCCGCTTCCATCCGTCTGTTTATTCAACTCGGCTTCTATTTATTTTTTATACGTTTTGGCTTTAATGTTTGCATATTGTACCGATCCCATCCGATCTGGCCTGGCCTGCCTCTCAGAGCACTCTATATCTATTTCATTTCGCATTTCTAATTTTTCCCTCCACTTTGAGAAAACTCTCTATTTCTGTACCGCTTGGATCGCCGATACAAGCTACAAAATCTACAAAATCTACAAAATCCACAAAAAAAAGAGAAACAATTTAGTAAAAAAGTATCGCCAGTTGTTGCTAAAGAAACAACGCATTTTATTTAATTTTAAATTTTTGGCTTTCTGGCATCTGACTTTTTTTTTGTGGCTCGAACCGGTGATACCTTTTAGGGCAAAGAGTGTTTAGCATTTTTGGATTTATATTTGATTTTTTTTTTATAATTAATAATATTATTTATGATTTGATATTTATGTTTAATTTTTTTATATTTTTTTCTAATTGTTATTTTTCTATTTCTAATTGTTATTTATTTTTTATAATTTGTTATATTAATTTTTAATTTTTCATATTTCTTTTAAAATGTTTTATTTATTTTTAATTTGTTTATTTTTATTTGTATTTTTTATTCATTCGTTTTAAATATTTATTTGTTTTTAAGTGCATTTTTTTTAAATTATTTATATTTTTAATTTATTTTTTAGTTCCTAATCTATATGGTTTTTAAAAAATAGTTTAGTATTCAAGAGGCTTTTTTGTATTTTATTTTTTTTTAAATATCAGTATTATTATTAGTATTATTAGTATTTTCAGTATTTTCACTATTATTATTATTATTAGTATTATTATAAAAAAATTTAACAACTTAGACCTCATGACCAAATAATCCCTAAAATAAAAATAAATCCTTAATAATTTTCAATAACATTAATACTTTTTCTAAAAATATTATTTTACTAATTTTTCCTTCAAGTTCTCAAAAATAATCCCCGATCCTGGATGCTATATGGTATTTTTTTAATTTATCATCAAGGATCGTGGATAATTATAATATAATTTATGAAATTCTCCAGAAATTCCTTCAATAAATAACATTATTTTTAAAAATAATTATAATAGTTACTAAAAATAATTCTATATAATTTCCAAAAACCTAAAAAAAACTACCATTTTTACCTTTAAAATAATAATATAACCTCTCTATATCTTCCCCGATCTCCGAGACTATTGGCCTAGAAAAAAAACACTAAAAAAAATGCTATTTTATATTTTATTGTTTATTGGCCGCCCAACAATTTAGTATCAACCATAAAAAAACGCAAAAATACCCACTAAAAAATGAAAAAAAAGAAAGGAGAGGGGGAGAGGAAGGGAAGGAGCAAGGAATTGGGGAATTGACGGAACGTGCAAAAAATAGGTCAAATCTATTTCGGGGCGGGCAAAAAAATAAAAATAAAAATAAAAACAAAAAAAGGCGATCAAAATAATGAGAAACAGCAAACGGTTTCCATCTCTTCCTTTTCCCCAGACGCTTTTTTTTTTTTTTTATTTTTTAAATCCAACACCTACCTTTTTGGCCAAAATCTATTTTTTTCCCTCGTTGTTGGCGGAAAATTTTTGGCGGCTGATCGGAGAAGCTTTTTGTTGCTAGGCGCTGGAAAAAAAAACAATAATGACTTGGCGGTGATTTAGTGAGGATGCTGGGAATTAGTCGGCCAAGAGAGTCCCAGCCACGCCCACACTGGCCTACTAATTACGGCCAACGGAATGATCCAATTTCGGGTTTTTTGCAGCTTCTGGGAAATTAATTATTATTTATTGGGTGGCTAAAAAAAGGGGATGCTAGGGGAGAGCTCTAAAAAATGAAATTAAAAATTAAAAGTGCTTAAATAATTATTTTTCCAATTCTAATGCCAAGTTAAATATTTATACATTTTTTTAAGGAAAAATAATTAAAAATAATGAAATCTTTGATATTTTTTGATATTTTTATATCTTTGATATAAAAATAATAATTGTTAATAATAATTGGAACTAAAATTTTAATTTAAATCAAATTTAGTAGAAAAAAATTTCATGTATTTGATATTATTTTATATGAGTTTATATTATTTTAAATTGTTTTATTTTATTTTATATAATTTTATATTATTTTATATTTTTTTTATATTATTTTTACTATTATTTTATAATATTTTGGTATAGTTTTGTATAAACTATTTTTTTTTAACTGCCTATAAATTTTTTCCAAATTATTATACTTAATTATAATTATTAATTATTAAATTATTATTATTATTATTATTATTATTATTATTATTATTATTATTATTATTATTATTATTATTATTATTATTATTATTATTATTATTATTATTATTATTATATATCTTTAGATTAATATTTAAGAAATGTAATATTTTTGTTGTTGAATTTTATAATTTTAATATTATAATTAATAAATTATTCCTTTTTATTTTATTTTAATTTATCATTATTTTTTATTTTTTTTTTTTTATTTAAAACTTTGTTGATCCCCCCCTAGTTTCTCTCAGTGCCCACATATTGGCCGTGCTCCCCAGCTGGCATCTCATTATGATTAATGGGCATTTGTATGTTCCAGTCCACCCCCTCCTCCCCTACCACCCCTCTCCCTTTTTTTTGGCCGCACGTGAGTTTGAAAAAAGTTTCCAATTTTTTTTTGTTCTTTTTCTAACCAACTTTTCTAACCAAGACTTTTGTGGGACATCATCTGTGGGAAATTCGCAAAGCAATCAAAGTGCTTGCCAAACTAGGGCATTTTTTGGGGTTGGATAAGGTTTCACTTTAAGGGGATTCAAGGGAAATTAAATACTAAGCTTAAATAAAATATTATTTAACTGTAAACTCTTATTTTTGGTAACTAAAAGCCTAAATCTTAAAAATAAAACTCACCTGACAGTTGTTTACATATTTCGTGTAAAAGAATTATACATGTAATGTATAATTACAATTTACATACATTCTCTCCTCCCCCTTTTCTTTGGCAGAGTTCATGTTCTTTTGCGGTAACGGTGCCTTGAGACTCTCGGGGACACAATGGCTGCCCCGCAAGTGACGCCAAACGGATCTCACCATGCTTTATGAATTGAGTTTTAAAAACGCTACTTTTTGTTGGCATTCACGACTAGCAACACAGAATTACATTAGTTACTTGATTTAACACACTTTTAAAAGCTAATACTAACTAAAAACACTAAAAACACTCGCGAAACAATGCCAAGCACGGATTAAGGAAATGCACAATGGAGAAGCCAACACTGGAATGAGGGGAGTTCGATCGGAGAGCAGGATCAATGGGGAGAGCAGGTGATGGCGTGGTGGTGGGTAAGCGGGTGGCGAGTGGGAGCAAGTGCTGTGGTGGAGAGCGAGTGGAAGGGGAGAGCACTAACTGTTGGTGGGTGAGAGGGGGCGGCAACTGCTGGCAAAAATGTTGTATGTTTTCCAGGAGAGAAGGAAAAGGTAAGTTGGAAGGAGGGGAAAGTCAAAAGTCCTCTCCATAGGAAGAGGGTGAACCTTCATCAGGAATCAGTCACTAGAACTTAAAGGTGAGCCTTGTATTATTTTCAAGATTTCATTTAATTTAATTATAAAAATAATTTTTCGATTAAAAACTAATTTTTCACTTTGCTCCAACAATTGTGTTTAGTTTTAGAATAAATAATAGAAAACATTTTCCCATCTAGCCATGGCCTGTCACTATTATTTCCCTCAGCCAATTGAATCTAGAACAGTTTAAACCAAAATTGATTACCAGCCATCAACTATCATCAGGCAGGCAGCAACTTGACTTCAAAGGCTTCTATTTTTATTGACCTGGCCGGGAGAGTGAATCGGGGAAAATGCAATACAAGTTGCAGGACAAGTCCCTCCGGACAATAAGGGAATCCTTTGCCTGGGCCGGAGATCTCCGGTCGGCTTTCCAGGAAAAAATACAAATTCAATTGAAAACCCACCTTGATGGATTCCTTTCTGGCCTTGCCTTTGCTACCAAAAGGACATCGACATTTATTAATGCCGGCCAGGAGTGACAGGAAGCGCTTTCTTGGCCAAATTGCACTTGTCATTGCCTCTGACCTCTGGCCCAAGGGGGGGAGGGGCGAACAAAATCCTCGAATCGTGACAAATCGCAATGGAAAACTAAAGAGTATTCCGAGTATTATTTTAAAGGAAAAAAAATCGAAAACCAACAATGAAAATTGTCCACATCACTTGTTCCTACATTTTATGAATGAAATATTGGAAAAAATTCTCATTTTTGATGAATTAATAAATAGTTTTATTCACAAAACCCGCATGAATCAGCTGGATAGAAAAACTATAGGGGTGGATCATAATATATATGTATATTCTTCTATATAATTGTAATAAGCAAAAAAAAAAACAAGTTTCATTAAAAATGTAGACCAAGCAGGCAAATATGTTTGAAAAAAAGCCAATTTATTAAACAAATAAAGCCAAGGGACGGCCGCAAAGGGGCGTGGCTCTTCAATTAGTCAGACTTACCCCCGTCCATTTCAATTTGATTCTCAATTTTTTTTATTTCCGCCCCACAGAGCCACCGCAATCACTAAACTATTTATACACTGCAACACAGGGGGTATTAATAGTTTTTATATTATTTATTTTTATTAAGAAATGTTTTAAATTCAACTATAATTAAGGTGTTTTAGCAGCACAATGTTAGATTTTATGATGAATTTTATTTTTGACATTTAAAGCAAAGGTTACTATTTCGATTTTTATAAAAAATAACAACTATCGAACAACTTTAAAGAAATTAATCGATAGTAATCGATAAGAAAATGTTAATTCAAAGAGATTAAAAGTAAAAGATTATTTTTAAATATTTTTCATATTTTTAAGCTTTAATCTTAATAATTTATTATAACAATTATTTAATAGTTAAAGAAAATGTAATTATTAGTTTAAATATAGTAACTAAAAGTAGTATTTAATATTGAAAATATTCGAAAAATACAACTTTAAAGTAATTATTCTATTTATAGAGTTCTATAATATATTCACTCATATTTTTAATATATATTTTTAAGCTTTAATCTTAATACTTTAAAGATATTAATCGATACTAATCGATAAAAAAAAGACAATTCAAAGATATTTAAAATAAAAGCTTATGTTGAAATATTTTTCATATTTTTAAGCTTCAATCTTAATAATTTATTATAGCTATTAAAGAATAGTCAAAGAAAAGCTATTTTTTATTTTGAATGTAGTAATTTAAATTAGTTTTAAATGTTAAAAATGAAAAAGTAACTATTCTTTTTATAAAATTCTTTAATCCATTCACTCATATCTTTCTCAAAGTGTACCCCACTATTAACTCACGACCCAGAGCATTTCAATAAAGTAATAATTGTTCTGTACTTACTCAGTTAGCTGATTCATCTCCGGCAGGGAAAACACCTGCAGCTCTCGCAACACACACACTGCCACACCCTAAATGACGAAATACAAACACGAATAGAGATGAACCTACCTGGGCGAAGGGTCAGAGGTTAATCGGAAGAAAGGCAGCGAGAGACAACTGAGGGAAAAGAGTTTTTACGATATCGGGTACAGTGGACGCACTTTTAATAGCCAATATCCATACAGCACAGGATGTCGCATCTTTTATGGCACTTTCACCTCCGCCATCACCACTGACCTCGGTGCGCAGATTCTCGCAGCGAGGGAAGAGACCGAGGCGCCATTAAACTCTAAGGGGTTTGGTTCTAGGAACTCCGGATAATACCCTCGGGAGCTACGTCCATTATCGGCCGTAACGATCGCGTCAGGTAGGACGGAATACCTGGAACGTTTATGGAATACCGAAATAGTTCAAGTTTCGTAATTTATTTAATAATAGCCTGACATTTACGACAAGCCATAGACGACTTTATTTTGAGTTTACAGCCCGAGATGACATGATAGGAATTCGGGACGGATATCGCTCAACTGCGAAAAGAATATATAGAAGTCTTGAAATACTAAAAATGTCGGAGTTATATCGGTTTATTATATAGCAAATAGGGAATACTTTTGGCAGATCGTTATGGGAATTTCTACAACGAATTTCAACGGTTCTTTGAGGAAATTGCATGGAAATACCAATATCTTCCAAAAGGAAGATCATATCTTTACCAATTCTCACCCGATTCTTCCGAGGGATACCTTAAAAGATTTTTAGAACGATTCTCCATCGATCTGCATCAAAATCTAGAAACAAAATATTTTTGAGATTTTTTGTGAAATTTTCTGGGGGGACCCTTCAAGATTTTGAATAGTGTATGGGATGCCCCCTATGACCCCGATCGAAGGCCATATCTTCGGCAATTCTCACTCGATTCTTCCGAGGGATACCTTAAAAGATTTGTGGAAGGATTCTCCATCGATCTCCATGAAAATCTCAGAAGAAGATATTTTTGAGATTTTTTTTAGAAATTTTCTGGGGGGACCCTTCACGATTTGGAAAAGTGCATGGGATGCCCTTATGACCCAGATCGAAGATCATAGCTTCTACAATTCTCACCCAATTCTTTCGAGGGATACCTTAAAAGGTTTGTGGAACGATTCTCCATCGATCTGCATCAAAATCTGGAAACAAAATATTTTTGAGATTTTTTCTCAAATTTTCTGGGGTCCCCTTCAAGATTTGGAAAAGTGCATGGGATGCCCCATATGACCCCGATCGATGGCCATTTCTTCGGCAATTCTCACCCGATTCTTCCGAGGGATACCTTAAAAGATTTGTGGAACAATTCTTCATCGATCTGCATCAAAATCAGGAAACAAAATACTTTTAAGATTTTTTCTCAAATTTTTTGGGGATCCCTTCAAGATTTTTAAAAGTGCATGGGATGCCCCCTATGACCCCGATCGATGGCCATAACTTCGGGAATTCTTATCCGATTCTTCCGAGGGATACCTTAAAAGATTCGTAGAACGATTCTCCATCGATCTGCATTAAAATCTTGAAACAAAATATTTTTGAGATTTTTTGTGAAATTTTCTGGGTGATCCCCTTCAAGATTTGGAAAAGTGCATGGGATGCCCCCTATGACCCCAATCGAAGGCCATAACTTCGGCAATTCTCTCCCGATTCTTTCAAACGATACCTTAAAAGATTAGTAGAACGATTCTGCATCGATCTGCATTAAAATCTGAAAATGAAATATTTTTGAGATTTTTTCTCAAATTTTCGAAAAGTGCACGGGATGCCCCATATGATCCCGATCGAAGGCTATATCTTTGCCAACTATTATCCAACTCTTCCAAGGGATGCCCTGAAAATGTTGTACATTTATTAACGATTAAAAAAAGGAAAAACAGTATTTCCTTTCATTTACTGCCATCCCAATCGAAAGCATACAAATATACAAAAAAATATACTCGAAATCATAAGCCGAACAAAAAATATTTTAACTTAAATATAGTTTCGTTTCATTTAGTTTAAATTTAATGTGCAAGTATTTAATGTTATTTGGTTGATCTGCACGCGACGGCATCAAAAGTTATACCCCAAGTGTTACCATGTTCGAAGTGTTCGACATTATTGACGTTTGTAGACGGCTCTTGCGTATTCTTCGTCGGTTTTTGTTCGGTCGGGAGGAGTTTGGTCCTTATTCGATATGGAACTTTTGTCCGATGAATCGCTGGAATCAGGCCAGGGCTGTCCTGTTGGCCTGTAGTCCTTGCCGGTCCGAGTGGTTTCCGTATCTGTTTTGGACGGTGGTGGTGAGCAGCTTCATTGGATGCTACATCAGTATGTTGGAATTTCATCGGGTGTTGTGGTGTCCGTGCCAAAAGTTGAATATGTGGCGCAATCGGCACTATTACATCGTAAATCATCGTCTTCTACGTAAGGCTCGAGTTTGTGGTTCCGTAATTTCAATGTTCTCATGGATTCTCCTCATATATGGCATTGCATCTGTGAGTAGTGTGACCAACGTCCCTTTGTATGCAAAGTGATGGAATATTAATTTTCAAACTCCTTCTAGATCACACCTCTTTTTATGTGGCCGTGGATTTTTTTGACCAGCATTGTCCTGTGCGTCGAATGGTTCATCTGGAGCTTTGAGATCATGACTGGCCGCCAGGACATTGAATTTCATACACTGGTATCCCTGATGCTGCCGGTCTTTAATCTTGGGATGGTGCGTTGCGTGAAGCGCGTCTTCGATGCGGCCGTCGTCGAAGATTCCGACTTCTCACTTCGCATATTCTGAGACCCAACAATAATCCCAGAGTAAGCCCATGCACCGATCTGATCCGCTGCCGAATGTCATCATTAAACAAAAGGTGCAGGACCAGCATAATTGTATCTCAACCTGCATTAAGTTCAATTAACTTGGCGTCGGCATCACGCACACACCAAAACAACCCAAAACAAAACAAAAAAATAAATACTTAACAAAAATAATAATATAAGCCCTTTAAAGTTGAGGGGCCCTAATCAGTTTTTAGTTTTCAGTTACGAGGTTGCCCCTCGGGGTTCGGCCAGAGCCGGGCTTCTGGGGCACGGCACGGGCCTAGCAAACAAACACCTTGCCAACATCATACCATCCTACCTTTGGGGCCCTGCCCCCCTCCCTTTTAACAACTCGGAGTGCACTCGGAGAAAATACTCTGCCTTCAATTACATGGGGAAAGTATAGAGGCTTTTGGCTCTGTTTTACTCTTTTCTTTAATATTTATTTGTGATTTATTTTTAATTAAGAGAATTTGTATAATTTAAAATTATAAGGAATAAATAATTTATGATTCCTGATTCTTAAATATTTATTTCAATTTCTTTTTTAGATCTTAATTAAAGGGTTTTCATAAAAGCATAAAAAAGCATCTAGCCTAAAGGGCACTACTAAGTGGGAAGTAAACAAAAAAAATTAAAAAAAAAATACAAGTTATGGCATAATTTTAATTTAAAAAATATAATTTATTCCTGGGATAAAGAGAGTCTTAAACCCAAGTTGTTTTAAGATATTTCAACTAAATCTGTAAGAAAACAATGAAGTGAAAATAAAACTAATAGAAAACCATGTATTTGACATTAAAAATATTTGCAAAAATAATTACAAATTTGTGTAGTTCTTAAAAATTATTTCCAAATGTAACTTAAGATTATGAGTTATCAAAATACACGTTCCTAGCTAATATACCCTTTTTATGAGTCAGGGCATTCATGATAATGTGCCTTCATTTCAACACTGTTAACTTCATCGATTGGACCTCAACTTGCACCTGTTGCAAGTGGCCTGAAATTTGCAGGAAAAAAAAACAAAGACTGCTTGCTGCAAGCTGCAAGCCACCGAAATCTATACATAATTAAAAAGAAAAAAAAAATACAGAGGAAAGAAATAATAAAGGAAAAAGCACGCACAGGACTAGGGATGCCCGAAACGAGAGGGTTTGGTCGGCCAGGCTTCTCATCTGTCCAGACCAGTTATGTGACATTCGACAACCCCCCAGAAAAAAAAAACAACAAAAGCAACAATACAACAACAAGAAAAAAAAAGTTTAAGAAATAAAATTACAGCTGGCCTTTGGGCGAGGCATCTTTGAATTGCATCTGTCCCTTGAAGAAAAAAGAAAAGAAATCTGCCAAGGAAGCTAAGAAATAAAATTGGAAATAAGGACATTTAGGCTTAAAATTAGGCATGGAAAAAATATATAAAAATAGGGGTAGGACTTCCAAATAAATGTAAACAATATATTTTAATAATATGCCCAAGTTGTATGCCCAAATATGAAATTATAGTCTCTTCCCCCAAATTAAAAACACAAATTCTTTTGTGTGGCTCTGCGCTTTGCTTTTCTTTATTTCACTTTCTCCACTTTCCACATTTCCATTTTCCATTTTCTCACAATTTATATTTCATACAAAAGTCGTCTTTCATAAGCTCATCGTCCTTCGTCCTGTGAAACTATTTCCCATTTTATTTTTGTATTTTTCGTTCATTACGTATACGCCTCGCTAATTACAAAATTTGTTAGATTTCTATTAAGTTATTAATATATATATAAATTTATATATATATCATACATATAATTTGTTGTTTCTTGCTTTCTAAATATATATATATAATATATAATTGAATATTTTTTAAGTGTATATTTTATATTTTGATTCAATAATTCTTAATTTTTTGATATTTAATGGTTTTGTATATTAAATGTATATATTCATGAGTGTGAGTGTGTGTGAGGGTGTCTTTGTGTGTGTAAACACATTTATTAAATATTTTCGAAAAAATACAAAATTTACAAAAATTTCTCTTCCTTTCTTAAAAATTTTTTATATATTTTGTTTCTTTTTTTTAATTGGTTAGTTTAACTATTGAAGCCTGTTTAATGTATTTTCATATATATTTTTTTTGTTTATTTTTTTAAAGCTGTTTTTTTTTATAAGCAGGGGTTTTTTTCTTATGGATTTTTGTTTATAAATTTTGTTTCTGTCATTATTTACATATATTTTTGTTTCTAGGACTATTTTGTACTTTTGATTCTGCATTGCCTTTAGTGTTTCCATTTTTTTTTGTCAAATTTATTTTTTTTTGTGTATTTTCAAGACGACCTTGATGTCTAGCGAATTTCCAGTTCTTGCCAGTTCAAATCAAAAAAATTGTAGGCAATAAATTAACAAAAATATACGCTAAACAAATGACAGAAATAACTTTTACACACATGCGCAAAAAATAAAATTAAATAAAATGGTTTAAATGAAATTCGCTTTTAGCAGAGGCGTTTAAATTTATGAATTTCGCCATAAGTGTATTAACCAAAAAAAAAAAAGAATTCATAAAAAATGTGCAGAAAAAAAGAAACAAGTCATGGATAAAACAGTGATCTAATGGCCGTGTGAACTGTGACATTCAACTAAAAAAGTGAAGCTGTGATTGTGTTAAAAATTGTGCAAAAATGAAATAAACTTCCATTTCCAGGGGTCACAGATCATTTGCCGGCGATGATGATTGTGATTATGAATCATTGGGGAAAACGTGACTTTTTCAACTTTAATATATTAAATTGGTTCACCCAAAAAATCATTAAAATATAAACGATCATTTATAAACTTTTGCCGTTTTATTAATTTTCTAAAAAAAATATATAGTTTAAAATTTTCAAATTAAATTATGACCTTTTTTTGAATTATTTCCCTAATAAGTAATAGTTTTTTATGTAGGTTAATTAGAGCTTTTTTTAATGACACAATTCAAATAAAATTAAATTCTAATAATAATTAGTATAATTTATGTGATAATTTACGTTATTTAAGAACAATTTCAACTTCAAAGATGAAAACCCTAATAAAACCATTTAAAAATAGAAAAGCAAAAGTCAAAAAGAGCAACTTAAAAAAGGGGGAAAAAAGTAAAAAAGATAAACAAAAGCGGTAGCTATTAAAAACAAAAAAAAAAGGCAGACGCAGTCGCAGTCGCAGCGCAGCCGGCGTGACCTTCACCCAATAAAGCGACCGACCGCGGTCAGAGTGTACAAAAAAATTAACAAAAAAAAAAACAAAATTGTTGCTGTTCTTCTTGCTGTTTTCTTTTTTTACTCATTTATTTTTTGTTGTTTTTTTTTTGCAGTTAAACAATTGTGCACGCCAATTTTTTTGTTGGCTTTGTTTTGCTTTGCACGTTTGTTTGTATGTGTTTGCCGGCTACTTATCTGGATACCCTAACTTTTAGGGGTATCACTAATAAAGGACTAAGCTTGACATAGTTTATGATGGGAAAAATATTCTAAGCCAGTCTAGAAACCTAACAAAATACTACTAAGTATTATTCATAATTTTCAATCCCTGTTTATTTTTTATTTATAACAAAATAGGAAACCTCAAACCTAGATATAATTTATTAAAAACAGAATTAAAAATGTACAATAATTTTAAAAGTTTGAAAATTATTAGAAATTATTAGAAGGCATTTATAACAGATTCAATAAAAAATAGTCGGTTCAACATTCATAAATAGTTTTAATAAAGAGTTATTTTACAAACAAATGTTCATTAATTTAAAATATTTAGGAAAGAAATTAAAAAGTTAATTACTGCATAATTGTTGATTTATATTTAAAATATAAATAAATATTTTTTTTAATTAAAAAAGAGCATCTAACAATTCGTGGAACATCCTTCAATGAAGCTCAATTCACTTAACCAGAAAAAAAAAATTGCAACAAAAAAAGCAACCGACGAAACTGAAACTGAATGATTGTAGTAAAAAATAAAAACAAAATAAGCAACAACAATAACAAATGCCAAATTCGTATAAATGAAATTTTATTATATTATTATCGTGATTGTTGTTAGTGTTGCTCCCATTGTCGCCTTGATTTTATTAAAATTTTTGTTCGCCGGTAAAAAAAAAAAAAGAAAAACAAAAATTGCAATTGAATCCAGCAGCAAAAAAATAAAACAAAAAATAAAAACAAACTTTGATTGAATTAAGTTAATATGTCTGGAGGCGAGTGATGGCGGGATGAGGCATCGAGGCGATGACACCCCGGGCGTATACTTGATTAGAAACGGCGACAAAAGCAATTTCCCAGCACCCCCCCGCCCCCACAGCCCCCTTTGGAAATTACCCACAAAATGAATCACTTTGGCATGAATCATAATAAATTGGTAACGAAAGTGACAATAAAAACCAAAAATAGCCAAGCCAACAGATAAAAATAGGCTTAAATGGGATTTATTTTTTCTAAGAAATCCAGAAAAAAAAATTAGAAAAAATATTAAAAACAAGTAAAGGTAGCACTTTTCGTAAGTGTTTTTAGTCCAAAAATTTTCAAAATATAATTTATTTATTTAAAAATTTACTTATTTTCAAAAAACTAAACAACAAATGCTGAAACACAAGAAGAATCTGGTCATACTATTCTGAAAAATGTCAAAACCATAGAAAACCATAAGTCCATAATAAATAGAAATAAAAACAAAATAATAATTGATTTTTTCTTGGTATGTTGAAATATTTTTATTGTATAATTCCATAATCATAAGTTTTTGCAAAAAAAAAAATAGTTAAACGGTTTGTTTTTCTATATATATATTTTTTTCTTGTTATATATATATAATAGTGTGTACATATATATAGGTGTGTGTGTGTGTGTATGTTGTGTTTATATATAGTTTATATATGTAAGAGGTACATAAAATGTAATTTATTGTGTTTTCTCATTTTTTTCTCTTTCAATTTTTTTGTTGAATATTTTTTCATGTATTTTTTATTTTTCATTAATAAGTAACTACATAACGAGTTAAAAATTATTATATAATATATTTATATAGTTTAGCTTGATTTCTTTGTAAATCTGTTTTGCCATCTATATCATGATTAATTCTTGATGTTTCATATTTTTTTTTACATGCACATATTTATTTATTAATTAAGCAATAACCAAAAAATCGAACATAATTGCTTTCGCAGAAAAATCAAATCAATGAAGTTCTTTTTCAAATAAAATCGTTATCGCGAATATATTTCAATGATGCTCGTCTATAGGTTCCATATTTTTTCCTTCAATGTATTAACATTCATTTCATTTTTTTTTTTTAGAAGTTTTTATTTTTTAAATTTGTTTATGCTTAATTTCAAATAAACTTTTGTGTAATAATATGTGTGTAATAATAAGTTTTAACAACTAATTCAAATAGTAGTTTGTGTGTATACATAATATAAAAAATTTCATAATCATAAAAAATATATATATATATATATTTTAACATAAAAACATTAGTTGTTTTTTCTTTTCGTTTTTTGCTTTTTTAGTTATACATTTAATATAAGAAAAAAAAAATGTTGAATTTTTTTTGTTTTTGTTTGCGAGGATTTTGGTTTTGGTAATAGTTTTTCTTTTTTTTATATTAATTATGTTTTGTTGTTTGTTTAAATCGAAAATAAAAAGTAATCTTTAAAAATGCTTTTTCAGTTTTTGTTTTTTTTTTTTTTTTGTATTTTTTGTTGTAACAATAAATTAAAGGACTCAAACTTAGAAAAGGACTGGCTTTTCTGTTTCTTTGTTTGTTTGTCATTTTACTTTTTTTTTGTTTGTTGTTTTGTTTATTGTATCGTAAATTTGTACGGTTCTTGTTTTTTTTTTTTAATTTATTTCTTTTTTTTAGATGAAATTAAAGAAGGAAAACGAGGTTTGTTTTTTGTTTAAACTATTTCTTGGTTTGTATGTACTATAGGAAAATAGGTGCATTTGTGTGTGTGTTTGTGTATAATATAGGTATAGGTGTGTATGTGTATTGTGTGTTTGTTGTGTTTGTTTTTGTTTGTTGGTTTATTGAAGTTTTGTTTTTTGTTTTCGTTTCGGTTTCGCGTTGTACATTTCGCTTAAGTCTATTGCTTTGAGTTTTCTCTCCGGGTTTTTTTTGTTTCTTTTTCTATAAAAATAATTCCTTCTTTTTTGGGTTTTCGTTTGTAACTATTTTGTTTTTGTAATTTCCTTTTTTTTGTAAATTTGCATTTTTAATATATATATCTTTCTATTTTTCGCGTGTAACTATTATTTAACGAGATTGCTATTTACAGTGTATATTTTTATTTCTCTTTATTTTCTTATCTTTTTTTGTATTGTTAACAAGTTTTTTTTTTTTGTTTTTCTTTTTTATTGTTTAGCATAGCATTATTATTCAAAAAAGAAATAATAGTTAAGTAATTAAGTCGTGCATGTTTTTAGTTTTTCTTTATATTTTTGCCTTTGCGGCGGCGTAGTAATTGAAAAAAAAAAATTAGAAAATAAAAATTAAAAATATATATTTCATGTTTTCATACCTAAATGATATTGCTAGTAATAGACAAAAAAAAATATATATAGTATAAGAATTGTATATAATATATGGGTATATAGATATATAGTAGTATTGGTACAAAGCCTAGAAACTCACATAGAAAAAAAAATTTCGTTGAAACGTCCTCTTTTTTTTTAGTTGTTGTTTAATTTAAATTAAAAAGAAATTTCGATCTCATTTTTTAGGACAATTTTCTGGTCATATCATGTGTAAATTTTTTTCTTGCAGTGTATCTAAACCTAAATAACAGTTGACATTTCCTTAGAATCGTTTCGTTTCTTGTTTGTTTTTTTTTTCTCCTAATGCTCTTTTTCTTATGCGTTTTTTCAACTTCATTCGCTTTTTTTATGCTTCATCATGTCCTTTAGTAAATATATATATATAGTATAGTTACAGCAGATATATATATATATGTATAAAGTGTATGTATATTTAGATGCATGTAAACAATTGGTATATAATCGTTAATCATATATAACATATTGCCGAAAGGCAACTTATTAGCAAAAAATCGACAGTTAAACAGCTCACAAAAGTTTGAGTTTTTTTCGGGGGGTGACGTGGGTTCTTCAATTTCATCTTTTTTTTTTATCTCTTGTATCTCTGGATTGTTATCATCTCTGGATCGTAGTTTATCATCATCCAACACACACCTCCAACAACAACAGCAAACTTTGCAGCCAATTTTTGTATTCTTTCTCCACCTCCTTCCTCCTTCCTCCTTCTCTTTCTCACTCTCTCCTCCTCCTTCTAACTATCTCCTTCCCCTTTTTATTTCGTTGAGGGTTAGATACCACTATTAAATAGTTTTTATTTATTTTTTATTTTTAAAGTTTACTTAATTCCTTTGTTTTTTCGTTAAGTTTTGCGCATTTCATATGCATAGTTATCAGTTTTTAAAAAAATATAATATACCTAAATATAGCGTTAAACAAAAAAAAAGGATAATATATATATATAGTAATATGATTGTAAAACGGTTGACTATATACACACTATATAGATTGTATATAGCACTATATATATAGTTATATTCATATTTGAATCCTTCAAATATATTTTTAGCAAAGTAAAAAAAAATGTATTTTTCTGATATAGGCAGTAGAGTTCAAGTGTTTTTGTTGGTTTTCGGGTATAAATATTAAAAGCGTTTCTTCTTTTCATAAATCATCATCATCATCATCATTATCATCATCGTCATATAAGATATATAGATAATAGCAGGGATCTGAGGGTCTAAAGCAAAAGCAATTAAGGTTCTTTCTTTTTTTTCTTTCTTTCTTTTTTCTCTGCTCGAGGGATGCGTCTTTAAAAGGATTATAGATTTCATAGTATATCTTTTGGATCCAAGCGCGCATATACATGTTGTATGAAAAAAAAAAAAAAAAAATTTATCCGTTATATCCGATATATATATGTATGTACATTTGGTTATAATAGTTTTTAATTACTTTTATACCAATGACAATATATATATGTATATATTTCCGAAAGTAAGTATATTTTTTTTTTGGTTTTTTTTTTTCAAGCCGAGTTCTGCAACCAAAAGTTCTACTTTTAGCTATTCTACGTACATATCCTACAAGAAACCTATATATATATATCCGTATATATAGATCTTTATGCTCTTCACTGTGTTTTTCGACTTTCTCTTTGCCTCTTTCTTTCGTTCTATCTTTCTTTCTTCCTTCCTAGGTTTTGTGGCTCTTTCGTTGTAACTTTTGTCTGTTTTCCGTTTCCGTTTTTGTGTTTTTCTTTTATACTTTTCACTCCTTTTCCTTTCTTCTCCTCTTTCTCCTTTCCACTCCTCTTCCCTATCATTTCTTCTTCATTTTCTTTTCACTTTTCTTCATTGTTTTGGTTCCATGTCCTTGTTTTTTTTTTGTGTTTTTGTTTTTATTCTGGTTTTCGTTTTGTTTTCCTTAATTTGTTTTTTAGTTTTTTTTTTTTTTTGTTTAATTCATGGTTAAGTAGCTCTAATTAAAAAAAAATATATATATATGTTATATACAGACCTTAATTCTAAAAGCTATACCCTAAAAAATAGTAAGCAGCAAACAAAAAAATATTATAGTATTTAAAGAAAAAAAAGCAATCCAACTTCAACTTGATTTCATATCAAAAAGAGTCTGTCCTTAAATATTCCTTCCATGATTGTTTTTAGTTTTTGTTTCCGTTTTGTTTCTTTCAAGCAAAAATCATTAAATCGCTGGTTAAGAAAATCAAATATATATCACATTAAAGAAATCAAATTTTTTATGTTTTTTTGTTTTTTTTTTTTTTCTGTTAATCACTCATATAGTGTGGGGGTAGGTAGTAGGGGGGGATGATGTTTACACGAATAATAAAAGCAAGCCCAAAAAAAAACGTTCCTAAACTATAAATCCTAAACATAACCTACCAACTGATATTGAAGTTCAATAAGAAATTAGAGCAAAAAAAATAAAATAAAAAAATTGAACAAACGCTTAAGGTCAAGAGCGAAAAAAAATAATAAAAAATAATCGATTGTCAAAATCGATTGCAAAAAAAAAGTCGAAAAATTTGGGAGGGGGGGGAAGAAATACATATCCTAGAAAAAAAAATAGATATCCTAAGCACTCCTAAGCCTAGGTACGCCGCCGCCGTCGCTCCTGCAGGCGTGGGATGAATCCCGCAGGAATCCTGCACGATGGGGAGCCTGCTCCTTGAGGGCATAGGACTATCCACTGGCGGACACCGCCGCCGTCTCCTTCTCCCGCTTCATGGCCCGCAGCCTGGCCAGGATCTCGTGCTGCTCCTTGAGCCGCTTGTGGAGAGCAAACTTCTGGCTGCTCAGCTCCTCCTCCTCGCGGGTCAGCTGCTCGCACAGCTTGGCCGCCTCCCGCAGGATATTCACCTTGGGTGCCCGCTCCTTGTCCCGAATCGTTGGGATCTGCTTCTTCAGCGCCTCGAACAGATTCTTGAGGCCGATGCGACGCTGTCGCTCCATGTCGTTGTGCTGGTTCCTCTTCTCGATCGTGTCCGCCTCGTCCAGGCTGTACTGCGGCTGCTGATGGTGCTGCTGGTGCTGGTGCTGGTGCTGCTGCTGGCGGGATCCTGCCGCCGACATGCCACCCGTCGAATTCTGACGCACCAGGAGCACATCCTGACCATCACCGCCACTGCCGGCCTTCTTGCCGCGACACTTTTTGCTCGCCATCATCCCCGACACTGTCGCCGTCGTCGTCATGTTGTCCCGGTGGCATGCCGCCTTCGGCAGCGATCCTCCGCTTCCACCGCCACTCACCTTCACAAAGTAACGCTTACGGTTCTTGGTATTGTTGTTGTTGTTAGTGGTGGCACTGACAAAGCCCGAGCTCGAACTCGAACTGGAGCTGCTGGAACTGCTCGAACAGCTGGTGTTCACGTTGGGGAAGTCCAGACAGTTCTGTACATGTCCTGACGCGAACGAGTACGGTGTGCTCGATGGCGATGGATAACGGGAGTTGGCCACTGACTTAACGGGACTACTGCTCGCCGGCGTATATGGCAGAGTGTATTCATGGCTCTTCGTCTGATCGTCACGGGAGATCTTGTCCGATATTTTCGATTGCAAGGCGCCCATGACGTGACACGAGGGATTCGTGGGCAGGTTCTTGTCCGTGTAGGATACCACATCGATTTCTTCATCTGTGGATGAGAAGGAGAGAAGGGGAATGATGATTAGTGGATTGTTAGGGAGGAGATCTTATACTAATCGATATTAATCGATAAGTTTAAATTTAAATTAGAGACTGAGATGTATTTAAACTATTAGTAATTATGTCTTGACTAAAACTTTTTATTTTTTTCAGATTACTTCTCGATTTATCGATAATTAATCGATTAAAAACTCTAACCAAGCATTTATGCTAAGAAACAAGTCTCTCAAGTATGAATTTTAACTAAACTCCCTCTTTTTAGTATTATTTTAAATTATAACTTATATTTTCTATAATTCTATTCTTTATCCTTCTCCCCTTCTACCTTCTTCTTCCTCCCTAAAGCTAAAAACTAAAGCCCCGCAAATGTTTTTCTTTTGCGGAAGTTTAATGACCCTTGGCTAGAATTATGGCTTAAATGGGTAAGGTGGTAGTTGGTAGCTGGGTAGCTGGGGTGGGCGTGGCTGGTAAAGCGGATTAGTGTGTCAACGTTTGGGGGCACAAACACACACACACACACACACACACAGACACACTATTCATCTGTGTGAGACTGACTTCAGGAAGCAATAGATTTGCACGGATTTCAATTTCAAGTGGCAGGCAAACAAACACACAGAAGTCGACGACGTCGCCGACGCCCTTTTGTTTTTCTGTTGACGTCATGGGTTGGTCGCCACTTTTTATACCCTTGCAGAGGGTATTATAATTTTGGTCAAAAGTGTGCAACGCAGTGAAGGAGACATCTCCGACCCTATAAAGTATATATATTCTTGATCAGGATCACCTCCTGAGTCGATATAAGCATGTCCGTCTGTCCGTCTGTCTGTCTGTTTCTACGCAAACTAGTCTCTCAGTTTTAAAGCTATCGACTTCAAACTTTGCACACATCCTTCTTTCCTTTGCAGGCAGTATATAAGTCGGAACGGCCGGGATCGGTCAACTATATCCTATAGCTGCCATATAACTGATTGATCGGAAATGCCATAACATCGTTGTTTTTCAAGTTAGACGGATGGAACTTGCTGTGGACTCTTCTTTTAGCAAACCTATTCGATCTGCCAAATTTCATAAGGATCGGCCGACTATATCCTATAGCTGCCATATAACTGATTGATCGGAAATGCCATATCTCTGTTGTTTTTTAAGTTAGAAGACTGGGACTTTGTATGGATTCTACTTTCGGCAACCTAATTTGATCTGCCGAGTTTTATAAGGATCGGCCGACTATATAAGATCCGATATATATCTAATAATTTAAGCTGCCACATATCTGCAAGGGTATATCAACTTCGGCTCCGCCCGAAGTTAGCTTTCCATTCTTGTTTTTTGCTTTCTTTTCTCTCCTGTTTGTTGTTGTTATTATTATTATTATTTTTATTTGCGGAATTCCGCCTAGCAACAGACAAAGAGAAAGCATTTGGAGAAAAGAGAACTCTGCCTCCTTGACTCTCTTCCGTTTATTTATTTATTTTTTTTTTTTGCTAATTTAATATTTCCGTTGCGACCATTGAACCAAGAAGAAGAAGAAGGAAGCACTAGCAGTAGAAGCTGCAACACAGTGCCTCGGAGAAGTCCCTCTGCCCACACACTCGCAAGTCTTAACTCTTAAATAATGATTAAAAAATTTTATGAAAATAATAACAAAAGTTAATCCAACTGTTTAAATAAAATATTTGCTTATTTGTATAAATTTTTTTTTAAGCAACTGTTCAAGCAAAAAAAATAAATTCAAGCCGCTTGGCAACAGAATAAATAAAAATAAAAAGAAATAAAACAGGTGGAAAGAGGAGGAAAAACTGCTGACAAGTGCAACAAGTTGCAAGATCAAGTGCATGGGAGACTTGCAACACAAGACCAGAAATAAAATAAAATAAAAAATAAAAAAAAAGGAGAGAAAAAAAAAACCTACCATCTGGAAACCGCAACGAAATCGAAACCTGCCACAAGATGAGTGAGAACGAGATGCAGCAACAAACTTGCAGCATGAGTCAGATAAAAAAAAAATCAAGAAAAGGAGTCAAGACAAGTTCTCTGGGTTTTTTTCTCCTGTTTTT
Source organism: Drosophila monieri (assembly GCA_035047585.1). NCBI lineage: Eukaryota > Metazoa > Arthropoda > Insecta > Diptera > Drosophilidae > Drosophila > Drosophila monieri. Next base: position 5,827,612 of record JAWNPJ010000061.1, on the reverse strand, counting down.
TATTTTTTTATTTTTTTTTTTTTGCCAACGTCATCATTCCACTTTGGCTAGACAAGCTACAGACCACCAAGATTACCAAATCCCCCCCTTAACACTTTTTTTTTTTTTTTTTTTTTGTTGATGTGTCGAGTTGTCGAGGGGGGGAACCTTGGAATGCCATCGGCCATTTTTCATTAGTAATGCGCCAAAGGAGCCAAAGAAAATAAATAAAATAAAATAAAATAAAATAAAATAAGAGTAAGAGAAAAGAATGTCTACGAAGAGGAGTCACTGGATTCTGTGGAATGCCACAAAAATGGCCAACGAAAAATTCAGTCTGTGGCAAAGACCCCAAGAGAGAATTTTTTATTTATTTTTTAAGAATAAATTAAAACACAATAAAAGCTTAATGAAACATGAAACCAACCACTCCAAAAAAATAATCAAATAATCAAAACAAAACAATTTGCAATTATTCAACAATAACTCTTCCCCCCCTTTTTTTTGAACCATTTTTTTCACCCTCACTTTTTGAAAAAGTGCATCTGCTTTAAAAAGTGCATTTGCAAATGAAAATAAAAGCATAAAAGCATAAAAAAAAATGCAAAACTAGGGTTGCAAAGAAATAAGCTCTCTTTTTTTAACTAACGGTTATTCCGCGCACAAATCGCTTCACCAAATACATACAAAGCTCTTGAAATACATATGTACACAGAGAGATATATCTCCCTGAATCCGAAACCAGACAAACTCGTTTGCTGCATTAAGATACAAGAAACCGAAGAAGCAGAGTGAGCAACAACAAAAACCAAACAAAGCAACTTTTATTTTTTTTTTATTATTTTTTCTTTTTTTTATTCGAGACGACAGCAGCAACTTTTGTTGCTAAGCGAACGAAGCCAAGATCAAATCGTAATAATAAAGCCAAAGCGACAGACCCAAAAACCAAACCAGGTCTATATACTACACTATAAAAAAAAATATAGTACTTCTAACAAAATGAAACTTGCTGAAAAGGTGTATTATGATGTCTTGAGTATAAGCTGGAAATTTTGTTCACTTGCCTCAAGCCACAAAAGAGTTATGGGCTCAAAACTAGACTTTTTTAAGGACTTTCTCGAACCCATCTTGAAGATATTTCTCTTTTTTTTCATAAATTCTATTTTCAAGTTGATGTTCTCCTTGGTAGAGCATCAGAAATGCCAAAGAGGAAGCTGTCTGTTGATTACAATTGCAAATAAAATGCACACACGCCGCCACATGTTGCGCAACTTTTTCAGGAAAAGGGGCGGTACTTGCACATACATACATGTCTGTCCATATGTATCTGTAGGTATATATTCTGATAACGCCACAGACGCCTTTTGCCCTATAAAATTAGCATATAGAAGGGTGAAAGATGCTAAAGAAGCAGAGCCAGCTAGTAGCGGACAGACAGCCCAAAGGAGAGACTCAAAAATACAACAAAAAAGGGACAAGTGCATCATCAATAAATAAATAAAAAAAAAAGAGAGAAAAGAGGAAAGTAAATGAGATGTATCTCTGGCTTGAAAAACACCGCCCGACCGACCAAGGGTTAAGCTCGGAGTCTAAATTATTTTCCATTTCCGAGCGACAAAAATGACAAAAAGGCAGAATGATGTAATACAGAAAAGAATTCCAGCCTATAAAATAAGAGAAGCAAATACGACAGAAAAAAAAATGAGAAAAAAAATGGCAATGTTAAGTCGGCAAATAGGAAAAACAGTGGGCTAGAACTAGTTGGGAATTTTAAGAAGAAAAAAAATATATTTCAAAAATATATATTTGAACAAGAAATCTTTAGAAGTTTAATTTAAATTTAATTTTAATTTTTATTAATACAAAATAATAATATTTATTTAATTTAAACAAATTCATTGGCGAATTAATAAAATAAAATCAATCAATAATTTATTTATTTTTTATCCATCTTGTATTACTTAATTCCGTTTTATTTGGCAACCACTGTGCCCACAAACAAAACTCGTTAAATTAAACAAATCCGCTCATTTAACACAAAAGCAAAAAAAAAAAAAAAAAATAATAATAAATAAAAAAAAATAAAGTCTGGAGACGAGAATATCAATCGCCGCCTTCCTTGTAAATTTTGTTTAATAACAAAACGCTTGTTTATTTTGTTCTGAGCGTTTCTGTGACTTTTTATGACATACCCCCCTACTTGATTTTTTTTATTATTATTATTTGTTTTCCTTCCAAAGAAAGTTCATTGAGAAGGCTTTAGATCATCAGCAAAAAATATCATTTGGAACAATTTCCGAGGAATTTTGAGAAATTCTTGGAAGAAATTTCGAGATTTTCCCACGCACTCCCCCCTTTTTTTCTGCATTGGCATTTCGCATGAAAATCAAATAGAATTGCAACACCACCAACACATGTTGCACTCTTGCACCGAAAGGTTAAACAACAGACAACAATGCAACATGCAACATCTGCTGGCAACATGTCGCTCAACCGCAAAATCACAAAAACAAATGCCACTATACAGGTTATGCAAATAGGTGTTTGTTTTGCTTTTTAAAAATTAAAGCGATAAAAATTAAATAAAATATATATTTTTTTGTCATATTTCATAAATTTAATTAAATATATATTTTTTATTTTATTTATTTAAAAACCTATTTGAATACCCTCTAGTGTTTATAATTTTTTTGCTTCCGCTGCTGCTGCATTTGCAGATTTTCCCACGCGCATTTGTTGCAATTTTCTTTCCTTCTCTCTCTCTCTCTCTTTCCCTTTTTTTTCCTTCCTTGGCAAAGAAAAAGTGGAAAAGAAAATGGGAATTTCATCACACGAGGAAAAGCAGGATGTGAGTCATCATCAAAGCGCCTTTTGGCCAAGAAAACTCCCCGCCTCCTTTTTGGAAAATGACAAATGTTTTTTTTTTCAAAGTCGCAATGCGACATTATTTTTTTTTTCCTTTTTTTTTTTTATTGCCAAGCATCATTAATGTAAAAATGTAACTTGCACATAAATTATGAAAATGCGTCTGGCAACATTTCTGTGGCGTCTCTGCCATTTCCTTTTTTTTGGCAACATTCTTGGGCGTGGATCTCTCTTTTCTTTTTTTTTTTTTTTTTAAATATTTCTCAAGCAACATGATACACAGCAACATATAGAAGTGTAGTCTTTGTCGGTATATGTATGGGCAGGAAATCTCTCATAAACGTTGAAAGGGAGGCTCGTTCGGAAGAAAAAAAAATCGCAGAAAAAAAAAGATAAATAAATAAAGCTGTGTGCCAAGTGCGTGCGAGAGAGAGAGAGAGAGAGAGCGGGGCGAACGAGCTTGAGAGCTTTGCCCTGTCCCTCTCTGACACTAACGCTTTTGGCATTTTTATCACCCGACGTCGCTGTCGCTGCCGCTGCCGCTGTCGACGTCGCCGCTTTTTCGACCTTGAGCATAACAATTTATTGCTACACGTGTGCGAATAAAGCAACAACAACAAAAGCAGCAACTACGACGCAATAGACAGGGATAGCCGACGCCGGCAGCGACAGCGGTAGCGGTAGGCCGCGTGAGCGAGAGATTGTGCGTAAGAGACGCGCCTAGCAACAGTCCCAAGAAACTGCCAAAAAAAAAAAGAAAAAACTCGCGAGACAAGCAAAGAAAAAAAAAAAAATTATCAAGCATACGCACCATTGTTAACAGGGGTTTCTTTTTTTTCCTGTCATTTCTTGTAAGTTAAGCTTTGAATTTTTTATCATTTATTATTTAATAAAAAATAATAGTTTTTATTTGTAAATAAAGTACCATCCCCACCTTTAATTTTTGAAATTTTTGTTTTGCTTTCGAGATTTGCAAAAAAATAAACCCAAAAGAAAACGAAAGTGAAAACACGCAAAAATAAAATTAAATAAAAAAAAAAAAAAAGAGGAAATGAAACCTACAACTACTTTTTCTGTGTTTTGTTTTCCTTTTTCTATTATTATTCCTCATTTTTATTTATTTTTTGTTTTCTGTTTGTTTCCGTGAGTAAGTCCCTGGTAGTTTGCTTTTTTGGCCATAAAAGTTAAATTTGATTCTTTTTTTTTTTTGTATTCTTGATTTCGTTTTCTACGCACTTTTTTCCAGCGCCTGACCTTGGTTCAGTTCATTAACATTTTTCCAAAAAGCACACGCTCACACACGCACAATCGCAAAGGTGCGAAATGCCAAAAACCAACACGAACCACAAAAAAAAAGCAGAAAAAAAAAAAACTTGGAGGCGCCAACATACGCATGTTGCTATCTCCCTTCCACCCACCCCCACAAGCACACGCACGCACGCTCTCACGACTTTATCTATAGGCCGTTTAGTTGCCAAGTCTTGGCCTCTCTCTCCCTCACGTGACACGCCCTCTGTCCCCCTCGCAAACACACACACACACACACAATTAGCTTTCATATTAATTAGAAGAGTTTCCAACTCAAAACCAACAAAAACAATTGCGCATAGTGATAAAAAAAAGAAGCAAACTATTGATACAAGTGCGTGGGAAAGGGAAGGAGAATATTTGCTAATCTCCGTCCACGCACCTGATTTTTTTTTTCTATTTCTAGACCGTTGCTGTGCGTAAAAAATAGTGGAGGGGGTAGTGGGAGTGGGGGGCCGAGAAAATAATCTTAGACCACTTGTGTCAAGTTTTTTTTTTTCTTTTTTTTTTTTAGTTGCTAAATTAGCAGTGGAAAAATTATGATTTTCGTGTGTGATAATAGTTTCTTTATCTTTCCCCCTCTTCTTCTTCTCCTTTTCTTTTTTTTTTTGCAATAAATTTTAAAAAGTAATGGGCGTTTTCGCAAATAAATAAATTAAAATCTGTATGTGGAGCGCTTGGTAACAAGAAAAAGAAAAAAGAAAGAAAAAAAAACAATCACTGTGACATCTCTATCGGAAAAAGCACAAAAACAAAAACACAATCATAACAAAAAAGCACACAGAGAAACGTGCGCGCCTGCAAGATTGCCTTTGCTTTTGCTTTTTGCCTTTTGCCGTTTTCTTGATTGTGTTTTTTTGTTGCTGCATTTTCGGTTTAACTGCACTCGGCAAATTGCAAACGTGCGCGAGAGCGAGAAAGCGCGCGCCCCGTCACAACAAGTGAGCGCATGGTGGTTGCTTTTGCTTTGCTTTTGTTTTTTTATTTACTTAATGGGCAGCAGACGCAGCATCTGTTGGAAAGCTTGCACATTGCAAATAGTAGTAGTAGTAGTAGTAGTAGTAGTTGCAAACTGCAGCGTAGCGTAAGGCGTAGTAGTAAAAAAAATAATAATAAAAAAAAAATTCAAAAAAAGTAAATGATTGACGTGACGTAAGCTCTAGAAAGAGATGCAGCTATGGGGAGGGTTGCTCAATGGCTAAGAGAACTTTGCGCGCCAAAAAGAGAGAGGAAGACAATGAACCCGGTTGAGGGAAAGGTTTAAAAAAAATATTTAATATTTTTTAAAACTAGAAAAGTTTAATAAAAATAAAATTTAGTTAAGAAAAAATAATTTTTTTTCTTTAAAAAAATATTTATAATGACGTTAAATTTTTTTTGAGTGCATTAAAGCCGCCAAAGGAGGAAGGAAAATTTTTGGGAACCGTTTTGGTCGTCTGCTCGGAACTGCCACGTGGCAGACATCCTTGAAAACCACAAGGATAACACAACAAGAGGGCGTTAGGGTAGGGCCGCCACCGGAAACTTTTTTTTTGGGTGTTGGCCCCAAAAGAGAGAGAGAGAGAGAGAGTGAGAGCAAAGACAGATTCCTCTATATAGTATATATATATATATATGTATATAGTATATAAATTTTGGGGCGTAGTACTACTGCGCAAGAATATCATCGTCATCCCCCTTTGTTGGCCGGATTCCTCCTCGCCGGGCGGCGATGATGATGACTTTTGGGAGAGAGAGGATGACGCCATGAAGCTACTACTACAACAACAACCACCCACCACCCACGCCCACTGGCCACCCCCCCACCCACAGTTTAATGGCCCCCATGGATGCCACGCGCCACCAACATTCCGGCTCCCCAGTTGCGGGAAAACATAAAGGAAAGCCCCCAAAGGCACAAAACAAAAAAAAATAAAATAAAATAGGCGGCGAAAAGCACAAAAACAAAATGAAAAAGAAAAAAGAAAATCAATGGAAATGCCACCTCAGACAGACGCCGGCAGAGCAGTGGGCAGCGCTGTCGACGTCGCGTGGGCGTGTGCAACGTAACGTAGTTTACTACGATTGCTGTTGACGTAGGCGTTTTGTAGACGATCGATTTTCCGGCGCCGCCGGTCTCTTTTTCAGTGTATTTGTTGTATCTTAAATCTTTTTGCACTTGTATCTGTATCTGTATCTGTATCTGTATCTGTCTGTGTACTTTTCACACCCACACACCCATACACCGGCTCAACGGAAGTGCGAACACTAGTTGAATGTGCAACATGGAGGAGAGAGGGAGTGAGTGAGAGAGAGGGGGGGGCGTAGGGGGTAAGGACACCCGGACGGTGTGGAAAATTAATCAGCAAAGCCACGAGATATATCCTGTTCTATAATTAGTTGATTACTTTCAATGTCAATCGGTTTGTGCCTCAAAAAAGCGAGTGTTGAGGCATCGTTTCTGACTTTTTTTGAGATTTCTTTGCAACTAAACTATTTTTTTATTGAAAAAATGATTATTTTTTACTATTTTTATGAAACTAGTCTCAAAAAGAGACTAAAACTTTAAACTTTTTTTCATCAAATTTAAAACTGGCGCCCAACTATCGACGTGGGGCACTTAAAGGACTACCTTGGAATACAAAAAAAAAAAAAATGCGAATAAAAAACTCACCAGAATCGGAGGGTGTGTCGAGACTGGGTCCATCGTCGACCATATCGTTGCAACGGGTGTAACTATGATCGGTGATGTGCTGCATCATATTGGAGGCAGATCCGTGGGCGCGATGACTCCTCAGCCGCTGTCCCGGCACTCCAAAGGTATAGTTCACCGAGGAGTTGCCGTCATCCGAATCGCAATCAGACCTTGTTGTTGCCGGCGATATGGCCACCGATCCGCCATTGTACATATCGTTGCTGTTGGACTGATCCTGGGCGTTGAGGACCTCGAGGACATCGGAGAAGGCCGGCAGGGGGAACTTGACGTTGACCAGCCCCTTGCCGTTCAGGTTCTGCAGATCCTGGCATATCTGATTGATGCAATTGAAGCCGTCGGGGGTCAGCGAGATGTTATTGCTGCCCATGACACAGGCCCGCAGATCGACGTTGTGCCGGAATTCGGGTGCCGGTGGATTAGAGGCCGGCGGCATTCGGATGCCCTCGTCGTCCAGGCTGTGGGGTGTGTCCGGTCTCAGGCAGGCGGTTCTCACTTTCAATTTGGACAGGGACTCGCCGCTGGCTGGATTGTTCCTCTTGCGGAGCAGACTACCGCCCGGCGGTATCAACTCCTCCTTCACGTTTGTCGCCAGCTGGACGATGGACTTCTTGTCGCCCAACCGGAGCCTACTGCTGGCCACCGACTGGTAGGCGGTTGTGCTCGTATTCGTATCGTCCAATGGCTCGTCCTTAATGTACACCAGCTTGGTGCTGGTGGTGGTCTGTTGCTGTTGCAGATCGTAGGGATTCTGTGGATTGGAGACCGCTGCCAGTGGCATGGAAATTGTGTCGGAGAAGGAGGAGGCGGCACTGTTGCCGCCATTGTTCATATTTGTGCCGGCATTTCCGCCATTATGTATCGCCGGCCACATGCAGTCGACGTTCCGGATCTTGGTGTCCTCCTCGTCCCTGGAGAAGAGGCAGCTGGAGCCGAAGGGATCAGAGGTATCGGACACCTTGGCCAGGTCGCTCTCGATGCTGGAGGGCAGGAGGTGGGAGAAAATGAACGAGTCCTCGTCGTCCATCAGGTGGTGGTCCATTTGGTCCATCTGGTCCATGCTATTGTCCATCAGCTCGAAGTTGTCGTCCAGTTCGATTCGCAGCGAATCCGATATGGATCGGTACTCGATTTCCATTGTGTCCGGTTTAAAAAACATACATATGTCGTCTATTTCCTGAGTGGAAGCCGTCTGTTGAATAAAATAATTTAACAAAAAATTAAATATTTTTAATAAATTTTTAAATATTTGGTTAATTTTTTCGAGAATCTTGAAGGGATTTATTCTACTTTGATTTAAGTTTCTATTTATTGGAGTTTTATAAAATATTTAACATTGTTTTTAAATGTTAAACATTATTAGAAATTAAGAAAAATAATTTATTTTTAAATTAAAACCTTTTTGGTTTAAGATTTCTTTGATTTTGGACTCTCTTTTTTGAAAGATTTAAATAAATCCAAGATTGTTTCTTATTTTTTAACAAAAATGCTAAAAATAAAATATATTTAGAAACTGTTTTGTGCTAAAAAAATTGAATTTTGTTTCCAAAATATTCTCATATTTTTTTTTTTTGCTAATTTATTATTTAATTTATTATATTTTTTTTAATAAATGTTTAAAAGATATATTTTTTTTTTAGTCACTAAACTTTAAATCAAAAATGTTGAAAAATTACCAAAATATACTTCCAAAAGTTTGAATACTTTTTCAAAAATTAAAATAAAAATTTAGAAAAACCTTAAATTCTCACAAAAAATATTGTTTAAAAACTTTCTTTCTTAATTTATTAAAAATTCTGCTCTAAAAATCCATTAAAAATGTCTACAAACGATCGCCTATATAACTGGACTATATAAAATTTCGATTCGACTGACGTCAGGCGGGCGTCGCTGTCTTTGCGGCGTTGTCGGGTGCGGGTTCGGGTTCGGGGATCGGGGTTCGGGTTCAGCGGCAAATGTTAAAATGTTATCAAAGGCAAATAAATGCCATATACGCTATTCATTTATACACTATTAACGGTACCCGGTACCCGGTACCAGGGGCGAAGTGCTCCCCAAATCTCTTGACAACAGACAACGATAGGGGGCGGGTAGGGGGGGAGGCAGAAGAAGAGGAAGTGTAAAAGAAGGAATCAAAAAGATAGGGCGGGAAAACACTGCTCCTCTGACCTTCAACACTGATATTCTGATCTCTCTCTCCTCCCTCTTACTAGCCGCTGATTCCAAATCCCGTTGCATTCGCGAAAGAAAAAGGGAAAAGAGGGGGAAAAAAATAAAGCCCGAAAAACTAACGGTTGATCTGTGGTACAGTAAAGCCATAATATTTAGAACAGGCACAAAAGACACCAAAAAAAATGATTTATTTTTTATTAAATAAGTTAAGCATTTCTTATTTTTTAGACACTTTTTATTTAAAATTGTATTATTTTGAGAAAAAATTCCCTCCCAATTATAATTCTTCTTCTGAACAATTTCTAGAACACTTTTTCTTTCCTTCTTTTTGAATTTCACAAACGAATGGAATTTCCATAGAACTTTGTGGAAAATGGGTAATTTTCCACCTACAATTTCACAATTTTTTTTTTTTGTTATCTTTGATGACTTTTTACAGAAAATAAAATAAAAAAAAATCCATATTTTTCATTAACTATTTTTTGTTTCTTTATTTTTTTCAGAAAACAGTTATCTTTCGTTGTCCGCCTTACACAGAAACCGTTACAATACACTATACTCTCTTTCCTTCAAATTCCCGAAATCTCTATTTCTTTTTTTTCACAAATTTCACAGAACTTGGGATATTTTTTTTGAAACTCACCTTATGGGACAGCTTTTAGATTCCGTTACTGGATAGTGCTGGGTCTCAGCGATGAGTGGGTGTATGGGTGTGTGTGTGTGTGTATTGGGTGTATCCAGTTGTCAGTGTGGTTGTCTATTCAATTAAATGTAATCCAATTTGGTTAAGTTTTCTAGATACGCCTATATCTTATACGTTGTGTTTCTCACAAGTGTTGTTGCGCACTTTTTGCGTCAATTTGTGGATTTTGGGGGGGTGTGGTGGTGGGGATGTCAGAAAAAAAAAAAAACACCAAAAAAAGGGACACCAAAAAAAATTTCGCCCTTCTTTTATTTTCTTATTTTTCCGCGCGCTTTACCGTTAATTTGCAATTCTGTTTGCTGTATTTCTTTTCTCTCCTTATCTTCCGATCGTAGAGAACTTTCGATTTTCTTTCTTTCTTTTTTTTTTTGTATTTGCCGGGATTTATTTTGCTTTTTTATTTTTTTTTTTTTAGCGTTTCACGTATCACCTTAAAATATGTTAGTTATTTATTAGTTAATTGTTTTCTCTTGCTTCCTTCCTTTCTTGCTTATTTTATACTTTGTATTTCTCTTCTTTATTTTTCAAATAATTTGATTTTGGTTTGAAATTATTTTTATAACACCTGCAAGTTACTTTGTATTCCTTGCTTGATTTATTTTTTATTTTTTTAGCACTGTTGTTGCATGGGGCATTATTTAATTTCTTGAATTTGAATTTTTTTTTTCGAATTAGGTAGGTAGTTTCTACATTTGTTATTTATTTTTTTGTCGGGCGGAAAACAGCCAAAAATCCACGAAGAGCCAGTGGTAACGTTCGCTCGTGGCAAAATTCGAAATTCGAAAAAAAAATTTTGTTATTGTTGATGCTTTTAAACGTCGCGGCCACGGGCTCCGGCTCTGCCTCTGTTAAATTGAGAGAGAGCAGCGACGGCGACCGCGGCTATTGCCGGCCTTTTATTTGCTTCTATTCTGTTCAATTGAGAGCGACGCCTACGTCTATTAACAGAATGTAGTTGCTTTTGAGTGCTGTTATTGCGCAGCAGCAGCGCTCTCTCGTTCTCTTTCGCCCGCCCTGCCTTCCTCAATTATTCCAGTTATTACATTTTGCAACGTAATTCCTGAAAGTTTCTATAAAGTTCTCCGATTTTAAATGAATTTCATCAGATGTCAATATCTGTTTTGCATATATATAGAAGCAAAAAAAAAAAAAGTAAATCAAACAAGTCTCTGTCTGTTACAGAGTTTGATAAGAAGAGGAGGCGGCAGAGGCGGCGGCCGTAACAGTGGCAGCGGCAGCGGCCGAGTTAACAGACCGCAAGAGAGAGGCGGCGGGCAAGAGAGAGAGAGAGAGAGAGGTTTTGAGTGTAATTCACATGCCGGTACATGTGCCGGCCGGCTACAACTCAATCGCTGGCGTTTTGTTTTGCTTTGCTTATTTCGTTTTGAGTGGAAAAGCCACCGACGCGAGTTTGAGTTTGTTTACAAAACAAAGACAGACGAAAACACTGTTGTGCGGTGAAGGGCAAAGAAAAATGCTAAAATTCGACTTAAATGACAATTTCTGACAGGAAAATTAATAAGTTTTATTTTATAATTCATGATGTTGTAGGAGAGTTTCAAAGTCATTTAATTAATGAATTACAAAACCAGTTATATTCTCGTATTTTTGTTTAAAAAAACGAAAAAGTAATCTCTTCTTTGGAAGTTCAAGCTGAAAATTTCCTGGAAAGATCCATTTCTTGGAAGTGGCGCTATATTCGTCTTCTTCGTCAGTCTGTTCGTCAAACTGTTCATTTCTAACTGTAACTGTAAATGCTACGAAGTGCAACCCATCAAAATAACAAGATTTTTGAGGTTGGTTTTTGTTTTATTTAAGATTTTGCTTTATTTTTTAAGTATGGATAATTTTTTAAGCAAACTTTTAGACATTTTTATTCTTGTTACACACAAAATGTAAGAAAAATTTAAGGTTTAATTGAATATTTTGATTAAAATTTTGAAACAAAAAACCCCTATGACCTGGCACACCTATGCCATGCTCCGCCCCCTTTCGCACCGCCTTTGGCTTTTCTTCTTCTGCCCTTTGTTCGGATTCCTTTTGCTCCTCCGCCCGCGGTTGCCGTCTCTTTTTATCTATTTAGCCAAGTTCTCAGTCTACGTTTTGTTTGTAATTTAAGCTGCACCCTCTCTCTGTGTCCTTCTCTTCTTGTTGACACTTCGCCCACACCTATTCGCATTTGCCTTCATTCTTCTTCTTCTTCTTCTTCTTCGGTGGCAACTCCGATTTCAGTTTGTCAAGTTGATTGAACCCGTGAACTTTGTGCAGAAAAAGGTAAACATAAAACAAAAGCCAAATAAAACAAAGCAGAAAAAGGCCACAAGAAAATATTATTGTTTCGAGTGTATGGGTGTGTGTGTGAGTGTTTGGGCTTGGAGCCTACCTCAAGTCTAATTAAATTATGACAAGCAAATGGTCAAAGGAAAGGCGGCGAAATGAGGCACACAGGCACACTACGAAAAAAAAGAACAACAAAGAAGTTGAAAAGCAAATACCAAAGTTGGAGAAGAAAAACAAACAAAGAAAAAGGCAGAGTTAAATTTATAAAATAAATAAATATTTAAATGTTTTAAAATTATCAAGTTTAAATATTTCTTTCTGTGTATTTCATCTCTTTTGGAAAATGTACAGTTATTTTCCAGATAATTTTCAATAAAAACCAGAACAAGAAATAAAGAGAGAAACTGTCTTTAACTTTTTATCCTCTAAAAAATATTACAAAAAAAAAATATTAAAAACTAAAAAATTGTAATTACCATTTTTCTTTTTAATTCTTTTATTAAAAAAGAAAAAACAAAATGAAATCCATCAGGTGGTTAGCAAAGCAAAATGAAAATGCAAACGCATCACCAAAGAGCAAAGTTCTCTCTTGCGTTTCATTCCCCCCGTCTCCTTCCCTCTCCTTTTCCGCCCTTCCAATTTTTCTGATTACGTTCAGTTTCGCTTTGATTTCCATTTACACGTTTCCTCTCTGCTTCTCTGCTTCCCTCCCCCCATCCTCTTGGCACCCGTGCAATTACATACATTGCACTTTTTGGCGCGTGCATTACGCCCTGTGCCCTCCGCTTCTTTCTTCCATTCCCTTTCTCTGTTTATTTCGGTTTCTCCCTCGCACGCTAGCGATTTTGTTTTGATTTCGCCACCCGGCGACATATTTACAGTAAGAGTTGAGCTTGCATGCACTTGCAGATACCCTACAGCATTGGTACTGTATGTTAAAGGTATTCTATAGAGCATTAAATAGTTAAAAATAGAAGTTTCATTTTAAATATTTAACCCATCAGTTTTTTTTTTCAATTTTCAGATTAAAAATGTTAAGTCCTCAACAACTAAAAATAAAAACAACGTTTTCCTAAGGTTAGTAGATGATTTATTTAAAAATTAATGTCTTCAAATTTTGTTTTGATTATTTTTTCCCACAAAATCAACTTAAAATGTAATATGCCCTCCTTTGCAGGGCATCAGTGCAGCGAAATTGGCGCGTAATTCACGAGCTTTTCTCGACAACGAAAGTGCAACTTTTCCGCTGCTGGCAAAGTTCGATTTCGATAGGTTTTGTAATACATATTTTGGTGGCTCGTCTTTTTTTCTTTTTTAATTTTAGTTTTTGCGTGTTTTGCCATTTGTGTTGTTTTTGCAATTTTGGAAAATGCGAAAGAGAGGAAATACCAACTGCGTAAATAACGGACAACAAGTGGCTGCGCTGCTGCTGCGCGTCCCTGAGTGTCTCAATTTCAAGATAATTTTTTTTTTCTTTCCCCAAGAATGCTTTATTTTTTTTTTCTGCCGAGCTTTCACAAAAATTCTACGACGTAACGTTAACCTGTTCACTCCCCTTCAATCATTCGCGTAATAAACGTCTAAAGATGAATTTGATTTGAATAAATGCCAAAGGAAACGACGGAAATGCGATTCGATACTGGAAATCATCGTTATGGAAAAAATATGAAACAAAATATGAAAAAGTTCATCAAGACTTTGAATTCGATATGGTAAGTGATACAAATTAATTTTTATTACAAAAATATAATATAAAAAAAATTAAAATTAATTATTTAAGTCAACCAAATTAGAATTTGAATTATCAAAAAATAAAAAATATTTAAGCTCAATATATATGCTTGAGTTTAAATGAAGGAAAAGTATTTAGAAAAAACGTAGCAATTATAGTTGGTGGAATTTTTGGAATACCAACTTAAACGCCCATCACTAGCCAGACTTTATGTGATATTTAACGGTTTACACGTGCAGCAACAATGTAACTTTAACGTTGACGCCGGCGTCAGCGTCGTCTCGTTCTCTCGGCCACGGCTGATAAGATGCAACCATCTTTGTTGCGCGGCAGCAGCGCTGCCAGCGACACCTGTCGTAATGCCCAATCAAATATTTATTCATATTGCTATTCCTAGCCGCATCTACTTACAACTGCACTCACTCTACAGGGGTACAATGTAGCCTAGTAAGTTATGCTCTTGTAGGCCCGCAGCAGGCCCCCATTGATATGGCCCAGTAATCGTAAAGTCGATTTTTGCGCACCAGCTTTTGAAAACATTGTTGCTATCGCTTAGAGATACCCGGAAAATAAATTAATGATCTTTCTAAGACAAAAATGGTTTTAAAATTAATTTTTAAATAAAAAATAAATATTGTATTTTCTAAAAATAATATTTTCTAATTTTCTTGTAAACTTAACTTAAAAATTATATAGTTAAAAAAAAACAAAAGTCCTTAAGCCTCTAGCCTAAACCAATTGAGAATTATAAAAAAAATGAATTATTTTTATATTTTTTTTTTAAAACCTATTTAGATTTTTCAAGTGTATTCTATATAGTCTTCCATCGAGTATAGATTTGCCATTTTTTGTCATTTATTATTTTTGGCGCCACCTTTTGGACGTATCAGAAGATAAAACCTGTCCAGACCTTCAATTATAAATTATTGGAGGGGCTCAAGAGTTGAGTATTTGGGCATAGCTGATTCATAGGCGTAATTATAGGCGCAGAAAACCCATTGAAGGTCACGTTTCTAACGGATAACGGGGAATTTTAAGGATTACGGGGAAACTATTGATTGTGCAAGTTATCTATAATTCCGTGGAAGTTTTTTTTTTTGTACATTTCTAGGGAAATGGAAGTTAATGGAACATTTAGAAGATTTCCTTATTTTAAAAGGTTTTAATCATCCTAAAGGGGGTCTTAAATCATAATATCCCACATCTTATCTTGTGGGAAATTTGAAAGGAATTAACAGTTTTATTACAGTGGGGCTTTGTATAGCCCTCTCCCTTGCTCGCTCTTTCTCTGGGCTCTGCATCTGTCCCAGTCTCTCTGTTTGTTTTTTTCCTATTCTGCCATCTACCTCAACTTCTTTGTAGTTGACACATTTTGCATAGAGCTTCGAAAAGGATTACGGAAAGGTGTTAAGCAGACAAAAAGCAACAACAACAAAATGCCAATGCATGGGGGGAGGGGAGAGAACGGCAGCTGCAAAAACAACAAGAAAAGCACAAGAAAGCGCGAGAAGAAGGTGGCGGTAAAGAAGGATGGGATGATGATGACGATGACGAGAAGGATGGGGAGGATGGGAAGACAACACACAAGACGAAGATGACGCCGCTGGTACAGTTGCGCTCACTCACACACCCATACGCGGCTGCGAGAGTGGCCGAGTGAGAGAGGAAAGCAAAGAAACTGCAGCGTGGCGCTTTTATAACGGCATACGGAAAAAAAGCAAAAACAAAACACCACAGACGCGACTTAATATCTTTAACATTCTTTTTTTTTTTGATTTTGTTTTTTGCATTTTGCTTTTGCATTGTTTTTTTTTTTTTTTGCCAGGCGCACTCAAAACAAAACGAATAACGCAGCCGATAGAGTGCGAGAGCAGGAAAAAGCTTTGGAAGCTTTGTTGGCGCGCCGTGTTGCTGACTCTCTCTCACGCCGGTATTTCACAACGGCGTCTAAACTAATTATTAATTATAGACCATTTTGCAAATGTTGCCTTAAACAAAAAGCTGCAAAAACCCAATGGGGCTTTGGGCGGGGGGTCGAGTGGGGCTGGGGCGGGCCTAAGAATGTTGGGGCGCAACCCTTGGACCGGCAGTGGAAAGAGCGGCAGAGAGCAAGTGTGGAGGAGAGAGCGAGATGCAGAGAGTAACAGTGGTTGAGTGCCGGCAGCGGCGAGAGAGTGTCTCTTTGAGTGACTCTCTGACTTTGCGTGTCTTTGCGTTCCGGCAACATATACATGTTGCAGCAACATTGTTGAGCGGGCTTTTCTTTGGCTATGACTATGGGTTTTCTTTAATTTTTCATTAAAATTCATGTTAAGGACTCTTTAATTCTAAATTTATTTGATTTTTAGTCAAGTATTACTGATACTTGTCCATTTTTCTTACAAAATAATTATTATTTCATCTGAAGAGTTTAAAAACAAAGCCAACAAAGTTCAAGGTTGTGTATTTTTGTTTGCCAGAAATTACATGAATAATTAAAGTCAAGAGTGGGTGGAGTTTTGGGCCCTGTTTCTGTATATTTTTTTATGCAAACACCCATTCATATATAAATGTTTGTTTGCCGTATTATTCCTCCCTCGGCACCCATGGCACCTTATTTTTTATGGATCCCCAAGGTCCTGTCCCCCTTTTCTTTATTTTTAACCATCCTTCCCCCATTTTTTTTTTAATACTCATCCCCAAACTGTCATTAAGTTTTCCCAGAGAATATTTATTTTCTCATACTAATTTTATTTTTTTTGTTAAACTTATTTTAAATTGGATTTTATTAAAGTTCAAATATTTTATTGTTTTAATAATTTTTGCAAAAAATAAAACCATTTATTTGATAGATTTTTATTTCTTATATGTTTATTTTTTAATTTTAATGAACAAAAATCTAGCTAAAGTTGAATTTAAAGTTTAATCTCTTTTTTTAATTAAAATTAAAATTTCAATAAGTACTTACTTGCGTTTTATTTATTATCCTTCGGTCTGACGGCCCGGCCTGGCCTGGCTGCCCGACTGCCTCCTAACTAAACATCCTTTATCCTGGTTTTTGCTGGCGTCCTGGTACAGTTTCTGGTGCGTTATCCTTGCCATTTGCGGCTGTCTGCGTATTTGGCACAAATTTCCACACGGATGACTGGGCGGGTGGCTGGGAGCGTCGGTGGGCGTGGGCGTGTGTGGCGGTCGGGGGGCGGTCCGGGGACGGTGGGGCGTGGCTGTCTGCGACCTTCAAAACGATAATGAAATCCAAGCGCAGCAACAACGCAAAAAGCAAAACAAACTTGTCAGACAGGACGAAAGGACATTCAACCGTAATAAGGAAGAAGGGCGGGGTGGTCCGTCGGTGGGTGGAAGGATGAGGAGTGGGGTGGTGCAGGCCAGACAGACACTTCCACGTCCTCCTTTCCTGCTGCGGCTGCTGTTGCTTCTTCTTCTTCTCGTGTCCTGCGCTATCAAGAGAGTCTCCAAAGGATTCAGCGATTTCAGACGCCATATTCCGTCGTCCTGTTTTTATGGGTTTTTTTAATACTCTATCAGAAGGGTATTTAGGATATTTATTTTATTTTTTTTAATGAAAGTTGAAGATTATTGCAGGATGTGTTTAATCCTTTTGTCCGCGTGTCCGTTTGTCCGTTAGTTTGTGAGACCATTCTTCTCTTTTTTTTTTAAGTTTTTGATCTACAAGTTTTCGGAAGGCATATCCTTTTAAGGCATAGGGTTTATAAATTGTTAAAATTTATAATATTTTAAACATTTTTCATAAAAAAGTTATGTCCGTTTGTCCGTCTGTCCGCTAACTTGTTTCTTGGTCCACCCTTCTCTTGGTGTTGAAGTTTTATAATCTACTTACCTAAAACCTAACCTAAAAACTATCATATATTCTTCATAAAAAAGTTGTAGCTTCTAAATTTTAAATTTAAAAAAAATAAAAAGAGATACTTAAGAGTATCCTTTAAAAAGCAAACTCCAAGAGCATCTAAGCTTCGGCACCTTCCTCACTAATTCCTTATCGTCTCCTCTTGAAGGTCACGCCCTTGGCCTCCTGGCCCGCCTCTTTCAGGGGGCGTGGTGTGGGGCAGTGGCTGCAGCTCCTACTTCTCCTATTTATTATTATTATTTTTTTTTTCGGCTTTGTTTCTGCGGTGGTCGTGTGTGTATATATATGCATAGGTAGTTATCCTTTTTAGCCGACAAGGACACACCCGTTCAGCGGGCTCAAGGTCATTCTGTGGGCCAGGTTAATGTGCGTCTGCGACGGGAATTTGGAATTGGCATCGGAATTGAAATCGGAATTGGAAATGAAAATTATCCGAGCGAAATGGCGAGGAAGGAAAGGCGATGAGATACTAAGGACATTAGGGACCAAAAAAAAGGATGGGGAAAAAGCGGAAAGGGGGATTCAAGAAGTCAAGATTTAAATATGGAGGATTTTTTTCAGAGAGGAAGATGCTTAAAAAAAAGGTATTTTAAAGGTATTTAAACTACAAATTACTTATTTTTTAACATATAATTTTTTAGAGAATACCAAGTGCTAAGTAATACTAAATATTATTAAATAATTATGCAAAACTGAAAGACTAACCATCTATATTTTGATTGGAAAGCCCCCCAAGAGCCCAGGGCCAATCCATTTAATTATTTCCACTAATTCATTAGCCGTATCTGATTTAATTAGTCAAGTGCCAAGCCTGCCCTAAAGTCATCTATTCATTATCCATTATCCTTATCGTTGGAGCCGCCATGTGGCTACCGATACTCCGATCCCGGCTCGGATCAGCGACTAATTTCAAGCCTCATGAATCAAAAACGCCGAGGGGGCTTCCCAAAAGTCTGACTAGTTTTTCTTTCTATTCAATACACTTGGAGAAATTAGGGACTACATAGACCATAGCCTAGTATATGAAGTTCTAGGGTTATGGAAACAAAAATATTACTTTGAGTTTGAAACTTCTAGCTCTCATTCGTGTCTTAATTATTTTTATAATATTTTTTTTTCTGTGTACTCGTGTGCACTTGTAATCTTGGAAAAATTTATGGAAAAAGTGCTGCACACAAGTGGCACAGGGCAAAAAATAAAAAAAAATAAAAAAAAAATGAAAAAAGGACCCACTCGGGAGAAGAATCTCTAAGAGTCTCAAATTGAAGCCACGGGGGAAAACAATCAACACCAGAAAAACACACAAAAAAAATTATAAATGAAGCTGTGGGTTGTGTAAAGACTAAATAATACCTCGTATTTGTGTAGAGATTTTATAGAAATTTTTTGTACAATTTTGTGTGGAAATAAATCTGGAAATATTTTTGGCAGTTATTGAAAAATAATGTTTTAAATAAATAAATATTAAAAAAAAGCATCAAAATTAATTAAGTTTAAGAATAAGTTTAAATATGTGTATTTTAGATATATGTAATTTTATATTTAATAGCATTTTAGGTAATATTTATTTGATATTTTGACAAATATTTAAAGTTATTTAATTATCATTGTGATATATATTTTTAATATTTGTTTTATTAAATAGTTTTTGTTAAAAAAATTTTGAAAATAAAGTATAATAGTTCTAATAGAATATTTTATGAGTTTAAATTTATTTAAAAATAGATTTGATACTATTTCTAACAAATTCTTATTAAAGATTTTGTTATACAATTTTATTCTTTTCCTCTAAGCTTTAAAATTAGTTCCTCGAAGCTTAAAAAAAGTGTTTTAAAAATTAAAAACATAAAAGCCCAAGCCAAAAAATTGTGCAAGATGAAAGTGAAGGAGATAATTAATATTCTAGAGACTACCCTGGAAATCCTTAAGACTACAAAGAACCAAAGTACCCAGGGGTGGGGTCGTGGGTTAAAGATAAAGTGGAGGGTCTGGTGGGAGAAGGTGGTGGTGGGGGAAGACTGGCATACCTGCCATGTCGATATGCTCGTCGGCTACTTCACATTTCCCGGGACCCCCGACGTCTCGTCAAGATTGTAGCACTTGAGGTTATCGTCGAGGGAAAATCATTAAACACACGCACGATAAGCGGGAAAATCTAGCTCTTGAGTTGAGTTTTCCAGCAGTCCCCACTCCCTGAACTCAAAAACTAATATTTCCCTCACCGTGTGTGTGTGTCTCGAGATAATTTTCTTGTTTATTTTTGGATAACAGCAGCTTTTCGCTTTCCATTTCTGCTGGTTTTTCCTCCGATCTGCCTTCTCTGTCTATCCATCCATCTCTTTCGGCTGATGGCTCGTCCATCTCTTTCGGGGGCCGGGTCTGCCGTCTCTGTTTGGCCGCCAAGAGCGTGACCTTTTGTCGCTGGCAGCTAACAAAAATATCAGCAAGGCGAGTCGCACAGAACTCCCTTCAGAGATGCACAACCTCGGCTACAGATAGAGATACAAAGATCGAGATACAAATACTATCTGGCTAGCACCAGAGCGCTATGGCCGTGTGTATTTGAAGATACAGATACTGAGATATATGGCGCATCCGTTGGGTGTATTTTTGGTCAGCCTTAGGACGGATTTCAGATTTGTCCTAACAGATTTAGACGAAAAAAAAAATAAAAAAAATAAAAACAAAAAAAGCTGCAGTTTCTTGCCCCCGAAAACTTTGGGGCTACGTTAATTTTAGACCACCTGGGGTCGTTCCTACTCTTTATAGATCTCTGTCGTCTTATTTCGATATCTTGTTGGCCAATCTATTAAAAATATACAATTTTTTTAAGGAGATTTCATATAAAAAGTTTAAGATTTATAGCTAGTTAGTATTTTTTAATACAAAAATCAACTATGAAAGTTTTGAACCTCAAGAACTATCAGAATTCTTGCAGTAGAGCCTTTTTAAAAAGATTTTAATTGAGAAACTTTTCAGAAAATAATACTAAAATGTAAAATTTATAGCAAACAAGTTTAGTCATGATTTTTGTTAGTATTTTTTTCTATTATAAATACCAACTATGAAAGTTTAGACCCTCTAGACCCCCAAGAACTATCAGAATTCTTGCAGTAGAGCCTCTTTAAACAGATTTTAATTAAGAAAATTTTCAGAAAATAATACTAAAGTTTAAGATTTATAGCAAACAAGTTTAGTCATGATTTTTGTTAGTATTTTTTTCTATTATAAATAGCAACTACGAAAGTTTAGACCCTCTAGACCCCCAAGAACCATCAATATTCTTCCGGTAGTGCCTCTGAGAGATACATATATCATCCCCCCGGATCTCTCCCGACTGTGAATCCCCCTTTACGCCTCTCGCTAATCAAAAAGCAAAAATCAGAGCCCCAAAGTATTGCTAATTAAGTTCCCCCCCATCCACCTGATACCGTAGGAAAAAAAAAGAAATCCAACTATAAAATATATAGAAATACCTCCCGTATCGAAACGTGTGCGTTGCCTGTCTTAAATCGTGCGTTTATATATTGTATATATATATATTCTATATCTGTCAGCTAGTGGAATCTTATCAATTGTCAAACACTTAAGTGTCGTAGTATAATTCAGACTAAACTAAACTAATTTACTATCACTTTTTCAAAAAGAAAAAAGGAAAAAAAAGTGTATATACTTTTGTGAAATATTTCCCCTTTTCTGCTGAAGGTCTTTTCAGTTAAAAAGTTGGAAAGTATATACTATAATTTATATATATAGTTTGGTTATCAATCAAGGTCTGTATCGCGCGATTCTGCAAACTCTGCCAAAATAATCTCTTTTTTGCCTCACGCATTTTTGTTAAATTTTTTTTTGATTATAGTTTTTTTTTTTTCTTTTGATTATATTCATAAAACAACAACAAAAAAAAAACTATAAATTTTTGGCCAACGCAGCAGCCAACCAAGGTCGACCAAAGAGACGACTCTTGTGAGGCACAAGTCGTGTTGGGTAATTCTAACTAAAATAGTTACCCAACCCAACTTTAGTCAGTTATCAGCCGGTTACTTAACTGCAAATCTAATACGTTTAATGGTGCCTTGTTTAATTTTATTTATTTCTTTATCAGCCGGCAAGACATACATATGAGAGATGATATTCTAATTAGCCGAGGTCTGATTTACATTTTTAATTTGAAAAAGAAATAGTCGTTGGGGTTTATTGTTAAAACAGATTTTAATAATAAATGCAGGAATGCTTGCAGGATTATATTTTGATGAAAATTAAAAGAAATATAAATATAATAAGGAAATTAATAGAATAGAAAGAATTAGGAGGTTCTCAAAAGTTCAGTTTTTACAATAAAAATTTCTATATAATTTTTAATATTTTTTTGTAACCAAAGGTAGAAAGGTAACCAAATTCTTTAAGTTTTCTATAATTTTAGAGAAAGTTTTAAGTTTTAAAACTCTTTTTAAAGTTCTAAGAATTTGTTATGATTTTTTAAAAATAAAAAGTATCATTAGAAAGGCAATAAATAACTAAATTTTTAATAAGAATCTTATAAAAGCATAATTAACAAAATATAGAGATAGAAATAAACCCACTAATAGCTTCTCGAAAAATCATAAAAAAAATAAATAAATTTTTTTAATAATTTTTTGGCAAACTCTGCGATAACCTCCTTTGAACCTTTTTTTATTGACTTCGAAATGAAGATAATCATATTGACACGATCAGTGGAATTCCATGCCATTTATTACTAAATTAAAGACACAAGTTTCGCACAAATGTTGTATTGTTTTTAGTTTTTTATTTCTTTTTTTTGTAAGAAGATAAAAGACCAAGACAAAAACTGCTAATTAGTCGCAAAAGGGAATTTCGCATGGGAAGAGGAGGAGCGTGCAAAAAATCGCCAAAAAAAGATTCAAAAAATGTAAAAAAATAAAAAAAAAGCCAAAGGCGACGTTTAGAAGTTAATTAAGCAAATTGGAAAAGTAAAGGCCCAAATAGGGAAAGGCGGGGGTCGAAGGGGGGGCATGGCTGACCACTCAATATGAGGCGGAAGATTAATGAACAAATCGAACAAAAGGCCCCAAACCGAAACAAAGTATCAACATAATGAACAAAATGTACGGCTCAGGCCATGGGAAAATGCGAAAAACTCAACTGGCCAACGAGTGCACTGAGAGAAAAGTTAAAAAAGGTGATTAGACTATTATTTTACCATTTTAGGGGAAATAGGAAGAAAACTTTCCATTTTTTGTTTGATATTTGAGTTATTTTTGTGTCAGAAGGTTAAAAAAAAAACGTTTAAAAAATTATCTAAATAAAACTTTATTTCATTTTTTATTCAAATTTAAATTAAGTTTCTTAGTTTCATAAATATTTAATTTAAAATATTTCCCAAGAATAATTTCTTGTCTAAAGTTTCATAAAAAATAGTTTTCTCTTAAAAAAAAAATGGAAAAAAATATAATGAAGGCCAGAAAACCTTAAAAAAAAAATAAGAAAAGATTTGGGTCGACCTATCCAGATTCTAGAAGTTAGAATTTTTCGAAAAGCTTACGAATCGGAAAGCAAAACAAAAATAATGCAAAAAAAAGAGCCAAAACAAAGACTTTTGTGTTTAGAAAAGTAAAGGTTAGGAAAAACAAGAAAAACTACCCAATAAAATATATATATATTTAAGTATATATCATATATGTATGTAGTATATATATGGTATATATATATATGTATATATATGGCGAATTTCGAGGGCTAAAGAAAGAGTAGAAAATAAATTAAAATATTACATCGGTGACCCTGAACCTCGTCTAACGTGTTGCCTTTGTTGTTCTTTTTTTATATTTTAAGTTATAATGGTTATTGTTGTTAAAGCAAAAGCTGTATCTTAGAGACAGTGGGACTAAAATAGAAGTTTTTATAGATTATATATATTTTTTTTAGATTTAAAAAAGATTATAAAACAAAAAGGTCAAGAAACACTGAGAGCCTAACATTTTATAGTTTCTATACCTTCAAAATTGTTTAAAAAATGTCTCTTATCATATTTCAAGTTTATTTTTTAAGAATTAAATATATTTTAGACTTTTTGGAGTTAAATAACATTTTTCAATAATTTTGTATAAATTTGTAAAAATAAATAACCAAACCACAGTGACGAAACGCAGTTCACACATTCCCTGGCACCTTGCCCCGCCCCCTTTGGAAACAGTTGGCCCCCTGCTAGCCCCCCTGTGTCACCACTTACCTGTCCTCCTCCCCCCTGGGGAGTCTCCGGTTGATCGATCCATTCAAAGCGTTCGGCATTCGGCGAGCTGGTCAATTGGCACGGGCATTGTTGGCCACTTCGGTGTGGAGTGTGGCCCCAAGTTGGTGGTCCATTCCGGCTTGTAGCCCTTCACAAAAATACACTGAAAAGAAATAGTAATTAGTTGCTTTCCTTTTTCTTTTGAGATTTTTTTTGACAAATACCCTTTAAAAATTTTTATTAAAAACTTTAAGAAACTATGTTTAGGGAAAAACTACTTTATTTTAAATAAAAAAGAAATCTCTCCAAGTGTACAACAACTGGCGATCGATGGCGCATGACAAGTGTATGGAAATGACCAATTTCCAAACAATCAAAGCGAACCGAACCAGTCCAGATCGATCCAACACCACCTGCCCAGAAATTATGGAGCCACCAACAAAAAAACAAAAAAACAGAAAAAAAAACAACAAATAATTTTAAATTCAAGAAAGAAACAAAAACAAAGAAATCTACCTTCCGGGTATCTTTTTTTTTCTGTGTGTATGTGTGGCGCGTGACTTGGAATCTTGGAGACATTTTTTTTGTAAATTAATGAAAGTTATTTTGTAATTTTTAAGGATTTTTATATTAATAAGATCATAGATCATAGATCATAGAAGTGATAGATGAGTTCTATTACGTTTTTATAGAAGTGATTTCTGCTGTTTGCTTTTATTTATTTTTTTATTTAGAAAACTATTTTTTATTGAAGTTTGGATGAAAAAAATTAAGTTTAAATATACTACTATTTTAACTATTACTACTATTTTTTTTAAGTGTTATACTTTCCTATATAGAGTATAGCCTAATCGTCTGTTATTTGTTTCCTTGTCAATCCTTTATTTCCCTTTTTTGTTTAGTTTTTTTTTTTAATGCTATTTTATCTAACTTGCTATACAACAAAAAAAAAAAAAAAATGAAACAAAATAAGGGAAAAATACGAGCAAAAAAAAAAAAGAAACAAAACGATATACAACTTTGCGGTTGAGTTTCTATTTTCCCACGCGCTGAGGAGGTGAAGAAATAAGAGAAAAATAAAACGAGAATAATCAGAGGGGGGAGGATAAGGAGGAGGAGTAGGACCCGGGGGCAGAGTGGAGCAGCTTAAGCATTTGCTTACTTTTATCACATTTGTGCTCCGACAGCTTTTCCAACACACTCTCGCCCTCCGAGTCACTCGATTAATTTATAAGAAGTTTCACGCACTTTGCGCCGCAACCTTGACACGCATGACGAATTATCAAAATAAAAAAGATATAGATCATTATCAAGGTATCAAAAAAGAAATTATTAAAACAAAAAAAATTATAGAGAGTATGAAATTATTGTCTTGAATCTGTTGTCTTGAATTAATAATTATTATTTTTTATTTAAGTATATATATTCATGCTTTAAAAACTCAAAATAAAAACCAAAAATAAATATCCTATAATCAGCATAAAAAATGCAATTAAAAGACATAATTGGCACGTGCAAACATTTAAAACTCCTTCCGCTCTGACTGAACAAAATCCGCTTTAAAAAAAGCAAATAATGATATATAGGAGGGATATAGGAAAATTCATAAAGTCAGACATTCCGGGCTTCTCAAATTCAATTCTTGCGAACAAAGTTTTCTACTCCGGTCTGCAGTCTTCAACCGCCGGTTCTGTAACTTGCAAAAAGGCAAAATAAATACAGTTTTTAATGGAAATTCTAGACACAACAATTTATTTTTCGTATTTCAAGTGCAAAGTGAAACATGTATGGAAAATAAATGCTGATAATAAAAATGGAAATTTAGTAAATCACTCGAAACAATAACAGTTATGTAAGACAATAAATAAAATAAAATAAATTAAGCGTTAAACTTCTCCAAAACATTTATAAATAAAGCATAACAATTAGTTATTAATTTAAAATTCTTGATTAATTTCCATTCAAAATTTCTCTCAATATGTTTATTTTTTTTTTATACTTATTTAACAATTCTGTTGAGCTTTTAAAATATTATGTTACGAACTTGAAACTGTGGTTTAAGCAGATCATTATATCATAATATTATTATTGTTATTGAATTACAATGGGCTTTGTTTTATTTTAAACCTAGTCGGCATAATTGATTTCTTAGTGGTGGTTTCTTATAATAAATAATTCAGAAAATATATTCAATAAATTTCTGATTGTGAGAAATTGAATTTCGCTTAAGTATATACATTTTCTGCATCTTTTGCGATTTATTTATTTTTTTTTTGTCAATTTATTGGACTGACAATGTCAGCTAAAAGTTCACCAAATTGCGCCGTAGACACCCGCCTCCCACCACCCCTCAAAAAAAAAAAAGAAAAATAAAAGTTTCGCAGGAAATGTCACCTTATACGACACAAGAAACAGAATTCGTTGACATTGCAAAATAATTTCAGAAACACTTTTTCCAATTCGATTTCTGTGTCTGATTTTCTACGCCGTTGTTTAAAAATCAATAAAAATAAAAAAGAAATAACATAAAACATAAAAAAGAACTCATGCTAATGCATAATTCAAAGGCATCTCGAAGGGAACTTGTTTCCAAACTTAATATTGAAAAGTTTCCACAGGTGATTTCTGCTTCGTTTACAGTAATGACATAAAATTGTTAATCAAATGAGGGATGGGCCATAAAATTAGATAAAATGGACTTTAAAGTTGATATGTTTTAATCAAAAAATTGAATATATTTTCATGCTTTTATATTATTAATTTTTTTATGAGAAGTAAAGGGGTTTTAATAAAAGATTTTGGTTTAAAATTCTAATAAGTTACTGTAATTCTTTTTAAGGTGTTTTAGAACATAAGCCCTTGGTTTCAATTTAAAATAAACCTCATTAAGATATTAAGCTACTAATAATATAAAATCCATTGCCAACAAAAAATATATAAAACAAAAACTAAAAGCAAACAATTAAAGGCACGTGTTGGCCAAAAAAAGGGAGTGTGTGGGTGAAAAAAAATGTCAAGAACATTATTCAAAATAAATAAAATGTGTTTATTTATGTACCCACCCACTGCCACCTCCTCTCTCTATCACCTTTTCAACGCCCTTCAAATAAATACTTAAAAAATAAATAAAACCAACAGGCCAGACACAAAATGTCAAAGATATAAAAATTAGCATGAAATAATAAATTTATCTTATAGAAAATATAATAAAATTATTACAGCACGTCTTTCTTTTTTTTTTTTTATGATATTTGTAATGCTTTTTTGTTGTATTTATTTTTTTTGGTTTATTTCTCGAGTACACTACGCGTCATAGGTGGGTCTTTTATGGCTCCCCAGGGTGCGGAAAGTTTGCTCAATATTTATTTATTTTTTTGTTTTGGATGGAAATTTGTGAAAATTATACGAAGAATCTGTCAGAGACCCGGAAATTCTGGGGAATTGGTGGACAAACGGAGGTGTTGCTGCGTTCATAAAAAAAGATTCCATCCTTTTATCAAAAAACTGCAATAAAAATAAATAAATATTTATTTTTCCTTTGGTAAAATAGTTTTTGGAAAATTTCATTGGCCGATTTCGATTGTTTTTTCGTTTGCATTTCCCAATATATTTCCAGTTTCAAGTTGAATTATTTTTAAAATTTAATAATAGATCTGAAAAAATTGTGTGTTTTTGTTGTTATTGGGCTTCTGCAACATTTTCAGTTTTATATTAAAGGATTTAAGACTAAAGGCATGAAGAAAACTAAATAATAAAATTTAATAAAAAATACAAATATATTTATTAAAAAGATTTTATTTATTTTTTTTAAGTTTCATAAGTGTTGTCTATGAGAATCGAGGAGGAGGGCGCTATTATTTTAATTAAATAAAAAAAAAATTTTTTTAAGAAAAAAAAAATTACAATAAAAAAAAATTACAAAAAAAAAAAATTACAACAACAAAAATTACAACAAAATAATAACTACAACCACAAAAAGCTACAACAACAAAAAGCTACAACAAAAATAATTACAACTAAAACAAAAACAACAATAACAATTATAAATCAAGTAAAACTTAAAAAATATTTAACTTTTTCAGTCGCTTATTGCCACTTGTGAGAATCGAGGAGGAGGGCGCTATTATTTTAATTAAATGGAACAAATTTTTTTAAGACAAAAAAAAAAAAAAAAAAAAAAAAAAAATTACAACAAAAAAAATTACAACAAAAAATTACAACAAAAATTACAACAAAAAAATAACTACAACAACAAAAAGCTACAACAACAAAAAGCTACAACAACAAAAAGCTACAATAAAAATAATTACAACTCAAACAAAAACAAGAATAACAAATATAAATTAAGTTTAACTTAAAAAATATTTAACTTTTTCAGCCGCTTATGTGCCACTTATGAGAATCGAGGAGGAGGGCGCTATTATTTTAATAAATTATTTTTTTGTTTTTTATCCATAACTTTCTTAATAATTAAGTTTTTATTCGAGAAATACCATTTTTAGATGCATTATTTTTTGGACAATTTTATAGGACACTTTGGAAGGGTATCCGAAAAGCATAAAACATTAAAAAGAGCCCCAGAAATGTTTTACTTTCCGTGTATGTTTAGCTTTTTTTAGTTAATTTTTTTTTGGCACTTGACGACTGGCTTTCAGATCATTGGCCCACCTACCGCCCCCCGCCTTCCACCCCCCTCCTCGCCCCTAAAAAATAGCCAACAATTCAAATATGTTTCACATGCGTTGTCTATATTATGCCTACGACTGGAAAGTCTTTAAAACTAATTTACGAGCAAACATTATGGATTTTGGCAGCCCAAAGGCACAGCAACAACAACAATAACAATAACAAAAAATTAAAACAAAAACTTAAAAATGAAATGAAGAAAAACAATAAAAATACTTTAAAGAGGGCCCCAAAACAAAAACAATTCGCGGCCAAATGTTAATTACCAATAAATGTTTAAAGTTGGAATGAAAATACTTCAAGGTGTATAAAATAAAATAATAACTGTAAGATGAAAAAGGGGAATAAAATAAAATAAGTGGGTAGTGGGCATGGAATGTCACAACTTTACAAAAAAAAAACTCAAGTTGGCGGCTGGGTTTTTAAAACATATTTATTCGGCGACATTTTGGCATCAAATCAAAAATTCGTACATAAACTATTTTTGAAAGCGACACAGGCCAGCACACAGGATGATGGTTTTTATATTATTTCGTCTTGTTGTTTTTGTTTTTGTTGCTTTTACTTGTCTTGTTTTTGTTTCTGTTTTTGTTATTGTTATTTTTGGCGGCTGGCGACTAAAACGTTTTGTTTTGGATTTATGCGATTTTGATGGAATCACTCGCAGACAACGGCGACAGCGTCCAAAAATAAGTGTAACCAGGAAGCAAAAGCAAAACGCCAAGAAATAGGAACCGAAAAAAATCAGAAAGCTTAAAAGCCTCAAAACTATAGTAATGGATGTGGCCAGGGAGCTAAATGATCGACCTAGCAGATCATCTGGAATGAAATATATAAACTCGAATTCTTATTCTTAAAAATTATGATTCTTCAGATATTTTTATAAAAAGGTAATAAATATTAATATTCAATCTCTATGAGAATCGGGGAGGAGGGTGCTATTATTTTAATTAATTTCTTCCTGATTTTTTCTTTTAACTTCAATGATTCCATTTTTCGTTGCCTAATTTTTTGGCAATATTTTAGGATCCTTTAAAAAGGTATCTAGGGAAGGAAACACATATTTATGCATATTATATTTTTTAATATAAAAAACAAAGATTTTTTAATTCCTAATATGTCCATAAAAAATATATAGAACTAGACCAACTTGAGTGCAGACTGGGATCTGCATAAATTGAAGAAAAACCTTAAACTTTCCATGACACTGCCTCTGGGAGGCTCAAAAAAATGTGAAAAAAATCTTAAACAAAGACAAAATGGATTGGATAAATATGCGTTAGACGTATGCCATGTTAGATACTTAGCACGGGCTAAAAATCCAACCGAACAATAGATAAATATCATGCAGCTGGCATCGTTTTAGTTTGCTTTTGGCTATATGTCTCTAATTTGTCTATTCTAATTTTACTCACAAAAAAAATGGGGAGAAAAGACGAGAAAAATCAGAATGGAACTGAAACTGATCACCTAATTTGGTGCGACGACCTCCCGGAAAATGTTAAAATGAAAAAAACTAAACAAAAATTGTTTGAAATGTAAATTTTGTGAACTAGATTTCTTTTTGGGGCTTGGAGAGTGAAGGAATGCAAACAGCAGCATCTGTTGGGTTTGCTGTAGTGATTACCACAGCTATTACCTAAGTACACATACCTCTCATCTAGCCAGATACTATTTAATCATTATCATACTGAGCACTGAGCACTGTGGACTGAGGACTGATGGACTCATGATTATGACGACTATGACTATGAAGATGATAATGATTGTGAAGAGGGTCTCGTGCTGTCCCAGAAAATTGTGCCACAGTCAACATTTGCATGTCACTTTCATTTCGTTTTTTTTTTTGGTAATGGTACTGGCAATGTTACTGGTTATATATCAGTAACAAGTCAAGACTGGCATAAGACTGGCTAGATGACTTGGGTTTACCATTCACTCTAAGGGGGTGGCTGTATTTTATTTCAAAAGAAAATAAGGACATAAAAAAAGGGTCTGGATATAGGTATTTAAAAATATTTGTGGCACTGAATGGAATTCGTTTATTATTAAAATAAAATTAGGATTAGTTTACTAAAAGAGTATGGAATAAAATAGATTAAGGAAATAGAAAATTACAAAAAAATATTCAAAAATATCAAAATACCAAAAGATTCTATAAAAATGAGAGCTCTTCTACTCACTTCTCATCGAGTCTACCTAATAGGCCCTTAATAAAAACAAATAAAATATATTTTAATTATTTTTACTCTCTAGATTTCTCCCAGTGCATTGTCACCCAAATCTATAAGGCCAAAAAATGAAAATCTTGGATGTCTTGGGGAGTATCAAATAGCTCCATCTCGGCCCTAGTCTGCACCCCCCGCCCCACCTCTTGGCGCTTCTCCTTTCTGGTTTTCTTGTGCATTATCATCATGATCATTATCATGATGATCGCTAGACGTCTTCGGATGCGTTTTAGTTTTATTTGACAGACGTGAGAATTTTGTGAGCAAAGAAAACGAAACAAATACACAAACACACGAACGATAACAGAGCATATCTGGACAAACACAAGCACAAACACAAACCCAAACACAAATTCAAATACAAACAAACAAACACAAACACACAACTGCATAAGTGTCACTGATATGTATCTGTATCTGTGTTGCCTTACCTGCATTTCCTAGATATCAGATAGGCAAATAAAAAAATTAAATTAAATTAATTTAAGCTTCAGCTTTTTATAAATTTTAAAATCTTCATGCAGCTGATGCCACATACAATAGTCTTGTGGAAATTCCATTCCATGACAGAAAATACATGCAACGAGAGCAAAAGTCTGTTATCTGTCAGATAGGCCTTCGGGGGGAGCTGTATCTCATAGATACACCTCGGAGAGTGTGTGCCAGTGAGAGGCAGGTGGGAGGGGGGCTGCTCTAATTTCTTGATCACACTTCGCCAGACCGGCGGTGGCTGCTGCAAATCGAGGGAAGTGTTGTGGCATCTGCCGGGCATTTGTCGAATGGATTAGCATTCCAAATGGATAACAAACAAAGTGCAATGCCAGATACATTCCTGCTATTTTTTCCACCTCCGTTCCTACTGCTCTCTTACTTTTTCTATTTTATCTATCGGCGGTGATGTCGGCTGGCTGGTGATGACAGTCGTGATGATGATTACACAAGTGCGATGACAACCAAACGTATCCAAGAAAATGCAAACACTGGAAATGTGTGTAAACAGAAATTGATAAAAAAAAAAAAGTACGAAGAAATATTTATAAAAAACTGGTAGAGAAAAAAAAGACCCAGAAAGCAATAAAACCCCGAAACCCCACACACACGCTGTCTCTTTTTTTTCCTTTTAGTTAAATTCATTAAATATTAGCTCTATGAACTCGATGGCTTCGTCAGCGAATCGTAAAAAAATAAACACTGTCGGAATTGAGAACTTTTCTAGCTGGAAGGGGAAAAGTGATTGAGAGTTTCGAAACATAAATCAAATAATTGAATATGAGGGGTAGAGTTTACTATTTTATGGATTTAAAAGGTTCAACTATTCTAACTTAGAAATGTCTAAAAAAGTTAGAAATTATATAGAAATACTAACTAAGACCTTATCAGGTAAAAAATAAATAAAAGAAAGTCTTCCTAATTAGTTGAAACATTTTAAATATAAAATCTATGATGGAGTATTACTTATAAAAATTATAAAAAAGAGTATCCCCATAGTCTACTTCATCCCCCAACGCCCAATAAAATAATTCCGGGAGGTGGCTGACACTTTAGACTTTTACAACTGAATTTTGGAAAACTCTTTCCTCTGTCATCGCTTTTCTGTGTGTATTTCTTTTTGTCGTTTAATGTATTTTTTTTTATGATTGATTTGTGTGCGCTATTAAGATTGCATATCGATATCAATGGCGACGCTGGTCTTAAGAGTCAAAGCCCACCGCCATAAAATAGAAAAACGAAATTTCTGGGGTGCCTGTGTGTGAGGTGCTTCTAGGTTGCTAGGCCTATTTCTAGGGACCACGCCCCCCGCCACTGTTGCCCCCTCGAAAGTCTATTTCCGATCGGGTTCTTTCTTCGGTCTGATAGTTTGATTTTTTTTTTTTTTTTTTGCCCACGATCATGATAAATTGGGTTTTAAGCCCTTGGTTTTCGACTGGGGTTTCTGGGTATACGTGGTTTTTTTTCTATTCTGGAGGGGGAGATCCAACAGGTGGTAGTTGTATTTATTTTAATTTAAAGTTTACCAAATATATTTTTCTTGTTACTAATACTTAATAGCTAATAGCTACTAGCTTGTATTTTGTTTAAGTTTTTGATATAATATTTTAATTATGATTTCTAGTCTGGAAAAATGAGTTGGGAAGCCTGCCAGATGCCTGCTTAATCTTCATTTCAAATAATTACTTCTCTGCCATATCTCTGGTTTTGAATTATTTAATAAACCCAAAATCGTATAAAACTTCCCACTAATTCTTTCATGAGATAAGCTTAATCGTACAATGATGTAAAACTAATGTTAAATGTGAAACTTAAACTTCCTCAGGCATTTTTTTTGTTTTGGGGGCAAGCGATTAGAAGAAATCGGACGCGTGAGTGTCGAGTGGGATGTTGGCTGCCGTCCGTCCCCCCCGAACATTGACGGAGAGGGGAGGCAATAGTTCCGTCATAGCTACAAGTCCCTAATCTAATCTAATACGCATAATCGGGCATTTCTATGGCCGTGCTTGACCTCGCCTCGGTTTAAACTATCGTTGAGAATGTAACAAAAATCATAAAAAATTAAAAGTGCCCCAGGAATCATATATATTTACTTATATACCGTATAAGTATGTACATAGCCTAGTGGTTAGTTTCGATTAAAAGTGAATTCATTGAACTGCTGTTAATTCCCTTGAGAGGATGGCAGATAACATTTTGCTACTCCATAGTTCCAAGTTCTTGATTAATTTTACGACTTTTGCCAGTCAAATGTCAAGGCGTATTATTAGGCATTTATTTTTTGTTTCTAGACTATGACATGTCATAGCTGTGACTATGATTATAATATTCAAAAGAAAAAATAATTTATCTTAAATAAAACAAAAAATAAAAGCCTAGAAGTGCGTGGCCTGCCACCAAACAGCTCACTTCCCATTGCGATAAAAGTATGATTCAGAGGCTTAAATTATATATATGGTCTCCGATAACCAGATAGTTCATGAATAATTATTCTTTCCCCATTTTTTACTTCACGTTTCGGTTCAGTCCAGTTTAGCACGCGCAAGGCGTTCGAAATTGTTTGAGATTGAGGAGAGAGAGAAATACCAGAAATGCCGAGAAAATTCCAAATTGCTAAACGACACTAATCTAAGTTTTATTTAAATGACGAAACCCCATCCTATCCCACAAACAAAAAAAAAAAGAAACCAAAATACAGGCAAAAGTCGGAGCATGAGATGGAGATTGGATGTTGAATTTTTTATACATTTTGTTTTTTATGGGCCGAGTTGGGGAAGGGGGTTACCTGTGTACCTGTTGCCAAGAAGTCGGCCTATAAGGAGGGTATACACTGTAAGAAAGTTTTCCATTTGGATATGAGATAGAAATTATGATAGATTTTATGATTATTTTGTCTCCTCAACAAATATATAAAATATATAAATTTCTCTATAATATTAATTTATAAATCTGTCTCCTTAGTTTTCTCTCAGTGCATGCCTATGATATCCCAGCTACTATCCCCCCGAAAAGTCTTTGCATCTATTAGAATGTTTCATTAGGCGACCTTAAGCGGCCTCTTTTTTTCTCTCCCTTAGTTATAGTTTTTGTTTCTTTATTTTATTGTTGTTCTTGTTTCTATTTCTTTCCAATATCTTGGCTAAGGCATTGTTGTAGTTGTTGGTGGTGGTGTGGTACCTGTTCTTCGATCCGAGCCGATCCGATCGGATCCGAAATCTGGTGTTCAAACAGAATTTAGCCGACAATTAATACGAGGCTCGGGGTTCGTTGTCGTCTTCGTTTTATTTTATTTATTTATTATTTTTTTTTGTTCTTGTTTTTGTATATATATATACATATATATTTTTGTTGGTTGGTTGATTTTTTTTATTTGGTGGATCGTTTTGTTTCGGGTTTGCAGGTTTCGTTTCATTATGAGCGTTATGCTTGGGCATCTTTCAGATACAATATCTTAAAGTTTGTCTTCTCCATCTCCTCTCCTCCCCACCAGCCTCTACTTTATTTCTGTGTTTTAGTGTTTTAGCGTTTTTTGTTTTTTTTTTTTGTATAAATTTAATGAATGAGTTAATTCCACACTTCGTAGAACTGCCAATAATAATATTTAGTAGCCGCACAGACACAGATACAGAAAGATACGCAAAAGATCATTGAACTGCGTGCCACAAAAAAAAATGTCTATAAAAAAAAACTTGAAAATTTTAGTAAATTAAAACAAAAACGAAACCTAATTAAGAGGATTTTTTGTTCCCAATTTGGCGGCCATAAACGCCAATTTTGTTGTGTATTTATAACACATATGCAGACATTATTTCAAATAGACTTCACCTTATAGTACATGTCGGATCCAAAAATTTCCACGCCTGCCTTTTCTCCTTCTTTCGATTTTCCAAATATTTATATTCGAAAAACGCATCTGACATGCATTTTTCAGCTTTATTTGGGATCGGAGCCAGCTGATTTTGGGCAAGGTTGTTTCGATTCTATTTGGGTTTGTGGATTTTCAGATTCTTAACTTTTGGAATCCAGATGCCATGTTTTATTTACAGATTCATTATAAACCTAATGACAAGACGCAATTTTCAAGGGGATTTCTGGAGTTCATATTTGTATAATTATGATGTTTTAAGGGGAAATGGGAAAATATTACACAATAATATTATATAAAATTTATTTATATTTTTTAGGTCTTTTCTGGAACCAACTCTTGATGGCAAAAAGTCTATTTCTATTTCTATTCTATTTCTGTCAAAAAAGCAAACCATAAGCTGAAAAGTTTCTGGGGCCCTCAACTTGAAGTGACAAACTACTTAGGACTTGAAACAAAATCCCGATGTCATTCCCCTGCCAGTATATAACTATATACCTCCATATACATCGACAATGCGGTGAGTCTGTATACTCTGATCTCCGGCTCATGGCGTCCAATATTTGGCCAGTCATTGCCAAGATTTTTCGATCATTTAACAGCAACTAATTATGAGGCAACCTCTTTTTTTTCTGTCGTAATGTTTGCTCTCAAACTAAACAAACAAATGAGAAAAAACTATAAGTATGCAAAAAAAATACTCTTCAAACTTATAATTCTTTTTTATGTAGTTTCTAGTTTTTTTTGAAGGTTAACTTTGTTTGAAAACTACGAGTCTTTCAAACGCGTTTGGTTTTATTACGATCAAAGTCGAAAATGTTTGAAGAGAAGTTAATGGTCTGGTTGGGGCCTTGAAAAATATTACATTTTATGGCTCTTGATTGGATTTGTTTTAGTGAAAGAAATATAAACTTTATTTTTCTCTAAAAGTTTTGAATTAAATTTTGAAAAGTTTTAAACTAAAATATAATCTTAAAAAAAAAAATAAACAAAAAATGCCATTGTAATAATATTATCAAAGCCCCAAGTATTATCGTTTATATTCCGGCGGATATTGGTAATATCCGGGACTACATTGTTTCTTATATTTTTTATACAATTTTGTTTTATATTTAAACCTTTTGCATCTCGAATGGGAAACCCAAAACCCAAGGGAATCGAATTCTTTAAGAAGCCAAATGCAAATGCAACAATTCGAATCTAAAGGGAAGACCTTATCGATAAGTATATGCGTATTCCCCAAGGGAATAGATATGGTTAGTTGGGGGGAAAAAAAGAGGAAAAACAAACAAGGGTTCGTAACCCCGATTTCCGATTTCCGATTTCCAATGACCACCCTCCACAAAAGACCCCTACACTTTTTTTGATATAATTTTTTTCTTGTTTTTGTTTTTGGTTTTTTTTTTGCGAGGGTCACCCTCTGCGGTCGCCAAAGTCTGTTATCCATTCAAAGCAGTCGTTTCCGTTCATATTTGCAATTACAATTAAAAAGTAAAGAGAAGCAAAGTCCCTTAAAGCTATGGAATCGGAAATACTCTATTTTCGGGAGGGCTTTACTTTTGGGTTTCGAGATTACCACAAAATCGTAGTGGAATTTTTGGAAAAGAATCTTGATAAGGCTAGTTTTTCAGTCTAAACTATGAGGGATTATTGAAGGAATTTATTAGATTAATAATTCATTAAAGAGATTTCCTATTTATTATATAACTTTTTAAAAGAGTAGTTTTTACTTTAGTGTGAAAGTTCTTTGTGCAGTTTTTAGTTTTAAAATAATGATATATATATTTTTCTTATTAAATATTATTCTTAAAAAGTCCCAAGACTCCTGTTAGTTTAGAGTATAATTCCACTCGATAGTCGAGGGTTGAGTTCTCAGCTTAAGAGCCGAAGAAAAATAAATTCTAAAAAGTACAACAAAGCCAGCCCACACAGAGCCGCCGAGCCAGCACTCATTGGGGCTACTCATTTGGATTTCCATTCGAGTTCTCATTCTGATTCCCATTCGCGTTCTCAGGGCCTGTCAATGTCAAAGGTCAAAGTCTGGATTAATCATCAATCAAAGAGTTGCGAATAAACGGCGTAGTGACTAAACCCCAAAGACGTTCTCAGGCCACAAGCTAATCGAAAACAAAATATTGTCCCATACGGTTTTATTTTAATTTCATTATTTTTTTCTACTAACTATTTGATAAAAAAAAATCATCTGGTTTTTTTAAACGGACATTTTGCGGTTTAATATATATTAGACGTAGAATGTAAACTTATCGCAAAAAAAAAAGTTTTCAGAGCAATTTCATGACTTTTGTTGGATGATGTTACTGTTTGTTGTTGCTGCTTGTTTATGTTGCAAGTTGTTGTTGTTCCTGTTGATGTTGCTGCTGCTGCTGGCTCTGCTGCTTTCGCACATAATTGAAAGGAGTGAAGTGTTGTACGTGCGCCACATGCTTGCCATATGCCAAGGAGGCCCAGGCCCAGGGCCCAGACCCATGGCCCAGGCACAGGCAGAGGCCCGGAGACCAATTTATTTCGAAAAACAAAAATGCAGGTCACGAAATGTTTAACCCGAAAGCCAGAAAACACCGCACAACAAATGGGAAAATGAAAAAGGCAAACATGCATCCCAAAAGAAAGTCAAACATTCCGTCATTCATTTAGTCATTCTGCCATTCCGTCATTCCGTCATTTAGTCATTTAGGCAGTTGGAAAGATTCGCCATAGGGGCTTTCGGCAAATATCCCTGTTTTTATACATATATACATATATATTTTTCATATATTTTTTCCTTCTTGTTTTTGGACTGTTTTTGGGAAGTAACCCCTGGGACTCGTCCTCCCTCCCAACCCCTCGTCATATTTTTTGGCCATCCCGCATTTTTCGAAAAACGCTGGTGTTGGCTATTTATTCTTGTTGGTGGTTGTTGTTTTTGCTTAAATGGACCAACATTGGGCCAGGAGTTGTCTAGGGGTCGGCTACAGTGCGTTTCGCATGCATATGTTTCACTGTTATTTGCTACCAAAAAGGATATTAAGGGGCAAAGTATTTATAAATTATAATTTAATTAAGTAGCATTTTAGTTTTTATCATTTTTTGTTTCACTTTTATTTTTATTCAATTCCTGGATTAAATTTCTTAGCCTGACTCTCTAGGTTTTGAATCTAAATTATGATACCCTTAAAAGTTATCCTTAAAAATTATTCATGTTCTTAAACAATACATTTTTATTCTATAATTTATTATAAAGTTATCAATGTCTTAAAAATAAATGGGCCTAATGGTAATAATTTTAAAAACAATAATATACCAGGACTCTAAGGCAACTTTCTAATATATATTAATATATAATCTTATATGTCTTATAGTACATAAAGTCACATCAAACTATTCATTATAATATTTATATTATTCCTTCTATCACTATTATAATTATTACTTTCTATAAGAACTCTTAAAAAATAAAATATACAAGAGTTAAGGCAAGAATTGTTAATTTATAAAATAATTCTAATAGCCCACTCCCTCTCTTTCACTTGCCTAACCTCCCCAATTAAAGTCATTACTGTTATGACGCGAAGTGTACTCCCTGCATTGCATAATTACCCTAATGGATGCAGTTGCGCCTTCCGCAGCCCTCCTCTCGCCGGCCAGCCCTCCTGGCTGATAGTTTTTATGAATCGTAAAATTCTTGTTATGCTGCAATTTACGTTTGTTTCTGATACGACTATTTTACGAGTTTTTAATTTTAACACGCAAAGGGAATATAACTCGCACATAAATTCACTGTGTGCTGGGTTGGGAAATATATCGCCTGATTGCCACTTAATTGGCGAAAATACTTCCCTTAAAATGGTTATTTGTTCTTTAATTTTCAGACACTTATTCTCTTTTGGCTAATTATTCAAAATGGAAATGTCCACCCTTTCCCCCAACAATTTTTTCTTGGCTCATCAAGAGGTCTTTGACCCGCAAAGGAATTAGTCAAAAAAATAAATGGATTGACAAGCGAAATGAAAGCGAAAATGGAAACTATATATAATATCTATAACTATATGGCGCAACGCCCACTCTTTTTGGCCTTTGTGGCAGTTTTGGCCGTCTTCCTACCAACAATTCATCCATCAACACACTGGCGAAAGGGAGAGTCGTGCCAAGTATTGTCAAACGCGGCTAAAGATACTCGAAAGTATCTGTATCTCAGTGTCTCTGTGCACTAACTGACAGCACAAAAGATACTTCTACTGGGGGGAAAGGTTTTCCGTCAAAAGAAAGCATTTAGACAAATAATTGTTTGTTGGTTTAAATATTTTATTTTATTTATTATTTTAATTGAACAAAATTGTAGTTTCAAAAATATAGTTTAACCTCTTAGGTCACTTCCAAAAATCACTTCATGGATCATTTAACTTATTGCTTATCGATTTGTTTTCCTTCCCAACGACTTTCCTGGCGGCACTCTGCTTTAGTTTATTTTGGCCTGGTTGGCAATCAGTTGATTTTTGTGTCACACACACACACACACTTAGGAGAAGAACAAAATTGGAAAACCCAACAACAACAACCAAAAAAATGATATAAAAAAAAACCAAAACCAAGGGCCGGAAAAATGATAAAAGACATTCTTCACGAGGGTATTGTATAAGTATTGGGTGTACGAGCTCTACCGCATCCCCCGCCCTTCTTAGTACCCCACTCCCACAATACTTTTTAGCTTTTTTTTTCTTCTTTTTTCAATATTTCAATAATTTGCCGCAACAGGTTCAATGACTTGTGACTGCGACACTTTTTTTTTTTTTGTATTTTCTGACTGCTTCTTGTGCTTGGCAGTGTACGGTAAATTTAATCATCATTATCACTATCGCCAAAGGTAAAGAGGGGGCGGGGGGCAGGTAGGGGCGAAGAGAGGGAGAGGGGGACGGGGTTAGAGGTGGGAGGGCGGGTTGACAAGTTTGGGCCATTGTCATTGCCAGTTTGCCACAGCACATCACTCAATTAACAAAAGCAGCCACGACGACAGGCAATGGGGGGGGAAAAAAATACAAAAAACACACATAATGTATCTCTGAGATACATTCTATAAATGCCACCCAAGCCCAACGCAGGTTCTACCGAAAAAAAAATAAACTAATAAAAAAAAAGCAGACACTACTTACCAACGCAACGACGAGAAAAAAAAGAAAGTCTGAACTGTGCGCCCCTCAAGGGGCAGCTTTATATATGTACAAGTGTGAGGGGGGGCACCTATAGAAAATGTAGAAAGGGGAGGTCAAGTTACAAGTCGGCCCACAAAGATCAGCGTGCCAATGACCGACAATTGCAACAGCGTTTGTCTTCTGGTTCATATTTAATTTTTATTTTAGTTTCTGAGACAGTTGCCAACGCACAGAGGGCTTGTAAGAGAAATACTTGGATAATTTATTATTTTATACTTAAAATTAAATACTAATTTTTTATATTTAATTTCAATTTTCTTCCTTTTTTTTCCTCAGTGTATGCAGATGCGGCAAGAGATTACAGCAGCTTAGGTTGGTCATCTTGTAAGGCTCTGATCTCGGATCTCCCGTCGCTCCTTGGCGGCCATCTCTTTCTCACACAATACGGTCATCTCTTTCGCCTGCCAGCCATGTGGGCTAATTACGAGCACACTTGGCTGAACCGCTGACCGCAGTTCTGGACCTGGAACAGCGATTTCGAATGGGATTTGTGTGGCGATTGGGTTTTCTCGATGTCGCCGGTTTTGTTGTAACACCTTTGGGTCGCAAAAACGAAAAATGTGAGGAGAGAAAAATCCAGTTGTTGACAACTTAAGTAAGGCCACACCCCAGGTAGATGGTGTCTCAGGTACTCAAGATCTCCGCACATTTAAAACTCATCCTTTTCACATTTGTGCGGTTGGCAATACACAAAAACCCAGGAAACTACGAGAAGATAAAGCAGATTCTTGGTAATTATTTTCATTTTTAATTACATATAAATTATGAAACAAAGGAAATAAAATAATAAAACGTATGGCATGATAAAATATATTTTTAAAATATTATATTTTATTTCTTTCGTTTTATAAATGTCTTAAAATTATTGAACCTAATATAATAGTTGTAGAAAAATAATTAATATTTAATAATCACTATTTTTTTTGAGTGTTTAATATGCTGATATGATCGATCTGTTGCTGTTGAGTTTTTTGATCGATTGTCCCCCCCAGTCTCTTGTTTTGAAGTGAAAACTCTCACTCTTCAGAATTCTCAGGGGGTTTCGCCCATCATTCTACTACCATCTTGACTCGTGTCTTGCCAAACAAGCCCGGCTATTTGTTTTGGTTCCAGCCCACTCGAAACAGCTGTCGAAAAAGCAAAAAAATAATAATAAATAAATACAGTAAAAGAATAGAACTAATCGGGATTCGAGTAGAGAAAGGTGGTACATTCAAGGGGGAAAAACACACCCCAAAGTGCCGTGGATTAGAAATCCCTCACAGCTTGTGGTTACTTAGACCCGAGGATTACGTTACGAGGAGAGTGCTCTTTTTTTTCCACCCGATTTGGGAAAACAAATCAAATTTGAGGCATTATATCCCAACATCTTGATTAGCCTGTTTTGTTCAAAGTCAAGGAAGATAATAAGGATAAGTCCTGGCAGAAGTTTTAATGATCGAGTTATGGGGGAATACGGATTTCTATCTTAATTTGATCAGCTGGGAAAATATGTTTATAAAATGACTATGAAATGTTTATTTATTTATTTTTTTTTATCAAAAGGAATTTTTGCCAATTAGTTAAAATATTGCGTGTGGCAATCCCAATTTTAAACAATCGTCGGGATTTATATTACGATTGTTTTCCACAACAACTAATTTTGTATGTTGTTTTTGAAAACTTTACTTCATAAAAAATGATTATGATTGGGGCAATCGATCGCCGACAATGACCCCTTTGTTGTGGAGCGGCGGATGGTGGCCAACAGCGATGTTGGCTAACTAGTAGCCATCTGGAGCAGGACACACGCATGTGTTGGCCAAAAGTCATTTTGGCCATTTCCAAGCACCAGCAACCTTCATAATTTAAGTGCACGAAACGAAACGAGACGAGACGAGACGAACCTACATCCAATAAACGTCAATCGGTTCTGGGCCGAAACCAAGCCAATCATGGCCCAAAGAACTTGTTTTCGTTCGCCAAAAGACGACAGATGTTGTTGTTTTTTTGATGGTACTTGAATTGGAGTAATTGCCAAATGCCAGGGCACTCTGTACTCCTGAAAATGTTTTGGCTTTCTGAAGCATTCTACCAATTTTATATATTTTATAGTCTGGCAACGCCGCGCATTTTCGGAATGTCCTTCGAAATGCATCATTAGCTTCTCGATATTTACTTCTCGCTACCAGGCTTGAAGTACTAGGCGAACAGAAACGCCTAGTAGGTGGATTCCACTTTTTGAAAATGTTTTTTACGAATAACTCGGCCATTTTGCATTTAATCAAGGATCGCGATAGCTCAAAAAATTCGCAAAAATACGGTCCTTCTATCTGGCTAATAATATCTGGTGTTGGCCAAGTTAACACCGTGTGGTTTACAAATTTGGCCTAAAAAAATATGTTTATTTTTTCGATTGTTTATATCTTGGTCATTTCCCAACCGATTTTGAAACGAAGTTCTATTCCTGGATCAGGACTTCAGTGTCCTTCGGGCTGCATCACAGAATCACCATAAAATCGGAGTTCACATCACAAATCCTGATGCTTCTCCTTTCCTAATATTCCGATGCCGCTCAGCATTATGTTGTTAGATTTTCAAAATCCTTTGATGCAGATCGAAGGATATTTAGGTCCTGATATCAGAATTGTATTCCATTTTCGGATCGGCTTTGAAACTGCCAAGATATTCACATTCGAAATTTTAACAAATTTTTGTTTACGTTATTTTAATTTCCCTTCGGTGTTACCTTGACATATGCTTTTGTTTTGTTAACCAGTCGATGCGCCGTATTTTTCCGCATTTTATGACCTATCACGATCCTGGATTGGATGCGAAATGGCCGAGATATTCACAAAAAACTGTTTCAAAAAATAGAATCGACCTACTAGGCGTTTCTGTTCGCCTAGTACTTCAGGCCTGGTAGCGGCAAAAATTAATACAAAAATTAAAAATTTTTTGCCGCTTTAAGCCGTGACGTCACTGTTTAAAGTGGCTGAAAATTGTGAAATTTTCGGCCGCTACCAGGCTTGAAGTACTAGGCGAACAGAAACGCCTAGTAGGTGGATTCCACTTTTTCAAAATGTTTTTTACGAATAACTCGGCCATTTTGCATTTAATCA
The DNA here is from genome assembly GCA_035047585.1 of Drosophila monieri. Classification (NCBI taxonomy): domain Eukaryota; kingdom Metazoa; phylum Arthropoda; class Insecta; order Diptera; family Drosophilidae; genus Drosophila; species Drosophila monieri. Next base: position 5,784,208 of record JAWNPJ010000061.1, on the reverse strand, counting down.
AGGATCGCGATAGCTCAAAAAATGCGCAAAAATAAGGTCCTTCTATCTGGCTAATAATATCTGGTGTTGGCCAAGTTAACACAGTGTGGTTAACAAATTTGGCCTAAAAAAATATGTTTATTTTTTCGATTGTTTATATCTTGGTCATTTCCCAACCGATTTTGAAACGAAGTTCTATTCCTGGATCAGGACTTCAGTGTCCTTCGGGCTGCATCACAGAATCACCATAAAATCGGAGTTCACATCACAAATCCTGATGCTTCTCCTTTCCTAATATTCCGATGCCGCTCAGCATTATGTTGTTAGATTTTCAAAATCCTTTGATGCAGATCGAAGGATATTTAGGTCCTGATATCAGAATTGTATTCCATTTTCGGATCGGCTTTGAAACTGCCAAGATATTCACATTCGAAATTTTAACAAATTTTTGTTTACGTTATTTTAATTTCCCTTCGGTGTTACCTTGACATATGCTTTTGTTTTGTTAACCAGTCGATGCGCCGTATTTTTCCGCATTTTATGACCTATCACGATCCTGGATTGGATGCGAAATGGCCGAGATATTCACAAAAAACTGTTTCAAAAAATAGAATCGACCTACTAGGCGTTTCTGTTCGCCTAGTACTTCAGGCCTGGTAGCGGCAAAAATTAATACAAAAATTAAAAATTTTTTGCCGCTTTAAGCCGTGACGTCACTGTTTAAATTGGCTGAAAATTTTTCAATTTTCGGCCGCTACCAGGCTTGAAGTACTAGGCGAACAGAAACGCCTAGTAGGTGGATTCCACTTTTTGAAAATGTTTTTTACGAATAACTCGGCCATTTTGCATTTAATCAAGGATCGCGATAGCTCAAAAAATTCGCAAAAATACGGTCCTTCTATCTGGCTAATAATATCTGGTGTTGGCCAAGTTAACACCGTGTGGTTAACAAATTTGGCCTAAAAAAATATGTTTATTTTTTCGATTGTTTATATCTTGGTCATTTCCCAACCGATTTTGAAACGAAGTTCTATTCCTGGATCAGGACTTCAGTGTCCTTCGGGCTGCATCACAGAATCACCATAAAATCGGAGTTCACATCACAAATCCTGATGCTTCTCCTTTCCTAATATTCCGATGCCGCTCAGCATTATGTTGTTAGATTTTCAAAATCCTTTGATGCAGATCGAAGGATATTTAGGTCCTGATATCAGAATTGTATTCCATTTTCGGATCGGCTTTGAAACTGCCAAGATATTCACATTCGAAATTTTAACAAATTTTTGTTTACGTTATTTTAATTTCCCTTCGGTGTTACCTTGACATATGCTTTTGTTTTGTTAACCAGTCGATGCGCCGTATTTTTCCGCATTTTATGACCTATCACGATCCTGGATTGGATGCGAAATGGCCGAGATATTCACAAAAAACTGTTTCAAAAAATAGAATCGACCTACTAGGCGTTTCTGTTCGCCTAGTACTTCAGGCCTGGTAGCGGCAAAAATTAATACAAAAATTAAAAATTTTTTGCCGCTTTAAGCCGTGACGTCACTGTTTAAAGTGGCTGAAAATTGTGAAATTTTCGGCCGCTACCAGGCTTGAAGTACTAGGCGAACAGAAACGCCTAGTAGGTGGATTCCACTTTTTGAAAATGTTTTTTACGAATAACTCGGCCATTTTGCATTTAATCAAGGATCGCGATAGCTCAAAAAATTCGCAAAAATACGGTCCTTCTATCTGGCTAATAATATCTGGTGTTGGCCAAGTTAACACCGTGTGGTTAACAAATTTGGCCTAAAAAAATATGTTTATTTTTTCGATTGTTTATATCTTGGTCATTTCCCAACCGATTTTGAAACGAAGTTCTATTCCTGGATCAGGACTTCAGTGTCCTTCGGGCTGCATCACAGAATCACCATAAAATCGGAGTTCACATCACAAATCCTGATGCTTCTCCTTTCCTAATATTCCGATGCCGCTCAGCATTATGTTGTTAGATTTTCAAAATCCTTTGATGCAGATCGAAGGATATTTAGGTCCTGATATCAGAATTGTATTCCATTTTCGGATCGGCTTTGAAACTGCCAAGATATTCACATTCGAAATTTTAACAAATTTTTGTTTTCGTTATTTTAATTTCCCTTCGGTGTTACCTTGACATATGCTTTTGTTTTGTTAACCAGTCGATGCGCCGTATTTTTCCGCATTTTATGACCTATCACGATCCTGGATTGGATGCGAAATGGCCGAGATATTCACAAAAAACTGTTTCAAAAAATAGAATCGACCTACTAGGCGTTTCTGTTCGCCTAGTACTTCAGGCCTGGTAGCGGCAAAAATTAATACAAAAATTAAAAATTTTTTGCCGCTTTAAGCCGTGACGTCACTGTTTAAATTGGCTGAAAATTTTTCAATTTTCGGCCGCTACCAGGCTTGAAGTACTAGGCGAACAGAAACGCCTAGTAGGTGGATTCCACTTTTTGAAAATGTTTTTTACGAATAACTCGGCCATTTTGCATTTAATCAAGGATCGCGATAGCTCAAAAAATGCGCAAAAATACGGTCCTTCTATCTGGCTAATAATATCTGGTGTTGGCCAAGTTAACACCGTGTGGTTAACAAATTTGGCCTAAAAAAATATGTTTATTTTTTCGATTGTTTATATCTTGGTCATTTCCCAACCGATTTTGAAACGAAGTTCTATTCCTGGATTAGGACTTCAGTGTCCTTCGGGCTGCATCACAGAATCACCATAAAATCGGAGTTCACATCACAAATCCTGATGCTTCTCCTTTCCTAATATTCCGATGCCGCTCAGCATTATGTTGTTAGATTTTCAAAATCCTTTGATGCAGATCGAAGGATATTTAGGTCCTGATATCAGAATTGTATTCCATTTTCGGATCGGCTTTGAAACTGCCAAGATATTAACATTCGAAATTTTAACAAATTTTTGTTTACGTTATTTTAATTTCCCTTCGGTGTTACCTTGACATATGCTTTTGTTTTGTTAACCAGTCGATGCGCCGTATTTTTCCGCATTTTATGACCTATCACGATCCTGGATTGGATGCGAAATGGCCGAGATATTCACAAAAAACTGTTTCAAAAAATAGAATCGACCTACTAGGCGTTTCTGTTCGCCTAGTACTTCAGGCCTGGTAGCGGCAAAAATTAATACAAAAATTAAAAATTTTTTGCCGCTTTAAGCCGTGACGTCACTGTTTAAATTGGCTGAAAATTTTTCAATTTTCGGCCGCTACCAGGCTTGAAGTACTAGGCGAACAGAAACGCCTAGTAGGTGGATTCCACTTTTTGAAAATGTTTTTTACGAATAACTCGGCCATTTTGCATTTAATCAAGGATCGCGATAGCTCAAAAAATGCGCAAAAATACGGTCCTTCTATCTGGCTAATAATATCTGGTGTTGGCCAAGTTAACACCGTGTGGTTAACAAATTTGGCCTAAAAAAATATGTTTATTTTTTCGATTGCTTATATCTTGGTCATTTCCCAACCGATTTTGAAACGAAGTTCTATTCCTGGATCAGGACTTCAGTGTCCTTCGGGCTGCATCACAGAATCACCATAAAATCGGAGTTCACATCACAAATCCTGATGCTTCTCCTTTCCTAATATTCCGATGCCGCTCAGCATTATGTTGTTAGATTTTCAAAATCCTTTGATGCAGATCGAAGGATATTTAGGTCCTGATATCAGAATTGTATTCCATTTTCGGATCGGCTTTGAAACTGCCAAGATATTAACATTCGAAATTTTAACAAATTTTTGTTTACGTTATTTTAATTTCCCTTCGGTGTTACCTTGACATATGCTTTTGTTTTGTTAACCAGTCGATGCGCCGTATTTTTCCGCATTTTATGACCTATCACGATCCTGGATTGAATGCGAAATGGCCGAGATATTCACAAAAAACTGTTTCAAAAAATAGAATCGACCTACTAGGCGTTTCTGTTCGCCTAGTACTTCAGGCCTGGTAGCGGCAAAAATTAATACAAAAATTAAAAATTTTTTGCCGCTTTAAGCCGTGACGTCACTGTTTAAATTGGATGAAAATTTTTCAATTTTCGGCCGCTACCAGGCTTGAAGTACTAGGCGAACAGAAACGCCTAGTAGGTGGATTCCACTTTTTGAAAATGTTTTTTACGAATAACTCGGCCATTTTGCATTTAATCAAGGATCGCGATAGCTCAAAAAATGCGCAAAAATACGGTCCTTCTATCTGGCTAATAATATCTGGTGTTGGCCAAGTTAACACCGTGTGGTTAACAAATTTGGCCTAAAAAAATATGTTTATTTTTTCGATTGTTTATCTTGGTCATTTCCCAACCGATTTTGAAACGAAGTTCTATTCCTGGATCAGGACTTCAGTGTCCTTCGGGCTGCATCACAGAATCACCATAAAATCGGAGTTCACATCACAAATCCTGATGCTTCTCCTTTCCTAATATTCCGATGCCGCTCAGCATTATGTTGTTAGATTTTCAAAATCCTTTGATGCAGATCGAAGGATATTTAGGTCCTGATATCAGAATTGTATTCCATTTTCGGATCGGCTTTGAAACTGCCAAGATATTCACATTCGAAATTTTAACAAATTTTTGTTTTCGTTATTTTAATTTCCCTTCGGTGTTACCTTGACATATGCTTTTGTTTTGTTAACCAGTCGATGCGCCGTATTTTTCCGCATTTTATGACCTATCACGATCCTGGATTGGATGCGAAATGGCCGAGATATTCACAAAAAACTGTTTCAAAAAATAGAATCGACCTACTATGCGTTTCTGTTCGCCTAGTACTTCAGGCCTGGTAGCGGGGCCCAAATTGACACTTTTGAAGCCGCAAAAGCCGAAAGTGCAAGTCATTCGGAAAAAATTCAGGAAAATTAAAAAAAATTCAGAAAAATCTAGGAAAATTCGGGAAAAATAAAGAAATCCGGAAAAATTTTACACCTCTCGAATAAAACACACAAAAATTCTTTTTATAATTTTATTAGATTTTCTACAGACTAATAGGCTATACTAACTAACTAATATAGATTCCGAAAACGTACGGCGTTGCCAGATCGGGCCACAAACGGCCGAGATATCGGCTGTAAAAAGCGCAATTCTGGCCCGATCTGGCAACGCCGCGCATTTTTGGAATCAGGACATCGATGTCCTTCGAACTGCATCACTAGTTTTTCGATATCGAACAACTTGTTTTCGACCCGATTTTCGAAAAAATGGAAAGGGGTTAACATCACGATTTTTTTCGATTTTCGCTAAAAATTTTGTTGTCCGATTTCGGAAAACTTTGGATGCAGTTCGACTAATATTGGGGCGCTGATTCCGAAAATGTGCGGCGTTGCCAGATCGGGCCACAAACGGCCAAGATATAGGCTGTAAAAAGCGCAATTCTTGCCCGATCTGGCAACGCCGTGCATTTTACATCACGATTGTTACATCACGATTTTTTTCGATTTTCGCTAAAAATTTTGTTGTCCGATTTCGGAAAACTTTGGATGCAGTTCGACTAATATTGGGGCGCTGATTCCGAAAATGTGCGGCGTTGCCAGATCGGGCCACAAACGGCCGAGATATCGGCTGTAAAAAGCGCAATTCTTGCCCGATCTGGCAACGCCGTGCATTTTACATCACGATTGTTACATCACGATTTTTTTCGATTTTCGCTAAAAATTTTGTTGTCCGATTTCGGAAAACTTTGGATGCAGTTCGACTAATATTGGGGCGCTGATTCCGAAAATGTGCGGCGTTGCCAGATCGGGCCACAAATGGCCGAGATATACGCTCTAGAAACTCCATTTCTGGCCCGATCTGGCAACGCCGTGCATTTTCGGAATCAGGACATCGATGTCCTTCGAACTGCATCACTAGTTTTTCGATATCGAACAACTCATTTTCGACCCGATTTTCGAAAAAATGGAAAGGGGTTACATCACGATTTTTTTCGATTTTCGCTAAAAATTTTGTTGTCCGATTTCGGAAAACTTTGGATGCAGTTCGACTAATATTGGGGCGCTGATTCCGAAAATGTGCGGCGTTGCCAGATCGGGCCACAAATGGCCGAGATATACGCTCTAGAAACTCCATTTCTGGCCCGATCTGGCAACGCCGTGCATTTTCGGAATCAGGACATCGATGTCCTTCGAACTGCATCACTAGTTTTTCGATATCGAACAACTCATTTTCGACCCGATTTTCGAAAAAATGGAAAGGGGTTACATTACGATTTTTTTCGATTTTCGCTAAAAATTTTGTTGTCCGATTTCGGAAAACTTTGGATGCAGTTCGACTAATATTGGGGCGCTGATTCCGAAAATGTGCGGCGTTGCCAGATCGGGCCACAAACGGCCGAGATATCGGCTGTAAAAAGCGCAATTCTTGCCCGATCTGGCAACGCCGTGCATTTTCGGATTCAGGACATCGATGTCCTTCGAACTGCATCACTAGTTTTTCGATATCGAACAACTCATTTTCGACCCGATTTTCGAAAAAATGGAAAGGGGTTACATTACGATTTTTTTCGATTTTCGCTAAAAATTTTGTTGTCCGATTTCGGAAAACTTTGGATGCAGTTCGACTAATATTGGGGCGCTGATTCCGAAAATGTGCGGCGTTGCCAGATCGGGCCACAAATGGCCGAGATATACGCTCTAGAAACTCCATTTCTGGCCCGATCTGGCAACGCCGTGCATTTTCGGAATCAGGACATCGATGTCCTTCGAACTGCATCACTAGTTTTTCGATATCGAACAACTCATTTTCGACCCGATTTTCGAAAAAATGGAAAGGGGTTACATCACGATTTTTTTCGATTTTCGCTAAAAATTTTGTTGTCCGATTTCGGAAAACTTTGGATGCAGTTCGACTAATATTGGGGCGCTGATTCCGAAAATGTGCGGCGTTGCCAGATCGGGCCACAAACGGCCGAGATATCGGCTGTAAAAAGCGCAATTCTTGCCCGATCTGGCAACGCCGTGCATTTTCGGATTCAGGACATCGATGTCCTTCGAACTGCATCACTAGTTTTTCGATATCGAACAACTCATTTTCGACCCGATTTTCGAAAAAATGGAAAGGGGTTACATCACGATTTTTTTCGATTTTCGCTAAAAATTTTGTTGTCCGATTTCGGAAAACTTTGGATGCAGTTCGACTAATATTGGGGCGCTGATTCCGAAAATGTGCGGCGTTGCCAGATCGGGCCACAAATGGCCGAGATATACGCTCTAGAAACTCCATTTCTGGCCCGATCTGGCAACGCCGTGCATTTTCGGAATCAGGACATCGATGTCCTTCGAACTGCATCACTAGTTTTTCGATATCGAACAACTCATTTTCGACCCGATTTTCGAAAAAATGGAAAGGGGTTACATTACGATTTTTTTCGATTTTCGCTAAAAATTTTGTTGTCCGATTTCGGAAAACTTTGGATGCAGTTCGACTAATATTGGGGCGCTGATTCCGAAAATGTGCGGCGTTGCCAGATCGGGCCACAAATGGCCGAGATATACGCTCTAGAAACTCCATTTCTGGCCCGATCTGGCAACGCCGTGCATTTTCGGAATCAGGACATCGATGTCCTTCGAACTGCATCACTAGTTTTTTGATATCGAACAACTTGTTTTCGACCCGATTTTCGAAAAAATGGAAAGGGGTTACATCACGATTTTTTTCGATTTTCGCTAAAAATTTTGTTGTCCGATTTCGGAAAACTTTGGATGCAGTTCGACTAATATTGGGGCGCTGATTCCGAAAATGTGCGGCGTTGCCAGATCGGGCCACAAACGGCCGAGATATGCGCTCTAGAAGACGCATTTCTGGCCCGATCTGGCAACGCCGTGCATTTTCGGATTCAGGACATCGATGTCCTTCGAACTGCATCACTAGTTTTTCGATATCGAACAACTCATTTTCGACCCGATTTTCGAAAAAATGGAAAGGGGTTACATCACGATTTTTTTCGATTTTCGCTAAAAATTTTGTTGTCCGATTTCGGAAAACTTTGGATGCAGTTCGACTAATATTGGGGCGCTGATTCCGAAAATGTGCGGCGTTGCCAGATCGGGCCACAAATGGCCGAGATATACGCTCTAGAAACTCCATTTCTGGCCCGATCTGGCAACGCCGTGCATTTTCGGAATCAGGACATCGATGTCCTTCGAACTGCATCACTAGTTTTTCGATATCGAACAACTCATTTTCGACCCGATTTTCGAAAAAATGGAAAGGGGTTACATCACGATTTTTTTCGATTTTCGCTAAAAATTTTGTTGTCCGATTTCGGAAAACTTTGGATGCAGTTCGACTAATATTGGGGCGCTGATTCCGAAAATGTGCGGCGTTGCCAGATCGGGCCACAAACGGCCGAGATATCGGCTGTAAAAAGCGCAATTCTTGCCCGATCTGGCAACGCCGTGCATTTTCGGATTCAGGACATCGATGTCCTTCGAACTGCATCACTAGTTTTTCGATATCGAACAACTCATTTTCGACCCGATTATCGAAAAAATGGAAAGGGGTTACATCACGATTTTTTTCGATTTTCGCGAAAAATGTTGTTGTCCGATTTCGGAAAACTTTGGATGCAGTTCGACTAATATTGGGGCGCTGATTCCGAAAATGTGCGGCGTTGCCAGATCGGGCCACAAACGGCCGAGATATGCGCTCTTAAAGACGCATTTCTGGCCCGATCTGGCAACGCCGTGCATTTTCGGATTCAGGACATCGATGTCCTTCGAACTGCATCACTAGTTTTTCGATATCGAACAACTCATTTTCGACCCGATTTTCGAAAAAATGGAAAGGGGTTACATTACGATTTTTTTCGATTTTCGCTAAAAATTTTGTTGTCCGATTTCGGAAAACTTTGGATGCAGTTCGACTAATATTGGGGCGCTGATTCCGAAAATGTGCGGCGTTGCCAGATCGGGCCACAAACGGCCGAGATATCGGCTGTAAAAAGCGCAATTCTTGCCCGATCTGGCAACGCCGTGCATTTTCGGATTCAGGACATCGATGTCCTTCGAACTGCATCACTAGTTTTTCGATATCGAACAACTCATTTTCGACCCGATTATCGAAAAAATGGAAAGGGGTTACATCACGATTTTTTTCGATTTTCGCTAAAAATTTTGTTGTCCGATTTCGGAAAACTTTGGATGCAGTTCGACTAATATTGGGGCGCTGATTCCGAAAATGTGCGGCGTTGCCAGATCGGGCCACAAATGGCCGAGATATACGCTCTAGAAACTCCATTTCTGGCCCGATCTGGCAACGCCGTGCATTTTCGGAATCAGGACATCGATGTCCTTCGAACTGCATCACTAGTTTTTTGATATCGAACAACTTGTTTTCGACCCGATTTTCGAAAAAATGGAAAGGGGTTACATCACGATTTTTTTCGATTTTCGCTAAAAATTTTGTTGTCCGATTTCGGAAAACTTTGGATGCAGTTCGACTAATATTGGGGCGCTGATTCCGAAAATGTGCGGCGTTGCCAGATCGGGCCACAAACGGCCGAGATATGCGCTCTAGAAGACGCATTTCTGGCCCGATCTGGCAACGCCGTGCATTTTCGGATTCAGGACATCGATGTCCTTCGAACTGCATCACTAGTTTTTCGATATCGAACAACTCATTTTCGACCCGATTTTCGAAAAAATGGAAAGGGGTTACATCACGATTTTTTTCGATTTTCGCTAAAAATTTTGTTGTCCGATTTCGGAAAACTTTGGATGCAGTTCGACTAATATTGGGGCGCTGATTCCGAAAATGTGCGGCGTTGCCAGATCGGGCCACAAACGGCCGAGATATCGGCTGTAAAAAGCGCAATTCTTGCCCGATCTGGCAACGCCGTGCATTTTCGGATTCAGGACATCGATGTCCTTCGAACTGCATCACTAGTTTTTCGATATCGAACAACTCATTTTCGACCCGATTATCGAAAAAATGGAAAGGGGTTACATCACGATTTTTTTCGATTTTCGCGAAAAATGTTGTTGTCCGATTTCGGAAAACTTTGGATGCAGTTCGACTAATATTGGGGCGCTGATTCCGAAAATGTGCGGCGTTGCCAGATCGGGCCACAAACGGCCGAGATATGCGCTCTTAAAGACGCATTTCTGGCCCGATCTGGCAACGCCGTGCATTTTCGGAATCAGGACATCGATGTCCTTCGAACTGCATCACTAGTTTTTCGATATCGAACAACTTGTTTTCGACCCGATTTTCGAAAAAATGGAAAGGGGTTACATCACGATTTTTTTCGATTTTCGCTAAAAATTTTGTTGTCCGATTTCGGAAAACTTTGGATGCAGTTCGACTAATATTGGGGCGCTGATTCCGAAAATGTGCGGCGTTGCCAGATCGGGCCACAAACGGCCGAGATATCGGCTGTAAAAAGCGCAATTCTTGCCCGATCTGGCAACGCCGTGCATTTTCGGATTCAGGACATCGATGTCCTTCGAACTGCATCACTAGTTTTTCGATATCGAACAACTCATTTTCGACCCGATTTTCGAAAAAATGGAAAGGGGTTACATCACGATTTTTTTCGATTTTCGCTAAAAATTTTGTTGTCCGATTTCGGAAAACTTTGGATGCAGTTCGACTAATATTGGGGCGCTGATTCCGAAAATGTGCGGCGTTGCCAGATCGGGCCACAAACGGCCGAGATATCGGCTGTAAAAAGCGCAATTCTTGCCCGATCTGGCAACGCCGTGCATTTTCGGATTCAGGACATCGATGTCCTTCGAACTGCATCACTAGTTTTTCGATATCGAACAACTCATTTTCGACCCGATTTTCGAAAAAATGGAAAGGGGTTACATCACGATTTTTTTCGATTTTCGCTAAAAATTTTGTTGTCCGATTTCGGAAAACTTTGGATGCAGTTCGACTAATATTGGGGCGCTGATTCCGAAAATGTGCGGCGTTGCCAGATCGGGCCACAAATGGCCGAGATATACGCTCTAGAAACTCCATTTCTGGCCCGATCTGGCAACGCCGTGCATTTTCGGAATCAGGACATCGATGTCCTTCGAACTGCATCACTAGTTTTTCGATATCGAACAACTCATTTTCGACCCGATTTTCGAAAAAATGGAAAGGGGTTACATCACGATTTTTTTCGATTTTCGCTAAAAATTTTGTTGTCCGATTTCGGAAAACTTTGGATGCAGTTCGACTAATATTGGGGCGCTGATTCCGAAAATGTGCGGCGTTGCCAGATCGAGCCACAAACGGCCGAGATATCGGCTGTAAAAAGCGCAATTCTTGCCCGATCTGGCAACGCCGTGCATTTTCGGATTCAGGACATCGATGTCCTTCGAACTGCATCACTAGTTTTTCGATATCGAACAACTCATTTTCGACCCGATTATCGAAAAAATGGAAAGGGGTTACATCACGATTTTTTTCGATTTTCGCGAAAAATGTTGTTGTCCGATTTCGGAAAACTTTGGATGCAGTTCGACTAATATTGGGGCGCTGATTCCGAAAATGTGCGGCGTTGCCAGATCGGGCCACAAACGGCCGAGATATGCGCTCTTAAAGACGCATTTCTGGCCCGATCTGGCAACGCCGTGCATTTTCGGAATCAGGACATCGATGTCCTTCGAACTGCATCACTAGTTTTTCGATATCGAACAACTTGTTTTCGACCCGATTTTCGAAAAAATGGAAAGGGGTTACATCACGATTTTTTTCGATTTTCGCTAAAAATTTTGTTGTCCGATTTCGGAAAACTTTGGATGCAGTTCGACTAATATTGGGGCGCTGATTCCGAAAATGTGCGGCGTTGCCAGATCGGCCACAAACGGCCGAGATATCGGCTGTAAAAAGCGCAATTCTTGCCCGATCTGGCAACGCCGTGCATTTTCGGATTCAGGACATCGATGTCCTTCGAACTGCATCACTAGTTTTTCGATATCGAACAACTCATTTTCGACCCGATTTTCGAAAAAATGGAAAGGGGTTACATCACGATTTTTTTCGATTTTCGCTAAAAATTTTGTTGTCCGATTTCGGAAAACTTTGGATGCAGTTCGACTAATATTGGGGCGCTGATTCCGAAAATGTGCGGCGTTGCCAGATCGGGCCACAAATGGCCGAGATATACGCTCTAGAAACTCCATTTCTGGCCCGATCTGGCAACGCCGTGCATTTTCGGAATCAGGACATCGATGTCCTTCGAACTGCATCACTAGTTTTTCGATATCGAACAACTCATTTTCGACCCGATTTTCGAAAAAATGGAAAGGGGTTACATTACGATTTTTTTCGATTTTCGCTAAAAATTTTGTTGTCCGATTTCGGAAAACTTTGGATGCAGTTCGACTAATATTGGGGCGCTGATTCCGAAAATGTGCGGCGTTGCCAGATCGGGCCACAAATGGCCGAGATATACGCTCTAGAAACTCCATTTCTGGCCCGATCTGGCAACGCCGTGCATTTTCGGAATCAGGACATCGATGTCCTTCGAACTGCATCACTAGTTTTTTGATATCGAACAACTTGTTTTCGACCCGATTTTCGAAAAAATGGAAAGGGGTTACATCACGATTTTTTTCGATTTTCGCTAAAAATTTTGTTGTCCGATTTCGGAAAACTTTGGATGCAGTTCGACTAATATTGGGGCGCTGATTCCGAAAATGTGCGGCGTTGCCAGATCGGGCCACAAAGGGCCGAGATATGCGCTCTAGAAGACGCATTTCTGGCCCGATCTGGCAACGCCGTGCATTTTCGGATTCAGGACATCGATGTCCTTCGAACTGCATCACTAGTTTTTCGATATCGAACAACTCATTTTCGACCCGATTTTCGAAAAAATGGAAAGGGGTTACATCACGATTTTTTTCGATTTTCGCTAAAAATTTTGTTGTCCGATTTCGGAAAACTTTGGATGCAGTTCGACTAATATTGGGGCGCTGATTCCGAAAATGTGCGGCGTTGCCAGATCGGGCCACAAATGGCCGAGATATACGCTCTAGAAACTCCATTTCTGGCCCGATCTGGCAACGCCGTGCATTTTCGGAATCAGGACATCGATGTCCTTCGAACTGCATCACTAGTTTTTCGATATCGAACAACTCATTTTCGACCCGATTTTCGAAAAAATGGAAAGGGGTTACATCACGATTTTTTTCGATTTTCGCTAAAAATTTTGTTGTCCGATTTCGGAAAACTTTGGATGCAGTTCGACTAATATTGGGGCGCTGATTCCGAAAATGTGCGGCGTTGCCAGATCGGGCCACAAACGGCCGAGATATGCGCTCTTAAAGACGCATTTCTGGCCCGATCTGGCAACGCCGTGCATTTTCGGAATCAGGACATCGATGTCCTTCGAACTGCATCACTAGTTTTTCGATATCGAACAACTTGTTTTCGACCCGATTTTCGAAAAAATGGAAAGGGGTTACATCACGATTTTTTTCGATTTTCGCTAAAAATTTTGTTGTCCGATTTCGGAAAACTTTGGATGCAGTTCGACTAATATTGGGGCGCTGATTCCGAAAATGTGCGGCGTTGCCAGATCGGGCCACAAATGGCCGAGATATACGCTCTAGAAACTCCATTTCTGGCCCGATCTGGCAACGCCGTGCATTTTCGGAATCAGGACATCGATGTCCTTCGAACTGCATCACTAGTTTTTCGATATCGAACAACTCATTTTCGACCCGATTTTCGAAAAAATGGAAAGGGGTTACATCACGATTTTTTTCGATTTTCGCTAAAAATTTTGTTGTCCGATTTCGGAAAACTTTGGATGCAGTTCGACTAATATTGGGGCGCTGATTCCGAAAATGTGCGGCGTTGCCAGATCGGGCCACAAATGGCCGAGATATACGCTCTAGAAACTCCATTTCTGGCCCGATCTGGCAACGCCGTGCATTTTCGGAATCAGGACATCGATGTCCTTCGAACTGCATCACTAGTTTTTCGATATCGAACAACTCATTTTCGACCCGATTTTCGAAAAAATGGAAAGGGGTTACATCACGATTTTTTTCGATTTTCGCTAAAAATTTTGTTGTCCGATTTCGGAAAACTTTGGATGCAGTTCGACTAATATTGGGGCGCTGATTCCGAAAATGTGCGGCGTTGCCAGATCGGGCCACAAACGGCCGAGATATCGGCTGTAAAAAGCGCAATTCTTGCCCGATCTGGCAACGCCGTGCATTTTCGGATTCAGGACATCGATGTCCTTCGAACTGCATCACTAGTTTTTCGATATCGAACAACTCATTTTCGACCCGATTATCGAAAAAATGGAAAGGGGTTACATCACGATTTTTTTCGATTTTCGCGAAAAATGTTGTTGTCCGATTTCGGAAAACTTTGGATGCAGTTCGACTAATATTGGGGCGCTGATTCCGAAAATGTGCGGCGTTGCCAGATCGGGCCACAAACGGCCGAGATATCGGCTGTAAAAAGCGCAATTCTTGCCCGATCTGGCAACGCCGTGCATTTTCGGATTCAGGACATCGATGTCCTTCGAACTGCATCACTAGTTTTTCGATATCGAACAACTCATTTTCGACCCGATTATCGAAAAAATGGAAAGGGGTTACATCACGATTTTTTTCGATTTTCGCTAAAAATTTTGTTGTCCGATTTCGGAAAACTTTGGATGCAGTTCGACTAATATTGGGGCGCTGATTCCGAAAATGTGCGGCGTTGCCAGATCGGGCCACAAACGGCCGAGATATCGGCTGTAAAAAGCGCAATTCTTGCCCGATCTGGCAACGCCGTGCATTTTCGGATTCAGGACATCGATGTCCTTCGAACTGCATCACTAGTTTTTCGATATCGAACAACTCATTTTCGACCCGATTTTCGAAAAAATGGAAAGGGGTTACATCACGATTTTTTTCGATTTTCGCTAAAAATTTTGTTGTCCGATTTCGGAAAACTTTGGATGCAGTTCGACTAATATTGGGGCGCTGATTCCGAAAATGTGCGGCGTTGCCAGATCGGGCCACAAATGGCCGAGATATACGCTCTAGAAACTCCATTTCTGGCCCGATCTGGCAACGCCGTGCATTTTCGGAATCAGGACATCGATGTCCTTCGAACTGCATCACTAGTTTTTCGATATCGAACAACTCATTTTCGACCCGATTTTCGAAAAAATGGAAAGGGGTTACATCACGATTTTTTTCGATTTTCGCTAAAAATTTTGTTGTCCGATTTCGGAAAACTTTGGATGCAGTTCGACTAATATTGGGGCGCTGATTCCGAAAATGTGCGGCGTTGCCAGATCGGGCCACAAATGGCCGAGATATACGCTCTAGAAACTCCATTTCTGGCCCGATCTGGCAACGCCGTGCATTTTCGGAATCAGGACATCGATGTCCTTCGAACTGCATCACTAGTTTTTCGATATCGAACAACTCATTTTCGACCCGATTTTCGAAAAAATGGAAAGGGGTTACATCACGATTTTTTTCGATTTTCGCTAAAAATTTTGTTGTCCGATTTCGGAAAACTTTGGATGCAGTTCGACTAATATTGGGGCGCTGATTCCGAAAATGTGCGGCGTTGCCAGATCGGGCCACAAACGGCCGAGATATCGGCTGTAAAAAGCGCAATTCTTGCCCGATCTGGCAACGCCGTGCATTTTCGGATTCAGGACATCGATGTCCTTCGAACTGCATCACTAGTTTTTCGATATCGAACAACTCATTTTCGACCCGATTATCGAAAAAATGGAAAGGGGTTACATCACGATTTTTTTCGATTTTCGCGAAAAATGTTGTTGTCCGATTTCGGAAAACTTTGGATGCAGTTCGACTAATATTGGGGCGCTGATTCCGAAAATGTGCGGCGTTGCCAGATCGGGCCACAAACGGCCGAGATATCGGCTGTAAAAAGCGCAATTCTTGCCCGATCTGGCAACGCCGTGCATTTTCGGATTCAGGACATCGATGTCCTTCGAACTGCATCACTAGTTTTTCGATATCGAACAACTCATTTTCGACCCGATTATCGAAAAAATGGAAAGGGGTTACATCACGATTTTTTTCGATTTTCGCTAAAAATTTTGTTGTCCGATTTCGGAAAACTTTGGATGCAGTTCGACTAATATTGGGGCGCTGATTCCGAAAATGTGCGGCGTTGCCAGATCGGGCCACAAACGGCCGAGATATCGGCTGTAAAAAGCGCAATTCTTGCCCGATCTGGCAACGCCGTGCATTTTCGGATTCAGGACATCGATGTCCTTCGAACTGCATCACTAGTTTTTCGATATCGAACAACTCATTTTCGACCCGATTTTCGAAAAAATGGAAAGGGGTTACATCACGATTTTTTTCGATTTTCGCTAAAAATTTTGTTGTCCGATTTCGGAAAACTTTGGATGCAGTTCGACTAATATTGGGGCGCTGATTCCGAAAATGTGCGGCGTTGCCAGATCGGGCCACAAACGGCCGAGATATCGGCTGTAAAAAGCGCAATTCTTGCCCGATCTGGCAACGCCGTGCATTTTCGGAATCAGGACATCGATGTCCTTCGAACTGCATCACTAGTTTTTCGATATCGAACAACTCATTTTCGACCCGATTTTCGAAAAAATGGAAAGGGGTTACATCACGATTTTTTTCGATTTTCGCTAAAAATTTTGTTGTCCGATTTCGGAAAACTTTGGATGCAGTTCGACTAATATTGGGGCGCTGATTCCGAAAATGTGCGGCGTTGCCAGATCGGGCCACAAATGGCCGAGATATACGCTCTAGAAACTCCATTTCTGGCCCGATCTGGCAACGCCGTGCATTTTCGGAATCAGGACATCGATGTCCTTCGAACTGCATCACTAGTTTTTCGATATCGAACAACTCATTTTCGACCCGATTTTCGAAAAAATGGAAAGGGGTTACATTACGATTTTTTTCGATTTTCGCTAAAAATTTTGTTGTCCGATTTCGGAAAACTTTGGATGCAGTTCGACTAATATTGGGGCGCTGATTCCGAAAATGTGCGGCGTTGCCAGATCGGGCCACAAACGGCCGAGATATGCGCTCTAGAAGACGCATTTCTGGCCCGATCTGGCAACGCCGTGCATTTTCGGAATCAGGACATCGATGTCCTTCGAACTGCATCACTAGTTTTTCGATATCGAACAACTCATTTTCGACCCGATTTTCGAAAAAATGGAAAGGGGTTACATTACGATTTTTTTCGATTTTCGCTAAAAATTTTGTTGTCCGATTTCGGAAAACTTTGGATGCAGTTCGACTAATATTGGGGCGCTGATTCCGAAAATGTGCGGCGTTGCCAGATCGGGCCACAAACGGCCGAGATATCGGCTGTAAAAAGCGCAATTCTTGCCCGATCTGGCAACTCCGTGCATTTTCGGATTCAGGACATCGATGTCCTTCGAACTGCATCACTAGTTTTTCGATATCGAACAACTCATTTTCGACCCGATTTTCGAAAAAATGGAAAGGGGTTACATCACGATTTTTTTCGATTTTCGCTAAAAATTTTGTTGTCCGATTTCGGAAAACTTTGGATGCAGTTCGACTAATATTGGGGCGCTGATTCCGAAAATGTGCGGCGTTGCCAGATCGGGCCACAAATGGCCGAGATATACGCTCTAGAAACTCCATTTCTGGCCCGATCTGGCAACGCCGTGCATTTTCGGAATCAGGACATCGATGTCCTTCGAACTGCATCACTAGTTTTTCGATATCGAACAACTCATTTTCGACCCGATTTTCGAAAAAATGGAAAGGGGTTACATTACGATTTTTTTCGATTTTCGCTAAAAATTTTGTTGTCCGATTTCGGAAAACTTTGGATGCAGTTCGACTAATATTGGGGCGCTGATTCCGAAAATGTGCGGCGTTGCCAGATCGGGCCACAAACGGCCGAGATATGCGCTCTAGAAGACGCATTTCTGGCCCGATCTGGCAACGCCGTGCATTTTCGGAATCAGGACATCGATGTCCTTCGAACTGCATCACTAGTTTTTCGATATCGAACAACTCATTTTCGACCCGATTTTCGAAAAAATGGAAAGGGGTTACATCACGATTTTTTTCGATTTTCGCTAAAAATTTTGTTGTCCGATTTCGGAAAACTTTGGATGCAGTTCGACTAATATTGGGGCGCTGATTCCGAAAATGTGCGGCGTTGCCAGATCGGGCCACAAACGGCCGAGATATCGGCTGTAAAAAGCGCAATTCTTGCCCGATCTGGCAACTCCGTGCATTTTCGGATTCAGGACATCGATGTCCTTCGAACTGCATCACTAGTTTTTCGATATCGAACAACTCATTTTCGACCCGATTTTCGAAAAAATGGAAAGGGGTTACATCACGATTTTTTTTCGATTTTCGCTAAAAATTTTGTTGTCCGATTTCGGAAAACTTTGGATGCAGTTCGACTAATATTGGGGCGCTGATTCCGAAAATGTGCGGCGTTGCCAGATCGGGCCACAAACGGCCGAGATATCGGCTGTAAAAAGCGCAATTCTTGCCCGATCTGGCAACGCCGTGCATTTTCGGATTCAGGACATCGATGTCCTTCGAACTGCATCACTAGTTTTTCGATATCGAACAACTCATTTTCGACCCGATTTTCGAAAAAATGGAAAGGGGTTACATCACGATTTTTTTCGATTTTCGCGAAAAATGTTGTTGTCCGATTTCGGAAAACTTTGGATGCAGTTCGACTAATATTGGGGCGCTGATTCCGAAAATGTGCGGCGTTGCCAGATCGGGCCACAAACGGCCGAGATATGCGCTCTTAAAGACGCATTTCTGGCCCGATCTGGCAACGCCGTGCATTTTCGGAATCAGGACATCGATGTCCTTCGAACTGCATCACTAGTTTTTCGATATCGAACAACTTGTTTTCGACCCGATTTTCGAAAAAATGGAAAGGGGTTACATCACGATTTTTTTCGATTTTCGCTAAAAATTTTGTTGTCCGATTTCGGAAAACTTTGGATGCAGTTCGACTAATATTGGGGCGCTGATTCCGAAAATGTGCGGCGTTGCCAGATCGGGCCACAAACGGCCGAGATATCGGCTGTAAAAAGCGCAATTCTTGCCCGATCTGGCAACGCCGTGCATTTTCGGATTCAGGACATCGATGTCCTTCGAACTGCATCACTAGTTTTTCGATATCGAACAACTCATTTTCGACCCGATTTTCGAAAAAATGGAAAGGGGTTACATTACGATTTTTTTCGATTTTCGCTAAAAATTTTGTTGTCCGATTTCGGAAAACTTTGGATGCAGTTCGACTAATATTGGGGCGCTGATTCCGAAAATGTGCGGCGTTGCCAGATCGGGCCACAAATGGCCGAGATATACGCTCTAGAAACTCCATTTCTGGCCCGATCTGGCAACGCCGTGCATTTTCGGAATCAGGACATCGATGTCCTTCGAACTGCATCACTAGTTTTTTGATATCGAACAACTTGTTTTCGACCCGATTTTCGAAAAAATGGAAAGGGGTTACATCACGATTTTTTTCGATTTTCGCTAAAAATTTTGTTGTCCGATTTCGGAAAACTTTGGATGCAGTTCGACTAATATTGGGGCGCTGATTCCGAAAATGTGCGGCGTTGCCAGATCGGGCCACAAACGGCCGAGATATCGGCTGTAAAAAGCGCAATTCTTGCCCGATCTGGCAACGCCGTGCATTTTCGGATTCAGGACATCGATGTCCTTCGAACTGCATCACTAGTTTTTCGATATCGAACAACTCATTTTCGACCCGATTTTCGAAAAAATGGAAAGGGGTTACATCACGATTTTTTTCGATTTTCGCTAAAAATTTTGTTGTCCGATTTCGGAAAACTTTGGATGCAGTTCGACTAATATTGGGGCGCTGATTCCGAAAATGTGCGGCGTTGCCAGATCGGGCCACAAACGGCCGAGATATCGGCTGTAAAAAGCGCAATTCTTGCCCGATCTGGCAACTCCGTGCATTTTCGGATTCAGGACATCGATGTCCTTCGAACTGCATCACTAGTTTTTCGATATCGAACAACTCATTTTCGACCCGATTTTCGAAAAAATGGAAAGGGGTTACATCACGATTTTTTTCGATTTTCGCGAAAAATGTTGTTGTCCGATTTCGGAAAACTTTGGATGCAGTTCGACTAATATTGGGGCGCTGATTCCGAAAATGTGCGGCGTTGCCAGATCGGGCCACAAACGGCCGAGATATGCGCTCTTAAAGACGCATTTCTGGCCCGATCTGGCAACGCCGTGCATTTTCGGAATCAGGACATCGATGTCCTTCGAACTGCATCACTAGTTTTTCGATATCGAACAACTTGTTTTCGACCCGATTTTCGAAAAAATGGAAAGGGGTTACATCACGATTTTTTTCGATTTTCGCTAAAAATTTTGTTGTCCGATTTCGGAAAACTTTGGATGCAGTTCGACTAATATTGGGGCGCTGATTCCGAAAATGTGCGGCGTTGCCAGATCGGGCCACAAACGGCCGAGATATCGGCTGTAAAAAGCGCAATTCTTGCCCGATCTGGCAACGCCGTGCATTTTCGGATTCAGGACATCGATGTCCTTCGAACTGCATCACTAGTTTTTCGATATCGAACAACTCATTTTCGACCCGATTATCGAAAAAATGGAAAGGGGTTACATCACGATTTTTTTCGATTTTCGCGAAAAATGTTGTTGTCCGATTTCGGAAAACTTTGGATGCAGTTCGACTAATATTGGGGCGCTGATTCCGAAAATGTGCGGCGTTGCCAGATCGGGCCACAAACGGCCGAGATATGCGCTCTTAAAGACGCATTTCTGGCCCGATCTGGCAACGCCGTGCATTTTCGGAATCAGGACATCGATGTCCTTCGAACTGCATCACTAGTTTTTCGATATCGAACAACTTGTTTTCGACCCGATTTTCGAAAAAATGGAAAGGGGTTACATCACGATTTTTTTCGATTTTCGCTAAAAATTTTGTTGTCCGATTTCGGAAAACTTTGGATGCAGTTCGACTAATATTGGGGCGCTGATTCCGAAAATGTGCGGCGTTGCCAGATCGGGCCACAAACGGCCGAGATATCGGCTGTAAAAAGCGCAATTCTTGCCCGATCTGGCAACGCCGTGCATTTTCGGATTCAGGACATCGATGTCCTTCGAACTGCATCACTAGTTTTTCGATATCGAACAACTCATTTTCGACCCGATTTTCGAAAAAATGGAAAGGGGTTACATTACGATTTTTTTCGATTTTCGCTAAAAATTTTGTTGTCCGATTTCGGAAAACTTTGGATGCAGTTCGACTAATATTGGGGCGCTGATTCCGAAAATGTGCGGCGTTGCCAGATCGGGCCACAAATGGCCGAGATATACGCTCTAGAAACTCCATTTCTGGCCCGATCTGGCAACGCCGTGCATTTTCGGAATCAGGACATCGATGTCCTTCGAACTGCATCACTAGTTTTTTGATATCGAACAACTTGTTTTCGACCCGATTTTCGAAAAAATGGAAAGGGGTTACATCACGATTTTTTTCGATTTTCGCTAAAAATTTTGTTGTCCGATTTCGGAAAACTTTGGATGCAGTTCGACTAATATTGGGGCGCTGATTCCGAAAATGTGCGGCGTTGCCAGATCGGGCCACAAATGGCCGAGATATACGCTCTAGAAACTCCATTTCTGGCCCGATCTGGCAACGCCGTGCATTTTCGGAATCAGGACATCGATGTCCTTCGAACTGCATCACTAGTTTTTCGATATCGAACAACTCATTTTCGACTCGATTTTCGAAAAAATGGAAAGGGGTTACATCACGATTTTTTTCGATTTTCGCTAAAAATTTTGTTGTCCGATTTCGGAAAACTTTGGATGCAGTTCGACTAATATTGGGGCGCTGATTCCGAAAATGTGCGGCGTTGCCAGATCGGGCCACAAACGGCCGAGATATCGGCTGTAAAAAGCGCAATTCTTGCCCGATCTGGCAACTCCGTGCATTTTCGGATTCAGGACATCGATGTCCTTCGAACTGCATCACTAGTTTTTCGATATCGAACAACTCATTTTCGACCCGATTTTCGAAAAAATGGAAAGGGGTTACATCACGATTTTTTTCGATTTTCGCGAAAAATGTTGTTGTCCGATTTCGGAAAACTTTGGATGCAGTTCGACTAATATTGGGGCGCTGATTCCGAAAATGTGCGGCGTTGCCAGATCGGGCCACAAACGGCCGAGATATGCGCTCTTAAAGACGCATTTCTGGCCCGATCTGGCAACGCCGTGCATTTTCGGATTCAGGACATCGATGTCCTTCGAACTGCATCACTAGTTTTTCGATATCGAACAACTCATTTTCGACCCGATTATCGAAAAAATGGAAAGGGGTTACATCACGATTTTTTTCGATTTTCGCGAAAAATGTTGTTGTCCGATTTCGGAAAACTTTGGATGCAGTTCGACTAATATTGGGGCGCTGATTCCGAAAATGTGCGGCGTTGCCAGATCGGGCCACAAATGGCCGAGATATACGCTCTAGAAACTCCATTTCTGGCCCGATCTGGCAACGCCGTGCATTTTCGGAATCAGGACATCGATGTCCTTCGAACTGCATCACTAGTTTTTCGATATCGAACAACTCATTTTCGACCCGATTTTCGAAAAAATGGAAAGGGGTTACATCACGATTTTTTTCGATTTTCGCTAAAAATTTTGTTGTCCGATTTCGGAAAACTTTGGATGCAGTTCGACTAATATTGGGGCGCTGATTCCGAAAATGTGCGGCGTTGCCAGATCGGGCCACAAACGGCCGAGATATCGGCTGTAAAAAGCGCAATTCTTGCCCGATCTGGCAACTCCGTGCATTTTCGGATTCAGGACATCGATGTCCTTCGAACTGCATCACTAGTTTTTCGATATCGAACAACTCATTTTCGACCCGATTTTCGAAAAAATGGAAAGGGGTTACATCACGATTTTTTTCGATTTTCGCTAAAAATTTTGTTGTCCGATTTCGGAAAACTTTGGATGCAGTTCGACTAATATTGGGGCGCTGATTCCGAAAATGTGCGGCGTTGCCAGATCGGGCCACAAACGGCCGAGATATCGGCTGTAAAAAGCGCAATTCTTGCCCGATCTGGCAACGCCGTGCATTTTCGGATTCAGGACATCGATGTCCTTCGAACTGCATCACTAGTTTTTCGATATCGAACAACTCATTTTCGACCCGATTTTCGAAAAAATGGAAAGGGGTTACATCACGATTTTTTTCGATTTTCGCTAAAAATTTTGTTGTCCGATTTCGGAAAACTTTGGATGCAGTTCGACTAATATTGGGGCGCTGATTCCGAAAATGTGCGGCGTTGCCAGATCGGGCCACAAACGGCCGAGATATGCGCTCTAGAAGGCGCATTTCTGGCCCGATCTGGCAACGCCGTGCATTTTCGGAATCAGGACATCGATGTCCTTCGAACTGCATCACTAGTTTTTCGATATCGAACAACTCATTTTCGACCCGATTTTCGAAAAAATGGAAAGGGGTTACATCACGATTTTTTTCGATTTTCGCTAAAAATTTTGTTGTCCGATTTCGGAAAACTTTGGATGCAGTTCGACTAATATTGGGGCGCTGATTCCGAAAATGTGCGGCGTTGCCAGATCGGGCCACAAACGGCCGAGATATCGGCTGTAAAAAGCGCAATTCTTGCCCGATCTGGCAACTCCGTGCATTTTCGGATTCAGGACATCGATGTCCTTCGAACTGCATCACTAGTTTTTCGATATCGAACAACTCATTTTCGACCCGATTTTCGAAAAAATGGAAAGGGGTTACATCACGATTTTTTTCGATTTTCGCTAAAAATTTTGTTGTCCGATTTCGGAAAACTTTGGATGCAGTTCGACTAATATTGGGGCGCTGATTCCGAAAATGTGCGGCGTTGCCAGATCGGGCCACAAACGGCCGAGATATCGGCTGTAAAAAGCGCAATTCTTGCCCGATCTGGCAACGCCGTGCATTTTCGGATTCAGGACATCGATGTCCTTCGAACTGCATCACTAGTTTTTCGATATCGAACAACTCATTTTCGACCCGATTTTCGAAAAAATGGAAAGGGGTTACATCACGATTTTTTTCGATTTTCGCTAAAAATTTTGTTGTCCGATTTCGGAAAACTTTGGATGCAGTTCGACTAATATTGGGGCGCTGATTCCGAAAATGTGCGGCGTTGCCAGATCGGGCCACAAACGGCCGAGATATCGGCTGTAAAAAGCGCAATTCTTGCCCGATCTGGCAACGCCGTGCATTTTCGGATTCAGGACATCGATGTCCTTCGAACTGCATCACTAGTTTTTCGATATCGAACAACTCATTTTCGACCCGATTTTCGAAAAAATGGAAAGGGGTTACATCACGATTTTTTTCGATTTTCGCTAAAAATTTTGTTGTCCGATTTCGGAAAACTTTGGATGCAGTTCGACTAATATTGGGGCGCTGATTCCGAAAATGTGCGGCGTTGCCAGATCGGGCCACAAACGGCCGAGATATGCGCTCTAGAAGACGCATTTCTGGCCCGATCTGGCAACGCCGTGCATTTTCGGAATCAGGACATCGATGTCCTTCGAACTGCATCACTAGTTTTTCGATATCGAACAACTCATTTTCGACCCGATTTTCGAAAAAATGGAAAGGGGTTAACATCACGATTTTTTTCGATTTTCGCTAAAAATTTTGTTGTCCGATTTCGGAAAACTTTGGATGCAGTTCGACTAATATTGGGGCGCTGATTCCGAAAATGTGCGGCGTTGCCAGATCGGGCCACAAACGGCCGAGATATCGGCTGTAAAAAGCGCAATTCTTGCCCGATCTGGCAACGCCGTGCATTTTCGGATTCAGGACATCGATGTCCTTCGAACTGCATCACTAGTTTTTCGATATCGAACAACTTGTTTTCGACCCGATTTTCGAAAAAATGGAAAGGGGTTAACATCACGATTTTTTTCGATTTTCGCTAAAAATTTTGTTGTCCGATTTCGGAAAACTTTGGATGCAGTTCGACTAATATTGGGGCGCTGATTCCGAAAATGTGCGGCGTTGCCAGATCGGGCCACAAACGGCCGAGATATCGGCTGTAAAAAGCGCAATTCTTGCCCGATCTGGCAACGCCGTGCATTTTCGGATTCAGGACATCGATGTCCTTCGAACTGCATCACTAGTTTTTCGATATCGAACAACTTGTTTTCGACCCGATTTTCGAAAAAATGGAAAGGGGTTACATCACGATTTTTTTCGATTTTCGCTAAAAATTTTGTTGTCCGATTTCGGAAAACTTTGGATGCAGTTCGACTAATATTGGGGCGCTGATTCCGAAAATGTGCGGCGTTGCCAGATCGGGCCACAAACGGCCGAGATATCGGCTGTAAAAAGCGCAATTCTTGCCCGATCTGGCAACGCCGTGCATTTTCGGATTCAGGACATCGATGTCCTTCGAACTGCATCACTAGTTTTTCGATATCGAACAACTCATTTTCGACCCGATTATCGAAAAAATGGAAAGGGGTTACATCACGATTTTTTTCGATTTTCGCGAAAAATGTTGTTGTCCGATTTCGGAAAACTTTGGATGCAGTTCGACTAATATTGGGGCGCTGATTCCGAAAATGTGCGGCGTTGCCAGATCGGGCCACAAACGGCCGAGATATGCGCTCTTAAAGACGCATTTCTGGCCCGATCTGGCAACGCCGTGCATTTTCGGAATCAGGACATCGATGTCCTTCGAACTGCATCACTAGTTTTTCGATATCGAACAACTTGTTTTCGACCCGATTTTCGAAAAAATGGAAAGGGGTTACATCACGATTTTTTTCGATTTTCGCTAAAAATTTTGTTGTCCGATTTCGGAAAACTTTGGATGCAGTTCGACTAATATTGGGGCGCTGATTCCGAAAATGTGCGGCGTTGCCAGATCGGGCCACAAACGGCCGAGATATCGGCTGTAAAAAGCGCAATTCTTGCCCGATCTGGCAACGCCGTGCATTTTCGGATTCAGGACATCGATGTCCTTCGAACTGCATCACTAGTTTTTCGATATCGAACAACTCATTTTCGACCCGATTATCGAAAAAATGGAAAGGGGTTACATCACGATTTTTTTCGATTTTCGCGAAAAATGTTGTTGTCCGATTTCGGAAAACTTTGGATGCAGTTCGACTAATATTGGGGCGCTGATTCCGAAAATGTGCGGCGTTGCCAGATCGGGCCACAAACGGCCGAGATATGCGCTCTTAAAGACGCATTTCTGGCCCGATCTGGCAACGCCGTGCATTTTCGGAATCAGGACATCGATGTCCTTCGAACTGCATCACTAGTTTTTCGATATCGAACAACTTGTTTTCGACCCGATTTTCGAAAAAATGGAAAGGGGTTACATCACGATTTTTTTCGATTTTCGCTAAAAATTTTGTTGTCCGATTTCGGAAAACTTTGGATGCAGTTCGACTAATATTGGGGCGCTGATTCCGAAAATGTGCGGCGTTGCCAGATCGGGCCACAAACGGCCGAGATATCGGCTGTAAAAAGCGCAATTCTTGCCCGATCTGGCAACGCCGTGCATTTTCGGATTCAGGACATCGATGTCCTTCGAACTGCATCACTAGTTTTTCGATATCGAACAACTCATTTTCGACCCGATTTTCGAAAAAATGGAAAGGGGTTACATTACGATTTTTTTCGATTTTCGCTAAAAATTTTGTTGTCCGATTTCGGAAAACTTTGGATGCAGTTCGACTAATATTGGGGCGCTGATTCCGAAAATGTGCGGCGTTGCCAGATCGGGCCACAAATGGCCGAGATATACGCTCTAGAAACTCCATTTCTGGCCCGATCTGGCAACGCCGTGCATTTTCGGAATCAGGACATCGATGTCCTTCGAACTGCATCACTAGTTTTTTGATATCGAACAACTTGTTTTCGACCCGATTTTCGAAAAAATGGAAAGGGGTTACATCACGATTTTTTTCGATTTTCGCTAAAAATTTTGTTGTCCGATTTCGGAAAACTTTGGATGCAGTTCGACTAATATTGGGGCGCTGATTCCGAAAATGTGCGGCGTTGCCAGATCGGGCCACAAATGGCCGAGATATACGCTCTAGAAACTCCATTTCTGGCCCGATCTGGCAACGCCGTGCATTTTCGGAATCAGGACATCGATGTCCTTCGAACTGCATCACTAGTTTTTCGATATCGAACAACTCATTTTCGACTCGATTTTCGAAAAAATGGAAAGGGGTTACATCACGATTTTTTTCGATTTTCGCTAAAAATTTTGTTGTCCGATTTCGGAAAACTTTGGATGCAGTTCGACTAATATTGGGGCGCTGATTCCGAAAATGTGCGGCGTTGCCAGATCGGGCCACAAACGGCCGAGATATCGGCTGTAAAAAGCGCAATTCTTGCCCGATCTGGCAACTCCGTGCATTTTCGGATTCAGGACATCGATGTCCTTCGAACTGCATCACTAGTTTTTCGATATCGAACAACTCATTTTCGACCCGATTTTCGAAAAAATGGAAAGGGGTTACATCACGATTTTTTTCGATTTTCGCGAAAAATGTTGTTGTCCGATTTCGGAAAACTTTGGATGCAGTTCGACTAATATTGGGGCGCTGATTCCGAAAATGTGCGGCGTTGCCAGATCGGGCCACAAACGGCCGAGATATGCGCTCTTAAAGACGCATTTCTGGCCCGATCTGGCAACGCCGTGCATTTTCGGATTCAGGACATCGATGTCCTTCGAACTGCATCACTAGTTTTTCGATATCGAACAACTCATTTTCGACCCGATTATCGAAAAAATGGAAAGGGGTTACATCACGATTTTTTTCGATTTTCGCGAAAAATGTTGTTGTCCGATTTCGGAAAACTTTGGATGCAGTTCGACTAATATTGGGGCGCTGATTCCGAAAATGTGCGGCGTTGCCAGATCGGGCCACAAATGGCCGAGATATACGCTCTAGAAACTCCATTTCTGGCCCGATCTGGCAACGCCGTGCATTTTCGGAATCAGGACATCGATGTCCTTCGAACTGCATCACTAGTTTTTCGATATCGAACAACTCATTTTCGACCCGATTTTCGAAAAAATGGAAAGGGGTTACATCACGATTTTTTTCGATTTTCGCTAAAAATTTTGTTGTCCGATTTCGGAAAACTTTGGATGCAGTTCGACTAATATTGGGGCGCTGATTCCGAAAATGTGCGGCGTTGCCAGATCGGGCCACAAACGGCCGAGATATCGGCTGTAAAAAGCGCAATTCTTGCCCGATCTGGCAACTCCGTGCATTTTCGGATTCAGGACATCGATGTCCTTCGAACTGCATCACTAGTTTTTCGATATCGAACAACTCATTTTCGACCCGATTTTCGAAAAAATGGAAAGGGGTTACATCACGATTTTTTTCGATTTTCGCTAAAAATTTTGTTGTCCGATTTCGGAAAACTTTGGATGCAGTTCGACTAATATTGGGGCGCTGATTCCGAAAATGTGCGGCGTTGCCAGATCGGGCCACAAACGGCCGAGATATCGGCTGTAAAAAGCGCAATTCTTGCCCGATCTGGCAACGCCGTGCATTTTCGGATTCAGGACATCGATGTCCTTCGAACTGCATCACTAGTTTTTCGATATCGAACAACTCATTTTCGACCCGATTTTCGAAAAAATGGAAAGGGGTTACATCACGATTTTTTTCGATTTTCGCTAAAAATTTTGTTGTCCGATTTCGGAAAACTTTGGATGCAGTTCGACTAATATTGGGGCGCTGATTCCGAAAATGTGCGGCGTTGCCAGATCGGGCCACAAACGGCCGAGATATCGGCTGTAAAAAGCGCAATTCTTGCCCGATCTGGCAACGCCGTGCATTTTCGGATTCAGGACATCGATGTCCTTCGAACTGCATCACTAGTTTTTCGATATCGAACAACTCATTTTCGACCCGATTTTCGAAAAAATGGAAAGGGGTTACATCACGATTTTTTTCGATTTTCGCTAAAAATTTTGTTGTCCGATTTCGGAAAACTTTGGATGCAGTTCGACTAATATTGGGGCGCTGATTCCGAAAATGTGCGGCGTTGCCAGATCGGGCCACAAACGGCCGAGATATCGGCTGTAAAAAGCGCAATTCTTGCCCGATCTGGCAACGCCGTGCATTTTCGGATTCAGGACATCGATGTCCTTCGAACTGCATCACTAGTTTTTCGATATCGAACAACTCATTTTCGACCCGATTTTCGAAAAAATGGAAAGGGGTTACATCACGATTTTTTTCGATTTTCGCTAAAAATTTTGTTGTCCGATTTCGGAAAACTTTGGATGCAGTTCGACTAATATTGGGGCGCTGATTCCGAAAATGTGCGGCGTTGCCAGATCGGGCCACAAACGGCCGAGATATGCGCTCTAGAAGACGCATTTCTGGCCCGATCTGGCAACGCCGTGCATTTTCGGAATCAGGACATCGATGTCCTTCGAACTGCATCACTAGTTTTTCGATATCGAACAACTCATTTTCGACCCGATTTTCGAAAAAATGGAAAGGGGTTACATCACGATTTTTTTCGATTTTCGCTAAAAATTTTGTTGTCCGATTTCGGAAAACTTTGGATGCAGTTCGACTAATATTGGGGCGCTGATTCCGAAAATGTGCGGCGTTGCCAGATCGGGCCACAAACGGCCGAGATATCGGCTGTAAAAAGCGCAATTCTTGCCCGATCTGGCAACTCCGTGCATTTTCGGATTCAGGACATCGATGTCCTTCGAACTGCATCACTAGTTTTTCGATATCGAACAACTCATTTTCGACCCGATTTTCGAAAAAATGGAAAGGGGTTACATCACGATTTTTTTCGATTTTCGCTAAAAATTTTGTTGTCCGATTTCGGAAAACTTTGGATGCAGTTCGACTAATATTGGGGCGCTGATTCCGAAAATGTGCGGCGTTGCCAGATCGGGCCACAAACGGCCGAGATATCGGCTGTAAAAAGCGCAATTCTTGCCCGATCTGGCAACGCCGTGCATTTTCGGATTCAGGACATCGATGTCCTTCGAACTGCATCACTAGTTTTTCGATATCGAACAACTCATTTTCGACCCGATTTTCGAAAAAATGGAAAGGGGTTACATCACGATTTTTTTCGATTTTCGCTAAAAATTTTGTTGTCCGATTTCGGAAAACTTTGGATGCAGTTCGACTAATATTGGGGCGCTGATTCCGAAAATGTGCGGCGTTGCCAGATCGGGCCACAAACGGCCGAGATATCGGCTGTAAAAAGCGCAATTCTTGCCCGATCTGGCAACGCCGTGCATTTTCGGATTCAGGACATCGATGTCCTTCGAACTGCATCACTAGTTTTTCGATATCGAACAACTCATTTTCGACCCGATTTTCGAAAAAATGGAAAGGGGTTACATCACGATTTTTTTCGATTTTCGCTAAAAATTTTGTTGTCCGATTTCGGAAAACTTTGGATGCAGTTCGACTAATATTGGGGCGCTGATTCCGAAAATGTGCGGCGTTGCCAGATCGGGCCACAAACGGCCGAGATATGCGCTCTAGAAGACGCATTTCTGGCCCGATCTGGCAACGCCGTGCATTTTCGGAATCAGGACATCGATGTCCTTCGAACTGCATCACTAGTTTTTCGATATCGAACAACTCATTTTCGACCCGATTTTCGAAAAAATGGAAAGGGGTTACATCACGATTTTTTTCGATTTTCGCTAAAAATTTTGTTGTCCGATTTCGGAAAACTTTGGATGCAGTTCGACTAATATTGGGGCGCTGATTCCGAAAATGTGCGGCGTTGCCAGATCGGGCCACAAACGGCCGAGATATCGGCTGTAAAAAGCGCAATTCTTGCCCGATCTGGCAACGCCGTGCATTTTCGGATTCAGGACATCGATGTCCTTCGAACTGCATCACTAGTTTTTCGATATCGAACAACTTGTTTTCGACCCGATTTTCGAAAAAATGGAAAGGGGTTACATCACGATTTTTTTCGATTTTCGCTAAAAATTTTGTTGTCCGATTTCGGAAAACTTTGGATGCAGTTCGACTAATATTGGGGCGCTGATTCCGAAAATGTGCGGCGTTGCCAGATCGGGCCACAAATGGCCGAGATATACGCTCTAGAAACTCCATTTCTGGCCCGATCTGGCAACGCCGTGCATTTTCGGAATCAGGACATCGATGTCCTTCGAACTGCATCACTAGTTTTTCGATATCGAACAACTCATTTTCGACCCGATTTTCGAAAAAATGGAAAGGGGTTACATCACGATTTTTTTCGATTTTCGCTAAAAATTTTGTTGTCCGATTTCGGAAAACTTTGGATGCAGTTCGACTAATATTGGGGCGCTGATTCCGAAAATGTGCGGCGTTGCCAGATCGGGCCACAAATGGCCGAGATATACGCTCTAGAAACTCCATTTCTGGCCCGATCTGGCAACGCCGTGCATTTTCGGAATCAGGACATCGATGTCCTTCGAACTGCATCACTAGTTTTTCGATATCGAACAACTTGTTTTCGACCCGATTTTCGAAAAAATGGAAAGGGGTTACATCACGATTTTTTTCGATTTTCGCTAAAAATTTTGTTGTCCGATTTCGGAAAACTTTGGATGCAGTTCGACTAATATTGGGGCGCTGATTCCGAAAATGTGCGGCGTTGCCAGATCGGGCCACAAACGGCCGAGATATGCGCTCTAGAAGACGCATTTCTGGCCCGATCTGGCAACGCCGTGCATTTTCGGAATCAGGGCATCGATGTCCTTCGAACTGCATCACAAGTTTTTCGGTATCGAACAACTCATTTTCGACCCGATTTTCGAAAAAATGGAAAGGGGTTACATCACGATTTTTTTCGATTTTCGCTAAAAATTTTGTTGTCCGATTTCGGAAAACTTTGGATGCAGTTCGACTAATATTGGGGCGCTGATTCCGAAAATGTGCGGCGTTGCCAGATCGGGCCACAAACGGCCGAGATATCGGCTGTAAAAAGCGCAATTCTTGCCCGATCTGGCAACGCCGTGCATTTTCGGATTCAGGACATCGATGTCCTTCGAACTGCATCACTAGTTTTTCGATATCGAACAACTCATTTTCGACCCGATTATCGAAAAAATGGAAAGGGGTTACATTACGATTTTTTTCGATTTTCGCTAAAAATTTTGTTGTCCGATTTCGGAAAACTTTGGATGCAGTTCGACTAATATTGGGGCGCTGATTCCGAAAATGTGCGGCGTTGCCAGATCGGGCCACAAATGGCCGAGATATACGCTCTAGAAACTCCATTTCTGGCCCGATCTGGCAACGCCGTGCATTTTCGGAATCAGGACATCGATGTCCTTCGAACTGCATCACTAGTTTTTCGATATCGAACAACTTGTTTTCGACCCGATTTTCGAAAAAATGGAAAGGGGTTACATCACGATTTTTTTCGATTTTCGCTAAAAATTTTGTTGTCCGATTTCGGAAAACTTTGGATGCAGTTCGACTAATATTGGGGCGCTGATTCCGAAAATGTGCGGCGTTGCCAGATCGGGCCACAAACGGCCGAGATATCGGCTGTAAAAAGCGCAATTCTTGCCCGATCTGGCAACGCCGTGCATTTTCGGATTCAGGACATCGATGTCCTTCGAACTGCATCACTAGTTTTTCGATATCGAACAACTCATTTTCGACCCGATTATCGAAAAAATGGAAAGGGGTTACATCACGATTTTTTTCGATTTTCGCTAAAAATTTTGTTGTCCGATTTCGGAAAACTTTGGATGCAGTTCGACTAATATTGGGGCGCTGATTCCGAAAATGTGCGGCGTTGCCAGATCGGGCCACAAACGGCCGAGATATCGGCTGTAAAAAGCGCAATTCTTGCCCGATCTGGCAACGCCGTGCATTTTCGGATTCAGGACATCGATGTCCTTCGAACTGCATCACTAGTTTTTCGATATCGAACAACTCATTTTCGACCCGATTATCGAAAAAATGGAAAGGGGTTACATCACGATTTTTTTCGATTTTCGCGAAAAATGTTGTTGTCCGATTTCGGAAAACTTTGGATGCAGTTCGACTAATATTGGGGCGCTGATTCCGAAAATGTGCGGCGTTGCCAGATCGGGCCACAAACGGCCGAGATATGCGCTCTTAAAGACGCATTTCTGGCCCGATCTGGCAACGCCGTGCATTTTCGGAATCAGGACATCGATGTCCTTCGAACTGCATCACTAGTTTTTCGATATCGAACAACTTGTTTTCGACCCGATTTTCGAAAAAATGGAAAGGGGTTACATCACGATTTTTTCGATTTTCGCTAAAAATTTTGTTGTCCGATTTCGGAAAACTTTGGATGCAGTTCGACTAATATTGGGGCGCTGATTCCGAAAATGTGCGGCGTTGCCAGATCGGGCCACAAACGGCCGAGATATCGGCTGTAAAAAGCGCAATTCTTGCCCGATCTGGCAACGCCGTGCATTTTCGGATTCAGGACATCGATGTCCTTCGAACTGCATCACTAGTTTTTCGATATCGAACAACTCATTTTCGACCCGATTTTCGAAAAAATGGAAAGGGGTTACATTACGATTTTTTTCGATTTTCGCTAAAAATTTTGTTGTCCGATTTCGGAAAACTTTGGATGCAGTTCGACTAATATTGGGGCGCTGATTCCGAAAATGTGCGGCGTTGCCAGATCGGGCCACAAATGGCCGAGATATACGCTCTAGAAACTCCATTTCTGGCCCGATCTGGCAACGCCGTGCATTTTCGGAATCAGGACATCGATGTCCTTCGAACTGCATCACTAGTTTTTTGATATCGAACAACTTGTTTTCGACCCGATTTTCGAAAAAATGGAAAGGGGTTACATCACGATTTTTTTCGATTTTCGCTAAAAATTTTGTTGTCCGATTTCGGAAAACTTTGGATGCAGTTCGACTAATATTGGGGCGCTGATTCCGAAAATGTGCGGCGTTGCCAGATCGGGCCACAAATGGCCGAGATATACGCTCTAGAAACTCCATTTCTGGCCCGATCTGGCAACGCCGTGCATTTTCGGAATCAGGACATCGATGTCCTTCGAACTGCATCACTAGTTTTTCGATATCGAACAACTCATTTTCGACTCGATTTTCGAAAAAATGGAAAGGGGTTACATCACGATTTTTTTCGATTTTCGCTAAAAATTTTGTTGTCCGATTTCGGAAAACTTTGGATGCAGTTCGACTAATATTGGGGCGCTGATTCCGAAAATGTGCGGCGTTGCCAGATCGGGCCACAAACGGCCGAGATATCGGCTGTAAAAAGCGCAATTCTTGCCCGATCTGGCAACTCCGTGCATTTTCGGATTCAGGACATCGATGTCCTTCGAACTGCATCACTAGTTTTTCGATATCGAACAACTCATTTTCGACCCGATTTTCGAAAAAATGGAAAGGGGTTACATCACGATTTTTTTCGATTTTCGCGAAAAATGTTGTTGTCCGATTTCGGAAAACTTTGGATGCAGTTCGACTAATATTGGGGCGCTGATTCCGAAAATGTGCGGCGTTGCCAGATCGGGCCACAAACGGCCGAGATATGCGCTCTTAAAGACGCATTTCTGGCCCGATCTGGCAACGCCGTGCATTTTCGGATTCAGGACATCGATGTCCTTCGAACTGCATCACTAGTTTTTCGATATCGAACAACTCATTTTCGACCCGATTATCGAAAAAATGGAAAGGGGTTACATCACGATTTTTTTCGATTTTCGCGAAAAATGTTGTTGTCCGATTTCGGAAAACTTTGGATGCAGTTCGACTAATATTGGGGCGCTGATTCCGAAAATGTGCGGCGTTGCCAGATCGGGCCACAAATGGCCGAGATATACGCTCTAGAAACTCCATTTCTGGCCCGATCTGGCAACGCCGTGCATTTTCGGAATCAGGACATCGATGTCCTTCGAACTGCATCACTAGTTTTTCGATATCGAACAACTCATTTTCGACCCGATTTTCGAAAAAAATGGAAAGGGGTTACATCACGATTTTTTTCGATTTTCGCTAAAAATTTTGTTGTCCGATTTCGGAAAACTTTGGATGCAGTTCGACTAATATTGGGGCGCTGATTCCGAAAATGTGCGGCGTTGCCAGATCGGGCCACAAACGGCCGAGATATCGGCTGTAAAAAGCGCAATTCTTGCCCGATCTGGCAACTCCGTGCATTTTCGGATTCAGGACATCGATGTCCTTCGAACTGCATCACTAGTTTTTCGATATCGAACAACTCATTTTCGACCCGATTTTCGAAAAAATGGAAAGGGGTTACATCACGATTTTTTTCGATTTTCGCTAAAAATTTTGTTGTCCGATTTCGGAAAACTTTGGATGCAGTTCGACTAATATTGGGGCGCTGATTCCGAAAATGTGCGGCGTTGCCAGATCGGGCCACAAACGGCCGAGATATCGGCTGTAAAAAGCGCAATTCTTGCCCGATCTGGCAACGCCGTGCATTTTCGGATTCAGGACATCGATGTCCTTCGAACTGCATCACTAGTTTTTCGATATCGAACAACTCATTTTCGACCCGATTTTCGAAAAAATGGAAAGGGGTTACATCACGATTTTTTTCGATTTTCGCTAAAAATTTTGTTGTCCGATTTCGGAAAACTTTGGATGCAGTTCGACTAATATTGGGGCGCTGATTCCGAAAATGTGCGGCGTTGCCAGATCGGGCCACAAACGGCCGAGATATCGGCTGTAAAAAGCGCAATTCTTGCCCGATCTGGCAACGCCGTGCATTTTCGGATTCAGGACATCGATGTCCTTCGAACTGCATCACTAGTTTTTCGATATCGAACAACTCATTTTCGACCCGATTTTCGAAAAAATGGAAAGGGGTTACATCACGATTTTTTTCGATTTTCGCTAAAAATTTTGTTGTCCGATTTCGGAAAACTTTGGATGCAGTTCGACTAATATTGGGGCGCTGATTCCGAAAATGTGCGGCGTTGCCAGATCGGGCCACAAACGGCCGAGATATGCGCTCTAGAAGACGCATTTCTGGCCCGATCTGGCAACGCCGTGCATTTTCGGAATCAGGACATCGATGTCCTTCGAACTGCATCACTAGTTTTTCGATATCGAACAACTCATTTTCGACCCGATTTTCGAAAAAATGGAAAGGGGTTACATCACGATTTTTTTCGATTTTCGCTAAAAATTTTGTTGTCCGATTTCGGAAAACTTTGGATGCAGTTCGACTAATATTGGGGCGCTGATTCCGAAAATGTGCGGCGTTGCCAGATCGGGCCACAAACGGCCGAGATATCGGCTGTAAAAAGCGCAATTCTTGCCCGATCTGGCAACTCCGTGCATTTTCGGATTCAGGACATCGATGTCCTTCGAACTGCATCACTAGTTTTTCGATATCGAACAACTCATTTTCGACCCGATTTTCGAAAAAATGGAAAGGGGTTACATCACGATTTTTTTCGATTTTCGCTAAAAATTTTGTTGTCCGATTTCGGAAAACTTTGGATGCAGTTCGACTAATATTGGGGCGCTGATTCCGAAAATGTGCGGCGTTGCCAGATCGGGCCACAAACGGCCGAGATATCGGCTGTAAAAAGCGCAATTCTTGCCCGATCTGGCAACGCCGTGCATTTTCGGATTCAGGACATCGATGTCCTTCGAACTGCATCACTAGTTTTTCGATATCGAACAACTCATTTTCGACCCGATTTTCGAAAAAATGGAAAGGGGTTACATCACGATTTTTTTCGATTTTCGCTAAAAATTTTGTTGTCCGATTTCGGAAAACTTTGGATGCAGTTCGACTAATATTGGGGCGCTGATTCCGAAAATGTGCGGCGTTGCCAGATCGGGCCACAAACGGCCGAGATATCGGCTGTAAAAAGCGCAATTCTTGCCCGATCTGGCAACGCCGTGCATTTTCGGATTCAGGACATCGATGTCCTTCGAACTGCATCACTAGTTTTTCGATATCGAACAACTCATTTTCGACCCGATTTTCGAAAAAATGGAAAGGGGTTACATCACGATTTTTTTCGATTTTCGCTAAAAATTTTGTTGTCCGATTTCGGAAAACTTTGGATGCAGTTCGACTAATATTGGGGCGCTGATTCCGAAAATGTGCGGCGTTGCCAGATCGGGCCACAAACGGCCGAGATATGCGCTCTAGAAGACGCATTTCTGGCCCGATCTGGCAACGCCGTGCATTTTCGGAATCAGGACATCGATGTCCTTCGAACTGCATCACTAGTTTTTCGATATCGAACAACTCATTTTCGACCCGATTTTCGAAAAAATGGAAAGGGGTTACATCACGATTTTTTTCGATTTTCGCTAAAAATTTTGTTGTCCGATTTCGGAAAACTTTGGATGCAGTTCGACTAATATTGGGGCGCTGATTCCGAAAATGTGCGGCGTTGCCAGATCGGGCCACAAACGGCCGAGATATCGGCTGTAAAAAGCGCAATTCTTGCCCGATCTGGCAACGCCGTGCATTTTCGGATTCAGGACATCGATGTCCTTCGAACTGCATCACTAGTTTTTCGATATCGAACAACTTGTTTTCGACCCGATTTTCGAAAAAATGGAAAGGGGTTACATCACGATTTTTTTCGATTTTCGCTAAAAATTTTGTTGTCCGATTTCGGAAAACTTTGGATGCAGTTCGACTAATATTGGGGCGCTGATTCCGAAAATGTGCGGCGTTGCCAGATCGGGCCACAAATGGCCGAGATATACGCTCTAGAAACTCCATTTCTGGCCCGATCTGGCAACGCCGTGCATTTTCGGAATCAGGACATCGATGTCCTTCGAACTGCATCACTAGTTTTTCGATATCGAACAACTCATTTTCGACCCGATTTTCGAAAAAATGGAAAGGGGTTACATCACGATTTTTTTCGATTTTCGCTAAAAATTTTGTTGTCCGATTTCGGAAAACTTTGGATGCAGTTCGACTAATATTGGGGCGCTGATTCCGAAAATGTGCGGCGTTGCCAGATCGGGCCACAAATGGCCGAGATATACGCTCTAGAAACTCCATTTCTGGCCCGATCTGGCAACGCCGTGCATTTTCGGAATCAGGACATCGATGTCCTTCGAACTGCATCACTAGTTTTTCGATATCGAACAACTTGTTTTCGACCCGATTTTCGAAAAAATGGAAAGGGGTTACATCACGATTTTTTTCGATTTTCGCTAAAAATTTTGTTGTCCGATTTCGGAAAACTTTGGATGCAGTTCGACTAATATTGGGGCGCTGATTCCGAAAATGTGCGGCGTTGCCAGATCGGGCCACAAACGGCCGAGATATGCGCTCTAGAAGACGCATTTCTGGCCCGATCTGGCAACGCCGTGCATTTTCGGAATCAGGGCATCGATGTCCTTCGAACTGCATCACAAGTTTTTCGGTATCGAACAACTCATTTTCGACCCGATTTTCGAAAAAATGGAAAGGGGTTACATCACGATTTTTTTCGATTTTCGCTAAAAATTTTGTTGTCCGATTTCGGAAAACTTTGGATGCAGTTCGACTAATATTGGGGCGCTGATTCCGAAAATGTGCGGCGTTGCCAGATCGGGCCACAAACGGCCGAGATATCGGCTGTAAAAAGCGCAATTCTTGCCCGATCTGGCAACGCCGTGCATTTTCGGATTCAGGACATCGATGTCCTTCGAACTGCATCACTAGTTTTTCGATATCGAACAACTCATTTTCGACCCGATTTTCGAAAAAATGGAAAGGGGTTACATCACGATTTTTTTCGATTTTCGCTAAAAATTTTGTTGTCCGATTTCGGAAAACTTTGGATGCAGTTCGACTAATATTGGGGCGCTGATTCCGAAAATGTGCGGCGTTGCCAGATCGGGCCACAAACGGCCGAGATATCGGCTGTAAAAAGCGCAATTCTTGCCCGATCTGGCAACGCCGTGCATTTTCGGATTCAGGACATCGATGTCCTTCGAACTGCATCACTAGTTTTTCGATATCGAACAACTCATTTTCGACCCGATTTTCGAAAAAATGGAAAGGGGTTACATCACGATTTTTTTCGATTTTCGCTAAAAATTTTGTTGTCCGATTTCGGAAAACTTTGGATGCAGTTCGACTAATATTGGGGCGCTGATTCCGAAAATGTGCGGCGTTGCCAGATCGGGCCACAAACGGCCGAGATATCGGCTGTAAAAAGCGCAATTCTTGCCCGATCTGGCAACGCCGTGCATTTTCGGATTCAGGACATCGATGTCCTTCGAACTGCATCACTAGTTTTTCGATATCGAACAACTCATTTTCGACCCGATTTTCGAAAAAATGGAAAGGGGTTACATCACGATTTTTTTCGATTTTCGCTAAAAATTTTGTTGTCCGATTTCGGAAAACTTTGGATGCAGTTCGACTAATATTGGGGCGCTGATTCCGAAAATGTGCGGCGTTGCCAGATCGGGCCACAAACGGCCGAGATATCGGCTGTAAAAAGCGCAATTCTTGCCCGATCTGGCAACGCCGTGCATTTTCGGATTCAGGACATCGATGTCCTTCGAACTGCATCACTAGTTTTTCGATATCGAACAACTTGTTTTCGACCCGATTTTCGAAAAAATGGAAAGGGGTTACATCACGATTTTTTTCGATTTTCGCTAAAAATTTTGTTGTCCGATTTCGGAAAACTTTGGATGCAGTTCGACTAATATTGGGGCGCTGATTCCGAAAATGTGCGGCGTTGCCAGATCGGGCCACAAATGGCCGAGATATACGCTCTAGAAACTCCATTTCTGGCCCGATCTGGCAACGCCGTGCATTTTCGGAATCAGGACATCGATGTCCTTCGAACTGCATCACTAGTTTTTCGATATCGAACAACTTGTTTTCGACCCGATTTTCGAAAAAATGGAAAGGGGTTACATCACGATTTTTTTCGATTTTCGCTAAAAATTTTGTTGTCCGATTTCGGAAAACTTTGGATGCAGTTCGACTAATATTGGGGCGCTGATTCCGAAAATGTGCGGCGTTGCCAGATCGGGCCACAAATGGCCGAGATATACGCTCTAGAAACTCCATTTCTGGCCCGATCTGGCAACGCCGTGCATTTTCGGAATCAGGACATCGATGTCCTTCGAACTGCATCACTAGTTTTTCGATATCGAACAACTCATTTTCGACCCGATTTTCGAAAAAATGGAAAGGGGTTACATCACGATTTTTTTCGATTTTCGCTAAAAATTTTGTTGTCCGATTTCGGAAAACTTTGGATGCAGTTCGACTAATATTGGGGCGCTGATTCCGAAAATGTGCGGCGTTGCCAGATCGGGCCACAAATGGCCGAGATATACGCTCTAGAAACTCCATTTCTGGCCCGATCTGGCAACGCCGTGCATTTTCGGAATCAGGACATCGATGTCCTTCGAACTGCATCACTAGTTTTTCGATATCGAACAACTTGTTTTCGACCCGATTTTCGAAAAAATGGAAAGGGGTTACATCACGATTTTTTTCGATTTTCGCTAAAAATTTTGTTGTCCGATTTCGGAAAACTTTGGATGCAGTTCGACTAATATTGGGGCGCTGATTCCGAAAATGTGCGGCGTTGCCAGA
The DNA here is from genome assembly GCA_035047585.1 of Drosophila monieri. Classification (NCBI taxonomy): domain Eukaryota; kingdom Metazoa; phylum Arthropoda; class Insecta; order Diptera; family Drosophilidae; genus Drosophila; species Drosophila monieri. The sequence continues at coordinate 5,743,597 of JAWNPJ010000061.1, read as the reverse complement.
TCGGGCCACAAACGGCCGAGATATGCGCTCTAGAAACTCCATTTCTGGCCCGATCTGGCAACGCCGTGCATTTTCGGAATCAGGACATCGATGTCCTTCGAACTGCATCACTAGTTTTTCGATATCAAACAACTTGTTTTCGACCCGATTTTCGAAAAAATGGAAAGGGGTTACATCACGATTTTTTTCGATTTTCGCTAAAAATTTTGTTGTTCGATTTCGCAAATCTTTTTATGCAGTTCGGGGTAAATTCCGATGTTTTACCAATACCATGGTCATCGACGCATAGCTGAAGATCCTTTGTGTTGTGGTTGACGATTATGTGGCGAAGGATCCAATGGTTAATGGTTGATCCATGTTTATCAACGTTCTGCATACGGCTGCAACGCGTTTTCCTGGAGAATAGAAACGATGTTAGGTTAACTCAATATGTTACTCGCCTATTTACTCACCGGAAAATTACTGGATAGAACACCCCAAATGTTTGGAGCTTTGGATGTAGTTCCAGTTTCAGGTTATCGTTAGGCGTCCTGTTCAAAGGAACGATTTCCGTCATCCGTTTGGGGAAAAAATTAGTTAATCAGGATGTAAATATTATCATAATTGTAATGTAGTAGTTAGTCAATCGGCATAAAAATATAGAGCTATATATATACATATATTTATATTTAAGTAACATGTTGTTTCTTAATGGTTTAATTGGAGTATTGCATTTTTTGGAATATAGTTTAGGAATTTAAATGTTATGTCATACTTATTTTCAAAATATTAATTATTTCGTTAATATATATATTATTCTACACATTTAATTATTGTTTCTTTTTTTTATTTACAAAGATGTTAGATGGATTTCCACCATCTCAAAACAAAAACCGTTTAACTAATCCTTAGATTTTTTTTCGGATGGGTGAACAAACTGTAACACAGGAAACTCCTTAAAGGTCCTGATGCACAACAAAAAACAGTAAACTGGTATTCAAGGCTTATGTATAAGAAGATGTATAGAGATGGTTATTAACCCAGACAACGGTCAGTCTGTCTGCCTTTTTGTCTAAGGAACAGGATATTGCCTCAAAGGACTCTGGATTGGCAAGGACTTCATTCGACATCCAGTTTTGAAACTTCTTGTTCCATCTACATTCTTGATTATCCTATATAGCAGCTTTGTGTATTTTCCTGTATATTTTTGTGCTTTTGTTTTGATTCTCGTTTCTATACGCCAGGCACGCCTCCTCCCCGGTCCGCTTCTTCCGCTCGAAAGCTTGCTTTTGGACCTCCATCCACACAATACCCCCTCTCCATTGAGGAAGACATTGAGTCATCGAGGGACAAGCCGCCGCCTGTTGCTTTTAAGCGTCTCAACTGTACTTGCCGCTGACGCTATAAATTAAAATTATGCTGTAAGCACACAGCCACAAAGGCGCACACGCACTCGCTAAAAAGAAAAAGATAAAAACGAAAGAAAAATTAAAAAAAATTTAAAAAAAAAAAAACGCACACACTTAAGGAGTCCGCTTCGTTGGTTAAAAAAATAAAATAAAAATAAAGTAAAGAAATGCAATCAAAACAGAAATCGAGAATATATAAATTTTTTAATTATACTCTTTAAAATATTAAATAATAAACTTTCAATTAAAAAACCTATTGATCCTTTGAATTCGTCATACTATTTTTAAATTTCTCTATTTAAGTTATTCCTCTTAGTTAGTTAACCCTTTGTCATAGTCTTTAACCCTTGACTAGTGGTAAGAGTAAAACAAGCAGAAGCAGATCATAAAACAGAAGACGACAGCAAAAAAAAAAAAAATAAAGCAAAAACAAGACCAAGAAACCAGAGGAACAACAACAACAGCAGCGACGGCTGGAAATTGCAGCTTGCAACATTAACATGTTTTATGTGCCACAGATCCGATCCAATCGGAACCAAACTTGAGGTTTGTGCTGAGGTTTCTCGGACTCGGAATCCGAAAGCTACTTAGCGAAGAGGGGGGATTTGCGGAGTTAAGGGCTTGCCCCGGGCTTTCCCTTTTCATAAAAAAACACACATACATATGAGTATAGAGGAAGTCATTTAGTTTGGTTCTCTTGCGGAAGGAAGTCGCGCCTGTTCCTCTTCGATTCAATTTAAACAAAAGACTCGTTTCGCTTTTGAAAAAAAAAAAAACAATTTATATATATTCGCAAGCATGAATGCAAATTGTGGAAGAAATGTTATTGAACTTTTTCTTTCAAGATCTTTCGAGTTCTATATATTGGGTATATAATATCATATACATATATGTATGAATGGCTCTGGATGGGGTGGAGGGCCGGCCAAAGGACAGAGTTTAAAAGGCCATATGTCCAAGGGAATCTCTTCCATGTGTTGGCAATAATTTCGTTTCCTTTAACATTCTTAATTTTTTGTAGTGTTGTTTTTGCTCCTGGAACGCCTACAAGTGTCTTTTACACTGCGAGAAATCTTTTTTGAGGTTTAAATTAGGATTGTTTTTTAAGAGTATTAGAAATTAGACTATTAACTTTTTCTCTGCAGTTTCAATTACATATAGTTCTATGTTTTATTTTGAAGAACTATTTAAAAATAATTCAACAAAATATATATAAAAGTGTCATGTACATACCTTTACACAAAAACCAAATCTTAGCATCCTAGCTTAGTATCCTTTAAATAAATAGTTTTTCTTCAAGTGCATTTCCCATCTGGAGGCACTGAGGTAGCGACAAAAACGCTTTTAATTGCTTCATTTTCCAAACGTGCCCGGCACATGGAAATTTCAATGAAAATAAGAATCCATACGAGCCTACCTCCTCCGTCCACTTCTCCATTTTCTCCCGGCATGGTTTCGGGCTCTTTTATTTTATTTATTGCCAAACAAATGACATATCCAAGTGGCGGACTAAGCATCCACTTACAGGGCATCAAATTGCCGATGCAATTGTTTACTCCCGGGTCCGACATGCATGTACATACTGTATTGCCCGAAAGTCATTGAGAAGTCACAGATGATTTGATCTTTATGACGACGGTAATCCCATATATGTTTGTGCGTATCGGGTCTGCGGGTTTCCTGGACGGGAGGTAGGTAAATGGAAATGCAACTGCGTGTTGCCAACAACGAAAAGCAGACAAAAAACAATATCTCTCAAATCTGCAAACAAACAGGAAAATGAAAAACAAAAATCAACAAAAATTTATGGGATTTGCGATAAACAGGGATTGTGTGATGATCTCTGAGGATTTTGGTTGAAAATCCCCGCTATAAACCATCACAGCTCATTAGAATGGCAGAGGAGATAAAGATTCTGATGATGAGGGGAGTGGGGAGAAAATGTTGGTAGGGAAATGGGGGAACAAATAATACAGAATTTCTAATAATCAAGTTTCCAGTAATTACCTGCGAACCAAGGTTAGAGTGTTTCCAAAACACATTTTGTAGTATTCTCCAACATGAAGTAGTATTTTTATGGACTATGCCAAAATATGTTTTCTTAAATCCTTAACATTGTTTAGAAATTTCTATAAAAAATATATAAATTGATTATATATTTGATTTATAGTTATTAGAATACTTAATCATAATCTAATCCACTTCTAACCCAACACCTTGTTAAAAAGTTTTGTAAACAGTAACCCAAGGCCCCTATAATTATTTAAAAATCAAGAACACAAAAAAATCATTAAAAACACCTTGAAAAAAAATCAAATAAATAAAAACCAAACACATTCATTTTAGACTGCCATAAATTAAGGTTAGCCCCCAACTCCTTCTCCCATTTCTTCGCATTAATTATCCATCAATCGGGTGGAGCTCATTAAACGACAATTACAAACCTCTCGTCGTGTTTTTGAGGCCAAATTAAAATGTTCGACCAACAGGGTTTTTTTTTTGTTTTTGGGAAAACGCCCCCCCACAAGGAGCACAGGGTTTCCCATTGCCATAAGGACAGGGAGCTGGGTTCGGGACCCGAAACGATGTGTGTACGTTGTTGCACAGCCATTACACATGTAAATCGAATAACCCCCGACCCGATCCGAGAACCCATATAGCCCAACGGGCAACGACAACTGGAAAATGCACAAATTTATATGTAAACTATGGAAAACTGATCAACATATATAATTGCCAGACAGCTCTGAAAATTTCCATCGGCGGTATAACGTGTGAACGTGAAAGGGAACGAGAACGGGAACGGGAACGTGATCAGGGGGGAAAATCAATGAAAAAGGGGCTAGGGTAGGGGTTGGGGGGAAGCCCAAAAGGGCAAGGGATCCAGAGAGATAGTGCCGAGCAGGAAAACCGTTGACAACTCGCTCGGAGATTATGAAAATCTTTGGTCATTGGGTTACGAAACCGACTAAAAAAAAAAAAAAAAAATCAAAGAAAAACAAAAACAAAATGCCAAAGAGCAATCGCCAGGAGAGGGGGTGAAGGGAAAGGAAAAGGGGACACAGGGGTTAGTTCTCATATTAACATAATCAATGGGTTACAGTGGGCACTCGATCAGGTGAATTAGAATATTTTAAATCGAGGAGAAAAATGTGAATATTTTCAAATAGTTTTTTGAAAGAAATATTTTCCAAAAAATTAATCCAAAAAAGGAAAACTTGAATTTTAATTGTAAGTTTTAAGAACTAAATAAAACTATTTAAAATATTATTAAGAACCAAAAGTTTACTAAACTGAATAGAACTCGAATCATTTTTTTTTAAATATTTTTCCAACTCTTCTTTCCAAATCCCCCATTTTCCAGTTCTTTAGATCTAGGTAGTACTGTATTTTTCCAAGGGTACATCTTAGTATCTCAGCCTATGGGGACACACACACAAATTACTTAGTTGAGATACTTGAATGCACTTACGGAAAATCTCCAATCAGCAGCTCTACGGCAGACCCCCTACTGATGAGAGCGTTTCGATTTTTTACGGCATGTGAGACGAAAAACCCAAAGGGAAAAAAATATATAAAACTGAAACCGAAACTGAAAAGAAAAGATACAGATACTGGAAAGACAAACGGACGGGATCGTATCCGTTGGATTGATATTTGAGAGTATGGTAGGGGTGGGGGGAAGGAAAAGGCAGAGGGAAAGGGAAAGGGAAAGGAGTCGGGGTCGTTGGCAGTGAAGTGGCAAAAGCGACGTGAAACGTTTTCCTAAAAAAGGATAATAACCAGCGAGATCCCATCCGCACTAACGCATATCAATATTCCAAGGAGGCCAACACAAGAGCGAAGCGTTTAGCGTTAAACACTTGAAGTGCCAGCCCAAAATTAAAAAAAAAATCCTCACACACAAAAAGGAGAAACCTTAAAAACCGGAGATGCATACTTATAAAGATTCCGTCATTTTCGGGCCTGTCTTATCTGCCGGCACATAAAGTGCCAAAAATTATGGCAAGAGGAAATTGGAAGTACTGTCTGTCTTACTGTCAAAAAAATACACAGACCCCAAAAAAAAAAAAATAAAGAAAAAAGGGAATCAAAAAGGCGACGTGCGATCTGGGAATATCATTACAAGTGGCACTGCATGTGCGGCGCATAATTTTGTATTTAAAAACTACTCAAAAATCATAATTCGTAGTGCCTATTAGCCTTAAATGTTAAATGAAATCATGTTTGAAGGTAAAAATCAAGTAGGGTATCTGGCAAGAGGTTGCTCTACATTAAATGATTTTAAATTATTATAATTTTAATATTTTAATTCTGTTTGCAAATATGAACTAAAGGTTATTATTATTATTATTATAAAGAAATTACCAACAATTATAAAGTGTGGGCAATTTTTTGCTTTGTGTTAAGCAATGGCTACAATGGCCTTCTGATTAAAATCTATTTTATGTGCTATGTTACACACATAAGCACACACAAAGAACTAAAGGTCTTTGAGCAAGTCACTACGAATCTGATCTATTTCGCCCTATTTAAAAAAATAATATCATTTAACTATCTTTTTATAAATTATGGATTAAATAAACTTTGATTAAATCTAATTAATATTATTTTTTAGACTTCATGCAGTACAATCTCATGGGATTAATCAAAAATAGCATGCGCTTTTTTGCGAGGCTGCTAAACAGTCGTTTTTTCTTCATTAAATATAAATATATTTTAATCTATGTATGTTTTTTAATTAAGTTATAATTTAAAATTAAAAATAGATTGCACTTACCGTTTCGCTGCATACTTATAGGCTGCAAGGAAAATGATGAACCTTATGCTACAGCCAACAAACGCCAGAGGGCGCTTTTCGAGTAAATGTAGAAAAACATGTAGAAAATTAAAACAGCCTTTCGAAAAATAAAACTTGAACTAAAGCTAAATGAAATGGAAAAAAATGAAGAGGCTGAAAAATGAAAAATAAATAAATATTAATAACAATGAAGATGACTGCATGATATAATAACGAATGAGTAAAATAAATATTTTAAGAAGTGTTTCTGATCTGAAATAATAGAAAGATATACCCAATCATCCCGAAATATATCAGAAATTCTGAGAAATCAAATCCAGTTATATATTTTTAAATATTATCTTTTCATTTATTTAGATTCATTAATTTTTCGCTTTCATTTCATTTCACTTCCTCTTTCTATTTTCATTCACATATCTTTATTCAGTTTTTCATTACTTCTTCATACCGATCTTTATCATTTTCATATCATATATTTTCTTTACTTTTTTTTTTTTTTAGTTTTAATGCCAAACTGAGTGACTTTTTTTGCTTGGATTTGTATTTATATTTCTTACGGCATGCAATTTATTGATGTATTTGACTTTTTTTTCTTTTTGCTTTCAGGGTAGATTTTTCAGTTTCTTTATTTTTTATTATTAATTTCATAAATGATTACGCTTTTTCACATACATAACTACATATATATATACATAGAATATACATATTTATGTATATGGATTCTGAGAGAGGCGAAACGAAACGAAAGTAACTCAAACAAAACAATAATATTTCAATAACAATTAACATAGGCCAGCTCCGATCCGCTTTTAATCACGGACTATAATATTTACGTCACATATATATATATATTAATATATATATATATATCTCAGTAGTATGTACTTTATATAGTACGCCTGATCTAGTTCAGTGGTAAGTAATTTCCCGATCTTTAGATACTCGTTAACCGATCCATTTCCCAATCCTGGCATTATTTTTGGTTTTTCGCGGGGACTACGAATTTTGGATATATGTTTGGATATATATAGCCCCCATCCGTAAGCCCCCTTTGCCCTGGCAAATTGCTTTCCCTGTGTGTGTGTTAGTGTGTGTCTGTGTTGATGTTGGTTTTTTGTGAGCCTTTTTTTGTTGTAAATGTAATTGTATAAATTTCCAAAAAACAAAAAAAAATGCCTAACTGTTTTTGTTTTTTTGTATTTTTTTTTTTGCCCAGTAACGCCAGCGTTACGTGATTTATATATGTATATATAATATCTCCGATTCTCCAACCAACACGATTGAAATGCCGAAATTGGTAGAATTGTCTCTCCATCGTCCAGTTATCCTTCGGCATCTCAATTGGCATATCCTTTTTCTTTTGTTTTTAACAACCGTCGCCAGCGCGTATTTTTGTTTATTTTTTTTTTGTATTTTTAGTATATCCTTTGTATATGTTTTGTATTTTTTATATTCATTTTTGTCTTTGGTGTTTTTCATTTCCGTTTATAGTACAAAACTTTGCCATTTCAATCGATTTTTGTAATTATACTTTCTTCTCTCAAAGTGTTTTCGGTATTCCTGCTTTTTGGTTTTTTTTTTTTTTCAATATATATATATATATATATAGTTAGATACATTTATGTATGTATAATATATATATACTATCTTTTATGTATATTATTATTTAGGTTATCTCAAAAAAAAGTTTTTGGATTTACGGCTAAACAGCACAACAAACAGTTTTCATTTTTGGTTTCTCATCTAGAACTCGTAATTCCCCAAAAAATTTGGCCAACCTGTGCTACAAATGCTGATCTCTCCTCCCCTATATAAATTTTAGTTTTTAGTTTCTTTTTTAATCTGTATATGTATATATTTATGTATATATATCTCTCTAGTTAAGTGGGTATTATCCTTGATGACACATGACCGGAGCTAATACATAGACACTACATAACTCTAGGTGTATTGTGTGTGCATATTTAAATATATATATATATTGTTTAGTTTTTAGTTTACTTTTTAAATAGATATATACACTGATATAATTTGCGGCACACTTTCGGGGGAAGGGAGTGGAAAAAAATCAGACAGACCTTTCGGAAATCCTAGGTGCCTCTTAGATACAACTACTAAGTATTCCTTCTTTGTTTTAGTTTCTTTTTTTTTTGTCAATTTCAGTCAAAATTGAGTTTAGCTAATGGTGATAGAGATAGACAGATTGCTAGATAGAGACAGGGGATAGTATATAGAGAGAGAGAGACGCGGGAATACGCGGGTATTTTGTGGATTTTTTTGTCTTTTCTAACAATTACATTTAGATACTTTTCGATTTTCGATTTTTAACTATAAATTGCTTGTTTCATGATCGCCTCCTGTCGAAAATGATGATGCGGATTCTACTGGACTTTAAATTCATCGAATTACATATACACACACTGAGAGAATACACGTACAACATCTGGTTAGGTTAAGTTTCAACTCGATTATACATCAAATGTATATTTTTGGTGTGGATTGTTTGGTGTACCTCTAGATCATATATCATATATCCTCTATATATATATATATTATATGTTCGAGTACGAGTAGGCATATAAATGTATATATGTTGCTTTGGTTTTGCGGTTAATACTCTGGTTAGTTACATAATCATAGCTATAGACATGCACCAGCTATCTGTATATCGGAAACTCTCTCTATAAACGCGACTACTTCTTCGCTTCCACTTATTTTTCTGTCAGTGTGCTCCATTCCGGTTCTATGGTTCTGAAAACACATCACTCACAAGGGAAATTCGCATTACAATTACAATATTTACTTTACTTTTACTTTTTGTATTTAAGAGCAGAAAAAAAGTCATTTATTTTGTGTTTTTTTTTTTTTGTTGTTGTTGTTGTTTGTTTTTCATTTATTTCACTCAATTTGTTAAAGTAGCTTTTGTTTATGTTTTTTATTTAAGTTTGCCATGGACTTGCCGTCGTTTTTTTGTTGTTGTCGCAACTATTGGTATAATTAATTATTTATTTATTAATATATATATATATATATATGTTTTTGTATGTATATATATCTTGTATTTTTGCTGAAGGTTGATTAAGTTTTTTGACAAAAAAAAAATGTAAATCTGAAGCGCACATTTACAATGCTGCTTAAATTGCTATAAAGTATCTTGTTTTTATTTTTAATATTAATTTAATTCTTCCTTCTTATTTGTTTTTAAACTTCAACTTGTTTTTTTTTCGTCTTCAACAAATATAACTTTTCTGCGATGCCCTCGAGGACATGCAGTGCCTTTAGTGTTTAATGATATTTTTAGACCATCAAGGTTCCATGTTTTTCTCTTTTCAATACATCCTCTTCACTCACGTGTTTATGTAATAGTTATAGTTTTAATTTAAAAAAAAAAAACAATAGATAATAGATAATAATAATAACTATTTTAGGCGCGGATCCTGCCCGCTCAAAACACAAAAATGAAATATATAGCACTAGGTTCTTTGTGTGTGTGTGTGTGTGTGTGTGAAAAAAACGGTGAATAAACATAATTAGGGCACAATAAATTAATAACAATTAAAACATAATAATAATAAACAATAGATATATATATTTATGCGCTTCTAGAATTTGGCCTGCCACTTTTGAAATATTTTTTCGATCCACGCACCAGCGTCAGGATCTTGACTTTTCATATGCATATATATATATATTATATAGCGACCTCATATCCCCATACATACACAACATATATATAGTTCTATATCGGTCGGGTTTAGTTTAGGTATAAATAATTTGTATTATATAGCCAATGACTTTTTCGATTTCTCTAAACTTATTTTGTGTGTTTGCCATTCACTTTTAGTTTTTTTGGTTTTTGGTTTTTGCTTTTGGTTTTTTTTTTGTTTTGGAAAACTAAAAATTGCTTGTGCTTTTGTTTGTTTTTACTTTGTTTTTTGTTTGAAGAGTCTTTTGTTTGTTTTTGTAAATTGTGTGTGTTTTCGCAAGTAAAGTTCTTCAATAAATTCTCCATATATATTATATATATATATATATATATGCTCTTTCTCTCTCTTGTCTGTGTCTTGTATCTTGTCTCATTTCGTTTTTTGCTTTTGCATGTTTGCTTTTGCTTTTTGCTTTCTGCTTTTACTTCTTCTTTTTAGTTTTGTTCAGCTTAGTCACTAAGTAAATAATGATATAAGTAATATGTATAGCGAAAAATATTTGCGAAGACAGCGTTTTTTATTTACTTTATTCTTTCCTTAAATTTCCTCTTTTTGTTTTTAGTTTTTTTTTAACTTTTCATTGGAAGCAAATGAAATTGCAATTCAAATCGAAATCGAAATCGAACTTGAAATGGAAATTTTCTTTTTTTCATTTAATTTTAAAAAATTATCTTCTCTCCTTAATTTTCTCTAATTTCTCCTCTTTTCTCCTGTTTTTTTGGCTTTGTTTTAGTTTTTGTTTTTGTTTAGCTGCAGCTACTTTTGCTAGCTGCTTGATTTAAATTCGAGTCCAACATTTAAATTATTTACAAATAATATTTAAAAAAAAATGTTTTATATTATTTTTTTTTTATATATATATATATATGTATATATAGTACTATACAACTACAGTCTGGCTGTAGACTGCTAATGGGGTTAGGGCGGGGTTTCTGATTTCCATTTTGTTTTTTTTTTTTCAACTTGATTTACTTTTGTTTTTAGTTTTTGCTTTTAATTCACTGGGTTTCTTAAATTGTACAACAGTTTTTCTTAAACTTTGTCTAAATCATAAAAAATTCAATATTAAAATTTTAAATCAAAACTGATCGAGTTAGCAAAATATTAAAACTTAAAAACTCTCCTCTTAGGCTAAAAAAAATATGTTGAATTCCTTCTCTTCTCTATTTCCCTTTCAGTTTTTGTCAATATTTTAAAAGTTCGGTTTCTTTAGATATTTAATATTATTTTTTACTTTGTGCAAAGTTAACTCAAGATTACTCTTTGAATAAAAACAAAAAAAAAATCATTTTCCTACAAAGTTGCAACAAAAATCGTCATTTCTTTTCTAGTTTATGGGGGAGTTCTTAGTGGTTTCTTTTGGTAAATTCTTCTTAGTTTTAGATTTTCTTTTTGTTTTGTTTTTCATCAAATTGTAAGAATATTTGAAAGAATTACCTTATGAGCTTCTGCTTCTGCTTCTTTATCTGTATTCTGCACTTGCTTTTTCTTTTTTTAAGTGTATTCAACATCAATCTCATATTTCCATTAAGTAGATTTCTAAATTCCCCATTTTTTTTGTTTGCTTTTGCTTTTTGCGTTTTTTATGCTTTTTACTATGCTTTGTAAGTTAAACGGTACTTTCGCTATTGCTGTTTGGAGTTTGTATGCTTTTTAAACACTTGTTTTAAATATTTTCTTAGTTTTTTGCTTTTTGGTTTTGGTTTTTTTTTTTTGTCATTTTTTCCGAAGAGTTTTTCCTTGTTTTTTTTTTTTTAGTTTTTTTGGTTTTTGTTTTTTGTTTTTTGTTGTTTTTTGGTTGTTTTGTGTGGCTTGTTGATGTTGGGTGATGATGGTTGGTGGATCGTGATGCGATGCGGTGTGATGTGTGTTAATAGTAGTCACTAACGTAGTAGGAAAAAGTTGTGTGCCTTTTCCTGTAATTTGCGATAAATTCCCACGACTCTCCGTCACATTCCACCGTGCTGGTGCTGGTTTTGGCTGCCACCCGTCTTGTTGCCGCCAGCCACGCCCCCGCCAGCAGCGCCGCCCGCCAGCGCCGAGGTGGCAGTAGTGCCGGTGGTAGTGCTCGACGCAGCATCGGCCCGACTGTCAGCGACACTCTCATCCCCCTCCTCCAGCTCGGCGAGGTTCTCCTGGTCGGACTCCTCCAGAGTCACCTACAAGGTTTTATAATAAAAATCAATATTTCTTTTAAATAAAAATAAGAGGTAATACCTGAAAGCGTATCCTGTCCTCCTGGGGATTCTCATCGACGCCCGATGGCGGCGGCGACGGCGGTATCATGCTCTGGTAGTAGTCTCTGTTCTCTTCAAGCGTGTCGAGTATGTCCTGGGCATCCGGATGGACGAGGTCGGCCCAGGTCTCCCACAACGGGTGGACGATATAGTCAATGAAGCCCACCTGCGACTTCTCGATGGTGGCGTTGTGTCGGTCACACATCGGGCTAATGTCCATGCCCGATTCGCGCTCCTTGTCGCCCTGCAGGAAGAACTCCTCCATGAGGAGGGCCACCCAACGCTTGTAGAGCGGCAACGGCTTGGTGGGATTACTCAGATCGGCGCAATGCACCAGATTTTCAAGCACCTGTAAGACATAGTTCGGAATTAGATGGTTTTTCGGTGAGAAATCAACTACAACTGTGAGGGGGATACAAGGATTAAATGGCCAGGCCTTTTCAATCCCTAGACATATCCCTCTCTTACCTGTATGCGATCGGTGTAGTTGTCCAGCAGCAGGACCCCCGATCCGGCCACCTTCTTGGTTTCCACCATTGTCTTCAGGTCGGCCAGCAGACTCATGTGCTTGGACATGTCCGTGGACAGCACAATATCAATAACCATTTTCCTCAAAGTTTGGCGTTGTTTCCTGGAAACAATCACAGATAGTGTTAGCTATATGTTTTTCTGATCAAAGGATATGCAATATACATACTTTTGCATATTACAGAATATATCACATCCTTGATTTTGCAACAATTTAAAGGCAACAGCTAAATGATGATTTTCCAAAACAGATTCGTCATTGTACATTAATGCTAGTTCGGAACCTATTTTAAAAATAATCAAATAATATTTCATTAATTATTGATCATAAAATATATATTTAATGCAAGAAACTCACTTGAATTAACCAAAAACTGATTGGTTAGGCCGGGATGATCAACATCGTGGATACAAGCGGCGAACAGTGCCCCGCCCACCTCGAGCGGTGTGAAAACGCCCTCCAGTGCCGGTGTATTGAGTAGCACATTGGTGCTCTGTGTCACGTCGGCGGCATGAAGCGAATTGTGAAACGGATTGTCTTTGACGTAGTGGTCCTCCAGAGTAGTCATAAAGTTAAGAAAAGTTTTCGGTGGTATCATAAGACTGGTCAGTAATTCTCTACTCTGTAATGTTCAAGAGAAGAGTAATAGTTAGTAATAGTTGGTTTAGAAACTTCCTTCTCTCTTTTTTTTTTTTACCTGAAAAATGGTGTATGCCACACAGGTGAGCGGGCGGTTGACACTAAACTCGCCGATGCTAAATATCTGGATGCCCCACGTATCTAGTTCGCCGAGCAGAGTGCCCAGCTCGTTCTCCTTGGGCGTCTCCACACCGAAAGTGGGCAGACGTTCGCCGGTGAAGCTGTTGGTGTGCGAGAGGGGTCGCTTCACGCCGCTGATCTGCGACATGGGCGGCCCGCGGGGGGAGCGACAGCGATTGGCGGCTGCCCCTCCGGCGGGATGCTGTCCGCCAGTGCCACCGGCAGCGGTGGCGGCGGCATGTTCTGGATTTTCATCGACACGCAGCGATGGCAGGTCGAATTCTTGTTGTTTGTCTAAAAAAAAATCAAATAAAAAAGTTTTTAATTAAAAATTTAATGTTTTTTAGGAATTAAAAGATTTCAAATCTCCTAAAATGCCTCCCAAGAGTATGCTTTATTATTTTTTAAGCTTTATTGCCTACTTTTAGGCCTTGAAATTGAATTCAAACATCCAGAGATAAATTATAATTATGCAGGCAACTATCCTTTAAAAGATAAACCAATTTTTCCGTTTTTGTAGCATACTTTTAGCCACCCAATTTAAAGATTTAAAAAGTCCTGTTTTTTGTGGTGCCCATAAATATCATCTCTTGGATTTACGAATATTTTCACCGCAGTCTCCCACAAAAACTAACCCAAGTTGACTGACAACAGGCCAAAAAAGAGGAGAACAGAAGGAAAAAAACTACAGAATTCGAGTATAAATTCAAAAAGCGGAAAAGGACAAAGCCAACAAGGATGCAAATGTAAATTTAAATGTAGATATAGACCAGAGACACCAGAGTCCTTCGACTCGCTCTGCAGGAGCTCTGCTTGGCTTCTTATTTTGGTGCTTAAACAGCCATATAAATATTCAAGCGTTCGCAACGGCAAACAAGCAAAACTTTTACACTTTTTCCTACCCATTTTCCATTGAAAAATTGCATTGCCTACTTTTTGGCTCCCCAGCCTCCAGCCTCGTGCCTGCAATTGTTTGGTCTGCCGTTTGCTTTTGTTCTCCGAAAATGGGAACACCCAGAAAGAGACGAGAGCCAATTCAAATTGCCTGTGCATGAATTAATATTCATTTCAAATTCTAAAAACTAACTAAAAACTAACACATCAACAAATCTTTTTTTTTTTAGTTTGAATTTGAATTTGAAATATGAAATGCATGCATAATGCAAGTAATATTTGTGTTTTGTGAGCTTTCTTGGAATTGGTTTGTGATGGAATTGGTTTGCTAATTGCTCGATTTGTCAGGAATTCTCATAAAATGGAAATCTAAATCGCATCTTTAAAGATTTCTTTCCTTTTTTTGTTTTAAAGCCCCTCTGGAGACAAAAAAAGTTTCCTTTTGCCAACTCTATCAGCTTGACAACGCATAAATTTTCCCTGAAATTGTTTCAGCATTTTCCACACTTCTTGGCCAAGACTTTTCTCACACTTTGTTGGCCAGAAAGGAAAAAAAAATAAATGAAATTTCAAGCATAAAAAATGGAGAATATATTGGAAAGGAAATGTATTCACCTGATGTGTGCGGCAGCATCTTGTTTTGCATATGTTGGCAGCCCCCGTCCCCCGTCGCCAGTGCCCTTCCCACTTTCTACTTTCTCCGCCACTTTCCCCGGCTTTGGACTGTGATTCAGATTCCTTTTGCTTTTTCAACAGCGGAGGACATTGGCTGAAAGCTGTATTTTCCCCTCCAGCTGTGTTTTCTTTTTGTTGTCTCTCCCCTCCACCCCCCCTTTTTTTTGTGACTTTGGAGGTCGAGGCTTCTGTTTCAAATGAAGTGTTACAAATGGACATTAGGCAGCAACCGTGTGTGTGGGTGTGTGTGTGAGGGATATACCCCAAATGCGATTTTATGCTTGATAAACTACAACAACAACAAGCTAGTTGGGTTAGGCCTGAAAATTGTAGTGGAAAAAGGTGGCCAGTGGCCCAGGGAGCTCATATTTTCACAGCTAGGGGGTAGGTAGTTGCCTCTTTAAATTGATTTAATAAATTAAGCTTAAATCTAGTTAAATTTAAACTTTAAATCTAGATATTTAGCTAAGAAAATATGTAAATAATATTGTTGTGAAAATTTGAAACGAAGCTTTCATAAATAAATCAGAAAGTGGGCTAAATATTTACTTTTTAAAGAAACTTTCAGTAAAAAAGATTGTGAAAATCTTGTTCCAGTAAAAATATATTAAATAACTAATAATAACTAAAAATAACGATATATAAAGGCATTTATTATCACAAAAAAATAAATAATTACTTATAATTTCCTCATAGTTTCAAGAACCTTTAAAGCCTCTTCTAATCTAAAAATTTGAACAAAAAACTCCAACCTCAAGCTTAAAAATAAATTTAATATAAAAAACTCTGACATTCTGGCCTGAAAATAAAATTTAAAAAAAATGTAAAGCATTTCCCCCTACAGAACATGGCCAACAAAAAAAAAACTACAAAACCCTTTGTTTTACTTTCGGCCTACGCCTTTGGTTTTAGCCAAAAAACTCCCCCTACTCGCCTTCTGCCACTTTCTCCTCCCCCTGCAGCCCCCCGCCCCCCGCCCCCTGCTCTATGTGCTCAGTGAAGCAGAAATATGAACAAATGTGCAAATATGCCCAATCCCCGCCCGTCGGCAGTTCAGCCTTTTCCTGTGTCTCTACTTTTCTCTACTTTTATCCCCAGAAATTTCCCTTTTTTTTCCCTTGTTTTGGTCGATTTTTTTTTTCGGCTTTTACAACTCTTTTGCGAGGCTTTGGCCTTAGGTGCGGCACCTTTGTTAGTCCCACCACGCCCACTCGTTTAGCCGCCCACTTTTCAATAGAGATGAAACAAAAAAAAAGTAGCATAATAGTAGTAGTAGAAAAAAGGATTTTTAACTTTGTATTTAATCGATAAACTATCGATAAGATATAGTGCAAGAAACAATATATTATCGATAAATGGACACCAATAATTTTTTAAAATATTAAGCAACTTTTAGTTCCATTTTACTTTCAAAGTATTAGCTCTCCAAAGATTTTAATACTCCAGACATGCTTTTCCATTTCGATAATTACGATAACAGCGATGGGATTCAATCAATACATCGGAATTATCGGTCAGGAACAAAGTAGAAAAGCAAACAGCTCTGTCCGAGTACAAAAAATCACCCATTCCCGCAGAAAAGTGACACAAAAGTGGCTTTGGCTTTGGCTTTGGACACAAAAGCGTTAAGAGGACAGGGCTGGACTGGACTGGACTGGGCTGGGCTGGGTGGGTGGCTGAAAATGCTAATGGAGAGGGGCGTGGGTGGGTGGGGCGGTGGTGGCAATTGAAAAGAAGAAGGGGTGAGGAATGGGGAAAGGGAAGAAATGCGCAAAAGTGGGCGGATAGAGGTCTCCGCCCGGGGGCTTGGTTCGCAGGTTAAACAATGAAATTTCCACTTCATCTGTTTTTATGCTGCTCTGCATAATTTCATTTTTCACTTTCAATTCAGAGAAAGAGGGAGATATCACCAAAAGAGGGAGATGGCGATAGGCTGAAGAAGGGCTAACAGAAAGAGATAGTGTTAGGTCTTGTAAGCCCCATTTAGGTATTATTCCAAAAACTATTTCAATAATATTTTTAGAGTATTACTTTTTCGACTTGATTTCAAAGAAATAAATAAATATTCTCTTTTTTTCTGATGATTTCCCCCCCTTGATTTGCATAAGTCAGCCACCCAGCCAGCGAAAGTTGAAGCCACAAAACTTCTCGAATAACTTTCGAGGGTGGTGGAGGCTTAACCCATTGATAGTCATAGTTTCTGCCATTGACGATGAGGCGGAATGGAGAACACTGGCATTGGGAAAATCTGGGTAGAAGTCTGATTGCAAAATCCCAGCATCCGAGGTGAAGCAGAAATGATTCGAGTGTCGGGGCTTTTGGATTGTTGTGCAATTGTTTTGCAAAAAGTTTTCCATCTTCATCTAGTTTTTCTTTTTTCCTTTCCCTTTTTTTTTTTTTGCAAACCCCACCTCCTCTTTGGAAATGGGAAATAAAATTGCCATCATTAGATGAATCGATAGATGGTTTGAGGTTTATAGAGGTATTGCTTTTCTGTAAGTCTATTTTCCAAGAGTTTTTTACTGGCTAGGCCCTTAATTTTAAAATATTTTATATTTGTTTCTGTACTCACCCAAAAATGTGGAACATATATATTCGGAAATCTGATTTCCCGATCTGCTGGACTCGCTGAAGTGTGACAGCTCCTTGTTGAGCATCCGTTTGAACTAAAAATGAGAAAATAAATAGTTGATTAACTAAATGTAATATTATTTTGTTAAAACAATTATGTTACATTAGTTATCTTACTACTAGATATATATAATATATTTATAATATTTATGTTTGTAAATAAATTTAATTCTAAAACGAATATACACTTTTTTGAGGACCTTCTTGGGTCTCTTAAGTACAACCTATGAGAAGCGAGTAGAAGGGCGCTTTTATATAAATAATTTTTACTTTCTTCTAAGAAGGCTTTCTCTTGGCTTTTTAAACTATTTATAACACTTAATGCTATGTTTAAGTGTTTATATAATGTATATAATGTAATAAAAACAAGAAATAAAGCTCATTCTTCACAATACTTTTAATATTTGACTCAAAAATGATCTCAAAAATCATCAAATCATAACTTAAAAGACCATTCTTAGAGACTCACCTTAAGAGAGGCCATGTCGGAGACACTGCGATGGGTCTGGATCGTCTCCAGCTGGTCGAGGCACCAGTCCAGCTCCTCGATGGTATCGGTCGCCAGCCGGGTGTAGGCCTCCTCCCCCTGGGAGAGGGGTACTCCAGGTGGGTTAGCCGTGCGGGCAGCCGTCGAGGATTGCGTGGGCCGCCTGGATCTTTTTTGATTAATACACGATATTCCCAAACACACACACGCACACACACACACACATAGAGAGAGGGTGGGGTGGAGAGGGAGAGAGAGAGAGGAGGTGGGAATGGGGGAGAAGGCATAGGCAGAGGAACAAACAAACAAACAAACAAAAACAAACATTTAAGGGGGAACATCATGGAGGAAGCAAATGAAAAAATGAGAAATGTTTAATGATTAGTGCATAAAATAAAAAATCGTAATAAAATAATAAATATTATTATTTTTAGGGGTTGGGATAAGGATTTTATAAAAATGGAGTGTGGTGTGGTATTTTTTATACATTTTTTTTTTATTTTTTTTTGTTCGGTGACGTAGCATGGTTTGGTGAAATATTTAAAAAAAAAAAATTCACAACATTTAGATTTTTGTGATTTTTCAAAAGTTTCAATGATTTTTTTTTATATTTTATTTTTAATTGCATTGCAAACAAGACACACACATATTTAAAAATTAGTTAACAGAGCGAGACGGATACAGAGTGTTAGAAAAAGGCGGAAAGAGAGCGGGGGGAGAGAGCAGAAAAGAGAGAATAGACAGATAAAATATATAATTTTTTTTTTTTTGTAAATTATTATTTTTTAATGAGGGATATAGGGGGGAGGTGGCCTAACTGTTTACAGAAATCATGTTTCTTAAGGGGGGGTCATCATTGCTAAAGGGCCTGCAGAGGGTTAAGGGTTAATACAATCATAGCTTACTCAGGGGGTTTTTAGTTTTTGTTTATTTTTCATGCACATTTTTTATGTTATTTTTTAAGATTAATTGCAGATTTCCCAACAAACAATTAATTATTTTGTTTTATTTTTAGTCACAAATTAGTATTATTCCATCTTGCCTTAAAAAAAATCATTGACCTGTGGTTTTGTTTTCTTTTTTTGGCACTCGTGTTTGCATTTTTTTGTCTTTATTTTTGGCACTTTTATTTTTTTTATTTTTTTTTGCGTCATTTCATTGGAAGTATTGGGGGTCAAGTGGGGATATGTGCCATGAGCTTGCACCTTTAACCTTTATAAGGGCAAGGGTTCTATTCTTCTCTGACATATTTTTTTTTCGCTTTTTTTATTTATATTTTATTTTATTTTTAGACTTAGACCCTCAAAATATTCGTATTATTGTTAGTCAAGAGAGAGATGACGCTGGTTTCATTTTTTTATATATCTATTTTTTTTTTTTTTTTTTTGATTAATTAAAGTGTGAGAGACGCGACAAAAAACACACACCAAGAGCACAAAAATAGAGACAGAGATAGAGAGAGTGGGGCGGAAAGAGACAGGAGGTTAAGGCGAGCAAAGAGCAAGCAGCAACACTTATGGGGTTAAAAAGAGGGGTTACGGGGGCGGGGTTCTTGCTCAAAAACACTGACTGAGATATCACTTTAATTATTTTTGAGGTCAAGTACACCTTTTTTTTTTTTTTTTTTTTCAAATTGAATATCTCCAGGGGTGTAGGGGGCGGGGGGTGTCAGAAGTGTCAAAGGGAGGGTGTGGATGGGTGGGCGTTGGACTTGGTCAAGGTCACCACACACTTACTTGTTTGATGCTGGAACATTTGTCAGACTTAATAAATTGTTGCGCACTGAACGTAAGCTGGCTAAAATTTGGGCGAAAGGCGTCACAATGAGATCCTCGCCATGGCTGTAAAAAAATTTCAAAAATAATATTCCATTAATTCATAATCTTCATCTTAAAAACTAACTAGAGAAGTTAACTTAAACTTAATCAAGAATTACAATAACTATATCTTATGATGGAAGCAAATAATAATTTCAAAACATGCAGAGTCTTAATATTTTTGTAATTATTTTTTAATTATTATTTAAAACAAGAAACCCAAAACTTAATCAACCTCTCCGACATCTCACTAATGCAGAAAACACTTTGATGCGTTTGCCAAAAATGTGTGAAGAATTTTAACCAAAAATAGTTTTTTTTTTAAATAAAAATTTTTATAAAAAATTTATCAACATTTTTCTAACTAATTTAGAATTTTAGTATTTTGTGTGTTGGGAAAGCAACTTTAAAAGTTTTGTGAAGCATTCATTTTGAGTAGAATTTAAATGACAACTGGGAAGCAGGGTTTCCAAGAACACTTCTTGGAAAGGAAAAGGTCATCCCACGTAGGAAAAAAGGACGCCATAACGACGCCCAACTTTTTTCTGGCCATTTTTTTATTTGTTTTTTTTTTTTTTTTTTTTTTTTTTTTTTTTTTTCATGAAAGCATTTAAAAATTCTACAGAAAATTGGTAGGACATTCGAGGAAAATGGTAACAGAGGAGGGGTTTGTGGGTGGGGGCTCCCACGAGCCACTTGGCTCGGAATTTTGAACGTTCTGTGCCAAAAATAAAACAAAAGGAACCCGAAAAATTAACAGAGAAAAAGCGAAAATAGAAATAGACAAGCCGAAACGAAATAGTACGCAAAAAAAAAAAAAAGAAAAGTTGACAAACAAAAAATGGCATAAATTAATAATAATAAAACACAAAAATAAAAAAACAAGAAACACATCTAAAGAGATATAGATGGGGGAGGCAGACGTGCGAGGGCGTGTACACGGTGCGCATTAGTGACGTCACAAAAATTGCTTGGAGACTACAAATTAAAAACAAAATAAAAGAGAAATTAAAAAAAAGACACGAAATGGCGCCAAGGAATTTTAATTAAAAGAAAATAAAGTTTTTTGTGGGTTTATTTCAGAGAAGAACTATTAAAAAATAGACATGTTTATTAATAATTTATAAATAAATAATGAAAATCATTTAGATATTTAAATATTTCAAGGAATAATACATATTTTTAAATGTGAAAACTTTATCTTGAAGTTTTTTTTTTTTTGACAAAAGTGCTTTGAAAACTGTATAAGAGTTCTATTATATTGAATATTTGGATAGTTTGTTATAATATTTTAATTGTAATATTTAAGCACTTAAGTTTTAAATGCAAAAAATATTTCAAATTATAAAAATATGTTATTTATATTTTAGAAGGTTTTCTTCTTATTTCCTCATCATGCTTTTTTAATTTGAATATCTTTTTTATAATATTTAATTATGTATTATAAGTCTGTTTATTTTTTACAGTGCACAAGGACTTTAAGGACTACTTCAACCGCTAATTCCGTCACTAATTTTCCACTTGCACAAATTGCCAGACAATGAAAAGCAATTGAACTAAATAATGAGGAAAACGCGGAAAATTAAATATGGAAAAAAGTGAAAATGAGAAATGCTGAAAATGCTGGAAAAATGTGAATGGAAAGTGCTGGCCATTTTTTTGACGCATGTAAAAGTGACCTCCTTTTGTGGCCTTAACCACAACAACAATTAAAAACAAAAATTGAAAAAAAGTACATCAATCGCAGCTCATTTACAGGCTTTCATGCTCTTTGTGGTTTAAGGTTGAGTTCTGTGCTTTTTTTTCAGCTTTTTCCCCACATTTCTCTCAGCGCGCCCGTCTTGTGCCCAACACATTTCTGTTTTGTTTGCCTGATTTTTGGCACGTCGCATATATCTTTCAAAAATCGGACCAATATAACCCTGCTGCTGCAATTGCAAGATAAATTACCATTTTCTTTTCTTTTTTTTCTCATTTTGTTCTGTCTTTTTTTTTTTTAGAGCAATAACCCCTTGAAAAATACAAACATTTCCCTTTGAAACCTTTTTGTTAATTTCCCAACTTCTGTACTAATTAATTTTTATTCTTTTTCTATTTTTTTTTTGTGTGCCAGCTAGGCTCAATTATTTCTTGCCACTAATTTGTCATTTAATTTGAGTTAAAAGGCTGGTACTGGTTCTGGTTGTGGTTCTGGTAAAAAATAAATGACAGACTGCCGGGCCAGACAATTCTTAGAAAGTTGATTTCTTTTTTTGTCCTCCAATTATTTTTGGGCTATTAATATTGCGACGCATTTTCCCCCAAAAATGTGTTGACTTTTTAGTTGAAAACACAATGACTCACCACAAAAATAATTAAATATCAAAAGAGAAGGTGTTTCTGGCTAGACTTTAATTCAATTAAGGGCTTCTGGGAAAAAGAGACCTAGTTTCTATGAAGTAATTGGAGGTAATTAAGTTTCTTTAGTGTCTTAACTTTAAATAAAAAATAAGACAAGAAGACAAGAAAACTATTCTTCTTAATATTCGTCTTCTGATTCCCCCCATTTATTTATAGACACTTTTCACACACAATTCTCGTAATTTCACAAATCACTTCACAAATTTCAAAATAAAATTCTAATAAATAGAAAACACTTGTGCGCTTAATTCGTACGAAATGGGGATTTATTCGATTTGTGCTGATGTGTCACAGAAGCAGAAAATAAATTGCACTTCTCCCCTCAAATCGATTTGGGATTTCATTTTGGGTTTTGTGCGAAATCCATAGATCATAATTAATAAATTTGTATGAAAAGACTCGGAAGACATGGCATTTTTTTCGTGGTGTCATTAAATTGGAACATAAACATGTATAGGAGCTGAAGAGCAGATATACATTTCGATTCCTATTATAAATGTATATACTGAAAGACATATAGGTATGAATGGCAAGTGAACTATTTTGAGTGCTGGCCATAAATGGCCCTGATCCGCTTAAGATATAAACTCTCGATCGATCTATATCCTACCTGCGCTGTGACTTAATGGAGAACATGTTGTCCCGATCGGCGAGTATAGTCACAGCCAGATCGTCCTGCAGAATCGAGGGTATCATGTTGAAGAAACTATGGACCCGCGGCAGCGATTGCGAGCCTGCCGAGTTCTTGTTCAGCATTTTGGATGATTTTGTTTTTAAATTCTAACACTCGAGAATTAAGTTTTTAACTTAAGACACATACAAAAAAAAAGGGGGAGTAGTATATTCAACACTTTTGGCCCTCTAGGGCCCACTTTTGTGACAAAACTCTTATTCTTTTTCCGCTTTTTGGATAATTATTTCAAAAATAATTGGTAGTTTTTACTAAAATTGATTTTCTTGCTTTAGTTTTTGTTATAAATATTCAATAATTAATATTTAATAATTTGTTAAATTTATTTTGAATTTTCCGCGACCGCACGCTGGCCGAGAATGAAGCGCGTCCCGCGGCGTGGATGGCGAAAATACAGAAGCCAAATACACAAATCCACAAAAGCGAAAAACACAAATAAATGAACAGAACCGAGCAGAAAAATAAGAAAAATTATAGTAGCGACAGAGCTGAGAACTCTGAACTGAGAACCGAGAACCGAGAATCGAGAACCGAGAAATGAGAAAAGAGCAGAGATATCCAACGTAACGTAAGAAACAAATTATATTCAACTTAAAAAAAAAAAAAAAAAATATTAAAAAAAAATTCATTTCTACTCGCGTGTGTGTCATTTTCATTGCTGTTCTTACAGATGTGTGTGTTTGAGTATTTCTTTTTATTTTTATTTTTATTTCATTCTTTTTTTTTTTGCGCGCGCGTAAGATTTTTGCTTGCTTTTCATCTTCATCAGGCACCGCAGCAACAAAAACAACGTAAACACGAACAACATTTGCTCAATTATTCAAATACAGGGTGCCTTGTCCCCTAAAAGCTACACTTTTCATAACTAAATGCCAGTTTATGGCTTTGGGTTGGGAAAACCAGTAGCAAAAACCCACAACTATTAGGTAAAGTGTTGGGTTAATGGCCCATAACTGTCTATCTTTCAACTTCATTTTTCATAACCTTAAGTATCCATAAAAGTTATGTAGAAATACTTTGAATTTTTTATAATAAAATGGCATTTTTTACTAGCTTGAGATTATGAGAAGCGTGGAGAAGGGCGCTCTTTGTTTGGTATTAAGTTTATTTATTAAAAATACTAAGCAAATTATTAGTATTAAATACTAAAAGTACTCTTTCATATTTATTAAGTACTCCCTATTAATTATTATTTTTTAAACCTTTTTTTAGATATATCTTAATATTTCTCGAAATTTCCCTAACACCCTGTTGGCCTACTGTATGGTGTCCTTGCCCATCGTCATCATTATTATGTAGATCATTATAATTGTGATTATTTCGAATCGTGTCTAAAGTTCTTTTGGTTCAAACACAATTTTTTTCAATTTTATTTTCATTATTTTTCAGTTTGTCTCAGTCTCTTATTCGTGTTGTGATCCCCCCTAGACGCCGTCACTGCTTTCTCGCAGCATTCACCTCACTTACCTACGCTAATGTTTAATAAATTCTCCAACTCTCCCTTGCTCTTTCCAAAGCTGTGTGGCCCTCTCTTTCTGTTTGCCTTCAATTGGCATTTTAGTTGGCACTTCGATGATTGTTTTTGTTGCTCTTGCTTCTTGTTAGTATTATTATTTTGTTGTTGTTAGTGTTGTTGCTTCTGCTGCTGCAGCTGTTGGCGTTTGATTAACGCTCATTAGCGTCAACAAAAAAAAAAAAAAATAAAGAAAGAAAGAAAACTACGAAGCGAGCACATCAATTTTTAAATACGGCAATTATTTGAATATCTTTAGCTTGTTGGAAGAAAAATGCGCCAGTTTCTGCTCTCATTCATTCCCATCAAGAGATGTAGATGGGGAGATAGAGAGAGAGTGGAGAAAGAGCTATTATTAAGAGGAAGGTCTATTAATAATTCAGTTTTTGGCTTGAAACTCTTAATTGCAGAAGGGCACTTGGCTAGATATCACGCATACGCAGTGTGTGACAAAGATTTTGAATGAAATTTTAGTTTATTTAATTTTTTTATTGATTGACAGTATTTTATCATTAATAATATGTTTATTTTATTTTTAACTCTCACCTAACTCCCCTAAGAGTTCCATCCACCACAAATATTACGCATACGCAGTGTATGACAAAGTCTTTTCATGAAATTACAGTTTTTTATTTTTTATATTAATTGGAAATATTTTATCTTTATTTACTTAATATTTTATTTGATTATTTGAATTTTTAAACCCTCACTTAACTCCCCCCCAAAAGCGCCACCCACAACAAATATCACTCATACGCTGCGTAAGCCCAAGACACATTCCTAATGATTCTGTTTTTGTTTGCGATTCCTCCGCTCGGCAAGCAGAGATTTTAGGTCAACAAAGTGCACCATTTAACGCATTGACTAAAGTGATTGTTGCCATTACAATCCATCAAGGCGCTTGTCTGGGATAATTTTTTGGAATATTTCGGACAACAATCGGAATCAGAATCGGAATCTGGCAACCAAATCTCCGACTGCAGCCGCCCAGGGGAGAAGATTTATGGGAATTATGCAATCAAACAGTTGCTGACCACATTTCGAATGAGCTGCCTTGAGAACTAGTCAACTACAACAATTTAAAACGTCCATTAAAACGTATAATAAACAGAGCAGAAGCTGAAGGAGCTTGTGCTTGGCTTAACCCTAAGAGGGAAGTGTTTCCTGGAGTGAAACACGTTTAGTCAGGTTATGGTCCAATGATTCAAAGACATGTGTTTCTTTAAAAAGTTAAGGCTGGAAATTGTTGGTTCTTAGTTGATTTTTTTTTTCATAAATTTAGACATGTTTCGATATATTTATAATCAATTTTTGATCATTTCGATAACTCAAGGGATTTGATTTATTTTTTTTCTATCAAATTAAGTTTTTTTGGGTAAAAGTTTGGATAAAATTGGATAAGTTTTTATAAGAAAATAAAAAGTATTGATATATTGATACAAAATCCGATAACTTCCCGATAAATATTCTTATCGATATAATAAATTCTGAAACCCTTTACGATTTTAATCAAATCTTGCGCAATTATCTCTTCAAATAAGTCCATTTTATGCCTAGAGTCTAGAGCCTGAGAAAATATATAGATATATCCCCTGGCCATAGCCAGCCCGATATTAAAGCAGTTCATTTGCATTTCACTTTTCGCTCGGCACAGCCATTTTGCATTTTCCCCCAGCCAGAGTCTTTTTTGTCTGCCATTGCCATTTCCATGCCACGTACTTTGTGCTATAAAAAGAGATCCCCCTCCTGCTCCTGCTCCTGGGTGTGAATGACAAATCTGCAATGTGCAATGCATTTTTATATACACATATACATATATATATAAAATATGTATATGGAAGATGCACATGTGTATATTAAAGCTAAAATTATGTGGCCGCAATCACGACGACTGCTCACGTATATAGCGGATATATTATATGCGCTTGTAGGTGCATATAACAGACACATATATAGCACTTGGGAATCATAGTCAGGCACTCACACTTTAGGCAATTGAGGCGGCGCTGAGCGAAAATTTAATGCACGGGAAAAAATTATATTTTATTTAGTTGGAGCGGGCCGGGGGCAGGGGGGGCAGAGAGTGGAGTGGCATTCCTCTGCTTGAGCCATATATTTTATTTTGAGTTTGATGTGTGTTTGTGCCAGATTCTCTCTGCTTGGGTGCCATGCTGCGTACGTTACGTATACGCCTAGTAGTACGTTCGGGCAAGATGGCACACTGCATGTGGCCACCTTTTTTGGGGCAGAGGCAGAAGCAGCGGGAGTTCCCCTTGATTGACTTCTGTCAGCAATTATTCCGTTTTATTTATTTTGCGGTGAGTTCGCCTTGGCAGTTGGCGACAGGAAATAGGAAATGCTCTTCACATTTTAAATTAGCTTGGCCTGCATTCAATAATTCGAGAATCTTGTTCGTCATCCGATGTGAGAAATTCCTCAGCTCGCCTTCTGACAAGCTCGTGACTCTCGACAACAATCGGACTCGGAATGACTCAACAGATATGCCCAGCATGTGGGGAGGATGCATAGGATGTTGCCACGGCGATGATTCAATTTCTATTTTATTTTCAAGAATATATTCAGAGAAAGTTCAGAGTTCAGTGAACCAAGAAGACAATAATTGTAATTCATTTTAAATATTTTTTAAGTACAACCCAGAAATAGAAACTTACCTTAAACTTAAACTTAAATAATAATATCATGCAAAAAAATTAAAAAATAAAAATAAACACCACATGCAGGGCGACAATAACAAGACAAGGACATTAACGACAACGATACTAGAGACAGGCAACAAGACATAACGATAGAGATAGATATCATAGATAGAGATAGATGGATAGCTAGATAGATAGATAGATAGAGAGAGAGATAGCGCTGGGGTGGATGAGATCTCTCGGCATACGTACGATCGGTCAACGAGTATAGAGGCTTCCTGCTCTTTAAACCTGGAAAAAGGGTTACAATCTTAATAAACAACGATAATACAGACAACAATCATAAGATCACTAAGTTATATATAGGATATAGAGATATAGAGGGGGTTAGAGTAGAGTCGCTAACAAATAACAGGAGGATACCAGATAGGGGATCAGAGTGGAACTAAAAATAAAACACAACATAAGGAGAAACAATTAAGAAACAGATTTAGATTTTAGTTTTTTTTATTTTTGGGAAAATATTTATCTCTTAGGATTTAATCCGAGCTAGTGGCAGTAAGATTTTAGGCTTCTTCTATATCTTTTAGGGATTTTCAGACCAAAAATACCATTATTTATTCTGGTATTATAATACCAATAGTACCAGAGACCTATTTTAAAACAAAATATACTTCAAAGATACCATTTTCTAGCCTATTTCACTTTCGAATTTGAAACTTTTGACTTGAAATTAAAATAATTTTATGATTTTTTAAAAATATGATTTAAAAAAAATGGTTTACATAGTTTTTTAATATTTAAAACAAAAATAAGTAGAAGAAAATATATAATTTTCACTTTCAAAGTTAAATTTTAATGAAAGCCAAGCATTTTAGAATAAATTTTAAGAGTTTTTCCATTTAATAAATAAAAAACAATTATTTATAGTTTATAAATTATAAAAATAATTTATAAAATGTATAAATTTATAAAAGAAATAAATAAATTTTTTTGTTTCAAAAAAGAGTATATATTCCCCATTTTTTAAGTCCCAAATCAACTTGACATGTCATTTTTTTCAGTGTATATTTCCCTGAGAACCTAATTGATGCGTCACGTGCCAAGTGTGGTTTCGGGGGGGTGGTGGTGCTTGTAGCTGGTGGCCTGGAGGGCCAATGGTTGGGAGGAGTCGGCAACCCCCGGCTGGGACTTTCGCTGACGCAGACAATGACCCCGCCACATAGATCACCGCAAATCTGCCAAATCGTGACGTCATTCCCATAGCGTACGTCACAACCGACAGACAGACAGACAAACAAACAAATCGAGAATAGAAAAAAACAAAAACTCGAAACAAAAAATTGAAAACTGAAAACAGAGAGAAGCCAACGCCGACTGCCACAAAAAGTCGAAGTTGAAGTGTTGACATTTAGGGACATGGCCACCCAGCCACGCCCCCTATTTGGCAGCAGACATGGCCGCCCATTTGTCTCTTGCATTTAGAGAACAAGTCTGTGGAAATGTCATTGAGAAGCGAGCCAGAAAGGGGGTTAGGGGGCGGTGGCTTTATGTAATGCAAGATGGCCAAGTCAATCAAGTTGGCTTTTGCCATTTAATTACGTAAGAGGTCTGAAGACTTTTTACTATATTTTAGTATAAAAAGTACTTCCAATCTTAAACCCACAAACCTCCATCTCTGTATCAGAGATAACCTCACTTTATTTGGCCCAACACCTCACTTAACCCACTCAGCCGGCACTCAATCCCACTCGACTCTCCACACTTAACCCATGCCACAGCGCCCACAGCCCACTCAACCCGCTTAACCCGCAGTTAACCCGAGAAGCTCAAAAACTAACCCGCAATCAGCTCGGGGCACCCAACTGATGCAATTTGGAACTCGGAACTCGAACTCGAACTCAGACCCCAAAAAACACAAAACAGAACACAGAACAGATGAAGAAGAAGTCCTGGCAACTCAATTAAAAGGATTCCACCTCCTCCTCCACTTAATGTGCAATGCCTTCAATGGCGAGACTTTGGAATCCAATTTCCATTCTGCTGCCACTGCTTGCCTTCAGTTTTGGAATTAATGGCGACACACAAGTTGCAGCAACAATTTCAACTTCCACACTGTTTGGCTCGCTGGCAGGATGAATGGCTAAAGGAATTGCCATTTGCATGGCAGGAGCAGGAGCAGGAGGTGGGTGGCGCAGGTGGGCTACGGGTCGAGGGGGCGGTAAAACTTTATCGAGCCAACACCTGACACAGTTTGCGGCTAAATTAATGCCCGGTCTGCAGTACACGTCTCAGATAGCTGATTATTTCGAAAGGAGAAACCAAACTAAACACTTTGCCAAGCCAAGGACTTCCAAGGACTTTGTCACTCAAATATTTAAAAATATAGATGCACTATTTTGTTATTATTTTTTTATGCAGGTTTATGGAGAATCAATCTATAAACCTTTTAAGGTACTCCGCTTCAAGATCGGATCAAAGTTGGATGAGATATAGACTTCCCAATGGGCCATATGTGCGCATTCCGGTTTTCCGAAGGGGTTTCATCGGAAAAATTCGAAAAATAGGGATCCAAAATTTTGTTTCCAGTTTTTGATGCAGATTTGTGGGGAATCTATCCACAAACATTTTAAGGTATTCTTCTTGAGAATCGGATAACAATTGGCGGAGATATAGCCTTCCCAAGGGGCCATATGTGGAGATTCCGGATTTCCAAGGGGTCCATCAGGAAAATTTTGAAAAATGGGGATCCAAAATTTGTATCTGGGGTTTTGATGCAGATTTGTGGGGAATCTTTCCACAAATCGATTAAGGTAACCCGCTTGAAGATCGGATGGAAATTGGGAAAGATATGGGCACCGTAAGGGGCCAAGTATGGGTATCCAGGATTTAGCAAGGGGGTCCATCAGAAAAAATTCGAAAAAAGGGATCCAAAATTTTGTTTCCTGTTTTTGATGCAGGTTTGTGGGGAATCGATCCAGAAACATTTTAAGATATCCCTCTTAAGAATCGGATCGAAGGTGCCAAAGTTATAGACAGGATAGTGCATGTTGATGAATAATTCCCGATTTCGTCACAAAATTTAAGGAAGAATTCCTGCCAAGGTAGCTCTTAAGGATCAAAGAAACTAATACAAATAGCCTAGAGTTTCCGGGGAAAGAAATCAAATGCTAGAATACCTGAAAAATGGCTCTTGCGAGAAACAGTGGCCTCCTGGCGACAGAAATCTATTTTCCCGGTAGGCCTTTCCCCGGAACTCGTAATCCTACACCCCCTGAGAGCATGCTCCCATTATATGTATTTCTTTGTCGAGAAAAACATTCCACTTAACTGCATCTATTATTGTTGTTATGATTATTCATGGGGTGGGAGTGTGGGGGGTGGTGGGTGGTGGGTGGTGGTTCGTGGGTCGGGGGTGGGTGGAGGCTGGGGGGAGGGTAGGCTGGCTGTCGAAAAATGTGAGAAGGAACATCCCGAGAACAAAATATTATGACTAATTGTGAGTTGTTTTGCTCAAATGACGACCTTGACATTTACGTAGTATATGAGGGGGGTGGGAGGAGGGCGGTGGGAGTGGGTGGGTGGTGGCTGTGAGACAGCCTCAGACAGTCGGCTAATTATTTGTTATTAGTGTTGAAATCTTTATGATTTCTTCGGCTCACCCACAAAACTTGGTCGTCACTCAAAGTTATGGCTTTTCTCGGGCATGCCCCCTTTCCCCACTCCCTCCCACTGTCTTTCTCTCAGTGTAGTTCAGTGTGTGTTTGTAATTGACAGCTCATCAAGAACATTGTTTGAAAGTGGCAGGCCCCAAGAAATATTCCAACTTGATTGAAAGCAAACGCAGCGTGCGCTGAAAGGTGGAGATTTCGTGGCAGAGGGGTGGGGGAGGGCTATTGGTGGAAAGCCATCCCTCCCCCAGGGGTGGGGTGGACAGTTTGGCAGGCCCGAAAACTTTGAAGGCAGACAAAAGTTTTTGGCTTCCAACACACAACGATGGCGATGGCGACGGACAAATGCAAATTCCGATGCTGCCGCCTGCCAAAAACATTTGAATTTGACCGTAACGGGAGTCCGCTTTCAACAACAACAACAACAGCAACAACAAAAACTAAAATAAAAAATAAAAATGGCTTTTAGTTTAAAGAGTTTTTAGGTTTTGTTTCCATAAAGTTTCTTCAAAAAACTCTCAACAAAGTTGGTTTAAAAAAAAAAAATAAACCACACTACCTCTTCTACAAAAAAAATATAAAATATTTATTATCCCTCACTGAAACCAACTTAAAACTTCCCAAAACATGTATTTCAATGGAACCCCCTCTTATGAATAATATTTCCCATCAAATTCCCCATAAATCCCCATAAATTCCCCGTTTTCCCTCCAGGTTCTTCAGCTCTTGGCTCTTCAATAAACAAAAACCATTCAGAAAGTATTAAGAATCGCCTGTTTCCCTTTCCGCAGCTGCTGAAATGCACTTTCCACTAAATGCCCAGATATTCCACCATTCCCCCATTATTGCGAAAGATTCCGAGTGTTGGGGGTAGCCTTGTTGCATCGTACATGGCCTTTTGAAGATCTCTCTCGCTTACATAAATAATCTGCGATCTATATTTCGAAAAGGGCGAAGAGAGTGGAGAGCGGAGAGTGGAGAGCGGAGAAGGGGGGGCACTCACTCTTGGCGTTTTAAAAATGTAAATATTTTGCCAAACGCCCTCTCAGCCCCACCCCCCAATTTTCCACTTTACGCCCACTTTTCTCATCATCCGCCAAAAACTCATCTATATTTTCAGATTTTTTTTTTTTTTTTGCATCTTGATGATCATGAACAGCCTCCCTATAAGTAGTTGTTGTTGTTGCTGTTGTTGCATGTGTAATTAGGTGTTATTGTTTTTGTGCATAATATGTGAGTTAGTGTGTGTAGGGGTGTGTGTGTGTTGGCCCCATTGACGCTGCCAAAAACGCATAAAAAAATGGGGAAGGCAGGGCGCTGCACTCAAAAACACAGAGACTTGCCAAAAAATAAAAAAAAATAATACTAATACCAACACACACACTCACACTCACACACATACAGAAACATGCCCCGCGAAACAAAAACAAGATGGCGCACCAGGGGAAAAAAATTGCATTTCCGGCCTCAGTGTTACATAACGCGTTTTTGGCCATGCATGTGTAATGAGCGGATTTTTCAAGGGGGGTTTTGTGTTTGTTTTTTCAAAAGGGGGGGAGGCCACTCTACTGGTACTAGTACTGCTATCCGGGACTAACTAATTGAAGTTGAGGGCTGTGGGCGGGCCAGAGCGAGAGAGACAAAAATATGTCATGAATTGGGCAAAGAAACTTAGAAAAAAAAGTAAAAAAGAAAAATAAAAAATTAATAAAATAAAGATATAAGAAAAAATAAATAGAGATCCTAAAAAAAATAATCTTTAGAAAAGTTTCAAAATAAAATATATATTTTTTACTTTTATGTCTTGCTTTTGTGTCTATACTTTGTAAAATATTTTTAAATTTTAAATAATTAATAATATTAATTAAGGAATAATTTTACAAATATGTTAAATAAATCATAAATCATCATGAAACTTTTTTAAATTTTATTTATAAAAAAAAAAAATAAATAAAGAAAGAGAAAATGAAAAATAAAATTGTAAAAATTTACTCAAAAATAAAACATTGATATTATAATTTTTACATTATAGTTCCCCCTAGTATAGTCAGTAATAGCTTTAAAGAAATTAAATTTCCCTTCAATTTCTAAACCAAATAATTCCCATTTCCAATGAAAACAAAAGTCCTTTCCACTAAACTTTTCCTCCTCAAAAAAAAAAGTACCTGCGTATCAGTTTTTGAAAAGTTATTAGCCAGAGCTGAGCGGGAATCTGTTATTCTAATGACTTGGACTGGGACTTGCCGTTGCGCTGCAAACTATTAATCGAAAAACAATTATTTTTCCCATGGTGCAGTGGCAGAGTGGCCCGGCAAAGTGAAAGGGGGCGTGGCAGGAGGAGGAGGATGTGGGGGAGGGGGAAATGAAACCACAGTAAGCCTCTGGCAAAGTCACAGCAATTCCAAAGAGTGACAAAGCGACAGACAGGAGGGGGTGGACAGGGAGGGGGAAAGAAAACAGAGGAAAAGTGACAGGGGTGGTGAGGAAGGGGGAGGGGGAGGAAAATCTAAGAAGGGGAAAGAAGCCTAGAGATGGCAGGGCAAAAAGTTGTTGCACTTCTCGCATGTGTGCTCAGGAATTCTGCAACCATTTCCCCTTTGAAAGCCACCCGCTTTTCCTGCCAGGCCCCCCTCCTGCATTTTCCAGCATTTTCCTCACTTGATCCCTCTGCCATTTGCCTTCTAAAATTGTTCAAATAACTGCACAATGTCCTGTGCGCCCGAATGTGTTTGAGTTTCCCCATTAAAGGGAAATTTTTCAATAAAAAGTTTAAAAAAATTTAATTTAAATTCGAATTAAGAGAAAGGAGGCCGAAATAGTTGGAAAAAGAGAGAGGAGTAGAGGAAGACACTTAGAAAAATATTATAGTTAGAAGAGCAGAAAAAACATCACGAAATAACATGAATTTCTGTTATCCCTTCAAGGACAGGGACGGAGGATACTCCTCCCCGAATGAAAATAAAGGAAAATTACACAACAAATCGGGAAGAACTAAGAAGGAGAACAAAGCAACATGAAAAAGGTGTTGAAAATGGCCGGAACATAACCATTATTGGGAGAGCTGGGCACACTTAGCAGAAGAGAACTCGGGGCGAAATAGAAATAAAATCAAATCACAGCTTTCAGCATAGCCCCTGGTATTTAATCTTGATTTGCTTTTCCCTTAAATATAATAAAATAAATAATAGAGCTTTTGGAGGACACTTACCTTTCACTAGCGATGCTCGAGTTTCGGGACATGGACTTGGGCGACATCTCGAAGTCGGAATCGGATCGATATAGAAATGATTCGCGACGCTGCGGCAGATTCTGGAGGACCAGGCCGGCGCTGGGTGAGCCGCCCTCGAGCGGTGATCGAGCGCCTTGGCCATTTTCTACATCGAAACTGCAATAAAAATCAAAGAAAATATTAATAAATTATTTAATATAGTTTTAAGATTATTAAACAAAATATTCAAGTCAATTTTGATACTTTTTCTGATACTAAATGGGGTTTTCAAACAAATACTAAATATTTTTTAATAAATACTTGGACCAGTACTTCAAAATATTCAAAAAATACTAGTTTTTTCCAATTAATTATTCCAGAGTATATAAATTTATGTTTTGTTAAATTATATTAATTAATAACTTGTAAGAATATTATCTGTAAACCAAATATTCTTTAAAAAACATTTTCAAAAAGTATTTGAAATTGTTAGAAAAATACTAGATATACTAGATACTAGATATACTAGATACTAGATACTAGATACTAGATACTAGATACTAGATACTAGATACTAGATACTAGATACTAGATACTAGATACTAGATACTAGATACTAGATACTAGATACTAGATACTAGATACTAGATACTAGATACTAGATACTAGATACTAGATACTAGATACTAGATACTAGATACTAGGTACTAGATACTAGATACTATATACTAGATACTAGATACTAGATATACTAGATACTAGATACTGAAAAACACTATTTATTTTAAATGTTAGTTGTCCTTCCGTTAAATCCTTTAAAAAGCTCAACTACTCCCCAAAACTTTCCCGAAAATCCAAAACTCTTCAAATCTCCTCAAACCTCCAACCAAAACCACTTTTTTCCCCAAAAAGTAATAATTACATTAAATTATGACAAAAATACAAAAATACGAGAATACTCCCAAAGCCTCAACTGACAGCCTTTTGGGATTAAAATATTTACCAGATTAGCTGTCAAACTTTTGTCCTCTTGAGCTCTTGAAAAAAAGCATAAGTACCTCCCTCTCGGAAAAAAACCCGAAAATATGACAGAAATGCCACCGGAAACGGAAGCGCGCCTAACAAGGCGCTTTTTAAAGTTTCATTTCGTTAGACATCTTTTGCGTTTGCCTTTTTTTTTTTTTCTCTCTGCTCACTTGTCTGCGGCAAAAAGTTTCTCTGGCTGGTCTTTCCAAAAAAAAAAAAAATAAAAATAAAAGAAAAGCAAAAGTCACTCCACTCTGCCCGAAAAATGTAAAAGGAAAGTTTAGTCAATTGTAGACCATGGACCCTGGAGTTTTATTTTTTACTAAAAAAAAAAGTGAGTTAGTGGAAAAGGAAACTTTCATAAAACTGCCAGGACATCATGACTGACAGAGGGTACTCCAATTTGCCGCTAGATGGCGTTGCCTTTTCCTTTTTCTCCTCTTTTTTGAGGCTTATTCTTTTGAAAGTGGTTTCTTGAAGTTTTTGGTGGAGATTTTTTGCTTAGAAAGGCTTAAAAATATATTAAATGTAATTTATTTAATGCTTTTAGATTTTTAATAAAATATACATATTCATAAAAAATCTTTAAAGTTCATTGACATTCGAGTTGAAGCTCTGTGTCGTAATCGTTGGTCGCACAACTTTTCTTAAGGCTCACAGCTGGTCCTGTGATCTGCTCCTATATCCTCACACCACCCCCAAGGACCTACCTCCCACCCCCTTGAAAAAAAACAACGGGGGGTTGTGTCGCTGCCGCTGAAGAAAAGTCGTAAAGAAAAATGATGTTTTAAGTAAA
Organism: Drosophila monieri; assembly: GCA_035047585.1. Lineage (NCBI taxonomy): Eukaryota > Metazoa > Arthropoda > Insecta > Diptera > Drosophilidae > Drosophila > Drosophila monieri. The sequence goes on along the minus strand of JAWNPJ010000061.1, from coordinate 5,707,710 downwards.
ATTTATATCGGGGTCATTAAGTAAACTTGGCACAAAGTTGTTGCCGCTTGTTGCTACTGTTTCTGTTTCTTTTTGGTGTTTTTTTGGGGGGTGGCTAGTGGGTGGCCATCAGGGGGTGGCTGGGTATGAGCAACAATGTCGCCAGTTCTCCCCCGGCTTACTTTGTGGCGCTTCTCAGCAAAAGTTATGGCCAAACAGTTTTTAGTTTCAGTTTCCGGCTCTTTCTGCCATTTGGCTGCCTTGGTGCTTTTTAGTGTGTGCTTTTAATGGTGCTATGGTCACTCTATTTTAATGCTTTTTTTTTATTTTTATTTAAGATTAAAAAATAGACTAGATTAGCCTAGATTAGAAATAATATTTTTTAATCCTATTTTATGACTTTGATTTAAAGAAAAAAGGCAGCTTCTATAAGAAAATAATTTTCTTACAAATATATGAAGCATTTATATATTTCCTTAAACTATTTTAAACTATTATTTAGTATATATATTTTATGAAACAACTTAAAATCCCTTCTCAAACCTCAAAACTATAAAAACAAAGCCTCAAAATCCTTTACACAGTCTCCCTTCAACTCGAATTATAATTTATTGTTACTTTTTGGAGGACTTTTTGCAATGAATGCAGCATTCATTTCCTTCAAAGTCAACGGATACTTGGCGCCTTCTTATCCTGACATCCCAAGGACCTGTCTTAACACTCACAAAATATACAACAACAACTACAGCAGCAACACCAACAATGAGTACAAAAAACAGCACTCAAACTCATAAAGCGTCCTGTCAAAAGCAGTGGACAAAAAAAAAAAAAAATAAAAATAAAAAAAAAACAAACAAAACTGCAAACAAAAATAAAAATAAAAAAATAAAACAAAGCAGAGAAAGCGTGAAAAAAAGAGAAAAGGAAATAAAAACAAAAGATAAGCGAGCAGGACAATAATTCTCAGTGGCGAAAGAGACGGATAAAGTGGCCAGTGAAAGAGATGGCAACTGTCCATGTCCAGTGCCATGAAATTCGCAAAGTTGCAGTTTTTTTTTTCATATTTTTTTTTAACAAAAAACAAAAAAAAAAAAAGTAACCAAGCAAGTGGCACTTAAAGAAACACGAGATTCAATTGAATTTTAAACAGACACCCAACGGTGGCAGCTTAGGGCGCCATGGGGGGCGTGGCAAATGCCACTCAACTTTGAGTTAACAAACCCAAACACAGACACATCCACACACACATACACACACACACACACTCTCATATATCTCATCAAGTCAGCTTATTCCTGTAATGCCCCTTTGGATTTATTCTGGGTTCTAGTTCTACTCTTCTTCTCTCACTTTTTCCCTTTTTTTTTCCCCTTTTTTTCCCTTTTTTTGTACTTTTTTTTTAGACTTTAAACAACAACAAAAATTACAATTTGTACTAAAAATTTAATAGAGAAATAATATTTTCTTGATTATTTTTCTCATTTTTTCTTCTAATTTGTTTCTAATTCTTGGGGGATTTATATTTCCCTTTTACAGTAGTAATTTTGGGAAGGATTTTAGTTTAAGGATTTTAAGGACTATCTTCTTAAAGAATTTTAAATATTTTTTTTATCTTTTTTAATGAGTTTTTCTTTAAGAAAATATTTTTAAAACAAAAATCTTCATGCTTTGATTTTCTTGTTTTCTTTGTTGCATACTTGCAGGCGACACACCACAAACACACACACACACTCACACATGGAGAAAGGGATATCCTGACTAACTGTAGGGGCGGGGTGGGGGCAAGGGATGAGTGGCTTCTCCTTCATTTAAGCCGTGACGTGCTTTAAGCCACACAGTCGCAGTCGCTCTCGAGCCGAAGCTCAAGCCGGAAGACTGGCATTGTTGCCGGGGAGGAGGGGGAGGAGGGTGAGCAGCAGCAGAAGAAGGAATTAGACAGGAAGAGGGTGGGGGCGGAAAGGGGGACTAGCAAGGCGGGGGAGTGGCAGAACGGAAGCATGCCCGACGGCAGCTCTTCATGCGCCTAATTATTTGTGCAAATAAATGAACGACGCATGCTGATTGTGTGTGTGTGTGTGAGTGAGTGTGTGTGTGGGGGACTTGTGTGCTTGTATGAGTCAGCAGCGTGTGAGGGGAGTGCACTGACAGAAAATTAGGCCTTGTGGTTTAACTTAGTATTAATATTAATATTTTTAAAAGGAAATAAACTTAAGCCCAAGCCCAATAATTTTATTTAAAAAGTAAAAAATAATATATTCTTTTTTTACAAAACTTTTATTTTTAAATTGTTATTTTTATTGAAAACTCTATATCTGTATCTATGTATTATTATTACTATTAGTACATAATATCCATATAACTATTTTCAAAAAAAATAAAATTAAAATTTTCATAGCCTACTTTCTGGCATCTACTTCACAAAACTATTTAAAAAATCTCAAAAACTATAAAAAATAAATAAAATAACTAACCAAACTGTGTACAAGTCTATTTTTATATCTTTCTAGATATTTTTCTAATAGTTCCCACAACTCTAACAATTTTTTTTGCAGTGCCTTTTTGGTGTATTGTCATTGCTGTTTGTGCGAGACAAAAGGTTGGCCCTTTTTTTCTTCATTTTTTTTCGCAGAAAGACTTTTCAGCTAAGCTCAACGCCCAGCACCAACTTAATTAGTTTGTTAAACTCGCAACTCACTCACACTCACTCACAGCACACACACACACACACACACACACACACACGTGGGCACTTAATGAGAGTCTGTGTGAGGATAACTGCGAGTGTGTGTGGGAAATAGCTGTGAAAAGCTGATGAAAAGGAAAAACTAAAGAAAAACAAAAATAAGTTTAAGAAAGTTGGACATTTTTGGGGGAATTTTAAAAGAAAATTAAATAAAAAAAAATGAGGCAAGAGACTATTTCGAACTATTTTCCTTAAATTTGTGCCATAATTTACTCGATTCATCAATCACTCGCTCTCAATCACCTATCCTTGGCAGTTCTCGTCCGAAAAACATGAAAAACCTTAAAATTCCAAGAGGAATTCGTCACGTATTTGAATACCAGTCGCAGGCCATCTCCTTCGCTCTCGAGGCCAAGTGGCAAGTGGCCTTCTCGCCCTTTCTCTCCTTTTCACACACGAACTGCCTTAAATACCGTTAGCCGAGAAGAACCTTGAGGGAGGCAAATGGAAACCCCAAAAACCGAAAGGAATTAGAAAAAAAAAAAAGAAAAGGGAAAAGAAAAAGAAATGTGAAAATAACCGAAAATCCAAAGCAGAAGCTCTGAAAACCAAAAGAAAATGCTGGCGAGAGAGACAGAAGAACCGATTGCAACTCTGAGTGTGTGCGAAGATGAAGAAGAAGAAGAGGAGGAGGCCGGGTGGGTGGTGGATGGTCTGGTGGGTTGGAGGTTGAGGGGAAAAAAAAAAAACTGTCACAAGGCCATTAACAAAAGCCTGAGACTGACTGCCAGGGAGCTGGGATGATGATGAAAGATGTGGGGGCCAGTAGTGGTAGTGGGGTTAAAAAAATAAAAAAAAAAACATAAAATGGGGGGGAAAAAAAACCAAATTAAAATTTCGAAACGAAATGAAATGGGCACATTCCAAAAAAAAAAGGACACTCTAAGAAGAGTTGATAGTAAAAAGAAAAAGAGTAAAAAGGAAAATATCTTAGAAGATATCTTTAGATATCAAAAACTATATTTTAACATTTTCCTAAAATACTGATTATGGTTCTAAGCTTTTCCAACCTTAAAATATTTTTTTATTTTAGGTCCCATTAGAGGTACTATTAGGTAGAGGTTCTAGAGGTAGAGGTTACTGAGATGAGGTGGAAATATTATGTTAGAGGAATGGATTAGAAATAATAATTAGATTATTACAGATAAAAAATAGAGGCATTAGAAGGTATTATGAGAGGCATTAATGGGTGGTATTATACAGCTATTATTGGGATTAATATCAAAGAGGAATTAGTCTCAAAGAAATGAATAGATTTTAAAAAAATAGAGACTTGTTGGATAGGTGTCCAAGGTTAGGTAGAGGTTCTAATTGCAATTCTAAGATAAAGATTCTAAGATCTAAGATAAAGGTATTGTAGAGATTTTATTATAGAGAATATAGGGATTATAGAGAAAGGTATTTTATAGAAAGGTACTATAGAAATATTATGGAGATATTGTAGAGGTCCCATACAAGATCTTTATTAGAAACAGAGAATTATTAAATTAAAGGTTGTAATCATTTTTGTGATCCTTGGGGAATTATGGAGGTACTATACAGACGTATTAAAATATTATATATATTATTAATATTAAAATATTAACAAAATCCCTATGCTTGTCCTTAATGATTCTACAATTTTTTCGGCAAAATAGTCTTCAAAAATCTGTACATATCACTAGATTGTATCCCTAGATACTAGTTCCTGAAGTATAACCCCAAAAAGCTATAATCTTTTTATATATTTTTCTTATAATATCCCCCCCTTTTTCTCTCAGTGCACTGCTGCCACCCAGCCACCCACTTCTGGCAGCCTTGCTTGTGTTAATGTTTTTTAAGGCAAGGTGGAATGGATGGATGGCTGACAAAATGGGAAAATGGGAAAAGCGAGAGGGGCAGGGGCAGGGGCAGGGGGCAGTGGCAGGACAGGGGCGTAGAATCTGCACGAGCATGTTGCATAATTTCACCTGGGTGGGCGTGGATGCCCCTATAGATGCAATATATCTCTGTGTGTGTCTGTGGGTGGGGCAGGATCCGCTGATTTTCATTTCATTGCGTCGTCGTCCTCGTAGTCCTTGCCGCCATAGTCCTTGCCGTGGTAGTCGCAGTCGCAGTCGTGCATTTGATTAACCATCGCGGGCTGCAGCAGCTGTCGCCGTCATCGCTGGCCCAATTGAGCTTGTTGCGAGTTCTTGGCAACAATTTGAACGGGAGGGAGGTCAGGGGTCAGCCGGGTAGAGAGCAGTGTGTGTGTGTGGGGGGGAGTAGGGGGGGAAAGCTGTGCTCAACGAACAATTAGGCGCACTAACCAATTGAGGAGCTCAATTGTTTGGCCGTCAGAGATAAAGCCAATTGGCGTGGAATAGCAAATGGGTTTGGGTTGCGTTTTGTTGGCCAACATTTTTGGGCTACACTGAGGGAAATAGTAGGGGCTTTGTATAGGTTTCAAGGGGATATTAAAGCGAATATTTCATGAAATATTTTTGAGAGGGGATGGACAAAGAAATATTTTTCAGAGGGGGTGGACAAAGAAATATACTTTTTAAAGGACAATTTTAAAGAGTTGAAGTTCATTTTATTAGAACTATTTAGAGAACTATTTAGAAAACTGTTTTTCGAATTACATAACTATTTAGATAACTTTTTAGATAACTTTTTAGAGAACTATTTATAGAACTTTTTATTAATCTTTGTTTCGAACTACTTATGCTAACTATACTATTAACTATTAACTATTGAACTATTAACTATTTAAAGAACTGTTTATAGAACTATTTGTGGAAGTATTTATGGAACTATTTTTTTACAGAACCTATTATGGATCTCTTTATATAACTTTTTAAAGAACTATTAATGGAACTATTCAAAGAACTATTTGTATAACTATTTCTAGAACGTTTAATATAACTATTTATAGAACAATTTAGATAACTATTTAGAGAAATATTAATAGAACTATTTATAGAAGTTTTTATACCACTATCTATAGAAGTATTTATGGAACTATTTATACCCGGTACTTGTACACCTAGAGAAGTACACCTAGTATACTGTACACTTAGAGTACTGGGTATCATATCTTGAAGAAATTCTTTAAAAAAAACTCTTAATTCTCATTGGTTTATATTTGTTAAAAATAATAAATAAAAATAATAAATAAAAATAATAAATAAAAATAAATATACTGTTAACTTGGCTAATCACTAAATAAATCACTAAATAGTTGAAAAACGTAGTAGAAGGCCTCGTAGATAGCTCTACCTACTACTGCTAGAGTTAGTTATAGTTTTTTAAACTTTACCATCTCTAATACTATGTCTAATAAATAAATAAATATTTATTTTTAGAATATTTTTAAAACTGAAATGTAGAAATATTATAGAAAAGAAGTTACATTCTCAAGAAATGCCTAGAAAAACTCCCCAAACAAAGCTCATCTCTTCGAAACTAAAAACTAAATTTATATTTTTTAAAACAAAAACTATAATTAGCATCCTTTTCTTAATTAATTACTAAACATCGCCCTTCCTCCCACTCGTCCTTAGCTCCAATTAGAAACTTCCCACCAAACAGGCACTTTTCTTCCCCTTCTGGTTGCCTAGAAACCTTAAATTTTGAGGTTGTTTTATTTCAAGGTTGCCTGGCAACTCTACGGAATGTGTTGTGACAACCCTACCCTAGAGAAATAAAACAAATGCCATAGCCGAGAAGAAAAAACAAACTTTATACATCAGAACACGAGAATTTTCCATCCGGAGGAGAACAAGTCTGCTTCTGGCTGGAAGTTTTTGGGACAAAAAACCGAAAGAGAAAAGGACATTTCCAGGGAAAAAGGACCTGCCACGGCCTCAACATTAAGACTCAGGGAAAGTACGGAGTCACCGCCACGGCGGCGGCCCAAGTGCTCTGCGAGGATGTGAGGAACTTCAGCACCCGGCGCCGGAACATCCTCTACCTGGTCCATCGCTACCTGGTGGAGAACGGCTTCTACTCGAGCGCCGAGTCCTTGAAGAACGAGGGCCGGCTCTCCGAGGAGTTCGAGCTGTGCGACAACATCGATCTGGATGGGATGTACCTGGAGTACGCCAGCTTCTTCAACATGAAGTTCGGCAAGTACCCGAAGATACTCAAGAAGCTGAGTCCCAAAATCAAGGTGGAGATGGCAGGGAAGCCCCAGTCGCAGCCCCAGGCACAACAGTCGGGCAAGGCGCCGACGGTTCAGGAGAAGGACAAGAACAAGCCGGAGGCCAACTCGGTGGCCAACTGGCACATCAGCGTGGGAGCCGCCACGGCGGCCGTGAAGCTAACCAACGATCCGGAGGCCTCCTTGCAGATCAAGAAGATGGAGACGCCCAACGAGAGTGCGGCGGAGAGTCGGATGGTGGGGGAGATCGAGCACGGGCACTTGGGCGGAGACGACGCCCTGTTCTCCTCCCTGGACTGGCAGTCGCTGGCGGAGCTGGTGAAGACCTCGATCCTCAGGGAGGACATCAAGCTGAGGTGGTCGGACGTGTGCGGCAACCAGCGGGCCATAGAACTGATCAAGGAGGCGGTGATAACCCCCATCGAGTATCCCCAGCTCTTCGCCCACGGCCTGAAGCCGTGGCGGTCCCTGCTGCTCCACGGCCCGCCCGGCAGCGGCAAGACATTGCTGGCCAAGGCCCTCTACTCGGAGACCCAGGGCCAGGTGACCTTCTTCAACATCACGGCCAGCATTATGGTGAGCAAGTGGCGGGGGGAGTCGGAGAAGATCCTGCGGGTCCTCTTCCACATGGCCGCCAAGCGGGCGCCCTCCGTCATATTCTTCGACGAGATTGAGAGCCTGACCTCCAAGCGGGATCGGGCCACCGACCACGAGAGCTCCAAGCGGTTCAAAAACGAACTGCTCCAGCTGCTGGATGGGATGGAGCACACTCTGAAGGGCGTCTTCGTCCTGGCCAGCACCAACCTGCCCTGGGACATCGACGAGGCCTTCCTCCGCCGCTTCGAGAAGAAGCTCCTCGTCCAACTGCCCAACCCGGCCGAGCGTAGCTGCCTGATTAGTCGTCTCCTGGGGACCACCATCTCCCTGAACCCCAAGCTCCTCGAGGGCCTCGTCAAGGTGTCGGACCAGTTCACGGGCGACGAGATACGCCTGGCCTGCAAGGAGATCAGCATGCACCGGGTGCGGTGCGCCACGAAGCTAGCCGCCGGCCAGGCGGCCAAGGAGCCCCAGGCCCTGGTCGAGGCCAACGTGGAGAAGGCCTTCCGGCAGGTGCGTCCCCTCGGCCAGAAGCTCCTGGCCAAGCACGAGCAGTGGCAGCAGGAGAATGGCTCCTAATCCTTTAGAATCTTAAGAATAATCGGATTGTGTTTGAAAAAAAATGGAAAATAAAGAAGAGTCCTCTCCTGAAAGCATTACCTGCCCGTGGTGCGTCTCCTGGCGCCCGCTATGGTCATCCTGGAGACGTATCTCCGGATCCTGCCGCTCGACCTTCGCTGGGTGTTCGCCGCCGTCCCTGACCGGACGCTGTACTCCGTCGCCGTGGAGCTCCTCCGGTCGCTGACCATCACATCGGAGCACAGGGAGGAGGACAGGATGGAGGCGGCGGATCTCCGCTTAGCCCCGCCCCCCGTGTAAGTGCCGCCGCCGCCGCCGCTGGAGGAGGTGGTGGTGGCGGAGCTGTCGGAGCGGGAGAAGAGGGAGGAGCGCTTGCTGCGACTGGCACTCGAGCCCGTGCCGGCGGCATCCTGGATGTTGCTGTAGAACTCCTCGGTCTCCCGGTCATAGGTCTCGTCCTCGTCGTCCTCGTCCATGGGATCCACCTCGAACTCCTCGCCCTCGGCCTCGGTGGCCATTGTGTCGCTCCTCTGGCTGAGGGCCCGACTCCTGCTCCCCCCGCCGTTCGACAGGGACGAGGAGGGCTGCTGGTGCAGCTGGTAGTACTCGTGGCACTCGCCCCTCGATCCCCGGGATCGGCTGCTGTTGCTCAGGTATCTGTACGGCGCCGAGCTGGAGTTGCTCGTGGTGCTCATGGAGTTCCGTTTTCCCGGCGAGGGCTCGATAGTCTCGTCGCTGTCCCCGCCGCCCACCGACCCACTGAAGGTCACCTCGTGGAACTTGGAGGACTTGCGACGGGTCCTTGGCAGCTGCATCCCCTCGCCATTGCCCAGCGTGATCGAGGGCCGTGGCCTATTGTTGTTGTCCTTCTTTTGGGTGTCCTGCACCTCGTGCTGCTGATCCTCGCCGCCGTTCTCGGGCATCAGGGTGAGGGCCAGGGCGGGGCGATTGCGTTTCCGGCTCCAGGGGAAGGCCCTGATGAACGCGAAGATGATGAACAGCGTGGCTATCATCCTGGCACTCTCTTAATTTCTTAATTTTAATTTTTATATTTTTATTTTTTCATTTTTTTGTTTAGTTTTTTTTTCTTTTATTTTTTATTTCGATTTATTGTTTGCACTTTTTCTTCATTTTTGGATTTAGTTTTTTTTTTTTGGTTTTTCGATTGTTTTATTTTTTTGCCTTTCTGAGAGAGAGAGGGGGAGAGGGAGAGGGAGAGAGTGATGAGAACGGAAGCGGAAGTCCTGCTGAAAGGCATTAAATGACAGAAGGAGGAGGCTGCAACTGACAGACACGTGTCCCTCCCGAAATGATGGATCAATGGTCAGTGGCTTTAGTTTCCAGTTCCAAGGTATTTAGTTTCAGGAATTTTTCTGGGGAAATTCTAGGGACTATCAGAGGGAGGGGGGTGAACAGTTCCAGGGGGGTTTTACTTTAATAGTAGGGGTTCCCCCAGTAAAATGCATACTATTATTGTTTGTTAGCCACAAAGTAGGCTATGAAACTTTAGGAGATTTCAAATCGTAAAATATTCAGCCAAAAAGTATGCAACAATATTTTCAACGATTTCAAATCGTAAATATTTGTAACAAAAACCAATAATATACAAAAAGTAAGTCTTATTTCCATTTCAAGCCCTTTTAACCTTTTGAAAAATATTTTTAAAACCTTAAAATCGACCAACCATTGGAGAAACCACTCCCCAGCCCTCGTTTCCCCGCTCTTTATTATAAATAAATATTTTTTTTTAATATCCATAAGCACAACACCCCCACAAATATCAATGCTAGGACCTCTGGGTCATGTTTTTTATTCGACTGACTGAGTGGGAAAACCTCAAACGAACTGCCATAAACTGTCTATCTGCGCTGCGAGTGATTTTTATGCGCAATTTTGATGGCTCTGCCGAGAATATTATGATAATCAATGCACAATTATTGCACACACACATGCACACCCAGAGATAAAGAGCATAATGGCAGAGCACTTGGATCTCCGATGCACAGACTATCTCATTTTTATTTTATTTTTTATTCTAGTATCTTTTGGGTTTGCAACTCGAGTAGCTATACTTTTTCTCATCTTCCTTGTTAGCATTCCCTTGTTAGGGAAATAAATGAGAAAAAGAATGGGGAGAGGGGAGATTGTATAGAACTTGTATAGGATAACAGAACAGTAACAACATCTAGCCTTAAGGACCCTTGTAGGACATTGTTGTTGTCTGAGCGGCTTACCCCACTGACTGTACAGTCTTTACTGTACAGTAATACCGCCCACTTAGGTACTTTTTACTTTTCCCCATAATTGAAATGATTTAACAATGAGATAGTTTTTCTTTTTTTTTTTCAAAAAAAAAGAGGGAGATTGCGGTCCAAGGGGGTGGATAGGTGGGCTAGAGGATTAGAAGGACTTTAGGTGGCAGGACACAAAAAAGTTGCCAGTTTTGAAGTTCATACTTGGCCGAGTTTAAGAAATAATGGCAGAAAAATGGTTAGTTAAAAGTTTAATTGGGTTTTGGGAGATTTAAAAACTCCAATTTTAAGCCAAAAAGTAGGCTGTGGATTTTAGGGAGATTTTAAATCGCAAAATAGTCAGCCAAAAGGTAGACTACACTATTTTTATTGATTTAAAATCGTTTTCCATCACTTTTCCAAACAATTTCCCCACCCAACCACTCTCCTCATTGAAAACGCTCGAAAAGTAGATAATCAAACTAATATTGTTCTAATTTAGTTCTCGCCTCTGAAACTCTGTCACCTGAAACTACCAACTTTAATTAACTCTTTTTCGCCATTTCTGCTCTCCAGCCCCCCCCTCGTCATAGCCATTTTAAACTCAACTCAATTGCGTTTAATTAAAGCTATCATAGAGCACTGAGGGAGGAGGCACCAGGAAGCGTGGCGGGGATGGGCAGGAGATGATGAAGTAGCCCAGCCACCTGCACAGCACACGCACCACTTTTTAATTTCTTCAAATTGCATTAAAAAAAAAGAAAAAGTGGAAATAAAAAGAAAACCCAGAGGTAAAAACTAGAAAACTTGCCACGAAGGAGAAATATGGCTGGAAGGTGGGTGGCTCGATGGATGGATGGTGGCTCCTAGAAAGTGGCATCTAAAGTGAATTAAGCGCTGGAGAAATGCTTTCTCTATTTATAAACATGATTTTCCGAGCGAGAGAAGAGCCAGGACTTGGAAAATAATTCAAAAAAACAAACAAGAAAAGCTGCTTCTTTAAGGAAAAATACAAAATACTCAATGTCATGGCCAAGGTCAGGGGTCAGATATCAATTAGTGGTCCATATCCAATCAGCTACCTGTCGGGGCCACCTACACTGCTTTCCACTTGGGGCATCGCATTAACTTTCTCCGCGGCTGCAGTTGCAGTTGCAGTTGCAGTTGCCATCTAGCGCCATCTAGCGTGAAAAGGCCGCGCTCACAGGTGGAAATAGCCTTCGAATCCTTGGTTTCTAAGGAGCCTATTTCTGATTTTCCCTCCCCCTCCTGCCCCGGAGCTCATCTCTTGTGGCTTTTCGCACCCCCCCTTTTCTCTAAGTGTTGGCAAACAAGCTGGGAAACAGGGCGCGAGTCCCCCTTTCTCGTCTCTTTTCAGCAAAGTAGCGCCCTCTCTGTCGAGGAGCGCCTTGGGCGCTGTTTGCTACTTTCTATTTTCACAGCGACTGCGCCTGTTCACACACACTCTCGCACACCCACACACACCCACACACCAGCCAGGACCTGCACACATTCACAAATATTTCCTTTCAATTTTTTCCTTTTTTTTTTCATCCAAGCTCTCTGTTGCTTTTTCTGCTTTTCTTTGCAACTAATTCAACTTTTTGCTAGGCACATACTTTCACAGTCGTGGCCAAGGCACTAGTGCAGCTTTCTCAAAATATTTTCAAAAGAAATATTCAAGAAAGATGATATTTTTTATAAATATTCTTGCACGACTGACTCCCTTTGCAAATTAATTAAAATATGGAGAATTATAGAATGGATAGAAAATCCTATAAGTTATGAAATATTTGGAATTTTCATTGGAAAAGTATATTTTTTAAGTTTTAAGTTTGTAGAAATATTAGTGAACTATCTAGAAGATGTCTTTCAAGGAATAGTGAAGTTCTATGATAATATTAAATGATTTTATTAAAAAAAAGTCTAAAAACCATTTAAGTCTTATTAAAAAAGTATTTAGAATAAAAGTATTAATAATATTAACTAAAAAATAGATTTCTTTTCAGAAAATAATCATTTCTGATCAGTTAAAATTTTGAACTAAATATTCTAATATTTAGAAATACTTTATATATTCTCTTTTTAAATATTTTAAACCGTTTCTAAAAAATATGCTGCCTACTTTTAGGCGCTTTTGTATTAAAACCTCTCTAAAATCTCTCTAAAATCTCTCAAAAATCTCTCTAAAATCTCTCTAAAATCTCTCAAAAATCTCTCTAAAATCTCTCTAAAATCTCTCTAAAATCTCTCTAAAATCTCTCTAAAATCTCTCAAAAATCTCTATAAAATCTCTCTAAAATCTCTCTAAAATCTCTCTAAAATCTCTCAAAAATCTCTCTATAAGTCTCAATAAATTTCATAAACCAGCTCCTAAATCGCTGACCTCCACTGTATCAAGCATACACCAACATGTGTAGGAGATTGTGAGTATGACTGTGCCTCAGTGTGATGGTGATGGTGATGGTGTGGGTGTGTGTGTGTGCAGCATCTCGGTAACCATTATGCCCCATAGCCAAGCCCCCTGCTCCTGCCCCTGTCCCCTGTCCCCTTTCGCCAGCCACCCCTTTTTTTTTTTTTTTCTCTCGTTTTTTGTTGTTGTTGCTGTTTGGGCTCTCGGGGGCTAAATTTAAGTAGCAACAAATCACTTCATTGTTTGCGTGTTTACATAATATTTATACATTGTACTTGTGTGTGCCTCCTCTCTGTCTCTCTGTCTCTATCGCCCTATTCTCTACTCCTCTCACTCTAGCAGAGTGTTGACACAGTGTTTCATTAATAAAAATGCTTCCCAAAAATAAAAAGAAATAGAAATAAAAATAAAAAAAGAGAGAGAAATCAAAGTCCCCCCCAGTCGGACAACAAGAAGAAAAACTTTCAGACTGCACGTCGCCGGAAAATAGGAAAAAAAAAGGACAAAAAATCCTGACCAAAAAAGAGAGGACAAACAAGGAAGCTTCTAACAAAAAAAAAAGGATAAAAAAACAGAGAAGCGGAAGAAGTGCAGATGGCTGGGAAATGCAATCCTTTTAGGACTCTTTCATAATTAAATCATAAACCTTAAATCGTGGCATACTTTCAGGCACTGGAGCTAATGTTTTGGAAACACACTCGACACTCCCCAAGCCCTAGAATCAGTAGAGAGTCTGGCAACTCTGGAGCCAGGAAAATTGATTGTGAATCATGGGGATTGGGAGAAGTTTGGCCTGAAATAAACCTTTAAGCCTTCACTTGAAGCCATAAACTGGCATCCATCACTTGCTATTTAGTTCAAGCCACTTGGCTTTATACTTTAAAGTGGTGGTGGGTGGCAGGAGTGGGTGTGTGTGTGTGTGTGTGTGTGTGTTAATGGGAGGAAGCTACATCATCATCATTATGATAGTCGGGGCAATCGTTATCGCCATCGTAATCATCAGCATCAGTGCTAATATCCACTGCCAGCGACGTCATAAATAATGCCTCTCCCACCCACACACCCCCACTATCCCACCCGGGCATCCTTAATGCAAAACATCCTTGCAAAATATGCGCATAGCTTCATGGCGATGGCCGGACAGTGTTTGGTATTTAAAGCAAAATGCATGGCATAATGGCATAGAATATGTGGCATAAAGTCGAAAGCGTTTAGTCCCCAGTGCGAAAAGTTATTTGGCCAAAAGCTAGTCAAAGGGGGGAGACAGCATGGAGCAATTGCAGGAATTGCATTCATTACGCACTTTTCGCATCAGATGAGATTTCTTCCACACAAAGCACACTTTTTGCCTCAAGTCTACACTTTGGGACTGAGGGGAATGTCACTCAACGGCCCAAAAGTATGCCACAAAATAGTTAATGATTGAAAGAAAACACTGCCTACTTTTCAGCTTCAAAATAGGAGATTTTAAATCTCAAATCTCTGAAAAATATGAGATTTCATTTCCCTCTTTTTTCCTCAGTGATCTCCAGCACCTTTGCCTTTCGAACATCTGCCTTCTCGGCCTTCAGTGACTTCAAAATAGGAGATTTCAAATCTCAAATCTCTGAAAAATATGAGATTTCCTTTCCCTCTTTTTTCTTCAGTGATCTCCAGCACCTTTGCCTTTCGAACATCTGCCTTCTCGGCCTTCAGTGACTTCAAAATAGGAGATATTAAATCTCAAATCTCTGAAAAATATGAGATTTCCTTTCCCTCTTTTTTCCTCAGTGATCTCCAGCACCTTTGCCTTTCGAACATCTGCCTTCGCGGCCTCGGACTAACAAACCTCAGGCCGGGCCACCTGAACCTGGACGGCGGGTGAGTCTCTGATGTGTCAGTTTGTTGGCCCAGCTGCAATTTGAGGCTTTTGTGTTTTTCGACGATGATGATGATGCTTGGTAGTTGTGGCCTTTGGAACTGGGTAGGGAGTGGTGATTGGAAATGGAAATGCAAATCATGATAATGCCAATGCCAATGCCGATGATGATGATGGGAAACGATGATGTTGACGTTGGCCTTTAGCAAAATCTCATTTTCAATGAGTCTCAATGCAAATGCTGACCAAATTAGTGTCAAAACGTATTACAGATACAGAGATAGATACAGATACAGATACAGATACACATCGAGGCTAACAAACACACGCTTGGGCACACTAACCAACACAGTGGTTGTTAATGGCTTTGCAATTTCCATATGTGTGTCAAATATGCTTTTCAAATGCACAAAAAAAGTAGAAATATTTATGGCTTAGATGCTTAATATTTTTTTAAAGGATGTGCTATCAAAAAGAGCCTCAAAGTAGGCTTTGAAAATTTATTCATAGTCTACTTTTAGGCCTAATGGTTATTATTTCCCCCAATAGTCTCTTATTTTTGCATTTTTCAGTGCACTAACCTCTTGCCCTGTCGTCGTGCCATGAATTTTTAGCCAACACACTTAACCCACTTGCCACGTCACACTTGCCACACGTAACCTTCGACCTCCCCCCTTGCATAATTCACAAAAAAAAAAATATCCTCTTTTTTTTTTGCACTTTTGCACTTTAAGGAACGTGTTAGACGTGTGTGTGTGTAGGAGAGATTGCAATTAAATTATTTAGAAATATAATTAAGACTAAAAGTGTTGGCAAATCGTGTTATCCAGCACTGGACAGGCTGGATGCATGTGTTGCCTACTTTTAAGCTGTAGCTGGTAGTGGACTACTACTCTAAAATGTATTCTATTATTATTTTATTACCGAAAACGATGGCGATGATGGGCAAATGAATGCAATTACGAATGGAGGAGAGGCTTTCATCTCTAGTGCCGCCCTTTGGGGGCAAATCGAATGGCAATGACGTCACACTTCGAAAGGTGCTATCCCAGCCCAGACTATGGCATTTTATTTATTTCTTTCATACTTTTCTCTTGCCATACTTCCCTCTCCCATTCTTATATAGAAGAGGGAAAAGATATGGGGAATAGTCGTAAAAATTGCTTGGCTCGCAGCAAATGTCACAGAGCCCCTCCCTGCCCCCCTGACAAGTCTTTTGACAATTAAATGATGCCGGCGAGAACAATGAATGGGTGGCGGGCTGAGAATTTAGACGGAGAGCCGCAGCTGAGGCATCTTAAAAATGTCCCATCTTGCGGACGAGGAGGAGAGGAATATTTGGAGGAATATTTTTGGTGAGGGTGGGGGCCCTAAATGACGTTGCTTTTAGCGCAAGCCCGGGACGAGGCAAACTCAATTAAATGTGGCAGTGCTCCTGCCGCCTAAAAGTATGCTTTATATATGTAAAAGCAAGGGGGTAGAGGTAGCTGACAGTCTGCTACTCTGTAGTGCCAGTGCCTGCCATCAACGAAATTTCCTTTAATTTCATCAGGCTCCCAAAGTGTTGCATCCTTTTTGCAGCCAGGATTGCCATTCGAAGTTGGCTTTAATATTATTTGAATTCAGTTGAAGAGACTGCCCACAGCCTAAAAGCATGCTTTAAAATTATTAAGCTGAACAATCTTTTAATTAAATTGAATAAAAAATCGCTGGAAAAAAAATGAGACACAACAGCCCAGATATCCTGTGATCTGAATTAAAGTAAGTGCTCTCGAGAGCTTGATTGTTCACACTTGGCTTAAAGCAAGAATACACACACTCTCTCTCTCTCTCTCTCTCTCTCTGTCTTTCTTGTAGCCCCATCTCGTTCACACTTTTCGGGCATCTCGCTCCAAAGTTGCGCCATCAGCGTTTTCATCTTTATCGCTTGGCACTGCCAGGCAGCAGCTGCCAATAAGCAACGATTATGCTTGTAGCTACAATCGACTGCCTATCCCTGTGTATCTGTATCTCATGGATACATGTATATGTAATACGTGTGTATCTGTATCTGTATCTGTATCTCTATCTGTATCTGTGTGCCTGCCTCTGCTGGTGCTTGTACTAATGCCTCAGCAAAACAACAAAAATGCATAGAGCACTCAAGTCAGCCTCAAAGCCAAAGCTTTTCCAAATATGTCTGCGAATCTCTGTTATGGTATTGGTTGCTATATGTATCTGTGTGTCTGTATCTGTGTGCGTTAGAGTGTATATGTGTGTGTGTGTGTTAGCACATTGATAGCACTTGTGAGGCGTTTTAACTGCAAGCAGTTACAGTCATGGAAGCAGAAAAAAGAATAAAAGGATGAAGATTGGGAATTCTGGAGTTTTGAAAACTCTTTAAAATAAGCCTAAAAATAGGCAATGAAAAATTAGAAAAGGTTTTTAAAGCCTATTAGTCGTTATAAGTTTAAGATTAATGAGAGATTTAATAAGAGATTTCAAATCTCAAAAAATAAGAAGCCCAAAAGTAGGCAAGCTTAAGATTTCTGTTTCTAAAATAAGAGATTTGAAATCTCCTCAAACCAAGCCTAAAAATAGGCCATGAAATTTTTTAAACCCTTTTCAAAGCCTACTTTTTGGTGAAAACTTGCTTTTCCCACCATTTTCTCACTACTTTCAACCTCCTCCCTTTTAAAGCAAAGAAAAAAGGCAAAAATGTATAAACTTTAGTCTATTTTTTGTGCAAATCCACTTTGTGCGAAACAGTTGAAATGGAAAATTGAAAACTCCTATTAAGAACAATCAGCCGGAATAGGTTTCTCCCATCTCCTAATGAGGGAAAACCTCCTCTGTCTTGTCTAAATTTGCAAATGACTTGCCAACAATTTCCATTTCCGACCACCAAGATGATTTCCACCATTATTTCATAGTTCCATCCCATGTTGTTCCCCTATTTTCCGCTCATTATCTTTTGATTCTCCTCCCCCCTTCCCATCCAGCATCTAGCATCGCCCACGGGAATGCAATTTATTTATTAAGTTATGCAACAGAATTGAAACAATTTTGTGCTTTTCATCTGCTCGTTGATCCAAGCAACTTAATTAGTTGATGATCATTTAATGCACTGCCCCAATTGGTGTGGTGTGGTGTGGGGTTAGTGTGTGTGGATGCGTTTGGTAGTCAACCACCCAGCCAGCCACACACAGAAAATGAGTGGGAGGTGTGTGCATAAATTAAATTAAACTTAAATGTTTAAAAAGGAGTGGGTGGAGGTGCGTTTTTCGCGCTTTGTAACAATAATGATGATGGAGAAAGTCTAGAGACTGGGCGAGAGGAAGTCAAGGCGAGCCAACTCATTCAAGCCAATTGCCTTTCACCTTCGGGCATAATTAACCGACACAAGGCAGGCGATTACATATTTAATGCAAACGCATCACAATGTTCGAGCGGATGCGGCTTAAAGTCCTTAATTGATCGTTATGGTAACTATATATAAGACCTAACGAAAGCCCCAAAAGTATGCTTTAAAACCGAAATAAATACCAAACGGCCGCCGCGGCGGACAAGGATGATGATTTCTGTAAAGCCGTTGAGCATTTATTAAAATTGAAAGGCTTATACGCTGAGGGAAATATTTTTGGAGATGAAATATAAAAACAAGCCTTTAAGGCTTATCGATAATTAATCGATTTTAGAGATTATTTCATTGAAAGCTTTTCTTTAAGTCTGTTTTATGATTAGGACTTCAGAGCTTTAAATTCAAGCAAAATTTTAATAAAAGTTATCGATAAATAATCGATTATTGAGATATTACATCAAAAGCTTATATTTTAGTATTTTTTTGTAATTTATTTATATGATTATTGAAACTATATACTTTAGAGCTTCAAATTCAACCAACATGTTAATAAAATTTATCGATAAATAATCGATTATAAAGATATTACATGAAAATCTCATATTTTAGTATTTGATTACCAAAACTATATACTTAAGAGCCTCTAAACAAATCTCTTAAGAAAGTTATTCGCTTTTTTTTAGACTACCATCAAAAGATTGACTTTTTTCGATAATTACGACTCTTATCGATAACTCAAACCAGAAAAAAGTCTGCAAATTTTTTTTTATGTGCAGAGCCAGAAAGAAATCGAAACGAATGGTCGGCAGGATCTAAAAGCGGGTCGCTGGTCCTCTGCTTAACACAAAATCCGTTAACAGACACAATAAAGACCATTACACAATATCCGTCCACCCGCCCCCCTCTACACTACACACAGTAATACATATATATGTATATATATGTATTCCCTTTTTACTTATGGCTTTTTATAGCACGTTGATTGCTGGTCCAAAAAAAAAAAAGAACCGAAAAACGAAAATGAAAAGAAATTGAAAATGAAAATGGCCGGCAAGCAGCAGAGCAGAATGATATGATGAGTGCGAGGGGTAGGGCTTTGATAAGTAGGTAAAATCCCTGCAGGATTTCAACGTAACATAAAAGAGTTGCCACCACACACACACACACATAGAAAAATGCTACAGAAAACCACACACCAACCTGGCCACCCAGTCGAGGCAATATTTACAGTACAGTCTATGCCAAAAGGCATTCAGAAGGATGCCCAAGATGCACGATTATTTAAACATTTCAAAATAAGCTTCCTTTATACATTTGTTTGCTTTTCAGAAAGTAACACACACACACACCCAGAGAGAGGAGAGTCCTGTCGCCACAAGCTTGCATTTCATTTCCAATTAAGGTATCGATTACAGGCGGGTCTTTTTCGTCAGTCTATCAAAATATCCCATAGAATTTCCCCCCCAAAAAAAAAAAAAAGAGGAAACCTACAAGCACTAACAATTTGATTTAATTATGGAAATACCATAAGTGCAAAAGTTAATTTAGTAAAAAAAATATTTTGGGGGGAAAGGTGAGTGTCGTAAGTGTTTCTTGGGCGAAATCGATTCGGCTGCCTTTCTGCCATTCATTCAACAAAATCATAAAAAAAAAGAAGAAATATCATATAAAAATATTTCATCCTCCATTGACGTGAACGAGACAGCGAATGCGTATAAAAATGGCATTAGAAGGACGCAGCAATAAATGGAGATGAAGCCAAGCAACGAAGAAAAAAAAGGAGGACTGTTAAGGACCAGAAACAGGAAATAAAATTCCACTTTAAGCGTTTTTAATACAAATGCAAATACGTAACAAGAAAGAGACAGGCAGACAGGCAGACAGCTTGACAGGCGTGTGAGCGATGAGCGAGGGAGAGAGAGACAGGGCGATATAGAGCGAGACGACATAGACAAATGCGGTCACATTGAGGTATATTAATATATATTTCTGTTGGAGGCAGACACCCATGAAAGGGTTTTCCGCCACCCATATATGAGGGCCGCCCCTCCACTTTCCTTTCATGATGCGACTACGAAATAGAGCTGAGCTGCACTGAGAGAAAAAGGGTGAAGTTCTACAATAAAATCTATTTAGAAGATAAGCCAGAGTATTTCTTAATCTTTCATCAATCGAAACTATCGAAATTAATCGAATATTGTCTAAAATATTGATTTTTGAAGAGTTTCTCCCTAGAAATTATTCCTTTTTGTGATAATTACTTTACAAAAAGGTTTCTCTTCTTCTTTGATTAATCAAAACTATCAAAACAATTATCGATATTAATCGAAAATTGTGTAAAATATTGATTATTGAAGAGTTTCTTCCTAGAAATTATTTCTTTTTGTGATAATTACTTTACAAAAAGGTTTCTCTTCATCTCTGATTAATCAAAACAATCGAAAAAATTATCGATATTAATCGAATATTGTCTAAAATATTGATTATTGGAGAGTTTCTCCCTAGAAATTATTCCTTTTTGTGATAATTACTTTACAAAAAGGTTTCTCTTCATCTTTGATTAATCAAAACTATCGAAAAAACTATCGAAATTAATCGAAACTATTAGTAGTATCATAAAATGGTCTAAAGCCCATTCCTAGGGAATCCTATCCTTTTCCCCAAGTGCTTGCTTGTGTGTTATATGTAAACACTGGGAAAATGGCAGACAAAGAAGCTGCCAAAGGCTTTGAAAAACACAAAAAAAAAGGAGAAAAGGAGAAAAGTGGAGAGCTACATGCCACAAATAAAGTGGCAGCTACAATCAAACACACACACACACTCGGAGAGAGATATAACAAAAGAAATAAGCATTCGCACACAAACATACAGTGAGAAGTGCATATGAAAAAATCATAGCATAGTTTAAGGCGCTACCACGCATACAACAAAAAGCGGAAAAGCTGGCGAATGGGACAGGAGGGAGCGGAAAAACGCTGAAATTGCAAAAGCGGAAGTGTAATAAAGTGCAAAAGTGCAAAAAGCACAGATAGGAGACTGGAGAAACAGTGGAAGAGTCAAGTGAGATAAGAACAATGCGAAACAAGAAAAGTCAAGTGTAAGAAGTGTCACAAGTTGTTGAAAAGGAGCGGGGCGGTGTCCTTGGTCCTTTGGGCGGCGAAAGCAGGAAGCACCAGCCAACAAAAGGTGAAATGTGAGATGAATTGAATTGAATTCAAGGGGAGATGCAAAGCAGATGGAAGCTAATGGAAGCAAAAATGTAGGAAATGGTTGGGGAAATCCTTACACAACTCCTTAAACACTATTTCAACCCTGAGTGTCTAATAATATCCTTAAAACCTCCTTTAAACAAAAAAATGTAAAAATTCTGACCATTTATTTTCTTTCATTTTTTAGGCCAAAACACAAAAAAAAAAAATGAGCAGCTACAAGTGGAACAAAATTCAAGGTGGTCATAATACACACACACACACATATGAGTATCCTTAATGTGTCCAAGTGTGTGTGAGTGTGTGTGTGTCTGTGCGAAAGTGTAAAAGTAGAATGAACGGAAACGTTACTGGCACAAGGACCTCGAAAAGTATGCAACATTAAGTGCGGCAGCGTTGTCGTTGCCTTTTGCCGTTACTTTTGCTTTTGTCCAGGTCCTTGCTGTCCCCTCTGCCTCTTCCTCTGCCTCTCCCCCCTATACACCCTTTACCTCTTTATCACCAAAAGGCCCCCCTTCTTGTGCCGGCTGTGTGCCCCTTATGTGCCATTTTAGCATAAGTTTCTTTAACTGTCAATGTCCTGCGAGATCCTGCGAGAGTATATCTGGATTTTTGGAAAACTTTGCCAGGGAAAAAGTGTATGCAGTGTGACCAAAGTAGATTCTAGTTCCTATGAGAGTACTAAACCAATCGAAATATATTTTTAGACAAAGTGCGAGTGTCCTTAGGAGTTGGATATTAAAAAGCTGAAAAAATGCATGTTTAGACATGTCCTGTCAGGGGAAAAAGTACTCAAAAGTATGTAAAGTGTGACCAGAGTGAGTTCTACTTCCTATGAGAGATGTAACATTCTTGAAATACACTTTAAGACAAAATGTAAGTGTCCTAAGAGGTTAGATGAGAAAAAGCTGACAAAATTCATGATCAGACATGTCATGTCAGGGGAAATAACTTGAAAATAATACTTTAAAGTGTGACCAGAGTAAGTCGTAGTTCCTGTGAGGGAAGGAAGCCACTCAAAATGCATTTTAAGGCAAAAAGCAAGTGTCCTTGGGAGTAAGATATGAAAAAGCATGTTCAGACATGTCATGAAATAAGTGTGACCATTTCTAATAAGAAAAATAAGCCCCTCTTGGCTAATAATTTCAAGTAAAGAGCATTTTGTAGTCTATCTTTTTGTAATTCCTTAAAACTTGATCCACTTCCATGATTTTCATTTTTTTTATTGCACTCCACGTGCGTAGTAGCACCAACAACAACAACAGAAAAGGACAAAAATAAAGGAACAAGAGACGCAAGGACTCATTAACAAAAATACGCAAAGGAAAATAAAAACAAACTGGCTGAAACAGCAACAGAAAAGTGCTCGAGTATCATTCCCTCACTCGCACCCCATCGCCCAAAAGTAAAAGTCTCTTCAGAATAAACGAAGAATGTCTCAAGAAGAATAACATTCCGAGGTAGAGTCCTTCGTGGGATGAAGAAAAGGTTAGTCCAAATAAAGAAAAAGTAAGAGAAAAGAGATGGAATACAAGTTTCCTCACTAATCAACTTCCCAAATGAACTGTTCTTTTATTTTTTTTGTGTTTTTTCTTGTCTGAGAGAGAGAGGGAGGGAATTTCTGTTAAAAAGTTAAATTATGAAAATGTCAAGAACAATATACATGTGTCATATGTGAGGCACACACTCCCACACACACACTGGGACACACACATACATATATAAATGAATAAATGCCAAAAACAATTTACATAAAAATATTTGTGCGAAAAAGTTTTTAAGGCGAGTTTGGGTAAAATTTCCATATGAAAAGCAAACTGGGATGTGTGTGGGTGGGATGGGATGGTATGGGATGGGATGGGATGGGAGGAGGGCGTGACCCGCGGTTTAGTGGGCGTGAGGGCAAGTTTATCAACTGAAGCATCGCCTAATCAAGAGCCCAGAGAGAGCCCCCGAAATGCCGACCGCACAATTTACAGCTTTTTTCCACCCTCCCAACCCAACGACAGAAACCCTCTCGTCTCAAAAATCCACTTTCCAAACTTTAAATTTTCCCACCCCACCCCCACCATTAATTCGTGTGTGGGTGAGTGTGTGTGTGGGTGTGGGTGTTTTGTATTTGCTCAAGTTGAAATTTTCAATTTGAAGCAAAGCACAAAACTCATTAAGAGAGACAACTTGCAAACCCTCCAAATATTAAAAAGGACCAACAAATTTCGGGATGAAAGGAAATTATCACAATTCTTTGGAATGTGTGTGTGTGTGTGTGTGTGTGTGGGTGTTTTTCCCGCAAATAACTGTGAAAAAAAGAGTAGAACAATTCCCGATTTAATGGCCAAGAGATTAAAGAACTATTTGATTTAAGATCTTGAACACTATAGCTTTCAGAGTCATCCTTATCCTTGAAAATCATCATTTTTTGGCGCCCCACACCCATCCCTAATGTATGGAACCGTCACGCACCCATCTCTAAGCCTCACGTAATGCCCTCCGCACGCTCACGAGCCTGTTGGCTGGTCTGCGCTTTCGATTCAATCAATTCTTGATGTCTTTATTAATATTTATGCGATGCTGCCGACAATCTGCGTATCTGCCAGTATCCGAGTATCTGCGAGTATCTGTATCTGAATGCTTGCGTGTCGTATGCGTGTGTGTGTGTGTGAGAGCTTTTGCGTCACAGAGCGCTTCATAACGCGATTTTCATCTACCACCCTCCCTCCCTCTTACTACATCCACCCCCTCTCTTTTGATTCCTTTGCTGAGCCCCAAAACGTATGCAATGAACAATTTTTAAGTGCTTTAATTTTATTTTTATTTATTTTTTTTGGGCGAAGAGCTTCTGTGGCTCGTGGTGGTCTTATGCAATAACTCGATTCTCTTTCAAAAAAATTAAATTCCCACTCTAGCTTTAATTTTCAGTCTATTTTTTTTTGTATTTTGCTAATTCGCCTCCTAGGAACGCCCCTTTCGGCAACATCTCACCTTTTGTTAAATCAACTCACGTAGCCGGTCATTAGATCAACTCTAATGCGATGCAGTTCACGTTTTTATTTACTTAGATCTCTCACTGGTTCGCTTTCTGCCCATCTTTATCATTGTCTGTCTTTGCCCGGCCAAACTGAGTTACGAATAAGTTCACACATCGTTCAGAAAAATAAAATATTGGCTTAGGCAGAGGCCACTAAAGGTTGTCCCTGTTTGACAAATAAAAGAGTGTTGGATAGTCCTTAAGGCTACATTTAATTATAGTGTTGTTGAAGAGAAAAGAGTTGTACAGTGTTGATTAATTACTTTGAAACCAAGGCACTGTACTACAAAAACTACACTAGAAAAGGCTACTAAAGCTTGCCCTTACTTGACAACCAAAATAGTGTTGTATACTCTCTTATAATACCTTTTCAATAGTGTTGTTAAGTGAAAAAGATTAACCCAGTGTTGGTTAATAGCTTTTAAAGCAAGACTTTTACTAAAGAAGATGATTTAATATGTTAAAAAATAAACCTTTATCCTCTATCTACCACAACACATCATTGAGAAAAGGTAGTGTTGGATAATCGTTTACAATAGCTTATAAGCAGTGTTGTTAAAGCCCAAAGAGTCACCAAGAGTGTTGTTTAACAACCTTTAAAGCAAGACTTGTAAAATAATCTGCTATCCCCTACCTACCACAACATTTTTGAACATTTTGCGCTTCCCTTGCTTCAATTTTATTATCCGAGAGCAGCGCCTGGGTCCCATTTCCCTTTCCCCATTCCAGGGCCTCTAAGAACAGGGACAGGTTCGGACAGGGCTTGGGGGGGGTGGTAACAACTTTAATTGAAATCTTTGCTCTGAAAGCGACTTTCTGCAATTTCAAAATACTTCCTGACCCAGGAACAGAATTTTGCGGGCAAAAAGCGAAAGGGGAGGGGGGTATGCAGGATGGAGTCTGCTTTGGCTGCTGGGCGAAACTTTTCCCAAACAACTTTGGCTCAAAGACAAAAGCACAAGCAGCAGTAGCAGTAGCTGTAGCAGTAGGAGTAGAAAAAAATAGATGGAAAGTCTGAAAAAAGGGCCAGAGACAACAAGAAAAACGGGGAAAATGGCAAATGGAAATTTGTTTTCCTTTCCCTTCAACGAAAAGAGGAAGAAAGGACTGGGAGAGGGACAGTTGTTGCTCTTTAACACAGATTGATGTTTCCCGGAGGTACAGCCCCGTCAAAAGGTCCCAATACTACTCCCATTGCTTAACCCCATTCTAACGCTAGGAAATGGCATCGCGTCACGCTATATCGGTTATTGTACGCCATAGATATATGGCTGGTCGGTCAAAACGATCGGTCATTATGCCATAAAGACGAAGGCAATTAGCTTTGGATCGGTTGGGATCAGAGCCCAGTGGAACTGATAGCTCATGGGGGACCATAAACCGGCAGCCGATGAGCTTCAGACGACTTTATAATTATTGGGTTTTTAGCTTTTTTTTTTGTTTAGATAAGAAATATGACAATAATGGAAGTAATAGAAGTAATATTGTTTATGTTTCTTCCCAAAAATAATTTGTTTTATGGATGGGGGAATTCCTTTTTGTAAATTGCGTCGCTTGTCTGGCATTATTATGGCGGTTTTATGGCGTTAACTCAAAGACGCTACAGAAACAGAATGATTTTATGGAATCGGTAGCCGGGGAGTAACTATTAATGATTACTTTTAGTTCTTTGATGGCCTTTCACACAAACTCAATGCCCCTCAATGACAGGAATCAGCTTGACGCTGTGTGACGCTTGTCATGTGATGGCAGAACGGAAATTAAAATCCCAACACATTTCAGGGAAGGCCAAACAGAAAGAGTGTCCTTCCATCTATTACAACTATTTGCTGAGATTAATTAAAAGGAAAAGAAAGAGAATAAAGGCCTCTATTTGAATGTCAAGTTTTGTGATTTTTTTATGCCTCTGGACGATTCATTCTCATTTGGCCAAAACAGTTTTATGGCTCCCCAGGTAGGTAGCAAAAAAAAAAAAAGAACCATGAAATGAAAACTTTCTTTTCACGGCCCTGGCGAAAACGGCATAAATTTCCCACAGCCCGTCGAGGAAATAAAACGCAGCCAGGAGACTACCTAGTTTTTATTCCCAAAGTTGGAGGAAGAGGAGCAACAGGAAGTCGCTCTATAAAAATTCCTGAAAATTAATTAAAATCTATTGTTACAGGACTAGGGGGGGCGCTTCCTCTACTTTCTTAACCACAAACGCCCATATTATCTTTTTCTTTTCTCGGAAACACACGTGCTTGTTGAATTTTCATTTTATTTTTCACATCGCACATTTTCTTCGACGGTTTTTCTCGGCATTTTGCAATTATTGCTCCGTCTGTTTGGGGAATGTTGGGAAAAATTCTGCTAGCACAGGAATTTTCAATGTAAATAGTGCTTCTTCAAAGGCAGCCGCTAGGATGGAGGGGCCATCCTAGTCCCCCCCCCTTGATGGAATTGAGAAAGGTTCGGGTTCGAGGTCGCGTTGTGGACTGAGGGAGGTATTTAGAAAAAAAAACTGAATGGGAAACTATAGAAAAGCAATTAATGAAGGTATTTATGTGAAAACGTCCTTTTTTTTCCTCTGTGAGGTTATGCTTTGTGAATTAATTATTGACATTTTTATAGTGGTTTTCAGCGTTAATTAGAGAGTGGTCTTTTTTTTAGATAAAAAAT
Source organism: Drosophila monieri (assembly GCA_035047585.1). Lineage (NCBI taxonomy): Eukaryota > Metazoa > Arthropoda > Insecta > Diptera > Drosophilidae > Drosophila > Drosophila monieri. The sequence goes on along the minus strand of JAWNPJ010000061.1, from coordinate 5,680,946 downwards.
CAATCTTTTAAGCATTTTTAGCATAAAAGATGGACCAATTAATCACTTCCTACATTATTCACAAGTAATTAGACCTTTCAACGTAATAAGGTTATCGATAAATATCGAATTTAATGTGTTTAATAAGAGTGAAGCCTATAAACCGATAATTATCGATTGAAATCGTAATAAACCTAATCTTTGAGCATCAGGTCATCCATAACTTTAAAAGAAATATTGTTTTAATGCCCTTAAGCCTGAATATCGATAGTTATCGATAACAATCTCCATGAAAGTAGCCTTTAAACACAAAAAGGTGTTCGATAAATATCGAATTAAATGTGTTTTATAAGGAAGAAGCCCATTAACCGATAATTATGGATCAAACTAGTAATGAACTTAACCTTTAAGCATCAGGTCATCGATAACTTCCAAATAAAAATGTTTGCATGGCCATTAGGCCTAAATAGCAATAGTTATCGATAACAATATTAACGAAACTATCCTTTAAACACATAAAGGATATAGATATTAATTTTTGTTCATTAGAGATAAGCCTATAAACCGATAATTATCGATAACAATCCCTTTTACAAGTAATAAGCCCAACCATTATCGATAAATTCATCGATTTCCTAGCCAAACAATCATATTTCTCTGCCATTTGAATATTTAACCTTTGGCCCAACCTCGCTGACCTTTCGAATCGAATTAATCAAAAGTTTTGAGTTATCCAATTAGCGCCTCGAAAAGTTTATCACCTCGCCCGTAACATAACCTCAAAAACCATAACCCCCCACCACCACCCCACCGTGGCAGCACTCACAATTGGAATCCCCTATTTCCGATGGGGCCGAATGGGAGTCATAAAAGTGAGTGAAACGAGAGGAGCAACGACAGAAGGATGAAGATGAAATGGAGATGGAGATGGAGATGGAGATGGAGATGGGGAGGAGAAAGAGGAAAGAGGGGAGGGAAGCTTGCGGTGAAGCGAAAGAGACGGGGCGCGGATTCCTATTCTTTGGCCGAAAGAGATGGCCTGGAGGTTTGGGTGGGAATCCCGTTGCTTACCGTTATGGAGATTCAAGACGCGAATGGGGCGTAAAAAATGGGAGGCGGAGCGGGAGGGGAGTGGGACATAAAGTGTAGCAGCTGGTTTAGGAAGGAAAACATAAATGAAAATCAATAAATAAAAATTTTATAGCAAGCGAGCAAAAAAAAAGGAGAACTCTGGCTTAAATTAACTCACGCACACATCGCCAAAAAAAAAGAGAGGGGGAGGGGATGGGTAGTGGGTGGCTTGTGGTCCAAGCCAAGTTTTAGAGGCAAACTGCAAAAACCGCCAAACAAAATCAATAAATTTTGCAACCGCACAGGGGCGCCACCAGTTTGGCGAGGGGAGGGAGAGAGCGAGAGAGAGGGCCATTTAGCAGGCGAAAGAGAAGGCATGCTAATGCAATTGGCCAATAAATCATCGCATAAAACTGCATAAAAATGTCAGAAATGCACAGAAAAAAATTAAATCAGAAATAAAAAAAATAATTTAAATACCAAAAAAAATACTAAACTTTAAGAATACCATTTTCAAAGTTTAGACTCCTTTTTTTATATTTTTCCTCATTTTTTTGTTAATATTTTATTTCTCTCTCTGCATAAATAGTTCCATTAGATGAGATAGCCCCCACCTAGCTTAGTCAATCACAGCTGAGTGCATCAAGCCATCAATCAATTAATCAATCAAATAAATGTCCGACAACAACAAGCGCCCCTCAATCGTTTACATCAATCAGCAATTTGCTATCAATTAGATAAAAGCCTTATCGTTCCAGTGACGAAAGCAGCTCCTCTCCCTCTCCCTCTCCCTCTCCCACTTAACCCACTCGTGTTAGTTAACCCACTAAGCACACTTCACTATGATTTATGGCTAGAAAAAAAAGATAGCCAACGATGTATTGGAGCCAAGTCCGAATCTGGAGTCTAGAATCTACAAAACTGGCTACCGAAAAAAAACAGAAATCCATAAATCTGTATAACACCAGCGGTCATAAATCAATATTCAAATGCGACGTCAAAACAGTCAACAGTGAGCAATAAAAAGCAAGAAACACACACCGCTCGCTAATCGCAAAAAAAAAAAAAAAAGGGTCGGTGTTCGAGTCTCAGGCGGCGCCAAACAAAAATCCAAATCGTATCTGATCAGATCCGATCACTTGAACTTTGCCCTCTCATAGTATTCCCATCATGCCGTGAGGTAGTGCAGAGTACTTTTTACACAACACTCCCGGGCACTTGAATAGTTTCACATAAATACTAAACTAAGTATAGTATTTTAATAGTTGGATTCACAATTGTGGCCATAAAAGTACAAACACGAATTAAATAGAAAAACGCATCGGAATTCCATTGGCTTGTCTGGGGGCTTTATTAATAGGAAGTACGTGACTGGCACTACGATTCGGAATTATGGCCCATTTAATGTGCGACAGGCCCCGGAGAATATTATTCAACATGTCGCGATGTGGGGCCACCCAAGTGACACAAAATATGTATTTATTTTTAAGGAGTTCTAGTTGAAATGTCTAAAAAAAGTTTAAGAAATTTTTAGTTGAGAATTATAAGAGTTTTTCAGACTTTTTTTTGGCATTTTTGTTGGAAAAAAAATGTGTTTAATATTTTTAGTTGCAATTAAATATATATTTTATAGAAATATCAGAAGAAATGGAGAATATTCATTAATTTTTATAAAAAATCATTAAAAAAACATAAGAAATTCCTAGTTGAGAATTATAAGAGTATTTCGAACTTTTTTGACATTTTTGTTGAAAAAAAGTGTGTTTAATATTTTTAGTTGGAATTAAATATATATTTTATGGAAATATCAGAAGAAATGGAGAATATTCATTAATTTTTATTAAGAATCATAAAAAAAAAAAAACACAAGAAATTCCTAGTTGAGAATTATAAGAGTATTTCGAACTTTTTTGACATTTTTGTTGAAAAGAGTATACAAATATTTGTATTAATTAAAATTAAATATATATTTTGAAGAAATATCAGCAGAAATGAAAAATATATACACATTTTGAGGAAATATCAAGAGAAATGCCTTAAACAAATTCCTAGTTGAGAATTATAAGAGTATTTGTGGCTTTTTTGACATTCTGGTTGGAAAAAAGTATAGAAATATTTAAAGAAATGCCAATATTTTGTAGAAATATTAGGAAAGTATATACTTTTTGTAGAAATATCATTCAAAATGCCTCAAAAATATCGAAAAGAAAATCTCCCAGTTGAGAATCATAAGAGCAGCCCCGTCCTATTTGACTTTTGTTGGAACAAACTTTTGATTTTCTTTGCTGAAAAGTTATTCAAACTTTATGCAAAACGAGAATGTCCAACTGGCCGGGCTTGTTTACAATTTTTGCTTTGATTTCGATTTGATTCGCCGGCCAGGCCAAGCCAAGCCAAGCCAAGCAGCAAATAGAATTTCGCTTGCAAATAAATAGAATAAATGTTGGGATGGGGGGAGGGCGGGGATCGCCATGGGGGGGCGGGACCGAGGCACCACCCAAAAACCGGACCCATGCTAAATCACATTTAAGAAATCAGGGCGCGAAGGCCGAGATGGAGTTAAACTTTTCTGTGAAAATTCTGTGAGAAGCATCCTAGTCGCCGGCTCACGTTCATTTTCCTCTTCTTCTGCCCAATGAACAGGCGACAGAGATAGCTGGAGAAAGGGAAAGGGACGGAAGCAGAGAAAGTCTAAAGAAAGTGGGCGGGGCGCGTAGAAAGCTGGGAGCTGAAAATTCAATTTGATTTGATTTGATTTTCGTTCTCGTTTTCGTTTTCGTTTGAATGCACAGCACAGCACAGCTCGAAAAAAAGAATTAAAATGAAAATAAAGAGGACTATGGGGGGAAGAGAGACAGGAGAGAGGAGACACTAAAGAAATGATATCAAATTAGTTGAAATAGAAAGTAAAGTGAGCGGGATGAGTGGAGAGCCTTGGGAGGCCGAGGAAAAGTTCAAGTTTTCTTGAAAACAGGCGATCGGTGGAAGGACAAACTTTGCATTGCTTTTAAATAAATGGCTTTTAGGATAATTAAGGCTAAGGATATGATAATCGATATTAATCGATTTAAACGATAATTGTGTCTGTATCGAAATTAATCGTCATTAATCGATATATTTTAAGTTCTTTCTTCCTTTCTTAGTTTATAAAGTTGAATAAAATTTAATAATTGCCAGTCGATATTTATCGATAATTTTACTTTAATATTTTTGATTAATTTTAATTGAAATTATATTTAAGAAAGTATCTTTCTATCTTCACTTTCTAAATTCAAAATATTTAAGATTTATGGGCGACAATCTCATTAAAATTATGTGAATAGCTTGCTAATCGATATTAATCGGTATATAATTTTAGGATATTATTTAAAATTACTTTACTTTTTATATTTATTAAAAAACTAAGCCCAGAAATCTTAAAAAACCTTCCTCACTTTTCTAATTTTAAATATTCCCCCCTATCTTATCGAAACTTTAATCATTTTCTGGTTAAAAATTTATTTTAAAAACTTAAGCAACAAAATAATACACAGATAAGAAAAATAACTAAAACCCTTTTTTTTTGGTTAACCCTGATAAACTGATAAATAATTTTTGTGATAAATAAAAAGGTCAACAAAATCGAAATGAGAAAATTAATTTTTATAAAATATTTTTCTCTCTAGTGTTTTTTTTTTCAGTGTGTAACTGGTATATTTACTTACAAAAATAACAAGAGACATAAAGGTAAATAGTGTGACAAAGTTATATACGATTTTTAACGCGTTTCTTATCGCACGCACACATAAAAAAAAAAAAAAAAAAAAAGAAAAAACATTAAAGAACACGCGACTGACTAGTTTTTTTTAGTTTACAAGAATGTTTTTTTGCGCAAAAAAAGAAATAAAGATTTTCCATTCAGAATGTGTGGCAAGTGTTGTTGTTGTGGTTTTGTTGCTGCTCTGTTGATAAAAATCAACAGTCGGCAACGCCGGCGCTGCAGTCGCCGTCACCGTCGCAGTCGGCGTTGGCGCCGTTTCGTGCGGCCGGCGAACCAAAAAATGCTTTTTTTGGGTGCCGTTTTGTGTTTTTCTTTTTTAATTTGGTTGGGGGGGGGGGGTTAGTTTTTTTTCCTATTTCTTTAATTTATTTGCCACTCTGGGTTGTGGTTTTTGTTGTTTGTTTTTTATTTAATGGCACAGGGACATGGCAATTAATTGGAAAACTTTATTTTCCTTCTTTTTTTATTTGATTTACGTTTTTAAAATTTATAGAATTTTAATAATTATTAAATTAATTGATTTACTTAATGTGATTCTCTCTCCCTTGCTCTTATTACAGCACCCTCGGCACCCAGCCACCCCCACTCTTGCTTCTTCTTTCCCTCTCTTACTCTCTCTCTCTCTCTCTGTGTGTGTTTTGTTTATTTGTCCGTTCCACTTGTTTTCGCTTTTTAGTGCTCGGCGTATTTATTTATTTTCATTTTATTCTATTTTCTTTTCGCTTTTTTTTTTCATTTTTCGGACACCTTTTTGGGTTTCCTTATTTTTGTTTTTTTTTCTTGCTTCTCGTCACTAGCTACCGTTATTATTATGCACGCGTGAAACCGTCCGGCATTTATTTCAACTATGCTGCATTTTAATAAGTCACCAAAACCAAACAAAATTGTTTATTCCGATTACATTTTTTGCGCGACTCGAAATTTTTAAGCGAATTTTCTGTGTGCGGAGCGAAAAGCAGCGAACGGGCGAAAGAACGAGAACGAGAAAGAACCAAACGCTGTTATATGATGATGGAAGCGAAACGAAACGAAAACGAAGCCAGCGCCGCTGCCACTGAAGCGCACGCTGCGCTGCCGCTATCACAGTGCCCGGCAGCGCCGCCAACAGCGGCAGAGAGACGAAACAGCGAAGCGAACGAAGCGAAGCGAGGCGAAAAACGAATTGAGAATCGAGATTGAGGCGAAGGCGAACGAGCCACAGACGCAGCGGCGTTGCGTGGGTGCGAGCGAGACGGAGCATCGGAGAGAGGGATAATGCACTGAACAAAGTCGGGGAGTAGTCGGGGAGTGGTTGGGGACTTATTAAAAAGAGATATTAAAAATTAGAAGAGTTTAAAGCTAAATTTTTAATAATTTTAGTTCTAAGACTCTACTAAATATTAAAAAAAGTGTTTAAATATTAAAAGAAACTAAGAAATAATGTTTTTAATGAAAGAAATAGTTTAATAATTATAAAAAATGAGAAAGAAAAGTATATTTTTGACTTAAAACACTGAAAGAAACTTAAAATTGGATAAGAAAATATTATTTTATAAAAACATCATAAAAAAAGTATTTTATTTTTTAAATAAAAAACAAAAATTAAAAAAATGAAAGTAAAAATTAAGTTTACTAAATTAAATATTTATAAAATCTTAAAAGTGGCTAGAATTTATTTTTAAACTCAAATATCATAAATTTAAAAACTATAATTTTTTTAATACAAATAGAAATAATGTTTTTGAAAGTAAACCCATTTTTCTGAGTGCACAACATGCGTGAGGGGTGGGAAGGTGGAAAACAGAAGCAATAGAAGCAGCGAGAGAGTGGGAGAGAGAGGAGAGCGCGAAGAAGACACTTGACGATTGAAATTGAAAGTTGTAATGGGACGGCGACTTGAGATTCATCATCAAACAGCTGCGGCAGATGGCTCTCTCTCTCTTGCACACTCGCCCCATCTCACTCGCACCTCCCTAGGCCCCTATAGCGACAAATAACGGAAATCCAATTACAAGCAGAACAGGCAGACATTCTGTCGTCTTTGCTTATATTTTTTTTTTTATTTTTTAATCATTATTATTATTCTTTTTTTTAATTTTGCAAAAAAAAAAATAGTTTAAAAATTGACAGACATGGAGGACCAGGGGGGGCGGGGTACTTTTCAATCGGCGTTCGGAGAAAACAAGCAAAAACATGTTAAAATCTCCAAACAAAAATCTGCATGTACATTTTTTTGTTTTTTGTTGCCTTTTTTTGTGGCCGGCGACATCCATAAATCGGTTGTCATATTTTTGCAGCGGAATGCATTAAGGTCGGGCGCTCTATTCGGCCATCAAGTCAGTAATAGCCATTTTAAGAGATTAATTGTTTTTTTTTGAAACAAACTACAGGATTATGTGGGAGGGAGGGGGAGGTTTTTAAGAGAGTTTGAGGAGGTTTAACATTTTAATTCAATTAATTGAATTATTTTAATTATTTTAATATTAAGAGGACTATTAAGTCTTCTTAATAGATGTCTTCTAGGAGAGTAATCTTCTATATAATCTTCTCTTCAATATCCTTAGAAAAGTATAGTCTCTCTATAGGACCTCCTCTCTTAGGGATATTAAGGGATATCTATTAGGGATATTAAGGGATCTCTTAGGGATATTAAGGGATCTCTTAGGGATATTAAGTAGATCCTTAGAAACAATCTGTTTCTAGACCCATTCTTCCAGTTATCTGTCAGATTATTCTGAAAAATGACTATATCTTTCCTACCTTTCTTAGACCTTTCAAGATCTTTAGGAACTAATAGATTGTAGATTGTAGAATTCTTCCAGTTATCCTTGGTCTTCTGTTTAGATATACAATATTCTGGTAGTAGATTTTAGGATCTTGAAGATCTATTCCATCTATTACGATAGTCTGGATGAGAACTATATCTTAAGGATCTTTAGAAACTGCATCTACAGACCCTTTTACGATAGTCTGGATAAGGAATTCCATAAGAATTCTTCCTTTGGGCCTTAAATTATATAAATTTATGTATAAATATTATATACACATTTTAAATAATATATATTTTAGATCGAAAACCCCTTGGGGTTAACCTGTATTTGTGCTAATCTCTCCGGCCGCTTCTCCTTTCCCCCATTTTTTATCGCTTGTGATAAAAAATAAAAACGACAATAGCCTCGAATTTATTTGCCTTTCTGGGGGCTTTCATTGGGATTCTACAAAGCGTGCCGCCTCTTTGGATTCTTATCAGAAGCCCAACAACAATGCTCTCTTATCACAAAGCAACAAAAAAAAGAGTAGAGACCAACAATGCGGATGGAGCACCTGTCGCCACCAGAGACCGGCCCCTTCGGGGGACCCTTTTTGACTAAAGCTACAAAAAATATATCTTTTTAGTTAAAAAAAAATATATATTCAGAGGAATTTTAGAAGCCCTGATTAAAGAATTAGCTTTTAAGCTTTTTTTAACTAAAGATCCAAGGTAGGCTTACCCAAGTTTACTGATTTTTTAGATCAGATGGTAGAATAGATGATAAAAGTTTGATTCAATCGACTTACCTATAAATAGAGGAGATGAAAAACATTAATTAGTGGAGTTAATATATATAATTATTATATTAAAAAAATTAAATATATATAATATAATAATATAGTGATATAAAAACTTTAAAACTTGATAATTGAGAGCTTAAAATATGAATTATTTCATCAAAGTCACATTTCAGTTAGGAGTTTTTAAATGTACTTACTTAATACTAAAAAATACTATTATAATACTATAAAAATTATTAATAATTAATAAAAGATATTAAAAATACTTAACAAATGATACTTAATGATAATTATTTAAATACTTATACTTAATACTAAAAAAATACTATTATAATACTATTAAATTTAAAATACTTAATAATAATAACAATAATAATTATTTAAATACTTAATACTTAAAAAAAAATACTGTTTGAATGAAATTAAAAATACCTAATAACTAATACCTAATAATAATTATTTAAATATTTATACTTAATACTAAAAAAATACTATTATAATACTATAAAAATTATTAATAATTAATAAAAGATATTAAAAATACTTAACAAATTATACTTAATAATTATTATTTAAATACTTATACTTAATACTAAAGAAATACTATTTGAATAAAATTAAAAATACTTAATATATACTTAAATAAAAAATACTTAAAAAATACTTAATAATAATCATTAATAATCACATAAATAATCAATAATAATAAATGATAATAATAAAAATTAATACTTAATAAAACCAAAATTAATCGAAATTAGGGTTGCCTATAAAATGGAATTTATCGAAAACGAAATCGAAATCTATTCCTAAAATCTATCGACAATAAAATATTTCATCAAAACCCTCTTAATACGAACCATTTAAGGCCATTAAGCTTTTAAATATTCCAAAAATAGTCAAGACAAATATTTAAATAAATTTATTTAATAAAAAATTAGTCTGAGAGAATCCTCAGCCGTCCTTTGAAGTCAAAAGTGAAAGGAGAGTGGTTGGCAGGATGTGGGTGCTGGAAGCTTACTTTCTACTTTCTTTGCTTCTTTAAGGATTTCGGAGGCATTCCAGGACTTCGTTTGGGTTTCAGATACGAGAGTTTTGAGGTTTTTTGTTTGTGTTTGTATTTCTGCTACTCTTTCTGTTTCGGTTTCTGTTATTTTTGTTATTTTTGTTCTTGGGAATTTTTTAGATTTACATTTTGGGCAATTAATGCGAAAGTACTGCGAGGGGGAGGCGGATTGAGGGTGGCGGGTGGCGGCAGGCGTTAAATGCTAATTGCCAAATGTGAAACAAACAGATGACAAATAAATAAAAGGAGAGCCTCTCTCTCTTCTATATTTTTTTTCCTTTTTTTTTTTTGGTAATCGACAACCTTGAACTTTGACCTCGCCGCCTTCTAATCTTTGCCTAAAATTTGATTGCCTGCCTGGGCTGCCACCGGCAGCAAAAAAAAAAAAAGAAGTAGAAGCTCTGCCTCGGCCTCTGCCTGCGCTGGCAGAGTCACCTGAGCAGCAGAAAGCTTCTCTCTTGGCTCTTGGATGATTTTTGAAGGATATATGGCAGGATGCTAGCAGGATGGCTGGCTGGCAAGAGCAATAATTAGTCCCAAGCGGGCTCCCCAAGCAAGGACGAAGGCTAGCGAGGGATGGCAGGGCGGAGGAGCGGCCAGTGGGGGAGTCGGAGGAGTCTCTGATTGGAATGTCCTGGGCCGATTATTGCTGGGAAATCAACTGGTAATCGAGTTAGTTCCTGATTACCAAATCAACATAAAGTGAATGCCTAATGGATTATGAAATCCGCATTTGGATTCTCTTCCCATTCCAGTTGGGCCTTTTACTATTCCCATAATAATTCCCCTCAAAGGGAAATTTTGGTCTAAAATGTCTGAAGACATTGTGGAGAGTACATCTGGTACAGTCACAGCCTCGTGACTCCCAATCGAGGTTCTCCATCTGGAATTTAATGATTCTACGTAATGGACCTCACATGCCATCCATGTGATGGGAATTATTGGTCCATGGGCTGGATGCTCTGATCGCCACTCTCCTCGCTCTGGGCTTTATTATTAATTATTTATTATATTTTTTATTTTCTATTTTTTATTAATTATTATTCGCATTTTGTATTCCCCACGCGAGATCGTGTGCCATCAAAAAATTGACTGCAAAGGTTTTCTACTCTATACTCTACAAGAAGGTATGTCTGACTAAGGAACTATCTAGAAAACTTTGTTTAAAAACATAAGTTATAGTATCATGTTATTAAAATCAGTTTAGATTATATATATTTCAAGTCATACTATATAGAACTATATACTTAAAAACTCTATATAGAACCTCTTTATCTAAACTATATATAATAATTCTTAAAAACTATATAAAAAAACAAACAGATATATAGTTTTGATAAACATTTCTTATTCTTTTATAGAACCTCTTATAGAGTTCTTAATAAATCTACCTAATATATTATTCTTAATCTTAATAATTAAACTACTAAGCAACTACTAACTAAACTGACTAAAGCAACTAAACTACTACTAAGAAACTAAGTATAATATCATATAGTTTTTAACTCTTTTTGTTATTTTAGTTATTTTTTAGTATTTTTATAAAATATTTTTGTTATGATAACTCTTCTAAAACCTTTATATAGAACCACTTATAGAGTTCCTAATAAATCTACCTAAAATAATATATAATTCTTAATCTTATTTATTAAACTTTTTAGACACTATATCATATAATTTTTAGCTATTACTTTAAAATATTTTGGTCTTAAAACCTCTTTCTCTCTAATATAAATAAATAGTTGTGATAACTAGTCTGAAACCTCTCTATAGAACCTCTTATATGAACCTCTTTATGCCTCTTATGTTTTTAATAAATCTACCTAATATATAATTCTTAATCTTATTTATTAAACTATTTAGAAACTATATTTTAAGACTATTATATCATATAGTTTTTAACTCTTGGTATAAAATATTTTAGTTATGACAACTATTCTCCAACCTCCTCTTAGAACCTCCCATAGAGTATCTAATAGTTCCACCTGTTCTTCTATTAGTCTTCTATTATTCCCTTTTTTTTGTTAGATAAGCTCGCTTTGCATGGAGCACCCGGACCCGGTCATGCTTTACTTAACAAATGGCACAACCCACCGCCTGAAGTATGGTTTATGAATAGAATTCTAACAACTTAATTATAGATATCGCCGGAGAGCGATCTCTCTGGGGAGGTGGTGTGTCTGGGTGGGAAATGGCAGGTGCCAGGTCTGATGGGAGGACAAAAAAGGGAAATATTATTTGTTCTACTTCCAACATGAAGAAGATAGCTCCCAGGGAAGATCCCTTTTTGACTACAAGGGGGGGTGTCATAAAATAGGTTTAATGATCTATTTCAGCTAGAAGTGTGTAATTCTTAAGGATATTTATAGAAAGGGATTATTAGACTGCTATTTTATGGATTTTTTAGTCCTTAAAAAAGGGAAATTTCTAAAGAAAATCGATTAATTATAAATATTTTTGATGAGAAAATAAAAGTATTATCTATTAAAACTAAAAAATCAAAAGAAAAAATTGAATAAACTTAAAAAATATAACTTATCGATATATATCGATTATTTTTCGATGGAAAAGCCTTCGATAGTTTCAGTTTATTCAAGAAAAGCCCTTATTTAAGCCCCAAAAACGAATTAAAAAACTTTTATGAAACTTTTTCGTGACAAATATCGATAACCCCGATAGTTATCGATATGTAATCGATCCCCCCTCTCACCTGGATGGCGAATTACGAAAATTATAGCAGCAGCAGCAGAACGAGCACACCATATACACCAGAAAATTGATGCTGCCGCACCACGTCGACGTCGAAGTATTACCGCCGCCGCCGCCGCTGCTGCTGCCGACGCCGCTGCCACAACCGCCCGTTAGTGTGGCGCTCGAATTCTCCTCGGTAGCAGCGCTGCTGCTGCGCTGCTCACGCTCACGCTCCTTGTCACGATCGCGACAGAGATCCAAGCCCGCCGCGGCAGCGATGATCGAGGCGGCCGATGACTTGCGTCGTCCTGCCGCGTAGCCGACGGCGCTGCCCGCTTCGGCGTTGGCCGACTTCAGGAATTTCTTCAGGCGGGGCGCGTGACTCTCGAGGGCGGGCGGGGCGCTGCAGGTGGAGCGCTTGCGCTGCTGCTCAGCCGCCGCCGATGACGTCGCTGCTTTCTTCAGGCGCTGCTGATCGTCCACGAAGGATATCTGCTTCCACTTCTTCTTCTTTTTCACTTTGGCGGTTGCTTTCAACAAATTCCTTGATCTGTATGTTGTTGTTGTTGTTGCTAATGTGGTGGCTTGTGTGGTTGTTGTTGTGGTAGCTGCTGCAGTTGCTGCTGCTGCTGCTGCTGCCGCTCCTGCCGGCGGCGACTGCGCTGCAACGGCGACGTCGACGTCGTCGTCACTTTTGGCCGCCAGTTCAGATACTTTTTTGCCGCCGACTTACACGCACACATACAAGCTAAGCAGCAACAAGGACATTGCCAGCCCCTCACACACACACACACCCACAAACGCACACACACACACACGCAGCCACAGGACCGCTCTGCTCACGCGGGCAGCGCGCTGCGTCGACGTCGCGGTGGCGCCTTCATTTGTTGTTCGATTTTTTTTTTATTTTATTTTTTTTATTGTCTTTTTAGTTTTTATTTTTTTTTAATTTTATTTTTTTATATTTTTTTTTATTTGTCACTTTGTTAATTATTTTATTCTTTCAGTCTTAACTTAAAATATTTGTTCTGGAATTTAAAATCAAGATTTATTTTACTTTTTGGACAACTTTTGTTTGAAATATTTCAACATTTTTAAGGAAAAGATTTCAGAAAACTTAATTTTGAAAAACAAGTAGAAGTTTTTAGAGAGAAAAATTTTCAATTTTTAGAATTTTTAAAGATTTGAAAAACAAAAAATTAATCTTTTTTTATTAAAAGAAAGTTTAAGTTCAGTTTTCTTATAATTTTCGAACTGTTTTTGAAGTTTTAACTGTTTGAAGTTCTGAAAGTTTCAGTTTTCCATCTTTTCCTTTTAATCTTAAAACACTTTTTTTTTAATTTTAGCTTTATAGGTATTTTTTAAAACAATTTTTAGCAAGTTTTAGCCAAAAAGTTAAACTCAAATAGTGTCAAATAATTTTTATTTAATTCTTTGTCGAATTATTAGTTTTTTTTATTTAAAATTCTATTACAGAATTTAATTTTTTAAATCTTTTCTTTGAGAACCTTTGCAGTTTTTAGTTTATTTTTGTCTTTTTAGTTTACTTTTAAAATTTAAAGCTTCTTCGTTTTTATTTAAATTTTTTAACTAAGCCCTTTGGTATATTTTTTTCATTTTTAATTAGTTTTTAATTGTTTTTTCTGTTGGCTTTAGTTTATTTTTATTTAATTCGTATTTCCTGTATTAATTTTTTTAAACAATTTTTGATTAGTTTTTGTTTTTCTGCCTTCCTCCCTCCTTCACTCCTTCTCTCCTTCTCTCCTTTCGTTGTTTTTTGCTATTTGATTTTCACATTTCTCTTATCATTCGCACTGTTATCGTGGCTTTTGCTTCTGCTGCTTATTTTATTATTATTTTTGTTTCATTTTTTTTTTGTTTTTTTTTTTTATGTAATTTACAGCCGCCGGCTGCCAGCAGCCCGCTCTTCCTCTCCCTCTCCCTCTTCCACTCTCTCTCTCACTCTGTCGCACGTTTTGGGAGAGCTCTTTATCGTCGCCCTGTCTCCTTTGCTCCTTGGGGATGTATTATTTTGTTGTTGTTTTCGGGAATATTTTGCACACGTGCGAATAGCACTTGAAAAAAAAGTTGTGAAAAAAAAAACAAAAAAAAGAATAGAAGAAGAACAAACGACAACAGAGCCGTGTGTGTGTGTGTAAGCGAGTGTGTAATTTTTTTTACGATTATTGTGATTGCTATTTTCATTTGTTTTTTATTTTCTTATATTTTTTATTATTGTTATTTTTTGGTTGTTATTGTTATTGTTTCCAAATGATGTTTTTATTTTCATTTTTTTTTAAGAAGACGCACACACACACACACACACACACACACTGCCACTCTGCCACATGCGACGCGATGCTTATTTTTGGTAAACATTTCGATTTTGGTCCGGAATTTGGAGACTTTTTCATTCGCTTTTTATTATTTTTTGATGCGCTTTCGTCCGCTTATCCAACCGCTGCCCGATTGGCAAAAAAATAAGCCGGAAAATCGCCCCAAACTCCGTCCCAAACTATCCGGCGATCTTTACTTTTCGGCCTCCGCTTTCCCCGACACTGGCGTCTGGAATCTCGTCTTCGGTTCTCTTGTTTCTCGGCTCCGTTGTTCGCGTCGGAGTTCGAAATTTGAATTGAAAAGAAAAACGTAAACACAATTGCTTTTTGGCACCGCTTTCCACTCTCACGCGACGTCGCCGTCGACGCCTGCTCGTGGCAGCGGTAGCGGCAGCGGCGCACGCCAGCCAGCGTCCAGCTCTCTCCGGCGCTCTCTCTCTCGCTCTCCGCCTCCCAGCGAGAGGGCCAGGCCGTGGGGAGAGGGAGAGAGCCAGCCTAGAACCGTTTTGGAGGGCCCGCTGCCGTGGAAGGGCAAAAAAGCACGCCAACGGAAGCTGCGTGAAGGCCGAGCAACGCCAGCAGCGCAGCCAGCGACGCCTCACCCTCTAATCAGTTACCTTTTGGGGTATGCTTTGGCAATGATTTACTTTCCCGGGTTTCTTATCAGATATTGTATATATTTTTTTTTTATCAGGACTTTAGCGTTAATTAAAAGTAACTGACTAGTTTTGATTTAGGAAGGTGGACTTTTTATTAAATATTTAAGACCTTCCTTACCTACTTCTTAATTATTTCTTTTAATTAATTAATTTTTCTACTTTTATTTCACGTAATATTTAAATAAAGTTTAAGTTTAAGAAATAAAAATAATGAATCCTTATATTTCTTCTACTTATTCCATCTGAATAAATCTTAATAAATAAATTATATAAATTTTTATTTATTAAAAATTAAAAATTCCTCCTAAAATGTACCTTGCATCTTACCTTGTACCTCTTTTAAGATGAACCTAGGGTATGCTAGTTGTCGACCCAAAACCCTTCCACTTTCTACTGAATGAAGTGGGCAAAATAGTAAAAGACGCCGTGAGAGCGGCAGCTGCATTGCTTTCGAGAAACTTTTAATAAACTTGAAAATTTTGGGGGAAAAGTTTGGCTATTTTTTGTTTTGTTCTTCGCTCCAAGCCTCCTTATCGGACAGAGTAAACGCGGGGTTATTTATTATTACCGTTAGGTTTATATTTCAACTATTATTTATTGTTGGCCAGCGGGAGAGAGGGCCGGAGAGAGGGCCTGGAGAGGGCGGCCAGTCGCCTTCCTCTCCACAGTTTCTCTTTTGCGCAGAAAGCTGCGCGCTCTTCTCGTCTCATTGCTCTCTTAACGCGTCGCTGCCGCTGCCGCTATGCATTCTTATCAGAAAGCCTCTGCTTGTTGTTGTTCTTGCAGCTCATTACGGTACTTTGTTTTTTTTTCTAGCGCATTGCACTTGAAAACTTCATTTACGCATTTTTCTTGGAATTTCTGGCAATATTTTCTCCGCCAATCTGCATTCGGGGGCCGTCGAGGCGGAAGCCCAATAAACAGAGCTGGGTCAAGTGATGGGCGCGGCGGCAGAGCGGCGACAGCGCAGTCAGCCGAGTAGCCGGCAGAAGGACAACTGCACCGGCAAAGCGGCAGCAGCAGCGACTGCGACTGCGACAGCGGCAGAGGAGCGGCAAAGTCGTAAGGTTGTCGTCTTGAAACTCGAAAGTGGGATTAGTCGATCCTGCGATTTGTTTTGTTTTTCATTTTTGGAATTATTTAGTTTTTAATTTTTTATTTTTGTTTTTTTTTTGAAGAAATAGTGTTTATAGGAATTGTATTACTTTTCCTATTTATAGTACTATTTTATTTAGTTTTAGTTTATTATAAAAGTTTAAGACTGCATCCCCTTAGGAGGTACTATTATAATTTAATTTTTTTTTTTAATTTTTGACAAAAACTATAAAGCCCTTTTGATTCAAATTCTAAGTTTTTTATCTTCCTAAGACCTTCTGCTTATTAATTAGTTAAAATATAATTCCTCAAGGCTTAAATTATTTGTTTAATATTTAAATGATAAATAAATTTAAATTATAGTTCTTAGAAGCTCAAGTTTATTCCTTTAAAGAAATATTACGTATACGTAAAGCCCATTATTGTTAACTTGAAGATCGCCAATAATAATTCTAAAATTATATTTAATTTAAAAAAAAATCGTAGTTAATCCTAATGAACTGTTTCATTTATCATTAAGCCATAAGTAGTTAAATATTATTATTAATAATAATTAACAATAACAATTTTTTAATAAAAATCTGTGATAAAACTTAAAAAAAAAACATGTTAAGCCTTAAATATTAATAAATTTATGATTTTGAAACCAGTTTTGTTGACATTTCCTCATTATTTCCTTACTCCTTATTGTTATGTTCCCTTTTCTTTCTAAAAAAATAAACATTTCCCTAAAAAAAACATAAAAATAATATAAAAAATAACCTTAAATATCAGCAATTATTATTTTATGGTCGTTTGCTGGTATTTTGCTTTAAATATATCCTGCTCTCGTGGCCGTGTAATTACAGGACTCGCTGTCGCTTGGCTCTTCACGGCACGAGGCGGCTTTGATTGCCAGATTAGGTGACCCCGACGGCCAGCAACTTGGCAGGGGTGGTGACCCCAACCTCGGCCAGTAACTGGGGGGGTTGGGTGGTGGTAACCTTATGCTGCACTTACCGCCAGTGGCCGCCTGGCATTTCGTTATTAGCTCTTAAGCTGCCGCTGCCGCTGCTACTGCCTTAGCTGCCGCAGGTGCCTCAGGTGCCCCATGAAGGTGCCTCGCGAGGAGAAGGCACACAAAGGCTGGGGTCACCCGAAAGTTTCAAATTTCTTTTCGGCCCAATAAAAATAAACAAAGGCGGCGCTAGAGCCAAAGTGAAAGTGGAAAGTAGAAAGTGGAAAGTGGAAAGTCAAGTATGCCCGGCCAGAGTGGACTGAAATGAGCCTTCGGGCTCGGGTTGCAATTATCCTGCGAGAGTTATCCATCAAAGATGCCTCTTGCCACTTGCCACTGGCCTCTTGCCGCTTGCCGCTTGCCACTTGTTTTAATGAAAAATTTCCATCTATTTTCCAAGGAGTCGCAAGGACTCTACAGTACAGGTGCTACCAAGCTCTAGTAGCACTTTCTTTGAGGACATTTTTCGAGGGGTATTATGGTTATGACTTTTCCAAAACCAGATGTTATCACGGGACTCGATGGTTTCTGGGTTTTATGCTCTTTTTAGCCCAAAGAGATCTGTCAAAAAATGGAAATAAGGGGGGGCTCAGCTTAGCGAGGGGGGCTCTTAACTTAGTGACTTTATTTATTTATTTTTTTATTAATCATATTTTTAGTTAGAAAAATTAAGAAAATTTATTCAAAGTTATATTTTTTTTTTACCAAAAAAACAGTATCCTTTGTAGAAGAACCCCCACTGCACCCCCTTTTGGTTTGACAAACAGCCACAAAAATAACAAAAAAATGTACCAAAAAAAAATAAAGCAAAGGAAAAAAATAGAAAAGAGACAGTGAAGAGAAAAGTGGCGAGAAAAAAACAAAAAAAAAAAAGAAAGAGAAGAAAACTAATGGATGGGCAATGGCTCCCAGGGGGGCAGCCACCGAGATAGCCAGGATAACGAGCCAGGACATGGGGATACGGATACGGATACGAAACCAGATATATATACCGATATACAAATATATATATATAAAATAACTGTGTGTGTGGGGAAGGCCCTGTGGAGTGTCCTGTTCTGTTTGAGAGATTTTTCGGGACGGCCCGTGAGTCAAATATTTGCGAAAAAAAACATTCAAGCGTTTGCGTTTATTATTTCCACGTAATTCCAGGACGAAGGACCTCGAATTACCGATAGCTTCTTGGGTTACAGATTATCGAAAATAAATATTAATAAAAATAATAATAATTAATAAAAAGTGGTAGGATTTCAGGCCAAAAAATATGCCTGAATATCTTTTTTTTACTATTTTTTTTGCCATTTTTTTGGTATATTTTTTTTGGTATATTTTTTGGTGCAGCTGTCTCTTCACATTTTTCAATTTCCTGGCTCTTTGAGCTCCGGTTTCGTTTTAGATTTTCGACCCGCCCCCGCTGTGCGTGTACACGGCCACGCCCCTATCGCGGCGATGGGCGCCACACTGCGTTAGGGCGGTGGGCGGTGGGCGTGACCGGCTGGCAAACAAATTGCATGCGTCTCTCATTTCTCATTTTGTTGCGAAAAAAAAACACACACACGCACTGACACAGTTGCAGTTTGCACTTTTCCAAAAGCGGCAGGTGGGCCATGATGTGCCACGCCTCCCCCCGGGGCCGGAGTCACAGCCCTTCGGGCCTCCCCCGCTTGCCCCCTTGCCCCCACAAGCTGCACATATCAAAAAGTTAATCATAAAAACCGGCGAGTACAAAATGCCAAGGTTCTACGTGTTGCTGATTGTTTTCCTTTTTTCCTTTTTTTTTCTTCCTTAAAGGACCTCCAAAAAGTAGGGGCGTTTGCCACACCCATCAACCAGTTGAGCACACACTGCGTATACGCAATAATCCTTTTTTAAGAAGGCATTTTTTTTTTAAGAGCACTTACAGTTACATTTTTTTGTTTAAAAAAAGGTGGAGGCTTACCAAAGTTATTTAGTTTATGGGGAAATTATAGAAGACTTACCTATAAAGAGAAAAATTAAGAAAATAGTTAGGTAATTAGTACAATTAATTAAGAATTATTTAAAAGGGCTTAAAATATTTTATTTTAGGGTTTTATTAATTTATAATAATTATTTTAAGAAGTTAATGAAAAGGGATTATGAAAGAGAGAGAGTAATACTTTAAAAATAAATGTTTAAACTTTAAAGACTCCATTTTTAGAGACATTTTTTAGTTATTATTTAGTTATTATCTTAATTGTTACTTATTAGACTTAAATTATTATTATTTATTGTTATGTATTATTTTATAAGAACCTTTAAATAAATTTTTTTTAATTGTTTTACTTTTTAAATATTTTTTTCCTTAGTTTTTGTTATTTTTTCTTTAAAAACTTAAGAATTCAAGTATATTTTCCATATTTTCTTAAATTGTGTGGCTTAAAAACTTAATTTATTCTCTCTTTTTTTATTTTTTCTTAAAAACTTTTCCATTTTCAAATCCTGACCCTAAACAACAATATTTTTGTTGAGCAAGTTCCTGAAAGAAAAGCTTTTTGTTAAGCTTGTTTTGGCTTTTGGCGCCAAAGAGCTTTTCCTGGGAAAGTTTAAGCGAAAACAGGCTGAGGTGAAAAGCTCAAAGAAAAGCATTCTGTCACTTTCCTGAGCTTTTTGGTTTGTGTTCTGGCTAAGAAGCTTATTTCGAGAATAAAATATTTTTTAAAGGCTTTATTGTCATTTTCTGATAAAGTTTATTGAAGTTTTTGTTTGATTTTTAAATTTAAAAAAATGTAAAAACCTCAAGGCAGAAATATTTTGTATATTTTGAAAGGAAAATTTGTTGAAACTTGTTTCAACTTGTTGATCCTGAAGTTCTCAGAAAACATAACTTTTTCTTGAAAAAAAAAAAAACTGAAAACACACATGTGGAAGGTGAAAAAGTTGGAGTTTCCCGGGAAAAGGGAAACTGAATTTTCTCGGGAAAATAAAGGATAGGCAGTGGAAATATATGAGAAAAATATTTAATGAGGTTACTCTTGAAACAAAGCAGCTGGTTAATTAATATTTAAGATATTATTCTTCAGAAAATCATCAACTTTAAGAAGCTATGCGATCAACTATTTAAATAGCTGCATTTTTCTCGTTTTGAATTGTTTTCCTTCTGGGCTTCTTGTAGTCCTCCTCCCCAATTGGCATCCTAGTCCTGTATTTCTGTTTTGTTCCCTGGCAGTCCTGTATATCCTGGCAGTGCAGTATATTAAATTCCTGCACAGCCGCCGTGCCTCCCTCCTCGGTTGTCCTTCTTGTTTTAATGGTTTTCTTTTTATTATCATTCCTTCCCATCCCATCCCAGCCCAGCCCAGCTCACCTTTTCCCAGCCCACCTGCTCCCCCCTTTTTTTCCTCCCTTGGACTGAGAATATGTTTGTCTAACCCATCTCAGATTGCCTTTATCTTACGGATACACTTCAAATGGCCACCCGAGCCTGCCAGGAGTACTTTCTTCTTGTCAAGATTGCCTTGCAGAATGTCACACGTGTCGTATGCGTAATATTTGCAATGTCAGCGTTAACCGAAGGCACAAATATTCTTTCATTTTTGTTTAAATTTGTTGATAAAAAAAATTAGAAGCATATTGAAGTGCACTTTATGCTAATTAAGCAATTCGAGTTAGTCTCTATTTGTTTAATATTTTCGTTTTCAATTCAAATGCTGAATAAATTGGAGAGAAGCCCGAAAATGTTCAAAGCCCCGCGAAAAAGTTGGGCCATTAATTATACGGCGGCGGGAGGCGTGACTCGGGGCGTAATTTATAGTTGATTTAATGCCATCTAATTAGCGTTAATATGTTTTTCGGAACGTTTCCCCTTAATAGAGTTTCTTTTTTGTCATTATTTTGTGGTGGAACTTCCTCTTGGCGGAAAGTCTTTTCAAAGTGTCTTCTTTTTTGTAGAAGTTTTAGGTTTTATTTTAGGTTTTTGAGAGAAAAATAGAGAGTACAAGTTTTGGAGTTTTAAAATCTTTTATTTTGTGGCCTACAAGTAGGCTTCACTTTTTTCAAAGCCTTAAAATGTGTCGGAAATGTATTTTTAGGAGAATAAAAAATATGGAGACTTGAAATCTATTATTTTTTAGCCTACAAGTAGACTTTAGTTTCTTTTTAAGCATCTAAATGTATTAGAAAAGTAATATTAGGCGAAATAAAACTCTTGGAGGTTTGAAATATTTTAATTTTTAGCCTACAAGTATGCTTTAATTTTTTTAAAGCTTTAAAATACTTGGAAAATGAATATACTTTCATGTTTTCAACAAAACATGTAAGATTATACCAAATTACTTGATACAAAGGCCTTGCTTAACCATCTCCCAACTATTCCCCTGAAACTCCTCAAAATTCCTCCAAAATCATCCCTCTTAATTATGAAACCTCCAATGCATTTCTCCGCATTTGCATTTCATATTCCAGCAATGAACCGAACTAACTGAGACTAAACTAATTGATGATATAGAGTTGCTCGCTAATATCCCAAACAGCGTAGCCGGTCGCCGTCCATTTCTCACCTCTTGAGCTCTTCGGGGCAAATACGCCTTCATTAGCGCCTGAAAGTATGCAGCAGTCGAGGGCCGAGCCAGAGCGATGGAAATGAAGGGAAAAGTGCGAGCTAAGGCGCGAAAAGCGAAGCGAATACAAAATGCAAACAAAGGCACGTGCTGGCATGCAAACTCGGCCCATTTTCTTAGCCCCCCCATCCCTAAGTCCCTCTTAACCACCTTTTTTTTTTTTTTTTCTTGGGAGTGAAAGGAAAATGCGAGAAAAGCGTTAAAATTCGAGTGGCAGCCAGCATCTTTTTCACTTTCGAATGTCGCCCGGAAACCGAAACCGAAACGGAGGAAACTTTTCCCTGTCGCTCCCAGGCGATAGATACCATTTGGCTGGGAAACGACTGACAGATGACCAGTAAGTAGGTCGAATTTCCCGGAAAACAAGCCGCCGCCGCTGCCGCCGCCGCCCCTTTAAAACGGAGGGTTAAACGAGCCGAAGGCTTAACCCCAGCCCGGCCACATAAAGTTTCGAGCTGAGCAGTTTAATTAACAATTTCTGGGGGAGAGACTGGCAGAATGATTGGCAGAAAAATATGAAATCGATTAAAGAAGGGATTTATTAAAGGGGTGTTGGTGTTTTCGTTGCAAGAACTGAAGAAATTAAAGTGAAAAATAGTTTATTTTGGTAACTGAAGCCCCCCTTTTGTGTAGAAAATACTCCCCAAACACCTTTTAACTTTGTCACAAGTCCCTTTTATTTTTTTTTAAAAGGGAAACCCTTTGGGGAATACCTTCCCTATAGTTTCCTCTTATTTTTTTTGCTCCAAGGATGATAAAAAATTCAAAGTGTGTCCTCCGCTGGACAATCCCCTGATAGCCTTAAGATTGTGTCGCCAAATTGGAGAATAATTTGTTGGGACATTAGCTCTGGCCGTTAAAAAATTTTCAATTCATTGGAAAACTGGCAGGCAGAATGGCAAACGGAAAATGGAAAATGGAAAGCGGAAAACGGAAAACAACTTTGACATGGCATATAAATGAGGCACCACCAGGGACCCTGCCACTCACCCTCTCGTTTTCCACGTGGACCCCCCACCCGAAGGACCTGCTCCCCAGGACTCCCCCACCCTGTGGGGGACTCAATTCCTCTATGTATCTGTACTCTATGTATGTTTTTTCTGAGATTTTAAAGTAAAATATTATTCTTTTTTCTTCCGGGCCTCTGTGTGGCTCAGCCAAACAGCTACAGCAACAATAAACATTGCCGCTCGGACCATTTGTCTGTGTGTTTTTAATAATAAATAAACTGTAAACATAAGTCACGCATAGGGTGGGGCGGTGGCGGGGAGGGAGCCCCAAAAGTTGAGCCTTGAGCCTCCACAGATTTATGAAGGCACTGAGAGAAAATAAATATTTTTCAAGCGAAAACTTAACAAAAAAATAAAAAATATATTCATTTTCAGGATTTTGATAGAAATTATTAGAGAATCATTGTAGAAATCTTTAAGGGGATTCATTTTAAGAATCGGTTGAGAATTGGCGGAGATATGGTCTTCCAAGGAGGATACAAGCGAAAATCCAACCTTTTCCCCCAGAAAATTTTAGGAAAAATTTAAAAAATATTTCCCTCCCAGATTTTGATGCAGATCGACGGAGAATCGATCCACAAATCGTTTGAGGTATCCCTTTTGAGAATCGGATGAGAATTGCCAAAGATATGGCCTTCGATCGGGGACATATGGGGCCTCCATGCATTTTCCGAAATTTTGAAGGGGACCCGCCAGAAAATTTCACAAAAAATCTCAAAAATATTTCCCTCCCAGATTTTGATGCAGATCGACGGAGAATCGATCCACAAATCGTTTGAGGTATCCCTTTTGAGAATCGGATCAGAATTGCCAAAGATATGGCCTTCGATCGGGGACATATGGGGCATCCCATGGATTTTTCGAAATTTTGAAGGGGACCCCCAGAAAATTTCACAAAAAATTTAAAAAATATTTCCCTCCCAGATCTTGATGCAGATCGACGGAGAATCGATCCACAAATCGTTTAAGGTATTCCTTTTAAGAATCGGGTGAGAATTGTCGGAGATGTGGCCTGTTCTTGTGGCAACTAGTCTCAGAAAACCTACAAACCTACCAAAAATGCCCATAAAAGTCCCACAAATTTT
This sequence comes from Drosophila monieri, assembly GCA_035047585.1. NCBI lineage: Eukaryota > Metazoa > Arthropoda > Insecta > Diptera > Drosophilidae > Drosophila > Drosophila monieri. The sequence goes on along the minus strand of JAWNPJ010000061.1, from coordinate 5,657,089 downwards.
CTCGCACTGTGTGGGAGCTGAAGTGGGAGGACGAGTGGCAGGAGGCGGAGGCAGAGACTGGCATAAATGGGGGCCTGGATGCCTGGCTGCCTGGCACACTGGCTTGTGGCCAAAGCTATGCAAATGTTGCGGCCTGGCGGCGAGTCTGTCCGGATTTCTGGAAAGCCCCACAAAAAGCACACGCAAAATTTGAACATTTCTTCATATATTACTGGTGGACTAGTATATTTGGAAACTTGCCTTTTTGCGGATAATTCCTAAGGGAATTTTTGATTTGGGAATTAATGTTGTGGCACAAGAGTGGGAGGAGTGGGAGAGAGAGAAAGTGGCCAAGTTGTTAGCCGAAACTGATAACCTTTTTGCAGGAAATTTGATTAAAAGACCTTTTTAAATAAATTCATAAATCATTTGGCACTTAAGAGCTTACAGGGACTTAAAATATTAAACGATGGAAGCTATTGATTTAGTTCTCGGCAGTTGGCTTAACAAATTACTATTATTTACAATTAAAATAAAATGTTATTTGCTGATTTATTTCCCTTTTTTCCCCTTTTCCCTCCAAACAAACTAATTAACTTTACACTTGGTCTCTTTTCAGCAGATTTCCCCTTTTTTTTGTTTAATTTTTAGGCCTCTCGTGATTTAATTTGCATTTTTCGATGTCCTTTTTGCAGAATAAATATGAAAATATTGATCAGAACCGTCAGTTGTGTGCTTGTCCTTTTTGTCGTTTAATTTTTCCTTCTTTTTGTTTTTTTTTTTGGGTGAACCATTAGTGCGTATAATATTTCATACTGATTTATGCGCTTCTCGCTGGCAATTAAATTTAAATACATTTAATGGACGGAATTCCAATAATTGTTCAAGTTCTGCTCTTTCTTTTCCTTTTCCCTTTTCCCTTTTTGCTTTAAAGCCTGGCCCATGGCCTGGCAGCTTCAATTACCCGCGTATCCTGGCCACCCTGCTCCCTTTGTCTTTTTCGGGCTTCATTAAAATTATTTTCTTTATTATCTTTTCTTTTTTTTTTGGCCAAAATATTAATATTTATGTCAGCTGTCTTTGCCAGAACAGAGAGGGATGGACATAGACTGACAAGAAAGAGAGCGAGCCAGAGAGCATCCAAAATAAAGAAGAAGAAGAAAAAAAATTAAAAACATTTAAATTTAATTATAAGACTATGACAAACAATTTTGGCATTTTGACAAAATTATTTTCGGGCCAGGGGGAGCTAGGGGGTGGGACCAGGCGTTGCCAGTGACATTTTCTGACGGATGCCCACGCCCTCCTCCGCCTCCTTCCGACAATTTGCAACAACAAGTCAACAATTAGCAGCGAGTTCAATGTGCCATCAGAGTCCTGGACACGGACCAGGATATCAACAAGTTCATTAGAAGAGCGTAGAGGGGCGGGAGAGGGGAGGGGGGGTGCTCTTAAATGGTGCCAAAGGCGAAAGGGTTGGGGCACAGGGGGCGGGGAAACTTTCCCCCAAAGGCCTTTCTGGCCAAACAATTCAAGCGAGCAAGGGAAATAGACAAAATTTCAAGAAAGGAAAGGACTTTTTAAAGCAAGTACACTAAAAAAAAAATTAATCAAATTTTTATAAATTATTAAATAATATTTAAGTATAAGTTAAAAAATGTTTAAAGTATTTTTTAATCAAAAAGAAGCCTTGAAAATATTTAAAAAAAGGTTTTTAGGAACATTTTTCCCTTCTTAAATCATTTAAAATCAATAATTTATTTTTTAAATTAATATTTTTTTATTCCTTTTAACTAATTATCGCAAAAATCTTTCATTTTCAATTTTCAATCTGACCCACCCGGCGTATGAGTGATGTGTATTATCAAGTATCCGCCTCGTTGCTCGCCATTTTCAAAATTTCCCTTCAAGCCTCCCATTCAACGCCTCAAATTCAATATTTAGTTGAGGGAAAAGTCAACAAATGTATTATTTTCATGAATAATTATGCGGACCACAGGGCGTATGATGTGTTCTGAATATCAAGTAGCCGCCTCGTTGTCCCCAAAAGCACTAAAGTGAAATGATTGAGACAATTGCCTATGATTGCCATTCAAAGTAAATGGAGGCAGCTGTGAGAGCTGCAGGGTAGTTGTTTAATTTTGTTTTTCTTTAATTTATTTTTAGTTTTTAAACCAAAAAACTAAAAAAACTAAAGTCTGGAGAGGAATGATGGTGAGGAAGGAGTATAAGATACCTGGTACTGACAGACTAAGCTCTAAAAGCTTAAAGCTCCTTTTCAAAAGCTTTCTTTCAAAAAGGCTATATGATACCCGATACTTGTATTCTTTTAGAATATTTCCTCTTTCAAAGTTATTAAAAAATAAATATTTTAAGTAATGTTTAAGGAGTAAGGAGTTATCCCAGAACTAGATAGACCAGATAGCCCTTACGCTCTCAAGCCTAAAGCTCTTTTTTCAAGAATCTACATATTTTTCTTCTTAAAAATAAATTCCAAAACATAAACTTAAAAAATAAGTCAAAAATCTTATAAAAAATATACTAAAAATACTATTCCAAAACCCAGAACCAAAAGATAGATCTTAGACCCGCAATCTCTTTGGAAAAACTCACCCAAACAGGTCCGTATCGCTGCCCGGGAAACTGATCCTTGGCGAGAGCGGTGACCGGCCCTGGGACCGCTTCAGCATGTCGTGGAGGCCCGGCGGGGCGTGGATGGGACTCAAGATGGTGATTTTGCGGCTGCCCGGGGGGGCGAGGAAGCCCCCGCTGAGGGTCAGCTGCGTACGCATGCCCGCCGAGGAGGAACTGCTCTTCATTTCGATGGTTTCCGCCGACTTGGAGATCAGAATCGATGAGGACTGCTGGAGGCCCAGCTTGCTGGACATGGACAGGGTCATGGAGCCGCCGGCGGAGGAGCTGTTGCCCAGGGTGCTGCCGCCGCCACCACCACCGCCGGACTCGGCGCCGGCATCATCGATCTGGGTGGAGGCGCTCCGGATGCACTTCTCCGGCCGGGACTGGGCCACTCCGGCGGCTGCCTCCGAGTGGGCGGAGGTGGAGCGCACAAACTGCCGGACATGCTTCTGGTGGGCCGTCAGAAAGCCGTGTGCTCCTTCCGGCTGCTGCAAGAAGCTCTGGAACCGGGACTTGCCACCGGGAGTCGAACCGGAGCCCGATCCGGAACCCGATCCGGAAGCAGAAGCGGAAGCGGAAGCGGATGTCGATGACGTGGAGTTGGCACTGCCGATGTACCGAGTGCTGCTGCTGCTGCTGGTGCTCGTGCTGGTGCGCTGTTCGCTGCTCGTGATGATCGAGGTGGAGCTCTGGGCCTTCAGCTGCTGGTTGAGAGTGCCGGCGCCGCCGAGCAGGTGGCTGCCGGTGGCACTCGCCACCCCAACTCCGCCGCCCCCGCTGATCACCACCTCGCCCACCATGGCGCTCGACTGCAGGCTCTGGCTCCGGGTCGAGCTGGTTATGATTTTCTGTGACGTTTGCTGTTGAATCTGTTGTTGTTGTTGCTGTTGCTGTTGCTGTTGCTGTTGCATCTGCAGCTGTTGCATGTTCTGTTGCTGCTGCTGGAGCTGTTGCATGGCCGACATGCCACTGGCGGCACTGCTACTGGTCATCGAGTAGGATCTGGTTGCCACCTTGGTGGTTGTGCTGCTCGAGCTTATCCGCTGGCTCTGGACCAGGGTCTGGGTGCTCTGGGGTGGGCTGTCCGGGGAGCCCAGGTCCAGCTCCAGCTCCAGGTCGCCCATCGACCGGATCTCCTCGGCGTCGGCCTCGCTGGGCGTGGTTATGATGTACTGCGGTGGTTGCGGTGGTGCCGCTCCATTAGCACCACCACCATTACCATTTTCTCCCGACATGATTATCTATTTTTTTTCTCTTTCTATTTTTTCTTTCTTTGTTACGTTTCTCTGTGTGTGTGTGGGGGGGGAAACAAAATTTATGCTTTTTAATTTTCTTGTCATTCGGGGGGATGACACTGGAAGTTGCACTCTTGCCTCGCCATTGCATACTTTTCGGGGGTTCGAACGGTTTAATTAGGGGGGGAAGACCAAAAGAGAGAAAAAAAATACCAAAACTTGTCCAAACTTGTCTTCACAAACATGTTCAAGCATGAACGTTGCTTTTGACAGCTTAGCTTGCCGGAAATTGCATACTTTTTGGGGTTTAAACGGGATTTTTAAGGGAGAAGACCATAGAAGACAGAGAACACAAAAAAAATACTACTTCAAGAAATACTTTTGCATGGTAATTGCATAATGAAGAGAAAAGTCCAGAACATACAACAAAAATACTAAAAAGTTTCCCTAAAAACATGTTTAAACAAGAATGTTGCATAAATGCAAGAGGGAAGACCATGGAAGACCAGAAACTACAACAAAAATACCAAAAAGCTTCTCCACAAACATGTCCAAACATGATTTGTATCATTTGACAGCTTAGCTTGCCGGAAATTGCATACTTTTTGGGGTTTAAACGGGATTTTCAAGGAAGAAGACCATAGAAGACAGAGAACACAAAAAAGTCCAGAACATACAACAAAAATACTAAAAAGTTTCCCCAAAAACATGTTTAAACAAGAATGTTGCATAAGAAATGCATAAATGCAAGAGGGAAGACCCTAGAAGACCAGAAACTACAACAAAAATACCAAAAAGCTTCTCCACAAACATGTCCAAACATGATTTGTATCATTTGACAGCTTAGCTTGCTGGAAATTGCATACTTTTTGGGGCTTAAGGGGGGTTATTAAGGGAGAAGACCATAGAAGACCATAGAAGACAGATAATACATAAAAAAATACTAAAAAATTTCCCTAAAAACATGTTCAAGTAAGAATGTTGCATAATAAAGATGACAGACCGTAGAAGGCCAAAAACTACAACAAAAATACTAAAAAATGTCCTTCAAAACAAGTCCAAACATGATTTGTATCATTTGACAGCCTGGCCCCTTGAAAATTGCTATAAAAAATAGTAGTTGTGTCAGGTTGTTGCCACAATTTCCCCTACATCCCTCCCCCAACCTTGATATTTCCCTCAATATTAATACAAATCCCAAGTAAGACATCTGATTTGTCTAATTTGTGTTGTTTTCCTGCCGAAAGGAGAATCTTATTAGGAAAGTTCGTGGAACTTTAATCGCAAGTGTGCCAAAAAAAAGTCCTCTCCCTCGAACTCGAACGCAACATGTATCGTCCCGCCCACTTTTTTTGGTCCCCCGCCCATCCCGTAAGCCTTGGGCGAAATTTTCTTGTTTTCATCTTTCCTCTTTTTTTCTTTTGTTTGTTTTTTGGCTTTTTTTTTGTTTTTTTTGTGTTGGTTTGAGGTTGTGGGAGAAAATTTCGTTTTCATGCGCGGGGTTTTTGTGTTCGTTTTTTGGGAGGAAAGTGCGCGGCGGCGGTGGCTTTTTTCGCTGGTGTGCCTGCCTTAACAAGCTGCATAATTAACCTGTGAACCGTGACCGTGACTCTGTGCCGCAGCCACGCCTCCTTGCCTACGGGCCGCCCTCATGCTGCCGCAGAATTCTTGCCCCAAATAGCAGTTCTGGCAGAGAGTTTTCACAAAAAAAAATAGATGATTGAGGGCCATTTAGGGTTAAGAATTAAAAAAAAAATATTAATAAAAAAAAAAACTATTAAATTTTTACAATTTTTCACTTTAAAAGGATGTAAAGTTTTGAAAAGGACCTTGAATCGCTATCTCTGACTTTGATTTCCGTTTCTGTTCCGGAGGGCAACAGGAATTTCCTTTTCTGTTTCAATGCCACTCGTTCCCGGTTGGGAGATTTTGCGATTCGATTTGGAGTGAAGTGCGAAGCAGGCTAAAGGATAGAGAGGACGAAAGAGATAAACAGGAAGTGGAAGTGAAGCTTAACAGCAGCTTGTCCATCCATGTCCTGGCCCAAACTTGAATTAGCAGCGACATTTCGATAGAGATTCGAACGAACATCCTTTGCAATCTGTTCTGGTATTTTTTTTCTCTTTTTTTTCTCATTTTTTTCCTTTGGAAATAAATGTTTTTCTTAATTTTTCAGCTTTTCTAGCTGATGGCTCTAGCTGGGTACTGTTTTTTCTAGCAATTAATGCTTTTAGTTTATTAATTTGTAGAAAGGGAATTTAAATTTCCCTCTCAACCCTATCTCTCTCTCTCTCTGGTTTTAAAGCTCTTCGATTTCCGTTATTCGAATGCAAATTTCAGCCATTTTGTGTAACTGTTTTTTAAAATCATTTCACTCTCTCTTCTTCTGACCCCTCTTCTTCTTCTTCTTCTTTTTTGGCAAGTCACCGTTATGCAGTTACCAAATTGTCGGACAATTGAAGGTCAAATGGGTTCGGGCATGGCCATCCTACCTGCAACCTGCAATACTGAATGTCACATGCCCTGCCCCCCCCTCGTTCTCAGCGAAAACCACAACAGCAACACCAACAATGAGACACAATATCTTGTGCAACAGTCACGCACACACACACACACACACACTACCACACACTAACACACACACACGATTACTGGAGAGAATGGATGTTACTGCAATTTTATGCAAATGGCTACCTTTTGGGTCGCTTAGTTGCCTGAGAAATGGGACAACAATGACGACATTGTTGGCCCAAGGGGGTGGATGAGAAATGCACTGAAAAAAAATTCTAGAAGATTTAATTTTTGAATTTTTGAGGTTAGAAGGGCCTTGGAGAGTTCTTCAAGACTCTGTAGTTCTTTCTTTGAAAACTAAACTTAAAAATGAAATATTTAAGAGATCTTATTAGATTTTCCAACTTTTCTTTTCTATCATAACCCTAAGGACTAACTCTTTAAATAAATCGATAAAAATCCCTATCGAATAATCGATAAATAATCGAGAGATCATTATTTTTTCTGTCACTGTTTTAAGAAAAGAAGAATTTTTCAACAGGCCGGATGCTCAGCTCTGGGGAATCCTTTTTTGGGTCCCTCTCTCTCTCTCTCTCTCTAGTCCTTTCGTCCTTTCGTCCTTTGCAAATACTTTCACATACTTTCACCCGCTTAGGAGGCAGTACAGGGGGCGTGGCACTCAACGAAAGGATAAGAAAAGGGAAAAACAATCAAAGAATAAATTAAATATCGGTTGCAGTGTCAGGCTCTCCAGTTCCATCATCGCTCATTAGATGGCGTTATTTATTGAACTTTATAGAGCGAATATTTGATTTGATTTGATTTTGAGGGGGGGTGGCGGGGTGGCGGGTGGAGGAGTGGGTGGGGGGAGCAAAACCAATTTGCATTTACAGCAAACAAGGGCGAAAGCAATAAGCTTCATGTGTGGATTGCCACGCCCGCCTGCGACCAGTTGTGTTTCCTCAAAAGTGGGCGTGTGGGCCGAGACTGTGTAGTACAGTTAACAAAGGTTTCCCCCCAGCCCCTTCCTCCCACCTCTTCCTGCCTTCCTGCCCTTTGTTGCTCACAAACACATGTCAACATCATTAGCCATATACCAACTTCACTTTCAATGCTTACCCAATGAATTCCTTAACGACTTTACAGCAAAAAGAAAAGCTTGAAAAAAGCTTACAAATCGACACAAAAAATTATGCAACAAGACCTAGCAGTTGGCCTTAAAAATTACATAAAAAGGAGAGAGGAGGAGGTCCTTGAGAATTAGAGGGGATTTTTCAATTAAATTTAATGAGAAAAGGATGTTGTGGAATGTAAGATATTTTTGATATTTTTTATGCGAAATGTTAAGAATATTTCTTATAAAAAATATCTACCACTTAACTATAACTGCCTCTAACTTCCCTTAAAATATTAACATTTATTTAAATTTCATATTTTAGACTACAATTGGCATTTTTAACAGTTTTAAAAATTAAAAAACATTACAATTGGTCTAAAATAATTGACAAAAATAAATAAAAAACATAACTTTTCATGGGATATGAAAGATTTTTTAGAAACCCTTTTAAAAAAATATACCAAAAAATGGATTTAGTATAAAAAATATACTAAAACTGAACTTTATAAAAAAAAATAATAAAAACTTAAGGAAATCTTAATTAAAAAAGTGAGAAATATAAGTAGAAATGTGAATTAAAGGATCTAGAGTTGGAGACTGTAGCTTATACTTTGAAATATTTATTTTTAGAATTTAAGAAAACCTTAAGAAAACCTACTAAAATCTTTAAAAATTGTTATAAAATGTTTCCCATTACATTTTCCCTTTCTTTATAATTTTAGCTAACAAATTCTTGGAAAATGTCCTCCTTTCCAAAACTCCTTCATAAAATATTACCCTAAAATTTCCCATTATCTCCCCTTACTGAAAAATCATTTGACTCGCAGGGCAGAGCGAGAGGCCTATTAATATTTATCGGGTAATCGAATTAAAATAACGCAGGCCATTAAAGTGATTCGATTTGAATCAATTGGAGCCGATTCGAGCCGAGTCCCCGTCATAATAACCCTTCCACACCAATTACGTGGCTGTGAAATTGTGCAATTAGAGTGCATTATTGACGACCTTAATTGAGTTCGAAACTAGAGGATGGACTTATTTTTTTCCATTTTTCTGCTCGACTAAGTAGGCTATGGGAAAAGGACAAGCTAGGCTCCATCCATTTATGAATTATTTCCGATTCTTACTTCTCGCTTTTGGATTCTATATAGGATATATATCGTGTGGATATATAAATGCACTTTTGCGTCTCTTGACGCTGCCATCAAAGTCAATCCGAAGTGGATTTATTTTTAATGCATGTCAGCGGAACAGTGACCTTGGCTACCTGGCGGTGGTGTGGCAGGTAAACTCATTTGGCAAATATCAGCGGTGCTGTTGCCTCTAAGCCCCGCCCACTTCTCCACACAGCATTCAGGGAAATATAAAGGAATGCCATCAGGTTGAAGGTTAATTTAATTCGCTTTTCATTCATTTTATATAAAAAAAGGTTTTTTTTAGGTTTTTTTGAGGGAAAAGAGATGAGAGAAGTACCTGGTATTATAGTCTCGACTAGATTCATCTTTTTTTGGTTGAAAAATAATATTTTCAGAGCTATTTTGGCTTTTAAAAATATTATTTTGAATTATTTTAGCCTTTATTTAATATAAGTTTAAAGAGACGCTGCCACATAGTGTACGGCTCAAAGTCCTATGACTGTTTTAAGACTTTAGGCCTAAAATTTAGGCTATAGTTTGAAGCAAAAACTTTCTAAAAGGGAGTATAGATAATTTATTTTATTTTTAAATTATAATTTAATGGTCTAGTTTTTTTTTAAATATTTAATTTTTAATATTCTTTGAATATTTGTTAAAAAGAGAAAAAAAAAACTACCATAGCTTCTATTTCTAGTTAATTAAAAAAGACAGCCCACCGCCTATAATTTTCTGTGGCGATCACTAACCATGTTACCCCTTTTAGCGCCCCCCTGACAACGCCCCTGGACTAGGACCTGGATGCCAGGCATCATCAGGCCGGGGCTAAGTGAGTCTGGCTGGTGCAAGAGAATTTTAATGCACTTCGTGCTGCATCCTACCTATGCCATCTCCAACTATATCATCTGGGTGCGAGCGAAACGGCCGTCGGAGTAAATCGAATTTGGCCGGAAGAGCGAGGGGCGAGGGGCGGAAGTGAAAAATATGGATGCCGAAACGGATGCGCCACTTCACTTTGGCCAATTTTTGTGAATTTGTCTCGCGCATATATTTTTTTTCCTGTTCCTGTTGTCAGTGGCAGGATCCACCAGGCAAGTGGTGGGGAAAAAAACTATGAGGGAAAAGGTCAAAGGGTAAGGGGGGTAGTACTGGCAATTTAATCAAACTTCCATTAATAATGGAAATGCCTCACAGTGCCAAAAACGAAGCGAGGGTGAGAGCAAAGTGAAACTGTGGAAGCTTGAAGCATTTTCCTCAAAACAGTCCCTCCCCCATGCCACCCACTTCCGGCTACATTACTTAAGCCTATTTAGGCAGCTGTGGGCCCCGGGGCAGGGCCAGGGTCATGGGCGGGCTGTGGCTTAAGGTAACACGACAATCAAAGACACAGAACGTGGCTCGAACCCAAAGTCACAGCCAGAGAGTCGGCAGCGGAATTGAAGGCAGGGAGAGCCAAGCGGAAAAACAAGTTTTCCGAAGCGAGTTAAGGCATTAGGTTGAATGCGATTTACTTTTCTAAGCTGCACTACAAATATTTAGTTATTTTTTATTTAAAAAATATTAAGAGATGAAAGATTTGGCTTGGTTATAAAAAGAAAATAAAACAATAAATAGTTCAAACAGAAATCTTAAAGACAAGAGTTCGAAACTATTCCAAGGATTTGTAAATTTTTATTTTTTAGACTTTAAAAATCTAAAATATATGATTTTTTGCTTGTTTTTAATAAAAGTTTTTAGAAAGTCCTGAAAAAAAGGCCTAGTAGATGGCTTTTCTTAAGAAAATTAATTTTCAAAAATTGTCTACAACTCTTTTTATAAAAAAAATTAATTTAAAATATAAAAAAAGGTAAAAAAAGTAAATTAGAAAGTAAAATACATTCTTTTTAATGGTTTCTTATAAAAAAAAATAAAATAAAATCTTTGAAAAAGGAAATATACGAAGAGTTCTAGAATCTAGAATTATTTAATGATTTTAGTTGTTTTTTTTTAACCCAAAATGGTGTTAAAAATTAGTAGTTTAATAATATTATTTTTTTTACTTAATTAGCCAGAAAATAGAAAAGAAATGAGACCTTTACTTGGGCCTCTAAATCGAGTAAGTCGAGAACCTCAAGAACCGACAATACTATTATAATTATATTATATTGTAATTATAATTATAATAATTATAATTAATTATAATAATTATTCAAAGAGCTATCTGGAAGCTGGTGATTACCAAAAGTACACAATTATTTTGAAATGAAAACACTCTGCAGGCAGAGATGGCTTAAAGCCAAGAAGCAAACTAACAAGGCCCAAGGGCGGCCCGACTTGGCCAGAAGGCAAACGGCACGCGAGAGTGGCCGAGATGTGGTGGCCTAATGGGTGGTTTTCTCTGGGAGGCTTCTCTGGGGCATTGGGCTGACTGAACCTGGACTGAGCGAGCCAACAACCTGGCCATAAATTTCCTTAATTTATTTGTGCGTGATGTCGCTTTAAAATCGTAAACGTCTATCAGGCCGAGGGACAATCGAGTGGTTTGTCGGACCACAAAAGCCACCGAACCACAAAGCCACAAAACCAATTTGATGATAATGATGAGGGGGATGGCTTGAGAAGGGTTTTTTTTTGGTCCTTCGAGGGGTTGTCCTAAGGTCAGCATCTCACGGCCTAATGGCAAGAGCAGCGAAGTCTCCAAGCCTTTCAATTTTCAATTATTCTTCATTTTTTGTTCCTAAATTGTAATTTTTTGTGACAGCACTTATTGGTTGTATTTATTTTATTTTATTTCTGTTTCTGGTTCTGTTTTGTTGTCAGTAACAGGACAAAGTTCATAGTTCAGAAACGAAATTGTTTTTTGGCCAACAAGCATTGTCGCTTTTCGGTTTTTTGCTTTTGGTTTTGTGCCCGCAAGAGTTAAAAATCATATCATAAATCCTTTATTCTTTATTGCTATTTATTTCCATTTTTTTGTCTTAATTGTTTTTGATTTTTCAATTCGAAACAATTGACATTTGGAGGCAAAAACTTTGAGATTTATATTGTGGCCTGGGGGGAGGGCTTTGGTCAGTTATGGCCTTGACATTTACAAGAGAGAACTTTCGTTATTCGTTTAATAAAATATTTTGCAGCATACTTCTGGGCGGTTAGACAGGGGAACTTAAATCTCCTTTGTTGGGAATTTATGTTTTAAGAAGATTATGCAAGAGTTTTGAGGTTTTTGGAAAGCTATGGCCTTGAAATTGACAAGAAAACAGGTTTTTAATTTTTTATTGCATTCTTTTAGGCTGAAAAATAGGAGATTTCAAATCTCCTTTAACTTCGAAAGAGTTTTTAGGTTTTTTTTTGCAAAAAAAATAGAATTTCTCCTTAAAGACCTTACTTTCCCCCAGATAGTTCCCATTAATTTCCATAATAGAACCATTTGAGTTGGAACTTAAAAAGGAAGCAAACTCCTCTAAACAACTTCTTTACACGCAACTCCCCCCAGGCCACGCCCCTAATCAATCAGTCAGTCATTCATTCATCCTGCCGCCCCCCAATACCAATTTTTTTTCTTTTTTTTTTTGGGGAAGGAGCAAAGGCATTGAGGGAAAGGTGAGTGAGGTCACAACATGGCATGCAACATTTTCGGCAATTTCCAAGCAGGTTAACAATTGACAGCCCCCAGGGCGGAGAAAGCGACAAAGAGAGAGAGAGAGAGAGAGGGGGAGAGAGGGGGAGAGGGAGGGAGAGAAAGTCGGAGAAAGCGGGCGAAGTAAGAATAACGATGGAATCACAAAAGCTGACCCCAAAAAATGTGCTGCTATTTTTTTTTGGAAAACCCGGAAAAATGCAAAATCGATGGGGGAGAACCGAAAAATATGCCGGAGTTTCTGGAGGGGGGTGCTGATCTTTTACTCACACAAAAAAAAAAAAAAATGGCCAGAGGCCTGGGAAGGGGGTTATCTTGTATCTATGACACACACACATGCTGGCAAGGACACTGTTCAAACATTTGCCCACCAGGAGGCAAGAAAAATGGGCTGAAGGCTCTCAGGGCGAAAGGGGTGGCATTGTGGGAAATTGTTTCACTGTTGAGGGTACAGTGGACAATGGTTAGAGGGGATTTTAAAGAGGTACCACTACTACTACTACTACTTCCTTGTTTATATCCTTTTTGAAAAACTAATTACGCTTCTAACACAAACAACATCTGATGCCTTTCCCATATTTGTGGTTTTATGACAAGCCTAAGCCCTCCTCTATAGCCAGTGCTCACTGTATTGACCTTATCTGGATGGCTGGTTGAATGGGAGCCTGGACAGGTGAGTGTCTACCTTTGGCTTTGCTCATTTTTTTGCTTATTCTGGCTATCAAAATATTTATAGGCACTTGCACACACCCTCCCACACACACACACACACAGGCACACACATGACCTCTCTCCCACACTGATAAATTGTGGCAATATTGTTTCTATTCATTTTTTAAGGCGATTTAACATGTTTCTGATGCCGGAGAGATCCTTGCTTGTCCTTCTTGGGCGTTTTCAATGTTATTTGAGGGGGAGGGTGATGGGAGGGGGAATCCCCGGGGACTCTACTTGTGCTCTTCAGGGGCAATTACATAATAATTCAATGAATAACAAGGAGCAGCAGCAAGCCAGCCAGCCAGCCAGCTAAAGTGCCCAACTAAAGCAGCACAAAACAAATAAAAATATGAAATGAAGAAAAATTCTGCCTGGCTCTGCCCAAAAAAGTAGCCCAGACCTCACTCCGGATGCACAGAACGAAAAGTTTGTAGCAATAATAATAGTTTAAGAATAAAATATCAAAGAAAAAGGATATTTTTCATTAAGGAAGCAACCACCAACAAAGCAGTTGGGAATTATAAGGAGTGCACTAATGTGTCGAAGCCGAAAAGTATGCTTCGCTTTATTTTTTTTCCTACAGTGAGCAGCAAATGTATGCTCCAGTGGCCACCTGTCTGACAAAAGGCGAATGACAAGCGAACTGGGCGACGAGATGAAAGCGAAAACCGAAAGGACAAAGTTGGGGGGAAAACAAAAGAGAGAGAGAGAGAGAGAGAAAGGGCAACAATAAGTCTTCTTCTACGCGATTGTGTTTGTTGTTTTTGCTCTTCATTCGCGTTTGTTTTCCTTTTCTTTTCCCGTTTCCCCTTTTTTTTGTTTCACTTTTGAAGCGTTTGGCTTATGACCCGATGACTGGAGAGCCTGAGAAGTGATACTGTTTTCCCTTCTATTATTTCCCCACTCAGATTTCCCTCAGCCACAAAATCTTTAAGGAAATTAAAGCATGACTGTGTTTTTTTAGGGGACTAACACAAATGTTTTAAAGTAAATAAGTAATTTGTTCGCAATCCTTGGGGTGGAAAATTGAGCAATTAAAATTATGAAAAAAGCATGAGCACAGATTGTGGCCAGAAAGCAAATAAAAACCAAAAATGTGAGTAAAATTCATACTGCTCTGGCCCTTCCAGCACAGACTTCTGCATCTTCTTCATTTTCGTTCCGAAAATTGTTTGTTTATTTTCATTTCCCAACCGAAACCGAACTTCGGTTAAAGATTTTACTTTAAAGATTCTTAAAGATTCCTAATTCCAGTTCTGATTTATGCATTTTAGTATTTTTATTCAAAGAGTCTTTAAAGCTTTTCATAAACACCATTATAAGCCATACTGGCGACCGCCTTTCACTATTTTTTCCGCATTTGATGGCTTTATTTGCCTTTAATCCGCTTTCCTTCGCTCCTCCTCTGCCTTTCACCTTGAATTTTCTTTTTGGTCTTTCTCCCACCGCCACCTCACCGCCTCACCATCTCCACTGACAAAATTTCCACCATAGCCCACCGTTTTGTAACCCTTGAGGGAATTGCTGCGCCGTCTTTGTCTTCCCAGAACGTGCGTGAGATTGTTTTTATTATTATAATTATTAATTAAGCATTTATACAAGATAGCCCTGCCCCCTGCCCCCAAACCCCAACCTCCATCTCCCTCGCCTTCTGGTCACCTGCTGTGCGTGTGTTTATGGTTCAATAAAATCTGCATCCCAGGCCGGTAGAAATGGGAACGAGGCTGCTAGCACTAATTAAATTATGAAGTGTTTTCTGCTACATTTGCCCCAAACCCCCAGTCCCACGCCGCCCAACGGCCCGGGCGGCCCACTTTGTATCCCCGGGGCCATCGGAAGCACTTGGGGATCCCCCACTTCCCCCACAGAAACCAGACCGCCCCTTTCACGATTGCCAGACTGGCACATCAGTAAACTTTTCAACAAAAAATTTATGTTTTAGATAAAAAATGAAACTAAAAACTAAATAATTTGGCTTTAAAATAGTATTTTTTGGTTTTACTTTAAAGTTTTGGCTTAAAAGGTCAGGTACTAGTAGCGGGTATCATATACTAACAGAAGAATAGTATTTTTCTGGTTTTTTTTGTTAAACTGACCAGCTTTTATCAGTTTTCACAAACAAGATATATTACTTAGCCTTAAAATATCTTTCTAAACCAAATCCCTCATCAGAATCTTTAAAACTCCACTCTTAAAATATATTCTAACCATTACTACCCCCGTTTTTTTTTCTCAGTGTAATCGCCGTGGTTGTTGCTGCTGCCGGCTTAGTTGTAGAGTGCTCAGCGAGCTGGCAACACTTATATGCCCCACACTTTCGCCGCGCTTTCATCCTCGGCAAAGGCAAATGGAAAAGTGAAGAGAACAAAAAAAATAAATGAAGAAAAAGCGGAAACGGAAGCTGTTTGAGCTTTGTTAGGGAAAGTTGTGGGAGGAGAAATGGCGGCCAGGGGTGAAAAGCCTGCGTGAGAGCGAAGCACGACACACGACACCACTTGGCCCGAAACCAAACACAAACAAAATATTCATACAAATTAGAAGGCAAATTAAATCCGCACACACAAGGGTCAACAAACAGGGGGAGTGTGCCCATTAGGAACAAAGGGGTAATGCACTTAAATCCAATATGAGCACAGATTTGAGCTCCTAACGATGGTCATTAAAGAAGTTATTGTGTCAGGCTTAGGGTAATATTTTAGGGAAATACAAACCAGGGACCAGAAGCTAAGTTATGTCCCCTGTAGCTGTATAGTCTCCAAAAAGCCAAGTAACTTTAATTGAAAACTAATTAATTGCCTCGCTTTCGGGGCAACCTTTCGGCTAATGAATTTCTTGTCTAACCAACGAAGGTCTTGGAAGGGGAAATCGGTTTCCTCTCTTGTTACCTGGTCCTTCCGCTTCCGGTTCACCCATTCCCACTTGTATTCTAATTTCCTGTTTGTCATTCCCCGAGATTGTGTGTCCTTGTCCCTTTCCTTTCCTTTCCTTTTATTTTTGTTTGCGGTTTTGTGGTTTCTGGCTTTGCTTGTCGGCTTTACTTAACATAATTCGGTGTAATTTGGGCCCATGTTCGCCATTATTATGCGTATGTGTGGCTCTCGCTTGCCATTGTTCCGCCCGAAGGTAGCTTTGATGTGTTGCCACATAAACTCTCGAAGCATTATTCATAACGATTTACGATCCGGCTCTTTTTCTCCCTTTTCTAATTTACCTGAGGCCATTTCCCTGCTTTTTCACATTTTTATTATGGCTGCCTGTTGACTTTCGTATTGATTTCAGGAGGAATGTTCAAATAAACGACAATGAACAAGGTCATGTATATGCAGGATGTACAGGCTTTTATTTTTTTTTTGGGCAACAGGTTGGTGCCCCACGTTGGGCGCCAATTCAACTTTAAAATCTTTACAAAAAAAATCCTTTCATTAAATACCAATTTTGATGTAGCCTGCGGGTTAAGCGCTTTTCCCCTTTTTTTTTTGCCTTTAAAATTTTTTAATTTCGAACGTTGTCCTGCGATCCTTTCTGTAACCAAACCGGAGGAGGCGGCAGCAGCTGTGTCATGGTGGTGGTGGGGGTGGCTCCACCTACCCTTTTTTGACATAACGATAAAAGTAAAGGTAACCCGCAGCCATCATCATGGTGCATGCAACAACGCGGCCAATTTCATTTTGCAACAGCATCAGAAAGGCAAAGAAGAATTCTTGTCAACAAGTTCCAGTTACGGGCTCTGTCCGACAACCACCACCTGACGACCCCTGACCTCTGTCCACCTTTCGCCATTCGCCTCCATTCGCCTCCATCCTGTCCCGCCGGTGGCAAAGCGTGTAAAATTTGATTAGCTGCCAGTTTTCGAGAGGAAGCCGGGACTGCGATGGCCCCGGCTCCAGGGCCTAGAGCCGAATGGCATCTGTGCACCCAGAGCTTCATACTGAAGGGAACAATTGCCTGGAAAATGGAGACTTGAAACCAATTCGAGTGGAAGGGGAAATTATGGCAGAGATGCCATTTAAACTAATCGTTTTTAGTTGGAAGTTAATAATCAAAAGTGCTTACTTTCTGGGCTTCAAAGTTAATTGAAAGATGAAGCTTAGCTCTTTCTCAGCTAAGCTTTCTTTTAATTCCCAAGTCAAGTCCTGAAACTGATATCAAGCTTCCTGCAAATCAAAGGACATTTGTAATCCCATCTAAAAAAAGCCAGAGTGCAGCCAATGGCATTTTCGCCACGCTTCTGCCCTCCGCTCTGGAACTGGGTCCTTCGTTAAGGACATCCAACGATCTGTGTGTGTGTTTGTGTGTGGGGGAACATGTATAGATATTTTTCCCGTTGGCTTTCAGTGGCATTAAGTTGTCAACATGGCAACACAGTTCTGTTCCTGCTGCTGCCGAGACAATGACAGAAGTGCGCGCTCTAGGTGGCAGAGTAAATATTTTGCATAAACTACAAGCAAGGAAGGAGGGAAGGGGCTAACCAAACAACAAAACGAGCGACAAGAAGCGAGGACCAAAGGACCAAGGACCAAGCTCAGCCAGGACGACCATCAGTCGGGTGACAGTCATCGAAGCTGTCGACTTTCTGCCAATCGCTGACATTTCCAGACTCTGGAAATCTGAATTAGAAATTGATGTTGGGAGTTGGATGTTTTTTAAGGATATAAGGATAAGGATTAAGGATTAAGGGAATATGTTTTTCTCTCTCAGATTCTAGTTATTAAAAAACGAAAAAGATCTAAATGTCCTGAACCATTTCCTTCACGTTTTAGTAACTTTTTTGACTCAGAAACTACATCTGGAAGAGCTCTTTTTAATACATTTTTTGGACAGTGTATCGCCATGTGACGCTTGACATTTGCCAGGCATCCTTTGACGCTCCTGCCCCTTTGGCTCTTGGCGAAAATATGTGATAAGGATAATAAGCACACACATAAATATAATGCCACGACACTGGGAGCCAAAAGGACTGTCCGTATATGGGAGTCTCTTTGTGTGTGTGTCTGTGTGCCTGTGTGTGTGTTAGCATTAAGCGCATCAACGTTAATGGCCACAGCAACGGCAACAACAAACAACTACAACTCCAGGATACAGTCAGCAAGGACATCGCCATGCCAACGGGCCGTGCCATTCAAGGAGCTTAGAGATCCAACTAGGAAGTGGACACTTAAAGTGCCCCTGGCCGATGCCCGCCAGGGTTATAAAGGATGGAAAATGTCCCAATGAAAGTCCTAGGCTTAGCACTCAAAGAAAAATAATGCAAGAAGCTGGAAAATAATTTCAGTAACTTGCTTCTAAAGCTCTCTAAATTTCTCTCTCTGTAGAAAGGAAAGTAAAACCCTGAAGCCGCAGGAAAACAAGCACTTTGGCATTGACATTGAGCCGGAAAATGGCGGAAGGCTGCAGCCAGTGCCTGTCTTATGTTTTCAATATCGTCCATTCGAACCTAATCGAGTGTCTGGTGGTGTGCGTTCAGATTTCCATTCCCTCCCAAGTCGGTAGGCCGAATCGGAGGAGAAAACCGGAAAAGGTAAATAAACAGAAATAATAAAAGTGCAATTTGTTTGATTATTTTATGGCCGGCAGGTGCTCACTTAATTCCATTTCCAACTCATTATCAATGAATTAGTTTTTATCAAAGAATTTATGAGTTCCCGGGGGGTAATTCATGGAATCTTCAATAAACAAAGGAATTTATTTTTGGCCTAAGAGGTTGGCTTTGGTTGGGGGGGAAAAAAAAGTCCTTCTGGCCACTGGCTCTGGGCCAGGCTAAGAAGAAAAAGCAAACTTGATTAGCGACATAAAACAAGTTAATGACAGGAGACATTACGCCTTCCCAGCTGCATCCTCCGACAAGCACACACATGCTATTAATCATGTTCAGACATGAAAGGAGCGAAAGAGAGCGAGGGAGAGTCGGAAAATGGGCAAGATTTTTCACTTTAAAGGCAATTTATTGCCTGGCTCCCCCGCAAGTATTAATAAATTTTTGAATAAGCTGCGGGGCGTGAAAAAAATTAAATATTTGAAAAAAAAAAGAAAGAAAAACGAGGAAAGGGAAAGAGGAATAAAAATGATGAAAGACTTACGACTGGCGGTGGACCACGTTGCGTATACTTGATGTATGGCTGCGTTAACGAAATCCCAATAAACCGCCGACAGAAAGGCATAAAAATTGCACAAATAAACGAAAAAAAAATTAAACGTAAACATTCACAGTTCGGGCTAATAAGCAAAGGGCAGGTTGAGGTCTTTTCCACAAAAAGAAAAACAAAAAAAGAAAAAATAATCGAATAATCTTTGAAAAAAGTTTCACAGTTCAGCCACTGCAAGTGCCATTCATTATTAAATCAAATTGACACGCGTCCAGTTTTCCCTCTGCACTTTTCCTTAACTTTTCCTGCCACTTTTCCTGGCAGCCTTTTCCACCTTCCAGCAATTACAGAAAAAGAAATATCATGATCGATGGCCAAGAGTGAAAATGCAATTACAACAGTGGGCCCTCGAAACTGGCCCGAAAAGTGGACCAACTTTTCAGGAAAATGCATTTTTTAAACCCAACTAGAAGTGTGAGGAAAGGAGCGAAACTAAAAGTAATTTGTGGCCTGCCGCTAAAAGTTTTCTTCTCCGAGTTGCCATGGCGAATGGAAAGTGCACATTTATTATGCAGGAAAATACCTGAAGAGCTTACTTGGTTTATCCACTAAGGGGTGTACTTAGTTGTCTGGATTTAGTCTCTAAGTAGATCTCTGGGAAATGGGAGTACTACTTGCCATGCCTCATAAACAACACTTTTTAGTCCCAAGATTAAACCTATTTGTGGGGATTAGGTAGCTGAAGTTTTCTAAATAAATCACACTCTATTTTTTTAACAGGTCTACACTATATATAGTTCCTCTTTTGCCAGATTTTTGATAAGCAGGCTACTGATGTATGATATATGATATATGATTGTGGTTCGAGGCCCTAAACAATAATTAATTATGTTCCTATAAAAAATAATTGATTTATAGTTAAGGGGAATTGTTTAAAAGAAAAGGGATTTATAAAAAAAAGAGAGTGTTTAAAAGAAAAAAATATATATCTAGTCTCTTAATCTGATCTATTTTCTATATAATCTATTTTTTTGGTATTTTTTTAGGAAAAGTATGAAAATACTTTTATTTTTGGGCTTAGCTTTGAAGTTTCTTTTTCAGAAAACTCCTTAAAATTTATAGATTTCAAAAAAGTTAATAAATTAAAATAATTAATAATTAAAATCTAAACAAAGTCTTAAATAATAACTTTAAAGAAAGTTAAAAAAGTTTTAAAAACTTAGTAAAAGTTAGAAAAAATGCAAAATACTGTTTTTAAAAATGTATTCAAAATCTTAAAACACAAATCTTGAAATCCAAGCAAAGTTTTTTGAAATAAAACCACAAGAAAGCCCTTAAAAAACGCCCTAAAACACTCTAATTAATCCCAACCCTCTTTTAATGAATAAATACAACAAAAAAGACCTCTCTTTCAAATATTATCCACCATTAGGTGGAGGGATTAGTAGCCACAATAATGAGGAAAAAAATCATAAAAATCGCGGCCTCCTTCAGGATAATCAGCTCCTTGAGGGAAAAGTAATGGCAAGTGCCCTGCCAGCCAGGGCCAATAAGAAGCGATTATCTTTTGCAATTTGATTGGAATTTCGTTATTCCTTCGCCCTGCTGCCACTTTCTGGGGAAAAATAATAGTTTCCAAAGAAGTGGGTGGCAGGGTGGTGGGGTGGTGGGTGGCTTCGGCAAATGCAATCATAGCGGTGCAGGCAGAGGGCCGGCAGAACACAACCACTGTCCCTAGACCCCGCCCCTGTTAACCCCTGCTGTTCGCCACTTTCGATTGACATGTAAACAGGGCCAAAAGCCCTGGCTAAGCGAAGCCACTCGAGTTGAGTGGAGTTGTCGACGTGTGGTTGCGCCTGGCACACTGCTGCACCACCTCCCACCGCCACACCAGCTAGCATTAGAGCCGCCCTGCCCTCTGGCCTTCCCCCAACGACACCTGCAATTGAACTCTCCGGTAAATGGCTCGAGAACGACGCTCCGGCTCATAATTGGCTTTCAGACCAAAACACGTAAGTATGCTAAATTTTATGCAGATAAAAAAAATATATAAAATATTTTAAGCTAAGAATTATAATTAAGGAATTATAATAAATAAGAGGAATATTTGGTATTTTTTTAATGAAAATATCAGCCCAAACATGGCACTTCTTGGAAGGTTTTATTTTTTATGAAAAAATATATAAAATAATTAAAATAAAAACATAAAAACATACTATAAAAATTTATCTGATATTCCATATATTTTTATGAAAACTTTTTTAAAAATTGTCACATATTTTAGGTCTTATAATTTAACTCTTTTAAAAAAATAATTAAAAAACATAGATTATTTAACATTAATGTAAAAATATTTGTAAAAAATATCTTCGTAATTTATTATTATTTATTATTATTATTATTTTTTAATTTTTAATTTTAATCAAACCAAAAAATAGCTTCAATTCGATAAATACGATTTCTTTTATCGAAATAATCGATTATTGTTTCAAACAATCGTTGTTTTCTATTATATTTTATTTTTAATTCCGATTCTATACTATTTTCTTTTTAAAAATGTTTTTATTTTATATTTTTTTATAAAAAAAAGACTACGAGACTATTATTTAGAATCGATAAAGTCGATTAATTTTAGCTCATTCATCGATTAATTTATCGATTAATTGTATTAAAGACGATAACTAATCCTACCTCAAAAATTAGAGACTAAGCTACTAAAAAAATAATTAAAACTTGTAGAAAAATGAAGAAAATATTAAAAATAAATATCTTTTCTGTCTGAAAACTAAAGAAAATATATGTCCTCTTTTTTTTGTAAAAAAGTTTAGAGTTTAGAGCTAATCCCCTCAAAGTTTAAGCCCAAAACCCTTGTGGAAATGATTTTTTCGAGTGCTTTCAGTTATGGACGCCACAAAAGAGTTGACAAGTAAGTTGGAGCTGGTCAGTAGCTGCCTTAATTACATGCCCAGCTTGTAATTTAGTTGCCGCTGGCAACGAAAACTTTTTGCTTTTGGTTTTCCCACCGCCCTCCCCTGCCCTGCCCTGCCCTGCCAGGCCCACACCATTCTTAGCCCTTTTCCGATGCCATTTTCACGCCCTCCTCTCTCCTCTCTCCCCTCTCAGCCAGGACACTCCTCCCGATAATGCAAAACTTTCGCTTAATTCAATTAAACCGGAAAAGTTGCACTCGACTTTGTTGCATTCGGGAGTGCGGAGGCTGCTTGTTTGCGGCACAAACTTGCCAATTATTTGCATCATCCGACTCACGCCCACCAACTAGCCGGCCACGCCCGCTTTGTGGATTCGACGAAAGTGAAAAACCGATCCACAGACACACTCAGTGCCTGTGTGTGTCTAAGGGGGGGAGGCCTGATTGAGGCCTTGATTTATTGAAACAATAAATGGGGCTTTGGATGGTTTTCCCTTTGGATTTAATAGATTTTCTTTCACTTTTACGAGAGTTTAGGAGGATTATCTTTGGATTGGGGAGGGGGTGGTATTATTCTAGTATTTTTGGACTATATGACACCTGGTACTCCTCTTATATGCTCTCTAAGGTGTACTGGGTGTATTTAATGTATTCTTTAAGCTAAATCCCCCTTAAACTACATTCGAGTGACAGAAAAGCTAGTATTTTTAGAATATATGATACCTGGTACTCTTCTTTTAGTATTTTTTTAAGAGTACCAGGTATTAGTTATACAATTCTTAAACTAAAAACCCTAAAAACTATAAGAAGACTGTACCTAAGAAGATTATCTTTAAAGTAAGAAGGAAAGGTACAAGTCTAGTATTTTTAGACTCTATGATACCTGGTACTCTTCTTTTAGTATTTTTAAGAAAAGTAATCTTTAAAGCAAGAAGGAATAAAGTATCAGAATAGTTTTTGAAGACTATATGATAGCTGGTACTCCTCCTACACCTTTTTTTAAGCCTACCCGGAATAATTATCATAATTTTTAAACTAAAACCCCAAAAACTATAAAGTCTGAAGACTCTTTTCAAGAAGATTATTTTTAGGCCAGGCCCCCATACTTCTGGTACTCCTATATCCTACATCTATGCGTATATGATACCTGGTACTCCTCCCATAACCTTTTTAAGACTACCCGGAACGTCATAAATCCGAGATAAGAATTATAATTTCAACACCCTTTCCCCCTAAAGCCCCATTTCTGTGGATCAAGACTTCCCCGTAGAGCTCCACTTTCATCAGAAACGCCCGACCAATTGTCCAAAAGGTCTAACACGTTTCCGATTAGTCTACCATTATTGTTGTTGTACTTGGCATTACTCTTCCCCCATCTAAGAGTGTATAGCGATAAGTTTATGGCGGCATGTCCTATAAATCACAATCAAAGTCATGTTAACAAGTTATTTGTACTCGTTGCGGGCTTTGCTGCCTTTTGGTTTTATTTTTTTACAGCTCTTATCTGCTTATCAGTCCATTTGGAGAAGGAAAAGGCGAGAAGCAAAAGTGGAAACGACTAAAAATAATAATAACATTCACATTACTGCCTATCGCAAATAGAACACAAATCCATGGCGATAATTCTTAGCTGGATTAGCCCTCCACTACTACTAGTATCTTACTTGCCTCCAACTTTAAGCTAATTAATTTTTATAAAAAAATAAAATAAAAGATAGAAGAGCGAGAGAGAGACTGGAGGTTTCGTGAAGCCAACTGACCAGAAGAAAAGTTCATCTCTGGCCTGTTTGCTTTTAAAGTTTTGCATTCTGTTACAGTGCCAGGGTTCTATATGTCAGAAGCTAATCAAAAACTCATTCAAAATTCATATCCAAGGCGGGGGGAGAGGATGGACTGGGTGGGTTGGCCAGCTAGCCAGGAGTTCTTGGCATTGAGTTCCAGGCAGGCGGAAGCCAAATCCAAATCCAACAGCATGAAAGTCAAGGGGGGGATGCCAGGAAAAAAAAAAAAAGGATAAAAGGTTGACAAAATTTTAGCCAAAAAACAAAAAGAATTTTAAATTGCAGGCGCAGTGACATGAAAAACTAGGAGGTGCCAGCTCATCAAAGTTTCAAGGTGCTTGCGGTCAAATATTTAAATCAAAAAGGTATTTATTTATTAACTTTTAAGAGCTGGTAACTCTAGAAGTCTTTAAGAGAACTGGTAACACTAGAAGTATTAAAATATAATTCTTTTAGTCCTCTTTTGAAATAAACTTTAACTTGCCCCACTTGTAATATTTTCATATTTTCCAAAAATGTTTTCATTTTTAAATACTTTATAGATCTGGTCACTCTAAAATTTCCTAAATATGTTATTAAATAATATCTTACTATAATATACCATACTCTAATCCCTAAGCCCCTTTTTAACAAGCTTTTCCAAAAAAAAAAAACAAATATCATCCTTTATTTCCCAAAAATTATATATTTCTTTTATTTTTGTTAAAACTGGTCACTCTAAAATTGTATAATTATTAAAATATGAGCCCCTAAACCCCCATTTTAAACAAACACTCAAATATTTAAATTTCCCAACAAATGCCATAAAAAAATGACACTTTTAATTGCATTTTTTGCTCAGCCATCAGAATTTATTGAATTTTTCTATTTGGTGACATAATAGCCCTTGATGGATGGTAGCGTGTGTTTCTGATGCTTTTATGGCCCGACCGACCATTCATAAATATTCGCTGGCCAATTGAGCAAAAGGAAAACATGAAAAAGTTATGATAAGATTTGTACGAAAATAATTGAAAGTAATGGAGAGTGAATGGGTTCGATATACTCGATTAACTTTTTATTCCGAGCCAGTTCCCCCCTCAAAGTCAAAGCCTAAAGTCTGCCGATCAACCTCAACTGGAAATTGTAATTTGGAATTCGATTTGGATTTGGATTTGGATCGGCAGCTTTGGGGCAGCAGTGAGTTGCGTTGCATAAATGCAAATAATTTGGCCACAAAGTCAGACCACAATTGGGCCGCCTGCCACCCCAATCCGACTGTCGTTCATCTTCAGTAACGTCACTCCCCCGAATACCCAATCGGACAGCTGCTGGCCCCTGAACTTGCTTCCCAGGACCAGGACCAGGCCCAGAACCAGGCTCACTTCCGCAAATGATTATTAATTCCTGTGCCGCAAAACTGACAAACCTTCTCTCCGCAAAATACAAAACGGGTGAAATGCTGAAATCCACAAATCGGACGTCGAGCAGATGGAGGCTGGCTGTTCCAGGTTGTTGGCAGTGAAGAGCCTTTAATTAGAAATCAGCGAAGGACCCTCGCCGCCGCCTCCATCGCCAATCCCCCGAAGCCGCAAAAATGTGAATTTCAAAATTCGAATCCTAAATGAAATTTGATGAACATGTGTCGGTGGTATTGTCTCTCCTGCACCTGATTGGGTTTCCAAATTGATTTCAAATTTTCCAAATCGAAGCAGGGGACTGATGCACAGTAAGAAAGGGGGTTTTAGTTTAAGTCTCTGGTTTCTTAGTCTCTTAAGTTTCAATATTTTCATAATAAATCTTTTCAAAAGTACCGACTATCATATACCTATCATACCTAAGATTATGATTTTTCTAGTTTTTTAGCTTCAAAGTCTACAAGTTTTAAAGTTTTTTTTGTAGAAATCTCTTCTCACAAGTACCAGGCATCGTACAGCCTCTCTAGATTGTTTCTAGATGTTTTTCAAGGCTAGTATCTTACTTCTTTAAGCAAAAATCACCTCAAGGACTAACATTTTATATCCAAAATAAATAATATTCCATATATCCTTCAGTTAATTAAATAAATTTGTGGAATAAAAGTGACATAGCCTGGAACCGGAACTGCCCACCTGCCATTTTGTTTCATTTTTTTTTTGGTGTCACCATTTTGGTGACCCCGAAAAAAAAATACAAGAGAGAGCGACAAAAAACAGGGGGTGACGAGTAGGGGAAAACTCAGGCAATGCAGGCCACGGCAGCTGGAAAATCGAAAATCGATGGCTCAAGTGGAATGTGAATGCCTGGTTGAGGAGGCGTGGCATGCAAAAAAAAAAAGGAAAAACGACGAAAATAAAATAAAAAAGAATTCACTTCGTTGGGAAATCGATGTTGATGATAAAATTGGCACTGAACAGCAATCGCAATAGAAATCAAACAATCGAATCCAATTAGAAGGTGAATTCGAGCAGACAACATGTCGTATACGCAACGTCATCTAGCCATCACGAAATAATGGAAATTTTAATGCCAAAATAATTATTATTTAAGTCTTTAAGAATTTAACTATTCAAGGCTAACCTTTAGAAGCGGCAGACAGTTGATTTCCTTTGACCACTTTTCCATGTCACTTGCACCGCGCAAGGATGCCATAATTGGTAATTTACTTTCCCACAAATTTACGGAGAAATGTTATCCGGCAGATGCTTCCCCAGTTATCTCCTGGATTTTCGAGGCCTTAATTAAACGTAAAATGTGTGTGGGAGCAGCTTCTTCGCCGGAATGAGTTTTCAATCAACTCGAAGCTCCAACTACTTTGTGTTTGTTTTGTGAAATATTAGACAGAAGCATTCCTTCCTTCCCTTCTCTGTGCCTTCTTGGACATCGCATTTCATAAACCAGTCTCCGTGTTTTCCTTCTGGAGTGTCACTCTCAATGCCAACAATTGACCATTTGAACTTGAGTTTTGACGCAAATTGCTTTCGTTAATTTCCCCCATTAGCCCCATAGCCCCATAGCCCCGACAGTTTGTCAAGTTCGATTCGTCCTTGATTTCCCATGCAAATTCCGCTCGGCCACGGTCACTCCACTGATATATAATCGATATAAATCGAAAACGAAACAATCTGTTACTGTTTCCTGTCTCCCACCTTGGGCCAATCGGCAGGAATAGCTTTAGGTTTCTTCATCGAGGAGGTCTAAATGCTCTATAAGTCTTAAAGCTAAGGAGTCTATGATACCCGGTACTTTCCTAATAAAAATCTACAAGATATCCTTGATGTCTGATGACTTGTACTTGTAGGGGGACTACTTAGAGAGACTTAAGACATAGAGTCTTATGGGAATAATCCCTTTAAACCATTAATACCACCATTTGCCCTCTAAACTGACTAAGCCATGACTGAAATCCATCAAGAAAGCCTGGCTATGTGATACCCAGTACTCCCCAACAGACTTCCATGAAAACCTTTGAAACCAAGACACTAATTCCTCCTAAAAAATGACCCAATCGGTAGACCCTATACCTAGAGTATCGAGTGATTGATTAAACTTGTTACCAAGTGGCTCTCTGGCCCTGTTATCAGTGTGCCGGCACGTCCAGACGTATTCATATTACCATTTAATTACAAAACTTTTCAACTGATTTGAGGTTATAGGCACACACACTCCACCCCATATCGAGGCATCTCTGGGTGGGTCTTCACACGAGGGAATGTGTGACACGAGGGAGGTGGTCCCTCCACAGTGGAGAAATGTTTGAAAGGAGAAAAAAAAGCGAAATGAGAGCAAACCAAGCGAATTCCCTTGGCATGTTTAATAATCGGAGATGAATGGAAGGGCGCTGGGAGAAAGCGAGAGTGAAAGTGCAAATTGAAATATTACGTATACGCACAATTGCACCCACAATGGAGCCCGGGGTGGGACTAGGATTAAAGGGCGTTTAATTCCAGACCACAAAGAACCAGAGATACTCTACCTTTTGGGGTTAAACTTTTCATGAAATTAATTACAGGGCATCCTCCTCCATAATTTATATAAATTATCACTCCAGAGGGTATTTATTGATTTGCCATCCAGAGGAGAGTACTTCCATTAATCTCCATCATTGAGACTTCCTCCGCCTCCGCCTCACCCTACCACAAAAACTTGCCCCAAAACTCCATGGAATATATATATAAAAAGTATATGTAGAACAGAGCATCGCTGGCTTGGCATTCCATGGAGGCTGGGCCCCGTCATGTTGACAAAGATTATGTGACAATAAGCTTAGATAATTCTTGGTGGTGGTGGTGGTGGCACATACACACTTTCAAGGGGGGGTTGAGGAGGAGGAGGTCGGTTAGCCAAGGGACAATGTTAAGGGGGGGACTGTATTCTACTCTACTGAAAAGAAGCAGCTGTCAATTGTGTAAATATTTTGCGGCAAAAGTACAAATAGAAATGCTGTCGATAAATCGAAGCACATGACTAGCCTTGCATTAACAGCTGCGACTTGTATCCAAGTATCTGAGTATCTCTCTATCTCTATCTCTATCTGTATCTGTATCTGTTATTTTCATGTGCAAGTCAGTGTAAAAACCAAACAACACCGATTTGTGGGGGGCTACTTAGACAGAGCCTGTCAATTACATTTCAATCATTTTGGAAATTCGTTCGCACAGAAATGAGTGTCAGAACGAGTGTCCCATCACCATCATCATCATCATCATCATCGTCGTCCTCGTCGGGCGAATGAATGCAGTAATGAGTGCCTGAATGAGTACTCACTTATCGGAGGAGAACACTGGCAGAAAAATGCAAGCTATTTCATTCAATTCCAAAAGCGTTTTCTAGGCAATCTTTCTCTAAATATCTCTTTCTAACATTTCTTTCATTTAATTCAAAATTTTACATGTTTAGACATGTTTAAACATGTCTTATTTCAGTATTTTTTTAGTATTTTCTTTGGGAAATGTATTTAATATAAAATAAATGGAATTTCATTCGATTCTAAGAGGCTCTTCTAGGCAATCTCTCTTTAAAAAGACTTTAATCAAAAGTTTAACATGTTTAGACATGTTCTACTTTAGTATTTTTATTTAGTATTTTCTTTAGTTACTAATTTTAAAGAAATTCGGGCATTGAAAATATAATTAATATAGTGGAATAAATGGAATTTCATTGAAGTCTTAGACAATCATCCAAACAATCTCTTTCCAAAGAAATTTAAAGAAAAATGTAACATGTTTAAACATGTCTTATTTCAGTATTTTTTTAGTATTTTCTTTAGGAAATGTATTTAATATAAAATAAATGGAGTTCCATTCGATTCTAAGAGGCTCTTCTAGACAATCCCTCTTTAAAAAGACTTTAATCAAAAGTTAAACATGTTTAGACATGTCCTACTTTAGTATTTTTATTTAGTATTTTCTTTAGTTACTAATTTTAAAGAAATTTGACTAATTTAATAGTAAATAAATGGAATTTCATTGAAATCTAAGACAATCATCCAAACAATCTCTTTCTAAAGACATTTTAAGAAAAATTAACGTGTTTAAACATGTCTTATTTCAGTATTTTTTCTAGTATTTTCTCTATTAACTAATTTAAAAGAATGGAAACATATTTAATGTTAAATAAAGAGAGAATTTCATAGAATTGTAAGACGCTCTTCCAAACAATCACTCTCGAAAGGGATTTAAATCAAAATTAAACATGTTTTAGCATGTCTTCTTTCAGTATTTTTTTAGTATTTTCTTTAGTAACTAGTCTGAAAGACATTTGGGCTTGAATAACTTGAATATCATTCGCTTCTAAGAGGCTCTTCTAGGCCATCTCTCTCTCTAAAGAGATTTAAATCAAAACGAAACATGTCTAGACATGTTTAAACAAGTACTACTTCAGTATTTTTTTTAGTATTCTCCTTAGTAACTAGTTAGAAAGCCATTTGGGCAATGCAAATAGAAAATAGCAGCCACAAATCTAATCATTTCCATTTTTACGATCCAACATCGTAAAAAAGGCACAAATTTGAAATCGCCAGTCGACTTGTCGCCTATTTTTTTTGTTATTTTTTGTGAACGTCAATCGATGCGATCATTGGAGTACAGTGAACACCCGGTTATGTCACACGCTCTGCCGCTCTTGATTCCGGCCCTTATCTATCGTGTGAATTGTATCATTATTTTTTTTGGTCCCCCTCTATATATTATTCCCATTTTTTTTTTTGGGGCTTGGGTGGCTCTTGTGATCGAAAAGACCTACTTCAGACATTAAGTCGACGGGGCTCTATCGGTTTATGTTTATATATAAGCACATTCATACATTTATTTATATATTTGTGTGGATAGTCGGGGCGTTATCTTATCGGCTGACCAGCTAGCCAGAGTCAGTCCCCCCCGAAAGTAATGCCTTTCCTTAGATCGAGCTCCGATTATGAAACAATTCACATTTCTGTTTCGTGATTAATTTTTGTTATTTTTTAATAGAATTAATACTAAGAAATTAGGGATTTCTTAAAAAAAAGGGAGAGGTGTTTGAAACCAAAGAGATTTCTTTGAAGAGAAAGTTTAAGAGTTTTCCCTGATTTTCTTTTCATAAAATATATTTTTTAATAAATATTGGTTTTAAAAATTGAAAATAAAATATTGTTTTTATTTAAAATATTTTTAAAATTAAATAGAAGCCTAAGAGAAGCCTCAGAAACCTTTTCTTACTAAATATTTATGAGCCTACCCCCTGAAATACTCTCTAAAATTTATCCAAAAACTCCCCTTAGTATTTCTCTCAGTGTAAACACTAGTTAGGCATTTTGGAGGAAATGCATTGGTCTTCTTCTTCTTCGTCATCATCGTCCTTCCAAATGGCAGACATTTCTGCAGATGCATTTCCCTGATAGGCCCCGGGATTTCAGCCATATGATGGATAATACAGTGGAACGGGAGAAAGGGGGGAGTGCATCGCACAGATGGGGTGGAGAAAGGGGAGGTGGATGGTTTGGAGGCGTGGCATTGGTTAGTGAGTTCCCTCAAGTGCCACTCATCAAGTGGCATTCGAGTGGATCCGTTCGAATGAGCATCCAACCGCCGCCCAGAGAAATTCCCATTTTCCAGGCAATTAAAAAATTATTTTTATAAAAAAAAAGGCAAAAAAAATAATTAATTAAGAGGGACAATAAGTGAAATTGGCCAGATTATGGATAATAATTGAGGAAAGCCGCTTTAATCATTACTTTTGATTGAATTGAAATGCCTTTCAATCTCAATTATTAAATCAAACACCAAAAAAAATGCAAAAAACTATAATTTGTGAAGAATAAAGGGGGGAAACAGTGCACTATTTGAATAAATAATATTATTATCTATGGCAGGGGAGTGTCCTTTCTGCGAAAGTTCCCAAAAACATTGAAAATTCCAGGCAAATGGTGGAAAATCGCTGCCATTAAATGCAAACAATTAGGAAAGATTATGCGGAATTAGGTCCGTCTGGCGAATTCCCAGCCAGAAACTAGTCCAGGACGAAGGACATTATTATCCTTGCTACACATATGCCACACAAATACTACAAAAATACTATATACCACACTTTCTGTTTCAAAAGCCAACCCACACGCTCAACAAGTTTGCGGATAGAATTGCATTTTTTTGGTCGAAAAAATGCAAAAATCACTGAAGCGAATAGGGGGGGTAGCAAGTCAAATATTCTAGCCAGGGGGGGAGGTTATTATACATTTCATAATGTGTTTCAAGAGCGATTTCAAGAGGTCATCTCGTAAATAATTTCCAAAAAAATAATATTCAGGGGGGGTAGCTATTGGCTGGAAAATATATGCAATGGTCTTTGGCAAGACTCTCTTCCAGTTGGTGGCGTTTCGTTTTGATTGTTTTTTATGAAATATTAATTAAATAATTCCTGGTTACCTTTTTGTGCGCCGGTGGGTCCTTGCTGTTGGGGGGGGAGGTGCTTTGTGGAGGGCGGAAGGTCCTGCGGTGGTGCTCCTTCGGTGGTTTTATTTTTTTTGTTATTTGTTTTGTTGGTTGTAAGCCTACCGACCTGACTTACGGCACAATTTGTTTTAATTGCTTTTTTATTTTTTTCTTTGAAATTATTTCTTTGGAATTTTGTTTCTTTTTTTTTTTTTATCTGTTTGATGATTTAAAATTAACAAAAAAGGCCTCTTATTTACACTTTTAATTTATTATTTTTTTTTTTAACCGAAAACTGTTTGCCAGTTTTGGCTTTCGGTTTATTTTTAAACCGATTTCTGTTCGTGTTTCAGGGCCCAAAAACAACAAAAAACATATAGAAGACACCGACCGGGCGGCATGGGGTGGAATATTCATCCACTCGACTGCTCAGTTTTATAAATAAGTTGTGTTTTTTTTTTTTTTTTTTTTCCCCAACCTAGTGTGTGTGTCTGTTTTTTTTTTTTTTTTTTGGGGAAAAATGAATTTTTTAAGCCAAGCTAAAGACAATAATGATTATTGGGATATACTAACCGATACTAAGAGATAATAAATACCCCATGGCACTCTCTCTCTCTCTAATTGTATCTTGTATCTTGTGTGTCGCATCTGGCAGATACATCTTCTTGGTTGCACCAGGGAATGCGTTAATTATGCGACACGAGCACTTAGCCGAGAGACCCAGAAGCATTTCAATTTTGATGAATTCCTTCGCTCCCGGGGAATGCGAGTTTCCTTCTTCGCCTTCCTATTCCTCTGCCTTTCTCTGTTTCTTGTTTCTGATTCGGATTCTGCCTGTTCTCTCCCACATTTTCATCATTTTATTTTTTTCCGCTTTTTTATTTTTGTTTTTTTTGGCCAACACTTTGCCGATGGCTCGGGGCATGTTGACTTTCTCAGTGGATTAGCCAACTAGGCCAAGAACTTTCCATTTTCATAACTTTTTCGGCCAGAGCTCTATTCAATTATGTGGCTTTTCCATTTCCAAAGATTTTTCCAAAAAGTTTCCAAATAAAAAAAAGGGGAAAAAGCCTCGACAATCAATTAGGACATTTTAGGGAGTTTAAGGGAAATAATAATATTTCCTTCTCAGAAAACCTATTTTTTGCTTCAAAATTGAATATTTATATTTATTTTTTATAATTTCTTATAAATTATATAAGCTTTATAATTTTATAGACATTTTTAAATACAAGAAAAGATTAAATATTAAACTCAATAAATTAATTTATTTTGTTTTGTAGAAATATTTTATTTATTCTAAACTTTTATAATTAAAATATAATTTTTTTTATTAAAAAATGGCATAAAATATATTTCTTTAGTAAATACTTTTAATTAAATAAAATTTTACTAAATATTTATTCAATTATTTTAATCCAAGAATTTAACATTTTAAGAC
This sequence comes from Drosophila monieri, assembly GCA_035047585.1. Taxonomy (NCBI): domain Eukaryota; kingdom Metazoa; phylum Arthropoda; class Insecta; order Diptera; family Drosophilidae; genus Drosophila; species Drosophila monieri. The sequence continues at coordinate 5,624,048 of JAWNPJ010000061.1, read as the reverse complement.
TTTCTTTTATTTTTTTGATTGTTTTATTGTTTATTTATTTTATTCAAAAAATGTCTTAATTTCTTGTTATCTTTAAAACATATTCATGTTATTTATTTCTTAAATTTATATTCCAACAGCTCATAGTTCCCTAAAATATCCCTATAAAAATATTTAATTTTAATTGCCTTCAAAACTAAACTATTTCTCTTAAAACCCAATACTTTGTTAACATTCCTGTCTGTTTAAATAAATTTGCATTAAAATTAAAGAGCACATCTCGTTCGCTAAATGTCAGAATTTTTCATTTAATTTTGGCTGTGGAGGCCTCTGGCGAAAAAAGGCGAAGAAAAAAGCATATTTTTAAATTGTTTTGCCGCCAGCCGCGCAAAAGTTCGTCAAAATGTGTTAATTTTCTTGGCCCATTGTTGCTATTGTTGCTATTCTTTGGCTTTCTATGTGGACGACGTCCGATAATTTTGATTGCTGCCAAAAAAAAATAAAAACAAAAATGACAAAAAAGATATAATAGACACAGACGAGTCTCGACCGCATTTCACAAAAATGACTAAGTGGAGGGCAAGTAACTAGAACCCCCCCTAGTCCCACACTGCAGAGTCTAGACTCTAGAGTCTAGAAAAAAAAAGTCGCCCAGATTTCCTCAAAAGTGGATGGCTGACTGTTCACTCGACTATTTGTTTGCTTTTCCGCACCAAGCCACTACTTTGTACATAATCGCCTTCTGGCTTCCCTTTGAGAACTATAATATATATATTTTTTCGATGGTATCCGGGTATTAGTAATAGTATCGACACATTTTCATCCAGTTTATGGCTTTATTACGCTAATTGTTGTTGCTGTGGCGAAACGATAGCCAGTGATATGAAAAGTTTGTGATTTCTTTTGAGTCATCGCGCATTTTGGCCAACTTGAAAGTTTTTTGTCTTCTCCTTGTTTTGGCAACAATCTAGCCCGAACTCGAACTCGAACTCTTCGGATGCAAGTTTGTGGCATTTGTTGCAAAAGAACTGTTGACTTGAAGTGCATGATTCGGAGGATAATTGCCAGGAGATGCCATTTCCAACAAGATAAGGAGGGTTTTCGAAGAGAAAAGTTGAAAAAAAGAAGATTTGAAAGTGTATTTTTCATTCATTTCTTGGAAATGTACTTATTTACACCAAAAAGCGAGAGGCAAGGTCACACTGTACCTTGTTAAAGCGTCTTTAAAGACAGTGTGACCTTGCCACAAAAGTTTTGGTATTAATTATTTACTTTTAATTGAAATTTTAAATGCTTGCTTACACTTTTTCTTTTTAAAAATTGAAAACTGAAGCCCAGCTGTTTTTTTTAGCTTTTGCTTCCACTTCATTGACTTAATGCCAGGCTTTTGATCTGAAAATCTCCTTTCGGAAATGCCTCCTCCGCCATCATTAATCATCAAACACCACAATGGACACCTGGCTTGACACCACTCGGCTTTGGCTCTCATTCAGTTTGTTTGTTTTTAAAGAAAAAAACAGCAACACGAACAGAAATATGAGCTAAACAATTATTTATGACCCGAATCAGCTGCTGGAAACACAAATGATAACAATCAATGGAAGCGATTAGGCTTCGTTGCTAATTTCCAATCGCGTCTATTTATGGCATTTCGTCATTTAGCCTAAACTTGATCTGGCTTAGGCACCCACACGCTCTATTATTTATTTGTTTGTTGTTGTTGCAACCATTTAAGGGCCCTGCAACAAGTCCCAGTCTGGTTTTAGGTTTTTAGTCACCGAGTGTGTCTCTCCATGCGATCACTTCAAACTCACTTCACTTCAAGCTGTGCCCTTTGTTTCTTCAAATATTTTTCAACAAAAATACGAATATTATTTATTTGAATTTTTCGAAAACACTACTGTGGCACACACACACACGTCTTGGCAAAAAACACTTGGAAAAAATGTTAGAAAAAATAATTTTTTGATTTTAGGAAGAGGAATTTTTGAGGAACGACACGTGCTTGGATGAGGGATTATCGGATTTCTTCCGGGGCGGTGTACTATGGCTGGCTAACTGCTTTGGCTTTGGAGAGTTAGCCGCTGCTTAATCGCTGCTCTGGTGGCGTTGCTCTGCTGGTGGTGCCTCGGTTTCTATTTAAATGGTTGCTTGATTTCGTCCGCTGCTGCTCGGATCGACTCCCTCGATAGACGTCTGATGTGCAACTGTTTTTTGGGGGCAAAAAATGTAAAGACAGCACCGCGATAAGCCAGCCAGCCAGCCAGCACCAGCCGGCCGAAACCTTTTGCTTCGGCTCTTGGCCCGAAAGGCATCGAGCCACCACCACCACCACCAGAAGCAACAGCACCACAACATCACCACCACCACTCGACCCACTGTTCCGCGTTCGACTCCGAACATGTTGCGAGCGATGCCATAGGCTCCCTGTAGAATCCCCGAACTGCAGCCCCCCAGAGCCCCAGTGCCCAGAACCCAGAACCCAGAACCCAGAAACAAAACAGCTCCTCCTCGCCCAAAATTGGCAGGCAATGTGCAAACGCAAATCCAACAAATAAACCAAATCGAAGTGCAGACGATTGTTGGCTAAACGACAGTGGTTCGAAGGGCAAAGCTATTCCAATTATAATTTTTATAATATTTACATTCAATTATGATAAAAGAGAAATAAAAGAAATTATCTGGGCTTCTCATAGCTTTTTGTAGTTATTGGGACAATATTTTATTTATTTTTTTTTATTATTAAATTTCTATTTTGGAAAGACTAACTATTCTTGTCTATAATAGATTTATATACCTGTTCTCCCTACTTTTTTGTTTTTTTTATCTAACTGAAATTTTATATTTTAATCTAAAAAAAACTATTTTTAAAAATATAAATATATTTGTACTTTTTATTTACTTTTTTAATCATTATTTATGATATTATTTTTGTATTTCTTTCTCAAGAATTAAAACTGTTTTAAGAACTCTTTTCAATAACTATTTTTTCATCATTTTTTATCAAGTTGAATGGATTTTTTAATAATTTTAATTTTTTAAGGAACAATTTTAAATAACTAAGAAAAAATAACTAAGAAACTGTTTAGAAAACTCCATGCCAGAAAGAAATATTGTTTTTATTTCAAGTTAAAGTTATTAAAAAGCATCTAAGCATTAATTTTTTAATTATTAAAGCATTATTAGTACAAGTATTAGTATTAGAATTAGTATTAGTATTTCTGAATAAAAACATTATTTTTCCAACACAGACTTCATTTAAACTTCAAACTTCATTTCTTAATAGTTAATATTTTATAAAAAAAATTATATATAATTTTAAGATTAAAAAGAAAAAATCTTAGAACAGTTTTCTTGCAAAAAGTTATATTTTTCTTCACTAATTTTCAAGATGAAGTATTTGGTTTCTTGTTTAAATTAAAAAAAAATTAATAAATAGAGTTATTAGTTGAATTAAACTTTTATTTTTTATTATAATTTTTTGTTTTATTAAAAACTGCCCCTCGAGAGCGATTAGAATTAGTGAGGCCACTCTAGAGCACACTGTTCGTGGGCAACCAGCCCGGGACTGAGCCAACATGTTGCCGTTTGCTGGTCAGCCGCCTCATTGGCTGACGGCGGCGGTCTCGACCAGGCTAACATGTTGGCCGGCTGAGCGATGATTTAGCCGCTGACTCGCCGGACTTGGCCGGCTTGTGTCGGCCTTTTGACGATTGCGACGACTGGGACTGGGAGGGACGACTGGGGGGGCTTCAGGACTAAAGCCGAACGAAGCATTTCGCTTTTGGCAAATATTAAGGCAGAACCAGAACCAGAACTAGAAACTGCATCTGGAGGGATGCTCTTTGGTTTCCCCAAACAGACTTCCCCATGGTATCCATCACCGGGAATGGGTCAGACAACAATGGAGCGACTGGAGAGCCCTAAACTTCACTTTCTTTTATGGGGATTTGTGCAACGCGGCGTATGATTAACGAAATTAGCAAAAATTTATCTCAGGGCTGATGGGGGGAGAAGCTGCAGGCTGCACAACTTCAACTTTTAAAGTCAATTTCGCAATTCGAGAATTGTTTGCCTTCCACCTCGGCCCACCTCATTCGGCCCGTTTGTTTTCTTCTTCTATTTTTGTTCACCTTTTATTTTCCATCATTTCTCATTGTTTGAACTCGTTTCTTTATTCTCCCCCTCCTATTCCCATTCCCATTCTCATTCCAATTGGGTTTGTGCAAGTGTTTCGCTTTGTTGAACAAAACAGATCGCTTTTTCATAATTAACTTTTAGTTTCAAATGAAATTTTAAGACTTGAGTGTTGAAGACTTTGGTCACACTATTTGTGACAAAAAATACATTTTCCACATTCATTCTTTCAATAAAAGTCTTCAACAATCTTTGTTTAACAAAATAGATTGCTTTTTCCCAATAACCTATTAGTTTTTAATGAATTTTTAAAGAATTTCAATGAAAGTTGGTGACTCTGGTCACACTTAATGCTGATTCTTTCATTAAAAGCCACAATTGACAACTCTGGCCACACTATTTGTGTGAAAAAATAGCTTTTTCATTACTAGACTCAGTTTGTTGATTAAGTTTGAGAGAATTCCTCTGACAGACGACAACTCTGGCCACACTATGTGCTTCAACAACACCTTGTCCACACTCATTCTTTCATTAAATGCCAATTGGCAATACATTTTTGGGAAAAAGCCAGACCATGCATAACATGTGTCTAACTTTTGGCCATTTTCGAATGCGATTGCCATTCATTTGATTGACTTTATTGGCCGGATTGGAGTTTTTATCAAATTTCCCCCGTTGCTCCCTCCCCATGACTGACTCTCTGCAAACCAAATGTTTTATCTGCTCATTGACTTTCAGATATAATTACCCGTTTTGTTCTGCCAGAGGATGAGGTGGTTCAAAGGGCACCCCTTCCGCCCCTCCGCCGTATCCATTTCATAGTCGACATAATTGAAAACCAGCGGATAGAGATAGAAAATGTCAGTTAAATTGATTGAACATGTCGAGCAAGGACCTTTGCACTATCAGTGGGTGCTCAGCCCTCCCTGCCCTCCCTCATATGTGCCTCCCTGCCACTGTCCGCATTATCGGCTGCCTTTCTCAATTATTGACGGACTGACAGTCCTGCTGGCATCCCTGTTGCATGTGCCACATGCAACTAAAACACAAAGAGAAAAAGGAAAATTGTAGAAAAAACAAAAAAAAAATGAAACTGTTGAAACAAAGTGAGAGTCGAACCCCAGTCCAAAGTCCCTAATGAACTGACCGCAGACTCATTAAGATTCCACACCTTTCCGACAACATTTTCCACTTTTATGTTTCCGTGGCTTTATTTTTTTTGGGAGGACTAGGTGTGGGTAATTATTAAGAGATGACTTGCAGTTTTTAGAGAAGAAATGTTTGATTTTTGGAGCTGATTGGCAATATTTTAAAAAATAATTTCTAGTCTTAGGTTATCATAAAAGATTATCGAGCTGAAAGTTTATTATTTCAACTATTTAAATAATATTTGGGCTGTTAATTTATCATTTATACTTTAAATTAACAAACATAATATTTTATGAATAATATATTTCAGACATTATCCTTTTAGGGACTTTTTCATAGAAGTTTCTATATACTTTCTTTAAATCTATATTATTTTCAGAAATTTCTTGAAAGTTTCGAGAAGTTTTAAGATAAATTTTCGTCTTCTATTAAGGGTTTTGGTTTCAAAAGTGACTAAAACTTCTCAAAACATTCTTTAAAATATTACAGAAAATATTATAGTTAAAGAAAGAAAAGTAAGAATTCCCCCAAAAGCTTTTCAATAATTTCTTGAGGCTTTAAATCATAAAACTTGTAACAATAAAGCTTAAAAATCACTTTTTTTTTAAATGTACTCACTCAATATATAATTTTTATTAAATCGTTAAAAAAAACTCACCTGAAAAGAGAGAGAGGAAAAATATTTATTAATTCAATTGGTTTGTGGAAGAAATAAAAAAAAAGGAAAAACAAAGTCAAGTAATTCCCAAGAATTTTATATGAAATGTTAAAAAAATATTTGCTGCCAGACATCCAGACTTCATTACGCATGTAAAGTGAGGACAAACAAATAACAATTGCAGATGATTGAGTCATGAATGCGAAAATACATATTAATGCACTTGTACTTGTTTTTATTCCTCTTTTTTTTACCTCCATTTTTATTTATTTATTTATTTTTTGGGGTAGAAAGTTTTGGAATAAAGTTGGTAGAGACTCTCTGTTAGAGTTTAGAAAGGTAACAGGTGTAGTTATTGTTTTGAAAAGCTTTTCATTAAATTAATTAGTTAATTAAACATCTGATGCCTTGAACTTGAGATGCAAATAGTTGCATAAACAATTCCAGGTAATCTCTTTCCCGGATGGACCTTTGACTTTTTCCCTATTTGTGCAGCCCCAGCACAGTTGGCAGCTGACACAGTCAGGTTTTGGTTTATTCTCTTGAAAATTTCATAGAAAACAAGGGAGTGGGAGCTGGGAGCTAGTCTTCCCGGCCGGTTAGTACAGATTTTTCCCTAACCTTTTGGTCCTTGACAGTTCTTGTGTGGGAAGACGACAGGAAGCGGGAGTGGACAAGCTGGCCACTAAGGCCAAGGTTAACGGGAAGGCATTCAAAATAATATTTACTTTCATTTGAAAGTCTACAAGAAAGTGAAGTGAAAGCCGCATGGATTGTCTTTTTTGTGAAAACTAAAAGGAAAATGGAGCAAGTGCAGGTGGAGGCGCAACTAGCAGCCTTGCAGCATGCAACATGTGTTGTCAGTTGCAGGGATTGGGCTCTAACCTTTACGGTTCTAAGTTATTTCCGCTTCCGGCCGTCCCAAGTGCGAGGCCACAACAGGCCACAAGTTAATATTAAATTTTAAAACAAGGATTCTACTTTGGGTTTCCAAGCTTTTCTTTCTTTTAAAAAGCTTATCGGGGTGGTTTTCTTCGTTAAATGGGATTTTTTTCGTGTTTTTGGTGAAAAGCTATTCGGTTGAGGTGAAAGTCTCCACAGTGGTGAAAGTTTTCTGCCTCCAATGGTGAAAGTCTTGCCGCAGCTTTGAGCTTTTAACTGCAAAGCTTTGGATTCTTGAGCTTTTGTTCGAACCATATGGCGTATACTTGATATTTTCGGGTTTTTATTTAAATTTTAATTTAAAATTTCAATAATAAAAAAATGGTAATAATTTTAAATATTTTTTTTATTGAATAATTAAATATGAAGCTTTAGAAATGTTTTAAAGACTTCATTTTGATTTAAAAAAAAAAATAAGTTTCTTCTCAAAAAAATAAAAACAATTTTGAATTTTAGAAAATAGCTTTTACAATTTTTTAAAGTAGTTAAGTTTAAGGAAAAATCTATAGAATTTAAATAAAAAAACTATAAAAATTCAATAAATTGGTTTTTAAAACAGAATCTCTTATTTAGAATTTAAAATAAATATATTTTTATGGGCTTGGTTTTGTTTTTTTTTAGTTTCAGTAAGCCTTTAGTTTATTTAGTTTATTATTTAAGAAACATTATTTAAAATAAATATTATTCATTATAGAAAAATAAAATGAATATGAAATAAAAATAGAAAAGAGTTTTTAAAAGCAATCTTTGATTAACAATTTAATTATTATTTTTTTTAAGTAAAATATTTATTTTTAATTCCTAAGAAAATGAATTAAATTTAAATTACCAAAAAAAATCCTAAAATAAAACATCAATTAAGGATATTGATTATTTGTGGGTTATTTTGGGAGAAACGACCTGCTTTTCAAGGCTCGAGCTCTCGTCCTGCCACTCCTGGCCCCTCTGCCCCCGGCTCCGCCCCAAAATTACCCCTTTTTCACCTAGTTTGGGTTAAAAATAGTATCCGGAGAAGGCCCACATTAAGCTGAAGTTCAATGACTAGCAAAGGCAACAGCCGAGCCAGCAACACTGCCTCCACTCAGGCGTGAATTATTGCTGAGGCAAGGAGCTCCCCTGGGGCGGGCGGAGAGCTGGGCGGAAATGTCACAAAAGGATTGGATAATGGGGGGTAGGGGCGGCAGGACTCGGGCGCAACAGTTGATTGCCATCAATGGAGATTATGTAAATGGAATGGTCCGAGAAGAGTCATCAAATGGGGCACGAAATTATGGAAGCAATTAAAAAAGAGGCCAAATTTATGCACATATATAGGGCGGAGGAGGAATTATAAGGGGAAATTATGGGGAAATTTTCTAGAAATCCATTGGAATTCTGTTGAAAAATTCCACAAAAATAGTTTCCGAATTTTTTTTAGGAAAAGCTTCCAAAGAGAAGAAGAAATTAGATCGTTAGATTATAGACTTGGGATCTATATCTCCGATATGGATTTTCTTTCTCTTATTAGAAGGGAAATTTATCCAAAAACAATTAAATCCCAATAAAAAGTAGGGATATCCAATTATAAAAATAATATTAAAGCCTTAGAATGCTTTTTTTAGGAATTTAAATTAAATTTAATAAAATTTAAATAAAAATTCATAACAATTCCTTTTTAAAGCCATAAAAAAAGATTTAAATTGGGAATCGAATGATTGAAATGGAGTCACCTGAAGGCCCTTTCCAGCGATACAGAGAGAGAAATTCCCAAAACAAACATGTTTTATTTATTTTTGAAGCAATGATTTCTGACAATGGTTTCTCTCAGTGCATGGCCGGGCAGATGAGGGCTCCTCTCGTACAGCTGTCTGTGCATTGTCAGCAAGTTCATTTCCGCTGCGGCCACACAAAATGGCGTGCAAAATGGAAACAGGACAGGACAGGACAGGAGAGAGCGAAAGAGAGAGGTGTGCATGGACAGAAAGAGACAGCCAGTTCTCAGGTTGATGGGCAACATTAACACGCATGCAGTGTCCTTCTGCGGCATCTGTGGGATTGTCAGGACTCTGGATTCAGGATTCAGGATTCGGGCGACAGAGGACAGCGACAATTGCAGGTGTAATTGGTGCTTAGTGGTCTGGAAATAAAAGTACCTCCTCCCCCCACACTCTGCTGGTATTTAAGGCACAGAATTCAAGTATTTTATTAAAGGCATTTATGATGCTTATTTTGGAAATATTTTTCAGAAAAACTTTCCTTCCGCTTGAAGATCGGATGGAAATTGGCGGAGATATAGCCTTCCCAAGAGGCCATGTATGGGGATTCCGGTTTCCCGAAGGGGTTCCATCGGAAAAATCCGAAAAATAGGGATCCAAAATTTGTATCTGGGCTTTTGATGCAGATTTGTGGGGAATCGATCCAGAAACCTTTTAAGGCATTCCGCTTGAAGATCGGATGAAGATTGGCGGAGATATAGCCTTCTCAAGGGGCCATACATGGGGATATACATGAGGATGGGGGATATGTGGGGATATTTGGGGTCATAGCCACAGCCTTTCTTTATAGAAGAGCTAGCAAAAGCCATCCAGTTAAGCCAAGAAGGCGCTTCTTGCTGGTAGAGGTACTTTTTTTGAGTTCTTGAAGCATCCATGTTGCGTCTCTTATAGAGCTGAAGCCTTCTAATAATCTTCTAATATTCGCAAAATACTCAAAGTTCGCTTTGAAATCTTATCCAGAATTTGTTGAGCCGCACATGCCGAAATAATAAAGCTTCTTGAAATACTTGGCTTAACTTGGAGTTTGCTTAAGACAGCTGTTGAAGTGTATGCTTTGAAAATAGATAACCATTTTTTATGGCAAAATATTTACAATTTTGAAGAGAAGTTTGTAAAATATTTGTTTTGATAGAGAATATACCTTGTGTTTATTTTTAATATTTGCGTTTCATTTAAATCAAGCTCTCCTTCTCTCCCTCTCCGAAAAATCCCCAATTGTTGAATTTATTTATTTTTTCATTTGAAATGCCGTCAATTTCGTCGCCACTTGTTTCTGGCGATTTTCGTGAAACACTTTTTTTCCAGCCACGCTTGGCCTTCGCTTGAGCAAACAGCTCGCAGCCCGAAACTTTGACTATAAATTGCGACAATCTGTTGAACGATCACCTCATTGATAATAAAGCTACGTGTTGGAAAGCAAATCCAAAAAAAATAATAATAAAATGAAACTAAACAAACTACTGTTGGCATTCATGTGCCTGGGACTTTTCACAGTCCTGGTTACGGGAGCTGACACCGATGATTCGGATGATTCGGATGCTTCGGATGCCAGTGCCGAGAATGAATCCACAGATGCCTCCGACCCCTCTACGGCCCCAGATGCCTCCGACCCCTCTACGGCCCCAGATGCCTCCGGCAGTTCCTCGGATGTGGATGATACCGGCAGTAGTACCTCTGACGTGGATTCCGATTCTGACTCCGACTCGGACAGCGACACGGATGAGGGTTCCATCTCGGAACCGGCCTCAACGGTGGCACCAAGACGGAAGAGGAACAACAACAACAGGAGGAGGAACAACAATCGGGCCAACAAGAAGGCTGCCAACAACAACAGGAGGAAGGCGGCCAACAAGAAGAGGGCCTCCAACAACAACAACAGGCGTCGCACCAACAACAACAACCGTCGCACCAACAACAACAACAACCGTCGCAACAGGCGTGGTTAAAAAATAACATCAATTGAAAAATATTCCAACAATACTTTCGTTTAATAAATAATTTTTTTTTTCGTGTCACGATTAAATAATTCATTGGTGTATTGGTGTGATTCGAAAATCGAAAAATGTAGCATACTATTTGGCGCCCAACGGAAAAGAGACGTGGGGCATGCACGACTTCCACTTGAATAGCAAAATGCATTCACTTTTGTGAAAAATATGCGTTTCTCCCATCCCGCAGAGCGGAAATAAAAGCTGTTATGGAAATGTTATGCATAAAGGAATATTAAATTGGAAAACGGTAATCTATTTTAATTTTAATTGTTGAACAGAAGGCCAAATGGCCAATTTTGTTCAAATTCCAGAAGAGCTTAACAGAAAACCAGCAAGACTGTCTGCATTTTTCAACAAATTGGTGTTTTCAATTGGCTTTTAGGCCAAAAAGTCGAAAGGCTAAGCCACCCAACAGGTGTCGATGACTTATCAATGGACTTTAAACTATCACAGCCCACAATATCTGTTCAATTATCCACAGAGACCGCCTTTGAGGGTCATCGTCGTCATAACTAATTCAAGTTTCAATTTTCCTCCTTTGACTGCGGCACACACACATACACACTCTGGTGTAGACACAGTAAACACCCATTACCACCCACACCCTTAGCCACACCCACACCCACATATATTGAGTTTGTTTGGGAAAATCAACAGACTCTCGTCCTGCGGTGGCCTGAAAGTTTCCGTCGCTTTAACTTTTCTAATTCGATTAAGCCGGCTAACTGCAAATTGATTTCATTGTAAGTCGCTAATTGGCCGACTTCTTCAGTGATCAGTGCGGCCTAACTTTCCAGTTTGGCTTTCTAGGCAAGTTTACTTTTATTTTCGGTTAAGAAGCTGGCAAACACGAGGACAATGACGCATCCGCTCCGTTCATTTGCGAACATCACAGCACTTAGTTAGTGAAAGCCGAAAACAATTGTCCAAATATTGCCAAAAAAAAAGTGTATCTGGTGGTAATTAGACCAGCTTCGGTTTCATTATTCTTTCAAATTGCAAAAATTTCTATTTGCCAAGTTTATTTTTTATTCTTTCCGTTTTTTAACGACCCACTTGAAGGTTGTCTGTCTAGGGTTAGCTTTCACTTTCCTCTTTTTCGAAGGCAGTGGAAAGTTTTGCTTCATTTTTAGACAAACAACTTACTAATTGGTGCGATTGTTGCAACAAGTGGTGCTGGGTCTCGAATGGATGGAGATATTATGGGTTATAGCTTCCTGCGAGGATGCAGTATGAAAATGTATATTATAAATAGAGTTTTGAAGATTTTGAGTCTATATGTTTGATAGTTTCTAAGAGGAATTACCTCTAATCTTTATATCTTAAATATTTAAACACAATTATATCAAGTGCTTGGAAGTCTCAAATAGTTAGAGTTAATATCAGAGATATAAGTTGGAAGATTTTCTGGTCTTGGAGCTTAGGGTGAGCAAGTTCCTAAGTTTAAATAATAAATATTTAGAAATTATAATGAAAAGAGAGATGTGGCAGAGTTTTATGGGGATTATCTTGCATCTTAGGATCCAGAATTCTCCATAAATACATTTAAAAGGGGGCTCATCCCCAAATATTTAATAAATGTTTAGGCACTACTATAATAGGGAAATAATAGGGTTTCTTGGGGACTATCTTGTATTTAGGATAAGCAAGTCCCTAATAGAATCTCAGGGTATATGATAGATGGAGATATGGCTGAGATCCATGGGGATTATCTTGCATCTAAATCCATAAAATGGAATGGTTTTAGATACAAAATAGATAAAGATCTGCTATCTCCAACCCCCATGGCTTTTATGGGAATTATCTAGCATTTTGGAATAAAAAGTTACCAAAAGAAATATTTTTCTTCCCATTTCAATGAATATAAAACCACTTTTGGAGTCTTTTAGGAGTATCTGATAGATAGAGATACTATGGAGATGAGATCTTCAGTCCCAGGATCAACAATGTGCCAAAAATATATCTTAAATAATCAATATAGAAGATAGTAGAAATAATAAAAATATACAATTAGTAGACCGACTCACCGAACATTGGCCAAAGTGTGTCGTCGGTTCTTGAGGTAACGGCTGTGGTACTTCTGCAGGTCCCCGATGGAACCCTGCTCCGCCTGCATCTTGCCGGAGGGCAGGAGCTGGGTGGCCGAGCCGCTCGGATGGGAGGTGGCTAGGGCGGAGGCCGAGCTGGAGCTGAGGCGGTGGTGAGCGGCAACGCTGATGCTGCTGCTGTTTTGGGTGGCTGTACCAGTGCCGGTGGTGCTTCCGCTACCGCTTCCGGCGCCACAGGAGGCCAAAGTTTCGTTCGAATTGCTTCCAATGACAGTGGAGGCGGCCGAGGAGCCGGCGTTGGAGCCGATAGGTGCTAGGACGATGCGCGACCAGCAGGACTTGTGCGGCTTTCGGAACTTTAGTTTGATGCGCGGCGAGGGAGTCGAAGCAGAGCCTGCAATGGAATGGAATCTATATAGTATCTGGTGACTATAGCTCTCTGTGTTGGAGAGACCCACCTGCTATGTAATCCTGGCCTGGTTGACTGCCGCCCGAGGTTCCTGCCCCGCCCTGAGAGGACGAAGTGGCCGAGCTGTGGTGGATGCTCTCGCAGCTGCCACAGTAGCCGCCGGCTATGGTGATGGGCGGCAGATGGTGCTCCTCCTCCTGGCGCTGTAGCTTGGCGCTATTGGCCTGCTCCGATTCCTCCTCCTCCTTGATGTGCGGCAAGGGCGAAGTCTGCGGCTGGCAGGCACACCGCTGGCTCTGATTCTGATTCTGATTCTGACTCTGACCCTGGCTCTGACTCTGACCCTGGCTCTGAGTCTGGTTGGGATTGGGGTTGGTTGTCGGGTTTGGGGGATTGCTGTAGAGCGTCGTCACCTGGCTGAGCAGATTGTTGCCTGTGTTGGTGGTGGTTATGATGGTGGGCACTAGGGGCAACTGTTGTGGTTGCTGCTGGTGCTGGTGCTGGTGCTGCACCACTGCGGTGGGTGAGACGCTGGCGTCACTGAGCGTTTCCGGTTCCGCTCGACGAGCTACCAGACCGCTTGCCAAGCTGGCGGCCGCTATATCCGCTGCACTCGGCTGCTGGTCGACTTCCGCTTCCGCCCGCAGTTCCGCCTCGACGTCGCAGTCGTTGATTAGGGTCTTGAGGGAAATGGGCGTGGTCACCGAGGTGTTAATGGTGTCGGCCAGCGAGTGCTTCTTCTCGCTGTACAGTAGCTCCTCCTTCGAATCGGGGCTTAGTTTCTCCGATTTAATATAGTCCTTGGACAGATCCTGCTTGTGCTTCTCCTGCTGGTGGTTGGCTGGCGCGTCGTTGTCGTCAGCGTCGTCACCGGCCCCAGCGCCAGCCGTCGGCGTCTGGGCGTTGGGAGTTTGGGGCGGACTTGTGGCGGGGGCTGCGGATCCGGAGCCCCCGCGACAAGGGAGGCAACACCGAAACACTGTGCTACCGAACCACTTTGTTCGCTTGCTCTTCCGCTTACTGCCACTGCTGCAGCTGCTCCCTGTGATGCTCGCCCTGTCACTCCCGCTCCCGTTGTCGCCGCCCCCCCTATTACCGTCAACCGCGCCCACGCCCACTCCTCCGCCACTGCCACAGCCGATGCCGATGCCGCCACCCCCTCCAACACCTCCACTGGCTGCCAGGCCGTAGGCGGTGCAACTACTCAAGCTGCTCCTCCGGCTCCCAGCCCTGTGCAGGTTTTCCTGTTCGACGGCAAAAGGGATTAGATATTAGAATTCAATAAAAAATATGACTATAGTTCTATGGAAATTGCATAAGAAACAGGAGTCTAGTCTAGGAGTGTCTAGAAAACAACGTCTGCCACCTTGGCCGCATGCTTGTTCAAGGAGAAGCCCTGCGTGAAGCGCGCCAGTCGCATCATTCCCACGGGAGTCGGGGAGCTATCTCCCAAAGGACGACATTCCTTCTAAAAAGAGATCTGCAAAGGGAAGAATTATGAAATAATTATTAGAAGACGGCTTAAAAGTTCACTTCTTATGTATTATCTCATCAAGTTGATGGAAAAATATTTTAAAGTGAGATTTCATGCAGGATGTGTCTAAAAAAAGGATTCATGTTCATTGTAATGGAACTCAGGAACCCTTAAAAAATAATACAAACTTTTAATGGCAGAAAATATTATAAAAAAATTAAACTAAACAAAACTTAAAGGTTTATTTTATTTTTAAAAATAAATATTAGACATTGGTTCTTCAGTAAGGACAAGAAATATTTTTTAATATTTTTTTAATAGACTTCATGGATGATCTTTAAGGATATAATATTTTAGAACTCTTGGATATAAAAATTATATTTTTAATAATTTCATATAATATTTATATATTATTTAGTTTAGCTTTAGTTTTTAACTAGCTTTTTGGTTTATTTATATAATATTTTATTTATTTTAAACTCTATTTTTAAGGGAAATCTGTTAAAATATCATACATAATGTTATTTTTTAATTCTAGAACCTCTAGAAATTAATGAAATAGTTTAATAATAATTTATTGAAATATTGTAATATTATTTAGACTAAAAAATAAAAAATAAATAAGAAGTAATATGCAATAGAACTCTATAATTTAGAGATACTTCAGAGCCCTTAAAAAAAACTTATAGATAAACTCTTACAATTATAAATAATATTTAGTAAAATATTAGTAAAATATTTAGTAAAAAAATAATATTTAGTAACATATTATTAAAAAAAACTAGTGACTTGGTTTTCTGTTTCTAACTCTTTTTTTCATTATTTTTTAGAGTGTTGGAATGAAAGACTGTACCTACCTTAAAGGTACAGAGCCTTAAAGCCTATCTGTACTCATGGCTTAACCCCTTAAACCCCTAAAAAACTAAAACTTCTTTTTGGAAACTAAACAAACATTTAAATTAGTTTTCTATTTAAACTCCCCTTTTCGCTAAGCCCCTTCTAAGCTCCCCTGGCAAACCCCCAATTAATTTACATTAAAGCTTCCAGCCAGGGTTGCCATCCAACCCCATCCCCCCAAAAGTATTCCACGCAGATGGACCAGGTGGGAGAGAGTGGGCTTGGAAGTAGGTTAGTCACATATTTGCCCACATTTGCGAGCAACATCCGCTCCTCGCTTCTCGCTTTTCGCATTTCCCAGGGACACACGGCAGCTGCACAAACTGACCCACATGGTGGCACACACAAAGTATCTACTACATGCTGTGTATCTCCGAGAAGTATCTGTATCTTGGAAGCCGGCGCTCGTCAGCGAACAGCCTTAATTAGTACATTGTGGGAGCTCGCTGGGAATAGGAATAGGAATAATGCCGACAATCGCGTGGAGGCCTCTGATGGCCCTCGTCCTGCCCTGGCTGCTCATCTGCAAGCTCTTCTACCGGGTGGAGGACTTTACCGAATCGGACATCTTCTACAACAGCCTGGACTACCATCCGGAGGACTATATAGACAGTTTCACGACCCAGCAGCTGGATGACTACTTTCTTTATTAATTTTTCAAATCTAAAGTCTAAGTTTAATAAATTTTTGTTTAAAAAATGAGAAAAAAATATATAGTTTTTGTTTTAAAAAATGTTTTTAAAGGAAAATAAATATTAGAGGGGCCTAGGAGAGTTGTTAAATGATTAAAACAATAAAAATTTAAGAGAGTAAAGCTTTAAAAATAGTTTCTAGGAGAGTCAAGCTCTTAATTTTTATTTATTTTATTTTTTATTTACTTAACGAGATGGATTTCTACTCAAAACCACCCAAAAGTATGCTTCAAAAAGAGGATACATGCATACTCTACACTCTACTTTATTCTGAGCCGTACGTTATGCGGCAGCGTCTCGGGAAAAAACTACGGCAGAAGCTTCAAAGCAAACAGAAACATTAGTGGCTGATATTAAGCTTTTAATTGACTGACTAACGCCCAAACTAAATAAATAATTGAAACAATGGCAAATATTTAAAATTGAAAATCAAACAATAAGCCGCCTAAATCTTTATGGTTTTATTGCGTTTTTTTAGCATAAATTAAACAGGAAGCCCATTGACTCCGTGTTTGGAACACAAATATTTGAGGAGGACGGCAAAAGGCAAACATTTCATGGCAGAAGTCCAATTGAAGCATTACTTGGCAATCCTTGGCAATAAATCCATTGACTTTCAAAACTATACTCCCTGAAGACCCAAAGGCTTCTCTTTTAACAAACTACTTCGACTATCTACTGGTTCTAACTTTCCAACCAGACTGCGCCACGAGGCACGACACTTTTTGCAAAATAAACTTCAAAACTAAGCAAAAATATTTTATTGAGAAAAATAAAAAAAAATGAATAAAAATATTTAAAAGGAAAATAATCCAAAAATGATTTAATTCTTCGAAGGACAACGGGGCGGCTACTTGATATTCCAAGCATTTCAAGCGCCCTCTGTCGTTGGAGTTTCGATTTCTTCGGAAAATCTATTTCATTTTTTTGTCTTTAAGTAAATGATTAAATGATTAATGAAAAAATAATTATAATATAATAATAAATATTATTTTGCATCCCGGAATTGCCATTTTAAATAATTTTTTAAAAAATAAAATGATCTGATGGGGATTGGGACTAAAATTATTCGATTCTATTGGGAAATTGTCAGATTCTGCAATTATTTTATAATTATATATATTATATTATTATATACTTTGGTCTGTATAAGATTTATATATAATCCTTCTCTCTATTTTTATCGACTTTCGTCTTTGGAAGCATCCTTGACGTTCGAAAATGGCACAACTGTCGTGGTTTTGAGGATAGAAGGATGGGGGGACTCTCTTGAAACTCCCTTTTCGCCCAGGAAATCTGTTCTCCAAAGCTTAATCAGGATCGGCTGACTATATCCTATAGCTGCCATATAACAGAAGCAGCTATAAGCAGAAGGTCTTCTGAGGATGGAGGATTGGGATTCTTTTCAAAGCTTGAATTAGAGGAAATGGGTTCTACAATGAAACTCCTTCCAGGATCGGTAAACTATATCCCACATTTTCGATATCTTCGACCGTGGCGGAGGGAAGACGAAGGAGTAGATCCTCATGTTGTGGGAGTGGCAGTGGGAGTCAGGGGACTGATGCTCTTCGGAAGATCCATCGCCGGCCACCACGAACTATCCACTAGAGGATCCGCGGAGATCTATGGGTTTCCCCAGCTTCTCCGATCTGCAGCTTCTCATTGTGCGGCCATTGTTTGGCTTCGTTGGCCAATTGTGTCGAAAGTTTGGAAGAAAGAGCCGGGTCTGTTGACAAAGACCGAGAAGTTTGGCAAAAAAATTCGCAATTGTTCAAACAGCCTGGCTGGCAGTCTAAAAATACGGCGAGGAGGTTGTTAGTTGCTTGGCTTCTGTTTCCAGCCAGTTGGGAACTTTCCAACCCACCACCAGGGGTGGGTGGTGGGTGGTCGAGCGAGGTGGGATTTTCGAATAAATAGCCCACCAGGAGGTGACCCAGTCATCAGTTGCGACAAGACGACAGCAAGCATGAGGTACCTGTGCGTTATCCTTTTCCTGGCCATGGTGGCTGTGGTGCGGATCGGCGATTCCGAGGCCGCCTCCTCACCCACCACGACGTCGGGCTCGGCCACCACCACTACGGCCGCCACCACCACCACGGCGGCGGCGACGACGACGACCGCCGCCACCACGGCGTCCAGCAGCTCCGCCTCAACCACCGAATCGTCCACCAAAAAGAAAGAGAAGCATACTCATTGGAGAGTCACACGACACAAGCCAGCTCGTATAATCAGACACCATCACCACCGTGAAGGAGGTAGCGACGACAACGATAGCGATGGCGACGGCTCCCGCAGGCGCTCGAGGCGCACCTCCAGCTCTGGCTACGGCTCGAGAACCAGAGGTCGCCGCGGCAGACTCCAGAGGCGCCGCCAATCTAGGCTCTAGATCCCAGACCCCTACCAGATCCCAGGAGGATGGCAGAGCAGCTCCTCCTCCGACCATCCTCCGACCCTCCTCTTTCTTTTTTTTTCTAAACTTTCTTTTTTTTCTAAAATTTTCCAAACTTCAAAGCAAATAAAACATATCGATATGTAATCCGATAGTTTCTCTTCACGAAGGACGAGATGAGGGTCGAGGGTTCATCTCCAAAGGACTTGCAACTCCCAAATCCTGGGATTTATTTCAAAAATGCATTAAATATTTAGAAGAAAGGGGTTCTGGTGCTGGATTGAAAGCCATTAGCGGCTGAAGCCACTGTGGTTCCAGACAAAGGTTTTTGTTTTCTTCTCCAGTGGAGTATCTGTAGACCCACCCACCCTTACCTCCCACCCACCCACACACACAGTAACCTCAAACAGTAACCTTCTCTTCAAAAATGTGAAGCATAGAAGGCCGCGCCCCCAGAAACCACATGAACGAGGGGGTACTTGAGTTAAACGGCAGCCATTAATTATCGTTTGGGGCCATAATCGAAGCATAGTTTCAGGCCCCTGCCCGAGCTGCGCCCCGAAGTATGCCACAGAAGGTGGAAAGTGCTTAGTTTTCCCCCAAAATCATTCTACGGATGGAGTTGGCCTTAAAAAATGTTTCACATTTCCCAGCAATCGAATTTTTGATTCCTCGATAGAGTCATAAAGAGAAGAGTCCTGCCCGGCACTTGATATTGATTTTTATTGAGACATTTTGAAAAATTAATGTCCTTGAGGCATGGGAGGGGGCATGGAAGGGGGCATGGGAGGGGAGTATTATTCCCTGGAATCCAGGAAATGCGCCATCTACTTGTCGGATGATGAGCGACATTAATAAATCAATAGCGTTTTGATGGCAAATAATTCGAGAGCAGCCAAGGGAATGCTGCAGTACAGGACACACAGGACACACAAAGGATGTGTGCGACAAACATGCTTGGGGGAGCGGGTGCTTGGACCTTGATAAGCGACTTCCCCCCAGAGGCCGCAAAGTGCACAAAAAAAAATATTTTATGTTTTATTATTTCTTTATTTATTAATTTATCATTTATTTATTTTTTATTTATTTTTTTTATCATTTATTTATTTGTATATAATTTTTTGTATTTATTTATTTATTTTTATTTATTTTGTTATTTTATTTTTATTATTTCTTTATATTTTACTTTATTATTTTTATTTCTTTATTTAATTTAATTTTTATTTATTTTTAAGCAATTATGGGCTTTAAATTCTTAGACAAATAATTAAAAATAACAAGAAATCGTAAAATATTTTCAGATTACAATTCTAGACAATATTAAAAAAAATTATAATGATTATAATAAATCATGATGATGATTAAATCTCGAATTCTAATTCTATCTCTAAGCCATCTCTAATCCATCTCTATTCCTCTATTTTCTGATACCAAATAGTTCTAAATATTTTTTATTTAATATTAAAAATATTTTTAAGATAGAGTTTCCCAAAAAAAAGATTTAACTTAAACAAAAATGAAAATGATGCTTTAAAAGGCCATAATATTACTTTCTCGAGATATTTTAGATTTTTTTTAAATGTAAACTATTGTACAAAAAATATTTTATTTAATATTTTATTATAATATTTTATTATATATATTTTATTATTTTAAATTTATTTTATTATAAAATTTGATCAGAAATAAAATAAGATTAAATTTTGAAGCTAGAACTTCAAATAAAACATCAATTATAATTTAGTTACTATTATTATTCCACTTGAAGTTCCTAACTAAAAGTTCTTAAATCATAAATTATTTAATTCAATAAGAGTTCTTTGAAAAATATAAAAATATAGATTGTAGAATAGAGTAAAAGAATAGAAATATAATAAATATTCTGAAAAGAAATTATAATATTTATTCCTTAAAGAATTATCAAAGATTTCTAAGCAATTATTGTTTAAAAAATATTCAAATAAAATTAACAATATTAATAATAATATTTTTCATTGAAAACCCCCTTTATTTCTCTCTCTTTCTCTCTCCTAAACCCCATTGAGAGGTGACTTGGCCAACTGGAGTCGAGTTATTTTATTGATGGATGGCCAGGAGACCCCTTGGATGTTGCTTTTCCGCCCAGAAATAATAAGTAAGAGGCGAAAAAATAACACAAAAAATAATAAAAAGAGGAGGAAAAAAAACAAGCGAATGCCATTAATTTTGTTGGCTGGGACCCCCCCTAAAGTGGATCAAATGAAAACACTGACTTGTGCTGTGGCCGCCAACTCTGTGACACAAAAAGGTCGAAATGCTGGGGATGACCCCTGCCCCTGCCATCCTCCCCAGAACCGACAAAAAAAAAAAATAGAAATAAAAAAAATAGAAAAATAAAAGAAAGGCAATTCCAAGTGAATTAATGAAATAGAGATTCGAATTTATTGTTCCGGGATTTATGATTCTTCCGGGGGAGTTCTGCGATTAAATATTTCCAAGGATCCGAGTCTGAGGTCTCCCAAGAAGAGCTTTAATTATAATTATATCCTTTTTATGCATCTCTGTAGCTTGTTTAGTGGGCGGGGGTGGGCTGGAAAGTCAAGACATCCCACCCACTGTCCCAGTCTAGTAGTTGCCAGGCGACACGTGGCGGCATATGGTGGAGCATTTTGATTTATTTGTGGTTGTGGCAGCATGAGGTTGGGGGACACCCCAACACCCACTCACCCACAACACCCACCCACTTCACTCGAATTGGAATGGCGGACCACCCGTGGTGGGAACAGTCTCCGCACTCGCCTTCTAATCAGCAATTTAATTATGAACACTGATTGATTGATTGATTGATTGATTGATTCTAATTGCTTGGGAGACAGCTTTAAGTTTAATGCATTTTCCACTTTCCATTTACTATTTTTGCTATAATTTTATACATAAATTATGTATAGCATCCTCCATCTACTTCTAAGACTAAACACTCTATGCCTTACTCCTCATCTAAGCTACACTCTAACCTTCTTCCTTGCAATCTTTATCTCAACAATTTTCTTTACTCTCAGCTCCATCTTTGATCTTTCAGCCGTACAATATGCGGCAGCGCTCCTTGCTCTTTTGAGAGCTCTTTGACGCTTTTGAAAGAAGAAATTTCCCTAAAATGCAGATGATTCTATAAGAAAATGGTGAACATTTTAGTTTTTCTTAATAAAAAGTCTATAAAAATGTTTTGTTTTTTTTAAATTTTAACTGAGTTTGTTAATTTAAAATATTTAAAAAATATTTATTGGATAAATTGTGGGAAATTAATGATTTTTTACAAAAAGGAAGAATTTTAAAAGATTGTCCTCCACAAGGATCTACTTAGATCTCTCTTTGTCATATTCTCTATAAAGAGTTCTCTACAAAAAAAATTATGTATTAATTTATTAAATAAATCAGACTAGAAAAAAAAATATTATATTGAAGATAAAAATATATATTGAGGAAAAAACTACTATATGATACCCGGCGCTTTTGCTATTTCTTTATTTCTCGAATTCTATTCATAATAAGAGTTTTCTATAAAAAAAATTAAAAAATAATAATATTCAATAACCTAAGTAGTAGAAGTAGTATTAGTAGTAGTAGTAGTAGTAGTAGTAGTAGTAGTAGAAGTAGTAGAAGTAGTAGAAGTAGTTGTACCAGAAGTACTAGTATAAGTAGTAGTAGTAGAGGTAGTAGTAGTAGAAGTACTAGTATAAGTAGTAGTAGTAGAGGTAGTAGTAGTATAAGTAGTAGAAGTTGTACTAGAAGTAGTAGTAAAAGTAGTTGTACTAGAAGTACTAGTAGAAGTACTAGTATAAGTAGTAGTAGTAGAGGTAGTAGTAGTAGAAGTACTAGTATAAATAGTAGTAGTAGAGGTAGTAGTAGTAGAAGTAGTGGTAGTAGAAGTAGTAGAGGTAGTGGTAGTAGAAGTAGTAGAAGTTGTACTAGTAGTTGGACTAGAAGTACTAGTATAAGTAGTAGTAGTAGAGGTAGTAGTAGTAGAAGTAGTAGTAGTTGTACTAGTAGTTGTACTAGAAGTAGTAGTTGTACTAGAAGTAGTAGTAGTATAAGTAGTAGTAGTAGAGGTAGTAGTAGAAGTAGTTGTACTAGAAGTACTAGTATAGATAGTAGTAGTAGAGGTAGTAGTAGTAGAGGTAGTAGTAGTAGAGGTAGTAGTAGTAGAAGTAGTAGTAGTAGAAGTAGTAGAAGTTGTACTAGTAGTTGTACCAGAAGTACTAGTAGTAGAGGTAGTGGTAGTAGAAGTAGTAGAAGTTGTACTAGAAGTACTAGTATAAGTAGTAGTAGAGGTAGTAGTAGTAGAAGTAGTAGTAGTAAAAGTAGAAGGAGTAGAGTATATGATACCCAGTACTCTTCTCATTTCGAATCATATTTAAAGTTTTCTATTCCACTTAAGATATCAAAATAAAATGAAGAAAAAAAGTACCATATGACACCATGTACTTCCCTAATTTTAGCCATTTTAGCCAAAAAGAAACAATTATTTCCTCTATAAAAAATACAGAAATTACAAATTAATAGAATGGAAAAATATGTATTCCTTTAAGGAGCAAATACTCTATACTTTTTTAATTTTTTATCATCGCAGTTTCTTCTTTTTTTCACACATTCCTTGAAAGCTAATCAACTTTTAATGAAACTTAAATGGAAGCCCTGTTTGCCTTCCAAATTGATGTCGAAATAATATTTTAAAAACATTCCCCACAAGTGTCCAATGTTTGTTTCTCTTTGGAAGTCATCCTTTGTGTTGGATTTCGAGGCAAACACTTGAGAATGAGAGCAATAGGAGGGGCTCCAGAGGCTGCAGAGGCTGCAGAGGCTACAGAGGCTACAGAGACTGTGAAGACCGAACAAAGTTCACGATCACGAGCTGAGAGTTGGGGACTCTGAGGAAGAAATCACGTTGGATGTTTGTCGAGTGACTCCCGAAAGACAATATTTGAGTTGTTTGGAGAATCGAAGAAGCGCCCGTTCATTGAAGACTCCCGAGGTTTGATTGAAAAAAAAAATTAAAAATAATTAAGAAATAAAGTAAACAAAGCTAAGAACGTAGTTGGGCGAAGAACCAAGGCGCATGTGGGCGGAGAATATTATTTACTTTCGCGACATTTGTGCAAATAATTTGGAACTAAGCATTCCGGCCCATTCTGGCCCATTCTGGCCCGAAAGGCAAACAGTGGGGGTCTTGGATCAGTGACGCAAAGAGGGAGAACGACCACCGAGGAACGGAGTATAAATAGTCCGGGCGCGGCCTAGGACTGCCAGTGAAGAGTTCGACTTCTTCCAACCAGACGGCGAGTCACTACCAATACACCATGAAGCTCCATTGGCTGTTGCTGGCCGTGGTCCTGATCTGCGCCCTCCACGGCACCAGCTCGACCACCTCGACGACCTCCACGGAATCATCGACGAGCAGCAGCACCTCCACCTCCACCGAATCCTCCACCTCCACCACCGCCTCCGCCTCGGCCTCCCCCTCCACATCCGATACCACGGAGGCCAGCAGCAGCAGCAGCGACACTGCCACCCCCAGCTCCTCCAGCTCCTCGTCCTCCTCCTCCTCCTCCTCCAAGAAGAAGTCCGCCGCCGCCAAGCGTCGGGCCAGGAAGCGTCGGAGGCGTGCGGCCAAAAAGCGTGCAGCCAGAAGGCGTGCGGCCAGGAGGCGTGCCTCCAGGGGTTAAGAGATTCCCCGAAGGGGAGCCAATCCTCTCCAGTCCGATCCTAGCAGATCTTTTTCTATCTTTTTTTTTTTCAAACCCCTCCTGGATGATCCTTCCAAGGACTCCAACTAAATAAAGCCGTCCATGATGTAAAAATGCAAGAGCTCTCTCTTTTCTTTCGATCTCTGACCTACCGACCTCTGACCTTTCGATCTCTGACCTACCGACCTCTGACCTTTCGACCCCCTTAGAAGTCTATCTCTTTCTTCCTTCTCAGTCTATCCTTTTCTTAAAAAAAGTATCCCCTTAGAAAGTCTATATCTCCGCCAATCCAGATCCGATTTCCAAAATATATATCTCAAAAGATTTCTAGAACGATTTTCTATAAATCCTCATCAAAATTTAAGTTTAAAATTTGGGATTCCCATATCTTTTCCACTTTAATTAATTAATTTAATCATTTAATTAATTAATTTAATCATTTAATTAATTAATCTATTACTCCATCTGGAATCTAGAATTTTGTGAGACTGGAGACTGAGTCTGAAGGCATGACCTCCAATGGAGGCCACATCGTAGTCACTTTTTGGGGCTGGCTTTTGGTTTCTAAAAAAATAAAAAAAGAAAGCCTTGAAGCACAGTTTTCTGCTAAAAAACATAAAGAATTACTCCCACCACCCCCCTCCCTACCTCCCACCATGAATTAAAAATTAGAAACACAATTTCTGGCCAACAATGGCTGTGCTACGTTTTAGGGGCCTTTGGAAGGAACTGAATCGGTTGCACATTGTCCTTGCGGCGAGGGTTGAGCCAAGGGTGAAAGGTTAACTCACACTCACACACACACTCACACTGACACACCCATTTATACCCACTGGAATGCAATAAAAAGCAACAAGTTGAAAGACCACGCCAGCAAAAAGCAAAAGCCATCAAGGCTCCCATTCCGATTCCAATTCCGGATTGGCATCTGGATCGGGTTTGGGGGGAGGGGAGGGGCCCTCCCCCCATCCCACATGCGAGTAGGACTCGCCCCAAAACCCATCAGCCATTCGAGCATAAAAATTGCTATAACCCAAGAATGGCGGACTGATTTTTATGACTGCGACTGTGGCGACGGGGGGTATACTCTATAAAGTCGTTAAATAATACAGGTAATGGGTACTATTTCAAGAGGTATTCTTATTCCAAATTTTTGGGAATTCAGAGATGGATTTTTCAATAAAAAAAAAATATTTGGTTTCTTGGGGGAAGTCTTGAAAAAGTAGGTATATCCTTAAAGAGTATAGTTTCTATAAAAAATATTGGAGTATTGCAGTATTTCTTACCTCTTATCTCTTTTTTTCTCTTTTTTTTTAGTATTTTTTCATTACTGTCTTTCCAAAAACAAAAAACTTTATTGGAATGTCTTTAAAATCGTGAAAAAGTAGGCCTATTTCCTGAACTAATATAGTTGCTATGATAGACCTTCCCAGAAGAACTAAAAACTTAGAAAAAAATATTAGAAAATATTTGAAGAAAATATTTTGAAAATGTTATAGCATTGTTATTGTTACTTTTTGAAATCTTTCCTTTATAGTATTATTTTCATTACTTTCTTTTAGAAAACTAAAAACTTTATAGGTCTAAAGGTCTAAAAAATAATATAGTTCCTGTGTAAAACTTTCCTAGAAGAAATTAAAACTATTTTATTTAAAAAATATTATAGCATTGTCTTATATAACATAGTCTATATATGTATATAGTCTTTCCTACCTTTTCTTCTAAATCTCATTTGTTTTAGTATTTTTTCATTTCTTTCTTTTAGAAAAAACAAAAAACTGCATAGAATGGTCTTTAAAATCATGAAAAAGCATGACTATTCCCTGAAATAATTAAGTTCCTGTAACAGACCGTTAAGATAGATAGATGTAATAGATAATTGATGTAATAGTTCCTTAAATAGACTGTAATATTCAGTTCCTGGAATAAACCTTCCTAGAAGAACTGAAAACCCTTTTAATAAAAAAATATTATAGTATTTCCTATTCTTTTCCCTAAGCTCTTCTCTTTTGGTATTTTTTCCGAATAATTTCTTTTAGAAAACCCAAAACTACCATCCAGATACCCCTAATATTTAATCCAAAAATGTTAGATAGTCGTAGTACCTCCATAGGTACCTCCTAAGCCTCCCTTACATATAATTTTATTTTTTATAGCATACTTTTTGCAGTATTTTCCATTCCTATTTTCCTTTAAGAATTATTCCATTCCATCCTCTCTCTCTCATATATATCTCTCTCTCTCTCAACCAAAATTCTAGATAATCTTAATACCCTTTATAGGTAGGGTATCCAAGGGAAAACAATAACAAAGCAGCAAACGCAGTACAATGGGCACAACTGTTGCTGTTCGGCGTTGTGCTTCTTCTTCTTCTATATGGGGGGCTATGGAAGAGGGAGACGGCCTGATGGCGGGGCGAAAGGGAGAAAGGGAGAGGAGCAAAGTCATGGAAGTGACATTCGTCTTCAGGCGCAGAGAAAGAGACGGCAACGGAGCGGAAGAAGAGAATCCGAGCGAAGACAAAAGGGCATATGTTTTGTTCAGCCTGGAAGTGATGGCAGAAAGAGACAGCCAACAGGGTGTGCAAGAGAGAGAGAGAGATGTAAGATTCTAAATTCTCTTCAAGGTCCAACATGTTTCAACATGTTTTCTTTTGTCTTTTCTTTGAATTTTAGTATTTTTTTAGGTTATGTTTTTGTTTTTGGTGATATTTTCGACATATCCTTGCATATCCTTGCCAAAGGACACCCTGTATCTCTAAATACCGATATGCTGCGCTTTGTGGTCCTTGATGTTGATATCCTCGACGTGACTTACATTATATGTACGCCTCCAGAGAGAGAGATAAAGAGAGAGAGACAGGACATGGGCCTTGGACAGGGACAGGACGAGTGCCATACAATTACGCCTCGTTTGTCCGTGACTTGTTCTTCTTCTTGTTATGTTTTTTTGTGGCTCTTATTATTGTTATTGTTACGACGGCCAATTCCTTGGAAATTTCAGCTTCTTCTTATTATTTTGCAAATCCTTGAGGCTCTCATCCCAGTACTTCTCTCTCTCTCTCTTTTTTTTTTTTATTTTTTAACAAACACTACATAAGCTCCTTGTGGGGCTTAAAATTTCGAGAGTTGTCGAGTGACAAGTGTGGCTTAGTCGGCCTTAAAAAAAAAAAAATACCAAAAAAAAGAAGGCTTTGATCAACAAGTTATAACCTTAAAGTCAACCCCAACCCACACTCCCACCTCAAGGTCAAAAAAAAAAAAAAGGAAGTCAAGTTCAAGAACAGTTCGCCACGAAAGGCCACTGCCGGGGACAAAGTTATATCGCCCGGGGGGCCAAGCAAGCCGACTTGGGGCTCACTTCTGTCTAGTTTCGGTTACAGTTAGGGGGGCCCTCCACGCGTCCTTCGTCCTGGCGAGAAACAATTAGTTTAGCTGGCAAAGGCCCCTACCCGAATGCTCTGTTTTCCCCAAAATTGCTTTCCCTAATTTGCTTTTCTTTCTCTTATTTTTATTTTTATTTTTATTTATTTTCGTTTTTTTTTTTGTTTTTTTGTTGTGGCTCGCCCTTCGAATTCGAATGCAAAGAGCGAATAAATTTAATCAGTTGGTGGAATGTCTGAGTTTCTAGGCTTTTTTTCTGCCAGGCTACCACCAGGGGGTGGGGAGGGGGCGTGGTCGGGTCGTAGGTGTGGCCTAGACTCTGCCTGTTGGCCAAGAAATAGAGGCACGACATGGACAGTCAGACAGGGGAGAAAAGGGGAAGTGGTATTTATTTTTTAATATTTAAAACTAATTAAGTTTTTTATTTTCTTGTATTTTTTTTAAGGGAATTTCTTTGTTATTTTTGTCTTTAATTTTTTTTATTAATTTAACTTCTAATAATTGTAATATTTAACTATTTATAACTCCTTTTGAATGATTTTTAATGGATTTTTTTTCAGTGTATTCTACATTCTGCTACAAATGGTCAAAAAGGACACTAAAAGGAGGGTCTTTTAGGCAAAGAAGAAAAAGAAAAAGAGAAAGTGTATAGAACATTTAAAAAGTTGTCTATGTTTCTGGAATTTCTAGGCTTTATAGAATTTTTAATACCCTTTAGAACAAAATAAAAAATACATTTATTTATTTAAAGCTTTAAAGATAATTAATAAGTTAAGTTTTTATAAAATTTATTTTAAAAAGAAAATGAAAAACTTTTATTGAATATTTCAAACTCAGAGTTCTTATTTTAATATTTTAATATTTAATATTTATATTTTTCTTTATTATTTTCTTATTCTTTATTCCTATTTTTATTTTTTAATATTTTAAATGGCCAACCTGTAGAATAAAAATAAATTAAATATAAAAAATGTAAAGAAACTAAAATAGTTCCCCTTTTTTCCCCTGAAAGTCCTTTTTGCGGCCCTGATTTCCTCAGATTTCTGCCCAGCCCTGTCCTGTTTGGTCCTGTTTTCGTTTCTATTCCTCCTCCGTTTCAGATTTTTTGGCCTCCACCTCTATATCCACCTCTATCCCCACCTGCCTCTGCCTCTGCCTCTGCCAGTTGCCATTTCCTGAATGCGATAAACCAATAAAGCAAGTTCTGACATGTCTGCCGGCTGTTTGAATTGCGTCCTAATTGTGCCACTCAATAGTGTATGTGTGTGTGTGTCCTCTCGCATCTATCTTTTATTATTTTTGGATGCCTACGTGTGTGGGATCCATCATCTACTGAGATTTTCTCTCCCCCTGCTGGAGAATTTTGTGGAGAAAGTCTGGTATGCGACGACAAGGTGACACGACTCGATTCGACTCCAATTATCGAGGCATTTCAATCGACGTCAATCAATCAATCAATTAGCCGCATGCCTCGTCTATGCATCAATCAAAAGCAGACCATCTCTCCCCTACTGGCTGTTCGTTTAAGTTTAATGTCACGGCAGCTTAAATGTTGTCCTTGGAAGGATGCTGGAGCCAGCTGGGCTAATTATTCGAGGGGCAAGCCACCAGAACCCGAATTCCATCTCAATCTTCAGTCAACATCATCAATCTTTTTTTTTTTTCTTTGCGCGGCAGTGACGGAGGATGCCCAGCCATTTGACAGCCATTGCGACAGTTACAACTGTTCATCATCAGTGGATCCCGGGAAGGACTAATCTGCGGCAGGATAATGAGGAGTCAGTTTAAGGAGGAGGTTTTACTTCACTTTTTCTTCAAGAAATGACTTTCTACTTCAATCCAAGGCGAGATTAGACAAGAAAGCACAAGAAGAGACCAAATTAAACAGGAATAAACAGGCACAGACATGATTCGACAAGTCTAAGCAAGTCCAATTTCGCCTTTTCTGACCTTACCAACACTGTTCATCTTCAAATCATCTGTTAAAGTTAAAATAGACAGTTATACTTCACTTTTTCTCCAAAAAGACAAGATGGACAAGCACAGACATGATTGGACAAGTCTAAGCAAGTCCAATTGCAATAATTTTGACTTTACCAACACTGTTCATCATGAAATCATTTGTTAAAGTTTAACAAGAAGGTTATATCTTACTTTTTCTCCAAAAAGACAAGAAAAGACAAGATGGACAAGCGCAGACATGATTCAACAAGTCTAAGCAAGTCCAATTTCAATAATTTTGACTTTACCAACACTGTTCATCATCAAATCATTTGTTAAAGTTTAAGAAGAAGGTTATATCTTACTTTTTCTCCAAAAAGACAAGAAAAGACAAGATGGACAAGCACAGACATGATTCAACAAGTCTAAGCAAGTCCAATTTCGCCTTTTCTGACCTTACCAACACTGTTCATCATCAAATCATTTGTTAAAATTAAAAAACACAGTTATATTTCACTTTTTCTCCCCAAAAGTAGTTATCTTTCAATTTAAAGTAAGATTAGACAAGCAAAGACATGATGGGACAAGTCGAAACAAGTCCAATTTCATCGAGTGTAACCCTAGAAGCACCGTTCATCGAAAAATGCGTTGCCAAGCAAGATTAGACAGGAATGGACAGGTCTAAACACGTCCAACTTCGTCCCTGCTCACTTTTCCAGCCAAGTAACCCCTCAAACGCTCATAACTGCTTATTTCACTTCTATTCCTCCACAAACTAACCATTTCCCTCTTTAAATGAAAACCATTCGCAGCCAATTGAAGGCAATGCTTTGTAAAAGTTCTTCCCCCCTTTTTTATGTCGTTGACAGGCAGCGGCGGGTGGATGGGTGGTTGGGTGGAGCACAGAGGCGTGCCACGATGGACCACCAACAAGCCACAACAACAAGCCGACTTCATAGACAACGAATGACATGTTTTTGTTTTTGCATGTAGCGTTGTTTTTTTTCTACTTTTTTTTTGTTGTTTTTTTGGGAGAATTTTAATGCATGCGATGCCGCAGACATGACCACAGCAACCGTGCAACAGCAGAGAGAGGAAAGTGCCCCAGACACACCGCAGTCCCTCCACAAAAGCCAAAAATTAGTGACAGGAGATGGAGATACTAACTAAGAGTCTAACTAACTAATTACTAGCTAAGAGGGACACTGTTTCCATCAACCCTCTAACTATTCTAAAACCGATTTAAAAATCGTTCTATTATCTGATTCAGGACCTCCAGGATTATGGAATTAATTTCTGCATAAAAGCCTGCCTGAATGATTAATTAATTTAAACCTCAGCCTCGAGCTTCGTGCATTATTTAGTTTCAATTATTTAATTAAATAATTAATGCTGCAATTAAGCATAAATGGCCATTAAAAATGTAGCCAACAAAAGGTGGCCGGGAAGGGACTTCTGGCCAAGCAGTCGCTGGGCCAGTTAGTGGCCTGTTTTGGCCAATAATTTAAAATTAACACCTGCACACACGCACAGGTAGGTGGCCTTACGTCCTCTTCCAATCCCTTTTTCATGAGACTCTATTTTTGTATGCCATCCAGCCCCACCCACTCGGCTTCCTTTTTAGACATTTTTACGTTGCCCACCTGACCGGATGGGCTGGCAGGTGGCTGGTGGTGGTAAGAGACACCTCAAAACCGCATTTGTTTGCGGCCTGAAAGCTGAAAATCAATAACCATCTCGCACACCGAGCCCTAATAATAGATCTCTTCTAGCAGCTCTCCTCTGCTTTCCCCCAAAAACATCCACGTTTTTCCACAAATATTCCGAAAAACACACTTCCACCGGCTTATGTATTCAATTGTTGGATGCGTGTTGAAAGATTGACGGATTGACTGGCTGATCTGATTGATGACGGGCCGAAATGCATTCTGGCAACAGTCTCGAGTGGATGCATCATCGTTATCTGCACATTTTGCATCAAAATCTGCCAAAAATCAGGTCTGGCTGTCTATTTGGGCTTTTTGGAAGCGAATTAGTGGGAATCGAATGATTTTTGATGTTTGTTGGAGAATCAGCAGCTACTCTTGGGGATAGTTTCTAACATTTACTTTCAATCTACCTCACAGCCCACTTTCAACTCAAACTAAGCTTCTTAGTACTCTCTTGTGTCACGGTCGCCATAAAAAAGTAGGCCTTTGTGTCACGGTCGCCATAATTATGTCACTTTTAAGAAAATCATGAGTTTTTTTAATTTATTTTGTCATTTATAGGCAGATTTAAAGATATTTCATAGCTTCTGGTATAGGATTAGCTTACAAGCTTGCTTTCATTAAAAAGTTAGTCACGGTCGCCATAAATAAGTAGCCATAAGTGTCACGGTCGCCATAATTATGCCACTTTTAAGAAAATCATGAGACAGATTTAAGAATATTTCATAGCTTCTGGTATAGGATTAGCTTAAAAGCTTGCTTTCATTAAAATTTAAGCTTCTCAATACTCTTTTGTGTCACGGTCGCCATAAATAAGTAGTCCTTTGTGTCACGGTCGCCACTTTTGAGCAAATCAAGAGCTTTTTGAAATTATTTTTGATTCAGATGAATATTTCATAGCTTTTGGTATGGGATTACCGCCAATCCCCTTTCCAACCAACAAAAAATATAAAGAAAACAGTCGAGAAACCAACAATCTATTGGAGAAAAACCGGAAATGGAGTTGAGTGGTTTAAGAAGCCCAAACAAAGCATCATTTGTTTGCCCCACCGACAGGAATTTGTAGACATTTGTGGGAACGAATGCAAATTGGGAATGTTCGGGGCCAGCTCGTCAAAATGAAGCCATTTGTATGCCCGGCCAGGCTCCAAACTCCATTTTCATTCTTCCATCCCCCCCATCACAACCACACATGGCACTGGAACACACACTCTTTGCGATTGTGTCGCTTATTTATTTTGTGTTTTG
This sequence comes from Drosophila monieri, assembly GCA_035047585.1. Classification (NCBI taxonomy): domain Eukaryota; kingdom Metazoa; phylum Arthropoda; class Insecta; order Diptera; family Drosophilidae; genus Drosophila; species Drosophila monieri. The sequence goes on along the minus strand of JAWNPJ010000061.1, from coordinate 5,591,528 downwards.
TGTTTTTTTTTTTTTTGGGTGGGAGGTTGAACATATTCCGTAGCCTCTGGGTGACAAGTGTCTAGAAAACATCAAAATTTCTGAAACTCTGTCGCGGAAAACATGGCCATAATATGCCTCATCAGAATGGGGAACAACTCACTTGTTATGGCACTTGTCCTTAAGGCCCTTAAAGACTAAGCCTTATAGCTTTATATTCTCCAAAAACAAACACTATTTCTATAAAAAATTGCGTGTTTGGAAATCAGAAGAAAAATAATAATAATTTTCCATTCAGTTGGCAGTTTTCGGTGAACACGCAACCGCGTTGGCAGCTCTCCGGCAACGCCTTCCAAAGTTTTTAATAAAATTGTCAGCTGCTTGTTGGGAAAGAAAAAGAGTTACCGCCGTTGCTTATCCACTTTGATTGATTTCGAAATCAATTTCCTAATCTTTTTCTTTGTGGAGCACAGGGCGCCACAGACCCCATTTCATTCACTTTTGTCCTGGTCCTAGTCCTAGCCGTGTCGTCTCCTCCCAAAAGTCCTTCCTTCCCGTCTTTCTGCTCTAGTTTCCTAGCAGGATATTCGGGCGTGTTGCTGTCGTAAAGTGGTTCGAGTTGTGTCCAAGGACGCCCGCTTGGCTTCATAAAAATAGTTGTAAATTTCCAAGCAGTCTGCATAAATTCAGACCGGATCTCTCTCTCTCTCTCTCCATATATATTATATGTATAGAGAGGTCCTGTTTCCTGTTCTCTGTACTCTGTACTCTGTACTCTGTATCTGTATCTGTCCCTGTATCTGTATCCCCCTGCTGTCAGTAACTTTCACACGTCGTTTCATTTCTGGAAAGCAGTAAAAAGTGACGCAACTTTTGTGCACATTGTCAACAGTCGTAAATTCAGATCCTTGCTCCTGGCTCCCAGTTCCTGGCTAAGCTTGATTATCCTGCTTGCTGCTCAACTAGGGGTAACAGCTCTCAAGATGTTGTCCTTCTGACAATACACAAAGAAGCACTGGCAGAAAATCATTAGATTTTAGACCATTTGTGTCACGGTCGCCATAAATAGGAAGTCTCTTTTGTCACGGTCGCCATAAACAAGAAGTCTCTTTTGTCACGGTCGCCACTTTTTAATAAATCTTTAATTTCCACACCTTTTCCTTCATAAACTATCAAAAAATTAATAAAATTTACATATTTTGTGACATTTTCCCCCCCACATTCACATTCCCAACCTAATTCTTTTTTCCTTTCGCTTTTGGGACTTGCACTCCGTCCTGGTGACAGTCCTGCGGACATCTGTCCGCAAAAGTGTGCAACGGAATTTTGTGCAACAGTTTGCCGCAAGTCCCCCGGATGTCACCCTACTATCCTGCCAGTCTGCCATCCTGCCACCACCTCTTGTTCATATTCCGTGTTTCTCCTTGTAATGGCATTTATGATTTGTTGGCTTCCAACTTTGTGGACTAGAGGGAAGGGGTTTTTTTGGGGCAAGCGGATGGTCTAGGTCCGGGACTGAGTCCGAATCCGAGTCCGAGTCCACCTGCAGCCCGACAGCTGTCACTGGGAGTCCATATGTCCGCACAGAGGAGGATAAGTAGACGTGCATGGAGAGAAATAGGTGGAGAGAACTAGTTGTTTGTAGATACTTTTAGGTATCTTACAGATAATTCTTTATGGAAACTGCACTCTTTCTTCTCTCAGTGCCCCTCCAACTGATGTATGAGCAGATATAGCCATTTGCCGGGTTGGCAATTCCATTTTCACTTCTGGGCAAAAACAAATTCAATTACAAGCCAAGAAAATGTGCGTCGAGAGCCAAGGCGAGATGTGTATGGAAGTAGTAGTGGCAGTGGAGGGGCGGGCCAGGAAACGCTCTGATACGTACATATGTTTGGCTAAAATTAAAATCATATGCATGAAGTGAGCGCGAAATTGAAATGGAATGAAATAAATGGGAATGTGTGGGGGAGAGACGCCTAAGACAGCTCCTCCATCTTGACTCTTCCAGCATGACTCTGATGTGACTTGAGTTTCTGCTTCAGTTTCGGCTTCAGTCTCTGTTTGGATGTATCTTCTAATCTCCTCCAAGCCGTGGAGGCAGACTCTCGCCTAAAAGTCCGAAATAAAGTTTAACGAACTCGGAATGTTCGAGGAGCCTGATGGCCAGCGAATGGCTGGCGAAATGGCCGAAAACTTTGTTGCCGTTCGCTGGGAAAGCTGGGAAATTGCCTAAAAGCCAGCTGGAGAGCAAGCGGAGTGCCAGTTTTGCCAATTAGCGACTTTACAAATTATATTTAAAACTTACAAAAAAATATTACTCTAAAAATACTATAAAATATTAAATATTTTGTATATAAAATATCACTAAATTCTACTCCAAGTTCTTCCTTTTTTGCGTGGCCCTTAGTAGTTATCCCTATTAAGATTTTTTAGGTTAAAAATTAGATACTTTTTGTAATGATAAATATTTAAAAAGCCAATTAATTCCTTAAATATTTTTTTAATTCTAATACTTCTAGTAATCTTTAAATTCTAGTCTAAGGTCTGTTTTAAAAATAAATCCCTTAATCCCTCCTTAGATACCCTTGCCTATAAGACATAACCTTAAAAATATTATTAAAAACCCTTAAAAATATTTCCCAACCACTTCTGATATGAAAAACTATTTAAATATAGTTAGTGAGTAGTTTCTGGTATTAAATATTTTAATTCTAATAGATAACCCCCTAGAGACAGCCCTCTAGAGACTACTATTTGTATCAAAAAACCTTTAAAAAAATATCCCTCCACTTCCCATAGCAAATATCTCTTTTCTTTCAACTTTAAATTGCAACTTTTAAGTAACCCGTATATGGGAGTACCCCCTTTGGCAGTAACCCCTATAACTAGACTTCAAGGCTCACTTGCTCGCCTCTTGTGCGACACTTTCGGGAAAGTTATCTGGCTCTCGGCAGCGTTTGATGGCATTTTCCAGGACCCATCTGGCCGAGAAGATTTTCCAAGTGCGTGTTGCTGTCGTGACTGTGGCTTTACCCCCCCATCCCACACCACACCACCCACCTCCATGAGAAGCCCCCTTAAAACCGTAATGCGCACCCCCACCCCCCCTTTTTGCGGTGGCTTCCGTGAAAGCTTTAACAAACAACGTTTGGCGTATTTGAAGCATGTGCCGGAAGCCGGGAAATATTCCACCGCACCACCCACCATTGTCACCCATTCTTCCCGCCACACCACTACCCCCCCTCTTGAAGCAATAGATCCTGTGTGGCATCTTCCAGGACACCCCGCATCCTACTGGCCGGCCACCAAAAACTAATTTATTTACCTAGAACCCAACTGCTGACGCCTATTTGTATGCAATTAATTTTGTTGCGCCTCCCCCCCTTGGTCGCTTTGGAAAAAAAAAAAAAGGAAAATACCAAAAATACCTAAAGACAGGGGCGGCTATAAAGGGGGGCCTAGCTAGTAAAATAATAAAAAATTAATTAAAACTAAACTCGTAAAAATTAGAATTTATTGGGGGGTTACAAGAGCACCCCCCTTTGTAAGGGGGGGTCTAGGCCACCACTGGCTTAGGCAAATCAACTAAATTGCCCGAAAGTCCCGAAAAATGGCCATCCGCCTGTCAGCGACCTAATGAAAATTGATGTTATATGATTTACACGGCCTTCCTTTAATGGCAGCAGGACCCCCCCTCTAAATATCCAAACGGCCAGCAAATACAAAAATAGAGAAGCCAAAACCCAGGGCCCAGAGACAAATGAAATGAATATTTTTCTATGGCTGGGTGGATGGTCGGAGGGAGGATGGTCGTCGGTTGGGGTCTAAAAATTAATTAATTTCGCGGATCACGAAGGATACTCATTAATTGATTGCCGGCCGACTCTTTAAAAATTGATTTCAAATTGTTTGCTTGGCTTGAGTTTGCTTTTTAAAGCGAATTTGTCATCAAATATAGATTATTTAGGGGGTTTAGTGGCTTTTAATAATTAATATTAAGAGATTTGGGTTTTATGAAATTTTAATTCATTTTTAGAGGCATTATTTTAGGAAACTAGTTGGGATTTTAATTAAAAATCAATTGCATTTTGGCAAAAAAAAAAATAGGATAACTTTTTTGATTAACTTTTAATCGATATTATATGAATTATTAATCGATAAATTGTATATTATTAATAAAATAATTGATTATAATACGATTTAATTAATTTTAATTGATAATTATACCAGATAGTATATAATAATCGATAATTGATCGATATAATGTTTAATAATCGATAATTAATCGATATAATGTATAATAATCGATAATAAAAGGAAACATTATTATTATACATTAATAATCGACAATAAAACGATATAATAATCGATTATAAAACGATATAATGTATAATAATCGATAATAAAACGATAATCGATAATAAAAGAAACGATAATCGATAATAATATGAACTACTATATATATTATATATATTATATATATTATATATAAACCGATTATAATGCTATATACTATATATTTAATATATAATTATCCTTTTTAAGGCGATATTGTATATGAGAATAGGTACTAATGCAATGTCTGACACAGTAATCGATAATAATTTAATATATTTACAATATTAAGAGACTTTAAGAAGCAAAAATTATAAAATAATAATAAAAAAATAATAAAAAAAAAATAATAATATAATTTATTATTTTTAAGTATTTCTTTCTAGAATATTTCTTTCCTTTATTCCTCATATTTCTTAAGCATTTCTTTGGGGACTAAACACCAACAGTTGCCCCAATTTCCCTTTAAAATCTAGTCATAAAATGATAAAAATATAAGAAGCCAAACATAAACAGCTTAACTTTAATCTAGTACTCACAAAAATATGAAATAATTACGAATAATTACACAAAGTGATCCAACTCACCTGGAAAGACAAGAGAAGATAAAAAATTGAATTAAAAATTGAGTTTTAAAGGCAACTTGGCGATATAATAATTCATAATTCAGCGTCTGCTGATGGGCACTTGGATAATTTTTAATGAGGTCCTTTAATGCGGCTAATTGCCGGGGATATTTTTTATAATTTTCACATCCCAATGCCTACATATATATTTTATTTTATTTTTTATTTTTTTTTTTCTTTCTTTTAAATGGCAGCCGGGAGGCTCTCAACTGTCAGGGGCATGCATGAAATGGCAGTTGAATGAAGGTTGCGGTCAAAACTAAGCCGCAGGCAGGAGGACAGGACATGCCACGGTATGGAGGAGGGAGCTGACTGAGCGTCTTTATCCTGCGGCTGGGAGAGGGGGAGGTGACTGGCAGGACTTTCAGGCTGATGGCCTGTTGCTTTACCTTTCGTGTGTGCATTAATTATTTAGGCAAACGCTGCGTATACGTAATATGGTTATATAAGGCTTTTAGGCCAACTCCTGCCAAAAAGGACTCCCGTCCCGCCCGTCACAGGCCAATCGGAAAGGCTGTGTGAGAAAAGGGGATTTCCCTTTTTCCGATTTACCAGCAAACTGACACAAAAAAGATTCTCCGTTTTTTGTTGCCTTTTGCATTCCGGATTTTACGAAAAGAAAAGGACATCGCATTGTGCATCGAGCAATTCCATTTGGCCTGGATTATTATTCAACGCGACACCAGCACCCCCCCTTAAAGCACCTCTGTCTCTGGCTCTCTCTCTTTTTCCCATTTTCATTTTTCCATCCAACTGAAGCTTCCGGGGAAATCAACAAAGTGCTAAAGGATGTCAAAAATAAAGGCGGAAATCAAGAATTCTGCAAAGTTAAGCCAAGGAACTGCATTCTTGCAGCTCTTCAATTTTTATCGCCCCATGATTGGCTTGCTTTTTTGGGTTTTATTCAAGCTTAATGGTTGGTTTATGGCTAAAATTAGACTAAAATGTCTATTTTTTAACTAACAAAATATATTTAATTATTATCGATAAATTTATTGCATTATTATCAAGCATTTATCGTATATTAATCGATATTATTGTCATGTATTATTATCCATAATTATATTATATATTATTCTCGGCCTAAATTATTAATTATTTAAAAAAGTCGATTACTGAATCGTATTATTCTAAACATTTATCGATTATTTTAGCGTAGTGTTCTCGATTATTATCGATTTTTATTACTATAGTAATGAGTAGTAGGTATAGTTAGTAAAGTATAGTAGGTATAGTAAGTATAGTAAGTATTACTATAAAAATATAATAATAATAATATTTTTATCGATTATTAAATAGTATTTATATTCATTATTATTTGGTTTTATTATCGATTTTTATCTATTATTATTCTCTATTATTATATGCAATTATTATCGATTATTATTTACTGAGTTTTGAATTAAATTAATGCTTAAATAACTATTTAACTTTGTGTTTTAATTTTTTACTAGTAAAACATAGTTTTTTTTTTACTATTATTATACTTTTTTACTACTAATATTTTTAATAAAATTCCCTAGCTCTTTAATTCAAGTCCAAACTTATTTTTCTTTGATTTTAATATTTTTGAAAAAAATATATCTTTGATATATAGGATATAATATTTTTTTAGATATCACATGTTTCTATTTAATTTCCCATTTATTTTACAATATTTCCCTGCATCCCAAATGTCCTTTGAATCAAACCCCATTGTTTCACCCCCAACTTTATGTTTTTCCAAATATTTGTTACATTTTTTGTTAAACAATCATGTTTTGCTTATTTTTTGTTGACATTTTCCGAGTCTCTGTGTAAAAGTGGCTGGTTTTTTTTTGGCTCCACAATCGATACATGTTTGCAGACACAACCCGGAAAAGTCAACCTCTTCGAGTCACGTTTCATTGTTCGTTTTTCCGCACTTCTGTAGCTTTCTGACTCTGCTCCCCCCCTTTTTTCCGCTTTTCCCTTTTTTGTGTTGCATCCGAATGGACGTGACGCTGGGAAAAGCCACAAGGAAGCAACAAACCGCAGCTAAAAAGTGGCCAGGAGCGAGAGGGACTCGGGCCAAGGAGCCCAAAGGAGTGGCCTGGCCCGCCTTTAACCCCTTGACCCGGTTAACCCCTCCTACTACCCGGGAATGGAATTAACTAAATGAAATTCGAACGTGCCGCCAACTGATTAACCCACAGGCGGTGAGGGGGGGAGCTGCTCGGGTTCGCTGACAAATAATGTTGCACTCGAATGTCAACATTTAATTGCTGTCACATAACGAGTACGAATTGAAAATTAATGACAGCTTGTCTGACCGCAGAAGAGCTTATTCCGCTCGCTGAGCTTCCCTCATAAATAAATAAAATGTCCACACATGTAGTTAGGGGGTGGAGTTATCATTTAAACGATGTTTTAACTTAGGAGCTAAGGGAGATATGTCAGAGATATCTTTAAAAATCAAAAGAAATGATTAAATATTTATTTTAGATATATTTTAATGAAATAAAATATAAATAATAATCTAAATAAATAAAAACTATTTTTAATTATTAAAAGCTTCAATAAAAAAAATTATACTCGGTACTCCTTTCGAAATAATTAAGAAAACAATACAATTTCATGCTTTTTAGCAAGCTAAGGTCACACTTTTAAGTTGGTTTTTCTTACAAGGTCGTTTAAAAAGTTTAAAAAGAATAAAAAACATTAAAAAAAATAAAATATAAAATACTATCAACTATACCCAAAAAAAATAAAGAAAACTCTATAATTTCTTGCTTTTTAGCGAGCTAAGGTCACACTTTCTAGTTAAGTTTTTCCCACAATTATTATAACAAGTCTTAAGAATTTAAAATATAAATTAAATATAAAAATTTACATAAAATAACATATAAACTATACAATAGCCTCAAAATGTCATACTTTTTAGCAAGCTAAGGTCACACTTTTAGTTAGTTTCCCCCACAAAGGCATATAATAGGTCTTGGAAATAAAAAAAAAATTAAAATATATATTTAATATATATATTAAATATTAATACCTGGTTCTAGCTCCACAATTTCCTACTTTTTAGCCAGTTATGGTCACACTTTCCATTAAATTTCCCCTACTAAGTCTTATAAAACGTCTTGCTTAAATATTTCCCAAGCTTTCACTCAAAAATAAAGCCCTAAACTCCTTTCAAATAAATAAAGAGGACCACTTTCCAGCAATTTCTTGCCTTTCAGCGAATTAGGGTCACACTGTCAGGCTAGTTTCCCCCACAAGGTCGCCCATAGTAGGTCCTGCGAGCACAAAAACTGTACAGAAACCCACACAACAGGCATTTAAATGGGATTTGCATGTGTTGCCATACAAACACGAACATAAATACCGAAAACAGGACCAAACTGTTTACAAACAACCCAGGAAAAACTTTCATTTTCATTTATTACGTTATTATTATTTTTTGTTCTATAATATTATTCATTTGGAGGGAAGAAACAAGAAGGCTGTGAACCCCTTGAACCCATTTTGTGACGTCATTGCCGCCACGAAAAGCGAAGAAAGTAAATGAAAAGTTTTGCCGCTTTTCGTAATAAAAATTGTGGCTTGTCATGCGATTTCTTCTGTCTTTTCATATTTTTTTGTTCGCTTTTTGGGTCTTGGGGAGAGAAAAGCAATCGGTAAACCTCAATCTGAATCCCTACTTTCCGACTCTTAACCCCTTGCTGCCGGAAACCCTAATAATCACACTGCGTAGCTGATTAAAATCTTAATCAAAGGCGAGACTTGAAATGAAAGTTTCCGAGTTCAAAGCAAATATTTTTAAATCGAAATTAAACTTTTGGTAACTTAATTACGAAAAAGCTTTTACATTTAATAGAAATTGAATAAAAAATTATTTGGAGAAGATCTCCCCAGACTCTGCCTTGGAGAGATATATATTTTTATTTTTTTTGCAAATTATCTTTGGAATGAAGCTAATTTTCTTGTCAAAAACAATTTTCTTTTGTAGCGAAATTTTCCACGAAATTGCTTTGTTTTTTATTTTTTTTTTGTTCATTTCTGTTACGGTTTCAGTTTCTGATTTCTTTTTGGGGCTCGAGGAGTTGGTTTCCGTTTCTGTTTCCATTTTTTTTGTCTGTCAACGGCACGGGCTGCCCCCCTTTAGTCCTTGCTGTTTGTTCTCGACACAAGTCCTGGGCGCATATCCTTTTAATTGAAAACACTCTGGCCCAGCCCCAGGGCCCACAATCCGAGTCCCAATCCGCGTCTGACTTTATATAGAAATAATAACAATAAAAATTTAAATGAAGTGCAGCGACTTGCTTTTTCTTATTATTATTTTTTATTTTTATTTTTTTTATTTTTTGGCATTCTGGTAAGTAAGTAATCGTTTTTAATTTAACAAGTACGTGACAGTTTCTGTAAAACGTCAAGTCCTCTAGCTGGCTGTCTCTTTCCCTCTCATTTCCCCAGGCCCTGCCCTTTTCGCACCTCAGCCGAAAGTCACGTGGCGGACATTAAGTGACAAAATTTGTTCCCAACAAAGTCCCACAAACAAATGGAATGGAAAACAAAATCCTTAAAGTTAAATGTTAATTTTCGGAAGAGGGGGGTGCCCTGGTAATTTTCATTGATTTTTCCACAAAAGGGAAATTTTTAAAGGAGGTTGGGGGTTTCTGGCTAGAGGTGTTTTAATTAATTATAACTTTAATATAAGGTTTTCTTCTTAAAAAAAAATGATTTAAAAAAAGTTATATTTTTAAAAATTAATTATTGAGTTTTGGAATATATTTTTTACTTTAATTTCTATCTATTAAAATTACTAAAAGAATAAATAAAATCTCTTTCTCTTCCTCAAAGTATTGTACATATATACTCCCCTATATCCCTTATATATTCCCCCATCCCCCCCTTATATGCATTCTTGTATATAATTATGTTGGCTCCTTCCCACTTAATTTATTGTAAAAAGTTAAATTTCCCGAAGCGGAAATGTTTATTAGAGCGGAAATGGTTATTTTTAGTGTGATGGGCATTGGGGTTTATGGTTATTGTTGTTGTTGTTGTTGTTGGTTATCCTGGAACAAAGGCGACAAGACCGGCAACAGGCCAAAAGACTACCTATATCCTTTTTTTTTTGCCTCTATATCCGTGTGTTGGTGTTCCTTTTATTCGCTCAGCTGCCAACAATTAATTTATTAATATTTTCCTCCTTTTTTTTTGTTTTGTTTTTTTGTTTTCTGCCCACGTGGCGTATACGCAACTTATTAAGGATACAAGACACCGAAAGGCATCTTGTTGTGCTTTCAAAAAATTATCCTGCCAACCTGCTAATTAGTTACTTTCGCAGCTCCTTTAATTAAATGAAAAAATGAAAAAACATTATTTTTAAATGAAATATTTATGAAAAAAAAAAAGTTGATTTAGACTTGGAAGGACTTGGAGGTCCTGTGTGTGCCTTGTCTTTGGTGGCTTTGCTTGAAATTACATTTTCTGGATTATCTTTTAGGATAAAAGAGGAAATTTTTAATCCCACTTCCCTTTAAACACAAACCTTAGTATCTTGAGTAGAAAAGATGTATCTATGGAAGAGTATCTTTTATTGAAAAATCCCTTTTTTGGGATTTAAAATTCCCAGGATGCCCTTGAATTTTCATATTTATTCCTTAACCGTTTTCCTCATTTTTTTCTTCCTTTCTGCCGCTGCCACATGAATATTTATTGAAGCTTAAGCCGCTTTTTGCATTTCCTAGATGGCCATCTCTTTCTCAGCCTCCTCTAGCCATCTCTTTCTCGGGGTAAGAGGGAGAGGGAGAGTGGTTCGAAATCTGCTTAAAAAATGTCCTTTTAAATTCTTAATGCAAAAAAAAATGAGTGTTTGCTGTTTTTTTGTGGCAAGTAGAAGTCCTGCCACAACCATACTATACACTAGACTTTTCCCCATTTTCCCGCCCCTTTTCCCGCCCCCCAGCTGTCCGCAACATTTCAAATTAATTTTACAGCTGCCAGTTAGCAGCTCGAAGTTGGCCGTCCGAGGGCCACCTTGTGCCATAATGAAGTAGCAAACAAATAGCACTTTCCCTTGCCCCTTTCTGGGGAGGAAAGTGGTGGGAAAACTCTGCGGAAAATGAGGGAAAACAACAGACAAGGAGAATGGACCAACAAGTCCAGAGCTTCTTGAGGCAATCTCCCACCAAATGCGACTCGGTTGGGTTAGTTTGTCATTTTTTTGGCTTCTCAACTGATTTCTTATAAAATTTGTTTCTTTTTGGAGTTTTATTAAATATTTATCACAGGATCTTTAGCTTAAAATTATATTTTAAGCTATTTTGACTAAATATTTTATTTAGATTTAGTTTTAAATATTTTTTTGAGGTTTGTTTACAAAAATTAATATTATTCTCTCCAGAAAAAGGTGGAAAGTGAAAGAGAAAAGTATCGGGTATTATAGAGCTTTTATTTATTATTTTATTTATTATTTTATTTTTTATTTTATTTATTATTTTATTTATTATTTTATTTATTATTTTATTTATTATTTTATTTATTAATTTATTTATTATTTTATTTATTATTTTATTTATTAATTTATTTATTATTTTATTTATTATTTTATTTATTTCTCTTTTATTTATTATTTTATTTATTATTTTATTTATTATTATATTTATTATTTTATTAATTATTTTATTTATTATTTTATTTATTATTTTATTTATTATTATATTTATTATTTTATTAATTATTTTATTTATTATTTTATTTATTATTTTATTTATTATTTTATTTATTATTTTATTTTTTTCTTTTTTATTTACTTCATATTTTTATTTTATTTATTTATTATTTATATTATTATCACTTATTTCTCTCTAATTTTCCTTTTAAATCTTAAGTTGAATCAGTTTTAAATTCTTTCATTAAAAATTTGTTTAAAAAACATATAATTCTTATTGGAAATATTTAAAAATAGCCAGAAATTAGAAGAGTACCGGGTATCTCATATAGTTTCTATTTATTATAATTCTTTATTAGATTTTAAATCCTTTTTTAAGAGAATTGTTGTACAGAAATAGACACTCTTTTGGGAATAAGTTTGAAAAAAGACGGAGAAAAGTACCGGGTATCGTATAGTTTCTAATTATTATTTTAGGTATTTTATATAAATGTTTTATATATTATTTAATCCTACTGTTTTCATGTTAGTAAATAGTTTGATTTTATTTTAAAAACTTTGTTGAGAAAATGTTTGAAAAAAATACAATTATTTTTGGGAAAAAATCTAAAAATTACTAAGAAAAGTACCGGGTATCGCATAGTTTCTAATTATAATTTTATTTATTTTATATAAATGTTTTATATATCACTTAATCCTGCTACTTTTCCTGCTTATAGTTAGTTTGATTTAATTTTTAATAGTTTTTTGATAAAGTTCTTGAAAAAAATACAACTCTTTTTAAGAAAAAAGACTAAAAATGACTGAGAAAAGTACCGGGTATCATACAGTTTCTATTTGTTATTTTATTTATATTATTTCATACTTTTAAGCCTTGAAAACTAGTCCCTAGATCACCCCACCAACTTCTCCCTCTGGAAAACCTACTTTCCCGACCACAAGTGTCTCTTTCCGACCACAATTGCTCATTTTCATTTGCGGCCATTCGTCAGCAGGACTCTGGACGGAGAAGAACAAACCGCTGCATACTTATCTGGGCACTCAGTGGCGAAAAAATAAAAAACGGAGCAACTGGCAGCAAAAAATGAGGCAAAAGCGCAGTTGCCTGCACAAATTTAAATGCAAATGAAATGCAATAAATTCTTTGTCGTCATTGTTTGTGTGTCCTGGCCTGTCCTGGCCTGGCTCGGCTTGGCCAATTTGCATAAATCAGAGTCACACCTCGACCAGCTGTATCCCGACCAGCCAGTATCCTGTCCTTAATGAATACCTTAGCCTGCACTTAATGCACCTTAATTCCATTTCGCTTCTGGACTCGGCTTGGCTTGGCGGCCCTCCGCGGAATCCAAAGAAAAGCAATTAATGTCCGCCAGCTCATTGTTTATTCATCCATTGCGAAAAAAATGCCAAAGGGCCACGGCAATAGCTGATATCGGGCGACTAGACGAGGGTCAGAGGTCGATGTGGAAGGCAAATGCCACAAAAACACACACCAGAAAGCAAATTAGGGGAAGCAGCAACAAAATAAAACAAACTAAAAGCCAGAGATGGTGTTTCTTTTTGTTTTTAAAGGGGTTTTAGGTTTAAAAAGGGGGTTTTAGGTTCTAACAATATTGGGGGTTAAGGTTTGAAGAGGCTGTACCTTATAAGTTAAATATAATAAAGAATTAGAAATAATGTTTAAAAAAAAACAATATATCACATAAAAGGTATGAGGTTTACTTTAAAAAATATTAAAAACATTTATTTTTATCAACATATTTAATATCAAAAGATCCCTTTTGAAAATATTCTTTGGAAAGAGGACTCTTTCTTTTTTATATTCTTTTAATGAATATCTTTAAATCTTTTAGCTTAATAAATTAGGCATTACCTTTAAAACATCCCTCTGACAATATTCCTTTATCAAAAGTTCCCATATAAAATATCGAAAAGGTTTGAAAATATTCCTTTGAAAATAATCTTCTATAACAAATCTAAAAGGTTTGAAAATATCCTTTTTTTAAATATCCCTTTGAAAATAATCTTCTATAAAATATCGAAAAGGTTTGAAAATATCCTTTTTCTAAATATCCTTTTAAAAATATCCTTTTTAAATATCCCTTTGAAAATAATCTTCTATAAAAAATCTAAAAGGTTTAAAAATATCCCTTTGAAAATATCCTTTTGAAAATATCCTTTAATGATACAATTGTAATCCTTTTATCACCCTAAAAATCCTTAAATCGTATTAAAAATATATACTTTTGAAAATATTATTTTACTCTTTCAATCTCCCTTTAGAAAATCTCCTTTTTGATAATATCCTTTTGAAAAATACTCTTCCCATAATCCATAATCCCATTCCCCAAACAAAATCGAACAAAAACCAATTAGTTCAACTTTCCTCATCCGAGTGATAAACCTTTCGTGGAAATCCCCAACTGCCATAACCATTTTCCTTGGAAAAAAATATGTTTTTCCAAAATTTCCCTGTCGCTGGCAAGAATAATAAAGTGATATTGGGAGGGAAGAGAAGTGCAGGCTCCATTGTCAGTTGCAGGAAATCACTCTCGTCCAGTGATTGGCGACAGTGGGCAGTCAGTCAGTGCCACCCGCTGCGAGTCCTCCCTCCACGGAGGATTGGCAATTATATCATTTTCCCCAACCGAGAGAAAATCCCTTATTTATTTCCTTGTAGTTTCTGTTCCTGGACTCCTGGCCCCCGCTGTGCGTCCAATGACAAGAACAAAATAAACGAAATTGAGCGTTCGCCGGCCTTTCCCTCCCCCCGCCACCCCCCTCTGACCAGCCACGCCCACTCACGCCTCCCGGAAAAATTGTTATTCGACAAAAAAAGGCAGAGAGAGAGGGAAAAACATGGAAAATCGGTAAATAAACAAGCTGGGTAAGCAAGTGCCTGGCAAAAAGTTAAGGGAAATATTTACAAATGAATTAACGAAATGGTTCAGGTATATCTTATATATTTCCCTATATATTTCCCTATATATATCCCTATATATATCTCTTTATATATATATTTTTTTATATACTTTTCTGATCACAATGCCATTGATGACGCTCTGTTTACGAAGCTATTACATCCATTATTCCACTAGAAACAGTGGACAGTGAACCGCACAGTCCACCCCCTTCGACCTTGACCCATAGATCGATGAAAAATATATAGAACTACCATCTGGCTGGCCCTCCCCCCTCTGGTCAAATGCCAAACGGCCAAGCCATTTCTATATTTTATGCAAAAGACAGCCCCACAAATCAGAAATCAAATTCGAGGAACAAAACTGCCCCACAACGTCAGAACGTTGGATGGAAAATGATGGAAAATTTCTCAGTTTCCCGCGAAAAGTGTTTATCTCTCCGACCCCCAATTCCGATCTTGGTCAAGATCGTGCCTACATATAAAGCATATAGTGTGTTTTGACAGCCGATGGCTCCAGACTCTGGCCGATTATCATAAATTTCACATTTTTTCTCGCTTTTCGAGCTTTTTTCTCAAAAAGTAAGATGTTTCTTTTGGTTTTTTGTTGAAAATTATTTAATTCAAGATTTTTAATTCATATTTTTGTTAATTTTAAGTTTAAAGTTTGCATAATAGGGCTAAAAAATAATAATTTATAATAATTGAAGGTAAAATTGTAATAATAAAAATTCAATAATAATTTTTATGTAAAATTCTTCAAAAAATATTCTGGTTCAAAATAAAAATAAACAAGAATGGAAAGCTAACTTCGGGCGGAGCCGAAGTTGATATACCCTTGCAGATATGTGGCAGCTTATATTATTAGATATATATCGGATCTTATATAGTCGGCCGATCCTTATTAAACTCGGCAGATCAAATTAGTTTGCCGAAAGTAGAATCCATACAAAGTCCCAGTCTTCTAACTTAAAAAACAACAAAGTTATGGCATTTCCGATCAATCAGTTATATGGCAGCTATAGGATATAGTTGACCGATCCCGGCCGTTCCGACTTATATACTGCCTGCAAAGGAAACAAGGATGTGTGCAAAGTTTGAAGTCGATAGCTTTAAAACTGAGAGACTAGTTTGCGTAGAAACAGACAGACAGACGGACAGACGGACAGACGGACAGACGGACAGACGGACATGCTTATATCGACTCAGGAGGTGATCCTGATCAAGAATATATATACTTTATAGGGTCGGAGATGTCTCCTTCACTGCGTTGCACACTTTTGACCAAAATTATAATACCCTCTGCAAGGGTATAAAAATTATACAAAAAAAGTATTATCTAATAATTTAAAAATATGAAATATGAAAAAATATGAAAATGTGAAGACAAATGTATTTTTTACCTATAATTTTTAATAAAAAAAAAAGTAATTAATCACAAAAAGCAAATATTTTTAAAGAGAGAAGAAAAAAAAATGAAGGAAAAAAAATGTTAGGATAAAAAATTATAAGATTAATAAAGAATTTAAATTTTAAATATGATATTTTATTATGAAATTATGAAAAATTTAAATTTTAATTAAAAATGTCAGGACACATTATGAAAAATCTTAACAAATAATATTTGTCTTTAAAATTGATTAAAAAATAATATTCAATATAATATAACTAATTTAAAAATATAATATAAGTAAAAGTATAATTTTAATTTATAACTCAGTTTAAAGATGTAATAATAATGCATAATAATAAAAATAATTAATTATAGCTATAAAAATATTAAAAGTTGTTCAATAAAATAATAAAATAAAACCAAAAATCTTAAATTATTAATTTATTTATTAGATAAGTTAGATATCATAAATATTTTATATTATTTTAAATATAAGATATTAAATCTTAAATATATTTCCCTACCACTCCCCCACCAAACCAAACCTACCACTTCCTATAAAAAATCACTCATACGCCACGTTGGCCAAAGCATTTTCCATTTCTTGTCGATTTAAAATATAAAAAATCATTTTCCCGTTTCTGCTGGCAATTAAGAAACCAAACTGACTCGCTCTCCGTTGTTTTTTTTTTATTATTTGTTTAAATATATTGTTGATTGTTTCTTTCTTTGTTTGTTTTTTGTTTTTAAATAAAATATTTATTTTTTTCTTATTTTTGTTCATCGCCCGCTGCTTTATGGCTGCTATTTTTTGTGTTTTTCAATGCCGCCCCACACGCGCCACAAGGATGTATATGTATCCCGTTATAGTAGATACAAGTATCGATTACAGGACACGGCCTGATAGAAAATTCCCTTTGAGCCCGCACACAAATAAAAATAAAGAAATGGCCAAGAAGTAGGGTAGGGTGGGAGGTAGGAGGTCCTGCTGAGTCCTTGTTCAAATCCTGTCTATCCCAAGACAAAAACAAACAGTATTCTTCTCGTCTCGAAAGGCTTATCGTATTGTATCTGAAAGTCTAATTTCCAACTGTAACTGCCCGCCACTCCTGGCCACTTCAGATACTTTGCCTACTCGAGCTACTTGGTCGGCATTAAAATTTCGTTTATTGCCAACCGGGGAGCTGTTAAGTCCTCAAACGAGAGTACCCCCTGCTTTCCATCTTCCCTTCTCCCTCCCATAAAGCATCTCTCTCCCTCTCTCTCCTTTTAAGCCATAACGAAGATGGTAATACTCTTGGATTGAAAAGTTATGCTTTTCTGATCATTTCTGGGGATAGTTGGGGGGGGGGTTGTCGTGTAATAGTGTCCTGGGGGCTGGTTTTTGGTAAAAAAAATAAAAGGATCTACTTTTTAGTTACTTTTTCCCAGGTTCCTTTGGGTTTTACTTTTCAAATCTTAGGATCTCTGTTCTTATAAAAGTTATCCCAAAAAGTACCTCAGCTGGGACTTTTTTTTACATATTTTTTGCATTTTTTTCCAGATATTATTTTCAAGATCTTTACTCTTTCAAAGAATTCTTTAGCAGAACCTCTATATTTATTTTTTTTAACTTAAAATTACTTTAAAAATATATTTTAAAATTATTTTTCTGTATATGTTTTTTAAATCTATTTTGTTTCAAAGAATTAAATAATAGTAACCTCCATTTTGTGTTACTTTTAACTTACATTTACTTAAATTTCTTAATAATTAATTTCTTATAAATTAATATTTAGATCCTTAACTATTTAATTTTAAAAAATTCTCTAAGAGAACCCCTAATATTTTTAATTGAAAAACCTGTCCAAAACCCTTTTAAAAACCCACCATACCCCTTTTTCCTAAACTTTTCCCCATGAAGTGAATAAAAACTAACAGCCACCCTGGTCCTTGAGGTCCTTGTGGTCCTCTGGCCTGGGCCTGGAATGTAATACGTTAGACATGTGTACTTTTCCTTCTATTTCCCTTCTATTTCCATATTTCTGTTACTCGTTTTGGTCCACAATCTGATCCCAATTGAGGACTCTGGCCAGCGTGTCAGGATAATGAGCTCTTTTCTGGACCTGGATCGCTTTCATTTGAAAAATGTCCCACTTTCTAGAGAGGAAAAGGGGGCAGTGGCCGACGCAACTGATTTAATTGGAATTAGAACGCATCTGTGGCAAGAGTAGCCTCTGCATGGGTGGCATGCCCCTCTCGGGTGGCGACAATGAAAATGCAAATTGAAGTGCAGAGTCCACAGATGTGTTGGATGAGGGCGGGAGGGTGATGCAACCTCGATTTTAGAGGGTTAACAAAAGGGGGGCACTCACTCTAAAAGGTTGGTAGGGGGATTGGTGGCTTGAAAGAGCTTTTTGTTTAATTATTTTGTTCCTAAAAGGGTATTTTTTATAAAAGGATTCACTTTTTTGAAGCAAACTTTCTGTTTTTATTTAAAATTTAATTGTTTTTTTTTAAATAATTAATTTATTTAGGGATTTTTTATAAGGGATTATCTGTTTAGAGCAAAGAGACTCTTTTTTAGTTTAAAATTTAATTGTTTTTAAAGTTAAACAATTAATTAGAGTATTTTTTATGAAATAATAATCTTTTTTTGAAGCAAAAAGTGTCTGTTTTAGTTAAAAAATGTTATTGTTTTTTAAGACAAATAATATTTAATGGAATAGTATTCTATAATCTTTATTTTTAAGCCAAAAACTGCCTTAAATATATTACTCTTCTCTCTTATTTTATAAAAAATAAATAAAAATATTTTTAGCTTCTGGCTTGAATGGAAATCAATCTCCCGCATCCTTCAACTCTTCCTCAAAGGATGTAGGAGAAAAAAAAGTGGAAACTTTTCGCAACCTTGTCACTGCGACTGGGTTTTCCCACCAATTTCCCAGCCAAGAGCCACCTTGCGGGGCAGCCAACAAGTGTTTTCGTTGCAATTAGCGATGTTTCAGAGATAGCCTCCCCCCTTTAGCCCCTCAGCCCCCCTCAGCTAGCACTTTTCCTAACCTCCGCCCCTTGGCAGCGGAAAACTCCAGAGTGCCAGGCCAGGCTGGTGCCTGGTTCTGGCCCACTTTTCTCCTTCGGGCCACAAGCTGAACAGAACAGATAGACAGCCCCCTGACAGGGCCACGCCCACAATTCACGCTTGACATTCAACGCGAGTCCAGGACAAGTGGATGTCTGGATGGGTTGAAGGACACTGAGAGAAAAAAGGCTATAAATCTTAATATAAAAATATTTAAATTATTATCTTTCAAGTCTTGTATCTTTTTTAATTTTTTGTATAATTTTTTATAAACTTTTCTCTCACTGTAACTGTCTAGAAAATGAGGAGAAGGCATCGGAAACGCCGTCACTTTGTATGAAAAGTTCTGCTGGCGTGTTTTTGAAATTTCCCAGCCCCCTCCCCCGCCCAGAGAAAAGGGCGGAAATTGTCAGTTCACAATATCCGTTGATTTCTGCATTTCTGAAAATGACAAAAAAAAAAAAAAAAAAAAAAAAAAGGAAGAAAATGCAAGTTTCCATCTCAAATACACACTTACAGCTCTATTATGTAATATTAAGGATGGAGGAAGATTTCCCAGAGATGTCTTGTCTCTCCCTCTCTTTTCCCAGCCCGAAGGACCTCCCGGGACATATCGCATGACCAATTAGCACTTGCCAGGACTGCCAGAGAAACCCTTTTCCATTTTCCTTTCCCAACATCCATTATTTACTTTCAATTCCCCAAATGCGGTCTGGCCTCCCCATTAACATGAAGCCCAACCAAAAAAAAGGAAGAAAACTGAGATGTAGAGATCCTTTAAGGATTGTTGCTATTTTCCACCCCCTCTCCACTCCACCACCTCCCCCCTCTCTATCAAATCACTTGGGAGCCCCCCAAGTCTCAGGGCCCTCAGGTAGAAAAAAAAAAGGAATATCAAGAAAAAGGAGGAAAAAAATATAAAAGGGAAAGGATATAGAGAATATAGAAAGGATAAGAGGTGGAACAAGGGGGGGTGAGGAGGGGGTAGGCAGGTCACATCAATACAGAGGCCTGCCTGTCAGGATCTGGGCTTCAATCACATACCCTGGGAGGAATCTTTCCAAAATCTTTCCAGAAGAAAATGTTCTAAAAACTTACCTGAAAAGAGAGAAATATTTAAAATTAAAATTAGTTTCACTTAAGCAAGAATTTTAGTTTGTAAATATATAGTTATATTTTTAACATTTTATTTTTTAATATATTTTTAATCAAATTTAAGAAATAGGTTTAATTTTTATTTTTTTTTTAAGAATTCTTTTTAGAAACTTAGTCTTTTCTAAAAATAATTACCTAAATATTTATATAGAATTTAAATATTATAAGAATTCTAGATTAAATATATATATTTCTAAATATTTTATACTTTTAAGGACTTTATAATTTATTTTAGGAGAGAAAAAGTATGATTCTGAATAAAATTTTATGGAAAATGTCAACATTTTAGGGAAATAAAAAAAAGTTATTCTAAAAATATATAAGATTTATAAAATATTATAACTTTTTAAGTTTTCATAACAAAAAAAAAAAAAAATTAAACGAAAAGAAACCTTTTAAATGTAATTCCTCATTTTTTTACAAAAAGTCTTTTCTAAAATTAAAATAAAAATAATTATAATAAAAAATGAGAATAAAAGCAGTTTTTTTTATAAATATTTTATATATATTTTTTTTATTTACTAATTTGTATAATTTTTTATGTATAGGAATAAAATATTCCTTATAGGAAATAAAATTTTAAGAAAACTCTCAAAAGAGCATTAAAAAGTTGCCATTATCCTTAAAAAGTGGTCCTTGGAAAGGACATTTTTTCATACTTTATTTTTGTGAATCTCTTTCTGCCGTCCTCCCCTCTATAATTCCCCCCACTTTCGTTAGTCCTTATTCCGTTACTTTAGCCATTCCCTCCTTTTGTTTGGCAGCAACACGTCGTTGTCAGGACGAAGAGACTCATAAAGGATATTAAGAAACTGTTCGATTGCACTTTACCTTTTAGCATTGTACCTTTGCCATGTATCTTTTTTTTTTTGTCAATTTTGTATTTTTTTGGATTATTTTTTGTCTGGCCACCACCCCCTTTTTCCGCCTTGCATGACTAAAGGACATCAATCTGTCAGTCTGTCAGACTGTCTGTCAGTCTGTCAAGCCTCCTTTTTATTCATTTTTTGTTGATTTTCTTTTCTTTTCTTCATTTTTTAGAGATTATTAAGAAATTGTGATAACTAGACTCCTATTTTTATATTTTTTTCTATTTTTTTTCTCTTGATTTTCCTCAAAAATTATGTTTTCATAAATTAATTTATGAATTAAAGATACTTTTTTGTGTTTTTAGTTTTTAGCCTTTTTTTTTAACTCTAACTAACTTAACTTAACTAACTCTTTGTTTTATTTTTTATTGCAATTCTATAATTAAGCTTCGTAAACAATGTTTTAAAATGTATTTGTGTCTGGGATGACTTTATGGCATTTTTATGGAGGAATCTTTGGGGCATAAACAAGTCCCCTCCCCCTCCCCCCTGCAGATGCCACGACGGACGTCTCCATCGAAATATGTTTGGAATAAAGTCTGAAGAATATGGCATAGCCTTGGAGGCGCCACAACGAGAGGTGGCAGAAAGGAATGTGGCATAAATTCTCGCTCTCTATTCGAGTGCTCCCTGTTGCTGTCAACCCAGCCGACACTCCTTGGGGGCAAGGATACAAAATGGAAGAAAAAAAAGCATGCAATTGATGCGAGGTGTTGGAGGGAAGTCAGCCACAACGACATCGACATCGACAGCGACATGGACAGGGAAAGCGAATGCCATTTTTATTATTTCTCTCGGATGGTGGCCCTTGGGCGGAGGAATCAACAGTTTGGTGGCCACACTCTCGCATTCCATCGGAAGAAAAACAACCTCGCAGATACTCCTTCCTCCCGTCCAGCAGATACAATTCCAGTTCGTTAGTTCGACAGTCAAGTGGACGACACTTGGGCCACAAATTAAATCAATTTGTGTATGAAAGGATATTGGAACCAAGGATATGTCTGCCGCTGACAGCTTCCTTCAAAAATCAGGAACAAAACTTTCCCCCCAACCCAGACAAGTGGCAGCCAAAACAAAAGTTTCTCAAGCTATATCCTTTCCTCTAAAGGATGCAGGATATGTGTCAGGAGAGCAACAATAACAAAAAAGCTGAAAACCAAACATGCAACAGCTGACGTTGGCGTTGAGTAATCTAATTAAAAGTTTGTTGCAACTTGTTTTTTTTTTTTTTTTTAATGATGTCACGCCTAGGAAAATTTTGGCGCCAAACCATCTCCCTCTCTCGTCCTTATTCTACCACTCTCTCTCTCTCTCTCTCTCTCTCTCTCTCTACCTCTCTCTCTGTCTATGGCGCTGTAATTACAATTTATGGATGCTTGCTTGCCGGCAGGACGAATTCTACAAAAAGGTGAACGGTAAACAGGCACACTCTCCAATGGGGTCATAATGGAGAAAAAAAAAAAAAAAAAAAATTGGAGAAAAGAAAAAGAAATAAAAGAGGAGAGAAAAGGTAAAGGAAAGTAATATGGAATTAAGGACCAAGGACCAAGGAGAGGATGTAATTACATAAAAGCAACAGCAAGGGCACTGAGGGAAATTTATGAGGGTATTTGTGGGAAAAGCCCAAGCCCACAAAAGTCAAAGGGGAAGTTATATTTATATTTTTGCTAGAACTTGTTGAGAATTCTAAAGAAAATAGGGAAATTTTATAGGAAATATTTTTTAAATCAATAATATTTAAAGGACTTACATCCTAAGGATGTTCTTCCAGTGCCTTTTTATATGGTGAAGAGGAAGCAGCTATTACAAGGGCAACGCACGATGCAAGACAAAAAAAAAAAATAAAAAAAATAATAACTCAAAACGAAAATCTCACTCAAAATTCGAGCCTCGAATTCCGAGTCCCGGAATGGAGCCCAAGAGACAAAGCCACAACGCTTGCGTGAAGAGAAAGTCCCCAAAAACGGTGAAAGGCACAAAGAGCGAAAGAGCGAACAAGGAAGAGGCAGCTCTGAGGACACAGGACAATTCAGGCGGCAGGATTACAACAGAGGCACAGTGTTGCGACATTTTTTCACAGTGTTTTTTATTTTAGGAAGATTTAAAAAAAAAAACAATATTAAGAAAAAATAAATTTAGTTTTTAGAATAGATATTAAAATTTTAGAAATTAAAAATTTGGAATATATACTAAAATATAACATTTTTTTACGGTTTATATGATTAAAAATACTTTAAAAACAATCAAGTAATTTTAAAATATTTTTTAAACGGAAAAATTGCAAATTAAAACGTAGTTCGTTAATAATATTTTACAAATTAATAATATTTTACCTAATTTTTTATGATAAAATAATAAAAATAAACAAAAAAAAAAGTATAAATAGCTATTAACTATTTTTTTTAAATATTTTTAAAGGAGTAGCGGTAGAGTAGTTGGTAGTTTTGATAAAAAAAACTTTTATTTTAACTTTTATCTTAAAAAAAAATACTATAAAAAAAAAGAATTAATTTTTTAAATATTTAAACAGCAACATATATATATTTTTTTTAATATTTAGAATTTATATTTTAATTTTCAACTCTATTTTAAAGAATTACTTTCATATTCCTTCCTTTTCTTTGAAGTTTCTTCAAGTTTTTAGAAAATTTAGAAAATAATCCTTAACAATTTTATTTTTTTTTAGGTCCTCAGCCCACTGTAAATGGACTCAAAGGCATTGACATTGGTCTGCAATTGTGACAATCCACTGAGCACACAGTCACATATGCCAGGCAGCTCAGCTCAGCTGCTCGACAGCTTTCCTGCCATTCAGCCACTTTTTTTTTTTTTTTTTTTTTTTTTTTTTTTTTTTTTTTGCCGGTCCTAGTTGTTCCTTCTTATGTAAGCCGGATCTGACAGCCAAAATCACACACAAAAAGCGTGGCAGGGGGGTGGGGAACGAATTAACCCCACCCTGTATTAGGGAATTACATAAACCCCCACCCAGTCTACAGCAGCACCCCTTTTTTTTTGTTTTTTGAGCTCTGACGTCACTGACAAGTTGCCTTAATTGTTTTTTTTTTTTTTTTTTTTTTTTTTTTTTTTTAACTAGGAACAAAAAATGGAGGAAAAAATAAGAAAAAATAATAAAAAATTGTATAAATCAAAAGCAAAGAACAGGGTCATCATTTTAATTACCAAAACAAACAATTTGTTGGTTTTTTTCTTTGTTTTTATTTATTTTTTTAGTTTTTTTTTTTGTAAATATTTAGAAAAATTAACAAGCAAGTCGTTGCAGAGTTTCTTTGATTTTCTATGTATTCTATATATATATATACTTTATATACTATACTATATACTAAAAAAAAGTCTACTTTTTCTACACTTTTTCTGAAGACCATTTTTAGACCATTTTTTCGCCATTCGCTCGCCTTTGGGCCTTTAATGAAAAGCAACAAAATGAAAGGTTTTTTTTTTCTGGATTAGAGTGGACCTGAACCCTGAGACCCTAAACCCCAAAAGGCAAACTATTTCTGATGGCTGGAACGAAAATGAAAAGGATGCAGGACTTGGAGGTAAATATCCGTGAGTGATCCGCCGACAAACGAAAGTAATCTCCTCGAATTTATCGCAAAGTGGTTTTCCGAAAATCATCTTTTAAAGCTTCTGCGGTTTTCCTTTCCCTTTCCCATCCCCTTTCCCACCTCCCTCATCCTCCTTCCATGGGAGGACTTATCGGGTAAGAACTTTTGGGTTTCTTGTGGTTTGTTTGGGGATTTACAAAAAAAAAAATAAAAATAAATAAAAACTAAGGTTGGGTTGGGAAATATCTTTAAAAATTAATTAAAATTTCAGTTCGTGTTTATCCTTTTTTTTATTTAAAAAGCAAAGCTTAAAAAGCAATCACCTGGGAGTAGGAAAATAGGGGTTCTCTGACTATAAAAGGTCTAAAAAAAATATTAATAAGAGAAATATAAAAGTTAAAAATATAAAGAACAATTTTTTTTATAAAAAATAATGAATAATTTGTTAATTGTAACTTTTTCATTAAAGAATTGTTGTCCAAATCTGCAATTTATGTTATTTTTGTGCTCTCCCCCTGACAGTTTTGGCTGAAAAGTGGCATGGAGTTGGTCCAGAAATGGCAAAAATTAGCATTTGTTTTAATTACGAATTCATGAATATTTAATTGCGTAATTTTGTGCTCCAATATGCGTCGTTAGGGCCAAGTTATCACAAAACCGAGAGGAACAAGAAAAACTAATAATAAAATAAATTAGAACCCTTCTTGCACCACAAAGTGCATTTTCTAATTGCAACAAAATAAAAAATGACCTTTTTTCTGTTGTTTTTTGTTGGTAATAGGAAAATTGTGTTTGGCCACGCCCCCTCCATACACCCATCCGCCCATCAACATGCTCTTGGCAATTTATGCGTGTCGTGTATCGCGTTTTCCTTCTTTTTTTTTCTATTTTAGTTTAGTTTTAGTTCAACCCCAGTATTCCCAGCACGTTGAACCTGGGGGGGATGATGTATAAAAAAATGTATAAAAAAAAAGATGGCTCCTGGTCCTGGTCTCCGTAGACGAGACTATTAATTATACATTAGAAAGCTTTTCACAAAATTAAAAATACAATTCCAAGCGGAGTGGCTCTTAAAGAGGGCTTCCAGGAGAGATAATTGCAAATAGATAAAGATAAAGATAATAGATAAAGATAATAGATAAAGATAATAGATAATAGAAAATAGAAAATAGAAAATAGAAAATAGAAAATAGATAATAGATAAAAGATAATAGATAATAGATAATAGATAATAGATAATAGATAATAGATAATAGATAATAGATAATAGATAATAGATAATAGATAATAGATAATAGATAATAGATAATAGATAATAGATAATAGATAATAGACAATAGACAATAGATAATAGATAATAGATAATAGATAATAGATAATAGATAATAGATAATAGATAATAGATAATAGATAATAGATAATAGATAATAGATAATAGATAATAGATAATAGATAATAGATAATAGATAATAGATAATAGATAATAGATAATAGATAATAGATAATAGATAATAGATAATAGATAATAGATAATAGATAATAGATAATAGATAATAGATAATAGATAATAGATAATAGATAATAGATAATAGATAATAGATAATAGATAATAGATAATAGATAATAGATAATAGATAATAGATAATAGACAATAGATAATAGATAATAGATAATAGATAATAGATAATAGATAATAGATAATAAATAATAGATAATAGATAATAGATAATAGATAATAGATAATAGATAATAGATAATAGATAATATATAATAGATAATAGATAATAGATAATAGATAATAGATAAAGATAAAGATAATAGATAATAGATAATAGATAATAGATAATAGATAAAGATAATAGATAAAGAAAATAGATAAAGAAAATAGATAAAGATAATAGATAAAGATAATAGATAATAGATAATAGATAATAGATAATAGATAATAGATAATAGATAATAGATAATAGATAATAGATAATAGATAATAGATAATAGATAATAGATAATAGATAATAGATAATAGATAATAGATAATAGATAATGGATAATGGATAATGGATAATGGATAATGGATAATGGATAATGGATAATGGATAATGGATAATGGATAATGGATAATGGATAATAGATAATAGATAATGGATAATAGATAATAGATAATGGATAATGGATAATGGATAATGGATAATGGATAATGGATAATGGATAATGGATAATGGATAATGGATAATGGATAATGGATAATGGATAATAGATAATAGATAATAGATAATAGATAATGGATAATGGATAATGGATAATGGATAATGGATAATAGATAATAGATAATAGATAATAGATAATAGATAATAGATAATAGATAATAGATAATAGATAATAGATAATAGATAATAGATAATATGATAATAGATAAAGATAATAGATAATAGATAAAGAAAAATCATTAGACATCAAAACTTGAGCATTTTTGAAAGATAATGTTCTGAATTTTATTTTTTATTTTCCAGCTCCTCCTTTTCCTCCTCCCAGTTATCTTTTAGTTTTAACTATAAGCTAGCTTTAAATAAATAAATAAATTATTAAAATAATAAAATTTATATATTTTACTATTTATTTTATTATTTATTTTATTATATATTTTGTTAATTATTATTCGTTTTATTATTATTCATTATCATCCTCTTTTTCTCTACTATCTATCTATCCTATATCCTATATACATATATGTCCTTTACATATGTATCCTTTATATCCTAGCCTGTATAGCCCATCCTATCCTATATATCCTTTCCTATATATCCCATTTATTTCATATATATTCTATTATATATTTTTTTGTTTTCTATTTTTTTTATATTTTATAATTTTAATTTATATTTTCTAATGTTAGTTTATACCTTAACCCTATTTTTTTAACATAATTTTTTTTAAATTAATTTTCTTTTAATTTTAAATAAATAAATAATTTCCTTGCTAAAAAAATCATAAAAAAATGTTAATAATGCTTCAAAGCCAAGATTAAAGCCCTGAAAACCCATAATTCCCTCAAAATTCCCAACCCATTGAAGCCACAACTAAACCACAAGATTTCTGTCCGCAATGTGTAGTGCTGGTTGGCCCTAATGAGTGGGTGGTGGGGGGCAGAGTCTTCCCTGCATTTTCGCGCCACTTCAAGCCAACGAGAGGAGAGCCCTTGAGCAAATATTTGCACATTTCGACGATTAAGCGACAAAAAATAGAGAATTTATTCAAATACTTCGATTGATAGCCCTTCCACTTACTCTGTTAATCCATTTCAGTTACCATTTTCATTGTTTTCGGTTTCATCCGCCAGGGCGGCTTAAAAGCGATTAAAAACAATTACTGTTTTCGAGCAAAAAATGCCAGAAAATTGATAACAAAGCACTCGCTCACAATCCGATGAATAAGTTAAATTCCAATTCCGAAAGCTCCGCAAATAGTGCGTCTGTGTGCGCAGCTCCTTTGATTCGACGAATGAATCATTTAATGGAGATTTAAATCGAAAAACACCAATCGGGGTGGAGGGAGGGAAGGGGGGATAATTAAGGGAATTAAGTGCTCTATGAAATGGCATTTTTCAGTTGCATTTCAGTTGGAAAGGCATTTCTACTTATTTTATGATGGAATTTTATGATGAAATAACTCTATTTTCCTTTAAAAAAGCCAATTTATTAAACTTCTTAGGATTCTTTACTAACTGATATACGCAGATATAAAAGAGGAGGACTTTTGAAGTTTTTTTTTAATATTTTAACATAAATATTATTTTTTATTTGATTTTATTTGATTTTATTTCATAAATTCGATTTTTATTATTTTATATTTGAAATATGCATAAGAGAATGTATTGTTTAGATTTTTAAATGTTTTTTTTTTTTTTTAATTTTAAAAATATATACAAAAAATATATATAAGTATGTCTTAAAATGTTAAAAATTGGAATTATTTTGAAATGAACAAGAAATTATGAAATATTTTTAAACAAAAAAACAAATGAACTAATTTATTAATATACTATATATTCATTTTTAATAATTATTACAGTATAAAATATAAAAAATATAGAAAACTTTCCACTAAGAAATATATTTAAAAAAAATATTTTAAATGTAAAAATAAATTAAAATGTTTAAAAATAAAAACTATAAGCAAAAAATGTTTAGATTATTTAAATATTTTCTAGTAAAAAAAGTATAAATATTTTCAGCCCCTCCGGGGGCAGGAGGGGCGGGAGTGGGATGAATAGAAGTGGGGTGGTGGGTGGATGCGTTTGCCGAACAACTTTCCATAGCCATGATGTCACATTACATGGCTACTTAGTTATGAAAAGCCTTTGGAGTGGTCGCGTGTTGCATTTGGCCATAATGGCTCCTGCCCTCCTCCTCCTGCTACTTGTTTAGGAATTGTTGTAGTTGTTGTTGTTGTAGTTAGTGTAGTGGTTATGGTTTTGAGGTTGTTGGTGGCTTTTGTCTAATTGCATTGGGGCATTGCAGCCCCCATCGCATGATACTTAAATGCATTAAAGTCGAATCCCAATGGAATGCCGCAGTCCCAGCCACAAGGACACGAGGATAAGAGGATACGAGGATAGAGCGGCAGAAGGATGATGAAGTGGAAGGACTCAGCGTATAGACAGGCCGTGTCATTATCCAGTTGCAATTGGAAAATTAAATGGCCAAGATGACGATCTAGATTGGCAGTTGGCCGGAGAGTGAAATTAAGGCTAATGGAGTCAGTTCTGGTCCTAAAAGCCACTCGAAACAATTAGTTAATTAAGTAATTAATTAGCGTTTAAAATTAAAAATTAATCTTAACTGTCAAGTCACATAGTTTGGGAAATCAAATCCTCATCCTCAAGTACAGTTAGTTGAAATCTTACATTTTTTACTCTCCATTTTCTACAGTTTTCTGTCATCTTCCTCCCTTTTCCTGGCCTAATCCTAATAGCTCCTCTTCATCTGGCTTTTATGCTTCTCTGCATATGGCCAAGGAAAGGAAACTGCTTCGCTTCACACACCACAGCCACAGCCATTCACCCTTCAACTTTAACCCCACTCCCTCCCCCTCACTTTGCAGAAAACCACACATTTTTAACCTTTCAGCCAGTTTCTTAAATGGCAGAAAAATGAGAAAAAGATTTAAAATACACACGACTAACTGTAACTGTACTGCCATAGTGCTTCCTGACTAACTGTACCTTGCCTGGGAGATGCTGGGGAAGCAGACGATGCCCACAATTCAACTCTCCCAGAAAATCTCCCAAAATGGAGCTCAAAGAAAGAATAAGAGAACTACTGCACAGAATTTATACCTCAAGCAACGGTAAGTAGGCACCTCTACGTGGAGAGAACGCATAGGATCAAGAGATGTAGGCAAGGAGAGAGAGAGAGTGCTTGGGAGATGGGTAGTACTTGGGAGGCTGAGAGAGAGAGAGAGTGTGTGGGGACAACGCCAAAGAGCGCAGGTGCAGCCTATGCCTTTGAATTACAGTGGAAAACTTGGGGAAGCTCCCCTCAATAATAATAAAACTCTCAATAAAATATAAACAAATATTAACTATATTTTTAAATATTATTAAGCGAAAATAATCACAGTTAAATATTTGTTTAAGTTCTTATATTTTATACGAAACATAATATTTATAAATATATGTATAACAGTTTTTATACAACTCCCATCGTTAAGACTCCCACTTCTCCCATTCGGGAGTGACCTGCCTCCGTTAGAGGGAAGGAGAGCACGGGATTGGGAGAGAGTGGGAGGCCAGTGCAGCACTACCTTGTGTCGGGATCAACTGTACCTTGCCGTGGAAAGGGGAGGGGAAGGGACGGGGACGACGCAACAGATTCACGAACTCACGAATAGACAGAGCGGCCGAAGATACGAGATACAGAACTGTGTGGGATGGAGGAGAGAGGGACAAACGCCAAAACAGTGGCCAAAACATATAACGGGATACCTTGCGGATCCTCGCTCCCAAATGAAGGAAGAAAATGAAAAAATTTAAATTCGAGAGAGCGAGAGAGGGTGTGTGGGAAGTATAACAGTTTCAAGCGCTGCATCGCGCTGATAAATAGGCAAAGAAATTAGCGAATAAGGTGAAAAAGCAAACGATTGGATGGAACGTGACCAACATGGCGGGCAAAGAGAGCGGAGAGAGACAGTAAGTGGGAGGATGAGAGAGTGCTGGCAACGCCTGAGAGCGCAGGGGCAACCCGTGCCTGGACTGTACAGTGGGAAACTTGGCGCTTTTCCAATAAGAAAATATATTTTTGCAATGATTATTTTAAACTAAATATTTTATTTGTAAACCCATGAAACTAAATATTTATTTATAAAATTAAATATTTATAAAAACATTTTTTAATATAAAATAAAGCAAAGTTAAATATTGAATCTTTTTTTATAAACAATGTTAACTTTAAGGCTTAAATTAAATACGTTTAATTATGATTATTTGCTTTTATTTTTAATCGATCTTTGGAATACAAATATTTTTTTACAACTGCCCCTTTCGGTTCCTTCGATATCTCTCTCAAAGAGAGTGAGGATTTGGGAGAGAGTGGGAGGATGGCAAGTAGCGCAAGTGCAGCTCTAGCTTGTGTCGGGAACAACTGTATCTGCTTCGGCGATGCTGTGGAAGCGGACGACGCAACAGATTCGCGAACTCACGAATAGGCAGAGAAGCCGAAGATACAAGCTACAAAGCTACAAATTGTATGTGGTTGGAAAGGGGGGAGGACGCCGAATAGCGAAAGTACAACCAGGACTTATTGGGTATTTTATAAATCAAATATACATTTTAAATCCTCAAATAATCTTTAATTAGACAATTAATATGTAATTAAGAAATACCTTTAAGATACTTTTGAAAAATGTGAATAATTTATGAAGAAAATATATTTGAATGACAAAATAATGAAACTTACATGCAATTTCCATAGATTTGCTTAAAAATTCAGACTATTTCTTGAAACTCTACCTCGCTGGGGAAATCATATGTCCTCCTAAACTCGAAAATTCCGCAATAACGACGAACTTCGACGAACTTCATGACTCTACATAACTTTCTTCACAAATCTAAGCTTTAAATCGGAATTCACTTTCACTTTCAACCGAAAACACTACTTTTATTACTGAAACGCCCCGAAATCAAAAGCAAAACTTTAAAAATCACTCGCGATACTCGCGACTCCGCGAAACCGTTTGAAAGAAGCTACTGGGAACTAATGAGCACGGTCAGGATCTCAGGTCCTCTTAAGTAGGCTCAGAAAGTAACGGGACAATCTTCGGACAAGGAGAGAGGAAGCTACGAAGCAGAATGAAGTTTCGGCTGAGAGCGAGTGCGGGAGAGCGCAAGTGGGAGAGGGCGCAAGTGCACCTACATATCTCTTAAGAGGGCACCCTTCCCAGTGCAGATATATTGCAACAGGTGTTTAAATTTTTATTTAAAAATCTTTGAACTTAAAAAATTATAAAATAAAAATAAAATCCTTTTAAAATACGAAAACTGATGGCATAATTATTATTTATAAAACTAATTAAATAAATAATTTTCTTGAGATGTGTTTTAAGAACAAACGGGAAACCTTGCGGATCCTCGCTCGAAAATGGAGAAATGGAAGAAAAAGGCAAAATTTAAATTCGAGAGAGAGAGGAGAGTGTGTGTGAAGTTAAAGTCAGAGGATTTCAAGCGCTGATAAATAGGCACTTAAATTTGCGAATACGGCGAAAAAGCAATGGATAAGAAGCAGCTTGGCCAACATGGCTGGCAAAGAGAGCGGAGAGAGGCAGTATGTGGGAGGGTGAGAGAGAGTGAGGGCCAACACCAGAGAGCGCAGGAGCAACCAGTGGCTGGACTTGACAGTGGGGATTTTTGAGCTTTTTCCAATAAGAATATAAAAAGGTCAAAAATACATTTTGAAAAACGTTTTTAAAAATATTTTTATATTTTTTTGTGAGGAAATGGAATATTTTGCAATGATATTAAACAGTATTTTACGAAATTAAATATTTTTAATTAATAAATATTTATTTAAAAAGAATTTGTTTTTAATAAAGCTTGTATAAAATATTTTCAATTGTATAAATTTATTTCTTTGTTGAATGGATTTTGGAAACTAAAATATTTGATAAATATGTGAGCCCCCACCCCCACTGTGCCCCATTCGGGCCATCAGTGACTTAGCGTCGCGGAAGACGAGGAGAGCGAGGAGTCGGGAGAGAGTGGGTGGCTGCCAAGGAGCGCAAGTGCAACACTAGCTTGTGTCGGGATCAACTGTACCTTGCTCTGGCGATGCTGTGGAAGCGAACGAACAGATTGGCGAACTCACGAATAGCCAGAGAAGCCGAAGATACAAGCTACAAAACTACAAGCTGTATGAGTGGCTGGATGAGAGAGGGGGAGGACGCCAAATAGCGAAAGTACAGCTAGGATAATTTTATGAAATATTTATAAAGAAAATATATTTAAATGACAAAATAATGAAACTTACATGCAATTTCCATAGATTTGCTTAAAAGTTCAGACTATTTCTTGAAACTCTACCTCGCTGGGGAAATCATATGTCCTCCTAAACTCGAAAATTCCGCAATAACGACGAACTTCGACGAACTTCATGACTCTACATAACTTTCTTCACAAATCTAAGCTTTAAATCGGAATACACTTTCACTTTCAACCGAAAACACTACTTTTATTACTGAAACGCCCCGAAATCAAAAGCAAAACTTTAAAAATCACTCGCGATACTCGCGACTCCGCGAAACCGTTTTAAAGAAGCTACTGAGAACTAATGAGGACGGTCAGGATCCGAACTCCTCTTAAGTAGGAGAGTAACGGGATAATCGGACATGGAGAGTGGAAGCTACGAAGCAAAATGGAGTTTCGAAGAGAGGCTTTGTGGAGACAAGTGAGAGAGCGCAAGTGCAGCTATTCGGAAAAGATACAGATATTTTGCAACAGGTGTTGCTATCTTTTAGGAATAACTAATTTATTGATGAAGAATCTTAAAAATTGTATAAAATAAGAGAATATATATATTTTAAAGCAGATCCTCAGTAAATAATATCTCTAATAATTTCATAAATTTATTTTGTAATCATTCATTATCCGAGGGGCATAAATAAGGCGCCACACATGTGTCAACAGGCAGATATTTATGTTTCGTTTTACATTCAACCAATAAATTGTGACCGCCCCAGTGGCGTTTAAATATAAAACTCATAATTTTCGAAATTTTTGGTTTTCGGCAATACTAAAAATCGCCATAAGCAATCATAAATTCGTTCGTGCGTCATGGACAGCCGTCAACTTGTTGCATGAGTGTGTCCCAAAAAAAAAAATATCTGTATCTATGTGATATAAGAAACTTTTTAATTAAGTTGCCAAATGCTAATTCGTGTTGAAATGAAAATGATCAAAGAATGAAGAAAACCGAAGAAAAGCAAAAAATTGAAAATAGGAAAAATTGAAAATTTATTTCCTACTCCCAGGGAAATGCAAATTGAGGGAAAATGGCCCAGAGATTTACGATCAATTTGTATGTATATATTGTGTTGGACCTACCCCCCCTTTATAGACCATAAATATCCAGGGAATTCTTTTCCAAAAACAGTTTTAAATTAAAGTCTACCCACGGGCCTCTGATTTATATTCATTTCAGTTTTCCGACCAAAAGGAAATTTACTTCTCACCTCGTTTTATTGTATTACTTTTTTGGGGAACACTTTTAGTGGAAATTCAATTAACAAAATCACTAATTGATGGAAATCAAATGGTTAAATTTATGATTCAAATGATTCTTTAAATTTTCTATTTAATTTCCTCTTTAATTCCATATTTCTTTCCGATTTCAATTTGCAAATATTCTATTTTTCACGACACAAAAGTAAAATAATAACAATTCAGCACTTGTTGTCCATCCATTTATCTCATTTTTCTATGAAAATTGCATTTTATGGGAAAATTGCATATAAATTTTATTAAGGCCCCGCCCCCATACCCCGCCTCTTCTGGCCACAAGGTAAACATTTCAAATTGCAATTGAAAAATATTTTTCCATCTCTTATTAAGCTTCAACATCCTCTCCACACACACAAACATACCTTTTCACACAAAATCCACTCAGTACCCCCTTTTTTTCATTTTTTTTTTTAAATGTTGACACTTTTCTGGCTGAAGATGAACATTTTGTAGCTTAGTTGGGGCTTAGTGCAAAGTTATGTGTAAATTAAATTGTTATAAATTGCAGCTTACCATTAGAAGAAGGGGGTAGACACATCCCAAAGGGGGGGACTCTATTTCTGTGTGTCTGTGCTTGTGACTTTGGTTAAGGAAGACACACACAGAATGAAATATTTCAATCAGAAAAAGTTAAACGAAATATCCCAGGGCCACAAAATAAATATGTCTAGGCAGGGACTTTATGGGAAAAAATGCATTGAGAAAAATTACTAGTATTATTTTTTAGTAAAATTTTAGTTTTTTTTTTTTAATAATTTGTTAAAGCTTTTTATATTATTATTATATTTTATTATAAATTAAAATACTTTCAAACTATTTTTTAAATTAAATTTAATATTTGATTTATTTTTTCTATAATTCTCAACTAGTTTAAGCGCAGAAAAAGAAGAATTTTTGAAAAAAGATTCAACTAATAGTTTTTATATTATTTTAATCTTTAAAATGAACAGAAAAATATTGAATAATATCCAAATTTGTTGCTAAAATTATTTAAAACTTTCTCCTATTGATTATTAGCTTAGTTCCCTTTCATTCAGTGCAGAATTATTGCATAAATTTGTTCAACTGTTGCGAAACAAATTGCCATGGCAAAAGGCTTAAGGGCGCGTTATCCTTAAAGGGCGGCAAATGGAAGTGGGCGTGGTGCTCACCCACATTTCTTACATTTTTCTACTTATTTTTTTTTTTGTGAATCCTTAAAAAATCCACACTCCTTCGAGTGCGAACTGCGGCATCATTAACAACGCCCGAATGCATGTGTGAGAATCGTTTAAATACAAGCTCAAGATGCACTGAGAAAAATAAGAGATGGTTTGGAAAATATTTTATATTATGAACAGAAGAACTAGAAAGGTTTTAGAGTTAAAAAAAATTAAGAATTGTAAGAATTAGAACTCTAATTTCGGTTCTCTCTTTAGATTTATTTTTTATTAATTACCAGACCCCTTTATTTTTAATTTAAAACTTTAAATATTGTCTAGAAGCTCTGGATTTTTGCAAGTGCCCTCTTCCAAGTCTAAGGGTTACATTTCTTTTTCCAACCAAACCCCAAACCCAAACCCAAATCCCAACCGCAATCAGCCACTGGCACACAATCGCAGAACAGGAGCTCAGGATGCTCCGGATAGACAGGATGCTCCAGGACGCCGAGTAGATGTTAAGCGCATTAAAAGGACTGCTAATAAAAAAAGGAAATAATACAAGAGGGGAACAAAATGGATATATGACTGGGAATATGAAACGTCATAAAGCACTCGCTGACAGACAATAATCTTCCAAGTGGAATTTAAATGTCTTGTCTTCTCGCATCTCCTCCACAGGTGATGAAAAATCGTTTTAAAGGACTTTATTTTTACACGAGGAGTTCTATGGAAATGAAAGGGGTTAAGCCACTAAGGAGTATTTAGTTTTAAAAGGACTTTAAGGGCTTAATAGCTCCAGAAATCAAGAGAAGATTAAAAGTCCTGCAAGTGCCTCTTGAAAACTAGTTTGTGGCCAACCTATTTTTAAATAATTAATGTCCTTAATTAGTTTTACTTTTAAATTGGCATTTAAGGTTTATGTTTAATCTTAAAGTCCTCACATCCTTAATCATCCTTGGGAGAGAGAGAAAAGGGGCGAACCATTTGAAGCCATTGATTATATTTGATTATCCTTTTTGGCGCGGAAGGGGCTTATTGTAGTATCCAGTGTCCTGTGTTCTCTGTGGAGTGTCCTGTGCGCGTTAACCCCTTTTTGGTCGTTGGCAACGCAAATGCAATTAGTTAATTCAATGGCTATAATTTCATTTGGAACTTTACAAGCCATAATTTCGATTTCCAGTCAATGCGATTCGGTTTGGATCAACATGGCCCAAAAGCCACTTAGCCACGTAAGTAGTTCCCCCCCTCATTGCCAATTAAACTAATGCCAATTTGTGGAGCACACAGCGAAGCCCGATGACGCTAATGTCGCACACCAAAAGCCACACTTGAATGCAGGAATCCATATACCATCGCACATACTATATACTATATACTACAGATTATATATATTCAATACATACGAGACTGCCAGCGACTTTGTCACAGCTAATTGGATGTCCGAGTGTAAAAATAAACAAACCTGTCAATGAAACAAGCACACAGATCATAAACACAAGCACATAGTTAGTCAGTTTTCGGCTTTTAATTAGTCGGGAGTGTGAAAATAATTAGACAGCCACCGGGAATTTATTGGCCATTCTGCGCCACATTGTAAAGGATCAGAGGAGGATGGCTCAAGGACACTCGCATCACCACATGGCGCCAATAAAATACGCATTTTCCTCATCAGCTTTCCCCTTGGCCCGCTTTTCGCACTCAGCCGACATTCAAATTTTAAATTTTTTGGAAAATAATAAAGAATTTCATTTTGCTACAAAAGCTATATCCTCATCCATATATATCAGATCTTTCTATATATCTTCAACAGCCTGTCTCAAAAGATTTGCACATCGATTCTCCGTCGATCTGCATCAAAGTCTGGAAGGGAAATATTTTTAAGAAATTTTCTGGGGGGCTTTTTCTTCAAAATTCTATAAAAGCATGGGATGCTCCATATGCCCCCAATCGAAGGACATATCTTTGGCAATTCTCACCCGATTCTTGAAAGGAATACCTTGAATGATTTGTGGATAGATACCTCTTCGATCTGCATCAAAATGTGGGAGGGAAATATTTTAAAAATTTTTTGTGAAATTTTCTGGGGGGGCCCCCTTCAAAATTTCGAAAAGTGCATGGATGTCCCATATGACACCGATCGACGGCTATATCTTTGGCAATTCTGATCCGATTCCTAAAAGGAATACCTTAAAAGATTTGTGGAACGATTCTCCATCGATCTGCATCAAAGTCTGGAAGGGCAATATTTTTGAGATTTTTTGTGAAATTTTCTGGGGGGTCCCCTTCAAAAATTCGAAAAGTTCATGGAGGCCCCATATGAGCCCGATCGAAGGCCATATCTTTGCCAATTCTCACCCGATTCTTAAAAGGAATACCTTAAACGATTGGTGGATCGATTCTACATCGATCTGCATCAAAATCTGGGAGGGAAATATTTTTGAGATTTTTTGTGAAATTTTCTGGGGGGTCCTTCAAAATTTTGAAAAATCCATGGGATGCCCCATATGTCCCCGATCGAAGGCCATATCTTTGGCAATTCTGATCCGATTCTTGAAAGGAATACCTTAAACGATTTGTGGAAAGATTCCCCTTCGATCTGCATCAAAATCTGGGAGGGAAATATTTTTTCGATTTTTTGTGAAATTTTCTGGGGGTCCCCTTCAAAATTTCGAAAAGTGCATGGAGGCCCCATATGTCCCCGATCGAAGGACATATCTTTGGCAATTCTGATCCGATTCTCAAAAGGGATACCTCAAACGATTTGTGGAAAGATTCCCCTTCGATCTGCATCAAAATCTGGGAGGGAAATATTTTTGAGATTTTTTGTGAAATTTTCTGGGATGTCCCCTTTAAAAGTTTGGAAAAAGCTCAAAATATGAGGCAGTATTTTTTTTTTAATAAAATAAAAGTGAAATCAAAGCCTTTAGTTCCGCGAACAGAAAACCTTAAAGCGGACTAATTAAGATTGAGTCTTTTCCGAAGCCCTTGTATTTCATAGAATTTCTAGCGGGCTGCCCCTCTAATGGCAGTACCTGGGACCGCCTTTCGGGGGATAAATGTTTTTATTTAATATTTTACTTTGTTAGTTGTTGTTGGTATGCGATCCATCTTCATTTTGGCGTTTCATTTCATTTCAGGTGAAGAATGGAGAGCGAAGAAGAAGCTGCCAATACGCAATTTTAAAAAGGCAAAGGCTGAAAGGAAGCATCACCATAAAGGTCCTTTTTCACGCAAAAAAAAGGCTCCTGAATATGAGTGTGTTTTTGTGAGAGAGTGTGTGTGTGTGTGTGTGAGATAGTGTGGGTGATGGGAGCACTTTCCCATCCACTTGCTGGGTTTTAAGGCACTGAGAAAAATGATTTTTTTTTTTAGTTATAAATTTAAAAAAATAATTTTTATATGGATTTATAATTATATTTGTTTTTTCCATATTTTTTAGAAGAATATAATGGAGGAATTATTTTAAAAAACATATTAAATTTCTCTCAGTGCATGGCTTTCCTTACTTTTTCGTTACAAACACCTTGACGCCGTTTTTTAGGTTTTATTTTTTGGCCCGACACGCTTTTGCTTTTCTGAAAAGGACCGCCGCCCACATTTTCTTCATTTCTGGCGCAAAGACTCCTGGCCCAGCTCCTGCCACGCCCACTTTCTTGTTCCTCCCATTTTTTTTTTATCCACACTTTGGTAACTTGAGCCTGGGTTTTCTTGTAAAATGAAAATGCCCTCAAGGCATCTTCCAGCTGTCGCCCATTTTCGCCGACTGCAATGCCAACAATTTTTTCGAAAAATCATCTTCAACCTTCCCGCCTGCTAAGCGCCTAATGATGCTTATTTCTGGGCGTGGCACTAAGACACCCAAACACACACACACTTACACATATATATATGTGTAATAAAGGTATATAGTCGAATATTTTATATACTTTATTAGTTTGTCGGGGCCACCAAACCAGAAAAGAAATTGTTTTAAATTAATTTGCATGCCAAGGCACACAGAAGCCAAAGAACTGTCGAGGGAATGGGCCAGAGGCGTTGTCAAAAATAAAGGGGGGCGGGGGGAAAAGGTAGAAAGAGAGACAGGGGGGCGGCACATCGTCGTTGACTTGGCTCATTAAGAATTTCACCCCCTGGGAGTCCTGGGGGGGGGAAAAGCGAAGTTTTCCACTCTCCTCGCTGGCACGCACACTCCTCCGCATTTCCCCCCCCAAACCCCCAAACAGGAAAATGTTCAAGAAAAGCAAATAATCGTTTTAATTTAATTATAGACATTTTTGAGCCACTGCCACGGATTTGTTTTCTAATTCTTTAATTTTTAGGTGGAGTATTGTGTTGGATAAAAAGTTTTAATGAATTGTTGAGGTGGGAAATGGCTTTCAAAAAATAAATATCTAACTAAATATCCTTTAAAAATTATTTTTAATATTAAAAAATATGTTAAAAATTAGAAACTCTATGTAGAATATTAAAAAAAGAATTATTAAAGAGGATTATAATACATAAACTTTGTTTTGAGGAGCTGCCGCATAATGTACGGCCGATAAATAAATTTCAAGAAAAATAAGAGACTTGTTTTATATTTAAATTATTTATTTAAACCACTATTAAGACATTTTATTTATTTATTTTTCTTTTACTAAAAAGATGATTTATTTTTTATTTAACTCTTAACTCTTTTAAGTTCTATATTTAATTTCTTATTTATTTTTTCTATAAACTTCTTTAAAAAAAAACTCAATAAATTCTATAAAAAATGAAAGCCTAAAGCCCTGCCACCAAAATAAATTCCCATTTAATCAAAAAATAAATATAAAAATCCATCCAATGGCAACACTTGCCATGATATTAATTTTTTTCTGGAGAAGGGAGAGGGGGCTGAGGCCAAAGGAAAAACCATAACGAATACTTTAATCCTATTGACGTTTAATCAAGACAGTCGACAGGAAATGAAGATGCCAGCTCACGCGCAATTACGAAAGCCCAGCCAGCGATGGCACAAAGAAATCGTTTATAAATTTTCCTGTTGAATTTTCAATTGGCCCGGGCCATGAATTTCCATTTTAATGCTTCAGCCAACCAAACAAACAACAAAAAAACCCCGAAAATAAAAGCCAAGAAAAAAAAACACACTCGAGCGACATAAAAAGCAAAGCAAATTGTTTACCTTGTGACCTTCTTATGGGGTAACCTGTTGATGGAAAAAATTGCCCCCTTCTTGAAAAAAAAAAAGAAGAAATAATAAAATTTCCAAAAAAAGAATAAGTAGATATATTTAAACAAAAAGCGACAGAGAAGGGAAATGTTTAAAGCGCTTAATAAATAATCACATTTGCATTTTCACTTGTTGATTTTTCGGTTGCTGGGCCAACAATACAGCCTAGTACGACAGGACTAAAGGACAACAGGACAGGGAAAGTGATTTTCCAAAAGGGGGGGAAATCTTTGAATGCCAGGCGGAAAATGCTGACTTCGAAGACCAAAGTGGCGAAGCTCAGCAAGAAAGAAAAAAAAGAAGAAAAAGAAAGAAAAAGAAAGAAGCCAAAGGACATCCAAATTAGCCTGACACTTTAGTCACACTGAAAAAAAAAATAGTAGAACTATAGAAATATTATTTTCCATCACTTTTAAAATCTTTTTCAAGAAAACTAATTTTTTTAATAATTATTTTTTTTATTAATTAATTATGAAAATAAATTTCTCTCAGTGTCCTTTTCAAGTGCATTTTGTGCGTTGTCATTGGTAGGCTAAATAAATTGAAATTAGACGATGTCAGCACAAAAATCCCGAGTTTCGGGGACAATTGAAGGACGACAAGTGGCAGTCACAACATTGACTGGGTGTTTAAGCCCCTGGGCGTGGCAGAATGCATGATATCCTCCTCCCCCCCTAACCTAACCCAGCCCCCTATCACACACCCACACACTCATACGCTGGCACCACAGGACCTCCAGGCAAATGAATGGTTTTCGGTGTTTTTGTGGGTATTTCGGGTCCTGATTCTGTTGAAATTTGAAACTGAAAGTACCCACACGCACACAGGACACACAGGACACACAGGACACCAACATCAATGCCAATGAAGTTAATGAGCCGTGGCAGGACTTTAAAGGCAGGATTTGGCAGGGCAGGATATGGCAGGGCAGTTAAAGGTGAAATTTTGAGGGGATTTGTTCCTAAAAACTTCTCTTTTTTTAACAAAATAGTGATTTTTTTTAGAGATTTTTGGTTCAAAGCACATTTTTGTACAAAAATCAGGCTAAAAAAAACATGATTTTTAATGTCTTTTAAAAGTAGAAAAGGATAAAAACTTTAAAACGACATAAAAAATTATGTTTTTAAATTAAAAAAGAATACTTTTTGAATACTATTCCCTTTTAACGACATGAAAAGCATTATTTTCGAAGGAATTATGATTTAAAAAAGATTTATTTTTTTTAGTTATTTTAAAGTTAAAAAATAACTACTAATTTTTTAAGGATAAACTACAAAGAGAAAACGAATCAATGCAATTACTTGAATAAACTTTAAACTTGAAATAGACTTTGAATTAATTTACTCGCTGCTGATCTTGTTTTATCCTTATTATTCCTCCAGACTCGACTTAATGGCAAAAGTTTTCGAAACAGAGAAAGGGAGAGAAGCCACATGGCTTTCAGATTTTCCATCTGTTTTCCCAACCACTCTTGCAGCCAAAAATGGGGAAAACCAGGGG
This sequence comes from Drosophila monieri, assembly GCA_035047585.1. Lineage (NCBI taxonomy): Eukaryota > Metazoa > Arthropoda > Insecta > Diptera > Drosophilidae > Drosophila > Drosophila monieri. The sequence goes on along the minus strand of JAWNPJ010000061.1, from coordinate 5,549,361 downwards.
AGCTAAGGGGGGGAAAAGCATGGAAAATGCGTTTAATTGTGGGTAACAATGTGATGGCTTCGGAGTCAGCACCTGTGGCATAAATTTTTACCCAGAATCCCAATGACTTTCCCTAATGGGTTTGCTCCAGGATGGGGGGGGGAGTGAAAGGATATATATTTCCCTTCATAATGCTTGTGGATGGTCAGATTTATGCTGAGTATGCGTAACATTTGCTTGGAAATATTTTTTTGCCAACGCCAGCATTTTTCCATCAGCCATCTACCCCAGGCCCCTAGGATTTTTCCAACATTCCTCGTAATTTCCCCCCACTTTCGGCGAAGGACCCTCGATATTACCTTAACTTCATCTGGAGAACCAAAAACCAAACATTAAATCACTTAAAATGCCAGACCAAGCCCTGGACAAATATACACCGAGAGAAAGTGGGAGGGGAGAAAGTGGGTGAAGCGGGGTGGCATGTCCTGTCAGGAGAGAACGAAAGCCAGAGGGCTTGCGGTCCTTCTTGGCGCTAAAAACTTGAGGAATTTTTCGCACTCTACCCCAGTCTCCCTCTCTCTCTTTCTCTTTCTTGCCCCATCTCTCTCTGTCGTTTGTACTATTTGGTATTATTTGTTGTTGTTGCTGTAAAATCCTTGTATTTGTATTCGTCCTGGCATTCTGACATTCGACAACGGCATTTTCATAATAATAAGCAGGACATGTCCTTTTTCCTGTAGTCCTTCAATTTTATTGTTTGCTTTTTGGTTCGAAATTGTTGGCATTTTATTGAAAATAAATGTTTTTTTTTTAGTGTTTATTTCTTAAAAACTTTAATTCTTTTTTTTTTAATAAAATTAAAAATACAAAAATTGATAAATATTCAAAAAAAAACTCAAATTCCCATTGTTTTACTTTATTTCTTGAGTTTAAAACACTTTCCTTGATTTATTAGTCAAATAATAAATTTTAATGCCTTAAAAATGAGAAAAAAAAAAAGAAACTGACTTCTAAATTATGCAACTTTCATTTTCTTTTCAACTTTTCATATTTTTCTTTCGTCATTTCTGCGCTTTCCCTGGAAATCCCCCTGTGAATGCAATTTCCATATTTATTCATAAATTTTCTTTAGTTTTCAAATGAACCTCAGGGCATATAAAGTTCGGTTCAAATGTTTGTTGATTTATTTATGATTTCTCTCTCCTTTCTTCTGGCTTTTTTCACACACACTCCCACACCCATTCTATTTCGTATCTAAACACCAATACCTTTACATTTCATCGCCATCTTGCTTTTACTTACAAAGTCTTGTATGCAAATAATTGCCGAGTGTTTCTTGACCTGCCTGCCCCAAAAAAAATTTATTTTCTTTTTTCACCAAGTCATCATTAGCACTGAACAAAAAAAGGGGGTTTTATACATTAATTTTAACTTTTTCTTTGACTTTTTAACTTTTTTCTTAAGCAGACGAACTGGTTGGGAATTATAAGGAAACAAGAAATTCAAAATGGCTGCCAAGAGAGCAAAGCTAAAAAGAGATTGAGAATTATAAGAAAGAGGGGAAAAAAACTAAATTTCTGCCATAATTATGGCAAATTTTGAGGTTAGCCTTAAAAAAAAATCCCCAATTTCTCGCTCAGTGCATTTATTTGTGTAGGCTGCCTTTTTTTGGGGGGGTGAGGGCGAGGCGAGTCCTGGCACTTGCCACTAATAAGCCAACGGCAAAAATTTGGGCCTGGGTTGGGGGGCAAGTCGAGGCCTGGGCGAGGCGGAAATTTAAACAATGAACTGCCATGCCCATTAATATTACTTTGGGCCACTCTCAACTTTGACTTTGCCTCTGGTGTTTGCAGCTGTTCCTTGCCTTTTCCCCATTTTTGTTTTTGTTTTTGTTGTTTGTTTGTTTTGTCGCCGAAGAAGCCGAAACAAAAACCAAAAACGCAGCCAAGACGTGAGACGCTTTTTTAAAAGGAAATTTTTCAAAAGGGATTTTCAACTTTGGCCAAGAAGCTTGCAACAAAATGTCAAACTTATAAGCTTCAAACATGTTTGGACAAGTCTGTGCTATTTTTAAAACTAGCATAAATATTTAAAAATTATAAAAAAATCGTAATTTCCCAAATTGAATTCCATTGGTAGGCGAAAAGGCATTTTTTTTCCTTTCCAAAAACTTTTCGCACACACGAACTCTCAAGCGGAGGACAAATGAAAATGATGAAGATGAGAAAAGTGGAAAGTGGAAAGTGGGGGAAAAAAAAGAACAAAAAAAGGGAAAAACAAAGGGAACATATAAAAGTTACAGATTTTTTTTTTGTAGCAGCGGAGGAGGTGAAAAAAAGTTATTATTACTTTAATTTTGTGAGTCAGTTGAGCGTCCCAGTTTTTTGTTTCTTTTTTTTTTTTGTTTTGTTTCATGAGACGGAGTCGAACCCGCTACGATTTGTCTTTGCCAAAAGGCACAATTTTAAATAAATAAAAAGAAGAGGAAAAAAAGAAAAATGTAGGAAAAAGTTCATAAAGAGTTGGAAGATTTTTATGTACTTTGTTTTATTTTAAAATTAAATCTTTCTTGCCTAAAATAATATTATTCTTATTTTAAATACTTTTTCTAACTCTTAAATAGTATATAATTATTTTTAAGTATAGCCAAAAATACTTAAAATTTATCCTATAAAGTATGCTACAAAAAATTTAACATCCTTCCAAGGTACTCTTAGTCGAAACTTAGTACTTCTTGCCACTTTCTTGCTTGTTTTTTAAATTAAAAAGTTGCTCGAGTTGGAAAGAAAATGCTTTCCGTTTTGGCAACATTTGGTAGCCCCTTTGTCAGGGTCCCCCCTTTTGTGGCCATGCCCCTGGACAAAAGTTACCGCTTTTGCATGGCAACAAAAATAACAACATGTGTGTGTGTGTGTGTGAGAGTGTTTGGTTTTTCTCTTCGGTCTGAAGTTTAATATGTTCCCCAAGGGCCTCATTAGTGGCGCCCCCTGTCGGTGGTTAGACTATCTTTTTTTTCCCACCAATTTCCCTTTTTTTTTTTCGTTTTTTTTTGTTCCCTCAACAAATATAAAATAAATACGTATAGGGATGTGGGTGGTAACATGCTCTTTGGCCACCTCGTACAAAAAAACTTTGCTTTACACTATTTGACAATGTTTTGTGTTTGGAAATCTTTTTGCTTTCCGTTCCGGGGTTTGTTTTCCACCGATTTGTGTTGATTGAACGAGGAAAGGCGAAGGAAAACCCCAAAACAAAATAATAGATAAATAAAAGAAGACCGAATTGCTGTCGATTCAACTTTAAAATGTGTGTCCCTAATGAGTGTTATTATTGGGATCGAGGGAAGCTCAAGAAAAGGGCTTGGAAAAGTGACTTCCCTGGGGAAAGTCTCCAAAAATCTTTTAAATTTTATTTTTAGGAAAAGGTCTTCAAGACTCTATAATACTATAAACAATAAAGAATAATACGTAGTTGTTAAGCAACCATTTCGAAAGCAAATTGTTAATAAAAATCACTCGTAATGGCTATTTAAATGGCTTGTAAAGTGCTCATAAATTAACAATTAAGGGCTGACGTTATAAAATAATTAAAATAATTTATAAATTATTTTAAAACGAATAGATATTTATATTAAAAAATAAGTTTGAGGAATAATTGAAAAGAAAATATAGAAATTTGGAGTGGAATTTGAAAAAGTTAAGGGAAAAATATAAAAAAAAAGTAATAATATAAAATATTCTTTAAGGTTGTTCATTTTTTAATTTAAAATAATAGTTTTTAATAAAATTACAAATGTGGGGAATCTCAACAATAAATACCAGGCACTTTAGAAATATATCTTTTTGTAGCCTACTTTTTAGGGAATTTTCAGGGAAATTTTTTAGAAGAATGTTAGAAGAATTTTAAATAAAATATATAAAGCTATATTTTATGAAGAAGTCATAGTAGTTTTAATCAATACTTAACGAATAACATGCATTATTTTTTAAAAATTCCCAAAGAAATTAAATATTAGTTTTTAGGATAAGAGTATTATGATAATAGTGAGTATGAAAAATGTCCTTTAAGGAACTGGCACTCAAAATATGAATAACAATTCCATCTTCAAATGAAAATAAATTCCAAAAGAATTATATTTCTTTAAACCTTTTTTAATTGGAACTGTTTCTTCTTAAATTGTAATTGTTTTTTTTTTATCATTTCTTAATTAAAAAGTGATACAAAAACCCCCATAAATTCAGGTGAAAAAGGGAAAAGAGGTCCTTAAAAATGGGCAGCAAGTGTTCGACCATCAAGCGAATGACCTTGCCAATGTGAATTGTCCGAAGGAATCTGGCTGCCATCTTGGGCCGAACAAATATCCTTGAAGGGATACTTCCGGCTTGGGTAAACAGCACACACGTGTGGGGGTCTGTGTGGCGGGGAATATATCTCATATATATTCCAGGGAAAGCACAGTAGGCGAGTGTATATATATGCTAATGCCTTGATTACAATTTCACTAATGGCGCCAATTTGTTGTTGCTGCAGCAGCGGAAGTAGCGCCCAAAAAAGACGCAACAAAGAAGGCCCAAAAGAATGGCGAAAAATGGTAGAAAGACGGCTGGAAAAAGGGAGAAAAGGATGTAGCACCGTAGAGAAGACAGTAGCCCAAAAAAAAGCCAAAAACCGATGGCGAAAAATGTTCTGAGGAAACTGAAAACGATGCCAGGAACCTTAGTTAAGTAACACAAAGAGGGGGGGGGATGGGAGTGGAGTGCGAGGTCCTCTTTTTTTTTTTTAGGGGGCGGGCGGGGGGCCTCTTGGACCCTGCAGATACAAATGCGATGCGGCAGGAATCCATGGCTAAAAAAGCTGCCTCTTTGGTTGCCTCGTGCCTCTGTATTTGTGTTTTTTGGGCCATGAACCCAAAGTCTGCACAAAATCGACTCAAATTCCGGCTAAAAGGGAACTCACTCGGGGAGCCAGCCTCCCCCACAGGGAGTCACTCAAAAAAAGGACTCAAAAGGCTACTCAAAAATTAACTCGAAACTTTACTCATTTTTGACTAGTTTTATTTTAAAATTTATATTCTTTTATGACAAAAAAAATAGTTTTAAATTAAAATCATTATTATTCATAATTGTTTCACATTATTTTTTGTTTTTAATATTAATTTAAATGATTTTAAATACTTTTCTATTAATAATCAAAGCTATTAAATAACATGGAATTATAATTGTTTTTTTTTATATATTTTTTTTATTTAAATAATTTTAGTTTATTTTTTTTTAACATACATATATATATCAAATTTTGTTTAAAAAAAATCCATTTTTTTTTATCTTAAAAAAAATAAACTTGAAACCATTAAAAATTTACTTTCTTTAAAAAATAAATTTTAAAAATAAAATAAAATATTTAAACTCAAAAAAACAACAAAATCCTAGCCACTGTCTCCAAAACCTCACTCTTTTATCCAAAACTCAAGCTCGAGTTGAGCTTCAGTCCTCTCTCTCTCTCTGAGTCTCCCTCTCTCTGAGTAAGACACTCTCTCCAAGGCACTTTCTCCCTTCGGCGATGCTTTCATCTCCTTAGAGAGACCATGTGCGTGTTATGGCTTTTCTTTGTCTGTGTGTGTGTGATTTTTTTAGTCCTGCAACATCCTTAGCCCCAGAGGACTCTCGGGGGACAAAAATAGACTCAATGTTGAGTAATGGACTCTGGACACTCTCTCCCGCTCTCCTTCTCTTTGGGATTTCGCAACGCAGGCGCTCTCCCCGAGCGAAAAATAAAATTCAATAAAAATAAGGCAGCAGCCGCACAAAACCAAAAACAAAAAACAAAAAATGGAAAATGTTTGCCGACAGTGACCAGCCTCTGGCCTTCTTTTTGTTTAGGAGAGAGACCCCCTCCATCCCCTTCCTCCTCCCTTTGGCTACCCCTTTAAACGCCTTAAAGTAGGCAATAGAATTTTTTTCCAAAAACATTATCCCTTTTTTTTTTGGAAGCTCACTGAGATGAGAATTTTTAATTGCTTCACGGTTTCAGTGTTTTGTTTTTGGGAGTTTGTTGTTGCTTTCGGGGGGGAATGGTAGGGGGTGGTGCGGGGGATGCGAGAGGCAAAGGGGGGTTGCTAGTTTAAGAGAAGGTCACTTACCTTTTGTCTCCCCGTTCTGCTCAGCTTTTCTTTCTCTCAGTGTATGAAACGCCGCTTGCAAATAAATGTTTTCCGTTTGTTGTTTGTTTTTGTTTCAAAAAATAGAAATAAACATCAAATAAATTTAAGCACTTTATTTCTTATATTTTTGTTTATTTTTTTGGTTTTTTTTGTTTTGAATTTAAATGGAATACTTTATGTTTTGTTTATTATTTTATTTATTTTTGGCATTATTTCTTTTCTTAATTTTCACTAAAACACTTTCTCTTTGGTAGATTTTCATTTTCATCTTTTTTGGCACAACAAGAAAAAAAATGGTTTCGTAAAAAAAATATATATATTTTTTTATAAATATTGCTTGTGATTATTGCTTCATGTTTTTTACATTAATTTTTATTTATTTATTATTTAATTGTTGTAATTTTTAGGCTTTCCCGGAGGCTTCTCCAGCATGCCTGCCGTTCTCCGGCTGCGGAAACTGTCAACTGCCTTTTTTAGGATTTTCCGCGTTTATTTCGTATTTTTTTTTTTTATATTTTTTTGTCTCAATTTTTGTTGTTATTCGTGTATATTTTTTTTGTTTTTTTTTGTATGATTTTCCAGGCAGTACTGGTAATGGTGGTGCTGCTGTTGGTTTTGCAGCTTGTTCTTCTTCTGCGGTGTGCATTTGTTGTTGTTTCGTCTCTTTTCCGCTTTTTTGCTCTTTTGCCAGTTAACTGGCCCACAGCCCCGCCCCTCTTGGCCGAAATCGCCCCCTCTGGCTCTAACGGCAACTCTGCGCAGACGTCGCTCTCTAAACCTCCTACAATTTTCACTCAAAAACTCACCTCAAACCTTTAGTCTTAAAATATATATATATATCTATATATATATATATATTCCTTGAGATGAAACTCAAAATTGGAGATTTTTTTTTTTTGGGCTCGACGTAATGCTTCTTCTTACTCTCCGGCTATGATGACGTTTATTTTTTTTTGTTTTTTTTTTTATTATTATTTTTTTTTTTTATCAGCTTCCGTTGAGTTATCGCAGAAATTCCCGATTTCTGATTAACAATTCACAGTAAAAAAAAATGTACAAAAAAATAGAAAACACTAAAAAAATATTTTTCAATTTTTTTCTTTTTTTTTATTGTTATTTTTGTGTTTTTTTTCGAACTCGCATAAAATTTTCAAAAGAAAGTATAATTTATGCAGCTTTTATAGGAAAAAGTTTACTGTAAATATTTATAAAAAAATTATTGATTATATTTTTAATATTTATAAATTTTTTAAAAATATATATATAGATATATGTGGTATATAAATATATATATTTTTTACCAACACACACAGGCTTTTACAGATAAAGTGCGAGAGAGATAGAGCTTATCAGTTTTTTAGACTTTTTTTTTGGATTTTTTTGTTTTTGTAAAAAACTTAATTTTTTTAAACTATTTTTTTACTCATTTGTTTAATATAATTTTTACTTTATAATGGCACTGATTTTATGTATATTTTTTTTTAATTCCCAAAATCCCTAAAAATTGAACGCGTTTTATTAGCGTTTAGCTAGCGTTTTACATGCGTTTTGCCGTCGCCCCCAATGATCGCTCAAGCACAACGCGCCAAAATCGACTGAAACCGAAAACTAAACTGAAAATCTGAAATCTGAAAACACAGTCTCCGGTCTCTCTGATGGGCCCAAACTGAATTGGAAATAGAAAATAATGCGAGCACGATTTTAGAGCGAGATGGGTATATATAAAGATAGCGACACAACGCGATTTTAATCGCACACGCAAAAAACTCATAATAAAAAAATTGAAAAAGATGAAAATGGAAAAACGCAAACGAACGTATATGTGAGGTGTCTATATGTACTGAAGAATGAAAATGAGGAAAATATTTGTGCAGAGAGACTGCAGGAAATTAAGTGGAAAATGTAGGAAAACTAAAAATATGATTTTTCAATTTGGAATTTTCAAAAAGAAAATGGAAGAAGGTAGAATTTATAATTAGAATAAATCAAAAATTAATAATAAATATTTTTTTAGATTTTTGTATATAAAGTTTCATAAAATGGCCTTATGGCCTTAAAAATATTTCCAATTTTTCATTTTTAAACTTTTCCCAAAAAAACCCTTAAAATTTCCTCAAAAAATATCTCTAAAAAATCCCCTAAAATCCGAACCAAAAATCAAAAGAAACAAATCAAGAGATCAAACATCAAAAATCAGAAAAAAGATCAATTGATCAGCCATCGAGAAATCATTGAGAAGATCTTTTGAAGAATCAACAACGTATTCTAGTCCAAATATTGACATTTATTCAAGTTCATTGATCAAATAATAATCAATCAAGAGGCTCTAACTATTTGGGCAAACAAGGGGCCATAATTGATTGATTAACTTGAGAGTTGAGAGGGGAACTACTACTGCCCGAACTATCCAATTAAGTCTCCAACTATTTAAAACAATATAATAGTCATTTAATTCCCAGACAAACCCCATTCCCATTCAATTGTTATCACACTCAGCCTCAGCCTCCACTCCCTCCCTCCCCCAATGGAAGACAAAATCATCTAATGATCGTTATGGGAACCTTGTTTCCAGATAGCACTATCAAAAGATAAGATATCCAACAGATTGCAAACTTTTCATTTCAAATGAAAATGTGAGGTATTCTTTTTTTATCTGAATCCAAATTGATCTGAATCTGAATAAAGAGTCACATGCCGCACCTAAATCAACATACTATATACTATATAGACGAAATCATTTAGCAAACAGTTTTCCCCCCAACGCCCGATCGCTGTTCGATCTTGATTGTCATTATTCGTGGATGTTCAATGATGATCACAATCACGAGCTTCTTTCTCATTTGATTTTATTGCACTCGTCCATCTCTTTCTAATGGTTCTAGCTCTGTCCCTCTCTCTATAATGCACTGCAGAAAATATTTTTTTCAAATCTTAAAAGATTTAATCTTTCAAATAATAAAAGTCTAATAAAAGGGTCTAAAAATGGGTCTAGTCTGAAAAATAAAATTTTTAAAAAATATATATTTTAGAGAATTTAAGTATTAAACTAATAAATATTAATTTTGATTTATGAAAACTTCTTCAAAAAAATATTTGAGAATTTTTAACTTAAAAAGTTTGAAATATATTCGAAAAAATACTTGAAAAATCTAAAAATTTTAACAAAAAAGTCATATTTTAACATCTAACATTTTATTTTCGAACTCTACTACTCTCTAATTATAATTAAATCTTTAAGATAAAATGTACATTTATTTTTCTTTCAGTGCAACGATCTTGGGAATGAGAAAATAAATTTGTTTATTGCCTGCCTCTGTTGTCGCAATCGTTGTTATTATTATTATTATTGTTATGGTTTATGGTTTATTGTTTTTATTATTGGTAGTGCCATTGGCTGATATTAATTATTATAATTGCAATTAAAATCGACCGAGTGCCGGCAGTAAATAAACAGTTAACGGAATCGAGTTTGAAATCGAAACCGAAACCGCTGCCAATTGGAATACGATCCCGATCTGAGTTCCCGGAATCCGCCGGATACTACTCTGCCAAACCCAAAAACAAAACGCCGACCCTCGAAAAAATCGAACAGAACCGAACCGGCTGCGGTCACCGACTGAATCCCAAGCCCGAGATTCCCACAGACATCGGGGGCTGCCCCTCCTATCGCTCCGCCTCTCTCTCTAGAACAGAAAAAAATAGGGAACCTCGGACATCGGAGCGTTGATGCCTCGGAAGGGGAAATCGGAAAGTCGGAAAGTCGTATGTCGGATATAGTCGGAATCGGAAAGTGTCAGGCCAACGTCAACAAAGCCTACGTGGACGCCACCATTAAGGGGGGGATATGTAGAGCGGTTTTGGTAAGGGGGGTCGGTCGTCTTCTAGGCCTAAAATAAATGACAAACTTAAGGGGGATATATGGCTAAAATAACAGGGAAGTTTAAGGTAATTCTAGGAAGTATATATATATCTAGAATTATTATAAAAGAAATATAATAAAATGTAAAAAATAAATAACAAACAGATTTAAGTCTAAAATTTTGTGTTTTTAGAGAAGAAAGAAAGTAATAAAATCTATGTAAAATATTTAAATAAAACTAACATAAACCTACCCATTAACCCAATCAACCTTAGTCCAAAAACCAATATCCCCTATCCCCTATCCCCTATCCACACAAATTGAATAAATATATAGAACCCATATCTTATCAATTGTCTAAACACCAAGTTGGGGCACGACGATCGAACAGATATTAAGTGGCATTAAGTGAAATGTAATAAAATGATAAAGCAAATAAATTAAGGAATTAAAGTTTTAAATAAGACTCAAGGTATTGACAAAATCGAATCAATAAAGAATAAATTAATTAAGAAATAAATATCAAAGACTTGACCTTTTTTGGGCTAAAAATTATAGAGAAATTATAGATATATTATATATATTTTATTTTTCTAGAAAATAAATGCCTATTTGTTGCCATTGACGTTGTTAACGATTTTCAAATAGTGCACTATGGTAGTCCCCCCCTTAGAATACCCCCTCTCAAAGCCCGTCCCTGTTTAGTGTCGTCATTAGCAACATTGCCATGAAAAAAAAAAAAATACAAATTTTTGTTATTTTCTGCTGTTTGTTTGACTTTCGTCTTGTTCGTTTGGTTTCTGTTTTTGTTTTGTTTTGTTTTTCGGTTTTTGTTTGCCCCAGCACCCTATCAGTTGGAACTTCTGCATATTCTGATAAGAATTATACACCCATCGCCCTCCTCCCACAACCCACAACCCACCTCCCACACCTCCACCAAGCCCCCCATCTTGGCATGTTAATTTATAGCAATCGCCCCAGAAATCGGTCAGTTTTAATGCCCAAGGCGCTGCCCATTAACAAATTGGAGCATTCCGATAAGATTCTCACATGAAATTATTTTCATTTCCAACTTGCGATGTCTGGAAACTCCAAAATCGGGTCAAGGAAGGTCAGTTACATGATTCGAGTTGGAAAAATCTAAATTTATTTATAATTTAATGGTTTCTTAAACAAAATACTTGACAAGTCATACAATTAATCGAAGAATTGGTGGATTTATCGATAAAATCGATATATTTACGACGATAGATGGTGGAAGGTAGGTAGAAAATATATTCTTTTTCATTTCAAAGTCATTTTTGTTTAATAATTTTTATTTATTTAATTCTAAAACCTTTCATAGAATTAATTGATAGATTTATCGGTATTATCGGTAGTTTATCGATCTAATTCTCATACTAATTAATAATAATTGTACAAGATCATCAAAATTAATATATTTTTTAGCACCAAGTATGATTTTTTATTTACTAAACTAACTCTATTTTTTAACCCTCAGTACTATCGATAGTTTTATAGATTATTCTAACAACTTCCTACTCTAAACATAAATTAAACTTTTAACATAAATCTAACACCCATAGAATCTAATAAAAAGTCAATAAATAAATTTTTTACATTTATTTCATTAAAGTTTTATTGTTTAATTGGTGTTTACATTTAACAAGTTAACAAAAATCGTAAAAGTTTATGATTATTTTCAAAACCATAAAATAGTTTAAAAAGCTTTGTGAAAATGTTTTTTAAACATTTTTATTACAACCTTAAAACCCGAAAGGGCCAATAAATTACAGAGGCTTACTTTTATTGTTATTTTTAGAAGAATAAATTCTAAATTCTAAATGCCTGGACGTATTAAGATAATCCTTTTAAATAATTTATAACACATAACAAAGTGTATAGATTTTTCCTAAAAACTTAAAAGTCTTTCATAACTAAAACCTAAATTATAGCAAAAAGCTGTCGAATATTCGATTTCATAAATTCTCAGCAAATTATCGAGACAATATTTGCCGAATTCCTATTTTCTTAAAATTCGAATATATATTTTTGTGAATATTTTTAGTTTTGAGTTCTTTTTTCTTTTCAAAATTGAATTCATCGTGACATTTGATTGGATTCTAGCGTATATTTCATATTATTTGTATTATTTTTTATTTTTGACTTCGATTCGCGCATAAAAATTCTATAGATATATGTGCAGAGGTCTGACCCGCGTACATCAGCAGATATAAAATATGTGCACACGTCTATGGATATATATATATCAGCCTATATCATTATAGATATAATTTCCACATATCGATGATATATGCGCTACACGTTGTTATAGACTAAATGCGTCAATTAAATATAAAAAAAAGGCAAAATAAAATAATAATAAATCGGAGAGGATCGAAAGGTATAGAGAAATATATATATATTTCTCCCCCGCTCTATCTCTCTATAAATAAATTATGCTTTTCGAATGCTTTTCGGAATTCAAAATCGGTCGCTGAATACTTGCAGGTGCATGGAAAGCCAACAACAAAAATAAATAAGAATTATGGTGTTAAAAGATTTAGGATTAACGCGCCTAATCCACCGATCTATATAGAAATCTATATACTCTATATATATATATTATATATATATTTTATTTTCTTTTTTTAATTTATGTGCAATTTTTGTTTTCAGATTTTTACGATCTGACTTTAATGACATTTCGCTGATTTTGGTTGAAAGAAAAACGAAAGAGGGGGGCGCCCCATCAGGGGGGGTCGGCTGTCTAGCTTGTTACGTGCCTCATTAAGAATTTTTTGGGTTTTTAATTGACACAATAACAGCAAGAAGAGCAGCAACAACAACGATGGCTACAAATCGAAACAAAAATAAGACATAAAAATTCAAATTTGATTTTCGTTTATTATAAATTTCCAATGCTTTCTGGCGGCTCATTAAATTTTTCAAAAATCTTTCGCCAGGGTCAAAAATATATTCTTGAAAAATATTTACAAGATTTCTATTTAATATAATATTGAATTGAAAATGTGGTTTTAATGTCAGGGTTAATGTATTTATTTTTTGGCCTTATCTTTTCAAAACTTTTAGAAAGTCTTCTTTTTAAAGTTCTAGAAGTTCAAAAACTATAACTTTTCTTTAATATTATTTTTAAAAAAATCCTATCTGAATATTAGTTATAGTTTATTCAAAGATATATTCAATAAACTCTTTTTATTCGCATTCTCTTGCAATTTCTGATGAAATATTAACATCTGGACAACCTTCATAAATATATCTTTCTTATTTCTTTATTTCTCTGCCATGTTCTTGATAGACCCATCTCTTTTAATTTTTTTGTACAACTTCGATCAACGAATGTCAATTTAATTTAATTTATTTGTGTTTTACTTTTTCATTTACCCATTCGCCTCGCCTGGTTCGTCGCTTTTTTATTAGCACTATTCCGCCAAGTGGATCGCGTTTTGCCATTTCATTTCTCTCTCTAACCAATAGCTCTATCTTTATTTTTTTCATAAACATTAATTCTCTTTTTTTTATAATTTATTAAGCTCGGAACAAGAGTAAAACAAATAAATAAATAAATTGCCGGCTAAGCAACAGTCTGTGCATTTTTTGTTTGGAAGCAACAGGGATTCTTCGAAAGGCTCTCTCTACATATTTTGGTTTTTTTTTTTATCTCTTAAAGCGTGTGCGTTTTATTTATTTATTATTATTAAAATAAACCCACATTTTGTAAAATAATTTTTTTAGTTTTCATATGTTTATTTTTTCTTTTTTTGTAATTTTAAAACACTGGCAAAAAAAAATGAATAGATTTATGAAATTTATTATAAAGACGCGGCTTTGTGGCGTGCGAGCGAGACGACGATGCCGCGTGTGTTTACCGTTAGACCGTACGAACGCCCGTTAGTTAGTCCCGCTAGCTATGCGTTTACCGTTAGTCCTGCTCGACGACATGCGTGCAAATAATCGAATACGAAAAACCAAAACGGTAAATCGGCAAAAAAAGCCGATGATGCCGGAACACCCGATGCCGGCCGAAGCCCCTCGGCTCCGGCGCTCAAAGCCCCCCCACAATGCCACCCATTCCATCAAAAAATTCCGTTGAGTGGAGCGCAGGAAAAAGGGAAAGCCCTTTGAGTGAGAACTCATGACTCAAGCCGGCATTTTCGTGAGTGATTTTCATGAAAATTTCACTCAGTTGCAAAGAGAGTTCTAAAGTATCTCAGGCTGTTCTAGTTTTTAAAACTAAAAATATATGTGAGATAGTGCCTTAAATATTTTGTTTTTTAAATACTTAAATAGTCTTAATATTTCCTTTTTATCTTTTTAATTTTTATTTTTGAATATTAAAATTTTTTTTTATAAATAATCATTTTAAATATTTCAAAAATATAGATTTTAGAATTTAAAATTTTATAGTACAAAAATAGCTTTAAAATTATTGTCTTTTCTTTGAGTTTTGAAATTCATTTTTGAAATATAAATTCAAAATCAAACGTTTTAGTTTCAAAATAGCAGAAATTTCATCTTTTTCAGTTAAATATTTCTAGTTTTTTTTTTTACATTTGATTTTTAAAAGTATAATCACTGTAATAATTTCTTTCAAAAGTTGTTTTCAAATATTTATGAAGTATTTTCCAAATATTCTTGGAAAAATATTATTTTTGAAAAATAAAACTAAAAGAATTTTATGATTGAAATAGAAATAAAAATATAAAAAATAAAAAGGAAATACAATAGAAATTATAAAGCATGCCAGAATTTTAAATAAATAAAAATTAAAAAAAAAAAAAAAACTTCAATAAAAATACTCCTTATTTTTGAAATAGGAATATAATTATATAAAGTTTGATTTTGTGGAAGATTTTAAGCAATCGAGAAAAGTAGGATATTAATATCCTATCGCTTGCTTAGAACTTCCAACATCCGAACTAAAACTACAAAAAAATATATAAAAAATTTAAAGGAACAAAAATTACATACTTTAGGATTTTTTGGATCCTTATTTTTGTAAATTTTCTTGCATCCCCCGCGCAAAAGCCACGTTTTTGAGTTTCACTCGTGCCGGCATTTATTTTGAGTGTAATTTTAGTCTTTCTTTTTGGGATCTGTCTCCTCGAAGAATAGCTCCAGGAGCGTCTTTTTGGTCAATTGGAAGCCATCGAGGCGTTCCACACCTTTCCAATGCAACAGGGACGGAATGCCATCGACTGTGTACGGTGGCTTACGGAAGTTGTTATCCTTAATATCCATCCACGCCTCTCGATTGCCCACATCCACCTGAAGGATCAGGGATTCTTCAGGGGCGTTCGTATGGAAAGCAGTCATGATGGTCTCCTCGGCTAAAAAATAATTTTTTTAATTATTTTTGTTTAAAAAAAAATTATTATTTAAGATTTTTTAATTAAATATTTTTGAGAAAAATAAAAAGTAAAAAATATTTTATGTAAAAAATCATAAATAATAATTATATATTTTAAGTGCAACAATGTCGCCTACAACCACTGTGCCAAAAATATGTATGCCCCTCTGTAACGGGACTCCCCGTACTCACCTTCCACACAATCGGGACACCAGGAGCGCCCTTGCTTGTCCTTCTCGCCAAAGAAATATATGTAAATGGGATCCTTTTGATTCTCATAGAGTTTCAGGAGTTTCTCCATCTCACTGAAGCCGCGTGCTGGCACAAATTCCGGCATTATTTATCCGTTTTCTGGTCTTCTTTTCCGCTGAAGTTTGAGAAGTCGCCCACGCAAGGGAGGGTGGTGAGAAAAATGTGCAAAGTTATTTTCCCTCAAAACCGATTCTTGGGCCTCGGATCTTATCGGAAGGTATTTAGTTGCCGGTGGGTTTACGATGTTCTTAGCCGACGCTTATCGGCCATCGGGGATCCAGTTTATCAGGCGTTACTATCAGCGTTCAAATTCAGAGTAATGTTCAATGTATTTTCACATTTATACAACTTGTTGTTATTGTTTTGCTCCGGCATCTGACTAAATCCACCACACGTACTGGCGTCGTGGCCAAACTCACCACGCCAGCCGGCACCGCAGCGCGGCGGTGCTGTTGGGCGCACTGTGCGCTGTTACGCGAAAACGCTGTTAATTCAACATTTAATTTCACTTTAAACAAAATGTAATTTAATTATTTTTTTATATAAAAATCCAAACATGATTTCTAAACATGATTTATAAAACATTCGAGTATGAAATGATGGCTTGCCATGTTTTAAGTTACGATTTCAAATAAACTGTTACCCGCGGATAGATATATCGATATATCTCTGTTAACCGTTAACGGCGCCTCTGTTAACTCGTCAACAAAATTAAAATGTAAACAAATCATTTTTCATTAGCATTTAAACACAAAAAAGGATAATGTCTGTCACTTTCACCAAGGTAAGTGTTAAATTTTAAAATTATTTAGACTTTAGATAGAATTTTCCTTCTGCAGAAAATCGATTGGAAGCCGGAGCTGGTGAAACACCTGCTGGATTTGCTGAAACAGCAACCCAACTTGTACGACCCGAAGCACATCTTCTACCAGGACAAGAGAGTGCGCAGCGAGTCCCTGCAACTGATCCTGACGGCGCTGCGGCCCAAGTGCCCCCACCTCACTGTGGAGGACATCAAGATCAAATACGGCGCCCTCAGGAGTCACTTTTTGGCTCTGAATCGCCGCAATGCCTTGGATATGCCGGCGGGCAGTAAGCTGCAGCTTCCCTATTGGTATGAGCATATGGAGTTCCTGCGCCCGCACATCCGAGTCATCAGGATGCGGGTGGACGAGGGCGGTGGGCATCCGGGCGGCAGTGCCAAGAAATTCAAGCATGACGACCACCTGGAGGCATTGGATACGATTTTGGGGACCAAGGAGAATAATGCGGTTGGTTTTTCAATGGCTTTACAGTACAGTGGAGCTTGCTTAGCTTCCAACACTTTAAAGGGCTTCCTTATTAAGGCTTTCTGTATAAAAATAATCCACTTACCCTTTCAGGTCCTTCCCTTGACGGAGGAGAGCTCCGAGGACGATGAACTGAGCCACATTAGCTTCGTTCCGCAACGTCGCCACCATCCTGCTCCTTCAGAGGAGCGTTCCCCATACGAACCGATCCTAAACATTGCCAAGGATGCCCTCCAGAAGCTGGCCCAGCGCCAGAGGTACTCCCCCGACGTGGACGCCTTCGGCGAGGTGATCAAGGCCGAGATGCAGTCCATCCAGAGTCCCAGGCAGCGCAAAAGACTGAGAAACAAACTGATGAGAGTGATTATCGAGCATTCCGAGGATGATTAGCCAGCAGCTCATACTAAAAATAGTTAGCCCTAAGCTAAAGTTTAAGAGAAATGCCTCCAAAATGTGTGTAAATATTCATTTTTTTTCCCCAATTATTACATTAATTAATTAAATAAAATATATAAATGTTAAAAGGTCGGAAGTAGGTGTTACAAAATGAATGAATTGCCAAGTAAGCTTGTCTAGAAGCTTTCTGCCGGATCGGCAAGAACCCTGACCGAGTTTGTCGGCGCTCTCGCAACTTGAACTTCATTGATGGTCGCTTCTTGGTCTTAAAAAATGAACAAGGCCTAAGAAACTGCAAGCCAAGTGAAAATGATTTATAAAATGCTTGAGCCGAAGAGCGAAAGTAATTAGTTTATCTGAGATATCACAAGATGGGTGAGTTCAGGCTGAGAATAATATATTTTTAAGAAAAATATTTAAACAAACTTTAAGGGAGAAATGTAGAAAAGACCTCTTACCGAAAGAACTAAGGATTTTATGTGACATTTGCTTGATTTTTCTTTATTTTTTAATCAGCTGATGGAAATAAAGTGCGACCAAGTCTTCTTATGAAACAAACATATGTTCACACTAAAAAAGGGAATTTTTATAAAACAGAAGAGAAAATATATTCTTTAAAAAAATGAATTTTTAACAAACCAGTTATTGAAATAAAGTGTGACCAAGGCTGTTTATGAAACTCAACCTCAAAAAAACATTTTTAAAAATGGTTTTTCAACTAAGTTTTTGTTTTAAACATATTTAATTTAATTTTAAATAATTTTCTTCTTCAAGCTGCCTTCAAAAACTCTTTCCTGTTTGTTGTAATACTCCTGGCCCTACATCTGGAGGCCTCGAAGATAGCCTACAAGAAACCCCTCTACGGAAAGACCAACTTCATCAAGGACAAGCGAGTGAAGACCAAACCAATCAAGGAAGGATCCACTAGCTCCTCCACTACCACAACCACCTCCACCACCACAACCACCAGCACCACCGAGGAAAACTGGCCAGCTCCCGTGGAATTTGTGATTGTAACCACACCCAAAGCTATCCTGGAGAACACTTCCGACTGGAATGGTAGAAATGGAAGTTCGAGTGAACTCTTCAGTACTACTCCTGAGACAGGATCAACCAGGATCGAGGAATCGGGTGAGGTGGCAGTGGCACCCCCCAAGGATGAGTTCTCCAATGAAGTTTCCAGCACATTCCCCATTAGCACCACCACTTCCAGTGGCTTGATCAATACGATTCCATCGCCACCGACTCCCGAATCTGGGTTAGCCCAGCCGCAGCATAATCAGCCGGTTCCTTGCACCTGTGGCGTCTTCCTCTCCTCTCAAATTCAGAATGGCCTGCCCACAGCTCCTCTGATTCACCAGGAACTGGACAGGATGTTTCCCTGCAACGCTATTGGTCGGAAACAGTGTCAGACCAAGTGCCTAGAGGCGGTGAGTACTGTACAGTAATCGATTAACTATCGATTATTTCGATATCTTGCAGATTTAAATGAATCTGTATCTCATTGACTTTTATCGAATTTTTCTTCATAAAATTGATTCAAATAATTACTTCCTTGATTTAAAAATAATACTAATTAAATTTTTAAAAACCTCTTCACTTACCCCTATTTTCCAGATCGTCCAGCACTTGCCCAACTCCGCCAATATAGTCTGCTCCGCTTTGGGCCACGATTGCCACAAGGAACGGGCCTATTTGTTCATCAAAAACTGCCACAACCAATGGGTTAATACCAATCTCCAGGCAGGCAGGGAATACTGTTGCCGCGGAGGACTACCATACCGTTGCCCACTGCTGGGTTAAAAATTAAATGAATGTTAATAAAAAATGGAAAACAGAAATTAATTTGTGTTAATATTTATGGGTTAAAGGATTTTTAATGGGTTAAGAAAGTTTGCCATGAAAAATGAAACGGAAATGTTAAGAATATGTTATTTAACTTAACAGTCAATGTTAACCGTTTATGTTATCAACAGTACAGCTATCGATAGTAGAGGAACGAGCAACTATCGGACTCAGGCCCTGTTATCGGAACCTCAGTTGGCCAGCTGACAGCAAAAATTGCTCCAAAAAATATTAATTAATACGAAAGAAAACAAAGTCACCGTTGGAAAAACTATCAATTCACTTGGCTGGGTAAGGGTATAAATAGAGCAGCCGAGCTCCATATAAATCATTCTATTTCGGACTATTCTAGGATCGACATCGTCTGACCTGTAAAAAAAAAAAATACAAAATTCAGCAAAAAAAAAAATTGGGAAAAAAACCAATAAGTGAAAAAAAAATGGTGTGTGTTCCGTGTTTTATCATTCCATTGTTGTTGTATATTTGGCATAAATTCGTACAACCCATACTCCTAAGATATTGGAATCCCTGGGAGAAGAAGGACGCGGAGGGGAATGTAATCAAGAAGGGCCCCGAATTCCCGTTCGAGTGCAAGGGCGGCGTATGTCCTTTCGTACCGGGTGCGAAAAAGTCCAACGACTCCAACGCCGATGACGACCAGGATGACAAGGGAACTGGATCGCCGGCGAATCCCCATAAAGTCACGGAAGCATTACTAACATCATGTAGCCCTGAAGATGAAACAACCAACAAAAAGCAAATCTAGTCGACGACAAACTTCAAATTTCAAAGCACAAAATTTTCCTTATGCTGTATGGAGGAAATCAAGAAGACATCGCAGACATATGATGTACAGGCAAAAAAAACAAAGGCAAAAAAAGGGGCATAAACACATTCAACACTCAATACCATCCACATGCAACACGCAATCCACATGGGACACAAACAAAAACATCAACACGCTTGTAAATGGAACGGCTAATGTGAAGGATGTAATATGTTGATGACGAAGTACGCTTAACACTAAATGTAATTAAAATTGTATCACTGGACGATAGAAAATGGAAATGTATTTTTTTTTATGAATGAGGGTTAAAGGTTAAGGTACAGAGGTCAGAGGTTGAAGTAAAATAATTGCAATACTATCAAAAAGTCATAAAAATATTATTCAACTTGATTGACTCGAAAAACTCTGTAATTATCGCTTAAAATCGATATTATTTCGATTAATTTCAACACTTTTCCACCAAGTTGTAGTGTGGAAAATTTATTCCTTAAAAAAAGACTTGTGTTTTAATGAATAATTTAACTAAATCAAATAAAATTAGTACAATTTGACAGTAAATGCAAATAAAAGTGTTTTATTTAAGGGTTAAGGGATCATTAATTATAATACCGATAAAAATCGATTCTTATCGATAGAGAAGGAAAAAAAACCCATTCAGTTTTTAAAATAATTATTTAATATTTATTATTTATGTCAAAAAAGTTTGCATTTCAGTTATGCTGTCTTGCCGTGTTTTAAGTTAGGAAAACAAATAATTTTACAATTTACAAATTAAAAGCTTACACACAAAATCTGTATAGACGAGAGGGCGCGTTACATTTCAAATTAAAATTATTAAAATTAGAGCACATCGAACAGGAAAATCGCAATCGTGTTTCGTCCTTTTTGTCTTTTTTTGTAATATTTTTTGAAAATATCTATTATCGTTCGAACTTAAGATCTAGTGTTGGGGACAAATGAGGGTAGGATCGTCTTATATATATAGAAAACTTGGCTGGTAACTCGGCTGGGTCTTTCCATTGTTTTATGTCTTTTTTGTGGTTGTTGTGTAACTCCTTTTTGTTTTTATTATTAATATATTTTATTAATTATACGCTTTCGTTGGAGAGTTTTGTATAATTTGTGGGGTTTTTGTTTGTCAACTTAAATCAAACAGTTATGAGAATCTTTTTACAGTTTAGCTTAGATAATATGTAATAATACATAATAGTCATACAATAATAATAATAGTTTATAATAGAAAAAAAAAACTTTTTCGTGTAAAAAAAAAAAATGGTTTTGATGCAGTACGTTTCTAACAATTTTCTTCTTTTTTTTTTCGTTTGTATATAAGCACTTCAGTTTCGAAATCTACAGAACTAGGCGATTATATAATTTCTATATTATATAACTCGAAAAAATCTTACACTTTAAGCTTAATGGCCTACGAAAATAATTGTCGGCTGTGATCTTAAAAAGTCTATTAAAAAAATGTATGTGTTCTGTCTTTTAAAATCGGAATTTGCGCTAATTTTAGATGTCTTTTTTTTTATATATTTATGTTTTTTTTTTAATCTGGAAGCTACGTTGACGTTACGACAAATAATAATTAAAATTATTAAAATTACGCCAAGAAATAAGACGAAAGCCCTTAACTGGCATATATAATATTTATATATATTTTTTACAACAAGCATATCGAATAATTTAAATTAATTTCTAACTTCTACGCTGGAATTGCGTTGCGTAATTATTAAATTAAAATACAAAAAAAAAATAAGTTCTTTTTTTTTAAAAGCCTACGAAAAAAATAAAGAAAATAAGAGGGGATCGGGAAAGAATAAAGAACTAATATTAAAGGCTATTTAGAAGTAGGGACTCTAGGAGTCCCTCCTGCTGTCGCCGCAATCCTTGCAGATCCTTAGCCAGTCCTTCCCATCCTTCTGCTTCTCTCTCTCCTCATTTTATGGTCAAATATAAATGGCCTCGGATCCTTTGTTGGCCTGATGTCCTCCGGAAATGTACAGATTATTCGCTGCCGGCGACTGAACTCCTTCGCTCCAATCCGAATTGGAGCGCGGCGACGACGATGACCAGTGTCCTGGCGATTCTGGCGACGGTGTCGGATAGCTGTCCAGCGTCTGGACGAGATGCTGCGGCGTATGGCCGCCGGAGTGCTGGCTGGGCGGCGTTAGGTACTGATAGAAGGCCTGCTGATTGTGCTGCGACGACGGCGACAGCATGTTGGTGGACGGCGAGGAGCCGGACATTGAACTTTGTATCGAGGGCGGATTCATTTGACCCGAGTGAAATGAGTCTATAAGAGATTTGTGACGAAATAGGTCTGGTTAGTGCTTGTTCAACTCTTTATTTTAAAATTAATACTAAATCATTAACAATAATTGTTGGCTTAAAGTTCTACAACTGCTTGTCTCTTCTCTCCATTCGCAGGAAACGGGTGTGTTTCGTCACCTACTGGGACGGCCGTTTAAAGTTATTGAGGAACTTGATCCCTTGGTGTCTGCTTGGTAGACTAAGAGGTCCTTTTAGGTGTCCTTTTGACTTGTTTTTTAGAACTCTTGGTCTAAAAAATGTACTTGAAGTCGAAAATATCCTTTTGGGACTTTATTTTTCACAGTCTTCTTGTAGGATTTTCAGTCTAGGACTTTCTTTTAGGACTTCCTTTAGAACTCACGTTCTAGGACAGCGTTTTAGGACTTTCTTTGAAGACTCCCAGACTTGCTCTTCTTGCTTTCTCTCCACACATTTTTTTTTTTTTTTCAAAAACACTTTCCAAAAATGGCATTTTTTTTGAATCAAGAAATACCTTAAGCAACCGTCGCTCTTAACTTAGGGACTACTCTTCGGAACTTACCCGGAGATCCACAAAATCCATTCAAGTCCAAACCAGCTGAACCGAACTCCAGGCCTCCGAGTTGCTGTTGTTGTTGCTGCTGCTGTTGCTGCTGTTGTTGCTGCTGTTGTTGCTGTTGCTGCTGCTGTTGCTGCTGCTGCTGTTGCTGTTGCTGGGGGGAGAGCGTCTGCATTATTGCACTGCTTTTGGAGGATTGGGGCGGGGCGAGCATGATGCCCATGTCGCTGCCGGTGGGCGAGATGATGCCCAGACTGACCGGAGAACCGACACCGACGCCGCCACCACCCTGGCCACCGACATTGCCGCCGCCATTCCCGCCCAGCAGGCTGTTCAGACTACTGCCACCGAATTGCTTCTGCTGTGTGGCATGCCGCATGGCCTGAATGTGGGTGGGGGAGGTGGGCAAGCTGGGCCGCGACTTGGCCGGCGAGGGAGATCCTGAAAAAGAAGCCATACCCATTAGTTTTGAAGGATTTGGAATAAAGGACATGAAACACTCACCCAAGTAGGCGTGCGGCGATAACGCCAGACTGCTCTGGACCGAATGCGGCGGCGACTGGTTCGAGTACGGCGGACTGAGACCCTGCTCGTGGCTACTACCATTCCCAGTGCCCGTCAATCCGCCCATGCCGCAGAGGCCGCCCACACCGGCGCCATTCCTCTGGCCGGCACCGTTGCCGTTCATCCCTCCCAGTCCCTGGCCGTTGAGGAGGTCCTGCTGAAAGGGCGAGCCCATGGAGAAGCCATAGTTGTTGTCCAGCTTGATCATGTCCAGGCCGTTGCCGGGCAGGGATTGCAGCGACTGAGCGTTCTAGCGAGGAAGAAGAAATATTATTTTTTGATATCGAAGCTGGGATTGATCCTCACGACGACCTACCTTGATGCAATCCTCGTAGCTGGGTGGCTGCTTCGCTCCGCCATTGGCATTGCCGTTCGGCGGCGGAGCTGCCATCGCATTCGAGTACATCGATGTGGTCTCGTATGGACTCGGCATGCTATGGAGTTGCGGCGAACCGTCCAGCATACCGGCTCCTGAATGTACTCCCAGTTGTACCGCTCCTGCCAGCTGTTGTTGTTGCTGTTGCTGTTGTTGTTGCTGCTGCTGTTGTTGCTGTTGCTGCTGCTGTTGTTGCTGTTGTTGTTGGTGCTGTTGCTGCTGCTGCTGTTGCTGTTGCTGCTGCTGTTGCTGTTGCTGGAGAGGATTCAGGCCACCGGCAGCTGCCTTTTTTGAGGCGGCATTTGTCTTTTTTGAGCTCGCCTTCCGCCGCAAGCTGCCCGCCGGATCCAGGCCGTTGTCCGGCGAGGAGCCTTCGATGAGTTTGGCCTTTTTGGCGGCCTTCTGTTTGGCCGATTGGTTGCTCTGTTTCCCGCTGGCGGGGCCATTGTTGCCGCCATTGCCCGTCCCGTTGCCGGCGCCCGCCGTTATGACCGTCGGCTGGGTGATCAGCTGCGGCTGCTGGCCCGGCGGCGGCGAACCGATCATCGCCTGCGGCGTCATGCTCAGCATCTGTGGCGATCTCGGCACATGCTCGTCCAACAGCCGGACAATGTCGTGATGCAGCCGCTCGCTGGCCACGTCCCGCGGCAGGCGATCCATATGGTCGGTGATCTCCCGATTGGCGAAATTGTCCAGCAAGGCCTTGCACGCCTCGTACGATCCTTCGCGGGCTGCTAGGAACAGCGGCGTCTCGTCCTTGTCGTCCTGCGCATCCCGATTGGCGTGATGCATCAGCAGGATGTTCACCGCCTCCGTATTGTTGACGGCGGCTGCCCAGTGGAGGGCCGTCTTGCCGGAATTATCCGCCGCATTGATGTCCGCATCGGCGGTTATCAGGTCCTCGACCATGCCCTCGATGGCGAGGCGGGCGGCCAGGATGAGGGGTGTGGTGCCGTCATGCATTCTGGCGTTCAGATTGGTGGCACGATTCCGTAACAGGATCTGGAAGACGCCCATGGCGTCGGCAGCCACGGCGGCGTGCAGCGGTGTCCTTCCGGTGTTGTCCTGGCAGTTGGCATCGGCACCGGCGTCCAGCAGCCGTTTGGCGGCATCCGCCCGAGCGAATCGGGCCGCCAAGTGCAACGATGTCTCCCCCGTCTTGTCCATGGTGGCGTTGAGTTCGGCTCCCTGGGAGAGCAGATCGGAGATCACCTGAGCCGTGCTGTCGTCATTGTTCTCGATGTCCTCCCCGGTGTCCAGTCCCCCGCCACGTACCGCCGCTATCATGAGGGGCGTCAGGCCGCATGGTCCTCTGGCGTCCACGTCGTGCTTGCCATCCTGGTGGGCCGGCGGCGTCATAATCGCCCTCACATCCGCCACATCGAGATGGGCCTGGGACCAGACCCTCTGGTCGGCCTCCTCGTACTCGGACACCATGGTGTGGTCGCTGGCATAGCCGCCATTGTTGCCCAGACCCACCACGGAGACGGGATCGCTGCGCTGTCGCTTCGGCAGCGGCATATCGGACTCATCGTCCGACCAGTGAGCACCCGACTGGCCCACGCCCTGGGCCTGCAGGCCGACCTGCTTGTTCAGGTTCCGCATCTCCTGGCCGTGCGGATCCCGGCGACGGCGCGACATAACAGCAGCTGGGGCACGGAAGCCCTCCGGGAACCAGGTGACACCATGTGCCCGCTTCCGCTGTGTGCTGAGGACCATGCCGAAGAAGGCCAGCACAATGATGACCAGAATGATGCCCGTAATGACGTACTTGACGTTCGCCGACGGCTCTCCGAGATCCTCGTCGCCGGGATTCTTAATCCCACGGACACTGTGTATGGGGAAGTCGTTGAGGAGCTGATGCTTCGCCGCCGTAGCAGCCAGGAACTCGGCCGCCTCCATGGCGTGGGAGAAGCACTCGGTGCACTTGCGATTATCGATTTCGAGGGTGATCTGGATGCCCGTCTGGTAGACCTTGTGCGTGTAGATGATCTTGTTCTCCCGGGCAAAGTCCGAATCCTCAATGTCCGGCACCCTCACCGTGTCCCTCCAGTTAAAGATCATGTCCTGGCCCATGGCGTCCTTCTTCAGCTTGACGGTGGTCCTCAGCATGTGGCTCATGTTCCGCAGGAACTGGGCCTGTATCATCCGGAACTGGTCGACGTTCATCAGCATCACAATCGACATGGAGCCCTCGGCGAGGACCGGGGTCTGGGTGGTGTTCTCGCAGTCCAATCCGTCCCAGCTGCACTCGGCATTGTTGCAGCCGTAGTCGCAGAGTCCGTCCCCGTAGTGCTTCTGGCAGTAGGCGTCGTACAAGCTGTTGCAGCTCTTCAGCTGGCTCTCGCAGTCGTGTCCGTCGTAGTGGCATGCAGCATTGTTGCAGTCGACGTCGCAGCGCCCGTTCTTGAACAGATTCCAGCACTCGTGGGCGGTGCAGTTCGCCCACGGATTGATGCCCAGGGAGCAGTCGTTGCCATCGAAGTTGCAGGCATAGCTGTTGCACTCCTGGTCGCAGTATCCGTTGCCCTGCTTCTCGGTGCATCCCTTCTGGACGCACAGCGCCCGCTGCACCTTCAGGTCCTCGGCATACCGATCCTTGCTGCTGGCCGTCACCCCAGTGCCCATGAAGCCGCCGGCATCACCCCATCCCGGGTAGTTGGCGTCATAGATGTCGCACCGCTTGCCATGCCACTTGGCCGGGCAGAGGCACTCGAAGTCGCCGAGCCGGTTCTCGCAGGCCGCCCCCTTCTGGCAGGGATTCGGCTGGCAGTCGTCCATCGTGTCGATCTCGCAGTGCTCGCCGGCAGTGCCGCGCGGACACTCGCACCGATAGCCGAAGCCGTCGTCCTCGACGACACAGTTGCCGACGAGGCAGGGATTCGAGTCGCAGTCCTGGCCGCTCAGCTCACAGTTCTTGCCGTAGAAGCCGTTGTTGCAGATGCAGTGGTGGCCGCTCTGGCGGACGTTGCAGTTGCCGCCGTTCTGGCAGGGACTCTGGGCACAGAAGTCCACCTTGTGCTCGCAATGGCGACCCATATGGCCCGGCCGGCAGTTGCAGTGGTAGTTGTTCACCAGCTGGACGCAGTCGAGGGTGCCGGCGTTCGAGCACGGATTGCTGAGGCACTCGTTGATGTCACCCTCGCACCGGGCGCCCACGAATCCCGGCGGGCAGACGCACTCGAACCCGCCCACCCGATCGATACATGAGCCATTGTTGTGGCATGCACCCGGTTCGCAGTCCTCCTGGTTGATCTCACAGATGATGCCCAGGGTGCCGGGCGGACAGCTGCAGCTGAAGTTGTTCACCAGATCGTGGCAGGTGCCTCCGTTCTGGCAGGGATTGGGGGCACAGTCGTCGATGTTGAGCTCACAGTTCTGGCCCTGGAATCCTTGCCGGCAACTGCACTCATACGCGCCGATGAGATCGTGGCAGGTGCCACCGTTCTGGCACGGCTGCGACTGGCACTCGTCGATCTCCTTCTGGCAGTAGCTGCCGGCGTAGCCCTGGGAGCAGTAGCAGACGTGGCTGTTGCCGTGGTCCTTGCAGGTGCCATTGTTGCACAGCTGCCTCAAGGACAGGCCCTTCCGGTCGGCCGCATCCTGGCAGGATATGGTCTGGACGTCGCACAGCTTCCCGGTCCAACCCGCCGAGCACTTGCAGCTGAACTGGTGCTTGATCTGGCTGCAGGTGGCCCCGTTCTCGCAGGGGGATTGGCTGCACCAGTCGACGTAGTCGGAGCACTGCTTCCCGGTGAAGCCGCTGGGGCAGTGGCAGGTGTACTCGTCCCTCTGCTCGTGGCAGGTGGCTCCGTTCAGGCAGGGATTCGAGTCGCACTTGTTCAGCTTGTACTGGCAGTTGGCGCCGCTGAATCCCGACAGGCAGCTGCAGTTGTAGCTATTGATGCCGTCGATGCAGGAGCCCCCATTCAGGCAGGAGCTCTCCGTGCAGTCCTCGTCATTGGTCTGGCAGTTGATCCCGCTGAAGCCCAGTGGACAGGTGCAGGTGTAGCTGTTCACGTACTGGCTGCAGGTGGCTCCGTTCTGGCACGGCTGGCTCAGGCACTCGTTGATGTCCGTCTCGCAGTGCTTCCCATCGAATCCGTCCACGCACAGGCAGCTGTAGTCCCCGATCCCGTCCAGGCAGGTGCCACCGTTCTGGCACGGGAACGATGCACAGTCATCCGTGTTGATGGCACAGTCCCGACCCTCGTAGCCCTTCGTACAGATACACCTATAGGATCCAGGGACGTTCAGGCAACTGGCTCCGTTCCGGCAGGGTGAGCTCAGGGAGCACTCGTCGATGTCCTCGTCACAGTAGCGGCCGGTGTAGCCCAGCTTGCAGGTGCAGGAGAAGTCCAGGAAGTTGGGTGTAGGCGTGCACTTGGCATCGTTCTTGCACCGATTGCTGGCGCAGGGATCCAGCTTGCTCTCGCAGTCGAGTCCAGTGAAGGGCACCTTGCAGACGCACTTGTAGCCGTTGACCTTGTCGATGCAGGTGCCGCCGTTGCCGCACGGATTCGTCACACAGTCGTCGATGTTCGTCTCGCACTTGTGGCCGGTGAATCCCGGCATGCACTGGCAGCTGAAGGCGTTCAGCTTGTCGTAGCAGGTGCCGCCGTGCTGGCACGGATTGCTGCTGCACTCGTCGATGTCCTGTTCGCACCTCTTGCCGGTATAGCCGGGCGGGCAGTGGCAGATGAAGTCATTGATGCCGTCCTCGCACCGTCCCTCGTTCACGCACGGATTCGAGGCGCACTCGTCCACATCGCTGAGACAGTGGGCGTCGTAGAAGCCACGCGGACACTCGCACTTGTAACCATTCACCTGGTCGATGCAGACCCCATTGTTGGCACAGGGACTGCTGATGCACTCGTCCACATTCTTCTCGCAGTGCTGGCCGGTGAATCCCGGCACGCACTGGCAGCTGTACGAGTTGATGCCGTCGATGCAGGTGGCACCGTTGTTGCACGGATTACTGTGGCACTCGTTAACGTTGATCTCACAGTTCTTGCCACTCGTCCCCGGCTGGCACTGACAGAAGTAGCTACCCACCCGGTCCTGGCAATGGCCATCGAACTGGCAGGGATTCGACTCGCACTCGTTGATCTGCTTCTGGCAGATGTAGCCCGTGTATCCAGGATCGCACAGGCACTTGAAGCTATTATCGCCATCGATGCACTTGCCCCGATGGCACGGATTCGAGTCGCAGTCATTGATGTTGATCTCGCAGGAGGAGCCGGTGTATCCTGGCGGACACTCGCAGCTATAGCCGGCAATCGAATCGTGACAGATCCCTCGATTCCGGCACGGCTGGGAGAGGCAGTCGTCGATGTTCGTCTGGCAGCGGGCGCCCGTGAAGCCCACGGCGCAGCTGCACTTGAAGCCGTTGATCTTGTCGTGGCAGATGCCGTCGTTCAGGCAGGGATTCGACTGGCATTCGTTGATGTCGATCTCGCACTGGGTGCCCGTGAATCCTGGCATGCAAACGCACCGGAACGTTCCCGGATCGTCCAGGCAGGAGCCCTCGTTCTGGCACGGATGCGATTCGCATTCGTTGATGTTCGTTTCGCAACGAGGTCCTGTGAATCCTTGCGAACAGTTGCACCGATAGCTACCCGGGGTATTCACGCACTTGCCATTGTGTTCGCAGGGGGAGCCCTGATCGCACTCGTCAATGTCCTCGGAACAGTCCACACCCTTGTATCCTGGCGCACACGAACAGGCATACGATCCGTTGATCGGACTCGTGTCGCAAATGGCATCGGCGTGGCAGGGATTCGAGGTGCAGGCATCGTCCAGGTGGCACAGCAGACCCGTCTTTCCTTTCGTGCACTGGCAGTAGAAGCTGCCAACGCCGTCGATGCAGGTGGCACCGTAGAAGCATGCCGCCTGGACACAGTCGTCGATGTTCTCACTGCAGTCGGGTCCTGTCCAGCCATTCACGCAGATACAGCTATAGGAACCGTGGGTGTTTGTGCAGGTGGCGCCGTTCTGGCACACCGGCGGACGCTGGGCACACTCGTCCACGTCGTGCTGGCAGTAGGGTCCCGTGAAGTTTGGCGAGCACTGGCAGCGGTAGTCGGAAATGCCGTCCACGCAGGTGCCGCCATTCTGGCAGCGATGGCCTAGACAGTCGTCCACGTTCTGTTCGCAGTTCTTGCCATCGAATCCTGGAAGAGAGCGAGAGAGATACATAATTAGTTATGGAATTAAAAAGGAGTTTGGTCACACTTTTCAAGCAATTTTAATAGAAATTACTTATATTATTAAGTTTAAATGATTCTAAAGAATAATTTAAAAAATTATAAGGGCCTTCAGGTCTTCCATAAACAATAGCATGGTCACACTACTAATAGAATTCTTTAGAAATCATTTCTAGACTATTAAGGATCAAAGCTACAATGATTTTTCTAGAAATCCTAACAATAATTAAGAAAGAATAAAAAATAATTACATTTTTAACATAAACTTAAAAAAAGGACCTCAATTTTGCATCAAAAACAAGAAAGGTCACACTGGGCACGTCCGATCAAGTTGAGTGCTCACACACTCTCTCTCTCTCTCTCTTGGACTCTCTCCAGCTCTCGCTCTCGCTCTCCATCGCTCTCTCTTTGGAGCAATGAAGTGCATAAACAGATTTATGGCCAACATCATAAAAATGCTTCAATAAACGAAAACGTTTACAGCAACAACAACAACAATAATAACAACATTAAAATGCTGAAAGGTTGTGGGCCGGAATCAGGGGATGGGGATGGGGGGGAGGAGGAGTGTCGATTGAAATAACAACAACAACAAAAGTGGTTGAGAAACCATCAACATCAACAACAACAACCACTGGGCAGAAAAAGACGAAGGAGCCGCACAAAACGCAAATACCGCTTAATTGTTGTTGTTTTTGTTGCCAAGGAATGCTCTGCAGCTGTGGGGCTCTCTCTCTGTCGGGCTCCCCTCCTTCCCAGACTCACTGCAAGGCGACAGTTGTGTTCAGGAATATAATATTCATATAAAAAATATATAAAAACCTTAAGGTAAAAATATGTGATTTTAAATTATAAATATTTTATAATTTATTTATAAATAAGCCCCCTCCATGAAAGAATTATTTTTCATTTCTATTTTCATGATCACAGCTGTACGTCTGCGCGTCGCTTGGGGCTCGGGGCGGCTGCGCATGCGAAGCGAATGGGCAAACAAAGTGTATCGTGAAAACAGACAAGGCAAGGCAAAAGCGCGCACACACACACCTACACCAAAGGACAATCTAATAGTTTCTGTTGCATGATAAGACATTATGATAATGCATATGAACAAAATTGTAAACTCTGATAAAGCTTATATATTTAAAAAAAAAAAAAAACTATTTTTATTTTTATTAAGTATAACTTTTAGATCATGTCTTAATTTTAAATATTATGAAAAATAATTATGTTATTATTATTGCCCGTTTTAATTATCCCATCTCTGGCTCTATTTTGTTAACCTCTGCTGTGCCAACATACATGTGCACACAACACGTCTTTGGTTGTTCTTTCCCACGGTCTCATATCTACGCTGCCGGCGTCGGCGTCGCCGTTGCTGCCCCAATGAAAATATGCTGCTCTCCCCCATTGGAGACGCTCTCTCCCATTGCGGCTCGGCTTGGGGCTCTCTGGGGCTTTTCGGCTCTCTGGCGATCGAGTTTTTGGACTTCGTTCATTGCGCTTTACTTATATACACACACATGGGCGTAGTGTGTGTGTGTTTGAGGAATTAAATCGCACTTTATGTGGCTGCAATGGTATTTCTTGTTTTTTATTTTTTTTTTTTATATTTTTTTTTTAAAGCTCTCTCTTTCCCTGTCTCGCCCACGAGTCTTTGCTTTTTTTAATGATTTTTCTTGCTGGATTGGTTTTTTTTTTGTTCCAAGTTGCCACAAAAGAAGGGCCGCACACACACACTCATACATTTATTGTTATTATTTTTATTATTTGCAACTGCAACTTGTTGCACAAAACAACAACAAAAAAGCAAAAGGGGGAATAATAAGTGTCTAAAAAAGTGGCACTTTAGTTTAATCCTCCAACTCACTCTAGTCGTTTATATTTTTTTTTTTTGTATTTAAAAATAAATCAAACAAGCCAGAAGATGTAACATAACAACAACATGTGCTAATAAAAAATCAGACACATGTTTTATATTCTTTTTATGATTTTTTTTTGTAATATTTTTTTTTTTTCACCCAGTCACTTAGTGAACTTTCAACTTGCCATCCCATCCTACACAACTTTAATGGAAGGGGTTTTAAGTAAAAAAAAATATATATTTAAAGTAAAATATTATTAAAAACTTGTAGAATTTATAAAAAAAATATTCACCAACTATTTATTAATTATTATTATTAATTATTTTAATGTAATTTTGTAAATCATGTTTACTTTTAGTTGCTTCCTTATTATTTAAACTTGTTTCCCAGCGTATAGCCTCTTCTTCTTCTTGCCTTATTTTGCATAATGAGTTCAACTCCGCCCCCTTTTAACCCTCCCATGTAATTTTTTTTTTTTTTTTTTGCAACGTGATGTCCACAGGGCGATTCGTGTCGTGTCAGTTTCGTTGTTGTTTTTTGTGTTGTAATTCGGTTGGAATTGCTCAACATTAGCCAACAACAACAACAACAAATAATAATAACAACAACAACAACGGAAACCACCAACAAAAGACTGCGAAAAAGGCGTTATAGAAAAAATTCCCATTGCAATAAATATTGCAAATATTTCAGTTTTGGTCACACTTTCACACGATCCCTTTAATGTTGCATTCTCTTTTGTTTTATTTATTTATTTTTTTTTTAACCCTTTACTTTAATGGCCATATTGTATTTATGATTATTTGTGGGAGCTCATTAGAATTTTTGATTGGACGCAATTAAAAGGCCAGACTGCAGAAAAACTCGACTGATGCCCCTCGATTGCAGTTCTGTTAGCCTTTTGTAAATTGTCGTGTGCAATTCGCATCAATTGAAATGAATTAATTGAAAATTGCACACACACACACACTCGTACAATGTTGCACAAAAGCCATTTACATGACGAGTGCAACAACAAAAAGGCAAAAGGAAAACACTGAATGGGCGACAATTGACGCCAGAAGGTTAAAGAAGGCTAATGCAAAGAGCATTAAAAATAAAAAAAAAAAAAACTAGATGGGGGGGCAGAAATGCGAAATGTCAGGGAAATAACTAAGAGCTCTCATGGGAATTTATTTGACAATTTCCTTTTCTCTCAAGGTACAAGGTCACATTTGATATTCTTAATGCCACAAGGTCACACTTTAGATTCAAGCTACATGGTCACACTGATAAAGGAAATAAACTATTATATTTAAGAAACAACTGCAATCACTTTTGGGCAAAAAACAAAATCATGAAACCCAATTTATCCTCCCAGCTCCATCACACTTAAAAAAAAAAAGGAAGAGAAGAAGAAATAAACGATCTCCGTGAGCAAAATGGATGGTTGAGCACAGTTACGCCCTAAGGAGGTCATGCAACACAATCAACCGAAAATCAGGCAAGGAAATCTAAAGAAACCGAACCGAACCGAAGAAACCGCCAGAAGAAAGACAGACCAAGGCAGAAGAAAGAAGCCACGATCTTTAAAAATTTGATGGAATGGAATGGAATGGAATGGGTTGCAATGTAAAAGTCGCATTCAAACAAAAAAGGAAATAACTGATGAATGATGCTGGGCTGGCTGGTAAAAAAAAAAGAATATAAAGGAGGTAAGCTGACAAACGAGTTTGCCCCTTGTGGCAGCTACTTCAGATACCCATTGCGACTGTGTGGGCGACTATTTAATTTTTTTTTGGCTCGTGGCCAGTCATGACTCACCCGGCATCGATAACTGGTTATCGATAGGTGCTGAGAGAAGCGTTCTCATCGGAAAGCGTGAAAAGCATTTGCTTTAATTTCCCCCCCAACTGATTGCTGAGAACCAAAAGCCTCGGGATTTTCTTTTGGTCAATCAAATCAGAAAAGGAATTCAATGAGAAAGGCTTGATAGTTGAGAGAAACCTATTCGTAACTTGAGTTCCTATGACTCGAATTGAATGAAACTTGGTATAGGGATATTTTATGTTAATTCTATGATATTAAACTATTTATCTTACCTTTCGGACATTTGCACTCGTAGGACAGTCCATTTGATCTGCAAGTTCCGCCATTCTGACAGGGCGACGGCGAACACGGCTTGTACTTTGTATCGCAATCCTTTCCCGTATAACCCGTGGGGCACATGCATCTAAAAAAAAAAGCGAGATAAGCAATAAATATAGGGCATTACATAGAACAACAAGTAATTAAAAGTTTAAATAAAAAAACTCTACCAGAGAAATCATAAAATCTGTCCCTCAGTTCCCCTGAACTTCCGTTCTGCAGCAGTTTGGGGATAATTCGAATTCGGAATCCGATTCGGATCTGGATTTGTATCTCAAGTCGGTGTGAGTGAGCCAGCTAGCCAGATATGTGTCTCTTTCTGGCCATGCCACAACATTTTCTTAGAGTTTTAACCGGTTTTTTAGTAACAAAAAAATAAAACATAAAAACTCTACTCAACTCTCTTTTATGGGCCGAGGTTTTTTTTTTTTTTTTTTTTATTATTATTATACTTTTTTTTTTTTGCTTCTTCCTTTATTCTTGTATATATTTTTAATGTGATTTAAACTTAATTTGTTTTTGTACAAAAAAAAAAAACAAAACTCGCAAGTAGTTGCAATGAGATTCTTGAGAAATGTTTCCAGGTCTTTTTTTTTTGTTTCTGGCCATTAAAACGGGTTTGGTTTTCGTTTTGTTACCTTAAAAGGCCAAAAGACACAACCACGCCCCTTTCCAGCGCTAATTAAGACCATTAAAGAGCATTTAATTAAATTAAACAATTAAAAGCCACCACAGCCACAGCCCAAAACTCTTAAAATAGTCAAAAATTGAATTCCGCGGCCACAAAAAAAAAAAAAAAAAGAGATCACTCAACTCTTTGGGGATCCACTCAACATTTTGTTTCGGTTTCGGTGGTTATTTTTGCCTCGAAGGTTCGATGGGGAGAAAATTACATCAAATTGAAAATTACCTTTGGACCTAACAACAAAAAAAAAATTGATTTTTGATTGACATGTGAAATCCAACAGGCCAATAGCCTAAGGGCCTTTTTTTCGATATTTTTTTTCTGGGGTTTGGTTGTATTTTTGGGTTCTGTTTTCTTTTCTTTTTATTATTATTTTTTTTTGTGGGTGTGAGTAACTTAATGATCAAGTGAAATCTTGCCAAAAATATAAGAAGAAATATTCAAGCACTAATTTATCGATAAAATATCGATACATTTGATCAATCAATCGAATAAGAAAATATCCCATGGAATTATTCATCCAAAATTGTACAAACTTACTCAATATTCAATAGCCCATCGCTGATCGCCATGAATATCGAATCACGATTACGAATACCCAGCGACTATTCACTTAATTATTCGTTTTGTGTGTTCGACAGTTTGTTTCCATTAATAAATTCCCACCAACTGACAGTTGACAAATAAAATCGCTGTTCACTTTGCCAAAAAAAAAAAAAAACAAAAAATCTTAAACCTCATAAACTAAAGCATGACTAAGCTTTGGGGACGCAGGTTTTTAGCATAGAAACATCATAAAGTCCACAAATCGAATATGAAATTTATGCAAATTGTCCAGTAAACCATTCAACGGTGGCAGAAGATCATTTAGATCTCTCCATTCATTGTACTCTGAAGCGATTTATCTTGTGGCTCTTAATTTTTATATTAGTATTATTTTTTTATATAGAGATCAAGGAATAAGAGTTGTCTTAAGCTGTTTGGGATTGATGGTTTTCATTACTAAACATTTTCATATTAAAATAATTTTTAAAATATTCCTAAAACTTATTTTTAGTGTATGCTAATTGCTTTGAAAATGTCAGACAGGTAGACCTCAAATATACAGTCAAACTAAACTAAAACAAACAGCAAACACATGTTCACATCGCACTTTTCGGCTCAAATGGTTTTTAGTAAAAAAAAAACCCACCATCCTAATTCTTTTTTTTTTTTTTTGTTGGATAATTTGTGTGTTTCAAATTAAAAATGCAAATGATGCCAAACACACAAATGAAACGAACCAGTTTCCAAAAAAAAAACAATAAAATAAAAAGTAAACTTTGTATTTTTTTTAACAAAAAGATCGCCGGAAATTTGAGATCTTTTGTCCAAATACATTTTCAATAGGTCGGATTGGCTTTGGCTTTGGCTTTTTTGTTTTTTGTTTTGTGTTTTTTAATTAGAGTGGAAATTTGTTGTAGCTTTTGGCCTAAACGAAAATCAATAAGTTATGCAAATAGCCAGAAATAAAAGCAAAACTCTTGAATGCGACTTTATAAATTATTAGTTTTAAATTGCCATTAATTAAAGGAAGCTAGCCAGCGGCTTTAAAAAGAGAGAAGAGCTTTAGATAAATATGCAAATCGCAATGATTTGTTATCGATTAATTTTTTTGTGGTGGGTAGGAGGGTTAGGGGGTGGAAGAGCAAGGAATCAGACGTGTTTGATCTTTTGTTCAACAGGGAAAACAATTTGCACTTGTCAGCTGGAAGTTGAGTTATCACATCCGCTGACATTTCGATTTATTGGTGATCGGTGATCGGTTTTGGCGGCAAATCGATTGATATTTAAATTGATTTTTATATTTCTTACGAGTGTTTTGTTCATGTAATTAAGGGAATTAAACAAATGAAGCTGATTGGAATTAAATTATTGCAATTTACGATGCGATTTAGTACTCTTTTTGTTTTCAAAGGATATGGGCACACTTTTTATTCGAAAAACACTTACTGGTAAGAGCCATGGGTGTTGACACAGGTGCCGCCATACTTGCAGGGATTCGACTGGCACTCCTCAACGTCCTCGGAACAGGTGTGACCCGTGAAACCCGGCGGACAGGTGCAGGTGAAGCTACTGCTTCCGGCCAGGGCGGTACAGGTGGCACCATTCCTGCAAGGCGAGCTAGCGCACAGATTCTTCGTCTCACAGTGATCACCTGGAATAAGAAATAATAGATATTATATAAGAATATAATTAAGATTTAAAAGTAATCCCACCTGTATAGCCATTAGCACACGAACACGTGTATTCTTCCAGGGTCTTCAGTTGGCAAGTGCCGCCGTTTTGGCATCTCACATGATCGCAGGCATTCGGCACCGCAATCTCGCACAAGGACTGCTCGAAGCCCAAAGGACACTGACAGGAGATGCCGGGACGACCGTTGCGAAAGGTCACCTGACAAGTGCCGCCATTCTGGCAGCGAACCGAAGTGCATGGATTCCTGTGCTGACAGTAGTCGCCGACATAATGTGGATCGCAACTGGAAAGGCGAAAAAAAGATGCAAAAATTAAGATACAGTTGCGATTAGCGGTATTCAATAGCTACACTAAAAAAAAAAGCTTAGGTTTCTTAAGCTTTAGTGACAAAAAACAAGACTATCGATAAGAAATTGATTTTAAATCGAATAAAAATAAATCATAATTAATTTATCGACTGCCAATATATTCTCTCAGTGCCTTTAGACACTCATATGCTTTAGTTAGATTCATGGACTTGTCGGCTTAGTCGCCGTCCCCAACTTCAGAGGCATTTCGACCAGATCGGCGCTGCCCGATAACTCCTCTCAAGCCCGACCGACTCCCCAGCTCCGAGGTGTTAAAGCTGACAAAGTAGCCCCATTTCCGCCCAGCTTACCACTTTCATATCGCCAGACAGGCTTCAGGATATCACCAGGCGATACTTTTGATCATTTCTTTTCAATTTAAAGCTTGGATAAGATTCTATAACTCGATCAATGCCTTTTCCCACAAATACAAGACAATAACTACTACAAATTGGTTGAGTAATGACATTATGATGGAACCATATGGAAGACTCTCTTCTCCACCGATTCTCCACTCCACTCCACTCCCAGTTGTTGTTTTTGTTGTTGTTACTTTTCCCTTGAGAAAACAATTTTTATGTACGGTAATTTGTGCGCGATCTTGATTGCATATTAAATTTTTTTTTTTTTTCATTTTTTTTTTTTTATACGCTCCCCTCTACAAAGTCTCTTCTTCTTCTTGGCCAACAGCTTCTTCTTCTTCTTCTTCTTCTGCCTCTTTTGGTTGCAATGAGAAAATTACACGCATTGCAAGTGCAGTGATAAAAAAAATAGGGTTAAGAATTAATGGATTTTTAAGAAAAAAATAAAAATAAAATATTTCAGTTGGGAGTTAAACTCGAACCTTAGGGCTAAGATCCTTTTTTTTTTTGCTTTAGTAAGCTTCCTTAATTTTTAAAACCATTAATTGTAAGGTTAAAAAATGTAAAAAATAAAATAAAATAATCAAACCAGGGCAGAGTCGAACCCTAAGTCTTAAAACTAACATAATGTCTTTTTGAGAAACATTTTCTTGCCTTTAAAACTTATCTCCTCTTCCATATTTTTATATTTAAAAACCTCCTTTTTTTTCCAGTGCAGCAGCACAGCAGCCACACAGCCAACAAGCAACAACAGGCAATGAATAATCATTAAGGCGGCTGCTGACCAACCTGGTGCAAAAAAAAAAAAAAAAAAAAAAAGCAAAGATGTTCCTCGATGGACAAAAAAAAAAAAAAGAGGGGAAATCCGAGGTAGTTGCTGGACCATCGGAGGAAAAACAGCTTTTCCTTCTCTCTCCTTTATTTTATTTTATTTTTTTGTTGTTGGTGTTGTGATGTTTTTGCTGCTGCTACTTCCCGTTACAAGTGTGTGAAAATGCTTTAGATTTAGCATTAATTTGTAGCAATCGGGGGGCAGGTGGTGGTGGTGGGGGGCAGGGGATCTGGAAATCTGTTTGGCGGGGCCCTGCCTAAAAATTTAAAGTCTGTCGATCCTAATCGAAGACAGCTTGGAAATTTTTAGAGAGAATTACGAGTAGAAACAAAAAATAACAGTAGCTGTGGTGAAAGAAGAAACTAAGCCAGAGTTTTTTTACACTAAAAAAAATATATATTAATATTTTAAAATTAATAATTAATAAAATATGTTTAAAGATATATTTTAAACATTTTTGTAGTAAACTTTGACACTTTTCTTGAGGAAATAATTTTTTTAAATATTTTAAAATTATCCTTTTTTGTGCCAACAATTTTTTTAATGAACATTTAATGAAAAAAATGATTAAAATAATTTATAAACAAGCCTATCTGAGTGTTCAGTTCGAGTTTAGAGTTCGAAGTTGTTGGTAACTCGTTTTTTAGAGTCCAGCAGGTTGGATAGAGACGGGTATAGAGCGGTGTAAAAGAGACAGGTAGATGAAGAAAACGTGACTCGCATTGGCAAATAAACCAAGGCAGCCAGCCACTGGGTGTGCTATGGTGTGTGCTATGGTGTGTGTGTTTCCCTGGCTTTATCTCCTAAGGCATTGAAAGCCCCCTTTGTCCTCAGCTGGCTCACTTTTTTGGCCTTTTTAGAGAGCTCCTTGGCCAGAGGAATGACTCACACTTTGTCACGTGAAGAAAATGGCATTTTTTTAGGGCAATCATAATGATAATTGTTAAATTATAACATTTTCAATGAAACTCTTAAAAAATCACAAATCCTTTAGTCCCTTTTTATCCTTTCTGCAATCTGGTCACTGTATCCTCGCTTCCTTTTTGATTTCCTCCACAACTGGTCACTCTAAAACTTAATTTAATAACTACAACCTCTCTAAAAATCCATTTCCATATTTAAATCACTTACTAACCAAAATCAATGAACTAAAAAATCTATGCTCGTGAGAAAATGGTTCATAGATTTATCTCAGATCGTATCTGTATCTGTATCTGTATCTGTGTCTGCAGCACTTTGTATCTTGCATCCGTATCTACCCATTCGCAACTCAATTTGCGGTTTATTCACAATCATAACTCCCAACGAGCCAATGCCCAGGGTGAATATGAATTATACTAATACATATAGATACTTTTCCTATATACATGAATAGATATAGGTATTTTTATGCTTCTCACGATCGTTCGATTGAATGAATCTGAATGGGTAACCACAGCAGCTCGTATCGAATGGATTTGGGTTGTGGATTTCTAGGAGGCTACGAGCCAAATGATTTAATGTCATCGCCCGATGATCATTCATCTATGCAGCTTGAACATATGGCTTCAAGAGCCACAGAAAACCAAAAACTAAAAACATCTCGTTATGGCTTTTATGTTTTCGAGTATCTAATTTCTCTCAAGACAATTCACACGTTCAAAATGCACTGATAAAAAAATATAATTATTTTTTTTTTTGTAAACAAAGAGAGCTATCTTTAAATGCTTTTTAGCTGATCTTTGCTAAAAAATTCCAAGGAAAAAAATCAGAGGGTGCCCTGGCAACGGAGAAGTGCTTATCGCTGCAAAAAAATCGCCAAGCCAAGTGCTCGGACAAAAAAGCATCCAATTAAAGCATAATTCCCACAAATCAAACACTTCGATCTCATAGACTTTGTAATGGGACTTCCCATTCTGCTGATAAGACTAATTAGAATCATTTTTGATAAGCTTCTGGGTTTATAAACTTTGATCTCATCAATAGATCTTGGAGATGTTTTTCCAAAGTTGCAACAATGTTTTTAAAGTCATTTCCTTCGGGGATTTTTTCAAATGTTTGCTTTAATTAGTGGGAAATAATATAGAAAGTATTAAGACCTTAAAAAAAATATGTAAAATATTTTAAACCTATCCCCCCTTGAAATTATTTTTATATTTTTTTGGCTTATCTTTTTTCTAGTTTTTCACGTGAAAAATGCCTGTTTTTCCTGCGCAGGTGCAACACACCCAAGTATCCTCTCCCTTTGCTTTTGCCCCTCACTTTCATCGGCCCTCTCCTTTCCATCCAGACATTCGGTATTTGTTTAGCTGCGTCCCAATGGAGACAATGGAGAACTCGAAACTCCCGATAGAGGAAAATGCCTAAAAGAATTTTCTTTCCGTTCTGTTTCCACTTTTCCACATTTCGATTTCCAGCTGCTGTTTGTTCGGAGATTTAGGGTTTTCTTTTTTATTTTTTGTGTTTTGTGTTTGATTTTCCATTGTTTGCTTGGTTGTGGCAGGTAAGAGGAGGCAGACATGCATTTCTGACATTTTTCCATCAAACGGTTTTGGTTTATTTCCAAGCCAGGTACATGATGAATACAAAGAAGACATAAACTAGAACCAGAATACAGGTTGTAGATTCAAAAACCTGAACAAATTCCATTACGCAATCACAATCATAAAAGAAATTTAGTTTTTTATGGTATAGGGAGAGAGGATCTATTTCAAAAGCTTTCTTTTCAAGGTGGGGCTTGTAGAAATACCAGAAATATCTTCAAGATAGTCTTTGGAGCTAAAAGAACAACAGTTTCCAACTCTAAAAATTGGTAAATAATATTCCCAAACATTTTTCCCTTCTAATTTTTGTCACACCTTAAAAAACACTAATTATCTTGGCTAAGCAAAGTCGAGAAACAAATTTCGATATCTGTGACTTGGTGATGAAATGAAAATACTTTTTCCATATAGAGATATACCCATGCCCGTCTGCATAATTGTGAGATGTAAGCCTGGGAAAATCTTTCGCCTGAGTTGTGGAAGTTATGACGAGAGAAGACACACAAAAGCTACAAAGCTACAGATTTTTATGTAATGCATCATTCCACATTCGAATAATTAACATTTTGCCTTCTTTTATTTTTTTTGTTCATCTGTGGCTTCTTCTCTGCCCATCATCATCATTATCAACATGATTATTATTGTGTTCATCATCGAAATGATTGCCAGAGTTTCGTGAGAATGCGCGACTTAATTGAGTTTCAATAAAACGTTTTAATTTGGCCAAGAGAGGAGGAGGCCAACCGAAAACCTGGCTAAAGGAATTTTGTACGCCAACGCCTCGACTAAAAAATAAATAAAAAAAAAAAATACAAAATGGGTGCAAAAGGTAGAGCATAAAAGGGTTTCCAATACAAAAAAAATATAAAAACAGGGAAAAAAAAAAGAAAAGAATGTAAAATGCAAACGGAAAGCACAATAAATATTCGCTACGCTTTTGGAAGACACTGAAACAAATCAAGGGGGTAACCTAGTAATACTACTACAAATAATATTAATAATAAAAAGCTTAAATGTGGCTCAGAAACTGAATAGCTTTGAAGAACTATTTATTTCAATATTTTCTATATATTTAGATTAGATTCTTTTTCCTGAATATTTCTCTCCCTTTATTCCAAGATCTCCTCCTTGGATGGCCTGCACTCTTCCCTTGCTTTTTTAAGTTTTATTTTTCCCTCCTTTTTTTCCGTTTCTTGGGGAGCAGCTTGTGTAACTCAGAAAAGCAATCAGAGCAGGTTGCAAACAAGTTTTCTGTTCGAACTTCGAAACTTTTCAACATCCAAAGGATGAAATATATATATACTCTATATATATATTAAATAAAAAAAAATGGCCGCCCCAAAAAATGTGTCATCCACATTTGGGATGAAGATTTCCTTGAATACGATTTTCCATTGTCATTTCCTTTGGATCTTCGACCGTAACTCCATGTCCAATGTGCTTAATGATCAGTTAATTAAAGTAATTGCAGCTTTGAAATAATGCTTTTCTACCTTCTCTCCTCTTTTCTTTCGTTCAAGAGAAGAAAAGAATAAAAGAAGGTAGGAGGCAGGAGGCAGGAGGCAGAAGAAAAGAAAGCAAAAGAACATTTTCAAGTGCAAAGCGTGTGAGCGAAGAGTTCAAATAAAAAACGTAAATTATTCTG
This sequence comes from Drosophila monieri, assembly GCA_035047585.1. NCBI lineage: Eukaryota > Metazoa > Arthropoda > Insecta > Diptera > Drosophilidae > Drosophila > Drosophila monieri. The sequence goes on along the minus strand of JAWNPJ010000061.1, from coordinate 5,506,806 downwards.
GATTGTTTTGAGAGTGTGTGAGTGAGTGTGTGTGTGTTGTGTGTTTAGAACAAAAAATAAGAAAAAAAATTAATAGGAAGAAGCAGCACTTAAAAGTGCAATTAAACAAAAGACTTAGGCAACGAACTTGAATTATTGAAGAAACTTATTTTTTTTGTTTTTTTTTCTCACAAGAAAGTTAATTCACTTTCTGGCTCACAAATTAATTAAAATAAATACAATATTTAAGAGATTAATTATATAGGAAATAAATTAATATTTTTTAAGTTTTAAAATAATTTTTTAATATTTTGAAAATGCATCTTTTTGGCTTTCTCTATTATTTCTTTGTTAGTTTCTTGGCCAACTAACTGACTCATCAAAAGCCACGAAATAAAAAGCAGTTAGAGCAGCGATCGTTTTCGAACATCAAACGAAAATTTCCGCCCAAGATGTATCTCTGTATAAGACTCGAAGTAGAAATGTTGCTGCTCATTAACATGTCATAAACCGCAAGTAAGAAATGCTTTTGTGGCTTTTTATTTCGTTTTTGGTTTTGTTTTTGTTTTTGTCTGTTTTTTAACCGTTTTTCTCATTTCGCCATATAAATCAAACTCATTGTTCTGATCCGAGACTCATATAATTGAACAAAAACAACAAAAAAAGTAAGAAAAGACATGACATTTGACATGAATAGGCCACTACGGGGAGGAGGGAAACAAAATCAACAAAAATGGACGTTTGTCGTGAAAAACTGCATCAAACTGTAGCAATCAAGTCAATTAAACAAACAAGAAGACAGCCAAAAAATACAGAAAAGCCTGATCGTAAAAGCCAAAAAATAAAAATGGCCAAAAGAGAGATACAAGAGAAAGAAAAGCCAAGGAAACATAATCATTGAGCTCTGAACCAGAGCAATTCCAAATCAAGACAATGTGGTAAATGGATCAAACATGGATCAGCCGAAAATACGATCCGAGGATCAGTTGCGAGGAAAGAGACGGCGTGGAGGCGCAGAAAGAGAGGCCACTAATAGCTCAAGCTCAAGACAAAAGTTCAAAGCGATCTTATCGCCTCGCACAAGAAATACAAAAAAAAAAAAAAACAAACTACAATCCCGATCATGCAGAAAGCCAGAGAGAAAGAGGCAGGGCGATAGCATCTGAGAGAGAGGGCAATATATACACATGGCCATTGGCTTGATCGTGCCTTTGATGATCATCACAAAAAAAAGACTTAAAAAGCAAGACAGCCAAGCCAAGACACTGGGAGTTTAGAGCTGGAGCTAAGCTTTTATGTAATTGCCCAAAGATAGTTGCAGAAGAAACGGAGATCGGTTGACATGTGTAATCTCGGCTACCCGAGAAGAATTGGTCAGAAGAAAGCCAGAGAACTAACTTGGCTTTAATCCCATAAAAATATTTAACTTTAAACCCAAAAGTAAGACTTTTTCTCCTTCTAGAACCATAAAATAATCTTCTCGAACATGACTCTGTCAAATGGAATGCAATTCGATCTGTTTTTTATGGTTTTATTACGTTTTTTATACGTTATGTGAGTTGTTGCAATGATTTTTAATTATGCCAGGCCATGTCTCGTCTCTGCTTCGGCCATCTCTCCAGTGTTTTAGACCGTTTTTGGGTATCTCTCACTGGCCCGCTTCACAGACTCGTAAAAATTGTTGACGACAGTCTGTCAAAATATATGGATATGGATATAACCCGACTTCTGGGACATGGACTCTCTATTTATAATAACTCAGGCAGAGTTATGCGTTGCGTACGTGCCGTTTGTTTTCGGCCGCATTTGATTTATTGCAGAGACAACAAAAAAAACAGAAATAGACAAAAAAAATACAAATACGTCCAAATGCGACAACAGAAACAACAAGATAGTGAGGGAATATATACGTAGAAACCCGAAAACGAGGCGAAACGAGTGAAAAATCATGCGAAACCCCATCCAAGGCACGAACTTTTAAAAAATAAAAAAAAAAAAAATAAGAAGACGGAGACTCCCAGAGCCCAGAGACTGAGTCGTTTTTGGGTTCAAAGCGATTTGCCAGGAATGTCGCTCGACAACGAGCCCGATTTGATTTGATCCACCGAAGACACAGGAGATTGCGAGCTAAAAACTCAAACTAAAAGACTCGAAAGACTCTAAAAGTAATACACAGGGAAAAATATTCGACTTTTAGATAGACTTTTTCAAAGGAAAACCTTTATAATTCGCTATTTCTTCACTAGAACTTGATCCTTAAAGCCTTTTCTGCTAGAAGTGCTTGGGAAATTCTAGAATTCTATCTTCAAGAATAAAAACAAAGGCTTAAGCTTAATTATAAGCCTTTTTAATTATTTATTTATTTTTTAAAACTTTTCTAATATATTTTTTTAAAGGTTTTTCATACATTTTTCTTTAAATTAAATGCTTAAGCTTTACCCAACTCAAGCAGAGTCTCTTTAACAACCTTTCACCCCCTTAATTTCTCTCAGTGCCTGAATCAAAGACATCCCATCCATCGAGGATTGTGCGGGCGCCTTTGTCTGGCCCGCAAAAGTTTTTGAAAAAGTTGCCTCTCTTTCTCTGTTTTATTTCTTCCTCCTTTGTCTCTTCCCGTCTAGACGAATTTCAACAGAAAGTCTGTATGAACATTTTCTTGGATGCTTGTGCGTTTTTCTTGCGGAGAAGACTGTCTCCGCGAGTGTCCTTGAAGTGTCTTTCGATTGACACACATACATATATGCAAATGGGATATTTGTTAGGAAATCTATGGTACTTACGCGCAGAATGTCTTGCCGTTGTTTTTCGTGATGCAGGTGCCGCCATTTTGGCAGCCCAAGCTCGTACAGGAAACGGACACCAGGGCAGTATCTGAAAGGATAATTAGAGATGGTACTTTAGTTGAAAAAAATTATAATTTTTTTTTTTTGTGAAAAATATGGTCAAGCAACCCGAACTCCTATAGCTCTATGTTGGAGCTGGCCAACTTGTCGCCCATTTATGTCTACTTAACATGCCACATTGTTGCAGAAACGAGAAGACAGGACAGGGAAAACATTCTACTTGTTAAGGCTGCGACGGAGCGGAGTATCTTTGTATCTGTGGGATGCCTTTTAAGGGCAAACGGGCGGCATGTCAAAGTCATCATTGTTGGCTTTTTTTTTCTTCTTATTTATAAAAAAAAAAAACGACTGGCAATCACAGACAAAAGGTTCACTGCACTTGAACCGGCCAGCGTTGCAGAAATTCTACATAATATTCCGTTTTTCGGATAAGAAAGTCCCCACCCAGCCCCCTCGGCGAGTGTAAATTGAAACTTGTGCAATGAAATCAAATAAATAGAACAAATTATGCTTATTCCATTGAAAAAAATAAATGCAAAAAAAAAGAAACAACATATACGAATATCTGACACAGAAAATTAAACAAACGAAGCCGCTCCAAACCAGCCAACCTCTGAGGTTCTTCCACAAAAAAAAAATAAAATAAACATAAAATATGAATTTATTTATAAAGATATGTGTGTGTGCGGCTATATGTTTGCTAATTGGGCGTGTGGCGATTTCCTGCCCCTGCTATAAACCACATATACATATTATAGGAGAAGCGAAACCCAAATCAGCGGCTCTCGGTTCATTTTCGAGGCGACGACAATAAGTTTTGATTGCCCCCGTCAAGCCCGGAGATAAATAAATCGCTTTGTCTGCCGCCACAGCCATGGGTGGGGGCTAGTAAAAAAAAAAAAAAAAAAAAAGAGAGGAGGGGGCTCTACCCCTTAACCCATGCTCCCACCACCAAGGGTACAATGGGTGGCCACTGTGCCTGGCCATAAGCCACAAGAAATTAAAGGCTCAAAGGGCTCAGGGAGTTGCGGAAAATCCAATCGATTTCGGGAAATATTATTTATTATTTTTCAGAAGTTTATGATTAAATAATATTTATTTTTGCTATTTATCTGTTTTTTTTTACAATTTAGGGTCATAAATATATTAAACTTGAAGTAGTTTAATAAATAAAATTTAAGAATTAAATAAAAAGATTTTTTAAAGAGGTTTTTCAAAGGAAAATATGTCACAAGACATATTTTAAGTGTTTAATATTTTATTATTATTTTGTAGTAATATTTTTAAGTTTTCAAACAAATATTATCCCTAAAATAATAAAAATAATATATAATCTTGGTATAATTTTCTCGCAGTGCCTGTCCGACTCCTTGAAACATTGATGATCGATGGCTTGAGGAAAAGACGTGGCATAAATCTCCGAGATACAGATACTCGCACAGGCAGATACTTACAAAAGATATATGCAATATATGGACAATAAAAAGGGGGGCCTGATTAACAGGCTAATGACAATCCATAAATAAGCCGACGAAGAAGGCAAATAAATAATAAAAAATGGATAAAAAATATATAAAACTCTGCATTGAGTCACAGGCCATGTGTGCATAATAATATTGCAAAAGTTTATGCAAAAAAAAATAAAAAATATATGAGGTTGCAGTGGCATGCTCTGCATTTGATTGTCTTCATTTGTTCACTGACTTTTTCAGCTCACTGTGTGTGTTGTGGCTTTTTGTGTGTAAACTAATTGACCTCAATTAGTGTAAAAAAAAAAATGTTAAAAAAAAAATTATGCAAAAAAATATAAGGAGGGAGAGTCATAAATCTAAAAGCGCAATCATAAAATGTAATTGGGTTGGCAATTGGGATTTTTATTGGGATCATTTTTAGGGGGTTAGTAAAATATTTAATTTGGTTTATTTATAGTTTTTTTTATTATTTGATTTATATTTTACAAGTATATATATTTTTTTATTTTTTAAATAAAAGGTTTCTAGATTTTTTTAAGACTTTCTTTCTAAGAAATATTTAAGAGTTCTGTTTGGATGAAATTTATTATTTAATTATATCCTGTTTTAGTTTAAAAATTGTTTAGTTTGTTTTTTTCTAAAAAATTCTATTGTTTAAAGCCCTTAAACTATTTAACTTTAAATCTTAAAAAAAAAACTGCCTCGCTTGATTAAACAATTGGGGAACTAGGCTTAAATAGGTGTGGTTCCCATTTAATTAATTTGCCAGAAAAAAAAAAACTTTTTTAAATAAAAAAAAAAGTGTGAAAGAGAGGTGGGCAGCATGCCTGTTAAAAAGAGACGGCAAAAAGCCACTCTGGCATCAACAAGCTTCGGCTTTGGCGCTTAAAACGCTTCATCGACAGAGCGTGAAAAGATTTTTCAGGTACTAGCATTTTTTTGTCTGATTTTTTTTTGTATTTTTTATTGCGTGTGATTTAGTTCACATGTAAAATTAACGTATTTTTTTTTGGGCTGGTATTTATGCGGCATTTAAGCAGACAGCGATGCCTGCACTGCGAACAAATGAGCTGTTAATTGCTCGACTTGGCCCGAACCGAGCTAAGACCTAATTAAACCTGCTCGCCGATATGTGTAATGGAGATACGTAGTTAGTTGGATGGTTACTTGCTTGCTTAGTTAGATGGATGGATGGCTAGATATATGGTTGGTTAGTTTTTTATTTCTTGTTTGTTTTTTTTTTTAGTTGTTTTTATTTTTTTTTCTGTAGTAGGGGCGGAAAATCGAGTCACGACATTTTACAATCAACGATGAAAGCAGGCGTGACTGTGACTTGCAAATATCCGTGATTGTGATCGATGAAAATGACAGGAAATCCCACTAAATGTTGCAAGTAATAAGACCAAGTTATTTCCATTTTTTTTTTGCCAGAGTTCGAAGGCAATGAAAAAGTGATTGATTTTGCATAAATTTTAAAAGGTAGTTGGGATGTATGAGGTATTTTTTTATAGAAGAAGAATAATTATGCTTTTGGAGTTAATTTCAGGAAATAATTTAAGACATTTTTACATTATTTATTAAAGAAAAAATTATTTAAAAGCTAAAATTTGATTTTATTTTATTAAAAAAAAAATTGTAAGAGAAATATACAGTTTCTAAATAAATATTAAAAGCTTGTATAAATATTTGTTTATATTTTTTAGTCCGTTAAATATAAAATATCTATTAAGGGCAGTAAATATATATATAGTTTAAGCTTAGAATTATATGAATAATAAATAAAAATCTCATAAATATTACAGACATCCTTACCCCAAAACCAGCCAATTAAAAGCTCCTATCAAAAAGCCATTAAATAAAAAACATAAAATGCTTCCCTTTGTGATAATTACAACTTGTCTAAAAATCAATTAACATACATTTAGTTTTTTATTACATATTTTTTTATATTAATTTGCTTTTTATTCAATTAAAAAAACAACAAAAACCTCAAAGCCCTAAAGACAATAATCAAGTCAGACCCAGTTCGGCGCTTATCGAATTTAAATTTTTCGCATTACCGCACTAAAAAAAAAAAAAACAAAATACAACAAAAAGTAATATGAATTTAAAACAACAATGGTGGAAAAAACAAAAAAAAACAAAAAAAGTAGCAACGCTATCAGCATAATAAGCAACAACAGCTGCGACAACTAAAACAAACAACAACAAACACAAGAAAACTAAAACAAGAAAAACAGCAACAAAAAACCAAACCACGGCCAAAAATTTCTCACGCTTTTCTCTAGCGAACAAAAAAAAAAAATTATAAACAGAAAAAAAATATATACAAAATAAATAAGCAAAAAAAAAATAAATATTAAAAACATATCAGCAAGAATGCCACCAAGTGGTGCAGATATTTTTATTAAAAAATATATATTAAAAATAAATATTAAAAAGACAAATATTTTTCATTGAGATTTTATTTAAATTCTTGCTTATTTTTGCATTTATTTTTTTAACTATAAGTGCTACTGAAATATGAAACATTATTGGATCCCTGGGGGAAGTGTTATCTTTCTTCCACAAACAATTATTATTCCCGCAGGCTTCCCGGCCCATTCTTATCTCAAATTTTCAACTTTTTTCTCAGGCTTCCCTTCCTTATAATTTTTTATTTTTTTTTATTTTTTTGTGACTATTTCGTCAAGAATTGCAATTAAATATTTATCTCAAATTAATTGTGAAATTAGGTTGCGTTTAAAAATAGTTTGAATTAAATATTTTTATCAATTAATATGCTTTTTATGCAGTTTTTATGCATAAGCTATACTATGTAAGATAATAAGTACATTTTTGCGTCGCAAATTATGAAAATGCATTTTCCGATAAGCCATTTTCCAAGCCAAGACACAACTCTTCCAACGATCATCGACCCATTCATTAAAAAACAAAATTGTTCCTCAATTGTTTACAAATTGCTGCGTGGGTGTGTCGCATAAAAAAAGAGCAATAAAAATAAAATAAAATAAAAAAAGTGCGGGGGTGAAGTATATAAATACTTTACCTACATAAATGTAATGTTAATGGGAAATAGAAAAGAATGGAGAAAAAAAATACACAAGTGGGGTGGCAATAATAGGTTTTTTTTCAATAAAAAATTATAGTTTTTCAAGTAAATTATATTTATTTATTTTTACTATATATTTATTATATTTTTTATATTTATTATTATTTTTTATATTTATTATTATTTATTATATTTATTTTATATTTTTTTTATTTAGAAGATCAAGTTTTTGGTTGGAAATCATTTTTAGAAAATTACAATTTTTAAACAAAAATTAAGAGGATTTATATTCTATACTTTAAATATCATTATTATCTTTATATTAAATATTTAATAAATATTATTATATTGTTTTTTTAACTATTTAGTAAAATTTTCATAAAATATGGATTTAAAAGTATAGATTTTTGCTTAAATTTTTATGTTTAAAAGTGAGCTATAATAATCTCTTTAAAAATCTCTTAAAAATATATATTAAAGAGAACTCTTTTCTAAGCCTTAAGCTTAAATATTTTAACTTAAATATTAAGAAATCTTAAAAATTGTCCCTAGCTTAGAGTTTCTAGCTTAAAACTTAGACAAATACCTTCTAAAAAAAACCCAAAAAAAAATGTAATATTTTTTTCTATTATTATTCTGACCACAATTGTTGAAAAAGCCGATAATAGCCGAGGTGGCCAAAAGGGGGCACCGCCAAAAGGGAGGTATATGGTGGCATGCAGAGGCGTTGTAACAGCAGCAGTGCCAGAGACAGGGGGCAGCAGGCAACAAAATGCGGAAAGATTGTAAAGTGTTAATGAAAAAGTAGCCGCAGCTCTCGATCGTCTGAAGAGAGGCGGTGGAGCAGTGGGGCGTGGCATGGCTGGGGCAGGGGCAGGGGCAGCCAAGTCGTAAAACGAATAAACGAGTGTGGGAACCGACGACAAGCCAGCAGCAGCAGCAGCAGCTGAGGCAGCAAACCTCTTTCTTTGCTCTTTTTGGGTTATGTGGCATGGAATTTTTGTTGCCTGCCCCCTTCCTCCCTCCCTCTATTTCTTTCTTTTCTAGCTCTTTCTCTTTCCTTTGCCATATATCTAGCTCTTTCTATCGTTTCTCTGAAGCGCCTGAAAGCTTTTGATAGATTAATAGGCCACTGTCGTCGATGATAGCAAAAAAAAACAAATAAAAAATAAAATAAAATAAAATAAAAAAATAGAAAAAAAATAGAAAATCTGTTTGGAAGACTCGAGCCCAGTCAGTCATTCAGTAAGCAAGTAGCACCCCCCTTTTTCTAACCCCACCCCTGTAATTTGTTGCATGGAACTATAGAGGGAGGAAGTTTGTGGTTTTTGTGGTCTAAAAAAAAAAAAAAAAAAATTAGAAAAAAAAATTGGTATTGCAACATATGTTGAAATAGATTTCGGATTAGAGGGATATTGTTAAGGAAACTGAAATATATTGTATATTTTTAGAGAGGGGGGTCTGGGAATGTGGTTTGTGGAGTTTACTGATGGTTCTTTTTTTTTTTTTTTTTTTGTCTTTCAGAGTTTTTTTTAAGGAATTTAAACTTAAATTTAGTTATTTAAGAGACTTTAGAAGAGGATATTATTGAGTAAAAATTAGGGATAGTTTTCTAGTTTTTCTAGAACTAAAATAATATTTATTTTTTAGCCATAAAAGAGTTGGAATATTTTTGGAATAAATACTAAAACAAATACAAAAAATGTATACTTCTAAACCTTTTTTAAAGAATTATAATTTACTTAACACCTGGTATAAATATTTCTTATTTTTTTTTTAGAATTAAGAGTTTTTTGAAAGAAAAAAAACAAGTGAACCGCCAAGTGGAAAAAATGAAGGGAAAATGTTCACAGTTGAGCGACGTTTTCCACTTGATGATCGTCTTGGTCTTCCAGTCTTCCCCCTTCCTCTTCTCCTCCCCCACCCCCTCTTCCCTTATATAGTAAGTACATTTTCTTAGCATTTTGTATCTTTTTTTTTCAGTTCCCTGTTCTGTGTTCACATGAGAAGCGCGGAGATTATTAGCATAATGCTTAACCAAATGAAAGATAATATTATGGAAAATAATTGACCTACCCTACGATGTAATCGAGTGCATGATCACAGAGGAGGGTGGGGGGGGATGGTATAGTGGGCGGGGTTGACAGCCCTTGGAAAATACAGCTGCAGTTGTAAGTATTCTATTTTTCCTGTTTTCCTTTTTTTTTGGGTAATTGAAGTGCACTTGAAAACATATGCGACACCCTCGCTAGAAAGAGAGAGAGAGAGGGGAAGAGAGAGGGAGATAGAGAGAGAGAGAGTCACCCTCATTTTGTGGGAAGAGTTCAAAAGGTCGAGGCTGAAGGAAAAATACGCGCCAATTTTGAAAAAGAGCAGGCCAAGCAGGCCAAGCAGGCCGAGCAGGCGCACTCACAGATACTCCAAATAAACACAGATGCAGATACTTTACACACACAGACACACAGATACACAGGAGTAGGGATATTGAAGTTTTTAGTTACAAGAGACATCTCATCCAAAAGGGTTGCTAGCTGCCTCAAAATCCATAAAAATAATGGCATATGAATGATATTATCCCTCTCTCTCCCTGTCTCTCTCTCTCTCTCTCTCTATCTCTATCTATCCCCTTCTCACTCTCTACTTTAAATAAACTGAAGCATTTAACACTTCCGGCAGACAGCAACAACAACTTGGACAGCGTGTGAATGTTTAGTTTAAGTTCCAAAGGGAATAAAAAATAATAATAATAGTAAGATATTCGATTCATATTTCATTAACAAGTCTGCTAATTCCTCTCTCTTGTATCTGGGGAGAAACGGTTCTTTTTATGCAAATGCCAGTGCTAAGGGAAAAGGCAAAGAGAAAGATGCATCCGCAAGATACAAAAGCTTAATCGGTGCTAAGTGATCGCTTCGACTGACGTTTTTCGGATGAAGTTCAAGAGAGACAACCAGATACTAATGAGAACAAGATATTGCATCTGTAAGATATCCTTGGGGTGTATTTTTTAATTTTTATTTGGCTGAGGCTGAGGACTCTTTCAGGAGGGGGAGGGACCACCCTGAAGGAAATGTATCTCATCCCGTATCGTATCTGTGGGATATCGAAGCAAACCGCAGATTATGCAAGCCAAAAAGTATCTATGCCTCACTTGAAGTCAACCACTCACTTGAGCTTCACATCCACCTTACCTACCCCGCCCAACCCCCTTCTTCTTCTGTGGAGTACCTCTCTTCTGGAGATTTGTGGTGATGGAGAAATCAAGAAGAAGAAGAAGAAGACCAGACCAGACCAGACCAAAAGTCGCAGCAATTTCAGTTTCAACTCGAGAGAAGAGGAGAAGTCGACGCGAGGAGCACTCCGATCGGCGACTGTCGTCGATCCGCTCAAGTGTATATAATGATGATTGTCATTTTTCATTGCCTCCTCCAGAGGGGTGGGGGAGGGGCGGATGAGGCTAAAGAACTTGGCCAAGAAGTCAGGAGAGACTGAAGACTGAGCCCGAAGACTGGGGCCAGGAAATCGTAAATTTGTCTAATGCTGGTTTTCACGAAAGAGAGTTAGTCGATCGGAAAGTAAAGGGTTTTTCTTCTAAAAAATTACATTTTTTTTATTTCTACTTAAAATAAAAGTATATACAAATTTTTTAACACATTTTTTATTTAATTTTTTTAATTTGAAATAAGAATTATTAGATTAAGAATATTTTGATAAACTTTTTAGGACGGTAACATCTGTAACAAATATTTCAAAAAATAAAAAAAATTATTAATTTTATATTTCTATGCATTTTAGTTAAATATTTTTTTATATGAAACTTTTATAGTTACAATATATGTTTTTATATTTTAAACAAAATATTTTTAGTTAAGCTTTTAGGCCTTTTTAAAAATCTTACAAAGAACATTTAAAAAAAACCCTTTACGGAACTCACAACTATAAGTAATAAAAATGTTAAAATTAAAAAACATTTTGTAAAAAATATTAATTTTAATTTTTTAAGGCTTCCCTAAATGCTGTTTTCCTTGAATTTATTTCTCATTAAAATTTTGTTTTAAAGCCTAAAACACTAATTTAATAAATAAAACCATAAAATTCCTTAGTAACTTTTTTATTTCCCAAAACTTTCCAGAAAACAAGTTTAAAAATGTTTTTTAAGCTTAAAAATGTAAAAAAAAAAATGTTTTTTAAATATATATATATTTTTAACTACTTCCCTTAAAAACTTTAACCAACAAAAGCTATTTAATATTTTTTTTTTACATAAAAAAGAAAACGGAACACAAGAGATATCCCATCCCATGGCAACAAATCGCGTGCATTTAGTCGATCGGGGCGAATGGGGCGTGGCAGCTGGCCAGCCTAAAAGCCTGGCCTGGCCCTGGCCGAAGACGAAGACGAAGATGGCCAACAAGACGACGACGACGACGAAGAAGAAGAAGACAAGACCAGGCCGAAAAGAAACCAAACCAAACCAAACAAGACAAGACACTTTGGGTAATATCTATAAAAATTGTTGTTGGTCTGGCTTTTGGACCAGGGCTTGGGAAAAAAATAAAAAAAAAAAAAAAAATACAACAAGGGCGGGGTGGAGGAGGCGTGGCCACAGGAGAACAACAAGAAGAAGAAGGGAAGAAGCAAGAAACAAGAAGGTTGGAGGGGTTCGTTCGGTTCATTTCGCTTTGCTTCTTTCATTTGTTCTTGTTGTGTCGTTTTCTTGGCTTTTTGAGGTTGTCAGCCTTTTTTTTTTTTTAAGAAAATGCACTAAGAAATTTAAGGGGTTAATTTTAAATATTTTTTTAAAGGATTTTTAGGCTTCTCTCTTTTATGCTTTTAAGGAAGCTTTTAAGGCTTTCTTAATTCTTTATAATTAAAAATTGATTTTAAAATTATTTATAAAATATATTTAAGCTTTTTTTTAATTCAAATTTTATTTAAAGCTTTTAATTTTTATTTTTTATATTTATTTTTAAAATCTTGGCTTTTATTGTTTCTTTATTCTTAGATTTTCTTTTATTTTTAATTATTAAAAAATAAGGAACTATTAAAAAACATATATTTAATTTTTAATGTAATTTTTTTAAGCCTTAAATCATTAAAATTAGCTTAAAAAATGAAGAAAACTATCCATACCCGGCACTTGGGTCTAGAAACCTTCCCTAACCTCATTTTCTCTCTCTGTACACCTTTGCCTTATTTTTCTTGCTCTTTGCCTTCTTCATCTCCCTCTTGTTCTTGTTCTTCTGCTCCTGTCCCCTGGCTCTGGCTACGATCGTGTTCAAAGAACAAGACACACAAAGTGTAGACGAAGAAAACCCAAACAGAAGAAAGAGACTGGCGAGGAGTGGGGTGGAATGGGGAGAAGAAAAAATAAAAACTTGTTCGGTCAGTGCGTCCGTTTGTATGTATCTTGTAGATACAAGGCGGCTCAATTGTATCTGTATCTGTATCTGCCGACCAGAGAGTCGACCATAAAGAAAACTCATTAAACTGGCCATGGCAGGGCGCACTAATTCGCTTGAGTTTCAGGTCTCTCTCTCTCTCTGTCCTCGTCCTCATCCTCATCCTCAGTTAAGAGTTCAGTTCAGGCCATCATTAAAAGTCAATAAACAGAAAAAAAAAGAAGAGAGATTTTTAGAATCCATAGAATCCATGGATTTCTAAGCGGATTTAATTGCAACACACAGACTCCGATGCGATGACTGTTTTCATAATTAGTTTAGCGAGAAGTTTGAAAAAGAAAACCAAAGAAAAGGAAAAATCTCAATTCATTTCTTCGGAGACCGTCTTCCGAGCCATTTCAGGCATTTTCCCAAGAGGAAAAATCAAGCTTGGGAAAATTGTATTTATTTTTTTTGCAATGATGACGATCATGATTTATCATGTTTATGCAATGGGAAATAATACTAAATAATACTGAATAATAAATACTGCAAATATCAAAAGAAATTCTACCTGATTCTCATCTTCAAGGTGTGTCCCGAAAACAGGATCACCTCGCAGAAACGGAACTGCTTTTGCCTTAATTTTTTTTTTATTTATTTTTTTTTAGCCATATCAAGTGACCAGGCCAACAAGATTCCTCTTCACATATATATACATAATTTTTTTAATCAGTTACAGGTTTTTTCATTTTATTTTCTGGCCGAAAAGGAAAAGGAGCAACAGCAAGTTTAACACTTGAGAAATTAGCATCGCCTGCCACTTGATTTCATATACCGTTTTTTTTAATTAAGTCTTCTTAAGTTACTGATGGGAAAGTTATACTTTTTTTCGTTGTTGTCTTTTGGTCCACCACGGCGGTGTCGATTAATTAATAAATGTGACAGTAAATGGTCGATAAGTGGATGTCTCGGAAATTAATTGAAATGCCGAAAAAAAAACGGTCGGGAGAGCAGGAGAAATTTTTTATGGCGGCGTCCTTGAAAAGGCTCTTTTTTTAGGTTGAGTCTTATGAGTCGTGGGAATTGATTTGCTTTTAATAAGTATTTTTTGAAGTCCACATGATACTTGAATTAATGAATTCCGCATTTAATGACAAATTTATGCAAAAATTATGCAAATTAAACGTCAAGTAATTGACTTCTTGGCTCTCATAATGCACCTCACAGCAACCCATGGCTAATTGTTATTCCATTTGTGGCTTAGAATTCTTTAAAATTAAATAATTAATAGTTTTAAGTAAAAGTTATTAATAATTTAACAACAGGATGTACATATTTGGTTTGAAGAAGGGATGAGATATTCATGAAAAGGTATTAAATAGTAGATTTGTGATTGAGTAAGGTCACATTAATTTTTCATAAATTTTTATTTGTCATAAATTGATTATTTTTTACTATTTTTCATGCTTTTATATTATTATTGTTTTTTTCTTCAATGTTTTTAGGAGTTTTATGAAGGGAATTCTATGTTTTTTATTGTTTTTTTCTAAACTTTGGTCACTTTAATCTATAAAGTCTTTATATTATTATTATTTCATACTAAATATTACATACTTTTTTCATATAAAAACCTTTTTTAAGACCTGGATAAGCGTAATAGCCTCTTCCTAGCCCCTTCCTCACTTTATGGAACAGTCTTTAAAATAGAAAAACCCTTGAAAACCCTCCTTTTCCCTCCTTTATAACCATTAAATTTAGTTACAGTTCCGAGCAATGCAACTTTATGTGGATATGATCATAAAATGCACATTTTACGATCCATAAGCATGTTCTTGCTCGTCCCGGAGAGTGTCTAGGAGGGCCCAATTAAGGAGCCGCCGCCGTGTGCGTGACTTACAAAAGTCAAAAACTATATATATAGAATATATTTAGGGTGCAGGATACAGGAAATAGCTAGAGAGAAGCGGCGGCAGCACAGCCTGGCGGTGGAAAAAGATACAAGCCATCGAGTATCTGAGAGATTCAATGGTTCCTGCTCTAGGTAGGCTCTGAAAAAATCAATCTGTCTCACTCTCCAGCTGTCTCGGTCGCTCCACAGACGCATTATCGTAATTTGATCTTTGGGCAAACAGCGTAAAAAGGACGCGCATGTGCAATATGTGCCAGGATATGCCAGGACATACACAGGGGTTGCTCTCCTGTCCTTCCTCCTGCTGTTTTAATTTTGGCTCCAGTGGCCCAGCTGTCGTTTATTCCATCCTCTATACATCTACCACGTATCCCTATCGTGTATATATTTTTTTTTGTGCCTGATGCCTTGAAATTGAATGCGGTGGTTGTTGTTGGTTCGGAGAACCGTTACGTTTGCCATATTAAAACCTGCGAAAAAATGTTTCCTACATGCAGGCGGCAAAAAAAATATCAAAAAAAAAAAAGAAGCAACCAACGCCTCGAAAAGGTAGTTTTTTAAAAGTTGAATAAACTTTCAAGATTGCAGCAAATCGAGCGGAAAAATTGGTATAATTTACAAATCTTTTTTTTTTGAGTTTCAAGAAGAGTTTTAAAGAGAAAAGTTGGGGAATTTTTAGGAAATTAGGGGGTTTTGTTTGATAATTTAGGTATTATTGGTTTTAGTTTATATTTTACCAAGGAAAGTGTTAGATTTTATGATAGTTTCTATAATAGATCAGTTATAGATCGTATTTTTATGTTTAAATATAATATTTTAAAGGTTTTTTTAGGGTTTAAGTTATAGTTTATATCATAAAAAATAAATATTACAAAAACAAGTAAAGGAATTTAAAAGAAAAGTATGTTTTTTTTCAAATATTTATCTCTATCCAACTATTTCTATCCTATTCCTATCCATATCTTTCATCCTAAAAATTTCCCCTTGAAATACTTTTCATTTTTTTTCAACTCTTTTTCTAAAAAAAAAAAAAACTCTCTCTATGATAATTTGATGCAATAATGTCTCTTTTTTTTTTACAACTTCCTTTGGCTAATTTCTTGCATTTTATGATAAATAAAAAATAAAAAAAAATGCAAAATAGTCGATCAAAAAATTGTGAGAAGAAAGAAACAGAGTTTAGGAGGCGGAAGCCCAAGAGAGAGTAGAGGAAGTGCCCAGGTAAGAGCTAAAGATACAATAGTTCAATGATCTTCAGAAGAAGAGGGTTCTGAAAATGATTATTTAATTGCTGGGAAAAATGATGGACTCCAGTGATTGATGAATAAATGGAAAGAAATCGGTAGAGTAGGCATCTCTTAGACTTTTTCTTATATCATTTTAGGGGCAAGTATTTGCTTCGTTTTCCTGAAAAGTTGAACCACAATTCCAGTTAATTTTTCGAGTTGGAGTTCCGCGGAAAGTTGACATTTGAACACGAAGGCGATCGACCCAAAGTACACCTACAACAGCTATTTGCTTTATGATTAGACAAGAGGGCCCAGAGCCAGAGCCCAGAGCCGTTCCATATGCAAATAATATTTCACCCTCTTATGTTTTCTTTTTTCCGTTTCCTTTTCATTTTCGAAAACTTGTCAAATAAAAGATATAGGAACTTACGTGGTATGTAAATACATAGATACAAATATATAGATACTTTTTCTAGTTTTTTTTTCTTTTTTTAAGTTTGAAAGGAAGTTGACCCATTGGAAGGTAAATACTAAGCTTTCATGGAAAAACCAGCAGAGGGTGGTAGGACTAGAAAGTATCTTTAAGATACATCTTCCTTTAAATATTTTTTAAAAACATTTTCCATTAAATCTTTAAACCTTAAAAAAAAAATTCGAAATGCCGTCGGTAATAAAAATCCATTTTAATTTTTCTTTTTCGAAAAAAAAACAAAAAGGTGGGCTTACAAATCTGAGAGAGCATGCGCAGTCAGCAAAAGCGCGAGAGAGAGAATGAGAGAGGGGGAGACCACGCGAGAGAGAGAGAGAGCGCAGCAAAGGAATGAAAGAGCGACCACCTGTCCGAAACTGGCAACAAAGCGAAACGAAGGAAGATACCAAAAGGAAGCCGAAGAATACAAGCCACGGCCAGGCTTGAATAGGAAAGGGAAGATCAGGAGAGGCAAGGAGCAGGCACAAAAAAAAAAGGGGGAAAAGGCAAAAACCAGAAAAAGGCTTAAAAATTCAAGTATTTAGGAAGTGGTTTAAGATTTAAGGATTTTGGGTTTAAAGGGTTTTTAAAGCAATAAAAAAAATAATAAAAAATTTTAAAGACAAGGAAACAATGAATTTAAGAAACTAAAAATTGAAAACTTATTTCAAAAATTATTTTAAAATGTTAATCTTAATTTTTTACACATTTTTAAATAATTGTTAGCTTTTAAAGTCAATTATTTTATATATTATAAATAAAATATTAATATTTTTAAGAATAACTAAAGGAATTTATAACATTTCCAATAATATTCCTTAAAATTAAGGCTCTCTGTTTAAATATTTAAACAAAAATATAGAAGTTAAGTTAAAAATGATCAAAAATAATAATATTAGTTCTTCAAAGTATCTTTAAGATACTATGCCTTTAGAGGAGACTTTCAAACCCCTTCATATCTTGAAACTCTCCTAACTTGGATCTTTGAGGTTGAAAAACATTCCCTAACAATTGGAAACTAATATCCCGAAAATGAAACGAAAAACCACGCAATATTTCCACGCTTTTCTGTTTTTTCCCAATATTCTCTTCCGATCTGTCCCTCGCCCACCACCTTTATCCTGGCTTCCCTTTTGGTCCTGCACTTCGTGATCGCTGGCTGAGTGGCTTTTGTTTTGTGATTTTTGGTCGATTTTCGTGGGTTTTTTTCGCTTTACTTACCAATTCCTCCTTGGACGGTGTTTGGCAAATTCGCAAACGCCAGCGTCAGCAGCAGCAGCGATGGCAGCAGCGACGCCGACCGGGGCAGAGCTAACATTTTGCTAAGAATCCAGGTGCTTACTGCTCGACAGCGACGTCGGCTGCGCTGCAACTGCATTGTAATCCAGTTTCCAGTTTACCAGTTTTTCGTTTTTCGTTTTTTTTTTTTCCTTTCTGTTTCTTAGTTTTTCTGTTTCTGTTTCGTCTTTTATGCTTTTTCGTTGTTTTTCCTTCCTTCACTCTCTGAGATTCTTTTGCTGAGTTTTAGTTTTTCGCTTTTTGAGTTTATTTTTAAGATATTTTATGTTATTGTTTAAAACACTTGTTTTTAGTGGGAGATCCTTTTTTTTTTTAATATTTTATTTAACTTGAAAAATTAAAAGCAGACGCTCTCCCGACGATGGCGACATTTTTTTTCTCATGTCATAACTTTAAACAGCAAAAAAATGGTAAAAAAAAAATAATATTTTAGATTTCCCTGTGGGAATTAATATTTCCTTGTTGCTGTGAGGATCGGAGCTGAAATTCAAATTCAAACCGACGCCACACGAGATGCTAGCTCGCTTGCTATCTCTTTCTCGCGCGCACACTCGACACTCACACGCACGCGTCCGGGCGCACACACACACACCGCCGCGCTTCTCGACCAACAAAAAGAAATGCTGTTAACCGAGCTAGTATGCACTTTTCCGTAAATCCTTTTATATCCTTTTTGGGAATTATTTATATTTTATTTCAAATCAGCGACTTATTTGGTTTGGTTGCGCTCTTGGAAGCGTTTTCGTAGCGTTTTTAAACGCCATATTCTCTGGCTCCTGTTTCGGTTGATTGTCGGTTGTTTCTTTTTTTTTGCCTTTTCGTTTGTAATTCGTTATCCTTGTGCAATCACTTTCAAAAAAAAATATAAATTTATTCGGTTTTGGATTCGTTTTATTGCGCTGATTGCTTTTATTTTTATTTCTTAATTTTTGTGTTATCCGTGCGTGTGTTTTTGTTTCAAATATTTTTGTGCTTGGTGGTTTTTACTTTTCAAACGAGCGCACACACGACCGCCAGCGCCGAAGTTCGTTGAGAAAAAAAAACACTGGAGCGGCCCAGCTGCCATCTGTTTGTATCGAAACATCGATAGCCCGATCGGCAGTATTTTCTGGTATTTTCTCTCCGGTCGCTCAGAGAGAGCATACACGTTGCGTATGGTGCAGCTGCGTGCGAGCGAGAGAGGAATACTGCTTTATCGATAGCTCGCAGCACTTGCGCTCTCTCTCGCCGATCCGACGCTCTCGCGCCATCGCGGCCTCTCTCTCGCTCTGTCGCTGCGGCTGCGCTTGACGTTCGCATGCACTCTTGCCGAATGCTCTCTCTCCCGCTCTCTCAGGCCTAACAGCAGGCTCTCTCTGTTAGAGATGCTCGGCTCTACTTGTTTCCGCTATATCTAGCACTTTTTAAGGGATTTATTTATTTATCTAACAAAAATGATTGTTTTGTTTGGGAAATGATGTTTTTAAAATCTTTTCTGCAAGAAAGAAAAATAATTTTATTAGCACCTTAAAAAAATAACTTAATATGCAATACTTTTTTGTATATTGTTTTTTGAATAAAAGTATAAAAGTATACTTTTTTGAATAAAATAAGTAAGGATTAATATAAGAAAAATAAAGCTTATAATCTTACATATTTTTTATATGTGAAAATAAATTGAAATATAGAATTTTATTTGTTTATTTACCATTTTTCCATCAAAGATCTTGCCCGACAGCTCTAATTCTCTGGTTCTCTTTGAAATACTGGTTTTCTCTCATGCAATTCCCGGCTTACGATTGAGCTGCACTTGCCTTTCTCATACCTTTACGTTTATCGATGAATATCGATAAGGAGTGAAAAGCGCGAAATTTAAATTGTGAAGATCATAAACCCAAATAAAAAATCAACACTTTTAGCATTTTGAAATATTTTATTTCATTCGTTTTTTTCTTGTATTTTTATTTCAACTAATTTGAGATTTTCTCGACTTAAGATTAAATGTAATCCTCGTTTTCCTTGCCTTTTGCCCGCAATTCGTTCTTAGTTCTTTTACAATTCGTCCTTTTTCCCTTTCCTTGCATTCTGCACTTCACAATTACAATTTTTCGGTAATTATTATAATTTACTTGGCTTAGTAGGATTTTCATTTAATTTTTTTTTGTTTTTTTTTTTACTTTTATCATTTCATTTTTTTTAACATCTATGTAATTGAACTCTTAATTGAATCGTTTGACAATTTATCCAAAAAAATTGAACATGTTTTTTGTTTTCAACTCTGATTTATTTGATGATTTATCCTGTGTTGTTTTTATTTTTAAATATTTTTTTTTTTGTAAAAAGCTCTGCGCAATAGCCCAAGGAAAGAATATAGAATAGATTCGATTGAAAAAAATCAACGTAAATGAGAAACATTTAAAGCATTTTCTTTTTTTTTCGGTATATTAGTCTAGATAAATACGTATTTTTATATTTTAGACAAAAAAAAATTGGCTTAATGAATTAAGAACCCAAAAAGGAATCATAAGGCAGCATTTTGTGTTAAAATTTTTACGCTTTACATTTACTTATCGATTTTTTATTCAATTTTCATTTTTGGTAGATCGCTCAAATGTTTTACAAATTCTTGCTAAGCTTGTTTTGTTCAAATTTGTTTTGTTTATTTTTAAAACTGTTTACATTTATTTTTCGTTTTCTTTTATTTTTTATAAATAGGCTTACACCACTAAGCAGAAAAAAAAACACAAAAAAAAATTTGTATATATTTATCATTCATTCTAAATCTTAGCTAGTCATTTTTAATTCAAGCGTTGACATTACACATTTATGCTCTAATATATATACGATATACAATATTATCTTTGTTTTTTTTTTTACATAATTGATTTAAAGTTTAATTAATTTATTTGCTTAGGAGCTAGACAAAAAAAGTTTTACGTTTTCACATGGATGCTGGATGCTGTGGCCTTTAGAACCCGATCAAGTTTTCACTTTTTTTTATTTTTGGATTTTCAGTGCTATATGCATTTGCGATATATATATTTTGAAAAAACACCAATATTTTACATTTAAATATTTGATTTTAGTGTGTTTTGTGAATTTGAAAAAAATGGGGGGCTTTCCACAGTAAACTTTTTAGCTTACCATTTTTATAATGATACTTTTGAGAGTCTGTCTATATTTTCTTTACTTTCTATCCATTTTGCTTGTTTTGGCCTATCTTGACCGGGTAAAAGGTCAAATTCAGCACTTACTCTAAAAGTTTTCTCACTGCATTCAGTTTTCCACATAATATATATATTTTATATATATTTAAGTCTAAAAATTTGATAAATTTTGGCTTAGAAAATGGTTTTTGCTTGCTGCTTTCTGTTTTTTTTTTCTTTTTAGTTTACTTGGAACTAACTACAGGCATTTTATAATTATTTTCATATTGAATTAAATTGATTTTCGGCTTTTTGTTTTTCTTTTCTTTAAAATTGTATGCAACGCGCTGTTTTAAAATGAACTTTTGAAGTTTTGTAGTTGGTTTTTTTTTTTGAAATGTCGTTCTTATTTGTTTTTCTTGTGTTCGATACGTTTCGTTTAATTGATATATGATTCTTTTTGTTGTTGTTGTTTTTCTTTAGGGGGTTTGGGGGGACAAGGTCCCATCGACCCACTCGATAAGTAGCTTAAAATTTGCACTAGTTGATATAATTTGCCATCTCACTTTTCATCGAGTTTTGCCATAAAATAATTAACGCTATAAATCACAATACGGTTTTTGTTTTCTTCTCTTTTGTTTTTTTTCTTTTTTCGTTAAATGTATATATATATTTTTTAAGTTTTTCTCAAGTTGTATAAACTATTTTTCTTTCAAAGTTTGGGGACTATAAAAAAAATAATTAAATTAAGAAATAGCAGGGAATATTTTGAAAAATTTCAATACAAATTTGGCTGCAGCCTTAGGAACAATTACAGTGCATAAAAAAAAATATGTACCAGCCTTGAAAACAAAAATAGCTTATAAACTTGAGGAGTATTATGCTACTTTCGATTAATAATCGATAAAAAAAAAAACACTCACACACTCTCTTAGTTGGCTAAAAGTTTTCCATTTCTTCTGTTTTCTCAATTACTATTTTTTTTATTACAAATTAGAATACATTGACGAATGGCTAATGGCTCTATAATGCGTTTTATTTATAGGGTGTATATGCATTCCGTTAATCGACTGATTTATCGATATATATGTTGTGCGATATATATCGTTTTTCAAAGGAATTCTCCAACTTAAACATGTGTGGCCAGAGGTCCTTTTTGTGTGTGCCCTTTGCCATTGTTGGGCAGTATGAACTGCCCGGACGGACTCTGGGCACACTGACCGCCCAAGCCGCCACCCGCTTGGGGCGTGGCCGCCAATGTATTACTGCTGGCGGTTAAATTCGAACTGCTGCCGCTTACGCTGCCTCCGGCCCCGGCTCCGCCACCTATTCCCATCCCAACGCCCCCCATACCGGACATGCCGCCCATTCCGCTGGCCAGACTAACGGCTGTCGAGGAACCGCCATTTCCGTTTCCGCTTCCGCTCAAATTTCCCACCGGACTCGTGTTGAGAACGGCATTGGCGGCGCTGCCGCTGCCGAAGTGCTTCAGCCCGCCGTTCATGTGGTGGCCGTGGCCGTGGCGGGCGGCGTGGTATGGCGGTGGGGCGGGTGTGGCCGCCGGATTGGCGGTGCTGGGCGGCGGGAGGGGCGGCAGGAGGGAGGAATTCGTCCGGAGATAGGGATTCCCGTAAATGGCGCTGAAGCGACTGTCGATGCCATTTTGTAGCAAAGGTTGTCCTGGAAAGGTAATTAAGAAATGATTTTTATTATTATCGATTATTTTGATAAGAAAAATCGATAAAGTATCGATAGTGATTAAAGATAGCGATGGCACCCATTCAAAGTTGGAATCAGTGTATCGTTTAATGATAATATCTTGTAAAATAGTGCCGATAGTATCGATTACTTTGAAAAAATTTAATAAAATATCGATAAGGATGAGAGATGGCTATTATAACTATTGGAGTATCCATAGATAGAATATTATCCATAATATATACTATCGATAGTATAGTATCGATATCAAACTGACTTATTCAGTTTTGTTATCGATAAATTTTATAAATAAATCGAACTCTTACCTAGGAATCCATTTGCTTGCGATTGCTGCAGTTCATGGCGCTGATTTCTCGGCAAGCTGGCACCACCACCAGCCCCACCTGCTCCAGCTGGCCCACCACTAGGGCCTCCGCCACCATTTCCCGAGGCAGCCGAATGCGGCAAGGTGGCGGAGTTCATGCCGCCGTTCTTCGACTTCCCAGCCATCTCGCCCGGAGGACTGTAGTCCAGAGCGTACTCGAAATAGTGGGCATAGCCATTGGCCTGGGGCGTCTCCTTGTACGAGGTCTCCTGCTGGTTCTTCAGATTCTTGATATGACACTGGCGATTGTAGCGATCGCCGCCAAAGTCCCCGGAGAAGCGTTCATCGAACTTAACGGGTCCGGCCAGGGGTACACCCAAAGTGGCGCCCTTCATCTGAACGTCGGGCATCGGGGACTGGTTCAAGTTGATGGCCAGTCCATCACCACCCGCCTCCGAGTATTCCACATCGTAGGCCTTCGACCTGAGCTCCGATTTCAGTTCATTCAGCTTGTCGCCTCCGCGGGACGCCTCTGGTATCACATCCGCTGGCATCGGCTTCTTGCGGCTCCTTCGCTTTCGATAGACGATAATTATCATCACGATCATCAGGATAATGGCCACGGAGAACATCGAGCCCATTACGACCAATAGGACGGGAATATTTCCGGGTTCTCGGAGCAGGCTGATCACCAGAGAATCAGCTCCATACGAGTTCATCACCGTACAGTTGTACTTGCCGAAGTGCGACGCCTTGCTATCCCGGATTATTAGAGCGGCCCTCACGCCCTCCGGCAAATGGTGTTCCTCAAAGATATATATATCCGGATCGGCACTGCTCATGTTAATGACCTTGCCCTCGAAGGACCACAGGATATGCTCCGCCTTGGGGATACTGAACGCCAAGCAATCGATTTTCACGCGACTACCCACGCCCCCGAACTGGACCTTGTGGGAGGTGATGATCGGAGCCCTTTTCACATAAATGGTAGCCTCGGCCCCGATTTCCGGGAAGCCATTGACCACAGCCTTGCAGAAATATCTTCCGGCGGTCTCGCTGCTCACTTTTATTTTTAATTCAGCTTCCTGACTAACAATCTAATGGAGGACAAAGAATTCAAATTAATTATTTATAGTTCTAGATATATAGTTAAAGTTATAGCTTACCCGATCGTTGTTCTCGTTGATCCATTCGATTTCGGGAGGAGGATTTCCGGCCACTTCGCATCGCATACTGACAGTAGCTCCCAAATCAGCTTCCACGCTCACAGGTCGTTGTCGAAAAACTGGACCAACTAATAAAGTAATTGAGATTATTATTAGGAAGTTTGAAGAAAAAACTATCGATAACATAGTCTGATTGAAGACTTATCGATAGTATAAATATTTTTAATATTTTCTAAAAACTTACAGCTTATGTCCAGAGTTTTGCTTTGTTCGCTCTTTCCCACAGCGTTGACGACTTCGCATTTGACTATCGCATCATGGTACTGCCTCGTGACATTATGGATGATCTGTGAAATAAATTAGAGTTAAAGATTTAAAGACTTTATTAAAAAACAAAAAGAAAAATTAAACAAAACTTGTATGTGGTTTAAGAAAATTAAAGAAATACTCCATCCGATAGCAACATGAATGGATTATTATATCGATAGTTATCGAAAAGTAAAAAAATTAAATCATTTGCTCAGCAAAGAGTAAATAATAATTTTTAGAAACTTGTTAATGAAATACTATCGATATATATCGATATCTTTGACAAACACTCACCATCTTTGTAGTAAAATCCCCCGTCATGAGTTCATCGTTGATGAACCATCGATAGCTGAGCTCGTGGGGATTGGCATCCGCCTGACAACTTAGGATGACCTCGGCACCCTCGGGTATCTTGCCACCCGCCAGGGCGCCACCCACCACCGACACAATGACCTTGGGAGCATATTTCACCTCCAGTAGCAGTTTCGCAGATCGATAAGTTCGATCGGCGGTATTTTGGGCCTGGCAGGTGAATGTGGTATTGTGGTGTTCCTTTTTGGGGGCCAGCTTGAGGATGGATTTGGCGGTGATCCGTCGGGAATCGGCCAGGGGCTCCTTGACATACTCAATGCCCTTGGTGAGGACATTACCCAGGCCATCGATCCATGTGATTTCGGCAGCCGGCTTCCCGCCCACCGATACGCATTCCAATTCGATTTCACGATCCTCGGTGGTAACCAGATAGTCGCCTTGCAGGATCTTCGGGGCTTCGGGCGGTACGAGGACTGTCAGCTTGGCGAATCTCGACCGGATGCCCTGCTCGCCTTGCGGCCCAGGACCCACTTGACACTGGTACTTGGCATCGTCGTCCAGCATCAAAGGATAAATGTCCAGCGAGAAGTCGCCCTCCTCGTCGCTGCCCACCATGGAGTATCGCTCGAATCCACTGAGATTGCGATGTTGCCCCAAACCGAAGTCGTCCTTGGTCCATTGCAGGGCGCCGACCTTCTCCATTACGCGGCACGGCAGCGTGACCCTTGACCCCACCACCGCAGTTTGGTCCTGCGGCTCCATGGCGAAGTGTTGGCCGCCATTGTCGCCGCTTTTTGATTTTGTTTCGTCCATCGAGGACGACGAGGACTGCGAGTTCGAGGACGACTGTGAGTCGCTGTGATGTTGATTTTGATTCGATTTGTTCTTAATCTTTTTGGCTTGGACGGCAGCGGGCTGCAGGATCAGCAGCAGGACTATCAGCAGGATCGACAGGATCAGAGGAATTTTCTGACGCATTTTCTTCATTTTGTTTTCAGCGGGTTTTTGTTAACTGGTCTGGAAGGGAGATTTTTAAATTTTAAATTTTATTTATTTTTTATACATTGCTAAAACTAAAATTTAAATTAAAATATAAATTAGTCCCCCTAGTAGGTGCTTTACTCTCTAAACGCCACCTATGGCTCGTCTTTTAAAAGGAAACAAAGAGGGCGCCATATCTTCTACTACCCCATAGAGGGCGTACTGGCTTCTCCTACTAGCCGAAAGAGGGCTTTTATAAAACTACCAGACAGATGGCGCTATTTATTTTTGAATTAAATATTAATCTATAAAACCAAATAAAAAACAAAGTAAATTAACAATCATTTCACTTTGTTTAAATTCAATTTATTTCATTAACAGAAAATACATCCTCTCCGGTTTCATTTTTAATTCAATAGTTTTCAATTAAATGAAATCGAAATGAAAACAGATGCCGTCAAAAATAATTAAAAATCCCTTTTCATCTTCCACTTTTATTTTTTTTTTGTGGGTCAAGTTTAAAACAACATGTGTCTGCAATGTGTACAAATAAAATGAATAAAAAATACTGGGGAGGGGGGGAAAATGGGAAAATATGAAAAAAGGAAAAAAGAAACTGTCTGTGAAGCCAAAAAACCTTTGAGAGTTTGGTTGTCAGATGTCTGGATTTGTGCCATCAAGTGCAAATGCAACTGGAAACTGCAACTGCAATTGCAGATGCCATAAATGTAACTGGTAGCGTAACTCGTAACTACTGGCGTTAAGCTCTATGGTCTACAGAGAGAGACATTAAAGGGACATTTATTGAAAGGGAAATTTCATAAAAGAGTGATTATGAGGAGTGAAATTACGGTAAAATAAATAAATACATGGAAGTTTTTGTTTGTTATACATTTTAATGAGACTAGCCCTTAATTTTTTTCCGTACATCAAAGGAAAATCTTCAACGATGTTACTCCTGAAACTGTAAATGCAACTCTCTGAAAAATTGAAACATATTTGCAACGGACTTTGCACGCACTTCTCTCGGCTGAGTTGCTTCTTTTTTTGTATTTTTTTTATATTTTTTTTCCTTTCCCCATAAAGAGTAGTTTTTTCTTCTTTTTTTCACGATTTTTTACGCGTTTTTCGTTTTTTTACGCCTATTTTTTGCACTTTCCGCTGGCTTGTGTACATTTCCTCGCTTTCCACTTGCCGTTTTCCCTCTCACACACCCACACACAGAAAACAGGCCGCCAAACATATGTATGACATATGCGATAGGGGCGTCTTACCGCCCACTTTGCCACAACGCCCCCAATGCCCTTACGCCTCCTTTCCCACATTTTCTTGTTCCTTCCCTTGTCAGCCTGTGTTTGGCCTTGGCATTTGCGGCTTTTGTCTCTTTTCGCATTTTTCGTGGGGCTTTCACTTTTTATTCTCGCTTTTTAATCCTTTTTTGTCCAAAAAGGGTGCAGGAGATATCTCCCACACTTTAAGGAAAATGTCTACTCCTGACCAGGAACAACCATAGAGTCGATACAGTCACATGTCCATTATCCTTTCCAAAGCGTACTTTTTTAAGGGAAATTTTCACTTGCTTCTGAAGCTACAACATAGCCAGTTCTTATCAGATTCTTGAAAGGAATACCTTGAACGATTTGTGGATCGATTCTCCATCGATCTGCATCAAAATCAGGGAGTGAAATATTTTTCAGATTTTTTGTGAAATTTTCTGGGGGGTCCCCTTCAAAATTTCGAAAAATGCATGGGAAGCCCCATATGTCCCCGATCAAAGGCCATATCTTTGGTAATTCTTACCCGATTCTTAAAAGGAATACCTAAAACGATTTGTGGATCGATTCTCCGTCGATCTGCATCAAAATCTGGGAGGGAAATATTTTTTCGATTTTTTGTGAAATTTTCTGGGGGGTCTCCCTCAAAATTTCGAAAAGTTCATGGAGGCCCCATATGACCCCGATCGAAGGCCATATCTTTGCCAATTCTCATCCGATTCTTAAAAGGAATACCTTAAACGATTTGTGGATCGATTCTCCATCGATCTGCATCAAAATCTGGGAGTGAATTATTTTTTCGATTTTTTGTGAAATTTTCTGGGGGGTCCCCTTCAAAATTTCGAAAAATGCATGGGAAGCCCCATATGTCCCCGATCAAAGGCCATATCTTTGGTAATTCTTACCCGATTCTTAAAAGGAATACCTAAAACGATTTGTGGATCGATTCTCCGTCGATCTTCATCAAAATCTGGGAGGGAAATATTTTTCAGATTTTTTGTGGAATTTTCTGGGGGTCCCCTTCAAAATTTCGAAAAATGCATGGGAAGCCCCATATGTCCCCGATCAAAGGCCATATCTTTGGTAATTCTCACCCGATTCTTAAAAGGAATACCTAAAACGATTTGTGGATCGATTCTCCGTCGATCTGCATCAAAATCTGGGAGGGAAATATTTTTTCGATTTTTTGTGAAATTTTCTGGGGGGTCTCCCTCAAAATTTCGAAAAGTTCATGGAGGCCCCATATGACCCCGATCGAAGGCCATATCTTTGCCAATTCTCATCCGATTCTTAAAAGGAATACCTTAAACGATTTGTGGATCGATTCTCCATCAATCTGCGTCAAAATCTGGGAGGGAAATATTTTTCAGATTTTTTGTGAAGTTTTCTGGGGGTCCCCTTCAAAAATTTGGAAAAGGCATGGGAAGCCCCATATGACCCCAATCGAAGGCCATATCTTTGCCAATTCTCATCCGATTCTTAAAAGGAATACCTTAAACGATTTGTGGATCGATTCTCCGTCGATCTGCATCAAAATCTGGGAGTGAATTATTTTTTCGATTTTTTGTGAAATTTTCTGGGGGGTCCCCTTCAAAATTTCGAAAAATGCATGGGAAGCCCCATATGTCCCCGATCAAAGGCCATATCTTTGGTAATTCTCACCCGATTCTTAAAAGGAATACCTAAAACGATTTGTGGATCGATTCTCCGTCGATCTGCATCAAAATCTGGGAGGGAAATATTTTTTCGATTTTTTGTGAAATTTTCTGGGGGGTCTCCCTCAAAATTTCGAAAAGTTCATGGAGGCCCCATATGACCCCGATCGAAGGCCATATCTTTGCCAATTCTCATCCGATTCTTAAAAGGAATACCTTAAACGATTTGTGGATCGATTCTCCGTCGATCTGCATCAAAATCTGGGAAGGAAATTTTTTTTCGATTTTTTGTGAAATTTTCTGGGGGGTCTCCTTCAAAATTTCGAAAAGTTCATGGAGGCCCCATATGACCCCGATCGAAGGCCATATCTTTGCCAATTCTCACCCGATTCTTAAAAGGAATACCTTAAACGATTTGTGGATCGATTCTCCGTCGATCTTCATCAAAATCTGGGAGGGAAATATTTTTCAGATTTTTTGTGAAATTTTCTGGGAGTCTCCTTCCCTACTTACATTAATATTTATTAATATTTAATAACATTAATATTTAATGTTCTCTCTTTGGAGTATTAAAGCAGGTGCTATAAAAAGTGGCAGTTGTGCTTGGAAACTCCTTATCGGTTAACCACGTGCGAGTTTTCGTGTTTGTATTTCGGTTTTTTGTTTTGTTTTATTTCCACCTCCTCGAAAATCCTCGACGTAAGGTAATCCTAACGATTTCATCAAATTAGTTCCCCTTTCTCTTTTAAATATCCTTTTTTTTGTTCAAAAAAGTAAACAAAAACAGGTTGAAGAGCTAACGAATCGCGTCGAAAGACAGCTGACTGGGATGTATGTATCGTGTATATATATAGGATATATATCCCTCCCCCAAATCCCAAGTCTTGGCTATAACTCTGTCGTATCGCTACTTCTGTTTTTTTCCTATTTTTATTCCCTTTATAGCAAGGGGTACATGATTTTGAGTTTTATATTATTTATTTTATTTTAAGATTTATATGTTATTTATATCTTTCTATTTATACCTTTTCCATATACATTATGGATTAAATTTTATTTTTAGTTAGGGTATATTTTTAATGTCCTTTGTCTTTTGTTGTGAGGTCCTTGCTGTTGCTTGTTTACCAGCGCCATGATTTACGGCATTTGCACTTTGACTGCGACTGTGTTCCTCTGTCCGTAACCGTGTCCGTTTTTTGTGTCCGTCCGTCTGTCCGGTTGTCCGCTTGTCCGCCAACCTGTCCGTCCGTACTCCGGTTTTGGGTGTATGTGTGTGTGTGTGTGTTTGTGCGGTTCAGAAAAGTCCGAGAGTATAAAGAGCCGGAAATGCCCGGCGTGCGTATGTGCCAGGTGATATAAGAGGTGGAAAGAGGGTGGTGGTGGTGGGGCTTATGGTACAGCCAAGGTCAAGATATTAGGGGTATTATTTAAAATATTATGTGGGAAAATTAGTAACATACTTAATGAAAATAAAGTAAGGGACTCTCCAGATTATACAATATTTTCATTTATTTTTTTATTCCCAAATCCCATTGCTAATATTTTAACCCCAACTGTTTTTTTTTTGAAAAAAAAAAAGTAAAGAAAGGCCAAGTAAAAACTTTGGATAGCTCGCCTTGCTGGGAGCAATATGCTTGCCTAAATTATTAAAAATTATAATAAAATTTTTATGACCATAAAAGGCCACCGAACGAAAGTCGGTCTGCTTCCCCCAACCCCTTTTGTGTGCTTTTTTTTTTGTGTTTCGCCTGGAGACCCTTGGGTCCTGGGTCCTTGGTCCTTGGGCCGAAAGTTGTACAGGAAATGACTGGACATGATTTTTCGTGCACACATAACTTTTGTTTTTAGTTGCGGTAGATTCTCGTTGGATAGTAAAAACCACTTCCCCGATAGTCTCTTAGACTTCCCTCCCCCCCACAGGCCCCCCTCCATTATTTTCCCTGCGTGCTTGGGGCCTGGAGAATGTCCTTATATATATCTCATTTTTTTTTCTTAGAGTTTTATGTATGTACTTCCAGGCGAGACATTAAAATTACTTTCGGACTTGCAATGTCCGCGCTGTCACTTGGTTTTTATTGTCCTTGGGATCATGAATTACTATAATCACTGCGATTGTCCTAGTATTATAGAGTTTGGTAGAAAAATGTGGGAAATTTACTTAAGACAAGGTTAATAGGTTTTATTTGATTTATTTTTAGTGAATTTTTAAAGTCGTATAATGTAGTATTATGTTTAAGAATTATTTTTACTTAAAAGGCCCTTAAGCTCTTATTTTTTTCTTTCCCTTCCTGCCAATTAATATTTCATTTGTTATCGATAATTATCGATTGGCGTGTTATTTAGGCGATGACTGTACTTTTTTTTTTCTCCCAAAAATATAAACATAATCAGTATCAGCCTCTTTACTTTTTGTGTTGGTTTCCTTTTATGTTTTCCAAGTAACCCATTTCCTTTTGCCGCCTTTTCCCGCCTGCCCTCTACCCCCCTCCTCTGAGTTTCCCAAGGACCTCCTCCATCCCCCCAACTTCCGCATTTTCCAGCATTCTCCGCTGCGTTTTGTTTATTGTAATTTCTGACTGTCAGCGTTATTGTTGTTGTGGCTCTATCTGGTTTTAGTTTTTTTTTTTTTTTTTTTTTTTTCAACGCACGTGCTGAAAATGCCACCACAGAAGAATGCCAGAAAGAGAGAGTCCTAGTGGGTTGGAAAGAGAGAGCGCCAAAGACAAGTGAAACAAAAGACAGGACTAGAGAGGTTGGGGAATGTGGGAGAAAAACGGAAAAACACATGCCACGAAAACGCTAATGACACACACAAGCAAACACACACACACCACCACACTATATCCTAGTGAAAGAGGGGGCGTGGCTAGTGGCGTGGGCGTGGGCGGGAGCGAGGTGGTAGTGTGGGTGTCTTTCCCAACATTATGTTAATTAGATCCCTCACGAAGGATTTTCGCTGGAAATATCTTTCATTCTCAACATTGGGTAAACAAAAGTTTTTCCTCCTTCTTTGGAAAACTACGCCACACACACAGTCACACACACACACACACATATACACCCGTTGAAATTAACACACATGTAGGGGCAGTGGCTTAGGTGGAAGGGGGCTACAGCTTGGTTTTAAAAATTAAATAAATTAAAAAATTGATTTTTTCTATATCTATATTTTTTGTAGAATTTTAATAAATATTTATGAATAGTTTTCTCATTTTATTTCTATTTTTTAAGACCTATTTTTTAAGCAACAATATGTAAACAAAGGAATATAAGTTTTATGTTTTCTTTGATTTATTTGAAATATTTCAAATAGTGTTTTTAAGGAAAAAATATTACTAAAAAATATCTCAAGCATTGTAGAATTTTTTAAAAATTATTTGAACCCCCCTTAATCCATGTCCTTGCTTAAAAGACCCGCACAAAGCCAGCTTCCTTTCTGAACTGTCATGTGATTATTATCCTTTTTTTGCTCTCTTTTATTTGCTTGACGGAAGTTTACCTTTAACAAAGGAAATTAAAGACAGAGAGTGTAAAAAATGTTTACAAAATAAGTTAAAAATAAATTAGTTTTGGGGAGCTGGGAAGAGTGGAGCCAGGAGACGGCCAAGAACTGTTCCCAGTTCCCCAAAAACTCCTCCGAGAAGGGGCAACCCAAAAATCCTAATCAAATTGATGTTTCTCAGCTGCTCAGCTTCCTCCGCCTCGGCCTCCCCTTCTGGCTCATCAGTTTCAGCCATAAATTAGCCAGAGGCGTTGGCACAAAAAATAAATAGGGGGGGAGTTGCGGGGGCGTGGCAAGGCCAATAAATTCATCAATTTTCGGCAAAAAAAAAATGGGGGAAAAAAAGAAAAACAAAAACATGTAGGAGCTAAGGAAAACTTTTCGCGCCGCCTTCGCACTTGGCAAATGCCACGCCCCCAGCATCCTGGTAGCCAGGCAGCCCATCGCCCCCCCCCAGGACACTCTCGAGTTGGGAAGCCTTTTAATTGAATATTAATAACAAAATCCTGCATATTAAACAGAGGCCGACACAACAAAGCAACTTTACCAGCGCCAGGACCAGAAACAGAAACAGAAACCGTAACAGTCGAAAGGACGAGACAGGACCTTTTGTTAATATATGCACACATCTGGCTGAGAGAGACCACTGAGAGAAAATCATATTATTATTAGAAACTATCCTTTAAATCAAAGGACTTTATAAATATTTGAAATCTTTCATCTCCAAAGCCAAACCTTAAAATGGTCTTCTAGGAAACTTTCCATCAATTATTTCTCACAGTGCATGGGAGAGTGTAGTTTCGGCCTTTGTATTGTGGCACGTCTCTATATCCTGGCCGAAAGTCCTGCGCTCCTGACGATGTCAAATGTTAATGCAATCAAATTGGAACCTCATTCAGTTCAAAGAGGAGTGCGAATTCGAATGTATGACAGGAAACGGCACTAAATCCAATTATGCATGTAGTGAGGGGGGGAGGGGCGGTGTGTGGGGCTTCCAAGGGGGGAGAGCAGGAGGTGGGGGGGAGGGCTATCCTATAGCGGATTAAGATCCCACTGAAACGTGTCCTTTTTTTTTGGTGCTCGCCTTTGAGTGGAAGAAGCCCAGGAAAATTCACTTTAATTCGGTGTCAGTGTGTCTTTAATTTAGGTTTTTTTTAGTTAATTTTTTATACAAAACTCACCAAACTTACATTTAAATTGGTAGTTCTTTAAGGAATTATTAAAACTTGGCTCAGATTTCAGGCTTACCTGTAAAGAAAGGATTGAGAAAGATTTTATTAGAATTATTAGGGTTATGGGTATTTATACTTAGATATCACAGAGAATCATTATAAAAAGGATATAACATTATTCAATTAATTTTAAAAATTATTAAAACTAACTAGATAGTATCCTGTACTTTTTTCTATTTCCTGCTTCAAATACTGGGAATTAGAAAGATTATTTAAAAAATAACTACAAAAAAGTATGTGATATCCGATACTTTTCATTATTACTCCTACTACTTAGAACTCTAAATATTAAACTTAACTATAAAATATCTAGTATATAATGATTATGCTTCATAATAAGAATTTGTAATAAAAAATATTTGTATTTTCATAAATATTTGTTCTAAAATATTTAAATTTTAATAATTAGAGAAATCTCTAGAATAAAGTACTTGTGATATTTTTCAGTTTCATTTTTCTTTACAAATTTTTCTCCACTATATATTTACAAACAAAAATCGTTAAAAAATACCTCCACAAATATACCTTTCATAAATATATTTTTAATTATTTTTTTTTGTTTATTAATTGAATGACTGGTATTTAAATTAAGCGAATCATTCTTTGAATCCTTGCGTGTCGCATTCGTTTTTATTTTTTTCAATTCGCTTTGGCTATTTTGTTAGCCGTGTTGTTGTTGTGGGCACCTCATGCATATATGCTTGGGTGCCATCAGCACCCCCTGGAACCCCCTTTGAGTCCCCTCTGTCGCCCCAGAGGCCCCCCATTCCCCCCTACTACGCGCAATTAAATCGATATTACGCGAGCCTGAGCCCGGGCCTGAGCCTGAAGCCTGCCTAATTGCGGATGACACGAAATTGTTTGCGCTATAACAATAAAGCAAAGCACCCACCAACCCCACCACCAAACTACGCCCCTGCCTAGCCCAGGGACACCCCCCTTTTGGCACCTCTAATACACAATAGGTCGAACCTTAACAGGGGCGTCGAGGGCTTTAGTTTTTTTTTTTGAGCTAAAATATTCAACTTTAATATATTATTTTAGTAAATATTTTCTTTAAAGTGTTATTAACCTAAAAACCCCATTTAAACTCCCCCCTAAGCCCCCCCACAAGCTAAGTTCAAGTCTCGACCTTTCTTGACCCGCCACTGCAAGCTGCACAATATTGACACTAGATGGCGCTGCGGCATACACAAATCCTAATTGGAAATTGATTCAATTGGAATTTGGTGAACGAAAGGAGTTAACTGTGTAATTAACTCGAGGCTAAGTGATTTATTAAAGCTACCAAAAAGCTGCTTAAATAATTACCTGCAAGGTATGCATTTTCCAAATATTAATTAATTTGTACAAAGTGGGCTTAAAGGCACACAAAGTTGATGGAGAAATATATCCAAGAAAATATTGCTAGTTATTAATATTTATTATATTTTTAAACAGATATTTTTCCCACTAGTCACCCCTTATTTTCTTAATTTTCTTTCCAGTTTCTTTGCCCCAAAACTTCAAGTATTTACAGACAAGAAGCTTGTAGTCCTAAGCGATTTACCAAAAAGGCTCACAAAATGAGCTTAAATTCCCCAAATGCGCTTAGGTACAAAAAGAGGGGGGGAGCACCTCCACAAAGTAGAAAAAAAAATAACCAGCAAGCATATATGAAGAGGAAAAAAATGTAAAAGGTTGGAAAACAATTTAAAACGTTTAAGCAAAGTAGAAAAATAAAACAACAAAAAATACAAGAAATGTTAACAAAAAAGAACACACACACATGGGGGGTTGGTAATTGCATGTGTGTGCGTGTGTGTGTGTGTGCAACAAGGAGTCTAACCCCAAGGAGGGGCTGTGGAAGGGGGCGTGCCAAGACCAGGCGCCTTGCCAGACATGTGTTCCCCCCCTTATTTTTTTTTCTCTCATTTTTGTTGCAAGACGAAGGCGAATGCAGGCGAGCAAGATAGCGATATCACTTTTCCGCCCTCTGCTGTATAATAAACAATTTTTACTTAAACTACACACGTACAGGGAGGAGGGTACTTTTATTTTGAAACAAATATCTGAAGCTAAAAAAAATTGTTCTATTTTTTTGTTGTTGTTGTTCGGAACCAAGGGTTTCGAACCCTTCCCTAACGTTTTAGTTAGTCAGTAGTCTTGGGAAAAGTAACAACTGCAACGAATTTCAAATGAATCATTCACGCAAGGTGCTTCATAGTTTCCTAAAAAAGCTTTAAAATTATTTAAAAAATTCCCACAATTTATATATAATTTTTTAAACTTTTTCAAAAGGATTTAAGTTGAAGAAAAGGCTATATTTTTAGAAGAAAGGGAGTTGTTATTAATATTTATTGTATATATGTTTGTAAGTGAATATTTTTTATTAAAAATAATAGTTTTAAAGTTTGAATAGTCTCCCCAAAAATGGTTAAAAAAATGTTAAAAATAGTCTAAAGTAAAGAAAGTAATCCAAAATTAATAAAATATTCCCCTCGAAACCTTCTTTTATTTTTATTTCCAACCACAACTTCCACGTCCGATTGTTTACTTTGTTATTATTGTGAATAATAACTTATTTCTGGGCCTTGTTTTATTTATAAGCCGTTTGTTTCTTTTTTTTATTTTTTCCAACCCTTTGTCTTTGATAGAAAATGCCACAAAATGGCATTAAATTAAATAAAGACTCGTATTAGGCATGGGCATGTGTTAAAGGGGGGGGTGTCACGAGCTGAGCGAGGTTACGCCCCTCGGTTAAGGTGGCATAGTCCTAGTCTCTCCTCTGCGGAATGGATCAATAATGGGCACAAAGTTTCCAACAACAAACCCCAATACAAAGGCAACAATAAAAAAAAAGGGAAGGGTTTAGGACCTAAGGAGGGATTTTCTAATGTTTTTTTTGTACCAGAGACGTGGTAATAGAAGGGGGTAGGGGCGCCAAGGGGGGGACTGCTATTATTGCTGTTGCAGTACAGTTAAGTCAATTTTACAGCAGCAATAACAACAATAAATGGCAACAATGTGCACTAAATTGTGCAAAACTTCGTTGCGTTTTCTGCTTCTGTTTCGGTTTCTGTTTCTGTTAGGACACTGAGAAAAATTCCATAGTAAAATATGAGGTTTGTGAAAATTTTTAGAAGTATTATTAGCTTTTTAAGCATTTTTTTTTAGAAATTATTAGGGGTTTTTTAAACCTTTTATTTGATTTGTTTTTAGAGACGTCCCAGGGACACATATTTTCCCTTTTATTTTAAATCAAATTATGGAATTATTCTTGAAATTAGATATTTTTTAGTAATTTTAATTCATCCCTTTTTTTGCTTTAGATTTTAATTTTTGTTAAATAATAATTTTCTCTCAGTGCCTGTGTTTTGCTTAGTTTCGATTTTTGTGTTGTTATTGGCTCTTCTTCTTGCCCATGTTTGCCATGTCATCAATTAGGACATGCATTTGGTTTTTCTACGATTTTTTTTCCTATTTTTTTTGCAACGTTTTGTTTATTTTTTTCTTCTTCCATTTTGCGAAATGATTTGGCGCAGTTGAATAACAAAAAATGTTGCATACATTTCAGCGGTTGGCGGTTCAAAAAAAATAAATACAAAATAGCACAAACAAATATATAAAAGAATTTATAAACTAGAGAGAGGAATAAATTTAAAAAAATAAATTAGAAAACTATAAAGCATAGAAACTACTCTAATTTCCTCTCTCTCTAAATTTCTAATATTTTTAGTTTGATTTGAAGCTGGTATTTTTTTTGGCGCAGCTTGCCATAATATTTCAATAGTATTCCAATAATATTCCAATAATATTTCTATAATATATATTGATTAGTTATCTAGCTGAAGCGCGCCTTCAATCATTTTCAAAATGCATTCAGTCCTTGCGCATGAGTGGACGGCGCTGGGGCAAGGACATTCAAGGAGGCGGGGCTGGCAATAATGGGTGACACTGGCTGGGTGGGGGGGTGTTGGGGGGGTGTGGGTGAAAGGAGGAACAATCAGAAGAAGAGGGGTTCAGTTGCAGCGACAACGATATTGGAAATGCAGTAAATAATAAAGTGCAATGGGTGTAAGGTGGGCAGATATACATTACATAACGCATATGCACTGGAAAAAACTTCAAATTGTGAAGAAAAGAAAGAAAAGGGCGAAAAATTAATCTATAGATAGTTTTAAGATTCTAATTATTTCTAAAATGTCTAGTTAAGAGTTATAGTAGTCACTATTTACTAATTATAGTCACTATTTATGCTTAAAAAAGTCGGTAAGCCTATTTTAAATGATTTTTGTGGTTAGATTAAAAAATATGGAATAAGAAAATCATTTTCAAACATTTTTTAGATCGAATATCAAAAAAGAAAGCCTTATACCAGAGATCATAAATTTCTAGTTGAGAATTATAGAACCTTTTTGCCATTTAAATGGTTTTCAAACCAATTTCTAATAACTCTCCAAGGCAACCTCCAAGATAAGTCTACAAACACCACACTTCTGAGTCAAAAACCGTATTTAGGAAGGAAAGAAGTATCCTTTTCTCAGTGCATCTCAACAGCACTGGATGAGCGGCAATTTTTTTTGGGGCAAGGATCTATGCGGGCTTATGCAAATGTCCCTCTGCGATATCCACCAACCATCACCACCCAACAAAAAAAAAACGGGGACGAAAAAAATGAATAAAATTCGCGAAGAAAACAAAAGGAGCCGAGAAGCGAGATAAAAAAAAAGGAATTGCAAGAGAACTGTGGACTTGAAAAGCATCCAAATCGATGTCAGCAGCAGCACAGTTGAAAACAAAACAAGAATTACACAAAAATAAGAGAAGGAAAACCCTTCAGAGAGAGAGAAAAGCGGAAAAATCTGTGGCATGAAAGAAGAGGAAATCGCGCTCAAAGTTATCACTGCCTCTGACTTTTCTTTCCCGCTTTTCTTTTTTTTTTTTGTTTGGGTAAAGCCTAGAAATGGATATGGGCAAGTGGAAAAGCAGGAAAAGCGTGGAAAAGTCGGTGAAAATTGAGAAAATCGAGACGCGAACGCGACTTAGATTGATGAAGAGCCGGACGCCCAAAGATCTCTTTGTCCTTTTTGAAGGATATGTGTGTGTGTGTGTGTTTTGCGGAAATGCAGAGGGAGAGTCCTCCAACGAAAGTTATCCGAGGTCAGTGAAAGGGAATTGTGGGTGAGTATCCTCGCGATCTGGGCTAAGCCTAGGGATTTTGTTCAACAATGGAAGAGAAAGTGAAGGAATGAAGAGAGTTTTATGTCTTTTGAGAGGAAATTATGAAGGATATTTCGTAAAAATAAAAGCTATAGACTTTTTTAGTTGGTTTATGTTTTAATTTTTATATTAAATATATTTTTAGTTTTTAAAACAACTAAAATTACAATTTTAATGAAAAAATGGTTAAAGAATATAAATAATTTTATTGTATGATACTTTTGAGCTCTTTTTATAATTTATTAGTGTGCCCAAAGTTGTTTATTTTCATAATAAGACTGTGTTTATATTTTATTAAGGTCTACCTAGAGGGTTTCTGATTAATTTTATGAATTAAAAGAACTAAAAACCCAAATAAAATAGAACATAACTTGTTTATGATCCACAAATAATTAATTAGTGTGACCAAAACTCTTTATTTTTCTAAAAAGATACACAGAAGTGCCTTGGAGATTAACTTTACGAGTTTAGAGAACTTGAAACCCTCCTAAAACCTTTAATTATCTCTCCCTTTTTTAAGGCAACTGTAAGACTTTTGGTATTATTTAATTAGAGTGCCCAGAGCTGTAAAAAAAACTAGCAAATGTATTTGAAATGTTGCAACAATTTAATTTGAAGGAAAAAGAATTTACTTTCAAGGCACAAAACTGCTCCATCAAAATGAAATTCTGGTAGAAAGCTGGGGCGGGGTGGAGGAGTGGGAGGCAGGGGCGTACTGTTGGCCACGTTAATTGCGGCAATTAAGAACCGAGTTCTCTTTGAATGTCCTTGCCCGTGTATTGTTCCCGTTTCGTTTCATTCCGTTTGTTCTATAAATGTTTTAAACATTTTAATTAGTTTTAATAAACGGCCTCGGGGTGGTGGCTGAAAAATGGAAAAAACTGTTTGAAGTGGCCAACAGTTTCGTGTCAGGTGCAGGATGGCTCGCCCCCTTTCTCCGCCCACCACTCTGGCCCTCTCTTTCCTGCGCCTGTGTTGCCCTCCCTCTCTCTCGTCACACACGCGGCTTGACAATGAATTTTCGTGTAAAAGGTCGTCGCCCACTTTCTTTTTTTTTTTTTGTGCCTCCTCTTCCGTCTTCCTTCCGCTTTTGTTTGTTTCTTTTGTGAGAGCTTTCGCAGCTGCTGGCTGGCCCGTTAAATGGTCAGAAGTTCTCACAATCGGGGTGGGATTAATGGCAGTGTACTTTCATAATAATTTTTCCACTATTTTGTATTCATTATTTTTAACAGAATGTCTTAAATTATACATTCTTTAATGAATTTTTAATATAAATTTTAATAAATATATAATAGTACAACCCTTTCAGTTATTTTTAACCTTTTCTTTCAAGTTTTCAGGGAATTATTTATTTTTTTATGATATCTTTTAGGGAATCAAGCTTTTTTTTAGTGACGAAAGCATCTAAAAATCCTTTTAAAGTCCCCAATAAATATTTTAACTTTATTTCCATTAAATATGAAATCCTAAATAAATATTTGAAAAGTAGTTTTATGATTCCCAGCACAGTTGTGTGTAAAAGTGCGTTTGTTTGAATTCTGCGGCCAACAAGGCGTATGCGTAATGTTTAGTTGGCGGTCGCTGCTTCGCCTGTGCCCCTGCCCCTACCCCTCCCCTTTCACCCACGCTGTCTGCCCACTTATTAACCCTCTGATGCCGCAACACTCCGCCCGTTTTTCGGTTTACGGTTTCGGTTCTGTTTCTCTGGTCGCTGCGGTCGCTGCAAAATTTCCGCCTCTGAACTTTAGCCAAAGTTTAGTGTTCAGCTTCTGTTCGGTAGGTTCAGTTTTTGGGGCTTGCGTGTTGCCAGTGCATTATTTTTATGTACTCCCCATATACCCCCCCGCCCTTTGCGGAGGGGGTGGACGGGCGTAGGGGTCGGTGT
This sequence comes from Drosophila monieri, assembly GCA_035047585.1. Lineage (NCBI taxonomy): Eukaryota > Metazoa > Arthropoda > Insecta > Diptera > Drosophilidae > Drosophila > Drosophila monieri. Next base: position 5,466,504 of record JAWNPJ010000061.1, on the reverse strand, counting down.
GATTGGGTCTTGCGGCGCCCGAGCACTAAATAAGTTGACAAGACTGCGGTTCCCGGACATTTGACGTTCCAAACGGCCCATGCCACCAACAACAACAACAACAATAGTAACATTAACAACAAAAGGCAAGTTGAAAGGTAGCATAACCTCAAAACGCTTGAATTTCGCACAAATTTAGCAATTTGGAAAAGGTTTTCGGCCCATGGGGATAATTTTGGGTTCAATTGAGGCCAACCAGAGTGGGCGGTTGCGGTTTAAATCAAATTTGGATATTCGACAGCGACATTTCCATTTTCGTCTTCAATGAACATCTTAAGCATTTTCTTTAAAGAGTTGCAGAGGGAAATTTTAGTACTTTTTTTTTGGGCTTTTTTTAAAGAGGTGAATTTTGGTGAATTTTTATTTTAAAAAAATTATGATTGGTTTAAGTTTTTATTGAGAATTAAATAACATTTTTTAAATTAAAAAATATATAATTTAAAGCATTAACGGGTTAAGAGCCAAACTGAGAGAAATTGGAAGGAAATGGCAAAACTTTTACTGGAATTAGTCAAGAGAATCTAAAATCTTACAAGAGAGCAATTGAAAACAAAGGGAGTGAGAGAGTAGAGAAAAGGGGTGGACCAAGACTTATCTAGTTAAAATAATAAACTATAATTCATGCATATAATAATAAAAAAAATTTAATTATTAATTTCCATTTAAAGTTTTCTAACTAAGTTTTCTTACTAATTATAAATAATTACTAATTATATTTTCCAAATCAAACAATTAAGCAACTCTTTTATTATGCCTCCCACCCTCTCAGGTATTGCCATTCATAAATTTTGGCAACCTGCTCAGCACTCTATCGGAATGAGAGGGAGAGCGGGCAGGATGCATCTCCAAGTCGGCTGCACTTGCGCTCGGCCCACTCTCGCTCTCTCCCCCACATTCGCTCGCAAGCGCTCCCCGGGATCAGTTCACTTTCAACCCCTCCGTTCGTTCCGTTATTTAAAGTTTAAATTAAATAAAAAAAGTGCTTAAAGTGAGTTTTAAAAGTAAATAAAAGTGCAAAAAGTGTTTTAATTAATAAATAGCTATCAAGTGAAGTGAAAATGAACAGATTGTGCCACTTTTCTCTATTTTTTTTTTGTGAAAAAAGTGTTTCAAGTGAAAATATCTTTTAAAAAGTGTTGGGAATAAAAAATAGCTATACATTAAAGTGAAAAGTCATTAAATCGGGCTCGGTTCGGTCGGTATTTCGCATAAATAATTGAAATGTGAATTGGCGTCGGTCATTGCCAGCGCAGAGTTTACAGTTAGTCCTAGTTGAGAATGAAAACGGAAGGCGGTGGGAGGCAAAGCGACAAAGATGCTGAGCGTCAAAGATGCTGGGGAGCCAGGTGAGAGGATACGTTTGAAGTGCGCTCTCTCCCCCACTCTCTCGCAGTTGTTTTTGTCGCTTGTGGCTCTCCAACGCCTTTCGCGGATATTCTTGATTGGAACTTGGAACTGTGACAGGATTCTTACATTTTACATACATGTGTAGATATGAAATGCAGTGGTGAGTGAGTTTTTCTACATTATTTTTTTATTATTATTTTTTATTATTATTTTTTATATTTATTTTATATTTTTTTTTTGTGAAATATATTTTTTTTTAATATACCATCCCACCCCACAATGCCCCCTACCACCAACCCCCCCCAGCCAGGATAAAAAATTGAAACCGTTGCCATTTTCTGTCAACGCGGTGGCCGCGACAGGAAGACGATTTGCAGCCATTTGTCATGTCGAGGGGGGGGACTGGCTGCTGGTCCTGATGCAGGATGCTGCCAGGGGGAGGGGGAGGGGGAGAGGGGGTGGCTGGTGCGGAAGTACTGCCAAAAAAATAAAATATATCGAAAGGGGGCCGGCAAGGCCGAGGGAAATCGTTTGTTGTTGTTTGGTTTCATTTCTGGCTGGAGGTTGGTGGGCGTGTGGGAGGGGTGGGGGTGGTGGTGGGGGGGTGTGGCATATCCCAGGGATTGTGGGCGATTGGTGAGTGGGGGGTGGGGCGTAGGGGGTGGAGTGTTAAAATATATAAGCAGTAAATAAGCTTAAAAGCTGGCTGCGCTCTGGCACTAACAGTGGGCACTCGCTAAGACGGAAAATGATAAAAATAATAAATAAATAATAATAAATATATAAATAAAATAAATAATATTAAATAATAAATAATAAAAATAAAATATAATAAAAATATTAATATAAGCTTTTAGGCCTGAATTTAAATTTTTTTAATTTTTTTTATTAAAATTTATATAATTTAGTTTATATTTTTAATAAATTTTTTATTAATTCTTGCTACTATTTCCTTAAAAATGTTTCTCCAACATAATTTCCCCCAAATATCGAACAATCGAAAAATGTCCTAAGAATATCCTTCATAGCGCAGCAGCACTGTGCCGATTGCCTGCTTGTTCCGGGAATTTATGCGTCTTGATTCCTCACACATGCACAGTCCCCAGCACACTTGCCACTTCAAACTGTTGGCAATTGCCGAGCTAAAAAAAAGCCAAGAAACGGAAGCATAAAAAATAAAAGATTGGAAAAGAAGAAAGTTAGAATGGAGGCTGAAAGAAAAGTACTTTTTCTCCAAAACCCTGACGCCGTAAATTTGATTTTAAAGTCGGAGTATGGACTGTTGGAGGAATCACTGCCACGCCCACCCACCCTAGGGGGGAGTGGCTTTTTTTTATGGGATGTGTGTAAGTTTTGTTTCAACAATTTATTCAAATTGAGTTTCGCCGACTGCCGGCCATAACTCAGAGCCAAGTTTGCGGCTCAGCTTTGGGAAATAAATGTGTTTCTTGTTCTCCGGCCTGGTCCTTGCGCTTTCACTTTCACTTTCGCTTCCACTTTCTCCGCTAAGCAGGTGTTGATGGCTCCACTTTGATGGCCGCCGAAGCGGAAGCCGCAAAAGTGCGTGAGTCATAAAAATAAATTCAAGTCCCCGAAAATGGCAAAAGGAACAAGGGAAATTATTCGCTTCTGGCAGTCCATCAGGGAAGAGGAATAATTATTACAAGAAATAGAAGGAATTTATTTTTTCTTCCCAAAACTACAATTTTTTCATCAACTTTCCACAAAATTTCCTTCCATTCCGCTCTCTTGAGTCCTGACTGCTGCCTCATTTGTCACACCAGCTCGCAGAGTCCTGCAGAAAAAGGATATTCCACAAAAAAAGGATACAGACTTAAACTTAAAGTCTGCTAAGCCTTTTTTTAATAATTATTTTTTAACAGTTTCTTAAGTTTTTGCCTAAAAGTCAAGCTATTTAAGCCCTTTTTTTATTATATTTTTTTTTTTTTTGGTTACCCCCTTTTTTCGAGTGCTTCCAACTCCAGCTGGGATCTGAGATCTGAATGGGAGTTGCAAGGACGACCTCAATGCGGACACGTCCTGGGCTCAGCTGCGATAGCGATTCTCTCGCATCACGTGCAGGTTAAGCTAAGCAGTGGGCTAGTGGGCGTGGCCATAAAACGTGGCCAAGACCAGCCATCCAGCCATCCAGCCCGCCAACAAAAGCCAAAAAATGCGATTTCTCGCTCGCCCCTAAACTTATCAATGCGATTTATGCAGGAATTCCTCCAAAAAACCACCAACATGCATCGATATTAGGTTTTTTTTTATAAAAAGGGGGTACACATGGAGGTTATATATATTTCAGACATTGCTGCACCAAAAATGTCCCAAAAAAAGAAAAAAAAAAGAAATGAAAAAAATCTGAGCTTAAAAGTTAAGTTTTTAAGGAAAATGTTGAGGTTTAGTTAAAAAAAAAAGAGAAATTAATAAGAAAAAAGATTTATAATTAAAATACATTATTTTTTAGAGAAAAATTAAGAAAGTAAAAAGATTTATAATTAAAATAAATTATTTTTAAGAGAAAAAGTAAGAAAGAAAAAAGAAATAAGACTTTAAATGAAAATCAATGGTTTTTTAATGAAAAATTAATTTAAAAAATATGAAAAGGGCTCTAAACTGTTCATAACTTTACTTTAACAATTATATATCTTTTTTTAATTTTTATTTAGATTTTTTAGTATTTTTTTTTGCTCATTTTACTTTAAAAAAATCTCCAAAAAAGACTAGAATCTTAAACGAGATTAGAATATATTTTTTTTTTCAAGAAAAAATAAAGTAAAACCCCTTGAAAAAATGCCAAAAAAAAGAGGAAAAGCCAAGCAAGAAAATGCAAAATAAATTGGCAGCTACCTTTGGCATTCCGAGGAGCAGGCCCAGGCCCAGGCCCAGGTCTGGGAGGGCCCTTGTTGCATATTTCAATGCCGCAGGGCCGCAACAATAAAAGAAGAAAAAAAATAGAAAGAAGAAAGAACATTTTTTTTTTTTTTTTTTTTTTTGGAAAAGAAGAGAAAAATCTGCGACAATTTCGTCTCATTGTCGCTTGTCTCTTCTGGTTTTCTGGCCACAAGCAGCATTCCTGGCAGCATTTTTGCGCCTTTCCTGGGACGTTTTTTTTCACCTTATTTATCCCAGCAGGGAAATTGTTGTCAATTGCGAAGGGGGCCATTAATCAAAGACAAGGCGAAGACCAGATTAGAGGAGGAGGCAGAAAAGGGACATTCTTCGAGGGGCCAGGCCGTAAAAATAGAAAGGAGGGGGGGGAGGGGGGAGGGAAATTCAAATTGGGCTGAAAAAAGGGGGTAAAATATTTTGAATAATTATGACAGTTGGAAAAGTTTTCAATTCTTGATGTTTTGGGGCAAGGAAAAGGGATAAGACAAGAATGGACAGGATGAAACAGGTCTGAACAAGTTGGAGCAAGTCTGGGCAAGAAGAACAAGATAGAGCATGTCGGAACAAGAGCTAGAGCAAGCCTGGAAGAAGAGAGAACAGGATAGAACAAGTCCAAAGAAGAAAGAACAAGTTAGAACAGGATAAAACATGTCTGAACAGGATAGAACCAGTCAGAACAAGACCAAAGCCCAACAATTAGTCACTTAATTAATTAAATAAACACTAAAAATGCAAGAAAACAAGAAACTTTAATTAAATCAAGCAATTTATGACAAATTATAAAATTTCCCTTTTTTTTTTGGGGAGAAAAAAAATAAAACAAAAATGTGTCCTGCAGGCAACTCTGACATAAGAAATTAATTCCGATTTATTTGAATTATAATTCCGATTTTGATTTTCCAATTCGGGGAATTTATGCAGAAATTCTGGCAGCTTGTGTGTCCTTTCGTCCTGCCGCCGGGCGTGAAAATGAATTTTCCAATTATTTGAATATTTCGATTGATTCTCATTATTTTCTGGCTGGAAAATAAAACTATCAACTTTTGGCAATAAATTATTGATGGAAATGGATGGAAAAAAGGAGTTTTCGGGCCGACAAGGTCAGCTGGGGGCTTGAACCTCAACCCTAGACCCTCTCCACCCTCCATCCTAGGCCATTCGGCAATCAATTTGGATTTGGATTCGATTCTCGTTTTGTTTGGTGGCCGCTTTCGGGCCGACGATTATAATCAATTGCCACGCCTACTTAATTAAATGCCGTCCCCTCCCCCCCTTGGACCACCAGTTCAGCTAATAGGATGGGTTAATGGGCGTGGCCAAAGGGTAGGGGGGGGGGAGTGGTCGGATTTGAACTCGATTTCCAATGCATTTGCCGGCAGATAAGCAGCTTAGCCTACCTCAACATTTCCCACAGTCGGGGTCATTCGATTAGGGTCGGTCGAAGGGACAAAAGAGAGATCAGAGGCGGAGTTAAGGGATTTTTTTATTAAAGGTCCTAAAAACGTAGATTTCATGGCTCATTTTTAGTATTTTTTGAAAAATATTTAACTATTATTTTAAGGAGAATTACTATTTTTATTTATTTTCCTTTTTTTTATGTCCTTTGGCATTTTTCTACTCAATAGAACCTACACCTGCCCCACCTGCTGGTTTGGCTTTTTTGTTTCCCGTTTTCTGGTATTTTTCTACTTCTTGTTATTATTTGAGGTTTTTCCGGGAAAAAGAGAAGAAAGCTTTTTCAGGCTCTTTTCTCTCAGTTGCCAGCCATGGCTATCTCTCTTTGGTCTCCAGACACTCGAAGAAATTATTTTAAAAAAATAATTAATAGAGAATTAATAGAAAATACCAAAAAAGTACTAATTTTGGACAGAAATTTCAAGGCAAGGGCACACTATTTTCTGTTATATGAGACAAATAATAGAGTGACCATCTTAGGATACTAATTCCTTTTTTTTAATAATTTTTTTATCAAAATAATTTGATTTGAGAAAAGTTTTGATTACTTTTCTCTCTCTCTCTCGCTTAGTTTTCCGCCTCACCTGTAATTTTTGCAACTTTCAATTAGGAAGGCATTAAGCCAGAAAGTACTTCGTTGCCAAGAAAAAAAAAATGGAGAAAGGATAAAAAAGGAGTAGCCTTACTAAATGAAATGCTGTCGCAAAAAAAGAGAAAAAAATAGAGAATAGGAGACTAACCAGAGAAGAGAAATAGTGGAAAAAAATGCTAGAAATGAATTTCACTGAAGATGGGGGAAAAAAAATAAGTAGAGAGGAGGTTTGAGGTTTTTTTGGCTTAAATATTTCCATCTCTACTCGCATATATACATTTCTCGGAGCAGTTGTTTCACTTTTTGCGGTGGACGTGGCATGTTTTTAATTAAAAACGAATTCACCTCAAGCCTCATTTGTCTTGGAAGCAAAATAAAGGAATTATTTATGTTTTGGGAATAAAAACTGGATGATTTTTAAAGAAAGAGTTGGTTTTTAGTTGATTATTTTTATTAGGAATGAAGAATCTATTAAAAAATAACTAATAAGTCAAAAAAGAAGTATCGTTAGAATGACTTAGCGATTAATCGATAGTCTATTGTCACGTTTATCGATAGTATCTATAATATTACAACTAAAAAGCACTTAAAATCATTTCTAGTCAAACAATTAGAAAGATTTCTTTGAATATCTGTCAATTAATCGATAGTTTGATTAATAAACTATCGATTAATTGACATTGATAGTTGACCTATCGCTTCAAATGGATAGTTGACCTATCGCTTACTCACTCACTATAGTTTGATTAATAAACTATCGATTAATTGACATTGATAGTTGACCTATCGCTTCAAATGGATAGTTGACCTATCGCTTAAAATGGATAGTTGACCTATCGCTTACTCACTCACTATAGTTTGATTAATAAGCTATCGATTAATTGACATTGATAGTTGACCTATCGCTTAAAATGGATAGTTGACCTATCGCTTACTCACTCATCGCATAGAAACCACCATGCAGCACCACTAGAGCACCAGAAACCACTAGAAATCAGTGTTTTGTCAACTCACCTGAAAGTGGAAAGGGAAATATGTTTGAAACACGTGTCAAAATGGAGTATATTTTATTTTTGTTAATTTTTTGAATGTGGTTTTCGTTTTAGTCACTAAAGTGCCAGCCATTTATTTACTCAACCCACCCAGAGAACTTCAAATTGATTTAATTTGCATTCAAAAAAAAGTCACGAAAATGCACAAAAGACATGTGTTTTGTTATTTTTTTTTTTAAGGGAGAGAGAGGCGGACAGAAAATAAAACTAAAAAATAAAATAAAATTGCGCAAACAATTGTGCCGAAAATAAAAGCAAGAAAATAGGAATGGAATAAACGCTTAAACGAGAAACAAGAAGCGAAAATGTTGAATGATTTTCCATTTTCCACATTGCCCAATTATCCAATAGTAGGGTAGATGGTGGGAAGTGCCGGGGGCGGTTGGCTGGGTTGAGTGGGCGTGTCATGTCTGATTTGACCTCGTTGTGTGTGAGGGAAAAGTTAGCGGCAATAAGCGAAAAACTGATTACACTGCCAGCGGCCGAAACAGCAATTGAAATTGATAGAACCCGCTGGCAGTTGGGGGTGGGTGAGGGGGCTGGGGTTTGGGCCATTCCTCGCTATTGGCCATGATTTTTGGCTGCGGAGGAATGTGCCGTTTAGGCCACAAAATGCTGTAAAGCTGTTCAGTTTTGCGGCTCAGTCACACATTATACTTTCCAGGGATTTCAGGTGTTTGATTTTTCACTCTTTGCGGTTAAATGTTAATTTTTTTTATTAAAAAATAATAATATTTTAAGGTTTTTCATAAAAATAAATTAATTATTTACTGAAAAGATAAAAAAAAGGCATAATATCATAGTTAATAAACAAATAAAGTGATTTCTTAGTTATCTATTGACTTATCGATAGTTTATCGATTAGTTGTGGTAGTAGCTTATGGTTTTCCTTCCAATTCCTTTTAGTTTTAGCTATTTTTTAGCTCAGAAGGCAAAAAAATGCATGTTATCAGTCGGGTTTAGTTTCAAAATCTACCATTAAAGATACTTATCGATTTATCGATAGTTTCTGATTATGATTTTCCTTCCAATTCTCTTTAATTTTAATTATTCCAACTATAATTATTATATTTATACTAATTCTAGTTTTTAAATTAATGATTTAAGTTAGTTATCGATTAATCGATAGTTTCTGATAATTTTTTATCAAAAATTACCAAGCTTGGAAGTAAAAAAAGCCAATTCCAGTAACTTCTAGTCATTAAAACAAGAAATGTTACTTTGGAAATGTGTATTTTCAATTAGTTATCGATTAATCGATACTTAAATAATATTATAGCTCATTTGAATAATTTTTCAGCCAATTATTAAAGAATAAAAAGAGAAAATAGAGCTACAGAATGTATTTAGGTGAAAAAAAGATGTACAATGACTGGAATTTATCGATTAATTTGCTTATCGATGGGCTATCGTGTGGCATATTTTCGTTTATCGTTTCTGCTGATTTTAATTACGGAAATTTAATGCCGAAACTCATAATTTAAGAGGCCATTTTGGCTTTGGGCTTTAATTGCCACAACACACACACACACTCTCTCGCTAATGCCCAACACATTAACAGGACACACACACACACACACACACACATATATGGATGATGTGTAAAAAGGATATGGGAAGGACACTGACACATATGTATGTGTGTGCGTAGATGAACTGTGAATTATTACACCACACCGAGCGCATCTAATTAATAACAAAATTTTAATCGTTCAACGATAGCCAGGTATTAGCCATCTGCCACTCCCCCTTACCGGCTTATCAGGATGTCAGACCACCCTCCATGCCCCCGCCCTAAGGATCCTGATTATTATTGTTATTGTTATTGGCGCAATTTATTTGCTGCGTCGGCACTCAAATCGAGCATAATTTTTCATTTAAGTGGAAATTAATATTTTTACGCCCTAATGCCAGTCAGAGGGGGCGTGTCTGCTTGTACCTCCTCTCTCCCCTCTCCTCTCTCTCTCTTTCTGCTAATTATGTCACGTCGTTGGGAGGACCAGAACGGAATGGAAAGAAGGGAAATAAAAAAAAATAATATTCACTCTCTTTTTTTTTTCTTTTTTTTTTTTTGGGAAATATTAATTTTGATAGATGGATAGATAGGGGGAGGAGAGAGTGTGGTAGGGTAGGGAAGACCTATAGAACGGAAATGTTTTTTGGGGTTTTTTATGGCAGACTTTAGGGGGGGACCTGATTAAAGGATATTGAAAAGGAAATTGAAATTGCAGGAATTAGGAGGAGGCAGTAGGATTTTAATTTTAAATAGATTAAAGATTTAAAATTAATCTAAATTGTAAATTAAATAAAACAAGAATGGAAAGCTAACTTCGGGCGGAGCCGAAGTTGATATACCCTTGCAGATATGTGGCAGCTTAAATTATTAGATATATATCGGATCTTATATAGTCGGCCGATCCTTATAAAACTCGGCAGATCAAATTAGTTTGCCGAAAGTAGAATCCATACAAAGTCCCAGTCTTCTAACTTAAAAAACAACAGAGATATGGCATTTCCGATCAATCAGTTATATGGCAGCTATAGGATATAGTCGACCGATCCTTATGAAATTTGGCAGATCGAATAAGTCTGCTAAAAGAAAAGTCCACAGCAAGTTCCATCCGTCTAACTTGAAAAACAACGATGTTATGGCATTTCCGATCAATCAGTTATATGGCAGCTATAGGATATAGTTGACCGATCCCGGCCGTTCCGACTTATATACTGCCTGCAAAGGAAAGAAGGATGTGTGCAAAGTTTGAAGTCGATAGCTTTAAAACTGAGAGACTAGTTTGCGTAGAAACAGACAGACAGACGGACAGACGGACAGACGGACAGACGGACATGCTTATATCGACTCAGGAGGTGATCCTGATCAAGAATATATATACTTTATAGGGTCGGAGATGTCTCCTTCACTGCGTTGCACACTTTTGACCAAAATTATAATACCCTCTGCAAGGGTATAAATATGATAAATAAATAATTAAAAATTAAAGAACTTATTTTTTAACAATAAATAATATAAGAAAAAGAGCTTGGTAGCTCTGATAATTTTTTAAAATAAATTTTAATCAATTTTTTATAAATAAAAAAATAAAAAACCTCAAAGTATGGCCCTGTTGTGTCCTTTTTTGTCCTTATTTTGTATCCCTTTCCCCCACATATCTCCACACTCATTAATAATTACTGCCTGCAAATAGAGCCCAGACCCAAAAAACCATTAGTGCAATACCCCCCTCCTTCTCCTCCTCCTCCTCCTCCCCCAGGACTCATGAAATTCAAAACTATCTGCCGCCACTCCCCCCCTGAAGCAGGGGCTGCAGCTGATAAGGATGTCCAAAGTCGTGGCTAGGGCATCGTTAGTTTTTGCCACACACACACAAACACACACACAGGCACTCGCACAACATCGGGGGGCACACGCTGCGTATACGCAATATTTCAGTTTACGGCCAGGAGGGCAGCAGCAGGCCCCAAAGTAATGCACAAAACCCGCACTACAGGACGAAGGGTGGTGAAGGGGGGCGGGTTATGTAAGCTGAAATGTTGGCGCTTCTATCTATTGGACACTGGGAGATGTTTTTTATTTATTTTATTTTTTTTTTTAATTTTTGTTTCATTTCATATTTTTTAATTCTTGTTTTCTTTCAACATTTTACTTTTTTTTTTAGACAAATATTTAATTTTTATATTTAAAAACCTTAATATTTGCTTTATTTTATTTTTAATAAATTTATTTTTAGCAATTTAGATTTTTTAAAAATTTATTTTGACATTTTATTTGATTTTTTGAGAAAAGCCTAAAATTTTTATGAAAGATTGTTGGAAATAGTTGCATAATCTCAGTTACTATTCTCGCTAGCTCCCGTTGCTTTCTCGCAGTGTAGTCCTGCTTATCATTGTCCTCCCCCCCTCCTCCTCCGCTCCTGAAAAGGCAATGCGTTTGCTGTCTTGTCATATGATTCAATGAATTTTTCACACACGAGACCAGAGCCAGACCAGAGGCAGAGCCAGAAACTGCAGCGGGCGGCGGTTTGCGAAGAGGGAGGGCTATGTCCTGGCCAAATAGCATAACAAATGTATGCAGCGGAGAAGGAGTAGAGGACAAAGGAGACAGGAGACAGGACTCGGGGAGGAGTTACATCCAAAGCTGCCTCCCGAAAAACAAAAATGGACAAAAAAATTGCAACCCAAGAACGCAAAGGACTTTACGTATCGAGGGAAGAAGGAGCGGGGGGTTTCGGGGTGTTATGATTGTTTCACGAACTGACAAATAGACCAACATGGATGGCTGCCACCAGAAGGAGAGGGGGGACTCGGGACAAGAGGGAGGCAGGAAATTTATGCCTCACGCAGGCAATGAGCAATGTGGCTGGGAAATTTGGGGGGAAATTGGAGGGAAGACCAGGAGATGGCCATCCAGAGCGGGTTAAGGGGGCGTGGCAGGACAATAGCCATATGCTGGCCAAGAAGCAGCACTCATCATCTTGAGAGGGGCGGGTGGAGTGGGGGGGCTGAGGTGCAGGGGAAATCTTGAAGCCCCAGGGGCCGGCACGACCATAAGGAAAATATTTACTTTCTTCCAAACTTTCGGCTCAGTTTATTGGTATTTATTTGGTATGTTATTTGGTATATTATTTGGTATATTATTTGGTATATTATTTGGTATATTATTTGGTATTTTTTATAATAAAAACCAGAATTTGTGTTTAATTTATTTATAATCTAAGATATTTAAGCACTTGGTTAAGGACTAATAATTATAATTAATTTTTTTAAAGTATTTTTTTAGTATTTATTTTGAACATTTGAACATTTTTTTTTAGATTTTCTTGGTATTTTTTTTATAAAAATACCCAAACCTACAAGGCTTTTATTTTAGTTTTTGAAAGGCTTTACAATGAAAAGTTAATTTTAAATAAAAAAAAATAAAAATAAACGAAAAAAAGTGAGTTTCAAACCAAAATCGTAGTCGAACCTCTTCATCTTTTTGCCAAGCTTGAGCTTTAAACTTTTGCGAAGGTCGTGGTGCTGGTCTTTAATTTAAATAATCCACAAAATGCTACAAAAGCAACTCCCACACACACGTCAGAAGCATCAAGTCGGCATATTTAACTTTTCCAGCTAGCTGCCAGCTTTGAAGTTGAATCAACCGCAGACAAAGACGCCCACATACTCCGCCATACAAACAGGCATACAAACAGACATAGATACAGACATATAGGTAGTATAGACACACGTTTAAATAATCTTTTGATTAGCCAAGTTAAGCCGAAAGCAAAAACAACTCATGGCCCAAAAAGCTGAGAGAGAAATAGTGCTGGGACTGGCGGGGCGAGGACTTGAATGGGAAAAACATCAAATGAATTGGCAGGAATAGGAGCAACAGCCTCGGAGCATAAACCAGTTAACAAAAGGCTACGGATTTGGGGCTCCAATCATTTCCACCATTTCTCTACAATTTCCCTACAATTTCCCTACAGTTTGTTATGAAAAGTGCCACACTTTGCTGATAAAAAACAAATGATTTTAATGAATTGGAAACTGAATTAAATGGTTTTTCGATTAGTTTATGTTTTGAAATAGAAACTAGTTTATTATTATTCCCTATATTATAATTTCCCTTTAAAATCCTTTAAAATAAAGCCCTTATTGTCCTTTAAATGTGAGAAACTCTTAAAAATTCCCCCGAAATCCTTGCTTTAAGATTCTCACAAAGCAGTCTTGTAGTTTTTCGCTTTATTTTTTTTATCCTTTAAAAAAAAAAAAAAGAGAAAAACAAGAAGGAAGAGAAAAGGAAACCTAAAACACTGGACAGGCAATTGTTGCGCCACAGCAGGGGGAGGAGGAGGAGGAGGAGGAGGAGGAGGAGGAGGAGGGAAGATGAACATTTTGAAAGCCGGGCCAGGCTACAAAAAAAAAAAAAAGAAATACGCACGCATTTTAAAATTTTAATGCGAATTGCTGCCAGCGGGCAGCAGTAAACAGCCAGGACATCCACGACGGCCAGGACATACAAAAGCAACAACAACTACGGCGAAAAAAAAAAGAAAAAAGTGAAAAGCGGCCGAGGCAGCGCAGTAGCAGCGACGCAACAGAGCGAGAGCATAGAGGTAGGCCGAAGAAGAGGAAGAGGAAGAAGTGAAAGGACCTCGTCCTGGGCGTCAATAATACGCACTTTGTAGCCAGGGCCCAGAGCCGGCCGAAAAAGACCCACTTTTTGTAGCCTACTTTTGGGCCAAATGAAAGAAGCCAGTAACAAGACACTGAGAGAAATAATTAGAGAGAAGCCTAATTAAAAAAAGTAATTATTTTTAAGGGAAGAAATATTTTTTCACTTTTTAGCAAGTTGGTTTTAGATATTTTAGATTAAATTATAATACAAAAGTGTGTTTATTTAAAAATAGTTGCTTAAATATTAATTATTTGTTAATTTAAAAGTAAAATATTATAAAGAAACTATATATTTATTAAATAGAGTAAAAAATAAATGAATTCTCCTTTAAAAAATATTTATAATGTAAATAAAAAATTAGTTATAACAATTTAATGTTTATCTTTATGATTTATGATTAATAATTTTATTTTTTTTAATAATATTAATTAAAATTAAACTTATTTTATTTTAGGTATTTTTTTGGTATTTTATTCTGAGATTTTTAAAATCTCCTTGTTGTTTCTGGTATATTTTTGGTATTTCTAAGATAATTACTCTGTTAGAGTGACCAAAAGAAAGGGAATTTTAAGAGACTGGTCACTTTAAAAAATAAAACAAATTGGCTTGAATAGACTTGGCTTGTAAGACTTGCTTTTGTTAATATTTCTAGCTAATTATATATCTATTTCATTAAATTCTAAAAATTCTTTAGAATTATAAACTAAATATAGTGGAGCCCCCCCTTTTTTTGCCAGTGCAAAGCCGAAAAAAAAATCAACATTTCGCGACATGGAACGCTGATAAAAATGACAATTGATGGGCGTACGTGGGCTCATTGGGGCATGGGCAATTGCTGAGTTATGTTTTATGACAAATGGGCTGCCAGGGAGTCAGTCGAGGGGGGTGGCATGGGGAGTGTGGTGGGGGAGGGGGGGCATCCGACACGCCCACCAATTGCCGCAGTTGCAGAGATATATTGTTTCATGAAAAGATTTGCGACCAAAAGTGAATGAAATTGAACTTAAAGAGAGAGCTTCCACTAAATTAATTAAATTTGATTAAAAAATAGAAGAATATTAATATTTTAATTAATTTATAAGAGAAGTAGTAGTTAATTATTTTATTATTTTAATTAATTAATTAAAGAGAACTGGAAGTTGTTGATTTATTTTCAAAATATAATTTATTTTATTTCCATTTATTATTATTTATTATTTTTAAATGAAAACCCCTCTACTTAAATATTTTTTAACCTTTTTGTATCAATAACTTTCTTGTCCAATCAGCATTTATTTTTTATTTTATTTTTTTTGTTGCCTTTCTGGTGGGCGGAGAAGAAAAAAAAAATAAACCTGACATTCCCGATGGCCTCAAATTCTTTGATTTGCTTACGTTTTTATTTGCCAATTTTTGTCTCCTTCGGGGATTGTTTTTTTTTATTATTGTATTGTATGTTATTTTTTATTATTTTCTTTCTTTTTTTTTTTTTTTTGCATTTTTATTCGGCTTGTCATTCATATTCGAGTGTTTCTTTCTTACTTTTTTTTTGTCACTTTTGCTGTGGCAAGCGTTACGTGTCCTGCTTAACTAATCAGGATAACACTCTCGCACACACACACAGACAGGGACTAATGCACACACAATGACACACCTCTCTCACACACTCTCGCTGAGGAGCTGGAGACAAAAGGAAGAAAAGCCCCGTGAAATGGAATAAAATGAAATGAATTTCCCTGAATTTTCCGCTGGCTTTTGCTTCGTTTTCTTTTTTTTTTTTTTTCGATTTATATATATATTTTTTTTGTTATATTGTTTATTGTTGTTGTTGTTGTTGTTGTTATGCATCTGTGCTCGATTGTGCGGATTGTCAATCGCATTCAATTTAAATAAATTGAGTGTTTTATTGGGTTTTCAATTGGGAAGCCACCGCACATGACTCTGCCTGCCCTACCCACAGCCTGGTCACATTAATCACCAAATATTTTCACACTTTTCCCCCCTAAATATTATTAGAATATTAGAAAAGTGTGAAAGTATTATAAGAGTGCCATAGTTCGACGATCAGGACTGTACTTTCCATTGTAATTAAATTAGTTTCAACCTCTTTTTAACCTCACTTTTCTGTAATGAGCTTTACAACACTATCCCCTGGAAATGTCAACTTGAGTTCTTATTCCAACTGCCCGATAAACAGATTTAATATTACAGTTTATTGTATTTTTTTTATACTTTTGTTGCCTCAACTCGACTGTCACGTTGCTTATTATTATTTTTTATTTTTATTTTTATATTTTTTTTGTGGCAAGGGGCAGGGGCAGGGGCAGGGCTTTTGTTGAATCCAAACAAGCGTGTGAAAAGTGCAGCTGTGGGTAGGGATACCAGAATGCACAGGACAATGTGGCGTTTTGGACGGTGTCCTAGGCAACGGCCACACAATTGTCACAATTGTTAAATATTTAAAATGATTTAACAAATTTTTAATGAAAAAAAAAGAGAAAATAAGAGTGAGAGAGAGAGAGAGATTTTTTAGTTAAATAAAAATTAAATACAAACTGTGTCAACACTTTATCTTGGTGGGAAGTTTTTAATTTGCTTTGTTAGCTGCCAGTGCAGTTCGTTTTAATGAATTTCCGCGAATATTTATGCGTTAAACACATGTCAGTGCCTCGAAGCGATGAAAAAAAATGCAAATGAATAAATAATTAAATGAAAAAAATACGGATATTGAGGGGGGCAGGACAGAACAGGACACTCAAAGTAGAGCCTATTTATAGAGAAGCCTTCTCCAATATCTGCATGAAAATATCAAGAAACCCTTGGCCTTTTTACATATTTTTTAAATAAAGACAAAGCCGAAGAAAAGAAAGGGTGGAAGGAATATAAATGCGAGGAATTGATGCAGAATTCGAATAATTTTATGGCATATTTAAGTGTCTGCATAATTTGCTCTCGGCCTCACAGTTTGCAGAAAAGAAATGCCTCTTTATCCACTTCTATGCCCGTCTCTGGCTCGTCCGCCTCCTAGAGATGAGCACGTGATGGGATTACAGAATGGCGCCAATCGTATGTGAATCGCAATCGTCCTTCGGCACAAAGTCCACAAAAAAAATTAAAGAAAGAAAGGACCAACATTTCCATGAATATCTGAGCCATTTGGCTGAAAGTTCTCAGGTTCGTTCGCCTTATTGCATAACAATCAGCTCTTCTCTTCCATAAAGAAGCGATTTCCAGTCGGCAGGGATCGGTTGGGGATATATCTAGATATATATTTGATTTGGATAATGAAGAGATTCTTTTTTTAAGAGGATTAATTGTTTTTTAGGGAGTTGCAAGTTTTTAAACTTTTTTTTTGAAAATCTAAGTTGATTTTTTTAGAATTTTAAACTCAAAATGTTTTAAAAAATGTTTAAAATGTAGGTTTAGTTTTTTTTAAATCAAGTTTTGATATTTTTTATGTGTTCTAGTTCTAGTATTTAAGTTTTCTAATCATTTCTAGTATTTTTTTTTTTAGAATATTTCAAAAATGATTTTTTGAAAAGTTTTGAAAATTTAAAAAACTATTTTTTTGAATAATTTTCAACCAAAAAACCATGTTTTAAAAAATACCAAAAATTTAAAAAATACTATTTAGTATATTTCTTAGTGCCATCACTTTTTGAGAATTTCGGAAATTTTTGGAGCACCTCTAGCTTTTGCGGTTGGCTTTGACTAGCAAATGGCCACGCCTCCTTTTAGGCCACCGCCCCCCATTCATATGCTTTTCTATGCCTGTGGCTTTGCCCCAGTATGGGTATGGGTGTGATGGTGTGTGTGTGTGCTGGTGTGTGTTGGTGTGCACATGACATGAGGCACAAAAGGTTCAACTGACTGTAAAACGCTTAAATTGATTTAAATGCAAAGTCGACCCGAGAGTCCGAGCGAGCGAGCGTCCGAAATGAATGAATGAGTGGAGTAAGTGATTGGATAGTCGGAGGTTCAACCCCAGCCTCTTATTTTTTTTTTTTTTTTTAGCAATTTTTTAAACCACCTTTTGCATAAAAAAATATATGTATTTTATTTCAACTATTTTGATGCCTGTCTGGGGCAGGACTGGTCCATGTGGTTAGTATTTTTTTCCATTATTTTTTTTCATTGTTTTGCTTTTAAAAACAAAAAAGAAGAAAAGAAGCAGCCAGCTTTTCGGGCAGTGTAGTCGGCAATGTGTGCGAAAGTTTGTTAAACTCTCCGGCCCGCAAAACATAAACAGAAATCCAAAAACACAGAAAAGTTGACTCAATGAGCTCGGAAATCTCTTTTTAATACTCGGCCATATAACTAAATTAACAAAGCATGGGGAAAAGTCTTGAATTTGGATTGGATTTAGGAGGGAATTTTACTTAAACTTGGAATAGTTCAAGAGTTTAAGGGAGAGAGAGTGTTAAGTGCCAAGGGTTTGGAGATAGAATTTAGTATTTTAGTTTTTTGGGAGCTGGACTTGGACTTAAATCTTGGCTTTGGATTTAGGATTTTTTAGATTAGATTCTATTTTATTGAGATTTCACTATTTCACTAAAATACAGGAACTATTAGAGCTATAAAATACTAGAGCCACTAGAATCTTGAAATATTAGAACTAGTATTACTATAAAAAATACTAGAACCATTATGAATAGAACTATGATAGAACTATGAAATACTAGAACCACTATACCTTTAAAAATACTAAAATCTCCATCATTAGAACTATACTAGAACTTGAAGAATACTAGAACCTCCTAAGCTCTAGAAAGACTAGAATACTAGAACCTCTATAACTATAAAAAAATACTACAATACTAGAACCACTAGACCTTAAAAAATACTATAATCTCCATAAATATACTACAACTATAAAGAATACTAGAACCTCCTAAGTTCTAGAAAGACTAGAACTACTGGAACTATAAAAATACTATAATTTCCATGACTAGAGCTAAAACTATAAAAATACTAATAAATAGTACCTCAAAAACTAAGAAAATTAAAAAAAAATACTATTCAAGACTGCCGTTTCTGGTATTCTGTCGTTGTGGCATAATGTCCCTCATCCCGAAGCTCTACTGTACTATTATCCTTGCTTCTTCTTGCGGTCATGACCACCAAACTAAAACAAAATGCGTTGCGCAATAAGACGGACATGGGCATGGGCATGGACATGGGCAGGGACATGGACAGGGGCTGGGACAGGGGCAGGGGCAGGATATGAAAGGCAGTCAGTGGAGGCCTAGCCTGGGAAGAAGGGGCCGAATAAACGCTCGCAGGTTGTATACAAATTTTATATGCAAATGAAGGCAAACAAGAGAAACAGACAGGCGGCAGGAAGAAAAAAAATAAATATATATTTGGTGTTTGCCTCTAATGTCCAGAGGGGGGTGGGGTAGGTCACAGGTGCGGGCCTAAGGGGCAACAGGGGCCAAGCGGGGGTCAGGTGGCAGGCAGAAGGGCAGAACCCACTTCCTGGACGGTGTCACTCTGTTTAAGGATGCCCCTTCAGGGATAACGAAGGACGACTGCCACGGCGATGACTTCTTTTTTTTTTTTCGGTCTCGTCCTTTTTAATTTTTTTTCTTTTATTTTTATTTTTATTTTTATATTTTTTTTTATGCCGTGACTCCTTCTCGTGACTGAGCCTATGAATTGAATTATTAAGCAAGCTCTCTCGCTGCCAGAAGGCGGCGTACGGACAGGGGGGGCGTGGCAGGTCATTCAAATGCAGAAAGCAACGGAGCCAGGGGCAGTGGCTGGGGGTGGGGACTGCCAGCGACGCGATTTTCTGCTCAAATGGAGGCACAAGCTTCACAAAAAATGAAAAAATCAAGAAGGGAGGAGGACTTTTTGGGGCAGGACGAAGATTTTTTACTTTAAGTTAAGGGTAGTGCTAAAAAAAATAGTAGAAGTTAGTTAGAAGAAGTGGTAATAGTTTCTTTAAAAAATATGAATTAAATATTAAAATTTAATATTTTTCTTAAAACTGAGATGAGTTGCAAGCTTGTAGCTTAAAATCTGAGAGAATAGAAGAGAGAATTAGCTATTAAAATAATTAAATAATAATAATTAAATAATAAAAAATATTTAGAATAAAAGAAAAGGTAAAAAAAGACTTAAAACACTTTCTAGACTTGAAAAACTTGGCTAAAAACATTATTTTTTGGCTAAAAGTGACTAAAACTTTGACTTATTGGCCAAAAAAACCAATTTACAACAAAAATAACAAGAGAAAAGGCTAAAAAATAAGAATAAAAAAATATTACAAGCAAGGACAAAACTTTTCTAATCTAAAAAAAAAAGGAAAACAGAGAACAGAAGGGGTTGGTGGAGGAGAGCTTTTTGGTCTAAAGCCGAGTGGAGTGTAGGCCAAGTGCAGAATAAAATTATGGCATTAAATTTTCATGTCAATTACAAACGGCGACAGCCAACAGCAACAAAAACAAGAAAAAAAAGCGTAGGAGTGTCTGAAGGGGGGGGGGGAGGGGGGAGTGGAAGCCAAGAAGCTGGCCATAATAAATGACTGGGGGGATAGGGGGAGGGGGAGGCAGGTGTCAAAAGCAAGTGGCGCCATTGCAATTACAACAAAAAGGCGGCAGGTAGGACAAAGTTGGCAACAAAAAGACCAAAAAAAAGGGAAATTTAAGCCAAAAAAAAGTGAAATGTATAGCATACTTTTTTGGGCACATTATTTTGTGATTAATATTGAGGCCAGAAAAGGGAATTAATTAAATAATTAAGGAGCAAGTTAATCAAAGAAATTAGTTAATTAATAAATAAAAATATTATTATAAAATATTAAAATATAATACTAGCTAAGATTATTATTGAAAGAAGGTATTTTTTAAAAGCTAAAATTGTAAAGTTTATTTTTGTTCCTTTTTTCTACTCTTTCCTGCTAGTTTCCTGTTTTATTTACATTTCTTTCCTTTTATTTTATTCTTATCCTTTTTTTTATACTCCACCCCTTATATATATTTTTTTTTTTAAATTTTTGACAAAAAAAAAATGAAAAACTCCACTCGTTGGGGAAAACGGAAAACAGAAGCTGAACAAAAAGAGATCCAAAGTAGGTGAAAAAGTTGGGCTGCTCTTCGCTTTCGTCTTCTTTCTTGTTTTTGGCCTGGCCTGGACGAGTCTCTGGGCCACCTACTTTTTGGCCCAAAAAGCTTGAGCTTCCAAAACATTTTTTCGCATTGCCGTTTATTTTCCTTTTATTTTGTTGGCCAATTTCCGGTAATTCAGTTTTATGCACCAAACTTTTCTATTTTTTTTTCTTTTTTTTTTTCTTACTTTCCACACCATGCTTTCTGGCATCTTGCCTCGCTTTTGCCATTTTCGTATCGCATTTATAAATAAATATGTTTTTTTTTTTAGAAAAAGAAGAAAGAGGAGGTAGAGTGGGTGTGTAGCGGGTGTGTGTGTGTTTCCCTACCCAAGGTCATTGAGATGTGTAAACTTTTTCCCATTTGCAATTGGGCGAAAAGCAACAAATGATGATGAACATTTTTATGGGGCGAGCACAGTGCGTTTCACGTCGTTAAATCACTGGCCAGGGAAAAAAAATCAACCGCACAACAGAGATCAGAGTTGAGAAGTCGTTGGCATATATAGTGGGGAGTACTTTTCTGTATTTTTGCGATTTATGGAGTTTTTATTTTGTTCAATTTTGGATTCAATTCAAGGAGTTTTTAGGGGAAACTAGAAAGCAAAGCTTGAACTGGAAAGTCTAGAAAGTCTTATCTTTAGGAATAATATTTTTTAGTATTTTTTGGTATTAAAATAGACCAAAAATAAAGCTTACAATAGGGAGTGTAGTGCTTATGAACTGCTCTGTTAACTTATTATCTCCAGTTCCTCTCAGAAACTCTTTCTAGAAAGTCAAATCTTTAGGAATAATATTTTTTAGTATTTTTTGGTATTAAAATAAACCTAAAATAAAGCTTACAATAGGGAGTGTAGTGCTTATGAACTGCTCTGTTAACTTATTATCTCCAGTTCCTCTCAGAAACTCTCTCTAAAAAGTCGAATCTCTGTGAATAAATATTTGTAGTATTTTTTGGTATTAAAATAAACCAAAAATAAAGCCTACAATGGGAAGTAAATAGGAAGTGCTCCCTTATGAACCGCACTGATAGCTTATTATCTTCAACGACCCTCAGAAACTCACTCTAAAAAGTCGAATCTCTATGAATAAATATTTTTAGTATTTTTTGGTATTAAAATAAGCCCAAAATAACTTACAATGGGAAGTAAATAGGAAGTGCTCCCTTATGAACCGCACTGATAGCTTATTATCTTCAACGACCCTCAGAAACTCTCTCTAAAAAGTCGAATCTCTGTGAATAAATATTTTTAGTATTTTTTGGTATTAAAATACACCCAAAACAAAGCTTCAAAAACACAAACTCCCCTCATGAACCGCGCTGTAAACTTATTATCTCGAACGCCTCTAAATAGACTTTGATCATTTTCACTTTCACAGCACACCTCGCACTGGAGCGCCCCCTACCACTGCTACCGCAACGCCCCCTACATTCTACCTCTTAATTTGATTAGAAAACTTTTTCGAGTTGAAAAATACTCGCGAAAAAAAAAGAAATCTGAAAAATTTTATGACTTGAAGGCAAAAAAAAAAAAAAATAAAGAAATAGAAGAAAATTAAAATAATGGAGAGAGATATATTTTGTTGAGGTTTCTCTCGCCCACTCGCTCCCCCTTCTGGCATTTTTCCCACCCACGTCCATGTGCCTGGCTTTCTGCACATTTTCCGTTTACTTTTCTCACTTTTTTCCGGTTCTGTCTATTACCCGTTCTGGCTCTCGTCAGAGACGCTTTGTTGTGGTATTCACTTGAAAAATTTGATTGCCAAACAGGATTCTACATTTTTTTAACATTTTTTTGACATTTTTTTTTTTGGGAAATTGGCTAAAAGTTAATGGAGTGTGGGTAGGGGGTGGGTCGCTCTGGAAACTACAATTAAATTGGAAAAGAGACTTTAAATCCAAACCGAATCAAATCAGAATCTAAGAGAGCTAGAATTCTTCTTCGAATTCTAAAAAGTGTGGTGTGATGGAGAATTCTGCTTTTCTTTGGCCTTGAGCAAGTATTTATGGGAAATTTAAAGGGAAATTGGCCATAAAAGGCTTTAAAGAATAAGGAAAGTGTCTTCAAGGAAGAAAAAAGTTAATAGTTGTCCTAAGACTCAAGTCTCTAAGAATCTAGCATCCAAAAAGTACCATTTCCCCTTCCCATTTGAAACTCCTGACAAAAACCCAACAGGAAACTCCAAGAAGCAAACCCCAACAATTAATCTTTATGATTTATTAATTGGCATGATTTTCACTTAAAACCCAACAAAAAAAACATCAAAATAAACTACAAGAAATGCAGTTCAAAAGTTGAACAAATTCGTAATTAATTGATGAACCTTGGAGCCAACTTCTGGCCTTAAATGAATAAAAATATGCGGGGGATAGAGTCGGATCGGATCGGATCGGACATCAAAGCGAATTCTGCTTAGTGGGTGAAAGTTGAGGCCACCGAGGGCGTTTGGCGGCAAAGTCCGGATTCCATTAGCCAAGTCCGGAAGCGGAATACGACCTCTGACCTCCTCCTCGAATTTTTTTCTCCATTTATGACGTGGGCGTCCCTCGCTCTTAGTCGCTCCTCTAATTGACTTGCAACATTTTTTTGTTGCCAAGAAACGAAAAGTTTCAAGTCATTCTGCATTGATTGATTGATTGATTGATGGATGGATGGATGGATTGACGGATTGGATTTCATTTGCACTCAAGACCAAACAAAATGCAAGACAGAACACACAGACAGAGTGCCACAAGAGGTCTGGCATTAAAAAAAAGCATAGCATACTTAGCTGCATGAAATATGAAAACGTAAAAAGGTCCTCAAGCTACAGGAGCTAAGAGAGGAGCTGCCTCCCGCCTCTTAAACGACGCCCCTGGTTTTTGGCTCTTAACCCCTTGCATGTCGGTTTAGTTTGCTTTTTGAATGCAAAGCAAACATTTCTCGGGGCCTTTTTTTAAGTTTAATGGATCACAAAAGTTGCCAAGAGACCAAGCTATGGCTAGCCAGTGGCGTGTTTGAGGTGGAAACTTGAATGAAAATTATGTTTTCTTTTTCAGTTTTCCAAATATAAAGATAACACAGGTTTTCAAAGAAATAGTAGAGGCTTTTTCGAGTATGTGAAGGAGTTTGGAGAGCTTTTTGTGGTTCTAAGGCTATTAAATCCTTTAAGCACTACACAACACTCTTTAAAAGTGTTTGACTCTGTTATTGGTCACACTTTTGGCTAAAACTTTCCAACATTTATTAATAATTTACACTACACTTGTAATAACACTTTTACAACACTTTTTATAGTGTTAAAAGTGCATAAACTTCAAATTTTATCTCTTGTTTTTCAAATTTATTCAAAGAAAATGTTAAGAATCACAGAAGTAATCTTAGCTGCCTAATACTTTCAATATTAAACACTAATTTAACAAACTAATCACCTTTACAACACTTTTAATAGTGTTATAAAGTAGTCTAGAACTTAAAACTTTATATCTTTTTTAATTTCTAAGAAACTCTATCAACGTTTGTTTCGATTTTCATTAAAGAATGTCCCTCGACTTGCTTACAAATCTTTAGTAAACAAAGCCACTAAAATTAGTATCTTTAACTCCAAAAACTAATCACTTTCCAACACTAATTAACGCCAAAAAGGACTAGGCTTTAATATATTTTTAATTGCCTTTTGTGGTCACTTTATTATCGATAGCTTGAATGTCAAAAAAAAAGGCCTGCAGTCTAGTTTTCTTCAGCTTAGTGAAAGGTTTTTGTTAAAAGGTTTTTGTTTAAAGTGAATTAGTTAATGACTAAAGTGAGAGTGTTTTTTGATGAAAACCTAAAGAGTTTGTGGACCTAGAACCTTTGCAAGAACTACAAGTTGGGCCACCGAAGAAGGCACTTGAAATGGCCAAAGAAATTGGCAAGTTTTTTATTGTTTTTTATGGAAAAAAAGTAAGGTAAGGTGAGGTGAGGACGGTGAGGAAGGTGAGGCAGGTAAGTGAGAGGAACCAGGTAAGCTCCCCCCCCCCCCCCCCCGAAAAAAAGCGACAAAAATATGTTCCACTTACCATAAAGAAATGTCTTCCGGAAAATGTTTGAGAAAATTCTTTAAATATTTTTTTATTGTTTCTTTTTTTTTTGCAAGTCCTGCCTTTGATGTGAGGGCCAAGTGTGTGTGTGAGTGTTAATGTGTGTGTTTGGCCTTGGAGGCAATGCTTTTCCTTTTTTTTTTTAAGAAAAAAAAATAAAAAAAAAATAAAAAACGGGTTTACGGCAACATCTCTTCAATAAATTGCTTTTGTTGGTGTGGCTAGTCGTTGTTGTTGTTATGGTAGTTGTTGTTGTTGTGTTGCAGGTGCAACTTCTTGCGGTATCGGATGCTGAATGAATGAGATTCTCATATATATATATATATATATATATATCTTGATTTTTCCTTAAGACCGGTTGCACAGGAAATGCTCGCACAGTAACACGTTCGAAAAATCACACAAACAAAAATAAACCAAATGGACTTAAATTCTTAATTGATTTTTGGTTTAAGCCAGGTTCACTGCTTTTTTTTTTTTACAATTTATTTTTTACGCAAAAACCAATAAGCACAAAGCACTTTTTCATAAAAATTTCCCAAGAAGTTGTAGGGGGTTTTTGGCTAGAAGTTTGGGGGAATTATTTTTTATTTGCCAAGAAATTAAGGAAGTTTTAAAAGAAATTTTTAGAGGAAATTATCGTACAATTTTTTAGCCTTTTTTTTGGTAGAATTTTTGTAGAATTTTCAAAGAATTTTCGAAGAATTTTTGTTATTTTATTTGATATTTTTTGTTATAATTTTTAAATATTTTTTTATGGCTTGTTTTTTTTTTTGTTGTATTTTGTCGTTGTTGTTGATGTTGTTGTTGTTGTGGGAAAGAGACAGCTGAGACGTGGGAGCGAGCTAGCGGCACGCTGCAAGAACTACACGACTGTCTGCTGACACGGCGGAAAACGAACTAAAAACTTGTTATAGGAAAATCGCTGATGGTCTCGGAGCCTCTGCTGCCGCTGGTGCTGCTGCCACTTCGGCTTCTGCCTCGGCTGCTGCCGCAGTCGACGTCACTGTTAACAGAGGCACGCGCAATGCAAAAAAAAAGAAACCAAAAACATAAACGAGAAAAAAGTTAAATTCAGGAAACAGAAATAATACCAAAAAGGGGGCCAGCCGAGGGACAGCCACGAACCAAAACTGTTCCCAAAACCCGCTGTTCGCGCTCGCGTGCCTCTGCTAAAAATAATTCCCATCTTCGGGACATCCATGCCCCCCAGTTGGTCTAAAATTATCAGCCGAAGTTGCCTCTTCCGAGCCGAGCGAGGACTTCGGTCGCCACTTTCCCCCCAAAAACCAAAAACCAGGTCGTATCTCCCGTTCGGGAATCATGTTAGCAACATAACAGTACTCTGCCAGCAGTAGACAGTGGTGGGTGTACGAAATGGGGGGCGGAGGGGGAGGACCTTTGGGGCTTAAGTGATATTATAGCCCCCGGCATAAATTAGCCATCGGGTTGGAGGCATTAAAATCTTGATTGGTGGCCGGCAGATGCAGGAAGAGCGAGATGTACCTCAGGAATCCCGAAAAACAGGGAACAGAAATCGGGCAGCGGCGGAAGTGCCACACAAAAGTGACAGCAGCCACAGCATGTGCCCCACATCGGAATAAAAAAATATATAATATTAAAAAAACGTATATGGAGAGGCAAGTATGTGTGTTGGCAGTTCGATCGGGGGAGGGGAGGGGTGGGGCAGGGGAAAAGTGTTGCATGGGAAAGCGAACTCTTGACATTGATAGGACAAACTGGCATAAAGAATCCCCTTCCAGAGGTACTGCCACTGCCACTGCCCCATGGCCCCATGCCACATTTCCACCCACAGTGGGTGGCAAAAAAAAAGAGGAAGAAATATTATAATTTAATAAATTAACAAGTTTTTTTATATAGATAATTTTTAAAAATATTTAATAGAAAAATAATTCAAGAAAAGTATGATTTCTGAACTTTAAAAAAATAAAAATAAATATAAAAATATAATATTAATAATAATTATATTATTATTTTATTATTTTCTATATATATTTTTTTAAGTAGTTTTCTTTTCAAAAAATAATTATGATTTAAAAAAAAATGTTTAAAAAGCAACTATTACCACCCACTGTTCCCCAGCCTCGTTCTCCATTTAGTCATGCGATCTTGAAGAGTGTCTTCTGTCCTCCAAAGACCACCCCCCCCACAGCTGAGGGTCCACCCACAACTCCCATTCCGCAGTTCGAAGAACTATTGACAATTCACGCTGCAGGCATCTTGCGATTGGGACTGGGACTGGGACTGCGACTGGGACTGGGAATGAGGTTAAAAATTTAAATAAAATGCGCATGCAAACGAAATGCAAAAAAAATATGAAAAGAAATTAAAAAGAAAGACAAGAAAAGAAAAGAAGGGGGGAAGACACAGAGCACAACTGTAAACAGAAATTTGCAACAAAGGTTCAGCTCATAATTAAAAGCGAGCGTTCGAGTGGCCCAGAATGCCACTGAGAACTTTCCATACATTCCATGGCGACTGCCACCCACTCACCCACCCAGCCACCCAGCCAGCCAGCCACTCCTCTCGGTATGGTCACCCACTTCCCATCACCACCCCATTTTTTATTTTTTAAATTGGAACAAAGAGGTCTTGTTATTTAACTAAAACTATTTAATAAATTCCAAAAATAATTACTATTAAATAATTATTAAATTTAAATATATATTATTATTACAATAATAAAAAATACTATTTAAAATAATATATAATATAACTGCTAGTATATTTTTTATTTTTAATACATTTTGTTTTAATGAAATTGGAACCAAAAAAAAAGGTATTATTATTTAATTTTTATTTCTTACCAATAATATTTATTTCTAAAAAATAAATTTAAAAAAAGGTATGAAGGGAAAGAGAAATAGTATCTTAAGGGTAGAAATAGTATCTTATCTTAATAGAATCTATCTTAGTATCTTTAGGGATCTGAGGACCTATGGGAGGATATAGTCTATAGACATGCATAGTTTAAATAATTAATTAAAAAAAGAAACAATTAAAAGAAATAGTCAGAAGAAATATTAAATTACATAATTAAAAAAAAAAATTAAAAATAATTGCCATTTAGATAAAAAAATTATAGTATCTGTAGTTAAATCTATAGATGTCTAGTAACTAGTCTAACTAGTCTAACTAGTCTACTTAGTAGCTTAAATATCTCCGTTCCTAATTTTCGAAATTAATTAAATTTTAGTGAAAATAAAAAATAATTCTCCTTTAAAACAAAAACACTTCTAATTCTGCAAAATCTTTTAATGCCAAACACTGTTGTTCGAGAACCAAAATATATTTTTAGGAGTAACGCCTCCTAAAAAAAAAACAGAAATCAGAATCCAGAATCCAGAATGGATAAAAAAAAAAGAACAAGAGACGCCCCTCTTTTTTGGAGAAAGATTTTGTTTTTTTTTTGTTTTTTTGTCGGCTTTGGTATCCCATTTCAAAATTCTGCTTTTTTGTGTTCCTGTTTCTGATTCTGATTCTGATTTTTTGGTTGTGACAGACGACTGTCAATAGAGCGGGACGGCAGACGGGGTGGGGCTGTCTTCCTCCCTCCAGTCATCCAGTCATCCAGTCCTCCAGCCCAGCCGCCCTCCTGCCCAGCAGCCGTCGCATTCCCATCAACAACAAATCAATGACGACGACACATGTTGGACATCCCAAGTTGAAACCGAAAACTGGAAGCCGGGAGTTACGGCGGCCTGTAGGGCTGCCAGGGTTATGGATGGAGGATGGAGGATAGAGGAGTGGAGGAGGGGAGGACAACGAGATCAGGAACACCAAGAAATCAAAGTGCACTGGGAGAAATGGTTCTAGAAATTATTATATTTTTTTTAAGAGAAATGGGACTTTTTTTGGAGACTTTTGTGAGATTTTTAGGAAAAAGCTCTTACTAGAAGCAGTATTAGTTAGTTAGTATTAGTTATAGTTAGTATTATAACTAATATTATATATAGTTATAGTTAATATATATTATATATATTATATATAGTTAGTATTAGTTATTATTAGTTAGTTTTTATTTAAGAACTATTTTTTATTGCTTTTTTGATCGTTTTTTGTTAGAATTCTCAACTGGTTCTAGCCTAGACAAAGAAAAAGATATTTTAGTTAAATAATTGTACAAAAAATGCATGAAAACTAGATTTAAAAAATAAATAATAAACTTTAATGGTTAAACTTTACAAATTAATTTAAAAATATTTTTGTTTAGTTTTGTTTAAAAAATATTTAAATTGAAAAACTATTGAAATCATTGATCCAAGACCTTGTAAGACCTATAGATACAGTGGATATAAATCTTCGACACCTACTACTATTTTCTCTCAGTGCACTTGCCATAACAGCAACAATGCAGGCGTTTAAGCATTTGGAAGCAATTACCGCAGCAATGAAGCGTTGAATGAATGAAAATGAATGGCCAGGAGATGCCGCAGGAGGCAGGAGGCGGGAGAAGAGGACACACGTGTCGGTGTGGATCAGTTTGCTTTTTACCCCCAAAGACCCTACCTCTCCCCCCTCCAATGGCAAACGAATTTATGTACATTTTTGTGCATATTTCCTGGGATTTTGGATGCTCGTCCGCCTGTTCCTCTTATATATCGGGATTACTTACTTAGTGGAAGCGACAAACGACACTGGGAGGGGGGCTGGAGGGGGGATGGAGGTGGGCACAGGGAGGAAAGGGGCTCGTCCGACAGGAGAAAGCGAAGGAAACACGAGACGCTTCAAATGCCAATGAGCCGAGGCGATGAGCCAGATGAATCAGACGAGGGCCAAGGGTACAGTATTACTTCAATAAAGTGGTCATCTATTTTTAGTTTAGGATGCCTAAAAAATTATATAACAAGCTTATTATTAAGTATTAATAGGGGAGAGGGGTAATAATTTAATTATATTTAACATTGTTTTAGTTTTTATGAGAATTTTATATTATTTTTAATTTTTAAAAGATTTATTCGATTTAAAAAGTGTTCTTTATTATTATTTTTATTTTTTTTAATTATTTTTGTGGAATATTTAGGCCCGAATTGTGTTTAAAATGTTTTTTTTTTGAATAATTTTCAATATTATTTTGAAACTATTTTTTTTAATCTAAATATATATTTTTTATTAATATTTACATTAATTAGTTGATTTATAAGCTTAAAAGTGTTCTATATAGAATAAAAAATATAAAAGAAATAGAACAGAAATCCTAACCTAAAAGTTTTTACTTTTTTTTTAACATAACCTAAAAATGTTTAGATTTTTAGATTTTGGAAGCCTTTGAAGCTTTATTTCCCTCAAAAAACTTCAATAATCTCTAAAAATAAACTAAAATATTGTCTTAAAATGAAGTATCTCCTTGAACTATTCCCCCATACCCAGTACCCACTGTACTTGAGCCTATGACTTTCGACATTCGGCGCTATTTCCGCATAATCTGGGCCGGAAAAGCGGAAGCTAGATGACTTCTTCTAATGAAATGTGTGTCTCTCTCCATGTGGGTGTGTGTGAGATGGCGCTACAGGGTGCGAAGGAGAAAGCATTAAACGATCTAAGGGGGAAGCTCACTCTAATTGCTGCACTTCACGAACATTTTTATTTTTTTGACTTTGAATTTTCAACATTTCTCCGCCTCGTTCGCTCCCCCTTAAAATATTTTCTATTTCTTTTGATTTTCTTTTTTTTTTGTTTCTTTTGGTATTTTTTTAAATGTTTTTGTTTTTGATGGTTTCTTGGTTGTTGGCCTTTTACGAGTCGCCTTGCTGCCTTTGTTTGCGTTCTGGGCTCTTTAGTGTTGTTATGATTGCAGTTGTTCGAGCTGCTCTTGATTTTGTTATTTTTTGGTCCGATGACAGCTGAAAATTGGAAGGAAGCGCCGCCTCAAGAGTACAGTGGGGCAAAAGAATTATAAGGGGGGGATCACAGAGAAAATTCAATACATTTTGTAACCTCTATGAAAGCCTAAAGAAATTATTATTCTTTGAATATTTATGATTATTTATGAACTAAAAATAAATAAATTGTAGATCTTATTTTTGCTTACTTTTTTTTTTAAGAAATATATATTTTTTTTGAGTATTATTACTCACTTTTTCCCCACTGTACTTGTATTATAGCCCTAAAAATCTGAAACTCTCGTCACTTCCGTCATTTCATCTCCAACCTTGTTGCTTCTTTTCTTTTCTTTTACATTTTTTTTTTTTTTTTTATTCGACTGTTTGCTCTGGCATTTCAATAGAAAATTTTAAATATTAAAGTTTTGTGTGCTTTGGCGTCCGGTCTTGATATTGTATTTGGTGTTTGTGTTTTTGATATATTTGTTTATGGCGCTTCATGCTTTTAACTTTTTTTTTTTTTGTTTGAAAATTGAGTTTCGGCGTTGATACTTCTATTTAGTCAGGCTGAAAATTTTGTTGTTCTTGTTGTTGTTTTGTGTTCAAGTGGGTGCGAATGAGGGGAGGGGGTCGAGAGATGTGTGATGAGCGCTTCCGTTTCCGCAGCTAGTAGGGCAATTATTATGCTACTCAAGCCGTTCGAGCGCAAATAATACCCGAAGAAGGAACAAAAAATACATAAAAAACAAAAGAATTGCTCCAGAAATAGCAGTCGACTGGTTTTTATCCATTATCTTGCCTTAGAGGTCAGTGAAAAATTTGTTTTTATTTTTCCTTTTGGGTGATTAAGAAATTTGGTTGGAAAATTAAGTCATTTTTGGAGTGGATTGGCATTGGTTGTCGGTTTTTGATGGGTTTTATAGAGTTATTATAAGAAATATGTGTAAGAGTGTCAGAAAAGGTAGAAAAATACGATTTTTTATTTTTTAATTTTCTTTGGAATGAATTTGTGGTTAAAGTCTTTTAAAACAAAAGACTATTTAAAATTAAAAAAATTAGAAAAAAAATAGGGTTAGTTTTGGAAATATTTTAAAGAGTTTGAAACCATAAGGGACCAAACACATTGTTGATATTTTAAAGGAAATATAAAGTAAGCCATAATCATAATAATAGATAATAAATATTTAAATAATATTTAAAAAACTATGAGGTATAAAAATAGCAACTACAGGAATGGAGTTTAAGTTTTTTATATTTTTTTGTAAATTTTTATCGAGGGGCACACGTCAATAATTGTGCTTGAAAACAAGTTAAGAAAACAATCAAGCAAAAAAAAAAATAATGTATAGCATAGGACTGAGAAGAGGAGGGTCCTAGCAAGATGTTAACCCCTCGTTGCCCCTGTTTTCCGTTTCGTTTCGGGATTCGATTCGAACTTTAATGTGAAAATCATGCAATGAACCAAATTCGAGCGGAAATGATTCACACTCGAGCTGGAATACAAAAACAACAAGGAGGAGGAGAGTTCTAAAGGAGGGAATAAGAATAAGAATCGAAATTGCGTTTTCAACAATTGTTACAACAACAAAAACAATGCAACGCCATTTGAAACAACAATAACAAATGTTATTGTTACCCCCTACATGTGCTGTTCGAGATGAGCGAGTGTGCCAGAGCCACTGCCACCGATGGCGTTGAAGACCCGAAAAAGGGGGAACGACTGCACTGCGAAAAATAAAAGGGTGTTTCAAGACAAAAGATTTTAATTCTAGACATATTTTTCAAAGATCTGTGGTAGGTTTTAGGGGTGACTTTATTTTTTAAATAATTTATAAAATATTTTATCATTATTATTTTAAAATTAATAATTTATTAATTTAAAAGAATAATTTATTTCTTTTAATTGAAGTTGGGAGAGTTGGGAGACTATTTTTTAGTTTATTATTATTATTTTTTAAACAAAATTAATCTTAAATTATTTTATTATTTAATAAATAATTTATTTATCAAGAAAAAAATATGCTTCTGTAGTAATTTTTTTTCAGTGTAAGACAAGCACATACTGTCAGCCAATGTCAACGCAAATATTTCACTTCCTGTTCTCCCGATTCCCGATTCTCCCCCTGGAGCTTCCTCCACCCCTTCTCCTCCCCACCCCCTTGATTTTCTCCAGCAAGTTGCTAAGCTCTGACAAAAGGTTCAAAGGTCAAGGATTTTCACGTTTAATTAGACATGAGACGTTTTCTCAGCAGAAGGAGCACCCAGTAGAAGTAGCACTGGCAACGTGGGCGTTGACGTGACCAGTGGGCGTGGCAGCAGTAGCACTAGCAGCAGCAGCACCAGCAGCAGCAGCAGCAGAATCGGCATTTAAATTTCCAATTAGCCGCCCACTGGCGGCAACAGCTTCGGGTTAAATACCTGAGTGACACAAAGAAGTGTTTGAAGCTTAAGTCTCTCTCTGGCTATGGCTCTGTGGGTCTATGGCTCTGTGGGTCTGTGGGTCTGGGAGGAGGATGGACTGGGAGGCAGGGTTGCCAAGTGGCGAGTGGAAAATAGAGACAATGTCGGCCCCCGCAGTGGCTCCTTTCGGTCTTTAATTATGCGCCAATTTATAATTAAATGATCTGGCTAATATTTCAATACCTTTCTCTCCCGGCCTCGTGCCTTACTGTCCAGTGGAGTAATTTTCAATTAATTGTTTGATGAATGAAAAGGCTTAGGGGGGCGCTTTATTCAATTTTTTTACTTAATAATTAACTATAATATAATAGATTTTGAATTTAATAGTTTTTATCATGTTTTTTTGGGAAAATAGTTATTAAAAAGCTTTTAAAATATTAATTAAACATTTTTAAAATATATTTAAAATTGAAAAAAAGATTAAAACAAATTGGAATAAAAAATAACTTAAAAATTAAATTTTTAAAGGATAGTTTTAGTTTTTTTTATTAAAGAAAAGACTTTTCTTGAAAATATGATACCCGGTACTCTTGATTCTCAGATAAGGTTTAAGGTTCGAAACCCTATTTTGAGGCATACTTTTGGGCTTCATATATTTTTTTTTGAAAGGATTAGTTTGAGAAATAGACTCTTAATATAAAAAACTTTAAATAATTAATCAAGTAATAGTATTTTGAATTAAAAACCTAAAGAAATATTTCCAAAAATAAATATTTCTTTTTTAAAAAGTAACTTTTCTATAAGAACTATCTTAAAAGCTTAAAAATAAATACTTTCTTTCATGAAATCCATCAGAAATAGATACTTGCTCCCACACTCTCGACAAGAATTAAGGAAAATATTTCGGCTTAAGGGAATTTAAGGACGAATTTCAATTTTATTTAAAAGGGATTATGCGATAAACGTATGGGAGTGGGTGGCGGCAGGGGGAAACAATTAAAATATTATTTATTGATGCCAGAATCAATGTCTGAGCCTGGTTAGTTCAAGGTATTACCAATTAATGCCTACTTTGAGGTTTTCTCTTAAATATTTAATTGTTTTTAAAGCTATTTTCGGAAGGTTTTGTGTTTTATTTTCGGTTTTTGGAGAGGTCCTTGCCGTTATTTACTTTCTGGCCCCACTCCATGTCCTGCCACGCTGTTATTCCTCACTTTAATGGCTTCATAAAAATTTCTTCATTTGATTTCATGTCAATGCTGAGACTACCCCCTCCCCACCCTCCCCCTCCCCAAAATGATCAAAATAAAATAATAAAATGCAAGTAAATGAAAATGAATCGCAAATAAAATTTTATTAACTTTAAGCTTAATAAAGAGAGGGAGTGGAATGTGGGTGGTGGGGTGGTTGGTTGTGGGGGGAAGGACATTTTGTGGCTTGTTGGCAAGTTAAGGGGGGAGTGGCATTTAAGGTGCGTTAAATGTTAACACGAAATATGGCCAGAGTCCAATAAAAGCTGAAAATCATAAAAAAATAAAATAACAAAAAGTGAGTGAGTGTTAATAATGAGATATTTTAGTTAAATATATTATTTAAAATAAAATATATATTTTTTAAGACATTTAAGATTTGTTTTTTGTTAGATATTTTAAGAAACTAATAGCTTAGATCCTAATTTATATTTTTTTTAACTTATTTTTTTGTCTTAAATAATTTTTTAATAAATTTAATAAATATTTACAATAAAATAATAATTAAAATCAAACTAAAAACCTGAACAAGTCTTAGTTTGTAATAAAAATTGTTGAAAAAACCTCCACTAACCTCCTTTTTTTTGTTGGCCCTCCTGCCCCGTTTGAGCCACAAATATTTTCTGTTAGCCCGAAGTGCCCGTTCCGCGTAGAACCCATTAAAAGCGAATTCCCAGTTCGTTTGGGATCTCAAGCATAATTCCAGATTCCGCACTTTTTTTTTTATCGTCGCCACTTAAAGCGCTTCCTCTTAACTTGCGCCCGTTTCTGTTCGGTCTCCCCTCGCATCGAATGCTTAAAATAGATTCTTAGTTTAGAGAGACCCCTCGCTTTTTTTTTTTTTATTATTTTTTCCGCTCCCCAACAGCGGCAGCAGCAGGACCTCAATGAATTTCCGGACTCGGGGGGATAGAGCCTTGGCTCTTCGCCCCCCCTTTTTTTAGAGAGAGGGTGTTGAGGGGTCGGCACGCTCCGTTTAGTTATACAAAATATTTCTTCTCCTTCTTGGGCTTCGCTTTTTGTATTTTTTGTGTTTTTTTTTTATTTTTCTGGCTTGCCGCCGCATCTCTGCTCTCTGCTCTGCTCTGCTTGATAAAATTAAATTTATTCATAATTTTTCCAAAAGAAGGGAATTTATTTTCCTTGCGTTTTTTTTTGCCCGCCTTCCCCCCCTTATTTTTTTGTCTTTACTTTTTGTTTTTTTTTTTTTTTGAATTTTTTACTTCAAGTGCAGCTCACTCAATTTCCTAGAACGATTTGCAAGCACATTAAGAGTTGCTCTGGAATTTCTGCTAAAAAAAAAGTATAAGAAATTTATACAAAAATGTAGAGAAAAAAAAAACAAACATTTTTGACTTTGTTTTGGTCAGTTGGTTTGGGAAATATGGGTTTTTAGGGGCAGGGTTTTAGATTAGATGGGATTAGAGAATTAAAGCTATTAATATTAGATATTTATTTATTTATATATTAAGGGGGGAGTACGATTTAAACATTTAAAAAGAAATATTAGCCCTATTCTCCTCTTCAAAAAGAATCAAAAACAAGCCTTGAAGTTCAAGTTTTTTTAAGTAAAAGAAAAAAAAATTAAAAAAGCTATATAAAATACTAAATAAATATACTAAAAGCTAATTTTTTATTATTATATAAATTAGTGTACTTAAAAATATAATTTTCATAAATATATTTTAAGAAATGTTTAACAAAAAAGCTTAACTTCAAAATAATTATTTGAAACCTACCTTAAAAGGCAAGCCAAATGTTTAAAAATATCTTAAAACTTATGAATAACTTAACTAAATATTTAAAAATAAAAATAAAAAACCACCCCTTTTATTAATTAATGTTTCTATTATTTCACGCTGCCTTTTCTGGAATTGTTTACTAAAAAAAAAGCCAGGAAAAGTAAATACTAGATGGCGGTGGGAAAACAAATAGAAATCCTGGATAAAATAGATAAAAAAAAGGAGAAACAAAATAAAAACAAAACCAGAGCTAAAAAGGTGGAGAAAGTGGGAGAAAGGAGGAACGAGGCAGGAGGCAGGAAAGGAATGGAAAGCAAAGTAGGAAATTATGATATCATCTTTATGACGCCATTATGGTTGCTGTCGCTTTCTTGCTTTTTCCCGCCCACCCACTGCAGCCACGCCTCCTTTTTACCCTTTTTTTTGTAAAGGGGGGAGTGTGTGTTTGTGAAGGCACCCCTTTTTGTGTCCACCTCTGTAAACATAGATAGGGATAGGGAACTATTTCCAAAAAAAGAAACACTTTTTTCCTTAAATTTGTTTTTATTTTATTTTTATATTTTTTTAATACTAAAGTCTAAACATTAATAGGCCTTTAAAATATTTTTAAAAAATATAAAATAACTTAAAAAATAGACAAAGAATAAAAATATTTTTTATGGAAGAAGAAACCCCTTGAAGAGAAACCCCTTTCTTAGCCCCCCCTTGAAAGCAAATAAGAAATGCAACAGTTTCGGGCTGCCAATTGGCCGTTTGGCAAAAAGGGTTGAGGGGGGCACCCACAGCCAAGCAATAATAAAAATGAGAGCAGATACTTTTTACGCCATTTTCGAAACCGCAACAATGCGGTGGGAAGAGTCGCAAAAAAATGGGGAAAAGGGGGGGAGTTGCTCAACCAAATTTCGATAATGGTTTGGCTTTCAACTTGGCTGGCAAACTAATGCAATATTGATGGGGAATTTAAGGAAATTGTTTGGTAAATAAAAAAGAGAAATAAACAAAAGTATTAGCGTATTAAAAATTAAGGAAATTGTTAATTTTAAAGATGGAGGGAAATATTTTAAAATTAAACCTGAAAGTGTTTTCTGAATTTATTTCTTAGGTTTTGCAAGATTTGTGGCTTCTTCTTTGAAAACTAGCCTTTAATAATTAAGAAAAAGGTTGTTAAATATTAAATTAAAAACTAAAATAAAAAATGAACAAAAATGAAAGTGAAAAAGCTTCACTTTTGCTTTAAATTCTTGAGAAAGCAGTGGAAAGTGTTTAGTTTTTTGGCCTAAGCCTAAGCCTCCACCTGGGATAATTATGCCAAAGTTTGGGCGCCTATATCTTACCCTGCCACGCCCCCTTGGAGCCACTTGCACCCCCCTTTGAAGTTGTCTGCCCCCTAAGCCGCTTTGTTTCGAGCTGTTTTTCGTGTTGTTCCAGGCCAAAGTCTCTCATAAATTTAATGATGTTTTCCACCTCAGCTTCTGGCTTTTCCTTCTTGCTTTTACAATTTTTTTTTTTCCAGGCATCAGTTTTTTGTTCTTTTTTTTAAGGGGGTGGGGGCTGAGTTGCGCCTAATGAAGGCGCTGATGAGGCGGGGCACATAAAACTTGACTTTCCTCCAGCCTCCGACAAGGCGGTGTCTAACGTTCTAGAAATAACATTTGTGGGCAATAAATTCAAAAGATAATACACCCACAAGGGCCCGTAGTGCGGGGTTCTATTCTGGGGTTTCCAGGCGCCTCTGCCCCACTCCCACCCCTTCCCCTTCCCATAACTCGCCTCTCGTCAAGGTCTGCATGGACTTGGAGAAAGAAAGTTGCGAAATTTTATAAAAGAATTCATAAAAAATAATATAATAATATTAAAATAATAATAAAAACTATTTCATCCCAAAATATTATAAGATATACTTGATAGACTAAAAAAAAAGAAAGAAAATAAAGAAATTCCATAAAAGAATCTTAAAAAAATAAGACAATATTGAATAAAATATTAAAATAATAAAAAAATAATAATACAAATTATTAGATGCCCGATTATTATAAAAATATATGATAAGATGTACTATAATTTATAAAAAAAGAAAGAAAATTTAGAAATTCTATAAAAGAATCTTAAAAAAATAAGATAATAATATTAAAATAATAATAAAAATTATTAGATTTCCAGACATTACAAAAAATATTATAGATTATAAAATATACTTGAGAGACTTAATGAAAGAAATTGAAGAAAATCTATAAGAGAATTTTTAGAAAATATAAAAAAATAATAAAATAAAACCAAAAACTCTAATAATATTATTAGAGATAAGAGATCATGAGATATTATAAGATCTATTAGCCTTAAAAGATTAAATATTATGAGAGTGAAACCTTAAGGAACTGTTCTCTTAAGAACTGTTTCCATTAGAAACTGTTTCAGCAAACTGCCCTCTTCCCAAACTAATTACAATTTTTAAATAAATTTCTCGCAGTGCAATTATTGCATCGCAAAGTAAGGCTGGAGAATAAATTTAGCCGAGTGTTGGATAAAGAACAGGGGGGGACCAGGTAGGAAGGGGGGGTGTCAGGGCCCACGCACATTGAAATATTACACCTGCAATTGGCGAAGTTGGGAGGCGGCCTTCTCCTCTTTTCCCACCCAGGTGGGTGGCGTGTTAATGAGGTTCTATGGCTGGGAGTGTGCGTGCCACACTCGAGCGGAGTCAAGGGGGCGGTGAGCCGGGGTCAGAGGTTACCACGCATAACGATGCGTTTATTAATGCCAGTCATCGTCTTCATTAGCCGGATGTGCAGGATCCTAATTTCATTTCTCCTTTTTTCAAGTCCTTGAGCGGGCAGGACTCTCGGCCGCCACGAAAGTCTGGATTTTAATTTTTTTAATCTAAAAAAGGGTTAATCCCAACATCATTTAATTTTATTATCAAATTTCGAAGAAATCTTGGAGGTTTCTCTATGGCCTACCTCAAGGGCTTTATCTTTGTCATTTCTTGCCAGATCTTCTCCATCGATCTGCATCAAAATCTGGAAACAAAATATTTTTTCGATTTTTTCCAAAATTTTCTGGGGGTCCCCTTCGAAAATTCGAAAAATCCATGGGGTGCCCCGGTCGAAGGCTATATCTTTGCCAATTCTTATCCGATTCTTCCGGGGGATACCTTAAAAGATTCGTGGAAAGATTCTCCGTCGATCTGCATCAAAATCTGGAAACAAAATATTTTTTCGATTTTTTCCAAAATTTTCTGGGGGTTCCCTTCGAAAATTCGAAAAATCCATGGGGTGCCCCGGTCGAAGGCTATATCTTTGCCAATTCTTATCCGATTCTTCCGGGGGATACCTTAAAAGATTCGAGGGACGATTCTCCATCGATCTGCATCAAAATCTTGAAACAAAATATTTTTTCGATTTTTTCCAAAATTTTGTGGGGGGTCCCCTTCAAAAATTCGAAAAATCCATGGGGTGCCCCGGTCGAAGGCTATATCTTTGCCAATTCTTATCCGATTCTTCCGGGGGATACCTTAAAAGATTCGTGGAAAGATTCTCCGTCGATCTGCATCAAAATCTGGAAAAAAAATATTTTTTCGATTTTTTCCAAAATTTTCTGGGGGTCCCCTTCGAAAATTCGAAAAATCCATGGGGTGCCCCGGTCGAAGGCTATATCTCTGCCAATTCTTATCCGATTCTTCCGGGGGATACCTTAAAAGATTCGAGGGACGATTCTCCATCGATCTGCATCAAAATCTTGAAACAAAATATTTTTTCGATTTTTTCCAAAATTTTGTGGGGGGTCCCCTTCAAAAATTCGAAAAATCCATGGGGTGCCCCGGTCGAAGGCTATATCTTTGCCAATTCTTATCCGATTCTTCCGGGGGATACCTTAAAAGATTCGTGGAAAGATTCTCCGTCGATCTGCATCAAAATCTGGAAAAAAAATATTTTTTCGATTTTTTCCAAAATTTTCTGGGGGTCCCCTTCGAAAATTCGAAAAATCCATGGGGTGCCCCGGTCGAAGGCTATATCTCTGCCAATTCTTATCCGATTCTTCCGGGGGATACCTTAAAAGATTCGAGGGACGATTCTCCATCGATCTGCATAAAAATCTTGAAACAAAATATTTTTTCGATTTTTTCCAAAATTTTGTGGGGGGTCCCCTTCAAAAATTCGAAAAATCCATGGGGTGCCCCGGTCGAAGGCTATATCTTTGCCAATTCTTATCCGATTCTTCCGGGGGATACCTTAAAAGATTCGTGGAAAGATTCTCCGTCGATCTGCATCAAAATCTGGAAACAAAATATTTTTTCGATTTTTTCCAAAATTTTCTGGGGGGTTCCCTTCGAAAATTCGAAAAATCCATGGGGTGCCCCGGTCGAAGGCTATATCTTTGCCAATTCTTATCCGATTCTTCCGGGGGATACCTTAAAAGATTCGAGGGACGATTCTCCATCGATCTGCATCAAAATCTTGAAACAAAATATTTTTTCGATTTTTTCCAAAATTTTGTGGGGGGTCCCCTTCAAAAATTCGAAAAATCCATGGGGTGCCCCGGTCGAAGGCTATATCTTTGCCAATTCTTATCCGATTCTTCCGGGGGATACCTTAAAAGATTCGTGGAAAGATTCTCCGTCGATCTGCATCAAAATCTGGAAACAAAATATTTTTTCGATTTTTTCCAAAATTTTCTGGGGGTTCCCTTCGAA
This sequence comes from Drosophila monieri, assembly GCA_035047585.1. Classification (NCBI taxonomy): domain Eukaryota; kingdom Metazoa; phylum Arthropoda; class Insecta; order Diptera; family Drosophilidae; genus Drosophila; species Drosophila monieri. Next base: position 5,425,871 of record JAWNPJ010000061.1, on the reverse strand, counting down.
AATTCGAAAAATCCATGGGGTGCCCCGGTCGAAGGCTATATCTTTGCCAATTCTTATCCGATTCTTCCGGGGGATACCTTAAAAGATTCGTGGAAAGATTCTCCGTCGATCTGCATCAAAATCTGGAAACAAAATATTTTTTCGATTTTTTCCAAAATTTTCTGGGGGGTTCCCTTCGAAAATTCGAAAAATCCATGGGGTGCCCCGGTCGAAGGCTATATCTTTGCCAATTCTTATCCGATTCTTCCGGGGGATACCTTAAAAGATTCGTGGAAAGATTCTCCGTCGATCTGCATCAAAATCTGGAAACAAAATATTCTTTCGATTTTTTCCAAAATTTTCTGGGGGTTCCCTTCGAAAATTCGAAAAATCCATGGGGTGCCCCGGCCGAAGGCTATATCTTTGCCAATTCTTATCCGATTCTTCCGGGGGATACCTTAAAAGATTCGTGGAAAGATTCTCCGTCGATCTGCATCAAAATCTGGAAACAAAATATTTTTTCGATTTTTTCCAAAATTTTCTGGGGGGTTCCCTTCGAAAATTCGAAAAATCCATGGGGTGCCCCGGTCGAAGGCTATATCTTTGCCAATTCTTATCCGATTCTTCCGGGGGATACCTTAAAAGATTCGTGGAAAGATTCTCCGTCGATCTGCATCAAAATCTGGAAACAAAATATTTTTTCGATTTTTTCCAAAATTTTGTGGGGGGTCCCCTTCAAAAATTCGAAAAATCCATGGGGTGCCCCGGTCGAAGGCTATATCTTTGCCAATTCTTATCCGATTCTTCCGGGGGATACCTTAAAAGATTCGTGGAAAGATTCTCCGCCAATCTGCATCGAAATCTGGAAACAAAATATTTTTTTTTTATTTTTTGTGAAATCTTCTGAACAGTTCCTTGTAAAAAGAATAATAAAAAATATTAATTTCGGCCGAAACATGAGCGAGGTGAACCCATTTCAAGAGTTGTGTTGAAAACCCGTCTTATATCAATCATAAAGTACCTTTTCCTCACATTTTCCAAACAGCCTTTTCCACTTAAGCCGCAAGAAGAGGCCAAATATGTGGGCGGAGGCCGAAAATATGAGGAAGGCAGGCTGGGGGGCAGCGTGTCATTAGGTTACATGCTTGTAATTACAATTCAGAGCGAGGACTCGGGGATGGAGCAAAAACAACGGAAACGAAAAAATGTAAATATGAAAAACGTCCAAGCAAGAGTCCTGTATGGCCCTGAGACCCATTATATCCTGAAACCAGGTTCAGACTCCTGCCGGGTCATCGAAGTCGAGGGAAGTCCCCAGCCCACATATGCAGATTGTCTTCTGGCAGACACTCACCTTTGGTTTTGTTGTGTTGGGTGTCCTGTTGCTTTTTATTTTATTTTTATTTTTATTTCGTTTTTTGTTTTGTTTCTTGGTGGGGAGCACAAAAATTATGTCATAAAAATGTAGCTGCTAATGTTGGGGATATAAAGTGAAAGAAATGTTAAAAAAAAAAAAAGATTTTAAAAGGCGCTGCCACATATGGTACGGCTGAAATTGAAGAAAAAGTGTAGAAGAATTGAAGATTTAAGCTCTTTTATTTCATTAAATTATAGATTCTTGTTTATAGTTTTTTCAAACCTTAAAAAATAAAATCAAATAAAACTTGAAAATAATTTTCTCTCAGTGTAAAGAACAAACACATCCACAAAGGAAGCCGCAGCCACAAAATGCCGCATTAAAATCACAAAATATAAATACAATATGCAGGGCTTTGTGGCAACACCACCAGACCCCCACCCCCCCTTTTTGGGGGAATCCTTGTCATCCTTGTCGCCCCTCCTAGTGACTTCGGAAGGAAGCAGGGAACTTTTATGTTTATGGAAAATTACGTGAAAGGTTGGAGGTTCTCGGAGGTTTTACGAAAATGGTCCGAGGAGGTAAAGTGACTAACTTTCAAAACTTTTTCCCATCGAGCGATAAAAGGCGCAACAGCAATTTCTGTTTTCTTTTTTTTTTTCTTATTTTTGTCGAATATTTTGTGTTATGACTTAAAAAAAAAAATAAAGATAAAAAAAATAGTAGGGAGGCCAAGAGCTAAGCTCGATAAGCAGTTAGAGGCGGAAACAAGGATAGGAGAGCTACTCTCTTATTTTTTAAACTTTAAAAACTACAAACTCTTCCCCTAAAGTGTTTAAAAATTAAGAAAATATAGGATTTTCTCAGAAAATAAAATTAAAATATGTATAATTTTCCCTCAAGACCCCACCAATTAAATTTCAATCTTTGGCGCCCATAATTCCACGAACTATGAACTCTACAACCCCTCCCCCCCGTATGAGGAGGAAAACTTACAATTTTTATGATCTCTTAAGCCCGAAAACCCAATCCCCATTAAACTGACATCCCCACCAGATGTGTGTGGGTCGTAAAATATAAAAATATGAAAGATTTCCCTCCACTTCGGGATGGGATGGGATGGGATGGGATGGGATGGGTGTTGTGTGTGTTTCCTGGCTTCCTTCCTGTATCTTAGAATCTTTCGATTCATTATTCTTTTCCATTGTGTCGGCCCAGCCAGCAGTCACATATTTCCCTTCTCTTCCATTCATTCATTATTATTATTATTAGGATATTTTTTTTTGGGGGGGGGGGGGGGGGGGGGGGCTGACGGGGTCTCTAATGTGTCACACCGTAAGACATCTATTAGAGCCATCCTGGATCCAGGACCAAAATTTAAATCTGATTTCGAAAATGGGATACGGCTGAGGGGGGGAAGCCATCAGCTGGGAGAACAAATATCAGAAATTAGATGAGCTCAGCTTCACTTTCAGCTGGAAAGTCCATCTGTCAAACATTCTGTGCCCGGTGACAGTTTCTGTGGCTTTTTATTGTTGCCACCGCAGAGGTGGCAGGGGCAGCGGCAGCGGCAGGGGGGAGATTAGCAAAGGTACACTGCAAAAAAATGGTTACAGTTTAGTATTATATCTTTAGAGATGTTGGAGTGATTTTTAGGAATTTTAGAAGTAACTTTTGAGGAAGTTTTTGGTTAAAAAAAGATTAAAATTAGAATTTTTTAAGACAAGATTTGTTTAATAATTTGTTTAAATATTTAACTAAAAACTAAGAAAACATTGAAAAGTTTATCTTAAATAAATAAAAACAAACTAAACTTTTAAAGGAATTTGTTTTAATATTTAGAATCCTTCTTTTGTTTATTTAATAGTCATTTTTAGTATTATTTTTAGTATTTAGTATTTAGTATTAGTATTATTTAAAAAAAAAGACTAAAAATATAAATATTATTTAAATACCAAAATATTTGTTGAATCTGAATATATTTGACATTTTTTGAATACTAGTTTGGGAAAAATTAAAAAAAAAGATGGAAAAATATAAAACCAATAAAAAAATCATTAAAAAATAGTCCTTTTTAAACTTGAAAATAATTTAATTTAAGGTAAAAAACTTAAAATTAAATGATTGAAATAATAATAAGAATAAAAATTAAGAGATAATTCTTAATATAAAAAGATACTAAATATTCAAAAGAATCAATGTCTCTCAAAAAATCATAATTATTAAACAAAATTATACTAAAATGTAAAAATTATATATTAAATATTAAATTATATACTAAAATGATATATTATTATTTTTTATTTATTTATTTTTTTTAATTAAAAACCCGAAAATATTTAAAGTCGAAACTCTTAGTGTTTTGAGATCCTGCTAATGATGAGGTTTTTTTCGCCCAGTTTTTCGGTCTGGGGAGTGCAGAATGTTAAAATATGAGCACATTTCGCTGGCACATGTGTGGCAGCATCAGTTCCCCCTACACCCCTACACCCCTCCCCCTCTCCCCTTTAGCCCCCACCCCCCGCCACAATGTCCTTTTTTGCTGCTACCTGGCAACCATATGTGGCCTTTTATTACGATTATGATTACGTGTAAGTGGCGGGGAATATGAGATCGGGATGGGCAATAGGATATATGGGACGAGGATGGGGGACTCACCTGGGTTCGGGAGCTCCTTTAAAAAAAAAAAAGAAATCGGAAGCAGCCAGTCGGCAACAGCTGACAGAATCAGAATCAATATATGGCCCATCGCTTTCCTTCCCTCTGACAACCTCATTATGCTAATCACAATGATTAGAGCCGCTGCCGCACAGTCCCGGCTCCGAAAAAGTATCTGTATCTGAATATCCGTATCTCTGTAATTTGTCACGCCAGCAATGCCGCAGCGCTGGCTCTTATCGCTCCCATCAGATCTTTCGAATCGTCCGATCGTCGAATAAAAAATGCCACAAACAGGGCTCCACCGACCCAAAAAACCCAAAAACGAAACTAAGGCGAAACTTAAATCGGAAATCAAGAAGGAATATCAAGAATGACTAATTTAAATGCTCTGCAATTAATCAGAGATGGAAAAAAGGGGGGGTACGACATAGAAGACTTTGGAAGAGTTTTGGAAAATTTCATTTTTGAAAATTAAAGAAAGAAAATTAACAGTTTTGAGCTTAAAAATATTTAAATAATCATATATCTTCTCTAAAAAATCGAAATAAATATTATTTATACATTTTTTAAAGCTTAAAGTATTTTTTAATATAAATAAAAAAATAATTTCTAAAATAAAAAAATTTTAAAAAATAAGTTTCAAATATATCTGAAAAGGATTTTCCATAAAAATCTAAGAAATTCTTACAAATATTAAAATAAATGATTAAAAAAGTGTGTTCTTATTTTATTTACTATTAAAAAAATATTTTAGAACCATTTTTTAACAAGTTCTGTTAATTTCAAGAAGCATAAATTTCAAAAACTTTTTTTTTTAATTTTCTATAAAAAATATTTTATTTTTTTAAACTTCAAAACCTTGCCAATGGACTCTTTTTTCGAATAAAAAATACAAAAAACCACAAGGTGCGATTAATTTGGTTAAAACAAAAAATAAAAACAAAAAAGAGTCGCCGCGAAATGGTCAACTGGCCGTTAAGCAGCTGCCGGAAAACAAAGAGCCTAAGAGCCAACCTCAAAATCAAAATCGAAATCAAAATCAAAATCAAGTTTCAGTTCCAGTTTCGGTTGCCAGCTTTAGGGCCGAGGGACAGAGACAAGTTCTTGTTTTATTTAATGTGGCAGCAGCCACGGCGTTGGCGATGTGCTCATTGATAATCATAATCAAACTAATGATGCGGCAGACGATAAGCCTGCACTGGCCAGGCACTGAGAGAAATCGGAAGGGTCTTACCTTAGGGAGGGTTGGATTTTTAGAGGGTTAGATGCCTTTAATATGTGGTTTTTAACATTAATTTATTTTTTAAGGGGTTTTGGGTTTAAAAGTTATTCAAAAATGTATGTATTTTTTAAGGCTGTTTAAGTTTTAAATTATTTGTATAGCTTATAGTATTTTTTAAGCCATTATTTTTATAAATTCTTAACAATGTTTTCTATATTTAATTAAAAACTCATTAAATTATACTCTTTTATTTAAAAAAAATGACATAAAAAGGGTTTTAATTTATTTTCGATTTTTTTGTATTAAGATTTATATTAAATTATTACATAAAAATTACAAAAACCAAAAAATAATGCATTTTTAAAGCTTAAACTTGCCTTTTTCTTAAAATTTATGCTGTAAATTTCTTTGTTTTTATTTAAAAATATAAAATAAAAACGAAATAAGTTTTAAATAATAAAATAAAAAAATGAAATGAAATAAAAAAAGCTTATTTTTTGCTTTAAAAATATATTTATTAATGAAATGTCAAGAATTCTTAAAGAATATTATGTGATATATATCGAATATTTAAGAAATATACAAAAAATATTAAAAATATTTCAATTATGTTTTCCAAAAGTTTTTAATAATTAAAACTTCAACTGCAAAAAAGTTCAACGAAAGTCTCTTGAAATATTTATTTAGAATAAAACTCCCACAACTACCACCCATTTTTGTCTCAGTGCACTGACCGTAGAGCCAGTACCGTTAGTGATTCGGGGGAGCGGCTTTAATGATGATATAGTTGCCTCACGACCGCCGGCCAAGCGGCTCAGTTCCCGGCCCGAAAGTCGCCGAGTGACGATATCTTCTTCAATTGGCTTTCGAGAGATTCGCAGTCCTGGGGGAAGGATGCGGAGGATAGTGGCTCCCTCTCCGATGGCCACTGGCTACCACCACTCCTTATCCCGGCCAATTATCTTTCATGAAAAAAAATTATATACACTATAGCATAGCATGGCATAGTAAAAAAAAAAAAAATAAATTAAAATAAAAATAAAAATAAGAAAAGGAATGGAATGGAGAGAAAAAAAAAAGGCCATCGAAGATAGAGTCCAGAGTGTAGTCCGGGGGGCTAATGAGTGCAATTTGCTTCTTGTCTTGGCCACTAAATGCTCGCATTAGTTTAGATAAATAGCTTAATTAATACGTTTAGTCTCTGGCCACTGCCGGGGGGCCCTCTGCCACCATATATCCGTATATCTGTACATATGGCGCAGTGTTTTCGGGCCACGAGCCTCCATTCCGGCAATTACAACAATAACGAGCGGCAATTATTGGCCTAATGGCATTGTTTGATTTCCGCACTGCACTTTTGGTGCTAAGTGGGCGATATTTGTGGGGCCGGGAACTAGATGGATGGACGGAAGGATGGATGGGTCCTGGCGGTATTCAATGGGCTCCATTAGGGAGCGATTTCCTTGAATTTTCCATAGGGGGGTGTCTAGGGAGAGTCTCAAGGGGGTTTCGGTTTTTTTTTTTTCGATAGTCTGTTTAGATTTTGGTTATTTTTTGAAGGGGTTTTGGGTTTAAAAAATTATAATAATTATAAAGAAACTATTTTTTTAGGGGTTTTTGGCAATAAAAATTATAATTATAAAAAAGATTCTATTTCTAACAATTATTTAGACTATTTTTAAGGGTTTGAGGTTGAAAAATGATTCAAAATTATAAAGAAACTATTTATACAATTATTTTAGACTATTTTTAAGGGGTTTCTGGGCTGAAAATTAATAAGAAATCATTTCTGACAAATATTTTGGACTTATTCTTATAAGTTTTTACTTAAAAAAAATATATAATATCAATAAACTTTTTTTTTTAATAATTTTGGACTATTTTTTTAGGGTTTTTTGGCAAGAAAAATTATAATTATAAAAAAGATTCTATTTCTGACAATTATTTAGACTATTTTTAAGGATTTTAGGTTGAAAAATGATAAAAATTTATTTATACAATTATTTTAGACTATTTTTAAGGGGTTTCTGGGTTGAAAACTTACAAAATTAATAAGAAACAATTTCTTACAATTATTTAAGACTTATTCTTATAAGTTTTCTCTTAAAAAAATTATAATAATTATAAAGAAACTATTTCTTACAATTATTTTAGACCATTTTTAAGTGTTTTGGTTAGAAATAATTATAATAAAAATAATTAAACTATTTCTAACAACTAAACGCCCCTTTTTATAGCATTTTTATCTATTAGAGATAAAAAACAACCCCCTCTAAAGACTTTTCCTAAATTTTTTTCCCTTTAAATACTAAAGACTAGTTGTTGAAATTTCTTCATAAAAACCCTAACAAGCTGATATTCCCAAAAAAAGCCAACATTTTGGTTGATAATTATAAACCACACCTAAGATGGGCTTCCGGCAATTCCACACTTGCGTTTAAAATCAATTTCTCACGTTTTCGGTTTCGTTTTGAAACAAAAAGTAAAAAAACGCAGAGCCAGATCGATTTAAGGCGATTTCCCTGCCTTTCGCGGCCTAATGACTGCCCCAGATCGGAAAGCACAAAGGTTGATGATGCCGATGATCGAGAGAAGAAAACGCCCCCGAAATGAAAAATAAAAAAAATACACAATGGCCATGACTAATGCAAAATACCTGGTCGTGCTCATAAACACCTCATCAGAGATCATTACGATGCCTTCGGCGAACTGAATTAGAAATAAAAAAAATAAAAAATGGGAAGAAAGAGTCTTGGATCTTGGATCTTGGATCGGAATACATATATGTCTCAATAAATAAATCTGGCCAACGCCGACGCGGAGGCCGACACATAAATCTTGGCGCCGATCGCAGCTCGTTAAAAAATTAAATTAATAAAACTTAATTTGCACACAGGGCGCATTAAAAAAAAAAGAGTCCAAAAAAGATGCGGCTTGTATTTGGAAACAATGGCCTTTTTTTTAGGTCCAGATGCCAAATGACCAAAGCCGAGCTCCAAATTAGCTGCCCACAGAGCTACACAGAGAGAAAAGATATATGAAAATGTGTTATATTAGACAAATATTAGAGTTATAAAGGGAGATAGTTTTTGTATTTTAAGTATTTTTATTTTTAAACTCTACATATACTATTAATAGATATATATTATTAAACTAATTTATTCAAAAAAACATTAAATTATTATAATAAAACATTTCCTAAAAAGTCTGCTTAGTTATTTAATAAGTTATATATTATATTAACATTTTTTTTATTAGAAATAGTTTTAATATTTTTTATAAGCAATTTAGGGATAAGTTAATGCATAAAATAATGAAATATGCTATATTCTATAATTTAAATTTATATTTTAGAGAATGAATAGTTATTATTTTAGTGAAAAAAGTGAAGAATCTTAAATTTGTTAAGGTCTTGCTTTAGAAAAATATAAAAAAAGAAGAAAAGAGTCTTACAATAATATTTAATATTTTTTTTAATATATATAAAATATAAAAATAAGTTAATATAAAAATATAGTTAAATAGAAGTCATTTTTATGGCAAAAAATATGGAAAACTATAGGATGATATACAAAAATTATAATAAAATATGGAATATATACAATAATATAATATAATATAATATAATATAATATAAAATAATTTAATATAATAAAATATAAATAATATAAATAGTATCTATGTCTAAGTATATAAAAGTATATTGATTAAAAATTATAAATATTTATAAGAGAAAGTATGGTATAGTTGTTATAGCTATAGTATAGTTATAAGTATAGAAGCTATATATAGAAGCTATAGTTTATATCTAAAAAACATAGCCCTAAAAAATAGAAAAGAAATAAACTTCCAATATCTCCCCTTTCTGAATAATTCCACAATTTCTTTTCTGCAAAGATCGTAACCAGAAGCATATCTTATAAGAGACTTGTGATACCCTGTGATTAGCCCCAAACCTCTCGTTTTATATATTTTTTGTCGTTTTTTGTGATTATATTTTTTGTTTTTTTTGGGAGGGCGTTGCGACGACGCCGCTTGCTGATAATGATCGATTCGGGGCTCGGGAAATGTGTCAGAAGCAACACCAGAGCCAGGGCCAGAGCCACTCGAATGAGTCGGCGAATTTGATTGGGCGGATGATTGATGGAACGGATTGGCGATTGTGGATCGGGGAGGGGGTGGGACAAACGGACTAGAGGAGTACTAGCCGGAAGGACCCTTATAATGGATTGTTTAGTGGCGATGGGGTGGGGGGTTGTCCAAAATGAACGATAATTGGATTATAATTCGTTGAGGGACTTTCGGGCGAAAGCAATTACTAATCGAAGGTGTAGTTTAGGTTAGTATTTTATTTAATTTATAAAAGTAGAAAAAGTGAAGAGTATAAGATAGAAAACATATCTCTCATCTCTCATCAACCCTTTTAAAAATTTTGAATTTTTCCGTCAACTCTTGCCACCTAACCGAACTGCCGCAAATCCAATTTGTTTGCTTAGGATGGATGCCTGAACCACAAATCAATTACGCGCCCTCAGCCAGTCAGCCAACAAGCCGAAAGGGAAATCTACACACCGCGGCTCAAATTAATGAAAATCCAATGAAAAGCGCCACATGCAGAGATACAAACAAACATCTATTATTTTAGAAAAAAAAGGGTGTACAGTAGTGGGTTTTCGAAGGTGAAACAAATTCATTAAAAAATGAGAGGAAAATGGGGAAAAAAATACTGAAAAGCCGAGAAGAAGCATGACAAATGGTGAAGAGTAACCGGAATCAGCGGGTGATTTTATTTTCCCAAAAAGGGCCAATAATTTAAAAAAGACAAAAAACCACTCTTAAGAGGAAAAATGTGTGTGAGAAAAATGTTGGGAAAGCCACACAAGTTGAGGAATATATTACTCGTCTTATTTTTTGATTGAAATGCAACTTCCTGACAAGAAAACTCGAAAAAAAAAAATGGAAACTTTCAGTGGAAAAAAACACCAAGGTCTCTGTAATTCAAGAAGACTTCAAAAAAAGTAAAAAAAAAAAGTAAAAGGCCTTTTGGAAGGAAAATTGTTGACAAAACAAATAAACAAAAAGAGAAAACGAAAGAAAAGTTAGCGGCGAAAATTCAAAGGAAATTAATGAAAATACTAAAAACGACAAGTTGCTGCTCAAATTACTAGACCGGCGGACAAAACATGTCATTATCCTGGCAATCCTAGTTGGAAAGTGGGCGGAGAGAGCATCCCTCGGAGGAGCTGTCGAGTGCAATGGCAGGACTGGACATTGATTTACATAAAATACGCATTTGAAGGACTCTCTTTTTACGGCGCCGAGAATCTGAGACTTTCAAGTGGTCAGCCAACGGAAAGGAGGAGAATCAAGGATATAGAGGGCGCCCTATTTGATTTTCATGTTTTGGATGTTTGGGTTACGCCTTCGCAGGACGAAAGGACTCTCTAATTTATGGCTCATCTGGAAATACTTTCGTTCCTAATTGCAGTCTCTGCTCGATTGCAGTTGTCACCGCCATCTCTTCTTTCCGTTGTTGTTGGGAATAAAAAGGTCCTTTGTAGAATTGTTTCAAGTGCCCAGTGCCGGGATTTATCGTCCTGTGCAGCCTGTTGCCTCTCGAAGGCGGCAAAGTACCCATTAGGATAAGATGGATGCGTTGAGAGTTGGTTTTTGGGGAATTATTTTCAAGAGGATCATCATCTAGTCAGAGAGTTCTTCCTATAAAGGAGGTGTCTGATGACCTCTCCCCAGGCTTTATTTTCAAAAATAAATAAAAAGAAACCCCCTCAGTTTTTAGCAAACAAAGGAGACAAAGAAGACTCTGATTCGAGAAGGGAAATCGGAATAGAATGGAGATCCCCACATGGCGTGGCATTTTCGACTTTAACCCCAGGCCTGGCGTCAGCTGTCTTTTTCAGCAATCGCCTCTCCATCCAGCAGTCTTTCAGTATTTCGGTCTTCAGACAGCCGAGTCTGCAGTCTTTAGTCTGCAATCTTCTGTCTGCCGTCTGCAGACTTTTCCGCAGACGCCTTCTGATGTCTGGGGAGCTGGGAGCTGGGAACTGGGGAACTGCCAAACCGAAATAGAAAAAGTCAAAAGAATTTCCAGCCTATGTCAACGTCGCCCGGCAATGGGGAGAGACGTTCTGGCATTCTGTTTACGAAAATAGAACCATGAATGTATCCCAATATTTGAATAGGCACTGAGAGAAATTGGTGGAGAGAAACATATATTTAATTGAGATTTAATAAAGGAGTCTAGGGGGTTCTATTTTAAGGATATATGATACCTAATACTCCTTTAATCTTCTCTTCATCACTTGTGCCTTTTGAAAACTCTTAAATCATGTCTTTTAATAAAAAATTCTTATAAAAACTCATTTTTTAATCATTAATTATGAATAAATAACTAAAACAAACAAAATAATAGTCATTATTTAGGATTAAAGTATGAATTTATGAAATAATGTCATAAGGATTAATCAAAGAGTTTCTAGACTATGATAGCCGGTACTTTTTAAGTCTTCTCTTTTTAACTTTTAATCCTAAACAGTCTTATGCCTTATACCAGTCTTATACCATTTCTTTTTAAGAAATTATCAACTAAAAATTAGATTTTATTTAAGATTAAAGTAGGTACAGTAGGTTTAAAGTAGCAAATCCTCTAGGTTGATTATGTTTTAGGGCTTAGTGGTAGAGTTTCTAAGATAAGATATGATACCCGGTACTTCCTTAATCTCTCCTTATATCCTACAACCCCAAAAAGACTTATAACTAGTCTTTTAATCAGAAACTTCTTCTAGAAACTACTAGTCCCTCTATAAGAAACTTTTATCTAAATAAATAAATAAAATATAAACCAAGAGGAGTATATTATAGAGATTAGTGATAGAGATTCTTAAATGAAATGATACCCAATACTTCTTAAATCTTCTTTTTATAACTTTTAACCCTAAACAGTCTCATACCTTTGCCTTCTAATTAGGGACTTTTTCATAAAAACTATCCATTTCTGTGTAAGAAACCAAATATCAGACCAAATATCAGATATTAGAGGATTATAGTATAGGGATTTGCGATTAGGAATAGAGTTTCTTGATAAGATGTGATACCCGGTACTTGTGAGGTAGAAACTACTTATCCCTCCATAAGAAATTATCAAAACAAATAAATAAATAATATATAATAATAATAATAATAATAATAATAAATATAATAATAAATATATAATTAAATATAATAATTATAATAATAATACAAGAACCAAGAGGGGTAGTGATGGAGATTCTTAAATGAAATGATACCCGGTACTCTCCTTATACCTTAAACCTCTTAAAACCCCTATGCCTTCTCCTTAAATCACATTCCTCATAGAAACCCCCTCTTCCCCTTTAAAAATAAATCAATATAATATTCCTAAACCATTTCTCTCAGTGCATCTCTCGATTTCTCCCCTCTGACCGCCACTCTGGAGATTTTCGCATTAAACATGTCAAGCGCTCGTCTCGTCGCCTGCAATTAATAAAGGTGCTACATGGCGGTGCTGCTGGGGGACTGGGACTGGCCCTGGAAATGGGGAATCGGGAATGGATCAGTCTGGCCCGACAACAACTGATCCAGAAATAGATCCATAGCCATCCCCCCCATCCACCGTTCTTGGAGGACGGCTGGCGTGTTAATTTGTCGCCCCTCTCGGGGCATCTCCCTAAGTGGGTATCCCATGGATCGGATCGGTTGGTACTACTGCCATCCATGGGCCCATGGATGAGCATCTCTTGTTATTTATTTGGCGCGTCTGCTGGGCCCCCATTCCCGGGATGGATGGATGGATGGGATGGACGAGTATGTATATCCTGAGAAAAATCCCCCAAAAATATTTTTGGGCAACATTTTTCAATGGGATTGGACGACCTCCTCCAGGAGGGGATCAGTGCTTACCTGAGACCGTAGCGAGTGCGAGTGGGGGAGTGTGTGACGATTATTGATCTCTAGCCAGAGGTTTGTTACATTTCCGTGGCTATTTTTAGGCGAAGGGAGCTCCTCGCTTCGGGGGACAGAGATACAATTGAAACACTTCCGCTAATGCATGGATATCACGCGCCATGCCCTGTTGACAATCTGATTTCCACATCACTTTCAAAACTTTCAAAAAAATAGATGTCTTCTTCGTGGAGGGGATTATCTCGGGGAGGGGGTTCTCCAATAAGTTTTTAAGCCAAATACATAATTTTAGTAGTTTTTTATAATAATTTTATAACACTATCATGTATTTTTAGATATTTAATCTTTTTTTTAATAATTTTTCTAACATTTTTGTCAGTGGCCTGTTCCCCAGCACCCAAAAGTAGGCAACAAAAATTTTATTTCAAGATTCTAGGCTAAAAAAGAACAGTAATGACTATTTTTTAGTCAAGAAACTATACTATACCCCTTCATACTTGTTTTAATTTAATAATTAGCTAAAATTATTAATTATTTTTTATTTTTTAGGGATAAATAATTTACAAAAATGCTCCAAAGGTAAGTCTTTTATCGAAATTTCATTCCAACGATAGTCTTTCCATGGGATTTACTTATAAACTTATTTAAAAATGTATAAAGCCTGATCGGACTTCATTTGAGGATTCGCTTGGCATTGTTAGCCCGAGGATACCCTGCCGGGTGCCAGAGGTTCCTGCATCAATTATGCAACTTTGTACTCAACTCTCGGGCGCTGCTATCTCGCATTCATTTGCGATTTCCATTAAAATGTCATTGGAATTTCACTTACAAAAATGTTTTCGCAGCCAGCAGAACCCCCGAAAAAGAATAAAAACTGAGTCGAGTGGGTGGTTGGGTGGCTGTGGTGGGAGAAACTTTGGCTCGGCAGAGTTCTATTGCCAAACGCATTTTGCACTTCAATTGCACGTGAAAATGGGGGGATTTCCGGGGGGAATATTCCGGGAAATACTGAAAAATTCAAGCCTGTTAATATGCGTAAGTGTGTCGGGCAGGAGGTGCACTGAGAGAACTATTTCTAACAAATTTTTATTCACATTTTGGGCTTATTTTGATGGAGAAAGCGCCAAGAGACTAGTTTTTAGCTCTAAATCTCTTCTAAAAACTAAAACTATGAATAGAACTTCAAAAACCTTTTTTTTAAACATTTTTGAAAACATTTTAAATCTCAAATATTCCAACCTATAGACTGAGTTCGAACTTCCTACTCTTCAAAGCTTAAAAATTAGTCAAAAAAGGCTTAAAAACTTAAGAAAAAAAATAGTTTTTGGAGTCAAGAGTTCAAAACTGTTTCAAAAATCTTTTATATTTTTTTTTGAAAAATAAATTCTTGTCTTGTTTCGTATTTTTTTTTGTTCAAAAAACCTCTTAAAAATGAAGATTAATTAATAATTAATTGAGAACTTTTCTCGCAGTGCACTTAGTTTCCTTGCGGTGTCATTCGAAGAATCCTGGCGTGAAGTTGTCGCTGCCTTTGGTCCTTTTGGTCTCCTTCCCCCCCCAGGTGTCTGGCGCTGTCATTGATATGGCATTCTGCTTCCTCTTTCCGCCTCCTCCACCCATGGGTGGTGGCTCCTTCCTATTTTTACCTTCTCCATCCCCCCAGGACCTCCAACTGCCTCCGCTCCTGCGTTGTCGTTTTGTCGCCTGTTGTTAATTGTCATTGCGTCGCTTTAAGCCGCTCAGTGGCAGGAGCCGCTGGGGGGCTGTCAGGGGCGAAAGGATAAAGTGAGGCAAGAAGAAGACCAAGAAAGTCCATCAGCCAGGAGAGCTGAGAGAGGTCATCAGCAGATATGACAAGGACATCCAGGAAGAGGGGCCTTGAATGATGAAATTATTGCATAAAGATATAGTTTTCATTCCTGATTCATTCCTGAAATCTGGTATATAGATCTAGGGTATCCCTAACTTCGTTGGGGGCATCTCCCTGCAGAGGTTGGTGTCGTTGGTGCCCTGCTGCTGTTTTCACGCGCGGTTAGCGCCTGTAATTGCATTGCCGAGTAGACGACGAACCGCGAACAGTGAGCGACATTCGTATGTGTCCCAGGGCACAGTGGGTTCACCATACTTGGAGATAGAAGTATTTAATTTTTTATTATTTTTTAATATAATTTACAATTAAAAGAAACTGAAAAGTAAAGAAAATATTCAAGTTCCAACTTAAAAAAAATGAAAAAATTAGAATTATTAAGAGTTTCCACCTAATTTTTTAAAACTTTTTGGCTTAAAAGCAAGTTTCTAAAATGTTTTTATGAAAAAATTAATTAAACTTCAATTAAAAATTCTGCAAATAAAAAAAAAAAATATAAAAAATGAAACTAAAAATACTAAAAGTAATAAGAATAATGCCTTTAAAAATTAATTAAAAAAAAAAACTATTAAAATAGAAACTAGGAGATTAAAAAAGAAGCAAAAATTAATTATTTTTTAATCATTTTTAATGTAAAAAAACTAAAACTTTGTTTTATTTAAAATAACTAAGCTTTTATTATTTAAAACTAAAAAAATAGGTCAAACAATTTAAGTAAATTTTGTTAAAAATTTTACAAAATTAAACCCACTGTGCACCCACTGCGTGTGTGCGTTGGCGTAAGTGAAATTTATTTCAACAGCCCCGCCAGGCATTCAGCTCAGCCCCGAAACTGTCGGTTGGCCAACTTGGGCGAAAAATTGAGAAGCAAGAAAGCAGGAGGCGGCACTAGAACCGCCAATGGAGCCATGGAGCCATGGAGCTCCCCAACTCCCCCATCGCTCCCCTAGCGGGCACGCTGGCGCCAAAGTGATGGAATCCATTGCGAATGCACAATCTCACAGCGGTTGATCTTAAAGGCGGGGGTGGTCTGGGATGCACTATGGCGGTTTCCAGGGGGTTAACGCATATTTGTGTTTATAGAAATAGGATTTTGGGGGTTAAGGGAGTTTCAAGACATTTATTTTTTAAACTTTGGGGGTTAAAGAGGCTTTGATGGAAATATTAAGATTTTATTCTGATTATTTCTTACTTTTTATTAACTAATTCAGAAAATATTGCTTTTTAAGACATTATTTTTAAGGAATTTCTGCTTAAAGGTTTTGCTTTAAAAATAAATATTATTAGAAACAGTTATTTCCTTCCACAAATATTTTTAAAAAATGTTTCTAAAATGTGATATGAGAAGAAAACCGGTTATTTTATTATAAAAAATATTATTATTAAAATTATTAATATTATTAAAATAAATTATTATTGAAATTCTTATTCTTTTTATTAAAAACTCCATAAATCTCATATTTTGTTTATTTTTTGATTATTTTTTAAACTTTTTCCAAGACTTTTCTGCTTAAAAGTTATTCATTTATGAATAATATTATTACTAATTATTACATCACTTAAAAGTATAAGAATTAGAGGCCTAATTGATCTAAAAACAATGATTAAAAGCCTTAAAAAGTGATTTAAAAATAAAATACTAGAAAAGTACCGGGTATCATGGCTTCCAAACTCCTCAAAGCCCATCTTTCTTGCCTTTTCTCGTTTCTGTTGATGATTTTTCATTAAAATTTAATTAAAAGTCCAGCTGCCACCTATCCTAAACCTATTCTTTTCCCATTTTTTGTGGAATTTCTTCGTTTTTTGTGGCCTGTGAGCGAGCACTTGAGGTTCACGATCTGCGGCGAAGGGCAAACAATGGCCCGCAAGTGCCGGCCACTTCTCGACACGCTTACCGGGCACAGAGCCTGGGGGCTGGATCCGAAAAGTGCGAAAGGCTTTCTCCCATCCAGAAGAGGGCCGCGAATTCTAATTTATTTTTTTTTCGGTCATCCACGAATGACAAAAGAAAGCGACGAGCTGGGCCTCAGATTTCGATTTCCGTCAACTCATTGCCGGCTATATAACTGGCCGAGATCGGCCCGAAATCGAACAGTCGGCGCAGTCAGCCAGTGCGAAATGAAATACGAAGCTATCGTTGTGGTTATCGGGCTCCTGGTGGGCCAGTGTCTGGCCGAGAAGGAGGTGGCCGACGCAGTGCCACGCCCGGAGAAGGACCAGACCCGACTGGCCGGGATATTCGTCAAGGACGGCAATGAGAACGGCCAGCTGAGGTTCCTGGCCTCCGGCCTCAACTCCGGCAGCACCAGCACCAGCAGCTCCAACAGCGGCCTCAACTCGGCCCTCAATCAGTACATCACCAACAAGCAGGACATGCTGGAGCAGCTGCGTCCTTCGTCCTCGGGGACGGGAACGGGAACGGCCTCGGTGACGGGAACAACTGGCACTGGAACTGGCACTTCCACCACGACGGGAAGTGGTGTCGTGACCACCACATCCAATGGAGCCATCTACGTCAATCTGGGCAACTCGGGATCATCATCCTCATCCTCGTCCTCCTCCTCCTCCTCCGCCAACAATGCGGCCATCAACCAGGTGATCTACGGATCCTCCCCCATCGCCTCCCTGTTGCCGCAAATTGTCGGCCAGGCGGCCGGCTCCACGCGCATCCGTCCCGGCCAGGTGAACAGGCGACGGGTGGCGGTGGCCAACGGCGGCGGTGGCAACCGGAGGCGTCGGGTCAACAAGAGGCGTGGCAGCATCAACAACAACAACATCCGCCGTCGCCGGCGCCGCGGCAACAAGAAGGGCAAGAACAAGAACAAGAAGGCCCAGGTGATGGTCGTCCGCCCGAATCGCGGCTGAGAACGCGTCTGAGCCACTTTTCTTCCTCTGTCCCCCCCTTCCCCTCCCTCCTCCCTAACTTTTAAGCAAAATTGTAATTTTTTTTTTTTTCAAAAACCAAGACAAGCAATTTTTTTTTTCTAAACGATTATTATTAATATTAGTATGCGAGAAGGCAACTTAATTTATTTATTTAAATAATTGAAAGCAATTACACTGTGCAACAAGAGAGTACTTTTAATGGGGGACTCTTAATTTTAAATTATAATTTTAAATTAAAAGTTAAATTATAGTTCGTTGGCAAAGAGTTTGAAACTTGAAAGATGAAATAATCAAAAAATAGGCTTTAAAATACTAGCAATTAGTGTTACCAGGCTTTCTTTATTATTTTTTGAATTATTTCTTTAAAAACTTTTATTAAAAAATCAATAAGCTTTTTTCAAAGACACCTACAGACCTACAGAAGAGTTACTTTTTTTTAAGTATGACCAGACTACACTAAATATTTGCAATTAATTTTATAAAACAATCCAAGTCCATTTTTTTTATGAAACTTAACAAATTCTTAATAATTTACTTTATATTTAATGTTATAAGCTTTAAATTTTTAGTGTGACCAGACTAAATATAATTTAATTTAAAGAATTCAACTAAAAAGAGGATCTACAAGCAAGAGGACCAACAATTTCTGGTAAAGCCTTTAAGAAACTATCAAAATCCCTTTCAACTCTATTAATTCCAATGCCTAGTGTGCCCAGAGCTTCTAAAACCCTATCGATTAATTGCATTAAGCAGTCGATTAATCGATTTTCAATCAAAACCTTTAAGTCTTTATTTAAATTGAAATTGAAATGAACTCGTGAGGTGGCTGAAACCTGAAATTTGTGCTGGCCAGTGCCTGGGCCGTGGCTCTAATTTATGGGCCAACTGGTGTTCATGTTCAGGGCTGGCTGGGCCCCCCTCTGGTGAGCCCCTGGTCAAGTGCAAGACAAACGGTCTCCGGTCGCTGGTCGCCGGTTGCTGGTTGCTGGTCTCTGGTCTCTGGTCTGCATGCGGCGGTCAATGTCTTGATAAATGTCTGCCCGACTGGCGCCAAGAGAGTTGTTGTGCCTGCAACTCCTTTCCCGCCACTCCCCCCCCTCCCCTTTATATAGTCCCTTTTCGCGCCCCCTAAATCACCGTCACGTGTCCTGGCTGTGCATTATGTGCTCATGACTGTAATGAGCCTGTAAGTGGACCTAATCAGTGTCATAATAATAGAAATTAATCACTGCAAGGCCGTGCTTCGGGCTTGCTAGGTGGGTGGACTAGTGAGAGGTACTAGTGGGTGGTACTAGTGGGTGGTACTAGTCGCAGTCTAGGACCTAGTACCACCTGCAGGCAGGCCATCCTGTTGGCGCTCTGACTTTGTAAATGTTTTGTAATGATTTGATTTGAAATTCATTTGAATTATTGCTTGCTTCCGGTTTCCGTTGCCTTCGAAATACTTTCCTGTTGCCCTCCCCCCACCCTCGCCCCCTCTTGGCAGCAGGAGGTCCTGGGCGAGGACTCGCACTTGGTTCTGGCCAACTCTTGGCCTCTCTTTTGCACTCTCTGCACCCCCCTCGCTCTGGTCTAGGGGGAGTTTATTAAGTACTGCCCGGAATACACTCGGAGAAAATATTTTTCGTAATTTTTTAAGATTTTAAAAATAAAATTAATTTCAATTTCTGTTATAGCTTTAAGAAATAAATAAAAAAATATATTTTTATAATATTTTATTAGTTATTTATTTTTTAAAATCTATTTTAAGGTCGAATATTAATTAATACATTTTTTATAAATTATTTTAAGAAGAAAGAAAAAAATGAGCTTAAAGTTTTGTCTTTTTTTTCAACAATTTCTTCAAGTGTCTTGGCATAGGCCCCCCCTTTTTATGAGTGTGTGTGAGTCTACTAATGTCTGTGTGTAAATGTGTGTAGGTGTGTGTGTAGGTGTGTGTGTAGGTGTGTGTGTGCGGAACTTTGTTAATATGCAAGTGAATGAACATTTCCGGTTCGGACAAAACGTGCCAAGTGCTGGGGCCAGAAACCCAACCCGAAGCCGAAGCTGAAACTGAAACTGAACCAAGGTCCTTGGTTGGCCAAGTCCGCGAAACCTTTTCCAAGAGGAGCAAGAGGAGGTGGATGGGAGAGAGGAGGTATCCAGGCTCACAGCCCAAGGACATGTTTCTGGCCAAAAGTTCACATCCACCATGCTGCCATTGCCCTTGGAACCATTCGTTGGATACATTTCGCAGCCCTATGATGTTTCATATCCTTTTTTGGGCGGAAGAGTCCTTTGGCTTTCTATTAAATAATAATTTTTAGATTAAATATTTATATTTTTAAGAGATTGTTAGGTTTTTAGAGACTAAAAAAATCTATCCCTTCCTTTTTAGTAAATTTTTTGATAAAAAAAATGATTAAAATTCAAAGAGTATTCAATAATCGACCCGAGTTCGACTCCGTCTCTGTTGGTTCGTTATTTCGGTTTTTTTTTTCTTTGGCCAGTTCTTTGGCTTCGCTCATGTGTAATTTTCAATTAAAATGATTTGAGTAGACAACTTTGAACGCTTCTGGCTGTGACTCCTGCCTGCCACTGACTCCCGGACTCTTATTCCGATTTTGATTCCGATTCTGATTCAGATTCAGATTCAGATTCCGATTCGTGTTCGTAGTCTCCGGAAAGGGAGGAAGGAAGGAAGTGTGGCAGGAGAGGGCTTGCTTTTGGCCACAAATACTTTTTTTTTTGGCCAGAAATCATAAATCATGCAACGGACCAGAGACAGGGACACCGCATTGGAAATCGAGAGGAGACAGAGACTGAGGCAGAGGCCATTCGCAAAAATAAATATATATATGTATATCCTCTGAAAGGATGGCAGATATATGTGGGCTTGGGTCGACTAAGTGGGCCACAAGTTTCGTTTCACTTTTGAAATAGTTGCAAAGTGGAAAAGTTTGCCCCACCACTTGCTCCTCAGCAACCCCCCCAGCCAGCCAGCCAGAAATGAAAATAAAATGCTGGCGTCTTCCCTCTTTTGGGTATTTGGCATGCAGAGTGTCCACGTCTGTGGTCAGGAAAGGGCATAATTGCGGAGCATCCTTGCCGAAAGGAAGCAGCCAGGCAGCGGCAGCGGCAGTCCGCAGGAGGCAGGCGATGAGTGCGTGAGTCACGTGCCAGGAACCCGGCTTCCGATGCCATTTCTAATCGTGACACGTCTGCAGTTGACAATTATGTCCTTGCAGGAAAAACCAAGACAAATTGTGAGGATTTCTTAGGAAATTTGTGGGTTTTACTTTCAAATCTTAAATAAAAGAAAGTTTTTTAAGTAATTTATACTTTTTTTTTTTTTAACTAATTTAAGATTATAATTAAGGGATAGAACTTGAATAACTATTTTTTTTATAGAAAATTATTTAGTTTATGTTTTTTAAGGAGTTTTTAAATAATTTTAGACAAAGAGCCTATGAACTATCGTATTTTTTGTTTAAATTATAAAATAATTGTACTGTTTTTTATTTTTTAAGATTTTTAAGCCAATTTTTTTGATGAATATTTTTTTATTTAAAGATCTATTATAAAGAAATAATTTGCAATACATTTTATTGAAATTAAAATATATTTTAGACAATAATTTAAAACTATCGCATAAATGTGATTAAAAACTAAAAAAAAAATTGTATATGCTTGATCTGTTATGACTTTGATTATTTAATTATAATTTTATTATTTTCCAAAAACTTATTTTTTTTAAATATATTTTTTAAAAACTATCGCCTTACCATCCCTGCTCCTTAGACAAAAAAAAATCCCTCTCTTGGTCATTTATTTCGGGGCCAAGTGTCAATGCAGCAAATGCCCAAGAACCGATGAAATTCTGCGGCTACAAAGCCTCTCTTCTTCGCCCCCGGTTCTTCTCCCTTGTGTCTTCCGTCTGCCAATATATGTGGAATTCTTCTCGGTGTTTTTTATTAAATTTGTTTTTTTTTTTTGGTTCTTCTGTTACGACCATTGTGGCTTGGGATTTTTTCTTTTACCCCCACACTCTCTATGGGATTTTTGTTGTGGAATGTCTTGTATTCCGTTGGCTTTTAATTGCCATGACGTGTTTGTTCTTTCAGTCTTTTTTTTTACTTCTTCGTTTTTTATTTGTGCTTTTTTGGCCACTTGACGTTTGATTTAGTTAGTACTTTTGGCCAGTTTGGACGCTTTCGGCTTACAAGACCAATTGTAAGCCAATTTTCGGAGCAGATGTGGTCCGGACCACCAGTGGGTGGAAGGGGACGACCTTGTCATGGCCGTTTACTCGACTTGTTCTTCTTGTTATCGCTTTTTTAATTTTTTTTATTTTTTGGCACACTTGTCAAGTGGTTTGTTGTGTGGTTGTTCACGGTTATTTGTTTTTGTTTTTCTTTTTTTGGTATTTGGTCATTTTATTTTTTATCGCTTGGCATGGTTTTTACTCTAGACTGACACATTACCGCTGATTGATTGATAAATGATTCGGCGAATTAATTAAAGCGGTGGCCACTGCGATAAAAAGTGCACACTCGAAGCCACAAGCAGGTTCGAGGGATTTTGATAAATGCTGCTCAAAAAAGACTCAAGGCAGAGATGGATAATGTCAGCCAAGACTTTAAATTATTATATTTGTTAAAAAGAGCAAGAAAAGTTTAATTAGAGCTTTTTTTAGTAGAATTTTATACTAAAGACCATGAAATAAATACTTAAAGGTTAAAAAAATACTAAAAATCTACTTCAAATCAAAGTAAAAGGAAAAGTTTTATTTTTTTATAATAATTGCTTGTATATTTTAGTCTAATATTGCTTAATGATTATTTATTTTTAAGCTTAATTTTCCTTTTAATCCTTAATCTCTTTGTTTATAATTAAAATAAAAAATATAATTATAAAAAATATTAAATCAAAGACAATCTATCGATAAAAGCATTGGGAGGTAAGTATTTAGATGTGACCATCGTTAGGAAGGACAATCGATAGGTTTAGGGCAGTTATAAGCAGAAAAGGAGCAGACATTAAATATCCCCCCTAAAAATCAAACAAGTAATCTTCAAACCAACACAATATTGAACCAATTGAAGTTCCTTGATTACAAAAAATGAAAACCGATAAATCGATAAAGGCTTAAGGACAATAGTATCGATATCTGTCTCATCCCTAATACAGATCCGAGCAAGATCCTCAACTAAAATACTAAAATCTCCCCAAAAAGCAAACAATTAAATATCAAAAACATAAAACTCCCAACATCCAACAGTTTAAAGTTCCCTTTTCATAAAAAAACTCCACAATGTGGCATTTAATATTTAAAATATGGAATGTCCTTTGTGATTCCGAAACTACAAAGCTCCACAATTGCAAAGAGAACAGCGAGCCCCCCCACTGCTCTGAACAAATTCATAAATCCTTGTGCTCTCCGATATGAAAATTAATTGATTGATTCAAGGAGCATCCCTAATTGCAGGACATTGTAATAGATACAAAAAAAAAAAATAGAGATATATGTAAAAAATAATGAAGGATTTGCAATCAAAGCCATTTGCCTGCCACCCGCAGAGGTCCTCCCCTTTTTCGCACGCCCCTGGAAGTCTTGATTTGGCTTTGATGGATGATTGAAATTTTGCAGAGCGCGTAGAAAACTTGAAGTACAGTTAATTAGGCTCAATCAATGTACAAGGGGGTGGGGGAGAGAAGGGCATGGTGGCAAGGACATGACAGGAACTCGACTACCAGGGAGGTGGGGAGGTGCGAATGAAGCAAATAATTAAATCTAATTAATTTGCAGCTGTCAAAGGGAGAGCGAGTGAGAGAGGAGAGTGGGTGTGAAAAGTGGCAAAAATTAGTCAAGGGTTAACAACACCTCATCGATTTGTAGCTCCGTCATTTTCATTTCTTCCCCCTCGACCCTCAACCATTGACCCTCGACCCTTGACCCTCTCCCTGCACTGCACTTTCCGCCACAAAAGTCAATTTGCCAAAAATTTGTTGGCCACAAAAACAGGCAACAAAAAAAAACAAATACTGGGAAAAAAATGCTTTGTAATGATCCCTTTTTTTGGCACCCTCATTCAATTAAGGGTTAAGCCAAAGGGTTGCCTGTCTTGGACGTGACATAAATCAGCGTTTCAAGTATATATATTCTATATACACTGATTAGGGGGTAATAGCTAGAGAAGTGCCTACACAACCAGGGGGTACCCTGGTTCAAACATAAAATTAAATATTAAAAGAAAGGATTAACTATGAAAAGACTATAAAATAATCTAATCCAGGGAGAGGGTCTGTATATAGTCCCTTTTTAGTATTTATTTTATTTCCTTCTCCGAAAATGATTTAATGAATTAAGTTTCTAAATAATAAACTAATTTATTTCCCCAAGAGTATCTATAAAACCAGAAAAGTGCTAAACTTTTCAAGCAAATAGCAAAGGAGAAAAAGTTGAAATGTTTAGCAGAAAGAAAGAACTCGAGGCACAACACTTGAACATCTAAATCAAATTAATCCCAAGAAAGACTTGCTGGCTCACTCGCTGGATGCCTTCTCCAGGCACTGAGAGAAAATAGTATTGGAAAGTAATAATATTGGTTAAAATATAGAAAAAACCTAGGTTTTTATTCCAAGATGATTGTTTATATTAAAAAAAGATATAAATACTAAAGATATCCCAAAGGAAAAATAATTGGGAATTATAAGAATTAAAAAAAAAATGATTATAGCTTAAAATATTTAAAAAAAAAATGTATTTAAAAGCAAAAACTTTGTTTAACTAAATAGAAAGGATAAGCCTAGGAAGATGCTATAAAATTATTACTAAAAAAAATCCTTCAGAAAAAATAGTTGGGAATTATAAGAATAAAAAAGAAAAAAAAAGCTTAAAATATTTAAAAAAAATGTATTATTTTAAAAACTTAGCTAAATAGCTTTATAAATAAAATATAAATAAATAGAAATCTAAAGCCTAGGAAGATGCTATAAAATATTGCTATAAATCCTTCAGAAAAAACAGTTGGGAATCATAAGACTTGAAAAAAAAAATACTAAAAATATTCTTCGACAATTTCTTCTAAAAGCCAAACCTCTATCCACCCTACACTTGACTATTTTTAAAATTAAATTGAAATAGAACCCCCCCTATTTCTCTCCGTGCCCTTTTGACCAACTCTGCCTCTAGTTAGCCTTCTTCCACTCGACTCCCCCGCCCAGCCAGTTGGTCTTCTGGCAGGCGTAGTTTTTGTGCTTCACTTTGCTTTCGGCTCAAGTGCGAACTTGTTAAATTTACGCAAGGATCTCCTAGTCCTGGCACACGCATACTCAATTAGGGACGAGGGCAGGACCTTGGGGCTGGGGGGGATTAGGCATGGGCCAGGGGGGAGGGCTGAGTTGGCTGGGAAGCTGTGTAGCTCAGTTACGCAAACAAGCAAATCAAAAAACCATTTGACGCACTTCCATCATCGACGAGAACAATGGGGGGGTGGGGGAGGGCGTGGCACCTGCTGTTGCTGACACATTCGAAACTGCCAATAAGTCGAATCCCCCCTTTCCACAAATCCTTTTTTTTCCCCACCACCGCCTCCCCCTTTTTTTTTTTTTTGGAGAAACACTTTCCCTTAGCCAGCAAGAAATGCAAAAAAAAAAAAAAAAAAAAAACAATAACGAATTGCATTTGTGGCTAAGAGGGTGACTGAGGGGGGGAGGGCTTAAGTATTTTGCAGATTTTTTGGGGGGATTTGTTTTGCAATACACCCCCTTTTTCGCCTTCCTGGCACTTCACTTTAATGAGCGCTTAAGTCAGGGCGATGCTTTTTGCATAAACTTTCAGTTGGAGAAGAGACTTTTCTTAAAAAAAATAAAAGAAAATATATATTTTATCATTAAGAGTGAGAGATGGAAAATGTATCTTGATTTGTAAAACTTAAATGATGTAGAAAAGTGGTTTTTTTTAACACTTTTTCACTCAAAAATGTCATTGAAAATTTGTCAAAATCTTAAACGATAAAATATCGATAACAAGGACTTATTCTCTTATCTAAAAATAAGGATGTAACTCATCTGCAAAATTTCTTAATAAAAAAAGGGAGGTATATCGTGTAAGATACTTAAACTTTATGAAGAAAAAGGTTTAAAAAATAGCATATTTATGAAATTTATCGAATTAATCGAATGGATTTTATATGCCATACCTCTCACACCTTTCAACTTATCGTTTAATTTTATAAATAATTGTTTTTATACTTTTTTAAACTAAAATATCAAAGATAATATCAAAATTCGATATATTTATCGTCCACTGTCATCGCAATTATCGGTTGAATATTTTTGGTCTTCTCCTTCCCACTTTCCTTATCTCCCACTTTGCCTACTTTTCGCCTCTGACTTTTGCTTGCTTGCAAACAATTTTTTTTTGCTTACTTTTCTTTGTTTTTTTTTTTTTTGGTATTTTTCCTTATTTTTGTGTATTTTTTTTTAGTGGGTCAAGTGCTGCTTTTGATGCTGACGTTGCCAACGCTTTTATTCCTCTTCTTCGGCAGCTCCTCCTTTGGACGCTGCTCTCCTTTCTGGAGTAGGAATTAAATATCAAGTGTGTGCCAGAGTGACCAGCACATGTGCGGCATCCCCTTGTCCCTAGCGCTTCGCAGAATCCCTCTCGCTTCCACTTGCTTGATTTTTGGCCTTTTTTGCATATCATCGTACATGTAAAGTTTGCTTTTGCTTTTTGCCAGCTTGGTGCTTTTGTTGTTGTTTGTTTGTTTGTTTGTTCGTTTGTCGGCCTCGTGTTCCTTGGGTGAGATGTGCTTTATATCGAAGGGGGGGTCTATTGGGTTCTTATATCGCTTTCAAATTATGGTATTTTATTTAATAAAAAATACTAAAAAAATTCATTCTTTTATTTATGAAGTCTATCAAGAATATAGAATTATCTAAAAAAAAATACTAAAAAAATCTATCAAATTAGTGTGACCAAAAGCATAATTTTTCTTGAAAAGTTTGAAAATAAAAGAAGATTTTTGGCCAAAAAAAATTAATAATTGTTAATAAATATTAAAATATTATAGAAAGAGTATCCTTTTGTCGATTTCCCTTTAATTTGGTTCACTTTTTCATTCATTTCTGGCCGATGCCTGGTGTTCAAAAGCCCACACATCACTTTTGGCCTCACACTCGCCACACCCCCCCACTCACTCCCGCCTTCCGACCGTCTTTCTTTCGTTGGCCAACTTGAAGTTCTTGTGTTTGGGTTAAGTGAAAAGTGATTGAGCAGATTTTTGTTACGAATCTTTTGGAATTCCCAACGGGGGACCTAATTGTTGTTGTTGGTCCAGTGTCCTCCTGCCCGCATATCCTTCCTGCCCCTCCCAACTAGCCGTTTTGGTCTGTTTGGACCGTTTTGCTGATAAAACGGAAAAAGCAAAGGCCTTTGGGCTAATTTTTATTGACAGGCAACCGATGCTCAAGATGCAATGACCTATTGATTGATGAACGCTTCAGTCAATCAATCAATCAATCAATCAGTCAAGCATTTTGCTAATTAACACCATAACTGCAACAATGCTTTTGTCTACAAAGATTTGTAGTTTATGAATTTTGAGTGCTATTTGCCTTCAATCAGATGGCCCATCAATCTCAATCATCGTAATTTGAATTTGTTTCCGTTTTGGGGAACACTTTCAGGGCTGCGCTCTGGTACATTCAAGAACATAACTGTAATTTAGCAATTATTGTTTGCACAATCGGGCCATCATCAATCACCAGACAAGGGGCCCGGCACGGGGAGGACACCATACATACGTATTTACATACATGCCTCGGGAATTTAGCACCTGGTACTGTTCCCAGATGGTCACACTGGCAGAAAGAGTTCGAAACAGGCAAGGGTTTCTTTTAAATAATTTTTTTTGCACTTTTTTTACTTGAAATATATTTTAAAAATTTATTGGAAGATGTTTTAGTTGTGAAAACTATAATATACGGTCTTACTAATTGTTTTTTTAGCTTTTAGAAATTTTAAGATTAACTTTTAAGTTCTAAAAAATATTTAAAACTTCAATGGTTCGAACTTGAAGCCCTGAACTTGAAGAAAAGGCAAAATATTTTTTGAAAAGTGTAAAAAATGATGATTGTCGCACTTTGGCGATTTTCTCCGGAGCCGGAGACGGAGACGGGAGACGGAGCCGGAGCATAAATCAAAAGCGGAAATGAGCACGCAATGTGCATTGATGAGATTGACTTCATTAGCAGCTGCTAGAGCAGACTCTGATTGTTTTTTGGTTTCAATCAAATCAACAGCAGTTGGCGGTGGAAGCGAAGAAAAACTGTTCCAGCCCCGAGGACAATTAGTGCGAAATGCTAATGAAAGATGGATGGAAAGGCGAGGGATAGGAACGGAATTGGTGGCTCCAATTCTCTGGCGGTGGCTTCATTAGGTTCTGAATCAGAAACGGAATCAGAGAGGGTCGGGCCATTGGAACAGAAAGCAGACTCCCTTTTTTTTCAATCCTCCAGACGCAGTCCTCGGCAGTAGCCACTCATAAATGCTGGCCCAGGGTCTAATCAGAAGCAACTCATAAAGCAGCTGGACAGTGGGCTGAGGTTGCTTGAAAAATGTTAATTATGGAGGTGCTTATTTTTTATTTATTTCTTTTTAATATTATTTTATCCTTGAATTTTAATTGGAAGCACGCTCTGGGCATTTTTAAATATTTTAAAATTTATTTAGTTTCTAAAAAAGTTTTCAAAAATAAATTAAAAGTTGGAAAGTGCCTAAAAAATATATTTCTTACTTTTTTATTGCTTAATATTGTTTAAAAATAATATTTTAGTTTCAAAAACACATTTTTTGAAATATTATTTTGAAAAATGTCTTAAATATGTTTCTAAAAAAGAGTTTTATTCCAAAAAAGTTTATTAAAAAGATAGATACTTTCTATTTCTTTTAATTAAAAAAATAAACTAAATATTTCTCACTAAAAAATAATAATTTTTTAACCTTTTTTATAAAAAAGTTGGAACCACTGTCCGCCTGACTGGACGAAAGGCTAATTAAGTTCCATTTTGAATTCGGGGAGCTAGCTTGGGCGCCTCTTAATGTCTTGTGCTTATTGGCCTGTGGCCCGACATCGGCGGATATATATTCTTATATCTTAATGCCCAGATCCGAGACTTTTCGGGCTGTGGGTCTGGGGTGTATCACTGTCGTTTGTCGCTCCTCGCGATAATAAAGATTTATTCGTTTTGGTCTTCGACACAAGATGAATGCATTTTTAATTAGAGATGCAGCCATGGAACTTGACTTAAAGGCTTACCTTTATTTTTTATTTAATTGGTTAGTCAGGCTAGTCAGGAGTCCTGCCGGAAAAGATAGTGGGAGGAGGAGGTGGCTCGGTCCATGCATTTTTTATCCAATTTGTAGGCCAAGTTGGCGGGCGGACAAAGAAAGTGCAATCTAATCGGGACTCTGGTTGAAAGTTGCTCCTTTTCCACTGCCACAGCTGTGAATTATGGCACGCCCCCTCGGCACACACACATGGGGCGGGTAGTTCGTCCCTCCATCTCATATTAGGCCCATAAACCATAACCCAGAGCCCTTCGCATAACTCACTTGCCCCACTCACATCCTGGGTTAGTTTTTCTTTCTTCGTCTTTCTGGGTTTTCTTTTTCTTTCAATTTTCTTTTAATTTTTTTGGGCGGATTTTTCATTTTCCGGAAAAAGGGAAGAGTGAGTGGGGAAGTCGATGGTAAATAGTCGACAAATGATGATTTTTGGATCTACAGATTGAGGTCTGTAGAACCCAGATCTGTGGGTTTTTTAATAATAATTAGGGGGGACTATGTTTTAGGGGGTTAAAATATTAGATTTTAGTTGAATTTTGACAGAATCTAAGGGTTATACTAGAGTTATACGGCTTCTATCTTGATTTTCCACTAAATTGTTTCATTGGCTGACTCTGAAGCACCCAAAAGTATGCAATAAAAAGTTTTTTTTGAGGATCTAGTAGGATTTAAGGTGGAAAGAAGTATAGAGAGTATAGAGTATAGAGTATAGAGTATAGAGTATAGAGTATAGAGTATAGAGTATAGAGTATAGAGTATAGAGTATAGAGTATAGAGTATAGAGTATAGAGTATAGGATGGTATAGGATGGTATAGGATGGTATAGGATGGTATAGGATGGTATAGGATGGTATAGGATGGTATAGGATGGTATAGGATGGTATAGGATGGTATAGGATGGTATAGGATGGTATAGGATGGTATAGGATGGTATAGGATGGTATAGGATGGTATAGGATGGTATAGGATGGTATAGGATGGTATAG
The DNA here is from genome assembly GCA_035047585.1 of Drosophila monieri. Lineage (NCBI taxonomy): Eukaryota > Metazoa > Arthropoda > Insecta > Diptera > Drosophilidae > Drosophila > Drosophila monieri. The sequence continues at coordinate 5,395,640 of JAWNPJ010000061.1, read as the reverse complement.
GATGGTATAGTATAGAGTATAGGATGGTATAGGATGGTATAGGATGGTATAGGATGGTATAGGATGGTATAGGATGGAATAGGATGGTATAGGATGGTATAGGATGGAATAGGATGGTATAGGATGGAATAGGATGGTATAGGATGGAATAGGATGGTATAGGATGGTATAGGATGGTATAGGATGGTATAGGATGGTATAGGATGGTATAGTATAGAGTATAGGATGGTATAGGATGGTATAGGATGGTATAGGATGGTATAGGATGGTATAGGATAGAGTATAGGATGGTATAGGATGGTATAGGATGGTATAGGATGGAATAGGATGGTATAGGATGGAATAGGATGGTATAGGATGGTATAGGATGGTATAGGATGGTATAGGATGGTATAGGATGGTATAGGATGGTATAGGATGGTATAGGATGGTATAGGATGGTATAGGATGGTATAGGATGGTATAGGATGGTATAGGATGGTATAGGATGGTATAGGATGGTATAGGATGGTATAGTATAGAGTATAGGATGGTATAGGATGGTATAGGATGGTATAGGATGGTATAGGATGGTATAGGATGGTATAGGATAGAGTATAGGATGGTATAGGATGGTATAGGATGGTATAGGATGGAATAGGATGGTATAGGATGGAATAGGATGGTATAGGATGGTATAGGATGGTATAGGATGGTATAGGATGGTATAGGATGGTATAGGATGGTATAGGATGGTATAGGATGGTATAGGATGGTATAGGATGGTATAGGATGGTATAGGATGGTATAGGATGGTATAGGATGGTATAGGATGGTATAGGATGGTATAGGATGGTATAGGATGGTATAGGATGGTATAGGATGGTATAGGATGGTATAGGATGGTATAGGATGGTATAGGATGGTATAGGATGGTATAGGATGGTATAGGATGGTATAGGATGGTACAGTATAGAGTATAGGATGGTATAGGATGGTATAGGATGGTATAGGATGGTATAGGATGGTATAGGATGGTATAGGATGGAATAGGATGGTATAGGATGGTATAGGATGGTATAGGATGGTATAGGATGGTATAGGATGGTATAGGATGGTATAGGATGGTATAGGATGGTATAGGATGGTATAGGATGGTATAGGATGATATAGGATGATATAAAGTATAGATATAGGATGGTATAGGATGGTATAGGATGGTATAGGATGGTATAGGATGGTATAGGATGATATAGGATGATATAAAGTATAGATATAGGATGGTATAGGATGGTATAGGATGGTATAGGATGGTATAGGATGGTATAGGATGGTATAGTATAGAGTATAGGATGGTATAGGATGGTATAGGATGGTATAGGATGGTATAGGATGGTATAGGATGGTATAGGATGGTATAGGATGGTATAGGATGGTATAGGATGGTATAGGATGGTATAGGATGGTATAGGATGGTATAGGATGGTATAGGATGGTATAGGATGGTATAGGATGGTATAGGATGGTATAGGATGGTATAGGATGGTATAGGATGGTATAGGATGGTATAGGATGGTATAGTATAGAGTATAGGATGGTATAGGATGGTATAGGATGGTATAGGATGGAATAGGATGGTATAGGATGGAATAGGATGGTATAGGATGGTATAGGATGGTATAGGATGGTATAGGATGGTATAGGATGGTATAGGATGGTATAGGATGGTATAGGATGGTATAGGATGGTATAGGATGGAATAGGATGGTATAGGATGGAATAGGATGGTATAGGATGGAATAGGATGGTATAGGATGGTATAGGATGGTATAGGATGGTATAGGATGGTATAGGATGGTATAGGATGGTATAGGATGGTATAGGATGGTATAGGATGGTATAGGATGGTATAGGATGGTATAGGATGGTATAGGATGGTATAGGATGGTATAGGATGGTATAGGATGGTATAGTATAGAGTATAGGATGGTATAGGATGGTATAGGATGGTATAGGATGGTATAGGATGGTATAGGATGGTATAGTATAGAGTATAGGATGGTATAGGATGGTATAGGATGGTATAGGATGGTATAGGATGGTATAGGATGGTATAGGATGGTATAGGATGGTATAGGATGGTATAGGATGGTATAGGATGGAATAGGATGGTATAGGATGGAATAAGATGGTATAGGATGGAATAGGATGGTATAGGATGGTATAGGATGGTATAGGATGGTATAGGATGGTATAGGATGGTATAGGATGGTATAGGATGGTATAGGATGGTATAGGATGGTATAGGATGGTATAGGATGGTATAGGATGGTATAGGATGGTATAGGATGGTATAGGATGGTATAGTATAGAGTATAGGATGGTATAGGATGGTATAGGATGGTATAGGATGGTATAGTATAGAGTATAGGATGGTATAGGATGGTATAGGATGGTATAGGATGGTATAGGATGGTATAGTATAGAGTATAGGATGGTATAGGATGGTATAGGATGGTATAGGATGGTATAGGATGGTATAGGATGGTATAGGATGGTATAGGATGGTATAGGATGGTATAGGATGGTATAGGATGGTATAGGATGGTATAGGATGGTATAGGATAGTATAGGATGGTATAGGATGGTATAGGATGGTATAGGATGGTATAGGATGGTATAGGATGGTATAGGATGGTATAGTATGGTATAGGATGGTATAGGATGGTATAGGATGGTATAGGATGGTATAGGATGGTAAAGGATGGTATAGGATGGTAAAGGATGGTATAGGATGGTATAGGATGGTATAGGATGGTATAGGATGGTATAGGATAGTATAGGATGGTATAGGATGGTATAGGATGGTATAGGATGGTATAGGATGGTATAGGATGGTATAGGATGGTATAGGATGGTATAGGATGGTATAGGATGGTATAGGATGGTATAGGATGGTATAGTATAGAGTATAGGATGGTATAGGATGGTATAGGATGGTATAGGATGGTATAGGATGGTATAGGATGGTATAGGATGGTATAGGATGGTATAGGATAGTATAGGATGGTATAGGATGGTATAGGATGGTATAGGATGGTATAGGATGGTATAGGATGGTATAGGATGGTATAGGATGGTATAGGATGGTATAGGATGGTATAGTATAGAGTATAGGATGGTATAGGATGGTATAGGATGGTATAGGATGGTATAGGATGGTATAGGATGGTATAGGATGGTATAGGATGGTATAGGATGGTATAGGATGGTATAGGATGGTATAGGATGGTATAGGATGGTATAGGATGGTATAGGATGGTATAGGATGGTATAGGATGGTATAGGATGGTATAGGATGGTATAGGATGGTATAGGATGGTATAGGATGGTATAGGATGGTATAGGATGGTATAGGATGGTATAGGATGGTATAGGATGGTATAGGATGGTATAGGATGGTATAGGATGGTATAGGATGGTATAGGATGATATAGGATGATATAAAGTATAGATATAGGATGGTATAGGATGGTATAGGATGGTATAGGATGGTATAGGATGGTATAGGATGGTATAGGATGGTATAGTATAGAGTATAGGATGGTATAGGATGGTATAGGATGGTATAGGATGGTATAGGATGGTATAGGATGGTATAGGATGGTATAGGATGGAATAGGATGGTATAGGATGGAATAGGATGGTATAGGATGGAATAGGATGGTATAGGATGGTATAGGATGGTATAGGATGGTATAGGATGGTATAGGATGGTATAGGATGGTATAGGATGGTATAGGATGGTATAGGATGGTATAGGATGGTATAGGATGGTATAGGATGGTATAGGATGGTATAGGATGGTATAGGATGGTATAGTATAGAGTATAGGATGGTATAGGATGGTATAGGATGGTATAGGATGGTATAGGATGGTATAGGATGGTATAGGATGGTATAGGATGGTATAGGATGGTATAGGATAGTATAGGATGGTATAGGATGGTATAGGATGGTATAGGATGGTATAGGATGGTATAGGATGGTATAGGATGGTATAGGATGGTATAGGATGGTATAGGATGGTATAGGATGGTATAGTATAGAGTATAGGATGGTATAGGATGGTATAGGATGGTATAGGATGGTATAGGATGGTATAGGATGGTATAGGATGGTATAGGATGGTATAGGATGGTATAGGATGGTATAGGATGGTATAGGATGGTATAGGATGGTATAGGATGGTATAGGATGGTATAGGATGGTATAGGATGGTATAGGATGGTATAGGATGGTATAGGATGGTATAGGATGGTATAGGATGGTATAGGATGGTATAGGATGGTATAGGATGGTATAGGATGGTATAGGATGGTATAGGATGGTATAGGATGGTATAGGATGGTATAGGATGGTATAGGATGGTATAGGATGGTATAGGATGGTATAGGATGGTATAGGATGGTATAGGATGGTATAGTATAGAGTATAGGATGGTATAGGATGGTATAGGATGGTATAGTATAGAGTATAGGATGGTATAGGATGGTATAGGATGGTATAGGATGGTATAGGATGGTATAGGATGGTATAGGATGGTATAGGATGGTATAGGATGGTATAGGATGGTATAGGATGGTATAGGATGGTATAGGATGGTATAGGATGGTATAGGATGGTATAGGATGGTATAGGATGGTATAGGATGGTATAGGATGGTATAGGATGGTATAGGATGGTATGGGATGGTATAGTATAGAGCATAGAAGAGTACAGAAGTATAGAAGAGTACAGAGTATAGATCAATCTCTCCCTTAAAAGCCTAGAGCCTGCTTTTTCGGACATCCATCTTCATTAGGAGGATGCAGGCCCAGTTCCTCTCGCCAAATGGGAATAAAATGTTTCAATTGTCACTCGACATTGTTTCTAATTCTGTTTCTGCTCCTGTTTCTGTTTCTGTTTCTATTTCTATTTCTATTTTGTATTTTGTTGGTTGTTGCATTCGTGGTGCAGTGGCCTGCATTGCAGCAGGTCGTAAATTTATTGCAAATAAATTTATAGCACTTGCAGGCAGGACACAGGACATGCACATCCTTCCTTGGCCACCATCCCCCATCTCCCCCAGTGTCTGCCTGCATCCTTGTTGTCCGTCAGAGAAGGAGCACAGGACTCGGCCACACAATTGGCTCAAAAAATTCGAAAACCACTAAAGTTGGAGGCGAAGTCATCCAGTCCTAGCTCTTATTCTTTTTTTCTGGCCATCGCATCCTTCATGCATATTAAGTCGTCCTTGTTGTCCTTTTGTGGCCTTCGACTCATCGGGTGCGATTTTAAAAAGGGGTCAGCGGGGGCGGCGACTTGCGAACTTTACAAATTGAAATTAATTACTTCGCCCCAGACAGACACACAATGTGGCATGAAATGCAAGCGGAGCTGAATGGAAATTCAAACAGGAGTTGCCAGAGTTGCCACCAGCCAGTTCCCAGCGAGAGCAACCCACTTCCCCGATAGTTCTCGGCTCAAGTCATCAATTGCGGTGGAAAAGGGAAACAAGCTGTTAGACATCCTCCTCAGTGGCAGTTCTGTGTGTCTTTTGGTTTCTTTTTCAAAACTTTTCAGTTTCTGATTATTTTTAAAAACTTTCCAGCCTAATTTGTGTGGGGAAACACTAGTATTGTTTTAAGGGAAATTATTGTTTTTGAAATGTTTTGAGTTTTATTTTTAAATTTTCTTAAAGGCGGGAGTTTCTGGGAGTTTCTGGGAGTTTCTGCTCCAGAAGCTTAAAGTTCCTTTCAGACTTGATGCTTAATATATTGAATTTTTTACACTGGAAATAATTTTAAAGAAAAAAGGGGGAGAAAGGGAAAGAAACAATAAAGTTTAAAGCTTAAAGACTATAAGATACCCGGTACTTTGCTTAAACTTTTTCTCTTGAAAGTCTATAGATTTTTTTTAGTTTAAGATTTTTATTAAGATTTTTTTTATTTTAAGAGGCCTAAAAACTATATAATTTTTATTAAAATTTTTTAAAAATTAAGGATTTAAAATAAATAATTTTAATATCTAAAATATTTAATCTAAAAAATAAAATATAAATCTAAAAAATAAAATATAAGAAGGAAAAAGAACCCCCTTTTAATTTCTAGTTTTTTCCTAACTTGTACTTGGTTTTATTTGGTGTTACCCCCTTTTTTGGCCGAGTGCATGAGCTCACCCCCTCCCCCCACCACCTGAGGCTTAATCACCACATGACCTGGCATCATCGACATCATCGTGGAGCATCGTCCCAGCCCCAGAGCCCCGAATCGGGGAGAGTGCGTGGTGCTTATCAATGGAAACTGCTGATGACAACGCTGGAAAGAAAGGGCCCAGGACAGAGGGCGTGGGGAGAGACGCAAGGATGGCAGGACGAAGATGCCGGCATAGCCCGGGCAGGCTGTTTATAGTTTTGCGCCAGAAGAGCTACCCCAGCCCCTCGGTCGAGAGCAACTAAATTAAAATTATTTCAACTCGAGTGGATAGCGAACGAGAAAGAGTCTTCAGCAAATAACGGAGCCATTAAAACCAGTTGCAAAAAGAGGGTTAAAGCCAGTGGCGGGGAGAAGGGGCATACACTTAAAGGAGACCAGGAAGAAGCGGCTGGCATCCCTGATTTTGATTGCTGTTTTGCCAGCCGCCTGACGATGTTGTTGTCGTTTCAAATTATAAATACTTATGAGCCGAGCGGAGGCCCAGACAGCGGCGCAGATGCACTCCATGACACGCCCAGCAAACGAACAGGGAGATGCAAATAAACAGGATTCTTTCAAGGACGGGGCCTCCATTAAGGTCCTCGAGGAGCAAGTAGCGTCCTTGTAATAAACAAGACATAATGGACTTTAAATCAAGTTTCTCTATCGGGGGTGCTGCTTTTTTAGACGACTAGGTTGAAATTTAAGGCTTTTTAAGATTAGTTTCAGGTCTTGAAGGGTTTTTGCTTAAAAATTATAATGAAACAGGGATATTTTTTAAAGAAAGACAAGGAGAGACAGAAGCTAGAAGTCTTGGAGGAGTACCGGGTATCATACAGTATTCAATCCACTCCTAGAAGTTTAAAGATGTTGGCTTTTAGCCTCTAAAAAAATTTGTTAGCTGAGTTAAATATTAAAATTAAGGACAGATATTTCCGAAATATATTTTTAAAGAGGAGACAAGTCTTTGAAGAGTGCAGTCTATGAGATATTTTTAGTTCCACTCCTAGAAATTAAAGTATTATGCTTTAAAAGAGGCCTTAGTAGAGCTTAGTTTTAGTTAAAAATAAATTGAAATCTTAAAAAATTATAAAGAAAGAGATAATCGAGTGGAGAAGTTAGAAGTCTTGGAAGAGTACCGGGTATCATAGAGTTTTCAATCTACTCCTAGAAATAAAGTCAAACTTTACAAGAAGATTTAATAGAACTCAGAGTCTTAAGATTTAAGTGGATGACCCCTTAAAAAATAAGTAAAGTAAATTAAATATTAAAATCAAAGACAGAAATAATTTAAAAAGTGATTACTTATTTTAAAGACGTGAAACGACTTGGAAGAGTACTGTGTTTGATATATTTTTAAATCCGCTCCTAGAAATTAAAGTATTATGCTTTAAAACAGACCTTAATAGAGCTTAGTTTTAATTATTAATGAATTTAAATCTTAAAAAATAACAAAGATAGAGATAATCGAGTGGGAAGTCTTGGAGGAGTACCGGGTATCATATACTCTCTCTCTAAACTCTAAACTCTGCCTGGAAATGAAAAATGATTACTTGAAAGAATATTATTTGAAGAAAGACTACCTCTTCCTCTTCAAACCCATTTTCCAAGAATCTCTTTCTTCTGGAATTTCTGGAAAAACTTCCTTTGGAAACTTTGGCATTTCTCTCTCAATTATTCCTTCAATTTGGAAACAAAGCCTTCTGTGTCATATGTTTCTTTTTTTGTTGCTGTTGCCACAACATTTCTTTCACAATTTCCTCCAGCTGGCTGTCTCTTTCTGGCTAACTATTCCCCTCTCTTTCTGTCCAGCTGTCTGCCTTTTTTTAGAACCAACACTCTTTTTTTTGGCATTCTATTTTGCATTTGTTGCACTTTGTTTTGTTTTATTTTCGTTTTTTTTTTATTTTTTAGGACAGAGCCAGGATGGCAGGATGGCAGCCTTCATCCCGTTTCTCTCAGTGTAGCTGTGGGATGGGAGTGTGTGTGTGTTGTGTTTGTCAATTTCACGCTCTATTTGTGAGGTTTGCTATTTGCCTTTGCCTTTTGTTTTGTTTGATTTGCTTTCTGCCATTTGCTGTGCCTTCTGTTTCTTTTTTTTTTTAAGTTTTTTGTCCATTTTTTTAGTATATTTTTTATTTTGGGATTGTCCTGGCGCTTCCTCTTTGTTTTGTCTCGAATCTTTGATATTTTTGTACTTTTGACCAATTTGCGGCGCTCAATGCAAACAAACAATCTGCCACACACTCCCACTCCCACTCCCTCCCCCACTCCACCATCCCAGATACAATTGTATCTGCAGCTTCCCATTTGTATCTGCGAGATGGCAGCGGCATCGTTGGGGGCGGTTAGGTGACAAATGATTGGCAGCTTTCCAATATGGCGCTAATTGAGTTTTTAATTGTTTGACTTTACACTTGTTGACTTTCCTCTTTTTTTGGCTATTTTTTTTGGCATTTTTCTGGCTAGAATATCTGAGTATCTGTGGGATACTTGGCCAGTCACTTGGCAATCAAGCTTAGAGCTTTTAAGCGAAGGATATGGGATATATAGTCCAAGAACTGAGGAAATATTTGTCTTTGAAGCATAATCCCCAGAATGACAACTTCCAGTGTCTAGACACCCAGCCACGCCCCTTTTTAACGCACCTTTTGCGGTTCCTTCAAAGATTATGTCTTTTATCTTTTTTTTTATTTATTTTTTTTATATTTTTTTTCCCCATTTTTTTCACACAAACTGAAAGAGTTGAGATGCAAGTGCAATTATGAAAATTCATTTGATTTGTATTTATGATTTGTGTCCATGGAGTGTGGTGGCAGCTTAAAAAAAAATTTATAATAAAAGATACAAAAAAAATATTTAATTTGCAATTTCCAGACGAAAGCTACCAGAAAACGCAAATCATGCGACTAAAGATCCGAGGGAGAGTCCCCTGTTTTGGAGGCTTTTACCAACTCATTGCCTCGTAATTAGTGGAAATAACTAACAAAAAAAGAAACTAAAAAAAAGGGGGAAAGGGGAAAAAGCAGGTGAGATGCCCCAAGATTTGTGGCTTGTAATTACAAGGCTCTGGGCCGGGAGACCAGATCTCTCTCCGCGATCACACCTCGCCACCAGGTGGGCTCTTGTAGGAAGTGCAGGTAAAAAAAGAGGAGAAATGGGAAATTTTTAAGGGAAATGCGGATTTTTTATACCCTTACAATTATTTTAAAACAATATTCAAGACTTTGCTTTTTATTAATATTATTATAATTATGCATAAATTAATTTTAAAATAAAAAAAATAAATTATTTCTTATTAAAAATATGAAAATTATATAAATTAAAAATATTATAAACATTTTTTCTTGTAGTTTTAAAACTAAAATAATTAATTTTAATAAATTTTCATATTTTTCCTTCAATTCTTTAATTTTTAATTCCAAACTTGCATTCTCTTAGTTCTTAAATATTTTATATTTAACCTTTACTGTTTTTTTTTAGAGTTTTAAGGTCTTTAACAACAAATAGCTTAAAAAAAGATAAAAAAAAAAACTTTAAAATAGACCAAAAATACTTAAATTTAAATAATAAAATCTTGCAAAAAAAAAAAGAATAATTTTCGAACCCTTGACCCTGACGGAGTAGAACCCTACCCATTAACCTCACCTGTGTCTCTGCTGCTATCTCTCTCTCACCTTCTTAAGGGCGTTTGCAAAGTTTAAGTTTAAAAAAAGTAAAAAAAAAAATAAGACGAATAAAAAAAAAGAGATAACTCAACTCTGGACATGACACGGCAATTTGTGTCGCCGGCGACGGCTTGCGAAATTAATTTGTGTTCGCTGTTATTATAAACTTTTTCCTTCTTGTTCGTCGGCTGTTGCAGTTGTTTGTTTATCTGTCTTTTGCTGTTTTGGTAGTCACTTTCTGTCTGTCTGTCCCTCTTTTTTTTTGTATTTTTTTGTGATTGAATTAAGCATCTTGGGCTTCCGCGAAGCTCACTTTCAATTTGTGTCAAAAAAGGCGCCAAATCGGACAACTGGAAGTCGTTTTTGTTTTATTTTTTAAATATTATTTTTAAAGGAAATATTTATAGAAGAAATTGCAAAGAAATTATACTTTTTTAAGGCATTATTTTAGACTTTTTCTTTGAGATCTTAAATAATAATTATTTTAAATAATTTTTTGAAAAGAAAATATTGAAAAAAAAGGTATTGATTTTGGTTTAAACTTAGTTCTGGAGGCTAAATATTAATTATTTCTGTACTCTTATGAGTTCTATGAATAATAATTACTTATTTTTATTTCATTTAATTTTTTATTATTTTTTCTCTCAACCTTTTCTTCAGCCCTGACCTCTTAAGATTTTTTTTCGTGGGCGTTGTGCTGCCTGATTTCTATCCGTCCATCCAGTTTGAGTTTTTAATTTTTTTTATTTTTTTAAATATATTTATTTCGCTTTTTGTTGGACTGTCTGGCCTGTCTGTCTTGATTTTCGGTGGCAGTCGCCGTCGTCGCTCTGTTTCTGGCTCAGTTTCTGTTGCTCTTGACATTGACGGCTCGACTGACTTGTCTGGGCCACATCCACATCCACTTCCATTTCCACATCTACTGGGGCATCCACTGCCACTGCCACTTCCATTTCCCACTTTCCACTGCCACTTCCATGCCGAAATCAAAGTCGCGGTGGCTGCGGTGTCTGCGTCTTGGGCCGAACACTTCATGCTTCATTTGAGGCCGCTGCCCAATCAGCCGGAAAGGTAAACACAACGAGGCGACTGGCCATATCAAATGCCACTCCCCCCACCGCCTCTGTCCTGTCCTTATCCTGTCACTAAGCCACCCTCTCACCCAGCTATCCTTTTTCAGTTTTCCCTCAAAAGTTTCGCGCTTGACAAAAGTTTTTCGAAATTGCAGCCAGCCAGCGAAAAGTTTCGAGTGGAAGTAAGCTACAAATGCAAGTGAATTAATTAAATAAGCCAAGGCCCGGCTAATCATCTGCAGTTCATTGGGGGGAAAATGGGGAAAAAAGAGGGAAATATTAAGACGGAAAATAAAGTCAAGTGGGGGGACATGAAAATAGATATTTTATGAGATGACAGGCGGGGATTACAAGGATTCTAGGCTATTAAAAGGACGAGTTTGATTCTTTCTTCTTTTAAGATCAGAGACTAGAGCAGGGATTAGAGTTTTTAAACATATTTTAGACTAAGAATTAAATATTTTTAATAAGAATTATTACTCTCTGTCCAGGCCAGTCTAAATACCAGCCGTACCTTATGCGGCAGCGCCCTCTCCAAACACTTAACCTCAAAGATTCTCTCTTCCGATTTATTTAAATAATCAGATTTCTCCCTAATCCTCGCCGTGCTAGTTCATATTCGTCCTTTTGCGTGTAGCTGTGCCATTTTGCAGCGAATGTCCTTTTTTTCGCTCTCGCTCGTCCTGGACCCGCCCCAATCAATTAGCCAAATTGTGCATAAATTTGTGGACGCTTATCAATGTCAATATTATCATTACAACAAATATTTATGCGGGGATGTGCAGGAGGAGGAGGAGGACAGTGGCAGGGAAAGCTCTGCTGTTAACCATTTTCCCGCTTTCCCGCTTTCCCATTTCCCCCACTCTGTTCCATTTATCTATGGCGAACAAAAATTAACACATATTTCACTTTATAGCCAGCGAATATTATCTAGATGTGGTGTGGGCGATGATGTTTGCTTCAGGTTACTCCTCGCCGCTCCACAGCGCCCTCTACAGCGCCCCCTATAGCGCCCTCTATAGCCCTCCACCCCATGTTTTTTTTTCTTGCTCGTTTGCGGGCTAATACAATAAATTGCAATATCGATAAAATACACGAACGTCACGCTCTGCTCACGGATCACGGTTTTCGGTTTTCGGGAAGAACCATCACACCACCCCCTTTTATTTTTCTAGAATTGCCGCGCCATCCCCCCCTTCTACATATATTTTTTATTTTTTTTTGGCAAACCCAACGCCCCTGCCGCATTCATTCACTCATTAGATGTCCTCATTTTATGGGTGCTGCTTCCTTTCGTGCTTAACTGGGCACTGGGAGAAATATTTATAGAGGTTGTAGGACTTTTAAGAGGTGGGACTAGACTATATAGTATTTTTTTAAATTAAAACCTCTTTAAAAAGAGGCTTAGACCTCCCAAGTCCCAAAGAGCGCCCTTCTCTGCGCTTCTCAAAAAAGTTAGCTGGGAAGAGAGATGGCTTCTTAATGATTCTTTTGTGATTTTATTTTTTAAATGAGAACTAGAACTTATTTTTTTGTGTTTTTTGCTTTGGAGAGGTCGGGGTCGGGGTGAGGATAACTGCAGTCAGAATTTGGAAGAGGGGCTTCGAGACTCGACCCCCTCGCCATGGAGAGCCCGCCCCTGCCCTTGTTGTTGACTGTCTGCGCAAATGGCGCAGCAAATTGAATTTCATTTATTGATTATCCTGGCGTTTTATTTTATTTTTGTTTCTTGTCCTGTTGTTCGTATGCCTGCGTCTTTTGGAAGGCCAGGACGAACAGAAGAAGAAGAAAAAAAGCCCAAGGACCTCGAGAAGAGAGCGCGAGTCAAGTAAGAAAAACACATCGCAGAATTTAACTTGATTTTCACTGATTTGGTTTGTATTGCCTTCTCGCCCAGGACATGAGGGGGCGAGAGGGGGCGTGGCAGAAGGTAAATTCAATTTCTGGTGCAGGCCTAACGAAAGTTTTGTGATTCCGGGAGCCAGAATCTAGTTGGCAGGGAGGGACACCCGATGATTGGCTAGCCAGATGGCAGATCATCCGATTTGTACAAACAGTTTATTTTATTTAAGATAATGCCAATGTTTTTTAGTTCAGAAAGGATTCAAGGATTATTTAAGATGCTAAAATTGTAAACAAATCTTAAAAAAAAAGTAACTATAAGCCACAAGGGCTGGGCACTGATTCAAACCATTCAAGCCATTGAAAAATGTTTTATGAGACATCCGTCAGATACAGATACAAGCTACACCTGTTTAAAATATGCATGGCCAGCTACCGAAGCATAATTTATCTCTATCATTCCAATAATATGATAATCTCTCGTGTGGCTCGCCCCTTCGTTATTATTTTCTTCTCTATTTTTTTTTTGTCATTTTCTTAAAGGCATTTCATTCAGGCATTTTTTGATGTATGACCCACATAGATACTTCTTCCACACGTGTGTGTTGGTGTGCGTTAAGTTGTCATTATGATTGACAACAAAGTTGACGTGCCTTGGTTTCGTAATCGGCCGCATCGATTAATTCAATTGTGCGGAGACAGTTAATGCAGTGCCACCTTTTGAACCAGAAAGCCAACAAGAAAACATCTCTAAGCTGGTATTTTCCAGGCACTGCCCGAAAAAAGGGGGCTAGAATAGGGGATAAATAGGGATTTTCAAGGAAGATAATTATTTTTGTTGATTTTTAAGATAATTTGGCAAGACTTTTTGAATTAAAATTAGGATTTCTTAACTATAATTAGTTTGGGAGTTTTTTTTTTTAGGTTTAGTATTTTTATGTATTATTTTAGTATTATTTTAGTATTGTTTCATCTCTTTTTGTACTTTTATGATTCTAGTATTTAAAAAATGAAAAATTTTAGTTAAAAAATTAGATTTTAAATGATTTTTTAGGCAATTAATTTATTAAATTATTTGAAATGCTACTTTTCGCTCTTCTGGTCACTTTTAGTGTGCCCGTTTCTACTTTTCCCCCTAAAATACCTTAAAGCTTTGTCTAATTTGTGTTTTTAGTACTAGCTAGCACTAAAATATTAAAAATTATAGCAAATATTATATTAAAAAATAGAAAATATTAAAAATTTGTTTATTTATTAACTTTTGTATAAATATTTTGCTTACAATCTATTTTTTTTACTTATCAAGTTTTTTATTGAAAAAATTTCAAACCAAAAGTCCTAAAATGATTCTTATTTGAAAAGTTGAAAAGTCTATAAGTTTTTTCTCTCACTGCAGTTGAAAGTTCGTATGCTAATTCAGAACCTCTAAGCCTCTCTTCAGTCTTAAATAAAAAAGTGACACACGACTACAGCCCACACGCAATTTTTTTTTTGAAAAGATAAATGTATTTATTTGGTTTTCAGTTTTCGGTTTTCGGTTTTCGGTTCTCAGTTGGCTTTTGGCTTACAACTTCATTTAAATGCAGAAGCTGACTGGAAACTGAAATGGATGGAAAAAAAAGAAAGAAAGAAATAAAAGAGAATCATATATTCTGGAATATGGAATTTTTAGTTTTGATCCACAAAGCATTTGACAGCCAGAACAGTCTTCATTCCGGGACTTGGCATTTAGATGCTAATGTTGGAGAGTGGAGACTGGCGAGTGGAGAGTGGAGAGTGGAGAAGGGCTCTTGCCACACGCCAGCTGCATAATTGACAAGTCGGGGGGCAAGGAGTGGAATGCAAATCGCAACGAATGCAGATATCCTTGTTAAGATGCCAATTACGAAAATTAACTTGGCCCTCTTTTCATTTTCATTTTCATTTTTATTTTTTTTGCAAAAGCAAACTTATTGATTTTGCATTTGAAATCGAAGCCAAAAGCTTATATATTGGTGTGAGTGTGAGTGTGCTCCCCCCCTTTGGGACCACAGCGAGGAAAAACTTTATGCCAAAAGGAAATGACAAGAGGTGAGAATAAAGGGGGGATGGCTGGAAAATGTGAGGAAATTCACTCAACGGAAGCAGAGACAGTTTGAAATAATTACATTGCACAAAATCGAAGGGGGGGTCTCAGTCGCAGAATGGGTGGACTGGTGGGGGGGATCCACTCTCCACAATAATAGCGAAAAGGGGGGTTCACATCTATAATGTAGCCCTCAAACAATCGGGCAGAGCAAAATCAGTTCGAGATGGAATTTTTGCGATTTCTAGCTTGGGAAATTTTAAGGGAAATTGTGAAAAAAGTAAAGATTTCAGGTTCTACTTGCTTTTAAGCATCTGAAGCTTAGCTTAGATTTATTTATCGATATATTTTCGATACTTTTTCGATAAATAAGATGGACTTTAGTCCTTAGTGAAGGGAAAATATGCAGAAGATGCCGCATCTGAGAAATGCAGCTAAAGTACAAATAATTTCATTATAATGCCGTCTAGGGGCGGGGAGAATGTGGCTAGGGGGCGTGGCAGCCCAACAGGTTAAGCTGCCTGGGAGTGACGACAAAATGCAGAAAACAGACTCCAGCATCCAGAATCCAGAATGTTGCCATGAAAACAGAGTGGGACGAGCGACAGATAACGACAGCATTTTGCAACAGAAAGGGCAGCAGCAGCAACAGCAACAGCAATATCAATAATTGCTGCTGAAATACAAGAAGCAGAATCCATATCCCTTGAAAATTCTAAAACAATGGCTTGAAGCAACACAATACGGAAGCTAAAAAAAATAGAAATCAGCGGGAGAGGAATGTGATCAGTAACGGAAATAAAAATTCAACAAAGTGTTGCAGGTGCAGCTTCAGCTACATTTTGAATTAAAGTAGCAACAGAAACAGAAACAAGTGCAAGGGGCAACAATGACAGGACTCGTAGCAGTTGCAGTTGCAGAAGCAACAGTAGCAGCAACAGCAACTGTAATAATTGCAGCAATAGCTGTGGCACCAGCAACATAATCAACCGCAAAAGACAGCCTCTATGGCAACTGAAAGCAAAGGCAGCACCAAGAGCCACAGCAACATCAGGTAGAGATACAGCAGCAGCAGCAGCAACATGAGACATGGACCAGTTTGCAACTGTTCTGTGGGGACAAAAGGCATCTATAAATAGCAAATACTGTTGACAGGGGCGTTGTGGAGGGATTCGGCGGGATATGTTATACTAAAAAGTCTCAGTTGCAGCGACAACGACAACGACATCAACATCAACATCGACATCGACAGCAGCAACAGCAACAGCAACATCAACGACAACAGCAACAGCAAATGCGTATTAATTGCGACAGCAGTTCGTCAACATTCCAGACTTGAGGGAAAGAAAACAATTTACACAAAAAAAAAAAAAAAAAGAGTAGGATTTTTTATAGGCAGTGCTTAAAAGTATAGAAACTTCAGTGACGAAAGTCTTTCTATTTAATTTCCCTTTTTTTTAAGAAATATTAATCAGAATAGCTAATAATTATTTAAAAAGTCTTGAAAAATTCAATAGATTGCTTTCAATTATCTTTGAAAGTATAGAAACTTTAGTGACGAAAGTCTTTCAATTTTATTTTCTTTTTCTTGATAGTTCAGCAATGTTTTAAACACTAAAGAATTCTTAAATACTAACACTAAAAGAAAGTAAGCTGGAAATTTAAATAAAAACAAGAAATAATCGGCGAAAGTATAGAAACTTTGATGACGAAAGTCTTACAATTAAAATTTCATCATCCTCTCCTGTTAGTATGTCCTTTCAGAGTTACAGTTTCAGTTTTGATAATGAAACTTTAATAACCCAACAAAATACCATATTAGAAAATCAAAATAAATCATATGAGACATTAATTTCTCTCCGTGCATCCATGCCACATCGAAGGTGATATTGAAAACGATGCTCCAGCAACAACAACATAATTAAAGCTGGCAACATGGCGCGTGATCGACAGACATCGATAAGCGTAACTCGAGACAAGGAGATCAAGCTGCCCAGAAATCTGCCAAGAACGAACAGGGATCCCAGCTTAATGCCATCCTTTGGCGAGAAAAAAGAATGAAACAGAAGGAGTAGCTGCAGAAAAGGTGTGACAAACAGAAGCCTTGCGGTTAGATGTTAGATCACGAAAGGGAATACATTAGAAAATCCATTCGACGAACCAGAAATCGAGGAGACACAAAACTGACAGCTCTCTGAGGTTATGGCCAGGGAAGCCGCGCAAGAAAGCCTACAAGAACCCGCAGAACAGGGGGTTAAGAGGGGTTAAGGGTTAAGGGATTTAAAAACTTAAATAGGTGGGCTGGCTATATAATAGATTACTCTTTAAAGAAACTATTCTATACAACTATAAACTA
Source organism: Drosophila monieri (assembly GCA_035047585.1). Lineage (NCBI taxonomy): Eukaryota > Metazoa > Arthropoda > Insecta > Diptera > Drosophilidae > Drosophila > Drosophila monieri. Next base: position 5,378,421 of record JAWNPJ010000061.1, on the reverse strand, counting down.
TATTATTGTACTTCTATATATCACTAGGTTCTATGTACCATAATATACTATAATTTCCCTCTTTTTTGGATAAAGATAATCACAAGTCTGGGACCAAGAATTTTCTTAAAAAGTAGTCTTATTTATTAATCTTATTTATTTTTTTGTTTCGAACTCGGTACTCTTCAAAAAGTCCCATAAAATCCCCATAGAAAAATACTTCTTGAAAATTTCCCTTTTATTTGCATGAATAATGTTCTTAAGAATATACGTATTTATCTACAAAAATTAGAACAACCTTTGTTTCGAACTCTGACCTATAAAATGTCCTATAAAAGTCCTATAAAATGTAAAAAAGTACCTCTCCTTGAAAAATTCCCTTTTAATTTTATGAATAATGTTCATAGAAATCTACTATTTATCTAAAAAAATCGAAAAAATTTCGAACAACAATTTCCCATTTAATTTCAAAAACTTCAAAAAGTCCCATAAAATCTTTAAAAGTACTTCTTCTTGAAAAGTCTCCTTGTAATTGCTCTGAAAAATGCCCTGAACTTTGATTGGACCACCAAGGCACGTAAATTGCTCCTCTGCGAAGCTGTGCCTCCAAATCTCCAGTCTTCCAGTCTTTTGCGGGCAATCTTCAGTCGCCTTGCCTCTTCGGGCTGCCCAATTCCGCGGCACTCTGTTCATTTTTGTGGCATTCGATGACGAATGCGGCAATGTGCAAATGTTGCGTGCGGTATGCGGAAATCACTGCCTCAGGGATGGAGAGGGGGGAGCTACGGGGAGGAGGACTAAGAGCCCGGGACGGAGTGCCCAAAGCCGAGAGTGCATCGCATAATTGCACCTGTCGCCTCCTACAAGAAGGCAGCTGCAACGCGCCGCCGTTTGTTGCAAGCCCGGCTAGTTGCAGGCAGCCAACTGGCGCTACATATGATTCCATATTTGGTTGCTTCAGGTTTTCTTTTTTTTTGTTAAGTTGTTTCCCCCCTATAAGCTGGGACACAAACCTAATGGCAGCGCCTGATTATGAGGCGGGTTATTTATGCGCCCAGGCATCAGCCATCAGGCAGCAAGCAGCAGGCCTGGGCATCAGGCAGCTTCAATAATAACAAGCAGACATCGAAATCGCCGATCGCTCCTCCTCGGTGGTCCCCACAAGCAAAGTCCATCCAAAGGCCCACCTCCCCGCCCTGCCGATGACTCCCATCATCTGGCTGTTTTCCATCTCACCACCCCGTTTGATTTTCCCGCTTTTCCAGCCCATCGGCAGCCCATTCTGCGGCTTTGCAACGCCTCTATACACTTTTAAAAAAATTAATGAGATATTTTGAAAAGTTGAAAAACTTTGGTGACGAAAGTCTTTCATTTTGATTTTCTCTTCTCGGTTAGTACTTCTGTAGGTACTGGAATATTGAAAAATATTTTAAATATAAAAGCTATACTAAACTATTCAATAATCTGCGAAAAGTATAGAAACTTTCATGACGAAAGTCTTTCGTATTGATTTCCCTTTTTTGTTCCCTTTTAGTACTTCTGTAGGTACTAGAATTAAAAGTTATACTAAAAAGCTAAACTAAACTATAGTTTAATATAATTTAATAAATATTTAAAATCAATAATCAGCGAAAACTTTAAAACTTTGATGACGAAAGTCCTACAATTATATTTTCCTAAAAAAAGCGCTGAAGTTGGAAGTTTTAGAGGTTGTATTCCTCTCCCTAAAAGCAAAGCCATTATTTTTTTCAAAAGCTTGTCATATATATCATAAATATTAACATTTTTAGCAACTTTTTCTGTCAGTGCCCTACTCGCGCCAATAAACCCGATCACAACCAGTTGTAACAAGCTGTGGAAGTGAAGCTGCGGTGTGCGCGTGGCCGCGTGGTTGCGTGGCCGCCGTGGCGTTTTATGACTCTGTTTGCCTCGGCCTCGGCTTGCTGGAAGCCAGAAATCAGAAATCACACAACAACGAAAAAAACAACATGGCATGGCCAGAACTACAGAGTCCAGGGAACTGAGAGTTTTGAGCTGAAAACAGAAAACAGGTGCACTTCACATCAAAGCAAAAGCAGCCAGCCAGGCCAGGCCAGGCTGAAGGCAGGAGGCAGCAGTGGCAGGAGGCAGGAGGCCCAAGTCGAAACACTCGAAACACTTAATCAATGGCAGCCGACGCCGACGCCAATAGAACAGTGGTTAGTTAGTTGGGGAAAAGTAATAGAAAATCATTTAAATTGGATGGGATTTTTTAAGGGAAATATTAAAGAATAAAAGAGACAAGAAACTATCATGAATATTTGTTAAAAAAGTTAAAAAAGCTTAAAAGATGGCTTTGTCATAGAGTTTCTCATTAAATTTGCTTGAAAAAATGTTCAAAGTTGCCACCTAGTTTAATTATGAAGCTTATAAGGCTCTGGGCACACTTATTTTGATAGTTTGAAGGTTGCCACTTGGTTAATTGGGAAATGGAAGCTTGAGATGCCACTTGTTTATCGAAAATATGAATATTCTATCCTAGAGGGCCTTGAGAACTTTTTTTCATAAAAAAAATAATCATAGCAGTCCTTGAAGTTTTTTATTTTTAAACAAAAACTAGAGCCCCCTTCAGTTGAACCTTTTTAGAAATCAGAAGCCAGGCGACAGCCTAAGGGAGAACATCTACTCCCAAGACATTTTCTATTCTTTTTATTTATTTTTTTATCTTTTAATTATTTATTTTTTATTTATTTTAATAATTTGAGTTGGAAATCCTTCTTATTTCCCACCAAGAAGATTGGATACTTTTCTTACTTTTCTTTTTAATAATTATTTTATTTTAAAATAAAACATCAAATATTATTGCCTTTGTCTTTTAATTTATTTTTAATTCTTATTGAATTTTTTTATTTAAAATTGAAAGCCAAGCACCACCATACTTGTCTTCCATTTCTTGTTTATCTTTTCTTTTATTTTTTATTTTATTTTTTTTTCTTACTCATCCTGGCACTCATCATCATCGTCGTCATAGATCGCCTTGGCCTGGCCTGCACGTCTAATTACCGGGAAGTCAAATGTAGTCAACATATTGCGCTTTGATTTGCGCTGCCAGCAGCAAGCAGCTCTTCCCAACTAGCCAGCAACCAACTACCGACTTGCAACCAAAACAACATCTCTAGATCAAGTTTAGTTGGTAGTTTGGTAGTTGGTAGTTGGTAGTTGGCAGGAGGCAGGAGGCAGGAGGCTCATAGTTATAGTTTACTCGCCATCAGGCCCGATGGGAAAATGTGCGTTACTGCCTCGCCTTGCCTTCGCTGGTTGCTGGTCTTTGGTGGCAGGTTGCTGCTTGCTGCTTTCTGGCCAACTCTTTTTTTTGTTGCTGCCTTCAAGTGGCAGCCAATAGGCCAAATGTGTGGAAACGCGGGCACTTCCAAAGTCCAGACCTGCTCCCGTGCACTGAAGAAAAAGATTGCAGTTTCTTATCTTCATTTTATCTGATTTTCTTATTTTTTTTTTGTTTAATTTTTTATTTTTTATTTTTTATTTTAACCTTCCTTGAAATGGAGCTTTGCTTTTAGCCAAATGGCATTTGAAATGGAAGGAGGGAGAGGGACTTGACTTGATTGTAAAGTTTGCATGAAGCTGCGCGAGTATGTCCAGGCAGGACCTTGGGCGGATTGAAGGGATATGTTTCGGGTACTTGGATCTCTAGGATGAATTATAGGTACAATTTTTCTTTTAATTTAAGTCTAAAAACTTATTTTCTTTGGATTTTGAATAAAAATAAAAAAATAAAAGGCACAAAGTTTAAAATTAATAATAATTAATAATAACCAAATAACACTTTAAAATAACATATTTATTTTTGAAACAAAAATATTATTTAAATTCTTATAATTATTTTTTTATTTCATATTTTTTTCATTTTATATAAATTATTTTATTTAATTTTAATTAAAATACAAAACTTTAAGAGTCAACCCTTATTTTTGTTCAAAAAAGTAAATAAATTTAATGAAAATTTATATTTGTCCTTTTTTTTATTATTTTTTTTCATACATTATTTTGTGCAGTGCAGGCCTAGGCCTAGCCTTCCCACTGACTGGGGCCATAAATCAGGCTCATTTTAATGACGCAAGCGAAATGCGAGGTTTTGAAACGTGTTTCGCTTGCCCAGTTGGCTGCCGTTTTGCAATTTGATTCTCTCGGTGGCGGTTACCGCCAATGGTGGACCAATATCCTCGGAAAGCAGCAGAGCCCTGCTCCGGATTTGAGTTTGGGGCGCACCTAGCCGGCAATTAGGTGTATCAATCATGGAGGCATTAAAACAATTGAAAAATTGTCTTTGGGAAATTGAATGGCAATTAGAATATGTGCAGCCAGGCAGCCAGGCAAGCAGGCAGTGCCCAGACTTTCAATTATCTGTTGAAAAGATATATCCTTCCATGATATATATTTTTCAATTTTTTTTTTTTTTTAAGTAATGACAGTCATTACAGGGTTATAAGTCTTTTATTTTTAAGAGAGAAGACTTGAAGGAAGAAACAAGCTGCTTTAAAATTTTATTTACTTAGCCTTGGGTTTTTTTATTTTATTTTTTAAAATTTAACAACTGCCAGAAATATAAAACCAAAGCGGACCCTTTTTTAAGACTCTGTGTCAGGGCTGTAAAAAGTAATACCCGAAAAAGTTTTCAAGCCATAATTAAGTCATATTTGCTGGAAGGCTTAAATGTCATAAAAAAATGCTCATAAACGAGATCTAATCTCTTGTTACCTTTGGACAGATTCGATCATTGTTATCTCAATGGGGTTTCTAAGATAAGGTTTCTGTTTTGGAGATCATAAAAATGAGAAAAAAAGGTATTGGATGGGGAATCTATAGTTCGTTTACCCTGTGATTTTCCCCAATCAATTTTTGGCCAACAAAAGCTTTGGCCAAAAGGAAAGCCAGCCAGAGAACGAGAATTATGAACAGAAATCGGCAAGCCGAGTGATGTGTCAATAGAAGTGATGCCACGATGGCCATATATTATGATAACTAATTGATTTAAAGACACATTCAAACGGTCCAAAATGGGATTACATTAGGCTTATAAGGTGTTTACTATTCCACCAAAAAAAAATGCAAATTTTATGCAAGATTCGATGGGTTTCAGTTTCTTTCCTCTGAAATGATTCAGAACTTGACTCGAACGGGTGTAGATATTTAATTTGTTTAATTTTTATGCTTCTGGCTGGATGGTTGGATGGTTAAAAAAAAAAACAAACTGCAATAAAACCAAATCAAATTTAAATAGAAATGACCCAAAAAAAAATCAAATTCAAAATGCGTTCAGGAGGCGGGCTCTGTCTCGTTTGTTTTTATTTTATTTTTGATTCGATTTGGTTTTTCTTTCTTCTTCTCTTTTTTTGGATGTATATGTTTTTTTTGTTGTCCTCTTTTGTAAATTTTTTATTAGTATTTCGGTTCGGTTTCGTTTAAAAAACGTGTGCGGCTGCCACAAAAATGATTCTTTTTCCTGATTTTTCGATAGAACGTTTCCCATTGATACTCTAACTTATTTTTTATATTTTTTATCGTTGATTTAGATTAGCTTTTATAATAAATTGTATAATTGGAGTTTTTGTATAAAAAGAAAAAAGTGTGACCAGCTGTATCGAAATAAAAGGGAGAAATGGCTTCCTTTGCTTTGGTTTGAAAGAAAAAAAAAATCATAGAATTAATTTTTAAATTGATATTCTTAGAGTATTAACTTTCCGTCTCTTAATTCTATTAGATTTTCCCTTTTTTTTCCATCCATCTGGTGTTTCATTTAATTTGCATGCAAATAGAGCAACGGGTGTAGATTTTTGTTGATTTCCGAGATGGAATGGCGTAGATGATGGGGTCAGGCGACACTGAGGGGCCTCCAAGTCCGGCTGCCCGAAGGTGTTTGTTTTATTTTGACATCTTTTGGTCGTCGGCCGCTTGTTCAGCTTTCGTCGTTAATTAAGGTTTATGGACAAATTATGCCCACAAATTGGCAATTAAAATTAGAACGCGCTCATAAATTCAAGAGCATCGTCGTCTTAGTCGCTAACGGACACAGAAACCCAAACCCAAACCCAAAACCAACAAAAAAAAAATAAAAACTAATAAAAAAGAGCATCTTCTTCGGCATCAAAATGCGACAAAACGTCGCCGTTGTCAACCCCACCGACTGACTGACTGACTGACTGGTTTTGTAGCCAGAGGTCTAATTTGTTGCACAACCATAACCACCATCACTAGCACCACCAGCACCACCACCACCGACCCCTGCAGGTCCGGGCAGCAACTGGTTTTCCACTCGGTTGGTGTTGAAACGCTGATAGATGCCGCCAATGTGGGCGTACTTGCATAAGATCGGCCGGCTATATCGTCACAGATCTCCAATCGCCAATGCCCCGATATCTTGTCCACATACACCACAAAAAAACAAAACCAAAACCAAACTATTGCTAATTGTATATAATTATTTTTAATCCAGTTACTTTTTTGGGGCGAAAATTAAGACATAAAGAATTAAGATTGGTTTTTGGGATTTTGATTAATTAGTGAGGTTCGAGAGAGGCTTGAGAGAGATAGAGTTTCTATATAGGCTATAGAGATATATTTTTTATCTACTAAATGACAAAAAAAAAAAATAAATAAAAAAGTAATTAAATATGTGATATCCGGTACTTCTCTCTTCTTAAATATTTCATATTTCCCTTCTAAATAATTCCTTTTTGACTAAAAAGATGAGATTCTCTCCTACATGGTATTTTATTATAGTACTACTCTAAAATTCCCTCAAAAAGACTTCCCTTGAGTGAGTTTCTCCACTAAATGATACCCGTTACTACTCCTATTTTCTAATAGAAAGTCTTTTGTACTTTCCCAGTACTTTCCCAGTAAGTCTCCCAGTACTGCTCTCTTCTAAAATTCCCTCAAAAAGACTTCCCTTGAGTGAGTTTCTCCACTAAATGATACCCGTTACTACTCCTATTTTCTAAAAGAAATATCCCAGTACTGCTCTCTTCTAAAATTCCCTCAAAAAGACTTCCCTTGAGTGAGTTTCTCTACTAAATGATACCCGTTACTACTCCTATTTTCTAAAAGAAATATCCCAGTACTGCTCTCTTCTAAAATTCCCTCAAAAAGACTTCCCTTGAGTGAGTTTCTCCACTAAATGATACCCGTTACTACTCCTATTTTCTAAAATAAACTTAATAACCAATTTGTTTTTAAAGATTTAACTTTTTAGCAAATAAATCATAAAAAATCCTACCACTATGAATATTAAAACTAAAACTAATTACCAATAATTGTTGTTAATTGGAAATGCCGACTAGAAAAAGGCAATCTGACGTCTATCCACTCCTCCAAGCGTCCTTTGGAAACAAGTCCACTGCTGAGATCCAAAGCATTCCGGGCGTGCTATCCAGACTATCTATTAGGCACTCACTTATCCTCGCAGAGTCCACCTGCCCGAAATCGGAGAAGCGGAGCAGCCTTGTCAATTACAATGAAAATTTCACATTTTAGTTCGGGCCTCTTGCCACAACCATTTACACTAAATCACTTAAGTGTACAAGTGTCCGTGGAACGCCCAAAACTGATGGGTAAAAAAGTAGCAAAGGATGGAGAGGCCGCCCATAGAAGACACTCCGGGCATCATATGTACAGATGTGTGTGTCCTATCCCGAGGATCGTAAAAATTTACGCATATTAAAAATAAAGCAAAGCATCGCTTGTTCGCATTTAAAAATCAGCAACTACTTTTGCACCGAGGGGTCGGTCTGCACTAATTTAGCCAGCTTCTCTCCGATTGGCTAGAAGCGCCAGGTGGTCGCACGTCCAGCCAACATCCACATCCACATCCACATCCAGATCCAGATCGAGGGAACAGGGTTCAGGTCCACACAGGCATCTGCCCCCCTTTACATGTCCCAGGTATTCTAAAGTCTAATGCCGCTTAATCTTCGCTCCCCAGACGATGCGTCCAGTTTTTCTTTGGGGTAGCATCCTGTCGATTTTCGATCAGAATCAGTGTTGATTTGGAGGGAAATTTTAGTTTATAATATAGGGAATTTATTTAAATAGATATTTTTAATATTAAATAGACACAAAAATCTTTATAGGCTTTGTTTTAAAAATAAAATGTAAGAACTTTCAGTAGATTAGTGTGGCATGGTTTGCAAAAAACACTATTAGTGTGACCTTGTATTTAAAAAAAAGAGATCTTTAAGCTTAAAATATATATATTTTTCCTCTTCTTTAGAACTTTTAGATATTTTCTTTCCCCTTTCGACCAAAAAATAAGAATATTTAAAAATAATACTCAAATTTTAGCCAAAAAAAGCGAAAAAATCCCTTGCCATCACTGTTGCAGGTTGGCCAGTTGGGGAACCTGACAGAATGGGCAGTTTTTAGCGGCATTTCAAAGCCTGCTTGACTGCTCCACTTTGGTTTGGCGGTGTTGCCGCTTCCACTCCTGCCACCACTCTCGGGCCTCCAGCTTCTGAGCCAGATTCAATACCCAGAGACCAAGACAGAGCCTCCGAGTCCGAGTCCGAGTTCGAGTTCGACTTGTCCCCCATCGGATCCATCCATCCATCCATCTGGAAACTGAAAACTGGAAACTGGTTCAATGCCTCCAGTCGGTCGCTGAATGAAGAAAAAAAGGGGCTCCTTCCCCCTGACCAAACATAACGAGCTTTGCTTTTCGGTTTGATTTTGTGTTTCTGCTCGTATTCTGTTCTTATTTTTTATATTTTTTTTTATATTTTTTTTATACATCTTTTTGGCGCACAGGTGGCTGCACTACACAGAGAGCGATCGCGCGTAATAAGCCGCGAAAACATTGTTCAAGTATTCTTTTGATTCTTACACTGAGAGTATAGTTTTATTAATGATATCTTTGGGGTTATATTCTTTTCTAAACGACATGAGGTTCTGGGTTGTTGTGGGGATATTTTAGGTAGTCATTCTTTCGATAGTTATTCTGGGGATTGTTTTTTTGATAGATACGATGATATTTTCAATTATTGCGATATATAGCGATTCTGTTATCGATTTCTAGGCAATAGATGATTATTCCTTTGATAGTCATTCTAGAGATTGCTCATTTTTTATAGACATGTTGATTTAATATCGATTATCCGACATATTTCGATTGTTTTATAGATTTTTATCGATTTCTAGTCGATAGCAATTTATTTTATTGATATTTTCGATTATTTCGATAAAGTTCGTTTCTTCTATCGATTTGTCTGGTTTTCTGGTCGATTCTATCGATAGTTATTGTAGGTATTATTTAATTTTTAAAGATAAGTTGATACTTTCGATTATTTCGATATATTATAATGCTTTAATCGATTTTCAGGCGATAGCTAGTTATTCTTAATAGATAATTTTAATAGATAAGTTGATATTTTCAATAAATTTCGAATCTTTTATCGATTTTTATCGAATGCTTGTAATAAATATCGAAGCTTTTATTCTCTCTTAGTCTTAAATGAAAGCTTATCCCATTTTAACACAGAAACCCCCATCTCCATGAGATTTTTGATCCAAGAAGTAAACCCCCTTGCCTCTGAATAACCCCCTTTTTCTCTCAGTGTTTGGGGGAGCCTGCGTGCAGCCGGTAACTGGTTTTCGAGAGCGGCACCTTGCTGCCAGCCTGCCTGCTACAGTTGCCCCGACAGAGGATGCCGATCGCCAGGTTTCGATAAGCGAGCCGGGTAGTAGTACAAACTGGTCCGCCCCCTTCCTTCGGCTCTGGCTCTGGCTCTGGCTCCCCCTGCCCTTGGGACGGGGAAATTACAGGAACAGGATGGGGATGGGGGATGGGGGATGGGGCGAACACACTTCGCTTCAATTCAGTTTCAGGCAATGGAGATGGACAACGGGCAGCAGTCAACACTTTCGCGGCACCGGGCGATCGCTCGCATTTGGGCCATTAATCATCTGCCGGCCAGCTCGGCTCCTCCAGGATCCGATCGCCTCGTGCTCATTATGCCTCTTTAATTGAAATGTCATAGAGAGAGTGAGAGAGTCGAGGCCATTGGGAAATTAACAAGCATTTAACCTACGCCTAGAGTCTGTAGTCTTTGGTCTTCAGTCTTTGGTCTTCTTTCTTCTGTCTTCAGTCTTCTATCTTCTGTCTTCAGTCTTCTATCTTCAGTCTTCTGTCTTCACAATCACCCAATTTCCATCATTCACTATTTATTACTTAATTTAGTTACTTTGTTTTATGAGACTGTCATTTTTTATCAGGAGGGGGCTATGACAAGGATACTATTTTTCATAATTTATTTATTTTAAAATTTAGTAACATAGATAGATTTAGATTCTTTTTTGTTTAAGACTTTTATCTATTTGGATTTATAATTAGTTTATTAGATCTTTTGTCCTTAAGAGCCTTGAGAGATTTGTAAAAGGTTGTAGTATCTTAAAGATACTTCATTTATTTCATAATTTGTACACAAGAATCTTATAAACCTAACCTAGAATATATATTTAAGTTTATTCTTTTGGCCGACACCCTTTGGCGGAAATGTGGCTTATTGGATTTGTGAATCTTTTCCCTTTTTTATGATTCGGTTTCTGCCGCTCGGCTGTTTGTATAAAAGTCTAAAAAAGTAAACACTGGAGTGAGTGGCAAGGAGGAGCCAGAAGCCAGAAGTCTGTCGGTTCTGTCTCGATCTGACAGTTTTGGCCTCCGGCTTAAGCCCCTTTGGCAGCTGTCCCTGTTCTGCCGCCGCTCATGTTCACGGGGGTTAACTCGGTTGCCAGTTCTGGAATGTGCCTCCAAGCACTGAAACGAAAAAGTGTTTAAAAAAAGTTTAACTGAAACTTAAGTGAGAAATAAAACTACGCGTAAGACTTGAATCAATAATCTATTTATTTTTAAATGTATTATAGTCGATATATATTTTTCTTTCAGTGCTTTTGGCAAAGTTAAGGCCTCGCTGCGCTTCCGCAGAATCACTTAACGCTTGATTACACCGATTGACGTTTTGACGAGGCACTGATGCTGCACAAGTCGATGATGATGATGATGACGACACGAATGTTGCTGCTGCTGTTGCATGTTGCTTCTGCTTCAGCTTCTGCTTCTGCTTCTGCTCTGTTGCGGCTGTCCTGGAGGCAGGGGTCTGGTGCAACCTGCAACCCAAATATCAAGAGGGGGACGTCAAAAAAATACCAAAGCCGAGACTTTTATTTTCGACAACTGTTGAGGGCGAGGCTGTCAATGGTGAGTAGAAGAAGGATATTAAATATTATGAGACAGGCTAGGCATGAGGGGTTTATCGATTAAAATTTCCCTTAAAATATCCCTCTGAAAAAAAACACTAATTAGAATCAAGTTTCAAAACTAAACATTCATCTGGAGAGCCAATTTGCGACAATAATAAGTTTGGCTGCCAACTCGGCAAAAGTGGCAATAATTTAGGTAGCTAGGCAGCAGGACACAACCCCATTTTCGCCGCTTTTGAGTAACTACTTAAGTTAACTAACTCGCCAAGTTGTCAGTAACAGACAGACAGACAGACAGACCGACCGAACGACTGAGCCAGTCGAGCAAAAAACTAAAATTGTCATCCGCTATGCAAATTGCTGAGGAAATTTTTCACTTACTTTGCGATAGTTTGAAAAGTCCCAACAGGAAACAGGCGTGGGTGATACGAAGGGGGTACCTTACCCCCCTGTGGGTCTGGTCTGGAAAATACTATATAGGAAACCACTAATTATCTAAAAAAGAGGCAGAGTGGCCTTTATGGCAGTTATGTGGCATTTATTATGCCAGGAATACCTGGTACTCTTTAGGTCTATGGGTATATCGTATAATATTTGGGATATTTTTTTGGTAGCTCTCCTCATTATTGGCCGAAGAGTCGGAAGGAGGAAAATAAAAGTGACTAAAACGGTTGGCAACACTACGGGAGAAGGGGAAGCTACGGGTCTACGGGCGGACTTCAAAGGGTTGGAGCGAAACGACAACAAACACCCATTATCCCCAATCGATACATCGATTGGTTCACTTCCATGGCTCTTGAGCCGTTATTTTCCTGCGCCGACATGTCATATGCAGACCACGGCTCCAGACTACGGGTGACGGGCTACGGATTACTGGCGAGAGACTACGGGACAAGCGATTCGGGCTACGGGCTACAGGATACAGCCCACGACGCTGCTGCCTACGGCACGAGGACTAGAGGATGCAGGCTACGGCACACCGTCTGCAGGCTTCAGGTTACGGAAGACATGCTCCGGATACGGGCTACAGGATCCGGGCTATGGGCAGCAGGAACCGGGCTACGGGCTACAGGATCCGGCTACGCGCTACAGGAACCGGGCTACTGGCTACAGGAACAGGGCTACGGGCTACAGGAACCGGGCTACGGGCTACAGGAACCGGGCTACTGGCTACAGGATCCGGCTACGGGCTACAGGAACCGCGCTACGGGCTGCAGGATCCGGATACGGGCAGCAGGAACCAGCTACGGGCTACTGGAACCGGGCTACGGGCCACTGGAACCGGGATACGGGCTACAGGATCCGGATACGGGCAGCAGGAACCGGATACGGGCAGCAGGAACCAGCTACGGGCTACAGGAACCGGGCTACTGGCTACAGGATCCGGCTACGGGCTACAGGATCCGGATACGGGCAACAGGAACCAGCTACGGGCTTCAGGAACCGGGCTACTGGCTACAGGATCCGGCTGCGGGCTACAGGAACAGGGCTACGGGCTACAGGAACCGGGCTACGGGCTACAAGAACCGGGCTACGGGCTACAGGAACCGGGATAAGGGCTACAGGATCCGGATACGGGCAGCAGGAACCGGATACGGGCAGCAGGAACCAGCTACGGGCTACAGGAACCGGGCTACTGGCTACAGGATCCGGCTACGGGCTACTGGATCCGGATACGGGCAGCAGGAACCAGCTACGCGCTACAGGAACCGGGCTACGGGCTACAGGAACCGGGATACGGGCTACAGGAACCGGGCTACGGGCTACAGGAACCGGGATACGGGCTACAGGATCCGGATACGGGCAGCAGGAACCGGATACGGGCAGCAGGAACCAGCTACGGGCTACAGGAACCGGGATACGGGCTACAGGATCCGGATACGGGCAGCAGGAACCGGATACGGGCAGCAGGATCCGGCTGCGGGCTACAGCAACAGGGCTACGGGCTACAGGAACCGGGCTACGGGCTACAGGAACCGGGATACGGGCTACAGGATCCGGATACGGGCAGCAGGAACCGGATACGGGCAGCAGGAACCAGCTACGGGCTACAGGAACCGGGCTACTGGCTACAGGATCCGGCTACGGGCTACAGGATCCGGATACGGGCTACAGGAACCGGGCTACGGGCTACAAGAACCGGGCTACGGGCTACAGGAACCGGGATACGGGCTACAGGATCCGGATACGGGCAGCAGGAACCGGATACGGGCAGCAGGAACCAGCTACGGGCTACAGGAACCGGGCTACTGGCTACAGGATCCGGCTACGGGCTACTGGATCCGGATACGGGCAGCAGGAACCAGCTACGCGCTACAGGAACCGGGCTACGGGCTACAGGAACCGGGCTACTGGCTACAGGATCCGGCTGCGGGCTACAGGAACAGGGCTACGGGCTACAGGAACCGGGCTACGGGCTACAGGAACCGGGCTACTGGCTACAGGATCCGGCTACGGGCTACAGGATCCGGATACGGGCAGCAGGAACCAGCTACGGGCTACAGGAACCGGGCTACTGGCTACAGGATCCGGCTACGGGCTACTGGATCCGGATACGGGCAGCAGGAACCAGCTACGCGCTACAGGAACCGGGCTACGGGCTACAGGAACCGGGCTACTGGCTACAGGATCCGGCTGCGGGCTACAGGAACAGGGCTACGGGCTACAGGAACCGGGCTACGGGCTACAGGAACCGGGCTACGGGCTACAGGAACCGGGATACGGGCTACAGGATCCGGCTACGGGCTACAGGATCCGGATACGGGCAGCAGGAACCAGCTACGGGCTACAGGAACCGGGCTACTGGCTACAGGATCCGGCTGCGGGCTACAGGAACAGGGCTACGGGCTACAGGAACCAGGCTACGGGCTACAGGAACCGGGCTACGGGCTACAGGAACCGGGCTACTGGCTACAGGATCCGGCTACGGGCTACTGGATCCGGATACGGGCAGCAGGAACCAGCTACGCGCTACAGGAACCGGGCTACGGGCTACAGGAACCGGTATACGGGCTACAGGAACCGGGCTACGGGCTACAGGAACCGGGATACGGGCTACAGGAACCGGGATACGGGCTACAGGATCCGGATACGGGGAGCAGGAACCGGATACGGGCAGCAGGAACCAGCTACGGGCTACAGGAACCGGGCTACTGGCTACAGGATCCGGCTACGGGCTACAGGATCCGGATACGGGCAGCAGGAACCAGCTACGGGCTACAGGAACCGGGCTACTGGCTACAGGAACCGTGCTACGGGCTACAGGAACAGGGCTACGGGCTACAGGAACCGGGCTACGGGCTACTGGATCCGGATACGAGCAGCAGGAACCAGCTACGCGCTACAGGAACCGGGCTACGGGCTACAGGAACCGGGATACGGGCTACAGGAACCGGGATACGGGCTACAGGAACCGGGATACGGGCATCAGGAACCAGCTACGGGCTACAGGATCCGGCTACGGGCAGCAGGAATCAGCTACGCGCTACAGGAACCGGGCTACGGGCTACAGGAACCGGGATACGGGCTACAGGAACCGGGATACGGGCTACAGGAACCGGGATACGGGCATCAGGAACCAGCTACGGGCTACAGGATCCGGCTACGGGCAGCAGGAACCAGCTACGGGCTACTGGAACCAGGTTACGGGCTACAGGAACCAGCTACGGGCTACTGGAACCAGGCTACGGGCTACAGGAACCGGGCTACTGGCTACAGGATCCGGCTGCGGGCTACAGGAACAGGGCTACGGGCTACAGGAACCGGGCTACGGGCTACAGGAACCGGGATACGGGCTACAGGATCCGGATACGGGCAGCAGGAACCGGATACGGGCAGCAGGAACCAGCTACGGGCTACAGGAACCGGGCTACTGGCTACAGGAACCGGGCTACGGGCTACAGGAACAGGGCTACGGGCTACAGGAACCGGGCTACGGGCTACAGGAACCGGGCTACTGGCTACAGGATCCGGCTACGGGCTACAGGATCCGGATACGGGCAACAGGAACCAGCTACGGGCTTCAGGAACCGGGCTACTGGCTACAGGATCCGGCTGCGGGCTACAGGAACAGGGCTACGGGCTACAGGAACCGGGCTACGGGCTACAAGAACCGGGCTACGGGCTACAGGAACCGGGATACGGGCTACAGGATCCGGATACGGGCAGCAGGAACCGGATACGGGCAGCAGGAACCAGCTACGGGCTACAGGAACCGGGCTACTGGCTACAGGATCCGGCTACGGGCTACTGGATCCGGATACGGGCAGCAGGAACCAGCTACGGGCTACAGGAACCGGGATACGGGCTACAGGAACCGGGATACGGGCTACAGGATCCGGATACGGGCTACAGGATCCGGATACGGGCAGCAGGAACCGGATACGGGCAGCAGGAACCAGCTACGGGCTACAGGAACCGGGCTACTGGCTACAGGATCCGGCTGCGGGCTACAGGAACAGGGCTACGGGCTACAGGAACCGGGCTACGGGCTACAGGAACCGGGCTATTGGCTACAGGATCCGGCTACGGGCTACTGGATCCGGATACGGGCAGCAGGAACCGGGATACGGGCAGCAGGAACCAGCTACGGGCTACAGGAACCGGGCTACTGGCTACAGGATCCGGCTACGGGCTACAGGATCCGGATACGGGCAGCAGGAACCAGCTACGGGCTTCAGGAACCGGGCTACTGGCTACAGGAACCGGGCTACGGGCTACAGGAACAGGGCTACGGGCTACAGGAACCGGGCTACGGGCTACTGGATCCGGATACGAGCAGCAGGAACCAGCTACGCGCTACAGGAACCGGGCTACGGGCTACAGGAACCGGGATACGGGCCACAGGAACCGGGATACGGGCTACAGGAACCGGGATACGGGCATCAGGAACCAGCTACGGGCTACAGGATCCGGCTACGGGCAGCAGGAACCAGCTACGCGCTACAGGAACCGGGCTACGGGCTACAGGAACCGGGATACGGGCTACAGGAACCGGGATACGGGCTACAGGAACCGGGATACGGGCATCAGGAACCAGCTACGGGCTACAGGATCCGGCTACGGGCAGCAGGAACCAGCTACGGGCTACTGGAACCAGGCTACGGGCTACAGGAACCGGGCTACTGGCTACAGGATCCGGCTGCGGGCTACAGGAACAGGGCTACGGGCTACAGGAACCGGGCTACGGGCTACAGGAACCGGGATACGGGCTACAGGATCCGGATACGGGCAGCAGGAACCAGATACGGGCAGCAGGAACCAGCTACGGGCTACAGGAACCGGGCTACTGGCTACAGGAACCGGGCTACGGGCTACAGGAAAAGGGCTACGGGCTACAGGAACCGGGCTACGGGCTACAGGAACCGGGCTACTGGCTACAGGATCCGGCTACGGGCTACAGGATCCGGATACGGGCAACAGGAACCAGCTACGGGCTTCAGGAACCGGGCTACTGGCTACAGGATCCGGCTGCGGGCTACAGGAACAGGGCTACGGGCTACAGGAACCGGGCTACGGGCTACAAGAACCGGGCTACGGGCTACAGGAACCGGGATACGGGCTACAGGATCCGGATACGGGCAGCAGGAACCGGATACGGGCAGCAGGAACCAGCTACGGGCTACAGGAACCGGGCTACTGGCTACAGGATCCGGCTACGGGCTACTGGATCCGGATACGGGCAGCAGGAACCAGCTACGGGCTACAGGAACCGGGATACGGGCTACAGGAACCGGGCTACGGGCTACAGGAACCGGGATACGGGCTACAGGAACCGGGATACGGGCTACAGGATCCGGATACGGGCAGCAGGAACCGGATACGGGCAGCAGGAACCAGCTACGGGCTACAGGAACCGGGCTACTGGCTACAGGATCCGGCTGCGGGCTACAGGAACAGGGCTACGGGCTACAGGAACCGGGCTACGGGCTACAGGAACCGGGCTATTGGCTACAGGATCCGGCTACGGGCTACAGGATCCGGATACGGGCAGCAGCCCGGCTGCGGGCTACAGGAACAGGGCTACGGGCTACAGGAACCGGGCTACGGGCTACAGGAACCGGGCTACTGGCTACAGGATCCGGCTACGGGCTACAGGAACCGGGATACGGGCTACAGGATCCGGATACGGGCAGCAGGAACCAGCTACGGGCTACAGGATCCGGATACGGGCAGCAGGAACCGGATACGGGCAGCAGGAACCAGCTACGGGCTACAGGAACCGGGCTACTGGCTACAGGATCCGGCTACGGGCTACAGGATCCGGCTGCGGGCTACAGGAATCGGGCTACTGGCTACAGGATTCGGCTAAAGGCTACAGGAACCGGGCTACGGGCTACAGGAACCGGGCTACTGGCTACAGGATCCGGCTGCGGGCTACAGGAACAGGGCTACGGGCTACAGGAACCGGGCTACGGGCTACAGGAACCGGGCTACTGGCTACAGGATCCGGCTACGGGCTACAGGAACCGGGATACGGGCTACAGGATCCGGATACGGGCAGCAGGAACCGGATACGGGCAGCAGGAACCAGCTACGGGCTACAGGAACCGGGCTACTGGCTACAGGATCCGGCTACGGGCTACAGGATCCGGATACGGGCAACAGGAACCAGCTACGGGCTTCAGGAACCGGGCTACTGGCTACAGGATCCGGCTGCGGGCTACAGGAACAGGGCTACGGGCTACAGGAACCGGGCTACGGGCTACAAGAACCGGGCTACTGGCTACAGGATCCGGCTACGGGCTACAGGAACCGGGATACGGTCTACAGGATTCGGCTAAAGGCTACAGGAACCGGGCTACGGGCTACAGGAACCGGGCTACTGGCTACAGGATCCGGCTGCGGGCTACAGGAATCGGGCTACTGGCTACAGGATTCGGCTAAAGGCTACAGGAACCGGGCTACGGGCTACAGGAACCGGGCTACTGGCTACAGGATCCGGCTGCGGGCTACAGGAACAGGGCTACGGGCTACAGGAACCGGGCTACGGGCTACAGGAACCGGGCTACTGGCTACAGCATCCGGCTACGGGCTACAGGAACCGGGATACGGGCTACAGGATCCGGATACGGGCAGCAGGAACCGGATACGGGCAGCAGGAACCAGCTACGGGCTACAGGAACCGGGCTACTGGCTACAGGATCCGGCTACGGGCTACTGGATCCGGATACGGGCAGCAGGAACCAGCTACGGGCTACAGGAACCGGGATACGGGCTACAGGAACCGGGCTACGGGCTACAGGAACCGGGATACGGGCTACAGGATCCGGATACGGGCAGCAGGAACCGGATACGGGCAGCAGGAACCAGCTACGGGCTACAGGAACCGGGCTACTGGCTACAGGATCCGGCTGCGGGCTACAGGAACAGGGCTACGGGCTACAGGAACCGGGCTACGGGCTACAGGAACCGGGCTATTGGCTACAGGATCCGGCTACGGGCTACAGGATCCGGATACGGGCAGCAGGAACCAGCTACGGGCTACAGGAACCGGGCTACTGGCTACAGGATCCGGCTGCGGGCTACAGGAACAGGACTACGGGCTACAGGAACCGGGCTACGGGCTACAGGAACCGGGCTACGGGCTACAGGAACCGGGCTACTGGCTACAGGATCCGGCTACGGGCTACTGGATCCGGATACGGGCAGCAGGAACCAGCTACGCGCTACAGGAACCGGGCTACGGGCTACAGGAACCGGGATACGGGCTACAGGAACCGGGCTACGGGCTACAGGAACCGGGATACGGGCTACAGGAACCGGGATACGGGCTACAGGATCCGGATACGGGCTACAGGAACCGGGCTACTGGCTACAGGATCCGGCTACGGGCTACAGGAACCGGATACGGGCAGCAGGAACCAGCTACGGGCTACAGGATCCGGATACGGGCAGCAGGAACCGGATACGGGCAGCAGGAACCAGCTACGGGCTACAGGAACCGGGCTACTGGCTACAGGATCCGGCTGCGGGCTACAGGAACAGGGCTACGGGCTACAGGAACCGGGCTATAGGCTACAGGAACCGGGCTACGGGCTACAGGAACCGCGCTACGGGCTGCAGGATCCGGATACGGGCAGCAGGAACCGGATACGGGCAGCAGGAACCAGCTACGGGCAGCAGGAACCGGATACGGGCAGCAGGAACCAGCTACGGGCTACTGGCTACAGGATCCGGCTGCGGGCTACAGGAACAGGGCTACGGGCTACAGGAACCGGGCTATAGGTTACAGGAACCGGGCTACGGGCTACAGGAACCGCGCTACGGGCTGCAGGATCCGGATACGGGCAGCAGGAACCAGCTACGGGCTACAGGATCCGGATACGGGCAGCAGGAACCGGATACGGGCAGCAGGAACCAGCTACGGGCTACAGGAACCGGGCTACTGGCTACAGGATCCGGCTACGGGCTACAGGATCCGGCTGCGGGCTACAGGAATCGGGCTACTGGCTACAGGATTCGGCTAAAGGCTACAGGAACCGGGCTACGGGCTACAGGAACCGGGCTACTGGCTACAGGATCCGGCTGCGGGCTACAGGAACAGGGCTACGGGCTACAGGAACCGGGCTACGGGCTACAGGAACCGGGCTACTGGCTACAGGATCCGGCTACGGGCTACAGGAACCGGGATACGGGCTACAGATCCGGATACGGGCAGCAGGAACCGGATACGGGCAGCAGGAACCAGCTACGGGCTACAGGAACCGGGCTACTGGCTACAGGATCCGGCTACGGGCTACTGGATCCGGATACGGGCAGCAGGAACCATCTACGCGCTACAGGAACCGGGCTACGGGCTACAGGAACCGGGATACGGGCTACAGGAACCGGGCTACGGGCTACAGGAACCGGGATACGGGCTACAGGAACCGGGATACGGGCTACAGGATCCGGATACGGGCAGCAGGAACCGGATACGGGCAGCAGGAACCAGCTACGGGCTACAGAAACCGGGCTACTGGCTACAGGATCCGGCTGCGGGCTACAGGAACAGGGCTACGGGCTACAGGAACCGGGCTACGGGCTACAGGAACCGGGCTACTGGCTACAGGATCCGGCTACGGGCTACAGGATCTGGATACGGGCAGCAGGAACCAGCTACGGGCTACAGGAACCGGGCTACTGGCTACAGGATCCGGCTGCGGGCTACAGGAACAGGGCTACGGGCTACAGGAACCGGGCTACGGGCTACAGGAACCGGGATACGGGCTACAGGATCCGGATACGGGCAGCAGGAACCAGCTACGGGCTACAGGAACCGGGCTACTGGCTACAGGATCCGGCTGCGGGCTACAGGAACAGGGCTACGGGCTACAGGAACCAGGCTACGGGCTACAGGAACCGGGCTACTGGCTACAGGATCCGGCTACGGGCTACTGGATCCGGATACGGGCAGCAGGAACCAGCTACGCGCTACAGGAACCGGGCTACGGGCTACAGGAACCGGTATACGGGCTACAGGAACCGGGCTACGGGCTACAGGAACCGGGATACGGGCTACAGGAACCGGGATACGGGCTACAGGATCCGGATACGGGCAGCAGGAACCGGATACGGGCAGCAGGAACCAGCTACGGGCTACAGGAACCGGGCTACTGGCTACAGGATCCGGCTACGGGCTACAGGATCCGGATACGGGCAGCAGGAACCAGCTACGCGCTACAGGAACCGGGCTACGGGCTACAGGAACCGGGATACGGGCTACAGGATCCGGGATACGGGCATCAGGAACCAGCTACGGGCTACAGGATCCGGCTACGGGCAGCAGGAACCAGCTACGGGCTACTGGAACCAGGTTACGGGCTACAGGAACCAGCTACGGGCTACTGGAACCAGGCTACGGGCTACAGGAACCGGGCTACTGGCTACAGGATCCGGCTGCGGGCTACAGGAACAGGGCTACGGGCTACAGGAACCGGGCTACGGGCTACAGGAACCGGGATACGGGCTACAGGATCCGGATACGGGCAGCAGGAACCGGATACGGGCAGCAGGAACCAGCTACGGGCTACAGGAACCGGGCTACTGGCTACAGGAACCGGGCTACGGGCTACAGGAACAGGGCTACGGGCTACAGGAACCGGGCTACGGGCTACAGGAACCGGGCTACTGGCTACAGGATCCGGCTACGGGCTACAGGATCCGGATACGGGCAACAGGAACCAGCTACGGGCTTCAGGAACCGGGCTACTGGCTACAGGATCCGGCTGCGGGCTACAGGAACAGGGCTACGGGCTACAGGAACCGGGCTACGGGCTACAAGAACCGGGCTACGGGCTACAGGAACCGGGATACGGGCTACAGGATCCGGATACGGGCAGCAGGAACCGGGCTACGGGCTACACGATCCGGCTACGCGCTACAGGAGCCGGGCTACTGGCTACAGGATCCGGCTGCGGGCTACAGGAACAGGGCTACGGGCTACAGGAACCGGGCTACGGGCTACAGGAACCGGGATACGGGCTACAGGATCCGGATACGGGCAGCAGGAACCAGCTACGGGCTACAGGAACCGGATACGGGCAGCAGGAACCGGGCTACAGGCTACTGGAATCGGGTAGCCCGTAGCTGGTTCCTGTAGCCCGTAGCCGGTTCCTGCTGCCCGTATCCGGATCCAGTAGCCCGTAGCCGGATCCTGTAGCCAGTAGCCCGGTTCCTGTAGCCAGTAGCCCGGTTCGTGTAGCGCGTAGCTGGTTCCTGCTGCCCGTATCCGGATCCTGCAGCCTGTAGCCCTGTTCCTGTAGCCCGTATCCCGGTTCCTGTAGCCCGTAGCCCTGTTCCTGTAGCCCGCAGCCGGATCCTGTAGCCAGTAGCCCGGTTCCTGTAGCCCGTAGCTGGTTCCTACTGCCCGTATCCGGATCCAGTAGCCCGTAGCCGGATCCTGTAGCCAGTAGCCCGGTTCCTGTAGCCCGTAGCTGGTTCCTGCTGCCCGAATCCGGTTCCTGCTGCCCGTATCCGGATCCTGTATCCCGTATCCGGTTTCTGCTGCCCGTAGCCCGGTTCCTGTAGCTCGTAGCCCTGTTCCTGTAGCCCGCAGCCGGATCCTGTAGCCAGTAGCCCGGTTCCTGTAGCCCGTAGCTGGTTCCTGCTGCCCGTATCCGGTTCCTGCTGCCCGTATCCGGATCCTGTAGCCCGTATCCCGGTTCCTGTAGCCCGTAGCCCGGTTCCTGTAGCCCGTAGCCCTGTTACTGTAGCCCGCAGCCGGATCCCGTAGCCAGTAGCCCAGTTTCTGTAGCCCGTAGCTAGTTCCTGCTGCCCGTATCCGGTTCCTGCTGCCCGTATCCGGATCCTGTAGCCCGTATCCCGGTTCCTGTAGCCCGTAGCCCGGTTCCTGTAGCCCGCAGCCGGATCCTGTAGCCAGTAGCCCGGATCCTGTAGCCCGTATCCCGGTTCCTGTAGCCCGTAGCCCGGTTCCTGTAGCCCGCAGCCGGATCCTGTAGCCAGTAGCCCGGATCCTGTAGCCCGTAGCCCGGTTCCTGTAGCCCGTAGCCCGGTTCCTGTAGCCCGTATCCCGGTTCCTGTAGCCCGCAGCCGGATCCGGTAGCCAGTAGCCCGGTTCCTGCTGGCCGTAGCCGGATCCTGTAGCCCGTAACCCGGTTCCTGTAGCCAGTAGCCCGGTTCCTGTAGCCCGTAGCCCGGTTCCTGTAGCCCGTATCCCGGTTCCTGTAGCCCGCAGCCGGATCCGGTAGCCAGTAGCCCGGTTCCTGCTGGCCGTAGCCGGATCCTGTAGCCCGTAGCCCGGTTCCTGTAGCCAGTAGCCCGGTTCCTGTAGCCCGCAGCCGGATCCTGTAGCCCGTAGCCCGGTTCCTGTAGCCCGTATCCCGGTTCCTGTAGCCCGCAGCCGGATCCGGTAGCCAGTAGCCCGGTTCCTGCTGGCCGTAGCCGGATCCTGTAGCCCGTAGCCCGGTTCCTGTAGCCAGTAGCCCGGTTCCTGTAGCCCGCAGCCGGATCCTGTAGCCAGTAGCCCGGATCCTGTAGCCCGTATCCCGGTTCCTGTAGCCCGTAGCCCGGTTCCTGTAGCCCGTAGCCCGGTTCCTGTAGCCCGTAGCCCTGTTCCTGTAGCCCGCAGCCGGATCCTGTAGCCAGTAGCCCGGTTCCTGTAGCCCGTAGCTGGTTCCTGCTGCCCGTATCCGGATCCTGTAGCCCGTAGCCGGATCCTGTAGCCAGTAGCCCGGTTCCTGTAGCCCGTAGCCCGGTTCCTGTAGCCCGTATCCCGGTTCCTGTAGCCCGTAGCCCGGTTCCTGTAGCCCGTAGCCCGGTTCCTGTAGCCCGTAGCCCTGTTCCTGTAGCCCGCAGCCGGATCCTGTAGCCAGTAGCCCGGTTCCTGTAGCCCGTAGCTGGTTCCTGCTGCCCGTATCCGGATCCTGTAGCCCGTAGCCGGATCCTGTAGCCAGTAGCCCGGTTCCTGTAGCCCGTAGCCCGGTTCCTGTAGCCCGCAGCCGGATCCTGTAGCCAGTAGCCCGGTTCCTGTAGCCCATAGCTGGTTCCTGCTGCCCGTATCCGGTTCCTGCTGCCCGTATCCGGATCCTGTAGCCCGTATCCCGGTTCCTGTAGCCCGTATCCCGGTTCCTGTAGCCCGTAGCCCGGTTCCTGTAGCCCGTATCCCGGTTCCTGTAGCCCGTAGCCCGGTTCCTGTAGCGCGTAGCTGGTTCCTGCTGCCCGTATCCGGATCCAGTAGCCCGTAGCCGGATCCTGTAGCCAGTAGCCCGGTTCCTGTAGCCCGTAGCCCGGTTCTTGTAGCCCGTAGCCCGGTTCCTGTAGCCCGTAGCCCTGTTCCTGTAGCCCGCAGCCGGATCCTGTAGCCAGTAGCCCGGTTCCTGAAGCCCGTAGCTGGTTCCTGTTGCCCGTATCCGGATCCTGTAGCCCGTAGCCGGATCCTGTAGCCAGTAGCCCGGTTCCTGTAGCCCGTAGCTGGTTCCTGCTGCCCGTATCCGGTTCCTGCTGCCCGTATCCGGTTCCTGTAGCCCGTAGCCCGGTTCCTGTAGCCCGTAGCCCGTAGCCCGGTTCCTGTAGCCCGTAGCCCTGTTCCTGTAGCCCGCAGCCGGATCCTGTAGCCAGTAGCCCGGTTCCTGTAGCCCGTATCCCGGTTCCTGTAGCCCGCAGCCGGATCCGGTAGCCAGTAGCCCGGTTCCTGCTGGCCGTAGCCGGATCCGGTAGCCCGTAACCCGGTTCCTGTAGCCAGTAGCCCGGTTCCTGTAGCCCGCAGCCGGATCCTGTAGCCAGTAGCCCGGATCCTGTAGCCCGTATCCCGGTTCCTGTAGCCCGTAGCCCGGTTCCTGTAGCCCGCAGCCGGATCCTGTAGCCAGTAGCCCGGTTCCTGTAGCCCGTAGCCCGGTTCCTGTAGCCCGTATCCCGGTTCCTGTAGCCCGCAGCCGGATCCGGTAGCCAGTAGCCCGGTTCCTGCTGGCCGTAGCCGGATCCTGTAGCCCGTAACCCGGTTCCTGTAGCCAGTAGCCCGGTTCCTGTAGCCCGTAGCCCGGTTCCTGTAGCCCGTATCCCGGTTCCTGTAGCCCGCAGCCGGATCCGGTAGCCAGTAGCCCGGTTCCTGCTGGCCGTAGCCGGATCCTGTAGCCCGTAGCCCGGTTCCTGTAGCCAGTAGCCCGGTTCCTGTAGCCCGCAGCCGGATCCTGTAGCCAGTAGCCCGGATCCTGTAGCCCGTATCCCGGTTCCTGTAGCCCGTAGCCCGGTTCCTGTAGCCCGCAGCCGGATCCTGTAGCCAGTAGCCCGGATCCTGTAGCCCGTATCCCGGTTCCTGTAGCCCGTAGCCCGGTTCCTGTAGCCCGCAGCCGGATCCTGTAGCCAGTAGCCCGGTTCCTGTAGCCCGTAGCCCGGTTCCTGTAGCCCGTATCCCGGTTCCTGTAGCCCGCAGCCGGATCCGGTAGCCAGTAGCCCGGTTCCTGCTGGCCGTAGCCGGATCCTGTAGCCCGTAACCCGGTTCCTGTAGCCAGTAGCCCGGTTCCTGTAGCCCGTAGCCCGGTTCCTGTAGCCCGTATCCCGGTTCCTGTAGCCCGCAGCCGGATCCGGTAGCCAGTAGCCCGGTTCCTGCTGGCCGTAGCCGGATCCTGTAGCCCGTAGCCCGGTTCCTGTAGCCAGTAGCCCGGTTCCTGTAGCCCGCAGCCGGATCCTGTAGCCATTAGCCCGGATCCTGTAGCCCGTATCCCGGTTCCTGTAGCCCGTAGCCCGGTTCCTGTAGCCCGCAGCCGGATCCTGTAGCCAGTAGCCCGGTTCCTGTAGCCCGTAGCCCGGTTCCTGTAGCCCGTATCCCGGTTCCTGTAGCCCGCAGCCGGATCCGGTAGCCAGTAGCCCGGTTCCTGCTGGCCGTAGCCGGATCCTGTAGCCCGTAACCCGGTTCCTGTAGCCAGTAGCCCGGTTCCTGTAGCCCGCAGCCGGATCCTGTAGCCAGTAGCCCGGATCCTGTAGCCCGTATCCCGGTTCCTGTAGCCCGTAGCCCGGTTCCTGTAGCCCGCAGCCGGATCCTGTAGCCAGTAGTCCGGTTCCTGTAGCCCGTAGCCCGGTTCCTGTAGCCCGTATCCCGGTTCCTGTAGCCCGCAGCCGGATCCGGTAGCCAGTAGCCCGGTTCCTGCTGGCCGTAGCCGGATCCTGTAGCCCGTAACCCGGTTCCTGTAGCCAGTAGCCCGGTTCCTGTAGCCCGTAGCCCGGTTCCTGTAGCCCGTATCCCGGTTCCTGTAGCCCGCAGCCGGATCCGGTAGCCAGTAGCCCGGTTCCTGCTGGCCGTAGCCGGATCCTGTAGCCCGTAACCCGGTTCCTGTAGCCAGTAGCCCGGTTCCTGTAGCCCGCAGCCGGATCCTGTAGCCAGTAGCCCGGATCCTGTAGCCCGTATCCCGGTTCCTGTAGCCCGTAGCCCGGTTCCTGTAGCCCGTAGCCCGGTTCCTGTAGCCCGTAGCCCTGTTCCTGTAGCCCGCAGCCGGATCCTGTAGCCAGTAGCCCGGTTCCTGTAGCCCGTAGCTGGTTCCTGCTGCCCGTATCCGGATCCTGTAGCCCGTAGCCGGATCCTGTAGCCAGTAGCCCGGTTCCTGTAGCCCGTAGCCCGGTTCCTGTAGCCCGTATCCCGGTTCCTGTAGCCCGTAGCCCGGTTCCTGTAGCCCGTAGCCCGGTTCCTGTAGCCCGTAGCCCTGTTCCTGTAGCCCGCAGCCGGATCCTGTAGCCAGTAGCCCGGTTTCTGTAGCCCGTAGCTGGTTCCTGCTGCCCGTATCCGGATCCTGTAGCCAGTAGCCCGGTTCCTGTAGCCCGTAGCCCGGTTCCTGTAGCCCGCAGCCGGATCCTGTAGCCAGTAGCCCGGTTCCTGTAGCCCATAGCTGGTTCCTGCTGCCCGTATCCGGTTCCTGCTGCCCGTATCCGGATCCTGTAGCCCGTATCCCGGTTCCTGTAGCCCGTATCCCGGTTCCTGTAGCCCGTAGCCCGGTTCCTGTAGCCCGTATCCCGGTTCCTGTAGCCCGTAGCCCGGTTCCTGTAGCGCGTAGCTGGTTCCTGCTGCCCGTATCCGGATCCAGTAGCCCGTAGCCGGATCCTGTAGCCAGTAGCCCGGTTCCTGTAGCCCGTAGCCCGGTTCTTGTAGCCCGTAGCCCGGTTCCTGTAGCCCGTAGCCCTGTTCCTGTAGCCCGCAGCCGGATCCTGTAGCCAGTAGCCCGGTTCCTGAAGCCCGTAGCTGGTTCCTGTTGCCCGTATCCGGATCCTGTAGCCCGTAGCCGGATCCTGTAGCCAGTAGCCCGGTTCCTGTAGCCCGTAGCTGGTTCCTGCTGCCCGTAGCCGGTTCCTGCTGCCCGTATCCGGTTCCTGTAGCCCGTAGCCCGGTTCCTGTAGCCCGTAGCCCGTAGCCCGGTTCCTGTAGCCCGTAGCCCGTAGCCCGGTTCCTGTAGCCCGTAGCCCTGTTCCTGTAGCCCGCAGCCGGATCCTGTAGCCAGTAGCCCGGTTCCTGTAGCCCGTAGCTGGTTCCTGCTGCCCGTATCCGGATCCTGTAGCCCGTAGCCGGATCCTGTAGCCAGTAGCCCGGTTCCTGTAGCCCGTAGCTGGTTCCTGCTGCCCGTATCCGGTCCATGCTGTCCGTATCCGGAACCCGGTGCCCGTATCCCGGTTCCTGTAGCCCGTAGCCCGGTTCCTGTAGCCCGTAGCCCTGTTCCTGTAGCCCGCAGCCGGATCCTGTAGCCAGTAGCCCGGTTCCTGTAGCCCGTAGCTGGTTCCTGCTGCCCGTATCCGGTTCCTGCTGCCCGTATCCGGATCCTGTAGACCGTATCCCGGTTCCTGTAGCCCGTAGCCCGGTTCCTGTAGCCCGTAGCCCTGTTCCTGTAGCCCGCAGCCGGATCCTGTAGCCAGTAGCCCGGTTCCTGTAGCCCGTAGCTGGTTCCTGCTGCCCGTATCCGGTTCCTGCTGCCCGTATCCGGATCCTGTAGCCCGTATCCGGATCCTGTAGCCCGTAGCCGGATCCTGTAGCCAGTAGCCCGGTTCCTGTAGCCCGTAGCCCGGTTCCTGTAGCCCGTAGCCCTGTTCCTGTAGCCCGCAGCCGGATCCTGTAGCCAGTAGCCCGGTTCCTGTAGCCCGTAGCCCGGTTCCTGTAGCCTTTAGCCGGATCCTGTAGCCAGTAGCCCGATTCCTGTAGCCCGCAGCCGGATCCTGTAGCCCGTAGCCGGATCCTGTAGCCAGTAGCCCGGTTCCTGTAGCCCGTAGCTGGTTCCTGCTGCCCGTATCCGGTTCCTGCTGCCCGTATCCGGATCCCGTAGCCCGTAGCTGGTTCCTGCTGCCCGTATCCGGATCCTGCAGCCCGTAGCGCGGTTCCTGCTGCCCGTATCCGGATCCTGTAGCCCGTATCCGGTTTCTGCTGCCCGTAGCCCGGTTCCTGTAGCCCGTAGCCCTGTTCCTGTAGCCCGTAGCCGGATCCTGTAGCCAGTAGCCCGGTTCCTGTAGCCCGTAGCTGGTTCCTGCTGCCCGAATCCGGTTCCTGCTGCCCGTATCCGGATCCTGTAGCCCGTATCCCGGTTCCTGTAGCCCGTAGCCCGGTTCCTGTAGCCCGTAGCCCTGTTCCTGTAGCCCGCAGCCGGATCCTGTAGCCAGTAGCCCGGTTCCTGTAGCCCGTAGCTGGTTCCTGCTGCCCGAATCCGGTTCCTGCTGCCCGTATCCGGATCCTGTAGCCCGTATCCGGTTTCTGCTGCCCGTAGCCCGGTTCCTGTAGCCCGTAGCCCTGTTCCTGTAGCCCGCAGCCGGATCCTGTAGCCAGTAGCCCGGTTCCTGAAGCCCGTAGCTGGTTCCTGTTGCCCGTATCCGGATCCAGTAGCCCGTAGCCGGATCCTGTAGCCAGTAGCCCGGTTCCTGTAGCCCGTAGCCCGGTTCCTGCTGCCCGTATCCGGATCCTGTAGCCCGTATCCCGGTTCCTGTAGCCCGTAGCCCGGTTCCTGTAGCCCGTAGCTGGTTCCTGCTGCCCGTATCCGGATCCTGTAGCCCGTAGCCGGATGCTGTAGCCAGTAGCCCGGTTCCTGTAGCCCGTAGCTGGTTCCTGCTGCCCGTATCCGGTTCCTGCTGCCCGTATCCGGATCCTGTAGCCCGTATCCCGGTTCCTGTAGCCCGTAGCCCGGTTCTTGTAGCCCGTAGCCCGGTTCCTGTAGCCCGTAGCCCTGTTCCTGTAGCCCGCAGCCGGATCCTGTAGCCAGTAGCCCGGATCCTGTAGCCCGTATCCCGGTTCCTGTAGCCCGTAGCCCGGTTCCTGTAGCCCGCAGCCGGATCCTGTAGCCAGTAGCCCGGTTCCTGTAGCCCGTAGCCCGGTTCCTGTAGCCCGTATCCCGGTTCCTGTAGCCCGTAGCCGGATCCGGTAGCCAGTAGCCCGGTTCCTGCTGGCCGTAGCCGGATCCTGTAGCCCGTAACCCGGTTCCTGTAGCCAGTAGCCCGGTTCCTGTAGCCCGTAGCCCGGTTCCTGTAGCCCGTATCCCGGTTCCTGTAGCCCGCAGCCGGATCCGGTAGCCAGTAGCCCGGTTCCTGCTGGCCGTAGCCGGATCCTGTAGCCCGTAGCCCGGTTCCTGTAGCCAGTAGCCCGGTTCCTGTAGCCCGCAGCCGGATCCTGTAGCCAGTAGCCCGGATCCTGTAGCCCGTATCCCGGTTCCTGTAGCCCGTAGCCCGGTTCCTGTAGCCCGCAGCCGGATCCTGTAGCCAGTAGCCCGGTTCCTGTAGCCCGTAGCCCGGTTCCTGTAGCCCGTATCCCGGTTCCTGTAGCCCGCAGCCGGATCCGGTAGCCAGTAGCCCGGTTCCTGCTGGCCGTAGCCGGATCCTGTAGCCCGTAGCCCGGTTCCTGTAGCCAGTAGCCCGGTTCCTGTAGCCCGTAGCCCGGTTCCTGTAGCCCGTATCCCGGTTCCTGTAGCCCGCAGCCGGATCCGGTAGCCAGTAGCCCGGTTCCTGCTGGCCGTAGCCGGATCCTGTAGCCCGTAGCCCGGTTCCTGTAGACAGTAGCCCGGTTCCTGTAGCCCGTATCCCGGTTCCTGCTGGCCGTAGCCGGATCCTGTAGCCCGTAGCCCGGTTCCTGTAGCCAGTAGCCCGGTTCCTGTAGCCCGTAGCCGGATCCTGTAGCCCGTAGCCCGGTTCCTGTAGCCCGTAGCCCGGTTCCTGTAGCCCGTAGCCCGGTTCCTGTAGCGCGTAGCTGGTTCCTGTAGCCAGTAGCTGGTTCCTGTAGCCCGTAGCTGGTTCCTGTAGCCCGTAGCCCGGTTCCTGTAGCCCGTATCCTGGTTCCAGTAGCCCGTAGCTGGTTCCTACTGCCCGTAGCCGGATCCTGTAGCCCGTAGCCCTGTTCCTGTAGCCCGTAGCCGGATCGTGTAGCCAGTAGCCCGGTTCCTGTAGCCCGTAGCTGATTCCTGCTGCCCGTATCCGGTTCCTGTAGCCCGTAGCCCGGTTCCTGCAGCCCGTAGCCGGTTCCTGTAGCCAGTAGCCCTGTTCCTGTAGCCCGTAGCCGGATCCTGTAGCCAGTAGCCCGGTTCCTGTAGCCCGTAGCTGGTTCCTGCTGCCCGAATCCGGTTCCTGCTGCCCGTATCCGGATCCTGTAGCCCGTATCCCGGTTCCTGTAGCCCGTAGCCCGGTTCCTGTAGCCCGTAGCCCTGTTCCTGTAGCCCGCAGCCGGATCCTGTAGCCAGTAGCCCGGTTCCTGTAGCCCGTAGCTGGTTCCTGCTGCCCGAATCCGGTTCCTGCTGCCCGTATCCGGATCCTGTAGCCCGTATCCGGTTTCTGCTGCCCGTAGCCCGGTTCCTGTAGCCCGTAGCCCTGTTCCTGTAGCCCGCAGCCGGATCCTGTAGCCAGTAGCCCGGTTCCTGAAGCCCGTAGCTGGTTCCTGTTGCCCGTATCCGGATCCTGTAGCCCGTAGCCGGATCCTGTAGCCAGTAGCCCGGTTCCTGTAGCCCGTAGCCCGGTTCCTGTAGCCCGTAGCCCCGTTCCTGTAGCCCGTAGCTGGTTCCTGCTGCCCGTATCCGGTTCCTGCTGCCCGTATCCGGATCCTGTAGCCCGTATCCCGGTTCCTGTAGCCCGTAGCCCGGTTCCTGTAGCCCGTAGCTGGTTCCTGTTGCCCGTATCCGGATCCTGTAGCCCGTAGCCGGATCCTGTAGCCAGTAGCCCGGTTCCTGTAGCCCGTAGCTGGTTCCTGCTGCCCGTATCCGGTTCCTGCTGCCCGTATCCGGATCCTGTAGCCCGTATCCCGGTTCCTGTAGCCCGTAGCCCGGTTCTTGTAGCCCGTAGCCCGGTTCCTGTAGCCCGTAGCCCTGTTCCTGTAGCCCGCAGCCGGATCCTGTAGCCAGTAGCCCGGATCCTGTAGCCCGTATCCCGGTTCCTGTAGCCCGTAGCCCGGTTCCTGTAGCCCGCAGCCGGATCCTGTAGCCAGTAGCCCGGTTCCTGTAGCCCGTAGCCCGGTTCCTGTAGCCCGTATCCCGGTTCCTGTAGCCCGTAGCCGGATCCGGTAGCCAGTAGCCCGGTTCCTGCTGGCCGTAGCCGGATCCTGTAGCCCGTAACCCGGTTCCTGTAGCCAGTAGCCCGGTTCCTGTAGCCCGTAGCCCGGTTCCTGTAGCCCGTATCCCGGTTCCTGTAGCCCGCAGCCGGATCCGGTAGCCAGTAGCCCGGTTCCTGCTGGCCGTAGCCGGATCCTGTAGCCCGTAGCCCGGTTCCTGTAGCCAGTAGCCCGGTTCCTGTAGCCCGCAGCCGGATCCTGTAGCCAGTAGCCCGGATCCTGTAGCCCGTAGCCCGGTTCCTGTAGCCCGCAGCCGGATCCTGTAGCCAGTAGCCCGGTTCCTGTAGCCCGTAGCCCGGTTCCTGTAGCCCGTATCCGGGTTCCTGTAGCCCGCAGCCGGATCCGGTAGCCAGTAGCCCGGTTCCTGCTGGCCGTAGCCGAATCCTGTAGCCCGTAGCCCGGTTCCTGTAGCCAGTAGCCCGGTTCCTGTAGCCCGTAGCCCGGTTCCTGTAGCCCGTATCCCGGTTCCTGTAGCCCGCAGCCGGATCCGGTAGCCAGTAGCCCGGTTCCTGCTGGCCGTAGCCGGATCCTGTAGCCCGTAGCCCGGTTCCTGTAGACAGTAGCCCGGTTCCTGTAGCCCGTATCCCGGTTCCTGCTGGCCGTAGCCGGATCCTGTAGCCCGTAGCCCGGTTCCTGTAGCCAGTAGCCCGGTTCCTGTAGCCCGTAGCCGGATCCTGTAGCCCGTAGCCCGGTTCCTGTAGCCCGTAGCCCGGTTGCTGTAGCCCGTAGCCCGATTCCTGTAGCGCGTAGCTGGTTCCTGTAGCCAGTAGCTGGTTCCTGTAGCCCGTAGCTGGTTCCTGTAGCCCGTAGCCCGGTTCCTGTAGCCCGTATCCTGGTTCCAGTAGCCCGTAGCTGGTTCCTACTGCCCGTAGCCGGATCCTGTAGCCCGTAGCCCTGTTCCTGTAGCCCGTAGCCGGATCGTGTAGCCAGTAGCCCGGTTCCTGTAGCCCGTAGCTGGTTCCTGCTGCGCGTATCCGGTTCCTGCTGCCCGTATCCGGTTCCTGTAGTCCGTAGCCCGGTTCCTGTAGCCCGTAGCCCGGTTCCTGTAGCCCGTAGCCCGGTTCCAGTAGCCCGTAGCTGGTTCCTGCTGCCCGTAGCCGGATCCTGTAGCCCGTAGCCCGGTTCCAGTAGCCCGTTGCTGGTTCCTGTAGCCCGTAGCCCGGTTCCTGTAGCCCGTAGCTGGTTCCTGCTGCCCGTATCCGGTTCCTGTAGCCCGTATCCGGTTCCTGCTGCCCGTATCCGGTTCCTGTAGTCCGTAGCCCGGTTCCTGCTGCCCGTATCCGGTTCCTGTAGTCCGTAGCCCGGTTCCTGTAGCCCGTAGCCCGGTTCCTGTAGCCCGTAGCCCGGTTCCTGTAGCCCGTAGCCCGGTTCCAGTAGCCCGTAGCTGGTTCCTGCTGCCCGTAGCCGGATCCTGTAGCCCGTAGCCCGGTTCCAGTAGCCCGTTGCTGGTTCCTGTAGCCCGTAGCTGATTCCTGCTGCCCGTATCCGGTTCCTGTAGCCCGTAGCCCGGTTCCTGCAGCCCGTAGCCGGTTCCTGTAGCCAGTAGCCCGGTTCCTGTAGCCCGTAGCCCGGTTCCTGTAGCGCGTAGCTGGTTCCTGCTGCCCGTATCCGGATCCAGTAGCCCGTAGCCGGATCCTGTAGCCAGTAGCCCGGTTCCTGTAGCCCGTAGCCCGGTTCCAGTAGCCCGTAGCTGGTTCCTGTAGCCCGTAGCTAGTTCCTGTAGAAAGTAGGGGATCCTGTAGCCTATAGCCCGTAGTCTGTATCCGTAGTCCTTTATCCGTGTCCTGCGGCCCGTTTCCCCGTGATGTGAAGCCCGTAAGGAGGTGAAAAGGTAAGGAATTGTATTCCGTTCCCCAATCGGTTGGAGAAATCCCAATATATCCTTCCAATATGTCCTTCCAATATATCCTTCCAATATTTCCTTCCAATATATCCTTCCAATATGTCCTTCCAATATATCCTTCCAATATATCCTTCCAATAGATCCTTCCAATACATCCTTTTTCCGAAATTATACAAATGGTTGGTTCCTAGTTTCGAAATGGATGTATCCTTTATGTCCTTTGTTGTGGATTTGAAGCAGACTTTTGAATTATATTCCAATGTAGATTATTTTTTAAATTTTTTTACTTCCTAATTTTTTTCAAACGATTTGTCGCTTTGTGAGAAACAAAGGCGTAGGGGGAGGGGGGGAGTATGATGATGATTCTTCGGCAGAATCGAAATTCGATTAAATGTGTGGCTGTGGCTCTGGCTCTTATTTTTATTCACTGCTGCTGGTTTATTTTTATTAGGCATTTGATTGTCTGGCTAGATGGATGTGAGAGTGTGTGTGTGTGAGAGTGTGTGTGTGAGAGTGTGTGTGTGTGAGAGTGTGTGTGTGAGAGTGTGTGTGTGAGAGTGTGTGTGTGTGTGGCAGAAACCAATTGCAATCTTCCATGCGTCCTATGCATAAATAATACAACACACACTCATACACACACTCACCACACACAGAGAAACAAAAGGCGGCAAATAAAACAAAATTACGCATACGCCATGTAGGCCATGTCAAAGAGAGAGGGGGTGGGAGGTGGGAGGTTGGGGGGTAAAAACATGCAGTACCTCCTTGTCGAGTGTGTGAAACATTTTGGCATTGGCATTTGCCATGAACACTGAACACTCTCGCAGTTTTGCTTAATAATTTATTATGCCTTGGCAGTCGCAAAACTCACAGAGGAGAAATGGAGAAAGGGGAGCAGGAGAAAGGGAGAGAAAGGGGGAGAAAGTAGCGAAGGGATGGAGGAGAATCGGAGAGTTATATACAGAGGAGACATTTTGTTACATATGTTTCATTTGCGCGTCTGTTTGCGTAATTTACAGTCACACAAAACCGCAAATAAAGTTGCCAACATTATGGTCGAAACAGAGGGGCTGGAAGGGGGGGTCCTGCCGGAGAAATGGAGAAAAGCCAAGAGAGAAAAAAAAGGGGGGGGAATGAGTCAAAAGGGTTGGCGAGGCCACATCAAATGAATGCGAAGACAAAACGCTAAAAAGTCAACAATAGGGGGGAATGAGTCTCAATAAAGGGTTGCAAGTGTTCAAACACACTGAAAAAAAATAAGTATTTAAGCTATAAGAAATTCTTAATTTTAAATAATTATTCATTTTAAATTATATAAATTTCTTCTTCTTTTCAGGAATACCAAGGACTCTGAGGAAAATGGAGCCTATGATTATTCTGAATTTTGCTTAAAAGGAGCCCTAATGCTTAAATATTTATAAATTTGTTAAAAAAATTATTCAAAAAATTAAACTTTAAAAAAAAATTATGTTTTTTGAATTAAAAAAGCTTTTAGAGCCTCTGATTATTCTGGAAATTGCTTAAAAAAAGCCTAGATCTTCTGGCAATAAAAAATTAGTTTAAAAAAACTATTAAATAAATTATAATTTAACAAAAAACTATGTTTTTTGTATAAGAAAATAATAATATATTAAGTCAAAGATGTTTTGTATGAAAGCCTTTAATAAAAAATGAATAAAAAAAAAAGAAAACTGAACCTGTTTCGAACCTTGGTCGAAAAAGAAGCCAAACTTTCCTGCAGTGTCCTTGAGCAATGGGCTGGAAAAGGGGGCGTGGAGTTGGTTCGGTTTGCAGCCAGCACACATTATGACAATAACATGTTGCCACTGCTAGGGCGGGTGGGTGGTGTGGGGGGTCTATATTATTTTTTGTAGGTTAGCAGCTTGAAGACTACCCCCTTTGCGCGCTAAGCGTTATGGCAAAGAGCTTTAGCATTACGACCGCATGCCGCAAAAAGCGCAATTGCAAAATAATTGAAAGCACTCCACAGAAACCTTACTTAACCCCTAGACTTGTAGACTTTTAGACTTCCAGACTGCTAACCAGCTCAACCCCTTTTCGAAATCTGCTCGCTCGCTCCCTCGCCCTCACCTGGCGACACTGCTCCCCAGATTATTGATTTTGTTTGGCGGAAGATAATTTTTCCTGGGGGATCGTCGGGAATAGAAACGTTTCCGGCGATTAATAAAACGCTTAGACATCATACCACTTTCCTCTTATTTCCACAAAACTTTTGGCGATAAAATATGGAAGTGTTCCCCCCTTTTTTTTTTTTATTTAACTGAAACTCAAGTCAATAGCCGAAGAAGCCAACTTGAAGTTGAACAAGTTGCGGCGCCCCCAAGAAATGCTCTCCAAAATGTGAAACTTCAACACTCGAAGCATATTGAAAATGGCCACCCAAAGATCTATATATATATATATATATATATATATATATATATTTATATATATGTATCTTGGATATAAGTACACTTACATGGATGTAGGTACACCCGCCCGTAACAACAAAGGACATCAACATTTTCAATAGATTTCCGCTAACAAGATAAATAGTTCGAGTTGGGAAAGTTTCGGAGGAAGAGAATGGTACAGAAAAGAGATGGATATAGGTCGGTGGGAAAGGGATAGAGACATGTGTGTGTAGGAAGCGTATCTTCAAGATACTCTTACAAAAAAATACAAAAAAAAAAGAAGAAAAGTCAAGGAATGCCAGAGAAGCAGCAACAGACGTTAGAAATCGCCAGAGGAACAAAAAAAAAAAGCATTATTTTTGTTAAGAAAGAGATGGGTAGTTGGGGGGGAGATAGAGACAGGAACAAGACTTTCTGGCCGGACCAGAGCTCCTCCTTTGGGCCATTATTGATATCGAATTGAAAGTGGCTTAAGTGGCTTGGCCAAAGCCACCGAAAAAGAGGACCCAGGACATGAAGGATGAAAATCATATTTTGCGAGGAAGCCCAGCATCCATCCCATCCCCCATCCCCCAACGAACATATTAAATATCCTGCTTAAATATCCTTCGACTGTTTCCTATTGATTTTCCACTTACAGGAAGTCTCTGCCACCTCTACCTTTATGCTATTTTTTTTTTTTGGGTGGTGGGGAAGAAGGAAACCTATTTTCCAATGTGCCCGCAACATTTTCATTTCCTATTGCAATGATTTTCCTCTTTTTTTTCCTTCGCCGGCTATTTATTTTGGCCTCCAAAGAGACAGTCGCTAGAATGAGGCTGAGATGGCCGAATGATACTGCTGCTGGAGAAGAAAACACATTCGCCACCTGCCTTCTGCCATCATCATGAAGAAATTTGTAATAAAAATTCAGCAGCAAATGAGAAAAGCACACACACCCACACACCACACCACACCACACCACACCACTGGAAAATCGGTTTTGGGGGAAAATCAAAGGGATAGCGAACGGGTGAGGGGGGAGGGCGGGGTGTAGTTTGTCTGACAGCCATTTACCGTTACACGTGCAAAACTATGCCAAAGCCTGCGCCCACCTACCCCCCTCTTCCTTGGGCCTTTTCATCTCGAGAGCTCTCCTTGGCCTAGGTCGCATTTAATAAGATGGGTGAACGGCAACCAGGACTAGCGCCAGGACCAGCTCCAGGACGAGCAAGACGAAACTTTGACTTAACTTGTGGGGGGGGTCTTACCTCAACAGGGTAACCGGGTTGGGGTTAATGGGATATGGCAGCCGGGGTTTCTTTTTGGTCCAAAAAGAGCCATCGAGATATGCGAAATGGATTTGTGGCTAGGGGGGGCGCCACTGGAGCTATGATTTTAAATCTGCATCTTAAGCGTTTCCGGAAATGTCTAAATTTTTAAGAGTCTGTTTTTTTTTTAATTAATAATTAAGATTAAGCATTAAAATTCAATTTTTTAGGCTTGATTTTAGTTCCAAATATTTTTAGACTTTAGGAAGAGAGATTAAGACCTAATTCTGCTTCAAAAATATGATTATTCTTCATAATTTTAAATTATTAAAATATTATTTATTATTTTTTATTTTTTTTGTTATAATTTTAATATAGCTTTTAAAGAAATTGCTAAGAATCCTATGTGTCAAGCCAGAGTTGCCTATTACACCTTTTTTATTTTAAGAAAAATTGTAGATTATTTTTTAAAATAAAAAAATGTATAGAATTTTAAACGAAAAATAAACTAAAATTAATAAGAACTAAAACTATAAATATTTAGCCAAATTCTGCTTAAAAAAACCAAAAAAATATTCAAAAATGGCTGGAAATGGCAACCCTGCTCCAAACTATAAAATAAAAAACAAAATATTAGAGCCACAGCAGAAGCAGTAATGGCAAAAAATTGTATATTATGGAATGTCATAAAAAGTGAAATTCAAACAGAGCACCACCGCCACCACTGACTACAAAAAAATCAGAACCACGGATTGTTGCAAGAAGTGGGCAGCCATAAATGAAAATAAAGTTTAAATTGCAGAAAAACACTGCATAGAAATGGCTATTTATTCAATGCCGGCCATAGCCAAAAAAAGGAAGAAAAGGAAACTGCAGCTGCGCCAAATTACAAGCTGAGCGAAAACCCAGAAAATGTCCTATCCAGGGGCGGCGATAGGACATGGAAGAAGGGGGCAGCAGGTCTTGGGGGCTTTGGGGGCTTCGAGGGGAAACGAAATCGGAACCAGCTTAATGTCATTAAATTAGCGCTCAACCGAATCGCCCGGAAAACTGTGGCGAAGGGTCTTCCATCGTCCTTCGTCCTTCGATTCCAAGGACTCATAAAACATGTTCACCAAAAACCGAAAAAAATAATGAAAAGGAAAACATGAGTCACAACAGGCGCCGCAAATCAACACGTAGGAGGATCCAAGCAAAAACTAACCTAACCCAAGCCAAGTCCTGAACGACTTGCCCAGA
This sequence comes from Drosophila monieri, assembly GCA_035047585.1. NCBI lineage: Eukaryota > Metazoa > Arthropoda > Insecta > Diptera > Drosophilidae > Drosophila > Drosophila monieri. The sequence continues at coordinate 5,340,465 of JAWNPJ010000061.1, read as the reverse complement.
AGCCCCCCAGACCTGACCCTTGACCCTGAGCCACATCAACCCTTTTTTCCAGAGGGGGGGGGAGGCAACTATGGAAATTCTTGTTTTTTTACAGAAAGGGGGGTGGAAGCAATCTATTCGAATAATTAAATACCCTCTACGGCCCTCTAAGGCTACTTAGAGGATAAAATTCATTTTTTTTATAAAGAAATATTTAAAAAAAAATTAATATTATTTTTTTTAAATAAGTATACCCCCTTCTAACCCTCTAACTTTTTTTGGACCCACAAATCACACATGTCTGGGACTGTATCATAATACCAAGCCCAAGGAATGGAAACCAGGACCCTGAGTCCTCCATTTTGCGAACCGGAAACGAGGAAAAAAAAGCGCGGCAGACATCAAATGAAATGCGGAAATGTGACTCGACTGGGTGGCGGCCCTTTTGCGAGATCTCGGACATGGGATCTCCGGATCTTTGGACTCTTAATTGAAGTCTTGAGGGGGGAAAGGGGGAACTAATGAGAAAACAAAATGCTGCTTTGTTGGAAAAGTCAGACGACAGCCGCGTTGACAGCAAAATGCAAAGAAACGAAAGGGAAATGCGGTACAAAAATAAATATAAATAAAAACCGGAAGTTCTATAAAAAAAAAGAAAGAAAGGAGAACATGTGGCAGCATTTTATTTCGTTTGGCATATTTGTTATTTTGTTTTATTTGACCACGGGTTCTGTCTTTTGTTTCATTCTTTATGCTTTTTTTTAGATATTTTTTTTTTACCCTTTTTAGCGCCCAACCCCTCCCCGGATATACGACAATGTGCAGCTTACCTTGTCTCTCCGGGTGACAGTTGTCTCTTTCTTTTTGGCCACGCACGCAAAAATGTGTTGCCTGCTTTTCAGAGCGGGTCTCGGCCATTCCACCTCCTGGGCTTTCCTTCTGGACGTCCAAGGCATGCAAAGGCTTTTCTAATATAAATGCACTTTGAGAAAATAGTAAAGATTATAAATATTTTAATAATAAATAATAAAAGTCAAGGGAAGTAGGATTATAATAATATATAAGATACTTTAAGGATATATTCTTAGAGACTTGAGATAGACTTGAAGATAATAATAAATATTATAAATATTTTAAAAATAAATTATAAGAGTTTAGTTTAAAAGTAAAAATTATGATTAAAATAAAAATTATGGTAGATTATTTCTTATAGACTGTAGACTGTAGACTATTGATTATTTTTTATTCTATTTATTCTTTTTTAATAAAAAAACTCACTTTGAAGAAAGTGACAGAAACTATAAATATTTTAAAACTAAATCATGTATATTGTGAAAGCTATGATTATAATCTATGAAACTATATATTTAAGACTTTTTAACTATTTATTTTTCTTAATATTTTTTTTTCCAGTCTATATCGTACTCCTGGTACCCTTTTTGGAATTTCTTTACACACTTTGGCTCTGTTGGCAGCGAGACAAATATTAATAAAATATACAACTATTAGTCATTGGCTCGCTGTTGGCTTGTGTATGTTGGGGCTTGTATTTTTAATATGCGAACCAGAATAAATATTCATAAAAGAGGCTAAGCACCGCTGGTGATGGCGTTTTGGGTGAGGGGGCGGCGAAAATACAAAAAAAAGGAGTGCCAATGTCAAGAAGGCATAACTCTGCAGAGGAAATAGCTCCACTGTCTGGACTCTAGACCAAAAAAGCTTTTAAAAATAATCATAATTATTTATTAAAACCAAAACACTATTTTTAACTAATTTTAGAGAGATTTTTGAGCATGAAACCCTTTTAACATCACTTAAAATATTAAATATTAATCCTATTTATAATCTTAATCGAAAAGCTATTAACTTTATCTAAAAATACAACTCCGCCCGCGCAAGTTCCAATGAAATGTGAGAAAACACTGCTCCCCGTGATGGATAACCCATAAAAAGTGAGCTTAGCCCTTTGTAAGCAAGCTATTTCCACGAAACAACAACAACAACAACAAAAAAGGAAATAAAATCCCGCCCACAGCGACCCCCCCCTTATCCTGGGCAATCACCCCCTACGAGTCAACTAACAATAAGACTGACGAATGTTGGGCCATAAAAATAAATACCTGCTGACATTTTTCATTGTAAATATTTTGTAGCTGCTGACGCGCCAAGCCGAGTGACTTGAATGTGGGCGTGGCAGGAGCACCACACACACACACACACACATATATATATATATATAGAAACATGTATGAGCGTGTCTGTGCGTGGGCGGTGGGTGTGGCATCCTGTGCGTGAAAAAAAAGGTTTCTGCTTTCGCACAGTCAGTCGGATAGAGTAACTTTTTCAGAGGGAAAGCGGCAGTTATTGGAGATGGTGGTGGTTATCGATATTAATCGATAAATGAAAGTCAACACTATTTCCAAGTAGCTAAAGCTAATAGTCTAGCTTGGAAAATATAAAAAATTAATAATAAATAATATAATAATCTGAATCTTTTGAAAACAAAAATATCTAAATTAAAAATCGATAAGTTTCGATAGATTCGATTGCCCAAACAACCTCAGGACTACACCCCGTTACACACTATACCGTTTAACAAGCAAACACTCCTAACCCAGTTGGAATTTTTCCGTAGGGCTAGGCTAGTCCTGCGTGGGAGGAGGGCCGGCTAGCTAGACAAATGGACAGTTGCTGGGTGTGTGCGTTGATCAACGTCATTATCCCGATGTCCGTCCCTAAGTCCCTATCTCCTTCGCTTCATTGTTGTCCCGGTCATTACGGCCAACACCAAAAGACGTGGAAAGCCGGCAACAAAAAGCCTGGCCAGAGGAGGGCAACAAAAATTGAAGGTGGAGAGCATGATGTGTGGTGGGCACTGGCCGGCCTTTCATTCATTTTCCGCTTTTCCTCAAGGGCTGGACGGCATTCATCACCAAGTCCGGAGAACTACACCAGGGGTCGAGCAAACATCCACTTAACCCCTGGTTATCAATCCTAGTTGGCTTATTTTTATTTTATTTTTCTTTTTTTTTCTGGCATAAAATTCATCGGAAATTAAACCTCTAATTGCATTCTCAATTGTAAGAATTTAATTTCTATCAAAATTTCCCAAACAAAAGCCGACAATTGGCGTCAATTTTTGGCATTTTTTTGTTGGTCGTTTGACGTTGAATTATTTTGCATATTAATTGCCATAATGGAAGTGTGTGTGTGTGTGTGTTGTGCCTTTCAATCATTCTCGATGGCTCCCCACCCGCATACGCGTATCGTTTCATGGCTTTTAATTATTTGTAGTCGTAATGCGTCTATTATTATTAATAAAACCTAAAAACAAATAATTTTTTGGGGATTGTCTCGTCACGCGTCTCATTTAAAAGTCATTAGGGTTTAATAGAAAATAGTTGCCTAAAAATTCTATACTTTTGTTAAAAAAGAAGAGCTCGACTCTAGCTCGAACTGGCTCGAAAATCAATTGAAATTTTATTGGTCGGTGGTTTGTTAGTAGACTGACTGGTGGTGGTGGTGGTGGTGGTGCCTTTTAATTGCACTTCTCCATAATGGTTTAATGCGTTCAAATATATTTAAATTATTTTCATTTTTTAACTGCCTCTTGTGGCACTGAATTTATAATTTTCTGGCATGCGGGTGATGCGAGTTTTTATTTTTTTTTTTTTTTTTTATGAAAAAGTGGGAGTGGGAGGCAATAGAGTTATTTGTTTTGGGAAAATGTTCTGTAAGGCTTTTTAATAAAAGTTCCCATTAAAGTACAGCCTCTTCTCTGGCCTTTATTCGATTATGAAATTTCCATTTATTTAGCCAATCTCCCAGGTCCTAGCTGGAAGAACTGCCGTCGTCATAAGGAAACCACCAAGGCACACACATCATTTTATGGAAATCTTTGAACTCACATGTTTTTTACCTGGTTAACTGGGTTAGACCAAGTCGAGTTCTTTGACACTCACTCCCAGACTCCCCCTTCTGGCCAAAAACATCCCAGCAGATGTTTTTTTGTGAAAAAAAAAAATCACCAAAAAAGGGGGAGTGGAGTTCCCCAAAAAACAGAAGAAAAGAAAAAAAATTGAAAGCCTCCCGTAAACAACTCTCGGTAAACGGTTTTTGGCGTTCATTTCGCAGCCGTTGCTTAATTTTTTGTTTTGTTTTTTGCAGAGACCACCCCTACCCTAAAAAAAATGTTCTTTTCTTTTCGCTTGAGGCGCAAGTGAAAGCAGTGAAAGGGGGTGGTGGTGGAGTGGGCGTGCCATACCCGCATTCTTTGATTTTGCTGCCTGGCTGTTAAAAAAAGCAAGAAGCATTTTCATTTTTCCCACACAGATTTTCCGTGCATTTCACTGTCGTTGGTTGCTTACTTTTTTTTTTTTTTTGGAATTTTTTGTCGAGTGTTTTGGGCATCGCCAAAAACAAAAGACTCGCAAACACACACCCAGCACAGTACAGCACATTAAATGATGAAAAAAAAATAATAATATGAAAAAAAACGTATAGCGATGCTCTGCTCACCGCCGCCTTAACCCCCAGTTGGCCCAGTGTCCCCCTTTCGGCACTCAAAAGGTCGACCATTGAATAACTCGACTCGAACGATGACTTAATGAGCAAGGATACAGGCCAGGACCAGAGGCAGGACGAACAGGAACGGAGTACAGGGCAGGACCACCAGTACAGTGAAGGTTCGACTAGTTTTATTTTTATTTTAAAATAATAACGTTTGATTTTTAAACCAAGATTTTAAAGCATTGTTTTAGTTCGACTCTTTTACTTAAGTTTATTGTTTTAAATAGTATTTTTGCTAAAATATGTCCTTTAATTTTACGATTAATAAAATATTAAAAAAAAAAACTATACCATAAGAATTCCAAAAATATTTTAAGCAACAAAAATCACAAAAAAAAGCACTTTAAACAAAAAATAGGAATAAAAAATTACAGGAATAATTTTTAAGAAGATTTTAAGGCAAAGAATATTTTAAGAATGATGATTATGGAAAATAATACCTTAACAGACCAAAATCGTATTTTAAATAAATAGAATTTGTTAAATTTTAGTGAATAAGTTAAAAAGTAGTTAAATCTAAGCTCTGTTATCGCTTTTTATATTTTTCCCACTTAACGACACCCCACTGTACCCCCAAAAGAGGAACCGCGCCAAACAGGTGCCACCCCCTACCTTGGCAATACTTGATTCTCGCTTTTCTGTACATTTTCTTTCAATTTTTCGCATTTTCCTTATTTTTTTGTTGTTGTTTGCTGCACAAAGCGATTTTGATTTTGTTTCTTGGCAAAAAAATATTTAATGTAACTTTTTAATTAAATCTTTATACATATATTTTCCGCTGGCCACCCTCGTCCTTTCTCTGTGCTTCTTTTTTGGCAAAAAAAAAATATAACAAAATTAAAAAGGAGGAAATTGATAATGGCTCTTGGCTGTGGTTGAGTCTGAAAACTGGCAGGAAAATATACAAAATTAAGTACGGCCTGGAGAGAAGTGCTTCAACGTACTTTTCCTCCACTTCTTGGCTGAAAACCGAAACCTAATGAGGCCGAGAGTCTTGTAATTAAATGGAAATACACATCCCTCCTCTTTTTTTTTGGCTGATTTCGAAATACTCGTCCTTTGGCAGTGTGTCAACTAAGGAAATGGCATTTTTTAAATTCATAAACTAGCCGCTACGACTTGGCAGCCAAAAGTAATTGTCTTTCATTTTATTTCAAAAAAAAAAAAATAAAAAAATAATAGAAAAGCAAAGCCACAAAAAACTGAATGCAATTTCCTTTGGATTTAATTAAAAAAAACTGTCGCCGAAAAAATAATTCCCAGACGACTTGGCAACCCTGCTATGAAAGGGTTTCCTTCACCTCCTCTTTCTATGAATTTTTGGTTGGTTCCTAAGGGGGGGAGCCTTTTGAAACGCCTCTGAAAATAATAAATTCTATTTTACGGCTCGCCAATGGGGGTGGCTTTAACCCTTAAGTCTGGCGCCCAAAATCGATTGCACTCCCCCCCTAACCCCGTCCTATAAACAACCAATAAATATACAAATTATAAAAAAGCAACAAACATAAATTTCCCAACGAAAATGTAATTTTTTCTTTTCTGTCAAATTTCCACCACGAGGCGACAATCAAATTTTTGGAGCACAGAGTCTCCCCCATAAAAAAAGGGGGGCTATTCTTTATTTTTTTTTTTTTAGATGAGATGAATCAACCACCAAAAATCCAAATAAAAAAGACTTGGGGGTAAAAAATAAAGTCTCCTTCGTCTGGAAATCAAGAGCTAAGCTCCATTCATTCACTCGCCGGACTTTACCCCGCCGCCCCCCCAAAAAAAAAGGGGGGACGGACTACTGTTAACACTTATTGAGGCTGGCAGATTTATTGGAATTTAAAATTCTTTTGTTAGTCGCCCAAAAGAATCGCGAAATCTAATAAACGCCAAAAAGCGAACTCCTCTCCAGTAGCATCGAAAATAAAAGTTCAAATAGGATTTGTTCTGCGACGCCTTTTTTTTTTTTGCCTTTTGGGGAGTGGGGCCATTGGGGGCGGGGCAGTTCAATTTCCTCGGTGTACCCCTGGGGGGTGGCTTTTTCGGAATTCCGACATCGCCAAGAGATTATCCGCACAATTAGCATAAACTGCCTCTAAATATATTGATTTTGATAAAAAGCTTTCGTATTCAAAAGGCAGAAAGGCAGAATCGAAACAAGAAGCAGGAATATGGATTTTTGGGGGGGTTTGACTTAAAAACGAGAAGCTTTAAACAATTCTAAGCCATTTCTAGCAAAGAATTCTAGTTTTTTAAATGAAATATTTAATAATTTAATTTGTAAAAATTCTTGTTATGCCATTTATGGCTTAAATATTTAATAAATATTAAAAATATGAAAATTATTCCGTTAACAGTGGCCTCTTGGGCTTGGAGCTGAACCCTTAACAGACCTCTGTTAACTGCTAACAGCCCGCGTGCTTGCAACATGTTCGATGTTGCGTGGCATTTAACCACAACATTCATGTCACGTTGTTGCCTCAAAATGATAAACAAAACAAAAGGCCAGACAGGCAGCACGGCGCGCTAGGTGGCTAGCTAGGGGGTGCCCCTACACACTGGTGGCTACCAAGGGGGGGCCGTCATGCTGACCGCAGAATAAAGCAAAGTTTGGCGACTCGACAATTAATTTGCAGCCAGGACTCCGCCGCCATTTCGTTCAACAATTCACACCAAAATAATGTCAATCGATTCACAAAATGCACCTCATCGATTTTTTGATTTTGGAAATTTGTATATATTGTTCCCCCCCTCTTTTCGAATGGGGTAGAGTCTGGAGGAGCTCTGGGGGTTTCTGTTAAGCGAAAATTAAATTTTGTAACTAAGCAAATGTTGCATATTTGATGATTGGGTTAACCCATTTTGCAGCGCTCTCCTCCCTCTTCTTCCATCAGCTTACCCCCTATTGATGTGAGCCCCTGTGTGTGTATATTTAACTAGTGTGCACACACACACACTGTCCAGGGGGGAGGGGTGGGTGACTGGGGCTCCTAGGAAAGGTAAACACAAAAGCGAGAACCCAAAACTGCCATGGCCCAAAGTAAATTTCTTGCTAATTAAAATCCAAATATTAATTTTAAAATGCAACACAGCACAGTGGATACAATAAAAAAAAAAAAAAAAAAGAATGTATAGTGCTGGCAGTAAGAAGAAGAAGAGCGTTGCATGCCACTCACGGCAGGTGGAAAAATCAGGTGGAAATAGGAGAGAAAAGGGGGAGTAAGTAGGGTGTGGATGGAAGGCCATTCTTTAATCCAAAATTAAAGTTAAATTTAAGCAAAAATTAAGAGAATAATTTTTTAGAGTTTTTTGAAAAAGGTTTTGAAAAAAGAAAGATTTTTGGAATAAATTTTGAAAAAAAAATAATTATTAAGCTAAACGGAAGTTTTTTAGAAAGAGTTGTAAGCCTTTTTCATAATATTTTTTAAGAAATATTTATTAGAAAGTGTTGAAAGATATTTATTTAAGAAATAATATTTAAGACATTAAGAATTAAACATTAATATTTAAGAACTTGTATTTAAGGAATAATAATTTAGAATTATTGGAGGATTAGAAATAAATTTTTGAATAAAAAAATAGAAAAAAAATGTTCTTTAAATTCTGATTTAGATGGAAATTATTTTTTATAGAAATGTATTAAATTTTTAAAATTAAGATTTACAAAAAGTGCCATTTTTTTAACCACAAAAAATAGAAGAAAACCTTTTTTTCTGAGTGCATGTATGTGCTTTGTGTGGCTTTGCCTTCAGGGATTGGTCTTGGACACACAGAGAAAAAGGGGCATGTGGCACGGGGCACGGGGGCACGTAGCAAGAAGGCCCGCGGGTCTAGGCGGGCACTGTGGAGAGAAGGAAGGGGGCGTGGCAGCAGCAGAGGCAAAAGCGGGAGCAAACATCAGGTAGACTATGAGTACACTTGCACTTGAGACTCCTCCTCGTAGGTGGCAGGAGGCTGCTGTACCAGGTCCTGGTCCAGGATAACCCCCAAGGGAAACTGGGGATTCAATGGGAGAGCTGGCAGACGGCCGATGGATACAAGTATATATATATATATATATATATACATACACATACAAGCACAATAACAATTGCTAACTAAACATTTGGACAATTTTGAGCCGCAGGCTGCTGCAGAAATAATACATGGCAGGAATAATGATACGAACAGGATAATAAATGCAATCCTTTAAAGGAGCAAGTGGCTTTAAAATCTCAAGACAAGATGGCTATTTCAGTTCTATAAGTTTTTATAGATATTTTTATACCCTTGCAGAGGGTATTATAATTTTGGTCAAAAGTGTGCAACGCAGTGAAGGAGACATCTCCGACCCTATAAAGTATATATATTCTTGATCAGGATCACCTCCTGAGTCGATATAAGCATGTCCGTCTGTCCGTCTGTCCGTCTGTCCGTCTGTCCGTCGGTCCGTCTGTCCGTCTGTCCGTCTGTCCGTCTGTCTGTCTGTTTCTACGCAAACTAGTCTCTCAGTTTTAAAGCTATCGACTTCAAACTTTGCACACATCCTTCTTTCCTTTGCAGGCAGTATATAAGTCGGAACGGCCGGGATCGGTCAACTATATCCTATAGCTGCCATATAACTGATTGATCGGAAATGCCATAACTTTGTTGTTTTTTAAGTTAGAAGACTGGGACTTTGTATGGATTCTATTTTCGGCAAACAAATTTGATCTGCCGAGTTTTATAAGGATCGGCCGACTATATAAGATCCGATATATATCTAATAATATAAACTGCCACATATCTGCAAGGGTATATCAACTTCGGCTCCGCCCGAAGTTAGCTTTCCATTCTTGTTTTTATTATTTTTAACTATTTAAGAATTAAAAAGAAAAAGTCTTAGCCCCACCATCGAACATGTTCCAAGCAGCTGCTTCAAACACCTCGAACATGTCCGAGTTCGATTCGTACTTCATGCTCCCCTTGTGATCGCCGATCATCCATAGAAAGAGAGGCCGCTAACCACCCAGAGTGAGAGGGCAAATCAAAGTTCGAGCTCCCCAGACAAAGTCTCAAGTTTTTTTAGTCTTTTTTTTATGCCTATGCTAAGAGATTTACAGTTTGTGCGTGCCGAAAATGTTAATGAATTTGGCTATGCTTGGGGGATACGACGGACCCCCCTTCAGAGGCCCCTCTCCCTCGTGGAGAGCCCCTCCTACCACATCACTTGATTTGCGCTGTAAATCGTTTATAAATATATTCACAAAACCCAAAATGCACAGGGAAATTTTCGTCTTTTATTTATGGTTTTTTGGGTTTTTGTTTCTAGATTTTATTATAAATATTTTGATATTTTTTAATCGAAAGAGATTATGGCAGAAATATAAAGATATAGCTTTTATTCAAGTGATTTATTTTGGTAAAAAATGTCTTGAAAAATGGACTATTTTTAAACAGAAATATTTAAAGCCAAAAACTATGACTTTAAAAGTAAAAAAAATGGGAAAAATATATTTCTCAAAATATTATATATTAAAAATTATCTTATTAAAAATATTATATATTATTTAAATCAAATTAAAAGCTAGAAAAATATTTACAACCTTATTTTGTCTAAAAACTCCATTTAAACCCAAGTATAATCTGTTGGAACCCCTCTTTTCTCTCACTGTATGTGCTTTGCCTTCTAGAAATTATCCATGCAAGGCGATTCCAATTGGTTCTGACCCAAAAATTGAAAATGTTTCTGTTTTCCACAATTTCTGTGTGGTTCTTGCTAATTGTGTTGGCAAACACTGCTGGCCCGAGTCTCCGCGTAGAATTCGCCATGGGAAGAATGGCGGTCGTGTCGGAGGAGAGAAACTGTATCACATTCGAACAAAAAAAATATATATGCTTTATATCTGTTAGTTGGACTTCCTCTCCGGCCGACAGCCCCCCAAGCCGACCAAAATCAATGGCAATATTTCAAAATGTCAGCCCAGCCGCTGGTTCGCTCGGACACAGGTGTGAGCCACAAAACTTGAACGACCCGGGGAAAAAGATGATGCGAAGGGAGGGGCAAGGGGGAGGCTAGGAGGGATAGGAGGGCTATGAGGCAGGCAGGCAGGCAGGGCAGGTTGATGCAGCATCATTCGCAACATCAGAAGCAACAGCAGCAGCAGCTGCTCCATAAAACCCATTATACCCAATCATCATCAGGCGAGCGACTCGAGTCGACTTTGGGTTCGAGTTCAGGTCCCCACAATCGGGATCGTTTCCAAGCACTGAGAGAAAATGTTTCCAACTAATTAAATGTGTTTAAGGTAGAGATTATTTTTATGATAAAAAATCCCTAGAAAAAGAGCCTTAGAACAAATTTCTTGAACAAAAATCTCTTAAAAATAATCTTAAAAAAATAAGAAACTATTTCTCTCAGTGCCCTACGACTGGGGTGCAATTTTATGCAAAGAAATCACTTTTCATACGCTGGAATCGTCCGCATATGAAGGAAAGTCCACAAAGGACAACGGTAGGGGCGGTGCCAGAAGGGTCGGTCCCCCCTTTTCCCAGGGACGAGTGCGGGGGGGGGGGTTAACTGGTTTATGCGATAAGAAGAAGCAGCCAACTGGCCGATAGGGGCGCATAGTTGCTGCAAGCCATACAAATACAAAATCCTGAAATACAAAATACGAAACACAAGGGGGAGCTCCACAGCTACAGAGCTGGACGGAGGAGCCTGGCCGGTGGCCGGTGGCCGGGGCGGGGGGCAGGGAGTAGTTTCTGCGGTGCTTCAATTGGCAGCCTTGTGGTTGCGGCCGCCAGATCAACCCGACCAGCCTTAAGCCGCCAAAAATATATTGGCAGTGATTTTGGTTAAATAATGGTGGGAATATCGCCAGAAACCTCAGGCCCTAGGGCCTTTTTTTAAAGGGGTTTAAGACTTATGAATAAATAAAATAAAATAATTAAATTAAGAGATTAGATTCTTCTTCTTCTAAAAATCTATAAGCTAGTGATGTGATAATATAACTATTTAGTGTTAAATATTAATATGATAAAATCTGCTTAAAGAAAGCTACATTGTTTAAAGCTTGCAGGTATTACTTATACTTAAAATATTTATATTACTATATCACATATTAAACTTTGAAAATTGTATCTTTCTTTTAATTTTTTTGCAATTTATTTACTAAAAATTATACATTTTTTCTGCCTTATACTTTATATAGACCTCTCTGTATATAACTCTGAGAAATATATAACATTTACTTATAAGTTTTTGGTCCAATATATTTCTTAAAAATCTCCTCCTTAAAAGTATATCCTTAAAAATGACATTTTAAATTATTTAAATTGATTTAAAAAATATATACAAGTTCTCTAAGCTTTAAATAATTATTATTCAAAAAAAATGAATAAATAATTCTTTCATAATTTTCTCTCTTAAAATATTAACTAATTTTCCTTAGATTTTATCATCACTAAATGTTATCTCTTGTCTTTTTTCTCTTTTTCTCTCATAATCACTCTGCCTTAAAGTTCAAAGTTCAAAGGCTAACAAAGTGCGGGAGTGGATCGCTAGCCCCCTCTCTATCGCACTCCCTGATCGCATGCCATAAGCCTGCTGTGCGCGTGCGCAAGCTTCTCTTTTTCCTTTTTATTTTTTTTTGCGCTTTTTTTTTGTATTTTTTTGCGCGAAAAACGGCAGCCAACTGCCCACACTTTGTTGTTGCACCTTTGTGCTGCCTGTTACCTGTTACTTGTTACCTGTTACCTGTGTTTTCCTCCCAGGCCCGAAGAAGACATCACAGCTTGATATTCATTCATGAATAGGAGAGAACCCTTGAATTTTGATTCCCCAAGAAAATGTATTTTTGGCTTTAATCGCTTGACTTTTATGGCCTTGTCCCCCCTGCATCTGGATTGATTTGTGTTTTAATTTTATTTATTTTGCTTTTTGTCCAAAAAAGCATAAAACTCGAGCCTAACATTGATTTCAATTTAAATGTTTTGTGTGTTTCAGGGGATGGGCTCTTGCAGAGTCTTGGCTTGAATCATAAACTTAAATCATAAATTATTCCAAGATTTTCTTGTAATCTTCACTCCCCCCAAAAAAAAGTATAATATACTCCACTAACATCGTGATACATTCCGGAAAGTAAATTAGCCAAAAAAAATACCAACCAAGTTCATAAAAATATTTTCTTGTTTCAGTAAAAAAACAGAAGAAAAAAAAACAGGAAGAACATAAACAAAATTTTGTTTGGAATGTGCCACACAGCCAGCGGATAAAAAAGTTAATTCATTTTTTTTCCTTCATGTAAATGGTATTTTTTTTGTTTTTCTCATCTAATGTTTGGTGTTATTTTCACAAGCATAAGCATATTTCTAATTTGATGTATAAAACACAGCAATAACAACAAAGCCAACAACTCCAGACACGTGTAAAAATTGTTGGCTTGTTAATATTTTTTTTTTCTTGTTTTCTTTTTTTTTTGTGCCCGCTGTCATGTTTTGTGTCTGTGGCAGAAACTTTCACTTGATTTGGCATTTTTGTGGCGCCCGAGTAATTTCCACCACTCGGACCTACCTCCAACATCCCACTCCCCTCTCTGGCTCTCCCATCCGAGGCTGGGAAACAAGACACAGGCGCCATCGCCATGGAGGAGAAGCCGAAAAAAAAAATAACAAAAATATGCAATAAACACTGGTCACTCACTGGACTCTGGGCTGAATGTGTACCAAAAAATAGTATGCAGTCACAAAAACAACAAAGACTCTACTACTAATGGTTGAAAATGTTACTAAAGTGTGTTGCTTATGGTGGGAACACTTTTCCCTTTTCATAATTATTAATTTTTTTAACAAAAACTAATCTAATAACAGTCTAATAATAATAAATTGGGATTTCATGTATGTTGGTGCTTTTTAAGGGGGGGTTTCATGAAATATTACAAGCAGGGTTGTCATTTCGGATATTTTTTATATTTTTTAGATGCTTTTTGGTAGACATTATTATAAGTTTAATTTTAAATTAAAAATTCTTTACTTTAGGGTCGTAAAAGTTTAGTAGAAAAGCTAGTACTAGAAGAATTTTTCCAAAAAAAAGGCTATTGGCAACCCTGTTTATGAAAAATAACCTCAAAATTATATTATTTGTTTGGTAATCATAGGAAATATTCTATAAAAAATTTAGAAATATCAAAATATCCATAAGTTATGTCTATGATGTACCTGTCCTTAAACACTATATCCAAAATGACTAAAAATCTTTTAGCGAATAAGTGTAAAAATATTATACATTTAAGCTTAAGGCCTCTAGTCGCTATGGCTAAATGTTTGTTAAATTTTTAGTAATTAAAATGACGCTCTAATTTCTTAAAATAATATAACAAAACATACATTTTCTAACGATCTATAGAAACATTATTTTAATTATTTTTTGTATTCTTTTAAAAGTATTTAAGTCCTGTTTCTAATCGAACTCTTATATCTCTTATATATCTAACTTTCCTTAACCATATATCTTCTTATAGATAGTCCTAATAGATAGTCCTAATAGATAGTCTTTTAATCCCCTAATTTGCCACAAAAGGGGGGCTTTCATAGACAACTAAACTAAATGCAAAATCTGATAAATTAAAGCGTAAAAAATTTGCAACGAATATTGCATGGTTTTTGTATTATTATTTTTTTTTTTTATGGGAAACGCGTGGCGTGGAAAACAGCAACACTCCATTAGTGTGGAAAATTGTGAAAACAGTACAGTATATATGCACCCCCGCCCAATAGATCACACAAGGACGTTGCGTAGGCGACAAATAAAAGGGCGGGGCACGGGGCGACAGGGATGCGAGGTTTTGTTGGAAATTCTGGAGGGGAGCGTCACAATTTTATGGCCGTTTGGGCCATAAAAATTGCTGTTACAAACAACAGAAACGCATTTGTCTCGTACCGCTCTACAAACACAATCACATGGTGGCCCACCCCCTTTTTGGAGGCTGCAGCGGCGCCTCTTTTATGTCAAAGTCAAAGGCCAAAAGGCGAGCACATAAAACCGAAGCACGGAGCGAGATGCACGATAAGCGGAGTGCCAGCTGCGAGGGTGGCTTCTAAAATTAGTGATTAACAAATTTTTCAATACCAGCATGGGAGGATGGGAGGGAGATTGGATAGTTTTTAGGGGAAGAGTAAGATTTTAAAGCAAAATAAGGGGATGATTAAAAATAAAAAATATTTTAAAACTATTTATTTTTCAAGATTCTTTCAATATTTTTTCAAAAGAAAAGCTGGTATACATTTTTAGCCAATTCTTATTTAAAATTTAATGATTTTTAAGACGTTTCTATCATAAACTTTCTCTTAGATTTTGAATATAATTTGTTATTGACTTTTTCCAACTTTTTTTTTCGATATTATTTTCAAAAACTTTAAATAAAAAGCTGTTGTAAAATTTCTAATTATTTATTATTATTTTTCTAATATATTTGATCCTTTTTTTATATTTTCATAAACTCTCCAAGCTCCCCTCGCTTCCTGACTCGTTCCTGAGATAGTCAATCACAAAACACAAAATCGATTAAGTTGTTTAAAAACAATTTTTATTTATTACCCAGCCATTTTATTCGTTCCTTGATGGTGTGTTTGTTGCTGTTGTGGTTTCTTATCGACGATGGCCAAGGATTGGAGGAATTCTTTTATTTTTATTCAAAAACAAAGGAAAGAAAACCCAAACGGAAATGCAAAGTAAAGTGTATCTCTGCCTTTTTGTCTTTATTATTTTGTAAATTAGTAGACCGCCCGGGAACGTTCGATAAAAAGCTGTGATAATTGAGGGAAAACGAAGGAAAAGCCGGGGTGGTGGAAGGGAAAATTGGTACCAGGATGGATGACAATGGCCCGCTAACTCAGGTAGCTAATCTAAGTGGCCTCGAAATCAAACGAAACAAGAACCAACAAAAAACCACACATATAGAAGGAAAAAAGGAGGAGGAAAACCCGATGGAAAATAGAAACTACTTAGCATATCAATTTAGACCAAAGAACAAAAGAAAAACCTACAAGCTGAACCCAAAAATGTCACTCAGGATGTAGGGTTCGGGGCGATAGTTTTCCTCCGAAAATGCCCAAAATAATGCCAGTCCGACAAATTACCCCGAAGGGTCATTCCGCCATTCAGGACTCTGCTCTCTAAAATCCTAATTGACGACCCGGGGAGGAATAGATACATTTTGGATCGAAACTGTAACTAAATCCTGTGGCGAATTTTTTCCGGGGGGTGGCTAGGCCAAAAAATTAATGTCAAAGGTCAGTTATTGGACGCATGCCGGACGCACGATATATTTATAAATCGGATACAGGATCTGCGGGGTGAGGGGGTTCCAAATAAAACTCTAATTCTGGGTTTTCTGGGGGTGGGAAGGCCCCACTGGGCGGGGGTAGGTACTGGCAGGACATTATCCCGAAAATAATTGACGGAAAGTGGGATATCGGATAGTTGGACGAAAAGTGTCGAGCTGGGTCTCTCTTCATTTTTAATTGGCTTTCATTCATCTCCCACTCTCATTAGGAGCTAAGCATTAGATTTTATTAGATGGAGGTCTTTTATATTCCATAATTTTAGAGTTAGAGTTCAAAACTAAACACTTTGAAGGAAGATTTTTTGTTCCAATATTATTTTTTATAAAAAATTACAGTCTAGAAATTTTATCTTCTAACTATATCTATATCTAACTATACCATCTAACTATCTACCTATCTAACTATCTAGTATACGCCTTTATTCCTTAAAAATAAATTAAAGTTCAAAACTAAATTCGAGTTATATAAAAAATAATAATTTTTAAACAGTTTTTTCTACAAACTATCCCGAGTTTGACTTCTAATGTTAGAACTCTTCCAAATATTATTATTTTTTAACTAATTTTTGTTATAAAATATGTCTCGAGTTCGAGCCCAACACTATATTTGAGATAATCCTTTTTTTTTCACTATTTCTTCCTTAAAAAATTCTGGATTTCCTTTCAACTTTATTAACCAAAAAGTAAACCCCCTCCCAGACTAGAAACATTTATATTTATTCCTGGGCGTCCAACAACATTTATCACAACCTTAAGGACCAGCAGACCGATAAGAATAGGATTTCCTTGGATAGCCAGCCAAAGAGAGGAAGAAAAAAGAAAAAGGACACTCACCCAATCAAGGAGACATGGAAGTCCTAAAGGGAACAACTGATGGCCATCATCTGGGGCCCTCAGGAAAAAGATGGATTCGTAATGAAAATCCAAATCGTGGCACAGTGCATTCATTACATTTTTGTGCCGACTCATCGAATCATCGGCTCCAGCTCCAGCTCCATGTCCGTCTCCAGGTCCGTCTCCGTCTCCATCGCAGGAAAGGGCCAACAACAAAAGAGGTGAGTGGCGGAGGTGGCATGTGGCAGGAAGTTTTGGGGCCCTCGGCTGGCTTAGTTTCCTTTTTCCGGCTTCGAGTGTGCGCCTCATGCTTCTTGCCACTTGCTACTTGCCACTTAACAACAAATGCGAATCATTTTAAATTACCCGACCCGAAAATAAAAAAAAAAAAATACAAAAGGATTCTGATGTGGGAGTCCCGGAAAAAGGTCGCACTTGTGGGGCGGAAAGGACTCTGTCTAATTTATCTCATCTGGATATGAAAATAAAATATTTCCCTGGGAGATAGTTTGACTCTAATTTCTAGTTTTAGTTTTTATTTTTAAAAAGAGTTTTAAGCAGAAATAATGCTTACCAATTTTATTTTTATTTTTTGATAATTTTTGAATCATTTTTAATTTTTATTCAGTCGAGAAATCTGTAAAGGATTTAAGATTATTAATTATTTTAAGAAAATAATATTTATTCCCTCAGTTCTTACATTTAATTATATTTGTTCTTCTTTTTTATTCTTTTTTAATTGTTGAAAAACTCATACATTCCAGCCATAAAATAATGCATTGTCTTCTTGGCCACCAAAAAGAGATTACTTTTTTTTTGAATTTAGGTCACTTCTCGCATTTGCAATTAGAGTAGAAAGTCCGGTGAATGTCCAACTCCCAAGGCAAGGTCTTTTGGTATCATTTTATTCGCCTTTTCTTTGTCTCTTGTCGCTGCTCGCCTGCCAGTGCAATTAAAACAATTTGCAATGTTATAATTAAACATTTGCCTCACTCTCGACCATGTCAAGCAAAAAGCTGACAGCCCCCAGTACAGAGTGCCCGGCACACATGCAACTTACCATTTTGCTCGTTTATTATTATTTTTTTTTTTTTTTTTGCCTCTGCCACATCAGTTTCTAGAGTGGCCGCAGGCCAAAGTCTCGACTGCCGGAGATGCTGGACACTCGGACAGAGGTTGGATTTGGATTTTGGAGTGACCTTTTGCATTAATTGTCCAATAACCAATGACCAATGCCAGGCCACCTCAAGCCCATATACACATATTTTTTTGCATTCGATTTCGATTTCAAATTCGACTTCGTGATTCGTGTCGTGTGGGCGTTGAGTTTTCCTATGTCTTGTTTTCTAGCCCGGGCGGCACTAGACGTAGATATTTCTTTCAAACGATCTCGGCCTCTCCGGCTGGACATAATTTTTCATTTGGCGCTCTGGCAAAATGTTAACAGTTGACGCCAAATGAATGGGCCTCCCAAAGGGTAGAGGGGCGTGCCTTTAGGGGGGGATTTTTAAGGGAAATATTAAAAGTTTAAAGGAATTCAAAGGATATTTTTTAATTCAGTTGTTCAAAATAATGTATTGATTTAAAAATGTTTATTTGAATATTTGGATTAATATTCAAATTTAAGGATATCGATTAATGGATTTCAATTAAAATATATCGATTAAGAGATGACGATCAAGCAATTTCGAATAAAAGATATTGATTGGAAGATTTCGATTAAAAGATTTAGATCAAAACATTTCGATTAAGATATATCGATTAATGGATTTCAATTCAAATATATCGATTGAGCTATGAAGATCAAACAATTTCGATTAAAAGATATCGATTAAATATTTTTCTCAAAAGATTTTAATAAAAGATTATTTTTTTAACAACAAATAAATTCAAAAAAGGTAAACTTTTACTATTCCCTCAACTATTAATTTTTTTTTCAAAATTTCCCTTTGGGGGAAGAAATCCCCCCTTTGAGACGCCACTGCACCCATCAACTAAATGCAGGGAAAAAGCGATCTATCTAACACTCGGAGCCGGAGTTCGAGCCGACTGGCATTTGTTTGGGCGTTTCAATATTTCTTTTGTGCCAAGAGCCGGCTGTAGTTTATGTAAAAATTAAAATGAAAAATTTACATAAATTACAACAAAAGCAGACGAATGTGTTCGGTGGGAGAGAGACAGCCACACCAACCAGACCGGCGAGAGGGAGATGGAGAGAGCTGGCCCAGACGCCAGACCGGGGAATATGAATTTGTATTATTTTTTCCCATTTTTTGAGGCGCCAAAGCAATCGACTGAATAATAATCAATATAATAATGGGCCGCGGCTAAACAGCGACCAATAAGCTTCTGATTTGTGTGAAGTTTCAGCATTCAGGCCTGAGTCTGGGCCCCTTATGCAAATTCATTGCCAATAATCGTAAATAATGAGACCACGAGCAGATCGGATTTGGATCGGATCGAGGGATCGAGGGATCGGCGGAGATTGGAGGAGATCCGGGGAGTATTGGCCTCATTTTTAGTTAAGAAGTTGCTTCATTTAATTTGCCTTTTCGATTCTGGCTTTGATTTTTGTTTTGCTCTTCGCATTTCACATTATGTCTTCCATCTTCTCGTCTTCCCGTTCGTCCAGAAGCCCTCGCCTGCCTTCTCCGGTGATTGTGTGTAGAATATCAATTACTTATGCTAAACACCTGCTGCATCGGAATGTCTGGCGGGCAGCAGCAGCAGCAGCAGCACCACCACTGCATCGAGTTCTTTTAAACCGGGCCTAAATAGTCACTGCCAACACAATTACACAGACAAGGGGGAGAAGCAGCCGCAGCAGCACCAGTCGCCCCAGCAAGTTTGTGCCTTAAGTCTTTCGTTATTTCTCCTTCTTGGCCAGTTTTTTAATGGCCTTGCCAGCTTTTTTGGCCAAGTGGGCTTAGTTGGCTTTAAGAGGCAGTATGTAACGAAGGGGTTTTGATTTAAAGTTTATATTTAAGGGTTTTTTGTTTAAGTTTAATTTTTAAAAGTTAAAAAGTTTGAGTTTATCGATAAAAAAAATATCAAACAATTTGAAAAATAATACTATCGTTTATCGATTATATCGATATATATTATATATTATCTTTTTAGACTTATTTTTTACCTATTCTTATTTAAAAAATATTGTTTTTTCTTTATTTTTATTCCATTATTTCATTTTCTGCTTAATCCTATTATTTATTTAATATTTTTTGAAATTAAATGATAAAATATTGTTTAAAAATTCTCTAAAAATGTAAGTCTTTCCAATACTGAAAGCCTATCTTGCATAAAATATTTAAGAATTCATTATAATTCCATTGAAATAGTCTAAAAATTTAATTTTTTATGCAAATTTTTTAGTATTTTTCCCAAAAAGAGTATCTGAAAAGTAACTCCATGAGATGTGTGATATTTTCGTGTTGTTCTTTTACGTTTGCCCATTCAGTTCGCATCAACACGCCGTTTTGTGTTCGGCCCAGCCCAGCCCCGAACCTCAGCCCCACTCTATGCCCCCAACATATCCCACAACTACACGCAGAGAGACACACGTGTGTGTGTGTGTGTTAGTATGCAAGAGCATAAAAAGACCCAACCTCAACCTCAACTTCAACTTCAACTTCAACTGCAGTGCAATGTGAAGTCCGAGTCGAATCCATGACTTCGTGATCGGAGTGGCTTGGTGGGGCTCCGCATTGATTGGACTTTTATTTTTATTTTCAGAGAGAGACACTGAGAGAAATGCAAAGCCAAAAGAGGGATTCTTAAATAAAATTAATATTTAAACCCCAAATATAATTTTTTATTTATATAAAATAATTTTTTAATGTCTTGTATTATTTTTTTAGATTTTTTTTCTTAGTGCCTGCAGTTAGCGTAGCTGGCTGGGCTTATGATGTCGATTTTCCTGCCATATCTCTCAGCGTTTTTTGCTCAGTTTTGTCTCAGCAGACAAAGACAGAGCGGAGAACTTGTTACAATTAATTAACTGATGCATCAATTAAATATTTATTCGCTCCCTTTCTCCAAAGCGGCGCCTTCGAATCCCCGAGGATTCAAACCAAAAAAAAACAAAGGCTAACCGCAACGAATCGAATCGAAATGGATCGCAAGATCATAATCCCCGGATCGATAAAAACTCAATTAATGGCCAACAGCTGCTGGCCAGGACCACCAAAAAGTCAGGTAGTATCCTAACAAAAAAGGTGTCGGGAAGAGATCGTGTGGCATCTTCTGGAGGTACTTGGACCCATCAATTTCTCAACTTTACGATCGAACTTGAAGTGCACACTCGGCGCACAAGAAAAGTCGATTTAATTGTCAGAATCAGTATTAATATTTTATGGCGAGGAAGCTATAAAGTGGCTTCTGCTAATTTCCCTAAACCAACCACAACTAAGTGAGATATAATATCTTGTTTCGTAATCTAATGATAACTTTCTACCCAAAGATATTTTAATTTGACAAGTTTTCAGTTGTTTTTCTTTTGTTTTTTTCTTTTTTTGTCGTAAAATGTAATTACAGCCTGAGAAACTAGAGCCGGTACTTGGGTAATTGTGAAATCTTCATCTCCACCATCTAACCCCGAAAAAAAACGAAGAAAAATCAAGGCACTGAGTACTATTTTATGTGATTTGTTTGAAAGTCAGTCAGAGGCAGTCAGAGGGATTCGGGGGGAGCTGAAAACAAAACCAAAACAAATAGAATAAAGTTCTCACAATTAAAATGGGCTTAAATTAAAAAGCACTTTAACAGCTTCACACTGAAAGTTGCTTGGAATGGTTAGGGAAGGGCGGCTTGCTGGGCTTTCGGGTTAAGGTTTCTGCCACAAACTGGGGAGTAACTGGAGCGAACGTGCCCCACAAGCAAATGACTTATAATTGATATTCCGAAAACGGATAAGCATCTGAATTTGAAGCCAAAATGTTAAATCAACTTGACTGATAGACTCCTCCTCCTCCACCCTCATTATAATGAAAATGGCCACAGAAGTCAACTGACTGCCACTTGGCTGCCACTAACTGCAACGGTTTCTCCTCCACATTCTTAATTGGCGATGGTCGCGTGATGGGGCGGAAAGTTTTCTGTTTTTGGGTTCTTTGATTCAGAGCCGAGTGACTCTCCAGTCCCATGCTAATGATCCCAGGCGTGTGTGTCACGTTCGGGTGTCAGTTTCAAAAAACTTTACGGCCAACGAACTTTATTCAAAAGGGCGAAGCTTCAACGTTTTATTCCTCGGTTCGTTAATCCAGAAATCATTTAAGGTATTCCCCTTGAGAATCGGATAAAAATCGGCAGAGATAGGGACTTCCCAAGGGGCCATATGGGGATTCCAAGGGGTTCCATCAGGGAAATTTTGAAAAATGGGGATCCAAAATTTTGATTCCAGTTTTTGATGCAGATCTATGGGGAATCGAATTAGGAATCTTTCAAGGTATTCCACTTGAGGAGCGGATCAAAATTGGCAGAGATATGGACTTCCCAAGGGGCCATATGTGGGGACTTTCGAGAAATTCCATCAGGAAAATTTTTGAAAAATGGGGATCCAAAATTTTGATTCCAGTTTTTGATGCAGATCTATGGGGAATCGATTTAGGAATCTTTTAAGGTATCCCGCTTGAGGATCGGATCAAAATTGGCAGAGATATGGACTTCCCAAAGGGCCATATGGGGGGATTACGGATTTCCAAGGGGTCCATCAGAAAAATTTTGAAAAATAGGGATCCAAAATTTTGTTTTTAGTTTCTGATGCAGATCTATGGGGAATCGATTTGGGAATCTTTTTAGGTATCCCGCTTGAGGATCGGATCAAAATTGACAGATATATGGACTTCCCAAGGGGCCATATGGGGGGATTCCGGATTTCCAAGGGGGTCCATCAGGAAAATTTTGAAAAATAGGGATCCAAAATATTATTTTGGGTTTTTGATGCAGATCTATGGGGATTCGATTTGGGAATCTTTTAAGGTAATCCGCTTGAGGATCGGATCAAAATTGGGAGAGATAGGGACGTCCCAACGGGGCCTTATGTGCGGACTTTCGAGAAATTCCATCAGGAAAGTTTTGGAAAATAGAGCCATAAAAAATTTGTGTTTGAAAGAAATCTTAAAATCTGAAGAGCCTCAGGATCTAAACAATCGATTCCCCGTGTCACTCTCCCATCACCAACTATCGAGTCTTCTCCAAATTGTTATTTTGGATTCGGATTCCTTTTTCTTCGCGCCTGTAGCTCTTGGCCTTAGACTGGATTTCTGATGTGGAGGCCCAGTTGGTAGTGGAAGTGCTACCGTGTGCCAAGATTTGCTCTTCGGTAATTGCCGCCAGTAGATGGGACTAGATGGAGGAAGAAAAAAAAACAACAAAAAAGACAAGAAATGAAGATGAAGCTGGAGAAGAAGGTAAAGTGACGGAGAAGTGATGGAGAAGACGTGCGGCAACTCAATTTCGCCTTCGGTTTCGCAGTTCTGCAGTCCTCCGGCTTGCTTACCCAATTTAAAATTAACATGTCCAGGCAACCTGAACAACTGGTCTGCATATGCGAAAAAAAGATAAAAACTACAAAAAAAATAAACTAAAAACTAAACAAAAAATCTAACTATAGACATGGAGAAAATTTTAAGAATAATTAAAGTTACAAGAAAGAAATAAATTCTTAAAGGAGAAAAAAATATATATTTAAGAAATAAAGACTAAAATTTTACTTAATTATTTAAGCTTTAAGTTTTAAATAATATTTTCACTTAAATAAAATTATTTATTTTTTTATTTAAACACATTTTTTGTTAAAGTTCCTTTCTGTAAAGTTTTTAGGACTATTTCGCATACCTACCTGGCAACTCCCTTAACAAACCCCAAAAAACTCCTAAAAATATTCTAAAAAAAAATCTCTAATTTTTTTTACAGTGCACATATGCACATAAGATGCTGTTGAAGAGATTCAAGTCACAAAGGAAAAAAATCAAGAGAAGAAGCGTGCGTGAGCATCGTCAGTCCGGCTTCATTTTCCATCTTCCTGACAGGTGCTGCATGAATGTGCTCCTTCTCCTCTTTATTGTTTTTATTGTTGTCAATTTGGTGCCGATTACAGTGTACACACACACACACACACTCATACACACACTGTAGAAGCCAGAAGGTGGAGGGAGGATCCTCCAGATTGTTTATTCTTTTCTGCTTTTTTGCGCCAAGGCGTGGCTCTAATGAGAACAGCCGCAACTTGGCCAGATGCCACTTTTGGGCCAAAAACGAAAATCTGTCGACAGTTTGCTGGCAAATAAATTACGGTTAAGGGGGGGTTCTCACCAAAAATATGAGGGTTTTAGAAATTAGGGAGGACTGTACTTGTGGAGTGTAAAAAATATTAAAACCAAAGCTACCCAGGGTTGGTCTAGGGCTTAGATTGTCGTACTAGTACTATGGGTTTATGGGTATGGGAATCTAAAGGGCTTAGATACTCTTACTAAGCTAGTACTATTACTAGTACAAGTACTATGATTAATAGATACTATAATAGACTTTTAGATAAGCTTGAAAACTAGATTTTGATTTATTGTCTAAAGTTTTCTGAAGTTTTACAATCATTCAATTTTCAAACATTTTTTGAAATATGCCGAA
Source organism: Drosophila monieri (assembly GCA_035047585.1). NCBI lineage: Eukaryota > Metazoa > Arthropoda > Insecta > Diptera > Drosophilidae > Drosophila > Drosophila monieri. The sequence goes on along the minus strand of JAWNPJ010000061.1, from coordinate 5,316,169 downwards.
ATTTTGAACATTTTCTGATGATTGTTTTTTCTTTTTTTTCCCATTTTCAGGAACTTTTTTTTAAAACATTTTTTGAAATATGCTAAAATTTTGGAAATTTGCTGACATTTTTTTCAAGTTTTCAATACTTTTAAACATTTTTGTTTTTTATTACCGAAATTCCTTGACTTTCTTGAAATTGATGGCCATTTTCTGAAATTTTTTTAGAGTTTTCTAAAGATTTTTTTTAAACTTTTTTAATAATCTCCTCATAATCTTTAACTGGTTTATTGTTTGGGACTTTTAAACTTTAAAAAAGTTGACAAGATCCAAGGAAAAATGGAATAAGAATTAAAAAAAATAATAAATTAAATGACAAAAATAATATTTGCAATTTTGTTTGAAATTTTAAACTTTAAAGAATTTAAAGTATACTTTTTGAAGAATTTCTAACCAAAATATGGACCTCAAGTATCATATATAATAATATTAGTTATTAGTTATTATTTTTGAAAAGTTCAACATATCTAGAGGACTATACTTTAAGGACTTTTGAAGCCATTTTCCAGCTGCCTGGCTCCTGGCTTCTGGCAGAGTTTGCTTCTGGCTTGGGCCTGGTACCGGGGTACTGGCCGGAGAGACAGTAATTTTATTTATTTGGGCCAGACATAAGTTATAGCCGCCGCAAAGTTAATTCCGGCCCCGTCCCCGTCCCCGACCGAGAGTATCTGATAAAGTGCAAGCTGTTTGTCTGCCAGCCGAGAACTTGAAGGCTAAATCAAGTTGTGTTCTGGGCATTCTGAGATCTCCTCTCGCCTCTTGCTGGCTAGTATGTTTTGGTTCAAACTCAGATTCGGATTCAGATTTTGGGTTTCTTGCGCAATTTTCACATTGTTGGATGACTTGCGGAGTTCCCAGACTTAATCTCATTCTCATTTTCGTTTCAGAGTTTTGGTTTCGGGGTCTAGGACGTCGGAGCGGGTCTGAGAGCTTGGCCTGATTGCCATAATTAATTATTATTTCAATTTGCATCTGCAGTAGCGCTAGCTGGAGCTTCTAGCCGGTTGCTCCGAAAGCAACAACCTAAAAAATAGCCTCCACCTGCAATTTTCTGGCTGACGTTGACTATAATTTGCAATGAAAATGCGGTCGGGATTATGCAAGCGCCGCTAATCAGCCAGAAGGCGCTGAAGCCTTTTATCCACCAGCTGCTCCTATTTTTTTTTTTTTCTTTTTTGCATTTCTGCCCAGCTTGGCGATGTGAAAATTGCTTAAAAAAAAACGAGAGAAAAAATTAGTCTTGCAAATCTCGCACGAAACGGAAAAACTGTGTCGACAAAAGTCAAATGCTTTTCACAAGATTTGTGGCAGCTGCCGCCGCTTTTCCAGCTTAACCTGACTGACTGACTAACTGAGTGATTGCCCAACTGACTGAATGAGTAACTGAGGGCCGCGGAGATTGTCAAACTGACTAGCAGACACAGGTCTCTCGAAGAGCCCTACAAATGCCACCAATAGCTGGCATCTTAACGTTTTTTTAGGAAGGTTTTCAAAATAAAAAAATTTACAAAAAAAAAGTGTAGTTATTATTGTATTTTTTTTAAGGAAAGTAAGTAAATATTTTAGAATTTATATATCTTTATTATTAATTTAAAAATATTAAATGGAAAGAATTTCTGGGAAAGCTTTCAATAAAAAAATAAATAAAAAGTGCTGGAAAGTATAGTTTTTCATAAAAAATATCCTTAATATTTTATGAAATATCAACAATTTTTTTATGTGTATAGCTCTTATAGCTCTTATAGCTTTTATCCAAGTCATTTGGGATCTGGAGTATATATACACACGATCTGGAGTATCTGGCTTTTGGCAAATATGCGGCAATTATGCGCGTTATTTCAGCTGCTGACATGCAACAGTTGTCTGCCACCCACTCGGATGATATTCGTGCTGAGTGTCTGCCTCTAGCCCCTAGCCCCTAGCCCCCTTTTCAATCGCCGTCCCTGGGTGCTCACATAACTTATGTTTAGCTGCAACTGCAACAATTTATGTGCGTATGCCGGAGGGGTGGTGGGCTTTGAAGAGTGGGTGGGGGGGATACCAGCTGGAACTGTGCCACATTGTAAACAATGCCCCAAACACACACACTCGCACACACACTGTGAGGTAGACACAACTCTAACTATATTTTTGGTCGCCACTCTGGAGTGCAAAATGCATTTTGGCCAAAAGATGTTACAGGGGGCGGAAGAGGAGGAGGCGGGGGGCAGTGCCAGGGCCATAAAGGGTTAAAGAGTGGCAGGGTAGAGCAAAGGGGCGATGGGGTTAAGGGGGTTACAGCTTCACTTGAATATTTCAACTGAAAATATTCGAAAAAAAAATGTTTTTAGCATTTTTTAATTTTTAATCATTTTTTAAACCGAAACTTACTTTTTGAAGACTTTTGATGGAAAACTATTAGTTTCTTTATATTTTAAAGCGCAAAAAAAATTTAAAAATAAAAAATTATGAAAAATAATTATATAAAAATTAAAAATAATAAATAAAATAAAGAATAAACAGAGAAAAAATGGGAAGAAAATAAAATATTTAAATTTAAAGAAACTTAAATAGTTTCAACTCTTCAAAGATCCTAAAAAAATAATCTAAAAATAGGATAAAAAAATATCCTTTCTAAAAAAAAGACAAACCATTGTCAATGTCAACTGGAGCTTTGAAAATGAAAATATTTCCCTTTTTTTCTGGTGGCTTGGTTGGAGACAGGAGTCGAACCCGTGCAGGGAATCCGCTCAACAAAGATGACAAAGAACTAGTGCCAGGCAGCTCCCCCCAACTGCCATGAAAAAGTGACATCGTATTCAGAGAGAGAGGGAGGGAGTGGCAGGGGGGGTGTGTGTTAAATTTTCCCCATTGTATTTAGACAAAAAGGAAAACATGGTCGGAATGGAGCTTAGCCCTAGAAATTGACTTGAATTTGCAAACGAAAAACTTTTCAGCCATGCCATGAAATAAAACAAAAACATGTTTAGTTAGTACACTGTAAAAAAAATAGAGGAGGATATAAAACATTGAACGACAAACAAACAAGAAATCGTAACAAGATGGGCGGCGGCGGCGGCGGCTTTACAATGTGGGCGTGGCAAATCCCATGTCGGGGGACAAGAAACAACCAAATGAGAAAGTGCATCAGGGGAGGGGCCTAGAAGGCAAGGCAAGGGAACAACAGGACACAAAAACGGGGCAGGAATGAAAATATGAAAAATTCATGCAACCAAAATAGAAGTGGCAACTGCCGAGGCAACAACAAAAAATTGGTTAGCAAGTGGAAACTGTTCTTTTTTGGCCAAGTTTTTGGCTAAAAAAAAGGGCATTTTTGAAGTAGGTTATAACCGATTCAGCAAGGTAAACGGGTAAACGGGTTAAGTGTTGCAAGTGGCAATATGGCAATAAAAAAATTTAGAAAAAGTGCAGAAAGCTGAGAGTTACTTTCTAGTTGGAGTTTTTGGGAAATTATTTATGGAAAGTATAGTCCATAGAGATAATATGTTAAAAATCCTCCTTAAAAGACCCCTACTTCGTGCCTCTTTCTTTCTTCCTTAAAAACCCCAACCAGTTAAGACGAAACCTGTGCCAAAAACAGGGCCAACAGATACCTGTTTTTATTATTATTTCTCTTGGGCCCCCCCCGCCTCTGACCCGATTGCTGGGCTTCTTTTGGGGGAGAAAAAAGGACCGAGTCCAGGACCCCTTTTTTGGGATTTTTGTAAACGAAAGAAGAGACACGTGTTCGTTGCCTTCAGTTTCGGTTTTGATGGCCTGAGAGATGGGAGATTGGATGAAAGATCTCGGACGGAAGATGCTACGAGATGGGGAGATGGGAGCCCTGTCCCGTCAAACTGGTTCGAGTGACTTGACGTTTAACATTTACGCTTTAGTTTTCATTTCGAGGGTCCTCCAGGCTCAAAAGGGTCTTTGCTTACTTTTAGTTTTTATTTAAAAGTGAAGAGATTTTATTTAATGCCAGGATAGCCCCCTTATCCTTTTAATTATTGAATAAAATAGAAAACTCTTCTATGTATTCTTACTGATTTTTGAATTATTCTCATAAAACTTTTTATTTAATATTTTATTTTTTTTAAGCCCCCAAGTTATAGCCTCGTAATACCCTAATAGCCCCAAGACACTGGCCAAGGACGTGCCCCAAGAGCAGCAAAAATATAAAAAAAAAGAGGGAAAGGAGAAGGATTCAGGATTCAGCCGCTTCATATTTCGATGTTATTTATGCAACTCTGGGGTCGGTTCCTTTTGGCTCCTGCTCCTGCTCCTGCAGCCTGTTATTAAAAATATTTGTACAGCCGCCTGGTTTTTTTCCTTCCCTGATTTTTTTTATATATATTTTTTTCTTCCCTTTCGCCCAACTATAGTATCTTGTGCACTTTTTTTTACCTGCTAAACCGCAATTCCCCCAAGCCTTCTGGCTCCTTATTCTGGTCTACTGCAACTTTATCCTTGTCGCCCTGTGCCGCCTTGTCATCCTTGAGCTGCTCTTCCCTTTCATATTTTTCTTTTTTTTTTTTGGCTCTACTTTTTAAAGGATTTTTTGGTTTATCTTACAGTTTTTGGTTTTAAATTTCCGGGCATTGATTTTATGAATATTTTTTAAGTTATTTCTTTCTGATAATTATTTTTAATAATTTAATAAAAAATAATCAAAGGAAATAAAATACATGCTTTTGATGAAGTTTTGAAGCAAAAACCCTTTAGTTTTTTAGTCATTTTTTTAATAACTCTCTCTCTCTCTCTCTATTTAAATTTTTAATTGTCTCTTTTATTCATTTTTAATATTTAACCAATTAAAAGTCACACTGCACACTGGCCCTTTGTGTTTATTTATGCATCTTTATTGACTTGTTTCACTTGGTCTCCAATTTCTGCCTTCTTTTAATTTAAATATTTTTCCCCATCATACGTCCGAATATCGAATTGATTAAAAAATAAAAACCAGTCTCTGTGACAGGGGGTGGGTGGGTGAATGGGTGGTTCTTTGGCACACATTATTTAATGCTATTGCATTTAATTGGAAATTTCTGCTTGAGCAGAAAACACGGGGCATCGAAACGATGAAATTATGAAAAATCTATATATGCGAGTCCCGGGATGTATGTGTATGGGTGGAACTTAAAGGCGATTGCCTCTGCAAACAACAACAACAAGCAATAATAAAAAAAAAAAAAAAATGCACAACAACTACGTTAAGATTAAATGCGGCGTAGTTGCCATTAACAATGATTACCTGAAAGCCGATTCCCAATAATTAAATGTGCAACAGCGCGCCATTTTTAATTGCAGGCCACAAAATGGCCCCCACACACACACTGACACACACACACTCACATATGCACTTTCACATCCGCCTTCACCTTAATTTCTCCCTTTTTTTATATTTTTATTTTTTACCCCCTTTTTTTCGTGTGTCCGGCGAGCCGCAAAAGCCGGACACGGCGAGTTCAGTTCTCCGGGAGACTCCGGAGCAGCAGATTCCAAAAAGGGGGGGGCAGCCATGGTGGTGGGGTGGCGGAGGAAGGGGGGAAATGGGTTTCATGCGCATATCAAAATGTTGATTCTGATTTTAATTTATTCATATTTATGCAAAAGAACAGCGACAACAGCAGCAACAAAAAGAATCCCACCACTTGCATACTTTTTGTTGGCACTGTATGTGTGTGTGTGTGTTTGTGTGTGCGGGGGGGTGTGCGAGTATGTGTGGGCTTATTAATTTTGACTTTAAAACGCCTCATTGCACCCAAACACACTCATTTGCTTATTAAATGCGTGAAAATAATCCCAGATAAGAAATGGACATGGTCACACTTCTGGGTTAAAAAGGTTTATGATTTCTTCAAAAAAAAGGGGGTTTCTCACAAAAATATTTATTTAATATATTTTAAAAATATTGAAACAATAATTAAGGATTATTATTGACAGATTAAACTTTTAAGAAAAAAAAGAGTTTGCTTTATATATGAGTCTGGTCACACTTGGTTATTAATATAGTTAATATTTTTTTTTTTAAATATATATATTAATTGCTCCATTTAATATTTCTTAAAAGTTTATAGAAATAATTTCTTAGTTTTTTAAGAAAACTTTACAAACCAAAGTTTTAAGAAACAAATAATGTTCTGGTCACACTTACCCTTTCAAAACACTTCCATTGCTCCAATTAACCCTTTAATTACAAGGCTTTATAATTTATACAGAAATCTGAAAGAAAGTTTAAGACTTTTTATTAAAACTTAACGATAAAAATATGAAAAACTCTCCAAAGTAGACCCCAAAGTATGTCCTTTATTTTCAATTAAGAGAACAAACATTTTATTTAATTCCTTAAGCCTCCGAAGGACACCCCTTCCTGTCATATTTCAAGTCCTGATGTTACTGTTCCTTGGTTTAATAATTGAGTAGTAGCCTCCATATCCTGGCAGCCATTCTGCTGGCAACTAACAAAGCCCTAGCCCCCCACTCCACACGGGCCACCATTGTGCTGCTGCTGGTGTTGGCTTTCTTCTATGGGACGCTGTTGTGCATGAACCCAATTATGAATTATTTGTAATATTATCTTTAAGTGTATGGCATAAAAATTATAATTTTGCGGCCAGAAGTGGAAGAGCCAGAAGAAGGATCAAGAAACCCCATAAAGCTGTGACAGCCAGGAAAGGGGGGAGGTAACGTCTACAATTTCAGTATTAAAATTTATTAAAAATATATAAACGAAGGAATTTCTAAGCCACAAGAAGCCGCTGCCGCTGCCGCTGCCGATGCCGATGCCGAAGCCTTGGCCGCAGCGCTCAGGTTGAGGTAGCCCGGTTGACTTGCCCGGGGATTCTGAATTCTGGATTCTGTTCAGGGAATATAAAACGCTTAACCGCAACAGCCGTTGCACGATGGGGACAGGGTAGGGCGGTACTGTACTGGCAGGGGCGTGGCAAGAGGCAGGGGGACTTGTCACAGGGGGACATAACCCCTTCAGGGCGTCTTTGCCTCGCCATGTGAATGGCACCAAAGTGGATGCTTCAGCATGCACGGACGCTACTTGCAAAACATTTTCAAAAAGCACTTTTCAAAAATATTTCCCAATTTTTTTTTTTTTTAAATTATTCAAAATATATAAAATTTATATTTGTTTTTAAATAATTATTAAATAAGAGTTATTTTTTGTGAAGAAATACAAAAGAAAAGACTGATGGACGCTGCCACATAATGTACAGCCTTTAAAGAAAAATATAAATTCATAAAAAATATCAATTTAAGCTTTAAAATCTATCACTTTCTCTTTAAAAATATAATAATTATGAACTTAATAATTTTCTTATAATTTTCTCTCAGTGCCCCATCAGCCCCTAACTCCCTGTAGTCTGGCATCTCAGATTCGTGGTTCGGGCAACTCCATCCGCATTTTCCGTATTCCGTATACCGTGTGCACCGTATTCCGTATTCCGGGGCCCGAGACAGTGATGCAGTCTTGACAGATAAACAGGAAGTCGTCCTGGGTCCAGGAGTCCTGCCTCCTCGACACTTCAGGCTTCTTTTTCGAGGCAAAGCGTGTGTGTGTTCCTGCATCCTCCAGTAAGCCAGTAAAAACCAGTACAAAAAAAAAATATTATATGTACGTGTGTTTATGAAAAGGAGAAGCTCGGGGCTCATATTCGTCCTTTGTTTCAGGCCACTCGTGTTGGCCCCGTTGTTTCGGTTTTTATTCATAAAATAAATGAAGTACAAGCATTTAGCCGAGTCAGACAAAATTGCACCACAGGGAGATGGCTCCGAGATGGGTGGTTCGGTTCGGTTTGGCTCGGTGGTTGAGTGGGTGTTGGCATAATGCGCCGTGTGGGTGACGAATGACCCCAACTGACTTTTGTAGTGAGCGACGGCAGTCTGAATTAGCCGCAGTCGGACATACGTAAATAAATATGCAGCCAGCAGCCAGCCAGCCACCACTCTCTTGACTGGGAAATGAAGCTGCTTTTTTGCATTTTCTTGCAAATATTTGCAGGCCCTAATCCCACAAGTTTGTGGCTTAAATAGGTCTACAGAATGTAAATTATAGTGGTCAGAATCTAGGGGGAATTAGGGCCTTAAGAGCTAGTGTGGGAGTTAAAACTTGGAATATATACTTATCGAGTTTATCGATTAATTGGTATGAGATCTTTGATTATTTTATCTTAAAAGACTTTGAAGTTGCAGTAAATACTTATCGAGTTTATCGATTAATTTCCAATAGTTACTCTTCGATTAAGTAATTGATTAATTTTCAAGAAGTTCCTTTGAAGATAAGACTTGGAAGTTGAAATAATTATCTAATAATAATATAATATAATAGCACTTATCGATTAATTTAAAATAGATCTTCATCATATAATTCATCGATAAATGTAGAAAAAATCTTAACAAAACTATAAACAACTAATAATCGAAGTAATCGATTGATTTAGAATAGATACAGATCGATAGTCGATGAAAATCGACTTATTTTTGAATAAATCTCCATCGAAGTCATCGATTTATTTGGAATAGATCCTCATCACTACATTTATCGATTAATTCTAGCCTCTGCTATGACGACCTCTTGTGTCTTGACCTTTTAACCGAAATGGGAAGCTTTTAGTCAACTAAATCCCTTGCCTTTTCACTGAAAAACGTGGACCAAGTGCCTATTAATATTTAAGCATCACACTTAATCAGCTTACGTCTCACAAGAATGGACTATTTCCATTTATTAAATTGAATTTTAATTATTCATTTTCCGGAAGAGGAGAGTATCTTTTCTCCAGCCATTCGTCCAACCATTTCGGCCATTTGCAGTCACCTTGACCAACTTCCGACCGATTCCTGTGGTGTCAATGTGACGTATGAGCACTGCGGTTTCATTTCCAATTTTAAGCTTCCCTCCCCCCACCACCAGCCCCCTTTTTTTGTTCTGTGGTACAAGTACAGTGTATACCTGCCTAGGGCGTCTTTCGTCTGAAGGTAATTATAAATAGCTGACTGGGGGCCCAGACTCATTTGTTACCCGACTCTTTGGCCTACCCGGCCAATCTCTATATCTTTCACACACACACTCATAGTATGGAAGTGTGTGTGTGTAAGTAACCTCTTTATCTATGTGTGTGTGCATATCTACTGCATCTCTCACCTGTACAGGTATTTTAACATGATGCTCAAGTGGAGCGAACGCTTGTTTTTAATTAGTTTGCGCTGACCAGGAAGGAATACCGGGGGCAGGATGCAAGGATTCATGCCAAAGGAAGCTAGCACCAGTGTCCTGTATGTGTGAGTTGTGTGTGTTACTACGCTCAGCTATTTTAATCGAAAATTCTAGTCATCAGAGGGTAAATATTTTTGCAATTTCAAGCATTTTTAACAAGCATAATTTAATGACTAAATATGAGGTAACTGGGAAAGGGAATTAAAGGCTTGGCAGGGAAATTTTTAGGGGAATTTATGGAGAGAAGTAGTGCTAGGACTTGGAGAAGAGGACTTTAATACTTTTCTTTCTTTCTCTAAAATATAGAAATAAATACTTATCGAATTAATCGATTCATTTTGTTCAGATATTAATCGATTAACTTAGAATAAGCTTTTTGATTATTTAATCAATTTATTTAGAATAAGCCACAATGAAAAAAAGACTTAAACTAACATAAATACTTATCGAATTAATCGATTATTTTTTATATTTATTAATTGATTCATTTAATCAGTAAGCCTTATCGCATTAATCGATTAATTTTGTTTAGATATTCTTCTATTCATTTAGAATAAGCTCTTTAATCATTTAATCTTTAATAAAAGACTGAAATTAGAATAAATTTTTATCGAATTAATCGATTAATTTTGATTATTTATTAATTGATTATTTAAGAAGAAAAGCTGATCAAGAAAAAAACGTTTCCTATCGCTTTAATCGATTAATTACTAATATTTCGATATCACATTTATCGATAATAAATTTATCGATAAACTTTTAAAGGAATTTATGGAAATAAATGAATGAAAAAATAACAAAGAAGAGGCCCTATTCTCTATTTCTCTAAAATGTGAACCCTTTCTGGGTTAATTTCTTTGTGTCTCCCATTTGGCAAACTATTTTTTTCCCCAAAAGTATCTATGAAGTGCCAGATCCCGAGGTGTCGGCAAAAAGAGGCTAATGTCGGAACGCCTAACATTTCCGCACTCAATAAACTTTTCGTTTCGGTTTCGTTTTTCGTTCTACTAATTATCCAAACACAGAAACATATATGTCCGCTTTTCACTTCCTCTCCCCACTTGGCTTTTATTTTCTTGTGTTTGTCTTGGAAGAGAAGAAAAAAGTGCATAAAAAATAGAGAAAAAGATGACCCATCCACACCTCATGCCGTGCCGATCGACCGTCAATGAATGGCTTCGAACCCACTTTTGAAAGATGCTCGAATCTTGGGAAGAAACTCGATTGGAAGCCATCAAATAATGAAGCGTGCTAAATACAAGCGATTTAATTCCAATATCTCTAGCCATAGAGCCATGGAGAGCCAGCAGCTACAGTGGAGACTCTCAAAAGAGACCATCCTAGAGAGACTTTTAGGTTAGAAACAGAAACTCTTTCCAGAAACTCACTTTAAAGTCTTAAATCATAAGTGTAGTAACTAATTTGAGATGCAATTAGTTGCTTTATTTCGAGTATCTACTGTACCTTGTATCCGCATCCACACAGATCTCGATGTGGCAGCGGAAGACAAACAATTTCTTGGAATTGATTTCTTGCGGTTTTGCGGCGCGTAGCCCTAAAAATGCACAAAGACCCTAAAAGACACTGGCCCGCAGACTTTGGCGAGAGGTGGTTGTGTATCTAAAGCAACCGAGTAGAGTATCTCAGTATCTGCAGTGAGTGTGTCGCCGTATCTGTTGGATAGTATGCGGCGGTGGTTGGCCCCAGCCGGGCCAGGTGGAAGTGGCCGGACGGAATTTGAATGGAAGAAGGGTGTTCCAACCCTCTCCGAAGCACAAAAGCATCTCAAGTTGGCTACCACCGCTCTCCTCCCTCCCCCTGAATGCGGTTTGTGTGCGAATGTATCTGTATCTGTATCTGTATCTGTATGTGTGGGCCAAGTGATGAGTTGATTGCTGACATGAAATGTGGGCTGGGATTGTCTGGCTAATGGAATCGGCTTTGCTCGTAATTGATAGCACAGTTGCCTTAAATTCTGATTTATTTTATTTATTTTTTAATTTTAAAAACTTAAAAACATAGTAGGCCTTTAATTCTGTTTAAGAGTTGCCACTTTCTCCTCTAGAGTTGTCAAGCTTATCGAAATAAAAGTCTAGGCAGTCGGTCGCCTCACAATTTTCTATTCAGTCCCGTCTCGGGCTCAGAGGTCAGCAGACGCACCAGCTCCTCATAATTATTTTTCATTTATTATTTTTCATTTTTATTTTTTTTAAATTATTTTCTTATATATTTTCTTATATATTTTCTTATATATTTTATTCATATTTTATTTTTTTTTTCCTTGGACTATCCTGCCCTCATAGTACCACGGATGGTCCTAAATATTATCCAAGCCCCTTCTTATTTTTTTTTTTAATTATTTTTATGGATGGAAAGTCCAGAAATCATTCGATTGGACAAACAATGAACCAGAACCAGTCGTTTGTCAAACGCATTTCCATTTCCTTAGAAAATTGGACAGTTTTATGGGGAAATGCCTCGGAGCAGCCATTAAACGCAGCAACAACTCTATTCTGTTTCTGGTTTCATTCTTTTATTTTTTTTCTTTGGCCTCTAAAGGGGTATAGTTAAGGGAAAACCTCTCTTAACTTATTTCCTCATTTTGTTTATTAATTCTTAAGCTGATACTATTTTTTTTTTTAATTATTTCCTTGCTGTGGCCTTTTGTCCGGCACAATGAGCGATAGGATAGGATGGTTTCTGCTTTCCTTATTTTTATTTTTTATCAATTATTTTATTTATCAATTATCCTAATTTCCAGTGAAAGGATGTCTTTGGTCCAACTTTTTTTCTTATTTTATTTTTATACTTTATTTATTTTTTTCAGTGGCCTCTCTCGGATCCATTTTCGGGATCATTGCCACCTCATTTCCTTATTTTATTTTTTATAAATTTTTTTTTATTTAACTTTGGATCTACAATCAAGGGCCCAGCAATCTCGATCGGTTTACTCTTTTCCTCATTTATTATTAAAATAATTCTTTTTTTAATTCTTTTCTGTGGCTCTGGTGTTTGTATTGTTGACGAAAAGAGGCCTACAGAGCCTGGATTTATTGGTTTTTTTTTTATTTTTAATTATTTAATTTTATTTTATTTTGGCCTCAAACACTAGATGTTAATCGATGGCCTTAATTTTTATTTCTATTATTATTTTTAAGTCAATGAAATGCTATGAATCTTAATAGCAAATAATATTTCCACTCTTTTTTAAGACTATTTATTTTTTTTTTTTTTATTTTTTTTTTTTTTAATTATTCTATAAATCATTTTAAAGTTCAAAAGAGTAGAGTTTCTCCAGCAGGGTTCTTTCTTTCTTTCTTCTTATTTTTATATCAACTTTTATTTGGGTTCTTATAACCTCCTCCCTTATCTAAAAAAAAAATCAATTTTTATTTTTTTTTAATATTTTCCATTTTTTTCCGTGTCTGAAATTAATATTTCTTTTATATTTGATGGAAAATATTTGTTCTTTTAATTAGAAAACGGTCTATCTTGTCTTTGTGGGCCATAAAAAAAAAATAAATAAATATTAAAAAAAGCGACGCAAAATGTAGAGTCGAACCGGTTCGCCTGCCAATCCAAATTGGGCAACGTCGTCGAGGCGCCAGCCATAAACTATTCAGGCCAAAAAAAAAAACCAACACTCCATTCGATAAGTATTTTTTCTGCTTTTAATTGTACCCAGTGATCCGCTGGGGGTATAGACTAGACTGCAGCAGACTAGATTATTTCTAACTTAAGTCGGAGAGAAAATCAATAAAAAGAAGAGTAATAGTACTTCCTTGAATCTCTTTTCATCAAATTGATTCCAATTAGCTTTTTAGTGGCGAGAGGAAAATGCGAATTGAAATCGTAGGTAATTTCTAGTCGAAAACCCTGACCGCGGCCAACTTTCATTACGGTTTCTTCTAGCGCCATCCGGTTCTTGGTTCTCATGCGGCTATGGGGGAGCGACTGACCAAAGTTGGTAGCACACCGAAGATTGGTGGCAAGCTGCAAGTAGGGGCCAACAGGCGACTAATAGAACTATTACACATTAACGTATATGGAGCGTAGGCCGTTCCCATGGCATACAGATAGATACAGATACTCGTACTTGGAGATACTTCAGCGCAGCACAAACCTCCAACTCCAGCTCAGGTGTGGCAGGCTGGCTCCTTTTTCCAACTTATCGCTGAAGCACTTGAAGAAAAAAAAAAATATAACTCTTGGGACTCAAACTCAAACATTTTGAAGAGACACTCCTCTTTTCTCTCACTGCAGTCGGCAGCTCCTTAGATTTATGGAGCAGAGAGACAGACTCCGTTCGAGTTGGCTCATATTTGGGAAAAGGTGGAAAAGGCCAAGAGGCAAGGCACGGCACAGGTGTCTCTGACAAAGCCTAGCGGACTACAAATTATTGTGAGAAAAATCAGCTGTACTCGGGGGCTGAACTCTGATTGATTGACTGACTGACTGAGTGAATGACTGGCTGAATGGCATAGAAGCCAGTTAGCCAAGTTGAGTAACTGTTGTTACCGAGATTGTTTTGCTTTTGTCTCTGGTCTCTGGTCTTTTTCTTTTTAAGCCAAGAGAGTAGCTTGGAGTGGCAACCAATAGGAATTACGTTGAGATTGCCGGCGATTATCGGCGGGATTTATGGTGAGTGCCATTGATCATTCCTGGAAAGCGCCGCAACTGACAATCTTCAGTGGATTTTGAGCAGAATTAGAATACTAGTCACTAGTCACTAGTCACTAGCCACTAGCCTGCAGGCTATTGAACTCTCAACTTATTCGCAATTATTTGAGAGCCACCCCGCCCATCAGGCAAAGAAATTAAACACAAACCTGGCAATTATTAGCTAAATGAGTTTGCCCCTCGATGTATTGTGTTTTAGGGGCTTTTTTGTTGTAGTTTCTTTCATTTCTTGATTTGAATGGGCATCGGATTCAAGCTGCTTTTTCATTTGCATACAACACTGCCATCAGAGCCACCAGAGCCACCAGAGCCATCACAGCCATCCGACAATAAAGCAAATTGGCAGCCTACTTCACAACAGAAAAGGGAGTGAGCTGAGCTCCAGCTCCCCCTTTTCATTATTTTTATAATTCACCCCAGATCCCTGGGCAGATTAATTCATTCATTGGCATTCATTGATCTCCGGCCGGAGAAGAGGAGTCGTCTTTGTGCCTCTCCGCCTGTCACGCCCCCCACAAATGTTTACATTTCCAGAGATTCCGGGAACAAAAGGCCCAAAAGAACAGATCCTGCCTCCAAAATGTTTAATTATTCAAAGTAATTGGGCCTGAAATGTATGCTTCGTTGGGACACAGTAGACTATTCTTCCTCGAGTTAGAGTATTCACAAGTTCTTCCATATTTCCCCTCAAATCTTCATGTTCAGAAGCTTCGGAAGGCGGAAGTGTTTAACGAACATTAGCCAGCGACAGCAAAAGTCAAATAAAAATCACCAAACACCCAACAACAAGCCAGCCAAACAAAAAATGTAAATAAATACCTAAATGGTTGTAGTTTTTTTTTGTATTTTCTTCTTTTTGGTTAAACCCTCTGACTGAGCCAACAATTTATTAGCCAACCAGCCCAGGCTGCCGAAATATCTTTATCTCGCTCTTCACACCACCCATTTGATGTTTAAAGCCGACAGCCAACATGCACACAATCCGATCAAATCATAACCCCCTAAGCTCTGCGACCCCATGACCTCCTCCTCCTCCCTATTCCGATTTAAAAGCTAGTCTAAGCCTGAGCTTGGATTATTCCATAAGCCCTGTGAACCAAAAATGTTGCCAATTTCCAAATTTTTGAACAGAAATAAGGCCAACGGAGAGGACAACCACTTGCTCCACTAATTTTAGTTCAAATGGTTGACAAAAATAGAGAACTTGGTAGCCTTTTGGATCAATAGAGATAGCAGACTAATAGAGGATAGTTTTCATGAAACTTTTGCATCTAAAGTATATCGATAGTAGCTATCGATTGCTTCTAGTACTTCTTTCTTTTGAAGAATAGTTTGTAGAGAGTACTTGGTAGACTAGAGACTAACAAAAGAAGAGAGAATGGTATGCAAACTCAATAGATACTTTTGTTCAAGTCTCAGTTACACTTAAAGTATATCGATAGTAGCTATCGATTGCTTGTCATACAGCCCTGAATAAAAGCTTGCCTTTCCCGAAGAATTTGAGGAGAGTTGGTACTCTTTCTTTCTAAAATAGTTGGTAGAAGAACGAGAGAGAATTGTATGCAAAGGTAGTAGATATTTTTGTTTAAATCCCAGTTCCATTTGAAGTATATCGATAGTAGCTATCGATTGATCTTTCTTCGTAGTAATATTTAATAGTAATATTTTTTTCAGTACTCTTTTTCCTTTTAGAATACTTGGTAGAGAGTACATAGTAGACTAGAGACTAATAGATCGGAAAGTTAAGAGATATTTTGGTTTAAATCCCAGTTGCATTTTAAGCATAGCGATAGTAGCGATAGTAGTACCTATCGATTCCCTCTTATGCCTCCCGGTGCCAAAAAAAAAACCCTTCCACAAGCAGGCCATGACTTTTTCCTAAAATTTGAGGCCGTCCACAGACCCACAACTTTTATTCAGTTCAGTCTAGGGCTCTGAGGCGGAAACACCTCTAGCCATTGAACTCACTTTTATTTTATTTTTATTATTTTTTTTTTATTTTAATATTTTGATTTAAATGTTTTGATTGGCGGAGCAACGAGTGGCTCTCTTGTTCACCTGCTTCATCCAATGTTCTTCTTTGCTCCTTTACTTTTTAAATATTATTTATTTTTCTTTAAAGAGGGCCCCCTCTTGTTTATTTTTGATTTTTAATTATTTTTTTAATTACCTTTAACACGCCATCCCATTTGATTCAATTGATCCTTATACAATTATGCCAAACCCTGATTCCCTTATGTTGTTCAATTTTTTTCTGATAGTTTCTGCCTTGGGCCCTAAGCGGATAACGATTGGGTGCTCGGCCTTCCGATTCTCCTTTCCTTCTATACTTGGATGTTTATTTTATTTTTTAAATTTTATTATGTCCTGGCACCCTCTAAACATTCATCTAACAGAAAAGTTGCTCGAGAATGGGCTGTACTTGATTTTTATTTTAAATATTTTATTTTTTATTTTTTTCCCATGGCGTCTAGCTGAGCTGAGCGGTTTTCGCCATTGGGCTTCTGATTTTCTTAATTATTTTATTCTAATTTTTTATTTGCCAACCACTTGAGTCTTATTTTAATTTAGAGTCTCTAACAAAAACAAATCATATTAATATTTAAATGAGCTGTGGCTGTCATTGTGGCGTCAATATTTATGGGCTTAAAAGTGTTTAGTTTTGTTGGCCCCCAATCGGCCCAAAATGTATGCCTATTTGGTTTTTGTTTCTCTTCTTTTTTGTATTTTATTTTGTTTGCCTTTTGATCAGTTGGCCTTTTGACTGGAAGCGCATCCGTTGGGCTTTCGAATGCATCCACCACCAGAGGCGGGAGCTGTTGCCAAAGAGCCATTCTGCGATTTACATGAATTATGCGTGTCCCCTGGCTCTAAAATTCGAAATGCTCTTAAAGCTCCTATTGGTTCTCGGGTCTTGCATAATCTCCTAAAATTCGCTAATTCCCCTTGAAGCCATTCTGAGCGCCGGGCACTGAGAGAAATCTATACCTTACTTATTATTATTTTATTTATTTTTTATTCAATTTTTTTTTAGAATAATATTTGCATTCAAGTACAAGCCTTTTTATTAATGAAGCTTATACATTTTCTATTTCCTTATTATTTTTTATTATCTTTTATTTTTTTTTTTTGTGTACTTTTGGGCGTGGGAATCTTGAAAGCCACCGAATCTAAGCAACCAACAAATAAGAACAAAAAAAGCTTAAAATAATAACCCATGGATGAGAAATACAAGCCAGAGACGAAAATATTAAATCATACAGGAAGTTGTGATTAAGTTCGAGTGTCTCATGTGGACTTGTAGACTTTATTTCAAAGACTTTTCATTTTTGTGATTCCTCATCAAAGTTCACCGAATTGTAGTTGATGAAAAAAAATTAAATTTTAATATTTTAATAGAGAGACTTAAAAGTTATCTCTTAAAAAAAGAGTTACTTAATTAGAAAGCAACCAGAAAATGGCAAATGGAAGTGTGGAAATCTCGACAGCAACCAGAAAGGCGACAAAACTGGGCTGCTGCGCATTTTAAGTCACTTTTCGAAGGGGGTTTCGAATAAAAAAAAATACAAAAATAAAAACTGTGTCTATGGCGACAAAAAGAGGCGGAGCTTGTGCCGGAAAATGGGTTTTTGGTTTCGGTTACGGTTTTTACACTTTTGCCTCCTTCATTTTTTATTTTTTTTATTTTTTTTAAGGTGCCATGACAACGTGTCGTCGAGTTGGCTTTAAGCAAAAAAAATACAAAAAAAAAAAAGAAATACAAATCACAAAAGGTTGCCCATTTAAGCCGATTTCGGAAGCCACTCATATTCCGGGATTACAAATCAACTTGGCCATCATTAGTGAATCAGAAAATCAGCTTCTGTCCATTCTCGGAGGCAGATTTTCTTCGCTTATTTTCCAGTTTCCAGCCTCCGTTCAAAATGTCAATTCGTTGCCCTTTTCCGAGAACTTGAATGCAAAAGTGGAATTAAAAGTTGGCCAATAATTAAATAACAGTTACTGGCTGCTAATCTCTCCGCTTCAAGTTTTCCTTCCACTTACCAATCCAATCATTTAAGCGCCAAGACATGACATATTCGTGCTTGGGGCCAGCGAGCGGGCCAAGAAAGGTAACTTTTTTTCAAAGAAAGAAATGACCAGTTGGGGCAGATTTTGAAACATGATTGATTAATTGAGTGACGGATACAGTGGTCACTCCTTTGAAATGAAATGGCTATTTAAACACAACACCAAGAACCCGAACCCGAACAAGAACGACAACAGTATTAATTATTACACGGCCTTCGAATCGACGAAGAATCGCTCCAGGCACTCTCCATTCTTTTAATCGCTTCCAAGAGAATTCGAGAAAATGCTGCGATGAGTCAAGAAGTGACGGATGAGTCCCCGGAGGCCCCCAGAAGTTGGTCTAATAATACCCACAGTGCCACAGAGCCAAAGCGGCCAATGAAAGTTCTTCTTCCACCAACAATTGGATCTCAATTAAGTCAAAGATGCATAAACTTTTGATGGGAACTCCGGGGGAGTGGGTTGGAAATAAACGGAAGCCATCGGGGGGAATGGGGGAATTAATGGGAGACTAAACGATTTCGATATATATCGATAGGTTCAATTATTTGTTGTAATAGAGTGCCACGAAATCCATTTTTTTCTCCCAAGAAGAAGCAATGAAAGTCTGCTCAACAAAGGCAGGGCGGCCTATAGACTTTATCGATATATATCGATAGGTTTAAGGTATAGTAATAATAGACTAAAAAAACTCCTACCGCATTTCTATCGAAAAATAGTAACAAAAACTGAGTCTTGTCCCTCAATCCAAATAATTATTCAGTTTCTGTTGGAACTCAGAGCTCAACAGTCCTAAAGGCTCTTATTTCCTTATTTTCTTTTTTCATTTAAATTTTTTACTTATTTTTTATGGAGAAGGAATGGAATTAATTCGCTGCTCCTGCTCATCCTCCAGCTGTCGCACTGATTTTCTTATTTTATTATTTTTTACTTCTTTTATTAAATATTTTAATAAATAAAAAAATGGTCCTCCTTATGGTGGTGGTGGTTACTGTGCCACGATTTGTGCTCTTATTTTCTTATTTTAATTTTATTTTAATGCCTTTTGAGTTCTGATGATTAAAAATGAATAAAATTGTGGAAAATACTAGAAAAGGGTGGCTCCCCTTCGGTTAATGGTCCGCAAAAGGGGGGTCGTAGGGTCATAAACATTTTGCGGCCCAATGATGAATGGACATGTGAGGTTTTCTCTTCCGGAAAATCGACGCTACCCCCTTTTCCAGGGGGTGGGCAGCTGGCTGGCTGGCTGGCTGGCTAGTGGAGTTCCAGCTGTGCTGTAGGTGCCACAGCAGGAGGCAAGGATAATAAATTTGACTGCTTGCCTTCCAAAAAAAAACAACCAAAAACATAGAAAGGGGGGGAAACTATAACAAAAGCGAGAACTGAAAATGGAACAGGATTCTCTGTGTTTCTCCCACGCCCCCCCCCTCATTGAATTCCCACCCCCCCTCCATTTGTTGGTCAAAAATAATAAATTTGTTCAGGTTAATAGAGTTATTTTAATTTATGTGATTTCATGCGGTTTTCGTGTGGCTTTTTGCAAATGCGACCCGTTGTTTATTTTCCCAACTCCACCCCCTTAACTTTTTCCCATCCACCACCCCCCTCCCCGCCCATCTCAATTAATGACACAACAAGTTTCCACCCATTGATCATTTTTCCAAATGACATTTATTTTCTTTTTTTTTTTTGAAGTGCATTGTAGTGTGTTTTGGGCCAAAATGATGATTTAATTGTTCGGACTCTTCTTTTGGCTGGTTTTCTTTATGGATTTTATATAATTTAGCAGCGAATCGGTACGAATATTTATGGGGACAACTGTAATTGGCTTTATGGCTCATCTGACGGCACTTGGGCGGAGCATTGTGGTTTGTGCTGGAATGGCATTTATTCCTGAATTCCATAATTGAAATCCATCTACGACATTAATTAGAAATTTATTTGAAATATTGGTAGTACTTTTTTATTAATTTCAGGTGGAGTTTTAAATAGTTTTAGTTTCTGGGATAAGACTTAATAATAAAAAATATTTTTAGAAGTGTTTTATATTTTTTTCATAGGCTTTGAAGTATTTTAAGTGTTTAAAAAAAGATTAATTAATAAATATAAGCATTTTATAAATATTTATAGAGATAATAAAAAATATAAACTAAATAACTTCATCAAAAGTTCAAAGAGTGTTTTGAAATTCTATTAAATCTTTAAGAAATTAAGTTAAAAAAAGTCAGCTTAAAGAAAACATATTTTTGGTTGAAAAATCCAGAACCTCCTTTTTAAAAATCCATCCAATTCTTCATCTCTAAGTCCTCTAAGTCTTCATCTCAAGAAAGTCTTCAAAAAAAAATCATTAAAAATATTTCAATACTTTGTCTATTTTTCTTCCAAAAAATAATTCCAAACCCGGCCTTAAAGCTCCCAACCCAGGACTACCTATTTTCTGGAGACCTTGGAGCATCATTTCGATTCCAATTATGCGAAATCATTTTTCAAGTTCGCATCGCTGCTTTCGGCACGCGACAGAAATTAATAATTGAGGAGCCTCATACGTGGCAGGATGGATGGATTGCCAGATGGATGGATGGACCATTTGCTAAATTGAAAGCAGCAGCTGATGGGGAATCGCTCGATGGCGACGATAATGATGATGCCCAGTCAGACACAAAGTGGCAAATCAATTTCGTTTCACTTTGATTGTGTATGCAAATCTTGGCTGGGCTGGGGGAGTATGGTTCTACAGCCAGAGAGAGGGAGAGCTGCTGCATGTTGCATGCAAATTAAGTGCAACACTCGCCATCAGCATTCGCCACTCAAATTTGAGAGCTCCCAACAGCTCCAACAGCAACATCGTTGTGATTTTCATTGTGGGACAGGAAGTGCAACCGAAGATTTGGAGCCCCACCTGGTACCTGGTACCTGGTACCTGGTCCTGCTGCTCCTCCAATGTGTGAATGAATAAATCCCCTCCGATTTGTGCAACAGGATGCAGTGCGATTACGCAGGTGAGCAGGTGAAAGCTTCAGCCTCAGTTTCAGTCTCAGTCTCAGCTTCAGCTTCAGCTTCAGCATCGGCAAGTAAAGCAAAAAAAAAAAAGCAAAAAAAAAAATCGAAAAGAAAACCCGCTCGGAAAATGCCCATTTTTTCGCCTCTCCATTTTCCAGGCCTATTACACAAAAGTTTTTCGCAGATTAATGGCTTGCAGTTTTTATTCAACTATTTGTTGCAATAATAGACAGGTTTATCAATCACTAACTTCAATCAATCACAGTTTATTTCGTTCTTTTGGAAGCGGTCTCTGGGGAAGGCCTAGGAAGCCCCTACGACCCACTATCAAAGGCTATATCTTTATGACCTTCCACCCGATCCTCAAAAGGGATAACTTAAAACATTCGTAGGACGATTATCTATCAATCCCCATCAAAATCTGGAGACAGAATATTTTTTAGATTTTTTTCTACAATTTTCTGGGGAGTCCCCTTAAAAAATTCATGGTATGCCCCATATGACCCCGATCGGAGGCTATATCTCCGCCAATTCCTATCCGATTTCTAAAAGGGATGACTTAAAAGATTTGTGGAACGATTCTCCATCGATCTGCATCAAATTCTGAGAACAAAATATTTTTGAGATTTTTTCTCAAATTTTCTGGGGGTTCCCCTTCAAAATTTCGAAAAATGCATGGGGAGCCCCATATGACCCCGATCGGAGGCTATATCTCCGCCGATTTCTATTCGATTCTTAAGAGGGATACCTTAAAAGATTCGTAGGACGATCTGGGAATAAAATATTTTTTCGATTTTTTCCAACATTTTCTGGGGGGGTCCCCTTAAAATTTTCGAAAAATGCATGGGGAGCCCCATATGACCCCGATCGAAAGCTATATCTTCGCCAATTCCTATCCGATTTCTAAAAGGAGGACAATTCTCCATCGATTTGCTTCAAAATCTGAGAACAAAATATTTTTTAGATTTTTTCTCAAAATCCCCCTTCAAGATTTCGAAAAAAAGGGTCATAACCCCCATGACCCCGATGGAAGGCCATATCTCTGCCAATTTCTATCCGATTTTCGAGAAGGATACCTTAAAAGACTCGTAGTTTGATTCGCTACCATGTTCTCACCCATTTGCCAACCCAGTTGACCTCCAAAAAGTGATTTGAATCAAAATTTGGAATAAGAAAGACCCGAAGGCTCGCCCCGTACGAAAATAGAACCAAAGACACGCATTGTATCGATTGCTGTCGCAGATCCTAAGAATAGAAGGGCCCTGGGACCCATAATTATAATAAATATTTCAAAGTAGCCTCACAGCGAGACAGGCGTGAGAACTTGCCTGTTCAGCTGTCTGTCTGGCTCTTTTTCTGCAATTATATAATTAATTATTAACTGCAGACGGAGGGGGAGGGGATGGAGGAGAAAATTGTCTGCGGCATGCAAGCTTAGTGCCTTCGATATCCCGACGGGCAATGACAACTGATGGCTTCTATCCGGATTTTAGGTCACTCTTTCATTTGTTAAGTCCGGACATTTCAGTTGGCTGCCACAATACACACAATATCCGTAAGATACAACCTCTTTAGGAGGGGCAGCCTCTAGTGTGGCAAGCATTTCAGCTCCGAAATGGAAGAGAAACCCAACGCACTTTGTTGAAACAAAAACCTCGTAAATTTTCATAATTGCATTGGACACAACATCTCGCAATGGTTATACTTTATTTCGGCCAAATGGGAGGCAGGGAGGGAGGGGGCTAGGGGGTCTCGGCTTAAGACTAAACACGATTTCCTGTTTCCCGCCCAGCCGCCCTCGGGGTCTGGCAGCGGCGGCAACAACGTGTCGTATGAGCAATGTCGTCTCCGCACAGAACTCGAGGCGGATGTGTAATCATTTTATCATATTACCCGTACCCGTAGCCGCATCCCCCTTTGGAAGAGCGTGGAATGGCAGCCCCCCCTTTTTTTCGCCCATATCCCGTAACCGTATCCGAAACCGTAACCGGTAACCGTAGACGGGGTCTTCTGGCCTGTTGGCCAGTACTTTGCGTTAGTTGTTGCTTTTCTCTTGGATACCCTTTGTAAGCCAGAGGGTTTTGGGCTTTTTTCGGGTTTAGGCTAGTATTTTAAATACTATTTAAGACGATAATTATTTATATTCATTTTATTTTTATATTTTTTTTATATTTAAAAAAGGTCTTTTAGTTGAACCTTTACTTAGACTTCTTCAAAAGTCTTAGTCTTCTTTTTTTGTTAAAACATCTTCGGGAAGAACTTCTTTTAGATAGTTTCGGATATCGTATATCGTATATCGTATAGTATCAGGTATTGTATAGTAACAGGTATTTTATAGTACCGGGTATCGTATAAGTGATACCTGATTATACAGTATCATTCATTGTATAGTACCGGGTATGGTGTAGTTCTGAAGATCGTGTAGTTCCTCTTATAGTTTCTATAGTTATTTCGTATAGCTTCGTATCTTGTATCGTATAAGGATCAGGTATTCCATAGTACCAGGTATCGTATAAGTATCAGGTGCTGTATAGTATCATTCATTGCAAAGTACCGGGTATCGTGTAGTTCTGAAGATCGTTTAGTATCGTATAAGTATCATACGTGGGTATCTTGTAGTATCGTATCTTGTATCGCATAAGAATCAGGTATTATATACTATCTTTCATTGCGAAGTACCGGGTATCGTGTAGTTCTGAAGATCGTTTAGTATCGAATAAGTACAAGGTATTTCATAGTACCAGGTATCGTATAAGTATCAAGTACTGTATAATATCATTCTACGCATAGTACCGGGTATCGTGTAGAATATCGTATCGTGTCGCATAGAATATATATAGTATCTTGTATCGTTTAGGTATCATTTATTAGAATAGTACCATTTATCACCGTTAATCGGAAAGCACCATTTATCGTATAGTATCGGATATCATCTATCGCCATAGGACATAGCACCGGGTATCATATCGTCCGGGTAGCATCCCATACTACCATGTAACTATGGGAGCTATCGTTTAATGCCGAGTATTGTATACTACCAACTATCGCATAGTACTAGGTATTGTATCATAGTGTATAGTACCGAGTACCGAATAGTATCGAATAGCTATCGTATAGTACCAGCTATCGTAAGTACCGGCTATCAGATACTACACATTTGTTTGTTTTTAAACATTTTAATATTCAAACTCACGTTGGAAGCCTCTACCTCTAGCCCCTTGATGGAAAACCCTCCTTCAGACAGTACCAGGTATCGTATAGTCGTCTTACCAACCGTTAGATGGCCCTTTCTTGTGGCTGTTTGGCCCCGAAGGCCACGTTTCGCTCGTTAAGTTCCGTCGTCATCGCTTGTTGGTCGTTGATGGCGGCGCAAATTCAATTAAATTAAATACATGGCAACGGCCAGTAGTGGCAGGGCAGTAATATTAGAGGGCAGAGGCAGTGCGACCACCAGGGGTGGAGGGAGATATTTCGCACAGCAGCCTCAGAAGCTCCAAAAACGAAAGACATACTAAACCAAGAAGAGGAAATGCGGCAGAAGACCTAAAAAAAAAAAAAGAACCAGAGAGGCGGTGTCTTGGTCTTTGCATTTAAATTTCCGCTGAATTGCGTTTGTTTGTCGGTTCGGCCGCCGCTTATAAATCTTAATTAATTAAAATACTCACAACAATGAGCAGGCCAGGCCAGGGGCCAGGGAATTTCACTCTTCGTTTTCGACAAGCTGGAAACTTTCCCATCTTGGCAGCTTGGCAACTTGGCAACTACAAGCTAAAAAATAGAGTAAATGGAAACTAAGGCCTAAATGACATTGGAGGTTTCATAATTCATAAATACTTCCATATCAGTTGCTATTTAATTTCCTTGGAAGACTCTGCCTCCAACTCCAACCTAATTATTTTCCATTCAAATCACCAACTCGACACTCAATTTCGAGGCATTATCGCAGCCACACATTATGCTGCGCTGTGTCGTTTTTATTTGTGGCTCGTCGGTTGGTGGCAAGCACTTAAATTTGCCCTCAATTGCGGCTCTGATGACGAACTTCCTAATAAAGTTATTAAGCGCCAAGTTAACAGCAATTACAAGCTCCTCTCCAGTCTCTGTCAACGCTGGCGACTCTTCAACTTCAACTTTATTTTATTTATTTTTAATTTTTTTTTTTTTTTTCATAAAAAGTAAATAATATTTTTGTGGTCATCCCATCGGCTCATCATCAAACGCCCCAAAGAACAGTTAGCCTTTGCCTTTCTGCCTTTTCATCATCTTTTTTATTTTATTTTTTGTCATATTTTTATTTCTCTTCCCTCCGTTTTTCTAATCGAAATGATTTTGCTTAATTCATCTTAATTAGAAGCCCAGAAAGGCGAAACTCAAAAGTTTGCTGACCGTTTTCCACTTCTCCCAGAGATCTCATCGCTTCTCATCTCTTCTCTCAGTTAAAAAATAAAAAAAAAATCATAAAAAAATAATAGAGGCGAGGCTAGTAGTAGCTCGACAGCTATTTATTTTAATTTTAATTTTCGCCTTTTCGCAATGCCCGTTAGTTCCAAAGAACTTCTCCAAAAAGCCAAATAATAATCAAGATGAGCCCCAGCCATGGGGGGGTCTTTAAGGTTCTTAACTTTTCTTCTTTTTATTTTTATTTTTTTATTTTTTTTTTTCTAAATTCTATTTAAGACTTCAAGAAGAAGCAAAACCGGAAATCGCAACGGAAGTCTACATTTCATTGGCAGGAATTTGATATTCCATCGATAATTGGATCGTTCTTCTTGTTTTTATTTCTGACTCGGAGGGATAATTAAAATCGGCATCAAGTTTCATTTTTTAATGTGATTTTCTCTTTAAAAAAACAGACAAAAATTATGAATGATTTAAGGACTATTTTTAATCTTATTTTTAGAAAAATAATAGCCTCTCCTAGTTGGTTTTTAGAAGCTTCGACTAGACTTTCATAAAAAGAAGGATTGAACTCCCCTAACTTCTCTAAGATTTTTTATTTTAAGAATTTTTTAAACTATATTTTTAGGAGAACAAGTATCTGTAGTAACTGTTTATCTTTCCCAGAGAAAGGCCCAATCATACAATTTGAAAACTCCTTTTCGTTTTCGAGTCACTTAAGTATTTGCCTGCCACAGGATTTGTGTTCTGTCAGCGTGGAGAACCGCAAAGTTAGTGTCTTGTGCTGCCACACAGCCAGGATAAGCCTGAACTTATCTCCGGGCATACTCCAGTCACAAATATATATATATATACTATATCTATATATATATATAGTATGTCTGTAGGTCTTTGGAGAATTTTGAGATACGCAAGTGGAAACTTAGCGCCATAAACTGGCGCCAAATCATTCGCAAGTCTCAATGACACCTGCACGAATTGTCGTGTAACACTTTGATTTTATTTCTTATTTTTTTTCATGTCAGTTTCTCTTGTTGCTGTTGTTGTTGTGGTTGTTGTTGTGTTACCTGTCTCATAGAAACCGAAACGTAAACGCAAACTGTGAGATACAGATACAAATGTATCTCGGCAAACGAGAAGAAATATTTTTTCATTTTATTTATTTATGTTTTGAGGCAACAACGGGTTTTCGGAGCGACCACGCGACATATGCGCTACAGGGGCGTAGGGTGGAGGAGGTAGAAGGGGGGCAGGCAGGGTGGCCAGGGGGGTGGTGGCCAGTTCCACCAGTTGTTGTCTCCACAGACAAGTCAAAAATGTTGGTCGCGTGGGCGTTGCGTCTTCAGACAACAAAAACGAAAACCTGTGCCACAAGTCTTGGCCATAACTTTGCATTTTGTTTTTATTTTTATTTTTTTTTATTTTGACTCAAAACAACAAAAAGAAAAACATTAAATGACAGAGAAAAATGCTAATAACAAAGACAACAATAACAGAAACAAGAGGCTGTGGGGAAACAAGTTTAAATGTAAAAATGAATCAAAAATAATTTAAAATTAAAAATAAAATTTAATTTTAATTGAATGCAAGAAACAAAAAAAAATAAAAACAAATCTGTAAACAAAATGCTTTAGCTTTTTATTTACATTTTTTAGCACGCGGCTACCGCCCAATCGACCGAATGGCGCTGCCACATAATGTACGGCTATTGAAGGAATAGAGTAGGAGTGAGGTGTATGGTTTCTCCGAAAAGGCGTTTAGAATGAAGGATTTATGACAGAAAGCAGAGCCAAGTGGACTACCATTGTACCCTTAAGGGATCATGATCCTTACAGTGGGTAAGGAGTAAAGGACAAAGGTCTCTAGTCCTTCTACTAGGAGCGTTTAAGTTTAAGAAACTACCATAAGCCATGCCTCTGCAGGTCTAATATTTTCAGCCTTATTTTTAATATTTAATCCTTAACACTAATCTAAAAACTATAAAAGCCACTAACTACTAAAACAAAACTAAAACTATTTATTTAGTTGACTTTTGTGGTACAAAGACACTGAATTAATCAGAAAACTATAGACTTTTTATAACCTTTTCATATAGCAGTCTGGCTATTTCTCAAACCTGACCATTTATCGGCCCAGACCTCGTCCTCTGTTGCCACAACACTGATAGCCACCAGTATTGCCTCTGAACAAAAATACTTAATATTAATCTGAAAATTATAGCCGCATTTCATTGTGTCTCTTGATGATCTCTGCCGTTCGATTTATTTATTTCCAGTGGCTTTGTTTGTCGCCAAAAGCTGTTTAGCTATTCTTTTGCGCATTTGGTTTTAATTTGGAGTTGGATTTGGATTTGAATTTCGATTTTTAGTCGAATCTCTGGCTTTGTCACTTAACTAACAGAGTCTTTATTGCACTTTTGTGTCTGTTGGCCAGCCAGCCGTTTTCGGTCGCCATTGGATGGCCGATAGCCGGCAAATTGAAAATTGTAATAAATTATTTGGCGGGTGAGGTGGGTGGGTGAGAAAATCAATTATCTAATTGTAGTCGGTGTGTGGGCAACAGATTTGGCCAAAAAGATGCCCAAAGCCACAGCAAGCCATAAACTGATGACTCAACTGCGTCGACCTGGCAGTTTTTGTCAATTTATTAATTTCCCCCACCCCAACCCCCCCTAATATCTGTCGGAAATAAATCTCTTTCGAGCTCGAATTAGCCCGCTTATCAGCGTCGAATTATTTAATTTGAAAATTTCCAATCTGAATGCAAATAGTTTGTGACACCAAC
This sequence comes from Drosophila monieri, assembly GCA_035047585.1. Taxonomy (NCBI): domain Eukaryota; kingdom Metazoa; phylum Arthropoda; class Insecta; order Diptera; family Drosophilidae; genus Drosophila; species Drosophila monieri. Next base: position 5,287,992 of record JAWNPJ010000061.1, on the reverse strand, counting down.
CACGATTTATTGTCCCAAAAAAATAAAAATATATATTTTAATGTGTTTGAGAAAAGGGTTGTGTGGTCGTCTCCCAGAAATGTTAACACTATTTATTAATCGAGCCAGCCAGGGCAGGGCAGGCCGGGCCATTTGTTATATTTCTTCGAGGGGAGATCAAAGACAAAAGGCTGTCCCCGGAGCATCTGGAATTAGTCAGTGTTCGAATTTGGCACAACTGCCATAAATCACGCCCCAGACCAGATTTTATTTCGACTCAGATTCGCCATCAGAATTCGGACATTCCTCTGTCCGACACTCTGTTTCGTCACTACGTTTTGAAATAATGAACGAGGTGACGAAGTCCCTCCAAAAACTTATAAATTACAGGTTTTTATTTTATTTTTTTTTTAAAGCCGATATTAGAGACATTTATTCCGTATGACACCTTAAGATGGCTCTGAGATATATTTTTGGGGACCATTTAAAGTAGCACAGCGATTTGTAACGCCGCCTCGCGACTTGTGTGGGAAAGAGGTTGTCAGTTTGGATTTATTTTTGGAACCAGCGGGGCTTCGGCATCTCTTGCATTTTGCATTGTCTTGTCTGAAGGTCGAATGGGTGTTTTATTTTCTGTTTTTTTGTTGTTAGTTTGGGCGCCCTGGCGGCTTAAACGAGATTTGAATAATTGCAATGTCGAGAATTTGAATTTGTGATGTGTGTGCGGTGGCGGTGGCGACGGCAGTGCCGGCATTAAGCTGACAATAATAGTGGAAGATCCGCTGGCGAAACAGTTGACAAATTGCATCCGAAAATGGGTCACAAAACTAGGAAATTTTTTAGACTTTTTCGGTTGAAAAAGTTGAAGATTTCCTTAAAGTTTTCAATCCTTGATGGCCTCACCTTTGCCAAAAAAACACAACTGCCCACCATCATTAGTTATTCCCAAAAGCCTGAACAAATCTTATCGGAAGACAGGCCGGAAAATATACAAAACATAAGCCAGAGACCGAGACGCTGGACCCAGCCCAGAAATCCTTCTTATCAGCCAAGTGTCAGGCCCGCCGAAAACATTATCCAAAAGCCCAGAAACCACAGCTCCTTGCCGCCCAGCCCCTCCGGTGCATTGTCTCTCACATTTAACCTTTTTTTCGGTGGCGTTTCGAAATTGAAAGTTTTTTTTTCATTTTTTTTTCTGCTAGCTGGGGCTGGTTGCGGCGGTGCCGAAACTGGTTTGTTTTTGGCCAAAATAAAAACAAGAGCCAGCAGCTAGCGGCTAACTGCCAGCAACTGCAACTAGCAGGGGCAGTGGGTTCGAAACTGAATGCAGGATTTCATTTTTTTTCTCTTTTTTTTTTTGCAATTTTTTGTTTATAAAATAAATAATTTAAAGTAATAGGACAGGAAATAAAATATTATTAGTTGTGAGATTATTAATTATTTATTAATTATTTTTTTTAAGGTTTTTTAATAAAAAATATTATTTATTTATTTTTTATAGTTAATACCTCCCCTTTTTTTATTACCAAAAACCACTGCCTTTGGACCAACCTTAAAATTTCCACATTTGGAGGATCTTTTTGGCCAACTTTCGGTTCGAAGATTTTGGTTTTATTTTCGGGTTTACGGTTTCAGTTTTTGGCTTTGGCTTTTCAGTTATCGCTGTTATTTTTTCACATTCGCATTCGCATTTATTCTCAGCCTGGTTTTCAGTTTTTTTTTGTATATGTTGCATTGTGTGCACCCCTTGCCACAACTAATTTGTGGGCACCTCTCCTGTCAGAGCAGCGGCGGCGGCAACCGGGAGACGTGTAATTGCCTTGGCAGTTGGCCGACGGGGGCGTGTTGCCACTCCCAATTACCCAGTTTTCCACTTTTTCGGTTTTTCCTATTCGTATTTGTATTTGTGTTTTGTATTCGAATTTTCCAACACGTTTGATATTTTTCTTCTTTTTTTTTTTTTTGAAGAGGAGGAGGAGGAGGTGGAGGTGGGCCTCCTCTCAGCTCGTTTTTGGGGAGCAACTTTTTGCAAAATTATTTTGGGCGCTCTTTGGCCTTTAGGATATAAAAAAAAAATATATAAGCGATGATGACGCATTCACCTGTCGGTTAACTAGGCCCCCCCTTTTATTTCTAAAGCCTCTCCTCATTAAATTCCTCTTCCCTTTGTGGCGTAACTCTCGGATGCATCTGATGACCTCATCTCTTTAGCTGCATCTGCATCTTGACTCTGTCCATCTGGCTGTCGGCCTGCCTCGTTTAATTGCACTTTAATTAACTTGCATTGTTCAAAGCGACGTGTCGTTGGCTGTCACCCCTGTTAGTACCCCCCCTGGCTGTCTACGCCCCTGTCGTCCCCCCCTTTCTTTTTTTTTTTGTAAGGAAGAAAGTGCGGTAGCTGTCAGTTGTTGTTTTTATTTGTTTAAAAAGTGTTGCTCTGCAGTTGGGCTCAGTCCGCTTCAATGTATCTGCATCTGCATCTGTGTATCTCCATCTGTGTATCTCCATCTGTGTGTGTGTGTATCTGTGAGCTGTTTTGAATGCCAACTCAAACAGTCAAGTGTCGTGCAGTGAACTGTCAATAGAGTGTACCAACATTTCGCTCTGGCAAATAGAAAGAAAAAAAACACAGAAACTCCTTTTTTCGTTCTGGACTTTTGTTACTTTTGGCCCCCAACCGATTCCAGACGAACCAGACAGAAAAAAAAGGTATTTTTTATATAAATAAACCTAAAAAAAAAAATAATAAATAAAAAATAAGATAATTGAAAAAGACTACTCCATTTCATTCTCATTTGGTTGAAAAGGAAATTCTTTGTAAATGGGGAAATCTTCTAAAAATAAGAAATTTTAGAAGAAAAAATATTTATATTTTTTATTAAGATAAGTTTTAAGTTTTTGTTTCTAAAAACAAGCCTTCTAAAAAATTCTATACTATTTTTTATCAAAAACTTCCAAGAAATTGTTTTTTTAAAAGAGACTTTTTAATCTTTTTTATCCATTTTTTAAGACTCTCTTTTTCAAAAACTTCTCTTAAGTGAAATCACTAATTTTTTATACAATTTTCTATTAAAAACTTCATTAAATTAATTTCAAAATAATTTCCCAAGCAACTCCTCTAATTAAAGCTTAAAATTTCCTCTAAAACTCCCAACTCTTGGCGCTTTTTGGGGTGGCTTTGGGGTGAACCTGCCGAGGGAGCTCTAGTCTGGGGCATCGCTAATGAGACCACGTCTTGGTCTTGGAGCTCTCCTAAGGACCTTCCGGGAACCGAACCGACTTGTCCTTGTTCTGGCTACAACTTCCTGCTCGGCATCTGGATTTTGCTTTTGTTCTTCGCAGACTCACCACCCCCTACTTTTATTTTCACCCCCTTGCAGCCAGGACCCCCCCTTATCCGACTTATCCGTTTCATTGAGGGAACTCTCGCTGTGATTTATTTTATGAATGAAGTCAGCATTTCATTCATTCGCTTTCTGGCTAAATACTACGACTGAGCGAGAAAAAAAAGCAAAGGGGGTGGCTGAGTGGGTGGGAGGGAGAAAGAGAAGGAAAAAAACCCCAGGACATGCAACGGTATGCATAAGGATATGCGCTTCCGTCTTTGGGTATTCCTGGTCGTGCTACTTTTTTTTTTGCTCTCTTCCTTTCTCGTCCTGGGCTGCCAATTAAAATGCCACCGCCAGGCACATGTGAGTGAGTACACCCCCTTATGGCGGAGTGGGCGTGGCAGAGGGCAGCCCACAGGACCTGTCTAGCTCAATTTGCCAAAGCAGCCGCGACGATGTCGCAATGATGACGAGGGCGAAGGGGTGCAGAGAAGGAGTGCAGCGAAGGATCTGCCAGCAGGACCCCCCCCTTTTTTTTAATGACTGTAAATCAAGCGTACTTTGCATTTTTGCAATCCGCCACATCCTGGCATCCTGCAGGCAGTTCCACATCCTGCCAACACTAGGCACCAAAAATAAATTTTTAATCTTAAAAAAAAGTGAAAATAAATAATCACCAAAATGTCCTTCAAACTTGATATCCTTCCTTAATTACTCCTTCTTTTTTTTAAGCCATCTCTCGTCCAAGAACTAAGTGTAAGCCTGTAGTACAGTGTGGCCTGGATTGGGGCAACAAACCCGTGTGACATGCGGCTCGAACTTTCAAGAGCCTTGACTGACTTGCAGACTTCCGAGTCCCCACCCGCCTCCGTGGCAAAGTGTGGGCTCAGCTTGTGGGCGTCGCAAGGGGGCGTGGCCAATTACCATTTGGACTTTCGACAGGGTGCCCCCCTTAGAAGCCGGCAATCAAAGGCAAAAATGACTCGACAATTAAAAAATGAAGAAAACCAAACAATATATTAGAGATGGTAGATATTTTGCGATAAATCGATAACACTAATGTGACCAGCTTTGAAAATAACTCAAAAGAGTGCAGCAAATAGGCTTTAAAGCTAAGACAAGTGTGACCAGCTTTCAATACAACTAAAATACCTGCAGTAAATAGGCTTTATAGCAGATTTCAGTGTGACCAAGTTTGAAAATGACTCAAAAGACTGTCGAAAATTGGCTTTAAAGCTAGTATCAGTGTGGCCAGTTTAGAAACTAACACAAAAGCCTTATTATTAACCATTTTACAACACTTTTTATTTGAAGCCAATTAAAAATACCCTACTTCTTGTATAGAGTATCACCCTCATAGATATATTCTTAGAAAAAGGGTTTCCCCCGGCTTTTGGGCTCGAAATGAGTCACGTTGCAGCCACGGACCGGAAGTGAATGATGCAGAAAAAGGCAAAACAAACACAAAGGACACACAAAGTCCACCCCCGAGGAGTCAAGGAGACGTTGTGACGTTGACAAATGCCTCCGAGCTCCAGGACTCTAGAATCTACAGCCCAGAAAAAGGGATCTGTCTGCAGGGGTAGCTGCTTTTTGTATTTTTTTTTCTTTTTAGGAAAAGGTGTGGGGTTTTTTTGGGGTGGCCGTGAGTCAGACGATAATCAGTGCACCTGCGTCTGGGCACGCGACTTTATTTTTTTCTTTACTTTCGAAAAAAAAAGGCTCTGTGAGTCAACCAACCGGAAAATGTCGAACCCCACCGATAAGGTTTAGGAATTATGCAACCAGGCTAGCTATGGGACTATCACAGCACTCTACTTTAATTGAGAAAAGATCAAATACGAGTAGTACCTGGTAGTAGTGGCTGACTTTAATTTTTGAAGCCAAAGTCTCAGTGCAATTAATTGAAATTTTCGAACAATATAAATGGTGGGTCGACTTAATTTATGGCAAACAGTTTCCACCTCCATTGGCAATGTTGCAAATTAGAAAACCGTCAAATTGTGAAATTATTGACCAAATACTGTGCACAAATTTCGCGGAAAATCATAATCCACAACCCGAAAAGTCCCACCTCCCCCTCAACAAACCATTTCCCTACCTCGTGCTGTCACATTACAAGGCATTTCCCATAAAAATGTTGAACATTTCGCTGTTTGGCTTTCAAATGATTAAGCTTAAACAAAAAATTAATTAAGCACAGAGAAAAAGCATCATCAATTCTATTCAGAATCGAAAAAAAACAAAACTATTTGTTCATGATGCATATTTTTGGGTTAAGATTATTGTATTTTGTGGCATTATTATTATTATTATTATTCTAGCGAAGCATTTCTGACTAAATAATATATGACACAGAAACCAAACGAGTGCCAGCGACCGTGGCCCAAAAATACGAGGTGAAAAAATAGCAAAATACGAAATTAATTTATCGAATTGGCATTATTGTTCAGTGGCAGTGGCAGTGGCAGTGGCAGTGGCAGTGGCAGTGGCTGTTCAGGTAGCCAGGTTCGAATTAAATGAGTGCTTTTCAATTTATGGTTTTTCGGCTAACGTCCTCTTAGTCCCCAAACACAAAAAAGTGTCCAATATTAAGCACAAAAACTCCTGGCTGGTAATTATACGAGTTTATGGAATTTTAATCATCAAAATATATTGTTTTTTTTATAGTTTTTTCCAAACTATAGTGTTGGCTGGGAATAATCGCCAACAAGAAGCATAGGCCAGTGTTGGTAAAGTCTATTTCTTACATCATACCTCTGGTAACACTAATTTTTGGCCAAAACAAGAAGGCCTTGGCTTTTTTTTCTGCCAGCCAAAAACTTGAGGACCTCAGCAGAGCCCCAACTTTTATTCAGTCTCGTCATGGGCTCAGAGGTGGAAACATCTACCACCTCCTATTTTCTTCTTTATTTTATTTTAATATTTTTTTTTAAACCTTGGAATTTATATTCCCCATCACCATCGGTGTCTGAACTCTGACTTCCTTATTTATTTTAATTATTTTACTCTTGGAATCTTGAATAAAATTTATATATTTAAAAACCATGGTTTGACAACCTTGTCGTTCTCGTCGGCCTTTTCACTTGGGCTCTTATTTTTTATATTTTATTTTAATCATTGCGAGGGCTCTCCTATTTTTTAAATAAAAGAAATTGCCTTTGTCAGAGTATCTGGAACTCTTTCTCATCCACCGATCATCTGGTTACTTATTTTCTTTTATTTTTTCATTCTGATTTTCTTCTATTTTATTAAAATATTAATCGAAGCTTAAATCTTCTCCTTTACTGATTTTTTTTTTTAACAACCAACATTTAAAAACCTTCGCTATTATCGAAGAGTTCATCATCTTCCGGGTTCTGATTTGCTTATTTTTTTTACTTTTTATTAATTATATAATTTTTATTCAATTTATTATTTCAAAACGATGGCTGCCTCTCTTCGTCATCGTGCTGATCTTCTTCGCTTCATTTATTTAATATTTTATCACCATCGCTATCAATCTTCAGATTTTTGGATCACTTTTTTATGATTTTCCATAAACATCTTGAGTTCTCCTTCCCATTTAAACATTATATCTTTTCTTATTTTAATTTAATTATTTATTTTTATTTTGAGACTTGGAGCCTCCGTCGTCATCAGAGTCTTCCGATTCCTGGGATATTCTTCTGATTTGCTGATTTTTTATTTTTTTCTATCAACCAAAATTTAAAAACCTTCGGTATTATTGACAAAGCCATCCTCTCCCGGCTCTAATTTGCTTATTTTTTTTAATTTTTATTTTTTTATATTATTTCAAAACTATGGTTGACCATCAACGCCATCTTGGTCATCTTTTGGTTTACTTTTTTTTTATAATTGCCTTCGCTATCGGTCCTTTTTTTTTTTGGCTATTTTCATAGAGATCCCCCTCCAACGATGTCTATTCCTGCTTTCCTTATTTTCTTTTTAATTTTTTAATCATCCTCCCCCGCCTCCCATTTCCTTTTATTTTATTCTAATCCTGGATGATTATCCTTTGAAATAAATTTAAATTTAATTCGAAATATCCGTCCATTTCTGTAATTCGTTGCCCTTGTCGGCGAGTGCCTTTGATTTTAGTAATTTTTCTGTTTCTGATTCCGATTTTGTGCCGCCTTGTTGGTTGGTGGTGGCCTTGGCTCGTTTCCGTAATGAGGCGCAAAGAGCCGAGGCCTTCTGGAGGTGAGAATTATTAAGGAGGAGGGGCAGTCGAAGAACTCTTCTGTGGAAGAGTGGACACTTTAATTGCCGGCAGAAGGTCGCACACGCAAACATCTCCAGCAGATCCTGGATACTGCCTCACAAATTATAGATCAAGGCAAATTATGATTCCCATCCATCCATCCATCCGACTGTCCGTCTGTCCGCCTGTCCGCGTGTCCGTCAGTTTATCCAACCGACAATGACACGCTAAAGATCCGAAAGATGCACGTCTGGCATTCGTCTAATCCGAAAACGGCAGCCTCACTCCTGTTTGTTAATTGCACTCCAGTTCTGTGTACTTTTCACAGGATCAGAGGACGCATTCCGATTCGGAAAGTTGCAGCGCTCACAGGAAGCCGTGTCGCCGTGGCCCAAAAATAGAATCAAAATCCGATTGAGAAACCAGAGACGGCGACGAAAAATATTTTCAAACACCACAGGAGGGCCCCCCACCTCTCTGTGTGCAGAGATGCACACACACACACACACACACACACACAGCCACAACCCACCACAGGTATACAACAACACAGGTAGTTCCCGGCACAGGTACAAAGTGACTTCACACAAAACTAGACAGAAGGAAGCCGAAAGGAAGGCACTTGGAGAAAAGATTGTATTTTTTATTGTAATTTAAATGTTTAATAAAATGCATATACATAGAAATGGTCACACTTTTCTTATTAGTTAGGCTAAGGTCACACTTTAATATTTAAAAATAATTAATAGTTGCCCAAAAAAATGTAACCAAGCTGTAAGCCACAGAATATTCCATCAAAGTCGCATTAAGGCTTAATAAAAGTTATTGAAAAGCGGTCACACTTTTGTCATATTTCAAGACAATGGCCACACTATTTGTAAACAGATAGAAAACAAGCTGAAAAGCTATATAGCAAGTCTTTAATAAAGAAATCCTTTGAATAATATCTCATTTCAAGCCCCTGATTTTTCCAAGTGCACCTAATAACCATCAGAAGCAGAAAATAAGGACCAAAAACCCAACTGCAACTGCAACTGCTAAAGTTGGTGCAACACAATACAAACGAGCGAAAAATTCAAGGAAATCAATTGCAGGGCCCAAAAGGCACGTCTTCCACGAGCGAAAGGGACACTACTGCTTGGCATCGCCATTGAAAGTCGGAGGGGAATCTCTTTTTCCAGACTGGGTCGGAGGAATAGGACTGGCAGGGAGGGGCAGCTGTGAGACACACGCACCAGCACAAGACACGCACAGAGAGTCGGGTCTCATTATGGCTTTCTTGCTTCTTAGCTGTCGATCCTGAGCAGCTACCGGAAATGCAGCACATTGCACCACAGAGCCCCGCCACGCCGAAGGGTGGGGGGCATTAAAGATGATGCCAAAGGAATTCATAATACACTGGAAAACATTCCCTAAATAATCCACGAAGCGGTGGCATTTTTTAGGACATTTTCGAGTTTGGAAGCTTTCAATCAGTAGGCGGTGCCATCAAGTAGGCTTTGGATTTTTTAGGCATTTTTCGGCAAAAAGTTATGCTCGTCCATTGGGGTCCCATATTCCATTCAGTCTCCACCCAGCCTCGGGCTGGTAAGGAACTCAACCGCTTTCTTTCCTATTTTATTTAAATATTTTTAATAATTATTATTTTTCGAAACTTGGGTCCTCCATCGTTATCACAGTCTTTCGATTTTTTGGGTTCTTATTTTATTTTTTATTCTAAAAATTTAAAAGGCTTCGGCTGTTATTGACAAAATCATCCTCGTCCGGTCTGATTTTCTTATTTATTTTTTTATTTTATTTAATTTTAAATCCAACTTTTCAATCTTTTATTCTAAAAATTTAAAAGGCTTCGGCTATTATTGACAAAATCATCCTCGTCCGGTTCTGATTTTCTTATTTTTTTATTTTATTTAATTTTAAATCCAACTTTGGAATATTTTATTCTAAAAATTTAAAAGGCTTCGGCTGTTATTGACAAAATCATCCTCGTCCGGTCTGATTTTCTTATTTATTTTTTTATTTTAATTTTAAATCCAACTTTGGAATCTCTCCATCGTTGTCACAATCTTCCGTTCCGCTACTCCTTATTTTATTTTTATTTTTATTTTTTTTTTCAAAACGTTGGTGCCTCTCTTCGTCATCGTGCTGATCTTCGTCTGATTTATTTCTTAAATAATTATTTTAATTAATTATTATTATTATTCAATCTATAATCTTTGGACCTTCTCTTCCTCTGGCTTTTGTTCCTTCTGGAGCTAAAAAATGATTTCTGATTTTCTTGATTTTATTTGATCAACTTTTTTGTCAAATTGTTGGAATTCTTCTACCTTCCCTCTTATTTTCTTATTTTTTTATTTTATTTTTAATTTTTTTGTTAATTACACAACTGAGTCCTTGATTTTTTCCACTTTATCAACTTTAGGTGGCGCCTCTCTGGCCCAAATGTAGATTGCGGTTCTACTTTTATTTATTTTTCTTTTATTTTTTTTCCTCTTTTAACTTTAATTTTTTTTATTAATTTGTTGGCTCCTACAGCATACCAGCTTCCGCCCAGACCTCGCACCGCTGCCGCACCTCGTACGGCTCTTATTTAAACTTAAAATTGAAAAAAAAGCTTCCCAGGCAGTTGTCAACTTTGTGGCATCTCTCGCATAGCTTGCTGGCAGAGTCCTGGGGACTGGTACTATTCCCTCAAAGCCGAAACTCAATCAGCCGCATTAATCGCATTACAAGCCGTGGCTGCTGGTCTACTACTACATTTTTTCCCAGAGCCCAAAGGCCCAAAGAAATGGCTGTAATGGAAAGCTAAATGGATATAAAAAGTGCATTGGCTGGATGCCTGCCAGTCTGCCAGCCTGCCTGCCTGCCAGTGTGGTGTTGCACTTGTCGCTCTCATAATCTCAGTGTGTCCCTGTGACCTCTGACGAACTTTGCTGAAGCTGTTGGTGCAGCTGGTCTGCAGATGTTGCACTGTTGCATTGTTGCCACTGATGTTGCACCTCCCGGCATCGAATGAATTTAATTGACACCCCGACGGCGGCGTGTTGGGCAAAATCTGCAACTGCAATTAGCTCGGCCGCTCCCACAGATACTAGCATTTTGCAGATACTCGCTATGTATCTGCAAAAGTATCTCTTTCCCACACGCCACTGACTTGGTTTTTGGCCAAGGTTGCTCTTGCTGGCCTGCCTGCCTGCCTGCCAGCGAGAGAATTCTCCTCGCGCCACTTTTTCTGGCCTACAAATTATGCAGAAATGTTATAACTTTTACTGCCGCAGCTCCAGCGGAAGGGGGAGGCGTTCTGAAAGATACAAAGATACAAAAACAAGAGCGAGCGTGGGCGTGGGCGTGGCAAGTTTGTAACAATTCTCAAGCGGGACAAGGTTGCCAATTGGCTGTGAACAGAGCCAGAGAATCAGGGAATCTGAGAATCTGAGAATCCGGAGGAGAAAATGGATAATCTGGACCACATTCCCAACTGCGATGGAAGATGCCAAAAGATGGAATCTGAGGGGCAAGTACCGGGCATCATATAGCAAAGAATTATAATTCTCAAGTACCGACCATCGCATAGTCCAGAATAATCTATTTTATTTTTAAAAAATAATACTTAGTCTTTTATTTTTTAACATCCTCTCAAGCCTCTTCCCAGAGCCAGTCGACAGTCGACATCTCAAGTGCATTCACCCCCCGACTGCCGCTGGAAATATTTTGAAATAATATTTCAACAAAATTATGCCTAAGCAGATCTCCGATCTGGGATCGCATTTCCCCCTTTTTCCCATATTTCCCGGGGATTTCCCAGATTTCCATTGTCATTATTTTTAACTGCCTGCGGAAGCTGGGCGAAAAAAAAAATAAAAGAAACGACTGGAGTCGAACCCAAAATGAGTTTTCAAATGCACAGCTCCCTGTCTCTCTCGCCCTGACTAGCTCCCTCTCTTTCGCTAGGTGTGTGTGTGTTGCAATAACAATAATGGATGTAAAAGAACCAACAACAAACGGAAAAGGGGGACAGTCAGTGGACAACAAGAAGGCATTTAATAGCCCCCCGGAGACACAAGAGTTAGAAACAAAAAAAAAAATAAAGTGTGTGAGAAAAATAAGAGAAAATAGCAGAGCAGAGCAGAGCAGAGAGGTGCAACAGAAATTATTGTAAATTTTATTTAATTACTAATGAAAATATCAAGGATTGGGTGGGCAAGGGACGGCTGGAGGAACAATAAAGATTCCAGAAACCCAACAAGACCAGAAACAAGCAAAGGGCGATCATAAAAATGTCAGGCTGGCAGGGCAGGAGGGGCCGGAAGATCCCAAGTCCAAAAGCGGCCGAGGTCAAAGGTGACCAAAACAAGCCACAAACTAGAGATACAGATAAGCCAGAGTTCTGAACTTTTAAATCAGTAGAAGGAAATGGAAAATGGAAAGGAAGAGTCAAGAAATGAAAATCAAATGATTTTTATCCAAAAACCTAAACCCATCGATCATTATTTCGAAATAAACTTCCAATTGACATTTTTTTCATAAATACTTTCCATCAAAGTCACAGCTGTTCTTTTTTTGGTGAGAAAGTCAGGCAGGCAGGCACATCTCCATATCTCCATAAAATTAAGGAAAAAATATATATGAGGATCCTTTTTCCACAATCTACACCTTTCTCTGTCAGTCACGTAGCTGCCTCCGCTGATGCCACTTCATTATAAACAAATCTGAAACGTCTGCCTGCCCAGATACTCTCGCGAGTCAGATACAAAGATACAGACAACCTAATGACGCTCATTAGATGTCTTTAGGGTTCATCAAACAGGGAAAACTAATTTCCCAGACAGACAGAGACGGCAGCGACACTGGCGAGAGAAAAGATGGAAAACCAAGTGATATTTCGTAGAATTACTCAACAGGCTAGTTTTTTCGGTTTGCCTTTAACAGATTTTTTGTTTTCTTTCTTTCGTTTGGGAAGGAGACCCACCACCACCACCACCACCACTGAAATTCCCGACAATTTGCAGTTATTTTTAGGTTTTAAGGAGGGAGTGAGTGCGGAAAAGTCGGGGGTGAACCATAGACCATAGACCATAGAGCGTAGAGCCCTCCATAAACTAGTCACTGATTTTCACGGATTTATGCGTGCAGACAAGCTCAGCTTCGTTTCATTATTTTTAGACAAAGCACTTAAGATTTTCCAGCGTTTTGTGGGGGATCTGGATCATACTTCCTCTGACTTATAGGGTGGGGGGGCTATTTTTATTTTATTTTTTTTTTAATAAGAAAGCAAGGCTAGAAGTATTACATTATAGACTTTAAAAATTAGAGGAGATACTTTAAACAAATCTGGTATTAAGGACACTGTCTGGTATTAGGCTTCATCTAGCTTGAATGGCATTTTGTTTCAAAAGCAGACATGGGCACACTAAAAGTCCAAAAATGATATAATTTCACAAAATATCACTTACCTTTAAATCATTTTAATAATTATAGTCTTCAGAGTTTAAATCCTGAAAAGTTAAGATAAAAATTGTTAAAATATTCAATAATTTATTTAAAAAAAAAACACTTTTAATGGTTTTTTTTTATACTTTCAATATAACCCCAAAAAAATAGCCCTTGGAACTCTAAAAAAACAGCTTCCTCTGCACACACACACTGAGAAAAACTGAAACCCTATCGTCTTAATTACTAGGCAGTAGCTGGAACTACCAGCTAGTCTTTTACTTTTTTGTTCCATCACCTTGTCGCTTTGATAATTTGTTTTCCGATGGGGGAAACGGCGGAAAAGGCGGAAAACTCGTCGCTTTTTGTCTCAGTAACTCGTAACTTGTTGTTTTCGTTGGAAACTTGCGCCAAAGTGCACGGCACAAAGCGAATTTCCCAGCCCGAAACACAAAAAAGAAATGGGAGAAAACAAAAAAAAGTAAAAGCCAAGCTTAGATTGTGTTTACGGGCTTCGGTGTTTAATTAAGTCAGTTGAGCAAACTTAACCGAAAAGCGGAGCTTAAAATTAAATGAAAATCCACGCACGCAACTCCGGCAGCAGCACTTTTATGAATTCCACAAACTCGTCATTGATTTTCATTCGAATTGCGTTCTGGGGGAAATTGTCAAAAGCCAGAGGCAAGCCGTACAATAGTTCGCCTGCTAACGATGCAAAAATAAATGAAATCGAATCGAATTAAATCCGGAATCTAACGAAAACAAAAGCATCTCTCGCACGCAGCATGTGAAAAATGTTAAGCAATTTTTTATGCAATTTTCCGCATCTTTTATTATCATAAAATCAGATGAATAAAGAGATATATCTCTCTCTATATATATATTCATCTATATATGTCTGTATGAAAGTCCTATCTATGTCAAAAAATTACTTCCCCGCCACACCGCCACCTTTTTGCCCGAAATCCTCACAATTTGCATGCCAGCTGTTTTTAATTTTATTTTTTTATTTTTTTTTTAAGCATCAGAGCGTATAATAAATCTGAAATAAATGGTTGTCATTTAAAATTCAGTCAATGGCGTCGCAAATAAATCACAAATTTATTGTAACGCATTTAAATACATGCATATTTCATCTACAAAGCCAAAAAAAAAAAGGATATGGATATGGAGGGGGAACTAGGAGGTTTTCGAGTTGAAATCGATGATGGGTTTCGATTTCGCTTTTGAGGGATTTGGCAGAAAGAACAGGGTTGTGTGACAGGTCAGCGAATAAAAGGTGCTGCCAACCATGCTCTCAAATTAGGGAATTATTTTTTACCTTCGAATAGAGTCATCGCTGGGGCTAATAAGTCCCACACCAAGTCCCACCACGTCCAATGGCTGTGTCATCGTTGTCTCCCCAAAGCGCTTTTCCACATTTTCAAGTTCATTGTCACTTGTCGCTGTGACGGCGAAAGAGTGAGAGCTAAAGACCCCCTCAAAGGCGACCAAGACAGGCAACGACCGCTAAGCGAGTGAGCCCCAAAATGCCATAATCCAATTATGAATTTTCACATAAATTTCAACTCCATCCATCGCAGAGAAAGACAAAAAGTGTACATTTATTTCTGGGGTATATCTCTTCTCATACCACTCCCCTATCAACCGCCCCTTGGCCCTCTCGCCCAATAATGACAATAAATTTCACGCAAAAGGCCATTCAATGACATCGCCAGCGAGGAGCTCCAAGTCACCAAATTTTAAGAGCTTCTCTGGGGGGTTAGTTGGTTCAAAAATATTCAAAAGTTTATGAATTTTATGAAGAAAAGTGGTAGAGAGCACTTCCCAAGCAGTCCTTCAAAGGGAGCTGCCACATATCGTACGGCAGGAATCTGCAGTCATAGCTTATGAAAGGAAGTTATGAAAGTTATGTCCAAGAAGTTGCTAAAAAATATAAATTCTATTAATTATTTAATTAATATTTATTACTTTTGGAAATAGTTTTCATTAAAAAAGTCAAAAAACTCCATAAACCAAGAGTATACAAAAATCTTAAGAAATAATTAAAAAAAAGAGAGTTTTTGAGTTTTCATTTCACTTTAAGATTATTATATTTTTATCAGTCTGGGCTGATAATGCCTGGTAATAATTATGGAAGACTTTTCCAAGGAACCAAAGGGGGGACCAGATTTCAAGGGGGGGATGATGGAGGGCGGCGAATGAGTTGACTCATTGAAAGTCATCAGGGCGACAACGTCAACGTCATTGTCAGCTTGCAGCCTGCAGCATCCACTCAACCACTCGGATTCTATGGCACTACCATATAGTCACCACCCCACCAGATCCCCCCACTCCACCCCCTCCGATTTATCCGGAGAAATCCATTGGCAACCCATCTCCAATCCATCTGCATCTGGAACCCATCCCCAGTTCCCCAATACCCACTACCAGGTCCCAGGTCCCATCAACATCATCATCATCCTCTGGGCCGTCTGGCTCTGAGTCTGCAATCTTTGTTTCCACACTGAGACAAATTAGGGGGTAAGTTATGGCTCAAATATTTAGGAATTTATTAAAGAAAACATTATTTATAGACTTTGTTTGAAGAAATCTATTTTTTAATACTTTTTTTCAAAATTGAGTTGTTTTTAGATTAAAAAATTAATAATTCAAATTAGCCAAATTAATTTTAAATGTGAAATACATATTTTCCAAAAGCTTCATTAGTTTTAAAAAATAAAAACCACAAAGAAACTAGTCTGAAATATTTTTTATCCTTTTTTTTTTCAAACTATTTATGTTTAATTTATTTTCTAGAGTTAATAATTTAATATATTTGTAAAGTTTATTAATTTTATGATTTACAAGTACCCTCCTATTTCTCTCTGTGCACCTTTGTCTTGGTCCCCATTTTTCGCTCTCAGCTACCCCATCAGAACTCATCGAGTATGACAATTTCATTTATTTAACATGATTTTTACGCAGCGAGTGTCACAATGGCTGGCTATAGCTACACATATATATATGTATATATATATATATATATATATAATATATATAAAATATATATGTGTGTCCTTTGGCAGGGGGAAGGGTGAAAAATGCATCTGCATTTCAAGTCCCTGAGCTGAGAGACTGAAGCGACTGAAGAGCCAGCCAGAAGAAGAAAAATGATGGAGAAATGGCTTGGCGCACTTATTTAATGAATGCCCGATTGAGTTATCTATTAATATGATCAATCATTCGTTTCAATCGAAAACAAATGATTGCTTTAGCGACCAACTCGCACGGAAGAATCATTTGAATCGAAAAGGTAAGAGACTCCACCTTCAATCTCCTTTAAATTGAAGCAAAGGCAGAGGCTGCCTTGCATTCATTTTATTATTTTAGACATATTTTTGTAAGGCTGTTTGTTTGTTTTGGTTCTGTTGCTCCATGTTTTTCATTATAATTATTATTATTATTATTATTATTATTTTGAGAGGCAGGAGAGAGGCTGCCAAATCGCTCAACAGGCACGTAGCTCATCGATGAAATGGAAAATGGGGAATACGATTCTGGAAATTCTGAAGATGCTTTAAAAACGAAAAGAAACCAAGTGGGGCGCTGGAGGAGGAGGAGCTGGAGGAGCAGGAGGACTGAGACAGGGTCGAAGCCACTTCACCACGTTGCCGCCTGACACTTGGGCTTTCATTTTTCATTTCGGAATCTCCCGCCTGGCTCTTCCCACTCCCCCTCCCCACTCCCATTTCCCATTTCTTTATGAAAATTGCTGATAATCACACAGCACCCCACCACTCTCCATCCTCATTACCCAAAGTGCGAGCCGATCACTCGAAGGGGGTCGTCTCGCCGATGATAAAAATAATTGAGAACTGGGATGTGGGAGGGCTTTTTTCAAATAAAAAAAAAATCTTCCTTCCTATAACTATAAATATTTTTTAACACTTAGTTTTAGTTAGAGGGAGAGACCAGATATCCCCTAAAGAGACACAAATACCTGCCGAGCTTCGAATTACAAATGAAGCGGAGCCCGAATTGCTGCCAATTTTAATTACTTTCATTTCACTTTTGTCAGGCGGACGGCAGCCGGTCAAGTGCACCGCCACCGTCGTCCCAGCCACCCACTCTCGCCCCTTCTCTGCTCAGCCACGCCCCTTTTTCCACTCCCAAACGTGCTATAAACCGGTGCACGCTCGCCGCCCCTCTGCAATCGGAATCCTCTAAAGAGCAAGAGCCTCGTTACTACACAGAAAAAAATTAAGTTTTTTATAGAAAAAAATTAAGTTTTTTATAGAAAAAAAATTAAAATTTTTAAGTTAGATTAAACTTTAGATAGATTAAAAATCTTGTATTTATCTATTAAAACCATTAAACATAAAACTTGCTTTTAAATTTAAATTATAAATCATAAATTAAAAACAAAATCATAAATCAACTAAAATAATATCTTAAAATATTTTATTTTTATATTTTATTTAATAAATAATCTTAAAAACACTTAAAAAATATAATTTATATTGTATAAACTTTTAAAATTAACAAATTAAAGAGAAAACTAATTTTTAGAAGCTATACTTAAATATTTCTTCATAATTTTTTAGCTTAAATCTAGTATTTAGTAGTATTTTAGGGAAATCTAGTATTAAAACACACACTTTTTTCAAGCTTTAATGGTTATTAAGGAGAAACGGGCACATTAAAAGTGACAAAATATGATAAAAGTGTGGCTGAAGTCTAATTTCTAAATTTAAAGCAATTTTTAAGCCGCACTATTATGTTTTTCATTGAATATTTTATATTTTTCAATAAATTATATTAAAATTAGTAATTAATATTATATTATTTCGAATATTTTATATATTTTTCAATTATTTCTCTCAGTGCCTTCACGATTCATCGAGTCGCAGTTTTAGTCGCATTTTCAGTCACAGGCAACGGCTTTTTAACTAATTACCGTTGCGCCATTCACCTTGAGCCGCCGCCCCCCGCCCCCAACACCCAAAACCGTATTTTCCACCCCACCACCCCCTCCCCAAACACACACATTTTTTTTACTCTAACTCTAACCTCATTATGGACTTGGTTTTGGTTTGAAAAGTTGCACTTTTTTGAAAAGAAATCCGTTTTAAAAATTAAAAAATAAAAAAGAACTACAACCAAAATGCTAATATATATTTTTAATTAATTTTTAAGTATTTAATGCTTCGGTTTACAGTTTCTGAGACTCCTTCCTGGCACTCTTTTTTGTGAAAATAATTTCGACAGTGAAAGTAATCGGCAGCGAGTTGTTATGGGAGGCCCGAGCCAATGGACAGGCGGTGCAAAAATTTAAATGAACTTGGCTTTGGGGGAAAGAGTGCGATGTATTCCATTGCGAGAGAGAGAGAGGGAGAGGGAGATGGTAAAAGCCCACACGTACCAGAGGCCAATGGAC
Organism: Drosophila monieri; assembly: GCA_035047585.1. Lineage (NCBI taxonomy): Eukaryota > Metazoa > Arthropoda > Insecta > Diptera > Drosophilidae > Drosophila > Drosophila monieri. The sequence continues at coordinate 5,269,631 of JAWNPJ010000061.1, read as the reverse complement.
CCCAGAGGGGGAAAAACTCCTTACTTTCACGTTAAATTTTTTTTTTTTTTTATTTTCTTTGCGGGGGAAGCACTAAGACTTCATTAAGGAGGGATGAAAATCGGGAAGGAGGGGGGCTGGCTCTGCCTAGCCATATTATTTTTGGGGTGCAAATGGGGGGGGTGGTGGAGGCAGACCCCCCCTTCAACAGATGTTGCCAATTGCCTCCAGAAATCGAACCAAACGCTTTCCACTCAAGCTTATTAGGCTCCATTTTCCTTGGAGATCCTGGGAGATGGCAGGGGCGGCGTTGGAAAGGGATGAGGGGGGTTGGCTTGTGAAACCTCTACTTGAGTCACAGATTTTGGCAGAATTCTTTACAAAAGAGATCTTTAACTTAAAAATTTATCTTTTATTTATTTTCTTAAAAAATTGATTAAAAAATGGCTTAAAATAATCTGAGAATTATGGAGAACCAAATTCTCTTCCCTTCTTCTCCCAATCACAGTGACTCTCTCGCCGTCTCGGCTTGACCTTTGACTTATTTACTTTTGGCCCCCAAATCGGATGCACTTATTCCCCCCCTGAAGCCCCCCCTTGGAGCCCTTTTTTGCCATTTGGCTTTCTCTTTTTTTTTTTTTTTTGCCGCTTCGAGCGATAATTACATGTCGTCTTAGAAGCCCAGGGGCGCACCGCCCGGGGGGAGGGAGGGGGGGTAGAGGCAAGGGGTGACTGGCAAAGTGTTAGTTACATTCTGGGGGCCCCAGCACGTAATTTGCTGATTTTGAAATTCGTTCGCCCCGGCCACTGCGACGGGGATGGTCCTCATTCTGCATTTTAATGCGCACCCCCCTTTTTCCAGACTGACAGTTGCCAGGGGCGTCGCGAGGGGGCCTCTGCCCGACTGGATCTCTTTCGCTTTGCATTTCGTTAAATTTTTTATTTATTTATTTCCTTGGATTTTTTTTTCTTGATTTTTTTGTCTGAAAACTATTTGTTGCTGCCGCTTCTGTCAACTTCATGGGCGGTGGCTTAAGGGGGGCTCTAGCTGCAGCTATTTTCGAAAGGGGGGGTTGAGTCAGCATCATTCCCTTTCCCCACCCTCCCCCTGCCCGGCCTTTTCGGCTCTGGAACATATTTGCTCTGTCTGGCAATTTTTAAGCAATTTCAGCATGACTTGGGTGGGACATTTTGACCCTCCCCCTTTGGCGGCACCCCTTTTTCCAGGCTCCACTGCTGCATCCTGTTTAAATGTTTTCCCTTTTTTTACAGTTACTTTGCCAGCAGCCAGAGAGATAGAGAGAGAGAGAGAGAGAGAGGGAGAGAAAAGGGGGGGTCAGGTCGCAGTCGTTGAAATTAAAAATAAATTTCACAGTAAACACACATAAAAGCAGACGCTGGCATTGGCCTCTGAGTCTCCAGGGCAGGGGGGTGGGGGTGGGGTGTCTGGGGGTAAAGTGCTAGCAGGATATATAAAAGTATAGGGGGGAGTGACTATAAAGTTCTAGTCCATTGGATTGTCTCCAAAGTCGTTCTGGTAATGACCTATTTGATGGATTTTTAAATAGTTTCTCCTCAAGGGGTTTCCATGTTTTTGGGGGTATTGCTATTTAAAAATAATAATTAATTAATAATAATCACAAGAATTGTTACTTTTTTAGTTTTATGATATATTATTTAAGATTTATGATAAAGTTATGTCATATTTAAAATAAAAATAAAAAACAAGCTATACAAGTTTTTGGAAATAATTCCAAGCCTCTTTTGAAAAATGAAATTCTGGAAAAAGGTATTATATTTTAGCTTATAAAGTATATAGATTATTTAATCTAATATTTATAATTATTTTTTATATCAATATTATTATTTAATATATTATAAATTATAATTAAATCATAATTAAAAGTAAAAATTAAGGTAAAAATATATCTTTCTATAATCCTTCTAATTTCTATTTGATTTTCAAATATTTTAAATATTTAATATCTTTATTTTTTAAAGCACCCATCAAGCACCAGTTAGACCTCATCTCACTCTCCAAAAACCAATCCACCCATTTCCAGGGTATCTCTTCAAGGTATATCCCATCCCATCCCAGGAAAAAATAGGAATTGGAATTTTTTCAGGGGAATACGAAGTCGCAGTGCAAAAAAGTGGAAAAAAAAAGGAACCGGACGTTCAAAAATAGTTCGAAGAGTCTCGAGAGGGGAGTCTGGCAGGCTGGCAGGCTGGGAGGCTGGGAGGCAGCATGGCAACGGATTTTCCGCTCCTGGAGATTGGCGGTATCTCCCGCCCTTGAATACCGCTCGCCCCAAGACCACCTCCCCATGTCCCTCTCTCTGGAGAATCAGGATTTGAGAATGGAGAATCGGAGAAAGAGAGACAGGGAGAGGGAGAGGGTCGAAGGAGAAGCGTGCCAAAGTACAGCTGTCCGGGAGATTCGACAGAATCGCATGAAAATGGTATTTTTGGGGTGGAATGATGGGGGGGGATACACATACAGGGAGGGGGCGGGGAAATCAGAGGGGAGGGGGCGGATGGCGGCTAAGGAGGCTGCAGGAACTGTGTAACTTACACGTCTGAGTGCTTATATTTAGCAGCCTGGCAACACAACTCACAACATGGAAAGAAAATCCAGCCAGCCGCCGCGGCGGAAAATGTCTGCATCTTTCCCTGCAGTTGCCATGACGAGTTTTCCCTCCCCCTCCCCCTTCCTCCTCCCTCATCTTAATGAGCATCGAAAACTGTCAACTATAAGGGGGGGACTCTGATGCGAAAGGTACTGATTAAATTTTGATTGGAGAGCATAGAGCATTGATTCGCTTTTCCCCCCAAATGGGCTTCAAAGGCATTTCCCTTTTGAGTTGGTAAGACTTTTGGCAGGATTTTAAAGGGAAATATTTAAGGGAAAAGGGATATTTAAACTTCCAAGGCTCTTGGTACTTCTTATTTGATTTTGAACTCATTTATTCAACGTTTTCTTGACATTCCATTTGAAAAGGTCAAAAATCCCATAAAAATTGAAATAAAAATATATTTCCCAGATAAAACCCTATCTTAACTATTTCCCCCCCTAAAAACCAACCAGAAACATATCTATGACTTAATAATAATAATAAGAAGCTATAAAAACCATAAAAACTTTAGATTAAAATTCAGAAAAACCCTATCGAGGAGCAGAATTTATGGGGGATCGATCTTCCTTATCGAATGGAGGAGAGGAGTTAGAAGTAGAATCCCAACAGCCCTGCTTTCGGTTCGAAAACAATTTTTTATAAACAATTTTTGGACTAGACTCGAACTCGAACTCGTACATCTAAAAGTCAAGCCGTGATTGAAACCGAAAACAGGGAGATGGCTGCACAATATCACCATTTCTGCCTTTTCTCGTTCCCTTATCTTCTCTGTCTCCTTTTTGGGTAATTTTGGAGCAGAATGCATTGATATTCCCATACGAGGGCCATAAATTACACGACAATTACAGCCGGAGGCCAACAGAAGCGGCTATGCACTGAGAGAAATTACTAATCCTCCAGTAGGCACATCTCGACTAATAGAAGTCCTATCGGAAAATGTTAAACCTTCCCATTCTTGGGGTTTCAAGAACCATAATTTTTCATTTAAAAATGGGGATAAAAATTTTGATCAAAATTTCGAAAATTTTCAAAGGGGGTACCCTTAGAATTTTTTCAAAAATTTCATAAAATTTTTTTCTTTCATTTTCTTTCAAATTTTAATGCACTTTGAAGAATATTCAAGCCCTGATTCGGAAATGGTCTTCCGTTTTCAAATCGGATCAAAAGTGGCTAAATAATTTCCCAAAAACCCACTTCCTAGGGTCCTACCTATGGGTCCAAGTCCTAGTCCCGTTACTAACCGACCTAACTATCCATAACTCGGCCAATTCTGGTCCGATCGAGGAATGTTATACCTTTTCGATCTTATATTTTCGAGTTCTATCGTTTTCCATCAAAATATTTCATTCGAAAATTTTCATTTTTATTTTTTTTTTCAGTGCATCAGAAAGAGGCGCGAAGAGAGTCGACGAAGTAAGCGGAAAATTGAAGAAAAACGCAACGCTACCGCGGCGACACTCCATCACCTCCACCCCCACCCCAGCCCCACCACACTCCCCTTGAGTTTTCCGGCGGTGCCACCCTCACACGCGTAGTTTAAATTGCGTTTGCAGCAATCGTGCCATAAATTTCCCGAAAGAAGTTGTTTATTTTTGGTCTGGCCAACGGGAAATGTCTTCGCATGTCTCCGTAGTGCCGATATCTTCCCATCTAGCCCGTCCCCGTCCCCGTCCATCTTGTATCTCAGCATCCGAGTATCTCGGTGTGTGTGTACAGTGTGCGTATCTCGTGGATCGCAGCTGCCTGTGTATCGATTCAATTATGGGCCATCTCCCAATCAGCCCATCATGCAGTCGACTGATTAACAAGTCGCACCCAAAAAGTCCCACAATTCCTAACCAAGAATTTCCCTAAAAAAAAAAATTATAGAACCAAGTTCCCATGGGGTTCCCACAACCTCTTCTTTTTATTCAAATTGGCCTATAAAATGCGATTAAAAGTGCGACCAGATGTCGCTTCTTTGCAATTCTCCGGGCTGCAGTCTTCGGGTCAGACCTCAGGCCGGAAGACAGAGTCGTGGGCGGGAAGAGAGTCGAAGAACAGCTGCCACTTGGACAGCAGTGACCTCTCTGCGGCCAATTTCAAGTACTCATCTCAATCCCCAGCCCGGGATTGCCTTTTTCCCCAATTTTTATTTATATTTGTCTTTTTTTGAGGCAACAGTTGGTGGTCCACACTTTTGGCGGAAGGTGGCGCTGCTAACAGCAAATCAGTTGGCAATTAAGGCCATTTCGTGGCAGATGGTCCAAAGCAAAGTACGGTCTTTGGGAGAAAGAAAAAGGAAAAAAATTAAAGCCAAGATTGGCTAAAAGAATAGGGTATTCTGGGGAGTCTCATCTTGAAAATATTTAGTTTCTTTAAAAGAGTACGATAGTTATGGATAGATTTTAATCCATAATTAGTATTATTATAATTATTTAAGGAAAAAATCTTATAGAATTAAAATAAAATATTTTAAGACTCAAAAATAATTTTTTTTAGGCTCAAGATTAAACATTTTACTGTTATAGAAGAACTAAGCATCATAAATGAATTATTTTACTTAATTATTTTCTAATTTATTTTAAAAATATATTTTTTCAATAAAATAATTTATTTTCTACCAAAATCTTTCTAAAAAAAAAAAAAAAAAAAAAGATAACAGTGCCCGCATCGAACCTCCTCTGTTGGCCCTGTTGCTTTCTGTTAACCTCGAACGGGCCGCTTCGAACCGTTGCCAACATGTTCGCTCGCTTTGTTATGTTCGATGGCAACCGGCTTGGGCCAAGGAAAACTGTATCTTCGGCCGGGACTCGCATTCCGTTTCGTTCGCTCGAAATAGTATCTCGTGGGCTCCGAAGTATCTCGCAGATACAACTCGCAGGGCGGCCAGCGACTTGAACTAAATGACGAAAAAACTCAACGCGTCACAACCCAAAAATTAATTAATTAACAAAAAAAAAAAAAATAAACGAAAATCTTAAAAATATATTTTTTTTGTGTGAAAATATTCAAGAAACCATAAATCTTTTTTGGTGTGGATTACCAGTGCCTGGAAAAGTGATTACCGAAAATGGATTAAACACAAGAAAATCTCAAAAAAAAAAAAAAAAACAAAATATTAAAAAATAAATTAAAATGAAGTGCTTGTGATTGTTGATTTTTAAAAAATATATATTTTAAAATATATACATAAATTATATTGAAACTTGAATTCCTCCTAAAAATTATTAGAGTTTAAACGAGAAAATAAAGTGTGAGTAGAAAAGAGTGTTTTTTGAAGTCAATATTCTGAAACTGGATTTGAAATTTCCAAAAATTGTGTGGCTGGAAAGGAAAAGTGCACGGCTGCTGCTGCTGCTGCTGCTCCCTTCTGTTGACCTTTTCGTTTGATTTTGTTTATAAAACACAGTTGGCTGCCTGGCTGCCTGGCTGGCTGGCTTATTCCCCTCCCAAAAAAAAAGAGCCCAGTTTTTTGCCTTTGAAGTTGGCTCACTTTAGGCACTTTGACATTTTGCCTGTTTTTTATTTTCATTTTTTTTTTTTTTTCTGCTTGCCGTGTTTGTGTTTGTTCTTGTGTGTGTTTGTGCCTAGGCTCTTGGGGAATTATAATTCCTCTAAATACTTTCAGATTTAATTCAAAAATCTTCAAAATGTAAACTGTCTCTCAAACTAAACTGTCTTTCAACTAAAAATTAGAATCTTAATGATCTGCTAGTCTTCTAATTAACTTCTTGTGGCTTTCAGGCTTTTGTTTTTTCCATTCCAGCCTAAAGCATCTGCCAGCAACCAAAAAAATATAAAAAAGTGCTCTGCTTAACTGATTCCATCTTTTGTTTGTTACTTTTGCATGATTTATGATTTACTTTCCAACAAAAAAAAAATTACAAGATAACGATTAGTATTTCTTGGGCATTTTCTTAACAAAAAAAAATCCAAAAATCTTAACCGGTTTATTAGTTAATTAAAAAAAGAGAGAGAGATAAATCATATTAGAAAATATTAAATAAAATCTTGGCCAGTTTTCTGTTAAATATTTATTTTTTATAAAATTTTTCAACAAAAATAAACCTTTAAGCTTGAAGAAAACTGGGATGAGACTTACTTTCTGGAAGCTGCAGAGGCCCAGAAGCTCTGCCAATACTTTTAGATACAAAACACACACACACACACACACACACACACACACAGATACAAAACCGACACCCATACATGGCCAAGTCCACGCACCTGTCCCTTGTCATTAAAAAAGCAAGCAAAGTTTCAATCTGCCTTCTGATGCTGCTGCTGCTGCTTCTGCTTTTTATTTTGGAAAGACACTTGAAGAAATAAATGTCTGAGCCTTTTTTTTATTAATAATTATAATTAATATTAATTAATAATTATTAATAATTTATTTATAATTATTACTCCCATCTAGTCTCAAAGTCTAATTCGATTTTTTTAGAGTAAAAACTTCACTTTCTTCCTCTGATTTCTCCCAGTGCTTGCCAACTTTTTACTTAGCCTGCTGCCTCTTCTTTCCCTTCCAATATTTCCACACACCACTGAGTGTGTGTGTTTGTGATTTTCTTTGGATTTTATAATTTGGCCCAATTTGCTGGCATTGCAAATTGCTAAAAACGTCCGAAACAATCGACAGGCTGGAGGAGCCGGGGAGGTGTGGCAGGAAGTGCAACATGCCCATGTCGCAAGTTGCAGTTTCTGTACATTTTTTTTCCATATCGATTTGTTGGATCGTTTTGACGCGTCCTCGTCAGGATGTCGCAACTTGTTTCTCCTTTTCAATTTCGCCCCCTTTGTTGGTTCTTTGCATGCCACAAATTATGTTCTGCAGTCCGCTTAACCCCTTCCCCCATCCTTAACCCCCCGTGTACCTGGGCTGTGCTTTGTGAGCCTCGCGACTCACCTTGAGAGTCGAGCTGTCAGACTTTTTGACAGTTTTGTGCCTGTTGTGGGCTGCCTTTCATATTTCTCTCGGGGCGTTTTTGGGTTTAATGAGTTGTCGAGGCATTTATTGGCTTGCTTTTTTATTAAAAGGATGTTTCTTAAGAGCTTTTTGTTCAGAAGGGTTTTGGTTTGGGATCTGAAGGGCATAAGGGGTGTATGGAAATGCTTACAGAAGGTAGAGTAGCCAGAAACTAGACTGTTTTTCTTTGGAAATCTCAAAAAGGGTCCTGAAAAGGGAGAGACTAGACTGTTCTTCTTTAAAAACATCTGTTTAGGAAATCTTTCTTCCAAAAAAGATTCTACTTTGAACCTTGAGGTCTTAAGAGCTGTACTGTGAGTCTTCCAGAAGCTAAAATAGTTCAGAAACTAGATCTCATCCGCTTCTCGTCTTGGAGAATAAATGCTAATGAAAAGATACAGAAGGGCAGACCATTCGTCCCTTGGCTAATTTGGTTAATTGGAGACAATTGGAAGCCGCTTTGCAGTTCATTAAGCCTCATCAGCGCAGCTCCCAGCTCCGACTACGCCACTTCCCCCTCACCCAGACTCACGTCCAGGCCCTCCGCTTCCATCTTGTTGTCTTGTCGCCAGACTAATTAAAATATTTGCACTCAAATGCTTAAGCAATAAATATTTGTCAAGCCATCATCATCAGGGGGGGCTAGGAGGGGGCTAGGAGTGGGTGGGGCATGGTGACCCCAAGTGGAAAATGATAATCTATGAGAGGCGGCGTTTTAAAAGTGCCACCCACCCTCCCCCTCCCTTTCAGAGTTCTATGCTCCACTTTGGCCTGCATTTTTGATGAGCTTTAATGGCGCCGCCGCCTGCCGCCTTAATGCAAGTGCCACGCCCCCATAACCACCCACCACCCATTGAAAACGCCAATTAATAGTCATTGATGGGAAAAGTCGAGTCCCGAAAAGCGAGAGAACGAGTAAGAGCCAAAGTGGAAGTGTGCCTTGAAGAGGGTATGCCAGGGGCGGGTATACCCAAGGGGGGGGATTGAGGGGGAAAAAGAAGAAGTGGCCTGGCCATGTGTGGAGTGACTCTTTGGGGGTTGGCTGGCAAGAAGCCCAGCATCCGAAAGAATCGAGAAATGGGGACAAACATCAAATTAGTCTAAAACGGAAGAGCGGAAGAGGGGGGATGGGGGGAGGGGGCTAAAAGCCAACTCAAATGGGCATAAAATTTCCCCATTGGCGGACACTGAATGGCGGACAATAGTCACTCGACAACCAGTCCAGAAATTCACGCCATATGGCCCAAGAAACTCAAGTCCTGGAAGGGGAAACTTTGCCAAGGGAGGGCCGTCAGTCAGAGAAGGATTTGACTTTGTTCTGCCAAGTCAATTATTTTATTTATAAATCATTTAAGATTAATATTTTAATTATTATTTAATATTAATTCTTGAGACTACAGACTCTTCCCAACTCTTAGCCTCAAACTTCATAGGAAATCTTAGGACTTCTTCCAGAATTTCCACCACAACTCCTCCTTAAACTCCTTGAAAATCTCGAAGAACTAAAGATCTATTAATGTCATCCCCCCCTCAAGCAATTGAACACAAAACTGCATACTTTTTGGCTCCAAAGGACGAGCTTGGAAATTGGGAGAACTTATGAAAATGTTTTACAATATCCTTTTCGTGTTATTACAAGTGTTCGTCCTTGTCGCCAGCTTTGTCAGAAATGTCTGGCAACGCTTCCCCCCCTTTATTTTTCCTCTTTCTATTTTTTGTTCTGGTGTGGAACATCTTCACTCCTTTGGGGCGTCGTCAAGTTCGCGCTGCGTTTGAATATGTCATTACTCGTTTGGCCCTCGCTTTTCCCGCCGCTTTTCCGAGGCAGGGCGAGTGATTCTCTCCCCTTTATTTTTTTCCTCCTCCTCAGGAGCAGCAACAATGTTGACGCGTTGTCGCTCCTTTCAACCCACTAAGCCATCCACCCATCCACCCACCCACCAGTGTGTGCGAGCTTGGCCCGTCTGACGGAAGTGACAGTTGAACATTCATTCATTCATTCACTCACTCACTCACTCACTCCTTGGCCAGCTAGCTGGATGGATGGGTGGGTGGATGGTTCGCTCATTCATTCATTCATTCATTCATTCATTCAAACGCCCATACCACCCGCGGAAGTCGGAAAATCAAGCCAAGGCAGCCAGCAAACACAGGAACCATAAAGGAAAAGCTTGCCACTTTTACAGAAAAAAATGAAAAAAAAAAATGAAAATAAAAATAAAAAACCTAAAAAATTGAGCCTACAACATTTATGGCAATTTGGGCAGACGAGGGACTGCTTACAGTTTAGAGATGAGAGCGTGTTGTAGGTTCTGGAGGTTCTACCAGGTAGTACTAGGTGGTACTTTTCTTTAACTCTATACTCTATACGTTTATCTCTCTACTATCTATAGCTATATGATATCTGGTACTACTCTTTCATAAGTATTTCATAAAAAGTAATACAATGCTAAGTACTACTTTCTACCTTTATACTCTATACTTTCTATCTCTCTACTATAACGAAATGTATGATACCTCTCTGTCTCTCCTGTCTTGAGCTATATGATACCCGGTACTACACTCTCTATCTATACTAGTAGCTTAAGGATTATGATACCTGGTACTACTCTCTCTCTTTCTTCTATCTTAAGTTATATGATACCTGGTACTACTCTCTCTCTCTCTTCTATCTTGAGTTATATGATACCTGGTACTATTCTTTCATAAATATTTCAGAAAAAGTAATACATTTTAAACAATAAACTTATGACACCTACCCCTGACACTTTTTCGATTTAATCACTTCAACTATATAATAATAGGTACCACTTTCCATAACATTATTCTCCACACTTAGTATCTCTCTACTATCGAGAGCTATATGATACCTGGTACTATGCTTTCTTTCTACTATCGTGAGCTATATTCTACTACTACTACTTTCCATCTCTCTACTATCAATAGTACGATACCCGGTACTCTCTCTCTCTACTATCTTAAGTTATATGATACCTGGTACTACTCTCTGTCTCTACTATCTTGAGTTATGTGATACCTGGTACTACTCTTTCATAAATATTTCAGAAAAAGTAATACATTTTAAACAATAAACTGTATGACACATACCCCTGACACTTTTTCGATTTAATCACTTCAACTGTATGATAATAGGCACTACTTTGCACAACATTATACTCCATACTTAGTACCTCTCTACTATCTAGAGCTATATGATACGCGGTACTATGCTTTCTTTCTACTATCGTGAGTTATATTATACCACTACTACTCTCTATCTCTCTACTATCAATAGTATGATACCCGGTACTCTCTCTCTCTACTATCACGAGCTGTATGATACCAGGTACTACTCTCATTCTCTCTCTTCTATCTTGAGTTATATGATACCTGGTAGTACTCTTTCTCTCTCTTCTATCTTGAGTTATATGATACCTGGTACCCCTCTTTCTCTCCACTGTCTTGTGATTTATGATACCAGGTACTACTTTATATCTCTCTAACTCTCTAATAGTATAATACCCGGTACTACTCTCTCTCTCTACTACCATAAGCTGAATAATACCCGGTACTACTCCTCCTATTCCTCACTCTTTAAAGCCCAAACTTTAATCCCAAAATAAATCACATTCCTATCACTTTCTCATAAATATTTCATAAAAAGTAATACAATTTAAATAATAAACTTTCCGACACTTTTCCGACTTAATCACGATCCTGTCTCTAAGAAAAAATCAAGAAAAAAAAGTAAAGTAACTTGCTGGATTCTTTTTTTGGCCGGAAACACAACGCAATGACTGAACGGAAGTTTTTTGGAAGCGCATAAAATTATTATGGAGTTCCCCCCAGCTACAGCTTCCTCTTCTATCTGTATCTTTGTATCTTTGGGTCTGTATGTGTATCTTGGAGTTTCTGTTTCTCTCCTTTCCCCCGAACCGGGAAGAACGTGGCGCGTCAATTGCGAATTCGAGCCCGGGACCTTGGCTAGCACTTCATGGTCCTGCCGCAGTCAGCTTTTTATGGCTCGACGAGCTCATGTCTTGCCTTTTTTTTTGTCATTTTTTTCCCCATCGCCAGGACCTTTGTGGATTTCACTTTAGTTTCAACAGAGAAAAGGAACAACCTATCCTGTAGTCTGTAGTCTGAGAAGTCTGCTCTCCACCCTCCTCTCGTATTATTTTTATGCGAAAATTTAATATTTACATTTAGCCAAAGTGGATTTGGGGCTATCGTTGACTCTGGCTCTGGCTCTGGCGCTGGCTCTGCCGTTTTTATCAACTGACAACTTTTCTGACCGCAGAATAGTCCCCCCCTAAGTGGGCTTAGGGAGGAGATGTATCTTCCAGATAAACAGCAACTCGAACAAGAACAAGTCAAGCGGCCTGAGAGCCAGAAATAAAATGGCACTTAGATGAGTCTCCCAGCCATATGGAATATTTGTGGTTTCTGTGGCCGGAGGAGGCCCTGCCTCTCCCATGAGATCGGAATGCGCCGATGATAGTTCTCGAGTCCCAGAAATTAATATTTGTATCTAAAGCCCTGAAAGTACACCTCCACTCGACACTAAAACATAAATTTGTCCCCCCCTCCTTCTGATAAATAATTCATCTGGCCTATGACTCATTATGCAACCACCCTCGTTCCTCCCTTTCGTTTTTTTTTTTTTTTTTGGGTATTTTGGATATCAAAGTAGAGGCCCCCCTCTCTCTCTTAGCTTTCAGCTGGCTGTTCTAGTTTAAGTTTCGATTTTGTTATCCTGCCACCCTTCCAGGCTATGAGTCATCATCCATCTGACAGGACACCCCCGCTGAGGATTTCTTTCTATTCTTTTTTTTTTTTTTTTCATAAAATTAGCAGCTGACTGGCGAGGAAAACAGCTGACGCCCAGGGGGGTGGTTTACATATATTTATGGCCATAGTATGGGGGTTTAGATAGCAGCAGCTCCCCCCCTTACTTTCAATTCCTTTTTTATATCCTCGCTGCTGAATTTGTAAAACATTTCCAAGTACACGAGCGACAAACAGGCAACCACTTAACGCTTGTTGCCACATTCAGAGCTCCGTTCCAGCTGTCCTGTTATTGTCCTGAAGAGTGCGTTCAAAAAAAAAAAAAAAAGCACCACCTAACCACCTAAGTACCCCCCCTAACCCCTCACTCCTTAACCAACAAAAAAATACAAAAAAAAAAAACCAGAGACAATCGCCTGATTCGGCTTTCGTGCCACACACGTTTTGTACTTTTCCCTTTTTATTTATTTGTATTGTGTGTTGCATGTCTTGTCTGTGTGTTTGTGTATCTACCTAGCCCCCCCTCCCCACACTCCACCCCTCTCCCCCACCAGGACCTTAGGCATGCAAGGATATAATCGAGAGCATAGCCAACCCAGAACCTTACATGAATCATGTCCGCCGCTTTATCAAAAACTGCATTCTGGGGGGAGGACTGGCTGGCAGCAAAGGAATAAAAAAAAAAAAGGGGGGTAGACCCCATACAAACCAACTGCGGTTACAGTTGCAACTCCCCCTCGAGCTAGGGGGCCTGCCAACTAACCTCCCATTCCTCTAATGCAGGCATCAATTTTTCAATTTGTTTCTTGGCTCCACTTTGCATGCCAAGCTCCGCTCCGCAAAGAAAAAATAAAAAAAAAATTATGATTTCCCAGGCCAGGGGCCAGGGACTTTTAGAGAAACAGTTTCTGATCTAAACTAATAGGCTTTCAATCGGGGAATTAATTTAATCGAAAAAAATAACAAGATTTTGGGGTTAATGGAGAGGTTTTTTGGGAGAAAAGGATGTCCCAAAAACTAGAGTTCGATCTAGGCAGTTGTCTCTTTTTTTTTCACTTTTTTTTATTCATTTTTTATTTTATTTTTGTGTTTAATCCTCACCATTTAACCCTTAAATATTAAAATTAATAAATTACTGAACCCTTGAAACAATTACCAAAAAAATACCAAAAAATAGAGAAAACAAAAATTAGATCATAATGGGAAATGAACTAGAAAAAGGACTACTGGCTCCTTCATAAAAACTCAACCATCGACGTTTTTATGCGAAATATGCGTGATTACTTGTAAGTTTTTCTCCTTCGTCCTTTGCCAGGACAACAGTCTCTCTCTCTCTCATACTGACTCTCTCGAATAGGGGGGGTCTGCGGGCACATAATGTCTAATAAACATTTTGTGCCCTATAAAAAGAGCAATGAATGCGGAAGCCCGTCTCCGGCGAACACGGCCTGTGCGTGTTTATGGCCAAGATGAAGACGAACATGGCCAGAACCAGAACCAGACCAGAGAGCCGGTAAACAAAAGGGAAATAATAATAAAATAAATAGAAGAAAGAGGACGAATATTAAATGCCCTACAAGGCCAACTAATAGTAATTATGAAAACCTTTTACAGGAAATCATAAATTCTCTTCTACATATCCTTTGGATATATCCAGGACTGTGCATACCCCTTGGGTAGTGTATCGAAAACACAAAAAGCATTAGCGACAAACAATTAATACATAGAGTACAGAACCCACAGGCACTACGACAAAATAATAAACAAATGGAACATCACAGGAACACAGAATTGAATTAATAATCCTGCCCCATGTCTGCCCCATGTTTTAACATTTTCCCTTCATTATTTGCAGATCTCCGGGCCAGGAAGGAGAATCAAGTAGAAGGGGGGCGCCACACCAAAGGACTACATAAAAAAAAAGTGCAAGAGGTGAGTTTTTGGACTAAAAATAAATTTAAGGAAATTAAGGAAATGCCAATAAAAAATAAATAATAAAAAAACCAAAAAAATGAAGAAAAAAAAAAAAAATCAAGACAAATTCGAACCTCAAGCCTCAAAAATAAAAAAAAAAAAAAACAAACAAAAACTACAAAATCTGATAAAAAAAAAAAAAAAAAAAAAAAAAAATAAAGAATGGCCCACGCCAAGCCCTTGACTGGCCGAGTGAATAGAGCGGCGGCAACCCTGGTGGGTTGCCCTCTTAGCCTTTATTGTATCTGCCGGCCGTCTCGGGCTCGGCGAGTCCACAATAATTAGTTATAATCGGATTTAGTTGGAGGAAGGCGAAGCGAAGCGAAGGTGTCGCACTCGGATTCAAAAACTCAAAAAGATACCAGATACATGGGTTACTCTCAGATACTGAGATAAACCAGATAGGGGGTACACCCACTGGTGCAACGGTCGCGCCAGACCACAAAGGCGAATCGAAATGAAAAGAAAATCCATTGGGAGTGGGTTTGGGGAAAATTGTATATGGCAAGTGTATCTCAACAGTAGCTCTGTATCTCAAGACATTTCTCTCAGTGTACTAACACGCTCCCCAATGCCAGTGCAGTTCCAAAGAAAAAAGAGGCCAAAAAATAATAAAAAAAACCTGTATGGGAAAGGTCACCCGATTTCATTTATTGAATTGTGTAGATTCTTCCCTTCTTCTGACGATTTAAAATAGGTTTCTTCTCCTCCTTCGTTTTCTTTTTTTTCATCTCAGTTAGGGGGGGGGACCCGTTGCAATCGACTGCAGTGGATATAACTCAATTAGCCGCATGGGGCGAAGAAGGAAATGGGGTTTCGGACAAAAGAATCCAAGCCAGCGATGAGGTAGCCAGCCAGTGGAGTTTGTGTGTTTTTGGGGTTCAGGTAACAGAAGTGACAGCTGTCAGGCTTAGGGGGGGAGCTCGCTCGGACATTGTCATTGCGGATGATAATTCGAAATGAAAACAGACTCTTCTATGGGAAACCCTTCGCTCGTCTTCTCCCGATTAGTTAGTACAGTTGAAAGTGCTTGAAAGTAAATAGAAAATGTTTAGTTTAATATTTTTTTTTAACTCTTTCGAAATCATAAATCTTTTCACTCTTGGGCAATAGCTTGGGTTTTTTTTAGGGGGGGGACTGGATCGATCTATGTCAATGTGACCGGCCCACACAAAAAAAAAATGTATAAAAGAGGAGACTGAGACTGAGACTGAGTCGGTGTGTGGGCGAACCTGGTGGAATGGAACTCGAATGGAGCATAAAATATGTTAATAAGGCTTAAAGTTATACGCCAGCAGGCCCCATCGATCGCCATCGGTCGCCATCGTCGATCGCTTGTAATACAAAACCATAAACATGAATTTGAAAAAAATGCTAAAACGCAAAGTGGAGGAGCTAGCTGTGGTCTGTGGTTCGATCTTCATTTTTTTTGGCTTTTGGGTTTTGGGCTCCCCATCGTCTTGTCATTGTTGCACTCTCTTGTGTTTCTTTTCTTATATATTTTTTTTTTTGTTGGCCTGGCTTAATTTCCTGCTGCTCGACTTTAACTTGTTTTGCTGCTTCTACCAAAAAAAAAAAACAACAACCACGAAATCAGCCAAGTTCAGGTGTTCGATTTTCTGATTGAAATTCTGCTCCGATGTGGCCAAGCAACTTTCATTCGATCTGCTCCATTCCCCTCAAAAAAAAAATATAAAAAAATATACATACACATACTTATAGTTGTTTAAAAAAAAAATAAACTTTGGATACTCTTTTTCTTTTTATTTGGAAGCGGGAGGGTAGCGGGATGAGTTCGATTCATAATTTTATGCCCGGGACGGTCATGTCGGGAATTATGTTAGAATTATGCTAATGAGGGCCAGATCGATCCCAGATGCCGTGTATAATCACGGCTAACAAGTTGCCTCTCGGAGCCTGCAGAATTGATGAATAACTTAACCCGTTCCTGCAGCTTGGAGTCCAGTTCCGAGCCATGCCTGATTCGATTAAAGTTACGAAATCGCCAGGAGGAGGGGCTCTTAGTTTGAAAAATTATTTAAAGAAGTCTGTAGCTTTAATTAAGCTATAAGTTTAATGAATATTAATGAGCCAGTTTTTAGTCTTGGCCCTCCCAGTGGTTGGCTTTCTTCCTCTCTAAGCTTTCTTCAAAAGCGATTGTTCTTCGATAAATACTTCGATTAACAGCAGATCTCTACTCCTCTCTCGATAAACAATTAAGAGTTTCAAGCTTAATTATTGTTTAATTATTATTAAACTTAATTATTTACATAAAGTTTCTACAAAAGTTTCGATTATTTTTCGATGAAAATTTCGATAAACAAGGTCTGAAATCTTTTCTTAAAAAATAATAAAGAGTTTCTCGGTTAATTATTATTAAAATAAAATTACTTTACATCAAGTTTCTATAAAATATTCGATTACATTTCGATAATTTCGATATCTAATTTATTTAATAATAAATGATTTAAGAAAATATTCCATAAACTCTTTTAATTATACAAAATGTCATTAAAATTTATACTTTTTCTATAAGAACTATGACAAGTTATCGATTATATATCGATAATCCTTTTTAAATCCTTCTTTTCCCCTAAAAAG
Source organism: Drosophila monieri (assembly GCA_035047585.1). NCBI lineage: Eukaryota > Metazoa > Arthropoda > Insecta > Diptera > Drosophilidae > Drosophila > Drosophila monieri. Next base: position 5,252,705 of record JAWNPJ010000061.1, on the reverse strand, counting down.
CAACCTCATTATATTGAAATCTATAGCCCTATACCCCTTTTTAAGCCAAAAACCCAATTTAAAACTATTCCACCTTCAACCGACTCCCCAAATCCAGTTCCTGGCCATTTCGATAATTATCGAAATCAAATCTCCCTTTTAAGAATGAAAGATGACCCTTTTGGCTTTCGGTTAACAGTTCCCTTAACTTTTGCTGACTTTGTCGATTCGGAAGCTGGCCAAGAGTCCTGCGATGTGTGTGTGTGTGTGGGCCATTAATAGGCGATTTAAGTTTATTTTTTGTCCGTTGCCTTTTTTTATTGACACTGGAAATGGGAGCCGTAGAGGGATTCTGGTGCTCCATTTCGGTTTCTCTTTTTTTTTTTGTGCCTTCCTGTCCCCAGGACACACATTTATCTCCTAATCAGAGATGGTCCAGCACAAAGGACTAGAAAGAGAGAGGGAGAGAGGGGAATAGCAAATTGAATGAAGGCCCCATCCTTTGACTTTGGTCCTGGTCCTCTCCTGGTGGCTCCTCGTGCCACTTGGCCGCTGCTGCTGCCTTTTACTTGATTTGTTCGAGCAAACAAATTGTCAACAGGACTTCGAAGGAGATGGCTGGATAGTGGAGGGAAGAGAAAGAGATGGCGAGAGAGGAAACAGGACACACGCACAAATTGATTTTAATTGTTAAGCATTCCCTTTTTTAATTGTCCTAATCTCTGCTGAACTCAGGACCTTCGACCAATATCCTTTAGGCCTTTTTCCCTCAGCTACCCATCTCCCTCTCTCCCTCTCTCTTGTCTCTTTTCTCCTTTCTCCTTTCTGCTTGTTGCCTTTTCCATTTTGTCAGCAAAAGTCCTTTAAGTAGCCATCCTTTTGGCCAAGCTTTCTTTTTTCTTTTTTCTTTTTCTTGATTTTTATTTTTATTTTTTTGGTAAAGGGTTAACCGGTCCCTAAAGGCACTTCCATGTGTGTGTGTGTGAGGAGTGTGTGTGTGTGTGAGGAGTGTGTGTGTGCGATAGAGATGGCTTTCAAGTACAGTCCCGACACTTTAACTGACAGTTCAAGTCGAGTTCTTCGCTTCTTTGCCAAAACTTCAGATCGACGGGGACACCTTTTTCACTTAAATCGAAAGTTTCGGGTTAAGCGAGGGATTTTATTTGATTTTTATTTATATCCTTGAGGTGTTGTCCAAAGGACATGCTTTGTGGAAAGTGATTTTTCGACTTATTTCTTTTTAAATCAAAATATTTAAAGCCAAAACTATCATAAAGCTAACTATTATTACTTCGTAGACCTTCAGACCACTTGGCTCCTCCATCTTAACCCTCTGCTTGATGCATCTCTTAACCCCACGCTGCCAATCATGTCAGCAAACACTGAAAAAACTTCCACTGGATGGAAAAACACATCCGCTGCGAACGCTTTCCGCTCCAGTTTTCAATTTTTCGCAGCTACAGATACAAAGATACTCAGATACAAAGATACACAGATACTCAGATACTCAGATACTCAGATACTCAGATACTCAGATACTTAGATACTCAGATACAGATGCAGTAATTATTTTCAGGCGACGCTTATCACACATAAATCTATACTGGGGGCTCTCCGAAGACTCGACTCTCCCAGCCAATCCATTCGATACAGGGGGGCTACCCACAGGAAGGCAGGGGGGCTCTATCGAGGGGATATTGTGGCCTGTTTTGTCAGTCACTTGCAAGTTGCAAGTTGCAAGTTGCAAGTTGGTAGTTGGCAGTCACTTCCCCGGCCAACGGGCTTCCTTTCTGCAGCTGCCTTTTATTTTTTCTTTTTTTTGCCATACTTGGCAGTGGGCTACCCCCTCATCATCGACCATCAACGACCGCAAGCCGCAGCTGCATTTATCCCAGCATCCAATATGCCACATCGAGCATCCTTTAATGCCACAAAGCGAGCATCTGTTGCGATATTTATGGTGCAACTGGAATCGGAGGGAACAGGTGCCAAGGCACCGCCCGAGATCAAGTTGTCTTCTTTTGAGAGAGCCCGTGTCACGAAAGGGTTAAACTGATTTACAAAAAAAGAAAGATATTCATTAAAGAAATCTATAAGATCTTAGATGCAACTAATTTATTATTTTTATTTATTTTTAAGTCTTAAAACTAAAGACTTAATGCAGTTGCCTCTAGAAAATCTAGTATTGTGTTAACCCCTGTTGGCCCCCTGTCCATTACTGTCCATGATTTAATTATTTACCTGCTGGCCAGTGTACTATAAAGGTAAACCAGTTTCCCCGATCGCATTATTATCGCCGGGCCGGGCTAGTTCGGTTCGGTTATTAGATGCAAGCTGCAGCGGATGTGCGGCTTCCTCCGCAAGACGAGGCTTTTGTCATTTACAGTTTAACTGCCCGCCCAGCCACTCCCCTTTTTACACAAAAAAAAATAAAATAAAAATAATTTAAAAAAGAAAAACTAAAGTTCGCCATGAACTATGTCTTTAAGGATAACTTTTTGAGACTTAAACTTTAAAAAAAAAATAAGTAATTTTTTTCAGTGCCTCTTAGCTCCTTCTAAGCTCGTTGCAAGTGGCTCTCATAAATCAATAAAGAAAGGCCCACCTGGTACAAATAACTTTGAAAAATTTATATTTTGGGGCAGGTGGGGCGGGGTGGGTTGGGGAACTTGAGCTTTAGTTTTCCGGCCAAGAAGGAAACAGAAATAGGCTGGAAGAGGGAGACAGAGATGGCACTTTCTGGCCAAGTTGCAGCTGCTACTGTTGAGGCTTGGACCTGGCCAGTGAGTGGAGTGATTTGTTTTGTTCGAAAAAAGGGGGTAAGGCTTCACTTCTCCCACAATTTCCATACTCGACATGTCATGACATGTAATAAAGGGGGTGGCCCCAACATAAATAAAAAAAATAAAAGAAAGGAGGCTTAGAGTTCGAAACTCCTTTTCACCTTTTTTTATATTCTTTTTTTTTTTTTTAATTTTTTACTTTTTTTTTCTATTTATTTCCCAACAAAAAATACTATTTGAAACCCCCTTTTAAGCCCCCCCTCTATCTAATCCAATTAATCAGCACCTTTCTCTCAACTTTGGTCATCAAATCAAGTCCCCCCCCTAAATCCCTTAACCAAAACCCCCTTAAACCCAAAAGTTCTGCTATTGATGGGTTAAAGTCATCAACACTTCTTCTTCTTCATCAAAAAAAAGACTAAAAACTGTTGAAACCGAATCTTTATGGACCATAAAAAAATACAAAAAACAAAAAAAGGCCAAGGAAACCCTTTTTCTCCGATGAGCGTGTCCAAAAATCGGTTTTAATTGCCTTGGAAAACGCATTTAAAATGATTCGAATGGAAGATTCGAATGGAAGTAACCTATGATTTTATTTCGAGATTTTTTATTTTCAGATTCGGTTTCTCCCACAGACTCCCAAAAGATTTCAACACTAATTTTGAGTAATTTTCGACCCTTCCGGTTTTTTTCCTTCTTTCCTCTTTCGACGGAAGCTCGCTAATCTGTTGCCTCCGTTTGCATCTTTTTTGGGTTATTTTTGGGAAATTTTTTTTTATGGATTTCTTCTCCTCTATTATGTCATTTAATGCCCGAGTGTGTGTTTGGATCAAAAAAGTGTGTGAATTTCCGTATAAATGCAATAAAAACCAATAATAGCGACAAGCGACTGGAAGTACAAGTCGGAAGAGTCTCGAAAACTGGAAAACGCCTCCTAAAAAAAACCCCAAACTTTGTGGAACACTTCCACACATCTAGAGGAGGAATAAGAAGAAGAAAAGGTGCGTGAGAAAATTCCAAGGCACTCGGCACCTGTACAACGAGGTGGAAAATGCGGGGAAAATCGAGGAGTAGTTTGGGATTTTATTGAAATTTATTACGAAAATCTACGACAGTGTTTTTAATTTATTTTTTAGTTTATTAAAAAAATAAAGTCATTATCCTTGACATATTTTATCAAAAATTTAATTTCTTTGCCTTAAAAACTTTTTGTATATTTTTATATATTTTTTAATGCTTTTAATGGCTCTCCCCCCCTCTAACTAATTTGAATGTAAGCCTTTTCTGGCTGTCTGCACTCGGAAAACACGAATAACTCCAATAAAACCCAAATAAAATGCGAATAAAAAATGTATATAAAAAATGGATATAAAAAATGGATATAAAAAATAAGAAACAAGACAAGCGCGCTAACAGCAAAAGACAGAAAAAACACAATAAACGAACAATAATAAGTAATAAGACCCTGAAGCAATACACAATTGTTGCCTTTGCCGCCAAGCCCTCCTTACACAAAATTTGTTCAACAAAACGCCACAAAAAAAGGCAAAAAAAATACAAAAATAATGCAACAAAGCTCGACAAAAAAGTGAATAAAAAAATAAGAGAAACAAGCAACAAACAAATAAATAGAAACATATGTGAGCATAAAGAAAGACAATTTTTTGTGATGTCTTTGTGTGTTTTTTGGCGCCAGACCAAGGATTTCCAAATAAAAAAAAAAAAATAAAAAACTTAATCAGGGTTGTTCCGGTTATCGATAATGTTTTCTCATTTTTTTTAGCTTCATTGGCATTCAGGTTGGAAGTTGGAAGCTCTAGTGGCTTGGACTAGTAATCCCCACAACTAACCCCAAACTATTTCCCTTTCCAGAGATCCATCATGATGGGCTTGGGGGACATGATGGCCCAGCTCCTGCTGCTGGCCTTGAGCCTTGGGCTGGCCAGGACCTCGCCCTATACGAGCTACCAGAACCAGAGGTTCGCCATGCAGCCGCAGGACCAGACCGCCGTCGTGGGGGCCAGGGTGACCCTCCCCTGTCGGGTGATCAACAAACAGGGCACCCTCCAGTGGACCAAGGACGACTTCGGCCTGGGCACCTCCCGGGACCTGAGCGGCTTCGAGCGGTACGCGATGGTGGGCAGCGACGAGGAGGGCGACTACTCGCTGGACATCTATCCGGTGATGCTGGACGACGATGCCCGGTACCAGTGCCAGGTCAGTCCCGGTCCGGAGGGCCAGCCGCCCATCCGGTCGACCTTTGCCGGCCTGACGGTACTCGTTCCCCCGGAATCCCCGAAGATCACCCAGGGCGATGTCATCTATGCCACGGAGGATCGCAAAGTGGAGATCGAGTGTGTCTCGGTGGGCGGGAAGCCAGCTGCCGAGGTAGGTCTGCCGAAGAGCTGGTCCGGCTAACCGCAATCCGCCGTAACCAGACCTCCCATTGCCCCCCTAACTAACTCCCAACCATCTTCCATCCGTCAGATTACCTGGATTGATGGCCTCGGTAACGTTCTCACGGATAACATCGAGTACACGGTGATTCCGCTTCCGGATCTGCGTCGCTACACGGCCAAGTCCGTCCTCCGGCTGACCCCCAAAAAGGAGCATCACAACACCAACTTTACGTGCCAGGCCCAGAATACGGCGGACCGCACTTACCGCTCTGTGAAAATCCGTGTCGAGGTGAGTGTTTTTTTTCATCCCCCCTGACCAACCCCCCCCTTATAGTTCATCCATGTAGGTGCTTCAAGGGGCCTAGGGTAGAGCCCCGCCTACCACCTAGGGCCATGGGGAGACCTTTCTTCTTTCCATCAATGCGCATTCTGCATTGTCACACTGAGAGAAACTCACTTTACTTTCTATTTTAGACAAAAAAAAACTCGAAGTTTTATTTCACTTTTAGTGAACTTTTTTTTTTAAAGAAAATAAAATTAGTTACTTTTTTTTTCGATAAAAAATAATGATAATTCAAACTATCAAGTTCGAACTTCAACTTAAGAGTTTTAAAATAATTTCAAAAATTTCCCTCTCTTAAAAAACTATTTATTTTACAAAAAAAATTATATTTTGTAGACGAAAAAAAATGTATTTATTTTAAAAACAAACTAGAACCTTAGCCCCGAAGCTTGAAATCTTTTTAAAAAATATCCCTCTTTTAAAAAACTTATAAACTATAAATTTCCCTCTTATGTATAAAAAATATTTCCATTTTTTTTTAATAAAAAAATGTATTTATCTAAAAAACAAACTAGAACCCAGGCCCCAAAGCTTGAAATTATTTTCAAAAATTTCCCTCTTCCCGAAAAAACAAATTTCCCTCAGTGCACCGCTTGTCCTGCGGCTGCCTTATCTAACGGTATGCATGAAAGAGAGAGCCTACTATCAATATTACGTGATGCGGAAGTCCATTGAGGGATAACAGGGGGGAGGAGCAGGGAGGCGAAGAGAGGCGCCCCCAGAGGCGCCTCCAGGCTGGGATGGGATGGCAGGGATTTTTTGAATGGACTTTTGTGCCGGACATGGCATGACACTGACGGGCTAATTCAGGCTTCGACATAAAGGCTGGAGTTTTGGTGTGAAAGTGAGGAGAGAAGCGGCCACCGAACACGGCAGCAAGGACCCGGCAGCAAGGACCAAAGACCAAGGACCTGTCATTGGCTTAGTTTCGACGAGGAACAGGACAAGGACAAATCCCTTTTGAAGAGAAATGCATTCCCCGAGGCTCTCGGAATTATGTCATTTGAAGAGTTATAGTCAAGGACCTGGTCCTTAGTCCTTAGTCCTTAGTCCTTAGTCCTTAATCCTTAATCCTTAATCCTTAATCCTTAGTTTAGAGATCTAAAAAAAAAAAGAATAATTTTTTAATAATAAATATTACTTATTCCCCCCCTCTTTCCAGGTTAAATACGCTCCCAAGGTGAAGGTTAGTGTCATTGGACTGCATCCTGGAGGAGCACCTGTCGCCGGAACGGCACTCCTCCAGTCCAGCACCTCCTCCACCGCGTCCAGCCCGATGGCCACCTCCCATTCGAGGATTGTGGAGCACTCGCAGGTGCGTCTGGAGTGCCGGGCAGATGCCAATCCCGGAGATGTTCGCTACCGTTGGTTCATCAACGACGAGCCGATCAATGGCGGCCAGAAGACCGAGATGGTGAGTGCCCCCCTTTCCTGTACATCCATAGCCTGGCCCCCCCTTCTCGGATAGAAAACTGGTCCACATTCCAGTTGGCGCATAATTAGAGCAACTATTGCGATAAAAATGCTACTGCCGATGTTGTATAATGCTGGCAATTATTGAAACCAGTTAGCTGGCAGCCACCGGAAAGGCCTACCGTTCCCACAATTATCCCACCAACTGACTCTATTTCATGTTATTCTCTCTTCTTCTCCTTCTTCTATGTCCATTTATCGCTTACCTGTACAGGTGATACGCAATGTGACGCGCAACTTCCACGACGCCATCGTCAAGTGCGAGGTGCAGAACTCAGTCGGCAAGAGCGAGGACAGCGAGACTCTGGACATAAGCTGTGAGTTTGGGACAAATTTTAAATTAGTTTAATTTATTTATGTTTTTAAATTAAGGGGGTGATGCCATTAATTAATAGCATTAAGTGGCATTTAAAACGAAAAGAAAGGCTAAAGAAATGGTCAGTTTCTGAAGAAAATTAAATGAATTGAAAAATAAAGTCTAAAAACTATGAGATACCTGGTACTTGCAACAAATAATACTATTCTGGTACTTTTTTAGTATTATTTGATCATTATTTGGTATTATTTTTATAATGCAAATAGTCTAAAAGCTATGCCAAGTGTAACAAAGTATTATTATAGTATGGATATGGTATTATTTTAGTATTAAAAGTGTAGACTTTAGTCTTTAGTGTAGAATATAGTATTATTTTAGTATTAAAAGTGTTGACTTCTTTTAATACTAAAATAATACTATATTCATGTGTAAGATACCTGGTACTTATAAGAAAGTATTATTGGAGTATTATTCTGGTGCTTTTGTACTGTTATTTTATTATTATTAAGTATTATTTTGGTATTTTAAAATACTTTTAAATTAAAAATAAAGTCTAAAAACTATAAGAGACCTGGTACTTGTAGCAAAGTATTTTTTGAGTATTATTTTAGTATTATTTCATCATTATTTAGTATTATTTTTATAATGAAAAAAGTCTAAAAGCTTTACTAAGTACCAGGTATTAGTACTTGTAACAAAGTATTATTATAGTATTATTTTAGTATTAAAAGAAGTCTAAAATATATAAGATACCTGATACTTATAAGAAAGTATTATTATTGTATTGTTTTGGTACTATTTTGGTATTATTTTTATAATGAAAAAAGTCTAAAAACTATGTAATACCTCGTACTTCTAACAAAGTATTATTTCAGTATTTTTTTAGTATTATTTTTATAATGAAAATAGTCTAAAAGCTATATAATACCTGGTACTTGTAACAAAGTATTATTATAGTATTATTTTAGTATTAAAAGAAGTCTACAAGATGTAAGATACCTGGTACTTATAAGAAAGTATTATTATTGTATTATTTTGGTATTATTTTAGCATTTAGTATTATTTTTATAATGAAAAAAGTCTAAAAACTATGTGATACCTGGAACTTCTAACAAAGTATTATTTCAGTATTTTTTTAGTATTATTTTTATAATGAAAATAGTCTAAAAGCTATATAATACCTGGTACTTGTAACAAAGTATTATTTCAGTATTTTTTTAGTATTAAAAGAGGTCTAGAAGCTATAAGATACCTGGTACTTATATCGAACTACTCTTTTAATGTTAATTTGGTATTATTTTAGTATTATTTTCATATTTTTCAGTATTATTTTGGTATTTTTAACCTTTTTTTAATGAAAAATAAGTCTAATGACTACAAGATAGGTATCTTAGTCAGGACACTCTTAAGGATAAGGATATCCTTTAAGTATTTTTGTAGTATTATTTTTTTTAGTATTTTCTAGTATTATTTTATATACCCCCAATAATCCAACCAAAAAATCCCCCCCAGATGCCCCCAGTTTCCGGCAACGCCCCCAGTCCCTGGAGGCCGACGTCGGCTCCGTTGTGTCCCTCAACTGCGAGGTGGACAGCAACCCCCAGGCGGAGATCGTGTGGATCCAGCACCCCAGCGACCGCGTGGTGGGCACCAGCACCAACCTGACCTTCAGCGTGAGCAACGAGACCGCCGGCCGCTACTACTGCAAGGCGAACGTGGCCGGCTATGCCGAAATATCGGCGGATGCCTACGTCTACCTGAAGGGCTCCCCGGCCATCAGTTCGCCCCGATCCCAGTACGGCCTGGTGGGCGACACGGCCCGGATCGAGTGCTTTGCCAGCAGCGTGCCCAGAGCCCGCCACGTCTCCTGGACGTTCAACGGCCAGGAGATTAGCTCGGAGTCGGGGCATGACTACTCCATCCTGGTGGACGCTGTGCCGGGGGGCGTGAAGAGCACCCTCATCATCCGGGACAGCCAGGCGTACCACTACGGCAAGTACAACTGTACGGTGGTGAACGACTATGGCAACGACGTGGCGGAGATCCAGCTTCAGGCCAAAAGTGAGTGTCCCGAAAATGTCCACATCTTGTAGAGGAGAACCTCTTAAACCCATTCCCCATCGAGAAATCCTCGACAGACTTGCTCCAAACTCCCCATGGCACCACTTTCCCACCCATTCCGAGGATAATTTTTGAAGGACCTCCTAGAGTAACCCCCATCCCCCCCGAATCTTCTCGCCATTCTTCCAGAAAGCGTCTCCCTTCTGATGACCATCGTTGGAGGCGTATCGGTGGTGGCCCTGCTCCTCGTCCTCACCATCCTCGTCGTGGTCTACATCCGGTGCAAGAAGCGCACCAAGCTGCCCCCCGCCGACGTCATCAGCGAGCACCAGATCACCAAGAACGGCGGCGTCAGCTGCAAGCTGGAGCCCGGCGACCGGACCTCCAACTACAGCGACCTCAAGGTGGACATTTCGGGGGGATATGTGCCCTACGGGGACTACAGCACCCACTACAGCCCCCCGCCCCAGTACTTGACCACCTGCTCCACGAAATCCAATGGCAGCTCCACCATCCTCCAGAACAACCACCAGAACCAGTTGGTGGTGCAACAGCAGCAGCAGCACCAGCACCAGCACCACCAACAGACCCACCAGCACCACGCCCAGACCTTGCCGATGACCTTCCTGTCGAACAGCAGCGGCGGCAGCCTGACGGGCAGCATCATCGGGTCGCGGGAGATCCGGCAGGAGAATGGGCTGCCCAGCCTCCAGTCGACCACCGCCTCGGTGGTTAGCTCCTCGCCGAACGGCAGCTGCAGCAACCAGAGCACCACCGCCGTCGCCGCCACCACCACCACCACCCACGTGGTGGTGCCCAGCTCCATGGCCCTCAGTGTGGATCCCCGGTACAGTGCCATTTACGGTAATCCGTATCTGAGGTCCTCCAACTCCTCCCTCTTGCCACCGCCCACTGCCGTTTAAGAAGCCACCACCCCCCCCCCCTAATCGCACCCCCCCCCCTTGTCAAGTGAAAAAAAATGAATCTAAAAGCCACTCTAAGACTGATCTCGTAGGCTGGGGATTCCACTTGAAGGTCAGGTTGGTTGAAGCGAAAAAAAAAAAAAAAAAAAAAAAATTACACTTAAAAAAAAAATAACAACTTCTTTCTGCTACCAAAAAATCGAAGATAGAATTGCTTAAGTTTAGGGGTTTAGCTCACGCATCTGATAATACACTTGAAGAAATGCATAAGAAATAGTTTTAATTCTTAATTTTAAATTCTTAATCGTCAGTCTTTAGTCTTAGGATTTAGTATTTTTTTTTTTTTTGTTAATTTTTAGGCTAATTCGAGTTTTGGAAAGAGACTAAGCTTCAAAGAACGAGTGCTAAGGGCAGGAGAGTGTTAAGTTTAGACAGTTTGCTTAAGAAACCGCCTTAAAAAACAGTTAGCTGGTGCTTTAAATTCCAGTTACAAAAAAAATAAGTTTTTATGGATTTATGTTGGGGGGAAAAGACATTATTTTTCATCAACAATCCATTCTTTCATCTATTACCTTCTCACTTACTAAGTAATTAACATTTTCATCTATTCTGTAATGCATTACTCTCTCACTTACCAAGTTATTGGTATTTTCTTGCTTATTTAGTAATTAATATTTCATGTTTTTAGACATTTTTTCATAAAATACTATCCTACTTACCAAGTAATCCATGCTTTCATCTATTCCTCGTAATCCTTTCAGTAATCTATGGATTACTGTCTTATTGCTTACCTATTTGCTTACTTGGTAATCACCATTTTCATACATTTACTTACTAAGTAATCAATATCTTCATCTATTCTGTAATGCATTACTTTCTTACTTACCAAGTAATTAATATTTTCCTGCATTTTTATTCTATTATTTTTTCCCCCTTCACTTTTAATCCATAAAAACCTTAAAAAAAATATATATATACAAAATAAAAAATAAAAAATAAAAAATTATATATACATGGAAATAGTATATTTGCTAAAAGTTAAAAAAAAAATAAATAAAAAATATATATGTATACAGCCGTAAAGACATTCAGTTGAATGATTTTTATTAATTTTAAGCAAAAATAAAAAATAAATGAAAAACGAAAATATGCCAAAGTACCTGATAGTATTTAAGTCGAGAAATCGCCAAAAAAAAAAAAATTGATTTCTCAATTAACTTTTTTTTTTTTTTTGCATTAATTAGCAATTATATATGCAAAAAAAAAATTAAAATTTAGCGAGTTAAAAAATAAATAAAAAAATAAATAGAAGCTAGAATTTGACAGTCGCCTTAACTTATGACACGCCCACACATCTCAAAACGCCCATAAGCCAGAAGAAAATAATTAAGAAATAAGAAATATTATAAAATCTGCCCTTGCACAAATATTTGACATTTTTTTCCCAAGTGTAGAGTGAGAGTGTAACTTACATGCACATGTCGAGAATTTGACATGCGTATGTCGAGAAACTCTCCGAGCATCAATGAAATGAGAGGATCTCTGCGCTCTCTCCGCTCCACGCACTTTCTCGCCTCCCACCGCCATTCGCTTGCGAAATGATCCTAACTGTTCTTTTGGCGTCGCCTACGCTTGGGTCCTTGGAAGCTGCCGCTGCAGCACCAACACACACGCGAAACGCGAACGCGTCACTAAATGATTTACTTAAAAAAACGCAATTTAAACAATTAAAATGATTAATTAACAACAAATAACTGTTAATTATTAAGCACTTTCACTTTTTCCTTCATTTTCTTTGATTTTTTTTCATAAAAATTAATGGAAATCACTTCTAAGCCCGTATTTCACTTCACAATTTCCTAATTTCGAATCAAAACACTAAAACACTTACTAGAAATTACTTTAAAACCCGATTTTAATCACTAATTAGTAAAAAACAAACGGTAAACGGGAAGCGTCACGGGGTTGAAAGAAAACTGAACCGATCCCGGTGAGCGTAGGCGACAGAGTGTGGGGGAGAAGAGAGATCGACAAAGCGGTGGGCAGTGCCCTTCCAGTGGGAGTCTCCCACTTCATAATTGGCAATGCCCTTCCAGGTGCTTTGCCACTAAAGAGAGCATATTAGAGCTTGCTCTTTCGGGAAATCAAATATTCCGCAAGGGTATTGGAACAAAAAAAAAAAAAAAAGAGAAAAGAAAATGTATTCAATTCGTCAGTTCAATTGTGCTAAGTGTACTTCTAAGTGTATAACGGTATAATTATCCTAGTTGGTAGCCTAACTAAAGATACGCATACATATTTAATTAATATATAGATATAGCTTTAGTTATAAACTACATTAAAAAATATATATATATATGTATACATGCATTTTTTTTCATAGAACTAAGCATTATATTTTGATAAACGAACATATTTCGTCTAAGGAACAAAAACAACAAAATTGTGTGTGAAAACTCTCCACTTAAATGTATTTCTCTCCTTAATTTTTTTTTTTTTGTTTTTTTCGCTATATTTATTAGCTGTGGATATTTTTAATAGTTTGAGCAATTAACTGCAAAAACAAACACACTCTCACACACACAAAGTTAAACACAAAAAAAAAAAACAAACAACAAAAAAATTAATAAAAATATATTGAAAAAAAAAAAAAAAAAAAACATGAGCAGATTCAATGGGAAAGTTTGTTCTTGTTTTTTGACATCAAAGTCGAAAGACAAATAAGCGGGGAAAAACATTTTTAATTTGGCCAGGTCCTGCGTCCAGAGTTCCGAATCCTGGCACAAGGACCACCAACACCACCACCAGCAGCGTCAGGACCATAGACCAGCGACCAAAAAGGAGCCGGAACAACTGTCAGCCAACTGCAAAAAGCCAAAAATCAAACAAACAAAAGTGAAATGAAAATGTTTCCAGTTGCTGCCCCCAAGTACCGCTATTCGCCACTCGAACCAACTCGACTTGCACCACCGCACCATGCCCCCCGCCCTCCACCACCACCACTCGTGTGTGTTAATTTATGGCAAGTCGCTACCGGAGTTGTCACGGCTCTACACTGACAGAAAATAATAGTTATTTTTCGAAAGGATTTCATAAATTAGGTTAAAGGATATTATTGGTTAAATAAAATTAAATGGACATCCTTTGGAATTTATTTTAAATAAAAATAAAGTAAATATATAACTTTCTAAAATTACATCTATTATTAAGAGTTTAAATTTATTTAAAAAAAATATTAATCATTTATTTTTAAAATTTAAAATTGTAAAACTCATTAAATTCCAAAAATAAACAATTTTTAAAGAAATTGAGATTTAAAAGATGAAAAATATGACCGTTTTTTGCAGAAATGGTATTAAAAACTTGAAAAATATTGAATTTTTAAATACAAACTTCTAAAAACTAAAAGTTTGAAATAATCAAGAGTTTTGAACTTTTAATGGAAATCTACTACACATATTTTTACTACAGATACTACTTTTAACTAATTATTTCGAATAATTTTTTAAATCGATACATATTTATATTTATTTCCAAGATTATTATTATTATTTTCTATAAAATGTTAAATAAAATGCATTAAATTATTAAATAATTGATTAATCAATTTAAAAACAATAATCATACATAAAAATACATTAAAATAATAAAAATATTTATTTAGTAAACTTTTTCTTGCAGTGCATCGGAGCGAAGTTGGAGAGTTGACAGTGCAAACAAACGGCTCGCTAAGCTCGACTAAAAATGCTTAATGAGAATGCGTAAGGGTGGACCAGCACCAGCACCAGCACCCTCACCCACCTACACCCACACCACCCACCCACCCACACACATAGCAACCACCCCCCCACCTAAAGGGGGGGAGGAGGGACAAGTGTTGGCCGCAAGAAATTCTGCGGCTGGTGGGCAACAAAGTCGCGCACGACGCCCATTAAACTAAATTAGTTGCCCTTTGTCACCGAACGACCCTCGCTGTCACACGTGACTCCAGGATGCCCAAAGGGGGTAAGGATGGTTGGGTGGCTGAGGGGGTGGTGATGGGGGGGTGGTGGCTTAAACATACGTGCACTTGGCCAGAAGGAAGTTGCAATTGCGGTTGACTGAATTAATTAGCATTTTTTCTCTATCCTGCGGGGCAGAGTTCATTTAGAGAACTTTAAAAAAAAGTTTAAATAAATAAAAAATAAAAAAACGGAGTTTTTTATGTAAACTAACTATTCTTTATTATTTTATTTAGTTTTCTTTATGTTTAAAGCTTAAAAATATTGTTTTAAGTGACAAAGTCAAAGAAATAAGGAAAACCTTAAATACTTCTTAAATCTTATTTTTAATAAAAGAAATAACAAGATCTACAGGGTATCTTATAGTCTAAAAAAATACCAAATAGACAGTTATAATTTATTCATTTAATTTTTAATTTAAAAATAATCATAAAACGATTAAACAACAAAAACAAGTGAAGCTTAAAAGTTTTCAAACCAGAAATTAAAGGAAGAAGTACCGGGTGTCATAGTACTGTTCTGTATGTTTCTTTGTTTTTATGAAATATTTTAAATTAAAAAGTAGAGTAGATCTTAAAAAATAAGTTCTTTGAAATCTTTGAAAATAAAATTAAGTAACTAAGTTTTAATTTTCTTTTTTTTCCAATCCTTGTTCTGTATACTTTTCTGAACTTTTTCCAACTCTATTTTAGTTAATCGATGACTGGTGGCTTCTTTTTTTATCTTCTCCTATATTTTAGTCTCTTGCTTTAGACTCCTTTTATTTTTGTCCATATCCTGACCATCAGGACCTCTCAAATTCCAATTCCCATTGTCCGTGAAGTCGTGCGGAGTTCTCCCAGAGCGTTAATCACTCGACTATGTGATCCAACATCCTTTCGGCTCCTTTTGGGGGGCTCCCAGTGTTTTTATTATTTTGTTGGTGGAATAAAAGGACACATAGCACAGGAGCTGGAGCAGGAGCAGGAGCAGGACCAGGACCAGGAGTGGAGGACACAGAACACAAAAAACGGACACGAGGCGCACGAAGAGTTACGATTTCATTAACATGAGATATGGGAAGTGCCAAAGCGCTGGTCGCTCTGCAAAAGGCGGCCACTTCCCTGAGCCCTTCTGCTTCCGGATTTCTTCTTCCTTTTCGTTGGTTTCCAAAGGGAGGAGGGCGGAGGATGGGGTCTCGGGTTCTTCGGGGTCGTTACGGGGGTCGTGTTGGGCTGCTTTATGGCTCAAGTGTTGGCTTGTCGTCGCCGCCTGTGTCGCACTGCGTTGTTAATTGCTGAAAGGTGGATGCTTACACTGCCAAAAATTGTTTATTTTTTCTCTTTTGAAGGTTGAAAGTATTTATACAATTTTTTAACTTGTTTGTTGAAGAATTTTATCATCTAACATGACTTTTTTTGCTTCTTCAGGCTTATAACTTTTTGAAAAGTATAAAAAATCACAATTTTAAATTATTTTCGTCACTGAAAACACCATATTTTTGTATAATTTTAAGAAACTTCCTTAATTTAACTAGACTTTTTTATATAATTTGTAGGCTTGTATCTTATAGGCTAATAAAACCTCATTTTCGTCACTGAAATCAACCACATCTTTCTCAAGCTTCACTTGCATTCGTCACTGCTATTTTATCTAGTCAAAAATATTTCTCTATTTAACTTTTTTAAGCTATATATGACATAACTTTGAAGCAATAACAATATCTTATTTTTTTAAACCAGCAATTACATTCGTCACTGAAATTCAAGCACTTTACATTATGTTTTTTATACGATTCTCAGTAAGCTTTAAATGCTACATATTTTTAAAACTAGTAACAAATTATAAAAATCACTTTTATAGAAAATTAATATATTTCTCACCTTTGAACCCCTAATTTTCTCCAGTGTAAAAACAAAGAGCCTGCTTAGGGTGGCTTCATATGATTAGCAAATGTTTTGTTTTTCACTATGCACTAAAAACCAAGCCAGGAAACTGAGGAAAATGGGCAACGAGGAAATGGGAAACGCACCAGCTAACAGCTGGTGGTGCAAAGGATAAGGGGGGTAGAGTGGGTGGCTGGGGGTTTATCATACCACTCCTGACCCTAACCCCAAAATGCTTGGCAAGTTTTTGTACGAGTCTTTTTGGTGGATTGTTTTGGGTGGGATGGGTGGTTTTTGGTTTTGTTGCGATGGTGGTTGCTTAATGTCGGGTCGCCACTGTAATTGCTGCTCTATGTATGTGTCTGTGTGTGTGTGTGTGGGTTTTAGTGTATTAGTGTGTGTGCGTGGCGAGTTGAATTTCTTGAATTAATAAAATGTCTTCATTATTTAAATTGCACGCACGGCCACAGGACCCTTTTGACCCACCAATCCACACGACCCACCACTCAAACATATGTGGGTCGGGTTGACATGCATATATCTCCCTGTTTCTATATAAATATATACACATGTGTGTGAGTGTGTGTTTGTTTCCGAGTTAATTAGCAGCTGGGGAATTGTGAAATATATTAATATTGTACATTTCGGTGGCTCCGGTCCCGATGCCCCTGCCCGCCTCTCCACAAATTTACCCACTTTGGGCCACCAACCACCCACCCAGCGACCCAGCCACCACATCACCCCACCCGTGACCACAACAAGCCGTGTCACACATTCCATTTCCCACTTCGATGGCCTTTTGTGGCTGAATGCGTGCCATTGAAAGTGGTGCGAGGAATTCGAAGTGCGTTTTCAAGGAGCAAACTGATTTCAGGTCGCTGGCATTTCAAAAAAATCTATGAGACATTTAGCAATTACTTTAAAAATAAAGAGTTTTGTTTTGTTATAAAGAATCCTTCGACGAATCTTTTAATGTTTTCCTCTTCAGAATTGGATCTGAATTAGCAGAGATATGGCCTTCGATTGGGGTCATAAGAAGCTTCCCATGCATTTTTCGAAATTTTCAAGGGGACCCCCCAGAAAATTTGAGAAAAAATCTCAAAAATATTTTGTTCCCAGATTTTGATGCAAATCGATGGAAAATCGTCCTACGAGTCTTTTAAGGTATCCTTTTTAGGAATCGGATGGGAATTGGCGGAGATATAGCCTCCGATCGGGGTCATATGGGGCTCCCCATGCATTTTTCGAAATTTTCAAGGGGACCCCCAGAAAATTTGAGAAAAAATCTCAAAAATATTTTGTTCCCAGATTTTGATGCAAATCGATGGAGAATTGTCCTACGAATCTTTTAAGGTATCCTTTTTAGGAATCGGATGGGAATTGGCGGAGATATAGCCTCCGATCGGGGTCATATGGGGCTCCCCATGCATTTTTCGAAATTTTCAAGGGGACCCCCAGAAAATTTGAGAAAAAATCTCAAAAATATTTTGTTCCCAGATTTTGATGCAAATCGATGGAAAATCGTCCTACGAGTCTTTTAAGGTATCCTTTTTAGGAATCGGATGGGAATTGGCGGAGATATAGCCTCCGATCGGGGTCATATGGGGCTCCCCATGCATTTTTCGAAATTTTCAAGGGGACCCCCAGAAAATTTGAGAAAAAATCTCAAAAATATTTTGTTCCCAGATTTTGATGCAAATCGATGGAAAATCGTCCTACGAGTCTTTTAAGGTATCCTTTTTAGGAATCGGATGGGAATTGGCGGAGATATAGCCTCCGATCGGGGTCATATGGGGCTCCCCATGCATTTTTCGAAATTTTCAAGGGGACCCCCCAGAAAATTTGAGAAAAAATCTCAAAAATATTTTGTTCCCAGATTTTGATGCAAATCGATGGAAAATCGTCCTACGAGTCTTTTAAGGTATCCTTTTTAGGAATCGGATGGGAATTGGCGGAGATATAGCCTCCGATCGGGGTCATATGGGGCTCCCCATGCATTTTTCGAAATTTTCAAGGGGACCCCCCAGAAAATTTGAGAAAAAATCTCAAAAATATTTTGTTCCCAGATTTTGATGCAAATCGATGGAGAATTGTCCTACGAATCTTTTAAGGTATCCTTTTTAGGAATCGGATGGGAATTGGCGGAGATATAGCCTCCGATCGGGGTCATATGGGGCTTCCCATGCATTTTTCGAAATTTTCAAGGGGACCCCCCAGAAAATTTGAGAAAAAATCTCAAAAATATTTTGTTCCCAGATTTTGATGCAAATCGATGGAGAATTGTCCTACGAATCTTTTAAGGTATCCTTTTTAGGAATCGGATGGGAATTGGCGGAGATATAGCCTCCGATCGGGGTCATATGGGGCTCCCCATGCATTTTTCGAAATTTTCAAGGGGACCCCCCAGAAAATTTGAGAAAAAATCTCAAAAATATTTTGTTCCCAGATTTTGATGCAAATCGATGGAGAATTGTCCTACGAATCTTTTAAGGTATCCTTTTTAGGAATCGGATGGGAATTGGCGGAGATATAGCCTCCGATCGGGGTCATATGGGGCTTCCCATGCATTTTTCGAAATTTTGAAGGGGACCCCCAAAAATTTTAGAAAAAATCTCAAAAATATTTTGTTCCCAGATTTTGATGCAAAACGATGGAGAATTATCCTACGAATCTTTTAAGGTATCCTTTTTAGGAATCGGATGGGAATTGGCGGAGATATAGCCTCCGATCGGGGTTATATGGGGCTCCCCATGCATTTTTCGAAATTTTCAAGGGGACCCCCCAGAAAATTTGAGAAAAAATCTCAAAAATATTTTGTTCCCAGATTTTGATGCAAATCGATGGAGAATTGTCCTACGAATCTTTTAAGGTATCCTTTTTAGGAATCGGATGGGAATTGGCGGAGATATAGCCTCCGATCGGGGTCATATGGGGCTCCCCATGCATTTTGCGAAATTTTCAAGGGGACCCCCCAGAAAAGTTGAGAAAAAATCTCAAAAATATTTTGTTCCCAGATTTTGATGCAAATCGATGGAAAATCGTCCTACGAGTCTTTTAAGGTATCCTTTTTAGGAATCGGATGGGAATTGGCGGAGATATAGCCTCCGATCGGGGTCATATGGGGCTCCCCATGCATTTTTCGAAATTTTCAAGGGGACCCCCAGAAAATTTGAGAAAAAATCTCAAAAATATTTTGTTCCCAGATTTTGATGCAAATCGATGGAGAATTGTCCTACGAATCTTTTAAGGTATCCTTTTTAGGAATCGGATGGGAATTGGCGGAGATATAGCCTCCGATCGGGGTCATATGGGGCTTCCCATGCATTTTTCGAAATTTTCAAGGGGACCCCCCAGAAAATTTGAGAAAAATCTCAAAAATATTTTGTTCCCAGATTTTGATGCAAATCGATGGAGAATTGTCCTACGAATCTTTTAAGGTATCCTTTTTAGGAATCGGATGGGAATTGGCGGAGATATAGCCTCCGATCGGGGTCATATGGGGCTCCCCATGCATTTTTCGAAATTTTCAAGGGGACCCCCCAGAAAATTTGAGAAAAAATCTCAAAAATATTTTGTTCCCAGATTTTGATGCAAATCGATGGAAAATCGTCCTACGAGTCTTTTAAGGTATCCTTTTTAGGAATCGGATGGGAATTGGCGGAGATATAGCCTCCGATCGGGGTCATATGGGGCTCCCCATGCATTTTTCGAAATTTTCAAGGGGACCCCCCAGAAAATTTGAGAAAAAATCTCAAAAATATTTTGTTCCCAGATTTTGATGCAAATCGATGGAAAATCGTCCTACGAGTCTTTTAAGGTATCCTTTTTAGGAATCGGATGGGAATTGGCGGAGATATAGCCTCCGATCGGGGTCATATGGGGCTCCCCATGCATTTTTCGAAATTTTCAAGGGGACCCCCCAGAAAATTTGAGAAAAAATCTCAAAAATATTTTGTTCCCAGATTTTGATGCAAATCGATGGAAAATCGTCCTACGAGTCTTTTAAGGTATCCTTTTTAGGAATCGGATGGGAATTGGCGGAGATATAGCCTCCGATCGGGGTCATATGGGGCTCCCCATGCATTTTTCGAAATTTTCAAGGGGACCCCCCAGAAAATTTGAGAAAAAATCTCAAAAATATTTTGTTCCCAGATTTTGATGCAAATCGATGGAGAATTGTCCTACGAATCTTTTAAGGTATCCTTTTTAGGAATCGGATGGGAATTGGCGGAGATATAGCCTCCGATCGGGGTCATATGGGGCTTCCCATGCATTTTTCGAAATTTTCAAGGGGACCCCCAGAAAATTTGAGAAAAAATCTCAAAAATATTTTGTTCCCAGATTTTGATGCAAATCGATGGAGAATTGTCCTACGAATCTTTTAAGGTATCCTTTTTAGGAATCGGATGGGAATTGGCGGAGATATAGCCTCCGATCGGGGTCATATGGGGCTCCCCATGCATTTTTCGAAATTTTCAAGGGGACCCCCCAGAAAATTTGAGAAAAAATCTCAAAAATATTTTGTTCCCAGATTTTGATGCAAATCGATGGAGAATTGTCCTACGAATCTTTTAAGGTATCCTTTTTAGGAATCGGATGGGAATTGGCGGAGATATAGCCTCCGATCGGGGTCATATGGGGCTTCCCATGCATTTTTCGAAATTTTGAAGGGGACCCCCAAAAAATTTTAGAAAAATCTCAAAAATATTTTGTTCCCAGATTTTGATGCAAAACGATGGAGAATTATCCTACGAATCTTTTAAGGTATCCTTTTTAGGAATCGGATGGGAATTGGCGGAGATATAGCCTCCGATCGGGGTTATATGGGGCTCCCCATGCATTTTTCGAAATTTTCAAGGGGACCCCCCAGAAAATTTGAGAAAAAATCTCAAAAATATTTTGTTCCCAGATTTTGATGCAAATCGATGGAAAATCGTCCTACGAGTCTTTTAAGGTATCCTTTTTAGGAATCGGATGGGAATTGGCGGAGATATAGCCTCCGATCGGGGTCATATGGGGCTCCCCATGCATTTTTCGAAATTTTCAAGGGGACCCCCCAGAAAATTTGAGAAAAAATCTCAAAAATATTTTGTTCCCAGATTTTGATGCAAATCGATGGAGAATTGTCCTACGAATCTTTTAAGGTATCCTTTTTAGGAATCGGATGGGAATTGGCGGAGATATAGCCTCCGATCGGGGTCATATGGGGCTCCCCATGCATTTTGCGAAATTTTCAAGGGGACCCCCCAGAAAATTTGAGAAAAAATCTCAAAAATATTTTGTTCCCAGATTTTGATGCAAATCGATGGAAAATCGTCCTACGAGTCTTTTAAGGTATCCTTTTTAGGAATCGGATGGGAATTGGCGGAGATATAGCCTCCGATCGGGGTCATATGGGGCTCCCCATGCATTTTTCGAAATTTTCAAGGGGACCCCCCAGAAAATTTGAGAAAAAATCTCAAAAATATTTTGTTCCCAGATTTTGATGCAAATCGATGGAGAATTGTCCTACGAATCTTTTAAGGTATCCTTTTTAGGAATCGGATGGGAATTGGCGGAGATATAGCCTCCGATCGGGGTCATATGGGGCTTCCCATGCATTTTTCGAAATTTTCAAGGGGACCCCCAGAAAATTTGAGAAAAAATCTCAAAAATATTTTGTTCCCAGATTTTGATGCAAATCGATGGAGAATTGTCCTACGAATCTTTTAAGGTATCCTTTTTAGGAATCGGATGGGAATTGGCGGAGATATAGCCTCCGATCGGGGTCATATGGGGCTCCCCATGCATTTTTCGAAATTTTCAAGGGGACCCCCCAGAAAATTTGAGAAAAAATCTCAAAAATATTTTGTTCCCAGATTTTGATGCAAATCGATGGAGAATTGTCCTACGAATCTTTTAAGGTATCCTTTTTAGGAATCGGATGGGAATTGGCGGAGATATAGCCTCCGATCGGGGTCATATGGGGCTTCCCATGCATTTTTCGAAATTTTGAAGGGGACCCCCCAAAAAATTTTAGAAAAAATCTCAAAAATATTTTGTTCCCAGATTTTGATGCAAAACGATGGAGAATTATCCTACGAATCTTTTAAGGTATCCTTTTTAGGAATCGGATGGGAATTGGCGGAGATATAGCCTCCGATCGGGGTCATATGGGGCTCCCCATGCATTTTTCGAAATTTTCAAGGGGACCCCCCAGAAAATTTGAGAAAAAATCTCAAAAATATTTTGTTCCCAGATTTTGATGCAAATCGATGGAAAATCGTCCTACGAGTCTTTTAAGGTATCCTTTTTAGGAATCGGATGGGAATTGGCGGAGATATAGCCTCCGATCGGGGTCATATGGGGCTCCCCATGCATTTTTCGAAATTTTCAAGGGGACCCCCAGAAAATTTGAGAAAAATCTCAAAAATATTTTGTTCCCAGATTTTGATGCAAATCGATGGAGAATTGTCCTACGAATCTTTTAAGGTATCCTTTTTAGGAATCGGATGGGAATTGGCGGAGATATAGCCTCCGATCGGGGTCATATGGGGCTCCCCATGCATTTTTCGAAATTTTCAAGGGGACCCCCCAGAAAATTTGAGAAAAAATCTCAAAAATAGTTTGTTCCCAGATTTTGATGCAAATCGATGGAGAATTGTCCTACGAATCTTTTAAGGTATCCTTTTTAGGAATCGGATGGGAATTGGCGGAGATATAGCCTCCGATCGGGGTCATATGGGGCTCCCCATGCATTTTTCGAAATTTTCAAGGGGACCCCCCAGAAAATTTGAGAAAAAAATCTCAAAAATATTTTGTTCCCAGATTTTGATGCAAATCGATGGAAAATCGTCCTACGAGTCTTTTAAGGTATCCTTTTTAGGAATCGGATGGGAATTGGCGGAGATATAGCCTCCGATCGGGGTCATATGGGGCTCCCCATGCATTTTTCGAAATTTTCAAGGGGACCCCCCAGAAAATTTGAGAAAAAATCTCAAAAATATTTTGTTCCCAGATTTTGATGCAAATCGATGGAGAATTGTCCTACGAATCTTTTAAGGTATCCTTTTTAGGAATCGGATGGGAATTGGCGGAGATATAGCCTCCGATCGGGGTCATATGGGGCTTCCCATGCATTTTTCGAAATTTTCAAGGGGACCCCCAGAAAATTTGAGAAAAAATCTCAAAAATATTTTGTTCCCAGATTTTGATGCAAATCGATGGAGAATTGTCCTACGAATCTTTTAAGGTATCCTTTTTAGGAATCGGATGGGAATTGGCGGAGATATAGCCTCCGATCGGGGTCATATGGGGCTCCCCCATGCATTTTTCGAAATTTTCAAGGGGACCCCCCAGAAAATTTGAGAAAAAATCTCAAAAATATTTTGTTCCCAGATTTTGATGCAAATCGATGGAGAATTGTCCTACGAATCTTTTAAGGTATCCTTTTTAGGAATCGGATGGGAATTGGCGGAGATATAGCCTCCGATCGGGGTCATATGGGGCTCCCCATGCATTTTTCGAAATTTTCAAGGGGACCCCCCAGAAAATTTGAGAAAAAATCTCAAAAATATTTTGTTCCCAGATTTTGATGCAAAACGATGGAGAATTTTCCTACGAATCTTTTAAGGTATCCTTTTTAGGAATCGGATGGGAATTGGCGGAGATATAGCCTCCGATCGGGGTCATATGGGGCTCCCCATGCATTTTTCGAAATTTTCAAGGGAACCCCCCAGAAAATTTGAGAAAAAATCTCAAAAAATATTTTGTTCCCAGATTTTGATGCAAATCGATGGAGAATTGTCCTACGAATCTTTTAAGGTATCCTTTTTAGGAATCGGATGGGAATTGGCGGAGATATAGCCTCCGATCGGGGTCATATGGGGCTCCCCATGCATTTTTCGAAATTTTGAAGGGGACCCCCCAAAAAATTTTAGAAAAAATCTAAAAAATATTTTGTTCCCAGATTTTGATGCAAATCGATGGAAAATCGTCCTACGAGTCTTTTAAGGTATCCTTTTTAGGAATCGGATGGGAATTGGCGGAGATATAGCCTCCGATCTGGGTCATATGGGGCTCTCCATGCATTTTTTTGAAAATTTGAAGGAGACCCCTCAGAAAATTTGAGAAAAAATCTCAAAAATATTTTGTTCCCAGATTTTGATGCAAACCGATGGAGAATTGTCCTACGAATCTTTTAAGGTATCCTTTTTAGGAATCGGATACTATTTGGCAAAGATACATATAAGAGAGTCTTATTTTTTTGCAGCATAGTTTTGGGATGCGTGGAATAACTTGCCAGTGCTGCCCATAAATGTGTTTTTGAAGAGATAAGAAAATATAAAAAATTATAGAAAATATATAAATTATGCTAAAACAAATGCTTTAGCACAAAAATTGAGTTTAAATCAGTTTGAAATTTATGTATTAAAGAGTAGAAAGTATTTTTTATCGATAAAAAAAACCAATATTAAAAATGTCTGAGTCTGAAGTGAAATCCAGATGGCGCCACACGATCGTACTGGTATTAGTTAAAAATATTAAAAAATTGTAAATAAATATTATAATAATAGATTATTATCTTAAGAAGATTTAACAAAATATATAATAAAAAGTCTAACTAGTTTTAAAATTAATAATAATAAATCATTTTGTACAAATTGAATAATGAAATATTTATTAATCAGACAAAAATAGACATATTTTCACAGGATAGGTTCAAGGATAAATGCAATGCCCTGGCCACAATAAAAAAAATTATTTTCCCCAAAGGATGAGAGAACTTTTTATGTAAGTCCCCCGGTGACATCGATGGCAGCTCCATTAATGTACGAGGACTTGGAAGAAGCCAAAAAGGCGATGACCTCGGCGATTTCCTCCGGCTGGCCCAGCCTGCCCAAAGGACACTTTTGCTTGACCTGCTCCTTGATGGCCGCCGGGACAACGGCCACCATCGGCGTATCGATATATCCCGGGAGGATGCAATTAACACGAATGCCGAACTTTCCAAACTCTTTGGAGGCGACTTCTGTGAAGGATATCACTCCGGCCTTGGTGGCCGCATAATTGGCCTGGCCAATGTTATTCATTTTGGCCACAATACTCGACAGATTAACGATGCTGCCATTTTTCACATTTTGCTCAATCATTGCCTTGGCAAAGTACTGGGTTATCAGAAAGGTACCCTTCAGGTTCACACTGTACACGTCGTCGTAGTCCTTTTCGGGCATTTTCAGCAGATACCCGTCCCGGGTTATCCCAGCCGAGTTAACCACAATGCTGGGGGCCTGTTGGAATTTCTTCAGGGCCTCGGCAACAGCTGATTCAACGCTCTTCGATGACGACACATCCACTTCTAGGGAGGCAGAGTTCTCGGCACCCAACTCCCTGGCCGTTTCCTGGGCAGCCAGCAGGTTCCGATCGGCGGCTATCACTTTTGCACCGTCCCTGGCCAAAAGTCGGCAAGTGGCACGCCCGATCCCAGATCCAGCACCTGATTTATTTTCCGATTAAAAATGTAATTTAATACTCGAATCTGATATCTGCTTCTGATGAAAAAAACCAAATGTAAACACTTGCCTGTTACGAGGGCCACTTTCCCGGCTAGTATTCCCGTCGACATGGCTCTGTTGCAAACTAATCCAGCAAACTGATTGCCCGACTTGGACCTAATGGTTTTCAACGTGACACAATATTATCATAAAAAGCTATCGCTAAAAAACAAGACAGCTGTTCGAAAGCTCAATCCGCCAGATAAGCATGAAAGAAAGCTTTTGTGGCATGATCGGTGGGCTATTTCTCTTCAAAGCTTCACAAATAATTTTTAATTAATTTTTACACTTTTCTCCATCATTACTTATTTTTATAAATTTATTTAATTCATGAAAGTATGGAAAATAATAAAAAGATCACTATTTTTGCTTTTCATGAAATGTTCGAGTGAAGCCTAAATTCTACAAGGTGTTAATGTTTTTAAATTGGCCTTTTTTTTAAGCCATTCCATATTTATTTTTTTTATTATAGACTTGCTAATTAACTTAATCAGAACAATAAAAAAAATAGTTTTAAAAGCCATTTGTTTAATTGGAAACTATGCCTAAAAGTAGGCTACAGAAATGGATCATTTTCATCAAGTTTTTGTGTTTAAAATATTTATTTAAACATATTTAACAAGAATATTGCCATTTTTCTATAAATACATTTAAATTTAAATATTGAAATGATTATTTAAAGTATTTTTTTTGTGAAAAAGTGACTAAAGTTATGCTTGATTTCATTTCTAAAAAATAATGTGCTTATTTGTTTAATTAATTAAAAAAAAAAAAAGTCCACAACCAAAGCCTATTTTCTATCAAAACAATATTTTTTTTACTCCAATGGTATAAGGTAATACTCCTCCACTTGAGTCCTCAAATCTCCACTCCGCACATTTCCAATTCCACTCGATCTTGCCAAGCCAAACTGCCGGAGAAGTTTCTTTAGATACCTCCTGGGTATCTTCACCAATTGTCGTCGTATTATCCTCTGGACTTTGTTCCAGGGACGACTGCTGCCTCTGTGATCCGCGTCCTCGTCCTCATTCTCGTACTCCTCCTCCAAAGCCTGCTGCTCCTCCTCATCCCCGTCGAGGTCCTTTTGGGTCTGGAACTTGGCCAGCTGCTGGACCAACTGTTTCAGCTGCTTCTCACTCAACCGACTGAGATCGATTTGGGTTTCTTCGTCCACCAGATTGTTGGACTTTAACCCTATGGATGGAGTGCAGCTTCTGGCCAAAGTCTCCGGCGCGGTATGGGCCAGAATCGAGTAAGCGATCAGCATCAACAATGGCAGGCCCTCCATCCTATTGTCTTCTGACTTCTGCCTCGGGCCAAGAGCGGCCTTAAATACTCCGGAGACTATTTTTGCAGCATCATTCGTCACGATTCGATCGATCTTCTTGGACTTCAAAAGTGGGTCAAGTGCGTACTCCAGTACTCCATACTCCATAGATTCTATTCCCGCTTTTTTCTATTTTTTTGTCTGGGGATCAATGATCGTTTGGCTATTTCTTTTTTATTATTTATATATTTTTTAGTTTTAGTTGATTTTTTGGCTAGTTTTTGTTTAAAAGATTGTTTTTGAAATTAAAATACAATCATCAGAAACTGGCTTATATATGCTTTCCATTTTCTATTCATTTTCTTGTCAATTTTTTCTATATAGAATCTCAAGTCTTTTTTTCAAAATTGTCTAAAAATTCTTTAAGTTTTGGTATTAAATCATTAATTCCGGGTCTCAAAAAAGAAGTTTCAACATTTAATAGTTAAAAAAATGAATCTACAGACTTGTCCTTTTATTTCTAATTTTATTGAAAGACAAAAAAGATTAAAGAAAAATAATTTCCTTTGTTCTTTTTTCTAAGTTTTGAATATTTGTTGTGAAGGTTTTCTTTTTTAATATTTTATATATCAGATATTTATATTGAATACTGTTATATATATTTAAATATCATTTAAGTTTAAAATATATAATTAAAAAAATCCGTTTTTCAATCTACTTTTCAAAGGACTTCATTTATTCGATTGCAATTTCAAGTTAAGCTACAATAAATTAGAAAAAAAAAATATTACTCTTGCTAGAATGCGGTTGCGGCGGTTGCTGGAAGGAAGCCCCCAGGCAGCCGGAGCGAATCCTTGACGATTCCGGATTGATTCCTTGCTGGTCTTAGGCGGGAATGATGCGAGTGCGCCTGTTCTTGTTGCGGTTCTTGCGGTTCTTCTTGTTGCCGCCGCGACGACGATTGTTGAACTTCTTGGCGGGCACGCGCTTGCGCACCACACGCCTCTTGTTGCCGGGACGGCTGCCGGTGTTGAGCATCACCTTCTGGCCGTTTTTGAAGTAGCGACGGTACCTGGGCGGGATCCTAACGCTGATCACCTGACCGCGTCGGGCACCCTTCCGGCGCAGATTGATGTGGCTGCTGGTGGCCTTGCTCTCGCCAGCTCCACCCACAGGTCCTGTGCCCTGGACCTCATCGCCGGTCACCACTTCGTACTCCTGAGCGCCGGCGGCCAGTGCTGCCTGCAGTGCCTGTTCGTCCATCAGATCGGAGGGATAAGCGGCGGCCGGCTGCTGTACAGCCTGATCCTGTTGCTCCTGATCGGCGTCCTGATCGTCATCATCGTTTCCGTACGACTGCTGCTGACGGCTGGAGCCTGTAGGCGACGTGGGCGAGGTGGGTGAGGTGGTGATCGTACCAGTGGCCGAGGGAATAGTGCCCGTCGAGGTCACCGTCACCGTGGGGCTAGAGGGGGAGGCGGTGCCAGTCGTGGTTCCAGTGCCAGCTCCCGTAATGATGATCGGAATCACGGGCTGATTATTGCTACTGAACAGATTCTTGAAGGTGAGGAACTTCTTGAGGAAGAGCCGTCCACTGGACGGATCCTTGACACCAGCTTGTCCTTGTCCGGCGGCAGCAGCCACATTCTGGCCATTTCCAACTTTCACATCCTGATCCTGTTTGGCGATAACATCGACCATGGCGTCCTGGTTCTTGGCCCTCGATTTTTGGCCAATTCGCGTCTTTTCCGGAGCTGCCTCGATTGTCACCAACAGACAGGCCACAACAACAACAATTGCAAACAATTTCATATTGAACTCTTAAGGATCTGCCTTTCCCCGGATAAACTACTCTAGTTTTTTCTTTTTTTTTGTTTTTTTTACGTAGAGAACTTTTAACCGGATAATTAAAAAATATATAATAGAATTTATATATTTTTCAATAGGATGCTTGCCGTTGACTGGACAATCAGGCTCTGATACATTATCGGCAGTGTGCGAGGGTTTTTATAGTCCCAACGGGGCATAAGCCCTTAGGGGCCGATACAGACCTCTGGCAAACGGTACATCGGTGAAAATATACCAACAAAATATATATATATAGAAAATTATACTATGTACACAGTGCCGGGGCCAAGCAATTGAAATTCAATTGAGTTTCGGTGGCAAATATCGCTTGCAGCTATATTCAAATAATATTCTTTCATAGTCATCGTCCAAAACCTTGTTCTGCCTGCCGATCATCGATTTCTTGGATTTCTTGGATTTGGCTCTTTGGATTTCTTCTCCAAGCGTAACGATTTTTTTTTTTTTGGTTTTTGCTTTTTTGTTGGCTTTCTAAGTGTACTTGGTGTGTGTGTGTTTGTGTGTTTTTTTTTTTAACCAAAAAAGTGAAAATACCAATGGTTTGTGGCATTCAAATTGATTTCTAATTGAACCCAGAGGGTCGAAGGTGATGGGCCTACGGCTCTCCTCCGAAAGTGACCCAAAAACGAGTCCGCGAAGCTACATTTCAGGTGCGAGTGAGGGGTTTTTAATCCTATTTTTCTTTTTAGTTTAAAAAAAAACAGAGTTTTTGAATTATATGTTGACTAAGCCTCGATACTAAGAGTTTTTAGATTATTTCCCCAAAAATCACAGGGTTTATAGAAAGGTGGTACCCTTTGGGGTACAGTCGGCCTATTCCGACTAAAGTGTTAGGAAGATCATAGGGAAATTTGGAAAATAATAATAATAATAACAAAAATAAAACTCACACACAACCGTACTGTACTTCCCTCGAAGCATAGATTTAAGATGTGAAGAGGTCACTTGAAGATACAAAAGTGTAATGTAGATCTTAGCTCAGTTCCTCCATTTTGTATCTATTCCATAAGTATTTCACCTCCAAATGCCGACAATCTGGAAAATATGAGACTTCAATTCAAGGAAAAGTTTCCAGTGCAGCTTACGGATGTGTATGTATCTGATGCATATTTTTGCTTTTTTGCTTTCCACCACATTCTCTCTCAGCACACGTATTCCATTCCAACTGTATTCCAATATGGCGACCCTTAGGACGCCCACACACACGCTAGGGGAGCACCTGGAGAACAAAGATCGGGTCAAGAGAAGCTCCATGTTTCGTGGAAGAACCATCATAATTCGATTAAGATAGTTCGTTCCACTAACTACGACACCGGGTTCATACTCGCCTGACACTGGCGGAGAAGGACAGCCGAAAGCTCCGCCATTTTTCCCCGATTTCGTCAACCGATGCTGGGGCACTCCAAAATATTTATTAAAAACGCCATGAGCCTCCACTGATTATGCATTTGGTGGAGGAAGCTTGATGGATCCACGACCATATTCCAGGAATAATCAACCATCTCTTGACTTGCAGCTCTCGCAAATGAAAACGAAGGAAAGGCTGGCGGGAAAAGTTACGATCGAAGCGAGAGAGTGAGTGGAAGTGCAGGAGAGAGAGAGAGAGAGAGAGAGAATGAGCAGTTGCAGCTGACAGCCGCTCTCTCAGAATGAAAAACTGCTTGCTTTTCCTGTAAGCAGTATTTTCTGGTATTATTCCTAGAGATGGCGAAAAAAGGTTCAAATTTGAAAATTTGATTTAAAAAATATGCAGAAATATAAAAAAAATACTAGTTAGGATATATAGATATGACAGGGTCATAGTATAGTAGTTTAGTAGCTTAGTACCCTCACACTATCTTTTAGTAACTCACACTAAGAAACACTACAAAGCTATGAAATTTGTTTTATATATTTGCTTTATTGTCGCTTGATTTAGGCCATTACAGGACAAAGTTGAAAGGGTCAAGGGGTCAGGACTTAGTTGCGACGGCGACGGTTGAGACGGCGACGCAGGCGCAGGCGGTTGAGGCGGCTGTTGCGGCGCAGACGACGACGGGCGTTGAGATGGCGCTGGTTGGAGCGGCGGCGGGCGTTGGTGATGCGGCGATTGGAGCGGCGACGGTTAGCCTGTTGGCGGCGGCGCTGGCGGCGACGCTTGTTGGCGGCGCGGCGACGGTTGGCTTGTGAGCGGCGGCGGTTTGAGTTCAGTTGCTGGCGCAGCCGCTCATTTATGTCCTTCTGCCGGCGCAGCTCCCATTCGCGCATCAGTTCGCTGTTGGAGAGGTTGTCGGGATTGCGGGCAGAGTTGGAGCTACCACGACGGAGGCTGGAGGAGTCGGAACGCTTCGCTCCTATCACCAGACCATAGCTGTGATCATCGTCCTCCTCGTCCTCGTCGTCGTTCTGCTCCAAGTCGTGCTCGTTATCTTCCTTCTCGTCACGGAAATACTTCTCCTGCACCTGCTCCTCCTCTTCATCCTCAAAGTCCTCGTCCAAGTCATTCAAATTGCGTTTACTTTCCTGCCTGGTTGCAGGGGCGGCGGTTGAGGTTGTGGTGCCCGTGGAAGTAGTCGGGGATGATGGTGAAGGCGGTGGTGTAACCGGTGGTGTAACCGGTGGTGTAACCGGTGGTGTAACCGGGGAGGAGGTCGTTGTCGTTGGCGGTGGGCAGGGAGGCTGCTTCAGGGCCATAAGCTGATGCAGGCTCCGGGCCTCGATCTGGACGGGCTGGCGAAAGAGACGCAGCCTGGTCTGCTGGGAGGTCTCATCGGCGGTCGAGTCCTTGTCATTTACCCGGGAGCTGGCCACTATGGGGAGATGATAATAATATTTAAGGATTCTTTAATTGTTATGGTGAAACTTTTAGTTCTAAAGTATTTTTCTCAAAACTGTTTTAATACTGGTTGATTTTCGACAAAATACTAGAATACTAGGTCCGGTATTTTTTATTTTTTTTTTATTTTAATTTTTAAAAGTTTCAAAGGAAATGTAAAAAATATTTTGAAAAAATGTTAAAAAAAAGGATAATTTATGTTCTATTTGAAAAGTTTTCAAACAATATTTTAGTATATTGAGAAGATATTGAAAAAAATACTAAACTTTTAAAAATATTTAAAACATTTCATTGAGTGATTAGTTAGTTATAAAGGAATAAGTTCCTTTTGTGGAAAAATTAATTGTTTTTATTATTTGTTTAACATAAAAAATGAATGATTTTTTAATTTGAAAAACAGTTTTTTGAAACTGAAACTCACCAGAGGCCTGAACAAAAATCGCTAAGCCCAGGACGAGCAGGGCGCCGTAAATGAACTTCATCGTGTAGTCGAGGAAAATGGATTTCCGGGATGAGAGAAAGGATTATTTAGCTGGATGCTGGATGCTGGATGATATTCGATCGAAATAATTCGAAGGCTATTCGAAGGCACTGTGCTGCCTGGAGGGAAGATCGCCGGTGAACTGTGATCTTGCCATCGACGAACCGGGGTTATATACCCCACGCTCCAGTTACGATTCCACTATACTATCATAGTCCGATTCTTTGCTAATAATTCTCATTAACATTTCCATAATTTTTGCCAACAGACATCGAACTAACGAAATGCCAAAATAGCAACAAATTTGCAAATTTTTTTTTTTGCACTGACTTTTGCATAAATTTGGGCAAACGCTATTCGGCGATCGTTGAACTAGTTTTGACCCAAAACGACATCGCTGCCAAAGTTCAAACAAATGTCGCCCAAAACTGAATGAAAACTAAGCGGCAAGTGATGATTAAGTTTTTCATTAATTTGGTTCGCTTGTTTAATTTAAATAGTATTTCATATATAAACTACAAAAAAAGCAGAGGATTTCTTTTTTATCTTTTATTTAAAACTGAAAGTAATAGTATTTTTGGAAAAAAATAAAAAAAAAAGTATTCAAGAACTTAAAAATAAAAATATTCCATGGACAGAAACAGAGTTCCCTTTTCTTGTTTTCAAATAAATAATTCAATTAAACATTTAAAATGAAATAGTTTATTTAACTCTTAAAAAATATAAAGATTTTAATACAAAATACTAAAAAATTAACACTAAAAATTCAACTTATTTAAAAAAATAGATAAACACGAACTATCCCCTATATATATATGATCCAACACAATTCTCGATAATTATCGTTTTATTAGCTTGCATTTCGATAAATTAAAAATAATAAATAAATTAAAAATGTATTTTCAAAATAAGGAAAAGAATAGTTATCCTCAATCTGTTTTTGAAATGTTTCTATTAAATATTATATCATAGACATTGTTATCGAACTGTTATCGATATGAATCGATAATTTGCTTGATTTGCTTAAATAATAATTATTATTTTAAATAATATTTCAACCCACTATCTATTCTTTCATCTAAAAGACAGATTTATTTGAATGCCAAGGTCCGAGGTTCGAGTCCTTTTTGGCCAAAATTGGCCAAATTTTTTTTTTTTAACTTTTTTTAATATTAAATCTTCCCCCTTTCCCCCCTCGATTAAAAAGTTTTGAGCAATTTTTTTTTTTTTCAATTATTTATTCGATTCTAAGGTCCTGGTTCGATCCTGTTCGGGGTTATCCTCCTCGAGTCCTTCTTAGGCGGAAACGCGAATGGAGCGGTTCCTGTTGGGCGTGGCCTGACGGAAGCGGCGGACAAGGCGCATGTTCTGGCGGCGGTTGCGGCGCTGGCGACGCTTCTGCTGCTGCTGGCGGCGGCGGCGCTGCTGCTGGCGACGCTTCTGCTGCTGGCGGCGCTTCTGCTGCTGTTGCTGGCGGCGGCGCTTCTGCTGCTGCTGGCGGCGACGGAATCGCTGCTGCATGCGCTGGCGCTGACGGCGGGCCTTCACCAGCTGACGGCGGCGGTTGGGTTGGGAGCGGGCGGCCTGCTGGAAGGCGGCTTCCTGCACATCCTGCTCCTCATCATCGTCAGCCTGGAAGTTGGCGGCCACCTGGTGCTCCTGATCCTCGTCGTCGTCCTCAACATCATCGTCGTTGAAGGCGCGACTGGTGCCGGTGCCGGTGCCGGTGCCGGTGCCGGTGCTGGTGGTGGGGGTGGTGGTGGAGGTGCCTGAGGAGGTGGTGGGTCCGGTGGGAGAGGTCGTGACGGTGGAGGTGGGTCCGGTGGTGGGAATAGTGGTGGTAGTGGGGGCGACGGTGGTGGTGGTGCTGCTGCCCTTCAGGCTGTTAATCAGATCGGTCAGCTGAGTGGCGCTCAGACGTCCTTGGGCGGCGGGCTCATCGCGCTGTCGGCCAAAGACCTGGAAGTTCTGGGGCTTGGCTACAAAAATGATATAATAATTATTATTATTATTATTATAGAACTTTATGGACTATATTTTTTGATTATAATACCATTGGCGAACGCTGCCAGGCAGGCAATCACAAGTAATCCCTTCATCAGATGCATTTTTTTCGGTTTTTTTTATTGGAAATATATCCTTTCGTGATATCCTTTTTGTTGAAGGTTCTTGGTAGCTCTTGGATGGCTGGGCCGATGTGACTGACTTCTAGGGCCGCGGCCCTCGATATTTATATGTAAAATAAGTTACAAGACATCCGAAGGGCCTAACCAACGTTGTAACAGCCCAAAGGGCCCAAGATTGTAAGCTTTTTTGCATAATGCCATAAATAATCCAACTTGACCCGTAACCCCGAAAGATCAGCGCCGGCCGAGTCGTTTGCATATTCGCCAAAGATCATTTGCATATTCATTTTTGGCGATTCTGCGGCAATGGTCTACGCGACGAAGAAATTCTTCCACATCGAAGGGCGAAAGTGGAGGTGCCAGAGAGAGAGAGAGAGAGACAGATGTCATTGAACTGGACAGGTCTTGACCCCACGCTGGAGAATTCTTCTTCCAGTTGAAGAATTCTTCGGTCAGAAGCTCTCGGCGAGATTACAGGTTCCGTTGGCAGAGATCACAAATTCAAAAGGTTGAGACCTTTAATGGAAAATTAATCAACTACCTAGGGACTTTAAGATGTTAAATTAAAAAAAAATTATTAAACAAATTATTATTCTTTTTTTTTACCATTCCAAGAAATTGTTTAACAATTTATACTTGGGAATAATAATAAACTGAATACAACTGATATTAGACTTGGGTCTACGAATTACATTCTCAAATTATTATAGACTCTAATACTACTCTAATACTCTAATACTACGACTCTAATTCTACTACTCTAATACTAGACTCTAATACTACTCTAATAGTAGACTCTAATACTACGACTCTAATACTAGACTTCAAACTACTACTCCAATACTCTAATACTACTCATCTAATACTCTAATACTACGACTCTAATTCTACTACTCTAATACTAGACTCTAATACTACTCTAATACTCTAATAGTAGACTCTAATACTACGACTCTAATTCTACTACTCTAATACTAGACTCTAATACTACTCTAATACTCTAATAGTAGACTCTAATACTACGACTCTAATACTAGACTTCAAACTACTACTCCAATACTCTAATACTACGACTCTAATTCTACTACTCTAATACTAGACTCTAATACTACTACTCTAATGGTCTAATACTAGACTCTAATACTACGACTCTAATACTAGACTTCATACTCTAATACTACTCATCTAACACTATAATAGTAGACTCTAATACTACTACTCTACTATTCTAATACTAATCTCTAATACTTCTACTCTAATACTAGACTCAAACTACTACTCTAATGCTACTACTCTAATACTATAATACTAGACTCTGATACTATTACTCTAATACTAGTCTCTAATACTACTACTCTAATATTCTAATACTAAACTCTAATACTAGACTCTAATACTACCTCATTTCAAGATTATTTTTAAGAAAATTAATTAAATCTAAAGATTTTAGCTTTAGTCTTACAATTTCCCAAAATTTGTTCTATTTTTTAAGCATTTTTTTTTTATCGATTGCCAATATTATTCACTTATTTTCAGTTACTTGAAAATACTTCAATACTTTTAAAATTTAAATATTATTTTTAAACTATTTTCACCTTCAAAATGTCCAAGTTTTTAGATTATTTTTTATATTCCAAATAAAAAAATATTTCCAAATTTTCGTAAAAACCTCAAACTATTCAAGTAGTATTGAAGTAAAAAAATCCTAAATTATTAAAAAAAAACGTCAAATAACTCTATTAATAATTTAAATCTTTAAACTTTAAATGTGTTTAGCTGCAGTTTTAAAAATAAAATAAAATTATCCCTAACCCCCTTAGGAAAAATGTAAAAAAAAGACTCGTATATTTTTTTGTTGTTTTGCATACAAAATTCATTTTATTTCAGTGTATCGGATCGTATCGCTTGGAGGATGGACATCCATGGAGCGGGGGGCGGGGGAGGTCCTTACTGGAGGCTGCGGCCGCGACGGTTGCGACGACGGCGCAGCAGACGCATCAGACGGCGACGCTGCTGCTGGCGGTGACGGCGCTGACGCTGGCTCTGCTGGCGGCGACGTTGGCCGGCCCTGGTGCGACGGTGGCGCTGGCGTTGGGCGCGGTTGCGATTGCGGTTGCGGCGCTGGCGCTGAGCGCGGCGGCGTCGGCTCTGCTGACGAACGCGGCGCAGTCGCTGCTGGCTGCGCTTCTCGGCGCGGCGCTGGCGGCGCAGCAGGGCCCGAATGCGCTGGTTATGTTCGCGCTGCAGTCGCTGGACGCGTCGACGGTTGCGCTGCGCCACCTGGTACTGACGCCACTGATTGTCCGACGGACGGACCACTCCGGAGGACTGTTCCGCGCCCTGGACACCGTTGCCGTTGCTGCCTCCGTTTCCGGGGGGCGAGACCATATAGAAGCCATCGTTGTCGTTCTCATCCCTGTCGTCTTCGTCCAACAGATTCTCCTCCTCGTCATCGTCGTCGTCTTCGTCCTCATCCTCGGCGAAGGAGCGCGGCAGCTCAAGATCCTCCTCGTCGTCGTGGCTGAGGTCACCCTCCGGGAAGGAACGCCTAGTGGTGGTTGTGGGCGTCGTGGCCGAGGTGCCCGTGGTGGTGGTGGGCGTCGTGGGAGAGGTTGATGTGGTAGAGGAGGATGTAGGGCTGGATGGCGGGCTCAAGGGGGTCGTGATTGTGTCGGAAGTGGCAACGGTGGTGGTGGTGGTGGTGCCCTTCAGCGAGGACAGCTTGTTGCTGATTGAGGAGGTGAAGCGGGCCTCCGCCTGAGGATCCGACTGGCGCTGACCGAGACGGTAGACATTCCGACGTTCACCTGCGAATTAAGTCATATATTATAAATTATTTTATGATAAAATAAATTAATAACATTATTAATAAAAACTATAATTTATTAAAAAAAAAAAAAAATGGGACAATTTTAAAAGATTTAATTTTTTAATTAGGATATTTTTCACACAACACTAATGTTTATAATTAGACTTTCTTAATATTCTCTTAAACAGTTTTAACACATTTTAAGAAAATATTCAAGAACATAAATGAATTAAATTAAAAAAAAAAATAGCCTAAAAATCTCGTTATTTGATAGAAAATATTTCTTAAAAAATGTATATTTATGAATTTTCTGAAATTTGACAATTTTTTACTCTACGAGTACCGGGTATGGGTATTTTTAACAAATATTTTTTGAAAACATTTAATGATTTTGAAATCGCTTTCAAATAAGTCACTTTTGTAAAATATTTATAATACACACAAAAAAAAAAGTTTTGTTAAGAATATTTGTAAACGGATTATTTTTGAAACTTTGTTTTGAAACTGTTTCACTTTTTTTTCACTTTTATTTGAAGCCTTCGTTTTTTGAATTTTTTTGAAAAAAAAAAAAAACGGTAGGAGGACTTACCAGAGGTGGCAGTGGGGGTCAATAGAGCGCAAAGCGCCACAACCAAACACAACTGAAGCAGGCAATTATTCATACTGCTGACGATTCGCTGGACGATTTCGCTCAGTGTAGGTGCGATCCTTTTTAAATAAAAATCGACTCCTGACTATCTAACTTGTTGCCTTCGAGTTCGAACTCGCAACTGACTGACAACTGATGGACCGACTTGGGATTTTATAGCCAAGATTGAATGACTTGGCCAGCTGATCGATGGCTGTCATCCTCCTTGGGCCCTCAATCACCCTCCTCCCAGATTTCCACAAAAAAAAAAAATAATAAGTTCTTTAATTTTTTTTTTTTTGCCAACTCTATTAGCCAAGTTCGCCGGGGGTCAAAGTGAACCGGGTCGTCGGTTGAGAGGTGTACGAATTTTATGCTAATTTTCCCCACTCTTTCGCCAAAACATTCTTCTTTCCATCACTCTGACTAGCCGATGATTGATTAACGTCAAGTCCCCCCTTTTTTTTTGCAAAAAAAAAATGTGAAAACAGCAAGAGACTGCCGATTGACCTTTTGGTTTTTTGGCCAAAAAACAGAAGTTCTGGTCCGTCAGTTATGTTATATTCTGCTGTGATTAGAGCCCAAATTAGCACAGGTTTTACAATGTAAGGGGATGTAAGAAAAAATAAAAAAAAAAAAACTAAAAGAAAAAAAGGAAAATTGGAATATGGCTAATTTGAAAAAGCCATTAAGTTCTTGGCCAAGAACTCGGAAAAAAAGTCTTTGCTCTAAGGGCTTCATAGAATTAGTTACAAGAATACAAAAAACAAATCATTAACATTGTGTGAAGAATTTAAAATAAATTAATCATAAATAAAAAATATTTAAATAAAATTGTGAATCGTTTAAGAATTATTATTTAATATCAAAGATAAGTTATAGTTTATAATAATTACAATGCAATCTAACTAAAACATGAATAAACTTGAAATAAAACTAAACTTTATCAAAATTGTCCTTTGAGTCTATATACTTTAATATACTAAATATACTACAATATACTAAGAATACTATTTAGTATACTTTAATATACTAACATAATAATAGCATTATTAGCATTGAAAGATATAATACGGATTACTTTACAGATATTAAAAAATATTAGATACAAAAAATATTCAAATAAAATAGATTTATTGTAAGGATCTGTCTAATTTTAGTACAGATCCTATATTTGTAGCTTTCGGATTAAAAGAGCCTTGAAATATCTTAAGCCGTTACCTGATCACAAAAAACCTCAGGGATTATATTCGATAACAGTTCGATAGTTGGCAATAATTAAACAAAAAAAACCCCAGAAAGTAAGTGCTTTAAAAAAAATAAACCAAAAGAGTTTTGATAGGTACTTTTAATATATTTCTGTGTATATTATTTTTTATTTTTATTTGTTATTCTCGGTTTAATACTTAATCTAAGTAAGCTTAAACTTAAATATTTTATCGCAAAATCCTAGAAATAATACCAGAAAATACTGCTTACAGGAAAAGCAAGCAGTTTTCCAATTGCGCTCTCTCCGCACTCCCACTCACTGCTCCGATCGGCTCAGTCCTCTCTTCGTGGGTAACTTTTCCCGCCAGCTTCTCCTTCGTTTTCATTTGCGAGAGCTGCAAGTCAAGAGATGGTTGATTATTCCTGGAATATGGACGTGGATCCATCAAGCTTCCTCCATTAAACGCATAATCAGTGGAGGCTCATGGCGTTTTTAATAAATATTTTGGAGTGCCCCAGCATCGGTTGACGAAATCGGGGGAAAAATGGCGGAGCTGTCTGGCTGTCCTTCTCCGCCAGTCTCAGGCGAGTATGAACCCGGTGTCGTAGTTAGTGGAACGAACTATCTTAATCGAATTATGATGGTTCTTCCACGAAACAAGGAGCTTCTCTTGACCCGATCTTTGTTCTCCAGGTGCTCCCCTAGCGTGTGTGTGGGCGTCCTAAGGGTCGCCATATTGGAATACAGTTGGAATGGAATACGTGTGCTGAGAGAGAATGTGGTGGAAAGCAAAAAAGCAAAAATATGCATCAGATACATACACATCCGTAAGCTGCACTGGAAACTTTTCCTTGAATTGAAGTCTCATATTTTCCAGATTGTCGGCATTTGGAGGTGAAATACCTATGGAATAGATACAAAAAGGAGGAACTGAGCTAAGATCTACATTACACTTTTGTATCTTCAAGTGACCTCTTCACATCTTAAATCTATGCTTCGAGGGAAGTACAGTACGGTTGTGTGTGAGTTTTATTTTTGTTATATAAGCCGACTGTACCTTATAGACCCTCTCTATTTCATGAGGATCTGTGGGCTATAATCCCTCATTTTTGTGAGTTAAGAAGCTACAAAAAGAGTTGAAACTCTTTTTTA
The DNA here is from genome assembly GCA_035047585.1 of Drosophila monieri. Classification (NCBI taxonomy): domain Eukaryota; kingdom Metazoa; phylum Arthropoda; class Insecta; order Diptera; family Drosophilidae; genus Drosophila; species Drosophila monieri. Next base: position 5,212,675 of record JAWNPJ010000061.1, on the reverse strand, counting down.
AGTGACTTTTTGTTGTAAAAATTATGAAAATCTAATAAGATGTAGATAGATAGTTTAAGAAATCGTTTACACATTTTTAAAATGTATATTTTTCTTTTATTTGATTTATTTCTTAGGATTGAAAGCTTTATAATCCTGTCTTTGTTGATCAAATGTCAAAAAAATCCTCTGAATAAATATTTTTTATCAATGTTTCAATGACAAGAAAGTAAAAAGTCACTGAAACTCAGGTCCTAGAGGCATCCTTTTCCTTGCCAAACAAAGCGCAGGAGAGGCCTGATGGAGAGTCCTTCCTTTAGAGCAGATCCCCCTAATAATAATCCAAAAAATAGATTTTTTTTTTCATATCACATTTATTTGAATTCGAATCGTTTGTCAATAGTTTGCATAGTTCGTGTCCTGGATCGCTGGTGCTTAACTATAATACTATATAGAATCTGGGGGGAGGGGTGCGAGGTGCTTGCGACCTTTAGCCCTGGTAGACGACCTGGCCGCGGCGGCGCTGATTGCCACGCCTCCGGTTGTTGGGGCGGACGACGCGAACGTTGCGACGACGGTTGCCGCCGCGACGGCGACGCTGGGAGGTGGGACGGCGGCGACGTCGCTGGGCGTTGGTGCCGCGACGGCGGATGTTGCGGCGGCCGCTGTTCTTCCTGCGGCGGACGACGACGCGATTGGCGCGCTCCTCCTCGACCTCGTCGCCGGCACCGGCAGCCGAGGCGGCAGAGCGCTCCATCAGGGCCACCACAGCACCGTCGGGAATGGCGTCGAGGGCGGCACGGGGCACCAGAAGCGCCGCCTTGCCCGTCTTCTCGTCCAGGACGCTCTGTCCCTCGATCTCGATAATGCCGTCGGGCACCATGATGGCACCAGCCTGATCCCGCGCCACCACCATTTGCTGAGCTCCCTGGGCGCCCTGAGGCTTGGTGCTCCTCAAGAAGGACTCCTGCACCTCATCCAGATCCTCATCGTCGTCATCCTCCTCCTCCAAGGAGTCGAGGTTCTTCTTCTGATTACGGAAAGCAAAGTTGTTGCGGCCGAAATTCAAACCCAGCTGATGTTCCAGCTCATCCTCCTCCGCGTCATCGTCGTCCTGGTTGGCGTCGTCATCGTTGTCGTTGTCGACCAGATGGTCCAGTTCCTGGGAGTCCTCCTCCTCGACAATCTCGAATCCTTTGACCACGGCACCGGCATTGGCGCGTCCCCGGGGCACTGTGAGGAACAAGTAGGGATGCTGCTGTCCGGCGGAATTGATTTTACGCTGAAGGCGTTGCTGCAGCTGTTGCTGCCTCTGGAGGCGTGGCTCGGCCAGGGCGAGGGCCATCAGCAAGCAGCCCACAATCAAGACAGCTCCCAGGTTCGACATCTTTGGGGATATATTTTTTTTGTTGCTGTTTTTAAATGTAATTTTTATTTTGTGCAATTGATAAAGTACAAAATATTATATCAAAGCGATCCTAATTGTAAGAAAAGTTCCAACGAACTGTACGATTGTCAGAGCTGGCATTAGGTTTTTATGCGAAAAAGTTCTAGCCAGAAGTTCTTAAAAAAAAGAATTAGAATAAAAAATAGAAATAGAAAAGAGAGAGCTAACGATGTCCATAATTGCGGTCGATGTCGGCATAATTTCAAGTGGCGAAATTTTAACCACAAACAGAAGACAACACACACAAGCCAGAACAAAAAATATATAGATATATTCTGGAAATGAAAGAAGGTCTCGAAAATGTTCTAGAGGTTCAGGTGGTTCAGTGACCTGAACTCTTGAATTAATCAGCAAAAATATATATATACAATATATAGGCGTCTAAGATTTCTCAACGGTCATGCTAATGACAAAACAATCAGAGACACGCACCTTTGGCACCCGCAGAAGAATTCTTCTGAAGAAGTTCGGCCAGCAAAGTCATGGACCCTGCCGGCCTGCTCTTCGAGTCACCGACGCATGCGAAGTGGTTGAATTTTATCCCAGGCCATCGAATAATATACAAAAATGGTTTTAGCTTTTTTTTCGGGGGTCTCGTCTTCTGATTGATAGCCCTTCAATGCCCAATACCCAGTCCCCAGCCAGAGTTATGGAAAACAGGCAACACACTCTTCTCGTGTGATTTATTGGCAAAGAGAAATCCATATTTTCTTTGACCAACGGCACCACAAAGCCAAATTATTACAAAGTTTTTTTTTTTTATTCTATTCTCTGGCTTGGTCAATGGTCTCTGGAGTCTGGGGAGGCTCGAGAGCCGAGTCTCAGGTACTTCAGGTCCAATTACCTATTAAGCCTCGAAGATTAAAACATTATCCAATTAGAGGTCAGGAAATTGTATTTAATTTTAAACTTTTTAGAAGGAATATATAGTTTCTGTTTTCTCTTCCATCCCATTTTTAATTTATTTCTTTTAATTCTATTTTATTTATTAATTATAGAACTTCTAGCTTCTAGAACTCGTTCTAGTTTATTCATAATTTTTTAGAAAAAAGAACCTTCTTTTAGGGAATTTTTTAATCAATTAAAGTCAGATTAATGCCTTTCTCTGAGTTTCTAACAAGTTTCTTAGAAAAATCACTTCACATTTGTCTTCCAAGGGAAAGCATATTTCTTATGATTTTTGGCCAAAAGACATTAATTTTCTGTTTAGGCCATGTATGGTTTTATTTCTAAAATAAATATTTTACGGCTTACAACTCTTAAAAAAGCAAATTTTATATTTAAGAATAACAAAAGAGCTTGTTGATTAATAGTTCTTATATATTTTATTTAAAATTTACAACAAATTGTACTTAAATCATAGGAACTTGTAACCTTCGATGGATAGTATGGCATTATAGTTAATATTTAAAGAGTTTAAGTTAATATCTAATCAATGGGCTACCAAATATTATTAAAATAATTAAATAGCAAGTCTAAAGTGTAGAAAAACACACGTGTCTTGACCCTAAAAATCTAAAACTATGATTAAAAAATCATTTAATGCACATTTCTTCTAATGGGACCCCAACACCCGTCAGAATCAGAGAGACCGAGGAACCTGGGGAGAGCGGCGGGCAGGATGTGGATGGTCTTTCCCGCAAGAGCCCACAGCTCGGAACTGGCGGCGGCATAGCCACCGACCAGGACGCCCATTTTCAGGCAGATGACCATCCGGGCGGACCACTCCCGTCTCGCAAATCCCGTGTTGAACGAGAACCAGAGGCTGCAGGCGAGATTCGTGAATCCGAATAGGCCCAGCAGCCGATGGGTCATGTGAAGGGCCATGTCCGAGTACCAGACCAGACCCAGTCCTGTCCCCAGAGCTCCCAGGAGCAGAAAGTAACCGAGAAGGCCGCACAAGCTGTGCTTGGAGGTGCAATGCGATTCGTATTGTTCCTCCTCCGTGGCATTTTGTTTGACTTTGTTGATGCACTTCATCAGGATGCCGATGAAGCCGGGCCAGAGGCACAACATTCCCAGGCCCATGTGAATGCGGAGAAGGCCGCCCTGGGTGAAGAGCCGTCGCAGCCACCAGGTGTTCGTCATCAGGAGGCACTCGCCCACGCACAGGAATAGCCCGAGGGTGCAGTGACAGGCGTGCTCCGCCGTCCCGATCAGATTCATGCGGAGGCACTTCCTCACCACCACCACGGTGACCAAACTCATCAGAATATGGGCCAGCAGCTCGAGGGCTATCGTGCAACTAACCGTTGTCATCAGGGGAATCAGAAAGGGCCACACGAACTCGTCAACAAAGTTCCCTTCCCCCTCCGTGTGGTTTCCCATTTTTTGTTTTAGTGGCTTGTATTAAGATGGGGTTTCGAGTCTTATGTACTAGGATAGTTAGTGTCTTATATACTTTATGTATTTCTCTCGGGTAAATCAGTTCAAAATTTATAATTCCAAGAGGATCAGGCTGGGAGGACTACAATTTCTAGTCCTTCTATAGGAACGTGTTATTAGATTGTGATTTAATTTTTTTAAATCTATTATATTTTTTGGCTAAATTAAATGAAAATGTATACATATTTATGTATTTTTATATATACATATTAAGAATACCTCAACTACGAGCATGAGCTCTGGTACTCAATGATTTCTTTTTATCATTTTTTAAATTTTAAAAATTAAACTTTTCCAATATAGTTCTAGATATTGTAGATATCTAGATAGATAATACTTTTCCAATATTTTCTATATAGAAATTTATTTTTTACAAATTAATTTGAAATATTTAGAAATAGACAACCAAAGTCTGAGATCTCTTTGACAAAAAAGTGTCTAAAAGTCATAAATTCTATGTTTTATTCTAGCTTTTTCTGCAAAGGTTCTTCTTCAAGCTCTTCTCCTCAACAACGTAAACATCTGTGCCTCATTCTTAAAATCAATTCATAACTCTTTAATTTTCTGCTTATTCTTTCTCAATATTTCATGATTCCAAAAAAACTTCTTAGTCGGCTTTTGGAATTTTTCAAAGAGGCGCTCGATGTCACATATTCATTTTTAGAATATTAGGCAGACAAGAAATTTGTAGTATTTTCTTAGCATATTCATGGAATGGCCTAATATTATAAATATTCATAGTGAGGATGGAGATTTTAAAATGCCTATAAAATGGCCATAAACCTAGTGTTGAGAAAACCAAATTTAACCTGAAATTACAATGGCATTTATACCAAAGAATGGAGTTATAAAAACTATTAAAATAATCTGGGTCAAAGGCATTTAAAAAATTCAATTTTTAGATCTAAAAGTCGAACTTTTATTTCAATTTTTGGCAAAAGTTCAAACCCATTTTCTCGCACCCAACCCAAAAAAAAGAAATCGCACTTGTGTCAAGTTTATAATTTTAAATATTTATTTTATGATTTGATCAAAAAAGAAATTTGCTTCGAAAAAAATTCTGTTAAAATCCGCTTGGCAACCGAGAAGGCCAAGAAAAGCTAAAAATGAAACCCCTAATGTGTTTGCTGGCTAATTTCCATAAGAATTCCAAGTTCAAAGGGGTCAACAAATGCAAAACGGCATAAAGAAAGCTGCTGTCCAGCTATTTTTTCCTTTTTTTTCTGCCAGATGTCTAATAAATTGATTTGAGCCACGAATTATGCGGCTTCTTCTCATTTTTTTTCTGTCCATTTTGGGCAGGGCATCTGCGAAATCGAGTTGAAAGTTCATTGGCTTTTTTTTTGGGCATTAATTATTGGTTTAAAAAAGTGTATAAGGTATACAGATAGAAAAGCAACTAATTTGGCTGCTGGTGACCTCTACACATGTCTCGAATCATAGAATTTTGATGCCATTGTCTTCCCAACATAGACCTCTTGCTGGAACATTCACCCCGTTTTCAGAATTCTTTTTTTTTCTCCCTCTCTGGCCAAGAATAATTAACGAATCTGACCGAAAATAATGTTGTCAACGGGTATTCTTATTTTTTTCTCCATTTTTTTTTCTTCTGAGCCACTTGAAGTGCTCGCATGTTGGCCTAATAATGTCCCATTGAATATTATGCCTTTTTTCTTAGCAATTTGCCTTGGTCCCTTGGCATGATTATGCAAATTTTTACAAACTTGGCCATAATTGTGTTGCCGTACGTAGATTTTTCTTTTGTTTGACTTTCAACCGTTCCGGTTGATTTGATAAACGTTTCCCCAGGCGGCTCATCATCTCGTCTTCTGTAAAAAGCTGGAAGAGAACTTATTTTTTATTTTCTTTGCGTATGCCCTGTGTGATGCCTCGGCCATAAAAAGTCTCATGAATTGATTAAGCCTTTGGAGAGATTATTCAAAAATATACTTTTTTGCGAATAAGTTAATTTTTCTATAAAAACTATTATGTTAGAATTAAAGAAGATTTTATACCCAGTACTTGTAGTAATTATACCCGGTACTTCTAGAGTTCTAAGTATAATTATACCCGGTACTTGTAGAGTACAAGTTTAAATTGTTTTTGTTATAAATTGTACATGTTCTAAGCTTTTTTTTCTTCCTAACTAGATAAAAAGTTTATTACAAAAAAAGCTTCCAAAAAACTATATTTTCCTAGAAGCTTTATCCAAAAAAATATATTTTAAATAATTCTCATAACACTCAAAAAAGCTATTTGCAAGCTCTTAAAATCCTTAACTTTAAATTTTATAAACAAAAAATAAAAACTTTAAACGAAAGACTTCAACAAGAAACGAACTCCTTGCCATGAAACTCATTCTGTTGCAGGACTTTGGAACCTTTTCAAAAGCTCTCAGCTATTTCACCCAAAAAGCAGAGATGTTTTCGATAAATTATTGATTATTGATTGAAAAAAAAGCACTTCTAACGGTCAATCAACTGTTAATACGCCAAATACCGTTAATCGGTCAAAAGTCTAACCGTAATGTCTATTAACATAAACTTCAGATCGCAACTAATTATTTTTTTTTTAGCGGAATAAATTAAGCTTGACCTCCGAAATTCTAAAAGAAAAAATCAATTTATGGAAATGCAAAAAAAAAAGCACGAATATGGTAGAAAAAAAATAGAAAAGATGATAGAAATAATTTAAATCGGTCAAGAAGCACGAGCCTCATTAATAAGCCACCATTCGGGTTTCGGGGGTCAACGCTCTGCTCGGCTTGAACTTTCAACTGGCCAGAAATGGCAAAAAAAAAAAGAGGTTTCTCTCTTTGGCTCTCTCTGGTGGAGAGTTTCTGGCTTTTCGATTCATAGCTTTGGCATTATAGGCATTAACACACGCAAAAAAAAGGTAAAAAAAAAATTTATTTCTTTTGTGGTTTTTTTTTCACTTTTTGGGGTGGGGGGGAGATATTGAAAATCATTGGTTTTTGGTTTGGTTGTTTTTTTTTTTTGATTATTTTTTTGTTTTTCGGAATATTTCAGTAATCAGTTTTCGTTTTGGGTTTCGTATTCATATTTTTTTTTTTTGATAGGATAGTTTTTAAAGCAGCTTGGACTGGGGCTGATCCTCCTTGGGGGTCTCGACTTCCTTGGGGAGTTCCTCCTTTTTGGGTTCCTCCTTGGGGAGCTCCTCCTTGGGGGCTTCCTCTTCTGGACTTCCTCCTTTTCAACCTCCTCTTTGGGGACCTCCTCCTTCTTTTCAACCTCTTCCATCTGGACCTTCTCCTTCTGAATCTCCTCCTTCTGGACCTCCTCCTTCTGGACCTCCTCCTTCTGGGCCTCCTCCTTCTGAATCTCCTCCTTCTGAACCTCCGTCTTCTCAACCTCCTCCTTCTGCACCTCCTCGGGACTCTCCAGCGACCTGCCGGTCTTCCTCAAAGCGAACCTCCTGTTCTGGGTGAGCAGATCGAAGTAGGGATGGAAGTCTCCGTAGGACACATAGCGAGCATCACCATAGGCCGGCTGGACATGCCTGGACAGACCGGGCTCGTCGTCCTCTCCCACAATGATGAACTCCTGCTGCTCTCCGTTGGCGGCCTGCTGGGGTGCCACCTCCGTGGAGGCCATCAGCACCTCCTGTTCGGGCTTCATCTCGGCCATATCCATGACGGGCATCTTCTCGACAGTCTCCATGGCGGGAGCCTTCTCCACGATCGTTCCGGGACGAATCCTGGTGGGCAGGAGACCCGAACCGCCGGCCTTAACGGGCTTGGCAGCGATCAGGACCGGTTGGGCGGTGATGGGCTTGATGGCGGCCGAGGAGGTGGATCCGGTGCGGGATGGTGGGATCTGGGGGGGCTGGAAGATGTCCATCAGCGAGGCATCGGCCAGAAGGGGCACAGCGGCGGCGGTCAGCTGAGGACGCTTCTTCTTCTTCTGACCGTTGGTGGTGGATCCAGTCCTCACGGGATGAATGGCGCTCTGGGGAATGTTGAGGATCAAAGGCTGGGCCTGAATTCCCTCTGCGAGGGAGACGATCGACTGGCTCTCCGGCGGCGAGAGACCCAACTGGCTCCACGGAATCGTGATGTACTGGGTGGGACGTCCCTGGCGGCGAATGGGCACGGTCAGAGGGGGCTGGGGGAAGGATCCGGTGACGGGGACCCTCTGCTTCTTGCCCTGGTAGGCGTAGGGATAACCGTTGGCCAGCTCGGGCGCCAGATAGACGGTCTGGCCGTTGCGGTTCACGAGGAGAGTGGCCTGCTGGGGACGGGAACGGATCTTGCCAGAGTTACCGCCGACCTGGCTGCGACGGAAGGTGTTGCTCAGCTCGCCGGGGGTCTGGCCCCGGGTGAACTGACGGATCTGGCTGATGATGCTCTGCTGGCCGCGCTGGATGAAGTTTGGCTGGTTCTGGCTGCGGCGAGTGGACGATGAGGAACCGAAGACCGCCGGCTCGGGGCCAAAGTCCTGCTCCTGGCTGTCATCATCGACAATCTCCTCCTCGTCCTCGACATCATCGTCGTTGTTGATGTTCTCATCGTCGTCCAGCTCCTCCTCATCCTCGGAGTCCTCGGGGACCTGGACGGCTGGCTTCTTCTGCTGGGTGGTCTTCTGGGTCTTCTTGTTTTCGGTGGCGGCGGGACGACGCTTCTGGCTGACCGGCGCCTCCTGGTTCTGCTGGCCGAACTTGCGCCTCTGGTTCTGGACCTGGGCCTGTGTCTGCTTGCGCTTCTTCTGGGGACGCACTGCCTCCAGGGAGTCCTCATCCTCAAAATGGTCGAGGGAGAGATCCTCCTCGTCCTCATCGTCGAACTCCTCGTCGAAACGGTTGCCCTGGAAGTAGTCATCCTCCTCATCGTAGTACTCATCCTCGAGAGAGTCCAGTCGGTTGTTGAATCGGTTGGGACGCTGGCGACGACGGTTGCCATTTCCGTTTCCGTTGCCATTGAAGTTGAGGTTGCCGTTGCCATTGCCATTAGCATTGCCCTTCCGGTTGCCATTCCTCTGAGGCCTCTGCTGGACGCGCACCACGATGTCGGGACGCTGAGTGGTGCTGGTGGTGGTGGAGCTCGTTGTGGTTGAGGACTCCCTCACCGGCGTCTCAACAAAGTTGGGTATCTGCTGTCCAGCGGCGGCCAGACGATCGTTGAACCATCCGGACACGGAGCCAGCCAGCGTCGAGAAGGACGATCCCAATTGCTGGGCGGGATTCATGCCGAAGAGCCAGGTGCCGGACGTGGCGGGTGCACCAGCGGCGGGAGTACCGGCCTGCGCCTGCTTGCCCTGGATCTCCTCGAGGGAGGCCTGGCGGGGCTTGAAGGCGATCAGCGGATGAATGATGAAGTCGGCCACCGTATGTGGTTGGACGGCCGGAACGGGAGCTGACTTCTCCAGGGCCTCCTCCACCGGGGCGGATTTCTCCGCCATTGCCGCAGCCACTGGGGGCTTCTCTGTGGGAGTTTTGGGTGCCATTACCGAATCACCTGTTCAACCCAAAAGCACACACACACACGCACACACGTCCATCACAATACACAGTAAAAAAAATGTTCAAAAAAAATAAGTGCACAGTTCACATGAAAAAAAAAGAACGAAAAGAGAGATATATTATTGAAGGGGATTGCTGGGTTAGGAACTGATTCTTTTGATGAGAAATCCTACCAATCAGGGCCATGTCCGCGATGGGGGACTCCGTGGATTGTTCCAATTCGGGAGCCTCGGTCACGGCCTGGACCTGGCATAGGAATAGGGCCACCAGGCTCACAGCCACCACGAACTTGGTCATGGCTTCGAGGAGACTATCTCGTTTCGTTTAAAATTTATTAAATTAAGACTGGTTTTTTTTGCGTGTATTTGGACCCAGTTGGTTGTAGTCGGTCCACAGACAATCGATTCTGTTGCCAAACTGTTTAAGCGAGCGCCGAGCTCCAAGCTTTTTATGTGCCGTCTACAAAACGGTTTTGGCCAAAACGCTACTGGCCCAGCTCTATTGGCCATCGTTCGCTCCAAAGAGTATTCGGGCGAATTCTTCCAGCCCGAGAGAAGAATGAGTCTCCGAAAGCTTCCCACATCTCCACCTCTCTGCTTCTTGGCCAGACTCTCTTTCTGTTCTGACCGTAAATCAATTGGCCAAGATTTCGGGTCGTCGGGTCGCATAAGCCACGGCTTTGGCGCTTTTTTTGCTAGAAATTCGGTTTATCGAAAACTAGTTCGGGCGTGGATGTCAGGAACTTTTGTCTAAAATTATGACCTGACCCTCAACCCATTTCTTTTTATAGTTTTTTAATATTTGTATGGATTTTTAAACAATTAAAAATTATTATAATACTTAAAGGAAATATAATACTTAAACTAATTTAGCCACCTTCTGAGATTTTAGAGTTTGTTTTTATGTTTCAAAAATGTTTAATTTGAAAATATAAGCCTCGGCTTTTACAACCAAACCACAAAAACATTTATATATTTTATTTTATTAATATTAAACTAATTATTATAATACTAAAAATATTTCAAAGACATTTTTAAAAAAAAATCTGGCTTATTCAGGTTTATTATTGTGTTTTTAAATATTTTTGAAACTATTTTCATAACGATTTTCAATTAAATATATTTGTCAAGGATATTTTTTAACAAAATATATATATAAATATAAAATATAAATAATACTAGTACTAATTTTTAAAATTTATTTAAATCTTTGATAGAAATTTCTGTTCTGAACATAATTAATATTTAGTTTAATATTTTTTTAAAGTTTTTTTTTTAATTTCATTTTGTTATGGTAAATTATTTAAAAATAATTTTTTTATACTCAAATATTTAGTTTTAATAAATAAATTTAAAGATAAAACATAACAAACTTGGTAACTAAAATTCTTTACTATTTTTTACAAAAAAAAGGCTAAAATATATTATTAATTAAATATATTCTGTTAATATTTTTCACATGAAATTTGAAGATTAATTTCCTCAACACTCTCTAGTGACTCATGAATTAATTAAATTTCCCATTGAGATCATTAAATTCAAAGATGAACCCAATCGATTGATTCGTCTTGAAGAGCCCCCACAAATTTCCCAGAAATAAATTAGATTTCCGCTTTTTCGCCACAAAATTCCCAATAATTTCCCGCTGGTCATTGATTGGATTTCTTTTTAGCGGAATGTGGATCAGTGTGCTAATTTCTGAGGATTATTTCTGAGACATTGTTCCAAAAATAGTAAAAAGAACTTTCCCTATTAACTTTCCAATAGCTTGACCCCGACATTCCGGGGTGAAATGAGATGATGTTTTGACCTCCGAGGGCCTTCGAACTTTCTTCGCCGACACACATAAATACATAGATAAAAAAAACACACACACACTCACACACATCCAGGTGGCTAATGAGTATTTATGCTTTTTTTATGCATTTCCATTAGCATGAGATACTCGGCTCGGATCTTTTTCGCATCTTTTGGTGTCCAGTCCTCCCGAAAAGCTAATGAATACATTGCTCTTCTCTTCTAGTTATGACTTCTTGATACTCTTTCTAGAGGGTGCTATGGTTTTTGGTACAAAGCTCTATGTCCGTCTGTCCGTTTGTCCGCTAATTTGTTTCTAGGCTTACCAGGGCTCTTGGTTTTCGAGATATTGCCTTGAGATTTGCCATATAGACTTCTTCTTTTGGATTGTAGTATATATATGAAAATGGTTGGGATCGGTAGACTATATCCTATAGCTGTCATATAGCTAACTGATTGGAATCATCATAACTTGGGTGTTTTTAGAGTTAAAAGGTTAGGACTTTCTCTTAAATTTAAACTATCAGGAACTAATTTATGATAGAAATTTATTAGGGATCGAAAAACTATATTCTATAGCTATAGCCACCTCTTTGCAAGCTGATCCAACTACAAGAGCATTTAAAAATCGTCCTATTTGATTTTTCCATTTTGTGATTTTTTTTTGGTTTATTTTTTAGCAGGCGGTCTGCTTTGCTCGCCGCATAATTTGGTTATTAAAACATTTGTTTATGTCGCCCATAATGGGCCGCCAAAAAAACAACAACAAAAACGACAGAAAATAACGCCCTGAAGAGATGCGGTTTCTTTTTTTTATTCCCTGCCCAGCTCGTCATTACAGAAATGCCAACACGGTAGCTGTGGAAAATTTAAATAATTGCCACAGCAATAACATAAATTAGATAAACCATCAAAAGGGCGGCCACGCAAAATATATAAAATTAAAAAGTAGCTCAAATACAAACCACAAAAAAAAGAAGAAAATATGGCACATAAATTAATCACACCACCTGTGGTCTGCAACACAAACAAAAAAAAAAAAATGGGAAAAAAATAAAAACCAAATTTAAAAATCGATCGAACCACTGTTCTAGCTGTAAAGATATATAAAAGGTGTAATTTACAGCATTTAATTAATATTCTCCCCGGGGGACTCTGATCAGCAAGACACCGCACGGTAGACAGAATCGTTTTGTCTTCGATTAGCCATAGGAAAGTTTTGATGGTGAAAACCATACCAGAGAATCGTTAAAAGTCTGATAAAGTACGTTGCGAAAATATAAGGCTCTGCAGGGCTGCATAACTAGGTTTGTTTGTTATTTGTTTAAGTTTTTCTTAAGTAATTGGAGTCATACATAAAATTAATATACATACAAGTCTCCAGTTTCTGACATATTAGTTTTATTGAAGTACATTTTTTATGAAAGCCTTCATTTAAGCCACACAACTGTAATATATGTCTTAGGTCTTTAAATATACAATTTTTTATTAGAATCTATAAAAATATATGTTTAAAAATGATTTAATTAATTTTAGGAATTTATTTTAGGTCTATTTTGGGAACCAATTAACAAAAGAAATTTATTAAAGTAATCAGTTTTGTCCAAAAAATATATTATTTATCAAAAAATCGTATATTATTTAGTATTCCTATTAGTATTAGTATCTTTTTTCAGTTATTTTTAAATATTTATAAGAAACTCAAGCAGCTGTTGGCTTTTTCTTTAAGATCGTTTCTTTAAAAAAGATCTCTAACATCCATATTGTTCAAAATCAATCAACCATTTGATGAGCGCCTCCCTTTATGCTTCCTTTTATTTTTAATAAATCACATTCCCCCTCAAAGGAGAGCCATTAGCTTTGTTTATAAACAATAATCAATGCCAAACAAAAGATTAGCGTTGTGGGTTGGCAAAGAAAGATACATCGTGGCTTAAAAATTACAAAGCCCTTTCCGACTTTTTTGTATCCAATGGGTTAAGCCTTTAATCTTTAAAGCCGAGAGGAAAAAAACAGAGAACGCTTTGTGGGGACAGAATAAATTTCGCACTATAAAGGCGATGTCTTTGATTGATTTAAATGTCGGTTGATTGAAATTGGGAACACATGCCATCTATGCATCTGTATATATCCATAAGGGGGTATATATTTGTATGTGAACTTTGACATGTTGGGGGAAGCACAGTGGAAACTCGCACACTTTCGACATTGACAAATGTCTGGCTGGCTTATTGAAAATCTCACTTTTGACCTCAAAAATTTGCTCGAGAAATATCCAAACAACGACCCAAAATGCAAATTTTCAACAAAGATTTTTTTTTTTTAAATATATATATATATATTTTTTGTTTTTGTTGTTGTAGGCCAAAAGCAAATTAGCCCAGAACTAGAAGGGAAAGCTTAAATTGTGTTAAGATGAAGTTTGAATGCTCTTGTGGATTAAAAATGGAATTTATCTATATAGGATGTTTGGAATATAAAAGGATATAGTGGCCCGATCTAGATCATTCCATCTTATCAACTGCATTTTATAAATAGAAGCTTGTATCCAAAAAATCAAGTCCATAGCTTCAAAACTGAGAGAACAGGATGACTTGAAAAGAATTTAGCGGACACACGGACAAACGGACAGTCTTATATAGACTTTTTAACCTTTTTTGTGCGCCTCTATCCCTATCTAAATTTTACAAATAACGAAAATAAGTCTGCATGTAAAGTTTCCAGGCAATAGCTCTACAAGTCACTAGATTATCTAAAAACTTATTAACGGACACACGGACAGTCTTATAGCGACCTATCCTTGATATGGTAACTAGAATACCCCCTTGAAGAGCATCACAAACTTTCGTGTGAGATGCAACTGGAAATGGAATTGGAAATTGGTTACCAAGAAAAAAAAAAGTCAACGTTCTTGGTTTGGTTTATGGATTTTCTCTACCACTTTTTGGGGTTTGTGACTTTCTGGTTTTCGCCCATTTGAGATTTGTGCATAAATCAGTTGGCGACCGAACTGGCCCGACCATTCCGACATTTGCATAGTTTAATAATTTGCCAATCGGCCTGCAGACAGGCTCTCTAAACCATTCTTCTTATATTTTTCTATTTTTTTTTTTTTGGCCATGTTGCCCCTTTCGAAAATCCAATCTCATTTGGTTTTGTCTCGTGTTCTGACGACCCGCTTGCCAATTTCTTTTGTATTCATTTTGTTTTTGTATATTTTTGTGGTGATTTTTATGTGTCTCTGCCATTCCTCCTGCCATGTATAAAATGTCTTTGCCGGACACTTGTTGAACCATTTAATAGAGTCACTCGTCCAGCGACACACATCAGCCCAGGTTGCCCAGGTTCCGGTCTCAAAAGTATCCAAGTCCTCAGCTCCAAAGTCTATTATCATTATGGCAATTAAGTTGGTCGCCCTTTTGGCCATCGGCCTGGCCGTTCTGGCCATTAGCGAAGGTGAGTTCGCCGGATCGATGATCGCCGTGGCCCTATCTCCGGGGCATCTTTTTCTCAACTAATCTGTTTGCTAGTTCTTGCCTTAATCGTTGTATGAAAGAATCTTTCGCGTTCCTTCCAATTCCTACAAATGATTACTGTTTTGTTTAATAAATCAAAGGATTTTATTTAATCAATCATTTAGATAGATCTCTGATGGTTTATCGATCTCTTCTCTTCGCTTAATTAGTTTATAATCGAAAGATTTAAGATTTTGCAAGGCTTTTTGCTTAGATTCTTCTTTTTTGAGGAATTGCTTGCGAAATAATTATTTAAAACGCCTAAAAGAACACATAACTTAAACTTTAAGTGAAAATATCGATAAGAAATCGATAAATTTTACTGATCAATCTCTTTCTTGAATTCTATAGCCCGCCACGTGCCTGGTCACCGCCACCACCAGCGCGGTCACTTCCAGGAGCGCGCCCTGATCGCCAAGCCCCATTCCGGACCCCAGGGACGTGTCTTCCCCGGCGCTGTGGCCATCAAGAAGCTGGTCCTGCTGAAGTTCAAGAAGATCGTGCCCATCTCCCTCATCCTGCTGAAGTCCAGCAACGAGAATGAAGCCGAACTGGTGCCCGTCTACCCCACCGACCAGATCCCCGAGAACGTTCAGTTCATCCCCACCCCGAACGGAATTTCCGGCCACAAGGACGTCCAGGCCATCGCCATTCCCACCGAGCTGCACGACCAGCTGCAGATCAACGGACTCTCCAACCTGGAGAACATCGAGGCCCTCCTGCAGAGCAGCTCCATTTCGGCGGCCGACAACGAGGCGGAGGGCGTTGCTCCCGTCGGAAACAGCATCGCTGTGGCCCAGCCCGAGGATATTGTCCTGGACCAGCCCGAGAACGATGAGGATCAGCTGCTGGATGGTGGAGCTCCCGCCCCCGTTGCTGCCGTCGCCCCTGTCGCTGCCCCCGCTGCTGGACCCGGTCTGCGTCGCCTCTCCGCCGATGAGCTGCTCCGTTCCGGAGTGAGGAACTCTGCTCAGCTGCAGCAGACTAGCGTGGAGGAGATCCCACTGCTTCTGTACTCCGCCAACGATGGTTCCGTTTCCGTATCCGGTTCCGGACGCCGCTTTGTGGCCGCCACGCCCGCCAAGAGGCGTCGCCAGCAATTCTACAACTAAGTCCCCTTCGGAATCCCCTTCGGAAGGATGAGAAGACCCTCTCCACACCTCAACCCTTCCAACCTACTCAGATGGCTGTCACACACGGGCTTCACTGTACCCTTTACACTCTACCTCCCTCCTCTCTCGCCCTCTCACTCTATGTATTTATTTTTTTTTTTTACTTTAGACTGAACTGAATATAAATTAACGTTATGAGCGAAATGACAAAGGAGACGACATTTGCTTCCGGGTGGGGCTAATGGGGTTGCACTTTTCAAAGCTGAAGTGCAGTGAGAAAAATATTTAGGTTTTCCAAAGATATATTTTGGGTCTCCTGGAATAATTTGGAAAGCTTTGGAAAGAGTTTTTTGTTTTCAAAACATTTTCGGAAGCCTCAACAATATATATTTTTCAAAATATGATTTTTTGAAAGAAAAATTAGACCAGAAAGTCGGAAAAAAATATATCTAGGCACCAAAAACTATAATACTATATTCTAAAAATCTTATTTATAATTTTAAACTATAAAAAACATTTTTAAAAGATTTTCAAAAATCTGAAAAACATTTTTACATTTCAAACAATTATCTAAAACAAAAAAAAAGATTTTTCTTGTGACGAAATGTAGCTAAAAAGTTGAAAAATATGTTTTTAAGATTAATAATGAACTATTTTTGGAAGTTTTTTAGTTTTATAATTATAGTTTCATAAGAAACTAAAATAATATGCCTCTCAGCCAACTCTATAAATTCCTGACTACCTTTTCTCGAAGTGCACTTAGAGTGGGTGTCCTGGTCCTGTTTTTTTTTTTTTGGGCAGAGTGGTAGGTAGGTTTGGGGATAGCCTGCTTATCAGGCGACTGCAGTTATCAGGCCTTTGTGTCCGGGGCTTTGTGCCGCTGACGTGACATGTCCTGTCTGTGCCGCCTCAGTCCTTTCTCAGTCTCAGTCTCAGTTCGGGTTTGAGTCTCAGTTTCAGTTTCAGTCTCAGTGGCTGTTTCAGTGCCGTTGCCGTTGCTGTTGCTGTAGCTGTTTCGGTGTCCCCAGGATCCTTTTGGGTTGTCGTGTGTGGCAGCCTGCCAACAAATTTCCAGCCAACAAACTAAACACATGCCACAAATTTGGCTTAGGCGCAAAAGTCAACGGCACTAGAGTTCCCAAAAGAAAAGCACAGCCGCACAACAAAAGCGACCAAAGATGGGGCACGTTAACCTGCCACACTTTTGTGACGAAAGTTGTCTCCTAAATACCCTTAAAATATTTTATATTTAATATGTATTTTTAGTAAGAGTTATTTAAGGTTTATTTATTAAAAGTTTTTGTAATTTATAAATAAAAGACTAGCAGTCAAATTTCAGTGACGAATCACATTAAAAATTTATTTTGGTGACGAAAATTAGAATATATATATTTTAAATAATGATGAATAATAGTTAGGGAAAACAACTTCTATTCTATAATTCTATAAAATAATACTAATTTATTTATTTATTTTTTATTTTTTCTTATTAATTTTAAAAACCAAGCAACATTTTTTTTAATAAGCGTATCCACAACTATATTTCTTTTGTAGTGCAACTACCTAGACCCCCCCAGGATCCCCAGACCCCGCACTTTTGCTTTGTCGTGTGTCTTATTTGCCGCAGTTTTGACAGGCCTCCCCCGAGGAGGCACGCCCCCTGCCGCCCTCAGCACCATACTCCCCTATCTATTTCGTAGATTATGCAAGCTTTTTCGGAATTAGCCAGGCGAAGAACAAACAAACAAAAGGACATTATTCCACATACAGTGGCCATGCTGCATACATATTACCAGTGCCCCCAAAAAACTTTCCTGCTCCAAACTTTTCAACTTTGGCCCATTTATCTATAAAGAAAGTTGACTTTTTCATTTCAGCTTAGGAAGGAGGCTCTTGTTAAGTGATTATAGGTTAGTTTCTAAATCATTTCATAAATAGCTATAATTTATATCAAATTTTTAATTTTGGGGATTAAATAGGAAATACTAGAAGAACTGCTTGAATTGCAAAACAAGCAGTTATCCTTTTGAGAGAGTCCAGATGCAGAACTGGCTCTCTCTCTTTTGCTCCGACTGTCTCTCCTGCAGATCCTCTCTCTCTCTCTCAATCTGTCCGCCCACTCACTGTATCTGCCGCTTCCCATCGATCAGTAACTTGTGATCCTTCGTCCTCGTCAGTTCATCCGTTTGTGTTTTAGTCTCATTGTTATTAAATATTACTTATTTATTTATCAGTGCTTGAAATTAAAATATTTTAAAGTAATTATTTAATAGTGTTCTGATTTCAGGCGTCGCTTAATTATATTACACTGTTTGTGTTAAAAAATGCGTAAGTTTTTAATAAATATTCTACTTAAAACCTTTTATACTAAGTTTCCAAAGTTGAGATACTAAAATCTAAATAAAAACTACGAGTTTCATAGTTTTATGTTGGAAAATGTGTTCTTTTTATGTATTTTTTATGGAATTCATAATTTCCAATTAGCATCCCAAGCCCGGATCATCGCCATTTTTTATGAAGTGGCAGCGAAAAGCGGTGGGAGGCAAGAGAGCAGGAAGATCGAGAAACTAGCCGATCGCTCTCAGTGGCTGTACTTCAAGATTTTATTGTATCTTTCATTCCATCGCTTTTCGCTGAGATTTTTTGGCAATTTGTGCTTAGAAGTAGTTATGGAAATGTGCAACTGGAAAAGTACAGTTGCGGGATCAGAACTATGATTTTCTTATTGACTTACAGTGGGCATGGCCCTTTTTTTTGACAAGACTAAATAAAAATATATTTTAATAAAATATAAATTATTTATATGAAATTAAAAAATAATATCAAATAAAAAAATTAATTTAAAAATAAAATATATTTAAAGATATTCTTCATTTTAAGTCATTTTTCCAATTATAATTAAAAACAACAAAAACTAAAATATAATTTTTATTTCTAAAAGACCATTCCATATTTCTTTTTAGAAAAAAAACTTTAAATAATACTTTACATAAATTAATAATAATAATAATTCTGACTTATATTTTAATATTAAAGATAATTTTAAAGTAAATAATAAAAAAAAACTTAATTTTCTGTTTAAATTTATAAAAAAAAAATCCGATACATTTTATTTTTAAATTATATTTTTTTTTATTTTAAAAATTCAAATAATTTTTTTTATCCATAGTACGGCGGTGGCACGTAAATGGTGACTTTTCTGTTATCCCCACTGTTGTTGTTATTGTTGTTGTAGAACCGCCCACACGGGGGCGGGCCGTAGAAGGAGTAGGTGCAGACCGTGCAACAGTTGATGGGCGTGGCCACCACCACAACGGGCGTCTTGTTGTTCACCGGATAGCCGGGATAGGCGGGCGGGTAGCCGAGGGGCGGGTAAGGCGGCGGCAGTGGCCGTGGCGGCAGAGGTCGGGGCGGCAGGTAGGGCGGTCGCCCTGCCGCGCAGCAAGTCTGTGGCGGCAAAGGGGGAGGCGGAGGCGGCGGCGGAACAGGATACGAAGGATCCACGACATACGTTTCGCAGCAAGTCTGCTTCTGGAAGGCCTCCAAGGTGCAGGGCGAGACGCAGGAGTTGAAGAGGCCACTGATCCAGTCGTAGATCAGCCCGAAGGTCCTGCCCTGTCGCTGTGTGACGTCATAGGGCCCGAAGGCATCCACCGAGTTGTTCAGGGATGTGGCAATCTCCTCCTTTGAGCTTTCCCGCCACTCGTCGTCTGAAAGTCCTCCAAATGCGACGATCGATTAAAGTAAACGTATTCAAAGTTATCGTTTATCGAAGTCCTTGTCGTTTCGGGGGCGGTGGCCGTGCCGTTTAGGGGGCGTGGCTTCCAGCGCTGCAGTCGCACCTGCTGCTGGGCACGGTGGCGATCTAAGGGTTAAGAGGAGGTTGAGAAACAAACTGAAATCTTTTCACCGAAATGCCTAAAAGTAGGCAACATTTTTTTTTTGGTATGTGGCACTGAATAATTTTTGGAAAAAACTTAAATCATAAATTATAAGTGAAATAAAATGAAACTTATGTATAATTTATACATATTTAAATATAAAAAATGAAAAATTTTTAATTTTCAAAATCCTTATTGTTCGAATGTTTAAATATTTTTACGAAATGCTTAAAAAAGCTTTAATTCTTTCTTATTTTATTTTGTAGAGATTCATAAATTTAGTTTTAATTTAATGGAAACTTCAAAAATTCAAAAAAAAAAATGTCTAAAAACATGATTTTAAGAAATAAAAGTTTAAAAAATTAAAAAAAAAAATAATAATAATAAGTAGATATATTTTTTTTTTAACAAATACTTTTTTGAATAGTTTTTTTTAATATTTCAATGAACTTGTTGCAATAATCAATGAATGAAATGGTTGCAAAAATCATAAAAGCTTAAACAAAAATCCTTCATACACTGTAAAAAACACAACAAACATAAAGAAGAGTTTTAAACAGAAAACTAAGATTTGTAAAAACAAGTTTTCAAAACTTTCAAGATTTAAAACTTTTCATAAAAACATAAAACCCCTAAACCTAATTTTGTGAAGGCCGTGCCAAGTGTTGAATAATTAATTATTATTACTAATAATTATTACTAATAATTAATTATTAATAAGTGCTCCAATTTATTTTTTAAATTAACAAAATGCATTTTATTCTTGTGCTCAAGTGGGTGACATAAAAAAAATTAGTCGGTAGGAGGTAAGGCGAGTGAGAGGCGGTGGTGGTGTTGGTGGTGGTGGAGGTGTTGTGGGTGCGGGGGAGACCTCTTCACTTTTTTTCTCTGAGTGTAAAAAAAAAGAGACTAACGTCCGAAGAAGCCGAAGCCGCCGAAGCCAGGAGCAGGGCCGTAGGCGTTGCTGTTGGCGTTGGCATTACCGCCGCCGCCAAAGTTGCCGAAACCGCCGCCATTGGCGCCGGCACTAGCACCCGCACCCCCCTGGCCGCCAAAGTTGCCGAAGCCGTTGCCGCCGGCATTGGCATTAGCGTTGGCGTTGGCCGACTGGCCATTTTGGGCGGTGGCCGAGGCGCTGCTGGAGGCGGAATTCGTCACGAAACCGCCGGGACCCTGCTGGGAGCTGGTCTGGGCGTTCGTTTGGGCCGTGGCGCCGCCCTGGCCGTTGTTGCCCTGGAAAATGCTCTGGCTGTTGGCATCACTGGTGGCGTCCTGCCGGTTGCCCTCCCTCACCACCTGCGAGTTGGTGTTGGCCGTGTTCGTCGACGATCCAAACTGGTTGTTGTTCGTCGAGGTGGAGCCACTGTTCGAGGAGTAGGTGTCCTTGTTGCCCTGCTGGGTGTGCTGGGTGTTCGCATTGGCGCTGGAGGCCTGCTGCTGGCCGGGCTTGAAGTTCAGCGACTGGCTCTGCGAGTTCTGGTTGCTCTCGTAGCCCCCGTTGGCCGTCTGGCCCTGGTGGGTGTTGGTGTTCGCAGAGCTCACCTGTCCGCTGCTGCCGTCCTGGGCCAGGTTCGAGCTGATGCTGCTGCTTCCGGTATCTCCTTTTCCGGCATGATTGTTCGTCGAGGCCTGCTGGTTGAAGCCAGGGCCGCCCTGGGCGTTGGCGTTGCCCTGGGCCTGCTGCTGGTTCTTCTGGCCCTTCTTCCGGCCCGGCTGCTGTTGCTGGAAGTTCCCGAAGCCACCGCCGCCGCCAAAGTATTCGGGGTTTTCTGGAACATATTCAGGTCGTCCGAATTGAGGTCCTAAAAAATAATTTTAAATTTATTATTCATATTTTTTTATACATTTTTTTAACAAAAAAATATTAGAAATTGTTTGAAAAGTACTGGGTATCATACTTTCAAAAAAATTTACAAAAATAATTTTTTTTTTTTTTTATTATTTTCTAATTTATTTTTCCTCAGGATATTTCTCAATTTTATAAATCATAAAACTTTTTTTAAAAATAAATATTTTTTTGTTTTTTTTTTCCGAATTTATTAAAGAAAATTCGACTCTAATTTTTTATGTTTCTGATTTTCATATTATTTTTATTTTCAATTTTTTATTTGTATTATTTTCCAATACAAAATATTCTTTAAAATACTTTGAATATTTAAAAACAAATATAAACCTTAATATGTTATTTTTTCCTTTTTTTTCAGTGCATGAAACGGATATCGATGTTTTAGAGGGAAAATATGGAATATTGAAGATCAGGAAGAGAATTTAGGGGGAAAGGGGAGAAAAAGGGAGGTAAAGGGGTGGAAAAGGGGAGGAAAAGGTGAATGGGGATGGGAGGAAAAAGGAGAAAAAGGATTTTGAGAGAGAGAGACAGCAATTAAAATTAAATTTAAATTAAAAGGCAATAAATAATTCAGAAAAATAAAGAGTTAGAGAGGGAACATAGATAACCTTTCGTCAGCGTTTTATTTTGCTTTATTTTTTTATTGTTTAAAAAAAAATGAATAAAAAAATAATTATAAATGAATAAAAAAAGGCGCCTTGGATAGCCTTCTGTCAAAATTAAAAATAAAAACTAAAATAAATTAGAATGAAGACAAGGCGCCCTGGATAGCCTTTCGTCATGGTTCTTTTTATTTTGGTTTTTTAATAAAAAAAAAAAATTAAAAATCTGACAAGGCGCCTTGGATAGCCTTCCGTCAAATTCTTAATATATTTAATTATTTTTGTGTAAAAAAGTGAAAGAAAAAATAAAAACAGAAACAAGACAAGGCGCCCTGGATAGCCTTCCGTCAAGCTTTTGTTTTTATTTTTTTTATGTGGGAAAAAATTTAAGAAAAATTAATATAATAAAAAAAATACGCCAAGGCGCCCTGGATAGCCTTCCGTCGGCTAGTGTTGTGAAATGTGAAGTTTAGGGTTTAAGGATATAGGAAAAGGATGTATAGATTCTTTAGAAAGGGAATATTTTTGACTGAAACATCGATCGTTGTGGTAAGTCTTTATCATTATTATGAAATATTAATTATTATTATTAATATAATTATTATTTTGTATTATATATTTTTAAAATTGTTCTAATTTTACTTTCTACTAAGAGCCTTCTAAGGAAAGGTCCTATGTTCATAAATATTAATAATATTATAAGCCTCTTGAAATCCATTTTTTTAAAGAAATTTCTTAAAAAAAAATAGGAAAAAAATAAAATTAGTTCCACTGCATAACTGCGAGGGCGTCTACTGAAGTTTTAGATGTTTTATTAATAGTTTTAACTTTTTTATGCAATTTTTTTAAACAAAATATTTCAACTCTTCCATTTCTATTGCCTGAAACTGACTAAAAAGTAATATTTTTGTCTCTAAATCGGCTGGTAGGCCTAGGTATTAAAGTTTGGTACTTAAAATACTAAAAAATACCATATAGCTTAGTATTTAAGACTCACCACCAAAGCCTCCGAAACCGCCAAACTGCCGGCGAGGCCTGTCCCAGCCGAGGGGTCCGGGGGCGAAGGGGCCGCCCGGATAGCCGAACGGCACGAACTGCGCCCGCCGCTTGGGCCGCCTGCGGGCCACCGGCTGCTGGCGCACCACCCGCTGGAAGGGTCCCCCGAAGCTCTGCCCGTTGGTGGCGGCAGTGCCCCCGAAGCCGCCGGTGCTGGCCGAGGTCTGGCCCCGCCGGGCCTTGCCGAAGGCGTTCGAGTTGGAGCGCGTGTCCGTGACGGTGACGCCGCCGTATTGCTGGGTGTTCGTCTGGCTGTTGCTGTTGGACCCCGCCCGGGCACCCTTGCCCTGGGCGTTCACCTGCGCCTGCGAGAGCGTGTTCGAGTTCTGGACATTCCTGTCCAGGTCGAGGTTGAGGAAGCCCAGACCCAGTCGTAGGTCCCCGTCGGCGCCGCGCTGCAGTCCGAAGCCGTTCTGCAGATTCTGGGGCGAGAGCGAGGCGCCTAGGCCGACATTTCCGATCCTGAACTGATCGGCAATGCCCTGGGACACGGCTCCGTTGGCGTTCGTCCTGGTCCGGGTCTGGGTGTGGCCCAGCTGAAGCCCGCCGAGGTCCACGTCGCGGGTCTGGGCCTGGCTGTTGGTCACCACTCGGTTGCCGTTCTGCTTGGTCACCGCCCGGGAGTTGGACAGGCCCTGGGTGTACTCCACGTTGTTCCCAAAGTCCACCTGCCGCTCGTAGGCGTTCGTGTTGGCCTTGGAGACGGAGCCCTGGCGGCGCTGTTGGGGTTGCTGTTGGTAAACCACGGGTTGCCGATAAGCTATGGGTTGCTGGTAAGCTATGGGTTGCTGGTAAGCCAGTGGTTGCTGATACGCCACAGGTTGCTGCTGGCGATAAGCCACCGCTGGCTGGTATTGGGTTTGGGGTCTGTAGTATACCTGTTGGAGGGGCTGCTGGTAGGGCTGCTGGAACTGCGGCTGGAATCCGAAGCCTCCAAACTGCGCCTCAGCTAAAATTTATAATTTAAATTAATAAAAAAAATATAAAATAATATTTGAACAATAAAAATATATAGTATAATATTTATAGAACAAAAATATAAAAAATAATAATGAAAATAAAGAAATTTCACAATGATTAAGCCTTTTAGAGGATTTTTAATAAATTTTTGGAATGAAACCCTGGTCTTAGTTTGAAATATAATTTAAATTTATTGAAAAAATATTAGAAAATATAATATTTAGGAAAAAATATATATTTAGGAACTCCGCTTTCAATAGGGATCCGATCATAGGTCCTGTTTCTATAACTATTTTTGAAGGATTCTATTCTCTTTTTCTCAGTTAAAAATTAAAAAAAAAATGAAATAAGGATCCTTAGATGGGAATAGAACCCTGTCTCTATAGATTCTATAGTTTTTATCATAAAAAAAATTAGAAAAAAGGAAAAATTAGACAATAAAATATATTAACTTAAAGCAGTGAACCTAATGATCAGATAAACTTGCTAAATCAAATAAAAAACTAAGTTATGTATTTTTAAAAAATAATTCTATATATTCGCATTACTCATACGCCATGTGATCCTTGTTGAAAAAATAATAATTTAAAAGTGATTTAAATAAGTTACTAAGTAAGTAAGAATAAATAGAAATATAACACAAAAAAGTTAAACAACAAAAAAAAACTATTTTAATAAAAAAATGTAAGAAGTACAGGCACTTATTTGGAATAAGAACTGAAGCCAACATGGCGTATGAGTGATGTTTTAAAGTAATCTTTCCTTGTTTTTTAATAATTTTAGCGATTTATATTTATTTATTTAATTTTTATGCAATTCTTTGACACTTTGGCATCAAAACTCAGATAAGCGGAAAGTTTTTCGTCTTAAAAAACAGAAATAATAAAAAAAAGAATAGAATAGATTATAGCCTTTAAACAAAACTTGTTTCACACGCGTTGTATTTGGAATTTGTATTGTATCTTGCTTTTATTTGTTATTCTTTTTTAACACTTTTTTTTTAAACACAAAACACACAAAAAAGAAAGAGATAAAAAAAGAGGCTGGATTTTGGAGATGGGCTTGAGACTAATTGGATATCCAACAGGTTCTTCTTTATAGAAACTGGTTTCTAAAATTAATATTTTTTTAAGAAAAATATTTAACACAAAAAAAAAAGATTTAAAATGTGATTTTAAAGACAAATAAGCACTGTGTCCTTTTTTTCAAAGACTTTTATTCGAAAAAGGCTTTCGGTAGCCCCTTCTCACTCTGCCCGTTTGCTGTCCCCCTCACACTGAACACTTGTCGGCCCGTTTTTGTTGTTTTTTGTTCCAGAGTTGACAATGCATCGCACGTAGGCGCAAAATCCAGCGATAATTTTGCAATTATTGCTGTAATAACAAAGCCCCGAGCATGCCGATGTGTTGTGCGTGCCAGTGTGTGTGTGTCGGGGCGGGGGCGGGGACGAAGGATGTCACTACGTAGCTGTATCCTGTCATTATACCGTCTATATGGCCGTATTCCAAAAATATTTACCTTGCGGTTGACAAACTGCCAGCCAGCACACAATTAATCCAACAAATGCGTGTCGCATCCTGGCTCCTCTCCGTGTATTTCCGTGTATTTCCCGTATTCCGCAATCCGTATTCTACTGCCGTACAGTCTACCTATCTCTCTCTCTCTCTCTCTTACTCTTACTCCCTCTAGCTCTTTCCCTTTCTTTCTCCGGGGCTAATTTTCCGTTGCCGTTGCGAAAACAGCGCACGCAATGAGCGCGTTTTTGGCCGCTGGCCGACTTTTATTGTCTCTCCGGTCGTGTATTTTTGCGGTGCTGCTGCTTCTGCTGCTGCTGCGGTTGTTGTTCCTCCAGTTCTTCTCTATCATGTTACA
Source organism: Drosophila monieri (assembly GCA_035047585.1). Lineage (NCBI taxonomy): Eukaryota > Metazoa > Arthropoda > Insecta > Diptera > Drosophilidae > Drosophila > Drosophila monieri. Next base: position 5,186,746 of record JAWNPJ010000061.1, on the reverse strand, counting down.
CAGAAAAAAAATATATATATTTGGAGATTTTTACGATTTTGTCACTCGAAAAAAATTGGACTTGGAGAAGCTTTTAGTTCACAAGAAATTGTATCATTTTTTCTTTTAATACTCTATTATTTATTATTTATTTGTTTTTTAATAAGAATTTAATATTAAAAATTTTGTACTTTTTAAAAAATATATTCATAATTTTTGACACAATAAAAGTAATATTAAAAAAGAATATTAGAAAAGAACAAAAATAAATAGGGTTTCTTCAAGCTTTTCTTTTGAATGTCTTTATGGCATAAAAAAAAAGAGAAAAAATAAGATTTTTTAAGGGTAAAAATTACAAAAAATATATATTTTGTTTGTATTTATAGAATTATTCATATTTTTAACCAATATCATTTTTTTTACATTTTTTAAAGACAAAAGACTCTGGAGAGTGTCTTACTTAAAAAATTACTTGAAGACAGCTTAGTTGCTTTTTCTTTTCAAAATTTATATTAAAATGGAGACAAGCCTCCAACTGATGCTATTTTTAATTTCTTCTAAATTTAATAAAAAATCTTATCAACTAAAAAAAACAAATTAAAACAAATGAAAATAAATTAGTATAAAATTCATTGAAAATTGTAAGCTTCTTGACAAAAATAAATGTTTTAAAAATATTTTATGAGAAAAGAATGTTAATGGAGATTTAATACATTATTTTTTATTTAAATATTTGATACAACTCGCATTTAATTGTATTTTTTAAGCCATTCACTATGGGAAAAGAAATCTATTAAGACTTCTTCCACTCCATCTTTTAAAGACCTTCAAGCCTTTGATTTTTAATAGCACCATAAAAAAAGATATATTTTTGACTAAAAACGATCACTTTTTCTCTCCGTGTACCTATCGTAGTGTGAATATATTTTTTTTTTTGGGATTTTATTCGCGTTCTGGGAGAGCGGCAACAAAGTTGTTCGGCGTCGGACGATCCGTGGCGTTCTAACCCCGCTGCCGGTTTGGTAATCGGGCTTTAAACTAATCAATAATTAACGCCCGACTTGACGTTCGTCAATATGCCTATTGTTCGATTTCGACAGAGTATATGATCAAAAAATTCTCGTCTAACTCGTTTGGAATAGGGAATCGACTTGGGTATCCACCGATCACCTATCGATGATGGCTGTGTTTTTTTTTCCTGTTCCAATCACAAGTCTGAATAGTTAATTTTCAAAATTTCTTTTATTTTTGTTTGGAGGTTTTGGAGGTTTTGGAGGTTAGGTCTTTGTTTCTTTCGGGGATTTTTAGCACGGAGAGAAAGGCTTTGGGAAAAAGTCAAATTTGAATTTCAATTTTGGGGGAAAGATTGAAAAGAGAAAGTCAGGCAAGAGGCTAGGGGCTAGAGGTTTTTTTTAATTAAATTAAGGTATAATTTTATTTTTATTTTGTTTATAAATTATAGACGATTTTTATAATTACAAAACTTAAAAAGATTTTTGGGAATAATAGGTTTCATTACTAAATTTTAATTTATTTTTGTTTTCAACAATAAAAATCTTTTTTAATTAAGGGGTTTCAGGTTTTATAATATATATATATTTTTAAAATTATTTTTCAGTAATCTAAAAATATTTTAATTTTTTTTTAAACATTTTGTGCCTATAAGTATGACATTTCTAATAAATCATACATATTTGATGATCACAAATTTAAAAATATATATATTTGTATAAAAAAACTAAAAGTTAAAAGCTTTAAACTAAATTAAAATAATAAATATTTATAATAATATTTTTGTTAATATTTTTTTAACCTCTAATATTTATAAAAATAATCAATAATCTGAAATGTTACTAACCAAGCCAACAAAAAGCTATACATTGTGCTATTTCATTTCCAAATACAATGATTTTGTCTATATATTTTTTTTATTCTATTTTTCCACTAAAGTCCCCCCCTAATTGATGATAATAATTCTGGGTAACTCCCGCACTGCGACCTCAACTCGTCCCTCTTGGCAGCTAGAGATCTTTTTGATTTCCGTAGATTTTGTGGTGGAGTCATGAAGACTCCGTTCAGGGTCAAGATTTGAAGTTCAAGTCGCCGGCGTCAATGCACGGGCTGTAGGTCAGTCGGAAATGGTCAGTCGAATGGGCGGCATGGCATGTGCCGCCCCCCTTCCAAGCATCCACATTTGGTCAGCAAACAGAGGGGGAAACCTGTCTCGATTCTCTCTATTGACAAAAGTTTTTAGCTGTTTGTTTTTTAGCTCTTCTAAAAAGCAACGAAAAAGTCCCCCCATGTGGCATAAAATTAAGCCAAGCAGGTTCGAGCTAATGATCTTGTAGATGCTGTATCTCGCGGATAACCAGATGGTTCCCTTTTCTGAATTAATTGAGTTTCTGAACAAACAAAATAAATGCCTGAAATCCCAAATCATTGTCGGGCTAATGATTAGGTGTTTTGTTTACAAAATCAACTCCTTCTACTATTTTTTTTATTTATTTTTTAATGTACATGATACACTGCAAAAAAAAGAAGTAGCCATTGAAGGGTAACCGATGAACAAGGCCAACAAAAAATAAACAAATTGGGTCAACAGGGGGGGATACTATATAAAAAAAAATATATATATGTATGGGAGAAACTTTCGCCAAAGGGGAGAAAGAGAGAGGGGTATGGTGCAAGGGAGAGAGGTATATAAACTTTAGTTCGATATAAAAAATTGGTTTTTATTGTTATTTCATTTCTAGCGTTTATCGGTCTGGCGGCATCTTTCCGCTGACGATTCTGTTGGATGCTCCATGTACCCCAACCCCTCTTTCTGTCTCTTTCTGAGTGACTACCCCCCCACACACTCGCCCTCTCTTTCGGCGGCCAGCTTTTATGGCCTCCTGCCTTGAACGCGTGAAATGGAGTAGAAAAATTGTTTTTCTATCAAAGGCAAAATATCGCAGCAAACTCTCAACCATTACAGCCCCTCCCCATCCCCTCTTCTAGTCCCCATCCCCCACTAGTTACAAATTTGTTTTTTTTTTCTCCCATTTTTTTCTGCTATTTTTTCTATCAATTTAATGCCCACAACTTTTCTGGACACGCGGCTTTAACTTTTTTTGTTTGTTTTTTGTTTGCTGGTCGCTCTTTTTGGTAAAAAATTTGTGTGCTGATGCCCCACTTGTCCTCCAAAAACGAAACTGTCTGACTTTGATTTGTGCTGCTAATTGGAGTTTCATTTGCCCAAGAGGAGGGCGGAGGGTGAGGGAGGGGCTAGGGCCGGACCAGACTCTCAGGATATAAATATCTGCAGGAGGTGAGCGGAAACTTCTCAAACTAGTTTATTTGATTTCAGTCAGGTGGCTCTTCCCGGGCAATTTCGCTTTAATTACATTCCAATTTTGAAGCCATAAAGTACAGGAATCTCGGCAACTGAATACTCAGTTTTTGGAGTGAAATGATATTGTACTAATGGATTGTCTAATAGTGGTGAGGGGGTTTCTTGTGGGGGTAACTGGTGAGAAAGATAACGGGGGAAAAGGGCTTGGGGTTCAGTGGGGGATTGGTTTTCCTTAGATAAGGATCTTCATAGTTTTCATAGATGTAAGATATAATATAATATAATATAATATAATATAATGTGTATGGTATAATATACTATGCATACATATGTATAATATAATATAATATATATGAGGTACAAGATATAATATAATACAAGGAATGAGATATAATGAAATATGAGGTATAAGGTATAATATAATATAAGGTATAAGATTTAATATACTATAAGGTAAAATAAATAATATAATACAAGGAATGAGATATAATAAAATATAAGGTAAAACATATAATATTATATAAGGTATAAGATATATTATAGTATAAGGAATAATATAGAATGTAATATGAGGTACAAGATATGATATAATATAATATAATATAAATATATTGTACCTTATACAATATAATATGAGGTATAAAATGTAATATAATATAAAGTAAAATATATAATACAATACAAGGCTTAAGATATAATACATGAGGTATAAGGTATAATATAATATACATGCATACGTATAATATAATATAAGGTAGAAGATATAATATAGACTATGAACAAAATACAATAAGATCTGGTTGTATTAGATCTAGAGATCCATAGACTCCATTGAAAAGAGATTTATTAATAAAATAATATTTTACAAGGTGATTATAGAAGGTCATAGAAGATATAATATAAGATGTGGTATAATATAATATAATATAGGCAATAATACAATAATTTATTCAAGAAGAAAAATAATAAGAATTAGATGATTGGGTGATTAGGTTTAATGAGAAAAGTTTATCTCTAGCACTTTCTATAGATAGGTTTCTATTATAAGATCTATAAGCAATAACTCCATTACAAGATCTATCAATATAAGATATATCAATAAAATATTTGTTCTTATAAATATATTTTCTATAATAATCTACATAAGAAGAACAAATAAATATTCTATTTTTAAGAACTTGAAATATTAAATCGAAAATAAGGCATACCTATAAGTCTTATATTATAATTAGTATTCCATTTTGGAAGAACCCCGACTCCTAAATGAGAAAAATGTATAATTGATTTCTCTCATTTAATAACTAAAATAATTTTAAAAAATATTAAATAGTTAATATATATTTTTATCTAATTTATAGAATTAAAACAAAATAAAACCCTTTAAAAACTTCTAAGCCCAACTATCACAGTTCCCTACTTTTCCCCAAAAGCCTTTAATGTTTTATTTATTTATTTATTTTTATGGAAACCCCCTTGAATTACTTTTTGCAAAAAAAAAAAAAATAGAACGAGATGATGAGCATTTTATGATAATTTGTTTTGACAAATTTTTTAAGTTTGAAATACGGTTGGCCCGAAAAAGTTTCTTCTGCTCTGCTGCTGTGCTGTGCTGTCTGGCAGTCTCACAGATACAGATACACTGGCAGTTGCAGATGCAGATGCGGATGCAGATACATTGTGCATTCAGTGAGCCATATGTTTGTCTAGGGTTGTCTAGGGTTGCCCCACACACACATGCATACTGTCTCCACACATATGTTTTCTTTCGGTTGAGTTTCTTCTTGTTCTTTGGAGCTTCTTGGTTAGCGTTTTGTTTTCAGTTTACTTTTGCGGCGTCTGCATTGCGTCTTTTGTTATTATTACATTTTCATAAATGCAAAAGATACAGATACGTATAAAGATACACATACTGCCAGATACAAGATACAAGATACACTCCACACACACACACTTGCTGATAAATTCTGTAAAGTTTTGTCTGCCATGCGGCTCGTTAGCTGCCACTGTCTCTTTGCCAGTCTTGCCACAAGACTCACCCCACTTTTTCATCCATGATGTGGCTTCACTGTACCACCCCCCCTCTCTCTCTCACTCTCCCCCCCCCCCCCCCCCCCTGTATTATACGCATGAAAAATTGCTTCCAACTGCAACACCGAAATAAGATATTTCAATTCTGTATTGTAATTTCAGAACTTAAAATGTAATTTTTGAAGACATAAGGGAGTCCATTGTGTGTAACCTTTCACTACCTACCCCCCACCACCCAGCCCCTCCCCTTCGTCACTGTCTCCTGGCTTTTTGCCTTTCAACTTTGGTCGCCGGATCCTCAAACTTCTTCCGAAAGTGAACCCTTGTGCCGGAATTGTGTCTGCCGGATAGATGGTTCAATATAATACCCTCCCCCCTGCCCCCTCTCTGCTTGTAGGGTTGACTTTCTTAACTCTCTATCCCCCTCCTCCCCCGCCCACACCTATTTGTTGCTTCTCTTCTTTGCCAAATTATGCAAACGGCCCCCAAAAAAAAGGGAAGAAGGACAAGAATGAGATGTCCTCCTGTTCCTGGAGCCCTTTAATAAAGTAGAGCCACCGTAAACGACTCCCAACCACCTTGCTGAGTGGGCCCGATACCCTGGAATCTGCTCCCCCAGAGCTTCTAATTGAAAGCAAATAGAATGCAAGTGCATGGCCAGTTCCTTCCTATTTGTTTTTCTGTTTATTATAAACTATTTATTTAGTGAAGGAATTTAATCTGGAGAGATGAAGCAAACAGAGTAAAGAGATTAGGTGATGTTCTTGTGGCCAGTTGCTTAAAAGTTGATTAAAAAGACCTTTTGTGATGACCTTTCATATGGATTTATTTGGGGTTTCCATTCCATCATGATTTTATTCCTTTTTTAATGCAATTATTTATTCAAATATTTGATTACATTTTTATTTATTATTTAAACTATTTCTAGACATTTCTATACAGATTGTTTTTTATTTTTGCATAAAAGTTTCTTATTTTTGCATAAAAGTTTCTTATTTTTCCTTTTTTTTTTTTTTTTTTTTGAAAAAAAAAGACAAGTACCGGGTATCTCATGGTCGAAAAACTGGAGTAGAGGTGCGTTTTGTTATTTATTATAAAGATATAAATATTATACTATATTTTATAACAATTTTTAATAAACACTTTATTTTTAACACATTTTTTTTATTAGCAATATACTATTATATATTTTCTAAAGATATTTATTTTCAGTTTTTATTAAAAAATCGTAAGTCTTTGAGTCTCTACTATCTACTATCTACTATCTACTATCTACTATCTACTATCTACTATCTACTATCTACTATCTACTATCTACTATCTACTATCTACTATCTACTATCTACTATCTACTATCTACTATCTACTATCTACTATCTACTATCTACTATCTACTATCTACTATCTACTATCTACTATCTACTATCTACTATCTACTATCTACTATCTACTATCTACTATCTACTATCTACTATCTACTATCTACTATCTACTATCTACTATCTACTATCTACTATCTACTATCTACTATCTACTATCTACTATCTACTATCTACTATCTACTATCTACTATCTACTATCTACTATCTACTATCTACTATCTACTATCTACTATCTACTATCTACTATCTACTATCTACTATCTACTATCTACTATCTACTATCTACTATCTACTATCTACTATCTACTATCTACTATCTACTATCTACTATCTACTATCTACTATCTACTATCTACTATCTACTATCTACTATCTACTATCTACTATCTACTATCTACTATCTACTATCTACTATCTACTATCTACTATCTACTATCTACTATCTACTATCTACTATCTACTATCTACTATCTACTATCTACTATCTACTATCCACTATCCACTATCTACTATCTAAATCTTTTAATTATATCTTCATAATCTTAATCTCAAAACTTTAATCTGAAGCCCCAAAACATTAAAAAAGAAGTACTGATTCTATTTAAAATTATTAAACAAATAAGTAAAGAAAAGTAACAAATAAATAAGAAGTAAATAAATAAAATATAAATATTAAAGAAATAAATAAGCAAGAAATAATTAAATAAGAAATAAATAAAAGAAACAGTCTCTTCTCCAAAAAAAAACTCCAAAACTAAGAAATAAAGAGTAATGTTGCAGTCTTTTCCCTTTAATTTTTAACAACTGTAACATTTTAACTATTTTATGTGTGTGACTCCCCGAAGGGGGGACGCTTGGAGAGGGGTGTGCTGCATTTTTGGGGTTGCCGCCTTAGGGTTGCCTCGGCGGAAGGCTCAAGTTTGTGGCAGCGCTTAAGAACTTAACACACAATGCCGAAATGTGCAAGCAACAGAAAATTAAGAAAGGGTGGCGGGTGGCTCTTCTTTGGAGCGAAACTTGCCACGCCTCCCCCCAGGCATAGCACACGCCAAAGTTTTCACCCCCCTCCCCTGGCAGCACCAAAGTGACAAAGCTGGAAACGTCGTGTGTTGTAGGAAATGAGCCAAATTATGGCAAATTGTTGGCAAAAGTATTTAAAATGAGTTTATTTTCGAAATAAAAACTTCTGGTTTCGAACTTGTGGGAGTTCTGTGAGCTCTTCTCCCCCGCCGCTAGGTGGCGCCTCGCCATCATGCCGACGATAATAATCACAACGATGATGATGATGATGATGAGCGAACTCGCATGAGACAATTAAAATGCCATTAGACAGGCAACTGCATAAATAAGTGAGCAAAGTGAATCACTCCGGGCCAGGCGGGCCATGCCACACCACGCCACGCCATGCCAGGCCGGGCCTTTCGACTCGAATTCAGTTTTGAGCCAAATTAATGGCCATCGGCGCGTGGAAGCTGTCACAAAAATTGCTGCGAATTCGACGCCATCATTCCCAATTCCGAATAAAGTGCAAATGACAGCCGGCCGGGGCGGGAGTTCAACAAAAATAAAAATAAACACGTTTTGGTGGCAAGCCAAGCGCGGCATGACTTTAAGACGGGGGTTTAAAGGTTTTCGGGAAAAGATAATGTCTCTTGGCCGCCTTCCACCCGATTCTTGGGGGGAACACCATAAAAGACTCTAGCATTGATTCTCTGTAGATCTTTATCGAAGTCTTCGGTTTCTTTTCTTCAGTTTTCTGGGGGGTCCCCTTCAAAATTTCGAAAAATGCATGGGGAGCCCCATATGACCCCGATCGGAGGCTATATCTCCGCCAATTCCCATCCGATTCCTAAAAAGGATACCTTAAAAGACTCGTAGGACGATTCTCCATCGATCTGCATCAAAATCTGGGAACAACATATTTTTTCGATTTTTTCTCAAATTTTCTGGGGGGTCCCCTTCAATATTTCGAAAAATGCATGGGGAGCCCCATATGACCCCGATCGGAGGCTATATCTCCGCCAATTCCCATCCGATTCCTAAAAAGGATACCTTAAAAGACTCGTAGGACGATTCTCCATCGATCTGCATCAAAATCTGGGAACAAAATATTTTTCAGATTTTTTCTCAAATTTTCTGGGCGGTCCCCTTCAAAATTTCGAAAAATGCATGGGGAGCCCCATATGACCCCGATCGGAGGCTATATCTCCGCCAATTGCCATCCGATTCCTAAAAGGGATAGCTTAAAAGATTCGTAGGACGATTCTCCATCGATCTGCATCAAAATCTGGAAACAAAATATTTTTCAGATTTTTTCTCAAATTTTCTGGGCGGTCCCCTTCAAAATTTCGAAAAATGCATGGGGAGCCCCATATGACCCCGATCGGAGGCTATATCTCCGCCAATTCCCATCCGATTCCTAAAAAGGATACCTTAAAAGACTCGTAGGACGATTCTCCATCGATCTGCATCAAAATCTGGGAACAACATATTTTTTCGATTTTTTCTCAAATTTTCTGGGGGGTCCCCTTCAAAATTTCGAAAAATGCATGGGGAGCCCCATATGACCCCGATCGGAGGTTATATCTCCGCCAATTCCCATCCGATTCCTAAAAAGGATACCTTAAAAGACTCGTAGGACGATTCTCCATCGATCTGCATCAAAATCTGGGAACAAAATATTTTTCAGATTTTTTCTCAAATTTTCTGGGCGGTCCCCTTCAAAATTTCGAAAAATGCATGGGGAGCCCCATATGACCCCGATCGGAGGCTATATCTCCGCCAATTGCCATCCGATTCCTAATAGGGATAGCTTAAAAGATTCGTAGGACGATTCTCCATCGATCTGCATCAAAATCTGGAAACAAAATATTTTTCAGATTTTTTCTCAAATTTTCTGGGCGGTCCCCTTCAAAATTTCGAAAAATGCATGGGGAGCCCCATATGACCCCGATCGGAGGCTATATCTCCGCCGATTTCTATCCGATTCTTAAGAGGGATACCTTAAAGGATTCGTAGGACAATTCTCCATCGATCTGCATCAAAATCTGGGAACAAAATATTTTTGAGATTTTTTCTCAAATTTTCTGGGGGGTCCCCTTCAAAATTTCAAAAAATGCATGGGAGCCCCATGCGACCCCGATCGAAGGCTATATCTTTGCCAATTCCTATCCGATTCCTAAAAGGGACACCTTAAAAGATTTGTGGAACAATTCCTCATAGATCTGCATCAAAATCTGGAAACAAAATATTTTTGAGATTTTTTCTGAAAATTTTCTCAAAAGTGTTTGACAAAATGCATGAATGACCCTCAGCTAAGCCTAGACGTAGGCTGTTAATTTTTGGCTGTTAATTAATTCTCCGTCAACATGCTTGAATAGTTTGAGCAATTCTCCAAGATACTTAAACAAATATTATTGAAATCGCTTTAAAAACAATTTCATTGCCGCAAACTATGAGCGGAGGGCCTAACCGCACACCATAAGCCAGGAACAACTCGTTGACAAGCCACTCACACCCCGGCGGACTCCCAGGCCATGTCCTGCATGTCCTTTATGTGCTTCTATGTGGGGGAGGAGCAGGACAGGAATGGCACAGCACACAATTATGAGTTGTCTTGGCTGTCTGGAGGAACAGGCGACCTTATCTGTGAGACAAAAATGCTGAAAACATAACAACAAAATGTAAATCCTTTCAATTGAAATGTAACATTCCAGAGGGGGATGGTAGGGGGGTGGCTGGGAGAGGGAGGGGAGGGGGAGGATATGCAAAGGTGAGGGGGGAGGAAGTGGCTCGTCAGCAGCTTTTCCTTGCTGGGCTGGCTGTTAAGTTATTGTTGCTGGTGGGAGCTGGCTTAGCGACTCGACTTTGTCTTTTTGGCAGCTCCCCTCCCTGGTCCCCCCTCTGGGCCACTCTCCCCTCTTCCTCTTCTAGTCCACCATCCAACACCCACTTTTGAAGGCCCCCCCTTCCCTCAGTTTTTGGCCAAGCCAGGGGTTTTAAGGATAGTCGTTGGTTTGTCGTCCTTTGTTGAGTGGTGATGGCACTGAGAGAAAAAAAGAGGGAGTTGACGCTTAAATTAATTTAATATTTCAGAATATATATTTTTTAAAATTTATTTTTAATTCAAATATTAATTTTAAGCCAATTATTTATAATTTAAGTCTATTTTTTCTCAGTATCTTTCTTGTTTATTTTCTATTTGTGTGTTTCTTAGTATGTATCCCCCCTTGGAGTTGCCCTCTTCACCTCCCCCCTCTAACTGTGAGTGTGTGTGTGTGTGTGGCAACTGGCTTAAAGTTGTGCGTGGATTTGTTTGCTAATTCCATGGCAAGGCATTAGCATAAAATTGTTCACATAGAACGCCACTTCTGGGGGCCAGCCTCCGTTTTTCACTTTCCACTCTCCACCTCCATTTCCCTCCTTCTCCTATCCGTTTCTCCGCTTTCCCCTCTTCCATTTTCACCATCTCCCTCATGATCTGGCGCTGGGCCCTCAATTCTTTGTTTGCCAAATCTCATTCTCAGCTAATCAACAGGTGTAGTAGCAGGTCCACCCTAGAGAGGCAGAAAAAAAAAATAATAACAAAACAAATCATAAAATAAATAAAGAAACAAAAAAATTGCTAAGCAAATAAAAAAAGAGAGAAGCCTAGAAATTTGGGTTAAAAAAAGACAAACAAATAACAAAAAATACTTAAAAAAGTTACCACCTAATCTTACTTACTTTTAGTTACTAAAAATATTTACTAAAAGGCTAATTTATTTTTATATTAAAACGCGATTAATTATTTTATATTATATAAAGCAGAAAAATAAGATTTATTTATAGAAAATAGGAATATATATATATATAAATATTAAGATTTAATAAATAAGCCATTATTTATATTATATTAATTTTACTGAACTTGGGACTAATAATATATTTAAAACTTTAAATAATCTAGATGCTAAAATAATTAGAACTAAAAAAAAGACTCTGCATTACAAATTAAGAATTTTAATTAAATTTATTGTCGAAAAACCATTTTTAAAATATACAAAAATTTCCTGTACTCTTTTAATTTTAATTAAAATTAAGGCATAGCATTAAAAAGAAAACAAGCCCAAAAAAATAGAAATCAAAGCCAGCTATTAAAAGTTAGTTACAAATAAATAAATAGATAGAGACAGATATAGATATAGATATAGATATAGATATAGATATAGATATAGATATAGATATAGATATAGATATAGATATAGATATAGATATAGATATAGATATAGATATAGATATAGATATAGATATAGATATAGATATAGATATAGATATAGATATAGATATAGATATAGATATAGATATAGATATAGATATAGATATAGATATAGATATAGATATAGATATAGATATAGATATAGATATAGATATAGATATAGATATAGATATAGATATAGATATAGATATAGATATAGATATAGATATAGATATAGATATAGATATAGATATAGATATAGATATAGATATAGATATAGATATAGATATAGATATAGATATAGATATAGATATAGATATAGATATAGATATAGATATAGATATAGATATAGATATAGATATAGATATAGATATAGATATAGATATAGATATAGATATAGATATAGATATAGATATAGATATAGATATAGATATAGATATAGATATAGATATAGATATAGATATAGATATAGATATAGATATAGATATAGATATAGATATAGATATAGATATAGATATAGATATAGATATAGATATAGAAAGTATATATAAATGCCCAACCTCAGATGTAAGGTGTCAGGACAATGAAAGTGGCTGGCCATGAGCCGCCTCATCATAATCCTGCCGTTTCAGTTATCCTGGCTCCTGGATTCTTTCGCGCCGGCATAATGCTGAATCAACAGAGCTGTCAGCTTGGACAGTCCTTGGAGCCATTTTGGCGAGTGTTTGCCTGAGCCTAGCGATTGCGTCTTTGTCTTCCCTTGTCCCCACCTTACCCCTCCTCGTCCCTGCCTCGAGTCCTTTCTGTTTCTTGCCAGTCCTTGCCGGCAACAAAAACTCAGCGTGAGATAGTTAATTTGTTTTCACTTCAGCAACAAGAATATCATCTACACTGCCTCCCTTACCTTGCCTCTGAACCACCACCAGCCCCTCCTCTTCCCCGGCACCTCCCTGGCTTTTAGCCCACTTTCGTTTGGCCCTTGGCTGCTTACCACTTTTGGCTCATTTATTTTCAGTTTGGCGCCTGGGCGCTGCTTATTTGCACAACAATACACCGTAGATAGAGTGGAGGAGAGCGAAGTGAGAAGTGCACTGAGAGAAATGGTTCAAAATAATTGTTAAATATTTATTTGGGACTTGCTTTTGATGGGAGTATTTTTTAAACATTTTTGTAAGCATTTTAATTTGATTTTTGAGAGGTTTCAAAGTTTTTGGATATACAAAATTATTCTTTTCAAAAGGATTTTGAATAAAAGGCTTTAAAATATTGAAATATTCTTTAATTAATTTTTTTCTAGACATTTTTGTTGATTTTTTTTATGGACAATCTATTAAATTTTTTGAAGCTTAATAAGAGGTCTAAAAAAATGTTAAATGAAATAAATTCAATAGAGTTATATATTTTTTTATTAAGAAATAAAATAAAATAAGTAATTATTTTATAAAGAAAATCTTTCAGACTAATACCCTTCAAAACAGACTCCTAAAATAGACAAAATCCAACTCCTTAATTACTCAAACCCCCCAAATATTTCTCCCAGTGCCTGCCTTGGAGAGTGGTTGGCAGAAGGAGGAGAGTGGGAGGTGGGCAGCCAGGAGGCGGAGAGGCAGAGCCCCGGCAAAGTGGGGCCTCGAAGTAGCCGCTGTCAAACTTATCAAATGGCGACGCGAAGTAGAAAGAAAAGATTGCACAAATGACGACAAGCCAGGGGTGGTGGCCCGAAAAGGGTGGCTCCTTGAGGGGCTGGAGCGACAGGCAGTTGACAATTGCGAAAAAATAAAGAAGATCCGTGGCAGTAGAGCCATAGCCATAGCCATAGCCATAGTCAGAGAAGTAACAGCGAGCGATTGTCACAAAGCAAAATTAAAAACGCAAAAACAAAGGGAAAAGCTACAGGGGGCGGGATGGGAGGTGGTTGGTGGTTGGTGGCCCGGCATTTCGACTGAAATGTAGAGCAAGTGGCTGGCAAAGTTTTATGGCAACACTGCCGCCGTAAAGGAGGCCTCTCCGTCCTCGTCCTCGTCCTCATCCTCATCCTGTCCAGCTTGCAAAATTGTCACCCGTTTTCTGTCACGGCTGCAAAATGTTTCAATTTGCCATTTTATCCCAGCGACAATTGTTGTTTTGTTCGGGATGGTTTTTTTGGCAGGGCTATTGCGGGTTGGTAGTGGGGGGTTGGGGGTGGTGGTAGGTGGTAGGTGGTAGGCTTGGTTTTCGGTCCCTGACATATTTTAATTAAATTGTTTGCCGAGCTGAGCACCAACGCCTTGCTGCTTCTTCGCCCCAAAGATCCGCGAAAATCATCAGCAGTTTATGAGAGGGATTTATCTATTTTTTTTTTTCTGTTTGGGTGGGAATGGGAAACGGTTATGAAGTCGTAAGAAATGTGCCAATAAAATAAGATAAATTGGATACCATTTCTCCACTGGGATGGGTGGGCGAGAGGCCTCTCTGGATGGGCTTGTGTGGGAGGGGATGCTTATTTTGGCAGGAGGAGGGGAGTCTGGGAGTCAGGGGGTTGTAGCAAAGAAGGTGTTTGGGGGGTTCTAAATACTAATTTTTATTTTAACTTAAATTAAAATTATATAGAAGAGGCTTCTTAGGCTTTTTGTTTGAAAATATAAAATTCTAAATTAAAATAGGTAAGAAAATAGATACTCTCTTGGATTTTGAGCTTAAAAATAATAAAAAAATAATATTATAGACTTTGATTTTTGATAAAATATAAAACTATTTCCTTAACAAATCTAAGAAATCATAATAAATAGAAAATTGATGGAAATAAATAGAATAATTAATAAATATTATATTTCGATATAAAAAGTATCTACTCCAAAAAGCATCTATGTTTCATAAATATTCCTAAGAAATAGATATTTATTCCCCATATCTATACAATTTTTAATTTAATATAAAATGTAAAATATTTATTTAATAATAATATAAAATAAAATATAAATTTAAATATAGAAACTCCCCTCCCCCACATATATGTACTGTAGATATCCCTTCCATATTTCATATCAGAGCCCTTAGTTTCTCGGCACATTTCCTAACTTTCCTCTACATCTTTCCATTGTTCCGTTTTGTGGTCCGTACAGTCTGCGCCATTGTTATCATTTTATCCGCTTAGCCCCCTCCTCCCCCTCCCCCTCCGCCTCCTTTTCCAGCCATCCCATTTTACAGTTTTTCGCGGACATTTTGAATAGCAAAAGGATAGCACCTTTTCCCGCGCAATTCCATCTCTCACATTCTCTCTCATTGTTTGAAAAAGGCACTGAGAGAAAAGGTTATTTATTCTAAAAATATTAAGAGAGATAATAATATTTTAATCATAATTTCAAGCCTTCAAAGACTTAGATGGAGACTTCTTTTATTCTCTTATTTTTTTAGAACCTAAAATGTAGTTCCATAACGATTTCTCTCAGTGCATAACCAAGTGTAAAGATCAATGAGATAAAATATATTTTATTATGCACACAGCAAAACAGGCAACCCAATTCATTGGCCAAAAACCAACTGCCCCGGGGCCAAATATTATGAGAATTATGCCGGGGGGGTCGCTGGCTGTTGAGGCTGCTGTTGGGGGCTTTGTGCCCAGAAAGCCACGGCACTCTCCATATTAATTATGCACTCGCGTTCAGTGCTAAATTCGCACTATTCAAACATTCTGTCGCTTGCCACATGCCACTTCCCACTTGCCACTTGCCACTTTTCGGCAAACGGACAACTAAAAGGCCAAAACGCTGCAAAATTTTGTGCCTAAGGGGGTGGGGGGCAGCAGCTATTAAATTTGTTGGCTTTTATGATTATTTGGAAAAAGGGGTTCATTCGAAAGTGTAATAAACAGTTGCGAATTCCATCGATTGCTTTGGGGAATTATTTGATTTCTAATGCCTACTTTTGGGGGCAGCTTCTATGCAATTTATAGTTTTCGAAAATTTAAAAAAATAAGATTTTTATATCTTAAAAATTATAGTAATAGAACTTAAAGTCTTGTATATGCAAGTCTTATATTATGCGAGTGTTAGATTAGGCGAGTCTTATATTAGGCGAGTCATTATGTAACTTTCTTCGTCTTATATTATATTGTAGACTTATAATTCCATTAATTCGATAACTTTTATTTTATTTAATTTTTTCACTTTTATGTCTACTTTATATTTAAAATAGACATGCATTTCTATGGACAAGTTATGTTAATATTATACAAGTCTTATAGAAATACTCTAAACTATTCTTATATTATATAATTAGTATATTATATTTTAGTAAGTAATATATTCTTCTATTTTTTAAGTGATATTAAACATATTTTTTATTCTTTGTAGAGTCCATAAACTTTCCAAATTTTCCACAAATTCTATTCTTTATTTAATTATTTATTTTTGTTGCAAATATATGCCTCAATTATAGGTACTAAAGTCTTATTCCAGTCTTATATTATATAAATACTCCATTACTTCCTGATTTTAATTTCTTCCAAAAAATCACCAACTTTCTATCACAAAACTTTAGCATTTTTCTCATTTATTTTGTAATTATTTTTCCCCGTGATTTCATTATTTAGAATTAACATATTTGTTTTCTTACTGACATTCTTTGGATGTCTTAACCAAAAATAAAAAAAATTGAAGGAAACCACATTAAAAGTATTAATTAAATTCCAGAAAATTTCCCTCTAAATGAAGAAAAACTTGCCAAAGGCAGGGTTTTGGTTAAAAAACAGAACAAAAAAATGATAAAAAAACCATTAAGGCGACAAAGTGAGAGATGGCTAAAGAAAATAAAAGAGAAATAATAACAAAAATAAATAAACAATGAAATGATACAGAAAATCAAGAGAACGAAACTGAAACGAAATGATTTTCTAAGTAAGCGCAAATTGCGTTTTAATTAAAATGTAAAAATTAAATACACAGACTGACTGACAGCAGGACTAAAGGACTCAGGACTACATCAAGTAAAACAACAACAACAACAACAATATATATATAAAAAAAAAACATAAAAATAAATAAAGTGAAGAAGAAAAATAATTAAAATTTGGAAAAGTAAGTTGGAAATGTTTTCTCGCCTTCTTCGGTGACAGCTGCTCGACAGTTGCTAACTGCTGACACGCCCACCGCCCACTGTCCACCGTCTATCGTCTTCTTTAAAATTTTCACGCTTTTCCCCGCCATGGTTTTCCTTTTTTGGGGTTTCCTCCCCCCCCTCCACCTCCTCCGCTACGTGCCAAAGTATTAACTCACTCTAAGCTCGCAAAACGCGTAAATGTCACAATTCCATTTATTTTTCCCCGTATTTATATACATATATATATATGTAGTCTCTGGCTGGGCCACGCCCACTTAATGGGTGGGCGGCTAGCCAGGCTTGGCGGCGCTTTTCCACTTTTCCGACTCGGCTTTTCCGAGTCGCGTCTCTCTATCATTTCGACGGCCTTATCAGAATACACCACATTTCCATCGTAAGCTCTCGATTGCCTTGTGAAAATTATTTGACAAACAGTTTTCCGCACGCGTTTTTCCTTTTCCTTTCGATTTTTTTTTGGTCTGGTCTCCCATGTTCTCCCTTTGGCGCAACATCTTGTTTTTTTTTTTCCCCCCCAACCGAGGCATAAAAATGCAAACTTTTTAATTGGGTTTTTGTGTGATCGCATTTGGCTAAGGCTTGCTTTAGGGAATTTTCCGCCAGCTAAGGGAGGGAGTGGGGAGGTGGGGTGGTGGGGCTATGGCAAGTCCGCGGGCTGCCCCGAAAAAAATCCCCATTTGACGTTGATGTTGGCCATGAAACGACAACACTCGCTTGTGCTCGAAAATTTTTAAGCCGCTTAGCTTGACCAGAAACTTCCTCACACTCCCCCTCCCCTCGCCTAGATATTCCACCTAATGAATTCGACCAGGCTTAAATAGAAAAAAAGGAGAAGTAACCAAAAATCATGAAGGCAACACGCTCGGGGCGAAAATTAAGCAGGCTCAGCTACAAATTTTGACAGCTTGGCGCGCCGCTGAAAGGAATTTGAAGGAAAAATATTTTTCAATGATTTTCCAGGACCAGCTAGTAGTTGTTGGGGGTTTTTTTTTGGCTTAAAGGGTTTATTTTTTTAAAAATAATATTTTTTATTAATTAGATTTGAGATTTTTTTGTAAGATTTAAGAAAGGAATATCTATTATTTAGGAGAATAATATTAAAGAATAGTATTAGTTGCTTTTCTATGTTTAACATATATATTTTATTTCTTAATTTAAATTACATATTTTTATTAAGCCAAAAATATGTTTTTTTTTTTATTTCTTAAAGATATATGTAGTTTATGGTTATTAGTTATAGCATCTTATTCTTTTATCTAAAAAATATTATTTTCTCATAATAATTTACAATTTTATTTAACAAAAATCTATTACTTTTGTTAAATGCAATTTTTTTTAAGCTTTTATAAAATATTAGCTAAAATTAGTTATTCATATTTTGACTTCTATAAAAATTTTAAATAAAAAAAACATTTTTGAATAAATTTTTAAGTAAAAATAAAAATTATTATTGTTAGTTTAAAATATATATTTACCATTTTTTCTAAAATAAATAGATATTTTTTATAAAAAAGCAAAGAAAACTTAAATATCCCAAAATAGTGCCCTTTAACATTTTTTAATAGTTTTTTTTAAAACCAAAAAGTAGAATAGCCCCGAAGTAAATACCCTAAACCCTAATCTAAAGCCATAAATATTTAAGACTCTTCCCCGGAGACTTAATTAAAACCCCCAAAGATTAGAAGTCTCCCAGCCGGCCTCGACACGAAACACTCTCCCTAATGATGTGAGATATACCCCTAAGTATAGACTCTCCAATGGACTTATCGGTAATCAAATATCTATGTTTGGGGGGAAGGTCCCCCCGGGGATCCAACCATCCACCTGACTGGCTGACTGGCTGGCTGGCTGGTCGGTCCTATCCATCGATTTGAATTGCATTTGTGAAGAAAAGGCAACTGTCATAAAATTAATTGAACTAAGTATTTATTGATTAAGCAATTAGTTGAAATTACACTCACAGAGGTGGAGGAGGAGGAGTAGGAGGAGATACATCTCTCGGCACAGTTGGTGGAACATGTGCAGTATATCTTTGGCAGTTAACCCGACGGCCCACAGTCCCTTACAGGATACAGGATAAGGGGGGGACCCTGTGTAAACATACGCAATATCCACACGGCCAAACTCCCGACTTAGTTCCCGACTGTTGGACTATATAGCATGTGCTATTTATGCTCGGCACACAGTACAAACACGGACAGAGGCGGACACAGAGCGGACAGACGGACATACGGACAGAGGGGTAGAGATGGGGGGGCGTATAACTTACCCGGATCGGAGTCCGCTTTTTTCCTGGCAACGAATGCCAACGGGAATGGTTTACGAGCTGCTCTCCGCATATGTTTCTGCCCCGGGAAGCTATTAGAAATGATTATACGCAGAGTTCTTTATGGTTTCACAATCTAACCATTAAGGGTTTTAAGCTTGGCTGTAGATTGTAGCGGTTTTTCTTCTGTTATATTTTTTAAAATATTTTTTAAATAATTATTTCCATTAGAATCGATAAGAAATGGGAAGAATCTTGACTTGACAAGTACCGGGTATGGTTTTAAACTCTTAAAAGTGACGAAATAAGTTAAAAGAACTGATATATATAATTATAATATTTTTTAGGAATTTATTTAGTTTATAAATTAGTGAAAAATAGATAAATTTTTACTTCACAAGTACCGGGTATTATTATTCTTTCTTTTTATTCAACATTTTATTCGTTTCTTCATCAAAAGTCAAAGGACTTCAGACCTTGTTCTGGCTTAGTTTAAGCTTTCAATGTATATTACTTTTAGCTCTTTAATTCTTAATTGTAAAACATTAATTTTAATAATTAAAACCTAAAAAATAGAGCATTTAAGCTTTCAATTTCCAGTGGAGAGTAGATCGTCTCTCTGATTTGCTTGTTTGCCTTCGCGTTGTCGGCTTTAACTGGCGGCGCTTTAATTGCAGACCGCGAGGGGCACTGCCGGGAAGGGAGGGGATCATGGGCGCTCCCAGAGGGGGAGGGGCTGGTGTATGCCTTGTTGCCAACTCCGAAAGCAGCAGGACACCAACGGAAGCCAGTCGAAAGGAATCGACTCGCAGGACTAGTCGCTCCTCTTGGCTTTTGGCTCGCATGTGTTGCCATCGATTTGGCCGTTTAACATTTATCGCAGCCCAGGGGGGTGCGGAGGGGGGCCTGGAGATAGAGAGGAGAGCGTAAGGACATCCAAGGAGCAGGAGCAGTAGGAGATCAATATATATGTCCAGCAATTTTGCACATTTTCCACCGCGTGTCACCTGCGCAGCTCAGATAAATGGCTCGGGACTGGGATATGGCAGGAAGTTTTAAGGATACGGGGAGTTAACCCTCTTTGAGAAATATTCTTAAAAATTATAGAACTTAAAACTGTGAGTTATTAATCAAAATATAGATTTCATTCAACATTTTTAATTTCTAAACATACAACTTGCTGACTTTTGTTGTAAAAACTAGCAAAAGAGTTAAAAAATTATTGAATAAAATTATAATTAGCTATGAAATCGAAGATTATCGATAAAGAAAATTAAGTAAGATTTTGTCTAAAATATTTATTTGCAAGAAATTGTTTAATATAATATTTTTAATAATATTTTCCATAAAGATTCGTTTTAATAAATTGTTGAGTATTTCTGTTTGGGACTTTATGTTCTAGGATTTTAAGGAAATAATTTAGTCCCGAGCTTGAAATATTTTATGTTTTATTATATTTTATTTTTTCTAAATTCATTTTCTAATTTTATTTTTTATATAATAGTTTATAATATATATATATACATATATTTTTAAGTTTTTGTGATTATTACTATTTTTTTGACTCTAAAATAAATTTAAAAACATAATTTTATTCAATGAATTCTTATAATTTTTATAACCTAAATCCTTAACAATTTCCATTTTTTTATCTTAAAACTTAGATATAAAAATCTTTTATAAATATCCCTTCAAAATAGTCAAGTTCTTGGCCAAAAATTGTCACCAATGGGCTCAGGAAGGTGAAGACTGAAAACCAGTCAGGCGTGTGGCAGAGCCGTTTGGGAGGCAGTGGGCGGCAGGGAGTCGCAGTAACTGCCGCAAAAGTTTCACAGCCAGCGGCGATTTGTCGATTTATGTGCTGAGAATTGAAATGCAGCCAAGAAACTGGCCCACCTCAGCCGAGGGTTCTAAGGGGGTTCTAATGCAAAACAAATCGCTCGGGGAATGGCCAGTCGAAGCGAGGATGGGAGGTCCTTTAAAGCCAGTGTCCTTTTCGGTTATTAGCCATCTAACTCCATACTCTAGCTCCATACCCTCTCCCCCCCTTCTGCCAATCGATCTATCCTTCGTTCTACTTGTTTTATTATCTTTTGGAACAAAGAAAAAAAAATAAAAACACGAAACAGGAAACAGGAAAAAATTTAGAAAAAAAAATGTGCAAGAAAATGGCGAAGCGCTGAAGCGTTAGCGACATTGTTGACCGTTAGAGGCAGCGTATTGGTGGGAGAGGGAGGGGCTAGAGCAGCGGGGTCAAGAGGGAGAAGGGGCCAGGGGGGCGTATTTGACCCCAGCTGGTCCGCTGGCTGTCCAACTTGTCGCTGCGATGATTAATGGCCAGCAAACTGATAAATCAACTTTGTCGCTGTTGCTGTCACTGCACAAACACGCCGCAAAATGCTGCGCCCCACCAGTGCACTGCGAGAAAATGGGATAACCTACAAGTATTTATGAGGGAAATCCTTTTACAAGTTTTCTGTCTAAAATGGCAAAAAAATCCATGATGATTGAGGGTATAAGAGGTGGTGGTTTTCAGTAATTTTATGAAGAATTTCCTCTTTCCAAGCTATTTTTTTTTATATTAATTTTTTAGCTTTCAAGGCTTACTAGGCGTATACGTAATATTTAAAATTTGTCATTTATTTAAAGAGCCGGAAAGTATTAAAAATAATACATATGAAAAACAGAGAAGTTTGACATAATTTCAGGACTAAAAATTTAAATAAAATAAAAAAGAAAAGAATTTTATGAATATTATCCATCTAGGCGTATACGTAATATTTTTATTTTCATGAAAAAGACCCAAAGAAAAGGATTAAAAAAATGTAATTAAAATAAAAAAGAAAAATGTAAAAAAAACCTTAAAATGAGAAGCAAATTTTCTCGAGTGTAAAAAATGCGAGGAGAGCGGCGTGTTAAAGGGGAGTGGAGGGAGGGGGAGGTGCCTCTTCCTCGGTCATGCCCCGCATTCCTTGCATCGTTCCCGGCTAGAAATTCGATTCGTTTCAATTCGATGCGGCTCACTTGAGTTTTAGCTAATGTTCGATATGGCCACGCCCCTGGCATGCACCGCCTCCGTCCCTGACAGCCCCTCTGGGTGGCAGGAACACCACCGACATATGCAAACATGACCATTTTGAACGTCGTCCAGCTCCGATGCCTCCTATTTCCTCGGATCCTTTTGGGTCCTTGTCGGTGACGTTCCAAAAACAAAAAAAAATGCAGAAAAAAACATGTCGATTCTCGATTGTCCATTGTCTACCGGAAATTATTTTGCAGCTAAGCAAAGGGTATAAGCGGAACTATTCCATCCAAAAATAACGAACTTTAAATGCTCTTCCTGGGGAGGGAAAGGGTGAAGAAAGGGTTTACTTTTCAGTTTAAAAAAATGAAGAAATAATAGTAATTATTTATTACTTTAAGTAATAAAAGGTAGTGCTAGTGCATTTAATTAGATTTTATTATTTTATAGTAAATAATTATTTAAAAACCCCACTTTGGAGTTTATTTTGTATTTTTTCCTCATTAAAAATAAATTATATTTCAGACCTAAAACTACAAAATAGAAACGCTTTTCAAAACCTAAACACACACTTGGAATAAATCATTTAATTATCGCACTTATGGATTCTCCAGCGCACTTTGTCAAAATAATGGGCTGGGCGGGTAGGGGAGGGGTGGGGAGGGGAGAGCGTTGGCAAATAATAAACCGAATAATTCCAAGATCGGTATGATTTATTTTTATGGAGCTATCGCTACAGCTATGACTATAGCTTTGGCTTTGGCCATCCTGTCCATATATCCTGGGCCCATCCATTGGGCCGCTGTTTGGCTCTGCTGTTGTGGCAGCTGCCCCTGCGTGGCACGCTCATTGGAATTCATTGCATTTTGCCATTTGGCTCATTAGACACATTTCGTTGGCAATTAAGTAAATAATTTGCAAGCCGCAAAACGTTGCAGTGGCCGTTCCGCGGCGGCTCGTCTGCGGTCCACTCTTAAACCACCAAGCTGCCTGCACCACCCTGTCCGCCCTACCCCTCTTGGCCCCTCTGTCCTTACAACACCCACCACTCCTTCGTGGTCGCGACCTGTCCCGTTTATTATGTTGTGTGTTTGTTCAGCGAGAGAGAGAGAGAGAGGGAGGGGGGAAGGGGGAGTGGAGAGGTCATGGGGTGAAAGGTTGCCTCTGTGGTTGCCGCCTGTGGTAATTTATGTTACTGCACCGAAAGCACCGAATGCCGCCAAAGCACAACTCACATGGCGGGCCACTCACTGCCACCAAAAACTAAGAATAAAAAATGAATCTGCCAGCCAGCCGGAGGCTGCAAGAAAAACAAACAATTTCCCCAAACTTTATCTTTGCTTTTTATATTCAATTTTACATAAAATTTTAAACAATTTTGGGGGTTTAAAAATATATATTTAGGGTTTAATGTTAGGTTAGTTTCTAGTCCTTTTTTAGTTTCTAATAAGTTAGTAATTTAATAATTTAAATTAATAGTTTTAAGCTATAGTTTAAAAATTGAGGCTGGAGACTGAGACTAGTTTTTAGTAATATCAAAAATAAATGTTAAAAAAAAAATACCTTAAAATATGTTTAAATTTAAATATGTTTAAATATATATAAATTTTTTTTTATTTGTTTTGTTTAAAATTCCTGTATTATATTTTAAATGACAGTTCCACTTCAGACCTCACAGAGTAAAGACGTGCAACTACTTTCGTTTATCCAAACCATCAGCTTCAAGTGCTTATCAGCAATATTTTGCACAAACAAACAAGTGTTCAAAAGAGATTCAAAAACCAACAACAAATAACGACCACGCGATCATAAAACTAAGAACAGGGGCGCGCCCCACCAAACCAAAATGCTGCCACCAGATAAAAACAAGCTTTTTTCCAAAAACGCAACCATAGAACAAAAATATATAGTTATCAAAAGAAAAGACAATATATCCCTAGAACACACCAACCCTTTCATTATTAAAAAATCAATTGACTACACCTGCGGAGGTGAAGTCGATAAGTGTAAAACAACAAGAGCTGGCACACTCCTAGTCCTCACAAAAAATACTCAACAAGCCGAAAAATTATTAAAAATTACAAAAATTGGCACAATAGACGTAGAAGCAAAGGAACACAAATCCCTTAATGAAACCAAAGGAGTAATCTATTGCAATCTACTCAGGTATGTCACAGAAGAAGAAATATTAGACGAATTAAAATCCCAAAAAGTCTCACACGTATACAAATGGACAAAAATGGTAGACCAAACTAGAGTACCAACAGGACTCATCACCCTTACTTTTGCCACTACAAATCTTCCCGAAAAAGTAATGATAGGCTATGAGGTAGTGTTTACTCGCCCGTACATACCACGGCCTATGCAATGCAAAAAATGCCTTCGCTTTAACCACCCACAAACTTTCTGCAAGCAAGAAAACCCTACATGCAAAAACTGCTCTGACAACACACACACAAGCGACAGCATTGAATGCAGGCAGGAACCCAAGTGCATTAATTGCAGGAACAACCACTCCTCCTTAGACAAAAAATGCCCAGTCTTCCTTAAAGAACAGGAACTAATAGCGATCAAAATCACTGAAAGGGTGGACCATAAAACGGCACGCTCAATATATCTCGCTCGTCACAATCCCAGTCAGGAATCCTCATACTCCCAAACCCTAAAGAATACAACTCACACAGCAATCTCCACTAAAATACCCGAAGCTCAACCCCAAAGCACCCCAGCAAAAGAAATCAAAGCCACCACAAATTCTATTGACGATCTCCTCAAGGAATTAGACAACAAAATTAAAAAAACCAACAACCCACCTAAACGCACCTCTTTAACCTACGAATTGTACGATGAAGACGAAGATATGGACTTTATTACTAGCTACGACTCCCAAAAACCATCTACATCAGCTAACGCCCGCATACTCAGAAGCCAAACCAAAGCAAAGTCAACCCTATCAAAAACCCTAAAAGCCAAAGAACAAAAAACAAACCCTACTAACGCAAACAATTTAAAACAAACACAAACAAACCACTAAAATATGTCATTAAAAATAATACAATGGAATATAAAGGGATACTCCAACAACTACAACCAGCTACTACTACTCATAAAAACACACTCGCCACACATCATCTCACTTCAAGAAACACACATACAACATCTTCACTATTTACCTATACCGATAAACTATGTTATACTAACAAACACCCCATCTAACAGATTTGGAGGAGTAGCCCTACTAATCCACAAATCTACCCAACACTCACAAATTAATATCAACGACGACATAGAAGCAATAGCAGTGGATATTAAATCAAAACAAAACTTTAAACTATATTCTATCTACATTTCACCCAGCAAATCCTTCTCACGCCACAACTTGAACAACGTAGTCAGCATCAACAACGAAACGGTTATGATAACCGGGGACTTCAATAGCTGGCACCAAAATTGGGGATCTACCCACTCTAATTCAAGAGGGAACATAGTTGCTAAATTTATAGAACAATCGCAACTAACCCTTCTAAATGACAAGTCACCAACCCATTTCACTACACACAACACATTCACAAACATTGATCTTAGCTTCTGTTCCCCCTCACTCACCCCATGCACAAACTGGACTATAACAGACAACCTCCATGGAAGTGATCACTTCCCAATTCTAATAACCCTTTTCCCGATCGACACCAGCACTAACAAAAATACAACAAATTTTAAAATAAACCAAGCAAACTGGGACAAATTTTCAACCCACACCAACAACAACAATAAACTGTATCCCCCCTCTACCAACATAAACAAAGAAACTGCCCAAATCAACAAAATTATTTTGAAAAGTGCACACCTTGCAATACCACAAACCTTACCCCACAGACACACACACACAGTTCCTTGGTGGAACAAAGAACTAGCAGACCTGCAGGAAAAGAAAAAACAAACCTGGAAGGCACTGAAAAGAGACACAACCCAAGAAAATATCATTAAATACCGGAAATCAAATGCACTTTTTAAAAGAGCAATCAAAATAAGAAAAAAAGAAGCTACGTCCAAATTTACATCAACCATTCAACCTAACACACCAACAACTAAAATATGGAACAACATTCGACGATTCTGCGGGCTAAACCCTGTAAAACAAATACACTGCATAACCAACAACAACGTTACAACTAACGACAAACAAAAAATAGCCAACCTACTCGCCCAGCATTGGTCCCAACTGTCCAAGGACTCAAATTTCAGCCAAGAATTCACATCCCACAAATACAACACAACCACACTTAACCACATCCCATCCAAATCAGCTATGGAAATTGATAAACCTATAACCAAATTAGAACTAACGATTGCTCTCCGATCCCTCAAAGGAACAACCCCAGGCATCAATAGAATCTCATACCCTATGTTAAAGAATAGCCCACTAGCAATACAAAATAGAATACTTTCCCATTTCAACCACATCTTTGAAAACTTTATACCTCAATCCTACAAAACCAGCCTAATCATACCTATATTAAAAGCCCAGAAGGATAAAACTGACATAGCTTCATACAGACCCATATCACTCAACTGCTGCGTGGGGAAAACTCTGGACAAAATAATTGCAAACAGACTATGGTGGTACCTAAACAGCAATAAACTCCTACACCCACACCAATATGGGTTCAAAAAAGGTAAATCGACCTCAGATAATCTGCTCTATGCAGATTACATCATTACGAAGTCGCTTAATACCAGGAAACATACCTCACTCATCTCTCTTGACTTTGCAAGAGCTTTTGACCGAGTAGGTATCCACTCAATAGTCGATCAACTAATCGAATGGAAATGTAGCCACAAAATAATAAACTACATAATAAATTTCACCAAAAATAGAAAGATAGCTGTCCGAATAGGGTCAAGTATCTCAAACTTCTACCCCTTGGAAAATGGAATTCCACAAGGATCGCCAATCTCGGTAGTCCTATTCTTAATAGCATTCAACAAACTTGCCAATATACTCACAAGATACAAAGAAATTAAACTCAGCGCATACGCAGACGACTTTCTTTTATTAGTCAATCTAAAAAATCAAAAAAACACTACCACAAATCTTACCCATATTTTTAGAAAAATATATGATTGGGGAAGCTACTCAGGCGCATCTCTATCTGAAACAAAATGCCAACACCTACACATTTGTAGAAAACACAGATGCAACTGCACAATCACAACACAAAACTCTAACATAAAAAACGTAACATCACTTAAAATACTTGGACTAACCTTAAACAATAGGTACAACTGGAGCTCACACATAAATTCTCTTATACCATCTCTGTCCAATAAACATAACATTATTAAATGCCTAGCCAGCCACAAATTTAACTGCAACACAAGCACACTACTTAACATTACTAAATCAATACTCATATCTAAAATAGACTACGCTCTTCACATATATGGATACACCCCGAAAAACTTTCTGAATAAATTAAAAACCACATTAAACGCAGCGCTCAGAACAGTCCTAGGCGCCTTTCGCACCACACCAACACACAACCTACTCTATGAGGCCAATATTCCAACAATCGAGCAACAACGCGACCACCTCACAACCAAACTGTTCACAAACCTTACACGCTCCAAAGATACACCATTACACAAGCACATACAACCAAAAACCAACAACAAAAAATGGACCTCAACACTAGAACGAACTATAAAGAACTGTCAACTCCATAACATCCCATTCAAACCTACGAAACTATACAAGACCAAACCACCATGGCAACTACCACAAAACATAATCAACACCTCTCTGCACAACTACAAAAAAACAAACACGTCTTCTGATACATTCCAGAAACTTTTCTATGAAATCAAAGAAACTTACAAAAACCACACATTTATCTACACGGACGGATCCAAAATAAATTTAAACACTTCCTTCGCTGTAACAACTGAAACAGATGTTTTGCGGTACGGAATTCTACCGCCCTCCTCATCCATCCTAACAGGAGAAATGATCGGAATCCTCGAAGCCATCAAGATCTCAACCACCAAAAGAGGGAAATCGGTAATCTGCTCTGACTCCCTTGGAGCGATCGAAGCCATCCAAAACCCACTAAACTTAAACAAATACCCTACATATATTCGATCACTACTTCAAACTAAACACCCAAAAATAAAAATATTATGGATCCCAGGACACTCCAATATTAAAGGAAATGATCTTGCAGATAGAACTGCAAGAGAGGCAACAAAAATGCCACTTATATACACGCCTAATGAAAACATAACGGACATTAATAAAATGCTAAAAAATATACTTATACAAGAAAAAGAAACTTTAATAAATAAATGCAACACATGGTACAAAAACATTAACACTAATAACACTCACATTTCAGCATTTTCTAAAATACAACAAGAAGAAATCAGCAGAATTGACCAAATTAAATTTATAAGACTTCGGCTAGGACATACAAGCTTAACACACAAGCACCTCCTCGACCCCAACACCCAACGCAACTGCCATCGCTGTCGATCATCAACCCCCACAAACATGGAACACATCTTAGATTCCTGCCCAGCCATCTCTCAGGGAAAGCAAAATCTACTAAAAAACCGGTCAGCCACTGAGTATCTTAAGAATCCAACAGCAGAAAATATTAAAGTAATCATCCAATTCCTAAAAGAAACCAATTTATATAACGAAATTTAAAATTTAAATTAATATACTGTTAACTTAGCTAATTATAAAAATAAACAAATAATTAAAATACGTAGTCGAAGGCCTCGTAGCTAGCACTACACCCCTAAACTGTTAGTCATAGTTTTGTAAACTGTACTATCATATCCAATAAATAAAATAAATAAATAAATAAAATATTTTAAATGAAATTTAAAAAAGAGTTTCTACGAGAATGCTTGCATTCTCATTATTTTTGACCCTATTTATAAAACTTTAAGGAGTTTAGAGTTTAAAAAAGACTTAAGACTTAACTTAAAAATTAAATAGAATAAAAAATACTATGAATTTTGATGGATTAATATATAAAAATAGAATTATAACTGAAAAGTTCTATATACTTTTATTTATTTATATTTAAAAAAAAAACAGTAATAAAAAATAAAAGCATACAGCAAGTCTCTTAAAACCCCCTTAAAAAAATATAAAATTAATTCTCTCAGTGCCTCACTCACACTAGCACACAGTATTCACTCAGCCAGACACATGCACACACACAACCAACAACCCACCCACACACACACACACCCACCCAAACACACCACACACAACACACAAGTTTTGTGTTTGTGTTTGCGCTTTTGTTGTTCTGTTTGCCAATTGATTTGAAAATCGCAGCAACAACAATCACAACGAAAACGTGGCTGGCTAATGCCGAAAACATTGCGTTGAATGCCCCACCTGCCCCACAACAGTCTCCCTCCCCTCCCCTCCCCACCCCTGTTCTACATGCCGCCTGTGGCTGGCTTCTTTTCTGCTTTCAACACTGCTTTTTCGCACGCACTGTTTGCTGCCCCCAAAAGTATGCAGCTCGCATATTTAAATTTTCGCTAAGCTCTCGCTTCTCCCATGGTCTGGTATTTAGAGGGAGGGGAGGGGAGAGCTCCCCCTCTCTTTAAGAGAGAGAGAACATTTATTTTAAAATCTATTTAATCTTTAATTTTTTTAATTAATTATTTAATTTTAAAAGCTCTTTAAAATTATCTTATTTCTTTTATCAAAAATCCAAGGCTTCTATAAACTTTTCCATCAAGCCCCCTCCCCACTCCCCACTCCCCTGTCACCTGTCATTATGCAACCAATCACCTGAGTCCCCATCTCGCCTCTCAACTCTCAACTCTCAGAAATCAAATGTGCCATCCTCTGTCGCCATTATTCATCCAACTAATCTCGATGGGCGCCTTTATGGACTGGGAGTGGGAGTGGGCGGGGAAATCATTCGATATAGGCTATAGACTAGAATATCAATGATATCTCTGGTATTCAACAGAGATGATCGAAATACTCTAACAGTGATTTGTAATATTATTTTTTTTTGTTTTTAATTTTTAAAAGATCTAGGAATATAAAATACTAAAAAGGTATAAAGGTTTATCCTCATCGAGGGCCTTGGGCTTCAGATATAGTTTCAGATTATAGCTTTATGAATATTTTAATTCAGAATAAAATAGTTTGTTGTTTTTTTTTAGCTTATTATTTAATACTAAGAGAGCCATTAAGGTCACTTTAAATACTAAAGAAGATTTTATAAAAAAAAAAGAAGCTTTTAATTTATGACATAAACATAAGGGCTTTATTATCTAAATTATTTTCAAAAAATATTATTTTCCACTAAAAAATATTGATTTTAAACTTTTCCAGTATTATTTTCAAGTATTTTTCATATTTCTGGGATATTTTTTAGTATTTAAAAGCTTAGTTAAAGTCCAGTACTTTTTATTAAATTTAAAAATATTCTAGTATTCATTTTTTAGTATTTCTAGTATTATTTAGTATTATTTCTAGTATTATTTAGTATTATTTCTAGTATTATTTAGTATTATTTCTAGTATTATTTAGTATTTAAAAGTGTAAAATAAACCCCAACCACTGTGATACAAGTATAAACTTCAAACTAAGTACTTTTTGGTATATTTTACACTGTCCTAGTATTTTTTGTAGTATTTAAAAGTGCTACCTATAGCCGGCAGTCACTGTGACTCGCCGAAAAAGCCTCAAACCTGAACAAAAAATTACCATAAACGCGTCGCACATCCCCAGATCCGTATCCATGTCCTGGACCCATTCCAGGAGCGTCTGGTCAAGGACAATGGCCGGAATGCAATGCAGACGTTTGTCGGGAGGTCCTTTCGGCCATCATTTCCCCAGGACTCCTAACCCGCCTCATCCCCCTAGCCTCTTTTTAGGTTTTTGGCGTGTCCAAGCGTGGCTCCTGCAACGTTATGAGGATGTCCCAGGTCCTGGCCATCCAGGACTCGGTATCCTTTGCTGCTGCAGCTGCTGCTCCTGCCACTTGTTTATGCATGTCATTGTTTGCATGCAAATTTCGGGACAGCCTACAACTGTTCCACTTTAAAGACTTAAAGACTCGCCTGGAATACCCCACCACCCCCCTTTCGTTCGACGTAACAATGTCCTCGAGTAGTTAGGGACATTAACAGGAGTGCCAGGACAAAGGGCGAGAGGGTGGGAGGAGAGCAGTGGCACAGGATGCGGCTGCCTTGGACCTCGACTGCCATTTTAATTGAATTATGGCGGCGGAGGCGACTTCAAAGCAGCCCGACTGCCTGATAAGAACAAAAGTATGCTTGCCGCATGGAATTTCCCTTCGTTTCGCAATTTCCAGGGGTTAGGGTGGACCAAAGGAGACTGGGGTGGCCGGGTTTCTAGGGGGAGGGGCAGCAAAATATGGTGTGACAGTAGAGTCTTTCATATTAGACAGCCACCTAATACAGTGTGACCAGGGTTTTTGAGTTCAAAGGCTTAAGTTTAAAAAGATTTTTTTTTTTTTAATATTTTAATTAAATATTTTCAAAATATTAGGTTTTAATAGGGTTTTCTGGTTTATAATTCTCAAATAAAACAAAATAAAAAAAATCTAGAAAGATTAATAAGATAAATTTCTCTTTAATTAATAATTTCCCTTCCGAATTTTTCATAATTTCCTTACCAGCACTGTGAAGTCTTGATTTTCCTTTTTTTTTCTAGAACAATTTTTTCTTTTTTTTTTTTGGTATCCTGTCTGGTCTCGCATTTCAGGCGTGTTTGGCTACGTGAGAAGCTCGAGACCCAGGGTCCTTGGCAAGGACCTGTTGCAGGATTCTCTCCGACAGTTGGCTGCCCGCGGCCAGGCCAGGCCAGGCCGCTCTGGTCCGGTCTGGGCCAAGAAAATGCAACTGAACAGGACAGGAAGTAGGAAGTGGATATACCACTATAAGAAGAAGAACAACAACTTCAAGGCGACTACGAAGAAGATGAGATAGAGAGGGGGTGGTGGGGAGAAGAGGAAGAAGAGCTAGAGGAATGGAGAAAGAACGCCGCAAATTATGCCAAGAAACTTGTTAAACTTATTAAAACGAAACCTCAGCGCTAAGTTGCCAAGTGCAAGTACACATGCTGAGACGTACAGGAGGAGAGGGGGAGGGGTGGAGACACCATGCCACGCCCCCTCCCAGAGGGCAATGGGAGGTGGGGGGGGGGAGCAACCAGGAGATTTCAAGGAGCCCGAGCAGATCCCGGCGACAAAATCCCAGCGAGCGGTAAACAAGTGGGCGTATTGCCATTACATATGTGGGCGTGGCCAACGAATAAGTGGGCGGTTGTGGGTGTGAGGATGTGCGTGTGTGTGTGTGAGTACAACAATTAAAACAACAACGAGGTAGGGAAAGAGAAGCAAAAAAGAGACATCCTTGTGGTTAACCGCCGTCTTGCGGTTAAAAATTCTCATAATTTACTTTGTTGGAGAAGGACTTTCAACAACAACAACAACAACAATAGCTCAAGTCAACAATTAAAAAATGGATCAACTTTGCACCAACAACAGGAAATTTCAACAACAAAAGGGAAATTACGGCAATGACTGTAAAAATGAAGAAAAGAGGCAACCAAGGCAACAACACAGGCACTTAAAATTAAAAAAAAAAAAAAAAACAACAACATAAATTACAATAATAAAAAGTACAACAACTATCTCTCTTCAGAAACATCCAACAATTGAAGTAAACCAAGTTTTTGAGGCAAAGTTTCAGCCAAGCCCTGGAAATCTCAGCCATGTCGTAAATATCGAAGCAGGCACTCCACGACGAGTTGCATTCCGCCAACCACCCACCTACCCCCCTTAGCACC
Organism: Drosophila monieri; assembly: GCA_035047585.1. Lineage (NCBI taxonomy): Eukaryota > Metazoa > Arthropoda > Insecta > Diptera > Drosophilidae > Drosophila > Drosophila monieri. The sequence continues at coordinate 5,153,544 of JAWNPJ010000061.1, read as the reverse complement.
CCCTTAAATAGCATAGTCCCTCACCCCCCCTCACACATACAATTCCAGGCTCTTTTCGGGATTCTTCAAGCCAAGTTTTATGAGGAAACCCAAATGAAAAAAAAAAAAAAAATGAAAAGACAAAGACTCTTCACTCTGTCTCTTTCCTTCAGCCTACTGCCATCTCTGTCGCTGCGGCCCAAACACTTGACGAAGTTCATTTGCAGGAAGACGCAGGAACAAGAAGAATAATTAGCCATGAGATAAAAGCCAAGCAGGAATTTAATGAAAACTCCTTCCTGCCAACTAAACGACTGAAAGGCGAGCGATCTGCGAAAATAAAAAGGGGGGCTTGGGTAGGTTGAGGGGGGAGTGGCAAGTGGGGAGTGGCAAGTGGGGATTATAAAATTCTTGAAATTCTGGGGGGGGGGGGGGGGGGCTTCAAAGAATGGGTTACAAGATCTTAGTTAATTCTGAGGTTCAGTTTATGATTTTATTAAATACATATTTTTTTATACATATTTTTATACATATTTTTATGCATATTTTTTTATACATATATTTTTATACAGATTTAAAAAATTTGTATTTAAGCAAAGAATATAATTATCAAGATTTTGAAGTCTATTTTTTATGTTTCTTCTTTCTTTTTTGAAGCTTTTATTTATTTTTTGGTCCCATTATATTAGTTTCCTTTAGTTTTTTATATTTTAAATTGTGTTTAATTCAAAATGCATAATTTTTATTAAAATATTTATTAAAACAGAAAACTTATTCTCTAAAAAAGTAGTTTTTAAGAGTTTGTTTTTAGCTACAAAGTCACAATAATAATAAAAATAATAAAAAATTGTTGTTTTTAAAAGTAAAACCTCTAAAAATAAAATCTAAAATATATATATTTTTTATTTTTGGGAAATTATAAAGAAAAAAAAAAAGAAAAATTTTAATTTAATTTTTTTTTTGTTGAGAATTATGCTTTTTATAATAAAACTTTTCAAAATGGAGGCAGAACTTTTTTTTAATATTTAAAAAAATGAGCAGAAAACCTACTCACTCAAAAAATTGCCAAAAAAGTTCAGGAATTCGAATAATTTTTCTAACTTTTCTAAAAAAGTCCCCTCCTTTCTGAAAGTGAAACCAAACCACTTTAAACTCTTAATTTTTGTTAACAAGACTTTCGGAAGGCAACCCAGAAAGAAGAAACCCACTCGCCCCTCCCCCTCCTTAAGAATTATAAACTCCCTAATTATATAAACAAAAGTATTTGAATTTCAGCAAATTCCAGAAACTGAGAAAGCCTCAAGAGCAAATTTCTTTCTAATGATTTAACCCGAAATTAATTGTCTCTGGCCGGAGGCATTTCTTGCTGGTTTCTGGCCAGCATTTTCCGACCAGAGCGAGCCAAATCTTTTTAGACCGCAAATAATTTGGAGCAAAGTTTGGGGCTTCTTCGGTTCTCGGCTGGGAAATGGAAAATTGAATGGGCATTGGTTAAGGTAAGGGTTAAGGGCGGTAGAGTGGGGTGGAGAGGGGTTAAGGGTGCAAACTTTCCTCAATTTATCATTTCGATCCGTTATGGGGGTTGGGACTGGAGGAAGTTCTTTCCGGGATCTTCTGCTTCTGCTGCTTGCCGGCTTGCTGGCCGAAAATTGCATTACGCATACGCCACGTGATCCGGCCCTCGTCACGTGCCCGGCCACAGAAAGATTTGTTGCGCAATCTGCCCCTCCTCCGCTTTCTACACTTTTCACTCCACTCGACTCCACTCTCCACTTGCCACTCGCCACTCTTTTCTATTCTTTCCTGTTCTTTGTTTTCCTCTCGTGGCAGCCTGGCAGCCTGCAGGCGGCAAGTGTTGCAAATAATTGCCAGACGAAATGAATGTCCACGTCCAGACAGGGCAAGGGGGGCTAAGGGGTGATAGGGGCAGGGGGGTGTAGAGGCAAAAGGGCGGGGAGTCAAGTGGCCGGGCATTAAGTTGCACAAGATACAGTTTCAAAAACTATTCGATTTTTAATTAGGATTTTTTCCAAACAATTTTTTTCTATTAATAAATTAAAGTAAAAATTAAATTTAAAAATAAAAATAATTAATTTGTATTTTTTACTTTTATTGTTTTTTCTTTTAGAAAAATTTGCCTAAAAATTTTTCAATTTTTAGCATTTTTTTTTATGGTTTTAGAAAACAAATTTTTATAGAAAATGTATATGTAGAAAATTGTAAAAAAAATCATAAAAAGAAAATCTTGGACATCTAATACAAAAAAAGTACAAATTTTTTATGAAAAATTGCCATTTAAATAAAAATAAAATTCCTCCCATCCCCAATATGTCTCTCCTCCCAGAATGGTAACATTAATAATACCTCAATAATCTTTAAAATCCTCTAATACCTTAATAATCCTTAATAATAAACCTTAAAATTCTCTTTTTTTCTCTCAGTGCCTTCAAAGGCGTTGCGGCAGATGTCATTGTGTTTGTCGACTTTTAATGCCGTCTGGTCTGGTCTGGGTTGGTTCGGTTCTGGTGTTGGTTCTGGTTCTGGTTCTGGTTTTCCATTTTCTTTCATTCTGGCCGTCACACCATCACATTACATAAAACCGGTGGCCAAAAGCGTTCCAGGAATCGATGTCATCGCTGCCTGTCGCCACATTCATTAATCAACTGGCGATGGTCGAAAGTGGGTGCCATGATCCCGCAGGAGGGGTGGGCTGGAAGGGAGAGCGGAGGCACCAGGACAACTGGGACAACTGGGACAACTGGGTGTCATCATCTATCCAATGGCAAACAAATGAATGCCGGACATTGATGGTGACAGCTTCGTGTTTATAATTACAAAACCCCAAAAGCCAAAAACTTTGATTCATTTGCCCCGGGAACTTGATGACGTTAATGAGCCAAACACTACAAAAGAAGCAACATTTTTCCCGCAATTTTAAGGGGCATTTAGGGATGGTTTTAAGGACATTTGCTTGGGGAGATAATACTTGGGAAGTATTTGGAAAAATTCGAGGAAAACTATTTATGAGGATAGAGGCTTCTTAATTGCTTTTTTCTTCTGTAATATTTTATAGAAAATATTGTATTTATGAAAGAATTAAGAGCTTAAATATTAGGAAAAACATGTTAAAAGTTTTTAATTTAAATTTATGGAGACTCTACAAGCAGATTATTTAAATTTTGAATGATTTTTAATTGCTTATATCAATTCATTTCTTATGTTTTATTATTTTTAAGGTTTAATAATAAGAATTTATATACTGAAAGTTAAGTAAACACTTTTTTAAAGCCATAAACTTTATTATTATTGAGCCAGGGAGTTTTTTTTTATTACTTACTATTCCAATTCTTTATAAAAAATGTATATCGATAAATAGATGGTTGAATAAAATCGTAAAAATATCGATATTGATAGAAAGAGGATGAAACTCTAAAATAGCAAAATAAGTAGAATAGAACCCTAAAATATCGATATGTAACACAGAATATAACCCTAAAATATGGAAATATATGAAATAAAACTCAATAATATCGATATACATACAATAGAACCCTAAGATATCGATATATATAGAACAGAACCCTCAAAAATCGACATATATAATATATTTATGGACTAAAACCCTATTATATCCATAACCAGAACCATCCCTCAAACAAATCATTGGAAAGCCCACCTTTTTGAATTTCCCTTTGCAATTTCTTGACCCTGTAATTAATGCAATCGTCTGTGCTGCAATTCGGAGAGTAAAAGTGTAGACACTCCAAACGCCCTCCCGGAAAAAGGGAACAAAAGAAAAGCTGCACCCTCCTTGGATTTTCACCATTTTCCGAGCCTAAGTCAACGGAAATTTCAATCACGCCTCTAACCCCTGCCCCTGGCCCTTTTTTCTCTCCACTCTCCACTTTCCATTCTCCATTGCAATTGAAAACTGCACAAAAATAATGACAGGCACTACTGTGCATTTTTCCCACTGATTTTTCCCCATTTTCATTTTTCCCTTTTCATTTTTTTGGGCTCCCCCCTTTTTTGGTTGCGTGACTCACGTAACTGTAACTGTAAAAAAAAAAGGGGAGGGGGAGGGGCAAAATATGGAAAAGAAAAGTGAATATTTCGTTTGGCAAAAGATTGAAATTTTTGTGAAAAAAAAAAAGAAAGGCAAACCCCAAAAATATGGCAATTAAAAGTGTGATGACTTCTTAAATCAAAAACTTCACCTTAAGCCCCAAACAGGAAAGGAAACATGAATGATCATGAAAACCTGGAAGACTTAAAGCCGATTTGATGCACTTCACTGCCCACCTTTAGGCAATAATATTGCTTAATTTTTTTTTTATTTTTCTGGCAACTTTTCCGGCCATTCTGGCTAGAAAAAAAAATAAAAAATTGGGCGAAAAACTATAGAAAACTTATTGTATTTGTATAGGGAGGAGCTTTGGATGAAAAACTCCACTTGCAATCCCTTTGCCTGCCTATTAGGCGTAACAAATTTTCACCAGCCAAGGGGGTGGGGTGGGGTGAGGGAAAAGCTAGTGAAAAATTACAAAAAGTCGAGACGAGAAGGAAAAACACGACAGAAGCCGACAAAAAGTTGAAGTTGAAGCTTGAACACCAAAGGAGTGGGTGAAAAAAAAACAAAAACAAAAATAAAAAGGATATTTGGGTGGGGGACTGGAACTACGGGAACTAAAGTACGACTAAAGTTTGCACTAAACATCCGGCAGGAAAGCAGCGCTGACGTTGGCAGGCATTTTCATAAAATTAAACACAAAAATTTCTCCGCTGAAATGCAATCCAAAAAACGAGGTGATCGAAGGTGGGCAAAAAAAAACGAGGCCAATAATAGAAAAATATTCAACAACAGTTTACAATGTTGCGGTGATGTACGAGTCGGAGTGTTTCGACTTTTCCGACAAAAGGCTTCTACAAAATGTTTCAACACGCACAGTCGCCAAAGGGTTGGGTTTCTGCCGCCCAGCAGAAAGGGGGTGCCGGGTTCTGATAATAAAACAGGCTCCACTTGAACGACAAAAAAATGTAAAGTTTTCCCGCCAAAAGAAGGCAGTTTTCTGAAAGTTTCAATCACGCTTGGATTTTTCACATTACTTGTTTTGAATTATTGAGGAAAGTTATTATTGGCATTTAAAAAATAAGTTATATAGTTATATAAAATATTTAAGAATTTGTAGATTTTTTTTCTTTGATTTATGATTTTCTTCACTCCAAGTGTGGCCAAGTTTCTGTTTAAAACAGAAACTGTGGCTGTGATTTGGTTTTTTTTACTTAATTAATTAATAATTATACTAATATTTAATTAACTACTTTAAAATATTATAGTACCAGCTATAAAAATTTCAGCTAACTTAATGGAACAATATTTTTCTTTCATTCTCAGTGTGACCATGTTTCTTTATAATGCCAAAAAGTGTTTAAAGGATTTATTTCTTTGAAGCTTTAGCTGATTTTAAAATGTATTACTTGTAAAAAACTTGATTTAAGTAAAATTATAATTAAAATTTTACAAGAAAATATTTAATTTAAATTTATTCTTAAATTTTACAAAATAAAATAAGAGGTATCTCTCCCCAATCTCTCATAAACTGTATTTGACATTTTTTAGGTTTTTGGGTTCTGGGGTTTTTAGGGTTCTGGGCCAGTGGCGATGTCAAGGCCAAAGCACGAGGCTAAAAGGGCGCAGCCTGTGCAACAGAGACAGCACTAGGGGGCGAGGGAGAGAAGGAGATAAAAAACTAGTTGGGGACACGCACCTTTTTTTCTGTTTTTTTTTTACTCTTTTTTTTATAGTGAGGCACACACATGTGTGGACTTTTCTCTGTGGCAAGTTGTTAAATGGCACTGACACTTGACCCCGCCCACCGTCCGCCGCCCACACACACACATTTATAAATATTTATATCCCAGACACACCCACACACATGTGTCTCTCTGGGTGTGGGTGGGCTTGTTTGTGTTTCCTTCATCATTTTTTTTTTCGGGGTTGTCCTTCAGCTCATAATCCTTTTTTATTGCAAATGACCACGCTAACTGGATATAGTGCGGGTTCAAGGGGGGCCAGGGGGCGTGGCAATTTGGTCAGCTCATAAGGCTCATCAACAAGTTCATTTTACGGTCAATTCATTAAAAAAAAAAATATAAAAAAAGCCTGGGAGGAAAAGCGGATGGGCTTAGAAGTCACTTTTTTGTCATATTTTTTGTATACTTGGTACTCTGCTTTTTTATACTCTTTATTTGTTTTAAAAATAATAATTAATGGCTTACAAAATATATATAGTTTTTTGTCAAAACTTACAAATAATTTATTTTTTATGTTATTTGGAAGAAAAATCATAAAAAGATTATTATTTTATAATTTTTGAATAATTGGTTTTAGAGTTTCCTGAAATAGAAAAAAACACTATCTTCTTTCTATATATTATTTATATTATTTATTTATTTATTTATTTATTTCTATATTTTATTATTTATTAATTAATAAAAAATATCCTTAATAATTATTAACTATACTCCCTATAGAGTATCTAAAGCTATCAATACCTTGTTTTTTGTTATTATTTTATTTTTTTTTTTTTAATTTATTAGCATATTTGTTGCCTTTTTTGTTGCTTGTTTGTTTGTTTGTTTGTTGGAGGTGTGGCACATGTTTTTTTATATTTTTGTTGGCCATGTGTGTGTCTGACCCTCATTTGCTGACATTTAGTGGCAGTTTTCAGCGACAATGTCAACGCTGTTACACGTGTGTGTATGCGAGTGTGTGTATGAGTGTGTGTGTTATGCTAAACATGTCACTTCCCAGCCCTCCTCCTCCCCCCCTTCTTTTTTTTTATATTTTTCCCTGGACATCTATTATTTTTTTTTTGTATTTATTTATTTAATTTTCGCCTGGCTTTCTGACGCTCTTCTGGCTTGGCTTTAATTTTATGATTATTGTTTTTTTTTTTTTTTTTTTTTTTTTTGTTGATGACCACGCCCACTGCCACCTTGGGGGCATGGGCCTGGGCCTGTCTTTTGTGGCTTTTGTTCATTTCTTAAGTGGCGCTTTATAATGTTGACAGTTTTATTGAGGCGCCAAATGTGTTGGTCATTTCTGGCCTTTGTTTTTTTTATTGCCTTGCTCCCCCCCTGAAAGGTATGACAGAAGGTTGCTGTCAGTCACCCTCCGGGACTTCTTAAAAAAAAAAAGTCCCTTCGATCCGGTTAAGCCATAGTTTGAGGACGTAAGTCCCCTCATTTGGCAAATAGCAGATTTCATAGCACACTTTCCACTCCCAAATTGGTTGGTTGGCCAACAAGGATAATGCCTCGTCCTGGCTGACCATCTAAAGGACCATAAACAAGCCAAGTAAACACCAGAATCACCTGAACTCTACACGACTAATCCGGCTGACTCGCCAAAAGTCAAATTTCAGTTCTTCAATCAATATGCTTTTTTGTTCCATCTTGATAAATATTATTTATTAAATAAATATATTTGAGAAAAGGACATCAAAGTGCTTAAATATCAAGGATATTTTGGGTTTTATTTTCTTGTTTGTGATTTTTACTTTTTATTCAAAAGCTTGACTTCTATGCCTCAATGTTTTTCATAAAATTTTGTTTCTTTTATTTATTTTTCATTTAGACATTTTTTAATATTAAGTTCAAAGATTTTTTATTTAATATTTAACACAGATTTGAGAAGCTAATTAAGCTTACTTTTATTTATAATAAATTTTTTATGAAATAATTATTAAATGATTTTATAAGCAAAAAGAATCAAACTTCAAAAAAATATATTTTAAAATTTATAATCTCTCAAATATATATATATTTTTTTTTTAAGTCCTAAATCTTATCAATTAATGAATAAATAATAATTTCCCATAGTCCTTGTCCAGGAATCTCCAGTAACTTTGCCAAATAAAAATTGTAGCATACATTTCAGAGCATTTCCTCTCCGTGTCTCCCTCGACTTCCCCCCTTTTCCTTTCGCTTTCTGCAGATTCTGGCCGCAATGACAAAGTTTCCGCATTAGCGAACAGAAACTGTGGCATACATTAGGGCGCTTCATTACCCACCTTTCCAGATATCCCCACCAAGGTCTTTATTGTTTGCTGTTCATTTTTTTTTTATCCGCATTTATTTATTATTCTTTTTTGTATGATTTTGCGGCTCATTTGGTTTTATTAAAATTTGCACGTTTCTCACGCTTATCACCGCTCACAAGCTCTGATTGCGGCTCATCCCCAGGATCCTTTGTACCTCCATATCCTTACATATGTATTCAAAAATAAAGCAGCTGGGGTGGGGTGTGGGTGGAGTGAGGGTGTGGGGGTGGGGAGAGGCCTTTACTTTTATGCTAATTTCCAAAAACTGAAATGAATAAATGTGTTTTGGGCCGCACAATGCCTCTGTTCCTCTTTTCTTCTTTTTTTTTTTTCTTTCTCCATGCTTTTATTATTGTTATGGAAATTTTTATAGTTTCCCCATCATTTAGTTGTGCACACACACACACCACACACACACACTCTCCCACACAAAATGCTTTTTCAATTCAAAAGTTTTTTGGGGAAAACATTTTTTTGGCATGTCGGCTGGGGCTTTCCACTTTCCCTTCTCTGTCTGTTATTTTTTTTTTCTTCTGGCTCTTGTGTGGCCTGAAGTTGAACATTTAATTCCTGTGTATGATAAAAAAATATAAATAAAAAGGGTAATGTATATATTATGAGGAGAAAGAGGAGAAAGGGGAGAAAGGACCTCCCTCCCCCATACACAATCTCAATTTCGTTGTCATTTGTTCTAACAGAATTGTAGGCAATAAATAAAAATTACACGTTCAACAATTTCTATCTGGAAGCTGTGATCTCTCCACACAATAGGGTTGCCTTTCCCAAACTTTATTCTCCAAAAAAAAAGGGAAAAATAAAAAGAGAGAGAAAAGGGTTACCCTTTGTTGCCTTCTAATTGGATATGTTCGACGTTCGTCTTTGACTTTGGCTTTTTGACTCGACTTGACTCTAAACGGGTCTAGAAATTCCTTTCGAGGATAACGCAAGGATGACAGTGCCAGCGGGAGGGGTGGGGGCACAGCGATTGGATTGTAAGAAAAATGTCGCTGGCAACTCTTTTTTGTTTGTGTGACGCTGCAACCCTGAAGGTTGGCCGGCCGAACGGGGCAATCAGAACTTATGTTTACCCCAATTAAGGTGAACACGAGACCGTTTTTGCGATCCAATGAGTTAGAAACAAGATAAAGGACCCAAAGCCCGAACAATAAGCCCAAGTCCCTGGCTCTATCCGGAGTCCCTGTGCCTTCTACCGGGTTCTTGGTCGTCCTTCGTCCTTCTGACTCCTGCTTTCTGCTGCTGCTGTGGCACTGTGAGAAAATTTCAAGAGTTTTTAGGGGAAATTTAATGGAAATATTAATATTATGATTTTTACAAATAATATTTTTTGGTTTGAAAATTTTTGGAAAATTTTAGAAACTAATTTGACATTTTTTTAAGGATTTTTTGGTTTTTTTTTTTTTTTTTTTTTATATATTTAATATATATTTTTTTATTTGAGTAACTTTAAAGTTTTATCAATTATTAGTAGTTTTTCAGTATTTTTTTTTAGTATTTTTTTTTAGTATTTTTTAGTCATTTTTAAAAAATGAGTATTTAAATATGAGTAAAAAATAAATTATATTTATTAAAAAAAACTAAAAATCAAGGATAACCTATCAAGGACTAAGGAAATCTTACAAGCAATATCCCTTTTCTGTAGAACTTTTTCCCAGTGCATGTTTGTGCCGCCTGCTGCCATGCATGTTTATGTGTCCTTCTCGTCCTTCTCACAACAACGTCGCAGGATCGGAGGGGAGGCGGCGTCCAGGATATACACTGTAGCGGTGGCCAGGAGGGGCGGCGATGGTGGACGAAGAGGAGCTCCGAGAGGACCGGCTCTGAATGCCGAAGCGAAGCAATGATTAAAAATTGTGGAAGCGTGTGGCGGCCGGCGAATGTCGATTGCGGTTCAACTTTTCCAGGGGAGGAGGGGTAGGGGATAGAGAGTCCTGGTGAAAGGGCCAAGGAGTAAGCCAGCCGGGGAGTGAGGGGTTGGCGGGAGGGGGGAGTGGTAAGAGTAGCAAAATCCAAAAACCAAAGTCGTTCGCTTTTATTGTCATTTGTATGCGTGCTGGACAACTTTAGGGGGGCGTACTGTGGCTGAGAGGGGTGGTAACGGGGGGTGGTATAGGAGGGGTGTAGAGGGGGCTTAGGGAGATCCTAAGCCTGCCCCTTGAGATGTCAGTGTGAGGAAAGCCCAAAAGAAAAGCCTCCAAAGGATCAGAAAAGAATCAAAACTGAAAAAGAGAAAAATTTAGTTTATTTTTTAATTTAAAAAAATTATTAAAAAAAAATTAAAAATATATATATTTTTTTATATGATTTCCTATGTCTTGTAACCCCTTTTCTGGCCAGGCAGCACCCCCTAGCCCCCAAAATCAGCCTCAAAATACTCATTAGCCATAACGACCATCCTGGCTGGTCCTGGATGGAGTCTGGAATGTCCTAGGCGGAGGAGGGGGGGAGGCCTCCCGGAGGGAGTAAGGATAATGCAGGACATACAAGCCAGCTGTGTCGATTTCGATGTCCATGTCGATGTCTATCTATTGTCGGCCATCAGCCACGCATGCAGCTTCCTGGAGAAAGGATTCCAGGGAGGCTCTACACTTTGAGAAACTCAAAAGAGGCTTGTAGTTGATGTGTGAACATGTTAAAACATGTTTTATGATGATGATTTATGTTTTAAATATTTTTTTTTATATTTTAAATCAAAATTGGATGAAAAAAAAAGACAAAATAAAACCTGGTACTCTAGCTGTAAGTACCGGGTATAAGTATGGCTTCTATAAAAAAATTAGGGAGACTCTACACTTCAAGGGCACTCTACATTTTGATCATGATGGTTCTTGTTCAAAATATATTTTTTTTTAAATTTTAATTTAATTTTTTAAATCAAAATTGGAAGAGAAAAGAGGACATCTGTAGTTACAAGTACAGGGTATAACTATAGCTTCTCTAAGAAAATGAAAAAAACTAGAAGCACTTCCCAACTGACTTGTCTTAAAAACTGCAATAAAAACTAGATTTTTAAGTATTTTTTCTTCACCCCAACCCCAAGTATCACCCATATCTGCCCCCTTTTTCCTCCCAGTGCCATTAGAAAAACATACTCAGACCTATCTGGGGCCTATCTGCGCCTTCCTCTGCTTAGCTACACTCGCCTCGCTGTATCTAGTTCGATTGGCAATTTATCTCAAAGTGCGTTCTCCCCGCTTACCTTTTCGCTTCGCAATCGGAGTGGGGGGGAGTATCGGTTTTTGAATCTTAATTTCATCAGACATGCACCCCCTCCTCCCTTCTGCTCGCCTTTCAAGGCAAAAGTTAACTAAGAGCAGTATATGTTTATATTCTTGGAGGCCTCCCCTCTGAACTCCGGCAAATGGAAATTTTGTCAAGCTTGAAATCCTTTTATAATGACAAAGGGTTTCCACCTCTAAGCCGATTACAGCGACATTGGCATCAGGAGTCCAGGCCAGCCCGGGCCAGGCCGGGGTTAGAACCAGGCTCTTAACTAGTCGAGGTGCCGCTGTCAGCCAGGGGGAGGGCGGGTGGAGGGCCTACTTTTCTAATTACAAAATAGCTGAGACAAAATAACAAACAAGCGGAAAAAAAATAAAAAAAAAAAGCCAAGAACTGAAATTGAAATTGAAACTGAAACCGAAAAGGGGGGAGCTTTTAAAAAGGGATTTTCTTTGGTAAACAGGAAGGGAGGGAAGGGGGACTTGGTATTTTTAAAGTTTTAGTATTCAAAAATTTAAATAATAGTAGGTTGTGGGAAGTAATTATTAGAGATTAGAGGATATAGAGGCCTAGAGGTAGAGCTTCTGAGGTAGAGGCTAGAAGCTATAGTCTGCAGGCTAGAGGGTTAGAGACTAGAAGCTAGGAACTAGATATTAGAGGCTAGAATTAGAAGACTCTAGCTAGAAACTAGAGTCTATAGAGCAAGAAGCTAAATAATAATAGGTGGAGGCCAGAATCTAGAGGCGAGAAGCTGGAAGGATGCTAGACAGGTACTAGAAGCTAGAGTCTGGAGACTCAAGGGCTGGCAACTAGAGGCTGGGAGCTAGAAGCTAGAAACTAGAACAGAGAGAAGCTTAAAGCCAGAGGCTAGATACTATAGGCTAGGAGCTAAAAAGATGTCTAATGGCTCCTAGAAACTAGAGCCTGGAGGCAGAGAGCTACGAACTAGAGTCCATCGAGATAGAGGCTAGAAAATAAAAGCTAGAAACTAAATACAAGAAACCAGAAGCTGGATCTAGAAGCTAGAAATTAGGGACAAGGACTCTAGAGAAACTTGAGCCCATAAACTAGAGGCTAGAGCTTTGGAATTGAGAGCTAGAAGCTTCTGAGGTAGAGGCTAGAAGCTAGAAATTAGAGTTGGGGCTAGAAGTTATAGATAAAACCTTTAAGCTTTATAGAGTAAAGGTTAGAATATAAAGGCCAGAAACCAATGACTAGGAGCTAGGAAGGTGCTAGATGGATGCTAGAAACTAGAGTCTATGGGTTAGAGATTTAGAAGCTAGAAGACTAAAAAAGATTAAGACTAAAAAACTAATATCTAGAAAGCTAGAGGCTTCTGTCCAGAATTCTTCCAACAAAAACCCTTATTCTTCTGTCAAGAGTGTGTGTGTTTATTTGCGTTTCGATTCTTTGTGCTCAGATATTTGTTGCAGTGTATAAAAGTGCATAATAGTGCATAAAATATAAAATATAAAAAAAAAAGTGTATATGAGGCCATCAAGCTTCTCACATCCTCTGCGGAAGTCCCTCCTAGACCTCCGGGCCATCGCTGTCGGTGAGGTCCTCGCCCAGGGCCAGGGGTGCTGATCCTGGCAGCAGGAAGCGCACATGCGGCACCTGGACGATGGGACGATTGGGGTGACGCACCTGGGAGTTGTCCGGCCCGGCGTCCGCCATCGGCAAGTCCTGGCCCGAGCCCAGGGCCGAGGCACTGCTCAGCTCCAGGGTCACGGGACGGTGCGACTGGTTGGTGGGATAGGGGGGCGGGACTCCGCCGCGTCCACCGCGTCCGCTACGTCCGGCTCCTCGGCGATTGCCTCCTCCACTTCCACTGAGTACCAGGGGCGGCACCTCCTCGCCCCTCCAACCGGCATCTCCGCTTCCACGAGGGGGCTCCGAGATACCTGTACTCCAGACGAAACCTTCGAAGTCCTCTTCCTCGTCCGGCGGTTGGCCCAGCAGGGAGGCCAGTCCCGAAGATCCCACGCCGGATCCAGCAACTCCTCCAATGCGGACAACCACTCCTGCCGTGCGTCGTCCGCCGGATTCGGCAGCTCCTCGTACGGCGCTGCCTCTGCCGCCGCTTCCCAGAGTGAAGCCACCTCCGCCGTCGCTTGCCAGAGTAAAGCCACCTCCACCGCCTCCTCCTCCCAAGGTGAAGCCTCCTCCGTTGCCGTCCAGGCCGCCTCCACCGGAGCCGTAGAGTCCTCCGCTTCCACCGGAGCCGTAGAGTCCTCCGCCTCCACCGGAGCCGTAGAGTCCTCCGCCTCCACCGGAGCCGTAGAGTCCTCCGCCGCTTCCCAAACCGAAAAGACTGCTGCCGCTTCCCAAGCCAAAGCCGCCGCCTCCGCCGTAGAATCCTCCTCCGCCATCGCCGCCTCCAGAACCAAATCCACGACCTCCATTACCGAGACCGTCGCCGCCGGAGCCTAGAGCGCTGCCTCCGCCAGATCGCAGCGGACCGGGCGGATCCTCCTCGGGTGGCGAGGCGTTCTGGCCCTGCAGGATGCTGGTCGGGTGTATGATGGCCAGGTGGCCGGCCAGGTTGTTGAGCCGATCCGGGTGGGCCGCGGGCAGGGCCACGCAGAGCGGACAGATCACCGCCGTCCGATCCGAGTGATGCAGCTCGTTCACGTGTCGCACCAGGTCCGAGGACGAGTGCCCCATCTCGCCGCACACCGGACAGGTGAAGCTGTCGGCGCAGAGGCCCGGCATCGGCTCGCCGGCGAAGTGCAGCTCCCTGGCCTCGCGGTCGAGGAGGCACTGAAAGGGATGCTCCTGCCGATGGCCACCGGTTTCCACCCCGTTCTCGTGACACACCTTGCACAGGTCGTAGTCTACGCAGCGGAGGCACTTGTAGCGGTAGTGGACGAGGCTGGTGCTGCCGCAGCCGTCGCAGTTAATGTCCCAGTGCAAGGAAGCCATTGTTAGGATGATGAGGTGGTTGACCAAAAAGTTTCTATCGAGGATTGGAGAAGGAATTAGTGCTGTCTGTCATCTTGAAAGCGTTGTCAGAGTTGCCAGCTTGATTGCTTTTCAAATAAGAACTTAGTGGCAACTCTGGCAGGGCTTCAAGACTTTAAATACTAGTGACGAAATTAATATAATTTTTCTTACCAAAAAAAGTAGTTTTCAAAGTTTAAAATTAAATTTTAAGCAATAGCTTTTAACAGATCTTGGATAAATAAAATAAAAGTTAAAATTAATTAATTAATTAAAAATTAAATAAGAAAAGGTGAAACATACCAATAGTTTGCGAGAACAAGTCTAGAAAGTGTACAAGAGTTTTAAATTGTTATCCTTAGGGGGATTCCCGAAACGCAAATCTAAAAAAGAAAGTTAAAAAAAAAAATATTAGAAGAAATAAATAAATGAGTATATAAAAAAATTATTAACCTACATTCTTAAAAAAAGGGGTTTTTTATAAGCAGGAGAGGAAAAGTATATATAAGTCTTAAAATGGAAAAAAATATTATATAAAAAAGAGAATATTTTAAAAATTAAAATATTAGGAAAATGTTCCACCATTATTTTACTACTAATGTCTTAAATTAAAAAAACTACTTCTAAAAATAATTGTTAACTAATTGTTCTATGAACAATTTTATGCTCAGCAGCTGAATTTTAAGTTTAGGCATTAATTTATTCAAAGTTATAGTTTATTTTAAATTAATATTTTATGTTGGGAATAAAATTTATTTATCATTTAATTTATTTAATTTAAAGTCTCAAAATTAAATTAAATAAATAGTTTAAAAGGCCTATGGTTAAAAGTCAATCTAAAATAGTTCAATAGCTTTCTTTTTTAATTATTTTAAATATAAAAATATATAAACTCTTTAATAAAACTTACCAAACTTGTGAAACCTTCACTAAAAGCAAGAATCTTGTTAAAGAACTAAGCTACTAAGCTTTTTTTTTTGCTCACTCGCGTTTAAAATATTTTTAATCTTTTAATCAAAATCCACTTATTATTCAACCAATTTTTTTTTTGATGAAATTTTTCTTTTTTGAATTTTATTATTTTTTTTTTGACTTGATTTTTGCCCAAAATATTTATATTTTTTTTTTTTAGATGTTTCTTCCACAGATTGAATTGTTAGAATGAACCTGAAACCCTCAGAGCTGAAGGGGCTAGACATTCTGAAAGACAAAGCCCACTAGGTTTTGAGATTTCCCAAAAATATAAATTCCAGTTAACCGATCAGTGTTGCATAACACTGTTTCCTGTCGAACTCTAGTGTTGGACAAGGCAATGCTTTGGAGAAGCCCTCCCCCTTAGCCCCAATTGGCGCGCTGTTTGGGTCTCAGTTTCGTTTGTTCGCGCTTTGTCCATAAATTTCATGCAAATTGACTAATTAATTTTTGCGCAATGGATTCTTATCGCGCCATGCACTGAGCAATATATTTAATATTTGCATAATGCCTGTGTATTGGCTCGATTCTGTTGGAGTTCGGTCCTGGGACTCGAGGTGGGTTTGGGTTTCGGGTTTGGATTGCTTTTTGCAACATGCAGTTGGCTTTAACCCCAGTATAGTGGGGTCAGGGGTCAACCCACGCACTTGCCTTGGCCGGCGGGCTTGATGTTCTAGGCACTGAGCGGAAAAAGGGCTCATTTTTGGTGTAATTGGATAATTCTATAAATAATTTTAACCCAAAGAGTCATTTGGGTCATACATTGTTCTAATGTTAATTATAAAAAATATATATATATTTTAATTGTTTATTTAAGCATTTTTCTTCAAAGTTTCTATATAAAATTAAGCTTTTATAATATAGTTTTAGTATAAAATGGTATAAATAGTAGGCTTTTGTTTAGTATTTTTTATTCAAATTAGTTTCTAGCATCTAGTAGCCTTTGCTTTTTTAATTATTTCTGACATTTTATATTTAAAACAAAGAAAATAATGTCTTTAAAAAGGCAATTACTAAAAAGAATATAATATTTTAAGAAGAAATTAAAAAAGAAGCTTACTTTAAACACTTCTTTAAATAAAAATAAAAAGAAAAGAAAACAAGACATTTTCGAAGTCTAGGACTATTGTTCCGCCTCTTTTACGTTTTTTTTACTTAAAGTAAGATTCTTAAAAATTAAATCCCTAATTTTTTCAAGTGCATTTGCTTTGTGGTGCAGTAAAAACAACAACTATTTTGATGACGGATATTAAGCATAACCACACAACTAAACGAAGACTCCCGTGGCAAGGAGTGGCTAGGAAAGGGGGCGGAAGGGGGAGTGGAATGTAGAATGCTTCCGTGTTTTTCCCGCAGGACAACGAGGAGTGACTTTAAGCCTGCCAAATATGCTGATTGCAGCAATAATGATGATTATGTTTGCCTGGCCGGGCTGCATGCGCGGCTCGAATTTGTTAGCCACAGCGGAAGGAAGTCGAAAGCATTGACAATGCCAGCGACACGAAGGGGTAGTCAGGCATGGCTCTCCACCACCCAGATACCCAGACACCCCGCCACCCAAACCACCCACTCGACCCACTCGACCCCCTCTCTGCCCTGTGTGGTGCAACAACGACAATGACGAGTTGCAAGGGCATTTTGCAGGGCGACTGCTCGTCCAACTTGACAGTCCTACTCACTGACTGGCTGACTAAATGACTGAATGACTGAATGACAGACTGACTGAAGGGCAAAGGGACCAAGTGACGGCCAACAAATGCAAAAACATGCTGGCTTATGGAAATACGAGTATTACGAAAACAAAAAGTCGGAAAAGTCAGGGGAAGTCAGTCTATAAGGAGGATACTCTTTCTAAAAAAAAACTAAATAATTATTAAATTGATTAAAAAATAATTTATAAAATATAAAACATTTTTAAAGAATATTTTTTATGAAAAAGTTATGACTTTTAAGAGTTTTGAGAGATTTTTTTGAGAGAAACTTTCCTTAAAAGTTTCTAAAAATTAGTTAATAATTATTAAAAATATAATTATATTATAAATCAAGAAAAGCTTAGTTAAAATATTGAATTAATCATAAAAAGCCATCATAAGCTCTGCCATTTAAATCAAAAAATAAACTAAAATCTGTCTTTTATTTCTAAACATTTTTTCTTCCTCAACTTGTCGTCAATAAAATGATCAAATAACAATCATTACGACAATCATTACATCAATCATTATTCATTCTCATTGTAAATATTTATGAATTTAAAGAATCTCCTATTACTAAGCTACAAAAAAAAGAGAAATTAATAAACGAACCCTGGAGGATTTTACATTTCAAAATGCATTCAAATGCCAAACGACTTTTAGACTTTTTTTGTTTCTTGCATTTCTTTTTTTTTTTTGTGCCGTTTAGCAACAAACACTGTGCAACAAAATTATGGCATTGCGTGTATGAACTTTTTACGCAGGTTATGGGTGGAGTGCAGATCTACCTCCACCTTCTACCTCCACGGCTACCCCCCCATTTTTTCAACCGACTATGCCATTCCGGATGAGACTTGGCTGTATGTGGCCATATTAGCAAAGTGAATTGGTTTTTATTTGTAACGGAAATGTGGATAATTATTTTCAGCTGTTTGCTCGTTTGGACGGTTTGGTTTGGACGGTTTTGTTGGTTGGTTGGTTGGTTGGCTGGCTGGTCGGTCGGTGGGTCGGTCTCTGATTTGCATAAGTCGCAGGTGACAGCCGTGGCTGTTCGTTCCCAGGCTTTCCCACTGGCTCTCCACTCAATACAAGCCAGGATTCCCTGGCTATGGCAGGACATATACTTTTTTTTTCTGTTTTAAATAACTGTCCTACACTGAAGTCTCCAGTTGGAAATGGTTTTAAATTTTTCCACAATTTTTTAAAGGGTGTTTTGTATAAGATTTCTAATAGTTTTTACTTCATATTATGGACTATTATGGAGATAAAAAATAAATCTTTAAAGTTGACTTTTTCATCACCTTTATCCATGTTTAAAAATATGAAAATTATAAAAAATACAACATAACTTTTGAAGAAGAATAGTAATTCTTGTTCCAACAAAATGAAAAATAAATAATAAAAAAATAATATGATACTCATTCTATCTCTTAAAATATATTTCCGGGCTTAAATAAATATTCCAAAAATAGTTTATGGAAAGCTTATTTATTATTTAAAGGACTCCTCCATAAGGAATTATTTTTTCAACTCCTTAAATTAAAATTTTAAACCAAAGACTTTAATATTATTTCAAAAGAAGCCAACTAGTTGATCTTTTTGAAATTAAAAAAATATAATAATAGATAAAAGGAAATATTTATCATAAAAAAAATAAATAAAAAAATACTAATTATTTAAACTAGAAACTCATTAAATGATCAGGGAACTATTGAGAATGTTATGAGAATAATTGGAAGAGAAAGAGCAACCCACTCTAGACCCTAAATCTCAAGCTTAAAAAAAAGGGATTATTTCTTAGACAACCCCCGTTGAAATTTCCCTCAGTGTATTAGTGAGCTACAATTTAAGAGGAAGCAGCTGTGGCTTAGCCCGATTCCCCTCCTACCATGCATGCGAAAAGCGGCTTAAGTCCTGCCCTGGAAGGACCAACGACTTGACTGGGAATCTGCTCCTGGAAGGAGTATCCCAGGACCTGACCGGCGAGTGATAAGAATATTCTATAGACAGTGCTTGCTATTTTTATTTGGATTTTGCTTCCAGAGATCCGTTGACTTGCCTCCAGCTTGCTTATAAACAAAAAAAAGACACTCGAGTCCAAAGGCTAGGCGCCTCATCATTTTTTTTAATTTTATTTTTTTTTTGTTTATGCCTTCAATGGGAGGGACTTACCAGCGGGGTGTGGGGGCTACTGGGCTGACTTTTTAATGGACGAGTGGGTGGTGATCGCCGTCGCTGGTGGCTGAGAGGCAACTGAAAACCTTAAGCCGATTGTCGCCATTTGCCTTTTTTTTATGATTTAATGAGTTTATTGATTCTGGTCTTTTTTTCTGGTCTATTTGGTATTTGTGGTATTTTTTTGTTTGCCTTTTAAAAATATAGTTACTCTCCTTAAGTCTTTAAACCTTTTTTTTATTTTTATTTCTTAATTTTAATCTTAAATCTTTAAAATATATTTTATCTCAAGTCTTAAATTAATTAATTATGCCTTCCTGGCCCATCCAGTGATTGCTTTTTTGAATCCTAATTCAATTTATATTTAATTTCTGACTTTTTGACGCAGAGTCCTGGGAGGAATGGATCGCCGCGTTTCGTCCATCAGAGTGGCTTTTCCGAACGTTTTCCTTCCATTTTCCCTTCCCTTAAGGTAGAGGTTCTTTCAGAAGGCACTAAAAAAAAAAAGATTTTGTTTATTTTTAAAATTTCAAAAATATCTTTATTTTAAAACTGAAAAGTAGGGATATTTTTTATTTATTTTTGTTTTAAGGACAAAAAATCATTAAAATTTAAACATTTTTCTTATAAACTATACTTGAATAATTAAATATTTAGTTTACATATTTTCTACATACATTTTTTAATGTAAAATAAATAAAATTTTAATTTAAACATGAAATTCCATGCCGTGTATGGCTGGGCTTTTATGCATGTCCCCATTAACTGGCTGCCCGGTTGATCCTGGCCCCTTGGATTTTGGCAGAGGACCTGCCAGACTCCTGTATCCACCTCTCACTGGCCCCCCCTCCCCCCTGATTCAAAGGCGGTCATCAACATTGCAACATTTGCTGGCTTGACTTGCAGTCGCCCGTGGGAAATCAGTTTAATGGAAATTATAGCATTCGATTACTTTTCAAACTCCTTCTCCCCTTTCTCTCTCTCTCTCTCTCTCTGGTTGGTTTTCCCTCAGATTTTCCGAATTTAAGTGGCTCATCAAGGCAAACATGAAATCGCAAAGGCAGCTAGTAGTAGTAGCAGTAGTCACCTCAGTGTATCACCGAGTTTTGTCAAAAGCCTAAAAGTATTCAGCAGAAAAAAATTTCTGGCACCCAACTACAAGTACACCCGAAAAAAAATCCCAAAAGAATGAGAAGAAGAGGGGAAAATCCGGAGCGGAGAAAGGGGCGGGCCTGGAGGCGTTGGCATGGAAAATTCTTCTGGCTCTGCCTCAGTCAGGTGAGGCATTTCGCTCCTGCCATTTGCAATTTAAGTGACACACCAACGGACAGTCCAAATGGCCACAGAGGGGAACTGCATTCTTCTCCCATTTTCTTTTTCATCTCTCTCTCTCTCTCTCTCTCTTTCTATCTTCGTTGAGCCGTAGAATTTTCCAGCAAGAAGAGTTGTCTTTTCTTTCTGGTTTTCCGGCTGGAAATTACATTATCTAATCAGATTATTTTTCGGTTTTTTTTTTTTTTGCTGAGAAATCTGAGAGATTTTCACACTCTTTGGAAGGGGTGGGGGGAAGCAATATGGTTTGGGTTTTAAGGGGGGAACGGGGGGTCATGGAGTGGGGAATCCTTGGACAAGATATTCTTTAATTCTATACATTTTTAATAATTTATTTCTTTACTTTAAAATATCTTCAGGGGGACTGAGAAGGTTTAAGTATTTTTTAAATAAATGTTTTTATTCTTTGTTGATAATTTATAATTAATAAAAATAATATTATTGTTTAATTTATACAAATATTCCCTTAAATTGTAAGGTAAAGTTGTGTATAATTATTCCTTTTAATATTTTTTAATTTATTTCTAAACCGACTAGTAGCCTTCAGTTCTATTTTTTTAAAATAATTTTTGTATATCATATGGGCTTTAAATCTTTAATTTATTTATTATTTATTCACCTTAAAAATATTAGACATTTAATTATAATTACTAATATTAATACTAATATTTTCCATAGCCATTTCTATTTATAATTTTTATTTAATGAGAAAAGCTTAGAATTTAAATCAAACTTGTAGTTTCAAGTCTTTTATTTATTTATTAATTTATTCTTTTTATTCACTAAAAACTATTATTTATTTAGTATTATTATACCCTTGCAGAGGGTATTATAATTTTGGTCAAAAGTGTGCAACGCAGTGAAGGAGACATCTCCGACCCTATAAAGTATATATATTCTTGATCAGGATCACCTCCTGAGTCGATATAAGCATGTCCGTCTGTCCGTCTGTCCGTCTGTCCGTCTGTCCGTCTGTCCGTCTGTCTGTCTGTTTCTACGCAAACTAGTCTCTCAGTTTTAAAGCTATCGACTTCAAACTTTGCACACATCCTTCTTTCCTTTGCAGGCAGTATATAAGTCGGAACGGCCGGGATCGGTCAACTATATCCTATAGCTGCCATATAACTGATTGATCGGAAATGCCATAACTTTGTTGTTTTTAAAGTTAGAAGGATGGGACTTGCTGTGGACTCCTCTTTTAGCAGACTTATTCGATCTGCCAAATTTCATAAGGATCGGCCGACTATATCCTATAGCTGCCATATAACTGATTGATCGGAAATGCCATAACTTCGTTGTTTTTCAAGTTAGAAGGATGGGACTTGCTGTGGACTCCTCTTTTAGCAGACTTATTCGATCTGCCAAATTTCATAAGGATCGGCCGACTATATCCTATAGCTGCCATATAACTGATTGATCGGAAATGCCATATCTCTGTTGTTTTTTAAGTTAGAAGACTGGGACTTTGTATGGATTCTACTTTCGGCAAACTAATTTGATCTGCCGAGTTTAATAAGGATCGGCCGACTATATAAGATCCGATATATATCTATACCACATATATATATCTTGCCACATATCTGCAAGGGTATATCAACTTCGGCTCCGCCCGAAGTTAGCTTTCCATTCTTGTTTTTTGTATAATTTATTACGAAAATCCAGGCCATCCTGGGCTGCCAATTCCTTTTGCCGCAATTATTTTTTCTTCGGCTACGTGATGCGGCCTGACCCGTCCAGCCCCTCTCTGGGGATTCTTGTGTGAAGGTCACGTGGCAACACCCACTCCACCACCCCTTTCGTTGGCTGTCGAATATCGACATTGAGCTTAATGAAGTGCAACGAGAATTGGAAGCAATTGAAATGCATTTGGCATTTTTCAGGGGAGCTGTAGCCAGGGGGTCATCGGGTCAGGGGGTGGGGGTCAGAGGGGCAAAGGATATGGTGGTTTGTTGCATCATCCAAAAACCGTTAACAAAGCCACACGCATTCTAAAAAAAAATCTAAAAAAAAAAGAAATAAAAATAACACGAAGCACCTTTAGTTCCAAAATTTATTTCTTAGACCCCCACAGTGCCCCCATCCCACTCCCCGGCGGACGAAAACTGTTCCCACTCACTGTTAACGGGACTGTTAACCGGCTGTTGAGTGTCCTGCTGCCGACGTCGCTGCCTCAGTCGACGCCTTCTGCCGGCGCCTGCGCCCACCTTCGTGAAGCAGCCTTCGGCTTTCGGATCTAAAATGTCGTCTTTTAGAACATATCCTCGTTTCGGGTTCGTTCTCATTCTTTTTATAACATTTTTTAGCCCATGACCCAACTAGGCTTCGGCTCTGAAAGGATTCGCCAGGACGTGTTCATTCCATGGCTCTCAGGGCACCGAGATGGTCGACGCGCACAGGGCGTATGCGTGATTCCTTCACGAACTTCCAGCGAAAAAGACGTAGATTTCTCGACCATTTGCAGGATTATTTCTTTGGGTTGAAAATGCGAGAAAAATAGGAAAAATAATAGTTCTCTTTGGCTGAGTTTTTAATGAAAGTTCTGGGGAAAATCCTGCCAAGAATCCTGTTGAAAATCCACTTGACTTGAATGACTTTTGACTCCTGGCTCGTCCTCATTACTCCGGCCCGCTTATGATGATAATTTGCTGGGCAGCGGAGATGGGGGTGGTCCTCGGAGTCCACGAGAAACTATAGTTTCTTGGGCTTTGTAAACATTTCGGCAAGTTTTCCCCAAAATTAAATGGCAGGACATTTAACAGAGGACGGATGACGGGCCAGCCAGGACGGGGCTTCTTCAACAAGTTAAGGGGAATTGGAGAGAATTCGGGAATTCGAAGCTGAAAGTTGAATTCCGTAATTGTCTTGGTCTTCAATGGCCCAATGAAGTTGCCAGTTCCGGGAATTCAATTCGAGATCCACGGCCCGGGAAGCAGGTCCTCGGAATCGGAAATCCAATCCGAAAATCCATACACATGCTAATTTTCATTTTTCTTTCCTTTTCCGCAACAAATGCGATTTGAGTTTCAAGAAAATGTTTAATTGTTTTAAATGGTTTTGGATGTCAGTAATCGAGACTGGGTTGGCTTCTATTTTTCTTCTATAATTTTTTGCAAGGGTCCTATATCCTTGAAATGTCTAGCATTTAGGTCCAAGAGGTATAGAGGACTATTAAGTCACTTTAGGGAGATCTTGAGAATCGGAGGGAATTTGGCAAAGATGCTATATCTTTTTTTAATCAGGGCAAAAAAAATCTAAAAAATATTTATTTTTCAGATTTTGATGCAGATTTATGGAGAATCTATCCACGAAGCTTTTAAGCCGTTTAAGAATCTGGTAGAAGTTGAGCAAGATATGGCCTTCCATCGGGGTTTCCAAGCATTTTTCGACATTTTGCTCCAGAAATGATGACAAAAAAATCTAAAAAATATTTTAATTCTAGATTTTAATTGAAATAAATAGATAATTAGTCTAGAAATGTTTTGAGGTATTCCAAGATAAGGTATTGACCAAGATATAGCCATCGCTGTGGGCCATATTCTCATTTCCCCAGAAAATTGAACAAAAAATTTCGAAAATATTTCGTTTGCAGATTTTAATGGAAATTAATAGAGAATCTGTCTAAAAATGTTTAAAATCTTTAATCTTTAAATCGTATAATTGACAGAGTATATAATTGAATATATGTCGAATTGAGAGAGTTAAGTCTAGGGATTAAGTCTAGTTTCTTGAACTTATTCTCTAAACAAAAAAAAAAAAAGTACTACTAAGAACCACCAAACGAGTCACTAATTAAAAACAAATAACCCAAAGGCAGCAGTGTCATCGCGGAATAAAATATATAAAAAAAATATATACACAAAAGAGAGGAGAAAAAAAAGATGAAAACACACAAATAAATTATAATTATAATATGTAATAAATAAAAGCAAATATCGCAAGTGGCGATGAGACCCGGCCCGGGCGGTTTCACACGCAATTAACATATTCTCTCTGTTGCATTTAAATTGCTGCATATGGATTACGCGGTGCGGTTCCGACTTTGGTCTCTCTCTGTCACAGCCGGCTTAAATGAGCTGATCCCACCCACCGGGCTGGGTGGAGAAGGGTGGGCGGCCCCTAGCTGCAGCTGCCCAACCACCCACCCACCCATCCTTTTCCCTGGCATTCTTTCGCTCCGGCACGCTTTTTGTGCTGCGTCGTTTTTTAATTACTTGCCTCATTTTTTTTTTCTGTTGCGCCTTTTTTTTTTTTTATTCAATTACTTGTACAAATTGCAAACAGACAAAAAAAAAAATAAAAAATAAAACACCAAACAGCAGAGAATACAAAAAAAAAGGCAAGTAATCGTGGAGGCATCAGGTGTGCGGATAAATGTTGCAATTTGTACGATGGTGGAGCCCCAGAACTTGCAACTGCACTTGCCCCAGCACTCCCCCGCCCCCTCCTCCTCACCACCCCCTCCCGGGCAGTCGCATTAAACAATTAACAACTGTAATTGATAAACAATTAGCGGCATTATGAGCGAGCCGCAAGCAGGAAAAAAAATCAAAGAAACACACAAACTTAAATTAGGGGGCTGGGGAAGTAAAAAACAAAGGCAGCTTATGCTCTTCAAAAATACTCTTAAATAAAATATTTAATTTGGAACTTGTGTTTTAAGCATTATTTTTATTATTAATTGTTTTTAATTCCTAGACTTCTAGACTAATTCCTAGTAAGCCTCCAATTGCAGTCCAATGAAGTCCTTTTTATGGTTTATTTAATGGCTATATTTTTTAATTCTAATTTATTCCTGGAAGGCAGTAGATATTTTTTAATTAAGTTTGGATAAATCTACAACCATTTTTTAAGGTCATTGAGACTTAACTTCTTAAAAATTAAGAATATTACTTAGAGGAATTTCTTCAATATAAAATAAATAAGTATTTCCATTAAACTAGTTTAGTTAAATGAGCATTATTGCCCTTTTATTTATTAATTTTTAAATATTTTTATATCTTATCCAACCCATTATTCCCACCATTATCCAAAACATAAACAACCATAAACCACTTTCTGGCTTATACCTATTCCAGTTGACCCTTTCATGAAGTGTACATCTCTCAGATATTTTCAAAATAATTATACATTTCGCATACACATTTATTTTAATTATTTAAAGGCACATGTGGCCGAAACACAACTGCTCGATAAGTCGAGAACAATTTGCTTATAAAACCAGACAATTCTCGGAACTCGCTAATGACCATCGCAAATAGCACAAAAACGCTGGGTGCTGGCAGACACAGAAAATAAATGAATATATTTGATAAGGTGGCACTATTTTGGGTCTATGCCATGGTCTAGACTGGTGCTGGCTACTCTACGGTAGAGGGGACATTACTTCAAATCATCAAAAAATAAACAAAAATATATTTTAAATATTTTTTGCATTAAAAGATGTTTTATTACAAAGCATCTATAAGAGAAATGTTAAAAAATATATTGGAAAAACATAAATAAAGGGAGTATTATATTTTTTTATAAAGCTTCCTTAAATACTTAATAAATAATGAAGAATAAATATTATTAATTTAATTTAAAGCGTAATATTTTACCATTATATTGCACTATTTAATTTTAAGAGTTTTCTATACAAAATACATATTTTTTTACTATATTATTTTTATGAAACAAACATACCCTCTCATTCCAATCGTAGAGCATCTACGAAAAAATCCCCGAAATATAAAAAAGTGTTTATAAAAATTTCAATGTCTAATGACAATTTATAGACGTTTTTCTAGTCGTGAGCCCAAAAAAATAAGAAAAAAAAATAAGAAGCGGAGAAAAAAACGAAAAACCTGTCGTGTATGCCTCTTTGGGTGGGCATGGGGGGCGTCCAAGGCGGCCAAGGGGGTGGGGCTGCTAAGTGCCGTTCATATATATAAGCAAATGTCCACCAATGATCTCCATTTAGTTGTCGGTTGGAGGTACATCTGATAAGACGAGAAAAAATATCAAAATGCGTGCGACTACTTTGCTGATCGGCGTGCTCTTCGTGGCCAGCTGCTCGATGGCTTGGGCCAGGCCGCAGGATAGTTCCAGCAGCACCACCCCCAGCACCACCACCACTAGCAGTACCACTCCAAGCACCACCACTCCAAGCACCACCACAACTACAACGACAACCACAACGGAGAAGCCCAAGTCGGAGTCAACCACTGCCAGCACTACGACTAGCTCCACCACTCCCAGTACCACGACCACCACAACGGAGAAGCCAAAATCGGAGTCAACCACTCCCAGCACCACCACTAGCTCCACCACTCCTAGCACCACCACCACAACAACCACCACAACCACCACCACCACCCCAAAGCCCGACGATGAGGCCGAGAAGCTGCTGAAGCAATGCGAGGAACTGAAGCGCCGGCACAAGCGCGGCAACTCCTCCTCCTCCGAGGAGGACGACAGCGGCGAGAAGAAGTCCGCCAAGAAGGAGCGCAAGCAGCTGAAGAAGCTCTGCAAGCAGCTGAAGAAGCAGCAGGAGAAGAAGCAGGAGCGGGCCCAGCAGTCGGCCCTCTCCGAGCTCTCCGACGCCCTCAAGAACTACGCCCAGAAGCAGAAGCAGAAGAACTAGGCCATTCTCTTAAATTTAAATAATTTAATGCCTGCTTTTCTAATATAAATTAATACATTTTTTTTTTTGTTGCTTAAGTGTAAAAGTTTTTAAAAAAGAAATATAAATAAAATATACATTTACATAAAAAGTTAAAGTGTGGAAAGTGTGTTTTTTAAGGGGAATTAGCACTAGATGGAACTAGATTTTAAAAAAATATACATATTTATTTAAACATTTATGGAATGTGACTTTATTGGATTTGATTTCTGAAAATTTGATAATTATTAAATTAATATTTTTAGATCTTAAGTGGCTGGGTTTCTATTGAACATTTTTGTGTTTAAATCTTTGATTTTGACAATAATAGTTTTTTCTTTAAATAATTATGTTTTTGATGTTTATTTATAGACTTTAAGATAATTATTTTATCAGTCTTGTTTCACAAAATCTTATATTTTCTTTCTAAAAAGGCTTTTAAGATAAATTTAAGTGACAAAAATGGGTGAAAAAATGTCTATGCTTTAAAGTTTCATCTAAAATTTATGTTTTATATTTAATAACTAGCATTTATAATTTTTTTAAATATTAGAAATCATATAATATATCAGATAAGACCGCTACTGATTCTACAATATTTATTTTCTAAATATAATTTATAAATATAATCCAAGTAGAAATATTATCTAAAAACTAATCATATGCATCTGTTTTAAAGTAAAGATATAGATATTCAATCTTCACATTTTGTAGATGAAGCTTGAGAGTTTAGTTTTAAATAAAAATAGTTTTAAAGGAAATGTCAAGTGAAAATTTAAAGATAAATATAATATTATAATATTTGCATTAAAAAGTAAGACTCTATCTCTTAATTTGAATATTTTATAAAGAAAAACAATCGCATAAAATGCAAATTGAATAGAAACCTCAAGCTGCAAATCAAATCAAAATTAGTAACTAGTATTAGTAACTAGTATTAGTAACTAGTATTAGTAACTAGACACTGACTCATAAACTAATAAAACTCCCAAATCAACTATGAAAGTGCAAACACTTCGAGATGGATGGAGTTTACTTGGCCATTATCACTGGAAACCGAAACCATGAGCCAGCAGCAATCAAATATTGAATCACAATCAGATCAAACGCCGACCAGGTGAAAGTTATACCTTTATTTCAGTTGTTGGCTGCTTTTTGGCTGCCAAACTAAGCTCTGGCCCTGCTGGACGGGTAAATGATTTATTATTAAATCACTTGCCAGCACAACTTATTTGCATTCGACAATAAATGTTTCCGCCGAGCCAGACCAGAAATAAAATCCCAGAAAAAAGCTCCAACAAAATAAACTCGTTTTTCGGCCATTCAACAAGTTTAGGTTTTTTTTTCTGGTAGTTACAGCACTTTTTACAAGGGCACTTCCACTAATAGACTGATAGAAAAAATATTAGCCACACATGCTCGGCAGCTAATAATAACCAAAAATGTATGTAGTCCGGCGTGTAGCTTAGGGTCACAGATTCGAAGCTGCGGGCGGATGACCAAGAAAGCCATCATTTGCATAATCAGGCGCAAAAAACGGGCAGAGTTTTTGGTTTTCTGCCCAGTTCGGTGCGAGACAGCGGCGAAAATCGGCGAAGAAATATGAATGCTAATGAGTTTCAGCCATTGAACTCTGCCCGCTGGAGTATTGGGATGCTGGGAAGTGGAAGAGGTTACCAGTACACTGAGCGAAATTAGTAATTGTCTTTATTTGTATTCTTAAACAAGCTAGCACCTCGGCAATATTTTCTAAAAAATTAATTTTTCCAAAAATCGAATATTTTCAAACACATTTTTGTTAAAATCTTGGCTGTTTCTCAACCGATCTGAAAACAAAATACCATTTTGGAATCAGAGTTGCAATATTTTTAAAACTGCATTCAAGGATTTGAAATATTTGGCAAAAAAAAAATTGATAAATTTTTGAAAAATATTATAAGGGGTACCCCCTCTCTTAATTTTCAAAAAAATCAAAAATTTTTTTTTGTTTAATTTTTAAGATCCTTTGTTGCAAATCAAATAATGCTGAAGACTAAACTTATAAATGCTATTCCTTTTTCAAATCGGTTAAGAAATAGCTGAGATATTGGAAAAAAGTTAAAAAAAAAAATTAATTTTGGATAAAAAAATGATTAACCCTTAACCTTTAGCTCTCAAAGATATAAATTATTATTTTTCTCAGTAATATTCCCTTTTGTAAAATGGGTCGCCCCCGGGTCCATTCTTTGCGCCTGACACGCTTTGAACCCGCCAAGTTAATTATGCAAAAATAAAACAAAAAGAGAATAAAAATTAAAACAAAAACAGGGGGAAAAAAATTGTGAAAATAAAAAAATTCTTAGTGAAATGCCGTTAGTGGAATGGCCGGCACAGAAAAAAAAAGTTAATATAAGTCGGAGCCAGGGCCCGAAGATCGAATCAGTTGATCGAGCAGAGACCTACCAAGCGGAAGTCGGTCAGAAATGATGATTTGCGGCAATTCGGGATTCGGGATGATCCTGGTCCTGGTCGGGGCCATGGCCTTTACCAGTGACCTCTCGCTGGTGAGCGGTAAATTTTTTTACCAACCCCTCGCCGACAGGAGCAGAGAAATAACTAATGTGTGCGTGTGATTTGCTTTTTTTGTTTTTGTGTCAAAGGTCAAACGGTGGCACCACTGGTGACCTCTACGGTGAAGCCCACAAGTGCACCCAAAATGGAGCTCACTCCCACCAAGGCAATGATCATCAATGCCCCTCCCAGCAAGCAGAAAAAGGTAACAAATTATTTATTTAAAATTAATCTTAAAGTATGGTTTACAAATGAATATTTTGAAGGCTTCTGAGATGAAGCAGGAGCCCCTGCTGAAGGCCAAGGATGGCGCCAAGCCCCTGCAGGTCACTGGGTTCATCACCAAGTCCGGCAACATCTACGAGATCGAGGACAAGCGCGGCATGGGCGCCATCGAGGGCCGCCAGGCCGTCGAGGAGAAGCAGGACGACCAGATCGTCTGCAACTACGGCAACGTGGTCATCTACAGCGACGTCCCCTGCGACCAGGTGACCAACGTCCGCGTCGGCGGGATCAAGCAGATCAAGGACGGCAAGGTGGAGAGCGCCGAGGGCAGCACTACCGAGAAGAACCAAGCTGAGGAGGACAAGGAGCAGGATGAGATGCAGGTAAAGTATTAAAAAATAATCTTAGTTCAAAAAATTGTTGTTAAGGAGTACTAGGTATCATATATATATTTTTTTTTAACAAAAATTTAGGAAGGAATAAAAACTTACAGTCTATAGCTTGTCCGCTTGTCCTTGTGTCCATCAAATGCCTTTTTTCAGTAAATTTTTCTGCAATTTTTAAGATTTATTCATTAAACTAAGAAGGTCAGTTCTTCAAGAGTACCAGGTATTAAATATTTCCTTTAAAAATAAAATAATAAAAGCCTAAAAAGCCTTTAAAGGCTTGTCCGCTAGTCCGTGTGTCCGTCAATAAGTAAAATATATATTTTAATAAATAAAAATAATAATAAAAAAAAATAATTATTAAAGGAACAGGATCAGAATGAGGACGAGAACCAGGAGGAGGAGGTGCAGCAGACCAACCATCCCAGACAGCAGCCGCAGAACAATCGCCGACGTCGCCGTCGTCCCGGACAGAAGCAGCAGCAGCAGCAGAGGCTCCAGCAGCAGCGACGTCGCCAGCAGCAGCAGCAGAGGCGTCGACGCATCAACGGAAACGGAAATGGCGGTGCGGTGGTGCGACGTCGTCGCAATCGCAACAACAACAATGGCGGCCAGCGTCGCGGCCAGCAGCAGCAGAGACGTCGTCGTCCCAACAACAACAACAATAGGCGTCGCAATGGTAACAACAACAACAACAACAGGAGGCGCAATAGACGTCGCATCACGGACATCAACGGCCGCCCAGTGCAGCAGAGGCGTGGCACTCGCCAGCAGGGCAACTGAAAAGGGGTCAAGGGTCATTCGATCAGCGGATAACGAAACAAAAGGAATAATAACAAAAATGGGCTTGAAAAGTTTCAAGATCGAAATATTTATTTTCAAAATAAACTAGCATCTTAGAGAACAAAATAATGGTATTTTTTTTTTTAATAAATTAATATTAAAATATATGCTTTTAATATTAGACTCTATGTCTCTCTCTCTCTTATTTATATTTTTTATTTAGGATTAAATCTCATATTAAACTATCTCTTGAGATTAAAAAAAAATTAAACTAATAGTATTTTTGAAAAGAAAAGAAAAACAAAAGATAAATGATATCCGGTACTTCTGATATTAATTCTCTCTCTCTCTCTTTCCATCGACCTCTCATAAAATCAGTATTTTTAATGGAAAATAAATACAAAAAGATATATAATACCCAGTACTTCTGGTATTAAAGTATTTAATTATCTTTTTCCACTCTTTCTCGCCAAGACAAAAAAAATACTAAAAGATATATGATAGCAGAGACTTTTGGAATTAAAATTATGTTACTATTTTTTACATAAAACTACCCACAAAAATACTAAAAATTAAATTTCTATTAAAATTTGCAAATATTTCCCGTCTCCGTTTGTCATGACCTCCCATAAAATGACCTCCCATATCTCTCGCATAAAAAAATAAAAAAACCAACAAACAAAACCGCCAAAGAAAAAGTGAAGCAAACAAATGGAAAGCCAAAATGCAGCCGAAAGTCTCCTTTTTCCGGCTCTTGCTGGAACACTGGTGCAAAAAATTGAAAATTCACTTTGTGTTGGTCTTTTTGGTCTTGGGGAAATCAACACGGGGCAGTAATTAAAACAAGTGCAGGCCCTAGTGCCGATGGGGTGGCAGGGGGGCTGGGCAGGCAGAGAAAGAGATGGGGAGTCGACCTATGAGGTGTCCTAGAAACCAGAGAATTTTTTATTTTAATTAAATACAATAAATAACAAAAATTATAATAAATAAGTGAAAACTTTCAAAGAGTTTTCTTATTATTATTATTTTTTAATTAAGATTTTATGCTATATTATGATCTATTAATTTTATAACTAAAATATAATATTTTTTGATAAACTTTTAATTACAAGTATATTTTAAAATTATTATTTTTCATAAAAACAAATATTTAAAACAGGTATTAATATTTTATAGCTACCATATTAAGCCAAAAATTGTTTAAAACCTTTTAATATTTTATTTATAATATTTCTTTTTTGAAAAATAATTGTAAATATTTTATATTTATTAAAATCTTTTTTCTCATTATTTTTTTCATCATAGTTTTTAAACAAAAAACATAAAAAATATTATTTAAAATCTCAAGTTCATCCCGTTTAGTTCCTCGATTGAAACCACTTCCCCTCTTAGTAACTAACCCCATTTAACTTATTTTAATTCCATTTATATTTAAGTCACCGCCCTCTTAACCCCACTACCACCCTCCCACCTCTCTGCATTTTTCGCAAATCATTTCGGCGAGTGGCAAAAATTTCCCTGAGCACGATCAAAGTGAATGCAATTTGTTTGAATTTGGTCAGGACTTTGTTTTTGCTGTTGCCAGCTTGTCACTTTAATTGTAACTAGATTTTCGACTCGACTGTGCACACACCCGCTTCCTCTCCCCCCTCACTCCTTCTTTCTATATATATTTGTTGCATATATATAGGGATTTTTTTTTTGGAGGGAAAAATGTCAGAGGCGGCCAAGGGGGGCAGGCTATGGGTCGCTTGGGGCTGCGATGTCAACGTCAGCATCAGTTACAAGAAGAAATTTGCGCGCTCGGGCCCAGCGCACTTAACACATAAAACAAACAACAATACCAGGGGGGAGGGGGAGGGAGACAGGGGCGAAGGGAGGAGAAGGGGGCGTGGCAGGAGTGCTGCGAGCCAAGCGCGCCAAGAAAGTCATTCAAAAGTCAACCAACTTTCTTTTGAAACACGTTAAAGAGCAAGAAAAGAATCCCTTACACAAGAATCAGTGGGGGTAGGGGGTGGTTGACTCAAGGGTGGGGGGTGGAGGGGGGTGTGGGGTTTGCACTGGGCAAAGGGGGCCAGGGACCAGGGGCTCTGTACGTTCAACCAACTGCTGTTGCTGATTTTCCTTTGTTGTTTGCATGCACAGAAGGCACTGGGCGGAGAAGCGATGCCTGCACTTGCTTAACTACACTGAAAAAAATGCAAAGGCAAAGGCACATAATGGGACATCCTTTGGGAGGATTTTTTGAAGATTTATTGCATTAGTTAGAACATTTTTTTTTTAACAAGAAAACTCTTGAAAGGAGCGGTTTTTGTGCCATGAATGAAACCCTTTTTCTTGGTTAGTTTTTGTATTTTATAAAAAAAACGTAAAAAAAACTTGTATGCTTAATTTAAAATTGAATTTAAGCTTTTCCATCACGAATTTATTTATTTCAAAATATTTTAAAAATTTTTATCACATTTTTAACCTTTTAAATTGTTTAAAAAATGTATTTCTTAGGAATATTATTTGTTTTTAATAATTATTTTAATTTTTTTCAGATAAACCATCTGTACTCTAATCATCTTTATTGGGTAAGTGTGCATACATTTTAAATACATATTTGAAAATCATTTTAAAAAATTAAAATACATACCCCCTACATGGTTTTTTTTTTGTTTTTAGAAACCATTCCTTTATTAATTCTTAAGTTTTCTAATATTTTTTTGGGGCAATACATGCATCAGAGTTCTAATATTGTATGTTTTATAAAAAATTCTACATTTTTTACTTCATAAAGAACATTTAATCTTCATAATATTCCTTAAAAAAGTATATATTTTTTTTTTAACATTTTCTCAATAAATAATTTTCTACAAAATTTTTAAACATTAAAAGTATAAATAAAAAAATTAAAAGACCATAAATCAAATTTCTTAAAATTACATTTTTTTTTATGGATTTTTAATTAATTTTTCATAAAACTTTTAATGTTAAAATGTTTTACTGAAATTTTAACGAAAACTACCTAAAAAAATATTTCTCCGAGTGTAGTTTTTGCAGTCCTACGGAATGGGGGGTTGGGTACCGCTCCGCGGGCCAGGGGAGTGACGAGGGGTGGTGTCTTCAACCAGGAGGGCTGCCAGCTCTCCAAGGAGCCATCAAAATGTGACGTTGCCGCCGCCGTCGTCACTGCTTCTTGTCGGTGGTGTTGTTCTTGTTCTTGTTCTTGTTATTGTTGTCGGTGGGTATCGTTGTCATGCGTTGAGCCTGCAAGTTTATCACCTCATTGTTCTTGCACGCCCCTGTCCTTGCCACCAGTCCCAGCCACCCACCACCCACCACCCCCTCGCTTATGGCTGTTGCTGTTTTGTGGTTTTATCGCTGACTGTGGCAGTTGAGCGAACCGCAGCTGCAACTGCAGTTACTGCAACACCAGGAGCAGAAGCAGGAGCAGCACAATCAACAACAACAACTGCCGCAGGATTCCACGGCAGCCATCAAAGCCACTCGCAAATGGAGGGTGGAGCGAGGAGGCCACTATTGGGGCCGGGTTCGGAGGCAAAAGGACTTTGCGGTGGCCGAGGACAATGGCCAAGTCATAAACTGCCACTGCAGGAGGCATTTAGCCAGAGTTGATGTCTTCGCGGCGGACGGCAAAACAATTTTTGGTCAATTAACATTGATCAGCTGCCGCGTGGAGAGTGGTGAGTGGCTAGTGTCTTGCCCTGCGGTGGCGCCCGCCATCGGTCAATCAGCGAAAGTTCTTCCCAAGAGAAAGGAATTATTTGGGAAATTTTAAACTTGGGACAACAACTTTTGTTGCATGCTTTTGGGCAGCTCGTCCAATAGGAGCTAGCACCTTTCTAATTTCTTTTCTAATACTTTTCTCCCTTACTCTCCCTATGGTGATCAGTTTTTGTTTTTTTCCTTTACTTCTGTCTGATTTTCAGTGTTTTTTTTTTTATATATTTCATAAAAAACTTATGATTGTAGAATTTAATAAAAAAAGACATAGATTTCGTATTTAAAAGCTAACAAGAAGCTTTTTCTAAGAAATATTAACATATTTTGTGAATTTTCCCATGTTTGGTATTCTTGAGAGTGAGCGATACAGTTAGTCATTTTTGGTAGTTTATTTTGGTGACAAATTCTCTTCAAGACCATAGAGTGTTTATGGCAGTTCTCTTGGGTGACGAATTCTCTTCGAGTGTTGAGTAATTGAAAAATTATAAACAAATATATAAAAATGATTAAAAAACATTTATAAATAATTTAAATTAGTTCCTATTTTAGTACCTAAACTTATAGAAAACTGTCTATAATTAGCTAAAAAAGCTATTAAATATTTAGCATTACCAATTACCATTTTCCAGTGCATGTTCTTGTCTCTTTTTTAGTTTGTATTTTTTTTTTCGGTTTCCCCTAACAGACATTTTCTCATTAGCCCAGTCAACGCATTTTTTTCGCTTCTGTTTCTCTTTTTTTTTTTTTGAGTTCCACAACGGAAAGAAAAGTGAAGAGAGGAGGAGGAGAGGAGGAGGTTCCATCCACACCCCCCCATCCATTCGGCACAGGATCCAAAGTGAGTTGCAACTAATTTCAGTTTAATTTGTGTCAGTCGGCGTCCTGGTCCTTGGTCCTGGTGCTCGTCCTGCTCCTGGTCCTTCCGCTTTCTTTATATTCGCACTTGGCCCCAGTTACTTATTATCCTTGAGCGACGTGTAAATGCTGCTAATGACGACGTCAAAGAAAGCCGCCATCATCAGGAGGATTGCAAAAGGATCTGATCCAGAGCCCCTCCCCCCCATCGTCCTGTCTCCATTCTGATTCTGAATCTGATGCCTTCCGGATTCATCGACCAGGACCGGGAATGCTTCCGTGTTTAATTTTCCGGATTTATTATTTTAATTCGCGCACATTTTCGGATTTTGAATGCTTTTGAGTTTCGATTTCGATTCCATAATTAGAGGCTTTGCCGGACGGGCGACCTATGACCTTGGGTTGGGGGATGGATGGGCGTGATGACCCCCAAACTCTCCTTTTTGCAAAATCCTTTTGGAAACTTGAGAAGCTCCCGAATGAAAGCCCTTAATGCGCTTATTTTAAATTAATTACAAACAGACACCTTTAAAGTTTTACTTTAATTTGCACTGAAAAAAAAGTTTTATTTTCTCCATTTTTTATCTTTTAATTAGATAATGTGTCTGCTTTTTATGGAAATTATTTGTACATGTTTCCAGCTATAAAAAAAGGGGGTTTTTAATGAACTACTGGATAGAAAATGCTGGTATTTCATTTTTGATAAAAAGATACTTGATTTTTAATGTTTTTTTTTTATTTTTATTTATTTTTTGTATAAAAAACTCTACTGAATTTTAAAGGGGTTATGGGGGCTACTAAAATAAAGGGAAAATGTAAAAATTAAAAGGGAATTAGTTGGAAAAGTAAAGTCTTTAGAAGGTATTTAAATTTTTATTTTTTTATGCCTTTAATAAATTTTTAATATTTTCGAACAAAAACAAAAATAGAAAGTTAATAAAAGTTTCTATCCCCGCTATGCCAGCCGTACTTTATGCGGCAGCGCCCCTCGTTGGGTTGCTTGAAAGGCAATTATTTGTGACACTTTTGTGGCATTTTTACTTAATTCATGTTTTGTTCATCTATTTGTTATGTTTTAAATATAAAAATAGATGTAAAAAATACACAAATTTATTTAAAATTTATTTTTTTGTTATTATTTTGTGACAACCTAGCCGCGAGCTCTGTTGGCAGAAACCTGTTTGAGATTTTTCTCCGGCGATTTAAATAATTGACAGATTTTCGCGACGCTTGCCTCCGCCCCCTCTACCAATGGTTGTCTTTTGTTTGCACAGACCCCCACCCCTACCACCACCCCCTCTGAGACGACGCCTTTGGAAAATTCTGCGGGTGGTCGGTCAATTGAATGGTTTTGTCCTTCGGCTTGCCCCTTTTCCTCTCAAAGAGCATTCGGCGGTGGCTTTTGTTCATTGCGACTGTTAAACTGTTTTATCTTTATGCGATTATGTCTGGTGGTTCATAGCCCTGCAGAGCCACCCTAAGCCCCCCACCCGCCCACTCGGCAGCCCCTGGAAATGTGCGTGTGCGTGCCCCAAAGAGGGGCGACCGGAGGGCTGGCGGAGCAACTCTTTGCCCAAAGGATTTGTGTTTAACAAAGTTAAGTAGAAGACGTGCTCAGGCACGTTTCCACACCAGCTATGCCATCCTCTGAAGCGCCCTCTGAACCCCCACTCTGCCCCACCCCCCTCTAAAGCCCACCCCCCTCTTGCAACACCCATGACTTGTTCTACATTTGGGCGCTGTCAATATTAGTGGCTGCCACTCGAAACTTTGCACAATGGCATTGGGGATATTTGAAAAACTGACAGATTCATTGGCGTGCCAGACAGAGAGGGGGCCAACGAGGCGTGAAAGAGAGGCCAGATGGGGGGAGGGGGGTGCTTCTGGGGAGCAGACATCGCGAAAGTTATTACATTTGCTAATTACTAATTACAAGTGCTTTTGTTTCTTAATCGAGTTCGGAATATGCATGGGATTTGGGGATATTTTAAGGGGACTTTTTTTTAGGGGATTTTAGTGATGTTTTTAGTTAAAAATTAAGGTTTTAAATAAGTATTTATATGAAAATATGTCTTAAATAATCATATTTAATTGGAGATTTATTTTTTTTTTTATCTTACTTAATTTTTATCCTAAGCATTTATTTTTATTTTGTCATTAAGACATTGAAACTTATTTGTAATCCTTTTTTTTATTACTTTTTTTTCATAAATATAGTTTCTTTATGGTTTTTTAATATTATTTTTCGAAATTCTTAAGAAAAAGCTGTCTTAGTGTGACCAAGGTTACTTATGACACAGAAATCGAAAGTCTCAAATGTTGATAAATGCTGTAAGTCAATACTTTTTATTATTTAAACATTTTTAAGAGTTAAAAACAATTTCTAAAAAGAATTTCAAATCATAACCCTAATATTTGGCCTTTTTTTTAAACCTCTATCTTATATTTTATCAAAAACCTCCCTCCTCTAAGACCACTTAGTGCCACAATTTAGTCAATAATATGCCTTAATCTTGGAATTGACTTTAATTTGGTTTCCTCCACCCCCTGACTGACATCCCCCCTAAAGAAAAGTCCTTGTCAGGCTTTGAAATGGGGTTTTTTTTGAAAACTCCGAATGAAAAAAAAAGAAAGGCAAGTAAGGGGAGGAAGAAAGTGCTACTCGGAAATAAAATATTTTGTGCTAATTTTGTCACGGCCCCTTTGGAGCCCCCCCTGAAGCCAGGACGACCCTGTTCCATGGATTTCCCAATTTCCCCTTTGATTCATTCACAATTTTTGCATGGGGCAGGGGGTGGGAGCTGGGGGAGGGCAACAACTTTTTGTCAGTTGTTTCAACTTGGCCTCAGGGCAGGCGGAAATAAAAGGGGTTTCGGGTGGGGGTCTTGAGATGAAGATGAAGACGCAGTCGAAAAAGTCGAGAAGTAAGTGGATAGATGGATAGAGGGGGAGGGGGCTGAGTTAGGGGCAGAAGCTGCCCAGAGGGCGGGGTCTGGAGACTTTCGTGTTATCAGCAGTCAGTTAGTAGCGCAAAACTTTTTAAACGTTTTCGAAACAAGTCGAAATTTAAATAAACCTTTCCAATTTTTTGACGATGCCATTAACTCCCTCTCCCTCTTAACTCTCTCTCTTTCTATCTCTCTTTCTATCTCTCTTTCTATCTCACTCTTTCATATCAAACTTGGACAACAATTTTTACTTTTTTTCGTTTCATAAAAATTGTAATTTTTATAAAAAAAGATAAATGTATATATAGGTATGTGTCTGGAGTAGAACTGAGAGTGCAACTTCTTGAACTCACTTTTAACCCACGCCCCGCCCCGCCTCCCTCTCAGCTAAGACCTTTGGTCCATAAAATCGACTTAAATTTTTTATTGCTACAAAAAAGTAGTTTGCGAGTAAAAAGTAGATTCTCTAAAGTCGCCTTATTGTGATATATTTTTTGGTTTCTTTTTTTTTTTTTAACCCTAACGGTGCTAGGGGAAGAAAATTGGCTGAAAAATAAAAGCAAATAAATGTTTTAGAAAATATTCTCATTTTAGAAAAATAAAGAAACCTATTTAAAAAAAAAAATTTATATTTAGAAACTAATTAACAAATCTGAGAACAATTTAGGAGAATTATGAAAAATTTTATAAAGAAAATGATTAAATTATATTGGCTAAATTTTAAGGCCAATTTTTCTACATTTTATAGATTTTTTTTTAGATTTTATTTTTTATGAAATTATTCCGAAAAATTACTTTTTTTAAACAAAAAACTAAACCCTTGTCTTCAAAAAGGGTTAACACTTTGGTCACCTATTTTTTTTATAAAAAAAATATAGACCTCCCTTTCCATTTCCTTATTTTATTTTATTTTCACTTAATTTTTTGTTGGTATTTTGTTGGGTTTATTTTTGGGGAGCGCCTTCAAGCGCCTTGAAGTAGGCAAGCAGGGCAGGGCTATAGACAGGAGCTATAATATTCTCAGTTCTCGCCTTAAAAGTGCGAAGAAAGTGGAGCATCTGCGGTAAGAAGAAGCTGCGATAGTTGGCCAAAAAGACCAAGAAAAATTGGAGGCAGAACAGGGCCAAGAAGTAGAAGAAGAAGGAGGCCAAAAGGCGGTTCAAAAAGTGCCAACGACGGCGAGAGCAACAAAATAATAAAAAGCAAACTTTTTACCGAGTTGACTTTGACACATTGGGCCAAAACAAACACAAACACAAGCACACACACACTATGCCTGTCTCACTACAGCTAGAGAGAGGGACAAAAAATGGACAAAAGAAAGAGACAAGAGGTGTTAAGTTGGGCCGCTGCGCAGGAAAGTGGCAGAACATTGCCCGAAAGTAGTTGCAGCAAAATATTTATTTGTCTTGCACATCAAATGAAATGAAAAGCCCATCAAGGATTCATAACGAATTCATGTCCATCTTCATATTCAAGCCGGGCTCTTTATTCTCAGCAAGGAGAGGGTGTCTTAAAGGGGGGGCAGTCATTAAAAAACATTTAATCAACGTTTGTTTCTTTATTTTTTTGTTGACAAAAAGTTTAGACAAGGATTAAAAGTAGAGTTTAGTGGAAGTAGATGATCTGTTTGGCTTTTAAATATGATTTTTTTTAATTATTTATTTTTAGTTTTATATTTTATTTAGTAAAGTTGACTGGCTTTTAGTCAAAGATCTTTAAAAGTACTTATAAGTTCTTCATTTTAGCATTTAAACTAAAAATTCTTTAAAAAATTATATAAATTTAAACAATTTTTGTTTTTTTTAAATTTAATAGTTTTTAATTAATATCAAGACAGAATTAATAATAAAAAAACTCTTATAAAAAATAGCATAAAAGTCTCATGGAGTTTTTTAATGTCATTTTACTTCATTTAACCCTAGATCCTAAAAAAGGACTTATAATTTTTATTTTTTTTATAAAATTTAAACTTAAAACTCTTAAAAAAATGATGGAAATGTTTACAAAAAACTATAATACATATTCCAAAAACTTTTCATCTGTTTCAATAGTGATTTTCTTAAAAAAGAATTCCAACTAGAGTTTAAAAAGAGGTTCTTGTCAAAAAAAAATCTATTCCAGTAACTTTTAAAGCCTTCTTTTCTAAATATATATTTTCCCCTTAAAAAAAAAAATTAAATTTGAAAATCAATCCATGGCCTTTATCGCTTCCTTGAAACAAGAATAAAAAACAAGACCCAGAAGCCACTCGCCCCATTAATTTGGCTTATCCCCCCAGCACGTGTAATTAACATCAGCCAGAGGAGAGCTTCAAACTAAAAAAGCCAAAAACAAAAGGAAAGAAATGCCAAAAAAAGGCAAAAATAAAAAAAATAAAGAACCAAGAACAACTTAAAACGAAGCGAGATTAATGGACTTAATCGCGATGAAAGCGTGAGTTTTTCTGAAAAAAAAGTGCCATGATAAGCGTTTGCGATAAGAAGCGGACTAAAAAGCAAAAAAAAAAAAAGTAGAGCTCATTAGGACTGGGCGAGTCAGTGTAGAATTTTTGGCTATAAAAGTGGGGATCTTTGGCCGAAGAGAGCACAGTCCAGCTTCCAGTCCAACGCCAAGCCAAGCCAAGCAAGATGCATCCAACGCTGAGTTATCCTCTGGCCCTGCTGCTAGCCATCTGCCTCGGTGCTGAGAGGGGGGAGACGGCGCCCGGGAACGTGGCCCAGCTGATAGTGCCCTTGACCCTGTCCGAGTTCCAGTTCCCGCCGGAGCTGATGAAGGAGGAGGTCCGCGAGAATCCCGAACCGAGGCTGCTAAGAGGCGCCACCCTTACCGAGGCCGTCCAGGGTAGGAACTTTGGGGCGAAGCCAGCTACCATCGTGGTGGTGGTGGCACCACCCTCCACCCCGTCCACGAATGGCACCAGTGTCGTCAACACTGTGAACACCACCGTGACTCCGGCCTCCACCGCGCCGGGGACCACTCGAACCGAGGACTTCCTCCGCACGCCCATCGCCGTGCCCTATCCCGTCAACTTCCCGGTGCAGTCGCCCGCCTATCCGATGCAGTTCTTCCGCAAGCGTCAGGACCAGACCCCCGCCATCTCCTACCCCTCGGCCATATTCGGCTGGAGCGGAGCGGAGCAGGCCCTCCTTGCCGGAGGAGGACTGGGAGCCGAGGGCGGCTTCCCATCGCTGGCGTCTGGCGGCTACGGCGGCGGCCTGCGCTCCCCGGTCCCCATGGTGCCCATCACCATCGGCAACGAGGTGCGCTACGTCCCGCTGAACCTCCGCATGTTCCGCCAGCTGATCCCCAGCCGCCCCGTCGTCCGGGAGAGCGAGGACCTCGCCGACAACGACGACCTCTCGCCCTTCGCCCAGGAGGTGGAGGAGGTGGAGAACGACGAGGAGGACGGCGCCGACGGCTCCGAGGGGCTGGGCTTCTTCACCCAGCGCTTCCGCCAGCGCAGGAGGCGCCCCCTGCAGAACCTCCGCAGGGTTCAGTACCTCTAAGGACTCACGATTAAGGACATCTGGCAGGACTCACCCACAAACGGCTAATCTTAACCTTTTTTTTTTGTAATTTATTCTGAAATCAAAAATAAATAATTTAGTTTGCATGGAAAGTACTGTGGCTATATCTTTGGCTATTTCTGTCTCTTTTTAAGCAGATTGGATCAAAAGATTCAAATCGATTACCTTATGATCCAAAACAACATTTTTTATCGATTCTAATAGATTGTTTGGCGAAAGTCTGTGGAGATAGTTAGTATCTCAAGATAGATTTAGTTCAAATCTATGGGACTCTCCAAATGACCTCGATCGAAGGCCATATCTTTGCAGATTTTCATCCGATTCTTGAGAGGAATACCTTAACGGACTCGTGGATTAATTCCCCATAGATCTACATCAAAACCTGGAAACATAATTTTTTTTCTATTTTTTGTGAAATTTTCTG
This sequence comes from Drosophila monieri, assembly GCA_035047585.1. Taxonomy (NCBI): domain Eukaryota; kingdom Metazoa; phylum Arthropoda; class Insecta; order Diptera; family Drosophilidae; genus Drosophila; species Drosophila monieri. Next base: position 5,111,037 of record JAWNPJ010000061.1, on the reverse strand, counting down.
GGGGGTCCTCATAAAAAATTCGAAAATTGGATGGGAATCCCAGTATGACCCCGATCGAAGGCCATATCTTTGGCAATTCTTACCCGATTCTTAAAAGGGATACCTTAAACGATTCGTGGAACGATTCTCCATCGATTTGCATCAAAATCTGGGAACAAAATATTTTTAAGATTTTTTCCCAAATTTCCTGGGGGGTCCCCTTCATAATTTCGAAAAATGCATGGGAAGCCCCATATGACCCAGATCGAAGGCTATATCTCCGCTAATTCCAATCCGATTCTTGAGAGGGATATCTTAAAAGATTCGTAGAACGAATCTCCGCAAATCCGCATCATAATCTGGGACAAACATGTTTTTTAAATTTTTTGTTAAATTTTCTGGGGCTTCCCCCTTCAAATCTATGGGATGCCCCCGATGGCCACAATGAAAGACCATAACTTCGACAATTTTTACCCGATTCTTGGAAGGAATACCTTTAAAGATTTGTGGCTCGATTCTCCATCAATGTGCATCAAAATCTACAAACGAAATATTTTTTAAATTTTTTGTGAAAATTCCTGGGTGAAGCCTTTTAAATTTTGAAAAATTCATGGGGAGCCCATAGTGGCCCCTATGAATCGCTAAATCTTACCAATTTCTAACCGATTATTAAGGGGATATCTTCAAATAATCTTAAACTAAACTGCTTTTAAATGTGGAAACAAAATTTGTTTTTAGATTTTTGTCAATTTTTTTTTAAAGACATTTTCTTGAAGCATCCGATCTTCTTATTTCAGGAACAGGTATATCTTTAGCTAGTTAGGATATATATCCGATATATTTTTTGATTAGGAAATTTTCAATTGATTTCTACAGAAATGAATCGAAGAAATAATCGACCAAGCGATCGATTAATTTTTGCCCACTTTTATCTTGGAGAGCCTTTACGAAAAAATGCATCCTGCAGTTGATTTTGATGAAATATTTAAATAGTCCTTCGGTAGAAGAGGAGCTCCCTCCCCAGGCTGCCGCTCTGCAGCCCGAAAGTGCCCAACTTTGGGGAATCGGTGGCGCTGACAGTTCAATCATCTACCGACAACTATCGCATCTAGCGGGGATGTCTATGAGGAGGGCTCGTTTTTGAAGAAATCGACGTCCAACCGATGAACTTTAAGGCGCAAGCAGCAGACACAAACTGAAATAAAATAAAAAAAAAAAAAAAGAAAAACGATGGAAAAAAATAAAATGGAAAAGTTTTTTCGCGAAGCTCTCTGGCGGGTGAGAGTGGCGCGACTCATGGCCCAATAATATAAAGTTGATAAGTTTTTTCATCGGCTGGCAGGATGGGAGGATGGGAGGTTGGGGGGATGACAGGAAGTTTTCAATTTGCGCGCCGAGATTCGCTTATTGGCCATAAACATTTTACATTTTCTGGGAGATGCACTCGCCGAGCAGATGATGGGCTAACTAGATCCCATTTAATTTGCTTCCAAAACAATTCAATCAATCAGAAAGGGTGGAAGTTGTTGGAAAATAGTAATGTCCTGAGGAGGAGGAGAGCATTCGGGTGCCAGACTGTCAAATTATCTGGCAAATGTTTGTGGAGGAAAATGAATAAATGCCAAATGGCAAATACCAGAGAGCAGGCCCAAGGAATCATGAAAATTTTGTAGGAATTTCCACACCAGACTGTAGACTCTACACTCTACGCTCTAGCCTGTAGACTGCCGACTCCTGACTCCCGACTCGTGTGTTCCATTTTCCGGATGTGTGTCTAATTGATGGCAACATTCTTGGCCCACCAACTGCACTGCCTGTGTCTGTCAATAATAATAGCAGATAGAAACGTATATGCCAGAGACACAATAACAAATTAAATAAATATAAGAAGCTTTTAAGTTAATAGAAAATTCTATAATTGAATTTCATGGCGGAGAGAAGTCGGGTCGCAGGGCCAGCCACAGAATCAGAAATGCAAGCCCGAAACAATAATCAAAGATGGAATTCCACAAAAGACAACCACTCGGGACTGGCAAATGGAATTATTGATTTGGCGAATATTTTTATAGGGCAAAGGACAAAAGATACAGTTAAGCGATTATGATTGGTAATGGGAGTCCCTCAATTAATTAAAATAGCAAGAAGTGTCGGACTTTTCCTCCTCAGAGTGTGACTGAAGCGCCTTCCTCTGCGCTTCTCAAAGAGCTTAGCTGGCATGTCATGGCTGTGCTTTTTTTAAGAAAGAAAGAACTAGCACTTGACCCACAAGTGTTGCGGTGGAAATAATAAAAATAAGAATAAAAGTAAATACAATGTTTAAGGGAGCGGCGAGCTATTGACACAACACTCTGGATGATTACAGAAGTTGAAAGCTGCTGCTGCACAACACGAACAAGACACACGTATATAGTGGATGTGTGGCATACTCCTAATGGAGTATCTCCGAGCATCTTTGTATCTTTTGGCTGTCAGAGCGGTGTGCGTGCATGGCAAGGCATGGCGTGGCATGGAATGTTTGCGGGAAACACTTTTCAAGATTAAAACAAAAAGATTTAAGTGAATTATGTTAAAGTTATTTGGCTCACGCACTCCCCCCGCACACTGAGTATCCAGCCAGGGATACAGATACTGGCAACAGGATATCTCAGACTCGGCCATGTAATATAAATATGTGCATAAAAATAAATATATATGTGTGTGTAGAGGGAGGCCTGGCGGACATGAATTCGTTTATTTATTTATACAGGAGCCGGCCTGGAGTATCTTTGAGATACAACACTTGCCAGTCAGTCGCTTCGGCTGCCCTCTTGCCGGCGCAGATTTATGAGAACGCATGTTTATTGTCGAGTTTATTAGATTTGATTTACTACGACTTACTAGGAGAAATGGATAGCTTTCGCTTGGCCTGTCTGTCTGTCGGTCTGCCTGTCTGGGGGGGTATACTTTCCCCATCAAGCCATTCCCCCCTCCAGATATGGACTATAATGATTGCATGTCATCTGCGATTGTCGGCATCACGCGAGACTCGTCATCCCGCGGTGGGTGAAATTTTTTAATTGCACCAAAGGCCAAAGGCTAAAAGGCTATAAGAACGAAGCTGTTCAAACCGGCGGCAAGCACTGTCCAAAGCACCCTCCAACCATGCAGATCCTCCAGGTCCTGGTCCTCCTTCTGCTGGCCCTCTCTTCGATTTGTGAGGCTCGTCGAAGCGGTGAGTTGTTGAATCTTAAAGAAAGGAGGGACATTGACACTCCTGCTTGATAGTTAAAGGATATCGCTTGCCGAAGCCGCAGGGACGCAGTGCTGCTGGCAGCCCATCACCCCAGGACGTGGGCAGCGGGCGGGATCTGTTCAAGAAGTTCATGCTGATGCGGGGCATGTTCCAGCAACCGCCCAGCGAAAATGTCATCGTCATCTCGCAGCCCTCCACGACGACCACAACGACAACTACCCCGATTTCGACGACACCGACGACCACAACCACGACGACCACCACGAACGGCACTGCTCGTGCCCTGAACCACAGTCTTGGCCGGCAGCTAAACGGCCCCCAGGAGACTGCCGTGCCGACGTTTACAGGGCTCGAGGATCGTCTGGATCTGCCGGTGGCGGTCGAGCAATCGGAACCCCAGGAATCCCTAGAATCCTTCAAGCAGCGGAAACAGTCCCAGATCCAGCTCCAGCCCCTGTTCGGCCAGAAGAGGTTCAAGCTGCGCAGTCTGCCGGCCAAGAACAAGAAGAAAAATGCTAATCGCAACCAGAAGATACATCACCGGCGTCGCTTCATTCAGAAGAAGCATCGCCATCAGCACCCCAAGAAGCAGAAGCAAAAGCAGCAGACGGACAACCAGCACCGCAGCTCCGAATCGGTTGTGGACTTCATCGAACCGTACCACAGCGACAGAGCCCCCAGCCAGACGAGTCAGTCCGGTTCCGAGTCTCAGCTCCAACGCATCTGGCGCCGCTTCCAGCTGGCCAACTAAGCTAGCAGTTAGGATTTTTATTTTTAACTGAAACCTTTTTTTTTCTATTTTTTTTTTTAAGTGTATGGAGGCCAAAGCCAAAGTGCAGGGGCTAGTAATTATTTATTTATTTATTGAATAACCTTGTCATATTTTTTTTCCATCAATAAATTACTTATATTTGAAAAAGAAATAAGAGAAACTATGTTTTTTTTTTAAGTGATGGGCTTAATGGTTAAACGTTTTTTAAATAAAACTACTATTTTGTTTATAATAAAATGCAAAAATTAAGAAGCTTTAAACTCATTTAAAGATAGAAATCTTTCTATTTTTTATAAAGTGGCCATTTAAAGCAGATTTTTCTAAATAAAAACTTAAAAGAGAGCCCTTCTCCGCGCTTCTCAACAAAGTTAGCTGTATTAAGAATCCTGAAGAGTATTTTCTCAAAAATGAATAGTTTCTCTTTACAAACCTAATTATTAATCATTAATTATATAATTATTATTAAATCGTCTGGCTTTATCCTTAAAGATGAAACTTCTTGTCATAATTTCTGTAAATTAAATATGGATGGCTCTCTCTTGACTTGCCCTTTAAATTCAGAAAACATTAAATTCTGAGCTAAAATAATAGAACATAGCCTCTCTCCACGCTTCTCAAAAAAGCTAGCTAAGGCAGACTCGTATTTATTTTATTAATATTTGTATAAGAAGTAGAAATTTCTTTAAATTTCCAGAACAAACTCCATATAGAGGGCTCTCCCTTGGTCTTGCCCTTTAAAGCACAATCAATTAATTCCCCGAGTGGCATTTTTTATGCGAAACTCTTGAGGTGGACCCTTCAGGAGAGGCCCAGCCGAACAATTAAACGAAAATCAGCTGCTGGCATATTGAAGAGGTTTTAAATTTCATGTCGGGCAGCAGAGTCGAGTCATATTTTATGGCAAATTTGCGAAGAACAAACAATATTCATTGGGGCATATGTATGGGGGAGAGGGGGGCCGGGATTCAGGTGGGAAATGAAAGGTGCGGATGACCCTGAAAGTTTTCGCGTTGCCCGTAAAACAAAATGGCGCGACCTCGACGGAAAATCCTTTTTACCGAAAGAAAATCCTTTTTTTTTTTTTGGGAGAACAATTGATAAGAGCGACTGGCAACTGGCGACTGGCGAAAAAGGTTCTGGATTAGGCCAAGTCAACGACTTGGCTCACAATTTTCGTATTTGTATTTTGTATTTTGTATTTGTATTAAAATAAATGGAGAAAATGGGCGCCAGAGGCCAGACGAAATATGGGAACATGATATCCTGCCTGCTGGCTGATGGCTCCTGGCTGCTGGCTGCCTTTTGGCTCCTCTTACTGGAGCGCCCGCCCGCCGATATCCTGTGGCAAGTTCAAGGATGTCTGGCACAGTCGTGAACCATGAAAATAAAGCGTGAACCGGACCCGAAACAACACTGAGCCAGGCGCTCAAAAAAATGTTCATTTCTTGGCCGCTTTCTCCTCGTCTGGATTGGGTTTTTCTTTTATTTTATTTTTCTTTATTTTTTTTTTTGCTTTTCAACCCAAAATTTGTGTAAATTGGCAAATTACGCATAAATAGCAGCAACAAAAGGCCAACACACATAAAAAAAATACAAAAAAAAAAAGAATGACTCGAAGGGCTATAGTCTCTGAGGGGAATTGAACTTTGGCCGCGTGTCAGGCCGCTTGGCTGCAAAATGTATTTCTAGATCGCGTTGAACTCCAAACCCGTTTCTGCCTCGATTGATGGCCGGGCTGGAGGTCACACGAGATCAACTTCCCTCTGCCATCAACCATCTGCCGAAATAATTAATAAATCTTTCGCAGAACAAGATTGGGCTGATTGATCGGCTGATTGAGTTGCGACATTATTCAGATAGTTTTCGGGAGGGGAGAACTATAAATTAAGACTCTATTTGGAGCACAGGGAGTGGAGAGTGGAGATTGGAGGTTAAATGAGTTCAGTTTTTGGGTTGGAGCTTGGAATAGGATAAGATCTATTGGTATCTTTTGCTAAAAAAAAAGTATTTTATACAAAAAAGTTTACAAACAAAAATAAAAATAAAATTAAATGATTAAGAAATTGAAATATTTATCAGCTTAAAACACTGAACTATTTAATTAGTTTATTAATTATAATAAATATTTACTTAATCTTATTTTTATGACTTTTTTTTATTAAATTTTTAATTGTTTTTGAAGCCTTTTGTAATTTATTGTTTAAAAACTTATTTAAAATTAATATAAAAGGATAGCTAGACATTTTTTAAATACTTTTAAAAGCTATATAATTCTAAAAACAATTTTTAAACAATTAAAAATCTTAAAAATACTCATAATATTCTCAATATAAAATAAAAATAGTTATAATATAGAAATTCGTATTAATTTGTCTTAAATAAAATGGTATAAATTATTAAACTTAAAACTTATAAAAAAAATAAGCAATTTAATTGCAATTTTAAACAAAAATCTTTAAAACTGCTCCTTAATTTAACATCAAAGAAACAATTCAAATAAAGCAACAAAGCAAATCACTTAAAAAATAGCCCCTGAATGTCTGAAATAAAGGAGACCCGCGGATTAAAAGAATACCGCATCTAATTGGCAATTATTTTGGGGGAATCCGCTGGATTTCTGACACAAAGTCACATCGCTTGCTCCCCATGTGCATGTGTGTGTGTGTGTGGGTATATATAACGGGATATAATATATATATATTCGCTTCGATTTTCTGCAGAAAAGTCTCAAGTGGCGGAGACCAAAATCGAAATCAATACGTCGAGCCGTCGTCATGGCTTTTTTTTTCTTCATTCTCTCTTCCTCTGCTTCTTACATGTTACCTCACCTGGTCCCCCTGCCCCTGTCCCTGTCCCTGCCCTCTTTGTGGCAAGAACAGTGAAAAGGGGAGAGGGGGAGGGGCAAAAGGCAAAAGGATATTGAAAAAGGCGCCGCTCGGGGAAACTTTTTTCATTTTTAGTTTGTCAAGTTGGCACAAAAGGGCGGCGACGCCAACTCCAAGTTTTCCTCTATAAAAAGCCAACAAAAGGGGGGGGAGGGGTGTAAGGAAAGGGGGGCTTTGTCGAAAAAAAGGGGGGAGGGGGGTGATAACCTAAGGAAAGGGCTGGAGGGGGAGGAGCACAGGACAACTTAACATTTGCACGCTCAAAATGCCCAAAAAAACACAAAATAAAAGAATAAAATAAAAAAAAGGAGAGCCAAGGATAAAGGGGCGGGGCCAAGTGCTAAAGTTCGTCCTAAACTCCAAAAGGCTAGGCCGCCCCACTTGCCCTCCCCCTCTCTGACCCGACGCCTTTGTGCAGACAACTTCACTGCATTTTCCACCCCTCCCCCTCCTTACCCCTCCCTCTTGCACTTTGCCGCCCCTTTTAAGCTGCAGTTTTCGTCCTTTTCGCCCCTGTTTTTCACTTCTTTTTGGCCTTCTAACTCTTACACTTGTTTGGCAAAAATCCATTGCCTACTTTACAGCTGAAGATTCTTGGGGCGTCTGGCGGCGCCACCTAGCGGCCGGCCACTGGGCCATACATAATCCACAAATAAGGGAAATTCTTTTTCCAAATCCCCACTGGAGAGGTTTTTTCGGAGTTTCTGGGCTTTTTTTCCATTAACTATTTAAAGCTTAATGTTATAAATTAATTTTTAAACTAAATAAAATATATTTTGAATAAAATAGATGAATAAAAATTAAATTGTTTCAAAATTCATTAGAAAAATAATAATTTATGATTGTAGGAGCAAGTTAGGGACAGAAAATAGTAACTTTATTTGTAAAAAAAATAGATTTAGGTTTTTTAATTCATAAATTTAATAATAGAAAAAAAATAAATAAAATTTTCAATAGTTAAGAATGTGCTTAAAATACAAAAAAAATCTACAGGCTTTAAAAATACTCTTTACTTTTTAAATTTAATAGTTTGATTAAAAATAATTTATGAAATAAAAATAAGTGTATATTCCATTTTTAAAATATATAAAATATAATTTTGTAATTTAATTTGTAAGCCTCCCAGCTGGATTTGCAATAATTTCCCTCTTTCAAAGGATAACTTACTAACTAAAATCTGCAACTATCAGATATGGTTACAAATCCCTCCCTCCAGGATAAAATCAAATTCCTTAAGGCTGGCAGTGGCACTGGCACTGGCACACACACTCACTCTCTCTTTATGTAGGGATATGCGAAGGGCAATTTAAATTTCGATGCATCTCGTTATGAATTCACGAAATGCCATCGCCCATCGCCCAACGCCCACACTTTCAATGGGCGTGGCCCTGGGGCACATATAGAAATGATTATAAATTATGCAAGAGTGCGACAAAAATGGGCAGGCTCGAAAATGGAACGATTTTTAGTCAAAAAGGATAAGGTTGGGGGGGGATAGTGAGGGGGATCAGGTGTGTGGGTGGGCAGGAGGGGCGTTAGAGGCAATACAAAAGCAATTGTATAATTGCATTTTAATATGATGACTACTGCAGTTTCAATGCCCGCAGCATCAGCAGCAGCATCAGCAGTAGCAGCAGCAGCAGCAGTAGCAGCAGATGTGCCAGAAAATCAGCAAAATTCCCGGCAAAGGCAAATTAATGAGCAAAAGGACGAAATGAAACATAACGCATACTGCATTGGCTTTACAACAATTATTATTTTTTTTTTTGATTTAGTTTTCTAGTTTTCGGTAATAAAAATTCCATTAATGAAAAAGGGAAATTCAAGGGAATTTTTCGGGGAAAAGTCATAAAAAGTGATAGTAAATCATGAATATTTATTTTATTTATTTTTAAATTATTTCTCATATATTTAATTAATTTTAATCTGACTAAATTATCACATTTCCTTTATTTACAAATTTCCCTTCCCTTCAATGACTTTCAAATGCCAAAGCCAATGAAAATGATGGCACTTTGGGCTACGAAAGTTAAACTATTCCTCAGGCATTATGAAGGATATTATATTTTAATATTTTGTATACTAATATGTGTATTAATCTCCACTGCAGAATGCATTAAAACGAAATAGTTCAGGTGGCTAAGCATGAATTTTGCAAAAATTAAGTGTCCAGAGAGATGGAGACAATCTATTGGAGAGTCCTTCAACCAAAAGCGATTCAGAATGCACTCAGGAATTTATTCATTATATGTTTGAGGGCGGGGGGACCGAGGGCAGAGGTCAGGGCGGCGGTAAATAAATGCTTCAGTCTTTAGACTCAAGTCCTGTCTAAATTAATGCCTTCAATTAAAATGCTTAACACTCGTTGGCTCACAACCCGATCAACGCACTTGGTTTCCCAGACTCATTCCACATGCACTGAGAAAAATTATAGATAATTTCCAAAGAGCCCTTATATGTCTCACCCTTATTTCTCTCTCTGTAACCGCTTCTACCTGTCGACGACAGCTTGCGGCTATTGTAACTAGCTGCTTGGGGCCTCCAGATCGCAGGACCTCTTGCTCAGGTTCTCGAGTCCTTAGGCATTCGAAGTGCCGAGTCCCAGTCTGGCATTCTCAGAAGCATTTTGTGGCAACTGTGGTTGGTGTTTCAAATAAAAATTTATGTCAGAAAATAAAATATTTAAAAGGAGGAAAAGTAGGAAAGGTCAAGTCCCAACTCTTTATGAAGAAGTATTTATTTAATTATTTTTTTTTCGTTAAGTCCCCCCTCTATTTCTACCACTGTACCTGAGAGAATTAATTCTGATAATTATAGTGCTGATGATTCATTGAAAATATGCCCAAGAAACCTCCTGGCCGAGCAAAAGCAATCGAGCTGACTGATGCGCTCAACTAATTCGGACAAAAGGAGTTGAGTTCCAGCAGCAAGGGGGCGCCGGAGCGGGGGCCAGGACTTGAAGGATATAAGCCACCAACTGACTGACGTCCGTCCGCATGGATCTGGCACAAAAGGACCACGGACCACGGACCAAGGACCAAGGACCTAGGCAGACAGACAAGTCAGACGAATGTGGCAATAATTTCCAAGTAAACGGTGGGAGTCGAGAGCGCTTCGCTTAAATAAACATTCTGGCAACATGAAATGTTAAATGCAAATTAGTAAATGCACTCCGAACTCGCACGTCTAATGGGTTTTGTTGAGCTTTAACTTTTTGGTTGGCCACTTGGGGTTATTCCTGGCCGAGCACAAAGGGGCCATCGCTCCGGATGGCTTTAAAACGAGTGGATAGAGACCTGCTACATGGGCTTAAAATTAGCAACAAAATAATGGTATTCCAAGGAGGCAACTGTGTGGCAGGTTTAGTGAGAGATTAAGAGGAGAGTGGATTGATTTCCCATTATGGACTATCGGGGAAAACTCTTATTAGACTATAAGGAAATTTTGAATTATTTAAACACAGTTTGTTTGTTTTTCACTAACAGTTGGGCTAGTGCATCTTATATTATATTATTTTGTTTTTTTTTTATATATTATTATTATTCATTAGTATTTAATTTAATTGATTCATTTAAGTATTATTAACTCTTATATTATATCTATTAAATGTGATTTTATTGTTTTCTTCCCATTAATAGCTAATTGTATAAGTCTATCTTATATTATATTATATTATTTTGTTTTATATTACATTTTTTTATGTTATATAATTATTATTTATTAGTATTTATTTTAATTGAAGCTAATTGTATTCTTATATTAACTCTTATATTATATCTATTTAAAGTGAATTTAATGCTTTTTCTCATTAACGGCTAATGATACAAGTCCATCTTATATTATATTATACCATATTATTTTTTCTATATAATATAATTATTACTTAGTAGTATTTATTTGAATTGAAGCTAATTGTAGTACTAAATCTTATATTAAATTATATTATTTTGTAGTATATTGTATTATCTTACATTATTTTATGAAATAAAATCAAATTTAAAGACGGGTAAGTATTTTTTTGTAAATTATTATATAGAAAGTAGTATTATTATATCTTATATTATATTCAATAATTTTATATTATTTTATAGTCTACAGATTTTCATAATATTTGTTCCTTTTGGTCCTTTTCTTGTGACTTAATACAAACAATAACAAAATATCCACTATGTAAGATACTTATTAAGCAATTATGTAAGAAATTATTATGATTGACAATAGTTTTAATTTATTTAATCTATCTTATATTATATTTATAAAATATTTATAAAAAACTATATTTTATTTGTATTGTAAGCTTATTGTTTTAATGTTTTATGCTATCTATATTACTTTTTATTCTATTATATTATACCAACTTCTCCTATCATACTTTATGTTATATTATACTGCATTCTCTCATCTTATATTGTATAATTTTTCCTCACTTAAGCCTAGTTTTGTGACGAAATCCCCTACTATTATGTTTGTCAGCCACGCTCGTGTGCCTCAAAAAGTTGTTTCAGCAAATCGCTGAAAACTAAGCAGAAAGGATATGGATAAAGGACGCACTCATTTCAGGCATCTGTGCTCTGCACTCGACTCTCCAAAGGCGCCAACAATGAAAGCCCAGCTGCAATTTAATTACCTATGCAGGGGGGCGTGGCAGTGGGGGTGGGCGTGAGAGTGGGAGTGGGTGGCTTTTCAGCTACAGTTTTTAGCATATAGTTGCATATTGCCGGATTTCTTTCCAGCCAGCCCTCCCTTTTCCAAGTGACTGGCTTTTCTTCTGTTGCTGCTGTTGCTGTTGCTGTTGTTGTTTCAACTATTGTGAAAATAAAGGGAAAATCGCATAAAAATTTTACTACCATCGAGGGTAGCCCCTACCCCTCCCACCACCCTGCCCTTAACACTTTCCTCTGGGGCGTTCTTGTTGCTCGGGAAACGTGAAAAACGTTCGCATTCTAACAAAAGATGCAACCGCTGGTAAGCTGCAACCGCACTGGACCGCCCCTCGCCGGCACTCGTTGCCTCCCCCTGTCCCTGCCCCTGGACGTCCCTGACCATGCCCCCACGCTTCGCTTAACTAATTAGAGCGTGTGAGAAAATGTGGAAAAGTGCACTAAGAAAAATAACTAAAATATATAAACAATATAAATAATAATTTAAGCAGATTGAATAATATAAATAACTATTAAATATATAATTAAAATATAAAAAATAATTTTTGTATTCATTTCTATTATCAAAACTTATCCTTGAATTATTCATAATTTCCTTAAAAACAAATAATATTTCCATGTGCGTTGAAAGTGGAAATAAAAATAAAAATGCAGTTTCCTCTTTGGCGGGAAACCCTTTCCGATTTGCCGCCATTCTCCGTTGAATTTTCCGCCAGTTTCCTCCATTTGGCGGACTCATTCACTCGTGTCCAGTATCTATCTCTCTCTCTTTCCCTCTCTATGGCCAGCCATCTCTCTCACACCACTGATTTACCGTTGAAATTGTGTTTGAATTATGTATAATTAAATTTCAACATTATTCATGTTCCAAGGCAAAAAATCAGCAGCTGTTTTGGCCAAAAGGACTCTCCAACTTCCATCTGTCAGAGAAGAGTGCAGAAAATATAAAAAATAAAGAAGCAACAATAAAAAAAGGGAATAAAAAGAGGAATTTAAGCAAAAATAAGGGAAAATAATACAAAAGAAAGTTTCCAAGGTGAATGAAAGGATGGGGATTTAATAAGGATACAAGTAATATGATTTAGAAAAAGGGATTTAAACATTTTAAATAAAATATAGAATAAATATTTAGCCTGACAAATATTATAAATTGCTTAATTATTAAGTTAATTATTTATTATTAATGATTTTTTAGTTTATTATCCAAGTAGAGCTGATTTTTAATAAAATAAAAGCTATGGAAGTTATTATTTATAATATTTTAACAATTTAATGAGAGTTTAAATGTTTAAATTAGTTAAAATACAATACAAATTTATTTATTTATTTAAAGCTAAAAAATATTAATAAACTAAGAACTAACTTAGGGCTTAGAGCCATAGCAGCTAAGGCCTTTGGCTAGCAGATCGTCTTGGTTTATGGGTTATGGGTAAAAAATAAATACATAAAAAAATAAAAAAATAATCTTTTGGACGATTAGTCCTTAAGAGATACTTCCTCAATCCAATAGCCTTTATTTTTTAGTTATATCTATATATTTTTAATAAGTAATATTTATAAAACTACCTATTTAATCAACGATAAAATTAATATAAATTAATATAAATATTTAAATACTTTTTAAATATTAAACTACTCCACCCATTCTCCTGTCACAAATAAAAATAAAAACGTATAAGGATATCTTGTAATTAAATTCCTTTAAGAATTTTCGCAAATATTGTGTGCGGTTACCGTTCTCCGACTCTACCGTTCACTTTTCACTAATTAATTCATCGATTTCGCATTCGTTGATGAGCGCTACGGCTTTGGTTCTTTGGATTACGGCCGTACACCCATCCCACACAAACACAAGCACCCACTTACGCATGGCACTCGGATTGGGATCGGATAGGTTCGGTTCGGATACAGAAGTCATAAAAGTAAATATGTCTGGGCATATGTTAAAATATGTTTACTGTTTCAATTTCGTTGTTGGCACGAGAACATAAAGCAAATATCAATTACAGTTCTCTTTGTTTCGTCTTTCGCTGCCCTTTGTTTTTCCCATGTTTTTCGCCAATCATATTTTTTTTGCCTCACTCTCTCGTTTTTTTTGTTATTGCAAGTCCTTGCCCATTTGTTTCGCAGATCCTGCACACACACTGGAAGGCATTAAGGCAATTTATGGGCGTGGCTGAATCATAGGCCTCGTATATTGATTAAAAAAGTCAATTCTCTAAAAAAAGGGATCATTTTAATGGATTTAGGAGGGAAATTTAAGAGAAATTGTTGATATTTTATACCATTATTGGTATTATTTAGTATTTTTTGTATTATATGGTAATATTAGTATTAAAAGTATGATAAATATTATAAATATTTTAATTAATAGTATTACTTATTATTAGTAGAAGGAATAATATATTTTTTAGTATTTTTATTATTATTATTAATTATTTTATTATTAGTAGTATTATTATTACTTATTGTTATTATTACAAGTAGTATTTGTTTTATTTTGTATAATATATGTCATAAAATATAATTAATAGTATTCCTAGTATTATTATTAAAATAATCTTTTAAACTATTAAAAAAAAAGAACCCCTTTTGTAGAGCATTTTGTAATCTATGACATCTCATCGCCATAACTCCCTTATTTGGTTTTTACTTTCCTGCTGCGCCTGCCATTATTTGTTAAATTAATTAAAATTCAATAATAAAAACGTTGAATGCAAACTTTTGGATTAAAGCCACCCAAAAACATAAAAACAAAAACAAAAACAGAAAAAAGGGCGGGCTGGGAATGCAAATTGGAAAAGTGGAAAAGTGGAAAATGGGAAATGTTTATTGGCATAAATAAATAATTGCTCACAAATGGTGCGCAATGGCAATTTGTTTACAAATATGATTAATAAACGTTTATTAAGCGCTGTCTAAGCGAAGTCAGCCCATAATTGCATAAATGTATAAATAAATAAAACTAAAAAATAAATAATTATTTTAAAAAGTAAGTCTGCAAATATAAATATTTTATGTAAATATTTTGATGAGAAATTGCAAATATTTTTAGGCCTAGATTTGAATTATTTGTTTGTTAAAAGCCATAAATATTAATATTATTTTATAATCAACTAAAGTCTATTAAATTACTTAATTTAAAAAAAAAATCATGATTCTTATATACTTCTTACTAATTTCTTGTATTTAAGTCTTAATAATAGCTAGAAAGTATAGTTATATTTTTATTTAAAATATTTTTTTTGTCCTCCCTTGTCCTTCCCTTAAAAAAAAGGGGCCTCTCTATATCCCGGTATGTGTGTTTCAAAAGTATGAGCTCTTGTTGTCGCTTCTTGTGTGCATTTGGCAAATAAACTGTAATTGTAAATAAACATAAATTTTAAAATTATTACCAATACGCTACGCTTTATTTGCAACTTATTTATATGCGTTTTCATATTTTTTTTTTTTTATTATGAGAGAGAGCAAGAGAGAGGGAGGGAGGGGGAAAGAGACATAAATGCAATCGGGAATAATGGATATCGACATGCGATATAAATATTATTCGCTTTCAATATTTTTTTATAAGCACTGGAAACAATTGTATCCATTTTCAATCAAAAATATTATAAATTACATATATTTTTATGCTTAAAAAAGTGATGATTTAAATAAACTAATTATTTATATTTTTAAATATTATTTTAGCTTAAAACTGACTTATTTTTTTGTCTTGATTTTTAAAATTGTATTATTTGCTGTCAACATGGCCCACTGCCACGCCCAACTTTTCTGTCTGGCATTCTCAGCCAGCTTGCTTTATTTTTTATCCCATTTTTTTTATCCAATTTTTATTTATTTATTGTATTTACGCTTTATTTTTGTTGTTTTTGCTGTTGCCACTTTTGCGGATATCATAAATTGGTTCGGCGCGCGACATTTCCCATGTGGAAAATTGAAATGTGCTTTTTTTTGTTCTCATTTTTTTTATCTGGCCTAGAAGCCATTTTGGAAGCCGCCTCCGGAAGTAGGCGGTTACGGTGACGGACGGACTCAAGATGGCAGCTTGGGGAAAATCCGCGAAGGCTCCCAGGAGAAAAGAGAGCCAGGAGCCAGAAGGCGTTCATGAAGAACTTGTTGATGTCCCGAAAGTATCTTAAAGATACAGTTTGTTTTGTTTTTTTGTACTAAAGTTTTAGGTTTAAAAAAAAAATTAAAGTTTAAAGGGGTTTTCTTTGAATTAGGCTGTTGCTTTTAGGTAGTTTTTAGTGATTTTTAGGTGAGAGTGGAATATATTTTACATTTTTAAGGTTTTAAATCCTTTTCTTTGGTTAATTTGTAAGTTAAATAATTGTTAATATTTAATATTGTGCTTATTTTATGAAACAGTTTCGGAGACATAATTTTTTTTACAGAAAATATTTAAAATAGAGACTATATTATATTTAATTTATGGTGATATGATACCCGGTACTCTTCTATTTTGTTTCTTACTAGATTTTTTAAGCTAGATTTTACAATTACTCTTTAAAATAATTAAAATATCCCTTAAAAAATAGTTCTTTTCCATAAATTGTACAAATCACTAGGCCTTTAGGAAAATATATATTTTATAACTCTAAAAACTCCTAAAAACCCTCATTCAAAATAAAAACAAAACAAACTGTAAAGCAGCCACTAAAAATTGTAAATTAAATTTTTTTAATTTTGTGGTTAGAAACTCTTGTATTTATTTCAGGTTGTTTTGTTAGGGTTTTCCGTTTTTGGTTTGTTTAGCGGACGGCGGACAGTGAACTCTACACTGCGAACAGTGTACAGGGTAGAGTGTCCTGTGCCCAGCATCCTGCGAACAGTACCGCCCCATTCAGATGAATGGCCGTCCACTTCGTTTTCACTAAATTGACATAATGACCAAATAATTTTCCAGTTCGATGCGTCGTTATGGCCAGAATCGAGTAGAATTGGCCTGACGGGCAGCCGGCCACGGCCTACACACTCCCTCCGAGTGTGTGTGTAGTGATTGAAATTTTTGGCGGGGGGTGGGGGAGAGTATTTTCAATTTTCGCATATATTTGACAGGCAGGACATTTAATGCAAATGTTCAATTTCAAACGCTGCCAAATTTATTGTGTGTGTCAACATTAATTTGGGGAATCCATGCAGGGGTTTTCGGTTTCGATATCGCGACAATTAATCAAACGATGCAACAGTCGGAGCCATCGAAGGGATAATTTGGCACTTAAAAAGGATAACAGGGCACCGTCTTCAAAACCATTGAAGGGTGTCGCCTAATGTCCTTGTCAAGTGACGAGTCAACTTGGTTCTTCACAAAAAAAGGGGGGGAAGTTAGGAGAAAAAAACGGAAATAAATATAAAATAAAATCAGCAAAGAAACCCTTTTTTTTAGACACGAAACCAAAGCAAAGTCGTTTGTTTTTTTGGGGAAAAGTAAGGCGATTAATAGGAAGGGTATTTTTAAGGGTTAGAGGGGTTTCTTAATAAAAAATATTTAAGAATTTATTTAAATAATAAAATAGTAATCTACAGCCAATAATAATTATTATAAACTTTATTTTTTAAATTATTTTAAATAATATTCTTAGACTAAGAGTTGAAATTCTTACTTCCTAGAAGCTTATGCTGAAATATCCTTAAAATCTAAACTCTCTTTAAAGAGTATCTTAGAGTTGTCTTCCACAACTCTTTCTTAGTTTTTCCCTTTTTTTTTGTCCTTTTCAAAGCTTTTCCTCCGCCAGGACAAAGTCAGGCAGCCATTGGGGACAGGACTGAGTAAAAGTTCCATTTATCAATTGATTGACTAGATAATTGCCAGCAAAGTGAAAGATAAGCAGAGGACGGGAGACAGGGGACTGGGGACTGGGGATGGCACTGCCAGGACTAGTTACTAATGATCCTTGAGGCCTAATCAGTAAACTTTCCACTAAAATGGAGTTCTCTATTAGTTAAAAGCCAACAGAAAAAGCAAAAAAAGGAGAAAAAATATATGTGAGGGCTTAAAAAATGGCAAATGCCGGTCGTCTGACAAACGCAGGCCATAAAGCCATAAATGTCGGGCCATAAATTATGCCGCTAAGGGTGGCCAACACACACACTCAAAAAAAGAGAAAAAATGGTAAAAAGTGTTTGCCGTTGTTGGCCAATCGGTGACATGTGTGAAAATGCACTTTACTGTCACTTGAATGTTTGATGGCAGTGCCATTCGGGCCAATATGCGGAAAGGACTCACAACTCGCAGGACTTTAAGCCGCCCAGAGAGCTTAGGCACTTCATTGATTCGCGATATATATTTTTTTAAACAATATTTCATACTCGTGTTTCAAAGGGATGGGGGTTTCATATTTAAGGGGAAATCAGGGAAGATTTTAAACATTAATACTTTAAACTTTAATACTTAAAATTACAAGAAAAATAATATATTTATTCAATTATTTATTTCTAATAAAAATTTTTATTTTAGAAAGAAATCTTACAAGAGTCTCAGCTATAATTATAAGGATATATTATATATATTAAATTATTTATTTATCCTTTTCCCCTTTTCACTTCCAAAAATTTTAATTTAACAAGACTTTGTATTAAATAATTTAAACTAAAGAAATTATATAAAATATATATATATTACCATAATTCCATAGTCTTTTATTTTTAAATAATTATAAATATTAAATTTTAAAGGCAACAGGGCGTATGAGCATTTTGAAAAAATTAAGTAGTCTGGAAATGCCTAAAAAGGAATTCAAAAGAGGCTTAAAATGTCAATATTTTTAGTTAAGCTTAAAGAAGTTTTTAACTAAATCTTTTCTTGAATATTTTATGTATAAAATATTACTCTTATTATATATTTTTTATTTAATAAAAAATAAGTTAAAGCCACTGGAGTGTCTGGTGTTGTTGACTGACCGACCCGACCGCCGCCAAAAATAATTGATTCACTTAGCATTCCCATCAAGTCTGCATTGTCCGGGCGACACCTTGGTCAGTTTGGTCCCAGACCCACACCCCCCTTCCCCTCTGGTTGGGGAAAGGCTTTCTCCTGCTCCCCCACCGCCCCCTTTTGGCACCCGTCTCGATCTGTCGCCGTGATAGAGTGCCGCGACACTGAGTAATCTATTTTGTGTGCGAGACTCGCACGCGTTCCCCACCCACCAAAGTGCCAAAGCCACCCACTACCTCCCTTCCCCTCCCCCGCCCACTACAATGTGTGCGGAAGGCACTCTTCTAACACACTAATAATGGCATATAAAGTCGCTCGCACACGTCGTCCTGCAAGTTTTTGGCTGTTGTACGTTGGATGCTGGCTTTCTTTTCCTTTTTGTTTTTTTTTTGTGCCGGGCTTTTTCTGATTTCTTTCTTTACTTTCTTTTTTTTTTTGTTGTTTTTTGTATTTTTTGGGCATGAGTCTCTTTTGTTTTTGGCGTTTTTACAACATGGCCAGCATAACAATGTCGCAGCAAACGAAAAATTGCAAGTGGACACATGAATTATGTGCAGCACTCGAGTTAAACAACCGCCGGGCGTGGCCCCTGTAGCCCCGATACCTATAGCGCTCCACTCTCCTCCACCCTCCCACCCTTTATGCCAGACACCTCCTTGCCTCCTCCGCCTAAAAAAGTAAAGGCAACTCCACTTGGAGAATAATTCCATGCATTATATTAGGGAGCTTTTGATTTGGGTTTAGATTATAAATAATAGTTTATTATATTAAGAATTTGCCAATTTTTTATTATTTTTTGACATTTTTTATTTTTTTTTGGTATTCTTTGTTGGCAAATAAGGTTTATTAAAATAATTATTAAATTAAAAACAATTAAGAAGTTAAACAGGAAGCTTATAATATTATTTTAAATAGTATTTCATTTAATAATATTTAATTTTAGAATAAGAATAGCTTGAAAAATAGCTTAAAAATATATAATCCCTAGCCTAACCTTTACAAATAATTTTAAATATTATAATAATATAGTTCTGAATAATATTGTTATAATGTAACATTTTTAAGAATAAATATTATTTATTTGTTATTATTATTATTTTTTAAAGAAACTAAAGTAATAATCTCAACAAGCCTTCCCTCTTTTAAATCTTTCAATATAAAAAAAAGTAATAAAAATATATCATAAAATGATTAATAATTTAAAAAAAATGTAATAAATAATAGTTATAGTTGTAACAATTAAAATAGTTATTAGATTTATTTAAATATTCTTTGAAATATTTAACCTTCTTGCCTCAAACCTACCTCCAACTCTTCTCATTCAACCTTAAGAGAACTCTCCCATAATGAAGTGTATATTTTCTTTGAGTGTATTCACTAAATGCACGAGTACTCAGTGAGTTTCTTTGCCCCCCTCCAGTGCCTCGATGGGGGAGGGGAGTTGCGTCGGGTGTGGGTGTGTGGGTGGTGTATTTTTTATACACACATGTGCTCGGTTTTTGTTGGCTGCCCATTGGGGACGCGTTAGTGGTCCGTGGCTGGGTCCAGGATGTGGATGTGGAATATATATGGGCGGAGAGATATAGAAGAGGGGGGAGCGGAGAGGAGGGGGTCGGGACTTGCCAGTTCCCGAAGACGGAGAAGATGAAATGGCAGCGAGATGTGAAGTGGAGTACAATGTTGACTTCACCCGGTTTTGGCTTGTTTTGGAGGTCACTAACACAAACACACACACACTTACAATACACCAAGGGGGGGCTGCCATTGGGGAGTTGGCTTTGCGGGTATTAAATTATACATCATTTTGCAACAAATGATGGTCGTTACGTCGCTCTATCCACCGTCTCACAGAAACAAAAAAAAACCAACGAAAACCTCAAAAAAAAAAGGAAACAAACTCAAACCCGAAACCCAAAATGTTCATCCAGCCAATCCTGCTGCGTATTTTTCCTTTTGTTTCCGGTTCCCATGTGGCCCAGGCCTAGACCTTAGTCCTTAAAGGGGGGCAGAGAGAAAGGCATTAGGCATTTGAGAATGAAGTCAGGACAACTGACAATCGAATAAAAATTTAAAGAGGTTTTAATTGAAAGGGAGCCTCTCACTCTCTCTCTTACTTAAATAAAATAAAATATAAATAAATAAACTATCCAGAAAATATAAATAAAATATTCCCTCAACCATTATTAACTTTAAATCCTAGTTGCTCTCAAAATCAAAGTTCAACACTTTCAAGGCATTAATGAACTCGCAAGCAACAGAAAAAAATAAAAAAAATGGATTAAAAAAAAAGGGCAACCTTTGAGGCCCTAAAAACACACACAATTTACCCAACCAGTTAATAAAAATAAAAGAATCTGTGACGGCGTGTGGCTGGCAGTTGATTTAATTATTTTTAGAGCGGCGGTTGCCGAGCGAGAGAAGCTCTAAATGATTCAAGTTGCGAATACAGGAAGGCATATAATCGATCTTAATTACATTTGTATGCCCTGGCTGCTGCCATTGGGTTAAGTATATATATACTACCTACATAGTGGGTGCGTGCGTGTGTGTACTCATACATTTGCACGACTTCCGCTTCCGTCGAGCGATTAAGGCATTATGGCATCAGCATCGACATCGGCATCTCCCCATCGTCTTGGGGCGCATTTTATGGCTCTGAATTGAATTGCTTTGAATTGCAATCGCTTAAAATGGCACTCATTCACACATATACGCCATTACCCACACTCAGACTCAGACTCAGACTCAGAGTCATAGCCAGACTCGGGGCCATGGCACTCACGCGTGTATGGCTTTTCATCGCCACTCTCGGCTCACATTTTAATTATGGCTGAGCGAATTAATAACAATTTGTTGTGAAAATGGCAAAGCTGATTAATTTATGTTTGCCGTCGCAACGTTCTTATCATGTTGTTTCATTTTTTTCTCTTTTTTGTAGTTTTGTTAATAAGCTCTCTTTTTTTAATATTTAAACATATGTAACTACAAGCTTATTTAAGTCTTTCATTAATTAGATCAGAAAGTATTAGCTTTGAAGTGAAAAACATAAATTTCTGTCTAAGTCACGGTCGCCATAATGTCACGGTCGCCATATGTCACGGTCGCCATATGTCACGGTCGCCATTTAAAAAAATGTAAATAAATCATTAGCCAACTAAATATTCCAGAAATTATAACCAAATCCCATTTAAACTTTACGAAGTAGAGAAAGCCACGCAAGCATATCCTTGAAGCATCCTGGCAAGTCCTGCTGATGTGCATTATTTCGATTATAATTCGCAGCATCCTGCATTCAAATATCGAATGAATGTCGAACTGACTGAAGCGCCCCATCGTCCCAGCTATCCCCCAGAACTGCCTCTGTTTTCCGGTTAGCCGTTTGCTCCTCCATTCATTCGTTTGCTGTAATCAATTGCATGTGGCTATTTTTGGTTGAAAGCAGCAGAGCAGTAGAGCAGCAGAACAGGGGCGGTGGTGCTGGTGGTGGTGGTGGCACGGGTGTATGGCATTGTCCCGTCGTCAGGCAACAACGCATCACCACCCATGCGACCATCCCCGAGCCACCCATCGTTCCATATTGCAATACCGCCATGCGAGGTGGCCTTAACTAGAGATGTTTATTCGAAAAAAGAAGAAGGGATTACTTTTCAGAGTAGAGTATAAGCTCTTGTCACGGTCGCCATGTTAGTGCTTAGAACACTTTTCTTTTAAATTTCATAATCCAGGACATAATTATGTGAAAAGGAAAGAAAATATCTAGGAATTAGAGTTTATATTTAAGAAGTTTGAAGCTTGAAACCATAAACTAAAAGCTAAAAATGATTATTGGAAGTAAAGTTCAACCTCTTTTCACGATCGCCATGTTTTTTTTTAAAGCACTTTTCTTTAAAATTTTATAATTATTTAAATAGGAAAGATAAGATATAGGAATTAGAGTGAATTTTTTACAAATAAAATGCCTAAAACTATAAATAAAAGCTAAATTATTAGATTATTGGAAGTAAAGTCCAACCAACCTCATAATTATATCGATAATTGTGCCATCTCTAGCCTGGCAAACTGGACCACTGGACCAGGACATGTGTGCCAAGGAGCGGGACATAAAAGGGCGAGGGGTTGTGGCTGTGGATGTGTGTGGGAGGCAATGGCTGTGTGTGGAAGGACCAACCGCTGTGCGAACCTTAAATGAAACATTCAACGCTGCAAATTGCAATAAGCCGGAACAAACCGAAAGAACTCCGATGGAAAGGAAAGTAAATGGGGCGCTGTCAGTGGGTCTGGGAGAGTAGCATTTTCGGGACATATGGATGGTGCATCAGGGCCTGGGCTGAGGCAGGGGAGAGGGGAATCCCTGGGCTACATGCAAGGCATACCACCTGATGGACAGGTGAGTGGTCGAATGAATGTTTGGCCACCGCCACTTGCCATTCAAAGCATTCAATAGCAAACTCCATTCCAAGGATTCCATTGTTTGGCGAAGGGAATCAGTTGATTAAAAGCTGAGACCAGATATGATCACATGAGCTTATAAAGGACTTTACAGCTAGTTGAGTATTGGTTTCTGGTTAAAAACTATCATAAATAGTTATTCAATTAAGGTGCTATTAGTTCATACTAATATTTATTAATTTTTATTAAATATTTTCTTTAAAAGAAGACTTTGTCTTTCTTCAAAACAGACAAAGTTTCATTCAAAAATAAAATATATATTTTTTTTTTTAAAGAACTTATATAGTAGTGCAGTCTCTTAGTCCATTTTTTCAGGCTAGCCCTGGTTTTATTTTTTTTTTGGCTCCTCCCACAAAAAGTCCTTTCACACAACCACTCACACACACACATACACACTGAGAAAAAAACAAGCAGACAGACAAAGGCAGACAGATGCAGGCAACGTAGCGGAAGTCATAAACAATTTTTATGTTTTCACATTTCAAGTGAAATTCATTTCGCGTTTTTCTTTCCTTTCTTCTCCTTCTCTTTCTCTTTTTCTTTTTCTTTCGTTTTCTTTTTGTTGCTGTTATGGCTGCTGCGCTTTATGGATTTCAATTTCTTATTCTTGTCCGTGCATGCAACAACATGTACTTATCCATACGAACCATATATTACCCACATATTTATTTTTTTTTTTTTTATTTTTTATTTCGGGTCACCCCCCAAAAAAATGGAATTTAATTGCCCGAAAGTAACGGAAATCGGAGTGTCACCTGCTTGGCCAATAAAAAGCAAAGAGAGGAGCTCCTCCCCAAACCTCAAAATTTGCTAAATTTGCAAAAAAAAAAATAAAATAAATATGTAGGGTGGCTTAAAATTAACAATTTACTTGCCTCGCAAGTGGCAGGCACTTTTCCCGCCACCCCCCAGGGGGGATTTTCTACCAAATTGATGCCCTTAATGAGCTTAAATGGCTCACGAGACATATATATTCAGTGCGCCCCGACCTCCCGACATCCACGGGGCTGCCCGGCTCAGCCAAAAGTTGGGCCCAAAGTGCAAGGACCCTCCAATTTACCTACCCGGCGTGGCATTACCCCCTCCACATCCTTTTTGGGTCTTTCTTGGGCTTTATTAGCCGCTGACTCAGCAGGAATTGTACATTTTCTTCTTCTTCAATTGGATTTCTTTCAAACAAGTGGGGGCTAAGTAAGAGGTTCCCACAGACAGCTACCTCGATATACAAATCTTTTAAGATATCCTTCTCTAGTAACGGATAGGAATTGGCAAAGATATTGCCTTCGATCGGGGTCATATGGGGCTCCCCATGCATTTTTCAATATTTTGAAGGGGACTCCCCAAAAAATTTGAGAAAAAATCTGAAAAATATTTTGTTTCCAGATTTTTGTGCAGATCGATGGAGAATCGTCCTACGAATCTTTTAAGGTATCCCTTTCAAGAATCGGATGGGAATCGGCGGATATATAGCCTACGATCGGGGTCATATGGGGCTCCCCATGCATTTTTCGAAATTTTGAAGGGGACCCCCCAGAAAATTTTGGAAAAAATCGAAAAAATATTTTGTTCCCAGATTTTTATGCAGATCGATGGAGAATCGTCCAACGAATCTTTTAAGGTATCCCTCTTAAGAATCGGATGGGAATCGGCGGAGATATAGCCTTCGATCGGGGTCATATAGGGCTGCCCTAGTTTGTTTTCGTAATTTTCTAATTTCAAAAGTCTCTTTCAAATAATTATGATTTCTTGAAGGCCTTCCCGAATACCTCCACTATTTTCCATTCCATTACCATTAGCTTTTAGAATTTATTATTTATTTTAGTGTTTTCCTTTTTTTTTCCGAGAACCCGCCACTAATTTCCACAAACGAAAACCAAAAGAAATAATCTAAAAAAAGGAAGAAATGACCAAAAGGCGAAACCCGAGGAAGAGTCCTTTGTGAAGCCGGCAAGGCAAGGACTCTCGTTCAAAATCCTGTGTAGGCAAATGAAAGTTGTTTGGCCATGATGTCTGCATTGCATCTGAAAATGGCAAGGAGCAGGGGGACAGGGGGTCAGAGGTCACAGGGGTTGACTGTTTGGGGATGGAGAGGCAAGTGCAACACGCTCTGTTGTAGCTCATTAAGTATGTGTCATTGAGTGCAAAACAGTGAGAGAAAATAGGGGGTGTTTTAGGGGAGAAATTATTAAAAAAGTGTTAAGAGATTTAAAAATAAAAATATATATTTTTTTAAACTTTAAAACAAAAATCTTTTATCATAAAGTTAAAAAGGTTTAAGAACTGTCTTGGACTTACCATCACATTCTCCATCAAAGTCCCTTCGCACACACTTTTTCTTGCTGTGGGCTTGAGTGTCCTGCGCCAAGTGCGACAATTTAAAACATAATGCAAACTAAATGAAAATGCGGCAACCGAGGAGCGGGCACAAAAGAATTTTTAAATATCTTGCGCCCCCAACGAACCGGAGACAACCAGGTTCCTGATGACCAGGATTCCGAAGCCGGGTAGCTGGGTAGCCAGGAGCCAGTTGGATTCCAGGCAAAAAGGACTCTGGGATTCAGCATCCTGCATCCTGAATCCAGGAGCTCTATGCGGTCAAAGGGGCAAAGCTAACTAAGCATGCCACGCCCCCTCGCACACATACGTAAAGCCCCTCTTGTTGCAACCGCACTTTTCTGTCTTCACTTCTTGGGGCTTCTCGGTCTTCTCTCTTGTGTTCTTTATATATTCCCCGGATTTTATCCTTTTTTTCTCTTTCTGTGGCATGCGAAACGGCAAACGGAAATGAACTCTTTAGTAAAGTGTTTACAAGCCAGTGGGTGGAGTGGAGTGGGTGGGTGGTGGTGTCTGGCTCTCGGGGGGCGGACAAAATTAGAAGAAAGCCAAGAAAAATCCGGAAAAACCATGAAACTAAACAAAGAAAACTAATGTCTGCACTTTCTGATGTCAGAATTGTGAACCGTTGACTTGCAAATCACTTTACAACACTGGACATGTCGATTTTAACAGAGAAAGCTCATGTTAAGCTAATGTTAACTGTATATCAGTTAACATAATGTTGGTTAAGTGTTGAAAAGGTGTATTTCTTCACTTTGCAACACTTGATTGTTGTTTAAATCGAAGATTATGGTCAGCATTTTTTATTAAAGTTGGTTTTGATTCAAAATTGTTTCTTGTTTTGGTTTAAGGGATTAGATTATATTAGAACCGTTATTAAATAGTATTTTTAATGATGTTTATTTATATATTTAGTAATAAATATATATTTTTTTTATGCTTAATTATTAAATATTTTGCATGGAAGCTCGAATATTAAAGCACTTAGTTACTATTCTCCATAAAGAAAAGCTCAACTGTGCTTAGATTTCAGTTTTTTAGAATGTTTATTGCTTTTTAAGAGAAAGTTTGTTAAAAATAAGTGGAAGATCAGCATTAAGAAAGCAAATATTAATGAATTGTATCCATTTTTGGCAATATAAAGCTATTTCTTGGCATAGCTTCATGATTTTCTTGTCGATTTCAAAAATTTTTTAATTCGAAACATAATAATTATGAATTTCAATATCAAATAAGAAATATTTTAGCCTCAAAAGTCTTCTGAAACCCTCCTCCTCCAACAAATAAAACAATATTTGGTTGATTGCCATCTTACTTTTTTATTTTTATTAAAAAATACTAAATAAAAACACTGAAAAAAGTGTCACCCCCCTAGCCCCTCAGGTTTCAATGAAAGTGTGCCCTGCCCGACTAGGCATTTCTCAAAAATATCACCTCTGGGTCGGCCATGTTCCTTCACTTCCGAAAGCTGAAAACTCTTTCACTTTGCCTTCAGTCGTAGACCGAACCACAAGTACGTCCCAAAAAAACAAGAAAGTGAGTGATTTAGAATCGAAAATGTCTGACAATAAGCCGTGGAGTGAGTTGGGTTCCTTGAGGGACCTAGTAGTGCCGCGTTCGGAAATGAATCTGCCTGGCTTCGAGGGCCATTCCGAGGGTCCTTCGCCGGACAGGCGTTTGCGAAACGCCGTCAGACCACCAGGTGGTAAGTTTTCCAGAAACTTCTGGGGGTTTTCTTTCCATCTTTTTTTTTCTTCGATTCTGGATGAACGTTTTGTGACAAATTGTGCCTCAAATCCCGTCTAGGAGAGTCGTTTGGTAATGAGAACGTGATGCCGCATCCGAGTCCGAATCCGAGTCCGATTCCGGGCCCGATTCCCGGTCCCAGTCCCAGTCCGGGTCAGGCTCGGTCCATGAACCCATTTGCCGCCCACGGAGGGGCTCATGCTCGTGGCGGCTTCCAGCCGATGGCGGAGGCCCTGCCGCCGCGTCGTTCCAGGAACTCCAACTATTCCATGAACCGTCGCATGCAGGCAGAAGGTGAGTCTCCCGTAGGATTCTAGATTCTACATTCTAGAGCTTAAAGGTTAGGTTGTGATTTTTTGGGCTTCCCGTTACAATATTTTTTCTTCCCAACTGCCCCCCCCCGAAAACCGTGTCCCCCCCCCCCCCCCCCCCCCCCCCCCCCCCCCCGCAAACAGGTTCCAATTATAGCCAGTTCCAGCGCCCGCCCCTCATGCCCTACAATAATCGTGCCGAGGGCGAAGAAGAGTTGCGGAGCATTTTTCTGCCCGGCATGGATCCGACCACAAGCCACCGCGAGGTCTTCGAGTACTTCTGCCGGTTCGGGCCCCTGGAGCAGGTGATTGTGCGCAGCGGCAAGGAAGGCAGCGGCTTTGCGCTCGTCCACTTCCACAACAGCGGCTCCATGCGCAGCGCCATCGCCTGCAACCCGCACGAGTTCCGGGGCAGGAGGGTCTACTGCCGGTCGGCCGACAGGCGGGACAAGCCGAAGAAGCAGAACGGGTGGAACGGCCCGCCGCGGCCACGAGGCCAGAACATGACTCGGCAGAACGGGAACGTGACGCAGCAGAAGACCCAGCCTCCGGCCAGGGGGGGACGCCAGGGGCCAGGTGGCAACGCTGCTACTGCTCCCATGGGTGGCAGCACTGCTGTTGTTGGTGCTGGTGCTCCCATGCCCATGAGTGGCAACGCTGCTGGTGCTTTTGCGGCCATGAGTGGCAACCCTGCAGGTGCTTCTGCGTCCATGAGTGGCAACACTCGTGCTCCTGCTGCTGCTCCTGTACCCATTGACCCTGACATGCCGTCGACCAGCACGGGAATTGTGAGTTCCGGCGACCGCTATACCAGATTCACGCGATCCATGACCAGCCAGGCCAGGCAGGGCGGTGGCCCAAGCCATGTCGCCGTGCAGCCGGCCCTGGTCAAGAATCCCTTTGCCGCTAAGCCGAAGCCATCGGCCGATAAACCGAAACCAAAGCCATCGGCCGATAAACCGAAACCAAAGCCATCGGCCGATAAACCGAAACCAAAGCCATCGGCCGATAAGTGCAAGCCGCCAGCCGATAAGTCCGACAAGCCGAAGCCACCTTCTGATAAGCCCCAGGCAGTGCCGAAGCCGAAGCCGAAGCCCAAGTCCAAGACGCGAAGGGCTCCCCGAGTTCCGCTTCGGCGCTCCGAGCGTTTGCGGAAGCGGATCCTGAAGAAGGCCGCCGCAGTCTCCGCAGCAGCCAATCCCCCGCAACCGGCCGTGGCAGCAGCCAACCCGCCACAACCGACCGTGGCAGCAGCCAACCCGCCACAAGCGGCCAACCGACCAAGAGGGGAGAACCGGCCCAGAGGGGAGAACCGACCACGACGGGCCAATCAGCCGGGGCGGACCGGCGGCCGGCGGAGATCGGGCGCCAAGCGGCGCAAGTCGTCCAAGAGGAGTGGCCGGGTCAGGAAAGCTCGTAAGGTCGCCATGAAACGGGGAGATCGCAATTACTTATATTCACTTATTCCTGCAGAGCGGATACCGCGCTGGACCCTGCGGCTGGGCAGGGCCTTTCAGTCCGAGGAGAAGAAGAAGGCCTTCGAGAGGGGAGTCGCGCCAGCGGCCGCGGCACTGACCACGCTCCGCACCCTGCGGATGAGCGTCCGCACGACGGCCAGGACGGAGGCCAAGAATAGTATTAAGAAAGCTAAGGCTACGGGGGAGAGGGCTGGCGAGCCGATTGGTGCTTCAGGTGCAGGATCAGGACCTCTTCCTTCCCCATCGCCTGCTGTCACTCCCGACCTGGTATTTGCTTCTGGGCCGCCTCCCCAGGTCCCCCGCCCCCCACCTCTTGACTTTGTTGCTCCTTCGGGACCTCATCTGGCCTTCCCCAATCCTGGACAGCTCTTCTCACCAACCACTCCGCCACCGCCCGTCGTGGCGGGATCTTCTCAAGCTAGATCCTTGGTTTTTGCCAATCCCGGGCATCATATTCCGCCATATCAAGCATCCTGTCCTCCTGGGAATCCGCCTCCATCGTCAACTCCTCTGAATCAAGTCGTGGCTGGATCTCCTCAAGCTGGGTCTGTGGGCCATGGGCCGCCGACAGGACCTCATCAAGTTTTCCCCAACCTGCTGGGGCCTCTCTTTTCACCGTCCACTCCCCCGCCCATCGTGGTTGGATCTTCTCAAGCCAGATCCATGGGCATCCCCATCCCGGGGGATCTGTTTCCAACATCGATTCCTCCGCCCGTCGTGGCAGGATCTTTTCAAGCAAGATCCATGGCCAGATCGCACCTGGTGTTCCCCAGCCCTGGCCACCCTACCACCCTCGCGGCCTACGGGAATCTCATCCCAACATCGGCTCCACTGAACCAAGTCGTGGCTAGGACTACCTCCCTAGTCTTCCCCAGCTCTGGGCACCTTTTTCCACCACCACCTCAACTCCTGGCCGGATCATCTCAAGCGCCCGTGACTCCTCCAGAGTCCCCGCAAGTGTTTGCCAGCTCTGGACGTGTCATTCCACCATTCTCCCCGCAGACTCCACCCCCACCCATCTTCAACTCCCCAGTGAACGCTGGCCCCGGAGGCTTTGGTTATGCCGCACCATCTCCACTCCATCAAGCCCCGGAAGTGATAGCGCCCCCTCTCGTGGTGGTGCCGCCCGATCCAGTTCCCGCCATCCCCACCTGGCTGGATCTCCTCCAGGCCGTGAATGCTGCCCGTGGCGGCGGCAGCCCCGATTCGTTCTCGAGCTCAGCCTCCAGCAACGCCTTGCAGATAGTCACCTCGCCGGAGCGGAGCCTTCCGAGCTCCCCGAGTTCGGTCGAATCCATTCCGGCCTCCAACCAGGTCCGAAGCTATGCCTCCTCTGGATCATCCGCCTCTTCAAATACCTCTCCGATTCCATCCAATCCGAGTCAAGCCCAGGCCGGAGTCTTGCCACATCCGGGTCGCTATTCCCAGGCCCTCAATGTTGTCACTTCCCAGGGTCCACCTACCTCAAGACCGTCCGTCACATCCGGACCCGGACTATTGTCCGTCTCGCGTCCCAGCACGGCCATGCAACCGCCGCCGCACAACAGTGGAGTTTTCCCCCATCCCCACCAGCAGATGGTGGCCAGGCCGGCTGGGTTCTACCTCGAGACCCTGCCATCGGAGTCCACCCAAGACAGGGGGCCACCGGCGAGGCCCCTGGGCCGGGTCAATGATCCCCGCTTGGGCCGGGTCAACGATCCCCGCTTGGCCCGGCTCGGTGGTGGTCGTCGCGATCCTCCTTATGCCCAGAACAGCACAGATCCCAGGCGCCGATCAGTACCAGTTCGGGGAACACCCTTTTCCATTCCACTCCCGACGGCCCCGTTGCCGCACTCCCTCAACCCTGAGCCACCAAGTCGCAGCTCGCACGCCGCATCGGTTAGGAGGGGCTTCAGGTCCATGTCTAGATTTACTTTAAACTGTTACACCAATGTCGAGGAGTACAAGATGTCCAAGAAGTATGTGCCGCTGGGCGAGGAGGAGAAGAAGAAGCGTCCGACAGTAAAGGAGTTTTTGGAGAAACAGTACACCGATGAGCTAGTTTTCATTTCAGGCGCGGATCCGAGGCAGAGGCACTTGGACGCCCGCAACGAGTTCTGGCGCCAGGTCCCCAACGCCGGCAAGTGGCAGGACCTGAAGACGGTTAGGCAGTCCTTTCCCTCATTCGCGGCGCCCGCAGACAAAGAATCGCACCAGGCTGCCAATAAAGTCCACTTGCCACTCTACACTCTGAAGCTTAATGCACAGATGCGGCTGGAAGTCCTCGTTCAGGAGAGTCCGGAAGCAGTTGGGTCAGAGGGCGCTGGGATTGGGGCACCTCAGCAGAGCAGAGACCCAAAAGCTATTCCGAATACTCCGCCACAATGTCCGATTCTCTCCAGTCTAAGTCCAGGTCTTATCTCTTCCATTTCAGCCTCAGCAGCGAGAGAGGATGACCCGGAAAGGGTATCCCCCCAAGTTACTCCTCCTCGAGGTTCCGTTGTTGTGAAGGAAGAGGCCTCCGAGGACGAGCAGAAGCCAGTTAAGAAGGAGATGGACCCAACACACAAGGTAGAGACTTTAGATCGCTTTGTAGAGCCTTTAGCTTGGTCCCCTTTCCCAGCGAAGACTCCCAAGCGGGAGCATCTTGGAAGCTATTCTTCCGAAGAGTCTGACATAGAAGAAGTCACATTCAAGGAGGAAGCTTCGGATGACGATGAATTGCCTAAAGATTGGTCTCCTTTCCCAGCAAAGCCTCGCAAACCTCTTCATAGTAACCTCGAAGACTCTTCCTCTGAAGAATCTGACATTTCTATTGATTTCTCCTCGTCAGAGGAGCTGGAAGAAGAAGTGACATTCAAGGAAGAAGCTTCAGGTCCAAAGCTCATAAACTTGTCCGAGAGCGAGAGCGACTCCTCCGATGATGAAGTGGACAAGGCTTATAGGACCACTAGATATCTCAGGGGCTATACCTACTATAGGATCCCCAAAGAGGAACCTCTCGAAGATGGCCATGATGAGAAGAGAGCTGCTGGTGGTGGCTCCGAGATAAGCCCCGACGAGAAGCCAACTAGTCCAGTTCCTCCGACTCCCACGTCCGATTCGAATAAGAAGGACCCGAAGCCCGAAGCCTGCACTGCCCGACCCACACACGGTGAATCTTTCAAGTACAAGGGGGCATTGGCGTATCACCCAAAGCCTTTCCCACCAAAGCCTCGCAAACCTCTTTATAGTAACCTCGAAGACTCTTCCTCTGAAGAATCTGACATTTCTATTGATTTCTCCTCGTCAGAGGAGCTGGAAGAAGAAGTGACATTCAAGGAAGAAGCTTCAGGTCCAAAGCTCATAAACTTGTCCGAGAGCGAGAGCGACTCCTCCGATGATGAAGTGGACAAGGCTTATAGGACCACTAGATATCTCAGGGGCTATACCTACTATAGGATCCCCAAAGAGGAACCTCTCGAAGATGGCCATGATGAGAAGAGAGCTGCTGGTGGTGGCTCCGAGATAAGCCCCGACGAGAAGCCAACTAGTCCAGTTCCTCCGACTCCCACGTCCGATTCGAATAAGAAGGACCCGAAGCCCGAAGCCTGCACTGCCCGACCCACACACGGTGAATCTTTCAAGTACAAGGGGGCATTGGCGTATCACCCAAAGCCTTTCCCACCAAAGCCTCGCAAACCTCTTCATAGTAACCTCGAAGACTCTTCCTCTGAAGAATCTGACATTTCTATTGATTTCTCCTCGTCAGAGGAGCTGGAAGAAGAAGTGACATTCAAGGAAGAAGCTTCAGGTCCAAAGCTCATAAACTTGTCCGAGAGCGAGAGCGACTCCTCCGATGATGAAGTGGACAAGGCTTATAGGACCACTAGATATCTCAGGGGCTATACCTACTATAGGATCCCCAAAGAGGAACCTCTCGAAGATGGCCATGATGAGAAGAGAGCTGCTGGTGGTGGCTCCGAGATAAGCCCCGACGAGAAGCCAACTAGTCCAGTTCCTCCTACACCCACGTCCGAATCGAATGAGAAGAAGGACCCGAAGCCCGAAGCCTGCACTGCCCGACCCACACACGGTGAATCTTTCAAGTACAAGGGGGCATTGGCGTATGACCGCCTTAAATGTCCTGCAGGACGCGGCACTGCCGTGGGTACACTCCTTTCCGATAGCCCAGCCAACACTTTCAGTCCAGCACAGGGGGGTCATGGGGCACAAGGGACAAAGTATTATCCGAAAGAGGTGGCAGTAGACGAGGCAGCTGAGGCATTAGATGTTAAGGTTGAGGAGAGAGAGGAAGCCCCCATTGTAATCGACGATGATGAAGTCATCGATGTAGACGCGTTAGAAGACGATAAGGCGATTAGAATCGATAGCGAAGTAATAGTAATCGAAGACGACGAACAAGGACAGTCAGAAGAGGGCCTAGGTGGAGGCAGGTTAGAGAAGAATAGGGATTCCGACTCTCCTGAACACTTGTCGCAAGAGACCCTCAGGGGTCTCAAAGAATTCAAAAGCTGGTACGATTCTTTAACCCAAAGTGAAAAGGCGATCTTTAAGAAGAAGGATTTGTTGACGAAGATGAAGCAAGAGAAGAATACTGTAGGACACTATCCTAGTCAGGACTCGAAGCCGAAAGACAGTAAGGTGAAGCTCACACTCGATGCCGAGTCGTTTACAGAAAGGATGGGACCTAGGACCCAGTCAGACTGCCGAGCCAAACTGTTAGAGGGCAGCGCCCCGAAAGGTAAGCCATGTCCTTTTCAGAATCAGATAGAGCAGCCACAGAGATTGTCTATGCCAGCCAAGTCCCTTACCGACGAGATGTGCGTCTGGGCCAGGTCCTTCAAGACGGAAATGGTACTTCAAGTGCCGAGGCACTCGCTGGCTGATATTTTGGGGGGCAGCGGTGCAAAGGCTGGAAAGGATTCTGAATTGGTCATCAAAGAGGAGGCTTCTCAGAAGAATAGAAGCTATAGGCAGTATCCTTACCATAGCGGGCAGGTGGGACCAATCTTCAAGGCTTCAAGGGATAGTGGAGATCCTGAATCTATTAAAGCGGAGACTTGCCACACAGACAAGGCACATCATTCCAAGTATAAAGGCTATAGGCACTATCCCTATCAGAAGGTCCTGCCTGTCGCTAATGAAATGGAAATCAAAAAGGAACCTCCTCCGTCAAATGAAGTTGGAAATCCTAGCACCTTGCGTTCTAATAGCTTGAAAGGCACTTTGAAAACTACAGCCACTGAGTGTCCTTATGGAACGCTCTACTTGAAACCGGAAGAGCGACGCACCAGTTACTATAATTTAAGAAATAGAAAGAAAGTTGAAACTCCCTACCAGAAGGTGAAGCCAGCAGCCAATGGATTGAAAATCAAGAGGGAAGCTTTTCTGGAGCTGGGACCTACTTCGAAGAAGCCAAGCGACTCGACGGCCAACATCTTGGAGGGCAAAGGAGCAGCAGCGGAGACTACGACCAGTCACTATAATTTAAGAAATAGAAAGAAAGTTGAAACTCCCTACCAGAAGGTGAAGCCAGCAGCCAATGGATTGAAAATCAAGAGGGAAGCTTTTCTGGAGCTGGGACCTACTTCGGAGAAGCCAAGACACTCGACGGCCAACATCTTGGAGGGCAAAGGAGCAGCAGCGGCGACTACGATCGGGTCTGACTGTCAGAAGCTCGCAAAGTCAGGAGACAAGAAGACCAGGGCAAGGCCTCGCCAGAAGAAGCCCAGCCAGGATGTGAAGAAAGGACCAAGTAAGCCAGCCATCAAGAAGGAAAAGGAGAATCCGAAGAGAGCCGCCATAGAAGATATAGAAGTAGAACAGTCCTTCAAGACTACACGGCGCAGCTGCAAAAGGGGACTAGGAGATGAGAAGACAGCCTGCCCAGCGAAGAAAAGGAAGCGCCACTAAATCTCCTAATTCTGAAATCAACACAAGAATTGGGAGAATTTCCAGAATAATCTGTTCTATCTTTCTTATATTTTGTAATACACTGCCAAGAGAGTCTACCTAACAGTAACACTTTTTAATCACTGATACTAAACATTAAAACCTGTTATGAGACACACTACTTCCCATAATTTTCCTGATAATTGCTTTTTTTTTTAATCAAAGATAAAGAATATTAAAGGCGCTGTGATAATTACAAAAAATTAATAAATTGTTTTTAGAGCCAATTGTTTGAAACTAAAAATAAAACTTGTTTTTTTATGAAAGTAAAAAGAAATAAATCTTAAAAGAAAGGCAATACTATATAGACTATTATTTTATTCATACAATATATATATATATATATATAATTCTATACCCGGTACTTTTGTGAAAAAGAGAAGAGAAGAGAAAGAAAGAAGAGAGAGCTATCTCAGATTCTTCAGAGCCGTGTCCGCGTGTCCGTTTGTCCGCCTTTCTGTACAAACCCCTGGATCTCAGAGACCATAAGAGATAGAGCTTTCAGACTTTGAGCTCCTTTAATGATGGATCCTTTAGTCCTTGTTTAAACCCAAAATACCGACACTCGTTGTCCTATTTTGCAACCAAATGGTTTCAACAGTCGCTGATGGCCGAAAAAAAATGAAAATCGAAAATACTTATTTTTTATTTTGAAGAATAGCTGGAACATGAGCATCCCGATAGCCAGATATGCGGATATATGTTAGTTTTTACGAACGTCCTTATCGGGAGTGGGTCCAGGCGATGTAATGCATATTGCCATCCTGTTCTTTTTTTTCAGGACATTTTGGGGGACTGGAAGTGGCAGTTTTCGTCCAGTTATGTGTATTTTTATTTGAAAACAAATCAATTTAGTTAATGGCTGGCTTGGGGGGGCGGGCGGAGTGGGCGGATCCGGGATGCACTTGGGATAGTAAATCAATGGCAGTGGGCGCCGCCGCCGAAAGCCAAACAGAAGTGGCGTCGCATTCAAAATGGGGCCACTGCAATGGCATTTCCCTTTTATGCACTCGCTTATATCCTTTTCAGATTTTTATTTCACAAAAAACACACACACACACACCCACCCCCCCTGTGTGTGTGTATATTTTTCTGAATTTTTTATAAAGGAGCTTTCAGATAAACAAATAGATATAGAAATGGATAACCCATATCGTATGTATATTTTTTATTTTATTTATTTATTTATTTATGATTCTATAAAGTTTATAAAAAAGACTTTAATATTTTTTTTTTGCTTCATAATGAATTCAATTTTTGGGAAACTGCATTTATGCCAAGCAGCACATGTCGCTGCAGTTGGACTTGAAAATTTCACTTGATATTCCTGAAAGGCAAAGGACTCTTGAAAGGTAAAAAGGAAACAGGATCTCAGCGAATGGCTATGCATTTTTTTAAAGATGAAGGTGAGGAGGAAGGAGATGCTTTTGAGAGAATTTTTAAACTCAAAGGCGAAGAAAGACTGTCTTGGACGAAAAGGACCTATTCTAAACAGGCAGGTCCTTCCACCCACCATCTAATAGCTCTCGAATTAAGTCCTTGATGAACTGTGCGAACTCGGCCAGATTCCTGGCCTGTGGCCCGGCCATAATGCCAATTTATGTACGAATATTAATGCCATTCCAGTCCACTCATTTAAGGACATGTTCCGCCCCCTTGGCTCCTTCCGCTGGCGCTGCTTTTCGGCCAGGATCTGCTCCTCAAATTGTTTGCTAAGCGTTTTTGCTCGGCAGCTACTCGAGGGCCTAGCGTGCCGCGGCAGCTACACTGCAAAAAAATATATTAAAAATTGCTCTTTTAATATTTATTTTTTAGTACATTTATTGTTTATTTTTCTTAAATATATTTCTCCCTGTGTATCTGGGCTTCTTATTTTTTTTCTCTCCACTTCCTGGTGTCGTTCCTCTAATGCAGTTCCCTCCACACATGCCGGAGTTACTAAATTCTCAGCTGGATTTCAGACATATGCGCGCACAGGACACACAGGGGTTAGCAGGGGCGTGCCAGGAGGGGGTGAGTGAGGGTTCTGAGACAAATCTAGACAAGGGCAAAGCAGAGAAGCGGCAGGCAAGCGAACAACTTAACCCTCCCGGGCTATAAAACTTAATATGTTTTGTATTTAAATTTATGAAAAAGCAAGCGGTAACAATGGAAGTGCAAGTCCTTTGAGAAGGGGTCAGGAGGGGGAGTGGAGAGTGGAGAGTCCTATAAAGACGTAGGGAAATATGAGTGAAAGGGGGCGTGGTGCGGCGGGGGGATTGGCAGCAGGAATAATGGCTGCTTAAGCCGCCAACATGCGCATAATTGTCGCCAGCGTCATGTAGCTTCCTGGCTGGTCCCCTCCCCTCTCCTCCCCTCCCACACCCTGGTTTTTGGCCACTTTTTCCAGGACCTGCCAGCCAGTTGCTTTGGTCAGCCTTTGAAGCAACAGTGGGTTAAGGAAAGTATTAATTTTTTCAATAAAAAATTTGAGTTATTAAAAATATAAGAAATTAAAAAATAAATAAATTAAAAAATAAAAAATATTCTACTAAAATATATTTTAAATTTATAATTTTTCTACATTTTTTTAAGAGAAAAAAATAATTTTTAATAAAAAATTGTCAAAATAAATAATAAAAAGCCTAAGATTATATTTATTTTTGATAATTAGGCTTAAAAAATACTCTTAAATTATAAACAAAAATCCTTAAATTAAATTCAAATATATCTCAATGAAAAACCATTAATAAAAATATAAATTACCTTTTAAACTCTAAAATAAAACCAAAAGAACTTAAAAACAAAAATCCATTTAAATCAGACTTTAAAAAGCGAAAAAAAGAAAACCAAAATAAATAAAAAATATTCTGTGCATTGGCCTTATTTAAATAGGGAATAATTTTAAATTGCATAACAATTATTTCCGGTCGCAGTTCCTGTCGTCGCTGACCACCGTGGCTCAATTGCAAATTACGTTAAGGGCAACGGGGCGTATGCGTAATAATAATTACGCGACGCGTTGTGCTGGGATGCCGCCGCCGTTGAAGCAGAAATATTTATGGAAAGGCTTTAAGTTGTCCTTGCAACTTGTACTACATATATTTGTATGAGATTTGTATAAAAAAAAACTTAAGCTTTAGAAAAGAAATAATGTTTAGATAGTCCTTCATTCTCCCTCTAGTTTCTCCAAGTGCATGTCCTTCCCTTTTTCGGATTAAAATATGTGTGGTGTTGTAATAAGGATGCGGCTTATCACCTGCCCGAAAGGCTGAAAGGGAGCCACTACGAGGACTGCTAATGCAAATGACGAACAGAAAAAGGACTCAGGACTCAGGACTCTCTCTCTGTCTGTGTATTTGGTGATGCCAATAAAAAATATGGCCTCAACAGGATTAATACATTATTTTCCCACACACATCCTCGGTTGTTGTTTTTCGCTTTTATGATTATTGTAGTGGCATCGTTCTCGTCCTTGTTCCCAGGACCCGAAAACAGAACCAGAAACCAGTACCCAGAACAGAGGAGAAGCGAAGGCACTTATGCTTATTTTTTTTCTCTCCTCTTTTTTTTTTTTTGGCTCTTATGGAGCTCCTTTTCCGGGGGTATAGTCCTGCCCCCCCCACCACCACCACCACCGTACTCTGCACTCTTCTGCCCGGTGCCTTTCAAGTGCACTTTGCTGTTTCATTTCAACTATATTTGTTCACCATATTTGTATACAAAAATTCACATTTTTTTTTTGGCCTGCGTTGCGCACTCTCTTGCCCGAATTCTTCTATTTTTCATAAAGGATACTCTCGCAGGACAGTAGCAGCAGCACCAGCACCAGCAGCAGCAGCCAGTTGGCCCACCAGCTTTTCCACTTCACACACATACAGAGACAGGATCAAGTGCTGGAAAAGTGCATATTAATTTGATGTTTTTGTCATCTGAAGGAGCTGCAGCTCGAGGGCAGTGTTATTGTGTCCAAAATTTGCCGAGAACACTCTCTTTTCTCTCAAGTGGGGAATCAATTAGGAGGCCTTGGGGCTTGGCTCTGGAGGAAGAGTTCTGTAAAAAATACCAAAAACAAAGGTCTATGCATGTCTAAACAGGTTTAAACAGGTCTATAGGGATACTATATTCAGGTCTATACAAGTCTAAACCGGTTTGATTAGGTCTATACTGGGGTATACATGTCTATGCAGGTCTATACATGTCTTATACAGGTCTAAACATGTCTATACTGTTCTGTACAGGTCTAAACAGGTCTACATGGATACCAGATACAAGTCTATACATGTTTCAACAGGTTTATACATGTCTATACAGGCTTATACAAGTGTAAACATGTCTATACTGTTCTAAACAGTTTTTTACATACTATAGAGATGCTATGTGCATGTTTATACATGTCTAAACAGGTTTATACATGTCTATATAGATCTAAACAGGTTTATAAAGGTCTATAGAGTACTATATACAGGTTTATACATGTCCAAACAGGTTAATTTATGTCTATTTATGTTTATACATGTCTAAACGGGTATATGCATATGTAAACATGTCTATTCCTGTCTATTCAGGTTTATACAGATCTAAACATGTCTATACAGATCTGAACAGGTTTATACAAGTATATAGAGATATTCCTAAAAGGTTTATACATGTCCAAACAGGTTTATTGAGGTCTATACAGGACTTAAACATGATTAAACGGGAATATACATATTTAAATCTGTCTATTCCTGCCTATACAGGTCTGTACATATCTGTACAGGTTTATACAGGTCTATATGGATACTATATACAAGTCTATACAGGTTTCAACAGGATTAAGCATGTCTTAACAACTATATACAAATCTAAACACGTCTTTACAAGTCCATTCATGTCTTTTCATGTCCATATCACCTTTTTCTTTAAAATCTTCAAGCCATTTAAACTTTAATGCCAATTTCTTATCATTTTTGTGGCTAATATTTCATAATTAATTTAAAATTGCTTTCAATTAGGTTTTTGCAGAAGTTCCTCCTTTTTTATGCCAGCCAACTGTTGGCTTATTTATTTTTTAAAAGAAATTGAAAAACGCAGTGAATACACACAAAAAAAATAAAATAAAAGTAAAAAAGAATGAAATAAAAATACAAAAAAAAAAACAAAGAAATCTAAAACTGACTGAAGCGACAAAAGAAATTAAATGAAAGAGTCCCCTCTAGCCATCTCTCTCTGGCTCACTCTCTCCGTCTCCCTCTCTCTGTCTCTGTCTATCTCAGTTGCTTTCTCTGTCTTTTGGCTATTCATTCACTTGGCCTTTATAATAAAACAATAAACTGTAACAATAGCAATTAAAAATCGCTGAAAGCGGATGTCCTGATAAGGACCCTGAAACCGAGAAGAGGGTCCGTGTGGTCGTGCCAGAGATCCTTGCTGGTTGTCCTTGGCGCTGTCCTGTTTCCCATTGTTGTAATTATGCATTATGCTCCCAATTCCTCTCGGACTTTCGTTTATTTTTTGCCTGAAACTCAAACTGGAATGGAATCCTTTTTGGTCAGTTTCCTTCCCAGCGCGACATTGATGGACGAGAAGGACATTGTTGGAGGCGCTTAAAAAGCAGGACAAACTGCGTTTTCCTGTCAACTATTTGTGGACAGGTTTTTGGGTTTCATTTCCAAGTCCTCGAAATGTCCTTTAAGGATAATACGTAGTGCGAATGACCGGATTGATGCAATTGTTTTGTAATTTCAATTTCGAGCATCAACAATATTAGTTAATTAATGGCTTGCAGTTTACAATTTTCGTCTCGGCTAATTAGGCAAACGATTTGTTAATGAACTGGACGATTATGGAGACTAATTCCCAGCCAAGTAGGCCCAGGAAGGCCGGCCAGGGCAGTCCAGTCCTCAATTAAATACCGATATGAGTCTCTCAAGAGTCGTTCCTCCACCACTGTAGCCACTCAAAAAGACCGAAAACACAATTTGCAAGGATAAATCAAAATAGCAGGTCCCCAATTGGGAGAAGCGTAAGGAGAAGTGTGCAAGGGAGATGGCTATAGAGAGATAGAGAGAGACAGAGTGCAGTCAATAAAATCAAGGCAATCATGTTGCACATATTGGTGTGTCTCCCTGGATGCTACTGCCTATCCAAATATCGAGGCATTTTGTTTATAATAATGCCCAGAAGTGTGTTAAACAATTCCATTAGAAGATTGCCAGAGAGAGAGAGAGAGGTAGAGCGATCGCTGGGGAAAGAGACAGCAGGATAGCTGGTGGCTCGAAGGACCAACTTGGCATGGCTGTACGGCAATCTAATTGACAGTTATGGAGATTGTCAAACATACAATTATAACACTCGAACTATCAATGACCAAACATTGATTTTCCATCTCCCTCTCTCTCTA
This sequence comes from Drosophila monieri, assembly GCA_035047585.1. Classification (NCBI taxonomy): domain Eukaryota; kingdom Metazoa; phylum Arthropoda; class Insecta; order Diptera; family Drosophilidae; genus Drosophila; species Drosophila monieri. Next base: position 5,069,952 of record JAWNPJ010000061.1, on the reverse strand, counting down.
TCTCTCTCTCTCTTTAAATTATTCAAAGAGTGAGTGGGGCTGAGTGGTTGAGTGGTTTCTGGCCCACCCGCATATGCAATCAAGCGCCTAACCACTCCAGCAGGGCGAAGGGGAACTAAAATATCATGAAAGAGTCAGCTATATGATGGAGTGAAAGAGACAAACAGAGAGAGTGAGAGGCAGGCATTATTAACATGTTAATCCAAATGTAATGAGCGTAAGGATAACTCATTGTGATGCCTGGCTCATGGACAGATTGTGTATCTGAAGGATGCCATTCTCAAGGGCATATAGCTGCATAGCTGCCTAGGTAGGCCTGCTTCCGAATCGCATGAATACAAAATGTATTCGATTGATTGTATGCTAATTTAATTGCGATCCAGTCCCAATAATTATAAATAACTCAACATCTGCTCGGCTCGGCGCATCTGGTTGATTTCATTAGCCTTTTGACTTGGGCCCGGGATTAATTATTCAACTCGTTCACACATTCGTTTTGTCGTCAGTGGAGTTGGCTTTAATTTTCATAAATGAATTAGTAGAGTTCTGTGAGTTCTTAAGCCATTTCTGAATCCCCATTCGTACACTTTTTTCTTCATGTTTGACCTGCCAATCAATATCCATAGTGAGTGAGTGAGCACAAGATGATATATCCACCCTCTGTCCGCCATTTGGCCGTTGTTCACACATCAAATTAGTTCAATTTGCGGCTCACCCAAGTCGCCTTTAATGCCTCCATCTCTGTCGGTCTCTCTGCCTGTGTGTGTGTTGGCCATTGATTATTGGTCATATCGGTGGACAAACAAAAGGAGGTGGGGGGAGGGGGGATACACCCCTTCGTATCGAATCCAAACTAACCGAAAGCAATGCAAACATAATGAACTTGTCAGCACACCCCCACACTACACACGCCACATGCCATCACCTACACACACAGAAACAGCTTGAACAATTTTCATTTGATTTGATTTTGATTGCGTTTTATATTAATGCCAAAAACACACCACCCTCCTCTATATTCTTTTTTTTTTTTTTGGATGATCGAATTCTAGTTTTTTCCTTCTACTGATTGGCAGCTTTCCTCCATTAATGTGGACAGGGGACTGCAGGACTACAGGGCTTCAGCGAGGATATTTTTGGTTGGGGTTTTGCATTCTGAAAGCGCGTCCGCTTCGAATGCGGGCCAAAAAGTTATGAAACCCTGTCATGGCATCCATCAGCCGAAACAATAACGAGTTCTACCCCGCCTTCTCAACTCTATCGAAAGTTAAAACTAAAATTTTATTTTTTTTTTGCTCTTTTTAAAACTGCCTTGATTGATGCCTTGAAAATATTACAATAAATAGTACAGTTTTTCTCTAAAAACTAGACACTTTTTTGGAAACATTTCGAGTCGAAAAGTGCGGGCGTGGGAATGTGCATTTTAAGCCGTATAACGGTATATGTGTGCCATACATACATGTACCGTTAGCAAACACTCACACTCAAACACTTGGCCATAATCGAAAAGCTGCCCGCATGTGTCGACATGTTTTGTCTTGCTTTCGATATTTACTCAGATTTCATGCCAGAAATAACAATGGGTGGGGGGGGAGTGGGGGAGAGAGAGATAGGAGGTCAGGGGTATCAAAGAAATAAAGAAAAAAATAATTAGGACAGTGAGAGAAACTAGAAGAAACAGTAATCGATAGATATCGATAATATTAAGTTTAAAAAATATATGTGACAATGGGAATTATTAGTTATTATAGAAGAGAGAGTGGAAAATAGAGACATGGGGACAACAGGAGCATAGAAATGACAAGAAACATTAATCGATAAGTATCGTTATCATTAGGTTTTGAGATATTGGCGAATATAGAAGAATAAGTGGCAAATAGAGACAGAGGAGCATGAATAAATAAAAGAAAAATAGCTGAGGCAGCTAAAGAAATGACAAAAAACATTAATCGATAAATTTCGATATCATTAAGTTTATAAAATATATGTGAAAATGGGAGATATTAGTTAATATAGGTGGGAGAGTGGAAGATAGAGACATGGGGACAACAGGAGCATAGAAAAATAAGAGAAAAAGAACGTAGGCATCTTTAGAAATGAAAAAAAACATTAATCGATAAATATCGATATTATTAGGTTTTCAGATATTGGTCAAAATAGAACAAAGAGTGGAAAATAGATATAGAGAGCATGAAAATAGAAAATAAATAGCTTAGGCAGCTATAGAAATGAAAAGAAACATGAATCGATAAATATCGGAATCTTTCAGTGATTCTGGGCGATTTAATAAATCATCAAGTTTTAAAAATAGGTCACAGAACCGCTATTTTTGTGATTCCCAAAACAAAACCATGACCAGAACAAGCCACTGGACAAAATTAGAAATCAAAGGGAAGCTCGAACACGGAGCAGACAGGCGATGGGGCGAGCGAGGAGAAGGAAAAGCAAAAATCCGACGATGATGGACATGTGTGGGTGACCAAGATGACAGGAGGTGAGCTTGAAACTGGAAGCTCGAAGCCCGAAACTCGACGGGCGAAGGACGAGGGACGTGGGGCACTGGACATTGCAGAAATGTCAGTGACCTGGAAGAAATATAAAATAAATCGAAAGCAGATTGCAAAAATCAAAGTCAACAGCAATCAACGCCATCAGCAACAAAAACCCGAGGAGAGACAACAACAAGCCGAGCAGCAGCACCACAGGAAGCTCAAGACAACAAGCGGAAGTGAAGAGGAGAGGTAAGCGAGGATGGATCAGATACAGATACAGATACATTTACAGATACAGAAACTGAAACAGAATCAGACACAAATACAGATACAAGATACAAGGTACAAAAATACACTGATACTTGTACGATGTGTGTATGCATGTAGTGCCATCATGGGGATGATGATGATGATGACGCAGTTAAGCAGATAGAAAGATACAAAAGATAAATAGATACTTTGATAGATGGATGATGGACAGTTGACCAGAACTGTTGGCCTGGTCAAGGAGAAGTGCTCGGCAACGGTGGCCGAGCATCGGAATATCGATTTTATATTTTTGATAGATTCAGTGCAGCCATCCCGCCACTATTTGTGGCTAATATAATCCACAGCCAAGTTGGTTGGGGACTTAAATAAATAATGATGCTTAAAAAAAAGAGAACTAGATGCAAAGTCCATAAGGTTAACTTATGCATGCATTTCTCACTGCACTTGCTGTGTCTGTGCGGCTGTCTCTGTGTGGTACTTTTGGTAGACCATGTTTTCCTGATTAACTCAACGGGCATCTCATCAACCCTGCCACAAGCTGCATGTACGGCCACAAGCTTACAGAGCAGCTGGAGACTGAGCAGAAACAACAATTACAACAACAACTACACCAACATATATAACAACAACAGGTAGCAAAAATTATACCAAGTATGGTAATAGCTGACAAAGCAACAGCGAAATACTACACCAACAAGTACACCAACAACTATAACAACAGCTAAATCAACAACTACTACACCAACAACTACTGCACCAACAACTAGTACACCAACAACTATACCAACAACTACCACACCAACTAGTACACCAACAACTACACCAACAAGTATAACAACAACTTTAGCCAAGTGTAGTATAACCAGAAGCAACCAAATAGCTGCCAAAAGCAACAAAAACTCAACAACAACTGCCACAACAGCAACAACTATCATAACAACAACAACAACTACCACAACAACACCAACAAAAGCCACAAACACAGCTACAACAACAAGGAGAGAGCGAGAGTCGCATAGCTTAGCTTTGGGCTGCTGTTGGCATACTTAAAGTTCATAAAAAAGTCAAATTAATTCAAATTGCAATGCACACACACACACACTCGCACTCATACAGAGATAGACAGACACACATACGGGCCACACGTTGGGCGCCACAATGTGGGAGGTACTTAACGCAGTACTCAGTACTACATACGCTTCTTCTTATACTTGTTGTTGTTGTTGTCGCTTAACTTATTTCATTAGCTCCTAAATGTATGCAATTTGACATTTTTTTAATTTAACTTTCTCTCTTCTAACCTAGATGCACAGTACCTGGATCCTTAAGCGTGCGTGGGTGGTGGCAAGGCCATAAGCAAAACTTGTCCGTTGCCCTAATGGCCGACAGAGATTATTAACATTGTGGCGGATTATGTATCTGCAATAAAAAAATATGAAGAACTAACCAAAAACACAGATTTATAACACTTGGGGATCATAAAAAAATGGCAACTTTTTTATCGCATCCTAAAAAACAAATTTGATGCTAAGTTTCTTGCAATTCTTTTGGAGTGGAGAGTTTTGTGATTGAAACAGTTTACAAGCTAGTAGGTATTAGGGGTTTTAATTAAAGAAAGTAACTAGTCTCCTCCAACAACTAGACTTTTTAGTGAAAGCTTTAGGTTGAGAAACAAAATAATAAACATCCTTTAAGCAGAGCTAGTTTATTTTTAAACCTATTACCTTTATCTTCCTGCCAAAAACTGTCCTTAGCTTAATATTATACATTTATTTAATTTATTTTTATGACAAACTCCCCTCTTGGCCTGGCAGGGTATCCCTCTCAGTAGTTGCTCTCGAGTGGCCCAGTGCATCTCTAAGATTTTCACCCTTCAGCGAAATCCACTCTCGAGGTGCACGTGCTGCTGCCTCGCACATAAGTATGCTATATAATTTTTTCATTTTTATAGTGCATCTGTCTCCGAAAGTCGCATAGCATCCCATCCCCGCAACTTTTACGCTGACAATGCATGCATTGTTTTTTATCCACAGAAAGGGGGAGAATTTTGCGTATTTTTTTGGAAGGGAATGGGTAATGGGTGGTGGTGGGTGAGTGAGTGGAAGGACCACCACTTAAGTATCACCCTAGGGAGATGGAGAATGATGATGATTATGGAGGGGAAAAAAGTGTAAGAGGGATAGGCTGGCGAGGGATCCGTCATTTTGATTTCAATTTGCACTTCAATTTGCATTTCCCCACAGATCCTGCTCTCACTTTTACTTTATTATACTTCTTTTTTCTCCCCTTTTCTTTTAGTTTTGGGATTCTTATTATTTTCTGTACTTTTCTGTTCCATTTTAGTTGCAATTGAAGTTGAAAACTACTGCACTTGATTGACATTCGACTATGGCTGGCGAATTGGAAACGAAACATTTTTAAACTCATTCTAAAGAGACTTGAAAAATGTTATTTTTTTTCTTTTATTTTCTTGACATAGAAAATATATCTAATTTTATTTTTAATGTTTTTTTTCGTTGGAAACATACAATGATTGCCGCAAAAACTTCGTTTAGCAATCACACAGCCGGAAAAATTCCATGGCAGCTCTGGCCGAGTAGTAGTAGTAGGCACATCGTTCTGGCCATCAAAGGCAGACATTCCTTCTCGGCCTGTCCATCACGCTGCTGACCACCCAGCCGCCCACCTGCCATCTGTCTTCCACCTGTGGAGACTGTCAGCAGAGGTAAACCAAACAAAAACAAAGAGGGGGAAACAAACTAGAAGGAGACACACACAACAAAAAAGCAAAAAAAAAAAAAAAAAACTTAGTGACAGAAACACGCACACACTGGGATAGTTCTCTGGTTTCAGGAATTGCCATAAACTAGTCAGTTAATCTGGTCATCTTACTCCGTCATCTGCCTCCGACCATCCGCCCTCTCTGTCGCTCCCCCTCAGGCCGTCTCTTTCTCCGGCTCTGGCTCCCTCGGTGGCCATTTAATCTCCATGTGTTTGCAACTACTCTATTAGCCGCATTTTAATTCAGTTACTTAAGTTTAGTGTGAACACAACAATTTCATACTTGACGTCACCAGCCCACTGAGCTGGGAGTGACAGAGATGGCTAATATGGGTGGGGGTGGTGGAGAAAGAGAGGGGGGATAGGACGCAAGGGCCACCCACACAACCCCCAAGCTTTTTGAATCATAGTGATAACATTTTGAAGAAAATTTGAGATGCTTTTCGAAAAAGCATGCTTTTTTATAAAAAAAATTATTGCTTTTAAATTATTTTTTTTTTTAATTAAATTTATTACTAATATTTATTACATATTTTATTTAAAATAATACTCGAAATATAAAGTAAAAGAATCTAAATCAGAATCTACAAGTCTATTTATTCAAAACATTTCTAAAAAAGCATGCTTTTTTGTTAAACAAAAACTATTTCCCCTAAATTTCTTTTTAATTTAATATTGTGGAAAAAAGTTTAATCAATTATTGTCCATTTCATTAAAAATAATATTCTAAAAACATAGAAAAAGATTAAAAATCAAAAACTACAGAACTATGTATTTAAAATAATATTTCAAAAAGAATTTAAAACAGAATCTTCAGAAGTTTTAATTTCAAAACTTTTTGAAAAAGCATGCTTTTTGACAAAAAAATCTTTTTCTTTAAATAATTTTCTATTTAACTAAGTTTCCCTAAGATTTAATGGCTATTATAAGCCTATTTGGCTCAAAATAATATTTCAAAAAGAATCTAAAACAGAATCTATACATTTTTTTATTTTTAAAAACTTCATCTCGAAGAGTGAAGTGAAGAGAGTTTAAACCTTGTATTCCTTAATATATTTAAATTCCATATAGCCCTTTGGCCCTTTTGTCACTAATTCAAGCATTTAAATGGCCAAGAGCCCAACACAATTGGCCAAGTCGACTGCAGTGTGTTAAAATCTTCTCGAGCAGTTTTGAAAATGATTTTATTGTGCCGCCCAGTCTGTCAGCCCTTCTATATGTATGCGACTGTCTCTGTCGCTCCGTCAGATGTCAGACTTTGCCGCATTGACCTCACATTGTTGCAGAGTAAGCCCGAGCCACTGAGCCACTCTCTGCCACTAGGCTTCTTCCCAGCCCCCTTAGAGTCGGTCAGAGCCCGGCCAGCACCGTTGGGGGGAAAGTGCATCAGAATTCAGAATTGAGGAGCAGCACCAGCAGCACCTTCTCCCTTCTGTGGTCAAAGGTAAAAAGTTTTGTCAAATTAAAAATGTTTACGGCTGCTTTTCCTACTTTGGCCAAGAGTTTTTCCGCAAAATCCAGAGCCCAGCAGAAAGCGGGGAGGAGAAGCCCGGGCTTGGATTGCAGCTCGCTCGGGCGGCAAAAACATCTTAAATTAGATACATTTTATCGCAACACATGAGATAACCCCAAAAAACCCAAAAAAAAGAAAGGACGAGAGAGTCTGAAAGTTTTGAGTGATATTTATTGCATGACACTTGATGCAGCAGCTTACCCTCGACACCCCCTCTGTCGCTTCACCCCTTAACCCCTTAAGAACTTGAATCCTTTTCCGGTCTCTTTATTCCCCCATGTTTCCTTCTCGTGTGGATGACATGTCAACAAGCATTTAATTTGATTTTAAATCTTTTGCTTTTGCTTTTGCTTTTGAGAAAAAGACTTTGCCTGAGATTTTCAAGCCAAGCGACAGGGATGGCCATACATTTCAAATAAACTTGGCTTGGAAAGAGATGGCAGACACATGAAGAAAGAGAGAGAGAGAGAGAGAGATAACTTTAATCACCAAGTTAAATTCGAGATAATAGAATGGTCATGGATTTTCGGTTGAGTTAATAAACTCAGCTTGTGCTGCTGAGAATGTTTATCCCAGACTTTTCACTTCCCCTCAAGCATGCTTTTCGGAGAAGAGAACAGGATTTTTTTTTTGTTTTTTTTGGCAAGGGGAATCTTAACTTTCTGGTGTCCTTAAGATGTTCTCCGAGTTGTCAGACTGTTTGAACTTCAAAGGACAACAATTAGAAACTATTAAAGTGAGTTGGGAACTATTTTTTATGTTTTTAATGCGTATTTATTATGCAATTTTGATTTTTGCTTTAAAAGTATGCTTGCTAATAGAATTTTAATAATATTTATTTGTTTTAAAATTGTTTTAAATTGTTTTCTCCTAAGAGCGCCCTTCTCCACGCTTCTCATAAAGTTTGGCTTATAATTCCTTAGTCTTAAGTTTTAATCCAAATGCTATTTCTTTATCTTCTTATAAAATAGGCTTACTTTGTGAAATAAAATACTATCTAAATATATAATATATGCTTGCATCCTTTTCATGCTCCTCTTTCCAAAACAGCGCCCTTCTCCACGCTTCTCATAAAGCTTAGCTAATAAATCATAAGTAGATTTTGAATTTGAATGCTTTCTTGCCTTTTTTATAATCCGCTTTAAAAATAGCCTTGCTTTTAAATGTATGATAATATTCATTAGCCTTAAAGCTTGAACTCTTTACTTCTAATTCTCCTTTTTTCAAAACAGCACCCTTCTCCGCGCTTCTCATACTTCTTAGCTAATAAACCCTAAACACCTTTTTCCATCTAAATGCTTTCTTTTTTCTAATCAGGCATTACTTCTGACTTTATTTTGGTGGTTTTCTTTAACAAAATCGACGAGAAGCCCAACAAGAAATAGAAAAAATAGAAAAAAAAGAGAAGAACAAACCATGTAGTGTAACCAAGGGAAGAAAACAGGAAAGGAAACTTTCTGTCGCCATTGTTGGGGCAAAAGTTTTGCAATCGCCAGTGCCCCATAAACTTTATGCATATGCACTGGGCCAGGAGGGCGGCACTATGGAAAGGAGGCGTGGCTACTAGGGGTAAGTGAAGGGAATACCGCATAATATGCGAACTGGGCCTGTCATAAATGAAAGTTATGCCGACTCTGTGGCCAAAAAGCAAATGAACGCTTTGAGAATTGTGCGAACAAGTAAGCGATTCCGCCTACTTTTCTGTTCGGAATGACTTTTGGGTGGTGGTGGTGGTGTGCTACTGTGTGGTGCTTAGGTGCTAAGGTGCTGTGGTGGTTCAGTGGGTTCTGTGGTGGCTCAGTGGTTATGCCATATGTGTGTTGAGTGTCGTCTCTAATTATTAATCCTTACACAAAAAGCACACACACACACACTCTTGCCACACACTCTGAAGACGAAAAGCCAAATGAATATTGAAGGACGTTGTGGCAACCGCAACAAAATTTATTTTAAGCTAATTTTCTTATTTTACACTTAATTTTCAGGCAAGCCAAGCCAGGCAAAGCCAAGCAAAGTCAGCTCTCCCTCCCTCCTTGGCCCTCCCGCTTAACCCACTCGAATAAACCGACCCAGAACCACCCAGCACCACCGCACTTTTCAGCAGTTTTGTAAGTCCCGGAAAGTCAACGAGGACTTTGCCATTTAGACTAATAATAAAAACTTAATACGGTAATCCACTTATGCCAACAGCCAAGCCAAAAGCAACAGCAGCGGAGAAGCCACAAGAAACCACAAGCCGCTCGCCAAAAATGCACAGTGGTTCTACGAGTTTTGGGGATAAAAATTATTAATATTTGTGGAAGATTTACTATACTATATATATCTATTTTCATTATTAAAATTATAAATAATTTATTAATTTAACTATTTAATATTTAATCTCTTCTATTATTTTATTTTCTAAATATAAACATTTTTTAATCTTAAATTTTGTTACCAAATTAGAGATCAGTGTGCTTTTGGGAAAATTTGTAGCTCCTTAGACTTGCCTGGTTCTCAAGTGCGTGTATATATATTTTTATTAATGCATATATGTGAGTGTGTGTATGTGTGTGTGTGTTTGGCTATAGTGGTATTAGTATAGTGTGTGTTTGAATGTGCCACAATTTTTCTTATTTTTTTGTATATATTTTTTTTTTAAGGAAACCAAAGTTTTGCGGCGCGCACATTTTTCGTGTTGCCAACTTAACACTTTTGCTTAGCCCCCTCCCCCTCCCACACACACACGCACATCATAATTTATACTCGACTGCGTGTGTGTGTGTGTCAGTCTGTTTGGCCAAAGTCAACAAGCGGCAAAGGCAAACACTTGGCCAAAACGAGGAGAAGAGAGGAGAAAAAAAAGCCAGAGCCGAAAAGAAAACTATAAAGTATTTGGAAGCCCAAGAACGTTGACTTTGGCTCAACAGCAATTCAATTTGGCAAGAACTAACTGTGCGTGTGAATGCCAGAGCGAGATGGCAGCAGAACGAGTGCGTAACGGTAAATTTATGGCCAAGACTTGAGACGACAAAAAAAAAAAACTACTATAAAGAGGTCCTTGGCTCAAAAAAAAAAAAAATGAAGGAAAATGGCAACAAAAAATATTATTTTGCAGTAGTGGTGGGGTTTGTTTTGCTTTTTTTTTGCCAAAAAAAAAAAAGGGGGGGAGCTAGTAAGTTTAGTGGGTGGAGGGCTGGAGAATGCCGAGATAGATAGACTGCCTAAGCTGGCTCTTCACTTAATTGCAATATTCCATGGCACACAAGGCTCAAAACTGCACGCCGAGATAAGCGCATTAACTGAGCGAGTTTTCCCATTTTCATCTCCACATTATGTTGTGTTGTTGTTGTTGTTGTTGGGCATGGAAAGTGTGTTTTTGGCTGGAAAATTGTTGTGGTGTTGTTCCTCTATAATTGTTTAAACCAATGAATTTTAAATTAGGCAACTAAAGTATGCCAACTAATTAAATATTTTTTAGAGAAAAAAAAATATTTTTATAGAGGAGTTTCGAACACCTCTAGTGTTAAGATAACTAACTCTTTTAATTAATATGCATAAGTTTTAAAAAATAATCTTAAACTCTAGAGATGAATACTTGTAATGCTTAATTTCAATAATGAAATACAATTAAAAGAAATATAATAGAGCTGCCATTCAATTACACAAGTTTCCCATCAAGTTAATGAATTAAATGAAAAGTAACACTCCCTCAGGACCTGCAGTTGCATGGGGAGTCTGGCTGGGGGGACCTCGCCCGGGAAAGTGCATGGAAAGTTTGTGGAAACTGAAAAGCACAGCTATCCCCTTTGAATGGAAAACAGAAGTTGGAAGGCAACTGTGAATGCTGTAACTACCAACTGATTTGAAATGGCCAAAAGGGAAGCCCTATAAGAGTTCGTCCTCTCGCCACCACCACTGCCACCACTATCCTATCCCATCCTATCTTTGAAGCGTAAAAGGGAAAATCTGCTGCTTAAAAATTGATTTGCAATCGAGACAGAAACAGAAACAGAAAGCGAATGGTGAATGGTGAGGAACTCATTACCAATGAAGACGAGAAACCCGGAGCCAACAACGAAAGAACCTGCAACTGATAGATGGAGTCAAAGCCATGGGGGTCTATTCAACAGACGGGTGGTAGTTGTGGGGGGGTGTCGATAGGTAGGTGGGGTGTGGGTGGGGCAACTTGAGGGCAATGTGTTAATTTTCTTTGCTGGCACGTTCCTGTCATTGCCACTAGCCCATGTGCATTTTTTTTCGCCTTGCCTATTACCCATTCCCTTCCATTTTCCATTTTCCTAGCATTTCTTACACTTTTCAAAAATGTTTCACATTTCACGTTTGGTCCTTCGAGCTGGCTGTCTTTTAGCTATTAGCATCCAAAAAAGTAGGCAATGCTCTTGGTTCAAAGCTACTTTTCATATATTTTAAAGTCTACTTTTGGGCTCTGAGGTGAAATGTAGGGGGAAAAAAATAGAAAATAAAAAATATTTCTTGCAAAGTAGAAAATTTCCTCATTCCCTTGGCTCATTTGTATGCCTGAATGCGTCTCCTTTTTGGCCTCCTTTAGCCCCCCCTTGGCCAATGGCCTGTTTGCTTTTCATTTGCCAACGTCCCTTCATCGGGGGCATGCCTCCCTACCTCCCTACCTCCCTACCTCCCTACCTCCCTCCCTCCCCTGGCATTCTCAAGCAAAAGTCAACGACGCATTGGTTTTGAATGCAAATGTCCAGACGATGGCAAAAGGCAAGACGGGAAGCAATTTGCATGGCTTCTCTTCCTTTTCTTTTACTTTCTTTTCTTTGTCATTGTTGTTGTTGTTGTTGATATTGTTATTATTGTTATTGTTGTTCTTGGGTCTGTGGCAAAGGACGATAAGGATAAGTCTGGCGGAAAAGTCGGAGGTGCTGGTTGGAAAGTCCAAAGGAGACACCTTTCGCCGCCTATCGTCTTTCAATTAGTTTAATTAAATTGCAATTTTCTTATCTTGCCATGCAGCCAACCTGGTCAACTAAGTCCTGTTTATCCTTTCCACTCTCCCCCCTCCCCTACCACCCACCACCCCTCCAACAAAAGCCACTTCCGTTGTTGTTCTCCCGCGACTTATTCTTTTCCTGTCGCCAGCCCCTTTCTGTTAATTCCTGCTGCATTTTTTCCCATTGTTAGAGCTTACTGCTCTATCTGGTGTAGGATTTGCTTAAAAATTGCATTTTTTATAAAAAATAGCAGCCAAAACACTTGTCCTCAAAGGGCTACTCTCCCTCGATCGAGTGAAAGCCATAAAGAAAGCCACATTTTATTAGCATTTCACCAAAGCGCCCAAAACTAAGCCCAGACATGAGACGACTTATTTTTGTTCAATAAAATAAATCCTCTTTGGCTTACTTTTATTACAAAAATAAAGTACTTTCCTTTTGGGAAATAAATTGTAGGACAACAGAACAAGGTGTCTAAATATTTTCTATTTAATTTTTTATTTGAGGTTTTACAAAATATTTAAAGGAATTATGGATAAATGTCATGGGCATTCGTCACTGGCATTTCACAGCTTTAAGAGTCTTGGCACTTAAGCTCTCTTTTCTTTAATTCCATTTATTTTTAAATGAAACCCTTTTGGCCTTTCCCGGCTTATTCCACAAAATTTCAAGTCTTTATTATGGATTCCTGGCATTTCTCCATCTGTTTAGTGTAATTTCCCTCAAACCCTTTGGGTATTTAAGCCTTTTCGGATCCGCCACGCGCCGATGGGCTGCTCATTTGGAGAGGCGCCAAAGTTATTTCACAATTCCCTCCAAAGGTCCCAGTCCCACTCCCACTCCCACCCACCTTGGACCCCTCCTCTTTGCCCATTTCTTAAAAAAAAAAATGTTTATAGAACTAAACAAAAAAAAACTGTCTAAAGTGCGACCAAATGACCTTTTTAATTCGCGGCCATGCACTTTTCTCCGCTTTCTCTTTGCTTTGTCTCTGCTGCGTCCATCTCTTTCACCTTCACACATCCATCTCTCTCTCACACACACACACACACACACTGGCCACTGGTGTTCATTCTTGTCGGCGTGTCTCTGGTCTTCTGGGTGTGAAATGAAATTTGCAGCTTTTGGCGCAGAAAGAAAGTTGCAAAGATTTTTTAAGCGTGTCGCGTGTTTTTCTTCTCTTTTTTTGTGAAATATTTTGTTTGTTTTTTTTTATTTCACCTGCCTGCTTGTCTATGTGTGTGTGTGTGTTGGTTGTGTAAATGTGTTAATGCGCTTGCCGCGCTGCATTACGTGATACTTGCCCCATGTCCTTAGTCGCAAAAAAATATAAAAAGGATATATATTAAAAGACTGCATAGTGGTGTTATTTTTTGTTTTTAAATATATTTTAAATTTAAAAAAAGTCAATAAAAGTGTTGCTTTTTTTTTATCCTTTAAATAGTTTATAGAATTTTTGTTGGATAAAATTGTTGAATATTTTTACGAAAAAGTACCGGATATAATTATGATATGCCTTTAGATTTATTATTTAGCCTTCAAAAATAGATAAATAAATTTAATTATTTGTCAATAAAATGTTTAAGCAATTTAAAGAATATTACAAAATAAATATTTTTTTCATGTCTAAATTTTAGATTTCTTTTCAATAAATTTAAAAACTAAAACCTTAATTTGCTTGTCAACCCACTGTGCCGAAAATAAAAAAAAGTTCTTACAACAAATTTTGTGAGCTCGTCCTGTCTGCAAATGAAGTCTGCCCGCGATGGGTGAGTGTGTGCTGGGTGTGTGTGAGTGTATCTGTTAAAATCAGCTTAAGCATTAGTGCTGGTCCAGCATACTGCAGCCACATGCCCCCATCCCCCCGCCCCGTCTTTTTTTCGGGCTCACCTCCGCCCATGTGGCTAAGGTCAAATCCATTTGACTCTCTGAGCAAATTGCAGCGCCATACTTCAGGCAGGCGACATCGTTACACCTCACCGACCATCACACACACAAGTGCTAAGCACTGAAAAAAAAAATTATTGATTAATTACTCAAACAAAATTTTGAAAATAAAAAATAAAGAATAATTTTTGGCCTATAACTATTTTTTTTAGTATTTTATTTCCACTTTTAATTTATTTTCTATTTTATTTTCTTTCAGTGTACCCCCCCCCACACACACACACACATAGAGGAAAGCGTGGCGTTGCCAACCAAATTAGTGCAAAGGAAACGAAGATGTAGAAGAAGCAGACGACGAAGGGTGTGGCGGGAGGAGGAGAGGAAGGCTGGCGAAGGGAAAACGGAAAATGTGGAAAACTGCCAACGCTGCATTTAACAATTTTAATGGATTTTTTCCCGTTGTCGAGGAAATTGAATCTTTAAACTTGACCCGCAGCTGAAGATTTAACCCACACACATCCAAGCACACCCACCCACACACACACACATAATTATAGCCTCTGTAATATGGCCAGGTCCTGGGGGCGTGGCAAAGGGTCCTATAAAAAAATATACATACACCCCGCAAATAGCAGGTGCAAGAACTGCTCATCCATCTCTGCTGCCGGGAAATGCTGGAAAATAAAAGCTGGGAAATACAAAAAACAAGGTGAGTCCATGTTTTTTATTAAGATTTTTAAGGGATAGGAGTTTGCTTGCAAAGTGTTTTAATCCTTAATGATAGTTACAAAAATTAATAATAAAAAAATAAGTAGAAATTTTTAATTAAAACTTCTTTAAAAGGTTTTTTTTTAGTTCTTTTGATAAAAAGTATTAAGGTTTTACTATTATTTTTTTTATTTTGGTGGCTTGAGGGGGTGATTCATTCACTTTTCACAAATAATCAAGATTCTATGCATTTTTTAAACAATTTTTTTTAATTCTTTTCCGAGCTATTTACACTTTTCTTCTTTTTGAGAAAACTTTACCTTTAATTAATTAACTAAAAACATGTATTAAGATTAAGCAATTTAATTTAAATTTTTAGCTTAAATCTTAAGAATGAAATAATCCCAATTTAAGAAATATTTATGTTTAATGTTTTTTTTTATAATTTAAATTCCATTTCCAAGACTAAGACCAAGTTCAAAGTCAATCCTTCAGGCATCCTTCAGCTTAGACTATTATCCTTCAACCACTTAAGTCTTTTAATTAAAAATATAATTTAAAAAATGATTATTTCATGTCAGTTGTAGATGATAAAAAAGACGAAACCCCTATCTGACCTTCATCTGCTTCTCCTGTAAATAGTTCTCCCCTTAAATTCCATTACACAAATGTTAGCTAATTTCTCCCAGTGCATCTATCTCTTTCGTCACGTATTTTTATTGTCAACGACAAATAAAAATTCCAGCTTGATGTTTTTTATTTTTTTTTCTACGCTCTTGTACTCGTCCTCGTACCTTTAACCGAAAATTGTACCCCCTCGCTGTCCTGGAGGGGTGGGTGGTGGGTGGTGGCACTAATAAACAAATAAGTGGGCGTGGCAGACGCTCAATTAAGGCTATTAACGTTACTACGGAAATTCTAGAAGGGAGAACCGAGATGGCCAGACGGGGGAGGGGAGGAGGGGAAAGCAAAACATTGGCAGCCATTTGGTTTTATGACTCTCTCTATAAAAATTCCTTAGTTGAAATTTATTTGCACCATTAGATGGCGCATTAAGGCGTTTCCTCCAGCCACGCCCACACTGCCCTTTTGCCTAGGACCTCCCATCACCCCCCTACCCTTGTCCTTTCATGATGATTATGCGTTGCTCTTATGTTTTTATCGGCATTTCTTCTATTCTGAAGGAGA
Organism: Drosophila monieri; assembly: GCA_035047585.1. Taxonomy (NCBI): domain Eukaryota; kingdom Metazoa; phylum Arthropoda; class Insecta; order Diptera; family Drosophilidae; genus Drosophila; species Drosophila monieri. The sequence goes on along the minus strand of JAWNPJ010000061.1, from coordinate 5,054,155 downwards.
GAGAGGCTTTCATTTCATTTTTTTTTTTTTCTTCTTTTTTATTTCAGTTGGCCGTTTAAGCAAATTCAATAAGTCAACTCCAGGGGGGGATAGGGGGATAGGGGGGTGGGGGTGCAAGGCCACTCTCTTTCAGCCAATTTTGGTTTATTTATGAGCGATACAAGGGAATAAATTAGACAAAAATTGGCAGAGGGACAAGAACAAAAACAAGAAGCGTTCAAATTCAAAGCTTATCGAAGACTAAGACCTTCCCAAATACACCAAACAAAAAGGTCCCAAAGAGTCTATGTATGTATGTATGTATAAAAAAAATAAGTAGAATAAATAAAATAAAACACCCAGGAGTGCGTTGAAGGCGGGGCGGGACTCTTATTCCCGCTTAACCCATTTAAACGGGGGTCATTCGTCAAATTGGCCATAAAAACGCTTAAGCCAAACAAAGAACAAGTAAATGAAGAACACCAAACAAACAACAAAAGAAAAATAAATAAAAACCAAACCGAAAAGGAAGACACAACACAACAACAGGACAACAACAAAAAGAGCCAATGTATGGCAAAAAGGAATATAAAGTATTGCTTAACAAAGTTTTCTTGGCTTTTCTGCCGGCCGGCTCTTTCCTCCTTTTTTTTTGATAGCAAATGGTTGTTCTTTAAGAGGAGATAGGAATATACAAGGGTTAATAGAAAAATCTAATAGAAATATTTAAGACTATTAGCAGACGCAGAAAATCTTACTTTTTAGTTCTCAAGATATTAGGCATTTTATTTTATTTAAATTTTAAAGCCAAATGGGTTAGGAAATGGTATAAAGCTTGAAGTTTTTAATTTTTAGGCTTTATTAAACTTTGTTTTAATTAAAGTAAAGTAGAGTAAAAAAATGATGCTAGATAAAAAATTACATGAAAATGCCATTACTTAAATCCAATAATTCATCAAATCAAAATCCATAAATACCAAACAAATCTGGCATTAAGTACAACTTAAATACAACCACTATCTAGTCTGTATTTATTTCCAATACTAAACCAACACTAGACACACTTCCTCTACAACACCACAAGGAAATAGCTGGTTGGAAATCGTGTCGAGTATTGGAAAATATTTAGAGAAAGGCGAGAATGGGACGCACCAACGGCTGCAACTGCTATTCCTGCTGATTCTGCTGTAATGGATTAAAAATGGTTAAGCCAAGTGGCAAATTACTAAGTAAAGATTCCCCTAATGGATGTGTCCTGGCCAAAAAGGAGTTGCCTGGCCAAGCCAACAGCACGAGTGCAGACATCACACGCTCACACACACTGCGGTTGCCATTAGGAGGAGTCCTGCAGATGGATCAGCAGATATACATGTATATAACATATATATGGACTGGATCTGGACCTGAATCTGGTGTCTAAAGACAGAAACATGCTGGCCGCTGGCCCTCTCACGCCCACAAAATGCGGTGCAGCTTTCCTGATTTTTTATTCCAGATACCCTAAGGGTTAAGGGTAGTTGGATTTTGGTTTTTGAATTATGTGGATCTCCTCCATTTTTATTAATGATTAGAAGTACTTTAGAACCTCTGCATATTTTATAAGAATTAATTAATATTTGAAAGGATATTTTAGGAAATTCCTACACTATTTTTTATAAAAATTAGAAGCTTCTTCTACGACAGATCTAAGCTTTTAATATTTTGACTTATTTTTGAAACAATTCCCCATTTTTTTGAGTACTGAGTACTCTGTGTATTTCATTCCTAAAAATATCCTTAAAAATATGTTATCATTTTGTGTGTTTTTTTTTTGCGCGACAAACACACACAGAATGTGTTGGATTTCGTGTCTGAAGGGGGGAGGACGAGAGCAAAGGAGTAGAACGGCTGGGGGTTAAAGGACGAGGGGATGTCTGGAATGTCTGCTTGTTCCTGCCACAAAAAAACACTCAAAGGCTGAAAAGCTTTTCGCTCACAAGTGGCAACCGGAAGTGTTGTGCGGCTCAAGAGCCTACTCAGCACGCACACACTCGCACACTCACACAAACACAAACATAAACACATACACATAGAGGAAGAAGAAGAAGTAGCAGAAGGATCTGATCCTGGACATGGCAGACATGTTGAAAGGTGGAAATAGAGGCGATTTACTTTGTTTTTCTTTCATTCTTTTTTTTTTTTTTTACAAAATAGGCTTCATTGCAAGTTTAATGCACTTTATCCACCAGCCTAATTCGAAAATTTGAAACAAAACAGAGAGCTTGGCTAGTCAGCATGTTTTTTAGGGCTTCTTAAAAAATAAGAAAGGAAGAGCAAAAGATTGAGATAGAGCAGGAAGTGCTGGGGACAAGATACGAGGGGACCTAAGCCACTAATCTTATGGAGATTAAGGAGGGAGAATAAATATATTTTTTAAATAATATTTTTAAGGAGTTTTAAGATAGGTTTTATATTTATTTTTTAGAAGTAAAAGCCAGCTCATCATATGATAGTCTTTTAAGAATTATTTATTTAATAATATTTAATAAAACAAAACTTAAATAAATAAGAAATTAATAATTAGTCCCTTTTGGCACTTGGCCCTTGGCCCTACGAGGCCTAAACAAACCCACCATTCCATTCCATATGCTAATTTAATTTATTAGCCCGAAATTTCCTTCTTCGATCCTAAATCCTTAAAACGGATTTCTCTTAATTAAGGCAGGAAAAAGCGGCGTCACCGTCTAACAAAAAGTTGCAACTCCCCAGGACGACGCGCCCCTAAACAAAACCAAAACCAAAAACAAAAACAAGAAGAGAGCAACATTTATATATATGTATAAAATATATAATAAAATAAAAGGGAAATATTTATGAAAATTACTTTGACAAAGTCGTCGCACAAATAAATAAAAGGCTAAAGGGTGAGAGGAGAAAGGCGTTCGACCAACAGGCGTCGACAGGACGAAAAAGAAATGGAGAAAGTGGCGAGGGCCAGCCTAGGGTTTAGGAGCGAAAAGGGGGGCAAGGACGAAAAGGCAAGGCAGTCGGCAAAAGGCAAAAGGCAGAAGGCAACCGGCAGCAGCAAACTAATCACAATAATCACGCTGAAATAAAATTAATAAAAATGCGTGGCCCGTTGGCACGGCAAGGAGCATTTAAGAACATAAATAAAAATTAGCAAAACCAACAAACCAGGCGAACGAAAGGCAAACAACAAGGACTCGGCTATTGGACTGTTGGTCCTGAAAGCCATGCCCCTTTCTTACTTTCTCTATTTGTGTGTTAGACTGTGTGTTTGTGTGTGTGTGTGTGGTTGGGTAATAAAAGCCACAAATATAAAGAAATTACAGGAATATAAAAAAAAAGAAAGAAAGAAAAGAAAAACAGGAGAAAGCTGTTGGCTAGCTGGGGAAAGCGAACAAAACCGGAAAAGTTAAAGCAGCCAGCGAATAAACGAAAAACTAATAAAAGCCTTTCGGCCAACCCACAGCTCTAGGCCAACTTTGGTGTCCAGGACCTCTGCCATATCCTTTGACTGCAACCAACTTTCCCATAAGCCCAATGATTAAAGGTCAGCATTAAACTCGCCATCATAAAACCAATTAGCTTTCAGTGTAAAAAATTCCAAGAAAACTATACTAAACCCTACCCTGCCATGTTGAGGAAAAAATAGAAATTCTTGATTTAATAAATCCAACTTCCGGCTGTGTCCTTTTAGTTTCCGGCATTGATTACATTGAACTTTTGACATAAATTGCATCTAATTTATGCACGCAACATTTTCGATTTTCGAGCAAATTATGTTTGTTAGCCCGCCGGGCTAGAATAACAATAATAACAACAACAAATTGCTAGAATAACAATTGCCGAAATTTAAATAATAAGTCATACATGGACTCGTACATACGACACTATATGTATGCTCTCCATAGTACATAGATCAGCAAATAAATAAATGTTCCCATACATACATACACAAGGAGGACCCAAACAATCGGCATAAATTTCAAAGTACACTGGGAAAATTAAGAGCTGGTTCTTCTTTTTTTAAGTTTCTAAATGACACTAAAAGCTAAGATATATTAAATATTAAGGGGAATGATTAAGAGTATTATTTTTATTTTATTAATAATAAATATTTATCTTTCAAATAGCTAATACTTAATCAGAAATAATAGCTAATAGGTTACTGTTCAGAAATATTTAAATTTATTTTAATGATCTTTTTTTTATCATATTTTAGGGGCAACAATAAGTTTTTTTTTTATTTCTGTAATAAACTAAAACAAGTCTAAATTAAGCATTGAGGTAAATTTTTTATAATAAATACTTAGAAGTACTACTTAGTAACTTATTACTTTGGGGTAATATTTTATTTTAAAAAATTTAGTAAATTAGTAATGTGAAATTTTTAGTTGCATTCTTTTAGGTTCAAAATGTATTTTTTTTTAAAGAATTTATTAAAATTGTTATTGAAAACCTGGAAAGGCTACAAATAATCAAAAATAGATAACCTAAAATGCCTTAATTTTATGAAGCTTAGTATATATTTTTAAGTTTTCATTTTTTTTATAAACTTTTCGAAGAAAAAGAAAATCCAGGAAGGAAGGATTCATATAATTCTAACCTACTTCCAATTGAAATAATTCCAATTGCTCTTAAACTTCTCCCTCAATTACTTTATATACTTTTCTTTCAATCTCAAAACTATAGTAATTTTCCCACAGTGTAATCAGGAAAAGCAGAAGCATCCAAATTTTCGCATTAATTAATTGTAGAAGGCCTTCGCTGGCTGATTAGTGGGGGAAATACTACAAGTACAAATACAAATATGTGTATATAGGAGAACATCTATGGGGAATGGGAATGGGAATGAGAGGGATCAATGGAGGGGGTATAGGGGAATAGGGGTCTGAGGGAGAATGGAAAACGTGTTTTTGCCGATGCCAATTTTCCAACCAATTAGAAGACGAAATGCATGGTGAAATTTAATTAACATTTTCAAATGTTCCGCATGTCCGGCAGTAAAAACTTTCACCGACCTGATATGTCTATGTCTCGTTCCGAGAACACCTTGCCACACTTCCACTGCCAGTTACTACTGGTAGTAGTACTTTTACATAGTTTCAGTTAAGCCCTACCCCCCCTGCTTGTCCGCCTGCCCTGAGTAATTTGTCCGGAACTGTCGTTTCGAGCCTTAACCCTTTGCTCGTTCGCCTGATTACTTTGACTCCTCTTTTGTTCTCCTGTAACAAAATTTCAATGGGAAATAGTTTTTATGACACATCAACTACTACTACAGCCAACCGGCGAAAGTCTACATACAGGAATATGTATATATATACATTTATATAAGTACCTATATGTAGTTAGTCCTGTACGTGCTTAGATCGCCCCGCAGCCGAGTGTGTGTTTTTTGGCCAGAGAGCTCTGCCAGAGTAAAAAGTTCAAATGCAAAAATGAAAATTAAATACAAAATGGTAAGTACTTTCATCACCCACCGGTGGTGAGGGCAGGTGAGAGGAGGAGTATTCCTGGTAGGACACAGAGTCCTGCTAGTCCTCTCCGCCAAAATGAAATTTCCCAAATTCACCAAAAACATTTCAACAGCTTAAAGTTCAAGTGGTGGCCAAAATATATCTATATAATTACATCCGAAATGTGTTTTCCAGCTTGCTGGCTAACCCATCTAATGGCACATCCAGTTTTAAATACAACTATTTTTATTTCCCTTAAACAAGTGGATGATTTATTTCGAGCCATGCAGATTGGATAAAGAGCTAATACGAGGTATTTGAAGCTTGAACTACTTACCATTTAAAGCAAATATTTTTGCTAAAAAACAAAGCCTCTGCTTCACCTTTTAATTATTCAAATCTGCCTCGAAAAACCCACAATTTTTCCGAATTGTCTTTTCATTCATTTCCCTGCCGTCTGTCTGTCTGGAATATTGGTCATTTCCGATTTCTGATCTCTCGCCTTGGCCAGAACCCATTTTGCAAAAAGCTAATTGCCTTTTTGGTTTCCCAACCGACCATCCACAGCCCCGGAAAGTAGGCAACGCCACTCCCAAAGTGTGTCGAGACCAAAGTCTCTGGACAAAAACAAATCTGCCCGGTCCGACCCGGCCGGGCCAAGTGACCTGACAATTGTCGGCTAAAATGGGCGCGGTCCGCCTCTTTATGATTGTCCAGTGGGCTGCGTAAATCTCACCAAACGAAACAGAAAGCCATATGGGGGGGACACCATCAGAGGCGGGGGGCACCATGTCCATATCCATGTGTTATTTGTTTCGCCCAGGACGAAGATAAAATTAAATTTACACAAAATGGAGAAAAGTGTGTTACTTTGTTTTCATTTTTATTTTTGTTTTTTTTCCAAAAGTTTTCTTTGTTTGGTCTTCGCGTCTTTGTCGGTGTCTATATATATATTCAAATATATCTATTTTTTTGTTTGGTTAGCAACCTGTTTGTCCCAAAGGCCTCACAATTTTTCTTGCCTTTTTGTTGGAAAATTTTTGATCAGCAGGCAGGACTTTTGGCCAATTTTTGGGGCCAATGTCTACCTGAACTTAAATGTCTCTCAGGGCTTAGGAGCTTATTGCAAATTTATTTAAGTGGAAAAAAGTTGGGTTTAATAGAATTAAGGGGCCTATTTAGTGATTTTTCTTAGTAGATTTTTTTTAAATTATAAATTGAATATAAATTCTCCTTAAAAGCTATTAAAAAAAAAGATTGAAGAAACTAATCAGTTTTCTTGCCAATTTATTAACACCCAGAAAATGAATAAATTTTAAAATAAAATGCAATTTTTGTATAATTTATTATTTAATCTATATAGCCTTATAAAAATTGAGTTTTCTTAATCAAGTTGAGCATTTTTTAATGAAAATCTTCCCTTTAAAAAAAAAACAAACTCCCCTCTCTTGGAAATTTTTGTTACTCAGGGACCTAGGCAAAAGTGAAAGCATTTTTAATTTAATTTTTTTGTCAACGTCCTAAGATCCATTGTGCTGGTACCCTATTATTATTTGTTTTTTTTTTTTTTGTCTTTCGGTTGGGCATCCTGGCGCCTTGAGCCGACTTTTTAATTGCATTAACACGCTAATGTAAGTCGCATAATGCCGACAGCTGACCCCCAAAACCCGCGGCTCCACATCCCCATACAAAAAGCAACCCCCCAACCCTTAGGAAAAAATAACAACCATCTTTCATCAGAATGTTGCTTATTACATATTTATGTTTATATTTTGTCCACCCACCATTTTGGGTTTTTGTTGTCTCGGACTCGGACATTCTCTCGAAGAAAAACGTTGAATAAATTTTAATTGTCTTTTGGGTGTCGCAAGCATTTTTCTTTGCTTATTTTATTTTTTATTTTGTGGCGCCTCCAGGCGGGGCATTAAAAAATATTGCTTTGGAACATATGGACAACGTTGTTTCAGTTTTTCTTTCATTTTTTCCCGTTTTTTTTTTTTTCTTGGACAAGAAATAGTAAAAGGAAAGTAAAATTAGCAGGACGCTAAAGGGACAACGAAAATGTCTTACCTGTTGGCCGTAAAATAAATTCCATTATACGAGCTTTTTGTTGTTGTTGCCATTCCAGGAATATTCCTGGTAGGGGACAGAGAGGGGGGGAGGAGAGAGTGTTTGGTAATAATAATAAAAGCCCAAATGACAACCAGATCAAGAACAAGAGGTGGCAGGGCATTTCATTTCATTTCATTTTTTTTCGTGTTATTCGTTATTTGGCATCTTTGAAATTAGATGATGTTAGAAACCCAAGAAGAACAACAAAAAACCAATGTAAAATAAACATTAATATTCGGTAATAAAAGGAGAATGGGAAGAGAACCTGAAGGTGGAAACTTTAAGAGTGTTTTTTTAATAAATAATTATAGTAATGATAGAAGAATACATTTTTAGAAACATTTTTTCATGAAAAATAATATTTAGTTGAGTTTACAAATATTTTAGCAATTTCAAAGTTCTCATTTAATTAAATGCCGTGTATTGGCAATTTAAATACAAAATTAATAAATAATTCATATTTAATTCGAGGTACATATATTTTATTCCTTTACCAAAAATGCAAAATATTTATTTTTCTGGCTGTGAAAACATGTTGTTTTAATCAATTTTCAGCCCCCGTTCCACTTTTATTTTTAAATAATTTAAAAACATTTTCGCATTTATGCGACAAATGTGATGAAAGTCCAGGACCTGTACAGCCCTCCGCCTCCGGCTCCCGCCATTGACCCCAGTCATTTATTTAAAGCTGCTCGGGGGATCCACAGTCCCCAAAAAGGGGGAATCCCCGAGCCTCGACCAACCCCCCCGCCGGCCACGGCCCTCTCTTTTTGGACCAGCTCACTCATAAATCATTTTCGTGCCGCGCGCTGCCGCAGAATGACACACGACTGCCCTCCTGTGCTTCCCCACTCCCCACCGTTTTTTTCCAGCAGGTGGCATATGATCCGACTCTCCGACCAGTGCCCCTTTCCCCTCTCCACCGCATCCACCCACACCCCCGTCATCCTGAGCCCCGCCAGTAACTTTGTTTGTTCTCATTGTTGGGTTTGTTTGCAGTTCTCGGGGTCACAAATTGTTTTCGAGCTTGCCGGGGTTTCAACAAATTGGAAAGTGTTCCACAAGTAGCCGCCTGGCTCACAGCACGTGCCAACCTTTGACCCCTGCCAACCATCCACCCCAGTCGCCTGTCCGCGGCCATTTAATAATAATAATACAATTTTTTTTTTTGCTTTTTCGTTAAGAACAAAACTTTCTTGGGGACGCGTTTTATTTAAATAAAAAATTCAAATTAAATAAGATTAATTTTAGTAGATCGACGACCCAAGGGAAGGGAAAGAAAGCGAAGGCCGGGGGCATGGCCAGTGCCAGGGCCAGGGCCAAAAGGCAGAAAGAGGCTTTTACATAATTCCACTCAACGCCACTTGAAGATGACTAATGACAGATTGTTCAGTTAACAGGGGACCTGCACTCGAAAAAATATTTAAGAGTGCTTGAAAAGATTCCTAGAAAATGTATAGAAATTTTAGTGAAAAGGACGAATTTAATGATTAGAAGAAGTCATTGGTTAACGGTTTTTATTTCAGTATTGGATTTTAAACAATTTTTAAAACATAATCAAAGAACAGACTTTTAATATTTTAACACTTTATATTGTATCCATACTTTCTTTTTATTTCTAGTGCATAATGCTGTAACGATATTTTGATGTGGCGATGCGAGTATTTGGCACCAGGGATATGACACAGCCCACAGATATGTCACATTTGTCTGGCCAACAAATACTTCATCAAAGTTTCGCAGGCAAACACTTGAAGTTTGGATGCTCCAATGGGGGATGCGAACGGAGGAGGCTTTCCATCTATGTAGCTCCTGCGGTGATTTTTCTAAGCTGTCAACTGCAACTGGTCCTGGAAATGGACATGGCCAAGTCATCATCATCAGTATCAGGAGAGAAGCGGCAGCAGCATCACCAGCACCAGCAACAACATCAGCTAGCCATTCAACCAGCAGAGATACTAATTGTCATCCATAAACCTCAGGTACAGGATGCTCTCAAAAATGTCAGCACAAAATGTCAAATAGTCATCGGACAACCGAAATCGGACAACAAAATTTTTAGCGAAAATCGAAAAAAATCGTGATGTAACCCCTTTCCATTTTTTCGAAAATCGAGTCGAAAATGAGTTGTTCGATATCGAAAAACTAGCGATGCAGTTCGAAGGACATCGATGTCCTGATTCCGAAAATGCACGGCGTTGCCAGATCGGGCCAGAAATGCGCTTTCTAGAGCGTATATCTCGGCCGTTTGTGGCCCGATCTGGCAACGCCGCACATTTTCGGAATCAGCGCTTCAATATTAGTCGAACTGCATCAAAATTTTTCCGAAATCGGACAACAAAATTTTTAGCGAAAATCGAAAAAAATCGTGATGTAACCCCTTTCCATTTTTTCGAAAATCGGGTCGAAAATGAGTTGCTCGATATCGAAAAACTAGCGATGCAGTTCGAAGGACATCGATGTCCTGATTCCGAAAATGCACGGCGTTGCCAGATCGGGCCAGAAATGCGCTTTCTAGAGCGTATATCTCGGCCGTTTGTGGCCCGATCTGGCAACGCCGCACATTTTCGGAATCAGCGCTTCAATATTAGTCGAACTGCATCAAAATTTTTCCGAAATCGGACAACAAAATTTTTAGCGAAAATCGAAAAAAATCGTGATGTAACCCCTTTCCATTTTTTCGAAAATCGAGTCGAAAATGAGTTGTTCGATATCGAAAAACTAGCGATGCAGTTCGAAGGACATCGATGTCCTGATTCCGAAAATGCACGGCGTTGCCAGATCGGGCCAGAAATGCGCTTTCTAGAGCGTATATCTCGGGCGTTTGTGGCCCGATCTGGCAACGCCGCACATTTTCGGAATCAGCGCCTCGAGATTAGTCGAATTGCATCCAAATTTTTCCGAAATCGGACAACAAAATTTTTAGCGAAAATCGAAAAAAATCGTGATGTAACCCCTTTCCATTTTTTCGAAAATCGGGTCGAAAATGAGTTGTTCGATATCGAAAAACTAGCGATGCAGTTCGAAGGACATCGATGTCCTGATTCCGAAAATGCACGGCGTTGCCAGATCGGGCCAGAAATGCGCTTTCTAGAGCGTATATCTCGGCCGTTTGTGGCCCGATCTGGCAACGCCGCACATTTTCGGAATCAGCGCCTCGAGATTAGTCGAATTGCATCCAAATTTTCCGAAATCGGACAACAAAATTTTTAGCGAAAATCGAAAAAAATCGTGATGTAACCCCTTTCCATTTTTTCGAAAATCGGGTCGAAAATGAGTTGTTCGATATCGAAAAACTTGCGATGCAGTTCGAAGGACATCGATGTCCTGATTCCGAAAATGCACGGCGTTGCCAGATCGGGCCAGAAATGCGCTTTCTAGAGCGTATATCTCGGCCGTTTGTGGCCCGATCTGGCAACGCCGCACATTTTCGGAATCAGCGCCTCGAGATTAGTCGAATTGCATCCAAATTTTTCCGAAATCGGACAACAAAATTTTTAGCGAAAATCGAAAAAAATCGTGATGTAACCCCTTTCCATTTTTTCGAAAATCGAGTCGAAAATGAGTTGTTCGATATCGAAAAACTAGCGATGCAGTTCGAAGGACATCGATGTCCTGATTCCGAAAATGCACGGCGTTGCCAGATCGGGCCAGAAATGCGCTTTCTAGAGCGTATATCTCGGCCGTTTGTGGCCCGATCTGGCAACGCCGCACATTTTCGGAATCAGCGCCTCGAGATTAGTCGAATTGCATCCAAATTTTTCCGAAATCGGACAACAAAATTTTTAGCGAAAATCGAAAAAAATCGTGATGTAACCCCTTTCCATTTTTTCGAAAATCGGGTCGAAAATGAGTTGTTCGATATCGAAAAACTAGCGATGCAGTTCGAAGGACATCGATGTCCTGATTCCGAAAATGCACGGCGTTGCCAGATCGGGCCAGAAATGCGCTTTCTAGAGCGTATATCTCGGGCGTTTGTGGCCCGATCTGGCAACGCCGCACATTTTCGGAATCAGCGCCTCGAGATTAGTCGAATTGCATCCAAATTTTTCCGAAATCGGACAACAAAATTTTTAGCGAAAATCGAAAAAAATCGTGATGTAACCCCTTTCCATTTTTTCGAAAATCGGGTCGAAAATGAGTTGTTCGATATCGAAAAACTAGCGATGCAGTTCGAAGGACATCGATGTCCTGATTCCGAAAATGCACGGCGTTGCCAGATCGGGCCAGAAATGCGCTTTCTAGAGCGTATATCTCGGCCGTTTGTGGCCCGATCTGGCAACGCCGCACATTTTCGGAATCAGCGCCTCGAGATTAGTCGAATTGCATCCAAATTTTTCCGAAATCGGACAACAAAATTTTTAGCGAAAATCGAAAAAAATCGTGATGTAACCCCTTTCCATTTTTTCGAAAATCGAGTCGAAAATGAGTTGTTCGATATCGAAAAACTAGTGATGCAGTTCGAAGGACATCGATGTCCTGATTCCGAAAATGCACGGCGTTGCCAGATCGGGCCAGAAATGCGCTTTCTAGAGCGTATATCTCGGCCGTTTGTGGCCCGATCTGGCAACGCCGCACATTTTCGGAATCAGCGCCTCGAGATTAGTCGAATTGCATCCAAATTTTTCCGAAATCGGACAACAAAATTTTTAGCGAAAATCGAAAAAAATCGTTTCCATTTTTTCGAAAATCGAGTCGAAAATGAGTTGTTCGATATCGAAAAACTAGCGATGCAGTTCGAAGGACATCGATGTCCTGATTCCGAAAATGCATGGCGTTGCCGGATCGGGCCAGAAATGCGCTTTCTAGAGCGTATATCTCGGCCGTTTGTGGCCCGATCTGGCAACGCCGCACATTTTCGGAATCAGCGCCTTGAGATTAGTCGAATTGCATCCAAATTTTTCCGAAATCGGACAACAAAATTTTTAGCGAAAATCGAAAAAAATCGTGATGTAACCCCTTTCCATTTTTTCGAAAATCGAGTCGAAAATGAGTTGTTCGATATCGAAAAACTAGCGATGCAGTTCGAAGGACATCGATGTCCTGATTCCGAAAATGCACGGCGTTGCCAGATCGGGCCAGAAATGCGCTTTCTAGAGCGTATATCTCGGCCGTTTGTGGCCCAATCTGGCAACGCCGCACATTTTCGGAATCAGCGCCTCGAGATTAGTCGAATTGCATCCAAATTTTTCCGAAATCGGACAACAAAATTTTTAGCGAAAATCGAAAAAAATCGTGATGTAACCCCTTTCCATTTTTTCGAAAATCGGGTCGAAAATGAGTTGTTCGATATCGAAAAACTAGCGATGCAGTTCGAAGGACATCGATGTCCTGATCCCGAAAATGCACGGCGTTGCCAGATCGGGCCAGAAATGCGCTTTCTAGAGCGTATATCTCGGCCGTTTGTGGCCCGATCTGGCAACGCCGCACATTTTCGGAATCAGCGCCTCGAGATTAGTCGAATTGCATCCAAATTTTTCCGAAATCGGACAACAAAATTTTTAGCGAAAATCGAAAAAAATCGTGATGTAACCCCTTTCCATTTTTTCGAAAATCGGGTCGAAAATGAGTTGTTCGATATCGAAAAACTAGCGATGCAGTTCGAAGGACATCGATGTCCTGATTCCGAAAATGCACGGCGTTGCCAGATCGGGCCAGAAATGCGCTTTCTAGAGCGTATATCTCGGCCGTTTGTGGCCCGATCTGGCAACGCCGCACATTTTCGGAATCAGCGCCTCGAGATTAGTCGAATTGCATCCAAATTTTTCCGAAATCGGACAACAAAATTTTTAGCGAAAATCGAAAAAAATCGTGATGTAACCCCTTTCCATTTTTTCGAAAATCGGGTCGAAAATGAGTTGTTCGATATCGAAAAACTAGCGATGCAGTTCGAAGGACATCGATGTCCTGATTCCGAAAATGCACGGCGTTGCCAGATCGGGCCAGAAATGCGCTTTCTAGAGCGTATATCTCGGCCGTTTGTGGCCCGATCTGGCAACGCCGCACATTTTCGGAATCAGCGCCTCGAGATTAGTCGAATTGCATCCAAATTTTTCCGAAATCGGACAACAAAATTTTTAGCGAAAATCGAAAAAAATCGTGATGTAACCCCTTTCCATTTTTTCGAAAATCGGGTCGAAAATGAGTTGTTCGATATCGAAAAACTAGCGATGCAGTTCGAAGGACATCGATGTCCTGATTCCGAAAATGCACGGCGTTGCCAGATCGGGCCAGAAATGCGCTTTCTAGAGCGTATATCTCGGCCGTTTGTGGCCCGATCTGGCAACGCCGCACATTTTCGGAATCAGCGCCTTGCGATTAGTCGAATTGCATCCAAATTTTTCCGAAATCGGACAACAAAATTTTTAGCGAAAATCGAAAAAAATCGTGATGTAACCCCTTTCCATTTTTTCGAAAATCGGGTCGAAAATGAGTTGTTCGATATCGAAAAACTAGCAATGCAGTTCGAAGGACATCGATGTCCTGATTCCGAAAATGCACGGCGTTGCCAGATCGGGCCAGAAATGCGCTTTCTAGAGCGTATATCTCGGCCGTTTGTGGCCCGATCTGGCAACGCCGCACATTTTCGGAATCAGCGCTTCAATATTAGTCGAACTGCATCAAAATTTTCCGAAATCGGACAACAAAATTTTTAGCGAAAATCGAAAAAAATCGTGATGTAACCCCTTTCCATTTTTTCGAAAATCGAGTCGAAAATGAGTTGTTCGATATCGAAAAACTAGCGATGCAGTTCGAAGGACATCGATGTCCTGATTCCGAAAATGCACGGCGTTGCCAGATCGGGCCAGAAATGCGCTTTCTAGAGCGTATATCTCGGCCGTTTGTGGCCCGATCTGGCAACGCCGCACATTTTCGGAATCAGCGCTTCAATATTAGTCGAACTGCATCAAAATTTTTCCGAAATCGGACAACAAAATTTTTAGCGAAAATCGAAAAAAATCGTGATGTAACCCCTTTCCATTTTTTCGAAAATCGGGTCGAAAATGAGTTGTTCGATATCGAAAAACTAGCGATGCAGTTCGAAGGACATCGATGTCCTGATTCCGAAAATGCACGGCGTTGCCGGATCGGGCCAGAAATGCGCTTTCTAGAGCGTATATCTCGGCCGTTTGTGGCCCGATCTGGCAACGCCGCACATTTTCGGAATCAGCGCCTCGAGATTAGTCGAATTGCATCCAAATTTTTCCGAAATCGGACAACAAAATTTTTAGCGAAAATCGAAAAAAATCGTGATGTAACCCCTTTCCATTTTTTCGAAAATCGAGTCGAAAATGAGTTGTTCGATATCGAAAAACTAGCGATGCAGTTCGAAGGACATCGATGTCCTGATTCCGAAAATGCATGGCGTTGCCGGATCGGGCCAGAAATGCGCTTTCTAGAGCGTATATCTCGGCCGTTTGTGGCCCGATCTGGCAACGCCGCACATTTTCGGAATCAGCGCCTCGAGATTAGTCGAATTGCATCCAAATTTTTCCGAAATCGGACAACAAAATTTTTAGCGAAAATCGAAAAAAATCGTGATGTAACCCCTTTCCATTTTTTCGAAAATCGAGTCGAAAATGAGTTGTTCGATATCGAAAAACTAGCGATGCAGTTCGAAGGACATCGATGTCCTGATTCCGAAAATGCATGGCGTTGCCGGATCGGGCCAGAAATGCGCTTTCTAGAGCGTATATCTCGGCCGTTTGTGGCCGATCTGGCAACGCCGCACATTTTCGGAATCAGCGCCTTGAATTAGTCGAATTGCATCCAAATTTTCCGAAATCGGACAACAAAATTTTTAGCGAAAATCGAAAAAAATCGTGATGTAACCCCTTTCCATTTTTTCGAAAATCGAGTCGAAAATGAGTTGTTCGATATCGAAAAACTAGCGATGCAGTTCGAAGGACATCGATGTCCTGATCCCGAAAATGCACGGCGTTGCCAGATCGGGCCAGAAATGCGCTTTCTAGAGCGTATATCTCGGCCGTTTGTGGCCCGATCTGGCAACGCCGCACATTTTCGGAATCAGCGCTTCAATATTAGTCGAACTGCATCAAAATTTTTCCGAAATCGGACAACAAAATTTTTAGCGAAAATCGAAAAAAATCGTGATGTAACCCCTTTCCATTTTTTCGAAAATCGAGTCGAAAATGAGTTGTTCGATATCGAAAAACTAGCGATGCAGTTCGAAGGACATCGATGTCCTGATTCCGAAAATGCACGGCGTTGCCAGATCGGGCCAGAAATGCGCTTTCTAGAGCGTATATCTCGGCCGTTTGTGGCCCGATCTGGCAACGCCGCACATTTTCGGAATCAGCGCTTCAATATTAGTCGAACTGCATCAAAATTTTTCCGAAATCGGACAACAAAATTTTTAGCGAAAATCGAAAAAAAATCGTGATGTAACCCCTTTCCATTTTTTCGAAAATCGGGTCGAAAATGAGTTGTTCGATATCGAAAAACTAGCGATGCAGTTCGAAGGACATCGATGTCCTGATCCCGAAAATGCACGGCGTTGCCAGATCGGGCCAGAAATGCGCTTTCTAGAGCGTATATCTCGGCCGTTTGTGGCCCGATCTGGCAACGCCGCACATTTTCGGAATCAGCGCCTCGAGATTAGTCGAATTGCATCCAAATTTTCCGAAATCGGACAACAAAATTTTTAGCGAAAATCGAAAAAAATCGTGATGTAACCCCTTTCCATTTTTTCGAAAATCGAGTCGAAAATGAGTTGTTCGATATCGAAAAACTAGCGATGCAGTTCGAAGGACATCGATGTCCTGATTCCGAAAATGCATGGCGTTGCCGGATCGGGCCAGAAATGCGCTTTCTAGAGCGTATATCTCGGCCGTTTGTGGCCCGATCTGGCAACGCCGCACATTTTCGGAATCAGCGCCTTGAGATTAGTCGAATTGCATCCAAATTTTTCCGAAATCGGACAACAAAATTTTTAGCGAAAATCGAAAAAAATCGTGATGTAACCCCTTTCCATTTTTTCGAAAATCGAGTCGAAAATGAGTTGTTCGATATCGAAAAACTAGCGATGCAGTTCGAAGGACATCGATGTCCTGATCCCGAAAATGCACGGCGTTGCCAGATCGGGCCAGAAATGCGCTTTCTAGAGCGTATATCTCGGCCGTTTGTGGCCCGATCTGGCAACGCCGCACATTTTCGGAATCAGCGCTTCAATATTAGTCGAACTGCATCAAAATTTTTCCGAAATCGGACAACAAAATTTTTAGCGAAAATCGAAAAAAATCGTGATGTAACCCCTTTCCATTTTTTCGAAAATCGAGTCGAAAATGAGTTGTTCGATATCGAAAAACTAGCGATGCAGTTCGAAGGACATCGATGTCCCTGATTCCGAAAATGCACGGCGTTGCCAGATCGGGCCAGAAATGCGCTTTCTAGAGCGTATATCTCGGCCGTTTGTGGCCCGATCTGGCAACGCCGCACATTTTCGGAATCAGCGCTTCAATATTAGTCGAACTGCATCAAAATTTTTCCGAAATCGGACAACAAAATTTTTAGCGAAAATCGAAAAAAATCGTGATGTAACCCCTTTCCATTTTTTCGAAAATCGGGTCGAAAATGAGTTGTTCGATATCGAAAAACTAGCGATGCAGTTCGAAGGACATCGATGTCCTGATTCCGAAAATGCACGGCGTTGCCAGATCGGGCCAGAAATGCGCTTTCTAGAGCGTATATCTCGGCCGTTTGTGGCCCGATCTGGCAACGCCGCACATTTTCGGAATCAGCGCTTCAATATTAGTCGAACTGCATCAAAATTTTTCCGAAATCGGACAACAAAATTTTTAGCGAAAATCGAAAAAAATCGTGATGTAACCCCTTTCCATTTTTTCGAAAATCGGGTCGAAAATGAGTTGTTCGATATCGAAAAACTAGCGATGCAGTTCGAAGGACATCGATGTCCTGATTCCGAAAATGCACGGCGTTGCCAGATCGGGCCAGAAATGCGCTTTCTAGAGCGTATATCTCGGCCGTTTGTGGCCCGATCTGGCAACGCCGCACATTTTCGGAATCAGCGCTTCAATATTAGTCGAACTGCATCAAAATTTTTCCGAAATCGGACAACAAAATTTTTAGCGAAAATCGAAAAAAATCGTGATGTAACCCCTTTCCATTTTTTCGAAAATCGAGTCGAAAATGAGTTGTTCGATATCGAAAAACTAGCTATGCAGTTCGAAGGACATCGATGTCCTGATTCCGAAAATGCACGGCGTTGCCAGATCGGGCCAGAAATGCGCTTTCTAGAGCGTATATCTCGGCCGTTTGTGGCCCGATCTGGCAACGCCGCACATTTTCGGAATCAGCGCTTCAATATTAGTCGAACTGCATCAAAATTTTTCCGAAATCGGACAACAAAATTTTTAGCGAAAATCGAAAAAAATCGTGATGTAACCCCTTTCCATTTTTTCGAAAATCGAGTCGAAAATGAGTTGTTCGATATCGAAAAACTAGCGATGCAGTTCGAAGGACATCGATGTCCTGATTCCGAAAATGCACGGCGTTGCCAGATCGGGCCAGAAATGCGCTTTCTAGAGCGTATATCTCGGCCGTTTGTGGCCCGATCTGGCAACGCCGCACATTTTCGGAATCAGCGCTTCAATATTAGTCGAACTGCATCAAAATTTTTCCGAAATCGGACAACAAAATTTTTAGCGAAAATCGAAAAAAATCGTGATGTAACCCCTTTCCATTTTTTCGAAAATCGGGTCGAAAATGAGTTGTTCGATATCGAAAAACTAGCGATGCAGTTCGAAGGACATCGATGTCCTGATTCCGAAAATGCACGGCGTTGCCAGATCGGGCCAGAAATGCGCTTTCTAGAGCGTATATCTCGGCCGTTTGTGGCCCGATCTGGCAACGCCGCACATTTTCGGAATCAGCGCCTCGAGATTAGTCGAATTGCATCCAAATTTTTCCGAAATCGGACAACAAAATTTTTAGCGAAAATCGAAAAAAATCGTGATGTAACCCCTTTCCATTTTTTTCGAAAATCGGGTCGAAAATGAGTTGTTCGATATCGAAAAACTAGCGATGCAGTTCGAAGGACATCGATGTCCTGATTCCGAAAATGCACGGCGTTGCCAGATCGGGCCAGAAATGCGCTTTCTAGAGCGTATATCTCGGCCGTTTGTGGCCCGATCTGGCAACGCCGCACATTTTCGGAATCAGCGCTTCAATATTAGTCGAACTGCAGATCGGGCCAGAAATGCGCTTTCTAGAGCGTATATCTCGGCCGTTTGTGGCCCGATCTGGCAACGCCGCACATTTTCGGAATCAGCGCCTCGAAATTAGTCGAATTGCATCCAAATTTTTCCGAAATCGGACAACAAAATTTTTAGCGAAAATCGAAAAAAATCGTGATGTAACCCCTTTCCATTTTTTCGAAAATCGGGTCGAAAATGAGTTGTTCGATATCGAAAAACTAGCGATGCAGTTCGAAGGACATCGATGTCCTGATCCCGAAAATGCACGGCGTTGCCAGATCGGGCCAGAAATGCGCTTTCTAGAGCGTATATCTCGGCCGTTTGTGGCCCGATCTGGCAACGCCGCACATTTTCGGAATCAGCGCTTCAATATTAGTCGAACTGCATCAAAATTTTTCCGAAATCGGACAACAAAATTTTTAGCGAAAATCGAAAAAAATCGTGATGTAACCCCTTTCCATTTTTTTCGAAAATCGAGTCGAAAATGAGTTGTTCGATATCGAAAAACTAGCGATGCAGTTCGAAGGACATCGATGTCCTGATTCCGAAAATGCACGGCGTTGCCAGATCGGGCCAGAAATGCGCTTTCTAGAGCGTATATCTCGGCCGTTTGTGGCCCAATCTGGCAACGCCGCACATTTTCGGAATCAGCGCCTCGAGATTAGTCGAATTGCATCCAAATTTTCCGAAATCGGACAACAAAATTTTTAGCGAAAATCGAAAAAAATCGTGATGTAACCCCTTTCCATTTTTTCGAAAATCGGGTCGAAAATGAGTTGTTCGATATCGAAAAACTAGCGATGCAGTTCGAAGGACATCGATGTCCTGATCCCGAAAATGCACGGCGTTGCCAGATCGGGCCAGAAATGCGCTTTCTAGAGCGTATATCTCGGCCGTTTGTGGCCCGATCTGGCAACGCCGCACATTTTTCGGAATCAGCGCTTCAATATTAGTCGAACTGCATCAAAATTTTTCCGAAATCGGACAACAAAATTTTTAGCGAAAATCGAAAAAAATCGTGATGTAACCCCTTTCCATTTTTTCGAAAATCGAGTCGAAAATGAGTTGTTCGATATCGAAAAACTAGCGATGCAGTTCGAAGGACATCGATGTCCTGATTCCGAAAATGCACGGCGTTGCCAGATCGGGCCAGAAATGCGCTTTCTAGAGCGTATATCTCGGCCGTTTGTGGCCCGATCTGGCAACGCCGCACATTTTCGGAATCAGCGCTTCAATATTAGTCGAACTGCATCAAAATTTTTCCGAAATCGGACAACAAAATTTTTAGCGAAAATCGAAAAAAATCGTGATGTAACCCCTTTCCATTTTTTCGAAAATCGGGTCGAAAATGAGTTGTTCGATATCGAAAAACTAGCGATGCAGTTCGAAGGACATCGATGTCCTGATTCCGAAAATGCACGGCGTTGCCAGATCGGGCCAGAAATGCGCTTTCTAGAGCGTATATCTCGGCCGTTTGTGGCCCGATCTGGCAACGCCGCACATTTTCGGAATCAGCGCTTCAATATTAGTCGAACTGCATCAAAATTTTTCCGAAATCGGACAACAAAATTTTTAGCGAAAATCGAAAAAAATCGTGATGTAACCCCTTTCCATTTTTTCGAAAATCGGGTCGAAAATGAGTTGTTCGATATCGAAAAACTAGCGATGCAGTTCGAAGGACATCGATGTCCTGATCCCGAAAATGCACGGCGTTGCCAGATCGGGCCAGAAATGCGCTTTCTAGAGCGTATATCTCGGCCGTTTGTGGCCCGATCTGGCAACGCCGCACATTTTCGGAATCAGCGCTTCAATATTAGTCGAACTGCATCAAAATTTTTCCGAAATCGGACAACAAAATTTTTAGCGAAAATCGAAAAAAATCGTGATGTAACCCCTTTCCATTTTTTCGAAAATCGGGTCGAAAATGAGTTGTTCGATATCGAAAAACTAGCGATGCAGTTCGAAGGACATCGATGTCCTGATTCCGAAAATGCACGGCGTTGCCAGATCGGGCCAGAAATGCGCTTTCTAGAGCGTATATCTCGGCCGTTTGTGGCCCGATCTGGCAACGCCGCACATTTTCGGAATCAGCGCTTCAATATTAGTCGAACTGCAGATCGGGCCAGAAATGCGCTTTCTAGAGCGTATATCTCGGCCATTTGTGGCCCGATCTGGCAACGCCGCACATTTTCGGAATCAGCGCCTCGAGATTAGTCGAATTGCATCCAAATTTTTCCGAAATCGGACAACAAATTTTTAGCGAAAATCGAAAAAAATCGTGATGTAACCCCTTTCCATTTTTTCGAAAATCGGGTCGAAAATGAGTTGTTCGATATCGAAAAACTAGCGATGCAGTTCGAAGGACATCGATGTCCTGATTCCGAAAATGCACGGCGTTGCCAGATCGGGCCAGAAATGCGCTTTCTAGAGCGTATATCTCGGCCGTTTGTGGCCCGATCTGGCAACGCCGCACATTTTCGGAATCAGCGCCTCGAGATTAGTCGAATTGCATCCAAATTTTTCCGAAATCGGACAACAAAATTTTTAGCGAAAATCGAAAAAAATCGTGATGTAACCCCTTTCCATTTTTTCGAAAATCGGGTCGAAAATGAGTTGTTCGATATCGAAAAACTAGCGATGCAGTTCGAAGGACATCGATGTCCTGATTCCGAAAATGCACGGCGTTGCCAGATCGGGCCAGAAATGCGCTTTCTAGAGCGTATATCTCGGCCGTTTGTGGCCCGATCTGGCAACGCCGCACATTTTCGGAATCAGCGCCTCGAGATTAGTCGAACTGCATCAAAATTTTTCCGAAATCGGACAACAAAATTTTTAGCGAAAATCGAAAAAAATCGTGATGTAACCCCTTTCCATTTTTTCGAAAATCGAGTCGAAAATGAGTTGTTCGATATCGAAAAACTAGCGATGCAGTTCGAAGGACATCGATGTCCTGATTCCGAAAATGCACGGCGTTGCCAGATCGGGCCAGAAATGCGCTTTCTAGAGCGTATATCTCGGCCGTTTGTGGCCCGATCTGGCAACGCCGCACATTTTCGGAATCAGCGCTTCAATATTAGTCGAACTGCATCAAAATTTTTCCGAAATCGGACAACAAAATTTTTAGCGAAAATCGAAAAAAATCGTGATGTAACCCCTTTCCATTTTTTCGAAAATCGGGTCGAAAATGAGTTGTTCGATACCGAAAAACTAGTGATGCAGTTCGAAGGACATCGATGTCCTGATTCCGAAAATGCACGGCGTTGCCAGATCGGGCCAGAAATGCGCTTTCTAGAGCGTATATCTCGGCCGTTTGTGGCCCGATCTGGCAACGCCGCACATTTTCGGAATCAGCGCTTCAATATTAGTCGAACTGCATCAAAATTTTTCCGAAATCGGACAACAAAATTTTTAGCGAAAATCGAAAAAAATCGTGATGTAACCCCTTTCCATTTTTTCGAAAATCGGGTCGAAAATGAGTTGTTCGATATCGAAAAACTAGCGATGCAGTTCGAAGGACATCGGTGTCCTGATTCCGAAAATGCACGGCGTTGCCAGATCGGGCCAGAAATGCGCCTTCTAGAGCGTTTATCTCGGTCATTTGTGGCCCGATCTGGCAACGCTGCGCATTTTCGGAATCAGCGCCTCGAAATTAGTCGAACTGCATCCAAATTTTTCCGAAATCGGACAACAAAATTTTTAGCGAAAATCGAAAAAAATCGTGATGTAACCCCTTTCCATTTTTTCGAAAATCGGGTCGAAAATGAGTTGTTCGATATCGAAAAACTAGCGATGCAGTGCGAAGGACATCGATGTCCTGATTCCGAAAATGCACGGCGTTGCCAGATCGGGCCAGAAATGCGCTTTCTAGAGCGTATATCTCGGCCGTTTGTGGCCCGATCTGGCAACGCCGCACATTTTCGGAATCAGCGCCTCGAGATTAGTCGAATTGCATCCAAATTTTTCCGAAATCGGACAACAAAATTTTTAGCGAAAATCGAAAAAAATCGTGATGTAACCCCTTTCCATTTTTTCGAAAATCGGGTCGAAAATGAGTTGTTCGATATCGAAAAACTAGCGATGCAGTTCGAAGGACATCGATGTCCTGATCCCGAAAATGCACGGCGTTGCCAGATCGGGCCAGAAATGCGCTTTCTAGAGCGTATATCTCGGCCGTTTGTGGCCCGATCTGGCAACGCCGCACATTTTCGGAATCAGCGCTTCAATATTAGTCGAACTGCATCAAAATTTTTCCGAAATCGGACAACAAAATTTTTAGCGAAAATCGAAAAAAATCGTGATGTAACCCCTTTCCATTTTTTTCGAAAATCGGGTCGAAAATGAGTTGTTCGATATCGAAAAACTAGCGATGCAGTTCGAAGGACATCGATGTCCTGATCCCGAAAATGCACGGCGTTGCCAGATCGGGCCAGAAATGCGCTTTCTAGAGCGTATATCTCGGCCGTTTGTGGCCCGATCTGGCAACGCCGCACATTTTCGGAATCAGCGCTTCAATATTAGTCGAACTGCATCAAAATTTTTCCGAAATCGGACAACAAAATTTTTAGCGAAAATCGAAAAAAATCGTGATGTAACCCCTTTCCATTTTTTTCGAAAATCGGGTCGAAAATGAGTTGTTCGATATCGAAAAACTAGCGATGCAGTTCGAAGGACATCGATGTCCTGATTCCGAAAATGCACGGCGTTGCCAGATCGGGCCAGAAATGCGCTTTCTAGAGCGTATATCTCGGCCGTTTGTGGCCCGATCTGGCAACGCCGCACATTTTCGGAATCAGCGCTTCAATATTAGTCGAACTGCAGATCGGGCCAGAAATGCGCTTTCTAGAGCGTATATCTCGGCCGTTTGTGGCCCGATCTGGCAACGCCGCACATTTTCGGAATCAGCGCCTCGAGATTAGTCGAATTGCATCCAAATTTTTCCGAAATCGGACAACAAATTTTTAGCGAAAATCGAAAAAAATCGTGATGTAACCCCTTTCCATTTTTTCGAAAATCGGGTCGAAAATGAGTTGTTCGATATCGAAAAACTAGCGATGCAGTTCGAAGGACATCGATGTCCTGATTCCGAAAATGCACGGCGTTGCCAGATCGGGCCAGAAATGCGCTTTCTAGAGCGTATATCTCGGCCGTTTGTGGCCCGATCTGGCAACGCCGCACATTTTCGGAATCAGGACATCGATGTCCTTCGAACTGCATCGCTAGTTTTTCGATATCGAACAACTCATTTTCGACCCGATTTTCGAAAAAATGGAAAGGGGTCACATCACGATTTTTTTCGATTTTCGCTAAAAATTTTGTTGTCCGATTTCGGAAAAATTTGGATGCAATTCGACTAATCTCGAGGCGCTGATTCCGAAAATGTGCGGCGTTGCCAGATCGGGCCACAAACGGCCGAGATATACGCTCTAGAAAGCGCATTTCTGGCCCGATCTGGCAACGCCGTGCATTTTCGGAATCAGGACATCGATGTCCTTCGAACTGCATCGCTAGTTTTTCGATATCGAACAACTCATTTTCGACTCGATTTTCGAAAAAATGGAAAGGGGTTACATCACGATTTTTTTCGATTTTCGCTAAAAATTTTGTTGTCCGATTTCGGAAAAATTTGGATGCAATTCGACTAATCTCGAGGCGCTGATTCCGAAAATGTGCGGCGTTGCCAGATCGGGCCACAAACGGCCGAGATATACGCTCTAGAAAGCGCATTTCTGGCCCGATCTGGCAACGCCGTGCATTTTCGGAATCAGGACATCGATGTCCTTCGAACTGCATCGCTAGTTTTTCGATATCGAACAACTCATTTTCGACCCGATTTTCGAAAAAATGGAAAGGGGTCACATCACGATTTTTTTCGATTTTCGCTAAAAATTTTGTTGTTCGATTTCGGAAAATTTTGATGCAGTTCGACTAATATTGAAGCGCTGATTCCGAAAATGTGCGGCGTTGCCAGATCGGGCCACAAACGGCCGAGATATACGCTCTAGAAAGCGCATTTCTGGCCCGATCTGGCAACGCCGTGCATTTTCGGAATCAGGACATCGATGTCCTTCGAACTGCATCGCTAGTTTTTCGATATCGAACAACTCATTTGCGACCCGATTTTCGAAAAAATGGAAAGGGGTTACATCACGATTTTTTTCGATTTTCGCTAAAAATTTTGTTGTCCGATTTCGGAAAAATTTTGATGCAGTTCGACTAATATTGAAGCGCTGATTCCGAAAATGTGCGGCGTTGCCAGATCGGGCCACAAACGGCCGAGATATACGCTCTAGAAAGCGCATTTCTGGCCCGATCTGGCAACGCCGTGCATTTTCGGAATCAGGACATCGATGTCCTTCGAACTGCATCGCTAGTTTTTCGATATCGAACAACTCATTTTCGACCCGATTTTCGAAAAAATGGAAAGGGGTCACATCACGATTTTTTTCGATTTTCGCTAAAAATTTTGGTGTCCGATTTCGCAAATCTTTTGATGCAGTTCGACTAATATTGAAGCGCTGATTCCGAAAATGTGCGGCGTTGCCAGATCGGGCCACAAACGGCCGAGATATACGCTCTAGAAAGCGCATTTCTGGCCCGATCTGGCAACGCCGTGCATTTTCGGAATCAGGACATCGATGTCCTTCGAACTGCATCGCTAGTTTTTCGATATCGAACAACTCATTTTCGACTCGATTTTCGAAAAAATGGAAAGGGGTTACATCACGATTTTTTTAGATTTTCGCTAAAAATTTTGTTGTCCGATTTCGGAAAAATTTGGATGCAATTCGACTAATCTCGAGGCGCTGATTCCGAAAATGTGCGGCGTTGCCAGATCGGGCCACAAACGGCCGAGATATACGCTCTAGAAAGCGCATTTCTGGCCCGATCTGGCAACGCCGTGCATTTTCGGAATCAGGACATCGATGTCCTTCGAACTGCATCGCTAGTTTTTCGATATCGAACAACTCATTTTCGACTCGATTTTCGAAAAAATGGAAAGGGGTTACATCACG
The DNA here is from genome assembly GCA_035047585.1 of Drosophila monieri. Lineage (NCBI taxonomy): Eukaryota > Metazoa > Arthropoda > Insecta > Diptera > Drosophilidae > Drosophila > Drosophila monieri. The sequence goes on along the minus strand of JAWNPJ010000061.1, from coordinate 5,028,355 downwards.
ATTTTTTTCGATTTTCGCTAAAAATTTTGTTGTCCGATTTCGGAAAAATTTGGATGCAATTCGACTAATCTCGAGGCGCTGATTCCGAAAATGTGCGGCGTTGCCAGATCGGGCCACAAACGGCCGAGATATACGCTCTAGAAAGCGCATTTCTGGCCCGATCTGGCAACGCCGTGCATTTTCGGAATCAGGACATCGATGTCCTTCGAACTGCATCGCTAGTTTTTCGATATCGAACAACTCATTTTCGACCCGATTTTCGAAAAAATGGAAAGGGGTCACATCACGATTTTTTTCGATTTTCGCTAAAAATTTTGTTGTCCGATTTCGGAAAAATTTGGATGCAATTCGACTAATCTCGAGGCGCTGATTCCGAAAATGTGCGGCGTTGCCAGATCGGGCCACAAACGGCCGAGATATACGCTCTAGAAAGCGCATTTCTGGCCCGATCTGGCAACGCCGTGCATTTTCGGAATCAGGACATCGATGTCCTTCGAACTGCATCGCTAGTTTTTCGATATCGAACAACTCATTTTCGACTCGATTTTCGAAAAAATGGAAAGGGGTTACATCACGATTTTTTTCGATTTTCGCTAAAAATTTTGTTGTTCGATTTCGGAAAAATTTTGATGCAGTTCGACTAATATTGAAGCGCTGATTCCGAAAATGTGCGGCGTTGCCAGATCGGGCCACAAACGGCCGAGATATACGCTCTAGAAAGCGCATTTCTGGCCCGATCTGGCAACGCCGTGCATTTTCGGAATCAGGACATCGATGTCCTTCGAACTGCATCCCTAGTTTTTCGATATCGAACAACTCATTTTCGACCCGATTTTCGAAAAAATGGAAAGGGGTTACATCACGATTTTTTTCGATTTTCGCTAAAAATTTTGTTGTCCGATTTCGGAAAAATTTTGATGCAGTTCGACTAATATTGAAGCGCTGATTCCGAAAATGTGCGGCGTTGCCAGATCGGGCCACAAACGGCCGAGATATACGCTCTAGAAAGCGCATTTCTGGCCCGATCTGGCAACGCCGTGCATTTTCGGAATCAGGACATCGATGTCCTTCGAACTGCATCACTAGTTTTTCGATATCGAACAACTCATTTTCGACTCGATTTTCGAAAAAATGGAAAGGGGCTACATCACGATTTTTTTCGATTTTCGCTAACAATTTTGTTGTCCGATTTCGGAAAAATTTTGATGCAGTTCGACTAATATTGAAGCGCTGATTCCGAAAATGTGCGGCGTTGCCAGATCGGGCCACAAACGGCCGAGATATACGCTCTAGAAAGCGCATTTCTGGCCCGATCTGGCAACGCCGTGCATTTTCGGAATCAGGACATCGATGTCCTTCGAACTGCATCGCTAGTTTTTCGATATCGAACAACTCATTTTCGACCCGATTTTCGAAAAAATGGAAAGGGGCTACATCACGATTTTTTTCGATTTTCGCTAAAAATTTTGTTGTCCGATTTCGGAAAAATTTGGATGCAATTCGACTAATCTCGAGGCGCTGATTCCGAAAATGTGCGGCGTTGCCAGATCGGGCCACAAACGGCCGAGATATACGCTCTAGAAAGCGCATTTCTGGCCCGATCTGGCAACGCCGTGCATTTTCGGAATCAGGACATCGATGTCCTTCGAACTGCATCGCTAGTTTTTCGATATCGAACAACTCATTTTCGACCCGATTTTCGAAAAAATGGAAAGGGGTTACATCACGATTTTTTTCGATTTTCGCTAAAAATTTTGTTGTCCGATTTCGGAAAAATTTGGATGCAATTCGACTAATCTCGAGGCGCTGATTCCGAAAATGTGCGGCGTTGCCAGATCGGGCCACAAACGGCCGAGATATACGCTCTAGAAAGCGCATTTCTGGCCCGATCTGGCAACGCCGTGCATTTTCGGAATCAGGACATCGATGTCCTTCGAACTGCATCGCTAGTTTTTCGATATCGAACAACTCATTTTCGACTCGATTTTCGAAAAAATGGAAAGGGGTTACATCACGATTTTTTTCGATTTTCGCTAAAAATTTTGTTGTTCGATTTCGGAAAAATTTTGATGCAGTTCGACTAATATTGAAGCGCTGATTCCGAAAATGTGCGGCGTTGCCAGATCGGGCCACAAACGGCCGAGATATACGCTCTAGAAAGCGCATTTCTGGCCCGATCTGGCAACGCCGTGCATTTTCGGAATCAGGACATCGATGTCCTTCGAACTGCATCGCTAGTTTTTCGATATCGAACAACTCATTTTCGACCCGATTTTCGAAAAAATGGAAAGGGGTCACATCACGATTTTTTTCGATTTTCGCTAAAAATTTTGGTGTCCGATTTCGCAAATCTTTTGATGCAGTTCGACTAATATTGAAGCGCTGATTCCGAAAATGTGCGGCGTTGCCAGATCGGGCCACAAACGGCCGAGATATACGCTCTAGAAAGCGCATTTCTGGCCCGATCTGGCAACGCCGTGCATTTTCGGAATCAGGACATCGATGTCCTTCGAACTGCATCACTAGTTTTTCGATATCGAACAACTCATTTTCGACTCGATTTTCGAAAAAATGGAAAGGGGTTACATCACGATTTTTTTCGATTTTCGCTAACAATTTTGTTGTCCGATTTCGGAAAAATTTTGATGCAGTTCGACTAATATTGAAGCGCTGATTCCGAAAATGTGCGGCGTTGCCAGATCGGGCCACAAACGGCCGAGATATACGCTCTAGAAAGCGCATTTCTGGCCCGATCTGGCAACGCCGTGCATTTTCGGAATCAGGACATCGATGTCCTTCGAACTGCATCGCTAGTTTTTCGATATCGAACAACTCATTTTCGACCCGATTTTCGAAAAAATGGAAAGGGGTTACATCACGATTTTTTTCGATTTTCGCTAACAATTTTGTTGTCCGATTTCGGAAAAATTTTGATGCAGTTCGACTAATATTGAAGCGCTGATTCCGAAAATGTGCGGCGTTGCCAGATCGGGCCACAAACGGCCGAGATATACGCTCTAGAAAGCGCATTTCTGGCCCGATCTGGCAACGCCGTGCATTTTCGGAATCAGGACATCGATGTCCTTCGAACTGCATCGCTAGTTTTTCGATATCGAACAACTCATTTTCGACTCGATTTTCGAAAAAATGGAAAGGGGTTACTCACGATTTTTTTCGATTTTCGCAAAAAATTTTGTTGTCCGATTTCGGAAAAATTTTGATGCAATTCGACTAATCTCGAGGCGCTGATTCCGAAAATGTGCGGCGTTGCCAGATCGGGCCACAAACGGCCGAGATATACGCTCTAGAAAGCGCATTTCTGGCCCGATCTGGCAACGCCGTGCATTTTCGGAATCAGGACATCGATGTCCTTCGAACTGCATCCCTAGTTTTTCGATATCGAACAACTCATTTTCGACCCGATTTTCGAAAAAATGGAAAGGGGTTACACACGATTTTTTTCGATTTTCGCTAAAAATTTTGGTGTCCGATTTCGCAAATCTTTTGATGCAGTTCGACTAATATTGAAGCGCTGATTCCGAAAATGTGCGGCGTTGCCAGATCGGGCCACAAACGGCCGAGATATACGCTCTAGAAAGCGCATTTCTGGCCCGATCTGGCAACGCCGTGCATTTTCGGAATCAGGACATCGATGTCCTTCGAACTGCATCCCTAGTTTTTCGATATCGAACAACTCATTTTCGACCCGATTTTCGAAAAAATGGAAAGGGGTTACATCACGATTTTTTTCGATTTTCGCTAAAAATTTTGGTGTCCGATTTCGCAAATCTTTTGATGCAGTTCGACTAATATTGAAGCGCTGATTCCGAAAATGTGCGGCGTTGCCAGATCGGGCCACAAACGGCCGAGATATACGCTCTAGAAAGCGCATTTCTGGCCCGATCTGGCAACGCCGTGCATTTTCGGAATCAGGACATCGATGTCCTTCGAACTGCATCGCTAGTTTTTCGATATCGAACAACTCATTTTCGACCCGATTTTCGAAAAAATGGAAAGGGGTTACATCACGATTTTTTTCGATTTTCGCTAAAAATTTTGTTGTCCGATTTCGGAAAAATTTGGATGCAATTCGACTAATCTCGAGGCGCTGATTCCGAAAATGTGCGGCGTTGCCAGATCGGGCCACAAACGGCCGAGATATACGCTCTAGAAAGCGCATTTCTGGCCCGATCTGGCAACGCCGTGCATTTTCGGAATCAGGACATCGATGTCCTTCGAACTGCATCGCTAGTTTTTCGATATCGAACAACTCATTTTCGACTCGATTTTCGAAAAAATGGAAAGGGGTTACTCACGATTTTTTTCGATTTTCGCTAAAAATTTTGTTGTCCGATTTCGGAAAATTTTGATGCAATTCGACTAATCTCGAGGCGCTGATTCCGAAAATGTGCGGCGTTGCCAGATCGGGCCACAAACGGCCGAGATATACGCTCTAGAAAGCGCATTTCTGGCCCGATCTGGCAACGCCGTGCATTTTCGGAATCAGGACATCGATGTCCTTCGAACTGCATCGCTAGTTTTTCGATATCGAACAACTCATTTTCGACCCGATTTTCGAAAAAATGGAAAGGGGTCACATCACGATTTTTTTCGATTTTCGCTAAAAATTTTGGTGTCCGATTTCGCAAATCTTTTGATGCAGTTCGACTAATATTGAAGCGCTGATTCCGAAAATGTGCGGCGTTGCCAGATCGGGCCACAAACGGCCGAGATATACGCTCTAGAAAGCGCATTTCTGGCCCGATCTGGCAACGCCGTGCATTTTCGGAATCAGGACATCGATGTCCTTCGAACTGCATCGCTAGTTTTTCGATATCGAACAACTCATTTTCGACCCGATTTTCGAAAAAATGGAAAGGGGTTACATCACGATTTTTTTCGATTTTCGCTAACAATTTTGTTGTCCGATTTCGGAAAAATTTTGATGCAGTTCGACTAATATTGAAGCGCTGATTCCGAAAATGTGCGGCGTTGCCAGATCGGGCCACAAACGGCCGAGATATACGCTCTAGAAAGCGCATTTCTGGCCCGATCTGGCAACGCCGTGCATTTTCGGAATCAGGACATCGATGTCCTTCGAACTGCATCCCTAGTTTTTCGATATCGAACAACTCATTTTCGACCCGATTTTCGAAAAAATGGAAAGGGGTTACATCACGATTTTTTTCGATTTTCGCTAAAAATTTTGTTGTCCGATTTCGGAAAAATTTGGATGCAATTCGACTAATCTCGAGGCGCTGATTCCGAAAATGTGCGGCGTTGCCAGATCGGGCCACAAACGGCCGAGATATACGCTCTAGAAAGCGCATTTCTGGCCCGATCTGGCAACGCCGTGCATTTTCGGAATCAGGACATCGATGTCCTTCGAACTGCATCGCTAGTTTTTCGATATCGAACAACTCATTTTCGACCCGATTTTCGAAAAAATGGAAAGGGGTTACATCACGATTTTTTTCGATTTTCGCTAACAATTTTGTTGTCCGATTTCGGAAAAATTTTGATGCAGTTCGACTAATATTGAAGCGCTGATTCCGAAAATGTGCGGCGTTGCCAGATCGGGCCACAAACGGCCGAGATATACGCTCTAGAAAGCGCATTTCTGGCCCGATCTGGCAACGCCGTGCATTTTCGGAATCAGGACATCGATGTCCTTCGAACTGCATCGCTAGTTTTTCGATATCGAACAACTCATTTTCGACTCGATTTTCGAAAAAATGGAAAGGGGCTACATCACGATTTTTTTCGATTTTCGCTAACAATTTTGTTGTCCGATTTCGGAAAAATTTTGATGCAGTTCGACTAATATTGAAGCGCTGATTCCGAAAATGTGCGGCGTTGCCAGATCGGGCCACAAACGGCCGAGATATACGCTCTAGAAAGCGCATTTCTGGCCCGATCTGGCAACGCCGTGCATTTTCGGAATCAGGACATCGATGTCCTTCGAACTGCATCGCTAGTTTTTCGATATCGAACAACTCATTTTCGACCCGATTTTCGAAAAAATGGAAAGGGGTTACATCACGATTTTTTTCGATTTTCGCTAAAAATTTTGTTGTCCGATTTCGGAAAAATTTGGATGCAATTCGACTAATCTCGAGGCGCTGATTCCGAAAATGTGCGGCGTTGCCAGATCGGGCCACAAACGGCCGAGATATACGCTCTAGAAAGCGCATTTCTGGCCCGATCTGGCAACGCCGTGCATTTTCGGAATCAGGACATCGATGTCCTTCGAACTGCATCGCTAGTTTTTCGATATCGAACAACTCATTTTCGACTCGATTTTCGAAAAAATGGAAAGGGGTTACATCACGATTTTTTTCGATTTTCGCTAAAAATTTTGTTGTCCGATTTCGGAAAAATTTTGATGCAGTTCGACTAATATTGAAGCGCTGATTCCGAAAATGTGCGGCGTTGCCAGATCGGGCCACAAACGGCCGAGATATACGCTCTAGAAAGCGCATTTCTGGCCCGATCTGGCAACGCCGTGCATTTTCGGAATCAGGACATCGATGTCCTTCGAACTGCATCGCTAGTTTTTCGATATCGAACAACTCATTTTCGACCCGATTTTCGAAAAAATGGAAAGGGGTTACATCACGATTTTTTTCGATTTTCGCTAAAAATTTTGTTGTCCGATTTCGGAAAAATTTTGATGCAGTTCGACTAATATTGAAGCGCTGATTCCGAAAATGTGCGGCGTTGCCAGATCGGGCCACAAACGGCCGAGATATACGCTCTAGAAAGCGCATTTCTGGCCCGATCTGGCAACGCCGTGCATTTTCGGAATCAGGACATCGATGTCCTTCGAACTGCATCGCTAGTTTTTCGATATCGAACAACTCATTTTCGACTCGATTTTCGAAAAAATGGAAAGGGGTTACATCACGATTTTTTTCGATTTTCGCTAAAAATTTTGTTGTTCGATTTCGGAAAAATTTTGATGCAGTTCGACTAATATTGAAGCGCTGATTCCGAAAATGTGCGGCGTTGCCAGATCGGGCCACAAACGGCCGAGATATACGCTCTAGAAAGCGCATTTCTGGCCCGATCTGGCAACGCCGTGCATTTTCGGAATCAGGACATCGATGTCCTTCGAACTGCATCCCTAGTTTTTCGATATCGAACAACTCATTTTCGACTCGATTTTCGAAAAAATGGAAAGGGGCTACATCACGATTTTTTTCGATTTTCGCTAACAATTTTGTTGTCCGATTTCGGAAAAATTTTGATGCAGTTCGACTAATATTGAAGCGCTGATTCCGAAAATGTGCGGCGTTGCCAGATCGGGCCACAAACGGCCGAGATATACGCTCTAGAAAGCGCATTTCTGGCCCGATCTGGCAACGCCGTGCATTTTCGGAATCAGGACATCGATGTCCTTCGAACTGCATCGCTAGTTTTTCGATATCGAACAACTCATTTTCGACCCGATTTTCGAAAAAATGGAAAGGGGTTACATCACGATTTTTTTCGATTTTCGCTAAAAATTTTGTTGTCCGATTTCGGAAAAATTTGGATGCAATTCGACTAATCTCGAGGCGCTGATTCCGAAAATGTGCGGCGTTGCCAGATCGGGCCACAAACGGCCGAGATATACGCTCTAGAAAGCGCATTTCTGGCCCGATCTGGCAACGCCGTGCATTTTCGGAATCAGGACATCGATGTCCTTCGAACTCCATCGCTAGTTTTTCGATATCGAACAACTCATTTTCGACTCGATTTTCGAAAAAATGGAAAGGGGTTACATCACGATTTTTTTCGATTTTCGCTAAAAATTTTGTTGTTCGATTTCGGAAAAATTTTGATGCAGTTCGACTAATATTGAAGCGCTGATTCCGAAAATGTGCGGCGTTGCCAGATCGGGCCACAAACGGCCGAGATATACGCTCTAGAAAGCGCATTTCTGGCCCGATCTGGCAACGCCGTGCATTTTCGGAATCAGGACATCGATGTCCTTCGAACTGCATCGCTAGTTTTTCGATATCGAACAACTCATTTTCGACCCGATTTTCGAAAAAATGGAAAGGGGTTACATCACGATTTTTTTCGATTTTCGCTAACAATTTTGTTGTCCGATTTCGGAAAAATTTTGATGCAGTTCGACTAATATTGAAGCGCTGATTCCGAAAATGTGCGGCGTTGCCAGATCGGGCCACAAACGGCCGAGATATACGCTCTAGAAAGCGCATTTCTGGCCCGATCTGGCAACGCCGTGCATTTTCGGAATCAGGACATCGATGTCCTTCGAACTGCATCGCTAGTTTTTCGATATCGAACAACTCATTTTCGACTCGATTTTCGAAAAAATGGAAAGGGGTTACATCACGATTTTTTTCGATTTTCGCTAAAAATTTTGTTGTTCGATTTCGGAAAAATTTTGATGCAGTTCGACTAATATTGAAGCGCTGATTCCGAAAATGTGCGGCGTTGCCAGATCGGGCCACAAACGGCCGAGATATACGCTCTAGAAAGCGCATTTCTGGCCCGATCTGGCAACGCCGTGCATTTTCGGAATCAGGACATCGATGTCCTTCGAACTGCATCGCTAGTTTTTCGATATCGAACAACTCATTTTCGACTCGATTTTCGAAAAAATGGAAAGGGGTTACATCACGATTTTTTTCGATTTTCGCTAAAAATTTTGTTGTTCGATTTCGGAAAAATTTTGATGCAGTTCGACTAATATTGAAGCGCTGATTCCGAAAATGTGCGGCGTTGCCAGATCGGGCCACAAACGGCCGAGATATACGCTCTAGAAAGCGCATTTCTGGCCCGATCTGGCAACGCCGTGCATTTTCGGAATCAGGACATCGATGTCCTTCGAACTGCATCCCTAGTTTTTCGATATCGAACAACTCATTTTCGACTCGATTTTCGAAAAAATGGAAAGGGGCTACATCACGATTTTTTTCGATTTTCGCTAACAATTTTGTTGTCCGATTTCGGAAAAATTTTGATGCAGTTCGACTAATATTGAAGCGCTGATTCCGAAAATGTGCGGCGTTGCCAGATCGGGCCACAAACGGCCGAGATATACGCTCTAGAAAGCGCATTTCTGGCCCGATCTGGCAACGCCGTGCATTTTCGGAATCAGGACATCGATGTCCTTCGAACTCCATCGCTAGTTTTTCGATATCGAACAACTCATTTTCGACTCGATTTTCGAAAAAATGGAAAGGGGTTACATCACGATTTTTTTCGATTTTCGCTAAAAATTTTGTTGTTCGATTTCGGAAAAATTTTGATGCAGTTCGACTAATATTGAAGCGCTGATTCCGAAAATGTGCGGCGTTGCCAGATCGGGCCACAAACGGCCGAGATATACGCTCTAGAAAGCGCATTTCTGGCCCGATCTGGCAACGCCGTGCATTTTCGGAATCAGGACATCGATGTCCTTCGAACTGCATCGCTAGTTTTTCGATATCGAACAACTCATTTTCGACCCGATTTTCGAAAAAATGGAAAGGGGTCACATCACGATTTTTTTCGATTTTCGCTAAAAATTTTGGTGTCCGATTTCGCAAATCTTTTGATGCAGTTCGACTAATATTGAAGCGCTGATTCCGAAAATGTGCGGCGTTGCCAGATCGGGCCACAAACGGCCGAGATATACGCTCTAGAAAGCGCATTTCTGGCCCGATCTGGCAACGCCGTGCATTTTCGGAATCAGGACATCGATGTCCTTCGAACTGCATCACTAGTTTTTCGATATCGAACAACTCATTTTCGACTCGATTTTCGAAAAAATGGAAAGGGGTTACATCACGATTTTTTTCGATTTTCGCTAACAATTTTGTTGTCCGATTTCGGAAAAATTTTGATGCAGTTCGACTAATATTGAAGCGCTGATTCCGAAAATGTGCGGCGTTGCCAGATCGGGCCACAAACGGCCGAGATATACGCTCTAGAAAGCGCATTTCTGGCCCGATCTGGCAACGCCGTGCATTTTCGGAATCAGGACATCGATGTCCTTCGAACTGCATCGCTAGTTTTTCGATATCGAACAACTCATTTTCGACTCGATTTTCGAAAAAATGGAAAGGGGTTACTCACGATTTTTTTTCGATTTTCGCAAAAAATTTTGTTGTCCGATTTCGGAAAAATTTTGATGCAATTCGACTAATCTCGAGGCGCTGATTCCGAAAATGTGCGGCGTTGCCAGATCGGGCCACAAACGGCCGAGATATACGCTCTAGAAAGCGCATTTCTGGCCCGATCTGGCAACGCCGTGCATTTTCGGAATCAGGACATCGATGTCCTTCGAACTGCATCCCTAGTTTTTCGATATCGAACAACTCATTTTCGACCCGATTTTCGAAAAAATGGAAAGGGGTTACACACGATTTTTTTCGATTTTCGCTAAAAATTTTGGTGTCCGATTTCGCAAATCTTTTGATGCAGTTCGACTAATATTGAAGCGCTGATTCCGAAAATGTGCGGCGTTGCCAGATCGGGCCACAAACGGCCGAGATATACGCTCTAGAAAGCGCATTTCTGGCCCGATCTGGCAACGCCGTGCATTTTCGGAATCAGGACATCGATGTCCTTCGAACTGCATCCCTAGTTTTTCGATATCGAACAACTCATTTTCGACCCGATTTTCGAAAAAATGGAAAGGGGTTACATCACGATTTTTTTTCGATTTTCGCTAAAAATTTTGGTGTCCGATTTCGCAAATCTTTTGATGCAGTTCGACTAATATTGAAGCGCTGATTCCGAAAATGTGCGGCGTTGCCAGATCGGGCCACAAACGGCCGAGATATACGCTCTAGAAAGCGCATTTCTGGCCCGATCTGGCAACGCCGTGCATTTTCGGAATCAGGACATCGATGTCCTTCGAACTGCATCGCTAGTTTTTCGATATCGAACAACTCATTTTCGACCCGATTTTCGAAAAAATGGAAAGGGGTTACATCACGATTTTTTTCGATTTTCGCTAAAAATTTTGTTGTCCGATTTCGGAAAAATTTGGATGCAATTCGACTAATCTCGAGGCGCTGATTCCGAAAATGTGCGGCGTTGCCAGATCGGGCCACAAACGGCCGAGATATACGCTCTAGAAAGCGCATTTCTGGCCCGATCTGGCAACGCCGTGCATTTTCGGAATCAGGACATCGATGTCCTTCGAACTGCATCGCTAGTTTTTCGATATCGAACAACTCATTTTCGACCCGATTTTCGAAAAAATGGAAAGGGGTTACATCACGATTTTTTTCGATTTTCGCTAAAAATTTTGTTGTCCGATTTCGGAAAAATTTTGATGCAGTTCGACTAATATTGAAGCGCTGATTCCGAAAATGTGCGGCGTTGCCAGATCGGGCCACAAACGGCCGAGATATACGCTCTAGAAAGCGCATTTCTGGCCCGATCTGGCAACGCCGTGCATTTTCGGAATCAGGACATCGATGTCCTTCGAACTGCATCGCTAGTTTTTCGATATCGAACAACTCATTTTCGACTCGATTTTCGAAAAAATGGAAAGGGGTTACATCACGATTTTTTTCGATTTTCGCTAAAAATTTTGTTGTTCGATTTCGGAAAAATTTTGATGCAGTTCGACTAATATTGAAGCGCTGATTCCGAAAATGTGCGGCGTTGCCAGATCGGGCCACAAACGGCCGAGATATACGCTCTAGAAAGCGCATTTCTGGCCCGATCTGGCAACGCCGTGCATTTTCGGAATCAGGACATCGATGTCCTTCGAACTGCATCCCTAGTTTTTCGATATCGAACAACTCATTTTCGACTCGATTTTCGAAAAAATGGAAAGGGGCTACATCACGATTTTTTTCGATTTTCGCTAACAATTTTGTTGTCCGATTTCGGAAAAATTTTGATGCAGTTCGACTAATATTGAAGCGCTGATTCCGAAAATGTGCGGCGTTGCCAGATCGGGCCACAAACGGCCGAGATATACGCTCTAGAAAGCGCATTTCTGGCCCGATCTGGCAACGCCGTGCATTTTCGGAATCAGGACATCGATGTCCTTCGAACTGCATCGCTAGTTTTTCGATATCGAACAACTCATTTTCGACCCGATTTTCGAAAAAATGGAAAGGGGTTACATCACGATTTTTTTCGATTTTCGCTAAAAATTTTGTTGTCCGATTTCGGAAAAATTTGGATGCAATTCGACTAATCTCGAGGCGCTGATTCCGAAAATGTGCGGCGTTGCCAGATCGGGCCACAAACGGCCGAGATATACGCTCTAGAAAGCGCATTTCTGGCCCGATCTGGCAACGCCGTGCATTTTCGGAATCAGGACATCGATGTCCTTCGAACTCCATCGCTAGTTTTTCGATATCGAACAACTCATTTTCGACTCGATTTTCGAAAAAATGGAAAGGGGTTACATCACGATTTTTTTCGATTTTCGCTAAAAATTTTGTTGTTCGATTTCGGAAAAATTTTGATGCAGTTCGACTAATATTGAAGCGCTGATTCCGAAAATGTGCGGCGTTGCCAGATCGGGCCACAAACGGCCGAGATATACGCTCTAGAAAGCGCATTTCTGGCCCGATCTGGCAACGCCGTGCATTTTCGGAATCAGGACATCGATGTCCTTCGAACTGCATCGCTAGTTTTTCGATATCGAACAACTCATTTTCGACCCGATTTTCGAAAAAATGGAAAGGGGTTACATCACGATTTTTTTCGATTTTCGCTAACAATTTTGTTGTCCGATTTCGGAAAAATTTTGATGCAGTTCGACTAATATTGAAGCGCTGATTCCGAAAATGTGCGGCGTTGCCAGATCGGGCCACAAACGGCCGAGATATACGCTCTAGAAAGCGCATTTCTGGCCCGATCTGGCAACGCCGTGCATTTTCGGAATCAGGACATCGATGTCCTTCGAACTGCATCGCTAGTTTTTCGATATCGAACAACTCATTTTCGACTCGATTTTCGAAAAAATGGAAAGGGGTTACATCACGATTTTTTTCGATTTTCGCTAAAAATTTTGTTGTTCGATTTCGGAAAAATTTTGATGCAGTTCGACTAATATTGAAGCGCTGATTCCGAAAATGTGCGGCGTTGCCAGATCGGGCCACAAACGGCCGAGATATACGCTCTAGAAAGCGCATTTCTGGCCCGATCTGGCAACGCCGTGCATTTTCGGAATCAGGACATCGATGTCCTTCGAACTGCATCGCTAGTTTTTCGATATCGAACAACTCATTTTCGACTCGATTTTCGAAAAAATGGAAAGGGGTTACATCACGATTTTTTTCGATTTTCGCTAAAAATTTTGTTGTTCGATTTCGGAAAAATTTTGATGCAGTTCGACTAATATTGAAGCGCTGATTCCGAAAATGTGCGGCGTTGCCAGATCGGGCCACAAACGGCCGAGATATACGCTCTAGAAAGCGCATTTCTGGCCCGATCTGGCAACGCCGTGCATTTTCGGAATCAGGACATCGATGTCCTTCGAACTGCATCCCTAGTTTTTCGATATCGAACAACTCATTTTCGACTCGATTTTCGAAAAAATGGAAAGGGGCTACATCACGATTTTTTTCGATTTTCGCTAACAATTTTGTTGTCCGATTTCGGAAAAATTTTGATGCAGTTCGACTAATATTGAAGCGCTGATTCCGAAAATGTGCGGCGTTGCCAGATCGGGCCACAAACGGCCGAGATATACGCTCTAGAAAGCGCATTTCTGGCCCGATCTGGCAACGCCGTGCATTTTCGGAATCAGGACATCGATGTCCTTCGAACTGCATCGCTAGTTTTTCGATATCGAACAACTCATTTTCGACCCGATTTTCGAAAAAATGGAAAGGGGTTACATCACGATTTTTTTCGATTTTCGCTAAAAATTTTGTTGTCCGATTTCGGAAAAATTTGGATGCAATTCGACTAATCTCGAGGCGCTGATTCCGAAAATGTGCGGCGTTGCCAGATCGGGCCACAAACGGCCGAGATATACGCTCTAGAAAGCGCATTTCTGGCCCGATCTGGCAACGCCGTGCATTTTCGGAATCAGGACATCGATGTCCTTCGAACTCCATCGCTAGTTTTTCGATATCGAACAACTCATTTTCGACTCGATTTTCGAAAAAATGGAAAGGGGTTACATCACGATTTTTTTCGATTTTCGCTAAAAATTTTGTTGTTCGATTTCGGAAAAATTTTGATGCAGTTCGACTAATATTGAAGCGCTGATTCCGAAAATGTGCGGCGTTGCCAGATCGGGCCACAAACGGCCGAGATATACGCTCTAGAAAGCGCATTTCTGGCCCGATCTGGCAACGCCGTGCATTTTCGGAATCAGGACATCGATGTCCTTCGAACTGCATCGCTAGTTTTTCGATATCGAACAACTCATTTTCGACCCGATTTTCGAAAAAATGGAAAGGGGTCACATCACGATTTTTTTCGATTTTCGCTAAAAATTTTGGTGTCCGATTTCGCAAATCTTTTGATGCAGTTCGACTAATATTGAAGCGCTGATTCCGAAAATGTGCGGCGTTGCCAGATCGGGCCACAAACGGCCGAGATATACGCTCTAGAAAGCGCATTTCTGGCCCGATCTGGCAACGCCGTGCATTTTCGGAATCAGGACATCGATGTCCTTCGAACTGCATCACTAGTTTTTCGATATCGAACAACTCATTTTCGACTCGATTTTCGAAAAAATGGAAAGGGGTTACATCACGATTTTTTTCGATTTTCGCTAACAATTTTGTTGTCCGATTTCGGAAAAATTTTGATGCAGTTCGACTAATATTGAAGCGCTGATTCCGAAAATGTGCGGCGTTGCCAGATCGGGCCACAAACGGCCGAGATATACGCTCTAGAAAGCGCATTTCTGGCCCGATCTGGCAACGCCGTGCATTTTCGGAATCAGGACATCGATGTCCTTCGAACTGCATCGCTAGTTTTTCGATATCGAACAACTCATTTTCGACTCGATTTTCGAAAAAATGGAAAGGGGTTACTCACGATTTTTTTCGATTTTCGCAAAAAATTTTGTTGTCCGATTTCGGAAAAATTTTGATGCAATTCGACTAATCTCGAGGCGCTGATTCCGAAAATGTGCGGCGTTGCCAGATCGGGCCACAAACGGCCGAGATATACGCTCTAGAAAGCGCATTTCTGGCCCGATCTGGCAACGCCGTGCATTTTCGGAATCAGGACATCGATGTCCTTCGAACTGCATCCCTAGTTTTTCGATATCGAACAACTCATTTTCGACCCGATTTTCGAAAAAATGGAAAGGGGTTACACACGATTTTTTTCGATTTTCGCTAAAAATTTTGGTGTCCGATTTCGCAAATCTTTTGATGCAGTTCGACTAATATTGAAGCGCTGATTCCGAAAATGTGCGGCGTTGCCAGATCGGGCCACAAACGGCCGAGATATACGCTCTAGAAAGCGCATTTCTGGCCCGATCTGGCAACGCCGTGCATTTTCGGAATCAGGACATCGATGTCCTTCGAACTGCATCCCTAGTTTTTCGATATCGAACAACTCATTTTCGACCCGATTTTCGAAAAAATGGAAAGGGGTTACATCACGATTTTTTTCGATTTTCGCTAAAAATTTTGGTGTCCGATTTCGCAAATCTTTTGATGCAGTTCGACTAATATTGAAGCGCTGATTCCGAAAATGTGCGGCGTTGCCAGATCGGGCCACAAACGGCCGAGATATACGCTCTAGAAAGCGCATTTCTGGCCCGATCTGGCAACGCCGTGCATTTTCGGAATCAGGACATCGATGTCCTTCGAACTGCATCGCTAGTTTTTCGATATCGAACAACTCATTTTCGACCCGATTTTCGAAAAAATGGAAAGGGGTTACATCACGATTTTTTTCGATTTTCGCTAAAAATTTTGTTGTCCGATTTCGGAAAAATTTGGATGCAATTCGACTAATCTCGAGGCGCTGATTCCGAAAATGTGCGGCGTTGCCAGATCGGGCCACAAACGGCCGAGATATACGCTCTAGAAAGCGCATTTCTGGCCCGATCTGGCAACGCCGTGCATTTTCGGAATCAGGACATCGATGTCCTTCGAACTGCATCGCTAGTTTTTCGATATCGAACAACTCATTTTCGACCCGATTTTCGAAAAAATGGAAAGGGGTTACATCACGATTTTTTTCGATTTTCGCTAACAATTTTGTTGTCCGATTTCGGAAAAATTTTGATGCAGTTCGACTAATATTGAAGCGCTGATTCCGAAAATGTGCGGCGTTGCCAGATCGGGCCACAAACGGCCGAGATATACGCTCTAGAAAGCGCATTTCTGGCCCGATCTGGCAACGCCGTGCATTTTCGGAATCAGGACATCGATGTCCTTCGAACTGCATCGCTAGTTTTTCGATATCGAACAACTCATTTTCGACTCGATTTTCGAAAAAATGGAAAGGGGTTACTCACGATTTTTTTCGATTTTCGCTAAAAATTTTGTTGTCCGATTTCGGAAAAATTTTGATGCAATTCGACTAATCTCGAGGCGCTGATTCCGAAAATGTGCGGCGTTGCCAGATCGGGCCACAAACGGCCGAGATATACGCTCTAGAAAGCGCATTTCTGGCCCGATCTGGCAACGCCGTGCATTTTCGGAATCAGGACATCGATGTCCTTCGAACTGCATCGCTAGTTTTTCGATATCGAACAACTCATTTTCGACTCGATTTTCGAAAAAATGGAAAGGGGTTACATCACGATTTTTTTCGATTTTCGCTAAAAATTTTGTTGTCCGATTTCGGAAAAATTTGGATGCAATTCGACTAATCTCGAGGCGCTGATTCCGAAAATGTGCGGCGTTGCCAGATCGGGCCACAAACGGCCGAGATATACGCTCTAGAAAGCGCATTTCTGGCCCGATCTGGCAACGCCGTGCATTTTCGGAATCAGGACATCGATGTCCTTCGAACTGCATCGCTAGTTTTTCGATATCGAACAACTCATTTTCGACCCGATTTTCGAAAAAATGGAAAGGGGTTACATCACGATTTTTTTCGATTTTCGCTAACAATTTTGTTGTCCGATTTCGGAAAAATTTTGATGCAGTTCGACTAATATTGAAGCGCTGATTCCGAAAATGTGCGGCGTTGCCAGATCGGGCCACAAACGGCCGAGATATACGCTCTAGAAAGCGCATTTCTGGCCCGATCTGGCAACGCCGTGCATTTTCGGAATCAGGACATCGATGTCCTTCGAACTGCATCGCTAGTTTTTCGATATCGAACAACTCATTTTCGACTCGATTTTCGAAAAAATGGAAAGGGGCTACATCACGATTTTTTTCGATTTTCGCTAACAATTTTGTTGTCCGATTTCGGAAAAATTTTGATGCAGTTCGACTAATATTGAAGCGCTGATTCCGAAAATGTGCGGCGTTGCCAGATCGGGCCACAAACGGCCGAGATATACGCTCTAGAAAGCGCATTTCTGGCCCGATCTGGCAACGCCGTGCATTTTCGGAATCAGGACATCGATGTCCTTCGAACTGCATCGCTAGTTTTTCGATATCGAACAACTCATTTTCGACCCGATTTTCGAAAAAATGGAAAGGGGTTACATCACGATTTTTTTCGATTTTCGCTAACAATTTTTTTGTCCGATTTCGGAAAAATTTTGATGCAGTTCGACTAATATTGAAGCGCTGATTCCGAAAATGTGCGGCGTTGCCAGATCGGGCCACAAACGGCCGAGATATACGCTCTAGAAAGCGCATTTCTGGCCCGATCTGGCAACGCCGTGCATTTTCGGAATCAGGACATCGATGTCCTTCGAACTGCATCGCTAGTTTTTCGATATCGAACAACTCATTTTCGACCCGATTTTCGAAAAAATGGAAAGGGGTTACATCACGATTTTTTTCGATTTTCGCTAAAAATTTTGTTGTCCGATTTCGGAAAATTTGGATGCAATTCGACTAATCTCGAGGCGCTGATTCCGAAAATGTGCGGCGTTGCCAGATCGGGCCACAAACGGCCGAGATATACGCTCTAGAAAGCGCATTTCTGGCCCGATCTGGCAACGCCGTGCATTTTCGGAATCAGGACATCGATGTCCTTCGAACTGCATCGCTAGTTTTTCGATATCGAACAACTCATTTTCGACTCGATTTTCGAAAAAATGGAAAGGGGTTACATCACGATTTTTTTCGATTTTCGCTAAAAATTTTGTTGTTCGATTTCGGAAAAATTTTGATGCAGTTCGACTAATATTGAAGCGCTGATTCCGAAAATGTGCGGCGTTGCCAGATCGGGCCACAAACGGCCGAGATATACGCTCTAGAAAGCGCATTTCTGGCCCGATCTGGCAACGCCGTGCATTTTCGGAATCAGGACATCGATGTCCTTCGAACTGCATCGCTAGTTTTTCGATATCGAACAACTCATTTTCGACCCGATTTTCGAAAAAATGGAAAGGGGTTACATCACGATTTTTTTCGATTTTCGCTAAAAATTTTGTTGTTCGATTTCGGAAAAATTTTGATGCAGTTCGACTAATATTGAAGCGCTGATTCCGAAAATGTGCGGCGTTGCCAGATCGGGCCACAAACGGCCGAGATATACGCTCTAGAAAGCGCATTTCTGGCCCGATCTGGCAACGCCGTGCATTTTCGGAATCAGGACATCGATGTCCTTCGAACTGCATCCCTAGTTTTTCGATATCGAACAACTCATTTTCGACCCGATTTTCGAAAAAATGGAAAGGGGTTACATCACGATTTTTTTCGATTTTCGCTAAAAATTTTGTTGTCCGATTTCGGAAAAATTTTGATGCAGTTCGACTAATATTGAAGCGCTGATTCCGAAAATGTGCGGCGTTGCCAGATCGGGCCACAAACGGCCGAGATATACGCTCTAGAAAGCGCATTTCTGGCCCGATCTGGCAACGCCGTGCATTTTCGGAATCAGGACATCGATGTCCTTCGAACTGCATCGCTAGTTTTTCGATATCGAACAACTCATTTTCGACCCGATTTTCGAAAAAATGGAAAGGGGTTACATCACGATTTTTTTCGATTTTCGCTAAAAATTTTGTTGTCCGATTTCGGAAAAATTTTGATGCAGTTCGACTAATATTGAAGCGCTGATTCCGAAAATGTGCGGCGTTGCCAGATCGGGCCACAAACGGCCGAGATATACGCTCTAGAAAGCGCATTTCTGGCCCGATCTGGCAACGCCGTGCATTTTCGGAATCAGGACATCGATGTCCTTCGAACTGCATCGCTAGTTTTTCGATATCGAACAACTCATTTTCGACTCGATTTTCGAAAAAATGGAAAGGGGTTACATCACGATTTTTTTCGATTTTCGCTAAAAATTTTGTTGTTCGATTTCGGAAAAATTTTGATGCAGTTCGACTAATATTGAAGCGCTGATTCCGAAAATGTGCGGCGTTGCCAGATCGGGCCACAAACGGCCGAGATATACGCTCTAGAAAGCGCATTTCTGGCCCGATCTGGCAACGCCGTGCATTTTCGGAATCAGGACATCGATGTCCTTCGAACTGCATCGCTAGTTTTTCGATATCGAACAACTCATTTTCGACCCGATTTTCGAAAAAATGGAAAGGGGTTACATCACGATTTTTTTCGATTTTCGCTAAAAATTTTGTTGTCCGATTTCGGAAAAATTTGGATGCAATTCGACTAATCTCGAGGCGCTGATTCCGAAAATGTGCGGCGTTGCCAGATCGGGCCACAAACGGCCGAGATATACGCTCTAGAAAGCGCATTTCTGGCCCGATCTGGCAACGCCGTGCATTTTCGGAATCAGGACATCGATGTCCTTCGAACTCCATCGCTAGTTTTTCGATATCGAACAACTCATTTTCGACTCGATTTTCGAAAAAATGGAAAGGGGTTACATCACGATTTTTTTCGATTTTCGCTAAAAATTTTGTTGTTCGATTTCGGAAAAATTTTGATGCAGTTCGACTAATATTGAAGCGCTGATTCCGAAAATGTGCGGCGTTGCCAGATCGGGCCACAAACGGCCGAGATATACGCTCTAGAAAGCGCATTTCTGGCCCGATCTGGCAACGCCGTGCATTTTCGGAATCAGGACATCGATGTCCTTCGAACTGCATCGCTAGTTTTTCGATATCGAACAACTCATTTTCGACCCGATTTTCGAAAAAATGGAAAGGGGTTACATCACGATTTTTTTCGATTTTCGCTAACAATTTTGTTGTCCGATTTCGGAAAAATTTTGATGCAGTTCGACTAATATTGAAGCGCTGATTCCGAAAATGTGCGGCGTTGCCAGATCGGGCCACAAACGGCCGAGATATACGCTCTAGAAAGCGCATTTCTGGCCCGATCTGGCAACGCCGTGCATTTTCGGAATCAGGACATCGATGTCCTTCGAACTGCATCGCTAGTTTTTCGATATCGAACAACTCATTTTCGACTCGATTTTCGAAAAAATGGAAAGGGGTTACATCACGATTTTTTTCGATTTTCGCTAAAAATTTTGTTGTTCGATTTCGGAAAAATTTTGATGCAGTTCGACTAATATTGAAGCGCTGATTCCGAAAATGTGCGGCGTTGCCAGATCGGGCCACAAACGGCCGAGATATACGCTCTAGAAAGCGCATTTCTGGCCCGATCTGGCAACGCCGTGCATTTTCGGAATCAGGACATCGATGTCCTTCGAACTGCATCGCTAGTTTTTCGATATCGAACAACTCATTTTCGACTCGATTTTCGAAAAAATGGAAAGGGGTTACATCACGATTTTTTTCGATTTTCGCTAAAAATTTTGTTGTTCGATTTCGGAAAAATTTTGATGCAGTTCGACTAATATTGAAGCGCTGATTCCGAAAATGTGCGGCGTTGCCAGATCGGGCCACAAACGGCCGAGATATACGCTCTAGAAAGCGCATTTCTGGCCCGATCTGGCAACGCCGTGCATTTTCGGAATCAGGACATCGATGTCCTTCGAACTGCATCGCTAGTTTTTCGATATCGAACAACTCATTTTCGACCCGATTTTCGAAAAAATGGAAAGGGGTTACATCACGATTTTTTTCGATTTTCGCTAAAAATTTTGTTGTCCGATTTCGGAAAAATTTGGATGCAATTCGACTAATCTCGAGGCGCTGATTCCGAAAATGTGCGGCGTTGCCAGATCGGGCCACAAACGGCCGAGATATACGCTCTAGAAAGCGCATTTCTGGCCCGATCTGGCAACGCCGTGCATTTTCGGAATCAGGACATCGATGTCCTTCGAACTCCATCGCTAGTTTTTCGATATCGAACAACTCATTTTCGACTCGATTTTCGAAAAAATGGAAAGGGGTTACATCACGATTTTTTTCGATTTTCGCTAAAAATTTTGTTGTTCGATTTCGGAAAAATTTTGATGCAGTTCGACTAATATTGAAGCGCTGATTCCGAAAATGTGCGGCGTTGCCAGATCGGGCCACAAACGGCCGAGATATACGCTCTAGAAAGCGCATTTCTGGCCCGATCTGGCAACGCCGTGCATTTTCGGAATCAGGACATCGATGTCCTTCGAACTGCATCGCTAGTTTTTCGATATCGAACAACTCATTTTCGACCCGATTTTCGAAAAAATGGAAAGGGGTTACATCACGATTTTTTTCGATTTTCGCTAACAATTTTGTTGTCCGATTTCGGAAAAATTTTGATGCAGTTCGACTAATATTGAAGCGCTGATTCCGAAAATGTGCGGCGTTGCCAGATCGGGCCACAAACGGCCGAGATATACGCTCTAGAAAGCGCATTTCTGGCCCGATCTGGCAACGCCGTGCATTTTCGGAATCAGGACATCGATGTCCTTCGAACTGCATCGCTAGTTTTTCGATATCGAACAACTCATTTTCGACTCGATTTTCGAAAAAATGGAAAGGGGTTACATCACGATTTTTTTCGATTTTCGCTAAAAATTTTGTTGTTCGATTTCGGAAAAATTTTGATGCAGTTCGACTAATATTGAAGCGCTGATTCCGAAAATGTGCGGCGTTGCCAGATCGGGCCACAAACGGCCGAGATATACGCTCTAGAAAGCGCATTTCTGGCCCGATCTGGCAACGCCGTGCATTTTCGGAATCAGGACATCGATGTCCTTCGAACTGCATCGCTAGTTTTTCGATATCGAACAACTCATTTTCGACTCGATTTTCGAAAAAATGGAAAGGGGTTACATCACGATTTTTTTCGATTTTCGCTAAAAATTTTGTTGTCCGATTTCGGAAAAATTTTGATGCAGTTCGACTAATATTGAAGCGCTGATTCCGAAAATGTGCGGCGTTGCCAGATCGGGCCACAAACGGCCGAGATATACGCTCTAGAAAGCGCATTTCTGGCCCGATCTGGCAACGCCGTGCATTTTCGGAATCAGGACATCGATGTCCTTCGAACTGCATCCCTAGTTTTTCGATATCGAACAACTCATTTTCGACTCGATTTTCGAAAAAATGGAAAGGGGCTACATCACGATTTTTTTCGATTTTCGCTAACAATTTTGTTGTCCGATTTCGGAAAAATTTTGATGCAGTTCGACTAATATTGAAGCGCTGATTCCGAAAATGTGCGGCGTTGCCAGATCGGGCCACAAACGGCCGAGATATACGCTCTAGAAAGCGCATTTCTGGCCCGATCTGGCAACGCCGTGCATTTTCGGAATCAGGACATCGATGTCCTTCGAACTGCATCGCTAGTTTTTCGATATCGAACAACTCATTTTCGACCCGATTTTCGAAAAAATGGAAAGGGGTTACATCACGATTTTTTTCGATTTTCGCTAAAAATTTTGTTGTCCGATTTCGGAAAAATTTGGATGCAATTCGACTAATCTCGAGGCGCTGATTCCGAAAATGTGCGGCGTTGCCAGATCGGGCCACAAACGGCCGAGATATACGCTCTAGAAAGCGCATTTCTGGCCCGATCTGGCAACGCCGTGCATTTTCGGAATCAGGACATCGATGTCCTTCGAACTCCATCGCTAGTTTTTCGATATCGAACAACTCATTTTCGACTCGATTTTCGAAAAAATGGAAAGGGGTTACATCACGATTTTTTTCGATTTTCGCTAAAAATTTTGTTGTTCGATTTCGGAAAAATTTTGATGCAGTTCGACTAATATTGAAGCGCTGATTCCGAAAATGTGCGGCGTTGCCAGATCGGGCCACAAACGGCCGAGATATACGCTCTAGAAAGCGCATTTCTGGCCCGATCTGGCAACGCCGTGCATTTTCGGAATCAGGACATCGATGTCCTTCGAACTGCATCGCTAGTTTTTCGATATCGAACAACTCATTTTCGACTCGATTTTCGAAAAAATGGAAAGGGGTTACATCACGATTTTTTTCGATTTTCGCTAAAAATTTTGTTGTTCGATTTCGGAAAAATTTTGATGCAGTTCGACTAATATTGAAGCGCTGATTCCGAAAATGTGCGGCGTTGCCAGATCGGGCCACAAACGGCCGAGATATACGCTCTAGAAAGCGCATTTCTGGCCCGATCTGGCAACGCCGTGCATTTTCGGAATCAGGACATCGATGTCCTTCGAACTGCATCGCTAGTTTTTCGATATCGAACAACTCATTTTCGACCCGATTTTCGAAAAAATGGAAAGGGGTTACATCACGATTTTTTTCGATTTTCGCTAAAAATTTTGTTGTCCGATTTCGGAAAAATTTTGATGCAGTTCGACTAATATTGAAGCGCTGATTCCGAAAATGTGCGGCGTTGCCAGATCGGGCCACAAACGGCCGAGATATACGCTCTAGAAAGCGCATTTCTGGCCCGATCTGGCAACGCCGTGCATTTTCGGAATCAGGACATCGATGTCCTTCGAACTGCATCGCTAGTTTTTCGATATCGAACAACTCATTTTCGACTCGATTTTCGAAAAAATGGAAAGGGGTTACATCACGATTTTTTTCGATTTTCGCTAAAAATTTTGTTGTTCGATTTCGGAAAAATTTTGATGCAGTTCGACTAATATTGAAGCGCTGATTCCGAAAATGTGCGGCGTTGCCAGATCGGGCCACAAACGGCCGAGATATACGCTCTAGAAAGCGCATTTCTGGCCCGATCTGGCAACGCCGTGCATTTTCGGAATCAGGACATCGATGTCCTTCGAACTGCATCCCTAGTTTTTCGATATCGAACAACTCATTTTCGACTCGATTTTCGAAAAAATGGAAAGGGGCTACATCACGATTTTTTTCGATTTTCGCTAACAATTTTGTTGTCCGATTTCGGAAAAATTTTGATGCAGTTCGACTAATATTGAAGCGCTGATTCCGAAAATGTGCGGCGTTGCCAGATCGGGCCACAAACGGCCGAGATATACGCTCTAGAAAGCGCATTTCTGGCCCGATCTGGCAACGCCGTGCATTTTCGGAATCAGGACATCGATGTCCTTCGAACTGCATCGCTAGTTTTTCGATATCGAACAACTCATTTTCGACCCGATTTTCGAAAAAATGGAAAGGGGTTACATCACGATTTTTTTCGATTTTCGCTAAAAATTTTGTTGTCCGATTTCGGAAAAATTTGGATGCAATTCGACTAATCTCGAGGCGCTGATTCCGAAAATGTGCGGCGTTGCCAGATCGGGCCACAAACGGCCGAGATATACGCTCTAGAAAGCGCATTTCTGGCCCGATCTGGCAACGCCGTGCATTTTCGGAATCAGGACATCGATGTCCTTCGAACTCCATCGCTAGTTTTTCGATATCGAACAACTCATTTTCGACTCGATTTTCGAAAAAATGGAAAGGGGTTACATCACGATTTTTTTCGATTTTCGCTAAAAATTTTGTTGTTCGATTTCGGAAAATTTTGATGCAGTTCGACTAATATTGAAGCGCTGATTCCGAAAATGTGCGGCGTTGCCAGATCGGGCCACAAACGGCCGAGATATACGCTCTAGAAAGCGCATTTCTGGCCCGATCTGGCAACGCCGTGCATTTTCGGAATCAGGACATCGATGTCCTTCGAACTGCATCGCTAGTTTTTCGATATCGAACAACTCATTTTCGACCCGATTTTCGAAAAAATGGAAAGGGGTTACATCACGATTTTTTTCGATTTTCGCTAACAATTTTGTTGTCCGATTTCGGAAAAATTTTGATGCAGTTCGACTAATATTGAAGCGCTGATTCCGAAAATGTGCGGCGTTGCCAGATCGGGCCACAAACGGCCGAGATATACGCTCTAGAAAGCGCATTTCTGGCCCGATCTGGCAACGCCGTGCATTTTCGGAATCAGGACATCGATGTCCTTCGAACTGCATCGCTAGTTTTTCGATATCGAACAACTCATTTTCGACCCGATTTTCGAAAAAATGGAAAGGGGTTACATCACGATTTTTTTCGATTTTCGCTAAAAATTTTGTTGTCCGATTTCGGAAAAATTTTGATGCAGTTCGACTAATATTGAAGCGCTGATTCCGAAAATGTGCGGCGTTGCCAGATCGGGCCACAAACGGCCGAGATATACGCTCTAGAAAGCGCATTTCTGGCCCGATCTGGCAACGCCGTGCATTTTCGGAATCAGGACATCGATGTCCTTCGAACTGCATCGCTAGTTTTTCGATATCGAACAACTCATTTTCGACTCGATTTTCGAAAAAATGGAAAGGGGTTACATCACGATTTTTTTCGATTTTCGCTAAAAATTTTGTTGTTCGATTTCGGAAAAATTTTGATGCAGTTCGACTAATATTGAAGCGCTGATTCCGAAAATGTGCGGCGTTGCCAGATCGGGCCACAAACGGCCGAGATATACGCTCTAGAAAGCGCATTTCTGGCCCGATCTGGCAACGCCGTGCATTTTCGGAATCAGGACATCGATGTCCTTCGAACTGCATCACTAGTTTTTCGATATCGAACAACTCATTTTCGACTCGATTTTCGAAAAAATGGAAAGGGGCTACATCACGATTTTTTTCGATTTTCGCTAACAATTTTGTTGTCCGATTTCGGAAAAATTTTGATGCAGTTCGACTAATATTGAAGCGCTGATTCCGAAAATGTGCGGCGTTGCCAGATCGGGCCACAAACGGCCGAGATATACGCTCTAGAAAGCGCATTTCTGGCCCGATCTGGCAACGCCGTGCATTTTCGGAATCAGGACATCGATGTCCTTCGAACTCCATCGCTAGTTTTTCGATATCGAACAACTCATTTTCGACTCGATTTTCGAAAAAATGGAAAGGGGTTACATCACGATTTTTTTCGATTTTCGCTAAAAATTTTGTTGTTCGATTTCGGAAAAATTTTGATGCAGTTCGACTAATATTGAAGCGCTGATTCCGAAAATGTGCGGCGTTGCCAGATCGGGCCACAAACGGCCGAGATATACGCTCTAGAAAGCGCATTTCTGGCCCGATCTGGCAACGCCGTGCATTTTCGGAATCAGGACATCGATGTCCTTCGAACTGCATCGCTAGTTTTTCGATATCGAACAACTCATTTTCGACCCGATTTTCGAAAAAATGGAAAGGGGTTACATCACGATTTTTTTCGATTTTCGCTAACAATTTTGTTGTCCGATTTCGGAAAAATTTTGATGCAGTTCGACTAATATTGAAGCGCTGATTCCGAAAATGTGCGGCGTTGCCAGATCGGGCCACAAACGGCCGAGATATACGCTCTAGAAAGCGCATTTCTGGCCCGATCTGGCAACGCCGTGCATTTTCGGAATCAGGACATCGATGTCCTTCGAACTGCATCCCTAGTTTTTCGATATCGAACAACTCATTTTCGACCCGATTTTCGAAAAAATGGAAAGGGGTTACATCACGATTTTTTTCGATTTTCGCTAAAAATTTTGTTGTCCGATTTCGGAAAAATTTTGATGCAGTTCGACTAATATTGAAGCGCTGATTCCGAAAATGTGCGGCGTTGCCAGATCGGGCCACAAACGGCCGAGATATACGCTCTAGAAAGCGCATTTCTGGCCCGATCTGGCAACGCCGTGCATTTTCGGAATCAGGACATCGATGTCCTTCGAACTCCATCGCTAGTTTTTCGATATCGAACAACTCATTTTCGACTCGATTTTCGAAAAAATGGAAAGGGGTTACATCACGATTTTTTTCGATTTTCGCTAAAAATTTTGTTGTTCGATTTCGGAAAAATTTTGATGCAGTTCGACTAATATTGAAGCGCTGATTCCGAAAATGTGCGGCGTTGCCAGATCGGGCCACAAACGGCCGAGATATACGCTCTAGAAAGCGCATTTCTGGCCCGATCTGGCAACGCCGTGCATTTTCGGAATCAGGACATCGATGTCCTTCGAACTGCATCGCTAGTTTTTCGATATCGAACAACTCATTTTCGACCCGATTTTCGAAAAAATGGAAAGGGGTTACATCACGATTTTTTTCGATTTTCGCTAAAAATTTTGTTGTCCGATTTCGGAAAAATTTTGATGCAGTTCGACTAATATTGAAGCGCTGATTCCGAAAATGTGCGGCGTTGCCAGATCGGGCCACAAACGGCCGAGATATACGCTCTAGAAAGCGCATTTCTGGCCCGATCTGGCAACGCCGTGCATTTTCGGAATCAGGACATCGATGTCCTTCGAACTGCATCACTAGTTTTTCGATATCGAACAACTCATTTTCGACTCGATTTTCGAAAAAATGGAAAGGGGTTACATCACGATTTTTTTCGATTTTCGCTAACAATTTTTTTGTCCGATTTCGGAAAAATTTTGATGCAGTTCGACTAATATTGAAGCGCTGATTCCGAAAATGTGCGGCGTTGCCAGATCGGGCCACAAACGGCCGAGATATACGCTCTAGAAAGCGCATTTCTGGCCCGATCTGGCAACGCCGTGCATTTTCGGAATCAGGACATCGATGTCCTTCGAACTGCATCGCTAGTTTTTCGATATCGAACAACTCATTTTCGACCCGATTTTCGAAAAAATGGAAAGGGGTTACATCACGATTTTTTTCGATTTTCGCTAAAAATTTTGTTGTCCGATTTCGGAAAAATTTGGATGCAATTCGACTAATCTCGAGGCGCTGATTCCGAAAATGTGCGGCGTTGCCAGATCGGGCCACAAACGGCCGAGATATACGCTCTAGAAAGCGCATTTCTGGCCCGATCTGGCAACGCCGTGCATTTTCGGAATCAGGACATCGATGTCCTTCGAACTGCATCGCTAGTTTTTCGATATCGAACAACTCATTTTCGACTCGATTTTCGAAAAAATGGAAAGGGGTTACATCACGATTTTTTTCGATTTTCGCTAAAAATTTTGTTGTTCGATTTCGGAAAAATTTTGATGCAGTTCGACTAATATTGAAGCGCTGATTCCGAAAATGTGCGGCGTTGCCAGATCGGGCCACAAACGGCCGAGATATACGCTCTAGAAAGCGCATTTCTGGCCCGATCTGGCAACGCCGTGCATTTTCGGAATCAGGACATCGATGTCCTTCGAACTGCATCACTAGTTTTTCGATATCGAACAACTCATTTTCGACTCGATTTTCGAAAAAATGGAAAGGGGTTACATCACGATTTTTTTCGATTTTCGCTAACAATTTTGTTGTCCGATTTCGGAAAAATTTTGATGCAGTTCGACTAATATTGAAGCGCTGATTCCGAAAATGTGCGGCGTTGCCAGATCGGGCCACAAACGGCCGAGATATACGCTCTAGAAAGCGCATTTCTGGCCCGATCTGGCAACGCCGTGCATTTTCGGAATCAGGACATCGATGTCCTTCGAACTGCATCGCTAGTTTTTCGATATCGAACAACTCATTTTCGACCCGATTTTCGAAAAAATGGAAAGGGGTTACATCACGATTTTTTTCGATTTTCGCTAAAAATTTTGTTGTCCGATTTCGGAAAAATTTGGATGCAATTCGACTAATCTCGAGGCGCTGATTCCGAAAATGTGCGGCGTTGCCAGATCGGGCCACAAACGGCCGAGATATACGCTCTAGAAAGCGCATTTCTGGCCCGATCTGGCAACGCCGTGCATTTTCGGAATCAGGACATCGATGTCCTTCGAACTGCATCCCTAGTTTTTCGATATCGAACAACTCATTTTCGACCCGATTTTCGAAAAAATGGAAAGGGGTTACATCACGATTTTTTTCGATTTTCGCTAAAAATTTTGTTGTCCGATTTCGGAAAAATTTGGATGCAATTCGACTAATCTCGAGGCGCTGATTCCGAAAATGTGCGGCGTTGCCAGATCGGGCCACAAACGGCCGAGATATACGCTCTAGAAAGCGCATTTCTGGCCCGATCTGGCAACGCCGTGCATTTTCGGAATCAGGACATCGATGTCCTTCGAACTGCATCCCTAGTTTTTCGATATCGAACAACTCATTTTCGACCCGATTTTCGAAAAAATGGAAAGGGGTTACATCACGATTTTTTTCGATTTTCGCTAAAAATTTTGGTGTCCGATTTCGCAAATCTTTTGATGCAGTTCGACTAATATTGAAGCGCTGATTCCGAAAATGTGCGGCGTTGCCAGATCGGGCCACAAACGGCCGAGATATACGCTCTAGAAAGCGCATTTCTGGCCCGATCTGGCAACGCCGTGCATTTTCGGAATCAGGACATCGATGTCCTTCGAACTGCATCGCTAGTTTTTCGATATCGAACAACTCATTTTCGACTCGATTTTCGAAAAAATGGAAAGGGGTTACTCACGATTTTTTTCGATTTTCGCAAAAAATTTTGTTGTCCGATTTCGGAAAAATTTTGATGCAGTTCGACTAATATTGAAGCGCTGATTCCGAAAATGGGCGGCGTTGCCAGATCGGGCCAGAAATGCGCCTTCTAGAGCGTATATCTCGGCCGTTTGTTTGCTTTATCAGATCTGATGGGGATTTTTTTACTCCTCCTGGAATGAAACACACAAAAGATCTTAATTTTTATTGAATACTAGGGTGATAGACTACAATTAGTTATTAAATAGACCTAGAAGTATATGGTAGTTGATAAAATATTTTAGGTATACTACTCCCTGGGCCCCAAGGCTCCTGAATCTTGTAGTCTTGAGGCGCGTTCATGCCATCTTCTGTTAAGAATACGACGTGCTGGAAAGCAGGATAGATCAGTCCAATTCGGTGATTATCGAATATCCGTTAGTCGCGCTGTAAGTATATAAATAGTTAGAAGTTAGTAAGGAATTTAAAATCAATCTTAGGGCCATGGTGAAAACCATTTTTATATTAAAGACTATCTTTTATATCCCTAAAATTGTTCAGACCATGCATAAAAAAAAACAAATTTGCACACATGGGGGTTGCTGATGAAATAGATTTGTCGTAACATATGCAATAGACATAGAAGTTCAGTGATTGATTGCCAATTGCCAGGACCTCAAAATCCAGAGGACCTCGACGCAAAGTTAAAAGAAAAAAACTGGCAAACCCAAATCAAAAACAAAAGAGTAGAGTGCGAAATGCGAAAAATATAGCCAGAAATCAAATTGTCAACGCATCCAAATGAAAACTCTGCAACCAAAATGCAAAGCAATTAGCAGCAAGCTAGAAAGAGAGGGAACATAAAACGAGAAAGAGAGAGAGTGTTAGGGAAAGGGGAACTTTCTTTTCGTTTTTCCCTTGAAATTTGGAAAATTTTTCATCACCTTCGTCCCCGTAGTGGCGCCACCTGGCGACGGCAGATTTGGACCCCAACTTTGTGTTCGCTAATGAACAACAAACTTAAGGGCTTTCCGGGGGAATTCAGCAGCCAAGCGGGGCAGCAGTGAGGGGAAGGTGGGGCAGTAAAGGGACCAAGGACGTAACGAGAGAAATGGCAACAAAATATCGTCAATAAGGCAAAAGAAATTACAGAAATTAAATGAAATGCAATTAACCAGCTAAATGAGCAAAGCCTTCGAGGTAAGAAGCCTGGCAGGACGAAAGTAGGACGAAAATAGAGGCAAGTAGAAGTGTCAAAAGGACGAAGATTACATTTTGTAAACCTAAAATTACGAATTAAGAAATACAACAATTAGCAGCTACACTAAAACCAATAAACAAAATATAAGAAAAAAAAATCGAAAATAAAATTCCTTTTCATTTCAGACAAGAAAATACAAATAATTTTTAATATATGTACATTTCAGAACCATGAGCCAATAAAAATGGTTTTTGTTAATAAAACTTGCGGCGATTGATGTTTATTATGATCGCATAGCAAATGTGAAAAGCTGAACGAAAATATTTTATTAACATTTTTCGTATTTGTTTAGACGAAACTTTTATTGGCAGAAATGATGCTTTAGCAGAAATTAAATATTATGACTACCAAAATGCACAATAAAAAAAATAGGTGTAGGTTTTAAAGTCTTTGAAATTGGATAAAAAATTTAAGTTTTTAATTTAGCTAAAAACCATTATTTGAAGTGTTCTATAGTTAAAATATAATTTAATAAAAAACACAAAAATAACTTACATTTTTTTCCAGTGGCTTGAGGACAGTAAAAGCTGGCAGGCAGGATGGCTCCTTCAATTGGATGGCATTGCCGGTGGCGCATCCTTGCGCTGCTTCCTTGATTCCTTGGCCATGCAAATGAGTGGGATTTATGCATCCCCTTGGTAGAAAGGCAGGTAGGTAGTGCTGCGCCTCGGCCATCTGGCACGCCCCCTTTTAGCCAGGAGACCCGGAGGTAGATGGTCCGAACCGAGAGAGCAGCTCCTTGGCACTCCTTTGGGGCATATTCGATGCACATCGATTGATTTCGCATCAACGCAAAATGCGAAACGGATTATTAAACTTGCCACTGGCCAGGCCAGGTGTGTGTTCAGCATTTCCCAGAGCAGCAGCTTCTGGAAAAACAAAAAAAAAAAAAATATAAAAAATAAAAATGAAAAATATCAAAAAAGGAGAACAAAAATTGGAAAAGGAAAAGCTGGAGAAGGAAAAGCGATTCGGAGGGGCGGAGTGGAAAGACTGGAAGACAATTTTGCAGCTGCTGCAATTTTCGATAAATTCTTTGCTCAAAAGATGCACTGAACAGAAACGGGGATAAAACGACGTCGCTGGAGGTGTGTGGCGGTGGGTTGAGTTGGGTGGTGTTGGGGGTGGGGTGTGGGGTGTGGGAAAATGGCAATGGTATGGAATGGTATGATGCAACAGAGGCAGAAGCGGCGGCAGCAGCACCAGATATTTCATTCATTTCCATAATTTTAATAAAATTGAAGAAAAATATTCAAGGCAGTGCCACAGAAGCTGCGACACGGGGGGACAGCGACAGCGGACGACGCCGGAGCGAAATGAAAAGCGGAAAATGTGAAAACGCAAAATATGCGGCTATGTGATGGCGGACAACTCACGCGCACAGTGAAGCCAGCCGAAATAATGATAGTTTTTGGCAAAAAATGTATAATATTTTTAACGATTATTTCAATATATATTATATATAATTTTTTACATTTTAAATTTCATAAAAAAATGTTTTAAGTGAAAAAATTGAAAATAAAATTGTTAAAAGCTTTAGGAGATTTTTTCAAGGTTGATATAAAAAAAAAACTAAAGGATGGGATACAAAATGTAACTAAAATATCCCAAACATTGTTAAGCTTTTGTAAAAAATTACAATAAAATATAATAGTTAAAAAATAAAACCGGCTTCACTATGCAATTTCAACGCATCCATTCGATCCGGTTCATCTCAACTCTTTTTTTTTTTTGATAAAATAATATATTTTTTCTTTATTTCTACCTGTCCCCGTTTAGTTGTTTTCTCCTATTTTTTTGTGATGCTGTACATACGCTGCTATTTGCCCATTTTAACCCACTGGCCCCTTAACCCGTAACCCGTAACTCTTAACCCTTAACCCTCTATGCCACACTCGTAGTCGTACGTATTTGTATTGGCCCGAGTGTGTGTGCGGAAAAGAGTGAGTGGAGGAGGAGTGATGGGGGGAATGTCAAGCAAATGACATAATTCAGTTGCTGGCAAAGTTTTTGACTGATGCCATGGCATGTGCACCCTCCCCCTGATGGCTAACCTGCGGAGGAGCCTCTGGCAATCTCCTTTTGGCTTCTTGGCCAAAGTTCAACGTTGAATTCAGATGCTCGCTGATTGCCGACCATCTTGCAGAGCCACAGCACCACCAACCTACCTACCAGCCTCCATCTTCTACCTTCATCTTGTATATTCTCCAATTTTCTAGGCACTTCAAAAAATATAGTATAGTTAACATTTAACTATAAAGTTAACTATTAAGTTTGTTAACATTTAGTAAGTAAACATTTAGCTATGAAGTTTTTATTAATTAAATTATGTAATTTATTTTTTCAAATTAAAAATTTTCTCAATTATTTTGCAGTGCATTTGTTTTTAGAAGAAGAAGGACCAAGATCGAGGAACAAGAAGGAGGAGGAACAGTAGTATCAGGAGGAACGGCATTCAGAAGATATGTCACCAGGTGGAAGTTGGCATTTAATCCAACCAAAAGTCCTAACATCAACAGCCAAAAATTTGTAGCAACCTAACAACAAAAAGCAAGAAAACAGAAAAAATGAAAATAAAAATTTACAAAGTCAAGGTGCAGGGGATAAATTTTATACCAAACATGTGCCGCTTCTCAAAACAATGAAAATGACTTTCACTTGAAGGTACGAGCAAAAATTAGACGGAATCCAAAAGGCAAATGAAAATGTTTCAAACTTTTTTCGAAGGCAGACGCTGTTTGGGCCCCTTTTTGGCACACATTTTGGGGAAAAGCCACTTGAAAAGCATCTCTGGCTCATAACTCATGATGTTGGACCTAAATCCTTGGCCCCTACTTCCCCCTTTTTTTTTTTTTTGGCTGTTTTTAAGGACCCTTTTAATTAAGCCCACCCACACTCTTCGGGCGAAATTAATTTAGCCAAATCATGGGGAATCAACAGGAGCCTGGCCAAAGTGAAAAAAGGAGGAAGAATACATAAATATATATGTAAAAGGGACATGTGCGTGACGAAAGGAGCCAGAACAAAATAATAGAATGGCCAGGAAAATGTTTCTATTCCTCCTTAAAAATAAAGTAAGGAAAGGTTAATTGGAGTGGAGACGAAGCTTAAATACTCTCACTTAGGATATAGATTCCATGTACTTACCAGGTAATAAGCTTTCAGGAGGATATAGTCCCTAGTCCTTATGCAAGAACATCTCTGTTGTGTATCTGTAATAGATCATTTAGAATATTTTTAGAGGAGAGTTCATAAATATATTTATTCAATTATTTGTTCCTTGACTTCTTAGCTAAACCTTATGAGAAGCGCGGAGAAGGGCGCTGCTATCTAAATTACTCTTTTTTTTATTTATAGTTCCAATTTGTTATTTTCTTATCGAAACAGAGAGGTATCCTTCCCTGAAAGAGTATACAAAAAAAAATAGACAACGCACATGCAAACAAGGGTTAAACAGCCTCCTCTTCATGTGTGTGTTTCTGGGGCGTAGGCCGCCCCCCTTTTTTTATATTTATGGCTACTACGTGTTGTAGTGGGCGTGTTATGGGCTGATATAACCCCTCTTCAAATAAAAAAAATTCAGAAAATGAGGAAAAAACGGGAGCAAGAAAAGCCTTTTGCTACACACACCTTCTATTTCGTTTTTAGGGCCAAAGCGACAACATAAAACAGTCGTAAAATTTATTAAGTGACATTTTTGTGTTTGTAAAAAACAAAAAAAAAGCAAGAACCGGAAGGGAGCAACAAAAATATGTATGTTTATATAATAATAATAATAAAAGCAAGTAAACATGAGAAAAACATTTGCTGGACAAACGTTAATTACGGGTTAACAGAAATGAAAATAAAAAGGAACAAAAACCAAAGCTTAGCACAAGCCATCAATGAAATATTAATTAATTGGCTGGAAAAAAAATTGTTTTCCCTCTCCCTCGTTCCCCTAATTAGATGGCCATCTCTTTCGTTGACTTGATTTTGGCCTGTTTGCTAATTTTACATTTTCTAATTGCTCATCAGTTGCTTAATTGTTGGCAAGACTTCAACCAAAAAATACGCGGGGGGGGGAAGGAAAAAAGAAAGCGAAAACCCCTCGGTGAAAATTTGCTTTTCCACGAGGGCTTGGCTTCGCTCATTTAGCTGGTTAATTGCATTTCATTTAATTTCTGTAATTTCTTTTGCCCTATTGACGATATTTTGTTGCCATTTCTACACAGTTGCGACCCTGCTCGTTTGCCGGCGACCCCAGCGAAGTCTGTTCTTCATTAGCGAACAGAAAGTGAGGGGGAAACAGACTTCACAGAAATCTGTCAAGTGGCCACCTTTCCATTTTTCTGCTCGTAAATAGCTGCCAGGGTTGCCAGCTTTCAATAGAAATGGAATTAATGAGGTGAAAACGAAGAGAAACTTATATAAGTCAAGTTGGTTTTAAATTTCAAAGCCTAGCTGGACTAATATACTATTTAAGATATTAGTTAAGAGTTTTTATGAAATTACAAAATCAAGTGGCCTTGCCACCTTTCTTTGTTTACTGTTAGTAAATAAGGTTAGGTTTCAGGGTTGCCAGCTTTTAATGAAATTTAAATTATTAAATGAATGTGAGACATTTCTTGAAAAAAAAATATAAAAAATATTTATTTACATTTGTTTTGAAATATAAAATGGGCATCAAAGAGCAATGTGTCAACCCTATAAACTCCTTCAAAAAGGGCCAATTTCATTGCCTCTTTAAACGTACAATTCCCACGTTTACTATCAAATTGTTTAGCTTTTTAGTACCTCCCCACCCCGACCCTCTAAAACAGAATACACTTTTTGATTAAACTTGAAGAAAAGAGCACTAAAAGGGAGCAAGAGGCAACCCAAACTCCAATATATTATTTCGGTAAACTGCATAGTTCCAAATATTAGCTTCTTGAACTAAAAATTTGGAAGCCAAGAATCAATTGGCTTTCGATTAAAACCAGAAAGATCAGCCGGAAAAGTAAACTTGAATTTTGAATCGTAGAGATACCGAAGAGATCTCTTTTTTAGGGGAACATCTGGGCCACAGCAGATTCGTATTTCGAGGCCACGGCCTTGAATTCTTCAGGATGGGCTTCCTTGATAGCCCCGATTAGGTTCCTCACCTTTTGTAGATTCTCTTCGGCACCTAACTGGTCCCTGTCCACGACATTGAGGAACATCTCTAGTATTTTGGAGGTGAACAACTGGACTGCCTCGTTCTTCACATCGATAAGGATATTGAGAGCCGAAGCGAGCAACGAAAACTTTGTCTGCAGATCCTCAAAAGCAATAAATGGAGTATCGTTGAAAATTAAATCTAGAAAGTCCTGAACTGGGCACTTGGTGGGATCAAATATCATCATCTTGCACATGGCTTTCAGTGCCGATTGTTTTTCCATACTGATCAGGCGACGATTATCGCGAAGAACACCAACCAGAGGCTGGGCAATCGCCAGGATCTTGTCCGGATTGCGGTCCAACAAATCAACAATGTCGCCCAAGGATTTGAAGCTGCGTTGACGCACCTTCTCGTAGCGATTGCGTAGATTCTTGGTGATACTCGAACAGATAAGCTCGTAGTAGGGATCCGCTGTGTACTCCATTACGTCCAGACACATGATGAGAACGCCATAGAAGTAGCATTCCTTATCGGATCTACCGCGAGAGTACCAGCACGTACGGGACAGGGGTTCGAGCTGCTGAGTGAATCGTCGAGGTCCCATGGCTTTGCACAAGACCGGCAGGGTTGCAATGGCTTCGTCCACCAGTTTCTCTTCCCTGTGATACGACTCGCACCAGTATCGAGGATCGCTGGGTGGGATGCTGTCCACCTCGTCGTAGCAGTTCCATTCCACGTACACCTGACAGACCATCTTCCTGCGCAGCACATTCTTGAGTACCGCGAAGATCTTGGGTCCCTGCGAGACCTTTTCCAGCGCCCGATACTCGAGTGCGGTCAGAAGGATGCGAATGCAAGCGATTTCGGCACGAACGACTTTCGTTTCCCCGCTATCGACCATGTGCCGGATTGCTTTCCCGATAATCTTGGTGGCGAGTCTCTTGGCCTGTCCATAGTTCTCCTTTTTCCACAAAATCAGCACACACTGGGTCAGCGTTTCGAAGGCTGCTTTGCACACGTACTCCTTGTCTAGGTCCAGGCACTCTACCAGCCTGCGAATGACCTCCTTCATGAAGGGTTCGAAGCTATCGGGCACATGAATGGCCAGGCTTCTGAGGCACAGAATGGCCTCCTCGCGAGTGTCGGACAAATCTATATAAGTGTCCACGCTGCGATTATCATCCATGTCGTCCTCGGTTTCGTCATCGTCTTGCGTGGATGACTCTTCCTCCCCAAATATTTCATCATAGTTTACGTTGTCGAACTCGTGCACGGGCACGTCCACAAGGTTCCCTCGATTCTCGAGGCTCTCTACATTCTCCTGCGCCTCGTCCGGCTCTGGATCTTCTTTCAATATCCTGAAAGCCGCCTCTACAATCAGCTTCACATGGCACTTGCACTCGTCCGGCATGACGGCGCACAGCTCAGTCATCAGCTCGAACGTGAAGGATTCGGGCAAGCGGTTCTCTTCCAGGACACTCACATCGAAGGTCAGCAACATGGGCGCCAGATGGGTGAACTTCTCCCTGCTGACACGCGCCAGAACGGCAAGGACCTGTGACCGGAGATGGAAGTAATGGGTAGGGACACCCTGAATCCTGTTAAAAATACTCACCCTGATGGCCTGCGCCCTCAGTTGCAAATCGTCCTCGCCATCGCGGATGAGACACTGCTGGATGGCGTTCACCACAGTATCGAAATGCGGCTCCATGGCCGCACCGACTACATCGCAGACACCGGAAATGCAGCTGAGCGCCATTTGGCGCGCAAACTTGCTTTCAACCTCCGGCTGGAGGAGCTGCAACAGACGCGACATCAGATCCGGAACATAACGCTCCACGATGGACGGACGGAGACCTTGAAGGAGCAACTCCAGAGAGTAGAATAGCCTTGAGTCCAGGTGCGAACCACTGGAAGTGGCCCGGCACGAGTCGGGCACTTGATCAAAATATTTGTAATAAATGGGAATTAGTCGGTCGGCTAGTTGGGCGATCTCCGGGAGTAGATGCTCCACAATCATGGTTAGGGAAAAGTAGGCAGCCCTGCTAACTACGGGCTCCTCGTCTTTGAATCCGTTCTTGATCAGGTCGAATATCCGTTTGAGGTGTTTCATTTTCAGTTGAACGGTGAATCCCTCGGACATAACGCCCAAGAATACGTAGACTCCTAAACGCTGAAAGGGCTTCGGTTTGGTATCCAAATGGGCACTGAAGAGTTTCA
The DNA here is from genome assembly GCA_035047585.1 of Drosophila monieri. Classification (NCBI taxonomy): domain Eukaryota; kingdom Metazoa; phylum Arthropoda; class Insecta; order Diptera; family Drosophilidae; genus Drosophila; species Drosophila monieri. Next base: position 4,990,100 of record JAWNPJ010000061.1, on the reverse strand, counting down.
GGCATCGGGCAGCCAGTCGATTGGCATTCGACTTCTTGGCCAACTGCTTCAGGGTCTCCACTCCAGCTGTTAGAATGGATGGTCCTTCGCGACAGAATCCGAAGTAGTCCTCCTCGCCGTCCACGTCCAAAGCCGGTTCGACGGCCAGCAGGCGATGCAAAACCATCAGGACATCATCCAACATATGCAGCTTGGCAGTATCGGAGAGTTTCTCCATCACGAGCTTTCCCAGCATCCGCAAAGCTTTGACCCGCATGGGCATGGGCAGATTAATGTCCGAGACCAGGAACAGCAGTACTTCGAGGATCATGCCGAGATGCTTCCAGAGGAAGAGCGGCTTGTATTCGTGCAGGGTTCGCAGCATTTCAAAGCCCCTGACGCACTTGACCTCGTTGGGCTGATACGGGGAGAGCTGGATGAGCCGCATCACCAGTGGCATGGACGAGCTGAGCGTCGCGCCAATCCTCAGATGGCTGTGTCCCACAACAAGGGCTCTGATCCAACCAGACAGCAGACGGTCGGTGATCGGGGTCACCAGACAGCCCTCGTCGTTGGCCAAGTGGAGGCCATCGAGGAAGATGCGCTCAGCTCGCTCCATCTGATGCACGAACACCTCGGGCGAGGCATCCGCCAGGAGACTGTAGATTATGGATCCCAAGTGACGGCGCGGCACATCGACTGACAGGCATATAGCTTCGATGTAATCAAAGACGGCCTCGGTCCACGATCCACGCTCCTGCGACATGGCCAGACCCAAGTTGCGCAGTACCGAGCGCTGCAGAAACTCATTGCCATCGTTCTCTAAGGACTTCAAACTCTCGAACAGCTCTGTCATAATCGTGGCAGACTGCTGCTCGCTCAGCTGCTGCCATACCGGAGCTTCGGCCAATCGCAAGGCCAGTATCGTGGCGGCATTCTGGCGCATTTTGACGACTTGGTTCGATCGCATCACGGTGCAGATGAAGACAGTGCTGTTGGAATCGTCGCACTCCTCCTGCAGCTCCTCGATGGCCCGGCGGACGATCTCGTTGTGGGTCGAGCCCATGTTCTCCAGCAGCAACATGATCTGATTCTTGCGAACGCGCATTATGTCGTGGGGATAAATCGGATCAAGATATAGTACTACAGATTCAAATCGAATCACTCGTCCACCAGATAGTCACACAAACACCTTCCGAAACGGGATATACCTCTGGAATAATGCACACTTTATTCCCAATGCCCTGTTGGATTTCACTTTCCGCCAAGTCACACTCACCCGCTGATCGTCTTGAGTTTTTTTTTCAAGATTGAGTTAAACAAGTTTTGGAAAACCGAATAGCACAAATGCAAAATTACAAAATATATAGAAAACTCGAAGTATTAATTTTTTTCGGGAGCTCTGTTGACTTATCTGTACGAGAACTATGAGAAGAGTGAGGATATTCGGGGCTCGGCTCAGGGCCTTACATTTTTTCGATTTGACAGTTGATGGAACAGCCTACTTGGGATCGGAGCTTGGGATTCCAAGCAGTACTTGTTAAAATATCTAGAAGTATTCAAGAGCTACTTTAGATTGACATAATTGTATAAATAGCTTCCTAAGAGATCTAATTTTCCCATCTTCCCAATATAAATAATTTTCCAATCTTCAAGACAAGTTAAATAAGTTGGTAAACCCATCATAGACTTAATCATAGACAACAAAAGGTATATGAAAGAAGATAAGCTTCATACCAACCGACGTTGCCGAAGGAAGCTGCCGCATATCGTACGGCTCGAATCGTGGAGAAAGATACGAGAGCGTAAGGCCATAAAGAACAAAGCGAACTGATACACAAATTAAAATATAAAAGTAAGTCAGGTATTTGATTTATTAAATAATATTTAAACCAGTACTCCAATTGAAAATGTTGTGAACATGTTTATTTTTATTTCCAAATTTATGTTTATATAAGTTTAGGATTTGTTACAGAATGTTTAGTATGTGATTTTACTGTTTTTTAAATACGTTAAAAAAAGAAATTGATTAACATTGATTGCTTAATATTGATTAACTTGATGTCTAAAAAGAGTAAATATATATATTATATTAGGTGTAATATAATATATACTGGAATACTCTTATTAGAACCGTATGTCTGCTCTATGTCCATCATATGTCCATCCATCATTTGACACTATGTGAGTGTCCTTTGTGATCCTCTGTTCTTGATATAATTTCTTTATAGATTTCTTGTTTCTCTGTTTTCTTGTTTGATTTCGTGTAGAGTACTTTGAATTTAGAAATGTACAGTGTTTTTTAGTTTTGCTTTCATTTGCGAATAAATTGCTTTAAATTCCAGTTTCCAATTATGGTTCTGGATCAGTTGGAATGAGGTGGGAATCTGGCATATCCTTGCTTTCCTCCTCGGCAATGATGGTCAATATGGGACGATAGGTGAGACCCATGGGCGGATTCGATGGCGGGGGCAGTGGCGGCGGTGTTGGAATCAAAGGCTTCGGCATCTGCACTATCCAGGGATAGACGCCGCCGTGCCGCTCCAGGATGCCGCCACGTTGCGGCGGTCTCATCGCGTGCGTGAAATTCTGTCGGATCAGGGCCAGGGCCTTCGCCTCCGACTGCATGGCGTTGTAGAGCTCGACCTTCTTGCGAGACACCATGCCGGTGGTGGGCGGATCAATGGCCTGATTGACGCAATTATCGCGCCACAATTCAAACTCGTCCTTGGTGAAGGCCAGATTCGATATATCGTTGATCTCGTGTTGGACTATCAGGTCCTCGTAGCGCAGACGGAGGGCTACATTCGTGGGTATCTCATCCACTTTGTAGCCAAAGTCTAGTTCGGTCAGTCCGAGGATCTCGCCGATCCGATAGTCCGGCATTTCCTCGTCCGTATTCACGTTCACCCGGACAAAGCATCCTGTTACGGCCTGTTCGAAGGCCGGACGGACCAGCAGCTGGCTAATCCGATAGCGACTCAGTCGCAGCTGCTCCAGCTGTTCCAGGGTCGCGAGTGGAATGTCTGGTGGTGGCGGCTTCTCCTGGGTGCCGGTCCAAAGCTCGTTCTCATCCTCGATCCTCAGTGGCGATGCCCGTAAGCGACGCAGCTCACGGACTATCTCAGCCTGCGGACGACGAACGTGTGCTGCGGCCTTCGAAGCTACTCCTCCTCGTCCAGTGGCAGTCGCCTTCTGATCAGTTGGATTTTTCGACATTTTTTGTTCACTCCTCTTGGTTGAAATAATTTTTTACTTTTCGATTTTCGTGGTCCCAAAATATACACCGATATTTCAACCGGACGGAATGAGTTTTCGTCACTAAATGAGCTGGGAGTTTCACTTGGAAGCCTATTTAGTTGTACAGATATGGCACAGCCTGCTTGGCATAACAATTTCCACATTTAATCTCAATATTAAATATTGGCATCACTAAAATTATATTATTTAGTCAAATGGCAAGGGCACACTGTCTTATTGTCGAAGATGGAAGGCCACACTGTCGTGATTTTATAGTAGCTAGGCCACACTAAAAATACAAAAATTAATTTAAAATTCGTTGGATTTCAAAAGAAATACCTCCAACACTCTCTTTTTCCAGTGACACACCGTGAATTAATTTGGCATTTCAATTGCCTTTGAATGGCTGCCAAAAATGTGCGAGGAATTTACGAGAAGCCACATATAGTTTTAAGGAAAGGATGCCAAAGGGTAACAAAGGATATTTATGGCTTATAAAATACAAATGAAAAATAAATGGTTTGTTTTCAAGAGATACAAAAATAAAAGCTTCCAAAGGATGGCTTTTATAAACGAAGGTCTTCCATGGGAATAAAATTTGCAAACAAACAATTGAAAAAAATTCAAAGACATGAATTATATTTCCGAAACTTTTTCGTTTAAAATATATAGAAACTCCCCCTTTATTCCCAGGGTATCCTTCGAGTTCTATACAATATCCCTGTGGTTTATCCATTTGAATGCATTTAACGAGCTACCTTCGGTTTTATGTCCTCCATAAATGCCAGGGGCCAAAAAACTATTAAATTTATATTAATTTCGCAATTTTTCCTTGGCTAGCATTTCACTTGGCAGAGGCAGTGGCGGCGACGGCGACTGGAATCCCTTTCGAATCCACCTCCCTCGCCACGCCATGCGAGGGAGAGAAAAGAGGAGCCGAGATCTTTTCCCATTTGGCAAAAGATTTATTATACAATTGCTTTAATTACAGTTGCAGCTAATTGTATGCGGACCTCCCGGGCAGATGCTACTTTTGATGCTGGCACTGAGCCAGTGGTGTCGGTGTCAAGGGGGGGTTGTCTTTGTCAGAGGTAAGGCTAGGATAGGGGATAGGGGGAGTGGTGTGGTGTGGTGTGGTGCACAAAAGTGGGTAATGCAAAATCTTTGCATGTTTTGTACATGTGAGTGTGCATAAATAACTTTTGTGGGAGTGAGTGTGTCACATATACATCGAATATGCTGCTCACGCACAAAATGCTCCTTGATGGGAGTCCCCCCCTGAACGCCCTCGCCTCAGCACCCACTCCTTTTCCATCTTCTTCAACATGCGCACACACTTAAGGGCAAAACTCGTTTATGCAAGCTCAGTCATCATCATCATCTTCATCTTCATCGGCATCCACATCCACATCAGCAGCAAGCAGCATCGCAATCCAGGCCATAGAACCCCCCCCTGGAATATATATACACTCCCCTACCTCTATCCATGACTCCACTCCTCTGCAATGCCACCTCATCTTCGATGAGCTGACCACCAGAAATTCTCTTCGATTTCTTGGGTGGGAGTAGGAAAATGGGAAACAGGAAAATAGATGCAGGCACCTATTGTTTTCGTAGATAAGAGTTAAGAGAAGTTATATCACAGAAACCTCAAACCTCAAAGGTTTTCTTGATTTACTTCCATTAAAAATCAATAATATTCATGCTTTAGGACGAATGGCAAGGGCACACTGACTTTTGTAATGAGAGAAAGCCACACTTAGCTCTTAAAGAGCAGAGAGTGACCCTGCCTTTCTTTAAACTTAGTTCTCAAGCTCGACTAGAGCAGAGCCTTCTTGGAAATATCACTTCTCACAACAATAACAAAAAGCAAACGAGACAACAAATTTAATTTAAATACCAATGTTTAACTAAGACCCAACAATCAGTCCAAAATGCAAACTTGAGTGCAAAAAAAAATAAGAAAATAAAAATCCTGCGAAATGCCAACTACCAGGAGACCCATCCATCACAGGATCACATTGGACACACAAAAGTAGCATCAGCTGTGAACAATATGAGATATAAGTGAGACGGGAAGGAAAACGGGTCCCAAAAATGAGAACTTTTCCCAGAAAACACCTTTTCGGCCCAAGGCGGAGTACAGTCAGCGCCATAAAGGATGCTCACTGGACGCTGGACGATGGAATGGCACGTCTTGACGTTGACAGGCACTGCAAAAAGTTGCCTCCCACGGCCAGGATGTGGAGGTGTAGCTGGGAGGTGTAACCCTCATCCAGTTGGCTGACATGCCAAGCCCACAACTCTTTAGGGCTCTTTGTTTTTTACTCGAAAGTATTTAAATGAAAAGTTGCATGCCTTTCCCAAAATTTAACACATTTTCAAAAACAAGTAGGTTTTGAGATTGGATGTCAGCCTTGGAGTCTGGTCCGTTCTCAACCAGATCTCATTCCTGGCTTTGTGTTCTGAGGATACGGACTTACTGACCTAAAAATAATGAATATCAAAAATTTTATTAGCGATCTAAAGTAGACAATTTCAAAGCGTGTAAGTTTCCAAACAAAAACTAAATAGTGTTTCAATTTCGACCAAAAGGTTTCAGAGAGGATTCTCGTTAAGAACATAGTTTCTTTTAATAAATAAATGAATGGAAACTTGTCAACCCGAAATGAAGATAAAGAAGTTTCACTTTACCGAGAACACCATCAAGATACTGACTCATCGTATGTCCAAGGCTTCGTTCAAAGGCAAAATGTTTGATGAGAAGAAGCCGGAGGATGACCAGACTATTGGAGAACCCTCATTAAAGCGTAGGCGCCTGTCCTGTCCTCCTAACTTCCTTAGTCTTAAAAAGAAGTAGGAAAGGTTATGATTTTCTAGCAATGTTATGATTCCGTTGCTAATAAATGTTTAGTGAATGCTACGTTCTCTGCCTATTTTGTGCCAATCAAGTCTTAGTTCGGGGGCTTTCCTTATTTTCTACTTTGTACTTTCTCCCTAGCTGTGTCCAGCTTTCGCCAGACTGAGCCAATTTTCAGTGTGAAGCCACGTTGTCTGCAACTCAAAAAAAAAAAAAAGTCCTTAGCCCACTTCTCCGTCTCTGTTCTCCACTCGTGCTAACTCTCTCGTTCCGTGTCTCCTGCCTCTGTCTGTGACATGAGCTCTATTCCTATTTTGAGTTGAATTTTGTGCAACTTTTATATTCTTTTTTTTTTGTAATTTTTTGCTTGCATTTTTACCAGCAGATTTTTATTTCTTGCTCGTGCAGTTACAGCTTTTTTGCATTTTACCGTATTTTACCGTATGCATATGCAAATGCCACGGCCTACATGTGTCGGTGTCTGTTAGGCCCAGTGCCCCGCCCCCTTTCCGACAGCTACAGCTATACGCCCCTGCTTAGTCATCCGCCCCCTCACTTTTTTCCCCAAGCATATGGGAAACTTTTTTCCACCGTGCTGCACACACAACGGAAAAAAAACTAATGTTCTCTTTATTTTATGGGAAATAATTCCGTTTTGGTCACACTAATTTGCCAGTGTGGACTTGCTCTCAGTGCAAAAGTGACAATTTGGTCATATTTTCATTTGCTTTTGAAAACTAAGCTATATTAGCTTTATATTTCAAATATAACTTCCATGGGATTTTTTTCAAGTACATCTCCAACCGCCTAGGACTCCAAGTTTCTCCCCCATTCCTCTCCAGCATCGCCCGTCTACCTTGCCACGCCCCCTTGGCCACCCTGCCCCAGTACTAAATTACAATAATGAAAATGTATTTGCAAAACTCGCCTAATTAGTTGAATATGAGCCATGTTGGATATTCAAATATGCAAAGGCAAGCTGTCTGCACACAGAGACGGGCTGAAAGCAAAAAGAAAGAGACGGCAGGCTGGTGAGTGAAAGAGACGGGACGATGGTGGGACGGCACAGATAGCAAACAGAGACTATAGTCTCTGGGATCTGGAATCTAGGGGGGGGGAAAAAAGTTCCTCAATTGGCTTTGTTTGAGAGGCAACAGTGAAGCATTTATTGCAGAGCCACTGTACTGTACCTTCTACCTACTGTCTGGTTTATTTTTTATCTGCCTATTTTTATTTTTTTATCAGAAATCTTTAAATTATATTAAAGTAAAAAAAGACGGATCTAATTCTGATAAATTCAAAAGAAAAATTAGCCCAAAAAAAAAGGAAAACCTTTTAAGATATTAATCTTTGAACCCCCACCGCCTTGAGAATTTCTGGGGTGTGAGTTGTGGAATTTCGGGGCAAGTGTTAAAGTTGTCGAGAGCGTTTCACGCACCTGTTACCTGTTAGCTTTTACCTGCGCCTGCCACGCCCCCGCCGCCTTTGACTTAAAAACCAAGAAGTAAAAAGCACAAAATTATGATTTTTTTTTTGTGTTTGAAGGGCGAAGGTGTTTCGGTTCAGTTTTATGTTGGCAGCAGGTGAGAGCATAAATTTGTAGCCGAACCAAAAAAACACCCGAAAAGTTATTGTAATTTGTAGAAAGGGAGACAGCGAGGGAGGTATTAGAAAGAGGGCGCCAGGGGTGGGATAGAGGGCGCCAAAAAAAAAAAAAGAAAATGCCTGTCAAACATGGGCAAACATAATCGAGGGCATTCGACAAGCAAATTTACACAAATCACCACATTAGTGGGTGCTGTGGGCGGCACGAGAGGCACGGCCTCTGGGAGTAAAGGAGATGGATGGCTAGACAGACACAAATACACACAAGAGGCACACACACACACACACATACACATATACACATCATAATCACAACACACATCAAGTGACAATCAAAACCGCAAACAGACAAACGGCATCCCAAAGCAGCCTGGTAAGTGATATGCGACAGCAGCATGAGGGTTAAAGGGGGGATGGGCAACAGAGGGTTAGGGGAGACAGGAAGTGCGTGGGTGGAAATTTCCCCAGTGAGGGGGAGTGAGGCTGGGCAAGGCCTAGTCGAGGCCTAGTCGACGTCCCACATGTGTCCGTAATGACGATTAACTGCTGAGCCGCAATTAACTGTGAACAGGCGGAAATACGCTGAATGACAGCCGGAGAAAGCGAGGGGGTGGTGCTCTGGATGGGCTGGCGGAGAAGGCGGCGAAAGGCGGCGAAGGGCGGCTCAACGGAAGTGCCAGAAGTCAAGGTGGAAAAAAAGGCCAACGCTGCCGGGGGAAAGCAGGAAATGCCTGCCATAAACACAACATTCTTTACAAATTTCATTTAACAACAAAAATCATGAAAAAAAAAATGTGTATATAAATATTTATGAAAAGTTATATAAAAAATAAATCAAATAGAGGAAATAATTAAAGAATAAAATTGAAGGATCAATAACACCTTCTTTCTCCTCAAATTTCATTCACAAACTAAAGTTTCCCCAAAATGTATTCCTTTCGAGATATATTTAATCATTTGCCTGAAATGTAGTATCCCTAACTAAAAGTTATTCGCTTAGAAGTGAATATCAAAGAACCGAGCAGAGAAGTCATAAAGCAAAATGAATGCATACTCGAATAGGTATGAATGATTCATAAACGATTTCTGACCAGAGAATCAGAGATTTTTCTAAAAATGCACTAAGAAAAAAGACTATTTTAGGACAAATATTAAATATAATAAAACCAAACAATACCTTTCTTTAAAACTAGATTCTTAGCTCTGTCTTTTGTGGATTTTCCATCATTTCTATGCAATTCTATGGAAAAATTAAATACATTTCTCTAGGTATTGACAGTTTTCTCCTCTATTAACTTTTTCCGACTTTCTCCTCCTCGGCTCTCCTCTATGTATTTATTAATAAAGAAAATGGAGCATATGTAAGTGTTTTGTGGGTGCGATGGGTTTATGATATGAATGAGTGCCGACAAAAGCAAACAAATGCGCAAATAAATCCAAGCCAGAGAGCGGGAAATCATATCAGGTGGAGTGTGAGGAGAATATATATAATATATATATAGAAGGGGGGCTGGTAAATCGTGGGAGTGTGAAGGACAGCTGGCAAAAGATAATGATGATGATGGCGATGGCGATGGCGCCCACCTTGCCACGCATTTTGGCCCTCAACAGAAAGCCAAGCGTTGAATGACAATTGCAGCGCATATCCGTTTCCGGTAACTTGTTTTTAGAGATGACACAAAAAAATTAATTATTCATTTATTTGTATAAAGCTTAGAATTAAATTTAAAGGCACTAAAATATATATTTTTTAACGGAATAATTTTAGAATAATTTCTATTTTAGTCCAAAAGTTAAGACTTTCTAATCAATTGTTTTTATTTCTTTAAAAATCTTAAAAAATATCCCCATTTGTTGTACCATCTCTAAGAATCCTGGAGAAAGCCACATCAATTTGGAAGCGTGCACATTTATCCTAATCACACACACCCACACACACCCACACACACCCACTCACACTATCGCACACACACACACAAAGGAGGCGCCGGAAGAGAGCTTATTTATGTGCCCAACTTCTTTTTGACATTGTCCTTTTATTATTTTAGTCATTGTCTCCTGCTCTGTCTCTCTGCCCCTCCATCCATCTCTTTCGTTGCTCATTTTTGTCGCAATTTAGCTAAAAGCGTCGTCTAAGAGGAAGTCCTTTTATATATGTCCCCCCTCCTGTTCTTTTTCTTTAATCTCATTCCAAGTTGGCATCTTTTCGTGTCTTATTTTTTCCCCTCCCATCTTTTTTCTTTTTTTTTGACATGTCCTCATAAAGGCCCAAAAAAAAAAAATAAAAATTCAAGGAGGCGTGGCTGGCAAAAAGATGCTCTACTGAGCTCATACAGGATACAGGATACAAGCACTCCAGCAACCTGTCTTGTTCCTGTCTGTCTGAATTTTTTCAGAAATATCTAGTTTTCGAGGCAGGTTTATGAGTTTCGGAAATCAAGGTATTTCGAAATTTTCAAAAATAGAGTTTTTTGACTTTTTAAGAAAGAGAAAATAACAAAAGAATATTTGTTATTATTTAAGAAATAAAATTATATCCATAATTATTAATTCAGGCTTACTTCTTATTACTTTTCTACTCTTTTTAAGTTAAAAATACTATAAGAACCAATAAAAAACACATCATTCCAGCCATTAGTTTCTAGTTTAAAAATTTAAATAAGATTAAGAACTTTTTATTTTTAATATTATTTAACTATTATATTTAATTATTTATAATTTTTAATCAAGTAAATTCCTAATTTAAATGTTAAACTAAGCAAATGAAAGGTTTCAACCTAATAAACCCCCTACTCCCCTGGAAAAAAATGCGACTTCCTCATCCACTGACTGCTCCCATTCGACAACTAGATCTCTAAACTTGCCAAAAATAAATAAATAAAAATAAGACCAGGACCTGGGCAGGTTACAAGTGGGTGGAGGTGTGGGTGTGCGTGTGACATATGTCGCCGCAGGCACTAGGGCGGAGTGGGCGTGTCGGAAAATTTAAGGGAGGGGAAATCCAGGATAAAGGGGAGGTGGAATGGTGGAGGAGGAGAAGGAGGGAGAGCCTCGGCGACAAAAGACAACTGTTGCTCCGTACCTCGCCGGAAATGGCGTCAATGTCAACGTCGACGCCAAAATTTTCCTGTCATATAGATGTCCCTCTGCATGTGTGTTTGTGGGCGCATATGGGTGTGCTGGTGTGGGTTCTGGTGCGGCGGGTGCGTGTGTGGGTGTGTCATCATGTGCGTGTGCGGTTGACAGCAGTACGTTTATGTCTATGGAATGTCCTTGAGTCCTTCGCTTTTGTTGCTTCTCCTGCTCGTTTACAGTCATTTATCATAAAAATATTTTTGCACTCTCATTTTTATAAACTGAATTGTTTCACACCCACATCCCCCTACACACACACACACGGCACAGTCATAGACGGAAGCGGAGGAGCGCCCAGAGGGCAACGGGGTTTTGTGGCGTTTCGAGTCGACATTTTTATGAAGCTAATTTGATGTTGTCATTCTTCATTTCTCATTTTTGTTGCGCCATTTTCCTTTTTACAGCTCACGAGTGTGTGTGTGTGTGTGTTGTGTCCTTTTGTGTGTAAGAGTAAGTGCGAGCGTGTGTTGGTAATAAGTCAAGCCAAGAGAAACTGCTAACAGGAACTAAACTAAACACTGAACCAAAAATTATTTTTAGAAAAAAAAATGAATCAAGATCGTTTTAATTCTTATATCCAATAGTCCCATAAAATATTGGAAATATTAAGCATAAATAATAATAATAAATAATATAATTACCACGTCCTAATTAAACTAAATAATTAAAAATATAACAAATATAATTTGTATAAATTTTTAATAAACGATAAATATTTATTCCCAGTGTAATACGACAATATGGAAAATGCTGCCATTGCTGGGGAAATGCTCTCGAAATGTGGCCATAAAGCGCCACCTAACGGCCGTGCACTGAAACTTAGGGAGGGCCTGTCTCGGTGCAGAACTTTTAACTGTTGTTACTCTCTCAGATTTAGTCGGGAAATGCGCTCGGAAAATGCCCAGGCACAGAAACAAAATTATAATCAAAGAAAATGGAGGTGATGTGGCTTGTGTTTTTGCAGTTAAAAGCTTGGAGGAAGTTAATGTCTATCTGCCAGATACACATTTATACAATCCCAGGAATATAAAGTTGACGTTGTAACTGGATTTGTTTATTGGATAATCTTTTATTTGGTAACCTTAATTTTAACTTGTGAGGGGGTTTTACTCATTGTCTTCATTGGAATACAAAGGATTGGGGTAGAAAATAAATTTTATACTCTTTAGGTAGGTGACGAAACGTATGAGGACTAACATAGTCAAGCTTGATTTGTTTATTGGATAATCTTTTATTTGGTAACCTTAATTTTAACTTGTGAGGGGGTTTTACTCATTGTCTTCATTGGAATACAAAGGATTGGGGTAGAAAATAAATTTTATACTCTTTAGGTAGGTGACGAAACGTATGAGGACTAACATAGTCAAGCTTGATTTGTTTATTGGATAATCTTTTATTTGGTAATCTTAATTTTAACTTGTGAGGGGGTTTTAATCATTGTCTTCATTGGAATACAAAGGATTGGGGTAGAAAATAAATTTTATACTCTTTAGGTAGGTGACGAAACGTATGAGGACTAACATAGTCAAGCTTGATTTGTTTATTGGATAATCTTTTATTTGGTAACCTTAATTTAAACTTGTGAGGGGGTTTTAATCATTGTCTTCGTTGGAATGCAAAGGATTGGGGGAGAAAATAAATTTTATACTCTTTAGGTAGGTGACGAAACGTATGAGGACTAACATAGTCAAGCTTCAAAGGAACATAGAGAGTATCTTAAATACTTTCTTTCTTTAATTATATCTCTTTTAGACAAAAGAAAGACAATTATTTCTAAGATCATTCGTCACTGGAATTTTAACTCTTTAACCATTTTTTTGTGTTTAATTTTCTAGAAAAAAGAAGCCCGGAACTAAAAGTTTCATTGTTTTTTGGTGGAGGCCGCAGCTATTAGCTTTTGTCTGTTTACAAATTGCCTCCGCACTGAGGCTCTTTGATGCGGTCACTCGGCCCCCAAAAAGGTTAAAGAAAAACTTGCCAAGTTTCGTCCAACCGCAAATTAAAGTGCACAAAATTGTAAACTTCTCACTGAAATATTTACAAGACAGTTGAGCCAGTGGAGGGTAGAGGTTAGAGGTTAGCCGCCTCCGCCTCCGCCTCCCTAGATCTATATATATTTTGTTGGAAAAATAGCTTTGTTTCAATAACAGAAACGGCATACCGACGTACAACTAATGGAAAGGGGTTAAAGGTAATAGGGAAAACTAGCCGAAGGATTTCCTCTGGAAACGAAAAATTGCAGCCGCCTGCATTGGACGAGGCTTGGGACGTAAAACATTTTGCAAAATGTTGCACAGTGAACACCCCCTATCACCTACACACCAAACAGCGAAACACCCAACGGCACTATCCCCCACCCAGAGTGGCCCAGTTAAGTTAAGTCTTGAGAAAATGTGCGGTTTTTGCGGTTCCTACTTGAGAAATCTAATTAAACAAATAACGAAAGCTAAGCTCGGCTACAAACTCAACTCCCTTGGCTCAAACACTCCCTCATTGCTGGTCCTTGATCCTGTTTCTTGTTCTCGACTTTAAGGGATATTAATAATAAGTTTTGGTTGACTGTACACGCAAAACTTTACTTAACAAGACTGGCAGCCAGGCAAAGGCACAGGCACAGGCGCAGGCACAGGTCCTGGGCCAGGACGAGGCGAAGACTGGGCGGCTCAGGGAAGCCAAAATAATTCCAATCCATGAAAACTTTCGGCATGTGCGGTCAATTGCTTTTGGCAATGCAATTGTACGGTTTTTGGTTAGCTATTATCATAATATTGGGTTTATAGGGTTAAGGGGTTCTACTTAAAGATATTTTGAGAAAGGCAATAAGAGAAAGTGATTTAAAAAATAATAATATCTGAGATCTAGTCAGGTTCAGAAGTTCTGATATGATACCCCATTCTTGTAACCCTTTTTTGGCTATTATAGTTTAATAAAAAAGTTATTGTAAAAAAGGATACAGAATATTCCATCTATTTCATTTAAAAAAGATTTAAAATTGATCTCGCAAACCTCTAATTAGAAGTCCTGATGGCCAAAAATCTTAAAAGCTAAAATACAAAATGATTAAAAAAATGTCATTAATTTTTGTGGGCCGCTGTTGGATAATCCAGAGTCTCGTTGGGTTAATCGTAAAGTGCCCTAATTGAATTTCATTTCGCATTAAAGCTTCCCCACTGGGCGTAGGAGGTTAACCAATCTGGGCCTTATTAAATTATCCCTTAGACACCGCAATCACACTACATCCCTACCTCCTTGGAGGCTTGCAGGGCACTTTCCTGCTCCTGCTCCTGCTCCTGCTGGTCTGGTCTGGTGTGGTCTGGCCTGGTCTCTCTTGGCTTTTGTTATTATGAGCTTTGCTTTGGCTTTTTGCCACTTTTCACTTTCCAGTTTGATGGCAAGCGCTTTCAGTCATTAATCTTCTTTGACGCGCTTAAATCACATGAATAACAAATTAGATGGCGTATTAGTGTACGTGGCTTATATTGCAAATTTTTCCATCCCACCCAGCACTGCACAGTCGCCCCCAACTGTCACAAAAATGTCAAAAAAAAAAAATAATAATAGTCATAAAAAAGGAAAACACAACATTATCCAGTTGGGGAAATGAAAATAACAAAAGGATTTCGTGTTCCCTTATGAGTATAAATTTTTGCATAATTTAATGGGCTGTCTAACGGTGCGTATACTTAATGTACATTCATCTGCCCTGCCATAACCTAACTTTTCCCCCATTTTCCACCATTTCCCCCACCCTGTCTCTTTGTGCTGTCAGTTTGCTAATTAGCTACGCATTTTCATTGTCGTTACACTCCTTTCATATGCATATTTACTCACTTTGCTGATTATTTATGTTTTTTTTTTGTCCATTCCCCCCCTTTTTTAATACTCTTCTTACACTTCCCCCTCGTACATCCACTCCCCCTCGTTCCCACCTTTAATGCAATTTAATTATTTCGCTATATGTTTCTGTCGGAGCTGTGGACTGCCTTTTGGCCCGGCCTGGCCTATGTCTTGTCAGTTCGCTCGCTCCTTCACATTTTGATAAATTATATGCATTTTTAATCTAATTAAATTGCAACAGGCGGCAAGTGTCACAAGCTGCTGCCTGTTATTATTGCCATTGTCTTCTCCGATTGCTCATGATTAATGCCTGTGCTGGGGCCTGGGTTGAGGGCCCTACGGATATGGATATTGTATAACTCATGAAGAGCCCAAAATATTGTTTTTAGCGGAAAGTGTTGGGTG
Organism: Drosophila monieri; assembly: GCA_035047585.1. Classification (NCBI taxonomy): domain Eukaryota; kingdom Metazoa; phylum Arthropoda; class Insecta; order Diptera; family Drosophilidae; genus Drosophila; species Drosophila monieri. Next base: position 4,975,039 of record JAWNPJ010000061.1, on the reverse strand, counting down.
GAGGGATATTGGGAAGACATCAACACATTTATGATGAAAGTTTCTTGGAAAAGTATATGATACCCGGTACTTTTTGTTCAAATTAAATAATATTTAAAAATTATATGTCTAAAGAAAATGATTTAAAATTATAGTTCTCTACAAACCACTTGTTTTATGTCTATACTTTTGTATTTTATGAAACATTTCAGACTCTGTGAAAAATGAAACATTTTTTTGCTTTTTTTTTTTTGCTGACAAACAAGGGACAAAAGTGTATCACACTTTTTTAAATCTTTCAGACTTTTTGCAATAAAATAAACTTGATAAAATTCCATACCACTCTCCCAATAATGTGAAAACAAATTTGTCACGAGCCTCAAAAATAAATATGTAATAATAATAATAACGAAATGGGAAAAGCTAAAGATTTATAGTCATTTCGCGGGATTTAGCCAGCCATTCAATATTCAATATCCTATAAACGCTGAAAACGACTGAAAATCATTTCCCGATAAGCCCAAGCCATGGCCAAATATGCATATTTATGTATTTATGAGTTTGCTTGTCCATTCCAGGCCCCGGCCCAGAACAGATATTATTTTTATTATTTTCTTTTTAGCTGTGTGCTTGTCAAGCGATAATTGCATTTGAGGCACAAGCAGCTTAACAACAAATTCCCCATCTCTGTCACATTAAATAAATATTTCATTATAGAGATGGCTCAAAAGAGGATGGCCTATAAGGATAGCCAAAATATTATTTCTTCTTAAATCCTTTTAAGCCTTCTCTAAAGCCTCAATAATTTACACTTTAATTCCAGCCTAAAATCCACACATTCCTCTACACATCAGTTGCAGTTAACTGGCATTCCCGACTCCTCCCCACGACGGTGGTGCCATAAAGCAGCGCAACTGTTGCACAGACGAGAGTGCAAAAAAAAAAAAAAAATGGCAAGAAATTGCGAGGAAAAGTTGGCCAAGAATTGTGGGCCAAAGGGGTTAAGATGGCTAGTTAGCTTGGCGCCAGAAAGAGAGAGCAAAAAAAGAGGGAGATAGACAACAGGAGTCGAGCCTGTTGCCACATAAACAGCAAATTTTATTAGATTACACATACGCCGGGTAGTCCCGGGCAGGAAAAGTTAGCTAGAAAGCTGGAGTTGAGCTTCAACTGCATCGGGAGGCAGGAGCAGTGAGTCTGTGGCGGCAGGGGCAGTGCGGGACAGGAGGGAAAACGCCGCCGACGGAAAACCAAGTCAGAGTGCAAAATTTTTACGACTCCCAGCGGATGTTTTGATACGATTTTATGAGACGCGCGCGTGCTGTAAGCGATGGCGACTTCCGCTTACTATAGGCCTGGTCTATACGTCTTTCCCGGCCCTCCTTTTCCTTCTCCTGCTTATCCTTCATCCTTAATCCTAAATCCGCCCTCCTAGTCAACAAAACTGAGCCTTTGCCTGATGGTTCTCTAATAAAAATAATAAATAAAAAATTTAATAAAAAATAAGCACATAAAAAATAAAATAAAAATGAAAAACAAATATATTTATAGCCTAACCTATAGCCTAGAAATATGAAAAATATATTATTACAAATAATCAAAATAAATTACAAAAACTGTAAGGAAAGGATAAGGATACCAGTGACGAAAGCCATTTTTTTTAAGCCAAGTAAAAAAAAAAGAAAAATTAATATTTCAAAAAAGAAACCTTTTTGAACTTTTCTACCTTTCCGTACAAGAAATAATATTGTTGTCCCCTAAGAACTATTTAAAAATATAAAAACGTTCACTGGAACCTTTAGCGTTCTTCGTAACCTTCGTAGTTATTTTTGAAGAAGACCAAAATCAGTTCCAGGTTTAAAAAAAATGTAAAAGGAATTATCCATCAGAGATCTAAAGCTAATTTGAAGCCAATGAATGAAACCTCGAAAAATCTGTCGAAACTTTTTGGGATATTTTTGGCAAAAAGAAGAAAATAAAAAGGAAAACACATCTCACCACATAAATCTCGTCGTCCTGGGAAGGCTGACAAACGTTCAACTCTTTCGCCCTCCCTCTGGGGCGCAGGATAACTTGAAGCAGTCATTTGGTTTGAAGTTGCGGGTCTAACTAACTATGTGACCCGAACCCATAACACATTCCTCTCTTTAAAAGTTGCTGAAACTTTGCCACCCTCTTTGGCCCTCTTACATTATCCAGCAACACCCTACTAACTCCTAGCCACTTGCCATCACCTCCTCTGTCCTCCTACGAGGACCACCGAACTCCTTCTCCTGTTCCTCCTTCAGCCTCAAGATTTTCCATGGAGCATACTTTTCGGGGCATGGCAAATGGCAGCGCTGATTTACTTTGCAATTACAGGCAACTGAGTGCCTCAGATGAAAGTGGGCGTGGGGTAGCAATGGGGGCGTGGCATTGGGGCAAAGCAATGAACTAGAAAGCTGTCTGATTAGCGTTCAGCCAGCAAAAGTTTCTCCACTTTAACACATACACCCACACACAGATTTATTGAGCCCGCTGTCCGCGTCAATAATTTGCATGGGTTAAATGTAGGAAAGGCAAGAAAAGCTGGGGGGTTAAGCCAGACTCCCTCCCCCTTCCCTAGCCATCACCCATCGAGTTGGGAATCCATGCTGAAGTTCCTATGTCAATGGCCATGGATTTACCTGTGGGGGTGTGGTGGTGTGGGGGTGTGGTGGTGTGGGGTGTGTGTGTCTTTGGGAGAGAGTGTAAAAGCGTGTTTGAGAAAAAAAGGAAAACTTTTTACAGTTTTGCTCGAGTTACTTTCACTACTCTTTCTATTTTAGAAAGGGTATTAATGGTTCCAATAGAGTTTTGAGACAGAAAGCCTTTATATTCCATTTAAAATTCAATAAAAAATGATTTAAAAATATATTTTTTAAACATTTTTAAACCTGTATTCCCTTAAGAAACTCAACAATATTTAATCTTCAAGTTTTTGCTTAAAAAACAAACATTTAAAGACCCAAGCCCTTCTCTAAAATGTTAAGCCATTCATTAATTATCAATAATAGTATTTTAAAATAAATGAAAACCACAAAAAACTAAAGTAAACATAAATTTGTGTCCATTAATTGCATTTTGTAATTAAAATGATTGATTTAGAGGGCATATAAAGCGGAAATTAGTTAATCCCCAAAGTACATTAAGGGCATCCTATAATCGGTTTTAAGCCCTTTTTTTCCTTTATTTTTTCACTTTTTTGTTGTTGTTTGTGGTGCCACGGAAAGTTGCAACAGCGACAGCCGAGTGACAATAAATTGTTAAGTGCAGAAAGTTTATAACATTTGAGTGAGTAAATGATGGCAGCCGGCCGGGCCTGTGGCGGGGGCAGAGCACTAGATGGATATGCAATGTTGGTCAAAAAAATAGACCCAATAGTTTATCAGAAAATAGGAAGTGCATATCATATGGAGGTTTAAAAAAGGATTTATTGAATAGATAAAATATATATTTATTTAATTACTATTTTTAACTATTATTTCAACCTCATTTGTGTTTCTGGGAAAACAGACCAGAACCCGCTTTAAGCCGCCACTCGAACTCAGGCGAAGCCCCAGAAGTGTCACTGAAAGAAAAACCTCAAGTTGAGTTGAAAAACGAGTGAGACATTGGCGGGGCTTTGTTGTCTGGCACGTCGATCGGCTAGAAACGAAACCCACAATGGAAATGTCTCACAACTTTGCACAAAATGCGAACTTTGTTTCAGGGATTGCGCTCTTTTTGCTCGAAACTGGGCGAGAAAAGTGGGAGACTCCTAAGAACTAGATCAGAATACTTGAAAATATTTACAATAAATAATTTAATAATTATTTATTTTACCTTTAAGAGCCTAATTTATTTTCAAGTATTTAAAATGAAACACTAATTGAAATATCGTATAAACAATCATGGCTGTTTTCAATAAAAATTCATTAATTTCCATTGAAATAATATCGCTGGAATATCAAATTGATTTTATTGGCACTCGAATGGGCGTATAATTGCGGAGGGGGTTGGAATCAAATTAAGCCCAATACCAGGATACCCGGGGTAGCCCCGTTTATGCGGGAAAGTGCAATTGACGGGGCTGCTTAAGCGCTACAAGCTGCCAACACCCCAGCAGGACCCGCTCCCCGTCCCTCCTTGCCAAATCCCACGCCTCTGGCCCTTTTTCGGGTCGAGGGTCGAGAGGTCGAGAGAGCCCTCCGTGTCCTCCGCCACCTGTGGACCCTGTGCGCGACGATGATGATGATTGATAATGTCCGGAATGGCATGGAACGGGGAATACCAGAACTACCCAGGACTACCAAGGACTACGGGAATACCAAACGATGGAATGACGAGATGACGAGGTGAGGTGCTAACGATGACGACACAGCAGTCTGGCTCTGGACGTCCCCCAGTCCCTCAGCTTTGTCCAGATTTCTCAGAGTTTCTGTTTCTGATGTTTCGCATCATCAACATTCGCCACTCTGATGATAAATCATACCAGCCAAGTACAGTGAACACCCACGAGCGACGAAATATATATATTTTTGTATAGAAGTAAGGCCCAGACGGATCAAGAAGCTGAATGAAAAGCGATAAGCTAATGCTCTTCTCCCTAATCGGAATTCAAATAGAAATCACTCAACCCCTGATACCCTCCTAGGGGGAGGTGGGTTTGGTTTTAGACAAGGAATGTTTTATAAATATTATTTAACTAAAAATAAAATAAAAGATTTAGAAAAGAAATATATATTCTTGTTTATTGTTGGGACTTTTTTAAGGTTTCTTTTGAAATATTCGGTTTATGGACTTTGGAGACTGAAACCTTTAAAAAAGTTTAACAAACTTTAGGTTCTTCTCTATTAAATCATAAAAAATATAGTTTATATTTAATAATAGATATTTTTGTAAAATTCTTTAAACTATTTTTAACCTTTTGTGAGGTATTCGAAGACCCCAAGCCCCTCCAGTAGGCTTCCCTGTTTATCTCTCACTCAAAATGTCATTCCACTCATCAGCTCAGCATAGCCCCGTCTCTTTCAGCCGCCTGGCTGCCGTCTCTTTCGGCTCTGTTGCTGCCACTGCTCCTCACCTAGCGTCAATGTCCGCCTTCAGTTGCATTTTGTCAGCGGTTTCGTGACGAAGCTCCAAGCGGTTCCACTCCAATCAATTAAAACCGTATTAAAGTCAAACAAAATAAGACAAAAAAAGCCATCAAGTGTCCCAAACAATTTCCACCAACCGTGTTGTTGTTTTTTTTTTGTTGAGTGATTGCTTCGCGGGTGCTGGGAAGTCAAAGGAGCTCCAAGGAGACCAACCCAACATAATAAAAACCCAATTCGCCAGGCAATGGGCCAAGAGGATCAGGAACTGCTGATACGCGGTGGCAGTAAGCACACCTCCGCCGAGCATCTGAACAATGTGAGTATTATTGCCCCTCGGATCGGATATCGGAATAAAGAATGGAGCTATTGCAACATCGGAAACGAATACGAGACTATATACTAGAGGCTACGGCGTGAGAAAAGATTTTCAACCGCAAATGGCGCAAGAAAATGGCAGAAACCAAAAGCAAATCAAAAAAATATGGTTAAAATATGGTCAAAGATTTAATTTATTTTAAAGAACTATTGAGTTGGGCTTCTTAAAAAAAGGATAAACAAAAGAAATACTAAAGACCATTGTAAAAAAAATACTAAGTACAATGACAGGACCCTTCTCCTCGCTTCTCATAAGGTTTAGTTAAGGAAACAACACATTTTTTACTTAAAACAAATAAGATTATCTTCCTTTTCACTTTAAACTGAATGCTAATCCCAAAACTAGTTTCCACAACTAAACCGTTCAAGAACCCCAGTGGAGCATAACCAAAAAAGAATAGCTTGGATTATGGGCTTAAGTTGGCCAACAACATTGTCGGGTGTCTATAGCTACAGCGGAGATACTGCCAAGATGCTCGACCCAAGACACAGTATCCGTATCTGTATCTGTAAGATATCCATATCTTTAGCTGCCCCAACGCTTGTAAGATCTTTGCACAATCTCGCCTTATCTGGGTCATTATTTGACTAGACCCGTGCTTCAGGTTCAGCCTCTGATATCTATATGGTCTGTGGGCCTCCGAGTATCTCCTATTTGCATGTGTATCTTTGTATCTTTGTAACTCTGTAACTCATGTCAAATAGTTGGCACCTCGGCTGGTCCAACAAATAAAATAAAATGTCGTTGCCTGAGAAGGGTCTAAAATAATCTCTCTTTACTTTCAGACAAACTAAGAACAAAAGTGAGATAAAGTTTATGAAGAGATAGGAGAAGGGTCTGACAATTAAATAAGTTTTTAAAGACTGGAAAATACCAAATCCTTTTCGTTTAATTTCCTTATTTAAACACTTTCCATCACCAATCCATCCCTTCCTATAATTGCTGCCAATTATTTTTGAAAATGACAAACACTTCCCTCTGAATAATTCGATCTCCTTCTGTGTTTTCTTCTCATCAAAGTGAATGACTTTCGAGTGTACTCATTAGCCACTCGTGGCATTCACAATAAGAAAAAAATAAGAAATAATACAAAAATGTGTATAAGAAACAAAACAAATTGAGTCGCTTCTTCATTCAGTCATTTCAATTTGTCAAGTTCATCAAAAAACATTTCTGTTTGGTCGGCTGCTGCTGCTGCTGCTTATAAAGCGCCATCTGGCGTACCAAACCTACTTCGTCTCCCATCTCTTTCACCAGCCCATAGTGCTTTCTCTTTCTCTGTCTCCCCCCTGTACACCGCACACGAATTTCTCCTTTTAAGTAATTCAAAAATAGCACGCAAAGTAAAAAGTAAGTGAAAAAATTAAATAAATATGAAATGTAGCATCTTACGCTGACAAAAAAAAAAGAAAATAAATAAATAAGAAGAGTATGAACCGAAAGATAAGACTTTCGTTGGAAAGAGATGGCAACAGAGGCATAAGAAAGTAAATACGAGTGGGAGGATAAAAAAAAAATACCAAAAAAAAAATAAAGAAAAGGAAAAAGGAAAGGAAACTTTTTAATAACATTTTTCGGCCTCATTTGTTGTGAAAACAATCTTGCCAGGTCTGAGAATAGCCCCATCTCTTTCCCCACCTCTAGCCGTCTCTCTTCCACTGAAGTGCCTGTAACGGATATTAAATTTTTTCGCGTCTACCTCTCGACATCGTGAAAATTTATTTATTTTATTTATTTTTTTTTTTTTATTCCTCCTTCTGCTCAGCAAAAGTCAGCCCAAAAAACTGGACACTGAATGTCTAGAAAAATAAGTAGCGCAACCATCGCAGCAGAAAAAGTACAGTGGAGACTGCCTAAATGGGATTTGTGGGGGTTCTCCATGAAGTTCAACTCCTCAAGAGGCACTTTTATTTATTTTTTTTTTTTTCAAAATCTTTTTATTCGAATTTTTGGAGAATTTTTCCAGACAGATATTTCCAGAAAAAAATCATTTTTCAATCATAAAATCTTTTAAAACAATTAAATTATTTAGTTGCCTGATTATATATTCCCAGAAAATTATTTTAAGCTAGTAGGCCTTCCATTTAACGAATCCCTACTGTATTTCGCAAGCAAACATTCGCAGGATTCGGAAGCGGACAGCGGTGAGTGCAAGGTGGACATTATTCCTTGATATTTTCCTCCTGCGAATATTGAATGTCAGCTTTTATTCGAATCTCGAATCTCCTTCTTCGGACTTGGCTTTCTCGCTTTTTATTCCTCGTGGCTTGCTTAATTTTTTATGATTATTTATACAAATTATTACGAGAGCGACCCCCATTGCGGTGGATATAATGGTTTTCCATATTGTGACCATCATATCGGTCTCTCTTTAGATATATATATCTCCTCTATATACAGCTGCGAAAAAAAAATAGCACCACCACCAGATAAAATTTTTCAAAAGTCACCATAATCATATTTTTAACTTTAAGAAATCGTTTTATACTTTTTTAAATATCGAAGACCCTAAAGATAATAGAAATTAACAAAAAAACGTACAATTCTTTAATGTTCTTAAGATATTTAACAAAATTTATTGAAGTCTCTAAAATACAAAGAAAAAAATAATAGCACCACTTTTCAAATATGGATTTTAAATGCTAATAATGACTAATTCGTATGAGATTCATTATTAAACAATATTGATATATTAAAAATATATCTATATGCGTTTATTAATATTTGGTAGCGCATCCTTTGTTGGCTAAAACAGCTGCACAACGTCTTGGCATTGAATCGACTAAGTCCTGGCAGCGTTTTTTTGGTATATTAGTCCAGGACTCCTTAATGACACCCCAAAGGCAATCTATAGTCGTTGGCTTGGTATCAGCCAACGTCGGACCACAGATTTTCTATTGGATTTAGATCCGGCGACTGCGCAGGCCACTCCAAAACTTTTACAGATTTTTTGAGAAACCAATCCTTTGCCTTTTTACTCGTATGTTTCGGGTCATTATCCTGCTGATCCCTACCCAAACAAGAGGCATTTCCTCTTCTGCGAAGGGTAACATTACAGTTTCCAAAATATCCACATAGACGTGTTGATCCATAATGGATTTTATCCAGTGTATAGGACCTACTCCATTATATGAAAAGCAGGCCCATACCATGACGCTGCAGCCTCCATGCTTAATAGTCTTTGTAGAGTACTGGGGCTTGTATTATGCATTTTTGGGACGTCTAACATATGATCGGGATCCTTTTTCACCATACATGACCACCTTGCTCTCATCGGACCATAAAATATTTCTCCATTGCGGTGGGCCCAATTTTTATGCTCCCTAGCAAACTTTAGACGGTAAGAATATCATACTACATAAAAAAATTTTATTTGAATAAATTTGTCACACTAATAACATTTTTTTAAAGCAAAATCGTAGTATGATGTAGTGGTGCTATTATTTTTTTCGCAACTGTATATATTTATTATCATTTTCATTTTTTCTCATTTTTTGCCTGGACGCCAATTAGCGGATCCCTGTTATTTATGCTTTGGGGGCCCTTAGGCCCTTGCTGCGTTGGTTGGCGAGAAACCCCACAAATGGAAAACAGAAAATTGTTTATGAAAATGAAAATATGCGGGTGGACGATGGTGGTGGCCAGGGGGAGGCGATGTGGTTGGATGGAGGGGGCTGATCTGGAGCGGAAGTGGAGTGGGGGTGGCATGAAGGGTGGCGCAAGGAGGGGGCGGAGCAGTCTGACCATACCACAAACGTCTTCGGTTACCGGCTTTTTGAAAGGGAAGCCCCACCACGACATAAACTGACAGCTGAACGGGTTTGGAAGTCTCTAGTCCGACTTAGTCACCTCTAACCTTTATGCTTTTAAGACTTTAAATTAAATTTTAAAAAAAATTAACAGATTGTATAATTGATAAAAAAAAAGCCTTTAGATTTTTGTTAAAAAGAAACAGCTTTTTGGATAAACTATTTGTTAAAAATTAACATCATTAATTTATGTTTTTAAGCTCTATACTCTTTTTCTTATAAATATTTAATTAATATTTTAAATAAACTCTGAATCCCCACATTTCCTTCAGTTTCTGTTGGCTCCTTTGTCCTTTGGCCATCCTTTCACATTTTTAATCGGATATTCAGGTCATGGAATTTCATTTCCCATCATTGAAAGTATATATCTTTTGAATTGAGTGAACGACTCCAACTTGGCCACAACTTTTTGCAAGTAAATATTCATGGCTCTCGGAACTACTCGAAAAAGGTGATTTCGGTTAACTCATTCATAAAATACACAAAGAAAAATTTATAAGCAAATGTTATGGTTGGGAAATATTTTCATAACTTTCAGAGGGGATATATCGGACGTAAAGCAACCGATTTGGAAAAGGCGTACCATTTCTTAATCAGGACTTGAATGTCCTTCAACCAATAAGAAAAGATTTGGAAAATAAAGGACGACAATTTTTTACATTTTTTTTACAAAAAAAAACACATGGTCCCCCCTTTGAAAAAATCAAAAAAATCGCTCAAAATTTTTGTTGTCAGGTTTTGATTGAAAATTATAGCTCTTGAGCTCCTGAGATCGGCAAGGTATACCATTTCCCGATCCTCCAAGTATAAGCCGAGTTATTAACATTTTTCTTTCAGAAAATCACAAAAATTTTGACATTCTTTTTTTATTTTTATTTTTGTGATTTTTTTAGCATTTTGGTTTACTTTTGTGTGAATATCTGAACTATTTCTCAACCGATTTTGAAACGGAATACCATTTATTAATCAGAGTTTCCATCTCCCTCGATCTGCATCCAAGGTTCAACAATTTCAAACAAAAAAATTTTTCTTAATATTTTGAAAAAACTATAAGGGGTACCCCTTACAGAATTTTCGAAAATCGAGTCAACATTTTTTTGTTCAATTTTTCAAAACTTTAGATGCCGAAATGAGATGATTAGAATCCTTATTAAAAAATGGTATTCCGTTTCCAAATCGGTTAAGAAATAGCCGAGATATATACTTTTAAAAGTATGAAAAAAAGAGTTTAGTGAAAAAATGTTTTTTTTTTTTCATAAAAAATGAAATTTCTGAATACTTTTTTGAGTAAATATTTCTCCAAGTGCTCTCATTTAGGGCCAAGTGCTTGGCTCGATGTCCTTTAAGTTTTATATTTAATAAAAACAAAGCTGACGGGGATCAAAGTCCCCAAGTGAAAGCCGAAGATGCCGGCGATTTACACTCGCAATTGTCTTATGAAGTGGCAACATGGTGAGCCGTGACCTCCGCCCCTTCAAGCACTCCCAAAGACCCCCCCCTCCCCTTTTTTTTCAAGGCCACCAGCCGGCTGTGGCTTATGGCCTGCCCTAATTTGCACATTTTAAATAGGCCTCGCTTTCCCGGGGTTTTGAATGTTATTTTTTTCCTTTCTTTTTTTTTTCAGTAAACAGATGGGCTGCCCTTTCAAAAAAAAAATAAAGAACAGGGTCGGCCGCAGAAGGGGGTCTACCAAAAAGGAGAGTGCAAGGCGGGCGGCTTGGGGATTAGCCGGGCTAGCCAAGATTTATGCACAAACGCCTTCATTTTAATGGACGAACGCCGTGAAATTGAAAAGTTTTTGGTTGGCAACCTTTTTAAGATTACACTTCAAGAAAAGTTGTATTTTCCAGTTTAAATATTATTTAAGGCTTTCAACAATTATTTTTATACAATTTTTTAAATGTTTTTAAATGTTAAAAGGAAACAAAAATGTTTTAAAAACATTTTTTAGTTAGTGAGTTAGTTTAATGTTAATTAGTTTTAGGTTTGTCAACTTTTAGCATTTAAAAATATTTAAGAAATTGTAAATATTGTACTATTACTAAAATATAACGTTTAAAAAAATTGCCTTACAAATATTTATGGAATTTGAAAGCTAAAAAGCTTTTTAAAAAATATTATCCTTAACAAAAAGGAGCTGTTTTGAAATAATATTGTTTTTTTGCGTCAAAAATTATTTAAAACTTGCCTTAAAAAAAATACATAGAACCTTTTCATAAATAATATTAAAATAATGGAACCTTTTTCTTCCCCAAATGCATTTTGAAAATATTTTTTAAAATGATTTAAAAACAGACTTACCCCTTTTCCAATTCCTTGCTGATGAAATAGACAGTTGAATTATCCTTTTTTGTTGCATTGAAGATCCTTAATGTTGTGTTATCCTTTTGATAATTTTTTAAAATATTCCCCATTCACCTTCCAGGCTGATGGTGGCGCCACTTCGCAGAGTTGCATCAACCAGGGCTTCGGCCAGACGAAGAACTACGGCACTCTCCGGCCCCCAAGCCCGCCGGATGGCCCCGGATCCGGCACTGTCGACGGCCAGCTGGCGGAGAACTTGACCTACGCCTGGCATAATTTGGACATTTTTGGAGCCGTGAACCAGCCCGGATCCGGATGGCGTCAGTTGGTGAATCGCACACGTGGCCTATTTTGCAACGAGCGACACATTCCGGCGCCGAGGAAGCACTTGCTGAAAAATGGTAGGTGATTAGAAATCTAAGGAATATTTTGAATATTAACACCCGGTACTTGAGGTAAAAATAATATTTAATTTTCATTAAAATATAGAAAGCTTTTCCCAAAGAAAGAAAGTAAATAGTCTCGAGCATCGGGTATTAATATTATTTAACTTCAGTCTCCTTTTTTGAACCATTTCATAAAAATGATCTCTTCAGTTTGCGGCGTGGCCTATCCGGGTGAACTGTTGGCCGTAATGGGCAGTTCTGGAGCCGGAAAGACCACCCTCCTGAATGCCTTGGCCTTCCGTTCGCCGCAGGGCATCCAGGTCTCGCCCTCCGGCATGCGACTGCTAAACGGACAGCCCGTGGACGCCAAAGAGATGCAGGCCAGGTGCGCCTACGTGCAGCAGGATGACCTCTTCATCGGTTCCCTGACGGCCAGGGAGCATCTCATCTTCCAGGCGATGGTGCGAATGCCCAGGCACTTGAGCTACCGCCAGCGAGTGGCCCGCGTCGACCAGGTGATTCAGGAGCTGTCGCTGAGCAAGTGCCAGCACACGATCATCGGAGTGCCGGGCCGGGTCAAAGGTCTGTCGGGTGGCGAGCGGAAGCGACTGGCCTTCGCCTCGGAGGCCCTCACCGATCCACCGTTGCTGATCTGCGACGAACCCACCTCCGGCCTGGACTCCTTCACCGCCCACAGTGTCGTCCAGGTGCTGAAGAAGCTCTCCCAGAAGGGCAAGACCGTCATTCTGACGATCCATCAGCCGTCCTCGGAGCTATTCGAGCTCTTCGACAAAATCCTTCTCATGGCCGAGGGCAGGGTGGCCTTTTTGGGCACCCCCAGCGAAGCTGTGGACTTTTTCTCCTAGTAAGTAGAGGGTTTTGTTAAAATGAATGTGTGGGAAAAGTTTGGGAGTGATAGCTTTAAAAAGGGAGGGAGTAACTTACATAAAAGGCAATCTAACGGACAGGCGGACACGCGGACAGGCTCTATAGACTATTTCTGCATCATTTCTAATACTTTTTCTCTTTTTAAATAGTAGATATTGGACATATAGACGTTTAATCCAAGTTTTAGCCAATTAGCTTTTAAAGTAAGGAAGTAATTTGTATAAAACATATTTTGGCGGACAGACGGACAGGCGGACAAGGCTCTTTATTGTATTTCTCTCTCTAACTCTTTGGTCTAAAATTGTAAAAAATTTGTAACTTTTTTAGCGTCGGCGCCCAATGTCCGACCAACTACAATCCGGCAGATTTCTATGTTCAAGTTCTGGCCGTGGTGCCAGGCCGAGAAATCGAGTCCCGTGACAGGATTGCCAAGATCTGTGACAACTTTGCCATCAGCAAAGTGGCCCGGGACATGGAGCAGCTGCTGGCCACCAAGAACTTGACGCAACCCTTGGAGCAACGCGAAAACGGATACACCTACAAGGCAACCTGGTTCATGCAGTTTCGGGCGGTGCTCTGGAGGTCCTGGCTGTCGGTGTTAAAGGAGCCACTGCTGGTCAAAGTGCGACTCATTCAGACAACGGTGAGTGGTTGTTGTCGAGGAGAAAGAGACTAGCTCCTAAGGACCTTTAATTCGAATTTGAAATCTTAGTCTTAGTTTTAATTTATTTATTTTAATGCATACCCACTGATTCTCCAGTTTCTGCTTAATTTTAACTTTTTTTATCCTCTAGTTTGGCTTCGTTTTGTGAAATCTTTAACTGCAATTAATAAAGCTTGTTAATAATTCGAAAAAGTAATATTTTTTATCAACTCTTTTATGATAAACACGAACACCTTTCCCTTCTTCTGTCACTCTCGCCCCTTCTGCAGATGGTGGCCATTTTAATAGGCCTGATTTTTTTGGGCCAACAACTGACGCAGGTGGGCGTGATGAACATCAACGGAGCCATTTTCCTCTTCCTGACCAACATGACCTTCCAGAACGTCTTTGCCACGATTAATGTGAGTCCTAGTCCTAGTTTCTTTAATCCAAGCTGTTGAAAAAAAAAGAAACTAATTAGTTTTGAATATTTCGTGGCAGGTGTTCACCTCAGAGCTGCCCGTCTTTATGAGGGAGGCACGGAGTCGCCTCTACCGCTGCGACACCTACTTCCTGGGGAAGACCATCGCCGAACTGCCGCTCTTCCTCACCGTGCCGCTCGTCTTCACGGCCATCGCCTATCCGATGATTGGCCTCCGGGCCGGAGTCCTGCACTTCTTCAACTGCCTGGCCATCGTCACCCTGGTGGCCAATGTGTCCACCTCCTTCGGCTATTTGATATCCTGCGCCAGCTCCTCGACATCCATGGCCCTGTCGGTGGGTCCTCCCGTTATAATCCCCTTCCTGCTCTTCGGTGGCTTCTTCCTAAATTCGGGATCGGTGCCGGTGTACCTGAAATGGTTGTCCTACCTCTCCTGGTTCCGTTACGCCAACGAGGGACTCCTCATCAATCAGTGGGCGGACGTGGAGGCGGGCGAGATATCCTGCACATCCTCGAACACCACGTGTCCCAGTTCGGGGAAGGTTATCCTGGAGACGCTGAACTTCTCGGCCGCCGATCTGCCGCTGGATTATATCGGTTTGGCGATCCTGATCGTGGGATTCCGGGGATTCGCCTATCTGGCTTTGAGGCTACGGGCCAGGCGCAAGGAGTAGTCCATCGACAACCTGTAGTTAATTTTTTTTTATTATAATAATTATTATTGTGTTTATTGTTTGCCGCCCCCCACAAAAAGAATACCATTATGATTTATACAAAAAATAAATAAATTCAATTTTCTAACAAAAGAACATAACATGCTTTTGGATTAGAAGCAAAACTACTCCCACATACATCTATATACGAATCTATATACATGTATATATATATTTATTATTATTTATCCTCAAAACACCAGTGAAGACATTGCCATTTGAATTGCGCGCCCATCACAGACACACCACCACTGAGGGAAACCCACCACCACCACCACTACTACCGTATCGGCGTACCCACCACTTTGCGGGCAGTTCGTTTTGTTCGATGACCTTGGAGCTGAGCAGTTCGGTTCTCACGTTTTCAGTTCATTTGGTTCCATCAATGCCAAAGATGATTTTATGACATTAGATGGGCTTTCTTTCATTTTAGCCATTATAGAAATAGGTAGGATTATAGGTGTTTTCTGAAGAAAAAAAGTGAGTAGAATAATGTAATTTATTATACATTTTATATATATTATTATACATTTAAGATATATATTTTTTAAAAAACTAATTACATCTTTTATTTTTATTCCAAGTAAATCTTTTTCCCCTAAACAATATTTAATGAATAAAAATATTTAAAATTGTATCTTGGATATTTTTCGGAACTAGTTCCCTTTTCCCCGTTATCACATCTCCGCTCACGCAACGTGGTCGCTCGCTCTCTGGCACGGCGCTCTCTCTCGCGCGGCCGTTCAGAGATTTTTTTGCACGTAGTTTGCCGCCGCTGAGATAGAGAGTCGTCTGTTGTTTTTTGTGTTGTTTTTCGATTTTTTGTGTTATTTAAAACAAAAGTGCAACGGATATAGTTATTAACAAAATATTAGTCGTCGGTGCGGTCGGTTGCTGCCGTTTCTCTTGACTTTTTGTTCACGTTGTCGTTTCGGTGCGGCGGCCGCCCTCGCTTCGTCCAACAAAAAAAAATATCAAAAAAAAAAGGCAAAGAAAAAGAAAGAAAAAAAAAAGAAACACACGGACCAACAGACAAAAAACAAAACGAAACAAAAGCCCCCCCAAACTATTGCTTAACAAATAATGTAGCTTTAAAAAATAATTATTGAAAATTAAAAACAAAACTGAAAGCTAAGAACGCGCCATAAACTGTTGTCTGTGTTTTTTTTTTTTTACTTTTTGATTTTGTGCAAAAACAAATTACGTTTGTTATTTTTTTCTTTTTTTTTTGCTTTGAACGTGGCAGTGTGTTTGTGTGTGTGTTTGCGGGAGCGAGTGTGTGTGTGTGAGTGAGTGAGTGTTTCGAGTGCGTTTGTGTGATTGAAGTTGTGGAATTGCGAAAACAACAACAACAATGAGTCGCTCAAAACTATTTAATTGATTTTTCACCGGTCCGATTCCGATTCCTTCTAACCTCAAAAATATCGCCCCCCTCCCACACACGCTCTCTCTCTCTCTCTCTCTTGCACTCTCTCTTGGCCACTTTCTCACCGTTTCCCCACTCACAGCTGTTGCATATACAATAACAATAACAAAAAAAACAAAAAAACAAAAACAAAAAAAGAAGAAAAAAGAAAAGCGCGTGGACGGCCACCAGAAAAGCCGATCAAAAAATCCAATACTATTACTAATATTAAGTTGAAAGAAAAGAAAATAAGAAATAATTGAATCAACATGAATATCGACGCTCTGAAGAATGAATGGGAGGAGCTGAACAAGGAGTACGCCGAGCTGGAGGTGAGTTTTTCCAACAAGAATTCTTCCCACAAAGTTCCGAAGACGATCAAAGCGAACAAAAGCTGTCAAATATTTCCAAATCAAACTCAAAGCCACAAACAAAACAAAAATAAACACATTCCACTTTCACCTTGAGAAAACAGCTGCTCAAAATATTCGTTACAGCACTTCTTTTTTTTTATTTTTTTTTATTTTTTTTAAGGGGAATCTGTTTTTTAAAATGTACCCTACTTTTAGAGAGTTCTTTGGGTTTCTTGGGGATTAAACTAAACATTATAGAAGACTATTAAAAAAATAAAATAGAACATCAAGATAGATTCTATCTCTTACTTTCTCTATTTCTTTCCAAAATAAAAAATGTTTCTTGTAAAAAATGTGATACATTTTCTCTAAAAAAATCTTTAAACAAAACTCTACTATATTATGACTATAAATCACTTTAAAAAAGTTAATATTTCCCTGAAACTTTATACTTTTATTTGAAAAGTAACGCATCCATCCATATTTTACTAAAAATTTATTATTTAATTTTCAACAAATTGCAATGAAACTTTCTTAACAATTGTATAATGTTGTTAAAATATATAGTACCCAAATTTTTAGCTTCTTTTTCTTTTAATTATTTCTTAAAACTAATATTTTTACTCCCCACCCCATTAGAGAATACTACCTTTTTCTTCTAAGCTTCTCGGAAGCTTCCCTTAGCTTGCCACCCCTAGAGCCTTTGAATTTGTTCTCAATCTTGCCACCGTTGATGCTTTTTTTTTTTCAATTGTAGAGCTGCAACGGGCGGTACATAGAGCTGCTGGAACAGCTGCACAGCCACCAACAAATGTGCTTCAACGAGATCAAGCACCAGCGGTACCGCATGAACCAGATAACCGCATCCTTAAGACAGTAAGTATGGATATTTGATGGTCCTGATAGCTTTCAGGGGTTAAGGGGATGTATTTTTGTCTGGGAAATGGTTTCTCAGAAACTTGTGACTTTAGATGTGAATTCGTCACTAAAGTTTTCACTTGAAGAGGGTTTTTTGTTGCATTTTTATATGAAATTTCATTATTTATCTTTGAAATATAATGTTTAAAAATTAGAAATCTTAAATATTTTATGAAAGTAAATGAAAAAAAATAAATAATATTATATTTCATTAGTTTTTAGTTCTTTATAGTTCTTAGTAGTTCTTAGTTCTAGTTAAAAACTAGAATTAATAAATATTTTATGAAAATAAATGAAAGAAAAGTAAATTTCTTAAGAGATATCTATTGAATATCTATCTATAGATAGACTTCCTTGTAATCTGGTTATAATCGCAGCCCAAAGAACTAGCCCCCAGGTATGCCCCACACAGGTACAACTTGCGAATTTCTGAACTTTGCCCATTCGCAACTGTACTGGGGCATTATTTTCCCAAGCACCACCACCACCAGAACCACAAAGCACCCCTTTTTGGATTCTCTGCCCTGTCCGATTGGAATTTGACTTCAATCAATTAGAGCGCCGCTCTAATCAGACACAACCACACGCACTTCAGCCACTTGAGCGCCGCCCCGGCCGTTCGGAGCGTCTTATCGGAATCAGGGCATGAGGGGGTGGGGCGGGAATATACACAAGTCTTGCGGCAATTAGTCAGTTTCGTCCGGTAATCAGTTGGGCGACTCTTATCAGAGCAACGTTTCGGGCTGGGAACAGTGTTTTTTTACAACTGTTTTCTTGGCCGTGATAAAACTTCTGATAAACCTGCTAGTAGGTGACCCCTAGACTTTGTGCCCCGGTGTGCCAGGTGTACGGGCTACGGGTTACGGTTTTTTAGCCGTTTTATTAGCCTCTGCCGCTGCCGCCTCATAAAAAATAACTGCCCAACGATACGGTCGAGAATCATTAAAAAAATAAAAACCAAAAAACCAAAAAACAAAATAAAATAAAATTGAAAGTAGGGGTTTGAGAATTAAGCCAAAAACTAGACAGCCGACCAGCTGCCCTTGACCCTTACCCGTAATCACACACAGACACTCGCAATTACAAAAAAACAAACACGGGGAACACGCAATCCCAGCCACACAATTATACATTTGTGCACAGTGGGCTGAAAGCGGGATTTAATGGGTTAAAATATAAACACTATGATAGGGGTTTTTTTTTGCAAAATTAATTATTAAAAATGATTTAGCATCAACTATAATTTAAAGAAATATATATTTTAAGCAAATAAAAAAATTTATGAAAAATAGTTAGTCTCTTTTTTCAATTATTTTTTAACAATTTTATAATTGTTTTTAAACAATAGACTATAGAGAATATTTTAAAGTAGAATATTTTATTATAAATAATTAAAATATTAGTTTTCAAGCTATTACTTCTTTTTCAAATTTTAATTTTATAAAAAATAAGAAATATATATCTTTTTTCACTAAAGTTAGTTTTTCAGAATAAGAGCTTATCTCTAGTCTACATAAAAAATATTCTACTTAAAAAAAAACTAAAGAAATTCAATTTTAGGGAATAAAAAAGTAAAATACTTTAAATAAATAAATAAATAAAAATAAATTAAAAGAAATAAAGTATTTCAACCTCAAAATAAATATATATTCCAAGCCATTAAATTTAAATTTTATTTAATTAATTGTATTTTTTAGACCTTTTCAAGTTCAATGACCCCCCCGCGCCACGAAGGTGTGAAAATTATTCAAAAAAGACTGCCCCACCGTTGCCCACCGTAGCATTATTTGAACTTTGGATTTTTTTTTTCATCGTTTGCTTCGAGTGCGGCTAAAATCGCTGGCAGTGAGGCGATTTTAAACGCGCTTACCTGCGGCTCACCTGGAAATGTGGGCTATACAAATAATTCGAGTTTGCAACGGACGTGTGAGGGCGATGATGATGAAACATCACATTCTTGACACTCTTGATTTTATATTTTTTATGAAACGGCTTAGGCTTATCGCGTTTTTTGTCGCTCGCTAGTCCAAGCTTTTCGAGTCAAAGTCGCGAGTCGCAGTCGCGTGTTTGATGAACCCGAGCGACCTCGTCAACGCATTCAGTTCATCGCCAGTCGCCATAAATTATGCAATGCGAAGAGTAATAGCTGAGAAATCAAATAATTACCATTTAGCCCTCGCAGACCCCGACCCAGAGCCTCAAAATCGAACAGAAACCTGTTTTTCGATTTGCAATTTTTTTTTTTTCGCAAATCTAAATGGTTTTAATTGAGGGATTAAGGTGATTCCCGGAATGAGGGAATGTATGGATCATGTTTAGGTCTCTGTCTCTGTTTGTAAACAATTATGGCATCAGGTTTACTTTTTTGTTTATTTAATTTTTAAAACCATTTGAAGAAAGTTTAGCATTATCGTTTTTCAAGCTCCACTGACCACTTCATTTTTTTCTCATTATTTGTTTTGTTTTTTTTTTTGTTGTTTTTGAAGCTAATGATCAAACAGAGTTGGGTAAGCGCGTTTTAAGCGCGATTTTGTAACGTTTTTTTCCGCTAGATTTTTTTTTTTTTTTTTGTAATTACAGTCTTAGTTACTAGTACTAGCACCGAGTCACTAGTATTTATGATTTCAAGTAAAAATTATTTAGTTCTTGAAACAAAGTATGTTTGAACTCAAAGTTCGAAACTTTAGGTTTGAAAATTTTCAACAAAAAAATAATAAATAATTTTTAATGGGGGTTTCTTAATATTTTGGCAGGCAAGTTTATTTTTATGGCTGCATTTATGTTTTTATTTTTAGCTAATTTATAGGTTTCGGTCTTCTAGTTGTCGAGATATTTATGAATTTCGAAAAGGAAATAAATGTCAAGGGATTTCTTAGTAGTTTGTGGTAATTCAGATACAATTGTCTGAGGAAATCTTAAAAGTGTTTATAAATAGTAGCTTTTATTATATTTTCTTGCAAGTTCTTGGATAAAATTAAAAAAAATTACAAAAAAGGTTTCCTTGGAATTCTAACCTATAGAAGGAATTAAAGTCTGGTATTTAATTCTAGGATTCTGGTATTAAAAGAAAATACTGAAGAGCCTAAAATAATAATAATTCAAAGAATTCAATATTCGTTTTTTAATATTTAATAAATTATTTAAATGTCAATAAAAATTCTCTATTCTCCCTCCTTTCCCATTTTTTTTTTTTTTGGGACTATGGAAATTTCCCATTATCTCGTGGGTTTTAATCTTAAACCGATTGTCGAGTCGCAGCCAGATCCCAGACCAGACCAGATAGAATTATACGCCACTAGGCAGGCGGCAAATGTAGCGGAAACTAAAATAATCGAACCACTTTTTTGTCGGTTTATAAGGCTGATCAAAAAACACCATCCAATCGCTCCCTAATTTTTTTGCTCGAGCTGTGCCAGAGCGTTATCTATCTATCGGGCTTCAAAGGGGTATTAGAGGCTATTTTAAAAATAAAACGTGTATTATACAAGCATTTGATAAAGACGACTGTGGGCTGGGGAGAAGAAAAAAAACATTGCACCACAAGGCCCGTAATAGTAATAATAAATCTACCTTTGAAGCGTCATATAGATATAGAACCGAGAACGGAACCCACATCGTTTATGGTAACCATTAACTGACCGCACACCCACCACACACACACAGAGAGACACTCCCACTCCCGCCCAATTACCGATTTCCCGCCCACTCTTCCCATCAATTATGTTCATCGAAATCGAACTTTGACGCGGAAAATTGGTCTTCTGGAGGACAAGGCCTCCGCCCATTAGGCGACTATTTTTAGACACTTTCTAGTCCTAGTCGCAGGGCAATAAACAAATAATTACAATAATCGAATGCCAACAGAAATCGAGCGAGAGATCAAGGTTCGAAATGCCATTTTATGTTAATTTATGGGAAACTATCGGAAGCATAAACCAAACAGAGCTATATATTTCCCTTTAATCTAACTAATCTAATCGGAATTGGCTTATTCTTGCCCTTAGGGTGTGGCAGGAGGGGATTTAGGGGGTATAATATTTTATATATTTCCTAATAAATAGCTTTTTATTTTTTTAAGGGTTTTATGATAATTAAGAGCTTCCAAGAAGTCCTATAGTATTTTTTAGTAAATTATATATTTTAAAAATATTTCTATATGGGCTGATTCCTTAATTCTAATAGCATTTCTACTAAAAAAAGACATCTACTTAGACTGTCTTTTAGTTTTAAAAAAAGTGACTCTTATAGCTCTTGACAATAACTACAATTGGTGCAAATATACATTTTGGATGACTATTTGTTTTTAAAATATTGAAACATAACCAGGGCTAGGGGACACAGACAGCAGTTACTTTTCCAAAAACCATTTCAAACTCTGATTTCAGTGAAACCTGATGGAAAATTTGTCTGAAATTAATTTAAAAAAAAGGTTATTTATTAATAATTTATTATTATTGATCTTAGTAATTCTTTCTTTGTTTCACTTAAAAATATTTGCTAGTTTTTTTTACATTAAATTTTAGCTTTAAAAGTAGCACGCGACATTTTCTTCCATCAAACTTTTGATGTTTTTGTATTTTTTTTAAATAATTAAACATTAATTTAGAGATAAACAAAAAAATGTAGAAAATATAGTTCTCAAGCTTAACAAATGAGTTTTCAATTTTTAAATCTTTAAAACAAAAGATTGATATTAAAAATAGCGAAGATCAATGCATTAAAACTCTCTTTAAGAAATATATTTAAAACAATTATTAAATTATTAAAAAGTTATATATTAAAATGTGTTATAAGTAAAGTTAAAATATTAAATTTAAATTATTTGAAATTATATAATAATTATGAGATTAATAAAACTCCTCTCTCTCCCCCATTTTCCAGATTCAAAGGCCCCGTACCGTCGGAGGACAGGGAGAAGGTCGATGAACTCCACAAGATGACCTTGAAGCGCAAGGCGCAACTCCACGAAATCGAGCAATCCTTGCCAGCGAAATCCGGCCGCTACTTGCAGGTAAGACTAAGGCCCATATCCAGGCGAGAGACTCTCTCGATTTAGTTGATGAAAAAAAAATGGAAAACTTTTCCCCAAGTAACGAAAACGAAAAGGAAAAGTAAAGTAAAAAAGTTGTGTCCTCCAACGCGACAATTTGCGCGTCTTGTTATGGACTTTGAGACCTCAAACCTGGACTCTGCTCGACTCCAGTTGAGTTTAGTTGACCTGCCCTGTCCTGGACTTGACTCCAAGTTGACCCCACTCCCACCCACACCTCATTTTTTTTGCAGATAATCTTGGGCGATGTGAATGTCTCGATTCTCAACAGAAACGACAAAGTTCGCTACAAAGATGACTACGAAAAGTTTAAATTAATACTCAACGTAATTGGACTGATAATGGCCTTCTTCAATTTGATATTCAACTACAGGTGAGTGAAGCAGTGCCCCCCCTGAAGAGTCCTTTTTTTAAGAAAACTACTTAACTTTTATGAAATCATATTCTTTTCTTTTAGAGCCCTGGAGCTGGCCTTCATTTTTCTGCTAGTCTGGTACTACTGCACCCTCACCATCCGCGAGTCCATCCTGAAGGTGAACGGCTCCAGGATCAAGGGTTGGTGGCGGGCCCACCACTTCATCTCGACGGTGGCTGCCGGAGTCCTCCTGGTGTGGCCCCAGGGCGAGCACTGGCAGATCTTCCGGATGCAGTTCATGTACTTCAACGTCTACATCAGTGAGTAGAGTCTCTACCTGGTCCAAATCGCTATCCTAATCCTAATCGCTATCCTAATCCTAATCCAACCCACTCCCCCACCCCACCGCAGGCATCGTTCAGTACTTGCAGTTCGGCTATCAGAAGGGTCTACTCTACCGACTGAAGGCTCTGGGGGAACGACACAACATGGACATCACCATCGAGGGCTTCCACTCGTGGATGTGGCGCGGGCTGAGCTTCCTGCTACCCTTCCTGTTCATCGGGTATGGCTACCAGGCCTACAACGCCTGGACGCTCTACAAGCTGGCCTACTCGCCCCCGGACGCGCCCTGGCACGTCTCCGTCATGTGCGGCCTGTTCCTGCTCCTCTTCGTCGGCAACATGGCCACCACGCTCTGGGTCGTCCCGGAGAAGATCCGGGAGCGATCCAAGGAGCGATACCGCCTCCAGAGCATGGGCAAGTCCATGAAGCTCCGCAAGGAGATGAAGGTGAGGTTTTCTTTTTCTTTTTATTTTTATTTTTTAGTTTTAAAAACATTGTTTTAAGCTTTTATTCCTTTTAGAATTTAGTTGTTGGTATTTTAATTAAAAATACCAGTTTTTTGGTTAGCCAGAGAGAGAATAGAACTGCTTGTCCGCCTGTTTGTCCGTCTGTCCGTTAATTTTTTAATTAATTTATGTTTTAGTTTTGCAAATATTGATTTATTTTTTAATTCTTATTTTTCCATAAACTATTTAAACTAAAAATAACTATTATTTTCATATCCAGAGTCCATATAATAGCCTTGTCCGCCTGTTTGTCCGTTTGTCCGCCTGTCCGCTAGTTTTTTTAGAGAATAAGAGTCTTAATTATAAATATTTTAAGCTTAAAATTAATTTTCTAAAAAAGAGAAACTAGAGAAGAGGTTTCTCTCTTTTTCAAAATCATTCTTCAAGAAGCCTTCGAGAAAAACTTTTGAAATTAAACAAAAATAAAAAACCACAAGCTCTGACAGACAGAATCGCATTAAAAGCAATTATTAAAATGTTTTCCTTTCATCAGCTTGCGCCCAATGGCTTGATATCTCGCCGATCGAATGACAAACTTCAATCAGTTGGAAATCAACCAAACGGCCTGCATTAAGTGGCCGGAGGGGCGTGTGTGTTTGTTTTGGCAACTGAGAGTGGTGTTGAGTGAACAGAACAGCGAGAAAAAATACTAGAAACAAATAAAATAATAAACAGACGAGAGGAGGCGAGTGCAACCTCCTCCTCTAGCAACCTCCCCTAGCAATGGATGTTGCAACACCAGCAGCAGTGGCATCAGAGAAGGTGACGCACAAAAACGTGCTGTGATTATGCGGCAGCCTGCTGCTGCAAACTGTTGCCTGTGTTGCGTCACAATAATATTAACCCATGGCAGCCCCCACCTGCTGTGCTCCTCAGGTGGCTGCTGCAGCAACGAACATAACATGGCAGCAGGGCGGCCAGGAGCAGGACCTTCAAGCGGAAGAATCTTTTTCCTTTCGACTTGAATTCAAAAAAAAAATTAGGCTTTAAATGGCGGAGAACTTAGCCGGCGAATAAATTAAAGAAATTGCTGTGTTTTAGTGTTTTAAAGGTTTTTTTTCGGCATTTTTTAAGTTTTCAAATTAAGGATAAATAAAGTTTATATATTTTATTCTGTGCGAAAAGTTATATTTCTTTTTTTTTAATTAAAGAAGAGCAAAGTAAGAAGGACTTGATTCAAAGCTAAAAAATTATTCGATTTTCAAAAGATTTTTATGAAATTTTATTGCAAGAAATGTATTTTATTTTATATTTATTTTAAGATATATTTTAATGAATTATTTTTTTAATTACAGAATAGTGCCAGTGATTTGGACTTGTCCAGTGGCTCCCAGGCAGCGAAGCTTTCGCCGACAACGACGTCAGCTGCGACTGCAACTGCGACAGAGACTGTGACTGCGGCAGCGACGCAAACCCCCGCCGATAAAAAGGAAATTTAAAAAAAAAAAAATAATAAATAAATCAATTGTTTTTTTTTTGTTTAGACCAGGGCATTTGAAATTTTTTATATGCACATTACATAATAGCTACATTTATGATTTTTTTTATTATTTCCATATTTATTTTTTTTCCTCTTCCTTGTATTATTTTCCACTTTTTTTTCTCCGTTTCTTCCTCCTTGGTTTCTTGTTCCTTTCTGACCTTTTGAACTATAACCTGCTTTTGTTTTTAACTATTACTTATTACTATTTTTTCATTTCATTAAAATAATGTAAAGCAGATGTACATTTGAAGCAGAAAATTGAAAAAAACAACAAAAGATATATATATATAAAAAATATATATAAGTCATAAAAAATAAAAACATTTTTTTTCGCCTAACTGTAAGTATTGAAAAATGATAGAAGATGAAATATTAAATGGAATTGAAGTGAGCCATGTTTGTTTGATTTTCGTGTTAATCGATCAAGACTCTAAATGGTAGCTAAAAAATTAAAAATATTAATTTTAAAAAAAGACAAATAAAAAGAAAATGGTAAAAAAATTATTACATTTTTCATTCTTTGGAGGGGAAATGGCAATGGAACTGATTTTCTTTTAAGAAAATAATTATAAAATTATTTAAAATATTTAGAAAATTTAAATTATTTTATTATTTAAATCTTAATTGCATTTAAGTTGAAGCAACGCAGGAATAAATTATTTCCAGGATCTAAGGTAATGGCCGCCTTATTTTACGGACGGTCATTAATGCGGCGGCTTCCGTTTTGGTTGCCACTCCCCCCCCCCTCACATTTTGTGCAACAAAGGTTCGCCTCCTGCAATGCGGCAAAAAGCGGCGCGGTTTCTGCAGCTCCATTGCCGTCGCCCGCGTCGACCGCGAAAACCGCAAGACCCCACTGGCCCTCTGTATGAGTGCGGCGGCCTACACACAGAGAGAAATTTTTGGGGCTGCTCTTTAAACAAAAAGCTTTAAAATCATTTTAGACAAGATTTTCTTAGAAAATATAAAAAACTTATTTCTTGCCATATTAGATACTTTTTTTTTTCCATTTTTATTTAAAAAAAAATAGTTTGAAGTAAACTAAAAATTATAAAAAAAAAAGGTCCTATAACTATACTAAAATAAACAAAACCTTACACACTTCTACGAAACCAAACACACCTCCAATAGTATACAATCAAAAGTTCCAAGAAATGAAGGATACCCTCAAACAGCACACATTCTTATACACAGACGGTTCCAAGTCCGCCAATGGAGTCACCTACAGCGTAACCTCCACACAACACATCATAACACAGCAAATTCTGCCACCTTACTCATCCATTTTCACTGCTGAAATAGCAGCCATTCTCCATGCATGTAAATATGCCGAAAAACAAATAGGAAAATTCGCTATATGCACCGACTCTCTCTCAGCCCTTACTGCACTAGAAAACCCAAATAATTCTACCTACTATATATTAGAAATTAGAAAAATTATCTATAGATATAAATATAAATTCACCCTGATATGGGTCCCAGGCCACTCCGGCATTATGGGCAACGAACTTGCAGACCAAGCTGCGAAACAAGCCCTCACACTGCCATTAATATCAGAAATAAACTACAACGTAACAGATACCCTTAAATACATCAGTAACCACATAAAAGCCCAAAACGACCTTATATGGAACAACACATCTGTACACTACAAACTCATCAATACCAAAAAACAGAAAAATATCGAACTTTTAAATCCAACTATATCTCGAATAGATACCATTAAATTTATGAGACTCCGAATAGGACACACTAAACTGACACACAGCTATCTATTCGACAAAACACCTCCACCCATATGCCAACAATGTAACCTTAACCTAACTCTATCACACATACTCCTAGAATGCCCTACCTACATTGAACACAGACGTAAATTCCTCCAAAAAACTCTAGAAGAAATAGTAGATCCCTTAAATATAACCACAACTATCCAATTCCTAAAATCCATAAACCTTTACAACAACATATAAGCTTAACCTACTGTACATAACTAGAATAAGTTCACACCTTTATATGTATATAGATAGCATACCTGTAAATATCCATTCAAAAAAAAAAAACATATTGTAACATTGTATCATTGTAACATAACACATAGCACATAAAATATTAGATTTTAAGCAGAAGGCCATTGTAGCTATTGCTTAACACAAAGCAAAAAATTGCCCACACTTTATAATTGTTGGTAATTTCTTTATAATAATAATAATAATAAAAAAAAAGGTTTAAATGATTCCTCCGCCTAGATTTATATTTTTTTTTTTGAACTAATTTATCGTAATTGAAAGTTTTTAAATTTTAAAAACATCAAAAATATGAAATCTTATATTTTTAATCGCTTTTTTGAGTCGTTTTTGTAGAAATTCTAAAATATTTCATAATAATAAATATTTTTTTAGTAAAAATATTTATTTTTTGTTCAATTACATTCTTATTTTTATCAATTAAGTTAAAAAGTAATTAATTTCATAATTAAAAAAAAATAAAAGTGATTATTATTCAAATGAAATCATAGATTAAAGTTTAAAAAACTTAATTTTTTTATTTTTTAGGTATTACAAAATTTAAATCTATAATTTATGAAAAAAGAAACCTTAACATTTTCTCGCAGTGTTTGAGAGACCATGCACTGGCCTCCTGGCTCCAGGATCTCCCTTGTTGCCCCCGTGTCCCGTGTCCTGTGTCCTGCGCCCTGTGTCCTGTGTATCCTGGCCATTTCGTCTGTCTGCTGGCTGCCGCAGCCTAATTTGGCGAGAGTTCATTAATTGCGTAAACGGCGCGCGCTTTTAATTATGTCGAACGTTGAACGGCCTAGGGGGGATGGAGGGTGGTGGTGGAGGTGTGGGGGTATTTTGTGCATTTGTGGCATTGTTTGCATTGTTGTTGCCACCCCCTTCAGCCCCCCCCCCCCCCCCCCCCCCCCTCTGTTTTTCTGCGGCAAATGGCAACAACGGAATTTACGACTTTTGGTCAACGCAGCCGCAGCGACCATCAAAGAGGAAGTGACAAGGATCCTCTGCCAGTGGGGGGGAGAGGGGCTTAAAAAAGAGGCTTACAGGCACAGGACGACAGGAAGGACGTTATATAGCCTACCATGGGCACACGATTATCATTTATTGCAACCGCATATGCCCCGAGGGGAGGCGCCACTCGCCACTCGCCACTCCCCTGTGGAAGCGGGAGGCGGGGTAAGTATACGCCACGTTGCACCACCGCCTCCAATCTGAAAATCACGCCCAACAAAATCCAAATCAAAAGCAACCCAAAATTAAAAATAAACTTTTCAAAGCAATAGCTTTGTGAGAGGGTGGATTGAAGAGTTCACAGTTTTCTGTTTTTAGGAAAAAAAATAGTAAGATTTTTCTAAAAAAAAATTATAGCTTAATAAAAAAAAGAGCAAGCTATACTTAAATATATAACTAAATATTTTTCATAAAATATTTTAGCTTCTTGTATAATTTTCATAAATTTCAATTCTTTTAATTTCTTACTTCTATAATTATTTGTATTATTTTTAAAATATATATTTTTTTTTTATCAATTTAAGAAATTTTAATTTTGAAAGCAAAGCTTATGTTTTCTTGGTCTTATTTTTAAAATTATATTTCAAAGTTTAAACTTTAAACTTACCAGAAGTTCCAGACTTTCCAACATTCCTAGTTAAGATCCTTTTTTTTTAAGAAATCAAATTTGAACTGAAATTAAAATTATAAAAAAAGATAATAATACTAAATCAAATAATAAACTTAAATACAAAATATACTAAATATTTACTAAGCAAATTCAATTAAAAATTGTACAAAAAATAATGATTTAAAGTCAAAAAAGTGGAATAGTACTTTATTAAAAAATACTACTTTTATTAAAACTATTTAACCAACTACTTTGCATTTTATTTAAGAATGTAGAATATTTTTAAAAAAGGAAGCTTATGGTCATAAAATGCAAAAATAAAAAAAAGAGAAAAAAAATGCATATTTCCGCATTTGGCTGAAAAGGAGATCAATCAGCTTATGGCCTTTTGTTGGCAACAGATTTCCACCGGCAGGCTGGGCAGGACATGGACATGGACATGGCAGGACGCTCTGGGTCCTTTGGGCGTCATGACAACGGCGATGGGCGAGCGAATTGGCCGAAACCAATTTCGAAACTGGCCCAAACCGCAGGGCGGGCGGGTCGTGGGCGTTGACAGTGCCGTTATGGGCTGTCGTCGGGCCAATAATTCTGATTTAATTTATGCGCGAAAAATCGCACTTAATCAGCATTTGATTTACGCATTTCAGGCACCTACCACACTGCCTCCTAAAAAGTGCCATGCGGCTTAAAAAATTGGTAATAAAAATACACGAGAGGGATTGGGATGGTTTGTCTTTTATTTTTTATTTTTGGTATTAAAAAAAAGAGAATAATTATTTTTTTTGATAAATAAAATTGAAAATGAATGAGTAATAGTTTCTATTTAGTGTTTCTGGCAATAATTTAGTAGTTTTACTATTACTTATATTAATACTTTTAACTAAACTAATAATAATACGGTAGACTTTAAAAATAATAAAAAAAATATTGAGGCATTTAAATAAGTATTTAAGGAATTTAATGAAATAATTAATGAAATAATAAATTCAAAGATGGAAAAATGTAAAATAAAATTAGAATTAGAATTAGATTGAAACTAAATAAGAGTTCTAATAATAAAATTTAAAAAAAAAATAGCTTCGATAAATCAAACATTGAATTATTTTTGTTTTTACTGATTTTTGATAAAAAATTAGTAAATAATTTTACAATATTTTGGATTTATGTACAATTGATGGTAGTAGAAAATAAATAAAGATCTATATTTATGATTTATATTTTAAATTTAGGATCTATTGCCATCTCGGGCCAAAGTAAATCAAGAAAAAACAAACAAAGTCGGAATTTTTTATACTATTATATATGTATTTATTTTTTATTCTATATATATTTATAGAAATGCCGAAAATTGGGTAAAAATATTCGTCAATTGGCAAACCGAATGCGAAATGTTAAAATATGAAAATGAAATTTTCC
The DNA here is from genome assembly GCA_035047585.1 of Drosophila monieri. NCBI lineage: Eukaryota > Metazoa > Arthropoda > Insecta > Diptera > Drosophilidae > Drosophila > Drosophila monieri. Next base: position 4,944,933 of record JAWNPJ010000061.1, on the reverse strand, counting down.
AACCGAATCAAAGGAAACAATAAACGATTTCAATAGAAGCGCAAAGGCAATTTATTTCTGATTTTATTTCTGAAAAAAATAAACAAACGACAAATAATAGATGTGTGTGTGTTTGTATAAAAATTAATTTAAAAATTAATTTGGTCGGACAATGGAAATGAATTTAGAGGAAATGGAAAAGGATGGCCTGGCCAGGACGAACAATAAATGACAAATGACTGCAGCAGTTCGGCGCCAGCAGTTTTCTCCAAAAGAAAATTCAATTTTCCAAAAGAGGAGAAACTTTTTGAATTGTAAAAAAAATATGTATCTTTTTTGTAAAAATAAAAATAAAAAAAAAAAGGAAGAAAGGAAATGGGAAATGAAATCGAGCAATCAAATGAGGATAATAAGTTAATCAAGAAGTTGGCCGAAAGGGGGTCAGGGGAGAGGTGGCTCTTGTTGGCCACATCCTTGTCAGCTCCTTGGGTGCTTCTTGGCCTGTTTTTTTTTTCCCACCAGAATCCTTGTGCCCAGTATCCTCCCCCCTCGACAAATTGAAATGACCAGGCCAAAGAAAAGGAGACAAACAGGTTGACATACAAGCAAATAAATAAATGCACTCAACTATGTAATATGGCCAGGAGCAACAACAAAAGGACTAGGGGGCCAGGACGCGGAAAAGGACATGGTCAGACAATGTCCCTTCCAGCCACCGTCTCCTGTCTCCCGTCTCCTGTCTCCTTCGAGCAACAAATGTAGCGTAAAATCGTTAGTTTCGTTTTGGCCCGGTCCGGGCCGGGCCGGATTTTGAGCCACGTAATCAGTCGCCTTGCCCTCCCCCCACCCACTCCTCCACATCCTGCCGCCGCCTCAGTCTCTGTCCGAGTCTGAGCCTGATTTATAGCCGACACACGATTTTCGGTTGCAAAAAAAAAGGAGAAAGAATGAAAGGAGAGATGTAAAGGTTTGCAGCATTTCCTTGCCTTTTGGGGCAACAATTGAAAATCAGATCAATGCACCGAGATACGGAGGGCGGGAGGCGTGCGCCCAAGGATCGCAGGAAGTCCTTAAAGGATGTCCAAGCTAAAAGGTTACCTCTCTGTTCTGGGGTGTTCTGCGAATGGGAGTTAAATTTTTTAAAGCAAAAAGTAAACCAGTTCTTGGCTTTGAAAGTATTTTAAAAAAAAATTAATCAAAATAATTATTTTTAATAAAAAATATTATTATTTGTTTTAAATAAAATATTTATAATTTAAATTATTTATCATTTTACTTGTAATTTCTTTTTTAAATATATAATTTAAGCTTTTAAGTATAAAAAATAACAAAAACAACAAAATAATTAACAAATTCAATAACAATATTTTAGGGTTTTATTTTAAAAATGAAAATAATAAAAAATTAATTCATAAAAAATAATAATAATAGTAATACAAGATTTGATTTTTTTTAGAATTTTTGCCAAAAGACTAAGATTGAATATTTAACTTTAAGGAATGTTTTTAATTTCTCATTAATATTTATTTTTTATATTTTTATAATAAATCTTTTTAATAATAAAATATTTGAAAAATAATTACTAATTATATAAAATAAAAAATATTTAAGTAAAAAAACTTGAACTTCTTAGATACATTATGTAAATAATACATACATTTTACATTCTACTTTACATACCGAATGTATCTATGTATCTCGTCACCCACATCCTCCACAAGTCGAAGTCGCGAAAAGCGCTGGAATGGGGAAATGCGAGAAAAGAGAACCGCTCTTCTGGGTTCTTGGCATCCTCCGCGCTTCGCACTCCGCGGATGAAACTGTATCTGACGATGCTGGCAATGCTTTTCGGGCAAAGCGAAGCGTCAGGCTGGAATTTCATCATTTTCGGTTAAATAACTAAAAAAAATAGTAATTTTAATAGTTTAATCTATTAGATTTAGATGCAGGGTTTAGTTTTCTGAAGAGATTGCTTGCCAAACTTACTGAGAATTAAGGATTTTGATGATTTTCCCCCAAGAACGCTTTCCCAGGCACGGCACTTGATATTTTCAAGTTTTCCAAGGAATATAACACACACTTTGAGTAATTAAGTAACTTTTTAATTAAAACCTTTGTTAGAAACACTTTTAAAGCAAAACTTGGGCCAAAAACTATCCACAAACAGGGCGTCACTGGCAAGGATGAAAAGCAGAACTGATCTCCACGGCGAAGAATGAGAGAATGATCCAGAGAGCGCCGTTGCAGAGGCCTTCTTGCGGTTAACAGCTACGCTCTCTCTCTCTCTTGAATGGAAAACTTCTTTCTTTGTTTTGGATTTTGTTTCCCTTTTTGTTTTTGGCTATGACGTCATTACCTTTTTCACATTTCCCTACAAATTAGCTAAAAATACTCAATTAAATAGATTTATTTATTAAACTTAGATTCAAGAATTAAAATTTATTAAAAATTTTCACTCTCACTGTCACCATGTCGGGAAAGTAAAAAACAACATGGCGGCTCTTGGTTTTGGTTTTTGTGGCCAAATCAAACCCACACGACCTGGCCTTGATTCCCACATTATTGGAAACAATATTAAACAAATTCTTGATGGAAAACACTCCAAAGTACCACAAAAACGTAAGAAAAACACAAAAAGTACGAAAAAACTTGCTGTAGAACAGAGCAAAGGTTTGAGAAGCACTGATCCGCAAAGACAGCGAGAGAGAGGAGAGAGAGAAAGAGCGGCAGCATCAGCTGCTTTGTTTTCCAAACCTATTGTGAATAGTTTACACGGAATGCACTCTAGAACTTTTTAAAAAGTTTGGCGCCAATAGGAATGAATTTTAAATTTAAAATTAGACTTAAAATATTTATCTTTCGCCCAACAGAGTGTGTGCCAGTGTGGACGCGGGAAATTCCAATCTCAATTAGAGTCGCGCTTTCCGCCTCCAATCCTACACTTTCCTTCCCTATCGGGGCATCTTGGTTCCGCCACGTGACCCCTAACCCCCGACATGCCCCCTGGAATTACAGGGGGGGGCTCTGAGAGTGTAACCCCCCTGAATGGCCATCCTCTAGCGTTTTTCCTCTGGCATTTGGTTTGAATTATGTGCCGCATTAGTTTGCCCCTTTTTGGGGCAAAAAAGGGGGGTACGTAATATGGGGGGGTTTTGTCTAAAAACTCCATGCCACGCACTCGCAAAACTTTGACACAAATTGAATTATGCAGTCGCCAGTTGGCAGACACAAAGACCCAGCGAAAGAGACGGCCATAGTCGAGTAGAGAGAGATGGAAAGAGAAGGGGGGGAGCCACTATGAAGGACACCACAGAGCCTGACTTTGGCAAATGTAACTGTAATTTATTGAAATTTGTTAGCAGACACAAAACCAGCCACAAAAGACCACAGGACCCCACTTCTCCTTTTTGGATACTACCCCCGTCTAATTTTTTTTCATTTTTTTTTTTATTTTTTTTGACAGAAAAAAAAAAGAAAGTTTAGGTCACGTTTTTTGTCACGCTTTTGTTGGCCCGAAACTGGTCAACAGAAATGGTGCCCGTGGTCAGAAGTCAGACGGACGGACGGACGGACGGACGGGTGGCGGTGATTCCCCTTCTCAACTTTCATATTATTATTAAGCTTTTTTTTTTTTGCCTTTTTTGGAGTGTCCCTTTTTTGGCGTATTGTTGAAGTTAGCGGCGAAAGGACCTCCGGCTTTCTACTATTATTTTTGCCACTAAAAAATTTAAAGGAGATTATTTTAGGAGAAACTTTTATTTGGTTTAATATTTCATAAAATAAAATAATATTTAAAATGTTTATTTTTTTAATTAGATTTTAAGGCCCAAGAATGACTTCTGTCCTTAAAAAATCAACCCTCAAACTTGTATTTTAGTTAAAAAATAAATATTTAAAAGCTAATTAAAGAGTTTATATTATAAAATTTTTCTATTAATTTTTTTCTATTTCTGTGGCGGGTGTCGAACGATAAAAGGGCTCTCCACTTTTAATTGCTGACAGACTTTGGTCCTGACCAGGGACAACCCACTAGGGGGAAGGTTCAGCACCACCCCATCCCCTCTCTCCAGCCCACATTCCCTTGGTTCATTTTTTTTGGGGTGTCCCAAAAAAAAAAAAAGAAAAGTTTGCCAGCTGCAACGTTTCGCGGTTGCATGCTAAAAAGTTTTAAGTGCCCCGCTCGACCAGCCGCCCATCCGAACAATGCCCCTGCTCCTGCCGTCCTGTCGTCCTGCTCCTCGCTGTTCACTTTTCCCCATACGCTTCAGTTTTTCTATTAAGCATCCCAGGCTCGTCTCATTTGTTGCCTATTTGTCCTGTTCCTCCTCCTCCTCCAGTGGCCCGAGTCTTTCGAGATGGCAGTGATACCGATATATATCGATATTAGCGATTGATTAGTTATTTAATAGTTGGATCAGGCAAGTCACGAGATTTATTCAAATAATTGTTTTAAAATAGATGATTTATTTGAATATCAATATTATCCTTGACTTTTTGAAGGATTTTGATTATGAAAATAGGTACAGATATTTATCGATAATATCGATTATTGAAAAGGATTGCTTTCAAAGATTGCTTAAATTTTAACCTTATTTTTTATAAGATTTTCTTTTAATAAACAATATCTAAGATCACCCTTTCATCTCAGATTTTCATACCTAGTTTTCCTGGCCTTTACCCCCCGGCCCCCTCCCTGGCCATTTTCCCATATTTTTCGCCTCCCCCCTGCCCATTCCCCCCGCACTTTTCCCAACCAGGGACATCGTAAAAATGCCAATGAGCCGACCTGAGCGAGCGGCGTTAAAAACTTTTCTCATTTATCAGCCGATGGGGGGGTTACCTGTACCTTCCCCTCCACCAACCTCCAACCTCCGCCTCTGGCCTAACTGACATACACCACTGCCACCGCCTCCTCCCGCCCACCTCTTCACTGGCGGCAGGTAAATTGATTGTCGCCGCCAACGAACTTCGACGGTTGTTGGTCAACTCGCCTTAACTGTAACTCAGTCCAAGGACACTGCCAGAAAAGAGGTGTTACTTTCTAGAGAAATTAAAATTAATATTAAGGAAATTTATAAAAAAAAGAGGTTGAAAGTTAAGATAATTAAAGTCAATTAATTGTTATATCTATTAAATCGCTTAAAAATAATGTCTTAAAATATATATAATTAACAATTAAAATCTGTACTATAAGTAGAATAAGTATAAGTTTCTAATGTTAATTGCTTTAAGCAGTTACATTATGTTTTTAATTGAAAATAATCAATTAATCAAATTAAATCATCTTTAATTAAAATCTCTTAATTCAGGTTTTCTAAAATATTTAATATTTTCTAACATATTCCTTATTTATTTTCAGAAAACCTAAGACCTAAGCCCTTAAGCCCTAACCTACATCATTTATTTTATAATTTAATAGTTAATTTTAGTTTCAAACCAAACTCCTAAAAAAATGATTTTTTTTACACGCCCCTTGTCCAGGCACGCCCTCTCCTGAGCCGCCTTAAAGTTTTCGCACGCCCAGTGTTTAATTGCTGTAGTTTCCCCTCGATATTTCCCGCCATTTTTTGTTCCAGCCTTTTTCCCACACTTTTCCGCATTTTCCGTATTTTCCCCCATCCTTTTTTCCATTTTTTTTTTTGTAACGACAACAATGGGCAGCAAGTGGGAAAAGTTTTTGGGTCAGCTAAGGGCGCAAAAGGGTTAAAGGTTAAAGTGGCTGCCAGGGGCGTCTGCGAGGTGGGCCGGGGCGGGTGGGAGAGCTGCAGTTGAAGTTGAAGCCGGTTAATGGCCAGGCAAATGAGCAAACTGGACAAGCGGCTAATGAGCGGCGGCCAAAAGCGGAGTTGGCCAACAAATTTATACACAAATATGAACAAAAAAAAAAGGATAAAAAAGGCCAAGCAGACACTAAAAAAAAAGTAAAAGAAGCCAAGGGGTGAGGGGATAAAAAGTACAGTTGCCTCAGTGCGGCAATTGGCCAACTTTGGGGAAAGGTGTTTTTGGCCAAAAGAGGGTTTCAGAGCTTCAAGGGGTTTTGAGAAAAAATGGGGTTTTGGGATTTATTTGATGAGATTTTTTAAAATAGTTTAATAAATAAATTAATTATAAATTATTTGCGACTATATTAAATATATAAATTTCTTTCTTTATATAAAATATATAAAATATTTTAAAAAGGATTTTTTTATACAAAAAATAGTAGTACTGAAAAATACAAAAACTATGCATCTAGTTTATTAAAGATTAAACTTATGGATATTTCCAGGCTCCTTTTTCCAAACCCGCATCTTAATCTTAACTCCATTTTTAACCCAATTTTTTAACTGATTTTCAATTAACCAAAAAACGATCGCTGGCTTTTTGGTGAAACGGCAATTCCTTTTAATAAATATTCGCACATTAACGAAAACTCATCGCCATCAATTCTGGCCAAGACCCTCAGAGTTTTTCTCATTTGCTGTCCTTTTTTTTGGTGAGGACAGCGCTCCCCACCTCACTGCACTGTCTCTTTCTTGCCGTCTACCCCTCGGCTTTTCCAATTTTCCTTGCCGCCACATGTCCCCTCTCGCCATTTCCCCCGTCCATCGCTTTTTTTCCCCAGCATTTCGACACATTTGCGCAGCGCTAATGGCAAAAACAATAAATTTTCAGCCATTCAGGCAGCACACACACACAGACACCCGCTCTCCATTGATATCCTTTCGATCCTTATATGTTTCGGTATTTATTTCTTTTTTTTTTTTGTTAAATTACTTTTCAGCATTTAAAATGCGGCAAAATGAATTGACAGCGATTTCCGTTGCCGAGCAGACGCCTTTAGTTTAATTATTTGTGCAGTTTAACCCGAAGGATAAAAAGGGGGCGGCGGGGCAGGGCAAGGCGAACAGAAACAAAAAAAAATACTGTAGGTGTGGCAAAAGGATTGTCGGAGGCATGGCACACACATGTGTCAATTAATTATAAAAAAGTATTCACATTTATTTTTACGCCTGAGAATTGAGCAGAAAATAAACAAGCAAGAAGCGAAAAGCCGGAAGTACACTCAGAGAAATGAATATCTTATGCCAAATAATATTTTTTAAAAAAGAAAAAAAAAATTAAATATTTAAATTTGTTTCAAACTCTAATACTAGAAAAATAATTAAGGGTAAATGCTTTTTCTCCCAGTGTACATAACCAACACACATACACCTCTCCTCTTCATAATAAATCGTTAATCATGTTGATGCCCCGCCCCCTCTTATTGTACGCCCCTGAATGAGAAGCCCAGCCCAAACTAACAAGATTTGGTGAAAAATGTGTTAAAGCCCGGACTGTCGGGCCGACTTGAGGATATATGCTGGGAAATTAATTCCACGCCACAGGGAGCAAGGATAAAGGATGTCAGAGAAATGGCCGAGGCTAAAGGCCCAATCAACCTGCATGTCCTTAAGGATCTCATTTAATTCTTAAACGAAACGGAAATGTTGGCTCTTTAAAAATCTCACATATTTAATGAAAACATTCACGCAGAAAGAAAAAAGAAAATAAAATATAAGCTCTATTTGAAATTGTCAACATTTTTGGGTGAAAAGCCGGAAAGTGGAGGAGAAAGTGGACCTCCTTAAATGGCAGCTGTCAGTGGCTTCGTGTGGCAAGCTCTTCCTGTCATGTGGAATGTTGTATAATCATTGCGACTGGCCCCTTGAAGTAGGCAACGCTTCTCCGTCTTGACAAAGCCCCTGACATGGTCGTAGTACAGGGGCGTTGTCAAAGAGGGGTATTGGGACGGTGGCCATTTGAGAAATGAGGGGGGAACAAGCAAAATAAAAAAAAAATAGAAAAGTAAATAGAAATGAAGCAACAAAGAGAGCTATTTTTTACTCCTTTCTTGTTTTTTATTATTTTATTATTCATATTTTAACTTTATATTAAATTTTATACTATTATATATTTTAAGAAGTGTATTTAAGTTTAATGTTTTAAAGGAATATCACACATACGCCGTGTGTTTTGTTTCAAATAAAGTATACGCACTGTTGCCCAAGCAGAAAGTTTGGCTAGAAATATTTTAATTCGAATTTTAAAGTTAAATATAACGAAATGGAGATTTTTATTTTTAATTTTTCATAGTAATTTCTTCCCCATTTTTTATCAGATACTTTTTTTTTAATTTTTTGTCTTGTTGCTTCTCTGTTTCCTATGTGTTTGTGTCATGCAGTTGACGTGCCTTTATTTTCTATTCCGCTCCATATGTCACGGCAGTTCTCACACAAACACACAATAAATGCACACACACAAACAAATGGAGAAAGCACGGAGAAAGTGGCAAGGAGGAGGAGGCTTGCACAGAGACAGAGATACAAAAAAAAGTAGAAAAAGAAACTGCAGAAACATCACTTCGTGTCATTTTCGTGTTCACTGGCTTTTTCTTTTGTTTATTTTAAAAAATACTCTAAAAAAATTCACAATTTTTTTTAAATAGTTTAAAATATTGTTTGTTTTGTTCCATCATTTTTATACCTTTTTTTATTGTTTTTTTTTTTAAGCCCTAAAGCTTAAAAATCCAAAAATATTAGGTTTTTTTTAAAGAAATCTTTTGTAAAATCCTTAAACTTTTTTTTTGTCCTTTTTGGCCAACACACTCACACACACTCGTGTAGTGTTCTTGTGTTTACACACGTATGTGTGTGTTTCTGTGCATCTGTGTGCAATTTTGTTGTATAAATTGCTTTGGGAATAGGAATTGAGTTCTAAAGAGATTTAATGGCATATTCCGTCTTGGTGGCTGCCTCTCGCTCGCACCTCTAGCCCAATCTATCTCTTTCTGGCGGCGGCACGTCTCTCTTCCTTGACATGACTTTTGTTGCATGCCCCAATGCCATGCTGCCCCTCATCTCATGGCTTTTTCATTGCAAATGGATCTAAACAATATGTTCTCAAATAAAACATTTTGACTTTTTGTCAATTTTGCATTTTCATTTGAATAGTTTTTGGCAGGGGCGGAGAGGGGGGGGAGTGGGCAGGAGGAGAGACTTCTGTGGGTCAGGGGCCAGGGCAATATAAGAGACTGTCCGAATCTCTAGTGACTGTTGCCTAATAATAAAATAGATTTTAAATATTTATTTTAAATAGTTATTTCCAGCCGTACATTATGCGGCAGCTCATCTAATTTTAAATCCTAAACATTTTCCTTAAAAACCAAGTTATTTATTAAAACCAAATTTAAATGGAAAATAGCCACAAGGAAAGCCCTAAAAAAATCTCCCTCAAAGATTAGCGAGTTATAATCTGAACCAAAATCGTGTTAAGAACAAAAACCCCTTTCATGCACGTTCGAAAAATGGGGAAAAAATCCTACCAGCTAGGAAATGCGTTCAATGAACTTTTGTGCCAAGAGGGGTTAAGCACTAGGGGGGTTTAAGCAGCACCAGAAGGGAGGAAGGGGGAGCTGGGAGGGTCTGAGGGGGGGGCAGAGTATAAAAATCGCCTGCAGTTTTTCGAAAGCTTCGGTAATATGAAAATTGCACTGGCTGTTAACCCTATTTGCAGTTGCTTTTGTGCCATAAACGCAGCCGTTCCTCACCCTTGCCCTACACCCCCCTCCCCCTTCCCCCCATTAACCCTATACGCCGGTGTGCTCCTTTTTTTTTTTTGTTATTGTTGTTGTTGTTTATGCTGATTTCGTATCATCAGAGATTTCAGCTTGATGGCCTGTCAGGCTACTGGCTCTCACGGCTTTGAAATGCAAGCTGCACTGTGATTATTTTTTTTAATAGACTATAAGAGATAACAAATAATAATAATAATATAAGTTTAAAAAAAAACTAATTTTTAAAACAATATATACTCCTTTTAACAATTTTAAATTAAAGAGAAGAGTGTAACATATCAAGAGATGCGATTTTTTAAGGTTGTCTTTCAAAGTTTCTTAATATTTTAGTTGAAGTATTATTTATTCATTATTTTATTAAATAAAATAAGTAAAAATTATCTAATTAATTAGAATGCTGTTTTATATATTTAATCTCTTTGTTTATCCATGAAATATAAGAAATAATTATAAAATATCTCTAATAATCTCAAATAAAAACTGCAACAGATTCTTGCAACAAAAGAGATAAAAAACGCTTAATATCCTTCAAAATAAAATAAAGTGAAACTAAAATAATATTTATAAAGACTACCTAATAAACTAGACCTTAACTAGTAACAGCTATATGCTTGAAAACACTTTTTAAAACCAATTCTTTCAGTGCCCTTTATTGGGGGCAAAAAGTGTAGCATACTTTTCAGAGCTGCCTGATTATATGAAGCACAGCCTGGGTGGCGGGCACTGCAAGAGGGCGTGGAATGCCAGGGGGGAGGGGGCAGTGATGCACCATAGTGTGGAAGAATGTGGTGGAGTTGTGTGGTACCCCCCTTTTTTAAGGGGGGTCTAGCAACTGCAAGCCAAGCACAAAAACTGAGTCGCAGAGCAGATAACACAGGGAAAAATGATGGTAGCAGAGGGGGCAGAAGGGTGGGGGTGGGGTGGTAGCTCTGGCATATACTATACACATGCGTGCTGAACCCCCCCTAAAAAAAAAAGAGAGAAAAAACCCCCTACTCGTATTATCTTTGGCCAGCGGCATGTAAATCATTTTGTATGCATTAAATCGTCTTCCACCTGCTAGGACCCCCCCTGTTTTTCGCTAGAGCCCCCCTCTTTTTCAACACCACCTGTACCCTCGTTCCTATCCCCCCCTCTCCTTCTCCTATATCTCTAGGTATATTCTATCCTTTACTACATATATGGAATCCTCTGAAAACCCCACTCTTTTTTTTTTTGGCGTTTTTCCACATTTCTTGTTAATTTTTAACTGAATCTAAATTAGTTACGCATATATATTATATATATATATATATATATACTACTACTAGAGGTAAAAATCTGAAGGGAATATTTCAGCAATTTACTGAACCGAAAACAGGAGGGGGAAAATCTTTTGGTAAGTATCCTCCTTTAAGCCAAATCTGCAGGTGAAAGCTGCAAATTAATGGAGAAAAAGTTGGCAAGGAAATCAAAGAAACTTAAACACGAATTGGAAGTTAAAATATAAAAAACAAACATAATAAAATAAAAGCATAATTAATACTTTACTTTATTAAAAAAAATTTAAGAATTCTACAAGTGGCAGGTTTCTTAAATATTAAATATTAGTAAAAATCTTTGCCTAAAATAATATTATTTTTTACAAATAAAATAGGACTGAAAAATTATTCTTTTTAGTCAATAAAAACATTAAGCTTTAATGATTAAAGAAATAAAATTAAAAAACAAACAAACTTTTAGAGAAAAACTCTTTCTCTAAAAAACTATCCAAAAAATGAAACTGACCGGAAGCCCCTTTGAAATGCCAAAAAAAGGATAGCATTTTCCAACATAAAGAAAAGGACCTCCACACGCACACATACGCACCAAAGCACACTCACACACACACACACTAACCATTCACACAGACACTTTAATAAAGACAAATGCCAAATTGCTTGCGGCAACACATTTTGACCTGGCCAAAAAGAGAGTGGGGGTATGGGGCCTTTTTTCAGCCAGTGTTGGCAAGTTTATTAATGTTTTTGACCAAAAAAGAGAAGGGGGAGGAAAACTGAAAAGAAAATGCAGGAATTTCCACAAAGTGTGCGAGTCAAGTTCCTTGCTAATTTGTCTCCAAGGAAATCATTGGCGCTGGGCTCGAGAAACTTTTACTTTCTTTACGATGTTTATTTGGAATATGTTGGGGGTTTTCTTTATGGCGCGGAAAAGCCACAAAAACAACAACAAATTATTACAATTTTCAATGGACAGTTTTTTGAAAAAGTAAGAAAATTAATTTTGTGAAAGAGACTCTGGAATTTGAAAAAGTTAGACTCTTATTCCAAGTGGTTGAATTTTGAAATTAGTTAACGATTTTTTCTTTTAACAAACTTACAAAAATATTACTATTAAAAGATCTTTGAGCGATTATTATATATTATTATATATCGATTATTATAGATCTTTGAGCGATTATTATATATTATTATATATCGATTATTATAGATCTTTGAGCGATTATTATATATTATATATCAAATTTCGAAAAATGCATAGGAGCCCCATATGACCCCGATCGAAGGCTATATCTTTACCAATTCCCATCCGATTTTTAAAAGGGATACCTTAAAAGATTCGTAGGACGATTCTCCATCGATCTGTATCAAAATCTGGCAACAAAATATTTTTAAGATTTTTTCTCAAATTTTCTGGGGGTCCTCTTGAAAATTTCGAAAAATGCATGGGAGCCCCATATGACCCCGATCGAAGGCTATATCTTTGCCAATTCCCATCCGATTTTTAAAAGGGATACCTTAAAAGATTCGTAGGACGATTCTCCATCGATCTGTATCAAAATCTGGAAACAAAATATTTTTCAGATTTTTTCTCATTTTTTCTGGGCGGTCCCCTTCAAAATTTCGAAAAATGCATAGGAGCCCCATATGACTCCGATCGAAGGCTATATCTTTACCAATTCCTAACCGATTCTTAAAAGGGATACCTTAAAAGATTCGTTGAACGATTCTCCATCAATCTGCATCCAAATCTGGAAACAAAATATTTTTCAGATTTTTTCTCAAAATTTCTGGGGGGTCCCCTGCAAAATTTCGAAAAATGCATGGGAGCCCCATATGACCCCGATCGAAGGCTATATCTTTGGCAATTGCTATCCGATTCTTAAAAGGGATACATTAAAAGATTCGTAGGACGATTTTTCGTCGATCTGCATCCTAATCTGGCAACAAAATATTTTTCAGATTTTTTCTGGGGGGGTCCCCTTCAAAATTTCGAAAAATGCTTGGGAGCCCCATATGACCCCGATCGAAGGCTACATCTTTGGCAATTCCTATCCGATTCTGAAAAGGGATACCTTAAAAGATTTGTAGGACAATTCTCCACCGATCTGTATTAAAATCTGGCAACAAAATATTTTTCAGATTTTTTCTCATTTTTTCTGGGGGGTCCCCTTCAAAATTTCGAAAAATGCATGGGGAGCCCCATATGACCCCGATCGAAGGCTATATCTTTGCCAATTCCTATCCGATTTTTAAAAGGGATACCTCAAAAGATTCGTAGGTCGATTCTCCATCGATCTGCATCCAAATCTGGAAACAAAATATTTTTCAGATTTTTTGTCAAAATTTCTGGGGGGTCCCCTTCAAAATTTCGAAAAATGCATGGGAGCCCCATATGACCCCGATCGAAGGCTATATCTTTACCAATTCCTATCCGATTCCTAAAAGGGATACCTTAAAAGATTCGTAGAATGATTCTCCATCGATCTGCATCCAAATCTGGAAACAAAATATTTTTCACATTTTTTCTCAAATTTTCTGGGGGTCCCCTTCAAAATTTCGAAAAACGTATGGGGAGCCCCGATCGAAGGCTATATCTCCACCAAATCCTATCCGATTATTAAGAGGGATACCTTAAAAGATGTTTGATAATTTTTTCCTAAATCTGCTCCAGTTTTCAGCAACTATTTGGTATTAAACTACTTAATATTTTGTCCTTAAAGAAACATCTCCATTCAAAGAACTGCTTGCAAGCCAAGACCAGGACCCAGCTCGAACCTCTCCCCTTTGGAACACGAACCTAGTTTATCGTCGAAAGTTCGTTATTCACTTGTCAAGTTTCAAACACCCGACTGTGCACCTGCCCCCACCCGTTGGTGGGTGGTGGCCCCCCTTTTATGTGGCGTGTTGAGTGCCTAATAAAATCATAAAATAGCAGGTGTTTAGCGCGCCACAAAACGCCCAAAAGGACAAGCCAGGACACGACCCAAGCACACAGATACTCTTAAAAATGTATATGTATATGTACATATATGTACATATATGTGTAGGGAAGCGAGGGAGAGAGAGGACATGGTGTATAATGGCCGCCCAGCGTCGAATTTGATATTATTAATAACCCTTTTTCTAAATGAAATTCTGTGGCAGAAAACATTTCGCTTGTCATTTTGCCAAGGCGAACCGAATGACACAAGTACATCACACACAGACACACACACACCTGCACCTATACACCTTTACAGACACTTGTGTGTGTGTGTGTTTGTAATAAATACATATAATCTGTTCTTTTTTTGTTATACCCATTAGTTTGTTTGTCTTGAAAAAGTGACTTAGATTTAGATTTATTTTTTTTTTAAATTTTATTTTTAGTTTTCTTTACTCATTTTTTTTAGAGAAAAGTTTTTATAATAATGACAGATTTTTTAACTTTTGTTTATTAGATTAAAAATATTCAAAGATTTAGGAGGTATTATTGATTTCTATTCAAAAACCAAAACCATACGAGTTTCCCTTGTCTTTTTCTGCAGACTGTTGTTAGTTAGTTAGTTAGTTGCCCTCTGATCCTGGCTCTCCACCCCCTAGACTACTAGGCACTGAGGAAAAATTCTTAAAAAATATTTAAAAAACAGAATGGCTTCAAATATTTAATTTTGATTAGGTTTTCTACGATTTTTGGATAAAGACTAAGAAGAGTCTTAGAAGAAAGTCTTGAAATCAATTTCTTGCAGTGCACTTTCTCTCTACTTTTCGCCACTCTTTTTGACAGGACCTTTTTGGCGCTTTGATTCAAAGCGGCTGCGGTGGAGGCACAACTAAGTGGGAGGGAGGAAGAGGGGGTGCTCTGCGAGGAAATGGACTGAAAGCCTATGAAAAATGATGTATACCAGGGGCGGAGTGTGGGAGTGTTGGAGGGGGGCGTGGGTACCTGGCACCGTTTCTCATGTGGCTCCGCCATGGGCTGGTATTAGTGAGTGTCTATGTGTGGCATGTCATACATTTTTCGTTCGTTTGTTAATTGAAAAATGTTGCCTACATAAGGGGGCAAGGGGGCGGATAGCCAAAGGGGGCGGAAGGAGGCAGGGAGGGACGGGTAAGTGAAAGAGGATGCCGGGCACACATCATCAAAACTTGTCAAAGTCATACACCGACGACCGAAAAAAATACATGTCTTGGAAATTATAATTTATGGCTTATATGTCACAGGTCCGCCTTCATGGCGGCTTTTAGTCTGATTTTATTTTTATGGGCCACAGCACACTCTCGTCTAAAACAAAAAAAAATAATAGTAATAATCAAAGTTAAGTAACTAAGAAAGTAACTAAGTGAAATATTAAAATAAAAGGTTTATTGAATATAATGAATGGGATTTAAGAGAGATTACAGACATTTAATGAGGAAAAATAATTATTTTATATTTTATAAATATTTTATGAAGCAAAATAGTTATTTTAGTAAGAAAAGTAATATATTTTAGATGCCAGAAATAAGTTTAAACATAATTATTTTAAGCCTCCATAATTTATATTTATAAATAATTATCTACAAACTAGTCAGATACTAACTAGGCTAAAATTAATTACTGAAAATGTGGCAAAGAGTAGAGTACCCCTCCCCACACCACCCCCACCTTGTCTAACCGCAGCATCCTTGAAATATCCTTAAATTTCTAGAGTTTCCGGCATTTTAAAAACTGCAAGCTGCATGTCACTGATATCCTGTCTGGGGCTAGAGCGAGACAGTCCTAGCCTATAGATGCCATCTCCCTTGCGCCCACTTGAAGGACTGTGTGTGTTTGTGAGTGTTTGAGTGTATTTGTGTGTGTGGCCTGGAAATTAATTAGCAACGGAAATTGCGCTAATAAACTAACAAATTTACGAGCTACATTCACGCCAGTCCACACCCCTCTTCTGTGTCCTTTGGCATTTTTTTTTTTTTGCTCCTGGCAGGTCCTGGATGCTGCAAATGCCGTTGCTTTTTCTTTTGGCTTTTCACTTTTCCATTTTCCACAGTTTTCCCTTTCCGCTTTACCCCCGGCCCGCCGAAAAGCGGAAACACTGAAGTGGCCATCATTAGAAGTCGGAGGAAAAAAACAAAATGGCGAAAAAAATTCAAATTTAGAAAAACAGATGCTACCCGATGACAGGATAAAATATTTAATGATTTTTAAATAATTTAAGGAGAGTCATAGAGATAGAAAAGGGTGTCTCAAATAATAAGAACTATTAATTGTTGAAATACTAATTTTAAATTATAGAATCAGAAAAGTTCTTTAAGAATAAAAAAGAAATTAAAGGTAAAAAGAAATCAAAAATAGATGACTTATTAAATGTGAAAATATATAAAAATATATATATTTATACACCCAGCAAATTGTCCTGCGAATACAAAGGAAGAAGAGAAATGGCACAGCCAGAAATATCAAAAGTAGAAACAGAAAACGGAAATCAAATAATTTAAATCGCATTTCCGCTTTGCTGCCACAAACAGCCGCAGCACCAAAGCTGATCAAAAATAAAGCCAAAACAATCAACTGCATATGGGAGTATATATATTTAAAAATATATATGTCCTGTCCATGACTGTGTATATACAAGGACTATACACACACACACACACATAGGATGTACCTGTGGCATGGGATGCATGTGTGCGGAAAAAGTGAAAACAGTTCGCTTATTTCATTGTTTTCAATTTTTTTTTTTGGCTGTTTTTGTGTTTTTTTTTATGCCAGTCAGCGAATTGTCGGAACGCACACATGTGTGTGTGTGTGTGTGTGGCGTGTGTTCTGCCTCCTGTGCCACGCCCCTGTGGGCAGTCACCTGCTGACAGCATCCTGGGTTGCAGGAATCCTTTGCAGCATCAACGCATCGTTGACTTTAAACGGTCAGGAAAAAATAAAAAACAAATGCACTGAGAGAATTTTATAAAAATAATAAAAAATACTCATTTATATTTAAAAAAAAAAAATAATAAACTAAATATATAAATATTTTGTAGCATACATTAAGGTCTTATAAATAATTCCTAAATTTTGATTTGATTTTTAAAATCTTCAAAAATGCCTCCATTATTTCTTTAAGTGTATAAACGCCGGAAAATGTGGAGGAAAAGCGTCAAGCGTCAAGCGTCAGTGGAAAGTGGATAACACGCTCAACACAATTTTAGGGGCGATGGGCGGATAGGCGGATGGGCAGAACGACGGGATGGGCGGGACCAAGGGATCGGGATGAACAAACGAGAGTGACAGCTGGTGGAGGTATTTGGCCAGAGGCTGAAAAGGACACGGGACACAGGACGCAGGACACAACCCGGAAGGGAAGAGGTTGCACCACAAAATACCAAATAATATAAACGAAAACTTTTGAAAAACAAACAAAAGTTAACAAAAGTTAGACCAAACCAGAGTTATATATTAGGATAAGGAAATAATATACCTTTTTTTTTTATAAAATATTTAAGAAATTAAATTTAACATTTAGTATGTTTTTTTTTTTAATTAATAAAATTGAATAACTTAAAAAAATCTTAAAAAAAGTGATTCAAGGAGGCTAGTTTGCAATTTTTTTTTTTTTAAGGATATGTATTGGTGATGTAACGGTTGTTTGGCATTTTGAAATTTCATTTATTCGTTTTTGGGTTAACCGCTGGTAATGCGCTCCAGGTGATGGAAGACCATTCAACCACGCCCACCGCCAATCCTGGCCACCGCCCTCCTGGCCACCGCCCTCCTGGCCACCTGCCACTCCCTACTAGCTACGCCTCCCTCGAAGGATATTTTCTAAACTTTTGTTCGCAGGGTTGCACAAATTTTTCAATATTCTTTTTAAGTTTTAAGTTTTCGATTTTTTGTTACTAATGGCTCTGTTGTTTAAAATATAATTTAATTGTTAAATAAAAATAGAAACAATATAGAAACCAAACTAAACTATTCTATTTAATGATGTAGTTTTAAAATTTATATTAAATATTTTTTAATTTTCAAACCTCCCCAAAAACGTATTTTCCAGCCCTTGGATTTGTTCTTCTTTATTATTTCTGATTTTTTTTCGAGAGCTACCTTACATTTTCGCATTTGGCCGGGAGCTCCTGCAACACAAAAACCAACAACAAGAACGAGAATAGCAGACAGGACCCCCCTTAAAAATACCCTCCGCCAGCACCTCCTCCTCCCCCCTGCTGTTAACGTATTATGAAGTAAACATCCGAATCGTTTATGCAACTGTTGCCAATCAGAGTTCGCGTTGCCAATGACATGTCCGCCCAAAGCGAAATGTTACCATTACCAGTTACCTTTCCACCCCTCCATCCCCAACCCCCACCTATGTTTCAGCCCCACACACTACCCCACTGCCTTCAATCACAGGAACAGTGCCATTTTTTATGCCATGTTTTGGAGCGTGTTTTAAACGCGTGTGCGGGTGCGCTTTGGTTTTGCTTTTTGATTTTTTTTATTTAAATTCACTTTTTGTTGTTTTTTTTTATTTGGTTTCATTTTTTAACTAAAACTAATAGTTAAAAGGGTAATAGTTACAGCTAAAATAAGGGATATATTTCTTTCTTTTGAATATAAGGCATAAAGTTAGCTTTCTTTTGTTAATTTGAAAATAATCTGTAAATCTTAATTTATTTTAAGATAATTTTTTTATTTTCTGAATTTTAATATGTAAGTTAAAATATGATTTAAAAAAAAATTAATATTAAATAAATTAGACCGCTCTCCTCCTCGATTCTCAAAAGGTACACCTAAGCCAGCATTAAAAAGGGGAAAAATAAATAAATAATAAAAAAAAAATAATTAATAAAAAATAATTTAAAAAAGTGCCCTCCTCCTCGATTCTCATAAGTTGCACTTAAGAAAAAGTGGAAACTACTAAAAATATTTTAAAATACTAAAAAAGTCTAAAATACTAAAAAATAGTCTAAAATACTAAAATTTATAAAATACTAAAAAAAAAACTAAAACACTAGAATAGTTATAAAATACTAAAAAAAAAAATTAAAATACTAAAAAAAAGTTCTAAAAATTTCAAAAGTTTTATATTTTTTTTGAGAATTAAATTTTTGTCGGAAAAATCTACCAAAAATCTGCACAATTCCGAATTCTATTGAAGCCTTTTTGAATTTAAATGCCAGTTTCCTTCATTAATTTCAAATAAGTCAAAGAGGGTGTATCTAACAGTTATGTTGTAACGTAAATAAATCATTTTGGGCAACTTAGAATTCGATTTGTGCGGCAATATTCAATGCCGACTATCCAATAACCAATATCCAGTGAAAATTGCCTATAAAAATATCAGACAAGTTTTCCTTCTGGTCTGGCGCTGTTGTTAGCACTCGTATTTGTATATTCCTGGGCCATTTCGCCTGCCAGTTGTCTTCTATTTTTTATTTTGGCCCCCAATCTTGGTCTTGTTTCTTATTACGTTGGCAATTTGGCAATTGCATTGGCAGGACAAAAGGATTCGGTGCAAGGATTGTTTGCTCACTTCGTTGTCAGCGATTTGCATATCGTTTCGTTTTGTTTTGTTTCATTTCTGGTTTCTGTGGCCCTTATTGTTGGTGCAGGTTGTTCTTTTATTTTATTCTTTCTCTTCATATTGCTGGCTATTGTTCGGTTTCTTATGTTACTCGATGCAGAGGGAAAAAAATATGTATTTTATAGAAATTTTTTAAGATATTGTCCTTCAAAAACATGTTTACTAAAATATTTATGAAATCTACAAAACAAGCATAGTTTTAAAAGTTGTACTGGTCTAATAGATAAAAATTATATTATTCGTAATAAATTATTTCCTATTAAATTATTCTCAGTGTCTGGACTGTGTTGTGTCCTGGAGTGCTGCTGTCCATGCAGTAAACAGTTTTATTGCTGCCCTCCATTTGCGCTGTGGTCTCCAGTCTCCCCCTCTGGGTGGCGACTCCTTTTGTCTCATCATTTCCGCATTCGACATTCCGACGTGACTCAAAAATAACAACAAAAAATAAGAAGAAAAAAAGTTTGAAGGACCCTAGAGATGAAGACGAAAAAGGAAGCTCTCCTCGTGGCTGCTATTCTTCTGCCAAAAATTGTATTGCATAATACGCCTTGACATCAGCACAAAAACACCACACACACATCCCTCAACCTCCCAGGGGCGTGCCACAAGCCCAGAGCTTCCCCCTCTCTCTCTCCATCCTGTGCTGACTGTTGCACTTCCGCTTTCAACGCTTTACACTTCAATTATCTTCAATTTTGCAGAGCAAATGTCTCAAGAACAATGGACCTGCTGATTGGAATTCTTTAACTCACTCCATCTGCTGGGGCAAGGGCCCCATTGCCCCGTTGTAAGCCCCATTGTAACCCTCTTTTAATTCTACACGGCAATAGGGGGGGGTTTAGTTATAAAGTTTGAGCCACAGATGTTAGGAAAAAAGTTAAAATATTTTTAAAGATATATATCTGTAATTAGAGCAGATTAAAGGAATATAATTTTTCATTTAAAAACTTTTATGAAAAATAGTAATACAAAGAGTATCTAATTTTTTTGTCAGTGCACATTTGGTGTCTATTTTGTGGAAATGATTTTGGTGAGACCTGCAAGACAGTTACAAATGCGTCAACATTGTTGCCCTTTAGACAAAACCAGACTTTTCCTTCCTCCAGCAGGTCCCTCCAGTATCCCCCCCAAAAAAAGGGGGAGTGGCAAGGACGAAGGGGTACTGCAACGTAAGGTAAATCGAACTGACGCAATGGCGTCTTGCCTGATGGCATTCACTTTATTTTCGGTCCTTCCTCCAAGACCAATTCTCACGTTGTTTATTTTATTTGTTCAATATTTTTCGTCCTTTTTTTCTGTTATTTTGTGCTCCGAAGGTTGTAGACTATTTTGTTGCAATTGTGTGCGAATATGTTGCCATTTGATTTTCTATTATCGAATAATTTGGCAAAAAGATCATCAGGGGCACGAATAAATTGGTTTGCCAAATGAAATTTCTCAACCAAAAGATTCGGAAGATGGCATTTTCGGCATTTATTTTGGGGATTTTAAGAGAGTTTGGAATTCAATTATTAAACCAAAAATATAGAAAACATAAAATTGAGATTTTAAGATTATTCGAAACATTAATACTATTTCATAGATGTTATCAAAAAATGTTTGAGGGAAATATAAAAAAGGCGTTTCATTTAAAATCTATAAATGAATTTTTAAGTATTTTTAAGACACTTTTTAAGGCAGTCTTTTAAAAAAATTAAGTAAAGTGTTTATTTAGAAATATTTCCATCTTTTCTATCATTTCTTTCACTTTTTTCTGTTATTTTTCCCAAAAATTATTCATTTACAAAAAAAACAATTTAAAAATAATAAAATTAAATGGAGAGCTCTCCTCCTCGCTTCTCATAGAGTGTACTTAACAAATAAATTAAAAATACAAAATAATAAAAATAATAAATAGCAAAATATGTAAAAATTTTAATAAAATTGTATTTTTAAAAAATATAGCGCCCTCCTCCTCGCTTCTCATAGAGTGTACTTAACAATATAAAATGAAAGTGAAGAAATAAAAAAAAAATACTACATTTTTCAATAAATTAAACACTTATTTTTAAATTGTAGTATAATTTGAATAGCACCCTCCCTCAGCATTTGATTTTCTTTATCATTTTTGTTGTGCGAAGGATAACTGATTTTTTATTCAGAAAGGACCACCCTCGGGCATTAAATTCCATTCAAAAATGAATGTTAATTTGGCTTGTTAACGGTTAACGGTTAACGGAATGACGATGTAACGGTATTCGTTACGGAATGGAAATTCCTTGTCGTCAATGTCATTAAAATGCCAAGTCAGATGTGATTTCGCTGCCGGGCGGGCGACTGGAATGGCGATTGGAAATTGGAAATTCGAATGGAAATGGAACTGAATTCAAACAATAGCCAACCTGGGGAGAGACTCGAGACCCGAGCAATGAAATCTCTGCAGCAAACAACAAATCAACAACAACAAAAGGAAATACACGCAAAAAAAACAGGGAGTAGAAGAGTTTAGAACCAGAGGGACAACAAAAAAAATGAAGTAAAAAAAAAAACCTGGAAATTGTAGCAAGAGGCGGCCCGTGGAAATTGACAAAAGCAAACGAAATCAAAAAAGGGAGAGACAATGGGCAACAGTATTGCATATTGATTGCGAGCGGCAGCAGACCTGAAACTTCTCTGCCTCCCAGCCCCCTGGCAGGGCCCACCCCCTACAGACCCCTTCCAGCCGCCCCAGCCAGCCCCTTTTACGGCCGCTCCTGCTCACACACTAACCTCTGGCAAATCAAATTGATTTGGAAATCCTTTTGGGCAGCTACGAATGCAGCGGAGAGAAAGCGCCGGAGATACGGAGGCAATACACTGAGAGAAAATCGCAGGTGACTTGTGAAACCGAATTATTTGTCTCTACAAAATGTTATCTTGACTAAATGAATGGAACAAACAATAAGTTTGATTGATTTTCCAGACTTTTATCTTAAATCTTGTCTTTAAAAATAAAAGCTATCTTAAGGAAAAGTAAAATATATATCTTTTGGATCTAAAATATCTCAAAAATGTCTAAAATAAACTAGGAACAGAAATCATAACAGAAAGTGTTAGCTAACAGACCCGGGGGTACAGGCCATGGAAGTGTAGCTTTAGGGACAAGAAACTGCTTCTTTTTTTTTATTTTAAAACATTGTTGGTCTTTCTTCCATAAAAACCATAAAAAACTCAAAAATCTGTTTTCCAGATCTTGGGAAGAGTGTTTTGAAGAAGACTTTCATGTTAAAATTATCAAAAAATGTATCATAAATAATAAAATGATTACTTCAATTCTAGTCCTTTTTTTGTACAATTTTCTTAATAAATTTTAAGTATATTTTATGTTTTATAGATTTAATAATAAAAAATATACTCTCCTCTTGATTATAAATATTTCTATGATTTTTCTTGCTCCACAGTTATTTATTTTTATATTTAAATTGGTACTTACCATTACTGTTGTTTTTATAAATTTCATAATAAAGTTGAGAGTAAAAGTTTTAACGTTTGTGTTTAAATTTGAAAATGAATCAAATATTTTTCAAACAGTTTCCTAAAAAAGAGAAAAATCAGAAATTATTAAAATAAAGTTCCAATTTAAATGTTTTCTGAGCCAATTCTGTAAAAAAAAAACTAAAATAAATTAGAAAATAATTCTTATTTTGGAAAAATAATAGAAATGAAAGAGAGACTTGTAAGAATAGAATGAACTCATGTAGAAGCTTGATATTTTTTTTTTCAGTGCATGGCATGCAATGTCATGTCCCACGACAACTGGAAAAATGTCAAGCCATTGTTGTTGTTGGCCGATACGCTCCGCTTCACTTCGCTGTGATGTGATTTTTGGGCATTGCAATTTTCTAAGCGGCTTAAAGGTGTTCGTTCCGAGTCATTGACTCGTCGGCTTCCCCCTTTTGTTTCCTATTTTTTTGTTGTTGTTAGAGTAGAGTAACCCCCTTGCAATTTTGGTGGCTTAAAGCAATAAAACCAAAACAGGGAATGGATTTTAAAATAAAAGAAATTTTAAATAAAGGTACTCCCTACAAAATATAATATTTCAAGGCTCTTAACCAAAAATATAAATATTCAAAACTCCCTATAGTAAAGTACCTCTTCTCCAAAAAACAAATTAAATTGCTTCACAAATTGTCCCTTAATTTCTTTGTTTGAATTTTTATTACTCTTGTTTTTATTTATTTTTTTTTACGGAGCCCAGACACAACTGACCACAAGAGTATATTTAAAATACTGTAGACAAGTGTAAAAAGTGGCAAAATGTTACGCGGTTGCATTCAATCGTTTTGTGGTTTGGTTTGCTGGCTGAACCACCACCTACCTCCCCCTCCTCCTCCTCCTCATCCCCCCTATGCCATCCAATATTGTGGCTCGACAATTTATAGAGTTTTCACATTTCAAAAAGTGGGAGTGCACAAAAAATTTATTTCAAATGGGATGTGGAAGTTGTAGCCGTTTCAGGGACAAAAAATAATTACAAAATCGTCTTGCAGGACAACAAATGGAATTTTGTGTCAGAGCCAATTTTATTTATTATTGTCCATTAAGCTAGAACTAAAATATATATATAGAAGGGAAATAAATGTTGTAGTTTTCCCTAAAGTGGCAACAGGGCGTATGGATAATATTGGAAAAGGTAACTTTTTCAGGTTATTTTTTGATTATTTTTAATTTTAATAGGCTTATTTTTAAGGCCAATAATTTATTTTCATAAATAGGAACATGGTTTTAAGATTAATTTAAGTTTTAAGAAAAATAAGTGCCCACGGGGCGTATGAATAATATTTCAAAGGACTTCCTGACTTGCCTTTTTTGTTTATTTTTTCTTTAACTTTTAGATTCATTTTAAAAATATATATTTTCATCAAGTAAAATATTTATAATTTTACTGCCTTAATAACATCCTGCTAACCTTTTTAAATCCTTCTTTTAAATCCTTGCATAAATGTATTTATTTTAATGAAAGAATTATGAAAGCCAAAGAAAAATACTTAACAGGCTAATTAGTCAAAAGGAATGGAAAGAATTTGTTTACAAATGTTTGTCGCAAATAGATAATTGGATCCGAGAAACCAGCAAGTGACATGGCAAGTGGATGTGGCAGGCGGCAAGGACTTCTGAGCCAGGACGAGGCGTGGAGGGAGGGAGGGAAGGTGTGTGTAAATGCTGTGGCAACTTATGCCACACACGTACCCGAAGCACTTGCTTAATATGACATGTGGGTGGCGGGCGGTCGGGCGGCTAGAAGTCCTGCCGCAGACAGGATCTCTCCAAGGAAGCAGCGGGACAAGGAGCAGAGGGCGCGAGGAGCCGCCATAGCCGCAAGTCAGGAGAAGCTGAAACCATCCAAGAGAAGATGGAGAGACGCGAGAGACGACAGGGACATCGCCGTCTTCTGCCAGGACCTGCCACCATGCTTGCTACCTTTTTGCATTTCCAAGCCAACCAAAAATCCCACACACCACCTACGCCACTGCCTGAGAATCCTGGCACAAGGACTCGAAGGGAGAAAAAATAATGACAGATCAATTAGGAAGCGAGTTTCGTTCAAGTTGTTACAAAATAATTGATGGGGAATTTATGTTTTTAATTTTTATATAAAGAAGAGGGGTCTAGTTGAATTTTATTAATATTTTCATAAATTAACAAAATTTTAAGGGGTTATTTTTAAGTTTTATACTTAAAATATATATTTACTTAATCAGTAAAAATCAATTGATTCCTTTCTTAGACATTTATTAAAAAAATATATATTATTTTTTATCATAGAGTTTTCGAATGATAAGTTTTAAAAAAATAATAATTGAAAGGCCTAAATATTCAGAAAGAAAAATATTATTTAAAAAATATATATTTTTCTTTAAAAATGTAATATTTTAATTATTTTTATGAATCAATAAAATATGCAACTTGCGACATCCACAACCAAGTCCTGGCCATAAACGAGCCGAGTACTCGTCACCCGCCATCCTGCTGCCTCCTGGCCCTCGCTCAAAGCCACCCCTTCCCCACCGCTGTCCCCTTGCACCCCTCTTTGGCAGGATCTCAGGCTGCTGTCGTTGCTGTCGTTGCTGTCGTGAAGGTGTCGTGTTGAACATGTTAGGTGTCTTGTCGCTTATCATGTTAAGTGGGTGCACCCACGACTACGTGCCCAGCATGTGAGCGGAAGGGTGGCTTTTTTCCAAGTCCTACCGATCCCCTCCTTCTAACCAGCGGGGCAGGGGGGCCAGAAGAAGGTCCTCCGCCATGTGTCTATGGTAATTTTCATAGAAAATATGTAAAATTTTCGAGGCACAGACAGGCTGACAGACAGACAGTTAAAGAAAAATAAAACAAGAGCAGAGCAAGTGGGGAAATTAGCAACAACATTTGCCACTCATTCGGGGGACTAAAAATGCACTGAGAAAAATGTTTATTTGGTTCTAGAGACTTAAAAAAAATGATTTAATCAAAGAGAAATCATTCTCTAAAACATACATATGTTAAAAATAATAAAATATTTGCTTTTAAAAAATCTATTTAATATTCTATTTTAATAGAAAAATAAGTTATTGTAAAAAGAAACGGAAATTAAAATTTATTAAAAGAAAAACAATTAAGAAAATCCTTAATTCTAACAATATACTTTATGATTCAAAATTATTTGTTTGAAAATCGACAGAAAATTCTAAAACTCAAATGGAAATTTATCTATTTTTTTTCTTTGAGTGTACTCTTGAGGATTCCGCTACTTGGATCCTCTGCCACTTGGCCTACTCCTGGCAGCTAATTTCTTTTTAAAGTGCTGCTGGCAAGCTACGGTTATGGTGTGGCATGGGGTGTGTGTGTGTGGGGCATGGTATAGAGGCGGTGTTTTTGTCGCTGCCTGATGCCTGGGACAAGCTCATTTGCACCTCATTAAATGCTGCCACTCGACCTGATGACGACAACAAGTGGAAGAGGCACTAAGAAGCCTGAGACTGAGACGGAGACTGAGAAATCAGTTCTCCAAAGAATACACTCGAAACATAGAATATAAACATTTTTTTTTTCGCCCCTTAGGAGGGTGTTTGAAAGGCAAGCGAGTGGAAAGAGGGGTTTACTTATTTATTTATTTTTTTTTTTTTTTGCTCCACCTGCAAGAATGTTTACAACTCGCGGGCTTTTGCCACAAGGAGTGGCACGATGTGGATGTGTGTGTGTGTGTTTGTGCCCCAAAGTTGTTGTGTCAATTGATGAGATTTTTTTTTTTGAATGGCCTAGAGAAAGTGGCTGACGAGCTCTTGCCACTTGACGGCACATCTTAATTAGCCAACTAATCCTTTTGTATGACATATTTTGAATTCCAACTCCTTATCCCTAAAATCGACCAAAAAAAAAAAATAAGTAATAATTATGAGAGATAAAATGTCAATCGAGAAGGGGATGGAAATTAATGAGCGGAGAGAAGAGGATGTGGTGGCAATTAGAGGCCACCTATCAGGAGAAGGATTTAATTGACTTGCCCTGACACTTGGTAACTCTAGAACAATGGCCACACCACTTTATTCCGCCAGTGTGGCAGCAGCTCTCGTTGCAGCTCACACATTCCGTTACCGTTACTCAATCCCGGGCTCGCATTGCCCATTAAATCAAATTAAGTTAATTTGCCGCACTGCGCACACAATAACGTCATCACAGGAGTGTAGTCCCTGGGCTGTGCGCCACGCCCCACCGCCAGTGTGTCTGAGGACTGCTGCTAATAAACGTCATCGATGCATTGATGCATGCCAATTAGCAGTAGACAGACAGGACCAGGACCAGCACCAGAACCAGGATCAGGACCAGACGAAGGATGGCAAAACTGAAAACAAGAACACCGTTATGGAGCCACACACATCCTCCCTCATTCATCCCCATCCCAGCCCCAGCCCCAGCCCCAGCCCCACTATAGCCTGACAATGTTGCTGTCTCATCTCAGCATAAAAACTGCAACGCAACTGGAATTGCAGCAGCAATTGCCGCATTAATTGCAACTGTCAGCCGCCCGTGACCCGCTTAACCCTTGACTGCCCTCGGGACGTACTCACTTCCATCCCACCCACTCCACTCCACCCTCCTTCTCTTGCCTTTCCAAAAATCAATCATCCGTTCAGCATATAGAGTGCCTTCAGTACAATGATGATTTAAGAACTGCAAGGTTGTATTTAAATTATAATTTTAAATTTAAATTTATTTACATTTTAAAAGGGTTTAAATAACTGTAAACTATAACTATAAAAAACTAAGCTTTTTTGTCAAAACTTGTAGATAAGTTTGGTTATAATAAGTGTTTTTGTGTTATAATTCCCAAGTAGTTCTGACCAAAACATAAATTATATATTAATATTTACAGGAATGTGAAAATAATGTGAAATAAATGTAAAAAAATGAAGGATATATAATTAAGTATTTACAATAATTCATAAATATTATATTATTCTTTATTTTTAAGTTTAAATATTTCTTCTGACAAAAAAGTAAAATAAATCGAAGATAAATATCAAAAATAAAATAATTAAATGGTTAAATGGAGTTTGGCCAGCAATATCCTTTAAAACCCCTTAAAAGTCACTCATCTAACAAAAATCTATTAAATCATTTTAATATTTCTTATTTTCCAACCCTTTCAAGTCAACAGGACAGTTATTATCCTTTCTTTTCAGTTGATATTTTATTTATATTTTTTTTCGCCATATCCTGGCTGGACGCTGGAGGACAAAATGAAGATCATCCATCAGCAAATCATTGACCATCAAAAGAGTTATTGTCCCGGCAGAGATTGTGCCTTATTTTACGTTCAGTTCGGGCCATTTCTTGCTCCGGCACTCGGGTCGGGGGCCTTTAAGTGTTTGGCGAGGACGGGAAATGTGTGAGAAGAGTGTGAGAAACTTTCGAAAGCAAATTTCCCCGAGGATGTAAGGATGCGAGGAGATGGAGCTCTTGTCCCAGATCCTGGCTCCATTCTGCTCCTTCTTTTCCTCGACGCTGCTGTCGACTATAAACGTCATCGGAATTCCCCAAAGCCATTAAGCGCAAATGTATGCAACACCCAAGCCAGTCCAAAAAAAAAAAAAAAAAAAAAAACTCAGAAATATATATGTATATAGAGACTGGAAAGCAAAGAAGGCGAAATAACTGAAAAATGTGAGCTGGCATTCTTCGTTTTTTTTTTTTCCTACTACCACTTCTCTTGTCCAAAAAACCCAAATGCCCCTCCAATCCTGGCAACACTTCATTAGCCAGCTCCGCAGGACGAAAAGGATATGGCTGTGGAGGGAAGCTGGAGCAACAGTGAACAGCGAACAGCGAATGGCAGGACCTCCCTTCTCCCAATAATTTCATTTTGCAACACTATTGGCTCTCGCCTTGAACTAAAAAGTAATTTCATTGATTACCAGCGAGTCCTTGCGCGTAAAGGATAACAAGCCAAGTCAACGCGTTTGCCAAACGAAAGGCAATCGACTTGGGAAAAAATTATTCACATTTTTGATAAATTTATTTTTTTCCTTCAATGATTTCTTATATTATTATCGATTGTTATCGATAATTTGTTGCCTAATATGTTCTACATAATTTATCGATTAATATTTTTATGTTTATCAATAATTATGCAGGATTTATCGTTGATTTACGGAATAAATCAACATATATCATAATTAATTTATCGATTGTTATCGATTTATGGTCTAAACTCTTTAAACTTTCTGTCTAAACTATTTTCAGTGTATAACCAACCCAGAACCAAACCCAAACCCAAACGACACCAGCCACTTGGGAGTTGGCAGAGGAATTGCTATTGGTATTGGGAATGGTTAGGGTTCGGGGGTATTGAATAGAGTATTGGGAAAGGGTATTGGATAGAGTATGGAGATGGGACTCTATTGGCATTCCAGCTTGCGGTCTTCGGGGGCGTTTTGGCGGAAAGCGAAGGGAATTCATTCATTGTAGCCTTGGTAAGTAGCACTTTCATAAGCAAACACAACGGGCGAAAATCAAAATCGCAAAGCGTTCGATTTCTTAAGTAAATCAAATGAAAATAAAACAAATCGTCGATGGATTCCAATAGAGTCAGACATATGGATACAGTGGTTAAGAGTTTAATAAAATAAATATTTAAGATATATTTTAATTCAAATAAAATACAATTTAAGACGAGTCAAAAAATACTAAAATTAAAACAGAGAACAATTGATAAACGATAACTATCAATTAATTGCAAACTTTTCTAGCTTTTCTATCAATTTGTTATCGATAAAGCATCATTAGTCCGACTATAAACGATAAATAGCGATAACTATCGATTCTAAAAATTAAAAACAAATTAAATTGGAATTTCAAGACCCATAATCTCATCAAAATCATATTAAATCGAATAAATATTTCAATTTCCTATTTTTATTCAGACAGAAACCAGTGTGACCTTTTGCATAGATGGAAGACTGCCTCACTTTTGTCAGAGCGTCCCCCTAGTCGTCTGGGGGTCACTCTCCCATCGCTTTGAATGCCCTTAACCCATCACATCAATAAACCCTGCTCGGCAATCAAAATGCCATGCCCCTGTTCCTGTTCCTCGTCCTGTCCCACTGGCGGCACAAAATGAATGATTGGATCAATGACGATGAGTGACTATCGAATGGGGGTCGAAGGTCGAAGGTTTGGGCACACATACAGTTAGTTTATTTCGCCGGATATCTTTGTAACTCGGAACTCATCCACTCACACAAAGCGTTTAATGGCTTTGTTGCCGTGGGAATCGTATCCAATGTCCTTAATGATAAGCTGCCATTTTCCACCCACACCCCTTGTGGATTTTCCGGGTTTTCCGCTAACAGTGAAAATTAACTTATCAAACATACATTACAGACCCAAAGTTAACATTAACAGCATTAACATGAACACACAACCGGAGAAAGGCTTTCTTTTTTTTTTTTATTTTTCGGTGGGCAGGGGATTCCCCAAAACTTCTACACCTTGCTCTATACACTAAAAGAAATTAATAATAATTAATTTCTTATTTTTTGTATTTATTTTTTGGTTTATTTTGTATAATATTTCAAAATAAATATCTAGATGTTGAGTAATATACATAACTCTTTAAATAATTTATTCCTAAATAATTACTATCAACTAATTTTAATTAAAATGCATTTTTTTTTGTGCACTCTTGTTCGTTATTTCCCTTTAGCCTTCGACCCCAACCTTAACTAATGGCTGAAAACGTTTTCTCCAAAATTCCCCAAACAATTGAAAGTTGCCGAGATGCTCTCAGGACCCAAGTTGCTGCAAGGAAATTCCCGGAAAAGTAGGCAACAAAAAAAAATGGAGAGGAGGAAGTCGGAAAGGAAGGCACGAGCGGAAACTATGGAGCCAGAGCACACATGGCCGGGACAGAGTCGCCTGGGGCTGTGTTGCCCGCTGATTGAGTTGGAAATGGAGATGGACCAGAAGGACCCCCTCCTCAAGCTCAGGATGTGGAGAGAGTTGAACCAGGAGCACCCCTCTTCCAGCGATGGATAATGGATTAGAATGGAAGGTAGGAAGACTTAGGAATAATCAAGATAGAATCATAAATATATGTATATTTTTATCTAAAAAAAACTATTTTAACTCTAAACATTTTGATTCACTAAATATAATATTATTTTAAAATAAAACTCCAAAAACTAAACTCAAAAATAGTAAGACAAGTAGAGGACATGTAATTTTTTGTTCTTCAAAGCAAGCTGAAAAAAATACAAAAAAAAGTAATAGAAAAAATAAAAGTAAGAAAAAAAAAAGCAAGAAAAAGAAAAAGGATAGGAAAAAGTAGTATTTTTTAGTCCTGTTGTGCTCACCATCTGGCCAAAACATTCGTAGAAAATGATTTAATGGCAAACGCATTGCCGCCTTCCATTTCCATCCCGAACAATAAGTCTAAGTGCGACCGAAATTCCAAAACAGCAACATGGACAGCTGAACCCCCCCTTTTTTGCCCCCACCCCACCTCCATCCTGGCTGCCCCTGCCCCGCGGACTTCCCTAGAGTGAACTGAACTGAAATTATTGGAAAATTCATTAATAAGCGAACGGGAAATGGGAAAATTGCGCGAACGCAGCTAAACAAGAGAAATGCAAGACGCCGTGGCCAAAAGTGCACTGAAAAAAAATGCATCTAGTTTGGTTTTATTTTTGACATTTTATTTAATTTTCTACCAGATGCTTTTTAGGTTATTTTTTGGAAGGACATGTCAAGGAAGTACAATTTTTTAATTAACTAAAATATGATTATTTTTTATTGTGTTAAAAATGGGAAGCGGAGATGAGACGACACCGACAGATAGACAGGCTCGTTTAATTGCACCCACATGGACTCACACACACCCACATATGTACATACACATACCCATAAGCATACGTGAGGAAACGCACCAACACTCTCACATACATTGGAAAAAAATTAATTTAATAAAAAATGAAACAGTTTAAATTATGAAATAAATTATTTTCTGTAAGAAAATTAAATAAAAACGAAAGAAATCGAAAGCCAAACATTTAAAAACTTAAAATTAATTATATTTTTGATATATTTTTTCAAGTGCATCCTCTCACACATTCAGATCGCATTGCGGGGCTTCTGTTTTGGGTTTAGGCTGCATGAATAATTGCCAATCTGGTTTCCTCGCCAGCCGCGAGGTGCATTTTGCCTAAAGGCGTGGCAAGTATCAGGGGGCGCCCGCATGGGAATCTGGGGGCGGTAAGTAGGGGGGGAGCAGGGCCATTGTAGCCATTGCCCCCCACCACAGGATTGCCGGAAGTCGAAGCGGCACTTAAATCATCAATGAATGAGTGAATGAATTTGGGTCGTGCCGGGCCAGCCAATAGGCCCCGTAAAGAAATTCGATTGGCCAAAATGAGCAATCGAAATGGGATGATGAATGGCGAAAAAGTCCAAAATTGAATACAAATGATTCTGAAAAACAGAAAAGGGGGTGAGCACTCTGGATAACCTGGTGGGGGGTTGTTCTCTCTACTCTCGGGAGGTAAATAAAAAATGAATAGGTTTAAGGGGGAGTTTGAAAAAGAAATACTTGATTCATTTAATTGGCTAAAAAAAATATTCAAAACTAGCTTTTATTTTTTTCTCTAATTTTTTTTTTGATTTTATATATTTTTTAGGCATTTCTACAAAGGAATTTTTCAAAGCAATTAAATCAAAAAGAATGAAAGGTTTATTATTTCTATTTAAATATTTTTAATATTTTTTATTTAAATCTTTTAAAAATAAAATAATGTTTTCTTTTTAACAAATATGCAATACATCTTGGAAAAGTGTATCTAAAGTTTTAGTTTTAAAAGCTTGACACTGCTTGAAACTGCTTGAAATATTCATACCCGCTACTATTAAATTACAGGGACATATATATTTTATATTTTGTTTATTAAATTATTAACCAAAGCCCATAAATAAAATTCTATATAGATTCTTTAAAAAATAGACATCGCATAGCATTTCAAACTGAAATTGCAACAAATTGTAGCTCCCCACACCGAAAAAATGTATAAAAAAAAGTAGAAACTACAAGTTATAGGATAGAAGCATTGAACTTTTTGGCAAGTCCTTAAATAAAAGCCTCGTCCTGTCCTGCTGGCAGGATGTTTCCACTGACCACTGACCCAGACACAGACAGAGGAGACAGCGAGAGAGACAGTAAACCGTAACAGAAATAGAAACAGGACAAAACCGAAGCAGACATCCTGAATCCGCAGGATCTGCACCTGCTCCACTCAGTTTCGCCAAAGTTGTTGCCACATTCTTTTCGAATTTGCTGCTGCCCCGTGCTCCCTGCTCTGTGCCACTTGCCTCTTGCAACTGCTGCCTTAAATTTTCTTTTCTTTTTCCCCTTTTTTTTGCCCCTGCTTCTGGGGCTTCTGGGATGTGGGGGGGACAAAGGTCACGCGACCGCAAAAGTATCACAATCCCCAGAAGCTGACCACAGAAACTGCTCCACTTCTGGGTTCTCTGGGTCTGATTCCTGATTCCCCGAGTCCTGAGTCTGTGAGTCTGCGAGTCTGAGACCTGAGTCTGGGCATCGGGGATTTCCCTGGCCGTTCCTTTCCATTTCGAGAAATCCACAACTAAAATAACTCCACTTCCCAGCTACGTGACTACGGCGGCAGGCACTTGAAGAAAATATAAAGTAATAGAAATTTTAGAAAAAATAGGACAAAAATATTAGGACTTGTAGTTAAATAAAAAACCTAAGAATAAACTTTAAAAAATAACTAATAGAACCTTGAAGTCTACCAGGTACCAGGTACAATCATTAAAATATTAAATAATTAGCCAATTAATATTGTTTCAGTGTAGATTTTACGCCCGACTGGAGGATGATACCCTCGCATATATTTTATTTGGTTTTATTGATTTTATAAAAAGGTTATATCTATGACTCCGAGCTGGGAATGGTTGGTCCAAACGAGAGATGCGGCCAAAAGGATGATGAGAGGGCTAAGAGAGACGGGGGGAGGGAGTTGGCCAAGTTGAGGCATTTCGCCTTTTAATTTCAATTTGACAAGCAAAACAGTTGGCACTTTTTCTCTCTGTTCGACTGTACGTGCAAATCGTTCTGTATGGGGAGTTTTCCGGGTGGATTCTCTACCAATTTTCACCTCCCATACCCCTCCTTTTCCTGCCATTACCTACATCCATCTATATATACTATATATACTTTTGTTCAACCGATATATCTCCTTTCGCATTAGAGTCGCAATTGAAGTCGGAGACGGAGACACGAACAGAACTCGACATTTTGGAGTAACTCGCTGCATTTGATGACGGCTTTTGGCCTCTTTAGGCCAAGTAAGGTGCGATTCGGGGCTATAAGGTCTATATTTTATATACTTGTCACTAATACATTTTACTATAATTTTTTAAAAAAGGATTATATCAAGAAATGAGCTAAAAAGCCTGAAAAAAGCCAACTGTTTACAAAAGTTGGAAGATTCTTTTTCAAAGTTTTTGGTTTAAGGATTTCATAATTTTAATAAATTAAAATATGTTTGGGAATTATGTAAAAAATTGTATATAATTATTTAACAAAAAGTAACTTATAAGTTATATAAACCTACTATAACTTTTACTATTTTTTACATATATTTATTTTTTAAATTAAATAATTCCCCAACCCTCCCTTCTTGCCTCATCTTTTTTTTTATTGTTTCTAAATAAAATCACTCATTGAATATTTAGATGTAGTGGGTATTCAATAAACCCTATATAGGTCTTCCGTATACCTTTCATCCAGAATATAAATTATCAATTGAGCGAAACGGACTGTCTGTGTGCGGAGTTTTCCGGACCGACCCATGTACGTGCGTTTAAATCTTCGATAACTTTTCCGGCCGTACGTGACTAAAATGCAAGGCGACCCATAGAGACTTCCAAATGTCCAAATGGCTTTCGATATGAGTGGGCTGGTATGGGTGGGAGGGGGATATGATTTCCAAAATTTAGTAAGACTCTGGAGCTACCAGACTGCATCCAAGGATGTTTCACCTTTTTTCTTTCCATCTCTCTCAGCTTTAAGTTTCTTTGAATTAAGTGCTAAATGGTCGAAACACATTGATTTCCAGGTAATACGAGTTTGTATTTATTTTTCGAACAGCTTATTGCACATCCCAAGGCGTCCGACAATAAAATCAATTGAAAAGGAAGATTAAAGGAAGATAAAATGGAAAAAAAAGAGGAAAAAAAGTATCAAATACCACGTTCGATTGGCTGATCGAAACCTTAATTATTTCACGTTTCTGGCTTTCAATTTGAATTTTTATTGAAAAATGATTTATTAAGGAAAGCAATTAATAGGGAATTAATGACAAGAAATTGTAATAAAATAAGTAAAGCTTTCTGTTTCATTTTTGGACCAACAAATTTGTCCAAAAAATATATTCAATTTACTATTTGGCTACCAATTTATCTAGCCAATGATAAATCAATGATTTATTTTGGCATTCATTCAGAAACTCGATATATTCCATTTAATGCCAATGCCTGGCATTTAAAGTTTTCCTTTTTTGGTTTTTTGGCTGTCGAGTTAATCGTAAGAGGATGAAAAACTATTCAAGAAATATGTATGTTTTTGTGAAGAAGCTATAAAGTCGCAAAAACTTCCGTTTTCGAATTGAACATTTTTCGGTGAAAACTTTGCAACTTCCCAGCTTGTTCTCCGGATAT
This sequence comes from Drosophila monieri, assembly GCA_035047585.1. Lineage (NCBI taxonomy): Eukaryota > Metazoa > Arthropoda > Insecta > Diptera > Drosophilidae > Drosophila > Drosophila monieri. The sequence goes on along the minus strand of JAWNPJ010000061.1, from coordinate 4,909,333 downwards.
ACATGTATGTGTGTATGTCCGTATATATATATTTTTGGCTCCACCTTCTAACCATTTTTCGGACACAGCTGGCCATTAAAAGCAACTTCTATCCCTTTCTATCAATGCAATCTATTTTTCAATACACTAAAAAATAAAGTTTAAGTATTAAATGTTTTAGAAAATAGTGTGGCCTTGTTGTGGAGAAATATAGAAATATTAGAGTGACCAAATGGTTAAATGAAGCAAACTTATGAATAGTATGTGAATAGTAAAAGTGTGACCTTGCTTGCCAAATAAAATCCTTTAAAGGCTTTCTTTTTTTAAATAAAATTGAAAGGAAAATCTATTTAATGCCTCATTTTTCCGATAGTGTATTTTTTTTTTTTTACTGGAAAAGCAGGAAAACTATGGAGATGGCCTGCAGCAGATGTATGCTGGGCCCCCCCCCTCCCCTCGTACTACTTCATAGTTTTTAGCCTCCTCTTGGTGTTGACATCTTTGTCCCCTTGTATCCTGGTATCCTGGGGCCAGTATCCTTGAGTATGGATGGAAAATGCGAAAGGAAAATGTGCAAGGAAAATGCAATGACAAATAGGCGACAAAACGAAATGAGAAATATCCAAGGAAGAAGGCTAGAAATGCTCGAAGAAGCAAACGTTCCAGCTGAGATTAGAAAAGCATTTGTTCCAATCAAAAAGCCAACAAAAGCGAAACAACATCGCCAGAGAGATGGCCCGGGATGGGATGGGGAGCCATGGAGACAAGGCCATAGAGGTCCTTCGTTGTGTCCTTTGGCCAGGCTAAACAAAATGAAGGAACAAAGGACAAATGTGTGAAGATAAACTGCCGGGGCACGTGAATGTGGTTGTCTTAGTGATGGAGGAGATCTAAAGGAACTCCAACGAAACGGCAAAATGATAAAAAAAAAAAAAATAAGAAAAAGCCAAGTTTCAATTAGTGTTTGAAAACTTAATTAAGCCATAATAGCCGCTACAGTCTTGTCAAGTCGATGCATAAATAAACGGCAGACATTTCTCTTCTGAAAGTCAATAAAGAGAAAAGGACGAGGAAAAAAATAAGGATAGTTGGGAAACTGATAAGGACACTGAATGGAAATTTTAAGATATTTGTAGATATTTAGTATTTAAAATTTTAAGAGTTGAGAAGATTTATTCCACTTGACATAATATTTCAAAAAATGTATCATTATTCTATTTATTTTTTCCCATTATTACTGATTATTATTCACATTTTTTATCCTAAATTATTTTATTATTTTTTGCTATTATTTACATTTATTTATCCCACTATTATTGACTAATTCCCCATCATCCCTCTTCCATCTTCTAAAAAATAAAGAAACTTGAAGCTCAAAATAAATAGCCAGTTGGCTGTCCAAGAACGAATGAATGAATGAGCAAGTGATTGAGTAAGTGAATGAGTGACTAAGTGAGTGGGTTGAATGAATGGCAGCGGACAGGATGGGGCAGGCGTTGTCATTGCCATTCTCCAGCTCATCTGCATCTTAACTCCTGCCAGCTACCACTCCCCTCTATTGTTAAATGCATGAAAAATAGCTGACACGGCAATCCTTCAAGGATGCATCTGCCCATCCGATCCTTCCCTTCCGGCATCTCCTCCTGCAATTCGTCCTTTTTCCCTTCCTCCGACCACTCACTACTCTGCTACCCCCACCCGTCCGTTTCTGGCCGTAACTCATACGCCGTGTTGCCCGTCGGCAATTTATGGCCACTGGCTGCAAATGAACAAAGCAGGTAGCCTAATACCTTGCCTGCCCTTTGTCTTCTCCTCTCAGTCCCTCAAAAGTGCACTGTGACAAAAATAGGGCAACCATTTTGGCCTGTTGACAGAAATAATTAATTAAATGTTTCATTTTTAGACATTTTTGTGAAGAAAGTAAGAAATAAAAATGTATTTTAAGCTTAGGATGTCCTAGTACTGTATTTTTTTTAAACTTTATTTTAGTTTCATAATTTTTATTGAATTATTATTAATTCTTCTTTAATGCTAATTAAATATAGTTATCAAATAAGTAGTTTTAAATATTAAAATTCAAAGCAAAAATATATACTTATTAAATACCTTATATATTTATTTATTTAAGTGTAACCTTTTTAATTTCTTTCCCTTTTTACTTTTTTTGTAAACAATTCTTTTGACAAATGGCATCGACGCCTGTTTATTGAATAACAATGACAGTGGCCACAGGACCTGGGAGGATAAGGATAAGGATAATGATAGAAACAAGGATGAGGTCTTTTAAAAAAAGATACAAAAAATTAATAAAAATATACTAAAAAAAAATATGAAACCTTATAGTATATTTCAGTGGAAAGAAAGACATTTTTTCCCCCTATTTTCCATCATAAAGGGATAGCCCCAGGATCTACCTATGTCATTCTACGGGAACATCCCTCGTCCTTGGGCACGAATCCTTTGGGCTGGAATGGCCAACGTGATTCGCATCCATCGAGTTAGCCACGTGAACGGCCACGAACAAATGTGCCGCATTAAATGCAAATTGCTCTTGTCGCACCTGAGGCGCCTTTTGTCCATCCTGTCCATCTCAGTTCCAGCCCAGCAGGCCGAGGACCCTCCAACCGGCCCCACTTACAACCCCTTTCAGGCGCCCCCCACCCCTAGCCTACTCCTATTCCGCCTCTTGGCAGTTTCATGAGTTATGGGCTTACTGCTAATTAAGGAAAATCACGAGGAAATTGATTTGAATGGCGACGTCAGCAATCAGGACCCAGCTGCATTAATTATGAGCCCCCAGAACTAAACTTTTCTTCAAACAGACAGGTGTTTTTATTTGCATTAACTACGATTCAAAAATATGCGTTTTTTCTTCCGCAAAAATAAAAAATAATTTTCCTCATAGCCCACATCGAAGGCTATATCTTTGGCAGTTCCTATCCGATTCTAAAAAGGGATACCTTAAAAGATTCGTAGGACGATTCTCCATCGATCTGCATCCAAATCTGGAAACAAAATATTTTTCAGATTTTTTCTCAAATTTTCTGGGGGGTCCCCTTCAAAATTTCGAAAAATGCATTGGAGCTCCATATGACCCCGATCGAAGGCTATATCTTTGCCAATTCCTATCCGATTCTTAAAAGGGATACCTTAAAAGATTCGTAGGACGATTCTCCATCGATCTGCATTCAAATCTGGAAACAAAATATTTTTCTGATTTTTTCTCAAATTTTCTGGGGGGTCCCCTTCAAAATTTTGAAACATGCATTTGGGGCCCCATATGACACAGATCGAAGGCTATATCTTTGTCAATTCCTACCCGATTCTTAAAAGGGATACCTTAAAAGATTCGTAGGACGATTCTCCATCGATCTGCATCCAAATCTGAAAACAAAATATTTTTTAGATTTTTTCTCAAATTTTCTGGGGGGTCCCCTTCAAAATTTCGAAAAATGCTTTGGAGCCCCATATGACCTCGATCGAAGGCTATATATTTGCCAATTCCTATCCGATTCTTAAAAGGGATACCTTAAACGATTTGTATGACGATTCTCCATCGATCTGCATCCAAATCTGAAAACAAAATATTTTTTAGATTTTTTCTCAAATTTTCTGGGGGGTCCCCTTCAAAATTTCGAAAAATGCTTGGGAGCCCCATATGACCCCGATCGAAGGCTATATCTTAGGCAATTCGTATCCGATTCTTAAAAGGGATATCTTAAAAGATTCGTAGAAAGATTCTCCACCGATCTGCATCCAAATCTGGAAACAAAATATTTTTCAAATTTTTTCCCAAATTTTCTGGAGAGTCCCCTTCAAAATTTCGAAAAATAGATGGGAAGCCCCATATGACCCCGATCGAAGGCTATATCTTTGTCAATTCCTACCCGATTCTTGAAAGGGATGTCTTAAAAGATTCTCCATCGATCTGCATCCAAATCTGGAAACAGAATATTTTTTCGATTTTTTCTCCGACAAAGTTTCCGACGTCCCTCCTACTCTGCAGAATTATTTTCTATTTTTCAAATCGTAAGTAGTACACCCAAAACGCATTCTGACTTAAACTATTTCCATTTTCTATGTTTCATATTTTCTTCCTTGGCAACAAAAGTTCTTCCGACAGCCTTTCATTATTTCCAACCTCTTGGCGAGGCGGAGAGCCCAAGCGAAGCAAATCGGATCGAAACGCATCGGAGGGAATCATTTATTATACATCAATTGATTTACTTAAATGTTCTAATCGGCTTTACTTAATTGTCCTTTACCACACCATTGTTCCCAGTTTAACTATTTGGAGCGAAAATCGTTGGCGAACAAAAGGAGCAAATCGGTTGCCTACTTTCGGGCTGCGTGAGCTAAACCGCTTTTCCTTTTTTCTTTTTTCCTTTCTTTTATATTTGTTCTTTTTTCCGAGGAAATAGAAATGCGAGAGGGGGGAGGGAGGGGAGGGAAGGGGGAAAAAGAAATGACTTAATAACCAATAAACTTTTGTTTTATTTATTTGCAAATAAACCGTTAAATCAGCATATAATAACAAAGGGTGTGAGGTGAGAGGGAAATTAACGCTCCTCCGGCCGCCACCTTGGCGGTAATTGGAGTTTTGAATAGTAAGTGCCATGACCCCCTGGGGCCAGCCCGCCGTGGCCCAAACAATGGCTCATTGTTTTAGCCCTAAAGCGTGGGAGTTGGTAATACGTCGGCGGAGGTCAGAGGTCGCCCAGCTTAGTGGGAAAAATTAGGAATAAATAGAAGAATAAATAAAATTAAATGGTTACCCTATAAAAAGGGGTTATAAGTATATAGAGTGTCTCTTGGGTTATATTTTATATTTAATTTTTAAAAAAGAATTTAAGAATTTATTAAGTTAAAGAAAATAGAAATAATACCTGTAATAGACATTTTTTTATTGATTTCTTTCTATAATTTTATGTTATTTTTCACTCGAAGTTTATTTATTAATTTGTTTAAAGGGTATTCAATATTTAATTTTATCATTTTAAAATTTAAAAATGTTCTGCTGATGAATATTTTATAAATAATAAATTATATAACCTTTTAAAGAAATACTAAAGTCTAGAGTTCGAAGAAATAAAACCTTTAGTTTAGAATATTTCAACATTTTACTCGAAAATATTATAAATAAAATAAAATTTAAAAACAAGCAAGCAAACTGTTTAAAATTGTTGCATTAATTTATTAAATATTTGACATTCCCTACACCTAATTTAATAATTAAATGAACCACAAACTGAAAACATTTAAGGGTATATTTGAGGCTCAATCACTGGCTATCCGAAGGGCATAATAAAAATATTTGCACAAATGCCAAGGAGGCCCCATCTCGGCCTAGCAGGACGACAGGCAGGAGGGCGGTTGCTTGCTAAAAGGACCTCTTCCTTGGACAGGACATGAACAGGTCCTGACGCTGATTGTGTGCGGCTCACGTAGTCGAACCGCAATAAATATTGATGAGCACACAAACACAACATTAAAACATTGTGCGTAAACCGGACGAGGTACGTCCTACGACAGGACCTTATACACCTACACACACACACCCTCATGCACATACGTCTGGGCACGCCTCCTCTCCCCACAACCGCCTCTAATTTGTCTTGGAGCCGCAGCAACAGTTAAAGGCAGTAAAATTTAATAACAATAATAATGCTAGTCCAGGAAATTCGAGGACTTCGCTTTATTTTTATGCCAATTGCTGTTTTCCAGCAAGAAGGATAAAAGGGGAGTGCCAGAGGGCAGGCGGCAGGAGGGAGTAGGTAGGAGGGGGGCGTGCCAGGAAAGGTTAGACGTGAAGGTGAGGAGGTGAAAGCTTTACGGGAATGGCCCTCGCCCGGGCCAGGGAAATATATTAAATATTTACAGCCACAAAGAGGAAAATATGTCTTAAATTACACTCCAGCCAAATCATAGCAAAGCGGGTGGATTGAAAAGTTTGGCAATGAAGGGTATCTAGAAGAAATATTTTAAAAATATTATTATTATATTTTCAAAGTGATATTCCATTATAATTTTTTATTTAAACATCAAAGTAATGAAATAGAGAGTTAAGATTTCTGTTCTTTTTTATTTTAGATTTTTAGAAATCATGTTATATTATTTTTTTGTACTACATTTTAAAATAAATAATATTTTTAATAGAAATATTTAAATAGAAATATTTAAGCTTAAAAATCCTATAAAAAACTTCATACCCGGTACTCCGCCTTCAACTCCCAAACTCTCTTATCCACCCTCGCCTGTTGAAGTAATTGAATTGACCCAGGTGCGTGGGTATAGGGTGTGCGTGGGTGTGTGCTTAGAGGTTCATTTAGTTGGCAATTTCTCTAATAGGTTTACACTCAATCTGCGAAGCCACATGGTTCGACTCCCCCGCCCCCGCCCCCGCAATATATATTATTTTCTTTCATTTTCCTTTGCGCTGGGAAGTAGGCAATGCTCTTTGTTTTTTAGCCAACGTCAGGATGCGGAACAATTTGCAGTTGTAGATAAGCCAGAAAAAAGGGTAAGAATCAGTACAAGGCAGCACAGATGCTGGCAATTGAAGTCCCAGTAACTCAATTAATTTGCGGCCAAGCCTGCAATTGATAATTATCGAAATAATTGATGTAATTGCTCGCGTTTGACCAAATCGAATGCCACAATCAATGTCCTCTCCACCGCAGGATACAGGATGTGTGCTCAGCATATCCGAGCGCAACACGAGTGCTCTAATTATATGCACTGACAAAAATTTCATTCAAAAATAATCAGAATAAGAAATAAATTTAATGGAAAACCATAAATAAAAATTTGAAAATTTATCTAAAAATAATTTAAAAAAAAATAAATCACGTTCTAGATTTCCTCTCCGTGTAAGGACTAAAGAGGCAAGGTCCTGGACACAAGCGGTAACTGGAATCAGCCAAGAGTCGTCAACGGAATTGCAACAACTGGACTTGAATTTGCTTTCTCAGCAGTTGTCCTGGCGATACAAAACGGTAATCTACGCAGGGGAAGGGTGCAGAGGTCCTTGCGACACACTTAACATGCAACTTGCGGTCGGCTGACACTTGTCTTTGCCGTCTTGAACAAAAAGGACATGCCCGGATGTCCTCGAAATAAAAGAGCTTCAAAGTTAATTGCCACATCCTGAATTTCAAATTCATTTTATAAATAAATAGTTGAAGTAAAAGGAAAGTGTTTCAAGTCTTAAATCTCTATCTTAAATCTTAAATTCTTATTCTTTGATTTTGACTCATTTTTTGAGTCACATTTTCCATCCAACACAGAAGGGGAAGAAAATCTGTGGAAAAGCTCTTGGATACTCTTATTTTTTTGTTAAATTTTTAAGCTTCAGTTCAAATTCCTTAAAATCCCTTTTTCTTCGCCCGCTTAACTGCATTTTCTCCGAACATAGACAACAAATATTTTTTCTTCGACAGGACGAAAAAAAACAAAAAATAAAAAAAAAATAGGAAAGATTTCAGTTAACAAGTTTTAGTCTCTTCATATGCTTTGACAAATCCTTTGGCTGTGGCAAGGACTAAGAATGAAATTTGTCTTCGGACAGGACAATTGCTTCCCCTCCAACACATCCTTGAGAGAAGTGTGTGTGTCCTGCAACAGGGAAAAATGTTGCAGGAAGAGATGAGCGGTAAGAAAAAATAAAATAAAAAAAAAAGGCATCGACTGGTAAGACGTGTTGGAAAAAGGACATCAGCAGGGTAAGAGAGTCAGTGGGTACAAGGACAAACAGGGGCAAGGATAAATCAGGACAACATGTTGTTGCAGCTCAAAATCCTTGGCTCTGATTACAAAGTAAGCCGTTTACTTTCCTCCACTCTCTGGGCTTTATACAATCAACTCGGTGTCCAAAGACAGCATGAATATGCTATTATTTTCATAGATATGTACTTGAATAAAATATATAGTACTCTTGTATGTATAATAAACGCATAAATAAATATTTATGCGCCACAGATCCCTTAAGGATTTACCTGCCAAATAGGAAGTCAGTTGTGGGTTTTTTGTTCGATTATCTATTTATTCAATTACTTTCTATTGAATATTTTGTTTGTATTTCTTTTTCTTTAATTTATTACTAAGTTATTAAATATATTTATACTTATTTTTTATTTATTTTTAATCTAGAAGTATTTGCCTTTGAGACTCTAAAGAATTATTCAAGAAGATCTATTTTCTTTCCATTAATATTTTAATTTTTTGACAAAAATAGGCTTTGTGTGATTTTTTAAATCAAAGTTTTTTTTAAATAAAATTCTTATATTGCTCCCAGGCACCTTTAAGTTCCATATCCCTTTCATTTTCTCTGTCTTGCTATTCATAACGAAATTCCAAGACGTTCCTTTGCCATTTCTATACTCTATCTAAGCACATTCTTGTCCATTCATGTTTATTCATGTCAATTTTAGTTCATTCTTGTCCACTCCAATCTACACCTCTATTTTTTCCTAGACTCTGTTAACAAAATATTCAAAAAAATATATCCACAAGGGTATATAGTATATAGGATTCATCTCCGCTCAGAAGTGAGCTTTCCTTTTTTTTTATTATTTCTAACCAGCTTGGCTTGGGGAACGTGTCACTTCCTGTCGCTGTTCATCATAGTCCTGTATCCTCTATCGTCGAAGAGTGCTTTGTTGTCCTTTTGTGACTTTATTATAAACAAATAGGAGTGAAAATTTCCTTGGCTCTCAGCGAGCTTCTATCGCCTGCTGACAATGACATGGCAAACACAGGATATGCACTCACACACACACACTTACACACCCACTGACAAAAGGACGAGAATGGAGAGGGCGGGGAGAGGGTGGAGAAGGATGCTCCCAAGGATGCAGGGCAAAGCAAAATATTGTCGCCTGCAATAAATGCCAAGCATCCGCTGCGACATGGCAACCGAAGAGCCCAAGAAGCAGGAAGTGAAGCTGCAGAAGAAGAACAGGAAGCGACCGAACCACCAACCGCCATTATGAATGCAGCGCCATTTTGTTTTGCTTTCCACTATGGCCTCATCCTTATCATTTCCCTTTCTTCTTTATTATTATTATTATTTTTATTTTATTTTTTTTTTTCTTACCAGTGCCTATATGTATGTGTGTGTGTTGTTTATATGTGAGTGTGTTTAATGCACCCCCCAATGCGTACGAAACGATAAATAATGCGACTTGGCAATTTTCATGGCCTTTTCTGGTTTTTATGCCTTCTTATTTTTTTGGTGAAGATTTGGAGTTAAAGCCACTGAGGTATTTCAAAAGAAAAAATTCAGAAAACTTTTCTTTGAGAAAATAAATAATATTAAGAGGCAGAAACTACAAGAAAAGATTTTAATAAATTTCTTTCATAAAAAAACATTAAAATTGTAAAAAAAATACTAATATTCTAATATAAAATACCAAAAAAAGCATGCAGAAACTTGAGAAAAAAAACATTACTCATACGCCCCATGTGTTGGGAAACCAAAAAGATTCAATTACTGGACAATTATTACATAAAAAAAACATTCTAATATCAATAATCTATTAAAATATCCTAAAAAATACTTATACTATAATAAAAATGGAAAAAAACATTACTAATACGCCCCATGTGTTGGAAACCCAAAAAAGATTTAATAAAAAGATTTATTTTAGTAACTAGATGAAATTAGTTGACAAATATTACAAAAATTCAATCTAATATCAATAAATTATTCAAAAAGTCATTAAAAAAATCATACTATAATAAAAATACCAAAAAAAGCAAGCAGAAGCTTGAGAAAAAAACATTACTCATACGCCCCATATGTTTGCAAACCAAAATGAATACCAAGCGAGAGTTCAACCAACAAGTTTAATTAAAACATGAACTAAGAGCATAAACAAATGAATAATTCACATTATGATGACGGGATACTACAGTGCACACCCCCAACTGAAGGACCAGATACTCCTCCCACACCACCCCCTTCACCCCTTTCTAAAAGCCATCGCCGAAAACCAAACACTTACCCGGACCGCAACTAGAAAAAAAAAATTTGCATTAGCAACAAAAAAAAAAAAAATAATAGCATGGAACTTTTGATGTTTTTTTTCCCAGAGTTGGTTTCGTTTGGTTTCACGGTTGGTGTGACTTTTATGCAAATGGAGAAAAAGAGAAATATGAAATTTCGTTGCATAGTTTTGGGCGCGCATTCAAATTGGTGTGGATCAAGCTTCTCGCATCCATTTCGCCCTTCGATGTTACCCCTCTTCCCACCGTCACCCTTATAATGCCTTAAAGGCTTTAAAAGCAATTTGTCTGCAATTCTTTTATCTTCTTTTTTTTTTCATTGTTTTTTGCAGTTTTTGTAGTTTTTTTTTGTATTTTGTGGCACGTGCACAAATTTTTGGAATATTTTCTTTTGTCAATTTAAAAACAGAAAGTGTATAGGCTGGATACATGGAATTTTAGGAAGCAAAAAATAAATAGTTCTAGGGAAGCTCATATTTTACATTATTAAAAAAATGTAAAATATAATTTTTTATGAAGCTCAAAATTTATTTAATTTATTTATTTCATATTAATAAAATTATTTTATTTTTTTCTAAATAGTTTAGCATTTTTGAAGTGCGTTCTAAATTGATTTTTAAATCTTGCAAATTATTTAAAAAATGTAAGAATATATTTTTTTTATTTTATAAAATATTTATAGCAACTATTTAATAAAAAATATATATAACAACGTGAAACAGGTAATTTTAGAAACCAAACCCATTCGAAAAAAACCAAAAACTATTGTTTTTTATCAGTTTTGGAAAACATTCCATGTGGTTGTGTTTCTTTCTTTTTTTTGTAGTTTTTTTTGACGCGTGCGAATTTAATCAAAAGTCAAAAAGCACACACACATCCTCTGCCACGCCCCCCGGGCTCTGTTTGGATTTTCCCCCAAAAACATACTCCACTGTCCCTTGTCCCCTTTTCCCTTTTGCACGTTTTGTGCGTGAGCCTCTGACCCAAATAAAAACAAACAACAACAACAAGAGAGGAGGGCAACAAAAAAAAAAGTAAAACAAAGAAAGGAAGAAAAGTGGAACACAACCAAGGGGACACAACGCACAAAAAGACTCATCAAAAACTCATAAATTTGCAATTTTCGACACATGACAAAATAAATTGTAAACAAAAGAAAAGCCCCAGCCCGACGAAAAGGAAAACTACAAACAAAAAAGGCGAAAATGGAAAATGGAACGGAACAATAAACTACCTGTGACAATATTTTTCTTTTTATTATTTCATTTAACTTCAATTCAATCAATGGAACAAAGAAAATAGCCAAGTAAGGTGTTAAATGCTGTTCAAAACGAGTGGTATTTCAGGGGTTAAGGTTGGAGGGAAATTTATGAAAAAATAAAAATATGAGAAAAATTAATTTAACAAAGAAATTATAAAGAAAAAAGGATTTAAAAATTAATTTAAATACTATTTTAGGCCAACAATTAGTCATTTATTAAATTAAATATATATTTTTTATAAGAATCTGCATTTAAACTCTCTTCCCTTGATTATATATATATTTTTTAAACAAATACCCAAACAGAAATCTCCTTTGAGTCAAAATTACAAAAAATTTAACGACTTGCAATCGGCAATTATTTTCAAGCTTTCTTTAAAAATACTCATGAAGGGGCTTGAGTCACATTAAGAACCTTAAAAAAAAAATATATATATATGTATATAGATATATAAAATATTAGCCTTTGGATCTGGAAAGGTAAATGACATTCGAGTGTCATATTATACTCTTAAGGAATTCCATTGATAAGCAATTGATACACAAAAGTCACTCGAGAAGTAAAACTTGAACTTGATTGGGAGAGTCCCGCCGGAATTATAAAATCTTTTATAAGAATATTTGTTATTTAGTAAATCAATCAAGTAATTCGCTTCTTGGAATATCTTATTGGCTTCTTATGCCGAGTTGTCATGCAAAGCAATGATTTATTTAAATATTTTGTAGCCCCCCGCCATCGTTTGGGTCGAATTGCATGCGATTCTACAGTTCAATACATCACACGTATATCATTTTTTATTTGCTTATTTTTTTTATGCATGTTTTGGTTTTATTTTTTACTCTTTTTTTGTTGCATTATTAAACGAGTGGCAATTGTTATTTCCCTTCTCGTTCTTTTGGCATGGCAACTTGAGAGGAATTCGCAAACTGTATGAGAAATGGAAATTCTCAACTGTCTGGTGTTGATGTTTTCATTGCTTATTGTTGTTGTTGTTGTTACTTTTTTTTTGTATTATTTGTTGTCATTATTGTTGTTGTTGTTGTTGACGTATGTAGTTTATAAGCTTCGTTTTGCAACCACAAGAATAGCAACAAAATCATTTAAGAAGGCTCAGGAAACTAAAGAGGGTACACTGCCAGACACACCCTGTAAGTTTAAATAAAAATATTATAATTTTTACTTCTTAATTAGTAATTAAAAAATACTTTTCAGACATCAATAAATACCAAAAAATACTGAATAAAAATTGTATAAACAATTATATGATAGACTCGTAGATTTTATGATTGAAATTTTACAGTTATACACAAATTAAGATCAAAAATATAATTCTTTTTAAATATTTTTTTAAACTAAAGCATACAATAAATAAATTAAACTTCGAACCTATTATCCAAAAAAACAATAAAATAAATCGAAATCGAAATCACAATTTCTCCTCATTTGTGAGTGACCTTTGATCCTAAGTCTGATTCTTCCTGATAGGAACTACCCCTTGATACCCTGGAAAGTGCATACGCCGGGTAGTATTATGGCAGCAGACCTAAAAAGCACCAGCAGAAAGCGGCAATAGAAAAAAGTTCAACTAATTAGCGCAAGTGACTTTTGGACGTTGCCATCGTCGGCGTCGACTTCGTGTCGTGGTTGCATATTTCCATTTTTTTTCTCTTCTTCCAATTGAACGGAACTCGAACCACAACAACAATAATAACAACAACGAAAAGTAGTAATAATAATAATAGTAATAATAAAAAGCAATTAACACATTTTTCCTGACTCGTTTTTAAACCAGTTTACATTTTCGGGGGCAACGAAAAAAGTAAAAAAAAAAAATAAAAATGATTTATTCAAGGGAACTGCTACTGTAACTAACTATACATAAAATAATACGAGTCTCCAGCTCATTCTCACTCTCTTTTGCGAAAAAGTCACAGATACAAATATATACACTGAAGATATATATATGTATATATATGAGGCAGTGTCTGTCTTTAATCTTTTTGAATTGAAAGAAATCTCGACGCGACTGAGAAGCCTCCCTCCCAGCTCATTTTTTTTCGCCGGCGTTCAATACTCAGTTCGAAAACGTACGCGGCGCGGTAGACACAAACTAATTACTTAATTCTTCTACTAAGAATTTAAGATTAAATGCAATTCAAGCTAAATTTAAAATTCAACCAAACATATTGAATGAAAACCTTGTTTTTTAAGTGCGAATTAAAAACAAAAATATAAAAAAAGGGGAAAAGAGTTCAGTGCCAAATAAAATGAGAAAATAGTGTGAAAATTATTGTATCTTTCGCTCGGTATCGGTGTATCTCTCTCTCCGACTAGTGAAGGGCACATATTTTGGAATATATATATACTCGTATATATATTCTTCTAATCAGCAAACGTCGTAAACTGATAAGCTTTGTGATAACATGCCTTAGTTCTCTTTGCACTTTTCTCGCTCTCCCATTCTCTCGAATTCTCGCATTCTCCGGCCGTACGTAAGAAGGCAAACAGCTGTTGGGTCAAAAAATAATAATAATAATAAAATATATATGTATTTATATATATATCCAAGTTCCAGTCAAAGAGAAGCAGCCGTTTCATTCAAAACAATACAAAAAATTGCAACAAAAATATAAATGAAATAAAAGAAAAGGAATTATTTAAAATTTCTAAAAAAAAAACCGGTAGATAAGAAATAAAAAATATATATAAACCAATACATTTTCACAAAAAACAACAACCATGGGCAGAGATCGGCTACCAGAACTTTTACAGGTAAGTGGAGCAACAAAATAAAAATAAAAACTCAAAATCAAGGGGGTGGTGAGGTAACCCGCTAATGAATTTGCTGGACAGTGGTATAAAATATCAATTTAGGACTAACAAAAATATTTTAAAAAAATATTAAGACTTTCTCAGGTTACTAATCATACAAAAAATAAAGTTTAAAAACGTTTTTTTTATAATTTTATATATTATTGAGAAATAAATACACTAAAGCTATATAGTCCACCGATTTCTTTTGTTCTAAATTACATTATATGTTGACTTAAAAAAAAGAAGGCTTTGTGCAATTTTTCAGCTTAATAGTTTTAAAATAAAGAACAACAAATGGCATAGAAACGAACGGACAGACGGACACACGGACAAGCGGACAGACGATCAAATGGACAAGGTTATACTGAGTCAACTTCTGATATGAATAAACAATATATAAACCTTAAAGAATATATATTTCTTTGATTTAATTAGTGTGCAATTCAGTGATATAGTATTAGAAATTTTTTATTGTTTTTATTTTAAATAAGAGCTTTAAAAACTAAAGGTTTCATATACTTTTCAATGAAAAAGTGCTACAATCATAATATATATATTTTTTTTTCTATAGCATCAAATCATTTAAAGTTTGTATATAAACTATTTAGATTTATTTAAAACAATTCGATAAAATAAATCTTAAAGAAAAGGGTGTATTCTTTAATATTTAATACTCTTTTTAATTTTTCTTTACTTTTTCATTCATGGAATAGTTTTTTCTTTCATGAAATATTTTGTTCTTTCATGAAATATTTGTTTAAATGAAATATTTATTCAATTTATCCTTTAAATCTTTATTTATTTTTATTTTAGTTTGTTTTCGAAAATATATAAATTAGGAAAAATGGAGCAATATTTTAGAGAAAGTATTTGTATATTTTCTTCATAAAAAATCGTATTAAATTCTATTTAATTTCTAATTAATTGTCACAAAAATAGCCTAAACCCTAGTCACTAATAACCCCACTATCTTTTCTATGAGAAACTTTTCAAAATTCCTTGTACTCATTTTAAATTCCGTCACTTTGAATATATTTTATAAAATAAATTTTCAAATTTTTTAAGACACATACATTGGCTACAACATCGCGGTTATTTTTTGTTACTACTGTACGGCCCGGTCTGCTCCTTAACGCTCTCGACTTGAGAGATCGAGGAACGGGAATCGACGAGAATCGAGAGGGGTTAGAAAAAAAAAAAAGAGTGCTAAATATTTATCAGATTGTCCAGAGATAACAGCGATAAAGTAGACCGAAACATCACACTTGCGCCAACCTGCCACCCACCGACAACGGCCCACACATATAGCATTTTTTCGAGGCCTCCCTGCTTGGCGTCGTCCCCCCCGTTTGTACCTTTTTTATTTTTTTATTTTTTTTTATTTAGCACTAAGTGATTTTCAGAACTGAAGTTATTTTTATTGTTCGCTTACACCGCGAACCAGGTTGTAGTCAGCCAAATAACAAAAAGAAAACACTATAACAGAATACAGAAACAACAAAATACAACAAAAAAAAAAAATGGGAAAGAAACCCTTAGTTAAAAACAGCAACAAATAGTAAATAAACTCAAGCAAAGTTGGTAGTTTCTGTACAATTTTTTTTACATTTTTCGCTCAGTTTTTCGCTGCACTTCGTTAAGATCGCATGGACTTATTTCACTTGACTTGAAAAAGATATATTTGAAATTTTGTTTATTTTGTTTTTTTTCTCTGCGTGTGTGTTTTTTTTAGCGAACTCTGAGCACGAGCTCGAATTCATCGTCAAATGGTTCACTGTTTGTTAATGTGTACAGTGGAACCACGGAGTTCATGAACAACAGTAATACCAGCAGTGCCACCAACAACTATACCATTTCATCCACCAACAACAACAATAATAATAATAGTAGCGAAAAGAATAAAGAACGACCTGGCACGAAAATGTCTCAGAATGGAACTAATGTGGATGATATTCTTAGTCCGGTAAGTTTTTTTAATTTATTTTTTAATATTTTATTTAAAGAAATTAATGTGAAGGATACATTTTTTTATTTTATTTTATTCAAGTTTTTAAGGAGATTATAGTTTTTTTTATGGAACAGGCCTAAGGATTCAAATTCCAAATATATTTATTTTTATTTTCCCATTTTCATAAATATTAATACTATTAATATTTAATAGTATTAAAATTAATAGTATAATATTTAATAATACTATTTAAAAAATCTCTAATATTCCCCATATATAATTACATTTTTTTTGTTAAAAAATCGGAGCAAAAAGTCAGAATCCCTGTAGATTTTGTCTCATTTTTTAGGCTACCTTTTTTTTATGAATCAGCTGTATTACTCAATCGCTGTCGCGCGAAAACTCGTGATAAGCGTAGAAAAAAAACCTTTTTTTTTGTTATTTCCCATTAAGTCTGTTTGTTGTGATTACGGAGGTAACAAGCGAAGAGAACAAAACGAGCGAAAGAGTTGGGGGAAAGAGTATTTAAATGGTGATAGTCACGCCCACTTCTAGGGGGGATTTCTCAATTCTTCATAAAAGTAAACAAATAATTCTCGCTTGCTAACTAAACAGATTTTATTTAATGAAGGATATAGCTTTTAAATAGGATAGTTTAACTAAAAAAAAGGTGATATGACTAAGAAATCACCTTGAAGTTGTAAGAACAAACAATGTGATTTATGTTTATGATTTATGTGACATTTAGAGTCAAAGGGAGATTAAAAGGAAGTAACCAATTAGTAGAAATGAGCTCTAATGAGCTATTTAATACAAAAAGTGGCAGATTTATAAATAAATTTATGAAAGGGAAAGGCAACTACAGAACTTTCTTATGAAAAAGAAGCTCAAAACTTTAAACTCAATAAAAATATAAAGATTTTTCCATAGATTTCCTCTAAAAAATCTATATAAATTTGTTAAATATTAATTCTATATTTTTTAGTACTCGGAAATCCGACAGCAACTTGCAGTTATTGCCGCCAATTTGGAGGCAATGAACCGAATGACCCAAACCATCAATCTGCGAACGTTCAACGGTGCGTATACGTTATATTCCAAATATTTCTGATCTAAAAAAATTAAAAAAATATATATATATATATTTTTTAATAAAGAAAATGAAATGGACGAACTGCACAATAAAAATCTGAGAGTGGGAAATCAACTGATGACGCGATTCAAGGACTTCAAGGCGAATCTACCGGCGGAGAATGACTACAGCCTGGAGGCCAGGATGAAGAGGACCCTGTTCTACGGCCTCCATCAGACCTTCATCAATCTCTGGCACAAAAACGAACTGTTCCTGCAAAACTACGAGACAAAGGTCAAGAAAAATCTGCGACTTCACTCGAAAATCAGTAAGCACAATCATAAATCATAAATTCATATATTCATAAATTCATATAAAATCATATATTCGCTTTTAGTCAACTCGGAAGCCAGCGAACAAGAAATCGAGTCACTCATCGAAAACAAAACAACGAAGCTCTTTGTGGACAATGTAAGTACAGTAAACACTCTCGAACGCCAATAAACAAGACAATCAATCGCTTATAAAGGCCTTATCTGTAGGGGCATCTACTCCATAAAATATTTCTTCTCTCGAGTCATAAAATAATAATTATTATTTGGATAAATAAATTAACAAAATAAAACGGTTCTTACCTTTCATTTCTTTACTCTGGTCCTTTGGAGTATCCTTAAAAATCCTTTAAAATAAGTCCTCCAGAAGACTTCCAAATGGTTCCATCCTGAAAGGAAGAAACTGTACTTTTTTTGAAAACAAAAACACTTACCGGCATGTCCTGAATTCACTTTCCCAGTTCCTGCAAGAGACGGAGAAGGAACGACAGACGCTGCGCGATCTGATGGATAGGTTCAATGAGCTGCGCCGCCTGGAGAAGTCCATCGAGGAGGTGCACGCTCTGTTCATGCGCATTCAGACCCTGGTGATGGAGCAGAGCGAGACGATCCAGCGGGTCGAGTTCCATGCCCAGCAGGCGACCCTGCACGTCGACAAGGGCGCCGATGAGCTGGACCAGGCCGAGAAGCATCAGAAGCGGGCGCGGAAGGTTTGGCGATTCTAACAATGCTGCAAAAACCAATTTCATTATTTTTCTTACAGAAAAAAATAATGCTCATTATGATACTAGCGGCCGTTCTAATAGTATTATTCCTTGTTGCTTATTATTTGTGATGCACACGAGACAAACTCCTTTTTTTAATACATTTAAGCATTTAACATAAGTAAATAAACTTGATAAATGATAAAATTAAAGAAAATTTCATTTTTGACGCCGCCATTGGAAAAGTTTAAATCTTTCACGAAGCGTCTGCGAATTTTGGGCAACCCTCTTGATAGGATTGCCGGATCGTTGCAAATGTTAAGTATTACCGTAATATAGTATTATATAATGATTATATATATATATTTATTAAAGTATTTAACATAATAATGTTAAATTATAAATGGAAGACTAAAAATATAATAACTTAATCTTTATTTTTGGTTCCATTGTCGGATTTTATTGTGTTATCGTTTTGAAACATTTATTTTTTTACTAAAAGATATTGTAATTTAATTGTTTGACCTAAAATGCATCTAAAGACATTATTTCTTTTCAATTTTATTAAATACTTTTAAATTTTAATTTAAATATTAATCTTAAAATATAAAAGACTACAAAATATATTAACATTCTAAAATTGAAATAAATAAATGTCTGAATAAATTTGATTTGACGGATAAAATGGCATAAGTAATTGCATATTTATTTATAAATTAATTGTTTATAAAAACAAAAATCAGTAATAGACGTATTTTGATTTTGAATTTGATTTTTTAAATCCTAACAGCCAATCAAAGTTTAACAATACTGAAAAGTATTAACATGCCCCTAACAGCACACAACGAACTGTTAACTAGCTTACTGTTAAGACAACAGCGTGCTGTTAGGAGAACGTCAACATCCCTAGCGTCTATAACTTTTTTATTATAGTCGAACGAGCCAATTTTTCATGTCTGCCTTTTAGGTGAGTGGCCGCAGAACAGTGAATTCGACGGAAACTGATGCCCAGCGAAATGGCGAAGACAGTGGGCTAGATTTGGGCCAAATTGCATCGATCGATCGGGGCGGGGAGGTCGAAAAAAACAAACACTGTCGACAGCGGCGAGCGCCATTTTTTGTGTAGATTCTCTTGAAAGAGACAACGCAGTTTCATATTGCATCCTGATCCTGTTCCAGCGCCAACTCCATTCGACGGAGGAGGACACGGATGTGGATACGGTATATCCCAAGGCGGCATCAAAAATGGAAGAAATGTGCAAACCGCCGGCAGTTTCTTCATCAGAGGAATCCAAACAGCAACCGCAGCAGTCGTCTCATCAGTCCCAGCCGACCCAACAACCATCTGTTCCCAATGGCAAGGGCGTTCACTTCAAGCTCCTGCCGAGCATCCAGCAAGCCGAGCCGGAGGAGGAGCTCCTCGGCTCCGTTACCATGCACAACTGCCCCGGAACGCGGGCCAGTGCAAGGGTCATTCAGAAAATGAAGCAGGACCAGACCAGGCCGATGACACCGCCGCCCAGCGAACGGGAGCTGTCCAAGAAGGAGGAGAAGGCCGCCCAGAAGACGCCGTCACAGCTGAAGGCCGGCAACGGCAAGACCACATGGACGAACATCGAGCGGAACTGCTTCTTCGATGCGCTGAACGAGTTCGGCAAGGACTTTGAGGCGGTGGCCAACTGCATCAACGCCAAGCTGAAGCGCCGCAACGCCACCAGCGACTACAGCTTCAAGACCAAGGACCACGTCCGGCAGCACTACTACCAGACCTATCACAAGATCTGCAAGTATGTGCGCTACTCGGAAGGTAAGAGCTCTGAGTTCCGCGAACTGAGCGGGATAATCCGGGCAAGATTTGCTGACTCTTTGATGTACTTCTGTTTGTTTGTGGAATTTAAAGACTTGGCATGGCAACAGCTACCATTCCGTTGGGTTTATTTATTTTTTAATTAAAAAAAAGGTCTTCGGAAAGGGAAGCCTTTATTTTTGTTTACTTTCCTTTTGAAATCAAAGATTGGTGGAGGAATATTCGAGAACTGTCTTAAAAAATAAAAGAGAGCTAATCATAAATATTATTATTTAATAATTAAATGAAGAAAGTATTTAATTATTAATTTTTAAACAGAATTAAATGGAAAAGAAAGGATGAAAGTCAAGTTTAGACTCAAGATTCTTAATCTTTTACTTGGCCACTTGATGGATTTGTTATTTAAAATATTTTTAGTGAAAATCAATCCTTAGAATGTCAGTAAATCTATAATCTATAATGTATAAGTACTAATTTTAAATAAAAAAATATTTTAGAGTTAAAGAAGCCCGCCCAGGAGCTGTACACTCTCATCAATTATGGAGAAATGCGTCGCAAGCTGACCTTTCTCACGGAGAAGCACTTCATGAAGATGAAGCAGCTGGTCTACCAGGGCCAGATCATGGTGCGATCCAAGGGCAAGAACATAAGGATCAAGACGCCATCCTGCAAGGCCCTGCGTCGCTTAAACCAATTGGATGGTGAGTCCAGGAACTCCATGAGGAGAACCAGTTTCCAACTCATTCTTCATCTCTTGCAGACAGTTTGGAAGACATTCGGTTGCCCAGCAAGGTGGAGGTGGTGGTGACGCCCGCCAACATGGAGTCCTTTGGCAGGGTGCAGTCTCTGGCCCAGAATCCTCGCGGCAGGATCATAGTGCCACTGCACAAGAAGCTGATCAGCTTCATCAAGACTTTCGAGTTCAAGTGGCGGAGCGAAAGCCAGCGGTTGAGCGAGGAGAAGTCTGCCTACATATCCAGTGTAGCTGCTGCCGCCACTACCTCCGCCACCACTGCCACTACCTCCTCCACCACTGCCACAACCTCCTCCGCCGCGGCTGCAACCTCCTCCACTGCCACAACCTCCGCCACCGCCACTACAACAACGAACTCCACCAGCAGTACCGCCTCTCCAGCCGCAGCTCCTTCCACGAACAACAACAACAACGAAACCGAGTCCAACACCCCCGCCCCGTCACTGGATCCGCTGCTGTGCTTCCAACCGCGACCTGGAGTGACCATCCATCGGCCCCTGCTCAGCATCACGGCCTATCTGAGCAGCGTCAACATCTGCCTGACGGCCTACGAGGAGCGCATGGGCTTCAAGGTCCGCAGCGAATCGCTGGCCAACGTGCCGGGTGTGCCGGTGGCCACCAGCAAGCGGCCGAGAACTGAGAGCGGCTCCGAGAAGCGCTCCCCCGAGGCCAAGAAACCCAAGTCCGGAGCTAGTCCGGCACTGGAAAAGAGCCTGGACGAAGGAGGCGGAGGAGTAGGTGGGCCAGTAGCCGAGGAGAATCATGCCAAGGTCGAGAGCAGCAGCGGCGATGAACTGGGCGAGGAGATCCTCGAGTTTCTTGCCGGCGGCGAGGGAGCAGTTGCTGCCACGACGGAAACAACGGAAGCGGCAGAGCCTGTTCCGGCTACCCCAGCCTCTGCAGCTCCAGTTCCAGTTCCAGCTGTTGTGCCACCACCACCCCCACCCGCTCCACCTGCTCCGACAGCAGCAGCATCCACTCCCACCGTCTCCCGCGCCAAACGCAAGGAAGCCAAGGAGGCGGCGGCGGCCGCCCAGGCGCGCAACTTCAGGCCCCTGCTCAGCGACGACATCCTCAAGCGGATACGCCGCGGCTGGACGGTGTCCAACGCAGCGGACATCACCATCGGGGATCTGTATGTGGTGCTGGGCCAGGACTCCAAGCTGGAGCTGGAGTACTACTGGTGTGAGATCGAGACGACGAGTGTCCCATCCGTTCCTTCCGCCTCGGCGTGCAGCAATTCCAATAGCACCTCTACATCCTCGCCAGCAACCAGCTTGCTGCCGTACAATCCCAACGACTGTGATAGCGTGGAGCGCGTCAAGGCCGTCACCACGTCGACGGTGAGCAACCGGCTGAAGCATCTCCTGATGGTGGCCAATCTCAGCGAGCGTGTCCGCCGGCGGCAGTGCACCTGCGGGCACACCTGCGACCGCAAGCGGGATCTGATGAGCAAGGCGCAGCAGCTGGCCGAGGCGGCGGCCGCCGCTGGCGTCAACTCGGGCATGGATGGCAATTTCCGGACACCGATGCTGCCGGTGCGACGACCCATCGGCAACATCATTGATCCTGTGCGGCAGTTAACGGCGGTAAGTCCGGGATTTCCTTGCTTTTCATTCTCCACTATAGTGTATGTCCTCCCGAACAGCTCACCCGCCAGAAGCTCCGCAGGCAGGTGCTCGTCCAGCGCCGTCTACTGCCGCCCGGATCTCTGGGCGCTCGTCCGTACGATATGCTCAGTGTCCGGCAGCTGCACAGCGGTCTCTTCCAGCCCATTGATCGTATCGGTGGCGACACTGCCTCCAGCGGCATAGGCAGCTCCGTTTCGTCCTCTCCCTCGCCCTCGGTTGGCTCCGTCTCCACCACCAGCCAGAGCCAGGCGGGCAGTGTCCTCCAGGATAGCCAGGAGAAGGAAGAAGAGCCGGCAGCCCTGCTGGCGGAGAATCTGCCGCTCACTGAGACCTTGCAGGGCGGCCGGGATATGCCCAACTTGGATATCTTTGGGACTGCCACATCCCCCAGCAGCGGGAATAGTTTCGAGATCCTAGAGCCAGATGAGAGTAATAGAACTGAGAATAATAGACTTGGAAAGGTATTAATCAATGTGTTGTCTCTTCCAGCTCAAGACATCTTCCAGGGCAGCGTGAGTCCGATGCACTTGCTCCGCGATTCCACGTCCAATGCCCGTTGGCTGGAGGACAACATCAACGACTTCTCCCTCACATCGCTGCTGGGCCACTTGGAGGAGATAGACGCAACCAGGGATATATTGGTGAGGATTCTGATTTATTTTTTAAATAAATTTTATTGAAAAATCTTTTGTTTTTTAGGATCCATCGTCGAGCATGTCGGTGATCAGTGAGAGTAGCGTGGACTTTCGGCACAAGTTCCAGGAGATTGCCGCCCTTCTCCAGCAACAGGAGAAGGATTAGCAGTGGGAGGGTATTCTACCAGGCGTGCCTCCATTGAAAAAGTTTCCTTTTATTTTCATTTGTTTATCTTTTTATCTTTTTTTTTTTTTAATTTCGAAAACGAAAGTACTTCCAGAATGCACACATTTTTTTTTTTTTTAATTTAAAAACTCATCGATATTACTCATTACTCAGAGATGAACCTATATGTCATACCGAATCAGAGAAACCTATGTTTTAATGCGACCTCTTGTGATCTGTATATAGTATATAGACGTATGTCCCGATATCTCTATATGTCTCTATATCTTACTCTCATTTTATGTCTGCCAAGTATTAGCAAACACTCACATTATCCAATCCGTATATATATACTATATTTTATTTAGAATTAACACGTATTTATTTAAAATTAACATTTATGTTTCAAAAGTGGAAAGAGCATCTTTTTTTTTTTTATTTTTCAGTTTCATGTTTTGTTTTCTCACTCGCTCACACACACTCGTTCCGTACTCCTCTAAGTGGTTACTTGAAAACAAAAATATTTATTTTTTTTTTCGCTTATTTTTATTTTTATTTTTTAGATTTTAGAACATGAAATATTAATCAGAACTTCCATTGGTTTAGAGATTATTCTACGTAGAATAGCGTCCCGAGAAAGTAAATAATTTTTATAAAAAATAGCATCCAATCCAAAAAAGACTGGAAGGATTTGTGTTGAACCATTAGCTTCCCGATATCCCTAGATCTGATCCCTTGTATATGCGATATAGTAGAAATATTTAAACTGTAGGTGCGCGATCAGAGAACGAACCATTAATCCACAGATCCAAACGAATAAATTAATTGTTTTAATAAAGAGAACAAAAAATAAAAAATAAAGAACAAATACAAAAACTCGTATTAAGGACAATTGTTTTTAATAAAAGTAAGCTTAGTCATAAATCTAAAAGATTGCAATGGGTTTTATTTGGAAAAGCAAAAGCTTCCCAAAAACTGGAAACTAAAACTCGTAATTTAAAATTTAAATTAAAAATTTAATTAAAAACTAAGTAAGAAAGATAATACAGAGGCGAGATAACGATTAAAATTAGTTTTTAAATCTATGACTAATGTTCTCTCAGCTCTCTTTTTTGGTTCAATATGGTTATGTTGGGAATATGGAAAACGTGTGGGGTGGGGATGTCTCTCAAGTCTTCACTTTCAGCTCCATCCAGTCCTTCTTTTTGATCTTTCCACCGCTGCCGCCTCCGCCGCCGCCATTCTTGTGCGACTGGATGTGGAGGGTGAGGGAGACCTGGCGCTTGAACGTCTTGCTGCACTCCGGGCACTCGAACGGACGATCGCTGCTGTGGACGAGCATGTGGCGGTTGAGCTCAGTGGTGGTGCCGAAGCTCCGCTTCTGGCAGACCAGGCACTGGTGCGGCTTCTCCTGGGTGTGGCTACGTTTGTGGGCAATCAGATTGCTCGAATAGCGAAAGGTACGTCGGCAGATATCACATTCGTGCGGCTTCTCGCCGGTGTGGGTGAGCATGTGCTTCTTGTAGCCCGACTTCTGGGTGAGTCGCTTGCCGCAGACGTCGCACTCGAACGGCTTGATGCCGCTGTGGGTCAGCAGGTGGGTGCGCAGCGACGACGCCTGCCGGTACACCTTGCCGCAGGTGGGGCATGTGTTAGGATTGTTCGGATCGTGCAAGGTGGCATGGCCGTCGTGGGCGTTCCGGGTCTTGAAGGACTCGCCGCAAATCTGGCAGACATACGGCTTCTCGTCGCTGTGCAGCTGCATGTGGTACTTGAAGGAGTTGCTGGTGCTCAGTTGCTTTTCGCAAATCTGGAAGACCGAGCGAGAAATAGAGGGGGGATCTTTGGAAAAGGGATTCCTTCACTTACCTTACACTTCAGGGAGGGATTAGTGGTCTTCTTGCGACGGCCCCTGTTGGCCGAAGGCTTCGCGGTGGTGGGATTAGACGCCTGGGGCTGTTCTTCCACCGGTTGGCGGGCTACCTCGAAGGGATCTTGGGTGTCTTCCTCCTCCATGAAGAGGTGGCTCTGGCTGGTCTCCTCGATGATGACGTCCTGCACTTCGTGGACCTCTAGGTCCGCAATGCTTCGCTTCCATAGCTTGGCTGCCAGCTCCTCCTCCACCTTTATTTCCAGATCATCCTGGTGCCCGGTTTCGTCCTCCACCACAAAGGCACCTTCCTCATGGTCCAGTTCGTGATCCCGGCTCTGCTCCTGATCCTGGTCTAGCACAAACTCACTGTCCAGGTCAGGTTCTGTCTGGGCTTCCGCATCGTCATCCTCCATATGGTGCTCCTCGTCCTCCTCCTCCATCACATAGAAATATTGCTCCTTCTCCTTCAGATCGTCATGACGTTGTCGTAGAAGCCCGTCCGTCTTCAGGGCGGCGCGCTTGAACTCCCAGAAACGGCGCAGCTTGGTCGCACACACCTGGCATATGTGCTGGGGCAGGAAGTCCTCCGCCTCCACGAGCTTCAGGCCACTGCAGGAGCTCAGAACCTTGGCCAGAGTCGTCAGTTCGCCGGAAATCAGGTGCGGCTTGAAGAGTGGCAAGCAGTTATCCGATAAGATATTGCACACACGGCACAGTTCTGATTGCTCCATGCTGGGCAACTTAGAGGGGGCCTACTGCCACTTTTCAGAATTAAATCCAAAACTGAATGGGATTCGAAGCGTCCTGTTATTTTCTTATGTTGCCACCTAGTTGAGAAGAGTTGCCAGATGGGCGGCTGATAAAAATACTACAAACTAAAAGTTAAAAATTGAATAAAAACTAACTGATAATTACTAAAATATATATTCTAATATTATTTTTTACAATATATTTGAATATTAAGTATTTAAATCTTGTTAATATAAAAATACAATGGAGTAAATCACTGTGGCTAATCACCACGTGCTAAATGTACTAACGCCAAGTAGGCGACGTTTGATAATAACCTAACGCCCCCGTGCCGGTTTGTAGGTTGAAAGTTATTTTTTATTGGGATTTTGTACGAATAAGTCGTCACGACTGGGCAGGAAACGGGCGAAACGGGATACCGCGATTAGAGACCGTGATCGAGACCCAGAGGCACTACCATGGCACCACCACCCACAATCATCCAGCTGCTGCGCAGCGTTAGCTCGCCCCGCGTTCTCACATCGATCCGCCAGTACCAGAACCTCAGGTCATTGGGTAATCAACCTCATCGCGGTGCCATCTCGCCAACTGGTGTTGCAATGTACCGTGCCGTACGCGGCTATAGCAGCACAACCAACAGTAAGTACTCCATCTCCGTCAATGATTCATTCAATTTCAACCAAAAAAAAATATGCATTTTTTTTGTAGAACAGGAAACTGCCGAAACTGGAACGGCCACTGGCAGTTCAGCTGCAGCCAGTAGTGGCGATGAATCCTTGCTCACAAACACACCACTGCTAGCTAAGCTCTTCCCGCAAACAGCTCCCGAAATGGACAGCGACATGGCCAAGGAGCGTAAGCAGCGCGATGAGGAGGAGGCCAAGGAGAACGAGCATGCCTGGAAGCGTATGAAGCTAGGGTAGGCTACATCATATCCCTGTTCGTGCCTTCTATATCCATCAATTTTACTTGCAGCTTTGCCATCTTCGGAGGCGGTGGCCTGGCCGCCGGCCTTTGGGCCATTTATGAATTCGGAAAGCCCGAGGTCGATCCAAACGGACAGACCATCGAGGACGAGTTCACACAGAAGCCGCTGCTGCAGCAATATTTACAGCGTATGTGGAAGAGCATTCACTACTACCAGAAAATGATCCAAGAACCGTCGCGCGACAAATTATTGCCCGATCCGCTCAAGCATCCGTATATCCAGCCAAAGTATACGCTAGTCCTGGAAATGAAGGATGTGCTGGTGCATCCCGATTGGACATATCAGACCGGATGGCGTTTCAAGAAGCGTCCCGGC
Source organism: Drosophila monieri (assembly GCA_035047585.1). Lineage (NCBI taxonomy): Eukaryota > Metazoa > Arthropoda > Insecta > Diptera > Drosophilidae > Drosophila > Drosophila monieri. The sequence goes on along the minus strand of JAWNPJ010000061.1, from coordinate 4,882,298 downwards.
GTTGATCACTTCCTGGCCGAGTGCGCCAAGGACTTTGAAATAGTGGTCTTCACTGCCGAACAGGGCATGACCGTGTTCCCCATTTTGGATGCCCTCGATCCCAACGGATATATCATGTACCGTCTGGTCCGTGATGCAACGCATTTCGTTGACGGACATCACGTCAAGAACCTGGATAATCTGAACAGAGATTTGAGAAAGGTTGGGGGTCGATATATTCTTTTTTTTTCGACTTGAATCTTTAAATCTTAATTATTATTCTTATTTTTAGGTGATTGTTATTGATTGGGATTCGAATTCCACAAAGATGCATCCGGACAACACGTTCGGCATCACACGCTGGCATGGGAACGACGACGACAGCCAGTTGCTAGACCTCATTGCCTTCCTTAAGAGTTAGTCCTTGAAACTAGTGCGATCCTTCCTCCACTCTAATCCCTTTCATTTCTTTCAGTTATTGCCCAGAATAATGTGGACGATGTGCGTGAGGTGCTGCACTATTACCGCCAGTTTGACGATCCGGTGAACAAGTTCCGGGAGAACCAGCGCAAGCTGGCCGAACAGATGCAGGAGGCGGAGCGCATGGAGCAGACAAAGGCCAAGCCGATGGTCAAGCAGTGGTCGCGCGGCATTCTGGGGCGTTAGTAGTTGAATATTGCCAATAATGCCATACATTAACACACAAAAATGATTAAAAAAGAAAAGATCTACACAAAAAATAACCACAACAAGTGTATTCCAAAACAAGAGAGCCCCCAAAACCTTCCTTCCACGAAAGAGTGCATCCAAAATAGTATCCCCATCAGTATCCTCCCTCCCCCCAATATGTAGGTGAGATGATCGGAATGGAGCACGCGTACACATCTCATTTAAGCCCACAGACCTGCAGCCAGAGAGCAGAAGTGTTGATTTTTTAATACATTTTTTTTGGGATAAGCTATACGAATGTTTTTGTTTTAAATAAATCACTAAACTTGCTTGTTTTTGTTGTTTGGCAATGTGAACTTAATATTATTAATATTATTATGTAGAAACGAAAACCAAACAACGGCTAAAAGCTAAACCAAAAACAGAAATCAGGTGTTTTATTTCCTCTAATCCCTTTACGAAGTTCTTCCTTTTTTTTGTATCGTTATCTTATCGAAATGCTTTTTGGATAAGAGCTAGTTTTTTAAGTAAAATAAAAAGCAATTGTTCTAAAAAACTGTTGAAATTTATTACCATTAGCATTGCCAATAAATAATTACTTAAAGCCAAGGACACTAAGCTAAAAATATTAATTACAATCGAATAGAACAACTATTTACAATTAGGATTACAATTTATTACATGTACATGGTACAGTGTCCGTTTTCATTCATAATCCTAGAACCTGTCCCACCCATGTCCCTATATATATATATATTTATATACCTAGTTTTTAGCAGAAGTGGAGAGCTATATACAATATATTCCGAGTGTATAATTGTCGGCATAATTGAAGGAAATATATTGTATATAGCTGGTCATTGTAACAAAGTGTGTACATTATATATAAATATATATATATATATATCTTAGATATCCTTGCATGATTGTTTAAAAAAAGTCTTAAAAATAGTTGTCGAAAAGCTAGTCCCGCTTAGAGAACCACCACTACCTTGGATGTGGAGACCGGCTGTTCAGGTACATCGCTCCCACCGGCGCCACCGACGCTGCCGCTGCCGCTGCCAGCCATCCCCTTGCGACGCAGATCGATGTTGTGGGTGCCCGTGGATCCGGACTGCACCGGCTGCTCCTTGTTGTGGACACGGAGGTGGCTGTTCAGGCGCTTCTTTGTGGGAAAGGCCTTTATGCAGAAGTCGCACTTGAACGGCTTTTCCCCGGAGTGGAGGCGGACGTGGGCGTTGAGGTTGCTGGTGAAGGTGAAGGCGCGTCCGCAGATGTGGCACTTGTGCGGCTTGGCGCCGGAGTGGACCAGCATGTGCTTCTTGTAGCCGGACTTCTGCGACAGTCCCACGCCACAGATCTCGCAGGTGAAGGCCTTCTCGCCGGTGTGGCTAATCTTGTGCTGGCGCAGCGACGACGAGTCGTAGTAGGCCTTGTCGCACAAATCACAGGCATAGGGACGCTCCCCGGTGTGGGTGAGCTTGTGACGTCTCAGGTGATCGAGGGCCGCATAACCACGTCCGCACTGGTCACACGTATAGGGCTTCTCGTCGGCGTGGTTGCGCTTGTGGGCCGCCAGACTGGAGGTGGTGCGATAGTACCGGCCGCAGATGTCGCACTGGTGCGGCTTGATGTTGGTGTGGGTGAGCATGTGCTCCTTGTAGTTGCGCAGATGCTTCAGCCGCTTGCCGCACTCCTCACACTCGTAATGCTTCTCGTCCACATGGGTGCGCATGTGCTGGTTGAGGCGGCACAGCTGCCGGAACCCCTTCTGGCAAACCTTGCACACGTGCGGCAGTGCCTCGTTTGTACTTGTCGGCACCGAGTCCAGTGACTCCTCCACGAAGTCCTCCTCGCACACCTCCTCGGTTATCTGCAATTACAAGCCAGGATTATAATCAGAAGATTCGGAAAAGGATACCCGTCATACCAAATGCTCTCCGGTACCGTTCTCGTCCATTTCGAGAGTCTCTTCGGCGATCACCTCGTCGCTGGGTATCACAATCATCTGGGCGTGGATTATCTCGCCGCCAGTGGCCGACTCGTCCATCACCTCGATGTCATCCTCCTCGGCAATCATCGTCTGGTACTCATCCTTTAACGTAACGTACTCTACGTTCGCCGTCTGGTACTCGTGGACGCTCTCGAGGATCAGCTGCTCCTCCTTGAGCCCGGCCAACTCCTGCTCGGTCACCTCCTCAATGACGTACTCCTCCTCGTCCTGCGTTATTTCCATTATGGCACCCAGCTTATGCTCTCCCTCCAACTCCCCCTCGGTCAACTGTCGTGAGAATTATGGTTTTAATTAATGCGATTGTAATGGTGTTGTATGGTGAATATGCGGGTGTGAGTTTTAGGTCGTCTATTGGAAAATGTGTTGAATGTGTGGCTAGCCACGAGTATGTATATTTACAATGCTTGCATCCTGGTCTTCGCCGAGCATTTCGATCATCACGTACTCCTCGTTCTCATCGGGCAACGTTCCCGTTTCGGGAAGTTGTTCCGCTGCCGACATATCGGCTTCGTGATGGAACTGATCGGTTTTCTCATGACTTCCATGGACGTCCAGGCCGAGGCGCAGCAGCTCGTCGGAGTCGAGCACCATACGCTTGAAGTTGAAGGCCTGCTCCAGGAGCTGCAGACAGTGCATGCAAATATGCTGGGGCATGGCGGCGCCGTCCTGCGGCTCGAAGGACAGGCCGGAGCAGTAGTTCAGCATGCTGGCCAGCGTAGTAGTGCCCTCGGCAGGACCCAGCTCGATCTCATCCTGCAGCGCCTTGTGCTGCTTGCAGGCTCTTGTACAGGTGCGGCAATTTAACACCACGCCCGCCTTGCCGCTCATTATTGTCGTCCTGGATGGGAGTTTCTCGATTTTCATTCAGTGACGCCGCTACTTCAGATCGAGCACCGGCAAACGAAAATAAAATAATAAAATAAGACAGTTTCTTTAAAATACAAAAGTGCCAAACAGTGATAGTGTGGCCAGATGGTTGATATTCATTAATTAGAGATGGGACTATATTCGATTAATTTTTATTTTAAATTTTGAAATGTATTTTCCAAATTTATTTCTTTTTAATAATGTTAAAAATCTTTTAAAATTTACCGTCTTTTAAATTAAATAGTTCATTACTAAAGAGTTTGTCAATTAAATATATTTTTCAAAGCTTCTAATATAAGTATACGCAATTTGTGTTTTAAAGCAAAAATTTGCATTTTAATTATCTGAAAAAATTTAAAACTAAGAGCAACAACTAAAAATCAACAAAAAAACCATTTTTTTTAATAGAAAACATAAAAATGTCGATACTATCGAAACAGCCCACGATCTTAGGGGGTTGCCAGATGACTGGCAAAAGTCTGACGCTTCTCGAGGGTTGCCATTCGTCAAACTTTCACAGTTATTCAAATTCAAACCTGAAAGGTGGAAGCATCAAGAAATTTGGAAATAATTGTAAAATTTATTACATTTCGAGATGTCAATTGCCTCTAAGCAAAGCAAGGCTGCTGCCGGCGGCTCAGACGATTGCGTCATCGTCAACCAACCAACTATGGAGGCGCATAAGCTGTGGATCCACTGCAACCGCTGCTACGAACTGTATGCGCGCAAGAAATTCAAGCTCTTCCTTCTCGCCTGCCACCATGTGTCCTGCGAGAAGTGCGTGAAGGTGTGTGTGGGTCGTACCCCGAGCGATGCACTCATCTACCAGTGCCCCATCTGCCGCAAGGAGGTGCGCGGTCGCGAGGTGGGCAACAACATGCCCAGCGGCATCAAGATGCTCTTCCATCCGGAGCCCTGGACGCTCCACAACGATTTCATCGAGACCTTCCAGGAGAGCAACAGTCGTCACATTGCCAAGTTCAAGGAACGTCAAGTGCGTATCTCACCTAGTGACACGAGACATAAACTTAATCCTTGTTTTTTAGGAGAAGCTGGTCGCCAAACTGGCCAAGGATATCGAAATGACTAAGGCCATCTGCCAGAAGCGTTACATCGAGATGAAGCACCTGGCCGTGGAGCGCCGCAAGGCCTTTCTTCGTCAGCGCCAAATAAAAGTGGCACTAGCCAACAAGAAGAATGAGCAGTCCCTGTAATATTCCTCTACTCAAACTCTACAAATCCCATAACTCAAAAATTGTATTTCCCACAGAATGCTTATGAAGAAGAAGGAGGAGCTTAGGAAGAAGCAGCTCTTAGCTGCAGCCTCCTCCTATAAATCTGGCTCCCAAAAATCGAAGTCATCCCAACGCAACCAGCGATCAAGATCCTCCTCACCGGGCCCGAGTACCTCGAAGGGAACTGCCAAACGCAAGGTTACTGGGTTTATGCACCTGTCCAATCACTCCTTCGACCTCTAAGAGTCTCTCCGAGCTTTATGTCCTCTTAATAATCAATTTAATGAGTTTAAAAAGTTTCTTGTTAACTTTAACACTTTGTTTATGTAATATTTTCAATTTAGCAACTTTTGCTGGCCTCAATTGTACTTAACTTGATTTACTTTTCGTAAAAACTTTCTCAAAACAAGTAACTTATAATTAAACACAGATTTAATTCATATTTAGTTATGGTTTTGAAGCAAAGAATACAATGTAAGCACCTTTTTTGACTTTAAAATACTCTTACTTCAATAAAAATTTCAATCGTTACTTTAAATCCTCTTTAATTTATTTATTATTAATCTAATTTAAAAAAAGAAATAATTTTTTTATCAACAACTTGCTGCTAATTTTCTTACGTGTAGAGTAAACTTTCTCCGAGTAGTATTTTTCCGCCTATGTGGCAACTCTGTCGCATAACGGCATCTTTCAGACAACAAAGAATTTATTTTAAAAAAATCACAAAATACACTTAAAAAGCTATAATCTAGGTGTTGCGCATGCGCTCTATGGGTTCCCGGGGTCGGATGCGATAGCGCTTGCAGGAACTGGACGGCGACATTGGACTGCAGTACTGATTATCCAGCGTTTGGGTGCGCTTGCGCTTCAGACTCTGAACATCCTCCTCCTTGTCGGTGGAATCGCCCCGCGATGGACGCACCAGGGATCCAGCAATGGAGGCACACCGCCGGATCAGGGAACCGCCAGCGTTCTCCTTGTTGGCATCCCTCTCGCCGCGCAGGCTGGCCGGCAGCCGCATCATGGAGCTCATCCGGGACCAAATGCTTCCGGTTCCCGGCTCCTGTTTCTTCTCATTCCGCGTGGACGCATTGGTGGGCAGGAAGATCTCATCCTCGTCGTCCTCGGGCTCTACGGCCATATCCTGGACGCCGCTAAAGGCCTTCGCCTGTCGACACTCCCGCAGCGGAGGACGCGGCTTGGGTCTGGCCACGACCAGGTCTTTTTTGGCCTCTGTCTCCTTCTTGGGCGAGAACTCGCCGGTCAGTTGGCGCGGCACAATCGTCTGGCGCCGGCGCTCTGGACGCTCTGGCGGCGTTCCCGGATTCGGGGTATAGTAGTCCTCTCTGCTCTCCTCCTCGTTCTCCTTGTTATCCTTCGGCCCTGGAGTCTCAAATTTGATCTGTTTCTTGTTTATTCCAGTTCCCGCCGACACACGAATGGGTGTACCAGGTGGCACATGCACTTCGGCCGACTGGGAGGTGGACCGAATGATCTCGACGCTCTCGCAGGTGTTATAGACCGTGGAGGAGCTCTCCCGGGTGATTATGATGGACTCGGTGGTCAGTTTCTGGGCCGAGAGCAGGATCTGCCTAGTGTGCTGTTGGGACTGCGACGAATTGGTGGAGACCTGGACCGCCGAGGCGCTGGATTCGCTCTGGGTGCGTCGCATGGCTGGAGAGAGGCGCAGATCCAAGGCGGAGGATGCAGCTCCCGGTCCAGCCCCGACCGCCTGGTCGGTGGTTGAGTAGTTGTTGTGATCGCTGAGGTCCAGACGCACCCTGCGCTGCCCCAACATTCCGCCGTGCTCCACGAACGCCTTCTGGATGCTCTTCGACATGACCTGCCGCAGCGGAGTCACGGCACTCATCTTGCTCCGCGCCCCCATCTTCCAGGCCCTCTGCTGCAGGGGCTGCTGCTGCTGCTGTTGGTGCTGGTGGGGATTAGGCTCGATCGCTGGACTGGGCTCTTCGTGGTAGATGCTCGAGACATAGCCCCCGCCGGAGGCATTAAACGTTATGGGCTCCTTGGGCTTGGCAAACATGGACTCCACCTGGAGTGGCGTGGACGTGGTGCGGATCACCTTTCCCTTTTCGGAAATGCCACCCATCTGGCCGATGGAGCGGCGTATGGAACTGTTGCTGATCGAGGAGAGATTCCGGATGGAGGAGACACTGTCGCTGATGTACTCCTCGTGGGTGATGCTTCGCTTGGCCTTCCAGCGCATGTTGAACAGCGATATGGGCGTCACGGCCGGCGAGGTCTGTGTGGACATGGTGGTGCTAACGACGACGGCCGGCGCCTTCTTCACGGTGATCTTGGAGGCTTCCGTGTCGCAGGTGAGGTCACTAGATCCCGAACAGTCCTGCTGCTGATCGGCACACTTGCTGAACTCTCGCAGATCGTCGATCCGGGTGTAGTTGCGCTGGCATTTCCGGCACCGCAACGGCAGGTGGCAGGCCTCGATGTGGGCCATCAGCTCGCCGTGCATCTCCTCGCGGAGCAGCAGTGGCCGTCGCTCGCAAATCGGACAAAATACATAGATGGTGGTCACCCCCGGCTCCATCTCCAGACGGTGCTCGATGATTCCGCCAGCGGAGTAGGAGGTAGTGGAGGATGTGGATGACGAGGAGGTGGAGGAGGAGCTTTCCCCGGAGGAGTTGCTCGCCGGCAGAGCCAACGATTCCCGCACAGCAATGGCGTGGGTGTTGAACTGATGCTTCTGCCGGCACTTGCCGCAGCAGAAGACTCTCTTGCAGATGTGGCACTTGCCCTGGAATGGGATTTTTATGATTTGTGGAGAATCAGGACGTGTCGGGGACTTCCAGGCTCACCTCGTCGGGCAGTGTCATGACAAAATTCTGGAAAATGGACATCACTAACTTTCAAAACGCAAAAAACTCAACCTCACAACTGTTACACACACACACACACACCCTGGGGGAATAACTGTTTTCCGGATACACCTAGGTATGGGAGTTACGAAAAGTCCCAAGTCCATGGGGCCCATTTAGCGATACTACTATTATATAGAGATTTGTTTTTAAATATAAATATTAATATATTTTTGAGTAACTTTTTGTAAATTAAAGATTTAAAGCATGTTTTTTGTTTTTAATTCTTAAGTTTTCTTTTAAAAATCTATTAAAAATCTACTTATTTTTTAACTTTATTTAATTTTATTTATTATCAGCTTGTCAAAAATTGTTTACAACTATAAATATTAATATATTTTTAAGTAACTTTTTGAAAATTAAAGATTTAAAGCATGTTTTTTGTTTTTAATTCTTAAGTTTTCTTTTAAAAATCCATTAAAAATGTAGTCTATATTCGTACTTCTTTATTTTTAAATTTAATAATGATTTTTTCTTAGTTTATTATTATTGTAAAAATTAAAACAACGTTTCAAAAATACTGGGATTTATTCGAAATATTTTATTTAAAAATCATTTTGTCAAAAAACATTGTAAAAAATTGTATATATTTTTAATATTTAAAATTCTTCCTAATAAGGCACAAACATTAAGATATATATTATTTATATATTTAATATTTAAAAAATTATTATATTTTTTAGTAAAATGAGGTAATAAAATCATTTTTCAGAACAATAGTTCTAATAATTAGGGAAATATGAGCTTAAAAAAGCCTTTTTTAAAAATAATAAATATTTAAAATTTAAAAAATTATATTATATATTTAAAAGACTCTCTTTTGGAATCAAAATGTATTAAGGATTAAGTTTAAAAATGGTAATTAAAAAGCATAATTAATTAAGAAGAGAGCAGAGACCACCCACGAGAAGTTGAGAAGAAAATGTGAGCCCCTTGGCTAGAATTTAAGAAATCGGAGATGCCATTGATTTTCGGAATAAATATTTAAGAAGCTAAAAAAAAAAAGAAGGAAACTAAAAACCAAAAGCAATATCAGAATAGAAGCTATCAGACCACGAGAAGTTGAGAAGAAAATGTAGGAGCCATGGTAGGAGCCAAAAAATTATATTATATATTTAAAAGACTCTCTTTTGGAATCAAAATGTATTAAGGATTAAGTTTAAAAATGGTAATTAAAAAGCATAATTAATTAATTAAGAAGAGAGCAGAGACCACCCACGAGAAGTTGAGAAGAAAATGTGAGCCCCTTGGCTAGAATTTAAGAAATTGGAGATGCCATTGATTTTCGGAATAAATATTTAAGAAGCTAAAAAAAAAAAAAAATTAAACTAAAAACCAAAAGCAATATCAGAATAGAAGCTATCAGACCACGAGAAGTTGAGAAGAAAATGTAGGAGCCATGGTTTGTGAATTAAAAAAAACTGGAGGCCCTAAATAAATATTTAAGGCATCACAATAAGAAGCAGTAGCAGCTTAAAAATAAATTCATAAAACTGTGACTTCAAACATCAATAATTTAGAAAAAAAAAAAAATAGTAGAAAAAAAGCAAATTAGAGGTCAAGGGGGCACTTCACGCTGTTGTACATCAGGTCGAAGAGCTTCTGGAATGCCCTGGGATCCTCGTAGACCTGGAAGCGGCGCCGGATGAAGGTGCACAGATCCTGGCCCTCGTCGTCCAGGATGTTCGGCACGTAAATGATGCCATTGAGGATGAACTTGACCTTGGCGGTGAAGAGGCGCTCGCGCTTGCGCTGCTGCCGGGTGAAGAACTTGTTCCGGATCACCTGCCGCAAGTCATCCGACCAGATGCGCTCCATGCTTTGCGGCGCCATGCCGATGATGCGCAGCTCGATGGCCTCGTGCGGTTCACTCTGAAAGGTGGTTTCCATTAAAACACAAATCTTCCAACAATAATCTCTAGAAGCTCACCCTAAAGTCCGGCTTACAGACGTAAAGCTGGCTGGGATTGTAGGTGAGATGCTCGATGCCAGAGTCCAGGAGGCGCACCTCAATCTTCTTGCCGTTGGCATCGACGCTGTTGACCAGGACACGCTCGTACCGACCCATATTCTTGACGACAACGACGTCGCCGTTCTTGGGATTGAGGTGCTTCTCGCGGTGCTTCTCTTCCTCGTAGTAGAGCTGCAGTTCCTGGCTCAGCTTGGTCATCGGAGTGCGTAGGAAGTGGGCCGTGACAGGATGCTTGTCACTCAGCCGAATGGCCATGTTGACGGGGCTATTACACTGCCAAAGAAAAAGGGTAATTAAAAGAAAATCAAACAGATGGAATCACTACTCACGGTGAGCACCTGGAACCGGATGGAATCGCCCTCTTCTATGTCAATGGCCGGGGCGGTGGAATTCTCCCCGATCCACCGGGTGTGACGGTAGCGACACTTGCGCCGGAAGCAGTCCCCAAAACAGGTCACCTGGCGGCAGAGCGGCACACCCACCTGATACCCGTTCTCCTTCTCCATCGCCAGGCGGTGCTCGAAGAGGACGTGTATCCAGCCGACGGGACGCGAGTAGCGGTGCTTCAGCATGAAGTCGCACAACAGCCAGATGTAGTCGGTCTCCGAGCGGCGGAGGAGGACGAATGACTTGCCCGGCGGGTCCCGCTTCGCCACATAGCTGTCGTAGAAGAGGGTGAAGCGGGTCTTGAACCTCGACCACGTGGAGGCGGAATTGTAGTGAATGAGGATGTCCACAGGTCCGCTCCTCACCTTGGGCAGGATGTCGTCCGTGACGATGAGGACGCTGGTGTCTTGGCAGCCCCGCCATTGGGCCACCAGGGGCATGCCGGTGGCCTCCTGGTAGCAGGCCAGGGCGTTGATCTTCGCATTAACGATCTCCTGCCGGAGGTGGACCGCTTCGGACTGGGACTGGCAGACCACCACCGTCCGGTTCGCCAGGAGATCAATCCCGGCGAGCATATTCACCAGAAAACTATCGCTGTCCGCTTTCTCCGGCACATACAGCATCTCCACTTTCACATCCTTGAAGACAGCCGCCTCCAGTGCGTCCTCGAACACGATGAGCGTGTTGGCCAAATGATGGAGTATTTTCGGATGCATTTGCTCGTCCCACAGCCGACCAGTGGCAAACAGCTGGCAGGTATTCTCCCTGGTCCCATTGAAGTTGTAGTTCTGGGCGAACCAATTGATGAGCTTCACCGTGGTCGCCGGCTGGAGGCGGACCAGATCCCCAAAGTTATCCAACGCCACGCACTTGACGGTTCTGGCCTGCAGGATGGGTGCCGCCGAGCTGTGGTACTCCTTCAGCTCGAGCATCATCTCGGCGGTGGTCAGGAGAATGCCCACCGTGTGCCTCAAAGAGTAGGCCGCACTTGCCACATTCCCGCGCTCCCAGAGGGTCACCAGCATCTCGTAGTTCGCCCGCTTCTTCTCCGCACAGCTGGCCATCAGTTTCTCGATCCAGGCGGCGATCTGCCTCCCACTCGACTGACTGTGGCAGATGATGATACCTGTGGGACCCTGATCGTCCTTCGGCCGGTTGTCCATCTCCTGGAGGGCCACATGACAGACCTGCGGCAGGAAGCACAGCGTCTTCCCGGACAGCTCGTGGCCGACGACGATCAGGGACGATGACGTGCCCGAGACGACGTGCGGCCAGGAGAATCGCTGCATTCCAAAGGCACGATTATCTCCAATGATGTGGTTGCGCATCGCCTCCCGGATCTCGGTGCTGAAGCCGTTGATGTCGTTGAAGTTGTAGCAGGGCGTCTGTTTGGAGCCCGCTATGGCATAGATTCCATACATATTGTAGGAGTAGTCGTCCTTGGGACGGATCTCCTTTTCCAACGCGGCATCCGCCTTGGCGTCGTCCTTCGCCGTCGGCTTCTGTGGCTTCTTCTTTTTCTGTTCTTCGGCTTCACGTTTCTTGCTCCCCGCATCCTTGGAAGCTTTAGCCTCCTCTTCCCTCCTCCGGAGTTCCGCCAAGTCCTGGAACATGGCCTCCGCATAGCTCAACATTGTGGACTGTGGTTCACTCTGTTTCTTCAATTCTGCGGCCTTGAAGTACTCCTCCAATTCTGCGGCATCAGCTTCGCGTTTCTTGGCCTCCAGGTCCTTTTGAGTTTTGGCCTCCTGTTCGCTCTTCCTGAGCTCCTCCAATTCCCGGAACATGCCCTCAGCGATGCTCAACAACTTGGAGTGTGGCTCCTTCTTTTTCAGTTCCTCGGCTTCCCGCTCCATACCCTCCAGATAGCTGAGAATTTTGGCCTCCGGTTCGATGTCTTTGAATTCTTCGGCGTCGCGCAGGAGTTCGTCCACATAGCTCAAGGTTTTGAGCTCCGGTTCGGACTTCGCCGCCACATCCTGGGTCAGACAAAACTCCGAACTCTTCTTCAGCTCGTAGATCCTACGCTTCGAGCCGAATCGCAGGCCATCGCGGCTGAACACTCCGTCGGCCAGGGTCGGCTCGGCGCCGATGTCGTTATTTTCGCGGAACTTCTGCAAACGCACCTGCGCCTGGGGCCAGTCATCGAGGAGCATGTTGGACACTGGCGGATCGATCAGGAATCGATTACGGGTCTCCCTGTCCCTGGACTTGTCTTCCTCGTCGTACTGACTCATGGCGTCGGTCCAATCGTTGCCCGGCTTCTGGCACACCACCGGCGTCTTCTGGAGGGCCTTCTTCTTCTCGCTGGCCAGGAGCAGGGTCTCGTCCAGAGAGTGTTCCTCGAGCCGAACCGATGGACCAGTCAAGACACTGCGACGACTCTGTTTGTCCTCATTATCGGAGAAATGGATGTCCCAATCGTCGCTTAGTTCCTGGTCGTCCAAGTCCTCCAGATTCCTCTTCTCCTTGGCCAGTTTCAGAGCCTCGACCACATCCTTTAGCATGAGCTCGTTGTCCAAATCTGGCGAATGAAACCAGTAACGATGGTTGGCTTCTTTGTCCTTGGATTCCTCCTCATAGTTCCCAAGATCTTGGCCAGAGCCCGACTCTTCTCCCGCTATTTTCATCTTCTCGGAGTCGGTGGATGGCTCCTTCTCGTCGGCAAAGGACATAAGCTCGCCAATGTCCCTCAAATCGATCTCATCCTTGATTTCCACCTCATAGTAGGAGTCGTAGGAGCTAATGGCTTTGGCCCAGTCCATGCCCGGTTCCTGGCCCATTTTTTTCAGCTTCTCCGAGTCCGGGTAGGGATTCTTCTCGAGTGCCCGCTTCTTCTGCTCGGCCTCGGCCCTCTTGGCGTCCAGCGCGTTCACAATCTCCTCCTCCAGAATGAATGGCTCCCCGGACTGGAAGCAGTCGAATAGCCTTTTAAAGACCAGCTCCTTCAGTTCCTCGCGCACAAACTGATTAATATAATCGATCTCCCGTTTAATATTTAATTCTGGCTTTTGGACTTCATCGGCAGCTTTCCGGCCATTCGCACCATCTCCCAGCACGTTGTCCCCTAAACCTTTCACTTCCTCGCCGTTTAATCTCATTTTCTTCAGCTTTAATTGGAGCTTTCTGTCTTTATTATTTTGATGGTCTCTCCTGCTCTCTGAAGAACGAAAGAATATGGTAGCTTCTAGAAGGAAAAAGTCGGATTAGGTGCTGGGCTCCACTCACCACGTTGTGCCTCGTCGGAGGTTTGCGGCAAAAAGAAAGTTCGACTTCCCTTTGACTGGCCATGTGACCAGTCCACTGCAATGGGTCCTGTTACAGTTTGCCCTCCTGTTAGTCCAGGGTTCCCATTACCAGTTTGGGTTCGCCAGCAACCGTTATCGACCTGCCGCTCCACCGATTTTTTCCCAAAACTCAACCTTCCCTCCCGTGGTGTCAGGATGATAATGTCCATTTTGGTTTTAATCTTCCCCAGAATCCGGATCCGTTCATTGAAGACTTGCAGGGGCGGCAGCGACACGTTTATCACCAAATTTATTTGAAAATTTTCAAGGCGCGAAAGCATATTGTCGCAAACTATTAACGGTTGTTGGATGTACTGGAATTGGAAAACGTTTTTTCGAAATTAAATTTAGTGATTCGAGGGTTTAACTCATGAAATTATATAAATCTTACAAATTTCAAAATTTATCGGTCTTCAAATATATTTTAAAATTAACATTTTCTTTGAAAATATCTTTTAAAATATAAGATTTTACATTAAAAATCAAAGAATTTATTTAAAAATTAAAAAAAATTGCCTTTAACCCAAATAAAATTATTAACAAACTTTCCTTAGGCACTTATCGATAAAATTATTTAAAAATATTAAGGATCTATAGCTCTTATATAGATCCTATATAGGATACAGCATAGTCTTCCCATTATGACTCACTCCTTCCGACCACAACAGCAACTGCGTCTCCAACTGATCCTCACTGATCTGCAGACAGCTCACATTACGCTTCTCGAGCTCCGCTTTGAGGGGCCACGCCTCGGAATTCTGCTGACACAGCAAAACGATTCGGTATCCGTAGTGGTCCTTCTCCTTCGCCGATCTCCCGACCGCCGACCGAATCGTCGATCCCAGGAAGTCCATGGCAGCCTGATCACCTTTGGGACTAACGTAGGTGAAGGCCAAGTCGTTGTAGATCGTCCGAAAACTGGGTACGGGCGAGGTAGGATCTGATTTCTTCCAGCGTCCACCATTTTGCTCCATTTTATGGCTTTTTTTGGGATAAAGAATTGGACTGGCGATCGTGAAGCTTACTTTCCAATTAAAACAAACAAATTAAAGACTTTGTTTTGTTTGTGAAGTGTGTGCTGTGGATAGTAGTTTCACCTTTCACTTACCCTTTCCTGGGGATCATTGGGAATTAAATAGAACGATCTCTCGATCGTCTGTCTGATGGAAAAAAAACCCACTTATATTTGAAATTTGAGATTGGACAGTGCTGCCAGATCGTTGAACTGAAGTTCTTGTTAGCTTTTTCCCGCTAGATTGTGGCGCCCCCAATTAAGTTTGCTTTAAAAAGGAATTCAAGAAAAGCTTAATTAAATTATACATAAAATAATTACTATCCCTCTTATTTAATAGCTAATGTTTAAGTAGTTAAAGGCTTTTAATTTTTACATCAAATAATTCCTTAAAAAAATATTTTTATTGGTGTAGGGATGCCAATAATAATCTAATTAATATTGTTTCTGGTACGAAAATAAATTAAACATTTTTAAAACAAATTTTTATAGTTAAAACTGTAAAAAATAGATTTAATTAAAAATTGAAAGTTGTGACGTCAGAGGTTGGTGGCGCCACCTTGCCAAGTTGGCCGTGCGACATGCATTACATTGTTGTTGAGTTTCTATTTCAACATTCGCATGAAATTCCCACAAATTGAAAACAAAGTAGATCTCTAAGTAAACATAACTACCTTTGGGACCGTTTGGAAATCATGCTGGACAACGACACCAGCAACAACAACTGCAATCCACAGAAACTGCCACTCGACGAACTGAAGTTCACGCTTTCGGGCCAGGATGGTGTCCGGAAGCATATTCCGGCGTTGGTAAGTGTCTCAGTTCCACCTACCGCCCCCCCGACTGACCAGATTTTGTTGCAGAGTGAGCACTGGGTGCGACGCGACAAGCCTTTTGGCACCTACCTATGCCTGATGAAGTCCTACGGACGCCTGAAAAGTGGGGCCGCTCTGGAGGAGTGGACTTTTGCGGCGAAAAAGTGCCAGCAGGACTTCGAGTTCCTATTGGGTCTGAGGCAACACGAGTGGGTACATCGCCAGCGCACATCTGCGACCTATTTCACATCTCGCTCTTCTCCAGATTCTGGTCGTACATGGTGTACGAGGAGTCCTCCATGGCGGCCATCGTCACATTCCTGCAACGTGCCAATCCCTACTACATCCAACACGACCCCGACCAAGACAAGGACACCCAGGACGCCAGCGAGCTGTATGGCCAGCTGCTGGACCTTGTGGTGCGGCTGGTGATGCGCCTGTGCACCTCCCAGGAATCGGAAACGGAGTGGATTAGCCCCCAGCAGCATGGTAACTTGCTTTACACGAACTATCTTATCTCACTGCCGATGCTCTTCGACCTGATTGTCGCCGTGGGCGATGCGGAGCCCTCCAACATCGACATGCTGCGTGACATCATCGAGAGTGTCCTGCGCCTGCAGCCGGACTACGCCAAGGACATGAAGGAGGCGTTGGCCTTCTACGAGAACGCCTTCCTCAGCATGCAGATCCAGGTGGATAACGAGGGCTATGAGGGTGCCGGCGGCGGAGCACCGCTAGATGCCGAGCTGGAGACGCCCTACGACGACGTGGTGCTCTTCGCCATGGATTGTGCCTACACCCTGCACCTGCTGTTGCTCCTGCGTCCCGAGCTGGTCGATATCCTCGAGGAGCTGCGACTGGTTCCGAGGTGAGGGCGATTCCCACGCTATCTTATCGCAAAGTAACCTATTTTCCGTCCCCCTCTCCTTCGCAGCATCGCCAATTTCTACGACATGACTGTGCCCATGCTGTACAGGAACATCCACACGATAAACCCCCAGGCGAACTCGCTCCGCTGGCTGAACGAGACCCGCCAGCAGTTCCTCCTCGTGGCCCGGCGCGTCATCAGCATCCAGCTGGAGCAGGGACGCGGGCATAAGCTGGTGGAGGTGCTCCAGGAGAGCTTGGCCGCCCAGACCTTTGTGGTCGACTATCAGCGCCAGTTTCCCGTCGAGCACGACATGGATCTCGTCCGAAAGTGCCCCAAAGCGTGAGTTTTTAAAAATAAAAAATAAAATAATTTCCTTAATTTTAAATAATTTTTTTTGGTTTCAGGAAATACTACAAGATTGACTTTGTGATTTCCGGCTACCAGTCGGCCCTCAGTAGCTGCACCAATGGCATCATGGCGGAGGAGCTGCTGAGCAACCCGGATACCGAGGAGGACGAGGAGGAGGAAGAGGACACCTCGCGCGCCTCACCACTGTCGGAGGCAACGGCTGTGAACGGCGGAGGAGCCGCCACCAGGGATCTGGATGTGGAGGTGACGGCTTTGCTGGATGTCCTGCCCGATCTGGGAACGGGCTTCATCCGGCGACTGCTCGTCCGGTACGAGAACAGCGAGCAGGCGATTGCCGCCATTCTGGACGACAATCTGCCGCCAGATCTCGCCCAGGTGGACCGCCAGGAGGTGTATGTGCCGCCCGATCCGCAGGACGAGCAGCAGCGCCAGACCGGCATCCGGCACTACAACGTACATGACGGCGATCGCTACGATGTGCTGACCCAGGACAAGCCCGAGTGCATCATAAAGCTGGGCAAGGGATTCCCGGGTGCGCCGCGCAATGCCGAGCAGCTGCTGGACGACAAGCGGGACCTGAAGCAGCTGAAGGATCGCTACCAGCAGTACGCTTTGGTGGAGGAGAGTCCGCTGGAGAATGGCGAGTACGACGACGAGTATGATGACAGTTATGAGGCTCTGAACGACGGCCAGGCTCCGCCGGTTAGTCTGCTGCGTGCCCGAATCCAGGCGGCTGCCAGCTCGGCCTACGAGCCGCAGGACGTGGCGGAGGACGAGGAGGAGAGCTCTGGCAGCGAGTCGGATGCAGAGCCAGCCAAAAGGAATCCCATTGATTTCTGTGAGAATCCAGAGATCACGAGAGCCCGCTACCAGCAGCGTCTGATGGCAAAGTACGGGAATAGAGGAGGAGGAGGAGGTGGTGGAGGAGGAGGAGGTGGATCAGGTGGTGGCTCTGGATCTGGATCTGGAGCCTCTGTTGTGGGAGCACCCAAGGGCCAAGGACAATCGCAGCAGACGCAACGCAATCGCGGCCAGAAGGAGGCCCACAAGTCGTCGCGAGCCAACCACAACCGCAAGGCCGGAGCAGCCTTCAAGCGGAGCAAGGGCATGATGGGATGAGCTCCGCTTCCCAGCTGGGGAGAGAAACCTGTACAGATCCTGGCGGAGGAGTGGCAGCGAAGACCATTTATTTATTTAGTAACACAGCAGAGTTTATTTCAAATAAATATTCCATAACTTTTCATTTAAATCGTCACATTAATCTTAATTTTAAAAATAAAAATAAATTGATTTCGTGCCGGCTTCGAACTTTAAACTTAAATTTTGATATTTTTTTTTTAAATCTATTTTGAATCAAAAAAAAACATGAACTTCACATAACTATTTCTTTTTAAAGTTTCAACTTAAGTTTTGATTTAATTTTTAATTTTTTAAGTGGAAAAAAAAGGGGGGAAACTATTTAATAGCACAGCACAGATTATTTCAACTAGTTACTCCCTTATCTGCCTTTTTTTTTAAGACTTAAAAAAAAATATAGTATTCGTGCGAGTGACGCTTCAAATAAAAAATAAATGGCGTTAAAAAAAAATACGCTTAACGCTAAAAAAAAATAAAAAATAGAAAATAAAAAATAGAAACTAGAACGAGGAAAGAGTCAAGGTCACGAAACATCCATGCGATCGGTGGCTCCACTTTTGAGCTGCTTGTACTGCTCGTTGAGGAGCCGCATCCGGGCGCTGTGCAGCATGTCGGTCTCTCCGGCCTTCTGGTAGTTCTCCCGAACGAACACCTTGAACGGAGTCATCGCCGGATCCGGCCGGGTGCCCCGATACATGTCCGCCGTGCTCCACGGCTCCACGGTCACCTCGAACTGGCAGTAGTGGCAGCGCAACTGCCCCAAGATCTCCGCCGCGAAGCGAATCCGGCCGTAGGAGCAGCGCACACACATCGTACACACGTACTTGACGTCCGGCTCGCAGTCATCGATGGTGGGCACCTCGGGCATCAGGTGCTTGGCCTGGTAGGCCCTGTGGAAGATATTATACTTAATTAGGCGGAGTGGCTAGCGAAATTAAGCAATAATATCTAACCATCGCCGGCAGTTGTCGCCGTGTCCGGCCTCCCGGTTGTACATGAACGCCGCCGCATGGCACATCTCGTGGAGGAGGGGCTTGATGAGCATGCCCGGCTGGGTGATCTGTTCCCACAACAGAATCCGGGCGGTGCGCTGGCCGGTGGACGAGATGACCATCTCGCAGATGCACGGCTGCGGCATCACCCGCTTCCACACCATGGTCGGCTCCAGACCGCAGTGGAAGATGCCGTGGTTGAAGACGTTAAAGACCGCTTTGGCCATTTCCGCCTTGCAGCTCTGGAAGTCGCGGTATTTCAACGCCAACGGATGGCACATATTGGTCGGTATAGCGGCTGGAAAGGGATTACAATGAAGCTACTCCAGGCGGTACTCCGATGCTCACTTACGGTTCAGCGACTCTACGAATCTGTAGAAGAGCGGATTGGTCTCCAGGCAGGCAATGCTGGACTTGTGGCGACGACAGATCTGGTTGCGCACCTTCTTGGATGGAAGCTCGGCGAGATCGATCGGTTCCTTGATGCACTCCGGTGTGTCGGACTCCATGTAACTGGCATTGGCGTTTAGCACCAGATCCCCGTAGTACTTGGCCTGCTTCTCCTCCAGCGTGGGTGGCTGGGCGTAGGACAGGTTGAGGGTCGACCAGGTGGACGTTTTCGAAATACTGGGCGCGACCAGGCGGCTGGGCGGAGTTGGGGCGATGGCTGGCGCCTTCACGGGCGTGGACGACTGGAAGAGGGCGCTGCGCTGCCACGAGCAGCCGGCTTTCTCCTCGTCCTCCGCCTCCTCCGTGTCATAGTTCTGGATCGGATTGTAGAGGCGGCGACGCGCCGCTATGAGGCCCAGGAACTTGTGCACCTTGGTCTTTAGATCCGGGTCGTTGTCCAGGGCCACCCCGTCCTCCGGGCAGTCGCGCACAAAGACCACCGGCTGCCCCAGCTCCAGATAGATGTAGGCCGGCTCCGGTTCCAGGTAGGAGCTATTTGTGTCGCTGGCACTGCTGGTGGTGCTGCAGTGGCTCATGAGGCGACGCTGCTTGCGGGACGCCCACTCGGGATTGAGGCCCAACTGATACTCCTCGTCGTCGCTGTCCAAGGATTTGGAGAAAGACTCATCCTCCCCGTCCTCGGCCAGCGAGGAGGAATAATCGAATTTCCCGTCCATGCGGACATGGACCGTCCGGCCGCTGCGTGTGACCACTTTGGGGCTGGATGGCGGCGCCACAGCCGTTGTGGCACGTTGTTCTGGGTGGAAGGAAAGAAAAGGATCAGGTTAAGGAAACTGCTGGGAAGCGGGGCACAAAGAAGGGGAAGGCTGGTAACTAGGATGATGTCTACATACCCTCGCGGATAGCATTTCTTTTCATTCTCATATCACGTCTTCTTGCGGACATGAACTGCTCCAAACCTGTGCCCTCTGATTGGACCGAAACATACATATGGATATAGAATTTGGATGAGAATCGCGCCATGCTATAACGATCTCGGGCTTGTGCCTGAGGAGGATCCAATGCCAGGGCATGGAACATGAGTCATCCGACCATCCCATTGTTTAGGTGTCAGTTGAAGAGCTGGCGCCGAGACGGCACCACTTCTCTAGCCCCTACGGGTAGTTACTACTCACGTTTCTTGGCCGGCACCACCGGCACCTCGCCCCCGGTGTCCGGCGCTTCTTTCCTGATCGCGAGGTACTCATATTTCTGTTGCTGCCACTGGTGCTGGTACTGGGAGTGGTAGTGGTACTATTACTGTTGTTACTGGGAGTTGAAGCTGAACTGGGGCTAGTTGGAAGTGAAGCACCTGCGTCAAGTTCGGAGACAATATGTAAACAATATAGAAGGTAACTCGATCGATCGACTTGGAGGGGGGGATTTGGAACTCACTCTCGTCCGTCTCCCCGATGGTGATGTGCTCCAGACACTGGGTAGTACTCTCCACCTCTTCAACCTCATCCGAGGAGGTGTAGTAGTTGGATCGCTGGAAGCTGAACGGCGAACTGGACGAGGATGACGAACTGGACGAGTCCACCAAGCATATGATGCTATTGTCGTCACTGTTGTAGTCCAAGATCTCAATCGGTGGTGATGGTTCTGCTGCCGTTGTGGTAGCCGTTTCTTTGGCCTGTGTTGTTGTTGCTGTTGTTGACAGTGCCAGTGCCACTTGGGGCACTTTGCACGGCCGTAGATCGTCAGACGGCTGCGCCAGAAAATGAACCAGTTGAGTGGTCTGCGGATTGGATCTGTTCGGAAATAGTTAACTCACCGGGGTGGCATGCTCGCTGTTCTCCTTGTCGCTCAGACAGCACTCCTCGAATATGTTCAAGAGGCTAATGTCCCTGGTGTCCTGGCAATCCATCTTCCTAAGTCCGGTCTTCACGCCGCGGCATCATTCAACAGAATATCGTAATTGCTTATATCGTAAAATGGTTCTAGCCCTGCCTATCGCCTACCGCCTATCGATGTTGGCCATGTTCGATAACACAGCGGGTAATTTGAAACCCAGAGTCTCTAAAAACTAATCCGATATTTTGGCTTTCTTTTAAGTTTTACAAATATTAAAAAAAAAATTAAAATATTAAATCAATTACAGAATGGAGAGCATTACAGTGCTTAAATGGCACATTTTCAATCATAGACTTTACAAGATCGATGTATCGGAGTAGTTCCTGTAATACCAATTAAAAAATATATCTTTCAACAAGCAATTTTAACAGGAATAAATTTATATTTCTAAAATGCTTTAAAATCACATTTAAACCCAGTATTTAATTTATTATAATTTATTCCGGCTAGATAAGCGACAATCTTTCCGACGTTGTGCAACACTAAATGATGCTTTCACATTTACCAACACTCGCAATCGCAATTCTATTAAACAACACGCTAAAAATCAAATACTTTCCTTCACGGGTCGACCGGCTATATATTTTCCTGAATAGCAGCTATAAGATAAAGCCGGCAGAATGGGGCGCCGCTCCATCAACACCACCAAGAGTGGGAAATACATGAATCCCACGGATCAGGCGCGTAAGTTTCTCTGTTTTGGGTTTCCAATAAAAACTTGACCCAATGATGCAAACTGTCTTCCAGGCAAGGAGGCTCGAAAGAAGGAGCTCAAAAAGAACAAGAGACAGCGCCAAATGGTCCGGGCAGCTGTCCTGAAGAACAAGGATCCCTCCCAGATACTCGAAGAGATGGAGAAAATCGACGAGATGGGTAAGTACCTGACATACTGTATGATTCTGTCCATTTCTGATGCACTTGCTTCGTGTTTCAGAGTACAATGTCCTGCAGCCGTCGCCGCTTAACGAGAAGGTGCTGCGGGACAAGCGCAAGAAGCTGAAGGAGACCTTCGACCGTGTCATGCGACTATACGTAAGTAGTTTTCGTCGCCCAATCATAGAGCTCTGCAAAAAATCCATCCCCCCCAGCATAACGACGAGCCGGAGCACTGGGCCGACTTGAAGCGCAAGGAGGTGGAGTACGAGAAGAAGCGCCTGAAGAAGCAGCAGTACTACGAGAGCGTCAAGCACGCCCAGAGCGTCCAGGTCGATGAAATCCCCCTGCCGGCTCCCGTGAGCGCCGCCTCGTCGGGTGGTGCTGCCCCGGTGCCTGGACCGGGAGCAGGGGCCAGCTTTGGTGGTGCCACCGGCATACGTGTTCCCCCGCCTCCCATGACCATGGCCCTGCCGCCCTATGCTCCCGGTGCTCCGCCGGGTGTGGCCAAAAATAGCGAACTGAATGCCAGCGAAGCGCAAGCTGAGAAATCCAAAGACGACGAGGACTGGCTGGGCGTCCCGCCTGGCCCTCCGCCCGACTTGTTCGCCTTGGCCGAGCTGGATTCCGATGCCGAGGGCAACACGGACTACGACGGCGAGGCCGAGGAGGAGGAGAAGGAGCACAGCGACAAGCTGAAGAGGACCAAGGACAAGGACAAGGAGGCCTCCGAGCCCAGTACACAAAACATAGATGACTTCATGAAGGAGATGGAGCACGTCCACAAGCGGAAGCATCGCAAGCTGGCTGCTCCGGATGACGAGGATGAGGAGGACGATGATGCGGACAAGGACGAGGATGAAGAGGACGAGCACGACGAGCCGGAGAAGGACAGGAAGTCCGGCAGCAGCAGCGACAGTGACGACGACGACGAGGATCTGGATGAGGACGAGGACATGGCCGAAGCGCCGCCCAAACCAGCTCCACCCAAACCGTCCGCCAGCGCTGCTCCCATCCAGCCAGCTCCCGCTCCTCCGACTGCGCCCACACTGCCGGCAATTCCCTTGCCACCGGCATCCTCTGTGCCGGCTCCTCCCCAGCTTCCGCAAATGCCGCCGCTGCACAATCTCGGGCCACCCGGCATCATGTACCGCCCGCCGCCCATGCGGCCGCCTCACTCTGGCCCCGGATTCGGCATGCGCATGCCACCAGGACCACCGCCCGGAGCACGACCGCCGCATCTGGGCCCGATACCGCGCATGGGCATCCGCATGCCGCCGGGTCCGCCTCCAGGACTGCCTCCCCGCATGCCGCATCACAATAAGCCGGGCCCAGGAGGTCCAGGTGCCGGTGGGCCCTCGGGCCCGCCCAAGGACTCGGCCAAGGGTGTGACCACCATTACTGCCAAGCCTCAAATCAGGTTCGTCGCTCACCTTTTCCTAAAATATTCGACTTTTTATTAATTTTTTTATTTTTTTCGCAGGAATCTAAGCGCCGATGTGACCCGCTTTGTGCCCTCCACGTTGCGGGTTAAGCGGGAGGATCAGCGGCGCTCGGCGCGGCCGAAGCACGCGTCTGGAGACTCCGGCCACGGCCAGTCGGAGGGACACAGCAAGCCACCCACCAAGGACGATGCCTATCTGCAGTTCATGAACGAAATGCAGGGCCTGTTGTAGCCCTCGTCCTGGAGGACCAGGATGCGGATGTGGCTGTAAATTGTTTTAGTCTAAGTCCTAGAAGAGCCCGAGTCAGGAGAACCAAATGCATTTCTTGGACTTTCAATTCTAATTTATAAGACGAGCGTTTTTTTTGCCAAGAGGATATTTTGTCAAATATTGGATGCTAATTAAGTTAAATTAGATTAAATAAAAAATACTTAACAAATTAAAGAAACAAGGCAGAAATCGAATCCAAAGATTGCCCAAAACTCCCTTTAATATATTCCCACATAGGGTTCCTCCCATTGTCTCCATTCTCGGGGAAGATATAGCCTTTTCTTTGGGCCATGGGGGGGAAAACCCAGTTTTCAAGGGAGGCCATCAGGAAAAATATTGAAAAAATTTTTAAAATATTTCATGTCAGGATTTTAATGCAAAATGGTGGGGAATAGTTGCAGGAATCGATTAAGGTGCCCCGCTTGAGAATCGGATCAAAATCGGGGAAGATATAGCCTTTTCTGTGGGCCATAAGGGGAAATCCCAGATTTCAAGGGAGGCCATCAGGAAAAATATTGAAAATATTTAAAAAATATTCAATATCAGGATTTTGATGCAGAATGGTGGGAAATAGTTGTAGGAATCGTTTCAGGTGCCCCGCTTGGGAATCGGATCAAAATCGGCGAAGATATAGCCTTTTTTGTGGGCCATAGGGGGAAAACCCAGATTTCAAGGGAGGCCATCAGGAAAAATATTGAAAAAATTTAAAAAATATTTCATGTCAGGATTTTGATGCAGAATGGTGGGGAATAGTTGCAGGAATCGTTTGAGGTGCTCCGCTTGGGAATCGGATCAAAATCGGGGAAGATATAGCCTTTTCTGTGGGCCATAATGGGAAAACCCAGATTTCAAGGGAGGCCATCAGGAAAAATATTGAAAAAAATTTAAAAAATATTCAATTTCAGGATTTTGATGCAGAATGATGGGGAATAGTTGTAGGAATCGTTTCAGGTGCTCCGCGTGGGAATCGGATCAAAATCGGGGAAGATATAGCCTTTTCTGTGGGCCATAGGGAGAAAACCCAGATTTCAAAGGAGGCCATCAGGAAAAATATTGAAAAAATTTAAAAAAAATTTCATGTCAGGATTTTGATGCAGAATGGTGGGGAATAGTTGTAGAAATCGTTTCAGGTGCTCCGCTTGGGAATCGGATCAAAATCGGGGAAGATATAGCCTTTTCTGTGGGCCATAAGGCGAAAACCCAGTTTTCAAGGGGGGCCATCAGGAAAAATATTGAAAAAATTTCAAAAATATTCAATATCAGGATTTTGATGCAGAATGGTGGGGAATAGTTGCAGGAATCGATTAAGGTACTCCGCTTGAGAATCGGATCAAAATCGGGGAAGATATAGCCACATTTGTGGGCCATAAGGCGAAATCCCAGTTTTCAAGGGGGGCCATCAGGAAAAATATTGAAAAAATTTCAAAAATATTCAATATCAGGATTTTGATGCAGAATGATGGGGAATAGTTGCAGGAATCGATTAAGGTGCCCCGCTTGGGAATCGGATCAAAATCGGGGAAGATATAGCCTTTTCTGTGGGCCATAGGGGGAAAACCCAGATTTCAAGGGAGGCCATCAGGAAAAATATTGAAAAAATTTAAAAAATATTCAATATCAGGATTTTGATGCAGAGTGATGGGGAATAGTTGCAGGAATCGATTAAGGTGCCCCGCTTGGGAATCGGATCAAAATCGGGGAAGATATAGCCTTTTCTGTGGGCCATAAGGCGAAAACCCAGTTTTCAAGGGGGGCCATCAGGAAAAATATTGAAAAAATTTCAAAAATATTCAATGTCAGGATTTTAATGCAGAATGATGGGGAATAGTTGCAGGAATCGATTAAGGTGTCCCGCTTGGGAATCGGATCTAAATCGGGGAAGATATAGCCACATTTGTGGGCCATAAGGGGAAAATCCCATTTCCATTTCAAAAATGTAGAAAAAATATTCCTTGTCAGGATTTTGGTGCAGAATATAATGTTTATTTTTTATATATATTTTTTATTATTTTTTTAAGCATACATTGTATATATTTACATACTTTTTAGTTTTTTAACGTTAATCTGAACACAGAAAAAAAAAAGGAAAACGTATGGAATCACTAGTTACCATTGGCCTGAACCGGAGAGGAGGGCCCACTGGATATGGATGCCTTGGAGGACTTTTTGGAAAAGGGACGCATCTCCACGATGTCCGCCTTCAGAGCCCGGAAGCTCTTCCGCAGCGAATCGGACACCTTCTTCGTATAACTCGTATTGTTGCTACACAGGGACAGCTTGTCATCGCCGTGTCCGTTTCTCAGGGCATCACTGGCCAGCGGACGCAGCTCATCCTGATCCGGGGTGTTGGCGGCATCGTTAAGAGTATTTCTCAGATATTTCCGATTGAAATGGAGCTGCGGTGTTCCCCATTTCCTCTCGATTTCCGGGGTCTCCTCCTCCAGATTGGAGGAGGAAGAGCCGTCCGTGGGGGTCTCGGCAGCCACTATCTCGCCCATGGCCTCCTTGTAGGTCCGGGTGATTATCATGCTGGTCGGCACGCTCTTCCCATTGACTCCAACTATCTTTGTCGGGTCGTGGTCCACCGGCTGGGGCGGAAGACTCTGGCGTGGCGGTTTCGCCCGACGTGGCGACTTGACCTCCAGGACATTGACGCGATAGTGAAGGATCTAAGGAAAGTAATATTTTTTTTAAATTATAGATTTTAATTTTAAAATCTATTTTTTAATTAAAAATTTTAAATTTGAATTTCAGTTATTTTTAGCACCCGAGTAGTGTTGGTAAACGCGCACGACTCTCTGTTAAGCCTTGCTCCTGTTCTGTTAACCGATCAGTTTATTCTTTCTCTTTTCCTTTCGCGTCCGTGTTTTCGCTTCTCTTGTTTATTAAGTGATTTTAAACAAGATTTATTTAAAAATAAATCTTAATAATGTTATTTTTAGTGGAAAAACTAAGTGATTGCTTTGGAGGTGTAAGTGCAAGTGCCTAGTGACGGGTAAACGCGTTTAAAAGATTCGAATGTCGTTTCTGCCGTTAAAAAAGTGTTGAAAAAGTAATAAAAAGTGTCTCTGATCTAATTTCTATCAAATATATCCTTTTAAATAGAGTTTTTGAATGAAATTAATGAAAAGTGCTCTCTCTCTCTCTCGCGTGTGTCTCAGTGTGTATGTGTTCTGGCCAAAAGTACCGTTAGCCGTAGACAGAAAGTAAATGAAAGAAGAATCAAGAAAGAATGAAGGAATATCAAAATGTTTATCGATTGTACATCAAATTGATGTAAAAACTATGAATAATGTAAGTTTTAATTATTTCTCTATTTCCTTTTTTTAAACATAAAAAATCATTTCCCTATTTATGATTAATTATTTAAAATGTATTAATAAATAATATTAAAAAAAAAACCTCAGTTTCTTCGTCATACCCGAATGTGGTAAAAAAATGATTATTTTTACCAGCCAGTACCTGATTAGCTTCAATATTTATTTCCAGATAATGGGCGATATTTTTCTTATCAATGTGCAAATTTATTTTCCAGAGAACTTGTGGGTCTCGGGCCTAGGTTCTTGGGAATAGAAATGCAGATCCACTGTCAAAAAATATTTAATTTATGATTTGAAGGAGTAAGACCAGAAATCTATGAAATATTAAGAGATATGGACTAATAATATTTAGTTCTTCAAGGTTTTGTTATTTTTTATATCAAAATGAAGGGAAAATAATTATAGAGAAACCCTAGAAGTCCTTAATCTCATCCTAGATCCTAAAAAGTTTCCCAAAAAACATAAATTATCCAAAAAATGCTGTCTTCTCTTCGCTTTTTTTTAAGTTTTTGTTTAAAATATAATTTTTTTTATCTTTTTTATGAGACCCTGAAGTCTTAAGATCCTTAGAACCCTTTCTAACCTATACAGATCCTTTAAAAAAATATCTTTTAAAAATAAATACTCCTTTTCCTTCAAAAATTCATCCCAAAATTATGATTTTTGGACTTTTTTGGGAAAAAATAATTATTAAAAAAATAAAAAACTATAATATTATATTCTCCGGATCACCTGAAGACCTTACCTTATCCTGATCCACGAAACGAGTCAGATCCGTGAGAGGAATACTGACGCAGGTGCCCTCGAGGAGGATGTCCTTGTCGTATTCGCTGTGGACGGGAAACTTCTGGGTCATGGACAGGGCCTCGTTGTCCGGATGCAGGACGGTGACCTCGTAGGCGTAGTTGTACTTGCTGTCCCGCCGGTTCGAGGTGCAGGTCATGGTGAAGAGGATGCGCTGCCGATCGTGGATCTCATAGAAGTTGAACATCTCGTCGTGGGCCTGGAACACGTAGTAGCCGGTGAGGGGCTTCCGGCGCACAGCCATTTCCCACACCAGGTCAGCGGTGCTGGCGCGGAAGAGGCGGTCGGCGTGCTGCTCCTCCAGATGCTCCTTCCACTGGACCTCGCGTCCCTGCCACCGGCACTCGCCCCACACCCGCCCCATGAAGCACTTCATCGGCTTGTAGATGCACTGCTGTTCGTGCCACGGTAGCAGCACCACTGGCATCCGCACCAGGCAGCCGCCGGAGGCGTGGCCGCACCGAAAGTGCGCCTTGGCGCACAACGCCTCCACCGTCAGGGAGCGGGAGGTGGTGAAGGGTTCCTGAATGGGGTTAGATTCGAAAAGATTATTGCTTTTTGGGACAAAATAGTGTTGGTTTTTGTTTCTTTTTGAGGGAAAATAGTTGGAAAAACTTGTACACTCGCGGACAGTGCGGACAGACGGACAAAATTGATATTTTTTAGTCTGTAACTCTCTGAATCTTTAAATTTTTTATGTTAAGAGGCTCTATACTTCTTCTGAACACTTCAAACAAGGCTTTTCTTCTTTTAAAACAAAAAATAATGAGAAAAAAGGCTTTTAAACTCGCGGACAGTGCGGACAGACGGACAAAATTGATATTTTTTAGTCTGTAAACCTCTGAATCTTTAAATTTTTGGTTTTAAAGAGGCTCTATAGCATTTTAAACAATGTTTTTCTTCCTTTGTAACAAAAAAACGTAAAAAAAAGGATTTAAACTCGCGGACAGTGCGGACAGACGGACAAAATTGATATTTTTTAGTCTGTAAACCTCTGAATCTTAAAATTTTTGGTTTTAAAGAGGCTCTATAGCATTTTAAACAATGTTTTTCTTCTTCTGTAACAAAAAAACGTAAAAAAAAAGGTTTTAAACTCGCGGACAGTGCGGACAGACGGACAAAATCTATATCTTATAGCCTCTAAGTCTCTGATTCTTAATATTTTTGTATTTTAAGAGGCTCTATAGTGGTTTTAGACTCTTTTAACCATGTTATCCTTCTTTTGAAAGCAAAAATTCTTCAAAAAAAAGTTTCTAAACTCGCGGACAGTGCGGACAGATGACCTAGACCCATTCGTGATACCCTAAGAGTCTCTTATTCCATAAATTCTTGTAAATAAACACACTCCCCCCTTTAAGAAACCCATAACTACCAGATAGCACCAGTTTTGGAGTTATATAACCCCCAATAGCCTAACGGACAGACGGACAGATGGACAAGCGGACAAGACAAGATATCATAGATCACAGAGTGGCAGATAGTGCAGTTGCCCTGGAATTGATTAGAGCTCCCCCTCCTTGGAGCCGTGGATCCCTCTGGCTCCCAGTCTCCCCGCGATGATGTCAGTCTCCGGCCAGATTCCGGTCGGCTTCCACTTACTTCGCACGTCACTAGATAAAGTCTCTAAGAATGGTCGGCTATCGATAGTCCCCCTGGAGCAGATAGCCGCTCTGACGTCAATTTTTACCTTGCACAGGGGGCACATGAGGAGGATCCGGGTGCACTGCTCGCAGACACTGTGCCCGCTCTTGCAGAGCAGTACGGGCGCCTTCATCGCCCCGGCACATCCCGGACAGCGCAGCTCCTCGATCAGGCCCTCGTAGTGCCGGGCCGATATGGTGGCCGTCGTCTCGTCCACCGAATTCTCCGCCAGAGTCCCACCCGATGTTACGGACTTGGTGGGCGACTTGCTGCTCGGCGTTCCGGATAGTGTCGGCGTGTCGATGACCACTCCCTCGGTCAGGCTCTGGCGGAGCAGGGAGCGGTCGGGGGTGAAGCCGCCATTGGTGGAGGGACTCTTGCCGTCGCCGGATCCGATGCTCCGGGTGCGGGAGAGCATGGGCGGCTTGGGCGGGGGGGAGAGCGGAGATCGCAGGGTCACCACACTGGGACTGGGCAAGGTGGCGTACTTGACGTTCAGGCTGAGGCTGCTGGGGGGCTGGGGCTTCCGGTCCTGAGGGGGTGCCTCTGGAGCTTCCTCCTCCACCTTTTTCTCTGCCGTCTCCGGAATCTCCTCCAGATCTTTTAGGTTCTTCTCCAACTCCTCCTCCGCCTTCTCCTGCTCCTGCTCCTGCTCCCTCTTGCTACCGTTCTCCAGCTTGCCATTCTCCTCCAGACTCTCCTCGTTGATGGTGCTCTTGAGGAAGAGGCGGCGCTGCTCGTTGATCTGCTCGATGGTCTTCAGTTGGCCCAGAATCTTCAGCTGGCCGGGATCCGACTCCAGAGTGCTATCAGCCATGTTTCGAATAACTATTGTGTAACCGGGCGGGAGGGACAGTTCCTCAGTGCTCGGTGGCCAGAATGTGTGTCTTTCGAAGAGCACACTCGCCGCTCTTGGCCACTTGCCGCACAACCCGTATCTTATCGGGCTGCGAGAGACCGCCTAACTAAACTAGCTGCTCTGCCAATCGATTTGGACCTCCGATATACACTCTACACCCTCCACACACACTCTACCATAGGGGCGGACTCATCCAGAGACGAGCTGCGGACCACCACCACCGACTCGTATCTTCCGGACACTGCCGGGCCCCAAAGCTCAAATGTTGCATTTGAATCTGAATTATTGGCCATTTGTGGTTTCCTTCGCCTTCTTGGGCCGTTCCACCTTCCGCCCGCCGCCCTTTCGGGCCACAAACTGCCGCAGTCATCAATGTCAAGGTGTTGATGTGTGGCTCGAGGGTGGTTGCCATTTCCCCACAGTAGTACCTCCCTAAGGTGGATTTAGTTTTTTTTTTTAAGAAAGTTTGATGAATGCTGATTTTTCTTCACTTTTTCTTTAATTTTTTGATTAAAAATTAAATTTTTGTTTCAAAATTTCGAAAATGATCTTTTTCGAAAGATATTTCTTAAAAAAGAACTAAAAAGTAATCATATTTTACCAAAGAATGATATTTTTGAATAGCTTTCTATCACTTTCTATTTATTTTTTGCTTCAAAAATATAGTTTTTGCTTTAAAACTACAGTTTTTGTTCAAAAAATGGCTTTTTCGAAATATATTTTCTTCAAAAAATCTGCCAAGTTATGAAATTTTGGCAAAGTATTCAATTTTTAGTTGCTTTCTAGACCATTTTTGAGTGTTGTTGCCTCAGAAAGCCAGTTTTTGTTTCAGAAATGCCTTTTTTTTAAAGAAATATCTGAAAGAATTGATCTTTTCGCTGGGTTTTGACTCTATTTTGTTTCAAAACTACAGTTTTTATTTCAAAAATACATTTTTTGTAAAGATATTTCTTCAAAATATCCAAGTCTTTGCTTTTTAAACTATTTTTCGATTCAAAAATGTTACTTTTGGTTCAAAAATATAGTTTCTTTTTTCAAAAGAGCCGTTTTTGAAAGATATCAAGAAATTTAAATCTTATTTTAATATTTAAGCATTATTTTATAATAAAACTGAGGTGGGAAAAAATTATACAAATATTAAAAATCTTAGAAAAACCTTTTTTTTTAAGAGAATTATTATTCTTTCTTCAATTTTCTCTCTTTGTTCCTTGAATCTCAAGAAAATATTAAAAGTTAAATATTTTCTTAATTATTTTCTACTTAAATGATATTAAATATTTAAGAATATAGATTTAAGCTTAAAAAAATATAAAATAAATTAATTTTCAAAGTAAACTGACCCAGAGTTTTATTTTATTTGGGTTTCTTAAAAGAAAAGTCTCTGAAATGTAAGCTTAAAATTAAATAAATACAATAGAATAGTTTAAGAAATATTAATAATTAAAAGCTCACCCTTTTTTTTAAGTGCAGTGCCAAACTAAAAAGAAAAGAAGCCCTAATTCTTGTAAATAATATAAACCTTTATAGACCCAGCGATAAGATATAAACTGTGGGACTATCACATGGGTCGAAAGAGACAGTAGTTGAAGTACTTGAAGTTGTTGATGTCGAGGGCTCACTGTAGTGTCTGGGGCGTGTAATAGTTATAAGTACGATGAGGACAAGCAATGAGCGACAAACAACAGCACTCGGCGATGTAAACAAAAATGCCAAGGCAGCAATCGATATTCCACAGGTATTATGTGTTTTTTTATTATTTTTTGCTAAAAAAATTAAGATTTAATATTTTAAACTAATCAATCAAGGGCCTATTTATAATATTTAGTGATTAGAAATATTTTTTATTAAGATTCCAAGTCTTAAAAATAAAAGTTTTAAAGAAAAGTATTTTTTTTCTAGTTTTTTATTGATTTAAGGCTCTAATTCTTAGTTTTAGTTTTAATTATTTTTAGATTAAATTATTTGCAATTAAAGCCTTTCTTTAAATATATTTTTAAACATTTCTTGTCCAATAATTTCCCTAAAAACTCTTCAAAAAAGTTTCCAACTCGTGCCTTGAAAAATGTGTCTTGAAAGTGAGTTTTGAAATAAAACACTCCACCAAGACTCTCCTGGCTGCCTGGCTTGGTTAAAAACTAAAATATAAAATCTAAAATCTTTAAACATAATATATCTTAATAAAAAAACTCTCCCTCGCGGATTAAAAACAAAAATCAGGAAATATTTCGCGTCGCGAGACAAACAATTCGTTTTCTTTTTTTGATTTTTTTTTGCAGAATCATTCCGTTTTATCATTCCAGACACACTTCCTCCACAGCCCCACCAAAGGGGTGGCATCTATTTAAATAGAGAATCTTATCGGAGAAGCCACTCGGCGCGGGCTAGTTAGCTGAGCCGTGTAATCAAAGATACTAGGAGACGGAGGAGGCAGGTGGAGGCAAGAGGACGCGGGAAGCGGGTGGCGGGAGGCAGGAGGAGCACGAGCTGGAGGCAAGACCAATGTCAATGCGTTGACATTGAAGGTTAAATGCCGGCAACGAGTACGACCGTTCAGTTCGCTGGCGAATTTCCGTGCGCGCGCAACACTTCCAGCATCCGACATCCGACATGGCACCGCCGCAACACATCCTCAAGCTGAGCCTGGAGGAGCAGCGCCAGTTCATCGACTCCTTCGACCTGGTTATCAGTGACTGTGATGGCGTTGTCTGGCTCCTGGTCGGATGGATTCCGGGGACGGGCGCCGCTGTCAACGCCTTGAAAGCCGCCGGGAAGCAGATCAAGTTCGTGTCCAACAATAGCTTCCGGTCGGAGGCGGACTACATGGAGAAGTTCCGGCACATCGGCGCCCGCAACATCAACGAGGACGATGTCGTCCATCCGGTGAAGACCATTGTGCGCTACCTGCAGAAGCACAATCCCGGGGAGAGGGTCTACTCCCTCATGTCCTTGGAGGCGAACGAAACGTTGCGTAAGCACAACATCGAATACGAGTCCTTGGTGGGTAGTGGGCTTGGCTTCCAACCTAAAAATAAATAATTATTGATTTTTTTGGGCTGAAGAACATCAAGGAGCACCTGACGGCCGCCACGCTGGTGGACTACCTGGCCATTGAGAGGCCCGTGGGTGCGGTGCTCTTCGACATCCACCTGGACATGTCGTACGTGGAGCTGGCCAAGGCCATCCGCCACCTGCAGGAGAATCCCGACTGCAAGCTGATAGCCGGGGGCAGTGATGTGATCATGCCGCTGGCGGAGAACCTCAACGTGGCCGGGTTCTTTGACTTTCTGGAGCATGTGAAGCGGTACACGGGCCGGGAGGCCACCTTCCTGGGCAAGCCCTCGCCCATTCTCGGCGAGATGTTTGGCGAAATGTTCGAGATTGGAGAGCCGAAGCGTTGCATCTTCATTGGGGATACTCTCGTGCAGGATGTCCAGTTCGGCAAGTCCTGCGGCTTCCAGTCCCTGCTCGTCCTCAGCGGCTGCCTCACCAAGGAGGACATGCTGAACGCCCCGGTGGAGTCGCAGCCCGACTACTACGCCGATAGCTTGGCGGATTTCACGAAACTGCTTGAGAATCTGAAAGAGTAGGGGCATCTCTGTCCCTTTCTAGTTGGCAGTTGAGCAGTTGGGAGTTGGAACAAAAAACCAAACAGAAACCGTACCACCGAACCGTCTAAAAAACAATAATATTTCAGAAACCATCCTCTCCTCCTCTCCTTTTGATGCAATCCTGTTGAAAGTAAACTAGAAACTAATAAAAAAAGTTGAGTTTGAAGGTTAAAAGTGTCCTTGAGAGTGTCCTTTTGAGAGAAAAGAAAGACAGTAGTTCCTTAAACGACTCCGGATGTGAGAGACAGCCTTTATTGTTTGTTTTTTTTTTTTGCTAAAAAAAAAAGGCGGCAACAAGCAGGACTTAGATTTCCAAATCCTCTGGATGATACAGTTCCGTTAGAAGGCGGTAAACGTACGAAGGGGCGTGGCCACCACTAAAGGACACACAGAAATTAAACCAAAAATGAATGAAAAGGAGGAGAGAACCACTCACGTGTTGGAGATGAAGAGGGTGACCAGCTCGGGCGGCACATAATCGAACATGGGACTGTAGACCTTGGCCTCGCGCGCCGGTATCGAGTCGTAGGGTATCACATCCTCGGCACAGCCCACCATGTTGAAGGCATCCTGCTCGCAGAGGTGCAGCGGCGACAGCTTGTACATCGGGGCCAGGACGATGACCGGCACGGAGTAGTGCTTGGCCGCCAGGGCCACTGTGTAGGCTCCGCACGCCGCTCGCAGGCCACCATTCGCCAGGACACTGTGCGTCCCGATGATCACTTTGTTGACGCGCGACATCATCGCGAAGATGGCCGCATCCGGGATGACGATAATCTCAACATTCTTCTCGCCCGCCAAGCTGGCTGCCAGATTGTGGCCCTGAAAGAGGGATACTTGTTACAGGAGTATCCAGGACCTTTCTGGGATGGTTAACTAACCCGGCATGCCGGCGCACACTCGGCCACGATGATGGTGAGGAACTGACGCTTCTTGATTGCCCGCTTCAGGAAGTTCTCCACCGAACGGGAGTGGCCCAGCGTCAGGATGATCTCCGACGAGTGTATGTGCTCCTCGGCCTGGACGCAAATGTTCTCCGAGCTGGTCTCCAGCTCCGTTTCCACCTCCTGCAGATGGTCGAGCAGCGCCTCGCGCAGCCCCTTCTGCGGCACCGAGTAGTCCACGCTGACGTTGCTCTCGCTCGTCTGGGTGACCAGTTTGTGGAGCGAGAGCGAGGCCTGCGAGTCGTCGGCAAAGTGCTGCACCTTGGCCTGCAGCAGGTCGAACTCCTCGCGCGTCAGCTTCAGTATGCGGCGGGCGATGTTGGAGGTAACAGTTTCCTGGGGCAGAGCCGCCTGCAGGATCCGGCACTGGGCGCGCACTATTTGCATCAGGGCGCTGGAAATGGGAGAGTTTAAGACTAGATACGTCCTTAATTGTCCTGCGAGCAGCTTACTCTGCATTCTGCCAGCTCTTGCTCATGATGATGTACTTGAATATGTCCAGGGTCTTGTTTGTAATGCTGTAGGAGCCCTCGACCAGGCTGCAAAAGGTGAAAAATATCGCCATTATCCTGTCAGTTTTGTGTCCTGCCTTGTCCTTACCCCACTTTGATGGCGTGGATCAGCTGGGTGACCTCCTTCAGCGGCTGTTCCTTCATTCTGACGTGGTTTGTAGCTCTGCTTTTCACAATAGTCCACACAAATTACCAATTTGTTTTCGTAAATATGCCACACGGCTGTTTGTTATCGATAACTGCGGGCCTAGTGATGAGCAGCCGGTTATCGCATAAAACAGCTGACCGGTGCCAGCTCTATCAGCAGAGGGGGAGAGCTTCAGAAAAACAAACAAAAACACAAATTAAACATTAAAACATAGGCCGGTTGAGTACATAAATAATTTGAAGGTCAATATGCAAGTTTTTTTTTATTATTCATTTACTTTATTTGTTTTAAATCGATTATTTCCTTGAGGTCACGTTTTGTGTATTCCCCCACAAGATAAACAATTAATGTTAGGAAGCAACTGGTTAAAGAGAATAGATTGGATATTTAATAGATTCCCTGAGCTGAGAGGGTTTTCAATGTCAATATATAAAATTTGAGCTTAAAAACTTTTTTAACCGATTATCACGCCCTAGGCCGTGTGCCATCTCCAGTGCACATGCATTTGTTATCGAACTTTAGCAATAACAACAACAACAAATGGCCGATAAAAACTTGCCGCTGGGCAGGCTCTTCTTCTTTTGCGCCGCTTCTGCCGCAGCTCTGCCCACTGTCCGCTGCCCTCTGTCGCAGCGCTCTGCCGAAGCTCCAGGGCCCCCCAGATTATTGTTTACGTGTCGCCGCAGCCGATTCTTCCGCCTCGTCTTGCCAAAGCGGGACGCTTTCTTTCCGAAACTCGACACATAATCAGGAATCATTAGAGAGGAGACGCGGAAGGATATCCAGGAAGAGCACCGTTACCGGCAAGAAAGTACCGTTTACCGTCGTTGCCCGCCGGCGAGGGACAAAATAAAACTGAAAACAGAATTTGCTGCCACAATAAAGCAACGGTTGTTTGGTCTATTGTTTGCACCACAGCACAGTGGGCACAGCTGCTGGAGAACCGAGAACCCGAGAGAGAATCCGAGATCACAATGAACATACACAGTGAGTAGCAGTAGGTGGAGGGTGGAGTGTGGAGCACACAGAGCTCCCTACTCCCAGTTGGCATTCAACCCAAGACTGAGACACACACTGTATCCGTAATGCTGCTACCCGCACCCGTCTCTTATCGCCCCACAGTGAACACCAACACCCTCAAGTACGTCAGCCTGCTGACTCTGACGCTCCAGAACGCCATCCTGGGCCTCAGTATGCGCTATGCCAGGACCCGGCCCGGTGACATCTTTCTCAGTTCCACAGGTGAGTTGCGTGGAGTGCTGTCATCCCGAGGTCACGGGGAGTCACCTGTCTTGAACTGGCCACCTGGCACTCAGACGTGGCACCAACACCATCATCCATCAGTAGAGGCAGTAGCTCACCGAGCTGGAGAGGAAACTGATAAGACTGGCACTTCCGCATGTGGCACCTACAACCCTCCATCCCACACATCCGAGATAAAAGTTTGAAATATTTGAGACATTTATGGCCCGGGTTTCTGTAGTTTCCTCGGTTCTGGATAGTTTGCAATTACTTTTCTCCATAAAACGGGAGAGTTATGATGGGTTTTAGTTCTTTGGAGCTACTATGGTGACATTGACTTTGTTTTTTATGGCTTTTTTGGGAATTAGACAGAGTACTTAGTAAGGGATTGAAAGTGTTCCGGGTGTTCTATACAGATACCAAGTTTAGTTGAAGATCTATTATGATTTTTATTGATTTTTCTTCAAGAATAGATGGAATACTTTAAAGTAGATTTATCTTAGGAAGTATTTGGAGGATTACTAACCAGATCTTGACTTTGCTTCAGAGTATTTATGATTTTTATTGATTTTTTTTTTCAAGATCGTATGGAATACTTTAAAGTAGATCACTTTCTTATCAGTAGTATGGAGTATAAGCTTAGTTTCCCGATCTATTATGATTTTTATTCGAAATTTTATGAATAAGATGGAATACTTTAACTGGAAGTCTGTTTTTAGGGCAGATATTATTAATAAATTTTAATAGATAAGAGATAGTAATGTAATAGATAGCTATTTCTAGTCTATAACTTTATAGAACTGATACTAAGATCTTGAAATATTATTCTGCATTTTCTCCTAGTTTCTTTTTATGATTATTTTCCAATTAAAACCTTTCAAAAATATAAATATTAGGAATATTACTTCCAGACCATTATTCCTCTTAGAATTTTATCATTCTGAGTACTTTAGTTTTTGATCTACGAGTATTATCTATTTATCTTCCAGTCTGTCTATTAAAACTCCTATTTTCGGAAATTCATTAAATTAAAGGTTTATAGAAAGGTTTTATAATGTTTATCAGAATAGTTCCATAAACAATAATAGAGTCTTGGTAGTCGAAGAGACATATGGTAGAAGAAATACTTTATATTTTCCAAAATAATTATGTTTTTTGAAATAAAAACGTTTATAGATTGAAATATCTGGACTTATAGATGGAATTATCTACAGAAACAAGTAGGGTTATACACCCAATACTCACTATTTCTTATAGAAAAATGTATAGACTTATAGATTTCGACTTATAGGAAGATATATAGAAAGACATATAGATAGCAATATAGTTAGACTCATAGATAGACATATAGATAGATATATATTAGATAGACATATAGTTGAAAATGTAGATAGACATATCTATGGAACCAACTTACTAATTATGATATTCCTACACCCAACACTCCTTGAAGTATTTCTTTTAAAATATTTCATAGAATTTCTTATAGAAAATGTTTATAGACTCATAGATTTCGACTTATAGGAAGATATATAGATAGAAGATATATAGAAAGACATAAAGATAGAAATAGACATATAAATATAGTTAGACATATAGAAAGATATATAATCAGGCATATAGATAAACATAAAGATAGACATATAGTTAGACATATAGATGACATAAAGAAAGATATATAGAAAGACATATCTATGGAACCAACTTATTAATTATGATATTCCCTTGAAGTATTTCTTCCTAAATATTTCATAGAATTTCTTAGAGAAAGAGTTTATAGACTTATGGATCTAGAATCTAGATTTTAGATGGACTTATAGACAGAGCTACCTACATATCTACAAAAAAAAGTATTATTATAGAGTAGAAACTCCTTTTTCTATTTTTTATTACTTAAAGTACAAGTAGATCCAAGTTCTGTAGACTAGTATCTGTAGACTAGTATCTGTAGACTAGTATCTGTAGACAGATTTCATAGATAGTCATATAGAAAGACCCATCTATAGAACCAAATCATTAACTATGCTTATAGATCTAGGTTCTAGGCTATAGTTGTATATAGTTAGTTAGTTAGTTAGTTAATTAGTTATAGTTAGTTAGGGATAGACCTACATATCCATAAAATAATTAGTATTATAAACTAGAAGCTCTTAAAAGTATTTCTTTTTGGATATTTTAAGATTTCTTATAGAAAGAGGTGATAGATTTGTAGACATGGACTCCTAGATCTGCCTTATAGATAGACCTACCCATAGAGTCCCTAAAAGTTAGTATTATAGGAGGACTTAAACTTTAATAACAAATTAATGTCTCATAGAACCCCTCAGCTAATCAAGGAAATTATTAAGATTATGCATCTCTCTTTGAGGTCTCTGATAGTCGCACTTTAAATGCCATATGACGCATTCCAGAACTCCGGTTGGAAGGGGCTTTTCGGGGGAATGAGCCCCATTAGGCCTAATCTCCGATTGCGCCATAGGTTTGTTGTTTGTTTCCTCGGTTTGTGGGCCATTCCCCGCCAGACTTTTATCTCCAAGCACCTACGCCGTGCTACTTTCACGAAAAAAATAAAAAGAGAAACTGATTATGGCCGTACTTTCCAGCCGTGCTGATGGCCGAGTTCGCCAAGCTGATCACCTGCCTGTTCCTGGTCTTCAACGAGGAGGGCAAGGACGCCCAGAAGTTCATCCGCTCGCTGCACAGGACGATCATCGCCAACCCGGTGGACACGCTCAAGGTGTGCGTCCCCTCGCTCGTCTACATCGTCCAGAACAACCTGCTGTATGTCTCCGCCTCGCACCTGGACGCCGCCACCTACCAAGTGACCTACCAGCTGAAGATCCTCACCACGGCCATGTTCGCGGTGGTGATCCTCCGCCGGAAGCTCCTCAACACCCAGTGGGGTGCTCTGCTCCTGCTCGTCATGGGCATTGTCCTCGTCCAGCTTGCCCAAACGGACGGCCCGGGCAGTGGCAGCAGCAGTGCGGGCACCTCCTCGCCCGCCGCCGGATCATCGGGAGCGGTGGGCGGCGCCCCCGAACAGAACCGAATGCTGGGACTGTGGGCCGCCCTCGGAGCCTGCTTCCTGTCCGGCTTCGCGGGCATCTACTTCGAGAAGATACTGAAGGGCGCCGAGATCTCGGTGTGGATGCGGAATGTTCAGCTCAGCCTGCTGAGCATTCCCTTCGGCCTGCTCACCTGCTTCGTGAACGACGCGGGAAGGATCTACGACCGGGGCTTCTTCCACGGCTACGATGTGTTCGTCTGGTATCTGGTGCTCCTGCAGGCCGGCGGAGGACTCATCGTCGCCGTGGTGGTCAAGTATGCGGACAACATCCTGAAGGGCTTCGCCACCTCGCTGGCCATCATCATATCCTGCGTGGCCTCCATCTACATCTTCGACTTCAACCTGACGCTGCAGTTCAGCTTTGGCGCCGCCCTCGTGATAGCCTCCATCTTCCTCTACGGCTACGATCCCTCCAAGCCCGGATCCAAGCCGAGTAGCATGCAGGGCCCTGGCGGCGATGAGGAGAAGCTCCTGCCGCGCGTCTAGTACCTCCTGCGGCGCCCCGTCAACAGTATTTTGTCCAAAAGCACCAACAAATGTACTTGATCCACCCACCACCCATCCCCATTCCCCTCGTGCGTGTGTGCTTTGTGTGTGTTTGTAATATATATCGGATACTATATCCTACATAGTATATATATATATATTTTTTTGAAAGAGGACGCAGAGTGGGTTTCTTAGCTCCCAAGATTCCAACGAAGGAAAACGCGAGGTTGTCTCTGTAAAAAATTAAATAATTAATTATAATACTTTATAGCTAAAATCTAATTAGGACTAATAACTACAAATTGTTTAGAAATCTCTTAAAAACTCTAAATTGACGGCCTGCGAAAAAATCTCGTCTTTCTTTCATTATTCTTGATGTATTTTCGTCACCTGCTTGGCTTGGAAACTTGAAACTGTCCTTCGAATTCGTTTTTTTTCCTAAAAATTGTACTTTTTTGTTTGATTTTGAAAGCAATACCCCTTTTTTTAGTTTTATATTTTGGGGATAAACTAAAAATAATTATTTATGAGCAATACACTAAAATAAAAGTGATCTTTGCCAATTCTCAACACTTTTTTCAAATTGTTTGAATAAAAAACGAAAACAAAATAGAAAATGACTAGTTTTTTGATATATTTTTGTTTATTTTGGGGTTAAGTATTAAATGAAATAAAGAAAACTTAAATATTTTAAAAGAAAAGTCTTTAAAATACTCTTCTTAGTGAAGAAAAAAAAAGACACTTATTAGCCACTTACCTTTATTTATTAGTGACGAAAAGTGCTGCCTTGTAGTTTTTATTTTTCCCACCCATTAATATTATTTTTTCTTTTTTTTATATATTTTTTTTTAATTGAACATTCAAGAAAAGTAAAGAAATGAAAATAAACAAAATAAAAAATAAATTAAACTCGTTTCACATTTAAATAAAAAATGTTTCTCCCTTCTGGGTTTCCCTTCGCATTTGGAAACTGGAAGATGATGAATTAATGACAAATTAAAAAATAATGAACATAAAGTTTTTAAAACTAAAGTCTTTTAAATTCTAAAACAAAAATGGCACTTGTAGCTTATATTTACATTTCATTCTTAAATATAAAGCTAATAGTTGTGTTTTTCATTCATTAATTTATATTAATTTTAAATCATCTTCTGGACTGTGAAGGTATCGGTGTAGTTAAAAAATAAGAAACTTAAAAAGTAATTCATTTTACAGCCTTGTGCTTTTTTTTTAGTGACGAAAGTGCTTATTCATGCGCCTTAAAACTAATATTTTTTTTTTGTTTACTCAGTTTTGAGTATTTTTTTGTTTTTTATTATTTTTTTGTTAATAGTTTTAGTTTTTTTTGTAGTTTTTAAGATTAACATTAAGCAAAGTTAAGTAATGAAATTAAAATTCAACAAACTAAAATAATTTAAACATTTCCAAATGTTAGTTAATTGTTAAATGTTAGTTAGTGATAATGAAAAATTTAAAAAAAAAAAAAAAAAATGGCCTAGAAATTAGGCGCCCCAACAACTTAATATTAGCTTATCCCTCTTATCCTTATCCTTCAGTTAAGAGTATTTGTATCCTTAATAGCTAAGTGGCCAGCTACTCGAACCAGGCGAGGCGCACATCGTCGTTGCCACTCTGCAGGCACATCACCAGCTCGGAGACCCGCAGCGCCTGGCCCAGCATCAGCCCGAACCCGTTCAGCACATCGTTGCGGGTGAGCAGGAGCAGCGAGGCGCCGTCAATGTCCTGGAAGCGGAAGGCACTGGCCTCGCGCGGGTAGTGGCGCCCTATGAAGCTCACCACCTGGTCGACGGTCCACGCGGCCACCGGTATGTTGCGCAAATCGGCCACCGGCCCGACCAAGGCGAGAGCGTTCTCCCGAGTCGGTGTTAGGGAGCGGACCACCAGGGACTGCTCGTTCGGCGGCTCATCGTCCGGGGACTCGACCAGGGGCACGACCTGGAGCTCGTTGTCCGGTAACTCGACGATGGGCTGGGCCTGGGCCTCATCCTGGCCAGGATCTTGGGGCTGCGGCTGGTCGAGGAGCTGGTTCAGGAGCAGGTTCATGGGACCGTCTAGGGGATCTTCCTGGGGCTTGTCGACTACTCCCTGTTCGGGTTTCGGGATCTCTTGCTTGATCATCTCTTGGTTGGCAAGCTCTCCCAGGCCGGCCACTTTCGGCTCCTTGGCTACCAACTCCTCCAAGGCAAGCTTTGGTTCCTCATTCTTCGGCTCCTCTTTGGCCTTTGGCTCTCCATTCTTCGGGTCTTCCCCCTTGGGCTCCTCATTCTTCGGCTCCTCTGGCTTTGGCTCCTCCGGCTTCGACTCTTCAAGCTTCTGCTCCTCACCCTTCGGCTTCTCATCCTTCTTATCATTCTTGTGCTCATCATTCTTCTGCTCATCGCCCTTCAGCTCCAACTTGGCAACCTTCACCGGCTTGCCCTTCACAGGATCGGAGTGCATGCGCTTCTTGCGCCCGGCATTGGACTTCCTGGGCGCTGCCTTCGGCGGGTCAGCCATGCCGCTTCCTCCTGGGACGGACAGGCTGGCATTGCATCGGGCACACTTCCAGTTGGGATCCATCTCCTCCACGCTGAAGTCCTCTAGCGGCGGATCGTGGCAGGCGGGGTGGCAGGCTTCCACGCACAGGCTGCAGATGGGCAGGTCCTTACACTTGACGCCACACACCTGGCAGTAGCGGCACTTCTCGCACTTGAACTTCTTGCGGGCGAGGCTGAGGTTTTTGAAGGCAACTGGGAGGCAGGGAAAGTGCCCTGAAAGGGTAATGGTAGGATTATTTTATAAATTATTATTTATTTTACTTTTTATTCAAGACTTTCGGTAATTGATGATTTTTGTAAATAATTTTGAAGATTTTTTTTTTTTGTGAAAATATTTTTTTTTTTTTTTTTTTTGGAATTCAGTTTTTAGGTCTTTCTTCGATCAGGATCTCAGTTAGACTGATTTTTGAATAAAAGAATATAAGAGTTCTAAGCTTCGCCTTAAAATAAAATAAAAAGCCTGCTTTACTTAAAGAAATATGAAATCCAAGCAGGAAGCATAAGACTCTTAAAAAAATGGCAGGAAAGGGGTTTCGGTTTCAAAAGAAATTCAAGCAAGTGCGGAGTAAAATTTTAAGAAAAAAAAGTGAAAACTATAATAATTTCTATTATTTTTATCTTTTAGAAACTTACATTTGTTGGTGCAACTCTTGCATGTGAGGAAGTTACTCTTGTGGCCCGAGCCACGCTTCGGCTCGCTCTTGGCGCACTTCTGGCACGTGTCGAAGCTGCGGCCCGCCGGCTCGCTCTTCTGCGATGGCTGCGCCCTGGCCGGCTGCTGCAGCTTGGCCGACGGCTGCGGATGCAGCTGGGCCGTCAACGGCGGCTGCTGCTGGGCCGCCGGCGGCTGTGGTGGTGGTGTCAGCTGGTCCCCAGCTCCCGGCAGACTGGTGTTTGAATCGCCTCCGTCACTGGAGTCCTTGGAGCCGGGCAGAGTGGGCGGCGACTGGACCACGGTCGTGGCTGCCGGGCTGTGGGCTGTCGTGGTAGCTCCTGCCGTGGCCAGGGAGCTGCGGTTGCGGGACACATAGTTGTCCGATGGATCATAGACTTGTTTCGGTTTCTGGACAAAATGGAGGGCGGAAGATTCCAGACTTTAGAGATTGCAGGGATGGGGAGGGCTTGTTGTTACGTTACCTTGACACGTCCTGTGGTGCGAACGGCGGCCGCTGCCGCTGATGCCACCGAAGTGGCAACCACACCGGTGGAGGCCACCAAGCCGGTGGCAGGGATTGGGGCGTCGGTGCCGTTGCTCCCGGCACTGGGTTGTTGGCCCAGGGAGTGGGCCGCCACTGCGGCACTTTCCTCGTCCTTGGTTCGTTTCATCGCGGTCGGTGAAATCCTTGGAAAGCGAAAGCAAAAAAGAACAAACAAATCTCTTGCTTGGCGCTCGGTTGTTTAGTGTGACCACTCACCACTTTTGAAATACCAGCTATCATAGCTGGTCTATCGATACTTTTCTTATTTTGCTAAATACTAAAAAATATCCCTTATTTTTAATAAAATATAAGTTTTAACTATTATTCTTGCCTTTCTTAATTATTTTTTATGCCTATTTTATTAATAAATTATACAAGTTTGATTAAATAATAATATTCTGTTTATCGAAAATACTAAAAGTGGTTCGATTTCGATAAATCCCTTGGGAAATACCGAAACGCATTAGGACGTTTTCATCCACGCTTTAGTGCTAAATGGGGAAACTTTTTCCACGAATATTGTGAAATTTTAAATCGCAATTTTCAATTTTACAAAATGTCTGCCTAGAAACACGTTTTTTCTGGGAATTTTGCACTTTGCCTGAATTCTAGCATCTTAGTGTACAAATTAAATGGAAAAGGGAAACGGAGTTGGGGAAATATTGTAAAATATTCTCGTGGCAATGACCCTAATTTTTTTATGATGTTTTCTTTAAAAATAAACTTGCACAACAAAATGTTTAGGTTTCTAGGGGAAATAAGATAAAATATTAACCTAAAAACGATGAAAATCATAAAACTTTAGGGGAATATCTTTAAAAATAAAAAGTTTAAGAAAAAGATTGGAAAAATATGATAATTT
Source organism: Drosophila monieri (assembly GCA_035047585.1). Taxonomy (NCBI): domain Eukaryota; kingdom Metazoa; phylum Arthropoda; class Insecta; order Diptera; family Drosophilidae; genus Drosophila; species Drosophila monieri. Next base: position 4,837,656 of record JAWNPJ010000061.1, on the reverse strand, counting down.
TGAGCATTTTAAGATGTAATATTTGAAAATTAAATTGTTATGAAAACTTAATAAGAAATTATGATTAAATATTTAACTAAAAAGGAGATATCTTTCAAAATTACAAGATTAATGAAAATATTTAAAAAATAGGAATATTTTTGAAAAATTTCCAATGGAATTTTAACTTATGGCATGTTTTGAACTTTAATTATAATCACAAATTCAAAAATTAAGTTATTTTTATTTTTTATGGGAGATTTAGATTAAATATTAAACTGCAAAGGATTTTAGAAAAAAATTTAAAATAAAATTAAGAAAACTTTAGGGGATATCTTTAAAAATGAACAGTTTTATATTCATTTTGATTAATTGAATATCAAGACTTGATTTTTAATCAAGTTGAGGTATAATTTTAAAAATTAAATCATTCAAAAATATAAAATTTCAGAAAATACGTTTAAAAATAGAAATTTTAAAAGTTTTGTAATAAAAAGTGAAAGGAAAAAACGATGAGCGCTTTCAGCCATTTGAAGATTTTTTTAATCAACCTAAGTCTTTATTTTTAAAAATTAACCCATAAAAGCCACAAACCTTTGAGAGATTTCTTAAAAAAAAGAAAGATTTTAAGTAATATTTGAATAAAAAGATTTATTGATCAACCTAGGGTAAAATTTTAACAATTAAAACGTTAAAAAACATATAACTTTGGAAAATATCTTCAAAAATATTAAGTTTAAAAATATTTTAATGAAAAGATAAAAAAAACGATGAGGACTTTCAGCAATTTTCAGATTTATTGATCAACCTAAGGCATATTGTTGACATTAACCATTAACGGTAATATTAGCGATATAAACGTCGAAACTTGAACATTTATCGTTGTCTTTTGATGCACTTGTCTTAAACATTAGATAAGCACTGGAAGCCTATAAGAAACACGCAATAAGTGGTAACTTAATTTCGGAATAATTTACAATTGTCAGCTATATTATATAAATATATAAATATAAAGGTTAATATCAGACATACACTGTAGTGGGTTAATGCGATTTTTCAAATCATTTTTCAACATCAAGAAATAAAAATTGTACTAGAATTTTGAAATAATTTTTTGTGGAAAAATTCCAATAACTGGACTTGAAATTTGTACAGTTTCTAAAATAATTAACCCACTAGAATATATATATCCGATATCCATACAAATATGGTCGTAACTGTGCGTTGGGTTGGGAGGAAATCAACAAGAACGAAGGAACGATCTTTGGGATGCAGTAGCGATGGTGATGGTGGTTGGAAGCCATCTCCACTCTAATCGATCTTGATGCGACGGCCATAGCGCCAGGCCAGACGCACCAGATCCCGATGGGCCAGGGCCCAGGCCAGGAGGCAGGCGACCCCAGCCAGGATACCGACTCCAAAGTGGGTCATCAGATCCGAATCTTGATACTGGAAAGGAGAGAATTAGAAGATAGCCACCAACTAGGACAAGGATCTTACCAAATAGCACACAATGCCAGCTAGGATGAGGGTGCCGCCAAAGAGCTTGCCCGGCCAGAGGCCCAGCAAGGGGTCCAGGGACAGGATACGGTACTGCTGCCGGATGTAGTGGGTGCTGTAGAGGATCCGGCTCAGCATGTTGATGCAGTTGGCGAAGATGAAGCCCACCGGGCCGAACATGCCCGTCAGGATGTAGGAGAGCACCAGGAAGCTGACCGAGAAGATGGCCATCAGGTAGTTGTACTTGTCGATGTCCTTGCTGGTGTTCGTCGCGAACATGTAGCCCTCGCTGATCCCGTTCACCGCCAGCAGGTAGATGGCCAGGCAGTGCCACTGCAGCAGGCTCTGCGGCAGTCCGCCGGCCACAAAGTCCGGCCCGCCATACAGGAGGAGGACGGGATGGGAGTAGCTCTGGCCGAAGGTGAAGGCGATCAGGCCGATGGAGCTGACGCCGAGTAGGAGGTTCTTGAGGACACTGCCCGCCTGCCGGACCATGTCAGACGGCTGCTTGCTCAGCTTCACGTCCCGGGAGAGCGTCTGGGTGAAGTAGAAGTAGGAGCTGTCCTCGATCGGCCGGAATATGAAGCGGGCGGCCATGCTGCCCAGATTGTTCACCACGTCGTAGGTGGCCTGCTCCCCGAAGCTCAGCACCGGCGACACCGACATCACGTACTTCTCGCCCTCGGTGAGGATCTGCTTGAGGACGCCCTGCTTGACGAAGCTGAGGGTCAGGGTTTGGAGCTCCCGGTTGAAGGTCTTGCCGGCGGGATTGAAAAGGACACACGGCAGAAAGTCCTGCAGCCGCTTGAAGGGGAAGTCGTCCATGTTCTTGTAGAGCGACGATTGCCAGGCCTTGGGAGCCGGTGGCTTCTTCCTCGACTGCTGTGCCACAAAGTCCTGGAAGCCCTTCAGATAGAAGTAGAAGAAGCCATACTGACCGAGGACGATGGTCACGGCGCTGGATAGCTGGGCGATTGCGAAGGCATTGATGGCGGCACTCCCGTCACCGGTGACGATCCACAGGAAGATGGCGGAGCGCACGAAGATGTGCAGGGTGTTCAGGAGGATCTTCAACTTGACGAAGCAGAACACCTGGGCCACGAAGACGGCCGACTCGGCGACCAGCTCCAGGACACAGGACAAGGCCACCGCGTAGCAGGCAAACTCATACTGACTGAGGTAAATGCTGTCCACCGCCGAGAGCCAGTTGATCCAGATATAGAGGCAAGGAGCACACAGAACCGCGCAAATGGGGACTCTGGAAAGGGAAAATCCAGATTAGAGAAGGACTAGAATGGACGCGGAAGGGACGCCTACGTCAGCCACATCTGATTGATGAGCTGGGCCCAGGTGCAGCGATCACCCTGCTGGGCATTGGCACTGAGGGCGGCCCGGTTGATGGCCTCGCGGGACAGGAAGAGCAGGGTGCTCTCGAGGAGCAGCAGGCGCACGTTCATAATCCCCAGCACCTCCCGGCCCACATGCCGCACGATATAGGCGTTGATGCCGAAGGTCAGGATGCGGCATAGTATCTGCAAGATAAAACTTATGAGTAATTGGCCCGGGAATTGTCGTCGTCGTCAGCGATCGATCTCACCTGAAAGATAATGCTGAAGCCAGCGCCGAGTAGGCTGCTCGCAAGCACGTTCCGTGGCATTGCTCCGCCTTGCTGCTGTTCCTTCCGCTAGCTGGTCCCGCCTCACATTCAGGATATCCGCAAAAATCAGCTTAAATGGAAGTTTCAAAACAGAAACGACGTAAATCGGTTGACGGCTAACGAAGTAATACGAATATTTCCCAACAGCTGTTCTAACAGAGCTCCCAACAGAGTGCCAAGGCGCTGTTAACTAGATCTCTGTTAAGTGCGTGGCGGGATTTTTGAATTTTCAAATTACAATATTGATCATTTTTATGGTTTTTAGTTAGAAAATATATTAATTATGAGTTAAATAATATTTTTTAAGGTAAAAGGCATTACAATTTCAAGGATTTTGATTTTAATTATTACTCTTAATGGATTTAGTTTAGTTTTCTTCATTATTCTTGCTCTTTTCTTGTTTTTTTTAAAAGGAAAGTTATTTAAATCTTATTGGAATAATATTTTTAGGTAAAATACTATTTATTCTCAAGACTTGAGTTTTAAATTAATATTTTTTATGAATAAAATAATGGTATAATAATATATAACTATAGGGTCAGCTTTAAAGTCTTGAAATGTGATTTGAAGAAAGTTTTTTATTTTAAAATGATTAATATATATTTTTTTATAGTTAAAGTATTACTTTAAATATATCTCATACATTTTTTCTTTAATATGCGTTGAAAATTAAGAATAATCAATAAAAAACATTTTTTTTGACCAGTTTTTGGTGCAAAGATAAAAAATAAAACAATAATTCTAATGATAAGCATCTTCAATGATTTATCTATAAATTTATTTAGTTAACTTTTATGATATTTTTTTATAAATTAAAATAAATTATAATATTTTTTACATAATAAATAACACAATTTATGAAAAGTTTCAATAAATTGTTTGGAAATTCTGAAAAGTAGCTAAGAAAAATGTTTTAAAATACCTTAATTCTAATATAAAAAAAAAACACTTAAAAAATGAAACAATTAAGAGCTAACTACCTTAGTTACTTAATTCATTCTCCCCTAAAAACATAATAAATTATTAGCCAAATATCTTTGAAAAAAAGGATCTAAGCCAAGAGCCAGCTGTTGACGGGTTTCTGCCAATGATTCGGCTCATAAATTACCGGCTTAAAGGTGCAAAAAGCCAGCTCTCTCACCAGGGAGGGGAAAAATTTGGAAAAACATCCATACACTCCATACAAGAGACTCGAAAACCGAAAACTGAAAACCAAAAATCCGACTCAAAAAACTGGTTGCGACAACTTTCGTTGCGGCGAATAAAAAAAAAAGAAGTCTGTTGGCGGTTTGTGGCCTGCTGATGGTTTTGGCCAAGTCAGTCTGCGTGTTGGCTTCGGACGAGTCGGTACAGCAACGGATCCCGGATTACAAGAGAGCTATAGGCTAGACCTGAGAGCCCCAGAAGAGCCAAGAAAAAGTCGAGTCGAGTCGAAAGAAAGGTGTGTGCGAGCCTGGTTTGGAAAAGCGAGCGGGAAAAATCGTGTGTTCTGCAACACAGAGCGTGAAGTGTATAAGCTTTTTGTTATTATTATTATTTTTTTTTTTTATTATTTTTTATATTTTTGTTATTGTTGTTTTTGGGTAAAAAGATGCGGAAAATCTTATCCGTGAAAACGTAACAATAAACAACGTCAACCTGCCTATCGATTTCAAAACAGAGTGCTGTGTGACACTTTTTCCTTCTAAGAAAAAAGAAATAATAAAAAAAATTGTAAGAAAAAAAAATTATTAAGAAAACTGGTTGCAAGCTCACCTTGCACTCACCTGTCGTCCGGATCACCTGGCGGCGGTCATGCTGCCTTAGTTTCAACTACAAAAAAATAAGAAAAAATAACAAATAAATAAATAGTTGGAAAAAAATTAGAAAAAAAGAATACTTGAAATTGTGGAATAGTTCTTGAAAGTTTCCCAGCAACCCTAGAGCTGGCGGACAAGGAGAAGGCGGCGGAGCACCTGGAGGCCTGAAGTGAAAAAAAGCCATTGCCCATCCAGGATGTCGGACATTTATTATTGCAGCAACAGCCAGGTGAGTTCAAATCAATTAGATTCCATTTACCTGGCCAGGAAGTGCATTCCCAGCCCGTTGCCATTAATTAGAGAGCTTCGGGCACGAATTAATCGGGAAGCTTAATTGGGTTCTGCGGGTCAATAAGGTAGGGCATTGTTTTCTGCATTTAAAGAGGTGGTAATTTAAGAAAATTGTAACAAACTAATAAATGAAATAAATTAAGAAAAGGTAGTCCAAATCTCCTTATAGATCTAGACTTAATTGCATCGAATTTTTATAACTTATCTAGTTTCATAAAAACTCTAGTAAAAAATACTAGAACCCTTCATAAAAATATCCTTTATTGTATTTCGTGTAGCGATCTAATAAATAGAGTCGAAGATATAGCCTCTGATCGGGTTAATATATCCTTTTCGTTAAATTCCATCATTTTTAAAGGGTCTCCCTTTGATAAAAAATCTGAAAAATATTTTGTAATCAGCTTTTAATGCAAATCATTTTTATCGATATTTATCGATAAAACTGTATAGATATCCTTCTTAATAATCAGATTGATATTGACAAAGATATAGCCACCCATCGGTGCTATATTGGCTTTTTTATGGATTTTTTCCTATTCTTAAGCAGAAATATAGAAAAAAAATTATAAAAATATGTTATTGACTTAGGTTTTTAAAAAAATCGTTGGGAAATGTATCGATTAATCCTTATAGGAAATCATCCCAAGGATAGGATTAGTTTTGCCAAAGATATAGCCTCAGATGTGCTTAATATTTTCATGTCCATGGATTTCTCATAAAATTCATTGTTTTCAATAAAAAAAATATTATTTCTTGCTTGATTTTTTATGCCAATCGGTTCAGAATTAATCGATAAGTCCTCAGAGATATTGTTCCTAAGGATTCGATTAAGATTGCAAGCCTTAAAGCCCTCTTTTGAAGTAATATTTGTTATAGATTTCTTTTTTTACATCTAAATAATCTAAAAAATGTAAAATAATTTTTTTAATGTCAGATTTTGAAAGAAAGACAGTCCAGAATCTATAATCTGATTGATGGACCATCAAGTCCTCACTTTACAGACAATTCTTTTGGCTGTCGGAGCTCTCCTTTTCGGCCCGAAAGGCCCCTAAAAGCTTTGAAAAGTGCATTGTTTTGGCCTCAACCAGAGACAATAGCCAAAAAAAAAAATCTCCAAAGGCCTAGAGGGCCCTCCCATACTGTATCTCAGCCCGCTTTTTACCAATTTTTCTGCGTTTGGCTTTCAAAATTCCAAGCCATGCTACAAATTCTTAAAAAGGCCACAAAAATCTGTTCACTTTTGGTTTCTTTTCTTTTTTTTTTTTTTGGCTAAAATGATTTATTTCTTTTTTTGTAAAGTTTTTATTTTTGGTAACTCGGTTTAAACGGCTTTCCACTTGCCAATCGCTGTCATAATTGGAAAACCTCTACCAGACATAATTAATTAATGAAAAAAGAAACAAAAACAAAAGTAAAAGCGTCGTTAAAAAAACAGTAAATGGCTCGTTTATTTGTTTTTTTTTTTTAGTTTTTGTCATGCTACCGGATTGCATAATAAAAGCCAATATCGGATCGTTGGCCTATTAACTTTTTCCAATTTGTAACGGCATCTATAAAGTGGTAATAAATATTTAAAAAATTAGAGCAGTTATTTTTTATTTATTTTAACTTCCCTAATAATAATTAAGGAATTATATCATTAATAATTCTTTAAATTTCTGGCAAAAACTTACTCTGATTTTTATGGAAATTATATAGCGACACACCCCCTTTTCAGGTCAGCACTTCTGCATATTTTTAGCATTAAAAATAATAAGCAATAATTACTAAAAATTGCTGGCTAAAAATTAAAAAAAAAACAGCGAAAAAAATGGCAAAAAATGCAAAGAGAGTTTCGATCTCTCAGCTGATTTTTAAGTGAAAGTGCGTCCCGTTATAAGCCAATTTCGACTTAGTAACTTACTTTTCTTGACTGCTTTTCAGCCTCTTCTTCATCTTCTTGTTGTTGTTGCTGTTATTATAGCCATATTGTTGTTGTTGTTGTTGCTGTTGCCAGAGGCGCTTGGCTGTAAAATCTGTTTCTGCTTCTGGCCCGCCCAAAACCAAAAGAAATCAAAAGTTTTGTTTTTTTTTTCGCCAGAGTGCGTCGTCTTCTTTTCCATTTTGATCAGATCTTAAGATATTTACCATACACTGCGGAAAAAAGGGTGTACTTTTATCTAGAATTATCTAAACTTATCACTACAGCTTATAAATATTTTAGTTTTTAATTTGAAACTAAAACTAAAAGCTAAATTAAAAGAAATTGTTTCATTTCTTGTTGGAATAATTATTCTTTGTTTATTTTTTATTTTAAAATTATAAAAACAAGTATTTGTTACACATTTTTGATTATAAAACTTTTCTCTAAAAATTATCTAAGGATTTATAATGGAACAATTTTTTCTTCAACTTTTTTGAAACGAAATTTTTAACAAAAAACCTTCACTCTTAAAATTATTAATCAAAACACCCCACTAATAAATTATAACTTTTATAGTTTTTCCTTACTTTCTTTAACTATTATTTTTTAATATATTACCCCCTTTTTTTAATTTGACAAAAATTTCCTTACTGGCTTTTCTTTATTATTTTCCGCTTGTTTTAATTTTTTAATTTTTTGTTAGTTTCTTTTTTGTTTTTGCTATTTTTGAGTTGTTTTTTTAGCCTGTTGGTGTATAAATTTGTTTGTGAACTGAGACTCTGCTTCCCTTTTGTGTATTTTTTTGCTGTTTTTTTGTCTTTTGTCTCGTGTCGTGTGTTGTCTTGGCTGATGAGAATTTTCCAAACAAAATGTGTCGCTTTTAACAATGCAGGTGAAATCTGGCTTGGAGTCGAATCTTTTATACTCTTGTTATTAATTATTATATATTGTTTAGGGGGTAGTCCTTTTTTTATAAATTTAAAAAATAGTTTCATGAAGTTAGGGTCTAAAGAATCAAAACATGTTTTAAGGGCGCTGCCGCATATCGTACGGCCTTCTATAATAGTTTCTCTATCCTTTTTCTAGGGTTTATGTTTTTATTTTTCTAAATAAAGAGAAAAAAATCGAAATTTAAAAATACATTTTTAAATAAAGAAATTCTTAGACAATTTTATTAAAATTATAACATAAAATATTATAATTCTTTATAATTCTCTACTAATTTTATTTAAACTACCGCTTCTTTGTCAAAATCACCTGTGAAAAAAATCTGCCAACAAAATCTTAGTTCTAATGGCCCGACTAACTAGCCTCCAAGGCTACAGCAAAACTTGACAAAAAAGGGTTTAAAAAAATGACAAAAATTATACACCTAAGGGTATTATTCACAATTTAAGTTGGCAAGGTTTTTCTTGGCTTGGCCAAAGTTTTCCTCGCTTGTTAACTGATTATTGTTGGCGGGTTTCTCGGGTTGGGCTTTTTGCAACAATTTTTTTTCAGGGCGTATGTGTCCCAAAAGGGTTTCCTTTGTCCAGATTATTTATTGTTAAGGTTTTGGGGCTTAGTTTGCTTTTATTTTTATTTTTTTCCTTAATTTTTTCTTTTAAAATGTAATAGTTGTTGTGGTAATTGTAATTGTTGGTGTTGGCCGCCAAAGGCAAACAACTCCTATTGAGCAATTTAGAGTTTATGCTGCGATTGTTGTGGGTTCGTTTCTATTTCTTTCTTAAATGTGTATTTCTTATATATCTTTGTAACTACGATCTCTTGGACTATATATGATACACATACGTATATACACTTATTTACAAAAATATATAACTACAATTGTGGTTACAAAAAGTGGGATAAGTCTCTCTTTCAAAAAAAACTATAACATCAAAGTAGGTTTTTTGAGTTAAAACTATAACTAAATGATTTTAAAATATTTTATATTTAAGATTAAATATTTGGTTAAATATTTTATGATATTTCTAGTTAAAATTTCCATTAAAACTCTCTTTTTTGACAAGTTCGATTATATTACTTTATTCACTATTTTCTCAAGTATATTTGTTTCAAATAATTTTTAAAATTATTTCACTTAAATTACATAATTAGAAAGTTAAAAAATAAAAAGAAGAAACCCCTCTAGACCCTAAAAATTCGATCAGAACTGTGTGTGTTCGAGTTGGAGCCGAGTGTGTGGCTTAACATTCCACTGAGACCCCAAGCCCCAGACTCCAGACTAGTCTCTCGTATCGCATTTTTTTAAGCCAAAAGCAACAATAACAACTACAACAAATAAGCCAAAAACCAAAAAAGTGATTGCAATTACAACAACAAACTCGTTTTGGCTAAGAAATCAGAAAAAAAACGCAACAACTTTCAGTTGTCTGGCGCTGCCTTTGCGGCTATTTTTTACATTTTTTTTCTATTTTTTCTATTTAATTTATTTTTGTTTTTTTCTACTATTATTCTTTCTATGCTTATCGGAATTGTGGGGCCTATTATTATTTTGGTTTAATTTTTTTTTTTCACAATCACCAGATATTTAATGACGTCTGGGGATTAAAAATATATATGTTAGAAAAAGTTATAGAAAAAAGCCATAAAACAGTCTCCTTCTTCCTAGAAACCTTTTTTTATTTTAGACATTTTTTAAAACATAAATTTCCTTTGACAATTTCATTTTTTTTGGAAAATCTTCTTTCAGTTTTTCCTTGGCTGTCACATTTTCCGCAACATGTGCAACAGGTTCACCAGAAAAAAAACCTTTTGCAAAAAATAGAAGAAAAAAATCGAAATAGCCAAAAAAAAAAAGGCAAGAGCAGTCGGTGTATGAAATAAAAGGCTGTTGCCATTTTGCCAAATGCCACCACATAGCCAGAGAGCCACTGAAGCTTGGCTTAGAAATAGGCTTAACCCCTTAAAAGTTACTAAAAAAAAGTCGAAATAAATTATAATCATAAAAGAAAATTTAAAATAGTTTTATTTAAAAAAAAATTTAATTTTTTAAATGATTAAAGTTCAAGGTAGTTCAAAGTTTCTACTTATTTATTAAAAAAAAAAAAAACACAAATAAATCTTAAGACTAAGAAAAATAATAAATATAAGACTCTATTTGTTTATATTTTTTCTTAATTATTTATCATATTTTTCCCCTTATTTTTCTTTCAAAGGTTAAGCATCTAGAGCTTTGATTTTTTCTCATTTTTTCTCTTCTAACTTGAAGCTGCAATCAAATATTTCTTAGATCGACCTTTTGACAGAAAAATAGAAAAAATGGCAAATCATTAAACCAGTTTAGATTGTTGGAAATAATAAGGGAAATCTAACAAATGAAATGGGACTAAAAAAATAATAAGTTCCACTTGTTTTTTAATCTTTGATACCAATTTATAGTTCTACTATACAAAAAAACTAATAAAATAGTTAGTATTTTTAAAAACCATTTTGTTAAAATACAAATTATAAAATATAAATTTCTGAAACTACATTTTTTATTGACTTTTTTCCTCGTGCATGGTTACCTGAGAACTTTCTCCAGGTGCGTCTGCGGGCTTCTTGCATTTTTTTCTCCTAAAATGTCATTCAAATAAATTAGAAGCCGCAGAAAGGTTGCTTGAAGAAGGTGGGAGGGGGGAAATCAAAGAAGACTAAACAAAGGCAAATAAGACAAATACAAAAACAAACAATGACAAAAGCTGCGCAGTCGCTGTTGCTGCTGGCTCTGCCGCTGCTAGCAGCGTTGGAAGAAAGAAGAAAGTAGCACAAATCATTGCCTTCTACTGCTTCTTCTTCTTACAGAGCAGCGTCATCTCGCCATCTCTCCTACATATCGTACGTCTCTCCCCCATCTCTTATTATGACTTTTTTCTCTCTTTTTTTTCATTAAAAGCTATTTATGGGGGAATGTTAGATTGATTTTTTTTCTGGTTCGCCCTTTACTTTCCTTAATTTTTCTTTACTTAATTTTTAAATGGTTTATTACACGCTTGTTTAGTTTTTTTCATTCACACATGGGAGCATAAACTGCTTGCTTTTTTCTCAAACTGCTTTCTTAGCCTTGAAATAACGTTATTTTGCGTGGGTTATCTGCTTAGTTTTTTTTTAAGGTGTGTGTGTTGTTTTTTTTAAGCTTCTTTTTGTCTATTTTTGTTTACCTTTTGTGGCATTTTCCTGCTGCAGTTCTCTGGCCAAAATAATAGTTGCAAAATTTCAATTAAATATGCAAATCCCAGCGGAAATTATCTTTTTTGGAAATTGTCTCGAATTGTGGGAACTCTGTGATTTTAATTGATTTCTTCTTTGTCTCTTCGTCTTTAATGTTTCTTTCCAAAAATCTGTTTCCTAAACAACTAAAATATATCTTAATCTTAAATTGCATTTCTGCAAAAGAAATATAAATTAGGATTTGTTTCTTTTTTTTTTGTTATGAAAGCTTTAATTATGTGAAGCGTTGTTTAGTTTTTACCTTGAGTTGTTTTGAAGATTTTTATCATTTTTTATCTATTTTCGGATTTTTAATTACTTAATTTCAGTAGTTTTTTTTTTGGTTATGTCGCTTATGATGTTTCATAATTTTTTTGTATAGCCACATAGCTTAGTTTATTGAGTTCATAATTATTAATGATTATTTTATATAAAAATTATATTTAATTTAAAGTAAAGTAAATTAGGGTAAATATTAATTTTCAAACAAAAATCCTAAACATTAGCCTTTAAATTTCAATTCTTTGGGTTTAATACTCTTTAAATATTTTTTTTTTCGCTTTTTTATTTATTTTTTAACCACTCCCCTTTGTCTTCTTAATTTATTTCCTTATTTATTTACCATTTATATGCAAATCTCTGGAATCTACCTTGGTTCCCACCCCATCAAGTCTAGAATAATAATTCCCATTTTTGAACTCTGAAAAGAATCGAACTCTGAATAGACAATTTTTGGCCAGAAGGGAAGAGTGGGTTAAAGAGAGGGGGATAGGTATAGGGGGCTGGGGAAGAGATGGCGAATAAATTGCCAAGAAAGCGCCCAACAGCATTCCAATGACTTCCAGCACTGAGAACTTTCTACTTCATTTGGAATGCATAGCCAAGCATGGGCACTGAGAGAAATTAGTGGAGGGTTTATATATATTTTTTTTAAAGTATATAATAAAATAATAAGTGTGCTTAGTAATAATTAATTAATTATTCCCAGTTTTTATTCCAAAAATCTCATATTTTTTAAGTATTAAGTATTTTGCCAAGTACTTTTTAGTCGCAGCTTCATTTATTATTTTGTAAAATCACCACCAACTATTTCTCCCAGTGCATAACCCATGCCGTATTGCATTTTGATTTGCAATAATTGGTGTGGCTATGTTTTCTGTTGTTTTCCGATTGCTAGTCATTATGCTCGTAGGCCGAACAGTGACTCACATCGACTTCACCCACTTTGCCACACACACACCCTAAAAGCTAAAAAAAAGGCCAATAAAAAAAGATTTAAAAAGAAACCCAGGCAACCCAGTTTCCAAAGTGGCCAGAAAATCAGTCAGAAAATCGTTTTCAGTCACGTCGCCGGCAGTGAAGTCAGCATTCGGTAATGCCATTACCTCCAACTACTACACACTTTTTAAACCTCGGGCTAAACGGCCAGGCCATCTATCTGTATCTCCTATTTTGTATCTCAATCTGGCAATGCCATCTGGGCTGCGTTCCGATAGATACGCCAAGCCACGCACGTTCTAGCGGTCTATTGGCGAAGGTTTTTGGGGAGAAATGGGAGAGTCTAGGTGCAGTTAGAAGAAAAAAGTTTAATTATTAAAAAAAAGTAAGGATTTTTTAGGGCTAAGTATTTTATTTTAAATTTTTTTAAGAGTTAGGATCATCATTGTCATGTTTTTGGGATATTTTGAGTAAAAAAAAGACTAAATATACTAAAGGTAGGACTTTTCAAGTAGGATTTATTTAGTTTTTAAAAAATATAATTATAAATATTTAAAATTAAGCATAAAATTATTCCACTGTAGAATAAAAATTATAATAATAGCAAAGAAGTTCTAGAAAATGCTTAAAATATTTCATAAAATATATAGAGTTCTAAAATATATTTATTTTTATAAAATTGAAATCCTAAGTTCAAGCTTTTAACAAAATCATAATTTTTGAAAAGAAATGTGGAGTTTTTTAAAGCCACTTCCTATGAATATTTTTTTATGAAATAGTAGGTACTATTTTTTTTCCAAGTGCAAGCCAAGAGAGAGTAGCAACAGTTGGTAGTGCTCCTTCTTGACCGGGATCCGGGGTCACCAAACTGTTGCCTTTTATCTCTGTTGACTGAATTTTCGACTTGGCGACTTGACGGTTTTGTCTCCGATTTTCCGTGCCGGGCCGGCCAGCTTTCCCCCTTCGACGTTCGGCAAACGTTCCGTTATTAATTCGTCACGATTGAGTGGCAGCTGCTGAGAAAACTACAAAAAAAAAATAAAATAAATAAGAAAAAAAAAATGTAGAAACAAGAGAGGAAAACCTCGGAAAACCTCAGCGGAGTCTGCGGCGGCTGCTTGAAGGGAAATTAGTGAAAAGCTGTCACAGCTGCCGCCGCTGGTTCCGTTTTCCATTTTCCTTTTTCCATTTTCCGCACGTGTCCACACTTTTAAAGTCAATCACGGTACAGGGCAGCAAAAGATCGGGTTACTAGGGGGTCTCTAAAAATAGTTATTTTTAAAGAAAATAAATAATAAGTTCCTAAAACCTTTGGAAATCTTAAAACAAAAACACCTCTCGAGTAACTCGACCAGATCTCTGGGCTATTTGTTTGAAATATGACCCTAGGATCTATTATGAAGTGGCCATACCTTAAGGGTTTCGGGTTTCAAAAATTATTGCATAATTACTACAACAAAAAAAGGGGTTTTCATGCAATTGTAGTCTTATGTAGTGCCATTTGATCCATTATTTTAGACTTTATACTGCAGAGCTTATAATTATTGCATATATAGAGTTTTTCCAAAGGGCTTAGAGTTTCTTGTTGCTTAATGGAGTTAATATATAATAATTATAGATATGAAATAATAATAATTAAGGTTAAATAATAACAAGGTCTTTTTGTTGGAAGATGTGTTTGTTGAAGAGGGATTTAAAAAGGTCTTTTGGTTTTTTTTAAATATTTTGAAATAGAAAGAATTGAAAACTTTTCAAGCTGTCATAATTATTTAAAATATTTCCGCCCCTTTTTTTAAGAATTTCAATTCGTTAATCTTAAATCTTTATTAAAATCTTTAATCTTTAATTTAATCTTGATTCTTAACTAAAAAGTAAAGTTCAGGCTAATTATTTTAAACTATAGTCTCTTTCTAGCCTTTTTTTTAGTACACAACTAAACAAATAATCATAAAAGATGCATTTTTTAATATTAATACCTATTATTACCTTATATAAATTAGTTAAAATAAATAAAATAAAATCAATCAGTCGGAAAACAACAAAAAAAACCCAAAAAGACAAGGGCGCCTCATGAACTTCTCGGTCAACAATGCAGGTCTTCCAACGCTTTCCTTTTCAAACAAAACACAAAAAAAAAAAAAAAACAAATAAAAAAAATCTTGTTGCAACTTTCTTCTTCGTTTCGTGGCCAAAAGGTCACCCAGTCTGTCTCTGTCCCTCCCCCTGTCATCTGTCTGCCATCTCCTTCTACGCCCGGGAGAGCCAGAGAGTTCAAAAGACTTGGGCCACGAACTCGTTTTCCCATTTCCATTTTCCACTTTTTTTTCCCATTTCCATTTCCATTTCCACATTGACAAGTGCCATTCGAGGAATATCATAAAAAAAAGGCAGAAGCTTCGCATTTTTGAATTGTTTGTTTAAATCTTTTTTTTTTTTTTTAGTTTTTTTTTTTTAAACAAAGCGAAAGCGAATTTTTTCGTGCCAATTGCAGTTGAATTCGGCTTTGCTTTTGTTGTTATTGTAATTTTTCAAAGCCAAGGCAGCCACGCTGCAGCTGGAAATAAAAGTGTTTTTGTTGCTGCTTCTGCTTAAGTGCTTGCTATTATTAACAGTGCCTTTGTTGTTGGTTTTTGGGGGGGCTTGTTGTTGCTTTTCGGCTTTGGTGTTTCTTCAAACACGTTTCGGCAACATTGCCGGGCAACATGTTGCGCCAAACATGTTTTTAAAAACAAAGATGCAGCAACCCACATTGCCCATACACTGAGATTAAAATTGGGTGTTATGGTATTTTTTTTTTTATTAAAACTAATTTAACTACAATAATAAATAACTAATAAGCTAAATAACTAATTTAGCTTTATAATGAAGCTGGCAGACTTTTTAGATTTTGTAGCTTACTATTTTCTTGTTCTTTCAAGTCATTTTGGGAAAAAATGTCCTTTACTCCTTAGACTGAATTCCAAAAGGAAAAACAGTATGACCAGATCTAGCAAAGCTAGAAGCTCTCATACTAATGTTCCTGAACAATATAAAGCCTGGTCACACTGGCATTTCTAAAATAAATCTTTCTAGCACATTCTCTGATATTTCTTTTTAATTTTTAATAAGCTTGTTTTATTTTTTAATATTAATTTTTATATATTTCCCCCCAAAAGGCATAAAATCTCACAAAACCTTTGCATTTCTCACAGTGCACTTGAACCCCCGTCAACTTTTAATTCCCAGACTGGCAGCCCCTCCGCTACGCCTTTTGGAGTTTTCCTAATTAGTCGTCCCGCTCCGTTCCAGTCCCAGTTCCAGTCCCCAAGACCCCACTCCCCACTACCGTGTGAAAGAAAAGCGAAAACTGAAACGAAACGTGGCTTAAAGCTTGAAGCTTCGAGCCCGAGATCTGCAACATCTGTTGGCCATTTCTGGCTGGAATTATCATCATCAGCATTACGGCCGTCATTATTATGATGGGGGCATGTGGCGAGTGCAAAATGCTCCAAGTTTCGAACAAAAGGAGCCGCAAGTAAAAGTTTCCACGCCGAAAATTGGGGGAAAAATGATGTGTAACACTCAGGGCTTAGACAAAGGTGATGAAAAAAATCCCATGGATCTGTAGAGCACTGACAATAGTGCAACAAATTGGTGGAATAAAGTGTGGTCACACTAATGAGGGACTTGAAAATGATATTTGTTTGAAAGACCAATCCAAGCTACTAACTCTCTATGAAGAGAACTTGACAATTCCTTGAAAAAATCACGCATTCTTTCAACCAAAAAACATGTCTTGACTTTGAGTTAACACCTAGACCTCGTAGTGCCAACAAAAAACTGAATAAATAATAAAATCAATAAAAAGAGAAGAAAGAAAAGCAAACTTTGAACAAAGACGAAGCTTAGATACGCTCATAGTCGCTCTATTCTTCTTGAAAAAGGCTCTAGAAAAAGGCTCACCTCCAAGCCATCAAAAAGTGTGACCTTAGCCTGAAATAAAGCTTAAATCCCATTTCCCCAAATAACGCTTCGCTTCACCTAAAGGCGTTAGGCCATTTTCCCTTGACATGAGCCTATTTAAGAGCAGGTAGATGTGATTTTAATCAGAACCGGGTGTGGAGCCCAACAATCCACATCCATCTTCTCACTTTTTTAATATTTTATTATTTAATCCTTTTATTTTATTTTCATTTAAACATTGGAGCCTTTTGCACCGTATTATATAACTAATCGGATAATTTTCCTCTGCTGACCTGATTTTCTTATTTTATTATTTTTAAAAAATATATAATTTTGTCATTTCCGAGAACCAGTGGTCCAATCAATACTGGAACTCGATGACATTCGTTTAGTCTGATTTTCTGATTTTATTTTTAAAATTATTATTATTTTTAGTCAAAACTATGGCTATAGCTAGAACTCGAGCAAGATTTTCCAATCTGATTTTCTTATATTTTTATTTTTATTTTTCACTAAACTGAGTCCAACATCTTCATTGGTGTCTGATATCGGGTGGCTCTTATAGATTCTTGATTCTTTAAATATTTTAAATATTTTTTTATGTGGTCCTTATATGAAGACGATTCAATAGATAATCCAACTTTAGTTTTTTTTTTCTTAAGAGTTGGTTCCTTTGTGACCAGACCATCCGGATCCGTCGGGATCTGATCCAGACTTTTTAATCTGATTTTTTTTTAATAATTGACTCTATTTTAATTATTATATATTTTTTTAATTTTAAACCTGGGATCTAATATGAAGACGATTCAACGAATAGTTTAAAACTGTTTTTTCCTTATTTTCTTATTTAATTTTTTGTTTAAATATTTGCTTTGCTTATATTCTCATTTTTTATACGCCTAAAATATATGTAATTATTTTTTTAATTTTTTTTTATTAATTTAAAACTCTAATACCCTCAGCAAGGGTAGAAAGAATTAAAAAATAGGCTGAAGAAAGAGATAGACTGACAAAAGATTGAGAGCAAAAACCACAAAATAATCAAAAAATATGTAAATATGCTAAACGAATGATATGAATAAACAATAAACAGTGAAAAAGCAACAACAACAAATAAACGAAGGAAACACAGCAACTTTCTTTTGCGTTGACAGAGGCAGAAGCAGAGGCAGAGGCTACGACTGAGGCAGAGGCAGAGGTTTGGGGCGCTTGACATTGACGTCTTGTAATATTTTTTTTTTTCTTACTTTGAACTGGAGCATGCCTTGGCTTGTTTATCGTTTTTTTTATACACTTTCTAGGAGTCTATTCAATTTTTAGACAAGTTTGTATTCTAGCTTGTCCGTTTGTCCGTTAAATGTTTAATTTAAACTTTTAATATCACAAACTAGATATCTTTAATTTTAGTTTTAGAATTTTTTTTTAGATAAAAATTACTTTTCAAGTCTATATAGTTATAGCCAGATATCTATTCATTCTTCTGTCCGTTTGTCCGTGTGTCCGCTTGTATATTTTTCCATTTAAACTTTTAGATAAACTATTTTGCTTTAATTGATAATTAAAAATTAGTTATAATACATTTTTTAAATAAAAATATAGTTTTTGAGAAGATACAGGCATGTCTGGAGATAAATAATCCATTTGTCCGCTTGTCCGCTTGTCCGTCTGTCCGTTTCTTTGTTTCTTTAACAAAAAACTGTCCTAACCATCCTAGTTCTTAAACTTTTAAGTTAAAACTTGGTATAATAATCTATTGTTTTTATAAAACTTTTAACATAAAAATACAAAAGTAAGGGTATACAAGTTTAGGCCTTCTTCTCAAATGCCCTTTGGGCGTGGGTCTTGTCTTCCAAAAATGTTTCGGCCAGAGGGCGGTGAACGAGCAAAGAAATTTCCAAAAGAGACCCATTGGGGGGCTACACTGTGCTAAATTCGTAGTCACACAATTAGCACCTGTCCAGGTATCTTTTTTTTGTCAGTCTGTATTTTTTTTTTTTATTTTTTTAATGCCTTTGTTGGCCGGTCGGTTAGTTTCGGTTTGGCGCATGTCGTCTCCATTACCGACTGGGGGCTTACAAATCTGTGAACACAATTCACGGCATAATACCATATCATTTACTTCCATTCCGACTCCGACACAGTGCCATGTGATCACCACCGTACAGTGAACGCTCGCCCATGGGGGAAATCCTTTCTAATTCAATTAACTAAATTAAGCAATTACGATTGTGACACAAATTAAATGGCTTACACCGGCTCATTAACACTGTTTTCATTGTTAGACGAGGCTGCCCAGATTGGGTTTGTGTTATAAAAATAATTGTGGCAGATCATGAGTACACGGTTAGCTTATTTCACTCTACTTAGCTCTAAATTAATTAAGGTATTTAATATTTATGTTTTAGTTATGCAAGGGGGAGATTTCATCGGAATATTGTATTTTTTTTGCCTTAATAATGGGCTTAAAAGTTTAAAACAGTTAATATAGTGTGTTTAAAATTTAAATACCAACTAATTGTATTTTTTTCTTTCAAAAGACACATTTAAATTATAATTTTATGCTTTGATTATATTTTAAACCTTCTCATTCTGTTCAAATATTAATTATCGAGTCCTCACTGTATTTATGTTCTAATTTTTGTTTATACATTTTTCAAGTTTTTGTATTTTTATTTTTGTATTTTTTTTTATTAAAAAATTCCTATTATTAGATACTACTAGTAACTTCCTAAAAAAAAATTTCCCGTGGGTTGGAATTAAGCAAAAACTAGTTTCTAAGCTTGGAAATATTTTTATCCAAAAAAAAAACCAAAGCTAACTTAGCTTACTAACTAAGTAAACTAAGTAATTAATCTTCAGACCAATTAATTTAACTTAAAAATCCAAATCTCTCTAAAAATAATCAAAGATTTCACAAATTCTAACAGACTCTTCCGCCATTTTGTTTTTGCAGATGAAAAAGTCCCGGGAAGCAGATAAATCATCCGCCCCGTTGTCGGTCACAAATGCAAATGCCGCCAATATGGCGGCGGCGGATAAAAAGAACAACAACAACAACTGCAGCAATCGCAACAAAGAGAAGAGCATCCAAACGAACGGCGGCAACAAAAATTGGAAGGTAAGAGAGCCGTCTAAGGCCTACAACTGTAATTAAAAACCACACACATCGATGGCGTAATTAAGGAAAAGTCAAAATAAGTTAAGAAGAAGATTGAAGCAAAGAAGAAGAGCAGATGAAATGCAATGAAGGAAATGCGAAAATTGCAGTGAGGTAACAGGTGGGGGGAAAAGCAAGACTTGCACGTGCCGCACGCACAAAGCATGCGTGTGTGTGTGTGTGTGTGTGACTTGTGCAAGCAGTGCAAGCACCGTTAGCCGGCACACTGACTTTTGACTTTCCCCCTCTCTCCCACCATCATCTCTTTCACTCCCATTTCACATCTCATTTACATCTCACACTTTTCACCTTTTCACATCATTTTCCATGCTCTTTGCTCTTGTTTTGTTTTTCTGTTGTTGTTACGCAGGGAAAAGAGAAAGATGTATGTTTGTGGTTCACTTTTAATTGCAACATGATGCTAATTTTGGGAAATTACTTGAACCCTTGGGGGTCATTTGGAGTTTGGTTGGGAAACTTTGGGAGTTGTTTCTAAAGCTTTAAAAAAATGTTGAAAACAAATCTTAAAAAATATACTCAAGATTATTCATAAAAATTTTATTTAATTTTATATTGCTAACTGTACTTTGAATCTGCATGACATAAATGGTTATGAAATAATTTCCCAAATTAAAAATACCCAAGCAGTGCTAAAGTGTGAACCATGTTCGGGGAAATATCGTTGACCGATGCTTTTTCTTTCGATTATGAAATGCGGAAGCCATTTTGTGTTTAATTACACGTCTCTTGTTCGTCTTGCTGGACTTTATTTTATTTCATTATTGTTACAGTTGTTATTGTTGTTTGTGGCCAGCATCATGCAGAAGAAGAAAACAAAGAAGCAAAAGGAAAAAGAGAAAAACTGGGCCGAGCGCTGACCTGTTTCAAGAAAACAGAAAAAAAAAAATAGCAACTAAAGCAGTAGAAACAACAATTAAGTAGTAACAGTATCTCTCTCTCTTTCTTTTTACCTCACTTGCGCTTTAATTGTTTTTCTAAATTGTGTCTGTCTGGCATTCTTTTTGCTTTTTTTTCTTATTTTTTTCTTCCATTTTTCCACTTTAAACTGCTTTCGCAAGTGCAACATAAAAGTTGAAGCCAAGAAAGATAAAGCCGCAAGTCCGCTATGTTACGTGCTAGTTAAGCTCCATTTTAAATTTTAAATCAAAACTGATGTGTTAATAAAAAAATAACAAAATAGTAAAGAAAGAGAGGGATTTTCTTGGGATTTTTTAATGGAGATCGATAAATGGGTTACCGTTATTCTTAGTGTAGTTTTTGGTATTAAAAGTATCTTAACTAAGTTTCTTCTAGTCTTTCGTTAAATATTGATAAAAATAATTTCAAAAATTTACAAGAGGTTTAAATATTTTATAAAAAGTTTTCTGATAAATATATTTATTAGTTCATGTAGTATTTTCTTTAATTTTTTTTATTTAAAAACAAGCTTTAAGGAATATTTCTTAATCTTTGTGATGATTCCTTTTAATTTAAATCAGAACCTTTATAAAACCTTAATTATTCCTTATTTTATTAAAATGCATTATTAAAACTATATTTTTCCTGCTTTTACTCTTAAAATATTGTATAAAAAACCCTTAAAAAACACCAATTAAGACAATTAGTTAAATTTGCATACCAAAGCCACGCCTTTAAACGCCCTCTTGAAAAGCAGTTCCATTTCATTAAACCTTAATGCCTAAAAAACCCAAAAAAAAAGACTGAAAATCAAGTGCGGTTAATTTCCTTAATTAATTCAAAAGCTTCCTCGATCAACGAAAAATGCAAAAAAAAAAAAATAATGAACATAAAATTGCATGTTGGATTTGCATGCAAAAAGCCATAAAAAATGCTAACCACAAAAAATTAAAAAAAAAATCATTTCAAGTGCAGGGTTTCAAGTTTTTCAAGTGTTTTCCCAGATTTCTGTTTAGTTTTTGTTTATTTTTTTAGTCTGGGTATTTTGTTTTTTAGTTTGTTGATTGCGATTGCCGTTGATTTCGTTCCGTGATTTGATTTAACGGCATGATTTGGCTTAAAATGAGGAGAAGAAAAAAAAAGTCAAAATCAAAAGCATTTAAGGCGATTTTTTGGTCAACGACCTTGCCTTAATTATTGCGACTTATATATATTTTTTATTTTTATTTTTTTTTACAGGCCATCGTCCAGAGTAATCCCAATCCCAACGGAGGAGGAGGTGTAGTGGGCGTGGGGACCACGGCTCAGCCCCCAAAGGTCTTCCACAACACCAGGTGTACGCGTCACCACAAGCCCCACCACAATCACAGTCACAGTCACAGCAATGGAACGGGAGCGGGATCGGGAACGGGAGCACCAGTCACTGGTGCGGGAGCAGGAGCAGTCACGGGAAATGGAGCAACTGCATCCAATGGCGTCAACCTGGACGTTGCCCAGCGGGAGAGGGAAAGAGACAGGGAACGGGAGAGAGACAGAGATCGAGAAAGAGACAGGGAGAGGGAACGGGATCACCACCTACACATGCACAATAATCACAATCACGGCGGTCTCCGCCGGAAATCAGAGTCCGTACTCTCCACCGACTCGGACATCCGGTTCACGCGCCGGAAGCTGGGCGACGGCCAGAAGTGCGGCTGTGCCGTTATAGCTGGCTTCCTGATCGCCCTCCTCGTCGCCGGAGCCTTTGTCTACGTGGGTTGTAAGTATTCCAAAAAAAAAAAAAAATCTTTACCTCCAAAATAATAAAAAATAAATAAAGAATTTCTTGATTTTTTTTAAACAATTTTCAAGAGTATCTAGTAGTTTCTTACAGATAGTTTTATAAAGTATCTTAAAGGTTTTTAGTTCTATCTTTAAATATTGGTTGAGTTATTAAAAAAAAAACATTAAAAAAAAAAGAAAAATAAATAAATAAATAAAAAAGAAAGAAAATATGATACCCGGTACTGTTGTCCTTAACTCCTAGTCCATTTAAAGGATTTTTTGGTCCAATAATTTTTATTTTTGAGAGGATTTTTACAATTAAAATTAAAAAAATATAAAAAAAATAATAATTAAAATATCAGCGCCCTCCTCCTCGCTTCTCATAAGGGGCACTTAAGGAAAATAATTAACAAAAATTAAAAATACAAAAATTAAAAATACAAAAAATAATACAAAATACAATAAAAAAAAATACAAAAAATAATAAATAAATTAACAATAATAATAAAAAATACACGCCCTCCTCCTCGCTTCTCATAAGAAGCAATTAAGAGCCTTAAGTTAAGGAAAAGAATTTAAAAAAAAAAATCATAAAATACCAAGAATAAAAATAAAAAATAATAGCTCTCCTATAGAGCCCTCCTCCTCGCTTCTCACAGGGCGCACTTAAGAAAAGTCGAAATTAAAAGAAAATAATTATTTATTTTTTTTTGTATTAAAAATAATAATATTTTAATTAAAATTAAATATAAATCATAGTAATTAATATCATCTATCCTCCACAGATACATATTTCCGCCCGGAACCCCTTCCCGACCGCGTCTTCCGCGGCAAGTTCATGGTCCTGAACGACAAGTGGAACATGGAGCTGGCCAACCAGAACTCGATGAGGTTCCAGCACAAGGCCCGGGACTACCGGGAGCGGATCAACCTGACGCTCCGCCGCTCCGATCTCCGCGAGGCCTACGAGGGCAGCGAGATATTGGCCCTGGATGGGTGAGCTTCTAAATCTTAAATATTTTTAATTAATTTAAAAAATAAAATTATATTTTTTAGGAGCGAGGAGAACAACAATATTGTGGTGCACTTCAACATGATCTTCGACCCGTACGCCGGAGCCGTGAGCAGCGGCGACCTGCTGGCCCTGTTCCACGAGGAGATGACCCAGCCGGCCCAGCATCGGCGCCACTTCGCCAACATGACCGTGGACGTGGCCAGTCTGAGCATCAAGGAGACCACCGGGCTGCTGGAGGAGCCCGTGATGTCCAGCTCCCCGCTGGGCGGACACGATGAGACCACGGAGCCGGTGATTACGACCACTCCGGCGCCACCACGTCGCTGTTATCCGTTGGAGCTCTCCTACTGCCGCCAGCTGGGCTACAACATCACCACGTATCCCAATCTCCTGGGTCACTCCAGCTACGAGCAGCTGGCGGAGGATGTGATCCTGTTCCGGGAGCTGGTGGACGGGGAGTGCCATCGGGAGGCGTACGACTTTGTATGCCGGCTGCTCCAGCCCCCCTGCGACACCCACGGCGCCAACCTGCAGCCCACCCCGGGCCAGATCTGTCGGGAGTACTGTGAGTCCTTCATGGCCGGATGCGGGAGTCGGTTGCCCTCGCGGTTCCGCCACTTCTTCGACTGCGAACGCTTCCCGGAGTCCACGGGCACCCTGTCGTGCCACCAGAAGCCCCACTGCGTCAGCGACATGCAGTCGAATGTCCAGAGTCCCCGGCTCTGTGACGGCTACGCCGACTGTCCGGATCTCTCCGACGAGCGGAGCTGCGCCTTCTGCTCCCCCAACGCCCTCTACTGTGGGCGGGGCAGGGCGTGTGTGCCGCGGAAGGCGCGCTGCGACGGCAAGGCCGACTGTCCGGACGGAGCGGACGAGAAGGACTGCCGTGAGTTGAGATCCTCTTAAGTGATATCCTTACTGACATTTCTCCTGTTATCCTTGCAGTTTCCATAGCTCCCTTGGCGGCGGATCTGCTGCACCCGGAGCCCATGGTTCCCTACCTCTCCCGCTTCCACTCCGCCGGATATGCCGTCTTCTCGGAGAAGGGCGTGGTGGGGAAGCTGTGCGCCGAGGGTCTGGAGGGAGATGCCAAGCTGGTGGTCCGGCAGACGGTCTCCGAGTCCCTGTGCAAGTCCTTGGGATACGAGTAAGCGGGATTAGCTCTTCCAGAGAGTCCAGCATCCCAACTAATGTATGTCTTCCGCCCAAAATCACAGGTCCGTGGAGATATTCGATGTCCAGAATGATACGGAACAGTTGACGGACTACGTGCGAGTCCTGGACCCCCATGCCCCGGAGATCAGCTTCATCCGGACGCACTGTCCGCGCCGGCAGGTCCTCTACGTGGGCTGCGGCGAACTGCGATGTGGCGTCCAGTCGGCCCTCTTCAACGCCAAGCAGCACCTGTCCCTGCCCAAGATGTCCTCGCCGGGGGACTGGCCCTGGCTGGTGGCCCTCTTCCGCGAGGACATCCACGTCTGCGACGGGACGCTCATCTCCCAGGACTGGGTCCTCACCACCGAGGGCTGTTTCCAGGGCCAGCCCCGGGCCACCTGGATGGCCATTGTGGGTGCAGTGCGTCTCTCCGCCAAGGCTCCCTGGACCCAGAGGCGCCGGATTATCGGGATGATCAAGAGCCCCGTGGAGGGATCGACGGCGGCCCTGGTCCGTCTGGAGACTTCCGTCAACTACTCGGATCATGTGCGTCCCATTTGCCTGCCGGATGCACTGCAGCGGAGGAAACTGCAGCAGCCGCCGGCACAGCGCAGATCCCACGTGGTCCCTGTGGCGGAGCGGCTGGAGGGAGAGCCGGCGGTGACCCACAGTCGCCTCACGCCCGAGAATCAGCAGTTCTTCCTGATCCCGTCCAGGGAGCAGCTGGACAGTGCCACGGAGAACAGCGACGAGGAGGATCCGGAGGAGGAGAGCTTTGGCGGCGAGGCGGCCGCCTCGTTCATGCCCAAGGCGGAGGCCCTGCATCAGGAACTGGACGCCTACCCCCTCCCCGACCACGCCCCGCAAGTGAACTACTACGCGGGTGGAGCGGCGGTGACCTCCGCCTCCTCGCCCGCCGCCAGGACGGCCACCAAGGCGCCCACTCTCCCGGCAGCCCATCCGCCGGAGCAGGTCTGGACGAACTGCAACACCCTGGGCTGGTCCCGGCAGCGCGACCACCTCCAGAGGGTCCAGCTGAAGATCGGGGACATGGCGCCCTGCGAGAACGTCTCCATCGCCACCGTCAACTCCATGTGCATGGAGGCCACCTATCAGAAGTACGACTGTACGGTGAGTACTCTTGTTTATTTTTTTTTATTGGTTTTTTTTAAATTATTTTTTTAAGTGTATTTTGTGCCATTAATTCTGACAATTTTTGACATTTTTTTAAAGAATTTTGTTGATAATACAATATTTTTTTAAGTGTATTTAAACCAGGGACTTGTGGAGAATTTAAGACTGAGATTTAAGTTTAATTTTATAAAAAAAAATAATAATTTAAAAATATTTATACCCGGTACTGACTCTTAAACTATTTAAGTTCTTAGGAACTTTCTCTATTTTTTTAAAGAGTATTTAAAGCTAGAAGCTTACAAACTCTATTTTTTTTTAAATATTATCTTTAAAAATGTATGAAAATCATTATTAATTCTTGTCTTAATTATTCCTTGCAAGCTATTATTTATAAAATGAAAAGGAATTATTTAACAGAAAGTATTAATACCCGGTACTGAAAGTTGAGGAAATTTTCCCATAATTTCCTTTTAAAAAAAGGAAAATTTAAAAATCCTTTGAAAAGTTTTTGGATTAGACTGGCTATCCTATAGCTAGGATTAGAGTGGGCCTTGTTAAAAAATACTAAGGAGCTAATTTCAATGAACATTTAATTATTTAGTTAGTTAGTTAGTTTAATATATATATTATTTAGGTAAACGGTACGATCTTAAAAAGGATTATGTTTATTCGAAATATCTTTAAGATGTTCTAAAAAGTCTGAATAATGTTAAATTTTAAAACAGTCCTTCGTAGTGTCTAAAATTATTATTTCAAAAATCCAATTATTGAAAAATCAATTATTTTTTATTAAACTCAACTTTTTTATACAGATTTAAACAGTAGTTGCTTAGTTCTTAAATATATATATTTTTATATAAAATGAATTAAATAATATTTCATAGTATGACTTTCCTATTTTGAATTTAGACTTTTTTTGGATAAAAAATGTCCAAAAACTAAATTCTAAAAATGAGTATTAGGCAGAAAATGAGAAAAACAGTCATTAAATTCTAAAAAATAAAACTAAAAACTAAGACCTTAAGTCTAATTCAATTAAAGTGAAGAAACATTAAATAATATCGTATACTTTAGTTAACAGACTAAAGATTTCCTTAAAAAAAAATAGAAATAGATATTTGGACTTATTTTTGGTATTTTTTTTAAAGGAGTATTTAGTTTTTAGTTTTAGGAACAAAAGTTCAACCTTGAAGGACTATGGGGGACTTGGAACTCAAATGCGAATGGAGCGCATGGGCGGCGGTGGGGGATTGGAGGATGCAGTGCGTCTCGGCTTGTGGCAGGCCTCCAGGCGTAATCTTTTGGCTTGGCAGGCAGTCCGTGGCTGGAGATCCTCCCGCAGGTCCTCGTCCTCTTCCTCCTCCAGCGTGTCCTGCAGCCTGGACATCTCCAGCTGACGCTGCTGCTGTTCCCTCAAGAAGCTGCTCTGCCGGTGGACAGAGGCTCCTCTATTACTGCCACTGGGAGGCAGAGATCCCAGGAAGCAGTTCTGCCGAAACACCGGCACTGGCTCGTAGTCCTTGTCCTGATCCTCACGCTCCTCCTCTTCCTCGGGATCTGAGGAACGCTTTCGCTTCAAGGACTTGTCCTCCTGGGAGAGACTGCGCCGGAGACGCTGGAAGTCGTAGCGGAGGTGGAAGGTGATCTCCGGGCAGGGGAAGAGCAGCAGGAAGTACTCCAGGAGGTGGGCCTCGAACACGTAGCCCTGTCCGTTGGTCAGGATCAGGGCTTCCTTTTCATTTTCCGAAATTCCAAAGCGGTTCATGGCTGCAATAATTTTAATTATTTTTTATTTTTTAAATTTTTAATTTAATTTTTTATGACTCGCCTTGGGAGATGACCTCTTCGTATGTGTTGGCATTCTCGCAGATAATGAAGGTGGTCTCTCCTTGGAAAAGGATCTTCAGGCAGGACTTGATGGAAGGCATTTTTGATTAAAAATTCAGCAACTTGATAGTTTTTTTTTAAATTTTTTAAATTAATCACTCTCTATTAATCACTTAATTAATAGAAATTATTTGTTATTTCTTGGAGTTAAAAAATCCAATAAATATCAATATAATCCAAAAGTCGGGAGAGAATATAATTCCACGTCTTGTCACTTCGCTGGAGAGGACAAAAATAAAAGACTCTCGCCGCCGGCGTTGGGTTTTATAGGTTTTTGTTCTATACCTCCTCCCCTCTTTCCCTTTTTTGTTTCTGCCTGCAGCTGCATTCCAGTCTTGATTGCTGCCTTTACTATCCTAGGTAGTCGAGGGTAACGGGGGTTGCCGGCCCTCTTGTCTCACCTCAATGAAAAGGTTCACAAAGGCCGCGGAGAGAGCCTCTCTCCCAGGTCTTTCTCTCTGCCTACTCTCTCTTATTACTCATCCAGCCTGGGAGTCGAATGGTGGGCCTGAGAAACGCGTTCCTGCATGTCGCGTGCTATTGTGACGTCACGATCGCCAATTAGGGTGGCACGAATTAAGTTCCATGGTGAAATACTTCCCCAGGCTGGACACTAACTAGCTGCTGAAATATGAATATATTTCTAAATATTTATAATGATCATCCAAAAAATTTTATAATAATAAGTAATTTTTCTGCATGAATTTTTTTAAAATTATATATTTCTATATCTATAGCTGTAATCATAGACCACCGATAGATAGGAGTTTTATTCTCTATTACCCTAAACTCCCAAAAATACATGGAAGCCCCATATGACACCGATCGAAGGCTATATCTTTGCCAATTCCCATCCAATTCTTAAAAGGGATACCTTAAACGATTTGTGGAACGATTCTCCATCGATCTGCATCAAAATCTGAGAACAAAATATTTTTCAGATTTTTTCTCAAATTTTCTGGAGGGTCCCCTTCAAAATTCAGAAAAATGCATGGGGAGCCCCATATGACCCCGATCGACGGCTATATCTTTGCCAATTCCTGTCGGATTTCTAAAAGGGATACCTTAAAAGATTTGTGGAACGATTCTCCACAAATCTGCATTAAAATCTGGAAAAAAAATATTTTTCAAACTTTTTCTCAAATTTTCTGGAGGGTCCCCTTCAAAATTCAGAAAAATGCATGGGGAGCCCCATATGACCCCGATCGAAGGCTATATCTTTGCCAATTCCTGTCCGATTTCTGAAAGGGATACCTTAAAAGATTTATGGAACGATTCTCCATCGATCTGCATCAAAACCTGAGAACAAAATATTTTTCACATTTTTTCTCAAATTTTCTGGAGGGTCCCCTTCAAAATTCAGAAAAATGCATGGGGAGCCCCATCTGACCCCGATCGAAGGCTATATCTTTGCCAATTCCTGTCCGATTTCTGAAAGGGATACCTTAAAAGATTTCTGGAACGATTCTCCACAAATCTGCATCAAAATCTGGAAACAAAATATTTTTCAGATTTTTTTTCAAATTTTCTGGAGGGTCCCCTTCAAAATTCAGAAAAATGCATGGGGAGCCCCATATGACCCCGATCTACGGCTATATCTTTGCCAATTCCTGTCCGATTTCTGAAAGGGATACCTTAAAAGATTTGTGGAACGATTCTCCATCGATCTGCATCAAAATCTGAGAACAAAATATTTTTCAGATTTTTTCTCAAATTTTCTGGAGGGTCCCCTTCAAAATTCAGAAAAATGCATGGGGACCCCCATATGACCCCGATCGACGGCTATATCTTTGCCAATTCCTTTCCGATTTCTAAAAGGGATACCTTAAAAGATTTGTCCACAAATCTGCATCAAAATCTGGAAAAAAAATATTTTTCAGATTTGTTCTCAAATTTTCTGGAGGGTCCCCTTCAAAATTCAGAAAAATGCATGGGGAGCCCCATATGACGCCGATCGAAGGCTATATCTTTGCCAATTCCTGTCCGATTTCTGAAAGGGATACCTTAAAAGATTTGTCCACAAATCTGCATCAAAATCTGGAAAAAAAATATTTTTCAGATTTGTTCTCAAATTTTCTGGAGGGTCCCCTTCAAAATTCAGAAAAATGCATGGGGAGCCCCATATGACGCCGATCGAAGGCTATATCTTTGCCAATTCCGGTCCGATTTCTGAAAGGGATACCTTAAAAGATTTGTGGAACGATTCTCCACCGATCTGCATCAAAATCTGAGAACAAAATATTTTTCAGATTTTTTCTCAAATTTTCTGGAGGGTCCCCTTCAAAATTCAGAAAAATGCATGGGGAGCCCCATATGACCCCGATCGAAGGCTATATCTTTGGCAATTCCTGTCCGATTTCTGAAAGGGATACCTTAAAAGATTTGTGGAATGATTCTCCGTCGATCTGCATCAAAATCTGAGAACAAAATATTTTTCAGATTTTTTCTCAAATTTTCTGGAGGGTCCCCCTCAAAATTCAGAAAATGCATGGAAAGCCCCATATGACCCCGATCGACGGCTATATCTTTGCCAATTCCTGTCCGATTCCGATGGGAAACCCTTGGAGTATTCGGTATATTTACATAAACCCCCTGAACTTGGGTCCATAGCTCTCCCGTTTTCCATCCGATTCTTGAGCGGAACACCTTTAACGAAAGAATAAGAAATAAAAACCATTTCCAAATGTCAATTGCAGCAAGAGGAGTACTCGGGAGCACCCGTCCAATGCCTGATCCCAGGCACCAACCAGTGGGCCCTCATTGGCGTATCGTCCTGGAGGATCGCGTGCGGACCGACGGGCGTGGAGAGGCCCAGGATGTACGACAAGATCGCCTCGAACGCCGCCTGGATACGGGAGACGATCAATGCGGTGTAGTCTTCCGAGAAGTCCGTAGGATATACGATCTATATGATACCATTTTTTATGTAGAAAACGGGAACCGATCCGACATGGGTATTACGAATGTAAAAAATATCGAGAGGAGATAGATGGCGTAACCTTGAAAGCGTAACTAACCTGTCCTAAATGTTACTCGACAACCTAACTCCACTCTATTCTTAAAAAAGTATACATTTTTTTTGCTGTTTTGTGTAATATTTATTAACTATGTTGTAATTGTATGTTAAAAAAAAAAAGAAAAAACAAAAATGACATTTAGTTGTTAGAAAAATTACGTTTAGCTGTTTGTAGAAAGATATTGTTGAATAAAATAAAATCGCCTAAATATATATTTGGCTTTGTGATTAATTTTTGGCATAAAGCGGAAATATTTGTATTTTTTTTTAAGTGGAAACATGCATGGACTCCCACTTTCCATTGTCCTGAAGACGATATTGCACTCGATCGGCGATTTCTCCGGGTCCCACCTTCAGGAAGTCCCATCTTTGGGGTTCAAACTTGAAAGCAGTGCTGAAGAAATAAAAAAAATATTTAAAAAAATTAACAAAGAAATAAATAATAAAAACTTACTAAGATTTGGGTCTCTCTAAATCCTTGCCACTGGCCAGGTGATCCTCCAGGAACTTGTCATGCTTGGCCTTCAAGTCATCATAGTTGATGGGCTCCCCGCACGGACAAATGTATCCTCGGATCTGGGACACCAGCTCCTCCTTGGCCCACAGGGCATCCATTTCACAGTCGGGCAATTCCACAGCCTTGGCTCCAATCAGTCGCACCTGCCAGGTCACCTCCTTGCCGTCACTATCCTGGACATTGGTCATATAGAAGCTAATCCCGGCTTTGGGATTGGCTTGCAGGTTCTTGAAATTCCTCGTATACCGATGGGTTATGTAGAAGGGGCAGTTGTCCTCCGTGAGGCCGCGATAGATGACCGTACGGTTGAGGACGCCGAATTCCTCGTCCAAGGTGGCCAGGTTCATGTCCACCAGGAGGCCGTCGGGATGTCCTTTGGCGGCGGCCTGAAGGATTTGCTTGAACATATCCACGGGATGGGCAGGGAAGTCTGCAATTTTCGCCAAAGCTGAAGTCATCCTGCGTAAACGAACCATTGTTATGGGTTTTGTTTTTTTACACATTTTTAATAATTTAGGACATTTTAAAAACTATTGAAAGATAAATCAAAATTAGCTGATATTCCATAAAAAAAGAGGCATAATATTGTAGAAGAAACAAATACTTTCAAAATTTCCCGCCCATCTGGCTCTGTTAACGCCAGCTGTTATGTTAATAGCAGCGAACATTTACCAACACTGTTGTGTGACCAGCCGTGCGAAGCGACGGAATTCGCCGTTGGCCCTCTGGCCAGACTGGCCAAGACGCGACTGAACCGAAAAAAAACACCAAAAAAAAAACGAAAAGAGGAGAGGAGCCGCTCAGCTGGGGCCGAAAAGAGGGAAATAGCCGCTGCGGAGGAGCATGACGTCCATACTGGACATGAAGGCCGGCCCGCCAGACTACTGGGCGGAAATAGGCAACTTCTTCCTGCCGCTAAAGGTCCTGATCACCAACGACCGCTTCGACGCCCTCGTGCGGGACATCGACCTATATTACCTGATCAACGGCGTCTTCTGGATATTTGTGGCACTGTCCTGCGGCTTCTGTGGCTTCCAGCGGCTCTTTCAGGTTCGTATCCCCTCGCTCCTCACCAAATCACACACTTGTCCACGTCTGGGCATAAAAAAACCCACCAACCGACACCTTCGGTAGCGGCTTGCACTTTTCATTTGAGGGCTGCTCGGCCAAAATCGTGTTTATAAATAAACAGAGCGAGCACAGGGGCGGAACGGGGCCGGTCGAGGGGCTCCCCGGAATGTACTCTAGGTCAAGTGCTCACATTCGTAGTCTGTACTAAGCTAGTAGCGACTAAATAAGTAGAGTACTCTGGTATTACTTTTAAAATTATAAAGATTTGTCCATTTGGAAACTATTTCCGAGGCATTCTAGTCCAAAATATTGATACTTAAGTACAGGTTCTGCTATTTTTTGTAGATTATATCTTTATATCTTTATTTTTTTTTCTAAAAAAGAAACTACAATAAATGGTAATTTTTTAAATATTTTAAGTTTGTTTTTCAGACTCTGGAAGCCTAAAACTTTGATTTTTTATATTTAAAAAAAAGTTGAGGACTTAAAAAATTAAAATATGTTTTTAAGTAAGAAACTCTTTAATATAAAATATAAAATAAGAGTTTCTTTGTTATTATTTCTTCTATTTTCAAACAGTAGTTTTTTTTTCAAATAAAGTTTTCAAAATTAGTTTCTTAACTAAAAAGAGAAAATAAATTTAAAAAACAAGATAACTTTATATGCTTTCTCTTAATAAAATTAAAATAATAGTCCCAAGTCTCAAATATTCGAAATCCGATCTCAGGAAAATATTTCTCAAGAAAATCACGAACTATTCTTTAAAAACTAGCCTTAAAAACATAAATCTTTTAAAATTAAAAAAGAAAAACATTTTAAAAGTTTAAATTTTTGACATACTTACTTTTCTATATTAATTTTTTATTAAACCTTTAAAAAAACACTAAGAATTGTAAAGATTTTTGTTATAAAAATGATCTTTATTTTTTTTTTGGTTATAAAATATGTTTGGTGAAAATATTATATTATTTTTAAACAAAAAAAGTTTTCCTGGTTCGCTGACCTCAAGAAAAAAGTGGCTCTGGCTGAACCGGCCCTGGAACCGGCGATAGCATAACGATTCTGACCGGCGACCGAACTGACCGGGACACCCCACTATCTGTAACGACCCATGGCGACGTCGAGACCAATGCTCGTCTAATTACCTCTCATGCCCATCGTCCTCCACCGCCACCTCCTCCATCCATCCATCCATCCATCCTCCAGCCATTCTCCGCCAGAAACGTAACCCACAATGTCTAATCTGAACGCCTCCTCCGGCTCTTTCTTCTGAAGTTCTTTCTGAAGTCGTCGAACATGAAATACTTTAAACGAAGACAGTTCGCCCGATTGATTTGGAATATTGCGTTCTATGCGGCCAGTTGTTTGTTTTTGTATTTCTACAACGAGTTCATGATCCTGCCGCAGCTGATGAAGAACCAGGGAAGGTACTCCCTGTTCTACTCCTCGGACAACCTGATCTTCTATCGGTCGCACCAGACGGAAAAATTTCAGTTTTATTCGATTTTCATAATAACATTTTACCTGCACGGAGCGATGCTGGACTTTAAGGAGGCCGACTTCCTGGAGGTGGGCTCCAAGGGGCTCTACCTGTTGGCCCTGGTGGCCATCGATGTATACAGGTAGGGACTACTACCAGGGATACTAAATCGTGTGTAATCCTGTCGACAAAAATCCATAGATATGAGAACTATTTTGTGGGCCTGAATCTGACCGTCGGATTGTACAGCATTCTGACTGAGGTGCTGGCTCTGCTAGTGCTGCCCGGTACGAACCGGCACCGGTTCATCCACCAGGTCTTCCTGGGCCTCAGGATAGCGGCGTGGACCCATGTCTTCGTCAACCTGCTGCCGTTCAAGTACTTCATACCCACGCTCTTCGCCAAGAACTTTAAGCTGCCGCTGAACGTGGCGATATGGTTGTGGTACGGCCTCTCCATCTGGAACTCGCCGGTGC
The DNA here is from genome assembly GCA_035047585.1 of Drosophila monieri. Taxonomy (NCBI): domain Eukaryota; kingdom Metazoa; phylum Arthropoda; class Insecta; order Diptera; family Drosophilidae; genus Drosophila; species Drosophila monieri. The sequence continues at coordinate 4,803,583 of JAWNPJ010000061.1, read as the reverse complement.
TGCAGTACTTCTATCATCAGATCTATCACACCACTCCGTCGGACTGTTCCGGTGAGGGATCAGCAGCCAGGTAGGCTTCTTTTCTAATCCTAAATCTCTCTTTAAAAGTCGCTAACGAGCCTTGGTTTGTAGGTGCATCTTGGTGAAGGACTCGGTGGAGTTCCGCCACTTCAAGACCCTGAAGAAGGCCTACTTGGAGGTGAAGTTGGCCCACGAAAAGACCAGTGCCAACTCGCTGCCCTCCGGGGAGAGCAGTTCGGCCTCCGCCAAGACCTTCCAGGCCATTAAATGTGAGAGGGGGTCTAGAATCCTCCCTGGAATCATATTATTTCCCCCTTTTTTTGGATATTTTTTTAACAATTCCCTCTATTTTTTAGGCGTCATGATGTTGAAGCGAAAGTTGAAGCGCATCCGGGAGGGGCGTGGCCACGAGCCGGAGGACGAGAACGAGGACCTCACCAGCGATGCCTGAAGGAGGAATGCGGCCGGAATAGAAGACCTCGTTGGACACAAAAACACGTAGACGTTACATTTCCTTAAACCAAAAAAGACACAAGTTCCGCTTAGGCTAGAAAGAAAGAAATCACTTTTGAAGAAACTACCTCCCACTTCCCGCTACATTCTAGCGCCCACCCTCTCTCTCTCTCTCTCTCTATCTCACACGAACCATGTATCTCTCTATCTGTCTCGCTTTCCGAGCATGTTTATGCGTGTCCCAAATCGCAATCGGTGCATTTTGATAACAAATTGAGGCTAAATCAAAAGTAATCTCCTAGATTTCCTAAATTATAAGTTCTTCTTCGGATTCGACCATTCAGAATGCACTCTTGTAGACACAATTACTAATTAATTAGCCAATTATTAAATATTTTAATCAAAATAAAGTGCTAGAACACGCATGAACGAAGAACCTTAGCGAAATTGTTAATTATAGTAACTTTTTGGCGCCGTGTGCTCATCGCATTGAGATCGCCCCGGCCGATAAGGATATGGCCGATTGACTATATCCACTACTGTCTCCCTCGCACACCAAACACACACACACACCTAACCAATACAGTTATCTCTCTCCTTATTTTTTTTTTAGATTTGTAAGTCGCCTTCAACTTATTGTTGTTGTTTATTCGCTGTGACTTAATGACATATTGAAATATTGTAATGTGTTTTTTTTCATTCGTTCTTTTTAATTGAAATATACTATATATGGGCTAACCGAGCGCAATTGAAATGTGTGTTGTGTATGTTGTTCGTCCTTTGGGGTCGTCCTTGCTGGGTTTTTGCCTCGTCTTTGTATTTTTTTAATGCTTATCTTAAGTTTATTTGGTTTTTCCATCTTGAAGTATTTTCTTTTATTTATTCTTTGCTTTATTGATATTTGAAAAGAGTTGGTTTTCTATTTGAATTTTGGTTTTCCCATTTTTTGGTTCTCCATCTGCCGATATTCCTTGCAATTAGTTTTTCATTTTTTTTAGGCTTAAAAAATTATACGAAAATAGGGTTTAAAAAGAATTTCTTATCAATAAACTATATATAGTATTTGTTAATAATTTAATAAAGTTTTAATACAAAAATAATGGTTTTAAAAGTTAGAAAATATATATTTGAGTTTCAAACTCCATAAATTCCATTTAAAACAGAAATATTAAGCAGAAATAATTTATTAGGTTTAAATAATTAATTAGGTTTCCTAAGGTTCGGGACATAGTTAAAAAAAATATTTATAAATTGAAATAATAAAAAACCAAAGAAACTTAAAATATAACCAAACTTTAGCTTTGATGGCTTACACTGCAAACAATTGCAAGGTTATTTCAATATCAATTTTTTCCTCCCCATGTTAACATAGTTTCTTGATTTATTTTTTATTTTTGGGTTTTGGTTTGGGGCATTTCCTCTATCATTCATTTTGCTTTCTTTTTAAAAATTCTCACACTAGAAGCTAGCCATTTTTTATTTTATTTATAATTTTCTTTGTTTTTTTTGGGGGTTGTCTTATCTTGTGGTTTTGGTTTTTATTCTTAGATTTAATTTTAAACTTTTTTGTTTTGGTTTTCGGTTTCTGCCAATTCTTGTTGCTTATTTTGTTTTTAGAAAATGTTTCTTGTGTGTTTTGCTTTGTTTTTTTTTTTATTTTCGTGACGAACAAATTTTTTTACGTGCCGCGAAATATATTTTTTATTTTATTTATTTAATTTTATTTTTTTTTTTGTGTTTTGGTGAATAGGCCTTTGCCCTTGGCTTGAGCATTGAAAAAAAAAATCTTCTCTATTTTTTACATTTATTTTTCTTATTTTTTTAGATCCTATAATTTTATAGTTTTTTGGGTTTTTCTTCTGGTTGTTTAAATATTTTTTGCTCAATTTTTTTCTGGCTGTTTTTTTTTCTCTTAAATTTAAATTCAATTCGTTTTTGTTTTTCTTGTTCTTGTTCTTGTTCTTTTTCCAACAATTTTTCTAATTTTTTTTCAACAATTTTCCAATTTTGCTGTTGTCTCAATTTTCATGTTAATTTTAATGTAAATGTTAATCTTTAATTTTACTATTAAATGTATGCTTTAAAATTAGTGTTAGTTGTTCGGCTTAAACGCATTTTAAACGTTTTTCTTTCTCTTTCTCTTGTTCTTATTTTTTTTTTAAAGGTACGTTCTAAAAAAAAATGTCTCCTCATGTTAAATTTTAGTATTAGGTTTTTTTTCTGTCGTTCTACCCCAAAATATTTATTTATATTTTATTTTCTTTGGTTTTTTTTGTGTGTAGCTCACAATTGTTTTTTTTTTGTGGCATTTCAATACATTTTTCAGGTTCGTTTTATGGTTTAACCCCCTTCTTGGCATTTTTTCCTCTAGTTTTTTTGCCTTTAAAAAATATCTTCGCACCCACAGTACTTTGTGCCTCAAGTTTGTTCCAATTTTCATATAAATTTCTTGTTTTTTTTTGCCTGCTTTTCCTTATAATTTTTTTAAATATTTGTTTACTTTTTAATGTCTAGTGATATATGGTATATACGACACAAAATTCACTTTCATACAAATACTATGTGTGGGGGGAGCCGAGTTCGCGTTTTAGTGGAAATATTTAAATATTTTAATTAGTTATTCCTGTGAAACCTTAGAGGTTCATTTTATTTGTGCCAAGTATAATTTCTGGGAATTTTTCACACAAGTTCTGTGATGTTTTCGTGTTTTTTTTATTCATTTTTTGAGTGAGATGAAAATCAATTTGTTCCTCTCGGCTCGATGGCTTTTCCTTTTTATTCAATCACTCCCATACACACTCTTATTGAAATTAATTAACAATTATAAAAAATAGAAAATAATATTTTCCCTTTTTTTTTGGCAAAACAATCATCTGCACTTGTCGCCATAAACCAAGAAACTTTCCAAATGAAATCAAATTCAAATTAGCCAAAAATTCCCGCCTTGGGGGGACTAAGAGGCGTGGTCCGATAATGAGCCTCCTAGAAATGAGCAGCTTCCAACAACAACAATAACAATCAAAATATAATGAATGAAATTATGTTGAAAACATATTTTTGCTCCACAAACAAAAAGGCAACTTCCCTCCAAAAGCCCAACAAAAAATACAAAAATTCCTCCACAAACTTTGTCCTTCTGACCAGGATTCTATGTTCCTATTTTTTTTTTTTGTATTTTTTTGGGGGGGAAGGGGGAGGAGGACTCCAATGGGAGGCTGTTTTCCTATTAGCAAGCAATAAATTCTGGCAAGTCGCCTCTATTGAGCCGAAAGGTGGGCGAGAACAGGACCAGGAACATAGATACCACATTAAAAGTCCTTTACACTCGAAGAAAAATATTTGAAGAAATTTAGAAAAAATTAAAGACATTAGAAAAATAATTTTTGAGATGGGATGAGTTTGATTAAATATTTTAGATAAATAAGAGTATAAAAAAAATGTTTTTTTTTAAGTTTTAAATTTTTAAAACATAAAAAATGTTAAAAGTTTAAATTAAAATAATAAAAACAAACAAAATGATGGAATAAAGTTTCAAAAATATAAAAATGATAAAGATTTCGTAAATATCATATCTAATATCAAATTTCCAATAAAATTTCCCTTAATTTCCCCAAGTGCATTGACCAAAAACATCCTGGAAGAAGGATGGGAAAATGGGAAACTGCTGTAGGAGCCATTAAATAGCGGCTGCCTGCCTGGTGGAAAATGTCGCCCAAGGGTGTAAACTTCACTCCCCCCCCCCACTCACCACCCCCCAAAGCCCACACACAAACCGGAAACAAGGGAGTGAGTAAGAGGGGCGGTGCAAGGGCGTGGCTGTGGGGGACGATAGCACGATAGAAGAGTGTTAGAAGAGCAAGGGGGATGGAATATAGCCCCAAGAAGCGACTGTTTCGACCGGGAAGCGGCCATAACTTTATGATTGCTTTTGTATTGCCAGCTGCGTATTGGGCCCGAAAACGCGACATTCGGGCCGGGAGATAAAATCAACAGCTCCAGCTACAGTGGGAAATGGCCAATGATGGACACTTCCGGTTAATCCGGAAAACACTTTTATTTTAATTTTATTATATTGGAAAGCATTACAAGTCTTCCATTGGAAGGAGTATAAGAAGCGCTGGCTTCACTTGCGCTCTTATTCACAGTTTCTCAGGCTCAGCCGGCAGCTGCACCTGCGATCCCTTTCACACCTGCTCTCTCATCCGATCCTATTTTGTCCCCCACACCTACTCTGCCTCTGTTGGCACATTCTTATACACTCGCACTCTGCCTCTGCTAGCGTTTTCAAGATCAGACGATGCACCTGCGCTCCCTTTCACACCTGCTTTACCACCCACTCCCTATGGGCAGATGCGCTCTCATTTACACCCACTGCACCTATGCTCCCACCTATACTTGCTCTCCCCCCATTCGTGCTCTGCCTCTGCCTGCGCTTGCAGCTTACTGCAGTTATCCTCTCATTTGGCGCATTCTGTCACGCTCGCCATTCGCGCAATGCTGCTCGTGCGCTCCAATTTAATAAAAAGTGATCGCGGAAGTGTGTCCTATTTTTGAATTAAATATTTAATTAGTTTTTAGTATTCTTAAAGACTTCTCATCTATCTCGCGTGTGTGTAAGTGTGCTAGTGTATGGGGGAGAGACAAGGCCCAAGGAGTCCCAAAGCAAAGAGCCGTTAACTGAAAACAACATGAGAATGTGGAGAAAAGAAAAGAGAGAAAATAAATATGTAATTCATCTAATGGAAGTACAGTCAAGCAGGTAAGTTGAACTATTGTTCTGTTTTGGTTTATAATTAAATTATATAAATAATAGAAAACCCTGAAAAGTATGCTTTATTTTTTGTAAATATTGCAAAAACCTTATTTTTTGTCGAATTATTTGCAAAAGAGAGAAAGCTATCCATTCCTTCCTTCTTTAAGAAGAGTTCCACATGCCAGAGACCCCACTGTAATTACATTAGGGCTCCCAGAAGTGAAACAAACAAACGAAGCCTCTTAGCAGCGCCACCTATTGGAGCGAGCCCCTCCAACCCCACCCAGATTGGTCAAACACAAAAATAAAAGAAAAAAAAAACCCGAAATATAATTAAAATAAAAACAACAAGCAAGGGAGACAATTACAGCAACAGCAATAGGAAACAAAAACAAAGAGATGGTGAAGAAGAAGAGCTAATGTCCTTTTTGTGTGTGTGGTGGCCACAGAGTTTGCAGTCCCCCTCTTCCTCCTCCTCCTTATTCCGTATTTGTTGTTGTTGTTGCTTGTGTGCCCGCAACAATTATGATTTGCGGTCTTCTATTCCCCACCAACCATCCAGCCCCTCCACGCTCCCATGTTCTCCCCCCAGAAATTCTTCTTCTTCTTTGTTGTTGGGGAGAGGGAATTTCGAAGAGATTCGAGATGATTTTTGCTCTTTTTTTTTGGGAGTAACTCTTAAGTTTTCAAATATTTTAATAAATTATAAAGTTTAACCTAAAACTAAGTAGTTTTTTAAGATATTAGTTAGTTTTAATCTCTAGAAAAAGAAAATAATTATTTTTAAATTAAAAAACTTAAATTAAATGAATTTTTGGACTAAAATATTAAATATTTTCCATAACTTTATGCTTTAGGACTAAAAACTATAAAAAATGTTATATTTTGAATATTAAAATAAGTAAGATATACAAATATTTTAAAATTAAAACCTTTTCCAAGAGAAACTTTTAATTTTCTTAATTTTTTATTAATTTTTCTAAGCCAGAGTAGAGATTCAAAAAAAAAAAAAAAGGAAATATATGTTTGCGGGAAAGTCCTGAACTCCTGAAATTTGTGTGATTTTTATATCCCGACCAGGATCCAGGATCCAGGATTCTGTTGACATCGCCATGCCACATCCTAGCCCCCCCCCCCCCTGCCACCACCCATCCTGCCGCATCCCTGCATATCCTTGCATCCTTGCATCTTCAGATATAATATTTCGTTAATGGCTTTTCATTCTGTGTGCACTTCTCTCCCTGTCTCTTTCTCGTCCTGTTCTCGCTCTCCCTCCCCCCACTCTCCCTCTCCCTCTCCCACTTGCATTTCATTTAATTAAAAACTGAAAAAGTGTGTGTGTGTGTGTGTGTGTGTGATACGGGAGGCGGTAGGTGTGGCAAGAAAAATTGCAGTGCGGTGACTGTGATTGACACTTGTTATTGTTGTTGTTGGCTTTGTTATTGCTCCCCGCTGTTGTGTTTGTTGTTGTTGCTGGCATTGATAATAATAGAGACACAGGCGACACGATTTTTCAAAATAAGTTTGCAAAAATATACATATTCCTTAAAAATCTTTTAATTTAAGCTAAAAATGTAAATAATTTGGGCATAGTGGAACTTTGTTTAACCTTTTTACTTTAATTTCTTATTAAATAATATTTTTAAATAATATTTTTATAAATAATTAGTCTTAGAAACCTTAAATAATAAAATTATTCTTCATTAATCAAAACAAGTTCTACAATTTGTTGCTTTTTTGTTATTTTCTCTAAAAAAAACCAAAATTTGATAATTTTTCCTCTAAATTTGACACAAAAATATATTAAAATATTTAACTTAAATCTTTTCTTTATTTAAGGACCAAAATATACGTTTTTAAATACTTTATCTCTTAAGTTTTATTTTTTCTCATATTTTAAAGTTAATTTTAATGATTATAATAAAAAAAATGCTATAAAATATATTAAATTAAACATTTAAGTAACTTAAAAATCGTTTTAAAAATTCTCTCAATAGTTGAATAGTTTAAATTAGTTAATTAATTCAAATAAGAAATGAACTTGCAACAGAAATGAAGCTAAAATTTCCCTTTTTTCAGGCCAAGCAGAAGCAAAACGAAACCTTTGTCGCCTGTTGGCTGGCTGGAGCTCTGTTAAAATTTCCCTCGCCTAACAGAGCTGTTAGAACGGCCTCCCGAGAACGTTTTAAAAAAAGGTTTCTCCTCTTTTTTGGTGAGATGGAACATAAATTTTGATTCCCTGGCCGCCTTTCTTCTTATTTTTTTCTGGCGGCCCCTAATCAGCCATCATTTGATTTTATGAGCAATAAAAAATAAAAAAAAAATGAAAAAAAATAAAGAAATGGCTGGCTTGGCTCTTCCTGTCTCGTCCTTTTTCAGGTAAGTCATTTATTTTTTTAGTGAATTATGCAACTGAAAATTAGCATAAATTATGAGAGAGAGGGGGGAGGCAAGAAAACAATAAAAAAAAAAAGAATAAAAACAAGAAACTAGGCAGAGCTGGGGAACAAAATTGAATTTGAATTTCAAATGGCGATTATTTGCGGAGCACAAGCACACACGTGCACTAAAACATGTACTAGGACACTAAAACACACTCTCACACATACAGGCACGTACTCCTGGGCATAATAACTAAAGCTTTGTGCTAACTAATTGCCCCAAGGGGTAGAATGGGGAGCCTAGGGTCGGGTCTGGCCTCTCACTCGCACTCTATCCATCTCTTTCTCTGCTCATTTGCATGCCTCATTTGCTCTTCCATACATGCTTACCCCCTATTTATTTTTTATTTAAATATTTTTTTAATATTTATTTTTTTTTCGCTTAGCTAACTAATGTTGTGCTTCTTCATTTCCATTTTTTATCCATTTATTTTTTGTTCCTTTTCAACAAATACAATTATTTTTATTTTATTTATATATTTTTTATTTTTTTTTTGTATTTTTTTTTGGCTAGGCTAGTTTAATTTCTCTAATTTAATTATCCTTTTCAATTATTTCCATAAATTTTATTTAATTTGTTGCATACTATTTTGCATTTTTAGTTTTGTTTTTTTTTTTTTTTTTTTTGCCTAAAAAAAAAACTGTTTTTTTTTAGCATTTTTCTTCTTCTGCTTTAAAAGTGTACAAATTAATTATAGTTAGTATACAACAAATACAATTTTTATAGTTATAGTTACTTGGATTCTCCACTTTGGTTATTTTTTTTTATTTTTTGTTATTTTTGGAACAAGTTTTTGGTTTTATTTTTTTTTTTTTTTTAAGAAAAACAAATGCGAATTTCATTCATTATTTTTTTTTGGTTTTGGTTTTGTTTGACGGGGGAGGGGGAGTGGGAGGATAGGGGGGAAAAGGATAATGGTTAGAAAGGATAAAGGGCAGAAGGAGCATTATCCTTGAGCTTACAACACGGGCCTCACCACATTCGGCTTGGCCGTCGTCGAGGCGATCTCCGAGAGCTTGATGTCGATGGGCACCCGGGTGTCGTAGAGCGTGGGCGCCTGCAGGATAATCCCGGCAGTGCCCACCACCACCGCTATTGTGAAGATCCACAGGAACAGGCGGTCCAGGACCATGGCCACATATTTCCAGTCCTCTTTCACCTGCAAGAGGGGAGTTTTCGAGTTAATAGAGGGTTTTTGGTTGAGACTAGGGGTATCTGGGAAAGGGATATCCTTAAGAAAGATATCCTTTAGATATCCTTTAACTATTCCTTAGGGGTTCTCTTAGTTTCTTTGGTTCCTGCCACCTTGCTCCTCCAGTTGCCTGGCAATATGTTCAAGTCTCCCCACACGCCTCTGGCCACTAATTCCCCCAGCCATGACCCTCCTTTTGACCTCTCTACTACTTCTGCTTCTTCTTCTTATCCTGCCCCTTGGGGGCGTGGCGTAAATGACACGCACTCAATGTAAATGCCTGAGAAAAGGATATGTGGGATTCCTCAGATGCTCAGGGGGGGAGTTTAAGGGGGTTTCTAATAATAATAATTATTGTTATTAATTTATTAATTTTAAAAATAATTGTATACAAAAACGAACTATTTTAAACACAAATAGTCTCTAAAAAACATTGAAACTTTAAAAGAAACTATAAAAAAGGACCTGAGTTCGACTCCGCTTTCAATAAATGAAATTTTTTCATTTTTTTTCTTTAAATAATTAAATAATTAAGACCACACCATATCCTTCCACTATTCCCTATTCTAGAAATGAAGTCCTTTCGACCCGTGTCCTTCGTCTATTGTCCTTTTGGCAGGACTAGTCCGCCTGGCATTCCAATAATGATTGAATGTGTGCGTAATTTTAATAAAATACTTTTATTGGCATTTGGTTGCCTGCCGCAAGGAAGCCTTCATTATGACGGCAGGACTACCAGAAGGACATCCCCGTACACTGAGAACAATTAAGAAAACTTTAAATCGGAATTAGAATGCTTCTAAAAAGTTAGCTCTTGATGAGAAAATTGTAAACTATTTTTCTTGTTAAAAAATCGAAACTAATTTAAAGAGTTAGGAGCCTTTTTTCAGAGTGCCTGATGGCAGGACATGGCAGGACATAGTCGCTGCCCAAGAAGGCGCATGAAAAGTCATTAAAACTTTTGCCGCAGCCGGCGCAAGTCCGCCCATGGAGACACATATGGACTCCGGGAGTCCTGGAGTACAGGACATCGGCCGGGTAAGGTCAACAAAAGGGCAGTGACAGTGGCAGGACAGCGGCAGGACAGCGGCAGGACACTCGCTGGACATCATCAACAACTGTGTCCCGGACAAGGTAGCTCTCCCCCCCTCCCTCCTGCAGGGACTGGCCCACCCAATGTCGCATGTCCTGTTTCCTGTCCAGCATCCCCTGCATCCTCCTGGCCCATCGATTATCGACGTCCCAATAAATCCCGGCCTAAGGCCGCTCTAATTTATTGCGCCGGGCTTATTAACATCAAAGCCCACACACTCCCCGTCCCTGTCGCTGTCCTTGTCGCCATCTCTTTCTCAGTCTGGGGCGAGGTCTCAAGTCCTGGCCAAATGTTAAGCGGCTTTCGGGCCACTTGTCCTGCTTCCTTTTTATTTCTTGGCCTCTCTGGCCCACCCTCCTCTCGAGTGCTGCAGTCCTGCGACATTCCTGAAGAGGATCCCACAGCGTTTCCTTTTCAAAAGGACCTCTTCCTTTATCTATTTTTCGTGTATTTTTGATTTCTGTCTCTGTTTTTGTGTTTTCTTTTTTTTTTTTTTTTGCTAAAACATTGGCCAAATTGTGGCAATTTTTATGGGAAACTAATTGGAAACATCAAAAGGTCATGCCCTGAAGTGGATTTTCCAAGAATTGGATTCTATTTTGTAAGGATATTTTTTATATACATTTTATTTCTTATTTTTCTTTCTTTTAAATTAATTAAATTAGAAGCTAAATTCAGATCACAAAACTGTCAACTAGTCGTATACTTGATGAACCATACAGGGCGTATGAGTGATATTTTGAAAAAACAAAGCCAACAGGTCGTATACTTAATGTGAATTCATTTCTGCCGCACTTCTCGTGAAAAACATCTTCAATATCCTTCGAAGTGAATCATCCGGTTTGAGAAATCAAGAAAAAAAATATTTTATAAAATTTTTGAAAAAAAATAATTGAAAATTTTGAACATTTGACTTTTGTTTGAAACTCGATAGTACTCGATTATAGAAGATCGGGAAGGTATAATATTTGAAGATCGAACAATTATTGGCTCAGTTATGGATAGTTAGGTAGAGAAAGTCAGGATACCTTGGTCCTTGGTCAGGATAGGAAAGCTATGGCCCCCTTTCATAGAGATTTTAGTTAATTTCTTGGCCATTTTAAGTCCGATTTGAAGAAGGCATACCATTCCCAAATCAGGACATCAAAATCCTTCAAACTGAATCAAATCATGATGGTACCCCTTGGAAAATTTTCGAAAAATGAGTGGAATTTTGTTTCAAAAACATTCAAGTTTTTTGAATGCAGATTGAAGATGTTAAGAAGCCTGAAATCGTTTTGAAATCGGTTGGAAAATGACTTAAATATCGGCTATCGAAGGTGGAAAAATAATACTTCCTGGTGAGGTATTATGGGATGTAAGGATATAAGGAGTACCAGAGTCTATCCATAGTAGCTGTACGATGTGGTGGTAGGAATATGTGTTTAGTTGTAGGATTATTTTGAAATAATAGTACATAGTACAGGATAGATATACCTTAAACCTTCTATAAGTTATAGATATTTCCTTCAAAAATCCTAAAAAAGTGTTGAGAAACGCTTATATTTCTTGCCTATGTACTTGTAAGTCATTTATCAACACTTTTGAGACTTGAACTTGAGCCTGAAGGACATTCTTTGAGAAAAATATCACTAAGAGAAGCTCCCGTGCCAGAACCACTTGCGAATTATAAGCCAAAAGTCGAATCTTGCCACTCACCCTTGTGCTCTCCTCCTCCTTGCGGGTCTGATCCGCTATGTAGGTGACCCCGTCCATGGCCTTGTGGAGCTCCGGGCAGGTGTGCCAGCGATGGCGGACATTGCCACGCCCCGAACAGCAGTGCGGCCCGCCCTCCCGCTGGCAGGCGGGCAGTATATCACAGGCCGGCGGGGGCGGTGGCGGCGGTGTACAGCCCCCCCCGCCGGCGGACGCGGCAGCTGCTGCCGCTGCTGCTGCTGCGGCGGCTGAAGTGCTTGGGCCGCCGGCGGCCACTGCTGCTGCCGCCGCTGCTGCGGATGTGGTGGGTCGCTGTTGCTGCTGCTGCTGGTGGTGATGATGGTGGTGCATTAGGACCTGACCACCCACCTGGTGGTGCAACAATTCCGAGGATTGGCACGCCGCCCCGGCGCCCATGCCCTGATGGATCTGGATGGTGCCGCTGCAGCAGGAGTCCGCTAGTGTCGAGGCGGTGGCCACCGAGTTGACCGTTGTCGTTGATTTTATCACATTTGGATTCCCCATGGACACGCCGCCTCCGCCACCGCCACATCCCCCTCCTCCACCGCCACCAACGCTGCCCATGCCGAGGTCAGAGGTCATAGTGCTGGCATGCGACTGATGGGCGTGCTGGGGCAGTGGCGAGAAGTTGGCCGAGCAACTCGACTGCTGCCTGTACAGGTGGCCGTAGGCCGTGTTGCTGGTGGCATTGCCCCCTCCACCGGATCCACCGCCACCGCTCCCGTTACCGTTGCCCGTCTGGCTGGACGTGGAGGTCATCTGGCGGAACTTGGTGGGCGTCAGGGGGTGGTCCAGCAGCGAGCCCCCCGTCTGCTGGTACTGATTGTGGTACTGGGCGTCGATCAGCGACGAGGTGGTCGACGTCTGCTGGTTCACCGTCGACATGGTCGGCGGGTACAGGGAGCTCAGGTGGCCCGTTATGGTGGAGGCACCACATCCCATCCCTCCTCCGCCGCCTCCGCCTCCACCTCCGCCCATCCCCATCCCCATCCCCATCCCCATCCCCATGCCCATGCCGCAGTCGTCCATCAGGTTGAGGGCCTGGACGCGATGCGCCAGCGGGGAGGTGCTGCGCGAGGTCGTCTTGGGGCTGTGGTGCATGCTGGGAAAATATTTTTAAAAAAATTATTTATTTTTAGTTTTTATGTCAGAATAGAAAATACTTTTTAAATATTAAATATTATAATTAAGTGTTAAGAACTAAAGAGGATAGTTTTTTTTTGTAATATATTTTTTAGAAAATGATTTTATTTATTAAATTTAGTTTTAAATATTAACTTAACTTCTTTATATTTAAAAAATAGCTTTATATTTTAGGTAAAAAACTTAAGCCAAAGTAATTTAAACATTTAAAATTAAAGAAAAGAGAAAATATTTAAGATTCTTGAGGAAAAAGGTGCTCAGAAAGGAGTCTCTTGTAGAGTCTAGAGTCTTAAACTCTTAAATCTTAAATCTTAAATATAAATCATTAAAAAATAGCAAGAAAATAGAAATACCTACCGAGACAAGGCCACCGGGGGTGGCAGCGGTGGTATTTGATCCCTCAGTTCGAGTCCGTTGCAGGTGCGCACCATCAGTCGGCGCGAGGATTTGCTGTCGGATTAGTAATGGACGAAGGTGATAGCCAGGACATTAGGGGACGGGGATGGGGATTACTTACATCATTTCGCTGATCGGGTAGAGGGGACGCCGCATGACGAGGAAGCGGGGCAGCTGGTTGATGAACACGGTCCGCACCCAGGGCGCCATCGTGTGGGTTTGCGGCGAACGAAAGTGGATGTTCAGCACCAGCACCGTCACACAAATGCTATACAGAGAGAGAAAAAGGGGGGTTGAAAGGGGGGTTTACAAATTAGTATTGTAAAGTGAGGTTATGAGAGCTCTTCTTAAAGTAAGATTTTCTTTTCTTCCCAAAATGTTGAATTTTAATTCATTTTCTGATTTTTTAGACTTTCTTAAATATATTTCTACTCTTTAATGCCCTTTTTTAATTAAAATATTCTCTTAAAACTATTTAAGAAACTATATTCCCAACAAAAACATGTTTAAACTTGATTGAAACATCTCCAAACACGATTGAAACATGTTTAAACATGTTCAAACTATTTCCAACTCTCCTAAGAGATGTATCTCCGATGTATCACCCTTTTTTTCAGTGTTTTTTGCAAGAGAGTTATCCTGTAAGGACAACAGTAGCTGCAGGACTAGAAAAAAATGAATTGCTGGTAGTGAGGACATGCAGAAAGGACTTAAGTGAGTTGCTCTCTTAGTCTGGGTAATTAACTTTCGACGCCCACGTCTAATTAGCAGCTGGCCAAGGACTCGGACTTGTTGGGGGCCGTGTCTGGGGCCGGGGCTCCTGGAGAACTGGATGTGGAAGGGTGTCCTGCCGGCCTTAATTACATCATTTGAGGCGAGGTCCTGTTGCGCCAGTGGCCATTCCATACCATTCCATTGTTGGCCGGGACTCCTCCTCCTTTTTTGGACTTGCTAGACTTTTGTTTACCAACAATTAGGCGGCCATCATTTGGTGTGGCGGCCAGCCGCCTTCTGGGCGTGGCAAATGACTGTAAATTGCCGCAGCCATTAAATAGGCCGCCCCAGGGGGTAGCGGGGCAGCAGGACACGGGGCCAGCTCGGCAAAAAGGCAGGGCGTGGCACTAAGCCAAACAAAGTCGAACAGCTGCCGAATCAAGTTTTATTTTCAGCCTTCGTTGGCCAAACTTTTCCAAATATCTCCATTGCTTATCCTTAAAGGAGTTTTCTTTTTAAAAATTTCTTAAAAAAAGGTTTTAAGATTATAATTAAGGATGGGTTTTAAGGCTTTGGAACTCGAGGCACTCTCCGTCAAGGAAATACTTAAATAAAATACTGTTTTGAATGCTTTAAAGATTCTTTAAACTTTTATCCTTAAAATAAGTATTTTTTTTTCTATTCTTATTCTTAATTTTTGAGTATTTTAAGGAGAAATCATTTAAATTTGTGCTTTTTACTTCCAGAACTGCAGCAGATGGGCAGATCTCGATAGATTATTAGCGGTGGGAAGATGTCGATATTTTAATAGCGATGGGTAGATCTCGATATTTTAAATAGCGATGGACAGAACTCTATATTTTAATAGCGATGGGCATATCTCGATACATTTATAGCGATGGGCAGATCTCGATACCATTGATAGCGATGGGTAGATCTCGATAAGTTTATAGCGATGGGTAGATCTCGATAAATTTATAGAGATGGACAAATAGCGATAACCTTGGTAGGGATGGGCACATCTCGATACACTTATAGCGATGGGTAGATCTCGATACGTTTATAGCGATGGTCAGATCTCGATAAATTTATAGAGATGGACAAATAGCGATAACCTTGGTAGGGATGGGCACATCTCGATACACTTATAGCGATGGGTAGATCTCGATACATTTATGGCGATGGCCACACCTCGATATATTTATAGCGATGGGTAGATCTCGATAAATTTATAGAGATGGACAAATAGCGATAGCCTTGGTAGGGATGGGCACATCTCGATACATTTATAGCGATGGGTAGATCTCGGATACATTTATAGAGATGGGCAGATCTCGATACCTAAAATAGCGATGGACAGATCTCAATTCCTTCGCCCTCAAGCTTTTACCGATGAATCGTCCCTAACTAAATACTGCAAAAGTGCTCATTGCTGAAAGTGGTACAAATCTAGTATTATTTCTGCCTTAAACCCAATTATGGCTTAAAGTACCTTAAAACTACTATTCAAAACTCTTTAAAATAGTTAATTGTCTAAAAAAAAATTATGTTTTAATCATAAAAGAGATTTTAAATCCCAAAAACTTTAGTATTTCAAACTAAAGTCACTGTTGGGCCTCAGATTTGAAATCAAATGTACAAATATTAACGAGTCCTTCTTAAACGCCTTTGGTTGGAGGAGAAGGAGGAGCAAAGGGATGGCAGGACTCACCTGAAGGTATCCAGTATCATGGTGAAGAGGACAAACTTTCCCAGGAGCGGCACCACCAGCGATGTGGGCGGAATGATTTCCGCCAAGAGCAGGAAGAACACAGTGAGCGACAGCAGAATGGATATGCTTAATGAGACCTGTGAATAAATAGATATATACCGGAGTGTGAGAAAGCGGAGGCGGAAAGGGCTGGGGGGCAGAGTGGGCGTGGCAAATTGAGTTGCACGTCGAGCGGAAAATCTAAAGCGCCATAAAGAAGCGACAATTGAGAAAAGCGGGAAAATATCAACAACAACAGCACTCCCTTCGTCCGATAAGGTTTTCTCATTTTGAATGCATAAATATGGCTGAGACGATGGCTATATCCTCTGTCCTCCCTCTGGAGCATCCTTGCTGGTAATAGTCCTTGCTGGCAACATATAGATTACATAATACCCTCAATCCCCTCAAGAAACACTTTGTTTCTCAAAGAGGGAGCACTAATGCCATTGAGTACCTGGAACAGGTGTGATTTGGGGTTTGGGAGTTAGTTCAAGGGTTTTGGGTAAGAGGGAGTTAAAGGAGAGTAAAGTATGAAGTTTTAAGATGATTTTGAAATCAAACAAGGCCACACTTGCCCATAAAAATACCAGAAGAAATGGTAGCTCTTCCCATCTTAGTCGCAAAGTTAATCAAAGCATCTGATTAATAAACAAGACACCTATTAGGGACTTGTATTAGTAATTATGATGCGATAACCTGGCCACATTATGTACCTACACGTGTCTCGGCCAAATTAATTAATCCAGGAGCTGGCCAAGTCCTGGGATTAATTCATTTGTCTGGCAAAAGTTGCAGAGGGCCATTGGGCCTAAGTCTGGCCCCTAATTAAGCGACTAACTAGTTGATCTGATTAAAAGAAATATATATTATTTATTTCCAAGATGGAGGATTAAAATTAATAAAAGGGAAAGTTGGGAAAGTAAAGCATTCCGCTCGCTTGGCTCGGATCATTGGAGCCACAAATCCAAAGCCAAATAATAAGCAAAGTCAATGGGCGGATGAAAAAGCGGTTTGTCAGTCGGCAATTGCCAAAAAAAATAAAAAACACATAAAAATACTTAAAAAAAAAACAAAAAACAAAACGAGGAGAATTTGAAAACTGCCTGCCAGCCAAAAGCTGTCTAACAAATCATAAAAAAAGGGGAGTATTGGGGTAATTTTTTTGGACCTAAATGGAGGCTTTAATACTCTATTTTTTAGATTTTTTATAAAAAGAAAAATAGTTTTGAGACTCTCATATACTTTTTTAACAAAAATATTAAGAATCTATCTTAGAAACTAAAAAAGTGAGGTTAGTTTTGATTACTTGGTGAGGAAATCTAAGAAATCTTTAAGATATTATAGTTTTTTTAAAGGTAGACATTAAATAAAAGTCTAAACAACAAATTTCAGCTTAATATCTAGAAAATTAAAAGAGAAATTAAAACTTAAACAAGCGGACAAGCGGACAAACGGACAGGCGGACATGGTTTTAGAATATTATAGCCTTAATAAGCCATCAGACTCCTTTTAAACATAGTTATAGCTTACTACGCTATATTCTTCACATTTTTAACCAAAAATCGTAATACCCTCTGATAGGGCATCGAAAAAAAGTGAAAAAGTGGAAATGGAAATGAAAACGCGGCACACTTTTCAGGAAGCTCAATAAAGCGCAAAATGATTTGTGGGTGTGCGGTGGGTGGTTGGGTGGTTTAGCCGACAGACCAGGACCAGACCTTGCCAAATGCCTCTTTTTTTTGGAGGGGGGCGTGGCAGTAGCTCACCTTATTTAGGCCTAAGCTGCTTGTAAGTGAAGTGTGTCGGTGTGGAGGAAAGTAATTAAATGTTGAAATGAGACGCGCGATTTGAGTCGCTTTTCCATCATTGTATGTGTTTGTTTAACTGTGTGTGTGTGTGTGTGTGGCATAAATATTCGATGCTTAATGATTTTATGATAATTAGCCTTAGTTGGGGGACTCGGCGCTTGTAAAGCGATTAGTGACGTTGCCTAATTAAGGTTACAACTTGCCAAGCAAGTCCAACGCCAGTTGCCTTGGCAAGCTTTACAGGCACTTGGAGAAAGAACATAAATAATTAAGATTAAGTAATGTTTAAATAAAATAAAAAATAAAAAACTAGATTTTAGGGGAAACAGGGGTACTGGGTATCATATAGTCGGGAAATCGGAGCTTATGGCCTTCAACTCTTTTAGTTTGAAATAAAAATAAACAAAAAATCATATACTTCTCTCAAATATAGTTTAAAAAATCAAAAATATATAGAATATTTCTTCAAGTGCACTTAATAGCTCATCTCAAACATGTAGACCTCAGCCCCAAAACCCTTCAGATCGCCCTTCTAGGCTTCAAGGACATTAATAACTTTGCCTATCGCTTTGAATATAATATTTGTGAAAGTGCATTGGCAATCGCATCACGCTCTCATCACTGCCAGGACGAGATGCTCATTATTTATGCAAATGTCCTGTGTAATTAAGGTGGCCAAATGCATTTCGGTTACGATTTCGGTTCGTTTTGGCTTCACTGGCCCGGACGGGGGTCAGTTTCTGGGATTCGGCGGGTTACTTGGGGACTGTTCGGGGATTGTTTGCCGGCCATCAGATGGGACAGTTTCAATATGGAACGGCCAGGACAACAAGGACGACGGGCCGGCAGGACGAGCGACGTAAAACGTAATTGTTTCGACCATAAAAATGCGATGCAAATAAACGAGGAGGCGAATTGGGAACAGGAAGCGAGTCCAGTACGGCTACTTAGTGTTTGTCCTTTCTACTGTCAGTCCTTTCTACACGTTAAAAAATTTATTCAAATTATGGGAAATATTTAGGGAACATGGGGCAAGTCAAGGTATGACTACTAGCTTTCAGACTCCATTGCTTGAAATCCTTTTCTGTGAATCCTTAACCTCATTTCTCGCTGTGTATTAAGCCCTTGCCAGCCCCTGCAATCGGCAATTGCATGAATGAAGTGCGTTGTGGCGCATATGCATGTAAATTGGCAATTCCAATTCCGATGCCATCGCTGGCCCCAAACTTTTGCCAGTGGCCAGTGGCCAGAGGGCGGCGGAATGGCCAGCACAGCAGGTGGATTGGATCCAATGTGGGTGTGGTGGCATTACGTGCCAGAGTTGCCAGAGTTAACGGCAAGAATGCGGGCAAGTCTCGAATCGCCGGCAGTTTCGAAAGCGTATTACATTTTTTGTTGCCTGCTTTTAGGCGTAAATATTTACGCGCCTCCATGCGGGAGACAGTGAGTGGGCGGGGGAGGTCTCTTAAAGTTTAGTTATAGTTTGTTTCAATGTTTCTAGTTTTTATCCATTAACGGATGGAATGAAAGGACAAACATAGTTTAGTCTCAGGGATAGTGATGGACGCCTTCCGCTGGACTATCGAAGATGATCTCGATGAGCCATTATCGATATATTTGTACTATCGTTACTGATCAGTTCTTGCCATTATACTTAAAGAGCAATCACTAATCCCTAGCCTAGCCTCTATTATGAGCCACTTAGCTGACAATTGGCTGGGAGCTAACAAGTGCCACCTTTTTGGCCCAAAATTGATGGCCATATGCGTTCAGATTTGGTAGAATCGCCTCCCTAGATAGATCCAACTGGCCATTGCAATCGGCATCTAAATCCAAACTCGATAATGCAGAGCCGGGCTGAATAGAATGGCATTTGCATAATGCCGGCCTTTGCCCATCAACTGCCCAGTGTCCTGTCAATGTTTAAAACATAAATTACGCTTCTCCATGAACGGAAATGTCCCGGGTATACGCTATATATCCTACATATATATATATATATATATATATTGAATGGAATCGTTTCTGGCCATCAGTCCAGTTCGTTGGTAATCCACAAACCGCTTGCGCACACAAATTATTTTTGCATTTTATTTATTTTGAAAATTGGCCGTAATTTATTCATAAGTCCCTCCCTGGCCTCCGCCTCTGGCTCGGGTCTCTGTAAATGTTTATATTTATGCATTATGCCATTTTGTGAACGCTTTTCAGCCTGTTTTCATTTTCATTTCCCAGCGTTTTCCCTCAAAGAAGCCGCAAACACAAAAAAGACAGAAAGGCAATTCGAAAAAAAAGGAAACTCGCGCCATTAAATTGAATACCATGTGTGTAATTCTATTTACTTAAACTTCAATGAAGCCAAACTAAGGCAAAAAATACACAAATATATTTTTAAAAACCAGCTATAGCGAGACGGGAAGGACAACTTGGGCAAAGACGAAGTTTAGATACCCTTGAGTTCAAAAAAGTATGTCTTTTCGCTAGGACAGACCAGTTCCTCGTAAAGAAAAGGCTACAAAGCTTAATATTTCAACTAAAATAGTGTGACCTTGTTCTAAAGAAAAGATAAAGCTAAAATCCAATTGGTGCTAGTGCCATTTCCCCTAAAGGCGTTAGGATATTTTTCCTCCAGACGAGCTTACTTGGCAGCAACAGGATGTGATTTTAATCAGAACTGGGTGTGGAGCCAAACCAACCACATCTAGCTTCTCATTATTCCAATTATTATTTTTATTTTTTTATAAATATTTTTTCCTTTCATTTTCTGACAACCTGATTTTCTTATTTTATTTAAAAAGTATTTGTTTTCAAAGTCATACCCCCCTTATATGAGTGGGCTCTGCATGACCGCACCTCGGAAAAGTCGGTTTCCTTGGGTTCTGATAATTATTTTATTTATATTTTATTTTATTTGAAATTGTGGTCCTTATATGAAGGCGATTCAATAGATAATCACCCTTCAGTTGTTATTTTAAATAGTTGTTTCCCCAAGGGAATCGATGTCTCTCTTTGAGTCAAGTTGCTGTCTAGACTATCAGGTACGGGCTCTTCTTCTTGAGTTTCTAATCTGATTTTCTTATTTTTTTATTAATTTATTTAATTTTATTTACTTTTATTTAATTTTAAGCCTGGGATCTAACTGAAGGTTTAAGGAAGTCCATGTCCTGACCTGATTCTCTTATTTTTTTATTTACAATTTCTTATTTTTTTTACTATTATCCTTTTTCCCTATCCTAGTCTCTTTTTCTTACAAATTTATCTGCTTACTTTTGGACGTTTTTTGAGGCAACTTTTTTGTTAATTGAAAAGCACTATGGATTAGTGAACAAGTTCTTGTTTTGAAAACCTTTTTAATCCTTTTTCCGAGTCTGATAAGATAGTTTCAGGCTTTAGATAGTTGCACATTGCCAGTCCATCTGGTCTGGGATCTCCTTCTAGGATTTAAGATCTGATTTTCTCATTTAATTTTTTAATTGTACTTTTTGTTAATTTATTTTTAGGCCTAGCCTGTCTTCGACCTTCGCTTTAGCTTTCTAATAGAAGCATAGCGCACAAAGGTTGTAACCTTTTTGCAACTGGGCTCTGCTTTGTTGGCTTTCTCATTCCATTCTTAAGAGCTTATTGTTATTTCTTATTCCTGGGCTCTGTTTTTATTTTTTCTAACATTAAGCATGACTGGGCACCTGAGAAATATTTCTTAAATATTTAACTAAATTATCACGCTTTAGTTTTTATTTCAAATAGTTGGCTCTTCAAGGGAATCGATGTCCTTGTTCAAGTTCCATTGAAAAGTGGCAGGCCTTGGCAGGATTTATCGCCATTGGTCCTTATTTTCCTACTTAAATCTTATATTTTATTTCTTAAATTTTTTTAATAAAATAATACCCTCTGCTAGGGTATAACAACATTGATGTGCGTTTTCATTTTCATTCCCATTGGAGGGTGAATATTATTTTTGCTTTTGCTTTTTAATTAAAAGCACATTTTGAACCAGACTGGCCAGGCGGGCCAATAAATTATGCCAAATGCTTTAATACAAAAACAAAATACAGAAAAAAAAGCAAGCGCCAAAAAATATATAAAATTAAGGAAAAAATTGGATGAAAAATGAAATGGAAATGGCAGCATCCAGATGCGACAAAAAAGCAAATATTGTGGGGAAATCGTTGGGGGTTTCAGTTCCATTCCACTATTGCCGCTGCCGATGATGGACTTCTGGCTCTAATGGTTAATTCCACAGAAAATCGTTTGTAAATTTGCATAATTTGCAATAAATCGAGTTAAGGCTATTAAATAAAAAGCAGGTGATGGGCTTGGGTGTTAACTTTTCCCGATTAATGTGGCTTCTAGTCCGTTTTTTTGTTCGCCTTTAATCAGTCGTTTAATTTAATTAAAAATAAAATACAAAAAAATACTGCAAAGGCTGGTTTAATCCCATAAAATACCAAATAGTGTGGCCAAGTTTTAATTGAAAATAAAAGGGCCTAAGGCTTTCAACAAAAAGTGTTTGCTTTAAACAGTTTTTTGATTAAATTCAGAAACAAACAAAAAATACTGTCATATTCTATAAATAGTGTGGCCAAGTTTGCATGAAAAATAAAAGGACTTAAAGCTTTAAACAAAAACTGTTTGCTTTTAATCAGTTTTTTGATTAAATTCAAAATCAAAAATACTGTTAAAGGCTGAGTCTATCCCATAAAATACTAAATAGTGTGGCCAAGTTTTAATTGAAAATGAAAGGGCCTAAGGCTTTCAACAAAAAGGGTTTTCTTTAAACAGTTTTTTGATTAAATTCAGAAACCAACAAAAAATACTGTCATTCTATAAATAGTGTGGCCAAGTTGGCATGAAAAATTAAAGGACCTAAAGCTTTAAACAAAAACTGTTTGCTTTTAATCAGTTTTTTGATTAAATTCAAAATCAAAAATACTGTTACAGGCTGAGTCTATCCCATAAAATACTAAATAGTGTGGCCAAGTTTTAATTGAAAATGAAAGGGCCTAAAGCTTTAAATAAAATTTGTATTTATTTTTAAAAGGCTTGTAGTTCTTCTCTGTAGAAACCATTAGAAGTCATTTTTAAAAGCAACTCAAAGCGGAAATTAGCCTAAATTTTTGGTCCTTCGGGACACTCACCTTTTCGCCACTGTCCGATGGCAGGTAGAAGACGAGGATGGTGAGGAAGCTGATGCCCATGCAGGGAATAATCAGGTTGACCGTGTAGAAGAGGGTCTTCCGACGCATCGTTATGTTGAAGGTTATATCCAGATATGGCTCGTCGCAGCACGTATAGAACTTCTCGTTCCTAGAAATCCAAAATAAATACGAAACGTCACATGAGGAGAGAGGCATATCATTGAGGAGGGACTTTAGGCAAATTGTTACGCAGCGCGTAAATATTTATTAAGGTTCATTCTCTGGTCGCTGATATTTATATTGATGGTCTATGCCACGTAGTGTGAGTATGGGTCTGTAGAGCGATTCCCGGGCATCCGCAGTGCCAGCCCCTGAACCGAGACCTACACATATTTATTTACATAAACACGTAACGCACATATCCAAGGATATATGGCTCTCCAATCGCATAAATCATCGGCCGCATGATAAATATTGTAAAATGTTGAAAAAGCACGAGTGTTGGCCTAGCTGCTAACTGCCTGTGTTCCAGCCTCTAGTACTAGTACTACCACTCTAGTTGCTCTAAAACTGTGAAAATAAATCCTAAATTTAATAAAAATATATACTTTATAGGATTGAAGGTGTCTGTCTTCTCCCTCTGGATAGTTATGATACCTTCTGCAAGGCTATAATAATTTGGTATTTTGGGTTCTGTAATTATACCCGGTACTCGAAGTGTAGAAGCATATTAGTACGAATATTAGTACGAAGCATAATTTCTTGCTAAAAATATAATAGAAATAAAATAATAAAAAAAAGTTTAACTGCCACAAAACTGGAGATCTACTTTAAAAGAATATTTAAAAAAAAAATATAGAAGAAAATCAGGTTAGGGTAGAATCATGCTCGGATGAAACAACTATTCCATCAAAGAAGCCATTGTTTCAAAAAATAAATTAAACCATTAATATTAATAAATATAAATTAACAGAATTGAGTTGGAAAGGAAGAGATGACGACTCATGTATTTCTAACAAAAAAAGTATTTTAAAAATCTTGTCAAGATTCAAATAAAAAATAAATTAAATAAGAAAATCAGATTTGAAATCCTAGAAGGAGATCCCAGACCAGATGGACCGCCAACAAACGAGAACAAAGACATCGATTCCCTTGAAGAACCAACTCTTTAAAATAAAACAATATAAGAACCACATTTCAAAATATTAAAAAAATAATCATCAGAGCCCAAGACAAGTCCTTTGAGCCTCTTAACGAGTTAGCGACTCAGACTTTTCCGAGGTGCGGTCATGCAGAGCCCACTCATATAAGGGGGGTGTGACTTAAAAAAAGCAAAACTAAAGCAGAACTCAATAGGAAAATAGTTTTTAAATAAAATAAGAAAATCAGGTAAGGCCAGGAAGTTAAACAATGGCTGTCTAACTCTAACTCCGACTCTAATGATGAGTCCAATGATTAAATGGAAATAAAAAAAGAAATAAATCAGCAGGCATATCAGCTTAGAGCCTTGGCAAAAAAAAAATGGGTAACTGGGAAAAAGAAATAACAATAAGCTCTTAAGAATCAAACCTACGAAGACAAGAAATCAGAGCCCAGTTAAAGTTATTATTTTATTAAAGCGAAGCTCAAGTCGAAAGCCACAGAAGCAGACCAGCGAATAGAACCAAGAATAATAAGTTCAAATATTAAAAAATCAAAGAAAACAATCTCTAAAACGAATGTCATCGAGTTCCAGTATTAAGGCCAAAAATTAAAAAAAATTATAATATTTAAATAATAAAATGAGAAAATCAGGAAAGTCCAGGAAAGGGAAACAAAGGCCGTCCAACTCCGATAAAAAAAAAAGGATTAAATTATAAAAAGTTAAAATATTGAGGAGCTAGGTGTGGATTGTTGGGCTCCACACCCGGTTCTGATTAAAATCACAATCCCCTGCCATTAAATAGGCTCGTTTCGAGTCAGAGATGTCCTAACGCCTTTGAGGATAAATGCAGTTTCTTTGGTGAAATGGGATTTGTGCTTTCCCTAGTACAAGGTCACACTAATTTAGTTCAAATATCTGATGCACTTCGCAAAGAATACTATGATTTGGAGCAGAAACCACCTGCCACTGTTTGCTGTCCTTAACAGATGAGCTTTTTGACGTAAAAAACAGAATTAATTGTAGAATTAATTAAGGCCCTTGCTGCCTTCTCTTTTGATTATTTTTAATCCATTTAATTTAATAAATTATTTCCGCAACAATTAGTGCAAATGTCAGAACTTGAAGCCATTTCCACTAATAGTTGCGGCATTTGGCTGAAAGGTTTTCCCTCTTTTTCCATCTTGCTTTTGTTCTGGCTTTTAGTTTAATATTTTCTTTTCTTTTTTATTTATGAGAAGTTCCCTCTTCGAGCAAATTCATAATTTAAAAGTTAATAATCAGTGACTGCCGCTGCCCAGAAACGGGAAAGAAATGATTTTTGCAAATCGAGTTGGAGGAACTTTTTGCGGGACCTCGACTGCTCAAGGAAGCTGAAGAGCCAAAGGAACTTATATATTTTTTATAAACCCCGAAAAAAAATTATAACTGGCGGGCATGAAGGAAAAATTAAAGGGGTGAGAGGGGGGGCTTTCTTTCTTTTTTTTAATATTTTTTCGGTTTTTTCTCTTTCGAGGACCATCAATAATTCCAAGGGGTTTGCGGTTTCATTTTGAATAAGAAAATATTGTAAATAAATAATAAAGAAGCAAGGAGAAAGGATAATGCGGTGTAGGGGAGGGGGGCAAGGCAGGACATCGACAAGGATGTGGCCGGCAGGCAACCTAACTGTTTGTGGCAGTTGACTTCCCTCCAAATAGAAATGAAGTATGTGGCAATAGGCACACAAAAATGCTTTCCGAGGGTCCTGTGCGAAATAAGGATGTGCTTGAGAGTGTCTGAGTGTGTGTGTGTGGCAAGGAATCCGGGATTGAAGGCCAACATCTTGTGGGTTAGTTTTGATGGCTGCAGCAATAAAATATAATTTGCCAAGGCAATTCCGAATGTCAGTCACTCAAACAGGAGGCCAGATAGGGAAGTGGAGGATAGGAGGAGAGTGTGGAGGAATAAGCAAAAAAGAGGAGGAGAAAGTAGAGTGGAGAGGGACTAGAGGAGAAGTGCTTTGTTTTTAGGTTTAGAAATTGTTAAGATTTAAAGGTAAAGCATTAGTGGAAAAATAGTTAACTTAAAGTCTTCTTAAAGTCTATGATTGGCTTCCCAGAAGAGGAATATTAAATCTAGAATCATAATTAGAAGAAAAAAACAACCGAAATATGCCAGAATAGACAGAGAGGAAATACCTTAAGACCCCATCTCTCAAATAATAACTTGGGTGTCTACCCAAGCCCATAACTCCTTGATAGAAAAACGTAATATATGGCCGCAGATTAAGTCTGCCAAAGTGAGCTTTGGTCAACGCTCTCTTTATCCCCAAAAAGGAGGATAAAAATAAGGATCCTTGCAGGCAAAGACAATTGAACCGAAACACAAAAAGAAAAAAATAGGAGAAAGTGGGGGATACATACGTGTAAAGGTCAGTGTAATAAGTTCGGTTTGTTGGTTAGCAACCGACGATGGGAAACATACAATAAATCATAAAATAGGCAACAAAAACATACATACATACATATATCTCATCCATGGAAATATAGTACACGCGTGCCTCTACATGGCGCCGGGAGATGGCGCCACATAGGCAAAAAAAAAAAGAAAGAAAAAAAGAAAGAAAAAAAATAATAACACACGAAATAGAGAAAAGACTAGAGGATAGATTGGAGAAAACAACAAATACCAGCCAAGACCAGCAGAACTTCAGTTTGATTTGACTCCGAGGCACATGCCACTCCCATACGACCACCCCCTCCAAAGCACACACACACCCATCACACAGGCCACAACAAACACCGAAATTGGCAACAATTCATCAATGCGCTGGGCCACGCGGCGTATGCGTAATAAAGGCAAGCCGAATGGAAACAGGACTCGGCGCGAACTAAAGTGAATGGAAGACTTAAGTACCCTCCGTCCGGATGCCAGCTCCATCCGGATACTGATTTATCAACAGTGAGAGAAAAGTTTGGCAGATAGTTTTTTTTATTAAAAAATAATCCATGTCAAATAATTAAGGGGGGTTCTGTGGTCTTAAAATACAAATAATTTAGTGCAATTCATTTTTTTAAGCCTTTTTTTTGTTGCTGGAACTTGTATAACTTTGTAACAAAAATATAACAAATTATTGAAACCACTTAAGTATGCTATACTTTTTTTTTCGATTTTCAAAAGTAAAAAAATCAAAAATTGTTAGAAAAAAAATATATATTAAGTGTTTTAATAGCAATTATGGGCTTAAGAAGTCTTTTAAATATATTTTTAAACTTAAAAAGCCCTAAAAAGCTGATAATAACATTCAGTGTGCCCGTTTCTACTTCAATCATAATACCCTGAAGCTAGAAAAAGCGCGTTCTTAAGACTAGATAGCCCTAAACACTAAATAATGAATTATTTCTAACGAAATAAGCTTAAAAATTATATTATTTATAAAATATAGACCTCTAGGTTGGCAACTACAGGGTAGCTGAGGCCAGACTTTTAAAGAATTTAAAGTGGAACGAATTCCTTCGGGGTCTAACCAAACCAGAAACCAAAAAAAAAAATAAAGGGGGGAGGAATGGAAAATGCTCAATGGCAATGGAAATGGAAATCGAAAGCTGCCGCCAAAGTCAAACAAAATATATCCTATATCCCCCAGCCGACCCCCCCAAGGCCCCTGCTCTTTGTGAATGATTTTCTGGAGAAACAGATTTGAAATCAAATGTTATTTAGATTTGCAGCCACCTCATGCTTTTCACATTTTTTTCTTCTTGTATATTTTATTTCAATTTTACTTTCCTTATTTTTTGTTTTTTTTTTCCTTTTTTTTTTCTCATTTGGCACCCGTTTGGGTCGCCAAAAAATTAAGTGAAATTCCAACGAAATTGAATGCAGAAACTCCTCGTCACGTATTTGGCGGAGAGGAGGGCGACGGAAAGAGAAAGGAAAAAGTTGCAGGGGGGGCTACCACACTAAAGTGACCGAAAATGGTCAGAACGCTGATTGACAACGGGGAATAGTGGGCCCAGGGGGTGGGCGGAGGAGGGGAACAGCTTGGCTGATTGAAGTCAAAGAACAAACGCATAAATACGAAATGATTGGCAACATCTAAAAAAAAATAGAAAAAAATATAAAAAAATAGAAACGAAGAAGCGAAGAAGACATAAAGAAAGCAAAAGAAAAGAAAGCATTTCTAGGCGCACCACTACCCCCCCTCTATCAGACACCTACTGGCGGGGGAGAAAGTGCAGGGAGGGTGCAGGGAGGAGGAGGAGAAAGGTCTCAACGCTTGATTGATTTCAACAACTTTGTGCCAAAAGTTCTCTATGAGCTTTCGAGTGTTTTCATGTCCCGATTTTTTCTATTTTTTTTTGCTATGCACTGACAAAAATGATGGGGGATTTGAAGAATTTCTAAACGATTTCTAACGATACTTATAGAAGGCATATTTTTGAAGGCATATTTAACTAAAAAGCTCTTTTGAAAAATGTTTTTTGATAAAATACTTCTACAAAATACTAAAAAAAGTGAAGATATTTCTCTTTTTTATGTTTTTTTGTTTAATTATTTAATTAAATTAAATTAAATTAAATTATTTTTTACAAAAATAAAAAGGCAGAGGGTTCGAAACCTGTCGTGTACTTCGCAAAGTTCAAAACTTGCCTATTTTCAAAATATTCAAAATTTAAAATAAAATATTTCAATAAAAGAATATAAAAAGTAATCTTTTTATTAAAAAAAGACATATTAGTTTCATAATATGAGTTTAAAAAGTTAATGAACTATTTTCTTCTAAACTATCTTTATTTTTCATAAATTTAACTTTTAAATCTCCATTTTATTGACATTTAGTGAAGACTCAAACCAAAAAACCCCCCAACTATTTCTTGCTGTGCACTTATCTGTCTTTTGGTTTCCCATTTCCTATTTTTTACAGATTGCCGAATGGAGGCCAGCAGAAAATCAAAGTAAGTAATAGAATTTTAATAACTAACATAAACACGCTTCGCTGCATGACTTGAAAAAAAAAGGAGAACGAAAGAAAACGAAGGAGAAAGGCGAAAGAAAGGCGAGAAAGAAAAGGGAAAACCGAAGAGGGAACACCCCTGGGGATGAGATGGCCTGAAAATTTCCCAAAGGCGTGGCAATTGAGGTGTGACCGCAGGGTTATCGGAGGAGGGAGGGCAGCTCTTCCGGAATTCCGAAAGTTTGCTAATTATGATTTTAATCGATCTGCGATAAAGGAAAAGGGACATTTGTGCCTGGTAATCAAGCTTTCTTTTCGCCAAAGAGAGCCCCCAGAAAGGTGGAAAGGAGAAAAGTTTGGTCCTGCGAGTCTATATCTGTTTATGAAGATATATATAGAGAGGACTTGTGTTTCTTTTTTCGGTTGTATGTGCTCTGCGTGTTGATTTGATGTTGTTCGGTAGGATGTTGCCACCCATTGCGGCAATTAAACGAAATACTGCCCCCGGGGGAACCGAAAACGCGCCTGACATCGACAACTCCAGGGGGGAGTGGGGGGTGGGGGCAGAGTCCTTGCCGAGTCCTCCCGAATTCGAAGGAATTGCGCAAACAATGAGTGTATTAGGAAGCCCAGCATAAAAACCCCAACGACAAAGGGTTAATTGGAAAGCACAATGTTTCCAATTGTTGATCAACAATGGCTCTTGAATTCTGAATAAAACTTCACCTTTTCCCTAAAAAGCTCCGCCAATGGGGGTAATGGTATTTAATTGTTTTAATTATTGTTTATTTAAGGCCACAAAGCCATTCAAATTAAAGTAATCAATGGTGTTAGTTAGGGCTTGATTGGTATTTTAATTAGTGTTTTTTTTATACATTTCTGAGATTTAAACAAAAGTTTCATAATTTCTCAAACAATACTTATTAGAGGTGTAAGATTGCTTTTTTTATTATGCATTTAACTGGAATTTTAACTAAAAATGTGTCTTAAAGACAAATGAATAAATAAACCACCCGCTTAGCCTTTCAAGAGGCGCTGCCGCATATTGTACGGCTGGAAGTGGGTGATAGATGTGAGAGTTTCAACTTTAAAGTAAAAATATACTTAAAGAAAGCCAATAAATAATAATTAAAACATATATTTTAACTTAAGAACTTAAAGATAACTTGATTTCAGGCCAAAAATAGCCATAAAGTATTAAGAGTTTCCCCTAAAAACTAAAGAGCTACTAAGAATGACAAAAAACTAAGAAGAAGTAAACAGTTTCCTTTGAAAAAAAAAAAAAACTATAAACCAAAAATGGCTAGTTTCCCTCCTGGACTATCATTACTTTCCCATCCGATCCCGAGAAGAAGGCCATTTCTTTTGGGGCTCATAGAGCAGGTTAATGTGATGGCCCCCTGACTGTCTTGATTTTTGATTTTGTCTGCAAGACTTGACAGGATTTGTGGGTGTTTTATTTTTTTGGGCCTCGGGTGTCCTGCTGCTGTCAATCAATGCCTGATTGTTTTGGTGCCCATTGGATCTCCTGCGGCCTGGCCACCTACCGAACATTTTTCCACCTGCCAGTCTACGTGCTGCGGCCTGCCACGCCTCCCGGCTTCTGCTCGTCCTTGCTCGTCCTGCCGCCCTTCAGTTAATTTAACTGTCGATGCGCATTAAAACTGAATCCTGTCGGTGGCGGGCGAAGGGGTTGCAGGGGGAATTGTTATGGGAAGGATAAGAGGTAGGGGCCTCGGGCCTCGGGCCTCGGGCCTCGGGGTCTAGAGGCTGAGGCAGGCTTCATGGGAAAATTGCTCTACGTGCTGTGAATTGTGTTGCAGCATTTTAGGCGCAGCAGCCTGCCTGCCAGCCGGCAGACAATAAAAGCTGCCAAGGGAGTACAACTAGGACAAGGGGATGCTTAAAGGCGGGGTGTAGGTGGCTTAGAGACTCGCACACTCTCTGGCACACACATGCCGTGTCTCTATACGCCTTTGTGAGTGTGTCACGCACTTGTGGCATAATTTACTGCGAACGCCACGCCACGCCACGCCAAATAAACCAACGCACACGCACACGCACACACTTCAGCACAAAGTCACCCAAACGCAGGCAGATGCACTGCAAGAAATTTTCTCTAAGAAATGCTTAGCCAGAAAATGGCAAGATATTTCTTTGATAGAAAATAGAAGATTGAAGCTGTTTGAGATCATATTTTAGTGGAAAAAGTCTTTGAAATAGTTTCTTTTTATATAAAAATATCTGAAAGAGTTACTAGTTTTTCTCTCAGTGTCTGGTAACTGGCGCTGTCAACTTTTTAATTCCCGTCAATGACTTGAGCCCCGTTTTCAGTGGCTGTTGTTGGTTTCAACTCTTCAAATGGCAAAAGGTCTCAGCATGCCCTGACTGTAGGGTATTATGACTCTTCCAATAATATTTTATTTTTTATTTTTAATTTTATATTTAATTATAGATTAAAGTGATAAGAGACTAAGTGATTAGGTTCAGAAATCAAAGAAATCTTCAATAAAAAGGCAATCAGTTTCTATTATCTACTAGCTTAGTTTTAAATAGTTTCTTTTTTATTTTTATTTTCTTAAATATATATACTCTTAAATGTGTACTTTTTAGAGTATTATTTAGTCGCTTATTCCCCAACTTGATACACTTCTCCGTGCTTTGTTTTATTTATTTGCCTCTCACTGTAGTTTAACATTGTCATTTCCGTCTGTCACGTGCCGCTTATGAAATATGGGGGCGGGCCTGTTGAAGGGGGCGTGCCTTGGCCCAAAGGCGTGGCAGACCAAAGGGGCGGGCCAGGAGACAAGAGTATGAGTTGACTTTTCCCGCTCAAAGGGCAAAAGGAATCAAGTTGTTTGAGTTTCTGGCCAACTCGAATTATTCATAGGTGCCATTTTTTAGGCTTTATTTGTTTTGTATTTTTATTCATTAATTTGAGATGTTTTTTTAAAGAAAAACTTGATGATTTCCTGGTAAAAGTCTTGGGTTAGACCTCCGTTTAGTAACTTTCTAAAAAATAATAAATCTATAGTTAGAAAGTAGCTGGAGAAACTTAACCTTTGCCTCTGATTTATTGAACATCTCTTGGCCCATAGCTCGCAGCTTCAAAATAGTGGCTGGGAAATTATTACCTTTCAGCTACTTGGCCTTCATCCTTTCCTTCACTTTCCCACCACTTTCTCTCGGCCATAAAAAATAAAAGTAAAGAAATAAGAATCAGCCATACACCTGAAGAGTTTACGGCATTCTGGCTGGGTCCTGTGTCCTTTTGTTCAGTTAAAGCCAAATGTTGGGATCCATAAACAACACTTTCATGGCTTTCATGGACAATATTCCGCCTTGCCACCTAACCATCCTTGCTTCTCGCCTTCTCGCCTCCTTGCCACCTGCTACTACAAAAAAATAAAAAGAAAGCAGAGGAAAACACCCAAAAAACACCCATTTATCCCGTGGCTCGTAATACTCATATAAAAATAAAATGACTTTGGAGACGGGAGTCGCGACTTGTTTGTGGCTTTTACGCGTGTCACTGGCAAAAGGCAACAAAAAGTGCCAAGAATATATATATATATTTCATACAAGTTGCAGCAACTAGCAAGAAAATCCGTTGGCTTAACTTTCCTGCCTTAGAAGTCAAAATCAATGGAGCGCAATTGCGAAATTAAATAACAAAGTCTGGAAAGTCTGGAAAAAGCCTTTCAAGCCAAATGCCTTGTTTGAAGCATATTAGTGTGACCTTGATCTAGAAAACAGACTATATCCCATTTCACCAAACGGCGTCATTTCCACATAGGCGTTAGCACATTTTGGCCTTCCTGTCAGCCTATTTAATAGGGAATCGCTGTGATTTCCATCAGAACTGGGTGTGGAGTCCAACCAACCACATCCAGCTTCTCATTCTTAAAAGTTTTTATTTATTTTTTTATTATTTCCTGGGTTCTAATTTAATTTTTTTGGCTTACTCATGCCTGATAGATTTTGGCTTGGCTTACTTTTTCCCTGCGGTCTCTGATAACACTTATTTATTTTTTAATATTTCTTATTTTTTTAAATTAAAACTTGGATATATTGGCCTGGCTTAAGTTCTCCTCATCAGGAGTGGGTTCTTTGATAGAATAGATGGTCCATCGGAGGCAGACTCATCGGCAGTGGCGAGTAACATTCTTTTTTTAAACTGATTTGCTTATTATTTTTTATTATTTTGTAAAAAATGTATTGCCACATCAGTATGAGTTCTTAATCTTTTAAATATTAAACAACCATTCTGGAATCAAAGTGGTGAGCTGCGGAGAAATTGGCTTAATGAAGAGTGTTTGGCAAACTGCAGTTAGTCAGTTCATCTAGCACGTGTTATCAACTAATTAATGGCACTCAGCAGTACTCCCTCCCTCCCCATGACCCCTGGCCCCTTCAGCTGCAGCTTCTTGGGAGCCTCACCTCCCACCTGCCGGCTTCCACCAGAAGCCCAAAGATTTCGCAACAAACTTGCTCCAAGTGGAGCAAAAATTTCCTGTTGCCTTTTGTTCGGGAGCTTAATGCATTAGGAGCATTCCAGTCCCCCCACCTCCCTCTCTGTCACTCGCACTCTGTGTGCACGCAAGCGTGCCGTCTCACTCTCTGGCAAAGTGGGCGTGGCAATTAAACAAACGCCTCCATCCCAAGCCGAGGGAACAAATTTGGAAAGCTTTCACTTTTCTCTAAAAGAAAAGGTACAATGTTGGTGCATCATAGAGGTTGGAGGAATATTTTATTTTTTTATTTTTTATTTTACTTAATTGATTAAATTTATATATTTAAAGAGACTGTGTGGATATAATATGATTTTAATTATTTTTTTAGAATTATTTAATTAAAAAAAGCCAAGAGGCTCTAGTGGTTCACTGCTGGAGTCGAACTCGTGACTCCCGAAGGTTTTGTTTCAAGATTGTTCATGATTGAAAGCTTGAGTCAGGAGTTCGAGCCCAGCCACACATTTTATTATAATTATTTTTTATATTTATTATTAAATTATTTCATTTATTTAGTAGCTGGCACTCTTTTTCCGCCCTCTACTGTTTAAAAAAAAAATCTCACACATAAATGCCTGACCAGTCTACAAAAAAAAAAAAAAAAATAAAAAAATAAAAAGCAAAGGCCTCGACTGGGTCTGCCTTTCTAAATTTATTTATATAATTTTGTTGTTGTTGTTGTTTTTGTTGCTTTGGCAGCTCCTTTTGGCAAAGTTTTTTAATTTAAAAACTTCAACAGGAAAAAAAAAAAACAACAAATGTTGTAGTAGAAAGGTCAGGGGGAGGGAAGGAGGTGTGTGTGTGTGTGTGTGTGTGTGTGTGTGTGCAAGTTCAGAGTGCAAAGTGTAAATAACGACCACGCCCCCTGCGTAGAAACGACGCCCACGTACAGCACATCGAAGGATCATCATCATTGGCATTTTTCTGGTAACTTTATCATGAAGCCCAGGTTTTCAATATCTCTCTCTCTCTCTCTTTCCCAGCCGCCAAGGCTGTCTCTTTCTAAAAAGAAACTTGCATCCTTGACCTGCGTGTATGTGTGTGTGTTAGTGTGTGCTCTCTGACATCCTGAAAGATTTGTGTTTGTGTTTTGTGACAGCGTCCAAGGAACTTGCCAAAGGAGTTTCTGCCAAAAATAATTGTTCAAGGGTGGGTGAATTTTTGGATAGAATTTTTTATATATACATTGAGGGTGTGTGGGTGGTGGGTGTATTGGTGAGGACTTACCGCACTGCAGGAACTTCGAGGATATCCCATTCCACGGACGTGTAGAACTCGGACAGATCCACGCCCACCTCGACCACGTTGGTGCCATTCAGTTCGTCGATGTGCCGCAGATCCACCTGCAAATTGAATTCCAGACAAAGATTTTAAGACAAAATGTTTCAAAAATTGCTTACTTCATACACTGAGAGAAAGTATTTAAATAATTTAAGAAGCTAAATAATTTTTAAATGATTTAATCCCCGACCCTCCTCCCACTTCCCTCCAACTATTGTGCAAGAGTGACAGCGAGTATAATTGCCTCACAGCTGTTAGCTATCTCCCTCTATCTCTCCCTTGCCCTATATCTGGGCTATATATCCTGAACAGTCCTGGCATGTCCTGGCGATTCGACTGTCAACGTCAGTTCCACAGTTCTCGAAGCAGAAGCTCCCGAACAGAGCAGAGGCGAGGAAAGCGACAGAGTCCTTCGAGGGAGGGGACTAAGGAGCGGGTGGTTGGGGGAGGGGCGCAGGATAGCTGGTCAGGTGGCCAGATGACCAGGATACTGGGTAACCAGACAGGTGCAAGCTGCATCGATCCCAAAAATGGACAAACACACACGTGGAGGCCGCACTTCAATTTCAGTTTCAGTTTTGCTTAGTTCGGCACGAGTGCAGCTGACAGGACATGGACAACGGGTATTCGACAGGACACTACTGCAATTGGCATGCCACCACATACACACGTCCTGGCATCCTTTTTCTTTATTGGGATTTCATCTCGGTCCTTGGACGACGACCAGTTCTGGATGAAGTACTTGACGTCGAATGGCAACACTCTCCCTCGGCCAACCAGCCAACCCAAAGTGGCTCAATCAAACCTGATCCTTCGCAGGACTCAACAGGACATTTTTCAAAGGACCTCCCAAAGGTGGTTGCCTTTT
Source organism: Drosophila monieri (assembly GCA_035047585.1). NCBI lineage: Eukaryota > Metazoa > Arthropoda > Insecta > Diptera > Drosophilidae > Drosophila > Drosophila monieri. The sequence continues at coordinate 4,768,227 of JAWNPJ010000061.1, read as the reverse complement.
TTTATAATTTTTTTAAGGGCTTTTAAGTTTATTAAATTATTAGAAAAAAAAATCATAAAGGAAGAAGGAAGCAGATATTTTTCATAATTTTATTTATTTTTAAAATCAGGCTTAAATTATTATTAAAACTTTGTTTTTAAAACTAAAAATGAGCACCCAGTCCATCAAAAATTACTTAATTCTTCGCTTTTCTTCAAAGCCAGTTCCCAAAAGCGTTTTGTCTGCCGATTTACGCCTCAATGAGTTGCCATCGAAAAGGGGGTGGGGCGACCCAGGAGCGGAAAGGGGCGTATGAGAGACCAGCTGCAGGTGGCAGTTGACATGGAAGGTGAAAAAAAGGGGGGCAACATTGTAGGAAAAGCGTAAAATTTAAAAAAAAAAGAAATAGAAAAAAAAGTGACGTTAATACGATTTCGTGTTTCCAGAATCACACTTTCTCCTCCGGGAGAGGATTGCGATGTGCACTGCGAACAACAGGCGATGGATATTCTCCGTAAATCAAAAATAAATAAAAAATAAAATAAAAAGATATAGAAGTACTCAGGCTTGTACAAAAACGTAAAGCTTTAAGGCAGGAGAGACATAGTCAGTCTCCGATGGAACATCTATTCCATCAAAGGACCCACTCCAGGTCCACGTTTTAATCAAAAATAATAAAAAAAATGAAAATCAGAGACTCAACCAAGAAGTCATTGTGTGCGGATAGGTCGCACATGCCAAGGTTTAATAAAATAAAAATTATTAAAGATATTAAAAAAAAAATAATAAAAATTAAAATAGTGAGAAGCTAGATGTGGTTGGTTGGACTCCACACCCGTTTCTGATGAAAATCACCTCCATTCGCCCTTAAATAGGCTCCCAGGGAGGCCAAAAAGGTGCTAACGCTTGAGTGAAAGTGGCGTTAGGTTGTGAAATTTCAACTGTGTTTTTTTCTCGACAAGGGTCACACTTTTTTTCCTCGTGTAGTAATTTTTTCTTACTCCGATTTCTCGTCGTGGGCGTATCCGGTGGAAAATCAAGTGTGAAAATCGAGCCTATGAACTTGTCCCTGCCTTTTGTTCACCTCCCTCCCCCCCCACACATTTTCTCAATTTTTCTTTCGGAAAATCCCTTCCCCTCCCCATTCCCATTCCCCACTCGCACTTTTCACCATTTTCCACAAGAGCCCGGCTCATTGACATGAAAATTAGGAAATCGATGTTTGCTGAACGTGAATGGAAAACGGGGGAGGCTCCTCCCCCGCCCGAAACAAGGATGAAGGATTGGGGAAGGAAAGTGCAGTTGGGTGGGAAAATAATCAGACAGGATGTGGCATGCCCCAAGATTTTCCCTCAGGTGCAAAAATGCCGTTACAAATGCACAGACACTAATGCAGTGACAGTTAGTCGAGTCGAGTCGGGTTGCCGAAGCGGAAATTGTTATTTTAAGTGGTAGCGGAAATTTCACTATAAGGAAGTGATGATTTAATGAAATATTTCCGTTCAGAGTGATGCTACCTGAAGAGGAAAATGTACAACAGACAGAGATGGAGATAGTGACGGAGAAAGAGAGAGCTATTTCTTCCCCATGAAGTAGAGTTTGTAAATAATTTGTAGTGACTGTGGGATGTCCTTAATTTTGCGGTTGACTTACGCTTGAGTTGGAGGAGAACAATGCTTGTACTCATAGCTACTAGTACAAGCTACCCTCTAATTATGTAAGAGAGGGTTTTAATTAAAGTATACTTAAGAAAATTAATACTTAAGTTAAGAAAACCATTGAAATGCAATTATTTTAAAAAGTAATATCTCTTAGTAGACTGTCATTGTCTCTACTGTCCTTCTTAGACAATACATAGAGGCCTAGCCAGGTGTACTTCCTCTTCCTGCCACCCACCACCCACACCATACACACCACCCACACCACACACCATACACACCACACACCTCCCCCTCACAGTGTCGTGTCAAATGCTTGTTAGCGCCTTGCCTTTTTAATATTAAATGAGCGTTTGGCTTTTTACCAAATTAGTCAAGTGTCTTAGTGGAGCCACTACCTTGGCGTGTGTCTCAGGTGTACAGCTGTAAGTGTGGCCAGGTGCAGGGAGGAGAGAGACAGACCAGAACATACATATTCCTAATTGTCCTCACAACTTAACCGACTTGAAGGCAAAAAGTGTAGTGGCAGTGGCTGCTAGATGCCATCTCCGCACAATATCCTCTCCTAATTGAGTTCACGGAACAAGGTCCTTCTGCTTAGGACCTCGGGCGGACTCACTTGGCTCTCAGCTCTCAGCTTGGCTTTAACATGTGGCCATTCAATTTGTGCAAATTTCCTCCAGAACCAGCTGGATGGTCAGAGCCAACCCGTCCGACTCTCCCACTAACAAATAGTTGCCAATTAAGGTCTTTAAGTCATTTTACAGCATAATTTATACAGTTGGGGAGGACATGCGAGTGGAGGACAATGAATTGGATAAACAGGAGTCTTGCCATCGCCTGGGAACTAACTGATTTGATGCATTAATTGATTTAAATTGGGGAGACAGCTGTCACTCCTTGCTGGCTATTGTCTGGCTATTAAACTGATGGACCTCAAGGATCTAAGCTTAGGACCACTTTAAGCAGTTACCAATTTGAAATTGATGCACAAAAAGTGTGACCTTGCAGGCGAAAGAGCTCAATTCCCATTTCGCCACATAACGCCTTTCGGGCTAAAGGCGCTAGGACATCTTTGCCTCGAAACGAGCCTATTTAAGAGCGAGTCGATGTGATTTCCATCAGAACCGGGTGTGGAGCCCAACAATCCACACCTAGCTCCTCAATATTTTAACTTTTTATAATTTAATCCTTTTTTTTTATCGGAGTTGGACGGCCTTTGTTTCCCTTTCCTGGACTTTCCTGATTTTCTCATTTTATTATTTAAATATTATAATTTTTTTTAATTTTTGGCCTTAATACTGGAACTCGATGACATTCGTTTTAGAGATTTTCTTCTTTGATTTTTTAATATTTGAACTTATTATTCTTGGTTCTATTCGCTGGTCTGCTTCTGTGGCTTTCGACTTGAGCTTCGCTTTAATAAAATAATAACTTTAACTGGGCTCTGATTTCTTGTCTTCGTAGGTTTGATTCTTAAGAGCTTATTGTTATTTCTTTTTCCCAGTTACCCATTTTTTTTTTTGCCAAGGCTCTAAAGCTGATATGCCTGCTGATTTATTTATTTGTTTAGAAATGGAATGAATATTAAAAAAATAACCATTTCTTAATATATTTCATCTCAAAATGTTTCCAATTAAAGCCTTCCTTGAACAAGTACAAGCTTTTTGGCTATGTCCTTACAAACTTGTTTATTTCTTTAACCGAAACGCGATTTTATGGCTGGGCTTAAACACCTCGCTGGATGCAGTTGGTTAACCCAACGCTGGCAACCTCAAACGGGGGCTAACCTGGCTAAGACCCTGCCGGCCCTGTCCCTTTTGGGCCTCTTCATTATTGGCTGGCAAGGAACCCGACCACAAGCCAAAGCCACAAAGCATCCATCTGCGCTGCTTCTATTCCTGCACTCGAAAAAAATCTAAAGACTGAAACCCAATAAGAAACAGTAAGAGTAGTAGATTCTTTACTGTTTAAATAATTTAAATATTTTTTTTAAAAGTCAAATTCTATTTATTTCCTTGACACTTTTCTTCGAGTGTATGGATGCCTCGGGTTGCATTTTTTTTTGGTCAGAGTGTGTGGTGCAGAGCATTTTTACGAGGTTACTAGGCCTCCAATCGTTTGGGTCGCCAGGTGTCAAGCTGCCTCAGTGCCCAATGTCCGATGTCCTGGGTCGGGTGTCCTGTATGCTTTTCACCAGCAACCTGCTGGCTGGGTTACCGGCGCTTAGGGGCGCTGCCCCCAAAAAACCACCAGAGACGTTTTTATGAAGCTTCCCTGTGGTCGACTGTCCGCTCTGTCCGTGTGTCCGCCTGTCCGCCTTTTGTCTCCCTGTTTAACTGTCTATTTGGCTCTAACGCCGCCTCTGTCGCTCTGTGTTTGTGCTTCTGTGGCCATAAAACGTGAGAGATTCCATGCCAGTGTTCCAAAAGGAATTATGACCGTATTTCGGTTTATGGCCACTAAACCAGGCTCAGAGACACCCGGGAACAGAGCCGCCAGAGGTGAGCAATTTGTAAATGTGTAAATGAGATAGCTCCTGGGATGCCAGAGGATCCTGCAACGGGGGTGGATATATACATATACATACATAAATAGAGGAGTCCTTGGGCCACTAACTGGCAACTGGCACACACCCTTTAATGGCAACATATCTCCTTGATATATACACTTGCCACAGATTTATAAACCAATTAGCCAAAGGCCATACACCACCAACTCGTACAAACTTTCATTTGTGTGGCTTAAATTGGATCACAAGTGTGTGTGTGTGTGTGGGGGGGGATGTGTGAATTTTCAAGGATGCAACAAGGATGCATGGCACCCAAGGCTGCTAGGATGCAATGCATCTGAATCTCATCACTGGCAACCGAGTTTTGCGGTTGCCATAAAAGCGCAAATCGAAGATTTGTTTTCTATATGTACTGACACGTGCCTCCAAAATGGGAAATTGAAATCCCCTTTGCTAAAAGCTTTCCCATTTCCTCTTTTTCTTTTTTTAGTTTTTTAGTTTTTTAGGAGCGACATGTAACTAAAATCCGTAATACCACAAAGCTTTGGAAAATTGGTTTTCTTACGAGTTTGTATGTTTTGGGCTAACGAGTTTTATTTTAAGAGTCTTTTTTTTGCATTGGTATGATGGGTTTAAGTAATATCTGGTTCTTTATTTTCATTGAATTGTATTCCAAGACAGACAAGCTAGGGGGCTGATGATTTTCATGCTAAGGATGGACTAAACTAAGTAAAGTTTTGCAATAGACCACGTTCGAAATGAGCATCTCTCTTACTAAAAGTATTGATTTATTTCTTTTAAGTATTCCTCAAACTAGTATTTTCAAATTAGTAACAAAAAAAGTGTGGCCTTGCACGCCACAGAGCTTAAATCCCATTTCGCCACATAACGCCTTTTTTTGCTAAAGGCGTTAGGACATTTTCCCTTGACTAGAGCCTATTTAATGGCAGGGGATTGTGATTTTAATCAGAACCGGGTGTGGAGCCCAACAATCCACACCTAGCTCCTCAATATTTTAATATTTTATAATTTATTTTTTTTTTTATTTTCATTTAATCATTGGACTCATCATTAGAGTCGGAGTTAGAGTTAGACAGCCATTGTTTAACTTCCTGGCCTGACCTGATTTTCTTATTTTATTTAAAAACTATTTTCCTATTTTCCATTTTTTAAGTCACACCCCCCTTATATGAGTGGGCTCTGCATGACCGCACCTCGGAAAAGTCTGAGTCGCTAACTCGTTAAGAGGCTCAAAGGACTTGTCTTGGGCTCTGATAATTATTTTTTTAATATTTTGAAATGTGGTTCTTATATTCTTTTATTTTAAAGATTTGGTTCTTCAAGGGAATCGATGTCTTTGTTCTCGTTTGTTGCCAGTCCATCTGGTCTGGGATCTCCTTCTAGGATTTAGGATCTGATTTTTTCATTTAATTTTTTAATTGTACTTTTTGTTAATTTATTTTTAGGCCTAGTCTGTCTTCGACCTTCGCTTTAGCTTTTCTTTAATAGAAGCATAGCGCACAAAGGTTGTAACCTTTTTGCAACTGGGCTCTGCTTTATTGGCTTTCTCATTCCATTCTTAAGAGCTTATTGTTATTTCTTAATCCTGGGCTCTGTTTTTATTTTTTCTAACATTGAGAAATATTTCTTAAATATTTAACTAAATTATCACGCTTTAGTTTTTATTTAAAATAGTTGACTCTTCAAGGGAATCGATGTCCTTGTTCCAGTCTCGTTTGTTGCCAGTCCTTCTGGTCTGGGATCTCCTTTCAGGATTTTAAATCTGATTTTCTTATTTAATTTAACTTTTTATTTAATTAATTAATTTTAATCCTGGGATCTAACTGATCGTTTCTACTTTCAACGGACTAAGGCAGTCAATGTCTTGACACGATTTTCTTATTTTATTATTTAATATTTCTTATTTTTTTTATTTGATGCATGACGTGGTGTAATGTGGGGGTTCTATTCCCTTAATTATTTATTTTTTTTACCATTTTTTTTATTGGTCTCTGATAGTTATTTTTTTTTATTTTCTGGAATCTTTACAAAATATTGGGATTCCCAAATACATATTTTTAGTCAATCATTTGGTCTTTGAATTAGTTGCCATTTATTTATATCGATAGGAAAGTTATTCGGTATTCGTTATCGACATATCGATAAGTATTTTTGAATTATCTACAATATCAGTTAAAAAAGTGCTCAAAAAGGGCATCATTTATTAAATATTGACAAAAGAAACAATGAGAATAGTTTTTTAAAGGCTTTTTTTTATCAGAAAACATTTGTTGAGGATCCCCAAAATTTTTGATAATGAATGTTTGAACCAAATCGGTTCGGGAGTTCATCCAAAGTAATTATTTCTATTAAAAAATCTATTGGATAGTCCTTCTGGGGGTGGGATAGTAGTTGGTTGGAAGGGCCTGCCTGAGGCTGTAAAGGACTCACCTGAAAGCCATCGTAGGTCCAGCTGCCGAACTTCATGACGCAGGTTTGCTCGTCGAAGGGAAAGTACTCGACGTCGATCTCGCAGGAGCTTTTGTAAATGGCCGGAGGGCGCCACTCGACGCGTCCCGTGTAGTTGAGCGTGGCCTTGGTGGCCAAGGTCACCTCGAAGTTGCCATCAGCGCTGCCAAAATATGAATGCAATGTTTAAGACAGTCCATGGACTTTAAAGAAAAGGACACTCACTTGTTGTAGAGGACAATGTCCGGACGCCATATGTGATCGGAGGGGACGTGAAGCATCTCCACGCCGCCATACTCCTTGGGCTCCCACTTGAGCTTGTAGTCGTACCAGGACTGCTCCACCCACAGGTTGGTGGTCATGATTTGGTTCTTCAGATTGACATCGATCAGCTGGGATAGCTTCAGCTTGATGCGAACGGTGAGAGCGTCCGTAACATTAACCACCGGCCGGACCAGTTTGTTGTAGTTGCTCAGCAAATCGTCGTACAATCGTTTCGCATCCGGATTCGCTGTGCTGCCTGCAAAAACACGGCGGAAGCAAACGGATACGGGTTTATTGTTACGGCTTTGGTTACTGGGCCACTGCATGCACGCTCTATGCGCTTCCAAATGAATAAACTGTCAGCACGGACATCGCACAATGGCAGTAAGTGGGTCAGGACGGGGTTCCAATTGGTTTCGGGCCACAGAAACTTTTCTCGATTCGAGTCGAGTCCCCACATCGCCCCGGGACCCAGAGCCCATCAAAGTGGTCAAGTTCATTAAATGCCCTCGATTGTTGGATAGTTTTTAGTTTAAAAGGGAGAGTTGGGTTTAATTGCGAGTTTTGGGAGAACAAATGGGTTTCACAATCGCCTGATTATGGGCGAGGAAAGTTTTTTAAATAATAATATATGTGTAGAACGAATATGATATCGATAGTGTATCGAGTGATTTATATTTGAAACTGTAACACCAAAAAGTGTGGCCTTGCCTGGGAAAGAGCTTGAATCCCATTTCCCCACATAACGCCTTGGAGGCTAAACGCGTTAGGACCTTTTTGCCCCGACTCGAGACTATTTAATAGCAGGAGGATGCTTTTTAAGTCAGAACCGGGTGTGGAGCCCAACCAACCACATCCAGTTCCTCATTATATTTTTACAACCTGATTTTCTTATTTTATTTTAAAAGTATTTCTTTTTTATTTTCAAAGTATTATTATTTTTATTTTCATACCTCCATTGTAGGAGTGGGCTCTGCATGACCGCACCTCGGAGAAGTCTGAATTAAAGGGCTTTTCCTGATATCTGATAATTATTTTTTTAATATTTTAGTAAATTGTGGTCCTTATATGAAGACGATTCAATGGATAATCACCCTTCAGTTTTTATTTTAAATAGTTGGTGCTTCAAGGGAATCGATGTCTTTGTTCTCGTTTGTTGGCGGTCCGTCTGGTCTGGGATCTCCTTCTAGGATTTATCTGATTTTCTTATTTAATTTTATTTATTATTTCATTAATTTTAATCCTGGGATCTAACTGATAGTTTCTGCTTTCAACGGTTTAAGGAAGTCCATGTCCTGACCTGATTTTCTTATTTTTTTATTTGCAATTTCTTATTTTTTTTACTATTATCCTTTTTCCCTATCCTAGTCTCTTTTTCTTACAAATTTATCTGCTTACTTTTGGACGTTTTTTGAGTTTTTTGAGAGGCAACTTTTTTGTTAATTGAAAAGCACTATTGATTAGTGAACAAGTTCTTGATTTGAAAACCTTTTTAATCCTTTTGCCGAGTCTGATAACATAGTTGCAGGCTTTAGATAGTTACATATTGCCAGTCCATCTGGTCTGGGATCTCCTTCTAGGATTTAAGACCTGATTTTCTCATTTAATTTAATTATTTTTATTTAATTAATTTTAAGCCTGGGATCTAACTGATCTTTTCTACTTTCAACGGTTTAAGGAAGTCCATGTCCTGACCTGATTTTCTCATTAAATTTTTTAATTATATTTTTTGTTAATTTGTTTTTAGGCCTGAGTCTTGTCTTTGACCTTGGCTTTAGCTTTTCTTTTTCCGAGTCTGATAAGATAGTTTCAGGCTTTAGATAGTTACATATTTGATTAAAACCCCCCACCCCCCATCAATTAAAAACCCCCACCCTCAATCAAATTCAAAATCAAAGCTCAGTGCTAGTCGTGCCGCCTCTGCAAACTGAAATAATCCCACTGACCCCAAAAGCCCCTTGAATCGAACCCATAGGGGTCATCAATTATTCGAGAAGGGTGAAGGGTAGGTGGAGTCCTCGAGTCCTGTTTAAAATCGGAATGGCCTTCGGGATCAATCTCACCTCTCATCCTGCCTGGCATGTCATTCAAAGCGCATTAAAGTGGAGAGTCCTGCGACTAAATTGATTAACCTGAAGGGCAGCTAGGGTGGGTGGAGGGGTGGCCAAGGACAGGGGGAGGCCAGTGGCATGGGGAGGAGAGGGGCGGAGGACTCGTACAGATATCCAGGACACGTCTATGGCGTAAATGTGCGGAAATTGCAGGTGGCCCTTAATGATGCAGGAAATGAGTTAATGCGCCGTCAATGCCAGCGACACCAGGACATCACTAACAACAACAACTACAAAAATAACTACTAATAACCAACAACAACAACAACAACATGAAGAAGAAGAGCAAGAAGCAGCTAAAAGCAAAAGGCTTAAAAGGGCTGCTGGCAGGACAACAACAAGGATGGCAAGAAGGACTCCATGGCTCAGTCAAGCGTTTGCCTCCATTGTTGTAACTTCCTCCCGAAACAACCCCCCATCCTGCATCCTTGCATCCCTCGCACTACCCCAACATCCAGCCAGTCAACAATCAACAGCCGTCGTCCTGCCATCCCGGCCATCAACTCCCCAGCCCCGATCCTGTCCAGCCAGCAGCTCCATTTCATTCGCATCCTGTTGCACTCGAATAAGTGCAACTCAATTTTAGTTCTAGTTCTATTTTAGTGACTTGTTTTTAGTTAGTTAATTGCTTAGTTAGTACTACTAATAGTTAGTATTAGCTAATATTAGTTAGTAACTAAATGCGAGAGATTTTAGAGGAATTTGTTTATTTTTTAAGATTTTTTTCTTTGTAGATGAAACTCACATTTCTTTCCCTAATAATTTGTTTAAAAAGATAAAGGCTTTGACTTAAATTTATTTATTTAAAAAATATTAATTAAAAAAATATTATTTCTTATAAAAAAAGAATAATTAATTGCCTTAAAGATATTTAATAATAAAACTTTATTAACTAATTAAGATAAAACCTCTTTTTTTATAGTTTAAGACAAAGTAATGCTTTCTATTTTTTAATTTAAGATTTAATTATAATTCCTCCCATAACTACCTGATTATTTTCTCTCTGTGCATGTCTGACATGCAAAACCGGGAAGCGGCTAGAGCCCGGGAGTCCTGGCGACCAAAGCCTGATTGGCATCCTCGCCTGGGGGCTCAGACCGTTTGTCCCGGAGCCAGGACCACCAGGGCTTAGCTCAGTCGGGATCAGGACCAGGACCAGGACCAGGCTTAATCACAATCTGATTCAGAATCGGAATCAGAAGCATTAGAGACTCTGTGGCCTGGAGGGGGCAGCTGTGGCATCTGGCAACTGTCGGCAATGTCGTTATGGCGAGGCTTTCGCTAATCAGCTTATCATTATAACTTGGCCCAAAGGAGAAAAGGACATCCAGTGGCATTAAAATAGTTGATTTAGATGCAACAAAATAAATCAATTAAAAGATTTTCTTTTTGATTTTTTTTTTTGGCAGAAAAGTGAAAGGCAAGCAAAGAGCCAAAAGGCCAAAAACGGAAAAGCTAATTAGCAGAGCGAGCCATTCGAGATTAGTCCGAGGACAATGGGCGGTGGGTGAATGGCAGAGGGGGGGGGCGTGGCACATACCATACATACACATACCCGTTATCAGCGTATATCATTAATTTAATGTCCCGCACATTAATTGACTTTGTTTGGCCGCGGGGGCGGATGATAGCCAGGCCGATAGGCGATGGCCATAATGCGAGAATATATAATCCAGAATGTTACAGCTCGCAGTAGGCCCACACTACTCGCTGATCTATTGAACAATGTTAATGGCTGGAAATGGCGAAAATAGGCCTGGGAAACGGGCATAAAAGTGGGCGGGAAAACAGGGCGGCGAGTGCGCCGGACATTTCCAGTCTAATCCCCAAATGGAAATGGATTTGATTCGGTTAAGGTGCGCTGGCCAGCGAATAAACACAAATTATCGATGCGAACGGCATTACGTTTATGCATTAACGCATTGACAATTGTGTTTGGCCCGGAATCGCATCAGATATATTTTTAATTAGTGTTAGTTTTGGGGGTTTTCATGGAAATAATTTAGGGGCGGGGCATATTTCATTCATCAAGGATGTGAGGGCTATTTAGGGCTTACTAGCCTTCTCTTTTGGAATATTAAAGTTTAAAGGTTAAGGTCGGGAGAATAAAATAATAAAATAATAAAATAATATAGAAATTGTATTATTTTTATTTACTTTTTGAAGAAAAAGTTGGAGAAGGTGAAAATGTCTTAAGACCAGTTTATGAAAAAGTTTCCAACTGCAATATTATTTCATGAAATTGTACAGACTCTTCTATTCTAATATCTCCAATAATTATTACTGATATTGTATATAATACTTGGTTATTGTATTACTTGGACTTTAGACTTTAACTCTCTAGATCTCTCTATAGTCCATACTCTACAAATAATACCCTTTCCACCTCTAATCATCTAAGAATTAGTACTATAGTTGGCACTATAGTTTATGGTTAGTTTATGATTAGTTCTTGATGGTCTCTGGAGCTTAGGATTAATACTTCAAATACCTACATACCTTTTAAAACAATATCTGTTGAAAAAAAGAGTAGCTTCCCCCTTATTTTTAACCAAAAAATCCCCCCCAAACAGTGGCTGAGTTTATTGGGCCATGGCCCCAACTAGCATTGACCTTCAATACATTTTTGGCCAACACTCTCACTTCCACCTCTCCCCCATGGCATTACGGCGGCATTCCCATCTGGTTCACTCACTCTTGGCCACATCTTGCGGTTGGCCTAAACATCTTAAACGAGCCTTGAGGCCGTTAGACGGTGTCGAGTAATTTGCACAGCACATGGCCTTGCCTCCTCCCATTTCCAAGCGATTTTTTCTCCACAATTTCTTGCCTTTTTTTTTTTTTGGGTAACCAAAGGTGTGCGTTTTTGGTGACGACTTTTATGGGAGAGTGTGTGTGAGCACGGGGGTGACTATGTGTTGTGGCTCGCGTGGGAAACGTTAAGTTAAACGGACCTTTGCGGCCAACGCTTCTGCTGGGCCTGTCATACGCGGCGTATGCTTTATATTTCTGCCCCAGCATCTGTCTGTGTGTGTGTTGGTGTTAATCGACTGCCTCCTGTCTCTGTATGGGTGTGCATGTCTCTGTGTGTGTGACAATCACATTAAGGTAACCAAAAAAGCACATTTTATGATTGCTTTGCGTGTTTGTGGCCCCTCCCTTTGGCCCGCTTCTGCAAATGTGTTTATTGTCAAAAGCACACACGCAGAAACGAACACGCATAAACAGGTGTAGGTGTGCACAGACATGTCTACACTTGTCCAACAGCCAAGGGGTTCATCCCTTTTAATTGCTCGCCCTTTATTTTATTGGCTTTTTGTTGGAGTTTAAGTTTATGAAGAGATTGAAGGGACTTTCGAGTGTCAAGCAGGCACGCTGTGTGGTTTTTTTGGTTTTATGGGAAAGGTTTCAGGAGACATAACCTAAAAGATACAGGATCTAAGCTTTAGGGAGGAAGAAGTATGCAAAACTTTAAAGACATTTGAGGGGGGAACTCTATTATTATAATATCTAAAGGTTTCTAGAGGAATAAATGTTTTAAGAGGAAGATTGTTAAAAAATACTAGCATTGAGATACTGTTAGTAAAATACTAATAAATGAATTTACATAAAAATACTTAAAAATACTACATCTATAGTATTTCTGAAATAATACTACATATATTATATTGGATTAACTTTATTTGACCTTAAAAAATAAATGAAAAATAATAATACTATTTTTGAGAGTAAAGAAAGTTAAAAAATACTAATTCAGTATTATTATATATCTAAAAAATTATTTCTTTTAAGTATTAGGCCAATTACTTAATGAATAAGAAGCTTTAAAAATAAATATTTCTTCCAATTAAAAGTTTAGTATTAAAAATAAAATATTTCTTGAATATTTCTAGGCCTAAAATCAATCAATCATAGGAATCAATCATATCTCTTGACAATTGGAGCCATTTTGCAGTAAGTATATCAGATTTAATGCAGTTTCCCCAAACCCACCCCCCCTTTTCGCCCAGTGCAGTGCTCTGCTGGTAAATTGATTTGTTTATAGACATTCCGGCAACTGGGCTCCATCCACAACAATATTGAATCACTGGCGCCTTGGCCTCCCGCTCTGCAGCTAATTGATAAGGCCAGGAGCAATTAAATTTCCATTCGACTGGTCCAGCGGCAGCCAGACACCACACTGGCTATATAGAATGTATATATGCGGTAATCGGTAGCGGAATAGGAATTCGAATTGGAATCAGAATCAGAATCAGAGTTGGGAGTTTAGAGTTGGGGATAGAGGCTGGGCTGCCAGTGGACTTCTAATTAAGAGAAGAGATGGAGGACGAAGGAGGTCTCCGGATGGATGGATGGATGGATGGGTGGGTGGAGTGTCAACCAGGCTGGAAGTGCTCAGTTTGGCTTTTGGCTTTTGGCTACCAACCAAATGCAATTTTCCTGTATTTTCAGAAATTTCCACACAAACCCACATACACACACAGTGTAGCCATAGCTATGGCTCCTGTGCTTTGTGTCCAGTGTGTCCTGTGACTCCTAAATAATTATTTGCAATGGCTTCTCTAGTTTCTGGTTTCTGGTTTCGAGTTTCTAGTTTTGTTTCATTCCGTTTCGTTGTTTCAACACAAACACACAAACACACACACACATTCGACATTAGAGGTTTTCCAAATGCGAATCCTGGATACGCGTATCCCTGTTGTCCTGTGTGTAGGGCAGAGTCCATGAACTTCTGGCTTTGATTAGTTTACTCTGGCAGCCGAGAGTTGCCTTCATTCCTGCGGCGACAATATTAATGAATAAGTACACACACATGTGCCGGTGTACGGGCTGGCTACAGTGCGTTTCACAGCTGTAAGGCGGTCGTAAACAAGTCCCCAAACGGGCTGCTGATTTTGTGGAAATTAAGGACTACAATGAGGCTCCAATCAGGCTTTAAAATTGTAAAAAAAACTACATTTCTTTTCAGTATATTGTAGTTTTTTTTTGAAAGCAACTCCCTCTAATTATCTATCCCTGGATGAAAGCCTTTAATTAGCTGCTCTGGCGGCAGGGGCGTGGCTTTGCCTGTGGAAAGTCTGAGGGAAATGGGTGGTTGTCGTGAAAATTCCCAACAATTTCCCCCCACAAACTGCGTGGCGAACATTTTCGCTCAAAAATTATTTATACATTCCGGAGAATTCCAGCTCGAGCAGCTTCAACGCCACATTTCGCCTTCACCTGTTTTTCATCCGATTCCCTTTGCCATTTCTTCCATTACTTTTTCCTCCTTTTTTCACCAGAACTCTATTTTTTTTTTGCATTTTGCTTACTCAACTGCAAAAGGCGAATGCAATTTTTGTGTAAACAACGCCATAAATTCCAATGGAACTAAACAACAAAACGTTTGGCATTGGCAGACAAGGCCACAGCTAAGGGGGCCTGCAACAAAAAACTAGCGGAAGGACAAACTGGAGAAAATGGCAATCATGCCCAAGTCCCACCCACCTACCAAGCTTCTCAATCGTCCAAGAAAGAGCTGAAATTATCATGAAAATGTTGGTTATTCCGTCTTAGCCGCCAAGCTGCAACTTGATCTCGGATGACTACAGTTCGCTTCTTATTTTTATTTTCATTTTCATTTTCTTTCTCCATTCTCCATTCCCCAGTTTGCTGTTGAACGGAAGCGAGTTTACACGCAATTATTGTGAATGAATGAATTCAGCCACAAAACCATCCAACAAAAGTGGAAAAGGAGAGAGAGTCCTCTTGGGCACTGCGACCTTTGTTGTTGGATAGCCAGGAGGGCAGCTGGAACAAGTTATTCAAACAATTGTTTGGCTAGTTATTACAGTTATGTTAAGGGACAGTTTTGTTTTTTTGGCATGAAAGTAAATCAAAATACGTAAGCATTTCACCTTTTAACTTTATTATTTTAGACATCCCCAACTCCCTGAAAGCTTCTCACTTCAGCAACCATTTTATGTCTTTTTAAAATAAATACTACTTAATGTATTTATTGTTTTTAACTTAAATTAACAGCCAAAATCATGCTTTTTTATATAGTTTTAACAAGATTTGTACTGATTACTATCCACATCATCTTTAAAATCTTTCATACACTCTTCCTGCCGTTCTAAGAACGTTATTCTAGGTCTTTTGTTTTAAAAAAAATCTTGTTTTGAAATATATTTCATGTCCTTCCAATAAATCATGTTTTTATTGTTAAATAATAGTTAGTTTAAATGTGATTTAGTTCAAGTTTTAGTATTTTTTGTCTCTAAACTGTTTAATATATGATTGAGATTCAATAAGCCTGCCTAATTGCCTCAATTCTTGCCTTTGAAACCCTTAATTTTTGGCACTACCCTGGAAAACCACTCATCACTCAACTTCAGCAAACCGCCCCATATATCCGCGATGCCTTAGACTGTGAATGATAAACTGTGTTGATTCAGGGGCGATCTGGTTGCGTTTTTCGGATGGTTGGCCGCAGTGCTCAAAAGCAACAAGAATGACAAAAGCAGCAAAAAGAGCAGCTCCATTTTTGCTGCAATTGCAACTGCAGTCGAAAGAGCCAACGGGGCGTATGAATAATAAAACACTGCAACACGACAGGGGCGGCGGAAGGCGGAAGGCGGATGTCGAAAGGCGGACAGCGGGGTGTTAAGAGATTTTTGTTGTTTTTTTTGTTGGCCTGGTATGGGTATGGACTGGTATGGCGAATGACCAATCTGGGAATTTCGAATGTGGGTGACAAACTGGCCGCGTTTTGTTGTTAACCCGCAATCGCGAGTGGTGCACCACCTACTGACCCATCCGCCGTCACAAGAGGAGGCGTAGCCGCTGGGCGATTCAGGTGCGGGATCAGGTGACACGCACATTGGCCAATACAAACACGTTCCACCGCACAAAAACAAAAGAAAAACCATCAGGCGGGGGAGGGGGGGAACAAATAAATTGCAGATGAAAATACTCGGCGGAAAATACTCGCAACAGCAGCCAGCCTGCCAACCCCTGTTCAAATATAATATGAATAATTTTGTTACTTTTTTTCCATTTCATACAATTCTATTTTTATTATTCCAGCCCGGCGGGGACGAAGACAACTGACCCAAGAAGATGCCACAAAAATAAGGGCACTGCCTCTGCCACTGGAGCTGACTGAAAATGCTGACCATGCCACATGTGGCATGTGCGTCCTTTTGAAATTCCACGTCCACATCGCTTCACTTTTCACTTCTCGCCGTGAATATGTTTTCAATGCAAAGAAATATTCGGAATTAAGCCCCGCACCACAGTAAGTTCCAAAAAATATTCTAGCTCTTTAAAATATATTAAAATTTTAAAATTTTAGCCGCAATCGGAAAGCATACAAGCTCGAGGTTTGGGCCAGGTCCAACACAAGATCTGTTTGGCGAACTTCAAGGACAACCTAACTGCATGACCTACTACAATAGCAGTAACGAAAAGGACCTTTATCTTCTTCGGCCGTCGTCCATGCTATCGGAAAACCAACGGGACCAATACTGATTAAGACCTCGAATCATGTTTTTCTCTTTATCTCTCTTAAGTTTCTTTATTTGTAGTGTTACATCACGATTTTTTTCGGTTTTCGCTAAAAATTTTGTTGTCCGATTTCGGAAAAATTAGGATGCAGTTCGACTAATATCAAGGCGCTGATTCCGGAAATGTGCGGCGTTGCCAGATCGGGCCACAAACGGCCGAGATATACGCTGTACAAAGCGCAATTCTGGCCCGATCTGGCAACGCCGTGCATTTTCGGAATCAGGACACCGATGTCCTTCGAACTGAATCGCTAGTTTTTCGATATCAAACAAATCATTTTCGACCCGATTTTCGAAAAAATGGAAAGGGGTTACATCACGATTTTTTTCGATTTTCGCTAAAAATTTTGTTGTCTGATTTCGGAAAAATTTGGATGCAATTCGACTAATTTCGAGGCGCTGATTCCGAAAATGTGCGGCGTTGCCAGATCGGGCCACAAACGGCCGAGATATACGCTCTAGAAAGCGCATTTCTGGCCCGATCTGGCAACGCCGTGCATTTTCGGAATCAGGGCATCGATGTCCTTCGAACTGCATCACTAGTTTTTCGATATCGAACAACTCATTTTCGACCCGATTTTCGAAAAAATGGAAAGGGGTTACATCACGATTTTTTTCGATTTTCGCTAAAAATTTTGTTGTCCGATTTCGGAAAAATTTGGATGCAATTCGACTAATTTCGAGGCGCTGATTCCGAAAATGTGCGGCGTTGCCAGATCGGGCCACAAATGGCCGAGATATACGCTCTAGAAAGCGCATTTCTGGCCCGATCTGGCAACGCCGTGCATTTTCGGAATCAGGGCATCGATGTCCTTCGAACTGCATCGCTAGTTTTTCGATATCGAACAACTCATTTTCGACCCGATTTTCGAAAAAATGGAAAGGGGTTACATCACGATTTTTTTCGATTTTCGCTAAAAAATTTTGTTGTCCGATTTCGGAAAAATTTTGATGCAATTCGACTAATTTCGAGGCGCTGATTCCGAAAATGTGCGGCGTTGCCAGATCGGGCCACAAACGGCCGAGATATACGCTCTAGAAAGCGCATTTCTGGCCCGATCTGGCACGCCGTGCATTTTCGGAATCAGGGCATCGATGTCCTTCGAACTGCATCGCTAGTTTTTCGATATCGAACAACTCATTTTCGACCCGATTTTCGAAAAAATGGAAAGGGGTTACATCACGATTTTTTTCGATTTTCGCTAAAAATTTTGTTGTCCGATTTCGGAAAAATTTGGATGCAATTCGACTAATTTCGAGGCGCTGATTCCGAAAATGTGCGGCGTTGCCAGATCGGGCCACAAACGGCCGAGATATACGCTCTAGAAAGCGCATTTCTGGCCCGATCTGGCAACGCCGTGCATTTTCGGAATCAGGACATCGATGTCCTTCGAACTGCATCGCTAGTTTTTCGATATCGAACAACTCATTTTCGACCCGATTTTCGAAAAAATGGAAAGGGGTTACATCACGATTTTTTTTTCGATTTTCGCTAAAAATTTTGTTGTCCGATTTCGGAAAACTTTGGATGCAGTTCGACTAGAATTGAGGCGCTGATTCCGAAAATGTGCGGCGTTGCCAGATCGGGCCACAAACGGCCGAGATATACGCTCTAGAAAGCGCATTTCTGGCCCGATCTGGCAACGCCGTGCATTTTCGGAATCAGGGCATCGATGTCCTTCGAACTGCATCACTAGTTTTTCGATATCGAACAACTCATTTTCGACCCGATTTTCGAAAAAATGGAAAGGGGTTACATCACGATTTTTTTCGATTTTCGCTAAAAATTTTGTTGTCCGATTTCGGAAAAATTTGGATGCAATTCGACTAATTTCGAGGCGCTGATTCCGAAAATGTGCGGCGTTGCCAGATCGGGCCACAAACGGCCGAGATATACGCTCTAGAAAGCGCATTTCTGGCCCGATCTGGCACGCCGTGCATTTTCGGAATCAGGGCATCGATGTCCTTCGAACTGCATCGCTAGTTTTTCGATATCGAACAACTCATTTTCGACCCGATTTTCGAAAAAATGGAAAGGGGTTACATCACGATTTTTTTCGATTTTCGCTAAAAATTTTGTTGTCCGATTTCGGAAAAATTTGGATGCAATTCGACTAATTTCGAGGCGCTGATTCCGAAAATGTGCGGCGTTGCCAGATCGGGCCACAAACGGCCGAGATATACGCTCTAGAAAGCGCATTTCTGGCCCGATCTGGCAACGCCGTGCATTTTCGGAATCAGGACATCGATGTCCTTCGAACTGCAGCGCTAGTTTTTCGATATCGAACAACTCATTTTCGACCCGATTTTCGAAAAAATGGAAAGGGGTTACATCACGATTTTTTTCGATTTTCGCTAAAAATTTTGTTGTCCGATTTCGGAAAAATTTGGATGCAATTCGACTAATTTCGAGGCGCTGATTCCGAAAATGTGCGGCGTTGCCAGATCGGGCCACAAATGGCCGAGATATACGCTCTAGAAAGCGCATTTCTGGCCCGATCTGGCAACGCCGTGCATTTTCGGAATCAGGGCATCGATGTCCTTCGAACTGCATCGCTAGTTTTTCGATATCGAACAACTCATTTTCGACCCGATTTTCGAAAAAATGGAAAGGGGTTACATCACGATTTTTTTCGATTTTCGCTAAAAATTTTGTTGTCCGATTTCGGAAAAATTTGGATGCAATTCGACTAATTTCGAGGCGCTGATTCCGAAAATGTGCGGCGTTGCCAGATCGGGCCACAAACGGCCGAGATATACGCTCTAGAAAGCGCATTTCTGGCCCGATCTGGCAACGCCGTGCATTTTCGGAATCAGGACATCGATGTCCTTCGAACTGCATCGCTAGTTTTTCGATATCGAACAACTCATTTTCGACCCGATTTTCGAAAAAATGGAAAGGGGTTACATCACGATTTTTTTCGATTTTCGCTAAAAATTTTGTTGTCCGATTTCGGAAAAATTTGGATGCAATTCGACTAATATTGAGGCGCTGATTCCGAAAATGTGCGGCGTTGCCAGATCGGGCCACAAACGGCCGAGATATACGCTCTAGAAAGCGCATTTCTGGCCCGATCTGGCACGCCGTGCATTTTCGGAATCAGGGCATCGATGTCCTTCGAACTGCATCGCTAGTTTTTCGATATCGAACAACTCATTTTCGACCCGATTTTCGAAAAAATGGAAAGGGGTTACATCACGATTTTTTTCGATTTTCGCTAAAAATTTTGTTGTCCGATTTCGGAAAAATTTGGATGCAATTCGACTAATTTCGAGGCGCTGATTCCGAAAATGTGCGGCGTTGCCAGATCGGGCCACAAACGGCCGAGATATACGCTCTAGAAAGCGCATTTCTGGCCCGATCTGGCAACGCCGTGCATTTTCGGAATCAGGACATCGATGTCCTTCGAACTGCATCGCTAGTTTTTCGATATCGAACAACTCATTTTCGACCCGATTTTCGAAAAAATGGAAAGGGGTTACATCACGATTTTTTTCGATTTTCGCTAAAAATTTTGTTGTCCGATTTCGGAAAACTTTGGATGCAGTTCGACTAGAATTGAGGCGCTGATTCCGAAAATGTGCGGCGTTGCCAGATCGGGCCACAAACGGCCGAGATATACGCTCTAGAAAGCGCATTTCTGGCCCGATCTGGCAACGCCGTGCATTTTCGGAATCAGGGCATCGATGTCCTTCGAACTGCATCACTAGTTTTTCGATATCGAACAACTCATTTTCGACCCGATTTTCGAAAAAATGGAAAGGGGTTACATCACGATTTTTTTCGATTTTCGCTAAAAATTTTGTTGTCCGATTTCGGAAAAATTTGGATGCAATTCGACTAATTTCGAGGCGCTGATTCCGAAAATGTGCGGCGTTGCCAGATCGGGCCACAAACGGCCGAGATATACGCTCTAGAAAGCGCATTTCTGGCCCGATCTGGCAACGCCGTGCATTTTCGGAATCAGGACATCGATGTCCTTCGAACTGCAGCGCTAGTTTTTCGATATCGAACAACTCATTTTCGACCCGATTTTCGAAAAAATGGAAAGGGGTTACATCACGATTTTTTTCGATTTTCGCTAAAAATTTTGTTGTCCGATTTCGGAAAAATTTGGATGCAATTCGACTAATTTCGAGGCGCTGATTCCGAAAATGTGCGGCGTTGCCAGATCGGGCCACAAATGGCCGAGATATACGCTCTAGAAAGCGCATTTCTGGCCCGATCTGGCAACGCCGTGCATTTTCGGAATCAGGGCATCGATGTCCTTCGAACTGCATCACTAGTTTTTCGATATCGAACAACTCATTTTCGACCCGATTTTCGAAAAAATGGAAAGGGGTTACATCACGATTTTTTTCGATTTTCGCTAAAAATTTTGTTGTCCGATTTCGGAAAAATTTGGATGCAATTCGACTAATTTCGAGGCGCTGATTCCGAAAATGTGCGGCGTTGCCAGATCGGGCCACAAACGGCCGAGATATACGCTCTAGAAAGCGCATTTCTGGCCCGATCTGGCAACGCCGTGCATTTTCGGAATCAGGACATCGATGTCCTTCGAACTGCATCGCTAGTTTTTCGATATCGAACAACTCATTTTCGACCCGATTTTCGAAAAAATGGAAAGGGGTTACATCACGATTTTTTTCGATTTTCGCTAAAAATTTTGTTGTCCGATTTCGGAAAAATTTGGATGCAATTCGACTAATTTCGAGGCGCTGATTCCGAAAATGTGCGGCGTTGCCAGATCGGGCCACAAACGGCCGAGATATACGCTCTAGAAAGCGCATTTCTGGCCCGATCTGGCAACGCCGTGCATTTTCGGAATCAGGGCATCGATGTCCTTCGAACTGCATCGCTAGTTTTTCGATATCGAACAACTCATTTTCGACCCGATTTTCGAAAAAATGGAAAGGGGTTACATCACGATTTTTTTTCGATTTTCGCTAAAAATTTTGTTGTCCGATTTCGGAAAAATTTGGATGCAATTCGACTAATTTCGAGGCGCTGATTCCGAAAATGTGCGGCGTTGCCAGATCGGGCCACAAACGGCCGAGATATACGCTCTAGAAAGCGCATTTCTGGCCCGATCTGGCAACGCCGTGCATTTTCGGAATCAGGGCATCGATGTCCTTCGAACTGCATCACTAGTTTTTCGATATCGAACAACTCATTTTCGACCCGATTTTCGAAAAAATGGAAAGGGGTTACATCACGATTTTTTTCGATTTTCGCTAAAAATTTTGTTGTCCGATTTCGGAAAAATTTGGATGCAATTCGACTAATTTCGAGGCGCTGATTCCGAAAATGTGCGGCGTTGCCAGATCGGGCCACAAACGGCCGAGATATACGCTCTAGAAAGCGCATTTCTGGCCCGATCTGGCAACGCCGTGCATTTTCGGAATCAGGGCATCGATGTCCTTCGAACTGCATCACTAGTTTTTCGATATCGAACAACTCATTTTCGACCCGATTTTCGAAAAAATGGAAAGGGGTTACATCACGATTTTTTTCGATTTTCGCTAAAAATTTTGTTGTCCGATTTCGGAAAAATTTGGATGCAATTCGACTAATTTCGAGGCGCTGATTCCGAAAATGTGCGGCGTTGCCAGATCGGGCCACAAACGGCCGAGATATACGCTCTAGAAAGCGCATTTCTGGCCCGATCTGGCAACGCCGTGCATTTTCGGAATCAGGACATCGATGTCCTTCGAACTGCAGCGCTAGTTTTTCGATATCGAACAACTCATTTTCGACCCGATTTTCGAAAAAATGGAAAGGGGTTACATCACGATTTTTTTCGATTTTCGCTAAAAATTTTGTTGTCCGATTTCGGAAAAATTTGGATGCAATTCGACTAATTTCGAGGCGCTGATTCCGAAAATGTGCGGCGTTGCCAGATCGGGCCACAAACGGCCGAGATATACGCTCTAGAAAGCGCATTTCTGGCCCGATCTGGCAACGCCGTGCATTTTCGGAATCAGAGACATCGATGTCCTTCGAACTGCAGCGCTAGTTTTTCGATATCGAACAACTCATTTTCGACCCGATTTTCGAAAAAATGGAAAGGGGTTACATCACGATTTTTTTCGATTTTCGCTAAAAATTTTGTTGTCCGATTTCGGAAAAATTTGGATGCAATTCGACTAATTTCGAGGCGCTGATTCCGAAAATGTGCGGCGTTGCCAGATCGGGCCACAAATGGCCGAGATATACGCTCTAGAAAGCGCATTTCTGGCCCGATCTGGCAACGCCGTGCATTTTCGGAATCAGGGCATCGATGTCCTTCGAACTGCATCACTAGTTTTTCGATATCGAACAACTCATTTTCGACCCGATTTTCGAAAAAATGGAAAGGGGTTACATCACGATTTTTTTCGATTTTCGCTAAAAATTTTGTTGTCCGATTTCGGAAAAATTTGGATGCAATTCGACTAATTTCGAGGCGCTGATTCCGAAAATGTGCGGCGTTGCCAGATCGGGCCACAAACGGCCGAGATATACGCTCTAGAAAGCGCATTTCTGGCCCGATCTGGCAACGCCGTGCATTTTCGGAATCAGGACATCGATGTCCTTCGAACTGCATCGCTAGTTTTTCGATATCGAACAACTCATTTTCGACCCGATTTTCGAAAAAATGGAAAGGGGTTACATCACGATTTTTTTCGATTTTCGCTAAAAATTTTGTTGTCCGATTTCGGAAAAATTTGGATGCAATTCGACTAATTTCGAGGCGCTGATTCCGAAAATGTGCGGCGTTGCCAGATCGGGCCACAAACGGCCGAGATATACGCTCTAGAAAGCGCATTTCTGGCCCGATCTGGCAACGCCGTGCATTTTCGGAATCAGGGCATCGATGTCCTTCGAACTGCAGCGCTAGTTTTTCGATATCGAACAACTCATTTTCGACCCGATTTTCGAAAAAATGGAAAGGGGTTACATCACGATTTTTTTCGATTTTCGCTAAAAATTTTGTTGTCCGATTTCGGAAAAATTTTGATGCAATTCGACTAATTTCGAGGCGCTGATTCCGAAAATGTGCGGCGTTGCCAGATCGGGCCACAAATGGCCGAGATATAGGCCCTAGAATGCGCATTTCTGGCCCGATCCGGCAACGCCGTGCATTTTCGGAATCAGGACATCGATGTCCTTCGAACTGCATCGCTAGTTTTTCGATATCGAACAACTCATTTTCGACCCGATTTTCGAAAAAATGGAAAGGGGTTACATCACGATTTTTTTCGATTTTCGCTAAAAATTTTGTTGTCCGATTTCGGAAAAATTTGGATGCAATTCGACTAATTTCGAGGCGCTGATTCCGAAAATGTGCGGCGTTGCCAGATCGGGCCACAAACGGCCGAGATATACGCTCTAGAAAGCGCATTTCTGGCCCGATCTGGCAACGCCGTGCATTTTCGGAATCAGGACATCGATGTCCTTCGAACTGCAGCGCTAGTTTTTCGATATCGAACAACTCATTTTCGACCCGATTTTCGAAAAAATGGAAAGGGGTTACATCACGATTTTTTTCGATTTTCGCTAAAAATTTTGTTGTCCGATTTCGGAAAAATTTGGATGCAATTCGACTAATTTCGAGGCGCTGATTCCGAAAATGTGCGGCGTTGCCAGATCGGGCCACAAACGGCCGAGATATACGCTCTAGAAAGCGCATTTCTGGCCCGATCTGGCAACGCCGTGCATTTTCGGAATCAGGGCATCGATGTCCTTCGAACTGCATCACTAGTTTTTCGATATCGAACAACTCATTTTCGACCCGATTTTCGAAAAAATGGAAAGGGGTTACATCACGATTTTTTTCGATTTTCGCTAAAAATTTTGTTGTCCGATTTCGCAAATCTTTTGATGCAGTTCGACTAATATTGGGGCGCTGATTCCGAAAATGTGCGGCGTTGCCAGATCGGGCCACAAACGGCCGAGATATAGGCTCTAGAAAGCGCATTTCTGGCCCGATCTGGCAACGCCGTGCATTTTCGGAATCAGGACACCGATGTCCTTCGAACTGCATCACTAGTTTTTCGATATCGAACAACTCATTTTCGACCCGATTTTCGAAAAAATGGAAAGGGGTTACATCACGATTTTTTTCGATTTTCGCTAAAAATTTTGTTTTCCGATTTCGGAAAAATTTGGATGCAATTCGACTAATTTCGAGGCGCTGATTCCGAAAATGCGCGGCGTTGCCAGATCGGGCCACAAACGGCCGAGATATACGCTCTAGAAAGCGCATTTCTGGCCCGATCTGGCAACGCCGTGCATTTTCGGAATCAGGACACCGATGTCCTTCGAACTGCATCACTAGTTTTTCGATATCGAACAACTCATTTTCGACCCGATTTTCGAAAAAATGGAAAGGGGTTACATCACGATTTTTTTCGATTTTCGCTAAAAATTTTGTTGTCCGATTTCGGAAAAATTTGGATGCAATTCGACTAATTTCGAGGCGCTGATTCCGAAAATGTGCGGCGTTGCCAGATCGGGCCACAAACGGCCGAGATATACGCTCTAGAAAGCGCATTTCTGGCCCGATCTGGCAACGCCGTGCATTTTCGGAATCAGGACATCGATGTCCTTCGAACTGCATCGCTAGTTTTTCGATATCGAACAACTCATTTTCGACCCGATTTTCGAAAAAATGGAAAGGGGTTACATCACGATTTTTTTCGATTTTCGCTAAAAATTTTGTTGTCCGATTTCGGAAAAATTTGGATGCAATTCGACTAATTTCGAGGCGCTGATTCCGAAAATGTGCGGCGTTGCCAGATCGGGCCACAAACGGCCGAGATATACGCTCTAGAAAGCGCATTTCTGGCCCGATCTGGCAACGCCGTGCATTTTCGGAATCAGGGCATCGATGTCCTTCGAACTGCATCACTAGTTTTTCGATATCGAACAACTCATTTTCGACCCGATTTTCGAAAAAAATGGAAAGGGGTTACATCACGATTTTTTTCGATTTTCGCTAAAAATTTTGTTGTCCGATTTCGGAAAAATTTGGATGCAATTCGACTAATTTCGAGGCGCTGATTCCGAAAATGTGCGGCGTTGCCAGATCGGGCCACAAACGGCCGAGATATACGCTCTAGAAAGCGCATTTCTGGCCCGATCTGGCAACGCCGTGCATTTTCGGAATCAGGACATCGATGTCCTTCGAACTGCAGCGCTAGTTTTTCGATATCGAACAACTCATTTTCGACCCGATTTTCGAAAAAATGGAAAGGGGTTACATCACGATTTTTTTCGATTTTCGCTAAAAATTTTGTTGTCCGATTTCGGAAAAATTTGGATGCAATTCGACTAATTTCGAGGCGCTGATTCCGAAAATGTGCGGCGTTGCCAGATCGGGCCACAAACGGCCGAGATATACGCTCTAGAAAGCGCATTTCTGGCCCGATCTGGCAACGCCGTGCATTTTCGGAATCAGGGCATCGATGTCCTTCGAACTGCATCACTAGTTTTTCGATATCGAACAACTCATTTTCGACCCGATTTTCGAAAAAATGGAAAGGGGTTACATCACGATTTTTTTCGATTTTCGCTAAAAATTTTGTTGTCCGATTTCGGAAAAATTTGGATGCAATTCGACTAATTTCGAGGCGCTGATTCCGAAAATGTGCGGCGTTGCCAGATCGGGCCACAAACGGCCGAGATATACGCTCTAGAAAGCGCATTTCTGGCCCGATCTGGCAACGCCGTGCATTTTCGGAATCAGGACATCGATGTCCTTCGAACTGCAGCGCTAGTTTTTCGATATCGAACAACTCATTTTCGACCCGATTTTCGAAAAAATGGAAAGGGGTTACATCACGATTTTTTCGATTTTCGCTAAAAATTTTGTTGTCCGATTTCGGAAAAATTTTGATGCAGTTCGACTAATATTGAAGCGCTGATTCCGAAAATGTGCGGCGTTGCCAGATCGGGCCACAAACGGCCGAGATATACGCTCTAGAAAGCGCATTTCTGGCCCGATCTGGCAACGCCGTGCATTTTCGGAATCAGGGCATCGATGTCCTTCGAACTGCATCACTAGTTTTTCGATATCGAACAACTCATTTTCGACCCGATTTTCGAAAAAATGGAAAGGGGTTACATCACGATTTTTTTCGATTTTCGCTAAAAATTTTGTTGTCCGATTTCGGAAAAATTTGGATGCAATTCGACTAATTTCGAGGCGCTGATTCCGAAAATGTGCGGCGTTGCCAGATCGGGCCACAAACGGCCGAGATATACGCTCTAGAAAGCGCATTTCTGGCCCGATCTGGCAACGCCGTGCATTTTCGGAATCAGGACATCGATGTCCTTCGAACTGCAGCGCTAGTTTTTCGATATCGAACAACTCATTTTCGACCCGATTTTCGAAAAAATGGAAAGGGGTTACATCACGATTTTTTTCGATTTTCGCTAAAAATTTTGTTGTCCGATTTCGGAAAAATTTGGATGCAATTCGACTAATTTCGAGGCGCTGATTCCGAAAATGTGCGGCGTTGCCAGATCGGGCCACAAATGGCCGAGATATACGCTCTAGAAAGCGCATTTCTGGCCCGATCTGGCAACGCCGTGCATTTTCGGAATCAGGGCATCGATGTCCTTCGAACTGCATCACTAGTTTTTCGATATCGAACAACTCATTTTCGACCCGATTTTCGAAAAAATGGAAAGGGGTTACATCACGATTTTTTTCGATTTTTCGCTAAAAATTTTGTTGTCCGATTTCGGAAAAATTTGGATGCAATTCGACTAATTTCGAGGCGCTGATTCCGAAAATGTGCGGCGTTGCCAGATCGGGCCACAAACGGCCGAGATATACGCTCTAGAAAGCGCATTTCTGGCCCGATCTGGCAACGCCGTGCATTTTCGGAATCAGGGCATCGATGTCCTTCGAACTGCATCACTAGTTTTTCGATATCGAACAACTCATTTTCGACCCGATTTTCGAAAAAATGGAAAGGGGTTACATCACGATTTTTTTTCGATTTTCGCTAAAAATTTTGTTGTCCGATTTCGGAAAAATTTGGATGCAATTCGACTAATTTCGAGGCGCTGATTCCGAAAATGTGCGGCGTTGCCAGATCGGGCCACAAACGGCCGAGATATACGCTATAGAAAGCGCATTTCTGGCCCGATCTGGCAACGCCGTGCATTTTCGGAATCAGGACATCGATGTCCTTCGAACTGCAGCGCTAGTTTTTCGATATCGAACAACTCATTTTCGACCCGATTTTCGAAAAAATGGAAAGGGGTTACATCACGATTTTTTTCGATTTTCGCTAAAAATTTTGTTGTCCGATTTCGGAAAAATTTGGATGCAATTCGACTAATTTCGAGGCGCTGATTCCGAAAATGTGCGGCGTTGCCAGATCGGGCCACAAATGGCCGAGATATACGCTCTAGAAAGCGCATTTCTGGCCCGATCTGGCAACGCCGTGCATTTTCGGAATCAGGGCATCGATGTCCTTCGAACTGCATCACTAGTTTTTCGATATCGAACAACTCATTTTCGACCCGATTTTCGAAAAAATGGAAAGGGGTTACATCACGATTTTTTTCGATTTTCGCTAAAAATTTTGTTGTCCGATTTCGGAAAAATTTGGATGCAATTCGACTAATTTCGAGGCGCTGATTCCGAAAATGTGCGGCGTTGCCAGATCGGGCCACAAACGGCCGAGATATACGCTCTAGAAAGCGCATTTCTGGCCCGATCTGGCAACGCCGTGCATTTTCGGAATCAGGACATCGATGTCCTTCGAACTGCAGCGCTAGTTTTTCGATATCGAACAACTCATTTTCGACCCGATTTTCGAAAAAATGGAAAGGGGTTACATCACGATTTTTTCGATTTTCGCTAAAAATTTTGTTGTCCGATTTCGGAAAAATTTGGATGCAATTCGACTAATTTCGAGGCGCTGATTCCGAAAATGTGCGGCGTTGCCAGATCGGGCCACAAATGGCCGAGATATACGCTCTAGAAAGCGCATTTCTGGCCCGATCTGGCAACGCCGTGCATTTTCGGAATCAGGGCATCGATGTCCTTCGAACTGCATCACTAGTTTTTCGATATCGAACAACTCATTTTCGACCCGATTTTCGAAAAAATGGAAAGGGGTTACATCACGATTTTTTTCGATTTTCGCTAAAAATTTTGTTGTCCGATTTCGGAAAAATTTGGATGCAATTCGACTAATTTCGAGGCGCTGATTCCGAAAATGTGCGGCGTTGCCAGATCGGGCCACAAACGGCCGAGATATACGCTCTAGAAAGCGCATTTCTGGCCCGATCTGGCAACGCCGTGCATTTTTCGGAATCAGGACATCGATGTCCTTCGAACTGCATCGCTAGTTTTTCGATATCGAACAACTCATTTTCGACCCGATTTTCGAAAAAATGGAAAGGGGTTACATCACGATTTTTTTCGATTTTCGCTAAAAATTTTGTTGTCCGATTTCGGAAAAATTTGGATGCAATTCGACTAATTTCGAGGCGCTGATTCCGAAAATGTGCGGCGTTGCCAGATCGGGCCACAAACGGCCGAGATATACGCTCTAGAAAGCGCATTTCTGGCCCGATCTGGCAACGCCGTGCATTTTCGGAATCAGGGCATCGATGTCCTTCGAACTGCATCGCTAGTTTTTCGATATCGAACAACTCATTTTCGACCCGATTTTCGAAAAAATGGAAAGGGGTTACATCACGATTTTTTTCGATTTTCGCTAAAAATTTTGTTGTCCGATTTCGGAAAAATTTGGATGCAATTCGACTAATTTCGAGGCGCTGATTCCGAAAATGTGCGGCGTTGCCAGATCGGGCCACAAACGGCCGAGATATACGCTCTAGAAAGCGCATTTCTGGCCCGATCTGGCAACGCCGTGCATTTTCGGAATCAGGACATCGATGTCCTTCGAACTGCATCACTAGTTTTTCGATATCGAACAACTCATTTTCGACCCGATTTTCGAAAAAATGGAAAGGGGTTACATCACGATTTTTTTCGATTTTCGCTAAAAATTTTGTTGTCCGATTTCGGAAAAATTTGGATGCAATTCGACTAATTTCGAGGCGCTGATTCCGAAAATGTGCGGCGTTGCCAGATCGGGCCACAAACGGCCGAGATATACGCTCTAGAAAGCGCATTTCTGGCCCGATCTGGCAACGCCGTGCATTTTCGGAATCAGGGCATCGATGTCCTTCGAACTGCATCGCTAGTTTTTCGATATCGAACAACTCATTTTCGACCCGATTTTCGAAAAAATGGAAAGGGGTTACATCACGATTTTTTTCGATTTTCGCTAAAAATTTTGTTGTCCGATTTCGGAAAAATTTGGATGCAATTCGACTAATTTCGAGGCGCTGATTCCGAAAATGTGCGGCGTTGCCAGATCGGGCCACAAACGGCCGAGATATACGCTCTAGAAAGCGCATTTCTGGCCCGATCTGGCAACGCCGTGCATTTTCGGAATCAGGACATCGATGTCCTTCGAACTGCATCACTAGTTTTTCGATATCGAACAACTCATTTTCGACCCGATTTTCGAAAAAATGGAAAGGGGTTACATCACGATTTTTTTCGATTTTCGCTAAAAATTTTGTTGTCCGATTTCGGAAAAATTTGGATGCAATTCGACTAATTTCGAGGCGCTGATTCCGAAAATGTGCGGCGTTGCCAGATCGGGCCACAAACGGCCGAGATATACGCTCTAGAAAGCGCATTTCTGGCCCGATCTGGCAACGCCGTGCATTTTCGGAATCAGGGCATCGATGTCCTTCGAACTGCATCACTAGTTTTTCGATATCGAACAACTCATTTTCGACCCGATTTTCGAAAAAATGGAAAGGGGTTACATCACGATTTTTTTCGATTTTCGCTAAAAATTTTGTTGTCCGATTTCGGAAAAATTTGGATGCAATTCGACTAATTTCGAGGCGCTGATTCCGAAAATGTGCGGCGTTGCCAGATCGGGCCACAAACGGCCGAGATATACGCTCTAGAAAGCGCATTTCTGGCCCGATCTGGCAACGCCGTGCATTTTCGGAATCAGGACATCGATGTCCTTCGAACTGCATCGCTAGTTTTTCGATATCGAACAACTCATTTTCGACCCGATTTTCGAAAAAATGGAAAGGGGTTACATCACGATTTTTTTTTCGATTTTCGCTAAAAATTTTGTTGTCCGATTTCGGAAAAATTTGGATGCAATTCGACTAATTTCGAGGCGCTGATTCCGAAAATGTGCGGCGTTGCCAGATCGGGCCACAAACGGCCGAGATATACGCTCTAGAAAGCGCATTTCTGGCCCGATCTGGCAACGCCGTGCATTTTCGGAATCAGGGCATCGATGTCCTTCGAACTGCATCGCTAGTTTTTCGATATCGAACAACTCATTTTCGACCCGATTTTCGAAAAAATGGAAAGGGGTTACATCACGATTTTTTTCGATTTTCGCTAAAAATTTTGTTGTCCGATTTCGCAAATCTTTGGATGCTTTTCGACTAATTTCGAGGCGCTGATTCCGAAAATGTGCGGCGTTGCCAGATCGGGCCACAAACGGCCGAGATATACGCTCTAGAAAGCGCATTTCTGGCCCGATCTGGCAACGCCGTGCATTTTCGGAATCAGGGCATCGATGTCCTTCGAACTGCATCACTAGTTTTTCGATATCGAACAACTCATTTTCGACCCGATTTTCGAAAAAAATGGAAAGGGGTTAACATCACGATTTTTTTCGATTTTCGCTAAAAATTTTGTTGTCCGATTTCGGAAAAATTTGGATGCAATTCGACTAATTTCGAGGCGCTGATTCCGAAAATGTGCGGCGTTGCCAGATCGGGCCACAAACGGCCGAGATATACGCTCTAGAAAGCGCATTTCTGGCCCGATCTGGCAACGCCGTGCATTTTCGGAATCAGGACATCGATGTCCTTCGAACTGCATCGCTAGTTTTTCGATATCGAACAACTCATTTTCGACCCGATTTTCGAAAAAATGGAAAGGGGTTACATCACGATTTTTTTCGATTTTCGCTAAAAATTTTGTTGTCCGATTTCGGAAAAATTTGGATGCAATTCGACTAATTTCGAGGCGCTGATTCCGAAAATGTGCGGCGTTGCCAGATCGGGCCACAAACGGCCGAGATATACGCTCTAGAAAGCGCATTTCTGGCCCGATCTGGCAACGCCGTGCATTTTCGGAATCAGGACATCGATGTCCTTCGAACTGCATCACTAGTTTTTCGATATCGAACAACTCATTTTCGACCCGATTTTCGAAAAAATGGAAAGGGGTTACATCACGATTTTTTTCGATTTTCGCTAAAAATTTTGTTGTCCGATTTCGGAAAAATTTGGATGCAATTCGACTAATTTCGAGGCGCTGATTCCGAAAATGTGCGGCGTTGCCAGATCGGGCCACAAACGGCCGAGATATACGCTCTAGAAAGCGCATTTCTGGCCCGATCTGGCAACGCCGTGCATTTTCGGAATCAGGGCATCGATGTCCTTCGAACTGCATCGCTAGTTTTTCGATATCGAACAACTCATTTTCGACCCGATTTTCGAAAAAATGGAAAGGGGTTACATCACGATTTTTTTTCGATTTTCGCTAAAAATTTTGTTGTCCGATTTCGCAAATCTTTGGATGCTTTTCGACTAATTTCGAGGCGCTGATTCCGAAAATGTGCGGCGTTGCCAGATCGGGCCACAAACGGCCGAGATATACGCTCTAGAAAGCGCATTTCTGGCCCGATCTGGCAACGCCGTGCATTTTCGGAATCAGGGCATCGATGTCCTTCGAACTGCATCACTAGTTTTTCGATATCGAACAACTCATTTTCGACCCGATTTTCGAAAAAATGGAAAGGGGTTAACATCACGATTTTTTTTCGATTTTCGCTAAAAATTTTGTTGTCCGATTTCGGAAAAATTTGGATGCAATTCGACTAATTTCGAGGCGCTGATTCCGAAAATGTGCGGCGTTGCCAGATCGGGCCACAAACGGCCGAGATATACGCTCTAGAAAGCGCATTTCTGGCCCGATCTGGCAACGCCGTGCATTTTTCGGAATCAGGACATCGATGTCCTTCGAACTGCATCGCTAGTTTTTCGATATCGAACAACTCATTTTCGACCCGATTTTCGAAAAAATGGAAAGGGGTTACATCACGATTTTTTTCGATTTTCGCTAAAAATTTTGTTGTCCGATTTCGGAAAAATTTGGATGCAATTCGACTAATTTCGAGGCGCTGATTCCGAAAATGTGCGGCGTTGCCAGATCGGGCCACAAACGGCCGAGATATACGCTCTAGAAAGCGCATTTCTGGCCCGATCTGGCAACGCCGTGCATTTTCGGAATCAGGACATCGATGTCCTTCGAACTGCATCACTAGTTTTTCGATATCGAACAACTCATTTTCGACCCGATTTTCGAAAAAATGGAAAGGGGTTACATCACGATTTTTTTCGATTTTCGCTAAAAATTTTGTTGTCCGATTTCGGAAAAATTTGGATGCAATTCGACTAATTTCGAGGCGCTGATTCCGAAAATGTGCGGCGTTGCCAGATCGGGCCACAAACGGCCGAGATATACGCTCTAGAAAGCGCATTTCTGGCCCGATCTGGCAACGCCGTGCATTTTCGGAATCAGGGCATCGATGTCCTTCGAACTGCATCACTAGTTTTTCGATATCGAACAACTCATTTTCGACCCGATTTTCGAAAAAATGGAA
Organism: Drosophila monieri; assembly: GCA_035047585.1. Taxonomy (NCBI): domain Eukaryota; kingdom Metazoa; phylum Arthropoda; class Insecta; order Diptera; family Drosophilidae; genus Drosophila; species Drosophila monieri. The sequence goes on along the minus strand of JAWNPJ010000061.1, from coordinate 4,734,953 downwards.
AGGGGTTACATCACGATTTTTTTCGATTTTCGCTAAAAATTTTGTTGTCCGATTTCGGAAAAATTTGGATGCAATTCGACTAATTTCGAGGCGCTGATTCCGAAAATGTGCGGCGTTGCCAGATCGGGCCACAAACGGCCGAGATATACGCTCTAGAAAGCGCATTTCTGGCCCGATCTGGCAACGCCGTGCATTTTCGGAATCAGGACATCGATGTCCTTCGAACTGCATCGCTAGTTTTTCGATATCGAACAACTCATTTTCGACCCGATTTTCGAAAAAATGGAAAGGGGTTACATCACGATTTTTTTCGATTTTCGCTAAAAATTTTGTTGTCCGATTTCGGAAAAATTTGGATGCAATTCGACTAATTTCGAGGCGCTGATTCCGAAAATGTGCGGCGTTGCCAGATCGGGCCACAAACGGCCGAGATATACGCTCTAGAAAGCGCATTTCTGGCCCGATCTGGCAACGCCGTGCATTTTCGGAATCAGGACATCGATGTCCTTCGAACTGCATCACTAGTTTTTCGATATCGAACAACTCATTTTCGACCCGATTTTCGAAAAAATGGAAAGGGGTTACATCACGATTTTTTTCGATTTTCGCTAAAAATTTTGTTGTCCGATTTCGCAAATCTTTGGATGCTTTTCGACTAATTTCGAGGCGCTGATTCCGAAAATGTGCGGCGTTGCCAGATCGGGCCACAAACGGCCGAGATATACGCTCTAGAAAGCGCATTTCTGGCCCGATCTGGCAACGCCGTGCATTTTCGGAATCAGGGCATCGATGTCCTTCGAACTGCATCACTAGTTTTTCGATATCGAACAACTCATTTTCGACCCGATTTTCGAAAAAATGGAAAGGGGTTACATCACGATTTTTTTCGATTTTCGCTAAAAATTTTGTTGTCCGATTTCGGAAAAATTTGGATGCAATTCGACTAATTTCGAGGCGCTGATTCCGAAAATGTGCGGCGTTGCCAGATCGGGCCACAAACGGCCGAGATATACGCTCTAGAAAGCGCATTTCTGGCCCGATCTGGCAACGCCGTGCATTTTCGGAATCAGGGCATCGATGTCCTTCGAACTGCATCACTAGTTTTTCGATATCGAACAACTCATTTTCGACCCGATTTTCGAAAAAATGGAAAGGGGTTACATCACGATTTTTTTCGATTTTCGCTAAAAATTTTGTTGTCCGATTTCGGAAAAATTTGGATGCAATTCGACTAATTTCGAGGCGCTGATTCCGAAAATGTGCGGCGTTGCCAGATCGGGCCACAAACGGCCGAGATATACGCTCTAGAAAGCGCATTTCTGGCCCGATCTGGCAACGCCGTGCATTTTCGGAATCAGGACATCGATGTCCTTCGAACTGCATCACTAGTTTTTCGATATCGAACAACTCATTTTCGACCCGATTTTCGAAAAAATGGAAAGGGGTTACATCACGATTTTTTTCGATTTTCGCTAAAAATTTTGTTGTCCGATTTCGGAAAAATTTGGATGCAATTCGACTAATTTCGAGGCGCTGATTCCGAAAATGTGCGGCGTTGCCAGATCGGGCCACAAACGGCCGAGATATACGCTCTAGAAAGCGCATTTCTGGCCCGATCTGGCAACGCCGTGCATTTTCGGAATCAGGGCATCGATGTCCTTCGAACTGCATCACTAGTTTTTCGATATCGAACAACTCATTTTCGACCCGATTTTCGAAAAAATGGAAAGGGGTTACATCACGATTTTTTTTCGATTTTCGCTAAAAATTTTGTTGTCCGATTTCGGAAAAATTTGGATGCAATTCGACTAATTTCGAGGCGCTGATTCCGAAAATGTGCGGCGTTGCCAGATCGGGCCACAAACGGCCGAGATATACGCTCTAGAAAGCGCATTTCTGGCCCGATCTGGCAACGCCGTGCATTTTCGGAATCAGGACATCGATGTCCTTCGAACTGCATCACTAGTTTTTCGATATCGAACAACTCATTTTCGACCCGATTTTCGAAAAAATGGAAAGGGGTTACATCACGATTTTTTTCGATTTTCGCTAAAAATTTTGTTGTCCGATTTCGGAAAAATTTGGATGCAATTCGACTAATTTCGAGGCGCTGATTCCGAAAATGTGCGGCGTTGCCAGATCGGGCCACAAACGGCCGAGATATACGCTCTAGAAAGCGCATTTCTGGCCCGATCTGGCAACGCCGTGCATTTTCGGAATCAGGGCATCGATGTCCTTCGAACTGCATCACTAGTTTTTCGATATCGAACAACTCATTTTCGACCCGATTTTCGAAAAAATGGAAAGGGGTTACATCACGATTTTTTTCGATTTTCGCTAAAAATTTTGTTGTCCGATTTCGGAAAAATTTGGATGCAATTCGACTAATTTCGAGGCGCTGATTCCGAAAATGTGCGGCGTTGCCAGATCGGGCCACAAACGGCCGAGATATACGCTCTAGAAAGCGCATTTCTGGCCCGATCTGGCAGCGCCGTGCATTTTCGGAATCAGGGCATCGATGTCCTTCGAACTGCATCACTAGTTTTTCGATATCGAACAACTCATTTTCGACCCGATTTTCGAAAAAATGGAAAGGGGTTACATCACGATTTTTTTCGATTTTCGCTAAAAATTTTGTTGTCCGATTTCGGAAAAATTTGGATGCAATTCGACTAATTTCCGAGGCGCTGATTCCGAAAATGTGCGGCGTTGCCAGATCGGGCCACAAACGGCCGAGATATACGCTCTAGAAAGCGCATTTCTGGCCCGATCTGGCAACGCCGTGCATTTTCGGAATCAGGGCATCGATGTCCTTCGAACTGCATCACTAGTTTTTCGATATCGAACAACTCATTTTCGACCCGATTTTCGAAAAAATGGAAAGGGGTTACATCACGATTTTTTTCGATTTTCGCTAAAAATTTTGTTGTCCGATTTCGGAAAAATTTGGATGCAATTCGACTAATTTCGAGGCGCTGATTCCGAAAATGTGCGGCGTTGCCAGATCGGGCCACAAACGGCCGAGATATACGCTCTAGAAAGCGCATTTCTGGCCCGATCTGGCAACGCCGTGCATTTTCGGAATCAGGGCATCGATGTCCTTCGAACTGCATCACTAGTTTTTCGATATCGAACAACTCATTTTCGACCCGATTTTCGAAAAAATGGAAAGGGGTTACATCACGATTTTTTTCGATTTTCGCTAAAAATTTTGTTGTCCGATTTCGGAAAAATTTGGATGCAATTCGACTAATTTCGAGGCGCTGATTCCGAAAATGTGCGGCGTTGCCAGATCGGGCCACAAACGGCCGAGATATACGCTCTAGAAAGCGCATTTCTGGCCCGATCTGGCAACGCCGTGCATTTTCGGAATCAGGGCATCGATGTCCTTCGAACTGCATCACTAGTTTTTCGATATCGAACAACTCATTTTCGACCCGATTTTCGAAAAAATGGAAAGGGGTTACATCACGATTTTTTTCGATTTTCGCTAAAAATTTTGTTGTCCGATTTCGGAAAAATTTGGATGCAATTCGACTAATTTCCGAGGCGCTGATTCCGAAAATGTGCGGCGTTGCCAGATCGGGCCACAAACGGCCGAGATATACGCTCTAGAAAGCGCATTTCTGGCCCGATCTGGCAACGCCGTGCATTTTCGGAATCAGGACATCGATGTCCTTCGAACTGCATCACTAGTTTTTCGATATCGAACAACTCATTTTCGACCCGATTTTCGAAAAAATGGAAAGGGGTTACATCACGATTTTTTTCGATTTTCGCTAAAAATTTTGTTGTCCGATTTCGGAAAAATTTGGATGCAATTCGACTAATTTCGAGGCGCTGATTCCGAAAATGTGCGGCGTTGCCAGATCGGGCCACAAACGGCCGAGATATACGCTCTAGAAAGCGCATTTCTGGCCCGATCTGGCAACGCCGTGCATTTTCGGAATCAGGGCATCGATGTCCTTCGAACTGCATCACTAGTTTTTCGATATCGAACAACTCATTTTCGACCCGATTTTCGAAAAAATGGAAAGGGGTTACATCACGATTTTTTTCGATTTTCGCTAAAAATTTTGTTGTCCGATTTCGGAAAAATTTGGATGCAATTCGACTAATTTCGAGGCGCTGATTCCGAAAATGTGCGGCGTTGCCAGATCGGGCCACAAACGGCCGAGATATACGCTCTAGAAAGCGCATTTCTGGCCCGATCTGGCAACGCCGTGCATTTTCGGAATCAGGACATCGATGTCCTTCGAACTGCATCGCTAGTTTTTCGATATCGAACAACTCATTTTCGACCCGATTTTCGAAAAAATGGAAAGGGGTTACATCACGATTTTTTTCGATTTTCGCTAAAAATTTTGTTGTCCGATTTCGGAAAAATTTGGATGCAATTCGACTAATTTCGAGGCGCTGATTCCGAAAATGTGCGGCGTTGCCAGATCGGGCCACAAACGGCCGAGATATACGCTCTAGAAAGCGCATTTCTGGCCCGATCTGGCAACGCCGTGCATTTTCGGAATCAGGGCATCGATGTCCTTCGAACTGCATCACTAGTTTTTCGATATCGAACAACTCATTTTCGACCCGATTTTCGAAAAAATGGAAAGGGGTTACATCACGATTTTTTTCGATTTTCGCTAAAAATTTTGTTGTCCGATTTCGGAAAAATTTGGATGCAATTCGACTAATTTCGAGGCGCTGATTCCGAAAATGTGCGGCGTTGCCAGATCGGGCCACAAACGGCCGAGATATACGCTCTAGAAAGCGCATTTCTGGCCCGATCTGGCAACGCCGTGCATTTTCGGAATCAGGGCATCGATGTCCTTCGAACTGCATCACTAGTTTTTCGATATCGAACAACTCATTTTCGACCCGATTTTCGAAAAAATGGAAAGGGGTTACATCACGATTTTTTTCGATTTTCGCTAAAAATTTTGTTGTCCGATTTCGGAAAAATTTGGATGCAATTCGACTAATTTCGAGGCGCTGATTCCGAAAATGTGCGGCGTTGCCAGATCGGGCCACAAACGGCCGAGATATACGCTCTAGAAAGCGCATTTCTGGCCCGATCTGGCAACGCCGTGCATTTTCGGAATCAGGGCATCGATGTCCTTCGAACTGCATCACTAGTTTTTCGATATCGAACAACTCATTTTCGACCCGATTTTCGAAAAAATGGAAAGGGGTTAACTCACGATTTTTTTCGATTTTCGCTAAAAATTTTGTTGTCCGATTTCGGAAAAATTTGGATGCAATTCGACTAATTTCGAGGCGCTGATTCCGAAAATGTGCGGCGTTGCCAGATCGGGCCACAAACGGCCGAGATATACGCTCTAGAAAGCGCATTTTCTGGCCCGATCTGGCAACGCCGTGCATTTTCGGAATCAGGGCATCGATGTCCTTCGAACTGCATCACTAGTTTTTCGATATCGAACAACTCATTTTCGACCCGATTTTCGAAAAAATGGAAAGGGGTTAACTCACGATTTTTTTCGATTTTCGCTAAAAATTTTGTTGTCCGATTTCGCAAAACTTTTGATGCAGTTCGACTAATATCGAGGCGCTGATTCAGAAAATGTGCGGCGTTGCCAGATCGGGCCACAAACGGCCGAGATATAGGCTCTAGAAGGCGCATTTTTGCAAAAATTCAAAGGGCCAGGGCCAACACAAGGAGGATCTTCAGTTATGCGTCGTGGGAATCTATGCCAATTGAGGTCCTTGAAGCAGCATTTCCAGAAGTTTAACCATATATGTATTTCTAAGTCTCTGATAGATTAGTTATAGTACATATTGTCTAGGTATAGTCTAGTCTAATTATAGTATAATTATTTTAGTCTACTTATAGTATAGTAAGCCTGTATGATCTGTAAAAAAATCAATAAAATGTTGAACATTTACGCATGTTTTATTAAAGGGGGGTACAAAATAAATCGGATTTTTAAAAATTTCACAAAACTCCCGAAAAAAAATTTTAAAAGGTTTTCCGAAATTTTTCAAATTTTTCCAGAATTTTCCCGAATTTTCCTGATTTTTTCGAACTTTTCACATTTTATTCGAATTTTTCACAATTTTCCTGAATTTTCATGAATTTTCCTGAATTTTCCAGAGTTTTTCGGAGTTTTTATTTTTCGGAATGACTTGCACTTTTTTTTTCGCCTTCGAAAAAGTCGGTTTTGGCCCACTACCAGGCCTGAAGTACTAGGCGAACAGAAACGACTAGTAGGTCGATTTCACTTTTTGAAAATGTTTTTTGTGAATATCTCGGCCATTTTGTATTTAATCAAGGATCGCGATAGCTCAAAAAATGCGCAAAAATACGGTCCTTCTATCTGGCTAATAATATCTGGTGTTGGCCAAGTTAACACCGTGTGGTTAACAAATTTGGCCTAAAAAAATATGTTTATTTTTTCGATTGTTTATATCTTGGTCATTTCCCAACCGATTTTGAAACGAAGTTCTATTCCTGGATCAGGACTTCAGTGTCCTTCGGGCTGCATCACAGGATCCCCATGAAATTGTAGTCCTTATCACAAATCGTGATGCTTCTCCTTTCCTAAAATGCCGATGCCGCTCAGCATTATGTTGTTAGATTTTCAAAATCCTTTGATGCAGATCGAAGGATATTTAGGTCCTGATATCAGAATTGTATTCCATTTTCGGATCGGCTTTGAAACTGCCAAGATATTCACATTCGAAATTTTAACAAATTTTTGTTTACGTTATTTTAATTTCCCTTCGGTGTTACCTTGACATATGCTTTTGTTTTGTTAATCAGTCGATGCGCCGTATTTTTCCGCATTTTATGACCTATCACGATCCTTGATTAAATGCAAAATGGCCGAGTTATTCGTAAAAAACATTTTCAAAAAGTGGAATCCACCTACTAGGCGTTTCTGTTCGCCTATTACTTCAGGCCTGGTAGCGGCCGAAAATTGAAAAATTTTCAGCCACTTTAAACAGTGACGTCACGGCTTAAAGCGGCCAAAAATTTTTAAGTTTTGTATTAATTTTTGCCGCTACCAGGCCTGAAGTACTAGGCGAACAGAAACGCCTAGTAGGTCGATTCTATTTTTTGAAACAGTTTTTAGTGAATATCTCGGCCATTTCGCATCCAATCCTGGATCGTAATAGCGCATAAAATGCGGAAAAATAAGGCGGATCGACAGGTAATCAGAAATAGGGTAAATGTTAAGGTAACACCGAAGGGAAATTAAATTATCGTAAAAAATTTTTTTTTATAGTTTTGAATGTGAATATCTTGGCAGTGTCAAAGCCGATCTCAAAATGGAATACATTTTCGGAATCTGTTCGATTTCGGAAAAGTTAGGATGCTATTCAACTAATGATTGCTGATTCCGAAAAAGTGGACATTTCGAACCACTCATTTTCGAGTTATTTCGTACCATCCTCTAAAAAAACACTCCGAGATATAGGCTGTAGAAAACGCAATTCCGGCCCGATCTGCCAACAAAAGCAGGTCCCATGTACTAACTAGACAAGCCAAAACATCCTGACACTCTTTATTTACTATTATTGACTTATGTACATTATACAGCCATTTTTTTAAACATCATATGTATGTTTATCTTAATAAATAATCAAAATGAAGATTAAAGATGAAACTGATAATGTCTAAGAAATGCGTTTAAATTTTATGATGATATCAGCTGAGGGCAGGTGTTGGCAGGGGTAGCTCCATCCACTAGTCGGAAGTTAAGCGGACATTGCCATAAGATTCACTCCTCTAAGGTTTAGACTGCCATCGATATCATTTATCATCAACCGATCCAGATGGTAGAGATTCATGAATTTTTGTAATTAAACGAAAATGAAATGAAGTAAAATAAAATGTAATTAAATCAAACAGAATTTAAAAAATTAAACAAAATAAACTAAGTTTTAAATAATGACAAAAATTGTTGTATAAATAAAACGTTTATAAATTCAATAATATGTGTAAGAGGAATTTTTTCTAGCTTTTAAAATGGAGTTTTGGGTTATATCAGTTTGATATATTCTCGGTGATATGACCAATTACATGGCCATCAAATGCAAACGAATGCAATCATTCACTAACTGACACCCTGTTCCAGTTATCCCACTATCCCTCAATCCCGATTCCCCTGCCCTTCGGTATTTTCCAGTTTTCCTCGACCAATTTCCAAGCATTTCCTTCGCCAGCCATCGTCATATCCATTTTGGCCCTGTCAGGGGCGTAAGCTTAAATGGCAATATTTTTGCCAAGTGTCAGGCAATGCCCATCAAATGGCGCCCCCAATCCTTCGTCACCCCTCGCTTTCGCACGCACCCGTCCTGGTTTTATTTTTTTTTGGTTGAAAATGAAGCTACCAGGAACCAGCAACCCACCTCCACATCGGAGCCGAATTTCATTCGTTTTGTAGGTGTTGCAACCTGATGAATTGAGCGTAGAGCACATGCATGATCCCCATCATCATTTTTTATGGCCATGCGTCAAAAAAACGAACAGGAATTACCGCACAAGACCCCCCCAACACCCCAAAAACTGCCACCTCTCGGTAATGAATCCACCTTGTGCTGGCAACAAACTCCTCCCGAAGCCCACGCCTCTGTGCCCATCTGCCAATGTGTCAAAACGTTTTCGGTTACAGTGCCCCGAATCGAAAGTTTCCTACATACACTACGAGAAACAATGCTTACTTAAAGAGAGTAAAGAATATTATAAAACAAATGTAAGGTAAAAAATTCCTTTTTTTATTAGTCTATTAGTTAAAAAATTTTTTTACCCAAAATGTTTCATAAAAAATTTAAAATATCTCTAAAACACTTCTTTCCGTGCAGTATGGCCGATAAAAAATGGCAAAATATCAGCAGCTCGAGGGTGTGGCTCGGATTTCAGCAGTTTGTAAGCGTAAGGAACTCGAAAAGCGACGGAAACGGAAGTAGGAAATGTCGCCGACACGCACACGCCAAAATAAAAACGTGAATAGATCGTTGATGGGAATGGCAGAAGTAGACGTAGTTAACGCATTTCTAACGAGCCCAAAATGGGATTTGGCACAACAACACCAAAATGCTCAGTCAAACGAGATAAATTTAAGAATATTTAAAAATGTATACTAAAAAATAAAAAACAATTATAAATAAGGCTTGCTAGAATGAGTATCTGCTATCTGATTTTTTAATTGGATGAAAGTAGGCCACACAATTAGCTAAAAAGTGGCGGAAATTCTTACAAAAGTCTATCCCCGCGGCTCTAAAATGGCCAAATCCGATATTTTTTATACAGAACTAGCCCTATCTTGGCCACTACTTGGCCAAATGCCCAATGGTATACCTTTCCAGTCTTATTTCTGTTGGAAACAGTCTGAACCCCTGATTCCTACATGGTTTTCCCTTTTCTAATAGACTGCGAAATGGCCAAGATATTTCCTAAAAGGTTTTAAAAGGTTTAAAATTTGATAAAATATTTTAAATATATAATCGAAAGTAAAAGACTTTATTAGATTTGGGCCTTGTTGGGATTATGGCTATTGGTCTCGGCCCTTAACCTACAACCTGCCATTGTCCTGCTCCTGGCATCATTGACACGCAAAAAGCATGAAATATTTCCAGCATTTGTGTGTTGCCCCCCGCTCACTTTCGTTTTCGTTTTCACATTTCTGGCTTACTTAGCTGGAAGCCATTTTGCCTCCATTTTCCCACCATTTTCCCCACTATTTTCTTCCGAACGGCAGGCGAAAGCTGATTACTTTGGCACAATAGAATTCCAGAGCAGGTAACCGCAGCGAACAATGCGAAGAACTTTAAATGAATTAAATGTGCAGTCGGAAATGAATGTTTGCCGAATTAAGAATTAATGGTCGATTTAATGCTTTGTATTATGAACTTAGCCCGGTCGCCGTGTCGGTTTAAGTCCCGAAATATACGTATAATCCGGGAAAGCTGCTTAACACTTAACTTTTATTGTGATTCCGAAATATTGATACTTATTGGAGTTTGGAAAAGTTAATCACTTAAAAAAACATTGGCAAAAAGTTTTCGGGGTTTCGGGTTCTTTCGATTTTAATCTGATTGCTTTGGCTGCAAAATAAGAGTGTGTCTTATGTGGAAAGTTTCGGCTTAAATCGGCTTAAAAGATAATCATTATGTTTTTGGGGTGTTTGTGTGGAAATTCTCCGGAAAAATGTCGAGTGGAAGAAGTAGGAGTGCTTCCTAAAAAGTAAAGCCATTATGTTCTTAGAAGTGTTTAGTGTTTCAGAAGCCCCCTTGCTTAAAAATAGAAATTGAGAAACAATTTGTTTCATTGCATCTCTAGGCAAATATCCATGTTGATGTCCTGGCAAACATTCTCGTCCTTGGCATCCCTTCCAATAAGTAAACTATACATTTTTGTGTCAATACATAGATGTAAGCAGCAGATGGCAGATGGGATTCGAGTGTATTTCAAGCAAATGACAACGTAATCAAGTTCGTACGCTGACGTTGCTTTCGCTGACAAGATAAAATACACACAAGCGCAGTCCCCCAAAAGCGGAAACGGAAGTGCAGCCATTGACAGTATGGCAGTAAAAAAAAAAGATGGCGATGATGAAGCGCGTGTGTGTGTGTGTGTGGGTGTGTGTTGCAATAAATCTAATATCGCTTAATGTTGAAAGAAAGCTTTGCGTCTCAGACTTTTCCCAACTCACACACACACATGCATATCCAAAGGGGAGGGGGTGGAAAGGTCAGGGGGCTAAATCTTCACCAAAAGAGAGCAGTTTCCGTGGGTGGCTGGCAGATTGGCAACGCTCGATTGGCAATAAATTGAAATACGCGACCATAAAATCACTTAATTGCGAATTCGTGTCTCAGTCTCGCCCTCTCTTTCGTTTACCCACACCCCAGTGGCACGCTCTGTCTCTTTCCACTCAATACGGGAAGCGGCCAATTCACGTGCCCCACATTTGAGGCGCCACTGAGGTTATACCGAGGGAAATTATACAAAAGAATACATTTTAATTGATGGTTCCAATCAGAATAAATGAGTTTCCAGTATTTTATAATGAAATTTCATTTATTTTTAGTATTTTTTTTGTAGCAATTACTCTTGTAATTGATTTCTCTCAGTGTTTTTAAGGATGTAATTGCATTGCGGCTGCCACTGCCACTGGCAAACGCATTCAGCTTGTCACTCAGCGCCTTTTCCGGGGCCAGGAAAATTGAAAGATGGCGACGGAAGGGTCTGATGAGAGGGGGTGGGGGTCATTTATGGATAACTTTCACCCATTTCCTCTTCTCTCACACTTTCACTTTCACCCAATCACGATCTCACTCGCCCGCTTTTCCTGTTACTCGATGATTATGGCAAATTGATTTGTTTGCCGCGCACTTTGTGGCTTTTAAATGATGCCACACACCCATGCCCCACACTGCCACACGCACACACACACACGTGGAGAAGTGACAGCATCAACCGGAAGACAAATGAGCAATTGGCGGTTGACATTCAAAGGCGCTAAGGGCGGCGGGGCATGAAAATGTGGCCAAGTGGCAGGCAGGCTGAAGGCTGAGGCGCTCGAAGTTGCACGTTAAGATTGCGATTGGTTGCCTGTCAATATGGAGGGCCAAGGAAAAGGTAAGCGACATAAATGACAGGCCAACGAGCTTACCAATTGAGGGAAAAATGCTTACCAGATGAAGGACTTTAAATATAAGATGATTATGTTTATTATTTTTAGTATTTAAAGATGATAGATATATAAATCATTGTCTCTAGGCCTTTAAAGACAAAGTATTTGGAGAAGGATGATCTAAATAATTAGCCAACTCCTGGCCTGCCCTGGGACTTTGACAAAATCGAAGGAGAGATTAGTTCTCTCCTTGGCATTCCAAATTACTAAACATTCTTGGTCCCTTTTGTTTGCCTTTTTTGCAATTAAAGATCTGGCATGGAAACAGGAAGTTGTCATTCGCCCAGGACCTGTGATCCCAAAAGCAAACAACGGCTGACTGCTGCAGCACTCCAGAAATTTCTACCCAGTCTGACAGGTTCTGCTGACATTGGGAATAAAAAATGCGGAAAATGTAGTAATAACATACAGACCCTGGCAAGGATATGCCAGGACGTATAGAGAGAGTCGAGCAGAAGACCGAGAAGGGAGGTCGGGGGATGCAAGTTTGAAAGCCGTAAAATGCAATGCGTCACTGAGCTGAAGATTGAACTGCAAGATACACAGATACACAGATACAGATACAGATACAAATACACATACATGGGGCATACATGAGGCCCTCAAATGCAGCTGGTAACAAATTTGCACAAAAGGAGGGGGCGGCTGGGGTGGCAGGGACGATGAAAAGTTCGCGCTTTGATAAACAAATACAAATGGCGGAAGGTAAAGTCCGTAACCCGTCGCAGCAAACCGACAATCCACTAACATGCTCCAATCCCTCCACTTACTGCTTGGGTTATGCTGCGACCCCCTCCCCTTCTTAGCCCCACCCCTGCGGGCGCCCCCACTAAGCGTATGCAAAGCCATCAACGTCATGGCCCAATCCTTATCTCTGGAACGTCCCCAGCCCCGCCCTCACACCCCACACTCCTGCTGGAGAAAATGCAGTTAGAGAAATAACCTTGTGCATAATAGATATCAGTTGCCGAGCGTCTGGGTATCTGGCAGATACGTGGACCGAAAAAAATAACTCCACAGAGATACAAAACAGTGGGACTCGGAGTTAGAAATTCATTTTTGAGAAGCGCCATCTCTCGTATTATTTATTAAATGACTATTAAGTGTTAAATTATTTATAAATTATTATAATTTACTTAATGCTTTAGAAAATAAATAAATTATAAAACTCCAAGTCAATCCCTGAGATAAAAACCCATAAGATGGCTTGGGATTTGCGAAGAATACCTGAGACTGCCTGTCAGACAATGGCAACTCTATGGCTGTTTAAGCCCCAAAATATATCCCTTAATTATAATATAATTACAAACTTTCTTTCAGTGCAGTGACTGGCTTACTGGTAACTGGCAAATGGTTACTGGCAACTGGTTACTGCCACAGTTGCTTCGTTTACTGGGCACGCAGCGAACGACAAATGTAACTGTCACTTTATGCGCAGCCATTCGAGTGTGTGCGTGTGCAGTCCCCTCATCCCCTTCTTAGTCCTGTATCCTGCATCCTTTTTTATTGTATCTCTGTGCGAGATGCAAATTGCATCCACGACCTACACCAACAGCGACAGCAACGAAACTCGCATCTAGAAGACGTTTTTATTGCGTTATTCATATTTCATTTGCACCGGACCAAGGAGATGAAGGAGCAGAAGCTAAGGACTCCTTGCAGTCCTTCGGAGGAAAAACAAAACCAACACTCTGGTTGGTGGAACCAGAAGGGGCTCCCAGCTCCCTCCCTAAGTGGCTAATAAATTCCCCTCATGTACTTGGCCACTTTCTTGAGTGGCCACAAATCGCTCCGATATGGCTTAGCGTAATTGTTTTGTCAATTGTCGCAACGGCAGGACATATTTGGCCAGAAGAGTGGCAAGGACATTTAAAGGAAAGGTTCGATTATCGTTTAGGAACATATGATCTATTGATTCCCTGGCAGATTGATCGAAATTGGTTCCAAAAATTACAAAAATATGGAGTACGATTCTCCCCGTTTTTAAACTATTCGGTTTTATGATCTGGTATTCCTTAAAAAAGTTAAGCCTTTTCTAAAGGACTTTCTGGGGCTTTCTCCTCATCTCCCTTTCGGGAAATACCAAAAAAATTTATCGAAGTGGCGGCTGAAAGATTTTGATGGAGAATGGCAGAGGATGGTTCTCCGCTTGTTTCAGGGTATTCGGCACAAGGATATGATCGTCCTTCGAGAAATTATACGCTTTTTTTGGGGCAAAAAAGCCCCCACCAGCTTTATTTCTCACTTTGGGGAAACGACAAAAAGATTTATCGAAGTGGCGGCTGAAAGATTTTGATGGAGAATGATAGAGGATGGTTCTCCGCTTGTTTCAGGGTATTCGGCACAAGGATATGATCGTCCTTCGAGAAGTTATACGCTTTTTTTGGGGCAAAAAAGCCCCCACCAGCTTTATTTCTCACTTTGGGGAAACGACAAAAAGATTTATCGAAGTGGCGGCTGAAAGATTTTGATGGAGAATGATAGAGGATGGTTTTCCGCTTGTTTCAGGGTATTCGGCACAAGGATATGATCGTCCTTCGAGAAATTATACCCTTTTTTTTGGGGCAAAAAGCCCCCACCAGCTTTATTTCTCACTTTGGGGAAACGACAAAAAGACTTATCGAAGTGGCGGCTGAAAGATTTTGATGGAGAATGGCAGAGGATGGTTCTCCGCTTGTTTCAGGGTATTCGGCACAAGGATATGATCGTCCTTCGAGAAGTTATACGCTTTTTTGGGGCAAAAAAGCCCCCACCAGCTTTATTTCTCACTTTGGGGAAACGACAAAAAGATTTATCGAAGTGGCGGCTGAAAGATTTTGATGGAGAATGATAGAGGATGGTTTTCCGCTTGTTTCAGGGTATTCGGTACAAGGATATGATCGTCCTTCGAGAAGTTATACGCTTTTTTTGGGGCAAAAAGCCCCCACCAGCTTTATTTCTCACTTTGGGGAAACGACAAAAAGATTTATCGAAGTGGCGGCTGAAAGATTTTGATGGAGAATGATAGAGGATGGTTCTCCGCTTGTTTCAGGGTATTCGGCACAAGGATATGATCGTCCTTCGAGAAGTTATACGCTTTTTTTGGGGCAAAAAGCCCCCACCAGCTTTATTTCTCACTTTGGGGAAATACCAAAAAGATTTATCGAAGTGGCGGCTGAAAGATTTTGATGGAGAATGGCAGAGGATGGTTCTCCGCTTGTTTCAGGGTATTCGGCACAAGGATATGATCGTCCTTCGATAAGTTATACGCTTTTTTTGGGGCAAAAAAGCCCCCACCAGCTTTATTTCTCACTTTGGGGAAACGACAAAAAGATTTATCGAAGTGGCGGCTGAAAGATTTTGATGGAGAATGATAGAGGATGGTTCTCCGCTTGTTTCAGGGTATTCGGCACAAGGATATGATCGTCCTTCGAGAAGTTATACGCTTTTTTTGGGGCAAAAAGCCCCCACCAGCTTTATTTCTCACTTTGGGGAAACGACAAAAAGATTTATCGAAGTGGCGGCTGAAAGATTTTGATGGAGAATGATAGAGGATGGTTCTCCGCTTGTTTCAGGGTATTCGGCACAAGGATATGATCGTCCTTCGATAAGTTATACGCTTTTTTTGGGGCAAAAGCCCCCACCAGCTTTATTTCTCACTTTGGGGAAACGACAAAAAGATTTATCGAAGTGGCGGCTGAAAGATTTTGATGGAGAATGGCAGAGGATGGTTCTCCGCTTGTTTCAGGGTATTCGGCACAAGGATATGATCGTCCTTCGATAAGTTATACGCTTTTTTTGGGGCAAAAAGCCCCCACCAGCTTTATTTCTCACTTTGGGGAAACGACAAAAAGATTTATCGAAGTGGCGGCTGAAAGATTTTGATGGAGAATGATAGAGGATGGTTCTCCGCTTGTTTCAGGGTATTCGGCACAAGGATATGATCGTCCTTCGAGAAGTTATACGCTTTTTTGGGGCAAAAAGCCCCCACCAGCTTTATTTCTCACTTTGGGGAAACGACAAAAAGATTTATCGAAGTGGCGGCTGAAAGATTTTGATGGAGAATGATAGAGGATGGTTCTCCGCTTGTTTCAGGGTATTCGGCACAAGGATATGATCGTCCTTCGAGAAGTTATACGCTTTTTTGGAGGCAAAAAGCCCCCACCAGCTTTATTTCTCACTTTGGGGAAACGACAAAAAGATTTATCGAAGTGGCGGCTGAAAGATTTTGATGGAGAATGATAGAGGATGGTTCTCCGCTTGTTTCAGGGTATTCGGCACAAGGATATGATCGTCCTTCGAGAAGTTATACGCTTTTTTTGGGGCAAAAAGCCCCCACCAGCTTTATTTCTCACTTTGGGGAAACGACAAAAAGACTTATCGAAGTGGCGGCTGAAAGATTTTGATGGAGAATGATAGAGGATGGTTTTCCGCTTGTTTCAGGGTATTCGGCACAAGGATATGATCGTCCTTCGAGAAATTATACGCTTTTTTGGGGCAAAAAGCCCCCACCAGCTTTATTTCTCACTTTGGGGAAACGACAAAAAGACTTATCGAAGTGGCAGCTGAAAGATTTTGATGGAGAATGATAGAGGATGGTTTTCCGCTTGTTTCAGGGTATTCGGCACAAGGATATGATCGTCCTTCGAGAAATTATACGCTTTTTTTGGGGCAAAAAGCCCCCACCAGCTTTATTTCTCACTTTGGGGAAACGACAAAAAGACTTATCGAAGTGGCGGCTGAAAGATTTTGATGGAGAATGATAGAGGATGGTTTTCCGCTTGTTTCAGGGTATTCGGTACAAGGATATGATCGTCCTTCGAGAAGTTATACGCTTTTTTGGGGGCAAAAAGCCCCCACCAGCTTTATTTCTCACTTTGGGGAAACGACAAAAAGATTTATCGAAGTGGCGGCTGAAAGATTTTGATGGAGAATGATAGAGGATGGTTTTCCGCTTGTTTCAGGGTATTCGGTAAAAGGATATGATCGTCCTTCGAGAAGTTATACGCTTTTTTTGGGGCAAAAAGCCCCCACCAGCTTTATTTCTCACTTTGGGGAAACGACAAAAAGACTTATCGAAGTAACGGCTGAAAGATTTTGATGGAGAATGATAGAGGATGGTTTTCCGCTTGTTTCAGGGTATTCGGCACAAGGATATGATCGTCCTTCGAGAAATTATACGCTTTTTTTGGGGCAAAAAGCCCCCACCAGCTTTATTTCTCACTTTGGGGAAACGACAAAAAGACTTATCGAAGTGGCGGCTGAAAGATTTTGATGGAGAATGATAGAGGATGGTTTTCCGCTTGTTTCAGGGTATTCGGCACAAGGATATGATCGTCCTTCGAGAAATTATACGCTTTTTTTGGGGCAAAAAGCCCCCACCAGCTTTATTTCTCACTTTGGGGAAACGACAAAAAGACTTATCGAAGTGGCGGCTGAAAGATTTTGATGGATAATGATAGAGGATGGTTTTCCGCTTGTTTCAGGGTATTCGGTACAAGGATATGATCGTCCTTCGAGAAGTTATACGCTTTTTTTGGGGGCAAAAAGCCCCCACCAGCTTTATTTCTCACTTTGGGGAAACGACAAAAAGATTTATCGAAGTGGCGGCTGAAAGATTTTGATGGAGAATGATAGAGGATGGTTTTCCGCTTGTTTCAGGGTATTCGGCACAAGGATATGATCGTCCTTCGAGAAATTATACCCTTTTTTTGGGGCAAAAAGCCCCCACCAGCTTTATTTCTCACTTTGGGGAAACGACAAAAAGATTTATCGAAGTGGCGGCTGAAAGATTTTGATGGAGAATGATAGAGGATGGTTTTCCGCTTGTTTCAGGGTATTCGGTAAAAGGATATGATCGTCCTTCGAGAAGTTATACGCTTTTTTTGGGGCAAAAAGCCCCCACCAGCTTTATTTCTCACTTTGGGGAAACGACAAAAAGACTTATCGAAGTGGCGGCTGAAAGATTTTGATGGAGAATGGCAGAGGATGGTTCTCCGCTTGTTTCAGGGTATTCGGCACAAGGATATGATCGTCCTTCGAGAAGTTATACGCTTTTTTTGGGGCAAAAAGCCCCCACCAGCTTTATTTCTCACTTTGGGGAAACGACAAAAAGATTTATCGAAGTGGCGGCTGAAAGATTTTGATGGAGAATGATAGAGGATGGTTTTCCGCTTGTTTCAGGGTATTCGGCACAAGGATATGATCGTCCTTCGAGAAATTATACGCTTTTTTTGGGGCAAAAAGCCCCCACCAGCTTTATTTCTCACTTTGGGGAAACGACAAAAAGATTTATCGAAGTGGCGGCTGAAAGATTTTGATGGAGAATGATAGAGGATGGTTTTCCGCTTGTTTCAGGGTATTCGGTAAAAGGATATGATCGTCCTTCGAGAAGTTATACGCTTTTTTTGGGGCAAAAAGCCCCCACCAGCTTTATTTCTCACTTTGGGGAAACGACAAAAAGATTTATCGAAGTGGCGGCTGAAAGATTTTGATGGAGAATGATAGAGGATGGTTTTCCGCTTGTTTCAGGGTATTCGGTACAAGGATATGATCGTCCTTCGAGAAGTTATACGCTTTTTTTGGGGCAAAAAAGCCCCCACCAGCTTTATTTCTCACTTTGGGGAAACGACAAAAAGACTTATCGAAGTGGCGGCTGAAAGATTTTGATGGAGAATGATAGAGGATGGTTTTCCGCTTGTTTCAGGGTATTCGGTACAAGGATATGATCGTCCTTCGAGAAGTTATACGCTTTTTTTGGGGGCAAAAAGCCCCCACCAGCTTTATTTCTCACTTTGGGGAAACGACAAAAAGATTTATCGAAGTGGCGGCTGAAAGATTTTGATGGAGAATGATAGAGGATGGTTTTCCGCTTGTTTCAGGGTATTCGGTACAAGGATATGATCGTCCTTCGAGAAGTTATACGCTTTTTTTGGGGCAAAAAGCCCCCACCAGCTTTATTTCTCACTTTGGGGAAACGACAAAAAGATTTATCGAAGTGGCGGCTGAAAGATTTTTGATGGAGAATGATAGAGGATGGTTTTCCGCTTGTTTCAGGGTATTCGGTACAAGGATATGATCGTCCTTCGAGAAGTTATACGCTTTTTTTGGGGCAAAAAGCCCCCACCAGCTTTATTTCTCACTTTGGGGAAACGACAAAAAGACTTATCGAAGTGGCGGCTGAAAGATTTTGATGGAGAATGATAGAGGATGGTTTTCCGCTTGTTTCAGGGTATTCGGTACAAGGATATGATCGTCCTTCGAGAAGTTATACGCTTTTTTTTGGGGCAAAAAGCCCCCACCAGCTTTATTTCTCACTTTGGGGAAACGACAAAAAGATTTATCGAAGTGGCGGCTGAAAGATTTTGATGGAGAATGATAGAGGATGGTTTTCCGCTTGTTTCAGGGTATTCGGTACAAGGATATGATCGTCCTTCGAGAAGTTATACGCTTTTTTTGGGGCAAAAAGCCCCCACCAGCTTTATTTCTCACTTTGGGGAAACGACAAAAAGACTTATCGAAGTGGCGGCTGAAAGATTTTGATGGAGAATGATAGAGGATGGTTTTCCGCTTGTTTCAGGGTATTCGGTACAAGGATATGATCGTCCTTCGAGAAGTTATACGCTTTTTTTGGGGCAAAAAGCCCCCACCAGCTTTATTTCTCACTTTGGGGAAACGACAAAAAGATTTATCGAAGTGGCGGCTGAAAGATTTTGATGGAGAATGATAGAGGATGGTTTTCCGCTTGTTTCAGGGTATTCGGTAAAAGGATATGATCGTCCTTCGAGAAGTTATACGCTTTTTTTGGGGCAAAAAGCCCCCACCAGCTTTATTTCTCACTTTGGGGAAACGACAAAAAGATTTATCGAAGTGGCGGCTGAAAGATTTTGATGGAGAATGATAGAGGATGGTTTTCCGCTTGTTTCAGGGTATTCGGTACAAGGATATGATCGTCCTTCGAGAAATTATACGCTTTTTTTTGGGGCAAAAAGCCCCCACCAGCTTTATTTCTCACTTTGGGGAAACGACAAAAAGACTTATCGAAGTGGCGGCTGAAAGATTTTGATGGAGAATGATAGAGGATGGTTTTCCGCTTGTTTCAGGGTATTCGGTACAAGGATATGATCGTCCTTCGAGAAGTTATACGCTTTTTTTGGGGCAAAAAGCCCCCACCAGCTTTATTTCTCACTTTGGGGAAACGACAAAAAGATTTATCGAAGTGGCGGCTGAAAGATTTTGATGGAGAATGATAGAGGATGGTTTTCCGCTTGTTTCAGGGTATTCGGTACAAGGATATGATCGTCCTTCGAGAAGTTATACGCTTTTTTTGGGGCAAAAAGCCCCCACCAGCTTTATTTCTCACTTTGGGGAAACGACAAAAAGACTTATCGAAGTGGCGGCTGAAAGATTTTGATGGAGAATGATAGAGGATGGTTCTCCGCTTGTTTCAGGGTATTCGGCACAAGGATATGATCGTCCTTCGAGAAATTATACGCTTTTTTTGGGGCAAAAAGCCCCCACCAGCTTTATTTCTCACTTTGGGGAAACGACAAAAAGATTTATCGAAGTGGCGGCTGAAAGATTTTGATGTAGAATGATAGAGGATGGTTTTCCGCTTGTTTCAGGGTATTCGGCACAAGGATATGATCGTCCTTCGAGAAGTTATACGCTTTTTTTGGGGCAAAAAGCCCCCACCAGCTTTATTTCTCACTTTGGGGAAACGACAAAAAGATTTATCGAAGTGGCGGCTGAAAGATTTTGATGGAGAATGATAGAGGATGGTTTTCCGCTTGTTTCAGGGTATTCGGTAAAAGGATATGATCGTCCTTCGAGAAGTTATACGCTTTTTTTGGGGCAAAAAGCCCCCACCAGCTTTATTTCTCACTTTGGGGAAACGACAAAAAGATTTATCGAAGTGGCGGCTGAAAGATTTTGATGGAGAATGATAGAGGATGGTTTTCCGCTTGTTTCAGGGTATTCGGCACAAGGATATGATCGTCCTTCGAGAAGTTATACGCTTTTTTTGGGGCAAAAAGCCCCCACCAGCTTTATTTCTCACTTTGGGGAAACGACAAAAAGATTTATCGAAGTGGCGGCTGAAAGATTTTGATGGAGAATGATAGAGGATGGTTTTCCGCTTGTTTCAGGGTATTCGGCACAAGGATATGATCGTCCTTCGAGAAATTATACGCTTTTTTTGGGGCAAAAAGCCCCCACCAGCTTTATTTCTCACTTTGGGGAAACGACAAAAAGATTTATCGAAGTGGCGGCTGAAAGATTTTGATGGAGAATGATAGAGGATGGTTTTCCGCTTGTTTCAGGGTATTCGGTACAAGGATATGATCGTCCTTCGAGAAGTTATACGCTTTTTTTGGGGCAAAAAGCCCCCACCAGCTTTATTTCTCACTTTGGGGAAACGACAAAAAGACTTATCGAAGTGGCGGCTGAAAGATTTTGATGGAGAATGATAGAGGATGGTTCTCCGCTTGTTTCAGGGTATTCGGCACAAGGATATGATCGTCCTTCGAGAAATTATACGCTTTTTTTGGGGCAAAAAGCCCCCACCAGCTTTATTTCTCACTTTGGGGAAACGACAAAAAAATTTATCGAAGTGGCGGCTGAAAGATTTTGATGGAGAATGATAGAGGATGGTTTTCCGCTTGTTTCAGGGTATTCGGTACAAGGATATGATCGTCCTTCGAGAAGTTATACGCTTTTTTTTGGGGCAAAAAAGCCCCCACCAGCTTTATTTCTCACTTTGGGGAAACGACAAAAAGATTTATCGAAGTGGCGGCTGAAAGATTTTGATGGAGAATGGCAGAGGATGGTTCTCCGCTTGTTTCAGGGTATTCGGCACAAGGATATGATCGTCCTTCGATAAGTTATACGCTTTTTTTGGGGCAAAAAGCCCCCACCAGCTTTATTTCTCACTTTGGGGAAACGACAAAAAGATTTATCGAAGTGGCGGCTGAAAGATTTTGATGGAGAATGATAGAGGATGGTTTTCCGCTTGTTTCAGGATATTCGGCACAAGGATATGATCGTCCTTCGAGAAATTATACGCTTTTTTTGGGGCAAAAAGCCCCCACCAGCTTTATTTCTCACTTTGGGGAAACGACAAAAAGATTTATCGAAGTCGCGGCTGAAAGATTTTGATGGAGAATGATAGAGGATGGTTTTCCGCTTGTTTCAGGGTATTCGGTAAAAGGATATGATCGTCCTTCGAGAAGTTATACGCTTTTTTTGGGGCAAAAAGCCCCCACCAGCTTTATTTCTCACTTTGGGGAAACGACAAAAAGATTTATCGAAGTGGCGGCTGAAAGATTTTGATGGAGAATGATAGAGGATGGTTTTCCGCTTGTTTCAGGGTATTCGGTACAAGGATATGATCGTCCTTCGAGAAGTTATACGCTTTTTTTGGGGCAAAAAGCCCCCACCAGCTTTATTTCTCACTTTGGGGAAACGACAAAAAGACTTATCGAAGTGGCGGCTGAAAGATTTTGATGGAGAATGATAGAGGATGGTTCTCCGCTTGTTTCAGGGTATTCGGCACAAGGATATGATCGTCCTTCGAGAAATTATACGCTTTTTTTGGGGCAAAAAGCCCCCACCAGCTTTATTTCTCACTTTGGGGAAACGACAAAAAGATTTATCGAAGTGGCGGCTGAAAGATTTTGATGGAGAATGATAGAGGATGGTTTTCCGCTTGTTTCAGGGTATTCGGTACAAGGATATGATCGTCCTTCGAGAAGTTATACGCTTTTTTTGGGGCAAAAAGCCCCCACCAGCTTTATTTCTCACTTTGGGGAAATACCAAAAAGATTTATCGAAGTGGCGGCTGAAAGATTTTGATGGAGAATGATAGAGGATGGTTTTCCGCTTGTTTCAGGGTATTCGGTACAAGGATATGATCGTCCTTCGAGAAGTTATACGCTTTTTTTGGGGCAAAAAGCCCCCACCAGCTTTATTTCTCACTTTGGGGAAATACCAAAAGATTTATCGAAGTGGCGGCTGAAAGATTTTGATGGAGAATGGCAGAGGATGGTTCTCCGCTTGTTTCAGGGTATTCGGCACAAGGATATGATCGTCCTTCGATAAGTTATACGCTTTTTTTGGGGCAAAAAGCCCCCACCAGCTTTATTTCTCACTTTGGGGAAATACCAAAAAGATTTATCGAAGTGGCGGCTGAAAGATTTTGATGGAGAATGGCAGAGGATGGTTCTCCGCTTGTTTCAGGGTATTCGGCACAAGGATATGATCGTCCTTCGATAAGTTATACGCTTTTTTTGGGGCAAAAAGCCCCCACCAGCTTTATTTCTCACTTTGGGGAAAGGACAAAAAGATTTATCGAAGTGGCGGCTGAAAGATTTTGATGGAGAATGGCAGAGGATGGTTCTCCGCTTGTTTCAGGGTATTCGGCACAAGGATATGATCGTCCTTCGATAAGTTATACGCTTTTTTTGGGGCAAAAAGCCCCCACCAGCTTTATTTCTCACTTTGGGGAAACGACAAAAAGATTTATCGAAGTGGCGGCTGAAAGATTTTGATGGAGAATGATAGAGGATGGTTTTCCGCTTGTTTCAGGATATTCGGCACAAGGATATGATCGTCCTTCGAGAAATTATACGCTTTTTTTGGGGCAAAAAGCCCCCACCAGCTTTATTTCTCACTTTGGGGAAACGACAAAAAGATTTATCGAAGTGGCGGCTGAAAGATTTTGATGGAGAATGATAGAGGATGGTTTTCCGCTTGTTTCAGGATATTCGGCACAAGGATATGATCGTCCTTCGAGAAATTATACGCTTTTTTTGGGGCAAAAAGCCCCCACCAGCTTTATTTCTCACTTTGGGGAAACGACAAAAAGATTTATCGAAGTGGCGGCTGAAAGATTTTGATGGAGAATGATAGAGGATGGTTTTCCGCTTGTTTCAGGGTATTCGGTACAAGGATATGATCGTCCTTCGAGAAGTTATACGCTTTTTTTGGGGCAAAAAGCCCCCACCAGCTTTATTTCTCACTTTGGGGAAATACCAAAAAGATTTATCGAAGTGGCGGCTGAAAGATTTTGATGGAGAATGGCAGAGGATGGTTCTCCGCTTGTTTCAGGGTATTCGGCACAAGGATATGATCGTCCTTCGATAAGTTATACGCTTTTTTTGGGGCAAAAAAGCCCCCACCAGCTTTATTTCTCACTTTGGGGAAACGACAAAAAGATTTATCGAAGTGGCGGCTGAAAGATTTTGATGGAGAATGGCAGAGGATGGTTCTCCGCTTGTTTCAGGGTATTCGGCACAAGGATATGATCGTCCTTCGATAAGTTATACGCTTTTTTTGGGGCAAAAAGCCCCCACCAGCTTTATTTCTCACTTTGGGGAAATACCAAAAAGATTTATCGAAGTGGCGGCTGAAAGATTTTGATGGAGAATGATAGAGGATGGTTTTCCGCTTGCTTCAGGGTATTCGGTACAAGGATATGATCGTCCTTCGAGAAGTTATACGCTTTTTTTGGGGCAAGAAGCCCCCACCAGCTTTATTTCTCACTTTGGGGAAACGACAAAAAGATTTATCGAAGTGGCGGCTGAAAGATTTTGATGGAGAATGATAGAGGATGGTTTTCCGCTTGTTTCAGGGTATTCGGCACAAGGATATGATCGTCCTTCGAGAAGTTATATGCTTTTTTTGGGGCAAAAAGCCCCCACCAGCTTTATTTCTCACTTTGGGGAAACGACAAAAAGATTTATCGAAGTGGCGGCTGAAAGATTTTGATGGAGAATGATAGAGGATGGTTTTCCGCTTGTTTCAGGATATTCGGCACAAGGATATGATCGTCCTTCGAGAAATTATACCCTTTTTTTTGGGGCAAAAAGCCCCCACCAGCTTTATTTCTCACTTTGGGGAAACGACAAAAAGATTTATCGAAGTGGCGGCTGAAAGATTTTGATGGAGAATGATAGAGGATGGTTTTCCGCTTGTTTCAGGGTATTCGGCACAAGGATATGATCGTCCTTCGAGAAGTTATACGCTTTTTTTGGGGCAAAAAGCCCCCACCAGCTTTATTTCTCACTTTGGGGAAACGACAAAAAGACTTATCGAAGTGGCGGCTGAAAGATTTTGATGGAGAATGATAGAGGATGGTTTTCCGCTTGTTTCAGGGTATTCGGTACAAGGATATGATCGTCCTTCGAGAAGTTATACGCTTTTTTTGGGGCAAAAAGCCCCCACCAGCTTTATTTCTCACTTTGGGGAAACGACAAAAAGACTTATCGAAGTGGCGGCTGAAAGATTTTGATGGAGAATGATAGAGGATGGTTTTCCGCTTGTTTCAGGGTATTCGGTACAAGGATATGATCGTCCTTCGAGAAGTTATACGCTTTTTTTGGGGCAAAAAGCCCCCACCAGCTTTATTTCTCACTTTGGGGAAATACCAAAAAGATTTATCGAAGTGGCGGCTGAAAGATTTTGATGGAGAATGGCAGAGGATGGTTTTCCGCTTGTTTCAGGGTATTCGGTACAAGGATATGATCGTCCTTCGAGAAGTTATACGCTTTTTTTGGGGCAAAAAGCCCCCACCAGCTTTATTTCTCACTTTGGGGAAACGACAAAAAGATTTATCGAAGTGGCGGCTGAAAGATTTTGATGGAGAATGATAGAGGATGGTTTTCCGCTTGTTTCAGGGTATTCGGCACAAGGATATGATCGTCCTTCGAGAAATTATACGCTTTTTTTGGGGCAAAAAGCCCCCACCAGCTTTATTTCTTTCTTTGGGGAAACGACAAAAAGACTTATCGAAGTGGCGGCTGAAAGATTTTGATGGAGAATGATAGAGGATGGTTTTCCGCTTGTTTCAGGGTATTCGGCACAAGGATATGATCGTCCTTCGAGAAGTTATACGCTTTTTTTGGGGCAAAAAGCCCCCACCAGCTTTATTTCTCACTTTGGGGAAACGACAAAAAGACTTATCGAAGTGGCGGCTGAAAGATTTTGATGGAGAATGATAAAGGATGGTTCTCCGCTTGTTTCAGGGTATTCGGCACAAGGATATGATTGTCCTTCGAGAAATTATACGCTTTTTTTGGGGCAAAAAGCCCCCACCAACTTTATTTCTCACTTTGGGGAAACGACAAAAAGACTTATCGAAGTGGCGGCTGAAAGATTTTGATGGAGAATGATAGAGGATGGTTTTCCGCTTGTTTCAGGGTATTCGGCACAAGGATATGATCGTCCTTCGAGAAATTATACGCTTTTTTTGGGGCAAAAAGCCCCCACCAGCTTTATTTCTCACTTTGGGGAAACGACAAAAAGACTTATCGAAGTGGCGGCTGAAAGATTTTGATGGAGAATGATAGAGGATGGTTTTCCGCTTGTTTCAGGGTATTCGGCACAAGGATATGATCGTCCTTCGAGAAATTATACGCTTTTTTTGGGGCAAAAAGCCCCCACCAGCTTTATTTCTCACTTTGGGGAAACGACAAAAAGACTTATCGAAGTGGCGGCTGAAAGATTTTGATGGAGAATGATAGAGGATGGTTTTCCGCTTGTTTCAGGGTATTCGGCACAAGGATATGATCGTCCTTCGAGAAATTATACGCTTTTTTTGGGGCAAAAAGCCCCCACCAGCTTTATTTCTCACTTTGGGGAAACGACAAAAAGACTTATCGAAGTGGCGGCTGAAAGATTTTGATGGAGAATGATAGAGGATGGTTTTCCGCTTGTTTCAGGGTATTCGGCACAAGGATATGATCGTCCTTCGAGAAATTATCGTCAAAAGATCGTCAAAAAGACTTATCGAAGTGGCGGCTGAAAGATTTTGATGGAGAATGATAGAGGATGGTTTTCCGCTTGTTTCAGGGTATTCGGCACAAGGATATGATCGTCCTTCGAGAAATTATACGCTTTTTTTGGGGCAAAAAGCCCCCACCAGCTTTATTTCTCACTTTGGGGAAACGACAAAAAGACTTATCGAAGTGGCGGCTGAAAGATTTTGATGGAGAATGATAGAGGATGGTTTTCCGCTTGTTTCAGGGTATTCGGCACAAGGATATGATCGTCCTTCGAGAAATTATACGCTTTTTTTGGGGCAAAAAGCCCCCACCAGCTTTATTTCTCACTTTGGGGAAACGACAAAAAGACTTATCGAAGTGGCGGCTGAAAGATTTTGATGGAGAATGATACAGGATGGTTTTCCGCTTGTTTCAGGGTATTCGGCACAAGGATATGATCGTCCTTCGAGAAATTATACGCTTTTTTTGGGGCAAAAAGCCCCCACCAGCTTTATTTCTCACTTTGGGGAAACGACAAAAAGACTTATCGAAGTGGCGGCTGAAAGATTTTGATGGAGAATGATAGAGGATGGTTCTCCGCTTGTTTCAGAGTATTCGGCACAAGGATATGATCGTCCTTCGATAAGTTATACGCTTTTTTTGGGGCAAAAAGCCCCCACCAGCTTTATTTCTCACTTTGGGGAAACGACAAAAAGATTTATCGAAGTGGCGGCTGAAAGATTTTGATGGAGAATGATAGAGGATGGTTTTCCGCTTGTTTCAGGGTATTCGGCACAAGGATATGATCGTCCTTCGAGAAGTTATACGCTTTTTTTGGGGCAAAAAGCCCCCACCAGCTTTATTTCTCATTTTGGGGAATCGACAAAAAAATTTATCGAAGTGGCGGGTGAAAGATTTTGATGGCGAATGTTAGAGGATGGTTCTCCGCTTGTTTCAGGGTATTCGGCACAAGGATATGATCGTCCTTCGAGCGGCAATAAAATACCCTGTTATAGTCCTGAGATATTTATTTGAATATACTTCGAGCAATATGTTAGATACTTTGGCTTCCCTGAGGAAGAATGCATCATTTTTGCGCAAATCCTGTCCGAATCAAATCCGTAAGTCTCGACCCTCTGAGCCCCTCCCCCCGCTGTTTGTTATTATTTTTTAATCCCTCCACTTTCCATTAAAAGTTGCGAAATGCATTTTGCCCCAAAGTGAAATATTCCATTAATTTACGGCGATCAGTAGCTCCGCAGGACTTCCACGGAGAGTGACTGCCCGAGTGAGTGGTGGATAAGGGAGGGGAGGGAGAAACCACTTAACGGAAACTGGAAGCTGACCAATGGCACTCCACCCCCGTCTACAAGCCCCTGTACAGTGGTCCCTGCCTGGAAATAACCAACCTCAAACCGGCAGTCATTCGAACCTCAGCTTCTGGCTTCTGACCCCGCCAGCATTGACACGAAACACGGACACCTTGATGCGGTTGTGGAGTGGCGAGGGGGATGGGTGGGGGGACGGAGAGGTGTGCGGGGAAGGGACGGAGTCCTGCCTGAATTGCAGGCTGCAGGATGCCTCGGGGCGTTGGCCTGGGTGTGAGTGGCGTGCTTATGAGTTCATGAAATGCTCTTTGAATATGCATGAGGCCCTAAGGAGCGCTGAGTGCTGCTCCGGCCGAGGAGCTTCTCGCTCATCGTCCTGCACCCTCCCCACTCTGACTTCGTCCTTAGTCGGTGAGTTCCTGCAGGCCAGGATTTCAGCTGTTTTTGGCTTGGCGGTGATTTCGGCCACGGCCCATGAAAGTAGTCAACACTTTTTTAGGCATTGCACTTGAAGGAAGATTTTGGGCATTTTTTTTAAGGATATTTATAAAGATTTTATAATAATTATTAATTTTTCTCCCTAAACCTTACTTTTTAAATGACTTTATGCTTTTAGTTACTTTATTTTTTAGACTTCAAATGGGTTATTTTTAATTTAGAAACGATAGAGGTGGAGGTTTCTTATAGAAACTGTCCTTAAGAAGATCCTTAAGAAGGTCCTTAAGCTTTTGGATAAAAATATTTGATTCTTTAAGATTTGTGCAAAAAAAAGGACTAGAATTTTCTTGAAGTGTAGACTTATTCCACTGACCCTTGTCGCTGGACCGGCAAACGAAGAGAGTCCAAATTAAATTAAAGTGGCTAAGTTGGCCTGGGGAAATTATGGGAAATATTTAAGCGGGAACTCTTAGTTGAAATGCCCGAGGGCCAGAATCAGAACCAGGACCTGGGCCAGGACAACGTCTAGGCCAGGACCAAGAACTTTCTCACTCAAAAGTAGAAAATAATAAAAATAAGAAGAAAAAAATACTGAAATGAGCCACAAATCCTGGTGCCAAGTGTTTCTAGGATCTTGTCTTTGGGAGAGTGATCCCTGGGAATATTTCGGTTCATAGTTTGAAACAAAAACTTGAAGGAACTTCTTGACTTTGGGCGATTGGCATTCAGAGTTTTGTTTTATGCAAGAAGGGTTAATGCAACAAAAGGCAGCGGCACAAGGCACAAAGGCATAAGCCGCTAGGCAAATGCGCCAGAAGTGGCAGGTGTGGCAGGTAAGCCTGGTGGGGCGGGCGAGGCAG
Source organism: Drosophila monieri (assembly GCA_035047585.1). Classification (NCBI taxonomy): domain Eukaryota; kingdom Metazoa; phylum Arthropoda; class Insecta; order Diptera; family Drosophilidae; genus Drosophila; species Drosophila monieri. Next base: position 4,705,929 of record JAWNPJ010000061.1, on the reverse strand, counting down.
GTGTTGCAGTTGATTCTCTGGCGGATTGCTCGCAAATATATTCACACATATGCACAGCAGATATGAAAAATGCATGAGTTTGGGGGGCTAGAAAGTGGGAGGCCAGGTGGCAGGTACAGTGCGTCTCATAAGTGAAGTGCTTAGAGTTTTGTGATGAAATATAATATATTTTATATAGATCTTTAAAGATTTGTAATCAGAAGAGCTTTTAAAATAATTTCGATTACAATGGCAACCCTTAGTGATCTACAGACCTGGCAGCTCTCTCAATTATCGATAGTTTCTTTCCAGAACAGAAACATAACGATCTTTTTAAACAAATATTAATTAATATATTTATATTTATTTATTTGTGAACCAATAAGAATACTCTAAAATCCTATAATCTTTTACTTTTTCTAATGTAGACTCTCTTTTTAGAGACACTGTATCATATGAAAGGACTTTCTTGCTTCTCCGAGTTGTCGTCTAAAAAGCAAATTGCATAAAATCAGCCTAAGAGCTGGCAGCATGCAACTTTTATTTTCTTTTGAGGGGGGGTATCCATATATTACAAATTTATAAACCAACTCACACATACGTACATGCACACACACATATATTATATAAAAATATATTTGTATTTTTTTACTCTTTGTGTGAAAAGTGAAAAAAAGGACAAGAAATGCTAGTAAATAAATAACTGAGAAGGAAATTTCAACTTGAAGATAAATGCAATTTTCAGCAGAAGCAGGAAGAACATCAACAACAATAAAAAGAAAATGGAGTACAAATGATGGCGGCGAATAAGAAGAAGAAGAAGACGGAGAAGAACAAGAAGTAGAAGAAGAAGCAGCAGAGCGCTTTGCCATTTCCGGTTAAGTCAGTTCTTCCTCTACTTTTCGCTTCTTTAGCTTCTGCAGGTTTTCTACATTATTCTTAATATTATTTTTTTTTTTTTTTATTTTTGTTATATGCATTTTTTATTTTCCTTTCCTGTGTCCTTTGCGGTTTGTTGTCTTACTTCCTTTTTCTGGCCTGGCGAAAATTCCTTTGTCCCGGCTTAAAAAATTCCCAGTGTCTGACATTTATTTTTTGCAGAAATACAGTCAAGAGAATTTGGTAAAAAATCAATTAAATAATATTTAAAAATAAATAAGAAAATGAAACTATTTCGCAAGAAGATTAAAGCTTATATATCTTTATATTATTTTAACAAATGTTTTAAAAATTGATTTCTGTAAAGAAATATTCCTTGTGTAGTCTGGCACTTTGGCAAACTCATTTGGCAAACTGGCCAGCATTAATGTTGGCCGGGAAAGTGAACCGGGCTAAAACGAATGAAAAAATGGCAACAGCAACTGCAACTGAAACAGCGACAACAACTTCATTTATCAAAACACTCGCTGCCATTTGTCCCTGAGGGCATGGAGAGGGGGGCTGGTGGTTGAGTTGTGGAGGTGACAGGACACCCACTACAGCCACGCCCCCATCTCCCTTCCTGGGCCCAAGTCAAATAGCCAACTAACCCAATTCTTGGCCCAAAATGACACTTTTAGACATTCCAAGGCCTTTTTGCAGTTTCAGTCTTAATACTTTCTAAAGTATTTAGATCATTAATTCTTTAAAATATTTTTTAAAATTAAACAGCCTTAAAGATCAGTGTTGGGCAGCGTCAAAGGGCAACCGATAGTATCTTATCGATAGTGAGTAATCGTTAGCCACGGCGATAGTCAAGAAGAAAGCTTATTTCATCAGTCCATTTCCCCATAACACATTTAGTTAAAAATAAACAATAATTCTTAAAGAAATTCCACAAAAATCAAGGAATCCATGACTTTTTGTTGTACCTACAAGTAGTCCATGGAATCGAACCTGTCAGATCCCAATTCCGAGGCAGTTGTGAGATTTTGTGAAAAGTTCATTCCAACTCCAGCATTCCTACTGCTCACATCGAGAATCGCACAATCACTTCAATATTTCTAAAACAGTAACATATATTTTTGGTGAATAAAATTCTAAAAAATTCTAATTAAAAAAAAAGATAACATTCAAAATTATTTTTCTAATCAAACCTCTATTTTTAGACGGTTTATAGATACTTTCGCACAATTTGTACAAGAAACTGATTGGAATCATGTCGGACACATCGTTGCCAAAGGACAAGAAGGACGAGTCTGAGCAGCCGGAGCAGAAGAACGAATTGAATGAGTCGGTGGACAACGCCTCGGCCCAGGAATCGGCTGAGAGCACTCTGAGCCCGACCTCGCAAGCGGGAACTTCAAAATCTGATACGTCGGTAAAGGACACCTCGTTGTTCTCCGAGAACGGAGAACCACCATGCAAGCGCAGGAAGGGAGTCCCGCTCGAGCGACAGATTCTAAGCCAGGCTGACTTCAAAGCCATGGTCGAGACGATGTGCCACAAGTTGAAGACGCTGCGTGACGAGAGTTCAGAGGATGATGAAGACGATCAGAACCAGAACAAGGACGATGTCATGGTCATAGACGATAACCAGACTGATCAGACAGTCCTTAATGACCAGACGCTGCCAAGCGACCAGACTGACCAGAACGAGGAAGCCGACAGTGACCCGACCGACGAACCAAACGCCGAACCGACCACCGACTCTAACGGAGAACCGACCAGCAACCCAATAAGTGACGCCAACAACGACCCGAACGGCGACACTGAAGAGGTGACCCAGGAACAGGCCCAGGAGGAGGCAGAGAGCCGGCCACAGCACGATCGCGTGTACTTGAGTGTCGTAACTGATCACAAAAGAGTACACAAGTTTCGTGTTAATGTCTCAACTAAAATGGCCAAACTGATGGGGGCTTACAGCCTGCACACCGGTATACCCCTGGAGGCGTTCCAGTTCTTCTACCGCGGCAAGCCCGTCCACAAACACGACACTGCCTCCTCCCTGGGCCTGGGATGGGGCGACTTCATCGACTCCCAGACTAACCAGGACCTACCGCAGGACGCAAACAAAGACAAAGACAAGGACCAGGACCAGGACCAAGACCAAGACCAAGACTAACTTCAACTGCCATTAGATATTCCATAAAATATACAATACACTCTACCGCTAAATTGGATCATGCCCTCCGGACCGCTGGTCCCTCACTGCCTCTAGTGTCCGGATTTGGTGGAAGGATGTCCTCACTCTTCTATCAACGGGCTCCGCAGTTATGTAAACGACTTCTTCAGCAACAATAAACACTAAACAGATTGGAAATTAATTTTTAATGTGTATTTGGGCTTATAATTGGCCATGGAGGTGCTTATTGGTTCTCAATTATTAAAATACTTGGAAGTTGTTGAATTAAAAATGGAATTTATTATGGAAATAAATTGTCAACCAAATTGGCAATAAGATAAAAGCATGCTTTCGTAGAGTTATTGGTCCTTGGTCTTAAAAAATGGTCAACTAGTTTAGATTTTAGAACTATTTACTAACTAAAAGTCCAAGTAATATTATTTTAAAAAGCACCTCTCATAAAATGCCATAAATATTCTCTAAGAGTGTCCCTTGAAAAGAGCAAAGTATTCTCTTAATTCTTAAATGAAAAAATAACAAAAAACCCATTAAATTATTTCAAAAAAATCCCCCATCAAGTCATCCATGGATTAAAAAGTTTTACCTCAAAGCAATCCATGAAATCCAAATCTGTCTTCCAAATTCTCAGCGCCCTGGGACACAGCTCCCTCAGAGCTCAGTCTCACACTTAGGTTCGTAGTGTTTAATACCCAGCTAGAGGACACAACTACACACCGACACACACATCGAGTTTTGGTACAAAAAAAATATATATTTTTTAATTTGTAAACATTTTTGAAAACCCTTTCGGCAAACTCTATAATGTCCGTGCCACCTTTGGGCAAAACGGTCGGCAAGTCGGTAGCGTCTTCATCCAAGACGCAGGAAAAGCAGTCCTCGCAAGCCACCGCATCGGGATCCTCCAAGGAATCGCCAGAGTCTCCAGTCCACCTAGCCTCGGATGCCCCAAGCCCGAACACAGCCATCGACGAGGAGGAATCCAGGCAGTTGACGGTTCCCCGGCCTTCGTTCACGACCGTCCGCGACTTATTGAATCAACCGACGAGTCAAACCCAAGCCAGTTCCGAACAGGACGAGCCATCGGAGGCGGAGCACGTCTATGTGAAGGTCCTGGGCGATCAGACGACCTTCCACCGCTTCCAGATCAAGGCCACCACCAAGATGGCCCGGCTGATGGGCGCCTACAGCATCTACACGGGCCTGCCCGTCGAGAAGTTCCGCCTCTTCTACCAGGGACGGCTGGTCGACAAGGACGACACCGTGGACAGCCTGCGCGTGGAGTGGGGCGACATCATCGATGCCCGGACTGCGTCTGCCACTTTGGACACTTTGCCAGAGCAACATCCAAATTCCCCATGACTCTCCCCAATCAACACGAATGCAAACGATACTCTTTCCCTGGCCGCCCGGAGCCCCTGGCTTTTGGCTTGCTGATGGATGGCCGGCGGTGTCCAGGGTTGCCAAGCGCACCATTAAACGAATAGGCCCGTAAATCTCGAAGAAATAGTGTATTAAGTTTGTTTTTAAAGGAGGGGCTTCAATACAATGGTGGGGGTGAGCAGAGAAACTAGGATTTCTGTTAAAAACTTTACTTCTGTCTACAGTGGTTGGTATTTCAGCTTCTGTTTACCAGCTAGACTTTATGAGAAGTGTGGAGAGAGGCCTTCTTTTTACTATTATAAGTATTTGGTATTATTTAGTATTTTATCTTTTAGATATAAGAGACACAATCATCCCTCAGTCTCTGTAGAATCCTTAATCCCAGAACAGCATTAAAAATGCCAACACAACCCTAATGCATAATCCCAATTTTGATTTGGAGTTTGATTGTGAAATCGGGTTAAGGCCTCCGCGCCATCAATCAGAGGCATTATCTATTAAATGAGCATTTGGGGGAATTGGGGCCTCTGGCAATGGAATGGGCATGGGGCATGTGGCATGTGGCGTGTGGTGGTGGCATTGGCCGAGAATCCAACAAAAGTCAGCAATCAAAAATTTGTCAACACATTTCGATGCATTCTCATTTGTGTAATTACATTTGGCTGCATTTCGCAGCAAAACAACAATTAGCGACGCGACTCGTTTACAGAATGCCATCAGAAACTTTGATGCTGCAAGTGGCAAGAGGCACGCGGCAAGAGGCAAGAGGCAACATCATCAATCATGCATTTGAAAAGTTTATTAAGGCCCAGGCACAGTGGCGTAGGCAACAAGGGGGGTGGCAAGTGTACTTAAGAGCTGACAAACTTTTCAATGGCTTTTTGCGTTCGCAAAGGAGGAGCAAACTATATAAGTCCATGCCAGAACCAGGACACCGAAATCAGGAGAGGACAGGCCAAGGACCAAGGACCAAGCACCAAGGACCAGGACAATGCAGGCTCTAGAGAATAAGGTGACATATTACCCTCTCTTTGTAAGTTAGAGATGGGCATTTCCTGACTGGTCATGTCCTTGTTCGATAGGCTTAAAATAGCTTTTTATCGATAACTTATCGAATTGTATCAAAGAAAATTGAGATTTTTTCCAAAGAAAAACTAAACTAAACTCAATCCAACAAAGTTTTAATTTTCTCTTCTCCCCCCAAGAACTCCCAGCTTCCATTAATCCCATTTTAATGGATATTATTTATGGACGTTTGCTGATTTTGACGTAGAACGATATTAGATTGCTTTCGGTATTATTTATCGATTATTAGCGGGAACGGATGCGGAGAGTCCATCAATAATGTGAGCCATGAATTAATCATGAACTTCGCCCATAATCTCCGGCAGCAACTTTCTTGAGCCTTTCTTTCTGTTCACCTCGACTGCTGCCACGCCCACTTTCGTTGCAATTTAAATTTTCCTTCATTTTTTTTTCTTGTTTTTTTTTTGTTGACCCTGAAAGTCGTGGGTGTTTTGGCATTCTGGCACTAGGGAAAATTTCGATGGAAAAGAAAATGCAAATGGTAGGAAAAGTGTGTGTGTGTGTGTTGGAACTGTACTTTCACTCTTTTTCCCGCTAATCTCTACCGAAAAAAGAAATTATATAAAAAAGGATATATATAGAGTGTGTGAGTGTGTGTGTGTTCATCAATTTTCAATAACAATGGACGCCAAAAGGGAAATGCACAAAATGAAAGAAAGGAGAAAAGCGGAGAAAGCTCCAGACAATGGCAGCACGTGGCGAATTTACGATGCAAAAATCTGCACAGAGAAGCTACACCAGCAACTACAACTACACTCACTTGCAATAAAGGCGAAAAAAATATCTGAGAAAAAAAAAAGAAAGAAAGAAAGCAATTTCAATAAATTGCAAATGATATAAAGCTGTAGGAGAACGCGGGCCAGCAAGGACTCTCCGAGACGAGCCAACCACCCGAGCGATAAACAATGAATAAGAGATCGGACTGGCACGGAGTTCGATAATCGCCAAACGATAATCTATCGATACTGTTATTTCAATTGAATTTATTGGACGGGTAATCGAAGGCAATTTGCGTTCTTTTGTGAGTTTGGGAGAGAGGACAGAGCTTAGTATTTAATTTCAGGGAACTATAAGCTATAGAAGAAATTCCTCACTTTAAAAATAAGTCTCAAATAAATATTTTAAAACTTAATTTTGTTGATTTTTTGGACACAAAGACTTGTGACTTTATTTTTGGGAAACGACAAGGCCCTAAGCCTTTGGGGAAATATTTTCCGAGGCAGGTAGTGGCCCCAAAACTGGATGTCTTGAATAAGTATGCCTGTTTGAGCAAGTTTTCATCTGGCTGAATCCTTGAAGCTTCGTGGACAAAAAAGCGAAAACCAAAAATCATCCCAGAAAAAATAAAAAATAAATAAAGGATAACCATTGTGGCAAGCACCCAAACACATTGACCGACCGAAGGATGCCGCAGGCTTCTTCCGAGCGTCTGTCTTTGCTCAGACTGCTCTTTAGCTTTACATTCTTTTTTTTATATTTTTTTGGTAGCTTTCTGTGTGTCCGCCCCTTTTCAGTGTGTTTGTACACTGGGAAATATTTTGGGGACTTTTTTAGAGGAGTTTCAGGAGGGACTAAGAGTCTATATTCAATTAGATGGCTTAGCTCTCCCTTTTTGATATTCTAGTTTGGAATTCTTGCCAATATTTGGACTCTCTAAGAAGTCTCTGTCAGAAGCACCCTACTTTTTCTCTCAGTGCCATTTGTGCCAGCCCCTGGTTGTGTGTGTTAAGTCGCGCGTAGACGACGTGAACGACACTGGCATGGTGCGGTCATGAATCATGCCAAAAAATTGCAGTCACCGTCGAGAATGGCGACCCAAATTCCCAGCTACCAAGTCTCCCCAGTTCCCTCGGCCCCCCCCCGATTCTGTCACATTTTCTCCCTGATGTCTCCCTGCCAGATTCTCAGTTTCTCATTCTCGGATTCGGTATAGTGGTCGCTCCACTTGAGGCAGCACAGACATCGCTAGGACGTCGAAGGACAAGCGATGGACGAAGGACATGCTCCTATTTCTCCTCTAGCTCCTCTGGCTCCTCCAGCTCCTGGCTGGTGATTCTACGTTGCTCCTTCAGAAGCTGCTGCAGTGGATTTGTCGCACTGTCTCACCAAAAAAGTGGGCGTTCTTCTCAATTGCACACAGAAAATAAATAATATTTTTTTTTATAAAATTATATAGAACTTCATAGTCCTTTTTTAAGATTAAGTAACAAATTTGTATGATTTAGTAGAGTTTTTAGTGGAAATAATAGAGAAAAGTAGTTGAAAACATTCTGCGAAGGTGGAACTTAAAAAAAGTATTTAAATAATATTAATAAAAATTAAATTAGAAATAGAAATTATATTTAAAAATAATTAAATAATCTAAAAACATAAAAACTTATTTAAGTACCAAAAACCTACCTATTCTCCAAAATATTTATATTAAAAAAATAAATAATAAATTTTACTCCCAATTAGTCTTCCTCTAAAAACATCCTAATATTTAGATAAAAATTTCCCTTAAAAAAGCTACAAATAATTTCCCCAAGTGCAGGCCCCAATCTTGAGAAGGGCGTCGACACGCCCCATTTCTGGCCCCAGCTGTTGTTGTAGCTGTTGCCGCCGTTGTTGCAGTTGTCGTCATCGTTCCCATCGTCAACGTTGTCGGTGGCACTTCACTTTTCTATATTAGCGCCACGTAAGTGCAGCCGCAGGGGCGTGGCAATTGCATTAGAGAAGGGAGCTGGGGCAGGAGGCAAAAGGGGAGGGGGTGGTCCACGGAAGTCGGTTGGGGGATAATGGGCGTTGGAGGACATTAATATCGCAGTAGATAAAGTGCTTGGAAGTGAAAAATTATACGAAGCTATAATGTTCTTCAGGCCAGACAATGGAGGAATTTGAATGCCCGGGACACGGCATAAAAAATATCCTTAAGCTCAAAAATAGTATTTATTATAAAGGATATATAGGATATATAGTATTTGTGATTTGTGGCTGGAGACAATAAAAATCTGAGCACTGTCTTTAACCCAAAATGTCGCATAAAACCCAACAAAAGCCAAGACCGAATTTCTTTTAAAAACAAATAACTTTGCCATGAATTTGTCCAACCAATGAGCCACCGTTCGAGGGCAGCTTCCGGGTAATATATGCCGCCAAGTTATGGGTTGCCCTTTGACCCACCGATTGGAATAAGTACTGTACTGGCTGTGGGCAAGTCGTCGGCAATAGTTGTGGAAAAGTGCACAGTTGTCGTCGTTGATGCAATGGGAGAAATGGGCGGAAAAAAGTGGGCGTTGGTGGCAGTCTTGGTCAGGGTCCCTTTTCAGGGGTCTACACTGTGCGAAAATAGGGAGGGTCATTGAAGGTTGGATAAAGAATTTCATAGACACTTTATAGATTTGTTAGAAAGTTTCAAAATTGTCCCTAAAGTGTTATGATTTATAAATAGTTTTCAACTTAAAATTCAAACAAATACTTTAAAATACCAGAGTTGCCATTTCTCTCCTTTTTTTAAACTCTTTTGCTATTTTTTTAAGTATTATTTTGGAAAAATTATAGAATAGATGTTTATTTTAGGAGAATATAAGCTAAAAAAATACCAAAAATAGATTCCTTCCACCCTTAAGGCTTAAGCTCATGCTATGAAGATTTTTCATCATTTTTTTCTCTCTCTGTATGCTTATCTATGTTAGACACATATGTGTGTCTGTGTCTGTGTTGGTGTGTGCCTGCGTGGTGTGCGGTTGGCTCGTTTAATGGCCACAAAGCGGAAACTGGAGCGTGGCAGTTGCAGCTTCTTCGTCGCCCTCGCCAGCTTCGTCTTCTCCGGCTGATGCAGCTGCATTAGCAGCCATTTGCAGAAGCCATTGATGCCACTGCATATGTATGTCTCCCCTCTAGCTCTCTCTCTCTCTCTCTCTCTCTGTCTTGCTCATTGACCATCTCTTTCTGGCGTGCTTTACTGCCATTGATATTTATGTTTGCTGCCGCTCCTCCGCCCCCAGCCCCCAGCCCCCAGCCACCAGCCACCAGCCACCAGCCCCCTTTGTGGGAAAAATGATGACATGAAAAATTGTGTTGCCCGCTTTTGGGCGCTGCTCTTCGATTTTCGGAAGATCTACGATTTTTATTTTATTTTTTACTATATTTATATGTTCAATATATATATTTTTTTTGTTTGCCTGGGCAGCCCTAAGGCCAGCCAGCAGACATCCACCAGGAAGCTTCTCGAGCGCAATTTATGGCTTTTTAAATCGAAAGAAATTCAATGCTTGTTTAAGAAGAATGAACCAAACGATACGAAACGAAACGAAATGGAAGAAAGGCAAGCGGAGAGGAAAGCGGCTCTCCCCAAAACAAATTTCAAGATTTATGTTTACTTTCTCCGCCTCTATTCCATCTATTATTTTATTTATTTTCCCACTCTCTGTTTGTTTTTATTTTTATTATTCGCATGTGAGTCAAGGATGTTTGGCTTTCGGTAAGTGGCTTTCCATTTTCCGATATGCTAAATTTTTCAAATTACTCCCAAGTTCTAAATTCTTGAAACAATATTTGCTTTTTGCTTATTTTTTGTTGTTTTTTTTTTTTTCTTTAAAGGTAAACAATTTAAGTTATCTTATGTCCTTTGTAATTTGAGTTCCAGGTGATGCTTTATTTTTGACTAAAAAATTTAATTGAATTTGTATTAGTTTTGCTTTAAATATTTCTATGAAATATTAGATACAATTTGAAACATTTTAATATAATTAATATTAATTAATTGGTTATATATAATTTCATAGAATTATTAATAATAATAACTGGGCGAAAACATTAAAAAGTTCAAATAATATAATTAAGTTGTTATTTTTTACAATTGTTAAGTATTTTAAGTACAAATAGTTTACTATTTCAAGTATTTTTAAGTATGAACTTAAATATTTTCCCTCCACTTGAATAAAATAAAAAACACCTCCTAATAAAATAACTTCATGAAATGAATTGTAATTAAAATTCCTTCCCAAAGAATAAATTCCCCAGCACTCAAGTTTGGTTCAATATTATTTTAAAATTCCAAAAGAAAAATCTCGAGTACTTGTCAAGCTTTATTTTATTCGAAAATATTTTCAAACTTGAGCGCTGAGCTGAAGTCCTTTTAAATAATTTGATTTTACGAAATAACGCTTCACGTGTTTGTGTCAAGAGCGGGCAGTGCTTGAAAAATTGCACGCAAGTTGCTATGAAGAGAGTGAGATATATAGATATATATACACGATTTCGATCGGTCTTTGCCAAGCAGTGAAAGTGAATACATTGAGTGTATGTGTGTGTGTGTGTGTGCACAGATGGGAGCCCCCAAAAAACACGCCCGAAAATCGAGAACCATTAAATTCTGGCTGGCCTTGATGACGCGTCGCGACGCGATGCGCATAAAAAATGGAAAATCAAATCGAAAAAAACACACACACACACACACAGAGACAGTGAAAACGCACAAAAGGCGTTGGCCAGGCCAAAAAAATGGAGGGGAGGAGGAGAAAGTTGGAGAAAGGGGTCTTGGCTCAGATCGCAATCAATGCGTTTAGGGCCGATGGTGGCGGTGCTGCTGGCGATGCTGCTTTGATTGTGGGCGTGGCTGCCTTGTGCCAGTTTCAACTATGCAGCCACACACACACACACACACTTGGAGAGAGGTCTCACAGATACGAATACATATACAGAGGCTGCTACGGCGGCCTCATTTTGAGGACGCCACTAGAACAGAAACAGAAACTGAAACTGAAACTGAAAAACTGAAAACCAAAACCAAAGCCGAACCGAATCCGAATCCGAGTTCAATGTGGAGATAGATGAGAGACCGACCATTGTCCTTCGTCCTTTTTTTTGCTGGCTGCATTAGCCAGCAAGCCATTCCCATCCAATGCCAACTCATCCCCAATTGCCACTTTCCATTTCAAGTTAACTTCGTTTCGTAAGAAAGCGAGAAGGCTTTGGTTTCTGTTTCTTTTTAAATATTAAAAATAAAAGAAACTATTTAATATTATTAAGGCCTAAGGCTTAAGCTTTAAGGCCTCTAATAATATTATTATTCCAGCTAGACCGTCTCCAGGGTACTTGCCCCATTCGACTACCGATCTTGAACGCTTTTTTGTGAATTAATCCCAATTCCCAATCGTTTCTTTCAAGTGATTTTTATTTTATTTTCGTTTCATTTCTTATTTCTGTGTTGACTGTCTGCCTGCCTGCCTGCCTTTCTGCGCTCTTTCTGTGGCAATTGCCGAAATCCAAATTAAGCTGCGGCAATAAAGCCTGGCCCAGACAATAACAGCTGCCCCCCCCACCACACCCAGTCCCCCGAAAAAGTAAAGTCCCTCCAGTCCCATACACATAGTATTTTCCACTGCCCCGATTCTTGAATAAATGCATAGATGCAGAGTGAGAAAAGGTGGTGTTATTGTGGTGAGAAATTAATTAATTTTTTAATGAGAAACTAATTAAATTTTATCGATTCATAGTTTCTTACAAACTTGTTAGTTTTTGTACAGATAATTCCTGCTTTGCTTGTCGTATGATTAATATTTTGTATAAAATCACTCATACGCACTGTTGGCTTTCAAAACTGCTTGCTTTTTAAAAAGAATTATTTTTTTAAGATTTTTAAATGAAAATGATAAAAATATACCAAACCCTACAAGTACCTGACAAAGGCAGTATATAGAATATACTGAGGAATATGTTAAATATTTATATAGAATTATGTTAAATATTTACTGAATTTAGTAATTTATAAACTGTTAAACTTTAATTCACTTTTAAGCCTAAAAGCTAGACTTTGCAATAGCTTTCCTCTCCAAATGTGTTGTTTTAATTTAATATTTTAATAGTTTTAAATAGAAAAACATATATATATTTGAAATTATATATATCCTAAAGATATATCTTAGTTATTCACAACTAAATATTTTTTTTTTTATAAATAATAAACCAAATATGTTCAAAAATACTTCAAATACTTCTCTAAAAATTGAAAGCCTCTCTAATTTTCTAAAACCTATCCCCAAATCTATAGAAATATTTAAAGTATTAATAGAAACATATTTGATTTATAATTTATTTGGAAAATATTTACATAAATATTTTTTTCAAGTGCCGGCTAGCCTTGTCCGCCCGGGTGCCGCCCCCATAACTAACTCAAAGCACTCGAGCGCTTCAATGGACACACGGATACGCAGCCCCAAAAAGGGGGGATTAGGGGAAGTGCCAGGGGCGGCGCTTAAGGGGGGGTGGGAGGTAAGGACTAAGGGAAAAGCCTGGCGGAACTTGGAGAATGTTTTGAGTGTTGAGAGGATGTCGGGCGAATGTCATGCGATTGTTTTGTGTGTTGTGTTATGTTGCAAGAGTCCTTGCCGTCGACGGGCTTTGTTTGAATGGCACTCGAATCGAGAAGGGGGTGGGGGTGGGGCTGGGGGGGATAAAAGATTGGGTCGAGGCTAATAAATACGAGGCACTTACTTGATATAAATGAAAGCACAAGAATCATATCTATGGTCACTTGAAACCACTTCATCTCATTTCCCTCTGCACGCTTTTTTTCGCCTTTGCTGCGGTGGTGCTGGATTCTATTTATTATTTTATTACTTTTTTTTTATATTATTAATTATTGATTAATTTTTTAAATAGTTAAATGATTTTCTCCTCTTGCTTTTTTTCAAGTTTCCTGGCAGCTTCTTGTTTTTTTTAAATAATTTCCTGACTCTTCCACGCAGGCGCAACTGTTGGGGAAATTTCAAATTGAAATTTTAATTCAAATTTCTGAATTAATTTATTGATGTTGTTGTTGTTGTTGTTGTTGTGCGTTATATGCATTTCAGTTGCTTTTCTTATTAGTTGTTGTAATATTGTTGTTGTTGATGATGGCTTCTGTTGTTGTTGTTGCTTTTGTTGTCCTCGAACTGGCAGCATTTATTTACATTATTTTTTATTGGATAAGCCCTCATGCTTCTGGATCTGGTCGCCTCTCGACTTCAATTGTCGATTATTTTTTATTTTTTAATTGATTCTATATATCAGACATATATGTAGGTATATATATATAGAAATACTTTTATATATTTATTTGTAAATATATATATATTTTTTTTGCTGGCAGTTTTCGATTAAAATTCTTGAAATTTTATTTTTATTATTTTGGTGGCCTTGGCTTCTCCTTTGGCAAGCTTTCCTTTGTTGTGCATTTGTTTTGATCCTGCTAGTCCTTGTTGTCCTTTTCTTATTCTCCGGCCTTACATTGTTTCAATTTTCCTTTTTCCCCGCCATCTGTTTGTGGTTTTTGTTGGAAAGAAAGAGCCAGCAAGCTTCTCAAAGACTGAGAGAGAAATCTAAAAGAAAGGTGGAAAAAATAGAGTGTTTAGTATTTTTTATTATTAATTATTACAACAACAATAAATAAATATTATAATTTATATTTCAACCTAATAAATCCTATATATTATTTCCTTCCCCATCCTTGCCTTAGTCCTTATCCCTGTTCCTCTTCAAAGAACAATAAACTTTTCATTTCTTTGAAACAAATCCCAAATAAATTCCCCCACTCGCAGGACACAACAGGACACAACTTTCCCTATTCTTCTGCTTATGCAAATTGGTTTTAATTATAATTTTCCACTCTCGCCGTTGACCCAAAAATTGGATTGTTTTGAAATATACATATATTATATTTTCTTTTTTTTTCGCCTCTTTGGGCCGCAAAACATTTTGTGAATTTTAATTGCTAATTTTGCGTAATTCATTTAGCCTGTGAGAAGATCTGAGAAGGTATGTCCAAAGGACGACAACTTTTCCGTCCTCCTCCGAATAAAAAGATAGTCCTTTGGGTCTGTTAATTTAATTAATAACTCTCCCCCCATCCCCCATTCCCAGCTTGACGAGTCGGTGGTGTCCTTTTTATTCCCTTTTCTGAATGGGATAATCTTGAAAGTTATTTTGTTGTCCTTGTCCTTGTCGGCGTCCTTGTGAGTTGTGTGTCTGCTGACTGATTGCCGAAAGTTTAAATTTTAAGACGCTCTTGAATGGCTTTTAATTGCTCTTGTTTTGTCTTAATTATTTCCTAAAGTGGGAATGGTATTTTTTAATTAAATTTCTGGACTTGTTTCAGGCATTTGTAATTATTGTAGTTGTTGGAATTATTAAATGGCTTCGCTTTATGTAATCATCCTCAGAAAAGAACCCTTTTCCCTTGAAACTGTTAAAAATCAATAAGTTATCCTTGAAGTACCACCCCCTGCCATCTTTGAACTTGACTCTCAAGGCCAAGGGCACTCTTCTAACTGGATTACTCAGAGCTTCAGCTTAGTAGTTACTTACATTTAAAGTAAAAAATTGCTTAATTTAATTAATAGAAACCCTTTTCCAAAAAATTATGCGAATTAAAAACTGCAAGCTTGCCCCCAAAGTTGTCACATTATTGCGCAATTCAATTAGGGAGACTTTAAGTCGCCACTTGGGGCGGGGGGTGGTGAGGCGTAATGCACAAGGTGGGGGGTGAGTGGGCGTGATGATGCTGTTGCCAACTTTTCCGAGGGGCGGGGAGGGGGGAATGGCATGAATGAGCAATTCAGCGAGGGCGTGAAAAGGTTTTCGGAAGTAATTTAAGAAAATGTCATAAGTGTATGTGTGTGTGTGACCTTACCACCCACCTGTCCTTGCCACTCTTGCTCGCCCCCTCTGTGCCCTCCCTCTCCCACGCTGTCAAATATTTAACCCTCGTAATACCCCCGTGACATATCTGCAAAGTACCCGAAACTGTCACTTTCCCAAATCCACTAAAGTCAAGTGTTTTCCGTCTTAAGATGCCTTCAGATTTTGTAATTTTAAAAGATTAATGCTAATATTTAAGGGATTTGTTTTTATTTAATTAGATTTTAAGAAAAAAGCTAATGTTTTGTCCCTAAAATTAAGTATATTAATAAATATATATTTAAGCTATTATATTATTTAAAAAACTATTTTAAAATAAATTAAAATATTTAAAATTAAATGGACATTTTTTAAACTAATCTTTAAAGCTTTAGAAAATAAAAAATACCAAAAATAATGCTTAAAAATACTAATTAATACTTAAAATCTATTAAAAACACTCCCCGAGGGTTAATCCTTCTGGCCTGCAGCTGCAGAGACGCCGGCAGCGTCAGGTGGCAGGACATGGCAGGACGTGGCTGGATGGCTGGCTCGAGGACGACACGTTTCTGATGCAACAAAAGATGCCAAAAGTGTCAATTTAAACAGCCGCACACTTGCCGTCGGCAGTGGCTGACAGAGAGAGAGAGAGAGAGAGGGGGAGGGGGGGAGGACTCGCCTACCAAAAAATGTGCCAGGGGCATCATTCCCTCTTTGTCTCACCCTATCTATCTCTCTCTGTCGCTGTGTCGTCCTGTGCTCCTTGAAGCTTGAAAAAGCCAACGTTGACAGCGTTTAAGACTTTTCCCCATTGTCCTTGCCAGCGCCTTGATGGTCTGACAGGGCAAGGCAAGTCCTTCCCCCCCGCCCCCTCATTCATGCACACTGCATGTCCTGCATCCTGTCGTCCTGCTCGCGTAATCCACGGTCCCTCTCGGCTCTCAGGTCCTGCCTGTCTCCGCCTGTTGTTGTCCTTTCATATTAAATGCATTGCAGAAAATGCTTCCCGAAGAAAAAATCACAAAAAAGGATAACAATGCGGGGCAGGACAGCAACGATTTAAGAATTAAGATTAAGTGAATAGGATAAGGTTTAAGATTTTTTGAATATTATTTTAGATTTTTTAAACTAGAGGTTAGAAGACAAGGCACTTATAAGGAAATTATTCGTTAAAATTGCTTTTTTTAAAAATATTTTAATTACTTTAAATTATTATTTAATCTGATTATTAAAACTTAAAAATATAGTCGCTTTTTTAATCCAAAAGAATTGTTTCTTGATTACTTTATTTTTAAAAGACAGTTTCTGATAAAAAACAAAAGCAATGGCCTCTTTAAGCTTTAAGATTTCCTTATTTATTTCTTAATTTTAATTTTTTTACTCCCCCAATTTTTTTCATAATAATAATCCCCAAAAAAAAAACCTCCCCCAACTTCCGTTTGTCTGTCCAACCAATTTGCTCCGTCATCGCCGCGATTCAGGATAGTTGCCACTGCCACGGCCTTCGCAGCTCCTTGCCACCCACCCACTCAGTCCACCCCCGCCCCCCTCTTGTACCACATTTGTCGCTCATTATGGGCCCTCATTAGGCGGCGCTAGCGGCATGTCAAGTCTGCACGAAAAAAAAATCCAGAAAAAAAAAACAAAAACTTTATAATAATAAAAAAAATATATATATGTGTGTGTATGGTGGAGGAAGCTTTTGGGGGCGGGTTAAGCCCCTGACCCCTGACCCTTAACCCCTAATCATGCAGCCAAAGGGCGTAATAACTGTATTATGCAGTCTGACTGAGTTATAGAGCCACAGTCTGGAATCTGGTCTGGAATCTGGAATCTGGCCAGAGCCACTAAGCCTTAATGCCAAAAAGGATAAATTATTTAAGAGTGCAGTCTGTGCGGGCAATAGTTTAAGAAATAAAATGCAGAAGTAGGGCAAGGAATCTATATTTAAAATTAATCCCAATGATAACTATTTCTTCGAGTCTAAAATTAAATAATGTCAATTGGAGAGAAATGCCAAAGAAAACCCCTATTTTAGGGACAATTATTTTGGATTATTTGACGCCCTCGAGAAAGCACTTTCTGGCCATGATTTATACATTTTTGGCTAAAACAACAATTCCATTCCCATCAGCGTTAGCATCGTCATTATTATGATATTTTAGCGAAACTGAGAAGGCCGACCCCTCATTCGCATGCACAGCCGCCAGCCCTGCCCGCCTCTGTCTCCAGCCATCTCTTTCTGGGGGGTGCTCTGTCTCTGTCGCCTGATTCTGCCATTATTACATGCATATTTGGTGTAATGAGTGCGATTAGCATTTTCAATGAAGTGGGGTTAACAATGTGCCTTGCATTTCTAGTTGGGAAATTCCCCCGAAGCATCCCTCCTCCCCCCCTTAACCACTTTCTCCCAAGTGCCTCCCCAGCCGTCTCCCTCTCTCTCTGTCTGTCCATCTCGCTCTGGCACAGTTACTAACAACTGATGACGCTGATGCTCCAAATGTTGCTGCGTCATCAACATAATCATCGGGCATCAACATTTCAAATTGAGCAGCATTATTGGCCCCCTCCCCCCATCCCCTCTCACCACTACCATATAGGGATATATATACGATTGCATATATATAACGGTACATAGATATATCCATAACGGTATGCAGGGAAGCCATAAACAGTCACTGCAGTTGATCAATTGCCAGGCATACTTATGAATGGCCATCACTGTGACGCAAGATTGGTTGGATTTTTGGTTAAAAAAAAAAAATTCTATTAAAAAATATATTAAGAATATTTACAATTTAACAGATTGTTTGAAAGTAATTATATTTTATGCTCTAATAAGTTAAAAACTGATATTACCTTTTTTTATAAATTTCCTTAAAAAAAATGGAATTAAAATATTTTATTAATTTTTAATCAAGCTATTATTTTTAAGCTTTTCTATTTTTTAATAAATATTTCCCCAACTGTAATTCCAACAATTTCAATCGCTCTTAGCCGCAAACACACACACACACACCACACCCACACCACACCCACACACCCTTAATGCTAGGACCTCTCTTTTTTTATGGCCACTTTCCTTAAACCAAACCAAAAAGCGCCCCCCCGCAGCCCGAGGAGGGGCTCGGAGGTAAACCCTTCCCAAAAACGCCCGCCAGCTGAGCTTTGTCCTTGCGTTGGCATCTTTAATGTTGCCTACTTTTTTGCGCGCTCCTAGCATATATCTCACACACACACAAGCACACACATATACATATATATAGCTACATATATATGGTCTAGGATTGCGGGGCGAACGATGCTAGATTTTCGCTTTTAACTCATTGTCTACTTATTGCTTACTTATTTTTTTGTGTCCCTCTGATGCCTTAGCCCTTGTGTCCTTGGTGTCCTTGTCGCTGGTTTTGCATTTCTATCTCTGTGTCCTGCAGTCCCCGCACCAGCAAAATTTTTAATATTTTTTTAAACTAAAAAATCATAAATATTTGCTAAATATTTGTGATTTTAAGTTAAAAAATTATACAAATTGAACATTTTTTAAGTAAATATTATTATAAAAATGTTAAATAATATTAATCTAGTTTGAGAATTAAAAAAACACAGTATTGAAACATGATTTTTGGTATAAGTTTCAATAATATCGATAAAAATCGATAAATATCGATAGTCTTAGGATAGGTTACTTTTGAAAAGAGTTAAGAAAGCTACCTCCTAACTCGTGTTAACTATTAGTTTTATGAATTAATATAAAATATACAAAAAATATATTTAATTCTAAGTAATATTATTAAAATATTTAAATAAAAATTAAGCAAAGCTAGTCACTTCCTAAAAGTAACATTGCTTGAAAACTGTTTGAAACAATATGTTAAGACACAGTTTCTTTGAAAAAAATACATATTTAAGAACATATATTATATTTTTAAAAACTACTTCTAATTTTTTTAAGTGCAAACCATTTTGCCATTTGCCTTCGCCTTGGCAGTTGATTTCTGTCACAGCTGCCGTCTGTGATTTGTGTTTTTACCTCGACCGTTTCCCATTTTCCACGGCTTTTCCTTCGCTTTTCTCACCGCCCTCAACCACCCCCAGCCCCCCACCTAGTTTTTTTTTGCCTTTTGTCTTTGTGCCTACTTATTTTGGATTTTTCTTTTGGCATTTTCCAGGAGCACCCTTTAACCCCCTTAGCCCCCTTGGCAGGATGTCATCTCTTTCTCGTTTCTCGTTCCTAGCTGCGATTTATTGCTCATACGCACTGTGTGCCCCAGACTGAGACTGCGACTGAGAGACACATTTTGCGGCCATGTTTCATTTCTTTTGTATTTATAAGCTGTTTAAAGCGCTGCCAGAAGAAAACAGAGACGAGGCCCGGGCCTCGTCGAGTGACAAATTACGAGCCAGAGAATTGATTATCTTGTACGAGATTATCCCAAGTGTCTATGTGACGGGTTATTGCCCCATTCGATGCGGTTCGACTAAGCCGCCATGAATTATACGAGTTCATGGCGACACATTCAACATTCGACTGCCTTGCCTTGCCTCCACATCCTGCCACAAACACACTTACACCACACACATGTGTTGAAAGGAGTCTCGAGAAAAGAAGTAAAAGGGGTTCGAGTTGCGGAAACAAACAAAAAATATTCTTTTTATGGCAAATTATAAAATATATTTTTTTCAGGAGGGTTTAAAAGGATTTTAAGGTACTATGCCTAAGAGTTGATGGAATTAGAGAGGCCCTAAAAGGGTCTATTAATTATAATTAACATTAAAAGTATGAAGGATGTTGGGAAAAGCTCGCCTTTTGTTTCTTCATAAAAAAACTAATTCTATTATAAGAAATATTAAGGAAAAAGATTTAAAGATTTATTATTTAGTTAAATAGTATCTTAAATGCATAAACTAGTATTTTACTTTCCAATTATTATTTATTTATTTATGTAAAGCTAGCTTATGGTTAAAACTAAAAGATAACTGGGAGTGGTAGAGCCATAGCGACTAGTGGCCTTCAGCTCATCTTCTAGTATAGTTGTAGACTTAATATCTAGACTTAATACTAGATTATCTAATAATAATCTAGTAGGTACATTTCTAATTACTAGCATTAAGGCCTCTAACCATAATCGCTTAATAAAAAGTAACAGCAATTTTGCATAACTTTTTGCTAAAAAATCTAGCAGATATTTTCTTTTAAATAAAATATGATTTGTTTACTGGCCTTAGTCCATTGATTAAAATAATTCCTTACAAAATATTAATCATTTTTAACCCTCAAGCCTATTTTTGTTAGGTTTTTACTTAAAAAGTAGCCTAATATTGTCTCTAAAATAACAACTAATTAAAACAATAGCTTTTAGTCCTATTCTAGATAATAATTCTAGTAAATCATTGAATTATTAAGCCATAAATATAATTAAAATAAATTAGTTAATAATAAGTACTACTAACTAACAAAAGTCAAAGACTTTTTGAAGTAAAAATCATAATTATCCAAAAATAATATCTATTTCTATTATATTATCTATTTATTATCCATTTCCCTCTAATATCTCCATCTATGAAAGCCTCCCCAATTATCCATTTATGCAACTGAAGCTATCCTTTTATCCTTTTAGCCCTTCATCTAATGCCTCTCTCGTCCTTTTGATTCCAATTAATAATTGGCATCCCTTTGCAGTGGCTTTGAAGAACTCGAGACTGACATTAATGGCTTAATGCCAGGGCCATTTGATATCCACTTGAGCAGGTGGCCCCCTGCTCCTGCCCCCGGGGCCTGCCCCTCTCAGTAGCCCCTTAACCCCCTTCCTTTAACCCTCTGCCTGCTTACAATATTTTCCTTTTTAATGCGAATTGCAGTGCGATTCCTTCGCTATTTTTCCTTCCTATCCTTTTTATTTGTAGAGGCTTGTTATGATGAGGCGCAGTTTGGCTCGTTTCCGCTTGGACAGGATCCGTTCGCGTGGAACTTGTTATCGCTGCCCCTGGTAGCCCCTCCCCCCTGGCTGTCTGTCAGGTGCGGCTTGCACATTTTTGCAGCTCAAGTTCTATGTTTTTCTGCATTTATTTCCCTTTTTTTTTGCAGAAAAAAAAATGTATATATTGACGGAAGCTGAAAAGACGAAGCTGCTGCTTGTGTCCTTTTTGTTGTTTTTTTGCTAAAGCCTGTTTGCTTCATACACAAAATGAGACACTTGACCAAAATGGTTGTCATAGTGATGGCCATGTTGTTGTGCAACAGCAGGATCCTCGAGGATATCCTGCCATGCCAGAGCCCACTGTGTAACAGTTTCACGGATTAAGGAAGTTTAAATGCAAATCAGGTGAGTGGAGCTCCCAACAAAGGCTTGCCGGAGACTACTTATCCTTGTGTTTTAATAAGATATCCTTAAGGACATCTTAAGGATAATAATAAATAATAATAAAAAAAAATATTTATTAAATATTAAATGATTAGATAATTAATATCTTTTTAAAATGGGAGAGATGGTAATAGTTTTTTGTTCTTAATTTATATTCCCAAGGTATTACAAACTTCTCTACAGGACCTTCCAGGACCCTCTTGACTTGATGTTTATGACTGTTATGCTGGCCGTGGACCCTGGAGAGCTGCCCTGAATGGTTTGTTTTGTCATTAAAGTTGAGTTTTCCGTTTGTGTTGATATTTCTGTTGATGTTCGGGCCAGTTGCCGGTTTTGGTTCCAGGTGAAGTGGCCGGTGGAGGATGCTCTAATTAAATTTCCCACCCCCCCTCGCGGCCCGCCCCCCTCTTCATTATGGCACATCCGAGGGCCACGCCCACTCCTCCACCACCCACAACTCTTCACATGTTGACTGAAGCAAATAAATCAAGTTAAATAATTGCCACTCGTATTGTCAACTGTGTGTGTGTGGCTGTATAGTGTGTGTGTGTGTGTGTCTTTTCGCTGCTCCCTCTGTGTGTGTGTGTGTTGTCTTGTTTGACATGGGCCTGGTCCAAGTGCCACGCCCACTGCTTACACAAATAAACAAGGACTACAAAAGGATATAATTTCACAACAAATTGCGAAACAAAAAAGTTCATTTAATGAAAAGACCTTTTTTCTTTGTTATTTAATTACTTAAAAGGAAGAAAGTAAAAGTAAATAAATAATAGAATTATGTTAAGAGTGTGTAAATAATTAAGTAACAAATATTATCTAAAGTATTTCTTTCTCGTTAACATCTACGCTTTACTTTACTCGAGCTAGCCTCTCGGCCATCTCTTCCCGCCATTTTAGGCCGTACGATATGCGGCAGCGCCCATATTGAGGTTATTTGCTTTCAACAATCTATTTGTTTATATTTAATGATTAATTATTATACAATATAATTATTATTATTAGATATAATCTAAGTATCAAATATCAAGACTGTCTATCTTAAACATTTATTTAAGAAGCTCTTTTTTTTTAATGTTCCCTCGCTTCAAGGTTAATCTTTTTTATATAATTTTCTCACTTAATCATTATAATAATATATATAATTTAAAGCCCTCAAATAAAGAACAAAGTACTATTTTTTTTTTCAATTATTTTTATGTAAAATTGAAACCCCAACCCACACACTGGCACTGCCGACAGCAAAAAGTTTCTTGTTTTACATTAATGTTGCCGGATTTGGGCCTCCTTTCCTGCCACGCCCCTGCCCCTGCCCACAACCTTGCAACAACAAATTGTTCTACGAAATTTTATTATAATTAAAACATTTTCCTAAGCACCATTCCCAAAGAGTCGGCCAAAAAAACCAACACACACTCCCTAGCCCTGCCTCTGCGGGCAGACACATTATCCCACACTTTGGCGGTGTGCGGGTCACTTCCTGTTCCTGGCTCACAACTTCCGGTCCGGCCCGGCCCGGACCCACAACACTTTTCGGGTCCCTGGGTACTCGTATGTGTGGCATTCCTCGACTATGGCCACTAAACTATGCATGAACTTTGGCTCGATCTGGGCAGCACATCCCCAGTCGCATTCGAATGGGAGATGCGAGTGCCTTCTGGGCATTCCGGCAGTTTTTGTTTTCAGTGCAATTTCAATTAAAACCGGGCACTGCCCATGAAGAAGAGCTAAACACACCAGAGGGGAGTGGAATATAAGGCTCTTTTGATTTTATTTTAATTGGCAGAGATATGCGAGTAGCTCCAAGGGGCCACCTACGAATCTTCCAAGGCTTCCCACAGACTTTATTGGGATAGTAGGCCTTATTTCTATCAGGAACCCACCAAGTAGTCCATGAAATCCTCACAAACACCTGTCACAGTCATGTGCCCTCGAAAGAGAGGGTGAAGTTAGGAGGTTTTTTATGCAATTATTGACATTATTGGGTTGAAAACTCTCTTAACTAGCTTCCTAGACTGTATGATACCCGGTACTAGCAGAACTCTCCCTTAAGAGTAATTCTTCTTTTTAAAAATCTCTTGAAAAAGCTTGAATCGAACTCCTCTATAAAGTAGGCCTTACTTTCTACCAGAACCCCACCAAGTAGGCCATGAAATCCTCACAAACACCTGTCAAAGTCCTGTGCCCTCGTCGCCCCCAGCCAGTCGTCAGTCTCATTCGAAACATCGACCTGCGAACACAAAATAAAAATTGAAAGTTAACCAAAAAACAGAAAGCTGGACAAAAAAGAAATTCAAAAAGGAAGTTTGCATAAATTTTTGTACACTAGTTTTTCACTTTTGGAAAAAAGCTAGTAAAGATATAAAAAGTTGTTTTTGCTAAATATGGTTGAGGACGCCATAGCTCGGTTGAGGAAGGAGCGGCGGCAGTGGCAGCGGAGCCGGCTCAAGGGATACGAGGCCCAGCCGCAGAGGAACAAGGACGGCACCCTCAACTACATGGTGTGGGACTGCGGCGTGCCCGGCGAGAAGGGCACCCCCTGGGAGGGCGGGGTCTACTGGATGGAGGTGGCCTTCAGCCAGGACTACCCCCAGAAGCCGCCGGTGTGCAAGTTCGTGCCCACCGTGCTGCATCCGAACGTCTATCCGTCGGGACTCGTGCGCCACTCGATTCTGGCCGAGGACTGGCGCCCCGGCATCACGCTCAAGTCCTTGCTGGCGTGCATCCAGGAGCTGCTCTACATGCCCAACATGCAGGAGCCCGTCATGAAGAGGGCCTATTACCTGCTCAGGCGGCGGCCCCAGGAGTACAACAAGATCGTCCGCTCCCAGGCCCGCAGGATGTAGCCCCAGTGCCATTCCTCCTCCGACTAAGGACTGGAGACCGCAGACTGGTCCTTCGCTGCCGGCTTCTGCAGCTCCGATGGGAAGGAAGCGGATACTACACGGAACAAGCCGTCAGAAGTGGACAAATCTTTTCACAAAACCTTTCGGTCTCTAAATCAAGTGTCAGCCAAGTGTAGATATCCTCCAGGAAGTGGAAATTCGAAAGTAATAATAAGAACGTACGAATCGCAGTGTCCTGGCTATTGACTTTTAGGCGGGGAACCGATCTCCGATATAAATCGGAAGGTCTGGGGCATTAGGCAAAAAATGGAAGAAAAATTTAAATATTCTGTAATGAGTTGCGGATTAATAGGGAATCGTTATACAAAGCTCTTAAGGTATTTCGCTTGAGAATCGAATAAGAATTGGTGGAGTAACAGCCTTCGCTTGGGGGTCACACAGGTCATACCCCTAGGAATTTTGACAAAAAATTGAAAAATATTCCTTTTCCAGGTTTTGATGCAGAACGATGGGGAATCTATCCCCAAGTCGATAGAGGTACTCCGCTTGAGAATCGGATGAGAATTGGCAGAGATATGGCCTTCGCAGGGCTCATACTGCCATTCCAGGTGTTTTTGAAGGGGATCCCCTGGAAATTTTTGGAAAAATTAAAAAAAAAATGGTCTCCCCAGATTTGGATGCAGATTGATGGAGAATCGTCCTACGAATCTTTTAAGGTATCCCTTTTAAGAATCGGACTGGAATTGGCGGAGATATAGCCTTCGATCGGGGTCATATGGGGCTTCCCATGCATTTTTCCAAAAATTTGAAGGGGACGCCCTAGAAAAATTGCGAAAAAATCTCAAAAATATTTTGTTCCCAAATTTTGATGCAGATCGACGAAGAATCGTCCTACGAATCTTTAAAGGTCTCCCTCTTAAAAATCGGATGAAAAATCGCCAAGATATAAGCATCCCAGTGTGCCACATATCTCTCCCTAATTTTTCAAAAGAAACTTGTCAGAAAACTGAAAAAAAAAAAGTTTAATAATTTAAAACTAAATAGTAAGAATCTGTATGGAAATTGGGTTAATTTGTGCGGCACATGTCCTTCCGTATCCTTGCACTGCGACTCACATTCGCTCTGCCACTGAAATGTGTCCCTGAGTCCACTCGTCGCGAGTCCTGCCTTTGGCTGGCATTCGAACGCATTAACGGGGGTGGTCCTGCCCCAGTGCACCCTGCTGCCCATCCTCCCGCTCCTTGCCATTTAAACTTGGCTCACATTGAGGCCCCCGCCCGTCTACGCTTATGACCCTGCCTCTAATGGCATTTGGCCCGCAGGCAAATGCAATTTTTTCGGTTCAAAATGAAAGCAAATTTTCCGCATTAAGTAAGCCATAATTGAATAACGTCATAAGCTGCCTCTAACACAGAGGGAGGAGGGTATGGGGGGTTAGGGGTTGAGGCAGGGGGCAGTGGCAGTGGCAGGAGGGAGAGTTTCGCGGCCTGCGGTTGTGTGTGTGTAATCAATTATGCTTTTTATGTCAAACGCCATGAGAGAATGATCCACACAGGCGGGGAGGGGGGGTGGAAGGAGGCGGGTCAGTGGGCGTGGCAGAGTGTGCGGCACAAAACATTAGCATCAACAACAGACGCATCACCACAGCCTCCCACTCCCACTCCCAGTCCTCCTCCTCCTCCTCCTCCTAGCCATCAGTCATCAGTCAAAATTTAAAACTTAATTTCGACAATTTTTGGTAAAAAAAAAGAAAAAAAAGAAACAAAATAAAATCATCACAAAATTAATAAACAAAATTACACAAAATGAGAGTGAGATACTTTGTCAAAACAATCAATTTTCGTGTGATTTAATTTCAATTTTAATTCCCTCATTTGCATGTCAGAGGAGCTACACTGAGAGAAACCAGCAAGGGATAATTATATGAATTATAAAAAAATAAAAAAATATAGCTTTGGAAGGCTATTTTTTACAGAGATGTCCCTTTTCTCCACAAGTACCGGGTATTAGTTATCCTTAAGCATGTTTCATCCTGTCTCGAGCATCCTTTTCCCCATTATCCTTAAAAATTGCTTTGTTTTTAAGACCTTCCTGGTTCACCTACCCATTGCTCCTACCTCTACTATTTTTTAGTTATATAAACCGACCGTCTCATTGTCAGATTCATTATCCCCTTCATAATCGTCCTGATGGCCGGGCCATCATCTTTTGTCATTTGGCTGCGAGACTCGCTGGGCCTGGTCTCCGGGCCCCGACTTTCGGCCTGTCTCCGGGCCTGTCTAATTCCTCAACGCCGTGCTTAACGTCCATTCATCTTCATCTGCTCCATGGCTTCTAAGCTTCTAAGCTTCGTCCTTTGTCCTTCGTCGCACCTACTTCGTTCCACTTGCCTCGTCGTCCTGCGTCCCTTGTGTCGAATCCTTCAGCCTTTCAATGCCTAAAAATTTTAGCAAATATTTTGTCTTCCTTTTGAACAGATTGCCTTTGAGAAGGCAGAGCGGAGTACTTCCCTTTTTTTTGGTCCTTCCCAGTTGGTTGCCTTTGTCATGTGCCGAGTTGGCCTGATCTATTGGCCTCGTTAGAAGAAATTAGCACAATGCCAATTTTGACAAAACTGATTCTAGACTCTCCACTTTTTTGTTCCTGTTTCTTTTTCTTTAGATGTCCTGGGCTTCTCCCTGATCCTGGGAATCCATTGCGACGTGGAACAGTCAAAGTTTCATTTCAAATATCATCTTTTGTGAAAGATTGACAAAAAGCTCGTGACATAAACAATGAAATTTCAGTGTGAACAGCTTCACAAAGTCTTAGCCTCAGCTACAAAAAGTAGGACCCCCTCAAAAGCCCGAAAGCCGTATGGAGAAAAGCTGGGGATCGAAAGATCAAGAGGTCTGGGCCCTCTAGGATTTTTGTATAAAAGGCGAGCCATCTCAGCTCCCAAAGTCATTATTCGTTCGTCCAACGAACAGTCCGGTTCATAGTTTCTAGTTTTCTTTTAAATTATTTTTCCAATTCTAGTCATAGATTAATTTTTCATTTACTCTTCCGGTTCAAAGTGCTAAATATTTTAAATAATCTTCCGGTTCATAGTGTTAAGTATTTAAATTGTTTTTATTTTCCATCACTCCTCTTTTGCTGTTGCTGGAGGCGATGGTGGTGCGAGTTTTTAATTATTTAAATTTATTTTTTAATCGTCTGTTAAGTTCTGGTTTCCTGATTGTAAATATTTGTATTTAAAATTTATTTTTGCCAATGGACGCATCTTATTTTTATTTTATTTTTTATATTTAACCGACTGGCACCTCTCTTGTTGTTGCTGGAGGAGCTGGTGTGGGTTCTTTTTTAATATTTACCTTTAAAATTATTTCTTTAAGAAAAGCAATAGCGCCTATATGCTACCGAACCAACGGTGATCTGTCTAGTCATATGATTAAGTAGCTCTTATTTTTTTATATTTTTTTTAAATACTTTTTTTATTTTTTTTTTCATTAATGTCGAATAAAGTTGGAGTTTTCAGTTGACGTCCAGAAAGTTCATCGTCCATGGCACTGTTTGCTTTCTCCAAGTTTTATTTTTAATTTTTTTCAAATCGAAAAGCAATCGATCTAATATGCTAGCGAACCAAAGTCGACCTGTTCCATCTTATTTTCTTATATTTTTTTTATATTTTATTTTTAATATTTTCCGCTCAACCTTATTTGTTGTTGCTGGACGAGCTTTTCCTGCTCACTCACCCATCTAACCAACTCTTATTTTCTTATTTTTATTATTTTATTTTATATTCATATAATTTTTTATTTAAATACTTTCCGTATACCCTTGTTTGTTGTTGCTGACGAGGTTCTGATCGAGGGCTAATAAAACTGAAATTCAAAGCCGAGGAGCTGACTCTTATTTTTTTATTTATTTTTTTAATTTTTTATTATTTTATTTTATTTCGAAAAGCAATCGCCCTAATATGCTAACGAACCAACGTCGACCTGTTCCATCTTATTTTCTTATATTTTTTTTAAATTTTATTTTTAATATTTTCCGCTCAACCTTATTTCTTGTTGCTGGACGATCTACTCCTGCTCACTCGCCCATCTAACCCTCTTATTTTCTTATTTTTATTATTTTATTTTATATTCATATAATTTTTTATTTAAACACTTTCCGTATACCCTTGTTTGTTGTTGCTGACGAGGTTCTGATCGAGGGCTAATAAAACTGAAATTCAAAGCCGAGGAGCTGACTCTTATTTTTTTATTTATTTTTTTTAATTTTATTTTTTTAATATTTCGAAAAGCAATCGATCTAATATGCCAACGAACCAACGTCGACCTCTCCCATAATTATTATATTTCTATTGGCTTGCTCCTATTTTCTTATTTATTTTTTAATCCTTTTTTTTAAATATTTTTTTGTATTCTATTATTATCCTTGTAGCCTTATTTGTTGTTGCTGGATGAGATGCTACGGCTGTGCTCTCCTTTAAAGACCAAAACAATTGAAATTCAGAGCAAGGGCTGACAACCCAAAAGCTCATTATTGTTATTTTTATTTTTGACAGTACACTGCCCCCTCCCCATGGCATATCAAAAGCATTAATGCGAATAATCGATAAGTTATCGCCACGGCTCAACATCGAGCGATGCCTGTTTATGTTTTTGGAGGCTTAGCGATTCGAACAGAGCCGAAATGAATGCATAATGAATGGCTCGAATGGCTCCAATGGTCCGACTGGGCCAACTAAATGAATAAATGCAAAGCAATGGCCTGCCATATGGCTTTAAGGACCAAGAGGTCCTGGGCTATGTGGCGCTAGGCTAGGCCGGCGAGGCGGCTGTGGCGCGAAATCAACGAAATGTTAAATAAGCAAAACGTGACTTTATTCGCAAAATGATGAGGCCAGCGCATTGGGTTGGGTTGCCTCTCTGACGGTAACCAGGACTCAGAAATAGGAATTTCTCTCCAGCTCCAGCTCCAGGCTGCTGTAGGCCAAAGTCCTTTTGGCATATCGAGCTTAACACCTTTGCCAGTCAGTCACTGACGCTGCTATTTTTCAAACTTTCTGCCAGTTGGGGTATATTGGTTTTTAATTATTTTTAATTTTGACTTTTTGATGACTTATTTCCTTATATATTTTTTTTTAATTTTATATTTATTTTTTATTTTATTAATATTTTTATACCAAATAAGTATATATTCCTTTTTTTTATTTATTAGAGTGGCTGCCTCTTCTGTGGGAGGAACGTCTTCGTTCTAGTGTGACCTTCTTTTATTAAAAACTAACGCCTTGTCTAAAGCTTAGCATGGAAACTATTGAAAAAAATGGCCTTTAACTGCCAGACAAGAGGTATCTCGCGAGTCCTTTGGCTTGCTGATGTCCTGTGGCTCCTGTTGTTGGTCCTGTTGGCTTTAAGTGCTACTGGCAGCTGACGACGGGCGAACAAAACAAAAAGCAGCACCAACCGGAGGAAAGGCATAAAAAAAAACCAAAAAAAAAAAAAATAGTCGAAGCCAAAAATTGCTGACAGCATTTTTGGAAATTGGCGTCGAAGGCTCCTCCAGCCTTCTGGATTCTGGCGTGCAAAAGGGATGGATGTATTCAAAGAGAGAGAGGGCGGGACAGAGGGAGAAGGAGAAGGAGCGACGACAAGTGCGTCTGACAGGCGTGGCATTAAAGCCGACCATAAAGCTGAGAATCGATTTTGTGGAACGGGCCGGAGAGTAGTTGCTTTTAATGTGGCCTGTGCTGTGGCCAAAACCAAAGTTTGTCATAAAGTGTCAAAGTGAATTGAAAATTTCCATTAAGCGCTACAAATCTGCAGAATCCGCGCCAACCGCAACCGACCGCACACAGCCCAACAATACCAGCAACAAACGGCATGCCACAAGCTCCAAAAACATTGCAATTCCCCCAAACAAAAGTTGCAATTTGCAACAAAAATAAAAAATAAATTAAAGAAAAAATGAATATACAAAAAATCTGAATCAGAGTCAGAATAATTGAAACATTCTTGCTGACACAAAAGGCTCTTGTAAACTGATTCAAATAATATCAATTATGAACATCAAAAACTCATCGGGTTGTAAAAAGCTGAAAGGTTTTTCTGGTTTCCACCAAAAAAAAAACAAAACAAAAATGTTAAAAGCTGTCATCTCAATTTAACGAGCTTAATAAATGGTTAAAAAAGTATTTTACATTTTAGTTGGCTTATGGATAATTACAAAAACAAGCTTAATGAATTAATTTAGATTGATTATCTGTCTCAAATGAGGGAGAAAGAAAAGAGATTATGTGGTTTTTGTTCCACCACTACTTGACTCATAAATACTGCTAATTAATAATTTATTTTTTATTTGAATATAATTTTTAGTTGGTCTCTTTTGCCTAGGATCTCTTTTGGTGGAGAGAGATCCTAGACGAAGTAGAACACACTTTCCCCAGCCTCTTATCCTTTTTCTCCAACAACAGTCTAATTATTTCCCACATTTTATGGCAAACATTTCAATTTTGTTGAAAACTAAAAACAATTGGCTTAAAATCATATTTTCATTGTCTTGCAACTTAATTTGTTGCTTAAAGAAGTGCGATAACTATCGAAATTGTTATGCCCAAGCCCCAAAGCTTTTCATTTTATCCTGTGGTTAAAATTTCCCCCCAAACACACACACAGGGAGGGAGGGAGAAGCACATACACATACTAACAAACAAAAGGATAAAATGGCCGTCGGTGGTTGGGTGAAAATTGCCAATGGCACAATTTTCTTTTGTGTTTTTGTAAATTGTGTGAATTTTAACACTTGATATTCTTTTAATGAATTATTTCGTCTTCTCGCCTGCCTGCCCTGCCAGCCTGCCCTGCTTCTTGTTTCCTCGTTCCTTTGGTTATTTACATTTTTCAACTATTTTACATGCCTAGACCGAACAAGGATGGGCGTCCTTACCAAAAAAAAACAAAAAAGAAGAAAATATGGCAAGGGGGTTCTGGGGGGATGGCTACTTTTGTAAGTCAGCAGGCTGCCGGAGGGCGTAGGAAACTTTTCAAGCAAATAGCTTGCAATTGAGTTATTTATTGTGTGTGTTCTTCTCCCTGTGTGTGTGGCCCAAAAATGTCCAAATTATTTGGTCCAGACCAGTCCAGTTCCAGTTAACAGTTTTTTAGTTTTACACAAACAACAAATATCGAAAACCTATTTTAAAGGGATATTTTTTAGGAAGACTTTTTCAACTTCCAGTAATTATTCAAATTAAGGACTAAAATGTGTGCTTATCTGCATTTTAGAATAGAACTAAAGTATATCTTAGTTCCTAGTCTTAAGGACTATTTCCCAAGCCTATATTTTGGCCAATTTTTTGTCCAAGTACATTTTAGCAAGTAGCTGTTCCCATTTTGTGTTGCCTTTTAGCTGCCGGCCAACATTTCGGTTCGTCCTTTACTGTTTTTCGTTTTCATTTCGTTTTGTTTTGCTTGGCTTTGTGTCTTGCTTCCCTTTCTCGCTCTTTATTTGCCTTGTGGTTGCCACTTTTGATTGTTTTGGCCATAATATTTGCCATTGTTGGTGTTCTTGCTGTTGCTGTTGTTGCTGGTGTGTGCGTGCTGCGGCTCAAGCATTGTTATTATGTATTTGTCTATATGGCCGAGAACGCAATTTGCAGTCGGCCTTCTGGCAAGGCAACAACAACATAAAACACCAGAAAAAACATGCAAAAAAAACCCCTAAAATCTCAAAAAAATTGGCAGCGGAAAGAGTGATTTAGACTTGAAAGTATCCTAAAAAAGAGGATAGATGGTATTTAAAAAATTCCTTAGTTTAATTCCTTATTAACGCCAAACTAAATACGCGCCCAAAAAAAAGCTTATTATTTTGTTGGCATTAGTACTTGTTCAATACTAAAATACTAAAAATACTAAAAAAACCAGAACCACAGTCCAATTAAGGACTGGTAACACTGATCACTCTTTAGAAAGTCTCCAAGTTATAGGAAGACTAAAAAGTATA
Source organism: Drosophila monieri (assembly GCA_035047585.1). Classification (NCBI taxonomy): domain Eukaryota; kingdom Metazoa; phylum Arthropoda; class Insecta; order Diptera; family Drosophilidae; genus Drosophila; species Drosophila monieri. Next base: position 4,673,587 of record JAWNPJ010000061.1, on the reverse strand, counting down.
GATCCAGGCTTTCCAAAGTTTATAAAAGCCCACAAAAAATGGAAAACCATTTGGCAAAATATGTGTGTTAAAAATAAATCACGGGCAATTAAGTGATCGAATAACCGCAGTTGTCAGGCCTTGAGGGCCAAGAAACCGATATACCCGTTTATGGTTATTGGTTATAAAAAGAGGAAATGAAACGAAACGAAAATTAAAACAGTGAAATGTTCCATGGAGCCGGAGCACAAAAACATTGAGCCCAACAAGGCGCACTGTTCCACAAACACTCTCACACACACACACACGCATTAAGGACATAAGGCGTTGTGGTCCTGACGCTCGATTGCCTTTTTATAACAGAAACACTTGGCAGGCGAATTGTGTGATTTCGGGTGGGCGTGAGTATGAGTCTGCATGTGGGTGAATGCTTTAAAAGTTCATTGTTTTGTAGTATCCCCGGCTACTTGGGTTGATCTAAACCTCTTGCCCTACGGTATCCCAAAAGTCCCGAAACTCACCGCCCACTCACCCCCACCATCCCCACAAATCCGTTTACCTTTTGCGCAAAACTTTTCGCCAAAAAAAACTTTTCGCACTGCAGAATCCTGCAACCAAGAAATTCGTTGGAAAACGGTCTCCCACAGCCAAAGAAAATGAATGTGGCATAGGGGAGATTGTGCGGAATATATATGTACACCTACATATAGAAACCCGTTCCATAAAATACATAAAAATATTTTTACTATTTGCTGTGAGCAAGAGTGCGATGAATAATGACGGAGAGTGAGTGCACTCGTGAATGCATGTGGTGTGATCGAGTGGGTTAAATTAAATTACCAAAAATGCTCACCAAGCAAATTGGTACACGGGGGGTTCTCTAAAAGCACTTTAACAAAAAACAAGAAACGAAATATACCCTTGGGAGCAGCCGAAGCTTATATACCCTCGAAGTTAAGTCGTCCGATCCTTATAAGAACTTCCCAAATCAGTTTGGTATTAAATGAAGTACTCCTCATGTAGTAGAAAAATAGCTCCTCTTGGACTGTTAGTAAAAAGCCAGATAAAATTCAAACAAATTCAAAAAAAGTGTGACCTTGTACTAAATGAAGCCAAAATCCCATTTCAGTTAATAGACCAGTTGATCTTGAAGCGTTAAGACATTTTCCACAGAAAAAGCTTTAAATAAAGCGAAATTATCCAAATTTAATCAGAAGCTGCTGCGGAGTCAACCAGCCCGCACCTATCTTCTCATTAATTTGGCTATTTAGTTTTAAGTTTTTACTTTTTTTGGGTTTTGTGAAGAGGCTGCCAAAAGCTCTTGCCCTTATTTATTTATTTTTTTATTTAATATTTTATCCCATGGTAATGGAGCGACGGAGATTTGTATTCCGCGTTGAAACTTGGACCTTATATTGTGGCGTTTCAATGAATGGGAATAGTGGTCGGGGTTCCAACATAATGGATTCGAGTTAAGAAATTTGAATTATCCGATTTGGTAATTGAACATTTGGACCTTATATTGTGGCGTTCCAATAGTCATCGTTTTACTCCCGAACTCAACGTGCTGGTTGCGCTTTTAAGCTTGGAACTTATATTGCGTTCTAATAACATTTTCTTAAAGTCTTCCAAGGTCATAGGTCGCCGAAGGTCCTATAGACCTTGCATTAATTTTTTGCGTTTACTCCCGAACTCAAGGTGCTTGTGGCACTTTTTCTAAAACTTGGACCATGCTCTCGTGCAAGTCCGTACCTCGGAAAAGTCAAAGTCCTCCGATGTGTTAGATTTGTACCCACTTTCCATGAGATGTCTCCATGTGGCACCATTGGATCTATTGTACCTTTAGCCTTGCGTGATAATCTCTCTTGCTGAAAAAACGCAAAACCCCTGCAACGTTGCTAACGCAAAACGCACAGCCACAGCCACCACGCCTTGCTCTTGACCCGACACCAGGTCGCATTTGGCGAATGTACAAACATTGGACACTCTGAGGGATACACAGGGTCACTCGGCTGCGTGCTCTAACTACTCTGCCTAATTGCAGAACAAGCCGTACCCCTGACTAGTTCGTGTGCTCGTGAAAGTTTCCGCAACGCATTCCAATTTGTATTAATAATAATAAGTCATGATAATTTTATATGTGCTGCGCGTATATGGTACTTGGCCTCTAATGCCACAATACACACACATACTAGCAGAACACACCCACCCACCCAGCACACACCGTGTGTGTGTGTGAATGAGTGTTTGAATTAGCAGACGTACGTGTCACATTCGGGATAGTCGGATCCGTTGCCCCCTCAACTCTTCCTCCACATGGCGAATGCCAAGCTCCGAAAAACAAATTCTTGAGTAGTTTTTCTTACATTTTCCATTACGCCTGCTCATGCATTCTCTTTGCAGCATTCTGGCATTTCCGTATGCTCTTTCCGCTTCCTGTCCTGTTTCGTCCTGCCACACAGCACACCCCCCTCCCTGCCACTTCCGCGTTATCCAATGGCCACTGTATTTGCATGCAGTTCACGGCTGTGGCACAGATTTCTGGACTTGAAGTCTGAGCCTGCGACTGAGCCGCCACTAGAATCTGGCCTTGCTTCAAGGAGTTGTCGAATGTGTGTGTGGCACATCCTTCACACACACCCAGACGTATTTGTGTGTGCGAGAGAGTCTGGAAAAGTGGTTCAAGGGGCAGTCGACTGGGGATGAAGTGGATTGGTTATGAACTGCCAAACAGCTTGTCCCAATGAACTTGGGCTCAATGGCTAGTGGAAAGCAAAAAAATAAAAATTTTAATTAATTTTTTAGAAAGAATTCCCTATTTAGAATTCGATAGGCAGAGGCGGAGGCACACTATAGCCACAAGTATTTCATATATTGAAGTTTTTTCAGCCACAAGACCTGTTTTTATTTATGAAGGGGTCCACGGTTATAGAAATATTCTATATTACTGAGATCCTTTTAGGGCCCTGGGCCTCTTATCGGCCCGGGGCCCCTGCCTATTCAAAGCATGTGGACCCTACATTGTGCTGTTTCATTAACCAGCAGATTTTTATATTATTTAGGCCCCAGAGCCTAAGGTCCAAGGCGTTCCAATAGTCATCATTTTACTCCCGAACTCAACGTGCTGGTTGCACTTTAAAACTTGGACCTTATATTGTGGCGTTTCAATGAATGGGAATAGTGGTCGGGGCTCCAACATAATGGATTTGAGTTAAGAAATTTGAATTATCCGATTTGGTAATTGAACATTTGGACCTTATATTGTGGCCTTCCAATAGTCATCGTTTTACTCCCGAACTCAACGTGCTGGTTGCACTTTAAAACTTGGAACTTATATTGCGTTCTAATAACATTTTCTTAGTCTTCCAAGGCCATAGGTCGCCGAAGGTCCTAAAGACCTTGCATTAATTTTTTGCGTTTACTCCCGAACTCAACGTGCTAGTCGCACTTTTATATTATTTAGGCCCCAGGGCCTAAGGTCCAAGGCTTTCCAATAGTCATTGTTTTACTCCTGAACTCAACGTGCTTGTGGCACTTTAAAACTTGGACCTTATGGACCTTGGACCAATAGTCATCGGTTTACTCCCGAACTCAACGTGCTTGTGGCACTTTTCCTAAAACTTGGACCTTATATTGTGGCGTTCCAAATTACTTTTTTTCTATATCAATGGTGATTATAGTAGATTGGATTGGAGTTCGATATATATAATTATCATTATAATTTTCAAACAAACCATATGATCGTGCAGGTCCGTACCTCAGAAAAGTCAAAGTCCTCATTTCCCACCCATTTCCCATGAGATGTCTCCATGTGGCACCATTGGATCTATTGTACCTTTAGCCTTGCGTGATAATCTCTCTTGCTGGAAAAACGCAAAACCCCTGCAACGTTGCTAAACTTAAAAACCACAGCCACCACGCCTTGCTCTTGTCATCCAATAGTCATCGGTTTACTCCTGAACTCAACGTGCTTGTGGCACTTTAAAACTTGGACCTTATGGACCTTGGACCAATAGTCATCATTTTACTCCCGAACTCAACGTGCTTGTGGCACTTTAAAACTTGGACCTTATATTGAGTCCTAATAACATTTTCTTAGTCTTCCAAGGTCATAGGTCGCCGAAGGTCCTATAGACCTTGCATTAATTTTTTGCGTTCACTTCCGAACTCAACGTGCTAGTCGCACTTTTATATTATTTAGGCCCCAGGGCCTCCATATTCTTTCATCAGCCCCAGGGCCGTCTTCAAAACATGGACCCTATATTGTGGCGTTCCAATAGCCCACAGCATTTTATATTTTTAAGTCTGGGCCTCAGGGCCTCTGTATCCTTTTTTCGGCCCCGAGGCCCCTGACTATATTCAAAACATGGACCCTATATTGTGGTGTTCCAACAACCACCAGTATTTTATTTTACTGAGATCGTTCTGGGCCCCAGGGCCTCTTTTTTTATTTTGTTGGCCCCAGGGCCCTGTCTTTGAAACGTGGACCCTATATTGTGGACTTCCAAACAACCTTTTATTTTTTTAATAAACTTAAAAGATTGGATTGGAGCGTCCGAAGCGTCCGGACCTTAAAATTCGATTAAAATTCTCAAAAAAAAAAAAAACAACAGCAAAGTTTTCTAAGGGCTGTATCCGAGGCATTCTACCTCTACCACAACTTGTGATCAAGTGATCAAAACTTTAAGGAGGCCCTTCTATTTATTAGCTTTTTGAGATTTTTTCAGCAAGCTTTTAGTATTTTTTGGCCAAAGCGGTGTACAGTCACACTACCATCTTTGCATATCGATCGTTCGACTAAAATATCGATATATACCACATACATTCAAAAGCTTAGTGTCAAAAATCAATAAATTTTGAAATCTTATTGACTCAGTTACTTATTATAATAATTATTCCGTATTAAAGTCCATTAATAATTAATATTTAAAAATAATACTAAAAAGTGTGGGAAACTACTATAACTATCGATAGATAGTGTTGGGAAGTTCTGATCGGTTGGACTATCGTTTAGTGTTGCAGAACATCAAGATCGGTTAAGGAGCTTGGCTTCTCTCAAAGAATTCTGTGAATTAGCTAATTACAAGTGGAGTGAGCGAAAAAAGAGGGTAAAGGTGAAAGGTTACGTGAAACTGGGTTTGTAGTGATCCTAACGAAAGATCCTTAATGCTAACCAATCTTTATGTTTTATAGAAACGAAGTGAAAAAACTCTGCAACATGGCGCCACAGGGGCTGGACACTGGGTACTGCAATGCAATGTGCTTCTTTTACAAAATTAGCTCAAGTAACTAAACACCCAACTAAACACTCAAGGGACTTAAAGACAGTTACTGCTTAAAATGTAATTCTCGATGCCCTTTCCCGAGGAATCGTAAGACGTTTTCTGTTCTTGTTTAAAACCAGCGAGGAACATGTGCAAATTCTCATTTCCTTTCCAGATTTTTATTTACAAGTCAAGCTATTTGTAATACCTCGTAACTTTGTCAACTTTCCCATGCATATTATGATATGCTAATGCAGTTCGCAGTCGCTGGTGGAGGAGGAGTGCTTGGCTGGGAATATAGGGAGGCGTTTTCCGCCTTCCATCTGCCTGCTTATTTGGTTTCTTTCGGTTTTCTTTTTTTTTCCTTATTTATTTCATTTACAATTTGTTTTATTTTATTCAAGGTTTTTCTGCTTACAGCTCCCGGGCATATATAGTGGGCGTGGCTGCTATAGAACTTGGCTGCCTTTATGTGCCGATCCCTGTTTGGTACGTGAGCTCACGTCGACAGTCGAAGGAGAGACATGATGCCTGAAAATTGAGTATACGACATGTTGGCATTGTCATGATAAAGATGCCAGCCGACAGGACGAGGCCTGCAAAATTGTCCTGGCACTCTGCCAGCGCAGGAGGGAAAAAAATAAGAAGGAGGAAAGCAAATTCCGAGGAACAGAACACTCAACTCAACGCATTAATTATTGTAATTAGAAATTTCTCAGGCTTGCTTTTACGTTTTATTTTATTTTTTTTTGTTTTTGGTGAATTTTTTGTACTTATTTTTTTGTTTTGTCCATCAGTCACCGAGTGGAAAGAAGCGAGAGGACGACGGCGGAAGGACTTCAGGAAGACGGAGAGGAGGCTTTAAGAAAATTCAATTTGATGTTAAATTAACCCTTAAATCATGTGAGTTTCTTTGTCATTTTGTTCTGCATAAGATTTGGGTGTCTGTGTGCTTTGCTGTGAAATAAAAAGGAAGCTCTTCCCACCTCCCCTTTCCACCACCCCCCCCCCCCAGTCTGTCTGTCAAACAATGTGCAAGAAAATTAACTCACAACAATTTGGGAAAACATCAAGCTGCCGACTGAAGACTAAAGACTACCGACTGCCGACTGCTTTTTGGCCTTTTGTTGTTGCCTGTTTTAGCAGCTCAAATTTCAAATTGCTTACTTAAAGCAATAAAGACGAGCAAACACTCACAAAGGCTCGCACACACAGCCCAACACATTGGCGTTTGTGAAGCACTCAGCCAAAAATGTCTGCTTTTGATAAATAAAAGCGGCAAAAAAAAAAAAAGAAAGCAAATTGCAAACAGCTTCCGAAGCTCAAATGGCGGCCAAAGGGAAGAAATCGGTAACTGCCATGAAAAGATTTCCAAAGACAGTTGTCTTTCTGGGTGGGTTTGAGAGAAAACTATACTGGATTGGTTCTACAAGTGATTTGCCATCAAAAATGATTAAAAATTTGACTATAATATTTATAGAGTTCATAGTTCAAGTCTCTAAAGTAAGGCCGTACGATATGTGGCAGCGCAATTTAATGTCAAGTAGTTGGAAACTTGAGGAACTCGAGAAAACCTCTCAAGGAGGAGGAATGTCTGGTAAGGCCGGGACTTGAGCGCCATTAACCACTTGACAAGCCAAGATTCTTGGCTGACAGCTTCTCTCCATTGACCAAGTTGGCCTAAATGTCGCGCCTGTTGTTGTGTTCCTGCCTGGCACTTGCAATGCGTAAATATTGTTTTAAATTCCCCAACAAAAGCCTCCACTGAAAATGAATCCCAAAGACAATGGCCGAAATAGACGAAAAATAGCAGGCGGGCAGACAAATGAACTTAGTTTTGTGGGTGAATGGGCGTTTTGGGAGTGGCAGTGGAAGTGGGCGTGGCACATAGTTATAATAGAAGTGAACCGAGAGCAGGCAGTAAAAGTTTTTGATTTGTGTATGGCACACACACACACAGAGACACACGCAGATCCAGATACATAGATACAGATACACGCGCGTGTGGCCCAGCGAAAGTTACAACTTTCATTTCGTTTATGGGATTGAAATGGCCAAGGGGGCCCGGGGGGGTGGGGCAGGTCCATGTTGCCACTTGGCCACTAAAAGGCAAAACTATAATGACACTGGACCGCCGATTTCCCAGTTCAAAGTACCATTTATTTTACTCTAAAAAGTCTCTCAAGTCTTCGAAAGTAATATAATTTCTATTTAAATTTTAAAAGGAATTTATTTGGTCCTTAAGGGATTTTGTGGATAATTGTATTTAAGATTGAAGAAAGTATTTGTGAGATTATTTCTACCATCTTAACTATTTCTGGTATTTTTTAGTATTTTTCTAATATTCTCAAAAGTATTATTTATGAAACTTTTTTAATTTTTATTCTAAAATAATGGAAATACTTCAAGTGTATATATTTTCTGGCAAAACATTATCTTTTCAAAATAATTTAATTTTTTCTACAAATCTAAAACATAACCTAAAAAACTTTTTGAGTAAAAAGCTTCCCTACTTTTCGAATTAAAAAGCAAACGTTTAATATTTTTTAGCCTCCAGCGGGTTTTCAGAGGTCAGTTTTCAGAGAAAAGCTGAGGCCTCCCCCCCTCAGGAAAAAAAAAGCAAAAACAAAAACCCATTTAGCATGTCTAATCCTAATAGCAACAAGCACGAACATGTCGAGGGCAACTCTATGTGTGTGTGTGTGTGTGTTTGGGAGGCTTTTCCTTTCCCCAGGATGCTTGGCCTTTGTTTTCTGTGGCTTATCTTCATAATGTGACTGTCGCCGTCGCCGTTTCTGTCTCACTTGCTCCCTTGCTGCTCGCCTCAGTCTTCCATTGCAGAAAGTAACTGATAGCAGTTACAACTTTTTCCAACACACATACTAACACGCACGTGGGGCATATATATTTTGTAGCATACTTTTGTGAGCCAAAACTTTAATGAAACGCCAAAGCGCCAAACTTTCGCTTTTTGTTTCGTTTAGCCAGCCGAATGCGATAAAAATGAGAGACAAAGACATAGACAAGGGCAAGCCCAGTTGGCAATGGGAAAAAAGAGAAAGTACGCCATATACATATATGGAATAGATATATATAAAAGATATATATGTATATCGTCCTACACGCATTTCCCGTCTGCTGGCAGCTGCATCGGACACAAGAAATATGAGGAGGGAAACTGCCAGAGACATAGATTTTTCATTCGGATTTCCGATTTGCGCCAAATGGCTTAATCATAAGCCTCCATTCGCCAGCTCTCTCTTTCTATCCGACCATCGCCATCTCTCTCCCCGTCTGGGTGCCTTTTGAGTTTGCATTCAGCTTTGTGCGTCAGAAAAATTATGCCATGAAGGTTGCTCTTTGACAAAAGTAGGAGAAACGGAAATGGTTTTGCGGGAAATCTCGCGTTTCTCTCGTTTTCTCCTCCACACTTCTCCACAAGTGCCCACGAAATGAGTGAAAGCCCGGCTAGTGGGAGGCGGTTCTGGGGGAGTGTCTCTATTTTCCGCCTCTGGGAAAAGTGCCACAAAATTAGGCATTTAAATGCAACCAAAGTGCTGTCTCTGCCCAGAGGAGCTATGAACGTATTCTCAAAAGTCGAAGAAGATAATGGGGGGGAAGGGGTATTGTCGACTTGCTCCCCTGTAGGATACCCAGTATTCCTCAGCGATATTATAAATCTAATACCATCTAATGGCCCTCAGTGATGCCCAGTTCCCATCCGAGTCTTGAGCGGAGTGTTTCAAAAGATTTGCAGACTGATTTTCTAATAATCTTTATTCAAACCTGGTAGCTTTGTGGGGGTTTCCTTCAGAAATGACTGGGAAGCCCCTTAGGGCCCAGAGGGAAGCTATATCTTTGCCATTTTTCATCCTATCCTTGCGGGGAATACCTTAAAAGTTTAATAGGACGATTCTATACTAATCTGCATCAAAACCTGGCAACAAAATATTTTTGAGATTTTTTGTTCAATTTTCTGGGGGGTCCCCTTCAAAATGTAGGGAATACCCAAATAGCCCCAAGGGATAGCTATATCTTTGCCATTTTCCATCCGATCCTTGCGGGGAATACCTTAAAAGATTAATAGGACGATTCCCCGCCATTCTGCATCAAAACCTGAAGACAAAATATTTTTTGGATTTTTTGCCAAATTTTCCGGGGGGTCCCTTCCCACAGCTGCTGGCGAGCCCCGTATGACCCAGATCGAAGGCAATATCTTTGCCAATTTTTATCCAATTCCTAAGGGGGATACCTCAAATGATTTGTGGAAGGATTCTACATCAATCTGTATCAACACCTGGGAACATAATACCTTTTAGATTTTTCTGAACATTTTCTGAAGGGGACCCTCAATGGAAAGCTCTATTGCTCTAAAGCTCCATTTGGCAATTTCCGTCTGATCCTTTTGAAAAATACCTTAAAAGTTTCGTAGAATAAAAATCAGCGAACAAAATATTTTTCAAATTTTTTTCTAACATTTTCTGGAGGATCCCCTTCTTAGTTCCCAAAAATGCCTGGCAAGCCCAGCATGACCCAGATCGAAGGCTTTATCTATTGCCACTTTATGACTGTCAAACCCCCTAAAATCGGCTGAACCCGTGATACATATCTGGGAAACCTTAAATCCAATCCGATGCATAAAAACTAATTATAGAGCTTAGTGCCACAAACAGGAAACCACACCGAGCTGAACTCATTCAACGGAAAGCAGGAAACTTTCCGACCGAGAGCTACGCACTTTTCGCCAAAGATAAATTAAGAAAATAATGAAAATAAAAATAAATAAACTAAAAAAATTAAATGTGGAGAGAGAAAAATATAATAAAAATAAATAAATAGAGAAAAGCACAGCGCAAAGGAAATTTGGAAATTGTTTCGCTTTTGCGTTCAGAGAAGCTGGCAGAAAACCGCAAAACAATGCAACACGAGTGGGTGGGGGGGTGGTTGAGGGTGTGGTGTGGTGTGGTGGCTCCCTCAAAGTTTCCTCACCTGAGTGGTGCTACTTTTACCCTAGCCGTGGGTGTTATAAATTTCTACCAGAAGTTTCGCAAACACGACGGCAGGGAAATGTTTCTCCAGCCCGCAAAAGTTTATGTTTTCCAAAAAGTCCGTCGTTGCTTCTGGAAGTCTGGTAGTCTTGTAGTCTTGTAGTCTCTTAGTCTTTTGGTTTAGTTTCCATTTAAGATAATCTCTTGTGTGTTTTTTTAATATTTATAAATGGGAAATCGGTTTGAGGAAATAGTTTAAAATAAATAAACTCTCAGGTATGCTTAGTGATATTTTAATGAATTAAATAATAGATTTTATTTATTTCATGTTTTTATATTATAATATTTGCTTATAGATCCTTCCAGATCTATAGTTTGTATATAGATAGTCCTTAAATATATATACTAATGCAGGAGTAGGAGGATGGGGGGCTTGGAGTGACTGGAGTGGCAAGGTGGCTGGCCCAGAGCCGTCACAAGTTGCAACAAGCGACAAGTTGGAGACGTCTAAGGGACGAGAGGGCGGAGAGGGGAGGCGAGACAAGCGACAGGATGCAGTGAACAGGACAAAAGCATTTAAGCACCGCTCATCGCACTCTAAGCGGACGTCCTTGCTGGCTGCATTAGCATTAGCCACTGGCCAACAGGATAAAATGGGTGGATTTTGGGGCTACATGGTGCCCAGTGGGGGCGGTGGGGACAGTGGGTGGTGGCCACCCAGAGATTTGAATGGCTGAAGGGTATAAAGTTTTGCGTTCAGTGCGTCGACATTCTGGTTGCAATTTGCTGATAAGCCACAGAGACAAAGAAAAAAGAAATCCTTTTTTTAGAATAAAAAAAAAATAAATATTAAAAAAATTCCTATAACTTTGTCTTATTTTCCATCAAAAGAGAAAGCCGTTTAATGGCCTACTATCTTCCTTACAATTATTTCTCTCAGTGCCCTGCCTTTGTGGCGATATCTGCGAGACAATTCTTCCCATCAAAAGTCACTCAGCGTTTGGGCCAACTTCCTCCCGCCACTCCTCGCTGGCTCCTGGCCCCCTTTTGTGTAAATTATTTTAAAAGTGTCTTAAAGTTTTGAACGAGCTGCGGTGGTGGTTGGGCAGCCGGCAGGACATGGACAGTGTCAGGTTAAGCATTTCAAGTGAATCACATTTTTTTTTTTTTTGCTGTCTTCCCCTTCACGGCCGTACGTGACGATCGAAGGTCCTGGGCTGCTCTGGCTCTTAATTCGTTTTTCGTTTGCTTCATAATTGTATTTATTTTCATTATTTTGAAGCTGGCCGCCAAAGGCTTCCTGCCTTCCATTTCAAATATCATTTTTGACCATTTTTCACTCCATTTATCGGCATTTGTTTCCACTTTTCCGCTGCACGATTTTGCGACAAATTGAATTTGAAATCGAAGGGGAAGGGGGCTAGGTTGATGGCTAAAAATTGAAATCAATTAAAAACACAATTGCGGACATTGTTATTTTTATTCACAGCCAAAAAAAAATAGCGAAAATATTATTTCTATGACTATTATTCAGGAAATGAAATGTAAAACAATGATTCGGCTAATTCCGAGTGAATCGAATGCCAATCAATCGAACAATGATTCGATTCTCTCATCAAAATTATACATTTCCCAGCCACGAATAGAACTGAAAAGTAAACTAATTGCATTTCATCGGGAATTTACTTTCCCATTTAATATTTTGACAGCTTTTATTATTATTAATCGATTTGCGTTCACCTGTTCGGGAGGAAAGAGGCAAAAAAGTGATTGATTTTTTAGCCAGCATCTGGTGTTACACAAGGCTAATTTTTGAGAGGGCCCAGGGTCCTTGCGGACATGGGGCAGAGTCCTTTTCGGGGGTAGAGCGACAGTGCAACTGTGCGAGGGCTGCAAGTATGCTAAGTTCTTGCTTGTCGCCGTGCGGAAAAAGTAATTATTTTTGATTTATGACAAGTCAGGCAGCCGCTTGCCCAGCCAGCCCTGGAGGTGGAAAAACTGCATTAAAAGTGAGCTCCTGGGAGCCAGACCCCCGCCTCGCCCCCAGACGTCCTTTTCGCAGACCCTCTCCTCTTCAACCCCAAAAAAAGGACCAAGTCCCCACATCATTTGTGAATGATGTCAACGCATGCATAAAACATGTTTTGCACAAAAAAAAGAGTGATTTCTGAGTTTCTGGGACTGGTGGGCTTTAACTACTCTAAGTTTTGTTTAAAAAAATAATTTAGATATTTTTTAAGGATTTTATTTAAGGGGTTTTTACGTTTTAAAGGTTTCAGAAAGCCAGAAAAGTTTAGATTTGTGAGTTGTTGCAATTTATGAGCCATTAAATCTGTTTAATTATCTTAAAATGTAATAGTTTCTTGGTTTTTTTAAGGGTTTAAGCTAAAGTATTTAAAAAAATATGAACAATAAAGTTTAATTCAAAATACAAAGTATAGAAAAATATAGAATATAGAAATATAGAACAAAATATAGAAAGTAAAATGCAAAAAATTTTTCATATTTTTTTTTAATATCTAAAAATAAAATTAGAAATTAAACTATATTTTAAACAAAAATAAAATAGAAAATATAGATAAAACAAAGACTAATTAAATAAAGTTAATAAAAAAGATAAAAAACTTCAAAAAAAGTTACGACGAAACAAACTCGAACTCGATCCCCAACTCACAAGCCAGCCAGAAAGTAGGGTATGAGGGAAGAGACCTGAAACAAAAAGAAACTTGGGACAACAAACATGCAACTTACAACTATGCAAATTGCGCGCTTTAAGCCCAACAATAACAACAACAATTACGCCATAGAAACAACAACATTAGAGCAAGAGTGAGCGAGTCCAGAGGATAAAGGATAAGGGATAAAGGAAGGTAGAAATATTCATAAGTGCCAGGTAGGAAAGAGACAACGTTGAGAAGCGGAAGTTGCTGTCGCATTATGAATTACATACTGCAGGGCAGCCGAGAAGCATGCAACATGAGGCACAGCCCGGGGAGGGAGAGGGAGAGCCACGCAAAAAGAGGACGCCGGCATACGCGTCGTATGCGTAATGCGACGATAGGCAGCAACTATTTTAATTATTGTCGCGCAAAGGAGCACATTGCAAAAACGTTGAAATATGTTCAGTTAAGCAGTAAACTGCCGCCACAACTGCCAGGGGCGCGCCCCAAATGGGCAGGGGGCGGGGCACTGCTGGATATTTGCACCAAGCATGCCTCGAAATTTTGCGCCTCAGCGCACAAAGTTGGCCCCAAAATCGGGGCTAACATTTCCCCGAAAAAGCCAACAAGCTAGCTAAGAATTTCATAATGCAACCGCACAGGAGAATCTCTGGGAAAGTGTTATTAAATATCAGCAACAGAAATTTGAAAGAAATTCACTAGAAAAGTGTGACCTTGTACTAGAAAAATCGAAAATCCCATATCACCGAAAAACGCCAACTAACCACACAGGCTTTAGGACATTTTTGGCCCCAACCTAGGGTATTTAAGAGCGAGCGGCTGTCTTTATAATCAGAAGCTGCTGTGGAGCCAAACCCTCCACATCTAGCTCCTCATAAATATTTAATTTTTATTTTATTTTAATTCTCTGCCCTTATTTCCTGATTTTATTTATTTATTTTTTAATTCGGAGAACCATTGGTCCCCGCTTCAATTCTGATTTTCTGATTTAATTTTTTTATTTGGTGCCACATGCCTGGGATCCCTAATGTAGCCCTGCGTGCCACGAGCCTGCGATGCCTAATATTTGTGCTTTAAATATTTTGATAAAAATACCAATTCTTGGTTTCTTACCTCCATGGAAACTTCAGGCGATGCTTCCTTTGAATTTATTTTATTTTTTTATTTCTTTTTAATGATTTAAGGTGGCCTGTTCGCGATCCGCCATCGGGTTTCCGGTTTAAAATTTGGCCCTCTCCTGGTGTATTTATCTTCTTATTTTTATTTTTTATATATTTTTTATTTTTTATTTATTTTTAACACTCGAGTGCGAGTCAAGCCTCTAATGCAGTTTTATTTTTTGTTCAAGACACTGAAAACAAATCGGGCATGTCTCTGGCATGTGTGTCCAGGTGGGGAGCTCGCAAAAGTATGCAATACATTTTTGTGTCTGCACCTGTGTCGCCCAGAGGGGTGCGAGGGGAGGCTGGCTAGTTGCAGCATGAGTGATATATGTCCACCTGTTAGTGTCAGCTTGGAGCTTGGATCAGGGGGTCCTTGCCAGGAATCCTGCGAGACACAGTGCCAAAGTAAATAAAAATCCAAACTAAATTGAATTTTTTGCATGCACTCAGCAGTTTTGCTTTCGGGTTCTAACTCTCCTTGATTTTTTTTCCATTTTTTATTTTTTATTCTTTTCTTATTTTTATTTTAAAGAAATGCCTTGATTCTTTTATGGATTCGGTACAAAAAAAAACATAAACCAAAGCCTGGAAAAGGCTAAAAATTATTTTTATTTAAAATATTTTTTTTTTTTAAGAAATCCTTTAATCTCCAAGTGTAAAAAATTGTTGCAACTGCCACCTGCCACGCCCAGATGATGCCACAACAAACAATTGTTTGTTATTGCAGTATTTTCCATTTTTTTATTATTTTTCCTCCGTTTTTGTGGACACTTTTGAGTCTTCTATTTTGTTTTCCTGTGTGTGCCTATCTCTCCTCTGTTATCCTTTTTTTATTTTTTTTTTTTAATTTATCAGCGTATGAAAATCTGGAAGTGCAACTGCAACAGCAGCAGCTGGAAAACCTTTACTCGATTGCATATTTTTCATGCAAATTTTTGATTTGGTTTCTGGTCAGTTTTGTTTTTTATTTTCATTTTTTTTTTTTTCCAAAGATGGCTGTGAAAAATTTGTCTATATGGCGGAAAGTAAATTGGTTTGGATGAATCATGGAAGGGGTTTTCCTTTCTTTTTTTATTTTTATTTTATTTTTTTTTTGAAACTTTAAATCATTTTTTTGGGATGCTGACAGTTTCCCAAGAGAAAGTGAAAGTGGGTGGGTGGGGCGTTTAAAAATTCAAGAAGAGGAATGCGTAAACGGCAAATGAGTTGCACCTGGTGGCACCTGAGAGGAAAAATTGAAGGGAGCGAGGGGGGGGCAGGCGAAGAAAATTGGCAAATGGAAGGGGTGCGCCGTTAGCGGGCCAGTCAGTGTGAATAAATGCATGAAATGAATGAGTAAATAGCTCGAATGACTGACTGCGCGGCATTTTCCCTCTCAAGACAATTTTCTTTCTCCCAACAGGATTGCGCCCCTCCCCGCCCCGCTTTCAACACCCCATTGTTATGTTTGTGGAGGCGGCAAAGGGGGGGGCTTGGCATTTTCTCGATTTGCTAAATTACCAAGACGATGCTGTCGACAGGAGTAGGAGGCGGAGAAGGCCAAGATGGAGATAAAGCCGAAAGGCGGAAATGCCAGAAGTACTGAGAATTAAATATGGGAGACATCCGGAAGAGTTTGTTACCCTAAGTACCCTCTATCCTATCGCTGGGAGAAGCCCAACGATGGGAAGAAAGAAACTACAACCTATAATAAAAAATGGCAGACAATTTATGAAGAAGGAAAATGGCAAAGGATTTGTCTAGTTTCCAGAGGGGGGTGGGGGGAAGGAGGAGGGAAAATTGATGGAAACTTTAGTTGCTAGTTACACGGGCCATTGGATAAATTGCGGGAAAGGATTGTCGCCAAAGGGGGGGGTTTTCACTTAAAAAGAATGTATGTTTATTTAAAATTTATACAAATATTGCTGGAATTGTAAAAAAATAATAATAATTTAAATACCAGTGACGAAAGCCCATGCTAAAAATCAATTCTTTCAGTTTTTGTGACGAAAACCACATAAAAGAAATAAAAATATTCAAACAAAACTCTTCAGAAACACTCAAGAAAGTTGAAAAAATACATTTTGTCCTTTGAACATGCTAAAAATCTATTCTTTCAGTTTTAGTGACGAAAACCACATAAAAGAAATAAAAATATTTAAACAAAACTCTTCAGAAACACTCAAGAAAGTTGAAAAAATACATTTTGTCCTTTGAACATAAGCTTAAAATCTATTTTTTCAGTTTTAGTGACGAAAACCACCTTGAAAAATAGGAATATTTTGAAAAAACTCTCAAGAAAGTATATCCTTTGATTAAAATAAATCCTTGGGATGATTTAAAGGCCTTGAGTTTGTAACTTATTTCTTCTTCTTGTTTTAAGAACATAAAATAAGGACCAGCTCTCATCCCCGAAACCCCTTTTTCTCCCCCCCCCCTTCCGAATATTATCTCAATAAATCAAAGGAGCAACATCAGGGAACAGGAGCAACACTCACTAAAACAGTCTAATCCGGCAATTCAGCTGATCCCGGAATAAAACTAATATCCCAGGGTACAGGACTCCAACGGGATAACTCCTGAGGGGGGCGGCCTCACAGGCGTGTGGGTTGGGGAGGCGGGGAAGAATAAAAAGGACCCTGTGCCAAATGGGGCATGCAACAAAACAAACCGAGACCAGAGGAAAAAAGGTGTGAAAATTCAGGAAACCAAACACACACACACACACACTCACTCACTCACTCCCACTCCCACTGGCATACATAGTTAGAGTGAGATGGGACGATGGAATGTCCTTTGGCATTCGAAAATGGCATTATCAAAATTTACATACACGCATATCCTGATTATCCTTTAAGCATGAATTATTGAAAGCGTAAATACCAAAACACAGTCGACAGTCGTCGAATAAGAAGAAGAAGCAACAGCAGCAGGCAGAAGGACGAAGGACCTTCCCCACCCCCTCATCCCATTCCCAGATAGGGACAACAATGCGACAGAAGTTCGTCGGGAGTAGCTTTTTAGGGCTGCTGCTAATAATAATGATGATGATGATGATGTGTGCGATGTAACTTACAAAAAGGACGAGCCAGAAAGGACGAGGACGAGTCCTCAACCAGACGACGGCTTAATTTTCACATGACAAGCACAAAAAAAAACATAAATATAAAAACAAGAGACAGGAATTTCGAAAGTTAAATAGTCGAAGCCCATAGGCTCTTCTTTTTTGACAGAAAACAAAGGACAAAAGGACAATTGCTAGTTGAAAGGATAACATAAGGAGGACGGAGGATAAATCTCGAAGAAAATCAAGTGTAAAGTGTAAAAATTTATTTTAACAGAAATCTTTTTCTTCTTCTTTGAAACTAAGAAGCCAGCAACGAACAAAAGGACACGCAAGCAGACATGTCTGAACATGAACTCTTGACAAGCAAGCGAACAAGTCTGGACATGAAATCCATCACTTGTTACGAACAAAAGGACAAAGAAACGGGAAAAACATCAACTGAGCTAAAAATGAATAACTAAAATCTAAAAAATAAAAATATTTTATTTTAAAAATAAATTTCCCAAACATGTGTCCAAAAAAGAGTACCCTCTCCAAAGAGAGTATCCGAAAAAGACAAGTTGAGAGTGGAGACATTTTGAAAAGCCGGAAAAAAAACTCAGAAACAGGTTGAATTAGGATTTCAAAATGGATGCCAGGAGGAAGGGAAGGGTTTAAAGGAGAGAGAAAGCGATAGATAGTATTAGCCGGAAGTGCGTGCGAGGGAGAGGGATAAGGACAGAGAGGGAAGGAGATGGCAAGATGGTAAGTGATGAGGTGCGATGATGCGTAGAATGTTGGACGAGCAGTTAAGCAAAGCGCCTAAGACAACACAATCGAATAGAGTCAACGAGGGTGGCCATGGGAGTTCGGGAAAAGTGAAAAATACAAAAATTTACACTTTTCTTTTCCAGTTTTGGGAGGAAGAAAAAACTACATGTCTGTTTTGAAAAATATTCATATTTTTCATACTTTAGGACCTCCCCTCGACCCGCATTTAGGCAAATACACTCTCGCACACTCACACTGGCTCACAAACAGGACTCACTCACTTGGATAAATGTGTCTACGACTGCAGATAGCTTTCACTGGAGGAGTGTGTGTGTGTGTGTGTGTGTGTGTGTGATGGTGTTTGTATGGGAATGTTTGTTTATTTGTTTTCAAATGTGTGCGTATTCGTGTGACGCCCAACATCCTTGGGCTACCCACTCCCCACTCCCAGGATATGTCAGGAAAATCCTGTTAAAAGTTTGCCATAAATCCTATTTACATATTTTCATCTGCTGCGCCTCAAAATCAACACTCACACACGCACACCCCCACCCACACCCACACCCACTTGCTAAAAAACCGAAAAGAGTTGCTAATATATGTCTTGGCCACGCCCACCGAGAACAAACACAGCCTCCAGACGAGCAGGAGCAGAAGCATGACATTCGAAAAAGCCGGAAGAATAGATCGAAAAATAGTCATATCAATTGTTTAGGCGAATAAATCATAAGACTTCCTTAGCACGCTCGCCTCTCGTCCTTTTTATCTGCTGACCTCATTTTTGATTTGCCTAAGCAGTCCCCCCAAAGCCATCTTCTTAATATTATCCTGACCAAGGTTCACATAGTGTTTCCTTCCTGGATATCCTCTCGGCAGAAGCCATTCTTTGATTAATGTTGCCAAAAAAAAATAATCACAAAAACAAGAAAAGCTTACTTTGAGTGAAGTAGAAGTTCAAATACCCTTTCGGTTTAAACATTTCCCAAGTCCCAACCTTTCAAGTCCTAAAAAAGTGTGACCTTAGCCTAGAAAGATCTTTAAAACGCATTTTACTAACTAACGCCATTTCCCCTCAAAGGCGTTAGGACCTTTTTTACCAACCTTCTTATTATAGAGACTAGAAGAGTATCAAATACATTTAAATAAAAATTTATACACAGAACTGTTTAGAAATCTGCTTAATCCTTGGCCAGTGATGGGCGCATTTGTTATGCTAAGGATTCATTTTTGCATATGCTTCTTAGCGTCATCCTTCGGCTCAGATTCTCGGTCTGAGTCTTGGCCTTGGTAAATACATTTTGAATAGTTGTCCTGGACACTCTACTCTCTCTATGTGTGTGTCAAGGAAAATCCTTTTTCGGAAAAATTCAAATTCAGTGTACAAATGACTGTAAATGGCATAAAGCTTATGCATATTTCATAGTCCTCTCGCTCTCGCTCTCGCACTCGCTCCTTTTGTATTTAGCAGCGATGTGCAAATGTTTGCCTTCACTATCCTTTTGTTCCTGCCAAAATGTTGTCTTAAAAGTCTCAGCCGAAATTTGTTTAATCGACAAATTTCTGCACAATTCATTCTCAGACAAAACAGACAAAGCATTAAAGCAAAAAAAACGTACGAGTTTGCCCAAACAATTGCACTTTATTTAAATGGCTTGTTTAAAATGCATTTAGCATTTCTTGAAAGCTATTTATGGAGCACGAACAGCTCGCAAAACGATATTCAATTAAGACAAGAATTATTTGATAATGGAATCACACTACATAATTAACATCGAATGTGTTTGGATGGGCGGACTAAGTGGGACGGAAACTGTCAATAGTTGAGGACAAAAGGGGACAATTCCTTTTAAAATTCCTTCTTTCTAGTCTTTCTAGTATATTTTTAGTATTAACTATAGACCTAGAATAGATAATACTAGAAAATAAATACTAGGAATCATTTTAATGTTTAATGTTTAAAAAATGTTTAATAAACTCTGTAGCCTTCAAATTTCTATTAAACATAAAGATCTATAGATCTATTACTACTACATATCTATACACAAAAGATCTTTAGAATATATCTGCAAAAGCATCGCTGGTACTATCGATAATATCGATAGAAACACAGTAACCTTATCGATTGTTTTGAGTCTAAAGAAAAATCATAGTTATGGTTCTAAATTTTTGATTTTAACCTTCCTGCCTTACTGTTTTGTTAAAAGTTTTGTTCTAAATTGATTAAAAAGTGATGCTATCGGCTATTATATCGATAGTCACTTCAAAAAAGTGATAAACTATCGCTATGGAGCCACTATCGACAGTTTCAAATCTACTGTCTCAAGTCTTATACTAATAATTTCTTATTCTATTTATTTTACACACCGTTAAAGTTAATTTAAAATTAAAATATTAAAAAAAAGAGAGAAAAGAAAGAAGAAACCATTTAGGACAACAAGATTTATCCAATTTCTGAGACTCCCCAGGCTGCCAAGGTGAGGCTGAGCCAGCCGGAGTAGACAGGAGCCACAAATATAAGCCTTAATCACATTAAAGAAGCTCAAAGTCTGCTTACACATGCTACCGCTTCCATATAAATCGTCAGTTGTCAGTGGCAGGCATTAGCTCATCACATTCCCCATGCATGTCTGTTGGATGTTGCGTATACGCACTGTGCGCCCCCTGCGGCTTCTTTTCTTTTCAGTTTTTTTCGTTTTTTTTTGCTCTTCTGACAGATTGAATCGATGGCTGGTAAATCACAATTGCCACGCCCCCTTTCTGGGGGCTTTCTGGGTGGTCTCCCCTAAAAACACTTTCGAAACAAAACTCAATTAACGTTCGAGAGGATGAACTGTTGAAGAGACAACAAAGTCAAAGAGCTTAGCACACATACTTCACAAAAAAAAAACAGAGAAACCATCAAGAATCGGTTCGGAAAAAAGGAGACATTTTTTTAGTGCAACTCTGTTGACCATAATAAAAAGTGGGAGGAGTGGGAGGAGTGGGAGGAGTGGGGGAGTGGGGGAGTGGGCAGGAGGAGAACATTTGACTGCATTGGTAATTGAAGAGGAAATGGTAATGAAAGCGGGCGGCTGCCGAGGGGCGTGGCTACCAGGGGGCACAGAAAATAAAGCTAGGGGGGGCTTTGAAAAAAAAAAAAAAAGAAAGAGTGCCGACAAAGTCGCCTCATTGTGTGGCACATTGTTAACTTTTGCCACAGCCTGGGGAATCACAAGAATTATAGAGCAGTGCACTTTTAAAAATTGAATTTTCGAGAATTATAATTTAAAGAAAGATAATAATTTAATAAAACAATCAATAGAGTCTATAAAAATATAATAAAAGTAGTTGATAGTAAATTTTTATGGTTGAGTTTTGGTATAATATGTAATGGTGTGGTTTTAGTATTATTTTTATGGTATTTTTTATGTAGTATTTATTTATTTTACAAAATTAAGATAATCATGAGCCTTTTTAGTAAAAATAAACTTAAAAAATATACACTTTTCTTGAAAAAGTTTATAATAAAGGAAGAAAGCGAAGAAAGTAGTCTATTTTCTCGACTATATGATAGCCGGTACTCTTCTAGTCTTCTACTCTTCTCTTTTTAAAACCCATTTTGAAGATTTAAACCTTTAGAAACACAGGAAAATACAAAAAACATACAATTGCATAAACAAAAAATACATATAATACTTTTTTAAGGAAAAACAAACTATTATGGTCTTAAAAGAGTATCAATAGCTGTTGTCCAACCTTTTAAAGACAAATTTAAAGTAAAAAATGCCCAAAATGTTCGCTTTTTCTTATATAACCTCCCCCAAAACACTCCTGAATCCTTTTCTTCCAGTGCAAAATGTGCATGCAGACCAGGCACTATGTATGACAGCTCCCCCAACGAAAGTCCTGTCATGTCTGAGATCGAAAATAAGCATACAAGTTGAACCAACAGATATATATAAATAAATGGTCATACAGATGTATGCAAATACTAAGCGATATAGGGAACAAATTAAACAAATAAAAGTCGAAGAGCATACAAATGGAAAAGGCCGACAAATCAGTGCAAGACAAAAAGTGACAAATGGGCTAAATGGACATACATTTCGGACTCTCCGATAAAAAGGACAAATTTACAAACAAAATGAATGTCAGAACGGATAGAAGGATGTCCAAGATGACAAATAAAATGGAGAAAAAGGAAAAAGGAACAAATTTAAACAAATCAAGGAAACGTATTCGAACTCCTACTCGAACCGAAACTGATTAAACACCGGAGACAAGTCCACAAATATTTGTGTTTGTGTTTGCCGGCCAATGTTTGCTTGCAATTCAACCGAAAATATTGTCACCGAAAAGGTTCGACATTTAATTGCAAATTGAAATCCAAAAAGGAATTAAATTTTTATTAAAAAATAGAGAGAGAGAGGTGGATTTATTATTTTCTACAAAGGCATATATCCTTTCAAGCTTCTGGATTAAATTTCTTGTTAAATAAGGAAATTGTGCATGTGGAAAATGATGCTTCCTTGGGCAGGACTCGCACGCAGGACTCTCGCAAATCTTAAAATGCCTGCTTTCGTGAAATTTTCCCTGCTATTAAAAAGTTTACGCGAATCGGAAAAAGAGGCCTCCGAAAAAAAGGAAAAGCGGAAAATGGGAAAGAGATGGGGAAGTGAAAATGCCAAGTAGCCGCGAACGTTGGCAGGAAGTAACGAACAAAGAATTTATACATATTTATTATAATTTTTTATTTTACGCATTTTGTGCGTTGACTGCGGCCTACCAAAAAAAAAAAAAAAATAAAATAAAAAATGAGAAAAATGGAGGAAAAAAAAAGAAAGCAAAGAAAGGCCTCAGCGAACAGGAAAAAATGAGGAAAACACATTGAAAACCGCACGGAAAGTGAGAAATATGAGAGGGAAGTGGTGGGGCCAGGCAGGCGGAAGATAAGTGGAAGGAATGAAGAAAGGGGAAGGACGAACGGAAACAAAACGGAGTTACGAGTTACAGTTAGCCAGGGAAGTATTTAAAGTTTTCAAAACGGAGGCTATATAAGGCTTAAACGATAATTAAACAGAAATAAAAAATAAAAACAATAATTTTAGGAAATCAAAAAAGGATTCAATATCAAAGAAACTTTTTATATAAATTAATTTTCAAAATTAATCCCAAAAATACAAATCTTCAAACTTAGAAAGAGTTTAGTATTTTTTTTAACATATCTTTTGATATTTTTGAACGTTAAAGCTTATTTTGAAATCTGGCATTTAGTATTTAAGAAAAAACTTATTATAAAAAAAAAGTATAAAAAAAGGAACAATTAGAGTGACCAACATGGCAAAAAGTGCGTTTTAAGCTAAAAAGTGTCTAAAATATAGCATTATTTTAAATATTTCATTAAAAAATGATACAAAAATCATATAAATGTCGTAGACACTTAAAAACCAAACTTACTTTTATCAAATTAACATAAAAAAGTCTTTAAAAAATGTTCTAAAAAGCATTTAAAACTCGAAACACCTTCCAATAATTGAAATTGGCAAATCGACCCTCGTTCTCAGCTAATTGGGGCCACAAATAAGCCTCTTTTTTTCTCATCCCTGCCCGCCCCCTGTCGCTTTTTATCTCCTTCGGACTGTTAAGGATATTTGGTATCCTGCGTAGCCTGCCCCTTCCCCTTCCCCTTCTAAACCCCTGGCAGGCCTTTATATTTATTTTTATTAGCTCTCACCTCCGCACTGCTCCTGACATTTTCCCCACCAACTTCACTTTTCAGGACTTGTTCGCAGTTTTCACACATTTTTCACTTTTCCATTTCGCTATTTTCTATTTTTTTTTTTTTTATTTTTTACACAAAAACTGGCTGTGTTGTTGTTGTTGTTTTGTTGGGGCGAAGCAATTAAAAATTTCACCTTTTTTATGGCCAGAGAAGAGGAGAACAAATTTGTTGTTTACAACAAACAACAATAAAGCGGTAATAAAAAATCATAAAAATGGCTGCCCAACAAGGAACAACTGCAAAAAGTGCTAATTGGTTAATTGTGTGTGTATGTGTGTTTGTGTGTTTGTGTATGCGTGTGTGTGTGTGAGATTTTGTGTTCAATAATTCATAGTCCTTAATAGAGCCACCCATTTATCCTCCCAACTCTCTATTTTTTGGTTCTACGATTTAAAGTTACTTTCTTCAGGATATCAGTTGTCCTGCATGTGTGTGTGAGTTTTTAATCCCTTTTCTACTGTTTTGGAAGGCGTCAGCTGCAATGCAGACAATGCCTGGCCCGGCCACGCCCACTTAGCCGGCTCCAAGTGCCGCTTGTTAGTTTAAACTGATTTGCAATGTTTGACATGGGCCATAAAAAGCAACGGCAGGACGGGCCACGACGACAAGGATAACGGTGAGATGAAGATAGCACAAGGAGCGGCAAAGGACGAAAAGGATATGGTGGAAGTAATGGTAGAGGGAGAGGCCAGTGGGTGGCGACCAAAAAGCAGCAGGAGCAGGACATTAGGACACTCGTTCAGGTCACAACAGAGCACTGCAGCAAAAATACTAAAAAAAATAAATCTAAACTATACAGATTTATATTAATTTAAATATTTATAAAAATATTTACTTATTTTTTGAAAATTAAAACATACCCTTGTTTTTAAGCTTTTTTCTGGTTAATATTTTAAAGCTTAGTCTGAAAAACAGAAGCCTCTGTCCATTATTTATGCTTTTAAATACTCTTGTCCTTGTTTTTTAAGTAAAGCTTAAAAATAGACTTAAATAATTAAAGAATTTATATTAATTAACTAATGTTACAAGCAAAAAAACGAAATAGTTAAGACAGAAAGGCCAAGGACCTTATTTTTAAACATAAAGAAGTATTATATCGATAATAATTAACATGTTTGTAGATGATAATCGATAATAATCGATAGTTATATATTGATAGTCGATATTTCTAGTATATATTTTATTTTTTTTTTTTAATATAAGCTAGAAAGGATAAGAAGTCTATTTATTAACTAAAAAAGTTCTATATCGATAATAATCTTATTTTTATAATCGATTATAATCGATATTTAGTCGATTAAAATAATAAAAAAAAATAATATTTCAGATTCAATTTCTAAAAAGCTTAGCCAGAAGCAATAAAAAGTTATATATGTACTCTTACATCGATAAAAATAGTATTTTATGATAAAATTAATCGAAAATAATCGATTGATAGCCTATTATGGTATGAATATTATTTTATTTTTTAATTTTCTTTATTTTTTTGAATATTTAAACATTTTTGTGGCAGTGCTCTCAATAGAGTTTGATGGCTGAGCCATTTCCTAGCCCCTGGGCTTTGTTTTGAGCTGAAATTTTCAGCGAGTGTCCTGTCGAGTGCTTATTCTTTTCAGTCCTGTTTGGACTCCTGGCTCCTGGCTCTCTCCTCTGGCCATTTCAATAATCTCTTCATTCGGCCAGAGCCGCAAACGATTTTTTTCATGTTAACATTTTATTTGGCTCGTTGGCCTTTTGTTGTTGTGTTGCCACTCCAGGTTGCCAGTCCAGCAGCTCCTCCTGTGCCCGAGTCCCAGAGACCTATAGTCCTTTTCGTTGCTCATACGCCCCATTGTGCAGACATTTTTGGATTCTTTTGTTTTGCTTTGTTGTGTGTGTTTTTTTTTGTGCACCCACGACAATGAAGGTTAAAATGGCCGAAAACAAACGAGAGCTACATTCTAAATGCTAAGTTCATTCATTCATTTTGGCCAAAACACACACAGAGACTCCCCAAAATGGCCAGAACACATGGACAGGGAAAGCTTCTTGTTTTTCGACAACAATTAAAACGATTTAAATGCAAAACAGTCAACGCCATTGCAGAAAATCGCCATCGCCCCGAATTCCCAGCCCAACTGGGTCATCATCATGGCCGGCACTGTATTAGCCAATTTCTGGATGTGCCCCAATTGCCCTTCCTACCATTTACAACAGTTACCAGTTACAGATACAATTGCAAACAGATACAAGATACAGAGAGCGAGATACAGGCCATCCAGGCTATGGGGATACTGCGACTTGGCCAAAAGGCAAATGGAAATGGCCAAAAGCACAAAAGTCAACTGGCTTAACTGCATTAGCCTGCATTGGCCAAAGAATGCATCTCCGAATGCCTCCGAGTGGCTTACCAGAACAGAAGGTATTGAATAGAGGTTATGTTCGAACGATAAATTGTTGGAGACAAGCGGGCTAAGTAGCCGGAGCGAACTTAAGGAGGTTAAGGATATATTTAGTGGGTTAACAGGAGACATTTAATTGCTTACTACCTTTTATAGTTCATAGAAATTAAAGCTATTATAAGCAAGAAAGGGAATAGGAACTAGGTGTTGAGTTAATACCATTATTCTTATGCTCATTTAGTATTTTTTAGAAACCTTTTTTTGAGTTTAAAGATTAATGTATTAATGCTATTATCTTTTATATTTTTTTTAGTTTAATTTATGGTTTAATCTTTAAAAAGCTATAAGCTATAGGTCTCTCTTTTTATAGGACTAAGTCCAAGTCTGAAAATTTATAAATAAATGATAGAATTATAGTTTCTGACAAGTTTCTTTGAAATAAAATACTAAAATACTACCATAGGTACTATAAGCTTTAAAATTGCTTAAACTATTCAAAAAATAGACAAATATAAATTATATAATACATTAATATAACTCTAAACTACTATATTATTTAAAAAGCTAATATACCTCTAACCTCTAACTCTATGTCTTAAGTCTTTTATGAAAATGATGACTTATGAAATTATTTCTAACTCTAATTTTAATCTAATTCTAACTCTAACTCAAATTTTTAAGCAAGAATTTGTATATATTTTTTAGTATAAGTTTCCTAATTTAAATGTAAAAATATTAAAGTTAAAAAAGCTACAAGGAAATACTACTTTCTTTTGTTCTTTTTGAGTGACTTATCCGTGAGACCCTAGGCGATAAATTTATCGATAAATTAGCATAAAATAAACATGATTTCAATTAAATAATTAGCTTTTTATAAATTATGTCAACTTATCAGATATATTAGCTCTAATAAAGGATATAAAATAATCTCCGAATGTAAAATAAATATAAATGCCTAATAAATCAACAGAGAGGCTCTGATAACTCTAAAATATTTATTGAAAGCTTTTGAATTTAGTATTTAAAGTATTTTATGGTTAATATAATAATAATAGTTAAACCATTAAAGAATAAGCCATAAAGTATAAAATAAATATCCCTCAAATAAAAGCCATAAAACCTTTTAAAAAATCCCCAAAAATCGTTTAAAAAAACTTCCCTTAATTGCTTTTATTTAAATCCTTTGTGTTCCCTTTGATTCTTCAACTTGTTTGCCGCGAAGGAATAACAAACATTAATTTAGTTTTCATCTCTAGAGGGATAAGGGGGGTGGCACTAATTCAACATTTAATCAGTTCGTTTAATTTCCATGCTTGGTCACAGTTCGGGGACTTCCATTTGGCCCTTGACTTGACCCCCGCTTAACCCCCGACCCCCTCCTGAGCCCTGCACCCCCTGATTTTCTGAAAATGTGAAATGTTTTTCGCGTGTTTTTGGCAATGGCTTTTGGCTTTTGGCTTTTGTTTTCTGTAGTTGTTGTTGCATTTAATTAAAAGCCTTTGGAGAAAGTAGATAGTGTGGAGAGTGGAGAAAACAAAAACAAAAAAAATGAAAAAGAAAAAGAACAAAAGGCAACCCAGCTGGCCAGAAATGAATAAATAGAGGCGCGTTCTCCTATTTTTGGCAACAAAACAATAATAATGGCCAAAAAGCGTTTGGCTTTGGCTCTGGCTTTGGCAACAACAATGCCATTTTCACTCCCACTGGACCCATTCATGTCACACACACATCTACACACAAATACCAATACAAAGACACACACACACTAACACACCAATTTCGTAATCACTCAAAATTGTTTGGCAAACATTTGAAGCCATTTTTAAGCAATTTTCATCAAAAAAAAAACGCACAAACTTTTTCTTCATTTGAAGAAAAATTAAAAACTAATTATTAAGCAAAGAGTCTTGGTTTTCTGTATATTTTTTAAGAAATAAATTAATGCAGAAAACTCTCATGGGCGTGGTTGCTTTTGTTTTTTTTTGTTCTTTTTTTTTTATTGAAAAATTAAGAACTTTTCTTTTGTTTTAAAGTTTGTTTTTTGGTCTTAAGGATGAGGAACTTTTAGTTTAGTTTAGAAAGAGATACTAGATACAGCTTAGATTCTAACTTTTTAGTTTATTTTTAGAATTATTATTATTTTTTACTTAAAGGTTAAAAGTTTTACTAATTCTTGGATAGATTTCTCGAAGCGAACGCTTCTCTTTTTAAGATTTCTTGATTTTCTTAAGAAAAAAAGAATCAGAAATTGAAAAAATAATTAAAAATAAAACTAATATCAAATATAATCATTTAGGAATAAAAAATAGGTCTTATAGGCCAGTTTATCTTAACTTTTCTTAAAAAAGTAAACCTTAATCTTAACTTTTTATCTAAAATATCTCACTTCCTAATAATTTGTAACTCTTTCTTCAAATCTCACAGGTTTCCAAATTCAATTTCCACACTTTTTAGGGAAAAAGAAGGGAAATCAGCCTCTCGCCCAAACCCTTTAAAACAGATATCCTTTATCCTTTGTAGAATTTTCCCTTTTTTGTTGGTTTTCTTGTTTTTGTTTCACTTTAAAAGGCAACCCAATTTCCGAAAGCGAATTCGCTTGCATTGTTTCGGCTTAACCCACATTTCCTAGAGCACCCCCTTTTAGGGGGTTAAACATACAACATGCAACATACAACTTGCAACATATGTGCCACACTTAATGCCTAATCTTACCTTATGCCAAAAAATATATATATAATTTTTTATTCGTCCGATTTTCTAATTCAGATTCTTAGTTGTATGTCTCTCTCTTCTTCTTCGCCTTCCTGTTGTTGTTGCACACAGAGACACACACACGCACACACTTGCCACACGTACACGTGGCCGTCCTCAGGACATCGGACAGGAAATTCCTTTCCTTATTTTTGTTTTTCGATTTTCTTAAAATTTTCCTTTCCTTCCTTTGCCTTTTCCTTTTTCCCTTTTATTTTTATTTAATTCGCCTTTTTTCCAGTTTCTCTTTCGGTTTTCGGTTCACCAGCACATTTTTTTCCTTTTATTCTTTTATTTTCCTTCTATTTTTATTTACAAGTTTTTTGTTTATTTTTTTAGATGGGATTTTTTTTTCCAAAAAACAAGCAAAAAAAGTGACAAAAAAAATGGAGGTTTTTATTCTGGTGTTTATTTTTTATTTCTGCATCGCTCAGTTTAAAAAAAAAATAATAATAAATAAAAGACATCAACAAGTTGTTAAATTTTAGTACATTATTTATTAAAATCAAAACTTTAAATTTTTTAAGCTATTTTTAAGCTTTAATTAAAAGAAATTCGGACAATATTTTTATTTTTTTTGACAAAAAAAGGCGCCTAAAACTTCTTTTTTTTTTAAACTTAATAATTTTTTTTCAGTTCTAGTTGTTAGATAATTTTCTAGTTTTTAGTCTTAAATAACAAAAACAACAAAAAACACGCACACCCACTCACACACACACTAATAGCTACACACTGATATAAAATATAGTGGAATCTTATGTAAGCGTTTCGGGCGCGTTTCATGTGCGTTTCCCTCGCGTTTTTTTTGGGCTTCAGAGTTTCAACAACAAAAATTGTTAAGCCTTCCTGCTGGCTCCAGCTGTTGTTTGTTGTTGTTTTTATTTTCGATTTCTAATAAAATATATTTTAAACTAAAAGGCTTCTAAGCTTAAGCTGTCTCTATAAAAAATATTTAAACTTAACAAAAAATTAAAAAACAAAGAGAAATAAAAATAATAATAAAAAACTTAGGACCTACTTAGGCGGTCACATGAGCGACACAGACACAACAACACACACCAGGACACGCCGACAGGCAGACAGACAGACGAGCGGGCGGCCGACGGGGGGAGGGCGGAGCGGAGCGGACAACGTTGGCGGGACAACAACAAACGCGACGACGGCAACGACCAGAAAAAAAAAACAACAATAATACGGCCAAGAAACGAACAACAAACACACCGACGGCGACAACGACAACACGACAGACAACGTAAGACGACAACGACGACAACACGACAACTGGCGACTTTAGCGCGTTTTTTTCGATGCGATTTTTTTTTTTTTTTTGTTTAATTCGACTTTGGCTTTCCCTCCTAACTTGGCTTTCTGTAATCTTTTTGGTGGCTCCTCTTCTTTCTCTCAAAGCGAAACGCGTGCCGTCAGCGCTGAGTCCTGTTTCATACTGTTTATTGGCGGATTCGAGTCCTGCCAAGGATGCTGCCTGCTGTGCGAGTCTTGCTTCAACAAATGTTGCTGCCACTGCTACTGGCGCTGCGAGGATGCCACTGTTATTCTGTTAAGCTCTGCTGCGGCACAACAATTTCCCTCATGACTGTTAAAATTTCCCTGGCATGCGCACCGTGTACAAAAGTTCCCTTTTCCCAATGCGAAATGCAGTTTCACGCTTTTCAATGCCAACAGCCGGCCAACACTGCGTATGAATGATCTCTGCGTTGCGGCAAAAGGTGGCAGGAGCGGGGAGGGGGCAAAGGGGCAGTGTTAAAGGGCACATAAAATGGTTTGCTCTGTGGACTTTATTAAATATTTTGAAATTGAGTTTAAGAGTTTAGGGGAGAGTGGAGAGTGGAAGGGGGCTGGGAGGTAAAGAAAAACGGTTGATATTATAGAGCTCTTTGGCTGATTTAATCTTTGCTTGGATAAGCTTTGATAAGAGCAAAGGGCTGAGATAATATCAACGGAGTGCCTCGCACCTGTCAAGCTCTTAATGGGAATAAGAGGAAGTACTTTAGCCTTTCATTAAATCAAAGGGAGCAGTTACTATCACTCGCTCTTAAGCTAAGCTCAGCTTAAGCATGGATGAGATTAAAGAGCGGAGATAATATCACCCGCTTGCTTCACACCTTAGGGCCTGTCTTATCTAGCAAGGCAGTGCTCTTTGAGGTGAGTCGGGAGTAATGGGAGAGGTAATGGGAGTAAGAGGCAGTAGACCACCTTAGGCTCTGATGAAATCTAAGGGAGCAGCTGATATCACTCGCTGGCATCTGCTCTTGAAAGCCAAGAGCAAAGGGAGCCAATTGCATTGCTCCTTTCTTCTTTGCTCTTTGCAGCCAAAGGCCAAGGGGCTCCAACAACAGTTAGCTAAAGAGAATCACTGATAATGCCAGGCCTAAGAGCGGGCCAGGTGGGAGGCTCAAGTAAGCTCTTTATTTTTAAGGCATTGAATTATCAGTGAGATTATAACGGCAAGCTTATCTCTTTGTAAAAGAAAACTGGAAGAGAGTGAGTAACTAGTGTTTCCTGATTGCCGAATTAAACTAATTAAATGCTGAAACCCTGAAACAATAATCATATTTAACCCTTGAGCCGTTCCGGGGAGTGAAGAGCGGCTAATTCGGGATTACAAGTGGCGATTGGCAGGCATTAATGGCGACCGCTGTTAGCCGCAATTACGCCGGCTCTTGGCCAAATCAATTTATTTATGAAAATTTGAGGCACTCCGTGTGTGTGTGTGTGTGTATGTGTGTGTGTGGCATGTCCAGCAATGCAAGCAATGCACGCATATCCTGCAGGACAACGGAAGGACATAAGGACACACGTGCAAACGGCATTAATGCAAATGAGCTGGACAGAGGGATACTGGGATACTGGATGTGGGTTATGGGGATACTTCTATGGATAGGGGCTACTGGGGAGGGGGCAACTAGGGTGGAGGATGCGAAATGCTCGACTTGATGCCAAATTGAATTATGTTGGATGCCAGAAAGGTTAATGAAAGAGAGCGCCATTCTGCACATCCTAGTGTGTGGCACATCCACTGCCTGAGTGCCTGAATGCCTGAAAGCCTGACTGCCACTGCCACTTCCCCGCCAGAAATCCACCTTCACATCCACGGATTTGGATTTGGATGCGGATTCGGTGTCGGGCTGAATGAATTGTGATGAAGCACCAGCAGAGCCACCCTAAAGCAATGAGCCACCCTGGGAGATGACCACACACACTGTACATAGATGTAGGACTGCACTGAGCGAAAATGTGTGCTTTAAAAAATCAGCTACTTAGTTTAGATGAGCCTAGAACCCTTTATTAAAACTCTAATTTTAATTCAAAAATGTAATTTAATAATTTCTATTAATTTATGAATCTAATTTTGTATTTCTTTCAGTGTAGCTGGTCAGCCAGCATGCAAATTGATGGTTTTTGTGTGCAGCTCTGCATTATCTTGGTCTCGGTTTTTGGGTTTGCTAAAGGATTCAGCTCGGCTTGCATTCGTATCCCGGCTACAGGACTATCCCAGCCAGGACCAAGGGGTGACCAGGAAGTCCACCCCCTAACCCCACCCCTAAAAAGTGGGAAGAAATATGCGAAACTAGAAGCAGACACACATCCTGGACTCTCAGTGTAATGGTTGTTGGTAACTTTAACAAATAATTGAGTTTTTTTTATTGAAATTTTTTATTTTTTATTTAAAAAAAAAAAACTATAGGTTGAAGTTTTAAAAAAGAATAATTTTTGCTTCAAAAATTTTGTTCTTCTTCATCTTTACTGAAAAAAGACAGTTTTCCAACTCTTATAAACAGTGTTGGAAAATAGCAAAGTCGGTCATTCGTGTCGTAACATGTTAATTTTTAGTGTTTTTTTGTTATTTCATTAGGAAGACCCCTTTGCAAGCCTTTTAAATGGCAAATTATTGAATTTAACTTGAAAACTCTCGTTAATCGCCCTCATCTCCCTTTAAGCCAATTAATCTTTGTATTTTTCCCCTCCTGGCGCCCCACAAAGTGTCTGGACTACCGAATCCCTGCCAATCCTCCGTTTGATTGGCCTTGTCCGTAAGCCAAATCCCATCCTACTTATCCCGCATCAGTTACCAAAAAAAAAAACCTCCTTAATTCCGTAATAACCTGACTCCAACCCTTTTATTTTTATTTTTTTTAAATCTGTAATGGCGCCAAAACCGCAATAAAAATATCAAAAAGTGTAAGGGGGGAGTAATATTCATAATATACCTTCCATATAACACATACTTTCGGGGCACTTATTTCAATAAACCTCTGGCGCACATCATTGAGCCATTAAATACATACAAAGTGAAGCAAATCGTTCTGACTGAAGGCAGCCACGGGCCAGGACCTTTTCGTCCTTTTCGGGCAAAGTCAACTCTCGGCTCTACATCACAAAATGCCTAAATAACCAACCTGTCTGCCAGCCAATCCTTATCCCCCCCCCCCACCCCAGGAGCAGGACGAAAAGCCCGTTTTTGTTTTGTTATCCTTCAGATTTTCCAAAGGAGTTGACAACATGCAACCGACAACCCAAAAAAGGGGCTCAACCCCACGGCTTCACCATTTTCCGCCTCAATTAATTAAAATGTTTTGTTTTAAATGCCAAAAAGGATAACAGAGACAGAGAGAGAGAGAGAGACTGCCTTCGTCCTTGAAGGTCTGACACATCCTGGCTGGCAGTCTAGTGTAAAATGCTGATTGATATTTCCCGGTTAATAACTTTGGGTCCTCCCCAAAGGATCTGCCCCCTCATCGCTTTTATTTATTTTATTTTTTTTTCTCTCTGTGTATTTTTCAAGGTCGCACAATAAAAATTGAGTTCATCCATCATTTATGGCCACCCACGAATGCTGAAAAGGATAAGGTGGTGCCTCGTCCTTTCGCAATTACTGCCTTTCACTCTGTCTTGCTGACAGGTCCTGCGAAGGGAGGGAGGATATGCCAATAAAGGCGCCTTAAACATATTCCGGGTAATTGCCAAATTAAAAACTTCATTAATCCGAGACTATTTATGCGAGTTTTAATCTTAATTAATTATTTTAGAGTTTATATAAATGATAATAGATTTTAATTCAAGAATAGATTTCATAGATCCTGTAGATATTATAAATATTTTAGGTCCTACAGATCTTATAGATATTTAACATCCTTATAGAGATCCTACAGATCTTAGAAATTGTATAGAACCTTATAGATCTGTAGATATTATTTAGATATAATATAGATACTAGTTTTAGTAATATTACTTTAATATCTACTATGGATATTATAGATCTTCTTGAACCTAAATAGAAGATATTAAACATCTTATAGATCCTTTAGATTCTATAACTCCTTTAGATATCAACTATCTTTACATAGTTATGCTCTTTGTAGTTCTTATAGATCATATATATCTTATAGATTGCATCTATGTATGCATATTATATATCATATAGGCTAGTAATGGTTCTTATAGGTCTTTTAGATATTATAGATCCTATATATCTTAAAGGTCTTATGGATATTATAGATCTTTATAGGTCTAGCTGTAGATCTTAAAGGTCTTTTGAATACTATAGATCATATATTCTTATGATCTATAGTATTATATATCTAGTAGTATTATATATCTATAGTACTATAGTATAAATATTAAAGATCTCATTGAACCTATGTATCTTACAGGTCTTCTAGGTCTTGTAGATATTATAGATCCTATAGATCTCAAAGATATTATGGATATCTGTCTTATGGATATTATAGATCATATAAGTAGAATGGTTCTTATAGGTCTTAAAGATTCTCAGAAATATTATAGATCTTATTAACTTTATAGATCTCGTAGATAGAATCCTATTGATCCTGTAGATCTTATAGATCCTATAATTCTTAAATATCTTATATCTAATATCTTTTGTTGTTATAGTCTTACTATAAACTATATAGTTATCATATAAGTGTAATTATTATTATTATTATTACTAATAACTTAATATTGTAGCTATTGTAGAGATTAGAGGTTTTTGTGACGAAATAGGTCTTAAAAGCCTTAGTGTTAGTCATAGTATCTAATAGATATCCTTAAAAAAATAAATACCAAGTAAAAAATACATACTTTATAACAAAATAATAAAAAATACATAATAATAATAAAAAAACAAATGAATAAACCAAGGTGAGTGACTTTTTAACTATTTAATTGTAATTTGAATAATCGCGCCTTGTTTTTAGATTCCATTTAAGAGTCCTTGGAGCAGAGAGTACAAAAGGCAGAAGTCAGCAGGAGACAGGAAGGTAACAAGGATAACGACGACAACAATAACAGCAAGGACGACAGGGACAAGGACGAACAGGAGGAGGACGAGGAGGAGGACAACTCAATTAGTAGCAAGTCGGGCTTCTGCATTTACATAACATTTGAAGCAAGTTTATTTAATTTAATTGTTGTCGACTTTTCGCTGAACATGCCTCAATGTGCTTTCTCCTTTCTCCACCCCCTCTCTCTCCCCCTCTCACCCTCCTTTATAACTTTCTCCCCCGGCATTTCTCCGCCAGATGTTATTGTTTTTTTTTCTTCTTACATTTCGATGTTTTTTTTGTTGCATTTTGAAAACAATATGGCCTTGTGCCTCGTTAGACAAACCGCAGACACACGAACAAAGGACAAAGGACGAGCCTCGTTGGCAGGACAACGTTCACACATAAATAATAATTTTCGGTGGCTCTGAGGCAGCCGACAAAAGGACTCATTGTCCTTTGTTGTGTGTCCATCTATGCGTGTGTGTGTGTTGGCTATGGTGTCCTGCCTGGATGCTGGATGAACTCCAGCTGGTACTCCTCCCGTAATGATCCACTAATCGCCGCTCAATCATCCGCTTCCCGGGGGAGTCACCTTTCTTTAACAATTTCTTTAAATTATCTTAAAATATAAAATCGGAAATTGCTTAAATATTTCCCACTGGAAAGGGTTTAAAAGTAGACTGTTTCATAATTCCTTTCAAGCTTCTCTGGGGCTAAGTCTGAATAATATTTTTGTGACGAAAACTCTTGTTATTTTCTTAAAAACATTCTTATTTAGAAATATTTTCAAGAAATATAGAAACTAAAAGATAAAATATAAAAATATATACTTACTATTCTCTAAATGTTGCTTCTTTAAATATTTAATTGTTTCTTAATTGATTTCGTCACTAAAACTGATAAGAAATATTAAAAAAACGACTACTCTTTTTAGTTTCTTAAAACAATTCTTTTTTTAAAACATATTTGAGAATTATAGAAACTATTTTAAAGATAAAATATAAAAATATTTTTATCCAAAAGTTACTTCTCTAAATATTTAATTTTTTCTTTATTTATTTCGTCACTAAAACTGATGAGAAATATTAAAAAACAGCTAGTTACCTGCTTATTTTTGATATTTTTCTACAAAATAGCTAAAAAATAAGATAAATCCTCCAACAATTTATCCAATTTGTGATTTTGTTTATTTTGTGTTGCCTCTCGCCACCAACTTGCCACTCGAAGCAATTCTGTAATGCCCTTCACTCCAGACACTCCGTGGAAGTGAGTCGCGGAGTGGACTCTGAATGGTTCTTTTCCTCAATTTGGCACATTTTGGTTTTCGGGCTACAGGACCTCAAGGAGTTCTCCCAGCTGTCCTGTCGCAGCTGTCAGTTCTGTTCAGGTCCTGTCAGCCTCAGCTTCAACTTCAGATGAAGCTAAAAATCCTTGGCTCTGGCTCAAGACCTGCCCTGCCAAGGGCACTTACCAAAAATTTTATTTTAGTTCAAAAATAAATGTTTAAAATTAGTTTGTTGATTTTTTAGGATTAGAAATGAAAGAAAATCAAGTTTAGACTTGTTTTTAGACATTTTAGAAAAAATATTTCTTAAACATTAATTAATATTTTTTTTAAATTTATTATTTTTACACTTTGAGTCTTAAATAAATTTTATTTTTTTTAAATTATTTTGTTAAAGTGTAGAGGCCCCCTCAGGCTAAGCTGTCGACTGACTTTCTTTTTTCCTCCATATTTCTTTCCTTTTTCTCGGCTAGCTCCCTCTCTTTCTATAATGACCTTTGTTTTGATTTTATTATCCATTTTTTTTTTTTTTTTTTTTTTTTTTGAGTGGGCGTTGGGGGGGCGGGCTGCTTGTTGTTGCAGCAAATTGCGTGCGGCGCCTCAACGCAACTTTCAAGGATGCCACTTACAGCACGCCACTCCCCTTGCCTCCTGCCGCCCCCCTTGTGGCAGTTGGCTAACGATGTTGCCCGTTTACCGTGTGTTCCACTAGCCACGCCCATCCACCCACCGCCCACATCCTAGACCTGAACTAAAGATCAACATTCGAGTGCTACAAAACTTTTGTCATTTACGCGCCGAAAATTTGCTCGTCTCACCCTTGGATTTCCACCCCTCGCCACCTCGACCTACTGCCACGCCCCCTAGATGACCTCGCCGCCCATCCTGTACAGTTTCTTTGCGTTCCGTTTCGTTTCGTTCCCATAATTGAATTTCTGCTGCCGACGAGACGAGATGAAACTAAACACAAAAAAATGCAAAAAAAAAAAAAAAACAAAAAAAATGGAAATGGAAAAACCTGTCAGCTGATGAAGAAATCGAAAATACCTTTTAGGAGATAATATTAGTTAGATATTAGGTAATAATTGGGGATAATGGGATAATTAATAATTGTAGCACAGATTTTGGGGCAAATATTGAAAAAGAATTATTTCGAAAGGAGAGAAACTTTGGAGAAAGTTTTTAAAATATTTTATAAATCTTTTTAAACCAATTCTTAAAAATTATTCTTTAAAATTAATGACAAGAAATCAACAGTCTGTTTTTATATTTAATTAGTTTACAGAATAGTTAAAAAATAAAGCAGAAAATCATTTAAGATGGGGAACTATTTCTAGAAAAGGTTCTTATTCGATTTAATATTTTGTCATTTTTTTTATATAAAAAAAAATAGTTTTTTAGAAACAGAGAAGAGAATTCTTAGAAAGAATATATATTTTTTTGAAATATTTTCAAAAGTAAAAAAAAGTAGTCTTTTAGTTAAAAAAATAAACTTAATAACCGTTAAAAAAAACAATTATTTTTACCTACAAAAATTGCTTATTTTTCACAATATTTATATTAAAAAAATATATAGAACCTCCTTTCTATAAAAAAAGTACAGGGTATCTAGTGAGTGCCAAATAGACCCCCTTCTCGCTTTTCAAGATGAAAAAAAAAGAAATGTTAGACTGAGAAAAAATGCGGGGGAAGGAATAAAAAAACAGAAAAGAAAAAAAAAGTAAAAAAAAAAAAAGTAAAGAAAAAAAAGTAAAAAAAAAATAGTGTAAAATTAAATGAAAAATAAACAATGAACATGGCGCAGTTGAATTGAATTGAAGAGAACTGCTCTTGGCAGCAAAAAAAAAGAGAGGGAAGAAGAGAGCGAGGGAGGTGGGCAAGCGATAGAGAGAGGGGTGGCCAGAGAGAGGTAGATAAGGATAAGGATATGGAGACGGAGACATTGTAGTGGCCTGGCATGTCCTGGACTCGTTTGTCTTTGCTCTGCCCGGTTTTTCGTTTTTAACACATGCGAGTGAGTTGAAAATGCTGACATGGTCGTGCCACGAGGGGGGCCAAAGGGGGTCTCTCGTATGAACACTGATTATTTCTATGAATTACAAGAGCACACATACACACAAAGGCCATGTCCGTGTGTCCCTGTGTGTGTGCCATTTCCGTTTCCGTTTTCCACTTTCCACTTTCCACTTGCTGGGTATTTAGTGTTCCTCCTCCCCCTGCCCCTCCCCCTCTCCCATTCTCTGTTCGTGTAATTGTTGTACTTCGCTTGTACTTTCTGTTGTCGCTGTGATTTTGATACAGCCCATCCCCCCCTTTTTTTGGTCCAATATGACCTCCCCCCCCTTGTCGCCTTCCGTGCCACGTGTTTGACAAGCCAGCGATGAGCCTCGCATGCAACCTAATTGAGTTTCCAGTTTTAAGCTTCTGCCTCGCATGTGTTGCAAGTAGAGCCCCGTGGCTCCATGGCTGCCCCCCCTTTTCAGTAGGCTGTCAAACCCGAAAATATACCCCCTACCTCCCCTAAAGCCCCCCCCCCCCCCCCCCGCACAACTCTCAGCTTAATTAAAAGTGAGAAAGAGAGAGAGAGAGAGAGCAGGAAAAAATTGCAAAAAATACAGTTACTGAAATAATGATCCTGTTGGAATGTGAAACGGAAACGGAAGTCACGGCTCTCGCTCACCAAAATAATCGTCCTGGCCTTAAACGATGTCTCGAAAATAATTACAGTGGTTGGGACACTATTTTTGACAATATTTTTAATTATATAAAATATAAATCTTAATTAAATTAAGTAAATTAAACAATTTTCTTTAGATCCTTTATAATTCTCAACTATGTAGTTTGGTGCAAATGTTTGAAAGTTTTAACAAAAAAGTATATATTTTACGGATTCTACAACAGTATTTTATATTTAAATATTTTTCAAAAAAATTGTGAGCCACAAATTACTTTAAAATTAAAGAAAAAAGTTTTCGATTTCTTCAGAACCTTATAATTCCCAACTAGTTGATAATTCCTAAAAAAGTTAAATATTTTTAACTATTTAACGAAAACTTGGAAGAAATTTCTCAAAAAATCAGTTTTGTATTTAAAATTAAACAAAAATCATATACTTTTCACACCATATCCTTATAATTCTCAACCTGTTCTAGCTAAAAAGTCACTTTAGCCTTTATTTTATGATCTTATGATTTAAAAAATGCCCACAAATGATAGATTCTTGAAAGAAAAACTAATTATTAATTAATATACTCTAAAAAAAACAATCATTAATAAAAATGTTACAAAAAACCTTTAAAAAAATCTAAAACCAAGCTCAAACCACTGTAATTTGATGACTCCCCCCGAGTATCCTCGATATCTCCCATTTAATCAAAAAATTTGTAACATCGTTAAGTATATTTAAGAAAATCACAGTGGCAGAGTCCTGGAGGACTATAGTACCCCCAATATCCTTTCTTTCAAAGCATATTTCTGCTTATCAGTTTCGATTTTCTTCTTTTTTTTGGTTGAGAGAGACAGCAGGCCCATAAAAAAGTTGAGAGTTGTGTTTAGCTTGTTGTGGCTTTTTTGCTAATTAAAAGCCGGCAAATCGACGGCCATAAAAGTTGCTAATGAAAAGCTAATGGCTGAAGGAAAAGCGGTTAAGATGTGGGTGCCGTCCCTCGAAAGGGAAACGGAAGTTGTTCTCCAAAAAAAAGGCAGGGAGGGGAGTTCTACGAATTGATGACTCAAGTGTCTGGCTTTTGCATTTTCATTACCAGAATTTGGCAATCAAAGTTTCCAAAAAGGAGGTGGTGGTGGGGGGTGGGGGGGGAAGCACGTCATTAAGTCGAATTTTGGCAGAAACTTTTTGCATTTCTCTCACTGCCAGAAGTCAACACTTTCTCCCTCAGCACTTTCTCCCATCACTCCATAGGTGACGAAATTGTTTCACATGACAGGCAGGAGGGGGTGTTTGGAGGGTTTTTAATGCGACTTGGGGGTACCCTGTTATATATTT
The DNA here is from genome assembly GCA_035047585.1 of Drosophila monieri. Lineage (NCBI taxonomy): Eukaryota > Metazoa > Arthropoda > Insecta > Diptera > Drosophilidae > Drosophila > Drosophila monieri. The sequence goes on along the minus strand of JAWNPJ010000061.1, from coordinate 4,633,248 downwards.
TCATAAAATTAGGAAAGTTTGGGTTTTAAAAGTATTTATTTTTGGGGTGGAGGAAGTTTTTTTTGCTTAAAAAATACTAATTAAAAAATATTTGTATTAAAAAAACATAAAAATGTCCTTAAAATTCCCAATCAGTTCTAGTCTGGAGTCTTGGAATAGAAACTACAATAATTGTTGATGTTTTTTTGAAATATTTATTAAAATAAGACTATTCTTATAATTCCCAAGTGGTTCTAGCCAAGAATCTAATATAAAAATATTAAAAAAAAATATGTTTTAAAGAAGGCCTTTAAATATTAAACAATTTCTTATAAAAAAACACATTTTTGTTATAATTCCCAACCTGTTCTGACTGGCATATCCCCCCAAAAAAACACCCTTTGATACCCTGTCCTTAAAGGATATGTTAAAAACCCGTTAACTGGAGAATAGCTGTCGGAAAACTTTTGGCAAATAATTTGTGAAAAACTGTCTGTCGACTTGGCGGTAGAAGCAATAAAATCTTAAACCAAACACATAAAAAAAGGAAGAAAAGGACAAAGGGAAGGTGAGGGACAAGGGAGTCCCGACCAAGACAAAGGACATTTTCGCTGAGGGGCGAGTCAAAAGTCAGCCTGGCGGCAAATCGAAGTGAAAGTTGGTCCTTTGGGCAATAATGGCATCGATTCATCGGAGCCCAGGGGCGTAGGTAGACGGTAGCTGCTGTCCAACATGCAGACTGCCATTAAAACTGACGAAAAAAAAAAGGAATGGCAGAGAGGTGAGAGGAACTCAAAGCCATCAATTGGCTGACAACAAAGTTTACCTTCGTTCAATCAAAGAAACAGAAAGTGGGGGGGGGGGGGGGGGGATGCAATTTTTGAGCCAGTCGATGACAACCTGTGGCGTGCAGGAGACATCATCGATCCCCTTTGATGCCACAGAGGCGTCGTCGTCCGGCGGAATAATTGGCGACTCGCTCGCGACAGGAAATTGCGCAAGGAAGAGCCAACTTTTTCATGTCCTGGCGACAGCTAGACCTTTTTCCCCCCTCTACTTTTTTTTCCTGTATTTCCACCTGAGTCTGGGCATGAAGTTAACGAAAAAGGTTTCTCTTTCGACATATTTACGAATGGCAGTGCAACTGGAGGGCGCTGAGAGCCAACCGGATGACAGCAGAAAAGTTAAAGGGGGGGCTTTGCTGCCAACTGACAAAATAATAACACAGATTCTATAGGGGGGAGGGTGGAATATAATATAACATTTAAGTAAAAAATAAAAAATAAAACAAATAAACGAAGCATGAGAGCTTTAATCAAAGATTTCTGAGACTAATTATCATTTTTTTTTTAATTCTTTTTACTAATTTAGACAGAAAGGCTTGAGGAAATAGAAAAATAATCTTTTTCATAACAATTTTTAAACAATATTTATAAAATAAAACCCTTTACTTAAAAAAAAGTTAATTTTTTGAAGAAAGAGAAAGTTATTTTCCAGAAAGAGAGTTGACTTTCAGCAAAAATAACTCCAAAAACTTCCAGAAGAAACTTTTAAGAAAAATTCAATAATTTCTCATAATTACTAACAGTTTCTAATTAAGAAATAATATTCCATTAATTCCTATAATTCTCAACCTGTTCTAGCTAAGAAGCTAAGATATAAGAGAGAAGAAAGAGAAGAAAAAAGGTTAATAGAATATTACAATTTTTCTTTAAAATTTTTATTAATTATTCATAGAAATACTAAGAAATTAATAATTAAAAAAAAAATAATTAATAATAATATTGAAAAATATGGAAAACAGCTGAAAAAAGCCAACAACAAGGCCTAAAAAAATGAAAAGCTAGTATTTTAGAAAAAGAACTATATCTTATTCCCAAAATATACAATCTCCACTCACATATACACACATCTGTGGGATATATATTGCATAACATATGTATCTGTATTCATTATCAGCCTCTTCCCAAATAGAAACCATAAAGAACCCCGCCAACCAGAAGCTCCAAGCTCTATCCAATTTTTTTTTTTTTTTTTCTGCCATGCTTGCCACTTTTCACAACGTTTTCCACGCTTTTCCCACGCTTTGTTGTTGTTGTTGTTGTTGTTGGTGGCACAGCTCCACATGACATTGCTCAGTTGGCTGGCTGCTGTTAACCCGCCACACCCCCTCCCCCTCCCCACCACCACCTCCCACTCCTCCCTCCTCCTCTTTTTTTTATGATTTTTTGAACTGGGCGCGAATTTGTTTTCCCCTCCACGCCCCACCCCCCTGCCTTTTTTTTTCCGCTTTGATTTCACTTTGGCTGCCTCTTCTTGCCTTTTGTGTCTCACCAAGGATGTGTGGGGGGGTAGGGTAGGTGGTGCAGGGGCACTGCTGAGTGGCACTTGACAAAGTTATGACACACCCGCAGGTGCGGCCAAAACGCCAGCAATGATGCTGATGATGATGGCTCTGCTCCTTCCGTCTCCGATGTCCTTGAGCCGAGGCTGGGCTTGAGGATGCCATTGATCCTTGATCCCTCATCCCGGGCATTAAAAATTGATCCCCAAGGCATGAGAATATGTCAACTTTCTCTTAAAGTTGGACAGGATTTTAAGTTTCTCGGAAGACTCTTAAATTCTATATCTTGGCGATATCCCAAAAGGATCCTAGAACGATTCTCCCCCAAAATCTAGCAAAAAAATATTTCTAGAATCTAGAAACCAGAACCCACTCCCACTCCCCATAGCCAGGACACTGCGATTCGTACGTTCTTATTATTACTTTCGAATTTCCACTTCCTGGAGGATATCTACACTTGGCTGACACTTGATTTGGAGACCGAAAGGTTTTGTGAAAAGTTTTGTCCACTTCTGACGGCTTGTTCCGTGTAGTATCCGCTTCCTTCCCATCGGAGCTGCAGAAGCCGGCAGCGAAGGACCAGTCTGCGGTCTCCAGTCCTTAGTCGGAGGAGGAATGGCACTGGGGTTACATCCTGCGGGCCTGGGAGCGGACGATCTTGTTGTACTCCTGGGGCCGCCGCCTGAGCAGGTAATAGGCCCTCTTCATGACGGGATCCTGCATGTTGGGCATGTAGAGCAGCTCCTGGATGCACGCCAGCAAGGACTTGAGCGTGATGCCGGGGCGCCAGTCCTCGGCCAGAATCGAGTGGCGCACAAGTCCCGACGGATAGACGTTCGGATGCAGCACGGTGGGCACGAACTTGCACACCGGCGGCTTCTGGGGGTAGTCCTGGCTGAAGGCCACCTCCATCCAGTAGACCCCGCCCTCCCAGGGGGTGCCCTTCTCGCCGGGCACGCCGCAGTCCCACACCATGTAGTTGAGGGTGCCGTCCTTGTTCCTCTGCGGCTGGGCCTCGTATCCCTTGAGCCGGCTCCGCTGCCACTGCCGCAGCTCCTTCCTCAACCGAGCTATGGCGTCCTCAACCATATTTAGCAAAAACAACTTTTTGTATCTTTACTAGCTTTTTTCCAAAAGTGAAAAACTAGTGTACAAAAGCACTGTCCCGAATTTACGCAAACTTCCTTTTTGAATTTCTTTTTTGTCCAGCTTTCTGTTTTTTGGTTGACTTTCAATTTTTATTTTGTGTTCGCAGGTCGATGTTTCGAATGAGACTGACGACTGGCTGGGGGCGACGAGGGCACAGGACTTTGACAGGTGTTTGTGAGGATTTCATGGCCTACTTGGTGGGTTTCTGGTAGAGAGAAGGGCCTACTTTATAGAGGGGTTCGATTCAAGCTTATTTTAAGATATTCTAAAAGAGAAAAATTACTCTTAAGGGAGAGTTCTGCTAGTACCGGGTATCATACAGTCTAGGAAGCTAGTTAAGAGAGTCTGAAAGCGAGTTAAGAGAGTCTGAAAGCGAGTTAAGAGAGTCTGAAAGCGAGTTAAGAGAGTATTCAACCCAATAATGTCAATAATGGCCTCTTAACTTAACTCTCTCTTTCCTTTTTTGATACGGTTTAAGAGAAGAATACTCTTAAAAAGGAAGTACTGCTAGTACCAGGTATCTTATAGTCTAAGAAGCAAGCTAAGAGAGTCTGCAAGCGAGTTAAGAGAGTTTTAAACCTAATAATTTCAATAATTGCATTAAAAACCCCTTAACTTCATCCTCTCTTTCTATTTCTTAAAAGATCGATAAATATTTTATGGTTCAAGAGGTTTAAGAGCAGAATACTCTTAAAAAGTAAGTACTGCTAGTACCAGGTGTCTTACAGTCGAACCCCAGTTAGAGTTAAGAGAGTTGTAAGCCCAATAAAGTCAATTATCGTATGGAAAACCCTCTCACCTGACCTTACCTCACATTCCTCTCCGTTCCTTGGAACACAAATACATATTTTATAGTTTTCTGCTAACTGACCTCCATTAACGTTTGCTTTGACCAGAAAACTGCATAATTTATGTGCATTTTTTGCAAAAAAAAAATAAAAGAGGAGGAGCTGGGAGGAGAAATGTCCAACAATTTGTTGGCTCAAACAAACTGGCAACAAGCTCTTTGTAAATTCCCTCTATTTGGCCAAGCCCAGCCCCCAGAGTCTCCTCGCAATAAATAAATAAATCAAAGGCATTTAATTTCGTTTTTTTTTTCAGCTCAACTCTGACCCGCCAAAGGCTCTCACACACACACACACACTGAGACACACGCATTGTCTCCCTCTTCCTGAGTTCGCATAAAAAATGCGTGACACACGCGGCGTATGCGTAATCTGGCCTACGAGCGGGAAGCTTGGAGGGAGGAGGGTGGGGGCTGGAAAAAGGGAATACACGAGAGGTGAAAGCGAAATCAGTGGCACAAACTAAACTAAAAGGTGCACTGTGCAAAAAATATTATTTTTTTTTGTATCAAAGATGCTCAGAAATCCAAAAATAAAATACATTTTAAGGAAATTCTTTCGAAAAATGTTTCAAAAATATTTAAAAAATTAAGAAACCTTAAAAAATAGAATTTTTAAATATAATTACTAAGTTAAAACCTTAAACTAAAGTTTTAAAAAACTTTTAACTAAAAAATATTAATTTCTCATATTTTTTTTGGCAAAAAAATGTTTAAAAAACCTGCTTTTTGCAAAAAAAAAATTATTAAGAAAAAGAACCAATAACCCTCGTTATTTTTTCCAGTGTACAACTGCCAAAAGAACCGCCAGGCTGGAAGGAAAGAGAGGAAAGGAGCATCGAGAGTCCTGAGGGGCAACTCCACTTTGACGCCTTTTGTCAATTTGTTCACCTTCAGTCCGCCATTGAAGGACGCAGGAGTCTCTGGGAAAGGACCTGCCCCCAATCCCCAAATCAGGTTGGTACGTGCCACGCCTTACTTTCCTTTTGTACATATTTTTTTGTTGTTGTTTCTGTCGCTGAACAACTAACGGAGGCCGCCCTGTTGACTTTTCTATCAGGTGGCAATTTATTTAACTGCGTTTGCATTTAAAATTCGCTCGAAAAGTTCACGGGGGAGAGATCCTGCCTCGACAGAGTCAGACAGAGTCAGCCAGAGTCCTGGAGCCACTGATTTTCCGCCCAAAACTAAACAAAAAAAAAGAGAAAACAAAGAAAAAGATGGAAAAACTGAAGGAAGTGGAGGGGGAGGTCGTAAGGATAACGGGAATGGCGAGTAAGCCACGTTAACAGGCTAATGGATCTATTTACTTTTTCATAAACTCCAAATGCCTTAGATCCTTGAAGGGCTTTTGGCGAATCTCATGAAGTTGAAGGGAGAAAATGGGAAAAAATGAGAAAAAAGAAAAAGGATGTGAAGATAATTTTAAGGATTCAATTAGTTAAATAGTTAAAGAGTCAAAAAGGGAGTTATTAGACTCCTTTTTTCTTGAAAAATAAATAAATAAACTCTTTTTAAAGTTTTATTCAAAAACTATACACTTTCCAACACTGAACATTGGCTCTATTATCTCTTGCCATTATCCCGTTAACCTGTTGACTCAACTCCACCTGAAGAGAAGAGAATTGGTCCTGGTTTTCTGCAAATGAGTATCTGCTCCTTTGATTGACTGACAGCTGATGAGGGGGTGGGGGTGGGGCGGCCGGGGCTTTAGGCCAAATGATTGTAGGCCGTTCACTCAATGTATCTGTGTGACTTTTGGCCCAAACACACACACACACATACACACACACATGCTCTCACATGACAGCTGCCCCTCCTTGGGTAGGCATGACAAATGTCTAGGACATTTCGGCACACTTGTCAGGACTCAAAGCCCAAAAGCCAATTCCCCCGGCACGGCACACACACACAAGAACGAAAAAAGGAAGAAAAACTCACACAAACACAAAAATGAAAGAATACAAATACGAAAATAAGAAAGAAAGCGAAAGAAATGTACTGACAGCGTGAATGCTCTTTCTTCGAAGAGTAAAAGAGTAAAGGGGAGAAAGTTAAAGAGAATATTTTTTTACTTACTTTCTTTTTTGTACTTTGAAAGATCTTTTACATTTTCATTCAATTTTAGCTTCTTCTTTTCTCTTCTTGGCTAACTGTACATTTTTGGGGACGCTCAGCATCGCTTGCATGGCCTAGAGTCCTCCATCCCCCTCTCTCACACCTAAACACACGCGAAACCGCAACCGCACCAGCACTTTCACTTTATTTCAAAGGATAAACATAAAAACTACATTTAAATGATTAAATAATTTTAATTAAAACACAATTACTTTATTAATTAAGCAAAAACACAATTATTTAAGACAGAACTACGGACGAACGATGTAACACTTTCAAACTCACTCCAAGCAATGGTTGCCAGCGCCAAGCGAGAGAACAAGCAAAAGGGACAACGAAAAGGGGAGAGCATGGATCCCAAAGCAACGCGATCGTGGGGAGCGAGAGGGCGCCAGTGAGAGCAGGTGCTGAGTGAGAGCAGGTGTTGAGCGACGGGAGGTGCGAATGAGTGGGCGAATGTGACCACCTTAGGAGGTGGCGAATGAGAGAGGGTGGCGAGTGAGAGAAGCTGTTAATTGAGAGATGGTGTTGCCATTTGTCATAGATAACTGTACTTGAACTCTGAACAATATGTACATTTTGGATTTAAAAACATGTATTATTTTATTTAAAATTTATTTATTAATTAATTAATAGTAATTTGGTAAATAATAATTTATGATCCTTAAGAGCATTAAAATGTTACCTTCACTTGCTTTTCCCACATTCATTTATTTCATCCGAAACTTTTTCTACCTTTTACTCTCTCTCCTACTTCTCCCATGACTTTGTTGTTGTTGTGTTTATTTTAGACTTTCTTTTGCTGTATTTTTCCTTTTCCACTGCCTTGGCAGTTGCAGATTTTCGCATTCCGTTTGATTGTCCCAAAGGAGAGTCGGAAGGACTTGTCCCACCGATTCCTGTTTGAAGTGCCTCGACTTGGTTAAAAATTAAAATTGTGCTTTTCGCCAATTTGGTAAACGATTGGAAAGGAGTAACAGTTATGTATATATACTTTCTCTTGATGAATGGAGGTGTATATGTATTCCACTTTATGTATGAATGGAAATCGATTACTGCTTAGTTGGATTTTTAATTGCCATAACTCGGTCAAGCCATGGCATTTTTCTGCGTCATCATTACAGTCATTATCCTTTCCACTTGCTCCTATATTGATGCTCTACCAGGGGTTCTTTAGGCTATTATATAATTTTTAATTTTTTATTTAAATTACTCTGAAGAGCTCTTCAAGATCTCTTAATCTCTCTTAAGAGAAACAACTCCGTTAACCATATCCCATAGCTGCTAGTGAAGAGTAGGGTATTCCTGGTTCGACTCTAACCCACTAGAACCCCCCTTTTGAGTTATTTTTTCTTGATGGACCCTCTCTCCCCAGTGCATTTCCCCCCTATTTTTTCTCTTATTATTTCCCCCTTATTTTCGCAAAGCAATGACACTGCAGGCCGAAAGGAGTCATTAGCCCAGGAAATATTGATGGCCACCATCGACTAGCCATATATCACAAATTGCCGAAGCAGAGGCGTCGCGAAAAAAAAGCTGACTAGGGGGGTAGGGGGTGGCGAGGGGCTTAATGGTTTGCGCGGACAGTTTTAAGCCCCGGCAGAAGGGGAAGGCTAATTATTCAACGTCAATTGGCATAAATAATGCACGGCCACTGAAGCTCCTGGCCAAGGATCACAAGGACAATCGATGCCTTATAAGGCTGGACAGGACTTAGTTCTCCCCCACACCCCCACTCTTTCGCTCTCTATTAACCCTTGTTCCTTTGGCGTGACATAATTACGTCGAGTCGAGGTGCAGGAAAATGCAGGATTCTCAACCGTCTTCCACTCCACCCCCCCATCCACCCTTCCCATCCACTCTGCATTATTAATTCATCAGAAAGTCCATCAAAGGAATAGAGCCACTAAGGGGGCGGCCAAGTGGGTGAGCTGGTGGGCGTGGCACATGTTGCAATGTGTGCGTAATTGATGTTAGAGCCACGTTAAGGCCCGCGCTTCCCAAGGATCATCAGGACTCCCATCATCATGATTACGATGATTACGATGATGATGATGATGGTTGGTGTGCTCCTTTTTGCATATTTTAGCTGCACGGCAAAAGTTTCCACCAAGCGGAATTGGATCTGGCAGAAGGTCAAGGAAAATGGCCTCCTTTTTGTGACTACACTTGGAGAAAATTTATACAAAAGTGTTTACTTTTTTTTTAAATTTATTTTTATGTATTTTTTTTTTATATATATTTGAACTATATTATTTTTAATGTATAATATTTTATTTAAAATCCCAAAAAAAAGAAATAAAAAATATGATAGAATTTAAAAATGAAATTTATACTTTTTTTAAATAAAAATAATATATTTTCTATTAATTTTAAAATCTAAACCAAGTTACTAAACTATAGTTTCTTTTGCCTCTTAAATTTCACCAAAAAAATCTCAAAAAAAAACCTATTAAGTTTCGAACTCGAACTCCTCACTCAATTTTGAAATCATCAAAAAATCTTTATTTTCCTGTTTATTTTTTATTAATTTTTTTATGGGCAGTAAATTATAATTTATGAGGTGTTTGTGTTTTTTTTTTTGAGAGTGCAACCTGGAAAGCCAGGACCTCCCCCTCATAACGCTTAACCCCCCTGGTACTACCACTTTGGGGAGTTTAAACGTCGACGCACTTAGCGGCCGCCTCGACGAGTTGTTAAAAATTTTATTTCTAAAGTGCTGGAAAATTGCCGAGGCGCCCACTTGAATCGGTCAACACAGTTGCTCTGCTTGCCGCCGGTGTTAGCTGATTCCCAGCGAGAATTTTTGGCCAACAAGCCAGCCCCCCAACCCCATCCCCCCTCCTTTTTAGACGCAAGCCCAAAAGGGCCTTAACCCATCGCATTCCTGACCACAAAGAACTTTGCGCTCCAAAGTCGTTGCGGCAATCAAGCGATGCTGGTTGAATGGCTTTTTTACACTTTCAGAAAATTCGAATAATTTCCCATTTCATAGATTATTGTTGGCCATAGAGGGTGAAGCGTTTTCTCTCAGTGCAGGGGGCTTCTGGTCTGGTCTAGATCGGGCTCCTGGATTGCTCGAGGATCTGGCAAGGGTCGTGTGGCATGGCATGTGGCAAGTTGGTTGTGCAGTTTCAGTTTCAGACTTTCGTTTTCCCTTTTGGCCAACGCTTCACCGAACCCCGGGATTTGTGATGTGTGTGGCAGGTTGAAAGGCGGCACAGGGGGCGTGGCTGATATCAAAGCTATCAAATATATCGGAGTATATCGGTTTTCTTTAAAATGTTGATTTATTGTTTATAATTTTTGAAATAAATCATTTTTAAGCCTAGAAAGTACTGGCTTTTAAGAAATATATTTAATTTAGAAGTTTTAACTCATTAATCGATTGTCTTTGATATCGATTTATATCGATAAAAGTCATAAATAATCGAAAAACTATAAATCAAAACTATTTCTTATTTTAAATAATTTTCAAACCTTTTTCTAACTTATTATTTATATTATTTTTTATTTATTGAAAAACCTTTCCCTTAAATTACATAAATTATTTATAAACCCGATAACCCTTCCACAGGAAACTCACAGATTCGTTTCGACCCTCTCGATAGTCACTAAACTAAAATCCTTTTGGCCAACTTTCTGCAAGAGCCAAGGAGAAGGCTTCGCCGCTGCTGGTTTTACTTTCACTTTGCTGGCCCGTTTAGAGCAGTTTTGAGTGCTCGGTGGTACGTTCATATTCATTTATCATTGATAAGAAACATAATCAAGGAAATGAATGAATGCCTGACTGAGCAAATGAATGAATGAGCGACTGACTGGCTGGCTGGATGGCTGCACCACCAAGTGAGCAGTGGACTTGGTTTACTCCTTCCTTCCTTCTCCATATATTTTTTTTCTTTGCTGGATTTTCAACGTACTTTTGGCCAAAGTTACACTGTTTTTGTTTCCCCTGATTTTCCCTTCTTGCTTTTCTCACATTTTTCCCTTTGCCTTTGGTCCTAGTTGGGGGAACACTTGGAAAATAAATAAAAATTATTCTTACATAATATATATATATTTTTTGAGATATAATACAATATTTATAATTAAAAAATCCTCTAAAAATTAGAGTAATAATTATTTCCCTTGGATAACGCTTTAGGTTTTTATTTGCTTTTATTTCGCATTTGGTCACACTATTTCGCAGCTTAGAATTTAGCTTCACTTTCCTTTTAGGTTAGAATTCTATAAAAATTGAGAAATTATAAGTTATTAATTTATAATTGGCCCTGGTCACACTGTTTTCTTTACTAAATACCAGGTCCAGGGTTCGAGTCTTGCTCTAAACTTATTTTAATTTTTTTTACTTTTTCTTTTCTAAAATAATGAAAACTAAAGCCTTTAAAGGACATGAACTAAAAACCATGACCATTTCACACACTATTTGTTAATTTCTTGGAGTGCACTTTCTCCTAGCTTTTCCTTACAGCTCTTCCCCCCTTTTCCGACCCTTTTCCGGCCCCCCTTTCTGGCCACAATTTCCCCCCAAAAAGTGAGTGCAGTGCTAAGCGCAGCTGACTTGCATCCCTGAGCTTGACTAACGCCATGTGGCAACTGTTTCCAAATCCCCCGCACATCATTCATCTCCATTTCACAGCCATTTCGCGTTGCACCATTGCCAGGCATTTGCAGTCATCCATTCACCCCACCACCACCCCATTCCCACTAGTAGTTGGGGTTTTTCGCAGCTTTTCCCCCGCATTCCTGTGCGGTTTTTGTTCACTTTGGCCCTCTTTTGTCAAAAACTCCTGACAAGGTCTGGGCCAGAATCTCCCGTCCGGCTTAAGGCGCCCGAGAATGTGCCAGAAGTGGCAAAAAGGATAAAGTGACACTGGACCACATTCACTTGATTGATCCTTATCACAGTCCTTGCACACACACTCACTTCCTCCGCCATAATCCCCATCGATTTCTCTTCTGGCACTTTATATCCTGTATCAATGCATTACATAAATTAATAAGAAATTTCCACAAGGACAATAAAAACGTCGAGTTTCTTTTCCTTCTTTTTTTTGTTGGTATAAAAGGGATAATGATTTAGAAAGTAATGTGGGATAGGGGGGTGGGGAAATTATTTTAAAATAATCTGAAACTTTCTTAAAGGATGTATTATGGTTTAAGGATATATTAGCTTATATATTGTAATTAATTATTATCCTTCCTAAACAATACCATTTAAACCCTTAAATATCCTTAGCTCCTCCTTATCCGCCTTAAATGTGGGATATTATGGTGGGGAAATTATTTCAATATAATCTGAAACTTTCTTAGAGGAAGTATTAAGGTTTAAACATTTATTAAATAATTATTTTGTATTAAATATGAGCTCTTGAGATAGTTTCTCTTTAAAATAATACCAAACAAGTCCTTATAATATCCCTTAAATTTCCCTTTAAAAGCCAATCGATTAACGGTATATATTTCCAATTCACGCCCATCGGCATGCAACCTAAATAGCCCTAAATCACGCCCACAATTATGCAATTGCGACGCCTACGCCTACAACCTGTGACCCCCCTCACCACCCCCACCAAAACCATGCAAAATTCACGAATTTCATGAAAGGATAAATGGGAGCCTGGAAGCCTGGAAGCCTGGGAGGAGGAATGGGTCACATGTGCCGCGAACTGGTTAAAAGTCAATTAGTCTAATTGTCAATTTTAATGAGGCCACTGCCCAGGGACAGACGCGAGTGTCCTGAAAGGACATTAGGGTGCTCCTCCTGTCCCAGTTCGTAGGTACCTCCATTCACCTGCCACTTCCCATTCACTTTGGCGCGTTTCTTCTCTCTTTTTTTTTTCGTCACTTTCCGTCACTGGTCCTGACGAGAAGTGACTTGTCAAAAGGAAATGACAGCGGGAGGAGGGCGCCCTCCCCCTCCCATCACTTCCACTCAAAATCATAACAAACAACATCAACGGCAACAGTAATAAACATAAAACAAAACAAAAGCAACAAGAAACGGGGAAACACAAACCCAAGAAGCACAAAAACGACACAACAAGCAGGACATGAGGACAGGGCTATTCCATAGTGTTGCAAAACGACGTAAAACATGCTCTATGACTCTTCGAAAATATATAAATTTTTAAAATTACAAAAAATTATTTATAAATTGTTAAACAAATTTAAAAAATTAATATTATTTTGTAGGGTATTTATTTCAACCTCTCGAATAAAACCCCAAAAAAGGACCTCTCATCACTGCAGAGTAGGGGGCGTGAAAAGTGAAAAAGGACACTCGTAAACTTTGCACCTCACTTGCTAATGTGGCAGCTTGGAACGAGAGGGATGGCCTCAGAAACGGGGGCGAGTGTGTGTGGAAGAAAGTGGCGGGAAAACGTAAGATGCTTTCAACACATTTCCCAAGGATCCCAAAGTTTTCCCCTCAAATTTCCCATTTTTTTTATTTTGTTTTTTCTTATATTTTAATATTTAGTTCGTTTTTTTTTTTCTAAAAAGGTTATAGTAATTATAAAGGCAGGACCTTCTAGAAAAAGGATCAAGTTTTTAAGAAAGTAATGATCTGCCAATTAATTATCTTTATTTAGTTTAAAGTTTTTATGATTTTGGGACTTGAAGTTAACCCAAAAAAGTAGGCTACACTTTTCAAGAGTTTGAATTTTGAAGCTCAGCGTCTTAGATTTCTCTGTTTTTTTTATGTTTTTTTTTTAACTAAATATTAAAAAAAATATATATTTTTTTTAATCACTAAAATAGTAACCCCCCTCAAGCCCCAAAAACTAGTCTATTATCGAACTTCCACTCTCCACTTGAATAGAAAGCAAAAAACAACACCCAAAAAAGCCCGAAAATATCCCCAAATACCACGATAGACTCCCCAAACAGGACGAAGGACGAATCCCAGTGGTATTCTCTGTGGTGGATTTTAGAAATGCATAAATTACGGACAGTAATTGAATTAAAATCAATTTTTGCATTCGTGCGCACAGAATGCATTTAGTGCCGGGATCAGATGCAGCTGCTCCGGATTCTGAAAATGCCGGATCCGGGTCTAGGGTGCAGAGTACAGACCCGGGCTCGTAGAGGTCTCCGGGTCCAGCTTCCTGATGTTTTTTTTTGCCGCCCCTCTATTTTGTGCATTTTACGCACTTTTTGCAGGCCGGTGGTGCGGTGGTTTTCGGCTCTCGGTGGAGCGGTGGAGCGGCGATAACAAACAAGCAAACAACATCATCAATGGACTGGTCAGCCGAAGGACTCTCCAGCCACGCCCTCTCGTCCCCCAGCCCCCTCTGTATACATCAGTGTAGGGTGGCCCTCCTCCACCCACTTCCACGCATCCATTCACGCATTTTCCCAAAAAACCAGCATACACTTTGGGGAAATATTTCTACTTAAGTTATATAATATTTATTTATTTATATTTTTTTATATTAAGATTATTAAAAATTTAACCAAAAAAAATGTAAAATAATATTAAACTTCTAAACTTTTCTCTCAGTGCCTCTAACCAACAACCAGCATTCATTTTTCAGGCCAAACTTTGACAAATTGCTGCTGGCGAAGCTCAAAATCGGGCTGGCGGAAGGATGATACCTATCTGCTTCCATACACGCATACATATGGCAGGTCCTGGCTGGTCCTGGTGGGTGACGGGGAATGACCTGAACATCATCACATCACTGTGGCTAATTATTACATTTTTACCTTGACCACGCCCCTTTCTGAGGGACTGGCCCTGAGCGGGGGAGCAGATGAAGCCACTTTGACAGTCGCTGATAAATCAATGTCAGGACGACAGGACGAACGGAGAGTGGGAGAGTGGAGGACCACTGGCATGGCAGGATTAGTAGCGTTGACTAACGAATGAACACGAGTGCATTATGTATGTATGTCCTGCCCTGCCCTGCCCGGTGCCAGCTAATTTGATTGAAACATACATAATTATAGAACTAAGTTACGGGTTTTACGGGTTTGCGAGTTAACGGCTCGTCCTGCCTTGCGCCCATCGCCCGTCAAAGTCGAGAGGATGAAAAGGATAGCACGGGGATTAGATGGCCTCAAATGGGTATCCGGTCGGTAAGCCCCGTGACTCCGGGACAAATCAAATTCCGTGTTTAGGTTCACGCATGGCTTTCATTCAGAATGTTTTTGGAAGTCATTAGTGGATATTTTGGGTTTGTTTTTCATGTTGGGGTTTTCAATAATACGAGATCAAGTGCTTGTTATGGGAGGATAGGGATTTTTAAGAGAAGTAATGAGAAGGATGAGCGCAATAGGCTCCTGTCCGCGTGTCCGTTAGTAGCCTTTTCTATTTTTCAATCGATTTAAGTCCTTTGAAGCTCATTAGTCATGTCCTTACTCATGCTTTTTCAAACATCTTGTATTCCCTTATATATCCCATCAGATAATACCCATATAGAACCTCCTCCTGTCCGCGTGTCCGTCTGTCCGTTAGTTTGTATATTTTTAACTAATAACTTCTTAAAGAAAATCTTTAATGGTCTTAACTCTTCAAGTGCTTTGGCAAATATAGTATATTCTATAATACATACATCCCTCAACATAATACCCATATAGAACCTCCTCCTGTCCGCGTGTCCGTCTGTCCGTTAACTTGTATATCATTTGCCAATATCTTCTTAAAGAACAACCGTAATGGTCTTAACTCTTCACTTTCTTTGGCAAATATATATTATTCCATCATACATATATCCCCAAACATAATACCCATATAGAACCTCTCCTTGTCCGCGTGTCCGTCTGTCCGTTTGTCCATTAGCTCGTATATCACTTGCTAATAACTTCTTAAAGGAAAACCTTAATGATCCTAACTCTGCACTATATTAGATTCCATAATACATAAATCCCCAAACATAATACCCATTCTAAGCTTTACCCTGTCCGCTTGTCCGTCTGTCCGCTGGCTCAGTCTTTCCTCGGAACTAAAAACCTCTACTCCATTTCAAAGAAGCCCTTATGGAGAAAAAATGAAAAAAAAAGGAGGAAGGAAACGCAGCAACCCGAAGTACAGAATATATCGAACGAATCCCAGCAACAGGCCCAGTTTATTATGTCAAATTTTGGAAGCATTCGAAATTGTAGACATTTATTTTTACCTGGCATTAACGTAAGTGATACTTGGAATTTTCGTGTTTTTTTTTTTTTTCTAAAAAGACAGACAAATATTTCGAAAAAACCGGCATGTTTTAGTTCGCGGTAGTCAGATCCTATTTCTATACATTTTTTTTCGTCAAATTTTTCACGCCCCCCCCACTCGTTTTAAAAATTAAATCCAAATAGTTTGAACGAAAGTCTCTCGTCTGGGAAAAAAAGGCAGGAAAATAAAAATTCAAATATCCAATAAGCCTTTCGGTTCTGTTCAGTAAAAAAAAAGGCAAAATTTTTCGCGACCATACCGGAAGTGAAGTGAAGTGCGATCGGCCGATCTCCGCTCGCAGAAAAGTAGGACGCGGCAGGACTACTCCAGGACGACACTCCAGTGATCGCGAGTTTTGAGAGGACCATCTCATTATCCCACCTCTCATACACACGAAACTCAAACACACTCTCATACACACACGAAGACACGGAGACAAAGCACACACACATCCACACTTTCGATTCGATCGGTCCTGTATCGATTATCATCCAAATCGTAATCGTCTGAGGACATCGACTTTATTCGATCAAAAGGCAGCAGCAGGATGAAGCCCGATCAGTTGAATCGCTTGATACGAGCCAATAGCCGGATGCAACCCTGGTTCCTAAGGAACACCACTGAGCTGTACGAGAGCGCCGTAAGGACCTACTATGAGCGCAGCTCCGCCGCGATTCCTTACTCTGCACGTGAGTTTTCAAGGATTTTTGCTAATTATTAATATTTATTTTTTACCTTTATTTTCTTTTGGAAGTTGTAGGTTTTTTTTTAACTAAAACATCTCTAGAATGGATAGAAGGCCTGTCCGCTTGTCCGCTTGTCCGTTATTAGTTATGTTTTTAATTATTATTTGGATTTATTTTTAAAAGTACTGTCTGTGTTTATAGTTTTAAGGACTAATCTTAATAGTTTTCCTCTCCGAAATCTCTCTAAAAGATAGATAGATGTACTAGAACCTTGTCCGCGTGTCCGCTTGTCCGCCAATTAGTTTCTAGACTAAGCTAGTCTTCCACCTTTGAAGCTATCATCACCAGACTTGGCACACCTACTTTCCTATCCTTCTAGATTCTAATCCTCTTACTTTCCTTTATTTTTCTTCCCAGATAATCGCAATGCCCGCCATCGATATGAGAATACCGGACCCGTTCGAAAATTAAAGAGAGCCCAGTTGGAGCCCACGGCCGCCGACAATTATCCGCGAAATCATCGCCTCCAGGCGGATCTGGCGACCAGTTCCAACTCCAATCAGCTGCTCAATACCGTCCTCCAGGCGACCCGTCGACGCTCCATGTCCTTTTCGGTGGGTGGGTCTCGGCCCGGAGCCGGTGGCATGACCAGTTCCAGTACTGCCGCCGCCGCCCAGCCGTACACCGTCTTCGGCCAGTCGATGCTGAGTGCCAGCAGTTCCAGCTGCTCCACCGCCACCAGCACCAGCGGCACCTCGCAGGACGGCTTCCCAGGTCCCTTCGGACGGCGTTTCCCCAAAACGATGGCCAGGAAGCGGGAGAAGAAGAACCAGGCGGCGTCAGAGGAGCCCCTCAACATTGCCCTGTTCACGGCCCGATCCGTCAGCCTGCCGCCACGTCCCTCCATTTCGGGGCTGGGCACCAATCTGGTGCGTCCCATGCCGCCCGGCAGGAGGCATCATTTCGATTCTTTGCAGAAAAATGCTCAGGTAATTATCCAAGGGAGTCTTACAGCCGACAAATAATATCCTTAATACAATGTCCTTGCAGGTGAACTTCCAAAAACTGCCCCAAAACGAGGACGACAATCTGATGGTGGTGGATGCGAACTTGAAACGTCGCATCTCCGTTGTGGCATTCGACGGGGAGGCGCCACAGGCCAAGGTGCGATCCAAGCTGTTGCCGAAAGATGGTGGAGTTGGCGGGAAGACCGGTACCGCGGATGTGGCCGGTAGCGATACAGGAGCCGGAAGTACGGCATGGAGCGGCAAAAGAGCCGGAACCGCCAGCGGCAACGAGAGCGGAAACAGTGATGGGAGCGAGATCGTCAGCCAATCGTCGGAGGTGCGTTTCCGCTTTCAGACATTGGCCGATCGGATCAAGCAGTTCGAGTACATTCAGTTTGCGGACGGACCCGTTACCAGTTTCGCCTTCGATCGCCGCAAAAAGATTGCCGCCACGGAGAAGGATAATGCTAGTATTGCACGGAAACCGAGACAGGACACCGAGACCGAGACAGAGACCGAGACGGAGACCGAGACCGAGGTATCAAAGACAACATCCTCATCGTCCGTAACCCCGATAAGAAACGAATCGGCGCTGCGTCGAAATCTAATGATCGAACAGCCACGCCAACTCGGCTACAATAATGTCCTTCATTCGAATCACCGTCAGAGGAGTCGTAGCCTGGAATTGCCGGCACAGATAATGGAATCGATTGGCTTACTGAATCGCCTCGGAAAGAAATCAAAAGCAACGGCAAG
Organism: Drosophila monieri; assembly: GCA_035047585.1. Classification (NCBI taxonomy): domain Eukaryota; kingdom Metazoa; phylum Arthropoda; class Insecta; order Diptera; family Drosophilidae; genus Drosophila; species Drosophila monieri. The sequence continues at coordinate 4,615,202 of JAWNPJ010000061.1, read as the reverse complement.
TCCTCGAGGCTCAAGCTTGGATAGTACTTCCCGATCATTATTCCGGGCAGGCATAACCTCCACCTGGGCACCCATATTTGGTAAAAATTCAGGTAATCCCACCTCGTTAACACTTATTTTATTGAAAGTTCTAAACAATATCCCTCTCCTTAAACAGATAGTGCAGAAGCATCGACCTCAGATTCAGGTATAATTATGAATGCAATTCCAAACTATTTCTCAATAAACAAATTCTTGATATCCCTCTGCAATGCACCTTTTAAGATGTTAAACCAGAAACCCCAGTGAGAACAGCTGGCGGATCTCTGGCTTCCAGCTGGATGACAGCGTTCGATCACCCATCATCCATAAATTCAAAATCGAACAAAAATATTTCACGTGAAAATTCGGGCGCCACGTTGGGCGCCAGTCGTTCAGGTAACTCCGGAAATATACGGCCCCAAACACCCATATTCACAGCCCCACCTGTTACTGGTATTGCACCCCCCCTAAATCTGTACCGGCATTAGTATCTGAGGCAACCCTTTCGGAAATGAGTTGGAGGAAAAAATCAATGACAAGTGGATCAAATACCAACAATAATAGTTGGACAATCGGATATACTACGAACTATGGAAGTAAGACCGCGGCTGGACACCACACCTCTTGGGCAGGCATTTCAAAAAGCGTTAAAATGAGTCCTAGCTTCGGGCCGGGAGAGTACGCTTCCGGATTGATATCGGGAACTTCAGAGGGCACTCTGAGAAACAACTACCTTGCCGCCACCGCCGGATCATCTGCCGCCAGCAGTAACGAGACAATACGCGCCGCCAAACATGCCATCGCCGCTCCGGCCACTTCCCGAGAAAAGCCACCCGCGGATCCTGCCAAAAAGCCACCAGTACCACAATCCTCCGAAATAAATAAGAGCAATGTGTCGCCAGTGCGACGTTTTCAAATGCAGAGCCTCGAAGGAGCCAAGAAGGACACAGAGACCCCATTGCTAAGCACCATCATGATGAAATCGAAACCGGTGCGTCCGTCCAAGAAATCTCTGGAACAGCATGTGACCTCCAGTGTGGCCAAGGTCAAGTCGAATGTGATCAGTCGCACCAGTCACCGGGCGCACGTCCAGCTGCCACAGGATATTCCGAATCTCAATGTCCGGCTATCGAAGAAGGGTAGCGGCAAGTCATCGAGAATCGAAAGGAAACAGGAAGATGATTCCGATCAGATGGGCGAGAAGAGTGCGGAACAACGCGATCAGGAGGGCGGCGGACGGGAGCATGAGGGGCGGGAAGTGTCAGAGGTGGAAGTTGCATCCTCCCCCTCACACGTAACGGGTACGCCACTGGGCAAGCAGCCCGTCTATCCAAAAGGAGCCAATCAGCTGCTGGTTGCAAGTGCCACTCAGGTGGGAAGTACCTTCAATAATTTCCAATTTATGTTTTTTTTGTCGAATTGGGTGTTTTCTATTTTTTATCCTTAAGATCCTTTTTCTCCCATGACTCCATAATCTTTCCATCACTTCTTTCTACTTTTCTACCCGAAAGAGAGGCTCTGCAAGACACTTTTTCTCCAATTGCCTCAAAATTTCAACTCAAAATTATTTTTAAAAAAATGTCCAAAAAATATATACCATTAGAGATATACTTAGATGAGATTTAAGAGGTTTTTTTGAAGATATATCCTTAAATACCTAAACTAACTACCCTGAGAATGCCTATAGCCTTTGAAATCACGTATACGCACTGTAGCAGCACTGGAAGTGTTTGGTTCTATTTTGTCCTGAGAAGCTCATACTTTTTAAACAATTTTTACATTTTTTTTACGAAATATTTAATGGAATTACTTCTTTTTAATCCCTCAGGTGTCGGCCTACAAGCGTGCCTTCCGCAGCCAGCAGCAGATGCTCAAGGCGGAGATGCTGCACCAGCAGGCGAAGCTCCTACAGCTGGAGGACAACCTTCAAGCTAACTCCCCGCCTCCGACTCCCCATCCGCGAGCAATGCCGACGCCGTCGCCCCCGGTTGCCATAAAATTCATGTCCGGTGATGTGGCGTCGGTTGGTCTTCCGCTGACAGCACCGCCGCTTCGAAGCCACCGGACACCGCCGCTGCCCACCGGCCGGGCCGGAGTTCGACCCATTGTCCGGCGTAACGGGGCCGGGGAGAGTGCACCGCCCAATCGTAGTCGAGGCCTGACCGTTCGCCAGTCGAGGCGGGACGTGGGTGGCGCTGGACCAACCAATCAGAAACCTGTGAAAAGTGGCACACCAGGACTGCGGGGTAAGGGAGCTGAGAAGACAGGTAACACTGAAAAAATAGAGACTTAAAGCCATAACCAACACTGTTAAACGTTATAGAAATGCATTCCCAACACTGTCACACCTTATCTAACCTCTCTAAGCTTTTTCCAACACTTAAATCATATTTTTCTTACAGCAGCTCCCGTTACAACGCCCGTACAAGCGACCAAACGACGTTTTCCAACACGGACGCCGGCCACCTTCCGGTCACTGCCAGATTCGAAAACAACAAAAGCAAAAGCAACGGGCCGGATAGCTGTACCACAACTGAAAATAACAACAACAACCACAGGGAGCAGGCAATTCAATAACGCGGCAAAGGAGAAAGAGCGCCTAAAAGAGAGGACCAAAGAGAAGGATCAGAGAGGTCGGGATCGTAATCGTGAGGGAGCCAATTCGGGGACAGATGGGGCCGTGGGCATAGCTGCGGCGACAACACATTCAACACGGCCCAGACGTACGACGCTGGCGCTGACGGCGCAGCAGCAGCAGCAGCATTCGAGGCATGGTAACGGTACTAGTAATTCGCTTCTCGGCTTCCGGTGCGAAAAGCCCAACCGTGCAGCGTCAACGCTGATGCAGCGACGCGATGAGTCGTCCGGTTTGCAGTCGCGCTCACAGTCGCAATCGCAGTCGCAGTCACCGTCGCATATGCAGAAGCAGACGCAGCCGCAGTCGCAGCGCCGTCAATTCCATTATAACGGTAATCCCCCCTGGCGTCCCGTTTACTGACGATAATGAAGAACACTCAGAGATGTGAAATAATCATCGTTTCCTTTATTTTTGGAGACAACAACAAAAAAAAAAGAACCAAATCAATTGAGAAGAAAAGACAAAGCGAAAACAAAATTTAGAATTCTTCAGGGTTGCCCGTAAATTCCGCTGCTCACTGGACTTGTGGAAACCAAATTTTCATTGTGTTTTCTACTGAGTGTGTTTTGTAATGCCTTAACATTCAGATACGTAACACGTACATGTGCTCACAAGTATATATATATATATAACGTAGACAGAGAGTAACAGAGTGTAATGAATAAATTGTAAATTATTGGTAAACATAAATTAAGAAAAGTGTAGTTACAAATTAAAAATATAATTTTTTAAGTTTTAATCAAGTTTTAATGAACTTTTTGTATTACAAACTGATCTGGGCACACTGACATATTTAGTTCACTGAGATGGTCACACTTGGGCATTGCATTTTACCTTTTCTATGGAAATAATTCTGCTTTAATCATGTCTTTAACACTATTTGTATTACAAACTGATCTGGGCACACTGACATACTTAGTTAACTGAGATGGTCACACTTGGGCATTGCATTTTACCTTTTCTATGGAAATAAGTGTGCTTTAATAATGACTTTAACACTATTTGTATTATAATCTAATCTGGGCACACTAAACACCTCACTAAATATTATTCTCACACTGAGGAACTAAATGTCACCTTTTCTCTTACCCTAATTTGCATAAAATTGCAAAACAACAAAAAAATAAGCAAAACCGATAACAATTTAAAACCAAATTTAGCAAAAACAGAGATAGAACTAATGGTTAAAACGAGACAGACAGAGAGACAAACCGACTAAAATGCAACGGTAAACAAAATTCGAAAAGTGGAAAACGGAAAATTGGTTGCCGTTGCGATTACAAGTGGTACCGGGGACAGTGGTGATGGTGACCCACAGTCCGATACTAATTTCAATACACCACAACATACCGGCTCACACCACACTTGACAAGAACAACAACAACACTAACAAGTACAACAAACAAGACAACAGAAAGAGATAGCAGACACAGGACACATAGGCAAACGCAACCTACTTCTCCCACTATTTCCCGTATCAACAACACAGCATTAATTTTTCATGCAGATTTAACCGTTACATGACAGGACCAACAAACGTTGGCGAAAGGACAGTGGAGAGGAAGTGATTTCGAACAGGAATGCAACATTTTTGGAGAAAGAGAAAAGACCAACATGGCGTATGAGTAATAAAAATAATCACTCATACGCAGTGGTGGCTTTGAAGACTTTGTTGGTTTAAGAAACTGGTCACACTTTTAAAGATTAATCTAAAAGCCATAAACATAAATAAATTAAGAAGTTAAAAAGCAAACTAAAGTATACTTATTTCAAATATATCTAACTACCACACTATTATTTTTTTTAATTGTTTCTTTTACAACTTTGGTCACACTGTGCTCATGCACATCAATGTCAAACTGGCAAGATAAGCGCCGACAACAACAATAAAGAACCTAAAGAAACGCAGGAGACAGCCCAGGATAGTCGAAAAAAAGTAGGGGGAGTAAGCAAAAAAATAAAAAATATATATATAGAGCCCCCCTGAAAGAAAGAAAAAAAAAAAAAACAGTTGCGACATGAAGACGGCATTGGGAAATAAGTCTGGGGGTGGTGGCTGGGGGATTTGGTTGGTTTTTGGCTTGTTGTCAGACCAGCGAATTGTTGCCGCGTTCTTTGATAAATGATGATGCGTGCCACATGACTGGCCATATCAACGGAACGGACCAGGACTTCGGGACGACTACTCCTGTAACAAAAAAAAAGCGCAGCCCAGGACAACAGAGAACCAGAAAGCAGTGACAGACAAATAGGCCCAGTTTAACGTTTGAACTGAAACTTTGCGACTCGCCGACTGCCTGACATTTTAACAATAAGGAGAAACAAAGCTCTGAATACTATAGTAGTAGGATATAGTTCACTGATCCCTACCATTCTTACTTATATGTTAAATGCCATCACAAGGACTATGTATGCCAGTTTTCAGCTCATTATCTTTAAAATCAAGAGACTTACAAGCACTAGAAACTATTCAGCGGACACACGGACACGCGGACAGGCAAAGGAAGCCATGTAGAGTACACCTTTAACCAAAACTCCTCTATACTTCCACTGGACTCCTAAATTGGTTCGATTCAAAACAAAAGCCAATTTCCATTGGCATAAATAAATAAAAATCAAATTAAATTAATTCCAACACAAAGTGGCATATCCTGGTGTCCTTTTTCTCCTTTTTTTGGCAACAAGAGAGATAAAAGGCAATAAAATTAAATCAAATCAAATGAAATGCGCATATGTATGGCAGTTTATGAGCTGCGCACTGCTCCCCTAAAGGAAAAGCAATACAGAAGGTTAGTTAGCAAAAGTGAAAGGATTAAAGCGAAAAACCACACAAAAGGATACTTGGCAGGGGCTGCAACCACAACCTATCCCAATTCAAGCTATTTTTGGATGAGGTTTTGTTTCTTCGTCTATGTTACACTCTTTTTAGGGAAAGATGTAGAGTTTAAATATTTATTATTAAAAAAAAATAAATTAAAATATTATTTCTAACTAAACGAGGTACTAAAATCATTTTTTAACAAAAGAAAGTTTAAATAGGAAATAGTTTAACTTGAAAATGTATATATTTTTCATTTCCTTTTTTGATTAACATTTTTTTTAAATATTTTTGTTTAATTAGATCATAAAACCTTTCATTTTTTTTAAGTATTGATTATTTTGTAGTTCTTCGGTCTTTTTTGTTGGCTCCTCATTTTTGGCAATAAAATAAATCCACCGCAAAGCCGCTGCGGGTAGATTGCTCGGTTGACCCCAAAAAAATATATATATATATTTAAGAAAAGGGGAAAGGGAATGGGAATGGGAATTCTCAACAAAGTAGGAAAAGCAGCAGAAACAGAAGCATCAGCAGCAGCAGCAGCAGCTGTTACGTATACATAATCAGCTAGAAGGTCCTTGGAATATACACGGTTGGCTTACGGCTCTTGGGCTAATTCAGTTATGTTGTCTTCCGTTTGGATACTTTTCATCGTTAATGTGTCGGTGTGGCCAGATCTCGGATGCGGAATGGAGAAGGGAGTCCCACAACTATTTCCAGTAAGCAGAAGCATCGAGTGCCGGCATTCCTGTACATTGTCGCATCATGTCCGAGTGCCCATTTCCTGTCCAGGATATTCCGACCGCCACCCACTACACAGAATCAGCTATTCGGATTTCTTTGCCAGTCCTTCTTGGTGCCTGCTACACTGTGAGAATTTTTATCTATTTTTAATTGGCTTTTTGAAGGTTTCTTGAGAGGCGCTGCCGTATGATGTACCGTAAACTAAAAAAGGCATGGTTTACTAGAAATAAGCATGCTTTACTAGAAAAAACATGATTTTCTACAAAAAAGAATGTTTTACTTAAGGGGCGCTGTCGTATAATGTACGGGTCATAAAAAGTTTTCCTGAAAAAGCATGCTTTACTAGATGGAAACATGATTTTCTAGAAAAAAGCATGCTTTTCTACAAAAAATAATGCTTTACTTAAGAGGCGCTGCCATATAATGTACGGCTTTGCTGAAAAACCATGCTTCACTACGAAGAAAGCATGCTTTTTACACTTTTTTCCCTAAAATCCCCCAAAAAAAGTGTAATTTAAATAAAACCAAAAATAAAAAGCATAAATGATTGTTTCAAGTGTATTTTATTGTCTAATCTTTATGTCCTTAATGCATTTTCATAACTTTTGTTTAGTTTTTTCTGCCAGTGCACTATCGCTCCATCGCACTCTATCTCCTAGGGCCTCGCCCCCCCTCAATCGCTCTCTCCCACTCGTTTTGTGGTCATTTCAAATTTTCATTTCATTTGCCATAAAAAGGAAATTGGTTTCGTATGCCAGTTGACATGGCCCTTTACCACTAACCGGACGATCCAAGGGGGGCACCTAGGGGGTGTGTGTGTGGCAGTTAAACACATAACTGCAGCAAACAACAAGCTGAAATACCTGACAAGGGAATGGAGAAATGGCAAGAGCAGTGGCAGTAGCTGGTAGCTAGTAGCTAGTAGCTGGAACTAAAAAGGATAAGGGAAGGATGTCAGCACAAAGCATAAATGCCAGGAGCTGTGTTTAAGCTCCTTGGGCCACTCTATGGGGGGAATTTTTGTGACAGATTCGACCAAACAGACCAAACATGATGGGGAAATGGAAGAGGGGCGGCAGAGGATAATAGGGAAACGGAAGGAAGGATACTGGACTCGGTTTGCTTTCTGGGGAGTTTAGGTCCCTAATTAATGAACTGCTTATGACACCGCTTGGTCACTTATTAATGAACTGCTTCCAGCGAGCTCGGCTTTGGTCCTTTTTTTTCCTCCCAGGATGACAAAAATGAAACACAGGACACCCTTTAGAAGCAAGTGATGCACCTACGCAGCATCCCCATATATTTAAGCTGAAAAGTTTCTCATTTTTATGGGTTTCTATGAATTTTCTGGTAGCCGGCCCAATGAATTTCGAATTTGATGTTGAAACAAGTTGTTAAAACTTTAAATTAAGGGTGATTTCTTTAAATAAATAAATATTTAAAAAATTAGAATAAATAATTATTTATTAAAACCTTAAAGTAAAAATAATATTATTTATTAAAAATTTAACAATATCATGCTTCACTGTACTTCCAGATGCTTATTGGCATTAACTGTACTTTTATTTATTCGCTCTCGGTTTTGCAATAACGGTACTTCAATTGGGGACGCTTCTCTTTGAATGATGCTCCATACCTCTCCACTGCTCTCCATTCCTCTCCCACATACCTAAACACACACGAAACCGCAACCACGACACGAATTTCACTTTATTTCAAGAGTTCAACCTAAAAACACTTTTTAAATTGATAAATCCTTTAATTTGGGATCAAATAACTGTATTCTTTAATCCCTAAAACTATTGTTTATGACGGAAAGAGGGAGGAACAATTTGAAAGATACAAACTCATCCCAAGCAATTATTAATAAGCAGAGAGCGGAAAATGGGCACATAAAGGGGAGAGCCATGAATCCTAACAGGATCCTAGTACTTGATCATGAGAGAGAGAGAGAGAGAGGTGGTGAGAGCAGGGGCTGAGTGGGAGCGCAGGTGCTGAGCGAGAGTGGGGGATCAATGGGAGTGCATATTCTGGAGAGAGGGGGAAAGAGGGGGAGTGCAGGTGCTGAGATAAGATGCTGTGAGAGAGCAGGTGCTTAGCGAGAGCAAAATAACATTTAGAGATGGCCCAAGTATTGTTCTAAAAAAGACAAGAATTTCCAAATTAAATAAAACCATTAATTTAATAAAGATATTTGCATTAGTCCTTTGGAAAATTGTGCAGGTCAAGATGTCCTTTTTAAATTGAATTCCTTTCGCTAGCTTTTGGCCAATTTCCATGCTCGGCACGCACAGTTTACAAAGTGCAACTAACTTGAAAAATTTAAATTTACTCTTTCCCCCCCTCCACACACCCCTCCCCACCCACGCTCGTCCTTTTACATTCTTTTTGTTTCCTTTTTTTGAGCGCGTTTTGCGGCACAAACAAATATTAAATTAACACTCAAACACACTTACACACGTTTACTGAAATAAATGGGTGAAAAAAAAAGAAAAAAAAAGAAAATGAAAAATACTAGAGCGCGCAGAAATTTTAGAGTTAAATTCAGGTCAGGGTTGCCAGGCGCCCGCGACGACGACGACGGCGATGATGATGGCAATGATGCCAGAGCAGCCACAGAAGTAGGAGCAGCAACAAAAACAACTAACGGTACACAATGTAAGGCAGACACACACACGTAAGGATATAAAGGATAACATTTTAGAAACTACAAAAAATTAAATATTAAAAATAAATAGAAAAAATTGTATCTAAATAAGAAGCTCTATTGTTAAAAAATGTATTAAAAATTTTTTATAAAAATTGTTATTTATAATTTATTTTGTTACTAATACTATAACCGGCATTGTACTGCAAACAGTGAAAGAGCAGGAGAAAGCACAGTAGAAAGGGAAAGCAATTTAGTTCAAAGGCATTTTCGAAGCATACAAAAAATTACAAAAAAAAAAAAAAGAAAAAAGGGAGAGTGCAACCGAAAAACGCACAAAAAATAATTCAGAGGGGAAAAGTGCAAGCGATAAAAATAAATAATGAAAAATGAAATAAGCGAGCAACAAAATTAAAAATTAATTAAATATGTATGCCGAGCATTAAGCTTTTAACTTAAATCTTTAATAATGGACTCCAAATAAATAATAAATAAGAGTCAGTCCAAAACTCGCTAAAAAAGCGCTCACGAAAACCAAAGGCAATTAAATATTGAAAATCTTTTCACAAAAATCACAGACAAAAAAAGCAACTGGCGCGGAATATTTGACAGGACGCAAAACAAAGGATATAAGGGAAAAGGACATCGCACCCCGTCGCCCATAAAACCGTTATGACACTTGCTTAAAATTCAGTGAACTGCAGTGGCTTTATTTGAGTCACTGTGGCAGCTCACTTTTTTACAAGCTGCGACTTTTAATCACTACGTAAACAATAAAAAATGTAAACAATATAAACTGCACGAAAAAGTGCACAAATTTCTTTTTAAATGACATTAAATAAAATAATTTAATTTAAATAATTAAAAATTAAAATTCTCATTGGGGCCAAATGGGTATTGTCGGCATTTCCCCCCAGAAAATTTTACAAAAAATCTAAAAAATATTTCGTTCCTAGATTTTGATGCAGATTAGTAGAGAAACGTCCTAGAAAACTTTTAAGGTATTCCCCGCAAGGATCGGATGGAAAATGGCAAAGATATAGCTTTCCCTTGGGGCTATATGGGCATTCCCTACATTTTGAAGGGGACCCCCCAGAAAATTGAACAAAAAATCTCAAAAATATTTCGTTCCCAGGTTTTGATGCAGATTAGTAGAGAATCGTCCCACAAAACTTTTAAGGTATTTCCCGCAAGGATCGGATGGAAAATGGAAAAGATATAGCTTTCCATCTAGGCCATATAGGCATTCCCTACATTTTGAAGGGGACCCCACAGAAAATTTAACAAAAAATCTTAAAAATATTTTGTTTCCAGGTTTTGATGCAGATTAGTAGAGAATCGTCCCAGAAAACTTTTAAGGTATTCCCCGCAAGGATCGGGTGGAAAATGGAAAAGATATAGCTTTCCATCTAGGCCATATAGGCATTCCCTACATTTTGAAGGGGCCCCCCCATAAAATTTAACAAAAAATCTTAAAAATATTTTGTTTCCAGGTTTTGATGCAGATTAGTAGAGAATCGTCCTACAAATCTTTCAAAGTATTCCCTGCAAGGATCGGGTAGAAAATGGCCAAGATATATCCTTTGATCTGGGCCATATGCATTTCTGCCTGTGTCCTGCAAGGATAACACTAAGGAACTGGATTTAAAATAAAAGGAACCATATTAACGTTAAATTATTAATTTAATTATATTTAATTTTTTAATAAATAAATAGCAAGTGCGCCCTCCTCCTCGCTTCTCATAGGGCGCACTTAAGCAACCCATTTTTTTAATTAAATTTTTTTTATTTTTTTTCTTAAAATTATTCGAAAAATGTCCTCTGTGTAGCCTGGCTTCGGTTTTTTATCTTAACAAATCAATAAAATCTGCATCCCTTTCTGTGCAAAATAAATACAAAATGATTTGCATATTTCTGTTGAATTTTGCGCATTTTTGCATTTGTGTCTGGCAGTGCCATATCTCTTTCGACGGATGTCTGTCAACTAAGGTTCTTATTTCTTGCATGTTTGTGCACGCTCTGATTTTTTCTCCCATTTGTATTTGCATTTTTTTTCGTGCATTTCTTGCATGCATATTTTTTGCTTCTTTCATACTTTCTGGCAAGTCAACTTGAACAGATTTACTGTCAATGGCCCAAAGCAACAAACCGGGCTCATATCTAGTCGCCCCCCTCCTAGCCATTTGGCATTTGGTGTGAAGGCAGAGAGGGACAGAGGGAGTGAGAGAGAAGAACCCTTCAAAGCTTTTTGGCTGCTGTTTGTTTGAAGCTCCTCTTCTTCTTCTTTTTTTTGTGCGCCTTTTAAGTGGCAACTACTTTGCACCTCTCGGCGGTTCACACGCACCTGCCACACCTCAGCCACCGCCCGCCTAACCAGCGCCACACGTCCATTCATGTCTGACTGTCTGTGGTGCCGTCTCTCTCTAGTCAAGTGTTTTGGCCTTGGGTTGGTATTTTTTTTTTTTTTTTTTTTTTTGAAAATCCTTTTTTTTTTTTTTTTGCCACCTTGGCACACATGTTACACCTAAGAGGCCACACACCAGCACACCACACTGCGTATACGCAATTTATGTAATCAAAACGAAGTAGGAAAGGTGGGGGTGGGTGGCATAAAAATTAAAATAAATAAATTATTTTGCGAAAATTGATGCGAAAGTTTCGGGGTTAAAACTGAAAATGCCATTCAACAAATTTTTAACAAGCTCATCTAGAAAATAAATTACAAAAACTTATCCCCCCCCTAAAAACTAAAACCAATTTATATTTAAAATAGATTAATTTACTAATTTTTAAGGAAGAGAGAAAGAGAAAATATAAATAAATCCAAAAAAGGGTTAAGAAAATTTATGAAAATACTCCTTTTCCGACCGGAGCCCAGTATTTTGCAATTATTTGCACGCCAAATTGCAAACAAATTTATATAAATTATGGCCTATAATTGGAGGGAGCAGGGGGGCAGTGGAAGGGGGGGCTACGATTTATGGAATAAAATTTAATTTTGCGGCTTTTTAATCAACAGAAATCAAATGCAGGGCAACGAGTGCACGAGCTATGATTTATTCCAGCCCGCATTTCATTTTTACTCCCAACTACATTATTATTTTTATTTCTTAACCCACTTAAATATTTCAAACTTAAATCGTTTTTATATTTTATAAAAGGGAGTTTTTTTGAAACAAATAAAAAAAGGACAGGGGTAGGCATCCGTATATCACAGGGGCGTGTGGCGGGTTAATGTGCGTGCGGGTGCTGCAATCAGGGGTTAACCCCTACCTCCCCAAGGGGCACTGGAGCGACAGAGGCTGAGGCAGCTGCGGCGGTGGCACCCCAAATTGATGCATGTGCAGCAGCACGTTCCGGCAATGCCACTAAATCCCCTCTAGGACAACAGGCGACAGGCGGAAAGCCACAAAAGGGGGCGTGCCAGCTGCCAAGGGGGGGTAGCTGGCGAGCGAGTTCAGTGTCAGTTTGGTTTGGTTCGGTTCGGTTCGGTTTATTTGAAAAAGCAGCATCGATATGTTATTTGCATGTGTCCAAAAAAGGGGGGAGGTGGGCTGGGACTAGTATGTTGTGCAAGGTGGTTGAAAGGGGGAGGGGTGTGTGGGGGGGGGGGGGTGGTACAACCCAAGCAAATCCCATGGCAACTTTTTGCCACGCGAACTTTCTCAGGCAAGTTTATGCATGAATAAAGTGAAAAGCTGCAGGCAAACACATGTGCACTGAGAGAAAATATATGAAAAAAATTATAAAGAATAATAAACATTTTAAATAAAACAAGAAACAGAATAAAAGAAGACTTTATTTATATAATCAAATATTCTAAAAAAATATTTTATTTTTTTACTAAATTATTATTTATTTTAAACCTATTATCCTTAAATTTGCATATTTTTCCTAATGATTTAAATGTATAACATTTTTGATTATTTTTTTAAGTGTAAGTCATCGCTTAGACTTATACAGATGCCGTTGCAGAAACAGAAACAGTTGCCACTGCAATATAACTGGAAAAAAGTCATTTCGTGTTCTACCCAGTCGCGCATAATCCGGCGAAAAAGTTGCCTTTTATTTAGTACAGACATGACAACATATGTTGGCCAACTTCAAATTCACATTAGGCGGCTTGTTTGCCAATCTGGCAGACGGCCAAAACACCATTTAAAAGTACCCCTCTTTTGTGGCAAGTTGAAAAATTCAAATGGCCGCCATTGTTCAAGTTAGAGATGACACTGGACGTCCCATTAAGGATGGGCAAGGATTCTAATCAGAATCCAGTTATGAACTAGTTCCTTGCTCAATCTTATTTAAAATGTAACTTTTTTAAGCATTTTATTACTAATTATAAAAGTAATGGTATTAATAATAAAGTATTTACTTAAAATATATAATTTAATAGTTTTTTTAAGGATTAAACAACTATTATTAACTTTTTACTTTAAAAAGTAATAATGAAAATATTTAGTGATTTTTGTATGACTTAAACTATTTTATATAAAATGTAAACAAATATTTTGTATTATTTTATATTTATTATAAAAAAACTAGTTCCAAAATAAAAGAACTAGGCTGCACAGCTGGTGCGATATTTTATCGGCGCGCGTGCAACGGTCACACCATTCCACATCACACGCACACATACCAGCGCGCTCTCCGCTCGCAAGCACACACACATACACACACACACACGCGCGCAAGGTGCGAGTACGAAAACAATTATTTTCCACATCGCTCGCACAGCGCTCGCAAACGAAACGAATCGCTGGCGATAAGTGGATTGGATCGCACATTAGAACCATGTCAGCGGCTGGCAGATCGGACGACGATCCCGGCCAGAATCCGGCCGTGGACCCAACGCCGGATCCGGTCCCATCCACGCCTCCGGTGGCCGAAATCGCCGCCTCCAGTGTGAGTGTTTTCTGCCTATTCTCCCTCCTCCCTCTTCGTTTCGCCCTTCCGACCGCGAGCTATATTTTTTTTTTTTTTTGCTGACGACGACGGAAGACACGTCAACTTCTCGGCTACATTGTTGTTTACATTCTGGGATGCACTGGCCAGCGTGGAGCCCGGTGTTCGCTGGGGGTCTCCGCGGGACGGGAGGCTCGCAGGATGTGCTGGACAGGAAGAAGCTGCCGAGCGTTGTAGGACTCGAAGCTTACCTACACTAGCCTGCAGGGATTGAGTCCAGTTGGCAGTTATTTTCCCCAGTTTTTTATCACAAATAGGTTTCTTATCTCATTGGAATGTTTTATGAGTTCTGTTTTTATTTTTTATTAAAAAACAATTGTATTTGAAGTCTGAAAAGTCTCGGATTAGTGTACTATAGCACTAGGAACTAAGATGTTTTGTTATCTTTATAATTCTACTATGATTTAAGCCGAAAACCGGGGCTCTAAGCTATTATGTTTGGAACTTTTAGGAATTACACTGGCCTACAAGGCCCTACCTACTCCAAAGAGTGTCTGGAAAGTGAGTTGTAATGATTTCAGATCCAATCCCAGGCTCTACTCTATTTTGTAGACAACTCTTCCGAGTTACACTATCCTACAAGGCCCTTTGGTGACCTCTCCTAGCCTGGAAACCACCAGGAAGTCGTAAAGAAACAAGCCCACAACACTCCGCTTATCTAGAACAGTTCCAGTTATCGGGTTTATGATTCAGAACCATGATTTATGTTGCTATCACAGCGCCAACTGTGAAAGATTCATCAAAAATCTATAAAAAATTCATAATAAAGACTTGGACTTGGTATTCTGGCCTGAAAAGTACCGGGTATCATACAGTTTCAATAAAAGTCCCTACTAATTTCCCTTTTATTTCCCCCCACACACTCGCAGATACGTTCCGGACTGGCTGAACTGGAACTACGATCATCGCAGGTCCTGCAGCGGCTGGAGAACGTCAAGATATCGACGACCCCCGAGGAGGGCAGCCCCTCGGCGGAGAGCAAGGAGAACCATGAGAAGGCCACGGATGACTACTTACTGCCGGCGGAGAACCGAGTACCCTCGGACATCCTCAAGTCGCTGGAGCAGCTCGTCTCGTACACGGACAGCGACGACGACCCGGAGTTTCCGCTGCCCGCTCTGGACGATGTCTCCCACCTGGCGCTGATATCGCACAGCATTGTGGCCTATCTCTCCCACCTGGACCGCCAGCAGCTCCTCCGGGTGACGAACAGCATCTCGGGAGATGCCACCCGGTGGCTGGGGACATTGTTTCACTTCAACAATCCCGCCAGCAGTTTTCACGCCGACAACGCGGACGCGGTGCTGCGGACAGTACGCCTGGCTATTGTGGCCCGGTGTCCGGGCTACTTAGAGGGCGGAATACCTGCCCTGGCCCAGCCCACGTTCTACATATCGGAGAACACGACGCCGGTGCGGCTGCAGTACGCCTGCCGGCAGCTGGGCATCCCACTGGACGCCATCAAGATCATACCGGAGAACAGCCAGTTCGGAACGATGGACATCGGGCTGCTGCAGAAGCAGATCCAGCTGGATGTGGCGGCCAACAGGACGCCGCTGCTGGTGGTGGCCGACATCGGGGCCTCGCTGTGCGGCTACATCGACAATCTGGTCCGGCTGCGGGACGTGTGCAAGGCGAGCAACATGTGGCTCCATGCCAGTGGTCACGGCCTGGCCGCTTTAGTCTGCGCCCAGTATCCGGGCCATGTGGAGGATGTCCTGCACTCGATGGCCCTGAATTTGGGCAGCTGGCTGGGCGTGCCCAGTCTGCCCATTGTCCTGCTGCACCGTCCGCTCCAGAACAGCGCACTGAGTGCCTTCGAATCCGATCCGATCCTCTCCAGGCGCCTCAACTCGCTGTCCCTGTGGACGAGCCTGCAGGCGCTCGGACGGAAGGCGATTGCCGAGCGCCTGCACGTCGCCTTCCAGACGTGCAGCATCCTCTTCGAGATCGCGTCCAAGTGCGAGGGCATCCGGGTGCTGAGCCACACGCCGGGCGCCCAGACCGGCGCCTCGCTGTCGGACATCATCCAGAGCCCATTCGATGTCCAGGCGCTGTTCGATGCCTCCGCTCCCGTGGTGGCGTATCAGTTTGATGGCAGCACCACCATTCCACTGGGGGGCAGTGGCTCCTCCTCCGCTTCCGCCTCCGCGGCCGCCGCCGCCGCTGCCGTTGCCGACCGCGATGTGGTGGATGGACTCAAGCCACTGGAAAAGGTCAACAATGCTTCCTACTTCGATCGCCTCAACTCCTGGCTAGGCCAGATCTTGCAGCGCGATTGTCCCAATGTGAGTGTCCTCGAGAGCCTAGAGTCTGTATCCTCTACTGAGTCCTCCTCCTTTCCAGTTCGATTTCGAGGTCATTGAACATCCAACGCACGGCAGCTGCATTCGCTACTGCCCCTTGGAACTGGGCCTGGGGGAGCAGCCGCCCAGCTCCGAGAACCTGGAGAGCTTCGCCCAGAGCCTGGAGGCCCATGTGGACATCCTCCGTGCCACCATCAAGCACAAGGCGCGCTTCATCCATCTGGTGGAGCGCAGCGACGTCCTGCGACTCGTCCCCTTGCCGGAGTGGGCCGGCATGGGCGGTGTCCGCTTTGTCCCAGAGGGTTGGGAGTCCCTCCTAACCGACCAGGCCAAAACGGAGCTGAACAAGCTCAACATCGACCTGGTGGAGGCCCTCAAGTCCACCGACAATGCCTTCTCCCTGGGCGAGGGCACTGACGGCCTGATTTGTGTGCGCTTCGGCATGGTTACCCACGAGACGGAGGTGGAGGAGCTCCTGGACCTGGTGGTCACTGTCGGCAAGAGCGTGCAGGAGAACTCCAGGGTGTTGGACACCATGTCGGAGATTGTCAAGAAGGTATGTGACCTCATCCTGTCCAAAAAAAATAGATAGTTCTAACCCATTGCATCCTCAGGGCATTGAGGCCGTGACTGCCGACTTGCAGCGCGAATCGGAGGAGAAGCTGTGGCAGGAGGGCATCCTGCGACATGTGCCCGTGGTCGGCAGGGTCTTCAACTGGTGGTCGCCGCCCGCCAAGGAGTCGGGCATCAAGGGGCGCAGCCTCAACCTAACCCAGGGCGTGGTCGAGAGCACCGAGAATATCTACAAGTGAGCTTTTCCGGATTTTATTCGAAAAAAAAAAATAAAAATAATGTATCTTTCAGATACCACATGCAAATGACCGGAGCCACTGCCCATCAGTTGCCGGCGAATCGGTCGCCACCCACGCCCATGGTTCAGACGCCCGTGGGAGCGCCGACCACGCCCCCCGTCTTTCCCAAGGCGGAGCCGGAGGGCGTCAGCAGTAGCACCACCCCTGCAGGTCCAACGGAACCGGGGGAGCCAACGGTCGCCGAGGCAGCTCCACCGCCGCCCACGCAGAACCATGTGGATCACGCCCGAACGGTCAGCCAGAGCAGTGGTGCATCGTCGAGTGTCCCGGAACTGGTGCCAGCTAACAGTGCAATTAACAATAATTAAAATCCGTTATCCGTTAAAAAAAGAAAAAAATTAAAACGCATAACAGTTAGGAACTTTTTAGAGCGAGGGCACACAGCAATGGATTTCAGAGCGGGAGAGGCCTTAAAAAACACAAACACACATAGGAAGCAGTCGTAAAAAATATTAATTAAATATCAAACTAACAATGCTGACATTAAAAAAGATGTAACAGGCTTGGCTAACGAAAAAAAAGGCTTCATTTCGAAAACTTTCCCTTTGAAAGAAACACAAAAATCGAACATAAGAATTCCAAAGAATTGATGACCAGAAAATCCAATTTAATTGCTTTTACGTATATTTATATATATGCCGATATTTGCATACCCACGATGATGATCTTTATATATATATCTCCACATTATGTTGTATGATTTACCTTGTATACCTTATATACCTTACCTTACCTTATATACAATTATATATTATTATTGTTGTTGTTGACGTCTCTGAGCCCACACACACACACACCTTAAAAAAAACTACATATACATATTATTTTTTTATTTTTAAATAATATTTTATATTTTATCTCTTATGTATTTATTGTTCAGCATGCAAGTACCTTCGAGAAAGATATATATGAACATATTTTAAGCAATTGTTCGACGTTCAATTGTGCAAAGCAATAAATTGCATTATTCTAATTTTTTTAGAAGCTAAGATAAAACTTAAAAAAAATATATACACATTAAATTAAATGATAAAAGGTATATATTTATTAAACGACAGAAAATAAATAGAAACTGCTGCTGTAAGAAGAAAACAAAAAACTGCACAAATTATGATAAAAAAAATAATAAAATGTGAATTAATTTAGAAAGAGATGGATGTTTCTATATAGCTGTTTCTTTCCTTATCAAACCACCTCCCCCCCTTTTTTTACTCTCACTCTTCTCCCATTAGAAAAAAACAACTTTTCTCCATCTAACTAATGCAATTAAATTTTATACTTTTATTTTTATTTAATATTTTGTTGGTTTTTTAGCGTTTTACTTTGTCGCTATTTTTGCTTTCGAGAGAATTATGTTCCCCCCTCTGCTTCTGTTTTGGAAATCTTCGAATGTTTTCCAAAACTTTTTCAATTTCCTTTCGAGGGCATAAAATACTGTTTTGTTTTCTCCAAAATTTTGACAGGGCGAAAGTGTTTTCTGGAACACACACTTACTTATTTCTTAAGTTTTTGGGTTTTTTTAGCATTTCGTATTTCGAACCTTTTTTTATGTTTTTTTTTAATGATTTATTAGAATTACTTGTTTAATATGCCACTAAGCGCTTCGATTTTTTTGCCTCTTTTTTTTTCTTTACATTTTCTTTAACTATATTGTATGCATATTACTATTTAATTATATATATTTTTTAATATATATATGTTGTACAACTTGATCTTTTCTTGCCTTATTGCTGCTACCGTTGAGCTTTTCGAAAAAAATGTTTGCGAATTTCGTTCGTTTTTTTTTTGTTAGTTTTTGTTTTTTTTTTTTGTATCTTTTGTAATAACTACAACGCGTACGATGACAACATTTAACACAGAAATATATTTACGAGCTAATTGTGTTGTATTTATTTTTTATATATATTTAATGTTATTTTTTACGTGTAACCAGAGATGCCCTTTCGATCTAAGCTCGAAACCTCTCCGAACAAAACTCTTCAAAAAGGGGGTTCGATTCCGTCTGTCAGAATAATATTTATTTTTTCTTGGTGACTTTTTGTGAGAAGGAGTTGAGTTGGAAACCCTTAAAGGATTTACTTTCATTGTGTTGGGCTTTATTGTGTTTTCTGTAGACCCCCTTTTTGTATTGAGAAGAGTTTGGATTATTTTTTTTCCAGTTTTTATTTGTATAACATTATATGGTATTTTGTAATTGTATAATAAGCGAATAAAAAACTTGATTAGTTTGTTCAGTTGTTTTTACACAATCTATACATATTTACTTTTTTTTGCATGTTTTTATTTAAAATTTGCCGCGCTTGTAGTTAAGATTATTGAGTTTAATTTCGATTCGAGTACTCGATTGTTTAATATCTTACAGTTGATCGTTTTGTGCCGTATATATACTTAGGGTTCGTTCCATATATATCTATATATATCGTCTATATATATAGCTAAATCTGTATATGTCTGAGTACTTTTCTTCGCTGTGTCGCTTGCATATATATTTGTGTGATTTTTGGGCAGTGTTTGGGATTTAATTAGTTGATTGGCCGCGTCCTTTGGCCTCTGGTCTCCGCTGATTCCTTCCGGAACTCCTTAAAAATGTTTGTGGGGGGCGGGGGGGCAGTACTTTGTATCGTAGTTAATATTGCTATCGGTTCCATGCCAAGTCAAATGGTTAATCTCTCGTCTATTTGGTTACTTGTTTATGCTATTACTATATACTGTATGTGCCTCTGGTTTCAGCTACTAATATACAGTTAGCCCTCTAAATATATATACTATATAATATATATACCTCTATACCAGTGTCCTCGAATGCCTGTCCCTATATATCTGTCTCCGTTCGCTATTTATTTATGTATATATACGCATATGTGCTAGTTTATTTTTAATAAATGCATTCCATGTTAAGCTTAGGTTAAATACACAATAAAATCGCAGGCTCAAATCCAGGTCTGTCCCTAAACATCGCCAGTCCCGGAGGATTCCCCAAGGAATCCTCCACAGCACAACCCAAAATCCAGGACAGAGTCGAGCCCCAAACGGTCTCCTCACATCAAATGGCTGTGGCAGTTGCAAATTAATTACTAAATTAAATCTAAATTATAAATAATAATTTTACATATTTCATCTAATTTTTGGATTTTTTTTAAAACTTAAACTTAAGTTTCAGGAACTCAAACCATACATGTATTAAAAATTAAACAAAATCTAGGCTGAGTAAATGACTTAGTTTAGTTTCTTAATTTATTTGTGCGTTTTAACAAATGATTAAACATTTTTTAAATATTTCATTTCTGGTAGCTACTTTCTATAAGAATTAAAAAAAAATTGAAATAACTGGAATGAAGGAAAGTTTAAAATATCACACACACTTTATATATGATTAATAATAAACTAAAAAATAATGATTTAAAAAAAATTAATGTCCTGCCACGCCCATTGAGAGACCCGTTAGTCGGTTTCTATAAAAAATTGACTCTCGACAAATGCCTTAAAAAAATCTTTGCTAAAGTTTCTACTACATTTTCGATTCTAGAACTTATGCCTACGATCCGAATTGGTTTTTTTTAATTTTTAATTTTTTTTGGTGGTTGCTTTAAGGTTTTTAGGTTCCATTCTGTTTTTTTCTCTTCCTTCCCTTCTATTACAATTAATATATTTACTTGGTTGTTTCATAAATAAGTTGTTTTCCTTGCGACCCCGTAATTGTTATGGTAACTTTTTGGTTTCCGGTTTAAAAAAAATTGTTTCGTTTCGACAATTTTCGTTTTAAAATTTGTAAAAATATGCTATTATCAAAAAGGAATAACCGTGTCCTAGATGGATACATAATATATATATATATGTATATATATATAGATATATTCATATAAGTAATAGATCGCTGATATATGTTACAAATACAAGTTTCTGTGTCCTGTTTGTGTTTCTGTCCATCCGTTTTGGGTCTCTGTGTGCGTGTCCTTGTTGTCCTTTAAAGTTAAGATATAGTTTATAGTGTATAGTATTTACAAAAAGTCGAAAAGCAGGATTCCGGTCTAGGATACGATTACGATATACGATATACGATATACGATATACGATATACGATACGTTAAATGCAACAAATCAAGAAGGAACACTCGCCGCTCCAACAAACTTTAAACCCACTTTCCCAATCGCTCCTCTCCTCCCGATTCATTTCTAGCCTATATGTTTCTATCATACACGAATTCTAGGAAGACACCCCCCCAAAACCCCATCCCAATCCCAAATCCTGACCAATTCCTTTCCCCGCTCTATCATGTTTTGGTTTCTCCGTTTGGTTTCCGTTTTTCTTCATTTTTTTTCCGTGGAGTTCCACTTTACAGCTCAGTGACCGCATAGTTACTCTCGTCGGTTATCGCCGGCGGCGGCGGAGGCAGATCGTCGTCATCGTCCACTGTTCCGCCGCCTCCGCCTCCAGTCACTCCGCCGGTGACGCCGCCTCCTCCGTTGTGCAGGACCTTGCCGTTGGCCGCCTGGCCCATTCGTCCCTTGGCCGTGGCCTCGTTTTGCGCCTCCAGCGGCGGCGGCGGCAGCGATGTGTCCTCGTTGGTGTTCCCGCCGCCTCCTACTCCAGGGCCACCGCCGCCATTCTGCAGACCAGGTCCTCCTCCGCCGGCATCGCCCAGCGGCTGGCCGGCTGGCGGTGGCGGCGAAGTGGGCGTGCCAATGCGCGGCGGCGGTATGGCCTTCATCTGGGGCGGCAACTTCATCGGCGGACGCTGCAGAGTCCTGGATGGAGGATTCAGAGAGATTATTTAATATTTTTTTGATAAAATTTGAAATAGGTTTTTCGGAAGAAACCGAAAAGTATGGAGAGTCCATTAAGGGCTATACTTTTAAGGTTTTTTTTATAAAGGATTTAGAAAGTGAGGTTAGGTCTGATTATTTATTTCATATTTTTCAAGTTTGGTCTTGTCCTTTGTTTGTCCAAGAAGTGGTACAGTCACGGACTTTAAAAACTCTTAAAATAAAAATTATAAATAGTTTAAAGCGTAGGAATTATGATTTATGTTTAAATTCTACATTTTGCGGACAAACGGACAAGCGGACAGAGGAACTTTAATTAGTTTTAATTATAAAATTAGTAATTAAATATTAAATTCCTTTTTTTAAAGCATCTCACTATTTCTACTATTTTGTTTTTAATTAAATATGTATCTATATAATTATTTTAATGATAAACTAAACTATTATTTTTAAGATTAACAAAAAAAAAGAAAAAAGTAAACAAGTCTCATCCAAAACTACATCAAAACTAATACAAACTATAGTTTAAAATTCCAGCCCTCGGGCTATACAAGTTAGAAACTAATACAGCTTCTTAAACTAATCACAAACTAATTATAATTAAAATTAAGTTTTTTATAATTAAAATTATTTAAACAAAAAGTAACTTTGCCCCAAACTATTCAACCTACTTTGAGTAATTCTGATGCTGGGCCTGCTGCTGCTGGTAGATGGACTCCACCTTGGGCTGCTCGGCATCCTTGGGGATTTCCGGCAGGGGGCAGTTGAGGATCGAGGGCTTGTACTTGGGGTCGAACTTGCCGCCCTGCCGCAGAGTGGAGCACTTGTAGATCTGCTTGTCCCGGTCATAGATCGAATTATCGATGGCCGTGCTGATGGGTATGACGTCCGATTCCTGTTGCTGGTGCTGTTGCTGTTGCTGTTGATGGTGTTGCTGCTGCTGTTGCTGTTGCAGTTGCTGGTGTTGCTGCTGCTGTTGCTGTTGCTGATGCTGTTGCAGTTGCTGGTGCTGCTGGGGCGACTTGAGCTGATGCAACTGCTGCTGCTGCTGGGAAGGCGGTGGCGGCTGTTGTTGCTGGTGGAGGCTCGGCGGCGGATGCTGGTGGGCCGGTATCTGGGGACCGCCCTGACTGTTCTGCCGGCGCATCGTGGCCAAATTGGAGACATAAATGGAGCCCTGGCTGACCGCCACCAGGGGCTGGTAGATCGAATGCGGATTACCATTCGCAGCCGCCGCCGCCAGTTGTGGCGCCAAGTGGGCCGGAATCTGCTGGTATATCTGACTCTGTCCCGGGCCCAAGTGATGCGGAGCATGGTGGGCGGCTGTCGTATACGTGCCGTACTGGGCCTGGGCCTGGGCCTGCTGCTGCTGCTGCTGATGGTAGATGGCGTGCTGGTGCTGGACTGCAGCTGCCACGGCGGCTGCCGAATGCGAGTGCGGATGCTGGTGGGGATGCGGATGTGGATGCTGATGCGGATGATGGCAATAAATCGGTTGCGGTCCACCCAATTGCTGCTGTGCCTGTTGTTGTTGCTGCTGCTGCTGTTGCTGCTGTTGTTGCTGTTGTACCTGTTGCTGCTGGGCCGCTGTCGTTGGGGTTGCTCCTGCAATTGCTGCTGCTGCTGCGAAGGGTGGCGACGATTTTCAGTAAAAGTCATTGGCTTCCAATGTCTTGCATTGTTTGCTTAGGGTTGCATATTTACCATTATTGGGACCTAAAAAAAGGCACACACACACACACAACAAATTAGCAATAGGCGGGTCGGACGTGGGATGTGGATGCAGGATGCAGGATGCAGGATGACGACGCAGTTGCAAGTGGAACGTTGGATGGGCATAGGCATATTTTTTTTTTAGGTCGCATGGAATGAGATCATATTTAAAAAAAAAAGAAAAAAAAAGAAAAACGATTTGTGATGAGAACAAATTGAGCTTTTTAATATTTTTAATTATTAATTATATAATATATTTTATTCAAATATTTTTTTTTTTAATAAATAATAAAGACCTTGCCCGTAGTCGAACTCTGCATAAAGTTAGTTAAGGTTTAAGAAGCAAGCACAAACTTTAAACTATTTTCAAATCCTATTTTTAAGGAAACATAAATTTCAAAAACATTATTTTCAAAAAAAAATCCAATTTCAAGTCCCCAGCTCAATTCGATCTCTCATCCTTACTGAGGTCTCCTACTCCTACTCCTACATATGGAAAATCAAGTATATTGATATAAAAAGATGGTAATCGAGCACTGCGAAAAAAATTAAATAAAAAACAAAACTATCTTTTTAAAAAAAAGACTATCTTTTTCCGAAAAATACTTATAATTCTCAAGTACTCTTTCAGGGACAATAAAATATTCATAATTTTTTTCGCAGTGCTTAGACAATGGGCGTGGGTCGTCAAGTATGATGCGGTGTGGGTTGGCGGTGGCCAGGCACTTACCGGTCATGTGGGTGGGGCTGTGGTTGTGCGAGGGCAGCCTGCCCAGCGTGTGGGTGCCCATGGCGCGCATGTTCTGCTGGATGTGGGCGTGGGCCATCATCTCGTGCTGCTGCCGCTTGCTGGGGTGTTGCAGGGTGTGCGATCCGCTGATCACCGGTGGGCTGAAGTGCCTGCAAATTAGATTAAAACAAAAACAAAAAAAAACAAAACCCCCCATCCCCAAAAAAACGGAAAAAAAACGAAAAGAATAACGGGACGAGAGAGAGCAGAGAAAGAGAGAAAGAGCGAGAGAATGGAGGCGGGAGTCGGACGGGGCGGGTCGCATGGGAGAGTGGGTTGTCAAAAATTATTTTTTTCAAAATATTTCAAAAAATGTTTCATGTTTCAAATCCCTAGTGTCCTTCTATATCCTTTTCGCAACCGATCCGAACGATCGGAATCAGACATGTTTTCAAACCAATATTTTAAAAATCGGATTAAAAAAAAGCTAAAAACCGTTCTCCTTTCAAAAATCCTTTTTCGAAAAAGTCTACTTCCAATCCGTCCAACATTTTTGACAACCCTCGCCAGGGGGGGGGATCGTCGCAAACATACCCATTGTGGTTCCTGGGCAGCGTCCTGGCTGCGTTCATCATCTGCTGATGGTTCTGGGGGGCCGGATGGGAAATGTAGGAGGGCTCGTCCACCTGGGCGTAGTCGTTGCGCTTCCGGATGTATATCCACGTGTGCGAGTCCACCCACACCATGATCGTGAGGAGTATGGCAGCTATGAAGCTGGCAATCAGCATCAGGACCAGTCCGAGCAGGCCGCCCTCACAGAGTCCTCGAGCGGCGGCCAGGAAGTTGTGATGCACCGCCTTGCAGTCCACCAGGGCCGTCAGCTGGGTCAGCAGGCGCTCGCTGCTATTGAGATCGGCATTGACGGCTCCCAGCTTCGGCTGCAGGCCGGAGGATTTGAAGAGCACCAGGGATATCTTCATCACGGTGGCCATGGCGCTGCGGGCGTTGTTCAGCGAGTTCTGTGACTCCCGGAGGCGTTGGGTGAACGGATTCGTGTGTCCTGGCTCACACTGGGTGTAGTGGAGCAGCACATTGGTGGGCAGATCCCGGGGGGCAGTGGAGACCAGGAAGTCGGCCGGGGAGATGCACAAATCGCCGACGGCCACCGAGGAGGAGAGATACAAGCCAGACATCAGCCAGGATCCGGTCACGGCCAGCAAGCCGCAAACGCTGAACAGGATGAGGGCGCATCTCGAGTGCCGGGCCACGCCCACCAACAGCACGGCACAGAGGACAAGCAGCAGGGCCAGAGTGGCCACCGTTCCCGGCCAGCGGATCAGCTCCCATTGATCACCGCGCTGCAATGGAGAGAGTTACGATTGGAAGGCTACAGAGGAAGGGCCGAGGGTGTCCCTTACCGTCAAGAAGTGTGTCATGGAGATGCTCATGAGGGGCCGTCGGATGTCGGATGCCGCATTGGTGGCCAGCGTTACGTTGCCCTGGACAATGTTCAGCGAGACGAAGAGCTTGGAGAGGGCTGTCTGATTGGAAACCGGCTGGTCAAAGATATCCGCCAGCTCCACCAGCTGCGGCCGGATGCGGTTCGTCAGCGTGTTCTCGAGGATGTGCGTCTGATTCCGGATTGTGGTCACCAGATTGTCCACCTTCCTGCCCGCGGTCAACACCTCCAGCAGTCCGTTGTGCAGGTCATCGTTTCCATACAAGCCCAAGCCGATCGCAGCGCAGCACATCACGGTCACGATCGAGAGGGCCACCTTCAGGCTGGTGATGGAGTGGGCCGGACGTGGTTTTCGGTCGCAGCAGCGGGTCATCAGATAGAAGAGCAGTCCCAGCAGGGAGACAATGAGCAGGGCGGCCGGAACCGAGCCCAAAATACCCAGACTCTGTGGGGGAAGATAAGGGATACCAAGATAAATATAGGAATTATAGGAATAATTAGGTAATTCATTGATTACCAGGTAAGTGAGTTTGAAAAATGTTTAATTTTTGGAAGAATTTTTATGGGATTTTTATTTTTTATGGTTTCTAAAAAGATTTTAAGGCTTATTCTTACAGTTTTTGTTTAAAATTAGTTTTAAAATAATAAAATTCATAATTTTTTTTGGGAAAAGATACAAAATAAGCAGAGGAATCATGGGTTATTTCATCAATTACTGGGTAAGCGATTTGTAAAATTCGAAATATTTAAGAGTTATATTGTTTCTTATGATAAAAAATAATAAATTATAATAAATTATTGGATTTTTTATGGTTTCTGAAAAGATTTTAAGGCCTAAAACTACAGTTTTTATTTAAAAAT
The DNA here is from genome assembly GCA_035047585.1 of Drosophila monieri. Classification (NCBI taxonomy): domain Eukaryota; kingdom Metazoa; phylum Arthropoda; class Insecta; order Diptera; family Drosophilidae; genus Drosophila; species Drosophila monieri. The sequence goes on along the minus strand of JAWNPJ010000061.1, from coordinate 4,588,664 downwards.
AGTTTTAAAATAATAAAATTCATAATTTTTTGTGAAAAGATACAAAATAAGCAGAGGAATCATGGGTTATTTCATCAATTACTGGGTAAGGGATTTGTAAAATTATAAATATTTAAGAGTTATTTTGTGTCTTATGATTAAAAATAATAAATTATGGGACTTAAAATTATAATTTCTTAACAAAATAGTACCTAGTGAACAAAGTTTTTAATATTTTATTCAAGCTAAGGTTCGAAATTTCTTAAAAAACATTTTTTTTCCTAAAATTATAGTTTTTTAAGTACAGTTTTAGAGTAAAATCTTAAAATCTATATAATCTATAACTTATTTTACGGGAAACCCCCTTTTTCTCACCTCCAAGTAGATCTCATCGTTCGGTCGGAAGGTGCTGTTGATCTTGTGGAAGGTAATGTTGTAGTGGGGCAGGGCGTGGAGCAGCTTGGCTATCACCGGCACCTTGTACTGGTCCGTGAACTCGTGATAGTCGCCCATCCTCGCCTGGTATCCGCTTCCGCTTCCGCAACCTCTCCTCGCTCGCCGCCTCTCCTCTGCTTCTCCTTTTACTTCTTCCTTTCCTTGGCTTTCCTATCGGCGCGTGGGCGTCCCCCGGCGTTTTGTCCCTTGCTACTTGGGTTGCGATTTTTCCCAGCTACGTGCTCACGGGCCCGAAGTTTCCTTAACCTCTTGACACCAAATCCAAATAGCCGTGCACTGGCGTCCGAAAAGGATAAAGAGAAAGGGTTAAAGCCATATTGAGTATCGGCCGCATAACGGTTATTGTAACAGTAATTAATTTCTGCCAGCTCAGCAGGCTAAAAGTGCAAGTACCCGACCCAGAAAAGCGGAAAAATCTTAGCACACTTTTTGGGGCAAAAATTAGTTGGAGCTGTTTTCTAATCAAAAAATATACATCAAGGACTAAATGAATTCTAAATTATATTTTAATTTAATATATAATTTTGTTAATTTTTTTTTTTAACTTTTCTGCTTCTTCTTATTTTCCTTTTTGCGATCTTAAGCAGAGCCCCCCTCTCACACACACACACACACACACACACACATACAACAGTTCTCTCTCGCACACACACACACACGTGTGTACCCATATGTGGGCGTGCATGCGTGGGCATGGCCTTAATTGCTCAATAAGTAGGTTGCCAGCAGCCGCCCCCACATTTTGGGCCACTTTAATTTTTAATTAAACAATAATAACGGTTGAATGCGTAGCTCTGCTTTATCCGTGATTGCTGAGATTTGTGAAGTGAGTGGCGAGTTACTTTTTGGGCGTGAGTGTTGTTATTTGTCTCCGATTGGGCTTTTATTGATGCTGACGCTGCGGCCTGATGCCTGATGCTGCTTCTGCCCAGCGCAATAACTGTTCACTTGTCTTCCTCTTCCTGCCTCTTCGCTTAGTGCAACAACACGCAGCACACGAACAACAAACACACGGGCACACGCGGGGACTAAGCGAGTAACGGTAACAGGCAAAGAAGCGCTCTCTCTCTCTCTCTCTCTCGGCGAAACACGCGCTCTCTCGGCACACTCGCTCTCGCGCGCTCTCTTTCTCGCTCTCGCTCTCCCTGTGATGCGCATGTGTTTGTATATCTATTGATTAAAATTTGCTCTGCTTCTGCTCCTGCTTTAGCTTCCTTATTCCTTTTTGGCAGTCTCTCGTAATTGCTGCGCCCATCGCGCCCCCCCCTCCCTCCACCAACAGCACATCGGCCCATCTTGCTCCAACCTCCATCTCCCCCCAAAGGAATTGCAGTAGTTCGCCCCATCCCTCTCCCACGCACCACTACTAGTGCAACAATAACACACACACACACACGCATACGCATAAATTAAATTCGCCAATTTGATTTTTAATTTTATCATAATTTTAAGTAAGAATTTGAGTTTTTCCGGAGGTACACACACATACACCCGCTAAAGGAAGACACCAAAACAGAATTGTTGTACAACAAACAAAGAGATTACACGGAACTATTACTTTTTGTTGCACTCTTTAATTTGATAAGCTTTTCAATCGTTCATCTCTGGGGCTGTTTTTCTGGCTTTTCAATCGAGCATCGCGCCTCTGTTTTCCATTTAAACCATTTGTTTCGAAAATAAGTCTTTCTTTTTTGTATTTTTGAGTGAGCTAGTTTTTTATTTTTTTTTTGTTTTTGCAGTTTTAAAAAGGCAACACAACACACGAGCAGGACCTTCACATTCCGAAGACTGGGCAAAGTATGAAAATTTCGCGTCGTTCGATTTGGTCACACCCTCTGGATTATGCACACAGGGTTCGTAATATTTTTTTTGTGTCCCGAACAGTGGGCGCAGGATCATGCGCGCAGGATACCGGGCGCTCAGAGTGACCAGACTTGCCACATACCTGAAAGTCCTTTTTACGGTTTAAAGCTCTTTTTTGTCATATTTTTCCATTAAAAAAAATAAATTTCTTAAATAATTTTTAATTTTGACTTGGTTATAATTAAGCCCTAATGTTATCCTTCAAATAAATTACTTTTTAATTTAATTTTAAGGATTTTATTCAATAACAGTAAAATTTCAAACTATGATGTAGATATAACCTAAATTAATTATATTACAACATAAAATATAATTTTTTTTAAATTGTAATGACATTAAAATACTTTAATTAAACTTTTTAACTGTTAAAATTTAAAAATGTTCATAAATTAAAGACTATTACTTAACAGTGATGGTTAAAAGTGTTATTACATTTAATTGAAAGGCTTATATATGTAAAATACCAAATAACTATACCATAAAAAAAATACTGAGACAGAAAAACATACTTCCATAATTTCTTAGACTCTTAAAAACAGTTATTTGTAAGAAATGTTATTTTTTTAAATACAAATTTGACAAAAACTATTTGAAATCAGTGTTTAAAACTTGCTTTGCAACACTTTAAGTGTTGGCTAACAACACAGCTGGCCCAGTCAGCGATTAGTGTGACCAGAGTGTTGTGCTGCATACAAAGTGGCTAAGTAACACGTTAACATTTGTATGGCGATGTGACGAACGGTCACCGCTCGCAAAGAGCGCAATTTTTTTTTCAGTGCAAATAGGAATAGCGAGCAAAATAACAAAAAAAGTAAAAAAAGAAACGAATCAAAAAAAAAGAGGGCCAAGCAGCTAAAAGGGCTTATTTTGGTGTCGGCGTGTGCCCGAACGATAACAGTTTTATGTAGTTAGCCCCACAATGAGTGTGCTGCCGTTTGTACGCGGTGTGGACTTTACCAAAAATGATTTTAGCGTAAGTATCGCTGCCAGGCCAGGCCAGGCCAGGGCAGGTATGGAATGGAAACAGGTCATCCCGGGGTATTAGTCATAATGTGTGTGCGTTTTTGTCTTATTTTGTGCAGAAAACATTCCCCAGCAGCATGCGGCAAATGTCGCGGGTGCAGTGGCTCAATCTGGATCGCACCCAGCTGGCGGAGATACCCGAGGAGCTGGGCCACCTGCAGAAGCTGGAGCATCTATCCCTGAACCACAATCGACTGGAGAAGATCTTTGGTGAGCTGACGGAGCTAACATGCCTGCGTTCCCTCGACCTGCGGCACAATCAGCTGAAGAACAGCGGCATACCGCCGGAACTGTTCCATCTGGAGGAGCTGACCACCCTGGACCTGTCGCACAACAAGCTGAAGGAGGTGCCGGAGGGCCTGGAGAAGGCCAAGAATCTGATCGTCCTCAATCTCAGCCACAATGTCATCGAGAGCATACCCACGCCGCTATTCATTCACCTCACGGATCTGATATTTCTCGATCTGTCGCACAATCGCCTGGAGACACTGCCGCCCCAGACCAGGAGGCTGATCAATCTGAAGACCCTCGACCTGTCGCACAATCCATTGGAGCTGTTCCAGCTCCGGCAACTGCCGTCGCTGCAAAGCCTCGAGGTCCTCAACATGAGCGGCACTCAGCGGACGCTCCTCAACTTCCCCACCAGCCTCGACACGTTGGCCAATCTGGTCGAGCTGGATCTGTCGCACAATTCCCTGCCCAAGCTGCCGGACGTCGTCTACAATGTGGTGACCCTGGTGCGCCTCAATCTGAGTGATAATGCCATCAACGAGCTGAGCGCCAGCGTGGATCAGTGGCAGCGCCTCGAATCGTTGAATCTCTCCCGGAATCAGCTAACGACCCTGCCCGCCGCCCTCTGCAAGCTACCCAAGCTCCGCCGGCTGCTCGTCAACGACAACAAGCTGAATTTCGAGGGCATACCGTCGGGTATTGGGAAACTGGGTGCTCTGGAGGTCTTCTCGGCGGCGAACAACCTTCTCGAAATGGTGCCCGAGGGCCTGTGCCGATGCGGTGCTCTCAAGCAGCTGAACCTGAGCTTCAATCGACTGATCACGCTGCCGGATGCCATACACCTGCTGGAGGGACTCGACCAGCTGGACTTGCGCAACAATCCCGAACTGATAATGCCGCCCAAGCCGAGCGAATCGAGCAAGGCCACCAGCCTGGAGTTCTACAACATCGATTTCAGCCTGCAGACCCAGCTGAGGTTAGCCGGCGCCGCCGTTCCCGCCTCCATTCCCGCTACCGCCACGCCCAAGGACTCCACGGCCCGTAAGATTCGGTTACGACGGGGTCTGCGGCCCGAGAGCGGCGATCAGGACGCCGCCAAGGTGCTCAAGGGCATGAAGGACGTGGCCAAGGACAAGGAGAACGAGTTGGCCGACGAGGCCGGCAAGCCGGAGTCCCTGAAACCGAAGCGCTGGGATGAATCGCTGGAGAAGCCGCAACTGGACTACTCCAAGTTCTTCGAGAAGGAGGACGGCCAGCAGCCGGGTCTGACCATTTGGGAGATCGAGAACTTCCTGCCCAACAAGATCGAGGAGGTGGTGCACGGCAAGTTCTACGAGGGCGACTGCTACATCGTCCTGAAGACCAAGTACGATGACCTCGGCACCCTCACCTGGGAGATCTACTTCTGGATCGGCAACGAGGCCACGCTGGACAAGCGCGCCTGTGCGGCGATCCATGCTGTGAACCTGAGGAACTATCTGGGCGCCCGGTGTCGCACCATTCGCGAGGAGCAGGGCGACGAGTCCGAGGAGTTCCTGGCCCTCTTCGACACGGAGGTCATCTACATCGAGGGCGGACGCACTGCCACCGGCTTCTACACGATCGAGGAGATGATTCACATAAACCGTTTGTATCTGGTCCACGCCTACGGCGCCACAGTCCATCTGGAGCCGGTTACACTGTCGCCCAGCTCCCTGGATCCCCGGCACGCTCTGGTCCTCGACCTGGGCACCACCATCTACATCTGGCTGGGGAAGAGGTCGAAGAACACGCTGAACTCCAAGGCCCGCCTGATGTCGGAGAAGATCAGCAAGATGGAGCGGAAGAACAAGTGCGAGATTGTGGTGGAGCGACAGGGCGAGGAGAGCCCCGAGTTCTGGCAGGGCTTCGACCTGACGCCCGAGGAGGCGGCGGCGCTGGAGGAGCCCAAGGAGCACGTGCCCGAGGACTACCAGCCGGTGCAGCCGCGCCTCTACCAGGTCCAGCTGGGCATGGGCTATCTGGAGCTGCCGCAGGTGGAGCTGCCCGACCAGAAACTCTGCCACACCCTGCTGAACAGCAAGCACGTCTACATCCTGGACTGCTGCACGGATCTGTTCGTCTGGTTTGGGAAGAAGTCGACGAGGCTGGTGCGCGCCGCTGCCGTGAAGCTGAGCCGGGAGCTGTTCAACATGATGGAGCGGCCGGAGTGCGCCCTGGTGATGCGCGTTCCGGAGGGCAACGAGATGCAGATCTTCCGCACCAAGTTCGCCGGCTGGGACGAGGTGATGGCCGTGGACTTCACGCGAACGGCCAAGTCGGTGGCCAAGACGGGCGCCAATCTGACGCAGTGGGCCAAGAAGCAGGAGACCCGCACGGATCTGGCCGCCCTCTTCATGCCCCGCCAGGCGGCGATGCCGCTCGCCGAGGCCGAGCAGCTGGAGGAGGAGTGGAACTACGATCTGGAGAACATGGACCCGTTCGTCCTCGAGAACAAGAAGTTCGTTCGCCTGCCGGCCGAGGAGCTGGGCCACTTCTACACCGGGGAGTGCTATGTGTTTCTGTGCCGCTACTGCATACCCGTCGAGGAGCCGGAGAACGGTGCGGAGGAGGGCCAGGACGACAGCAAGGCGTCGAACAACCAGCCCGAGGACGAGATACAGTGCGTCGTCTACTTCTGGCAGGGACGCAATGCCGGCAACATGGGCTGGCTCACCTTCACCTTTACGCTGCAGAAGAAGTTCAAGGCCATGTTCGGCGAGGAGCTGGAGGTGGTTAGGATCTTCCAGCAGCAGGAGAACCTCAAGTTCATGTCCCACTTCAAGCGCAAGTTCATCATCCACACAGGCAAGCGGAAGGACAAGGCCCTCACGGCGGACGGCAAGGCGCCCGTGGAGTTCTTCCACCTGCGCTCCAACGGAGGAGCTCTCACCACTCGCCTCATCCAGATCAATCCGGATGCAGTGCATCTCAACTCGGCCTTCTGGTGGGTATAGATTATGGAGAATATAGGTTTAGGCGGCTCTTTTTTCAAAAATCAATGTAAAAACTGTATTTTCTTGTTTTCTCCTTAAAAAATAATTTATTTAAAGTTATAATTGTTATTTAATAATTTTAAATTATGTGTTAAGTAAGTAGTTTAAATTTCAGGCAAATCGTTGGAGCCGTTTTCTGGTTATAGTGAAGAGCATCTATAGTTTTAAAGACTATTTCCAGGCAGTAGTATCCTTGGCTCTATTCAGACTTCTATAACTCTATAAATAATGGTCCGATTTGTCTAAAATTTATAGACAATATTTATCATATATTTTATTTTAAGAAATTGCAATTTAAGTTAAGAATTTTAAACTTTACTTAACCCCTTAAGTGATTTAAAACATTTATCAAATGTCATATAAGTGTCAACCTTAAAGTTAAGCTCTTTGGACATTTTTTAAAAGCGAGTCATGCCTTCCTATCTTATCTATGTAGTATCTTATGGCATTCTTCGGAAGTTCCATTGATAACATCTTTATCTTTATATATTATTGATTATAATGTTGTAGCTATATACTCCATGTGCCATTTGAAACGGAGGACGATTCGCAGTCAGGGATAGTGTACGTCTGGATTGGCAGCAAGTCCTGCAACGAGGAGGCCAAGCTGATCCAGGAGATAGCCGAGGAGATGTTCAACTCACCCTGGGTGAGCCTGCAGGTGGGTTTATTATTGGAATATCTCTCAGGAAATGTATAATATTATCCTTTACATCCCCTTGCAGATACTCAACGAGGGCGACGAACCGGAGAACTTCTTCTGGGTGGCTCTGGGAGGAAGGAAGCCTTACGACACGGATGCGGAGTACATGGAGTACACGCGCCTCTTCCGGTGCTCCAACGAGCGCGGATACTACACGGTGGCCGAGAAGTGCGCCGATTTCTGTCAGGACGATCTCGCCGACGACGACATCATGATCCTGGACAACGGCGAGCACGTCTTCCTCTGGATGGGACCGCGCTGCAGCGAGGTGGAGGTGAAGCTGGCCTACAAGTCCGCCCAGGTGTACATCCAGCACATGCGGATCAAGCAGCCGGACCGGCCGCGCAAGCTCTTCCTCACGATGAAGAACAAGGAGTCGCGTCGGTTCACCAAATGCTTCCACGGCTGGAGCGCCTTCAAGGTGTATTTATAATTTTAAGTGTAGAGCGGACAGCGGAGAGCCATTTAATTCTAAAATCACTAGAAGGGACTTTTTTTTTTAGAATTTTTTAACTCATTTTATCGAGAGAGTCCAAGTTTTCTTTTTTTTGGAAATATTGTGCATGTGTAGAGTTTTTTGTTGTTGTCTGAGAAGAATTGAGAAATTATTTAAAAAATAATTCTAAAGTTAGGAACAAAGAGCTCATTTAAAAAAAAAAACTAGGAAAGATGGCTTTAGGGGAGGGGACGGGGCTATTGCCGTGACAGAGCAATAGCCTCTAAAAAAAAAAAAACACGACAAAAAAGAAAATTTTTTACAAACATCTTTAAAAAAAATCCAAAACAAGAATGGAAAGCTAACTTCGGGCGGAGCCGAAGTTGATATACCCTTGCAGATATGTGGCAGCTTATATTATTAGATACATATCGGATCTTATATAGTCGGCCGATCCTTATTAAACTCGGCAGATCAAATTAGTTTGCCGAAAGTAGAATCCATACAAAGTCCCAGTCTTCTAACTTAAAAAACAACAAAGTTATGGCATTTCCGATCAATCAGTTATATGGCAGCTATAGGATATAGTCGGCCGATCCTTATGAAACTTGGCAGATCGAATAAGTCTGCTAAAAGAAGAGTCCGTATCAAGTCCCATCCTTCTAACTTAAAAAACAACGAAGTTATGGCATTTCCGATCAATCAGTTATATGGCAGCTATAGGATATAGTTGACCGATCCCGGCCGTTCCGACTTATATACTGCCTGCAAAGGAAAGAAGGATGTGTGCAAAGTTTGAAGTCGATAGCTTTAAAACTGAGAGACTAGTTTGCGTAGAAACAGACAGACAGACGGACATGCTTATATCGACTCAGGAGGTGATCCTGATCAAGAATATATATACTTTATAGGGTCGGAGATGTCTCCTTCACTGCGTTGCACACTTTTGACCAAAATTATAATACCCTCTGCAAGGGTATACAAATCCAAAAAAACGGTATCAAAAAAAAGGATTAGAGAGAAAGAGAGAAGAAGCCCAATCAAATCGCAACATGTTTGTACTTTTTATAAAAATTGTATTTAATTGTTTTGTATAATTAATATATACATATTTTTTTATTAGCTCACTTGCTCCCGCCCTTAACTAATTAGCTAACAAACTCCAACAAACGCCAAGTATTCGCCCCCACACTCTATAACGAGGAACCTTATACATTATATATATATTATTTTATATATATGTGGAGATACCCACACCAACACGCCCACGACACACACACGCGCTATATGTAATACATAATTACCTATACGAATACGCAATATTTATATATACATACGCTGAGCCGAAAGGATTACTCCTTGTGCTAGTCCTTTTTAAAATGTTAACCTACTTAAAGCTAGCCTGTAATAATAAAAATCGAAAAACACGACAAAAACGCTAAACAAACAAAAAAAAACAACAAAAAAATAACTAATTGTACAAAAATGCCACGTATTTATTTTGATTATTTTTATTAATCCAAAATCCTAATGCCACCACCCCCTGAATAAACAAAACAAATTTCAAAAACATTTAGAGAAATTGGAAAACCAATCTGTGTTTCGGGCGGAAATTGAGGCTTTGGGGGGAAACATATCCTTGATTTTGACGCCCTTACTTATTTTCAGTTTTTATAATTCTAAAATATTAATACATATGACAAATTTTGTAAGAAAAGCTGTTGAGACCAAAATAATAATTTGGTTAAATATTAAATGAAAATTAACAAAAAAAAAGTGATTGACTTTTTTTGGGACAATTTTTCTTGTTGTGAAATTTTAAAGATCTAATATCTTATATCCTATTTAAATCTAAACGTTTTTATTTTTATATCCTTTTTATGCTTTTTTTGAATATTTTAGTCCACTTTCCAGCACTGTTCATGGTTAAAAAATGAAGTTTTATCTAAAAACGGTTATAGACATGAACTTGCACCCGAATATTGATTTATTTTGAATATATTCTCTATATTTTACTTAAATATACTTAAAATTATCTTTAAAATATAATTTATTAAACAAAAATAATTTTTCATGTTTTTTTCGGAAAGTTTCAATTTCTAAGATATACAAACATTTTTTAAGTATATATTATCTAAATTTAATTATTTTTTTATATATTTTTTTCAATATAATTTTTTAAAAGCCTTAGAATTTAAAATTAAATAACTTTACGCTTAAAATTTAAATTAATGAAGAATAGAGTTGCCAGACCAATTGGGAAGAACTGTAAGCAGTGTTCGCAAACACTTGGCGTTCGCATTTAGCGCGAAAAAATTCGCTGCCCAATACTAGACGGCCAGCGAATTCGCTGTTTTTGTTTGTATGCGTGCGCGTGTGTGTGAGTGTTGGCGTCGATGTCTCTTTAAAATTTTTGGTGCTGTGCAATTTTGTTGAATGAAAATTGAATTGGCCAGCGAAAAACGCTAGCCTGTCGGCCGAAATACCCGCCACTCGCTGCCAGGTAGTGGTCGGCATGGGAGGGCCTCATTCAATTGTTTTAATCGAAGTGCATTTGCTTGCAGATTTAACGCGCGAGGATTCTGCGTGCTCCGGTTTTCGTGGGAAAATCTCTGAAGTAGCGGCCCACAGAGTGGTAGCAGCGGCAGTGGCATTTTCCGTTCAACCGGATTCTGCCAATAACCATTACCATGGAGCTCTTCGACATGGTCAAGGCGGCGCCGCCACCGCAACGGATCGGTCTGGCGGAGCGCAAGTCGTCGACGCCGTCCCCCATACCGCCGGACTCACCGCCGGAGGCGATAGGTAAATGCGACAGTGTTCAAGCCCCGCTATCACCCACAGCACCACACCGGCGGTCACAAAAGTGGCGCCCGAAATTCCTCACAAGGGAGTTGGGAATTATAAGCCGACTCTGCCAACACCTTTCTGATTGTTCAAATTGTTTCCGATAGCCTACGATTGTGTACTTAAGTTTTTGGGCTTAAAAGTGTCTATTCCATACAGTTTTTATTTCATAATATTTTTCTTATCTCAAAAATCTCAATGGTTTTCAATAGTTTCCATTTATTTGTATTTGTTGTACAGCTCTGAGGTGATAATTAAAAAAAAAAAATTATAGATTTTCTTTTTTTTTCAGAAAATATTAGTAGCTTAAAGTAGTAATGTTTGGCTTAATTTTAAATATTATTATTGCCAAGATGTAGATCTATAGATCTGTATATATCTGTAATTTTATTAACATTTAAGAACCTTTTTTTAATTTAATATTTTTTAAGTTTTTTCCCAAAATGTCCTTTAAAAAGGCCATTCTATGTGATAATTCATAACATTTTATATATAATTTAAGCTTTAATTTAAGTTAAAATATTTTAACTTGCTTGGGAAATTGAAAAATGATCATTTTGGGTTTTTTTTTAAAATAATATAAACTTTTTATCTCAATATTTCATGCACTAGTTACTTATTTTAAACAAGAACAGCCATAATTTTTACTTAATAATAGTATACTATTTAAGAGCCTTGGTTGTACAATTTCTTAGAATATTTCTTAAAATCAAAGAAGCGATAACCCTTGTCTAGTTATCGAAATCGAAAAATAAATCTAAATAATGACAATCCAAGATCAGTTTCGAAAACATAGTAGCCCACTGGCTACCTCTCAGCACTGATTCAGTAAGGACCTGTCGTTTGTAAAGAAACTAACTCAGTATATCCCAAGCAGTGTAACATATTAGACTCTTTCCTACATTATTCCTAAAAACGTTCCAAATGGAAAGATTAGAATATCAACTCGGTAAAAAAATACAAATTTTATTCTCGAAAATTCAAATTCCAAAATAAAAATTCATCTTCTTGTTCTCTAGACGCAGAGGCCGAGGTTGATGTGCAGATTGGTGGCTCCGCCAGTGCCAAGGATGGGAAGGAAGACGAAGCCGATTTAACCAAAAAGGACGTGGAGCCACCCTTGAAGAAATCAAAGACAAGTGAGGACGACGGACGACAGGAGGACGACGATCTAGACGAGGATCCGGAAGCAGAAGCACTGAAGCAGACCAAGTCGTCGAGGAAGCGCAGCCCCAACGACGATGAAGAGTCCACACAATCGCCCACTAAAAAGAAGAAGGAAGACGAGGAGGTACTGCCCCTGAACGAGGACAACGACGACGAGGATGACTTGTCCTTTAATCTGATTCCAACCAAGACCAAGGCGCAGCAGAAGATGTTCAGCGACAGCGACTCGACCGCCTCCCTGAACTTCGACAAAGAGTGCCATGTCCGGGTGCGTCGTCTCACCATCAAGGAGATAACCAGTGCCGCCCGATCAGTGTCCACCATAACGGTGATTACCAAGAAACGCGGCCGACCGCGTCGCAGTGACCAGGCGGATGCCGCCGCCCAAAAGAAAAACCGGACTCCGTCGCCGCTCAAGAAGCAGAAGTCCCCCAACCAGGTCCCCAAGATACACATTAAAGTTCCTCTGCTGCAGAACGGGGCCAAGAAGCGACCCCTGCAGTCCCTCTCCCGCACCCACACCCCGCCCCCCAGCTCCTCGCCCAAGAAGGCTAAGCTCCAGTCCAGTAAGTGGAAGCCGCCATCCAGCACCACCAGTCAGGACTTGATCGACACGTTCGGCGCCCGGTTTTTCGGGTGTGTGGTGAAGGTGAAGCGCACTCATTTGCCGGCAGAATCGCCGCCGAGGACATTCGGCGGCACTGGCTCCTCCTTTTTGGGCGGTGGTTCCAAGAAGGGACGACCCCGGAAGTCCAATCTCTCGGTGTCCTTCAGCGAAGCCGTCGAGATCCTCGGCAGCAACGAGAGCAACTCCCGGCGCGCCACCCTCGGCTCGGGGCACATGCCGTCGCCGAAAACACCAAAACCGACACGTCTGCAGCGCGTCGATGACCGGGGCAACGTCCTGGAGGACATAGCCCTGAGCTCCACATCGCTATTCGTGGCACCGAGCTCGGCGCCGCCACTTGGGAATCGCAACCGCAGGTCCTGCAACGGATCGCGCCTAAAGAGGCCGATGCAGCGCCTGCCCTTGGCCGATTTGGCCAGCCTCCGCATAGATGATGATTCCAAAACGGGCGAGGACGAGGATGCGGAGTACATAGGTCAGGAAATGTGACATAATAATTATCCTTTCAATTACAATCTCTGGTTTCAGTTCCCAACGAGCTGCCCGGCGTGCAGCGATCTGGCACACCTCCGGCCAAAAAGAAGAAGATATCCTTCACCACCACCGTCAGCGACGACGACGAGGACGAGAAGCCGGTCGTGAAAAAGAAGAAGGAAGAAGGAAAGAAGGACTCCAAGAAGGACTCTGCCCCCAAAAAGCTCAAAGAAAAGAAGTTGGAGAAAAAGAAAGACCAGGACAAGGAGAAGGAGAAGAGTCCACAAAAGTCGAAGGACTCGCCGAAGAAAGACGAAAAGGACGCCAAGAACGAGGAGAAAGTCCAGGAAGTAATCGATTTGGAAGATAAGGAGGAGGAGAATCCGGGTGCAGAAGTATCCGCCAAGGAGGACGACAAAGTAGAAACAATCGATGAAGAAACCAATGCCAAGGAGAGGTCCAAGGACAGTGAGGAACCATCACAGCTCAACGAGAGCCAAAAGCCGGTCCTGGAGGTAAGCCAGGACGTGGCCGAGGATGCCCAGCCCAAGGGGGATGGCGATGAATTAGAGGAGCAAGTTGATATTACCAAACATGACAAAGATGGCGAAAAGGAAGTTGAGGACAAGGATGAAAAGCCATTGAATGACTTGGCCACACGCGATAATGCCGACGATGTCCTGGGAGTGCTGACACCCGTGGACGATATCCGGGATCTGGAGACGCCCACCTCCCGGCCCAGTACACCGGCCAAGGACGAGCCAGCGAAGGAGCCGCTGCAGCGCCTCGCATCGCCCGATTCCGATTGCAGTTTTAAATCGGCAAGTAATGAGAAAGTACCTAGTGGCGAGGCCGGTAGCGTGGGGGAGGCCTTGGAGGCCACACTGGGTGAAGCGCCCAGCAGCGTGGGTGCCATTATCCCAACCGATTTGATTGATCCGCCCACAGATGAGCCCAGTGTGGTGAACGGCAGCGAGGCCGCCGATCCCAACAGCGCCGCCATTTCTTCACAATTCTATTCCTCCATCGAGCCGATGCCCACACTGGACGACGAGGTGCTCGGCGATTTAGACGGTGAGTTATTGGTCGAGCTGGAGGACATTTTGAGCAAAGTCTGAACTGAACGGAACTGAACGACAAATAAAAAGGGCTGTTTTAAAAATATTATTTTGTTCATGTTTTGCTTTCCGTCCTATTGTGTCTGTCCCTCTACCTCTGACCCCCTGATCCCCTGATCCTGTTTTATATCAAAAGTTCAGAATATGCATTAAGTTATAGACTTTCTAACCATTTGTAATGTTTGCCTTTCAGAGCCCGACTTCCAGCTAAACTCTAGCCGTCATGCCATTTCCAGGGGCGCCTTGGACGACATCATGACGGCGCTAGAATCATAGGATTATTTGGATCAGCAGCTACACCTATAGGTACACCCACTCACCCGGATCCCATAGATACACACACACACACAGATACTGGGGCAATAAGGAAAGGTGAAGAATATCTGATAGATTCCCTTCTAAAGTTTAAGCGAAAAGTCATTTGTTTTTTTTTTTTTTATTGGAAGAACACAATCGTTGCTATGACGGCCCTGAAATATATCATTTTTCATAAATCACCCATACACTTAATATGTATATGCATTCATATATATATCCTTACACATTTTTTTTTTTTCGAGATAAGGTAGGACCTTTTTTGTGGCCACTTCCAGTGGGCTTACTGGACAGGAATGCACGGGCGGGCACACGCTTTCTAGTTTAAAACTCTTCGTAAAACTGATGCGTTAGTTAAGTCAAAGTCAGCATAAAGCTACAAAATATATATATACAATATACCTATATATATAAAATAAAAAAAAGATAGAGGTGGTTTAAAAGAGAAGATATGTGTGTAATGTTTAAGTTGCTTAAGCAAAAAGTTGGTTATATTACTTACATATTCTAAGCAATTCAAAATGTTCATTTGTTCAAACTTAAGCGTTTAAATCCATTTTTTTTTCCAAAAACATATGCATTGATGTTCAAAACAGTTTTGAAGTCAACTAAACGTAAACCCTAAACTAAAAAGATCTTAAATTAGTTGTAAATTCGATGTATTGATGAAAAAAAACGTAAATTAATCTGTATGTAATGTATAAAGAGAGAAACAAAAAAAATCAAACAAAAAAATGACTAAAAAGTTGAAATTTATTAATGGCGGGTGTTTAAAAATGATTCACTCTTTTTTTTTTGATTATTTTTTATTTAAAAGTCAATTTATAGTTTCATTTTTTTGTTTGAGTTAAATATTTTTCATTTAAATCTGCACGAAGTTGCCATACTTTATTTTGTTGCCAGATCAACAGAAAACTAGAGCGCAAACATTTCAAAACTCTGAGATTTTAATTTTAATTTTTTTTTTCTATTTCGATTAATCTTTTTCCTTAAATATCATTTAAATATTACGTTATTATTAAGTTTAATTATTTAATGATTTATTTTATGTGTACTACGTTTTTGTTAAGAATAATTTGTGAAGCAACTATTATTATTAATGTTACATATTATTTTAGATATTAATAATATTAAAAGTAAATATTCTGGGTTCTGTATACAATTTTTCTTTTCTTAATTATTTTTAAGGAATTAAGGAATGTTTCAAAACTTATAATAATAATATATGATTATGAAATGTTTTATGAATTATTCTATTATGTTATTTTATTAGTCTGCGTTTTGAAAAAACTTTTAAAAAAATTGCAGCCAATGTTGCCACATTTTTTAAGAGTCAGTGGCAGCCCCCCGAAAGTTTCGCTTTTCATCCAAACGGCGGAAAGCCAAGAGCTCCCCTTAGTCGCAACTTTGACTTGTTGTTCGACGGTTGGCCTTTCCTCCAGACTTTCCGGGAGACTCTCCGTCGATTTTCCGGTCGCTTTGGCGCGCCACTGAAAATATTCAAACGAAAAACCCGAAAACAGTGTTTTGTGAGAAAAATGGACAGGCTGGAGGAGAACCAAAGAAAGGGCCTAGCTCCCTAGAAAATCATAAAATATTCAAAATAAAATAAATTAAAGAATAAAAAATTGTAAGGAAAAATTGAAATTATAAGAATGCCGGTGAAAAAGGTTTCCGTCAAGGAATATGATTCGCAGGACGAGGCCAGCACCGAGTTGCTGGAGAAGCTCAAGCATCTGGATCGTCGGGTCGAGATCGTCGAGGATGGAGGCGTTGGCGGTGGCCTAGGCGGGGGGCGTGGCCGCAGTGGCAAGACCTCCACCGCCTGGTGGCAGTCCGTGAAATGGAAGTCGGCCCTCAATCACATCGGATTGCTCGTTTCGCTGTCCATTTATTGCGGCGTGGGCGGTTTGGTAAAAACGTGTTTCCATTTTTCCCACTAGACCCGAACATAACTAAACAGATATTTAATTATTATTTATTTTTATTCTGCCTTTCTTTCGTTTTCTGTTTCTGTTTCTGTTCCTGTTTTGGTTTATGATTTTTTGTTTGTTTTTAATTTTGTGGCTGGCGTGAAACATGAAAATGATTTTTGCCGAAAAACGGCGAGTTTGTTTGGCGGCAGATCCCAAAAATCCAAAAAGTCCGAAAAACCAAAACCCATAAATACAGTATATAATCGGAAAGGTAAATTAAATATAAAAAATATTTACAGTTTTTTCAAGTGGAAAATATATTAAAATTAAGGCTTCATAATAAAATTAAAAACATAAATTTAGGACACAATAGCAGTGCCTTAACTTGTTCTTAATTTAAAGTGTTAAGTGTGTTTTATTAATTTAAATACTCAAAGTAGATCTTAAATCAGGCTTTAAAAATGGCTTAAAAATAAATATGAATTTCCTCCATAAATCGTTTTGGCACACCTTACTGTATAAATTCGAATAAAAACAATAATCCAAACAGAGCCAAAATTTATTGCAGTGGAAATAGTAAAAATTAGCCCAAAATTAAGTCATAAAAATATTTTGTACATTTAAGTGCACCGCCCTCGGCCCCGCCCCCCGACCCACCGCTAATTGCCGGCGGAATATGCAAAAAAATATATATTTATATTCTGATATTCCAGTCGGACATGAGAGGGAGGCGGGGATCGGGCTGAGGAACTGCATCCATGGGGCAGACCATGTGCGACCATGGGAGCCACAGAGGGTCCAGGGTTTTTGGCCTTTTTTTTTTTTTGTTATTTTTGGGAAATTTTGTGAAATTTGGGCCTTGTCTAAACATTTACATTTTCGCCAATGACGTCGTTTTGGCCAAGAAATGGGGAAAAAAAGAGACTACTGCCCGCACTGACCAGACCGCCTTCGAAATTGATGCCGTCAGTTGTCCGAGACTGCAAAATAGCTGCAGTTAATACACTGAAAAAAATACAACAACTAAGGGGAAAGATGACAAAAAATAATAGGGTTATTTCATAAATAAATTATTGGACATTTTTAAAAGAGAGAAACTAATATATGCTTAAAAAAATACTTGAAAAAAGGATATATTTTTTAATCCACTTTAAATGAAATAAAAATAGTCAAATAGCTGTAAAAAAAATTATCTTTAAGTTTAAGAACTGTGTAGAATTCTTCGCAGTGCCAGCTAGAAAAGGTACACCCGCCCAAGGACAGCGAGGGAGGCAGGAGCTTAATTGTCGTGTCCCAGGACTTGACATATGGCCGAGTGTCGTGCCGGCGTGGTATTTGTTATATTGCCTCTCAATTTCCTTAAGCACCCCCCCCCCCCGACCGGGGGGGGGCATGGCAAGGATATTGCGAGGATTAGCTCAGAAGTGGGTGGAGTCGTGGGGTCCTCAATGAGCTGTATTAATGGCAATCGAAGTGAATCCTGCAAAGAGATTTTATTTACTGGGAATATTTTATTAAAAATTAAATATTTAAAATTTAAAGAGGTTTTAATTTATTCATTTTGGTTGAAGTGGTTTATGCTTAAAAAAAAGAATCCCTAAAAGGAGTAAGCTTATAAAAAGTTTGAAATTTATTTAAAAAACTTGAAATAATTTAAAATAGTTTTCTTGTAGTTTTCCTGGAAATTAAAAAAAAAAACGAGAATCAATTTTTTATTGACTTGGCAGCCAAAATGATTCATGGTGGCCTTAAATTCTTCGTTATTTCTGGTCAAAATCAAATTAGTTTCTGGTCGAACCCCCCTAGCCCCGGGTTGGCCCATTTAAGGGGTTGGCCCCATCAACACCTCGCTGATATATTTTTGGCCATTTGCGCAGATTCCTGGCAACAAGAGCTGGGCATTAATCAGGCAGCACATTCGCATTCATATGGATTATTGGATGGTCGGGATGGATAACCCCCTATTGCCCCACCCACCCCCTAGTACTATACCCTTCAATCTGTCTAGAAGTCCCACCCCTCCCCCACAATCATCACACATGTTGGCCAATTATGCGCACTTTTGTTCATTAAAATTGTTTTTATATTTTTCACTTAACTATTTATATATTTTTTTGCTTAAAAATATTTACATTTTTTATTTATTTAATTTATTGTAGTTGACCTTTTTTTTTAAACCCTTTTCAAACTATTTATTAAACGGATATGAATTCTTGGACATTCAACGGATATCGCTTTGAAGTTTTTCCTCCGGAATTTTTCCTGAGATTTTCCTCATATTTTCCTGCAGATTTTCGCACTTTTCTCCCCCTTTTTTTCTGTTTGCGGAAATCAGTTTTGTGTCAAGTGACCGGCTAAGGAAACTTGTTTTTCTGGGATTAGTTTACAAAAAAAGTTGTGCCAAGTCTGTAAATAGCATTGAATTATGATATTAGTAAGGGCTTTTCGGTTTTCTTGGCTAAAAGGTAATAGTTTCTTAAAGATATGATTTAAGGAATTTTATATAAAATTATAATAAATGAATAGTGTTGAAAAATACAGAGAAAGAGACACTTTTTCAAAGTCTTTTTTGAAGTAAGACTACTAGTAAGAAATAGTCATAACTATTTATGCCTCACACACCTTTTATTTGTTAATATTTATTTGTATTCTTAATTCAAAATAAACCCCTTAATCCAAAACAACTCTGGATAAGCCACTTTAAAGCCAAATCAATTTTAAAAAGCCCTAAAAAGCGAAAATAAAAAGACTTAATTGGCAATCAGGGAGAGCTATTGGCTCTTATCCTTTTTATGGGTTTGTTACTGGTTCGCTGTCTTTAATCCCGGAAAGTTTGTTTATTAATTAATCCTGTGGCCAGGACACAGGATCCCCCCAGTTGGGCGGATGGAGGAAGGACGTAAGGACGGAAGCTTGAAGCTCAAATTGCAGGCCAAAAAGCCTCCCTATCACATATGGCCCGAACGAAGGCGTCATCGATTCGTCTATTTAACTTTATAAATGTGGAAATTTTATTCTAAGGATTAGCGCACTGCTACCCAATTGGCAGCTTAATCTAATGAGTATTTACAATTTTATACAATAATGTGTCTAAGTGTTACTTAGGGCAAGAAGTGAATACATGTTATGGATTGAATTGAATGCAGATAGCAAATTTACTGAGTCAAGATCCGGTCTGGTAGGTCTTGAGGGTGATGTCGTTTTAATCTTCTTCTTGCTTGATTCCTTGGATCTGCGCTAATAGCAGCGGTGCCAAGTTTTTTGGCCAGGCTGTTGGGATTCGTCTATGAGTCCTGTGTCAGTGTGTGAGTGTCCTTTGAAAAATTTGAGTTGTTTTAGGCCAAAAGAATTAAGTTGTTTGGCCAAAAAACACAGCCAATTAGAGGGAAGTTAACCCAACCCATTTTCTTTTCTTTCTTTAGACTTTCTTTTACTTTCTCTTATAATCGTATGTGTGTGTGTTACATGTGTGTGTGTGTGTGTGTTTATCTGATTAACTGACCCATCCAAGCCTGCCCAGACATGATTTTTCATATCAAGGACGATTCGGTTGGCCCTGAAATGGAAACCGAAACCAAAAATCAGGAACTAGGCTCGGCTCTCCATTCTCGATTGTTTGCAACAGGAAAGTGATGGGAAATGCGGAAAAATCACGTCAGGCCTACATTAAGGGAAATCGCTTCGTTTTTCTTTCTTTTTGGCTTCGAAATGTTTTAAAAAAAGTAAAAAAAAATAAATAACTATAATATTTTTTTTATCATTGTGTAAAAAATGTAAAATAAAATATAATTTATTTTTCTTAAAAAGAACATCTTCCTTCCTCCAATAAAAAAACATTTCCAACATTTCCAACCAAAAGTCACTCCAACTTTGGCTTGCTAATGAAACCATTAGGTTCGAACGCCCTAAGCTAGGCAACACTTTGTTCTGTATCACTTTTCTACTTTTTTTTGTCGATTTCTGCTTCGAAATTCCAATCATGTGTCCCCCGAAAACAAAAACAACCAAAAATTGCGTGCAAATTGCCGAACAATGACAGGACAACCGATTCGTTTCGATCCAAATCGAGACAAAGGTCTGGAAATACTGGAACCCCCCCTACAAAAAAGTAAGGGGGGGGTGTGCTAAAACTTTTCCCTTGCAAATCCAAAGTGTTCAAATGTATTAACAAAAGTGGCAGATGAAGTTCGGCGGCCCATCAATCGGGTCACGCATGAGGCATACAAATCACAGAATATTTCAATTTATAAACCGAAGAAAAACAGTCAAGAGGTCAGTCATAAAATGGCTAGGTCATCCACTTACAACAAAATGTAAATTGAAAACGAAATAGGCTTGTGTTCACAAAGAAAATCTACTTAAATTACTCGATTTTCAAAGAAATTTGGCAAGAAATGGTTCGTATTTTGTTTGTTTCTTAAAAGTAAATTATTTTATTTTACAATAAAAAGTGTTCCTGGAAAAATTAAAAATATTTATTAAGCAAGCTTGGAGTCTCTAGAACTAGTCACATTTTTTTCAAGTGTATGAAACACTTAACTAAACTAAGAAAAAAATGTTTGTATTCGTAAACTTTTAATAAATTAAACTTCATCGGGCTATCGGCAAGGGGTTTGTTTCTTTTTATTTTTACACATGTCCAATCAACAGATACGAGATACAAGATACAAGATACAAGATACTCGTACAAATTATTTTTGGCCAGAAGCCAAAAGTCAATAGCCAAAATGTATAAAAACCAGGGAAAAAAAAGCATCAACCTCAAGTGGGAAGTGGCCGTAAAATTATGAACAAATTATGCGCCGACAGGCAGGTGACAAGTATCTGACAGATTTATGCGGCCAGTCACCGAGTGTGAAATGAATTAAATTTATATACTATTTATCCCCCCTCCCCCTTCCCGTCGCCACCCCACAAGCCTATACAACGTCGCGTGTCTTGGCTAAAAATAAAAATATTTGGAAAAATTGAGTCATTCTTGTGGCGGGATATCTTTGTTTTCCCCGCGAGACAAATTAAGTGGAAATATATATCTCTTGATATATATTTGTTTATGCCAAAATAAAATTGGGGTTGCAAAGTGCATGTAGCAGTTAACCCGATTTCGCTTGAAGCCTCAATCAATCAATCAAGCCATCAATCGTTAATGTCCCAGCCAGTTGGCTTGTGGCACTTGTCAGTTTTTAACTTTTTAATAATTTGTTTACATAATGGCTTTTATATATTGAGCATATCTTTTTTAAATTAATCTTTATGGATTTATGAAGTTTGGAATTTAAGGTTATTAAGGACTTTTTTTGGGAATTTTAAATAGTTAATGAGGAATATTATATTTAAGTTTCTTTTGGACTTGTTTTGAAATGACTTCCTTCTCCTTTAATATTCTTTGTTCCTCTTGATTTATATTTAATTTAAATTTCAAGTGTTTTTCTCTGTTAAATTATATATTTTTTTAAATATTTATTTTACAGACTTCACCCACTTCTCGGGTGATTAAAGAATACACACGTCATTGTCTTGACAAAAGCAATAATTATTTTCCAGACCGCCACCGAGCATCAGTGCCTCTATTTTGTGTTTTTTTTTATCACCTAAATACACTGAAAAAATATTTGAGATTTTAAGGCATTAAACTATAGTTTATGGTTATTTGAATATTTATTATGGTTATTTTCCCATATAAGAAATTACAAAAAATTCCTTCCAGTGTCTCCATCATTCTCACATCATTCCCTCTTGTTGATGTTTTTTTTGGGATTGGGATTTTCTTGTGGGACTTCTTGCCGCTTGTGGCCCAAGCGGCGTATGAGTAATATGCGTATACGTGATTTTTTAATGCCACGGCAACAAGCAACCAGACAGCGGAGAAAAAACCAATCTTTGTTTAATTATTTAACATATTTTTCCGTGTACAATGTACATATTCTATCTTTAAACGTGAAGCGAATAGACTTGAGGAATTCCGGGGAAAATAAATTGAGAATCATTTGTAAACTATTTGGGGGAATTAAAGTATAATTATGATGATGATTGTTGCGGAATGGCTGTTGATTTTTTCCGCTTCGGCTTATAATTATTAATTGTTGTTGTTTGTCTGCCTGTCAAAATAAACTATTCATAAAAATCTAATTTTTTGATTTGGATTTTGGATTTTTTTTTGCGGATAGTCTGGCATTAATAATTTTTGGAAATTTATGTTTCGCTCTGATTGTTGATTTGATTTTGATGTATTTATTTGTTCAGCATAAAATTAGGGGGTGGGTAGCTGGGCTAGGTGGTGAAAAACACGGTTGCAGTCTGAAATTTAAATTGGCAAACAAATCCAATCCAACAGACGTGAAAAATAACAACAATAAGAAACAAATTTATGTGGAGTTGGCATGTCAAGGTTCGAATTGTGTTCTTTTCCCTCAACTTTTCTTCGTGTTTTTTGTAGGTGGTTTTCCCCAAAAAAACAAAAAAAAAGGAAGTGCCTTATAACAAAACGTTCGACGTCAAATTAGCATAATTGAAAAGGAAAGTGGGGATTTTTTGGGGGGATTTGGTTTAAGCCAAGAAAGTACTTCCAAACAAATAAATCTCGAATGCTCTTTTTTTTCGTGAAATTTGTGCCAGAAATTATTTGGCAAGACTTGTTGTTTTTGAGGAAAAACATATGCTTTATGATTTGTTGAAATTTGATTTATTTCTGCTCTCGGTCTCTTAATAATTTTTATTTACCTTTTAATCTCATTTAAATGATTTATAGCAGATGTGGGATTTTTTTTTTAAGAAGAGATATTCAACAGGCTCTTGAGGAATTTACTTTGAACTCGTTGAAAGGTTATTTTTATAGAGATTTTTAAATAAACTTTAACAGAAATAAGTCTTCAAATTAAAATGTAAAAAAATTGATTTTTCGCCTTTAAAAACAAAAAAAAACAATTATTAATGATTTTAATAATTTAAAAATAATCTTTTATGGACAATTCTCTAATAAAATGGGTATAACCCCTTCATACACTGCCCAAATACACTTTCTTTCAGCAAATTTAACCGCAGCAATTACCTGAATAGCATCGAAAGCCAAGCACAAAAGTTGCAAAGCAAAGCGAAAGCGAGGAATCGCAACAAGGATATGCATACAAAAAAATCGCACCACAAACCAAACTGGAACTCGGTCAGGACTTCTTCTTAGCCTGGCCATCCTGGCGCCTTTGCGTGCCAGCACGTGCAAAAAAAAAAAAAAACTAAATAGGATGAAATACTCCCCAAAAAGTCAGCCCCATTAACTTACCTACGAAACCCGTCCCACCTCCTTCTCGCCTTTCAATTACCCCACCCCCCACCCCCCCAAGAATTGACGCAGCTTTGATTGTTTTTTTTTTTTTTTTTTGATTTTTTTATTTGTCGACACAATCTTTAGCATTTTCTTTGTCAGAAGGAAGGAGAAGTCGAGGCACGCGAGCCAAAGGACTCGCAGCAACTTAATTTTTAAAGAAATCGCAGCAACAGAAGGCGATCCTTAAAAGCTGTTAGTAGAGGGTATTATCAAGGGTATGCTGGGCTAGTCAGAATACTTTCAATCTGAAAAGATTTCTCCTAAAAAGTCTATGGGGAAAGAAGGGTCACACTATTTAAGGAAAGAAGTACTGGGTATCAGAGTGTTTTCTTTTAGATTTTTCTATTCATACTTTTAGTTTGAACTTAAAAGTTAAATAAAATAAAAGTTAAAAACAAAATGTAATAATTATAATTTATAAATTAAGTTTGGATATATTTTCATATATTTATGAAGATTTTTAAATAATTTTTTTCAGGGAAGAATAGCTTTGCAAATTAATAAAAAGAAAAACAATTTTGTTAAATTAATAATAATATTGTTTAACCTACTATTATTACTATCTATTCTTTTGTTGTTTAATTTTTAGTTTATAAATTTTATTTATATATATTTTGTATTAAATTCTTAAAAAACCCCACCATATTAAGAAATCTATACGCGAGTTCGAACTGAAATAAATCGCAGACTTGCAGAAAGTTGCGTGCAAAATTTTTGCATGTCAAAATGGCGTTGATTGATGGTGACTTTTAGTGCGTTAGTGTGTGTGTGTGTGTGTGTGTTTGTGTTAAATGCATATAATGCGCATACGCAGCGTGTGACAGGAAAGGGAGTTGCTGAATAAAAAAAAGGATGTTTGAGGCCACGGACTTGACTCAACATATTTTCCGCCAAGAATTGAGCGACAAGCGGTAAACAATAAAATCACTTACACTCCCACCCACACTAGCACACACTCACACACACTCACACACACCAACACACATTCACACACACTCCTACACCTACTAGTGTAAATAAATTGATGTAATACTTTGGCTGGAACTTTGACAGGCAACGAAATGCATTAAACTTTTGCCTCTTGCCATCGAAAAGGGGGGGCAGCCGTTATGTAAGTTGCACAAGTGATTATGGAGATTGGGGAGGTGGTGTGGGGGTTCCTATGTGTACTATAGACTTTATGCTAAACACACACACGGAGGCACTTAATCGCCTTAAGGTCCTGCAACTAAAAACGAACTCTGACTTGAAAAAGTTAAATTGATTTTGAAATATTATAGCTGACATAGTATGACATTTTAAGGATATTCATTTATTATTTTAATTAATCTTAAATAGCTAAGGAGACTAGAATAAAAACAAAATGAAAATCTTGTATAACATCCAATTGAGAAGCCTCCCAGGATCATCACATTTGAGTGGCAGCCACCCCCTGGCAGAAAAGCTATCAGTTTCATGACTTGACCGACACTTGTCCGAAAACATGATGCCATCTTCTATGCAAATTGAAAAAGAATAAAAGTAATGGGGGGAAAAAATCAGAAATGAAAATGAAATAGAATAAAACACACAAATCAGTGTGAACCGGCAATCTCATTAGCGAACAAATTCATCCGGCAGCTGGCCACAACACAGTGTCAGTCAAAAGTCTACACCCCTTAGAATCGGCCACCTCCCCCCCTGGGACAGATGCCAAAAAATTAGGGACTGGAAGGGGGGTGCTGCTGTGATTGCCAGTTCATAATTAGGAAATTAAAAAGCTATTATTTACGAGTCGACAAGCTGCTAGATTGTTTGATAATTTTTTTTCTTAAAGTTTATTTTTTATTTTATTTGTATAGTTTAAATGTTTTTTTTAGTATATTTTTTAATCTCATTAAGACACTCGAGATGTCTTGAAGCTTGTCTGTCAGTTTGAACAAGTTTTGGCCAGTTTTTTGTTAAAGAGCTTCAAATTAAGATGATTTTCCAAATTTGAACAGCTCTGAGACAGGTAAGAGGTGAGTCTTATTTTAGCCTTAAATTCTAATAGTTATCTCTTCTTATTTTGGCACAAAAATGTCTCAAAGTTGGAATTTGAATAGGCCTTTTTTTTAATTAGAATTTAATTTTAAGTATTTACAAAATAATTAAATAAAACTTACGAACTATTGCATTTACATGAGAAACCCTTGCTTCTAAGAACTTTTTTTTTTATATTTACTAAACAATTCCTTGTCCCAATTTTGATGCCAAATTTTACGTTAATTTGGCTTGTAATTTTGGTTTTCATTTGCCATGTGGCACGCAATCTTAAGACCCTCTTCGACGGGCTTTAATCTTTTCGGCCGTCTCTCCGGCTCTTTGGCCTTCGGCTGCCATGTTTGGATTTTCTCGGTTTTCTGGCTGAAAAAAACGCGCCAAAAACGCACACAAATCAAATCTGGTAGAGGAAGGGGGGTCGCATATATATTAACTTTACCAGCTGATTTGTTGTCGTGGCATGTAAATTCTGCGCGTGTGGTTTTTTTTTGAACTTGTCACGTGCTGATGGACACGCAAAAAAAAAGCATAAAAAAAATACTGAAACGTATACAAAATTCAAATAAATAAATAAAAAAAAGGGTGGGTCTGTTCTGTTGATGGAGGGGGGGGGAGCGTATATGCTTAGTGCTCAAGTCGGATTTGTGGCAACTTTTGACCTGACAGGCTCCCAGGGGGGTCAAGTGGCTGCTTCATTCCTATTTCCTCTTCTTTTTACCTGAAAAAATATTAAAAATGTAATTTTAAAATAAATTATAAATTCTAGTTTATATTTTCAAAGTGATTTATATTTTTTAGATTTTTTTTTAATAACATAAAAAACATTTAAGGAAGTCAGTTTCTTATAATTTTAACTTTTCTTTTGGGAGCTAAGAGGCCTTTGCCTCTTAAGCATTAAGATTTAATTTTAAAAAGCTAAAAACTCTTATGAATTAAGGTTTTTTAAATTAAACATTTATTTTCCCATATTTCTTTTAAAAGCCAACAAAAATCGGGCAAAATACAAGCTTCTTAAAGAGGAGATTTCTGATGATTTCCGAGTGTCTCCAAGGAAATCAAGTGTGGCATGTGTGGCAAGTGTGGTGTGTCCAGTGTCCAGAGTCTAGACCCGACAATGATAACAATCTCGGGATTTGTTTTGCGCCACTGGACTCTCGGCCCAGCCCACTGATTCGGCCCTTTTTGGGTCAAAATAGGAACATTAGCATAAAATGGACATCCGAACGTGGAGTGGCATGGAATGGCACTTTTTGTGTTGGAAATTGGTTAATTAACAGCAGGTGGGGCACAAATTATCATACCACCTTCCTCGCTTTTTAATTTGATTTTGGGTCTTCTTTTTGGTTCCTAACTTGGCCATAATAATTACACATAAATATGTCGAGTGCCAGGGGAAGTTCGAGAGGAAAGAAGTGCCAAGTGCCCTGAAACGGCCAGCCATGGGCGGTCGGCAATAAAATCCCATAATCCCATTTATATTTACGATTATAATTTCCTCTTTCTTGATGGCCCAACGCATTTTTTGAAGTGTACAAAAAAAGGGAAATGCAATTTTAAAAATGCCTCAAGCTGTTTCCGAGATAATTTATTTTCGAAACTTGTGTCTAGCCTTAAGACCTTTTGTTAAGTCAGTTTTTGAAATACTTTATAATACTTTGGAATCTCTAGATTTCATGGATTAAATTCTAATAAATAGATTATTTAAACCTTATTGTGTTTTTTTATTAAACCCAAGACCTCCTCTCCTTCTTCATAAAACAAACAAATCCGAAGCAAACCTCTTAAGAACTAAATTATGAGCAATTATCTGTTAAATTTTGTGAGTGAGAACTCTGAGCTTTTTATTCCCTTAATGTGCTTGTCAAATTTACGTTTTGGCAACATAAATCCCAGGCTGTTTCGGGGCTAAAGCCAACTAAACATAAAATCGTTCAACAAGTTGCGCCGTTAACATCTTACAATAGATCTCTGGGCCAGAAAGGCTTCAGGCGGCCATTCCGTTTTATTGCCAAAAAACACTCAATAAATATCGAAAAGTTAATGAACTGACAGCGATTTATGCACAGCCCAGCTAAGAGAAAATTATATCTAATTTTTGTATCAAATCATAAACTTATAAACTCATAAAATCAACAACAAAAGCCGACAGGGGGAACAGAAAGAAGTGCTGGGATTTTTTGACGCGGCCCACCCGCGGTTTTAAACGCGCACGACACAAAAACGCACCGATACGGAAAATCTTCTACGGAAAACGCCGGAAAATGCCAACAACAAAGCCAGAATGGGAGTGTTTTTAGTTCGAAACGAAGTTTGAATGCTCTGAGGGATATTTATGATATTTTTTGAATAGAAAGTATTTTTTAAAGAAAGTCTAGAATTTCAAAAAGGATTTTTTTCTAAAAAAAATCAGAAAACCCTCTTTAAAGAGTATAAAAAATGAGGGTTATTTGCTTAATTTTTTTGTTGTTTTATTTTTTATGTTTTCCATAAACAAACAAGAATTGTTACTGCCAGGAGAAAAGGAGCTTCGAAGGAGTAAAGGGGGACATCGAAGTAAAATAATATTTAAGGTTAAAGGGGCGCCCAATGGACGCCGTTGGCCATTTTCGCATTTACACGACGCTTCCGTTTTGGCAGAAACTCTGCAACTTTCTCCACTTCCACTACTTTCTCCACTTTCGCCCATTTCCTTCATTTTTCATCCAATGTTTATATATTTTTGGGCCAGGGTCCTGCAGGTCATTGCCGCCCCTGGAACTAATTTTCAATAAATAATATCAATTTATATTTATTATGCATTGGCTTTTGGCGCATTTGGTTTTTATTTTTTTTCCCCCCCCCTTAAGTATTCATAATAATGTGTGTTTTTTCTCTTTTTTTGAAGCTAAATAATCATAAATAGCAAATTGAAAGATTTATTGTTATTCCTTCAAGTTCGTTGAGTCTTAGGATGTCTGGGGATTGCGGTTGGATTTTTGGGGTAAATGGCAACTCTAAGCTATAATTTTAAAAGTGTTAAAAGTTAAATTAATTTTTTTATTTATTTTATTTATATATTTTATAGTGGGTTTAAAAGATTTAAGAAAGATAAGAGAAAGTATTTTAAAGCGTATAAGCCATAGTACTTAATTAAAAAAAAAAACTAATTTCTTACCAGTTTTTTTTTAATTAAATAAATCCATCATTCAAAATATATATTTTTTATATACTATTTTAATCCTGAAACAAGCAAAATGATTTGTATTTTTTGGCTTCCATCAGCCTTCAATCCGTGACCTTGTTCCGGATCCGGAAAAGTGCGGCCATTCCGGAAAAGTGCCGCTCAGTCTGCGGACTGTTTGCGGAGCGTGGTGTTTTTGTCTCGCGGAGGAAATGAATTATCACCCCCTAAATGGGCGCGCACATCATTATTATACACAGACCCCCCCCTTGGAGCACCCTAAGCCTCAGGCCCACGCCCCTGGCGAAAGCATTTCCCTGAATTTCCCTTTTTTCCATTTTTCCGCCATTGTAATGAAGAGAAATTGCGCTGGACATTGCCGGTTGTTATTATTAAGTAAAAAAAAAAAAAAAAAAAAAAAAAAGAAAATAAAAACAAAAGACAAAAGAATATATGAGAAAAGATAATATATGGGAGCAGCAGCTGGGAAAATGGGATAACGGAACTCTCCCGAACTCGCCAATCTGGATTAGGTCCAGCCCTGTTTCGGGTATTTTGGGAAGGCACACCCTAAAATCACCAATTTGGCACTTAAAAAAATAATTAATAATTAATAAATATTAAAAAATAAAGTAAAGAAAGATTAGAATTTAATTGGAGTTATTTTTGGATTGGAAAGATGGTTAATTATTAAAAACTTATTATTCTGAAGAAAATGTATATTTTTTTATGAAAAAGCATTTGTGGATTAATTAAAATTTAGAAATCTATCTTAGAGCTCTATCTCAACTATTTCTTAATTATTCAAGTAATAAATTGTTTTATTTTTTTCAGTGTAAAGCCAAAGTCCCTATTCAGGTGGCCACTCCATTATTTCCATATGTCGTGCGTTAATTGCCGCACATGTAAGAATCCTTTGGGGCTAAAAGGATACGAGCCAGGATCTGAGGAGGAGGAGGAGAAGGAGGGTGTTTGGCTAAGGGGGGGGTGTCAGCGGGAAGGGGATTAAGCACTCAAGTAGCGCTGCGTGTGATTTATGAAGTGCAAAATGGGGTGACAAAGTGACAAGTACCATAAGCTGGCCAAGGAGTCGCCTGGCCGGAAACTGTGATTTTATGGCCCAAAGGCCTAAATCATTTGTCATAAATTTTGGATTATTGTCTTGAGAGTTGAAGCTTCAAATTTGTAATTAGCTTTATTTTTTGTCTCATAAATGTTATTTTTTATCTTAAAAATAGAACTTGGAAGTACTTGAACATCCTTTTAAAGTCCCTAAGTAAATTGTGATTTAAGCCAACTCGCATGGCCCTTTCTCTTGGCCCTCCTCTGGTCAGAAACCAAAAAGCGCCAGCTCCATGTCCAATAATAATTATAATTTATGCGCCGGCACAGAAATAGTCCCGCAGACACTTCTCCCAGACAAACTTTCAACTCTCAACTGTGCAACTTTGAATTGCCACCAAATTACAGAACTGTCTGTCATACAAGGACACACATTTCAGATATATATAGAACAGATATATGTCCACCATCCGAGAGTGTCATGACGCCATTGC
The DNA here is from genome assembly GCA_035047585.1 of Drosophila monieri. NCBI lineage: Eukaryota > Metazoa > Arthropoda > Insecta > Diptera > Drosophilidae > Drosophila > Drosophila monieri. The sequence continues at coordinate 4,558,435 of JAWNPJ010000061.1, read as the reverse complement.
TGGGAAAGGACACAAAATTAATTAGACTTGGCACTGCAACTTGCAACTACTTATATATAAATGAATTGAATTAATCTTCCTGGTCCTACTATGAGGAATAAAATAAAATAAAACTTAATCAAAGTCAAGCAGTCACTCCAAGGTCTTGTTTTGATTTTTTTCTTTCTTTCTCAAAAAGATAAATTGTCCGACACATTTGAATTGAATTTCCATTCGCTGGTTTCGCCAGCATTTCCAGTGTGTGGTGGTGGTGTTGTTTTAAAAATAAAACTCAAAATCAATTTGTACAAACTATTTTTGTAACAAAAACAAGACGATGCGGCGAGGACGAGGAAGAGTACTACAAGTTAAACAAATTTCCCCAAGACGATGTGCGAGAAATTGAATGAAGATTTGATTTTTCATTCTTTATTTTTTTCGCACATAAAACGTGAAACATCAAACAAGCGGCGGAAAAAATTTCTACTGAATGGCTTTCATTTTTTTTCCCATGATATTAAAATCTTATATATTTATATGTTTTTTTAGTTATGGCTCTGTGTTTATAAATAGGCAGCGGGGGTGAAGGCTGAAAGGCTAAAGTTCAAAATCAAATGGAATTCCTGGAATTTCACAAATCTAACCATGTTTGGGTCTTGAATTCTAAACAAAAACAAATATTCCTAATTTAATCTTTAGATTTAAATAATTATATCTAAATCCTTCCATAGATATTTCGCCATTTGGAACGTCCTGCCGAGGTGGAGCGTCTAGGACATTTAAAGGATGTGGTGAAGACCCAAAGGGAGCGTTTCATGAGCACCATTTTGAACAACACCGAAGTCCATAATCTTAACGAGCTCTTAGCCTTCGAATTGGCTAAGTATGAGGCGGTACTTCATTAATTATTAATTAACCAAAAATGTCACAAAATTAATATTAAAAATATATATATTTTAGGCCGTTCAAGAGGCTGCGGAGGGCGGACTACTAATAGTCGCCGATAAAGACTTTCCAGAGCCCTACGAGCGATGGAGTATTCTTCAAGCTGTGTTCTTCTCATCGACTGTGTTAACCACCATAGGTTGGTCATCCTCCACTTATTAATTAATTTATTTAATCTTTTATTATTATCCAAAGGCTATGGCAATATTGTGCCAGTCACTACCGGTGGTCGGGTATTTTGCATTTGCTTCGCCCTCATCGGAATACCCTTTACCCTCACAGTGATCGCCGACTGGGGCAGACTGTTTGCCACCGCGGTTTCAGTTTTCGGCAAACACATGCCAAGTAAGTGCAACGAAGAAACTATTTATGAAATAAATAACAAATCCAGCACTTAAAAATAGTTATGAAAATATTATGAAAATAGAAATAACTCCGATTTTTTGATGTTCTCCTTCCAAAAATGCCACACGGCGTATGAGTAATAATTTTAGTTTTAAGCTGAATTTTTTTATTGCTAAAAAGACACAAAAAGAAATATTTTAAAATTATGAAATTAAAAGCGCCCTCCTCCTCGATTCTCATAGGGTGTACTTGGTGATCTTGAACATTCAAGCACAAGATATTATTTATTTTTTAGAGAATAAATAATATCTATAAAAATATAAATATTAAATGCCACTACGCCAGGGGGTCATGATTGAGCATCGATTCCCCATCATTCTGCATGAAAACCTGGACGAAACACCTAAGCTATTTTTTCCAAAAAGTTCCAGGGGATCCCCTTCAAAAACACCGGGAATGGCAGTATGAGCCCCGCGAAGGCCATATCTCTGCCAATTCTTATCTGATTCTCAAGCGGAGCACCTCAATCGACTTGGGGATAGATTCCCCATCGTTCTGCATCAAAATCTGGGGACACCATATTTTTTAAATTTTTTCCAAAAATTTCCAGGGGATCCCCTTCAAAAACACCGGGAATGGCAGTATGAGCCCCGCGAAGGCCATATCTCTGCCAATTCTTATCCGATTCTCAAGCGGAGCACCTCAATCGACTTGGGGATAGATTCCCCATCGTTCTGCATCAAAATCTGGGGACACCATATTTTTTAAATTTTTTCCAAAAATTTTCAGGGGATCCCCTTCAAAAACACCGGGAATGGCAGTATGAGCCCCGCGAAGGCCATATCTCTGCCAATTCTTATCTGATTCTCAAGCGGAGCACCTCAATCGACTTGGGGACAGATTCCCCATCGTTCTGCATCAAAATCTGGGGACACCATATTTTTTAAATTTTTTCCAAAAATTTCCAGGGGATCCCCTTCAAAAACACCGGTAATGGCAGTATGAGCCCCGCGAAGGCCATATCTTTGCCAATTCTCATCCGATTCTCAAGCGGAGTACCTCTATCGACTTGGGAATAGATTCCCCATCGTTCTGCATCAAAATATGGGGACACCATATTTTTTAAATTTTTTCCAAAAATTTCCAGGGGATCCCCTTCAAAAACACCGGGAATGGCAGTATGAGCCCCGCGAAGGCCATATCTCTGCCAATTCTTATCCGATTCTCAAGCGGAGCACCTCAATCGACTTGGGGATAGATTCTCCATCGTTCTGCATCAAAATCTGGGGACACCATATTTTTTAAATTTTTTCCAAAAATTTCCAGGGGATCCCCTTCAAAAACACCGGGAATGGCAGTATGAGCCCCGCAAAGGCCATATCTCTGCCAATTCTTATCCGATTCTCAAGCGGAGCACCTCAATCGACTTGGGGATAGATTCCCCATCGTTCTGCATCAAAATCTGGGGACACCATATATTTTAAATTTTTTCCAAAAATTCCCAGGGGATCCCCTTCAAAAACACCGGGAATGGCAGTATGAGCCCCGCGAAGGCCATATCTTTGCCAATTCTCATCCGATTCTCAAGCGGAGTACCTCTATCGACTTGGGGATAGATTCCCCATCGTTCTGCATCAAAATCTGGGGACACCATATTTTTTAAATTTTTTCCAAAAATTTCCAGGGGATCCCCTTCAAAAACACCGGGAATGGCAGTATGAGCCCCGCGAAGGCCATATCTCTGCCAATTCTTATCCGATTCTCAAGCGGAGCACCTCAATCGACTTGGGGATAGATTCCCCATCGTTCTGCATCAAAATCTGGGGACACCATATTTTTTAAATTTTTTCCAAAAATTTCCAGGGGATCCCCTTCAAAAACACCGGGAATGGCAGTATGAGCCCCGCAAAGGCCATATCTCTGCCAATTCTTATCCGATTCTCAAGCGGAGCACCTCAATCGACTTGGGGATAGATTCCCCATCGTTCTGCATCAAAATCTGGGGACACCATATTTTTTAAATTTTTTCCAAAAATTCCCAGGGGATCCCCTTCAAAAACACCGGGAATGGCAGTATGAGCCCCGCGAAGGCCATATCTTTGCCAATTCTCATCCGATTCTCAAGCGGAGTACCTCTATCGACTTGGGGATAGATTCCCCATCGTTCTGCATCAAAATCTGGGGACACCATATTTTTTAAATTTTTCCAAAAATTTCCAGGGGATCCCCTTCAAAAACACCGGGAATGGCAGTATGAGCCCCGCGAAGGCCATATCTCTGCCAATTCTTATCCGATTCTCAAGCGGAGCACCTCAATCGACTTGGGGATAGATTCCCCATCGTTCTGCATCAAAATCTGGGGACACCATATTTTTTAAATTTTTTCCAAAAATTTCCAGGGGATCCCCTTTAAAAACACCGGGGATGGCAGTATGAGCCCCGCGAAGGCCATATCTCTGCCAATTCTTATCCGATTCTCAAGCGGAGCACCTCAATCGACTTGGGGATAGATTCCCCATCGTTCTGCATCAAAATCTGGGGACACCATATTTTTTAAATTTTTTCCAAAAATTTCCAGGGGATCCCCTTCAAAAACACCGGGAAAGGCAGTCTGCGCCCCGCGAAGGCCATATCTCTGCCAATTCTCATCCGATTCTCAAGCGGAGCACCTTTAACGATTTGGGGATGGATTCCCCATCGTTCTGCATCAAAATCTGGGGACACCATATTTTTTTTAATTTTTTCCAAAAATTTCCAGCGGATCCCCTTCAAAAACACCGGGAATGGCAGTATGAGCCCCGCGAAGGCCATATCTCTGCCATTTCTCATCCGATTCTCAAGCGGAGCACCTTTAACGATTTGGTGATGGATTCCCCATCGTTCTGCATCAAAATCTGGGGATTTCATATTTTTTAAATTTTTTCCAAAAATTTCCAGGGGATCCCCTTCAAAAACACCGGGAATGGAAGTCTGCGCCCCGCGAAGGCCATATCTCTGCCAATTCTCATCCGATTCTCAAGCAGAGTACCTCAATTGATTTGTAGAACGATTCTCTATTTATCTGCATTGAAATTCGGGAACAAAATATTTTTTTAAATTTTTTCTCAGTTTTTTTTGAGGGCCTAATTGTAATCATTGAATGATATGTGAAGAGCACTATGTGGCCTTCAGGGAAGGGTATAAGTTTGAATTTTTATTGTCAAAAAAATAAAAGAAAAATGCTTTAACATTATTAAAATAATAGCGCCCTCCTCCTCGATTCTCATAGGGCGTACTTAATGAACTTGAGAAATTAAAATATATAATTTTTTTTATTTTTTTAAATAGTGCCATTTTTTGCAAATACTATCCATGTGCTTGCCCTGTGGTGTCTTTTTCTCTTAAAAATGCTTATCCTTTTCTATTGTGTTCTTAGCCAAGCCAAAGTTTACCAATTTCATTGGCAAGACCTGGTTCTACGCCATTCTGGCCGTGGGCTTCCTGGGCGTCTACTTGGCCGCCGGAGCTGGCCTGCTTCTGCTTTGGGAAGACGATTGGACGTTCTTCGATGGCTTCTACTTCTGCTTCATAACAATGACTACCATTGGCTTTGGTGACTTGGTACCAAGTGGGTATTCCTTCAGCCGAATCAATTAATTTATTTAATTTTTATGACTCTGATCCTTTTCAGAGAAGCCCAATTACATGTTGCTGTGTACTTTGTATATTCTGATTGGCTTGGCCCTGACATCGACCATCATTGAGTTGGTGAGACGACAGTATGCCACCAGTTGGGCTAAACTGCAGGTAAAAATGATATTCTAACAAACAGTTAAAAAATATATTTTTTAAACCTTAAAATACCTTTTTTAAATATTTTCTAGGAACTTTCTGGACCCATGGCGGAGACCCTGCGACGTTTGGGAGAAACTGCTGGCACAGGTCTAGATTACACAGCTCTGCAGAAGGTCTTGACTGTAAGTGAAATATAAATTAAAGATTTAAACTATTTATACACTAAAATATATCATTTAATATTTAAGGTATCCATGCCCAAGTGGAATACGAACAAAAAGAACGAACACAGCCCCGATATTGCCGCCTTGGAGGCAATCACAAATGCGATACTGAAGGAAGTCAAGGAGGCGCAAAACAACAAACCAAAGGTCCTGCAAATCGTCATCTACGAGTCTTCTGTCTAAAAAAAAAAATAATAATACTTAATTAGAAAAGGAAACAGAGAGGGCTTCCGTAGCATACTTGTGGGCATTTCTGTTGGAAAACGAAACTGAAATAATATCATGATGGAGAAAAAATATCAAATGTAGTTAGGCTTCCGCTTCATTAGGTACAGGGGGCACTGGCTAGAGCGCACCACTGCCAGACTTCCATAGGTCAGTGTCCGTACTTATAGCTATTATATAGTCACAATGTCTAGGCAATAATCACATTGCTCATTCGTACTGAGATCGGCAAACAAAAAACGAAAAACCACAAAAAAAATACCTAAATATCTTTAGAATTAGTTTTTAAATTAAAATAATTTTTTTTTGAGGAACTGTAAGCTTAAGTTATCAGTAATATTAATTGTAACTCTTGTCCATACTATATACTATCATAAATGTCATCTTAAAAATAAATCAGAAAAGACTTTCACAATCATAGTTGGTGCACATTAATTTTTATTTAATTTTAAAACTATTTTAAAGTGGCTAAGCTTAGTATAGAAACCAACTTTAAGCTTAGTAGCTTAGCTTAGCTTAGTAGTTGTTTCTACTTTAGCTAAAAGCTAAAGAAGCTTTGACTAAATTTCTTTGGAAGCTTTGGGAAGAAGAGAGATTTTCGAGGGACATGATCCCCAATTGGAGTACAGTAGGACTTCGATATAGTTCTCTCAGTCTTGAGTTGAATTCCCTCTGAAAAGTACCGGGTATGAATAATTTTTAAACAAAATTCACAGTTTCGGGGTTCTGATTGCAAACTAATGTATTTAAAACCTCAAAAATGATGTCTAATTGTGAAGTTCTTCCCCCTCTTTTTTTTGAGTATATTCTGGGTAATGTATATATTTTTTTTACAGTGCATAGTGCACATTGTTGGCTATAAAAGTCGTTCGCACCGTGAGCAGTCGGTAGTCGGAAAACTGTGAAGGGAGCGCGAAGAGTGGGACGCGGGTCCAGCATTTGTGATTTATGTACAAGTATCTGTATCTGTAATTGTATCTGTAACTGTATCTGTATCTGTATCTGGATCTGTATCTGTAAATGTATCTTTTATATCCAGTGTCCAGTGAGTGAGTGTGTGGGTTGATTCTGATTGTGATTCTGATTTTTTTGTTGGCTGCCCCGGCGAGGGGACATCTCCGATTAGTCGAGCGCTGGACGAGCAGCGAGTAGCATCCGGTCCGATCTGATCTGGCCCGATCTGATCCAATCCGATCCGATCTAATCCGATTCGATCATAATCCAATATAGAAAATAAATTTTATTTTTAAGATCCAGCCCGCATGGATAGCTGATAAAAAAAAAAAAAAAATAAATAAAACAAAAAAACATAAAAAGTGATCCATACCCGATACTTTCGGGTTTTGTGTTTGTGTTTTTTCCTTTTTTTTTTAAACATTTTTTTTACTGGTGCATTAAAGTTAAAAAATAAAAGAGAAAGAGAAAGCAAGACAAGGACAGAGACAGCTAGTGAGCGAGACAGAGCGAGTGTGAGAGCAAGAGAGGAGATCCTTCTAAAAAAAAAAAAAAGGATATGGAAGTTCTGAAAAAGGATGCAGCCCTGGGCTCGCCCAGCAGCGTCTTCTACTTTCTGCTGCTGCCAACCCTGGTGCTCTGGTACATCTACTGGCGCCTCTCCCGGGCCCACCTGTACAGGCTGGCCGGCCGCCTTCCGGGCCCCCGGGGCCTGCCCATCGTGGGCCACCTCTTCGACGTCATAGGACCCGCTTCGTGTAAATTTCCACAAGCCACTAAAAAATGCTTAAAAAAGGACAAACCAAAGCTAAAATCAAGACAAATTCAAACTAGAAACTTTATTTCATTTATAAATAAATTCATTTAAAAATAAATATTAATAAATGAAAAAATAATGAAAAACTTAATGAAGTAGAACTTGATTTTTTGAATAAACTATTCCATTAAATTTTCAATCTTAATCCAATAAAAAATAATGTTTAAATTAAAAAACTTCAGTTGAAATTATTTATCTTTTAAAAAAACAGCAAAGGACAAAAATGTCTTATTTTATTTTCATATTTTATTAATTTTTGTTTGTTTATTGGCATATTTTTAAAGTAATATGATTTAAAAATATTTGATTTATATTTTAAAATATTTTTGATATTTTTTCTTCTAAAAAACCATGTTAAAAGCCTTGATTTTAGCTTAAAAATTAGCTTAAATATTAATAAATATTTTAAAAATCCCTCCTGTAGCCGTTTTCCGAACAGTCATCCGGAAGAGCGCCCCCTTCGAGCACATCGCCAAGATGTGGATCGGACCCAAGCTGGTGGTGTTCATCTACGATCCCCGGGACGTGGAGCTACTCCTCAGCAGTCACGTCTACATCGACAAGGCCTCCGAGTACAAGTTCTTCAAGCCCTGGCTGGGGGATGGACTGCTGATCAGTACAGGTAAGGGGTATTGGGTGGGGAATACAAGGGGAGGGTGGCACGGCACCACCACCGCCACAGCCACCGAACCGCCACTTGCCACTAATGCAATTTGCGGAATCATAAATTAATCAAGCGGTCCTCTAGCCTGACAGTTGGCACAACAATGCCGCTATAAATAAAATCAACGTCGCAGAAAACCCACCGAGAAAAATGACAAACTAGTTATATTTTTAAAGAAAATATTAAATATATATAATATTAAATATAAATATATATAACTTTATATTAAAGCATTTCTTTGCAACCTAAAGTCTTAAACTCGAATCAAGTTCATCATCTGCGTTTTTAATGTTTCAATTTTTAAGATAAAATGTTTTTTTTTGTATTTATTTAACAAAAAAAGTAAATATTTATATTTCTTTATATTTATTTTAAATGAAACAAGTCAGGATCTTTATTTTTTTATTAAATATTGATTTATGAATTTTTATGAAGGGAAGGATTATAAGTTGGCAGTTACTGAAATTCAATATTTCATTAATAATTTAAAAAACTGTTTATTTTGATTTATTTTTAATGTACAGTTTTCGTTTGTTATTTAAGCTTATTATGGATTTTTAAACTATTTATTTTTTATTCTACTTAAACCATTTTTAGGGATTTTTCCAAGCAGGGTTCTAGTTTTTTTTCTTCAAATATATTTTTAGTTTTTGAGTTTAGTTTTTGGTTTAATTAGAAGAATAATACCTGAAAATATTAATGAAATTTTTATTTAGTTGTTGTTTGAATAAAACTTTATTTTTTACTCTTCAAATAATTTTGCATTCCTTAAATTACCTTCCGAGTTTAGTTGGATTTTCTTGAAATTTCTCTATAAAATATTTCTAATATTTTAATATATATTTTTATTTTTAAATGCCAGGTCAAAAATGGCGTTCGCACCGCAAACTGATCGCACCCACATTCCACTTGAACGTCCTGAAGAGCTTCATCGAGCTGTTCAACGAGAATTCGCGGAATGTGGTGCGGAAACTGCGTGCGGAGGATGGTCGCACTTTTGATTGCCATGATTACATGAGCGAGGCAACGGTGGAGATTCTATTGGGTAAGTGATGCCTATACACATACCCATATATGTGGATAAAATATAATAAAAATATATAGATGTACGCACAAACATCTATGGAGAGGAGAGCCACACAAAAGTACAGTCAACTCACACGCATTCCCATTTCCCTCATCATTTTTGTGTTCAGATGCGTGTGTCCGAGTCACCTAATCCCCAAATACCAGATATTGTTGTGGATATATAGCATATAGGGGGCATGGAGCCCCTGTCCCGCCCTCCAAACACACACAATTGAGCTCAGACCCATTTCCCTATATACTGACAAATCAAAAATTTCAGCACTCGCCTTTGTTGTGCCCTCAATGGACACAAAAGATATATATTCCCATACACCTATCGGACTTGATATCATATTCCTGCCTCAAAATCCGCCGAATTATGTCTCTTGGTTACAAAATGTCGAGCTTTGTAATGCCATTCATTCATGATTTATTGCCTAATTTAGGGGGAATTTTTAATAAGGATTTCAGGGACTTTTTACTCTGAAAATTGCCATTTTTAAGAGAAGATAGAAAGAGCAAATATATTTATTTTTATTCATTTTTAAATTATTCATTTTTATGGCTAAAAAATGTAAGTGAAGGTTACAAAAATGGCTCTAAAAACCAATTAAAAGCCACCCCCACCCTGGCCGGGTGATTTGGCAAAAAGACACGTCTTGGCACTGGGCGGCACTGGAAAAAAAAAGTGAAACCATTCGGTGGGCACTTTTGGAGCATTTGGAAGGCGGCCAATGTTAATGACATTGCGGACTGGCTTTTTTGCGAAATGCATTCGGATTGATTTCTAGGCTATTGCATAATCCGACTCGCCTTCAATTAAATTCAGCCAAGAAAAAATGGAAAAACTTAAATTAAAAAATGAAAAATGGGGCTGGGCCGAGTAATTAAAGGCACGTCGCATTGCCATTAAGCGTTTAATGAGGAAAATTTGAATGCAACTGCCGCCGCCGTGTTTTCATTTTTTAATTTCAGTTTTTTCTTTTTCATTTTTTGTTTTTTTTTGTTTGTTTTTTGGGGCTTGATGGGGTCTGATTTTGACTCTGACGCAAACCCGGACAATTAGCAATTAAGACCTGGAAAAACTGCGAAAAAATATGCAATTTAAGAAGTCAACAAAACAAACAGAAAATAGACAGGAAAACCCAATGTCAGGTTGTCTCTTTGCCCGCCAGATGAATGGAAATGGAAAATTTATAAATGGATGGGAAGCGTCTTTCATTCTCGTTTAGGATTTTTTTTTAAAAGATTAATTAGAGAGAAGGTAAGGGCATAAATAAGGGGGGTTGAAATGTTTTCAGTCGTAAATTCATAAATATTTTATTTTATTTTATGTCAAAAATCTGGTTAATCTTTTTGTTCATTTATTAAGTAGTTTAAAATAATCATTTTATTTTGTTTTAATTTTTAGATTATGTTTTAAACTTATTTTTTTAGTTGTGGATTATTTAATATAAAAATATTATTGGTACATTTTGTATTTAATTATATTGTTCTAAAATTATTAGATTTAGATTTATTTAGAGTAGAATTTTTTTAAGGAATTCATATATCTTTAAGCTTAATTGAATTATTTTTTACTGTCTATTTTTTTTTAATATTTACAAAATTTAAAATATTTATTTTTATTACTATATCTATAAACATTTAAGTTTTAAAATAAAACAAAAATGAAAAATCATCGAAAGTTTACAGAAGCGTTGCCACCTTTCATAAAAAACTTTTAATTTGGGAATTTAATTGAAGTTAAAATTAAGGCATTTTCCTGCATAAATTTTAATAAATTTCGGTATAATTATACTAAATTATACTAAAAATATTTATAAAATTAAATAAATTATATTGTATTTTTTTATTTTAAAAAACATTCATTTTCCATTTTGAATTCTTTTTTAAACTCCATATTTCTCGCAAACTATTGTGCCCCTATTTTTAGTACTTAAATAATTTTTTTTTATATAATCCCAAAACCCTTAAAACCTCTCCAATACTAATTTCGAAAAATCCGCTGACCGAACTTTTCCCACAGCTCGGAATACAGTTGGCTGCGAGGCTCAGCTTGCGGACCTGGTCGTTTATGTTGTCATCTATAGATCTATTTATGCATTGTATCTACAATTAGACAGTCCGGGGATGGCGGATGGATGGATGGACAGGAAGGGGGGGCACTCAGGGACAAGGGGGTCGCCGCCGCCTGTTGTCTGTTTGTTAAGTTCAATTGGCGCTTGGGTCAGGCGAGTGCATTCCACTTCCCCCCATTTGTACTGGGCGGCCCATCGCCAAATCTCCGAATCTCCAGGCCCCACATTTTCACTGAAAAAAAATGGGAATTAAGGAATTTCAGAGAGAGTTTTTCGACAATTTTTTATTGAAATAATATCAATTTTTTATACATTTTTATGAAGATAACCCCCTTTTTTTTTAAACATTTTAATATAAACACTGAAAATAATTCCTTTTTATTATTAATTATTTATTTATCTTACATCCTTGAACAGAGACTGCTATGGGAGTATCGAAGAAGACGCAGGATAAATCAGGATTCGAGTACGCCATGGCCGTGATGCGAATGTGCGATATCCTGCACGCCCGCCATCGCAGCTTCTTCCTGCGGAACGAGTTCATCTTCACCCTCACCCGCTACTACAAGGAGCAAGGACGACTGCTGAACATTATCCACGGCCTGACCACCAAGGTGATCAAGAGCAAGAAGGCTGCCTTCGAGCAGGGAACCCGAGGATCCCTGGCTCAGTGCGAGCTGAAGGCGGCGGCCCTGGAGCGGGAACAGCAGGACCAGGATAGCGCAGGATCCAATCCCCCAGCTGCGAATGGAGAGGCAGCTACTCCGGTGGCTGGGCTCTCGTACGGCCAGTCGGCAGGACTCAAGGACGATCTGGATGTGGAGGACAACGACATTGGCGAGAAGAAGCGGCTGGCCTTTTTGGATCTGATGCTGGAAAGTGCCCAGAACGGGGCTTTGATAACGGACACGGAGATCAAGGAGCAGGTGGACACTATTATGTTTGAGGGGCACGACACTACGGCTGCAGGATCCTCATTTTTCCTGTCCTTGATGGGCATCCACCAGGAGATACAGGACCGTGTTCTGGCCGAGTTGGACTCGATTTTCGGTGACTCGCAGCGACCAGCCACGTTTCAGGTGAGGTTCTGGGAGGGTTTTCCTTAAAGGGGCTAAGGGGGCGTGGTCTTTAAAAAGCTAAAACCTGTAATAAGTTTAACTTAAAAGTTTGAAAACTTAAGACTTGATGGTTTTCGAGATAGAGGCTTTTGAACTCGCGGACAAGTTGACGGACAAGCGGACAGAAATGGGAATTTCCCATAATTTCATATAATATCCCTTAAAAATCCCCTACCAGGACACACTGGAAATGAAGTATTTGGAACGCTGTCTGATGGAAACCCTGAGAATGTATCCCCCGGTACCGTTGATCGCCCGCGAACTGCAGGAGGACCTCAAGCTGAACTCCGGCAATTATGTGATTCCACGTGGCGCCACGGTGACTGTGGCCACCGTCCTGCTCCACCGTAATCCCAAGGTCTATGCCAATCCGAATGTCTTCGATCCGGACAACTTTTTGCCGGAACGCCAAGCCAATCGACACTATTACGCGTTTGTACCTTTCTCGGCGGGACCCCGTAGCTGTGTGGGTGAGTTCTTCCCCTTCACCATCACTCATTTATTATTTAATAATTAATATTAATATTAATATTAATGTCCTTGTAGGCCGCAAGTATGCAATGCTCAAGTTAAAGATCCTTTTGTCGACCATTTTGCGGAACTACCGTGTCTATTCGGATTTGAGCGAATCGGACTTCAAGCTGCAGGCGGACATTATCCTGAAGCGGGAGGAGGGCTTCCGTATCCGGCTCCAGCCGCGGACCAGATGAAGGGCAGTACCCAGTACACCGTAAAAAATAAGCAACACAGAACGGACACTTATCCATAAATACACACCCCCCCCCCACCCAGTTTACTTGTTGGCAAGTGATAGTCACCGGTTTATGCAGTAATATATATTTGATAATATTAAAAAATTAAAAAAAAATAATAAACCAGTCCCCTCCCCACCCCACCCCAAACACACTCAATCTATTAAATAGTATAAATAATTAATTATTTTTTTGTCGCATTTAACACGAAAAAAAAACCAAAAAAAAAAAAAAGAAAACACAACTATCATCATCCTTTAACTGTTTTTTTTTTGTTTATTTAATAATTATAATACCTTTTTTTGTGTAATGATTTTGACAATAAATCTTTGGTGTAATTATACAAAAAGGGGCGTGTTTCTATCATATATCCTTTAAAAATAAAGGTTTTTTGAAGGAGGTTTTTTAAATTAAGCTCACAGAGTTACCAGATTCTTTAGAAAAGGTGGCACTCTTTATGAAAACTATCGCAAGTTTGTAAATTTAATAAAAAACTTATGGTTGGGTTTTATTTTTCTAGTTTAGAGTTTAAATATTTAATGTCATAAGTAAAGCATTTATTTTTAAGCATTTAACTCAGTTTTAAGCTCTTTACATAGCCGATAGCAGCTATCGATAGTCCCTATCGATTGTTAACAGTGCTGTTATTTACAGAGGTGAGTTCAATTTCAAATTATTGGCGCCTGTTTGTGTTTCTATATTCACTAAATATTCTTAAAAAACAAGGAATTAAAGTCAACTTTGCTTAAATAATTCTTATTAAATTATCAAAAATTTATTTTGCATTATTGTTATGATGTTTCTAATGAATATGAGTTCACCAATTTATGCACTTCTCATGTTCTTGGTTTACGTTCGTAAAATTATAAAATAAAACGACCAGATTCCAGGTCCCCAGCTTTCTGCAACACGTGTGAGTCATTACTTGTGTTTTGTTTACCTTTTTGTACCCTTGGATTGATACCCCCTGGATCGGGGTATATACACTTTCCCATCAGTTAGTGATCTAACTGATAATGGCAGGGATGGCTGGTGGATCTGTGTCGGTTCTCCGATCGAAAAACTAAGTCTATGCTAGTTTTGTTTTGTGTTTTTTTTTTTTTTTTTCGAAAACCGGTTGGATTTTTAGAGAGCGCAGTTTTTCTACCGGATCCGGCTCGAGAATGAGATATTGATTCGATTCTGGGCGTCAGTTGTCCGAGCGATGTGTCTCTGATCGGTCGGAATTCCGAGTTCCATTATCTGGTGCGCTATATATTTTATTTCTGTGCTCTACTATTTTATTTTTTTTTTATTTTATTCCGAGTGCAAAATATTAGAATAAAGTATTAGTGCTTTTCTTTTGTCATCAGCCTACTTAGTATAATTAATATTAATTTATATTTAATATTGCCAGGGCCTAATCTCAACAATTGCAATCATGTGTTTGGAAAAATACTATCTATTGTACTTTTCCCTGCTTATCTCCTGTTTTGCCATTCAAGCTGATAAAAAATGTAAGTGTTCCCTTTTTTTGGGGAAATTGTTTGGAATTTATTTTCCCATTTTTTTTGTGGGCGATCCCAGTGGGCGATGCCTGCCAGGTGACGGATACGCTTTCGGGTATTTGTCGTACTTCCGAGGACTGTGAGCCCATCATCGATCCTTACATCAAGTCGGGGGTCCTGACCCTCAACGATGTCCCATCCTGCGGCCTCACGCCCTGGGGAGAAATATTTTGTTGTCCCACCACTCCATGTTGTCCTTCAAATGGGTAAGTTTTATAAATTTCAAGAGTCTCTAGGCCTAAATACTTCTTACTAATTACTAATATTGAAATTAGAGTGCCCGTTTCTGTATTTAATGCAAAGCGTTTTGGGATTTTAAGGGGACTTGTCTCCTGGCTTTAGTGATTTTCGTTATCATTTCTTGTTTCGTCCCCAGCACTGCCCCCAAACCCAGTTCCAGCAGCTCCCCTCCCAGCCCTGTCCGCCCCAGCGCCGTTTCCCGGGTGGATGTCCCCGCCACGGAACGTCCTTCGGTGACTTACTGCAAAAGACTCAGGACCAAGGTCCGCCAAAATCAACTAACCATCCACATTGTGGGCGGAGTTCCGGTGGAGCCGGGAATCTATCCCCACATGGCCGCCATCGCCTACAGCAGCTTCGGTATCTTCGACTATAAGTGCGGCGGGTCCTTGATCAGCAGCCGTTTCGTCCTTACGGCGGCCCACTGTGTCAACACGGAGGTATTAACCCCGGCTTTTGTTCGCCTCGGCTCCGTGAACATCGAGCATCCGGACAGAAACAATAGGGATATCAGTGTGGTAATTATATTTCATGATATTTTTTTTTAAACTAAAAAATTATTAATTAAATTCGATTCTTCCTTTGACAGAGAAGGGTTAAAGTTCATCCGGACTATGTGGGGGGCAAGTATAATGATATTGCCATTATAGAGCTGTCCCAGGATGTGGAGGAAACCAATAATATTCGACCCGCCTGCCTCTACACGGATCCCCGTGATCCTCCGCTGGATTCGAAGCTGTTTGTGGCCGGCTGGGGTGTCGTGAATACCACAAGTAATTAGTACTAATATTTAATTAAAAAATAATAATAATACTGTATTTTAATCCCCAGCACGTGCCACCTCGAAAATCCTATTGAGGGCCAACCTGGAAGTGGTGCCTCTGCCGCAGTGCAACATCTCCTTCGCGGAACAACCCGCCTCGGCCGCGGCCCTGAAGCTGGGCATCATCGATACTCTGATATGTGCCAGAGCGATGCACAAGGACGCCTGCAACGGCGACTCCGGCGGCCCCCTCATCCACGAGGTCAACGTCGAGGATGGCATCTATTCGATTTTGGGGGTAATAACCTCCGGGTTTGGCTGTGCCTCCAGTATCCCTGGCCTATACCAGCGGGTGGCCAACTATCTGGACTTTATCGAGGACGTTGTGTGGCCCGGTAATCGGGTTTAAGGAAGTCTCCTGTACAGGATCGAAGCTAGTGCGACCAAAAAAAAAAAATTCTTCCATTTTAATTGACATTTTTTTTACAAAAATCTGTGATTTCTAAAACAAACAAAAAATCGATTTAAACTTTAAACTAAAATTACTAAAAGTTTGGTTGCAAAAAACAGGAAAAATAAATACTCATTTTGGGTAGATTTTTATATAAAAAAAAAAATATATATATATATATTCATGTTCAGGGTAATGCGTAGTCGAACCCTGGGCCGGACTTGGTTGCTTTTTATGAGCGACTTGTATCGGTTGGGGGGAACAAAACCGGTTCGTGCTCAGCGGGAGAGCGAGTGGAGGTAGATGGAAGATCTGGGTGCTGTGATCGGTATCAGCTGCTCAGCTACTGTCCGGGTGCACGGGGCTTTTGGAGGGGGTGGGGGGCACCGGGGATTCCATGGTAATCCGGGCTCTTCTTCCCAAGTTGCCAAGCTGCCAAGCTCCCAAGCTTCCATGCTCCATCTCCGGCTCTGGGGGCTTCAGTTGATTGGACGAAGCGTTGCTGAGCGGTCAGGAATTCTCGAATTCTCAGTATCGTCCGTCCACAAGTCCATTTCGTCGTGATATTCTCGTTGTCTTCTTGACCAGATAGCCACCGGTTTATATTCTTTTTCTGTTTTTTTATTTAATTTTTTTTTGTTTGTTTGTTTGTGCCTTGTGGTTTTCGTGTCTTTTTTGATTTATTTTTTATATATATATTTTTTTTACTGTGATTATTAATTTGCTTGTACTAGAAGAAGTCGCACTACGAATTCCTTCAGTCGTTATCAAAAAAAAAAAAAATAATAATATTAAAAAAAAACGAAAAAAAAAAATCACCGAAACGGGTCGTGTCAAAGGTGCGTTCGATAAGCCTCAGAAGTGGACCAAAAAACAAATAAAATAATAATATTATGTGTAGGGGTATGGGAGGAGGGCAGGGGGAGGCGTTACATGCTCCAGATTGCGGTGCGGCTTGTTGTTCAGCTTCCGTTTGTGATTTACACGAAATCACGGGGAAATTGGCACTGCCGGACCCGGACCCGGACAGGGCCCGACCCAGCTCGACTTCAGCCGGAAGCCACTTAAACGGATCGCATTCCGCGAATTACTCGCGAATAGAAAAGCCCGTGATGTCACTATTGCTCGCCGGATGATACATATTTATTTTTTATTTTTTAGTTTATTTTTTTAGTGTTTTAAACATCGGGTTGGGAAATAAACTTAAAGATCTATTAAGAAAGCTTTGAATTTTTTTACTTTTTTTACTCTATCTTTTAAGTTTTGTTTTTTAATAGTTTAAACTTTAAGCATATTAAATTAATATATTTTTTATCATTAGGAATCTTTATTTATATTTAAAATAATTTTATAATAATTTTAGAAATAGACTCGAGCCACTTCTCATAAAATAAATTATTAAAAGTCTTTGGAACTCTTAAACCTTAATTCCCATCACCTTAATTTAAAAAATAATACACTTTAAAGCCCAAACTTTAGCTTTTCTATAGAATTTAGTCACTTGGCACCGTCTGGGCATAAAAAATAAAATAAACTTAAAAAGTGGGTCAATGGCAGTTCGCAATATCAGCTGAAAGTTTTTGTTTATTTTTTATTCTATTTTGTTTTTTGCTTTTATAGAGAGGGAATACTATAAAAAATTAATATTTTTAAGACACTTAATAGTTTATTTAATAATTTATTTTATAATGATCCCCAGTTGACCGAAAATGCCCGCGGACTTGGAGAGAAATTGGTTCCTATTCGGTCTGCTCGTCTTTAGTTTCTCCAGCCAGGCGGCACTGGGAGATGGTTAGTATCGGATATCTATATCTTAGTATCTATATCTAGTATTTTGAATACTATTACTGTGTTTTTTAGAGGGCGATGAGTGCCTGGTGAAGAGCAATATACCGGGGATATGCCGTGCCTCCTCCAGCTGCACCAATGTCGACGGATACATAAGATCGGGGGCCCTGTCCACCAGCGAGGTGCCCAGTTGCGGCTACGGACTGCGCGAGGAGATCATCTGTTGTCCCGTCGCCGCCTGCTGTCCCACCACTGAGTAAGCCTGAGTGGTTGCCTTTGTGCGTGTCCCCTTTGCGGCTCAGTGCCATTGATGTTGCATGCCCCCGACTCTCCAGAACGCGATCAGACTAACCTCTTTCAACCCCTTGTAGTCGTAGTGGTAGCACAACCACCACAACTCCCAGACCCACCAGGTCCACCAGTACTTCCTCCACCACCACCACCACCACAGCGCGTCCGAGGGAGCCGCGCTTGGACGAGCACGAGGTCTTCTTCGACTTCAACCAGCTCCTGGGCACCACCGCCAGGCCCCAAAAGACCCACGAGTCCCTCAGAATGCCCGCCCAGAGTGTGGGTCACTGGGGCATAGCTCCTCCTCCGAACACCATACCGATTGGCAGCAGCACAGAGCGCACCTCCGGCCACTGGAAGTGGAACAGGCCCGAGCCCAGGATAGTAAATCGTCCCTTCGCCACGCCCCCATCGAGGAAGCCCCAAGCCGAGCCCCTCTCCGACAACAAGGACAAGAGCCTGATCCATTTGGTGAACGATCGACTGCGCCAACAGGGCATGGAGATCGAGAAGGCGCGGGAGGTCTTGCCCCAGGTGCCGGTTCAGGTTCCCGTCAAGGTTCCCGCCAAGCTTCCTACGCATGTGCCGGTGCCTGCTCCTGTCCAAGAGCCTGTCGCCCAGCCAACGGAAACAATGGATCCCTTTAAGCCCTTCCAGTTCCGGGGCGAAGACCGAAAGCCGGACTCCTCGGGGTTTGTCTCAGATCCGATATCTTTCTAATGGCATGTGGACATCAGTGGGCCTCAGCCAGGGAGCCGCATGCATTCTCTGTCTCAGGCAAAGGACCTCTTATCCCTGATACTAATACCCACTCTCTCCTTTCTTCTTCCCCGTAGTGATAGGTTTTCGAAGCCCAACTCCACAAGGGATGCAGAAACTGGACAGGAAACCAGGGAGCGACCGGCAGTGGCAGGTACAGAGATTCCATCCTTACAGGCTTTCCTCAAACTATACATCCTTGTTGCATCCTTAGCCTGCAGGAAAATTCGAGGCGACACTCTGCCCCTGGGAGAACGCATCCTGGACGGCGTCCGGGTGGGACTGGGCGTGTATCCCCATATGGCGGCCATAGCGTACAACAGCTTCGGAACGACCGAGTACCGGTGCGGGGGGTCCTTGATAGACGATCGCTATGTCCTGACGGCGGCCCACTGCATCAGCGAGGAGTTCCAACCGGCCTTCGTCCGGCTGGGGGCCATCAACCTGAACGAACCCGACCGGGGCTACGTCGACATCAACGTGAGGACCGTGATGATACATCCGAGCTATGTTAGCTTCAGCAAGTATTACGACATCGCCATCCTGGAGCTGGCGGAGGCGGCGCCCAGGAACGAGATCATAAGACCCGCCTGCCTCAACACCGACACCCGGGATCCGCCGCAGGACGCCAGTCTGTTTGTGGCCGGATGGGGCCAGGTTAACCGCACCAGTAGGTCGACAGTTAGTTCTTCTCAGAAAAGTCTTATCCTTTCGGTGTCCTTGCAGCAAAGGCGCGTTCGACGCTGCTGCTGAGAGCGCCCCTGGAACTGGTGCCGCTGAACAAGTGCAACGAGGCGTTCGCCAACCAGCCCACCTCCTCCAGGTCCCTGAAAATGGGCATCATCGAGTCGCAGATGTGCGCCGCCGACCGGCAGCAGAAGAAGGACGCCTGCCAGGGCGACTCCGGCGGCCCGCTCATCCAGGAGCTGAACATCACCGACAGCATCTACAACATCCAGGGCGTGATCTCGGCGGGAATCGGGTGTGCCAGCGCCACCCCTGGTCTCTACTCCAGGGTGGCCGCCTTCCTCGACTACATCGAGGGTATCGTGTGGCCGGATAACCGCGTCTGACCAAAAAATATCTTGGTTTGAATCTCAGGACTGACTTAAAATAAATGGTTTAGTGAACAATACTAAATATTTATTATTTTTTATTTAAAAATCTATTATTTTCAATTTAAAAACTTTTCAGGGTTGCCAGCCAAAAGCTTAAAGATGTTTGCTTGCAAATCTCTATAAATTCTAAAAAGAAAACTTATTAATTGAATTATTTTATTTTAAACTTATCGTATAAAAATACTATTTTATTTACTTTATAGAATATTTAATATTCTTTATATTTCTGTTCCCCTTTTTATGGCAGCCCTGGCTTTGGCAAATGTCAAAGTTTTGCCGCCTACCTCTTGCCAGCTTGTTCGTAAACAAAGCCCTCTCGCTCACGCTCTCCTAAGCTCTCTGGCGCGCTCTCCCGCTCACCAGCACGGCACTGCCAGTTGAGTGAAAAAATGCCAACGAAAGCTGCTTACTGAGCTTCTCCGGCCAGCTGTTTACCGTTACACAGTGTGATGCTCCTCAAAACGGCCGGCTTACTGCGTGGCAAGCCACCGAAAGAACTCCCACCGCTCTTTCGGCGTTAACGGGACCTGCTTAAATGCCGCCGCCTGTGCATTTTGGAGCTCAGTTGGTCGCGAGCCACCGAACGATAGCCTTCTTCTCCTCCAAAAGGAAGAACCGGAGAACTAAACTCCAAGCCCAGAAACAGAGTGAGAGCGTTCTAAAGAGAGAAGACGGAGACGGAGACGGAGACAGAGTTTCAAAAAACAGTTTTAAATCCAAGTGCGCGTTTCTGCCGATCGAGTACCGTTAGACGTGTTTCTTTAATCGTTTTAGTTATTGTTTTTTAAAATATTTTTTTTCAAGTGCTTAGTGTTTAAAAAGAAACTAAAAAAGAAGAAGAATATCATCCAGAGACTCCCGTTAACTGTTAATGTAAGTTTATTCTTTTGTGTCTCTCTTTTGTGTTACTTTTGGTGATTAAAGAACGGTTTTTATCGCCACTGGAGTACAGTGCCACCCACTAGGTATTGCATCCCGGAATGTGGTGGGAAATTGATTCCGGGGCCACATCTGGTTCTCCGCCGATAACGGTTCTCCTAATGCCATTCAGTTCGATCCATTTCGTGCCCCTCTCCCCCCACTACCCCCACACCTGTCTCTCATAATTTTGTTGGCAATCAGAACAGCAAACAACAGGTGCATGGTTAATGACTCAGGTGGAGGGGGGAAGGGGCAGTAAGGGGGGGGACTATTTTGTATGCAAGTTTCCTGTTTTTTGTTTTGTGACTTTCGGGCCCCTTAAGCCCACTGCGTCTAAGCCAGCTTGACAAACGAGCCAGACCCGGCAGGACACTCGGGTATTACCTTAAATACCCCGACTTGGGCCCAAGTCGCTTCAGTAATCCCGGGATAAGGTCCACCCACCTCCCTCCCTCCCCTCAAAAGGTGACAAGAGCGGCCAGGAATCGGCCAGGAATTCAATTAAGGTTCACTTTTTTTTTATTTTAAATCATTATTAATTGATTGTTTTTTTAGGAGATTTTAGGAGATTAAATATTAACTTGTTTTGTTTAGTTAGTTACTTTAGTATATATATTAAATTAAATCATTGCCACTAAATTAGTTTAAAAAAAGGAGGAAATCATTATTATTTTAGATTCTAAAAAATATTTATATATTTGTTTATCTTTTTCTTTGATTTTCATATTTTTTAAAGTAATAATTAAATAATATTTAACTATCCAAGTTTCTGTTTCTTTAAATTTATTTTTTTTATTAATTCATTAAACTAAGCTATTAAATATTAACGAGGCTATCAAGTGACTTTACATTAAAAATTATTATTATTTACTTTTAGGCTTTAGGTTTTAGCTTTGATTTGCTTTTGATTTTTAAAAATAAAAAAAAAATTACGCAAATCAAACCACTTTTAAAGTCAATTTTTTCTTAGTGATTTTTTAGTTTATTTTTTATTTATTTATTAAACGAAGACCTATTATTATTAGGCCTACTAATTAGTCCTACTATTATTAAACTTTGTTTATCTTTTGTTTAGATTTTCATATTTAAAAATAAAGACATAAAAAATTAGTTTCTAACTGACTTAAACTAAAACTTAAATAGAAAATTATTCAAGATATTGTTAGATATTTTTATTTAGTTTTTTTTTTTATCATTTTTCCTTACTTTTTTGCTTTGATTTTTATATTTTTTAAATAATTTGATTAAATGGCTTAAAAAACTATTAAAAAGGACTTTAAAGAGGTTTATTTTAGTTTCTGTTTTAATTTTTTGAATTAAATCCCTGCTGGATAATAATTATTTACTTAATCTGCGCTTAGTTGTTAGCTTTTATTTAAATCTATTTTTTTAAATATTATTAAAAGTTAAAGATTAAGGCTTACTTTTGGCTTATTTATTTTATTAAATATATTATTATTCTTATTTTGATTTTTTTTAACTAAATCCTTGCCAGAATTACTTAAAATGTTAAAGTATTCGTGTTTTATTATTTTATTTTGCTTTAAACTGGAAAACTCTATTTGAAAACTAAGAAATTGCATAAAATATATTAAATAAAATATTTAAAAAGGGTTTCTAGAAAATTATGCCAACAATTAAAGAAAAAATAAAACATTCCAAAAGTTTTCTTTAGTTTTCTGATTTGAATTTCATATTTTTTTCCAAAGTTTGTTTTCCGGGAATATTTTTTCCATATTTTCTTTCATGATTTAGTATTATTTTTTATTCACTAAAAATATCATTAAAAAACAGTCATTTTTCGCAAAACTCTTCAAGTTTAAAGTTGAAATAAATCTTAAATATTTACAAAAAAAATAAAAACTAAAACTAAAGCCAACCCACAGAATCCCAAAGTTATTAGTCTTCTTCCTCCCCCTCCCTTTTCCATTATTATTTTTTATTTTTTATAGAAAGTTAAACGCAAAATATATTAATTAAAAAAAATAATTAAGAAAATAATTAAGAAATAGTTGGCACTTTCCCAGCCCCCTTCGTTTGGTCAGCGAACTTTGTAGTGAATTTTAAAGGATGTCCTGCAGGACTTCCGGTTCCACTTGCCTTTCTCCGCCTCCCCCCTCCTCCTCCCCTTGGCTAGCTCGTCCTTGGACACTGTGGGTGGGTGGTGTTGGCGGTTAGACGAGTGGCTATAAATGTGACACTAAGTTAATAAATTTATGGCCAAAACACACCCAACACACGTTGGCTGATGGCTGATGGGGGTAGGGGGTAGGGCGTAGGGGGTAGGGGGTAGGGGGGGATGTGCTGCTAATTTCCCTTTGGCCGGACAAGAGGACAAGCGGACAAGTAGGGGTGCACGGCGAGAAATAAATTATAGATCATCCATTTTATCAGATCAGAGGACAACTGGCAAGGGAGGGGGTGCAGTGTGGAGTGGGGTGGAGTGATGACCACCCCCCTTTAATTCCGACAAGTGCTATCCAAACAGAAGAATGATAATAAGCTGGCTGGCATGTTTTTCTTTCAGTGCCCGGAAACGGTGCGTGGGCGAATTAATAATATTTTTATTGGCCGCCTATTTGCCTTTCGCTCGCCGCCCTGTGTTGGGCTTCTGTCCACAACTTGACCCTAAAGTACATGCTTTTATATACTAAACTACATACTAAACTATATACTAAACTATATACTAAACTATGTACTACCTACTGCCTAGATGTCCAGGCCTGTTTTAATTGAAAAAGGTCTACTAGAAGCAAACTTTACCCTTTTTTTTATAAAAAAAATTAAATCAAAATTAAAAATAATAGATTTTAGAGACAGGGACAATAGTTCACAAAGGCTGAGCTTGTTTAGTAACAGACTAAGACCTAAAAAACAGTTACTACTCCAACTACTACTTACTACTTACTAGTACGAAGTGTTAGAACTAGTATTAGTATTAGGACTAGTACTAGTTCGAAGTGTTAGAACTAGTATTAGTATTAGGACTAGTATTAGTACGAAGTATTAGTATTAGGAGTGCGTTACTACTTCTCTACTATTAGCTAAAACCTTTTTTTACCAATTCCATAGCTTCTCAGTAGCTTTTAAATAATTTATTTTAAATAATTACTAAATACTTTATAATAATTCAACAATTATTAAATAATTACATTCTTTTCTTAATTTCCTCTTAAAAATATCAAAAATTGTGTGTTTTGTTGAAGATTTTAGATTATTTTTACTTGATTTTTAATAAAAACACATATTTAATAATTAAAAAAACCTATTAATGATTAAAACTAACTAAAAAAGTAACTAAAAACAAATAACTTGAAGAAAACCAAAGACTAGAAGACTTTTCAACCATCTTTTTATTGACTTTTGTTCATAATTTCCCTTTGAAACCCATTTTCAAATAACAAAGCCTGCTTTTAGGCTCTTAGGAAAGTGATTTCAAATCTCCAAAGCTTCAACCACCCACTTGATTTGTTGGCTTTTTAATTCTATTAATTCTATTCTATTTTCCAACTAAACTTTTATAAAAACAATGATTTTTAACATTTAAGGTATACTCTAAGGCTCTCAAAAAGGAGATTTCAAATCTCCCAAGACCATTCTTGCTTTTTTTTATAATTTTTATACTTTTTGTCCATGTTTTTAATTTTTTTTATAAAAGCTTAATCCAGAAATTGATTTTTAACTTCAAAGAGCCTACGTTTAAGCTCTTAATTGTTTATTTTTTAACTAAAATATTATTTTTTTATTATTTTCTGGAAAAAAAAACTCCTATTTCAAGACTCGCAAGCTTTAGATTTATTTCCAAGCCTGTTTTTTTCTCAAAACTCATTCCAAAAAGCGATTTAAAATCTTAAAAAATATGCTAAGCACTGTTGGCATTTATTTGGAAGCCAAGTAGAGCACTCCCCCCCCTAACTCAGGCACTGCCGCCTCATCAGGTGCCACAGTGGCCTGTTTATGATCGACAGGAGGAGATAAAAGGCGTTTTAAAGGTCACAGCTGCCGGTGGGGATGGAACAACAAATTGCGCTTTTTATTCCTCAGAGCACTCATTACGACGTGCCAAGGGGGCCTCTCCATTCAAAATTCATATTTTCACAAAATAGCCAAAAAAAAGGGGGCTCTACTTTTCGGGAGAGTGAGGGAGTGAGAGATGCAACCGTTTCATTTTCATTCGCAGCTTAATCCTGTTGAATGTCCTGGCTGCCTGGCTTCCACCTGAGCGCCCCCAGAGCCCCCAACAATGTCCTGCCAGTGTCCTGCCAGCAATTGCTCAAAAGGAAAGCCGACTTAAGCGATGATTTCTGCGATTTCTGCGATGTTCCTGGGATGTGTTGTGCCTCGGAATGCAGCAATAAAAGGGCCGAGATGGCTTTGGAATCCTCTCCAGATGCTGGCAGGGGAAACTAAGCAGCTAATGGCGTTAGTTACTTAGTCTACTCCACCCTCCCCCTCCCCCTAGCCCTCCCCCTAGCCCCTCTCCTGCCCATAAATTCAAACACAAAAGTTCATTTCGGCGTAAATCTTCTCGAAAATCTCTCATTTCGGCAGCCAAGCGAGAGGAGTTTCGGGCGGAGATTACTGGCTCGAAGTGCGACATACCCTGGGATTAGGGGGGGCTCTAGTTTTAAGCTCTATTAAGTGGGCTTTAAGGGGTAGGGAGGTTTGAGTTATAGTGCCTTGAAGGAGGGGAGCTTCTGGTCCTAGTCCTAGTCCTAGTTTCCTTTAAAAAAATTAACAAAAATTAAAAAAAAATTAATTAAAAACTAGAGTTCAAGTCCTGAAGTCCTGAAGTCCTGCAGTCCTGCAGTCTTTAGTTTCTAGAACCGGAAATGACTCTGCTGACTATCCTGGCATGTGGAGGAGGAGGAGGGTTTCCTCGCAGTGCCATCGCTACTCCTCCTCCTGCTCCTCCTCCTCCTCCTCCCCCCCCCACAGCCCCACAACAACAAACGGCATACATAATAAACGAGGGAGGGGGTGGGCCAGCAAGGACCTCCCAGTCGGGGCAGACGCATTCCTGCCACTTAACTCTGATAAAGAATCAGCTGAACTCGCCACTCTCACGTTAGACATAATTTTTGCTTTTTCTTTATTTTATTTTTATTTTTATTTTTATTTTCTTTTTTTTTTGATACATATGTCAGTGTTATGTTTCTTTCTCTTTCTGTTTGTGTTACACTTTTTGTTGCTCTTTCTTGGGGCTTTCCTTAATCTTTTTCTTTTTTTTCTTTCTCCTTTTCTTGTCTCATTTTTTCCTTTTCCTCTTTTTTTTTCCCTTTTTGGCTGAAAGGTCGTTGACAATGGCACTGGAAAACTCGGAACTGGCAACTCGAAAGGGAAATTTATGGTCGGGCATTAAAAGAAAATTTAATCGATTCCCCTCGACTCGGGCCTAGCACGTGTGTGTGTGTGTGTGTGTGCGAGTGTGTGTGATATGCCATTTCCCATTTTCCCCACTTAACCAATTTCCATACGCCTCCTCCTGTCTTTGTTAGAAAACTGTGAGAAATTTGACCAAAATTAGACCTTTTTGTAATTAGACCAAAAAGATTCGACTTTAAAATTAGACTCTTAAATCTTTACTTTTTTTGTTATAATTCTTTAAGTCTTTAAAAAAGGGTGGCCCCTTTTATAAGGACTATGTGTTGTTTTTTATAGAAAAAAACGTGAAAACTGATAACCTTTTCTTACAATCATTACAAATTATTACAAATTATTAGTTTAAAGTCGAAATTCTTAAATATTTCCTCTTTTTTTTTAATATAATTCCCATATATAAACTTGTTTAACAAAAAAGTCTACCAATTAAGACAAAATATTAAAAAAAACCTATAAATCTTTGCTCCTTTTTGTTATAATTCCCGACTAGTATTTTTTTTCACTAAAAAACCGTTGAAGAAGTGAAAGATTATGCTTTTTTTTAGATCTTTTCCTTCTAATTCCTACAATTTTTACAAAATATTACAAATAAGAGTCTTAGCACTCAAAAATCTCCTTTTTTGTTATAATTCCCAACTAACTCCTCCTTTGACTTCAAAGTCCTTAAAAAAAGGAAAAGTTGTACTTTTCAAGCCCTTTTCTATCCATTAAAGACATCTACGAGTCTTAGCTTGACTCTCAAACAGTTAAAATAATAAAATCTGTTAAAAAAACTCTTTAAAAAACTGTCCACTACCCGATTTCTTGGAGTGTAACCCCTTCGCTGCCAATCTGTTCCTGTTACCATTTCCATTTGGTTTTTTGGGCAAACAGCGGCGCGTGCTTCCGACTGCATACGGGGAGGTGGCTCTCCCTTGGCCCTAATTTCCTCCCTGCCGCCTCCCCCCTGGAAACCTGAAACACGCATCGTAAAGCCCCCACCCCGCAGGTCCTGTCACGTCCTGCGCCTGCCGTATGGATTTCCTTAATGAAAGCGCCAAAAGAAAAACACTGGGAAGCAGAGTCGAAAGTTCCGAAGAAGCGGCCTCCCAGCCATGGGTGGGGTGGCCATGGGGGGGGTGCAAAACGAAAGAGGGAAAACAATGCGTAAATTATTTTGCAGCTTTGTTGTCGTACTTGATGTTTGAATGCCTGTTGCTGTTTCCACTGCCCCGCTCTGTGGCATGTAATTAAAAATGTTGTCACGGTCGCCGGAATCAGAGGGGGAGAAGCAGTGGAAGCGGTGGCAACTCTGGCAGTGACGTGGCCCGTTAAAACATGGCCAAGTTGGAGCTGGGGGCTGTATGTGGTTAGCATAATTGTTCTAATTCCTCTTCCTTCGTTCTCTTCTCAAATATCATACTCCCCCCCCCCGATTATCATAAATCAAGAGATCATGGCTTGAAGAGAGTGTTTCTTACGGGGCTTATACCCTATGTCTGTCCTTTTCCTTCTCAAAGCTCGCCCTGCTATGGTGAGTCTTGTTTCTCTCCCTGTCTTCCTTCTTTGTGGTGGGAAGAAGACTCTCTCTCTCTCTGGGCCATAATCCGTTAGGCCATCAAAGATCAATTGTATTTTTAAGAGAGTTCAAGAGAGGGTCATTAAAGAGAGTCTTTCTACTCAGAAAGTGAAAGAGAAGGTATCATAGATGGTCTAAAAACTCTACAAAAAAGAGTGATTTTGTTGTTTTTTTTATAACTTATTACTTATTTTTATATTCCCATAATATCCCAACACCTCCCTGGAACGTGCTCCCACGATCACCTCCCAGCTGGCTGACAAAAGCTGATTAGCCCGAAAGCGCTGCGCTGCACAGTCTCCGCCATAAATCAGCGCCCCTGTTGTCGATTACGTGGGAGCTGTACTTTCCGGCATTCCATCAGCAAATTGCAAAAAAAAAAAAAACAAAAAACACAAAAACTCGCCATAAAACCCGAAGGGGGAAGCGGCTCTGCCAGCTAATGGCCATAACAGGGCCCATAATCTTCTTATTAGAAGAAGAGAGCTTTCCGGGAGAGTTTCTTAATTTCCATTTTTTATTCATATTTTTTTTATATTTTTTTTTTGAGGCGAAAAAGAGCCTTTAAGGAATGTCATTATTTGATGAAAAAATAATTCTGATTTAAAATGTCTGGAGAACCTTTTCCTTTCTCTCTTTTCTCTTCTCTTCAAGTGTTAAGTGCCCGGACTAAGAGAACCTTTCTAATTCAATTATTTGCTGGAATAAAAAATTATAATAATTATAATTAATAAAAAAAAAAAGGAGAAAAGGAAGAAAATGTGTCACAGATGCCTTTCATCTGAGGGAGACTTGGCTGGCTGTCAATTAGAGGCCTCCACCTTGCCGCCGAATCAAGCCTTTTAAAATCGACAGGCCACGCCCTCTTTTGGCCAGGCCACCCTCTGACCACTCCCCCCGCCCCTCCTCTACTCCCCCGCCAACTGAACTCATTAAAGTTAATGAACAACGAGCCGTGGCCAGTCGCTCTTGATGGGCTTAAAGGCGACTCGTCTAGAATCTAATCAGGTTCCACTGTACAGTGGAGCTCCCCCTGCCTTCGGTCAACGGTAAATTAAGCTTATTAGATTATAATTGAAACAGAACCCGTTGCCCCAAAAAGCCAAAAAGGCTAAAATCAAGGGGAACAGAAATTGTTTAATTGACTTCCGAGTATTTTTCGTTCTTGGCTTAGTGACTGATTAGTGAGTTTTGGTTAAAGGTTACGAGTTATATTAAATATTTAGTCTAAAAGGCTGGAAAATGCATTTTTCTCTTAAGAAGAGACTTCTAAAGTTAAAGAGAAAAAGAGAGCAGGGGGCTCTTAGCTCTGAGATCAGAGATCGGAGAGTTGGGTTTCGGGGAATTTTCATTTAAAGTCCTTAAAAAGCCTACACTAGAGTTAATATTTAAACTTAATATTTAATTAAACTAATTTTAGGCAAAAATATAATTAATTTTTAAGAAAAAAGCCACCAAGGCCCTTTTTTCCTTATATATTTTTCAAATCTTAAAAATAATTAACAAAAATTATCCCTTAATTAATATTCATTAAAAAATGCCCAAAAAATGCTAATTTTGTAATTAAATCTCTTTAGTTTCCCGGAAAATTCAACCAAAAAGCCGAAAACTGGAACTTTGGAATTGGAAACGGGGCGGATACTTGATTCGAGTTGGCTTTTCTTTTTTGTCGTCTTTTTTTTTTTTTATTGTCCGGAACCAGAAGCCTTTTTGTCAGCCATTCAGGACCTCCTTAGGGGGAGGGGAGAGGAGCAGGTGTAAGATTCGACCACAACAGAGGGGGGGTGGGGGTTAAGGAAGCCAGAAAAGTTCACCGCACGCGCCGTCTGTCCTGAAGTTCGTCAATAGTCGGGTCACGCGTATGGCGGCCGGGGGAAAGGGTTGCCCAATTATGCAGGGTTGCCACCAGCCATTCATTTTTCCAGACTCTGACTTTTTTAATTTTGGAAATTGTTTGGAAATGGCCGACAAGGTGAGGCTTTAAATGGAATTGCACCTTTCCCGAATGCGTTCATAGTTCCATTTCCTTTTTGCTTTTTTCTGTTTTTTTATGCAAATGTGCGAATGCTCTCAGCCGAGTCTTTTGTTGACAAAAAAAGTGAAAAAAAATGAAAATAAAAAGCCCATGGCCCGCCTCGTAAACAATGTCAGACTCTCTGCTCCCATTTCTTGAATAAAAAATAGAGAATGCGGGTTCAAGGATTCCAGAAGCTGTGAACTCGAACAAAGAGAGGGAGGGGGGGGGAAATCCAAGTCAAGGCGAAAGGCGAAAGGCGAAAGGCAGGGAGGAGGTCAAGAGTCGCTCCCCAGATCCTGTGCAACCTTTGACCCCCTTTTAGTTTCGCTTTTTTTTTTTTTTTTGCCACAAAACCACAAAAATGCAGTTTCTCTTTTTGGGATAAACGGATTTTCTTTAAAGGGATTTATTTTCGATGCAGGCAGGAGGGGGGGGGGAGTTGGGGGAAGTCCTTCCTCTCTCCACTGACCCTCCACAAATCTCCATTTAAAATTTTTGCACTAATTTGCAATTAGGAAACTTTTCAGGGAGTCCTGCCCTCCCAGTTGTGCTCTTTGGTCCTTGGGGCACTTCTTGGTCCCTCCCCTAAACCGTTATTGAATTCCTCTTGCCAAAAAATCAAAAGAAAAAATGAAAGAAACAAAGAAAAGAGAAAAAATACCTCCAGTCCCATCAAGATCAATCATACGCACCGTTACACATCCCGACTGTCAACACAAGCCGCCATTTTGGGACTATTTTGGGGACATTTTAATTGGAAATTGTTTAAAAATATATGTAGGTCACGGTTTTAAATAAAAAATGCAAAGAAATATAATTATTATTTTAACAATTATAAAAAATTAAGATTAGAACTAAGATTTTAGAAACTTTTAGGAAAAGAAAGGTTTCATTTTTAATTATTTTTAAAAATATTTTATTCCTTAAATTTATTCCTTATTTATTAAAAAATAGAAAAAACTAACTAAAACAATTACTGAAAAGCATAAATTATTTATAAATCTTAAAAAAAAAATAGAGAAAAGTCTACAAAGATGATAGGATTGTGGGAAATAATACAAAAAAATAGAAAATATTCCAACCGAGACGCCACAGGCCATTGCCCAAAATCAATGTGTCCCACTTGGGATTTTATTTTTTTTTCTATTTTTTTGATTTTTTCCGGGAATTTCTGCAAGCATTCCCAGTTACCAGCAACCAGTTACCAGTTACCATTACCGTTATGTACCGTTAGGTTGGGGAAATATTCCGTCGAGCAGTCAAGTTGCTTTGAAAATTTTTGTTGCTATTGACAATTGGTTGAGGGGGGGGGGAGTGAGGAGGTGGGCGGTGGGCGGTGATGTCTTGCAAATTGCAGCAAAGGGAGTAAGAGAAAAAGAAAGAGAGGGAGAGGGAGAGGGAGAGAGAGTGGGAGAGAGCCGAGTCAATGACCGAAGGCGAGTTGCAGGGCCCCTTGCTCCCAAAGGGGGCGGAGTGTGCCCATGGGTGGGCAGTCAACGCCTTCAGACACACACACACACACACACAGAGGCACACTTGCAGGACTGACTTTGGCAGGACTCTCAGGCAAATGGTCTTTGACTGCAAACTCAAGTAGAAACTTGTCAATTCCTTCCGCCCCGCAGAGCGCCTTCTCACCCACCCCCAGGACCCCCCCTCAGTGCAGGCCATCCATCCAGGCGCCCTCGTCCTTCATCCTTCGTCCTGGCCGGCGCTCCTTGCGCTTTTGTAGTTGTCTTGTTCGAACTGCCAGCCATCTCAGCCACCCAGCCACCCAGCCAGCCAAAGTAGCAAAATCGAATAAAAGCAACGACAGGGACAGCGACAAGGACGATAACAGCCCGGAGCTATCCTCGATAAGGCCGAAGTGTTAATACTCTAATCAGGTCCTGGCTGGCCAAGGGCTGGCTCAGACATGACACGACGTACTGGGGCTTGGGCCCAGACTGGCCTGTGAAGAGAGTTCGAAAGAGAGAGGGGACTTTTTAATTGTTTCAAGGGAATTTTTACAAAAATACTGATTTCTTTTGGAATAAAACAAGGATATTTTTTATTAAAAATAAGTGTCATAATAATTTTAAAAATTAATAACATAAAAATATTAATTCAAGTCTTAAATATTAAATAGTTTTCTTAGGCTTTTGTGACATTTTTTAATAATAATTTCCAAAATAAAAGATTTTCAGGGAAAGGGCTTTCCTGTTTAAGTTACAAAAAGTATATTTAAAAAATAAATAGCTACTAAAACCAAGTAATTATTAATTTTTTAAGGCAAGCTCAATATTCTTTTATAAAAAACATAATTTTTTATTTAAACTGAAATATGATTTGCATCCTTCAGAGACTCCTTTCATAGTTTTGGATGTCATCTTCCCCGAACAAGGACCGCTAGGGGGGTGGCAGGGGGGATGAGAAGAGTTAGGGGGGAGCTTGGAAAATCGATGGTGAAAACCGCTTAAGAAGTTGCAAGTTTTGTTGGGAAAACTGCCGGAGCTGATTAGCCAACGGCTTGCGAAATCAATTTCCGCTTGGAGTTTTGGTCCTGAAAGGAGGTCCTGGCTGGTGGCTGGAGGAGTGCCAGAAGGAGTAGCAATTACGCTGAGTGCCGCGTGGCTTGGCGAGTCATTGAATTATCCATTCAACCGTTCAGTCAGGCATTCCTCCATTTAGTCCCAAAACCCAAAAAAAGAAGAGAAAACATCCCAATCCGACATGCACAAAAGTATGCAATTATTTGCACGCTTCGCCCTCTCTTAGGGTGAGGAAGGAAGGAAGGAAGGAAGGAAGGGAGAGAGCCCCCTCCTCGGAATAACTGTTGCTCGCTCTCCCCGAGACAATGGAGACAATCGCCAATGGCCCGAGCACCGTTACACGCCAATATGATTGATTCAATTAAACTAATTACCCCCCCCTCTGACGAGGGGTAATGCGCTTCCGCAACTCGACTTCCGATTTCCGATTTCCCATTTCCGATCGAAGAGCATCGCAATGCGCAATAATTAAATAATTGCGCAATTATTTCGTAAATAAAGGGGGGCTCTAGTGTCATTAGGAATGCCATGAATACGGAATCACAGCCATCGATCCGTGGGGGGAGTGGTCCGTGTCCAGGATATGCAGACGCTTCGCCACGTCCTGAAGGACCTTTACTTCCAGGGAGGTACTTTTTTTTTATGGAAACATAAAGTGGAGAGTGATTTCTTCTTCTTTTATTGTCGGGAAATATTTTTCCATTACTTTTTTCATTTTTATTTATTTTTTTTATTCTTCAATCTATTTTTATTTAGTTTTTTATTTTATAATCAAGAGAAGTAATAAGTTTTAAGAGAAAAAATAGGGTTTCCAAGTCTCTTTTTTTTAATATTTTAAAATTCATAAAATTAAATATTCCCATATTTTTTTTATTCATATTTTTTAAGCAAAAAAACTTGCCAACTTCCGGAAAAAATACAATAAACTTTCTCTCTTTTTTTATTTGCTTTTTGTGTTTGTTTTTGTTTACAAAGTAACGGCAACTGGCTTATCAATTTCCATGTTCCCTCCCCCCACCCCCCCAGAGCCATTATCCTTCATGCCATATACCTTTTTTGTGTGTTTATTTTCCAACTGGCAGCCATAATCAGTCAATGCCGCATCGCACCAGTTGGCCAAAAAAGAGCAAAAGGTAGCCGTTAAGGGGGGGCTAAGAGAGGGGGCCAGGAGCCGGTTGAGAGGGGTCTGGGGAAGGGAGACTGTAAAAAGCCTGATAAAAGTTTCCAAGTGAAGAGAGTCTGGTTGTCCTCTCCCTCTCCCTCTGCCACTGCCTCTGCTGGCTGCTAATTTATGGACGCACCCGATTCGAAGATTCGAAAGTTTGTGGCGTTTTTATTTATTTTTTGGTTGTCACTGGGAGGAATTATATAATTATTAATTAAGTATAACATTTAAAAAGATTATAATGATTTTTAGATATAAAAAAAATTACATTTTTTTTTTAAGAGAAAAAGTGAAAGGATTAATGGTAGTTCTAGTTCTCTCTTAAAAGAGAGATTTTTTAAAAGAAAAATATAAAAAGACTTGACAAATTATATATTAAATTAATTTAATTAGTTAAAATATTAAATATTAAAATAAAAGCCTTAAAAAAGAACTATTTCTTAAAGAAATCTAAGAAAATATTATTCCCAGTGATTATTAATTTATTTATAATTATTTTAATACTTTTTTTTTAGAATGTAATACTATATATAGTCTTTAGTATATTTTTCTCTCAGTGTAGCTGGTGAAAATGTATACCGTTCTTCCATCCGCCATTGAGAGCTACCGCTGCCTCGTTCTACATGACAAATTTTTATGGCCAAATAATTTGACTTTCTCTCTCGTTGATTTTATGGCCTAAAGGGGGCGTACGTGGGCGCTGGGGCTCTGGGGCGTTGGGGCGTGGCTGGCTATCAAAATCATTTGTTTGCTAATTAAATACACTTGCTCAGCCGCCGAACGTTGCGTGTTGATGAGCGATTAACTCGCGAAAGGACTCCGGGGTGCACAGGATACAGGATGTGTTTGGAATGGTAGTCCTTTTTGGCAGCAGGTGTCCTGGCGGGATGAACAGAAGAAGGAGGAGGAATTATTTAAAATTCACAAAATGGCTAATAAAGAAGCGCAGGCAGCGCAGAATGCCAACTAATCGGGAAATTGAACTGGAAAAGTATTTAATTCCGATTTATGGCTTCAGTTTCGCCAGCTCTTTAATTATTTAAAAGTTGTAAGAGAATTTGAGTTTTGGTTGCATTTGGTTAACGGTATTCGGGTGGAGAGGAGAGTACAAAGAGTTAAGATAGTAGATCAGAGTACTCTTCGATCTCTTTAAATATCAATTACTTATATTACTCTTTACTCTTCTTTGATTAGTTTTTGGTTATTTAAAGGATTTAAGAGAGCTTAGAATAGAGAGAATCAAATAAAGTTTGGCTTTAGTTAACGGTATTCAACTAGGGAGGAGGGTACAAAGTAAAGAGTTAAGAGAGTATATGGCTTATAGATCAGATTACTTATATTACTCTTTACTTTTTTTTTTATTAGTTTTTAGTTATTTAAAGGATTTAAGAGAGCTTAGAATAGAGAGAATCAATTGAAGTTCGGCTTTGGTTAACGGTATTCAGGTAGAGAGGAGAGTACCAAGTAAAGAGTGAAGAGAGTATATGGCTTATAGATCAGAGTACTCTTTCTCTTTAATTATCAATTACTTATATTACTCTTTACTCTTTTTTGATTAGTTTTTGGTTATTGAAAAGATTTAAGAGAGCTTAGAATAGAGAGAATCAATTGAAGTTCGGCTTTGGTTAACGGTATTCAGGTAGAGAGGAGAGTACCAAGTATAGAGTGAAGAGTTAAGAGAATATGCAGCTTATAGACCATCACAGTACTCTTCGATCTCCCCTCTCTGGCACTTTAATTGGAAGTCAGCAGTTGCAACTCGAACCAAGGCCAAGGTCACCCGATATCGTATACGCATCTATTTGAATTTTATTCAAAATGTAAATAATTCTCTGTCCGATGGGGGGGAAAGAGAGAGAGAGAGAGACAGAGAGAGAGACAGAGACAGATTGCACTTTAATTAAATGGAATCGCTAAAGCGGACATTTCTGGTCCAGGGATTTGCATTCTTGGCCTCCAGGAGCCTCCTGCCCCGCTACCCTCCTTAGGCCCTTTGACCACAAACTCCTTCAGTCTGGCACTCCATAAGGATATTTCTGTACACATCCTTCAGACACATCGGGGGCACTCGAACATGGCATTTAATTTAGCGTCGCTTAATTAGGAAAGTTTTGTGAAAAGACGACGACGCCGATTTGGTGTTGAACAGGCCATAAATAGGGGGGGGCAGGAGGGGGTGTCCTGGCCCAGGACCTTGAGCAAAGCTGTTGCCTGTCGCTTCTGTCGCTTGTGGCTGTCGCTTGTTAGACGCCTTGTTGTTGTCCTTGTTCGCGCTTCGCTGGGCCAGCGAGGGAATCAGTATTAATTACTCTGGACTCTGGGACATGTGGGAATTAACCAACACTGGCCATGTCCGTATGTCCGCTTGTCCGCTTGTCCGCTATGAAAAACCAAAACAAATGAGGAAGTAAACGTGCCAGGACTAGGGTTTATGGTCTAGCTTTGTTTTGTAGACTTTTTCTTAAAGGTTTCTGGTACTTTTTTTGGGGAATATGACTTGTCCGTCTGTCCGTCTGTCCGTTAGATGATCTCCTTCCTTCAACTTTTCCCCAAATTTGTCGCCTCTTGGTCCCAAAAGTGCTCGGGAGGAGTAGAAGGGGAGGCCAGAATCAAAATCAAAAGCCAAGGGATCAGGCCAGAGGGAAGCTAAGGTCTAAAGTCAAAGCTGAATCCAAAGCCACAGCCCGCAACCCACAATGCGCTGTCTATCAACATTTTAAGCTAATTAGCGCACAGGGAATGATAGGACACAGATGGGCATGGGCATGGGCGTGGGCGTGGAAGGGGGCGTGAAAAGGGGGCTCTGGGTCTGTGTGGCAGAACATCAAATGTGGCAAGCAGTGGCGCAAAATAATTTTATAACTCGGCAAGCGACTAATTGACGAATGGATGAAATGCTCAAATTCCCAACTCACGGAGGCACTGACAGAAAATACTAAATGGTACTAGATAATACTAGATAGATGCTGGTATTTAAAAAAAAATACTAACCAGCTTAGAGGCAAGAAATAATGAGATTTGAAAGACTCTTGCAGGAAGAAGTTTGCTCTAAAGTGTCCGTGTGTCCGCTTGTCCGCTCTGTCCGCTCTGTCCTCTCTCTCCCTCTCTCCTTAGTCCCCCTTTCTGGCAACAAGTGCCTCCCTGCCTCATTATTTATTATCCTGGCGATTAAAACTCGGCTTAGCCTTAGCTCCCAGCCCCACAAAAAAATGAAAAATAATCGGAGTGGAACCCATTGCTGCACTGCACCACTGCAGCCCTGCAGCCCTGCAATGCCTCCCCTCCCTTGGGAGCGCCCTCTATAGTGCTCGCACACAGGGATATGGTGCTGGGAGGGGGGGACTCATGTGGCCCATGGCCCATGAATCATTTAGGAGCATATAATGGACTCTGACACACTGCTAGACACTGCTTTCCCGCCGGGAGGAGGGCCAGGATCGGAGGAGGAAGGAAGCGGAGGAGCGTATCGGGAATTGGCGCCCAAAACTGGGCCGCACATGTGAACGCAGATAAAGCTGTCGAGGGCAAGAAACTGGCAATGTTTGGAGGGAGGGGCCATGCCAAATGGCATGTTGAAACAAAATTAGGCTCACCAACAGTTGTTGTTGTTGTTACAACTACTGCTACTACTACTATTGTTGTTGTTGTTGTTGTTGTGTTGCACGGGTCATCAAACCAAGACGGCAGAACTGCAACTGCACTGGGGCGCCATATAGGGTGTCCTGGTTTCAGGATATTATTTATTCAAGACTCAAAAAAAGTCATATAATTGGTAGAAAAAAATAATAAAAAAAGGGGGGCTTAAGGGGTTTCTTTATTAAGTTTTCAATGAAAAAAAATTAAGATTTTATAATTATTATTACAAAAAATATAACGATTTAAGCTTTATGTCTAAAAAAAAATACTATTAAATACTACAAAAAATATACAGTATTTTACGGTATTTTTTACAAAGAATCTTAATTTTAAACATACATGCGGTATTTATTGAAATATTTAGTAGTTTAAGGTAGCATTATAGTATAATAGTATTATATAGGTTAGAGTTATAGTATAGTATACATTTTACAGTATTTTTTGCCATAATTCTTATAAGATACTACAAATTACTAAATAAGTTATTTAAGTAGTATATTTTATAGTATTTTACTGTACATTTTTCTAAAAAGAATCTTAAAATAATTCATCAGAAGAGCCTTCTTCATCAGCAAACTTTAAAAAATTATTCTTGTAAAATACCATTAAATACTAAATGAGGTATTTACAATGTACTTATACAGTAGTTTAGTGTAGTATTATAGTATAGTAGTATTATATTGGGTAAAGGATATAGTTATAGTATAGTTATAGTAAGAATCTTAAAAAAATTAATCAGAAGATACTACTATTTTATTAATTTATTTTAGGAATTTAAGTAGTATTTAGTATATTTTTTTGAAAGAAATTGAAAAATAATTAATCAGAAAAGCCTTCTTCATCAGAAAAATGTAAACATAATTTTTTGTAAAATACTATAAAATACTAAATGAGGTGTTTAATTGTTTATATGCTTTATAAAGTATTTTACAGTATTTTGCAGTATATTTTGTTACTAAATGAAGTAGGGCTAGTAAGGGAAGCTAAGTAACTAAGTAAGAAAAGTATTACATAAGCTTTTTATGTATCTAGTATTTTTTTTATTTATGTGTAGTTGTATATAGTATTTTATACAGTATTTTACAGTATATTTTGGTCCTCAGAAACCTGAAATTGTTCCTCAGAAAGCCCTAGTTTTGAAAACAGAAACCAAAGTAGAACCTTAAATACTTTTTTAAAATTTAAAGAAATATTTAAACCTGATGGTTTCGAACTATGTGCTTAGTGAACATGTCTAATCTTGTCTGAAACACTTGGCACCCAGAATTAATACCAAAATTGTGAAAAAAAAATCAATCTTAAGCCCAAACACCTCTAAAGGTAATTGAATTTTGGCTTCAAGGAGCAGGAAACCTATTTGGAATCTGATTAGAGGGACTTTTGAAGGGTTTTGTGTCCTTAATGGCCGCCATTTTGTTTTATTCGATTGCCGCCCCAGGAGTGGGAGGATTCTTCCAGGAAATTAAGCGCTACCGGCTCTGGAAGAGAGTGGGTCGTCCCTCGACGCCTCCACAGCCAGCGGTTTCAATTATCCTTTCTGGTCTCTCCAGAAGGGAGCTCTCAAGGACACCCTGTCTCTCTTGTTTTGTTTTGGCGGGAAATGCTTTTTATTTCCTTATTTCCAGAGACGCTGTGGTGGCAGCCACAGCGGCAAGTGAAGAAAAATTAGCAACAATAAATTGAACGGAAGTTGCTCCTCAAATTGAAAGGAAAAAAGGGGAGGAGGAAGCGGCAGGACCGGAAGTGAGGGATTAGGGCGGCAGGAGGGGCAGGCGTGGCATGTTTGTCTGTGGTTGCCACTGCCACTGCGGCCATACGGTCAACATACGTGCCTCGTTCTCCACAAGTCCTTCGTCCTTCGTCCTTTGTTTTCCTTTCGCCCCGCCAGCTGTCTAGATTGAAATTCCAGACCTGAACCTGAGCCCAGTCCCCCCCTCCCTGACACCTTCCGCTCCTACACTGCAACTAAAAAGGGAATGGAACTCAAAGCAAATATCAAGTATACGCCATGTTTGCCAAATTCTTGTCGGTGTGTCGGCATGTGTGTCTGTGTGTGTGTGTGTGTGTCTCCTCTCGACTGTCGCTGCATACAGATTTTCAATTTCCATATCGTGCCGCCTGTCTGCAGGCTGCAGGACTCCCCCCCCCCATTCGCCAATTTCCGTTCCAAATGGCCCAACAAAGGATAACAGAACAGCAACCGCATCTACCATCCACAACAACAAGCAACAACAAGCAACAAAAAGCAACAAACAACTTGCAACAAACCAAAACAATAAGAAAGCAAAACAATGGATCGGCTGGCAAATAAATGAATTAACTGGAAACTGTCATTCCGTAGCTACCAGTCGGGCGACAAAGGTGCCTTGTGCAAGGACAACGCCAAGGACATCGGCCTATCGTTCTCTCCCAAATTGCAGATTCCTGGAATTCTACAAATAGGAGGATGGGAGGCCTGGCCAATGGCATTCTGGTACAAAAACCTAATTAAGATTCACTTTTCCCCCAAAAACTTTCATTCAAACTGTGATGTCAGGGTGGGAAGCTCTTAGGAGTCCATAGTTCTTGGACAAAAGTCAAGAAATGTTATTTTTTTAACAGAAGTTATGAGAAAAAGAGTTAAGAACTTAAAAAAATACCAATAATGGAGTCTATAATGCAGTTAGTAGGCTTCCAAGGTCTAGGTTTCTAAATCTTTCGATTAAAATCCATGAAACTCTCCCAAGATAGATGCTGACTTGAGTTCTAGGATCTAAATACTATCTATACTAGGTACTATACTTTGGATATCTTCTATATCCTAGTCTTGGGATTAGTGTAGTGTACTGGAAGAACCTTCTTTCAATGGAAGAATGATTTAAAAAGCCTCTAAAAATTAGGAGTTAGAGGTGGAAAGCAATATTTACTTTTCCAAACAAGTATCTGAAGTATCTGAAGTATCTGAAGTATCTAAGTACCGAGTTCCTTTATATTTTAGTCATTAGGATTTAGTTAGTAGCTTTCTGAAGATCTCTTCCGATAAAAGGCCAGAGGTGACTCGCTTAAAAAGCTTAACTACAGCCATAAGCATCCAAAGATGGCTTAAAATATCTCAGAATATTAAATCTTAGAAGAAGTCAGTGGAATATTGATGAAAAAATGACAAGAGATTAGTTTTTCCATAAAAGAAGGAATAGAAGAAGTAAAAAAGTGATAAACCCTTAAAGAATTTAGCTAGTTGGATTATTAGTTGGATTATTTTAAGAAATTATTATTTATTATAAGACAGATAGTAGGTCCTTGAAGAGCTTCTTCTTTTAAATTAAAGATAACTCGCTTAAAAGTATTCATATTTTAAGAAGAATTCTTTTTAGAAGAATAGCCAATAGAATAATCTAATAGCATAGCGTCTTAAGCATCTCCAAGCATCTCCAAGCATCTCCAAGCATCTAAGAACGTGACGAAAACACTTCTTAAAGGGAATTTTGATAAAAAGAAACTCTTAAACGGAAAAGTTTAAACACAGAAAGTGGAAAACCATATTGGCCTCTAAAAAAGGCCTCTATTGGTGGCCATTGGTGGCCATTGATTCCCAACTATGTTGTTTGTGGATGCCCTTGCCATTGGGTTCAGGGAGCTTGGGTTCAGGATGCCGCGATCGCAAGTTGGTGCCACGGCCTCATGTTGCATCCAGGGCAGGGTCAGCGATTTATTAACTAATTAGTATTATTGTTAGTATTAGTATTTGACATTTTAAGTGTTAGCTTGCGAGTATCGAAGATCCAGCCTCAGTAGCCCAGCAAGGTGGCCATGACACTTTGTTTCGTCACCTGTCAGAACAGAAAATGCGAGCTGGTGAGCCCCGGGAGCGAGAGCCTCATTTCTAATCCCAACGTCGAGCAGTCGAGATCAAAAAAGTTAAAATAGAAAAAATTTAACAAAAATTCAAAGTGGAAAAATAGGAAAATAATTTTAAGATTTTGGCATTTTTGTTTTTGGATAAAAAGTAGAGGCGACAACTCTGCCACTTTTGTAGATTTTATTTTTTGAAAAAATAATTCAAAGCCAAGAAATGAGCAACGCCGAGGGCTCCGACCTGCAGGAGGCGTGGCTGGGGGCGGCCGTCGTGGTGGAGGTCCTGATGCTGGCCGGCGGGAGGCCCATGTCCGTCTCCCAGATCGCCCGGGTGATGGTCGGGCTGGGGTTCGAGCGGAAGGCCACCAAGCGGCACGTGGCGGAGATGCTGCGGGAGGCGGCGCAGTGGTACTTCGTCGAGAAGGACGCCAGCAAGCGCTACCGACTGCGCGACGACCGGCGGCAGCACTTCATCCTCTACGAGAACCCCCAGATGCTGATCCGGGTGCCCAGCTACGTGCGGAACCAGAACCCCAACCTGTGCCCCTCCGGCAAGGAGGGCCTCGAGAAGCCACCCCCCACCCCCTCCGACTCGAACGCCGAGACGAAGGACTGCAGCCTGGAGAAGGCCGACCCAGTGCCGGGAGCCAGTGCCCAGGAGCCGCCAACGACCTCCGAGGAGGCCAGGGACCTGGTGGTGAACTGCGCCGCCCAGGGCCCCGCCAGAGGGCGCTGCCTGAAGGGCCAGGGGTCCCACTCGGCCAAGAAGAAGGCCAGTGGGCGAAAGCCCCGCCCCGCCGGTCCGAAGGCCGCCAAGAGCAAAGCCAAGAGGGCGGCGCGCAAGCAGCTCTCGCCGGAGAAGAGGCGGGCCAGGTCGTCGAAGGCCAGCAGGGAGAAGCGGCTGCGGAAGTCGGTGGCCAGGCGGAGCCCCCAGCGGCAGGAGAGCGGCGCGGTGGAGGCCAGTGGGTCTGGCAGCCACCTGCCACCCGATCCCAGTCCCCCGGCGCCAAAAACCGTGACGGATCCCGAGCAGACCACCACCCCCAGAATGCCGCCGAATGGCTTCTCCTCGATGATGGAGTGGCTGATCCTCATCTGGCGGAAGACCATGGGCTTCAGCACTTCAGCCTCGGAGGAGCTGGTGCTGAACCGCGAGCGGCTGCTGAGTCTGGAGAAGTTCTGCCGGGAGTTCTGGTCGCACTCGACCACCATTAGCCACCCGGACGACC
Organism: Drosophila monieri; assembly: GCA_035047585.1. Taxonomy (NCBI): domain Eukaryota; kingdom Metazoa; phylum Arthropoda; class Insecta; order Diptera; family Drosophilidae; genus Drosophila; species Drosophila monieri. The sequence goes on along the minus strand of JAWNPJ010000061.1, from coordinate 4,516,259 downwards.
TCTACTCGCGCCTGAACAGGCGTGTTCTACTCGAGCTCGAACATAAACGCCGCAGATCCTGCAAGCAGATGAAGAAGAAGCCTCCGAAGATTTCTGCCAAAAGACGCAAGACCCCGAGGGATCTCAGATCCTCGGGCGGGGAGATGGCTCCGGGGGCTTCCTGTGACGAAGCCAGCAAGGTTCTCGCTTTGACCTTTTCCAGCCTGGACAGCTCTGCCAAGGAGGAGCCCAAGCACCGCCAGCCCGACAAGCACATGAAGAAATGGCTTCCCAAAGTTGCAAGTAAGCGACGGAGGACGACGAGGGCTGTTCCCCAGGACCTCAAGTCCAGACCAAGGGCAACTACTGATCGGGGTTATCATAAAGGTCATAAGAGCCAGGTCCTAGATGGCTCCTCCAGGCCAGAGGCCTCCTCCAGGCCAGAGGCCTCCTCCAGTCCAGAGGCCTCCTCGGAAATCAAAACTCGGCCTCGCTGGACCTGCAAGCAGATGAAGGAGAAACCAAAGCTCCAGGCTTCCCTCAAGCGTCGGAAGACACCGAAGGTGGTCCTGCGAAGTGCCAGATCGCTGCCGCGAAGCTCTCCCGAGAAGGCCCAGCGAGAGGCGGGGAGTGAAGTCCAGTCCATGGACTGGTGCTCCGGTCCGGACGTCACTTCGGGGCTCGAGGCTTCCAAACATCGCAGGACCTGCAAGCAGATGAAGAAGAAGCCCCCGAAGCTTTCCTCCAAACGCCGCAAGACCCCGAAGGTGCTGGCCCCGAAGTCGCCAGCCGGGGAGGTGGTTCGCGATGTTCCCCCAAGGACTGCCGCTGCGAAGGAGTTCCCAGAGTCCACCACCACCACCCTGGTTGGGTCCTTCAGTCTGGATGACTCTTCGGAGATCAAACCCAAGTCTCGCAGGACCTGCAAGCAGCTGAAGAAGAAGCCTCCAAAGGCCAGGATCTCAGCCAAACGGCGCAAGACCCCGCAGGTGCTTCCCAAGTCCGAGGCTCAAACTGGCAAGGACCCTGCCAGGAAGGACAATGAGGAGAGAGCCGCCAGCTCCTCCGCCTCCGACGTGCTCTTCCTGGGCCAGCAGCCCATGTGCTTCATCGACTACAGCCTCTACGGGGCGGAGGACGACGAGGACGACGAGGACACTGATCTATAGGCCTGCAGGTCTGTGGATCAACTTATGCAAAACTCTTTGGACGTCCTGGCCAGGATCACCTCTTCTCTGGCTCGAGTCTCAGGAATCTATCAAGCAAGTCCTTCTATCCTCCCTTCAAGCAGTCTCTGGATCTCCTAGATCCTTTCAGAATAAAAGCCAACCCGCCGTCTGCCAGAATCCTGACTTGAAAAAAAAAAACAAATATTTTTCTTGAGGTTAGGTCTTCCTGCAAAGCGATGGCTATATCTCCGACACTATCCACCCGATTCTTGGGCCAACTGTCTGGAATGATTTGTGGAACCATTATCTATCGTTCTGCGACAAAGTCTGGAAAGACAATATTTTTCCGATTTTTTGTAAGATTTTCCGGGGACTTCCTTCAAAAATGCGTGGAAGGACATTATGGCCCATAGGGATGGCTATATCTCGGCCGATTTCCGTCCGATCGTAGAGCGGAATACCTTAATCGATTTGTAGATCGATTCCCCACCATTCTGCGTCAAAAGTTAGAAACAAAATATTTTTCAGATTTTTTTCAAAAATTTCCAAGGGGTCCCCTTCAAAAGGGAAAGTGGAAGGACTATAAGGCCCATAGAAATGGCTATATCTTGGCCGATTTCCACCCGATTATTGAGCGGAAGACCTTAATCGATTTGTAGATTCAAGATTGTAGATTCCCCATAAATCTGCATCAAAATCTGGAAACAAAATATTTTGTTGATTTTTTTCCAAAATTTCCCTTCAAAATGTTCAAAAATACAGAAAATGCACCTATGGCCCTGATGGACAGCTATATCTTCTCCAATTTCTACCCGATCTCCTCGGGGAGCACCTTAAAAGATTCGTATATTAATTCTCCACCAACAAAATATTTATTTTGAATATTTTCAGATGGGGAACCCCTTAAATAGGGGGTTTTCCCTATATGACCCAGAAAGATGTCTATATCTTCTCCAATTTTGATCCGATTCTCAAGTGGCTTATATTAAAAGATTTCCACAACGATTTCCCACAATTCTGTATTAAAATCTAGAAATAATTTTTTTCTTAATTTTTTGTTAAGTTTTTGTAAACTTTTTACTTCAAAATGGGGAGGACTATGTGGCCTCCAGTGAAGCTATATATATCTGCTAATACTTGTCCGATTCTTAAGCGGAATACCTCACAAGATTCGTGGAACCATTATCTATTGTTTGTCATCAAAATCCAGAAACACTTTTTTTTTTAAGATTTATTGTAAAGTTTTCCAGAACCGCCCCTCTGCAAAAATACTGGGAATGACAGTATGACCCACAGGGACGTCCATATCTCCTCCAACACCGATCGGATTCTTGAGGGGAATGCCTGGAGCGATTCCTTGAACAATTTCCCATCATTCTGCATTCAATTCTAAAAAATACTTTTTTTTTAAATTTTTTGTTAATTTTTCTGATGGCCCCCCTTAAAAATAGGGGTATCCCCTATGGCTCACCTATGATGTCCTTATTTTGGACAATATTGGTACGAATCATAGCCATTATCCTTGGGACCATTATCCTAAATAATAGTGTGAAATGTGTAAAATCTTAAATGTCTTAAATAATTCGTAGAAATAAAAAAAAAATTAAAAAAAATAATAATAAAAAAAAATAATAATAATAAAAAAAATAATAATAAAAAAAAAATAATAAAAAAAAAAATAATAAAAAAAAAATAATAAAAAATAATAAAAAAAAATAATAATAAAAAATATATTCAACAACAGCGCCCTCCTCCTCGATTCTCAAAGCGAGTACTTAAGGAACTTAAAATTTGGGAATTAAATTAAAAATTAATTTTTAAATAATTTTTTTTAGTAAAGTAAAAAGCTCTCTTCCTTGCTTCCATCAAGGATTAGCTTAGTCCTTAATAATAATATATTTTTCTTTTTTAAAATAATTTATTTTTTTTTTATTTCCAGGCTGTGAAGATGTCGCCCGCCGAACATTTCTCCTTGTTTGGCGGCGGCGATGGCGGCGGACTGCTGGCGGCCAGCACGGGAGTCGGAGGAGCGGGCCTGGGCGTGAGCGGCGGCGGATCGGGCGGCCTGGGTGGAGGCGCCAGCGGTGGAGGAGGTGGAGGTGGAGCCGGCGGCGGTGGCGGCCGGGACAACCTGAAGGACATCCACGACAAGTACACGATGGCCATCGCCCACTTCCTCGACTGGCAGGAGAACGACACCCTGGACATGGAGCAGCTGAAGGGGCCGATCCTGAAGTCGACCATCAAGTCGGTCTACTGGCTCTTCCTCATCCAGTACGCGGCCCTGGCGCTCCTGGGCGTGGTCCTGAACGTGGCCATCGTGGTGTACATCATGTACCATCGCCTCTACAAGGACGTGACCCACGCCTTCATCATCAACCTGGCGCTGTGCCACTTCGTGCAGTGCGCCCTCGTCCTGCCGGTGTCCTTGATGGTGATGCTCCTCCAGAACTGGATATTTGGCCAGTTTCTCTGCTTCTTCCTGCCCATGCTACAGGTGAGTGGAGTAGTCCTTAGTCCTTGCAGTTGTCCCTGGCTCCCAATGGGCCAAGAATCGATGTCCTTTCCGTGCAGACCTCATTGGGGAGGTCCTGCCAATGAAATAAGTGTGTGTGTGTTTGGGCAACCAATTCCATTGTTGGTCGCCGCTCCCGGCTAAGTCCTGCCCCCATCCTGCCTGGCATCCTGTCGCGCTCAATTGAGCAGCCGAGCAGCCCCCCCCCCCCCACTGCCACACCTCATTACCGAGGCAGGCTTTGTGATTGACACATAGGACTTAGCAGGACGATATCCTTGGGAGTCAGATATCACAAATAGATTCGATTCGGTTTCCTTTATTTTTTTTCTCCTGTTGTGGGGAAAACAAATGGGACCAGGATGGGGATAAGGCGGGGGGGAGGCAGGCCTGACAATTCGATTAGGCCCCTCGTCCTTCGTCCTTAAATCAGACAAATGATTGCATTTACAAACCTGCTGGAGATTCTATTAAGGAATGGAATGGGAACAGGAGCAGGACCTGGTCCTGGTCCTGGGCCTGGTCCTGGAAACTGGGACCTGGATGGATGTCCTTGCTGGCAAGGATATGATTCGATTGCTTTCACAAAAGGGCGACAAATAGCTCCTGTTCGCAGAAACATGTGAGGCAGGTCCTTGCCACTTCTGCCACGCCTTGCCTCCCCCGCCTCCGCGCCTAATGGCATGATTGATGGGCGGTTTTGATGGGCGGAGGGGGCGTGGCAGCAGCAGCTTCTGCCACAAATCTGTCAAGTTTCGTTAAATTCTCGCCTTAAAGGCCTGCCTACCCCCCTCCCCCCGAAAAAGCGCCAGTTCCACGGAAATTCGAAAACCAGGAAACACAATTTCCCAAAAAAAAAAAACAGAAATAAAAAAAAAAAAAAAGAAAGAAAATATGAAAAATGGTTTGCGATGCGAGGAAACTAAAAGGTAGTTCTGGGAAATGAATTTTTGGAGAAACCTAAAGAGACCAGCGAAGGGGGGGCCTTCATTTCAGATTTATTATTAAGCACTAAGCTTAAGCTTAGTTAAATATAATTATAATATTTTAATAATATTCACTCTTAATTACGAAATAAATAAATTTAGCACAAACTTAAATCATATTTCTGATTTTTTAATTATTTTTAAGTGCCTTACACTAATTGCCATTTAATTTAAAATAATAATTCATTTTTGATGAATAATTATACTTATTTATATTCAATATAATATATACATATTTTTTATTTTTTATGCCAAAACCCAATCAAAAGTGATTTATTTTTAATGAAGCTTCAAGAAAACAACATTCACTCTTGGTTTGGTTTACAATTTAAACTTTAAGCTTGAAAATAGGTGTTAAAAATAATATAAAATAGTATAAAATAAATATAAAATAAATATAATTATAAATAATATAAAATAAAAACAGCTACATATGAAATAAAATATAAATATTTATGAAAAAGAATTAAAACAACTAGTTTTGTACAAACATTAAATGTAATAACTAATCATTGTTACTGTAATTAAATATCATTGTTTGTTTGTTAGTTAATTGACTAAGTTTAATATTAATTGAAAACTTTAGTTAGTTAGTTGACTAATCAACTAACTATGCTTATAATATGCTGAGCCTTTTCAATGACCTTTTCCCTTTTTTCCAAAATAACAAAAAGAGGAAATTATTTATTTCCCAACGTTATAAAATGTTTATTTATTCGCATATGAAATGGAGTGCGAGAAAGCTCCGATTTATAGCTAAAGATAAAGCCCGTTGAAGCCGAGAAGAGTCGGCTTGCGACCAACAATAGCTATAAGATAAATAGAACAAATATGAAATGACAAACTATAATTATTATATTTTAGTGATAGTCTAAAGTCTGTGGCTGCTGCCTGACCCGACAATGCTTAATATGATTTTTTAAATTATAAAAAGACTAAATAAGTTTTCAATTTAATCTTGAAGTACTATTATTTATTTAAGTCACTGATATTTAATGTTGAAGCTTTATTTATTATAGGCATAGCACATTAAATATCAATTATTTAAGTAAATAATAATAATATTCAATTGAAAACCAATTTAATCTATGTATTTATGATTGTTAATTATTGGAATTATTATTAAAGGAATTTTTAAATTATTTATATATATATTTATATATATATTTATTTTAATAATAGTTTGTTTTTATATACTTCCATACATATATTATGTATATGTACATGGTTAGCTCTATAATATTTGTCGCTGAGTAGATCCCTTAGAGAGGAGATCAAGTAGGTGACGAAGAACATGGGCTTATAGGCAGGAGACTCCTTATGTACATTTGTGTGTATATATGTATGTATTTATATATATATATATATACTACTACTACAACTACTAGTACTACTACCACTACTACGAACAAATACTAGTACCTACTACTAGTACTACTACTACAACTACTACTACTACTACCTCCGCTCTTAAGAATTATAAGAATACCAACACAAGAACTAAACTAAAAACTAAAAAGTCAAAACAATAATTTAATTATTGTTTCTATTTATTATTTTATTTAAAAATGTCCAACTAAATACTTAGAGTTAAGAGTTAAGAGTCTAGTTAGAAGTCAGCTGTCTTGACTTTCAAACACTCCCCCGAGTGCCCCTCAGAGTTTGGTATTTTTGGGGCCACTCCTATCGTCTATCAGTGTTTGGCAGAGAAGCCCAGCCGCGTCCCAGCCACCGGCCGAGTTGGCAGTTCTTCGGTGGCTTTCGTGCTTTTTCCATCCTTTCCCAACACTTCTCCCCACCCGAGCGGCGTGCGCATGCGCGGCGCTTTTTCGACGCGCTTGGATTCCTGGAAGAGTGGCCCGATTCGTGGAAATGTCGGTGAGGAAAAGTGTCTTTTGTTCGGTCTTCCAGTGATTCCCAACTGTGTGCTTTTATTTTTCTTCCCTACTGTGTTTTTTTTTTTGTGGCGGATGGCGGATGGCGAATGGCGATGGCGGATGGCAATGGCGGGCAGGAGGAGCATCCCCAGGGGCCGCCGCCGCTTCAGGGCCTGCAGTGCCGGGGCCGGGTGCGCCGTTGCGTCGTCCTTCTGCCGCGCAACAAGCTGATCAACATCATGCCGACGATGCAGGGCCTGAACCCGCGGGACGTGCCGTCGGGGGACTACCACGTGACTGTGGAGACCGTGGAGACGCCGCAGTGCCCCTTCGGGGAGATGATGGCCGAGGGCGGGGAGCTGCCGGAGGCGACGGGCGAGGAGGAGGAGCTCGTGGTGGACGGCGACTTGGAGCTCAAGGACGACCCGGAAGTGATCAACATTGATTCGAGTTCCAGTTCCAGTTCCAGTTCCAGTGGGAGTTCTACTTTCAGTTCGTCTTCCAGTTCCAGCTCGGGTTCGAGTTCCAGCTCGGGTTCGAGTTCGACTTCCTGTTCGAGTTCCGACTCGGAGAAGAGCTCGAGTGGATGCTGCGGGGATGGAGTCTTCGACCCGAACGACAACTTGGACAGGCCCCCGAGCCCCGATACCAACCTGGACCCCTTCCCGATGTCCAACTCCCCCCGCCCCAGGACGGGGCCGACTACCAGTCGTGCGTCGAGGACTACGCCTGGATGGACTTTCCCAATCCGCAGACAGCCGAGCTGCGAACCATAGAGCCCCCGAAGGTGGAGCAGGAGGAGGAGAAAGTGCAGCCTCGGCAGATGCCCCAACAGATGCCCCCCTCTTTGCCTCCGGCGCCTCCCTACCGCCCGTCCCTCCAGCCTGCTCCCCCAGCGTCTGGATTCCCATCAACCTGTGCGAGTGCGCCCTCCGGCGCATGCGGAACCCCTTCATCTTCCAGGGCACCGTCGCCAACTGGCGCGGCGTGGAGGCCATTTGCATGCGGCTGCGGGGCATCGAGGTGCCAGACAGGGACGGGCGGCTCGAGGCGCCCGTGACCTTCGACGAGCTGTTCGAGGTGCTGGGCCTGGAGGCCGAGGAGGAGATGCCCATGCTGCCGCAGCTGCCCAGCCCCCTGCTCTCGCTGAGCCCTCCGCCCTGGCTCATCGGCTGCGACTTTGAGGCCATGATCGCCGAGTCGAACATGGCGGACGAGGCCGAGGAGGAGATCTTCGGGGACCTGGGCGACAGCTCCCCCCCGGACTCTGCAGAGCGCGAGAACTCCGACGAGGAGGAGCTGGACGTCGGCATGGAGACCTTCGACGAGGAGGAGCTGGACGTCGGCGTGGAGACCTTCGACGACGCCTGCCCCTCGGTCGTTGTGGAGCCCGACGAGTCGGAGCCGGAGGATGGCAGCGGGGTCAGCGAGGACGAGGAGGAGGACGGCGAGGAGGGCGGCGAGGAGGATGGCGAGGAGGACGGCGAGGAGGACGGCGAGGAGGACTCTTCCGAGTCCAACGACGACTTTGGCTCCGACACCGAGTGGATGATGCCCGTGGACGTGGAATCCGATGGCTCCGAGAGCTAGGAGCCACCAAAGAATAGAACTCTTGGAGTTAAAAAATAATTAAATATTTAAAATTAAGGGGAAGATGAGGCAGAAAATTAATCAAAAACTTTTCAAGAAAAAAAGATTCTGAAGCTTAGTCCTTTTCTTTCTTTTATTTCTCAGAGACTTGAGCTTATTCTTAAATAATATTTTAAATATTATATAAAATATTTAACAACAAACACGAGAATCTTTTTCTTTAAAGAATTAAACATTAAATGATTTTTTTAGAAGAAAAGTTTAGTTCAAAGTTTCTACTTTCTACTTTTTTCTTCACATTTTCACTTAAAAACTCTACTTTTTATTTTAAATTATTAATATTTCTTGAAACTATTTAAACTACTATAGGACATTTCCTTAAAATAATTTAAAAACAAATTAAAAACAAATTAAAAACAAATCAAAAATGAAAAAAAAAAGAAAGAAAAGCTTTTCTTAATAATTTCCCTTAAAAAAAAACTTAAAAGTATTTAAATTAAAAAATAATTATAATAAAATAGTGCCTCAAAACTCTTAATAAATTATTCTTAAATTTGAATCTTTAAAAAGCCAAAGAAATATTAAATAAGAATTGTTAAAAAAAAGAATAAAAAAAGGCTGATTTTTGTTGAAAAAAAAGAAATATTTAAGGCATTTCTTAAGTAAAAAAACAATATTTAATAAAATATAAATATAAAAAAATAATCATTTAAAATATTATTTTTAAAGTTGAAGTAAAAGCTAAAAGGTACATCAGATAAATATTTAAAATTAAAATTAAAAAAAAAAAAGAGAAAAAGGATTAATGTATGCTCTCCCCACAGGACATCCCCCTGCACGTGGCCATGATCTCGCACATCCTGATCGCCTGGGACAGGATGCGGTGGCTGAACGATCCGCTGAAAGGACGACTGCCAGGATTCGTCTGCTGCTGCGCCACCTGGCTGACCGGAATGGTGATAGCCCTGCCATATCCCATTTACACCAATTACGTGGAACTCGGGGTAAGTCCTTGCCACTCTCCACTCTCCACTTTCCACTTTATACTCTCCAGTCTCCACTCGTCACTGTTGATGTCCTGACAGCTCCTTGTTAGGTTATTATTTTGGCAGCCTGGCAACCTCCCGTCCGCGGGCGACCTTCCAAGCGGATCAAAGCGGACTCACTAGACCGGAAAAGCGGCACAGAATTTCCCATCCCCCCCAGCCCTCCGACATGTGACGGCGAATTTTCCGATTCTCACAAGTGGGGGAAAATCATTTGCTTTTTTTTCTTGGTTTCTGGCTCTTTTGGGCCAAGTTCTGCCCAATTTCTTGGTCGTTAACAGGCGCCTGTCATCGGCCTGCATTTTGTTGCCAAAATATTTGGCCAGCCACTCCCACCGCCCACCGCCCACACCCCAGAGCCGGCGGCAAGAGGCATAAATATTTATGGCCCATAAAGTGTTGCAACATTCTGATACACTCTTCCAGCCTCTGGCAGACTGTCAAGTCGTCACTGGGTCTCTGCCGGTGTCTCCTCTGTGGCCTTTTGTTGCAAATTTCCCAACAAGCCGAATTGTCGCCCAGCTGGGGAATTTTCCTTTCTGGCTGAAAGAGAGCCCAGGAATGCGAGGAGGCAGGCAGCCTCGAAAATCGAAAATCACAAAGTTGGCTCGAATAGTTTTGGTTTTCGTAGCTTCGGTTGGCAGTGGTTTGGGCTTTTAAATATTTTATTTTTAAATCTCTTTGGGCTTAAGGTTTTACAAGTATTAAGTATTAAAAAAAGCATTTTTTAAACTCCTTTCTTAATAGATTTGAGATTAATGCCAAGAAGGACATGCCTCGCAATACAAATACAAGCAACCCTCCCCCATCCACTCCCAGACGACCTATCTCAATCGCATCCTGAGTATTCGAGACCATTATCCTTGAAGCCTGATCGCCCCGCCGTTGGGTTGACTGAACCCCCCTGCTGCCGGCAGTCCTGTATATTTTATTTGGCAATTCAGTGACCAGAGAATAACCTGTCACATCGAGTGGGGCAACAAGTTGCAAGAGTTGCGAGCTGCGAGCAGTCCTCCGGGTGTCTTTGGGCTGCGCCAGGACATGCCCCAGCTCCTGGGCCCAGTCGGCTGTCAATAATTTCATTAATTCAATATTTGCTTATAATTTGATGGCTCCTCTCCAAGGAAACCCGACTGCGCCGTGTCCCGGGCTTATTATCCCTCGCCGGGTGGAGCCCCCATCCCTGCTGCCAGCAATTTATGAATATTTTAGCATTCTATTAGAAAGACACACACCGATGTGTGCTCGGCAGCAGCAGCAGCTCCTCCTTGTCCTGGATGGGTCCATAAACAATTCCGTGCCGACTCCCTGATTGCCAATTCGCAATTGGGCCAACTGCTCCACAAATCTTTCAACCCACATCCTGTTTAATAAGCAAAAGTTTCCCATAGTTCCCACACTCCCTGCAGACCAAAGTCAAACACAGAAACAGGAAAAGTCCTTCAGGTCAGCTGGGCTCAGATATTGGTACCTGGTTCTTGTGGCTTATAGGAACTCTACTAGGTATACTTTTTACCAGATCTGCAAGAAGTATCTAGTCTGTTCCACGTCTCATAGGATGTGACTTTTAAGGTTAGGACTTCATGGTTTCATGTAGTTATCGGCCTATAAAATTTCATTTTCAATTTTTGTGACACTTCTAACAGTTGTAGACTGTAATAGATCTATAGATCTAGTCATAGACCACTTTTCAGACAAATCGTTGGATTTTTAAGAAAGTTTGACAACATTACTCCTTTTATTCCCACCATTTCTTACTCCTCTACTGGAAATGTATTATTTAGTGAGTATTGTATTTTATAAACTATTAGTAATCTATTTATCTATTTATATTTCTATATTACTAGACTTGTAGGCGCCCTAGTACCAGGTATCATATCGTCTATTGTTCTCGGTAGAACTTTTAAGAAAGTTAGACTCCTTATATTCCTACCACTTCCTATGCCTCTCCTGAAAAACTACGATTATTGAATATGAAACTATGTATATAACTAGACTATCTATTATATACATACTATATCTATCTACTACTATATAACTAGACTTGTAGGCGCCCTAGTACCAGGTATCATATCGTTTTACCTTTTATTCTTTGTAGGATTTCTATGAAACTTGGACCATATTACTCCTTCTATTACTCCCTATTCCGCTCCTGAAAAGCAATGAGTACTATATTCTATAAACTACAACTAAAGTATATAAGACTGCCATCTATTTAGATATTACTAGACCCGAAGGCACCCTAGTACCAGGTATCATATCGTCTATTGTTCTCGGTAGAACTTTTAAGAAAGTTAGACAACATTACTCCTTTTATTCCTACCATTTCCTATGCCTCTCCCGAGAAACTACGATTATTGAATATGAAACTATGTATATATCTAGACTATCTATTATATACATACTATATCTGTCTATTACTATATAACTACACTTGTAGGCACCCTAGTACCAGGCATCATATCGTCTATTGTTCTCGGTAGAACTTTTAAGAAAGTTTGACAATAATACTCCTTATATTCCTACCATTTCCTATGCCTCTCCCGAAAAACTACGATTATGGAATATGAAACTATGTATATAACTAGACTATCTATTATATACATACTATATCTATCTATAATTATATATAACTAGACTTGTAGGCACCCTAGTACCAGGTATATCGTTTTGCCTTTTATTCTTTGTAGGATTTCTATGAAACTTGGACAATATTACTCCTTCTATTACTCCCTATTCCGCTCCTGAAAAGCAATGAGTACTATATTTTATAAACTACAACTAAAGTATGTAAGACTACCTTCTATTTAGATATTACTAGACCCGAAGGCACCCTAGTACCAGGTATCATTTCGTCCATTATTCCCCTTTGTTTGTCTTCCAAAAGTATTAAGCGATTTCATAACTGTGGCCGAGCATTGCAAAAGTTTCTGTTTGTTTTTCTTTTTGTATATTTGGCTTGGCCTGGAAAAGTGTCAGAAAGTTTTCCCACCACACACACCTCCCATACACACACACACACCCAAACAAATTGAAAATTTTCCATATTTCCCGACGCATTCCATACAAAAAATATTCCACCTGGCTTCCCTTTGTGCTCGGCAGCCAAATTGATTTTTTAAGTTGTCCCCAAAAAACAAATCAGTTTGAAAAGCTGCCAGTGTGGAGGGGAGAGGGCTGGGGTCAGGGGGTCAGGGGTCGTCTTTATCCTTTTACCTTCATCAAGTGGCCAAATAAAAATTGGCAGCTGACCTGGCCAGCAAATCTCCCAAAAACACTTTCGATGATGTCTGCAGTTTGTTGTTTGGTTTCTTTATTCAAATTGGTAACTAATTCCTAGGGGGTTGTTTGCTCTAAAAGGGGGGGCTCCTTAAAAATTTAAAACTTAAAATTAAGGAAGGGTTTAAAATAAATAAATATATTAAGAATTATAAGAGTAGAGTGAGTACAATGGAGATTCTTTATGTTTTAAACAAAAATCACTCATTTTTTATTACTTTTTGTATTTATTTATGATTTTTCGTAAGTTTTTAGTTTGTTTTTATTTATTTTTTATTTATTTATTTTTAGTCTATTTCTGTTTGTTTTCTGAACGGCTTGAGCCGCCATTTCAGGGCCCTGGAAGCTGCGACTGGTGCTTCCCGGCAAAGGACCTGAGTGGCCCAAAGTTGCCGCGATTGGCCCAATCGTTGTGTATGCAAAGGACATGCCTTTGTCTTCGAATCCTTAACACCCAGCCCCACCCCGCTCCTTGGTAGCTCTCTGCGGCTACAGTTTATTTATGTTTGCCGTTCAGTTGTTGCTTCTTGAGTCCTGGGCTTGGGGTTGCGAGTCCTTCGTGCCGACTCCCGGCAGCTCCGAGTCTCCCCGCCCACTTGCGGATATCCGGTTGCCGGCGTTGACTTTGTCGCGTAGCATCTCCTAATCCTAGTACCAGTTCTAGTCCTTGCCCCCTCCCAGGACGCTACTCCATCCTATTTGTAGGTATTGCCAAACAGAACTTGGCCGGATATGCGCCTGCAGAACGAAAATGAAATTACGCCGGAGGGGTCGAGGACGAGGGCGGGGCTGGGGCCTGGGCGCAGGCTGATGGAAAAATGAAGGAAAATAAAATAAAATGCTTCGGAAAACAGCTGAAAACTCCAGTCACTGCGCAAAAGAAATGTCTAAAGTAAACATTATCAAGTCCCCGGGACTGACAAGATAATGTAGCCAATGGATTGCCGCAGCTCGCAGATGGAAGGCGACAGGGTCTAGGGGGCTCTGGGGGTCAAACATTGAGAATATATATCCTTTTAGGGTTATTCCTATTCAAAAACGATTTACCAAGAAGGGGTTTACTAACCATTCTTTCTACTTACTGTCTATTTTAACACTAAAATGGGTGTTATCTGAATTTTAAATCTATTTTTTTTTATCTTTTTTATGAAATATTGAAGAGGGAAAAATTTGCAAATAGTTTATAGAGAGAGGTGTACGGGATGATCCATTATAACACTAGACTACAATTCAAAACATGTATGCTATAATGTGATGAAAAGGGAAATATTTACAAATACTTTATAGAGAAGAGATATCTGTACTATCTATACTATATACTGTACTATATACTATTCTATATTCTACACTATATACTATACTACATAAAAAAGAAGAGGGATAAATATTATAACACTAAAATAGGTATTACTATCTGCAATCTATTTTGGATCTATTCTATACTCTATTTTATGAAGCGTTTTAGAGGGAAATATTTAAAAATACTTAAAAGAGAAGAGGTTCAAGGGGCTATTACTATATATATAATATGCTAAGTATATAATATATAATATATAATATACTATACTATAGAAGAGGTGTTCAATCTATAATAGCACTAAAATAGGTATAGTATCATATATAGTAACAGATATTCCATAAAGTACTGAAGAGGAAATTATTTAAAATTAGTTAATATAGAAGAGGTTTAAGGCGTTTTACTATCAATTATAACACTGAAATAGGTATTACTATATAGATATAGATATAGATATAGATATAGATATAGATATAGATATAGATATAGATATAGATATAGATATAGATATAGATATAGATATAGATATAGATATAGATATAGATATAGATATAGATATAGATATAGATATAGATATAGATATAGATATAGATATAGATATAGATATAGATATAGATATAGATATAGATATAGATATAGATATAGATATAGATATAGATATAGATATAGATATAGATATAGATATAGATATAGATATAGATATAGATATAGATATAGATATAGATATAGATATAGATATAGATATAGATATAGATATAGATATAGATATAGATATAGATATAGATATAGATATAGATATAGATATAGATATAGATATAGATATAGATATAGATATAGATATAGATATAGATATAGATATAGATATAGATATAGATATAGATATAGATATAGATATAGATATAGATATAGATATAGATATAGATATAGATATAGATATAGATATAGATATAGATATAGATATAGATATAGATATAGATATAGATATAGATATAGATATAGATATAGATATAGATATAGATATAGATATAGATATAGATATAGATATAGATATAGATATAGATATAGATATAGATATAGATATAGATATAGATATAGATATAGATATAGATATAGATATAGATATAGATATAGATATAGATATAGATATAGATATAGATATAGATATAGATATAGATATAGATATAGATATAGATATAGATATAGATATAGATATAGATATAGATATAGATATAGATATAGATATAGATATAGATATAGATATAGATATATAGATATAGACTATTCTATAGACTATTCTATAAAATATTAAAGAGGTAAATACTTAGAAATAATTTATAGAGAAGAGCTATCTACACTATCTATATAATATACTACTATATACTATACTAACTATATAATATACTATATAATATACTACTATATACTAAACTGTACAAAAAAGAGAAGGGATAAATAGAAGAGGTGTAGAATCTATTATAACACTAAATAGTATATATATATTCTATAAAGTACCAAAGAGGGAAATATTTAGAAATACTTTGTATAGAAGACCGAGATGTTTACGGGGTTTTACTCTCAATTATAACACTAAAATGGGTACTACTATCTACCAATTTTGGATCGATTCTATAGTCTATTTTGAAAAGTGTTTAAGTGGGAAATACTTTGGACAATCCATTATAACACTAAAATGGGAACTACAATCAAAAATATATATTTCACAGAGTGTTTAGGAGGAAACTACTCAAAAATACTCTACAGAGAAGAGGTTCTTGTAATAATATACCATTACTTTAACACTAAAATGGGTATTACGATGTAGAATATATACTCTATAAGGTATTAAGCAAGTAAAGTATTAAAATATTTAAACATTAATAATATGGAAGAGGTTTACAATCTATTATAACACTAAAACAGGTACTGTTCGAGGTGGGTAGGTAGGTAGATATATCTTAAGAGTAAAGTTTAAGTATTTTTAACCAAGGACTATTGGTTAGCCTATTTCGTCCTTTAAAGTATTTTTAGTATATACCAGTTAGTCTAGTATATATTATTAACCATTCTTAGTAGCTCCTTTTTTCGGGAGCTCCCTCGGGACAAGGGCATTCAAAGGTTGGTAACTCGTTGCAGACTTTTGCCAACTCCTTGGCCGCCCAGCATCCCCAGACCGTCCTAGACCGTCCTAGACCGTCCTAGTCCTCCTGGACCCTCCTCTGCATCCTTATTTCGCTTTTTATGCCATTTATCTGGCGCAGAAAGAACAGAAACTTTAAATACAATCAACTGGCCCCATTTGCCTTGGCTCGGGGCTCGTTGTAACAATTTCCAGAAGTTACACACACATGCACACACCACAGAGAGAGAGACTGGTGTATAAATGAGACTTCCGCTTAAAGCGGAAATCAAATGGTCCTCTGGTCCTGTATCCCGTCTGGCCTGGGCCTTGGCTTGGTCCTGGCTTGGTCCTCTCGCGCCATCGCCATCGCCATCGCCGTCGTCTTCCTCATTATTGCATATTATGATTGTAACTTTGTTAACCAGGCAGCTTGTGGCTGTGGGCGGCGAGTCCTGGCGGCGATCCTTTGCTCACAAAGGCTGCGTGCAGGATAGCGGGAGGGGGGCCAAAGGGAGGTCTTATTAAATTGCCATTTCCCAGGTCATAACGACGCCCCATGCACATTGCTCCACGGCTCCATTGTCGTTCTGGAAATTAGGCTTCGCAGCAGGCCTCCCTGCATCCTAGCTGCAAAGTTGATCAGAAAAGGACCAATTTTCAACTGCAGCTAGTTCTGGTTGTGCAACTTTTTCAACAGCAACAGGATGCATCAGCCAATCAATCAATAAGTCAATCAATCAATCAATCAGTTGGAGAAGCGAAAACAAGTTAATGGGGTGGCAGGGGCTTCGTTTGATGAAGTTCGAGGTCAAGTGGCAGGACATTCTGGACAGGATGTTGAGGGCTTTGCATTTATGACTTGGTTCTTGTAGTTTTTATAATTATTGTTTATTCTTTTAATATTTTAAATTAATTTATTAAATATTTAAGAGAGCAATTACTAGAATAGTTGCTTGTTTCTGCCATAAATGCTTTTCAACTAAGCTATAGACTTGTTTCAGGATTATGCTTCAAAATATAGTTGGTATTTACAGTATATACCATAAAATACTAGAAAAAAGAACTAGTGCCAGGTTGAGCCTGTTTAAAGGCTTCTAGTTCTGGTACTTTTCCTTCCAAAAGACTCTTCACTTCTCCAACGCCTCAGGCTCTCAAACGCTTTAAAATTTCCCTTTTTTCCCCAACTAATAGCTTAGAATTCCCCTCTTTTCCCTTGAAAATAGTTCCCCCCAGCGCATAAAATATGAATAAGATGAAAAGTTTCAATTAGGAAATGAAGGAAATGCAACTCCTTTGAGTCCTGGCTCTGATTTGACTTTGGCTTTGAGGTAAATTGGATTTTTTTGTAAGGACATTCCATGCCACAACTGCTTTCCCGACTTCTAGTTACTCTTCCTTCGATTCTAATGGAAATTGAACTATTTACGTTTACCAACACTGGAGTCTACTTGTTCAAACCTGTTCGCTTTGTCGTAAAAATCACTTCCCAGCCATATAACTCGGGCTTTGTGGATCCTTTTAGCACAAAACTCTTTACGGACTGCAAGCTAACTTAGTACTTGAATTAAGTTTAAGCTCAGACTAATTTTCGGATCGGGAACTCCTTTTTTTCCCTCAGCTGAGGCAGCTGGGCTGATTGGCATTTTCAATTATTAAACAGGCAGCCGTAAACTCATTTCCACAGCAATTCACACCGAAGACGAAGCCAAACATAGTGCTCCATCGGAGGGGATGCATTGGAGGAAGGGGGCTCCTCCTACCACCCTCCCACACCCAAACCCACACCCAAACACACACTCACACACATTAGGGCATAAAAATTCTTATTCGAGAATCGTGAGATTTCATCGAAACTGCAAGTGGCTCTCGTTTCAGCGATTCGTTTAACGGAATTTTAATGTCCTGCGATGATGTTGCTCCTGGCAGTTGCTCCTATTGTTGTTGTTGTTGTTGTTGTTGTTGTTGCTGCAAATTGGGTGGCAATGTCCACTGCGAGTGGCACTGGCAGTCGGGGCCGGGATCAGGACATCATGGGGCCAGGACACCGGAAGCACGACCATTTTATGCGTCTTGCAATCGCCCGTAAGGCAATCAATTTTTATCACCTCCCCCCCTGCCCCTCGCTCTCTAAATGCTGGGAGGTCCTGAAGAGCAACAGCTGGCACGCCCACTAATGGGGGACGGGGCGGGGCGGGGCGGGGCGGGAGTCCTTACCGAAAACAGGGCCCTCCGAAACGTCAAGCGACTTTGACAAATTCCCAATTGCAGGTTGACAAAAGTGCTGCCATCCCGTAATTCACTCACCTGCTCCTCTCAGGTGGGGGAGGAGGCAAAAGGGGAGGGGAAGAAGGTGGCTTTGAGGTTAGGACGAAGCTTTGATGCTCTTGGAAGGATTTTTTTGAAGGAAATAATAATGAAAAAGTCTGAATAGTTGAAGGAGTTGAAGGTCCAACTGGAATTTGTTTTCAAACTGGTATTGTGGTGTTTATTTTTGTTAAAAATAATAAATAAGCGGGGAAAAGGACAAGCGGACAAAAGGACATGCGGACAAACGGACAAGCGGACAGGCTTGTAGAGGAACTTCATTTTAAATCCTTAACTTGCGTAGAAACTGATAGACGGACAAGCGGAGAAGGTTATAGGACTTGGAACTGATTATTGACATTGCTTGGAAAAGGTAGACGGACAAGCGGACAGACGGACAAGCGGACAAGTCTGTAGAAGAACCTAGAACTCCTTGGCTGGAAAACTGAAATCATAAAGTGGCTTAGACTGAGATAGACGGACAAGCGGACAAGGCTGTAGAACTTGGAACTCACTAACTGCCTTAGACTCAGATTGACGGACAAGCGGACAGACGGACAAGCGGAGAAGTCTGTAGAAGAACTCCTTAGCTGGAAAACTGAAATCATAAAGTGGCTTAGACTGAGATAGACGGACAAGCGGACACTAACTGCCTTAGATTCAGATTGACGGACAAGCGGACACACGGACAAGGCCTTAGAACCCCCAAGTCTTCGACTCTAAAACTCACTCCCCATAGTCCCCATCGATTTAGGGGGTAATCCTGATTAAAAATACACAAATAGATACATTTTGGAAACGGTTTTCGAACAAAACAGTAGTACCCCATTCGAGGGTAGACAGAGGAGACAAAGGTCCTGGCGAATTCCTGGTAAACGTTTTGCATAACATATTGTAGAATAACAATATCAACAAATTCGGCGAAAAGAGGGCTGCCAGCAGCGAAATGGAGTCGGGCGAGGGGAGCTAGGAGAGTACTAATAGTTCTAAAAAGACTAAAGTGCTAACTGATGTGATATTTGATGAAAATTATGTCTCATCCTGTGGAATACTATTATTTTTTAGTGTTGGAAGTTGTGAGACCCCCCTCGCATCCTGTACAGTTCTGGCGGTTGTCAAATTTCTGCCTGCCAGAGGCCGTGAAATGACAGCTTAAATTTCGTTGTAATATTTATGCGTTTGCTCTTTGTTGTGCTTGGGCTGAGGTGTGTGCTGTGGGTGGCTGTGAGTACCTGAGTGCTATGTGCCACACAGGATGTACGGAATACAATGTATATCTGGCACACAGTTGCCAAGTGGCAGACGCACTTTAAAGTCTTTGCAATGGGATCTCCAGCACTGGCATGCGGTTGAACCAATCGTGTGGTGGGTGGGTGGTAGGGTCTGGAAGGACCTTCCCCAAGTTAAGCAGCTCACTGCTCCAAATCACCTGGCCATCAGCAAATAATAGCCAATCGAGGCAGAGAGAGGCTCAAAGGAGTTCAACTCCATCTCCCAAGGAAACATTTTTCGGGCAGGATGGAAGGATGAATGCCACTCAAGGACGAAGCGAGAGAAGGTTAAGTGTAACGAGTATTAGAATTCAAATTTATTCGTGTATTTTATTTGGGAAACAAGTACACTGACTGGTGCCTTTGTGGGCCCTCGTTAGCCATTGTTGCTATGCGCATAAGCATAAAAAATTAATAACAGGAGCAACAAGCTCACAATGGCCGATAAAAAATGGCAAACAAGTGCAACTTTCTCATAGGTATGGGTGGGGTTTACTTTTTGTAGTTTTCCTCCTTTTTTGGGGGTGCGATGAGTGGATGAATGAGAAAAACAAATACGCTGAAATGGCTTCTGACAAGGACTCTCTGGCAGGAGCTACTACTCCCAGGACTGCTATCTCCGATCGCCGGACAGCGCCCACTCCCTTTGTCATTTTCCAGCTTTTCTTGTTCCAGCCCCCCCTCGGCAGCCAGTTTCCACTTCGTTTGCATTTCCCCCACAACGTCACTCGGAACAAGTGAAAAAAAATAAAAAATAAAACCCACAGCCCAAATCAAAATCAAAATCAAAATAAAAATAAAATAAAAGTCTTTGGCGGCGAGGCCACTTCCTGGTGCTCGTCCTTGCCATTTTACAGAGAGAGAAAAATGCATTAAAAATAATTAAAATAAATTAAATAAAATAGAGGTTGGAATATAATGAAATATGTTTATATTTTATATAGAATAGATTCTATATAAAATTTTTATTATAGATTTTATTTTGGAATTTATTAAATACTTGGTACTTGGGACTTTACATTAAATATTAGGTATTTATTCTTAAGATTATTATTTATATAGTGTTATTATGTATATAGATTATTTTACTGTATACCATACTTTTTTACTATATATTTTTACTATTTATTTATCTTTTCTATATTTTTGTGTAAGGTTTCTAAAAAAAGTTTCTAAAAGTAAAGAGCTTGCTTGGGAATTTTTAAAATAATTGCCAAGAAATAGAAAAGAAAATTCTAAAATATATATAATATATGACTATATAAAATAAATGATTAAATATGATATGAATACATACATATGAGTATATAGAATTATATGAAGTATTTCTATCAACAATATTTAAATTTATTTTTAATATTAGATTAGAAGCTTTGTACTTCTATAAGACTCAGGTTCAAACTTCGAAGTAGTATACATTGTATATATAGAATATAATAGTTTAAAATAGTATAAAATAGTATAAAATAGTATATAATAGTATATTATTATTATTATTATTATTATTATTATTATTATTATTATTATTAGTAAAGGTATAGAAGCTTACAAAACTAAACAAACTTAGTGGGTATAGCACTGGCAGCGGGCCTTTGGCTAGCAGATTTATTTGTCTAGAAGATTTAAAGGTTTTTGACATTTATATATAATAGTATATAAATATATAATATATAAGTATATAATAGTATACAATAGTATATAATATTCTATAATAGTTTTTAATAGTATATTTGCCTTTTTTAAATATATATGATTTAAGAATAAGAACGTAGAGCATTGAACCTCAAACCTTGAGCATAGCCATGGAGTATATTAGTTTAATAAATATTAAGTATAATACTTATTATATTTAGTATTATATTTAGTTTATTTTATATTTATTATATTTATTATATTTAGTCATATATTTAGTATTTTTATATTTATTTATTATATTTAGTATATATTAAGTATAATCTTTTGTTGTTTATACTATTAGTTCCGTTATATATCTTTATCTTCAATATCCATCTAGAATATGTCTTTATTATAGAACCCCCCCTTATTTCTCTCACTGCCCCAGTCTCATCTTTTCCCGCTCCTGTGTGTTTTCTGCACTTTACGACTTTAATTATGTAAGTACATAATTGTGTTATTATCGTAAGCTGGCTGGCTGACTGGCTGGCTGGGCCGGACCAGGGCTAAATTTTGGTCTTTGGTAGGTCCTGCTCCTAGTCCGTGTCCGTGTCCGGGTCGTGATCTCGGTCCTCTCCGGAGGCAGGGAGGGTGGGGGTGAGGGCGATGTGTGTGTTTTCCGTGACCCCGTCTGGCCGCTTGGCAAGCATTTTACGGCCATTAAGTCCGGCAGTGTCCTTTGCCCGGACATGGACATGGACATGGGAACGGACACGGACACGGACACAGACCCGAACCCGGATTTTGCGGAGGCCTAAGCACTCTGGTCCGTTGTTTACATTATAATCCTGCCTTCTGTCTCCTGCCTCCAGCCTATTGCCAGGACCAGCCAGTGTCCTTTTTTCTCCTTATCCCCCGCCCCCTGGCGCCATTGTTTTCTTTTTATTTAAATTGCGAAATTTTACTTTTAATTATGCATCGAATGTACATTTTTTAGTCTTCTTTTCGGGGGGAGGAGGAGGTGGGTGGAGGATGTGGGTGGAGGAGGTATGTCGAGGAGGTGGGTGGAGGAGGTGGGTGGAGGAGGTGGGTGAATATTTGAAAAATGTCCCATCTTGTCTTGTTTTTTTGCAATTATTTTCTTTTAATTTGAAGTTTCAATTCAATTATCGCTTCGAGGAATACACTCCTGTGAGCCTCGCCCACGAGGCAGGACTCGACTCCTCCCCCCACCCTGTGTCGGCTCAGGACATCAAATTTCAAAGAGAAAGCAACAAAGAAAAGTCAACAGAAATGCTGAAAAGGCAATGCCTGGTGGCATTAATCGAAATACATTTTTAAATAATTTCATTCAAAAAAGTAGAGTGTTTTAAGGCGGAGAGTCTCCAGGTCTGGAGACTGTGGAGAGTGGAGAAATGACTGCAATTTGCAACTGGAAGCCAGCGGCTCTCCAGCCATCCATCAGAGTTAATAATACTTTCTCCCACTTTCCTTCCTGGGCCGGAACGGAAATAAATTGTTTTTAATGTGGCTTCCCACACTCCTCCCCAGGAATAAACCGAAAATGTCGATAAATCGTTTGCCAAATTTTTATATTGCCGTGCGGGTGCGGGGGAGGAGGTCCTCCTGGCCACTTGTTGAGGGCATCTCTGACGGGGTCTCTGGGCCATCAACTGTTTACGGCCAGAGTTGCAATTGATTTGTGCCTCAAAGTCCTTCATGGCTCTGCCAAGGTAATCATAACCGGAGTTGAGGAGCGGCAGTGTCCTGGCAGGAGTATGTCTCCTCTTCCCCCATAAAAAGGAAACGGCACGGAGATGAGCCTGCTGGGCCAAGGGATGTCCATAAAAGCTGGATACAAAAAAAAAAACACAAATATAAACAAGGACACGAGCCAAGCCGCAGGAGGAGCAAGGAGCAAGGAGCAGGAGGAGTCACAACCACAAAAGTCCCCAGAACCGGAATGGAACCAAGGTCACCGAAAGGAGCGATCTGCCGGGGAATCCTAACCGAGAAGATGCCCCCAGGCCTCGTTAAATTGCGTGCAGCTTCCGTTGCCGCCACGCCCACTGTTCCTTGCCCCTTGCCCCTTGCCCCTCCCCCCATGCACGGCAAGAAATATGATTCATATCCACCGGATTTTTGGGCCAACTCATTGCCTCGCAAAGTTTCTCGGCCAAGAAGCTCCCGCTGAGCACTTTTTGTGTTTACTTTGCCGAAAATCGGAGTCTTGAGCCATAATTATCGAAAACTAATTAAAAAGTTTAGTTTTCAGGAGCGGCTGAGGGTTTCGAGAGAAAGAAGCTACAGAAAGAGGATTGATTAGGGGGGGGACTAGGGTTCTGTTATAGTTTATTCTTTAGAGTAGAGTTATAGGTTATGGTTTATAATAGGATATCTCTACAGAAATATAGAATATAAAAGATATAGATTATATAAGATAAATTATTAGTCTTTTTTAAGGTAAGTTTTTAAGTTTTAAATTAGTTTTTAGTCAAAACACTTAGTCGAAGGCCTCTTAGCGGGCACTTCGCCCCAAGTCTGCTAGTCTGTTCTAAAATATTTAATTAATCATAGAATTGTAAATAGTTCTATGATCATAGATTGTAAATAAAATAAAGATAATAAATAAATAAATAAATAAATAAGTTAAAAATAAAATAATAATAATATTTATTCTTTAAGAAACAGAAAGAATGAAAGAAAGATTATTTCTCTTTAAAAGTTATGCCCTTTTGTTATATTTTATATATTAATTATTATTATTAATTATTAATTATTAAATAAATACTTTTAACTACATTTTTATTAAAATAATTTATTTTTTCCAAGACTACTTTTAAGCTTAAGCTTAGTAGTTAATCTTAAAAGAGCAATAACTAAGTTACTTTTTTTTCCAACCAACCAATAAGGCTTAATATTTATTAATTTATTTTTATTTAAATTATTTTATTCCCAAAATCATTTAAACTTAAGCAGAAAAACTTTTCCAACATCTGCAGTTGAAGGTTTTTGATTTTTGAAAAGTGTTTCCCTACACACCCTCGTCCTGTGTACTGTGTCAGAGTCCTTGGAGAGTCCTTCCTGCCGCTCCAGTGTCCTGCTGTTTTATTGTCAATAAACAGAAGAGCCACCTTTTTTCTCGCCGTGATGGCTGGCTGGGCCGCCGTTTATTTGCATTCGACTGGGCGCAGGGGGCCAAGGATTCAAAACAGATTTGTTGGCCAGATTGTACAGCGCTAACAGTTCATTACCCAAATGACTGTTTCTGGCGGGGAGGGGCGGCGGCAGCTGGGCCCCGGGGTGGGCTGTGGGTGGCGATTTGCTTCAAAAAGGTTTCATTACAATTTCGGGGAAAACTTTTCCGTCGGCGTTGCCTTTCCAGGCGACAAGGACGAGGAGGAGGACAGAAACGACTCCTTGGTAGTTTGCGATTTGATTTAAAAGTTGGACTGCCTCCTCCTCCCTCTCCTTTTTTTCTGTCAAACTTTTTAATAGTTATTCATACAAAATCATTTGCGAGTGGCCCCCTCGCTAAACATATGCTCGCTGCTTGAAAATCCGGAGTTGAAGCTGCCGGAGAACGGCCTGGAATTGTGGCCAAGGAGGCGGAAAATAAGGAAACTTTTCCAAGATAACTAGCTACCCTTTACGGGAGAAATTATCATTCTGTCCTCCACTCTGGGGAGTATGTGCTTGTGTCCTTGACTAGGAATGCTTCTGGAAGGATTACAGCCTTGTCCGCCTGTCCGTTTGTCCTTTAATCTGTTTCTAGACTTAGCTTAGCTCTAGTTACTATCATTAACTTTCAACTTTGTGTTTATGTTAAGTCTCTCTCTTAAGAAACAGCTCTAGAGCTACCTTGTCCGCCTGTCCGCTTGTCCGCTAATCTGTTTCTAGACTATCTCCATAGCTATCATCTCTAGTTCTAGGCTCTGTCATCCCATGGTTTTATAATTTAGACTAAACTTTGTAAATTCTATAAATATTATGGTTTTAAAAAGAGCTTTAGAATTCTTACAGCCTTGTCCGCTTGTCCGTGTGTCCGCCAAAGTAGTTCTACACCAAGATAGCCTCTCAGTTTTAAAGATCTAGGCTTAACTATCTCTAGGTACTTTAATTTCTACTAAAATCTGTTATGTATCTGAATATTCTCGCTTAAGAAACAGCTCTAGAGCTACCAGAACCTTGTCCGCTTGTCCGTGTGTCCGCTAAACTGTTTCTAGACTAAACTAGTCCCCATACTTTTAAAATCTAGGCTCTTTCATCTCTAGTTATTCAACTCTAAAGCTAGTCTCTAGTTGATGTCGCTTTAGAAGCAGTTCTAGAGTTCTTACAGCCTTGTCCGCTTGTCCGCGTGTCCGCGAAACTGCTTCTATACTAACTAACTCCCTCAGTTTTAAAGATCTAGGCTCTACAATTACTCGGTATTATAATCTATACTAAAATCTGTTAAGTATCTAAATATTCTTGATTAGAAGAGCTTGGAGTCAGCTCTAAAGCTACCTTGTCCGCTTGTCCGCGTGTCCGCGAAACTGCTTCTATAGTAAGTAACTCCCTCAGTTTCAGAGCTACAGACTCCAAAGTTGGTATACAACTTGCTTAAAGTGTACTTCAAGTATATAGAGTAGATTCTATATAACTAATAGATCGGAATATGCATAACTTTTGTATTTTTGAAGATAGACTTCTAAGAACTGGTTCTTGATGCACTTTTTGAATAAGATCGAGTACCTTCCTACCTTTTCCCTTCCTTTAACTTCTCACCTATTCAGATGATAACTATTCAGGCCACCATGAGGTGCAGAGATCATTTAATGGCAGGACTTTGAAGGACTTGCCGCGACTCCTGCCACCGCTGCCGTTTAATGAGAAAATAACTTGGAAGCGGCCATAAATTCATTTCCGCTCTTTGTTTAATTTCCTCTGCAATCCGAAAACTTTTCGCTACGCGCGAATTCATATGTAATTACAATTACGACGTAATCTCACCAGGGGGGCTTCCCCCCACCTCCCACACCTCCCCGACCTCCCAGGCCTCGGCCAAGGTCGCGCCAAAGTTCGCTTTAGGTGAGGCGGCGCACGTTGCGTATACTTGATGCTTTGGCCCCCAGTGTCAGTGGCCAGAATTGATTCAATTAAAGCTCTTCGCTGGCGCCAATCGATACAGAACAGGGAGGGGGGGGAGGCCCTGTAATTATAAAATCAATTTAACTATCCCCCCCCCTAGTTCGGGGAATCCGTTCCAAAGGCCAAGTCGTTGAACCCCTCCGGTGGCCACAAATTATTGCTTCAGTCTCGTTTTCGAGGCAATTATCCATCGAGGTCCTTGGTGGAATATTTATTCAAATTGTAGAATCCAAAAGGACACTAGTTTCCAGTCTCTAAACACCCTTAATATTTAACGGACTCACCCCTTCGGAGTTCCCGCCCAGAACTAAATACAAATCCTTTGCTTCCAGGACTACCTGCCCCAACTGGCAGGCATCGGAGTGTGCGTCGTCAACCTGATGGACGACATGCAGGAGTACCAGCGCGGCCTCTTTCTGCTGATGTGAGTTCGTGGATGTCCTGGCAGGCCTCTTTCGCCCCCATGACTGTCTTGTCCTTTAATCCCCGCAGGTACTGTGGACCCGCCATCCTGCTGTCCTACCTCTACATTCGCACCTCCCAGGAGCTGCGGCCCCCCGAAGGACCCTTCGCCGTGATGATGTACGAGCACCGAGCCGATCTCCGGATGCGCCAGAGGTGAGTCCGTGATTTAGAAATCCTAGTCCTGCCGACTAATTGGACTGATTAATTCGGCGATTGAACAATCACAGACCAGCGCCCGACTACCGACTACCGACTGGCCGGGTAATCCGAACACCCATTAGTCACCGCTAATGAGTCTTGTTTCCAAACTTTCCCTCGAATTCCTCTCCAGCAGGACTGGCTCTTGGTCCTCTGGGGAGGAGGGACTTTTTCAATGAATCACAAACTCATTTTTAGTTCGAAGAAGGGATTAATCAGAGGGATTTTTTATAATCTGTTCCTCCTTTTGTTAATTTCTCTAAAAAGTCTAAAGATTTGTTTCATATTTTAATTTTTTTTTAGGCATTTTTATGCCATTTTTAAGCCTTGTAGCTTCAGGGGATATTTTTTATTTTGGTTAAAAGATTAAAAGGCAGTTAGGAGACATCTCCAGGCCATCTACTGTCTATAAAGTATGAGGAGAGTGTAGTTTTAAAAGCATAGAACTTAAAATTTCATTAAAACATCGATGGATTATTCGATTGACATGAAATTATTTTTATTCGAAAGATAATCTTGTGGGATTACATTTTAAAAATGATTTCTGGCATATGCCCGCCACTGCTGGCTCGGAGGTAGTCCAATCTGGACGTCCAATTTTCGATGACTTCTTCCAACATTTGTGGCCGGGTATCGGTGTCTTCCAAATGGTCAAGCCTTGGTGGCTTATCCGAACAGACCAATGCCCTTACACAGCCCTCAGAAAGTAGTCCAGCGGTGTCACAAGTCACAAAGTCCTGGAGGCCAACTCACAGGTCCACAGCCGATTAATCGATTGTCTCATCTTGCTTGATGATAGCTTGGCTTCAATTCTCTCTCCTTCCACAAGATCCTTCCGCAAATCCTTCCATAAAGTGGGTGGACTCCGATTCAATTCCTGTGCTCGATGGTGGATGGACCTCAATGGTGCGCTCTACAGTGGCAACAGCTTCTTCTGGCTTCTCTGGGGATGAGAGTTATCGATAACAGCTAACGTGGTGCGAAGACGTTAAAGGTTAATCGCATTAATCGTTAAAATCGATTTAAAATCGATAAAAAGGACGTAGTGCTCTATACCCTTTCAGGGGGAATTATAATTTTGGTCAAAAGTGCGCAAAGCAGTGAGGGAGACATCTCCGACCCTATAAAGTATATATATTCTTGATCAGGATCACCTCCTGAGTCGATATAAGCATGTCCGTCTGTCCGTCTGTCCGCCTGTCCGCCTGTCCGCCTGTCCGTCTGTCTGTCTGTCCGTCTGTCTGTCTGTTTCTACGCAAACTAGTCTCTCAGTTTTAAAGCAATCGACTTCAAACTTTGCACACATCCTTCTTTCCTTTGCAGGCAGTGTATAAGTCGGAACGGCCGGGATCGGTCAACTATATCCTATAGCTGCCATATAACTGATTGATCGGAAATGCCATAACTTTGTTGTTTTTTAAGCTAGAAGGATGGGACTTTCTGTGGATTCCATTTAGGGCAAACTTATTCGACTTGCCACTCATCCTCGTAAGGATCGGCCGACTATATAAGATTCGATAAATATCTATAATATAAGCTGCCACATGTCTGCAAGGGTTTCTCAGAAAGGACATATACATAGCTTTCCATTCTTGTTTTCGAAATGAAAATAATAATAAATTATTAGAATAATCTGCGCTAATATTCTCTAAAAATTAAAACAAACTTCAGGAAATCAATCATTTTATTCCAAAGTTTTTATTATTCCAAGTAGTCCCTCTGACATAAAAATATTAAAAATAATCTTAATCCAATAATAATAAAAAATAATTAAAGTATTTTATTAAAAAATATGTCATCCCTTCCCCTTGTCCTCCCCAGAAACTCTTCAACTTCCTCCGTGGAGCCACGCCACCTCTCCGGCGGCGGGGTGGCCGGGCTGAGCAATGGCGGTGGTGGCGGCGGCGGCGGCAGCACCTCCCGCTCCTACGACCTCTACAGCGCCGAACTGGACGTGAACCGGGAGAAGCGGAAGCAGAGGAACTTCGGGAGCATGGCCGCCACCCAGGTGGTCTGCATGTGTCCCCTGATGATCCTGCGGTTCGCCAAGCTGTCCCTGGAGGAGACGTACGAGAACTCGAAGCACTTCGACTTCACCTACCTGATGTTCGTGTGGGTGGCCTTCCTGCCGACGGTCATCTTTCCGTGCATCTACGCCTCCCAGATCTTGCCCAGGTTGGTAGGACTAACTCTGTGCTAACTAGCTACTAGTTCCGGTGTCTATCTGCCACTTACAGGGACGAACAGGAGCGCCTGAGGGGCTACTTCCGGCTCTCTTCGAAGCGGAAGCAGAAGAACCAGCGTCGCAGCGACGCCACCGGCACCGGCACTGGCGGCAGCTCCCGCGAGGACTCCATCGAGAAGGACGAGCCCTCCCATACCACAGGTAGTGTGCAGCATGGTAGTGTAGCTGGTGGTGGTGTTGCAGGTGTGGGGGGTGGTGGGGGGAGTAGCAACCCGGAGAATCTACAGAAACATGCCACAAAGCTGCGACACGAGAGGGAGAGGTCCGGCGGGGGAGATCGCTACTCCGGAGCACCCTATCGCCAGGGCAAGGACAGGGACAGGACTAGAGACAGAGAGAGAGAGAGAGACAGGGACAGGGACAGGGATAGGGATAGGCGTGGCGGGAGGGGGCCGGGCGATGCCGGGGTGGTGAACAACTTGGGCAAGGACGTGCGCGGCAAGAAGCACGACGTCAAGATCAACATCATATCCGACGGAGGCAGTGGCCACGCCCACCCGCACCGCAAGCTGGGCGGCAGTGCCAGCGGCAGCGCCAGCAGTAACCGAAGTCGCCAGGGTCAGGGGTCGAGTCCGGGGCAGGGCCATCGCAGCTCCCTGAAGCTCACCGCCGAGTGCCTCTCGAACGTCACGGCCTCCACCTACTGCAATGGGAATGGAAACGGGAGCGGAAGCGGAAACGGAAACAGCATCGCCATCCCGGACGACAGCAGCACCAGCAACTACGGGGACGGGGAGGAGAGCTCCGTGGTGAGCAGCATGATGGTGCCGCCGCAGAGATGGCCGCCCGGCGGCGTCGCCCTGCTGCGCCACAAGGACGTCTCGTTCAGCGAGTGCAGCAGCAGCACCTTCTCCTCCAGCACCCTGGAGCGGGACCTGGAGATCATGGACCAGCTGGAGCGGGAGCGGAGCATGGACATCCAGGAGATGTTGCAGCGGGAGAGGGATCGGGAGCGCGAGAAGGGGAGTCGTGGGCGGCAGCTGCCGGACATCGAGAAGCTGTACGCCCAGCGGTCGCCCAAGGGGGCGGGCAAGCCGGTGGCCAGGGGCGGCAGCGGGGAGGGCGGCCTGGCCCTGGTCCTGCCCGGCAGCGATCCCCTCACCAGCCTCTCCCAGTCCCACTCCCAGTCCCTCTCCACGGAGTACAGCCTCTGCTCCACCCTGGAGACCGGCGGGTCGGTGGCGCCGCCGGACTCGGAGATCCTCCAGAAGCCGTCCCAGATCCGGCTGAACATCGAGGAGGTCGACGACGAGGAGGTGGTGCCGCCGGACTTCTACGACAGCTATACGCCGGGCGGATCCCAGAACCTGCCGCCCGTCGCCGCCGCCGCCGCTGCCGCTCCGCCCGCCTACCAATACCAGTACAGTCGCAGTCGCCTGAGCCGCAAGAGCTGCGGCTCCGGTTCCGGTTCCATGTCCGGTTCCGGCTCGGGTCACCATCACGGTCACGGGTATGGGCAGCACGGCAGCGGGGGCGTTGGCCTCGGCGTCGGCCACTCCGGCCGCAACTCGAAGCGGGACAGCTTCAACTCCCTCAACGGCACCGACCTCATCGCCGGGGCCTTCTGCGAGCTGGATCCCACCCAGCCCCTCAACAAGATGGCCGTCATCGAGGGCCGGATGCGCCGGAGCAGTCCCCGCAACGCCAGCTTCAGCTCCGGCTCCGGGGTCTCCGGCGGCAGGAGCTCCATGAAGTCCTCCTCGCGGGACTACGACTACGGACATGGCTCTTCCAGCCACTCGGCTCATCCGGAGTTGGACTTCAGGGAGAATATATTCGCGGAGCTGTAAGGGAGCTGGGAAGAGAGTCTAGAAGAAATCTACAAAGTTAGAAGGTGGTTGGGGAAGAAAGAGACTAGAATTCTTAGGGAGTTTGTAGAATGGGGAGTTGTTGGAGAATTGGAAAGAGAGAGACTATGTGGAGGGAGTCTGGAAGAATTGGAAAGACTTTTAACATAATCGGAGGAGCTCTAGAAGAATCGGATTTCTTGCAAATATACGAAGGGTTTGGGAGATCTAAAGAGGTCTAAAAGAGATCTTATGAGGTCTAAACAGGTGTAAGAGATCTAAAAGAGGTTTAAAGAGGCCTAAAGTGATCTAGAAAAGATCTAAAGATGTCTAAAAGCGGTCTAAAGATATCTAAACGAGGTCTAAAGATGTCTGAAGAGATCTAAACAGGTCTAAATAGATCTAAAAGAGGTCTGAAGAGGCCTCTAAAAATTATCAAACTCTTGAAAATGAATCTAAAAAAACTCTAAAAGGAATTCCAAAACTTGTTGAAAAATTGTGAAAAGATCTTTGGGAGATCTGAAGAATTATGAAGAACTCATGGGAGTTAGGAAAATGTTTAAGAAACCAAGAAGACAGAAAGAGGGTAGAAATATATACGTGAAAGTGGTCTTAAAAACAGAAGCTGATCCAAAAAATGGGAGAAGCTGAGATCTAAAATCCAAAGAACAAACGAAAAGATTGGGAGAGAATAGAAAAGTCTGTAAGGAAAGGCTTCATTAGGAATCAGAAGAAGGAGTGCGAGAAGGATAAAATCAAACAGGAGCTAGGAGAAAGGATCGTGGAAGAGAACTAAAGATGGGTTAACAGAAAATCAGGGGGAGGTCGAAGAAGGATATTTAAGAGCCAAGCTGAGAGTCGGGAGAAGCCTGAAGGTAGAAAGTCGGAAACGAAAAGCTTTAGCCTGTTGTTGGATTGCGGATGTTTGGCCAAGAGTTGTTACTAACAACTTACTATAAGTTATTACTTCTAACTTGTTAGAGACAGGAGCTAAGATTTTAAGTAGCGAAATATTGCCAGGACGAACAAGAAACTGTTTTTTTTTTTGTTTTTGTATTCAGTCTAAGGTATATTGGAGTAAGTTGCTCACAAAACAAAAAAAAATATTAAGAATAAAAAACACAAAGAGATATCTAAAAAAATCAAGAAAACATAATTATATTAAATATTAACAAAAAAAAAAACAGAGTTATTGGAAAACTTCATCCTTAAAAGGTTGTTGAGAAATGATTGTTGATTGTTGCGATTGCGGAAGAGAGTTTGTCTAAAAAGAAAAAGATGGTTTTGAGAAGACTTGAAAGGGGCTATAAGATATAAGAACTTAAAAAAATCAAAGAAAAAATATAATTAAAATCAAGAAAGAAATGAAAACAAGAAACTGTGCCAAGAAACAAAATCATGCCCCTGGACGAAAATGTCGATGTCTTTTAAATGTTTAATCTGAGCTGTGCCAGTGTTTTTAAACTTTTTCCCCCCCCAGCTACATACTTGAGAATAATTATATAAATTATACACAATACGATATATATGCATAGAGATATATATATTAACGAAGCATATATGCTAACACATATTGAATATTACGAAGAAAATCACGAAAAACCAAAGCAAACTTTATTGAATGTTGAAATCAAAGTCAAAAAAATACAACAAGAATATCTACTATAAGAACTAAAAGGCAATTCTTCAGAGCCCCAAAGAATTGCAAACACACACTACAAACTACTACTACACTGAGAGAAAATAACGAAGGAGATACAATATATTCCCCCCAACATAGACCTAAAGATACATCCTTAAAGATAATACTTAATCCTTAATGTGTCTCCGTGTGTGTGTCTAGCTGATAAGTTAACAATTTTTTCTGTGCTGTTGTTTGTTTGATTGTTAGTTTGTTGTGTTGTGGTGGTTGGGCGGTGCAGTGGTGCGATATTTTTGTGTCGGGTGGTGCGAGAGAACTAAGAAACTAATAAAAACAAATTTTATGTGAGTTGAACACACAAAAGGAAATCTCAGTATTTTATTCATGGTGGTGGTGGTGGTGGTATGGTGCTTATTTTTTGGGTTAAATCTACAGTAAATACCTACTATGTGAACTCGTAAAATCTTTTCCAGGATCCACCTCAATAAAAGTACGCAGCAGGCCTGGAAAATAATTCGCATTTGGCCATAAACGCGCCCGGGGAGCTCGGTAAGTCCACTGGGGAAATAACAACAGCAACAGCAACAAAAACCTAAAAAAAGGGACACGAATAGGGTCAGTGCACGAGTTCAAAAGTTCAACGCGAAAAGCCACGGATTCCCCCCAGGCTATAGAGTCAACCCCACACCCCCCCACTGTTCTCCCTCAGCCTCCGGCCAAATATGCGTTGCCGTCTCCGGTTTCGCTTTCGGCTTCGGGCTTCGGCTTCGGCGTCTGTCCACCCGTGACCTGACCCAGTAAAATGATTAAGTGCCGTTATTTAGCAGCTGGCTAGATTTGTCCTCTTCCCTGCCAAGCCACTGGCTCTTCCCCGCTTCCCCCGCCACTCTCGTTCCACTTTCCGTTTGTCTCCATTTGCGTTCATCTCTCCTCCTTTTATTTTATTCAGCGCTCTCTACTCTATCTAGGCTCGGGTATAACGGATATCTCCTTCTTTCCGTTATACTCCGGCCCAAGGTACTGTTATTTCAAGAGCTAGTCCTGTGGCTAAAAAGACTGTCTCCTACGACTGTCTCGTGGTACTTTTCTTTCGGCTCTAAGCAACAAGGCTTCATACAAAATAATGCCATACTATGTGTCTATGGAGCTTAAATTATAGTTCGTATAGATTGATATAGATATGCATGTCTGACCAGATTTAATTCGAAAATATCGGCAATAGGTGAACCATAAACAAAAAAATCCCAAAAATATTCCCTTCCCAGATTTGGATGCAGAATGTTGGAGAATACTACTACGAATGATTTGAGGTGCTCCGCTTAGAAATCGGGTGCCTATTGGAAGAAATACAGGCATCGCTGGCACCCCCAATGTTTTCCAGGAAGTAAACAAAAAAATCCCAAAAATTTTCCCTTCCCAGATTTCGATGCAGATTGATGGGGAATACATCTACCATTCATTAAAGGTGTTCCGCTTAGAAATCGGGTGCCTTTTGGAAGAAATACAGTCATCGATGGCACCTCCCAGTGTGTTCCAAAATGTAAACAAAAGATCTAAAACGAATACTCTTCCCAGATTCGGATGCAGAATGGTGGGGAATACTCCTACCACTCATTTGAGGTCCTCCGCTTAGAAATCGGGTGACTATTGGAAGAAATACAGGCATAACTGGCACTCCCTGTGTTTTCCAGAAAGTAAACAAAAAAATCCCAAAAATATACCCTTCCCATATTTCGATGCAGGATGATGGGGAATACTTGTTCGACTCATTTGGGGTGCTCCGCTTAGGAATCGGGTTCCTATTGACAGAAATGCAGGCAACTCTGCCATTCCCTGTATTTTTAAAGAAACCTCCAAGAAGTAAACAAAAGGGTTACAAAAATATTTTTTTTATATTTTAATGCAGAATGATGGGAAATACTTCTTCCGGTGCTCCGCTTAGAAATCGGGTGCCTATTGGAAGAAATACAAGCACCGCTAATGGGAGCAGATTTAACTAATCAATTTCTGGTGAGTAATTATCGGAACAGGCTAATAAATATTGCGATTATCTAGCATGGTTTCTATTAACTAGGTAACGGAGTAGCCGGAAGCAGAACGGCGATTATAAGGGATCAACGCCGAAGATCATCCCCAACAGCAAGGAGGATTTTCACTTGCGATTATGCTATCGGAAATCCAACGGGACCTATACCGCTTAAGGCCTTGGAGCATAATAGTATATTTTGTATTAGCCACGAACGTAGACTATTGTAAATGTAAAATACTGAAACAGTAGTGGCATATTTCCACCGTAGATTTTATAGGAAATTACTTGTATTTCCCCAGTATTTTCTATAAACGCGTTGCATACTATTATTTCCTATTATAATTTTGTATGCGCGTTTTAGACAATTTCAAACAACTATCCGTAAATTTCCTAATGTCCAATACTTTGCATATACGCGTTTGAGAAGATTTTAAAAATTCTCCTAAAAATTTCCCTCTTCCTAATACTACGGATATACGCGTCTCAAACTATCTTAAAAATTTTCCAAAAATTCCCTTTTTCCCAATACTTCGGATATACGCGTTTCAGACGATTTGAAAAATTTCCCAAAAAATTTCCCCTTTCCCAATACTTCGATATACGCGTTTCAAACGATTTTAAAAATTTCCCAATAAATTTCCCCAAAAATTTCCCTTCCCTGATATAGGCGTTTCAGGCAATTTTAAAAATTTCCCAATAAATTTCCCAAAAATTTCCCTTCTTGGATATACGTGTTTCAGGCAATTTTAAAAATGTCCCAACAAATTTCCCCAAAAATTTCCCTCCGGATATAGGCGTTTCAGGCAATTTTAAAATTCAATAAATTTCCCTGTATTTTTGAAAATTTTGGGTTCTGGGATTCCCTGTATTTTTTAGAACATTTGGGCAGAATTTAGGAAACCCAGTATTTTAAAATATTTTTTGCCGACCTGTATTTTCCCTACCTTATTTAGATCATTTTTACGAAATTGCAAAATGTTCTAAATAAGGTAGGGAAAATACAGGGAATCGGCCAAAAAAAAATATTTTAAAATACTGGGTTTCCTAAATTCTGCCCAAATGTTCTAAAAAATACAGGGAATCCCCCAGAAAAACCCAAAAATTTTTCAAAAATACAGGGAAATTTATTAAATTTTAAAATTGCCTGAAACGCCTATATCCGAGAGGGGAAATTTTTGGGGAAATTTGTTGGGACATTTTTAAAATTGCCTGAAACACGTATATCCAAGAAGGGAAATTTTTGGGGAAATTTATTGGGAAATTTTTAAAATTGCCTGAAACGCCTATATCCGGGAAGGGAAATTTTTGGGGAAATTTATTGGGAAATTTTTAAAATCGTTTGAAACGCGTATATCCGAAGTATTGGGAAAAAAGGGAAATTTTTTGGGAAATTTTTCAAATCGTCTGAAACGCGTATATCCGAAATTTTGGACAAAAGGGAAATTTTTCGGAAAATTTTTAAGATAGTTTGAGACGCGTATATCCGTAGTATTAGGAAGAAGGGAAATTTTTAGGAGAATTTTTAAAATCTTCTGAAACGCGTATATGCAAAGTATTGGACATTAGGGAAATTTACGGATAGTTGTTTGAAATTGTCTAAAAAGCGCGCATACAAAATTATAATAGGGAAATAATAGTCTGCAACGCGTTTATAGAAAATACTGGGGAAATGCAAGTAATTTCCTATAAAATCTACGGTGGAAATATGCCACTACTGTTTTCCCCAGTATTTTACATTTACAATAGTCTTTACGTTCGTGGCTAATACTTAAAATATACTAGACATTATGCTCCAAGGCCTTAAGCGGTATAGGTCCCGTTGGATTTCCGATAGCATAATCCGCGGCCAATAGGTGAAAATCCTCCTTGCTTTGTTGGGGATGATCTTGCGGCGTTGATCCCTTATAATCGCCGTTCTGCTTCCGGCTACTCCGTTACCTAATTAATAGAAACCATGCTAGATAATCGCAATATTTTATTAGCCTGTTCCGATAATTACTCACCAGAAATTGATTAGTTAAATCTGCTCCCATTAGCGGTGCTTGTATTTCTTCCAATAGGCACCCGATTTCTAAGCGGAGCACCGGAAGAAGTATTTCCCATCATTCTGCATTAAAATATAAAAAAAAAATATTTTTGTAACCCTTTGTTTACTTCTTGGAGGTTTCTTTTAAAAATACAGGGAATGGCAGAGTTGCCTGCATTTCTGTCAATAGGAACCCGATTCCTAAGCGGAGCACCCCAAATGAGTCGAACAAGTATTCCCCATCATCCTGCATCGAAATCTGAGAAGGGTATATATTTGGGATTTTTTTTATTACTTTGTGGAAAACACTGGGGGTGCCTGTATTTCTGCAAATGGGCACCTGATTCCTAACCGGAGCACCTTAAATGAATGGCAGAAGTATTCCCCACCATTCTGCATCGAAATCTGGGAAGGGAATATTATTTTTTACTTTTTACATAGTTTTTTTTACATAGCTTGGTTGGGAAGATTCCTTTAGTAGAGTTAGCCAAGTTTTGGTTTTTAAAATGGAATTTAAGCAACATTCTGTAATAAGTGATGCAAAGAATAAAAATCGCATGCGATAAAGTACAAAAAAAGCTGTTTTAGACCACTGATTTCGTCTATTGAACAAATTTAACTGAACTTATTTTACAAAATAAAGTGAAGGGCATATCAAGGTCGACTTTGCCGGAAGCCAGAGTTCCTTTCTTGTTCTTGCATAATTTGGGGCTGTTTATTTTCATAGCTTATGGAGGGCAAATCGTAAAACGACAAGCATTTCATTCCGAAAAGTCAACTCTAATGGCGAGCACAGACTCCAAGGATGGGAGGAAGCTATAAGCGTGAAGTAAAGAACTCACTTTGGGTCACTTAATCGTCATCAGCGAAAAAATAAAGTCTTTCGGACGAAAACCACCCACACAAGCACACAGCCAGGGCAGACAACTTTCGTGTGAAATGCGCTTTCAATTACACACACAGCGGGCTTAATGAAATGCGGACGGAAATAACTTTATGACGATCACGTACGCATCGCGT
This sequence comes from Drosophila monieri, assembly GCA_035047585.1. NCBI lineage: Eukaryota > Metazoa > Arthropoda > Insecta > Diptera > Drosophilidae > Drosophila > Drosophila monieri. The sequence continues at coordinate 4,478,671 of JAWNPJ010000061.1, read as the reverse complement.
ATACGCAACGTTGGCCGCGCCAGGTAAGCCAGGTAAGACTTAAGTGACCATTTTGCCAACATTTACTAACCAAGTAACCGCTTTCATAATCGATGATAGCCAACGGATGATAGCCCTCGAAAACTGCATTCCAATTGAGTTAATTTCTGGCAGTGGTAAGACAGTGTTTCGGCCACTCTTTTTTTTTGGCCTTAACCCCGCTTCCGTACTGCCGTTACCTGTTCAGTGTATCTTTTCGCAATTTTGCAATTTTTATGGGCTATCAACTACGCTTGAGTAGAGGCCCTTCCCCGTAAAAGCTGCGGAGGGATATTACTTAATTTCCAGCGATTCTGGCCATAATTTCCTTAAGCGACCAGCCCCCACCTTCTCGGCCAAGTGTCTTTAATTTCTTGGCATTCCCCTCACGTCCGTATAAACAGCGCTTTATGCCGGTGTTTATTATGTTTAGTTTTCCGCAAAAAAAAAAAAAAAAAAAAATCGCCCCCTTTTCGCACAGCGGGATTTCAACTTGGGAGATTGTTATGTAAGTGCCAGAAAGCATTTTCAGTTTGAATTGGAATTGTCACTGGGTCTTTGGCTTTGGGTCTTTGGTATTTGGTATTGGTATTACCATCTGCATGGCTCCCTCTTTTTAATTTTTTTTCCACTTTTTTCTGTCTTTTATTATTATTGCCGATTCAATATTCCGCACGCATTGCCCTCCCCCCCTCGCAGCAAAAAATAAAAAAACAAAAATTGTGAAGAAAGTTATCCAAGAAAATGTTAAACAAAACAAAAGTCGACAAAAAAATTAAAATAAAAATGCAATTATGGAATATTATAAAATATGGTGTTGGTCAAGTGTAATGGAAAATTTCAAAAGGGAAATCCTTTGCTCTTTTGATTTTTAAGATTTTTAAGGGAAATTAAAGCAAAAAGGGAAGTTCAAGGAAATTAATTTTAAAAATTACCAATAAGTGTGAAAGTTAAAAATGTGGAAATTTTTTAGGAAATTAAAATCAATCAGATTTTTAATCAGATATTTTTGATAAATATTTATAAAAATTTAATATTTTAAAAGAAAAATTACGTACTCTTTTGATTCTTAACGTTTTTTTAGGGGAAATTTTAGGTAAATTAATTAAAAAACTGAAAATTAGAGATTAAATTTCTCCAAAAATGTCAAAAAACCTATAGGCACAAAGGGATATTTTTAAAATAATAATATTCCAAAGGGAAAACGAAATGTCCTTGAAATAGACATTTCTTCCTGCGTTGGGTTGTGGAAAAAAACAGGACTATTTAAGGTCCACCTTAATGTCCCACCTTGCAGCCCAGAAACATAAAAATTGATTTTAGATTCAATAGTTTCCAAAAATCAGCCCATAAGCCGGAATGGGGATAGCACTGAGTTCCTCCCGACCGAAAGGACCTCCCTTTGTGGCATTTGACTTGTTCCCCCGCTCCTGTTGTTATCCTAATGGAAATTGAACATTTTCCTTTGTTAAGCCCAAAGACCCACTTCTGGGCTATGACTTTTTTTGTCAGTTGCCAAGTGCCAGCTCTTTTTTATTTTTTATTTTTTTTGCATGCGTAAGTAGGTGGGAGGGAGAGAGTGCGTGGCGGCGGTATAAAAAGCGGCGGTCAGTCGGCGGGCCACCTGCACTCCACCACCGACCGTCGACAGAGTACCGCGGATTGTTTTATTGTTTCTTTCTTTTTTTTTTGTTGGTTGTGTGTGTATTTTTGAAAAAAAAAAATTACTTACCCGAAATGCTAGCCTTGGCTTTAAAGTTGGCCTTCCTGGTGTTGGCCAGCCAGCAGGACATCTCCTGCCAGGCCCAGCTCTCCTTCCACACGGACGCCAACACGAACTCGTTCACCTTGAAGACACCCGGACTGCAGCAGACCTTCACCCGTTATTACGGGTCCGGAGCGAGCCAGCCCCTCGCTGAGACTCCGGCTGCCAATGCGGCCCAGGCTCCGGCTCCAGCTCCGGCTCAACAGCAGTTTGCGCAGCAGGAACCACTGGTAAGATCCTTTTAAACCTGAAAGATGGAATAAAAAGTACATATTAGTGGGAAATAGTTTGTATTATTATTTTAAATAATATTTAAAGCTTAAATAATTGGTAAAAAATATATTCAAGCATAATAGCTTTTAAATCAGTTTTGAAATCAGTTTGGAAAATGTTAATCAGAAGCTTTATAGTCTTTTTAAAATGTCCCAAAAAATATCCCATGCGAGAAAAAGGTGCCTGCCATTTTCCCAGAGCCTCTAGCTCCAAAATTGTTTAAAAAAAACACAGTCTCGTCCAAAAGAAGTCGGCTTTCAGTATTTTTGATGATTTTTATTGAAAAGAAGGACCTGGAAGGCTGTTAGTTTTTCCAGAGCTCCTTCGATCGACGCCGGCGGCCTAGGGGAATGGAGGGCATGGCGGGCATACCCTGTATGCCCGAGACGGCCCCCTGCATGGCCTCGCCGAAGCCCAGGTTGAGGCCCCCGTTCATCCGCTGGCCCAGAAGCTCGACGCTGTTCTCGTTCCGCAGCCCGCCGCCAGTTTCGGCCAGTTGTTGGATCTGTCCCACGGCCAGCATCACGCCAGTGCCGATGTCCTGGCGAAGCACAAGGGATAAGGGACTGGAACACCCACCAGACTGGACGCGAAGCTCACCTGAGGTCTGGCCGAGAGCCGGCCCAGGCAAATGGCCAACAGAAGGGTCGACGACAAGGGCCACTGCATGTTGCGGAAGTTCAAAGTCAAATGGCTGGTGATTCGGGGAAGCGGTCCCTTTTATGTAGACTCTGGTTCAGATCCCCGGCGATATCCGTATCGTGTTATATAATGCCACCCTCTCGAATGCCCTCCAGACACGCCACCCTAATCTCCACACATCGCTGGCCATTACTCGGTTTTATTTCAAAAACAATTCAAAGCTTCAATAGGAAGAGAATACCTCGTTGGCCGCCGCGGGGTCGGAGGGGGAGGAGGCCCCGAACAGGCTCTTCAGCTCCTCGAAGTAGTGCCTGAAGGAGTCCACCATCGAGTGCCAGGCCTGGGTGATGTTCTGGCCGAACTCCCTGGCCGCATCCCCGATCCTCTTGTCCAGCCTCGGCACATCCGGGTACTCCAGATGCGGCCTCACATCGTCGTACTCGTTCGAATAGTCGCCATCGTCCGCCAAGTCACTAGCCTCGCCGGCCGCCAGAGCCTGGCCCAGGACTAGGGCCAGCCCGGCCAGGGCCACCGTCAGTGCCAATGGAAGTCTGGAGCCTGGAGCGGAAGTCATTTGGAAAACTGTTCTGTCTGAGCGACTGGATGCCGTTTTTGTACTGCCTCCGCTCCGAGGCCTCCCACTCCGGAGCCGGGAATTCCAGAACACGGAAATGTTCGGCCGCATGTCGAGATGGCCATCGCATCTGGCCGGAAGCGGTCCAAGCGGGCTGGCCAATTGCCAGACTAGCCTTAGCCCTGTTCGTGACTTGGCTCACGTTTAGATCCTCCATCTGACAGGCGGCCCTGATTGCCCTTCCATGTTGTGGAATATGTCGGCTTTTTTGTTTGTTTTTGTTGCCTCTGGTGCCTGGGGAGCTAATTAATTGGTGTTGGGAATCAAAGTCCTCACTGCTGAGTCGTGTATTGGTTATAGTTTCGTGTAGAAACACTTTTAAGGCCAATCCATCCAGGATTAGACACTTAATCACTTTTTTTGGGGGGTTTCTAAACCTTTCTTTTATCTCTTAAGAATCTCTTCTTTTTTAAAAATAATTATTCTTAAAGAAAAGGTAGAGAATGTTGTTTAAGAAATATTATTAGCCTCCTGACAAAAGATTTCTGCAAGAAAACCTTCTTAAAAAGAGTATGTTGGGGTCACCACTTGGCTATCTTGCACAGTTGGTGACCCCGACACTTCCTAGTCTCAAATCTCAGGCTTTTCAGAATAAAATAGCTTAAGATTTATAATAAACCAAGAAACCCTTAAGAGCTTTAACCACCAATTTGTTATTCTACTGATTACCATCAAATGGAGCCACCAATCCAAACAGTTCCCAAGTGGTGACCCCAACGTATGGCATTTTTATGATTTATGAGGTTTCAAGATCTGAGTTGTGATGAGAATCCTTTGAGAAACAAAGCTCAACCTTTAACCAGCTTCCAGTTTGTTTAATTTTCAAAGTCACTTAAAAAAAGAATAAAAAAATATGGTGCAGTGGCTCTCAGCCAGATCCGGCGGCACTGTTGGCGGCACTCGATATTTTCTCGCGCACTTGCTGCACCACCTCCGTCACATTGTCCACGAACGAGAGCCACATGCCCCTGATCCGATCACCGAGGCCCGGGGCCTGCGGTCCCGCCATGGCGCCCGGCGGCATCTGGTCCGACTCGGCCTGACGTCGCTCCCGATGGAACTTCTTCTTGGAGCTGGTCTTGGGACTAACCCGCGACCGGGAGGCATTGTTGGCGGCCCTCTTGCGGGCCCGCTTCCGGCGGGCCTCCACATCGTCGTCGTCCGCAGAGGCGGCGGTGGTCATGGTCATCTTCCAGAAGCAGGGGGCTCTCTTGGCCCTCCGGAGGCTCCGCCGCCTCCTTCGGCGATCCTCCTCGGAGGAGTCGGCGGACGGGGGCCGCATCGCATCCCCATAGCCGACAGCGGTCTTCGAGTGGACGGACAGGAGGGGATTGTCGAAGTTGATGTCGCGGCTGACGGCGGCTCCGCTCTGAATGGCCTCGGCTATGTTCCCGGCCAGGTTCATGGCCGTCATGCCGAGGTTCTCCAGGGGGTTCTGGGGCCCGGGCTTGGCCCCGATCCCCGCCAGGCCACTGCTCAGTGCCAGCACCAGCATCCACAACTTAATCCGCTTCATGGTTGGGCATCTGGCTGCCCCGGCCTCCCTATATATGCACTCCCTGATCGCGTGACCCTTGACTCACTTTTTGTTTCGTATTTTTTTTTTTTATCGGAAATCGGCATCCGAGTAGGCTTCCGGCCTGACGTCTGGGGGAAGTGACAACCGGGCCGGGTCGGTTGGGTCAGTCTCGCTTGCTCGCTTAGCAAACTCGGTTCGGTTAGTTTTACTTTCATTTCGCTCTCAAAAAATTATACCAAAAATTCCATTAGTCAAAATCCGTGGAAATTGTTGAAATTATTTGCCTTTTCGCTCGCGATTTCTGCCAGTTACCCCTTTCTCCGATTCCGATTCCTCGGCGCTCGCTTTCCGGAACAATTCTACTCTTCTGTCCACGACCCTGATAGTCTCTGGTCTCAGTTTCCCGCGAAAGGACTTCTCAGGACATTTTAATCGAAAAGATGCGCTCCAGCAAAGTTCGCGCAGGAAATGGCAACAGACTGGTACACCATAGAGGGGTTTCCGATTAGATTCTTTAAACAATTTCCATTAATTTTTAATTTAAAATTATTTAACTTTTTTTTTAGCAAGCTGCTGGCCCCTTCTCTGGCGGCTTTGGCGCCCCCAGCCTCCAATACCCGGGCGGCGTCTACCAGCAGAGCGGCAAACAGAAGTCGGGCGCCAGCTTGGCCGCCCAGCAGTTCCTCGGCCAGCCGCCCCTCGCCAGCAACCCCCCCATCCTGGGCGGGCCGGTGGGCGTGGGCGTGGCCAACATGCCCAGCTACGCCGACCAGATGCACGCCGCCTTCATCGACTACCAGCGGCAGCGCATGGAGTTCGAGCAGCAGCAGCAGCACCTGCTGCAGAAGCTCTACCACTACTATCCGGACGTGTCGGGGTCGCTGGGGCCCGCCCCGGCCCAGGTGCAGGTGCAGCCGGCCGAGGCGGGAGGACTGTCCCTGCCGCCGCCGGCGCCGGCGGGTGGCGTCTTGGCAGCTGCCCCCGGCACGGCACTGGGACTTGGGGCCGGATCGAGAGGATCCCCCTCCGGCGGCGCTACCTCGTCTCGATTCGGCTACCGGCGGCCGCACTTCGGCAGCAATGGCCTCCAGCCGGGAGGATCGGGAGCGGCAGCATCAGCAGGATCAACAGGAGGCGGCAGTCTGGGCTCCAACTTCGGCTTCTCGAGCAACCAGCAGCGCATCCCCGGCAGCATAGGCGACTTCTACTCGACCCAGCAGCACATGGGCTTCATGCAGCAGCAGCAGCAGGACATCCTCCGGGAGCAGCAGCAGTCGGTGGCCCACCAGTTCGCGACCAACCAGCTGGCGCCCACCACCCGCCAGAGCTACGGCATGGCCGTGCCCATGTCCTCCGTCCTGGGCACGCCCACCTTCCAGCCCTCCGCCGACGTCTCCCACGTGAGCTTCTCGAGTGGCAACCTCAACTACAGTTTTTAAATGCCAGTCCGCTTGCGGTTGGCTCTCGGGACTCGGCATTTGGGCTTGAGGTTCGCCACTTGGCTCCTGGTCGGCCGAAGGGCGTCCATCGCGATCGGATGTCCTTGAGGATCAAGTCGAGGGGCAGTGTTCCGCCCGCCGCCGCCATCTCCCATACTCCCTTCCATCCCCCATCACCCGTGTACCTGGCGGAGACCCTCCTCCCCTCCTAGTATTCCCATTTCCCATTATCCTTTTTTTTTTGCGAAAATTGTTGTGGTATTATGAGGTAATTTTGCTTTAAGAGGAATTGTGTAGGGCGGCAAGAATAAAATTTGTAAGTGATTGAAGAAAGGATGTTTTTTTAGGGGGGGTTTACTTGTAAATAAAAATAATAATAATAATATTATTAGGAACAAATATTGGTTAAATATTTACTGATAAAATGGGAATAAAATGGTTCAAAAGAGGAAGAATTAAATATTTAAAATAAAAAGTCCCTCCTACAGCAACATATTCTATTCCGATTTCTTATGAAATTTTATTAAAAAACAGTTTAATCCAAGCAGCTTTTGAGTTCTTTGTATTTAAAACTAACAATTCTAACTAATTTTTAACAATTTAGAGAGGAAAGGATTGAATTTCCTTCAATTTTTTAGCTTTATTCCAAAAAAGAGGAAATTTCCCCTACTTTTCTCAGCCAAACTATCCATAACTCGGCCTATACTTGTCGGTTTGTAAAAAGTTATACCTTCCCGATCTCAGGACTTCCAGTACTATTAGTTTTCACAAAAATCCGACCATCGAAAATTTTATCCATTTTTCGAAAATTTTCTAAGGGGTAACATCATGATTTTTGTCGAAAAATTGAAAAAAATGTTATGTCTGATTTTTTAGGTTTTTTGAATGCAGTTTGAAGGTTAATGGAATCCTGATTCATAATTGGTATTGCTTTTCTGAAACGGTTGATAAATGGCCAAGATGTTGCAAAAAATCACTTGGGAAATTTTCGATATTCTGGCTTTTTTCAATTTTTGGCTTTTTTTGAAATATGGGGAATAATGCCGCCTTTCAATGGCCATAACTTGGGAAATACTTGGCAGATCCAAAAGTGTTATACCCTCCCGAGCTTGGAACTTGGAGTACTATCATTTTTTATCAAAATCTAAAATTCGAAAATCTGAACCATTTTTCGAAAATTTTTCTGATTTTTTCAAAAAAATCGATAATATTTTTTTTTCTCCAATTTATCTTTTTTTTATTCAGATCGAAGGGGATTAGATTCCTGATTCATAATTGGAATTAAGGAATTATTGAAAATATTCACTAAAAAGTGCTTTAAAATTTCGATATTTAACAAAAAATAATCAAGAAATTTTTGTTTCTTTATTTTTTAGGTTTCTAATTCAAAAAATGAGCATAATTCGGCCTAAACTTGGCAGATTCTGAAATGTTGTACCTTCCAGATCCTAGAACTGCGAGTACCATCAATTTTTATCAAAATCTCACAATCGATAATCGATCTATTTTTTTGTTGAATTTTTTAATTATTTTAATGGAAGTCGAAGTGGATTAGAGTTCTGACTAAAAAATGCTGAATAAATGTCTAAAAAAAGGACTAACAAGAGATAAAAACCTTCCCTTCACAAAAACTATTAATATTTTATTATTTTCTCTTAAAAATAAATAGTTTTTGATCCAAAAGCTCTAATATTTAATGCCAGATGGCCAATATTTGTTGAAATTAACATTTTGGCCATAAAATAAATCAATGAATCCTTGGAATTGGATTAAAGGATTTTGAGTCTAAAATAGTCCACATTTTAATGCAAATTTGTGGGACTTTTTGGCTTTAATTTAAATGAAATTAATGGATTTATTTAAGGGGGGGAGGTAATCAGAATCAGAATCAGAATCAGAAACTGAATTAGAAACTGAAACCAAAACCGAGACCGTGACTATCGAGGCATCATCTCGAAGCTGGGGCCTCCGCCCCCAAGCGTAGCTCACCTTGTTTTGAATGCTTTTGTGCTTTGATTGAATGGATCTGCTTATTGGGATTATAATCTCATTTGGGGGCTAAGAGAGGGGTGGCAGAGGGGTGGGGAGGTGGGTGGCCTATCACTTGGCCCGCTGAGCCAACAAGCACACTGCGGAGGTATTAATAGACATCCATGGGAATGGAAATGCACGCGCAGTGTCAGGCCCCGGCCAGCTCCTCCTTCTCCTCGTCATCCTGCACCTAGACCCGCTCCCCCTCCACCACCATCACTCCGATAACCAACGATATCTATCTCCGGGGGCTACAATGAAATGGAAACAATCGCCCTGGTTACCCCCGGAAAGGGGGTAAGCACATATGCATGCGGGGGAGCCATGATGAGGGTGCTGCTCTCGAATCCTTTGAGAGGCCGCCGTGCCACATGCCACGTGTGCCTTTCAGCTCCCAGCCACTGGGAGAAACTACTCTGTAACCATCAGGTGGAATAAGTGGCCTTTTCTCCCAGTGCATCGACGAGTGCAACTGGGATGGCGATGCCTTTTGTTTGTGGCCTCGAATGTGCGACAATAATCGAGAAGTTGGCTGGCTGGCGGGCAGGTGCCAGCTACCAGCTACCACCTACCACCTACCAGGTGAGTTATGCAATTTCAGATCCACCGACCGAACGCCCGAACAACAGGTGGCCTTGGACCGGGCCAGCAGCGACTGATGTCCTTGCAACTGGGTCCTGGCCGTGTAAAAACAGTTAACACACAGAAGCCGAATCGAAAAACACGACAATTGCATTAGAAGGCGTGGAGTGGAAACCATTGGAAAGCCATGTTGTAGCCCGCTGGCAAACCACAACATAAATGGCCACTCCCCCCTGCTAGGACATCAATAGAATCCGTAAAGGATACACACTCCCGTTCGCAGGAATTCAATTACTGGGAAACCGAGGAGAGGCGCCTTTGGGCCGAATATTAATTGGCCCAGAACGCCGAGAGATTTCTATTTTTCCAGGAATTGGCATGGAAAGTTGGCACTCCGGTGGTGCCGGACAAATAAACAAGGATCTGGGTCCTAGGTCCTGCGGAGAGGAGGAAATAAAACAAATACAGTTACTAAGTAAGCCTACGAGTGTGTATCCCACAGATACATCGTCCTTTTCGGGCCTCCAGGAGTTGGTTTTCTGGGGGAATCTGCCACTCCAGCCCACCCACCTGCTCCTCCCAACTGCATCCTGGAATCTTATGGCCACTGCACCACCAGCTTCCTAATTAGCCACTTAATTAGCAAACAACTTCGCCCCCAAGTGGCCGAAAACCACACAAGCGTTTAAAGGATTACTCTGCCAAGGATACAGGATGCGGAGCAGTCGGCTGTGAGGAGCATCCTGCCGGGTGATGTGCCGATTGTTGTTGTTTCGAAACCGAAAACCGAGTCGGATTACTGCAACAAATGGCCCGTAAACGGCTTCAACTTTCCATTCGCACTTTCAGTTTAAAAGACACTCGAAGGAGCAGGGACTTCAAAGGACATGAGGGTCTCAGTTTTCTGTTCAGAGGATTACAAAGGATGAGTTCAGTTTGAGCTTCTAAGGGGGCTGAGGCCTCAACAAGGACAATGATAGTTTTCAGCTAAGAAATACATTTTGTTTTTGGAATAAGATGGCTTTGAGTGGGGACATTATAAAGGATATTATAGAGTCCTTTTTTTGTCATCATTTTCTTTGGATTTTCTTTGATTTTTCAAATTCAAATAGATGGGGCTTAGAGTCCTGGCTTATAAATGGTATTCCCATTTCAAAAAGGTTCTAAATTCTTTAAAAAATTCCCTAAAAAGTGCCTAAGAGTTTGGAAAATATTTCCAATATTTTTCCAAAATTAATTTTCGAATAGAATTTTTATAACTCGGCCTATACTTCTCAGATCCCTATATTGGAACTTTGAGAATTTTAAATTTTAATCAAAATCTGGCAATCGAAAATCTGAAACATTTTTCGAAAATTTTCAAATCATGGTTTTTTTTCGAAAAATTCGATAAATTTTTTTCTTAGATTTTTCCATTATTTTTTAATAAAAAGATTAAAGGGTATTAGAATTCCGATTCATAAATGAATCGATTTTTGATATTATTTTTTTATCAAAAAATTTCAGATTTATGATAGAATAAAAAATGGCTAAATAAATAAACAAAAACTATATTCTAGCCATCTTTTAAATTAAAAAAAAAAAAAACTAATTCTAATTCTTTTTGAAAAAAAAGTACAATTATTAGTTATTATTTTCAAAAGCTACAGTTTTAGTTGTAGATTAGCCTTTAAAAGGCATTATTTTTTAACCTTGTCTAAAAAAATAGGAAAATAAAACAAGTCTGCGACTCCTTGAGCTTAGGGACCAAGGAGCTGAAGGGAGAAGTGATCCGCTAATGCACTTCACGAGTTTCAAATAATTAATTCCACTTACTTGTCAGTCATCGCGGCGTCACTGGAACTTTGTAATCCTGGCCAGCGCCAGCTGCCGCCTGGTTGGCAGCCATCCCAGCCGGCAGTTGTCCCTGCTCCTCCCCGTCCACCACCATAGGCCACCATTCCGGGCCAAAGGCGAACAGTCAACTGTGGTAACTCCTTCCCGCTGGGTGACATTTAAGGATGTCCCTATTTCGGGGCAATAATTTTTAGGCCAAAGACCGAAAATAAACCGGGTTAACATCTATTTCTGTTGTATGTTGCATGTGTGTGTGTGTGTGTGACGTAAATTGTGTTTCTTGTCTGAGAGAGGGGGTGGGGGAGGCTAGCACTTTCCCTGGATTATTGCGAATATTTATGTATGTGGGTGTTAATCCCTGTATTTTTTATTCCTCCCGGCCAATTTAAAAATGTTATGCGCCATAAAGTGTGCCGATCCACTGATGCATGGCGAATAAATCTCGACTTGCAACGTCCTTGCCATACATCATATTTTTTGGCCAAAAGCCAGAAGCCAGAAGCCAAAGCCAGCCCCCCTCCCTCCCCCTTCACTTTACAACAATGAGTTATTATTTTATTTATTTTATTTTTTATTTTTTTCCAACATTTCCACATGCATTTCGTTTCATTTTACAAAATATAGTTTAAAACCGCGATAAAAAAAAAATAATTACAACACATACGACATAAGCAACAACAACAACAACAACAACAACAAAATCAACAACAAAGAGAAACGCAATAATATCAACACATTGCAACCATATCCACCCACCTTTACTCTCTCCCTCCCCCCTCCGCTTGATCCTGGGGCCAGGTGGGTCACAAAGAGCACACTCTCTTCCGTCCTCTCTCCCTCACTCACTCACTCACTGACTGACTCACTGACTGACTCTCTCTCGGTGCAGTTAACAAATTGAGTTTTAATTAAGGCGTCCACCTACCGACACGCTCTGGGTATTCATCTACCCATTAGTGTTCTCCTCTCCCTCTTTGTGTTTTGTTGTTGTTGTTTTGTTGCTCTTGTTGGGGAGTGTGGGGAGCTGGCGGGTATAACGGGATGATGGAGAGAGATGGAACGGTGACTCCACTTGCTTAGTAGCCATAGTGAATGCCATGGCCAGAGACCGATGTATGTACCAGAGCGGGAGCGGCGACAGCGGCCCTGAAAAGCAATAAAAAGAGAAATGGTGGGGAATAGAAGAGAGAAGGTGGGGTGATTATGAGGAGCATTAATAAGGCAACCTCCAGTGGGCCGGCTACTCACTTCACGACGGGGGCGGCCAGATGCGTGGCGTAGGCGGGAGCAGCATAGGCGGGGGCCGCTAGTCCGATGCCGTGTCCAATGATTCCAGGAGCTGTGTAGTTCCGGGGCGGGGGCGGGGAACACAAAAAAACAAATAAAGTCAGCAAGTGGTATGCAAAAGGGAGATGAGATATGGTCATAGAAACAAGGACAGAGACGGAGCGACAGACAGGAGTCAGGGGTACAGGTGGAAGAAGGTAGGGAGATGGATGATAAATAAACAGCTGACGGTGGAGCCGGGGGAGAGAGAGACAGTTGGAGCATTCCTAAATTAGCATCGTGCCCATTGTTTGGACAATTCTACGAGTCCTTCGAGAACGGACGACCCCACACACTTAACGGTTGTCAGCGGCAACCACCTGTCCCAGGACAGGGGGACACCCACGAGGCTCTGATGCACAGAGAGAAACGAAATGAAAGAGAGAGATAACACTGGTTTTCCATGTAGACTAGCACTTACAGTTAGGATGCTGCTCTCTTTCAAGGTGTTGGCTTTCTCAAAGGGATCTTCTCAAGAAATTTCCCACTAATAGTCCCACTTTTTTTCTCTCTTTATTTTAAAGTTCACCTTCCAGCTTAAAGCGACCTAGCTGGCCTTCGCTCGGCACTGCAAACGGAGAGCAAGGGAGGCGGCTCTCTCTCTCTTCCTTTGGCCAAAAATGTCAGGCCGAACATCAATCAAGTGAGGCAGCCCAAGTAACGGTAACTTGGTGACTCGCTGATTCGGTGATTGGGTGACTCTCTCTCCCCACCACCCCCCACCTAGCGGTGGGATGCACTCTTCGGAGAGGGCAGTTCGATTTGTAGTACAAGCCTTGACCGTTATACCGTTTCTACCTCTCGCACCATTTTACCGTTCTACCCCTCTGGTAGAAGGAGTGCCTATGGGGCTCAAAAGACGACCCGAGTCAATGAATGATTGATTACAGGCCGACCACCGGATGGCTCCTCTCACCACTCACCACTCGCCCAGGTCCCCCGATCCCACTTTCGGCCAGTTTGTGTCTGTTTTTTGGCAAGACAAATCGATGCTGAATGGACAGAAAACCGAAAAAAAAAAAAAAACAGATTATCCCTGAGGAGGTGAGGAAAGCATATATCGATTACACGTGGGAGTTATTTGTAGAGGAATTGGGATATTCTTTGTACTTTTTACAGGAATTTTCTTGAGGACTTCTTGCTCCCAAGAGCAGAGGCTCTTCTAAGAGTATTCTCTCCTGCGCAGCTAAGGACTTAACAGTTTTAATCAAATTAAAACAGTTTTGCTTTATTTCTGCCGCTTATCTCCCCGAACGGATCTCTCTGCCAGGTGTAACCACTACTCTTCCCTCTTCCCACTCTCCTCTCCTTCTCCCTCTTGTTTATTTATTTTTTTCCAACTGTTTTTGTTTTGGCATTTACTTTCCCCCTCTCTTAGCCCGCTTTCGGCTCTTCTGGCCGGCAACTCCAGAAACTTCTGTTCTGGCCAAACTTTGTTTTTGCCAAGAGCTCTCTTCTTGGCCACCAAAGCGAAAACAGAATCAAGTTTTTAAAGTGCATTCCCCCCCTCCTCTTTTCTTCTTCTTCTTCCTCGCGGAAAATAACAAAATCTTGTAGATAAAAATTAGTGGAAAATCGGAAAATAGTTGAAGAATTCGAGACACAAAGCGGGAGAGAAGCAAAAAGCGTGCAAAGAGTGCAGAAAGTGAGGTTAAAGGCGATTCGTTTTATAGCGGGATTAAGTTGGGAAATTTTTTAGTAAAGGGGAAATTTATGGTTTTCACTTTTCAGGATCCTGTGACCACCTTACCGTAAGCCGGGGCAGCGGCGGCGTACTTCAGCACGGGTGCCGGGGCGGCGGCGGCGATGGGGGCGTGGCCAGCGAGGTAGCCGTGCGAGATAGAGGGCGCTGCGGCATAGGCGCTATAGCCCCCATAGCCGTAGCCCCCGTAGCCGCCCAGGGCGTGTCCGAGCCCCAGGCCGGAGAGCTGCAGGGCCGGGGCGGTGGCCGCGTAGTGTCCGCCGTAGGAGAGTCCCTGGAGCGGGGCGGAGGCGTGGCTGGCGTAGGCCAGGCCCTGGATCTGGGCGGGGGCGTGGCTGGCGTAGGCCAGGCCCTGGATCTGGGCGGGGGCGTGGCTGGCGTAGGCCAGGCCCTGGATCTGGGCGGGAGCCGTATGGCCCAGTCCCAGGCCCACGGAGTACGCCGGAGCAGCAATAGCATGGGCGGGAGCTGCTACTTTTTTGATTTATTTTTTATTTTGTTAATTTTTTAATTTTAATTTTTTAACTAATAGTTATTGATTTAAAAAATAAACTACGTGCTTGTGGTTTAGTGTCGTGGTGCTTTTTTTTGTTGTGCAACTACTGGAAGGATCTCCCTCGAGAGATCCTGGCGGGAAGGACACTCACCTGCGTAGCCGTGGGCGGCGACGGGCGCCAGGCCGGCGTCGTTGCTGATGCTGGACCGCTGGACGTGCGACTGCGAGTGGGCGGTCTGGACCTGGGAGGCGTAGTCCGACTGGGAGGACTGGCCGTAGTGGCCCTTCACCGTGTGCTCCTGCGTGCTGCCGACGGAGGCGTGGTCGACGCTCGGGGCGCTGATGGAGTAGGCGGCCGGGCCGCCGGGCTTCGCTTGGGCGGTGGCGAGGAGGGCCAGGAGTGCCACACAAAGGACCTGCCGGCGAGAAAGGATACGCTATAGAGTCTAGTCCTTGGGCTGAGCAGGAAACTGCACTGCTGGAGTGCCGGGGGGAAAGTTTTAATTAACTTTGCAAAGTTCACCCTTGCAGGGGGGAGCTTGGGGGAGAAGGTCCACCCTAGACAACAGGTGGAACTACAACAAAGGCGACAATAAACAAGAAGAATCACAATTCAAGAAGAAACTAAACAGCTTAAAAGTGTTCAAGTGATTTCTTACAAAAAAAAAAGGAGAAGAGGGTCTGGAACTGAGGGCCTGAGGGCCTGAAAGGATGTAAGATGGCCAGATGCAGGAGTCTTGGGATGAATAGTACTTATATTTTTTGTATTTTAATAAATTATAAGGATCTAGTAAGGATTTGAGCTTCTCTCTTGTTTTAGTTCTCTTTTTTGAAGCTAAACTCTGGAGAGCTAACAGAGTTCCCACAGCTCCTAAGACTTCAGCCCCTGGGCGCCAGGTTCCTCAACAGCATCTCAGCGATGTCAGAGCCAAAGCTGACCAAAGCCTCGGGGTGGGGGAACTGCTAGACCAAAGGACCTCTCTCCTGGTCTCTGGTCTACAAGTGCGGCGGTTGCCTCCTCAAGAGGTGATCGCCAGCCGTCTAACCTAACCTAACCTACAACTCCTAGTCCCCTTGCTTATCCTTGACAGGATCAAGCTTCTTTGAAGCCACTGCTTATTCCAGAGGCTCTATCCTATTCCTAGATATAAGAGTTTCAAGATGAAAGTGTCATTTGTGATGTATTTATGTCTTTTTTATGTCCTTTTCTCAAAAGAACTCCCTGCTTATCCCTGACATTCTCTAAGATGGTCTCTGTAGGCGCTTGATGCATATATTTGATATAATTTTATGTCAAACTACCAAGAGCTAGCAAAGGTTTCTGGTAAAATATTATAACTTCTCTCTCTGGCTTGTCTTACTTCATTTTTTATGAAGCCAAGCTCACAATAGGAGGAGGTCCTTGGAGGAGGTTCTAACAATAGTTCCTAAGATATAAGAGTTTCAAGATGAGATAATGTTGTATTAGAGATATAATACTTCTAGAGATATAATACTACCATATAATACTACCAAAGACTACTTCGCTGACTAATAATACTTTCATTTTTCTCCAAACACACTTCTCAAAGCTAGTCTCTCTTTAGAACCTCTTGCTTATCCTTGTATCCTTGAATTATTCCTAATAATTCCTGCAGTTTCCAGATGAAAGTCTTGTATAAGAGGTATTATCTCAGAATATTGGGAATAAATCAAGAATTAAACTTCCCTGTCTCATAATACATCCTTTTTTGAAGTTAAACTCTGAATAGAACCCCTTGCTGATCCTTGAAATCCCTTATGGCTCCCAAGACATGACAGTTTCCAGATGAAAGTCTTGTATCAAAATGCCTCATGCCTCACTTTTTTAGCCTCAACTCCTTACAGGACCCCCTGCTCATCCTTGAGGATCTCAATAACTCCAAAAATTGAAACATTTTCGAGATGAAAGTCAAAGCTTCCAGCGTCTCTGACGGGTAAGACCTCTATTTTTTAGAACCCCTGACAGAAGCTATCCTTGAGCCACTGCTGGCCTCATAATTAGACAATTATAGATGGCCACCCCCCTCCCTGCACCACCCTCCCTCTCCGAGAATCGAAAAAAATTAGCATACTTGCAACAGTTGCTGGCTGCCTTGAATCGCAAACTTTGAAATTCAATTGCCAGTCTGGGGCCAAGGGAGGGGGGGCTAGCTGGCATGCACATGCATGTCCGAGCCAGTTATCCTGTCAAAGGGTCCTGTGTGTGTGGAGCTGCCCTACTCCTTATCCTCTGCGCTTCGTCCTTCCTCCGCGCTGACAAGTGAAAGGACAACAAGAACAGACCCTGGACCCTTGCTGCGATTCCTTCATTTCCTCTCTCTCCCTCTCTCTCCCTCTCTCTTTCTTGTTATATCTCTGTCTCTGTTTTGGATATTTCTGAAACGTATCCTGGCCACACTGTCGGTCACACGCACCTTGAATGCCATTTTGCTTTGTAGCTGCGCTTTCGGTTTATTTTTCACAAAAAAAATTAAGTACTCGGCTCGGGCGACTGGCGACTGTCGACTGGTAACTGTCTCAGATCGCCATTCTTGGGGCCTATTTATACGCCGATCGATCTCCGCTCTCGAAAATGTGGTGCACTTTTCGGTTTGCCGTTTTTTTGCAGTTTTTCCAACTCAGCTCCAAATAATGGACAAAAAAAAAAACAAGAAAGGAAAAGCTTGCGCAGAGGCAGTCGCAGGTTGGATGCTCTTTTTGGGAATTATTATTTTTTAGGAATTATTTAAGGAATATTTTAGTTTTAATAATTTTAACAGGCTATTTATGAGCTAAATAAAATCTATTAAGAGTATAAGACATTTATACTTATTAGTTAATTATTATTTAATACTATTGATTTAATTATTTATTATTTATTTAGGTTTTAATAATTTTGATTTAAAAATATATAATATATATTTATTCCTCATTTGAGATTCGAGGAGGAGCGCTCTTGTTTTTTAAAGAATATTTAAGAATTATTTAGAATGTTTATAATTAATTAATATATTGCAATTAAAATAGGTCTAAATAAAAATTTATTTAATATTAAAACTATTAATAATTAATATTAATATTAAAACAAATAATTTTTGGGTTTCCCAACTGCCACCTATGAGAAGCGAGGAGGAGGGCGCCGTTACTTATAGATAATATTATATATTATATACATATCTATGTGTTATATAGATATTATTATATATACATATATGTTCCTGTTCCTATTATAGTTTAAAAATAAAAAAAGTTGATTTAAAATTAATTTTTAAGGGTTTCCTAAGTGCCAGTGATGAGAAGCGAGGAGGAGGGCGCTCTTCTATTATTATTTTTTAAAGAATATATATGAATAATTTAATATTAACAAAAATCTATTTAAAATTAGTTTAAAAATATGTATATTTCTTTTATTTTTCGGTTGATTAAGTGCCACCTTATACTTATATTAGTATTATATATTATTTATTTATTATCTATTATATTATTCCTATTCCTATTATAATTTAAAAATAAAATAAAAAACAAAGTTGATTAAAAATGAATTATTTTTTAAGTGTCAGTTATGAGAAGCGAGGAGGAGGGCGCTGATATTTTTCCAATAATATTTTTTTTTTAAATATTTTTTTATAAAAATTATTAAGAAAGCACCTAAGTATTATTATTTCCCGACTGTTTCTCCATCTAATCCCCCAACTAAGCCCCCTGGAAAGCGCTTAGAAAGGAGCTGATTACGGCCAGGATTCTGAAACTTCTTCTCCACTTTGCCCCAAACATTTTCCACAAATTTCTTCATAAAGAATACATCTCCACCTCCCCTGCCCCGCCCTCTTTTACGCAAAAATCACATTACCCCCCGTTAGAGTATCAATAAAAAAAAGGCCCCCAACCACAGAACGGGTTATGGCCAAGTTGGCAAAGCAGGCAGCGGCTCAGAAACCGAAAGCCAACAGATGTGTGTAGGAATTGAGACGCAGGCGTGTCGCGCTACGCAGCACGCCGGCCACCCCCTCGGCAAAGAGGCCAAATCAGACGGAGAGGCCCCCTAAAACATTAATTGCCTTTGGATTTCTGCCTTGGACTGCCACGCCCACTGAGGAAAAACTATGAAGCGTTGATGGAGGCTGGAAGAGCGGAAAATCGGGAAAAGGCTTTGTTTTCATTTCCAAAACATTTTCCAAAAAGAAAACACTCGCCACTTGTCACAATTTTTTATTAATGGATTTATGGGATTTTTTAGGCCCAGCCTACAGGCATTTTTTGGTTATTTAAGAAAAAGGTTTTTAAGAAAAAGGATTAGACTTGATGATACCCTTTAATATTTTAATAATAATATTTAAGACTTTTTCTTTTGTTTCAAACTAAAAGCTATTTTTTTTAAATTAATATTTTTTTATCTTCAAAAGGTCTTAGAGGGTATCTCCAAGTGCCTTAGCTTCTTGGACTTGAGACACTTTTTCGCACATTCTCACGCAGCTGAAACTGGCTGGCAGAATGGGCGCGGAAATTGGGCAGCAGATCGGATCAGATCGGTCTGGGGACTGCCACTTGGACTCCATGCAACAAGCCCATGGGCCTACAAAGCCAGAGGACCCACACACACTACTCACTACTCAGTACTGACTACCAACAACAACAACAACAACAACTATATAGAAAAACAACATTTTGAAAGGCAACTCTAGCAGTCAGTCGCTTGAATTCGCTTTTTGCGTCTGGGAGGCATTTTTTAATTTATTTATTTTTTTTTTTTATTTTTATTTATTTTTTGTTGTTTTTGTTGCTAGTTTGATTTGCAATTTTTAATCTTTGATACTGTTTGTTGTTTTTTGTTTTTTGTTATACTCTTTAAGGGGGTACTCTAATTGTGTTTCTGGTCGAAAAAGGCATTTGGTTTCTTGAATCTGTCACAGAGTTGCTACAAGACTGTCCGCTTCTCCGCTGTCCGCTGTCCGCTTGTCCGCTGTCCGCTTGTCCGTTTCTAGCCTTCACTAGGCTCTTAGTTTTAAAGGTTTTATATCAAAATTGTACAAACCTTTCTTGTATCCATAGATTCCAAGTAGAACTACCTACCTTAGAGTTGCTACAAGACTGTCCGCTTGTCCGCTGTCCGCTTGTCCGCTTGTCCGTTTCTAGCCTTCACTAGGCTCTTAGTTTTAAAGGTTTTATGTCAAAATTGTACAAACCCTTCTTGTATCCATAGATTCCAAGTAGAACTACCTACCTTAGAGTTGTTAAGAGCCTGTCCGCGTGTCCGCTTGTCCGCCAAACTGTTTCTAGACCTGAAAAGTCCTCCAATTTCAAAGCCATTGTCTCCAAATTTTTACTAGACCTTCCTTGTACACCTATACCCCCTACAAGGAAGAATCAACAAGATCGCCTGACTATATCCTCCTTTTAACTCTTAGAAGCTTTTTCTCTCCTATAAATGCCCTAAAAATATCCCCAATCCGTAATATCCCTCCTATTCTGTACCCCTAAGAGTATCTAAGCTTCTCCTCCCACCTGTCCAATATTTCCATTCTTGATTATTTTTTGTAGCATTTATTGGCAATCTTTGTGGGTCGCTTTAAAATTTATGCGCACTTTGTGCGTTGTCGTGACTCCGAGATACATATGTATCTGTATCTGTATCTGTATCGCATGAGATACTTACTGGGGCCAGTGAGAGTGTGGCTATACCTATTGGTTGTGCAATGTGGCGGCTCCCCGGCACCCAGTCCCCAGCTGGGGGCAGCTACAACCGAAGGTTTCGCAACCGAAGCTGCGAAAATCTTGTCTCTTGTCTTGAATTTTTCAATAGATTTTCTTTTTTTGTGTTTTTTTTTTTTGGGGGAAAATTGAGAAAAAGTGCAGGACAACCTTCGGGGAATAAGTAGAGGCGTGGCAGGACAAGGGGCGGACAGAGGGGCGGACAGTAAAAGCATTATCAAGCAGTAGATGGCGCCACTTGGCTTGGCATTCCAATCGCCACAAATGGCCAAAAGAGCAAATAAAGGGCTACAGGGCTAAAAAAAAGGGTTAAAAATAGTTGGAAATAGTTTTAAAAAAAAATTATAAAATAAGGAAATATTTAAGGAATATTTTCAGTAAAAGTATTGGGCTGAGAGGTGCCATTTCAGGGACATTTTCTTTGTTTTTCTGAGAAAAAGTATGAATTTTGTTTTAAAAAAAGGTTAAAAATTGTAAAGAAAGTAAGGAAATTATTTAAAGAATATTTTTAATACAACTATTAGGCCTTAAAGGGTTAAAATGACACTTTCTCTTAATTATTTTTCATTTCCAGGGAAAAGATTCTTTATTTTTTTTAAATCAAACCTTTTCTTAAGGAAAAAAAAGAAATTAAAGCTTTTAAGATTAAAAGAGGCTAAAAAATACTATAATTTAATTTAATAATTCTCTATTCTGCAGGGCAGAAATGCTATTTTTTTAAGATTTATTAAAACTTGCAAGTAAATCTTTTAAGATTAAATATTTAAGAGGTTAAAAAATACTTTCTTATTTTTAATAACTTAATAATCTTTTAAGTTCTTCCCTTAATCCCTCTTAAGATTTAATAATTTTTAATAATCTCTTAAAATGTAAGGGCATAGTTTTCATGTTTTTTCTCTAAGAAAACCTTAAAAATAAATATTAAAAAAAGAGTTAAAAATAAAAAACTATTCCCAAGAGCCCTGACAGCCCGGAAAATGGATGACTTTCCTCAAGAAGCCATTATGATAATAATAGAGGATTAAATATCTGTTTGCTTTCCGCTTTTCTTTGCTTTTCCTTCAATTTTTGTTTATTTTTTGTTAATTTTTTGTTTCAGTGTAAAAACAAAGTCAATTCAGCGATGCAGCGACAATCATCGATTGACATTGTTGATGAGAAGAGTGCCACTCCCCACCCCCTTTGTTGCCCGCCCATTGTGTAATGTCCCGATGTTTCAATTATGAGGACCCCCCCTTAACCCCCTGCTGCCCCCGCAGGGCGCAATCCGCGTGGTTTTTGTCTCCGACATTAATTTGTATAATTGCAATGCCAATAGAGGGCCAGTCGGGTGCAGCGGGCCGTAGCCGCCGCCATAGTCCTTCGGCAGGACACTGACAGGCCACCCCTTGGGCCACCCCCTTCGGGCCAGTCACGCCTGTGGTGGCCAGTCGGGCACATCGCCCAGAAGTGGGTCACCGGGGGTTAAGGGGGAACAAGGTGGCCCAAACAAAGCCGCCGCCATTCAAGGGATATCGTCAGGATATTTTGATATCCTTTATAGTCATATCCTTTTTTTTCTAAAATTTAAAAATTAAAGTAACTCCTTCCAGGACTCTCGGCTTTTTTTTCAAAAATCTCTTAAAAAAAAATAGTATCCAAGGATTCCAGGATATCCTTAAAGTCCTTGAGCCATGAGCCTGGTCTGCCATTGTTTCCCTGCCCCATTGTGCGGCGACATTTGCCTAAATACTTGCCACACTCGGCCATCATCACACACGAAGGGGAGAGGGGGGGGAGAGCTAGGTGTCCTGGAGGCCAGTCGTCCTTTGTTGGCATTTGGCGTGGAATTTCCAAAAAGGCGACGATTAATGTCCGACATGACCTGACAGCGACGCGTCAACATGGCATCGATATCCCCATCGCCAGGGGCAGGGGCAGGGGGGGGAGGGGATATGTGGAAGGGGGTGGACCCATAGACCCCCTACCACTAGTCCCACCCACTAACCACCAACCAACCTCAGCCAGTTTCCATCATTTTTCGAAAAAAGGACTCTCGGGGAGATCTCTCTTCGGAGAAGCTTCAGAGAAGCTCCAGAGGGGGTTCGGGGAGTCTATTTGGACTAAAAAACTAACCCCTTCAAGACTATAGATTGGGCTGAAAAGTAACTATTACTATTCTTAGTACAAGTACTAATTATTTCTCTAAAAAAAACTCTCAAAAATGTGTTTTATTCTTAAAGAAACCGTCCAGCAATCTCTGACATTAAAAATATTCATTATTTCGGCAGCTAAGCACCGACAGATGGCGCACTTTGTGGCTGAGGGGGCGTGGCATTCACCACCCACCACCCACCACCCACCTTGCCACACAATTACGAAAAATACAAAAAAGTAGAGCAACGACCAACGCTCAACGCTCAACGCTCAACGCTCAACGCTCAACGCTCAACGCTCTTAACTGCAAACGCATTAAAATTTAACCTTCAATTACAAAATCAATAAACGAGAGCCCCCCCTTGCCACACCCCCTGCCACGCCCCCTGCCCCCTCCATAGTAACGCCTTTGTCTGCCTCACTAATTTGATTTCTTGTGTGATTTTTTTTTTTTTTTTTTTTTTTTACGAGGTGCTCCGCTGATTTCAGGCTTTTCTTTTATTTTCATATTTTTTGTCTTTTTTTTTTTTTTTTTTTTTTTTTTTTTTATTTGCGACAAAAGTGGGCTTTGCCCTCGGCATGCCACGCCCCTTGCCGGGCCTACGCCCACTCACATTCTGCGTTAATTTCGTTCTGCAATCTCCGCATTTATTATTTTTTTTTATTATTTTTTTTTTATTATTTTTTATTGTTTTTTATTTTTTTCTGATTTCTGTCTCGGCTGCCCATGTCCCAGTTTCAAGGCTTGAGAATATTTTTGGCGAAGAACCAAGTGGGAGATTGTCTTTAAAAAATATTCCATTAAGTTTCTCTTAAGTGGCATAGAATTCTAAAATAATTTAATTAAATAAATTGCTTAATTTATTAAGTAATATTTATTCTTTTATTAATATTGAACGAAAAGCTTCTAGTCCTTCAATGGTCTGTGGAGACCATTGTAGTCCGAACATAAAACCCTGAACGGATCGTGTTGGGCATATGTCGAGCTACAATGGCTAAGGAGTAGAGGACGAAAGTTTCTAGTCCTTCTACAAGGAACATTAAAATGTAAGCGTGTTAGTAAATGCTGGCTGTCTACATTTCCATTAAAAAGATTAACTAGAAACATGACACCCAGCATCGTTCTACGGTTTGTTAATGATGGTAAGTTTATTAATAAAAGTCTACAATGATAGGATGGAAGGTGGAGACTTGCATCCCAACCAAGTCCTCTAAGGGCGAATAGTAGGAAGTTTCTTGTACAGATTCTAGGAGATCTTGGTGTACTCCATATTGAGGACTCCAGACACACGATCCATACTCAAGAATCGGACGGATCAGTGATGTATATAAAGTTTTAATTTTTTTTGTTCGGGTAATTAAATTCATTAAAGCACACCCATTGCTTCATTAACCATAATGGATACATGGTCGGCAAACTTAAGTTTCGAATCTAATAGGACACCCCGATCGATAACCCGAGTTATCGTTCTAATCCCATCCCATAGAGATCCCATAGAGAAAGTAAGTAGACTGGAAGAAAGGTGAGGACTAGATCGACAAAGTGACAAGAGACTACACTTCCATCCACTAAGCTCTAAGTACGAGACATTATTGAGCCACATGGCGGTTGCAAGTGTGGAGTAATAGTCTGCAGTCCAGGCACACGATCCACCGGACTCGGAAGAACCAGACGGACTAATGAAGCTTCTTTTAATGAAGCCAAGCTCTCCCTATTCCCTTAATCCTAATCTCTTCTTGAAACAAAAACCATAAAGCCAAAAAAAAGAGAAGATTTGTATAAAAAAAAGCTGCAATTGTTGGAAGAAAATGCAGTCGGCTGGCATTTAATCGAAATGTTTGAGGAATGGAGAGGAGGCTGGAGGAGATTCCGCAGGAGACTCTTGAGGAGGCAGTGGACAGCGAGTGGCGAGTGGCAAGCGGCGAGTGGCGAGTGGCGAGTGACGAGTGGCGAGTGGCGAGTGGCGAGTGGCGAATGGCAAGCAGGAAGCAGGAAGCAAGAGGCAAGTCTGAGAGCCAGAGGAGCCTGGTGGCAGGTGTAGGACGAGAAATTTCGAGTCTGACTGGAATTTGGAGGTGGGGGCCTGAAGGGGCAGGAGCCGAAGGGTGGACTAGTCTCTAGTACTTGATGAGGACCTTGAGGAGACCCCTGAGCTCCAAAGTCACGTGCTCGCTCTTTATCTGGGTGGCAGTCACGTCCAGCTCGAGGCACCTGACCAGCGGCGTCTCGGAGCGCTCCGAGCGCCGGTTCCGGAACTCGACCAGGAGCAGCTTCAGCAGGTCGGCGGTGAGGAGGGGACACCGCTGGAGCCGGAGGACGGACAGGCGCCGCAACCGCTGGACCATTAACGCCACAGCGTAGTTCCCCAGCGAGGGCGAGCCGCTGAGGTCGAGGCGCCGCAGCTCGGAGAGGGCGCCCAGCCGGCCCAGCTCCTGGCCGGAGAGCACCTGGTTGGGCATGATGAGGCTGCGCAGGCGACTCATCCGGACAATGGCGTCCAGGCAGTCCACCGTCACGTAGTTCGGCCCCGGCCTGCCCAGCTGGAGGTGCTGCAGCGAGTTGGTCTCCGCCAGGGCCCGCGCCAGCTCCACCTTAACGCCGTACGGGTCCGGCTCGAGGGGCAGTGGCTTCAGCACCAGCCTCTGCAGCCGCGCCAGCCCCCCCAGCCGCTCCTCGTCCAGGTAGGGGCACTCGCTGATCTCGAGGATCTCCAGCCGAGGACAGTGGCGCACCAGCGGCCCGTACACCTCGTCGGTGCCCAGGGTGATGATGTCGTCGAACTCGAACCAGTCCTGCTGCATGTTCCGGAAGCGGATGAGGGAGCAGCGCAGCTCCCGGAGGCGGGGCAGCCGGCCCAGCTTGTACAGCAAGCCGGGATCGAGGTTCTCGCACCTGGTGAGGACGAGGACCCTCAGCGAGCGGGGCAGGCGGTGGAGGGTGCTGCCCGCGATCCCGGTATTGCCGTACAGGTCAAGGCTGCATAGCAAATCCATCAGATGGAAGGCACGCAGGTCCTGGTCGCACAGCCCGCAGCGGCGCAGCGTCAGGTCGGTGAGGTGGCGCAGCCCATCCACCCGCTCGAACAGGAGGAAGAGGTGCCAGGGATTGAGGGAGATGTCGTTCAGGTGGAGCTCCCTCAGGGCGCGGCAGTGGTTCCCCAGCTGCACGACCAGGTACTTGAGGTGCGGCCAGTTGTTGGGCAGCGGCCCGCCCCTTACCTCCTGGACGTGCTCCCCCGACCGCCGCATCAGCTGGTTGATGCCCCACACGGTCAGCTGGCCCATCTCCCCGATGTCCAGGACCCGGGCCTGCCGCCTCGACTCCAGGCTGTAGATCTCCCCGAAGCGCTGGCAGGCCGCCGCAAAGTTCAGCCGGGCATCCAACGGCAGGTAGTCTCTGACGAGCATCCGGAGGACGTCGTCGACCATCGGCAGCCGGTAGCCGGAGAGGGTGCCGCCGCCGTGCTGCGGCTGCTCCGCGCTGCTGCTGGCCATCAGGAACACCCGCCTGCCCAGCACCGAGTGCTCCTGGCGGTAGAGCGCCCTGGCCGCCACCTCGGCCCTCGCGAACAGCATGTTGCCGGAGCAGTAGGGCCTGTCGTAGGTTATCTCCACGATGTCTCCCAGCCGGGTGAAGTGGTGCCGGAGGTTCATCTCCCGCACCGAGGGCGTGCACTGGAAGTGGACGCGGCTCACTGGGATCCGGTCCTCGGTGTAGGCGATGCCGTCCACCACGTAGAAGTTGCGGCGATCGGGATTGGGAATTAGGCGCCACATCTTCGATAGTTTATCGATAACAGATGCGATTAAGCTATCGATATCAGCACACGGATAGAGCGATAGGTATCGCAGCTCAAGCAGAGAGGGCAAGCCAATCGATAAGTGTCGAAAGACGAGCGATCGCACGACCGATACTTATCGATAGTTATCGAAAGCAACACCAAAAACACCGAAAACAAAAACAAAACTTATCGAACGCAAAAAAAAAACACAAAAACAAGAAAAAACACAACCAGAAATCAACACTTTTTTAAAAAAAAACTTTTTTAACTTTTTGAAAAACTTTTTTTGGAAAACTTTTTTTTGGAAAAGATTTTTGAGATTTTGTTTTTGGTTTGGAGATTTTTTGGTTTTTGCTTTTTAGGCTTTTTGCTTTCAGCTTGAGACGATCTAAACGCTTTGGGAGGCTCGAATCGAGTGACGAGAAAGGCGACAACCCTGGGGCTCCTGGGGACAGATCTTCCCCAGCCTACTCCGATCATTGGATCTCAATACTTTTCAGTATTTTGCAACAACCAGCAAGTATCTGGGGCAGCTAGGCGCTAGTCTGGCAACTAAAAGCCAACACTAAGTGCTGCAATTACGCCAGGCCTTG
The DNA here is from genome assembly GCA_035047585.1 of Drosophila monieri. Lineage (NCBI taxonomy): Eukaryota > Metazoa > Arthropoda > Insecta > Diptera > Drosophilidae > Drosophila > Drosophila monieri. Next base: position 4,452,188 of record JAWNPJ010000061.1, on the reverse strand, counting down.
GGGCCTAGGCGGCGTATACGCAATATTTTGCAGAAAAATCTAAACCAGAGGCACAATTATGGCTTTTGGGCTTCATTTTATTTTTCTTAAATGTTTCTGAGGCTAAAAAATAATACTTTAGGGCCTGCTGCCCCTGCCTGCTCGCTCTTTTAATTAAATTAGTTTATTTTTTATTCCGAGTTGAATATTTGTGGCCGGCAGCCGCAAAAGTGCGCGGGCTGGCCTGCCTTTTTTTTCTCACTTTTCCTCCAATTATATTCCCCTCTGGATACCCTTTCGAAAATAATTATTTTTTATTTTTAAGAGGCTCTGCTTTCTCGTAGAATTCTTCAGCTGGAGCTTAAATATTTATTTTTTTTTTTGGGAAATTTTTAGAGCAAGCCACCCCCTAGCCTCTGCCCGCCGCCCTAGAGCCTCGTGGTGTCCTTTGTTTCGGCAGCCCTCTAATTGAGTTGCTTATTAGTTGCTCCTGGAGGTCCAGCTGGAAGCCCTCCCAGTGCCGGGTGTCCTTGGAGACGGCACTGCGTGGGAGTAGGCTGGAGTCCAGGGTGGACCACCTCGACGGAAAATGGCTTGATGGACACTGACAGAGTCGAGTGGGAGTCCTTCTGGTCCTGAGTTATGGCAGACAGTCTCTCCTCCCCCTCCCGGCCCTCCTCCTTTCAAATAGTTCGCATTTTTCAAGGGAACAGCTTCGTTTTGTATAATTTATGAATCCATTTGCACTCTACCCCCCTTCAAGGCCCTCTAAAGGGGCGTGGCAAGGACAAGGCAGCACCACTACCTGTTACTCAGCCTTAACCCTCAAGCGGAAGAGCGGAAGTGCCGAAAAGTCAAAGGCATTGCCAGGAAAGTAGTTCCGGAAATTAATTAAAAATTAAAAAAAAAAGGATAAAAAAAAGTAATTAACAAGTTAAGGATTTAAGAATATTATTTGGCTTGAAAGTGTAAGTTTTAGAGGGTTAAGGGGGCTAGAAAGTGTGGGTTGAGGCTGCCTTTTCATCTTTTTTTTTTGTTTAAAATTATAAAAAATAGTTTAAAAAATGTATAAAAAATAGAAAAATAAGAAAAATATATAAATAAAATATAAATAAAATATCTACACTTCCTAGACTCTCCAAAAGCCATCAAAAGCCCCCTCCCTCTAGCCCCCCTTCTGGCCATTATTTTCCCACCTGCCATTCTTTTTTTTTTTTTTTTGTATTTTTTTTCTCCTTTTTTTATTTCGATTTCTGCGTTAATTACGGACACCGTTATCCGGCGGACAAGGCCCACAGTCCACACACACTCCGTCTCATTAAAGCCAGAGCCAGAGAGGAGGGGAGGGGGACCTGGCCAGAAAAGCAATTAAACCGGCCATAGCCGCTGGCCATTTTGGCCAAAATGCGTTTCCAGCTGCAAGTGGCAAGCGGCGCGTTGCACGTAGCACTCGCTCGAGTGGCATTGTTTTTGGGCCTATGGTGTTGCTGTCTGCTGGTCCGGTTTCGGGCAATTAAGCTCTTCTGGCCCACAAATCCGTAAACATGGCCCGCCGCCTCCTCCCCTTACGGGCCTTTTGGCAACGAAAGTAAATGCCTTTCTGGCCAAGTCTTTTCTGTTAATTAACTCGCCCGTCCTTGAGGTGTTTTAAGATTAAAAAATCTTATTTTAACGCTCATTATTCTGGCTTAAAAATATACATTTTATTTATTTTTTACGAAAAAGTCTTCCTAAAACAAGAATTTTATGAAAAAGTCAACAAATCAAGGCCTCTTAGGCTTAAAAGCTTCTTAAAAATAAAAAATTTTTTTTTTATTAATTATTTTAATCTTTAAGCTTTGTATTTACCTTAATTCCAACTTTAAAATCTTAGTTTTTATTAAAGATTTACTATTTTTTATTCATTTTTTGTCCTAAAAAACCCAAAAACTCTAAAAAAACAATTTAAAGATTCCTTAAAAATGTCCTTACAATTTCCATACAAATTTCCTTTTAAATTTCCATACAAATTTCCTTTTAAATTTCCATACAAATTTCCTTTAAATTTCCATACAAATTTCCTCAAAAATGCATTCAAAACCTCCTTCAAAATTTCCTTAAAAATTACCTTTGAACTTCCCTTAATAATAGCCTTAAAATTGTTGTTAAAAATTGCTTTAAAAATTGATATAAAAATTCCTTAAAAACCGGCTTAAAAATATTCATAAAAATAGACTTAAAAATTATCTTAAAAATCCCATTAAAAATAGTCTTCAAAATCGCCTTAAAACTTCCCTTAAAAATTATCTTAAAAATACTTTAAAAATAGCTTTAGAAATGGATTAAAAACCGCCTTAAAAATTGTCTCAAAACTTCCTTTAAAAGTTTCCTTAAAAATTGTCATAAAATTGTCTTAAAAATACCTTAAAACTTCTTTAAAAATAACCTTCAAAATAGCGTAAGAAATGGACTAAAACCCTCAAAAAAATTCCCCTCAAAAATTCCCCTAAAAACTCCCCTTAATTCCCCTCCCCTCTCCCCTCAACACACTCTTTTTTTTTAATCCATTTAAGGATTAATATTTAAAGCCCGACTCGATCATTTCCGTCCGGGACTTTTTCCCGGGAAGGCCCGAAGAGGGAAAAGTAATCCATTGGCCAGTGGAATTGTTGGCCAAGTCGGCAAACTTGGCAAGAGGATGGGGGTAGGGGGGCATCCTCTATTTGGCTTACAAGTTGCAAGTAAAGTGGTTGCAGTTGCCTCTGCCACTGCCACTGCGTGTCGCTTCCAGGCCACTTCACTTTATTTACCGTTACACTCTTGGCGGGAAAACAAAGCCAAGAGGCATCGAACCGCTCCCGTTGTTAGCTCCGTATTTTCCTTTATGGCCTGGCCAGTTTGTTGAAAGGCCGCCAAGAGGCAACCCCTAGCAGGCCAACGTGCAACACTCGGTTGCATAATAATAATGATGATGATGATGATGATGATGATGATGGTCAATGGCCAGTAACCAGTTGGGAGTCAGTCAGTGTCCAGTAACCAACAGCCAGTGGCCAAGTAGGGAAGCCACCTTGCCACCCTACCTTGCCACCTTGCCACTTCCCACTTGACCGTAGCCGTTGCGAGGAAAACACGCGGAAGAAAGTGCCGCTAATCCATGGGGCACTAAAGCCATCGAAAGCTTAGAAATTTATTGGCGCCACTTGAGCGGAAAGGTGAGAACCGCAGGCTAAGGGGAGGGAGAGGTCTTTCAGGGGAGAGATGAAGACTAAATACCCTATCCCTAGCTGATAGGGTAGATATCCTCTACTATCTGTACTATCTTTGGGATATCTAGTAGCTAGAACTAACAAGTAACTCAATAAAATAATTTCCCTCTTAAAAAATGGCTTTTCTGGCCTATCAGTTGTATGGCAGCTATGGGATATAGTCACCCGATCTCTATAATTTTTTCATATCCATCAAATACCAACAAAAGAAGCCTGCCTACCAAATCTCAAGCCAAAAGCTTCAAAAACAAGGCTCTAACTCCATTTAGAAACAAATTGGCGGACACGCGGACAAGCGGACAGGCCTAAAGCAGCCATCTTAAGGGATATATTTCATCAAAAACTACAACAACCCCTGGAAGAGTATAAAAACTTCAAAAAATATCTGCAGGTAAGCCACTCAAGTGGCAAGAGATTGTTGCAACCAGGATTGCAACCCAAAGTTGATCCTTAAGGGACAAAGTTTCCTTCGATTTAAGAGCTCGTTAAAAAATAAATGTAATTGATTTAAGGGCCTAAGGGGGACTAGAATTTATTCTCATTTTTTATGGTTTTTTGAATCAAAAGTTTTTGCTCAAATTGGCTATTTTGGAGAGTTTTTAAGAGAGTTTTTGGTATACATTAAATATTAAGACAATTTTTTATAGTTTTAAGTTAATATTTTAAAAAATATTTATCATAAAATCTAAGAGAAAAAATTTATAAAAGGATATACATATTAGAAAGGAAAAAAAGGGATATTTTAAAAGAATAATAATAAAGAAAGAATAAAATAGAAAGAGAAACAAGAACAATAAAAAAAAAAAGAAAAATATAGAAAAAAAAAAAACATTTTTTAGTACATTTTTCCCTTAAAATTTCCCCTCCTCACAAATAAAAATAACCAATACCCTTTCAGCTGTGAAATCATTGAAATTACGACCCAAAAAGCATCATAAATTCCGAAGCCAAAGGCCACTGAGAACTCGGGGCGCCACCCACGCTCTCAGATTTGAAATGCGCGCCAAAAAGGGCGAGAGATGACGGCATTGCCAGCTGCGAATCGGATGAGCTATTGTTTACAAACAACGGGAGAGCTTTGACCGGCAACTGCAGACCACACCGCCCCCCAGACAGTGCTCCCCCGCCCCAACCAGCTCCCACTCCCGCGCTCTCTCCCACTCCCCCACGAAAGAGAGCGGCGAAGAGAGCGCCTGCGCGTCAACTGTCAGAATTGCAGTCCAAAATGTAAACGAAAACGAGGCGAAAGCAAAATAGTCGAAATACTAACATCACATCATCCGGCGGCCGAAAAAGCAGCAACTTTTTGAAACAAAAACTCATCGAAAATCAAGGGAAATTGTGGAAAAAGTGGGAAATTGGAAAAGCGGCCACGGAAATAGAAAAAAGTCAAGACGGGCGCTCCCCACAAGCAAGATTCTTCCAAGCGAAAAGTTGTGCTCTTTGTGTTTCTTCGCCGTCGCGTTGTTTTCTTTCTTTCTTTCTTTTATTTTTTGTCATTTTTTTATCCGCTTGAAGCCATTGGGTTCTTGCTTGTTTCTGCGTGGAAATTTTGGAAAACTTTTTCGAAAAAGCATAGACTTCGGTCAATTACAAAAAGAAAAGTGCCGGAAAGTGTTACGAAATAGTGGCCGTGTGCGTGGAAAATGCTGGAAATTTAATCAAAAATTAACTTGAATTAACTTAATTTTAAAATCATAAAAAAAGCATTAAGTGAGATAAAAAAAACACTGCAAGAAAAATCTGTGAAATCTGCAAAAGAAAAAGCCCTACAAGCTCTCCAAAAAAAAAGGTATTTTTTCTAATGACTCATATTGTGTTTGTTGTTGTTGTTGTTGTTATTGTTGCTTGTTGCTGCTTGTGGCAAGTGTATTTTTAGAGCCTACCACCTAGACCACCTCCACCTCCTCCTCCTCCTCCTCCTCCAAAAACATTACTTTGGCACCTTGATAGATCGATATTTTATTTTATTTTATTTTTATTTTTATTTTTTTGTTGGACTCACTAGGGCGTCATGTGATTTTTCCAACTTTTTTTTTTGTTTGCCGGCAACTCTTGTCCCAAAACAAAAACAACAACAAACACAAACTTGTTTTTCGCAATTACGCAGCACAAAAACAGCAAAAAAAAAAAAAAGAGGAAAAAAAAAAAAAGATAAATTAGCTTAATCAGCAAATCAGTGGCGTCGGCACACGAAATGCCATAAAAGTGGGGTCTCCCAATTAAAATCCTACACACACATGATAGATAGATGGCTCGTGTGTGTGCTTATCGTATCCCGTTATCGTAAATGGGGCTGCCTACGCCACTGACTTGCGACCGAAAATGCAAAAATGCAGCAGAGACAAAAGCGTTGCCTACTTTTGGGCCTTGGATTTTAATCTTTTTGCATTTTTGTTTTGTTTTTTATTTATTTTAAAGAAATAATTGTTAGATATAAAAAATATATAGCTGTGCATTTGGGAGATTTTTATTTTGTCTTTGACTTTCTGTTATTTTTTTAGCTTTTAAAATAGTTTAAGTTAATTATTTAATTGTTTAGATTTATTTTTAAACTAAATATAAAGTAAACAAGTCATTTAAATTTCATTTTAATTCATTTTCATCAATTTTCTTGATAAAAAAATGACATTTAAAATTATATTTTTGCTATTTTCTTGAAATAAGGTCACACTAAAAAGCTAAATTCAAAGTAATTATAAATTATATGAATTTTATACTTTTTAAAAAGCTTTTTTTAGTTAATTATATCTTTTAAGATTAAAATATAATTTCTTAAATTAAAAAATAAAGATTTCTTTAAAAAAAATCTCCCAAATACCAGTTTTATGTTAAAAGTTATATTTTAAGGACATTAGCCTTAAAACACACACACACACCTACATTTTTAGTTGGCCCAAACACACACACACACCACTACACACACACCACCATACCACCACATACCCCCCCTTGTTGGCAATGAGATACTTAAGCCGTTCAATAAACACTTTGCAGTACTACCACTTCCACTTCCTCCACCGCCAACTAACAAGCCGCATCACCACTAACCCAGTGCTCCAGGTCCTTGAGGGCAGTCCTCCCAAGCACACCCTGGAACGTGCCCCAAATTGCAGCAGCAGAGGCAGCAGCTCCTATGCCAGTTTAGGCAAAATGCAGGCCACCACCAATGAGATTGTCAGGACCCAGCAGGAGTGTGTCAAGACCTGCGATAGGGAGTACTGCAACTGCTCGCCCTGCACCCAAGTAAGTACTACACTGAGAGAAATGGAAGCATTTTTAACTAAAAGGCATTAAAAAAAATGTAAAAAGAGACTGGTCACTTTTTTTAAAATTGTTTTTTAAAACCTAACCTATATCTTTTTAATTTTTATTAAAAAACAAAGCTTTCCGGCCTAAAAATAGAATTAAAAACATATTTTTAGTTAAAAAATTGTCAAAAAAAGAAAGAAATGAAGAAATCTGACTAAAATCTGTCCACACTTTTTACCCGAAAAGCATTATAATTCCCAAAAAATATCCCTTTCTTATTTAAACAAAAAAAAGAAAAACCTCAAGAATAATCCTATTTTTAAAGCATTAATGGCTTAGCTTGAGTTTCCTTGAGTTTCCGTGTGGAGGAAGACTCCTAAGTAGTGGATGCTTGGGGGGCAGGGGCGCTGAGGCGGCCGCATATCAATCAGTTGCAGCAAAACTCATTAAACTTGTGCCAATTGTGTCAGTCAAGGGGGGGGTGGTTCCCCCCAAGGAACTGGGCTATTATTGTTTTTATTTTTGCTCAGCCTGAGCCACTGGCTGAGTCCTCGCTCCTCAACAATCCTCCTAAGAGAGTGGGAGTGGGTGTGTGTGGGCGGTGACTGAAAGCTGCTCATTAATTTCCCAATTTTCAATTTTTATTTTTTATTTTTTTTCCAGTACGATATGAACGATTCGGCTCCAAATACTCCAGGACCTAGTTCCGCCTCCACTCAGCCGAAAAAGTATTACCGTCATGCGGCTCATAGGTGAGTTTTTAAATATTTTTATGAAATTCTTTTAAGATTAAACTCAAGTGGGCTAAAAGGGCTTTAAATAGAAGAGAAAACTAAGGAAATACTTGGTATTTCCCTTCAAACTTCTCTCAGTGTAGAGACTCTTACTTGGCAAACACTCAACGACTCTCTTACTCTCTCTCCCCCAAAAGAAAACCTTAAAGAGAGTCCACCACTCCACGGTCAATGCCAAGAGCAGTCCTACCGCCTTATCTCGCTTTAAAAAAAAATGAAAATAAAAACAAAAAACAAATCTAAAAACAACACTAACTAACTAGCTAGTTAATCCACATGAAACGAGGACATTCGCTTGTCAACCTGACTTTGATAGACCTTACTCCTCGATTAAGAGAGTTCGATACCCTGGAGGGGATATTTTTATGAAATATATATTTTATTTTTAAGTTATAGTTTTTAAGTTATATTAAATTAAGATATTTTTAGTCTATAACTATTTTTTAAATGAAAATAAAGTTAAAAAAAAGAAAAACTGGTTCAAGGTCAACACGGCGTATGAGTAATATTTAAAGTCTTTAGGGAAATTTTAAGGAATTTCCAGGGAAAAATGCTCTTTCTGGACAGTTTGTGGGGAGAACAGTTTGAAAGACTGGAAATCTCCTTAAATATTTATTTAGTTCTCTAATTCCAGGGTATACTTTAGTCTGTAGATTGTCAAGAAAACTCTTGCAAATATTTTCCCACTTTTTTTTGTGTTTTTCTGCTGATTACAATATTTTGTGACGCTGCCCATTATCACCCGGTTTTCAGCGACTTTCCAAGGCGGCGGAGAGGCCGATAAGCGGGCCGCAGTGGGAGAAGTGGGAGGGGTGGGGTGTCTATAGCTTGTTAGGCGCTAAAATGCATGTGAGTGGGCACTCTGGAGGCACTTGCAGTGCCAACTGAAGAGAGTGTGCGTTTATCTCCCCGCATTGACATTGACACGATGCACTTGTTGTTGTTGTTGTTGTTGTTTCTTGTTGGAAGAGATGGTAGAGGGAGATAGATAGTGAGACTGGCCACGATCCGAAAAGGTGCTAAGTGAGTGGGCAGGGAGGGGGCAGATCTATTTTTAAGAGAGGCCCAGCTGGAGCTGATACACAAATTTCCCCCAAAAAAGTCCTAACATTTCATAAAATATATTTCACCCTCAGATATGCAAATTTCTGATGAAATATTTATGAAATGAAAGCCCCTGCCAGTCGCTCCCATCAAAATTATAATTGGAATCATAATTAATTCAGACATCTATCTGTTTCTGGGCGTGTCTACCTGGCCGGGTGTCGCGGGATTTGCATATTCTGGCCCACAACTACCAGCCAACTACATAATATTCAACCCAATAAATAATAATATTTATTTATGGCCTGTCGCTGGCCTTTCGATCGCTAATCCGAGGCATATCGCTTCGAAAACGTATCAGTCGGGCGGGGAAGAAAAAAAAAAAATATTCCACTTAGCCAAGTCACAAACCCCCACGCACTACCAACAAATGCACTGAGAAAAAATATTAATAAAATATATATTCTCAAGACTAATTATTGATTTAGTTACTATTTTTTATATATTTTTTTATTATTTTTTTTTTTTTTCTTAAAAATATACATTATTTTTTTCTCTGTCCTTAAACAGTAAAGCTCATTGTTAGTCGTTGCCCCCGTTGGTGGGCGTGGGCTGCTTGGCCATAAATAGGCAGAGTGTGCCACATACCACGTCTCCAACAAGCCACAGTGGAGGTCATGGATCTATGGCCAGCCACAACCTTATGATTCCCAACCATCTAGTGCCTTTGGGGATGAGTAATTACACTCTCTCTTACTCATTACCGTTACTATTCATCGCACTATAGCTGTGTGCGTGTGTTTCGTGTTTCTTCTTGTTCGCTTTCCAAGCATTTTCTGACTGACACACTAAAATTTCCATGAGCACAAGTGGGTGTACTTGTTTTGTTGTTTTTTGTGATCTATTTCGGAATGAGCTAGCAGGGCGTGAAGATAAAACAGAGCCAGCATGAGCTGGAGAGCTGGAGAGCGGAGAGATCGAGAGACGTCTATGGAGTTTTGGATACTCTCTTTTTTCGACTCACGAGTGTCTCTTCTAAGCTCCATAGTCCTTTTGTGGGAAAAACAATTTCAAATCGAACTGTAAACTGCAAATCAGTATTTAACCCTTGACCTTTCCCCAGACTGATCATGCCCAGAGCGAGTGATGGGTAGCAGAACAAAGTTGAAAAAAACATTTTTTTTTTTTTTTTGTTTATTGCATAAAAGGCAAGGCATCGGCACTACCAACAAAAACAAAAAAAAAAAAAAAAAACAAAAAACGGTTGACGTTGACATCTACGAAAGGCAACAACAACAAAAGCAAACACCAGACTAGACATTGAAGAGAAAGAGCATAGCTCTGGGAGGTGAGAGTTTAAGGGGGGCTCTTCACTCTCAAAATGAGAAAAAAATAAATAAAATATAATATTATATATTATGGATTTAGGGATTTTTATCTCAGTTCCTTAAAAAATATAAAATTTAATATAAAAATAGCCGTTTTTAAAAACTATACATTTCGTTTTATTTTTTAAGTAAAACCCTAAATATCCCTACTGCCTACTTTTTTGGGCTTTACTGTATTAGAGCCCCCCCTTCAAAGAGCAAGCATAGGCATGCGCCAATAGCTTTGCTCTCCCATTACCCCACTCTCTCTCTTTCGCTTGCTCTCCAATTGCACTTTCAGTTGAAATTGTTAACAGAGAGAGAGAGAGCGGCGAAGAGAGAGCCGTGCTCCAAGAGAGAGTGGCGATGGAGGCGAAGAACCGACGACGTTTAAAAGCATCAACAAACAAACTGAGCGCCTGAAATTGAACCTGAACGTTGACCGAAATTGTTGCCTTTCTGCCAGCTCTAGAGGGAAAAATTCGCACGTTTTTCTTAAACCCTTTTTTTGTTATTTTGTTTTGTTCGTCTCGATCGTATTTCCACACACTCGCCAAGCAAAAAAAAACAAAAGGAAAACCAAAACAAAAACAAAAGAAAACGAAAGCTGAGTGAAAAGTCTCCAGAGGGTAAGGGGTGTGTGTGTCAGTGTGTGTGTGTGTGTGGAGTAGTAGGAGAAGAAGAAGAAGAAGAAAAGGAGACTCTGCCACGCGAGATCATTCCAGGCATTCCAAGCGAAATCGCGCGAATCGCGGTGACGTCGCCGAACAGCTGATAAGATATTTATCGCGCTCTCTCTCTCTCCCACTCCCACTACCACTCACTCACTCGCCCCAACGGTCTCTTATCAGCAGCTACGCGTCGCAGCAGAATTTGTGGCAACTTAATCCGTCACATCGCAAAGATGCCACAAGCCAAGCTGCCACAGAAGCAGCAGCAGCAGCAGAAACATTCCAGTTCCACTTCCACTCCCATAAGCGCCATAGCCCCCCCCTCCCTGACGGAGAGGCAGCGCAAGCAGACGATCGGCGAGACCGACATGGACCAGTCGGTCTTCAATGGGGTGGCGGTGGGGGCGGACGGGACTCCGGGCTACCATGGACACAAGCGTGAGCTGGGCCACAGGTGAGCAGAAGCTACTCCAAAAAAAAATAGTATTTTTTTTTTTTTTGAAAATATCAAGTATACGCCATGTCATGTCACATATCACGTATACGCCGAGTAGGCCTGGGAAGGTTCTAGGGGGGCTTTGGTTCTGGGCTTTCTGTCAGAAATTTAACTGAAAACCAATTCCGATTCTGTTTCTCATCAATGGGCCAACTTTTTCTCATTAAAAATAAAAAAAATAATATTAATTTATAAAAAAAATCAAACCGGAAGTCTATTTTTTTTTGAATTAGTTCTATAAGGGGGGCTACCTTCTGTAGGGGATCTGAAAATATCACAAACTCAACTTTTTTTAGGACGTTTTTGTATAAAAATGTTGGAAAACTTCTTTGAAAATATCAAGTATGCGTTCTAAATATTAAGTATACGTAGTTTTATGATTAGGGATTAGGGATTAAGGTATTAGGGTAGGGGGTATACATATTAGATAGGTTTTGATATTCAGGGAATCTAGTTCTAGATCTCTCTTTTTGGAATTAAAATTGGAGCTAGAACTCTTTATAGAATAATTGTCTTTTTTATTTTTTATATTTAATATTATATTTAATATTATATTAATATTAGAATTAATATTTAATATTAATATTATCTATTTAAACACATTAAATAATGTTTTAAATTCTAAACTTAATTTATGGCAAAGGGAGTAGTGGAATATTAATTATTTTTAATATTAAATAAACAAATAAGTATTAAAAAAATAATATAAAAATAAAATAAATATAAATATAAGTCAAGTATCAGCTAGAACTTTCTAGGTTTCTGAATATAAAAAAATATATATAAAAAAATATATAAAAAAAAATGAAAAATAAAAAATATATACATATATGTAAATATATAAAAATAATATCAAAATTCAAGGTTTCTGTAATAATTAAACAGAAAACTGTAAATTAATTAATTAAATTAAACTAATAATTAATAATTAAACATTAAATTACTAAATTAATTAAAGTAATAGTTATATTAAATATTATATTATTATTTACACATTGGTTTTAAATTACTATAATATTATTATAATTTTTATAAATATTATTAATAATCCCAAGCTAAAAAATACCTTAACTTGAAAAAATATATCATGAGAGAAATATAGCATCCATCTCATGGGAGAAGTTTCTAGTACTTTTTAGTCTCCTGCTTCACAAAAACATTTATTTTTTATTCTGCTAATACTACTATTATTTTTTATTATAGTATAACCCCTTTGAAAGTTACTTTTCATTGAGAAACCCCTATTTCTTTTCCAAAAACTCCATAATTCCTTTTATCTTTTAACAAAAAATCAACAAAATCCCTCCAGAGACTGACTGGAACTCGGATTTGAGAGCCCAATCCCGGGATTACTGTTCCCATGGCACACCACCCTGATGGATTGCATCACCTGGCAGTGGCTGCCCCCCTAATCTCGCCTGAATCATCCACCCTTATCGCCCATTCCGCCGCCCTGACTCACCCGAGACTACCTGGTACTTGGTTCTAGCTACTAGTAGGTACAACTAGGTACTAGTAGGTACTACTATGTACTATATAGTGTTATGTAATGGGAGTATATAGTATAATATTACATAATAATATTATATAATCTCTTGGAAGAGTAGGAAACTCTACTAGTTGTTGGCCTTCCAAGCATTTTCCAATCAGTTGCTAGTAAAGTACCCCCTAGGGGGGGGTTACTAAGTACTTTCTGCCAAGTATATATATTGAGTCCCCCCTACCACCTACCACCCCCCTCCCCTTGTGGCAACTTGACAAGCCCATCTGCTGTTTACAGTTATGAACATGCCCTTGGCCATGTCGCACACACACACTCACACAGTCTTCTTTGGCAAAGTGCCTAATTGTCATGCCCCCCCGCCACCCCCCTTGTTGCATACCCCTCCCCCTCCTCTCCCCCCCCTCTCTGGTCACTTAATTTCTGTTTATTCGCCATTTCTTCGCTTGTTGTGTGTCAATTAATGCAAATTCATGCTTTAATGAGTCCCCCCCCTGCACCCCACCCCCCTTCTATCCAATCTCCGTTTCCAATCAAAACAGATTAGCTTTATATCAGACCCCCCCCCCCCCTTAAATGCCACGCCCCCCTAGCCCCTCAATCATCATTCAAATAAATTGAAATATTTATGTCTCAGGGTCCATGCTCTATGGTTCTAGGGGGGGCCATCACTCTCAAGGCAAGGCAAGCTCTTCTAGGGCTGATTACACTGACAAAAAATATTGCTTTGATTTGAGAAATATTTTTAAAATTAATAAACACTGTTTTTAAGTCTATTTTATTTTTTAAATTAATAATTTTTTAAATATTTCAAGTTTAATTTTTTTTTTTTAATATTTCTTTCTATTTTTTTGAGTTTTTTTTTTTAATTCCACCTGCAGCTACGTGATCTTTGCCTCGCCCCCCCCCCCTTGCCCTTTAACTTCCCACTTCCCCCCTTGAACCCTCCCCCCTTTGAAATGCAAACTATGTCCCACCCCCCTCCCCCCTCTCTCTCTCGCTTATTCTGCCGCCTCTTTGTACCTGTCTCTGCCAACTTTACCTGCTTCCCCCCTTCTCCCCCCTCCCCCCTCTCCGATTGTCTTAAATCAGGCATGTCAGCATCCCCCCTGCCCACCTCCCACGCCTCCGCGGGGGTCACGTAGTTGGCAACTTTTATTGCGTAGCCCCGGAACCGGAAACGCCGCGAACATTCTCGACAGGAGCTGCTGTGGCAGGAACACTGCCCGCAGCATCGGTTGGGCCGGAGGGGAGGGGGGAAGGGGAAGGGGAACAAAAACTTTAATGCAATTTGCATTTCATTTAAATTCAGAAGCGGAATGTATTTTTTGTTTTTAAAACGAGATCTGCTCTGGGTTTTGGCTCCAACTTGCCACACAGACTGCCTCTTGCCACAGAGCTCCACTTTTTCCATTTAATTCTTCATATTTTGTATTATTTTTTATTATTTTAAATAATAAAAGTTAGTTGAAAAGTTACACCAATAAGCCCTTGTCCGCTTGTCCGCGTGTCCGCTTGTCCGCGTGTCCGCTTATTGTCCTTCTGTCCTTTGAAATTTTTTAAGCTTTTTTCTTTAAATTCCACACAGATTTTATTTTATTCTTAAAAGACACAGATATAAGTCGGAAAAGTAGGTTTATCTATATATCTCCCTAAGAAACCCTTGTCCGCTTGTCCGTCTGTCCGCCAAAATGTTTTTTTTGCCTATAATTCCCTTACTTTCGAAGCTACAGAGTCCAGACTTTGTACAGATCCTCCTTTTCTTGGAAGACATAGACTTAAGTCTTAGAAAAGGGGCTAAGTGGACTACTTCCCACATAAACCTTGTCCGCCTGTCCGCCTGTCCGCCAAAATGTGTTTTTTGCTTATAATTCCCTTACTTTCGGAGCTATAGAGTCCAGACTTTGTACAGATCCTCCCTTTCTTGGAAGACATAGCCTTAAGTCTTAAAAAGGGGTTAAGTGGACTACTTCCCACATAGACCTTGTCCGCTTGTCCGTCTGTCCGCCAAAATGTGTTTTTTGCTTATAATTCCCCTACTTTCGAAGCTATAGAGTCCATACTTTGTACAGATGTACAAAGTCTTGTCTTCTTGCCGAGAATATGTGGAAATCGAGAAATAATCCCAAAAGTAGGGCATTCAAGCTTCCCCTTCACCCGAAACTGAAAATCTCGTGCATTTATTTTGGCTTCCAGCTACAACTGGCAGAGTAATGGCTAATTTATGCGAGTTTCCCAGACCGTAAAAAATGCCAACTAATGGCAACTTTCTCCTAAAAAAAACACTAATAATTTTTTAGTTTATTTAAATTTAAAATCGAAACAAAACCAGAAACTAAGTCGAGGATTTATGGCATTTTAATGCGCTGGCATGGACTTGGCCATAAATCTCGAATAAAGTTCTGCGAGAAATTCCCAAAAAAAAATAAAAAAATAATTAATAATTAATATTTAAAAATAAAGTAAACAAATGAGGAAATGACTTTTCGAGCAAGAACTTGAAAGGGAGGCTCTGGCTCTTCTGCAGAAATTGCAGTTTTAGAGGCAAAGCTGTTGGGTTTTGGGGCCGACAGGCCAAAGGTCAGGGTCGGCTGGCCCCTGATTATGCTCTGATTGGAATCTGGATGGAAAATAATCAAGTGTCGTGTCGGATTTGCAAATTGGAATATTTCTGCCAATTACAGCCCACAATTATGGCGGGCGATGGGCGTGGCGGAGTGCGATTTAATTTCCAATTTCAATCTTAATTATGCGGCGACAGTGATGGTCACTGATGGCAGTGTCCGCTGTCCACTGTCCACTGTCCACTGTCCACTGTCCGCTGTCCACTGCCCACTGTCCGCTGTCCACTGTCCACTGTCCACTGTGTCCTCCCTCTTCGAAACTCATCCAATGTCTTATCCTGCAGCTCCCCTTCAAGGCCACATGCATCATTAAAATGCAAATAACAGGCTGCTCCTCGGCTAAGCTGTGGGCGGGCGTGCGGCACGTGTGAGGGATCTGCTGCAAGAGGTCCTGGCTCCCATGTCCTGCCTCCTAGCACCTCCTCGCAAATAGTTCACAAACTATTGACAGTCAGGTGGCATTCGATGATGATGTCTTGCCCTTTCGCTTCACTTTCAGGCTCTGGCTGTCGGCTTGCGGCTTTAAGTCTTCAAGATGGATGGTTTTCTTGGGCTTTCTAGGGTTAAAGTGTCTAATAATTGGACTTCTCTTTCTTAGTTGGATTCAATTTTAGTTATTTGTTTCCTTTTTTAGGGTTAAGCTCTCTAGAAAAAAAGATGGTCACATTGTGAGTGGGCTTTAGGGCTTTCTAGGGTTAATGGGCTATCTTTAACTTTACTTTCTTTAAGATTTTAGTCTTTTTTCCACTTTTAGTTGCAAGTTTTCTTCATTAAGGGTCTTTAGAAAGTAACCTGGTCACTTTGTGGCTTGCTTTTAAGCATCTGGTCACTCTAAAAATGCTTATGAGGAATATTTTTCCACTTTCCTCTCTTTTAAGCAAAAGTTTTATAGTTTTTTTAGTCTTTAAACTAGAAATGGTCACTTTGTTTGTTTTATATCCTGCCCTGGTCACACTAATCCGACTTTTTCTTTAAGGTTTTATGGTTTGAAGCTCTTAATAAGCTCTGACTTTCTATCAAGAGTTGGTAAGCCACTCTAGCAGCTTCAAAGTGTGAAATCTCTGATAAGTAAGACCTTAAAAGTCTGAAATTTGGTGAAAGTGAGGTTAGGTAGAGGTGGAAGAGGCCCTGTAGAGTGTCTGGAAGACTTTTCCTCTCTTCTAGTCTCTCTATTAATCCCTCTATTAGTCCCTCTATTATTATTCCCACACTCTCTATAGAGCTTGTTCCGATTCTCCTTTCATCCCATTTGGGGATCTCTACAAGTGGCACTCCCCACTCCCCACCACCCACCACCCTCCATCCTCCACCCCACTCCCACATGCCACTCGATTAAGCTCACTTAGTGGCCTCAGCAGCATCATCCCGTGGGGTGTCCACTGGGCCCCTAATTAGGCCTGCCCTCCATCAGTTTCAAGGGGGGGACCTCCGCAACAACACCGAAAAAAGACCAGCAACCCTTCGGCGGGCCAGTCAAGGTCGCACGCGATGCCACAGCCCCTCACCCCTCGACAACGAAACTGAAAGTGTTTGCTGAGCTGCAGACTACGGACTATGCGTACCTCCGAACAATGGAGCACCAATCGTCCCACGCATTCAATAATCAACCCCCTAAAATAGGGGGGGTAGGGCTCTACTAGTTTGCCGCTTTTCGGCTTCTGCTCTTTTGGGTCCAAGCTCGGTTCAGTTGGCTTTCGCCGCGAGCGCTGTCCGGGCGATTGGTGGGCACTCCTCCGGTTCTTGGTTCTTCTCCGCCGAAGGATAACCTCCTCCGGAAGTGCTTGGGGGGAGGGGGAGGGAGTGTGCCAGTGGCAGTGGCAGTGGCAGTGTGTGTGGCAGTGTGCGTGCTTCTGGCAATTAAGGCCCTAATTAGACGTAAACTCGTGTCGGAAGTGAACTGCCAATTGCTTTGTCACACTTTGTCCCAGACAGCTAGCACTGGTCAGCTGGGGCTGGTTCTGGAGGGGATTCTGGAAGGATTAAAGGAGGATTTTGGGGATATATTGGAATAGCATCAGGTTTCACTCTGATTTCTGCATGATTTTGGTAGAATTGTGATGATTTGGACTGCAAGATGGCTTCAGTTTGCTTTCTTTTCCCATTTGAGGTTAGGATTTGTTCATTTTTAGTGTGACCAGGTCTGCAAACCATCTGGGAGATAAGAAAAAAAACACATTTTGTGACTTTTGGTAGAATTGTGATGATTTGGACTGCAAGATGGCTTCAGTTTGCTTTCTTTTCCCATTTGAGGTTAGGATTTGTTCATTTTTAGTGTGACCAGGTCTGCAAACCATCTGGGAGATAAGAAAAAAACACATTTTGTGACTTTTGGTAGAATTGTGATGATTTGGACTGCAAGATGGCTTCAGTTTGCTTTCTTTTCCCGTTTGAGGTTAGGATTTGTTAATTTTTAGAGTGACCAGGTCTGCCAACCATCTGGGAGATGGAAAAAAGAACACATTTTGTGACTTTTGGTAGAATTGTGATGATTTGGACTGCAAGATGGCTTCAGTTTGCTTTCTTTTCCCGTTTGAGGTTAGAATTTGTTAATTTTCAGTGTGACCAGGTCTGCCAACCATCTGGGAGATGAAAAATGAACACATTTTGTGACTTTTGGTAGAATTGTGATGATTTGGACTGCAAGATGGCTTCAGTTTGCTTTCTTTTCCCGTTTGAGGTTAGGATTTGTTCATTTTTAGAGTGACCAGGTCTGCCAACCATCTGGGAGATGAAAAAAGAACACATTTTGTGACTTTTGGTAGAATTGTGATGATTTGGACTGCAAGATGGCTTCAGTTTGCTTTCTTTTCCCATTTGAGGTTAGGATTTGTTCATTTTTAGTGTGACCAGGTCTGCAAACCATCTGGGAGATAAGAAAAAAAACACATTTTGTGACTTTTGGTAGAATTGTGATGATTTGGACTGCAAGATGGCTTCAGTTTGCTTTCTTTTCCCGTTTGAGGTTAGGATTTGTTAATTTTTAGAGTGACCAGGTCTGCCAACCATCTGGGAGATGGAAAAAAGAACACATTTTGTGACTTTTGGTAGAATTGTGATGATTTGGACTGCAAGATGGCTTCAGTTTGCTTTCTTTTCCCGTTTGAGGTTAGAATTTGTTAATTTTCAGAGTGACCAGGTCTGCCAACCATCTGGGAGATGAAAAATGAACACATTTTGTGACTTTTGGTAGAATTGTGATGATTTGGACTGCAAGATGGCTTCAGTTTGCTTTCTTTTCCCATTTGAGGTTAGGATTTGTTCATTTTTAGTGTGACCAGGTCTGCAAACCATCTGGGAGATAAGAAAAAAAAACACATTTTGTGACTTTTGGTAGAATTGTGATGATTTGGACTGCAAGATGGCTTCAGTTTGCTTTCTTTTCCCATTTGAGGTTAGGATTTGTTCATTTTTAGTGTGACCAGGTCTGCAAACCATCTGGGAGATAAGAAAAAAAACACATTTTGTGACTTTTGGTAGAATTGTGATGATTTGGACTGCAAGATGGCTTCAGTTTGCTTTCTTTTCCCATTTGAGGTTAGGATTTGTTCATTTTTAGTGTGACCAGGTCTGCAAACCATCTGGGAGATGGAAAAAAGAACACATTTTGTGACTTTTGGTAGAATTGTGATGATTTGGACTGCAAGATGGCTTCAGTTTGCTTTCTTTTCCCGTTTGAGGTTAGAATTTGTTAATTTTCAGTGTGACCAGGTCTGCCAACCATCTGGGAGATGAAAAATGAACACATTTTGTGACTTTTGGTAGAATTGTGATGATTTGGACTGCAAGATGGCTTCAGTTTGCTTTCTTTTCCCGTTTGAGGTTAGAATTTGTTAATTTTCAGTGTGACCAGGTCTGCCAACCATCTGGGAGATGAAAAATGAACACATTTTGTGACTTTTGGTAGAATTGTGATGATTTGGACTGCAAGATGGCTTCAGTTTGCTTTCTTTTCCTGTTTGAGGTTAGGATTTGTTCATTTTTAGAGTGACCAGGTCTGCCAACCATCTGGGAGATGAAAAAAGAACACATTTTGTGACTTTTGGTAGAATTGTGATGATTTGGACTGCAAGATGGCTTCAGTTTGCTTTCTTTTCCCGTTTGAGGTTAGGATTTGTTCATTTTTAGAGTGACCAGGTCTGCCAACCATCTGGGAGATGGAAAAAAGAACACATTTTGTGACTTTTGGTAGAATTGTGATGATTTGGACTGCAAGATGGCTTCAGTTTGCTTTCTTTTCCCGTTTGAGGTTAGAATTTGTTAATTTTCAGTGTGACCAGGTCTGCCAACCATCTGGGAGATGAAAAATGAACACATTTTGTGACTTTTGGTAGAATTGTGATGATTTGGACTGCAAGATGGCTTCAGTTTGCTTTCTTTTCCCGTTTGAGGTTAGGATTTGTTCATTTTTAGAGTGACCAGGTCTGCCAACCATCTGGGAGATGAAAAAAGAACACATTTTGTGACTTTTGGTAGAATTGTGATGATTTGGACTGCAAGATGGCTTCAGTTTGCTTTCTTTTCCCGTTTGAGGTTAGGATTTGTTCATTTTTAGAGTGACCAGGTCTGCCAACCATCTGGGAGATGAAAAAAAGAACACATTTTGTGACTTTTGGTGGAATTGTGATGATTTGGACTGCAAGATGGCTTCAGTTTGCTTTCTTTTCCCGTTTGAGGTTAGGATTTGTTAATTTTTAGAGTGACCAGGCCTGCAAACTATCTGGAGATGGAAAAAAGAACACATTTTGTGAATCTTTCTCAGTTTCTTACTTGTTTTCATCTAGTTGTGTTGAAAAAAAAGGGGTTTTTTGTCTAGAAATTAAGATTATATATTAATCTTAAATAGTGTGACCATAGTTTTCGACTAACTAGACACCATTTTCTACTTTTCTTTGTCTTTGTAGTTTCCTAAAGCAGTTTTTAAATATTTTTCGTTTAGTTGCAAAGAAAAAAGTGCCTTTAATGTCTGATTATTGAGGTTATCCACTTTTTATGAATAGTGTGACCATAGTTTGAAGTTATCTAGATAGAAATTTTCTCTTATTCTCTTATAACTTGATCTAATTAGTTTTCCACTCACTTTCTTACATTTTTTCTTAAAAAACTACCATTTTTGTCCATCAATTGTCCTTCTACGAAGTTACCCCCTAATTCTGAACAGTGTGACCCTGCTTCTCAAGCAAAAAAACTAAGAGAAAACCTTAAGAAACTCCTCTAAACTGCCACTTTCCAATCTCTGTGACCTTCAAGCCCCAAAGCCCGCAACCCTGATGGCCAGTGTGGCGGCAACACATGTGAGACTCTTGTGTCCAGCAGTGTGTGTGTGTGTGTGTGTGTGTGTGTGTGCGTGCTGGCTATTTGGTTTCGTGGTTATGCTTATTAAGTCAATTATCGCCCAATTGCGCCGCCCAGGGACCGCCTAGGTGACCCCCACTTGGATGCTGGGAGGAGAGCAGCCGCCGCAACCGCAAGAGACTTCCTGCCTGCCTCTTGGCCGCAACTGTCGACTGTTTCCTGTTTGCCATTTTGATTTTAATTGGAGTCGGAAGGGGCCTCCCACCTCTCCCCACACACACACAAAAAAAATCAAAAAAAGAATAAAAACAAACGACCTTGTGGCCCTGAAGGCAGGAGCCTTGGCTTTGTGGCTGGCTCTGATTAGGAGGCCTAGGCAGTACTTTTCTCTTAATTAAAGGTGGCTACTAAAGGTGGCCACTAAAGGTGGCTACTTTGGAGCCCACAGAAGCCCAGAAGCTATGCCGGAAGTAGTTTGGACTTGCAGGGCTCTACTCCGAAGGCATTTCAACGCCTATCTTTGGTTCTTGGTCGTAGATTGCTGTTCCAGATTATAGTTTGTACTAGTACTAGTACTAGTACTAGGCACTAATCAGGTACTAGTTCTTGTCCTAGTACTTGTCCTAGTACTCCTACTTGTCAGATAAAAACATTAATTAAATGCGTAGACTCTTCTTTTAGGAATTATTCGCTTGAGGGCTCTCTTACTTTGCTCCTTTTGTGTCAGAACCACTTGGGAATTATAATTGAGATTTCTTTTACTTCAATCAAGATATTCAACACCTATTGGAACCTTTTTTAAATCATTTTTAGTAGAAATATTGATTAAAAATCAAATAAAGAAATCTTATCCCCATTTCGGCTAGAACCACTTGCGAATTATAACTCAGATTTCGAATATTTCTTGTACGTCGGTATATAGGTATATAAGTAGGTATATAAGTAGGTATATAAACAGGTAGAAGAGTAGGTAGAAGAGTAGGTATAGGTTACTTTTCTCTCTCGGAACCTCTTGGGAAGCAAGTCACTCCCTACTCAAGTCATGAGTTCAGATATTCACTTTCTTTCTTTCTTATATTCTTCCCCTTTCCCTCTTCTTATATATAAGAAGAAATAGGACTAAAAAAAAGGACTAAAAAGGACTAGAAAACAAAGATAAATGTTTATTATTTCCTCTCCTGCTAGAACCACTTGCGAATTATAATGATTTCTGGTATCTCAAGATATGAAATTTAAAAATAAAATACATTTTATGAGTTTAAATAATCTTTCTTTTAAAGTTTTTGACTCAAAATATTTATTTTTAATAAACTTTTAGAATTAGTTCTATGCTAGAACCAATTGGGAATCATAATAGCATTAGCTATAGGTTCTAACTGATAAGATGTCTTCTATATCCCAACCATCCAATCAGAACTACTTGAAAAAAGTAAATATTTTTAGATTCTTGCTTAAAAAAATAAAAATTAAAAAAATTAGAATTAGAATTAGAATTAGATCTTTTTGTGTTTTTTTTATGAGAATTCTATGAAAATTGTTACTCTTAGTCGGCAGATGAAGTCTTGGAAGTGTGTTTTGGTGGCAGGTGGCACGAGGCACGAGGCACGAGGCACGTGGCAGAGGCGGAAAGGGAGCTGTTCAAAGTAGACTGACTGGCAGTGGAAGTGCAACTGCAACCTGGTAGTGCCACAATGGGGACTACGAGAATGGGATGACGCAC
Source organism: Drosophila monieri (assembly GCA_035047585.1). Lineage (NCBI taxonomy): Eukaryota > Metazoa > Arthropoda > Insecta > Diptera > Drosophilidae > Drosophila > Drosophila monieri. The sequence continues at coordinate 4,430,200 of JAWNPJ010000061.1, read as the reverse complement.
TCCCCGCCATGTCCGATGGGTCAGTGGAGGAGAAGGGGGGGAAGGTGGCAGGGAAATTGATAAACTCGCTTTGGCATTGGCATCGCCATGATGTGAATTTTGATTTTGAGAGCCACTTGGCCCCTAAGGGGGGGAGGGGAGTGGGTCCTGAGTCCTGAATTATGGCCATTATGTGCTCCGTGGGAGGTGCAGCTGCTGAAGGATTCTGAGAATCTAATCAGCAGTAGGAGTGGGAGAGGGAGAGGGAGTAGGAGTAGCACTCCCCCTTCGTCCTGGCCAGCCAAGGACATCCTTGGGCGAATATCAGGGAGCCATTCAGAGATGACCTCCACTTCTAGTTTGAAAAATGAAGGACAATCGGAACAATGGCCACTCGGTGGAAGGAAATACTTGTCGCAATGCCAGCTGCGGGCCAAGTCCTGGCCAGGATGTCCAGGAGGGCCGGGATGCCAGTGGCAGGGCAGCTGCCAGCGGCACTAAGCAGCCAGCAGGAGCCACTACCATGTGGCAGCAGCACCCTCTGGGGCAGCAACTGCAACATTGTGGCAGCAACATCTGCAATTATCTGCCACAGAATGCGTAAGTCGGCGATCCAATCTTGTTCCTAAAATACTAAAGTTTTACTAAAATACTAAATATTTCTCTTAAATTATTGAGAAATTATTAAAAAAAAGTTATGAAATTTTAAATAAAAATCTCCTTTTGGTTGATGTTTTTTTAGAAATTATGTTTTTAATTATTTTATAATAAAAAATAAGGTGAAGGAATCTATAAATATTATTATTATGTTTATACTAATTATTAAAAAATAAAAAAAAATAATATAATTAAGTTATAATGGTTTAATGATTTTTTTTAATTAAAAAAATTAAAGAAAAGCCAGCTTTTGATGATAAAGCCTTGAAGGTATTTGGAAGTATAAGATGTAGGCAGTATAAGAGTATAAGATGTATGCAGTATAAGAGTATAAGATGTAGGCAGTATAAGAGTATTAGATGTATGCAGTATAAGAGTATAAGATGTAGGCAGTATAAGCTTTAGACAGTATAAGATATAAGACAGTATAAGACATTGACAGTATAAGATATAGCAGTATACGATATAGGCAGTATAAGCTATAGGCAGTATAAGATGTAGGCAGTATAAGAGTATAAGATGTAGGCAGTATAAGCTATAGGCAGTATAAGATGTAGACAGTATAAGAGTATAAGATGTAGGCAGTATAAGATGTAGGCAGTATAAGATATAGACACTATAAGCTTTAGACAGTACAAGATATAAGACAGTATAAGACATTGACAGCATAAGATATAGCAGTATAAGCTATAGGCAGTATAAGATGTAGACAGTATAAGAGTATAAGATGTAGGCAGTATAAGATGTAGGCAGTATAAGATATAGACACTATAAGCTTTAGACAGTATAAGATATAAGACAGTATAAGACATTGACAGTATAAGATATAGCAGTATACGATATAGGCAGTATAAGCTATAGGCAGTATAAGATGTATACAGTATAAGAGTATAAGATGTAGGCAGTATAAGCTATAGGCAGTATAAGATGTAGACAGTATAAGAGTATAAGATGTAGGCAGTATAAGATGTAGGCAGTATAAGATATAGACACTATAAGCTTTAGACAGTACAAGATATAAGACAGTATAAGACATTGACAGCATAAGATATAGCAGTATAAGCTATAGGCAGTATAAGATGTAGACAGTATAAGAGTATAAGATGTAGGCAGTATAAGATGTAGGCAGTATAAGATATAGACACTATAAGCTTTAGACAGTACAAGATATAAGACAGTATAAGACATTGACAGTATAAGATATAGCAGTATAAGCTATAGGCAGTATAAGATGTAGACAGTATAAGATGTAGACAGTATAAGATAACAAGTATAAGATATAGACACTATAGGCTTTAGACAGTATAAGATATAAGACAGTATAATATATAAGACAGTATAAGACATTGACAGTATAAGATATAGCAGTATAAGTACAATATAAGATTTAAAATTAAAATAACAACAAAAATGAGTAAAAAATTAAAAAAAATAAATATATCGCATGGGATATATTTTATAGATTAAATTTTATCGCATGCTACTTTTAAATATTATTTTTTTAAGCACATTTTTTAAGCTTTATTTTTTTCTACTTATTTATTTTAAAACTTACTTATTTAATTAATTAATTTTGATAGTAATTTCTACAAAACTATGACTAAGAAATGCAACTTTCTTAAAAGTCTAAAATATTAATGTTAAAAAATCAATAAAAAATACCTTAAAAAAGCATAATTATATATAATTTATTTTTTAAAATTAATTTCCATAATTACTTTGAACACAAAACCCTTAAAAAACCACTTGAAACCTTAATATTTGTGTAATTAGTCAAAATAATTATTTAAAAAACAATAAAAAACAAAAAAAAACTAAAAATAAACAATAAAAATGATAAAGATTAAAACAGAGTGGCTGCCCCCCTATCAGTGGCAAGTCAATGGACTGATTATTGGCAAAAAAAAAATAAAAAAAATAAAAAAAATAACTCAATCGCAAGAAAACAAAGAAAAGTAAACAAAACACGAAAATATTTATGAATTAAAGAAAATAAAAAATAAGTGGAATGTAAAAAAAAGTGTAGGAATCTATGGAAAGGTTAATTATTAAAGCGGTGACCTTTTTGGAAAAATGAAAACAAAGTCGGTTTGTTGACGCACTTGCCGGGTTTTTGAGGAAAAATATTCAGAAACCGAGGCAGGAGTTATCAGAGGCTGTTATCAGTGGCTGAGGGGGAGGTCTAGGGGGAGGGAGACAAAGAAGAGAGCAAGAAGAGCGAGAGGAAAATCAAGAAAATCTCTAGAATTAAAATGCAAATATTGCTCATACGCCGTGTGGGCCGTCAGGGTTAATCGATAGAACACATTTTCAGATTATTCTGCACTTCCCGGTACTAGATCTATTTTTAGAGCCAGAATCCCAATCAGATGGCGGGGATTAGTGACATTTTGTGCATTTATGAGATTATTTTTAGAGATTTCTTGAGAATTCTTGAGAATTCTTGACTAATGGGTCTAGCGGGAAGCCGGAAGCTATTAGTTAGAGGCTCAAATCTTGATCAGAGGAGGTTTTAGGCAATTATTTTATTTATTTTAATTATTTTTAGATTTTTTAATTAGTTTTAGGCTTTATTTTTAGGGGTATAGTGGGTTATACGACTCCAAAACTAGGGACTAACAGGGAAACACTTGTGCTGACATTTCTGGGCGAAAAAAAGGAGAAAAAAATAAAAATAATTACTGCCGGGCTGTCTCAGATTTATGCTTTCGGTTCGAATTTGGGTTAACACCAAATATCCTTCCAAAAAAAAAGACAAAAAGTGAAAAGTGGAAGGATGCAACTTTTTTTCTCGCTTATTTGGCAAATTTTCAACTGAATCCCGACCAGAATCGCCAAACGGAAGGACAGCAGAGAATAAATAAACGCACAGCAGGGTCGCCCCTGGAGAGGACACTACATGCCACGCCACCGAAAAAGGATATCTGGGGCACAAAAAACTAAAATAAAAAAAAAGATAAATAAAAACCAATAAAGGGGGACAGAAAGTCAAGAATCTCTTGGTCTTTCCAGAGAAAGAGACAGCGCTAGAGGGCACATAACCTCAAACCTTGTCCGCTTGTCCGTTTGTCCGCTTGTCCGTTTGTCCGCCAATAGGCTTCTAGGTTAGATATTTTGGAAACTAAAGAAGATATATCTGAGACTAAGACTAAGACTAATTCTAAAAGTCTTTCCTTTTAATTGTTTTATAAAAAAAACTCTTAAATCTTTAAATAAATATTAATATTAATTAAAAAATGTATAAAAAACTAAACAATTAATTAAAAAACTTAATAAATTACCCCCTTAAATCCCAATTAATTGAAAACCAAAGCCACAGACCCTTTTCCCTCCCGAAAGAGTCTTTAAAAAAATCCCTCAAAATATTTCCCATCTGCGCTGCTAATGAGTTTTCCCGCAAAAGAGGGCGTGGCAGCGCGCAACCCCTCCGCCCACAGAAAGTTGCCAACACTAATTGCTGACCGCAGGACTTTTGGCCAAAAAAAAAGGGCCACAAAGTTGGGAAATTGTACATCGCAATGGCATCGCTTTTCACGCCATTTCCCACCAGCGGCACATGCAAAGTTTTTCACGCCGGCAGCGGCCAGGGGCAGCTGCTTGATAACCCCCCTCGAATGACCCCCCCTGATAACCCCCATCGGGCAGAAATCGAACGATCGGAGACAAATCGATCCACGTTCTAGAAGATTATTGGAAGATTAATGGGATTAGGTGGAATATATATTAAAAAAAATATATATAAAAAATATATATAATTAAATAGATAAAAAAAAATAATTAAAAAGATTAAATAACTCACTAAAGGAGTGCAGTTTTTTATAAAAAAAAAAAACTACAAATAATACCTCTAATAATGATACTACTTATAGTACTATAACTAACTAAACTATAACTAAAAAAATAAATAAAAAATTAATAGAAAAAAGAGCTAAAACAAAAAAAATACAAGTTGAGTTGAAGATAAAAAAAAGTATTTTTTTAAAACAATTTCCCACAAAAAAAACAGTATTTTTAATAATTTTTAATAAAAACTTACATAACTTATAGGAACTTAACTGTTCCTCAGGTCCAAGTGCCAAGCACACACACACTTTCATATTTGCGAATCACAAGCACAAAGAGAACTGCATTTGCTTTGACAAGTTAGCGGTACTTTGCTGACGCTTGGGGCCCTGAATGACGTCCACGCACAAAACCAAAAACAAAAACACTCACAAAATGGACGCCAAGGGGCGCATTTCTACACATTTCTTGCATTTGACACAAAAAAATTATTTAAAAAGATATTTAGGCATAAAACTAGTTTATTTATTAAGAATTTAAACTTTAAATGTTGGTTAAACACAAAAAAAAAACTAAAACAAAAACAGACGCCGGCAGCGGCCACTGAAGTTCACCACACACTTCAGGGAGTCTCATTCGGAAACTCTAGAAAAGTTAGTTTTATTCACTAGCCACAGTGGCAGGAAGATTAACTATCAAGAGTTTACACATTTATCTTAATTTTAGTTACAACTTTGCCGATTTAAACGCACTTTTAATCACTAATTAGTTAAATAGAAGAAGAGAGAACTGCAAACCGACGCACTGAGTGGGGTGGTGAAATGCTTAGCCCCTCTCGCCGATCGCGGAGAATGAAAGTGGGGGAGAGCGAGAGTGAGGTGAGAGTGAGAGTGAGAGCGAGGTGAGAGTGCAGGTGCCGTTGGAGGCCGAGAGGTGGGTGGTTAACAGATCTTTGGCGCCAAGGGGGGCATTTTTTGAATTTTAACAGGGGGATAAGTTTAATGAATAAATATTTATGATATTAAGCTATTATAGATGTTTTAAAAGAGAATATATTTCAGACTTGATAATCGTAAAACAAATGCCTAAAAGTAGGCATTGTGTTTTCTTGTTAGTAGAAAAAAATAATCATTACAAAATGTCGCATTGTTTTGGATTTTCCAGAGTCTTTGTGAACAGATCACTGCATTTGGAGAACATCAAGTACTATGGCTTTGACATGGACTATACCCTGGCCGGTAAGTGAAAAAATTAAGCTAATTATTTGAATAAATATTATGCATTCCCCCCACTTAGAGTACAAGTCACCGCAGTATGAGCAGCTCGGCTTCAACCTCGTCAAGGAGCGTCTAGTGTCCATGGGCTATCCCAAGGAGATCCTCCAGTTCGAGTACGATCCCACTTTCCCCGTCAGAGGCCTCTGGTTCGACACCCTCTACGGCAACTTGCTCAAAGTGGATGCCTACGGCAATATCCTGGTCTGTGTCCACGGCTTTGAGTTCATAAAGCAGTAAGTGATGTTTATTCTTAATCGTTAAATGTAATATTAAATTATTTATATTATTTCAGCCACCAGGTCTATGAGTTGTATCCAAACAAGTTTCTCAAACTGGACGAGTCCCGTGTCTATGTCCTGAACACTCTCTTCAATCTGCCGGAGACCTATCTCCTGGCCTGTCTGGTTGACTTTTTTACAAACAGCAACGAGTTTGTTCGGTAAGAGGTTTGGGTTTTAAGAGGAACTACAGTTTTCACTAAAAAATAGACAGATTTTTTAATAATTTTTTATTAAAACTTTCACCTTAAAGTCTTTAAAGCAAATCCCTTAAAAATACTAATGTTAAAAGTGCTTTTCAAGAGAGGGTTCTAAACTATTTTTTAAAACTTATTTTTTAACAATTTTGTTTAGATTTTATCACTAAAAAGTTATATTATTTAAAAATAACTTTGAAGATTTCCTATCACTGGCTTTTTGAACTTTACTCTTCTATGAAAAATATTAAAATACTAAAAAAATACTATTTTTCAGTTCGAAACAAAAAATATTCGGATTAAAAATATATTTTTTAATTAAGTTGTGAAGTAAATTTTAAGTTTTAAATTAAGAGAAACAAGATAAAGAACAAGAATTCCTACCCCCAGGCTTTTTAAACTATTCTCTCCCATGAAAAATACTAATATACTAAAAAAAATACTGTTCTTGAGTTTGAAACATGATCATGGGATTAAAAATATTTTTTTAAATTATGTTTTAAATTAAGATAAAAGATTAAGAACAAGAATTCCTACTGGCTCTGGCTTTCTGAACTTTTATTTTTTTCTTTAAAAATACTAAAATACCAAAAAATACTTTCCTTGAGTTCAAAACAAGATCATGGGATTAAAAATACATTTTTAAATTAGGTTTTACATTAAGAGAAACAATAATTCCTGCCCCTGGCTTTCTTAATATTTCTTTTCTATAAAAAATACTAAAATACCATAAAATACCTACTAGCCTCGAGTTCGAAACCCGTTCATGGGATTAAAAATATTATTTTTTTTTTTCATAAATTTTTTATGAAATGTATATTTTTTGTAGAGCTTTTAAGAGCTATCTCCCTTCTCTTTCTCGACTCTTGACTGGACTCTCCGCTCTACCTGTCTCTTTCCATATTCTCCACTCTACTCTACACCCGTCTCTTTCCCCCGACAGCGTTGAACGCGGCATCAAAGCTGGCGATTTCCTTTTCACCTACAAGTCGATTTTCCAGGACGTGCGTCGCGCCGTCGACTGGGTGCATTCCGATGGGGATCTGAAGCGTCGCACCACTCAGGTGGGTATTGCCCAGAGAGGCACGAGAGGCACGGGTGGCTAACCGGAAGTAATTCGTTGAAATCCTTTATAGAACATGGCCCACTATGTGAAGAAGGACGCCCGCCTGCCCACCGTCCTGTCGCGCATCCGGGAGTCGGGGGCCAAGCTCTTCATGCTGACCAACAGCGACTACACCTACACCAACGAGATCATGACCTATCTGTTCGACTTCCCGCACGGCGCCACCGAGGAGGAGCCGCACCGCGACTGGAAGAGCTACTTCGATGTGATCGTAGTGGATGCCCGGAAGCCGCTCTTCTTCGACGAGGGCACCGTCCTCCGGCAGGTGGACACCAAAACCGGCGGCCTCAAGATCGGCACCCACATCGGCCCCCTCCAGCCCGGCCAGGTGTACTCGGGCGGGTCCTGTGAGCTCTTCACCAAGTTCATCAACGCCAAGGGCAAGGACGTCCTCTACGTGGGCGATCACATCTTCGGCGACATCCTCAAGTCGAAGAAGATCCGGGGCTGGCGGACGTTCCTCATTGTCCCGGAACTGGTGCGGGAGTTGCACGTGTGGACGGACGAGTGCCAGTTGTTCGCGGAGCTCCAGAACCTGGACATCAAGCTGGGCGACCTCTATCGCGACCTCGACTCCAGCGCCAAGGTCAAGCCGGACATCTCCCAGCTGCGCACCTGCATCCGCGACGTGACCCACAAAATGGACATGTCCTATGGGATGATGGGCTCCCTCTTCCGCTCCGGCTCGCGCCAGACCTTCTTCTCCAGCCAGGTGGTGCGGTATGCCGACGTCTACGCCGCCACCTTGCTCAATCTCATCTACTATCCCTTCTCGTACATGTTCCGCGCCCCGGCCATGCTGCTGCCCCACGAGTCCACCGTCGCCCACGATCAGCTGGCACCGGCTCCGGCAGCGGCCCCCGTCGCCCCGGCCACCGCCTCCGGCTCCATGTGCTCTCCGGATGAGCCGCCCGCTCCGGCCAGGATTGTGGCTGGCAATGATCTGCCCCAGCAGCCGGCCAAGGACGCCAAGGACCTACATCGAGCTGTGAGTTTTGAGGAAGAGTTCTACTTCTTTCTCTCTTTTTTGTTTAAATTAAAAATTAATCCTTTCGTAATATCCTTTTCCAGAGCTCCATTGTCCACACACGCCCCTCCACGCCCACCGTGGTCACTCACACCCACGACGAGGACTATTCCGAGGAGGAGGAGACGGCCAGCGGCGCCGAGTCCCCCTCCGAGCAGCCGCTCCGTGAAGCCTCCGAGGACTAAGGACCTACGGACCTAAGGCACATCGTTTAAGAACACACACGTTTAAGGAACAACAAGGATCAACGAATTTTTGCGCCACCCCGATACTCCAAATCATCCTAATTATTATTTTTTTTGCCTTTTTTTTGTGAAACATACGATTTTTGCTGGCGATTTTAGACCTGGAGAGGAGCACAGATTTGTGAAACTATATATACCATATACGATATATACATTATACATTAGCTGGTTCCACATATATATATAATATATATAGACTTATATATATAACTGTGTGTTTTTTTTGAATTAGAAGAGAAAATCAATAAATTGCCGAAAACTAAAGGGTTTGAGGTTTTTTTTGGGGGTTTCACGATTTATTTTTTATTTTAAGATTATTTATTAATTGATATTTTTTAAAAATAGAATTTTAGAAAAGGATAATTAAGCAAGAAACTTGTATTTTAAACTCCAATTTTTTAGTTTTCGGTTTGAATTTTTGAACAAAAAACATTCATTTATTCATTCATTCATTCATTCAATAATTTATTCATTCATTTCTCAGAGTTTGAGGTTCTTTTTGGGAGAAAGGTATTTAATATTTTCAAAATATAGAATCTTAGAAAGGATCTTCTGAGTGGAATTAAAAAAAATGGATTGTGTAGTTTTTAGTTTGAGTTTTGAACAAAAAACATTCATTTATTCATTCTTTATATTCATTCATGGTATTCACTTTGTATCTGGATTTATTTGTAAATTTAAGATTATATATAAAAAAAAAGATATTATTTGATATTTTTTGACGATGTTGGTTTTAATCTTCTGAGTGGAATTAAGCAAGAAACTTTTATTCTATGTTTTTATTTTTGTATTTTGGTATTTGAATTTTTGAACAAAAACATTCAATTTTTTATTCATTTATTCATTCATTCATTCAGTTTGAGGTTTTTTTTTGAGGGTTTCAGTATTTATTTTTGAATTTAAGATTATAAATAAAAAAGAGATATTATTTGATATTTTTAAATTGGAATATAGAATTTTAGAAAAGGATATTGGTTTTCAGAAGATTTTCTGACTGGAAATACAAAAAAATATATATATTTTAAACTGCAATTTTGTAGTTTTTAGTTTGAATTTTTGAGCAAAAAGCATTCATTTATTCATCCATTCATTTATCACGAATTCATTCATTTATTCATTCTTGATTTCACTCTTCTTTATTTTCATTCCTTTATCTTTCTGTTTATTTCCTTCTCATTCGTTTATTTATCATTTACTTCTCATTCTTTCATTTATTTATTCATTTCTTCATTTATTAAATTATTCATTCCCTAATTCACTCATTCATTTCTTCATTTATTCCTTCATTTATTCATTTCTTCATTTATTAAATTATTCATTCCTTAATTCACTCATTCATTCCTTCATTTATTCCTTCATTTATTCATTCATTTATTCATCCATTTATCATGAATTAATTCATTTATTCATTCTTGATTTCACTCTTCTTTATTTTCATTCCTTTATCTTTCTGTTCATTTCCTTCTCATTCATTTATTTATCATTTCATTCTCATTCTTTCATTTATTTATTCATTTCTTCATTTATTAAATTATTCATTCAGTAATTCACTCATTAATTTATTCATTTATTCGTTCATTTATTCATTTCATTCTCATTCTTTCATTCTTTCATTTATTCATTTATTCATTTCTTCATTTATTAAATTATTCATTCCTTAATTCACTCATTCATTTCTTCATTTATTCCTTCATTTATTCATTTCATTCTCATTCATTTATTTATTCATTTCTTGGAAGAATTCTTTACTTCAAACTTGACTTTTAAATAGAAATTATAATTTCTTGATATTTTTACAATCATTATCCGCCAAAAAATCAAACAATTTAAATAATTAAGCATTTAATAAAAATGTCTTGATGGACTTTCTACTCAAATTACTATTTTTAGTTCAACTTCTACTGCAACTTCTACTTTTCTACTTTTCCAACCGAAAACTTCAGGACTTCACTTACCAACCAAAAAATATGAAAACTTTTTTCTTGAATAGCCTGTATATATATTTCATAATATTTTTTATTATATTTCATCCCCTATGGAGTGGGAAATTAATTTTTCTTGATTTTGTTGTCGCTGCCGCACTGGAGGTGCCAGTTGATGAACTCGTTTTGAAGCTCATTGGTGAGTTCCGTGGCGAAGGTCACGGCCTTGCTCTGAAGGGAAAAAAATATTAAAAAAAAAATAATTAAAATTTAAGAATAGATTCAGAAACAAGAAATGCCAACTCACATCGAAGTAGACATTCGGATGTCCTTTCTGGAACTCCCCAAAGAGGGCAAACACATCCACGAACTTCCCGCGAGCCCCGAACTTGTCCGACAGGGCGGAGAAGAGGTGCTTGATGGTCTCCTGCTCCACGGCCGAGGTGTCGGAGCGGATGAAGACGGCGTGGGGCAGGAGCAGGTCCAAGTTGCAGGAGCGGTAGTCGGTGACGGGACGGCGCTCGAACCGCTTGCAGATCAGCTGGGAGTCCTTGTGCTTCTCCAGCTCGGAGGCGGGCACTATCTCGACCTTGCCGTCGGGGGAGGAGCGGACGCGGCAGGTCTGGGCGCCGAGGAGGCGGTGCAGGAAGACGGAGGAGAGGTGGGCGCGATCCGAGGATTCGTCGAATTTGCTGAAAAAAAAAAATTATTTAATATTTTTTATAAAATATTTTGTCGCTTAAGTGCTTCCTTTGAGAAGCGAGGAGGAGGGCGCCGATAATTATTTTTTAAAAATTAAAAAAAAAATAATAAAAAATACTCACATGCCCGTCTTGAGGATATCGGCGCGACCAACGCTAGGTGGCGCCACAGCGACCAGGATGTCCTGGGAATCCAGCTGCTCGTAGACCACCGGCTGCAGCTTGGACTTCCTGGCCTCCTCCCAGGTGTCGGCACCGACCACCACCAGGTCGGCCTCCTTCTTGGTGACCGCCAGGATGCAGTCGACGGACTGGACGCACTCCAGCTCGGGCCGGGCGTCCCGGGAGTAGGCGGCCTGGTGCAGAGCCTGGCACTTGGCGTACTCGGCGTCGTCCTGGGCGCACAGCCGGATCTTGCGAATGGCGCTGCCGTCCCGCTCGATCACATCCTTGTAGCCGGCGCGCTCCAAGTAGACCTTCGGATCGATGGCCGTGTCCTTGCTGTGGTAGACGGCGTTCGGCTGGATGAGCAGGTGGGCGGCGGCCTCCTTGTTCTGCGCCTGCAGCCCGTTGCTGAAGAACCGCTCCAGACGGTGCTGCAGCTGGCCGAGCTTCTCGGGCGTCCGGACGGCCTGCTCGTTGGAGATGTAGCCCATCCAGGGCCGTTGGGCCCAGGAGCAGGCGGGTCCTGTGATCGGCTTCCTAGTCCCGTCCTCGCAGAGATACTCAAACTCCTCGGGATTGCCCTCGGCAGGGGTGTCCCCGCCGGCCAGTCCGAAGTACTTCTTGATGTACTGCACCTTGCTGAAGGCCACCTCGCCCCTGCCCTTGTCCAGGCACCGGATGGCGCCGTCGTAGCCGCTGAACTTGTCCGGATAGTTGCACTGCTCCGGCTTCTCGCAGAGGGCGCACAGGTTGGAGTACTTCTTCTTCAGGGAGCGATCCGTGGCCGGGTGGGAGGAGTAGTTGCCCACCAGGCAGGACTCGCTGAAGAAGTCAGAGAGGGCCTTCAGCTCCCGCTCGGTGGCGGATATCTCGGGGTCGATGGAGACCTTCAGGATCTTGTTGTTCTTCAGCTTGGTGATGGGGATCCTGTAGCCGACATTCCGCCCGAATCCTGTATGGCAGGACTTGGCGCCGTGCAGCTGCTGCAGGGACTGAATGGGCGAGGACTTCTTCACCAGGATAATGCCCTCGTACCGGAAGGGGGCTGCGGAAAAAGATTTTTAAAACAAATTCAAGTGAAAAATAATAGTCCGAGGACTCACCATCCTTGTCCTGTTGGGTGCGAATCTCGGATATGACTCGAAAGTCCTCATTCTTGCGGTGGTAGGCGATGTACATGTCCTCCGGCTCCGAGGCCAGGACATCGGCCTGCCTCTGCTCGATCAGCTCCAGGCAGTCGACGCGATCCCGTCCCGGGACACACTCCATCCGGATGCCGGCCTCCGAGGGATCGGCCAGCAGCTGTTGGCACTCTTTCAGGTAGATTTGCGGAACACACAAGCGATCTGGAAGAGATTGCAGAGATTGGGGATTAAAATATAACATTTCCATTAAATAATTACTAAAAAAAAATATTAAAAAATAATCGTAGAACCCACAGATAGGCTCTTCGGCCTGGGCCGGCTGGCAGGGGGCCAGGAACAGCCCCACCAGGGCCACCACCAGAATCTCTCTCCGGGCACTCATCTCGGACGCAGACGCAGCTGGGCACTGTGGAGCACCGAGAGCCGGCCGGGGGCTTATATAGCCGGGCTGTTATCGCTCTGATTGGCTTGCTTTTCTCTATTTTCTTCAATCAGGAGAAAAATAATGGCAATCAGGAGAATAAATAAAGTAATAGTATGGAATAAGAGGGAGAGGTGGAACCGGTTCGGGCCACTCCCTAGGATGGGCCATCCTACGGGTCGTCCAGAAACCGGTTGGCTCTGGACTCTATGGATATATCCACAAGAATATATATATATAGCCATGATCTGCCCTAAGTTATGGCCAAATCGAATGACAAATTATAGTTCTAGTCGATGCTGACAAGAAAATAACAAAAAATATATTTAAATAATTTAAAAAATATATAATACATAATATATGTTTAAAAAAAGTCCCTCTCCCTCTGCAATTAATTAGTTTGGCTCTTGATCTTGCTAATCATTTAAATTTAAAGCCTAATCTTTTATATATATTTTTTTTTAATTATATATAAGGGGACTTTTTTCCTTAAGCTGAGAACGTTTTTTTAAATTATTACTAAGGACAAATAAATGAATATTTTTTATAAAAAGTTAAGCAATCGCAACTACTAATATTTCAATCTTCAATTTTAAAAATTTAGAACCATTTTCCATAAATTATTTCACAATTACAGATTTTTAAAATTTTATCTTTGGTTTGACTGCAATTAGAGCTTCTTAAAAAATAATTATGCCATTTAAATATTTATTAGGGTAAACTATAGTTTATATTAAATTACAGCCCAGACTCTAGATTCTAAATCAGTCCAAAAAGGGGTTAAGTCTCAATTTCTCTCATTTGAAACGTAAATTGAATTGAACTTCTTTTTAGACTTTTTTGCACATTTCTTGGAATCAAATAAATAAATAGTAATTTGTGGTTTAATACTCTACTTTAGGAGGTATATCTATTTTTTAAGAATTGCATAGTAATTTTTAAAAAGGAAATTTAATAGAAAATTAAAGTAAAAAAAGAGGAATTTGAAAAAATAAATAGAAAATGATTGGAAAACAATTTTCTTGACCTTAAAATAAATATAAAATATTTTTTACTAACTATTATTCATTAATTATAAACTATTTAAGACCATCTTTGTTTTATAAATTATTTATTTATTTTAAAACTATTTTTTAGAGTATTCCCTCGTCGGTCTCTGCACCTACCCCCCTTGATAGAAAACGATTTGTTTATTCCGGAGGAGAACCTGTTCCCCCAAGGGGATGTCTCCGCCACAAATCGCGGCAGAGTGCAGTCCCCCAGGGAGGGGCGATGGGTCAGGGTGTGTGCACACTTCAAGGGGATCCCCCCAGGCACTTGGCAACCGAATCCGAACTGATCTGCTTAAAATGCAAGGGGCGTGGTTGAATAACAAGTGGCTCTTCCAACAAAGCGCAAAAAATTAAAAGTCGTGGGTGTGGATCTCTGTTCCTTCTCTTTCTGGCTGTCAGCCCTCTCTATCGCACTTTGGAAATAAAAAATTTGTTAATTTAGAAATTTTAAATGCAGTTCAGGGGTAGTCCGGCGAATCAGCACGGTCGGTTCAAGGGCACTTTGCCGGGAAATTCACCTAATTGGCTGGGTTTTTTCACCAACTTGCAAAGATTCTTATCAGTTCCAGGAAAAAAAATAAATCAGATCGGAAAAAAGTGCAGAAATATATAATTGATAATTAAACTAATACTACAAGCCATAAGAAGTAAAATAAACAAATGAGAGATGCACGAAAGAGCTTCAACTGGTTCAAGAAATTTCAAAAAGCCCGCCCTGTTATGCTAACAGCATGTTATTAGCTTAACAGAGACTAACACTAGCTTATTAGTGCTAAAATCAAAACATTTCACATTTACGTTTTAAAATTATTATTTTATAACAATTAAAAATAAAATATTAAAAAATTAAGATATATGAAGATTATTTTCAAAAAGCCCGCCATCGGATAACAGTCTGTTAACTTAACAGACCACTTTCCCCATATTTTTTAAATATTAACATTCACCACAGTATTTTTCTGGTATTCAGAGATTGGGGCACTGACCAACACTGACGCTGGCCAACACTGCACCGCGCGTGGTGAATTCAAGTGACACGTCAAACAGCCGGAGCGACAAAAGTTTTAAAGTGGGTTTATAATTGGGAAATTGAAAGGCAACGAGGAGGGGAATCGCGACAGAGACAACCGCCACACCTACACTGCACCCAGAGCAGTCGCCATAGCAGTCGGAGTCACTAATCCGCCAGAGAACGCAATCGGCCAGGAGCAAGATGACGTCGCAAGTGCCGTGTTACACGATTATCAACTCCCCGGACCTGGACGTCCCCAACGAGATGCAGCTGAAGCAGGACCTCGAGAAGGGCGACACCAACCTGAAGATCGAGACCCTGAAGAAGGTTATCAAGCTGCTACTCAACGGCGAACGGTATCCGGGCCTGATAATGACCATCATCCGGTTCGTCCTCCCCGTCCAGAATCATACGATCAAGAAGCTGCTGTTGATCTTCTGGGAGATCGTCCCGAAGACGTCGGCGGATGGGAAGCTCCTGCAGGAGATGATCCTCGTGTGCGATGCCTATCGCAAGGACCTCCAGCATCCGAATGAGTTTCTGCGCGGCTCCACCCTGCGTTTCCTCTGCAAGCTGAAGGAGCCGGAGCTCCTAGAGCCCCTCATGCCGGCCATCCGGGCGTGTCTCGACCATCGTCACTCGTATGTGCGGCGCAACGCCGTCCTGGCCATATTCACGATCTACAAGAACTTTGACTGGCTGGTGCCGGACGGGCCGGAGCTGATCGCCAACTTCCTGGACACCCAGCAGGACATGAGCTGCAAGAGGAACGCCTTCCTGATGCTCCTCCACGCCGACCAGGAGCGCGCCCTCAACTACCTGGCCTCCTGCATCGACCAGGTGCACACCTTCGGCGACATCCTCCAGCTGGTCATCGTCGAGCTGATCTACAAAGTGTGCCACGCGAATCCCGCCGAGCGGTCGCGCTTCATCCGCTGCATCTACAATCTGCTGAACTCCAGCTCGAACGCCGTCCGGTACGAGTCGGCCGGCACCCTCATCACCCTCTCCCTGGCGCCCACCGCCATCAAGGCGGCCGCCAGCTGCTACATCGAGCTGGTCGTCAAGGAGAGCGACAACAACGTGAAGCTCATCGTCCTGGACAGGCTGGTGGCCATGAAGGAGCACGAGGGCATGGAGAAGGTCATGCAGGACCTGGTCATGGACGTGCTCCGTGTCCTCGCCGCTCCCGACATCGAGGTACGTCGCAAGACCCTCGCCCTGGCCCTGGACCTCGTCTACTCCCGGAACATTGGGGAGATGGTGCTGGTCCTTAAGAAGGAGGTGGCCAAGACCCACAACGTGGAGCACGAGGACACCGGCAAGTACCGGCAGCTCCTTGTCCGCACCCTGCACACCTGTTCCATCAAGTTCCCCGACGTGGCCGCCAACGTCATACCCGTGCTGGTCGACTTCCTCTCGGACACCAACGAGCTGGCCGCCGCCGACGTTCTGGTCTTCATCCGGGAGGCCATCCAGAAGTTCCCCGCCCTCCGGGCCCTCATCATCGAGCACCTGATCGAGGCCTTCCCCCAGATCAAGTCCTCGAAGATCCATCGCGCCGCCGTCTGGATCCTGGGCGAGTACGTCGATGGCCCCCAGATCCTCGAGGTGATTGCCGTCATCCAGCAGACGCTGGGCGAGGTGCCCATGGTGGAGGCGGAGCAGCGCCGCCTGGCTGGGGATCAGACGGAGGAGCAGCAGCAGCAGCAGCAGTCGTCCCAGGGATCCGGCGAGGGAGGAGCCAGTGCCAGCACTAAGGTCACATCCGATGGCACCTACGCCACCCAGAGCGCCTACAGCCTGGCACCGTAAGTACTTAGAGGTCCTAGAGGTCCTTCCCTTCCCACCATGACTCACCTTGTATCCTTGCAGAGTGGCCAAGACCGAGAAGCGTCCGCCACTGCGTCAGTACCTGATGGACGGCGACTTCTTCATCGGCGCCGCCTTGTCCGTCACCCTGACCAAGCTGGCGCTGCGCTACGCGGAGCTGGAGGCGGAGGCACGCGCCCAGAACCGGCTCACCACCCAGGTGATGCTCATCATGAGCTCCATCCTGCACCTGGGCAAGTCCGGCTACCCCACCAAGCCGATCACCAACGACGACACCGATCGCATCTTCGTCTGCCTCCGGACGCTGAGCGAACGGACACCAGAGGCGGTGTCCGTCTTCACGCTGTTCTGCCGGGAGGCTCTGGGCAAGATGCTGGACGCCCAGGCCGATGAGGATCAGCGGGTGCTGAAGGAGAAGCAGCGGGCGACCGCCAAGGTCCAGCCGGATGATCCGGTGTCCTTCGGGCAGCTGTCCAACGGGCGGGACAACCAGCTGGGCGAGAACGTGTTCGAGTCGAGCCTGAACCAGGCCCTGGCCGGAACGAAGAACGCCCAGATGAGCGACATCTCCTCGCCGAACAACAAGCTCAACAAGGTCACCCAGCTGACGGGCTTCTCGGATCCGGTCTATGCCGAGGCCTACGTGAATGTGAATCAGTATGACATCGTCCTGGACGTCCTCATCGTTAACCAGACCAGTAAGTGGATGAGCTATGGCCTCTAATCCAATCTATTAACTCCCATCCCATCCCACAGATGACACTCTGCAGAACTGCACCCTGGAGCTGGCCACCCTGGGCGACCTGAAGCTGGTGGAGCGTCCGCATCCGGTGGTCCTTGCCCCGCACGACTTCTGCAACATCAAGGCCAACGTGAAGGTCTCTTCGACAGAGAATGGCATCATCTTCGGCAACATAGGTGGGTCCTCCTCCCTCTCTCTCTCTCTGGAGGAAGATCTTCTAATCCGAAAATCCTTCTTCCAGTTTACGACACCGCCTTAAACACCAACGTTGTGGTCCTGAACACCATCCACATCGACATCATGGACTACATCATTCCGGCCAGCTGCACCGACACCGAGTTCCGGCAGATGTGGCAGGACTTCGAGTGGGAGAACAAGGTGACGGTCAACACCAGCTTCACCGACCTGCACGAGTATCTCAAGCACCTGCTGAAGAGCACCAACATGAAGTGCCTTACGCCGGAGAAGGCGCTGTCCGGCCAGTGCGGCTTCATGGCCGCCAACATGTACGCCAAGTGGGTATCCTTACGGCCTGTCCTTGTCCATGTTTTTAATCCTGAAACTATCCTTGTTTTAGGTCCATTTTCGGGGAGAATGCCTTGGCTAATCTGAGCATCGAAAAGCCCGTTGATGATCCCGATTCCAAGGTGACAGGACACATCCGCATCCGAGCCAAGAGTCAGGTGGGAAGGGAGTCCCTCAAACTCCTCCTCATGCCCCCACTCATCCCTTTCTTTTTTTCATCCTTTTCAGGGCATGGCCCTGAGTCTGGGCGATAAGATAAGCTCTTCGCAGAAGCAATCGGTGCAGGCGGCCTAGTGGATGAGGAACTCGACCGGGAGTGGGAACGGGAGCATGACCTGGCCGTCGACGACCAGCCATCATCAGGAGCGACGCATCTAGACCGCATTCCGCATCAAAAACTCTTCAATTTAAAATCTAAACGTTACTTACGCCTAAAAAAAGAAAGAAAATCTGAAAAATATATATATATTATACCTTAACCCCAAATAATGGAACTGGAAGTCTGTTTCTGTGGCTACATGCCTGGATTTGTTAGGAATACGGATGTATATGTATGATATATATATTTGTCTAACAATTATGTCTATTTTTGGAGGGAACAGGTGGTAGATTCATGAAGAAACATGATTAAACGTGGTGGAATCATAAGACAACATGATGGGTTTCAAGTTAAAACACGATAGAATCATGATGAAACAAGATAAAGATGATTATAGATTATCTCGTGAAGATAACGATGATATATTCGTGATTATACATGATCAAATACGATAGATTCACGATGAAACACGAAAGAATCATGATTAAACACATTAGAATCATGATGAAACATGAACGATTCATGATGAAACAAGATAAAGATGATTATAGATTATCTCGTGAAGATAACGATGATATATTCGTGATTATACATGATCAAATACGATAGATTCATGATGAAACACGAAAGAATCATGATTAAACACAATAGAATCATGATACAACATGAAAGGTTTCTAGTTAAGACACGATAGAATCTTGATTAAACAAGTTCGATTCAAGAAACACGATAAATTCATGATAAGGCAGGATTAAACAAGATATAATTATGATTAAACATTATACATTCATGATTATAAATGATTAAACACGATAGATTCATGATGAAACATGAATAAACACGATAGAATCATGATAAAACATGTTAGATTCATGGTACACGATCAATTCGATTCAAAAAAATATAGAATCATAATGAAACATGTAAGAATCATGATGGAACAAGATGGAATCATGATTAAAGATGATATATCCATGAATGCACATGATCCAACACGATCGATTTATGATGAAACATGTTAGATTCATGGTACACGATCAATTCATGAATAAACATAAATAAAAAAAGGATAGAATCATGATTAAACGTGATATACATGATTATAAATGATGAAACAAGTTAGATTCATGATTAAACGAGATAGATTCATGAATAAACATTTTTGTTTTCAAGATAATCGATAGATATATGATGAAACAGGATTAAAACAGATTGATTCATGATCAAATATGATATATAGATGATAAAACGTGATTAAACACGGTGGATTTATGATTAAACATGATATAACACGATAGAATCATATTTAAACGCGATAGTCAGGATGAAACAAGTTAGATTCATGATTCACGATAGATTCATGATGAAACTGGATTAAACACGATAGAATCATGATTAAACATTATATATTCATGATTATAAATGATCAAACAGGATAGATTTACGATTAAACATGAAATAACACGATAGATTCATGATAAAACGTGTCAGATTCATGATACACGATTGATTTATTATAAAAAAAGATATAATCATGATTAAACATGATATATTCATGATTATAAATGCTAAAGAAGTTAAATTCATGGTGAAACATGTTACATTTCATGATACACGATAGATTCATGATTCAAACATGATTAAACAAGATAGAATCACAATTAAACATGATCAAACACGATCGATTTATGATAAAACGTGATTAAGCAAGATAGAATCATGATGCAACATGTTAGATACACGAATGTCAAAAAATTCAGGAAGTTGCTTTTAAAATCATCTCTAGACCTGGAGCATGGGGCGCTTCTCCTTGCCCTGGAGGTTGCCGTTGGTGGTGGCATATCCTGTGCCGCCCTAGAAGCATCAAGACTCATTATTATGACCCCTCTGGAACTACACATCCCCCGGTACTCACCCTCTGCAGCGGAATAATGTCCTTCTCCTTGAGCTTGCGATCGGTGAGCGGGTGAATCATGTCCTTGCGTATCAGTCGCTCCACGCACTCCATGGTGACCACGTCGCCCCTGGAAAGAAGACCCTTAGAATCATGTAGACTGGACCAATCCCGGCCAGAACTCACGTGGGACGCAGCACGGCGCAGGGCACGGCATTGCTGAGGACATCGTGGGTGATGGGGCACATGTAGCGGGCCTCCTTGGCGATGAGCGACTTCTTGGAGTCCCCGTCCCGCAGCAGGGTGAACTTCACGTCTATGAGATCCTTGACGCGGAGGGGCTGCTGGGAAACGGGGCAGTAGATGGTGGCATCCGGCTTCCGGGCCTTGGCCACCCCAGCATTGGGGCACTCCGAGGGCAGCCAGAAGCTGGGCAGCTTCTTCTCGTGGCCATTGGTCATGTTGGAAATGGAGGACGAGGACGAAGCCGTGGAGGTGGCGGATGCGGATGTGGAGGAACTGGCCGCACTCGAGGTGGAGGGCTGATCGGAGCGATGGGCCGGGGTCATGGCCGGCTTCTCGCCATTCACGAACTTCTCCATGCGCGCCTCCTGCTTCTTGTTGGCCTCCACGCTGACCTCGTCCTCCTCGGCCTTGCGGAGCCGCTCGTACTCCTTCAGCCGGCGACTGTACTCGTTCTTCTTGGTGACGATGTACTGCAGGATGGCCTCCTTGTCGAACAGGTAGCCGTCCTTGGTGATGACCGGCCGGCGGCACGGCTGCAGCGTCAAAGAGCAGCAGTCGAAGGACTTGACCGAGTCCTTGCCCAGTCTCTGGGCATTCGTCCCGTACCCGGACTCGGCCGCATCGCGCTTCTTCTCGTTGTACGTGTAGACGGCTCCGGCCGTGCAGTTCCTGGCGTGGCGGGTCATTCTACGGCTACTATTTCGGGTTTCTCCTCTTTTTTTCGATTCACAAACAACACCAACGCCACAGATGTTTACGTTTCAGAGTGTTCTAGTGTGACCAGCGCGCGAAAACGTGGTGTTTAGTAATGGTCACACTAAAGTGCACACTTTTAAAAAATTTTATTGCAGAATTTTATTATTTAAATAAATAGATAATGATTCCACCACCAAACTTTTAATTTTTTTAATTAATAGTTTTTAAGATTCATTTTTAGTATTCCATACTTTTGAGCTCCCATTTGGCAGGGGAAATTTTAGATATTTTGGCAAAAAATTAAAAAAAATATTCTTCCCCCAGATTTGGATGCAGAACGATGGGGAATCGATCCCCGAGTCGGAGGAGGTACTCCGCTTGAGAATCGGATGAGAATTGGCGTAGATATGCCCTTCGCGGGGGTCACAATAGCATTCCCGGTGTTTTTGAAGGGGACCCCCTAGGAATTTTGGAATAAAATTTAAAAAATATTCCTTTTCCAGATTTTGATGCAGAATGATGGGGAATTGATCCACCAATCGAAAAAGGTACTCCGCTTGGGAATCGGATGAGAATTGGCGGAGATATGGCCATTGCGGGGCTCCCAATGGCATTCCCGGTGTTTTTGAAGGGGACCCCCTAGGAATTTTGGAAAAAAATTTAAAAAATATTCCTTTTCCAGATTTTGATGCAGAATGATGGGGAATTGATCCACCAATCGAAAAAGGTACTCCGCTTGGGAATCGGATGAGAATTGGCAGAGATATGGCCTTCGCGGGGGTCATACTGGCATTCCCGGCGTTTTTGAAGGGGACCGCCTAGGAATTTTGGAAAAAAATTTAAAAAATATTCCTTTTCCAGATTTTGATGCATAATGATGGGGAATTGATCCACCTATCGAAAAAGGTACTCCGCTTAGGAATCGGATGAGAATTGGCAGAGATATGGCCTTCGCAGGGGTCATACTGGCATTCCCGGCGTTTTCGAAGGGGACCCCCTAGGAATTTTGGAAAAAAGTTTAAAAAATATTCCTTTTCCAGGTTTTGATGCAGAATGGTGGGGAATTGATCCATGAATCGTTTAAGGTAGTCCCTTCCAGAATCTGATGAATATTGTAATTATGGCCTCCGCAGGAGTCATACTTTTCAAAAAATATTTGTAAAAAATAAAAATAAAATTGTAAAAATAAAATGTTAAGGTATCCCGAATGAGAGTCTGATTAATATTAAAAAAAAAAGAAGTAGCGCCCATTTAAGGAGATTGAAGTTGCCGAAACGTTAGGGAGAGAGTGCAAGAAAGATAAAAAAAATTGAAGATTATTTGCAAATAAAAAAAATAATAATAATAATTAGAACCCGAAATGGACCAGGAACGCTACAGTTGTAGAGCCCAGAGCATTCGGAATTAAAAAATAAAATAAAAAACAAGGGAAAGTGAGAAAAAGAAGAGCGAAGAACTTGTGAAAGCGAATTAGAGAACCAAGAGTGAAAAAATAATAAATTAAAAAATAAAAAATAATTATATAAAATATGAGCAAAGCAGCAGGTCACATACAACAACTATGAAGTATTCCCAAGGTTTGCATTAAAAAATAAATTAGTTGGAGGAGTGTTAAGGCAAGGATCCATTGTTTAATAATTAATAATTTAATAAAAATTATAAGAAAATAAGAGACCACCCAGGCACTTTCTGCAAGTTCGACTGAGAGTCCAAAGTATTTCATTTAAAAAAAAAATAAAAAATAAAAATAAAATTGTAAAAATAAAAAATTAAGGTATCCCGATTGAGAATCGGATTAATATTAAAAAAAAAAAGAAGTAGCGCCCATTTAAGGAGATTGAAGTTGCAGAAACAAGGAGAGAGTGCAAGAAAGATAAAAAAAAGTTAAGATTTAAATAAAAAAAATAATAAGAACCCGAAAGGAATGAGGAATGCTGTTGTAGAGCTCAGAGCATTCGGAATTAAAAAAATAAAATAAAAAACAAGGGAAAAGTGAGGACACAAAGCGAAGAACTGGTGAGAGCTGAGTTAGAAGAGCCCAAGAAT
Source organism: Drosophila monieri (assembly GCA_035047585.1). Taxonomy (NCBI): domain Eukaryota; kingdom Metazoa; phylum Arthropoda; class Insecta; order Diptera; family Drosophilidae; genus Drosophila; species Drosophila monieri. Next base: position 4,406,912 of record JAWNPJ010000061.1, on the reverse strand, counting down.
GAAAAAATAATAAATTGAATTAAAAAATAATTATATAAAATATAAGCAAAGCAGCTGGTCACAGCTGCAACAACAACAACAACTATGCACTAAGGCCCAGGCCTTAAATGATAAAAAATAAATAAAATAAGAATATAAGAGACCATCCAGGCTCTTTCTGCAAGTTCGACTGAGAGTCCAAAGTATTTAATATTAAATTATTAATAAAGGATTAAATTAAAATGAAAAATAAAAACAAAAAGTGAGAAGTCAACTGTTTGGGGAGCAGTCGACTAATAATTTGGAACGGAGGGAAGCCATCCTTTTATACCATTTTTGAGCCCACCATCATGGCCTACTAGTCTGTATCGAAAAGGATATTCAGGTGTCATTTATCGATTGTTCGTAGGGTTGCAACAGAAGGGTTGTCTTTAAAGCTTACCCTTAAATATCGATGTAAAAAATGAAAGAATTGGAAAAAAAATTTTAAAAATATTCCCTTCCCAGATTTTGATGCAGAATGATGGGGAATTGATCCACCAATCGAAAAAGGTACTCCGCTTGGGAATCGGATGAGAATTGGCAGAGATATGGCCTTCGCAGGGGTCATACTGGCATTCCCGGCGTTTTTGAAGGGGACCCCCTAGGAATTTTGGAAAAAAAGTTCAAAAATTTTCTTCCCCCAGATTTGGATGCAGAACGATGGGGAATCGATTCCCAAGTCGGAGGAGGTACTCCGCTTGAGAATCGGATGAGAATTGGCGGAGATATGGCCTTCGCGGGGCTCCCAATGGCATTCCCGGTGTTTTTGAAGGGGACCCCCTGGAAATTTTGGGAAAAAAGTTCAAAAATTTTCTTCCCCCAGATTTGGATGCAGAACGATGGGGAATCGATCCCCGAGTCGGAGGAGGTACTCCGCTTGAGAATCGGATGAGAATTGGCGGAGATATGGCCTTCGCGGGGCTCCCAATGGCATTCCCGGTGTTTTTGAAGGGGACCTACTGGAAATTTTGGGAAAAAAGTTCAAAAATTTTCTTCCCCCAGATTTGGATGCAGAACGATGGGGAATCGATTCCCAAGTCGGAGGAGGTACTCCGCTTGAGAATCGGATGAGAATTGGCGGAGATATGGCCTTTGCGGGGCTCCCAATGGCATTCCCGGTGTTTTTGAAGGGGACCCCCTGGAAATTTTGGGAAAAAAGTTCAAAAATTTTCTTCCCCCAGATTTGGATGCAGAACGATGGGGAATCGATTCCCAAGTCGGAGGAGGTACTCCGCTTGATAATCGGATGAGAATTGGCGGAGATATGGCCTTCGCGGGGCTCCCAATGGCATTCCCGGTGTTTTTGAAGGGGACCCCCTGGAAATTTTGGGAAAAAAGTTCAAAAATTTTCTTCCCCCAGATTTTGATGCAGAACGATGGGGAATCGATCCCCGAGTCGGAGGAGGTACTCCGCTTGAGAATCGGATGAGAATTGGCGGAGATATGGCCTTCGCGGGGCTCCCAATGGCATTCCCGGTGATTTTGAAGGGGACCCCCTGGAAATTTTGGGAAAAAAGTTCAAAAATTTTCTTCCCCCAGATTTGGATGCAGAACGATGGGGAATCGATCCCCGAGTCGGAGGAGGTACTCCGCTTGAGAATCGGATGAGAATTGGCGGAGATATGGCCTTCGCGGGGCTCCCAATGGCATTCCCGGTGATTTTGAAGGGGACCCCCTGGAAATTTTGGGAAAAAAGTTCAAAAATTTTCTTCCCCCAGATTTGGATGCAGAACGATGGGGAATCGATCCCCGAGTCGGAGGAGGTACTCCGCTTGAGAATCGGATGAGAATTGGCGGAGATATGGCCTTCGCGGGGCTCCCAATGGCATTCCCGGTGTTTTTGAAGGGGACCCCCTGGAAATTTTGGGAAAAAAGTTCAAAAATTTGCTCCCCCCGATTTGGATGCAGAACGATGGGGAATCGATCCCCGATTCGGATGAGGTACTCCGCTTGAGAATCGGATGAGAATTGGCGGAGATATGGCCTTCGCGGGGCTCCCAATGGCATTCCCGGTGTTTTTGAAGGGGACCCCCCTGGAAATTTTGGCAAAAAAGTTCAAAAATTTTCTTCCCCCCGATTTGGATGCAGAACGATGGGGAATCGATCCCCGAGTCGGAGGAGGTACTCCGCTTGAGAATCGGATGAGAATTGGCGGAGATATGGCCTTCGCGGGGCTCCCAATGACATTCCCGGAGTTTTTGAAGGGGACCCCCTGGAAATTTTGGGAAAAAAGTTCAAAAATTTTCTTCCCCCAGATTTGGATGCAGAACGATGGGGAATCGATCCCCGAGTCGGAGGAGGTACTCCGCTTGAGAATCGGATGAGAATTGGCGGAGATATGGCCTTCGCGGGGCTCCCAATGGCATTCCCGGTGTTTTTGAAGGGGACCCCCTGGAAATTTTGGCAAAAAAGTTCAAAAATATTCTTCCCCCAGATTTGGCTGCAGAACGATGGGGAATCGATCTCCGAGTCGGAGGAGGTACTCCGCTTGAGAATCGGATGAGAATTGGCGGAGATATGGCCTTCGCGGGGCTCCCAATGGCATTCCCGGTGTTTTTGAAGGGGACCCCCTGGAAATTTTGGGAAAAAAGTTCAAAAATTTGCTCCCCCCGATTTGGATGCAGAACGATGGGGAATCGATCCCCGAGTCGGAGGAGGTACTCCGCTTGAGAATCGGATGAGAATTGGCGGAGATATGGCCTTCGCGGGGCTCCCAATGACATTCCCGGAGTTTTTGAAGGGGACCCCCTGGAAATTTTGGGAAAAAAGTTCAAAAATTTTCTTCCCCCCGATTTGGATGCAGAACGATGGGGAATCGATCCCCGAGTCGGAGGAGGTACTCCGCTTGAGAATCGGATGAGAATTGGTGGAGATATGGCCATCGCGGCGCTCCCAATGCCATTCCCGGTGTTTTTGAAGGGGACCCCCTGGAAATTTTGGGAAAAAAGTTCAAAAATATTCTTCCCTCCGATTTGGATGCAGAACGATGGGGAATCGATCCACAAAGCGTTTAAGGTATTGGTCCTGAAAATCAGATGAAGTGGGGCAGAGTTAAAGCCCTTTCTGGAGTGGAACTATTAAATAGTTCGGGTAACCTCCTTCCTCCTTAGAGGGTTCTATATGTTAGTTGGATATCAGCAATATATATGATACAAAGATGTGAAATAGAAGCTGTCAAGTCTTCGAATAAAATGCTCAATCTAGTAATCCTTGAGCCCGATCCAAGTAGTCCATGGAATCGAACTTCCCGTCAGAAATAGCCGTATCCCCAACCGCTTCCGCCCACAAGGCTCATTCTACATTTCGAGGCGAACGAAGCCAGTACCCTGAAACGGAGAGCAAACAACAAAATTGAACATTTTCGACATATATTTGTTTCCATTAGTATTTGGATATTTTCGTTTTCCACCAAATTGTTTAAATTCTTATAATTTTGAGCCAATCATCATGACACGAGCCTTTCACCCGAAGAAGCCGGCCAAGAAGCGCAACCGGTCGGCCTGGCGGCGCTCGTTCAGGAGGATCAGGAGACCCCATGCCCTCAGTCCCTCCCAGATGCGCCGCCTCCGGGACGAAATAATCAAGTTGCTCGTAGGACTCATCCGGGACTCGTCCTTGGCACGTCCAAAGACCACCTAAAGGACCACCTATCTACGATGCCCAAGTTCGGCCCGTTGACGTAGCAGGGACATCGCCAATTCAATCAAGACGATGTTCGTTATCCTGCTAGTCCTGCCGCTATTCAACCACAACAATGAAATCAATCAAGGACCTTCCGGAAAACATCAACAAAATTGAACAAGAACCATAAATACTTTGATTTTTCAAATTTTACTCAAGTAGACTTTGTGAGAATCGTGGAGAAGGGCGCTATTATTTATTCAAATAAATAGACATTACCTGTATCCTGCTCACAAATCGGATGTGTAGTTCTCTTTTCGGGAAGTCTAAAAAAAAGAAAAAAAAATAGTTTAAAATACGGTTAAATATATATGTAGTTAATATATATTTTCTTTATATTCCTTCTATTTTGAAAGTATTCCTTAAGTGTCCCTTATGAGAATCGAGGAGAAGGGCGCTATTATTATAATAAATATTAGGATAATAGTATTATGATAATTAAGGTGACTCAATTAAGGTCCTCTTCAAAAAAAAATGAATGAAAACCTTCGCCAGAGGTCTTAAAATTAAGAATTTTATTTTTTTTTTTTAAATATTTTAGTTATTAATAGTTATTACTTGTTATAGAAAGTTATACTATTAGAGTTGGAGTTACTATTACTATAGAGAGGTTTTCCGTCCAAGAATCGATAGATAATAAAATAATCTTATAAAAAATATTATTTTAATTTTGAAAATTTCCCTTAAGTAGCCCTTATGAGAATCGAGGAGAAGGGCGCTATTATTTTAAATATAAATATTAGGTAGATAAGGTTCTGGGAATCAATTAAGGTACTCTTCTTAAAAAACGAATGAAAACCTATGAAGTTTTTAAAATTAAGAAATTTATTACTAATTTAAATCATATTATTTTAAAAATATTTCTCAAGTATAGTTATAGTTATTATTACTAGAAACAGATGGATAATGAAATAATCTTCAAAAGAAGGAGAAACGAGACCTCTTCGGAGGTCTTCGGAGAAAATAAAAATATTATTATAATTTTTTTTATTTTTTAAATTTTTCTTAAGTTGCCCTTATGAGAATCGAGGAGGAGGGCTCTATTATTTTAATAAAATTTTTATTTATTTATTTTATTTTTTTTTTACAAAAGTTAATAAATTTTTGAAAATATTTGCGAGACAAACAAATAGTGTGACCGTTTCCCACCGACTTTGCGCATTTCTTGGCGCGCTGTCAACGGTCACACTGCTGGCGGTGGTTTGTTTTAATTTTAGTTAGTCGCTTGTTTTAGAAGACAGCCGCCCGAGGGCCTCCAGACCGGAGCTACCGATGGACTACCATTACTACGACGAGGAGGGCGACTACATCGACGTGGACGATGCGGACGAGGACGTGGACGGGGAGGAGGACCCGTCGCCATTCGCGTACGACGACCGCCCGAGGGAGGAGGACTACTACGAGGAGGATGGGATCCAGCTGCCAGATGGCTACCTGGAGGGCCTGCGCTCCTGTGCCCAGCCCTCGCTGCTGCAGGTCGTCCAGTATGTGGCGCCCATGCTGATCGTGTGCCTGGGCTGTCGCCTGCTGTGCTCCGTCCATGCCGCGCGGAGGAACCTCCAGCCCGGCGAGGCGGCCTCCTCGGGCAGCAGCTCCATCCCCCTGCACTTGATCCACCTGGCCAGTGGCCTGACGATCCTCTACCTCATCTCGAGCCACCGACTGGGCCTCATCCTGCTGCTCTCGGCCGTGGGCTATGTGCTGCTCCAGCTGGTCCGGCTGGGCAGGCGGGGAGCCGTCATCCTGGCCCTAGTCACCATCGGGAGTCAGTTCCTCTACGAGCTGCTCATCTGGCGGCAGAGGAGCGACTGGTCGCAGCTCCGAGGCATCCAAATGGTGGTCAACATGAAGCTGATCTCGCTGGGATTCGATCTCACCAACGGAGCGGCCAAGTCCAGGGCCATTCGAGTTCCCAATCCCCTGGTCTACTTGGGCTACGTCTACAGTCCGGCCACCTGCTGCCTGGGTCCGTGGGTGAGCTTCGCCAGCTACCTGGACGGGCTAGTGCCCAGGAGTCGATGGGTGGTGACGCTGCGCCGGCTGATTCCCAACCTGCTGCTCTGCCTGGTCGCCCTCGTGGTCTCCAACTGCATAGCCCCCTTCGTGGGCGAGCTGTTCGCCTCCTCCTCGCACTTCCTGGCCATGTACTTCGAGGCGATGAGCGTCCGGAGCAGCCACTACTTCGTCAGCTTCATAGCCCAGGCCCTGCTGGTGGCCTGCGACCAGAGCACGGAGAACGAGTCGCAAGTGCTGGGGCCGCTGGTCACCGAGCCGTGGCGCATCGAGTGGCCCAGATCCATCAGCTCCCTGGTCCGCAGCTGGAACGTGCCCATGCACGAGTGGCTCAAGCGGTACGTCTACGGGCCCTGGAAGAAGGAGGGCGGCTCCAAGACGCGCACCATCCTGGCCGTGCTCTGTACTTATCTGGTGTCCAGCCTGCTGCACGGCATGGATCTCCGCATCTACCTGGTGCTCATCTCGCTGGCCATCTTCGGCGAGGGCGAGGTCCTCCTGAGGCGTCACATTTCCAGCGTCCTGGACGCCTGCCTGTCGGCGAATCGGTGCCGGGGAAGGGATCGGTGTCGCTACACGAACTGCCCCACGAAGAGCCACTGGCTCTCCTTCAGGGCCTGCCTCATCCGGTTGGCCAACCTGGGCTTCACGGCCCTCACCATCTTCCATCTGGCCTACTTGGGCGTGGTGCTGCTGGGCGAGTCCCTGGAGACCGGGGGGAGTGACGGGCACGAGTCCTTCCTCGACCACTGGCAGCGGGCGGGCTATCTCAGCCACTACATCGGCGTCGGCACCTTCGTCCTCTACCTCTTCATCTCCTGAAGAGCTCCGCCAGCGATCTCCGGAGGCGTCTCGCCACATGACTGATCTACTCGCATTCGTATTTTGTATTTTGTATTTTTGAAATGGTATTCGCTTCCTGCTTTTGTACTTTTGTATCTCGTATCTCGTACTTTGTATCTCGCATCTCGTAGCTTGTGTATCTAGTGGGCTTGTGCTTAAAAATTAAACGATTCTGTGAAACGGATATGATTTTTTGACAATTTTTTTTAAATGGAAAACGGATTTGAAGTGCCGGAGGTTGGAAAGCGAAAGAGATGGCAAGTACCCTTGGTTTAGAAAGAGATAACAATAGGAAGTACCTATATCTTTAAGAATTAAAAATTTATATATATTTGTATTTGAGAAAAAATGATTTAAAAAATAGTTGATATTGGTAGAATAAAAAATATTTAAAAAAAATGTTAGTCCAAATTATGGACTAGTTATAGACTTGTCCGCTTGTCCGTTAGTCTGTCCGTCTAATTTAATATTTTTTTTTAAGAAATTAAGCTTTTAGAATATTTTATTGTTAAGATTCTTTATATTTTTAAGCTCTGAAGTCCTTCTGACATAATCCGAAGGAATATCTGAAGTTTTTTCCTTAAAATTAAGATTCAAAAACAATAATTAGCCCTAAAATATGTGAAATGGAAAATATTTTATATTATATTAATATTTATATTAATAATTTTAAGTTATTTATAGTTATAGTTCTGCTTAAAACTCAAACTAACTAATTCAAAAATAATAACTAAAGCTAAAATATGTGAAATAAAAAATAATTCCTGTCCGTTTGTCCGCAAGTCTGTCCATTTAATTAAATATTTTATTTAGAAAATTAAATATTAAGACTATTTTGTTATTAAGATTCTTTAGTCCTCCCTAAAATTAGGATTAAAAATAATAATTGGCCCTAAAATATGTGGAAATGAAATAGTTCCTGTCCGTTTGTCCGCAAGTCTGTCCGCCTAATTAAATAATATCTTTTTAAATCATAATTTTAGAATATTTTACTATAAGTTTGTGTTATTTATGAAGTTGTTAATATAAATTAAAATACATAAATAATACTTAGTCCTAAAAAGAGTCAAAAAACAAATATTCCCTGTCCGCTTGTCCGTAAGTCTGTCCGTCTAGAAAATTATTTACAGAATGAGACTTTTCTAGTTAGTCTACACTACTAGCTATACTTCTAACTATACTTTTTTACTATCTTAATATAGATAATAGTACTAAAATAATACCTTGCCCTAGAAGGAGTCAAGAAACAAATATTCCCTGTCCGCTTGTCCGTAAGTCTGTCCCTCTAGAAAATGATTAAGAAACTGCTACTTTTTTAGTTAGTCTATACTACTGATACTACCATACTTTTATACTATCTAAATATAGATAGTAATACTAAAATAATACCTAGCCCTTAAATAAGTCAAATAATAATAATTGCCTGTCCGCTTGTCCGTCAGTCTGTCCGTCTAATTACAATTTTATTTTCAGAAAATGCAACTATTTACTTTCTTTGTTAAAATAAAATATTTAAAGTATAGCCCCTTAAAAAATGGTAACCACAAACACGTTTATCATTTTGAAATATTTTTATTGATTTTTTTGCTTTGTATGTGTATTTTCTTTGTTTTTTTTTTAATATTTTTTGTTTTCTCATTGAGACAAATATTTATAACAATATTTTAATTTCTACAGATTTCTTGTTTTATTTTTTATTTACTTTGTTCTCCTCTCATTCCGAATCGGGTTGTATCTTTTGGATTTCTCGAAATATCTTTTGCATTTGATTTGAATCTTCGTCTCTGGGGGGCTGTGGCGTTTTCCAGTTTCGGTTGCTTTGTTTTCCGCGCTTACGATTTAAATATTTAACTTACTAGCTTAAGAATTATGCAATGACAATAAAAATATTTATTTACTTTGTTGAATGCAACTCTCCTTCTCTATCTTGTATTTAATTATAATATTTATCCTCTCATCTGTCTCTGATCTGGTTTGACTTTTCCCGAAAAAGTTGCCACTACAATTTCTGTTCTTGGGGGGATGGGGGTTAGGGGAGGTTGGATTTTGATTTGGACATCAAAAATAGAGAGATATACATGTGTAACCTATATGTAGATATAGATCAGTATATATATATCGATTCGTGTATATATATATATATATAGAATTCTTTATAAAGAGCCTTTGTGTAAACATAGACGTTGTATGCATTGTTTTTTAGCCGTGTATCGTATCGTTTTGACATTGTTTCCATTTTTTATATTTTTCTTTTTTTTTGCTATGCTAGATTAAAAAAGTCCTCTGCCCACTGCCCGATCCTTGCCTCAACTTTATCCTTTTTTTTCCATTTATAACAACAACTGAGTTGATCACAAGAGATAACGAGAGTTTCATATTTATTTTTTTTTTTTTCCTATTTAATGCAATATATGTATAGGCTGTATATACGTGTGTCCTGCCAAAAGTCCTCCTTATATTCTTCGATGATTCTCTTTGAGGGGACTCCTCCATGTCCTTCCACTCCGAAACAAGATCCATAAAATACAAATAGTGTACAAATATTCGCTAGCTACGTATATCCATATATAATATATATATTAGGGTTCAAAATACAGGGATTATCATCGGAGAGGGATGTCTTGGGGCGTTCGATTTCTGTTTCTCTTTCTGATCCTTTTTCGCTAAAATTATGTAACAAAGTGCTTGAATCCTGCATTCTGCATCCTGTTCTCGTCTCTTTTAAAATTCCTTACTTTTTAAAATTACATTCTGCGGCACACACACACATATATACACATAGATCCTGTGAATTATTTCTTCAAACTCTCCTCTCTTCTGTCCTTTGTGGGAGGGAAATAGGAGAGATAGGGACTTTTGACTATATACCCTGACAAATCGGCTTACAACATTTAGCTAAGAAAAAAAAATAATATATATTAATTAATATTTTAGAAACACTTTCTTCGAGACCCGCACGCTTTGCATTACGAGGCTGGCGAGAAAAACTGATTTTTAAAAAAAATATTTAATTACAAAAGAGTTTTGGATTCTCTGGGAGGGGAGGGGGTGGACACTACATATATAACTGTTCATATATATATATATATAGAAACACAAGAGTTTAGGTAAACTGTAGTATTAATTAAATTAATAAAAAATAATCTAGGCTCGTAAACTAAATCATAAACATAAGAATTACAATTAAAAATTATAAACATAATTACACTCTGTTCTTTTTCTTTTCTTTCTCTTCCTTTGTTTTGTTTCTTCGTCCGTGTCCTTAAAAACAACAACAACAACAACGACATCAGCTCGATCCTTACGATCCTTACTCACACAGGACTCATACACACCACACACTACCATCACCACCACCACACACATCTCTATACATATTCCTCTATACGTATAATAACCATGATATGCGGCCGGCCAGCTTAAGGATCGGTCATCGATTGATTCCACCCCAACCCCCGCCATCCTCCTGCCAGCCATCAGCCATGGGTAGCTGGGATACGGATGCGAGAGCCATGACGGTATCGGTATCGGTATCGGTGTCGGAGACGGAGTCGGAGACGGAGAGCCGCTTTCCCACATTCAATCGTTCTTCGTCTGACAGTAGAGCTCCTTGAGCGACTTCAGCTCCTCGATGAGGGCCTTGTTTTGGTTCTCTAGCACCGCCACTCGATTCTCCAGGCACTTGATGTACTCCTTCTTCTTGCGCCGGCACTCCCGCGCCGCCTCCCTATTCTTCTGCAGTCGGATCTCCCGCTTTCGCGTCTGGTCCTCCGCTATTCCGCTATTGTCTGGAAGAGATCAAGGGGATATATGAGAGATTTATAATATTATAAGATCTGGACTTGATTATACAACTGAACTTCTAATAACTCGAACTTTAGGTTGGGTTTTTCTTTAAAAAATAATCCGAAAAAGTCTTACAATTTAGTATTTTAGTATTTTTCATCCCGAGGTTCGAGTCAGGCTTGAGGTTCAAGAAATTTTTAATTTTTTTTTATTTTTTTTTTGTTTTTGGACTTTAACTCGAACGGCGGATTGATTTTTTGTTAAAATCTTTAACTTTTTCTTTTAAAAATTAGGATATTTTTCAACCTGAAGTTCGAGCCAGGTTGAGGTTCATGAAATTTTTAATTTTTTTTAACTTTTTCTCTTGAAAACTAGTATTTTTTCAAATTTCAACCTAAAGTTCGAGCCAGGCTTGAGGTTCATGAAATTTTTCATCTTTTTTTTAAGACTTTTTTTTTTTTTTAAGGACTGAGGCTATTACTGGTATAGGGTATCCGATTGGTCAGGTAGTAGTTCGGATCCAGGTTCATCAGTGAGCTGTTCGCCGCGTTGCCCCCCGCTCCGCTCCCCGCCAGCTGGGTGTTCAGAACGCCGTCGGACATGGGATGCGATGCGCCTGGGATTTTTTCATTTTTTTTTCGAATTTTTTTTTCAGATTTTTCATTTCAGGATTTTTGTTTTGGTTTTTTTTTTTTGTCGGTTCGGAGGGGGGGAGGAGGAGGAATTGTTGTTGTTGTTGATTGTTGAGGTTGTTGTTGTTGCAGTTGTTGTTTTTGTTTTTTTTAAATAGATTTTTTTTGTTGTTGTAGGGTAGGCGGTTAAAAAAGAAAAAAACAATGAGAAAAAAAAACAACAATAAATTATAAGAACAAAAACATTTTCACAATTTTCCATTTTTGAAAAATTTTGATCTTAACATTTTTTTAAATTTTTTTTTAGGGATATTATGAACATTTATTTATTTTGTTGTTTTAGGTGGGGTGAGTGCGAGCGAGAGCGGCGAGCGAGCGAGCGATATATAGGGATATTATAGTACGGTTAGTCAAGGACAAAGAGAGAGTAAGAGAGCAGGTAGGAGAGAGAGTGTGGGTTAAGTTACGGTTGTTAGGTGCTTTACTTTTATTTTTGATTTGTTTTTGTTTCTTTTTTTTTTTTTGTATTTCTATTTGCATGATGGGTTGTGTAACAACAACAGCAACAACAACAGCGATTACAGCAACAAACAACACACGACAGAGCGAAAGAGAAAGAGAAGGGGGGCGTGTGGGGTATCGCAGAAAGATAGAAGGAGAAAGTTAAGGGCGAGAGAGCGCGAAAGAGACAGGCAGCAACAGTCGTGGTGGGCTTTAATTTTTAAAAAAGGCTCCAATTACGAAATAAATTATTAAATATTCCTCATTACTTTTTTTTTTGTTGCTTGCCTGTCTTTGTATTACGGACGTGTGGGTGTGTGTGTGTGTGCGAGAGAGATAGGGGTATTATTTACAGGATTCTCTACAAAGCCTGGTTAGCTCGACGACTCCCAAGCTTTATATTATTTTCTTTAAATATTATTTCTTTTTTAAGCAACATCAACAACAACAACCACTAAATGAGAATGATTCGAGAATGGTGGGTGGTGGGGTGGTGGGGGTCGTGTCTGTGACAAGATCTTGTACGGCTGCCGTCTCTAACGGTACTTGCTATAACGGTTAAACAGCAAAAACAACAATAACACTGTGGATAGTCCCTAATATTTACAAAAAAAAAAAAAAAGGAAATTGAGGGAAATTATTTACAAAAGTTAGGGATCTTATATTATTTTATGATATTTTTATTATTTCCTATGTTTTTATTCGAGAAACTATTAAAAATTGGAATAATAATTAATATAATCTTTCAATATTAATTATTTAACTTTTATTCTAGACTATTATTATTTCAAAAATAACTAGTTTCTTAGCTTGAAGAGCTTTTTTCCAGAAATTATAATACTATTCTTCCTAAAAAAAAGCCTATAAAATTATTTTTTTCCTATAAAAATTTTTCAACACTATAATCCTTCGCTATAATAGACAAAAGTGTCTAAAAACTATAAAACTTAAAACTTAATAGATTTTTTTTTATAAATTTCTTGATCTAGATCTGTAAAATATCTATTATTCTCAACAATTATGTGAATTTCCTCATAAATTTCCCCAAAAATATCCCCGAACTATTTTACAAACTGTCTTCCTTAAGAAATCGTTCTTTAAAATATTTTTGAAACAAAATCAAACATTTTTAAACTAATTTAGAACCATATCTCCAGAGATTTCATAAAAAACAGAACTATTGAAGTAAGAAATCAAGTTCAGGAGTTAAGATAACCATCCCCTATAGGTCCTAGATCCTAAAATCTTATCCTTAAGAGACTATCCACTTTTTAGAAGAACACAAGACACAAAAGCAAAAGCTTTTACACAAAATGAGAGACTAGATGAGGACACATGGCGTGGTTAACGAGACACACATGGCGGAGTGCTGGAATGGATGGAGTTCTGAGGTGCCGAGGTGTCCATATCTGGACATGGATGTGACGATTCTGACTCAGCTGGACGATGCGAGAATGCGTTGTTTGGGTTAGCGACATAGTTTCCAGAGCAAAGTTGATGGATTTCTGAACATTGGATGTGGTGGGTGGTGGGTGGTTGGGTGTCAGGATATATTACCGCTGATGTCGGGTCCACTGATTTCGGTTAGGATCTTGTTGTAGGATGGCCGTCGCGTCAGTTCGCTGACATGGTGCTGGGAGTCATCGTCCGACAGGCTCTCGTCACTGTCCTCCGGATGCTGTGTGTTCGGTTCGGGTTTGATCTTACACGGAAAGTTTGGAGGGATCTGCTCGGAACGAGAATTATAAAAATATTTATTAGGATGTGATAAATGGAGAAGCTCTTGGAGGAGCTACGCACTTTGTTACGCACTTGAACTGCATTGCCCGAGGTGTGTATAACCGTATTAGCCGGTTTGGCCACATAGACCACGCCCATTCCAACGCCCTTGTGCATCGCTGTGGCGGCGGCCAGCGCCTGTTGTTGTTGTTGTTGGGTCCCAGCCGCCGTCTGTATGACTCCCGAGGGATTAGCCTGTATCACGGATTGTACCTGTCGGAATAGAGACTCTCATGAGTATCGCACATTGTTGAAAACCCCTTCTCCTCCTCCTGGCTTAGAATTTCTTTAAAAAGAATCCCAACTCAAAGTCCCAACATAAACAAGAGGGGGAAAATGTAAATATTTAGAAATAGTTGGGAATTCTTGGGGCTCCAATGACGGCAAATGGTTCTCACAGCCGAGCTGGGAAATCTACGGAAATTCTTTCGAAATTCTCCTATTTCGCTTTCTTCTAACTTGAGCTTAACCTTTGACCTTTTTCTCGGCAACTCCATTGTTCATAAATAATAATTTTGATTAAAAAAGCTTCTTGGGAAATATTTGATTAAATTTTTGGGGTTTTTTTTTTCCAAATAATAGGAATTTATCGAATTAGTAATGGCTCTTCAGGGAATTCTCTCAAAAGGTCTGACTTTTGAGTTCCAAATCGGAGAAGGGAACTGAGATCTATCGTATGAGAGTCGATATTTCGATACTTTTGTTTTTTTTTAGTTTTAGATTTATTTTTAAATGAAAATATTATAATATTACCTTGAAACAGCAACTATTTTGAATATTTTTAAACTTTTGTGAAAAAAAACATTGTTTTCTTTTTGAAAAATAATTTTAGGAAGAATTCTTGATTATTTATCGATATTTATCGATTAAAAACTCGATTACTTTAATGTCATTTGTCATTTTGAAACAAAAAAATATAATTTCTTGAAATTCTGGATAAGTTTAAAATCATTTTTAAGGAATTAACATTCAAGATCCTTATAGATCTCAATATTTAAATGAATTTTTAATGAAAATTTGAAGAAAAATTAACAAATTCTAGACTTTTAAAGAGTCCTTGAAGCAGAAAACCAAAGATTTCATCAAAAATAAGTCTGGACTTGAACTAGAAGCTATATCCTCCTTATAAGTTCCCGACTTCCCGCTCACCTGCAGGCCATGGGGCGTCAGTCCAGCCTGGAGGGGGTACTGGATGTTCAGATTGGCGGTGGTGGTAAGCACGGTGGCGCCTCCCTGTGTATTATTCGTCGCTCCCGACGTTGTACTCGTACTCTGTGGGTTCTGCTGCTGCTGCTGCTGTGGATTTCCGGCTCCTCCTCCTCCTGTACCGCCACCGCTACCGGCACTGCCAGCAACGGCTGCCGCAGCCGCAGCGGCGGCCGCTGCTGCTTGGGCGGCGACAACGTCGGCGACATCATTGGCGGACGAGGCCGCCGACGAGTTGCCGTTCTCCTCGACGATGCTGTTGTCCATATTGCCGATCCTGGCGATCTTCAGCAGCACCGAGACGCTCTCCGACAAGTGCTTCAGTTTGGCTTCCGTTTCCGCTTCAATTTGGCCAGCTTGAAGGGGTCGCTGGTGGGTGGTTGGGTGGTTGGGGAGAGAGGAGGTCTGATTAGCCAAGATTGAAATGAAAACAACTCCGATTGAAGGCGAAGCTGGTGCTCAACTGTTGTTGCGTTTGTTTTGTGTTTTGCTCGTCGATGGCGATGACGACGATTGCGTCGAGTCTCTGTGCGAGTGATGATTATGTCGGTGATGGAATGGCAACAGCAACAACACTAACAACACCAACAACAGTTCGCAGGGTGTATTTTTGGGGGAATGACGTCATGACAACGCTGTCTCTCTCTATGTGAGTGTGTGTGTGTGTTTGTGCAAAGCCAAAACGTGTGAGGGGGGGTCGACTCAAAATGACTAAAAAAAAAAAAAAAAACAACAACAAACAAGAGAAACAGAAAAGAAAACACACACACTACGCAAGGAACGGGGCACAAAAAAAAATCAACTTACTTTCTGATGACATCACTAAAACGTTGCTGTTGAGAGGCAGGCGCTTGTTGTTGTTGCTCTCCCTCTCCCGCTCTCTCTCTCTCTCTCTCTCTCTGCTGCCCGTGTGCGTGTGTGTGTGCGCGCGTTGCACGATGTGCTGGCAACTTGTTGAAAAATCAGCAACAGCACTGGTCGAACTCAACCATCAAACGGATTTAATACAAAAAATATAATCAAAACATAGATTTCCGTTTTGGAAATTAGGAAATAATTCGAATGCACATTCTGTCAACAACGAGTTGGCAGCACGCACACACACAACACCCGCACTGCTCTCTCCCTGCTGCGCCTCTCTTTCTGTTCTCTGTGCTGCCTGTTGTTATCGTTGTGCCTTTGCTTACGTTCTTTTATTTTTGTTGCAATGTTCTTTTCGTCGCGCCCTGCAGTGCGAGACAGATTGTCTGTTTCATATGTTTCTGGTTGCCAGTTCGTGTTGGGGCACTCGCGCTCTAGTCCCGTTTTATTTGCTATTGACAAACTCCGTTTTTGCGCAAAAATCGTTTTTGCTCGCTCTTCTTACTATTAGAGGTGAGAGAAGATCCGATACAAATATCGATTATCGATATTCTCTGATTTACCTTTCAAAACATTGTACTAAAAGGACTCCAACAGGCAACTATCGATAGTTTTTAGTACTTTTTGGTTATAGAGATGGCAAACGTCGTGACTCATTGCCAGTGACCGATAATTTCCCGCTGTTGCTCATCTCTAACTGAGAGAAACAGTGCTGCCAGACTGGCTCGTTACCGTTAACAGAAGCCAAAGAGCGGGCGATTTGAAAATACTGGTAATTTATAGTTTTTGACTTTAAAACTGAGTTAAATGAGTAATTATTACTCTTCTATTATTAAATTTTTCTCTTTAGTTTGCAGTTTGGCTGAAAAATTAACTTAAATGACTTATCCCCGAGGCTCGGCGCTAATTACACCCCAGAAGCTAATAGTTGGTGAATGTTTGGGAAGGGGGAGCTGACGTCACTGCGACGTAAATCTTGGCGGCAAGTTTGAAGCAAAAAGAAAATCTTGCAACAGCTTCCCATTAAAAGTCAATTAGCAAGTGCAGTGTGGGCGTAGAGCGTGGGGGAGGGGCGGGGATCTTAAATTGTTTTTAATGAATTATAATTTAGGCTGCGTTTTGTGGCTACTTCTTTTTTTTTGTGTTCCTTTAATCACTATCCCTTCGAGTGACATAATAATTGCCATTAATTACGAAGCATGCCCACCACCCACCACCCATCACCCCCATTGATTGCCCAAAAAAGCCGCGCTGTCTGAAAGAACCGCCCGACCGACTGACTCACCCACTCCGCCTTTTGTACCTTAACCCCCCCACCTGCCACCGGCGGCTGACATCACTAAGGGAGGGGGAGGGGGCTAATGAAGTTCGGGTCCCCTTGAAGTGAACTGTAAATAACCGCTTTTTATTTTATTTTCTCGTTTTATATACAGCTGCGGTCAGCGTAATAGCAATTGAGCGCCGCCTGACCATAAATTAGCTGGAATATGTGGCTTGTAATTTATGGCAACTATAATACGTGAAATCATCCCTAAAGCCTGATAATATATATATTTTTTTTTGCTAGATATTCCTTTAAAAAATATTAATAAATTGGGAATACTCTTTGGTAATATTTTATAAATATTTGTTACAGGTTTTGGAAAAGGAAATATTATTTTAAGAGCTATTTTTGATAATTTTTTATTCAAAAAATAATAATTAAAAGAGGCTAAAAAGTATAGTAGAGGATAGAAATATAGTTACTAGTTGCATTTAATTTTTTATTCATGAATTCATTTATTAAGGTTCTAAGGTAAGATTTTAATAATATTTTATAGAAATATATATACTCTTTTCATTTCTATTTCTCATCACTAATTTTTTAATAATTAATTTATGGACTTTCTTTTTAGTTAAAGGCTTTAAGTTAGAGTATTATGGCGACTAGTTCTATTAGAATAATTTTTTTTTTTTTATTATTAGCTTGAAAACTGAAAGCCGCAACTGCAGCGCCGTCGACTGCGAATTTGTTGCTGCTGCAATTCAATCAATTCCAATCAGTTTGCATTTTGCTTTTGGCTTTTGATTTGCTCTAGGCCCCGCCCCCTGCCCCCTGCCCCCCTGCCCCCTGCTTCCGCCTCACTATGCACGCGGGGAGTACGCAAAATTGACGTCAGCATTATTTATTTTTACTCGTTTCGAGTGCGTTGGTGTTGGTGTTGCTGGTTTTGCTGGTCTGCAAGTGTGTGTGTTGGCTCTTTTCGGGTGAATCTCTGTCAAGCAGTCCCCCACCCATCCACCCATCCACCCATCCGACCACCACTCTTTCTAATGCGCTCTGTTTGCTTGGCTGAATTAATTAAAACTAAATGAATGTGCAATAACAAACAATAACAAAAACAAAACAACTAAGAGAAAGAGAGCAACAGAAACAAAAACAAGAGAGCCACAACAGTTATTACTTGTCATGGACAAGTTAAGAAGAAGAAAAGACAAGAGTTGCAGGAATTGTTTGTGTGGGAGTGCGAATGGGACAAAGCCAGGTGTCACAAGTTTAGGTGAGAGGGGAGGTGGGCAGGCAGGCAGGCAGAGAGAGGGAGTTAGGCAGAGAGAGCAGACTGCACATGGGCCATCAAGTTGCGGCTTTACGGCGGGATTATCAGACCGACCAACAATTTTGATAATGCCCCCCAACGGGCAACAGCTGTCGGGCTCACCCCTCTTACTAATACTTTAGGAATGCACTGAGAGAAATCTTACAAGGAAATTAAAAATAAAATATTTATAAAGTGGATCTTGAGAATGAAAACTTTAAGAAAAATAAATATTTTTTTTTTTGATAAAAATACTTTTAATAATTTTCTCTCAGTGCATCTCTGTTATCACTCGAAAAGGGGAGCAGAGCTTGCGTTATCAGCTTGCCGTAGTAGCCGGGCTAATTATGCACGGCCCTAACCAGTTGAGCTCTTTAAATGTCCAAGATTAGCGGCTATTTAGTGGAAAGGGGCCCCTCGTCACTCGTGACATGAAAGTATGTACATATGTACCTCCCCCCTTTTATCTAAAGTGATTCCCCCCCTTTCCATTACACCACCACCCACTATTAGTCAGCGCCGTTATTTACGATCTTGAATATCTAAGCGATTTTTTATCGCAGTGTCAAGGCAATAATTCTTCGATATGGCTTTATCGGCAAGCGGTTCGACGTCGATTCATTGATAAGGATAATTTTTTTTTTTTTTGTTTCAATTGGAATATTTTTTAATTTATTTCCATCTACTTATTAAGTAGGGAAATATTATGGGAAATTATTTAAAAAAAAACCCTATTAAAAATATCCTAGTTAAGCCACTGATTTGTGTGCTGTTGCTATCTCTGTCTCGCTCGGCTAGTTCTTCCTCATTAATGATCGTTTTAGTTTGAGAATCTATTGGCTTTGCACTCACACCCTCTTAGCCCCACTATTGCTTTCTTGCTCTACTAGAAGATACAGTGGGAACAATCGGGGATATTTAAATAATAATTTAGAAATAAAATTAATTTATTTTTAATGGAAATATTTTATTTGAGAAAGGATTTATTTTTTATTTGAATAATTTTTTAAATATTTTTTTTTAACTATTAGCTGCCACTGTATTTTTTTTTAAGCATATTTTCGCTTACCCGATTCGATGGTGAATTTTATTCCAACTCCAAGTCGGATTGTTGTGATTGTTATTGTTTTTTTTGTTTGTTGTTGACTTTGCTGACTAATAACAATGAAATCTTTGCATAACGGCACACAAAATCAGCGCGACTGTGTTTTCGCTCCGTCTCTTTTTGTTCACTCTTAAGGCAAGAGAGATAACAATACAAAAAAAAAATAAATAAAAAAAAATCAGAAAAAAAAAACTGTGCAAATTAAAATCCGAAACACAACACACACAGGGAAGAAAAGTTGTTGTTGTTGTTGCTTTGCATTTCAGCGATTACGTCAAGAATTTTGTTATTTTACTGATTTGTATTTGATTACACGCACACCTATACGTTCTATAATTATTTATATGTTTTTAAAATTAAAAACAAAAAATAAAATACACACACGCTCTCTCTCTCTCTCTTGCTTTCGCTCTATGGCACTACCGGAGGGGAGGAGGAAATATAATTATACCGTTATGGCTTTTGGCGCTCAAAAAATTCGTCGTCACCTTTGGCTCTTGTTCTTGCCCGGCGACGTAGCTTGTTGTTGTTTTTATTGTTGTTGCTATTACGCTCTATCGCTCTACCTGTGTGTATGTGTGTGTGTGTGTGTGTATGTGGGTGGGTGTATGTGTCAGTTTTCTTTTTGGGAAGGCCGTTTAGGTGTTCTCTACGTAGCCGAACTGAAACTGAAAAGCAACAGAAATGACTGACTGACGAAACGGCGCCGGCAGCAACAGCGCGGCAAAAAGTGGGAGTCGGCGGAGAGCGCCTCCCAATCATATGCTCCCCCAGCTGTGGCGCTGCTGCCGCTGCCGCTGCTGCTGCCACTGGCGCTCTGGTGACGTGTGTCGCTTTCTACATCTCGCTCGCTCCCATAGCGGCACGCTTCCCCACTTATCCCCCATCTCATTCGCACTTGGACACGATTAGCATTTGTTTCGTAATTTCGAAACAACTTCTTTGTGCAACAACAACAGCAACAATGACAGCAACAACAAAGAGAGCGCTTATCGCCACGTCAACGTCAGCGTCGACGTCGTTCTTCTTACTCACCTTTACCGCACACACTCACACACACTGTAATACACGCACACATGGATAAAAAAAAAAAAAGAAAATATATTTTTAAATACCCGGCTGATTCGCCGCCTCTCACTCCCACTCGCTGCGTTCAATGCATACTTTTAGGCGTTAGTTGCGATGGGGAGTACTTTTAAGGGGGGGCATGGGTGTTTTTTATTTTTTTTTTATTTTTTAAATTTTCAATATTTTAGATTTAAAAAAAAGATAAATGAGAAGACTTTTATTAAAATAATAAAAAAAAACTAATATTTTTTTTAATCATATTATAAGTCTTCCTACCCCCCTTATTTTCCAAATAATAAAAAAAAAATAGTTTATTTGTCTGTTAAATATTTAAACAAAAAAATACTCAAAAACTCAATAAAATTATTATAATAATCATTATTTATTATTATATTTTTAATCCCCATACCCCCTTTTGATGCTTTAAACTCTCTTAAGAATAGTTTAATATTAATAATTCTTAAAAAATGCAATTGATTTATTAAAATTAATTATTTCCCTTAAACTCCCCTAAAAAACAATCAAAAAAGTTAAACTTTAAAGTCGAATACTTTTTGAAGGAAAAAAAACCAATTCTGTTGGTATTCGAGGAAAAAAGTTTGCTTATTACAGAGCTCTGATTTTTATCCCTCATTGCCTGGGTCAAGTCACGCCTTGGAATACCGTTATATTCACTTTTCTACTCTCCACCTTACTCTCCCCTCCCCTCCCCCACCATGCCCCCAGGGACGGGGGATAACGTTTCACTTTGCCAACGCTGCGTATGCGTAATGTTTACCTTGCTTCGGGTTTTTTTTTCTTTTTTTCAAAAAGCCTCCTGACACTTTATATGTACTGCCCCCGCCCCCCACAGCCTACCCATCCACCCATCAAACTAGCAACAAAAAAAAAAAAGAAAAAAAAAAAAAACTTTATTTCGTGTCGCGTGTGGCTCACATGGCGTATACGCAACGTTGGCCGCTTTGCCGCCATGCCGCCATGCCGCCTTGCCGCCTTGCCGCTTTCCTGCTTTTCCGGCTGGCCCTGACAGGTGAAATCCACTCAAAAGCAGCATTTAATATGATTTGAAACTGTGATCTGCTTGTGGCATTTATTTAATAGGAATGGAAGCTGTTCAGAGGCCCGTTAAGCGTATTTTGTGGCAACCATTTTCGGGGATAGTCGGTCTCGGCCTAACCCACATGCACTCCCCTACACTTTACAAGTTGAACTTCTGATAATCCCATCATTTACGTAATTAGGAACACTTCCAACACTGTGTTTGAATTATTAAAGTATTTGGAACTTTTTTGTAACAAAAATAGTTAGATGCGGGGGCGTGTCATGGGAAAGTTCGAGAGGGAAATATGCAGGCAATAATTTGGGGTCATTATATGAAGCTATCCGGTGGTTTTTGTGAATTATTTTACAAATAATGTAAAGTTTTGAATTTGTTGGGGAAAATGTTGGGCGCCCGGTGGCGGTGTGGGGTTAAGAGTGCGTGGGCGGCATCGCTGACGCAGGACAGGACGCGGACAGTAACGGCAATAGCAACAGGCAGGAAGCAAACAATTCGAGTTAACGGAACCAGGAACAGGCACCAGCACGAAAAGGAGCAAAAAAAAAAAATATAGAGAGAGAGATATATAAAAAGAAAACAAAGAAAGGCGGAAAATCGTAACGTCACCAGACACGCACGAAGACAAGGAGGAGAGTGGTGGGCTGTAGATAGTAGGCGGTAGGCGGTAGGAGGTAGGAGGTAGGCGGGGCTGGGGCCCATCAACAAGCTGAAGGTGTATTTACAGGCCAAGCCCCCTCTCCCACTCCCTCTCACCAACATCCTTCTACGCCCATCCTACCATCCTGTCATCCCGCTCTCCCTCCCACTATCCGGCCACTGCAATGGCAACCGAAGAGAAGAGAGCAGGCATAGGGGGAGGCAGGAAAGCGGTTTATGCGTGGGTCGTTTCGCATGCATTGATTGACAGCTCTGCTGACGATCCGTCTCCGTCTCTGTCTCAGTCTCTCTTCATCGCTTTGTCTCGTTCTGCCCTTTTGTTGTTGTTGCAGAGAGAACAATAGTGGGGACTTTGTGGAGGGATTTATTCTTTCAATTTAAGGAGTTTTTTTGTTAAATAAAATGTTTAAAAATATATATATTTTTATTTTAAAATCCAAAACACCTGAAAGCATGCTATGAAGTTTTTATTCCAACTTTTATTTGTTTTTGCTCTGAAAAGTAGGCAAGGAATTTTTTCAAAGGTTTTATTCCAACAGTTCGTCGTAAAAGGGATTATTATTGTCTTTATGACTGAAGAAAAAAGGTCTTTTAACTGAATTTAAGCTTTATATTATTAAATTCTTCATTTAATTCAACAATTTAATCAATTTATTCAATAATATTTAGTATGAAACTATTTTTAATTGGAAATATATTATAATAGAGAATAATTTTTATATTTTATAGTTAAATAATGGCTAATCTATCAAAATAAAAAAAAAGTGATTCAATACTATTTTTTACTAAAAACTCATTGTAATAGATTTAATATTGTAAGATAAGAGATATGATGAGTAGAGTTGAACAATTTTTCATTAAATATATGAGTTTTATTTAACTTTTATGGATTTTAATGAACTTATATATTTTTTTATTATTTTAAAAATATAATAAATCAAAATATCATATATTTTTTATTAAATAGTGACTGATTTATTAAAAGACTGCACTCTGAACCACCATTTTTGTGCCATTTTTTTTATATATATTCCTTATAAAGCCCGTATTTTTTTTGCAGTGTTCTCTTATCAATGGCTTACTCCCGCGTAGATAAATCTGGCATCTTCTAGTTCAACTAAATCACGGCATAAACCTGCCAAGCCCCACCTCCCCTAAACCTCCTTTAAGTTTAGGTAAACACGCCTCTTAAGTAACACCCACACACGCCACTCACACACACACACACACACACAACAAACAGACTCATCCACTGAGACATGTACACGGCGGAAAAATTGAGTTGACGCCTGGAAAGCAAACTTAAGCTGTCATCTCCACATGCCTGGGAATCATGGCGGTAAGGCAAGTAGAAGAAGGGGCAAGTTGCAGGGACAGGATACTGTATGTGTGTGTGTTCTCCAAGGGGTCGCCTGGGTGTCATGTTTACTCGTCGTTGCCACGCGACAACTTGTTGCACGTCCTGCCCCCAAAAAGCGGCAAGAAGGAAGCTCCAAGGAAGTGGCAAGCAGGAAAGGAATTACAAAAATGGCAGACCCGAAGAAAAGCCAAAGAAAATCCGGCAAAATATACTAAGAAGGCTAAGCTTTACTCTGAAAAATAAATTTTAAAATAAAAAAATAAAGAAAATAAAGGAAACTAATAGAAGAAGCGGCTCTGTAAAAAATAGTTAATTAGTAGAATAAAAAGTAATAATAGTAATAATAAATATTAAACCTTAAACAGATAAAAAAGATTAATTTTTAATTATTTATTTCTATAATTGACAAACTTTTGGAGAAGAGAAGAGCTGGGTCTGTGGGCGAAAAAAGGCAATCAAAACACACAGCCCCTCAATATCCTAATGATTTTAATTAACAAAGTTTACCCCAATTCCTGTTGCCTGATTCCAGGACTCACCCTGCCCCTCCCCCCTGCTCCTCCCTCCATCCCTCCTCACATCCTCACGAACTTGACCAGCTTGCGGCTGCTCTTCCGCAGCAGGACCTTACCCAGAGGCTGGCCGAAGCCCTCGAACTGCTGGTAGACGTGCAGGCCCCGCACCACCGTGGCATGCACCACGCCCCTCAGCCGCCGGCCCGTGTAGGGCGTGGCCTTGGTGGCCGTGTACAGGAGCTCCGGACCGACGGTGAACTCCTCCTCGGGACACCAAACGCAGAAGTCGGCATCGAAGCCCTCGGCGATGCGGCCCTTGAAGGCGGACAGGCCGCAGAGGAGTGCCGGCTCCAGGCACATTAATCGGTGGATGTCCGCCAGGGATATAGACTCCTTACCTGGAATATCAAAATAAACACAGATTTTTAATCAAAAGTAAGAGTTTTTTGGCTTAAAGATGGGTATTGGGTGTCATACTAGGCGGATACTTGATATTTTTTGATTGTCTTCGGTCTTTAAGGATTAAAGAATCAAGATCCTGGCTTAAGATTTAACTTTTCTTTAATTTTAGATTAATTTCTTATGTATTTCTTTAATAAATTTGACTTTTATCTGCTTAAAAGTTGTTGCAAACATGGCGTATACTTGATATGTTTGTTATTGAAGTTTTAAAAAGAATTTAAAAGTATTAAAAATTAAGTCTTGTTTGGGAACTAAACATTTCTTGATTTTGTAAAGATTTTTAAAGTATATTTTAGGTTTAAAATTAGTAATCTACTAAAAAGTTCTTTGAAAAAGTCATTTCTAAAGGGCGTATACTTAA
Source organism: Drosophila monieri (assembly GCA_035047585.1). Lineage (NCBI taxonomy): Eukaryota > Metazoa > Arthropoda > Insecta > Diptera > Drosophilidae > Drosophila > Drosophila monieri. The sequence goes on along the minus strand of JAWNPJ010000061.1, from coordinate 4,382,425 downwards.
TATTTTTAGTTTTTAGGCTTTAAAGAGGTAAGGGATTAATATTTAGGCTTAAGACTTAAGAATCTTAATAGTCTAGCTTGAATTCTTAAATATATTTCATATTCTTTAAGATTTAAATGAAAAATAATCTTTAAAACAGGGCGTATACTTGATAAATTATTTATAAAATTATTATAAATTTTTAAGCTTATCTCTTAAGCTATAAACCCCACAAATAAACCCTTTAACTAACTAAAAATAAAAAATAAAAAATAACGAAAAACCCACATGTCGTATGAGTAATATTACGTATACGCCTACCTTCACTGTTCCGCTGCTGACTCGCCGTCCAAACCACCGGCAAGCTGAGCTGCAGCGAATTAATGCCCGGCCAGGCCTTTAAGAAGTTGCCACGCCCCCGGCCGCAGGTGAGGCAGCGGGCGCCCGGCGTGGCCGGTGAGTGATCACTGGCTATTATCCGGATACCGCCCCCGGGCTTCAGCTCCGGCCACAACAGCTCCTGATTGGAGCGTTCGCGAATCGGCGGCCATGTCTTGAACTCGGTGCCGCATTCCGGAATCTCCTCGGCCCCGAGGACCAAATAATGAGGACACGTTTCGGCGGTGAGATGGCCGCCATTTCGGCGACATTCCGCCGCCAGGGGCAGGCACCTGCCGCTGCTCAGGTTCAGGATGTGGATGCGGCGCCGCGGATGCCGCCTGCTCAGCCGGCACAACATCTCCACGGCGGCCACCTCCAATCGGGGCGGTCGCGTGTCCAGAAATGTCTTGTACTCCCGAGGTGCCTCCGCCTCAGTCTCCACCCCAAGTCCACCAGCAGGTGTTTCCGCGTGTACCTGAAAGCGACAGCCATTTAGTTGGAATCTACAAAGTACAACACGACTCACCGCCACAACCGCCTCATCCTCCTCCTTCAGCAGGTCCAGTGCCTCCTCGAGCTGTTGCTCGTTCACGGCGGGAAACTCGCCGGAGACGGGCTCCGGGGAGCCGGAAAGAGTGCACTGCAGTCCCATGACACCGGCGCCGAGGAGGGGAATCAGTTGATCTCCGTTTCCGGGCACTAGGCCCCCCCAGAAGCCCACGTCCACATAGATCTTGCCACGCGCCGTCGCGGTTTTGGCCTTCAAGCCCGCCACGTTGACCGTCGGCGGTGCGGCGTTCGTGGGTCGGTCTATAATCGTGGTGAAGCCGCCGGCAGCTGCCGCTTTTGTGGCTGCCACAAAGCCTTCCCAGTCCTTACGACCCGGCTCGTTGATGTGGACATTTGGATCGATGAGGCCCGGCATCAGCAACAGGTCACCGAAATCATAAACAGCCTCGGATTCTGTATTGTACAGATAGGTGTTGACCTCCTGGGGGGTACGAAGGACTACGAAATAGGGGTTTTCAAATTAAAATTAGGGATAACTTGAGAGAGAAGTTCTAAGTTGTTTTGTTCAAATCATTAATGAAGCTATAAACGGATGTGAAACTTATTTTAAGTATTTTACGCGGACAGACGGACACTGTTAAAACAATAGGAAAACGGGCACACTAAAAAATAGACAAATGGGAACACTAAAAGTTAAACTTATGAATAGATGGACTTGAAAGACAAGACTACAGGAGAAGATAGGCTTTAAAAGGGAAAGAAAAATAGATAAGCGGACACTCTTACGAAAAACGGGCACACTGGCAGGCTTACTATTTAAACGGCAATACGGGCACACTGACAAACTCTATTGTATCATTAAAACTTCACAGTTTAAGGTCAAAATAGAGTCTTAAATAAAAACCTCTTTAAATAAAAATAAAAAATAAAATAAAAGCAATACTTACCCCTTCGTATAATACCCTCTGTGTCCACTATTATACCGCCATGAATGAGTCCCTCTTGTCCGCCATCGCCCAGGAAAATGCGGCGGCTAAGAAACAACAGATCCATTCTGAAAGCGGCAACCAACTGTATGAGTTTTTCCGACGGGAAACTCATACGCTTTTCCGTACGAGTCGCTCTCGCCTCGCACTCTCTTTTTTCGCTTTTCCTATTTTTCACTTTCTATTTTCGGCGATCGAGAGAGGCGATTCACTTTCTTCACTTTGTTATTCACAAAAAAAAATAATAATACCCTTTATAAAGATTTAAGGGGTATGTTAAATAATTACTTACTAAAAAAACAAAAGAAAGTTTTTTTAGTTTTTAATAAATTTTGTTTTCTAAAATTTCATTCCCAGAAATTCATTTCATTTGAACATAAAATAATATTTTCCCCTCCGAGTAGTTGAATTTTCTATTCATCTTTTGGCACTTTTATTTTTATTTTTATTTTTTTATTCTTTTAGCTCACCTCTCTCTTAAATCCTTTTCCAAATTTCTGGCCAAAAATAAAGAATAATATGGAGAGCTAGAGAAGAAAAACAAAAAGCGGAAAAACTTTGTTGACCCGCACAGCGCAAAAGGCCAAAATCTGCTTAATGAAAATCTCTCAGTCCGACCTCCAACCTCCTCTAGGGGGACATGTGTGAGAGGGGGAGGGGGGGGGGGCCGTGGCGTGGGGCAAACTTTATTAAAGTGCTCAGTAACTTTTTGCCAGTTTTCCTATTTTTCTTTTAGTATTTTTTGGGTTTTTTTTTTGGGATGCTTGTTCGTCGTTTGGAGATTTATTTTGTGTTTGTGTTTGTTTAATTTGTGAAAAATATTTTAATTGGTGGCGCCACCCATTGGGAGCTTAGCGAACTACTGGTTGCAATCATTCCACCACCCCCCAAAACACACACACACACACACACACACAGACACACAGCCCCACAAATGAAAGACAAAAGGCGCAAACGAAAGCGAAAACCCAAAACGAAATCCAAACCGAAAACGAAACGAAAACGAAACTGAAACCGAAACCAATAACGAGTCGCAAATACATACAAACAACCTGAACATGCCTCGGTATGGGTGTCGGTGTGTGCGGGTGTGCGCCTGTGGTGGTGTGCGTGCGCGGATGGGAGGGAAAGGGAAGTAGAGAGCGAGCGGGAGAACGAATGCAGGCGGACCAAAGCCGAAAGCCCAAATAAAGTTCCATTTGTTGTTGTGGCTGTTGCTTTCTCTACACTGAGAGAAAATCATACGCAGAGAGGATTATGCAAGTTTTTCGACTAATTATTTCTATACAAAAAATGCAACTTCCAAAATTATGACAATTAAATGTAAAAAATTATATTGAAAATCTTTAAAGAAATGCTTAAATATATCCTGACAAAAAATAGAATAAATTATTTCATTTAATTGACTTTAAAAATTATATAAAAAATTAATAAAATAGTTCCAAAATGGAAAAATTATATTGATTTTGCTTAAAAATATTTATCTACCTGCCTAACTATTTATTTTTTATTTATTTTTTTAAATAAGCAAGCTCAGTTTTTTTAACATTAATTTTTTAATTAATAAATGATTTAAATACTTTACTGTACTTTTGTTTTATTTATTTTTAAGACAAAAGTTAAGTTAATGAACCCAAAAATGGTTCAAAAAATTGTTTTTTCTACAGTTATTTTTATTTTTTTACACTTGAAGATAATTTAAATATTATAATTAATCTTTTGATGTTAAAATATACAAGTTTTTCTCAAGTTCTCAAGTTTTTCTCGTTTTTTTTTTATTTTAAACCTTTATATTAAATATTAGACCATTTTTTAGACCAAATATATTTTAACATAGCTGTTTATATTTATAATTATATTTATAATGTTTATAATTTAGAATCATTTTTCCTAGCCACACTAATTTTTTCGAGTGCCTTCTTTGGTCTGTTGCTGCTGGCAGATACACACGCACACACTTAACACGCACACCACCAAAGCGTTGATGAGGCTGCACCGTTCCAACCCCCCTTTCGCACTGAGCCCCCCTGCCCCCTGCCGGCACCCCTGGCGAAGACACCACCGGACTGTGCCGGGCCGTGGAGTTGGTCGCCGAATGTCCTTAACTCTGAATTCGGGTATCCTTCGGCTCTTGTGCTGCTGCTGCTGTTGCTGTTGCTCCTTCTGCTCCTGTTGCTCCTGTTGATGTTGCTGCTGCTGCTGTTGCTGTTGCTTTTTCTGGTTTCTGGTGCTCGGCTCGAGATTCACATCGTATATCGGTTTCATTCTCGTATTCATCGTCGTCGCTGCTGGTCGCATCCTCGGACCGAGTCGAGTCCTTAGAGCGATTGAGTGCCAGGATTCACAGCTCTGGGCAGCATCGCGCCAACAAGTTGAACTCTCGGCTCGAGCGGAACATCCCAACAACAACAAAAAAATACAAAAATCTAGCTGCTAGCTCTTAATTCCACGAACATAAAAAATCATTCAAATAATTAAAAAAATTAATCAAAAATTAAAAAACAAAAATTCGAAAAGTTTTCAAAAAATCCCAAAAATTTCGTAAGTCAAAATTTTGTTAAAAGTGTTTACCCAAAAAAATGACATTTGAGAGTCTTGTTTGTTTTCCTAAAAAAAAAAATCATAATCTTTCCTCGTTTGTTTATATTTTTTTTTTCAACAATTTTTTTTAAGCCATAAAAAGTGAGCATAAAAAAGGAATCAGTCTGCCATTTTTTTATCCTTTTTTTGTTTGGTGTCAGAAGTTGTAAAAAATAATAAAATTGTGCTAAAAGACATGGAACATGATGGCATTTTTTTTTTTAAATGCAATTTGTCAGATCAGATCATAAATTAAATGACAAAGTGAGAGGAAAAAAACATTGCGCGAAAAAATCATAAATTTGATTTGCAAGAAATGTGCCGAGGGATGATATTCTATAATACTTTTTGCTCTTCTATTTTTATTATTCTTATTATTATGTGGGATGTACGATTTTTTATGACCGGTCAGAAGCGTGTCGGAATTTAATTGTTTTCATAGCCCCGGCTGCTATATTCTTTTCAATTGCGGGGGCATTGTTTCCGGGAGACGAGGGGGCAGCCAGGGCCACAAAAAGGATCCTGTTGTCGGTTGTCAATTGAAAGGAATATAAGTCGACGGCTGCGATTGGATCCTGGTGGATGCCTGATTGAGGTTCCAGGGGATAGGGTCACTGATAATTGAGTTGGGGGCGAAGGGGGGAGAGCCATCTTGATGTCCAATCCTTTGATACACCCACTGGGCCTCAGGTCCATTGTTTGGCAAACAAATACAAATAATTTCTGGATTATTACTCCACGGCCAGTCCACAAATTTTCCAATTGAGATTCCATTTCTCATTTTTTAAGCGACAATTTTTTGTTTATATTCATATTGTAATTCCCTTTGATTCGCATTCATAACGGTGGTAATATTTGATCATCGAATTCAATAAAATTGCAAGCCAATTTTTTATGATTGCAATATTGCAACTAAAAAAAACGAGATTAACACGCCGATGCCGATGTCGATGGCGATGTCGAATGATTTGCGAGTCCCTCAGGTGAAATAATTGCTTCTGCGAATTGCAATCAAAGTGCCAAACTGAATTTAAATTGAAATTAAAGTTGAAAACTACAAAGTTTCAAACAATTTCCCTTACTTCCACTCTGTAGAGGCTGAAAAGTAGGCAATACTTTTATTTCACCAAAATTGCGTTGCTGAAAAGTATGCTATACACTTTTTTATTCCAACAATTATGCTTAAAAGTAGGCAATAAAATTATTTCACTCACAATTTTGCTCTAAAAAGTATGCTACATATTTTTTTAAAGCCAAAAACTTTGCTTAAAAGTGAGTTTATTTTTTTTTACCAACTTTCAGGCCAAAAGTAGGCAATACATTTATTTCACCAACAATTCCACCTCCTATAAGTATGCTACATATTTTTAATTCCACTTTTTTTTAAGGAAAACTAACACAGAATTCTCAAATTTTTGGGCTTATTTTTTTTTACCAATTTTTTTTCGGTGCTTAGCCAAGCAAAGCTTAAGAGACGATCCAGAAAAAAAAAAGAAATAATTAAATAAATAAAACCTAAAACTCAGCAAAAAGTAATAAAATAAAAGCGGACACGTCCACAAGAGGGCAACAAAAACAACAACAAGAACAGTGAAGAGAAGGAAGCCAAAGTGTCAAGTAAGCAAACATTTAATTTTGATTTATTATTAATTTCCACACGTACTCTCACACACACACACACCCACATTCCCCGAGAGCAACAGATAGTAGCTTCCCTTGAAGCTCCATTGTCCACTCCCGTTCGTCAATCCCCCGATCCATAAACCCACCCAGCCACCACCACCACCACCTCACACTTGATGGCTTAATGCTGGTTATTATTTTTACCGTTGCTGGTGCTGAGCTGTTACCACCTGCAGCTATCCAATAAATAATGCAAAAAGCCACTCGCCGCGAAACATGAAAATGAAAATGAGTAAAAAAAACAACAAAAAAGACAAAAATGAGTAAAATAATCAACCAAAAAAATGGCGGAAAAAAAACGTAAGAACAAAAAGGTCCAAAGAAAAGGCCAGAAAAGCGAGCAAGCAAATTATTGTAATTACTATTTTCCATTAGCAGCAAATTTTCGGCATTTTTCTTCAAGTCAGGGGAAAGGAAAGGCAAGACCGGGCCGGACAGGACATTGCCAGGACGAAATTGTACAAGATATAGGTGCCTATAAAAAAATAAAACAAAAATGTTTGAAACAAAAAACGAAATTGCCAAAATGCCGAAATGACGAAAATGAAAGTGGCGCTAAAGTTGTGAAAATACGTGCGTTTATTTGCGTAAAAACTTGCAGTGTTTTTCCTTCAGGCTTCCCCTCACTCCCCCTCCTCATTTTTCCGCTTTTCCGACTTATAAAAGGCGGCATTGAGGATTTAGTTGCCAAAGATAAAGGCCAAGGGGGAGGGGAGTGCGAGAGGACTGCCGCGTCCTTCCACCACTGGGCATCCTTGTGTGCGGCTTAAATTTGGTTCCTAGAAAAAGTTTTAATCCAGCTTTCCCAGCTCCCTTACCATCTCTTTTTATCGCGGGCTGGCTCTCCTTTTCCCCTTAAAATTGTTGTATTTTTTTTTCTTTTTGTCTCAATCTAACATATTTCGGGGTCTTTTGGAATTCGAATCGAAAATGGCAATAAGCTTCTATGACCATAGAACCAGGTGGTTTTAAGGATTCGGAGTTTTCAAAACTCCAATTTCAATGCCAAAAAGTAGACTATGAAAATTATGATTTAAGAATTAATGGGAATGGGTTTTTAGGAAATATTTTTTCTTAAAACTATTTTGAGAAGCTGGCTTTAACTATTACTAGAATTACCTAAAAAAACAAAAAAAACTAACCAAACTATTTTAAAATGAGAGGTTTTAAGGTCTTTAATTTTGTGTCCGCCAGAACTGGTTGAGAATTATAGGAAGTTCAAAACTTCTAAGCAAAGAAAGAAGTGGAAAAAAGTTTCTAATTAATTAGAAACTTAAGAAGAAATTATGACAAAATGGTGTCTTGTCCCCTCTACTGTCTAAACCACTTGAGAATTATAACTAAAGAAGAGAAAAAAAACCCTCACAATTCCCTCGAAATAAAATGAGAGTGTTGCCAAGTTGAGGATTTTGTTTTGATTTCGTTTGTTGATCCAACAGAGTCGTGTCTTTTTGTTCCATTTCGGGTGGCCCGGGATTGTTGCTTTGTTTTATGTTTATTTTTATATGGCCGGTTGCCTTTCAGGGAGCCTGCCCTTCTTTTAATGACGCTCGCTTAAGCCAAGGCTTTAATTGTATTGATTAAATGCTTAATTGTGTTGCCAGGCAATGCTCGAGACAAAGCCAAGCCGCGCTAAAAAAAAGCTATATCCTATATATGTTTGTTAATAAAAAAAAAGGGAAGCCCAGAATCAGGCGAAAAAAGAGAAGGAAGACTGAAGAAGGAACGCTTTTAATTGTTATTAACAAGCGCACATTAATTACAATGATTAAAACCGGACTGGGCAGAGGCAGAGGAGTTTTGGACTCCGGACTCCGAGCAGAATCCCTTTTCGTTCGCCGTCCCTGGCATTCACTATAATTAGTTGGCTCAGACGCTCAGCTGTTTAATTAAAACTAATAGAGCTCCCTAGTCTACTTCCTTTTCTTCTCTTTTTTTTTGTCTGCCCATATATACACTTTTTCCATTCTCCGTCGCTGACAATCCAATCCGAGTTGAGGACAATCCGAACGTGAAACAATTAACGTGCACAGGACCAACAAGGACGAAGGCAACGACAATGACAGCGCCAATCCAGAAACAATGCCAAGGCGACAGCTGCCCAGCAACACCAACACCAGCTATTCCAACAAAAACTTCACCAACAACTACACCAACAAGAACACACACCATAAACCACACTACCGCCAACAATAACAACAGCAAACACCATCAGCAACTAATGCAAACAATGCCAAACAACAACAAACACACAACAACAAGAAAGCACAACACAACCAGAACACACAACAACAACACCAACAAGATCCTGAATCGTCGGCTTTCCAAGTCCCGACAGCCTCGATGCCTCCAATTCCCTTGAGCCGTGATTACATTCCGAACTGCAATCCAAGATGGAGATTTAGGAATCAGATGACTTCGACTGGGTGTTGGAATAGGTTTAATAGGCTCTACTAATTGGTAGTACTAAGTCATCCATAGATAGAGCTCAGTTCAGATGCAGTTCGGGAGTTATGGGATGGATTTCTAAGATTATTACAGGGTTTGAAGTCTAAGGGCTTAGCTAATTAGAGAATTATTTAATTAGCTTCTTGAACTAGTTACTAAAAGTTACTTTCTCAAGAGCCATTAATCTTATAAGACCTTAAGCTAGTTGGGAATTATAATCGAGAAATAGTGTTGAAATATTTAAGATTTATGCTGAGAATAATATGATTTATGATCTTGGGGAAGAGTATTCGATACAAAATTATCATTAATTGAAGAGAAAACCTTTGATTTTTTTTAAATTTTTTAACTCTGCTAGAACTACTTGAGAATTATAAGATTTTTGTCACTCATAAATCCATGAAAATGCTATTTTAAAATTAAAAAATTATAATAAATAGAGTTAATAGAGCAAAAAGGAAGAAAAAACTTGAAAATAAAAACATTAATTATATTTAGTAAAAAATCTAACAAAAATTATAAAATTTTGACCTGAATGCCATGGATCTCTGGTTAAAACCTCAATAAAAACAGTAATCCGCCGCCAAACTAAAAGTCAAGTCAGGCTAATAGAATGCAAAGGTGGGGATCAACTAGTTGGCTTTGGACAATTCCCAGGTATTAGCCAACACAATTGGCTCAGAGCCGTTGTCCAGGGTAGCAGGGAACAAAAGCAAAGCACAAGCAAGGGAAAAGCAAAGCAAAGCAAAAGCATAAACAGATGCGTTCTGCCTGGCCAAGTTGTAGTTGTAGGCGACCAAGATTTGCCGACAGATAGAAATTTATGGAGTGCCATAGCCTGTCTTGTGTCCTTTTGGCCCACCTCACTCCTCTCCTGGCTCCTGAGTCCTGTCCCCCAAAAGCCCCAATCCCCAATCTCCAATCCTCCCCGATTTTGTGGCCGGGTGTGAACGTCTGTCTGTGGTCTGCCGACTTGCTGGACAATCCTGAAAGGTGTCTGGCCCAAAGAAGGTGGTCCTTTCCACCGGAAAGTGTCTGGTACTGAGAGCGCTTAGTTGAGACTTCGTCCTCGTCCTTGTTCGTCCTCGTCCTTCTATGGCTTTAACGTAATTAGGCTTTAACTTTGGCTGCTGAGCGCATTAGCGTTAAGTAAATTTCCCACCATTTATGCTTAGCAGGCCAGGCCGAGACCAAAATGGAACTTTCCCATTACGTAACGCCTTATGTGGCATTTGAAGAGGGTTTGTCCGGCCTTAATTGCGGCCCGAATTTGGTTTCGTAATTGTCATGTCATGCGGATGTAAGCGTGGTGATGAAAAATAATGCTTTCCCACAAAACAAAACAAAAAAATACACAAATTAATACAAAAAAGGAGGCACCCAGCAAAAACAAAAATTAATTCGATGAGAGGACTCTTTTTTTATTAAATTCTTTTTTTTTTTTTGGTTATTCTCGTTAAGGACCAAATGTAATATTAAGCCCTTGAGGTGAGAGTTGGAATTAAGCCCGAAATGTGCTTCATCATGTCACCTTTCGGCACAAAATTATACTGGGCTTTATTGGCTTTTGGAAAATGTCCAAAAATTAATTTATTTTTTAGGTATTATATTTTTTGGTAATTATTTTGGTTATAATTTAATTTCTCTATAGAACTTGTAGGTTAAGTCCAGACTTAATGTGATTAATTGTTTATTTATTAACTTGTCAGGCAGAACCACTTGGGAATTATAAGAATTGTAAAAATTATAAGAGTTATAAGAATTATAAGAATATGAAGAACATTACGATTGAAAACTTAAAAAACAAAATATTTATTAAACTTCTTAGACTTCAAGGATCAATTTATAGTTTCATTAACTCTTAAACTCTAGAACCAGTTGGGAATTATAGTCCGATAGCACTCAATTTTTATCATTATAGTTTTTTAAATATTTTCTTTCCATATTTTTAAGTTAAGTAAGATTTAAGTACTAATTTCTAACCATTTTATTCAAGCATTCAAGTTGGGGAAATAATAACTAAAAAGTTAGCTAATTTATAGTCTACTTTTGGGCTTCAAATCTATAAAATTTCTAGAAAAATAAATCCAATAATCCTAAAAATTATTGCTTCTAAAAAATTATTTGTAAAAGAAATCCCCCTTTTTATAAAGACACTCTTAGCCTTTAGCTTCAAACTCTTTAAAAGAAAACCAAAATCCACTGCCTACTTTCAGGCGCCGAAGCTGAAAGCCTCTCTTTTCGATTAGATTGGCCATCTTTTGGCTTGTGTGGCTTTGGGAACTTACATTTCCGAGAAACAAACAATAGTTTCATCAATAAACCAAAACACAGAAACAGAATTTGAATGCAGTGCCAGCCAGGCGGGCTTCTATTCGAGTTTTTGGAACTTTCGAGCCACCAGAACCGAAACCAATGAATATGTCATACCCTTATCCAGTTTATTTGAAAAACCCGCCACACCCACACTCCACAGTCCTGCCAGTGAGGATGTCACGTGTTGCTGGGGATTTGTTGTTGTTCCGTTGCTTCCGTTGTAGTAGTGCCCATTAGCACCTACCTATCCTACGCCCTATGCCATTCTATTTGCCATTGTTCCGATCGATTGTCATTGTCATGGAAATGGGAGGAGTGTGCTCGCTCCTCTTCCCTGCTCAGTATTCAGTGTTCACAGTTCACTCTGCTCACGTAAGATGGGAACTTAATCGTGAATATTGACAGCACCTATGAACACCAACCTAGTACCTGCTACCCACTACCCACAAGCCACTACCATTGTCTATGCAACCGGACGGATTATCAAGGTCAAAGGATACCCGGTCAGGACATTGGAAACGGACGACCGGCACTGGGAATGGGTGTTTGGCGATGGAATAGAAGTACACTGGCTAGATACTCTAGTCGCAGCCATGCTAGCTGAGGGCTACCGAGGGGAAACATGGGGCATTTGGGGCCGCAATGCACAAAGCTGCCGCAAAATCTCATTACGTTTCGTATAACGTGACGGGAGATTACGCCCGGCTACGTGTTTTCAGGACGAGTTCCATACAGTGTCGCTTCACAAAACACCAATGCCCACGATGCCCCCTTTTTTCGAATTTTTTTTTTTCGGTTGCTTGTTGTTGGTGGCGCCGCCTCTCTGTGTGGCATCTGCCACATGCGTGTTCAGATTGCTGAGCTCGTCAAAATTTGTAGCCAAGAGTTGTACGCTTTCCATACACTTTCCATGGGGGTATAATTATTTTTGTGATCTGATTATGAAAGTGACTACTTGGAGTAGGACTATTCTTAGGGACAGTCTTCGGGGTGTTGAGAGTCTTGTCCGTGTGTCCATTGTTTTGGAAAGTGTCTTTACTTCATAAAGTCATGTCTTTTTTATTTTTTAACTCTTAAGACTCTTTATTTGAAGGCTAAGGGCCTTAAACTTTTAGAAATCCTCAGATATCTTTGCTAAAAATGTCCCTACAACTGTATCTGCCTGTCCGCGTGTCCGCTTGTCCGTTTGATTGTCTTTTTATGAACTCTTTTGTTAGTTAGTCCATTTCTTTATCCATAAATACTTTATTTTTGAGTTAAAACTTATAAAAATCTTTCTAAAAATCGGAATCTACCAAGCCACCATAACTATATCTGCCTGTCCGCGTGTCCGCCTGTCCGTTCGATTGTCTTTTTATGAGCTCTTTTGTTAGTTAGTCCATTTCTTTATCCATAAATACTTTATTTTTGAGGTTTTTGAGTTAAAACTTCTTCAAATCTTCACATATCTTAACCTACCAAGCCACCATGACTATATCTGCCTGTCCGCGTGTCCGCCTGTCCGTTCGATTATCTTTTTATTAGCTTTCTTTTCTGTTAATCCATTTCTTCACCTATTAGTGTCTTATTTTTAAAGCTACTGATTTTAAACTTCACTAAACCCCCAAGCCAAGCCCCTATAGCCCTGTCCCTGTGTCCGCCTGTCCGCTCGCCTCTCAACTACTTCCCCAATTCTAAAGCCATCAAGCTCCCAGGTCGCACACATCCATCTTTAAATGGCTGGCAATATATAAGAGTCTGGAGAACCCAGAAATACACCTGCAAGGGTATATAAATTTCGTTCACCCTTAAAGCGAGGCTTCTTCTCAGTTTTTTTTGTTTTGGGATGGCAGCTACCAAAAGCCAATAAGCTCATATTAAAGTTGGTAGCAGCAACAGCAACAAGAAACACGAGGGTGTGGGAATGGTATCTTTGTCTTTGCCGCGCGGCGGGTGGTCGGAGGAGTCGAGAAGAAATTTGTTAAATTTCATGCGATTTCCTGCGCCACTCCCCGATCCCCCCACTGCCCTCTCCCAGCCATGATGCCCTGCCCTTCCGACGGCTTTGTGTTTTTGGGCTATTAACTGCTCGCATCAAATTGAAAGCCATAAAGCCCGGCCGACCAAAAGAGGAGGGAGGGGCGGGGGGGCGTGGTCTCCAGACATTATTAATATGTTGCAATTATTTGTGCATGCGAATGGGGCGTGGCAGGCGGGGGCGGGACGCTTAAAGTGCCTTTGCCAGGTGGCGCATAAAAATTGCACATAAATGAAGAAAATGTTTGCGGGGAAATGAAAGCGATGCGAGGGCACTTTCCCAATTCAATTTTCGGTTCAAAAATATGTAAAAAGTAATGCCACTATTCCTTTTTTTAAGAAATATTTATTACCTTTTGTCGAATAAAAAAATATCACTCATACGCAGTGTGGCCGAAAGGGAAACTAAATACTTCCAAATTGGGAAAAAGGTTTAGGATTTCCCATTTTTATCCATTAATGTATTTTAAAAAAAATATTATTTGAATTTGGGAAACATTTTTGGCCTTTGAAAAAATTTTTATAAAAATTACTCATACGCCGTGTTGCCCCGGAAAATTCCGAAAAAAGAAACAATCTAAGAACAAAATATTTTTTTTTTAATTTTTTGTCCATTTTTTCTGAAAGGATCTCTAGAAAATGGGGGTTTCCCCTACAAGGCCCTCCGAAATGCCTATATCTTCCCCAATATCGGTTTGATAATTTGACCCACATGGAAGGCTATTTCTCTACCAATTCTTATCCGATCTTCAAGCGGAATACCTTAAATTATTTGTGGATTGATTCCCCATCATTCTGCATCAAAATCTCAGAACAAAATATTTTTTAGATTTTTTTCAAAAATTTCTGGGGCGGTCCCCTTCGAAAACACCGGGAATGCCCATTGACCTCCAGTGAGGGCTATATCTCGGCCAATTCTCATCCGATTCTCAAGCGGAATACCTTAAATTATTTGTGGATTGATTCCCCATCATTCTGCGTCAAAATCTCAGAACTAAATATTTTTTAGATTTTTTTCAAAAATTTCTGGGGCGGTCCCCTTCCAAAATACCGGGAATGCAACTATGACCTTCTGCAAAGGCTATATCTCTGCGAATACTTATCCGATCCTCAAGCTGAATACCTTAAATTATTCGTGGATTGATTCCCCATCAATCTGCATCAAAATCCCAGAACAAAATATTTTTTAGATTTTTTTCAAAAATTTCTGGGGCGGTCCCCTTCGAAAACACCGGGAATGCCACTATGACCTCCAGCAAAGGCTATATCTCTGCCAATACTTATCCGATTCTCAAGCGGATTACCTTAAATTATTTGTGGATGGATTCCCCATTATTCTGCATCAAAATCTCAGAACAAAATATTTTTTAGATTTTTTTCAAAAATTTCTGGGGCGGTCCCCTTCGAAAACACCGGGAATGCCACAATGACCTCCAGCAAAGGCTATATCTCAGCCAATTCTCATCCGATTCCCAAGCGGAGTACCTTTTTCGATTTGTGGATCAATTCCCCATCATTCTGCATCAAAATCTCAGAACTAAATATTTTTTAGATTTTTTTCAAAAATTTCTGGGGCAGTCCCCTTCGAAAACACCGGGAATGCCACTATGACCTCCTGCAAAGGCTTTATCTCTGCCAATTCTCATCCGATTCTCAAGCAGAATACCTTAAATTATTTGTGGATTGATTCCCCATCATTCTTCATCAAAATCCGAAAAGGAAATATTTTTTAAATTTTTTTCAAAAATTTCTAGTGTGTTGATCTTCTCTAATCTTGCGCTAATCAATCCATAAGTCTCCTAAAATAGTCCTTTTGGAAAAGATGTCTTAAACAATGTCATAAAAATGAAAATAAATATAAAAATATATCATTTGATAAAATGCTTTCCTTTTTACTTTTTTTTGGCGCAGACCATTTGCTTTATGGTTTTTTCTTATTCTGATGGCATTAAAGAACACTTTTCCACACACACACATGCACACACACTCACAGCCACTCTAACACTAACACACACACATATGGGCATTAGCGTCCTTTTTTTTGTGTCCTTTTCACTCAAAGCATTTGGCACTCCGTTATATTTATTCGTTCCACTCATCTCCATTCCATTCCGACTTGTTGCTCGCTTCGCTGTGCCTTATGTTTCTTTTTTCTTCTTACCCTCCTTCTTTTCCTTTTCTTTTTGGCCTCTTTTGGCTTTCCTCTTTTGGCTTTTTCCTCTTCCTTTAACTTTTTCTTTGAGAGACTGAGACGGTCTGCACTTTAAGAAGAAATCTTCGGAGAAAGTTTTGGTTTGTTTTTTGTTTTGAAAAATATTATTTTAAATGTTTGTAAATATTTCTTACAAAAAATTAACTTTTTTAAATTTAGTCCTCTTGTTTTTAAAGAGAAAATAATATTTTAAAGTCTAAGAAGTTTAATTTTTTGACTGCTAGAACTACTTGAGAATTATAGGACTCCCTATGAAAATTTTAAGAATTTAAATTTAATTAAATTTCACATTAATTAAGGTACAAGGCGAATAACTTATCTCTTTAAGCGACAGAACTACTTGAGAATTATAGGACAGGTATAGGGATATTTGAAATAAATAATTAATAATTATACTAATCTAAAAAGTTTGATTGCCAAGCCAATTAGAAAGCAAAATCCCTTTAGCTTCTTAACCCTCTTTCTCTACCCCCCTTTATTCGAAGCCTCCCCCCTGTGGCAGGCATCTTCCTCGTTAGCCTTAACCCTCTGGCTCACTAACTCAACCGCCTTCCTTTTAATTTGAGGCACAATTTGACAGTTATTGGACAGTTGCAGGGGCGGGGGGGAGGCTAGGCTAGGCGAGAGGGGGGCTGGTTCGGGGGGTGGGTAAATGAGAAACTGCAGCACTGATGGCAGATGCAGTTTGAGGTTAGGACAAGGACAACTCACTGGTGACATTGACACACACACAGACTACCCTCCCCCCCTCCCCTGGTGGCACACGCACCATTTCCATGCAACAGGAAGGATTGGATTCAGTTGCAATTACATTCCACATGTGGCACTCTCATTCCATTTGGGGCAATCCATCAAAAATTCCTTTGTCTTTCCGCTCGTTTTTTTTTCTTTTTTTTGTTTTTTTTTCGAGCAGTGTATCAACTAACCCCCTCTTCGTCCCATTGTCTGTCACATGAAAGTAAAAAAAAAAAAAAATGGGAATATAGGGGAGGTATAGTACGCCCAAAAAAAAAAAAAATAATAAAAAATAAATAAAAAAAAAAAAGGAGGCAGAAGAAGCTGAAAAAGTTGGCAAAGCAACAAGCTGCGATGGCGACGATGAGGCACATACAACAACAAAGGAAAGAGGAGGGAAAAAAAGGAAGCCCCCACATCACTCATCCGCCCTGTGGCCCTTCCTTTTTTTTGTTGCTTCTTCTGGTCTGTCTCTTTTGTGTGAGATTTTCTTTTTTTTTTTTTTGCTCGCTTCCTTGGACGGCGGCAGCTGCCTGTTGCGCCTTTTGCGTGTTGCTTACACTTGGTACTTACCCCGCCCCGCCCCTTCCCGCCCACCGTTCAGCTGCCGCCCTTGGCACAGTCCCTGCCACAGCAGCTACTCCTTCAACCGACAATGGGAATGCCAAAATGTCTCGTTCTGCCTTTTTAACAAGGCAACTGACGCCAGCCTCCTCCTCCCGCCACTTTCTTTTACTTTCACCACCTGCCCTCCCCCACTCCCCCCCTCCTTCCAAAAAAAAAAGGAAAAGGAAAAGGAAAGGAAAGCCAGACACACGCACATACCAGGGGCGGAGTAGAACCCTCTTATCGGAAGAAAAAAAAAGTGTCTCTGTTGCTCGTGTTTGCTGCTGCTGTGGCAACAATTTATGAAATAACTTTGGCAATGTCGCTGCCTCATCGCACAGATACCCAGACACACCGATACACACACACACGTACAGTTGGCGATACACATACTAAAGATACAGATACATTTACAGATACAGATACGAGGAGGCAATGAAAAATAGAAACTCGCGTAACAGATACACAGACTCGACCAAACTTTACTTAACTGTAACTGAGTGTGTAAGCAAGAGAGAGAGAGGAGAGAAGAAGAAGAAGAGGAAGGAGGAGAAGAAGAAGAGGAAGAAGGAGAGGTAGAAGAAGAGGAGGCTCACTACCAAAGCTGAAAAAAAAAAGATTGTAAAACAAGTTAAGGCGGAAATGGCGAGAAAAAGAGTGTAAAGGGGGGGGAGAGTGTATCGAATCGAGAGAAAAGATATAAAAAGTGGGCGGTAGACTCCTCTAACGGAGGCGTGGCAGCTGCTGGGAGGGAGTGGCTCAAAGAAAGCTCCTCCATTATCACGCTGCGACTTCAGTTGCGTTCCTACTTAAGTAACATTCCACGTTTCCCGGGGTACAGTACACAGGACTCCCCCCCCCCCCCCCCCTAAACCCTTGCCACCCCCCCCACCCCCTACCTACCCACTTTGTACTCCTGGCGTGTCCTGCCATTTGCCGTTATCTGAAAACTTTTGCATAAAACGCGACGAGCAGAGAGAGAGAGAGAGAGAAAAAAAGATACAAGATACGAGAGTTATAGAAGAGGTATAGAGTGGTGCGAGACAATGGGACAAAATAGGGAGAAAGGACGAGCAAGGACACCCGAGGATGCCATCAGAGGGGATTTGCCTCGGATGGCAAGTTAGTTTCGAAAGAAATCTCCCTGAAAGATTTGATCTTAAATGGAAGCCAGCTTCGATTAAAGTTTATGGCGGACGAAAAAAAAATATTTGCCAATTAAAGCTATGTCCTGTGTCCTTTATGAGGTTATATAAATAGGATTTGAGTAGCTATTCTTCATCAGATTGACAAGGAGGACAAGATATACCTCTCCTGAGAGGACCTGCGAGGACCTGAGTCTGGAAATGGGGAATGTCTTTGGCAGTTCCCAGCAATCATCGAAATTTATAAGCAAAGTTCGCCAGCCGAGAGACCCAAAGCCCAAATGGCAAAGGCAAATATTTTTGAAAAGTTTCAGGCCCCTCCGCCCCCAGTCTTAGTCTCAGTCCACCTCCCCCCCTCCCATACATCCTCTTTTCCCCCAAAAACTAAATCAACTCAAGAGGAGGGTTGCCTGACTGGATGGCTGGTTGGAATCGGTTTTTCGGGTTAGCCTCCAATGCTGCGGTTGCTTCATTATTCCCTGAAAGGAGCCAAGGAAAATCATCATCATGATGATGATGATGATAATGATGATGAAAAGCACGATGATGGAAAATGGTTATGATGACGATGAAATGGAAATTTGTGAAAGGGAATGAGAGTACACTTTCCAGAGGTACTTTGCTGATTCTAAGCCTAAAGGCAACACTTTTCTTTTTATTATTTTTAGGCTTTTTTATTCTTAAAACTTTGTACAACAGGAATCAGGAAACTATATCTTGTATATATCTCTATGAGATGTCTTAACCCTATAACTTCTACTTCGAAAACTTTAAACCCCAAAAGAGTACCCCAAGTTCGACTCCCTTTAGAGCCAAATAATTTGTATATTTTTTTTGGCCCTTCGGCTCATCCCTTGGCCAAACTAAAAATTCTTTTGAGCAGATTTCTTTGGGCTGCTTTCGCAATTATTTTAAGGGATCAATAAAACAAGTTTAAAAATAGCTGGCCTTGGGGGTGCGGGCCAAGATGCTTATGGCTTATAAGCCAGATAGCTGCAGTCGGGAAAAAAATCAGCCAGGGCCCGCAAAGTAAAATGAAAAACAGAAATTGTATCGAAACTTTTTAGGCCAAAAACTTTGCTTACTCAATTAGTTTGTTGTTGCTGCTTTTTGAGTTATTTGCCGGTTCGTTGGAGATGGCCAAGAGAACCAGGCCAAAAAAAAGACACTAATTGGCTTAGAGCGACAAGCGAAAATTAACTTTTATTTTTATTTTTATTATTTTTCTTTTTCAAACGCTGGGAAAACCCGAAAAACCGAAAAACGAAATAAAATGAAATACAATTTCCCAAGACCCGTCGTCAACTCGAAAAGTTAACAAAAAAGGACTCTGAGGCTAAAGGAGAGAATAGAGGGGGCGGGGGCGTGGATTTGTGGGATCAACAATAGGAGGCGTGGCATGGGGTAGAGGGACAGGGAGGGAAATCGCTAAAATCAACAAAACACACGCAAGATAAACAGCCGCAGGAGTTTTTTTCTTTCTTTTTTTTTTTGTGGAAAAGGACGAGCCCCGTTTTAGCTCCTGCGGTGGCCCAGTCCCTCCCTTAACCTTTCATACAAGTGGCACTTGAACCAAGCCCTCGCTCTGGTCTGCCAAATTTATGTCAGCTAAATTGCAATATCAATAAGTTGGAATGAAGCGAAAGGACCTCCCCCCCACCGACCCCCCAAAGGAGCTAAATCAAATCTCCGATCAGAGATAGGTTGTTAAAGGACGCGACTATAAATTTTATCGCAAACAGTGGCGTATTTCTGCGACATTTTATGGACGATAATAAAACATTTACGTAAATAGGAAGGGCGTTTAGCTTCAACTATAGGGGTTTGCCTTTTTTTCTTAGGTTGTGTGGTCTTTGGTCCTTCGAGCTTGCAGTATTTTTTGGGGATTGGCTCCTAAAACTTTCTTCCCCCTTGCTAATAACACAATTATGCTTTTTTTTATTTTTCAAGTATTGTTTTTAAAGTGATATTCCCTCTTAAGTGATCTAAAGAGTATCTATGTTGGTCCTTCGAGCTTGGAAGTAGTATTTTTTGGAAATTAGGCTATAAAAAGTACTTCCTCTTAATAAATTAAACAATTATTATGCCTTAGTCCTTCCAGTCTTCCTCTAAATAATACACCATATTCTAATTACTAAAAAAGTCTGTATGTTGGTCCTTCGAGCCTAGAGTATTTTGGAGTGATATCTTTAAAATTATACCTCCTCCTCTGGTTCTCGAGTCTTGAATATTTTTTTTAGAAATATTTTCAACATAATGACTACTCTTAAATATTACAAATAAAGTACATCTATTGGTCCTTCTAGCCTTTAGTATTTTTTTTAATATGAGTTTTAAAATAATGCCTCATTTGATTATTTTTTAAAGTACGCATATTGGTCGTCCATGATCTGAGTATTTTTTAGTAAAATCTTCAATTTAATACATAATCTTCTTATTATTAATAAAGGCAGCCTTTTAGTCCCTCGAGCCTTGAGTATTTTTCAGTATTATTTTTACAATAATACCAACTCTTATTAATAATAAAAAAAGTACACCTTTTGGTCCTTCGAACCTTTAGTATTTTTTTAATAAGAGTTTTAAAATAATACCTCTTCATAACGATTAAAAAGAAGTACACATATTGGTCCTCTAAGATCTGAGTATTTTTAAATAATATTTTTAAAATAATACCTACTCTTGTTAATAAAAAAAAAGTATCCTAGTTGGTCCTTCGAGCCTTGAGTATTTTTTAAATTCTATTCTCGAACTAATACCTTATCATAATTCATAAAAAGAAGCTGTACTTTTGGGTCCTTCGAGCCTTGAGTATCTGTCCTCCAATTGAATTATCATTAAAATAATTCCTCCTCTTAATTAATAAAAAAATAAAGTAACACTTGGTCCTGGCAGCCACCTCCTGGCGTCTAGGTTCCACCTCGACAATTAAATTTGCAAATTTGATTGCAAATCGAAGGAAATCAAATAAATCGAATCCCCAACAAAGTGTTTGCATGGAAACTTTCTTTATTTTTCAAAAAAAAAGAAAAAAAATGAAAACAAACATAAGGAATCCAGCCCCTATGCTCCTTTATTTTCGGGATTAGTCCTGGCAAGGAGGCCTTCAGCCCCTAGCCTTGGAAGCCCAGTGGAAGAAAAGTATCGATATCGATTTTATTTTTGCTCTATTTTTGGATCGACTGGCCCACTGAGCGAGTGTGTGTGTGTGTGATGGCAGAACAATGTGTGTGTGAGTGTGTGTGTGGCCTAAAAACATGAGGGTGTGAAGGAGTAGCTTAGTGCGTCTCCTTGAATAAGAGTTGTACTCCCCAGGACTCCCCAGTCCATTCATCCATCCATCAATATTTGAACACATGCGTAAACGGGGGGAGGATAGAGAGGGTAGGGGTTGCTTCCCAATTATGTGTCCTGTGGCCTCTTCCCGAGTCACTTGAGATGGCAGGACGGCAGGGAGATGGCTGGAAGGGAGAGTCTCTGTTTGCCACTTGGCGCCCAACAAGTGGCAGCAAAAATGTTGCAATCTGTTTCAAGGGGATTCCCTTACAGTTTGTTGTCCTTTCTCTCCTCTCTCATCGTCCTGGCTGTGAGCTTTTTGTGTTGCAATCCCGGGGCTAGCCAGGAGTGTAAAGTGTTTGAAAAATAATAAAATTTAAAGGGGGTGATGGTGTGTTAATAAGTTTAAACAGATTTCTTTAATTATCCCCAGGATAGTAGAGTTTGCACTGAAAACAAAAAGGCAAGGATGCTTAAGGACTTTCTGAAGGAGGTGTCTTGGTCTTGGTCCTCCAAGAAGGATCTATTTCCTAGAAATTAAAAACCAATTTCTGAGTAAATGTTTTCATGTTTCTGTTCGAAAGTCCTTGCACTTGTTGGCCCTTTTTTTCCAACACCACCGCCACCACTCTGTTCACATCTGGGTCAAGGACATGCCTGGCTGCAGCTGCGTTTCGTGCCATTTTCCGTTTCCGTTTCAGTTACCCCTCCTCGTGTCGTGTCCGCCGCCCAATGCCAAACATCAAATTGGCATCAAGATCAAGGTCGCTGCCAGCGGGAGTTTCAAAAGCTTAACAAGCGGAATTATAAGCATTTCGCTTTAGGGAGAGTCCTTCGCCTCAGTCCCCCCCCACTCCTGCCAGGACCAATCTATTTCGAGGGCTTAGACCCCGGGGCGGCTTATCTGGCGGAGAACAGTCATCACCCTTATATATCCAGCTCTCAGCGAACACCTGCTGCCCGGGCTATCCTAAAAACTTTGCTTAATGTCCGTTTAATGGTTCGCAGGATGCGAGCCTCGCTCTGGCTCCCTGGATATCTGGCTCGGTTAATTGTACGATTTTTGGCCAGTTTATGTTGGCCAACGGTTTTTAATGTGGCCTAAACACTGGCGAGTGTGCGTCCATTGATGGCTTCGGGCCTTCCGACCACATGCCCGTGTAATGGCCCTGTTTTTGTGGCCTCCTTAAAAGTAATGCCCCTGCCCCCCCCCCCCCCACCGGCCTAGCTAGTCCCATCCCAGCTTGCCAATTTATCTGGCTGTCAGTATGGCAGCAGCTTTTCAGTTTATCGGCCTACCTACAGTCCAGTACCTGGCACCTAGGTCCTGCCAGCCACTCATCAAAAGACTCACCGAAAATTCCTCAACACAAACTATCCGCCTCGAGAAATTGCACGAATTTGTAAGAATTTAATATCCTTGTAGGCTCTGGCTGGCAACCACAGGATATGCGCTGTATGTATCATAGCTCCGGCAAACCACAAACATGATTTCACTTCAAAACAAAGTTAATTTAGTCCCCCCCTTCAGTTGCAAAGCCTGGAATTAAACATCATAATTACACAACAATGACAATAATCAGTTTTGTCAGGACATTTAAGGCTCTCCTTCTTGCTTCCATTTCCATTTAAACTTCACATTTAAGTGCTTTGGGCCATAATTCTTGGCTTTAAGCCACGAAGGGCTGATCCCAGAGCCCTCATTAAAGGCTAGGAGGATTGTTTCCAGAAGCCCCGATTAATTAGGAAGGATAATGCTTAAGGGAAGTGACTCTCTCTTACTTGGAGAGTCACTAACTGCCTTGTCCGCCTGTCCGCCAGTCCGCTTGTCCGCCAATTGTATAAAAATATATAATTCTCACAAATCAAACACTTCTCTCTTCAGTTGACTTAATAAAACTCCCTATTTTTATATTATTTTGGATCTAAATGGCTTTGGAAGCTTAAAACTCCCTTGTCCGCCTGTCCGCGTGTCCGCCAATTGTATCCAAAACCTCCAACCCTCACAAATCACACTCTTCTCCGTGCAATTGATTTAATGAAACATTATCTTGTTTGATTTCTGGCTACTAGGCCATGCATCCACCTCATTTGCATGCGATGCCATTGCCAATCGCTATCGTTTATCGATAAGTGCATAATTAACCATCAATAACTTTCAGAGAACATTTCCCACGCTACACCCCCGCTACTCCCATTCTACCCCCATGCTACTCCCTCGCTTTTCCGCGCTTTTCCACGCTTTTCCGCACTCGCTAATTCAAAATCACTTAAAATACTTTCGCTTGTACAAATGCAGTTAGAGGGCGTGCGTGTCTGAGTGAGTTTTGCTTACATAATAGACACTTTATTACCATTAACTTAATTTACATTTTATACAAATGTGGCGACGACTGCCGGCGGGGGTGACACTATACACATAAAGGGGTGTCTCTGTGTCAAAATAAAATGGGCGGAATGGGCGGAATGATGTGGTGGGCAGGGCAGAAGGTATGTATTTCCGAGAGAGCTTTTGTGGCAGCGACCCTCTGTGAGTTGTTGTTGAAAATTTCGGGGGTCTGTGTGTTTGGCACAAACACAAATACTATTGCCTCCACTAAAGTTAGTCGACTCTGCTTGATACCCTGTATAGTGAGGTTGATAGCATACTTTTAGGCTTCGAAGTGTGTTCTTGTAGAACGAATATTTCTTAATAAAAACATAATAATTGTAATGTAAAGCAATTACAACTAATTGAAGGAATTCAAAGAAGTTCTTTTATCTTCAAAGTACAATATTTCTTTTTTTAAAGCATACTTTTTGGCTTAAAGGCTTGAAAATGGCTTAAACAAGAGTATTTCTTTATAAAAAAATATAATAAATGTAAAGAAAATCCATTAAACCTCCTTTATAAAAGCTTAGGAAGCCATTTAATCTTCAAAATCAACAACTAAATTTTTTAAAGCATGCTTTTTGGCTCGAAAACCTGTTGTTGAACTTTAGGGCATTGTTGTAGAATATTTATTTGTTAATAAAAGCTTAATAATTGTAAAGGAAATCTATCAAAGAAGCTATTCCCACTTTAAAGTAAATCACTACATTTTTATAGCATACTTTTTGGCTTAAAGGCTTGAAAATGGCTTAAATAGGCTTAAAAAAAGTATTTCTTAATAAAAAAAAGTAAAAATTAAAAAGAAATCTATTAAATCTAATGTATGGAAACTAGAGAAGTCGTTCTTCTTCAAAGTCAACAACAACATCGGACAATCAACGTTTTATAAAGCATACTTTTTGGCTTAAAAACTTGAAAATGGCATAAACTACAATTATTTCATAATAAATTTATAATAATTATGAGAAAAATCTTTTAAATCTCATTTAAGAATACTTTAAAAGCCTTTCTATCTTCAAAATCAACAAATAAATTTTTTAAAGCATACTTTTTGGCTTAGAGCCTTGAAAATGTCTTAAATAGGCTTAAAATCAAGGTATTTCTTCATAAATCTCCAATAATTGGAAGCAAAATCCATTAAATCTAATTAAAGAAAACTAATGAAGCCAAGACCTTGATTTATCCTTTTTGGAAATGCTCTTCAGCCTGAAAGGAACAAGTTTTAGTTGAAAGCGAGTAGGCGAGCAAAGTGTGATCAGTGAGAAGCTGTTTCCTGCTCGTGGTCTTCATAAATTGTAATATAATTAAGAGCCTGCTTTTAGGCGCAACATGTATTGCTTGCAATTTGTTCCGGCCAAGTTTGTAAATGCTTTCTGTACTTTAATTGTTCGGCAATTAAATTATTGCTTGCTGGCTTTCGCCGACGGCCCTCTTCCTGCAACAGGACTGCCAACACCTGACAATCGCACTCCCCCGATACATTTTATATATATATATATATATGTGTGTGGGTATATTTTATTAAAGCACCGAAGGCTAAGCTGGCTGGAAGGATGTGCCAGGATCCGGGTATCAGAAGAGGATGAATTCAATTTGCAGTTGGGAGGACGCTCTTTCGGCTCATTGTGTTGGATGACTGCTCGCCAAATCCCTTAATGAGTGTGAATTTATGATTACATGCATTTAATGTGCTCGCTAGTGTCGCCCCCCCTCGTGTCGGCATTTCGGTGAGGACCCCCCCTGGGGAGGCTCTCTCTCGCTGGCATGCAAATTGAGACACTCGGGGGGGGAGAGAAATGGATGAAAATGGCTCTTGCCCAGGGCCATATACATACACACACACACATGTCCACACCCAACTGCATGTGTGTGTGCAAGGACATTCCTCCTTCTGTTCGGGCCTGCTCTGGCAGTTGCTCCAAACGATGATTCTGTCAATTTGAGTAAATCTTTTTAATGGATCGCAAAAATTAATCGTGTGGAATATTTTTTAACCCCCTTGGATGTATACTTTTGTGAGTGAGTGTATGAACTGCCACTTAAGTTATTTGTCAAGCGGGAAATCGATTTTAGTTTGGCGAGCAAAAAACATAAATAAATTAATAATGCTGGGGCAGGGGGTGTGTGGCAAAGCAATTTACAATTCATTATTATGCCATTCTCAATTTCAATTTTTGTCCTCGAAGCCCACACAGACACACACACCGGAAACTGTCATCGTAATGTTTCATTTTTGCCAGAGAGCCCCAGAGTCGGAGTGAGCACCAAGTGGCATGCCACTGGAGAATCAGAAAACCCCCTTTTTATACAATTTCCATATATTTGTTTTTTTTTATATTGCCAGGGGCGTCTTGAGGGGCAAGTGGGTCGCCAGTTTCCGCCCAAAAGTAGGCAATAAAAGCTTGTTTGTTCCAAATCTAAGGTTAAACGCTTTAAAGCATACTTTTGAGCTGAGCTGAGCACTACCCCTGCTTAGAGGACGCCACTGTCCTAGAGGGTTTAGCCGTCCACCGACTCCCCAAGCTAATGAAAGCCAGAAAGCGCCACCAGGGACGAGGAACGAGGACGAGTTCAAGTGGAATTTATGTCCACTTGGGGAGCAAACATTCGAAAGCATCCAAGCAGTACAATTTTTTTTATATAATATATAATATTTTATATAATATAGTATAGTATAGTATGGTATCCCAACAATCGCAATACATTTTTGTTTTAATTGCAAAAGTGCTGATTCACAAAGTATTTCTCGTTGGCACAACTTTCCCGCAGGACAACAGATAGCAACTATGTCCATGCCTCCATTTCATGAGCAATATACTTTTAAATATTTTTATTCGTTTGCTCTTAGCCCAACTATCGATTGGCCCTTACTCATCTCTTATTAATGCCGCCAAAGCCCCAAGAATTTCTTTGCAAAAATTAATAACAATAATCGTGAGAGCGCCGGCCAAGGCAGCAAATCAAATTTAGTAAACTTGCGGTCTCCCGGGGTCTCCTCCCAAAAAGCCACAGAATGTATAGACTTTCGTTCTCAGATACCCTTACCACGGGGGCCTCTGTCCGTGTGTCCGTTTGTCCGTTTGTCCGCCTGTCCGCTAAAATGGTTTCTGGCTCATAAGTTTCTTCGTTTTTAAGCCAACGAGCCGAAACTTTGGCAATAACTATAAGAGACTATTATATCACCCAGAGACTTTAGTTTCGAGTTCGACTCCTGTCAAAAGTTAATTTTCTCATTTTTTTAGAGAGATACATATTTTTTTGTGCCGTTTTGTTTGCAATTCTGTCATAAATCATTAAAAGCACATCAGGAAAGGAGTTGGCGAAGGCCACGGCCATGGAAGGCCATGGAAGGAGCCATGCTGCTCTCCAAGGACCTCCCAGTCGAGCAATATCCAACAATTTATTTATGTTTACGCACCGCAAACAGTTGGCGAGTGTCCTGGAAAATGAAAAAGCATATCCTGGCCATGTTCGACTTGACCGGGATCTTGGGGGATTGCTTAGAGGGACATGTCCTTGATACATTTTCTATTATTATTTATTTGTTTTCGGAACAATAAATATTATTTATGTTTTCATATTTTTTTTTTTGCACAAAGTACTGCTCTCTCCCTTAACGTTGGATTTAATTATGAAGATTTTAATTGAAGTAGAAACAGGCATTATTGCCTCAAGGCTGTTGCCAAATGCCACAAGTGGAGACTTGATTATGCTTATTTGAGGCGAATATTTGCACAATAATAATAATTAATAACAAAGTATCTGCATTTTCGGGGAATCGGAAGGATAATCTCCTTGTGGCGCTTTCTCAGTAGCGCCTTAATTAGACAAACAAATCGGAGAATCGAGAATGGGATTTTGGGGAAGGGAGAGGGAGCCTTGGCGGCCCACATCCGCTGCAGGCAGCTGCAGGTCCGGAAGCGAGCCCCCGAAAAATGGTCTTTTATATCCGGTTCCGGATTCAGGTGTAGCCTGCCGCCTGCCTGCATTAATTGCGGCAAACACTGTTAAATAAACAATTAATTAATGGAAACCATCCAACCAGCCAACCATCCAAATGGCAAAATAATAAATCATTCATATTCTTAATCCCCTCCCCCCATCGTCTCACCCGCCTCTTAACTTTTTGCCAATAATTCTATGAATATTTAATCCCCATGCGAGTGTCTGCCTTTTGTGTTTGCCTTTCGATTAATTGCGTTTTATTCTCATTTCACAATTGCATTTCCCCCAACGACCATAATAATAATGAAAACTTAATAAATGCGCAAAATAATTAACAAATAGCTGCCCTTTCCCGCATCCCGGGCTAGTTTTTTGGAATTATTTTTCCGTAAAACAACTTGTTATTGTTGCAATTACAAAAAACTACAACCCAAAGCCCCTGGGCTAAATTGATTAAATTTTTAACTGACTATTTTTTTTTTTTTATAATGGGAGAACAACAAAAAAAACACTGAAAAGTAGGCAACATTAAGTTTTTGGAGAGAAAATTATGTATTTCTATTGAAGATAAACAACAAAAATATTTTAAGCTGATAAGAGCTTAGAACTAATGCTTTTAGGAATGATTTAAAATAGAAAAAGCGCTTAAGAGTAGGCTATAAAATTTGTGAAATAAAAAAAAGCGCCTAAAAGTGGGCTATACAAATTGTAACAAAGTTAAATAATATTTAAAAACAAGAAAATAAAGTCAGAATATCTTGTTTGTATTGTTTTCTTTAAAAAATATCATTTCAAGCTCGCTCCACCTAAGTTTCAACGAATAAACACCCAAAAGTAGACTTTAAAAAAAGTAACCAAGCTAAATGTTTTAAAAAATATGAAAAATTAGGTAAAAATATTTTTGTTGCATTTTTAAAAATAAGTTTTCTTAATAATATCATGTAGAACTATTTTAATTTAATTTTTCTAAAGATTATACACCTAAAAGTAGGCAACAAAAATCAAATATTCCATATCCAAGCAAAAAAAGCTTCTAAAAATAAGCAAAAATACTTTCTTAACACAAATTATTGTATAAAAAATTACATTTTTTTAATAAAATACAAGATTAAATAAGACCATTGAATAAACGCCCCAAAGTATGCAACAATAGAGAGAAAAATCTCATTTGAATGAAACTATTCGATTAAAATGATTGGGAAAATCGGATTTCTGCATTTCAGCCACTTGTCTGTCAAAAGTTTTAACCGATTTTCCCAATCGCCCCAAAAACTTGTATGCCGCCCCTGGGGCGCCTGCAGCCTGTATTTTTGCTTCGGCCATGCCGGCTAATAAGTGTATCCTGCGCATCCTGTCGACGCAAAAAATCCGTGACGGGCCAAATAAGCAGAGATTATTATGTGGCTGTCGCCGAAACGTTTCTCCAACATTTTCGACATGCGTGAGCGTTCGGCCCAAAACCGAATTTAATTAAAAGCGAAAATGCCATTCAATCAGAACTGCCTTCCACCTATGGCTTCAGGTCTGCAGCTCCATTGTTTGCGGGTCGAAAAAAAAAAAACATAAATCCGCCGGGGATTAGCCTGGGGGGTAATCCTACAAACATACCTCACACGCGTGTAGCTGTGCTGGGAATTGCATTTGCATTCTGAACTGAAAACGGTATGGCACTTGAGATAGTAGTACTCGGGGAAGGGGTCTAGTTTCCAGATCCTCTTCTTGGGCTTGAGGCTCCGAGGAGCCCTGTTCTGTGGCTTTGTTAGATGCCGGTAAGCCGCTTACTTCGGTACGGTCCGGTCCTAGTCTGGTGGTCCGGACTCCGGACCACATCCTCATGACAGCTGCATTTTAATTACCCGACAGCGTTTAATTAACAGAACCTGAAAGGTAGGAGCGTTGAATGAAAGGCTACCCTGCTGGGACTGAAAGGACTAATAAAAGAAAGTGCTAGCTTTTTTTCAAATCACCAACAAGAGTCCCTAAAAGTAGGCAATATCACATTTTTCATCTAAAAAGCATGCTTCTGGGAAGGAAACTACATTATCTAAAAGCTAAACATTAAAAGGGAATACTTTTTTTGTGATTTCTTTAATTTTATCTTTAAATGAGTTGGAGCTTTAAGGCCTAACATCTAAAAGTAGGCAATACCAAATTATACTCCAACGAATCACTAAAAAAAGCATGCTTTTAGGCACTAAACTATATCTTTTAAGTAAATAAGCTTCAAAACAGATCATTTAATTGACTTTTTCTTAATCAAGGATAGAATTGTAGGTCATAACTCCTAAAAGTATGCAATTTAACCAAAAATACTTTGAAAAAGCATGCTTTTAAGCACTAAACTACATAATTGTTCAACAAAGCATGCTTTTAGGCACTAAACTATATACTTTTTAACAGAAAGCTTCTAAATAGTTCACTTACTTTAATGTATCTTAGTCAAGGATGGAATTGTTAGGCCTATTCGCTAAAAGCAGGCAATAATTTACATAAAAACAACTAAAAATACTTTGAAAAAGCATGCTTTTAGGCACTAAACTGAATTATTTTGAAATAGAAGGCTTATCAATAATTGATTTAATTTATTTTATGTTAATCAAGGATGGAATTTTTAGACCTAAGCCCTAAAAGCATGCAATACTATCCTTCCAAACTAAAAAAAACCAAAAACACTTCAACCAAGCATGCTTTTAGGCACCAAACTGCATAATTTTTCAACTAAGCATGCTTTTAGGCTCCAAACTATATACTTTTTAGCATTAAAGCTATCTGTGATATAGTTTTCAAGTCCAACCTCAGCATTCTAACAACATTTCGATGAAAGCCCGATAATCAAAAGCCAATGAGTGGACCATTGCCTGAAATTATCCTGCAGGAATTTTTTGCTTACAGTTTATTAATTAAATGCCAGAGATAGTTTTCGAAATAAATAAGGGTAATTAGTTCCACCTGCCCACTGCCAGGAGCTGCCAGTTAAACAACAAAAAAAAAAAAAAGATGATAATAACTGAAAAATTATAAAAAAAAGGACAAAGGCAATCGAAGCTGGGGGATGTGGGCGGAAGAAATTCGTTATACTTTTTTCCTTTCCTTTTTTTGTCGACTTCTTTTTTTTTTTTCTTGCTTTTCCTGTGAAATTAAAATTGTATTTTAGCCATAATCTGTGCAATTCAATGAGCAACATGCGAATTCAATTGAATTCAATTGGATTCAATTGGAAGCAAAGCAAGAGCAGACAGAACAGAAGCTAAAGCAGAAGCAGAAGGAGCTTCAAAGCAGCTCAGGACGAAGGCTGAAGGACATGGCAGGCAGGCACAGGCACAGGCAGAGGCAGAGACAGGACTTGTTCATCGCCAACGCTTTTCCTCAATGGCTAACGAATTTGTGTGGGTCCATAAAAGAGCGAGACGGCACTAGCTGGCGGAGCGAGATGGGTAGAGCCAGTGGTACTAAAGGGGGCGGTAATGGGCAGCAGCCTCGCTTTTCCCTTTTTTTTATTCCAGCCTTTCTGGTTTATTTTCAATTTGAATCTCTCGGTTTTTGGTTCATTTTTTGGATACCCTAGCAGGGGTTTAAGTGTCTTTCTTCTATGCCTTACATGTCCCTCTGTCCGCTTGTCCGTCTGTCCGCTTGTCCGTCTGTCCGTTCAGTTTTCAAGTAAGTAGTCCTTTGGCTTTGAAGCTGTAGCCTTGGAACTAGAGACTTATGATTTTCCAGGCTTTAGAAATAGTTTTTGAAATATATTTCCGATTAAGATGATCCATCATGTCCTTTTGTCCGCCTGTCCGCCAGTTTCTCCTTTGAACTAGACTTTTGGTATTAAAAATACTAAAAACTTTTAAAGGGTATTGTGGCTTCGTTTCCTTCGAACCTTGGAACTTACATTTTGTTCCAATATGCAACGCAAATTTTCTGGCACTTCCACTTCGGTCCACTTGGGTTCGATTCAATTAGGAGTTAACGTACCAGGATTCTGGGATCCTGGTATTCCCGGGATCCTTGTTATAGCCCCCAGAGGTCCGGTCCAGGGTGCTGCACCACCACTGCCAGCAAAATGCATTTATGTTTTAATTCGTTCAACCAACTTTGTAGGTAGTTGGGTGCCAAGGACTAGGGATGCAGGACGAAGGACACGCCTCCGCCGGCATGTGCTGCAATTCAGTTAAGTTTTG
The DNA here is from genome assembly GCA_035047585.1 of Drosophila monieri. NCBI lineage: Eukaryota > Metazoa > Arthropoda > Insecta > Diptera > Drosophilidae > Drosophila > Drosophila monieri. Next base: position 4,351,067 of record JAWNPJ010000061.1, on the reverse strand, counting down.
ATTGCTATTTTCGCTTCGCTTCCTGCCCGGCAGCTCGACGGCTGCCACAATGTTGCCAGCGGCTGCAAATGTGTGACATTTCCGTTTCCGCTTGCCGCGCTAATGTATTATGCTCCCCCCCTCCCCCCTTCCCCCCCTACATATGCAACACTATTTTTTGTTCGAGTGGCAAATAAATACAAAAAAAAAAGCAAAAAAAAAAGAAGCAAGTGTGACTCTCGATAACAATGTTATCAAAACCACTTATGGTGGTGGAGGGAGAAGAAAAAAAGAAGAGAACTGCATCCTGCTGGTGGTCCTTTGAGATGGTTGCCGTGCCATGGCCATGAACACGGACATGGACATGGACATGACTGGGAGAGCGAGTCCTTGTCCATTTCCTGGCCGCATTTTCGTTGCATGTCAAAAACAAGCCTGTCAGCGCTGGGCGGAAAAGGTGAAAGGTGAAAGGTGAGAGCCAAAGGGAGGCTGGACAGCAAGACGTCGGAGTTGGTCAGCAAAACATTTTCAAATATTTTCCACCTCCTGCAGAGTGTGTGCATATCCTGAATAATATATCCTGCACAACAATGGCCCACACACACACCCACACTCGTAGTCCCCCAAAAAGCTGGCATACTTTCGGCCGCTCAACCGATAGACATGAGTTTTCGGAATGATTTCCAGGCAGAGAAGTTCGGTTCTCCGGAAACTAATTGGATCTGAGGCTTAAAAACTAATCCTCTGCCAGTTCCACATGCACAATTATCCTGTTCTCACATCCTGTTCCCTCTATCCTCTCCTACGCCTGTCCGCCACTGTCCGCGTGTCCGTGAATTTGTTTCCAGACTCTGCAAGTCCCTCGTTTTTAAAGCTCTGAGCTTCAGATTTCTCCCAAACACTCCTCATCTTTCTAGTCATGATCTAAACCCTACACCCTGAAGAGTATTCAGCATTCGACTTGGCTCTGTGGCACCTTTCCTTCTCTTTTAGTTTCTCCTTGTCCACGTCCTTTTCTCAAAACTCAAAGTGGCACCAAAGCTGCTGCTGCTGCTGCACCGCACTGCTGATGGGGCCAGACAGGCAGCCAGGTTGCTGGCGAGGTAACCATGTGTGCACTTCCGTTGCCAGGTGGCACTACTACTAGTACAGCTCCTGGTAGTGCCAGGGCCTCTGCTCACTGGGAGACTGCATGTCAAAGACAGCCAAGAAAGCCGCAATCATGCTCTTCCTGTTCCAGTTCCTGTTCCTCTTCCTGTTTCTGTTTCTGTGTTTTGTGTTCTCCTACCAGAAGGTCCTTCTGTCCTGCCCGGAATCCATAAGGCTTATGTGCCACACGAGCCCCATCCCGCTGGCAAAAAGTTCCTTTCCAGTTCAGCACAAATGTCTGCTTTGGAGTCCTTGAATATCCTTTTTGAAATAGAGGGAAGGTGTGGCTTAAAATTTCATCATAAGCTGTAGTCTCTGCGGGAAAAGTACCAGGTATCATCTATTTTTCTTTATAATTTCTGCCTCCAAGTCCTAGCAATAGTCTTTCCTGGCTGGCTTGCAGGAAGGACAAATATTTTTGCCAAAGCATTCGAATCTGAATGCTGCATGAGGATCTTATGGTTGGAAAGTGAATCTGCCAACGGCCATGTGCGGTTTAACCCTTAACCTTTGGCTTTTCAAATGTCCAACTCAGACGCTTTTATTTTTTGTTTGTTGCTTCTGTAGCAGGAAGGGAGAAGAAGAACTATAAATGGCATTCATGAGACCCGAAGGACTAGAAGGACTAGAAGCACCATGTTAAGAGCCAACGAATCGAATAAGCGAACCGTTAAAGGATCAGTGAGTCCCTCGACAATTAGGAGCAATTGGCAGGAAGAAGCACCGTTTTAATTCCCATTAATATGCAATGTTGCATTAACCGACTGCTGATGGATGTCCTTTCATCATCCTTCCTCCACATCCCTCATCCCGCTCCCCCCACTATCCACAAAGTGCTTTGTAAACTTTTTGTGCAAGTCCATTAAACAAAGCTAAGCTGAAATTGAGCGAGACTCCTAAAAAGTGGTGTGCCAGGATGGGGACACAGGACATCGGGACACAGGACATAGTCACTCTGTGCGTCAATCTGTCAATCGTTCTCCACAGCTCTCTCTCTCTCTCTCCCTCACCACAGCATATTTCGATCTGGGTCGTCCTTTTGTCCTGTCGTCCGTCTGTCCCCAAAAACCAAGTCAATCAATCACCCACAAAATTGGGTGGACCGACGGACAGGACGAGCTAGGATGAGGCAGCCTCCCCTGGGAGCCGGGGGAAACTCAAATCAACTAACCAAATATACACATCACATGATGGGCGACGACGACAAGGACGAGGACGACGAGGACGAGGACGAACCAATTGAAAAGCCATTTTATTTGCTCCAAAATGAGTCCCAGCTCGATACTCCTAATCAACAGCAAAGTGACAAGAATTCAACAATTCATTTTTGACAAACTAGGCCGGCTGGCTATTGGCATTCATTAAATGCCAAAGTTTATAATTCGATTCGATTTGCCTCCGATTGGGGCAAGGAGTGTATTGAGATTTTCTGCCTTTATTTGAGGCGGGCGATTGTAGGTTTTTTTTTATTAAAACAGACGTTTAGAGAGGGGAGAATACATAGGGGAAGAGGTAGGCGAGTACCGGCTATCATATCATCAAGATTTTGTAAAAAATATTTAACATCAAAGGATCCAAGATTAGTACCAGGTATCTTACAGTCTTTCTCTTTAGATCTTCAAAGGAAAAATGTCTCAAGTACCGGGTATCATTTCATCAGGATTTTGTGCTTAAAAAAGGATTCATGATCGAGTGAGAATAGTTCCAGGTATTATATACTCTTCTTTGAAGACTTTTAAAGAAAAGAAGCCATAAGTAGCGGGTATCGTTTCATTAAGATTTTCTAAAAATATTTTACATCAAAGGCTCCAAGATTAGTACCAGGTATCTTATAGTCTTTCTCCTCAGACTTTTAAAGAACAAAAGCCACAAGTTCCGGCTATCATATAGAATAAGATTTCTTTCGAAAATAATTAATATTTTCCAAGATCAATAGCTCTCTGATACCCCTTAGCCTTTAAAAGAAAGAAAACCCCAAACTACTAGGTATCACCGAGTCAGTGCCCGAACTCCTCTTCCGATTCAAAGAATCCCCTTTGAGTTTCCGCATTTGATTCACAATTGGGCCCGACTTGCCACAATTATAGGACCCAGCCTGGGCTCGCAGGACCAAAAATTTGTCAAAAAAAAAATGAAAATGAGAGCCAACCAATAAAGGCCAGCTCGCACCAAATTAACCACAGAAGGGGTCCCACGTTTAATTTCAATCTCTGGGTTTCGAGTGTAAAGTGGCTGGAGGGGGAAGGCCGACAGGACGAAAGGACGAAAGACCTCCCTCATTAGCAGAAAATATGAAGGAAGCTCCGGGATGCTGAGTGTGTGAGGGAGCGAGTTATATAGAAATTTGATTTATTTTTGGATCATCCGTTTGTTGTTTCGCTAATTAGTTTGCCAAGTGCAAGTGCAAGGCCGGGACTTGGAGATCCTGACGCGAGGGCAAAAGGCGTAAGGACGTGAAAATGCCACGAAGGATAATTCGCGGAGGGACGTCCAGGCATGGCGGCTCTGTCAGTGGCATAGACAGGCTAATTAACTCCAACACAAAGCCGCAACTTTGGTGTTGATTGCCAATTTACAAGCTTAATGAACTTGCGACTTGCGACTTTGGTCCTCCCTTTGGTTCAGTTGCAGTAACCGAATCATCACGATTCTCCCACTGACGATGATGATGATGATGATGATGGTGATGAGGGTGCGGGTGCTCTGTCGGTTGCAAGTCCGCCTAATCAAATCAAAGGCGCTCGTCCTGTCCGTCATCCTGTCCGCCCTCGCCTCCCTACCAGTGGAAACTTGCCTTTGCGGCTGCTTATATAATTTCTGTTGGTTAAATGGCACAGCTCACAGGGGTTAAGGCCTAAGGGTTAAGGGCTACGGGTGTCGAACGGAAGTGTCAAAAGGTTAAGCTGATTGCAGTTCGATTCCGGCCGGAAACCGCAATGAAATCAAAGGACAACAGGCTCACTTTCCAAAAGTACCCCTTTGACTTTGTCCCAAAACCCAAATTCGAGAAGAGAAAAAGTTTTGTTTTTAGGTTAAGGGTTAAGGAGTTATGTAATTGCCAGTTGTGTGAGTTTTTTGGGTTATAACTTGGCTAAGGAGGGTCTAAAGAAGCGGACAGAAGGACAAGCGGACAAGGGAATTTATCTTTTTTTTTTAAGTTTTAAGGTGATTTTTGAGGTATTTGACTTTAAAAGACGATAAGACGATAAGACTGTATTATATATCTATAGATTTTGGGACAGAATGTAGTTTTTGTAAAAATAAATAGGCGGACAAGCGGACAAAAGGACATGCGGACTAACGGACAAGGGAATTTGTGGTTTTTCACTTTTTAAGTATTTTTTAGGCTCTACTTTAGTAGATAATAAGTATTATAACTATAGTTTTAAAACTTAAGACAGTTTTTGTGAAAACAACTACGGAAGAGGAAAAACGGACAAAAGGACAAGCGGACAGGCGGACAAACGGACAGGGAATTTGTCTTATTTTTAACTTTTTAGGTATGTTTTTTGGGAGAAATAGATAATAAGTAGTATATTCATCTTGTATCTAGTTTAGAAGACAGGGAATAGCTTTTTTTTAGAAATAAATAAACGGACAGGCGGACAAACGGACAAGGGAATTGTTGCTTTTTGTTACTTTTTAGCCAGTTTTTGGGCTTGAAATAGAAGGACTTCTAAAGACGAGAGGTTCTGCTAGACAATTGATTTAAATCTTAAATATTTTATAGGTTTTAGGGTTGGAAGTTGGTATACCAAGAGGTATAGATAGGTATGACTATGAGGCTAAAAAAATATTATAAAAAATGAATCCCTACAACTTCTATACCTTACAGCCTCACCTACCCGATCTGCCATTAAAAGAAATCCGATTAGCAAACATTTCCACTAAATGTCTGTTAGAAAGATGATATTGAAATGAAAATAGAAGGAAAAAAGCGAAAAAGGACGATGTGGAAAGGGGGAGAAGGCCGGGTTCTGGTCAGAAGGACAACAAAAACATCATTAGCCAGGTCGTGGTCGCAGATTCCGGCTCAAAAGGGAAAAGTTGGCACACTTTTGTCGAGGAGGAGGGTGAGGGGTTCAAAACTCCATCGCTCCATTGGCCCCCCCCTACGCACACATAGTCCTTTTGTGCGGCAGGACTCTAGAAGGGCAGTTTGAAAATATATACGCAGGTATATATGAACATGAACTCTTGTGGCATCTGAGTTATGGGGAAATTTCATTTCAACTTTTGCATAATTTTATGCTCATTATGGGGGCAGGGCCGGCCGGCAGCAGAATGTCCCTAGCAAGGATGCCAAGTAAATACTCATAGCCAGCGAAGCGAAAAGTCCCTGGACAGTGGCTTTAATTACTTTGATGCATGATTTTGCTGCCATTTGCAATTTGTTGCCGAGGATAATGAGCAGGAAGGCACACATACTCCAGCATGCAAGGATATCGGAGGGGATATCCAGCAGAAGGACGAAGGATTCACACATGAGCTGTGCTCATACGCTAAATACTCTTTGGGGTTCACGGGGCATGCTCGGAAATCCGAGCATCGAAGCGGTAAACAGCTCCAAAAATACTTCAACCAATTAATTTTTGCATCTGAATCCTGCGAGGATTCGCTCTACTCTCCCTGGCATATCCTGTTTGATTCTAATTACATATTACCTTACCCAGAACCCAGAATTTGAAGAATAATTTAAGTTTGATTCTTGAATGGAACTTTTTAGATGGAAGATGGTTGGGGAGGATATTAGACATCCTTCAAGGTGTCTCGGTGATTGTGAAAAATAAAATAAGGAAATCAAATTAAAAACATGAAGAGTCTCAGCACGAACAGAAGAACCAAATCTTTAAAAATAAAAAAAATTAAAGAACAGTTTTTTAATGAATGGTCTTATTTCAAGTTTAAAATTTTCGTAAATAAAAGCAGAATTACCAAAAAAAAAGTTAAGTCATTCCCCAATAAAATCCAACTCGACAAGAAGATTTTGAATTTAAAAGAAAATTATTTAAAAAAAAAATAAACAATGTAAGATAATCAGGTCAATAAAGGAAGAATAAAGATTAAACAAAAAATTATAGAAGAAAATCAGGTATACCTTGAACGAGCCGGGGGTACTTTAGGTTCCATGGCTTATAAATAAATATAATAAAAATAAAAAGTTAAAAAAAAAATAGTCAAAAAAGAAAATCAGGTTAAAAAATGTAAAATCAAGCACTAGCTCTGACCCCAACGGCACTTGAAGAAGGATATAGATTCCCCTTAATAACCATCGGTTTAAAAATAGTTCTTAAAAAAAGATTAAATAAGAATTAGATTATTTAATAATATATAAACCAAGGTATACCTTGAACGAGCCGGGGGGACTTTAGGTTCCATGGCTTATAAAGAAATAAAATAAAAATAAAAATAATAATTATAAATAAAATAAGAATTATTAAATAAAATAAGAATTATTTTATTTAAAAATATATAAAAATTTAATAAAAATTATTAAATAAAAATAAAAACTTATGAGGAGCTAGGTGTGGATTGTTGGCCTCCACACCCGGTACTGACTGAGCTCACATTCCGAAGCCCCGGGCCAAAGCAATAATGTCCTAAAGCCTTTAAGTAAGTGAGGCGTTATTTGGGGAAGTGGAATTTCAACTCTTTCATGAAGTCTTAGGAAATGGTCACACTTTTTTGATGGCTTAGAGATGGAAGATCTGTTAGAGCTTGTTTTTAGGAGACAGTGGCCTGTACTTCTTTTTCTTAAGAAGGTTTTTGTTGATTTGTCCTTCTGTCCGTTTGTTCGCTAGTTTGCTTTTCTGCTTAAAATATATTTGGTTTTTTAATTAGAAACTTTAAACTTTTTATACACAATAATATTAGTTTTTAATGCAGATTTAGAACACAAGTCAGAAACTATTAGAATCGGTTCTATATATCCTTTGCTTGTCCGCGTGTCCGCTGAATTAGTTTTTAGTCTATAACTTTTTTAGTTTTAAAGGTAGAAACTTCAAAATTGGTATAAAAATGTATTTCAGTTTAAAAAAGTAGCACAAGTTGGAAAAACTAACATCGGCTGACTATATCTCATTATATCTATATAGAAGCGATGTGGAAAGCCTCTTAACCTGAAGCTTATTTATTGTCCATTAATTTTTTCCAAGAAATTATATTATAATTTCCTCTTTTTTATTCGATATTCCACACGAAGAGTGTACAGAATATCATATGTCCAAGTAGGCAGAGAATAAAAAATCAGAGTAAGAGGCTCTGGATGTGGAGCATTGTGTTGTGCGTCGCTTATTGGATGTCTGTCTGGCTTGTTCTCGCTTCCAGCAAGGACACTTCAAAGGACGAACACGGCACACGGCGAGTGAGGAGCCAAAAGAGCGAAAAGCGAGTCAGGAGACAGGACATCCCAGGCCATCCCAGGACGTAGGAGGACGAATTCCCCGCTGGCGAGCAATTGAGCAACTGTGCAAAATGGGTAAGTGACAAAACCGACGACCCACTAATGAACCACTCGTCCAAACAGGCTCCATTTTCACCAAAAAAAAAAAAAAAGGAGAGGGTGTGGGGGGGGGGGGTTAAAGATAAAAAGGTTGCCCAGATTGGCCACTGGCCACACCGTTTGCATGTCCTTTCCGCAATGTCCTTTCGGTAATGATAATGAAACCCGCAACCGAGCTGGCAAAGTGGCTTTTAAAAATAAAGTTAAGCGGAAAAAAAAATATATTTTTTAAAGAGAGACTTGTAAGAGGGGATTTATTTTTGAATTAAAAATATTTTTAATTAATTTTCCATCGAAGAATATTTTTAAGAAAATAATATCCTTCCACCTGTAGATGCTCTTCGCTTCCGTGGATCACCGTTCGCCCGCTTTACGGGCCAATCCACCGGACCGGGCCACCACCGCCCCCCACCGCACCCCCAACGCCCACCGCCCCCCGGGGCACCCGGCATCGTCGCCCCCGAGCCACTGATCGTCGTCGAGGAGACCAACTTCGCCGAGGAGCAGGACCCAGACAGCTCCGAGCAGACCGTCTCGAATCGGGCCAGCCTGGACATCGATTCTCCGGTTAATCCGTATCTGTTGTCGCCATGGCGCGATCCCCGGGAGGCCCGAAAGCACTCCCTCCCCTCCCAGCAGGTGACCGAGGGCATTACGGCCAGTCAGGTGCGTCGGCTGTCGGAGCGCGGGGGCGAGGGCTCTGGCCCGACACCCAAGGAGGCGGCCTTCCTGGCCACCCTCTCCCAGGCCCCGGCCCCCACCGGCCGGCGGCACTCGGTGGTGACCATTTCGAAGGTGCCCACCACTCTATTTGGACGATCGCGGCGCGAATCAGTGGCCGCCTATCCCAACAGTAATGGGTGAGTTTTTTTTTTAGAATAATGTTAAATATTTAAGATATATTTTTAAAGAAATCCTTAGAATTAAGCCACTAATCCTTAAAAATCAATAATTCCTTGCAGAAGTAGCCGGATTTTGAGTTCCCGTCGGGAGAGCAACACTGGTCCCCCATCCACCGACCCCATCGGCAGCATCCACAACCTCCAGCTGGACATCATGGACGACATCTACTTGCAGTCGCGGAAGGCCAGATTGAAGCTATGGACCTCCTCCAACGAGAAGGTCTGCGAGGTGCAGACCGTCGACGAGGTGGGCGCCGCCCAGCCCGCTCGCCGCTTCACCAACCGCCGCTACTCGGAGTGCCCCCAGCCGGGGCTGGCCAGCTCCTTTCGCCGCTCCTCCGAGCTGCCGGTTGCCCTCCCTCCCACCATCCAGCCCACCGCCCAGATCCAGGCCCCCATCCAGCCCGGCCCCGCTTCCAATCGGGCCTCCACTCGCCGCAAAAAGTCAGGCAGCGGCATTGGCGGCGGCGGACTTCTGGGCAGCCGCACGGATCTGGCCGGGATCTTCAGTTCCCTCACCAGCTCGGCCATGGACATGCACCGGCCGGATCCGGAGGGGCGGGATGGCAGCTCCGGGGCCTCCAGCTCCTCGGCTGCCACCGCCAGCAGCCCCTTTCTCAGCCAGACGTTTCAGGCCGCCGCCCGAGGACGAGCCACCAGCGCAACGCCGACGCCTACAGCCCACAGCGGAGTACAGGTAGGCCGTGTCCTGCCTTGAATCCCTGAAGGATATCCCCAAACGACATCCTTCTTCCTTTCAGGCCGCCGGATGCAGCAGTGGAGCCGGAGGAAGCAATGGACTGCTAGATCCGAACGCAGGACGCTCCACACGCTCCAACAGCTTCGACGTGTCCTTGCTGAACAACGCCAAGCAGCTGGTGACCGAGGCGCAGGATAATGGATCGGCCGCCCTGTCCGGATGGTTCGCGAAGCGCCACCAGCCGATGGCCCGGAAGAAGAGTGTCCGGAGCAAGAGCTCGGCCGTGGCCCTCTCCAAGGATGTCCTGGAGCGGTTGCAGAAGAAGGACCCGTTGGGCGGAGACTCCGGCAAGCCGAAGCTAAAGCCACGCGCCAAACAGAAGAGCTGGGCTGACGCCACCAAGGCGAACATTGTGGATGCCACCATTCTGGGCACCGCCATCGAGGGTTTCCTGCGCAAGAGCTCCAATGCCAGCATGGCGGGTGGCTCCGCTTCCGGTTCCGGTTCGGGTTCCGGCTTGGGATCGGGCGCCTCGACATCGGCGGCGGCTCGCGGTGCCACGCCCAAGACAGGATCGGGCAGCGCCGGCGGCAGTCCAGCCCACAGCTCGCGACGGAGCCGGGGCGTCGGCAGCAGCTCGGCCCAGTCGCAGGCCGGGCGGGCGGTGCGCTCCACCCTGAACTGGTTCGGCAAGGCCGACGAGGACGACTCGAAGGACACGTGCGATGCCTCGTTGTGCGCCACGCTCAAGGACCTCTTTGTCAAATAGGTCGGGGGACGCAGAGGCAAGTAGAGCAGGGGGTCGCGTCCCTACTAAAGCAGCATAACGGTGAGTTTTTAACTGTTATTGATTATTAATCGATTACTTATCGATTCATTTAATGAACTTTCAAGAGACCTATGTGCTTTAGAATTGAAACTTAAAAGACTAATCAGATTTGACTTTTTTATTCGTTTTTTGTTCTGTTTTTGTTCTCTTTAAGCCTTTTTAATATTTAACCGATATTATTTTTCGATTAGTTCGATAAATTTTAAAGAAAACTTGTTGTTTTAGAGCACAAACTTAAAAAAGCAAGAAGATAAATCATTTTTAACAATTTACTTTTAATAATTTCCTGTATTTGACCCATTTTCGGATTTAATCGATTTTACTTTTCGATTTTTTCGATAAATTTAGCCATGTGCTTCAGAGTTAAAAGTTAAAAATGCCAGCAAATATAATTGATTTGATCTAACTAAGCCATTTATTTTATGTAAATCTTTTTATTATCCTGTTTCCGGTTTAGTCGATATTATTTTTCGATTATTTCGATAAATTTTAAGGAGAACTTGTTGTTTTAGAGCAGAAACTTAAAAAAAGCAAGAAGATAAATCGTTTTTAACTATTTACTTTTAATCATTTGCAGTATTAGACCCATTTTTCGGAATTAATCGATATTATTTATCGATTATTTCGATAAATTTCAATGGTAGATGTGTTTTTTAAACTATTTCATAGTCTATTATAACTATTTTATATATTTTCTTGCTGCATTTAATCCTTTTTAATAATTATCCGATATTTATTTTCGATTAATTTCGATAAATTTCAAAGATACCTTTTGCTTTAGAATCAAAACTTAAAAAACGAAATAAATTAATCTCGTTTAACCATTTATTGGCTGTATATTATCCTTTCTCTAACTTAGCCAGCTACTTGCACCTCTGAGATCCAAACATCCTTATCGAAAATCGACAAAAAATAATCGACAACAACTACAACCAAAACAAACACAAAAAAAATGTAACAAACGAACAAAGTTTGAAGCTGAAACACACACCAGTGAACAATAAAAGCAGCAGCTAGATAATAAAAAAAAAACCATTCAGACACAAAACCCAATGTCGACTAGTTGAAGGCGCAGAAACAATAGCTTGATGCCATCATCCCACGTATTGGACGGAGGAGCTAAGCCCACATTCAGTATTTAACATTTACATCAAGAAGACAAAAAGAACACAAGCCATTGCATCCACAGAATAAATAAAAGCAAACAAATAACACGCCGACAGCAACAGATTATCAGAGGCAGTGGGTGGACGGAGATATATCCGGGATATCCGGGGAAGGGCAGTATCGAGGGATCAGATAGAGAACTTAGAACTAATAGAAACTGGAACAGCAATACCCGAAAGAAGCACACTCTCCAAGGGAACTGTACCTGAAGAGCAACATACATAGTTATCGGGACACTGACAGTTATCGATAGACAAGATCAACAACACAAACACATATACACAATAAGAAATCATAGTAACGGTGAACAATAACAGTACAAGAGAGTAACTAACGGTACAAGTAACTTTTATTGGTATTGGTAAGGGTGGCAGTGGCGATTGAGAAACGATAAGCGATATATAGTGATCGATAGGCAGATATGTAGTTAAGCGACAACCGATAGGTTTAAGGGCAAAACGCTGCAGGGGATTCAGGAAACAGAAATCAGGAATCGGGAATGGGAAGGAATGCGACCCAGGACGAAACACCTCACCTCACATCTATCCTCAATCGACGTGACGACAGACCTCATTAAATATAAATCTAAACCGATAATATATATACACAGAAAATATATATATATTCTCATACATTTTCATAACATTTGTAATTGAAATATTGACGTAAATTTTTGAAAAAGAAAGAAAAGAGTAGGAGTTCTCGAACCGAACTCGAACTTCGGGCAGGGAGAGCGGAAATATTTTTCTATGTGCAGAGCAATTTAGGGGCAGGATCCGTCAAGGATGCCATTTGGCCAGGATGAGGTTTTTGATACGTTGCGGTAATTGCAACGGAAATACTTATATACCAAAATATATATCTAATATATAGTGTTTTGTTTTGTTTTTTTTTTTTTTGTGAAAAAATATGAAAATGGAATACACAGACATATGTTTGAAGGTTTTTAAGGAAGGCGACCGGTTCGAGCTTGAAGAGAAATAGAAAGTGGTTGCATCCTTTAGCATCCTTAACAGGATAACAGTTAGAATGCTGCTTTAATCGCACAAATCGAGGCTGAAATCGGTGGAGAGGCAAGAACGTGCTCGAACCGTTTGCCATGAATATGAATAAAAATATTTGAATATGAATACGAGTGTCGCTAGGGCGACAAGCACACATTCCCACAATGAAATCAAGCACCGGTTGCGTGCTCATAAATATATTATATATCTATACATTATATACATAACAATATGCGAGTTTATTTATGCGATGAATAAGAAGTAAATGTCTACAGACTCAAGAGTTTTAATCAATGTAAACCACACAATAAATGTCATTTGTATGTACAATCTGAGCTTACTCGAGGCAAATCACAAGGATTCTTAAATCGAGTTTGAAGCTGAAGAAAAAAGAAAATCAAATCGAATATAAATTAATGTTGGCGTTGCATATTTAATGTTAAACATAAAATAATAACGAAAGCAAAAGCGGTAAAGCGGTAAAGCGGTAAAGCGGCAAAAAGCATTGAAAAAGCAAAGCACTTTTTTGTTTTTTTTTTCTATCCCGGAAGAAGTTGGAAAAATCAATTAAAGAAGAAATTCAAATTGGAATTTTGCAATTGCGACAAATGGAGAAATGGCACAGAGGATTGGGCAAACAAACAAACAATCAGTCAATCAGTCAATATTGCAATCAATCAAGTGTGTTTTTGTCAATTTGGTCGAAATGGCAAATAGGGTCTTGGGGGGGGATTATCAGTATAGGGAATGTGCCGCTATTGCCGACTATTGGATTTATTGAACTATATACGATTATACATTAATAGATACACATAATCCATGAATTATATCTCAATGTGCCCGATAATCCATGAAAAATGTGCGTGTTTTAGACTTCGACTTCGATTTCCATGTGTGTGTCTCAAGAGGCGGTAACCCAAAGTTAACTTTCACTTTCAGTGTGTGTTGATACTGATCTATATCTATACAAAGCATATTAATATACAATATATATCAAATATATTAAAAATACTATTTACAATCGCGTTCCTTCTTGGTCGCTGACACCGAAAAAGCAAGAAAAATGATTCAAAAAAAATACTAAAGTTGTCCATGTTTTTGCTCACATCACCTCCTAACTGTTGTTCTATATAATCGATCTATTATATAAACTGTATAACAATAAATGTGTACAAAAAAAAAGAGGGGAAAATACTTAAAGTAATGAAAAGCAAAAGCAAAACAAAAAGAACGATCAAGATCCAAACGATGTGCGGAAGAAAGGCCAAAGCAACTCTCAAGTTCTATTTGTCCTATTTTTGATAGTTGTATATGTATTGTACTACCCAGATATATATACCCAGATATATATGCATATACCATATACGCATATTACTATATGGATGCAGATGCAGTTTTTTTCGATTGTTTTAGCATTGAATGTGCATAGATGTATGGCCTAAAAAGCGAAATAACTAAACTATATACCGATCCCGATAATAATGCATCCAACAGAAAAAAACAAATATTTAAAGAAACAAAAAAAAAAGATATTCCTGGGGCGCTTGTCTTCTAGAAGAATCAGCAAACTTTATTTTTAAACGCTGATTTTTGCTGATTCCGACAGAGGGCGCTGCCACCAATTGTCATTTGTTGTTGACGTTTGTTTTGATGTCGTGCAATTGTAATTACCGTTATTCAATTGTTGTTAAATGTTTATCCCACAGAATACAAGAAAATTAATGTAAATGTTTGCCTGTGTAGGCCTCGAGGACTACCGGGACTACACGGACAAACAAACGCGGTTACCACCGACTACAGTCCTTTCGTAGTGTAACTGGCGCCCAACGTTTCTTAGTGTGTGGTCCAGTACTGTCCTAGAAAGAGATCGGAAGAGAGTGTCAGATAGAGAGAGAGAGTGGAATATGAGTTATAATCAGAAGGATTTTTTTTTTGGGCGTTTTCTGGGGGATCTAGTAGGTCACCCAGGGGGAAAAGTGGGCAAAACTACGCATAATCTAGTGAGTAAAAAAAAAAATAATCTTTAGAGAAAAACAAAATGGCGACAGAGGCAAGAAGGGGCAGGGGCGTGGCATTAACCATAAATATATATATTTATGCCCAAAGGAGTATAACTAACTAAGATATATATCTATGTAAATAGGGAGGAGGGACGATGGGAGCGAGTTCGATAGTTACGGGAATACGTTTGTACATAATTATGCGTATATGTCGGAATTGGAAAGATCACCGAGTTCCAGGCCCTAGGCACCAGGCCTAGGCTTTAGAGTTGTAGTTTTTTTAAGCCAAAAATCCAAATGCAACCGAATGTAAAACAATCAATCAAGGACACATAATCTAAAAGAAAACAATGAAACCAAGAAACAATACGAGAATCTAAATTGGGATTGGAGGGTGGAGGGTGGAGGCTGGAAGGCAGTTGATTAAGTATTGTATTGTATATGTATTGCTCTTAATAACACCACCCAGAAGCCCCTAAAAGGCCCCAAAAATATGTCAAAAATCAGTCGCGAGTCACACAGAGACAGAGAGCGAGAGCCAGGATAACTGGAGGACTTCAGGAGGAATGGAATGGAATGGGAATGGCTTGAGATGGAATGGATGGTGAGACCGACCAGGCGAGAGTACTTTACCACACATACAATATCCAGTATACAGCTTAAAGATATACACCCCATATACATTACCTATATACATCTATATATACATATGGAATATATATACAAATACGGAAATAAATAGTTTATGTGTACAGATTGTTGTTGGTTTCCATTTAATTGCTAATGTGGTCTGGACTGGTCTGGTCTGGGCTGGGGATTGAAAATTATGATTGGCATTGGCAGTTGGCATTTACCTTTGAATTTTCGGTTTCATTGTCATTGACGGTTTTCGGTTTTTGGTTTTCAACTGTCGGTCGTCAGGTTTCAGTTTCGGCTACCGCTTTCATTTCAATTTCAAGACCGCTTCCCGTGATTGATGGCCGAACGAAGCGCCCGCGGCGTTTGCGGGAGGAGGAGCGAGCAGGCATCTCACAATCGCCATCGCACACAAACACACCCAAAAATCTGCCAAGTGCAGTGAGGCAGTGGGTGCGGTGGGGCAGGATCCACTGAGCCGCTGAACCGTCGAACCGGGGCGCACCCACCGAGGCGCAGTAGTCCTGCCCGACGGCATCCAGTCATAAATCAAACATCCATCCGACCCACATCAGTCCCACTTCCATGCTCTGCCTCCGTCTCTGTCTCCATCGCCTTGAAGTATGCAACGCAAATTCGGCAGAGCACCGGGCCAGGTGGATTTCCACCAGAGTGCCACAGCAGAAAGGGAGGCAACAGGCATTAAATGTTAATGCGCTTTATGCAACGCTTGACTGGCCAAACAGCCAGCGGCACCCCCTCAGCCCCCATAGCCCCACTCTCCAGCCTCCCACTAGCCCCACACATCCACAGCTTCCACGGCTTCCGCTCCCATTGCCCAGTGGACCTCGACCCTGGCTGGAATGGATCAATGATGGCGACAACGGCGTTGCAAATGGATACCCTATAGTATTTCAATAAAAGTTGATTAGCTTCTAGGGAGATGGGGATACTTGGCAGAAATATAAACTTAATCGGAAGTTTTATTAATCCAAGGTAGAGTTTGTATCTTAAATATTATTTTAGTTATTTTATATTCTTATTTTAGGTATTACTCGTAATAGTCTTTGTCCGTTTGTCCGCTTATCTAATAGCTCCTAACTTTTAATTTTAATAATTAATCATGAAATAGCTTCTTCTCTAGCTTCTCTACTCTGATTTCTAGGCAAAGTAGCTCTCATTTCTCATACCAAGTTGATTTCCTTCTCAAAATAGCCTTGTCCGCCTGTCCGTCTGTCCGCTTGTCCGCTTATCTCTCCAAACTCTATTTATTTTCTTAAAATAAAGCCTTTTACTTTAAAATATATATATATTTAAACTTGAAATAGCTTCTTCTCTAGCTTCTCTTGTCCCTTTTCTTTTAAAATATTAAAAAACTCTTTTAAAATATCCCTGTCCGTCTGTTCGTCTGTCCGTCTGTCCGCTTATCTGTTCAAACCCCGCCCAGTCTCCTAATGTTGAAGCTTTTAACCTGAATCCTGGAATACTTGACACTCTATTCCTTAGCCTTAACTACAAAAGTCGATGAAAAATTCATAATGAATGGAGTTGCTGGAAGAGAAATCCCTTTTAAATAAAAATATATGCATAGTTAACAAAAGGAGAGTTCATTTCTCGCTTCTTTCTGAAATCATAGCTACAGAACACTTCAATGCATTATTTATGAATGCAGACATTCCAGGAAGCTCGACCTCTAGCAAGGGTATTCAAAAGAGTGGGTGGTGGCTCTGTGGCATGGTGGGCTGTAGCGGAATGGTTGCAAGCTCTTGCACAGTCGAGGCCTGGGTGGATGTCGAGCGTGAAATTCGAACGCTCCGATTGCTTCATGCAACGATGTCGGATTCAGATGGCGATTTTACGCTGAAGGACAGGGGGGTATGGCGCCAGCAGGGGCGTAGGGGGTCAGGAGGCAGGCAGCAGGCGGCAGGCGGCAGGTAACTATACACTGACGACAACTGTTGCTGGCTAATCATCTGTCCGACTGGCATTGTCATCGGCATTGTTATCGCTGCGACAAGCGACCAATTATGCACAAAGTGCAGGGGCAGGAGCGGCAGGCAGGCGCCTTGGGGCATGCCACCAAACATATTTGGCTAATTTCCCAAATGCGTAATCCGAACTGGGGGCCATATTCCGAGGCATCATGTTCGTTTCATTGGATTTCCTTTCCTTCCTTCGATTTGCTTGCAGTTCCCACTTGAATCATCCCATTACTTGTTAGTTTGTTGTGTTTTAAGTAACAAATACTAAGCTGTTGACTATTTTTAATTAGTTTAGAATTAATTAGATTAGCTAATTAGTTTCCCAAAAATAGCCATAACTCGGCCAATACTTGACCGATTCGCAAATGGCATTTCTTTCTGGTCTCATCTTTTCGAGAATTATCATTTTACACAAAAATCTACCAACCGAAATTTTGACCAAATTTTTTTACAACTTTTTAAGGGGGTACATCATGATTTTTTTTTCAAAAATTTCAATAATTTTTGTTTCTCAGATTTTAATTCAGTTTGAAGGATATTGACACTCCGTTTTGAAATCTAATGAAAATTACCTGAAATATGGGCTAAAAACTGTACGAAATCCTTATTCTCGAATCTAACTTGGAAAACCCCTATTTTCCATAAACCCAACTAGTCATAACTTGGCCAATTCCTGACCGATTGGCAAATGTTATACCTTCCCGATCTAAGCTCTTTGCGTATTTTCATTTTACATCAAAACCTGGGAGTCCAAATTTTGACCCAATTTTCGAAATTTTTTAAGGGGGTACATCATGATTTTTTCCAAAAAATTAAAGCTTATTTTTTTCACCAGATTTATAAATGGCATTCGATTTCGAAATAGGAAGTAAATTAGCCAAAAAGTGTGTCTAAAAGCGAAAACCATCTCCCCTTGACTAACTTGGCCAAAACCCTTTTGTCTTAAGCCCAACTATTCATAACTTGGCCAATTCTTGACAGATCGACAAATGTTATACCTTCCTGATCTTATTTCATCGAGTACTATCGTTTTCAAACAAAAGCCGCTTTTAAAAAATTTCAGACAATTTTTTAAAAAATTTTCAATCACAATCATCATCATAATTTTTTAATAAAAATCTATAAAAATTAAGTTCTTCATTTTTTAATGTAGATTGAAGGGGAATGAAGTCCCGATTCATAAATGGAATTCTTTTTTGAAATCGGACAAGAAATGCCTAAGATATTCCGTTTTTAATTCTAAAAAAAATACTGATTTTTAATAAAAAATATTTAAAGACTAACTTCTCTTTAAATCGTTATAACTAGACTTCTTTTTAGTTCTTCCAACAGTTTTAAAAATAAATAACTAAATAAATAAAGAAAAAGCTGGGCCAATAAAATATATTTGTTATTTTTATTTATTTAAAATTAATTATATATATTTTTTATTATATTATAAAATTATAATTTATTTATTTTTTTAAATTTATATATTTTATTGATATTTATATTGGTTTGTGAATAAAATAAAGCCCTTTTATGAAGAAACATAACCATTTCCCTAACTTGGCCACCCAGCGGAGACACAAACCCACAGACAGTGGCGTGCCAAATAATAGCCCTGGCCATAAACCCCTGTTTTTTTGCTTTTTTTGACTCTTAAAATATTTGTTTATATTGCAGAGTGTCTTTAAATAATTTTTAATAAATTTTGTATTTCTACTAGCCATTAATGAACTGTCCCTTCAAGGTTGTGGGTGTTGGAGAGGGTGGACAAGGGGAGAGGGGGTCAATCATTTGCAGGTGCAATTTAAGCTAAACAAACCGCAAATGTTCTGTCGACGCCACCACCGCCGGCATTGCCTTGTCTGCTCCTCCAGCTTTGGTTTCAGTTCAATTTCATCAGTCGACCTCGCCGGTTCTGCCTGTATCTTCAAAATACCCATTTTTTCAGACCAATTAAGCCCTTTATTGTTGCTTTTTTTTCCCGTGTGTCTGTGTGTGTGTGTGTGTGTGCTGTGAACCCCCAATTTGTTGTCTTCGGGCCGTAATTAACGTGGGTATCGACGTCTCTGGTTGAAAACAGCTGTGTGTTAACAAAGTTCCCAGTTCGCCACGCTCGACCAGAACAAACTTTTCAGCAGAAAGGTGAGTAAACAACACAGATCGCGGTCTATCATAAAACATGGGAGCAGGGCGTCTAAATAGTACACTGGCAACAATTACGGAGGGAAATTATAGTTGAACATTTTGGGAAATTAAAATAGAAACTATTAAAAGCTTAAAAACATTTTTTATTTTATGCATTTTTAAGTCAATTCTTGTTCAGAAATTATTTACTTTTTAAGCCTAATATATTATTTTAAACTTAAAATTTACTTTTTATAAATTTTTGAATAGTTCATTAAACAGATTCTTGTGTTTTTTTTTTAGCTTTTGGGGCTTAAAAACTGAATAAAAATAATATTTCTCAGTGTATGAGAAGAGAGAAAGCAGTCTTCTGTCAAAACTACAGTGGGAGAAAGAGAGGGGCAGCCGGAGCGAGCGAGAGAAGGAGAGCCATTGACAGAATGTCTGACAAATGTGGGAAGAAAAAATGATTCTTTTGGGGCATTCCTAAAAAATGTAGACGAGTCTAAGAACAAAATGAACTTTGCTTTATAAGACGGGCAAGCTTTCATTTTTTTCAGTGCATAGTCAAAGTTAAATTAAACAAAATTTATCAAGGTATATCGTACTTATGTACATACACTGTATGCACTCGGGTTTTTCCATAAAATATACCTTTATCGGTCTACTTTTTAATATTATACAAAAAGGCACTGAAAGAAAGGGTTTCTATTACTTTTTTAAATATAATGATGTAATAGAATATTAAATAACATTAGCAACCATTTCCACAAATAAATCAAAATCGAAATGAGAAACAAAAATTCTGGAGGTTCATTTTAGTCTCGACTTTCGGCCCAAAGGAAGGTGTCCCATATTATGGCCACCACTGTAGCTGGTCAACCAAAAAGCTTTTCAACTTGAAGCCGAAAAGTAGGCATTGGAAATGGCTAAGCTTTTTTGCAAAAACTTATAGCTTTTCTGCTCAAAGCTCTGATGAAATGGAAAATTATAATATTTTGTTTAAATATGTTTTTCTAATAATTGTTTTTTATGATTATTTTTTAGGCCACGTTTGTTTGGATTTTGACTCGCTGGCCAGAGTTTGCCTTGAGGTAAGTTTTCGGGTACCACCCGGCGTATACTTGATAAGTGGTAGACCCATAAAATACCTGGTATTTTGATGTGGAAGAGGTAGGTTTCTTTGGTCCAACTAGGCGTATACTTGATATGGACTGATTTGGGTAATTTTTAAGAGGTTTTTTTGAAACAGTTTTTTAGGGCAATTAATCCTAATTAATTAAACATTTTATAAAAACTATTTATTAATTGTAAGATGGTTTTTAATTGGGTTCTACACTGCGTATACTTAATACACTGTCTGACTATCTTATAAAAACCTAAAAAATATCCATTATTTAATCTCAAAGCTATGATTTTTCATTTACTATTTTAACTATTTCAACAAAATTATTTATTTTAGTCACTTGCATAACATGTCACTTACACCTGTCGTCCAACTGACGGCAGACGCGAACAGGATTTAGAACTGCGAGCGTCTGTCAACTATTTTATTGGCCCGAAAGGTAGTTAGCCGGGTTCAGGGAACCCCAGTGCGTCACAAATCGCACCCAACAATCGCATCATGACTTGTCCAAAGAGTTTTTGGCGCTTGGGAGACTATGGCCAAAAATAGACGCTTCTCTCACTGGGTCCGAGCCCCTTGCTTGGATTTTGGCCCAAAGACTGGCTCGGGCCTGGGAGGAGGTGCAAGTGGCCGTCAAGTGCTTCCCACAGCGTTTCATTCATAAGATAATGTGATGGGTAAATAAGTGAGTGTGCCATCCGATAGATACATATGTTCTCTCTCTCGGGCCTCCAATATCCGATCCCCAATCGGCGATAGAGAGCCATGATGACGCAGCGGTTCGCTGGGGACCCGGAGATTGCGATACAAGTGAGATATTATTTTGAGGTAAACATCAGGGTGATTTACCCTACCAGCTATACCTCAGCTAACAAGCTGGTTATTAGCTCTAATATTTTCTAATTCTGTAGTGTCTGTGGTCAGGTTGGCCCACTCCCGTCACTACTGAACGGACGTTTCCGATCCGGGGTATTTCCGTTCCTAAAACTCTGTTTAATTCTCCGACTTGGCTTTGTTTTCCGGTTGCGTCAGCTGCTTTTGCAAAAAAAAATATTTAAAAAAAACCGAAAAAAGTTACGCCTCAGAGTTCGAGTTCTCCTGGGATTTGGAACTTATGTTTATCGGAAATGTTTGCCCGAACTCGTCGAAAATGCCTTTCGTTTACGTTTTTAGTTGAAAATTTCATAGTTCCTCAGACATTTGTGATTCCAAATTAATCGAAATAAATGGTAATTAGTTGATAGTTTTGTACGTCACAAGAAGTCCCTCTAAAGTTCTTAAGAATATTTATTTTTAAATTTAAAACAGAAATAAAATAATCAACAATTATCAGAATAATTAATTATTATATATTAATTTCAAAATATTTATTGTCAGCAGACTGGATAAGTCTATTTTTTTGTAAAAATATATTAAAATAAATAAAAATTTCTGTTCAGGTTCTAAAGTAGTTTTGTTTAAATATATAAAATATACATAAAAATAATAATACAAATTATACAAAAAATGTATAAAGTTAATTTTTATAAAATTAAATATTTTTAAAAAATAAATCAAATAAAAAATAAATAAAAAAGAGAGTGTGCACTCACCCTCGACTAAAGTTTCTTAAGATTCTTTATTTACATTACATCCTTTTTACATACATGGATGCGTATTTACATGCATATTTACATATGTAATAGCTATGATGTATGTCTGTAAGTCTCTATGTATAATTGCCACTCTTGCTGTCAACTGTACCGTTGCCTTGGCGACGCACCGGCTGCTGCAAGCTGTCCACCTGCACCCACGCCCTCATAGACACTCGCGGGGGGAAGCAGAATCCGCGAATTCACTTTGTTTTTTAATTAATTAACACTTGAAACGCCACTAACTAAGTAGATCTTTTAGTAGAAGATCCTAGTTAGGTGCCTCCCCCTTTTCTGCCACAAAAAGTGGCACACATTGCTGTTTTCTTTCGGCTAACGGCACAAACTCACACACAAGCAACAAAAAAGCAAAAAAAAGACACTCAGATTTCCTTTGTTTCCCCGTTATTTCACTTTTGAAACACTATTTCGACACTTGTATCTGTTAGATACAGATACAGGGCACACATATACGGGCACTATGCCCTTTTAAGGCAAGAAAAACGAAATTGCGGTTCTCTTGCGGCAAGCCACCAAAAAACACATAAAAAACATCACACCCGACCGATGGCACTTGTCCCTAGGATACTAGTTAGTACCTTCTACTCATAATACTTAGTCACTATTTAGTCACTGACTAGTTTAAAAATGGCAATTAACGGGAAACTAGACGCCACGAATCGCGAGATGAAGGACACTGATCTCAGTGGCCAGAGCAAGAAGAGGAAGAGAGCCGCGAGAATGGCGGAGGAGGAGGAGAGAGCGAAAAGCGTGGGAGAGCGGAGGATCGGGTGACGGTCACATTGTCCTGCACTTTGGCGCCAAGGGCGCAACTTTTGAATTTTTGATTGACGTTTCCTGATTAATTAATTATTAAGGAAGAATTTAGGACTCGGATTTTAATGGGGGCTTCTGGCTGGGCTCATAGTGAGTCCTGTGGAGAGCTTCTATGGGTCATTGAAAATCATTTTTGGATTTCAAAATTATATGTAATTAGTCAAACGATTTTGATGAATGACAGCCGCTATTGCATTATCTTACTATAAGAGTATTACGTAGGGCTCCATTATTCATTGACATTCCGAGGCCCGGTCCACGCCGGCGGAGACTGCGGCTTGGTGCCACGTCACACACGATCATTTCTAAAAAGGAGAACCAAGCAAACACAATACCAACAGCAACAACAAGAACGAAATACAAATTTTAATACCGCCTTAAAAAAAGATAAATATTAGATAGCGGAACTCCCTAGAGGACTGCCGTTAGGGGGGAGCTTAGTTAGCACCTCTGGGGGTGTGATAATTGGCGGCAAACAAAGCTCACATCGCTGGCGTTGCTTTTATTTTTTGCTTTTGCTCTTACTGGGTTAATATAACTTTTGATTTTAATTTTTTGAATTTTGTTTGGGTGGCAACAGAGGGCTTAAGAGGGCTTAAAGGATCAAGATATAGGCCAGGTAGGAGCTTAGCTTCATAAATGCCAGAGCTGTACTGTTTCTACCCATCCTTCCCGTAGCTCATTCTATATGACACCCATAAGATATAGCCATCCGATCCTAGTCGTTCCGACATATATAGAAAATAATGAAAATTTAAGAATGCATCCCAAATCTGACGTCGTTGGCTTTAAATCCGAGACGTCTAGACTGCCAGGACTGCCAGTCTAGACTACGTACTGACGTACTGACTGAAAAAAATTCATAAAAACCCAATTACGTAGAAATAAATTTATCAAAAGTCAGTAAAAACTTTTGGGCTCTTCCCAGTAAATGGGTAAAATCTCAATTTTGAAGAAATTGAGAGTTCTCATTGAAATTCAAAATCTTCAGGGAGCTGCCTTTAGGGAACTCTGTTTCCCAGACTCTCTCAGAACTTACGTCTTACTATAAAAAAAAACATTATTTTATTTTGAAATAAAAAGCGAGTCCCAGGAGATTTTTGCGCAGAATTTCCCGTCATAATGATGCGAAATATTTGCGAAACTTACATAAGAACTCTGGGTTGAGCTTAAGAGAGAGAAATAATTGAATTAGATATAGAAGAGTGTGATATTCCAAGGAATTTTTGTACTTATTTTGATTGGCTTTGTTTTTGTTGCAAGTCGAGTGTCTCTTATACCGAATGGGGCAGGTGACTTCCACCTGTAGTCCGTTTGGAGTCGACTTTGCCGTTTAGTTTCCACCACAAGCACGTGCAGGGCGCTCGATCGGAAATGCCTACGCAAAATCGCGTCACAAAGCTAGTCAGCAAAGCATTAAAAAAGCAAAGCACTAAAAAAGCAAAAAGCATCAAAGCAAAAAATTGAAAAAAAAAAAAAGAAACAACAAAATTCGATCCAGAATCATTGAAACTTGGATAGATTTTGTTAAAGGGTTTGTAGTTGAAATTAAAAGAAATTCAGCTTTCTTTTAATCATTTTTATTTAAAAATTAAAAATAAATAAAAGTATTACTGTAGAAAATCTTAAAAAAATGATTTTTTAAGCCAGTTTGAAGTTTATATATTTTTTTTTAATCCAAAAAGTCTAGAACTTGCCTAGTTCTAGATTATACAAAAAATGAGTTAGAAGCTTGGCAATGCTTAAAAAATAAATTTAAAAAAAAAATCCCTATTATGCCTGACAGAATCATAAAGTAACTAGGGTCTTTTTTGGCTTAGGGTATAAGAATCCAATGTGACATCCGTTTTGGGTTAAGAAGCGTGTGTGCATAAATTAGACAGGGCCGTGGAAGAGACTCTGCAACTCACTTTCTGCAAGACAGGAAGAAAACAAAAATCCGCACCCAAAGGCCACTTGCAAAAGATGGCAAAGGAAAGTGGCGAAAATATAAAGAAAATCAAAGAAAAGTGATTGGGAATCAGGAAAGAGTACAAAAGATAGAAGTACTTTTCAAAAAAATCTATAAATAATATTTATACATTTTTCATTAAAAATAAAAACAGGATATATGTAGAGAGTAAATAATTATTTGAAAATCGTCATCAAGAGATGCTCTTTGGAGATTTTGTTTGCCTTTTGCTTTTGCTTGAAGCAAGTGCTTTTGCTTTGCTTTTTTCATAATTTTTTGTTATTTTTTTTACTTAGTATCCAGTACTGAGTATTACGAATATATATCTGTGTGTGTGTGTGTAATGGCATTGGTGTGAGTCGGCACGCGCTGAGACGGGCCGCCGGCCGCTCGTGGGGCTTCGGCTTCTGATATCGCGGATCGCGTATAAAAAGTGTCGGCGTGCGCCCCAACTCCTCATTAACCGAAAGATCTCGCAGAGCTCGCACGCCAGCTCCCCCAGTCTGCCAGTCTCGACCTCAGACCTATCCCAATCCGCGAGTGCTTCAATATCCCATATATATTACTAAAATATATATCTAACAAATACCAAAGTTTAAAAACCAATTATTTATTAAAACAATAAACAAAAAACAAACAAACATGGCTG
Organism: Drosophila monieri; assembly: GCA_035047585.1. NCBI lineage: Eukaryota > Metazoa > Arthropoda > Insecta > Diptera > Drosophilidae > Drosophila > Drosophila monieri. Next base: position 4,325,911 of record JAWNPJ010000061.1, on the reverse strand, counting down.
CTAATAGGGAACAGCTTTTGGAGGAGCGTCTTCAGGCCCTGAGTCCCGACCAGGCCCAGACAGCCGTTACAGCCTGCGCTTCTGCCTCATCCCGCCAATTTGTTAGCCGCTTCCGTCTGGCGTGTAAGTTTTTCTTTCGGCCTCTGAATCACTTCCACCATAAATCCGCTTTATATCTGCGATATCTGTGGTTCCATATCTCTCCTGTATTATTTTTTTTTGGTGTCTGTGTCATCCGGTCATCTGACTTTGTAGCCAAGTTATCACAAAGCAATAGTTTTGGAGTAAAATATTAAAGAAATAGTTATTTTTAATAGCTATTGGGGGAGAGATCTTGAAGATTATTATTATTATTTTAATAATAATTTTATTTCATATTTTTTTATAGCTCCCAGCAGGTCCTGGCTCCTGGTTGGTGTCCTGCTTGCCTTCACAATCGCCGCCAGCTGGCCGACGGGGACTTCGGCACTGCCACGTAGTAGCCGCGGCTCGGAGCTGGTTCTCCACAAAAGGGGAGACGTCGCCAGTGAAGAGACATCACTGCCACACGTACGCTTGCCACACCGGCGACACTCCACCCCCCAACCGGTGAAGCGCTTTCGGAAGCACCGCCGCACCACCAGGGAACTGATACAGGTGATCTTCCCCACCACGCCGAGGACAGCGGAGGAGGAGATTGTGGAGCCCAGCTTCAGGAATATCTCCATGATCGGCACCTCCAACCGGGGAAAGTGTGCTCTGAAGATGTCGAACGCCCCGCTGAACGTCGCCCTGCTGAAGAACGCCTTCGATGTCGTCCAGGACACCAAGGAGGCCATCATCTGTCTCACCGACGAATGGGTAGGTTTTCATCATCATCTTGTCCTCCGAACAGTATCCCTAACTGATTTATTCCGATTTCAGTTGGACTACACTAGCAACAAGACCATGGAGCAGGCCCTGCACGAAACCAAACTGCATCGCTTGTACCTGGAGCATCCTCTCAAGAACGAGGTGGCCCAGGTGCAGTTCGTCGATAAGGAGTTCAAGTACCAAGGCAAGTTTGGCAACGCCGACCAGGAGATGCCCCGGATCCTAGCCGCCCTCAATGTCCTCGATGATTTCGTGAAGCACCTGAAGCTGACTGGAGAGTTTGCGTCCGCCTCCCGGGACTACACTCACAAGCACATCTCCGAGAAGGTCAGCCACAATGTGGTGAAGGCCCTGGAACTGTCGCACTTGGACGAGTGCGCCACACCGGACTACAAGTTCAATGAGAAGCATGCCACGCTGCAGTTCGCCGCCTACACCGAGACCATCAAGGTCCTGACCATCGTCGAGCACATCTACAGCCAATGGACGGAAAACTAAGAACTTCCAACTGGCAACTACCCAAAAAAACAAAAAAAATACAAACGACCATTGCAATCTCAAGCTGCTAGGCTAGGTAAACCCACCCAGACCCCCCACTCTTAGCATTAACTTATTTATTTAACTTATTATTCCACTCGAAAGAACAAAAAAAAAACCCAACGATTTATTTATTTCATAATCCACCCACCCCATCGCTTACATAATGCACTCTATTTATAAACATCCCCAAACGACGCATCACACATGTACTGCCTCGCAGGCTCGATAACTTATTAGTAATATTAAGGATAACCTTTTTTTTTTAAACTAGCTTCTATGCGAAAGAAACAAATATATTTATTATAACGAGCATTCAAAAAATGATGATGATTCTTTGGGCACACTATATAGGGGGGTCTTTAAGGTGACCAAACTTTTCAAATATACTTCTCAATGATTTTAAGCTATTTCTAGACAGTTTCAATGATTTTTTTTTAACCTCAAAGTGACTCAATTAATATTCATTTCACTTCACTTCTTACTGAATCATTGCGACTTTGATTTATAATTTCATTCAAAAATATTTCAAATTTCATAACAAAAATAATTACTAATAAAAATAAATAAACTTGTAGCTTCTTAAATATATTTTTCATAAAGAAAACTTTTAGATTAAATTATTTAGATTTTTATGAATTATAATATCAGCTGGTAATTAGCTTGTAGGCCTTTTTTTCTTTCGAATTTCTAATTAAAATCAATTTTTGTCGACTATTCCGATAAGACCCGATTTCTGGGACTTGTTTTGCTTCACAGATTTATAGATTGACTTTCTTGGACTTGTAATTCCACTTAAAACTCTTTTTTAAGATATTCATATTTTCTAGAAATTAAATAGCAAGTTTTGGGATATATTTTTAGATAAGCTTTATTTTTTTTTTTCATTTTGTTTTAATTTTGTGAATGGAATTTTTTGTTACAATTTATTTAGAGTGTTGAAACGTCACGAGTTGATAAATTTAATCAAAGAACCTTCAGGAAGTGAAGTTTTTGTCTTCGGTTTGACATTTTTATCTGCAGTTTTCCCCAAAGTCACTTTTCGTGGCGATAAAAAAATTATAAATTCATGTTCTTGGGTTTTTCAAACAAATGTCTCTCCGCTCCGCATTGAGTAATACAGTTCAGGTGTACACGAGACAGATAAAAAAATGTGTAATCTGTATGCGGATTTGCCCCGTCGAGTCCACACACACCCACAGTACTCCATAGATCGGAATCGAAATCAGTCATAGGTCGGAGATTCCATTTCTGTGGTGTGACTCGTACCGGTGCATTCGAATTTTGGGGCCACCCTGGAACTTGGCTAGACTGTGGGAGGGGTAATTTAAGCCACCCCAGTGACCCGTCGGGCATGAGATCGTTTATGGCTCGCGCCATCGGCGGGGCACGTTCCAATCGGAGGTTTCCAAGCATTTTCCACTCATTGAGAAAACCCCAAGTACCGCACTGTGGAGTGACTCATAGGCTCATTTGGCTAAAATATCGAGCAATAATGGCCGCGTGATCTTCTGTCACTGATTAATATACAGAAAGTATATACCTCCTATGTACTAATATATAAAAACTATTTAAAAAAAAAATTGTTTATATTTTTGACATATTGAGTTGCTTCTTAAGGGTTACTTTTACCGTTAACCACTTTACTGGCTTCTTATTTTTCTCCGTTTTTTTTTTAGGGGGTAATTCGATCAAGGGGGGCAGGGGGCGGGGGCAGAGGGGTGCCTGTTTCGCGTGGCAGCAACAAATGGCGTCAGTCCCCAGTAACTGTAAATTCCCCAACGAACCGCATTGAGTCAGCGGAGTAAAAAAACGTAGAAGAAACAGAAACATCCAAAGAGCAGTAGGGGGAGGAGAGGGCATTGCATTTTTATGAATGAAAATCCACTTCCACTCCATTTCATTAAAATTCTTCTGCTTCTTTGCTCAACAACCTGTTCTCTCTCTTTGCTTTTTTCCGGAGAGAACGAGGCATTTCAGCGGCAACCTGTTGCTTCACCAAACACAATCACACACCTTGCGCTCGAGTGGCTCTCTCACGGCTTTCTCTCTCTCTGTTGTGCGCTCTCTCTCTCGCGTTCTCTTCGAGCGTTATTTTCGGCCAACGATTGGCTGGCTATCTTCGGCAGTGTTCGTTTTGGGTCGAAAAGATGGCCAATCCCTGATGACTGCTGTGACACATGCTACTCCCACACACACGCAGGCACAGGTACTGGCAACTGGGGAGCCTACAAGGCCACGCCTTCAGAGGGTCCTGACATCCCCCAGGAATGGTAATGATGGTTTTGTTTTCAATGGAAAGTGAGAGTACTATAAAAAAGTAAAATAAATAGTTTTAAACTTAAAAAATTATAAAAAATATGTTAGCCTAATCTTTAAATTACTTGATTTTTAAATAAATTAATAGAATATAATGCAAATTTGGCTTTTTAGCTATTTTTATTTTGAGTTCTGTTGAGGTTTTTAATTTTAAGAAATATAATAAATTTTAAATTATTAATTTTTAAAAAAATATTGAAACTTGTAGAAAATATTGTATTATTAAATATTTTAAAATAATTTTATTTTTAATTTTATTTTATTGTTAATATATTTGTCTATTAAAAAATAAAAATAAATTGTTGAAAATATTTGTTTTTTTTTTTTTAAATCATGAAATTTTGAAGGTAAGGAAACTATATTTGACTTTAATTTTAGTTTATTGTTAAATATAAGCTATACATTTTAAATAATTAAATAATAATTATTCTTCTATAAATTGTTTTTTTTTATAGAAATATTTTTAGATTTCGTAATTCCTCCAAAACAAAGTCCTTCCTCTGACCATGAATACTTAATTTCCCTTGGAAACCAACAGTTGAGATCCTTGATCGAGTCATTACATCCTTTGAGATACCTCCTTAGAGATACAAAAAGTGCCGCAATCCCTACAGATCCTTATGCCAAGTCGGAAAATAAAGCCCATAACGAATGGCAATTGCAACGGCAATTGGGAAATCGGATTGGATCGAATGGATCGGAAAATAAACAAATAAGTAAATAAACAAATAAAGGAGCAAACAAGTAAAGAAGGACCTAACTAACCGTTTAAGTTACAGGAGCAGTTCCGAGATTAAAGAATGCGAGGAATGGCCGGGGGATTGGATGATAAAGCGACCGATTTTACGCTTAATCAAAAAACATCAAAACAACTCTCGGGCTCGCAGCTCACACCTTCCTTTCTATTCTTCGTCCTTTGCGTCCGAAAAGGATGCGACGTCGGTAGGTAGGTAGGCGAGGAGGCGAGGTCCTGGACACTGGTCCTGGTCCTAAGCAGCGTGTAATGATGCCTATATCTTCTTCTTCTTCTTTACCGTCCATATCCTTGCGGCTGTCGGTTAACCTTCAAGTCGAGGCTCGAGGATCGAGAATCGAGGTTGCTCGGTTCGGTTTCGACTTCGGTGTGTTGGATTTTTGGTTTTTGTGTTACGCTGGCCGGCAATTAAAGCGTATCCTTCGGCATTCGTTACGCCGCTAAAAAATTACACCATGACAGGACACAATAGCGGGCATTGAAATGTGCAAAAGGACCTCACCGAACAGCTCAATTCTGTTTAGCAAAATAAATATTTTTGTTGTCCAGAACGAATTGCAAGTAAAACAGGAGGGGCGGGGGCCCTAGGTCCTGCATATCCTGCACGGGGAGAGTGGATAGGCAGAGGAGGTGGAGGGGGTACACGGAGGTGTGTGGATATCCCGTTGTGCCTCGTGTGTGTACCGACAGCAGCAGCAGGAGCTCATCAATGCAATAATCGTGTCCATCTACACAGGATACAACACAAGGATAAAGATGTTACTTTGGGTGCGAATTGTATTCGAGTTTTTTTTCTCTTCTTCGTCCTTTTTATATGGACATCTTTATATTTCTTTTTTCTTTGGATGCCGCCTGTTTTTATTTTCTCTCGATTCCCAAAGGACTCACAATAGGTTACACGGTGTGCCACCTTGATATATGTTCTGTGCTATGTGTCCTGGTGGGGGGGTCCTGCCAAAATGGGAATCCGACCATCGTACATCGAGCATCTCGGGTGGCGCGCGGCAAAAATCAAGGAGTGTGTCCCTGCTGTGCGACACGTCCTGCAGCTTCCTTACGGTTACACGCAAAAAAGGTCATACTCTGTTGCTCTCCTAGTCCTGGCCATACTCGGTCCTCACTGTCCGCTCTGTCCCACCCCACTCGGTCCACTATCTGACCATCTTACAGCTGTTCTGGGTCCTGTTGGTCCTTTTTGGACACAATGCCAACATAATTCCACACAAAGCCGGCCAAAAGGCAACTCTTGATTTAATTAGCCCGTCAATTGTGCAAGCCCTCACTTACAGGACCAACAAGGACAACAACAAATAAATAAATCAGTGGGCACATACTACACATACCCTGTAGAGGCAGGCAGCTACCCAGCACCACCCATACCATCCATAAATTTTAAGCCGCCTGGATTTAGTTTGACATTTGCCCAGGTACTTGGCTCCTTGGGACCTCTATAAAACTTTTCTAGGCCAGCTTATGGCGGGTTTTCATAAAACACATACACTTCTAGGCCCTAAAGTGCTTGAGGTATTCCATAAATACGAAAAATCTACGAGTTTGGCTTTAGTTTCAAAAATAAAAGGAAAGAGTTAAGGTGATTTTTTGAAGAAACATAAATATTTCGATCTAAAAAGGGAGGTTTGTGGGGAATAATATAACAAATATTATAAATATTATAATTTAAAGGGAATTGTAATATTTTATAGAAAGCATAACATAAAGATATTATTTTTTAGTAAAATAAAATATAAAGTTTTAGTTTAAGAGTCTTATTATATTCTGGAATTGTAATATTTTATAGACAACTATCTGTATTTAAATAAAGGATAAAATAGAGATAGTATTTGTAAGTAAAATATAAAATATTTAAAGTATAAAGTGCTATTTTTAAGAGTCATATTATGGTATAGCATTGTATTATTTCAAATAGAATTATCAGATATATTTAAGTACATATATAGAGCGTGATATAGGGCGTTTATTGAAAGCTAAACCCCTTTTTAAACTTAAAGACTTTCAAGATATAAAGTTTAGAAGAAATATGTTTCATGAAAAGCCAAGTGTCATCCTTTAAATGTATAAACCTTTAAAATAATGTAAAATATGTAACAATTGTATGGCATATTCTACTATTATATTTTTAATTTTAAATAATGTTTAAATTATGAAATATAATATAATCCAATAACATCTCTAACTATTCAAATCACAAGGACTTAGTATTAAGAATAAATCATATTTAAATATTAAAATGTATGAAGAAATTGTAAAAATAAAATAAAATAAAAATATTATTTTTAAAAAATAAACTTCCAGAACATAAAAGTGCCATATAGAGTCTTCTGGAAGCCTACGAGACCCCACAAGCCACTTACCTGATTTGAATGTCAGGATATGATATTTTATCCTTGGCCGGGAGGGGTGATTGGGTCAGTTCAAGGTCAAGAGGGACCGAGAGGGCTTGATCCTGGCTACGCGAGGGCTGGAAAGAGAAGGCTGGCAGCCTTTTTGTGGGAGGGGTGGGGAAGAGGGCCTATAAAATATTGGACCCCAGGTAGCTTTCCCACTCTCACCACCACTCTCTCTCTCTCTCCGGCCGAGTGCTCTCTCTTTGGGCCTTTTCTTCGCCTACCTCGCTCTCGGCGGCTTTGAGTGAGTGGCCCGGATTGGACGATTGGGAAAATGGAGTCTCGGCCCGGGCCAAAAGGAGCAAAAGGGATGGAGCGAGTGAGCTCCTTTATCAGGTAGGCGATCGTTTCTAGGCAGCAGGTGCCAAAGTTAGAGGGAGAGAGAGCGAGAGCATTGGGACGGGCTGGGAGGATCTGTTTGGGCGGGGGTAAACGAGATGGCAGATCTTCGGCTGCGGTGCCCTTTTTGTTGTTGTATGTCTTTATGGCATTTGGACCATGGTTTTGTGGACCGCCGACGCTCGTGCAGCGACGCCGGCAGCGACTGAACCGAGCTCGGGCGATCGCCTCAGTTTCAGTTTCAATTTCAATCCGAGTTCAGTTCAGTTTCGACGCTTTTCGTCTTTCGGCGCCGCACCAGCAACAGCTCCGCCACGAAACAATCGAAATCGGAGTAGCATAGGAGTATATCGGAAATCGCCGGATCCATTCATTCCACCGACCGACCGACCGATCTCTCATTAAAGAAAGCTGGTCGAATCCAGCCCAACTCTTGGTTCAGTTCGGTTTCACACTCGGATGCGAGCAGTACTCTCCGCGTACTCTTCCCAACAAAATCAATAAAAACTAATTCTATAAAATTAACTAACTCCAAACCAAAGTTACAAATCGACAAAACATTTTTTTCAAGTGTGGTGTTTCAAATCAAAGTGATCTATAAATTATATACAAAAAACTAACTATTTTGGATTAACGCCAAGGATTGGAAGGAGAATCCTTGCCCTCATCTTTATAATTCATCGATTATGCGGTGTGTGTATTATTTTTAATTAAATAATAATTATAAGCTTTTTAAAACATAAAGACTATTAAGGATTCCAAAAATAAAATTATAATCTTTTTATTTTGTTAATTATTAAAATTTAACAATTACATCTTTTTTAATACAAGATTTGATATCTGAGAAGAAATATTTAATAGAGATTTTAGGACTTAGGATAGAATCCTTTATGAATTTTTTTTGTGTTTTGTTTGGAGCTCAGGCTACTCTCGAGTTTAGTGTCTAAATTAACAAGTTTTCCCCCTTCAAAAAACATACACTCATATTATATTTTATTAATATCTCGCCCTGGAAAAGACAAAACCAATAAAAAAAAGCGAACAAAAAGCAGCAAAACCAAAAACGCAGAGAAAATGTTAAAAAAATTAAACAAAATTGCACAAACTGTCGCACGGTTGCAGTTGCATTCATCATTGTTGCATTAAGCTTTGGCCAGCCCCCGAGTGGTGGAAGAAGATCAAAATAAAAAAGCCAAAAAAAAAAATAGTCAATTTTGTGAAGAAAATTTCTAGAAGGCAGGTCCTTGTCGAGTCCAAGAAAACGCAAGTCCAAGTCAGTCAATCAAGTCATATCCTTTTTCTTTTTTCTTTTTGGAAGAATCAAGTCTGAAGAATTTCGTCTCTTTCCCTCAACCAGCTATCCATAACTTTCGTTCATCATCCGCCATCTCTCTCTCTCTCTAGCTAGCTAGAGGAAAACTTTCTCTCCGGACTCTCTTGATCCTGTCATCCGTTTTCATTCATAATTATTATTAATTATTGATTATTTAGTTTTGGAATCCTGTGTCGAGAAGAAAAAAGCTGTTTTTTATGAATTGGTTTTTGGGAATTGGAATTGAATATATCTATAATATAACTCTCTATATATATTTTTTGGATCAGTTGGTTGGCAGCGAGCTGCGACCAAAGCTAAAGACGGCAAAACGGCAGCCGGCAACGGAAACGGAAACGCCACACCGGGCGGACGAAGAGGAGAAGGAGATAAAGGCAGACGCGGACTAGGAGACCGGCAAGGAGGAAGCGGAGGTTCAGTTGGAGATGCGGCTATGGTCCTGTTGCTTCTAATCGTTATCCTGCTAACCGCTCAGTTGCCACAATTGGCGGAATCGCGCACCACCACCATCACCACCACCAATAATGGCCTAACGGAACCATCAACAGCGACTAATATTAGTACAAGTACTAACGCCACGCCCGCCAACATCCCCTCCAGCATCAGCATCATTAGCTCCATCATTAGTTCCAGTTCCAGTTCGAGTTCTAGTTCGAGTTCCAGTTCCAGTCAAAGTCCAAGGAAACGCCACCGGAAACGGAACAGCAACTGGATCGATTATCGAAACTTTAATGAGAGCACCACCGCCCTGGAGTGGGTGAATCCTTGTGCCGGCAACTATCATCCTTCGGCTGGTAATCGTCGTCATCGTCAGCGTTCCAGGCAGGTGGGTGTCTTCTTCTTTTTTTGTTTCTAAAAAACTACTTTTTCTAAAAAAGCCTTTTTATTTTAATAATTTTTTATTACTTTTTCTTAATCTAAATATTATTTTTTTCTATTTTCTTTGTAGAGATTCAATCAGTTGAAGCATCACGCCTTCAGTGAATATCGCACCTTGAACAGCTCGCAGGACTCGGCTATTGATATTCGTAATATGAACATGTGGTCCTTGCACACACACAACTACAAGTTTCTGCCCAAGCTTAAGCCCAACTCTACGGTAAGTTTTTCCGTAAAAAAATATTTATTCTTTAAAAATATTTAAGTTTTGGGGAAAGAAAAAGTGAGAAAATAGGTTGAATAGGGTTTTCAGAACAATAGAATTTTAAAAATAGATTTTTTGAAAACTTTATGGAAAAAGTCTATTAAAATTTTTCTATATTTTTTTTTTAATCTTTATTTTCTAATATAATTAATATTATACTCAATGATAGCTTTTTGGGACTAGTATTTTTAGGAACTATTCTATAATTCTATATAGGACTTATAGGCCATGTTCTATAGTTTAAAAAATTAAAAAAAATAGAATTATATAACTTTTTAACATATTTTTTTATTTAAAAAATTAATAAATTCTTTGAAATTTTTATTGAAAGCCTGAAAGATTTTTTTAAACCTATTTTTTATGGAAATATGACTAAAAAGACTCTCTAATTTCTTCTTATTTAAAGTTATTTGACTTTTAATATATTTTTTTAAAACTTTATACTAATGTTAAATATTTATATTTTTTTTCTCAATTTTTTTTAGATTGCTCTGAAGCGCTGGTACCGCAACATGCAAACGTACGTGGCCAGCTTCGCGTACCTGCGCCGGCTGCAGATCCGTTGGGATCAGCGGTCCATCACAAGGGAGTCGCGCACCGCCCGCGAGCTGCGCGAGCTGCTTTTGAGTTCGCGGCGCATCCTCTGCGAGTTGGAGACCGCCGTCAACCAGACGCAGAGTCCGCGGCAGAGGCAGAAGCAGCGGCGCAGTGGCGTTGCGGCGGTGCCGGTGGCGACCGTGACACATGATGTTGTTAATGCCACGCCCACAACAAATCGAAATAGTCCTGTTAGTGTTACGTCCACCCACCAACAACAAAAACAAGATGAACTAGAGAAACTGCCACAAATATCACGTCTCGAGATGAACAAACGTTTGAAATTGCGTTCAAAAATGTCGTACGACGGCTCCGGCGGAGATCCTGCCGCAGGAGCCTTGAGTGAAGCGGATGCGATCGATATGCGTTTTGTGAAGCATCATTATTATGATTTTCTGCGCACCATGTGGCAGCTATTGCGTCGTGATGGCAAAATGGAGAGGAGGCGTCACCAGCGTCGTCAGCAGCAGCAGCGCCAGCAGCGGAAGCAGAAGAAACTGCAGCAGCAGCAGCAATTGAAGAAATCTTCTCAAGAATGGCAGAATAGTTCAGCATTAATGGAGAATCGTAAGGAGTTTAATGAGGTGTCGAAGCCGGCGCAGGATACGCAGGATATGCTGGTTATGCGGGGGGCGGGTGTGGGGCGGGTGGCTGGATCGGTGGCGCCACAAAAGCGTGGCGGCGGCGGCGGCGGTGGGGGTAGGCGTGGCAAGCGGCAGTCGAGAGGTGCACGCGTGCAGCGCACGTGAGGCGCCCACCCTACCACCTACCACCCACCATCCCCCCCCACCCCCTGCACGTACCCACGCCCCTGTCCCGCCCCTTAATTTAACCGTTAATCGATCAATCGTAGCTTAAGTAAATTATTTGATTGCCAGCACAAAAAATCATTATCTAATTATTATTATTTTTTTTTTAAACAAGACACACATTCCAACAAGTATTTATTGAATATTTAGACGTAAGAAGAAGAAGCTTAATTTTAAAAACAATTCTTAAAAGTAGCAGTTGCCGGTTCTAGTCACATAAGAGCAACCGCACCTCCTTCACCCCCTCCCGCCACCCCTCGCAAAAGAAAGTATTACTTAACCCCCACTCCCCCCACGCCCCCCACTCACCAATTATGTGACCCTTAGTTTTATGCATTTTCTACTATTTCTAAGACAATATTTTTATAATTTTTAATTTAAAAAGTAAGATTTTTTTGTGTAGCCTTACGTTTGAATATCTGTGATATAGTGCTTGATCTAATTGTACAGTGAACCCTCGAGATAGTGTAAGCGACCGCCCTAGAAATCGATTTTCGTATTTATAGACCCATTGTAGTCTAGTATATATATATTCCAGTATATATAGATATAGATCTAGAAACAGGCAGCAGCCGGAGCAGCAACTGAAATAAAGCAAACAATAAAAACTGAAGCGAAATTTCAAAAAATAAATAATTCCATTTTTTATTTTAAAATGGGGATAAAAAAACTCAAAAAAGTGGGGCTTACTTTTCAGGAATTAAAAAAAAAATACCTCTAAGGTGAAAATATTATTTTTGAGTTTCAAAAAACTGAATTTTTAGAAACTATATTAAAAAACTCTTTAAAAAAAGGGGGTTTAAAGTATCTTTTTGTATTTTCTTTAAAAAATTTATGATATATAAGATATATCTTTATATAAATAAAAAGATTTTAAAATATTTATAAATATTTTAGACATGGTTTTCAAAATTTTCAAAAATAAGATTTCAAAAGTTCGATTTTTATGTTTTTTATTTTTTTCCTAATTTAATAAACAAATGTTAGTCTTAAATCTTTCAGACAAAAGTCAAGAATTTGAAAAGGAAATCAAATATAATATAAAAAGATTTAATTAATAACTGGTCTTACCCCTTAATTTTTAACCAAAAATTTTAAGGACAAGCGGACAGTGAAGCGGACACTTCCCAACCAACACCTTTCAATAGCTGCCCCTTAGGTTTGATTTATTTAATGATATCCCCCTCTGAATGATATCCCCCTCTGAATTTTCGATGAAACCTTGACCCACTTCTAGATGTAGTCCCCCCCTACTGATTCTCTGTTGTTGTTGTTGGTTGGAAGCCATAAACTCCACCGACGCTTCGGGTTTTATGATCTCCAGCGGCGCCAAACTATTAGCACATCGCACCTGTTTCTTTCTTTCTTTTAATGAAGCCCCCCCTCCTTCCAGCACCTGGTGGGCAGGGCCTGCTCTAAGACTATACTACAGGTAGATTAATCCGAAACCAAAGCAATCCAATCCAATTCAATCCAAAGGCCAGAAAACCACAAAGGCCAATGAATGGAACGGAGGGGCAGACGATCAATGAAGTCTGGGCTGATCAATGAAAGTTCTTGGTCCAAAAGCCGGGTTTATGTTCGAGTTTATATTTTGGACGTAATATCCGTAAGTCCACTGTGTCCGTGTGTCCGTTTGTCCGTCTGTCCGTCTGTCCGCTAGTGTACGCTACAGTCCTCTTTAAAGTATCAGACATCTTTGGGGTGATCATCGGTAAGATGATCTATCGTTTATCCTTGGTGTTAACTAAAACACGACCGACACTTGTCTCCAAGTCCTCGAGTCCTGAGAGCACTTCGAGTCCATGTCCTTAAGGTACTTGTCGCCTTAGTCCTTTTGTTTTTGAAAGCGGATTTAGGCAAATTTACTTTTTAATGCCTTGGCTTATTGCCGAGCTTGCAAGTCCAGGGTGAGCAGGTCCTGGGATTATCGACACGAACGGAAGCTGAACCGACACAAAGGTGTCCTTTTGTGTAATCGCAAAAAGGACTCGCCAGGCCACTCTGTTGACATGCAAATGGATTAGCACGAGACATTTGAGCAAAATATATGGAATATTAAGCCGTTTATTGATTGCAATCGATCGACTAAAAGGAAGTCTTTAAGCCTCACTCTCTTTTTTTGTTATCCTTCGAGCGTGTATGTATATCCTTCGTGTCAAGTGTGTGTGTGTTTTGAGCCCTTTTTGGGTAAAGTAGGTGTTGTTATGTTTTTAGCTGTCATAAATATTGTAAAACTCGGTAAATATTTAAACAGCGTGCACAATGAAGGCAAAATGCCAACCAAAGAGGCTCGATTCTGTCCGACATTCTCTATTGTCCTTTGGCCCGGCCTGGCCCGTTTCCATAACGGTGGTTTTTCAAAATATTACTAATATTACTTTTTTCCCTGTCGTCCAATATCCTGTCGGCTACCTGCGTGCCATTGCCAGTGTCCTGAAATTTGAATATTGTAAGTAGTTGTGTCGGGATTAAGAATATTTAATAACCCATCATTTTCCGAGAGGAGACTGACGACTTTCTCTCTCTCTCTCCTCGTATTGCTCTCGGCTCCCAAATAACTGCATTTCTTTTCAGGTCCTTTTGTCCTTTTTGGCCACTTTTTTTCCGGGCCATTGTCCTTTGGGCCATTTGCGCTTCTTTTTATGTTGTCTTTCCAAACCAAGAAATTTCCAATCTCCTTCTCTCATTTTTTTTTTTGGTTTTTTATTGTCCTGCGGATCGGCGACACCTTCCAGGAATGCCGTGTCCTGTCGGCCCTTTTCGTCCTGTCCATGTCCCTTGGCCCGTCCAGGACTTACGCTTTCGGTTTCTATTTTGATGGAATCTCGAAATCTCTCGAAATCTGATTTAATTATTATAATTATTATTAATTATATGCCTTTTATTTTTATTTATTTAAAAATTTCCATTTCCTTTTCCTTAAAAATATGACCTAAAAAGTATAATTTTTTTGTTAAAGTATGATTATATTATTTATGATTTTCTCTTTTTAATTCAATGGCAGTTCCCACGGGGCTTTCCCAAAAATATCGCCTATCTCTCTGATAATCTTAATAAACCATAATTTCCCATTGTTTTCTGGCTCTGAATGATTTAATTTAAAGGGGAATACCACTTCTATTTTTGTATATAATTTTTTAAATTTATTTAGTCAAGCTCTGCCTTCTAGAATTCTTTCGGAAAAGAGAACCTTTGTTTAGAAATCGTTCCAGATGTCATCGTGGCTCCTTAAAAATCCATTCTGCTGGCAAACAAAAAAGGCCATAAATCCCCATTTGGTTTCAATTTTCAAGCCATTAGAGCTCCATGGGGCTCTCTATGCGGAGGCTCCCCCTGGTACACCCCCCTCCCATGGACTGACCCTGTCAATTAGCCGGCCCGGCAATTGAGTTTCGATTTGTTTACAAAGCGATTCAATTAATTTGTCAAATTGGTCGTGTGATTTGCATTTCAAAGCGTTCGTATTTCAATATATATTTTTTTTCACATTTTTTTTCTGTGTTTTTTGTTTATTTTTATCGCCACTGGAGCTGATGTTTCTGCCACTGCTTCTGTTGTTGTTATTGTTTATTTTCATAATTTTTTTTATGATTATGTTTTTTAAAGTTGTTATTATTTACGTTGCCGGATGGCTTTTTTTTGTTGAATTTCTTGTTTTCTGAAGAGCTTTAAAAGGCTTTCCCCATTAATTAGTTATCCCACTGAAGGTCTAATGACAAAAATAAATGATTTCATAAATTTCTAAAAGACTTAAAAGTATTTTATTTAATGGCTTACTGATATTCTAGTAAATTACTCAATAAATTGCCAAAAAAAATAGGGCAAATGAATTATTTAAGCCTAAAAATTCATATTTCAACCAGAAAAAAAACCCTCTACTTCTGTTCTAATTAAAGCCTTTAAATAATACTTCACACAAGCCAAATACTAAAGCCATGACTCGCATAGTACTCTCTGGTGGGGTCTCTTAATTATATAATTTGTGAGCTTGTCTGGCGGGACATATCTTGTTTTTATTAGCATACACTTTAATGGCCATTTATGTAATCTCATAGAGTGTCTTGGATATAAATCTTAAAGTCTTGCCGTCTTGGAGTTCTCAGCCCTTTTTTTTCCTGCATTTTTTTTCTTCTTATATATATGTATGTACATATATGTATATATATATATGTAGTGTTTTGTTGTTGGGTCTCAGACAGGCCTAACAAATTTTGCGTATGACTTAATAAACATGTCGTTGAACTGTCGCCGTGGTTTTTATGAGTTTTTTTAGTTTATTTCATTTTCGGTGTTGAGCACCTCGACAAACGCTTTTTAATTGTTTTAATTTTTGTTTTGTTATTCTTTAGTTTTTCAGATTTTTTGGTTTTTTTTTTGTTTTTTGTAAACTCCGCTTCTGTGCACATTGAACTTGAGCCGACGGAAAAGAAATAAAAGCCGCCACAGCCAGCACAAAATTTTAATTGCCATGAGTAATATTTTATTACACTTTGACACTGAAAGAAAAGTGGAGAACAGAGGTGAGAAAAATAAAAGAAAAAAAAATAAGGAAAATCCGGAAAAAACAAAGCCGAATAGATAAATACTCTACAAAAAATGCAGCATAAATATTCTTATCTGCGAGTAAGAGAGATGGGAATACAGAAGCCTTTAGAGAAAGAGAGGCACGATTGTGGCAACTAACTTAAGTAGCGGTAGCAAAAGGCTACTAACATGTTTATGCTACTTTTATGAGGTGGCAATAAAATCGAACCAAGTACGAAAATAAAAATAAAAACTCGAAATTGTAAAGGCAACACAGAGGCCAGTACCAGTACTAGTAGTCCTCTACCTGTCCCTTACCATCACATTCAGTCGGACTCTTTCGCACACACATTTCTGCCTTTGTGTGGAAGGAGAGAAGGTTCAGGACACAAAACACAATGACTTCATCGATTTATAGCGGTCACGAGTGTGTCTGGGGACCTCTACTGGCTTCTCGGTTTTGGTTTTTGGTTTTCAGTTTTTCGGTTTTTCGGTTATACGTATATATGTATATAGATTTGTATATATAGTACTGGACATGGACATGGACATGGGCATGGACATGGACGACTTGAGCTGGTAGTGCCGTTTTTATGATTATATTGTTTTGCATTTTGCACACACACAGGCACACACACTCCTGCGACAGAGAGGTCCTGCCAGACGACAAACCGACTGGCGGACAAACGGACTGACGGACAGACTTGTGCATACGTGCATATGGGATTAGGTTCTAGGATGATGGCTATTCAAAACTCGAAAAATACACTAAACTCGAAAACTGGAACTGGAAGCTGAGAACCCAGAGTAGCCAAGCACTGAGACCTCAAGAAGTGGAAACTGAAAAAGTTGCTTGAACATTTCCAGGAAGCCACGGAATAACTCGCGCCTCTCATCCTGCCATGCGTTTTTATGGTTTGTCGTCATAATCACCGGCACAGCATCTCGTTTAAGGGAGCTCTCCCTTTACCTTTTACCTTTTACCGCTTTTACCGCCACCCCGCGCCTCACCTTTCTCTCTGTCCGTAGTGTCCGCACTGTCCGCCACTGTCCGCCTCTGTCCGCTTTGCTTTTGCGCCACTGACACACTCACATTCGAAATAAAAAAGAATAAAAAACGAAGGCGGCGACTTGTCACTTGATTTATGCAACCTGGCGAACGTGACTCGCCGAACCCTACCCTACCCCCTGGCCACCCCTCACACCCACCTGCCCTGCCTCCCCCCTGGTATCCACCGGTTAGACATAACGGTTGAAAGTCAATAAGATCTCAAAACGCATTCATTTGCATTTCGACAAGTCTGTAAGAATTAAAAATAATCCTCCCAGGGATTAATTATAGAGGCTTAAGAACAAGGAATGATTAAGGATTCAGTTTTAAAGGATGAGTTTAAGAGCCTTATGGGATATATTACATAATTCTTCCAATAAATCTGGGTTTTGAAAGGTTTTCAGGAACAATTAAGCTTCTTGAGTTATTACATAAGGTTTCAATCACCGAAATATATACAAAATTAAATTTTAATTAAAGTTTTTAAACTTAAACTTGATTGCCTTATGGATTTTGGTTAAAATTTCTAAAATAAAAGATAAAGTTTCTTGAATGAAAACACTTTCAAAATAAACAATTTGAAACCAAAGACCAGCAACCAGATCAGCCAACTATATAGATACTTCAGAGACTAAAGATACGCTTATCAATAATTCAAAACTTAATCCCCTCGCGCTAAGCTTTCTGCAGGAAAAGTTGAAGAAAAGTTGGAAAACTTTTACTTTTACTTTAAAAAATGAATGAAATAATCGGGAGACGTCGATCAAAAATTCAAAAGTAGCGCCCTTGGCGCCAAAGTGCAGGACAATGTGACCGTCACCCGATCCTCCGCTCTCCCACGCTTTTCGCTCTCTCCTCCTCCTCCGCCATTCTCGCGGCTCTCTTCCTCTTCTTGCTCTGGCCACTGAGATCAGTGTCCTTCATCTCGCGATTCGTGGCGTCTAGTTTCCCGTTAATTGCCATTTTTTTAACTAGTCAGTGACTAAATAGTGACTAAGTATCATGAGTAGAAGGTACTAACTAGTATCCTAACGGGCATCCTCGAGTCAAAGTGATTTCTGTGCAAAGACAAGTGTCATCGGTCGGGTGTGATGTTTTTTATGTGTTTTTTGGTGGCATGCCGCAAGAGAACCGCAATTTCGTTTTTCTTGCCTTAAAAGGGCATAGTGCCCGTATATGTGTGCTCTGTATCTGTATCTAACAGATACAAGTGTCGAAATAGTGTTTCAAAAGTGAAATAACGGGGAAACAAAGGAAATCTGAGTGTCTTTTTTTGCTTTTTTGTTTCTTGTGTGTGAGTTTGTGCCGTTGGCCGAAAGAAAACCGCAATGTGTGCCGCTTTTTGTGGCAGAAAAGGGGGAGGCACCTAACTAGGATCTTCTACTAAAAGATCTACTTAGTTAGTGGCGTTTTAAGTGTTAATTAATTAAAAAACAAAGTGAATTCGCGGATTCTGCTTCCCCCCTCCCCGCGAGTGTCTATGAGGGCCTGGGTGTGGTGGACAGCTTGCAGCAGCCGGTGCGTCGCCAAGGCAACGGTACAGTTGGCAGCAAGAGTGGCAATTATACATAGAGACTTACAGACATACATATGTATGTAAATAAGCCTGTACATATGTCTTATGTAAAAAGGAGTAGAGTATCTAAGTATCTACATACAAACAAATCTAAGAAGTCAAAGGAGGTACAGTGGCGGGTAAGTGGCATGATTTAATTAATTGATTTTTAATTAATTTATATATTTTATACATTTTTTTTATATTTTATATTTTATACTTAACTTTTTTAATTAAAACCTTTCTATTTAGTAGTTGCTAATTTATAAATTGTTTTAATTGCAAAAACTAAAAAAGTAAAAAATATTTAATTATTTTTGTTTGTTAAAAATCTTTATTTTATATACTTTTTATTATATATATATATTTATTTTTAATATATTTAATTATCTATCATATCTACTACAATATGCCCTTAAAAAAAGCTTTAAATTCTGAAAAGTGTAAATATTTTTAAGTTTAAACTTTGAGCTTAAAGCTCAAGGGTTTTTTATTTATATTTTTTTAAAAGTCTATTGAACACTAATGGATAATATTTAAGCTTCTCCCTGAAAACGCTCCAGTCTTCTCGACTCCACGCTGCTAGAATCTAGATACTCTATTGCGGGAAGAGTATCCAAGTATCGGTTACTCTATATCGTGTATTATCCTAAAAAAAAACCTGGAAAATATGTGAAAAGTGTGGAATTTGTTATAATTTGTTATTAACACGGCCATCACTCATTGTTGGATCTATTTGTTGGCCGTCCATTGGAATGTCAATTGGGGCCTCTATTCTCTATTCTCAAAAAAAAAAAAAGAATTGAAAAGACACTTTAATCAGGAATCAAAAAAAAAAAAAAAAAAGAGCCACAAAATAGAGCAAATGGGATTGAGATTCAGATTCAGATTCAGATTTTTTGGATTCAGAATTCTGAATGCTGATTCTTCTTCCTCCGCGTCATCGTGTCTTCAGTGCTCCTCCTTCTTTCTTCTGTCTTTTTTTTTGTTGTAATATTTTTTTTTTATTCTTTAATTCTTTATTTTTTTTTTTTGATTTGTGTGTGTGGTGCTGCACAAACAAGGCGCAACACTTGACAATGACACAAAGCGTCAACTTTGGCGGCAACACCGGGTTGCACTTGCTGCGCCCATGCCGGCGGGCAGGCAGGAGGGGGGGACTACCTTCGTAAAGGTTAAGGAATGGGATTTAAGATGAGCCTGAACCGAAACTGGGCGCAACTCTGTGGCAGATCAAAGCAAGAGTGCCTCAATAATGATAATCATCGCGATCATGATGAGCGACTGTCGTCTTAACAGATCTTCTGCTGCACAAATTCTGACAAGTAAAATAATAAATTTTTCTATATCATCTCTCTCGCAGGCTCGCTTCTCTATGTCTGCCTCCTTCTAGCTACCCATCTCTCTCCGCCCCATCACCAGCTATCTCTTTCCATTGCATAGAGGAGCTCATAATGTGGGACACATTTAATACTGATTTTTCAGATTCTTTTTTTTTCTTTTGTACCCTTTTTGAAGGACCCTCAATCAACCCAATCTCCATCTCCGGCTAACCAGGGGCGGAGTGCACTGTCAAGGGGGTGGGGGTGGGAAGCAGCTACGCGGCATAGGGTAGGGGGTAACTGTCGGCACTTGGTGAAAATATTTGTTGTACGCCTCGTTGAACTTGATTTACTTTTTCTTTGGTTATTATTTTTTATGATACTCTTTTTTACAGGGTATTTCGTTTTTTTTTTTTTTTTTTAATTTTTATTCAAAAATCAAAGTTAGGGATGATTTTTATTATTTTTTTTTTTAGTTGTCTTGTATTTTATATTTTTTATTGAAGGATTTCTTGACTTTTTTAGCATATTTCTTTGTCCGCATGTCCGTTTGTCCGCTAATTTGTTTAAATTTTTATTTTTCATTTTTTTTAATGTTTTTTTTTTTTTTATATTCTCTGTTTTCTAGTTATTTCTTTCAATATTTGTATAATTTTTACAATTTTATATAATTTCTTTAATTTTATATTATTTTTTTTTGTATGTAGGGTATTTATGCTTCGCTATCTTTTATATTAGAGCCCCCCTTTTTTTTATTGCTGATTGTTTTGAAGAGTGAGAAAATTTTTCAGAGGCAAGCGGCTTAGAAGAAGTTTTTTTTTTTATCCGAGGATTAGCTCCAGCTTGGGAATAATATTCAATTTGTTAAGTTTTTTGATTATTTTTTTAAGTGTATTTATTTATTATGATTTTTAAATGTAAATTTTAATATTTACTATTTTCTATATTTTTTTCTATTTATTTTTTATATATTTTTTATTTTTTTTTTGCATTTGAATCTTAAAAGTGGAATGTCTTTTTTAATGCCATTTTTTGTGAATAAACCTTTTGACTTTGGCAGTTCTCCCCTCTCCCCTGCCACTTCCTCTACCCTCAGACTTTGCTCTTTTTAATTTCCTTCTTTTTTTTTTTTATTTTTTTTTCTGTCACAACAAAAAATCGCACCGCACGCGTTCAAAAAAGGTTTGTGTATTTGCTATTGTTGACGCGAATAGGCAGGGGAGGGGGAGGGATAGAAGGAGAGAGACGGCAAGGGAGAGGGGCAGAGCGGAACTGATCAAAGTCATTCAAACATGAATGAAGTTCATTAAAAACTGATCAAATCTCTTTCGGGCGAGAACAATGCAAACAAGACAAGAGAGGGGTGTAGGGGTGGGGGTGCTGCGAGAGGGGGGCAGTGGGGTGGGGTTCAAGGGGAAAGAAAAGGTTGGGAAAAAAGAAAGAAAGAAAGAAGGCACACTGTGAGAGAAAGGTAAGGGAATAGGAAGACGCAGATGTTAGTGACAATTTCTCACTCTCTCTCTCTCTCTCTCTCTGTCTCTCTCTTTCTGCACTCTGCTCTCACGCCATGTGTGGCAATGTCCTGTGATCCTGTGAACGGGACTTGATTGAATTCAGGACGCGTCCTTGTCCTTTTTACAAATGATGACATTTCCTGATATTTGTTTCGCTCCTCCACCAACAAAGGCCTGGTCTTGGTCCTGGTCCTGGTGCTGGTCCAAGGACAACAAGGACGAAAAGGACAACTGGCAGGGAGGGGACTACAAACACCTGATCCACAATGGCAGTCTCGGAAGTGTTAACGGTGCCAGGCTCTAAGGATGTCCATGTTTCCATCAAAACAAAACGGAAATCCAATGAAAGGGCCGGCTCCTTAAAGGACGTCGTTTTTCCCATAAACGGTATTATGGGAAGAAAAGTAAATTAAGTAAAGAAATTGAAAGGTGGTGGGTCTATATACATACATCTTATTATACATAAATACATATATATATATATATATATTTATATATAATTAAAATGGTTAGAAAAATAGGATAAGATAAGGTTAAAAGTATAAGAGTGTAAGAGTGTAAGAGTATAAGAGTGGTATAAGTTGGTACTTTATATTTTATAACTTTTTTTATATTTTAAAGATTTTATTTTATTTTATGGAGGATAAATATATTTTTTTATTTATTTTTATTTCTATGTCAGGATAAAGGTTTTATAAAAAATATTCATAAATCATCAAATATTATTAATTAATCATCAAACTACTAATTATTATATCGTATAATATCGTATCATAATATCGTAAATCATATTCTATATAATTATTATTATTTTTAACACCATTTTCTACTAAACTTTGTCACTTTCTTAGTTTATTTATTTAAGAAAAGTTGATGAATCATTATTATTAAATATTATTAAGGAGATGTGAGACATATAGGTTGTATCTTTGTATCTCAAACTGCAAGGATCGGGCCTGAAAGGACTCTGGGAAGCTGGTGGCACCCGTTGCGCATACGCCGTGTGGGGCCACCCGGCTGGCAATGGGCACTGGCATGGAAATGAGGCTTGTGGGTGAGAGGAGACGTTTCAATTTGCCAGCCAGAGACCTGAAATTCGCAACGCTCGCGCGCTCCCGAGACAATTGGGAGGCAAGAAGAAGACAGGAAGGCAGGAGGCATGAGGCAGGAGGTAGGAAAGCAGAAACCCATTGACGAGTGACCACCGACGGTTGACCAAACACAAGCAGCGCGAGCAGGTGAAATGAGATGCTCAGTGGGAGCTAATTGATGCAACGGACAGGCGGACGGACAGAGCGGACAGGCGGACAGAGCGGACAAACTGCAACTGAGACCGAGACTGGGTGGTCCACCGCCTACAACTAGAAGACCCGAAAGGAAGGCTGAGAGACACTTTAGACATTTTGTCGTTGGTTTGCCAATTGCAACCAAAAAAAAAAAGAGAAAAAAAAGAAAAGGTTTGTGTATTTTTTTTTTTTTTTGAGACTTAGAGGCGGCGGCGTGCAGGGGCGTGCCTGGCCGTGCCGCTCACAGCTGGCTGGCCCATGGGCTTGTGTAAATATTTCCTCTTCTTGTTTGTGCCACACAGCGTAGACACAAAAAGCCGAAGACTGGACAGAAACTGGAGGGAGAGGAGGACGGAGGTGGACAGGCGGACAGAGGCGGACAAGACGGACAGAGGCGGACAAGCGGACAGATGGACAAGATATTGTTTTAACACATTAGCAGCGCAATGCAACAAATAATTTCCATAAAATGCTTGTGGGCCCAGGGCTCTCCGTTCTTTTGGTCTAAATGGAGCGACAACATGGCCAATAGAGACAACAACAACAACAACAGCAACAACAACTAAACAAAAGTAAATTTCAATGCACGAAAGAGATATGTCACAGGAAGAAAATATTAGTCTTTGTCATTAGGCACAAAAAACAAAAAAAAAATCAGAAAGAAAAATCTAAAAAAAAAAGAAAAAAGTAATAGGAGGGTACATGAATGGGTTAGCAACGATTATGATGATGTTTGTTGTTGCCACACACACTCTAACACACACCACACACATGATTTAAGCCGCAAACGCAACAGAAAACTGTTTCCCATCATAAAAGGCCCAGCATTTTGGTCAACTGCTGCTGCTGCTGCTGCCTCTCGTCCCCAACGAAAACCCTAAAAAGCCCACTACGAGAGAGAGAGGAGAGAGAGAGAGACCATGACTTGGCCCGAAAGCAAACGAAATTAAAACTGCTTGGCTTAAACAAGCAACTCGCTTACAAACCCGGCCTAAACGATCGGAAATGCCACAAAGTAGTGCCCACAAAAGAGGCTTTTCACCTCCAAGTGGCAAGTGGAGTGTGGGGAGGGAATGGAAATATCTTTAAAAATCTATTAAATAATTAATTAAATTATGAAAATATTTAAAGTAAAAAGAAGTGCGGTTGTTGGAAGTGATTTATTCAAATGCTATCTGATTTCCGCTTAAGACTCGCTTCTATTTAGATTAGATTAGAGGGAGCGATGGGAAAATAATTTGCTTGGCCCCCGCGGGTCAGAAGCCAACACAGACTGGATATTCGGAGGAAAGTGCTCAGTGGCGGCGTCATTCCAAGAACTAACACATTTCCCATTAAATTTGCCTATCAATGTGGTATAGAACTTACAACACTTCCAATACGACATTTTGATAATGAAAAGAGTTGATTTTTCTAATGGCCTTAAGGGGGGGTCTTTGTCGCCAATTCCAATCGATATTCTTATCTAACCTAGTAAGCCTTTTCCCAAAAAAAAAAATAAATAAATATTTCATTATTATCAAGGTCACTGGGCGCCATTACTTCATCTCAGATAGAAAGATACAAAGATACTCAGTTACTCAGATACTCAGTTACAGATAAGAAGCCAGAAGCCGCACATTTTTGTTTTCGGAGAAAAAGGCCAGAGTTTCTCGCAATTTTATGATAAATTCATTGAATTTTTTTTCCTGGGCCCAAAAGCAGCGAAACCCCAAGCTAAAAGTGGTTTAATATTAGGGTATAGACTGAGGTAATACCCTGCAAAAATAATTATATAAAAGTATTGAAGTTTTGGTCGTTTTTGTTAGAGTGTTGGAGTTCATTTATTTAAAGAAGTAAAGGGTTTAGATACAAAATATTAATCTAAAAAAAAGAAGATAGTTTCAAATATGTTTAAGACATGTTTTAGACATGTTTTGGACATGTTTCTTAATCCTTTTATTATTTTAAACCAAAAACTAAGAGCTTCAACTCTTTCCTCTGTTATCTTTTATCAAATCTCCAATCTTGAAGATAAATTCTTCCCACAACTATACACATATAGAAACCTTGAAACCCTAATCCTTTGGC
Organism: Drosophila monieri; assembly: GCA_035047585.1. Lineage (NCBI taxonomy): Eukaryota > Metazoa > Arthropoda > Insecta > Diptera > Drosophilidae > Drosophila > Drosophila monieri. The sequence continues at coordinate 4,301,497 of JAWNPJ010000061.1, read as the reverse complement.
AAACTAAAGCACAGCCGGTTACCCCTTGCAGGGTATTTATGAAATCTGGCAAATAAACTCACTGACTGCGGCGACTTCGCTGACAGCCACAACTTGTTGGCGCTGCGGCCTGGTTATTGACTCAGTAATGTGGCCAAAAGCGAAATAAAAAAAAGGGGGGGGGGGAAAACAGGCCAAAATAAATAAATAAAAAATGAAACAGTGACGACACTGATGCCCCCAACTTCGAAACCGTTAATGCGTAAGTTGGACTAAACAAATCCCGGCCCATATGACATATTATCAGTGACGTCAGGGGTGGGGTGGGGTGGGTGTGGGCCTGGCGCTGAGTTGGCCAAAATGTGACAGGGGCAGGGGGGGGGGGGGGGGGCGAGTCTCCATAAACCACAAGGAGCGAGCGGAAAACGCGGCTATAAATAAACGCGAAATTGATGTTGGCGTAAGATGCTTAACATTTTCATTGACTCGAGCCGAGCCGAGGCGCTGGCCCTGGCCCTGGCCCTGGACCTGGACTCTGGTATGGGATGATGGAAAGGCCCCGGGATCTGGGGTTTCGGTCTGGCGAGAGCCGGGTCCCGAGACTCATCCCTAGTATCCCCGTCGGTGTGTCAGGGTCTGTCATCCCCGTTGATTTGTGTCGAGGAAGCAAGTGCTCGAGTCAGCAAGTCTTCTTTCTTCTCCAAAGAATCTTATTCTTTTTTTTGGGGGGGGGGGCTCTTTCTTAAAGAGGGAGCTGTGGGCTTGAGCTTGATCTGCAGAAGGAGATCTCCCAGGGTGCAGTGAGAGAAATAAATGCAAAGTAGGATGGCTTGTAGCTTGTCCGCTTGTCCCTTTGTCCGCTTGTCCGTTTGTCCGGTTGTCCGTTTGTCCGCTTGTCCGTTTGTCCATCTCTCCCTCTTCCTTTTGAATAAATACCTCATCTACTATCAGACCTCATAAGCTTTGACTCTTTCCTTAAAACCAATTTCATAAAAATCCCAACACCCCTTGTCCGTTTGTCCGCTTGTCCGTCTGTCCGTTAGTTTGTCCTCCTATTTCTTAGCTTTCTGAACAAAAAAATGTGTATTTAAGAGGATATTCAAGGAGATCTAGTACCAGACCTCATAAGCTTTCATTTTTTATTAAAAACCTCCTTCAAAAATAGTTCAAAAATCCCTTGTCCGCTTGTCCGCCTGTCCGCCAATTCACTCATCTACCCATAACTCCAAAACTATTAAAGATAGAGCCCCAAAACTTGATATTTAAACTCTTTAGGTAGTACTAGTCTGTAGGCAATTGCTTAATAAGTAATGACTAGAATAGTAATGACTTTTTTTCCAGTGCACTTTGACGATCATGACGAACTGTTGCCCGAAACAGTTGGTCTACTTAGATGGATGGCTCCGGAGATTTATCTTCAAGACAAAGTAGGCGCAAGGATCTAAAACAGTCAGCCACTCAAGGGGCCACAATTAAGCTCCGGGTTCGACTCGGTCCTCGCTTCCTGGCGCGGTGGAGTGTTGAAAAGTAAGGAAGCCTTAACAAATTACCGCCCAGTGGCTCATGTTTTGGCAACAGCCTGTTGCTGTAAAAATTTGCCAAACCAACACCATGGTGTGGTGTCTGGTCCTTGCCCTGTCTCTGCCTCCTCTTCTTCTTTGTTTTAGGGGGTATACCCATCGCCTTGCCATCCATCTGCTTGACCATCTTCATCTCCATCTCCATCTTGAGCCGCAAAACCCGATGTCCGTTCCATGCCTTGAGGCGGTGGTGGCGGAGGGGGGGCTACCCCCAAAACGGGGCTTCCTCGGGTGGTAGGGAGTAGTGGGGGGGGGATGGCATTAAAGGAGAGATCTTCTGGTTGTGCTTCTGGTAACAGCTCGGCGGACCTTATAGAGCGAGAGCAGCGCAGAGTCACTCATGTCATGACAGCAAACGAGCGAGCGGCAGACTTATGACTGAGTAATTGCTGGTGATATTTATGCGAGGAAGCGTCCGACTTTTTGCCTTGCCCGCCACACACTATGCCCCTCTTGCTCTTGCTCCTGCTCCTCCCTGCCTATTATCGCTTGCCCCACAATCCCCACACTGCGGCATATTAGTCTTTCATGAAGGAAAAAAAAAATCAAATAAATGTATGATTCAGTTTCAGTAATAATTCTATTTCTATAGTATTTCTACTCATTCCTGTATCGTACTCCTCTTACGTCATAGAGACGTCATAAAAAAATAAAAATAGCTAAAAAGACAAGAATTATTAGTAAGAGGCAAGCCTGGGGGCATTCCGGAAGTGGTATGTGGTATGAGGCATATACTAGCTGAGTATTAATGGTATTAAAATGCCATTCATAATCTAGAAAGTATATAAAAAGTATAGAGATACTTTTTCATACCAAAAGTACTCACATTCTCCTTAAAAAATACTCAAAAAAATACTAAATACTAATCTTAAATCATTTTTCCTTTGAAAATACTGTAGGAGATCTTATAGTTCGTTTCGATGTGTTCTTCATTTTGGGGCAAGCTTCTCTTCTTGCTGCATTGTGGGGCACAACACTCGCACACACACACACACACTCTCCCTCCAGGTGTATATGGATGTTGGATGTTGCTGCTGTGCATGTTGCTTCAGTTGTTGTTGCTGCCTGCTGCTCGCATAACATCACATACCGCAAAGCAGTGTGTTTGCTGTCTTTCGGAATGTAAATCATTCGCTAAGTACGCTTGATTTAGGCGACCATCGCACTACATTCTTCGGCCAGGACAGTGGCGTAGAAAGGGGGGGCAGTATGGTGGCAGGGAAGGAAAGGGAAGGGAAGGGGTGGAGGGGCCAAGGCACTGACAGATGGCCAGTCAGTTGTCTGGCGTTGTTTCGGCGATGCGATGCAGATACACGGAGCACTTTCCAGGCCCCAGACTCTCTAGATCCCAGTCTTCAGTCTACAGTCTTCAGTCTTCAGTCTCCAGTCTTCTGGTCTGAAGAAAAACTGACGAGCTGACGACGAAAGCAATACGCCATACATAACTCATCGCACATAATGAGACTGCAATAATTCACTTGCTCCGCATGCCATCTCTTTCGCCTGTCCTGTTGCCGTCTCTATCCCCCAGTAGGCCCAGACTATTAAATATTTGTTTTAATAAAAAGATAAGCCTACTAGTTACTCTACCCTTTCTCTCTCTGCATTGCATCCCCCTCCCAAAACCAAAACCAAAAACAAAACCGATCTCTGCTCCAATCCAAGCTTTCTGGTTCAGGTTCAGGTTCGCATTCGAAGTCGTCCGTCCGCTTGTGGAAATCTTCATGCACTCCTAGTTTTCTGTAATTAAGTGTAATGAGCGTAATTGCTAATGTGTAGCACAGATAACTCCAAAGATCCAAAGATCGCAGCCCCCCGCAGCTTCCCTCCAATCCGCCTCTCCGATGCGATTTAGTTGTTGCCTCTGAAGTCGGCAAAGGAAAATCCAAAGATGCTGATACCCTTCCAGGGGATACTATGATTCTTCAGCTTCAGGAGATCAGGAGTGTCCGCGTGTCCGTCTGTCCGCTAGAATGTGTTTCCTAAGGCAAGTAACTCGGTTGTTTTAAAAGGCATTTCTCTGAAACTTTTTGGAGATAGTTATAATAGTTCTATCAACACTATTTGAAGGAATAAGTAAAATCGGATGGCTATATCTTGTATATCCCTCCTAAAATCCTCATTATTTCTGTCTTTTGTCATAACTCTCTTAGTATTTTCTTACTATTTGTCCTAAAAACCTTAAAGAAAATTCAAATAACTCACCTAAAAGAGTAAACTAATAATTTTTTTAACCATATAAGTAAGAATTAGTAAAATCGGATGACTATATCTTGTATATCCCTCCTAAAATTTTCATAATTTCTTAATTTTATCATAACTCTCATACTATTTCATTGCTATTTGTCTTAAAAACATTAAAAAAAATTCAAACAACTCCCCTCAAAAGAGTATCCAGGCTTCGACCTTGTCTGGACTCTACTTTCCTTTCTGGTTAGTGGTTTCTTCTCTTGTTTTCGTTGCTGTCTCGGGCAAAGTGAAATTAAAATGTATGACAAAGTGCGTGCAATAATTCGTGCAAGTTTAATGAGCGATGGACATCGTCTAATTGCACTAGATATGGATATTTTAATTGAATGAGAACGCTGTCATATTATTGGCCGGCAATTAGTCCTCGGATCGTTGGATCGTTCGATCGTCGCTCGATTGTGGGGCCACACTTGTTTTGGTTTGAAACTCCACCATCCACCATCAGCCATCCACCATCGGCCATCCTACCATCTACAATACTGTCCTTTTACTGCAAACTTTGCCGTACTCCTCCCGCGGATTTGTTAATCAAATATTGTCTAGGATAGATGGCACTGAGAGAAAAGGGTTGTAACTATTAAAATAATAAGAGATAAGTAAGAAAGTAACAAGTTTTAAGACAGTTTTTGGTTCAAGAGTTGGTTTTAAGAAGTTAAAGGAGTTAAAGAGTCTTTATTTAAAGGCTTCCTGAGGGAAAAAATGATAAGAAATATAATTAATAATATTTGTTGAATTTCCCAACTGAATATCACCAATATTTCCCAGTGTTCCACTTCGTTTGAGATCGGAGCAGACTAGCTCCATAATGGGCAACCAATTAAGTCGCCAGTCCAGTCGCATTCGGTTTAATGAACTGTCCCTCTCTCCAGGATTACATGAGCACCTGAGATCCAAGATCCAAGATCCAAGATCGGTATCAACTGACCAGATCGATACCGCATTCCATATATCCCTTAAGGAAAGGGCGCGGAGTGGGAAGCTACGAGGGTCTCTACATTTTTTTCCTTCAATATTTATATTCAAATGTTTGTCCATCGCATTCGCCTGTGAAGTTGTCGAGTCCTTTGAAAGGGGTTCGGTCAATATTTGACAGGCCACTTGTGAATTGTGACCTCACCCCCGCCCCACCCCGCCTCGCCTCGGGTTACCTCACACCCTCCCCCCACCACTCTTTGTTTGCTTTTCTCTCAGTGTACCGGGGTGTGTGCGTGTGTGTTCCCATTGAGTGATTGCCTTCGCAGTTGACTGATTGACTTGCGCCCTTCAGGGCCCCCCGCCCCTTCCTATCCGTTCTGTTTGTGTCCTTATCTTGTCCTGCGATAAGCTGGCACCGCCACCGCCTCGCCTCCCCCTCCCCCCAGGGCCCTGGTGCCGCCAGGACATGCCCGGCACACGCTCATTAATTTTCCCGCTTTTTTCCCTTTCGATTTTTTTTCGGTGCGTCTGTTGGGCTCGTAGCGGTGTCTATATCTTTGCAGATTTTCATCCGATTTTAATGCGGAACACCTCAAAAAATGTGGAATTCAATTCTTCATAAATCTGTTTCAAAATCTGGGAGGGAAATATTTTTAAGATTTTTTTAAAAAAATGTTTGGGGCGTCCCCTGTAGGGAAATTGTAGGGAATGCCACTATGACCCCTAGCGAAGGCCATATCTCTGTCAATTCTCATCCGATTCCCAAGCGGAGTACCTTTTTCGATTGGTGGATCAATTCCCCATCATTCTGCATCAAAATCTGGGAAGGGAATATTTTTTAAATTTTTTTCCAAAATTTCTGGGGCGGTCCCCTTCGAAAACACCGGGAATGCCGCTATGACCTCCAGCAAAGGCCATATCTCTGCCAATTCTCATCCGATTCCCAAGCGGAGTACCTTTTTCGATTTGTGGATCAATTCCCGACCATTCTGCATCAAAATCTCAGAACAAAATATTTTTTAGATTTTTTTCAAAAATTTCTGGGTCGGTCCCCTTCGAAAACGCCGGGAATGCCACTATGACCTCCAGCAAAGGCTATATCTCTGCCAATTCTCATCCGATTCTCAATCGGAAAACCTTTTTCGATTGGTGGATCGATTCCCCATAAATCTGCATCAAAATCTCAGAACAAAATATTTTTTAGATTTTTTTCAAAAATTTCTGGGGTGATCTCCTTCGAAAACGCCGGGAATGCCACTATGACCTCCAGCAAAGGCTATATCTCTGCCAATTCTCATCCTATTCCCAAGCGGATTACCTTTTTCGATTTGTGGATCGATTCCCCATAAATCTGCATCAAAATCTCAGAACAAAATATTTTTTAGATTTTTTTCAAAAATTTCTGGGTCGGTCCCCTTCGAAAACGCCGGGAATGCCACTATGACCTCCAGCAAAGGCTATATCTCTGCCAATTCTCATCCGATTCTCAATCGGAAAACCTTTTTCGATTGGTGGATCGATTCCCCATAAATCTGCATCAAAATCTCAGAACAAAATATTTTTTAGATTTTTTTCAAAAATTTCTGGGGTGATCTCCTTCGAAAACGCCGGGAATGCCACTATGACCCCCAGCGATGGCTATATCTCTGCCAATTCTCATCCGATTCTCAATCGGAAAACCTTTTTCGATTTGTGGATGAATTCCCCATCATTCTGCATCAAAATCTCAGAACAAAATATTTTTTAGATTTTTTTCAAAAATTTCTGGGGCGGTCCCCTTCGAAAACACCGGGAAAGCCACTATGACCCCCAGCGATGGCTATATCTCTGCCAATTCTTATCCGATTCTCAAGCGGAATACCTTTTTCGATTTGTGGATCAATTCCCCACCATTCTGCATCAAAATCTCAAAACAAAATATTTTTTAGATATTTTTCGAAAATTTCCTTCGAAAACACCGGAAATGTCAGCATGGCCCGCAGCGAAAGCTATATCTCTGCCGATTTTCATCCGATTCTCATGTGAAATACCTTAAATGATTTGTGAATCAATTCTTTATAATGCTCCTTCAAAATCTATGCTTAATATTTTTATTTAAATTTTTTTAAATTTTTCCAAAAGCACTCGCCATCCACTGATGTTTCATAAAAGTAAATATTAATATCCTTTCCCTGGATACCTTTTGAAATATTTTTAGTTCTCTTAGTAGTGCTCATGTGTGTCTTGTAGTGTAGGTAGCTGGCTGCCTCTTGCTACGCATGGATACCCTGGATTTGGTGTCGACCCTTGTTGTTTCTGGTTTTTTTCTCCGTTTCTGGACTCGACCAAAAAGTCTGGCGCCAAGCTGGCCATTAATTATAACAATTCCATTGTCGCTGGGATTTGTTTCGGGCTGGAGTTTTCTCACCTGGGTGGTGCTTCTGCTCTCGGTCACCTTTTTGGGATAATATACTTTACTTTATTTTTTTTTTTGCACAAGGATGTGCAAGGGGATGGAGCCAGTTAAGCGGCAACTGTTTCCCAAATAGCCGCAAAAGGTCAAGAGCGTTTTCCATTCATTGACAATTAAATACCATTTTTGTCATTGTTCTGTTCTGCAGAGGGCGAGGGGTGGGGGTGTGTGTGTGTGTGGGGGTATACTGATCACTTTATTGTGTGACTGTCCAGCTGCTACCCCCTCCCTTGCCCACTCCCTCTCCAGTGTCCTTTGTCCCTTCCAATTCAATTGTCGTTCCTCTAAAGTGGGCGCGTCACCTTTGATCTGAAAATGTTATATTTGATTCTATGGGTTTCTTTCATAATTTGTGTCGGGGTTTCTGGACAATTGTCCAACGTTTTGCAACTGAAGTGCACCTTTCCGGCAAATGCCAAAAAAAAGGTGCGTTTTGTAATTTATTTGGGCCAAGGCGCCGCTTAGACGGCTACAGAATAAAATAAAATAAATAAAAATGTAACAATCTAAAGCTTACCTCTGTTTATTTTTTAAGGTTTCTCGGAACAGAGATTTTCTGTAAAATCAGCATCTCTCAGACTCAACCTCCAGGGACAGCTGTGTCGAAAATAAATGAAAATAAAAAATAAAATATGAATTATGAAAAAAAAAAAAGGGATTCTGTGAAAAAGCTGATCTGCAATTTGTTGGAAGATTTCAACACCTTCCAGACTGGGAAGCCCTTCTGCGGGAGATTCTGCCGACAAGTCTTCCGTAATTTCCCACATGACTTTTTTTCGCTGACTTGGCTCTGGATTCGAAATCTGAAATCGTGGGAGAATCCATCCGATTTCAGAAAAGTCTGTGAACTGTAATCGGAACTTGTTTCCTCACAACCTTGGTGGGTGGTCGTCTCCCTCCCTCTTCTCTTATTTTTACATTTTTTTTTGGTCTTTTTTTTTTACCAAAAAAACAAAAACAAGAAAACTGGTAACATTTTAAGGGAACATAAATGTAACGCCCATTATCTGAAAGTAAATCTGCAGCGGAAAACATAACTCAAAAATACAACTTAAATACAAAAATATAAAAGAGGGACCAGAACCAGAAAAAAAAACTAAAACACAAATGAAATAAGATATTTTAAATTAATTGCCGCCCCGAGTTGGAGACAAAAAAAAAAAACAGTTGCACGTGACCGGTGACGGGAACAGGCTGGACACAAAAAAAAGCAAAAATATATAAACAAATATAAGTATATATAAAAAAACAACAAAAAAGAAAAAATAAACAAAATAAACATTTAGATTAGATCAGGGGCAGGCGCAAAAGTTCATTCAGAAATAATCAGATTAAACAAAGGGTTGAGAGGCAAAGGATACCCTGGAAAGGCTAAGAAGAGGTAAATTATTTTTATATTATTTTTAGAGAAGAAAATGTGGTTTGAAAAGCTAGTTTTTGGTATAAAAATTTAATTAAGAAAGTATGATTTCAAACAAAAATTATTATTTTAATGAAATTCAAGCTTTTTTTTACTTTTTTTAAATTAATATTTATAATAAATGATTTCATTAACTGAGTTTAAAAACATCATAAATAATTATTTTAATAAAATTCCTTGTTTTATGTTTTTAAAAAAAATATATTTCTGCCAAAAAAGTGACTTTTCAAAATAAGTTTCCTTTAAAAAATCTTTAATTATTTGTAGTACTTAAATTTTAATGGCAATAATGCCTTTGAGAAATTGTAATTAAACACATTTTCAATTAAAAACAGTAAACCCCTTGGATCATAAAATAAAAATCAAGCTAACCCCAGAAACCCATATACCCGATAAGGATTATTAGAGGGCTGGCTCTAAAGGGCAACCCAAAGGAATTTCAACATTTCTCATAGAAAGACATAATTTTCAATTTAATAAAGGTCAGGCCAATAAAAACCTATCAAAACTGAAGATAGATGCGCTACGTGCACCTGAAAAGGGTATCGCGGGGAAAGAGATGGCCATACGGGATGGGAAAGAGAGGGCTGTAGGAGAGGACTACGCACGGTGCATGCAAAGTAGGAGAAAAAAGAGAGAGAGGGCGCTAAGATACTTTCAAGATGCTACCTATGAATGGATTCTCGCATAGTCTCATGTGCCGAGACGAGACTCTTCTCCAGAGAAGAAAGAGAGAGAGAGAGAGAGAGGGATCTGGAGAGAAAGAGAAAGGGCGGGGGGGACATAATAAAATCGGTGTGATAACCATCTCTAAATGGGGCATCTCCTCTGGTGATATTAAATTGTTGAATCAAAAGTCCAGTCCCCGGCATGGACGAGTGGAAGAGTGGAAGAATGGAAGTGGAAAGAGACTCTTCCAGACGAATCGGAGCACGTACACGACAAGAAAAAACACACCGAGTCCGAAATTAATGACAATTGCTGATTGTGTGCGATAAGGAGGCCAGGGATCGGGATAGGTTTTAAGGGATATATCAGGCTGGAGCCTCCCCAGACTCCGTATAGGTGTGCACCGCGTAGATCCCATTTTGGAGATAAATGAGAAGAGAACCCCTCTCCGGGGCCGTGTCATAAAAGTGGAAAACGCCAAACAAAAAAAAAGGTTAAGACACTGAGAGAATTATTATTCGGCAGGTCGTTAAGTATCTGGACAAGTCTATAAATGCCCGAGTAATTCTTCTGCAATTAAAAAACTCAAAAAACAGGCCATTAAAATAGGGAATAGTAGAGTGGCTCTACTATCCAGGGGTGACCACGGCGTATGCGCGATTTCTGTGGGAAAATAATACAGAGAAGCCCCCTCCCCTCCCCCCTTGAATGGAAACCAGTTTTTCATTTCATTTGTTTTGTTTTCTATTTATAAAAAAAATGGATTTCAATTGTTTTGGACTAAATTAATAATTAATAATATATATTATATATCGTATAAATCGCACAACTCTGCACTCGATTTATAGATCTATTATCACAGCATCGTAATACAAGGCAAAGTTACACATTAGAATAGTTCGGGAATGTGACACAAAATAATAAATAATACAATTCTGGCTCTTAACGACTAAGTGACAAAAAAAATAGAATATTTTTTAAAAAATTAAAATATAATTCGGGGGATCTGTTCTGATTCATTTTTTTGTTGTTGTAATTATTCGGTTGTCATATCATAGCCTGTGTGGAATAATTCCATAAATGTGATTCATGATTGCGTAATAAATAGTTTTTTTTTCGATGTTTTCAATAAATTAAGGATGTTTTTTTAGGTTAGTTTTTTATGTGGAATGTGAGCCTCGTCCCTAGGGGAAATGGTGACTGGTGAGTGGTTTCTTCGGCTTTGTCTGCGCTTTCAGTATCTTGCGGATACTCTTCAGGTATCTTTCGAATTTGAACTTCACGAAGAGAGCATCCTTCGCCAGCTGGTCGTAGTGGAGGTTCGGCGGCATCATCTCCGCCCCCCCGGCGGCCAAGGTCGCCTGCCGGTGCAGCTGCACCAGCGGTGTCTTGAACTTCTGCAGCTTCCGCTCCATCAGCTGGCGGGTCATGGGTCGTCGCAGCTTGTGCCCAGCCGGGACATGGGCGGGGTACAACCGACTGGTGGCATTTATCGCCATTTCGACGTTGCAGAGGGCGCGACGGGCGGAGGCGCGCAGTCGCTCCAGATCGGCGGACATTACGCTCTCCGCCTGCAGGTTCGCGTAGTCCCAGTGGAGCTTCGCGTGCCGCAGGTAGCTGAAGGCGCCCACGTAGAGCTGAAGGTCGCGGTGCACGTGCCGCAGTTTCAACTGTAAATAGAAAAAAAAAATAAATAAAATTAATAATTAATTCAAAATATTTTTTAATTCAAAAATTATATCTAAAACCCTTAAAATATTATCTATGACATAGAGACCCCCCTACAAGGGTGTTGGGTGGGCGGAGATGGGGGTGGTGGCTCTATTGTTTTCGGGTTGACTGAACGGCGTCGACTGCGCTGCCTGAAAGTGAAAAGCGCTGCTTGGCTCTCTCTCTACTTTGCTCCCCTCTCTGCCTTTACGCTCTCTCTCTCTCTCCTAAGCTCCACTGCTCTCCCCCTTGCTAGGCTGGAGCCTTCGTTTCGTGAGCTTCGTGACGTAGTCGTCGTCGTCGTCGTACGTTTGGCGTTCGTCTCGCTCGTTTCATTCATACATGAAGCGTAGGCTCTCCATCCCACTCTAGCGCCTCCCTCGCTTGGGTGGGCCTGGGGACTGCGCTCTCCCGCCACCCCCACCACCACTAAATGGCCCCCTGACTGTTGCGTTTTTTTGGGGGAATCCACCGCTCGCTTCGCTTCGTTGGTATGAATCACGTATGCGCCCCGTGCGCCGCCGCCTGCCCTGCCGCCGCCCTGCCACTCCGTCGCGCGCTCTCTCTATTTTCGCCGCGAGTGTGTCATTTACCGTAAGTGAGCGTTGAAAACTCAAACATATCACATCGTTAAACCGCCCCTCCCCGTTTCCCTACAATTAACCCTATCAATTTTTTTTTTTTTTTTGCTTTTGTTTGTAGTGCGAATATGCCGGCAGTTTTTTAGTGACGTCAAAAGGCCGCTGTTTCCCAGTATTCCCAACAGCGAGTCAGCATTATTTGTTTTTGGTTTTTTTTTTAAATTTTTATTTTTTTTTGCCAAGCCGATCAGAGCCGAGCCGAGCCGCGTGCCTAAAAATAGACTTCTTCTATCAGTCGTGGCTCTTGGCACCTTGTCATCAGATTGGTTACGATCGGAAATGGGTACCGTTTCTTATTTATTTTTTTCTTTCTTTTTCCCCCCAGTTGGAGTTCTCTTCCCCTTCTTCTTTCCTCTTCACGCCTCTGCTCTGCTCCGCTGCGTCGACTGAGATGTCAACAATTAGTTGGCGTAATCGCCGATTGACGCAAAGCCGCGGATTCTGGCCAATATTGACACACATCCCCCGGCCGGAAAGATTCCCAGCTTAGATACAGAGAGAGAAAAGATGGAGGATATTGAAGAATAAATATTTCTATTCCTTTTTAAAATAAAAGATTTAAGCCTGTTTTTAAAAGCATAATAATAATTTTTAACTCTTTTCGGCTTGGAAAAAAATATTTAAAAAAATTATTATTAAAAACTTGGTATAAAAATAAAATAAAATATTAAAAAATAATCTCAAGCTTGATTTTTGAGTTTTTCTTAAATTTTCAATTGATTTTTAGTAAAAAAAAATGCCATAAACACTAACAATTCTTTAAATTATAGCATAAGCTATTAATTTTTAATTTTTTAAACTCAATTTCAAGAAAAAAATATATATTATTAAAGAAAATGCATAATATTTTACTCTAAAATAATAATGAAATAAATAATTAAAATATGTTTTATAAAAATCAAAACCTTAAGTCCAGAAACTTAAAAAACTTGTTAAAATAGATGAAATATATTAAGAAACTGTTAACTTTACAAAAAAACTAATATTTCTTAACTGAAAACCAAAATTTAAAAAGAAAAACTCTGATATTTTGATGATATTTCTAAAAAAAACTCCTTAACTATAGGGTTTCAATCACTATTACCCTGAAAGATCAATCAAAAAACTTTCCACTTCCCAGAAAACTGGACAAATTATCGAAAATGAATAATAATTATATACATATTTTATGCAAATCATTAGCCTTGATTGGCCAACTCATTTTCTGGCTGTGTAAACAGCAAAGATCAGGTACTTTTCCCCAAAAACTTGTGACGACAATTGAGAAATTGGAGCGAAAGCCAGGCCGTGATCGCTCATCGCCGTGAATAAATGATGGAGTGATTGAATGATTGAAGTCGCCAATTTGTGGGCCATTTGAGAAGCCAGAGTTCACACGTTTCTCGATCGAAAGGGTCACCTTGTGTGGAGGGGACTGCTGGCTTAGCCAACAAACTCCACATTCCAAAGACCTCTCGCACTCCAACTCCCTCAAACTCGGCCCTACCTATTTAAAATATATATATATATACATATATATATATATATTTTTTTTTTTTTGATATTATTCATGGGGCTTATCGCTCTAGTGGGTTTTTCCCAACCCGACACTCACTTCCCACGAATGCGACACTCAGTTCCCCAACTATTTCCGAATTCCTTAGCCTCTATGGAACTATTGAGGAACTATCCTATATAGCTATATATCCAGATATCTAGATTCTTGGTGTTTGCTTGCCAGAAGTGTGCGCCGCCTGAGCTCCTGCTGTTTGTTTATGAAATTAGCCATCGGATTGATGTTTTTTGATCCGAAAACGATAATAAAACGTGATTGCTGATCGCGCGCGCCTTTAATTTGCTCTTAATTTTAATATTGTTATGCCATCAGTAGCTAAATATTTTTTTTCTTTTCTTAAATATTTTTTTTCTCTATTTTTTTTTATTATTTTTTCTCAACTCTTGACTGTCGTGCTGTTTTTTTTTTTTTGTTTGTTAATGGGGCGTCCCGAATTGCCCAGAAAAAATGCTGACGAATCGTAGCGAGGTGCGGTCCATGAGTTAGTCACAAACCGTACAACTTTAACTGCCATTTTTATGTTTAAAAACAACAAAAAAAAGGCTTAATTTTAATTAAAAAATATTCTATGGTTGGGGGAACTCTACTATTTTTTTGTGATTTTTAAGAGCAACTTTTAGAGCCACTCTCGCTGGCGGCTGGCACGATTCCTCGGACTGGAAACTCATATGACCGCAACGCGGGCATTTAAAACTTGTGACGGTCTGTTTGCACCTACGCAGGTGAGCACGTGACCCCCCCTCGAGTCGCGTTGGCCTGCCAGCCCCCCACTTTCTCACCTGGCCGCCCCCTCAGATGGGCCCCTGGCAACATGAATAGTTCTTACTTCCAACTAGTACTTCTTAATCTTAAAAGAATATTTAAAAAATAAAAGAAACCAACCTGAGAACTTGTGGCATTTAGTTTTGGCAAAAAGTTGTACTGATTCTTGTGGAGCGCCATCCGCTCCCTCTGCTTCAGGTCGATGGCCTTGTTGTACTTCTTGGCCAGCTCCCGCTCCGAGTTGGTGGTGCGGCGGTTCTTGTCGTCGTCCTGCAGGATAATCAGCTCCTTGTTGGTCTTGTCGTGCAGCCCCCTGAGGATCTGGGCAGAGAGACGGAAATTAATGATGGGCCCAAGTCTCTGACTTGAAGAGTAAGTGCCACTCACCATCCTCCGCTTCTTGTTGGTGTTCGGTCGGTGCTTGTATTTGATCTCCCGGCCGGTCCAGTTGCCGCCGCAGCTGTTCTCCCAGTCCAGGACCTCCAGGCTGGCGTTCAGTTCCGTTTGGAAGCGGCACCGGAAGCTGCAGTTCGGATGATGGCGCTTGTGCAGGCGCTTCTGTGCAGGCGCCACTTCCGGTTCGCCGGACAGCAGCGCCACTTCCTCCGCACTGCCACTGTCGGCGGAGATGTCCTGCAGGGGGGCTGCTGCCACGCCCCTCCACCCACCACCACCGTCGCCGCCGAAGTGCAACTGGAGGCACATAATGGTGACGAGAGCCAGAAGCGACCAGGAACGCCTCGGTCGACCTCGAGATATCCGCGACAGCGATGGTGGCGGCTGCGGTTCCGGTTCCGGTTCCGTTATTGCCCGTGCGATGGCCGTTTTGATGCTGCCGCTGCTGCTGCTGCTTCTGCCGACGTCGAGCGGACAGGCAGCTGTCGTCTGGGGGAGGAGAGGGGAAGGAAAAAAAATTATTATATTGGTTGGGGAATTATTTTTAAAATATAAGGTTTTTAGTTCTAAAATTTTAAATAAATATTTAAAATGTTAATATAATATATAATGTTAATATACTTTATTTTTAATATTTTAATTATTTAAAAAATAGAGGGTTTTTATTCTTAATTTCTTAATAAATATTTAATAGGAAAATAGGCATACTCTTTCATATTTTTAATATTTTTTTAAAATATTTTTTAAGTATAAATTATACAAATTAATGATTAATTAATTTTTTAACCTTATTTTCTTAATTTTTTCCTTTTGAAAAAGACTTAAGTTTAGTTTTAAGCCTTTTTTTTCATTAAAAACTAGTAGATTAGTTTCTCTTTTTATAAAAAAAATAATAATTTCTATAATTTCTACTTAAAATTATCCTAAATTTATTATTTTTTTATTAGGTATAAACTATTTTCAATTAAATTAAGCCCAAAAATCATTTTAAAATATTTAAAATTGGTTTGTATATCTGATTATGTAACTAATATATATATATTTTCTCTTAAATATTTAATTCTTTATAAAGAAATATATCTCTCTATTAAATGTTGATATTATTGTCATAATTTGTTATTAAAAAATTATAATAATCATAAACCATTACATTTAAATCTTAAAAAATGGTTAAAAAAGGTTTAAGAAATCAAGAAATGTGTTATACTTTATTATGAATTATTATCAGTAATTGAAAAGTAATTGATGTATTTCTCATAAAAAATAAAACTAAAAAATAAATAAATAATCCTTTAGCGCACTCCAACTCTAAACCAATCAGTATGCATGTTTTTTTCCCACGAACCTCCCTTGGAAACTTTCTAGCCGCTGACCAAGTTAAGAATTTATGATAAGAAGTGTTGGCTGGCCAGACTCGAACCCCGAACCCCGAACCAGTCGAGCTCGGCCTGGCCCAGAGCCCCCAGAGATGCCCTCTTGCGAGTTATGGCCAAATTTGTGGCAGACGAGGGGGTAATTACCATAAGTCACAAAGCCACTAAACCGACTGGTTATATATTAACTTTCAACGATTCGCATAAATATATTATTGTATATATTTTTTCGGCCTGGCAGTCGGCTAATGGGAGCGAGCGAGAGGTGCGACGCGCACGTGAGACCCCAAGACCAGTGAGTGGGCGACGATTGCGGCTGGTGTTTGGGGGATTCCCGGTACCGCTCGGACATAATCGCAATTGTTTGGGGGGCCCGAAGCGTGCGTGATTTTGTTTATTGTTATCGTATTATTTCCCTCTCTTTTTTTTTTTTTAAATTTTTTTTCGCCCCATTATCTGGCTGACATAATTATTTAAAATTAAAAATAAATTTCTTTATTTGGAGGCAAACGACTTGCAGCCTGAATCATCCCTTTGGGGGGTAGTTGGGATAGTGTGGGGTAGGCCAGGAAATAGTGTCTATCGTGATGGTCAACGAACTTGGCCCAAACCGAGGAGTACTTCTTGCAGACTTTTGTGAAATTCATAACCCCAGACCCATGCCGTGGGTCTTGAGTTATCTCTACCCCTCTCTTTCTGGCCGTCTTTATCGCTGACGCATCCCCCCTCGGCCAGCCCGAAGGTGTAAATTAATTTCACATGTTTTTTAACGATTTGCCTTATATTTGTTTGTTGTTATTGGGCTTTTGGCAAAAGATTTAACAAAAAACAAATATTGTCATAAATATTTCCACAAACAGGTGTTTCATCTTAAATATTAATTATTTAATTTTTAATTTAATATTTTTAATTCCTTCACATTACTTACCATTTACATAAAAATCGCTGGCTTTACAAATTTTGCATAAAATTTATTTGCAAAAATGTTTTATTTTTTGGCACTTCACTTGTCTTTGAGTTTTTTGTTTTTTAAGGCGTTTAATAAATAATTGAAAAAAAATAAAACAAAAAAAATAATAAATTTAATTCGCGAACTTGGCCAAAATGTATGTTTTTTTTTTGGCAACTTTGTTGAAAGGAAAATATATTTTTTTTTATGGAAGTTTCGCGTTAAGTGGCGACGCGTTGCCTTCGACTGTTCGCTATGATTTGATTCCGAAACCGATCGAATTGTCGAAGTCGCTGCCGATTTCTCAACCCAGTAAAGAGAGAGCGAGAATCCAAAAAAAAAAAAAAAAATACAAAAGAAAAAAATACAAAATAACAATAAGAGAGAGTGGAGTGAGTGAAGCTCTGGCTGGAGTGACTTTCTCGGTGGCAGTGTTTCTTCTCCTTATTTATAATTTTTTTCGCATTAGCTGCCCCCGAACCGAGCTCCTCAGTTACTATGAGCCGACTAATGAGGAGGCGTCGGCTCCGACGGCCCCAAATACCCCCAGCCACGGCCACGGGGGCGAGCGAGAGAGAGAGAGAGAGAGCTCCAGCCTGCCTGCCTGTGGGAGAGTGGGCGAGAGAGTCATCGGAGTGGGGGTCACCCTTTTGGCTCCCGCTCGGCCTCACTTCGCCATTGAGTGCAAAGGCTGGAAAAAAGCACTCAAAACTTTTTGGCCCAAAGGCGAGAAAGCCATAAAAGAACAATAGCGTCGGCGGCAACAGCTGACTGGCGGGAAAGCGCAAAGGAAATTGAAGAAAATGGCCAATCGGGGTCACCATTTTGGTTAAAAGTATCCAAGTATCTATCTTCTATCTTCTTATGGGCTTTCTAGACTTGGTTTTAATCTATTGGACTATTTTTATGGATAAAAAATTGGTGTAAAAAATAATTACTTACAAAAATCAGCTGTTAAAAGGTCAGAGAAAATTCTAGAAAATGTTTCAAAAATTTTGGGGTCACCTTTCTAATAAGTTATGGCCTTTAAAAAGGTTTAATTTTCTATAATTTGAAGATAAAAATAAATAGGAAAATCAAAGTAATTGTTTTGACTAAAAACCTAAGAATTTATTTATGAAATCTATAAAAATAATTATTCTACTTAAAATTGGCAACAAATGACTAAGTTTTCAAAAATTCTAGTCTTGCTCAAGTTCCAGAAACTTTTCTTAAAGATTTCCAATGAAATTATGCTTAGTTATGGTTTTTTTTTATATTTATAATCTAATTCTAATCGAAAATCTAAGAATTTCATAAAATTCCTATTATATTATGAGTTTTTGACTTAAAAATTATAAAAAATTGATTACACAGCTCAATATTGTTTATATTAATTTATTTTTATTAATTTATGTTTATTTAAAGATTCCAATTAACTTTTAAATAAATAAAACATAAACCCTCCATGCTGAATCATGAAAGCAATAAATTTTCCTAAAAAAAGTGATATAATTTCTATAAAATACGTAAAATAAATATTAAAAAAATTATGTTTTATTATATTAATAAGCCAGATAATTTTTTTTATAATTTTTTCTGTCTTTAATAATGGAGATAATAGTTTTGTTAATCTCCCAGTCCTCAAGAGGAGATCGACTGACCTTAGTCACCGAATTGGCCATCAAATCAGTGTATCTCTTGAGTGGGCTCATGGCTCAGCCCCGCTGCTCAGCCCCAACGTGTTAAACATTAACCCCTGGCAACCGCCCGGCCTGCTAGTTATGGCCTTATTAAGTAATTAATTTCGACAGGGGGAGCAATAGAATGCCACACGCCTATGCGGATGACACATAATCGTTCCGATTTCCGAATTACCGAGTTTCCGAGTTCCGATCGTTAACCGATCTTGACTCTCTCTCTCTTGGGGTCTCTCTCTTCTAGGCACAACGGGAGAGGGAGAGAGGAGCTGGGTGTTCTCGCAGATAAACAAAAAGGTTGGAATAGAACAGTTGCCGGTCTCCCGATATTATAGAGCTCTAGGTACACAGTATATGGGGAGTCTTATCGAATGACTTTCACTTCCGATTATGTGAGACTCCCACGAATAAACAACAACAACAATAAAAATAACAATAACAAATGCAAATACTCATATACTAGTCTCTCTCTCTCTCTCGTGTTTGAGAGAAAAAGAGCATGAATTTCAGTTATTTCCGTTTCAATTTCGCAAGAATATTACTCATACGCTCCGTCTGCCCGCCAATGACGACACAAGCAATTTTCATTCATGAAACAGCCAGTGAGCGAGGGCAGGAGGTGGGTGGGTTGTTACTGCTCCTAAAATTTCACTCCTTGCCCGCCAAAAAAAAAAAAAAACCATTTTTTAAGCACTCATCGTTACTCATGAACTCACAACCGACGGAGACGTCTCCAAAAAATACAAAAAAACGCGGGCGGTCAATCAACAAACGGAATTGTTTCGATTGTCAATCATGACAATTCGCGTCTATTTTTAAACTATTGTGTCGAACCAACTGGCACGGATTTTTGCTTTTTTTTTTTGACAATTTCTTGTATGGCTTATCGTATGTTGATCTGTCCAATTGGCAGACTAGAACTCATTATCGTAATCGTTATCGTCATTATTTCTGTAAGACTCTAATGGCCAGAGCGAGTGACTGATGTACCAGGGCACCGGTGGCGTATGAGTAATATCTGACGTACGGAGGCGACACGCGTACGGAACATGATTTTAATATTGGCTGTAGGGTATGAGGAATATGGAAATGGGTTTACAACTAAGGTCGTAAAAAGTGATTAACAAATTGCATGCAAAACGGCACAAAAAATAGAGAAAGATTCTTTTTTTTTATGGGGATGCTGTAAAAAATGGGGGGAAATACTTGAATACTTTCAAGCTTACTTGGCTTACTTGAATTTGAATGAATGGAATAGTAATGGTAGGCAGTCACGTAATCAGGTTTACTACTAGTAGGTTTTTTTTAAACGACAGTGGAAATATTTTGGGAAAATGGTAGGACAAAAAAATATATTTTTAAAATATTTAATAAAAAAATTAGGATTCAAGGAGTAGATATTATAAAATAATTATATAAATAAATTAATGGGCTAGTAAGTTTGTAATAAATTCTAATTCTATTTATAAAAAATTATATCTGTTTTCAGTTATTTTGTAGAAAACTTTTCAAATAAATTAAATCTAAACTATGGAAGTTTATGTCTTTATTCATTCACAAAAAAGTTAAATGGGAAATTTTTTACAAGTTTAGTTAGTAATTTCTAGAAAATAAATAAATGAAAACCAAAGTTAAAGTTTATATTTTATTTTCTAGCAAGCTTTAAAAATAAAATAGATAATGAGATAGCAGAGAATGTTAAAAATGAGTTAGCACTTTAAATTAATTTTATCAAACACTATAACTGTATGATTTAATGATTAAATTATTTAACGGCTGACCATAAAAAATAAACCAAAAAAGCGCTGATAAGGAGTTCGCGGGAGAACTTTGAACCCAAATCGGGGCCAGCTCATCGGGAAGATTTTTCTTGTTATTTTTATACACTTTTTTGTTTTTGGTGGGGGATTTGTAACCGCATAATGCTAATTTATTGGCCCATCGATTTGAAACAGCAACTAAATGCCAGCCGAAGCCAAAAGCCAAGAGGAAGTGACTCACGAAGGCATGCCACAATATTTTATGGCAATTGGAATTTGTTGCAGTGTCGTGTCATCGTGTTTTTACTCATTTTTCTGCTCGCTGTGACTTTTCATTCATAGATTCCCATACTAGAGCCTCACTTACTACTGATATTCAGTGGTACTGGGCCGTACCACGTGGCGTATGAGTAATATTTCTTTTGGGGGAACGAGGAAGGGGCGTCAGCTGGCTGCTTTCGGGATCTTAATGCCCGCCAATTTGAGGCGTTTTCATGTTTGCCGACTGACCAAAATTTTTTTAAAAGTTTCACACATAACTAAAGTGCGAAGGATGTGCAGTCAAAAAAATATAAAAAAAAAAAAAAACTGCAAGACAGAAACGAAAAAAAAAAAAGCCAAACTTAATTAGCGCCCATTCCAAAAATATTTACGGCAAAACAAAATAACACCCATTAAGGTCCCCGGGTCCGGTGATGGTTTGCAAATAAGGTGGGGAGGGAGGGAGGGAGGGGGGCCAGGCGGGAGAGGAGGAGTTCGCAAATGCGTGATGATCACCGGGTGACGCCCACTTTTGGCAAAGACCCGCAAAGCGGCAGCCACAGAGGGGCATATTTGCCGGCAATTCGAGTGCAACCTCATCAGGGTTACTGCAAGAAATCAGGGCTAAATATTATTTTATTTTTAGTATTATAAATTAGTTAAAAAATTATTTTAGTCCTGAGAGTAGTTAATATTTTTTGAGATGTTTTTTAGACAATTTTTTAAGACATTTTTAACTCAAAGACATTTTTAAAAAGCTTTTTTCCTTGAATTTGTTCCTTTTACTTTATACTTTTTTTAAAGAGCTTAGTTATTAATTTTGTATTTGTTTAATAAATTATTTTATTAAATATTTAGCTTACTAAATTTAAAACAATATTTTTTAAAGCCTTTTTTTTATTAAAATATATTTTTAAGAAGCTTTATTTTCTTTGTAATTTTTGTCCTTTAATTATGACTCAGTCTCTCTCTTTTCCTATTTTTTAACACTTTTTATATAAATTATTTATTTTTATTTATAATTAATCTTTTAACCCCTTAAATGTCTTATTTATTAACCCTTTGAATCACACTTTTTTTCGCTCAGTGCCTTGACACTGGCGACTCATCCATGGGAGGTGCAAACGCCTCAACGCAGCTCGATTTTGATCCCAGCCGAACGGACTGCGGACCATTCGGCCAAGACAGCCCAAAAGCCCAACAAGGCCTGGCCCAAACCCAAAGCAAAGCCCTCCGCTCACGTTCTTGGCCATGGCCCGTCATTATGAGCCGTCACCTTGTTGTGTAGACATTGGCCATGGCCACCGCAGACAAAGATGGAGCCGGATCGGTCGGTGGATCGGTGGATGTGGATATTCGGTGGTCCAGGAATGGGATGGGTAGGTGGTTGGGGGGTCTAGGGGAGAACGGGGGGTGGGGAGGTGCGACTGCTAATCCGGTTCGAATGCGGCGGCGGCGGCGGCAGCGGCAATCGCTGGAGTGAAATCAACTCGTTAACTCGTTACCAAAACTGATCCCATTTAGCGGCGGCGCATCGCAGCCAAACGGCGCCAGTCGCACAGCCCCGAGGAATGCCCTACACCTCTGGTATTACAGGGTATTAAAGGGTGTTTGGGGATAGCTAAGAGGGCTACTAAAGGGTGGTGCTAAAAATCTTAAATAAATAATTAAATATTATAAAAAAAAGGTTCCAAAATGAAGTACTTTTCAAAAATTCAGTTTTTTTTTTAGGAAAATATTTAAATATTAGTTATATAATATTATATATTTAAATATATTTAAATATTATATAAAGGGGAAATTAAAAACATTATAGTAATAATATTTTAGAATCTTGATGGAAAAAAACAAAAATAAATCAAATATTTCCCACGAATACTCACTTTTTTGTCAAAAATTGTGTTTTTTAATTCAAAAATATTAAAAAACTCTCTCTAAACAACATTTTCTACTAACAACTAAGTAAAAATATTATTTTAAATAAATTTTTAAGTTTCTTAAACATTATTTTTTAGATTAAAAAGTAATTAGAAATCGAAAGAAAGTCAAAAACAATTGTAGTTTTAATATTTTTTTAAAATAAAATGCTTAAAAATAAAAACATTATTAATGAATAGTATATAAACAATTTTTAAGCTTAAAACCTATTTAAAAATCTTAAAATTTAGTATTAAAAAACTATTTTTTAATCAAGTCGCGAGAGTAGCGCATTCAGAAGTCGTCTAGGCCCGACAGGGAAGGCCTCTGAACTGGAAGCTGGGGAGGAGCTTTGGTTGGGCTTGACTGCGTTTTGTGGCAGGGACTGTGTGGCAGGGACTTGGGATGAGACCGGGACTGGGAACTGTGGCGCATTCGCGTCATCAGCATCATCATCGCCAACACCTTCATCATTATCGGCGGTGTCGGCGTCGGCGTTGAGGCAGCGGCAGTGGTTGTGCCCCATAAGGATCCACCGCTGGAGCCCGTGGATCGGTGGATGAAAAGCCATCGAAAACCGATGCTTAAATCCCAAAAACAGAGCCCCGGGCGTTGGCTGCCGACTGACTGAAGAAGCCGCAACAAGGATCCCAGAATCCCAGCCCAGGACGGTGGATTGGAGGACTGGAGGACTGTAGGTGGTGGCTATGATGATATACTTTGGATCGCCCTTTATTTTTTTTTTTTTTGGGTGTGTTGTTGAAAAGAAAAGAAGAGCTTCCGCTCTCAACAGCCAGCAATATTGTTGCATTGTTATTGTTATAGGTTTGTAGTCGCGGTCTTGGTCTCGGCCTGGTCGAGAAGTAGTAGCCATCCCATGTTATTAACTTATTTTCAGCCAATAAAAAAAAAAAAGAAAAAAGGAAGAAACAAGAAGGAGAAGGAGCGACCACCAGCCAGTTCCCACAGTTATTACTTTTCATAGGAGGAGGCAGTGGCTAGTTGATGTGGAAATAATACGAGAAGTGGCAACTTGTGATGGCGCCTCCGTTTTTGGGACTTGATTGGACCTGGCCACATAAAGTGTCAAATGACAGGATGGATCGAATGGAGTCTTGCCTCTTGGAAGCCCTGCAAGTGTTGATGGCGCTGGTTTCTTTATTTTTTGATTAATGCGCAGCCATTAATCTCCACCAGGAGCAGCAGCAGTAATGGTGGCACCACCACGACGACCGATCGCCTTACAAGACCCACTAGAAAGTGAGACAGTCCCCGGAGAGACCACACAGTCCGTACGATGATCATAATAATTGCAGCAGCAGTCACAAAAAAAACATCAATAAGAGATTAAAGATCTTCGGAAAAGAAAAGAAGCCCAGATGATAATTATGTAGAATGATAGTTCCTTTCGGGGTCTTGAAGTGTACGATTTCACAACATTTAGTCCGAGATTGGACGGTTGGGGATCTTATTTTTCACTCAACAGGTTGCGAGCGACAGGTACGAGGGATACCTCCCATACATCACACATATATACTCTCGTATCTCTCAGGTCGTATCTTGTATCTTACAAGACCTCCCGCACATGTAAAACATGCCGATTCATAATTCTGCATTTTGCTTTTTTCGAAAACGAGTGGACATAGCAGGATGAGGACTGGGGACCAGGACCAGGACAAGGAGGTTCCTCATCACAAAAAGTCTGCTTGACTGACAGGCCGCAAAAAAAAGAAGAAAAAAAAACGAGAAGAAGGAAAAAGACTGAGGACTGGAATCCAAGGAGGACAAAAAGAGTAATCGAAAGGGAGCCACCACTCGGACCCAGGCGATCGATTAACGAGGAGACCACCCGAAAGTCCTGAGAGCTGAAAAAAAAGGAGATTGGTGGGAGAGCTTGAAGGAGATTTGTTTAAAAATAATTTCATAAAATATTTAAACTATTATTTTTAGCTAAAGACTTGAAAGGAAATCAATTGATAGAACAGCTCCCTGGCCTAGTCCTGTCAAAGATAAAGATAAAAAGACACCACACACTCACAGATACACTCACAGACACACAGATACAGATACTGAAAGTGGGAGCCAAAGCAGAGATACGATAATTGAGTGCTCATTTGTCTTACACGCAGCGAACAGACAAGTCGATGGGGATTTGCAGGAGGGGCGGTGGGCAGGAGGGACAAAGCCAGCCGCCAGGTATTGTATCTTCAAGCTCCGTATCCGTATCTGTATCTGTATCTGTATCTGTAGTATCTGTCCCTCGATTGCTGCACGCGTTTTAATGCCCACATTGAAGTTTTTATGACAGCGCCGCAATGGGAATAAAAAAAAGGCAAACAAAACGAGAAGAAAAAAAATATTGGAATCTGAATCTGAGTCCTGCATTAATATATCAAATATCCTGCCACTTGATTCTCTTTTCCCCTTTGTGAGAAAACATTTCCCTACTCTGCCCCATTCCACATAATTATAGACATGTCAGCTGTTCGTATCTATATACTCGCATCTGGGGAGGCATCTACATATATCTGTATAGCTGAGGCTGCCCCGACGTCAGTTTTGATTTGATTTTCCTCAATCGCAATTGTTTTGTAATGGCCATGCCATGTCCCAACTCGCTACAGATACAGATACAGATACAGAGGCAGATACAGAGGCAGGGGCAGAGGCAGAGGCAGATACAGATGCAGAAATGCCAGACAGAGTGGGAAATTGATAACCAGACTGGTGTACTGACAGCCGCAAGTGCCAGTGGCAGTTTAAAATACAACAAAAATTACAAGAAGCATGAATTCAAGATAGACGAATTACAGATACTCTTTCAGAGGTATTTTTCTTCTTTTTTTAAATCTTGAAAGCTTGACAAAGGGACTTAAAGAGGTTCTGGTCATAAGGAGTGTGATCTAGGACACCTAAGATCGTATTTAATGAGGTTAGATAGCTTAGAAATAAGCGGACAAGCGGACACACGGACAACAGATTCTAAGGAGGTACTACAGACCCCAACATACTTTCCATAAAACCTAAACCCTTTAGCTTCCAAACCAAGAGCCTAGCTAGCCTAGAAACAAGCGGACACGCGGACAACAGATACTCCTATATCGATTAATAATCGATAACTTCAAGACCTCTCTAAAAACCAACCATACCCCTTGGAAAAAAAGCGTAAAAAATGCAACTGCAAGTGCAACTCATACCCATACCCGTATCTGGTATCACTCCGGTGGCGGCTCATTCGATGGCAAATTAATATAATTATCGTTGCACGAACCGGAATTACACGGCCAGCAATTGTCGGATCGAAGCCAGAGTCCGAACTTCTCCAACTGAACTCGAAACTCAACTCGAATCGAATCGAATCGAACAAATAAACAATCAGAGAAACGGCTTGTGGCTTTTGGTTTTTGTTTCCATCTTGGCCCGAAGATATGCTAGGCCCGGGCTATAATTAACGCCACAAACGCAAATATTAAGCCAGCATCGATAGCAGCAATCTGCCAGTCACTCAGATCTCTATCTTGTATCTAGTATCTTGTATCTTGTATCTTGCATCTTGCATCTCATTGCATAAAATAGGGGAGACACACGACTGGGGAAGTGATTTCTGTTTATGGTTTTTTGGGGCGTGCCTGTGGGATATGATGTTTGCTTTGCTTTTTCGGGATAGAGGAGATTCCATTTCCCATATCTTTTAGGATTATTTTCCCATAGACGCCCCCCCCTACCCCGCTACACCGCTACCCCTCAGGCCAATGCCATGTCACTCTCAATTTCAATTTCAATTTCAGCTTCAGCCTCTCCGACTCTGTCTACAGTTTCAGTTTCAATTTGAAAGCCAAAACAGCTTCCATCTGCATCTCAATCACGGCTTGATGTCTTGATTGAGTTGCCAAATTGTGGCCGGATGACTGCCACTTGTTAGCATGGCCAATTAAGTGTAATTAGCCGGCCTAAGAACAGTTCACAGCTCGGTCCAAAGTCGGCCATAGACGAGGTGGGGTGAACACCTGGGGTGCCCTCTTTGAAACCCAAATAAGCTTGTCATTCTATATTGAAATGGATTAATTCTGTAGCGAAAAGCACTGAGAGAAATACTTGGTCTTACTTCGGTTTTAATTCGTTTCAAAGTTGGTCCAAAAATGGTGGGAAAATTACTTACCAAGCACTTTTTCGAGCTACATATGTCCTTAAGGCAAGTATGTCGCTTTTTTTTCTATAATTGTTATGTAGTTTTATGAATTTCTTTGTTAGGAATAAGATTTTTATTTTAAAATAAGACTTTTCTCGTGAAATTATATTGTTTTCTTCCGAGGGGCCTATGTCGTTTTGCAATTTTTGATCCTTCGAGCATACAACGACTTAAGCAGATGAATTCGAAGGGTTTCTCTTGAGAGTCCTAAATGGTTTTAACATTGTTGGTCCTTCGAGTGTTAAACGACATAAGGGAAAGTATTATATGGCTTTTTTATGGGAGGTTTATGTTGGTCCTTCGAGCTTAAAAACACATAGACAGAGGAGCTATATACATAGCTTTCTTCTGAGAGGCCTATGATGTTTTAAAATTGTTGCTCCTCCGAGGCTTTATTTAAGAGGCCTAAGTTGCTTTGAAAGTTTTGGTCCTTCGAGCATAAACTATGTCGTTTTAAGACAGTTGGTCCTTCGAACCTAAAACGACATAGACTGAGGAACCATAGACCTTTCTTCTGAGAGACCTATGTTGTCTTGAAGGCCCAAGTTGCTTTGAAACTTTTGGTCCTTGGAGCTCCCCAAAAGCGACAAAGCTCCTTAAAACTGTAACCTGTAGCCCCCCAACTTGTCAATAATTTTTTTCAAGTGTACATACTCTCCCAGAAAAGAAGAAAATAAACAGAAATAAGTGAAGATGAGCCAGGCTGGAGGCTGAAGCATGTGGGTACAAATGCCAAATTGCAACTGCAACTGTACGGCCGGATGGAGGGAGTGGGTGGGTGGCTGCGATGACGATGACGATGGCGATGGCTAGTGCGAGTCCGGAGTCTTCTACTTACTGGGCTGGAGCTTCTTGGCGGCAAAGTCGTGACTTGGCCGGGCCGCGATCCGATAACCACAGCTGGGAATCAAAAATAAAAAGAAGAAAAAAAAAATGGATGGAGAAGAGAGAAAAATTTACCCACCAACAGGATATATTTAAGACCACAAAAGACCACAAATGTGTTGGCCAAGACGACCAGCTCGACGACGAAGCCCCCTCTGGGGGCAGGCTGGAGAGACGGTCGCCGAGGCCGAGTCAGAGGCAGAGGCAGAGGCAGAGGCAGAGGCAGTTGATTAAGCGGCGGCAACAAATTTGCATATTTCATTGAGCAGTTCAATCAAATGGAGGACAGTCGAGGTTGAGGCTGGAAGACTGAAGACCTGAAAGGCTGAAACAAAACGTAGCCAGGCTCTGGATCTCTTTGGAGACAAAAAAAAAAAAAGGAGAAAAAGCAAAAATAAAGAAAGAAGCTGGGAGGCTGGAAGGCTGGCAGGAGACTGGGAGACTGGTAGAACTGAAGAATTGGAATCGCAGTCAGATTGGGAAGAAGAAATAAAAAAGTCGAAAGGCATTTTTGTCGCTGGTCGCTGGTCGAGATGCAAGCGCTGCGATTAGGCCCGAAATAACTCATTCATACGCAGACCCTGGGCCCAGGACATACATATGCCCCATTCTCTCTCGCTCTGCCCGCCCCTATCCATCTCTTTCTGGCGTTAATCTTTGGAATGCCATCGCAGGAGCCACAGAACAATGGCCCAGGTTCAGGTCCATGCCCATGCCCATGCCCATGCCCATGCCCATGCCCAGGAGAAGCTCTGGCTCCGACTCTGAAGGTCCAAGATGGCGAGAGATCAGCCATCTCCTGCCAAGATGGCGATGTCTACCCATCCTCCCTCCCCCTGCTGTCTTTGGGACAATATTTGCATAACAGCCCACCCCCCTACCACTCTATCTGCATCTCTCTCTCTCTGTGCCCCCAAAACCATGCTCCATCTCGCTCACTGGAGCGTGCTTAATGCGGGCGGACACTAAGCCACGTGTGAAATTCAATCACCGGTTGGATCGCCAAGGATCGGTATAGGGTTTTCTTACACAAGGGGTTCTTCGGCTCATCTCACTCTCACTACCAGACTTGGACCTGGACTTGGACTCGGTCTGAGACTCAGTCAGTGGCTCGAATATCGCCATCGTCATCGTCATTGTCGTCGTCATCGCCTGGACACCTCGTTAGGGCGAAAAAAAAAAAATGAAGAGCGACGGGGATTGCTGGAGGAGGGCATCCAGACCTCACAGCGGCGTGGGGTCTCCACGATCCACCAGGGTCCACCAAAAAACCAAAAAGTACCCCCAAGTACCAGATCGGTCTTGGTCTCGGTTTCGGTTTCGGTTTCTGTGGCCGCTGCGATGGTGGTGTCGGTTTCGGTTTTCATATTTTGAGGTTCACCGATGTGTTAACAGGCGGAGGCTGTCGCATATTAGGCAGACCCGAGTCCCAGTTACCAACCAGGCAGCACTTACCACTCACCCGCTTGCCGCTTGCCACTTACCACTTGCCGCTTGCCGCTAGCTGCTCTTTGGACCAATGCCAGGGCCAAGTCGCTCCACCCCCCCGGCGGCCCCCGGCAAGTGTCACGTCAAGCACATAAATTAAAGAGACAAGCAGGCTGCCACAAGACTCCTGGAAAGCTTTTTTTTCCGACTAGGTGATACCTTGGAAGAGGTCTTTAGCTAAACGGGGGAGATAATACTTTAAAGAGATGGGAGATGGCTCTGGGGAAGTCCATTTGGGAAGTAGAATAGATTCTAAAAGATAGGGTTATTAATGGGTTTGATTGAGAGACTAATCAAAGGAATAAAAGGACCAATAGAGAGGCGGACAAGCGGACATGAGGACATGCGGACAGTATGGTAGTTGGAAAGAGGTAATAGAAGGTTTAACTTTCATCTTTTTTATTAAGAAATAGGTTTGTAAGAAGCTCCTGAATAGTTAGATTAAGGCCTAGGCACACAAATAGTTAAGCGGACAAAGGGACACTTGGACTAAGGGACAAACAAATAAGCATGCTTTTTTCAAGAAAACTTAGACTTAAGGTGCAATAAATCTTTTTTAAAAAGGTAGTTATATTACAAATAAGCGGACAAATAGTTTAGAAGACAAACGGACACAAGGACAAGTGATTAAGCGGACAAACGAACACTTGGACTAACGGACACTCGAAAAAGCATGCTTTTTTATAGAAATCTTTTGCTTTTTTATCAAGGAAACCCTTAAAAAAGGATATAATATTACAAATATCCTTCCAAATAAGCGGACAAATAATTTAGACTACTAACGGACACAAGGACAAGTGATTAAGCGGACAAACGGACACTTCAACTAACGGACTCTCAAAAAAGCATGCTTTTTTATAGAAATCGTTTGCTTTTTTATCAAGGAAACTGTTAAAAAAGGATATAATATTATAAATATCCTATCAAAACGCGGACAAGTAGCTAATAGGACTAACGGACACACGGACAGCTGATTAGGCGGACAAACGGACACTCAAAAATTGAAAGATTGTGAATAATGTCGATGATCAGCAAACCCCAACAACCAACCATCAAAAGATAGCCTTTCAAAGAACACCCTTCCAGAAGGACAGCCAATCGAATGGGCCGTCGGCTATGCCCGAAGCGGATGAGAAAAGAAGGGTGCAGACGAGAACATGAATAAGCAGCCGATCGAAACGAGCACAGGACAAGATAAGCAGATAATTTTCTAGCTCCAGTACTCGGCGACCGGCAACCGGCAACTGGCAACCGGCGACCGGCAACTGGCGACCGGCAAGTTGGCCGCCGGCAGAGCCAGTCCCCAGTACCAGTCCCAACAACAATGGAGGACAGAAGACGGTCCAAATTGGACCACAGAGGCTGCTGTTGCTTCTCAGCAGCTCTCAGATGAGGAAGAAGTCCCCCAACCGCCAGTCTCGCCCCTCCAGTGCCTGGTCTGACCCAGTGCCTGGTACCCTTAACAGCAACATGATGTTTTACTAACCAGGGGAAACGGCAACCGACGACGGACAGAGGACAGAGGACAGTGGGCAGAGGACAGAGGCGGACGGAGGACAGAGGACGGAGCGGACGAGGGCTGCTAATAATTTGTGTACGCGACGCCGGTGCCGCCGGTCGGAAAAAGGAAGGTATCCCATCTCCGAGGATCGCTCCTCACAATGGATGCGATCCCAGAAAACGAAAGAAATGAAAAAAAAAAAAAAAAAAAAAAGTAGAGAGGAGTTCGAGCCATTGTCGTCCTTCGTTTCGTGCTAAACGTGTTGTTGCCAAATTGTGAACAAGATTCATTCATGTTTCAACACATTGAGCAACACGGTCTTCCAGCTCCGAGTCTTTGAGTCTTCGAGTCTTTTGGGCATCTTCTGGCTGCTAAGAAGCGGCGTGTGAACAGACGCCGCCTCAAAAAAAAAAGAAACACTGGGAAATATATGTTTGGACAGATCTATGGATGAATGAAATGAATCCGATGGGACAGTAATTGGGGAATGCGAAAAAAAAGGAGAGAAAGACACTGGGGAGTGACTCACTTGAGGGAAAGGGTTTCTAACCTCCGGTGGAGGGGTTACCAACCGGAAACGCCAACATTCCACCAGCATTCCAACGCCATAAAAAAAAATGAAAAAAAAAAAATTTCAAAGAGAAGACAAGAACCAGGTTGAAGGTTGAAATAAAAATAAATAAGAAGTGTGCTCTCCAATGGCCATTGTGCTTGGAGATGTTTCTTATTATGAAATTAGACTGAACACGAACTGAGCGGGGACAAGCGGACAGGAGGACAGACGGACAAGCGGACAGGCGGACAGGCGGACAAGCGGACAGACGGACAAGCGGACAGACGACGAACGGCGACACTTGGCCAGTTCAATGAATGAAAACCGAAATGAGAAATGAATGATATCATGGGCATTGTTAGCCAAGACCCGACCTGATCCGATCCGATCCAATCCAATGCGATGTGATACGATGCGATACCTATCCCTAAACAAAAAAATAAAAATAACAAAAAAAAACAAAAAAAAAAGTACAAAAATATAAAAAGACGAGAGACCAAAAAACCCAAAAGACCAAAGACCATAGCCTGCGGGTTGTTCGATCCCAGGGACCGGCAAACGAGATCAAATGCGATAGCGCCACAAAACGAGCCACCACCACCACCATCAGCAGCCGCAGCAGCAGCAGCAGCACAAGCGGCAGCAACGTGTTGCTCATTTAGCTGGCAGTCCAAACGCGGCCATAATTCAACGCTTTTGATAACTGCGTTAGGTTGGGCACCATGCCTCCGCCTCCGCCTCCGCCTCTGTCTCCGGTTGCGGCTCCTTCAACGCCCGAGACTCCTGCCGGCCAGGATCGGCGCGCGTCAGCACTCTGAGGGACCTGGCATCAGGGATACAGTGGGTCTTGTAGTTCTTAAAGGGCCTATAAGGACTTCAAAGAGTTTAGAGACAAAAAATTTAAAAATCAATGATATTTAGTTTCTTTATAAAAAATGGGAAATATTTTTAAGACTGTTTTTACCTGTTGCCTTTTCTTTATAATTCCCAACTACTAATTGGGTTTAATATTAAGATTAAAAACTTTTATGACTTAAAAAAGCTTAAACCTTAAATATATGTAGTTTTACTTTAAAAGTATAAGATAAATCTTAATTAAACAACAAATCTTTAAAAACTCAACAAATAATTTGTTTATTTTCGTTATAATTCCCAACCATGCATTCTGCAAAATAAAAAAAAAATGTTTTAATAGCTTTGGTGTATAATTCTACCATCTATCAAGGATTCTTTAGAAAAAATAAAGGGTTTTTAAGCATTTCCTTTTAAAAAATATATAAAAAAACGTGTTTTATTACAATTATTATTTTAAATGGTCACTATAATTCCCAACCAAGTAATTAGTGAGAGAAGAAGAAGGAAAAGATCTAGTATCTCTTACTATTTTTGTTTTAGTTTTCTTACAACTTTATTCTAGAGGTTTTAAATAAATTATTTAATATGAAATTCAAGAAATATATATTTATTTTAAAGTTAAAAAAAAATTATTTTTAGCCCACTGTACTTTGCCTGAAAATCCTTTTTTTTGCGCCTGCTTTGTTGTACAATTTGATTTTGGTGTTTGCCTGGCGATTTGTTGTGTTTGATTTGCTGTTGCTTTGTGGCAGTGGTTGTGGCTCCACCATCTCCACCCCCTCCCCCTCGCCCCTCGTCCCTGTCGCATTCCAGCGGTGCTTACATTGTTCGCTTTTTTTTTTTTATATTTTTTATTTTTATTTTTATTTTTTTTTCTCTTTCGGTTCATTCAAATCCTTTCGGTAAAATTCTTTTGTTTGGTGTCAAGTTTAACAAATATTTGCGGCCTCTTGTCTTGTTTTTGTCCCATGTTCCTCGCGTGTAGCTTGCCGCCTGTCATTGTCATGCCACATGCCCCATGCCCCATGCCCATGCCCCATGCCGCATACGCCCCAGCCATGGGGGCGTATGAGTAATCAGTACCGCATGCAATTAGTTGCTTTTATGCTTCTTTTTTTTTTTTGTTGTATTTTTCTTTTTGAGGAAAGATCCTAGAAGAAAAGTCCTAGAGAACGAAACGATCTGCTCCTGGCGATTGTGGCCCGAAAAGTTATTGGTGTTGCAAGTTGCAAAGTCTTTATAGGCACCATTGTTGCAACTCTCTTATCGGGCGACTCTCTGGGGTCTTTGTGCGAACATTTTTGACTCCCCGCTGGGCGAATCGCACAAAATGCCACGAGAATTGCTGTTGCAGTTGCTGTTGCAGTTGCAATCTCTGTAGCAGTGCCCCCTGGTGGGGCAGGGGAATAACATTTGCCAGCCAATATGGAGACTTTTGCGACAAAAAGTGCCACTGCAACACCAACACCAACACCAACAAACACTTGGCAACAAAATGAAACCGTAATTGTTTGTTTATTATGGCTTTTGAGTTGTTGTTGTTGTTGCTATTGTTGTTGTTATTGTTGCTGCTGTTGTATTGTTAAATGTTAAAGTACTACACAATATTTATATTGGCATTGTTTGCGAATTCGTGGCAGTTGCAGTCATTTTTGGGCCATGCTTGCTTCTTAAATGCTCTGGTTTTTAAGAATTATTCATTAATTTTTATTTAATTTTAAGATTTTTGCTTAATAACTTAAAGAGTAATTTATTAATGACTTAGTTTGCTTAGTTAAATAATTTAAAATATTTTTTTAACTATTTATTAAGGAAGTATTTGAAGGTAAATGTGGTAGAACCAATATTAATAATTTTTAAATATTTAAAAATATATATTTTGTTACTTTTTTATAATAGTTATAAATAATATTATAATTATTTATTTTTGTCATAAAATCATTAAATAAATTACTGGCCAAACAAGTTAGCTTTATAATTAGTTACTAACTTATAACTTATAACTTTTTAGAACCTTGATTTAAAATATTATTACTTAGATATTTTATTAAAGTATCACTGCTCTTACTTACTTAGAATATTAATTTTTTATCACAAACATAATACTTTTTAAAACTCTTTCAAAAAATAAAAAAAAAGGAAGTTATACCTCTTCCCTGACACTCATTATCCTGAAAATAGAGATCCTTAAAATATATTTTCTTGCTACTTACTCGATCTCATCCAAAAGTCCACCTTCCCCTCCACTTAAGTAGAGTATCCTGGAGCTGGACGAGATTAGCATCGGAGACACCCTCGCCGACGCACAGAGGGGAACCCGGCGATGTGTGGCACTGCTGACACTTCAATGGGCCTCTCCGCGGGGGCAGGAGGCGGTCCTCCCCACCCCCACCCCCACTCCCACTCCTCACCAGTCCCCTGGGCCGGCTCTGGCCCATGCCACATGCCCCAACTCCTCGGCTTAAGTTGCCTCATGCTGTGGCGCTATGCTGCGATTATGGCCACGGATTAACTTCCTCTTTTGGCCATCATCATTGTGGTTATTGTTGTTGTTGCTGGCACTGGCCTGCTCCTGCCAGCCGATGTTGCACCTACTGTGGCAGCCACCACTGCTGATTCCCGATTGCCGGAGCTTAATTATATCTAATTCGAGTCCGGCCGGGCTGGGAGTTGCCGCCTCTTAGGCGCTGATGGCGATACGGCTCCTATTGCTTATCGTCCGATTACGGCTGCGGTTCCGGGGCGATAAGATTAGCACCAAAAACGGGGGGATGAGGTGCCACCCCTCCTGGGAAACCTAGCCCCAATCGAGCCTAGAACTATGCAATACCCTTTAATATTTAAAAAGGGACTTTTATTTTGAGCTTTTAAATGTTTTGATATTTTTTTAGGTTAGTTTTTCTTTAAGAAATATATTAATTAGCTTTTATAGCAATTTATGAGATAGGCTTTGTTGTAACTAATACATTATTAATATTATTGTGTAATTTATTCACAGTTTCTCTAAAATGTTTTCTATAAAAATTATGAAAGAGATTTAAAAATATTAAACAAGAATGGAGGCCATTATTTAAAGGAGTAAAAAAAGTATACAAATTATAAATTAATTGGTCTATTAAGCATATTTCATTATATTTTATACTTCATTTAATTTAATTATATCTTAATTAACATTTTATCGTTTTATTTTATTTAAAAGTTAGTTAAGTTTAAGAAAGATTTGTATGCATTTTTGTTTCTTAGTTTTTAGATAATTTTATAATTAAATATTTAATAAATTATATACTTAATAAATAGGTAGGTTTAGTATAGATTATATATATATATATTTTCAATTATTTTAGTATTAAAAAAAAGGAATAGTATAGGAATAGTATAAGAAATTGTATTTTAGTAAAAAATGCTTCCATTTTATTGAAAAAAAAGAAAAAAATATATATACTCTACCTTCTAGTCTACGAGTATCGGGTATAATAATTCAAACTAAGTTGTTTCAAATAGAAATTTGATATTTAAAATACTATTTTTTATTATTAAAATCGGAGAATATTAAAATATTATTATTACTATTATTTGAGGGGCAGGGACTCATGACTTTTTGTATTATGTTAAAGTTTAAAGAAAACAGTTAATTTCTTTTTTAAAATTAATATATATTTCCCCAACAATTTCAATGAATCATACCTTTTTATAATAACCTTTTATAATCTTAAAAAGAAAGCCTTAAAAATGGCTTAAAAAAGTGCAATTATTTATTTCATTGTAGCAATCTGTTTCCTAATACGAAGATATATTTTGATAATGCTCCCTGCCTACCTGGGGATCTGGAGATCTGGAATCCCTAACACCTTATAACACCCCATAAATCAAGTGCTTAACCGTTTTTTACGATCGCCGGCGTTTTTTGTGTTTAGTTTTTATGTTTTATTTTTTTATTTTTGTTTTTGCAAAAAATTAAAAGTAAAAAAAACGGCAACCTTTTGACTAAGCTGCCCCATTTCGAGGCTTTTTTTCGGTTTTGGATATTTGGCTTTCAATTTTTATTTATTATTTCTTTGTGGCTGCTGAGCCGTCGGCAAGGTCGGCAAAAAAAAAAAAAAAATACAAAACACTGTTGGGATTGTGCAACCCCTGGCATTGAGAAACTATTTTGGGGGAGAGAGAGGGAGCTTGGACAGGAAATGACGGCCAAGTCAACTGCACATCCTCTCCCATATATATCTTCAATAAAATATATAAAATAATTTTTTTTTTGGCGTCGGTCCAGGGGCTGGGAGAGTTTTCCCAGCGGCGTCGGCAAAGTAAAAACGGTTGCCAACAATGCCCCGGGGCCGTGTTAATAGAAATGTTTCAAGATTCGAGAGAATCGAAACACCAGTGAGGTCCAAGTCCGGAGTCCGGGACTCCTAGGCCAGCGACAATTCCCAGGAACTCCATAAAAATAGCTAAACGTGCAAGGGGCCGCCCAGAACTCTACGAGCGAGACTCGGAGCTGGCCTCTCCTACCCACCCCACCCCTCCCCTCCCAAGAAGAAAGACTGAAAGAAGACGAAGAACTTGAGGGCTCTGGCTCTGGCCCTGGCCCCTGGCTCTACTCCTCATTTCATTTCAATTGACTGACATTTTTTTTTCTATTTTTTTTTCACTTTCATCTTTTGAATAGAGAGCCGCGGGGAGAGGGAGAGGCCAGAGAGAGAGAGAGGGCAGGAACACCCAAAACGAGGACAAGGATCGTTGGTCCTTTAATGTCTAAATTTCTGATTCCTGATTCCTGATGTGTCATACCGCCGCCCAGGATCAGGTCAGGTCAGGACCTGCTGGGCCTATTGTCTCTAAAGATTCTAACTGTTTTCTTTCCAGCATTCTTCCACCTTTTCTTTCTCTTTCTTTGTGTCCTCGGTGTAAATATTTTCCCAGCATCCTGCTAACGTTTTGACAGTTTTTATTAGATCAAGGATACAGGGACTGCAGGGCTACAAGGATACAAGTGGCGTGTGATAAATTGCGGCCAAAAATGCAGCCGAGCAAGGAGATGGTCCTGCCCAGATATCCTTCCCTCACACACACACACTCCCTTAGAGATGTCGGATTATTGGTTTATAAGAAGATCAAGTGTCGGACACTTGGCTTCCCTTTTATTGTCTGATAATTCGTGACTTTAACACACACTCTCGCTGCTCCTCTCTATTTTGGCAATTAGAGAGTCCTGTGCCCAAGAGGGAAATAATAAATCCCTTTACCAGGACTCTAATCTCAGATCTCCTCAGGCATCTAAGCCGAGAGGGGGTGGGTTATTTATTGTTTAATTTATTAAACTACATTTATTAATGGAAGATCCTTAAGAGATCCTTGAGATCTGGCAGTTTTGGATGGGTTTTTATGGGATTTACTTGGAATACTACTCCTTAGAACTTTGATCTAATAAGAAACTTAATGAGTCTTCTAAAAAAGCACTTTTCATCCAGTTTTTCAATTATTTTTCATAGATCATAGATTATAGTATAATATCCTTGAGATCTTTGAGTTTTGGAGGGTTATTATAGGTATTACTTGGGAAACTACTCCTTAGGACTTGGATCTTATAAGAAACTTTATAAAAATCCTCCTGAAAATACTTCTCATCTAGTATTTCAAACATTCTTCCCTTGTATCATAGATCATAGCACTATACCTCATCATAACCATCTATTTATAGAAGATCCTTGAGATTTATATAGATATATGTTGTAGATGGATTTCTACAGGTACTACCTTGAAAAATACTCCCTAGGACCTCTATCTTTTAGGAAATTTAACCAAACTCTTCTAAAAGAAATATTATATCAGAGATCATAGCATCATAACTCATAATAGCCATCTTTTAGTAGAAGATCCTTGAGATCTGGAGTATAATTACAGGTCCTAGGTACTACCTGATTGAAACTTACTCTTTAGAACTCCTATCTTATGGAATGATATCTTATAATCCATTATCTTATAATCCATTATATCATTGATCACAACATCATAACTATCTTTTAGTAGAAGATCCTTGAGATCTGGAGTGTAATTTTAGGTTCTACCTTGAAAACTACTCCCTAGAACTCCCATCTAATAAGAAATTGAATGAAAACCCTTTAAAAAACACTTCGCATCCTTTCAATCACTGATCATAACATCATAACTCATCATAACCGATCAATGATCCATAACTCATCCTCATCCCCAACCTTTTGATTGATGAACTGTGACTCTGGAATGAAACTCACAACTGAAGTATGCAGGATCCCCCATTGGTTTGAAGCCAACAACCCAGCAGGCTGGAATTTACAAAAAAAAGTCACACTATTGGTGTTTTTTTTTTAATTTCCTTGCTCGGTTAGGCGAGTTTTTTTTTCGGTTTCAGGACTTAGACGTATTTCAACTAGGTCGAAAGGATGCAAAATTCGCAAGTGATCAGTAAGGTGAAGGCAGGACTGCGCCGCTGTTTGAGTCATCATCGACGACTTTGCGAGGATATTGCGGAGCTGGACAAGCTATTTTGCCAGGACGAGTTCCTATTGAATCCCCGCCGGCTGTGGCACCTGATCCAGCAGCAACAGAATCGCCAGGACGAGATCCTTGGGCCAGAGAAGTCGGAGGCCAGAACGGATATGGACAGTAGGATGGTGGTGTTGAGTGCTAAGGAACGCCTGCCAAGTCAAACGCAATTGCCAATTCAAGTTGGGAAGGTATTAGGTACATTTTTTGTATAAAAAATCCTTGTCCGTGTGTCCGCGTGTCCGTATAAGAGTTCTTAGTAGTTTATTTTTTATAATATAAGAGCTAGAGCTTTGAAACTAAATTTTTAGATGATATTAAGTTGTAGAAGCTACAGGTCCTGCCAGTTGTTTCTCTCTTTCTTCTCTTTCATGGAAAATCAAGAAATAAACTGTCCGCTTGTCCGCGTGTCCGCCAAATTCTTCTACTTCGTATATCTCCCAAACTATGAGAGCTACAAGCCTGAAATTAAATTCTCATATCATTCAATTAGCCCTCTCCCTTAGGCCAGTAAGAACTATCAAATAAGTCGACCTTTGCGGAAGCTATTGCAGCCGGAAAACTCGACGAGAAGCAAGCCAAGGGACAGCTCCAATCCGCGTCCACCACCCACCCCACTACCCCCGCCAGAGCGACGGCCGAGGAAGAATTGGGGTCGTCCTGTTCGAAAGTCGTTGGCCCGAAACGGCGGTCAGAGTCTCCTGAAGAAACGTTGGTAGATGTCTTTTGGCTGAATCCTTTAGAGATCCATGGATGTGGAATAGAGCCAGTGTTTTCTTAAGGATTACCCCCAAAAGTTTACCCCCGTGTCTCGGTTGTGAAGATGGGGGTTTCGGTTTCCCCCCTGAAGTTGTGTTTCGGTTTCAGTATTTCGTGCTGATCTCGTTATTGTTATGAATAAGTTAATAACATGGCGGAAGGCTTCTTTTGTCGTGGCCCAAACCCAACAACAATAATAACAACATCAACAACAACAACAACAAGAAGAAGAGGCAACAACAACACAAAATATAAGAGAACAACAAGAGGCAACAGCGCTTATTAAATGATTGAAGTTTATTTTTATTTTTCTTTTTTTTTTTTTTTGGGGTTGGGGGTCTCAAGCTGGGGGCCTCCATAAAAATGTTGGAAACCTGGTTCTTGTTTGGATGGCTGGATGGCTGGCTGGCTGGTGCTTCTCCTCCTTGCTTTCTGCTTTGCTTTTTTGCTGCTTTGTGGTTTTTTTCAGCGACCACCATCAATAACAGAGGTACCGGCGACGGCCCGGGCCATATTTATGATTTGTTAAGCAACGCCGAACGTGCGAAAGGATAATCACAAGCGCCTGCTGGCACGCCCCCTTAGCCCCTTCCCACCACACACACACACACACCTCCTTAGTCTCTTTTTTTTTTTATTTTAGCCTTTTGCGGCATCGTGTGTGAGGCATTTCCAAAATTGAGTCAATGACTTTTATTTTTACGACGGGGCTCTCTGGGACCGGGACCGGGACCGGGACTGGGACTCTGTGGCGTAACTGGCATGAGATCGCTTTCGGGAAAAGGGCGATTTGGCATCCAAATCTGGCTTTTATGACACTGCGAATTGAGCTATTAGAGCCGGACATGCCACTATCGGGTTACATAGATAATAAGCACCTGTATTTATGCCCGGTACTTATCAGCTCAAGGACCAAGGGGGGGAAGGTGCCATAAACTTGATTATATTGATCTAAGCTTAGGGGGTGGGGTTCTCTTGGGCTTTTTAGAGGCTTGGAAAGTGGGTTTGTAGAGGAAGTTCTTGTAGTTATACTTGGTACTTCCCATAAAAGAAAGGGGAAGTTATTATTTCAATAAAATGTTGGCATTAAGTTCTTAATTCTTTGAGACTTTTGTATTTGGAGCTAAAACTATTGATATGATAGACTTATAAGCTCTTGTAGTGATACCCGGTACTTATAGAGAAGGAATTGTTTCATAAAATGTCGTATTATTAGGTTTATTTATTGAATTATCCAATTATTATATCAAAAAGTATATTTTTTTAAGCTTTTGAAGCCTAAATCTTTACATCCAGTACTTCCTATTATAGTTACAATAAGATAGTAACAATAAGATAATAGTAATAACAGTAATTAGTTACTATAGGTGGTACTATAAGCTCTACATCGTACATAGAACCTTTTCCTTTTATTATTATAATTCATAATAACAACTAACTCTCTAACTCTGCCTTGTAACTCTTCATAGTTGGGTAAAAAAATGCTTGGGAATAAAATAAAATATAAGATTAAAATGAATAATGTTTTGTATTAATACCCGGTACTTGTATAGATTTTAGATCGTAGATAGAGATATTTAATTCTTACTTAATTCTATAGCCTTTAGAATAAAAACACCTGTAGAGGGAGATCCTATAAACTCCATAGCACTGACATACATAACTCTATAAAAGTCTCTAACTCTGAAACTAAAACAGCTTAAAGACAGACTTGTGTATATTTTGATAGCCCTCTCCCCTCTCTTCTGTTCTATTTTCTTTACCAAATCGATTGAAAATGCTACAATTTTGACCACCGGAGTTGGTAGACGCCCACGTCCTAGATTCCCGATCCGATACAGATCCCGCCTCAGCTCCCGTCCACTCAACAAGATCCAATTATGCACTACAGAATTTTGTAAAAATCATCTTTTTTCATTTATTTTTTTTGGGTCAGCTGTCGAAAAGGATGTCTCCCTGTGAGGCCTGCCAGGACCAGAGGTTCTCCTCCTTTTCTTTTCAAAAACTGGAGGAGGGTTGTGGGGAAGTCAAGGAAGCTGTGAAAATTCCTGACTTCTTTAATGAGCGGCTTATTATCAATGGCGATGATGCCCACTCCAGTGCTCCAGTCTCTCTGATTGTTAACCTTTGGATCGGAGGGCATTAAAAAACGTTAACAAGCTGCGTAGCGCCGTCGGCGGCGTTAATGTCGAAATTGGCGCTGGCCAAGGAATGATCCACAAAAAAAAAAAACAAAAAAAATAAAAATAAAACAGAAAAAAAAGGGAGCAGGTATCCATTCGTGGGACTGCGAACGTGTTTCTTAATGAAACAAAGCTTGAATTTTAAATGAGCATCATAAAGAACAATGAAAATGCAAGAGGTCCAGGGAGCAGCAACAACAAAGCGACACCGGCGGTCAGGACAGCGCGAAATAAAAGCGCAGAAATGTTAAATAAACAATAAAAAACAATCCGCAGCCCCAGACATGCCCCCTGAAGCCCCCCCTCCCAAGTCCCTAGCTCCTCCCCCGCCACCCCAACCCACAGCGTCGCAGAGCCGTCTGTCAAATCCCAGCCAGCCAGCGGATTAAGCCCAGAGATGGATATGCTCGATCCGAAACGATCCGATCCGATCCGATTCAGAATCGAGACGAGCGTCGCTCAAGGTGCGTACCACGATGGTTGGATACTCTTTCAAAGGGTTATCGATTTTATTAAAACCTATTTTTTAAATGGATATATTTTTTTAAGCCTTCAATTTTCCTTCAATTTTACATTCTATAGTGACTAGGGATACCCTATTTATTTAGTATTTCTTCTAAAAAAAAAAGCTTCGTTTTTACTCAAAAACTTTACTGCTAGAACCTGTTGAGAATTCCAAGGACTTTAGGACTTATTTTCCTAAAATTCTCAACAATTTTTGGCAACAAAAACATGAAAAAAAATGTAAAAATCTCTTTTTGTGAACAATTTTTGATGAGTTTTATGAAAAATGTAATCTCTTAAAATATTTATTTTCAAAGAAAAATTAAGTTATTTTTAACAACAAAAAAAATATATATTTTATGCAATTTATTATGAAAATTATTAACAAAAAGTACATTTTCTATAAAAAGTTAAAGTTAATGGCTCTATAACACTAAAAATCATTTTAAAAGCTATATTTTATTTAATAATTGAGAAATAATTATAAAATATAATAGGAAATAAATAGGAAGATGAAATATCCTAATGAATAGACTTCCTGTTTCTTCATTTTATACTAAATTTTAATATTTATAAACGTATATTTTTACTCTTAAGCAGCTATTACTTAAAGGTTTAACCTAAACTTATAAACATTACATGCTACTCAAGTATTAGTATTAATTATTAGTTTCATTTTAATGCAAATCTTACTTAAAAACCAAAGTAAACCTATTTTAAGTGAAAAAAGTATTTTTTTATACGTTTTTAAGAAGTGTTAGGGTTTAGGGCTTTTTTTTAAGTCCCTTAATGGTTATCCTAAGTTATATGATTTAAATAATATTTAAATTAGATAAAAGGTAAAAATATTTTAGCTTAAATAATTATTTTGTTTTGGATCTAAATAAATTTCATTTCTTCAACTTTTAAATTGTAATAAAAATAATTTTAATAATAATATAGGAGCGAGAAATACTATTTATGAATATTATTTATTTAATTAAACTTCAACTTAAAAAAGAATTCTCATAAAAAGAATAATAAAAAATACTAAAGCATATTTTTTATCCAATTAATTAAATCATTTAAGGCCCCGTCACAAAAGCCATCAACTTCCGGCTATACCCCGCATGATTTTGTCGAAAAGTTAGGGTATCGGCCCGATAATCATGTGGGTTGGGATGTAAAACTTTTGCCGTCACTGGCTAAAGGATTCGCAAATGATTCTGCGGTCAAAGATGAAATGAAACGAAGCCCCGAAAAGGTGGGGAAGGGTGAGAGGCAGGCGAGGTCCGGTCCATGGCTGATACTCCTCTGGTGCTGGCCATAATTGGTGCTCATCTTAATGGCATTAAAATTGCATTATCGCTGTATTTATTGAAACGGTTTGTTTTAACAAGATTAACTCGGCGATACCACAAAATGATTAACAGCAAAAAAAATCAAAAAAAATAAAAAGAATACAAAATAAGCCGCAACCGGGGGGGAGAAAAATTAAAGACTGAGAATCAGAAAACGATCAGATTCGCGATTATTTATTTTGTTTTCATTTTTTGTCGCTTGATTGGCTGTTTATTTTTGTTGTTTTACTTTTTTGGGGTTGAGGATCGTAAAGAGCTTTTTATAACATAATTTCATATCATTTTTTAGATGATTAGATTCAATTTTCACAGCTACCGAAAGTCGATGGGAATGTGGGATTAATCCTGTTGAATCACCACCACCACCACCACCGGATGGCGATGACGTTCTCTGTGCATTCCGAGAACCTTATAGATAGATCCTACCAAGGACTTCCCGGAAATCTCTCACCCAAACACCTATATTGGTTATTTATTAATATTTATGAATACAAATTAAGAAAAAAAAAAAGAGCAAAGCTAAAAGCCAAAAAGTTTATTTATGGGATCGCCGTTAAGCGTTTTCATTTC
Organism: Drosophila monieri; assembly: GCA_035047585.1. Taxonomy (NCBI): domain Eukaryota; kingdom Metazoa; phylum Arthropoda; class Insecta; order Diptera; family Drosophilidae; genus Drosophila; species Drosophila monieri. The sequence goes on along the minus strand of JAWNPJ010000061.1, from coordinate 4,257,883 downwards.
ATCAGGGCCCGAAATGCCAAAAAAAAAAAAAAGATTGGAATGCTTTCAAGATACAGATACAGATATGCTTTCTGATAACTTTCTATTTCATAATATTGCGGGAGTTTCGATTTCAGATTCATATAGAATCTGTGGATATAGAAACTATAGATAAGGGTTTTAACTTTGGGTTGTATTATAGTTTCCCTCCTCTAAGCCAAGTCTTTCTTCTTTAAAAAATCTAACATGAATACCTTCTCTGGACTGGACTATCTTTCAGATACTTTGACGCATCCAATGTTTATCTGATCGTGCGTCAGCGACTACAATTAAATAGATTGAATGCGGATTGCGGCGATTTATGATGTATGATCGGGGGGATTTATGGGCCGCGCCAGCTGACCTGGCATTTGCAATCGATTGCCGTGTTGCTCAATTAAGCGAAATGTCAAATAACTTAATTAAGCAACGGCTGGGCGGCACTACGCACGAGTGTCAGTGCTCGGGACGAGCCTCCACAGTGTCCAGCCCCCATCCTCCCCCCGACAATTCGAGTAGGGGGCGTGTCACCTCCCCCGATCTTATCTATTCGAGTGAATGATAACAGGAGGATGATAGCACCCAACGACCTTGTTGCATCAGCAACGGACAACAAAAGTTGCATTCCGCTTGGCCGGCCGGGAAGTAATATATATATTAGGGGCACTTGTTGCACTAATCGCACGCTTTACAAGGGCCTAATAAATACTTAACAAATTGCTCATTTGCCGCCAATTGCAGGCCAATTAAATAATAATAGAATAGCTTTTAGTTACTTTGTTAATTGAGTTTTTAAGTTGGTTAGTTAGTAGTTGGAATAATTATAGTTTAAGTTGAATTTTTATCAGATTTGGTTCCACTTTTGATTCATTTTATTTAGACTTTGGTTTGAATTAAGTCCTTTTATTTTATTTCATTTTATTGTTTATATTAATACTTATACACATACATATATGCTTAAATGTATTTTTTTTTTTGTTTTTTTTAATTATAAACTCTTAAACTACAACCCTTTTTCATATTTTTGACTCATTTTTGACTCCTTTTTGATTGAATAAATATTTAGAAAAAATCTGCATAAAATTTAAGATATTTAATAACTAAAAATACTTCAAGCTTAGAAGATTTATTAGAGTATTTTTTACAATTTATTAAATAACTCTCAAGTTGGCTTTAGACTTTAAACATCGGAAACTTTTCTTGGCATTCCTAGTCTTTTGTTATATTTTAGACTTGAATATTTTTCAACTCATAACCACTAGCTACTCATAAATTATATTAAAAACCATCAAGAAATGTCAAGTTGGTAGTAGGAAGACCTAGTCTATTGGCACATCTATCAACTGTATTAATTACACCTGATCCCTGGCACTAATCAGAGTGTAAGTGGTAATTGCTTCCGATAGATTAGTGGAGGCGATTCCCGCGCCAGTTCGAATTTCATCAGGCTAAATATTTGATTAGATTGCCGCGATCGCGGCGTGTTTTCTCGCCGTGCACACCCGGCCCAGTCGGTGGCTCTCATCTCATATAGTGGCTGGCAGAGGCCATAAAGTCGCTCCTCTGACTCATCCAGGTGGTTGCCCCGCTTAGCGACACACACTCTCCGATTTGCAATCTGATTTCGTTCGCTGGCTGTTCTCACCTGGTGGCGGTGGCCGGCCGGGGTTTCAATTAACAAATGCGAGTCGCGTGCCTTGACGTCATTGACGACGGTACTCTCCGTCTCTTTACTCCCCCCACCCCCGTTGACACCTGTCGCCCCTCCCCTCCCCGCCAATGAACTGACCTACAAAGGTCGTTGTTTGAACAACTATTCCGCGACAGCTCATACATAAAAAATATAAAAAAAAAATAAATAAATAAAATGTGTGTGGGTTTGTGTGGAGATTTCAAGAAACTTGGAATTGTTAGGGGGGGAATTTTTTTTTTTTTAACTTGTAAGTAATATACTTGCAGTCTCACCTTTTGCAATTCAATGAATGTCTAATTAATAAAAAAAATAACAAAAAGTGGGGCATTCTATCGAATTGTATTGAAAGTGGAAATTATTGCCGGCGATGGGTACTTTTTTCCAACTTGACTTAGGTTAGGATTTTCCACCTCACAGCTAATGACCAACTCTGGCGAAATTAGCTGAACAATTAAATTACTTTTTTTTTCTTTCTTAAAAATAAGTTTAAAAATAACCACCTCGGGGTCTTCCCAATAAAACAAAGTAACAAAAAAAATAAGCTTAAATGAATCTTTTTTCCCCAGTTTCGAAATCTCTGCTGTTGCCAGGCAGCTTCAAAAAAAAGTTTATTTCGTGGGTTTCTTATACTCTTCAAGGGGGTATACGGGTATTTATAGCTGGTACTATATCTGGTACTCTTTGTAAAGGGGACTATAGCTGTAGAGTATCTCTTACTCTACTGGGAGGACTTCAAACGTCGAATATATTGTTCGCTTGTCGTCTGTCCATCAAACTAATTTCTTAATTTTAAATTCTTCTACCTCTTCAGGTAGATTTTTTATTCAATCTTCTTTTATTAAAAAAAAAAATAAAAAAATAGGGAGTATAATCTAAGGACTATAGAACATATAGCTACTATATACTTTTTATTTGTCCGCCTGTCCGCTTGTCCGCTTGTCCGCTATTACTCTAAATCTCTAAATTGAAAAGCTTTCTAGTCACAATTTTCATCAAATCTTTTTTTATTTTTAATAAGATTTAGATGAGATTGTATATTTATATGGAATATATTTTAAAACCTGAGATCGGAAGACTATAGATTCTATAAAAGCTTTATAGATTCAACCTAAAAACACACTGTCTATCTGGCTTTACTTTATAATAATATTTATGAATATCTCTAATTATAATATTATTTTATTATAATATCCATAGAATAATCTTTTCAGCTTAGAAACTTTTCATTCTCAACTTTGGCCCACTATTTTTCTGTTAAAAGAACTATATATTTTGACAAAAAAAAATGAATCCTTGGACAAAATTTCAATAATTTTTTTAGGCAAAGAAGCTTGATACTTTGTAAATAATTTATTTAAAAAGAAACTAATCTGACTTTTGATTTAAAAACTCTCCAAAAAAAAAGTAAATAGTAAATGGGAATAGAACTCTTGACTCTTTTAGCCCAAAAGAGTATTTAAGATTCGACTTTTCTTCCGAAGAAAACAATCTATCTTTTTTCCGCTAATTTCTTTTTATTATGATTTTATTTATGCTATATATTTATTGTTGTTTTTGTTTTTATTGTTGTTTTTGTTTTTGTTTTTTGTGGGTCAAGTTAAGCCGCGTCTTGTGACGTCACAAGCGTGAAGAAGCAAAAAAAAATAAAAAGAGCGGCGCGTGTTTTGAATTCCGTGGCGTCATCATTCAGAGGCATGACGCATAACAGACATCAACTCACCTGGGCCAAGGTGCGTAGGTCGTTTCGGTGTCTTTAATTGGGTTATTAGGAAACGATGTGTGATGTGTATTTTTGGCACAGCCGATGGCACTGCCATGGTTATAATTGGCAACAGAATCGGTCCCCCTCTTGGCCGGATTTCGTTTTAATTAGCCAAGTTTATTGATTTGCAATGGCAACGGGGAACGCCTACACATCTGGAATCTGTTCCATTGCGACTGATTCATCGGCCCGCTAAGATAAGACTTGGCTTTGGCCAAGCTCGTTGACTAATTGATTGATGGCTGTCCGTTGTCCACTGTCCGTTGTCCGCTGTCCGCGAGTTTTCCTTTGTATTTGTTTGGCATAATTATGCGCAGACACTCGACTCGACTGGGACTCAGACTCTGACTCTGACTCGTTTGTAAAAGGCGGTTCAGTTCAAAAACCTCAAAATAAAATGCAACTAAGACCCCCGGTCGCCACTTCTACAAAAAGAAGCCTCCACTCTGCTCACTGGCTGTATCAAATTTTGTTTAATTGTCGGCCTTTTCAGCCATGCGAGTGGTATATGTTGTACTCAGTATGCAGTCGTCTTCCCAGACATGGATTCTTCAACATTGTAAGCGCTTTTGCTGCGTTGGCATCTTGGACCTCCTCGCTTACTGCCTCCCCCTCGGTCTCCCTCCTCTCTGTGAAGAGAGTCTTCTTCATTCCAGAAGATTTCTGTTCCCGTTTTGTGCCTGGCGGCATGACGTTGTTTGCGCTGTAAATCGATACATTTGCACTTACGGCTACTTACAAAAGTCTGTCCTGTCCGCTGGTGGACAGAGGATCGCGACCGGACAAGACATGGACATGGAAACAACAACAATGGGAACGAAGACGTGATTTCTGTGCGGCTCTGATGGTGGTCAGTTTTCAATGATCATTGCACCATGCCACCAAAGCCACCAACAACTAGTTGCAACAACCAGTCGCCAGTCGCCTCTATCTAGGGTTAGGGCTCAACTACTACGCCGATCAAATTGCAATCCGGGGCCCACCTCATTAGCCTTATTACATGTGCCACATCAAATTAACAACCAGGAGCTGTTGCGAGTTGCAGTTGCAAGTTTGCAGAAATGTTCCTCAAACAAAAACAGCAAAAAAACAGCAAAAAATGGAAAAACCAGTCGTTGAGTTTCACAAACTTTTCCAACCTTCAGATGCCTCTTAGTCAGCCTCGTGAGGAATTTCAAACAATTTTTAATAAATATTTAAAAGAAAAGAGTGTTTAGATGTCAAGAATTATGGTGGGAAATTTGGGTGGGAATAAATATTTGTCTCAAACCAGAGCAATCGTATATACCCTTTCTATCTCTGGACTAAAGGGTAGCAAAGTAGAATAAACACTGTGAGAGCTTTGGAAATAGAGACTTATTCCTCTTTTTCTCTACCCATTTCCCTAGAGAACTTCCCCAGCAGTTAAAGTCCCAGAAGGAATCCCAGTAAGCCCCAAAAACAATCTCCGATTTCTGGGTCAAAATTTGCCCAACTTCTTGAGTGTTATTTGAAGCTGCCGACCATGTTCTGCCAAAAACAAACAAAAACAAAAGCCACCAAAAATAAATTAAAAAAAAAAAAATTCAGGCAAGACACGACATGGTCAGGTTGTTGTTTCTCTTCGTTTTTTATTAACAGTTCCATTCCGCCCCAAAGTGTCTTATTTTTTTACGAGCCATGCTGGAGCTCGAATGTAAATCAAGTGGATGCGTTCCGGCCGTACGTGTTGGATCTTGGATCTTGGATTGCAATTTCAATAACAAGACACGGAACACTTTCGAGTCGGCGAACGCTGCCAGACGAGGCTATAAGTCGAGGCGACCCAACTCGGTCAATGCAACCCCAAGATTAGATACTCTGTTTGAAGGTCGATAGACTATCATTGCATTGTTATGGAGGGCAGTGGGTATTGTCTTTCGTTGGGGAAACCCCTGTGGGGCTTACTCTTCCAGCATTCTTCCAGTTTCTTGCAAAAATATTGACTCGCAATACAGTGTTTATCATTAAAAGCAGACTTTTGCGATTGTTTGGTTGATTTTTGTTTGGATTAAGAGCTTGGGAATTGGTTATTGCGTGGGATATTATTATATTTTATAGAGAAAGGCTTTACTTTTTTATTTAAAAACTAACTGGTAAGCAAAAACCAAATCAAAGTGAAGGGATTTGAAAAAATTCACCCAAAAAAGCCTTCTAAAAGGGGAAAACTTCAATGACGAAAGCACATAAAGGTGTTATTAGTGAGATATTACTATGTTTTATAGAGAAAATCGTTAATTTTTTATTTAAAAACTTTCTGGTAAACAAAAACCAAATCAAAGTGAAGAAATTTTATAAAATTCACACAAAACAAACTTCTAAAAGGGGAAAACTCCAGTGACGAAAGCTCATGCTTATGAAAAAAATACTCTAAATAAACTTTAGTGATCTAATACCATAAAAATGTATCATTTTATTTATTTTTAGTAACTATTCCAAATGAAAACCTAAAAAAAAGACTAAAAAGACGTAAATGCCAGACCAGTGACGAAATAATTAAATAAAGGAATAATAAAATTGTACATTTCCTCTTAATTCCCTGGGACTTTTCTGCACCTAGTAGTAGTAGGCCTTGATCGAAAAGAGCCTTCCGAAAAAAAACTGCCCAAAAAAGGAAATCACAGTGTGGAAATGGACAGAAGTCGCCAAAAGACAGATCTCTTTTTTTAATTTTATTTTTTTAATACAACGCAGGCAATTGGAATGCCGTTCCGGTTGCCCCAAAAACAAAAAGTAAAAAATGTAAACCAGAGAAAAAACCAAAACAAAAGCAAAACCAAAAAAAAACATTAATTGCTCATCAATTGCTGGGAAAGGCAATCCAAACGAGTTCAAAGCAAAAAGCATCCCAGAGCACCAAGCAGACAAAGCAAAAAAAAAGCGAAAAGCACAAAGCACATATTGAACCAAAAAACTGACCCACACAAGCACTTGTTGTTTGCGAAAAAAAAGCCAAAAACGAGCAGAGTCTTTAATGAAAATTAGCAATGATTTGGGGGGTGGGGGAGGGGGAGGGCGAGGGGCAAGGCCGTTTTGCGCCAAAATGCCTATGCAAATTTCGCAAAAAAAAATGTATTTTTGGCATCGATGATGATGCGCACAGAATTCGCATTTTTATTTTTATTTGCTTGTATTGTCCCCCCCCCTTTTTTTTTGTGTGTGTTTGGCGAACCAAAGTCGAAACGGAAGTGTTTTCGCGATGTGTAAGATACTTCCAAACTCGAATCCGAGTGAAGTTTCGCCGAAGTCCGTTCCAAAGTTGAGAAATTCACACGCGATGACTGGGCCTCCCTGGCGGCAGATGCTTTTGGAAATTATTTCGAGACTCCAAACAGAGTCTAAGACTTGAAAAAAAAATTAAGCCGATTTCTATAGAACAGTACTTTTGTCTCTTGAGAAAAATCCTTTTGAAAAAAATCCCTTCTCATTCCATTTTTCCCACAATTTACTTTCCCTTTTAATATTTACATGAAGCTCTCTATTTTTCCTTTTTTTTTTTGTTTTTTGCTGATTTTTTATTTGTAAAACATTTAATTTATCTAATCAAGCTTCGTTTTTTACACCCAAGTGCATTTTGTTTATTTAACACAGATTATATGGCTTATAATTGTTGTACAATGTCCATCAAATGGCTTTTTTATGGTTTTATTTTTCAAACACTACACATTGCGATGTAATGGGCTTAGAAACAGGTGGGATTTTTAGTTTTTTTTTGGTCTTAATACAAAAATTAGAAGAAAAAATAAAAGATGAAAAAAGGGAAAACTTTTGAGAGAGACTTGGATTTGGATTTAGAAAAGTCTAATTTTTAAATAAAAAGTGGATGGAATTAATTTTCGAAATATATTTAAATGTACAATTAACCTTTCATCCTTTGATTTTTTAATTATGTATATTATTTTAGACATTTATTAAAAAAAAATATTAAATAAATAATAACTGGCTTAGTAAAGACTGTATTTTTAATATTATTTTAAACTATTAAACTAAAAGCAATTAACTACTAAAAATTATTTAAAAATATAAAATAAATAAAATTAGAAATAGTTGTTATTACAAAGTACTTAAATTCATAAAAAATAAATGATAAAAATGGTTTAATTCTTCTTAATATTAATAAGTAAGAAGTAAAAAGTAGAAAAAGTAACAAAAAATTTAAACTACAGGCTAAAAACAATAATTAAATTAATTGTTTATAAAAGTAAAAAAAAAATAGTAAAAAATAAAAATAAATCAATCCGTTACCTGCCCCTAGGCCTAAAAAATAGAAACAAAAATAATTAAAAAGATAAACCACCGTCCACCCTCCATCATTTTAGGGCTTAGGTGGTGAAGGGCCATGGGGAGCGGGTGGGGTGGTAGTACAGGCCATGTGGGTGGTAAGGGGTGGTGGTGCCACCGCCCGCACGACCCACCTGACCAGGCTTTGAATCACCGTGTCTTGGCTCCCGGGAGGGCTGCTGCCAAGTGACTAACCCAACCACCCACCCACTCCACGCCCCCACTATCGGTCCACTACCGCCCCCACAGCCACGCACAGCAGCGACCGAGGCAGCGGTAGCGGCAGAGCGAGCGGCTGCTGTTGTCAGTCGGCCAAGCGCAACTGGTCGTCGCTGCCGACTGCGCTGTAAGCAGCGTTCCCAGCGGCGCACGCGACTCTTGTTGACACATTCCGGCTGCGCGAGCAGCACTGCCGGCACAGTCGGCGTCGCAACAGCGCTGGCAGCGGCACGCGATAAAGTACACGACGCTGCCGCAGTCGCAGCTGCTGTCTCCGCCTCTGTCGCTTCGCAGTCGCGCTTTAATTAGTCATAGAAGCCCCGTTACTCTGGGGTCTTGGGAACAAAAATTGCGAAAGGGTTACGGGATCCAGACTGGTGGGGGGTGGGGGGGGTGGCGACTCTCGAAATGCTAATTACCAAGATAATATCAATTATGCTGCCAAAAAAAAGTATTAATATTAATAACAAATGATAATAATAATCAGAATGGATTTTTGGGCGAAAAAAAAAAAGTACCCCTGCCCCCTCTGGAACTTATCGGTTGTTTGCTGTTCGGGGCTCTGATAATAAATCAACGGCAATTACAGCGAAATTCGCAATTGGCTGCCAAGTGGACGTCACGGCAAACATGACACCTACGTCAGTGGAGGAGTCCACACACACACCCACCTCTAACACCCACCCCCCCCTATCGTATATCTAATCCCCATACCCATCCCCATACCCATTCATCCATCCGAAAGTAATCCAAAATCATACAAAATGTCAATGGCTATTTTTAGATACAGTTGGGGGTGGAATGGGTGCGAGTAGTGGGGTGCCAGGTACCGGCCACCCCACCTCTATCGCCGCCTTGCGGATAATCAGGGGGGGATCAACATTGACACTGGCTCTAATAAATTAAACAGATTCGAGACTAAGCGATAAGATAAAGACAATATTAGTTGAGGGACAGACTGCCCAATCTTATCACTCTCGAAGCGAGTTTTCCCGAAAATAATCATCACTTAGCTTAAAGATTAAAAAATACTTAAATGTAATGGCCTCTTAATAGATATTCTAATCTCAGGGACCACGAAAGGCGTTAAAAGGCCTTAAACGGCCTCAACATGTAGTTATTTTTAATAAAAAAGTAAACAACAATCAATTAACAAAAAATAGAACTTTTGATAGTGAAAACCTTTAATTGGGAATCACCATTGAATCACTGGGTTCTACGGCCAAGACAGGTCGGGAAACATTATGGATGACCCCTCGAGGCCCAAACACCAGGATCATGCGTAATGCCCACCACCCTTCCACCCCTCCGGGGATTATAAGACCAACTTGGCTTACAGGGAAATTATGGCAATTGTGATTAATGGGCGAATTGAATCGAGAGCCAAAACAGTGCCGGCCCTCTGACTCACTATCCGTCGTCTGTCTGGTCTGGTCTGGTTGGAGGGAACTGCTCCAGTAGTCCCCTCTCCCCCTCCCCCCTCCCCCCTCTATTGATAACCGTAGTATCCACTAATTTATCTGAAGGGGTCGTCGTGTCCCGGCCGCTTATTCATTCATGTTTCGGTATTAGTCAACACCCCAACCGAAGACAATTGCCAGCCATGCCAGGGTGATTTCCCCCACAACCGAGCGCCCAAGAATTCATTAATGGCACGGGCCCCGAAATCTTGTGACGCCTCGGCCGATAAGGGGCTAGAGTTCAATGGAAAAGTTGCCACAATTAGTGCTAACCGAGGCTGAATCAAATGCCATATTCGCCCGGCAGGGGGGTGGCGGTCTAGACCCCCTAATTATAGACCTCCAATCCCATCGATCTTCAAGCCTGGCTATAGCCCGTCACCCACTCGCTGCTGCCCATAAACTTTTCCGTGCCACCTTATCGCCAAGCGCGTCATCGTCTCGGCCAAACTCAAGACCTTATTGGCACAATTTCGAAGAGTTACTCTTCGAAGGGGTATGACGAGGGTGCTTATAAGTCTATTCTGAACCACTCTCAACTAACTGGTTTAGTTTTAAAGCTATTAAGCTTAAACTTGGTATGGTTGTGTATTTCGATCTTATAGAGTATCATAGAGACTGGGAGCATCGAAATCGGCATACTATAGCCTATATCTTCTATATAGTTGAGGGTTTTTGGGAACTTTTTACTCTTATTTCAATGTTTATAGAGTTAGAACCCCTATATCTGATAACTTTTGTTGTATTTTCAAGCTATTAAGCTTAAACTTGGTATGGTTGTGTATTTGGATAGGATCAAGTATCATATAGGTTGGATTATACAGATATATCTACTATATCTTCTATATAACTGTTAGTTTTTGGTAACTTTTTACACTTATTTCAATGTTTCTAAGGTTTAGAACTCTTTGTTCTTCTTTGTATATATTTCTTCAAAACTTTTCTTTTATTTTCTACAACTAGTCTCAACTAACTAGGTTAGTCTTAAAGCTATTAAGCTTAAACTTGGTATGGTTATGTATTTTGATCTTATAAAGTATCATATAGACTGGGAGCATCGAAATCGGCATACTATAGCCTATATCTTCTATATAGTTGATGGTTTTTGGGAACTTTTTACTCTTATTTCAATGTTTAGAAGGTCGCAATCCCTATATCTTTTATATTCTACAACATTTTGATGATATATCCCCCCTAGAGTATATAGCCTCCGGTTTGGCTAAAACTTGACTCTCTCATGATGTCGGCGTCATGTCATGCTTTGATTTCTCCGATAAAGCAAAGAAAAAAATACAATTTCAAAAACAATTTCCCAGGCGATGAGTCTTGAGTTCAAAGTGCGAGATGATCGTATATATGGGTAATGCCACAACAAAAAAGCAATTAGCCATTAATTGCAGGTTCGTGATATCACTTGCCAATGATTTAAAAAAAAAAATAAAATAAGCACAGACACTGACTTGTCTTAGTTAGTACGAGTTTATTTTCGTGTATATCTCCGATATGGGATTGTAAATCAGAGCCCAGATCTGGCACCATCGATACTGTAGCGCCTCAAGAACCCGACTCTATAAAACTGACGGGTCTGGCGGAGTGAATTGTAAATCTTGGAAACCAGTTCGCTGGCCAACGAATGTGCGTCAATCACTCCTTGCTTTTGGCCAAATGATCTAATTACGGTGGAAAGTTTTTATTTCTTACTGTTTTTTTCCCCCGACAGCCCGGGGAAATGGCGCTCGAATGTGCAAATGAAAAGCGCAACAAAAGTTGATTTGATTTTTCAAATCGAGTGTCAATTTTTATACAAATAGGCCTCACCGGCGACAGCTCTATTTTCATTTTAATTTCATTTGTCAACTTGGCAGTTTGATTTGAAAATAAATTATTGATTTCAGGAAAAATTTGATGAAGATTTGGGAGGCTAGGAACTGGCACTAGGAGGCTATCTAGGACTTATTATAAATGTCCTTAAATTCTATTCGATTGAGGCTTCGAGGGGGAATAAAATGAATAAGAGTTTTCAACTTATAATTTTATTGTAGAAATAATATTTGAATACAAAAATCTACATTTTCAAGATATTCGATGTACGATATTTTCGATAAGTTGATATTTTGTTTGGTTTTCGATAACCAGAAACAATAGTCCGTTAATCGATATTTGTAAGATTTTTTTAGTTGGTTTTCTTAAAAAGTTTTCTTGTTTTGTTTTTTGTTTAAAATTAAAATTTGATTGAAAATTAAGAGAAAAATAAAAGTAATATTAAAAAAAGAGTCTTATAAATCGTAAAAAAATTTTTTAGAGAATTATTTTCAGACTTGGTCCTAAAAAAGTATCATTATAAATGTTTATTAAACTAAAATGGCCTAAAAACCCAGCCTTTCAAGCCTCTAATTAAGCCACAAAAACCCAAAATGAATCTTCCGAAAGAAAGACCTTCCGAAAAATGGCAAAAATCTTATCACAAAAACCAAATCTCAACCAAAACTTTGAAGACATCTGCCCCTCAGACCGGAGGGGAAGAAATAAGTACGATTTAGAGATATTTTGAGAGATAAGCTTAGAAACTATGGAGCTCTACGAGATGAATTTCCCACGGCCGAGAAAGGCTAAACAAAAAATCCCCCCGATGGCTTTTGAAAAACATGATTTTTGAACTCGGTTCGCAACGAATGCAATTAATTTCGCATCGAATGGTGGCATGGTGGCCGTGCCACGCCTCCTAACAGGGAGGGAGTCTCTCATATGACGCAAAACAATAAAAAAAAAAAAAAAAAAATTAAGAAGGTGTACATAATGAGACACACACGTATGGTCCGCACACTTACGCTCACCACTTCAGGTGAAGAAAAATCCCCCGTTTCGGGCAGTGGCGTGAGGGGGCGGTGGACGGGTGGTTGGAGGGGAACTATATACGTAATTGATGAAAAGTAAATATAGGAATACACACTGGGGAGCTCCAGGGTCTCCCCTACAAATCAAATCCAATAATAATTATAAGCGTGGCGCGCACTTCTTCGATTACGATTCCAAATACAATTCTTCTTCATAAAAAAAAATTATTTTTTTTTTTGTTTGTTCGAAGCGACGGAATTTCGCATTGACGTCGTCGACGTCGACAGTGGCTGAGACAGCGGCAGAGACAGCCAACTGCGGCAGCGACTGCTCTGCCTGGGAGAGATAGCCGGCCGCGTCAAGGAGACGACAGCGACGCCGGCGACGGCAGAGGCAGCGCAACTGGGGGACTGCCTCACACGCAGCCGGCGATTTTCGTATAAATATAAAATTATGCGCCGGCCGGAGACCATGAATCAGTTTTCGCTTAGACACACGCCAATGCTAATTGTCCCGGGCCTGTGAACTCCAAACAGTGCGCAAGGAGGACACCCCATAATCCCAATAGATCATTCCACCCACATAGTGCGTAAAAAAAAAATTATTAAAAAATCAAATTGAAAAAAAAAAAACTCAACACTCCGACTCATTGCAGTCAAAAAATAGAACGTGATCAAGTTTGACAAAAAAAAAAAAACAAAACAAAAAATAATAAGTTTCAAAAGTAAACAAACTACAAAAATGTGCCATCAAAGTAAGTAAAAATTAAAAATAAAAAATAAATAATTTTTTTTTGGGGGGAAAACAAAGGTACAAAGGTCTGGCGGCGGCGTAATCGTAGAACAAGAAATTAGATCACCCACCCAGAAGATAACTTTCCCAATGCCTTTCGCAATTGTTTATAAAAAGATGATTGGCCAGCTGGGGTTGGACGTATCTGGGCTCCCATGATTAATAATAAATAATACACGTACTTCAAATAGCTCCACTACACTCCACTCCCCCTCCCAGCCCTCCACTCCACTCTTTTCAGTTTTCTTTCCATTCCAAAGTGTGATTCCCCCTGCGATTCGATTGATCGACGACCTGTTAATAATCGGCTTGGCAACTCAGAGCCATCGAAAGGCGCGATCCACTGGCTCGAGGGCCATACTACTCCTATATATCTTTTTCTATATATCTTTTGTATATATCTTTGTTTGAGAGGAAGTCCAATGCCCAAAAGCCATGCAATTAAATACGATTTCATGGCGAAATAGTCAACAGGTTGCCTTGTTTCTTATTTATTTTTAACTCTACTTCAGTTTTTGGATCAAAGATGCTTAAAAAATATTATATATATATTTTTTAAAATGAAATATTATGATATCTTTCTAGAAACTATTTTTCAAGTCAAATTTTTGTCCATTTTTGTTTTTTTTAAGGAGTTAAAATAGTTTCTGATTAGTTTTTTTGAGAGTCTTTCATTAAAATTATTAATAATTATTAATTTTCTGAATATTTATTCATATTTTAACTTAAAAACTAACAATTTCCATTATTACTTCCCTCTTTTTGTTCAAATATTCCCTAAAAGTTAGTAACTATTTCCCTTCCATGTCACAAAACCCACTTAACTTACTTTTTCATCTGAAAACCAACCAATATTTAATGACTAAATATTTGCAAATTAAACATTTTGATATGTCTCGACTGTGGACGGTTGAAAAACGTGGGGAAAAATCCAGGGGAAAGAAAATCCCATGAATGAAACTCAGTCACGTGTAAATAATAATTAATCATAAAAAATGGCACAGTATTTTGATGATTCTAGTTTAGTTCTAGTTTTTAGATTTTTTAAGTTTTATTAGTTTTTATAAATATTAAAAAAAATATATTAATTTCCAAGGACAAAAATAATATATTTCTTAGGAACTTTTTTTTTAATTATGAATTGAAGTTTAAGGATGAAAAATATACTTAATTTTTATTCTATTTTTTTTTATATTTTTTATCATTTTTTTTGGCAAAAAAATACACTTTCTCAGAGCAGACCCCAAAAATTAGGCAATAATTGTGCTCAAAAATGCATTTCTTGATCTTAAAGATAAAAAATATAAAAAAATCCTTAAAAACCAATAATATATAATTTTTTGTATAATGCCAATGGCTTGAATAAATTCTTGTTTGATTATTGAGGGCAATCATAGACCAAGACCATCAAGATAACAGCTAGTCCCCTGATAAGCCCAGCCCCCTTTTGGGGATCAGGTCGGATCATGCCTTTTTTGGCTCACATGATTCGGTCACTCTCGTGTTGGCCACTTGAGGCTTGGGATCTAATCGATGATCGGCTCACATGAGCTCCTTTTCCTTTGATAAGCGGAGCACTCTCTCTCTCTCTAGCTGTCTCTATCCCCCCTTCACTAAATTAATCACCGTTATTCGAATACGAATTTACCGGAACTTTCTAGTAAATAATTAGCCAATTAAGTAATGCCAGTTGTGATTATTGGCCTTGGCCAGCTGATCGCGAAAAAAAGGCAAAAAAAAAAACTGCAACTAACGGTTTGGCGGCAGCACGTGCCTTATCGCAGTCGACGCAGCCGTAAGCAGCGCAGCAGCTGAGCGGGCCAGAGCGAAGCGGAGCAGCGCGTTATCAAGTCGCTGACCTACCGCAACATACCGCATTTGGGCCGGACTGGCCAAGAGAGAGAGAGAGAGAGAGAGCAATACTGAGTGTTATGAATTATTCAAACAACGAGTGGCTGGCTGGTTGGCGGGCTAGCTTGACGTCACTATAAGCCGCCACTGTAAGCCGCCGCAGCAGCCTCACAGCCACCACAGTCTGGGCCACGTCTGAGTGAGAAAAGAAACGAACAAAAATACAAAAAAAAAAACCCAAATACCTATGAGTAATCTTTTCTGGTGAAATTCAGCCAACATTTTTTTGAACGTGTGTGAGAGAGACAGTCAGGCAACAGGCAACAGGCAACAGAGAGAGAGCCACAATCCATGACAAATACTCAAAAATAATTTCAAAAATTGCTTAATGCAATTGTTATTGTTTTGTTGTTGTTGCAATTGTACTCCACTCAGTACACTCTCGCTCACGCTCCTCTCTCTCCTCCTCTCGCTCTCTCTATCGGGCTCATCCTCGCTCTCTGTTGGCCCACTCCACTCGACTCGACTCAACGACTCTCTCGGTTACAATCAAGGCGATCTGTCCCGATCTCGCAATCTGCCAATCTGCTGCTCACCTTCTCTGCCCACCTTCTCTCCCTCTGCAATCGATATTGACGTGCGTGTGAGTGCGAGTGCGAGTGCGAGGCGCTTCGCCTCGGAGGAGCAGAGGCTTCAAAATTACGAGCGCCGCTGCACTGGCAGTCACTCAGCCAGCAGCCGTCGAGCAGCAAGCAGCAGCATTAGCAGCATCATCTCAATTACCGTTATTTAGTTAGTTAGTTATATTAGCCAAGTTAATAGAGCCCACCAATGCCAGCCTTTGCCTTAAACGGTAGGTACTTAAAAGGGGACTTGCATTCAAAAAAATAATTTAATTAAATCTTAAATATTAATTAATTAATTAAAAAAAATGAATTTTTTTTTAGTTACTTCACAAAATCTCGGCAGCGGTAGGAGGAGCCACAAGGGCAGCCAGTTCACCAGCTGCCATCTCAACAGACAACTCCTGCTGGTCATCATGATGCTGGCCAGCTTCTTGCCCTTCAGCCAGGCCCGGCACCTGCACGATCAGGTGGCCGCCCTCGACTACGCCACCTCCTTCGAGGACGACAGCTCGGCTCGGGAGCGGGAGCGGGAGAGGGACAATGCCGCTGCCGCTGCGGCAGCTGCCATCCTGGCCTCCTGGCGCCAGCACGCGAATCCCTTTCACGGCCTGGCCGAGAGCTTCGGGGAAGGCAGCTACGACAGCAGCGACAGCGACAGCGACAGCGGCGACTTCGACACCAGCAGCAGCAGCAGCAGCGAAATGGGTCTCAGCGATAACAGCTACGAGGAGATCGCCCAGGCAGCGCTGCGTGCCGCCCGCCGGGAGCTCCATCGCCGCCAAAGGACACGCCACGCCCGCAGCCACAGCCTGAGGCTCTTCAGCGCCCCCAACCCCCAGATCCCCGAGTGGGAGAACCCCTGCGGAGGTGTCTACCAGCCGGGGGATAGCTCCACTCAGGAGGACAGCTCCAGCCAAGGACGAGTGATCAAGCGCAGGGTGAGTGCCTGAAGATAGACTACGATTTTTCTTAAAAAAAAAAAATTAAAACATAAAGTGAGTCAAGGATTTAAGGACAAAAAGTGTTTAAAAATATTTTTTTTTTCATGATTATTTTTTTGTTAAATTATTTCCATTTTTTGTTAAAATTTTCAAAATTATTTCGAACTTTTGACCCTAAAAGTTATCAAGTTTTTGGAAAAATGTTTAAAATTAAAGGTTTCTACTGTTAGATTTCTTAAAAAATAAAAGTTTATCATTTATATATTTAATTGAAATAATTGATTAACATTTTAAAACTTTTTAAGATTTATTCGTTTTTGAAATAATATATTTTTGAAACTTTTTAAAACTATTCTCAAACTTTTTCAAGATAAAAAGTGTTCATAAGTCTTAGGACTTAAAAAATCTAAAATTGTTAAAATTTAAATATTTTTTTTTATAAAAATTAAACCTTAAAAAAATAAAAAATTAGAAACCTCTAGAAGTATAAACTTTCCAGACTTAGTTTTGAGACTAAGTCCTGAGACTCTGTTTTATGTATTTTTTTTTTAAGACTTTGTCATTGTGGCCAGAAATGTTAGCATTACTCATGTTTCCCTCCCTCTCTCCCCCCTCTTCTCTGCTGTGCAGCATCTCCTCGCCCTGCGGAATAACACGATGAGCGAGTACCGCGACATCCGGAGCCGGGCCAAGTTGGAATACCGCGACTTCCAGCACTGGCAGCACGAGTACAAATTCCTGCCGAACATGACGCGATCCACCGGAGCTGTAAGTACCCATATTCCCAACTCCCAGGCATATATATTCAGATTCTGTCTTGAGCGGGACCTGCTCCGCCCAGGGCGGCGCAGACCAGTTTCCAAGACAGTCTTGCCGATGCCTTGCCTCCTCCTCCCTCCACCCCAGCCGTACTAACTTAATTTTCTTTGTGCTCTGCCTTGCAGGTTAAGCTAAAGACCTGGTACCGCAGCATGCAGACCTTCGTGGGCAGCTTCGCGTATTTGGGGAAGGCGCAGTACAAGTACCGGAAGGATCACCAGCAGAGCCTGGACGCCGTCACCAACGAGCTGCACGCCCTGCTGGTCAGCGCCAGGACGATGCTCTGCGAGATCGAGACGACGATCAACGCCTCCTATCCGAACAGCAATGGCGCCAAGCTGACCAGGATCAGTCGGGAGACGATGCAGGAGCGGCTGAAGCTCCACACGCCGGCCGATGGGAGCGAGGCGGCCGACGAGCGCGACCTGAAGGTCACCAAGGAGCTGTATCTGCAGTACCTGGAGAATGTCTTCAAGACCCTGCACTCGGCCCTGAGCCGGAAGCACCACCGACACCACCAGGCCAGGCCAGCCGGAGGAGCTGGAGCGGCGGCGGCGGCAGCAGGATCAGCAGGCTTGGATTCTGGCAGCCTGCGAGGTGGGAGCTCGGAAAGCATTGAGTTGCGAAGAGGCGGCATTAGTTCCGGTTCGGAATGTGCTTCCGGGGAGTGCTAAGCGATAGAGAGAGAAGCCTTTCCAGGCCCTCGAAAATACAAGCCCAGTATTATAGCCAGGTTAACAAAATCCAGGCAACACGAACAAAAAGAAAGAAAATGATAAGAAGGACAAAAAAAAAGCTCCAAGCCAAGCCAAGCCAAAAAGAGGATCGATCCCCCCACACACACCCTACGAAGAATTTGTCGAATGCCATTTGTTTTTAGACACTTATGATTAATATTTATTTATTTATTGAAGTACTTAGGAGTATTTAGAAGTATTAGCACCAACATGCCACATGCCACATGCAACATCCAGCAATCATCATTCCAAAAAGCAACCATCCCCAAGCTACTGCGACTATTTATTTTCCATTCCCTTGAATGTTTTTTTTTTTATATTTATTCCATGACCCCCCACCCACCCCTCTATATGTGTAGTAATTTATTTATTTATTCATATTATATATATATATATATACTATATGTGTGTGTATTATTAGATATTTATTAAATATATTTATTAAAATATTTATGTGAAAGCCAGGAGAGGAAGAAAGAGTATGAAACGCGCGTTCCTGGCCCCAAAAACAAAAAAATGCCTAAATCTACTGTGATTTATTTTAAGTAATTTTTTTGAATAGTTCTTAGTGAAGAAATGTTAAAGGCGGCCAACTACTGTATATACATTATTGTGCTTAGTCCTTAAGATTGTGACGAGAAATAAAACAGAAAAGCCAAAAGACAAAAAAAAAGGTTGTTTTCGAACTCAGAACTGGGGACTTTCCGAAAAAATAATTCCTCCAATTTTTTGAACCAACAAAGTCCCCCATTTGCGCTTGAAGAGGCTCTTATCTAGGGACTCTGACTGCAGGTCCTATCTATCTTGCACATCCGATCGTTTCTGGTTTATAATATTTTTATGGCCCTTATGGAAGTAAGCCATATGGTATTTATTGCTATTTTATAATCATTAATTGATCCATTTAACCTCTTATCGCGCTCTTGCTATTCATAATCTTTATTGCATTCTGAAGACTGTACTTTGGTTTGCATTTCCGATGGAAAGATATTCTAAGGCTTTTGTTTAAACATTTTCTAATCTTTCTTTTTCCATAAAGTGTTCAAAAGTCAAGGTTATATTTTATTTCAAGTATTATTAAGTATTATTTATGAAAAAGGATATGCTATACCCGCTACTTGTAGAATATGTGTAGAGACATGTAGATAAGAGTAGAGTATATGTAGAGAAGTCAAAGAAGGATATAGTATACCCGGTACTTGTAGACTATTTGTAGAGAACTTGAAGAAAAAGTACCGGGTATCTAGCTCTTCTTTTTGCCTAAAAAGTAAAACATAATTGTAACTACTAACCCCCTTTATTTTATTAACTTGCAATCGGAAGCTGACTTAATGGCCCTATCTATGACAATATTTACGGCCCACTTGTGGCCACTTGACTAAACGTTTTCGAAACGTTTCTGTTGCCAACTTCCGATCGGAATACGCTTATCGTCGCGCCAATATCCCTATTCAATTTATTTTAGGGCAACCACTTATGGCACTCGTCCGGTAATTGAGTTCTATAGCATGTATGATATTATTTTTCATTATTTTCGAGTGACGAGATCGTCTTCCGTTTCCACTCACCTGATTGAAATAAAGCCAAAGCCAATCCATGGCGGTGGATCGATCGCTGGTGGTGGTACTTACGTCCTCCGATCGCAATGTCTTATCGGTGGGCGAACCTTATCGTCGTTATTCATGCTACCGGCATTTGATGAATGCTGTCCACTCAACTCTAACTCGAATTAAATTTATTTGCAGTCGATCGGAAGACGTCAGCACTTCTTGCCGCAGGTCGGCACTGAAATTCTTACTCTATCTTAACACTAACTTTACCTACTCCCGTCCTCCATCCAGGCATTACTCATACGACGCGTTGTCCGTTGCCGGCGGGTCTCGACCGCCCTCTGGCGGAGAACTGCCGAGGCTTCATTAGTGGGTCATGTAGAAACGGAAAGGGAAATTGTTTTTTAGGGAAATTTCTCTCTTGGTTTCAAAGTCCACTGTAGATTTTGATATTTTTCACTGAAAAACTTTTATGTTGATAGCCTTTTTATTTTTTTTTTTAGTTAAAGAATGCATTTTATGAATAATTTCTTTTTTAAAATTATGAAAAATTATTTGGAACTTATCAGCGATACAGCGCAATGGCTATGTCTGCTAGTTTTTATTAGATTCTTAAGAGAAACACCTTGAATTCGCACCACAATCTGTGACCAGAGATTTCTTAGATTTTTCTCTTCGCAAACACTGTGGAATGCCAATATGCCTCCATCGAAGAATATATCTTTGCCATTTTTGACCCGATTCAGCAGCTTGGCTCTTCACTTTGCAATTTTTTCACAAACTTTACCATTTTGACAGCCTTAGTCCAGAGTTACCTTCCAAGGCAGGCCTTCGACAAGGGTTACCACTTGCATGTTGCAACCCTACTAGCAACCCTATCGATAAATGACTCCTGAATATCGCTGGTTATCGAGACTAGTAGGCCCTGACGGAGGCTCCAAAAACTGTATAAAAGGCATCCTTCCCTCCATTCCAAATCATTAGTCGACTGCTCCCCCAACAGTCGACTTCTCTCTTTTTATTCCAAATTAAATATTTTATTTTTCTTTTTATTTTTTATTTTTATTTTAAATGAAATACTTTGGACTCTCAGTCGAACTTGCAGAAAGTGCCTGGGTGGTCTCTTATTTTCTTATAATTTTTATTAAATTATTAATTATTAAACAATGGTCACTCCTCCAACTAATTTATTTTTTAATGCAAACCGATTTAAGGATAAATATTTTTCTTTTAAACCTTGGGAATACTTCATAGTTGTTGTATGTGACCTGCTGCTTTGCTCATATTTTATATAATTATTTTTTAATTTATTATTTTTTCACTCTTGGTTCTCCAACTCGCTCTCACGAGTTCTTCGCTCTTCTTTTTCTCACTTTCCCTTGTTTTTTATTTTATTTTTTAATTCCGAATGCTCTGGGCTCTAAAACGGGTCTTGGTCCATTTCGGATTCTAATTATTTTTAATTTTTCCAAATAATCTTCAATTTTTTTTTTATCTTTCTTGCACTCTCTCCCTAATGTTTCAGCAACTTCAATCTCCTTAAATGGGTGCTACTTCTTCTTTTTTTTTTTTAAATATTAATCCGATTCTCAATCGGGATACCTTAATTTTTTATTTTTACAATTTTATTTTCATTTTTTATTTTTATTTTTAAATTAAATACGTTGGACTCTCAGTCGAACTTGCAGAAAGAGCCTGGATGGTCTCTTATATTCTTATTTTATTTATTTTTTATCATTTAAGGGATGGGCCTTAGTGCATAGTTGTTGTTGTTGTTGCAGCTGTGACCAGCTGCTTTGCTTATATTTTATATAATTATTTTTTAATTCAATTTATTATTTTTTCATTCTTGGGCTCTTCTAACTCAGCTCTCACCAGTTCTTCGCTTTGTGTCCTCACTTTTCCCTTGTTTTTTATTTTATTTTTTAATTCCGAATGCTCTGGGCTCTAAAACGGGTCCGGGTCCATTTCGGGTTCTAATTATTTTTATTTTTTCCAAATAATCTTCAATTTTTTTTTTTATCTTTCTTGCACTCTCTCCCTAATGTTTCGGCAACTTCAATCTCCTTAAATGGGCGCTACTTCTTTTTTTTTTTAATATTAATCCGATTCTCAATCGGGATACCTTAATGTTTTATTTTTACAATTTTAGTTTTATTTTTATTTGTTACAAATATTTTTTGAAAAGTACGATAGTATATTATATAGTATATTATATGAAAGTATATTCATCAGATTCTGGAAGGAATACCTTAAACGATTCATGGATCAATTCCCCACCATTCTGCATCAAAATCTGGGAAGGGAATATTTTTTAAATTTTTTTACAAAATTCCTAGGGGGTCCCCTTCGAAAACCCCTGGAATGACAGTATGACCCCTGCGAAGGCCATATCTCTGCCAATTCTCATCCGATTCCCAAGCGGAGTACCTTTTTCGATTGGGGGATCAATTCCCCATCATTCTGCATCAAAATCTGGAAAAGGAATATTTTTTAAATTTTTTTCCAAAATTCCTAGGGGGTCCCCTTCAAAAACCCCTGGAATGACAGTATGACCCCTGCGAAGGCCATATCTCTGCCAATTCTCATCCGATTCCCAAGCGGAGTACCTTTTTCGATTGGTGGATCAATTCCCCATCATTCTGCATCAAAATCTGGAAAAGGAATATTTTTTAAATTTTTTTCCAAAATTCCTAGGGGGTCCCCTTCAAAAACGCCGGGAATGCCAGTATGATCCCCGCGAAGGCCATATCTTTGCCAATTCTCATCCGATTCCCAAGCGGAGTACCTTTTTCGATTGGTGGATCAATTCCCCATCATTCTGCATCAAAATCTGGAAAAGGAATATTTTTTAAATTTTTTCCCAAAATTCCTAGGGGGTCCCCTTCAAAAACGCCGGGAATGCCAGTATGATTCCCGCGAAGGCCATATCTCTGCCAATTCTCATCCGATTCCCAAGCGGAGTACCTTTTTCGATAGGTGGATCAATTCCCCATCATTCTGCATCAAAATCTGGAAAAGGAATATTTTTTAAATTTTTTTCCAAAATTCCTAGGGGGTCCCCTTCAAAAACGCCGGGAATGCCAGTATGATCCCCGCGAAGGCCATATCTCAGCCAATTCTCATCCGATTCCCAAGCGGAGTACCTTTTTCGATTGGTGGATCGATTCCCCATCATTCTGCATCAAAATCTGGAAAAGGAATATTTTTTAAATTTTTTTCCAAAATTCCTAGGGGGTCCCCTTCAAAAACGCCTGGAATGACAGTATGACCCCTGCGAAGGCCATATCTCTGCCAATTCTCATCCGATTCCCAAGCGGAGTACCTTCTTCGATTGGTGGATCAATTCCCCATCATTCTGCATCAAAATCTGGAAAAGGAATATTTTTTAAATTTTTTTCCAAAATTCCTAGGGGGTCCCCTTCAAAAACGCCTGGAATGACAGTATGACCCCTGCGAAGGCCATATCTCTGCCAATTCTCATCCGATTCCCAAGCGGAGTACCTTTTTCGATTGGTGGATCAATTCCCCATCATTCTGCATCAAAATCTGGAAAAGGAATATTTTTTAAATTTTTTTCCAAAATTCCTAGGGGGTCCCCTTCAAAAACCCCTGGAATGACAGTATGACCCCTGCGAAGGCCATATCTCTGCCAATTCTCATCCGATTCCCAAGCGGAGTACCTTTTTCGATTGGTGGATCAATTCCCCATCATTCTGCATCAAAATCTGGAAAAGGAATATTTTTTAAATTTTTTTCCAAAATTCCTAGGGGGTCCCCTTCAAAAACGCCTGGAATGACAGTATGACCCCTGCGAAGGCCATATCTCTGCCAATTCTCATCCGATTCCCAAGCGGAGTACCTTTTTCGATTGGTGGATCAATTCCCCATCATTCTGCATCAAAATCTGGAAAAGGAATATTTTTTAAATTTTTTTCCAAAATACCTAGGGGGGCCCCTTCTAAAACGCAGGGAATGCCACTATGACCCCGCGAAGGCCATATCTCTGCCAATTCTCATCCGATTCCCAAGCGGAGTACCTTTTTCGATAGGTGGATCAATTCCCCATCATTCTGCATCAAAATCTGGAAAAGGAATATTTTTTAAATTTTTTTCCAAAATTCCTAGGGGGTCCCCTTCAAAAACGCCTGGAATGACAGTATGACCCCTGCGAAGGCCATATCTCTGCCAATTCTCATCCGATTCCCAAGCGGAGTACCTTTTTCGATTGGTGGATCAATTCCCCATCATTCTGCATCAAAATCTGGAAAAGGAATATTTTTTAAATTTTTTTCCAAAATTCCTAGGGGGTCCCCTTCGAAAACGGAGGGAATGCCAGTATGACCCCCGCGAAGGCTATATCTCAGCCAATTCTCATCCGATTCCCAAGCGGAGTACCTTTTTCGATTGGTGGATCGATTCCCCATCATTCTGCATCAAAATCTGGAAAAGGAATATTTTTTAAATTTTTTTCCAAAATTCCTAGGGGGTCCCCTTCAAAAACGCCGGGAATGCCAGTATGATCCCCGCGAAGGCCATATCTTTGCCAATTCTCATCCGATTCCCAAGCGGAGTACCTTTTTCGATAGGTGGATCAATTCCCCATCATTCTGCATCAAAATCTGGGATGGGAATATTTTTTAAATTTTTTTCCAAAATTCCTAGCGGGTCCCCTTCAAAAACGCCTGGAATGACAGTATGACCCCTGCGAAGGCCATATCTCTGCCAATTCTCATCCGATTCCCAAGCGGAGTACCTTTTTCGATTGGTGGATCAATTCCCCATCATTCTGCATCAAAATCTGGAAAAGGAATATTTTTTAAATTTTTTTCCAAAATTCCTAGGGGGTCCCCTTCAAAAACCCCTGGAATGACAGTATGACCCCTGCGAAGGCCATATCTCTGCCAATTCTCATCCGATTCCCAAGCGGAGTACCTTTTTCGATTGGTGGATCAATTCCCCATCATTCTGCATCAAAATCTGGAAAAGGAATATTTTTTAAATTTTTTTCCAAAATTCCTAGGGGGTCCCCTTCAAAAACCTCTGGAATGACAGTATGACCCCTGCGAAGGCCATATCTCTGCCAATTCTCATCCGATTCCCAAGCGGAGTACCTTTTTCGATTGGTGGATCAATTCCCCATCATTCTGCATCAAAATCTGGAAAAGGAATATTTTTTAAATTTTTTTCCAAAATTCCTAGGGGGTCCCCTTCAAAAACGCCTGGAATGACAGTATGACCCCTGCGAAGGCCATATCTCTGCCAATTCTCATCCGATTCCCAAGCGGAGTACCTTCTTCGATTGGTGGATCAATTCCCCATCATTCTGCATCAAAATCTGGAAAAGGAATATTTTTTAAATTTTTTTCCAAAATTCCTAGGGGGTCCCCTTCAAAAACGCCTGGAATGACAGTATGACCCCTGCGAAGGCCATATCTCTGCCAATTCTCATCCGATTCCCAAGCGGAGTACCTTCTTCGATTGGTGGATCAATTCCCCATCATTCTGCATCAAAATCTGGAAAAGGAATATTTTTTAAATTTTTTTCCAAAATTCCTAGGGGGTCCCCTTCAAAAACGCCTGGAATGACAGTATGACCCCTGCGAAGGCCATATCTCTGCCAATTCTCATCCGATTCCCAAGCGGAGTACCTTTTTCGATTGGTGGATCAATTCCCCATCATTCTGCATCAAAATCTGGAAAAGGAATATTTTTTAAATTTTTTTCCAAAATTCCTAGGGGGTCCCCTTCAAAAACGCCTGGAATGACAGTATGACCCCTGCGAAGGCCATATCTCTGCCAATTCTCATCCGATTCCCAAGCGGAGTACCTTTTTCGATTGGTGGATCAATTCCCCATCATTCTGCATCAAAATCTGGAAAAGGAATATTTTTTAAATTTTTTTCCAAAATACCTAGGGGGGCCCCTTCTAAAACGCAGGGAATGCCACTATGACCCCGCGAAGGCCATATCTCTGCCAATTCTCATCCGATTCCCAAGCGGAGTACCTTTTTCGATAGGTGGATCAATTCCCCATCATTCTGCATCAAAATCTGGAAAAGGAATATTTTTTAAATTTTTTTCCAAAATTCCTAGGGGGTCCCCTTCAAAAACGCCTGGAATGACAGTATGACCCCTGCGAAGGCCATATCTCTGCCAATTCTCATCCGATTCCCAAGCGGAGTACCTTTTTCGATTGGTGGATCAATTCCCCATCATTCTGCATCAAAATCTGGAAAAGGAATATTTTTTAAATTTTTTTCCAAAATTCCTAGGGGGTCCCCTTCAAAAACGCCTGGAATGACAGTATGACCCCTGCGAAGGCCATATCTCTGCCAATTCTCATCCGATTCCCAAGCGGAGTACCTTTTTCGATTGGTGGATCAATTCCCCATCATTCTGCATCAAAATCTGGAAAAGGAATATTTTTTAAATTTTTTTCCAAAATTCCTAGGGGGTCCCCTTCAAAAACGCCTGGAATGACAGTATGACCCCTGCGAAGGCCATATCTCTGCCAATTCTCATCCGATTCCCAAGCGGAGTACCTTTTTTGATTTCGATTCCCCACCATTCTGCATCAAAATCTGAAAATTGAATATTTTTTAAATTTTTTTCCAAATTCTTTCATATTTTTACATCGATATTTAAGGGTAAGCTTTAAAGGCAACCCTACGAACAATCGATAAATGACACCTGAATACCCTTTTTGATACAGACTAGTAGGCCCTGATGGTGGGCTCAAAAATGGTATAAAAGGAGGGCTTCCCTCCGTTCCAAATCATTAGTGTTCTGGTCTCCAAGCCGTCGACTTCTCATATTTTTTTTTTATTTTAATTTATATTTTTCTTCCTGCTAGAATAATAGCTTCCTGCTATTATTTATTGTTTTTTTTTTTTTTATTTTAATTAATCCCTAAACCCCTAAGGTAGTAACCTTAAGGTAGTTATCGAATATAATCCGGCTTATTTGCCTTTTTTTAAATTCAATTATTATTTCATTTCAATCTTCAATCCATTTTTTTTTTTTATCTTGGGAAGCTTAAAAATCATTTAAGGTATTTCCTTAATTTTTATTCAAGTCTTTGGTTCTTCTAACTCAGCTCTCATGATATCAGTGCCCTTTTTTTATCATTTTATATTTAAAATTTCTTTTTTATTTTTATAATATTTCATGAAAACTTCTAAATATTTTTATTTAATTTTTTTATGCTAAACTTAACTTGCTAATTAAGATTTTTACTTCTAGGACTGCGACTGCGCCCTCTACCAGACAACGGACAAAGTGCAGCGCACTGCTGGCGCTCTCCCACCCACTCTCTCTCTCTCTCGCGGCTCTCTTGCTGATCAGTGAGTCCTGCTTTGCGGTTTCCTCGGCTGCGAAATTAGTTGCGGTTTGGATTTCGAAGGAGACAGTCGACGGAAGGATTACGCGAGTGTTCTAAATTATTTATTTTTTTTAGTGTTTTGGTGATAAAATTGAAAGTAAAGAAGGAAAAAGGAGATCCTTAGTGCTGAAAATGAGTGATATAATGGAAATAGCCAGTGAGAAGCTTAAAAAAGTGATTAAAAGTCTTCAAATCATAATTTCTCCTTATTCCGTCGTGGAGAATATCGAATATCTGTAATAAACCCCACCCCCCATTTTAATCGCGATTCTAGTGCTAATTTGTGAAATTTTCTTAAATTCGTATTTGGTGGCTTCTTCTCGCGTGCCTGGCGTCGGTTTTCGCGTGTGCCTGATCCCGTTATCCCGCGTACGTGCGTGTGTGTGTGTGCAGTGCTTTGGCATCCTGGTTGCGGCAGCGAGAAAGAGATAGCTATCCTGCTGCTTGGCTTTCATGTCCAAATAAGGGAATGCATCCTAGGAAGTCCCGTTGTCTGTGAGTTGCTGATTTCGTTCTTAAAGGGGGGGAGGTTGTTGGAACACTTGAAATAATAATAATAATAATTATTATTAATAATAACAAATATTTAAATAATTAAATTTATGTTGATTAATAATTATTATTATATTATTTATACATTTAATTTTATATTTTAATTTAAAACGCAAACCTTTTTTTATATATTAAAAATAATCATTTATTTCTGAATTTTATTCAAGGACTTAAGTAATTCTTAATTTAGGAATATTAAATCTCCATTAAATCTTGCATTTAAAACTATCAAGTAATATTTATTTAATTTATTTAAACATAACATTTTTTACTGAAAATTAGGTAGATTAGAAAAAAAGTACAAGGCAAGGCAGTTATATGTATATATAATATTTTTAAATGTATCTAAGAAATGAAAAATAACTTTTTGTTAAAAAAAAATTACTTTTTGATAATATATATTTTTCTACTTAATATTGTAAAATCTTTACTAATAACTCAATTTTTAAATAACTATTTTTTTGTTCAAGTTTTTTTTTATATTTTGTAACCCCACCCCTGTACACTTGTTGCGGCGCCACCTGTATGTAAAAAATGACTCAAAGCCCTTGTAAAGTAAATGTATTCTACATGTTAGTCAAGCTTTGCCCCACAGCGCCACTGGCGGGGGAGAGTGGACTCTCTACATGTGCTTTTAGAGCGCCACTGGCGGCAGGCAATATCCCCCCTATAGTTGAAATACAGGTGTTTTATAGCAAAGTGTGTGTTTCAATAAGCGGCTTTCAATCGGAAATGGTTGAAAGGACTTGGCGTTTTTTTTGTGCGTGTGTGGAGCGTGTTATTTTGGCGCCGCAGGAGTTCAAGGCGAGTTCTGGGGACTCTTTCCACTTGGCGTAAGCCGGGCTTAAAAGAGGGGGTGGATGGGTGGTGGGTGGCTGGTGGAAAGTGCCTAATCAACCGCATGATGCGATGACAACGAAAATTTCATTGCCGGCATTCAAGCGCAAAGTGTTCGCAAATCGGCCATTAATAATTTGAATTAACTTTTGTTGCCACCGAGAGTGGGAGGGAGGGAGGTGGGTTGGGGGGAGAGATAGCTGGGGCAGTCAGGACACCCATACATGGAAGGACGCATTAAATTCAATTAACAAGACATTGTAAATATTGTCACACCTTTCACAAAAGTCAACAACACGGCCCCCTCGAACACTCGAAACTTGTCGTCCTTATAGCTTCTCTTCTTCTTTCTACATATTTCTCTTGTTCTTGTTGCTTTTTTGTATTGTTGCTTGTTTGCATAAAGGATAAAGGGCGGTGGGGCGTGGGAGTGGCACTACACGGTCACAAAAAACGGCAGTTGACCTAAACTATCTCCCTTTTATGTAAAAAAAAATAAATTAAATATTTCTTTCAGTGTATAGGAGAGGTAAGCAGCCTGGTAATGGATCAATTATCGCCCCGCCATCATTTTTGATTCCAATTCCAGCCAGGTGCCAGAGGTTAGAGGTTATGTACATGTGCTAAGCCCCTGACTTTGGTGACTGGGTTACCCCCTCTCCCCAGCCCTAAACAGGGGTATTTTTGAAGGGTATCCTTTTTTTGGAGAGTATATCTCTTTTGAAGGGGGGTTTGTAGGGTTTGTAGGTCCTTGAGGCCTTAATTCTTCTTATTTCATTAAAAATCAATAAATATTTTTTAATATTTTTCTATTTAAAAGCTTAATTATAAAAATTCTCATTAATTTTCTTCTTAAAAATTAAAGGCCTTCTATTTTTTACTGAAATATATATATTTTTTCTAATAAAAAGATTAAATTTTAAAGAATATTCTTATATTTAAAATTAAAAATCCCCAACTTAGTTGAGATTATTTTTTTAAATATTTTTTTTTAATAAAAACTTTGATTTTCAAATAAATATAAAAAAAACCCCTATTTTTTATTAAACTAATAGTTAAAATTTAACAAAAATGTCTTAATATTTTATAATATTTAAAATATTAATGAATCCCCAAAGAAAAGAGAATATTTTTCACAAAAATCCCAAATTTCCCCTCAAAAACTGAAGAAAAAGTGTATCTCCCCAAGGGTATCCAAAAAAAAAAACAAAAACTATAACCTAATAACCTCCTCCACCCCCTCGTCCCATTCCTCCCCCTACACTTTCTGGCACTTTGTATCCATCGGACATGTGTGTCCTGTCTGGTCGCCTCATTTCGATGATTGTCGCCGCCGCTGAAAAGGAAGCATCCTTGCTGCCGCGTGTGTCTGGGACGTGTTTAAAGTGGATTAGCGAGGCGGTGGCTTGCATTCCGGAACCAGAGGCGTCGGGTCGTAGATAACCCCCGGATGGCCTGGTAGCTGGTAGCTGGGAACTGGGATCTGGGAGAGATGCTTGACCTACATAGCCTTGTGGTGGCTGGTGGCTGGTGGCGGTGTATGCACCCCCATAGTCCCCCCCCCCTCCCTTAGAGAACAACCCTTTGATGGCCGCCCCCTATAATTACGGAGCTGTGGCGACCGACTGGGGGCCACTGGCGCCATTAACCCTAACGAGGCGGCGTCATTTTAATGAATATCGGGTTAATGAATATTTTATAGAAAAATGTGCAATGTTCGCAAGGACGAACGCTGTGCCATCTGATGGTGGTGGTGGAGCACCACCTGAACATTTAGTTTCGGACTGGTCATTTTAGCATGAAGTGCTCTGTCCTCCCCCCCTTTTTTTGCTTTATTTGTTTGCTGATTTAACCATCTCCCCCTTTTTTTACACTCTGCTGTGTTTTTTTTAGAGGGTATTTGGGGGGAATGAGGGGTATATTGGGTTGAAGGAGGTGGAGACTAGGTTTCTACAAGGAGTAGGGAGTAGGGATGGCACTTCAAAGGGTATATAGGCTCTTGAACTACCCAGGAATACCTATTTAGTTTCCATTTTAAGCTTTTTTTGGCAAAAGTACTGGGTATCACACTCTAGAATAATATTCTTTTTAGCCTGTAGACTCTCTCAGATTTAAATTCTTTCATTTTTTAACTTTTTCCACTCTCTTCTCTAATAGTTAGTATTTTTTTCAAGAAGTACCGGGTATCATTCTTTAGTTTTTAGCCTTTCGACTCTCTGTAGTTTCTTCTCCCTTTTCTCTCAAATTCAAACCAAAATAACATTTTTTTAAGAAGTACTGGGTATCACGCTTAGTTTCTTTCTCCAGTTAGATTTTTTATATATTTTTTTTAAATACAGTACAGAACCTTATTTTTTAGTCTCTAGACTCTCTATGATTAGCTTTTTCTTCTCTCTACTTTAATATTTTATAAATATTTTGTAAGTAATGGGTAGCAAACTTTATTTTTTATTCCTTTAGACTCTCTTGGATGTAGTTATTTTTTTTTACTTAAACTTTTTCTTCTCTCTCTAATAATTACTTTCTGAAAATAATATAATAATATTTTTTATTTGCATTTAAACTCTTGCAGATGTAGTTTTTTTTTAATTTTAAGCTTTTTCTTCTCTCCCCCCTCTTATATTTAATATTTTTTTGAAAAAGTACCGGGTATTATATGGAAGAAAACCTTCTTTTTTAGCCTTTAGACTCTCTTAGACAGGCTCTCTCTTGGTTTCTTTTAAATATTTATGCTTTTTATTCTCTCTCCTCTAATAATTGATATTTTCTGAGAAAGTACCAGGTATTACATAGTAGAAACACTTATTTTTTTATCGTCTATTCACTAATATTTTATTTTAACTGAAAATTACAGTACATAACATTATTTTTTAGTCTTTAGATCCTCTTAGACCCTCTTTCTTTCAAATTCTCACTCATTATTCTCCCTTCCCTAATAATTTATATTTTTTTAGAAAGTAAGTACCAGGTATCCCCTAGTCTATAGCCCCCCTTAACCCTATCCTGCCTGTCTTTTTTTTTTAGCACTCAATAAAAATTGCAGCGCATAGCAAAAGGGTCACGTACTTTAATTCTGCTTACTCCGTGAATGAGTGCGATTGAAATGAATAGAAATGTGCAGCCAGAGCTCCTATCTGCATCTGTATCTGCAGCTGAGGCCGAAGATGAATCTGGAGCTGAATCCGAATCTGAATCAGAATGTCCTCTGACCCAGCTACGTGTGTGGGAAGGACGAACGGAGCGTGGGCGACCGGCTGGCGATGCCTGAAATATTTACGAATAAGGGGGGGCTGCCGGAAAAATGGGTTGAAAAAAAAATGGGCTAAAAAGGCCTCTCCAAATGGCATCTGCATGCCACAGGACTCATCTCATATGCACATTCCTCTTAATCCTGGCAGGGAAGGACATTAGCATTCGATTTAAAAGGACATCGAAGAAGGGCAGGCGACAGGCATTATTTTTTAGTAGATTTTATTTTATTAATTAATTGTTTATTAAATATTATTATTAAATATTAAAATTATTTCTTTTATTCTTGCAGGTCCTCTTGAAAAAGTGTTTTTTAAAAGTGAAATATTTTAAGTAAAGCTTAAATTAATTAAGAATTTATTTAAAATAATTCTATAAATATCGGTGAGTCAACAATTTTTATTTTTATTACTAAATGCTATACTTTTTATATTTTTTACTTCCTATATTATTACTTTTTATATTATATCTCTTTATTATTTATTATATTTTTAATTTTTATTGCCCATAATTGCCCTAAAAATATCCATTTATTAAAATATAAAAATACCACACATACCATATTCATATTTCTACTTTTTTTTTAGCTTTTTAATAATCCATTTACAAACATAATAAATTTAATTTATAATTTAATAATATTTCCTATATTTATTTTATTTATTTATATTTTTTTTTAATCAATATTTAATGTATACTTTTTTCAGCCTAATCTTAATGTTTTATTTCTTTCCATTTATTATTTAAAAAATCACATTCTAATTTTTTTAATAATTTATTAAAGCTTTAAAGGCTTTAAATTAAAATAATCCCTACAATAGTGGGATAAAGTTTCTTAAATTACAAATATTTTATCTCGAAAGTTGTGGGGCTTATAATTATTTTTAAATACTTAAAAAACAGTCACGGTCGCCATAAAATACTAAAATAATATTAGACCTTAAAAATGGCTTATTTTATGCAAAATTATTATTTTTAAAATACAAAAATATTGCCTTAAGTAACAAATATTTAGATCTGTAAGTTTCTTTGTTGTTTTTTTGGTTTAAAAATATTTTTATTTAAGACTGAAACAGTCACGGTCGCCTTAAAATACTAACAAAAAATACCAGACCTCTAAATCTTATGATTTTATGGAATTTTTTTAATTTAAATGGGTTTTAAAAATAAGAAATATTTTATTCTGGAACCTCCCTCCCAAAATCTCTTTGTCTTAAAAATGAGCTTATTAAAAAAAGTATGACCGTTCACTGTTGCCTTGAAATACTAACAACAAATACTAGATCCTGGAATAAATTATTTGCAAAACCCTTAATTGCAGGCCAATGGCACTCCATTGAAAAGTAATTAAGAGGCTAATTTTTAGCCTCACTTGCCACTGCCACTTGCCTCTTGCCACACACACACACACACACACACACACACTCACACAGTAAATATGATGGCCTCATGGAAATAAATTGAACATAATCGGTTTATTATCCGGAATCGGTTGAAGTAGGTGCCGCTCCGGCCTGGCCGGGGATTGTACATTTATTGGGCTTTGGGGCAATTAGGCATCAATTTTCATTGCCATTTTGGCTATTTCGGTGGCAATTAGCCGAGTGGGTGCTCGGGGTGTCCTGGGGTGTCCTGGCCGAGGGAGTCAGGTCCAATAATAACCATAGCTGGGCTCAGGAGGGTGGGGTTTGGGGTTTTAAGTTGCCAGAGCCATTGATTTGCTGCCAGGGATTTGGCCGGCAACTGGGGACTCCAACTTGGAGCCTCTCCTTTGAGCTGGAGTCCTTGGTCCTGCGAGGTCCTCCTTGGAGAGCATTGTTTGTTTCGAGGGCTTCGCAGAAGAACTCTCTGCAAGTGGCAGGTGGAACATCAACTTCAGGACGAAGGAAAACAACAAATAAATTATTCAGTCTCTGGAACAACAAACTGGGAATATCCTGCCGTCTCAGGGACACCCCGTTCTTCTGTGTATGTTTTCCGAAAAGGACCTTCACATGGCTCGTTTGAAAAAAAACATAAAACAAGGCTCAAGGGCAGCTACAGTTCCTCCTTCTGTTCCTGATGGCCACCACCACCACCATCCAAAAAAGGACCTTAAGGGAAGGCTGAGAGGGTCCTGCGTTCACGTGAATGCGTTTCGAGCTGAGGGGGGAGGCACATAAAGCCGAAAAGGCGAGAGGGTCGTGCCGAAATTGGGTCAACTTGGATTGGCGTTTGATGAATACGTTACTGGTTGCTGGTTACTGGCTAGTCCTGCCGCGTCCTGGCTCGTCCTTCCCCCGTTTGTTTGTCGAACGAGGCGACAGGAAGTTTTAGTATTTTTGGCCTTTGTGCTGCGACTGCTTCTGCCTCGACTGCTTCTTGTGGAAATGTGTGCGTGACCTCAATACAGGAGCGAGTCATGGCACCGAGTCCTCTCTCTGGAAGACCCTCCCGTTGAAGTTTGTCAAAAAAAAAGCAAATTCCTCTAAAGAAGTTCAACTCTAAGTAGATTTTTGGTATTTTTTTTTAGACTTTTGAATTAATTGCTAAAGGATACCCCCTAAAGGGTATCCTTAAAATCTATGTCGGAGAAGAAAACAAAACGAGAAAAAAGAGAATGAAAGTTAGTCAACTCGGCTAAAGTCCTGTCACGCACGTGAGGCTTAAAGGCGAAAGGATGGCGCTAGGATAGAGCCAGGGAAGGACATGCCAGACATGGCTGCTGGTCTGGTGGCGGCCACCTGCCACCACCTGGATGGGGGCACTCGCCAGCTGCATTTTGATGAGGCCACAAGGTTAATTGGAAGCGAGGGGGGGGGATTGCTTCGATTGAAAGCCTAAAGCGCCTTCGGGCCTCCTGCCACTGCCCAGTCACCGTCCTGTAGTGTCCTATTACCAAATTTCCCCTTCGGGCCAAACAAATTGCTGTCAACGACAAAAGAAGCCCATAAAAGTAACGCAAATAAACAATTTCCCTTAAATACAAGCCGCAGGGGGTGACTGGCTGCACTGCCCTGCCTAACCATCAAGGGGGGAGGGGGCTTTAGACGGTTGATCGATTCCAATGCCACGAGACGTGAACAATTAGTTAGCAAGCAAATTGCCCGCAACGGCAATGTGTTTCTGTTTCTGCTTATTTTTTGGGGAAAGGGGCTGGGTGAGGGGGTGACCCCACTCAAATTAAGTGACAATGGCAAGCAAATACATAATGAATTATTCCATAAGCCGCTAAACTGGGTCAACTGCTCCTTAGCCCACCGCTTCACAAACAGAGTTCGATGGGGAAGCCATTTCCCAGGGGGGGGTCCCCCCATTTCATCCCATTTGATATTTATCGTCCCGGCAGTTACATTGTTGTGTTGGGAACAGCCCGCGGTTGTGCTTCTCCCAAGATTTGTTACGGAAATAAAAAAAATAT
This sequence comes from Drosophila monieri, assembly GCA_035047585.1. Classification (NCBI taxonomy): domain Eukaryota; kingdom Metazoa; phylum Arthropoda; class Insecta; order Diptera; family Drosophilidae; genus Drosophila; species Drosophila monieri. Next base: position 4,222,859 of record JAWNPJ010000061.1, on the reverse strand, counting down.
GAACTGGCAGGCCAACAATGGAACGGAAACAGGCTTCGCGTCTCTACACATTTGTCACGGTCGCCATAAAGAAATACTACAAGTTTTTAGATAAAAAATGGGAATTAGATTGGGAATTGTGTGATTATTAGTGAGAAAGGCTAACAATAGAAGGGAAAAAATACAAAAATAGAAGGAAATTGGAATATATTCGAAGACTTGTCACGGTCGCCATAAAAAAATACCAAAAGATAAATCATTTTTAGATAAAAAAGTGTAGTATTATGATGTATTAGTCCAAAGAAAACAATATTTAATAAATATATGAATAATAGATGTACAGAAATAGGAAAATATTTAGAGATTTGTCACGGTCGCCATAAAAAATACCAAAACGTAGATACTTTTTTGGATAAAAAATGGGAATTGGTTTAGAAATTGTGCGATTGTTGGTATTTTTAGTAAAGAATAGTCTAATAATAGAAAGGAATATATAAAAAGATATATAGAGAAATTGGAAAATCTTCTTACAAAAGAAAATACTAAAAAACAAATACTTTTTAGATAAAAAATAGGAATGAGACAAGAAACTGTGTAGTAGACAGTCTTCTATTAGAAAAGAATACAATAAATATTATTAATAGACCTAAGAAATTGAAAAATAGATTAGTCACGGTCGCCGTAAAAAAATACCAAAAGATGAACACTTTTTAGATAAAAGACAGGAGTTAGACAAGAAAATGTGTGATTATTAATAAGACAGCCTAACAATAGAACAAAATGCAGAAAAAGATAGAAAGAAACTGGAAAACCATTAAAGATTTGTCACGGTCGCCACAAAAAATACCAAAAGATTAGAACCAAAATTAGAACCCAATCGAATTGGCAATTGTCTGATTAATAGCTTGGACACATCTCGATGGCACTGGCTAATGTCATTAGCGGGGCGGCACTTCAATCTCCGATTTCAGTGGCCAGTTCCGTAGCTCTTGGCTCCCAGTTGCCCATTTCCCAGAAGCGATAGAGCCCCCCCCTTAAGCGATGGGTGTCATAATTAGCCATTGTTCCGCTCAGCTTCGGTTACAGTGTCTGCTATGGTTTTTGGTTTCCCAGCAGCAGCAGCTGTTCCGCCAGGACACTAGGACACCGGGCACTTGGGGCGTATGAGTGATGGTGCCAGCCGCCACTCCCCCACTTGTGGTGGTCGAGAGTGGTGTCTCTTTGAATAAATCATCCCCGTTCGTGGTCGAGTTGTGCGGCCGGCTCTTCCTTATTGCCATTATCGTCCTCCAGCGGCATATGCAGCGTCCCCCCAGGACCTTAGCAGTTGCACGGTTAATGGCTTTCGCCATCCCCGTCGCATAATTGATGGCGAATCGAGTGACTTTAAATCCCCACTAGATGGGAAGACAAGAAAGTATATTTTTTGAAGCCATTCCTGCGACTAAAGTGCTTCCAGCCAATAGCTGATGGAGTCTATAGTTTGTAATTAATTTTAATTAAAATAAAAAAAAAGTTATTAAAATCAAGCCCTGTAATTGCAGTTGCCTCGCCCACTTGAGCAGGTCCTTTGAGCGAAACTTTCCCCACCGACCTTTATCTCCCTCGAAGGAGGAGTGCCATTTCCGGGCTATGCCCAGGCAGCCTTTTCAGGCCGGAAAATCTGAATGGCTTCCCAGCTCTCGCATCTCTCAATGTCAATGAACTTCGTAAACAATTTTTAATCACATGCCCCGTAACTGACTCGGCTCCAGATCCCCCCCACCACTCACGGTCCTCGCCAACGCTTCCCATTGACGCCGATGCCAAATTAAATTGAATAAATCCTTGAGGCCCAGCCCACGCCCCCTCCCCCTTAACGTCAACTGGAACAAAAATAGAGCCAGAATCAAAGCCCACAACCCAAAAAACATTGTAATGAAGTTGTGCCTGCTGGTTTTCTGCTTTTTCCGGCTTGCTTTCGGCATACTCTTTGCGAGGGTCCATGCATTTTGGTGGAAAGATGTCCTGGGCGTTGTGGGAATCATCCTAACAGGTGTCCGCAGGTCCTTCTGTCCGTTAGTTGGATTTTAGAAATGTTTCTCTTTGAAATTTGAGCTTAAAGTTTGTAACTTTTAGATGTACTCGGGCAGAGTCTTCATATTTTGAGGCCTTCTTGTGTCCTGGTGTCCTTGTGTCCGCATGTCCGCATGTCCTTCTGTCCGTTAGTTGTCTAGTTTTGAGTTAAAGTTAAAGACTATCTTTTACTAAAAAAATAAAAATAAAAAAAATAAAAAGAAACAGTTGGTTGAAAAACATATTTCAGAAATTGTCACGGTCGCCATAAAATACCAAATTAAAATACTAAATCTTAAAAGAAGACTTCTTCTTCATAATCCCAAACCTTTCAACAAATTCTACAAATTATTTTAAAAAAGAGCATCCTACAACCAGCTAAGAATGTCCTTCCCAGTACTTTCCTTTTTATATTTTTTTTTTTTTTGGCAGCTTGGAAGGTAAACAAAGAGCGCGTGAAATGTGCGACAGGGGCCGAAAAGGTCCTGGGCTGGAGGTCCTGCGTCAACACGCAATTGTTGACGAGTTGCCAAAAGATTTGCAAAAACGGAAGGTCCTGCGCGAGGAGGGGGCCAGCCCCCACCTCCACCTGCGTGCCAGGCAAGCGTTCATCTCTTTTCTCTTCCCTCCCCACCCCCACCCCCTCGAGGGGGGTCAAGTGGGGTCAATGGCCGCTCAATTGGCCCGCTCTGCTGGCAACCTTCGACCTCCCTGGGTCGGCGGCGGTGAACTCGAAACTGCGTGGCGTTGCCAGTTACGTGTTGTTTTTAATTGAAAAAAAAAAATAAAAAAAATAAAAAATAAAACGTAATTAAAGCATTTAGCAGCCAGATTGAATAATGAGTGGCAGGACCAAGAAGCGGCAATTAGTGGCCACTCTCCATGCTCCATGCTCCACTCTCCACTGGCCACTCTCCACTAGTCAAGCGCCAAGCAAAGTCACTTTTTTTCACATTTCTTCCCCGACTAGTAGCTGACTAGCAGCTGGACTAACTAGAGGGCAGAATGAATGACTAAATGAATGAATGACTAAATGAATGAAGGACTAAATGATTGAATGAGTCAAGGAATGAGCAACTGACTAAACTGGCCACCAAGAAGCAAAAACGCTCGCGGCCCTCCTGGCGTATGAGTGATATAATTGTAATTGGAAGCAAGCACAGTGTCTGGCCACACTGTCACAAATATTTAGTATTTTTATATCAAATAACTACAATTTAATATTTTATAGTATTATTTTTTTTTATTTATTTAGAGTTAAGTATTTATATTTTTTTTCTTTAAAAATTAAAAAAAAAAATCAGTTTATGTTAATATCTCTTTCAGAAATGACTATATCTTGGCCATTATTTGTCATTATTTTAAATAGGAATTCCTTAAAATATTTGTAGATTATTTCTTCTTCATTCTGCCTTAAAAAATTATTTAAAAAAAATATTAAAACACAATTTTTTTTGAATTTCTGAAATATTTTTAGAGGGAAATGCCTATATGACACTCTGCATAGACTATATCTTTGGATATATAATTCGATTCTTAAGCGGAATATCTTAAAAAAAATTTAGATCGATTCTCTTTAGTTTTAAATCAAAATCTGGCTATCATATATTTTTTAGATATTTTTTTTTCGAAATTTTTAACCTAAAAAACAACGGAAATAGCAATTTAAGCAAAAGAGAAGACCATATCATTGTCTCTATATCACCGATTTTTAAGAGGAATACCTCTAAAGACTTGCAGATCTAATCTCTAAAAATATGCAATTAAATTAAAAAAATATATATTTTTTAAGATATATTTTTAGTTTTTTTACAATATTTTTTACATTTTTTTTTAAAGAAAAAATCAAAAATAATTCTCACTGAAGGACACTCCTATATCCTTTCCAATAAGCCACCATTTCTAAAGTTCTTAATCTTAAAAAATATTTAAATAATCTTATTTTCCCCAATTCCCTTTTAACTTCTTTTTTCTCTCACTGTAAAAATAAACGTCAAGCCATTTTCTTGGCTGTCGGAAAATTGTGATTATTATGGCTGCCATGCCTCGCCTCGCAGGACACGCCAGAATGGGGAAAGGACACAGCAGGACAGGGCAGAATAAATGCAATCCGCTGCCACAACTCTCAGAGGATGAAGTTTTTTTTCGAGAGAGAGGATTATGGAGCCAGGCAGGGCCATAATTAGTTGGCGATTGTCTTGGCCTTGAAGGACAGCCACGAAGGACACTTTGGTCCTTTTGGTTTGGGGGGAAATCCATTTACATTTCGGCAGCTTCCACACACTCGATTAACAATTCGAGGAAGAGCACAAGTCCTGATAAGGAATGCAGTGCCACGGATGCTCCTTCTGTTCGGTTTTTGTGCCACTTTCTAGTGGCAGGAAGGCAAGGATGAGGAGGAGGAGGAGCTGTGGTGGAGAAACTTTTGAATGCATTTCAATTATTTTGCATGTTCATCAGATATTCAGGCAGCTGAGATTCAGTCGGGGGGGAGGGGCGGGGGGCCAGCAGGGGCGCATCTCAAAAATGCCAGTCACCAGGCAAAAGTGCATTAAACAACTCGAGTTACGAAACAGGACGATGACTATGACGATGACTATGGCGGATGACTGTGGAGGATGGAAATGACGATGCCGACATCGGCGCTCTTTGACAATGGCAGCCACGAACCCATTTCTGAACTGAAAGGCGGCTGTAGGGGTGGGGGGAGGGTGGTAGGGGGGGGAAAAGGATGAACATGGCATTGCACACTATTGATTTAATCATTCAAAGGACATTCGCAGGAGCAGCGAAGGCCTCACTTCAGGCACTTGAGTCTTAGAAGAGTACCCTTTAAATATGGTATTTTTTTGGTATTTTTTTGTAGGGAATTTTAGAGAGCCCATTGATAGAAAAATGATACTGTTTTTTATAGATAAATATATTATGAATATTATAATGAATAATTAGATAATGTATTTCTAGGATAAAGTACGTTTTAGGAGGGATTTTTGTGGGGAATTCTAATTTAAATCCATAGAGAATCGATAGAGAATCTACAGACTTGAATCGATATTTTCGACAAAGAAGCATTATTATTTTATGTTGATTTTATTGATATTAGTATTACCGATAGAAATCAATGAAATATTAATGATTTATCGATAATATCGATATTGGAAGTACATTTTTTAAATCAAACTTATGGTTATTATTAGGGAGTCTAGAAATAAAATGAATGTCTAGGACTAAGTATTTTTTAGTAGGTATTTTAGTATTTTATTTTAGGGATTTAGTAATGGCTATCGATAGAGTTTTTATAGCAAAGTTATCGAAAATTATAGATTCTAGAATTAAATCGAATATTGAGGTCTAAACCTCTATCTTTTAGTTCCATTTTTTAAGATTTCGATTAAAAAAAAGTATATTATTTTAGGAATAATAATTTTGTTTAATAAAAACTATATTTTTTACTTAAAAAACAATCGATGCCCCTCTATGGGGCAGGGTATCCCCCCGAAGAGGCATTTGGCAACTGATTGAAAAAAAGGGGCAGGAGGCTTGTGGCATGCCCCATCCCCCCACGAGACAAGGGGGGGCTAATCTACGCCCCTCACTGAATACTAAAGACTGAATACTGAATGCCGAATGTGGAACATGCTGCGTCAAGGCATTTTTGTGGCCAGAGACGGAAAGTCGGAAAGTCTGGAAGCCAAGGTGGCACTTGAAGGGGGAGGGGGGAGGGTGGTGGTGGTGTGGTGGGTTGGGGGCTAACAACAAAAACAGCAACAATAAGCAAGCAAAGGACATGTAACAACGACAACAATAAAGGCACTAAAAAAAATAAAATAAAAATAAAATATATATTTTTTGGATTTTTTTCTAAAAGATTAAATATATATTTTTTTTATTTAAAAAAAAAAGAATAAAACTTTTCGAAATTCTGTATTAATTTGTATTAAAATTTCTCTCAGTGTAACAAGACCAAAAACAACAGTCATCAAGAAAGCTAAGGAGTGAGGACTTGAGAAGCTAAAAAGAAGAAGAAGAAGAAGAACAAGAAGAAGAGAAGGGGTGGCTAGCCAAGAATTCTTTTCAAAACTCTTTCACGGCAATTTCCCCAATCTTTTCCTCTCCCTCCCCCCTCCTTCCATATATCCTTCCCGTTATCCCCCCCTTTTATTTTTTTCACCCTCGATATGGTCTCCCCCCCTTATTACATGTCTCGTGCTCTCTGGCAGGAGCATCCAATTAAGGGGAGTCCCAAGGATTCGGTAACTAGTTTCTAAAGTGGGTAGCCAGCAGAAAAAAAATAAAAAAAAAAGGGAGAAGATATTCCAAGACTTTGGTGTTTAATTTATTGATTTTTTTGTCTTGATTCTGGATAGTTTTTTTTGTTGCTTAAAAAAAGTGTGGAAATATTTATAATATTTTGAAATAGAGGGCTTGTAAGTTTTATAATTATTTTTTACATTTTTTTTTAAGGATTTATGAAATTTATTCCAGTTCTTAGATTTTCAACAAAGCTATTTGTTTAGTTTTTTTTTAGTGTTTCTATATTCATTTTTTTTTATTTTTAAATTAATTTTATTAAAGTTTTCTTAAAACTCAAAAAAAATGCCAAAAGTATGCAACAAAAAATGTTGAAAACTATGATTTTTTAATGTTGTGCTATAAATATTAATTAATTAACATATAATATGATTAATAATAATTTAAAAAATATTTTATTTTTTATAAAATGAATAAAATTAAGGCAACCAAAAAAATACCAAACTCTCGACTAAAAAAGACTCCAAAACCTTTTCCCCTCTTAAGCCCCAAAAGCTAATAGTTGGAGTCTTGAGGCCAAACTTTAATGTCCACCCTCGTCTGAAAAGCCTCCGCCAGTGACCTACTTACGAAAAAAAAAAAAAAAAAAAAACGGCTGACGGGGCGCATTGGAAATAAAATGCGGGGATGAGTCCGTCTGGAGAAGCGACTTTGGGGGACTTTGGGGGTTTTCTTTTCTATTTTTTTTTTTTTTCTTAACGGTTTTTGGTCCCCCGGTGGCTGGTGGCTGGCACTGTTCCGCGACCGGATCGTAAACCGTAAACCATAGACCGTAAAGCGACGACGTAGTCCATAGACCGTGGTCTCGAGCACATCCCGGGCATTTGCCGGAATAATGCCAGGATATTTTCCATCCTCCCCACTTTTCTTTTTTTTTTTGTATTTTTTTTTTAAGATGAAAAGGCCAAAAGCTAAAAAGTCGCGTCACAAGGCGACAATAATTGGCGCAAGGTGGCCAAGTCAAGGAAAGACACGCACACACTAAGACACACACTAAGACACACTCTCTACACACACACACATAACTGTATATCCTTTAAAAAGGCTTTCTACTAAAAAGTAGAGTGAACGGAAAACTAGTCACTAGACAGAGACGGAGCAGGAGATGAACATCCAGCCGCCGCTTGAGTGACAGGGACGGAGATAACAATCAACAAAAGGACAAAAACACACACACACACATACACAGACTTGCACTAATGCCAGCACACACTTACACATGTTAGAAGGGGAGGAAGGGAGAGGGAAAGGGAGAAAGCCCAGGAAGGACTGCAACCGAAATCAAAATCAAAATCACAAAAAATGAGAGAATCGCAAAATGTAAAACGCCGCAAATTGCTTGTACAGCAAAAGCAACAACAACAACAACAACAACAACAATGACAATTCTTAAAATAATTATATTTAAAACGAATATTAAATGCCCTTTTAAAAAATATATATTTTTTTTTTGTTGAATTTTCAAAACAATTTTAAGAAAAGGACAAGTTTTTGAGGCAATTTATTTTTTATTTATTATTTTAATATTATTATTATTAATATTATTATAATATTATTATTTATTATTTAAGTTAGAAAACTTTTACTTTTAACTAAGAAGCTTGAACTTAAAAAAAAAGTTTACAAAAATTATAAAATATTATATATTCTTGAAATTTGATTTTTTGGTTTTTAAAAAGTGCTACCAAATATCTTGGATATTTTTAAGCATTTTCCTTTTAAAAAATATATAAATTTTATTTATTCAAAGTTAAAGGAGATATATATATTATTATTTCTTATTTATTTATTTTTTTAATTAATTTTTTATATTCAAAGATCATTTGAAACATAATTTTTACAAAACATACATACCTACAAAGGCCTTATTTTTGGTTTAAAAAAATAAATTCTTAAAATATTATCATCATAATTTAAAAAAAAAAAAAAATAATTATAATAATTTTAATTTTTCTAACAGAAGCTTTGACATATTTTTTACTTTGAAATGAAGCTTTTTTTTATATAATTAGGAGTATATTTAACAAAAATTCAAAGAGAGAAGCTTAAAAATATTTAAAATTTAATAAAAATATATATAATATTTTATAATATTTATAAAATGTATTCAAAATATTATTTTGGTTTTTTTTAAACATATTTTTACTTTGAAATGAAGCTTGCTTATAAAATTAATCATATTTTTGTACCAAAAATCCACCACCCTCTTAATAAATTAGTTTTTTTTTAATATACATTTCTTAATTTTTATTTTTTTAATAATTAACATATTTTTTTAAAGCTAATGAGAATATGGAGAGGCTTAGTTTGTGTGCTTCTTAGGGAAGTGAGGGTATAGAGGAAAGGGAAGGGGAAAGGGAAAAGGAAACTGCATCTAGGTGGCGCTCATACACACACCAACACACACACACACACACACACACACACACTATACACACCAACACACAGTTGAGAAAACAGGGTGAAGGACAATGCGTGCATAACGCTTATTGAAATAGTTCTCAAGTGAGTTCGACGCTGGCGACGACGTCCTTCCCATCCTCGACATGGGCTTGCCAAATGGGCCGCAAAGGGGGTGGAGGGGTGGGACTGGGACTGGCCAACAAAGAGTGCAAAGAGGGAGGGGGAGGTGGCAGTGCAGCTCGAAAAGGAGGCTGCACAACCGGCTAAGACAGCTGATGTTTGCAGGCAGTCTGGGTATTACACGACTCTATCCCTGTCGTGTTCTGCTAGTCCTTTCCCCCCCACCTCCACCCATCCCACCCCCCTCTAAGCCCACTGTTTAGTCCTTCCTCCAACGCATCCTGGCTGCCAGCAACCGTGATTGTCAATACGGAATCCGTAATCCGGCGAAGGCTTAGGAAACCAAAAGCAGATAAGCAGCAGCTTACTAGACCGACTACTGACTTCCAGCTGCCAAGTTTTTCTGCTGGTTGTTTGGGCTGGAGGGGGGGAGCTGCTGCTGGGGGTGGCCAGGAGGCCAGGGATACACCTGGGACTACAAAGAAATTCTTTTCTAATTTTTATTTATTTTTTATGGATTTTTTTTAAAGATTTTTGATACTAAATTGGTTCCATTTTCTCTAAAAACTCTTTCTTTCTCTGATATTTAGTATTTTTTTAGTATTTATCTGGTAGTTTTTAGTATTTTTTTAATGAAACTCTAATAGTTTCTGCTTTAAATTAAATTTAAATGAATAAATTATATTTTTTTTCATGAAATTTATCATTTAAAGGGAAGATAGTTACTTAGTATATTTAACTAACTTGATATTAATTTAAAATTATTTATTTTTTAACTTCTAGTTACTTGATTTAATTGACTTAATAAATTTTAAAGTAAATAATGATGTTTTTTTTAGGGTTTCTTATTTATTTAACTTAATTTTTGACTATTTTTGTATAAAAACTTAAATTTAAATAAAAAATTATAGCTTAAAAAACAAAAAATAATTGAATAAAAAATTTAAAAGTAATTATATTAATTTATGGATATTTTTTAGTCTTTCTAATTATATTTTTAAGAGGCTTTAATGGGAAAACGTTAAAAAAAATATGTAAAAAATAAATATTATACCAAGTGCCTTAAGTGTTTGTGTTTTTAATTAAAAATAATAAAATAATTATTTAAAAAAGAGAAGAGAGAGGTAAGTAAGAGGTAAGTATGCTAAAATATTTATAGAAATAATATTTATTTCTATTTAATAAAAATTATCACATTACAGCTTTAAAAATAAATTATAAATTATAATGATTGCCCTTTTTATTCCACTTTATTTTTAATAATAATTTAAATATTAATTACTGGAATTAGAATATTTTGTTAAAGTGTTTTAAGGACATTCTAAGGAGCCTCCAGCAGCTGGCATCTGGGCTGTGGGCTGTGGGCTGCGGGATGTGGCATTTATATTTGTTTTGATTTCATGCCCCACCGAGGCTGAGCCACAGCCTGAGCCCCAACGAGGTGGCAACTGAGCCTAAACGCCTATTTATTTTAAAAAGAATATTAAATAAAAAAATATATTTAAAAACAAATAAAAAAGAAGTTGCAACTGGCAGCCTCCTGTTGATCAATTTTTGTGCATTCAGAGAATAAGGGGAAATTTGTAGGGAAAATAATTTCCCTGCTTTCGTCACAAGTTGAAACAGAAAGAGCTTTCAACCATTGCCAGTTGAAAGGGGCATTCAACAAAGATAAGAGTCGCTGCGGCAGCCACTTGCCACTCAGTTGCTCGTCGGCAGTCGGAAGGCATGGATGGCAGTGTCGCAGCAGCAGCAGTACTTGCAACATCATCAGCAACATCAGTGGCAACATCGGGAGCAACAGTAGCAGCAACACTTGCAACATCAGCAACAGAGCCATCTGGAGCAGCCGCAACCTTCATTTTTTTAACAAAATAAAAAACAAAACAAGAAGCTTCTTACAAACTTTTTTTTTCTCAATAATTTTTTTTCAAGTTAATTTATTAATTTAAAAAAAAATAATAAAAAAAAAGGAAAAAAGAGAAACAGAAAAAAGTGAAAACCAAAAAAAGTGAAGGTGTTTTTTGGAAAACTTGAAATTGAATTAAAAAAAAAAGAAAATAGAAGAGAAACTTTCCGTTTGTGGCAAACTTTTCGCGGTGTGTGCTTTGTGGTTGTGTGTGCCTTAAGCCCTTTTTTGTGGCACTTGCCACACTGCCCCCCCTCTCCACCTCTCCACCAAACACCCTCGCAGGGAACGCATTTAAGTGCAGATTTATGTTTCAGACTCGCCAGCCCTGGGCCGCCCACCGAGACACATCGACACACTGCCAATTAAAGTTGCCACACCAGCAGCAACAGTAGCAACTTGCAACTTGCAACTTGCAACAGCAACTGCCAAAAAACAACAAAAACAAGAAGGGAATTATAAGCGCTGAGAAGCGTACAAGTTTTTTTTTTTTGTTTGTTTTCTTTTTTTTTTTTGTTGCCAAAGCACTGCAACAACAACAACAGTACTGCAACAGTAGCTGTAGCACCTACAACAACAATAGCAACAACAACGTGTTGCTGCCACAAAACGCAGCAGCCACAACGTGAGCGTCATCGTTGCCCTTCGCACGCCTCTGCGGGTAAGTTGACATTTCATTTTCATTTTGAGTGCACCCCCCCCCTTTTTTTTTTTTTGGTTTTTTCATGCATATGTGTGTGTGTCAGGGTGTGTGTGTGTGTGTATTAGTGTCGGGGTCAGCGTGTTATTACAAGTTATGCATTTCTGCCAACGGCAACAGAAACAGAAACAGAAACAGAAACCGAATCAGCAGCCAACATCACCAACAGCAACAGATTCCAAATCCTTCCAACCTTTCAACTCACGTTTCGCAAAATGGCCAACACACACACTGTCACACTCTCACACACACACTCTCCACACTATTTAGAGCCAGACTCGAAATGTTCATTTTTTTTCGTTGCCTGCTTTTGGGGTCAAAATGCTAAACGGCCATCAGCGACATCAGCTGGCTGGAAGTCAACGGTCATGGGGAGAGGGGGAGCAGGGGCGAAGGGGCCAGGGGCGTGCCAAAATATTCATGGCTAAATAATAAACACTTAAAAATTTTTTACATAATTTATTTTTTATAAGATTCTAGTTCATAAAAAAACAAGAAAAAATAAAGGAAATTGTTCCAGAAAAGTGGAGGGGATTTTTAGTATCAGGGTTTTACATTAAATATTTATTCTTTAGAAGATTTTTTTTTGAAGATATTTTTAATATAGAACGTATTTTTAATTTTTTGTAAGTTTTAATATTTTTTTAAACAATTTTTTATGATTTTTTTTACATCATAAATAATTATAAAATCCATTCAAAAGTCTTTAATGAAATTAACATCCTAGAGCCTTTTTTTTAAAGATTTTCTTAAAATAAAAAGTATCTAAAATAATCAATAAGAAAAATAAGTTTTAATATTTTTTTTAACAATTTTTTAGGACTTTTTTTAAGCTTATAAGTTAATCCAAAATAGTCTCAAAAATCTAGTAAATATTTTTGTTTTAGAATTTAAGATTTATTTTGGACTTAAGACTTAAAAACTAATAATTTGTTATTAATTAATAAAAAATATAATAATTCAATTTTTTTCAATTTTTGGTTATAATTCCTTTTTTTTTAAGGACCTTAAAATATTAATAAATAATTGCTTAAAAACTATTTAGCAACTTTAGGGCCCCTAAGACTCAGTTATTTTTTTTAATTTTTATATTTTAAATATTTTTTTTTTAATTTTTTTATAAGAGAATTCTCAAGAGGACACTCTCCCCCAGACTCCTCCTTGATGTCCTTGAAGATAACCGAAAATGGTTTTCTCGCGGTGGAATAGCATTTTATTGACCCCGAGGGGAGGGGAGAGTCCCCTAGGACTGGCAGGACACTAAGGACACACACTTTGCATGTTTATCTCGCCGTGGGTGGGCCAGAAAGGACTCGAGGCAGGACTCGAGAATGGTGAGCTGGTGGACTGGCTCTGGCCGATTTATGGCCGAAAAGTTGCTGCCACTGTTGGGTGTCCTGTGGGTGTCCTTGCATACAAATGTCAAAATTAAAATTGAAAATTAATCGCCTGTTATCGATAAGTTTTCGATTAGAAACTCGTTCGGGAGTTCCCCAGGGGGATTTTAATTAAAAGCTTAATTGGAGAGGCGTTAAAAATAAAAAAAATAAAAAATAAATAAAAAAAAACAATAAGAAAGGAAGAAAAAAAAAATAAAACGATTGCGTAATTAAAAGCAAACAAGAGCTGGCTGGAAGAGCCATGTGGCCTGTTTATGGTCTAAACGAATATGGCCAGGAAGGTGGGGGAGTGTAGGAGTGTCCTGCCAATGTCCTGCCATGTCCTGCCAGGGAAATTAAAAACTTAATGGCTGCAAAAAGGACACACATGGGAAGCTGTTTTGCCAGAGGGAGAGAGAGAGAGAGGGAGGGATGGTGGCCCGACAGGACTTGGCTTAAGATTGAATTTTCCAAAGGACTTGCCTTCTACCATGGCATCCAAAAATAGTCCTTTTTTTGATTTTAAATTAATAATAAATATGTAATGAGTTGGAGGGGGGTAGGCATGAGATTCTATTCATTTTTACAAAAAAAAAAAAAGTTGGTATTATTTTTAGTATTTTCTAGTATTTTTTTTTACACAATTGTTGCATAGAAAGTCCCTCCTTAGTCCTTTCCCAACTTAATTTTTGTTGATAGTATCCTTATTCCCGGCCACTGTCCTTCCTGCTCCTTCTCGGAGGAGGTCCTTTTTCTGGGAATGTCCTTAAACTTCGTCTTGAGTTGATTTCCTTTAACAATTTTGGCTTTTTTCTTCTTCTCCTCTTCTCTTCGCTGGAAAAACTTAATTTTCTGTCTCAGTGCGGGTGTCCTGCCAGTCGTTTTTATTCGAAGAAGTAGTCCTTACATATGGCAAGGACATACAAGGATATTCGTCTATGTGGCACATCGTTAAGCGCTGCCAGTTTGACTTAATTTGCGTGAAACTTTTTTTGTTAAATATACGAGGAGGCGGGGTTGGGGGGGGAGTGGAGGGGGTGGGCTAGGGAGGCAAGGTAGGGGGGGTGTGTGTTACCATTTAACCAAAAAACGTGAAACGGGAAATGTAAACAAAGGCATTAATCATGCCAGCACACATGCGGCAGCCGACATGGAGAGAGATAGATGGATTTGGGGTTCTCAGAGGGGGGGGGGGACTAGGGGGGAGGATAGAGGGTCTAGGGGGTCTAGGGCTTCTGGTAGTTCCCAGCAGGTCCATTAAGGTCTCTGGCTCTCTCCTTTCTTCCCTTTTCTTTTTTTTTAGAATGTCATGCTTTTCCGTTTTGCAGATAAACAGGACAAGTCCATCTCCCCCTCTCTCTCCCTCTCTCTTTCCCTCTCTCTAGCCATCTCTCTTGCTCCTTTGGGCCATGTTTGTTTAAATGACAAACTGCTATTTTGTTAAAAAAAAGGGGAAAAAAAAGGGAAAATGTAAAACAAATCCAAAAGTTACTAGATTGAAAGAGGGGGATAGGGGTGGTAGGGGGTAGGGGGGGAAGGGCAAGCTAAACCGCAATAACTGTAAGTGCTCGGCAAACAGAATACCAGAAACAGACTAAACCCAAAAAATACCAAAAAAGAAGAAGAAGAAGCTAACAAGTTGACAGACGACACCATCCAACCTCAACCTAATCATGCCATGAGAGTGGGTGCCCCCCCTAATGCCACTATTCGGGCGGTCTGGTCGAATTATTATGATAATCGCAGGCATAAATTATGCCAAATTAGTGAGTGGGAGTACAGGTGTCCTGCCACAGTGGAGACTGCCACAACCCGACGAGAAAAGCCCAAAGGGAAAAGGTCCTTGGGGAAATTAAGTTCTGTGTCATGTTGGTGTCACACAGTGCGTATGCGTGATATGCAAATATATTTTATTATTTTTTTTTATTTTTTATGGTTAGTGCATGGCCATTAGTGGGCGCGTCTTATTCAACGCCCACTTTACAGTTACTAAAAACAAAGACAACAAGAACGAGCAAGTACGAGCAAGAGCGAACAAGAACGAACATGAACGAACACGATTTCTGTGCGCTTTCCACGCTGTCTGGCCTCGGGGGCAATTTATCAAATATTTTATACGAGTTTTCTGCTGCCTGTCAACGTTGATTTTAGCGCTTAGCTGGTTTTGCTTTTCCCCCCCTCCCCCGCCCCCTCTCTAGTGGGTGGTGTGGGCGTGGCACCTCCCCCATAGCATGGCGCGTGCTTGCCGCGTGTAGCGAGAAGCAAATAAAACACACCTGTTGCCACTCAGCCCCACCACACGTCAATAATATGAAATGTGCCGCCGGGAGTGCTGGCAGCTAGCCTGGCAGAGAGTCCTGTCGAATGTCCTGCCCTGCCCTGCCTGCCTCTAGCTAGGTACACACATAAAAATATATATGTATCCTGTAGCACAGGAGCCAGGGACACCACTCGAGTGACAGACAGCGGCGACATTATGCCCATCATTATGCCTTTGGCTTTGATCTCCGGCGGAGGTCCTTTTGGGGGGAGTGGGCGCTGTTTTCGTTGCAAGAGTGCCACCTTTTAGCAAAATAAACAATTAAAACTATGGAAACAGGCCGTAAAAAATAGGTGTTGTGGGGGTGGGAGGGGAGCAGCTACTAAAATTCGACAATAAGCGGCAAGGAAAGGCAATAAAGGGCATCAAAATAATGATTAAGGATAGATATAGGATAGATAAGTAATGGATATTATTAAAAATATTATTAATGAAGGAATTCAAACACATTTTCTCATCATTTTCATTTAATTTTATTTATATTTCTAATTTTATTTCTAATAAAAATCCAGAGAGTAGATGTGCTTAGAAATATATTCCTGAGAATCTATGTCAGAGGAAGAAGGAATTAGCTCCGTTTGTCCTTCCTTATAAGAGACTATATCTCAAGGACTACAAGAGATACAAAAATCTAAAGTATATGCCATTATAATATATTTTTTTTAATGAATCTAAACTTTGAAAGATTATTTAAATTAAGCCTCAATTTCAATTATTTCAAGATAGCCTTCCTTTCTATATTTTTTGTCCAATGTCCTCCACTGTCTGTTAGTTTTTAAATCTTTTTTTTAGAGCTATTTTTAACAATTTGACTAATTAAAAAAGTAACTACTTTAAAGCTTTGTAAATGAATATATTTTATTCCAAACAAAAAAACATAAAAACTTTCAGTTCTTTTAGTTTCTAATTGTCTTCAGATCCTTGGCCAATATTACATTTTCCAGGGTTGCCTTCAAAGGCAACTTTTTAGAAAGTATTGCCACTTGCATATGGCAACCCTACAGACAATCTAGTAGGCCCTGAGACTAGTAGGCCCTGAGACTAGTAGGCCCTGAGACTAGTAGGCCCTGAGACTAGTAGGCCCTGATTTAGGATCCAAAAACTGTATAAAAGGCGGCCTTCCCTCCATTCCAAATCATTAGTCGACTGCTCTCCAAACAGTACACATCTCGCCTTCAATTTTTAATTTTATTTTTTATTTTTCTTTTAATTTTTAATAATAAAAGAGTTCAGCTCCCTTCTTTCCTCATTTAATTTTTATTTTTAAATTAAATACGTTGGACTCTCAGTCGAACTTGCAGAAAGAGCCTGGGTGGTCTCTTATTTTCTTATAATTTTCTTTTAATTTTTATTTATTTTTTTTTATTTAATATATAATTTTTATATTTTTTTTAAGCCCTGGGAATAGTGCATAGTTGTGGTATGTGACCAGTTTCTTTGCTCATTTTGATTTTTAATTATTTTTAACTTAAAGCTCCTACAAATTTATTTTATTTTTTTATTTTTTTTACCTCTATCCTGGTCTCTATATCTATCTGTATCTTTATCTCCAGATCTTCCTTTCCTCCTTCTTATTTTTTTTTAATTTTTGTTTAAAAATTTAACATTTTTTTTAAACTTCGACTCTTCTAACGCACCCTTTCTCTTTTTTTTTATTTATTATTTTTTATTTATTTAATTATTTATTAACAAATTAATACTTAATTGTCTATCACTATTTTTTGGAATTTTATTTTTTACTTTTTTTTTTGGAAATCAATTTTTTTATTTTTAAAAGTTAGTTAAAAAATAAAAATAGAAATAATATAAAAACCCCATGATATAGTTCCCTCTTAATTTTTTTTTATTAAAAAAAATCACTAATAAACCCCTCAATAATTGTAATATAGCCACCCCCTAATCATTCGGCATTCCAGGTGGCAAGATGCAGGATGCTCGGCTGGCTGTCAGGATCGCAACTAGCACGGCCCGTTCCTGTCAACGGCAGAGATTCTACGAACCGAATGCCGAGGTCCGTTGGCCAAAAAAAAGCAGCCACTAAAGCAGCAGCCACCGGCGAGGGTTGCCACTAGAGTACCAGTTACCCACACCACCCACCCACCCACAGATACAGGTGAGCCTAAAAAAATAATATAATTCCCATATCCAAGCTGGAATTTAAGGACAAACTTTTGTCCTGCCAGGCCATGCCTGTTGGCACCCAGTTCCCCCTCTAGAAGTCCTGAAAAAAAAAGAATTCCCATTCATGGCCCGAAACTTATTTACGGCCCACAATTATTTCCAGCATTTTATTTTTACGTCTCCGTGGCAGTTGCTTTTCAATTTCTCGTTGATTTGTTTGTGCCCCAAAGTCGGCAATCAAAGCACCAATTGTTACGTCTCCCTGCCTTCTTATCGTCCTCTTACTTTGTTCTTGCTTTGCCTTCCCTTTCCCCTACTCATTCTCATTTTCATTTTTTGTTTTGGGCATAACGGCTTTTTTCATACGCTTTCGGGGGTCTATAGATCTTGTAGGGCCTATGTCCGCTTGTCCGCGTGTCCGCCAATTGTGTTTGTTGGCCTACAAGTCCTTTGTTTGTAGAGCTATTGAGCTGTAACTTGGTAGGCTTGGTTGTTGGTGTTACTAGAACTTTGGGTGTGAAAAAGAATCAAATCGGATAACTATATCCCATTAAAAGTTGTATTTAAAATAATATTCCATGTCCGCTTGTCCGCCAAACTGTTTCTTTAGTCTCCTACTCTTTTGTTAGTAAAGCTATTGAGCTGAAACTTGGTAGGCTTGGTTGTTGGTGTTACTAGAACTTTGGGTGTGAAAAAGAATCAAATCGGATAACTATAACCTATTAAAAGTCGTATTTAAAATAATATTCCATGTCCGCTTGTCCGCCAAACTGTTTCTTTAGTCTCTTACTCTTTTGTTAGTAAAGCTATTGTGCTGAAACTTGGTAGGCTTGGTTGTTGGTGTTACTAGAACTTTGGGTGTGAAAAAGAATCAAATCGGATAACTATAACCTATTAAAAGTTGTATTTAAAATAATATTCCATGTCCGCTTGTCCGCCAAACTGTTTCTTTAGTCTCTTACTCTTTTGTTAGTAAAGCTATTGAGCTGAAACTTGGTATACATGCTTATAGATGTGTCTGGAACTATATATGTAAGAAGGAATCAAATCGGAAGACTATATCCCTCAAAAGTTCTATATAATAAGATATATTTCCTTAAAAATTATTCTTTTTTAGCTTTTTAGGTCTTAAGTTTGAAGCTATTGAAGTGAAACTTGAAAATCATCATTTTTATTATAAAAATTATAATAATTCTTGAAATTAGAAGAATCAGACAACTATATCTCATTAAAATCCTATCAAAAAATCCCTCAAAAGCTCTATTATTTTTTAGAGCATCTAAGCTTCGTTTCTTTTCCCCAAAAAACTTCCCTAACTTAATTTTTTTTTTTCCTTTTTGTTTGTATTTGTGTTTTGTGTTTTTGTTGTTGACGCTTTGTTTTTATCGCCCGGCGTAGTACAAGTGAACGCTTCCGTTTCCGCTAGCAGCGTCACAGTTGGCTTCCATCTGCTCGTCCAGTCATCCCGCCACCCAGCTCCCCTGCGTGGCAATCGAAGGGAAGGTCCTCGCATTCCCGCCTATTCATTCACTTTTTTCCCTCTCCTTTTTTTTTTGTACACTTAAACAAATGAAATGGAAATGATACGCAGAGAACCAGGAGTAGGCCGTGGTTGGACGAACTATGATAACGAGGCTCTATCACACCGAAGAGGATCCCGCCTACTGCTCCTTCATCGGGGGCAGCAACATAAGCAGCAGTAGCAGCAGCAGCGATGTCCTTGCCACATCGGCCAATGCCACGCCAGTGTTTGGCAGCGACCTGCGGGATGACTTCTACAGGGTGAGTTGCACTATTACGTATTATCCTTGCATCTTCAATAAGGCAGGAGACCAAGCAGGACGACCTGCTGTGTGGCGGAAAAAAAGCTGTTGCCTGCTTTTAGGCGCCGCGGGTTGCGCACATTTGAGGCTCATTTTATGGCACAGCACGTGAAGTTCTGGGATTTTTTCTTAAGGGGGGGGCATGACTAAGGAAATGGCTGGAAATTTGTTACTCTAAAGGGGGTAAAAAGTTAAAATAAAGCGCCTAAGGGGGGTACTTTTGGAGATATTCCATAAAAAAAAAGAAGAAAAAAATTAAAATAAATATTTTTAGGTGCTAGTTTCGAACTCTTAACTCTTTTTTTTCAATTAAAAAATTATCCCATTACCAAAGCCATTAGTTTCTTCTCTCTTTTCCCTCTAATATTACAATTTATTCTGAAAGGACTTGGATCCTTTGAGAAAAAAAGCCAAGCCTTAAAGCCAAAAAGTACTTAGTGCCAAAAAAATGGCCTCATAATTTGTTTTGCGGGCAAGAAAATGCCCAAGAAAATACCAGGAGAGATTCAGATTTTGCCAGGACCTCCCAGGACTCTGCCAGGACACTCCTTGAGTTAAAAAAAAAATAGAAGAAGAGAAAATAAAAGGATGACCCGGCTGAGTGACAGCCTTTGTTCCCCGAAAGTGGTGAGGCAAGGAGCCTTGTATGGAAAACAAAAGGCATGCGTGTGGCATGGAACAACACCCTCTTGCCACTTGCGTGTGTGCTTGTGGCAGGGGGGTGTGTGCTTAGGCAGTCACAAAAAATAAAAGTGTCAAGTCGACTATTGAATTTTTATCTCCGCCAGCCCACATCGCCCTATCATCCAAGATCCAACAAAAGAGGCACCCATCGATGATTTATGGCCTTGTTTGTTGAATATCCTTTTTTTCATGCTTCTTGTTCTTGCTTGCAGGATGTGGAGGATCCGCGAACGGAGTCGCTGCGCGAATACTGCTACGGCCTGCTGCTACCCATCATCTGTGCCATGGGCATTATCGGCAATGTGCTCAACTTGATCGTGCTCACGCGGCGGAATATGCGGGGCATCGCCTACATTTACATGAGGGGTGAGTGTCCTTTTCGTCCTTGCCAATTGTTATCTGTTTGCTGGCTTGTTGGCACTTTCAAGGCAAATCAACAGGATAATTTCCCAAGTCAGTCAAAGTTTAAGGACAATTTTCGGGTTGGGTTTCAGGGGGAGAGCTATGGGAGAGTGGGTTTTCAAATACTATAGCTTACTTTTAGAAGGAAGTATATAATAAGTGAACTAATGACAAGATTTTAAGGGAAATTTTAGGGATATTGTGGGAATTATAGGGTCTTTGGGAGTCTACTTCAACTTAACCTCTAAAAATACTAAATAAAAGAGCATACTTTTAGGCAGAAATAGAAAACAAGTGACAAAATAACAATGTCAACATATGGTAATGGACATTATAACATTTTTTCCAATTTTTATGACTTATTTTTAAGTATTTAAAGTCTTTAAACTCTAAAAAATACTAAAAGCTTGTATAAACTTCAATAAATACTAAACACTAAAGCATAACTTTAGGCAGAAATGAAAATAAGTGACAAAATATCAAGGGAGATGAAGATTATTAGGACTTTTTTATACCTCATTTAAGGTAGTTGAAGTCTATAGTCTGAAGGCGACTCTAAAAAATACTAAAAGCTTGTTTAAACCTCTAAAAAATACTAAATACTATAGCATACGTTTGGGGAAAAGTATAGAAAAAACCGACCTAATAACTAAGACAAGATTTCAAAGACTAAGACTATCAAATAAGTCTATTCTAGGCCTCTGAAGTCTTTTCTATAAATTTCTACCCAAAAAATACTAAATACTTCAGTATGTTTTTAGTCAAAAGTATAAAAAAAAGACATGTAAGCCTCTTAAAAAACAAAAACACATTTATTTCAAATACTTTCCATTCAAAACAAACATTTAAACACCAATCCACTTGCTGATATTTACTTTTCATTCAAAAAAAAAAAAACAATTAAAATATGCTAATTGGAGGGAAATGCAAATACTAGAAAGTCAGTGTACAGGAAGAGGATAAGGACCAAGGCACAGGATAAGGAACAAAAAAAAGCAAACTTAACGTCAAATGTAAAAGTGATTACAATCAAGGAGGGCACTTTTTCCATGATTCCTGTCTAATAAATGACTTTATAGCCTCCCAGACTTGATTAAGAGATGCCACCGCCCATCAGGGCGCTGCCACCTATCGTACGGCTGAGAGGGGGATAGAAAATTGACTCAAAAGTTGTTGACTTTTTAGGGGATTTTGAGGAATAGAAGCTGAAATACATTTCTCCCCCATTCGGAGTATGATTTGCGATAACCTATCTGCCACATAAATTGGCTTTTTTTTTTTTTTTTTTTGTGCGACACTCGTACGTCTTCGCCCACGAGGCAGGAGAGAAAGAAAAACATTGAATTTGGGCCAACTTCCTACTACCAATTCCATTGGCATTCCCATTCCCATTCAATAAGCCAAGAGGGGGATGAGGCGGCAGCACGACTCCTGACTGATTGCCAAATTGAGTTTCGCTTTAGAACATATGTATTCCCTCGGCCATTGTGCCCCAGAATTTATTCATTAACCTCCGACGATTTCTCGGCTAAATAGAAGCCCAGCCACAGTGCTGCTAATATATTCTGGATGCTCTGCGGCTCGTGTTTGTGCAGCTTCATTGAAAGTTATTTCATTAGGGAGTGGATGAGGCCCGGCTAAGCCGTGGAAATTTATGCAGATCCCCCCCACCAGAGTTTCTGTTACAGGCGTCTGTTTATATTGGACAGGCATGTCAACTCCATTAGACACTCGTTCGCTTTATGGCTAACGCTTAATTGATTAATGAGCTCCGCTTGTGAGCCAAAAAGTGGTAGCTTTGTCAACGCCGCCAGTTGCTGGTAATTTTTGAGCCTCGACTATCACTCATGAAGGGGGTTTCTCAACCAAAAAAGAAGGAGATGTATGTATGTGGAAAGGATTAGCTCATGACGAAGAGTTCTTGCTCTAACAGGGAGGTTTTCGCAGGAAATTATAGCTTCTTAAGAGAGTTTTATGATTTATAATCCACTAATAAATATTTAGCTTCATTTTAAAGACTATTTTTGAAGTAAAACTTAAGCAAACTCTTTAAAACAATCTTAAGAAAATAAGGTAACAGACTGATATTTGGACTAAAAAATGAGGATAAGTGATGCTATCGATAGTTCTAGAATTTTACCATCACTAAAGTGCTTTATTATCGATATTATCGATCTAGGGACATAGGTTTTTATAATTTTTTATTAGAGATTCATTACTTCAAAGCTATTTATTAATTGATTTTAAGATTTAAAGATTCATTCTTTCTTAAAACTACTAATATAGCGTATTTATCGATATTTTCGATTGTAAAAGATACTACTTTTCAAAGATATTTTTCAATAAAGGTCTAAAGACTTGCTATAACTTTTTAAAGGCAGAAAAAAAGACAGGAGAAAAGTATATTTATTCAAGGAATTGCTTCACAATAATATTTATTTTTTATTTATCGATATTTTCGATTAAGAAATCCACTTGACTTCAAAGCAAGTTACTTCTCTTAATAGATTTTATGAATCTATTTAGATTTTTTAAAATCTTCTGAAGGAAAAACAAGAAAAGTCTTTTTAAAAATAATGTATAAAATGTTAGTACGATAATATATCGATAAACACGATTATTATCGATATTATTGATTTTTTATGGATAAGTTTTAAACTTTTTATTCAAAAATATCTTGAAAAAATAAAGAAAAATCGTAACTATCTCCCTAAAAACCAGAAACAGGAGACAAAATAAAAGGATATAAAATACTATAGTCCTTTTCCCCCAAAAATCTCCTCCTAAATGGCCCATAACTAGAGACTACTAGCCAGGGGCCTACTCCGAAAACTCAAAGTAGCCGATCTGCCCCGAAATCCACTCGCCTTCCTCCATAAAAGTGGAAAGTAAAAGGCGAAATGCTTCAAATACGCGTGCGATGGCAGCATAATTGATTGCCCTTTTCGACTGCCTCCGAAAAGGACCTAGAGGAAGGACGAAAGGGGCAGCTCGGAGAGGAGGAGTGTGTGTATGCAAAGTGAGACCCTTTGGCGGACTGAAATATCACCAGCATCTCGCCAGTGGCAGTAAATAAAAGTTGCAAAGAGCCAAGCCAGCCAGCCGCCCAGCCAGTCAGCCAGTCAGCCAAAATAAGTATAATAATGACGGAAATCAGAGCCAACGCCCAGTGCTGCTCATTTTATTAAAATAACAAAAATATTTTGCTGCTCGCAGCCTTTTTTACGATTCCGGGCGTCCCATTTGTTATTTTGGCGGTCATTGCCACCAAATGTTGTATGTCCTTCTGCCTGCTCCTCTGCCAGAGCTCCAGAGGAGTGGCACTGAGTGCTGACCAACTTATGCAGTTGTTGGGATTTTTTTCGTAAATGTTTTATTGTCAGCTGGGGAACAATGAGCCACAGGGACATTTTTGGGGGCCATAAACCAGAGGATCTCTGATCTGGAAACTGGCGCTAAATAATCATAAATTTTCGATAAAATATATTTTATGTCGCAGATTAATAAGAGATTGGGAGAGAAGCCAAATCGAAAGGATATTAGTGGTAGGGTGAGGTGTTTGCTTCAAAATATATGAAATTTATGGCATTTTTTGTAATCAAGCAAGTTTAGACTTGTTTTCTACATGTTTAGACACGTTTGAAACTTAAATTTCAAGAAAATATAATAAAATATTAATTTCTAGAGTATTTTTAAGCCAAAAAGCACTTTGAAAATGTAGAATTAATAGAATTTGGAAAACTAAGCATGCTTAGACATGTTTGTTTGCTTGTTTTAACACGTTTAGACATGTTCGAAACTTGAATCCTTCAAAATGAAGGAGAAAATAGCATTTTTAAGTGTCTGATGTTAATGGAAAGGATAATATTTAAGGTTTTTACTTCAAAAATAAAGATTTTATAGAATTTTTTAAATGGAAACATGTTTAGACATGTTTGAAATTTAAATTTTAAGAAAATAAAATAAAATATTGATTTCTAGAGTATTTTTAAGCCAAAAACACTTTGAAAATGTAGAATTAATAGAATTTGGAAAACTAAGCATGCTTAGACATGTTTGTTTGCTTTTTTTCAACATGTTTAGACATGTTCGAAACTTAAATCCTTCAAAATGAAGGAAAAATAGCATTTTTAAGTGTCTGATGTTAATGGAAAGGATAATATTTAAGCCAAAAAGCATTCAGATTAAGGTTTTTACTTCAAAAATAAAGATTTTATAGAATTTTTTAAATGGAAACATGTTTAGACATGTTTGAAACTTAAATTTCAAGATAATAAAATAAATAGTAATTTCTAGGGAATTTTTAAGCCAAAAAGCACTTTGAAAATGAAGAATTAATAGAATTTGGAAAACTAGGCATGTTTAGACATGTTGGTTAGTGTGTTTCAACATGTTTAGACATGTTCGAAACTTGAATTCTTCAAAATGAAGGAGAAAATAGCAATTTTAACTGTCTAGTATTGTAGTATATGGAAAGGATAATTTTTAAGCCAAAAAGCATTCGGGCTAGGGTTTTTATAGAGTTTTTTAAGCTAAAACATGTTTAGACATGTTCAAACACGTTTAAAACTTGAATTCTGGCAAAAAAAAAGTGAGAAAATGTCCATTTAAAGTGTATCCTGTTATTGGCCAGGACATCTCTTGGCCAAAAAGCACTCAATCACTGGGCCAGCAATCCGTTAAGCCGCATCTGGCCCCCCAATCGTGGCTGCTGTGGGAGGGGGAGGGGGAGGGGGCGGGGCCGTTGACAGGCAAACACTGGCGATTTGTATTAAAAGGAAAGCGGGCAGGCTGCAGGAAACGGCCAGGACACTTGTCAGGCGAGAGGCACAAACAAAACTGACATTTATATTGATGTGTCCCTGTGCCCAATTAGATGCCCATCATTATGAGTGGATGTCTATCTATCTCTCTTTCTCCATGTCTGGCATATCCTTTCGGGGAGAGTCCTTTGATATCAAACATTAGGGCTGTGTGTGCTGAGCAATTTGGCGAAGGAGCCGGAGCACATGATATTAGTAATAATGTAATTATATGGCCATAAACAAAATAATAAATCAATAAACAACAAACACGAGCACACATGCACAGACACGCACAAGGCCAAAAAAGGATGTTGGCAGAAGGGGGAACCGGAAAGGAAAGCCATTCATTTGGGCCGCGACTCTGCTGTGCCAGTGTGTGTGTGTGTGTGCTTCCTGTTGCCATACGGACGGAAACGGCGCCATAATTATGCCATAAAGCCAACCATAAAGGACATTTTTATAGATCTCCCCACACCGCCACCCCTCCCCCCTACTGTAATCCCTTTGTTATCCTTTACTTAGCTTACTCCACCGCCGCCCTTCTGGCCATCGTCTTCGCCATTCCCTTCGGCATCCGCATGCTCGTCCACAAGGATCGAGGACAGTGGGAGGAGTTCGGCCCCGCCTTCTACACCGCCCATCTGGAGCTTTATTTGGGCAACGGTTGTCTCGGTGAGTCCTGGCTGCGAGCTTTTCTTTCTCTTCAAGCTTTCGGGGCTTTAGAGCTTTTAGTTTGTTTCAGAACCTTTTTTTAGGGGGGCTTGGGGTTAATTTTTATTAGTTTTTAGAATCATTTAAGTTTTTATAATTGTTTAAAATTATAGTTAAAGGAGTAATAGAGTTTTTTAATCATAATTGCTTATAATTATAGTATGGGGTATAAATATTTTATCCTTTTTCCTTTATTTTACTTTTTAAGCCCTCAAGTACCGGGTACAAATAGTTCCTACAAAGTTTGTAGCTATTCCAGCTCTCTTTTTAATATTTTTTATAGAAATAATAACACTATGGTATCCTCTAATACTCTTATTGCAATAATACCTCCTAAATAAATTAAATAATTAACCAATTACCCCCTTCTAGTACTCACTCTTATAGCTTTTAGTTTTTTTAGAACCTTTTTTTAGGGGGGTTTGGGGTTAATTTTTATTAGTTTTTAGAATCATTTAAGTTTTTATAATTGTTTAAAATTATAGTTAAAGGATAATAGAGTTTTTTAATCATAATTGCTTATAATTATAGTACCTGGTATACATATTAGAAGTTTTATCCTTTCTTTCCTTTTTTAAACCCTCAAGTACCGGGTATAAATAGTTCCTACAAAGTTTGTAGCTATTCCAGCTCTCTTTTTAATATTTTTTATAGAACTAATAACACTATGGTATCCTCTAATACTCTTATTACAATAATACCTCCTAAATAAATTAAATAAATAACCAATTACCCCCTTTTAGTACTCACTCTTAGAGCTTTTAGTTTTTTTAGAGAGTTTTGGGTTTAATTTTTTTTAGTTTTTAGAATAAGAACTGTTTTTAATAATAATTATATTTAAAGTACCAGGAATAATAGAGTTTTTAATCATAATTTTTTATAATTATAGTAACGGGTATAAATATTATATCCTTTTTAGCCTTTCCCCCCTTTTTAAGACCCAAGTACCGGGTATAAATAGTTTTTTTAAATTCTTAAAGCTATTCCATCTCACTTTTCAACATTTTTTTATAGAAATGACACCTTTATAATCTCTTCTAACTAGTACCCCCCTTACTAAATAGAATAACTAACCAATTACCCCCTCAGGTGTTGGTGTAATGATGCTCCTGGTCCTCACCATCGAGCGCTATGTCTCTGTCTGCCATCCAGGATTCAGCAGGCCTGTGATGGGACCACCAGGGTGAGTCCTTTCGATTCTAAACCGATAGTCTAATCATTGTGGCGCCCTCTATCCCCGCCAGAGTGGTGGTCTTCTTCACCTGCCTGGCGACCGTGATCGTCTACCTGCCGAGCATCTTCCGCGGCGAGCTGATCAAGTGCATGCTGGGATCGAGCGATGTCTACGTGTACCTCCGGCGGGACAACACCATCTACCAGCAGACGCTCTTCTACCGGGTCTACAAGATCATGCTGGAGGTGATCTTCAAGCTGATACCCACGGTGCTGATCGGCGGCCTCAACATGCGGATCATGATGGTGTACCGAAGGACCTGCGAGCGCCGCCGCCAAATGGTGCTGAGTCGTCCGCAGGCCCATCACCCCAACGGACCGGGTTATGGGAAGGACGATGATCCGCGCAAGTTCGCCGAGGAGAGGCGACTGTTCCTGCTGCTCGGCAGCACCTCGATCCTGTTCCTCGTGTGCGTCTCCCCGATGGCGATCCTGCACATGACGATCGCCTCGGAGGTGTATCCGAGCTTCCCGTTCCAGGTGTTCCGGGCCAGCGCCAATCTGCTGGAGCTGATCAACTACTCGCTGACGTTCTACATCTACTGCCTGTTCAGCGAGGACTTCCGCAACACCCTGGTGAGGACGATCAAGTGGCCCTGGCTGAAGGGGAAGTTCTGCCATCAGGCCGAGCACGAGGTGAGTGCCAGTCCGCCGGCGACAGCCGGAACCGTTGCCGCCGCCGCCGCCGGTACAGCGCCAGCCACTGCTAATCCTTCCCCGGCGATTCCGGCGAATCCGGCGCCTATCCTTCCGACAGACCCGCACGGCGAGAAACCCGAAAGGACAGCCAATGGCTCGGTTCGATAAGCGGCCGAAGGTGAAGCATCAGTCCCAGCACAACCACATAACCACCACGTCCGGCTTGGGGCGTTCGAGCAGCATATAGGCGGCGATCTAGAAGCGATAACCGATAACCGATAACCGATAACCGATAGCCCTCCAACATCCCAACCCCCAGCTTGAAATCCCATCCCAAGGTGTGATTGTTCTGCATTCGATAGTTCAGCAGCAGTATTGATAACAAAACCGATAAAAATATCCATTCCGATAACAAATAGCTTTAAATCTAGAGTTATCGATAGAAATATTTGCACGAATACCGATTCGTCTATCGATATCTTTTGAGATAAAGTATTACACGATTAATATCCCTATGTGCTTGTACCAGAAACAACCTATCGAAAGTATCGATTAAAAATATCAATAATATTAACGATAAATAATCCAGAAAAATATCGATTAACGTAACAATTCGCAGCAGCCTATCCATTAGAGAAACCCTCAGAACAATTCAGTTGAAAGTTAGAGCTTTGGATAGAAATTATCGATAGCCGTAATACTAATCGTAAAGCAAATAGGTAATACCCACAATCTCTAGGTGTGACTCGTTGTATTCAATAGCAGTATAAGCATTTAAAATCGAAGGAAACAGGAATATTTGTGTGTTCAATGGCAGTAAATAGAAAACTATCGATTATCGATAACATAGACGACACTCTCCCGCAAATCCCCACTAGAACAGCTAACGACGAAGCCTTCAGAGCCGCAGCTTAACCGAAAACTATATACACTTGTGTTCAGCAGCGATTAGCGATCAACGATTAACGATAACGATATACCGATAACTAGCGCCACGCGTTTGCCGTACTTATGTGTCTGTGTATGTGTGTGTTCCTTGAAAACGAAATATATAATCCTTTTTTTTTGTAGTTCTAGGTCTAGGTCTAGAGATAAACCAAGTTTAATCGAAAAAGTATCGGTAATCGAAGGGCGAGCGATAGGCGGGCGATCTACAAGATGGCTGACAAGATGGATACTGCACACACACACATGTTATCGATATATATCGGCATGAGAATAAGCTCGTATACTCTAGTTTTAGATACATTTCACAGCTATCGATAACATTCCGATAGCATATACACCCCTATATACATACTTATATATTAATGTGAAGGATATACACGGGCCTACCTTTAAGCGAATATATTTATATATGCATATATGTATCTATTGATTGTAGCAGTAAGTGCTTGCAAGAGGAGCCCCGAACCCACGAGTACCAATCCATCAGATACAGATACTGCTGAGCTACAAGTTCGAGCGGCGACTTCGAATTGAGATTGATTGTTAAGTTTAATTAATTGTAGTGGCACTAACTATAGTTCTAGTTAATGATTAAGTGCTTTGGGTTAGTCAGGTCCTTGGTTGTTGAAATATCCCCGAAATATCCCTCAAATATCCCTTGCAGCACGTGTAGTGAACAAAGAATTAACTAAATGTGTGTACCTAGGACTTAAAAAATGATGTTTAATGATGTCTATTTACCAAAAAAAATAATAATTATGGGAAAAATATTTAAAAAAAATAATTAAAAGTCAAAAAATAATTTAAAATATTTTTTTGGGAGAAATCCCTTAATTTTTAAAGATAATTTCAAGGCCCTATAAAATAAGGCAAAATTAAAATGATATTCCAAGGACCTAAAGGACGAATAGGCTATTATCCTATTTCTCAAAAGGAACACAAATTTAATTATAATTTTTATTTTAGTTTTTTTTTCAGATTTTTCTTTATTTTTTATTTCAGAGCTCAGCTCACAAAGCCAAGAAAGATTAAAAAAAAGGATAAATATTTTAGGAAAAATAACAAAAATCGCGGCATTTAAGACACCAAAGATACCAGAAACCATAAAAAATAAAGAGCATACATTACTTACCCCAAAAAATAAGCAAAAAACTTACAAAATATCCAAAAAACATAAAAAACGAAGAATTTTAATTGGTGTCACTGTTCAATGAATAAAATACAAAAAAAAAACAAGACACGCCTTTTCAATTGGAGACCATTGGTTTGTTGTATTTAGTAAAACATAAAGTTAAAAAAATATACATAATTGGCTTAAAAAAGAACTAAAATTAACAGAAAAAAATATTATTGTATATGGAGGTAGTGGCACAGGGGGGGAGTGAAAAATGGAAGAGCAGGAATAATACCGAAAGCGTTCTTATCTTCTAACACAAAAAAATCCTAAGACTAGTGCTCAGTTCTCTCCTTCTCTGTCGCTTGGAGGAGAATTCGCGGAAGAGTTCTCGGAAGAATTCGCGGAAGGATTCCCGGAAGAACTGCCCTACCAAGGCCGCCAGACCACCAAGCGCTGTTGCACAATCTCCGCCAACTGGCGCTGTCTCTGCCTCTTCCGCTCGAAGATCTGGTGGCGTATTTTCAGAAGGATGCTGTCCCGAGGAGCGGCAGCGGCGGCGGCGGCGGCGGCAGGATGCGGCGTGGTCTGGTGCAGGTCCTCCATGAAGTCCACATCCATCTCGTCGGGGGACTGGGGCAGGAACTGCTCCTTTCCGGAAGATGCTTCAGTGTCATCGGAGACTTGGTCAGGATCGGGTTGGCTCACGCAGGGATATTGTAGTTTAAGGCAGCGTTGTCTCTAAAAAGGATAAGAAATAATAAAGATTTAATAAATTTTTTTTATTATATTTGGATTAATATTAATAAACAGTTTTTAAAAATGAAATGTAATATTTTTAGACATTTTTTAAACACTTTTAAGTATTATTTTAAGTTCTATCTTGAAATAATTGCCTTTTAATATATTTTTTATACAAAATATTTATAAAATATTAATTTAAATTAAATTTTTAAGTGTGAGTATCAGGTACCGGGTATGAATATTTTTTTCTAAAAATTAAACTTTTCTTCAAAGCAAGATTCTACAGTAAAGTTTTTATGATTTTTATATAAAAAAATGTCTAATTTAACTAAATATTTGTTATTTTAACTATTATTTTTAAGAGAATTTGACTTTAAAGTTTCATAAAGTTAATTTTTTATTCAAAAACTGAATATTTCGAATAAAAACATGAAGAAATTATTATTTTTAGCAACAAGTTTGGGTAGAAACTTTTGTTTAAAAAATATATTTTATAAAGATTTGTTCCTAAAACATCTATAATATTTAAAATTAATTTTTTTTATAAAAAATATTTGAATACCTTCTTCCGACTGGCATTCTCGGCCAAAAAGCGGCAGAGCTGCTGCAGCTGCTGCTCAGCCAAGTCCTCCTTGTGCCGCTCCTGATCCCGATCCCGATCCTGGTCCTGATCCTTGTCCTGGCGCTGCTGCTGCCGCTGCTTGATGGCCGCCTGCACCTTGCACCGTGTGGCAGAGCTGAGGCTGAGATCCATGCCGCGGCGCTGCTGCTTCAGTATCTTGTAGATGACGCCCATTTGGGGGTGATTGGGAGCTACTCCTCCGAAGGGAACTAAAAATCGAGATGCAAACGGCCGGAGTGGCGGGCAGAGACTGTTTCGAGGCGCTCGCCTACGCCTCTTCTTATACGGGCCGGAGAATTCTTCTCTCCCCGGCTCTGCCCTGGAGGAGAATGTGTTTGGAGATTAAAAATAAAACATAACTCGTGGGTCCATGTGTTTCTATTTTTTTCCCTCTCACTTCTGGTGCTGCAGATTGCGCGCCAAACTCGAAACTCCGCCGAGCCCATGACTTTATGAGACATCGCTGCCTCAAGTGGAGTTCGGTTTTGGGATCTATTTTCTGCCCTCATTACAGGGCCTTTTAGCAGCGCAACACATGTGGCAGCCGCCCAAAAATAGAACTGCCTCCGCGCCCTCGCCTCCTCTCGCTCCCAGCTGCAACACTTTCGCTGCACCGACCACGCCAGCAACATGCAACGTGCAACATCAGCGCATGTGGCCGTCTGGCAGTCAAAAAGTACCATTTCCATTTCCATATATCCATATCCATCTCGGTGTCCGTGTCCGTGTCCTTTTCCATTTTCCATTTTCCATTGCATTTCCCAAAACGAAAGAATTCCTCAACCGAAATTTTCAGCGCAGAAACCGCATGTTTTGGCGCCAGTTTCTCTCAAAAGAAAGGGTAGTTTGGGGTATAGGGGAATATGTAAGAGGTTTGAAAAATTAAGTTAGTTAAGTTTGAACTTTAAGACATTTTTTAAAGGGATTTTCATCGATTTTGGGGGGAAAGGATTAATTTTAAGACTGTTTTTTGATATTTTTTCAAACTTAAAACAAAAAACTAATTTTAAGGCTTTAAAATGTTTAAACAAGAATTTATAAATAAATATTAGATATTTACTAAACCACTAAAAATGAAAATAATATTAAAAATACTAAAAATACTAGATGTTACTAGGCTTCTAAAAATATAAATAAAAATACTAGATTTTACTAGGCTACTAAAAATATAAATAAAAATACTAGATGTTACTAGACTACTCAAAAGAACTAAAACTAAAAATTCTAAGAATACTAGACTTTCAGAGGACTAAAATTAAAAATAAAATACTAAAAGTACTAGGTATCACTAGTCTATTAAAAACTAAAATCAACATTTTAAAAATACTAGATTTTGTTAGACTTCAACAATTACAACTAAAAATACTTCAAATACCAAAAATAATAAAATAACTCCCTTTTGGTAGGACTTTTAGGCAATATTTTCGTTTAAAAAGTAATTTTGGAAAAAAGATTATTGAAAACATAAATTAAAATATTTTTAATATAATATTTTATAAAAGATTCGACCATTATTTTATATTTTTGCAAAAAAACATTTAATAAAAAATTGGAATAATGAGATATAGACAAAAATATAATAGATCTTGATAGTTTTAATAGATAAATCTTAATAGATAATAAAATAGGGTATAAAACAGAGCATAAAATATAAAAAAATATAACAATAAATCTACTAAAAATATATTATATATTTCTTCTATCAATATATGTATCTGCTATCTCCACACAAGCATAGTTAGAGTATCTACAAATTCTTCATAAAAAAAAAAAAAAAAGAGATATCAATAATGTCGTAGCAAGCCTCATAATGATGGTACTACCAGGATCCTATTGGAACAGATCGGCAACGGAATATAGAGTTCTAAAAATAGTCCCTGGGAAAAAACACTTTGCAGGCAGAAGCAGAAACAGACACAGATACAGATACAGATACAGATACAGATACAGATACAGAGACAGGGATACAGATAGAAATGGACTGCAGGGTGTGTGTCATGGCATGCACTTGAACTCGGCGGCATTCACATGTTGCATGTTGTGTGTGCCACAGATCGGGCCTCTCGCTCCCTCCCCGTGCCGCGCACACAACACGATGTTGGGTTTAAAAATACCCATTTGGAGTTCAAGATGTTTCAAAGTGCACTTCAAGTGCGTTACAATTTGTGTCTATTTTTGGCGGCTTGGGAATATCGCTGGAATAGAGTGGTAGGGAAATCGGGGAAGGAGTACCGGGTAGGGGTACCGGTAGTGTACTTGGTGGTGGAAGGGGGTGTCGGGAAAAGTGCCCAGATAACGAGCATTTTGTTAAGTAAATCACTTCCCAACCCTAGAAGAGGGCCTTTGGGAGAATGTCTTCGGGAAATATTCGAAACATGTTTAATGAGCAATTTTATAGACTCCGAGGCCCATTGTCCATGGAATTAGATACGCTGCTGGGCCGAGGAGAACTCTGATAAGCGGACAGTGGGATGAGAATAGGAAAATATTTGTTAAAAATAAATACATTTTATGTTAAAAATGCTAAAACTATAAGAAGCTTAATATAAGAGTTTGCTTTTTAAGAAATAATATTTAAGATCAAGACTAGATAAAAGTTATAGAACTTTCGTCACTGGAATTTTAGTTTCTTAAGAGATTTTTTGCTTTTAAATGATTTTTAAGGCTTCGTTTTTTAAAACTTTTTAAAATAATACAAAAAAGAAGTCTTAAATAAATATAATTTCAGTGACAAAGTCTGTAGAAACTTGCAAAATATATAATAAAAAATATTAGTGACGAAAAAAAGTATAATTTCTAAACAATAATTACTCCTAGAGTGGCTTTAGTTTAAAAACTCCTTTAATTTAGTTTAATAACTAGAATATATTTATTTTTTATTATAAAATGTATGCAAAAATGTATAGTTTCGTCCCACTGTCCCCCTAGAACCGACAGAATCTCAGCTTTCAAGCATCGGACTTGCGCGTGTGCGACTACATTTTCTCCCCCAACCACCGCCGGTCGCCCCTAGAATTCCCAACCCACTCCCAAGTGTGTCTGCTCTTGGATTTCAGATTTCGAATATATTCGTGGACTTAGATAGCCGACCAAGACGTCGGTTACAAATGTAATTTTGATATTTCGTTAAAGGGACGAGGAAGGGGACTGGAGTCACTTGACTCGTCTTATCCGTCGTCTCCCCCTCGGGGTGACAATTAGCTGTTTTTGGGGGGACCGGGTCTGGGAAAAATATTTCCCATCGCTCCGAAAAGGGGGTGTGTTAGTACAGACCCTCTTTCTGGACCAAAAATGAACCGAACAAGTGCCTTATTCCATCGGGAATTGGTTTGGAAGTTTTATTTAATTCCTGGAAGTACCAGCCCACTATATCTCTCGGTGGGGTCGCTTTTTTTGTGCCAAAGCGCGCCAATTTCCACCATCCTGCCCCACTTTGTGGCAGCCACCTCGCCAGATTTCCCACGCTCCCAGGGAAACCTGGGGGTGGATCGAAGGGGGGCTGCCAGTGGGGCTGCCTCTGAGGAATTAAAGAAAAAAAGGGGGGATCCCGGAGGGACAAGTTGTCAGCAGGCCTGTTAATGAGCTGCTTTGTTGGGTTGCCTCTTCAGCAGCAGCTCTGATTGAACTTTTGTTACTCTGTCGCTGTTTTTTGGGCTTGAATTTGATTATTTTTGATATATATCGATAATATCGATAACTATTTCGATTCTTTTTATATTTTTAAGCAGTGTTTCTATACTTCCTTGATCTTTTATTGAGAATCTTTATAGGAATCGTTCTGGTAATGATTCCTTTTAGCTTTTTTATATTAAAAATCGTATCTTTTCTTGAATTAATCGATTAAAAATCGATAACTTGCTAAATAATCTAGAACAAGCTAGAGTATTGCAAAAAAAAAATGCATAAATCTTGAGGATGGCGATGATCTGGGGGATCTGGGTGGGGACACAACATGTGTTCGGGGAACGCCCCCTTCTCTGCCGAGTGTCATGTGTGGCGTTTAAGAGGCAGCCAGCCGATCGCGTGCAACACGGCCCATGGCAGCACGACCGTGGGAAATCCGCGCTTGCCGCAATCTCAAAAGGGCGCCCCGAGGCCATCCATTGAGATGCACAAGCTTCTGCTGAGAATTCTCTTAAAAAAAAGTGTCCAGAAAATAAATAAAAAATAAAATAAAAGTCAGAAGATAGTTGGGTTAGTGAGGATCTACTTTTCACCCATTTCTCGCAGTGTCTCCAGTGACTTGGCCGAGAGTTACGCCACCCCAGATCCCACATCCCTCGAGATCAAAAATCAGTAGCCTGAGACCCGAGTGATAACAATGGGCACTACGTACGGGGGCTTCGTATTCCTGTCGGGATTACCCAACCAGCTCCCAGTTCCCATCTCCGGCCAGGCCTTTCTCGAGGGGATCTAGTTCCAGTAGGTCCCTCCCCTGCCCCAAGGAAGCTCCTCCCCACCCCTCCAACGTAAACAAACTTTTCCTGCCAATTGTTTTGTTTTTTTTTTTTTTCGCTGCACGCATGCGCCCTGACGCTGACGCAGACTGCAACTGCAGCGCCAGAAATCTGAGATGATTTGTGGCAGAAACTGGGTAGCGACTAAAATATACCCCTTGTTATTATATTTTTATTAATTAAAAAATATAAAACTTAAACTTTTTATATAAAATAGAGTTTAAAATAAAAACAAATTAAAATAGAAAGAAATATTAAGGAAAAATTTAATAAAAAGTGCCTTTAAGTCTAAAATACGCGATCTTAATTATTTAATAATTATTATTGTGGCTTAAAAAGTTATTTTTAAAAGCCATTTCAAAGACAATTTATGATTTAACTTAAAATATAAAAAAAATATAGAAAAAAAATTAAAAAATTGTCAAAGAAATGGCTTTAAGAACGGAGTTGAACCCAAGACTGTCCTAAAACTCTTTAATAAACATTCAAAAGAAGAAGATTTCTTTATTTTTAAGACATTTTTTAATTGAAATTATATTAAAAAAAATTCTAATTCTAAAAGAATCTGCTTCAAGAAAGGAGTTGAACTCAGGACTTGCCTTTAATTTTACGAAAAAGAAACTTCCACCTGTTAACTTTTTTTTAATTTCTAAAACATTTTATTTAATTATATTATTTTGTGATGAAATCTATACAAGACCCCCCCCGAAACCCATATACCCTCCTTAACCCAAGCCCCAGGGTTGAAAAAGCTACTCCCTGTGCTCCAGTCAGCCCGCTAGGCAGTCACTGTGGCACTTCAGTTGCCGGCGCAGCGGCATCCAAATTGGTGGAGCTCCCGAAATGTCGACTCCGAAGAGCCAAGAGCAGGCGAGGGGCGGGTCGGGGGCCATGTC
The DNA here is from genome assembly GCA_035047585.1 of Drosophila monieri. NCBI lineage: Eukaryota > Metazoa > Arthropoda > Insecta > Diptera > Drosophilidae > Drosophila > Drosophila monieri. Next base: position 4,186,484 of record JAWNPJ010000061.1, on the reverse strand, counting down.
CAGGACGTATCAGTACAGGAAGGTGATGAAGCCGCTGCTGGAGAGGAAGCGCCGGGCCAGAATCAATCGCTGTCTGGAGGAGCTGAAGCTGCTGATCCGGGAGACGGCCTACATGGTGAGTGAGAGCACCGGAAGGGGGGATCGGCTGGCAGTGACACTTTCCATGCCCCCCTCTAGGACGCGGAGGCCCTGGCGAAGCTGGAGAAGGCCGACATCCTGGAGCTGACCGTCCACCACCTGCAGCACCGGCGTCGTCCCGCGGCCGCCACCACCGCCCACTTCCAGCGCCTGGCGATGGAGCGGTACTGGAACGGGTTCCGGCAGTGCGCCCTGGAGGTCTCCCGCTTCCTGCAGCGCCACGACAGGCAGCTGAACGCGAAGTTCCTGGCGGCCATGGAGCAGTACCTGCCGCCCACCCAGCCCCTACCGCCCATCTGGCGTCCCTGGAAGTCCTGAAGGCGGTCGGCGGTCGGCGGTCGGCGGTCGGGGTGGCCTCTAAAAGTTCCTTTCTCTTAGATTTTAACTTAAAAAAAATTAATTATTAAATAAAACTATTTTTTTTCCTTTTAGTTTTTGTTTCTTTTTTTTTTATTTTTTTTTATGGCAATAATTCCAAAAACTTGTTGGCTATGATGTGTGTGTGTGTTTTTTTTAAGTGTGTGTTGTGAATCAATTTAATTTTTTAATTTAATTTTTAATAAACAGTTGCTTAATAAATTAAATATTGCTTACGTTGAATATAATGCACACAAAGTATTATTTTTTTTTTAGAAGTATCATTAACGCTTACAAGATACCCAAAAAAATATTTATTATTATTATAATATTTTATTTTTAATATTTTATATTTTATGTATGTATATATTTTTTTTTTCCAGTGTATATATAAATATCAATAGAGTTGTCGACAAAAAAAGGTGTTTTGCTTTCCAAAGATTATCGAAATACAGATGATGCCGTGTCCTCCTTAAAAACTAATATATTATATTTATTTTTTAAATCTTTTTTAAGATCCTCAAACGTTTCCGGTCTTATGTACAATATCTGTTCACAATAGTATCGGAGTTCGAGTGTAAGAAGCGCGAAAAGTTGATTGTTGGCTGCATTTTAGTATTTTTTTTATATTCTTTGGACTTCCATCATCGACCTGCTGATTTGTATCTGTTGCATATATGTATAGGTATATAGTATCTTTTTTTTAATTATTTTTAATTAAAAACATGCAAACGTGTGTTGGTAATAATTGGAAGCGAAAATCGGGTATCTATAGCACTTCTTCTCCCAAAAATCATACTCTACAGAGTGCTGGGGAAATAATAAAAAGGGGAAGGGAACTACTGGAACTATCCATGGGTGGATGGGTTTTTGGGCATTTTTCTAGCAATTCCAATTTGAAACCTCAGCGGGGAAAGCAAGAACTAGGCGAGAGTGGATAATGGATGAAGGATAATGGCGGGCAAACAATAAGGAAGAGAACAAGGATACTAAGGAGTGTTCCTTAACTTACAAATATTTCTCTTTTTTTTTTACTTTCTTTTTAAATCTAAAGCTGAACCACATATAAAATATAGAAATTATTTTAGCCTGGTGATTTAACCAAAAATTAATTCATGTTTTAATGCCAGAGAGAGAGATAGAGATGGGATAGAGAGATAGAGATGGAGCGATAGTTGATGATAGCGATGATTTAGGCGATAGTTTCAACTTCAATCTTAATCTTTTTGCTTTTTCTGATAAGGCATTAGTTTTAAAAATACGATATAGTTTCAAGCTCTGGTGTTTGTTATCTTTCTTTTTTTTTAATTTTAAAATAAAATAAAAAATAGAAATACAAAAATTGATATAGTGCTTTCCTCAATATGTTTCTTAATATTTTTTAATGATTTTCCTTTTAAAGTTGGAATGGAAATTGAAAATGACTTCGATGACTCCGCAAAATCAGGTTGATTGTCAAGCTTGATGAGAAATCGGTTAATTAATTGATTGATTGATTGAACTCATGCCGCATGCTGGAAGCTTGTTATTTCAACTTTTTTTCTAATTTTTTTTTTCAACTATTACTTCTTTTTTTTTGGTTATTTTGATAAGCTAGAGAATAAATAGTGAGTGTGTGTTAGTTTTTAATTTGAATTTTAGTTTCGATTATCAACAGTTAGAGCCACAAAAATAAACTGTTCTTGGAAAGCGTTCTGAAAGCCAATAGCGTAGTATTTTTGTTCATTTAAATATCGGTATATATATCGGTATATATATTTATTTATTCGCATATGCATAAGTATAGGTATCAGCGTAAAGTTTAAATATTTTTTGAGAAAAAAAAATAGTTTCCAATTCAATAACTATCGGCAGCAACTATCGATAGTTTCTTCCCCAACGGGCCTGGCAAGCATTTCAATAAAAATGCCTCAAATGCCTAATATTTAATTCGCAATGCTTTAATTTTTTATTTTTTTTAAATACCTATATTTATTCATAATTTTAAATTGGTGTTTTTTATTTTTTGTTTTCCTTTTTTGCAAATTTCTGTGAGTGTTTTTCTAATATTTGTTTTTGGTTTCTGTTTGGCTTTTTGTTAATTGAAATATTATGTTAATATTTTTGTTTTTTATTTAATTCGCTTTTAGTTGGAATTTCACTTCAAACTCTTCGAGGGGTGGGAGGTTATTTCATTTCTGGGGGGGGGGGCTATTAATTAATTAATTAAATAATTAATTTATTGGGGGGTTGGGGGAGGGGGTAAATGGCTTATATAGTACATATGTGTGTGTTGATTTTTGGAGGCGATTCTTAGCCCTTTTTTTTATGCAATTGTTTTTTTCCGGAAGGGTTCTCAGTGGAATTCGTTGTCTCGCTATATCACTCGTCACTATCGCTCCTCCCTGCCCCCCATCCCCATCCCCATGCCCCATCCCCAGCGGGCAGGACTACAGGTCCTGCGGTTAATCACCACCTAAACTTAATGCCTGCACTATACGTGGATCAGCCTTACTGCCCTCGCGGAACTCCTCCAGGGTGAGGCGGTCGTCGTGGTTCTTGTCCATCTGGTCGAAGATCTTGTCCACTCTCTTCTGGGGCGTGTTCTCGTCCTCCGTCTGCGGTTGCTGGCCCTGCACGAGGGGGTTTACTGTACTGCCATAGGTAGTTAGTGAGTGGTGCTACTTACCACCATCTGGTAGATGGCATCCACTATGTTGTACATCTCCTCGCGAGTGATGTAGCCGTCGTTGTCCACATCGTACAGGCGGAAGGCCCCTGGGGAAGTACAAAAAAATGAAATATAAAAATTTACATATGATACCCTGTACTTTTCTTATTTAAGACAACACTGTTCTCAAGATTCTTCTAATTTTAAGATTTTAAATATCGTTTTAAATAAAAATCATCAAAATATTATAATAATTTACATTAAAACATGATCCCAGATACTCTTTTGTTTGGAAAAGTTTTTGTAGCAAACTTAAGGGCTTAAATCTAGTATTTAGTAGTATTTTAGGGAAATCTAGTATTAAAACACACACTTTTTTTCAAGCTTTAATGGTTATTAAGGAGAAACGGGCACATTAAAAGTGACAAAATATGATAAAAGTGTGGCTGAAGCTTCAAAAAATATCAAAGGGCAGGAATAAACGATACCCGGTACTTTCTGTTTCAAATACAATTTATTTTTGCATTCTTAAGGGTACTTTTCTTAATGGATTCGAGATTTTTAATATAATTATCAATAAAATGCAACAAAAACTATTTTAATTTATTTATTTATATAAAGCTAGCTTATAGTTAAAACTTAAAGATAACTGGGAAGGTAGGGCAATAGCGACCAATGGCCTTCACTATTAAAACTATTAAAATAATATACTTTAATATATGATACCCGGTACTATCTAGGTTAAAAGTTTGTATTGGATACTTAAGGGCTACTTTCTTGAGCTTTCATTCAGTTTTAAAATATTTTTTTTAAGAATAATATAGAAAATTATATAATAATATAGAAAAATATATACCCGGTACTTTTAAGATTGAAATACAATTTCTTTGCATACTTTGGGGCACTCTTCTTGGTTTTTTTAAGATTAAAGCATATTTATTAAGATTTAAATAAAAATATTAATGATAATAATCAAAATTATATGATTCCCAGTACTTCTATGTTAAAAGTTTGTATTGGATTCTGTGAGGCTTCTTTCTTAAGTCCTAAAATCTATTCTTAAACAAAAATCTTTCAGTTATTTGGGCTCTCTTCTTAGGTTTCTCTCAAGATTGAAGCATAATTAAGATTTTAAGCATAGTTAAGTAAAACCCATTAAAATATTAATGATAGTAAACAATATTAAATGATACCCGGTACTTTTAGGCTTAAAAAACTTAGAAAAACTTTAATTTAAAATTTAAAAACCAACTCACAGTGCAATTTCTCGTCTAGGTTGCCGCGCGATGTGATGGAAAGCGCTCGGATGAACTCCTCGAACTCGATGGCGCCGTCCTTTAAGAAAGTGTCGGGTAAGAAATAGAAAACATCCTTTAAAGTCCTGTGGGGGAACTCACATTGTTCTCGTCGAAGACGCGAAAGACCAACGAGGCAAACTTGCTGGGGTCTCCGTCGGGGAAGAATTGCTTGTAGATTTTGATGAAGCCCTGTTTTCGGAGGGAGTCGGGGCGAGAGAGAGGGGTAGAGCGGGGAGAGAAGAGGACGGTTAGAGGGGCGGGTTATTATTTAAAGTCAACTTCGACCTGGCTGGCTGGGCTGAGTAAGCAAGTCGGAACTAGACACATAAAATAGCATTAGAGTGAAAATTTCGAAACTCAGCTCGGTTAAGTGAAATAAACGGCTGTGCGGGTGTCCTGGATGGGGAATTGAATGAGAATTTATGACGTCCTGGACGGTATTTTCGTTCGAATATACTTGAAGCTGTCAGAATCGATGAATGCATGGATTACCTTTAGGACCCTTTCGCCCCTTTTGCCTTTCTGCGGTCGTATATGCATGTCCTTGTTACTTCATTCAATCCACAAAAGTCAGTAACGGAGAGGAAAGTACGTAGACCACATTTTTGTGGATTTCACGATGGCTTAAATATATATATATATGTATATGTATGTATGTACTATGTGTGGACGGAGGTGGAAACAGTTTTGGGGAAAACGAGCCACAATAAGAGGATTCCGGGTGCGGTTAGTCATGATTTAAGCCAGGAACGCAATGTGGATGGTCATGATGATGCAGGTTCTCGGCATAAATCTGATTTTCGTATACACTTGCTCAAGAACATGTTTAACTTTCTTCCTTCGTTGGTATTTTTTTGGTATTTAGCCTACAAGTCCCTTGTTTTTAGAGGTTTTAAAGTGAAACTTTGTCTATAGCTTCTATTAAGTTTAGGAAATAGATGGAGTAGGATCAGACAACTATATACTATAGCTATCATATATATATTTAATAAAAAAATACTTTTTTTTAGTATTTTTTTGTGAAAAGAAGCTAATAACTCTAGGCCTCTAGGCTGAAACCTTTTTTAAATCCCCGAAACTATTAATATTCTTAATGGATTTTAGTATTTTTTGGTATTAAAAGTCTTTGGTGTTAAAAGTCTCTTGTTTTTAGAGGTTTTAAAGTATAAGAAATGCTAGGACTAAGATCAGACATCTATAAACTATAGCTTTCATATATATATTTGACAAAAAAAATACTTTATTTTAGTATTTTTTGTAAAAATAAGCTCAAACTCTAGACTTTTTCATTGAAACTCTTTTTAAATCCCCTGCAAGGGCATACAAACTTCGGCTATGCCCGAAGCTATTTAGATTCTTGATAGATTTTAGTATTTTTTTGGTATTAAACTATATCTATCATATTTTATTATTTTTTTTGTAAAAAGAAGCTAAAACCTTTTTTAAAACCCCTGCAAGTGCATAGCAAGTTCGGCTATGCCCGAAGCTTTTCAACTTTTTGATTTTTAGTATTTTTTTTGGTTTTTTTTACGTAAATACTCACTTGTTCGGTCAGCAAACCATTGGGACAGTCTTTGAGAAAGCCTTTGTGCCTTTTTGGTCGATGTGAGGTCGATGTCGATAGATGTCAGAGGATAGCGGATAGCACACAGAGTTCAAAGGTCACGGAAAGTGTGTGTGTGTGATGGTGGAACAGAGATAATCAGGGGTCAAGTACAGCAAGAGAGACAGAGAGAGAGGGAGAGAGAGAGAGATAAAATAGATAGAGAGAGAAACAGCAAACCGTGAAACAATAACAATAATAATAAAAATAAATAATAATAATGAGGATTTTAATTAAAAACCAATAACTGCCGCCCGACAGCGAAATGAAACATAAATATTTGGCATTCGGGGGGGGGGAAATGGTGCTTTTCCTCGGAAAATCACACACCCTCTTGTATTTTAAATTATATTTACATTCAGATATTATTTTTCCCTTAAACCCCTTGATTAATTATAGTCTCTTGCCAGGAAAAAAAATGAAATAAATAAAAAAAAAAAATGATAAAAAGATGATTGAAAAAAATGACTTACCATTGACGAATTTCCTTTTCGGTAACTGAAAGAAATAAAAAAAAAAAAAACATTCAAGATTAGTTGAGAGAGCAATTGCAGAGGGAACAATAAGGACTAAGGACTAGGCATTGAAGGACTAAGGACTAAGCACTGGCACTTAGTTGCGCCTCAAGGGTCCCGAGGCTATCATTCTTAATATCAACAGCCCAGACCCCGCAGGCTCTAGAGGGCTCTTCCCCCAAGAGATTGACCTTATAGAGGGGCGGGCAGGCGGCAGGCGGCAGGCTATCCTCCCCCCCCCCAGCCGGCGGCCTATGGATTCAAGTGCCTTTCTCTACAGAGCCGCTGAGTTATGGCGGCTTAAGGCGGCTCCCTCCACCCGCACCCGGCCTTGGAGATTGATGGCGTTCACTTGACAGGCTTTAGCGCGGACTATACATATATGTATACCCTCCGGCCTGGGCATCTTCAGTTCTGCTGATGCCACTGATATGGTAACACACTGCGTATGAGTAATATCCCATGGCCAGGCCGCATTTAATTAATTGCGAGGCTCAGGTGAAGGCTTTAAAGGGGCTCCACACTTAATATTTGATATTATTAGATGGAGTTGATTACCCGAGAGCCCTGAATCGAGACCTAATTGTATATAATTCTCAGCCTTTAATGCAATTCCAGGTAAGGCATTCAAGCCCCCCGTCTGGGGCTTCAATTACTTCTATTTCTGTTGTCAGTTTTTGTCTATTTTTTGTCTACTTTTTGCATTTTTTGTTAGCATACTCGGGCCTGAGCTGAAAAGCACTTTGAAAATGAAAATAAAAAAAAAACAAAAACCAGACTGTGCGATGATAGAGATGGCCAGACCAGAGTTTCTCTCTTTTTCTCTCTTTTTTTTATTATTAGTATAATTTTTAGTCTTGTTTTTTTTTTTGTTTTTTTTTGAGGAGGGACACGCTAACCTTTCTGGCACCCCGAGGACCTCAAACCCTAAATTAAACTTTAGCTGGATGGCACACGCAATTGAAATTGGCCGCCGGGGGGGTATGGGTGTGTGTGTGTTTATGTCCTACGTGTGTGTTTGGGGCGAAAGAATGATAATTTTTTGGGTCTAGACGAAGTTTTTATACTCTTTTGAGGGAGTTATTAGTAGGGAGAGTTGAGGGAATTAAGATATTTTGGTATTTTTTTAGATTTTTTGATAAAATAGTTACTTGAAGACCCAAAGGACCTCCTAACTAGGATCAGTTCTTGTCTCACAACTATTATTAGTTAGTTTAAGCAAACTTTAGTTCGTTTTTTATTATAATTTAATGAAAAGTTTCAATAATTTCTACAAAAATATAAATTTACTCAACTTTGGTCACACTATTCCCAAAAAAAAGCACTTCAGCCACACTAATAAGTCAAATACTTCATAGAACCCCCAGGTAGGGCATCAAATAAGCAGACAACACTGCCCCAGGACCCTCCACTTCACATTTCGAACCGACATTGCCCCAAACAGGCCTTTAAAAGTCTGGGCACGCCAGCGCGTCGGCTAAGTAAGCTCCAAGGAGCGTTATCCTTGTCGACGTCCTGGCCACATGAATAATACATAGGCCCCCTCCACGCCCACACCGACGCCCACACCGACGCCCACACCGACGCCCACGCCAACGCCCTTCCATGCGTGGCCGCCCGCAGCTGTAAAGCAAATTAGTTCATAGCCCGCCCGCCAGAGTGCGCTACTTATGTATGTCAGGGGACCTGAAAGGCGGAGAGTGTTGAGGGGAAAAAGGTACAAAGTCGCTGCGGTTTATACACTTTCTAGGGGTTTCCAGCTTAAGGATTTGATTAAAATTGTTTTAAGAATTATTTTCATAATTTTGAAGACAAAATAAAGCAGAAAGAGGGTTTTAAGACTAGATTTCCCATGAAATAATGATTAAAAATCAATAAAAAATGGGAAAAAAATTAATAATTAGTGTAGGACCTATTGGGGCCTATTGGTGGCTCTGACCCTCCACTTTCCGAGTGTCCACTGTACCCGATATAATTACGCAACTCTGGGATGGCAATACAAACATATCTCTGATCGAAATCCGAAACAAAAATGTTAATCGAGTCGCAGTGCCACGTCCTGCGCCTCGTCCTGTGCCACGTCCTGTGTCTTTTGGCGAAAAATAATTTCGATTTAAATGTTTTTGTTTGCGGAGAGAGGCGGCACTTTGCTTTTCCCTCAAAAGTTGTTTGTGGCCCGCAGCGTTTATTTATTTTTATTTTTTATTTTTTCACCAAACCCCCCCACCACCCACAACAAAAAAAAAAAGAGGCCAAAACGGTTGCTCTGTGCTGTGTGTTTATTTAATTTAATTTTTAAACTGATTTAATTTCAACTTTTTTGCCCACACACGCAATTAAAGGGGGAGAGGGGGAGGGGTCCCAGCAAGGACCTCCTGCGGGGTGTGGCCACATGCTAATTAATGAAAGGCTGCCAAAGGCTTCCCCTTTCCGCTGAAACGAACTTTAAATGAGCTGCGAGTTGCATGCGGGCCTTCCCATTCCCTACACTTGAAAAAAATAAGGGTGAGAAGGGAGGAAAGTGCGTTTCATAGTGAAGAGGGGTGGGAAGGGGTGGGTGGACTCAAAACAACCTTGCAACTAGCTCCGCAAGGATGTGGCGCAAATATTTACAAAACTTGATTAGATCCCAGGCGGGGCAACAAGTGACCTCGGCTTAACCCTGAGGCACTGGGGCACCCACCCCCCTTGTCGCCCCCTGCCCCCCCCCCCAAAAAAAAGCCACACATCGCATGTCTGTGGTTAACCCCTTGATGGCCTTGCACGCAACTCCACCCACCACCACGCCCACCCGCCCCCACTCGAGACCCACTTGGCCCAGTTAGTGGCGTGGAAGTGCAGCGCCATCTGGCGCCCAGATCCTATCTCAAATTAGTTATCCTTCGGCACTAATTAGGCCCAATCAGTTCCGGGCCGAAATTCTCAGGAGAGAGGGAGGGGGCACAGGTGCCTTTCCTAATTAATAAACACAACACGTGATTACATAACTAGGAAACCAGCCACTAACTAAACTTAGAAACTAACTAAGGAACAGAAATCTTAAGAATTGGGACTTGAATTTCCTTTAATTGGGGATTTGACAGCCAGGCTACAGGGTTGCCCTTAAGGGCAGCCCTTCAAGCTACAACCCTACCAACAATCGATATATATCGAGACTAGTAGGCCCTGATTTTGGATCCAAAAAGGGTATAAAAGGCGGCCTTCCCTCCGTTCCAAATCATTAGTCCACTGCTCCCCCAACAGTCGACTTCTCACTTTTTATTCCTAATTAAATATTTTATTTTTCTTTTTAATTTTTAATAAAAATAAAAGCCTTGCTTCCTTATTTCCTCATTTTATTTTTATTTTTTATTTTTATTTTTAAATGAAATTCTTTGGAATCTCAGTCGAACTTGCAGAAAGTGCCTGGGTGGTCTCTTATTTTCTTATAATTTTTATTAAATTATTAATTATTAAACAATGGGTCCTTGCCTTAACACTCCTCCCACTAATTTATTTTTTAATGCAAACCGATTTAAGGATAAATATTTTTCTTTTAAACCTTGGGAATACTTCGTAGTTGTTGTATGTGACCTGCTGCTTTGCTCATATTTTATATAATTATTTTTTATTTTTTAATTTAATTTATTATTTTTTTCACTCTTGGTTCTCCAACTCGCTCTCACGAGTTCTTCGCTCTTCTTTTTCTCACTTTCCCTTGTTTTTTATTTTATTTTTTAATTCCGAATGCTCTGGGCTCTACAACTGTAGCGTTCCTGGTCCTTTTTGGGTTCTAATTATTTTTATTTTTTTTTTTATTTCCAAATAATCTTCAACTTTTTTTTTATCTTTCTTGCACTCTCTCGCTAACGTGTCAGCAACTCCAATCTCCTTAAATTGGTGCTACTTCTTCTTTTTTTTTTTAATATTAATCCGATTCTCAATCGGGATACCTTAATTTTTTATTTTTACAATTTTATTTTTATTTTTTACAAATATTTTTTGTATATTCAATATTCATCCGATTCTGGAAGGGAATACCTTAAACGATTCATGGAACAATTTCCCATCACTCTCCATCTTATTTCCCAAAATTCCTAGGGAGTCCGGACGAAGGCCATATCTTTGCCAATTCTCATCCGATTCCTAAGCGGAGTACCTTTTTCGATTGGTGGATCAATTCCCCACAATTCTGCATCAAAACCTGGAAAGGGAATATTTTTTAAATTTTTTCCCAAAATTCCTAGGGGGTCCCCTTCGAAAACGCAGGGAATGCCACTATGACCCCCGCGAAGGCCATATCTCTGACAATTCTCATCCGATTCCTAAGCGGAGTACCTTTTTCGATTGGTGGATCAATTCCCCACAATTCTGCATCAAAACCTGGGAAGGGAATATTTTTTAAATTTTTTTCCAAAATTCCTAGGGGGTCCCCTTCGAAAATCCCGGGAATGCCAGTATGACCCCCGCGAAGGCCATATCTCTGCCAATTCTCATCCGATTTCCAAGCGGAGTACCTTTTTCGATTGGTGGATTAGTTCCCCATCATTCTGCATCAAAATCTGGGAAGGGAATATTTTTTAAATTTTTTTCCAAAATTCCTAGGGGGTCCCCTTCGAAAATCCCGGGAATGCCAGTATGACCCCCGCGAAGGCCATATCTCTGCCAATTCTCATCCGATTTCCAAGCGGAGTACCTTTTTCGATTGGTGGATTAGTTCCCCATCATTCTGCATCAAAATCTGGGAAGGGAATATTTTGTAAATTTTTTTCCAAAATTCCTAGGGGGTCCCCTTCGAAAATCCCGGGAATGCCAGTATGACCCCCGCGAAGGCCATATCTCTGCCAATTCTCATCCGATTCCCAAGCGGAGTACCTTTTTCGATTGGTGGATCAATTCCCCACATTTCTGCATCAAAATCTGGGAAGGGAATATTTTTTAAATTTTTTTCCAAAATTCCTAGGGGGTCCCCTTCTAAAACCCCAGGAATGTTAGTATGACCCCATCAGAGGCTATAACCCCGCCAATATTGATCCGATTCTGAAAAAGAAAGCCTTTAAGGATTTGTGGGTCGATTTCCAATCATTTTGCATAAAAATCCTGAAGAGGAATAGATTTTTTTAGATTTTATTCAAACATTTTTAGGAATAATAGCTCCTCAAGGGCGGGCTCTAAACATCCCAATATTATGAGGCTCCCTTGCTATTATCCTTTTTTTATTTTAAACAAACAAACAAACAATTTTCTCTTAAAAATAAATATTTTTTGTGTATTAAATGTTTTGATTTTAATTATTTTCCTTAAAAATCTGTTCATGTTTTAAGAATTTAAGGCGCACTCTGGGAGGGAGGAGGGACCCTCTGGTCGGCGATCATGTCGCAAATTAGCAGTTCGATTGCCATTGATTTGGTCCCTGATTGAGTTTGGCAGCGATTCCACCCTCGTCCTGTTGTGCTGCCGCCCCTGAGTCCTTTGGTCCTTTGGTCCTTTGGTCCTTTGTTGGGAACCGTTATGCAAAACGATGCTGCCAGTCAGTCAGGCAAAGTTGAGCGAAAGCACATCATAATTTTCCATCGATTGGCAATTTTCTAATGTCGTTATAGAGGGGGGTGGGGGGTGGGGGGTGGAGGCACTCCTCCCCTTTATTGCCCCAGCGAATCGCTTTCTGTTTGTTTGCAGGGGGAGGAGGATGGCTGGGGCAAGGACATGGTAGAGTCCTGGGAATGCCAATAGAATGGAACCAAAGTAGAGTCGACTGAGCCGATGAATGAGCTCCAGGGGCTGCGGCAGGAGGCTGTGGGGCGGCGAGGGGGGGCGGGATGCAGTGGCCAGTGCCGGCGCCATTAGCAAATTATACACAACATGTGTGCACAGTGGGCCGACAGGACACTTAACGGGAGGACGAAAAGGACCTGCTTGCCAACAGAAGGCACTTGTGACTATTTTTTCTCTTAAATCCATTTTTGAAGAGGAATTGGAAGGCTTTCTAGGGTTAATTAGCTTGAATTATTATTAAATATTAATTATAAAATATTTATTGTAATTTTTTTTAATAGTTTTGTGTTAAAATATCCCCTTTCTCTCAGTGTAGAGTGTAGTTCTTGTTCGGTTCTGCTTTGCTTGTTGCTCGAAGCTTGTTCACATTTGATTTCCACTAAATGGCAGACAGAATGTCAGGACATGAGGGTCCTGCATCCCGACATCCCTCCCCCTTGCACATATGTCCCTCTCGAAGTGGTGGGCGTGGCTGGCTGGCTGCTAGGGGAGTTGGTTGGAACACACAACAAGTGCAATAATAATTTCAACATTGAAGTGCATTTCGAGTGGCAGGCAATGCGTGCGAACTCAGCTGGGCGGAGAGGGAGGGGTGGCCCGACAGGACATGGCATCTTTTTCGCAATCCTGTGGTGCTAGCCCCACCACCCCCTCTCCCTGCCCCCCTGTTTGCATAGCGGAATGCATGTGCCAACGCCAAATGAATGCTTTTCTGCAATATGACATTGCAGCTGTGTGTCGTAAGCCAGGGGGGTGGCAAGGGTCATGCATTTTAGTTTTATAAGCGATTTGCCCTCTGGCCCCGCCCCCCTCCCCCCTCACCCCTCCCCCTGTCTAGTCTTCCGAAGCGGAAAACAAACAAGAATCGACATTTCGAGGCGGACTCTGCGGCAAAGAAATCAAATGTTGCAAGGATGTTTTTTTTCCCAATAGTTTTCCCCATTTTCTCCACTATCTGGTTGTTTTTTTTTTGCCTTTTTTGGAGCTCGCTCCAATTAATTGGCAGATTAAAGGGACTAGCTGAGTCACTTCTGGAAATATTTATTATTTTCCGACAGCCAGGGTTACCTCCAAAGACAGCCCTCCAAGCTACAACCCTACGAATAATCGATATTCATCGGGATAAGTAGGCCCTGATTTAGGATCCAAAAAGTGTATAAAAGGCGGCCTTCCTTCCTTTCCAAATCATTAGTCGACTGCTCCCCCAACAGTCGACTTCTCACTTTTTATTCCTAATTAAATATTTTATTTTTCTTTTTATTTTTTATTTTTATTTTTAAATGAAATACTTTGGACTCTCAGTCGAACTTGCAGGAAGTGCCTGGGTGGTCTCTTATTTTCTTTTAATTCTAATCTCATTAATAATCAATGTGGCACCTATTTAGCTTTTCTTCATCCAAATCCTCGACCAATCTTCTTTGCTGATTTTTTATTAAACTATTTTTTAGTCCGAAGCTCCTAAAAATTTATTTATTTTTTTAACTTAAACTCTTTAGACTTTGACTTGAAGAGTTTGGAGCTTGGCTTTTCTTATTTTATTTAATTAATTAATTAATTAGCTTATATAGCTTACATTTTTTAAATTTATTTTTATTATTTTTTTTTATAAGCCAATGGGTTTCGAGCGACAATCTTTATGCTAGTGGGTTAAAAAGTTGATTTTTTAGTTTGAAAAAGACTAAAAAAATAATAATTATTAAAAACAATTTTTATCTTAATATTTTTGATTTAATTTTTTTTTCATATCTCAATTATTTTATTATTGATTTAATTTTAAAAAACTTCCAAAAATATTTCCCTTATTCCCTTATTTTTTTTTTAAATGAAAAAGCTAATATTTAATTATCTTATTTACATTTATTTAAAATAAATGAAAATAAACCATAAATCCCAACCTCAATTGAAAGAATTTATTGAAAAATTCCCTAGTATTTTAAATGGCATTCCGGCGGCAATAACCATCAATTATTGGGATAATCAAGGCTGTATTGTTTGCCGTTTCATTAGGCTGTTTGTTTAGAGAAATTCATTTAATTTATGGCTGGAAGTGCATATTTTTTTGAAAAATATCCCAGGAACATAAATCGCCTCGCAACGACCAAACTTTTTAGCCAATAAAGTGTATATATGTCTATAAAAAAAAAGCAAAAATATATACAAAGTAGATGGATATCGGGGCTGGAGGAGCATTGCCTACTTATGGGCGCACTCGAGGCAATAAACAATAAAAGAACACTTTTAAAGCTCCAATAGCCGAGGCGCTTAAACTGCAATCGAAGTCAAGGAGCAGGCAAGCAGGCAGGCAGGCAGGCAGGCAGCAAAAAAAGGGGGTGCACACACTCGCACACAAGCCCCCGAGGGCTTTATGGCATGTGCAACTATTAGAAAAAAAATAAAACTTTTCTTTTTTTTTTTTTTGCTTCGAACTGCACTCTGGAGGTCCAAGCAGAAATTACATAAAAAATTAAATGGAACAGCCAAGAGCCCTGGGGGGGGGGAGCAAGAGAGAAATACCCTTTCAAAGGCAACAAACGTGTCCACAACGATCTTAGCTACACATTCTGGCCCCAACGAGCCCAATAATTCAATTCTCCTTTGTGGCATTCCAGTTTTAATTCAAATTTAATTGAGCTGCCAGAATCAGAAAGCCATAAATGCCAAACGAGATTCATGCATGCTTGGCCGGCCCTTACACGCCGTCTTAATTGGCTCTCGGAATTAGAAGACGCATCCATTTCCTAGCCAGGGGCCACAGAAATAATTAAGCTACACACACGCACATCTCTCTATTCTTTTGTTTTTGTTATTCTTTTGTAACTAACAGGCTTTGACATGTTTTATTAAGAGATATTTTGTAAATTACCGGCTATCTGGGATGTGTTTCAATGACATTTACGAGACAATGGAATGCAATTTATTATCCCTCCTGACCAGAGTCCGCTCCTGGAGTGTATATTCGCAACAGAAGAACTTTCTCTCTCACGAATGCAACGAATAACTGTTCAAAGGGAATGGCCAGAAGGGGAGAAACTCTTCCGCTGATATATGATTGAGCGCACGTTGCGTTTTCGGCTTGCCAAAAAGGCTTTCAGGCCGGGCATCCAATGGACAGTTCAAGGATGCCAACGCAGCCACCAGTGATTTATAATGGCGGGGGGGAAATGGTAAAAAATGGAGTAAAGATGGTCCCCTTGAAGAAATTCTTCTTTAAAAATGATTCAAAGAGTTTCTTATAATTTTTTTTCTCTCCATCTGTAACTCCATCTGTAACTGCAGTTTATGAGCTCTCCCCCACCCCTCTATCCACCTGATCACCATCGCCCTCTTCCACTCGCTCTCCTAAGCGCTCTCTCCACCCACTTCTCCGCTCTTGGCACTCTCTCCATCTGTAACTGCATTTTATGAGCTCTACCACCCTCTCCCCCACCCCTCTGTCCACCTGATCGCCATCGCCCTCTCCCACTCGCTCTCCCACGCGCTCTCTCCACCCACTTTTCCGCTCTCGGCACGCGCTCTCCTTGCATGATCCTTCTCCCACCTCCTTCCATCAATCCTTAGTCTCCCAATCTCCGCCCCAGATCCAAGACGCTTCCTAATAAGATTATTTAAATCGCTGTTTTTTAATCGAAAACTAAGTAATTGCCGCTCGAATCGAAGTGAAAGTGTTGATTATTAAAATAGAAAGTGTTTCTCTGTGTTTTTTGTTTGTTTTTTTTTGAAGTGCCGGTTTCGCGACGGGAAATTAGGTTAAAATCGCGAAAAAAAGGATCTGGGCATAAAAGGAAACAGTAAAGGACTTAAAACAACCAACTAAATAGTGATTTGTGCTTTGATTTACGAAATATTGTTAGTAGCGTCGGGGGTGCTCCTTTTCCCGTTATTCGCGAGTGAGAGTGAGAGTGAGTGTGAGTGAGACACCCAGCGTCGGCGGAGCACCGGTGCAGCCAAAAACGAACGGCGTAGGCGTCGATGGAAGTACAGTTGGCAGTGAGAATGTAAGTTTCGTGTTTTCTTATTGTTTCCGTGTTCCGTGCTTCGGCCATTGCTTGGGCGGGTTTACACGGCGCAAGTAATCGGGATAACGGTATTGGAATTCATGAATTACGTTTATGCGTATTTTATTTCAACTTTATTTATTTTTATTATTTTTTTTTTTTGCAACAAATAAAATAAATTAATTAAATAATAAGAAAAAAAATATATTTTTTTTTATTAAATTTTACTTACAATAGGTGTCTGTTGTCAGGCGATCGATGGTGTCCTGCTTCAACTTGGAGTTCTTCTTGCCCATGGCTCTAGTTTACCGTTAACGTGTTGCTGGCTCTGGGGTCTGGGTCCTGTGGCGCGTGTCCTGGGCGGCTGGGCGATCGGGTAATTGGGGGAACGTGTCTTATCCTGTTTGGGGCCTCAATGCGATCTGCAAGCACAAGTGCCGGGGGGACAGATTAAAGATAGTCTCGGTTCTTGCCAAAAAAAAAAAAAAAAGGCAGAAAAACAGAAAGAGGAAGAGGAAGAGGAAAAACAAGGCCCAGGATACACGAGGACGAAGGACACAAAACGGCACCTGCCATGGCCAAAATAGCCAGAAAAGCGGGGGGGTGGTACTTTGATATTTAAGGACGTCACCACCTCCCTCTCCCCCTCCCTCTCCTCTCCTGCCACCGAAAACAAGGCAAAGAGCAACCGCAACGACAACAGCCGCCGCAGCACAATGGGGGCGGCAAGCTGTCCTTCGGGTCCTGCCGCAGAGTCCTGCCCCGGGCGAGCCACCATCTCCATCCGTCACTCGACTCGCCTCAACCGAAAACTTTTCGGCTCCGCCAAGGGCCTTTAATGCGATGGGATGTCCTTTCTAAGGATAACAGGGAATAAAGAGTCCTAACAGAGTCCTTATAGAGTCCTTATAGAGAGGGTTCTATGACTTGTAGATGTTTTTGTCGAAAGTTTTGACTATTTTATGAAAATTTTAATGTTTTTCGACTAAAAACTAGTCGGAAACTATCTTAAGGTTAAGTTTTAAGTTGGAACTAAGTTTTATTTAAAATTATTTAGTCTCTAAGATTAGGATTAAATAGATATTAGTATTAAGTCCTTCCGTTGGGATTGGCAAGAGCCAGGATGGGGTTTGAGTCGCTGAAGGAAGAGGCTCGATTGGTTGGCGATTGCTGGACAGGAGCAGAGGATGTGCCTGACGTCTATTGGCTCATTGTGGCGTAGTGGACAGATGCTACTTTTTGTGGTCCTGTTGGAAGGATAATATTTGTGGTAACTTGATGCCAGATCTTACCAGAAGCTTTACTGGGAAGCTCTTTTGGTCCTGAATGCCAAGAGGTCCTGGTATCCTTAATTTTTAAGATTTTTTTATAAAAAATATCAGAATTTTAAGGTAACAGGTGGAATAGTCATAAATATCCTTTTCTTTAAGGACTAGTAATAGGACTAGTATAGAGACTACAGAGTCCTTAAAGACTGCAGAGTATCCCTTAACCCTTGAGACAATTTTGAAATTCAATTTCGAGAGCAAGGACACCCCGCCGGCTCTACCTTTCGCTGTTTTTGTGAAGAGAAACGAGGACGACGACGACGACAGAAGGATGTCTGCAAGTTGCCGCCAAAGAGCCGTAGAGTTGCGTAATTAAAATTTTAATAATTTCCCAGGCAAGCTCTCTCCCTCCCCCTCCCCCTCCCCCTCCCCCCTCCCCCTCCCCCTCCCCAGACCCCCCTCGAAGGAAAACTAGGGAAAAGTTTTTAATTTCTTGTTGCCACTTGACGAGGAAATTGCGAGAGACTTTAATTGACTTTGGATTGGCAATAGAGGGGGGGGTTGGGGGGCTCCTCTACCCCCCTTCCCCTCCTCACGTGTGTACCGTTATAATAATTGATGTGACCAGAGCAGAGAAACAACAACAAAAAATACCATAAAGAGACCGTAATTAGGCAACAGAATCCTCGAATCATGACAAATGAGACTGGAACTTGCATAACGGAATCGTAAAGGATCTCTCGTCCTTTGCTCCTCCTCCTCCTGCTCCTCCCTCTCCTCCTCTGGCCACACTCTGTTATTTTCATATTTCATTTCGCCATTCGCCGCTTTTACGAGTTGCGGACAAATTTTGATGGTCCTGCAGGACCTGCAGGAAGGGAGGGGGAGGGGTGTGGCAACAAGGATGAGGCGGACGTGGCAAGCAGAAGCAACTTTTGATGGAATTCCCAGTCACCAGAGGCCCCAACACCCACTCGCTCCACCACCACTCCTGGCTACAGAGTCAGCTCCTGTTTCTGTCAACGTGTGGACAGCAAGGACGCGAGGACTATTCTCCACGGATGTGCCCCAAAGTTAACTGCCGTGGGGGAGGGAGGGAAACAGGGAGAGCATCAGAAGGGGGGAGCTATCTGAGAATTAAAGTTGGTATTTTTCTTAGAAAAAGGAGATTTTGAATAAAAGCTTTAAGGGTTTATACTAAAAAATACTAAAAAATACTAAATAATAATTAAAACACTATAAAATACTACTATTATAGCATAATACTAGAAATTAAGAGTAAAAAATACTGTTTTAGTACCATAATAAATACTATTAATACTGCTTCTACCACAAATACTTGATACTAAAACATATAATATACTAATACTTCTAAAAATACTAAATAAAAAAATACTAAAATATGCTAATACTAGATAAAAATACTATAAAAAATACTATAAAAAATACCAATTAATTTAGTTTAGAATTTCAGTAGGTGACGAACATCGCTCTGTGTTTTAAGCGAAAATACGGAAAAATACGAGAAATCTACTAATAATTGTACTAATAATTAATACTAACTATAATACTAAAGAATACTAATTCTATAATTATTCTATTAATAAAATAATATTAATATTTAACTTATTTTTAACAACTAGTAATGATAATTTTAAAAAAAATACTAAACCAAATCATTGCCAAAAGGACAGCCATTTCCCCCAAAAACCAGCTCCAAAGCTCATTATTTATGAAAAGGACATTAAGGGAAAGGCTCTCAAACGAAACAAATTAATTAGCAAATAATAAAACAAATGAATAATTAATCGGGCGGAGGAGCAAGGGCAAGGAGCGGCCAGGACGAGAAGCTGTGCATCCGAGATGCCTCCTTGGGGGACAGGACAGCTCTTTAGGATCACTCCGGGAGGCATTCCTGCAGCCAGTTGCAGGAAATAAAAGCTAAGAGGCACCAACGGCTGGCCATTTCGGTTGCAAAAGGTCAAAGTGCAACACAGACAGTGGGGCAAGAATAGTTGGTATTTTTTTATAAAGATAAAATGGTATTTTTTTTAGATTTTTTCAGAAATTAAGAGTTTTAAGGGAAAGTTCAAAGGAGATTTGAAGTTTTTAGGTTTTTTTTTTTAAAAATATAAAAGTTTTGAAGCTAAAATCTGGTATTTTAAGTGATTTTTTGCTTAGTGTGACCTTGCTTTGTCACTAAAACATATGGTTTTTTAATTATTTAGTATTTTTTAAAGTTTTTTTGTATTTATTTTAGTTAAAAATTGAAAATAAATATAAAAACTTGAATATTAAATTTTAATTTATTTTTTAAATAATTTTTAACTAACTCTAGACCCACTGTTTATTTTTTTTTTTGCTAAGGAAGAGTCTACATTTGAGTCCTTTGACTGGCTCCTGTCTGTCCATGTCCTTCTCCTTCTCCATCTCCATCTCCTCTTTCTTTGCCTATTGCTCCTCCCCTTCTCCCCTTCTCCCCTTCTCCCTGCTCTGACCTCTCACCTCCCCAAGCTCGCAAGTTGTTTGTGCCAGCTGTCTCGTCCTTAGTCCTTAGTCCTTAGTCCTTAGGTCGCTGCGTCTGTCAGAGTCGGAAATTGAAAGGAAAGAAAACGAAGCATACTTTAAGGCGCCTCCCCACCTATACATTACGCGATTTCCGGCAGGTTCTAAATGCATTTCCCCCCTTACTTCATCAGCAAGGACAAGCGGGTGTCGCCATTCAATTGAATAATTGCCAAAAATAAAAAATAAAACACTAATTCTAATTTGTTTTTCCAACAAAAGCGCAACTTTCCCTTCAGGGCCCTAACTGGCTTGGCTTTAATTGCCTTCAATGCCAGCCACCCCCTTCCTTGTTTTGGCCAAAACTCGATCAAAAGTTGGGGATAAGTCAATTAGCCAATAAGCCAGAAACTTGCCATAAATCAGGAGGGAGAGGGGGAGGGGCAGTGGGAGGTCCTTTAGAGAAAAGTCCTTTTTCCGAAACTCTCAAAAGTTTAGCTCGAATCGGGAATATCATAATTTTCAAATAAATTAAGAAAAGAAACTGAGCCAGGGGGGAGGCTCTCCAGGAAGAAGACACGTCCTGGCTTTCGTCCTTTAATGGAATTTTTAAGCAAACAATTATTCACACCATCCTGCGAGGGGGAGGGGGAGGGAGAGGGGGAACTGGAGTTTGGCAGTCGGCCAAGAAAAAGTTTCTAAATGAAGAGACTCGGGTGTTGCTACACTGAGAAAAATAGTACAAGAAGTAGAGATAATTTCTAAAAAAAAATCTGGGATAATTTTTAAGAAAATATTATATTTTTAGACTTTTTTTTAGGATTATTTTTAAGAAAAATTTATATTTTTTGACTTTCTGTAACTATTTTTTAAAAATATATTGCTTTTTTCTTAAAAAAAATAGTCTGGAAATATTTTTAAGGTCTAAGGTCTACCTGGCCTTTAATTTTTATATTTTTAGACTTTTTTAACTATTTTTTAAACTATTTTTTAACTATTTTTAATCAAAAAACTTGTTTTTTTTAAGGTTTTTAGAGGAAAAGTGAGGAGAACTATGGAGAGAACTGCCATATTACGATAATACGTCTACAATACCACCATTAGTGGTAAGTGATTTTCATAAATGTTTTTATTTTTAAGAAAAGGGGACTGTATCATTATTTTTAAGGCCCCAAAATATTATTTTCAACGAAAACTTGAAGCAAAAAGTACAAGAAAAGTGTCTCTTTCCAAAGTAATCCCCATTGTATCCCTAATTCAAGGCCCACAGGTGGCTCTACCTTTGTCTCTGGCTCTGGAGATCCTGTTCTAGGTTGGAGGAGTCCTTGTATCTAGGCCCTAGGCTCTATCTGGGGGGAAAGGGGAGAGCCATTAACCTGACCCCTGACCCCTGACCCTGTGTGCGAATTATGCAAATGCCAGTTTGGGGGAAGGCGGAGAAAGCCGAGCTAGAAATTAGTAATAAAAGTTGCTCTCGGGGAGAGCGGGGCGGAGGGCCAGGAAGGATATACAAAAGGATACTCGCACACAAAGGCCCGGCTCACACGTGGCCTGGAATTTACATAACCTCTTTCCTTTTGATTTGATTATTTCATTCAATTCTGTGGGCCACGCGAGCGGGAGAAAGCGGGGGAGAAAGTGGGGGAGAAAGCGGGCGGTAGATGACGTCGACGGCAGCGGCGTCAAAGCGCAACAGCGGCAGAAGAGGAAAACACATCCTTTTTCGACAGCCAAGGCGAAAAATTTGGTAAAACATTTCAAGGATATGCAATACTCTTCCAAGGACATTCTACAAAGTTGGGGAAGACTTGGAAGTCTGAAGTAGGGTATGAGTATGGGAACTATCGTATAGAAACTATCGTACTCTTGGGAAGAAAGATGAACATGATTTTTTTAAGAATTATTTAAAAAAAAAGGTTTATGATTTAAAAGAAATATAAAAAAAAGTACAAATTATATTTTCTTTAATTTAATAAAATATTTAAGAGGCTTGGAAGTCAAAGTATCGTACAAGAAAATATTCTATAAACAACTATCGTATAAAAAGTATAAGAGAGACTTATAGAAGTATCGTAGAATCTCTCCAAAAGTATATTTTAGAAGACTAGGAAGTCTAAAGAAGTAAGAGAAATAAGAGAAATAAGTAATAAAGTAAAAAACATACTAAAGTATTCTATAACCACTATCGTATAGACCTATCGTATAGATTTGTAAAAGCATCTCTCTCGATTCCCTCAAAAGTAACTAATACTTAAGTTAGTTATTAGTTTTAGTTGTTTAGTTTTAAGTTTATATTAAATGGATCTATAGTACACGAAACTATCGTATAAAAACTATCGAAACAATCTTAGAAAGTAACATTTTAAAGAGAAATATTATTTTTTAGAAATATTTTTAAGAAAAAGCCAAGTTTAAAGAGAAATAGACCAAAAATACTTAGCAGAATATGAATAATATTTGCAGGACTTGGAGGTTTAAAGCATCGTATAAGAGACTATCGTATAAAAACTACTATCGTATAAAAATTATTCGAAATTCTTAGGATTTGATGACAAATTTTTAGGAAGATTTTTAACAAAGATTTAAGTTTTAAGAGAAATCTAAAGAAGGAACTATCGTAT
Source organism: Drosophila monieri (assembly GCA_035047585.1). NCBI lineage: Eukaryota > Metazoa > Arthropoda > Insecta > Diptera > Drosophilidae > Drosophila > Drosophila monieri. Next base: position 4,163,780 of record JAWNPJ010000061.1, on the reverse strand, counting down.
GACAGACTATCGTATGAGAAAGTATCTTAAAGAAACTATCATTCTCTAAGATTTTTAACAAAGATTGAAGTTTTAAGAGAAATAATCGAGAAAAAGCCAAAATATGATGAATAATGAGACTTATTACAGAATCCTTAACTATCGTATATAGTATAAGAAACTATCGTTTAAGAAACTATCTTTTAAGGAACTATCGTATGAAAAAGTATCTCAAAGAAACTATCATTCTCTAAGATTTTTTAGCAAAAGACTTAAGATGAAAAATAGAAATATCTACCTAAGGATCTATATAAGATATCTATATCTATAGATATCTATATATCTATATAAGGATATCTACCGGATATCATCCCAAAAAGGCCTATTAGAAACCCGAACCACCTGTCCCATTAATTATAATTCAGAAACCAAACTAATTCCAGGCTTGATTGTAGGGAATCTGGGCTGGCAGCCAAAAAATGTGAGAAAAAAATTGAATATTTTATTACTCGAAGAGGAGGAGGAGGAGGAGGAGGCGGAGGAGGAGGAGGAGGTGGTGGGTGCTAGGAGGAGGCCTCTTTTATGGGCTGCCCTGCCCTGGGTCTATTAGGACTACCCCACCCCACCACCACCCCCCAAACTCAACACTTTCGGGCCAAAAAGGAGCTCATGTCCTGCACACACACAGAGTGTGTACATGTTATTCTACTTTTCCCCTTTTTTTGGCTCTTTTGGCTAAGTAAGTCGTTAAGTTGTCAGACTTGACTCCTTCGTTGTTAGTGTCCTTACGTGTGTGTCCTGTGTGTTTGTGTGTGGCTTTATCAATAAAGGACCCTTTTCTACCCAAAATGCCAGCCAAACAAAGTCGGAAGATCTTAAAAATACAAACAGAGCTTACTTTCCAAACTTGTCCTGCCGACTTGTCTCCTTTTTGTTTTTTTTTTCTTTTTTTTTAATTCATTTTTTAACGCTCCACCACGTAAACAGAGATAAACATTAAAAAAAAAAAAAGGATGAGAAGAATCTGGAGAGAGGGGCGTCGGAACTAAACTCGACAGTCCGAGGGTTTTCGGTTTTTTTTTTTTTTTTTGGATTTTTCGCGGAATCTCGGACTCTCCGGAATGCAACCGGTTCCGTTCCGTTCTTATCCTGGCACGGTCTGAAAATCAACTGAAAAGCTTCGGTTCGGAGCGCTCCGCTCCGGCAATCAACAGTAGGTCGAATGTCCTTGCTGATACGAGCCTTGCCGAGAACGAAGTTAAACGATGCGAGTCCTGAGTCCTTTCGCCTGCTCGTGATGGCTCCTCCACGATTACCGGAGGAGAGCTTTCTGCAGAACGCAATCATCATCGCAGCAGCCGGAAGCCACCCCGGGGCCATACACACACACACACACACACACACACATATACAGGAGGAGGAGGAGGTCCTGGCGGCTAAGCCAACACAGATATCGCTCGAGTAGTTTAAATAAATAAATAAATTCGTGGCTTATTTTAATGGCATCAAGTGGCAGCCTCTACTCCTGTTTTTTGGTCGCCCCAGGGGCATCTCTTTGGGGCCTGGGCGGTGATGCCTATCGAGAAAGTATCGAAGGTATCGTCTGGCGGGGGGTTATCGAAGGGGAGCGACATTTTTGATTCATTTTGGGTCCTTCCAGCCAGCTTTAATTGTTTTTTCTTAATTTTCAGCTTAAGAGACAGCTTCAATTAATCGATTTGTTATCGATTTATCGTTTATGATTCAAATAGCTTAGCTTTTATTTTAAATATAAGATTTAAGGATTAAAAATAACCAAAACAAAGCTTAGATTAAAATATTGAAGGCGAGTCTCTTTTACTTTTTATTTCTTTAAAGAAAAATAATCGATTTTTTCGATTGTTTTATAATTTATGACTTAAAAAGTGATTTATTTTTAATAAAAAATAGTAAAAAAAAAGTATAACAAGAATGAGAGGCAGTTTCTTTTTCTGAAATCCATAAGTAAGCCTCCCTTAGTCTCTGATCAGAAAATAATCGATTTTTTATCGTTTAATTTTAATTTATGATTAAAATAGAAACTATAAGAAAATAGAATAAATGGAATATAAAGAGTAATAGAATATGAAACAAGGTATAAGAGGATAAAGATTACTTTGAATTACTAAAAAGACTTATCGATTTTTAATCGATTGTTGTTTATGATTTAAAAGGTCTACTAATGTTTGAGGTGAAAAATAATAGAATTTAAGATAAAGATAAAAGAACATAAGATAAAAGAAGTAAAAGATATTAGAGAAGAAAAAAGAGCTTTTATTTCCCAAACTCCTTCGATAGAAACCTATCGATATCGGATTTATCGATTTATGAATAAAATAGTTCATTTAAAATACTAAAAAAAAATAATTACAAAATAAAATAAAACAAAATATTAGAGTCTAAAAAACAGACTATCGATATCGGGAGTCTGCCATCCCTAGGCCCCAGCCCCCTGACAGGACTCTCGCCTAACAAGATAGTCCAATTGGCAAATGTCCTCGGGCGGCCGAGTGACAGGACGAATCTGATCAAGGAATGGCGGCTGCATGGGATTATCCTTATCCAGGAATGCCGCTCGAGAGGTCCTCCCCTATAGCCTGGCGGTTTTTGTTAATTTCTAAGCCAAGTACCCCCTTTTTTTGGACTTCGGCGGTCAACGGATTTAATTGGGAAGGTTTTTGGTATTTTTTTTCAAGAGTTTTGATTCAATTATGTGAGTCCTCTCTGGCAGGACCCACTTTTAATTATGTTATGCAATTTATTAATTTCCATTTCCATTTTTATTCATTTGCGAGCAGCACCTGGGCGGAAGGCAGAGTCCTGGGGCCAACGTGCCGTATGCGTAATATTCGGGCATTAATATGTGCCAAGTGGCGGGGGTGGGTGGTGTGTGGGGGGAGTTAGGGGGGGTATTTGTTACCAAGTCTGACAAGAAAAGGCAGCAGCTTAAAAAATATCCAACATTGAGTTAAAAAAAGAATAAAAAAAAACGGGAGGCGAGTAATTCGACATTACGAGCATTAACTCCCACACGTCTGCCAGCCCCTCTGCCAGCCCCTCCCCCCCCTCTGGAGGGCTTTCCCAACTCACCACACCAAGCTTTCTGGCAGTTGCGTCAAAAAGCTCTCCTTGCGGGCGCAGCTTTCCTTCCTTCCTTTTTTTTTCATCGCCAGCTGCCACAGCTGCGGAGTTTTTGGCGCCAGGCAGCAGCGAAAAAAACGAAAAAAAAGCGAAAAAAGGATATAAATAAATTATAAAAAAATAACAGCATCTAGCCACCAGATCTCGTCTAATCCAATCGCATTAAATCAACGCCTGCAGGGGGCCAGGGATGGGGAGGGACTTACAGGACCACCTGACCAGCACTGCCTCCTTGGGAGGCACAAGGACCTGGGGGGAGGACTAGGCTTGTCATGAAATGGGTTTGGCGGAGTTTATTTTTTAAGAAATTGTTATTATTTTTTATTATTTTGAGGGAAATTTTGAGAATCTAGGGTTATTTTTTAGGATTTAGATGATTTTTTATGAAAATAATGAGAATTATGTAAGAAATAAAGTAAAAAATAATAAAAAATGGAGAGCAGAAATTTTATTTTCAAGACTCACATTTTTTAAGAGGCTTTGGGATTAATTTTTGAGGAAAATTTAAGAAATTAGGAATCTATTTATGAAAATTATGAAAAGGACTTGGGAGGACATTAAGGAGGAAAGAAAGCATGAATGGGGAATATTATTAAGGATTTTGGAAGTGAGATTTATTTTTAAGAAGATTTTGGTTTCATTTTGAGAGAAAATTAAGGGAAAACGATTTATTTTAATCGATTAATCGATAGTTTAATAATAAGAGAGTGAGATTTAAGGAGAGTTTAAAGACTTTAATTTAATTTTTTACACAAAATGGGTTTTTTTTATATATTTTTTTATAATATAATAATTAATTTTCTTCTAATATAAAATATTTCATAAAATAAATCGAAAAAGGGTTTTCGAAAAGGACAATAAGACTTCTACAAGGATAATAAAAATGTAAATAAATTTAAAATCTAAATAAAAAAATAATAAAAAATATTTTATAGAACTATAAATTAGTCTATAAATAAAATTTAAAAAAAAAACAAGTATTTGTTTTAAAATCAGAGTCCTTGCAAGCAGACCTTGATTAAGGACTTATACTAGGATCTCCAAAAGCTAATTTTATTAATTTTTTTTTATTATTAGTTAAGATAGAAGACTAATAAAATAAATAAATAATTATCCTCTTCCCCAGACCAGACCACCCCCTACTTCCTAGAAGGACCTTCCCTAGTTAGAAGTCCAGGAATCGGGAATAGTTTTAGTGTGGCCAGGTGGGGAGCTAATCCCCTTAACCCCCCTTGCCGACTTTTTGATAAAAAGGGGGGGTAGCCATCTCTCCAACTCGCTAATCGGGGAAAAGTAAATATTTATCCTTGCAGCCTGGGCCAGGCAGTGGCGGAAGTTATCTTGCAGGAGTTTTCCCAGACCACCCCCTAGACACCGCCCCCCCTGCCACTGGTGGGCCTCCAGAGCCCCAACTGCCTCAGAGCCATAATTAGTGCAGCGACCTTGTCGTAATTAGTGCGCTCGCTGCACAGGGAGGGTTAAGGGGGCCGGCATGGGTTAAGGGCAGACCTCAAGCCGACAACGGTCGGTGTGTTGAGTTTTCGGCGAGTGCCGGCGGCAAGAAGAGAAATGGGCGCACACCAGGCATTAGGGGGTTAAGCGAGAAAAATCCAAAAAAAGAGAGACTGAAGGGGGTAAGCCAGCACAAGCGGAGAATAAGTTTTGCATTAGAGGAGGGCCCAGAAAATGCAATTTTCGGTCGCAGAATGACTCCCTCGGGCCGAGAAGATATAGGCCAAGGGGGGGCAAGGGGGTAAGGGGGTAACAAAAAAATAAAAATAAAAATAAAAGCTAATGAGGCGCGAATGAAAAGGCCACAAAATGTAAACCAAGATGCTGACAAGAAACAAGGCTTTTCTTTAAGAAATATTTTTAATTATAAAAAATAATAAAAATAAAAATAAAATAATAAATAGTTGTAAGAGAAATTATTTAAGAAAAAAAGATATTTATTTCAGATTTTTTAAAAAGTCTTTAAGGGAAGGTCTCCTTCTAATAAATTAATAAAAAATAAAAAATAAAAATAATAATAAAAAATAATAATTAAAAAAGAAAATCAGAGCATCGTTTACTTCAAAGGGATCGTATCGAATTATTGCTAGAAAATTAAATAAAAAAAAAATAAAAAAAGGAGAATAAAAAATGAAAAGTCTGCCATTGAACGACATTTCCGCTAAGTCTAATTATAAACCCTTTTTTGCATTTAAGATAAGCATAAAAAATTAAATAAAAAATAAATATTTCAGAGAGACTTGGAGAACGAGATGGAGATAAAGATACAGATAGATATAGAGACCAGGATGGAGATATATAAAAAAAAAAACAAAAATAAAAATAAAATGAGAAAAGAAGGCTAGTCGCTTGTATTTTTATTGAAAATAAAAAATAAAGAAAAATAATTAAATAAAATATTTAAATAAAAACAGAAAGCGAGAAGTCGACTGTTTGGGGAGCAGAGGACTAATGGCTGGAAATGGAGGCTAGGCCGACTTTTATACTTTTTTTGGATCCCAAATCAGGGCCTACTAGTCTCGATAACAAGCTGAGGCTTATCGATAGTTCGCAGGGCTGCAGCATGAGAGGCCTCTAGAGTAGCCCTGGAACTAATCATTAAAATAAAATATTAAATTACAATACTTTCAAGCCATTAGTCTCTCGAAATGGCCAATAAATTGAATAAAAAAGCCAACAGACTGTAGGGAAAGTGAGAAAAAGTAGAGAAATGGTTAGAGTCCTGTTTCCCGACTATAAGAGACCCGGTACTCTTCACCTTTTCCCTAAAACTTTTCTCCAAAAGGGGGTTCTTGATTAAATAATCTTTTTAAACTTAAAGGGAAGAGGGATTAGGGGCTATAGGGGGTATAGCTTCTCTAAAAATATAAAATAACAAAAAGTGAGGTTGGGAATTCTGAAACTGAAAGGGAATAAGGGATAAAGGGCTTAAAAGTATGCTATAGAAAATAAATTAGCTTAGTCTGACTACCGGGTAGTCCTTTAGTCATTAACTTAGTCTGACTGACTACCACATACGAATAATATCCCCCCCTACCACTAAGGAGTCTGGAACTCCAGTCAAAGTCAGGGAATTCTATTCCCAGAGACTCTCCAAGAGTTTCAGAGCTAAGAAGCGGCCTAAAAGTATGCTAAAGGATATAAGAGCTTCCAGGATGAGTATCGGGTATCACACAACAATAATATCCCTCTCTAGGGGGTAGTTAGGGGGTAGATAGGGGGTTTCTTTTCAAAGAGAATGTCCTTTCTGAAAGGTATTCCTCCAGACCTGAGTGCATCGGTGGCAGGAATTGGAGACTGTGGGGAGTGCGTGCCACAAAAAGGGGAAGAATGCAAATCGGTGGCAAGAAAAAGTGGCAGCTCTGGTCTGGGAAAGTAAACAGAAAGTAGAAAGTGTAGAAAGTGGGAGATGGAGGAAAAGTGAAGAAGAAAATTATGCACACACACGTGGAGAGTGGCAGCTGGCAGAACCCAGTCTTCAGTCTGATGGCTACCCCCCCTTTCAGAGGCCACAGATGCCACTTTTAAGAAGAAATTAAAAAACAATTAAAGATGCCAGTCGCTGGGGCTCATAATTATTTAATTCGAATTAGGGGGGGTAGCCAGTCACGCAGCAAGTGTCGTGTGAACGGGGGGGGCACCCCTCCAGAGAGACAGAGCAGACAGAGCTGGCAACGTGGCGTATGCTTGATATTGGAGGAAGGACTGGAACTGCCCCCCTCCGAGTCGCAAAAAATGTAAATGCCATAGTTTTCGCTTAAGCCAGTCCCCCCCCTAAACAAAGGCCGTGGGAATGGCAACAGGAAGGAGGAGAGAACCAGCCAGAAGGCCAACAAAAAGGGCCAAGAAAAGGGATTCCAAAGAAAAAATGCTTCCAGGGCGGGGGGAGCAAGGACAGGCGACAAAAGTCACAAAGAAAGGTTGTCGAAGGGTTAAGCTCATTTTTTATCATATTTTATAATTTTTTATAATTTATGATTTATAAAGTAGTAGGGGGGGTAGGGGGTTTCAAGATCTTAGATATTTATTTTTGAGGTTAGGTCTTAAGGAATATTGGGAAGAAATTAAAGATATTTAAGAGCTTATTAAAAAATATCTCTATCTTAATCCTTAAGTGATAGTATCTTTAAAATCTCTATAAAATATAGACTATTATAATTATTATAAACTAATTATAATAATTAATTAACTAATAATTATAATAAATAATAAAAATTATAATTATAATTTGAATAAAAAATTGAAAAATAAATAAAAAAGTAATCTGTTGGTCATAGTTTTGGAAACTTTTCTATTAAATTTAATAAATAAATTAATTAATTAATAAATAAATTAATTAATTAATAAATAAATAAATAAATTAATAAATAAATAAAAAAAAAAGTACCGGATATCATACATCTCTCTCTCTCTCTCTCGCTCTCTCTCTCTCTCTCAGAACCACCAGGCCCCTCCTAAACCATCTCCACCACTTTTGTCGCCTGACCTAGTGTGTGTGGGCCTTAAAGCCCTGCCTGCGTGTGTGTGGGGGGGTCTTGTGGTCCACAACATTGTCATTGCCATTGACTTGCTCCTGGTCTTGGTCCTGTTCCTGGTCCTTGGTCCTTGGTCCTTGGTCCTGTTTTCGGGTCCTGCTCGCCGGCATATTGTGTTTCGCAAATCGCTGGCGATAAAGCCAACTACATAATGTCTCTGTAGGCCACCCCTCCGCCAAGGGGGGGTGACATAAAAATGCTAAACCAGCGCTATGCTGGCGTCTCAGCGACGCACACACACAAATACCCAAAAAAAATACCAATTTCCACATCCCTCCGCCTCCTCACATGTGGGCCTCGGGATAATGCCCGTTATCCTTGATTGCCCCGCCCCGATATTGGGCCAAGGGTGGGGGGAAGGATATGGTTAGTCGGCAAACAAGCCGCTTAAACTCTCCTCACGCTTCGCCATTCTTGGCCACAAATCCCGATACTCTTCGGGCCGAGAATTTCCCCGAAAAGGGGTATTTTGGTTGGGATAAGGGTTTAGGGGGTAGATGGCATAGAATACTGCTAATACATTTTTATGAATTATAGTTTATTAAGTTTATAGTCTAATATGGTATATAGTATTAATTAAATACTAGAATTCTAGTAGGGACTAATACTAAAAAATATACTTTTAAGATACTAAGACTTATTATTTATTTTAAGATATATTATTTGGTATAAAATACTACTAATATACTAAAATATTTTTGAGACTAGAAATACTAGAAGAATACTAGATTATACTAGAAAATACTAAAAAATACTAGAAAATATACTTTTAGATACTAAAAGCGTCTATAAGAAACTCTTATTCATTTATTATTTGGTATAAAATATTACTAAAATATTTTAGGGACTAGAACTACTAGAAAAATACTAGATTATACTAGAAAATACTAAAAAATACTAGAAAATATACTTTTAGATACTAAGAGAGTCTAGAATAGACTCTTATTCATTAATTATTTGGTATATAATATTACTAAAATACTAAAATAGTTTAGAGACTAGAAATACTAAAAAAATACTAGAAATACTAGAAAATATACTTTTAGATACTAAAAGCGTCTATAAGAAACTCTTATTCATTTATTATTTGGTATAAAATATTCATAAAATACTAATATGTTTAAAAACTAAAATTTAATACCAGATCTTGGATAAAAATACTGTAAAAAAGTCTCTAAAACCAAAAAATACCAAGAAATAATACTTTCCATAGACTCTACATCAAAGTATTCCAAATTCTTAACTAAATTGAAGCCGTTTCTTGGCCATTTCTTTAAGTCTAAAGCTAATACCAAAAAATACCATCTACAAGTCCATAAACTGGTAATAAAAACAAAATCTTGGGGGAGATGCATATGTTTTATGTTTTTTCCAAAAAAAAGAGCCTCACTTCCACAAATATTTAAAATATCTTTAAATTGTTTACAAAAATTACATTTTCTTCAGAAAATAAAAAAAAAAGAAACCAGAAAGCGTATTCTGGTGTTCGGTTTTCTTGGAAAATGCCAACCTCCCTCCCCCCTCGCAGTCTTTTGAAAGCCAGAGCCGTATCGTGATTCGGCCTTTTTTTCCCTTCTGATTCCTGAATCCTGCATCCTGATTCCTTGATCCTGATTTCTTGGCTTTGTGCTTTGTGCTCATCATCATCATTTTCCAGAAATCGCAACTGAATCTCATTTTTTTCTTCCTCTTCTTGCCTCGACGGCTAATTGGTTCCCAACTGCCCCGCCAGTCGAATGATTTTGCCCCCGAAAGGCGGCCTGGGGACTGGGGGCGGGGCACTGGCTGGCTAAACAACAATTTTAATTGCGACCCGGCCGAGTCAACGTCTGTCCCCCCTCTCGGACTCGACTCGGGCCAAAAGGCAGATGAGCGGGCGGGGGAGGGCGCTCCGAGGAGCGCTCCAAGAAATATGAACGAGGTCAATGATTGTTTACACAACCCTCGAATGCTGTTTACTTCGAGCTGGTGGGTCAGGGGGAGTGGGATGGGAGGGGGTGGGGGTGGGACTAGGAGGCAAGAGGCTAGTGGCATGAAGAGGCTGCTACCGTGTGTGTACAGTGGGTCGACTCTGTCTATAATTTTTGGTATTAGTTTTTGGTTTAAAAGTATGATGGTGATATGACATGGTTGTAGTATGATGGTATGATGGTATGATGGTATGATGGTATGATGGTATGATAGTATGATAGTATGATATGATGGTATGATGGTATGATGAATGATAGTTTAGTAGTATGATGGAATGATGGTATGATAGTATGATAGTATGATAGATGATAATATAATAGAATGATGGTATGTTAGTTCAAAAGTGTGAATATTTGATAGTATGTATGATGGTATGATATGATATAAGGTATGATGGTAAGGTAATTTGATGATTGTATGACAGATGGATAGTATGATAGATGTTATATAATAGTATGTATGATGGTATGATGAGATGGTGGACAGTTGGTATGGATAGTATGATGATGTATGAGTTTGAAAGTATGATGGTTTAATGGAATGATAATATGATGATATGATGGTATGATAGTTTGATAAAATGATGGCATGATGGCTTTGTGATATGATAGTATGTTGGAATAGAATGATGGTATGACAATATGATGGTATAAGGCAGAGTATGATTGTATGATAGTATGATAGTTGGTAATATGATAGTATGATGGTCTGATAAATGATAGTGTTAGTAGTATGATGGTATGATAGTATCATTGTATGACAGATGGGTAGTATGATAGATGATCTATAATAGTATGTGGTATGATGGTATGATGATAGTATGATGAAGTACATAAGAGTTTAAAAGTATAATGGTTTAATGGAATGATAATATAATGGTATGAAGGTATGATAGTATGATGGCTATAAAGTATGGTGCTATAATAGTATGATGGTCTGACAATGATAGTTTAATACTATGAATGATGGTATGATGGAATGATAGCTTTCTGATATTATAGTATGATGGAATAGAAGTATGGCATGACAAGTATGACAGTATGATGGTATAAGGGTGGGAGAGTATGATAGTGTGATTGTAAGAGTATGATGTTATGATGGTGTGATAGAAGGATAAAAGGCTAGAAGGATAGTTTGATGGTGGGAGGGTATGGATATATGAAACTGAGATAATATGATGGTAGATAATGTGAGTATGATAGGTATGATGGGTAGTTGAGTAAGGTGGTATGATAGTTCAAAAGTGGGATTCTACGATAGTATGATGGTCTGATGATATGTTAGTTAGTAGTATGATGGTATGATGGTATGACAGTTGAAAAGTAGAATGTCTGAAGCAATGATGGTATGGATATTGTGATTGTATGATGAAGGTTTCTGTGTGAGATAGTTCAAAAGTATGATGGTATGATATGGTATGATGGTTAATGGGTTCTGCTACTGGTTCTACTAGTAAGGCAGTAATAATAGTACCTATTTTTATGTAAAAAGTAAGAAATCCCATTGAAGATATTACAGTACATACCATAAGTCCATGAAACAGTATAAGATACGCTTCAAGTATTTAGAATAAAATATTCAATTCTTCCACAAAAAAATATAAAAAACAAATTAAAATAACTACAACTACAACTTTAAGGCCATAAAGTACATGGATGTAGTAGATACTCTACCACAGATTCATGAAAAAGTAAAAGATGGACTACTAGAACCATTATACGATAAAATATTGACTTATTTTTAATAAAATAAATAAGAAAATAAATATTTAAGCAAAATAATATAAAAAACAACTCCCTAGGTCTCAAATTCAAGCCATAATCCACAGACCTCGACCCACTGTGCCCTCCCATTGGGCCTCGATGGGCAACAATGTTTGTGGAAGTCTTCCGAAGGTGCAGCTACACGGCCCTCTCCGGTTTAGGCCAAAAAAAGGGAAATTGTAAAGAGAATACTAAGCAGGCTCTCAGAACTCTCTGCCAGAGGGCCAGTAATTAGAAGAAATGGAAAACAATTAAGGGAAATAGTAAAAAAGAGACTAAAAAACAGCCAACCTAGGACTCTGGGTGGTAGAACCTTTTCGGAAAACTCCCCCACAAGTAGGCCCTGCCTTTCGGTTGTCAAAATCGGAAACTGTGGAGGCGTCGGGCAGGGCAGCAGCTCCTCATTCTATTTCCACTTTTCTACCAGTTCAGATCACACGGATCAGCCTCCCAAAATCACCGAAATTGTAGAAACTTTTTCAGAAAAATTTAAAACAATTTTCAAAACTGAAATATTTTATTTTCAAAACGGAGAGTCGATAGTTTCGCGTGATTTTCGATCCAGTATCGCCACAAAAAACAGGTGAGTGTGGGGGTAAAGAAATAATAAAAAATAAAAAATAAAAAATTAATTAATTAATAATTTAGAATTAGAAAAAGAGAGAAAATAAATTAGAATTAGAGAGCGGAAGAAAAGGAAGAAAAAAAGAGAAAAAAAAATACAATCATGGACACTGGCCGTAAAAATCCTTGGGGCGCAGAAGTAATGCGAGACCTATACGAGTCCTGGCTGATCCTTTTGCTCGGCGTCCTGGTGCACTGGAATCAGTGGCACCTCCGCACCGGCCCCCCGGCCCCGCCCCTGCTGCCCGATCCCGCCGACCTACTGCCACCGGACCTCACCGCCACCAGCGACGAGCAGCGCTGGGCCGATGTCCTTTTCAGCAGCGCCCTCCTCTGCTCCCTGCTGCAGCACCGGCACATGTGGGTCAGTCGGTGTCGCCACCGGATCAGGCTGTTCCTGTTGCTCCTAGAGATCCTGCTGCTGAACCAGGTGGTCGAGTGGGTCAACCGGGAGATGTGGCAGCCGGCCATGGAGATCTTCCGCGACATGCTGCACACCACCTACCTCCACATCGAGGAGTCCTGGGAGCTGTACCGGCTCTTCCCCGGCCTGTTCACCTGGATGCTCGAGGACGCTCCGATCACCGTCCGGCTGGTGGCCTCGTTCGTCTGCTTCTGCACGGCCCTGGACTCGGCGGCCACCGAATGGCGGCGCTCCATCGACTTCCTGGCCATGCTGGGCAGTGTGCCGGAGTCGCCGACCAAGAGGCGTCTCCGCCAGCGCCGCTTCCACGTCAGGGTGCATCTGCGCCGCAGCTACCACAACCACAGCTCGCCCGATGTCCAAATCGCGCGGCGCTTCTGTCGAGCTTGCCTGGCGGAGATGGAGTGAGGGGATGCCCAGGATAGCCAAACATTCGTTAAATGCAAATATCCTTTAGACCACAGCCGCTATCCAACACAAAACCCAAATTTCAATCCTGAGGAGCTAATGTCCAGTTCTCGGTGTCGGCGGGCACTTGGTGGGGGATGCCCGCTGGACCCTTCCCGAGTTTCAAATTCCAGCAGTGAGTGGTGGACCTCGAGACCCTGTCTCGGATTATTAAATCGTTTGCGGCCTTAAATCTGTTTTTTGGTGATTATTTTTGGGACTTTTTTTGGTAAAGTGACGTTTAAGGGAAAGGAAGGATAGGACTTGGTTTTTAGGTCGAATTAGGTCCAATAGTTCTTTTCAGAACTTGTTCTCTTGATCTCTGCCTTTTTAAGTCATTTTTAGTCAAGGACATCTATTTTTTAGGGATATTACGGTATCAGTACCCAGTGACCCCATTTCGAGTTCAAAATTAGTCCCTTACGCTTTTTTGATCTTCAGTCAAGGCCTTAGGGATACAGTGACAAAAATTGATACAGTTTTTGTCGGTTTTGTCGATAATACCCGATAATAATGCCCTCCTTGTATAAATTTCCCTTCTTGTTCGAAAAACTGGGACAGCCAATTGTCAGACACAACCCTCAACCCAGATGAGCCCGAAACAGGTGGCAGTCACTTGAGGCTATGTCCGGGCTATATGGAGGATGGAATAAGTGTCCAGGATATCCAGGATGTCCAGGATGTCCAGTTGTTCGCTGTAGATGGTAGAATTAGGCGTCTGTCCATGTGGATTCCCTTCCAATCCCCCCAAACGCAGAGCAAAAGATGGTTTCTTTGAAGCAGTTTGGGGACTAACTCCTATCCCATCCTCCTTGGGGACTAACTCCCCATCTCTGAGTGATGGAAGTGATGGAGTACCATCCCCTAGGCCCCTTTTCCGTCCAAACATAACCAAACTTGTCATAAAATGCGTCGTTTTTTAGGTTATGTCAAGACCTTTCAATCGATATATCGATATCGATATATAGCATTGCTCGATACCGATATGTATCGCATTGCAAAGCGAAAGGGAGATATTGGAGAGCCTTGATCTTTGCCTTTTGAGTCAAAAATGACTAGTTTTTAGGATTATTATTCTCCACAAGTGCCTAGTAGCCCTAGAGATGTCTTTCTTCTGTCAAAAATACTAAAAAATACTTAAAAAAAGTCTTAAAAAACTAACTATAATAAGAGAATAATAAGAGAATAAGAGAAGAACAAGTCATAGTAGAAGCCAGAGGGACTGAGCTGGCCAGTCCACAACGTAGACTTTGTTGCCCAGGAACCACCTTTTGGCCAGCTTGGATGAGTGTCGGGGATCGTTATCCTGCATGAAAGGGTACCATAAGGTCCTTCATTATGATTCCACAGTCTGTAGCTCACAGATTGCCTTGCACCTTGTAATAAAGTGGTCTGACTTGGTGCGGATCTCTTGGCTTTCGGCAAAGTAGAGTCGCCTTTCCATAAGCTTCTTGCTCTCCTTGGAGCTCTCCTTGCAGGATTTCTAAGCTTTTAACGAGAATTAAATCATAAATTGTACAATAAATTGCCGGACTATCACTTCTGACAATAAAATTAATCAAAACAATGCCATTTACTCCGATTTGAACCAGAAATGACCACAGAGTTTGACGTTTCTATTATTTTTCTAAGCCAAACACGAGGTCTTCCAATGGATTTCCATAAAAAAAAAGAAATTGCGGAGGAAAAGCGATTAAAGAGTAGGTACTTAGTGACTAAAACTAAAACTAGGAAAGAAGAAATAATAATATTCGCTTCTAATATTCTGTCCCTGACTGTACTCCCCCCCTTTGAATGAAATTTGAATGAAAATTGCCGAAATAAGTGAAGAGGGGCGGAGAGGGACTATGGTGAGGGGGCTTAGCGGAAATCGAGGGGAATGGGCCAGGCCTGGACGTGCCTATCCGCCTAATTATCCGCCCCAAGGGGGGGCTAGGGGGGACAACCAAGAGAAGTGTAGATGCCACCACCCCCACCCACACCTACCTGCCACTCATTCCGCTGGCGGCTTAAGTCCTCGACTGTTGTTGCGGCTGATCCTCATCAGCTTCCGGTAATCGACTGATTAAACGTAACTCACAGATACTCCACCACGCACAGCACACTCTCACAGATACTTTGGGGAAATATTCACAAGACAAAAGGGGAATTTTTGGGGGGAAAAAAATGTGAAAAAAAAAAGAAAATCAAAAAATAAACAAATGAGGAAAACGATTTGAAAAACGCGACGCGCTTGGTGGCAAGTCGAACATGCAACTTGTGCGAATGGCAATCGAATGCCAAGCAGAAGCAACAAATTCCCTAGCTGGCTGCCTCAGTCGACGTCAGCCGAGGCAGAGGCAGAGGCAGAGGCGGCGACAGAGGCAGAGACTGCGACAGAGGCAGCTACAATTGGGAAATTAAAGAATTTACTTTGCATTTGTTGCAGGTGCCGCCTGTCGCGGCGTTCGGCGGTGACTAATTATTTATCTTCGAGGCTCTTGCCTCACAATCCGTATCCGTATCTGTATCTGTATCTGTATCCGTATCTGTATCTATCCTCCCGTCTATCCATCTATCTATTAGTCCTCCTCTATATTTAGTAAATAATAAAAATTCCCCCGAAAATAAAAACAAAAAGGAGGAAGAGCATAAAAAAAATGCAAACTGAAATCGGGCAGCGGCGAACAAATAAACAAAGAAACAGCAGATACGGATACAACAGTCAACAGATACAAATGTATCTTGCACGCCGCGAGATCAAAGATACAGCAAAGTCCCAGATATTCTGGCCATTTATTTTAAATAAATTAAAAAAACAAAAATTAGCAACTAAATATTTAATTTTTGGGAGGAAAGGCATAATGCCAACTAATAGATACTCTTTCTTATAGAATTTGGCCCATTAAATATATATTTGCTTAATTTAAAAACAAAAATATAAAAAAAAAACAATTTAGGACTTTATTTTTATAAAATAGACAAAAAAAAAGAGTTTCTTTAATTTAAAATTCAATAAAATTCATTTTAAAACTCTTTTCAAACATAAAAATTAAAAAAAAAATTATCATTTTAAATTATATTTGCCTTAAAAAGAATTAAAAATTAAAAAAATTTAAAAAAAAACATTTTTGTTTTATGATTTAACATTTCAAGACTAGATTTCGAACCTCTTACTTAATAAACTTCTTCAAAACTCTTTAATTTAATAATGAAACCATAAAAAAAGGTAATTAAAATAATATTTTATTTAAAAAGTCAACAAAAAGTTAAACAAAAAAGTTGATTTCATCCCAAATATGTTTCGAACCTTTTACTAACAGGATTCTCTTCAAATCTCTTTCTATAAAAATTAATAAAAAATTTAAAATTAAGAAAATATCTAAAATAATATTTTAGATTAAAATTTGCATTAAAAATTACAAAAAGTCAAACAAAATATGAGATTAAATAAAATAATTTTATTTCAAATAAGTTTCGAAGCTCTTTCTAACAAGCTTGAACATGTCTGAACAAGCTTAAGCCTGTCTGAACAAGTTTGAGCCTGTTTGAACACGTTTGAACATGTCTCTGTACAAGCTTAAGCCTGTTTGAACTAGCTTGAGCCTGTCTGAACATACTTGAACACGTTTGAACATGTCTCTGTACAAGCTTAAGCCTGTCTGAACAAGCTTGAGCCTGTCTGAACCTACTTGAACATGTCGGAACATGTCTCTGGACAAGCTTTAACATGTCTAAACATGCTTGAACCTATCTGAACAAGGTTGAACATGTCTGAACAAGCTTGAAATTGTCTGAACAAGCTTCAACTTGTCTTTGAACAAGCTTAAACATGTCAGAACAAGCTTAAGCCTGTTTGAACAAGCTTGATCATGTCTGAACAAGCATGAGCCTGTTTGAACAAGCTTGAGCCTGTTTGAACAAGCTTTAACTTGTCTCTGAACAAGCTTAAACATGTCAGAACAAGCTGAAACCTGTTTGAACAAGCTTGAACCTGTCGGAACATGCTTGATCATGTCTGAACATGCTTGATCATGTCCTTTAACCAGATCTCTCCTTCTTAGCCTCCACTTTTTACAACTCCATGTCCCTCTCTCTGTCCCTCTGGTCCCCCAGATATCCCCCACTGTGTTTCGAATAATTCCCAAAATTCCCACAATCTTTTAAAAATAAAATAATTTCCCCGCCACTAAAAACAACACCTTTTTGTAAAATTGTAAACAAAAACTATAAACAATTTGTGGGGGAAGCTTCAAAGACGAGTCTGCAGTCTTCCTGCCGATCTCTCCTTCTCCCTCTCCCTTATTTCTATTTCTGTCTCACTAATCAGTTTAATGCTGTGTGATCTTTAATTATTGCCTAAACATTTTAATTATTTATTTTTTACTTTTCAAGGGGGGGGGTGGGGCAGATCTACTTTGTGGGAATATTTGTACCTCTTGGACTGCCGCCGCTTAGATCCAATTTAAAACCAATTAGCGGAGGGTGCTCGTCTTGAGGAACTCGTTGGCGGGACTGACGGATCGGCAATCAAGTGGTTTGTGGTTCGATCCACCCCCTCCCCTCCCCCTCCCCCTCCCCCTCCCCCACTTCCCATTCCAATTGCAATTCTCCAAAGTTTCCGGCGTTTGGCAATTTCGAACGCGCCAAGAATAAATTCGCAATTACGGCCATAGGAGGTGGATTTAATGGGCGCACTAGGTTCTAGGGGGCGGTGCTTTGGGGGGTGGTTGTGGCGAAGGGAGCCACTGCGTCATCGACGCCAACCTCGACGGCAGCAGCGGTCGACCTGACTCACTCTTTTGTTCCCTCCCTCTCTCTCTCTCTCTCTTTTTTTTTGTTTCTTTTTCTGTTTCGAACGTTTGGCCGAAAAAAGCATCGAATTCGAATCCGAAACGAGCCAATTATAATAACTGTTTATTTATTCAAGTTGGGTAGGTCAGGGGGGAGGGTCAGGGTTTCAAGGGGGGAGGCTGGTAAGAAACATGAAAATAAAATTTAATCTTTTTTTTTTTGAGTAAAGTATTAAGTAAGTTTTTTTGTGTTAAATTATTTAATTATATTTATTTTTATATTTAAAAACAAAAGTCTAAGAAGATGGAAAATATTTATAAATAATAAAATTATAAAATATAAAAATTATAAACTAAACTATACTTTGAACTTGTATTTTAAATTATTAAAAAAAAATCTTAAAGTCTAAATAAATAAAAACGAAATATTTTTAAAAGATTTATTCAAAAAATTCATCTCAAGCTTAATAATCCTAGAATTCTGGAACTTGAAACTGAAATTATTTGAAAATCTTAAAAAAGATATAATTTTACTTAAAAAAAAATGAAAAAGATACTAAGCAAGACTTGAACCCGGTACTTAATATTTAAAAATTGTTTTAAAACATTTGGAAACAATTATTTAAGTTGAAAATAAATATATTTTTTATAAAGTTAAAAAAAAAAAGACAAAAAAACTAAACCAGACTCGAACCCGGTGCTTGATTTTCAAATTATGTGAAAATCTTGTAAAAAAACTTTACTAAAAAGTTGAAAAAATAAATAAGAGCTTATAGCTTATATCTCCTACCTAATAGCTCCAACTTTTTTTTTCAATTCCTTTTGAATGGACTCCCCCCTTAATGTAAAACTGTTAATTCGAATGCTGCTCACTTGCGTGCCATTGTTTTCGCCAGTTTGTTTGCTTATTGTGTTCTATTTTTTTTTTTTTTTTTTTTTTCAAATTTTCTCTTTATGTTTTTTTTGTTTTATTTTTTTTATTTTTTTTTTTATTTAGCAATAAAGCGAATATTGTATAGATACTTTGAAAAACAGATACGGGCATAGGGATCTGATGCAGCTGCAGATACAGAATCTATTTCGGTTTTTAATCTGGCAGCCTTTCATTAAAAATAGTTGGTGGGACTGCCTAGATAAACACACGCAGTCGACGTCGGCAGCGGCGACTCTGCCGGCATGGCCTGCGGCCGAGTCCGTATCCGTGTCCGTATCGCATCTGTGAGATACATTCATTGCTAATTCATGTCCAATTTCCAACAGCCGCGACACGCACACCAGAAACCCACAGAAAGTAATCAAAAATTCGTCGACTCGGCCACGAAACAGGAAAAGGGAAATTATCAAATGTCACCACTTGCCACTCGAAGGGAATTATGAAAAATGAAAGTGGTTCAAGTACAGTTATGTGTGGGGAGGGGTGGGGGGTGTTCTATTTTTGGCAATTATGCTTTTGCGAATTTTAAAATGGCGCCAGAAACGGAATTCGGGCAGTGGGTGAACAATTTCAAGGGGAAATTGTATATTTTTTATGTTTCAATGGGTTAAGGGCGAGGCTTTTCTGTTCAAAAATATGCTTTAATGTATTGCCAACATGTTTAAACGTGTTTCATAGTGTTTAGAAATGATTTAACCCTAAAGAGGCTCTATGATTCAAATAAAATCCCAAAATATCCCCTTCAATCATGAAGTATATGCATTCTAGTATCAGGTTCAATCATTCTTAAACATGTTTGATCATGTTTCCAACACTATTTTACTTCTTTTGAGGGATTCTTTTTTTAAACCTTTTTTAACATGATCAATCATGCTCAAATCATGTCCCATCAAGTTAAAACATGTTTAATCCTGTTCTAACACAAGATTTCACTTCTTTAGAGGGACTGTATGATTCCTAGTACTCTTAATCAAATAAAATCCCAAATATCCCCTCGAATAAGGCAAATATTTCCATTCTAACATGTTTAATCATGTTTTAATACCATATTTCACTTCTAAGGAGAGACTAAGGAGAGTTTTACCAAAGATTTCCCTTTTTTAGAGACACTCAGACACAGAAATATCCCTTCACACAAAGGGTTTAGTCATGTTCAATCACGTTTTCCTGCAATTTCCCTTCTTTAGAGAGGCTATATGATAGCTGGTACCCTTCATCCAACAATATTCCTTCAAAAAACACACAAATATGTCAATTTCTAACTTGTTCAATCATGTTACAACATGTTTAATAGTGTTTAATCGTGTTCTTATCCAAGATTTCCCTTTTTTAGAGACACTATATAAGAACTGATGCTAATTGTCAAGTAAAATCCAGAAATATCCCCCAAAAAGTCACATGCATATCCATTCCAACAGGTTTAGACATGTTTAGACATGTTTAGGCATGCTTAATCACGTTTTAATGCAAGATTTCCCAGCTTTAGAGAGACCATATCTGGAAATACCCCCAAGAGAGAGCAAATATGCCCTCTCCGGCACACCAATTAGTTTCGAGTGGCGAAGGACATCATCAATCTGGCAAATGAAGTTGACCCAACAGTTGTTACCAATTCTGTTAACATGTCAGCTCGACTGGCCATCTCGGCATAAGTGTGTTGGCTCTCGGCAAACACCACCCCACCACCCACCTCCCTGGCTGGTAAAAAGCACACACTACACATTTATATATTTATGTACTTACGTAGAGGGGGGGGGCGGGGGAGGAGGAGATAGTAATAGCTCCGGATACATTACGTTTTCGGCCCGGATCCGTGTAATCCCCGTGTAGCTGTCCATGTTGATTGCGCATACGCCATGGGGGCCCTCCCCATTAACCGTAACAGTTAATGGCCATTAGAGAAAGCGGCGGCGGCGGTGGCAGGCGGCAGGCGGCAGGCGGCAGACAATTAAGTCGAAACTTTCAGGGGACTCACTCACACACTCACCTTGGCATTAGAAATTGACAAAACAGTAGACACTGGGGGGCAACACAATAGGCTCGCTTTAAAATTTTTATTTGAAGTAAGTAATATTTTTTTGACAGTAACAAGATAAATTTTCCATTCCCCCACAGGCGATTACTTAAAAAAAAAAAAAACATTAATTATAATAATCATTTCTTTTCGTAAAAGAATTTGATTTTCATTTCTTCCATAAAGTTTTCATCGTTTTTTAACCTTTTTATGGTGTTTTTTAAGGTTTCTTATGCAATGCTTGTGTCGCAGTCATCGACAATCGATAATAATAACAATAATCGGAATAATCAGAATAATCGGAATAATCGATGAGTTTTTTTTCTTTTAATTAAGAAACGAAATGGAATCGAGTCGAGTGGAAAATGGAAAATGGGTGGAAAAAAATTGTAATTTTTGTAATTTATTTTCTAGCTGTGCCATTATGTTTCTTAAATGTTTTTATTTTATAGTTTTTGTAAAATATACGCACGTTGCCTTAAATTTCATTTTTTTTCTCTTCAATTTTTCTCTTGACTCTTGACTTTTTACATTTAATTTTTTGTTTTCTTTTTTGTTTTTTTTTTTAGCAAAGAAATCAGATTCAAGTTTGCTAAAGAATATCACTAAAAATGTTGTTAATTCTTTCCCAGTTATTTTTTTTACTTTTTATTACTTAAATATTGTTAATAATTATCTGCCATGCAATATTTTGTTTTCTGTTTGGTTTCTGGTATTTTTTGTTGGTATCTTTTCTAGTCTGCCGGTTGACTCGTTATTGCGGATCGTGTGTATATAAGTTGATGTATAATATATTTATTATCGTATATTTATTATTATTACATATTATTCTTATATATGCGGCCTATACATACAAGTATATAGGTATATATATGTGTATATAATGTATAAGTATGTAAAATATTGCTTGTGAAACGTTTAACTTGACATTCGTCGTGTGGCTTGTGTCAGCGGCGGTGGAAAGAAACTCTCATTATCGATAGACTTGTTATCGATAAGTTTATTGGATAACTGGAAATGTTCTCTTCTCACCTGCCTCCTATTTCTCCTTTATTGTAAATCAATATAAATATTTTATAATTATTATTAATTATTTATTAATTAATTATTAATTAATTATTCTTCTTCTTCAATTGACTTGATTCTTTCCAAAAAACCCTTTTTCTTTCAATTCAATACACAGAGAAAAAAAAATACTAACTTACTTTTATTTTTTTTTTTATTTCTTAAGACCCGTTATTAATCTTTTTCATCTTCTTCTTCTTCTTTGGTGTTTAACAAACTTATACGGTATAGATTTTTTTTCTCAGTGTGAGTGTAAGTGCTGGTGTGTGTGTGTGTGTCAGAGTGTACTGTTATTCTTGTTAGTGGTGTGCGTGATTCACTTCGTGTTATTTACAGTTTGATTTCATTTTAACCGTTACGACGCGTCCTTACCAAAAAAACAAAAAAAAAAAACAAAAAAACACACTTTGGGGTGAACATTTTGTTAGCATTTTTCCCGTTATTTCGCAAAATCTTCTGTCATACAATATAGTATTTTTTTTTATTTTTATTTTTTTAATTTTTTTTTAACTACTAGACTACAAGAGACACATTTGTTCTGTCAGCTATATCACTTTCGAATTATTTAATTATTGATTAATTTTCGCATTACGTTTATTGTTAATATATCTTCATATATATAGATGTATGTATATAGGTTATGTAATGTTATGCAATGTGTGAGTAGAGAGTGGTTTCTTCGAAGAATTTCAGTGAGGTTTATAGAAGCGTTTTTTGGTATTCGATCTAGTTTTTAGTTTCGTTATATTGTAGTTCCTTAACTTGCTTTCGATTGCAGTGCTTGCTATATACTTCTATATGTGTGTGTGTGTGTGTGTGGGGCTTTAGGCATATACTTATATACACATACATGTGGTTGTGCATATGCGTGTGTGGCTTTTTTTTATTAAATTTTATAATTAGAATTTTTTAGGTTAGAAAAACATAAACAAAAGAGTTCCAACTATCGATTGGAGTGGTAAAGTATAATAATCGATTAACTATCGATAAGAGTTCAGATCAAGATAGCAAGAAAGCAGGCGAAAATGAGGAAAAAGGAAGGAAAAGAAAACTTCTACAAAGGCATCTACTTAACGGGATTAGTGATGGACCATCGCTAATTAATCGATAAAATATACAATCTGTGGGGTTTCGGTGTCTGTGGATGTGGATGTGGATGTGTGTTTCCGATCAGCTTCACAAATGTAACTGAAGGTGAGCAAGCGGGTGGACTCTACGATATATAGTACTATTATATAGATGTTTGTTATCGGAATAGTAGAAACGATTGGTAGTCGATTGGTAGTTATAGAAAAATCAATGCAATAATAAAGCTGAACCGCATATAGAATAGAAATTAAATCGTATGATGGATTTGTTTTCTTGGTTATATAATATATATATTCCTCTAGACTGCTCCTCCCATCCTGAATCCTTTCAAACGTGTCCTTTTATCTTTGAATCTGTATATGTTTGTTGAATGTTTTCTGTTGGGGGGAGGGGTAGGGGGATGGGTTCTTTAACTGTAGTTTTTACTGTAGTTGCTGTGCGTTCTTTGATTGATTTTTTTTTTTTTTTAATTATTTTTTTTTTTTTTTTTTTTTATTCATTAATCTGGGGGGACGCTGCTGTTTTTATTGTTTTTTTTTGAGGGGAAAAAAAAACGAAATTATCCTTCTCGTTATCTCCTTTGAATCCTGCTCTGCCTATTATCGATATATATCGCATACATGTTTGTTCGTGTTGTTTCTTGTTTTCTTTTGTATTGTTGTTGGATAACGGTTTACGCAAAACAAGGCAAAGCAGGAAATACAGATAGACAGAGATAGAGATAGAGATAGACAGAGAGAGATAGACAGAGAGAGAGAGATAGAAAGAGAGAGCAATAGAAGCTTAGAAAGAGACTGGAGAGCTAGACTTAGAGGTTAAAAAATAGGAAAAAAAATAAGAAAATGGGCTTCCCAGCTTCCGGCCTTACAGCAAGCTGCGTTTCATGGCTGTAAGGCTCAAGGTTGAAATCAAAACTAGAAGCTGAAGCTGGAAACTGTCCTTTTAATCCTCTGGGAAATATTTACGAGGCACCAGCTAGTCCCTCCCCCTAAAAAAAATAACAGACCCCCTCATCCTATATCGTATATAGATCATATATCGAGTGTGGATATATATAGTTGGCTGATGATTCGAATTGGGCCAAAGGCTGCGCTGCGCAATTGATTCGTAGGCTTAGTTCTCGGCTCTAAATTTTATTTTTTTTTTATAATATAATTATTATTATATTTTTTTTTTACTCGTAATTGGTGTATGCTTCAAAAATTGATTTGCGCTTCACGCATTTCGATTTGTTTCTTTTTTCTTTTTTTTTATTAATTAATTAATTATTATTTTTTATTTTTCTTCCATTTATTGCTATGAACTGCACGATTTCCTATATAATTATAATAATTATAATCTGGTGTATATTTAAAAATTAATCTCATATTTCGTTTTGGAATAATCCTTCTCGTTTAGTTACTCGTTACTCGTTACTCGTTACTCGTTACTCGTTATCGCATATATCAAAAAATTATTATCATCTTCAGTGTCGCAATCGACGCGCGGAGAATCGAGAATCGAAAATCGGGGAATCGAGAAAAGCGTAGAGAGAAGAGATAGTTTTGAGATTTTCAAGAAAATAGACGGAAGTATTATTTTCCCTCTAAGACCTTTTTTTTTTTTTTGTTTTTTTTTTCAAATAAAGTTTTGGATGTTGTTTCCATTTCGGAGTTTGAATCAAAAAACTGTCTTTGACTTTCGTTTATATTGCGCGCTCTTTCATTTGGTTTGGGTCTGTTATCGGTAATCGGTTATCGGTTATCGTTTATCGGGCATTTTGTTAATCGGTTTAACCACCACCTAAACTTAACGCCTGAACTATACGTGGATCAGCTTTACTACCCTCACGAAATTCTTCTAATGTTAATTTTCCGTCGTGGTTCTTGTCCATCTGGTCGAAGATCTTGTCGACGCGTTTCTGTGGCGTGTTCTCGTCCTCCGACTGCGGCTGTTGTCCCTGTTGGCGAGAGAGAGAGAGAGAGTGAGTGGGAGAGAGAGACGGTTGGTAGAGGAGAAAGAGAAAGAGAGAGAATGAGAAATTGTTTGAGAATAAAAGTTATAGGGTTTTGGGATATATTTGGTATTTTTTTAGTATTAATAAGCAGTATTATTCAGTAGAATTAGTATTTATTTATTAAGAGTATTAATTAGTATTAGTCTAATTTGGTATTTATTTTATCAAGTATTTTTTTGGTATTAATATTTTTGGTATTAAGTAATATTACTAGTATTAGTTCTTAGTAGGATAAAAGTAAGTAGTATTTAGTATGAGTATTAATTAGTATTGGTATTATTCAGTATTAGTATTTAAATTTAATATCATTTGTTAATAGTATTATTTATTTATTATTGGTATTACATTTATTTAGTATTATTAGCTTGTTAATACTATTGTTTGGCATTAAATGGTACTACTTAGTATTTTAAGTATTAGTTTTTAGCTAATAATTAGTAAGATCAGTAAATAATTTAGATAAGTATTACTTATTATGAATATTATTTAGTAGTATTATTATTTAGTATTTTTATTAAGTATTTTCTATTATTATTTATTATTTTATATTAGTACTATAGTAGTAGGAGACTTGGTATTATTCAGTATTATTTATTAATAGTATTATTTACTTAATATTAGTATTATATTTATTTAGTATTATTTGTTTATTAATACTATTGTTTGGCATGAATGTAGTATCAATTAATTAGTATTTTTAGTATTAGTTAATAGTTAAGCATTACTGATTATAAATATTATTTAGTATTTTTTATTTTTATTTTTTATTTAGAATTAGTACTATGTAGTATGATATAGACTTAGTATTATTAGGTATTATTAACAATTTATAATATTTTTTAGTGTTTGTTTATATTTTTAGTATTATTTCGAGTACAAGTTAGATAGTTTTTACTTGCTATTAGTATTATTTAGTATTTTTATAAATAAGTATTTTTTATTACTATTATTATTTAGTATAGTATAGTATTATTTATGTTTATTTTTTAGTAGTATTATTAATTTATTCTCTATTATTTTTATTATGATTTAATACTTTTTAGTATTATTTTGTTGGTATTTTCTACTCACCACCATCTGGTAGATGGCATCCACTATGTTGTACATCTCCTCCCGAGTTATGTAGCCATCGTTGTCCACATCGTAGAGTCGGAAGGCCCCTTAGGGTTGAGATAAAAAATAATTAAAATAATTAAAAATATTAAAATATAAACTACATATTATTAGTTGTTGAAATTAAGAAAAAGAATAAAAATACGAAAGTCTGGTGGGGCAGAAGGACTTACATTGCAGTTTCTCGTCCAGGTTGCCCTTCGATGTGACGGATAAGGCGCGGATGAACTCCTCGAACTCAATGGAGCCGTCCTGCAGGCGAGGAAGGCGACAGAGAAGGGGAGACACGAGAAGAAAGAGACAGACAGATAGATAGAGAGAGAGAGAGAGAGGGAGAGAGACATCAGACAGTTGACATTTTGTGGGCAGAGATGGAGGGGAGGGGAAGGGCTCTTGGCCACGCCCATGGGCCATAAATAATAACTGCAAAAAAAAGGCAACCAAAAACAAACAAAAGCAGGACGAAATTTATGATCGCCCATCCTGCGAGGAGCCAGGACATTAACCTGCAAAAATCAGTTTATTTTGTGGCGCAAAAAAAAATACTAAAAAAATAATAAAAATGTGTAAGGGAAAGGGACAAGAACTTAAAGGTTAAGGGGCGTGGCCAACAGCCTTTCTTCAGGGTGTGGGCTTGTTGTCCTTGTTGTGGACAGGGTCCTGGGCAGGATACTCACGTTGTTCTCGTCGAAGACACGAAAGACCAGCGAAGCGAACTTGCTCGGATCGCCTTGTGGAAAGAATTGTTTGTAGATTTTGATGAAGCCCTACAAGTTGCAAAGAAAGAAAGAGAAGGCGAGTTACAGTGACAGAGAAAGAGAAAGAGAGAGAGAGAGAGAGAGAAGGACGCTTTAGAAATGTTGATGAATCAATTAGAGGCGTGGCACACATGTGTTTGCGTTTGTGTTTGAATAATGCTCGCATTAATAAATTTCATTATCAACGACAGCCGACAACAACAACAACAACAAAACAAAGGCAATGTCATTAGCAGGCCGGGTCGTCAACACATTTGGCCACCTCCGCCCACACTCTTTTTTCGGGGCGGGCCACCCACTCATTGGCATTGGGCCCCGAATCTTAGGGATGAACCGACAGAAAGTTCAAGCAATGCCCTTGAATTTTGGCTTTTTATGGTATTTAAGTATTTTCGTTGAAAAGTGTGTTTCAGTGTGACCAAAACTGCTTAATTTTGTGACAAGTAGGGTTTTCTTTCAATCACCTTTTAAGAATAAATAATACAAAGCAAAAATTGACTAATAATTTATAAAAATTAGTAGTTCTAGTATTATTTAAGTATTTAAGTAGTATTTCAAGGTATTTTTTTATATAAATCTCTAAGGAAACGTCTAAGGAAGAGAAGATTTAATAAAAGTAGGCCTAGTTTTAATGAATTTCATAGAAAACCCTAAGAAAGTTAATTCGTTTAAGATTAATTAAGATTTATGCTGTCTTTTAGTGTGACCAAAGTGGTTTATTTTTGTGAATAACAAGATACCTGGCACTAAAAAGTAGGGTACTTTTTTGTAGTAGATTTTTAAGATGGAATAAAATAAAGAATAAATTGGATTGAAGTTTATAAAAATTATAAAATAATACCTTAAAATAGTATTATTTTATTTTATTATATAATACACTGGAAAAATGTCATATTTTTAGAAAAAGAAGATCAATTTCAAGGAACTTTAGGTAAGAATAGAAGAATGATTCAAGAATTTGATAATTTTCTTTGAAAACTGTCTTTTAGTGTGACCAAAACGGATTACTTTCATAAACAATGAGATACTCGGTACTTAAAAAGTAGGGATTTCTTTGAATTCTTTTAGAATTGGTATTTTAAGAAGACCTTTTGCTTTAAAAGGCTTTTAAAAATAAAAAATTTATTAAAAATTGATTTAAACTTGATAAAAAATGTAAATCATAATTTTTTTTTATAGAAAATTCACTAAAATCCTCAAAAAAAGTCATCTTAAAGGACTGCCTCATTAAAATCTTAAAAAAAATTGCAAAAATGAAGCGATATCCTTGAGAGACGCCCCAAAAACAGTGCCATCTCTAGAAAAGCCTCAGAAGAAGCATCCTGCCTGAGGCCTGTGTTGTTGTTGCTTTACTTTTGTTGTTGTTGTAGTTGTTGTTGTAGAATTAGCTTCCATAAATCGAGTTTAGGCGGAGGCCCGGGGCGGTGGGGGGGCACTGGGCTTGTGAATGGCGGAAAATTAACTTAATTAACCGTTTGACTTGAACGAATTGGCCCAAATTGGCTCAGGTGGAGGCCCAAACACACACACACACACACACATCCTGACATCCTTCGCGGGGGACACAGATACTGGTACTTACCTGCTCTGTGAGCAGACCATTGGGACAGTCTTTCAGGAAGCCTTTGTGCCTTTTGTTGCGAATATTTGTGGGAAAAATATTTATTTTTAAAAAAATTGTTAGGTTTTGGATTAAAAAAAAAAGAGAAAAAAAAATATTGAGTTAATCCGCAGGTGGCAGGTGGCAGGTGGCAGGTCGACTCACCATTGACGTATTTCTTTCTCTGTGACTGAAAGCGAAAACAAACAGAAGGGGAAATCGAAGTGGATTACATTTTGATTCGCTTTTTGAAATATTTACAAGGTGCGAGGGGATTATTTCTCTCCGAGAGGCTCTTCCTCTCCAAATATTTATGCCAACAGCACAAAGTTTCATTTTTTTTTTATTTTTATTTTTATTTTTGTGTACAGTGCGTTTTTGGGGAAATATTTATGAAAAAGCCATAAAAGCTCCTAAGCTCTTCCCTCTTAATTGCAAATTTTTGTTTAGTTTTTAAGGAAAATGATTTTTCCGGGCTTCCAATCTGAATTGGAATTCGGTGGGAAAATCTCATGAAATTATCGACTGAATTATTCATTCAGTATTGATTGGCGTTCGGTTAAGGGGGGGGACCACTTCATCACTCCTGCTTATGGCTGTCTCTCTCTCTATGGCTCCTTGTCCATCTCTTTCTCTTCTTTTTTCCCATTTTTTTCTCATCTCAAATGCAAAAATCCAACTCGAAGTCGAACTCGAGTCGAACCTAGAACCTCCATCAGTTTCAGTTCTAAATTATCTCTCTCTCTCTCTCTCTTTATAGATCTCCCCTCTCTTTCTAGTTTTTCCCATAATTTCCCAACTATCTCTCTTTTCTTTGTGAAACAATTTTCTTTGTTTTTCTCCCAAAACATAAAATGTTGCCGTTGGCCTAATGGCCGCTTACCAAACGTTTAAATGTCCACCTCTGACCCCCCCCTCCCATCTGGAGACGCCCCTGGGAGTCCTTAGCAGGCCCAGGATCCGTGTGAATGCTCCACATGTCCTCGAGCCCCGAAAAAGGACACTGACCAGAAAGAGCAACAAAAAAAAAAAAATAATAAAAACATAAATTTACGCAAAATTACACACATTAGAGGGGGAGAGGGGGAGGGTGGAGTGGGGAGTGGGGAGGGGTGCAGTGCCCCTTTGGTGGTCAATGGCCCACAATTTGGAGGAGGTGGGGGGGTGACACCATCCACTGTCCCCCCAGGGGAGTCGGAGAATCAGAGAATTGGAGAGAATTGAAACTGCAGTCTCAAAAATATCATCTGAGGCTTAAACTGAGAATAATTATTTTTTAAACTATTTTTAATATAAAAAAAATTAAGATTAAAAATTAAAAATTAAGTTTTTTTTTTATAAAAGTGTCAATAAAGACAAAAGACTTAAAAATAAATGACTAAAGGATTTATATTTAAATTAAAATTATGATCCTGGAACTAAATAAAAATTATAAATAATAATTGGTATATTTTTAATAAATATTATGAGTAAAAAAAAGTATTAATTTTTAGAAGAAGTATGAGTATCGGGTATGAATATTCTTAGAAAAAAAGCGAAAAATCCTCAAGGATCTCAAGGATTAGAGCTTCTAAAAACCATATTGTAAGAAAATGAAAGAAAAAAAGTAAAATTATCAGCTAAAAATAATTAAAAAAAAGTAAAATCTAAGAATTTAAAATTAAAAGTTAGTTTGGGGCATAACTTAATAATTTTTAAACAAAAAATGGGACTATTTTCCACTAAAAGAATAAAAAAAAAAGAGTCCTTTGCTTGTTTCGAACCTCAAAGCACCAAAAAAGTATGCTACACATTTTATAAGCAGACTTTGTAACCACATCCCCCCTAAAAAGGATTCATTTTTCATTTTGATTAGCCGACTGGCGTGGAAAAGGACTCGCAGTGGCATTTGCATTTTAATTAGCCGCAAATGGGAGGGTCCTTTGAGGCAGTTAGTGGGTGAGTGAGGGCCCCCCCTTGCAGACTCCAACCAGGGATATCTCTTTCCTTTTTTCCGGGCTGTAGCCCCAAAGGGAATGTCAATCCAATGAAGTCAACAATTGCCAGTGGCAGCAGCAGGAGGAGTCGCATTGATTGGTAATCGATAGCCCCCCCCCCTTAGCCGCCGCCTCTGACGTGTGGCATGTAAAAATATAACGGCATTTACGGGCCAGCTTTGTGTGAGTTTCTTTCTTCTTTTTTTTTGTGGCACTGTGGCACTTTGTTGGGCTGCCAGAGTTGCCAGAGTTGCCTGTATTGATTCGTAAATAAAGCGCATATTGCTCATACGACTTGTTGCCGTCAAGAGTTGCCCTGCCTTGCCCCTAAAGGGGGGGCTGCCATTCAACCAAAATAGCAAGAGTCACTCTGTCAGTCCACAGTCGGGATGGAAAATTGCGGATCAGGAAGATGTCTGCCCCTCGCCCATCTTAACCCATGATGACCATGTATAACATATTCATTCCGTTGTGCCCCCTGCCCCCTGCCACTCCCCCTGCCTCGCATGTTCGAAAATAAAATGCATTTTTCATGCATTTCGATTTAAATTCTCGATTTAATGGCATTTGTGGCACTTTCCCCCCTTCCTCCTCTTGATTTATGGAATGGATTCCTGGAATGGTATTCCTGGAATTCCCTGGAATACCTCTTCCAATTCCTTTTGGAGAAAATTCCACAAACAAATGAGCTTAAAAATATAAGCTTAAATATTTATTTTTATTTATTTTTTGTTACAAGTTTTCAAAGCATTTCCCATAAAGCGCATTTCCCAAATCGGCTTAAAAAATAATCTAGTTTGTTTTTGATTTCGAACCCCCAAGGCAGGGACTTTTATTTTTTTGTTTTTTATTTTTAATTCCTGTTTAAATACACAAAGTTTTGCCTTTTGGATTTATTATTTTTGAAATTTTTTTGGTTTTAAAATTTAAGGAAAAGTTTAGAGATTGGAAGGAAAAAAGGTAAATATTTTAGATCATTTTTAAAACCTTTTTTTTAAACTCAACTGTGTTTGTTTCTAAAAAAAAGTAAAGTAAAAAAGTGAAATATTTATTTAAAATAATGTTTGGGTTACTAATTTGCTATTTTTTGTTTCATTTTTATACAAAGATTTAAGGAAAATTTGAAAAGTAATATTATATGATTTAATACATAATTAAATAATAGTTTTTTAGACTAAGTTTCAAACTAAGATGTAAAAAGTAAGAAAAAAAGTAAGAAAAAATATATTTTAGCTGGAAAAGAATTAAATTTCAACTTTGAAATAGAAAAATATAATATTTAAGGCTAAATTATTTAGAAAAAATTTATAAAATTTATTTTTAATTTTAATTTATTAATTTATATTTTTAAAAAATGTTGATTTTCATAAAAAAGTGAAAAATATTAGTAATTTCAACAAAAAAAAATTAACATGTGTTCGAAAAAGGCAACTATTTTTTATTATTTAAAAAAATATATATTTTTTATACATTTTTTTTTGTAAACCTAAAACCTAAAAAAACCATAAAAAAACCAAATCAAAACCTTTTTTTTTTAAGTTAAGAGCTTACTTTTCTAATTCTGAAAAAGTCTAAAAGCCTAAAAGTCTTAAAACCTTAAAAAATAAACCTCAAAACCCTTAATTTTCCAGAGTGAATGCCTATTTGAAAACCTTTCCCTCAAACCCCCCCAAAACAAACCCAAAAACTGTGCCATTTCCAATTAAATTTTCTAATTCCAAGGCCACAATGCGGGGGGCTACCCTGATTCAGGGCCACCCCAGGCTGGTCCCTACATATAAAGTCCCTGGATGGAATCCCCGAAATCCCAGCTCCCTGGACGCAACACTTTGGGGATTTGCATTTTATTGAAGGCGACTGTAACGCTGGACTAAGCCGGGCCTAATCGGGCCCCAGTTTGTTTATTTATTTATTGGAATGGTGCTGCCACTATTGGCAGAGGGGCTAAGGGAGAGGGGCTAAGGGGGCCAAGTTTAATGTCCAGTTGATTGGCATGTCAATGGACAGGACAAATATTGACCCAGGCTGGCGGAAATTGCTCATACGTCCCGTTGTCCGATGTCCCCCATTGGCAATAAATAGAGTCCTTAGCCGATTCATTTTGGCCAAGTTAGCAGCTGGCTGGCCAGGGAGGAAGTGCAGCAAGCTCGTGGAGGATTACAGTTATTGGATTGCATATTTGAAAAGGTCAGAGAGAGGGAGAGAGAGGAGTAAGAGAGAGAGAGAGAGAGTCGGAGAAAGACAAACAAGTTAAAGTAAAAGCCATTAAAAAACGGTGAAAACTTTGGCAGCAATCTGTCAACACTTTCTGCCCCCATTCCTCCGCCCGGCCAGGTGCCCGCAAATGCCCAACGGTAATTATTTATATAGCCCTGGCCCCTTGGTCCTAGGTCCGCCCCTGGACCACCACAGAATAAGAAAAGGGGCGAAGAGAGAGAAACAAAGAAAAAAAAAAAAAAAACCAAGCAATTAGTCACAAAGTTTGGGAGACTCTCGAAAAGTTTCTGACTTGCATTTTTAAGAAGCCAGCGGCGAATGGGCGGAAAAGGGAAGACGGAAAACGAGAGTAACGGGACAAGAACTGGCTAAGTTAATGTAATGCCTTGCTTAACGGTAAACCAGCTCAGGAATTTCCTGATGGATAAGGCAAGCAGAGAGAGAGAGAAAGAGAGGGAGAGAAAAGGGTGTAACTAATAGTAACGGTTAACACAAAAGAAAAAGGGAAAGAAAAGGAAAAAGAAAAAGGCAAGGAAGGAAGGGGAGAAAAGGGTAGAAAAAGGACCAAAACAACAACAGGTAACCCCGAAACATTTTGGGGGCAACCCTAACTGTAAACTTTAAGCTAAAACTGCAACTGTTAAGGCAACGGTAAAGGTAAACCTAACGGCAAAGGTAACTACCGACAGTAAAACTGGCAGACAAAGCCACCTCGCTTAGAAACCAAGGGTTGCCGTACAAAAAAAACATCTAAAAGCCAGAACAGAGCCATGAAACACTTCAAAGGGGGGGACACCACTCCAAAACACTCTATAATATTCATAAAAGCTTTTAAACTTGGTCTCTAAATTAACTCGATTACTTTTATTTCATTTAAAATTAAGTTATAGAGGTTATTAGGGGGGGGATTATTTTTAGGGAAATTATAGAGGGCGCTAGTGGGTTTAAAGAACTAGTTAGTTGGTAGTTAGTTGAGAGCTAAGGGATATAGGGGCTATTTTGAGGGAAATTGTGTTATAGAGGGCGCTAGTTGGACTAGAGCTAAGGGATATAGGGACTATCTTTGGGGAAATTGTGTTATAGAGGGCGCTAGTGGGCTTAGAGAACTACTTGGTTTGGAGAGCACGGTAGATTTAGATAAAGACTTTGAAAAGGTATACTCGTATATCTTTAAAAATCTACTAGGCATCTAATAATCCCCATAAGCCTTTTCTAAAGACTCTGGCTTAAAAAGCTGGTAAGCTTTCTTTATAAAAAGTATTTCTTGATAATATTATGATCCAATAATCCCCATAGGCCTCTCCTATAAGCCCTACTACTTATTACTTGAGAATCTTACTATTATATACTATAGTACCATATACTATATATACTTTAGTACTAAAGTACCATCTTATAGTGCTAGACTAGTATAGATAGTATACATAGATAGATGGTAGAGATGGTAAAGGGACTAATATATTTTTATCCAATAATCCCCATAAACCTCTCCTATGAGCTCCTAAAAATATTCTATTTTAATCTAAAAATAAGTATAATTAGTATAAAAGTATAAAAAACTACCTAAGCATTTTAAATATAAAATATTTCTTGATAATATTATGATCTACAAAAAGTCTACTGCTTTAAAAACTAATATTTTAACTTAAAAAGCTTACTAATATTTTTTTGAATAGATATTTCTTATATAGATTGATTAATTTTGATCCAATAATCCTTACTAAGCCTTCTTATAATTAATAATTAACAATTAATATTTAAAATATTTCAATAATATTTCTCAACCTCTTTTATAGAAAAAGCCTTTAAATTTCATAAAACTCTCCTAAAAAATATGTGAAAAGCTTATAAAGATTCAATTTCAAATCCCTGGCAATTACGATTTTTTTATTTTTTAATAAAAAAAAATTAACACCCATTGCCACTTCATATCTTCCCCAATCCATAGTTGCTCCAGCTCCGTTTTCGTTTCAGTTTCCGTTTCCGGCTCTGTGGCTCAGCTGTTCAGTGACTTTATTGGCTTCATTTTGACGGATGAGTCAGTTACAGAATTTGTATTTCATTTTCATTGAAACACACACCCCCCCTGCACACACACACCTCTCCTCTCCTTTCCTCTCCTTGTTGATGAACAAGTTCTGTGAAAACACTTTTGAATTATGCATTTATCTGGCAGATAGAAAGATACAAAGATACATAGAGGTGGGAGAGGGCGAGAGGGCGAGGCAGGCAGTGTCTGCATCTTTCCGTATTTTGATTGATGCTGCTTCTTCTTCTTCTTCTTCTTGAAAACAAAACAAATCAAAATGAGAAAATGCCAATCGAGGTAAAACGGTATCTCTCTCACTCTCTCTCTCTCTCAGTGTGGCAGGCGGGGAGAAAAACAAACAAATAAATAAATAAGGAAACGGAATTATTACAAAGTAAATCACTGAAGGGAGGAGGAGCGGAGGAGCAGACTGGGACTAGTATAGGGATTGGTATTGGGATGAATGGAAAAATAATAAAATACCAGACAGATAGACAGACAGACAGACGATGGAATTGATATAGTAAGTTTATTAAAAAAAGGAGGGGGGGAAATGGGAAAAGTGAGAGGGAAAACAGGTTAAACGATGCAATTACATAGTTGCCTTTATTGAAATGCTTCTCATGGACGCCCGTCTGAACGAAAATCATAAATTCGAGTGGGATTTCAGGGGGCAGTCCAATCGGGGATTACACACAAATCCAACGGTATTTGTTCTCATTTTCATAAATAATTGTCAAGTGTTTTCGGTGAGTATTATTTTTTGAGAGGGATTATGGGAATTTAAGCAAAAGCAGACGAGATAAATCATGTTTATTCTTGATTAGCTTGATAAGCGGTAGATTTTTATCCATTTTTTACTCATTCATGAAATATGAGAACTGTACCCAAAAGCACTGTACTTTTATCTTTTAAATACTAAAATTTAATAAGAAAAAATACCAGAAAACAGACAGGATTAATCGTGTTGGCCTTGACCATCTCATACTCGTTTTTTTTATTAAATATCAGGTATGAGTGCTTATTTAGAAAAGAATATAATAATTTACCCAAAAAGCACTGTACTTTTGTCTTATTAATACTAAAAAATACTGAAAAAATACAAGATAAATCATGTTTATTCTTGATTATCTGGTTTCTGGAACTTATTTTCTTTTAAATACTGGGTATAAATGTTTATCCACAAAATAAGAAAACAATTATACAAAATATTGTACTTTTGTCTTATTAATACTAAAAATGACTAAAAATACCGGAAAAAGACAAGATGAATCATGTTTAACTTGATTATCGGATATCTGGTACTTATTTTTATTTCAAAACTGGATATAAATTTTTATTTCTGGATATAACTATTTGGACAATAATTCACCAAAAAATCCCTGTACTTTTGTCTCTTTAATACTGAAAATGTTGAAAAATACCAACAAAGAAACAAGATAGAACTTGATACTTTCCTACCCTAATACTAAAAATTCCTAATACTAAAAATGACTTAAAATACCTAGTCTTCCTAGTCTTATTAATACTAAAAATGACTAAAAATACCTTAAAAAGACAAGACAAAACATGTTTGTCTTGAATTTTTATTTATTCCATTCCCCTATTTCGAAAAAAACTGAAATTGTGAAAAACGCACTGTACTTTAGTTTAAAATACCTCCAAAAAAATACCAAAAATCGAAATAATACCACTTCCGTGTGTACTTACAGTATGTGTCCGTTGTTAGGCGATCGATGGTATCCTGTTTCAACTTGGAGCTCTTTTTTCCCATGATGTTCCTCTAGCTGCTCCTCTGGCCGGCGTCTGTTACTTGAATCTCTGTTTTCTGTTTTTTTTCTCTGATTTTGCGATTGACTGTTATGGCCTTTTAGTGGCAAACTTTTTGTTGTTTCGCTGCCAAAGTTCTGATATTTCTATTTTTTTTTTTTATAATACTATATATATTTATGGTTTTGAAAACTTTCGCATAAGTATTTTAATATGCTTTAAAAAAAAAAGGACAAGAAGGACAGGCCGAAATAGGAAAAGTAGATGGACAAAGTTCTCGAAGCACATTTTCTGATATTAAATATTTTTTTAGTATTTTTTTTTGCCCCCCCCCTCGCTATCTGTCCTGGATAGTTTATGAAAAGTTTTCCCCCCACTGGAAACTGCTTAAAACTTTGCCTTTTTTTTTCGAGTAGTCCGAAGGACTTTTGATCCTCGTCGGAGGGGAGAGAGAGATGGAGATGGAGAGTCTCTCCCGCCAGGGACTCATCAATCAAACTCGTATTGGTCAGCTTTCGAGGGGGGTGGGGGGAGGGGGGACTGCCTGTTCAATTAGCCAGAAAAATGTATACCAGAAAAAATACTAAAAATGATAACAAGAACAGAGGGGGGGACCACACTTTTCAGGTCAACTCGCCGCGACTCGACTCGACTCGACTCGAACTTTTCATGACAGTTGGCAACAAAAAAAAAATAGGGGGGGTACTCGTACAAAGGGCAGGGAGGCTGCTAACAAAAGCGCATAAAAAACTTAACCCTGCGAGAGGACACAAAAAAGAAACGGGGGCGGAAGGGGTTAAGTGTGGGTGGCTGCCTTCTGCGGTTGACGCGAGTGGCATAAAAATAAGTTGCCTTTGTGTTTCTGTTTTGTTTTTTTTCTCTACTTTTTTCTCTACTATTCCTGTCTCTGTCGCCTCTGCCCCTCCATAGTGCCATCTCTCTCTGGCTATGAAATAAATTCTGTTAATTTCAGTTGCAGTCCCGCTGAGATGTCGCATGCAAAATATTTCCCATCAAGTGCAGAAACGAAATCAAAACCATTCAATGCCCCAAAGGGAGATGCGTGGGTGAGGAGCAACCCAGAGATAGAGACAGAGCAGGAGCGAGAGAAATGCGAAGAAGGATTGGAATCTGGAAGGGGGATGGAGGGGGAGGGAGGTGGACACATCACATCGCATACGTATTTCGATTCCCAAGGAACTGCTGCTCATCGGCTGCAATCCGGGCTTATCTCTTCCTGGCTTTTGTCCCGACAACTCACAAACCCGATTTCTGTGCTGCTCTGTGCCGAGGGAAGCGTGAATTTATGTCAAGGACATGCAGTTTTAAACAATGACTGTTTCAAGGGTCACCCAAATAGGTGTAGTGGTGCTCCAACTGTCGGGGCATTTAAGTTCCAGGTATCTGTAATCTCCACACACTCTTTAAGTCATTTTTTGGGATTTTTCGAGTATTTCTGAAGGATTATTTTGGCTCTCAACGATTTAGGCACTTTGAGATGGTTTAAGACTTTAATTGGCAGGTGGTGACCCCGATTCTAAACTTGAAATTGGTTGTTTTGAGCAAAGAATGTTCTTAAATCCATTTTTAGCATCAAAATTAAAGAGCTTTGCATTCAAAACTTATATCTTTGCTTAAAAAACAGGAATAAGTATGCTCTGAAGACTGGTGACCCCGATTTTAGACTTGAAATTAGTTGTTTTGGGTTAGAAATGCTCTTAAATCACTTTTAACTATCAAAACAATAGGGTTTTACATTCAAAACATACATGTTTACCCCAAAGAAATCATGTGTTATGTAATTAGTATGCTTGGAAGACTTTTACAACAAGTGGTGACCCCGATTCTATAGAAAAACCTACTTTTTCTTATGATACTTGTTTTTAAATCACTTTGAACTGTCAAAATATAAGTGATATTAATACTAAAACTATATCTATCTAC
Organism: Drosophila monieri; assembly: GCA_035047585.1. Classification (NCBI taxonomy): domain Eukaryota; kingdom Metazoa; phylum Arthropoda; class Insecta; order Diptera; family Drosophilidae; genus Drosophila; species Drosophila monieri. The sequence goes on along the minus strand of JAWNPJ010000061.1, from coordinate 4,125,589 downwards.
TATTCTATCCTATAAAGGCATTAAGCATAATTTCTACCACAATGGTGACCCCGAATTTCATAAAAATGCATGCTTTTTGTATGATAGTTGTATTTAAATCACTTTTAACCATCAAAATATTAGTTATCTAGTTAGTTGTAGCTTTTATTCTATAACAAGTTTGATTTGAAGACTTTTACTTGAAAAGGTGACCCCGATTCAGCAAAAATCTCACTTCTTATAAGCAAGTAGTGTTTAAATCACCTTTTGTCATCAAAATAAAGTCCCTATTAGTACAGCACCCCTACCTTCTACAAAGAAATCAATAAGAATGATTTGGAGACTTGCACAACAAAATGGTGACCCCGATTCGCGTTTGAAACAAACTCTTTGGCTTTTTTTTGTGGAAATTATGTAAAGCCTGGCTTTCTACGGAGACCCCTCGATATGGTGGCCCTCGTCGTGGGGATTTCTTGTTGCTTTTGGCTTTGTTTGTTTACAAAACTGTCGCACACGCCAGTGCATCCCCCCCTGCCACCACCTACGCCCCTGGTGTGAATGTAAATGTTGGCGAGAGTGTCTCTGTGCATCTTCCTCTCTCCATGAGCCATTGGCATTTGCTAACTAAACACGGTTTGTAGCTGTGCAAGTGTGGGGGGTTAGGGTGGATGTTATCATGTCAGGTGTCCCCTATATATACATGAAGGGAGGGGGTGTGTGCCAGGTGTGTGTGTTTTTCTGTATTTGTGTGCGTTTGTCGCAATGTTTCAGTTTCATTCTGTGTGGGTGTTTTTTTTTGCCTTTGGAAGGAGAAACGAGCAGAAATTTGTTCACACTAAAAATATTTTTACGTTTATTTCGTTCACAGCTGGCTGCTAATGCAGTGCCAACGAGTGAGAGAGACAGAGACTGAGAGGGATGCAGATACAAGATACAGTATCTCTTGCCACCAACACCCCCTACAGCCCTGCGCCTCTGTCTTGGCTTGTAACTCGACTCGTTTATCTGTCTCTGAATGTGTGTCTTCTTTTTTTTTTTTGCTCCTCTCTCCTGTGCTTATTTTTTATGCTGCAGTTGTTGTTTCTCCTCCTTCCCCTCCTTCTTATCTCCTCTCTTTTCGTCCTTTCGCTTCTCCGCATCCTTGCGTGTTCATCTCGCGTTTAGCCCGCGAGCATGCAACACTTTTTTCACACCTCCACCCTCCTCGAATCCTCGAAAATAAAACACTTGCCAACAAAAGTGCGAAAGGCATTAAAGAGGACAGGAGGGGGCGTGGAACGGAACGGAATGAAACGGAATGGCCAGGACGAAGTGAAACGCAGCCAAGTTATTCGAATTAAATGGATTGCAAACGATTCCCGAAATGAGGTGCAGGCCACGGAGAGAAATTAGGGGGTGATTCGAGTTCAAAAATAGATTTAAGACTAAAAATAGGGGTTTCTATAGGATGACCCTAGCAAAGGCTATATCTTTCACCTTTTTAAGACAATTCTTTTCAAAATCTCTTCTCTTTTTATGAAAATCTGTGAGGGGAATATTTTGTAGATTTTTTTCATCAATTTCTGGGCGACCCCCTTAAAAAATACAGGGAATCCCCATAAGACCCACTGCCATACCCCGATTGCCATATCTTGGCCGATTTCCATCCGAAATCTTCCATTCTGCATCAAAATCTAGAAACTAATATTTTTTTCGATTTTTTTTCATAATTTTCTGGAGGCCGCCCCTTAAATTTCATAAAATCCCAAAATGATCCCCTACGATGGCTATATCTCCGCCGATTCATGGATTCTCATGATTCTCTATTATTTTATGCAAAAATTTAAAAACGAAATATTTTTTAGATTTTTTGTTAAATTTTCTAGGGGGTCCCCCTTTGAAAATACAGGGAGTCTCTTATGCCACCTAAGGGAGGCTATATCTTTCTCACTTCTCAACCGATTCTTAAGCGGAATATCTTAAATGATTTGTGGTTAGATTTCCCATCATTCTGCATCAAAATCTGAAAACAAAATATTTTTCTGATTTTTTTCAAAATTCTCTGGGGGATCCCCTTCAAAAATACTGGGAAGCCCTATATGTCCCTTAAGGGAAGCTATATCTTTGCCAATATCTACCCGATTCCTATAGGGAATACCTTAAAAGATTCATAGACTAATTCTCTGTCATTTTTCATCGGAATCTGGGAACAAAATATTTTTTAAATTTCCCTTAAAAAATACTGGAAATCCCTCTATGATCCACCAAGATGGCTATATCTCAGCCAATATTTATCCGATTCTCAAGAGGAGTATCTTAAATGATTTGTAGACTGAATATCCACAAATCTGCATTAAAATCTGCTAATGAACTATTTTTTTTTTTTAATTTTTTGTACATTTTTTAAAATTACTCTCCAAAAAATCAGGGAATCCCTACAAGACAAGGAGAAGGCCTTAGTGAAGGCTATAACTCCGCCAATTTGTATCCGATTCTCCATTGGAATGCCTTAAATGATTGGTAGATCGATTTCCTATAAGTCTGCGTAAGAATCGATGAGGAAAGTAGGTTTTAAATATTTTTTCCGCATTTTTGAAGCTGGGAGGTGCAAGGTGGACTCTTTTCCGTTTAAGAAATGCGCATAATTTGGGAAAGAGTTTGCTCTCTCTAGGCTCTTTCTGTTGAGGAAAAGTGGGGAAAAGTGAGGAAAAGTGTGGAAAAGCAATCTGGGATTATTAGATTGTTGAAAATCTTAAATTTTGTTTACTTTGGCGCCGCAGTGCAGGCCAGAAAATGCAAATGAGGGGGGGTGGCCATAAAAAATAGAGTCTAAAAAAGCCGCAGCCCAAACAGCCGTCACTCGTCCTGCCACGTGGGTGAGTGGAGGAGGGGGGTGCAGGGGGGAGGTGGTAAATTAATTTTTACAGCCTCCTGCCATGCCCCACCCCCTTGACAACGCCCCTGGCAATGCGACGAAAGCGATGAATGACAAAAAAAGAGAAAAAAAGAGAAAATGACTCGATGCAAACAATGCAGAAAAATGGAAGACTTCGAGAACCGGCGAAGGATAAAGCCAGGATCAAGAGGGGTGGCCCCAAGGGGGCGGCGATTGCAATCGCCTGAATGTCAGCTTCCACCTTAAGGCGATTGGATTAGGCCGGGCTAAGAGCAGTCGAGTGGCAATGGGAATGCCGCAGAGCAGAAGCGTCATAACCGATCTGACTGAGAGCCCCCCCTCTATCTCTCATAAAAAATTATAAAAACCAAGTCCTGATAGAAGGATCTCTAGTCCAGGATTTGTTCTTCAATTAACGGAATAATTGAGGGGGGGGTGGAGGCCCCCTCTGCACTCCCTCCTAGGGGGTATTACCATTAGAGGTGGATAGAAAAGGACACGCAAGGACTGGTGATTAGGGGGGGATTGTGTGAGTGGGGATGATTGCGGCCATTGATGAATGAGGTCCTTTCGCAGGTCCTTTCGCTGGTCCTTTCGCTGGTCCTTGGAGGTTAAGTCGCGGGGCGGGTGGCGGAGGTGCGTGTATTTTTGTTTACATAATCCTTCCACGTTGTCTCGCTGTCTGTCTCACCTCCCCACTCACTCGCCCTCTCTCTCTCTCTCTGAAGACCGCAAAAACGCAAATTTGGGTCAAGTTTTGTAAGCATAACGGTTGCTTGAGAAACTTTTTTCAAAATTATGAAATATTAGACCCAAAAATGGACAAAAAAAATACTAAAATACCAAAACTAACTAATCGCAGAAAAGTATGCTACAAAAAAAATAAACACTCGATCTCCCTGTTTTTTTTTTTTGTTTTGTTTGCCCGCCAGTTTGTTTGTTTGTTTGTTTATCTTCTTTGTTTCTTTGTTTTTTAACTGTTTTTTTTTTGTGTTTTTTTTATTATTATTTTTTAGTTTATTTTTTATTTTTGTTTTTTAGTATTTTCACTTTTTTTTCTTACTTTTTTGTGTTTCCACCAAAAATTCTTTGTTAACTATTTTTTTTTTATTCCAAAAAAAAAAAGAAAACTTTCAAAAAAAATTAAGAAAATATTTTTTGCAATTTTTTTTGTATTAAAATTTGTTTTTTTTAATGAATTTATTTTGTGTTTTTTTTTTTTTTTTTTGTTAGAGACCGTTGGTAGCGCGTGTTGGCCCTGTTCTTGTAACTTTTTCTTTTTTGGCTTGAAAGCAACGGGGTTTTCCGTCAAGACGAGAGCTGCGATGCGTTTGTTTGGCGGCCAAATCAGCGACTGGAATACGGAATGCGGCTGACTACGGCACGGACTCTACGGGTCTTCTACAAGGGACTCTACACACACACACACACACACTCACACACAGATATGGCAAGAGTATGTGTGTGGGTGTGCTAGAAACTCATGTTTTTTGGTAACACATTCTCAATGGGCGCTCTGGTGAGTTTCAATGTGATTGTGTGGTGTGGTGAGATAGGACTCATAACGGGACTTATGTAACGCACACAGATGCACAGATGCCGTTGCCGCCAAAAACTCACCACACCCCGCCTCCCGCGGCCGCAGGCAACGATGACGAAGGCGCAGGAGAGAGCATGAAACTGAGAGAGTAAGAGCAGAAGAGAACAAGAGAGCTTTCCACCACACACCAAAAGAGAGAGAGAGAGCGTGTCGGTGCGTGTCTGCAGCGTGGTGTGCGTGTTGAAGTGCCCGTGTGTGCGTGTTAAAAGCTGCAAGAACTGACGGAAGCAGAGGACCATCGCTGCCGAAGCCCAAAAGAAATCCCGAAATGGAGCACCGCTGGCTGCCAGATGAATGATTTTTTGGAAAAGCCACCAGGAGTTGGAACTTTGCGAAAAACGCGAATAAAAAAAGTGGCCAGGAGCAAGCGATAGGGACAATAAAAGGGAAGATAAACAAGAGGCAACCCGAAACGAAGAGAACTAAAAGGAGCAGTCTCCACAGGGCAAAGAGGGGGGGAAGCCTTCGACAATTACCAAAACTGGCAACGGCTCTTAGATAAGAGCCAGAGCCAGCTGGAGGTGGGGGAGTGGGAGTGGGAGTGGGAGGGGGGCTGAGGCAAGCAGTCGAACCAAAACTGGGACAATCAGCCAAGCAGTTAGCGATAAATTTATACCACTGCCCCCCCTAGTCTTCATTATGGCACACAGGGGGCAGGGGGTACTCCCAGGGGATTTCGAAAAAAAATATAAAGTTCACTCGCAAGACTCGCAGCTCCAGAGGTTCTTCAGAGACTTTAACTAGATTTTTATAAAAATATAATAAATATTAATAAAATTTAATACTTTTAATCATAATTTTATGCTTAAAATACTAAATAATACTGTACTTAATACATTAAAGTTCAGAGAAGCTCCTTGCTTTAGATTTCCCAACTTTAGAGCCAAAAATATTCAATAAAAAATAGGAAAAAGGTCTTATTTTTTATAAAAAATAAGTTTAAAAATTGTTTAGAAAAGATTTTAAGAAATAAAGTCGAAAACTTCAAGCTTAGAACTTTAAATAGAGGGAATTTTAAACAGAAATCTGACTTTTTTAATAAAAAATACTAATACTCAGGCTCGGTTTAGTTTAAAATAATACTTTTTCTACAAAAAAATACTAAATTTTTTATCTTTTTTAATCAAAATGATAATTTTTCTAAAAAAAATACTAAAATTCTATTCTTAGATATTTTGTTATTATTTTATTTCATATCTTCTATATGTTATAATACCTTTTTTTATTTTTTATTATTATTTCTTAACATTTTCTCCTAAAAAATAAATAACTACTTAAAACCAAGCCCTATTTTTTATATTTTTTATACCCAGAGGCCATCTATTACCTTATCTTTATTAACTTTTTAATGAGGAAAGTATGTGAGTTGATGATTCACAAAAAAAAAAAAAAACTAAACTATATAGGGAGATGGTATTTTTTCCCGGCAGGACTCAGGAATTGTTTTGGGCCTAGGGGTGTTCATATTTTTAATGAAATCTTACAAAAATTATAACTTTTTAAAGGTTAAAAAATAAAGGGAAATAAATAAAAAAAAAATAAAGATAGTTTCTAACATAAAGACAGTTACTTTCTTCGTCCTTTTTCTTACTTATTTTTGCTAAAAACCTTGCTTATTTCAAGGCAAAAAATTAAATATTATATTTAAGTATTAAATCATAGTTTAAAACATATTTTTTTTAAGAGATAATAGAATAATTAGAAAGTCCCTGCAATAGACGCACCTCAAGAGAAAGCCCCTTGCCCTGCGACCTTCCTAAGGCCTCCCCCACCCCCAGGCACCTCCCAACAAGCCTCCCAGACCCTACCACCCCACCACCCCCCCCCTTTCGGAGATCCAACAATCCAGCAAACAAACAAACAAACAAATACATGGCATAACACGATAATAATAAAAATACAAACATTTGCCATTGCGTGTCCCTCAATGACGTAACCCCCCCTGGAAAAAGGGGATAGACAAAGACAGTCCATGATGCGCGGGGAGGGTTGGGTTGGGGGGTGGGGGATGGGGCTAACGTACGGGGAGTGGGAGGGTCTATATGGCCACCGAAACCACATCCAAGTGGGTGGCTTCCAATTGCGTTTGCTCGGCGGGAAATTTACATTTTTCTATGCGAGGACAGTGCGTTACATTATTGTAGGTCTATCTCAGAGATTTCTATTTTGAACTTGAATAATTATTTTTAAAGACATTCAAGGCTAAAATGATTTACTTTTTATATTTTTTGTAAGATTTTACTCAACTTTATTTTCAAAAACTTAAAAAACTAACCTAATTCTTCTAAAATCTAATTTTGAAAATTTTTCAATTTATTTGATAGAAGTTTAAGCTAAAAAAAACCTTCAATTTTGGTCTAAAAACTTAATTTTTGGTTTTATTTTGTTGGAAGATTTATACCAAAATTTGTCAAAAACTTCAAAAACTTAAAAAAATTCTTTAAATAAATAAGTATTGAAATTTTCTATAATTTCTTGCTTAAATTTTGAATAAAAAAAACATTAATCTAAGAAAAAACTTAATTCTGACTAGTTTTTGTTTCAAAATTCTAGAAAAATACAGTTCAAAAACTCAAAAAACTATCCAAAAATATAGTTTTAAAAAGAAATTATAATTTTATTTATTTTTTTTACTAGAATTTCTTTAAAAAAACAATAAAAATGTGCACTTTTGCCCTAAAAACTCAAATCTGACTAAATTTTGTCAAAAAAAATTATAAAAAAATAATTCTAAAATAATCTAGATTTAAAAACTTAATTTTTAGATTTTTTTCACTATAATTTATAAAAAATAGAGTAAAACTAAACTAAAAAAGAATAAAACTAAAATAAATAAAAATAAACCTCTTATTCCCCCCCTAAGCTCCCCTCTTAAATCTCAGACAAAGAACTCAACAAATCAGACCTACAGCATGACCCGCACTGTACCTGATGTGCTGATATACATCCCGTTGGCACTGTTGTTGCTCCGCGCCCGTTAATTGCCCAGCCAGTGGCCGCCGCATCAGTTTTTATGGCCCTCCCGAGGACCGTGAGGTGTTAATTTTTTTTCTGCCCTTTTTTCTTAACTGGAAAAGAGAGAGATGGAGAGATGGCTAATGGGAGAGGAGGTTGGGTCCATAAAAGATAACTCTTTCTGGGAGGGAGGTCTATACAGTCTATAGAGTGTGTCTGGAGTGTGGGTGTGATTTGTGTGTTTATCCATTCCGATGGAAAGGGGAAATTTATCAAAATCCGAAAGTAAATCCAAATAATTTCCAGCTGCAATTAGCCAAAAGCGAACTTTTCCAGCGACTCTCCGAGTCTGACTGACTGACTGAGTGACTCGATGTTTGTTTTTACTTTTGTTTGTTTTGTTATGAAATTTCCCAAATTTCCCCCTCCACACCGCTTAAAACTTGTTCAAATGGAAATGGAAAATCGGATATTATGGTATGGGTATATATTTCGCAGATCCTATAGTCTATATGTCCAAAAACTAGAGTGCAGTGAGAAAAACTCTGGAAGGAAAACTCTGGGGCCATCAATCAAATTTCGCTTTTTGTTCTGCTTTTTGTAATTTTTCCATCCGGGTTTTCTATTTGCTTTTCTTCCTCTTCTCATTTGGTACTCGGTAGTGTCGGGGATTCGGGGTACAATGGTGCGGACGGGGGATTTGGATCAAGGAAGTCTAGAAAAGGATATTTAAGAGGACTTTTTAAAAGGAAAAACTATAAATAATAATTTGAAATTAATTATTTCCCTAAAAAAATACCTATTTTTATTCATCTAGAACTTCCAATCCATCTCTTCTGGAAAGGAATTTTTGGAAAGGGAATTTTTAGATCAAGAAAATATACAATAGACTATTTAAGAGGACTAAAAACTATAGATTTTCCTTAAAAAATAATAATTTCCCTAAAAAATCCCTATTTTTATTCATCTATTACTTCCATTTGTTTGTTTCAACTTTCAGTAACTTTTCCCAGATATAATTCTAGTATTTTTTGGTATATTATTTGGAAAGTGAGTTTTTAGATTAAGAAACTATGATTTTTTAAATTTAAACCATAGATATTAATATAACAATTTTTAATTTTTTAATAAAAAACTATAAATAAATAAAAAAAAACAATTTATTCATTTCCATTTCATAAACATTTCATAATCTCAGATATATGAATAGATATAGTACCTATATAGGTAGAAAAAAGTAGTATCTATACTAAAAAAAATAACATTATTATATAATATAAAATAATAATTACATAAAATAATTAACATTAAAATAAAACATGAAGAAATCCCCACTTCCATTCATCCCTTGTCCCCAAAATCTCTTCTCCTCTCTACTCCACCTCCAAGTACCAGGTATTCGCATTCGAGATCCTCTCTGAGAGTCAATAATACTTTTTTTTTGTGTCGCTAGTCTCTCCGATTGCGTCAGAGAACTTAATTTTAAAGTTCCTACTTCCTACCCTCCCCAAAAAAAAAAGAAGAAAACCTCCCAAGATTCAACGATAAAAACGCCAAAAAAAAGAAAGAAAAAAGAGAAGAAGGAGGAGGAAATAAATGGGGAGGACACGAGGAAGACATTGCCGAGTTGTCGTAAGCGCTGACTAATCAGCGTCATTATCAAAAAAGCCACAAAAGCAGCGCAAAATACAACGGGATGGGTGGCGTTCCAGAAGCTCTCTTCTCTCTCAAAGGTGGGAGAGGGGGAGAGGGCTGACAAAAGCAAGAAAAAAAGAAAGAGAAAACGGGCGGCAACATTTTGTGATTATCATTGAGGGGCGAAAGTGCTTTTTAATGTCGCCAAGCATTTTAAATAATTAGCTAAAGCGGGGATGTAATGTTGTAATGCTCTAAAATCCACTCCCTCCCTTTTTTCTTGTTTTTAAGGGGGGGGGGAGAGACTCCATTTGTAATTAGCGCCTGGGACTTGGACTAGATTCATGTTTTATCTTGTCGGCTTCTTGGAGAAGATGATCTTGTGCTGCCAGCGAGAAAGGTGGCAACCCTGGCATGTACCGTTTTATGGCTTATACGCCATGTTGCCCCTTTCTCTCTCTCTCTCTCTTTATGCCTCCATCCTGTGGTGGCCAAAAAAAATTAATTTATGTTTTGAGGCGGTGGTGGTGGTGGTGGGGGGTGTCGAGGGGGTGGTTCCGGAGCTAAGCATAAAAATGCCATTACCACAACAAAACCAGAAAAAAAAAAATAATAATAAATAAATTCATTAACATAAAACACGAAGAGGTATGGAGTGCCAAGGGGGGCCCAGTGGGAGGGGAGGGGAGGGGACTTCAAGGAGAAATGCGTGACGGAAGCCAGGACTCGCTCGTTACCTGCCTGGAGATTATCATCAGCGGATTGTTATTGTTTTCGGGATTTTCATTCTTCCTCCTCTTCTCTCTCTCCCTCTCCTTTATTTTTTTTTTGGATAGCATCGTTAGCACACTACCCCCTCATAAAGCACCCCACCCCTCCCTCCAGTCATTTGCATAATTTGGCGAGGGAGGGAGGGAGGGAAGGGAGGCAGCCCTCGAGTCCTTTCATCGATGACGACGGCGGCAATGTTTTCAAATATTTTGAGGGGAGGACAAGGGGAAGGGGTGGCTCAATTATGACCCCCAGTGTGTGGCAAAGGGGTTAAAGCACTTTCATGCCTCATCAACGCACTTTTACGCTCAACGCCCGCCGTCAACTTTTATTAATTGAGTTTTGTGTAAAGGGGGACGAAGGGATAGGGATAGGGATGCGGAAAAGGATAAAGGACAAGAGGACAACAGGAGAGAAGGACAACAGGACAAAATGGGCGCCAAGGCATGATGAAGCGGAATTAAAAGCCACCACAAAAGTCAAACAAAAACAGGTGCTTCCACTTTGAAGCAAGAGTTCGATACGCGCTTGAGGTTCTTTTTTTGTTTTTTTAAGATTAAAAAATAAAAAATAAACAAGACTAGGTGCTAAATAATTTATAAAAATGAGAAATAAATAGAATTTTTATATATTTTGTTTTTAAATAGTAAATATTAATAATTAATAGTCTAGGGAGGGTTCAAACTTATTTTTCTAAAAATAATTCTTTAATTTTAGACTTTTTAGGATTATTATGTTTAAATTTATGGCATAACTTAAGGATTTTATTTTAATTTAATAAACTAAATTTAATATATGGTGTTAACCCCTAAATATGGTGTAGAATTCCGCCACTGATTGGCTCGAGAGCCGGCTGGGCCATAAATCAATCGATGCCACTAAATCATTAGCCATAAATGGAATCCCTGCCCCCGATACTCCCCCTCCGCCCTCCCTCCTTTCATTTCAATTTTTGGGAATATTTCTAAGCCCGTGACCCGTGACCCGTGACCCTCAACCCGTGACCCTCAACCCGTGACCCGTGAGTGATTTCATGCGGTAAGGGCATAAAACCCTTAACACTTTTCTTGATTGCCCAGCGAGGGGGTAGTGAGTGGCAAGGGGGGGCGGGGAGGGGGTCTAGAGCTCACACATCTCTGGCCGGAAGTGGACAGCCATAAAATATGTGGCAGGAACAGGAGTTGCCTCTGCTGCAACAACAACCGCAACAAAACAAAACTTTAACCAAAACAAACTCTCCCCCTTAGCCCCTCTAGCCCCTCCTGGAGGACGGCGACCAGGACTGCTTATCAATGCCCCATGAAAGTATGCTATGGAATTTGGCAATGCGTGTGTATAAGTGTGTGTGTGTGCATGTGTGTGTGTGTGTGTGGGTATCCTTGTATATCCTTTATCCCCCTTACTATATATATTCATTATGGATGTGCGTGGAGATTTGCGATAGCGACCTGAATTCATAAACAATATTCTACATGAATTGTTGCGCCCTTCGACCCCCACGGCTACCCCACTCCCCTTCCCCCCACCCCCCACCCTCTCAATTGCCTTAGTTTTTATTTATTTTTGTTTTTGTTTTTGTTTCAACAAACGGCTTTCGCTGAGAAAATGTTCAACATTCTGTGGTTCTGTTTGCCGGCAAAGATGCTGATTTTCCCCAAAATTGATTTCTATTTTTTTTTTTTGGATAAATTCCTTAAACTATGAGATTTTTAATAGAAATAAAAAATACAAAAAATACCTGAGATACTTACTGTTTAAAACTTGAATTAAAAATAAAATAAATCTAAAGGGATTAAAAAATATATATTATTAAAAGTTTTATTTTAAAAATTGCTGGAGAATTTTAATTTTAAAATAATAAGTAAAAATAAGTAATAATTAAGTAATTTTAATAAGTAAAAATTAATATTAAATCTTATGAAAAGGCAAAAAAATAAAGAAACCCTTTTTTTTACATTTTTTTTATATAATTATATTTTTTAATTAAAAGAATTTTATTTAAATCCTAAGAATCGATTAAAAACTTGATTTCTTTGATTTTAACATTTTTTGTTTTAATATTTAAATTTAATATTTAATATTTAAAATAATATAATTTTTTAAACTTAAAATTTTAGTAGTTTTTTTATATAAAAAAAAAATAATATCAATTAAGTTTGAAAAATAATATTTTAAGACTAATTTAAAATAAATATTTCTTCAATAATTTTTAAGGCTAAAAAATAATAATATTAAAAAGTATTTAAGACTAATTTAAAATAAATATTTATTTATAAAATTTAAAGTCTAAAAAATAATAATAATAAATATTTTAAGACTAATTTAAAATAGATATTTCTTTTATAATTTTAAATAATTAAAATACAGAAAATTAATTTATTTTATCTTTCTTAAAATTAATATATTTTTTGTCAGTGTTGATATTTAGAGATGTGCAATTTTTTTGTTTTTCTTCTTTTTTTGGGGGGGGAACCCATGCTGGGGGCAGAAATTCCGCACAGACACCTCTGCTCTGGCTGAGATCCTAGGGAGTCCTGGCGGGCCAACCTTGCGCCACTTTATGTAGCAGCACTAATGGCGCTTTATTATTGGTAAAGTTGCCCACGAGTCCCCCCCTTTTGGGGGAGGGGGCAGCTGGCAAGGAGGAAACAGGAGAATCCAAGGCAGCCAATTTATATGGAAATGGATGCGCGGCACATTTTCAATGCGGATTTTCCCGGAGTTGCCCCAAAAAAAAAAAAAGGGGGGGGGATAGGCGAACAAGTGGGGACAAAAATCGATGCCCCCGAGGGGGGGAGTGGGGCATGTGGCAGGGACGGAAATGGGGAATAAAAATAAGAGTCTCAATCGCAGTAACCGAGACAGAGCCTCCAAGATTACTTTGCCTTTTGCGAACGATTTCCACATAGCTTTTGGTTTCATTTTAGTGCTTCTTCTTGTTGGTCTTATTTCAGTGCCACGCCCACCCAAAAAACGCACGCCTACTCGTCCATTGTTCCCAGGTCCCTGGTACTAGTCCCCGACCCTCATATTCCAGCAAATTACGTGGCAAAAGGTCGTAATGCCATGGGTCAGACTCGGGCCTAACGGTCAAATGTTTCTTCTTCAAAAAACAAAAAACGGAAAGCGAAAAAAGAGGAAAACGAATCCCATTCAATGTCCGAAGTAGAGTTTCCAAAAATAGAACCACAAACAGAATTAGAAACAGAAACAGAAGCGGCCCCAGCCAGGCGGCGGAAAAGCCAGCGAGGAAAAGCTGTGATTTTCTGCCCAGAACCAAGTCCTAAGGACTTGTAAGGCCAGAACTAAGGCCAACTATCAGATACTCTATAGTTCTGTCTCTCTGTCTGCAGGTGATGTCTACAGACTATAATATCTCCAATAACTGGCAATATCATGGATATATGTATTCTATCTGCCATATTCCATCATAATTTATTTATTTTTTATGAGATATGAGATATGAGAGATCTGTAGTATCTTTAAGGTCTATGAGATATTATAAAACTATAAGATCTAAGAGATATATAATGTCTATCATATCTAAAAGATGTATAAAGTCTATAAGGTCTACAATATCTTTAAGGTCTATAAGATCTATAGGGTCTATAGGGTCTATAATATCTTTAGGGTCTATAAGGTCTATACGGTGTATAAGTTGTATAAAATCTATAATATCTATATATGTATAAGATCTACAAGGTCTATGAGTTCTATAATATCTATAATATCTATTAGATCTATAATATCTAGATCTAATAGATAGATAATAGATCTAATATCTATAAAATATACAAGATCTATTATATCTTTAAGGTCTTTGAGGTCTAAAAGGTCTATAAGACCTATAAGGTATACAATGTCTACAATATCTAAAATATATATGTATACTATCTACATGTCTATAATATCTATAAGGTCTTCAATATCTATATCTTTAATATCTATAAGATCTAAAGGATCTATAAGGTTCCTATTAGGTCTACCTTATCTATAAGGACCATAAGGTCTATAATATCTATAATATCTATAATATCTGTAAGGTCTTTAAGGTCTATAATACCTATAAGATCTAAAAGAAATAGAATATCTGTAATACTTATAAGATCTATATTATCTAAATGACCAATAAGGTCTATAACATCTATAATATCTTTAACGTCTTTCAGGTCTATAATATCTTTAAGGTCTATAATATCTACAAAATGTATATTTTGTATCTAAAAATGTCTAAAAATATCTAAAAATGTCTATAATATCTACAAATGATCTATAAGGTCTATAATATCTTTAAGGTCTATATATCTATAAAATGTTTATGATCTATAAGGTCTATAAGGTCTATAATATCTATAAAAACTATAAGATCTAAAAGATGTATTATATCTAAAGTATCTACAAAAATTCAAATTCCAATAAAAGTATGTTTTTTTTAAAAGATATTTTTCTATGTAAAAATGTAAAATAATTTAAATTTAACGAACTTTAGTAACATCTATTTTCATATTCTTCCAATTACTTTGGCAAAGGATGTACTTAGGAACCTACATATTAAAGATCTTAGGAACCAAAAGACTAAAAAAATATTTAGGATTAAGAATTTAAACCTCATTACAATAAATCCTTTATTCTAAACACCTTATCTGAGCAACCCTCTTCCTCGTGATAGTTTACTCCTACTCCACTCCTACACTATCTCGGATCTGTCCCAGCGTTTCGAGCCGTACGTTATGCGGCAGCTTCTTAGGCTAGGGCGCTGTACTTATGCAGAGGGAGCCGCGCGAATAAAAAGCTTTATATATCATTTTCATATCAAAGATATAGTATCTCACAATAAAAAGTAATATATAATAGTAATATATAGTATAACTTTTTAATATATATAATGTATATTTTTTATATGTTTTTTATATGTTTTTTTATATATATTTTTGTATGTTTCTACAAACTCAACCAAAAAAGGATCAAGAAATAATTACTGAAAGTGGTCGAAACTATATGAACAAAAATACTAATTATTCCTTTTAGTTTTTCCTTAAGTTTGCTTATTAATTTTAAGCTAAATCTTTAATCTATAATCTTAATTTTAATCTCAGTTTAATCTATAATCTTATCTATATCTTAATCTCATATATATCTTAGTATTATTATTATCTCTTCTATAATATTAATGAGTAAACCTAAAAAAAATAGAAATAAACTGGATAGCCTTGCAACCTTTTTCGACTTCAAGAGTGTTGTGTTGCAAGAAACCAAAAAAAAAAAAATGAAAAAAAAAAAAACAAATTACAGCGCGTACGTGCGTAGATTTAGACCACCAGGCCCACCCCCACCTCCCCTACCATCCACCGTCTTGCCCGCCACCTACCACTTTGCAACCCACGCACCTCTTCGCCCCCTCCCCCGCCCCGGCAGACCCCTCTCCCGCCCACTAGACCCTCAAAATTGGTTTTTCTTTGGCCAGCAAATCGCCAAGGCAGCAAATTTTCCACTCTCCCACCCCCCGCCACCCCCCCGGGCCACTCTATTGATCAAATCAATTACACAATCATGTGGCAAGCTCAGCGGCACGCCTAGCTATTGCCACATTGCCACACCGCCCTTGCCGCACTCCAAGGAGGCACTTGCCACCGCTCCGCTCTGCCACTTGCCACACGACTTTCAATCAAATCAACCGCGCCAGCAATTACCCGCACACGTGCCACGCCCTCGCCCCATCACCGCCCTAAGCCACCACCCCCCTCCCCTCCTCCCTCGCTTCTGGCCAAAACAAATGAAGGTTAAGGCGGAAGGATACAGATCCTTTTCCGTCCGAGAGGCAGACTTTGTTTTTTTTTTTTTCAAAACAAAAGTTTACAGTTTTAAGTTTTATCTTTTTTTTTATTTATTTTTTAATAAATATTTATGAATTAATAATTAAATATTTAAATTTAATATAGATGTAATATATTATTAATTATATATTTTATATTTTTAACATCATGATTCCTTTTAAAAACTAAACTAATTATTTTTACATTTTTGGAATAAAATAACTATTTTACGCAAAAGGCTTCTTTCAACTGTTTTTATATTTAAATATAGGATTAAATTATTAAAATATTAATGAACTAAAGCTAAGGCTTAAGCTTAATAATATTAAGGACATCAAAAACATCTAGAAAATATTATTATTAATATTATAATTAATTCTGAAATAAAGATTTAAAAAAAGTAAACAAACAAATAATCTAAGCACCAAGCCACTTGCTTTTGATTTTAAATTGAAGCTAAATTAAGCAGAGAATTAAAATTAGTCTAATACTAATCTATAATATTAGTGCAAGTATAAAACTTAAAAGTAAAAAAAGTATAAAAAGAAAGTATAAAAGTAAAAAACTTGAACTTGGATGAACTAGAAGTAGAATCTAAAAGATTTATTTAAGTAACTCTTAAAATTATGAAATAGATAATGATCTATAATCTGTATATATTTCATTACCTTATTTATTTAATATTATATTGTATTAGTATTATTATTATTATTTATTTATTTATTTATTTATTTATACAAAGCTAGCTTATAGTCAACAGCGACTAGTGGCCTTCGCCTTATCTCTTAGACAAGACTTTTAGAATAGTTTCAGACTTAATATAGTTAGTAGCGATTAGTGTGTTTGTTATGGATAATCCAGTAGGTACATTGACTAATTGTAGAGTCCTGAGTGTCCTTGTCCAGAGGTCTATAGAGGCAAACGGTTTAAAATTTAGTAGAAAATGTCTGATTTCTTAACGAAGTTGAGTATTATTTGGGAATTGTTTTCGTTGGGATTGGCAAGAGCCAGCATAGGGTTTAAGTTTATTATTATTATTATTATTATATTATTAATAATACTAATAATAATAAATAATAAATAATAAATAATAATAAATAATAATAAATAATAATAATAATAATAATAATAATAATAATAATAATAATTACAATAATAATAATAATAATTACAATAATAATAATAATAATAATAATAATAATAATAATAATAATAATAATAATCATAATAATAATAATAATAATAATAATAATAAAACCCTGAAACATCAAATAGAATTTATGAAAACTTTCCAAGACTTCCAATCCTCTCCCCCTTTTTGACAAAAAAAAACATCATCCAGTCATTGTTTTTGGTTTATTTTCTCTATTTTTTTTTTGTCCATTTTTTGTCACTTTTAGTCCAAAAAGGGGGGGAGTGGGTGGGAAAGTGTTAAATGCATTTTCCGCTTGATTTTCGGTTTCAATTTCGATTCCATGAGCTGCTCTCCAGCGAGGCAGGTGGACTGCATTTCCATTTCCATTTCCGATTTGGGTGCTAGGGGGAGGGGGGTGTGGCACAGTGGCTCAGGTAGGTGGCAGGAGGAGCCACAGGACTTCAAGCCAACACCGGAGTGGCAAGTTTCAATTGAGTGACACTCTGCCGCAATCGACTGTGCCGAAAGTTTTGCGGCAGGTCCTGCAGGACTTGAGGAGCGAAGGGACCATCCATCATGGCTGCAATTTGTAAGGACGATTGGACACTGAAGGATATGGCCAGGAGAGGGGGACAGGGACAGGGACGAGGACGAAATCCTGTTGCATTCTAAAAACTGTCACCGAGCGACAGAGAGGCAGAGGCTTACACGAAGAGGGGGGGCTGCCGTGTCACTCATAAGTTAGTCAGTGTGATCCCCCCCTTTATTAGTACGCCCCTGGCACACTGGCAGGGGGGGTAAGGGGTGCTCATGTGGCTGGAATATCAATTACGCAAATTCCAACTCGAAACCAGCATTCGGAGGAGGAACAAAAGCCAGCCAGGACTCTAATACCCTTGCCGGAGGTCCTTTCAATCCTTTATTTGACTTCAGGCTTCCCTGGGAGAGTCTAGGGTATCTGCTACTTCGATCCTGGCTGGAAAACAAACTTCCCAACTCATTAGGGAACTCATTTGGGGAAATAATTCCAAAATAAATTGCTGCCAACTGTAACTTTTGATCGAGTTCGCTTAAGAGCCTTGCTCCTGCGGGCCAGGACCTCAAAGCCAATGCTAGTTTCAGGATGCAGACGCCAAGGACCAATTGAAATGGATATGCGATGGAGGCATTTTTGAGGAATTCGATTCGGCTTGCAGGATAATTGTTTCCAACTCTGAGTGGCTGGGAAATTGTTTATTGGGAATTAATTAGTCCCTTTTGGGACTTTTTCAAGGGGTTTCTTAGTTCTCAAATAAGGCATTCAATGGTAGAATATTTTTAAAATTTAATAAGTTTTTAAGCTTAATTGTAGATAGATCTTAAATGTTTTTAACTCTTATTTTTAACTATTATGTATTTTTAATAGATTTTCAATTGTTTTTAACTCTGTTAAGGCTCTAGACCTCCAAACTAAGGACTTATAGAGCCTAGTAGGTAACTCCCTCCCCCAAATAATTATTTTTTTTTTTTTGACTTTACATCCTGGCCCTGTCCTTTGTCCCATGTCCTGGCTAGTGCCCTTGTCCTTGCACTTTTGGTTTTCTGTTCCAGTCACCACCAATTATTGATTCGCTTTCGTTTTATTATTTTTTTTTTTTTTGGAGGTTTCTTGGGTCCAGTTTTGGGTTCGAAACCAAACAGTATGGTTTTCCTTTTTTTTCTTTTTGGGTTTTCGGTTCGATTCGATCCAATGGGAGTGGGTTTCCTTCGGTGTCCTTGACTTTTGCCTGGCTCGCACTTTGCAAACACTTTTTGGCAACCTTACTGCCAGCGATTTTCCCCGCTTTTCCTCGCTTTTCCTCGCTCCCCCTCTGTTATTGTTGGCTGACCAAGTTCTGTGAGAGTTTGAAAATAGTTTTCTTTCTTTTTTTTTTATATATTTCTTTTTTTTTTTTTGCACGTTTTGGGCGAGTGACTTCCCTTTGTGTTCTTGTCCGAAAAAATGGCAGTGGAAGTTCCAGCTTAAAGGCGATTCTTACCCTTTGTTTCCTTTGCAGTAAACATTTCATGTTTTTTGTCTATTTTTCTTCATTTTTTTTTCATTCCGAGGCTGTCTATTTTGGAAACTCTGGCCGAAAACCATTACAGAAACAGAATTTCAAATTTTCGGCAAAAAAAAAAAAGAAAAAATAAAGCAACTCAGAGCCACACAGTCTGTGGAAGAAAGCAATGGCCACTGGCGCTACTCTTCTCTATAAACAATCCAATCCCATCGGAGG
Source organism: Drosophila monieri (assembly GCA_035047585.1). Classification (NCBI taxonomy): domain Eukaryota; kingdom Metazoa; phylum Arthropoda; class Insecta; order Diptera; family Drosophilidae; genus Drosophila; species Drosophila monieri. The sequence continues at coordinate 4,106,568 of JAWNPJ010000061.1, read as the reverse complement.
ATAATTGGCCATCTAATAAACATTGACTTTTAATTGGATGAGATAGGGAATAGGGGATGGTAGGGGGTAGTAGGGGATAGTAGGGGATAGTAGGGGATAGTAGGGGATAGTAGGGGATGGTAGGGATGGGCAAGGCCCAACGAAAGAACTTTGATCGCCGACTTTATGGCCTTTATGGCCACAACTTTTCCATTTCGAAACTTAAATGGCCAACAATAAAATTTTAAATCGATTGTTTTATTTGGAAAAAGGCTATTGGGAGTGAGTGTATTGGCAGAGGTGATTATTTTTTATTGAAAGTAAATAGAGTTTGCAAGAGGTACTACGTAGTAGTGGGTTTAAATACTTAATTTTTTATTTTTCTAAATATTAAAAATCAGAAATGTTTAAAAATAAATATGACTTGCAAGGCAAGTAGCTCTTTTTTACTCTCTTTTTGTATTTTTTTATCTTAAATCATTTTATTTGTAATTTTTTTATTCAAAAAACTCAAACTCTTGCTTCAAGTTAGTAGAATTTGGATAAAATTTTGCTTAAAATAGCCTAAACTCTACAAATATTAAGCTATTAGATAACTATTTAATTTTTTTAGTTAGGTTTTAAGACAAAAAAATATAAAAAATTTAAGAATATTATGCAAAATAGTTCCAAAAACTATTCTAGAACAAGCAACTTGTAGGGAAACCTATAACTAAGACATTTTAAGCCAATTAACAATCTAATTAAATTTTTAAATATTTATTTTCTAATATTTCCCAATGCTAGAGCTCTAGAACTCTCTAGGAAGCACACTAGGCGTATACGTAATGGAAAAAATATCACATATTTCCAAACCATAATATTATTATCCTTTTATCCTGTTTAAATATTTCTATTTCCAACAAATACAAAACGAACAAGAGAAACCAGAAGCTATCTCTGGCAGTCACACGCGGCGTATACGTAATATTACGTATACGTATAGTTGTACGCGCCACTGTCCCTTTGCACTTTTCTGAGCTCTGACTTGCAACTTTTTTGGTGTTTTTTTTTGTTGTTGTTGCCGTCTTTCTTTCGTTTGGCCTTTTGGGGTCTTTTTGGTTGCCTTTTCCTCTTTTTTTTTTTATTCCCAAAGACATATGCTGCAGAACTCGTATATAAATTTTTTTTTCTTTGGTGAGTATTTGTTTTTATTTTTTTTTTTTTTTTAAGTTTGAGAGTGTGGTAACTTTATGAATACGCAAGCACACACACTACCACACACACTTCCACACACACACAGGCCCAGTTGTATTAAAAATTTAGCAAAAACTAAAAACGAAACGAAAAGTTTGCAAAAAGTTGCCCTTCGAGCACATGTGTCTCCTGTCCCTCTCTCTCTCTCTCTCTCTCGCTCGCCCCTTCTATCTCCCCCCCCCCTTTGGGGTGGCCTTTATTATTATTTATTTCATTATGTGGGAATGTTTGCCCATTTGGTGTGCCAGATTTTTGTTTCTCTTTCCCTCTTCGTGTTTGTTTGGCCTCTCCTTGCTAATTATTAAGCTCATTCGCAGGCTTTCAATATGCACACGTGGCAGGGTTGCCACCCACACTGGGAGCACAACGATAGGTGGACTTGGGCAACTGTCTCATAAATCTGCCCGCGCATGTGGACAAATTTCCCAGCAAATTCCCACAAAACAAATTCATTTGCCGCCCCAAATGGAGGGGGCGTGGCCATCCCGTAGGCATCATTTGTATTGCATAATTACCTATTTACGTAGGGAATAGGAGTAAGGCCAAGATAGGGGGGGTATAGTTGTGTTAAGGGAAATATTTAGGAAGGCGCTGTTTTGTTCTAATCATCAAAAATCGATTTAAAAGATAAAAATATTTATTATAAGCTAGAACTAGTTGAGAATTTTAAGTTTTTAAGCTTCTTTTTTGGGAATAAATGCTAAAAAAAAAACAATAATTTCATAAAAAAGTACTTTTAGAACTAGAACTAACTAATTAATTCCTTATTTTATAAAAACTGGCTTTTAGTTTCAAAATATTGATCCTTTTAGAAGCAAATTCTAACAAAAAATGAGTAAAAAGTCTCATTAGGCTTACAAAGCCAGAACTACTTGAGAATTATAAAGCCTAATCCTGAGTTTTAAATATTTTTCAGTTTTTAAGCTTCTTCTTTGGGGATAAATGCTAAAAAAGAATGCAGTTTCTTAAAAAAAAGTACTTTTAGAACTAGAACTAACTACTTAATTCCTCATTTGATTAAAAACTGGCTTTTAGTTCCAAAAAACAGATTCATTTTGAAGCAAATTCTGACAAAAAACGAATAAAAAGCCTTTTTCAACTTTCAAAACTAGAACTACTTGAGAATTATACGACATTTTACTTCAAAACTGAAAATAAATGAAAATGAAAACACAATCTTTACCCAAAAACCAGCCACAAAGAAAGGATAATTTTATTCAAATACCAAACTAGCCCACCCCCTTGGAGAGATGACACAGAGAGCAAGGTGTGGAGCGAGTCTGGGCGGGTGGGGGGAGGGGGAGGTGGACAAGTTAATTGCTTAATAGTCGAGACATCAATAAATCAACGAAAAATGCGCGTAAGCATAAAGCAAAAGGCGGCGACGACAACAAAGCAACGCAACAAACGCACAAAAAAGCTGGAGGAGAAAGGGCACGAGAGAGAGAAATGAATGGGGAGTGGGAGGAGTGGGGAGTAACGGCTTCTGACGCGGGTAGCGGCAGGATCAAGGAGGAGGAGGAGTGGCGGGAGTGTTGCGGCTGCCTGCGCAAATGCAAACAGACTGATTGATGGCGGCAAGTGATTTATTTATGTTAATGCGAGAGCGAGCGAGAGGGCCAATAGCCGCGACAGAGGGCCGGAGGGCGATGGGACATCGAAGTGAATCAGTGTTGCCAGCCCAGAACAACAAGGCGACAAGAGGGCCTCTCTTAACCCCAATTTTATTCTGTTTATTGCATTAATAACTTCATTTTGTTCATTTCGTTTGTTTGTTTTTGGAAAAATGGGAGGGATATTTTAAAAAAAGGGGTTCTGGATGAAAAGGACTTTTTTGAAGGTTAAGGGCTATTTGATAGCACTTATGAATAATCTTTAAAGCTAAATAGCTTCAAAACTATACCTATGATTTCTGAAATTCTTGCTTAAAAAGGTTACTACTTGAATAAATTATGATTTAAATAATAAAAATCATTCAAAAAAATTCTTTTTACATATAATACTTCTATAATACTACTTTAATATAAGTATTTCTTCAACGATATTAATTTATTTTAAAGCCTATAGCTTACAGATCTAAAATAGTAATAGATTTTTTAAAACTAAAGCCAAAAACACTAAATTTTAAACAGAAATAGTTGAAAATTAGTTAAAATTAGTTAAAATTGGTGGAAAAAATGCCTTAAAAAAATTCCAGAAGACAAATACTAAGTAGTATAATAATATATAAGTATTATAACTAAAATTAACTATTTATTCCTAACAAAAACACCTTAAAAAAAGCCAAAAACTAATTATAAAAAGAAGCCAATCAAGCAACACTGACTGTAAGCGAGCACTTTGGTATTTTCACCTGCGACATTTGTCGCTGTACGTGATTCGAGCAACGATTAATCAACTTGCGTAGGAGTTGAAGCTCTGACAGGAGTACTGGGTACTGGATACTGGGTAGTAGTGGTGGTAACAGTGGCAGGGGATGAAGTCAGGGGGAGGATGAACTCTGGCACTGGGCGATAACAAAGCACACGCACCAGTGACGATGACATTGGCGAGATGGCGCCGGATAAGCGATCGGATCCGGGCGCATTTTCGCTTATTTATTTATACTGCAAGCCAAAGGCATCGCCCGACTTGAAAAATGCGATGCCAACAGTCATAAGAGCAGTCCTTTCTAGGGATGTGACAATGGAATATAATAATATAATATAATATTATAAAAAAATTAAGAGAAAAAGTTCAATTGAAAAGGGTTAAGGAGGGAGAAACCCTTTCTTCTAAGGAGTAACATTTAAAAGGATTTTATTAAGGAAATTGTTAGGGAAATTAAAGGAAAAAAATCATCGAAAAATATTGGAATTTATTATGCCTTAATGGCATAATAATTTAATTAAAACCATATAAAAAAAAATTTAAAAAAAATCTTAAATGAAAAACTATCGTCACTAATAGGAGGCCCCCATCTCTTGCACCACACGCATTTTTAGAAGCGAGAGAAAGAAGAAAGCAAACGACAATGGGTGAGGGAGAAGGAGGCAAAGGAGGCGACCCAGCCAGGCGACAAGAAAGACATCAAATGAATTTTAATACGCTCCAGGGGAACCTTCAATAATTAATCAGACAAATGGCCAGCGGCATTCGCTTTGTGTGTGCTTCGCTTCAATAATTGATTATTGCGAGAAATGGGCTGCGGAAATGGAAATGAAAATGAAACTGGCAGAAGAAGAAGAAGAAGAAGTTAATTTAATAATAATTCGATACCGATTCGCCAGCGACAACTTTGTCGCCAGTTAGTGAGCGAGTGAGTGAGTGAGTGGGCCATCGCTCTCCGGGAGACGCACGCGGCTTCTGTGCGAGAGAGTGTGTGTGAGTGGCGCCGTTATGACTGCCGCGAAAATCGCTGCAGGAGACAAGCGCCAAAAAAAAAAAAGAGAGAAGAGATGAAAGGCCCAAGGAGCCAAGAGCCGAGAGCTAGAGGGGGGCAGCATGAATAAACATCAATAGGAATTTTATTGTGAAAATATTTGCCGCTGCCGGTGCGGTAGGTCAACAGAGACCAACAACAACAACAACAATTGCAGAAAACTACAAAAGGCAAATAAAATAATAAATCCAAGTTGGGAGCCTGGCAATGACCGCAAACAGTTGGAAAAAGCGAGGACCTTGCTAAATTTATTACTGCGTCCCGAAAAAGTTTAATATATTCGTCTAAATGGTTCAAATATTGAATTTCCATAACCCACCAGCAGGATCTCCCTCTCGGCTTACAAATTGGATGGAAAAATGTGCGGAATTCAAGGACTTGCCTGTCTCCTAACGAGGATTCTTGGAGTCGGTTGCTCATCCCTCCCGAAAGAATCCCGAGGGTCTTCACTTTGTCGCTTTTCTCACAGACTGGACTATATTTTTCTCAGAAATTCCCATTTTGACAGCCAGGTTCCAGGGTTGCCTTTAAGGACAGCCCTTCAAGCGGCAACCCTACAACTTCCAATCGTTTGCTATCGGGACTAGTAGGCCCTGATTTTGGATCCAAAAAGTGTATAAAAGGCGGCCTTCCCTCCGTTCCAAATCATTAGTCGACTGCTCCCCCAACAGTCGACTTCTCACTTTTTATTCCTAATTAAATATTTTATTTTTCTTTTTATTTTTTAATAAAAATAAAAGCCTTGGCTCTTTTATAATCACCTCCAAAGAGTCCAGCTTCCTTATTTTCTCATTTAATTTTCATTTTTTATTTTTAATATTAATCTAAATACTTTGGACTCTCAGTCGAACTTGCAGAAAGTGCCTGGTTGGTCTCTTATATTCTTTTAATTCTAATCTCATTAATGATTAATATTTAATCTTTCTAAACTGTAGCTTATCAATGTGGCACCTATTTAGCTTTTCTTCATCCAAATCCTCGATCAATCTTCTTTGCTGATTTTTTATTAAACTATTTTTTAGTCCGAAGCTCCTACAAATTTATTTATTTTTTTAACTTAAACTCTTTGGACTTTGACTTGAAGAGTTTGGAGCTTGGCTTTTCTTATTTTATTTAATTAATTAATTAAGACTCTAATGTCTTTATATCTAAAATTTATTTTTTTTATTATTTTTTTTTATAAGCCAATGGGTTTCGAGCGACAATCTTTATGCTAGTGGGTTAAAAAGCTGATTTTTTAGTTTGAAAAAGACTAAAAAAATAATAATTATTAAAAACAATTTTTATCTTAAAAATTGGGTGGTCTCTTATTTTCTTATAATTTTTATTTTTTATTAAACAAAGGATCCATGTCGAACGCCTTAACCTTAATTTATTTTTTAATGCAAACCGATTTAAGGATAAATATTTTTCTCTTAAACCTTGGGAATAGTTCATAGTTGTTGTATGTGACCTGCTGCTTTGCTCATATTTTATATAATTATTTTTTATTTTTTAATTTAATTTATTATTTTTTCACTCTTGGTTCTCCAACTCGCTCTCACAAGTTCTTCGCTCTTCTTTTTCTCACTTTCCCTTGTTTTTTATTTTATTTTTTAATTCCGAATGCTCTGGGCTCTACAACTGTAGCGTTCCTGGTCCATTTCGGGTTCTAATTATTTTTTTTATTTTAATCTTCAACTTTTTTTATCTTTCTTGCACTCTCTCCCTAACGTTTCGGCAACTTCAATCTCCTTAAATGGGCGCTACTTCTTTTTTTTTTTAATATTAATCCGAATCTCATTCGGGATACCTTAATTTTTTATTTTTACAATTTTATTTTTATTTTTTACAAATATTTTTTGAAAAGTATGATAATATATTATATAGTATATTATATGAAAGTATATTCATCAGATTCTGGAAGGGAATACCTTAAACGATTCATGGAACAATTTCCCATCACTCTCCATCTTATTTCCCAAAATTCCTAGGGAGTCCAGACGAAGGCCATATCTTTGCCAATTCTCATCCGATTCCCAAGCGGAGTACCTTTTTCGATAGGTGGATCAATTCCCCATCATTCTGCATCAAAATCTGGGAATGGAATATTTTTTAAAATTTTTTCCAAAATTCCTTGAGGTCCCCCTTCAAAAACACCTGGAATGGCCATATACCCTCCCGAAGGCGATAACTCGGCCAATATCCGCCCGATTCTCAAGCGGAATATTACATTTTAATCCACAAGTTTTAATATCGAAATGTTTTTATATAAAATATATCTTGTTTAGCTAATTTTGTATATAGATTCTCAGTCTGCAGGAGTATAGATCATTTTGTGGGTTACTGGATGCAGGATAAGCAGGATTAATCGTCGTCTTGATGCGATGTCCCTGCCATGTCCTCGTTGGTGAAGTAGATGAGCCTGGGATATGTCGATTAGAAGTTACTTGGCGTTCTTTCTGGCGAGTGCTATGAGCATTTGGATGATCTCCGCCCGGAGGCGGCTCAACAGGAGGGGACTGACGCCATTGGGAAGCGACTTCCGGTTCGATCTCCAGGTCCTCCTGATGGAGCTCCGGCTTTTGATACGAATATCCTTCTGAACAGGCTTCTTGGGGGACGATGGTCGTGTCATAGTGAGTAGATGAGTAGAAGAGTAGAAGAAAAGTCCAAAAATTCGAATAATTTAGTAGAAAGATATCCAAAAACTATTTAGATACAAAATATCTGTATAATATCTAATATCTAATATTAAAAATTCCAAATTTTGTTGTTGGCTCTCGCTTTATTGTTCTGGCTTGTATCGCCTCGTTGTGTAGAATGAACTTTGTGGGAAAAAGGGCTTCGGAGTAGGGAAATTTTGACAGGAAGTTCGATTCCATGGACTACTTGGATCGGGGGTCAAGGATTGCTAGATTGGACATCTTTTTGGAAGGAATGGAACTTTTTTAAGGAATTTGTTTATATTTTAGGCATTTTTTGTATAAAGATGACATAATCGTCCTTTGAAAGGGTTTCAAAATGGACTTTTAATCCACTTTCATATAGAAATGGCCATAAAAAATCGAATCTAATAGAGATGGAAAGAATTATATTCCTTTAAAACCGGCTCACTCGGCGTATGAGTAATATTTTTCACAAAATCCATTTTCGTTTAAGAATTCCCGTTTCGGAAAAATGAAAAAAAGAAAAAAAAGGACAAACACTGGATGGTTTCTGTTTGTTTTTCGCTTTGCCTTTTGCGTGACCTTTGGCGTCGCGACGCGTGAACGATGACGTCGCCGCTGGCTCATCTCTCCCGCCCCCCCCACCACCCCCCGCCCGGCTGGCATTTTTTTGCGGGCGCCTCCCCGCCACTGCCCGCCCCCTCTGGCAATAAAATTGATGTCACGTTTTTATGACGCCGTTGATGAGTCGTTATCTTTGATTTCGGCACGCAGGCTCGGCGCGGCTCCATTTCCGTCTCCTCCCCTCGCCCCCTCTCTAGCTGCCCCTCCCCCTCGCCAGTTCCTCTTTGTGTCTTCTCTCTCTTGTCGCGTGTTGTTGTTTTGTGTGTTCGGACACAAGTTTACAAAGCCGCATCCTGGCCCCAGGACCAGGGGCCCAGGAAAGGGGGGTCGGCCTATGGACGGTGTTGGGAAATTTATGACTAAAGAGGTTGGAACTGGGAACTGGAACTGGAAAGTCTAAAAAGTGATTTCTAGTCTACATTTTAGATCATTTTTAAAGAGAAAACTTTTACTTTGGGATTTATTTATGATTTCCCTAAAAGAGTCTTTGAAATTCCCTTATAGTGATTGACAAATTTCCCTTTAATAAAAATTCTTAATAGAAAAAAAAAAGGCCACATAGGAAAGGAGTTTAAAATTCCTTCAGAAGGATATACAAATCCTCCTTAATAGGAAAAATTCTTAATAAATCATAAAAAAAAAAAAAGTTATAAAAAATCCCACATGTAAAATTACTCACAGTGATCTAAAAACACCCCTAATAGATTTTTTTTATATAAAATAATAATAATTATAAAACAAATGGGAAGCTAAGGATTTATTTCAAATGTTCTAAAAAATAAGTTTTAAAAAACTCCCTCAAAGTGATCTAAAAATTATCTCTTAATATAAAGCCTTCATATTAAATAATAATTAATAAAAAATCATTAGTTTAATATTGTTCTAAAAACAGTTCTAAAAAAACCCACACCATAGTGATCTAAAAATTTCCCTTCAAAAACAATCTTCAAATAAAATAATTAAAGGCATAAAGTTAAAAAAAAACTTCCCTACAGCGATCTAAAAATCTCTCCCCTTAACAAAAATTCTTAACACGCCCCTGCATTCATTTTTCTCTCTGTCTTTCCCTTTCGCCCTCCACCCCACCACCCACTTCTTGGCAATTCCCAATTGCGTCAGGTGGTCGCGGTCCTGCGGTCATTATTCTTCTCCCTTCCCCCTTGTCCGCCTCTCCTTTCTCTCTGCTGGCCTTTGTTTTTTTAATTTACGCGCCCAGTTCAATTTGCGCTTTTTGTTTTATCTCCGGCTCATAATTTATTGTCTCGGCCTTTTCTTTTCGGTTTTCGCCAAATTGAAAAAAAAAAAAAAACAGATGCGCTGCTGCCGCCTCTTCTTCTTTTTGTTTTGGAAACAGTTGTTTTTTGTCGTTGTGCCTTTTTTTACGATTTTTTAGGTACTTGACGGAGAGAAGTGGTATAAAATGCAGCAGCCGATAGCCACAGAAGGTAAAACAGATAAACGGTGGGGGAGAGATAGAGAGCCAGAGAGAGAGACTGCCACAGAAAGGACTTCAAGATGGCTGCTTACCGCTTCCTGTTGCTGCTAACTGTACTAGTTCTGGGCGCATTGTCCGCCCGGGCCCAGATCCTGGGGCGGGGGGAGTGCCGCCTGACGGCGATACCCGTTAGGGCGGGCGGGCAGGTGTGCGAGAGGGTCTGCTACCACAGGGGCTACCGCGGCCCGCCCATCATCTGCCGCCCGGTGACGCAGGGGGGCATGGCCAGGGTGTGCGGGGGCGGCTGCTGCCGTACCGGCTATAACTGTTTACGGTTATTGTACGCCTAACGGTACTCCACTATTTAGATCAATTTTTAATTCAATTTTAATAAAAAAAAAAATAATATGAAAAATAAATTTGATTTTTTCCTATAATTCTCAATCGGTTCTGGCGACTTAATGGTTAGACTTTTTGGCTAATATTGATTTTTTTTGGCAAGTTTCTTTAATTTAAATTATATTTATTGATATTTTAATAAATATATATATGTATTTATTTATATACCATGTACTATATAGATATAGATATTTTTAATATTATTTTTTCATAATAAAATAATTAGATCGCCTTATTTCCTTAATTATTGTTTTTAATCTTGTGTCTAAATTTATTTCTTATGATTTTTTTTTTAATTCGAGCAGTTTAGTGTATTAAATTATTTAAATGAATTAGAAAATATGGCTTCCCGGAAGAGACTAAATTATTTACCTTAATTCTTAATTCAAATTTCAATAAATAAAAACATTATAGGAATAATAAATTGTATCCAGAGGTTGTAGCATTAATTAAAAAAGTAGATGCACTTTTAATATTATTTTATTAGTTATTTACGAAAAGAGAAGAAATATCATTTATTTTAATATTTTTTTTCATATTTTTTTTAGCAAACTCGTCGATTATATAAACTTTATGTCAACTTTAAACGACATTAATCAGCATCAAGGTAAGTACATTTTATATTTTAATCTCATTTGCTTTTCAAACTTTGTCTTTTTATGGACAAATTTTAAAATTATGTTTTATAAAAATTATTTACTTAATTATATATTAAATTATATATTAAATTATATATATTATATGCTTTTTATATCTTTTTTGATTGTATTTATGATTGGACGTTAAAAACATAATATTTTACATTTATGTAGGCTCTGATGTAGCTCCGATGTAGCTCTTATGTAGGCTCTGATGTAGCGCTGATGTAGGCTCTGATTTAGCTCTGATGTAGCTCTGATGTAGCCCTTATGTAGGCTCTGATGTAGCGCTGATGTAGGCTCTGATATAGGCTCTGATGTAGCTCTGATGTAGCTCTGATGTAGCTCCGATGTAGCTCTGATGTAGCTCTTCCAAAAGCAATGGTTCTAACAGAGTGACAGAATGGTTCTTGTTATGTTTCTTGGTACTTGGCACAAATCCCCGTATTTCCCAGCACCTATGACAGACCAACCATAGTACCAGTCTAGTAGGTCCATTGGTCCATTACCATCCCCTCTTTACCACTAAGCACCACCAAAACACTCCCCAAAACACCCTCCCAAAAATAAGTAAAAAAAAAACCATGCACGTTTTTGTGTATTTTTGTTTATTTGAAGGATTGTCTTCTTTTGTCCTTAGTCCTTTGTTGGGAAGGGAGGGGGATGTTCCTTCGTCGTTGTTGCTGAGGTGTTCAGGGAAGTGAAATAGCATCCATTTCAACAGGGATACAAAATATATAACACTTGTAGGCTTCTTAACAAAATATATGAGTGTAGCTTCGATCTTTTCGTCCTTAATCGTTAATCGTTCGTGCTTTGTGCATCGTTCTTTTCAACATCTTGAGTGGAAGTTTCCTAAATTAAATGAAATATTATTTTAAATATTTATTAGCCAAGGGACTAACAGGTAGCATACCTTCTCATCCTTCTCCATGGAGCTGTCGTCCACTTGTCCTTGCTGGGCCATCACTTTCATCCTGACAACCAGCTTCTTGTTTTGCTTCAGTCGTTTGCTCGGCGACTGCAGAATCGCCGTCTTGCTCCTGGCGTCGATCCCCTTGTTCTCCTCCGGTGGCTCCGGCTTCTTCACCACTCGATTCACCATTTTTGAGGGGGTGTTGCGCAATATCGCGAATCAAAAATCAATAATCAAGAATCACAATGTTTCAGAGCCAAAAATCACAATAACTTTAATTTTTTTTTTCCGTAAAGGCACCTTTTAATTTTGTTTTTTATTTTAAATAGTTTTAATTATTATTTTGAATTATTATTTTGTTTTAGAGTCGATTGTGGAGCTGGAGCGTCTGTTGTGTTGGGGTTTTGGTTACAGAATGAATGTGGAACGAGCTGGGCATTGAGGCATCAACTTTTTTCTGACAGGTGAGGCGGTTGTTCGATTCCAAGGCCTACTTGGCTCATATCCCAGGACTACTGGGATTTCCCAAAAATTTTAAACCAACAAAACCTTAAAACTAGCTGGAAATGGTGATATTATTCATAAAAAATTAAATTAAATCAAGAAAAGGTTAAAAAAAAATTAATTTGAACAAAAAAAGGGGGGTAGAACCCCAAACCACAATCATAAATCATAAAAAAATAAATGTAAAACTAACAAAGTCTTAAAACTATCAAGAAACAATGATATAAATCCTAAAAAATGAAATTAAATCAAGATAAAGTTAAAAAAAAATTATTTTCAATAAAAAAAAGGGATAGAACCACAGCCCACAATCATAAGTCATAAAAAACAAAATTTTTAAACCAACAAAGTCTTAAAACTAACAAGAAACAATGATATTACTCATAAAAAATAAAATTAAATCAAAAGAAGGCCTTAAAAAAATTAATTTAAACAAAAAAAAGTAGGTAGAACCACAACCCACAATCATAAATCATAAAAAAGTAACAAAAATCCCCTTGTAAGTCCATAATTTACATAATTAGATTTTCATAACAATGATTGGCATTAATTTGACAAAATGGCAAATAAATGTGCAAACTTAATGGAAAAACTTTTAATTGTAAAATGAACGTTTTGCGTATAGTTCCCCCCCTTGACATGGACATGGACATGGACATCCACACCTGGCCATAATCCATTCAGAAATGCCTTTTTTTCGCAACTGTTTTAAATTTTTATTTTCGCTTTTTTCGCTTTCGGAAAATGGACAATGAGGCGTGCAATGAACTGCACACTGGCTTTCGCTAAATTTAACTCAATTATTATGCAATTTGTAGGCATTATGCAGCTGGGATTTAATTATAGACCCGATTTTATTATGTAACTGTCAGGGGCACAGGGTGAGGGGTATGCAGTGGCCGAGGCTGTCCCGGGCATAGCCCCGGGCGCAGTGGCATCCGGTGGGGGACCTCCAGCAGCGCAGGCTCCACTCCTGGCAGAAGGCCTCGCACCGGCAGATCGGGTTGCTCGACCGGCACTCGTACGCTCCACACCTGCCCGATCCGTCCAGAGCTCCACTGATCCCAGATGTTGTGGCAATAATTGCGACTAAAACGGCAACCAGCCATCGAGTCTGTTTATCCATTTTGAGTTGTTTACTTCGGGGAGGCGAGCTTTTTATAGTTTTTGGTTTGGATCAAGGGGGGTTACACTCAAAATAATATTTATTAATAAATATTAATGATTTTTTGTTGGTTAAACATTTTTGGGATAATTTTTAGGCCTGTTTTTTAGGGATTTATGGGTTTTCTAGAAGCTTACTTCTGGTATTATTCCTTAAATTTATTTTATTTTTATAACTTAAATGTTTAATAAATTATTTTACATAAATGAATTATAACTTTATTAAAATTATACCATTAAAAGTGGTATTCCACCTATTTAATATTCAAAAATATATATTTTTTAAAGAATTTGGGGAGAAAATGGTTATATTTCTCAAAGAAATCTATTAAATTAGCACTCTCTATATTTCTTACAAGAAAATAATAAAAAATTGTACAATTTTAAATTAAAGAATAATTAAAATTATATATTCTTGACATATATGATGTTTATAATAATCAAAAATATATATATTTCTTAAAGAATTATATTAAAACAGCACTCTATATATCTATTACAAGAAAATAATTAAATATAATTCTTTAAAAAAAATTATTAATATTTTTTATTAAAAAGTATTATATATTCTTGACATATAATGTATATTTTTAATAAAAATATATATAATTCTCAAGGAAATCAATTTAATATTTAAAAATATATATATTTTAAACAAATATTTGACAAAAAAGTATATATTTCCTAAAGAATCAAAACTATATATCTCCTACAAGAAAAGAATTCAAAAATAACGATCGTCTTGAAGAACTCTGGCCACCCTTGGAAACCCTTATTTCTCGATCTGGCAGCACTGCCCCACTTCCCTACATTCTTCGGGAAAAGCGATCGCAAAGGCCTTTGTTTTGTTTGAAAATAAACAAAAGTGCTGGCCTTTTTATTGAAAGTGAAGTGAAATTATAAAAAAAAAGTGTTTTTTGTGCGAAAAGTTGAGAAAAAGTTGAATCCCATCCAGTTTGGTATTCTCGGGAGTGCCGCGAACGGTCACACCAATGCGATCAATTCAAAAGACCAAACTGATGTGATTTTCTGAGTTCTAAGGAGTGATTTTTGGAAAAAGGACAGCCATTGGGAAGAAAAGTGGAGCGAGAGTGGAGCCAGATGGAACCGAAGAAGCTCAGTGCCGTGCACATTGCTGTGCGAGAGGCCCCCTTCCGCCAGTTTCTGGGACGACGCGAGCCCAGCGTCGTTCAGTTTCCGCCGTGGGGCGACGGCCGGGTGAGTCCAACTGTACATGCACCCACAAGGGTGCATCTGGGCGGAGCCAGAACTGACTCTGTTACTCTCTTCCAGTCGCTGGTGGTGGACCACAATGAGTACAACTTCGATCACGCCTTCCAGGCCACCGCCAGCCAGGAGCAGCTGTACGCCACGTTGATCCTGCCGCTGGTGGAGAAGGTCCTGCAGGGGTATCCGTGCACGGCCCTGGCCTACGGGCAGACCGGCACCGGCAAGAGCTACTCCATGGGCATGGCGCCGCCCAAGAATGTAAGGAAGGGAAAAGGACATCAGGCTTCTATTATTATTCTTTTTTTTTAATTTTTAATTCTTAATTTTAAATACATTTTTTAACGTAAAGAAAAGTAATGGAAACCCTACAGTTCGACCCAGAAGTAGCTCCTTTAATCTGATGTTCCTTGCAGATCCTTAAACCCGAACAGATCGGCATCCTGCCCCGCTGCCTGAACGACATTCTGGCGCGTCTCAACAGCCAGCAGGAGAACTGCAAGGTGCCCGTCAAGGTGTCCGCCTCCTTCATCGAGATCTACAACGAGAAGGCCTACGACCTGCTGAGCAGCTCCCCCCACCTCCCCATGGTGCCGTCGCGCTGCCAGAGCTGCACCAGCCTGCTCCTGACCAGCCAGGACGACCTGCAGCGCCTCCTCCAGCTGGGCACCGGCAACCGCAAGGTCCGGGCCACGCCCATGAACGCCAACAGCTCCCGCTCCCATGCCATTGTGACGATTCACGTCCGGAACGGCTCCCAGCACTCGCGGATGAACATTGTCGACCTGGCCGGGTCGGAGGGGGTGCGGAGGACGGCCCACGAGGGCGTGGCCAGGCAGGAGGGCGTCAACATCAATCGCGGCCTCCTCAGCATCACCAAGGTGATCATGTCGATGGGAGCGGGCCACTCGCTGATCCCCTACAGGGACAGTGTCCTGACGACCGTTCTGCAAGGTGAGTGGAGGGCTTTGGTGGTTTTTTTTTTTACTAATTTGCATCCTTGCTGCAGAGTCCTTGACGGCCAAGTCGTATGTCACCTTCCTGGCCTGCATCAGTCCACATGCCGCCGATCTCAGCGAGACAGTGGCCACCCTGCGGTTCGCCACCAGCGCCAAGAAGCTGCGACTGAATCCCCAGCAGTTGCAGCACAAGGTGAGTCTCTATTGGTTCTCCTCCTGGTTGTCCTTCTTACAGGACAGCTACTCCTTCAGGTCCTACTCCTTAGTCTCCTCCTAAATCCCCCTCCTGCCCTCAAATATATTCAAAGTCCACGCAGTCCAGGATCACCTCCCGCATTCTCTGCCGGAAAGTCGTCTCATTTCCGGCTCCCAGGAAGCCAGCACCGTGGAGGTCCGTCGTGGCCCCCGCCTCTATCCGCTCGCTGATGGCCTGCAGGTCGGGCACATCCTGGCCCTGCATCGTCACTATGGGCAGCACCATCATGGCCAGGAGGAGGCCCACAGCCGCCTTGGTCTGGACCTGCTCCTCGAAGGCCCGGCGGGGCATCAGCTCGTCCACTCTCTCTCCCAGTCTGTTGGGGGGGGGAAGCAAGGCTTTAAAGGGACCACTTGGAAGACCCTCACACTCACACTCACCTGGCCAGGTGGAGGCCCAGCTCCTGGTAGTAGTCCTCCAGTATGGGCCTGAGGTGCTCCTGCCGGAAGCGCCTGGAGGTGCAGGTGAAGAGGAAGTAGGCCAGGTCGGTGACGGGAGAGGCATAGCGCATCAGCTGCCAGTCGATGAGGCGCACGTCCTCCACCCGGCCACCGCCTCCTGGCCTGTACAGGATGTTGTTGTTCCAGCAGTCGCCGTGGCAGACGACGGCAAAGGGCTCGCAGTTGGAGCCACTGACCAGCGGCAGGAGGAGATCGAAGTAGGATCCCCTCGCGAAGTAGGCCACCAGCCGGGATCTGTACACGCCGTCGTCCTCCGGGGAGGTTAGCGAGGAGAGGGCACTGCCCTTCAGGTTCTCGAAGTAGACGCCCAGGGCGTGGTCGTCCCGACGCTGCTCGAAGATGTCCACCAGGGCCTGGAGCGGCCGGAGGCGATCCGGCCACTGCTTCTTGGCCGCCAGGGAGACGGCATGCAGCTTGGCGTAGGAGCGGATGACGAGCCGGACCTGCTGCAGGGACAGGTCCAGGAAGCGGTTGTGCAGCAGGAAGCCGGTGGCGGAGAGGTCCTCCAGGACGATGCACTCGTTGGGCTCGTCCGGCCGAGTGCCGAGGCAGTGGGCGTGCTGCCGGAAGCGCTCCTCTCGCGGAACGCTCCACTTCGCCTGGAACTCTTCCGCCAGAGGGAGGAACTCCTCGTAGGCCGCCGTCTCCCGGAGGAAGCAGGGACGTGCGAAGAACTGCTTCCGGCGCACTCGGTTCTGCGGCGGAAGCTTCACCACCAGGCTGCGTCTTCCAGTAGCGTCTTCCACCTGCAGCCGCCAGACCACGCCCAAGTAGTTGTCCCCCTTGGCGCTGGCCCTCTCCAGGCGGAGTTCCGGCCTGGCCCCCAGTTCGGGCCACAGTTGGTGGACCAGTTGGCGCAGGAAGAGAGTCACCTGCTCGTTGGGGAGATCTTCCTCCGAGGGGGGACTCTTCGGCTCCTCGGCTTGGCTGTTTTCTGGGCTTCCATGGTTCTCCAGCTCGTTCTCCAGATTCTTCTCTGGTTCTAGTTGCTTTGGGGATTCTTCAGGGAGTTCTCTTTGAGGTTCTGATGATGTGCTCTCCAGATTCTTCTCTTCTAGTTGCTCAAGCGATTCTTCCGAGACTTCCCTTTGAATTTCTGATGAAGTATTCTCCAGATTCTTTTCCTTGAGTTCCTCAAGAGATTCTTCCGAGAGATCCCTTTGATGTTCTGATGATGTGTTCTCCAGATTCTCCTTCAATTCTAGTTCCTTTTTGAATTCTTCCATGATTTCTGATGAAGTATTCTCCAGATTCTTCTCCTTTAGTTCCTCAAGAGATTCTTCCGAGACTCCCCTTTCATGTTCTGATGATGTGTTCTCCAGATTCTCCTTTAATTCTAGTTCCTTTTTGAATTCTTCCATGATTTCTGATGATGTATTCTCCAGATTCTTCTCCTCCTGCACTTCTTCTGGTGATTCTTCCGGAAGAACTGTTTGCATTTCTTTTTTATTTTCATTTTCTTCATTTTTTGTCAATATTTCTGAGATTTCTGTAGATTCTTCTTTAAGAATTGCAGACAAATCTTCTGTCTGCTGGTTCTCCTCTTGAGACTCTTCTATTTTTAAGATTTTACTCAATTTTTCTTCAGTCTCCTTGCTAGCTGAGTCCTCAGGACTCTCTTCAAGCTTTTCTTCAACAGATTCTTCTGGATTCCCTTCTAGACCTTCCCAAGACTCTTCTTGGCTTACCAATTCTTCCGGACTATCTTCTTCTGGTTTCAATTCTTCTGCCTGCTTCTCCGGACTTGCATTTTTCGGCAAATCTTCAGAGTCTTCATCCGGCTTGCCTTCCTCCAGATTCTTCTCTAAAGATTCTTCGGTTTCTGGAGATTCTGTGGGAAGTTTGGGAATCTCTTTCAGAGCTCCTGGCTCCCGAGGTTCTTCTGTCTCCCCTTGAATGTCACCCAAATCCTCCAAAGAATCCTGTCCTGGCTCCTCCAGCTGCCCCTCCGGAGCATCCTCCTCCAGCTCCTGCGATTCCTCCCCGTCGCGTCCAAGCAACTGCTGCTCCCGGGCCGGCTCCATTGTAGTCTGGGCCACCGCCCCACCTGCCACCCGGTTTTATAGACAACCGGGCCCAACCGCAGCGACCGCAAGGCGCATGATGCACTGGCTCGGGTTCCATCTCACCCTCTCCCCCACTCTCTATGCGATTGCAGCAATCGGTGACCGCACAGACGCCCCACGCCTTCCGGAGACGGCCGCTCAGCAGCTCGACGGCCATCAAGAAGCCCCTGCTGCCCGCCGCCCAGAACAGCATCTGCGCCGCCGAGCTGAAGTCCAGGGACCAGACGCTGCTCCAGAGGACGCGCTCCGACATGGGCCTGACCCCGAAGGCCAAGAAGAGGTGAGTAGCTGGCCAGTAAGGACTCACAATACTCTCCTAATGATCTCCCTCCTGCAGAGCACGCGAGGTCCTGAAAATGGAGGACACCACCCTGTCGGTGCCGTCCATCAGCATCTCGGACTGCAGCCTCAGCCTGATCGAGTTCCAGGAGGGGGTGGAGAAGCAGGACAGGCAGCTGATGCCGCCGCCCGGCGCTGGGATGGGGGGACTGGCTCCTCCGAGCCAAGCGAAGGTCATCTACGGGTCTGACAGCCGACTGCACTCCCCCGCCGTGGAGCAGGCGCTGGAGCCACCACCTGCCAGTCGACGCTGCCAGCTCTTCACCTGCCCCTCCAGCTCCATCGAGGAGGAGGCAGAGATGGAGGAGGAGCAGGACATCCTGGCGGAGATGCCAGCGCTCTCCAATCGCCAGAAGACCCTCTCCGGCATCCGGCCACTCGAGCCGTCGCCCCCGAAGCCCAATCCGCCGCGCCTGCTGCGTCGCTCCACGCGCCTGATGAGCATCCAGAGCATCCCCGAGGGCCGGGCCACCCAGCGACTGAACAAGACGGAGCACCTGCGGAGGAGCGTGCGGCTGGCGCAGCTCAAGGAGGACCCCGCCAAGGAGCCCGCCCAAAGGAAGCCCTCGAACCAGACGAAGAGCGTGGTGAAGGCCGTGGACCTGATACCCAGGGTGGTGGTGGGGGCGGGGGAAGCGAAGATCAAGAGCAAGAGGGAGAAGTCCAGCTGGCTGGAGAACCATCGCCAGGACTTCCTCCACCTCCTCAACAACGGCAGCGTCAAGGAGCTGAAGAAGCTGCCGGGGATCGGGCCGAAGACAGCCGCCTCCCTGGCCACCTACAGGTGACTATACGAGCCATGTCCTTTCGGAGGCCAGAGGATAATGCCATGCCTCCCTTTCAGATACGTTGCGGGCGCCTTCAAGGACCTCGGCCAGGTCCAGGAGCTGCCCATCTGGGCGGGGAACACGTGGCACAAGGTCTGCGTCGCCAACTGCCTGGAGTCCTGAAGCCAAACGCCAATAATTTTAAAAAGGACTAATAATTTTTAAGGATTTTAAGAATTTGTGTAATATTGTCTCTAAATATTTTTTCTTCTTTTTTTTCTCTTAATTTAAATCTTAATTTAAATCTTAATTATTTTATATTTTACAGAAAAACATAGCGCCTGGCGCCTATGGCTGGAGAGCTTTTACTCTAAAGACTATTCTTGTTTTAAAATTAATCCCCAACTAATTATAGAACTAACTTTTAATCCATTTTTTAAACAAAAAGTCCCTCTTACTCTGTAATAGTCTCAGTCCTACAACCAGAACCCTTTAGAGTTAAGAAAATGATATTTTTTTGTAAACCTTAATTGTAAAAATACTTTTTTTTTATTTCCTTAATGTCTTAATTGTTTTCCCATCTCGGAGATACTTGCCACTCGACGGAGTCCAAACAAAGCAATCCGCTGACCGATATAGGGTCTAGAGGTGCCTGGCAGTGGTACCTGGTATAGGAGGGGCATATTAGACCCTCATAGGAGAGATTTTGATCCAAAAGATGGACCATTAAACCTGGTACTTGTAGGGTTATGGATGTTAGAAATAATAACTAAGTCTTAATCTTTTGATCCTAAAGATTGTCTTTTTTAGAGCTGGTACTATTAGGGTTATGGATGGTATAAAAAATACTACATTTTAAATATCAAATAATGTCTTTTGATCCTAAAGATTGACTATTTATACCTGGTACTTTTAGGGTTATGGATGCTAGAAAATATAGCTAAGTCTTAATTATGAAATAAGATATTTTGATCCAAAAGATTGTCTTTTTAGAGCTGGTACTTTTAGGGTTATGGATGGTATTTTGATCCTAAAGATTGACTATACCTGGAACTTTTAGGGCTATGCATACTATATTATATTTTATAATATATAGTTTTTAGGCCTATAACTTTGCCATCTTTGTGTGTATTATCCAACAAGATCTTCTCATCCCAAAGCTCAACTAGCTATACCCGGTACTTTCAGAGTTATGGAAACAGTTTCTCCAAAAAGATAGACTCTTCATCCATCCAGATCTTGAAATCTAACATCTTGAGAGTTCTGGAACTTAACACAACAGTCTTTCAGGTCATAATACTCTACTATACCACTTTTCAGATCTCTAAGGAGGGGGGTAAAGGAAGGGGTATCCCCGAGTAGTTTCTCCAAAGAGATAGTCTTTTCATCCATCCAGATCTTGAAATCGAACATTACGAGAGTTCTGAAACTTAACACAACAGTCTTTCGACTCATGGTACTCTTCTATACCAATTTTCAGATCTCAGAGTTACAAAGGAAGGGGTATCCCCGAGTAGTTTCTCCGATAAGATAGTCTTCTTTCCATCCAGATCTTGAAATCTAACATCTTGAGAGTTCTGGAACTTAACACAACAGTCTTTCGACTCATAATACTCTACTATACCACTTTTCAGATCTCAGAGACCATAAGCCTCAGAGTTACGAGGGAATGGGTATCCCCGAGTCGTAACCCCCGACATGAATAGCTTTTTTTGTTTTTTTTTCCTATTGGCTGTGACTTTTCGGTAAACAAGATAGCGGCGGAGAGTCTCCTGGGACTGAGACTAAGACTGGGACTTGGACTAAGTACTTTCTGATTGGAAATCGCAAGCAGATAGCGCCCGAACGGCGTGGCTAGTCCGAGGGCAGCCGATAAAGCAGGCGACAAAGGGGAATGCAAAGGCGAACCAATCACAAAAGAAAAACCGAAAAATCCAAAAGCAAAACAAAAGTGGAAATACTCTTTCTGGTTTACCTTAAATGGTGCCATTAACTCTCCAACTTTAACAAAATTATTAATTTTAATGCATTTGAGGTTTTATTTTTATCTGATTATCTAAGTTTTATGTTTTATTTATAGTTTTATGGTTTTTTTTTGTTATTTTTACTAAAAGAGAATAAAAATACATTATATTTTTTTAGATTTTTTTATTTTAAAATAGTAGCATTATCTTAGTAGTATAGTATTTTCTTTAAAACAGTTTAATTTTAATATAAAATGTAAGTAAAATAAAAATATCTATTGTTTTATTTGTTTCTTTGCTATAATTCTCAACTGGTTAAGGCCAGAAAAATTATATATTTTTTTGTTTCAAAGTTAGTCTTGAATTAAAGCCATTATTATAAATCTTTTTATTTATTTGTTTATAAAATTATATAGTTTTAAATGTATATACTATATACATTTAATTTTTAATAATCCCAATGGCTTAGAACTATTTGTTCGAAAATGCCATTTTTTTTTTTATTTCGAAAATCGAATGTCTTCAATTCTTAACAATTTTTTTTAGATATTATACATACATTTTAACATATTTTTTAATTTTAGCGAGAAACTTAATTTTTTCTTAATAGTTTTAAGTTAATGCTTATAAGTTAATTAATAGTTTTAAGTTAATACAATTATTTTAAGACCTGATGAGCTCTAATTTTGAAAACTATTTTTTCTCTAATTATTTTTTTGGTGAAACTGAAACCCTTTCTTAAAAATGATTTCCAAAAAAAAACCTACTATTTGCCTGCTTGTCCCACTATTTTCTCTCAATGCACTGATGAATAGTCCCAGTGGAAGGAAGTAGTCACCCAGAAAGTATAAAAAATCGTACCTAAGCTTTTTAGAAGAAAAAAAAAATTTAGTGATCCCAGCTAGTATTTTTTTTTGCACCGATCCGAGTGTTATCTTGGGGACTAACGGCACTAACTAAATGGGGTGACTAAATCACGATTAGTCCAGGTGAGAGTCACTAGAGCAGCTCCGGCTCCTCATCCTGGGATGAGAGTGCTGCGTGCCACACCCTCGTTTCTTTTTGTTTAAAAAAAAGAAGTAAAAAAATGCAAAATAAAAAAATAAATAAAAAAATGTAAAAAAAAAGAGCAACAATGTCGCTGGCTGTTTATAAAATGCGCCGCAAAAACAACTCGAGTGGGGTAATGGGGAGGGGGGTGGCCAAGGGGACAGGGGCGGCGACGATCACAACAAGATGCGAACGATGGGGGAGAGAAGCGAAGACAAAAACAAAACAGAGACAAAAAGACCGGCTTCTTGCTCAAAGCATTGCACAAAACCGAAAGCCTCCGCCCCAGTCGCTTGAAGGGTGGCGCCAAGGGGGGTTCTTAATTAAATTAATATTTTATTGGCTAAAAAAAATAATAATTATTAGTTTTCATATTATTATTAGTAACATTTTTTTTAATAATATTTTTCTTTAAAAAATAATTAATTATTCCCTTAAATTGTTTGTCTTTTCAAGTAAAAATTTTATTTTTGAAACCCCCCTTGATAAAAGTTGTCCTTCCCCACGCCCCTGGCCCTGCCGCTGCGACTGCGTTTGAGCCACTGCCTCTGCCAGCGGCAGGCGTCAACAGCGGCGCCGGCGTCGTGCGTTGCGTTGCGTTTAAAATGCCGCAGCAGCAGCGCAGCGCACTCAGTCTAGCCGCAAAAGTCCAGCAGTCCAGTTTGGGATTGAGATTCAGATTCGATTTCAGTTCCAGTTCCAGTTCCACCTCCACCGTCCACTTTCCAGGCGAACGGCCAGAGCTCTGATTGATTTTTGGATAAGGATCGGGACGCGACATCCAGGACTATATATCTCAAAGATACATCTCAAAAGAGGGCATAGGAGCTAGTCACAATGTCGCCGCCGCTCAAGTTCTACTTCGACTTCCTCAACCAGTCCAGTCGGGCGCTCTACATCCTCCTGGAGGCCTCCAAGATCCCCTTCGAGGCGATACCCATTTCGATGCTCAAAGGTGAGTTCGTGCCGGAGAGCGCATCGGCGACAAAATTTCCAAATCGGAAATCCAAAATCCGAAATCCAAAGCCAAAGGTCGATCCAAGCGCACACTCTTGTTGTGTCACACATTTCTATGCATTTTATGCCTTGCCCTTTGTTTTTGTTTTTTTTTTTTTTTGTATATTTTTTGTTGTTGTTGTGGGGGGCCCAGACCCAGACCCAGACCCGGGAAGTTTCCAAATAAATTTTCCGCTCGTTAAAAATTCCACAGGCCTAGCCGAAAAGTTTCCAAAGGGGAAAGTGACCAGCCACTGATATGGATTGCAAGATAATATAAAAAAAAATATTAAAACTATAAGAAATAATAGGGAATTTTTCAAAAATATTATTCAAATATTAGTTTTCGAAAAAAAAACAGTTTTTTGAAAAGGTTTTAGACCTCTCTGTCTAAAAACTGGCATATCTTTTGATTAAAATTCAGTTCCAATCTCCCACAATAACAATAAAAATTATTATAATAATAATAATAATAATAAAAAATAATATTCAAATAATTATTTTCAAAAAAAACAGTTTTTGAAAAGGTTCTAGATCTCTCTGGAACCGAAAACTGGCATATCTTTTCATTAAATTTTAGTTCCAAATCTCCCACAAAACTAACTATAGCTATTAAACTATAGAAACCGCACAAATATAACTGTAATAATATTAATAATAATATAGAAAAGCTTGAAATATTTCAAAAAAAAAGTTTTTCAAAAGGTTCTAGCACTCATTTGATGAAATTTCTGGATCTCTCTAAAAACTGGCATATCTTTTCATTGAATTTCAGTTCCTAATCTCCCACAAACTTAGTTCCATAGAAACAGTAATAAAATAACTGTAATAATATTAATAATAATATAAAAATATTTCAAAAAAAGAGTTTTTGAAAAGGAAAAGAAGGTTCTTGAAAAGTGCCCCATCATTTGATTAAATTTCAGTTCCTATCTGCCGCAAACTCCGTCGACAAAATGAACAAACAACAAAATTAATTTGTGATAATGCGGATTAATAAGTTTACACAAAAATTCTTAAAAACAAAAACAAACGAAGCGAAGGAGGAATTTGGCGAACGTGCCTTTGTCCGAAAACCAATACCCTATAGTACAGTCCTCCCCAGAAGTGGGAGTCCAAGGCACTAGTCCCATAGATACAGTGATGCGGCATTGTTATTATTTTTGATGATATTTTTTAGGTGTGTTCTGGGCCGTAGGTGCACTTTGGACGTGTTTACCAAATCGTTAAGGCGCTTCGATTGGAGCCTTTTATCACCTGCGGTCGAGATACACTGAGAGGAAGGTACAGTGCCTTCTACGCACCAAGAAGTGCACTTGGCTCGTGTTTGCTTTGAGAACCGAAATCTATCAACGATCTTGCTGTTCTTTGCTTTTTTTTATCACCTGCTTGTTAAACTAGGCCACACTTTTAAAAATACTTTATCAGTTTCTGGATTGGTTTTCTTTTTTCTTTTTTTTTTTGCTCTTCAAGAGGGTTGTTTTTTTTTATTAAAAAGTAAAGGAAATAAATTTAAAAAAATAAATAAACATTTTTCTTGTTTCTCAAGAGAGGCGAGTCGGTTTCGAACCTTGGGACTTTTTTTTAATATTTTGACATTAATTTTTTAACTTTAAAGTGAAATAGTTCTAAAAAAAAAAAAAGTTTTTCTTGTTTTTAAAGAAGGGAGTTTCGAACCTTTGACTTGCTACTTTTTTTTAAATATTTTTCCTTAACTTCTTGTTCTTTTAACTTAAAAATGATCCCCGTTTGAGGGAATTCTTGCTTCAAACTTTAGAATCTAAAGATAGGAGTGCCTTTTGCCTTTGAAACCTTTTTCAAAAATTTTGTCATAAGTTTTTTTAAGTGAAATAGTTTAAAAAAAAAAAGTTTTCTTGCTTCCAAAGGGAAGAGTTTCGAACCTTTCACTTTTTTTAATATTTTTTCTTAACTTTTTGTTCTTTTAAGCTAAAACGGATCCCCTTTTTAATTAAAATATTATTAAAATTTAAAAAAAGTTTCTTGTTTCTAAAGATAGGAGTGCCTGTATCGAACCTTTTGACTTTGGAGCCTTTTTAAAAAATATTTTATTTAAAAACATAAGTTTTTTATCTTTAAAATCTATTAAAAACTAGGCATCTCCGAGTGAAAAAGTTTATAAAAATATATAGTTTGACTTAGAACCTCTTTTTATTCCTTTTTTCCCACCACTTCTTATCCTCTATCCCCTTTTTTTATCGACTCCCTTGAAAGGGCATCCACTAGTCGTGTTTGTTGAAATCTTCCCCCCTTTTTAGTGATTTGTTCACCTGCTCATTTTTTCCTGATTATTAGCTGTTTGCATTTTATTTTTCATATCTTTTGTTTGTTTGTTTGTTTTTTTGTCAGTTTGTTTGCGGAGCTGCGCGTGCGCTTAGCACTTTTCTCTCTCCCTCTCTCTCTCTCTCCCTCTCTCTCTCTCGAAAAAGAAGAAGAAGGGGAACGGGGTCTTCTTTGTTTTTTATGATTTTTGATTTTTTTTTAGCCACTTGGTCAAGGTTGCGGAAATTTATGATTTCAGCCATAAAGTGCAGAATGGATGGCATGGCAGGATTGCAACGCCTTTTTCAGCAATTAACATCCGCATTTTGTATGCAAATCCCAAGGAGATATGCAGATACAGTATCTGCATCTGGCAGATAGTGCGGACTCTGTCGAAACTATCCATCTCTGGACTTTGCACTCCGCCAACAGAGCGCCGAGCCACCGAGCAGAGCGAGCGGAGAGAAATCTCAGAAAAGCTTAGAAAATCAAGTCGGTCGACTGCATTCGAGTGGAGACAACCTTGTGGAGGTTAAAGACTTCGATCCGAGGCTGTTGATGTTTTTCAGTTTTCTGTTTCTGTTTCTGTTTTCTGTTTCTGTTTGTGTTTCGGTTGGTGCTGCGGCCTGCTGTTGGTGTCATGCCACACGAGCATGACGCAAGGAATCTAATCTGGCCAAGACTTTACGAGCCAACTGCAATTGGGATCATAACTGATATTTCTTAGCCCGATTCTAATGCACTTTTCATAATTGTCCAGCGAGGGTCTTTGTTAGAGGGGATTGGGGGTTAATGGAGGTTACTGGAGGTCGAAAAGGTTAGATAGTCTATCTTAGCTTTAATATATCATTCACTTTTTATATTAAGGTTATTAGTTGTTATTAATTTTTATTATTGTTTGTTTCATTTTCCATTAAGAAGTCCAAAACTTAAGGCAGTTTCCTATATATCTCTATATTATGAGAGTTATATCTATATTGTATCTCTATATATCTCTACATATCTCTGTATAGTCTATATTCCTCTTAAAATTTTATCTTTTAATAGTTTCTTTTTTTTTGTAATTTTTTACTAAATAAGCTTAAGTCTTAAGAAAACTTAAGACAAGCTGTGTAATACCCGGTACTATTCTTTCCCTTTTTTCCATAAGATTGTCCTTAAAAAAAAGAAAGACTTTAACATCATAAATGGATTATAAAAGTTAAGCTAATATAAAAAATAAAAAAGACTATATGATGCCCGGTACTCTTCCTAAATTCTCATAAAAAAGACCTGCCTGATACCAGGAATAGGTATTCCCCATTCTATAGATACTTAGATAGTTAGTTACTCTACCAAAGAAGCTGAACATTAGTGACAGACTGTACAATACCCGGTACTTTTCTCTCCAAAAACCCTTCTCTATAAAGCAGAACTTGATATATCAAAGTTATATTCTAAAAATTATGATATATAGATAGATATACATGATAGACTACATGATAGTTTCTGGCACTCCCTATACTTCCCAGAATAAATAGTCCCCCCACTAATTATATAGAAAACCTGTAGAGCCTCACACGAGTTGCCCTTCGGCTGGACCACCAAAGTCACTCTAATCAATCATGATTGTTGGAATCTGTTTCCACTTTTTCCACAATTAAAAAATTGAAAAATTACCGCCGCCGACTGTCAAATCTAATCAGATGATTGGCTACTGGCTGACTAACTGGCTTCTGGGCTGACTAACCAATTAGGTTTCCATGAAATTTTCACTTAATTTCTTTGTTATTCCACTTGCACTCCACCCCAACAATCGTTTTGTTTTTTTTCACATCCAGATTGTGGTGATTATTTTTAGAGAATCGCCGACAAAAAGCCTCACAAGTGCACGTTTCTGTTTCCAACTCTTTGCGCTTGGCTCTCAATATGGCCCCAACCCAACCACCCACTGTCCGCCTTCAATCGACGACCTTGATCGGAGCCAGCACTGACATTGACAGTGACTTTGGCTTTCACACTCCCGGGCCCAGCCACGCCCCCCTTTCGAGGGCAACCATTCTTTCGTATTCCGGTATCGCTATCTATGATTGCCGAGTCCGAAATTTCGACTCGAAATCAAAACAAAACGAAAACAATAACAACCTGTTGCCGTGTGAGAGTATCTGGGGGATATAATTGGGGGATATACATATAATTATGTATTAATTATTATTAATTATTTTTTGTTAGACACAAAAAGTGTTAAAAAGTGACGCTCTTTAGGGTTTGGGTGGGAAGAGTACCAGGTATCATGTAGTCTGTCTTTCTTTGTAGAAAGTGCTGAGAAAGTGATTACTTTTTGGGATTGGAATGAGACGAGTACCGGGTTGGCTTCTATTTCCCTTCAAAGCAGACTCAGAAGTGAGAATATATAATTAAGATGTAGAGAAAAGTATTTAAAAATCAACACTTTTCAGGGTTAAGATGGGAAAAGTACCGGATATCATAGAGCTATTCATTCTCTTTTATATCAAATAATTGTTGGATTGAAAAGGGGGATTCTATCATAAAAGATATAGAAAGAATGACTAAAAAGTAACACATTTTAGGGCTGAGAAGAGTACCAGGTATCATCTAGTCTATATGTAGAGTATTCCCTCAAAAAACAGTCTTTGTATCTAAAAAATAAACAATTTTTAGGGTTGAGATGAGAAAAGTACCATTCCTTTCTATATTTTTATATATTATATAGTTGTTGGATTTAAAGGGGGTATAATATAATAAAAGTTATAGTAAGAATGAGTACTGTGTATCATATATTCTATAAATACAGTATTTTTGTTTTCTATTTCTCCCAAAAATCGGTTGTTAATTTTAAAAGGGGGGGAGTATATATAAGAAAAGATTATAAGAAAACCTATATGATCTAAAAGATTTATAATTGATAATATATAATTAAGATATAGAGAGAAGTATTTAAAAATTAAACCCTTTTAGGGTGAAAATGATAAAAGTACCGGATATCATAGAGCTATTCATTCTTTTCTATATTTTTATATATATTATATAGTTATTGGATTAAAAAGGGGGATACTATAATAAGATATAGAAAGAATGAGTACCGGGTATCATATATTCTATATATACATTCTATGTATTTTTTTTTGCGATTCAAGAATCCCTCAAGAGTCAGTTGTTAATTTTAAAAGGGGGAGAACCTAAGTATAGGAAAAGATTAGAAGAAAATAGATAAGATCAAAAAATATAGAGAGAAGTACTTCAAAATGAACAGTTTTTAGGGTTGAGATGGGAAGAGTACCGGGTATCATAGATACCCGATAGATATTCATTCTTGTTTATGTTTCCCTTAAAAGGTAGTTGTTGGATTTAAAAGGGGGATGCTATAATACAAGATATTATTATTTTTTAGATGGAATGATTAAAAAATAGCACATTTTAGGACTGAGCAGAGTACCGGGTATCACATAGTCTATAAATAGAGTATTTTTGTTGTCTATTTCCCCTTAAAAAACAGTCTCTGTACCTAAAAGAAGGAATACTATAATGAAAAGAGTATAAGGTATAGAAAGTACAAAAAAATAAACCCATTTTAGAAGATGAAGATGAGCAAAGTACCGGCTATCATAGAGCTTTTCTTTCTCTTTTCTATATATTCTTATATCCTTATCCTTATCCTATTTTATATACTCCCTAAAAAATGGGTATATATTTTAAAGATATTGATTTTAAGAGCATCTAGAAACATATATTCCCAAGAAAAGAAGTTCTTAGCCTAAAAACTTGAATAATATTTATGGAATATACTAAATATTCCAATACTTCTTTGTAGAAAATAGTATTTAAAATACTGTCTTCCCTTCTACATCTAAAAATCTAAACTCCAAGACTGTACAATTTAGTTAGTAACTAATTAGCTAACTAACTAAAAACAAGTAGGCATTAGAGACTTAAGAGACTGGTTTTTAATCAAACCCCCCGCCCCCTCCCCAAAACCCATTCCAGGCGAACACCTGACGGGAGAGTTCCGGGACAAGGTGAACCGGTTCCGTAAGCTGCCGGCCATCACGGATCACGGCTATCAGCTATCCGAGAACTCGGCCATTTTCCGGCACCTGGCCAGGGAGAAGCTGGTGCCGGAGCACTGGTATCCGCGGCGGCATCTGGGACGCAGTCGGATCGACGAGTACCTGGCCTGGCAGCAGAGCAACATGGGCGTGGCCACCACGGAGTACTTCCAGCAGAAGTGGCTGGTGCCGTATCTCCAGAAGACCCGCCCCTCCGACAATGCGGCAAGTCCACATCTTACTCCAACCCCCAATGGATTAATTTTTTAACTGATTTTTTAGGTGAATGTGGCTGGGAAGCAGCTGGAGCACACCCTGAACGAGTTCGAGCAGCTCTTCCTCAACTCCCGCAAGTTCATGCTGGGCGACAACATATCCTTTGCGGACCTCAGTGCCGTTTGCGAAATAGACCAGCCAAGTAGGCCTTAGGGTGGCACTATGGGATGTACTATCACTAATCCATTGCTTCCGTTTTAGAATCCATCGGGTATAATGCCTTCCAGAACCGGAACAAGCTGGCCCGCTGGTACGAGGCGGTGCGCGAGGAGCTGGGTCCCCACTACAAGGAGGTCCTCGGGGAGTTCGAGTCGCAGCTGAAGAGGAGCGGCAGTGGCCAGGGCGTGGCCCAGGCGGTGAAGCAATAGCATCTGGCAGCCCCTCTCCTCCAGGCCCGTCCAGCAATCTTTAGTTTAGTTCCCTAAGATTCATTTTTTTTCCCCCGAATGTATCTACTCCTTTTTTTAAATCTATATTCTATATTAAAAAATATATAGATTCGTATTCTTGTACGATTAGTGACTAGTTGTTAACGATGTATCCTAATATTACGCTTATGATTGTTGAACCCAGTTGTGTATTTTTTTATTTTTTATTTCCATTTTTTATCATTTAGATCAACGCTTTAATAATCGCATTTAACATTTCTCTTGTGTCTTGGTGTGGGGGGATTGTAAAAAATAGGATTATCCTGGTCTCGATATCACAATTCAAAATTTGTATTCAAAGATCACAAAAGAGAACAAAAAAAAATACTAAACAGCTAAAAAAAAATACTAAACTACATGTGTGTGTGCGGAAACTAGAGCCTAGACATTATTTCATTGTGGAGTCGGGAAAGGCATCTCGTGGGGGCTTGAAGCTGAGCATCATGATGTGGCGCGCATAGGACTTGGTGGCTCGGAACAGGGAGTCGGTGCCATGCAGGCGGTCCAGTACGCCCAGGACTCCAAAGCAGTTGTTGAATCTGAGGGGGGGAGAGAGTGATATGGTGAGAGATTTATAGACAGTCGGAGGGAAATCTGACAGATATAGGCATCTATAGCCATCTCTCTAGTCATTTTCAAGTTTAAAGCAGTTTTGAACATGTTAGAACTTGAAAATGTCTAGTATTTTTCAGTATTTTTCAAAATAAATACGAATTAGTGACAAAAAATTAAGAATATATAAAAGAACTATAGTTTCAAAGTCAAATAATTCAAAAATAAACAAAAATACTAAATAAAAAATTAGTAAAAAATAAAAAAAAAACTAATTCTGGACAGTTTCGAACCCCAGAACGCCCAGGGGGAGGACCTACTTCAAATGATGAAAGTCATGCGCCTCGGGACTGGGAAAGAACGGCAGATGGTAGCCAGAGTGGGCATTCAAGGTGGAGAGGATGGCCAGGGCGAACCAGAGCCAGGCGGTGGCCACATGGCTGCCCATGAGAAAGACGCCCATGAAGGGGGGAGGAGATTGCTGAAGATGTGCTCGATGGGATGGCAATAGATCGCAGTGACCGAAATGGGGGCCGTCCACTCGTGGTGCTGCTTGTGGATGTACTTGTAGATGTGCTTGTGGTGGAGCAGCCGATGGGAGTAGTAGAAGCCCAGCTCCTCCATCAGGATGCACACGGTCAGCTCGAAGCAGACCCAGTGGAACGTGGGCAGGTCCCGGATGTCGCTCAGGCCCCGGATCTCCATCAGTCGGTAGCTGGCATAGGCCAGGGGCAGGCCCACGAATATCTGGTTGCAAACCACGCACCAAATCACCTAAAAAGGCGACTCAAAAAGGTCAATTAAGAGGTCACCTCAGAGGCAATGATGATATCTGATATATGATGTACCTTGAGGAGCCGTCGCACCTCGACGGGCTCATTGGTGCCCGGCTGGATCTTGTATTTGCGCAGACAGGCGGGCCTGTTGGTCAGATCCATGAAGGTGTAGAGGGTGCCCACGCTCCAGTAGACGATCATCGTGAAGATGGTAGTGCCGAAGACCCACAGGACCATGGGCTCATCACCTAAAAGGAATGTAAAGTTAATGGAAGTAGATTTAGAGAGGAAGGTGAAGAAATTTGTCAAGAAACTGGTTGAACTTTGAAAAGGTTAAGGTTAAAAAGCTTAAGTTTAAATCTGACGGACAAAGGGATAAGTAAGCGTGACTTTCGTCACAAAATTCAGCTTCTTTCTTCGCAGAAATCAAGAAATTATAGAACTTGCTAGATGGAAAAAAAGAGTAAAGAAATTGGGCAAGAAATATATTCAATTTTGAGATTGAATCTAAAGAACAAGCGGACACACGGACAGAGGGACAGAGGGACAAGTAATAGTTAGTTTCGTCACAAAATTCAGCTTCTTTCTTCGTAGAAATCAAGTAATTTATAGAATTAAGTTGATAAAAATAAAAGAATCAAGAATCTAGTCAAGCGATTGGTTAGATTTTGAGATAGGATCTAGAGGTTCCTCCAGAGGAACAAGTATAAGCGTAACTTTCGTCACAAAATTCGACTTCTTTTCTCACAGAAATCAAGTAATTTATAGAACTTGCTAGATGGAAAAAAAAGAATAAAGAAATTAGTCAAGAAATTGGCTAAATTTTGAGATTGAATCTAAAGGAACAAGTAGACGTGACTTTCGTCACGGAACTCCTCTTCATAAAAAGCTTATAAAAAGCCAATTAAACGATCATCAAAGTAATGCCATAAATTCTTGAAAAAAAACTATTATTTGAATAACGTTCTACTGCTGAGTTGGAAAACCAAATAGTTCGCAAAGTTCATCTCGAAAACAAACAAAGAAACTTGTAGAATCGTGAATGCGAGTAAATATTTACGAAAAGCTATAGTTTTTTGCATTTATTTGCCCGATTTTGAGTTTGTGGTGGAAGTGAGTGAGCGCGGCGATTCATTCGAATGTAATTGGCAGCACTGGGGCATCTCTGTATCTATGTATCTTTGTATCTTTGTATCGGTGGGATGAGTGGCTCGGTGTTGGTGCCAGAGCGGCAGTGAATTAGTAAACAAAACAGTTGTTGGCGAATTATCTTTGTTTTCTTTTTTTTTCTGATTTTTTTCGGGATGGGGCACTGCAATTCGCACAACGCACTTGCACTGGAACTGAGAGAGGAGCAAAGTTTAGTGGCCACTGGCCACCACCCTCTCCCGTTCTGTTTCATAATGCCATAGCTTAGTTTTTAGTTTTTAGTTTTTAGAATTTAGTATTTTGTTTGCTTACCGAATGAGTCGATGAACTTGTCCCACTGCGCCTGCCAGAAGTCGCCGGAGGCGCCCCAAAAGCTCTGCAAGTGCCTGGCGTATAAACAAGAAACCTCCATCAGTTTATCCTCCATGGCTGTTGGTTCCACACTCCTAAGCTTTCTTCCCTGCTATGGGCCTCTCTCTCTCCCAGACTCGTCTTCGCCGATGAGCGTCGCGAACGCAACTGGCGAATTTCGATCGCAGATTTTCGGATCGCAGCTCAAAAATTTCGAGTCCAGAGTCCGGCTCGAGTCCAGAACTGTTTCTCTCACTCGCACGTCCGGGAGCAAGGGAGAGAGCAACTGGGAGGGAGAGAGAGAAAGCGCAGAAGACTGTCTTCAAAGGCCGAAGCTTCTAATACTGTTTTTCTATTTTTTAAACCAAGTGTCTGGTGAAAAAATAAAAAATATTTCTAACAAAAATGATATTCTATTCAGACTAGAAGACTGTCTTCCAAGACTGGGCTTCAGATTCTTCTCATAATAGTATTCTTCGCAGTTGTAAGACTACATACATTTCAAAAATCATTTTAATGATAATTCATAATGGCTTAAATATAAAAAAAATAATAAAAATAAATTATTAATTTCTATTCATTAAATCTTCTTCTCTTTTCTCCTACAGGTGGGCCTTAAAAATAAAAGAAATGATTAAAATTTAAATACAACAATAGTTTAAATCCATCCCTCGTCAATTAATTAATGTAAGTAAAGTTTTAAATAATTTCTTACTTGCTTAATATTTAATAATTATAAGAAACTATGATTAAATCAAAGGAGTTTCATGAAAAAATATTATTTAAAGAATATCTTTTAAAAGAATTTACAAAACTATGAACTTCAATGAGAAATATTGAATGAATTTGGCGGACAAGCGGACAAGCGGACAGGAAGCACTGATCAGTTGGCTTTAGGACTAGAGCTATTCCTGAACTATTCCTGAAGAAATATTCCTATTCCTGAACTATTCCTGAAGAGCTACTCCCTGAACTAAAAGTTGGGACTATTTTTAAGGAAAATCCTCCCCAAAGACTAGACTAGTTGGGGAATAAAAAAGAGAATCTCTGGAAGAAAGCTGCCAGAGAGGAGAACCATAGGCAGTCGCTATAACCATAATCACCAGGTGAGGACGTTGCGAAACAGAATGAAGGCGGCCAGGGCGCAGGTGATGATGAAGATGACGCTGTGCAGCGACGAGAGCCAGACGTCAGCGGTGCGGGCGTCGTCCCAGTGCTGGAGCGGCGAGCAGGAGGATGGGCCTTGCTCCTTGCCAGAGTGCTATTAGGATGGAGAATAAGAGAGGTACTATAGGGTTAAATATAGGGTTACTATAGGGTTAGGGAAAAGTAAAGCCAGGGAAGGTCAAAACTTGATGAGAATCACTTTCGCGGACAGACGGACACGCGGACAAGGCATTACTTTGCTAAGAAAAAGCATCATCCGACAGTTTTTAACTCGACAATAACTCGATTTGGATCAAGGATCGCTATGACTTTAGGATCAGCTTCAAAAGAAGACATTCTGCGGACAAGCGGACAGGCGGACAGGCGGACACGCGGACAAGGCCTAACCCCTTGAAACTTACATCATTGAGGTTTAAATAAACCGGCGGCAGTCCCGTCTTGTCCTTCAGCATGGCCCCTCCCGAGGCACAGGAGCTGGCCGAGCCAGAGGACGCCGTCGATGAGGCATTGCACCCGTTCCCAGCCGGCTGGACCGTAACCGAGACGGGCGATGCAGCCGAGGACGAGACGATGGCCGACAAAGGACCAGAGTTGCTGTTTGGAGGCCTTCCGTGTGTGGGGTTCGACATGTCGGTTCGAGTTCGCTGAAATTTCTAGACTTTATTATATTTTTTCAACACTATTATGCTTTTGCAACACTCCGGCTGCTCCGTCACAGCTGTTCAAGTCGACTGAGTGTTGTGGCCCGGCGCTCCGTTGTCCTTGACATTTGGGCCACTTCGATTTTTCTATTTTCGAGGCGATTCGATGTGTGTGTCGGCCGTGTCGAGTGCTTTGTTTGAGTTTCCAACTTTCCGATCGGGGCAGGCGTTGAACTTTTCCTCAAACTGTTGACAGACTTAGTCTTGGCTCTGCCACAACATAACAGTTAAAGGCGAAGCGAAAGCAATTCCCCAAAAAAGGGCTTCGTTTGAAAATCGTCTTCCTGTCCCCTCGCCGTGGAAAGCTCACGCACACTTACGCGGGTTACGCGCCGTCCTCAGTGTTACCAACAGAAGAGTTCGATTTCCGCGGAAAAAGGCTGGAAAAGGCGGTAAAAGAATAACTGTTAAATAGTGGTAAGTATATTGTGCTTTTTTTTAAGAAAAGTGAAGTGGAAAGTGTCTTAATATTTAATTAGACAATCAGGAATATTTTATTATTAGATTTATGCACATTTTTTATTATTAAATAATTATATTCGAATATTTAAGAGACATTTAATTAGTGGTTCTTAGGTATATTTTAGGAAAGAAAAACATAATCTCTTTAGTTTTTCTTTTTATTTATTTTATGTGGTTAGAAAGTAATTAGTTTTTTTTATATTTTTTTTTTTAGTTGTTAGGAATCACAAGTCTTAAAAACTATAAAATATTTCCAAGTGTTTCTAATCACTCTAGAAAGTTCTTAGGTCTAATTTTATGAAGAAAAAGCAGATTAGCCTTGCTTTCTTAAATATTGTTTTTAGTTTGGAATTGTAGGTGAAAAGTGTTGTAATATTTACTTCTAGAGGAACATAATTAATGATTCTGAATAATTTTTCAGGAAAGAAGAGCTTACATTTTTTCTTTTTGGAAGTATTGAGTGAGAAGTCATCAAATATTTCTACAGATACATAGTCTATCTGTAGTCTTTAGTCTATCTGTCTAGTCTTTAGTCTATTTTTTGTAAGAAAAACATATATAAGAAGTTTTACTTTTTTTCCTATATTTTCTTCAAAAAAGTCTATTAAGTGACTTAACAGTGAGATAACACAAAAAATATCTGTTAATTAAATAAAAAAATAATCTTTTTTCATTTAAAAATATATAAAAGAGTAAAATTTAAATTTATAAATATTATATAACATATATGATAAAAATAGCACATTAATATGATTTTAAAAATCATATAGAAGGAAAAAAGAAGGACTAACAGTGTCAAGTCACTAAATGTTACATAACATAGACTATTCTATCAGCATTTATGTTAAAAAAATAATTATATAGTATTATATAGTAATTATATAGTAAATAAAGTATAATTAAAATTAAAATATAATGCATATATTATATAACACATCTTATAAAAAAATCAAATTTAGTGACTTAACAGTACATTACAGAAGAAACTATTAGAAGAAAACTTTTTAACTTTAAATCTTTTAAAATTAAAATATAATAATATATTATATAAAATATAATTCTAATTATATTTTATAATTATTATATAATATTTATTTTATAATTATATTTATTTTATAACTATATTAATTATAAAATATAATTAAAATATAATATTACATAAAATATAATTAATTAAAAATAAATCCCCTTATAATCTCCAAATGAATAACGGCAGTTTCGAGTGCCATCTCCAGGAAATCGGCCTCCGATTATTATTAGTGTGACCGTAGCATCGGGGCGCATTGGGGTGGGAGCACTGCACCGATCTGGCAGCACCGTCCTGTGTATAAACAACAAAATCGGTGGAGATTCGAGAAAAAAACGATAAAATCGAAAATACATAAGGATGCACGAGTGTGCGTGCCCCCCGGCGTTGTTGGTGTTGTTCATGTGACAGCAGATCCCCCCTCCCCCCTACCGCCAGTGCCGTGCCAGTTGCCGAAAAGTCCTAACTGTAACTCCGTTTCTGAACAAAAAAAAAGTTCCGTTCCGATTTTCAATGGAAGAGCCACAGAACTGACAGTTCATCCCCCGCCGTAAATGAATCGATTTTCTGTGACACTAATTACCCACAATTTTTGGTTTCTAGCTACGGTCAGAGGTAGCTATGGAGGATTCCGGTGCGGCTGTCGAGTGTCCGAGTGCCGGTGGGGGAGGGGCAACGGCAGGAAGCTCCGCTGCGGCGCCCCCCCGCACCACAACAGCCAGCGGCGTTGCATCACGTGGCCGTGGGCGGGGACGACCGCCAAAGATAGCCCAACAGCCAGCTGGCGCCCCCCCACCCACATCTACAGCTGCCCCAGTTCCAGCACCGACCAGAGCCTCCCCACTGCCCGCCGTTGCGTCGCCCCCCTCACCGTCGTCGCTGGAGGACGGAGACTCGACGTGCCGGCGCAGCTCCCGCAAGAAGATCATCAAGTTCGATGTACGCGATCTGTTGAATAAAAACCGGAAGGCGCACAAGATCCAGATCGAAGCCCGCATCGATTCCAATTCCAGCTGCCCCCCCAACCCGATAGCCAGCCCATCCACGACCACTCCGCCGGTCAACAGGGTCTTCTCCATGTTCGAGAACAGCAAGGTGCTGCCCCCGAAGCCGCCGCCCACTGCCCTGGAGCTGTTCGCCAAGCCCCGGCCCACCCAGTCCCTGATCGTCGCCCAGGTGACCAGCGAGCCCAGCACCACTGCCCAAACCACTCCGGTGGCCCCCACGCCGCCGGTGCGAAAGCGCGGTCGCCCCCGCAAGATACAGCCGGCGGAGCAACAGGCTCCGATGCCCATTACCTCCGACTCGGATACCACCACCTCCACGGGCAGTGGAGGTGACAGTGGTGACGTGGTCGCTGCCGCCCTCGATCCCGCCAAGCGCAAGCCCAAGTCCAAGCTGCGCGTCTCCCTCAAGCGGCTGAACATGTGCCGGCGGCAGGAGTCCACCGATTCCGGCGAGATGCCACTGAACATTCGAATGCTGGGAGCCGGAGGCAACTCCTCCTCCTCCTCGCCATCCGCGCTCTCCCTGTCGGCGCCCATGATCCAGGACGAGAATGCCCTGGACGAGCAGCCGAAGCCACTGCCCAAGGAGCCGGTCACCTCGGTCATTTCGGTGCCCGACGAGAACACCGACTCCGACTCCCAGATCATATTCATCGAGATAGAGACGGAGACGGAGGGCAAGGACGACGACACGGACACGGTCATCGATGAAGCCGGCGCCCGGGAGATCCAGGTGCTGATGCCGCGCTCGGGCGCTGACCCCGACCCCGATCCCGACTCCGACGACATGATGGTGGAGGTACTGAGTGGCCCGCCCAGTCTCTGGTCGGCCGACGACGAGGCCGAGGACGAGGAGGAGGTGGCCCGCAAGGCCGCTCCCGAGCCCGAGGAGAGCGAGTCCTTGTCGGCAGCACCGCGACGCAGCCGCCGGTCCGTTCGCGGCGGCAGCAGCAACAGCAGCCGCCAGGGCAAGACCCTGGAGGAGACTTTCGCCGAGATAGCCGCCGAGAGCAGCAAGCAGATCCTGGAGCAGGAGCAGGAGGAGCATCTGCTGATCGATCTCATCGAGGACAGCCAGAGCCAGCCGGGAGCCAGTGGCGCTGAGAGGGAGCTGGTCAAGCCGGGCTCGGCGTTGGGGAAGGCGCTCTCCAGTCTGGGGCCTCTGGACAAGGATCTCCCCGAGGGCACATCGAATATCGTGGTGATGGTGAAGAAGCTGAAAACCAATCCAAAGGTGCTGATCGAAGAGATAGCGCCGGAGCTGATGCCGAAGAAGGAGCAGGAGGCAGGGCAGGAGAAGGCGAAGGCGAAGGATCTGGAGCCGGAGCAGGCAGAGCCAGAGACAGAGACAGTCCAAGGAGAAGCTACTCCCGCCGCAGATCCCCAACCAGAACCGGAAGCCACAGGCACAACTCACCACCAGAACACCTCAGCTGAAGCAACAGAGTCCAAGACCGAGACTAGCGAGACATCTCCCGACGACGACACCGCGAGACTGGAGCCGAGAGCTAAACAAAGCGAGGCCGAGGTGGCTCGGATGGCGGAGCCAGGTCCATCCGACACCGAGGGGGAGTGCCGGGGAAGAAGTGCCGGCCGCGGATCGGGTTGCAGCGGCGTTCTCCGAGAAGTCACCCGAGGCGGTGGGGGCCACAGTGGAGGCGGAAAGCAAGCTCAAGTCCAGTTCGGAATCGGAGACGGCGATTGAGGCGAAGACTGATCACATCACTTTGAAGACTGAGCCGGCGAGGAGCGGAGAGAGGCCGGAAGAATCAGAGCCAGAACCAGGAAAGCCAAAGCCCCTGCCCCAGAGGAAGGAGGCGACCAAAATGTCCACAGATTCCAGAAAGTCTTCCAGGAAAGACAACGAACTAGCCAAATCTTCCAGCACCGAAGACAGCGAACCGGGAAGGTCCAGCCGAAGGGACAGGGAGGAGAAGGGCTCCTCCAAGGAGGCCACGAAGAGGAAGAAGCTCAAGGTCTCCTCCCGCAAGAACTCCGTTTCCAAGAAGGACTCCGACTCGGAGAAGACTGCACCGGAGCGCAAGTCTTCCGTAGAATCTACTGCCAAGAAGGAGGCGCCCGCCTCTTTGGAGAAATCCAAATCCCAGCCCGAAACGGTGGCTGCGGAGGAGAGTCTCTCTCAGAAGAAGCCCCCTCCCAGCCAGGATGCCTCCAAGTCCACGAAGGAGAAGGCCTCCAACGTGTTCGTGGAGTGCGATGCCATGTTCAAGGCCATGGACAAGGCCAATGCCCAGCTGCGTCTGGAGGAGAAGAGCAAGAAGAAGCTGAAGAAGGTAGTCCCACCGCCTCCGCAGCCCCAACCGCAGTCCAAGGTGGCCAAGTCCTCCTCCTCCTCCTCCTCGGCTTCCCAGCCGAAGAAGGCCCAGAGCAAGAACTTGTCCAAGTTCCGGAGGAACACCATGTTCGAGGACGCGGACGCCCTGTGGAGCGTCATGGCGAAGGTGGACAGGAACAGCTCGCCCGCCGACTCCGACTCCAGCCGGGTCGCCACGCCCAAGCCGAAGAAGACCAGGGCCAAGAAGAAGCCAGTGGGGACGCGGCGCAGCACGATCTCGGAGGAGGCCAAGCACCTGGGCGCCAGGGTCATTCCCAGAATCGACCTGACGGGCGGCTCCTCGCCCATCTCCACCTCCTCGGATGCCAGCTCGAAGAAGGCCCGTTCCAAGCGCTCCACCCCGGAGCGGGTCCCGGCCAAGGCCCTCAGCAAGCTGGAGCTGCGCCGGAACACCATCTGCCAGGACCGCCGTCCGCTGGAGAAGCCCAAGGCGGCCGTGCCTCTGACCAAGCGTCGCTACTCGGTGCATCCCAAGGCCTCGGCCAGCCCCCATCCCCAGGAGGCGGGCAAGTCGGCGGCGGCGGCGGCGACGACGGCCAAGAAGAAGCCCCGGAAGACACCGAAGGGCGCCATGAGTCGCCCGAACTCGCTGGACTCCAGTTCGAGTGCCTCGCTGGCCGGCGGCGCCACTGCCGCGAAGAGGAAGGCCCAGAAATCGACGGAAGCCCTCCACGCGGCCCTCACCGAAACCGAGTCCTCGGAGTCGACGTCCTCCGGCAGCAAGATGCGGCGCTGCGACGTCCAGATCTCCCCGGAACTGGAGGCGCCCGATCCCCTCAAGGACATCGCCAAGTTCATCGAGGACGGCGTGAATCTCCTCAAGCGGGACTACAAGCTGGACGAGGAGCAGCCGGGCGAGCCGACCAAGGTGGAGCCTACCTCGCAGGACAGTCAGGAGGCCGAGTTCGCCCAGCGAGTGGCCAACATAGAGACGCCGGCCACGACGCCCTCGCCCTCGCCCACGGAGGACTCCTCCGCCGCTGCTGGGACACAGCTGCAGGAGGGGAATGGCGGCGTTCGACGCTCCCATCGCATCAAGAAGAAGCCGCAGGGCTTCAAGGCCGGCCAGGCCAGGGGCGTGACCAGCATGGCCCTGGCGCCGCTCAGCATGGACGAGCAGCTGACGGAGCTGGCCAACATCGAGGCCATCAACGAGCAGTTCCTGCGGAGCGAGGGCCTCAACACATTCCAGGCGCTGAGGGAGAACTACTACCGCTGTGCCCGCCAGGTGAGCCAGGAGAACGCCGAGATGCAGTGCGACTGCTTCCTGACCGGCGACGAGGAGGCCCAGGGGCATCTCTGCTGCGGCTCCGGCTGCATCAACCGGATGCTGATGATCGAGTGCGGCCCGCTGTGCTCCAATGGGGATCGGTGCACCAACAAGCGCTTCCAGCAGCACCACTGCTGGCCCTGTCGCGTCTTCCGCACGGAGAAGAAGGGCTGCGGCATCACCGCCGAGCTCCAGATCCCGCCCGGCGAGTTCATCATGGAGTACGTGGGCGAGGTGATCGACAGCGAGGAGTTCGAGCGCCGGCAGCACCTGTACTCGCGGGACCGGAAGCGCCACTACTACTTCATGGCGCTGCGCGGCGAGGCCATCATCGACGCCACCTCCAAGGGCAACATCTCGCGGTACATCAACCACAGCTGCGACCCGAACGCCGAGACCCAGAAGTGGACGGTGAACGGGGAGCTGAGGATCGGCTTCTTCAGCGTGAAGACGATACAGCCGGGCGAGGAGATCACCTTCGACTACCAGTACCAGAGGTACGGCCGGGACGCCCAGCGGTGTTACTGCGAGGCGGCCAACTGCCGGGGATGGATCGGCGGGGAGCCGGACTCGGACGAGGGCGAGCAGCGGGACGTGAGCAGCGAGACCGACGGCGGCGACGAGGAGGAGGAGCTCGAGGCGGCGGCGACGACGGCCGAGGAGGCGGAGCCCAAGGCGCCGAAGTTGAAGGCCAGGACGCGGGTGAAGGGCAAGCCGGCCACCGTCAAGCCCGGCAAGCGCAAGGAGCAGCCCAAGGCCAAGGATCGCGAGTACAAGGCCGGACGCTGGCTGAAGCCGAGCGGCGGCGGAGCCGGCTCCTCCTCTTCCGGCTTGGGGGAGAAGGCATCGCGGGCCAAGCCCAAGGTCAGCAAGTTCCATGCCATGCTGGAGGACCCGGATGTCGTCGAGGAGCTCAACCGGCTCAGCCGCAGCGGCCTGAAGAACCAGCTGGACACGTTGCGCTTCTCGCGCTGCATGGTCCGCGCCAAGCTGCTCCCAACACGCCTCCAGCTGCTGGGCGTCCTGACGCGCGGCGAGCTGCCCTGCCGGCGGCTCTTCCTCGACTACCACGGCCTCCGGCTGCTCCACGCCTGGATCAGCGAGAGCGGCAGCGACACCCAGCTGCGACTGGCCCTCCTGGAGGCGCTGGAGTCCCTGCCCATTCCCAACCGCACCATGCTCAACGACAGCAAGATCTACCAGAGCGTCCAGCTGTGGAGCGGCAGCCTGGGTGAGCCCGGTGCTGGTGGAGAAGATGGAGGTGCTCTGCGCTCACGGATGACGGCGCTGCTGAAGAAGTGGCAGGCCCTGCCGGAGATATTCCGCATCCCGAAGCGGGAGCGCATCGAGCAGATGAAGGAGCACGAGCGGGAGGCCGACCGGCCGCAGAAGCCGTCGTTCCACACCAGCACCGCCCTGGAGGACCAGCGGGAGCGGGGCGAGACCAGCTCCTCGGACAGATACCGGCAGGACCGCTTCCGCCGGGACACGACCAACAACCGGAACAACAAGCCCACCCGGATGAGCGGCAACAACACCATCTGCACCATCACCTCCCAGCAGAAGGGCAACAACGGCGCCATGGACAACATGAACCGGATGGACCGCCGCCGATCCGACCAGGGACCAGCTGTGGGCGGAGAGCCGCGCCGCGTCCTCTCCAAGGAGCTGAGACGGAGTCTCTTCGAGCGGAAGGTGAGTAGAAGCCGGAGGAGGCGAAGGAGGAGGAGGAGCTACTTTACTTACTTTCCCCCCAATCCCTACAGGTGGCCCTGGACGAGGCGGAGAAGCGGGTCTGCAGCGAGGACTGGCGCGAGCACGAGGCTAGGTGCGAGTTCTTTGGCGCCGACCTGAGCACCGACCCCAAGCTGCTGCCCTTCTACCAGAACACCGAGACCGGGGAGTGGTTCAACACGGAGGACATGCCGCTGCCAAAGCCCCAGAGGACCGACTTGCAGGCTCAAGCCATGCTTTCCCCCGAGTCGGACGGGGGGCCGCCGACGTCGGGAACCGTGGAATACAAGCTGCCGGCCGGAGTGGATCCACTGCCGCCCGCCTGGCACTGGCGGCTGACGCCCGAGGGAGACATCTACTACTACAACCTGCGGGAGCGCATCTCCCAGTGGGAGCCACCCAGCCCGGAGCAGCGGCTACAGACCCTGATCGATGCCGAGGATCCCACCAAGCAGCCACCACTGCAGGAACTGCAGATCGACGCCGAGCAGCGGGCCAACGAGCTCATCCAGGTGGATGTGGACTATGTCGGCTCGCTGAGCACCAAGTCCCTGGCCCAGTACGTCGAGGGGAAAGTGAAGGAGCGGCGGGAGATACGCCGGAACCGGCTCGTGTCGGTCTGCCTAATCAGTCCGCGCCGGGACGAGGATCGGCTCTACAACCAGCTGGAGTCGCGCAAGTACAAGGAGAACAAGGAGAAGATCCGGCGCCGCAAGGAGCTCTACCGCCGACGGCGTCTCGACGCGGCCATAGCTGCGCCCGGTGGCTCCGCCAACTCGGATGGCAATTCGCCAAGAAACTCTCTGCCCATCCAGGGGTATCTCTACTCCTCCGACGAGGACGCCTCCACGGATGCTCCGGCCGCGGAGCTGCCGCTGATCGATGGCGTGGTGGCGGGTGGGATGCAGGTGGACGAACTGGATGCCCTTAACCTGGAGCCGAGCACCAGTCAGGCGGCAGCCGCAGCCGCGGCTCTGGCCAGCCTGGGCAAGTCGCCGGGTCAGCAGGACGAGGTGGCCTCGCCGGCGCAAGTGGGCGGCAAGCGGAAGCTGCCAATGCCGCCGCACATCAGCGACATGAAGCGGCAGCGACCAGACCAGCGCATCAAGAAGAGCAAGACGTAAGACTATCTATCCTTGTCGCAACTGTCACGGTCGCCATGTTCTCTCACCGCCAACATGGCGACCGTGACTCGTTGCTTGTCGTCTAGAGCTTCTTCTAACGAACTCCCTTTTTCAGAACCATGTTGAACAACAGTTCGATTGGCGGACGCGAAGCCCATGACAAGTTCCGGTTCGAGATCAGCGGCCATGTGGCGGAGTTCCTGCGTCCCTATCGCAAGGAGAGCTGCCAGCTGGGACGCATCACCAGCGACGAAGACTACAAGTTCCTCATCAAGAGAGTAAGATCACTGTCCTTGCTCCTTGTTGTCCATCATTGTACATCTCCCCTTTCCAGTTGAGCCATCACATCACCACCAAGGAGATGCGCTACTGCGACATGACCGGGAATCCACTGGCCTGCACCGAGTCGGTGAAGCACAAGTCCTACGACTTCATCAACCAGTACATGCGCAAGAAGGGACGCGTCTACAAGAAGCCGGCGGACGAGACCGTATTTTAAGG
Organism: Drosophila monieri; assembly: GCA_035047585.1. Taxonomy (NCBI): domain Eukaryota; kingdom Metazoa; phylum Arthropoda; class Insecta; order Diptera; family Drosophilidae; genus Drosophila; species Drosophila monieri. The sequence continues at coordinate 4,062,312 of JAWNPJ010000061.1, read as the reverse complement.
CCAAAACCAAATTAGTTCTAAGACTTTTACGATTAAGGACACCTTTAGTTCTAACGACCACCACACCCACACCCACACGCCGTTACCCCTCTGAGCGGGGTACCTCCTGGAGCCAGCAGTGTAGATAAGCGGAACTATAGCAATTGTACCAGTATGCAAGTCCTCATCCTGATCCTTGCGATGGCAGCAGCGTTACGTAGCATAAACATCAACATTATTGAATAAGAAATCGTTTATTTCGTCGAATAACTTAGGCGCCAGTGAGGCTACAAGGACTGTGGGACTAAGATTGGGGTTGGGGAGGTCTTCTTGAGTGATTCAGTGTGATGACGTGGCTCCGCTCGCTGCTGCTACTGCTGGGGAGGATTGGTTTCCGGCGCAGCAGTGCGGTTGGCCTCCTCCGGCTTCATGGCGGGGAAGAGCAGGACCTCCTGGAAGGACAATGCATGTTAGAATCTCAATGGACATGGGAGAGAGGAGAGTAACCCACCTTGATGTTGTTCGAGTCTGTGAGGAACATGGCCAGGCGATCGATGCCCATTCCAAAGCCACCTGTCGGCGGCAGGCCGTACTCCAACGCAGTGCAGAAGTTCTCGTCCACCAGCTGGGCCTCGTCGTCGCCGGCCGCCTTGTCGCTGGCCTGCTGCTCGAAGCGCTCCCGCTGCACCACCGGATCGTTCAGCTCGGTGTAGGCGTTGCAGATCTCCTTCTTGGCCACGAACAGCTCGAAGCGCTCGGTCAGGCCGGGTATGCTGCGATGGTACTTGGCCAGCGGCGACATGATCTGCGGGTGCTCGGTGATGAACGTGGGATTCACGCAGAACTCCTCGATGAACTCCCCGACCAGCTTGTCCAGCAGACGGGCTGTGGTGCGCGGCGCCGGGCACTCCACCTGGTGCTTCGCGCACAGCTGCGACAGGAACTGATTGGTCTCCGGGGTGTTGAAGCTGTCGGCCGGGGGGAACTTGACGCCCAGCTTCTCCTCCAGTGTCCCGATCATGGAGACCCGCTTGAAGGGCGGCGTAAAGTCCAGCTCCTGCTCAGGGCCCTCGGGGCCCTCCGGGTGGTAGGTGATCTTGTAGGAGCCGCGAATCGACTTGACCATGCCGGACACCAGCTGCTCGGTGATGTCCATGATGTCGGCGTAGTCAGCGTAGGCCATGTAGAACTCGCACGTGGTGAACTCCGGGTTGTGGGTGAGGTCGATGCCCTCGTTGCGGAACTGACGGCCGATCTCGTAGACCCGGTCGAGGCCACCCACCACCAGCATCTTGTGGTAGAGCTCCGGGGCGATGCGCATGAAGAGGTCCATCTTGAGGTCGTTGTGGTGGGTGACGAAGGGCTTGGCGGTGGCGCCGCCGGCTATCATGTTCATCATGGGCGTCTCGATCTCCAGGAAGCCCAGCCGATCCAGGAACTGGCGGACATACGAGATGATCTGGAAGGCAAAACGGATGGGAGGTCATAGTGGACACAGTAGTGACTCCCTCGTCCTTACCTTGGCCCTGATCTGGAAGTTCTCGCGCACTTTGTTGTTGAGGATCAGGTCGAGGTAGCGCTGGCGGTAGCGGGTCTCCTTGTCCTTCAGCCCGAAGTGCAAGTGGGGCAGCATGTGGAGGCAGGGCGACAGCAGCTGGATCTCGGTGGGCATCACCGACAGCTCCCCCTTCTTGGTCTTGCCTGGGTGGCCGACCACGCCGATTATGTCGCCGCGGCGCAGCTTGGCCGTGTCCGTCTCAAAGTCCTTCTCGGACTTGTACGACTTGGCGCTGGCCATCACCTGCAGCTTGACGCCCTCGCCGCGCAGATCGTAGAAGATGAGCTTGGCCCCGGACTCGCGAATGGCATGGACCCGCCCCGCCACACTCAGGGTGACGTCCTCCAGGGTCTGGCCGTCCTGCAAGTTAGCCTCGTACTGGGCGATGAAGTTCTCCAGCGAGATGCTGACGTGGAACTTGTGGGGATACGGATCCGTGGAGGGGGAGCGCTTCAGCTCCTGGACGGCGGCGGAGCGCAGCTTGAAGTACTCATTCGGCGAGATCTCCTCCTCCTCGGCGGCGGTGCTCTTCTTCTTCGGCTGCTGGTTGGCGGGGGCTGCCGCCGCCTTGGTGGCCTCCTTCTCGGCCTTCTCCTTGGCCTTCTGCTCGGCCTTCAGCCGGCGCTTGAGTTCACTGCGGAGGAGAGGGGGGAAGAGAAAGAGAGAGAGGGTGTTAGCAGGATCTGGAGGAGATGGGTGGGGGAGACAACCCACAGTTTGTTTCGCTTGCTGGGCGCACTCGGCCACCAGGTCGTGTGGAGGGCCATCCGGGCGTCCACCGCCACCACGGCCCTCGGCTGGGCCAGAGCCTGCAGAGTCCTCAGGCCGCACCGCAACAGCATTTTATTCCTAATTTCCCACAGCAGCGACCACGAAGGGCTGGAACGTTGCCGCACTGGCCAGGCGGCGCTTCGCCCTAACCTCACTAACCGACCCGGAACGCTGTCCGGGATTATGTCCGGTATTCTCTCTGACTCGGAACACTTACTTCTTGGACAGCTCTCCACTTGCGGCAGCCATGCTGGCTTCGATTCGGGACACGTCGCTGGGAATCCGTCGAAATGAATCGAAAAAACAAAACAAATGTGCGGAGTGCGCCACACACAGCTTTGGAAAGAGAGTTGCCAGATCGGGCCAAGCTCCAAGCTGCCAGTGCTTCCCACTTGGCCTAAATAGGCTGCAAAAAATGGCTTTTATTTCGTCATTCTGGGGGATTAAATTATCAAAAAACTACAAATATTGCATCACTAATTTAATAAATAAAAACATAAATAATGATGAAATGAAATCATTTTTATTTACTTTTTGTGTGAAAGGCCAAGAAAAAGGGGAAAGAAAACAAAGAAATATTTCTCAGTAATAACTGTTTTCCAAGAAGAGGCCAAAGAGAAGGGAAGATGGGAAACAATGCTAGAGCTTTTCAAATTAAATTGTTATTATTTTATTTTGTATTTATTTAATTTACAATCTGGATAGATTCTAAAAATAATAATTAACTTCTGTGGAATATTAGTACAAGTGCGAATATTTTTTATTAAAATGAAAGCAAATAATAAATAAAAATATTATGTATTTAATAAATAATTTTATATTTAATGTAATTAATTATGGCCTATTATATTTTTGTTTATTATGTGTTTTTTTTTAGTGAAAATATCTATATTTTTAGTTCAGTTCTAATCTATAGTTCAAATCTATAGTTTTAGATTTTAGCTCATGTTGCAGCTCCCGTTTCTGGTTTCATACTTTTATTAAATAAGTTTTGTTATTTATTTTTTTATTTATTTATTTATTTATTTATTAAATACATATGTTAGAAAAGTTTATAAAACTAAATCAGTTATGACTAACAGATTTGAGGCCTTCGACTACGTGCTTTAACTATATAGTTATGTTTATAATTAGTTATCTTATTATAATAATTAGTTATAATTAGCTAAGTTATCTTAAGTTATATTTATTTTAATTTTAAATTTCGTTGTGTAAATGTGTTGTTAATTACTGACTGTTTTCTTTTATTCAAATAATAAACTTAAAATATAGATTTGTTTGGACTGGAATTAGCTTAGTGGGGGGAGTACTGGTAGGATTATTATGTTTACTTCAAACTGACTTGAAATCCTTAATTTCTTATTCTTCTGTAGCTCATATAGGATTTATTATTTATGTCCTTCAGGATTATCTCTTTATCATTAATCAAGATTAAGATTATTAACTAATAAGGGAATATTAAATTGTAAACCTTTCATAAGTTAATGATGATTTTTATTGAGTTAAGCTATTGGGTGAAGTTTGTTTTTATCAAAAATAATTGTTTCTTGGTCTTGAGTTTCTTTAATTATAAAATCTTCATCATTTTTTAGAGCAGCTTATGCAAAAAAAGAGATAAACAATAAGACAACTAAAGATAAGATAATAACTGTTAACAAAACAAACCAAAGGCAGAAATGAAGAAAACAGGAAAATAATGGCTGGGCTTCGAAATTAACGGCAATAAAAAAAATAATGGTTAGGCTTTTAAAAAAAAATTATTAATGCATAAACAATATATTTTTTTATTTTTTTATTTTATTTTATACAGTTTAAAACATTTTAACAATTGAACTTTTTGTTCATTTTTGCAAACTATTCACATGTTGTTTTTAAAAGAGCGCCTCTTATTTTAAATTCTTGAAGAAAAAAAATATATTTATTATTGCAATCATCAAAAATGATTCCATCCTTCTAACTTAAAAAACAACAGAGAAATGGCATTTCCGGCATAAATCTTAGGAGTAATTTTATTATTTATTTTTGAAAAAAATCCAAAGCAAATTAAAGAGGAAACATTAGTAAGCAAAGAAAGTAGCGGCAAATAAATCATTTTTGATAATAACTGTTTGCAAAACATCGGGCCAAAGTGAAAATAGGGAAAATAACTGTAGTGTTTTGGAAATAGTGGCAATCGCTGATGGCATTATTATTATTTTAAATTCTATTTAGATTCAATTCATAAAAAGAACATTGTTTTTAATGCTTTACAAATGGAATATTTATTTTTATTTCATATTCATTAATTTAAAACTAATTTTATTTCTTATATTTTATTTATTTCTTTTCCCTCTCCTCTCTTTCTCATTCCAGCGCTCTCCCACTCACCTTCCGCACATATGGCAGCACTGCAAGTGGAAGCTTTTTGCCCGAAAATACCAAACTAAATACCGACACCCACGTTTTCGCGGAAAATCCCACACACAGTGTCTGGTCACACAGTAATGAGCAAACCACAAGCGCTTCGGTTTTATTCGCGAAATTTGTTAATTAAAGTGCAATTCGAGAAGCTTTGAAGATTAATAAGTGAAGGGAGCGAGCGCGCAATCGCCGATGCATCCGGGCCAGTGAGCGAGTGCGTCGGGAGCCGAGCTGGCGGCGGCAGCGAAATGCGCAGCGCAAACAACGCAAAAGTAGAGCAGTTGCTGTAACTGTAGGTTGGCAAGGGGGTGGGGAAGGGAGAAGGGAGAGAGGAGAGAGGAGAGAGGAGGAGTGGAGCAAAGAGGCAGGAAGCGTCTTGATTTTCGGATAGCCAACCTAACGGGACTATCTGGAAAAGAGATCCGACAGATGGAGCCCCCAGCAGCACCGGTGGCTCTCGCGCCTCTGGCGGCCTCGACGTCATGCCTGGCGGACAGGAGTCCGGTGGAGCCTCTGGCCCTGCGTTCCGAGGCGGAAGAAGCCGAGGAGGAGGACGACGAAGATGATGATGATGACGAAGAAGAAGAAGAAGAAGATGAGGAAGAGGAGGAGGATGATGCGAAGGAGGCCTTCTATGAGGCGAGAAATGGCAACGAAAGCGACGAACTGGAGCAAGCCTTTCAAAGTGCTCTTACCCTGGACGTGCAGGTGAATGTGAGTGAGGTGGCCGAGGATGCCCCCAAAGGAGGTGGGCTGGGCAGGGATGGCCCAGAGAGGGAGCGGGAGCGGGAGCAGGAGCAGCTGCAGCTCCAAGGAGCCTGCGGATTATCGAAGCCGTCCTCTAATCACAGTAAGTAGGTTCCTTATCAGCCAGTATCCTTTGCTAAACCATGACCTTCCCTAGCCACCAGAGAGGATAGACCCCAGGTGGAACCACACGAACCCCGCCACCAGACCCTGCTCTCCACCAAGTCCTGCGAGACGCCAGCCAACACCGCCACCCTCTCGCCCACAAACTCCTACAACGGCAGCATCGGCAGCGACGGCGGCAGCAGCGTGGGCGGCGGTGCCCGGCGCAAGTCCTGGACCCTGTCGCCCCAAAGCGGCAACTCCACGCCCCTCAGCGGCGCCAAGAAGAAGACCAAGCCGGGAGCGGCGGCAGCCCCCAGCTCCACCATGTCCTCCAGCACGAACGGCGAGGGCTTCAACCTGTGGGTGGCGCGCGAGTGCTTCGAGACTGTGCCCGCCGAGATGGTGGACACCCTGAGCATGGCCGAGGTCAGCGAGGAGGTGGACGAGGGAGACGAGGAGGAGGACGAGGAGGCGGCCGCCGTGGAGAGTCTCCTGGGAGCGGCAGCCGCCCTGCAGGCCTCCGCCCACGTCCAGCGACGCCACCAGCAGCAGAAGCACCACCACCAGCAGCAGCAGCAGCAGCTGCAGCCACACCACCACCAGCAGCTGCACCATCACCATCTGAGGCAGCCCTCGCCGCCCCAGCACCGACCCCTGGAGCGCTCCTGGCCGCCGAGAGCCGTGGGCCGCGATCTCAAGCTGCAGGGCGATGTCTTCCAGTTCGACATCCTCGACACGGACGAGAGGCTGGCGGAGGAGCTGCTTCCGGGCAGCGGCAGCTCGAACAACTCGCCCCTGGCCACGCCCCCGGTGCGCTTCAAGCCCCTGCTGAAGAAGAAGATCGGGCCGGACAGCTACATCAACACCATCAGCACCCAGAAGGTGCCCGCCCATCAGAGCTACGAGTTCCCCACCTTCCCCAGCTCCTCGGGCGGCGGGGCCTCGTCCTCGGCCGCCTCGTCCTCGCCGAACAGCCTCCAGTTCCCGTACCTCCGCCAGCACCGTCCGCTCACCCGGGCCCTGTCCAACGGCAAGGCCAGTTCCTCGGAGGAGCAGGCCTCGCCCCGGCTTCTGCTCTCGCCCAAGCGGCCGCGGAGTCCCCCGTCCGGCTGCTCGACGCGCAGTGCCTCGCCCCTGGACTTGAGCCTCAGTCCGGAGCAGCACTCCCCCACCCGGGGCAGGGGAGTGGGCGGCGTCCTGCAGGAGCCGGTGCCACCCGGAACACCCACATTCCATGGCCAGCGGCCGCAGCAGCGCCTTCTCAAGCGTGTGGGCGGCGGAGCGGGAGCCGGAGCCGGCGCTGGAGCGGGCGCCGTGGCCGGTGCCTCCTCCCTGGTCTGCCCGCCCACGCCCACGCACCACGCCCGGCGGCACGCCCGCCTCCAGGCCGTCACTGCCAACTCGAGCCTCGCCAGCGGCGGCGGCGTCGGCGGAGTGCCGCACCTAGCGGACGCCGGGCCGCCCCCCGCCTCTAGTCAATTGGATTACATCTACCTGCAGGAGGACGCCGTGGCGCCGGAGCCGTCCGGCCCGGAGGCGGCCACCAGCGACGAGGTGGTCCACATCAGCAGCACCCGGCTGCCCTCCATCCCCGAGCGCAGTGCCGCAGCGGCGGCGGCAGCGGCAGCAGCAGCAGCGGCCGCCGCAGGAGCGGCTCTCATGGAGCCCGGCACCGGATCCGGGTCGGGGGGAGTGGGCAGCGGGGCGGCGGCTGCCGGTGAGCCACCACTGCCGCCGGCGTGGGAGGCGCGCATGGACAGTCACGGCCGCATCTTTTACATCGACCACACGACGCGGACGACCTCCTGGCAGCGACCGGGAGCGGCTCCGAGTGCGGGGCCGGCGGGACGGGAGCAGCACCACCGCCAGCAGCTGGACCGACGCTACCAGAGCATCCGGCGGACCATCACGAACGAGAGCCGGGCGGCGCAGCTGTACAACCTGCCGACATCCGGCGGCGCTACAACGAATCCTGCAGCTGCCGCGGCCTCGCCGCCACCGACGGCTGCCACGTCGGCGGCCGCCGGGCTGCATCCCGCCATCCTGATGCTCTGCCGGCCGGACTTCTACTCGCTGCTGCACACGAACGAGGCCGCCCTGGCGATCTACAACCGGAACGCGGCCCTCAAGCACATGGTGATGCGGATACGGCGCGACCCGCAGTGCTTCCAGCGCTACCAGTACAACAAGGACCTGGTGGCCCTCGTCAACACCTTCGCCCAGCTGGGCCGCGAGCTGCCCTCCTGCTGGGAGACGAAGCTGGACCAGTCCGGCAAGCAGTTCTTCATCGACCACCAGCACCGGCGCACCTCCTTCATGGATCCCCGCCTGCCGGTGGAGTGTCCTCGGGTGGTGCGCCACCGCCAGCAGCAGCCCGGCTACTGCCACCCCGACCTGGTCGACGGCAACTGCCTCTCGGCCACCAGTGGCCACATCAACGCCAGCCCGGCCTCCTCAGTCTCCGGAGTGCCTCCGCTGCCGCCGCCCAGGCCCCTCTCCTCCTCCTCCGGCACCGCCAGGAGTCACGGGCACGGACACGGCCACAACTGCACCACGGCGGCGGCCATCGCCTGCCTCAGCCTGGGCGGAGCGGCGGGCGGAGCTGTGGGCGTGGGCGTGGCAGCCGGCGCAGGAGCAGCAGCGGCAGGATACGAAGACGTCCCCATAGCCTACAACGAGAAGGTAATCTCCGGGTTTTGTGTTTCTATTCCATTGGACTAAGCCTCTGGGGCATCTCTTTCAGGTGATTGCCTTTCTGCGGCAGCCGAACATCCTGGAGATCCTGCGGGAGCGGCAGGGACAGCACACAGTGTCCCGGTCGCTGCGCGAGAAAATCAATATTCTGCGAGTGGAGGGAGTCCCGGCCCTCGAGCGCCTGGGCCATGACCTACAATTGACCATTTTGCTGAGGTGAGTGCACTGACCTGGTTTCCTTGGGTGTCGCCATTGGCAGTCGGTGGGGCAAGTGGGGCATGTGGGGCAAGTGGGGGTTGTGGCATGCAACTTTTAATTAAAAATTTATTTACATGCCACTGCATCTTTGATCAAGTTTTGAGTAATTGGAGTAGTTTGTGGGGAGAAGTGGTAGTTGAAGGAATTAGTGACGGTTCCAGACTAGTCCAAGTCACTAAGGATCAGTCACTAATATTTAAGATTGGAAATTGGAGATTATTTCATAAAAAAAGAAGAAAAGAAAAAGAGTTTTAAAGTAAAAAGGCTAAGAAAAGTATGCAACAAAGACATATCTATTAAATGGTTAATAATATTTTAAAATAATATTTTTTAAACAATAAAAAAGATGTATCTATTGTTTAAAAATATTATTTCAAAACGCCATTCCAGAATCATTATTTTATGGCAAGTTTAAGACTAACTTTATGGGAACAGATCTCACACAGCCCCTGTCCTCTTTCCTGTCCGCTTGTCCGTTAATTATCTTTTCTATTTCTACCTTTTCTCTTATTGTATTATCCGTTACATCATCTATTTATTTTATAACTATTTTATTATTAAATCTAAAGCTTTATAAAGCCTTTTGTATAATAGTTCCAATAGTTTCAGTTATTTATGCATTTCCCACAAAAACATCTTATAGTTAGTTGGTCTCTAGTTCTATCTCTTGTTTTATATTTTATCTATCTATATCTTCTATATCTATATCTAAACAGATAGATATGGCTACAGATAGATATAGCTGTATAAGCAGATATAGCTTTAAAATTGTATAATAGTTTCAATAGTTTCAGTTAGTTGGTCTCTAGTTCTATCTTTTATTTTGTATTTTATCTATCTATATCTTCTATATCTATATCTTCTATATCTATATCTAAACAGATAGATATGGCTACAGATATAGCTATATAAGCAGATATAGCTTTAAAATTGTGTAATATCTCTAAAACAGCTTCAATATTTATGATTTTTTAAAAAGCTCTTCCTATAGACTCTATTTTAAAGCTATCTATGTCCGCTTGTCCGCTTGTCCGCCTAACTGTCCGCTTGTCCGCTTGTTCGTTCATTATAAAGTATACATTTTTGTTATAAACCCAAGAACTGAATAGCTAAGCCTATGATACAACAATTTAATGAACAAATATCTTAAAAAAAACACAGATCTCATGGACTTTAGCTAGAAGCCATGTCCGTTTGTCCGCTTGTCCGTCTGTCCGCTCATCAAACCCATAATAGACCTACGATAGATAGATATTGGTGGAACATAGAATCATCCATCGTATGGTTTTACGAACAAACAAGCAGATCTCACAGACTAGAGTTAGTTAGTTGGTGGCCATGTCCGCTTGTCCGTCTGTCCGCTCATTTGTCCGTCTAACTGTCCGCCAAAACTAGATACTACAGTCTATGGTAGAGCTACACCTATGATAGACCAATTTGGTGTGGAAACAATTTCAAAAAGGCAGATCTTACAGACAATAATTGGTAGACATGTCCGACTGTCCGCCTGTCCGTCTGTCCGCTTGTCCGCTTGTCCGTCTGTCCGTCCATTAAATCATAAACTAATGCCACAATAATCCACTCCACGGCTAGTGGCTAGCAGTGGTGCTAATGCCAACATGACACAGTGGCCGTCATTTCCACCTGCACTTGACGAAGGTTTCCCAGGCCATGTCCGACGCCGCCTCCGACTCCGAATCCGAGTCCACCTGTGCACCACCAGTGGTGCGTCATTGTGATTTGGAGCTGGCGTCGATCGATTTTGGCGGCGGTCCTGCTTGAGTGCACCGCCGCAACACGTTAATGCGTCTAATTGCTTTTGAAAATCGTGGCGAAGGTCGCTCGCGATGGCTAATTCTCCAAAGCAGCTCCGCGAAACACCTCCAGCAAAGTGAGTTGGAAGCAAGGCTAGATGGTTGCCCAATCGCCGCCAGTGTGGAGGAACTGCGGCTCATGCATGCTTTTCTCGAAAAGCCCCCAACCCCAAGCCCCGCGCCTAATCTTAATCCCCAATCTGGACAAGTCCAACTGTCTATGGCGGCCTGTCATAAAAGCCACTGCCAGTGCACCGATTTCAATACCGACTTCAATCCCAATCCGATTGATCCGATTGAGCCGTTTAATTGCACTTCAATTGGCCAAAATGTCGCGCTTCATTGCTCGCTTCGGACAAAATGAGCCGTGGGAGTTTTCGCATTGGACTTGTGGCTTTTTTGGTCATTGGCCGGAGAGGAAGTGAGTCCAACTATAGTTCTATATTATATCCATCGATCTCGTTAGCTTCCAATGTAAACGTTTCTCACTTCCCGATCGGGAGACTCCCAGGGAGACCTTTGAGGGAATTCATAAATTATTTCCCTTTTTTAGAGTCTTTTATGGAAAATGAAAGTTTAGTCTTTAATTAAGACCCTCGATTGTTATGGGAAGTATCAGATTAGGGGCTTCACTTAAATTTAATCAAAAGCCTTGATGGCTTTAGGATGTAGGGGATTTTTTATAGGAAATGTGGGATGTAATAGGACTATTTTTTATAGGAAATATGGAAAGTAAAAGGACTTATGATGTGGTAATAGGATAGTGACTAGCTTTCTTCAAATATAATATTATTTTAAATATAATATAATTATTAAATATATTTGAGATTTAATGATTTTCTTTTTGAATGTTTTTGTTATTTAAATATTTTTTATTTACATTTTTAATTAATTTTTAACATTTTCATGCCTTTGCTGCTTAAAGTTTCATAAAATTATTTTCGTTTAAAGTTTAGACAAAGTATTTTATGAAAATAATTATTTTTTTGATTTTAAATTCAAAATGGAAGAAGGAAAAATATATTAAAACGTTTACATAAATTTAAACTGTATATTTTTATAATTTTTTTTATCGAAAAAAAGCAAAAGATTTGGGTTTTCTATTAAAATGTAATATTTTTTCAAATAAAAACATTAAAACTTGTTCTAAATATGATAATATATTTTAAATTACATTTAAAAAAATTTACATAAATTTTAACAATTTTTTGATCATATATTTTAAATTACATTTCTTAGAATATATATTTAGATAAGGTTTTTAGATCAAATTTCTTCTTTAACTTGAATTCTTTTTTAACTTGTTTATCCTTTAGTTCTTGTTTCAAATTCTTCTTCAATTTTTTTTTTTTTTTTTTTTTTTTTTTTTCAAATTTTGTTAATTTGTATTTAAGCTTTTTTCTGCTAGTAGACTGCTTTATTAACTTCCCCTGGTACTTTGTGATAATTTCCCTAATTTATTAGAGCACCTCCACCTCCTAATGCCCAAAGCCTAATGGCTTTTAAAAGCCCCGTTTTGCTTTGAGTTTCTGTGAGTCTTGAGTCTTGACTCGAAAAGCGATTTACGGAATATGCGATCGCTGATCACCGATCGCCACCGAACTCTGGCAGACTGACATTCTGAGTGACAGAAGTCGGCGATAACTGGGGGGATGTTGCACAACTCCGGATCGGATTGGGGGATGGAAGAGGCTTAGGTCGCAACGCCAGACCAGCTCCATTAGGCCCTTGCTCAGGGGCCCTGGTGCTGGTCCTCAATTGGCTATTAATAAGTTGGCTTAAAAGTAAACTCACTCGTTAGTGATTTCCAGTAATATTCAAACTATTATTTTTTATTATTATTATTTTTAAATAAAAACAAGAATGGAAAGCTAACTTCGGGCGGAGCCGAAGTTGATATACCCTTGCAGATATGTGGCAGCTTATATTATTAGATATATATCGGATCTTATATAGTCGGCCGATCCTTATTAAACTCGGCAGATCGAATAAGTCTGCTAAAAGAAGAGTCCATAGCAAGTCCCATCCTTCTAACTTAAAAAACAACGAAGTTATGGCATTTCCGATCAATCAGTTATATGGCAGCTATAGGATATAGTCGGCCGATCCTTATGAAATTTGGCAGATCGAATAAGTCTGCTAAAAGAAGAGTCCATAGCAAGTCCCATCCTTCTAACTTAAAAAACAACGAAGTTATGGCATTTCCGATCAATCAGTTATATGGCAGCTATAGGATATAGTTGACCGATCCCGGCCGTTCCGACTTATATACTGCCTGCAAAGGAAACAAGGATGTGTGCAAAGTTTGAAGTCGATAGCTTTAAAACTGAGAGACTAGTTTGCGTAGAAACAGACAGACAGACGGACAGACGGACAGACGGACAGACGGACAGACGGACAGACGGACATGCTTATATCGACTCAGGAGGTGATCCTGATCAAGAATATATATACTTTATAGGGTCGGAGATGTCTCCTTCACTGCGTTGCACACTTTTGACCAAAATTATAATACCCTCTGCAAGGGTATAATTAGGTCTTTGGGGGATAAAAATAAGAGACTATTCATAGCCTTTGCGGTGGGGAGTGCCACGCCTCTAGAAGCTGGAACAGCTGCCACATAAATATGAGAATATGGGAAGTATTCCGAGGGTTCTCTCCTCCTCTCCACTAATCCCTAGGACCGAGTCGGAGCCTCTCGGTTTAACCCAATTCCGAAACGAAGCCATAATTTATGACCAGAAATGAGGAAAGAGGAAAAAATGGCAAGAATAGAGCAGCTTCAAGCTCCCTAGCTCCTCCTTCGGGGGTGTGCCAGTGTCGTCATCTCTATAGGGGGGGCATGCATATCATCATTATCATTATCGTCGGCACCCCCGCCCGCTGAAGCGTTGACAACTTTTCAGTTTACTCCCAAAGCTTACTTTTTTTTAGGGTATAGTTTTTATGTCAGTGGGTTTGTTGGAGGATTTCATTAATTGGCAGATGATTGGGATTTGAGAGAATAAAAATATAGACCATAGAACTAAATTATTTCGGAGGTTTGAAATATTTAATAAAATTATATAAAGTACTCTGCCAAGGGACTTTTTTATTAAATATTCAACTTACATTTTTAGACACTCTACAAAGTTCTAAATAATTTCATTTTTATAATTAAATTCTTACAAATATTATTATAATGGAAATGTTTAAGTAAAGTAATCTGAAAACTCTTCAATTTCGTTCTAAAAGATGTTCTAAAAAGTATGCAAATTTTGAACTAAAAAATTTAATCTTTATTAATTTTAATTTTATTAATTTATAATTTCTTTACCAGATGCTATATTAAATATTAATTTTTGCGTTTTAGATCAAAAATTTCAAAGGTTTTTAGATCAAGTATTAGAAAGGTTTTTAGAACATATATTTCAACGGTTACGGAATATGTATTAGAAAGGTTTTAGATCATCTTATACTTTTTAAGCTTTTAGATTTATTTTTAGATCCTATATTTAAAAGGTTTTTGAACATACACTTCGAAGGTTTTTAGATCATGTCTTTCAAAGGTTTTCGGTCATATTTTACCTTTTCAACTTGCTTATCTCTTAGTTCTTTTTTGAAATTCTTCACTTAAATTTTATGAAATTTTGTTAATTTTTATTTTTTATATTTTTAATTTTAGATCATATATTTCAAAGATTTTTAGATCACCTTTTACTTTTTAGACTTGTTTGTCTTTTGGTTCTTACTTGGAACTCTTTACTAAAGTCTTATAAACTTTTGTTTCTTTGTATTTGAAGCTTTTTTCAATGAAAAAATTTTGAACTGAAACTAAGAGCATCTAATATTCGTTTCAAACCAAAAAACTTAGTTTGCGGGAAGTTGGCGTCGAAGTTTGGGGCCAACTGCTGTTTGCCGTTCAAATTTGAACCGTCGAAGGGAATGTTTTTGTGTTTTTTGTTTTGTTTCTCATTTTTTGTGTTCGGTTTCAGTTCATTGGGTTTTTGGTTTTGGTTTTGGGGCGGCTACTGGCTGCGCATGCGTGCAGTTCGATGGGGACATGGGAGCCCTGAAAGTGAAGCCCGAGGCCCAAAGCACAGAACTCGAACTCTAAACCGAAAACTGAAAGTGAAGCTGAGACTGTGGCGGAGTCATGGGGAGAGACAGTGACCGGCGTTTGTTTTTATTTTTTCTTTTTTTTTTCATGGCTTGGCTTCCGTTTTGGGGCGTGCTAAATGTGTGGGCGTGGTCGTGGTCGCAGTCGTGGTCATAGGGGCGTTGGGGGCGTGCCACTTGGCACAGCCCAGGGGTTGGGGGCGGTGGGCACTGGTCGGCTTGGGTGGAAAGCCATGAGCGAACAATTATAGTCATGAGCCAACAAAGCCACACACAGTCACCCACCGAAGTGCCATCCCAAGTCGTCGTCTTCCGCCGAGTGCACTCCTCGTGGGGTGACTCAACGGCGGGGCACGGGGGTCGGGGGACGGGAGGGGAGATCCCGAATCGGAATCCGAATACGATTCTCAAAGCGATTCCCATACCGATTCCCAACCCGATTCCGTATCCAAAGTCATGCCGTCAACAGCTGACACTGCACAGTGGGATTTGTAATTTAAAAATGGGTTTCAAAAAGATTTTTCTTTTAAATTTTGTCTCAATTATGTTTGATTTAAGATTTATGAAATATTTATGAATAAATCTTCAAACAATTTTCTTACTTTTGATGCAAAATTGTTGCCATATTTGCTCTTTAAATTGGAATTCTTTTATTCCAATTCCAATTTTATTCTTTCTGATAATATTTCTTTTATTCCAGCTTTTTATTCTATTTTATATTCTTTTTATACTATTCCCCTTCTCATTTTTATTCTTTTTTACTCTTTTTGGGATTAAAACTCTTTTTTTCATTAGTTTATTTTTCAAGACATTTTTTCAAAATCATTTTATTTTCAAAAATTACTTTTTCAAACAATTTTCAAATTTTTTTTATTGCAAAATTATGGAAAATTTTATAGAAACTTATGTTTTCAATATTTTTTTTCAAACATTTAAAAAAAAAGTATAATTTTTTTTAAATGTGTTTTTCAAAATAATAATAAAATATTTTCTCCCACATTTTGTTTTTCAAAAACTTTTTTTTGTCCAAAATTTGTATTTAAAAAAAAATGTGTTAAAAAATTGTTTCTTTCAATAATTTGTTGGCAAAAACTGCTTTATTTTTTATTCCCAATGAAACAATTTAAACATTTTTCACATAAAGTATAGAAAGTAGTTTTAATTAAGATTAAAGTCAAGTGATAATTTTTATTCCTACATTAATGGGGAATAAGTGTGGAATTCCCAACATATTTTTTTTTCAAAACATTCTCTGACTGAGAACCACTGTGGGTTGACCCTCTAATGATTAACCAGCTCGGTCGGCTCTGTGACCCAGGGTGCGGCGGAGGAGTCAGTTGCACCAACACTTCGACAGTCTCTGCCACAGCCACTGCCACTGCCGATCGTCTTGCACAAAAAAGTGAAATATGAAATAACAGTATAAGAGTAACATACAATGAATAATAATAATAAAAAAAAAGAAAAAGCCAAAAAATAAGAGCGAGTAGCGAAACAGAACGAATGGAAGCCAAAACCAGGCGAATAATTAAATAATTTGTGTTGCCGCCTAAATTGATTTCAAATTTATCGGCGAGGCGGCTAGGCGGCTAGGCGCTAGGCGAGCGCCAGCATTCTGCAATCGGCGGTCGGACAATCGAGTGGCTAGCCAGCATAGCATAGCAGCATAATCGCCGGGCCCGGGCCAGCTGGATAGAAGTCCTGCACTCCCCCAGTGCCTCCCTCTTCCTCCACCAGAATACTGTTGTTTTATTATTATTTTGATATAAATATATTTTTTTATCTGCAAACTCCGCCGGTTCCGTTCCATTCCGTTCGCTTCTACTTCGTTTCGTTTTTTTTTTTTTATTTTTTTTTTCGAGCAAAGCCAGAGAGCTTCTATTCGAAGAAGCAGAAGCATTTCGACACCCGAAGCGCGTGCACCGTTATTCGTTAAAAAAAAATATAAAAACTATAAATAAAATATTAAGTTTTTGTTGTATTAAGTTAAAAAAAAAAGAAACAACTAGAGATCTTAGTGGATCTTAGTGATGATCATCCTTTTGGCTCTCAAGTCCTTGGCTTCTCGCACCGCGACATGGGCTTTCTTTCGAAGGCTGCCTACATTGTGTGGGCCGTGTAAGTACTCCCGCTGCCTGGATCTCCGAATCTGGCAGGTTCTGGCCAAGAAATCCCCTAATTAGTTACAAAAATCCCCCCCAACTATGGGCCCTGCAAGCCCAAGACCCTGTTTAGTCATCGACTTGTTCGCTGTTTGTTTTCTTTGCGATTTATTTCACATTTGAATCATTATTTTGCCAGGGACTTTTTAGTTCTCGTTGGCTGGTGCTATCAGGAGGTGATAAGCCAACAGACCAAGGACCTACTAAGACCCTACTAAACCCACCTACTAATTGCTTTAAACTAAAAAATAAACAAACTAAAATACAGAGTTTGGGGAGAGTTGGAAATAAATCTTCTACAAAACATCCCTTTTTAAAGAGGATTTTTTATTGGATTTCAAGGTATTTTTTTTATAAATAATCATAATAATTATTCAAAAGAACATAATAATGTTTATGTTAATGTTAATCCTTTATAAGGACTTCTATAACTAAACCCACTAAACCCACTAAAATATCTAAAAAGAAGCTGATTCAAAAGTCATCAAATACTAAATATTTTCAATAAACTTCCTATTGCCATAAAAACTATATAATTTTTTATAAAGCTTAAAAATAATGGAAGAAATATTCCCATAGATTAGATGTAGATCTGTAGATCTATTAGGTCTAGAAAGTGTTACCAGTTTCCTAGTAAACCCATCCATGAGTCCCCACCAACAATGCAGATGTGCCAGCACTTCTCCCGCCTCGAATTCCCATTCACTTCCCTAAAGAAATACAAATTCCCATCTAGGGAAGAGAAGTGCTAGGGTTGCGAAAACGAGATCACATCCTGTCCTGTCCACGAACTGCATCCGATTTTTGTTTACCATCTAAGGGGGGAGGAGGGGAGGAGTGCACTTTTCTGACACTCCACCACTCACTACTACGTGCTGGTGCAGCGGAGATGGAGATCGGGTTGCACTCGGGGCATCCCCTTCCATTCCCACGACTCCCATCCCAGCCATCCGGAGGAGGCAGCTCCAGGCCCATCCGGAATGCGGTGGAGAATGCCAAGTAGACACTTTGCGCAAATTCTTAGTTTCTGATTTTGGATGATGGGGTGTGAGAATCCAGTTCTTGGATCAGGTTTGTGATTTTTCATATATTTGGGATATTATTTTGGGATATTCTGGACCAAGGAAGGATCTTCGTCTTCAAGTGCCTCTTTGTTATTATTTATTATTTTTTTTTTGGCTTTGACTTGTTTTTAGGCCAAGTGGCTCTCCATTTGTAAGCTGATCGATTTTGTAACTAAATGTTACGATTTTGGATTAGATTTCAGTTGTCGAGGGGGTGGGGTGGGGTACTTTTTGATTAGGAATGGTTTTAAATGGGAATTTTAATTATTATGAGGCTATAGATGGGATTTTTGGGGGACATCTTTTGTAGTCTTGAAATGGTTTAGTAAAAATAGTCTAGAAATTAAACAATAATTAAACGTTTAAAGCTAAATATTTATTAAATTATTTTGCAGTTCAAGGGAAATTTGTGAAAAGTATTTAATATTTCCCTAAAAAAACATGTTTAGCTTGAAACTCCTCCAAAAACTCAACTTTTAGGCCCAGCTCTGATGCCCTGAAACCCTTTGGAGACTCTAGAACCTTAAAATATTTAGCCACCAAGCTGAACAATAATAATAATGCCTTTTTTTATTAACCCTTAATGTCCCATATCCAAATCTCCCCCAAAAACAGAGACCTAAATGGGTTAAGGCTCCGTTATCGAAACTTTTCTTATCGCGCTTATCGTGCTATCTCGCTTGGCCCCCCTCCCCCCAGCCATGCAGCGCTCTCCCTCTCTCCTTGGCCCTCCTGCTCACTCGCACTGCAGGTAGTGCACTGGGGAGTCGAACCGCGGAATCAGTCGCCTGCCTGCTTTTGTCGGATCGGGAATTGATTTTACCAAAAAATTGTATTTTTTTTTTTTTCGATTTCGGTGGTTTTTTTTGTTTTTTTTTTTTTGGCCGATTTAGTGCGTCGCTAATTGAGAATCCATTTGGGATTTACAACCCAGAGAGTCAGAGGTAGAGTCGGAGCCAGGGCCCAGATCCAATCCCAAGCCAGGAGCCCGGCCATGGGCCTCTTCTCCAAGTTCGTCTACACCTTCCACATGTGGGAGAAGTACGTGAGTCGCCACCTCCTCCTCCCCCACCCCCACCTCCTCCTAATACATTTCAATTCTTGTTTTTTATTACCGGACCAGCATAAAAAAGAGCTCCTCCCTGTTTTTATTTTGGTTTTTGTCTGAAATGTGATATCATGGCATGTTTTCGGCGAATAATCCTTCCACTTTTTGCTTAAAAAATAATAAAATAATTATTCTTTTATTTTTAATCTTCTCGAAGAACAGCTGCAGTGCTTTCCGGAATTATGGAACGTCTTGGTCTTCAAGGGCCTTTATCAGCTCCTCCAGTCCTCCTTTTGTGGCGACCAGAGCCGCGTGTCAGTGACCCATGGGGGGGGGTCTGGAGTCTAGAGTCTAGACCGATTGCACTTGTCCAAGCCCACTTCCCAGGCGATACAATAGCACCAGTTCTTTGTTAAAAATTAAACTGTGGGCGCTGATGATGACACCCAGAAGGCACTCTCTGTGTTCCCCGTTTTTCGATCAAAAATAGCCTTTTTTTTGCCTTTTTTATTTTCGTTAATTGTGGCTTCCTGTGTTGTGGAAAAATGGAAAGTAATTTGGCACGAAATGTGGTGCTAATACCCGGGTACACTGCAATTAATTAACTGATCAGTTTTCATGCCACAAAATTGCCAAAAAAAAAAAGGGAAATAATATATGTGGAGCTCTAATTCGGGAATTAGTCACTTCCGAGGCGATAATTGGCCACCAAACTGTTGTCACTAGTGGGGGGCACAGTCGAGAGCCAGCCCCTCCCTTTCAATCCCAATAAACAGAAATAATTTGCGTTATTAATTGGCCAATTTTGAATTTCAAGTTGAAGGCCAAATCGCCAGCTAAAAGTATTAAAAAAAAATAATAAAAAAAAGGCAATTTAAACTATGGCGGAGTGACTAACTAAGAAAAACTTAGAACCCAATTAGTTGGAGGGAAATATTCTCCAAGCCATTGCTTTTATTTTTTATTAAATCGAAGGCCAATCGGTAATCGATTGGAAATCGAAAAAAACCAATTCTTCCGCCTTCTAACTCCAAAGAGGGCGTGGCGGAAGAAAGACTAGCCTTCCCTTCCCTTCCCTGCCTCTGTGACCTTTGCTCTCTTTGGAATTTTCGTCCAAGGCTCGCATTAATATCTGTGACGAACCACTTGACCACCCCCTGACCTCCGGCCAAGTCTGATTTCATCTCCGGAGAAGCGTCTTCTGCATCTAGTATTAGAATGTGTCACTCCCCGGGGCAGCTGCAGCTTCTGGTTCTGTGATGCAATTGGCTGAAAGGCAATTGATTTGCTTCTTGGCGAGAGTGTCTCTCGTATCGGGTTTCTGGTCAGTAATTGGAATGGGGAGTGGGATGGTGAGTGGGATGTGGGGGAACAACGACTATTGCATAGACCCCCTCCCCCTCTGGGTGCCAAAGTCCGGAAACCATTTATCTAATCCCATATCGGATCGGTGTCCTTTGGAGGCTAATCAATTGTCGGCTTAGCGATACTCGATAACCTCTCTAGTTGGATTTATTAGCCTGCCTGCCCCCCCTCTCGCTATCATTAATCTTTTCACTAATTCCCATCGCTTTCGTTATCT
The DNA here is from genome assembly GCA_035047585.1 of Drosophila monieri. Classification (NCBI taxonomy): domain Eukaryota; kingdom Metazoa; phylum Arthropoda; class Insecta; order Diptera; family Drosophilidae; genus Drosophila; species Drosophila monieri. The sequence goes on along the minus strand of JAWNPJ010000061.1, from coordinate 4,042,032 downwards.
TTTCCCCGCAGCCTGTTCGAGCAGGAGATCATGAGCTACGTCCCCATTGAGGAGCGCAGTCCCCAGGGCTCGCCCGTCCTCAGCTCCCGGATGCCGCAGAGGGCGCCGCCTCCCTTCCGCCGGGACTTCGAGGCCAAGCTGCGCAGCTTCTACCGCAAGCTGGAGTCCAAGGGCTACGGCCAGGGCCCGCACAAGCTCAAGTAAGTGAAATTCCCTAAATTTATGGACAATTTTTAATTTTTTTATTTTTATTTTAACTTTTTTTTTTTATTTTTTGGAGGTCTAAAAAGTTTGTAGATTTGTAGATCGATTTTGAAGCGATTCATATTAACAGGAAAAGGGATATTTTTGGGACTTTGTTTGTTTACTTTCTGAGGCTTCCTCTGAAATACTGGGAGAGTCAGCGAAGCCTGTATTTCGGCCAATAGGCATTCTCTACCGTAAAGGAGCACCTCAAATGATTTCCGAAAGAATTCCCCATCAGTTGGCATACAATTTTGGGAAGAGATTACTTTTAAGATCTTTTGTTTACTTTCTGGATCAACCTGAGAGTTCCGGGGATGCCTGTATTTCGGCCAAAAGTCATCCTATTCTGAAAAGAAGCAACTCTATTGATTTCTAAAAGAATTTCCCACCATTCTGCTTTAAAATCTGGCTACAGAATATTTTGGGACTTTTTTTGTTTACATTCAGGAGGTTCCCTTTGAAATACTGGGAGTACCAGCAATGCCTGTATTTCGGCCAATAGGCATGCCATACCCTACAAAAGCACCTTAAATAATTCCAACCATTCTGCTATAAAATTTGGGTACAGAATAGTTTGGAACTTTTTTGTTTACCTTTTTGGAAGCTTCCTCTGAAAATACTGGGAATGCCAGAACTCGTATATCTCTGCCAATAGGCGTCCGATTCCAAAGCAGAGCACCTCAAATGACTGGTAGAAGAATTCCCCACCAATCTGCATCAAAATCTAGAAATGGGAAATTTTTGGAATTTTTTTTTTTCTTTCTGGAAGACACTGGGAGTGCAAGCGAAGCCAATAGGCATCAGATTCCAAAAAAGAGAACCTCTATAGACTCGGGGAAGAATTCCCCATCATTCTGCTTCAAAATCCGGGCACTGAATATTTTTCAGAATTTTTAATAGTTTTCCCAAAATAATTTCCCACTCGAAATTGTCCATAAATCTTTGTTAAAAAAAAATAATAGAAAAAGAACAAATTTTAAATAAATTCCCTCCACAGGCTCCACATCCGACGAAGCCACTTGCTGGAGGACGCCTTCCGGCGGATCATGTCCGCCAACAAGAAGGACCTGCAGCGCGGGCGCCTGGCAGTGCTGTGGGACACGGAGGAGGGCCTGGACTACGGCGGACCGTCGCGCGAGTTCTTCTTCCTGCTCTCCCGGGAGCTGTTCAACCCGTACTACGGCCTCTTCGAGTACTCCGCCAACGACACGTACACGGTGCAGGTGTCGCCGCTGTCGGCGTTCGTGGACAACTGCCACGACTGGTTCCGGTTCAGCGGGCGGGTGCTGGGCCTGGCCCTGGTCCACCAATACCTGCTGGACGCCTTCTTCACCCGGCCCTTCTACAAGGCCCTGCTCCGGCTGCCGGTGGCGCTCAGCGACCTGGAGTCGCTGGACAACGAGTTCCATCAGTCGCTCCAGTGGATCCGCGACAACGACATCGGCAGCGGCGTGGACCTGGGCCTCACCTTCTGCGTCACCGAGGAGCTGCTCGGGCGGGTGGTGGAGCGGGAACTGAAGCCCGGCGGCAAGAACATGATCGTCAACGAGAAGAACAAGAAGGAGTACCTCGAACGGATGATCAAGTGGCGGCTGGAGCGCGGCGTCCAGGAGCAGACAGAGTCCCTGGTCCGAGGCTTCTACGAGGTGGTCGACTCCCGGCTGGTCTCCGTCTTCGATGCCCGGGAGCTGGAGCTGGTGATCGCCGGCACGGCGGAGATCGACACCAACGACTGGCGGCTGAACACCGAGTACCGGTCCGGGTATCACGACAACCACCAGGTGATCGTGTGGTTCTGGCAGGTCATCGAGCGCTTCAGCAACGAACAGCGCCTTCGGCTCCTCCAGTTCGTCACCGGCACGTCCAGCATCCCGTACGAGGGCTTCTCCGCCCTGAGGGGCTCCACGGGACCGAGGCGCTTCTGCATCGAGAAGTGGGGCAAGCCGAACGCCCTGCCCCGGGCCCACACCTGCTTCAATCGGCTGGATCTGCCGCCGTATCCGACGCCGGAGCTGCTCTACGAGAAGCTCCTGCTGGCCGTCGAGGAGACGAATACGTTTGGTATCGAGTAGTCACGTGATATGCCGCCTCCTTCCCCGCAGCCACCACACAATGTTGCACCAAAAAAAGAAACAAAAACAAACACAACCAAACACACACCTATGACATGCACCTGAAGCGCTTTACTTTCGATTTTAGATGTTTTTTGTAATTGTTTAAGGCTAGTCTAGTGCCCCTCCCCCCTGGCTGCCAGCGGGCCACCATCTCTGGGTGTTCATGATAGTAAAAATAATAGTAGTAGTAGAAGAGAGTGTCGAGAGCAGACTGCGAGAAGAATCGAACAACAAGAAGCAGAAGAAAGAGCAGCGGCAGCAGCGACTGGAGGCGAGAGTCTGCAGAAGAATCCGGTAGCGGAGAATGAAAGTCAAGAAAAGAAATACTTTTTGGGATTATGGTAGCTGTAACCCAAGTAAGTTGCAAGTTTTTATATTTGATTTTTTTTTTTTAACATTTCAAAATTTAAATTCCAAAACTAAGTTCTAGCTTCTAAGCTCATAAGAAGAAGAAATATTTTAGAGACTTTTAAGCCCAAAACTGATCACTGATCAGAGACTGATTGAAAAACAATATATTTTTGTTTAAATCAGTTTTTGGGTTAAAGTCCTCTTGATGTCCTTATTTTTTTTTGCCGAAAAATTGCCAAAACTCTTCTAAATATTTATCTTAGATTTAAAACATTTTTCTTATTAGTTTTTCAGTTAAAGAAAAAACCAGTATTTTATTTTTTGAGAACTAAGAGTTTAGTTTTTGAAAAGTATTGAAGAAAATAATAGTATTTCTTAAAGTAAACATTTTTAAATTATTAAACTGAAAGTATTCTGAAAATAAGTAATTGTTTTCTTCTAAAAAAATAGTTCTAAAATATTGAATATAATTTTTTTAGTTCAAGACCTATTTTTTTTTCGATTATTTGAATTTATTTTTCAAAATTTTATTCTGGAGACTTGATACACTTAAAGCTTCAAGCTAAGGTACTTTAAATTCCCATTTCCCTTAAAAAAAAGAAACAAATTTGGAAACACAGTTCTAAATGTTTTTTAAAATTATTATTTTTATAATTCTTTTTTATTTTTTATTTTAAACTCCTCTTTGAAGACAAGAACTTGCTTAATATTTTACAAAAAAGGAAAAAAAGTCCAGATTTGAATTCTTAGACACTCTTGAATCGTTTTGAACTCTTTCTTTACTTTCGAATATCCAGAGATTTGGAAGCCAAGCGCCAGCTAGTACTGTAGTTATTTATATACTATAATTATTATATAACACGTAGGCTCCCCGTCCTCCCCCTTGATAGATTATATGACGAGAAGAAGAGAGGGAAATTCCTAGCCATAGAAAGACTTGCTACTTTAGGCACGAATCCCCCCCCCCCTAGTTAGTAGACACTTTTTGCCTTTGCCGCCTTTTGTTCTGTTGGCCAATGGGCCATCCGGGGAAGGATGTTTTTTACCTCAAGGTTTTCGAATTAGAAGAAACGGCTTGCCAGTGCCGCCAGTCATTAGTCCTAAGACGTAGACAGGAAGGGTTAGATACGAAGTGAAATGTTAGGCTGCGAGATACTTTGAGACAGAGATTGAGAGACATTCTACGCCAATACTTAAATAGCTTGTAACGTTGTCTTTAGCTTTAAACTCGAATTCCAAGCGCAGAAAAAAACTTGAGCACTCCCTAGAAAATGAGCATTCCCCCCCTAAGCGTACTGTGGATGTCCAGTTATTATATATTGTAGTTATAATATATAAAGTATATATTTGAAACATTTCTCGACACAAAAACCCAAAAAAATACAATTTAAAAAGTAATTCGTTTTTGAATTTCAATTCAATCCTACACGGAGATGCCACTCGCAGCGTCCTTGCTGTAGACCAAGAGGATGCGGCATCTATACAGCATCTAAATCCAATCGGATCTATTACTATATATGGTATATTATATATACACGAACCGGCTGCTGATTTGCCAAAAAAAAAAAAAAGGGAATTTCAGAAATTGGTCCAGTGCGTTGCTTCGGCTTTATTGGTTCTCTCGACGCCTGCAGTTAAGGGATAAACATTGATTATTATTATTAATATTTAATGCCAGATACAACCACAAACAATTAAATGAAAACGTAGCTAAAGTAATTAAATCCAAATATTAATGAAACGTAAAGTTAGAGGAAGAATTGAAAACGAAACGAAAGCGATATATAAATGGTGATTTGTTTACATTTAAATGTATTTTTTCGGCATTAGTTAAATAAATTATGGAACTGGCTAGAAACAGAGAGAGAGAGACAGGTAGAAGAGGAAAGAGAGAGAGAGAGACATGCAAAAGACAGAGACGGACGCCGACAGAGTCTCCCCATGTAGAGAGAGACGGCAGGATAACGCTTTTTGAACTACTTATTGATAATGGAGATTGTTTTAATGAATTATAAATGTGCGTGTATTTATGAACAAATTAACTATAATTATAAACGAATAAATGTGAGCCTTTTACTTCGAAAGCCAATCCAATGCGTTTCAGACTCGAACGATTTCAGATTACGTCTTAAACGCACTACGTATAACGTAAAGGTTTTTTCCCAAAAGTGTGGCATACTTTCTGCCGTAAGTATACTTGACATCCATTATTTGTCATTCAATTCTTTTTTATTCAAGTTATTATTCGCAAACTCACCTCTTAAGAATTTCCCTCCATAATAAAACACACTCACACTTCGGTTTAGTTTTCTGTATATTTTTATCCACAATTTCCTTTTTTTTTTTATTCTTATTTATTCTTACTATTTTTTTTTTTTTTAAATCTGCAAAATGCAATTTGCGTTTAGATTCTGGCTTTTGGATTTTGGTTTTCGTTTCGTTCTCATACACGCCTTACGTATTACGCGATCATTTCTCTAGGCTAGGATTTCTCTGGATGTGGGGTTACGTGGATCGTGGATCTTGGACTGTCTGATGTGGAGTTATCCTCTCTATGTACAATGGTACGTCTGTCATCTCCAATTGAATAAATGTTTGTTTTTTTGTTTTTATCAAAAATTACGTAAGCAATTACGTAAGCATTTACGTAAGAAATTGTAGCGGCTGAGATGGTAGGCATTTATCCGATTTTCAAAGGCTTAGTTAGAGGACTACTTGGATGATAGGTCTAATCGATAATCGATAATCGATAATAATCGTGATTAGGGGTGGGCTGCATTGATCGATCTGGTTGGTTGGATCTATGTTAGTGGTATTAGTGGGCATTACGTTGTGCGCAGCAAAGCTTTCTGAAAGCATCCTGTGGCACAAGCAACATTTCTAAGGACATTCGTTACTTTACACTTCACGCAAACAAACAAAAGTAGATCTTTTTTTTTCATGTAACTCTAGCTAATTTTACATTACACTTGAAGAAATTTTGCTAATTTTTTGTTTATTTCGTACAGGTGTTTTTAAATAAATTCTTTCATCCGCTCCACAAAAAATATTTACGTTCATATTTCATATTTTTATGCAGTATGAGTTTTTTTATATTTTTTGTCTCAAGCAATACAAAAATAGAGCATCCATTAATATTTGTTTTCCTTTCGAGAGTTGGATATTTTAATGCAATATGTGTGCAACTTTTTAAGGTTTCTTGAAGGCCTTTGAAAGAATTGAAAATTGTTCTGTGGCGAGTAGTCTATATTATTTATATTTTATTTCTGAGTGCCGGCTATAGTGTGTGTGTGTGCTTGAAGAATCTGTGGCTTTTAATTTTCAATTATTTTGTGGCTTCCGCTTAGGCTTTCACTTTCACTTCCACTTCCGCCGTTTTAACTTTCTTTCGGGTACGATCACAGCTTTTACAATTCTAATGATATACTTTTGTGAAAATGTGTGTGTGTTTAGTGTGTGTGGCTGTTGTCTGTGTTGATGGAAGATGTGCGGCCAACTCTTTTAAATTCGCACCAAAAAATCCTATATACTATATATTTAAATATCTTTACAGTCGTACATGAGACAGAAAAAAAAAACAAAAAAAAAGAAATAATTATATCTGATCTGTTTCATTTGATTTAAATGTATATATTGTAAATCTTGGTAATACTTTCGCAAATATGCACAAAGAAATGCATTCCGTCCGACATTAAATACACGTTTCAATTACATTTAAATACTTCGTTTAAGGTTTTTCGTTCAGTTTTTAGTTTCGAAAAAGCTGCCATTTTACTTGACTTTTGTATTTTTTTATCTTGCTACACACAACAACTAATTTATATGTAGTTCTTCTTATTTAATAAAAAAGGTAATACAAAATATTTAGTTTTATATTCTTGTTTTTTTTTTATTTAATTTTCATTGCGATTAGTCCGCTGTAGAGTCGCTTGGCAATATGCAAAGTGTGTGTGTAGGAAAGAAGGCATTGTTAGATTTCTATTTTTCTGCTATTTCTTTTGCATTTCTTTTCCCTCTATCGTTAGTTGTTAACATATTAAATTCACTACAAATTCATTCACTTCTATTTTTTTTAGTCTATGCTATGTATATAAAATAGAAAATGGGCAGAAACGAAGAAAACAACGAATTGTGAGAAACAGCTTCTGGAAGAGAGATGGTTGCCCAAAAAGAGGTGGCTGTGGTGGCTGTAGTGGCGGCAAAAGTTCATTCTACAAAAAGATGTATGTCCTCCTCCGGGCTATTTTTGTTTGCAACAACATTGAACAATTCTTAAATCTGATTTCTTCTGCTTTATATATCTGATATACATACTTCTATATATTGTTATGTTGATTTCCAAGACATATTCTATATAGGTTATGTAACTAGTTGGCTGCTTGTGTTGCTGCTTCCCCGGTTACAGCCGAATTTTCTTCGTTTTTTCATGTTAATTTGCTTTGTTATTGCTGAGCTAGAGAAATGCACAAAAATTGGGGTTTCCTTCCGTTTCCGTTTCCTTCTTCACGTTTTCCCGCGTCGTTCCGGACGGTTTTCATTATTATTTCTGCCGCAGCCTCCGAATCCAATCCGTTCGTTGTACTTTCGCCTATTTATTAACCGTGGGGGGGGGGGGAAAGAGGGCCAGGCCAATAAGTTCTTTGATTCTGACCTGCTTTGTTTGCTCCTGTTTTCGGTTTTCTTCTCTCTCTTTATTTTTAGCTAATTGGTTTTTATTTAGTTTAAATTTAATTTAAATAATATTTATATATATAAATATATAAATACATATATTGATGTTTTCGCTATACAATCTATAGCTTGGTATGTAATAATATTAAAAAAAAAATATGTATATAATAGATTAACGTAAATTGGTTACTTATATTCTCTAGTTCTTCCATTTATCATCTTTCGGAATCTATCTGTGCTCCCTATTGTTTCTCTCATATATATATATTTATATATATTGTATCATATATCGTATCATATCATATCAGGACGAACATCTAGTACAAAAAAGGTTACAAAGTTCAATTTGCAAATGTAAAAACGTAAAATTATTCTGTATACAAGTTGTTGCATCCCCTATGTGGATGCATGTGTGTGTGTGTGGTTGAAGGGGTGAAGGTTGGAGCCATCCATCTCCTCTACTCTGAATCGGGCTCCCGCTCATCGAACCCAGCCAAATCCACGCTCTGCAACATTCCCCGCGAATAGGCATACTCGATTAACGCCAGGTGGCAGAATACATACTGATCGGGCATTTGGATGGAGTAGGCGCGCTGCGAACGAATCTTCTCCACGGTTCCCCGTATATCCGCCGTGCCCACATCCTCCAGCCGCGATATGCAAATGTCCAGGGTGATGAATGTCCCTGTGGGAAATTCAATAGATCGATTATTTTTGTTGTTCTTTTTATAAAAATGTAAACAGCTGACATACCTGTCCGTCCGATTCCAGCACTGCAGTGCACAACAATGGGAGGACCGCGCGGATGACCCGTCCATGTGTCGCCTAGGGCGTGGACTAGTTCCGCCTGCTTGTCGCGAACCTTTTGCAGGAAATTCAGCATGGCCATGGCCGAGCTGGGAACACCATAGTCTGGCCAACTGGTGAACTGCCAATGCGAGACATTGCGAATTTCGTCAGTCTAAAATCAAAATATTAATATTATTTCCCTATATTTCGGAATTGGAAAGTTATCCATAGTAACCTTTATGTTTCTCAACTCCAACGAGGCCACCGTGTAGTCCTCGTTGCATTCAACGGTAATTGTTCGCACATGGTAGTTGCCAAACTCTAAGGAACTATCTTCAGTCGGCTCCCAGTACTGGCCGCATTTAACACGCCCGCGCTCCATCACGCGCGTCGTCATAACTATAACTAAACAACGCTGCTCCCAGACCATGCGCCAAAAGTCCTGGGATGTCTTTGGTAATGGACCTGAGGAATTAAACAAAATTTAGTAACTGTTGACATTATAGGGAAATTTATTTCTTAGTTATTAACCCATGTCTACTTTTATTTTATTCGTTATTTTGTTTATTACTTTATTTGTTATTAAAATTGCGAAGTTTTTTTTTATATTTCCCAGGATTTTGAGAAGCAACCCACGCTATTGTTCAGCTCGGAAATAAAGGCTCTAAAAATAAACACAAAACAATGTAATTGGTGGACTAAATATTTCGGCAACATCCAAAGCAGTTTCCTATTATGTTTAAGCTAATTATATAGTAAATTTTCCCTGTATTTTTAGAATTTTCCATTATTTTTAAGCGTTTCCCAGTATTTTTTAAGTGTTTATTGATTTTTCTGTACTCGTAAAGTATTGTAAATATAATATACTAGGGAAAACAGTCGTATTCCCACAGTACACTAAAATGGGAATAACCTGTATTTCCTCAGTATATTATATAAACGCGTTTTAGACGATTTTTAACATTTCCCTGGATCTCTAATATCATTTATACTCGTGTTTCAGACCAGTCTAAACATTTCCCTATTAATCTCCCTTATTCCAATATTTTGTATATGCGCGGCTTAGACAATTTTAAACATATCCACGTAACTTCGTATATACTCGTATCACACGATTTAAAAAATTTCCCTGCAAATTTCCCCAGTCTCCAATACTTCGGATATACGCGTTTCAGACGATTTAAAAAATTTCCCTTAAAATTTCCCCAAAAATTTCCCTCCCGGATATAGGCGTTTCAGACGATTTTAAAAATTTCCCTTAAAATTTCCCAAAAATTTCCTTCCCGGATATAGGCGTTTAAGACTATTTTAAAATCGAATAAATTTCCCTGTATTTTTGAAAAATTCTGGATTTTTAATGGGTAATTTCCCTGTATTTTTTAGATCATTTGGGGAGATTTTAGGGAAACCAGTATTTTAAAATATTTTTTTCGGCCGATTCCCTGTATTTTTCCCTACCTTATTTAGAACATTTTTACGAAATTGCAAAATGTTCTAAATAAGGTAGGGAAAATACAGGGAATCGGCCGAAAAAAAATATTTTAAAATACTGGTTTCCCTAAAATCTTCCCAAATGTTCTAAAAAATACAGGGAAATCCGCCATTAAAAATCCAGAATTTTTCACAAATACAGGGAAATTTATTGAATTTTAAAATTGTCTTAAACGCCTATATCCGGAAGGGGAAATTTTGGGGGAAATTTCGTGGGAAATTTTTAAAATCGTCTGAAACGCCTATATCCGGGAAGGGAAATTTTTGGGGAAATTTTAAGGGAAATTTTTTAAATCGTCTGAAACGCGTATATCCGAAGTATTGGAGACTGGGGAAATTTGCAGGGAAATTTTTTAAATCGTGTGATACGAGTATATACGAAGTAGATTCAGGGAAATTGACGTCGAGCCGCGCATATACTAAAATCAGTCGAAAACGCGTTTATACAAAATACTAGGGACATACAGGAAATTCCCTTTTTAGTCTACTGTAGGAATAGGACTGTTTTCCCCAGTATATTATATTTACAAAATAATTTTACCAGAAAACGTGTATAACCGAGGCATTGTAAATCAGGGAAATTTAAAAAGGAATGTTTAGAAGGCCAGGGAAATGAAAAGGGAAATGCTTAACATAGTCTGAATCGCCTTTATATAAAATACTGGGGGAAATACAACTTCCTATGTAGTCTTCCCCAGTATGTTATATTTACAATAGGCTTCACTCTTAAGGCTAATACTGGAAGTTCCCAATTTGCCAGTGGTTTTTCTGCAGTATTGGTGTCACGCCGAAATATTTTTCCACATTTTTTTTATTTGGTATTTTTTTCTTTCTTTGCTTTTAGATCTTCTTCTTTGTATTCTAAAAAATGGGTGAAAAATAATGAAAAATTAAAATAATTGGGTGAAATAAAAAGAAAATAAATGAGTAATAAAAAACAAACCCAACATTTTTCAGATACATTTCCTTTGGAACCTTTATAGTTCCCAGTATTTTTTCCCCCAGACATTGTAGTTATTAGTGGCTTATATTATTTCACTGTTCCCACCATATATTAAATAAGACCCACCTTGAGTTGAAATATAGGCATTCTTCTGTTTGTAGCCGTCGACAAAATTCGCATTTATATAATCCGACAGCTCAATGCCGTCTTCGTAAGCCAGCACCACTCGACTGTGATCATAGCAAAGGACATCTGTGTAGCGATTTTTGGTTAGATTCGTGCGCATCCTGTATACAAAATACGTAGTTTTAGTTATAGCATTAAATATGATTAGGCAATAATTTTGTATAAGTAAAAATAAATATTTTGAATAAATAAAAATATATGTTACCTCGCATGTGCGAAGGTGCCTTCGGGTGCCCGATTCCTGATGTCTGTGTACTCCTTGATTAACCCATGGCGTCCACGTTGTTTGACCATCTGAACAATCTGCTCGATGGGCTTGGGATCACCCTCCTGGCCGGCCAGACTGTCGTCGTCGCTGAAGCCCGAAGAGGCACTGCTTGGAGGATTCTCTGACCAGAATTCGCCACCACCGTTTGTTGTTGTGGTCCCAGTTCCAGCTCCAGCTGTAGCCGCACCAGCTCCTGCTCCAGCTACTGCCAATGACCCAGCACCTGTTCCTCCTGTGGGACCAGTGGCTGCAGCGTTGCTGTCACCACCACTTGTATTGAGCTTGAGGGAATTAACAGCCGGGGCGGGGCCGGATGAATTGCTGCGGTGGCTGGGACTCAGTCCGTTGATTGTGATGTTCTCGTTGGGTTCCCCAGATCCTGTGGATTCGGCAGCTGAGACTACAGCTCCACCCTGCGTTCCTGTGGCAGGACCTACGCCATTCCGAATCGTTACCACGGTGGTGTTGCTGGTGGCCGCGTTGGTGGTTGTGTTGCTGCTGCTGCTGTTGCTCTCTGTGATTAGTGTAGTTCCCTCCGGTTCCAAAGTGCCATTGGTGGTGGTGCTGGCCACTACTACACCCCCAGCCGATCCAGATACCGCCGATCCCACACCCACGATATTGGCCAGCAGCTCGTCCTCACGATTCGTCATCGATTGGCGGCAGCTGAGCAACCATGTGGCGTGATCGACCTCCAGCGTGCCACCCAGATGTATGGGCAGCGCTTTGCGCGGCACGTGCAACGCCAACTGCGGCACGGATACAGTGAACACTCGTTCGCGCAGCTTTTCGCGCACGAACAGCCGGAGGATTTTGAACGGAGCCTTGAACCACAATGGCGCCGTCACAATGAGGACCTTTTTCAAACGCGCCGGATAAGCTCCCTAAAAATAAAAATTTAAAAAAATATATTTTACATTAAAATTAGTGAGTAGAAAATGTAAAAAAAATGTTTTCAATAAACTGATAGCTTTCATGAAACAAGGAAATAAAATTTCCCTGACAAGCTGTTGCCATTTACTAAGAATTCCCACAATGCCACGTGCGGGGAAAAGGCCAATAAGGGGCGTTTAAGGGTAAGGGGCGTTTTTCATTAAATTAATTAGAATTTTAAATGAAGGACAGAAATACGATGAATTTCCAGAAAGTTCCTATAAGTAGGCAGCATTTTTGTAAAGTGATTTTCTTGTGCCTAGCCTTTTAAAGGGGAATTGAAATTTAAATAGCTGTGGGACATTTTCAAGCAATTCCTATAAAGTCCAATAAAGATGCAGGGAACTGCGGGGCCAACCACCGGGCACTGATTTAACTGCGAAAAGCAGGTAAACACAAACTACCTACCTGCTGCCAACTAAAAGGAAAATGCGACGATATGTCGGCGAATGGGGGTCAGCCAGTAGGGGTAAGAGAAAGAGAGAGAGAGAAGACCTGTGGTAGCAGGGTGGCCCATGGATGGCAAAAGCAACCTTCACCCAGTTGGGCAAATGTTGAACAAATTTTATTGCGGAATTCTCTGTCGATGGACGTAAAAAACAACAACAAGTGGAAAGGAAAACTTGGCTTCATTTAAAGGTAAAAAAGAGAGAGAAAGAGAGAGAGAGAGGGAGAGGTGGGGGTGGGGGTGGTGGAGAAGCTCTTGTGGGCTTTGCGGAGAATATCTCATCCGTGTCATGATTATTTAGTTTATTGGCCCCAAAAGCAGCAAGTGGAAAGGCCCCTAGAACCCCGCCCCTTCCACGCCCCTTCCACAAACAAGAAATCGAAATTAAGGTCAAAGAGCAGATATTAAAAAAGTTCTCAATAAATCCGTTACATTTTTTCCCTCACTGTAGAGCCAATAAAAGTGCAGTTGATGCACTTTAATTAAACGCACAATCACAATCACAACCAAAACACAAACAAACACACACACACACACACACACACAGACACAAGCACCATCACCATCACCATCGTTCATGGGGAATTTAATTAAAAGTGTTTTTCGCAGTTCACCTACAAAAAAATACTGTCGTTGGCGCTTCACCTCCCTCTACCCCTATCGCTCTCTCTCTCTCTCTCTCTTCTTAATTTCCCTGTTTTCCCTCTTATATCTCCCTCTAGGGCCCAATAAATTCCAGCCAGAAGCCCAATTGGCAACGTTTTTCAATTAAATTGTGCAATTCCTCCACTTATCCCCCTATTATTGTTTACTTTTTTCACTTTTCAAAAAATAGGGGTTTTTTTTGTTTTAATAATCTGGGGATTTTTTTATGTTTTCATTAGAAAGGCAAGCCTTAAATAAGGTTTCCTTGCCTATTGTGTAATACTTATACTTATTTCTCTTTAATTTTTCCATTTTTAAACTTTCTAAAAAAATAGGGTTTTTTTTATTATTAATAATTTGGTGTGTTTTTGTGTTTTAATTGGAAAAAGAAGTCGGATTGCGATTACTTGCCTACCAAGTAACTACCACCCTCTAATATTTTTCAATTTATAAACTTAAAAAAAAATAGGGTTTTTTTATTTTTAATAATTTAGTCTTTTTCTTGTGTTTTAAATGAAAAAAAAAGCCTGTATTATGTTTCCTTGCCTATTGGGAAATACTTTTATTTATCCCCCGTATTATTTTTTAATTTTTAAGCTTTCCAAAAAAATACGGGTTTTTTTATTATTAATAATTTGGAGAAAAAGAACTTGAATAATGTTTTCTTGCCTATCTTACAATTTTTCTCTGATCCCTCTATTATTTTTCTTTTTTTTTTTTAATCTTTAAAAAAATAGGGGGTTTTTGTATTAGTAATAAATTGTTAATTTTTTGTTTTTTAATTTGAAAAAAAAAGCGCGTATTATTTTTCTCGGCCTGTCTATCCCCTTTTGCCCTTTATTTTTATATTTTTGTCCATTTTATAGTTAAAATAGTTACTTTCTAGTACTTTTGTCTAAAAATATACATTATTTATGAGAAAAAAAAATAAAAAATTAAGAGAAAAACATGAATAAATGAAATAATATGTAGACTCTTTTAGAAGTAAAGGGAATTATTTATTTTTGTTTTTTGTTAGCTGACAAATATTGCATCATCCCATCCCCTGCACACTCACACTCACACACACACACACTCACACTAAACAATATGCAGGCAGCTCACACACACACACTCGCATCTGTGTATCTGTGTATCACATAACTGTACATTTGACTTCCATTTATGCGGCTCTTCTCCACTTCCCTCTTATTTCGGTTGCTTTGAACTCGTTTCCCCCATTTCTGTTGTGCCGTGTTGGCTTTCAAGCCAACTTTCACTTTGATCCAAACACGGACATGCACAGACATGCTCATGCAGTAGCTGAGCTTAAAAATAGGCAACAGTTCTTCGATTCGGGCCTCAGGAGGAGCAGGTTGGCAGGTTGGCAGGTTGGCCGGTGGCGGATTATCCCATGTCCTTAGTGTCCTTTGGCGTCCAATTTGCATATCAGAGCAGATATCGAACGAAAGCCAATAAATGATCCACTTTCCCTTTTCTCTCTCGCTTTTGGCCAACTGGAATGACTGGAAAGGTTCGTGCCACGAATATAGAAATATGATTCGTTTTTTGCATGTTGGGGGGTTGCTTATGAGTCATAATTGTGGGGAAGGGGGTGGGGGGCTCTCACTCACACCCCCATACCATAACACCACATACTCCTCTTCCTGGCCGGTAACCGAAGCATGGTGGAGAAAAAATCGAACTATTGCCGGCATTTCAGGGTCACCCCCCCTACCATGTACGATATAAAGCTGGCATAGTCTCCCCCACAATTCTGGTTATTCCCACATCCAATTAGAATCCAATTGGGGGGCTGGTGGCAGCAAGATAGCGGGCCATAAAAACAATCACAATGTTCATTCACCCAGCACCCCCCTCTGGTTGTTTTTTATTTTCGCTTTTTTTTATCCACCCAGCATGCACACATTTAATTGACAAACACAACCCACACACTACAGTAGCTATAGTATATATATTTATAAGCCAGGAAAGAAGCAACAATGGCAGGTGGCAGGGTGGCAGGGTGGCAGGTGGCAGGTCGGAGGTCGGGAGGCAGAGTGGCCAGAAGATTACTTGCCTTGAGGGCCAAAAAGTCTGAGCAAAAGTTGAATGAAACTTGCGAGGGCCAGTGAGGGGGCGCACAAGCCACGCCCCCAACCCAAAAACACTGACAAAAATAAAGGGAAATTAATTTCCCCTCAAGCCCAACTTTCAACTTCTAAACAGAGTTTTAGACTATAAGCTAAGAAAACCAGTATTTCCCATTATTTCCATTCAAATACTATTTTTTCTCAGTGCACTCGCCGACTGGGAAGTATTTTGCGGCGGAGGAGTTTCCCCAAACTGGCAGACTCGAGTGGGCGACTTGACGTGACTTGGCATGCGTTTTCGGATCCAGACTCCCTTCCATCTCTCCCCCCGCTAGGACTTCCCTGAATCCCATGAATCCCGCTTAGCCAGGATGTACTATACGAGGGGTAATTGGCTAGGTATTTGTCTTCCCGGCGAGGAATCTGGCCAGAAGATAGAGCTTCCACTGATTGGTTGCCAGAAATGCCATAATTTCCCCTTTCAAAAAATAATTAAAATTTTATTTTGGTCTTTTCGAGAGAATTAGGCGACAAGTTCTTCAGGGAAATTTATTTCCCAAAGGGACTATGAATATATGGAAGTTCTGTTGCGACGCAGTCTCTTTTAATTTCCCAGAAAAATTATTGGATAAGGGATTTGATGTAAAAAATCAATTATACGCAGCATGGGATTAAAAAAAAATAAATAAAAAAATAAAAAGTTAATAAATATGTGATATTAGCCAAGGCCCGTAGTTGGAAATGCGTTTTAAGCTTCTGGCCGGTTATGGGCATGAAACGAATTTGTCGTTGTCCGTCTGTCCGCTTGTCCGCCTGTCCGCTTGTCCGCCTGTCCGCTTGTCCGTTGTCTGCTTTTACCAAAAATGGCCCGCAGAAGCGGCTGGCAGAGCAAACAAACCGATAATCGAGCCAACAAAACGGAGAAGACAATAGAAAACAGAGAAAATATGAGTGGAGAGGCAAGAGAGAGCCAAGATCATTTCCAAGGGAAATTATTAATTAAAAAAAGTACTTCCGGCTGGAATTGAACTACAGGGCCACTAGCCAGAGAGAGGGAGAGCTGTGGAGAGCCTAAGCCATGCTAATTGGAGAGCTCTACAGACTGACTGCCTGGCAGTCTCCAAGCCCCAATCCCCTCAAGCCAATCAATCGGAAATCCCTCGGGGCCACGAGCCAATACCCAACACATTCGTCATAGAAAGCCAGCGCAGATCTGGCCAAGCAGCCATGGGTTAACTGAAATCAATAGAATCGACTATCAAGCCCTCATGACCTCATTCGGCGAAGGGGTTAAGTCCGCAAAGCCTTCCACCTCCGACGGGGCAGCAGAGTGGCACAATGGACTCTTCCTCCCCATGTCCCATCTTCAGAGAATATGTTTTTCTTTTGGGTTTAAAAATAGGTTTTCTTTCCAAGATCTTGAAAATATAATTTATGTTTTTGAGGCAAACTGTGAGTCAGTGTGAGTTGGCGGACAGGCGGACAAACGGACATGGGGAGTACAAATTTTGCTTGGTTTTACTTTTTTTTGAGTTTCCTAAAGCTTAAAAATATGGAATTTAAGAAAGAAAATAAATATTTCAAAGCTAAGTAATGAAAAGTAAGAAAAATAGGCAGAAATAAAGCAACGGACAAGCGGACAGACGGACAAAGGAGTTAAAAACGATGGTTTTCTTAACTTTTTTATGACTTTTTTATGATAATAATGGTTTTTAAACGAGAATTTAATATAGAATGGAAATAGTTGACAAAAAGTAATAAAAATAAGCAAAAATATGCCAACGGACAAGCGGACAGACGGACAAACGGACAAGGGAAGTACAAACTGTACTGGACTCTACTTTTTCTCAGGCTTTTGGCTTTTTAGTTTAAAAAATATAGAATTTTATAAAGAAAATAAATATCCCCCTACCTAGTGAAAAATCCTTAAACGGACAGACGGACAATTGCACTCTTCTTGGCTTTAAAGTCCCAAAAAATCCCAAAAGAGTCCAAGAAAGAATACTCCTAGGCAAGGCCAGAGTAGAGGTGCCAGAATATATAATATTTGTGTATAGAGTGCCGTGTCATTGAGGCAACGCCAACAGCTGTGTTTGATTGCCTCCACTTGTTCCTCGGGCAGAAGTCCCTGGCACTTAATACTCCCCCCAGCCCCCCCGCCCCAACAGACCCCAACTCCGCCACATCTTGCTGGCTGGTCTATTGGCATTGTTGTTGATTTTTGTCAAGCTCTGGGGATGACAGCTTTTGTTGGTTGGACAGGTGGGAGGGGCAGAGCGACTGACTGGCAGGTGAGCGACAGGGGGATTAAGAGTCGCGTATCAGGTGCCACCGTTGGCCATGATGCAAATCCCAAGCAGATGAGATCCTCTGCTTCCCCAGCCTGCATCCCCTGCCTAACCCAATTAGCTGACCTACTTCGGGGGAGGCTCCTTGGTTCGCCAACTGATTGAGGAGCCACTGCGTGGTTGTCCAAAAATCATTGTGAATCACTGCGAAAGTTAGTCCCAGGCCCGGCACTGCTCGCCTCGGCGACTAATGATTCATAAACAGTTTTTTTAAATTCAAATTAAATGTTTGTTGTCAGCAAATAGCAAAAAAAAAGAAGAGATTTCCTTGAAAATAGATAGAAATGTGTGTGTTTTTTTTTTTGGCGAGGTCTTGCGGGGGGGAGGGGGCGAGAGAGATACTCTTGTCCATATACGCAAATCACATAAGGCTATAGGCTATATATCCCCCGACTATGTGACTAAACAGCTGTGTCTGTATCTGTATCTGTGCTTGTATCTGTATCTAAATAATCATGTACCTGAGTCGCGCGTTGGCGTTGTTATGGATTGTTGTTGTTGTTGATGATTGTTGTTGTTGTTGCTTCTGTCTCTGGTTGTCTAATTATTCCGATTTTTTCCCCTTTTTTTTTTTATTGTAAAATATATAGTTTGGTTCGCACAATTAAATGCTAATTGCTTGCACCTCCAATTGAACAATTTTTACATAACTTTTTTTTTTTTGTATTTTTTTTTTGGATTTTATTTTGTTGATGATTCTTGGGGATTTGTCACATTACACAATGGGATGTACATAGTTCATCCTCCTCCTCCCTGGCACTCGTTCTACGGCTGATAGGTGGGTGGTTCAGTTTCAAAAACTTCAAAAACAAAACAAAAATACTGGCTTGGGATTACTTTTCGATTTGCTAAGCTATTGCACTTGTAGATACTTTTTGTATCTTTTTGCTAATTCGGCATTCTCAAGATACACACGCACACACCGCACCACACACACACCACCGACTGTCCGTCGGTCCTTTAGTCCCTTTGTCCGTTAGTCCTTCCTTCCGACACTACTTTTCACTTTTCTTTCTCCGCCTTGGACCATCTTTCTTGGGCACTTTTGTGGCGAAAATACCAGAAAAAAAATTATATAGATTCGCTATTTCCCGATTTCCCGATTTTTGGCTTATTCTCTCATCTGTCTGACTTCGCCCTGGCTCGTTCTGCTTCTGCTTCTGCTTCTGTTTGTTGCGCGTCGTCGTGAAAAGCTGAACTACGTCTGACGGCTGCTGCTGCTGTATTTTATTTTTTTTTTTTCATTTCATTTCGTTTTCATTTCTTTTTTTTTTTTTTTTTGCTGCTTTGCGGCCGCGTTCTCAGCGCAGGCGCTCTCCTTACGCCACCACCAACATAACGGTGGAAAGAGGTCTCTCTCTCACTGCCTCTCGTGGGAGTCCCTGGCAACCCTGCTGGCGAGGGGGTTGCTGCCCACCAGGAGGGGTGGTGTGGCGGCAGAAAGCCAAGAGAGAAATTCTAAGAGAGAGAGAGAGAGAGCTGGTAAGGGTTGTTTTGGGAGTGCAAGGTTGCATTTGCTGCAGCTGTCGACGGAAAGTGGTTGAAGTTTCGGAGCAGGGTTGCCAGCTTCATCTATGAAACTATCGCATGGCTTGCGTGACTCAAAGCTATTACTTGTGAGGCCTAAACAGGGTTGTCGCATTGGTTTATGAAACTATTTCGGAAAGAAATAATATTTTAGATTTCCGAGAAAAACCATAAATTAGAAATAATTGGCACTCTTTTTCCTCCATGAAGCGAGGCTCTGCTGATAAGAGAGTCGTAGCTTGTGTTTACTAATCACCATGCCCCCCAATAATTGTTATCGCCTCCCAAGCGGCCATTAAGCTCTTCCTAGAATTTGAAAATTTCGGAACTGGCTCGACGATTACGTCGAAAGAAATGTCTTGCGGCCAGATGGCATGGAACTTGGGGTGTAATGCGAAAGCGGGCTGCTTCGCACGTTCAAAAATTCAATTGATTCGAGTGGAAAAAACATACGTATAGTACATGCTCGTAATTTGCATTTAAAGTTCACCCATACTGGGGCTACATATATCTGAATCAGAATCTGGCTAGTATGTTTGCGTCAACCGAAGGCACGTTGTAAAAATAACACAGCAGGAATAACAAAAGCGTTAACACATCGACACAGTCATTGAGTATTAATTCTAGCATTTAAGCCATTTGAGCAATGAATGAACTGCGCAGCAGTCCTCTCTCTCTCTCTCTGTCTCTAGTGCCGAAAAGATCTAAAAATACTAACAAATTATCCACTGTCACTCAGGGTGTTTGGTCAAGTGTTTCTGGGCCAAGTGCAGCAGCTGAAAAAAAAAGTGTTAAAAAAAAAAACAATGGAAAACTTTCACACGCGCACATCGGAAATGGGAAATGGCCTTTCCATATGGCCATAATACGCACACACACACCGACCCGCCGAAAAAAAAAAACAAATCAAGACACGCACATTTTTTCTCTTCTCCTGCGGGGGGACTTCGGTGCCAATCTATAGCGTTCGACTAGAACACGTCAACTGAATTAGTTTATCAAGCAAAGGTAAAAGATAGCCACAAGCGACGGCGCGTCACGCAAAAGAGAGAGGGAGCGGAGCGAGCGAGAGCCGGAGAGGGGCCAGCAGGCGCGAGGCGAGTGGGAGGCGCCGGAGGTCGAGGTTCCCCCAAGAGAGGGGGCTGCCAAAGCTCTTGCTCTCTCTCGGCCATACTCTGCCTAAAAGTGAGAGTGCTTCCAGCTGAACAAACGGTTTATTAAATACTCTTAACGATTGTGACGCACAAGGTGCGTAAATTATTGAGAGGGATTGGGAGTGTAACAAATAAACTAACAAAATTAATTACAATCTTTTTTTTTATTGATTTTTTGTAATAAATTTATATAGTGCTGAGATTGCAAAAATGATAAATCATTTCGGGTTTTTTTAATTAAAACCCAAACCCCCTATTGTAGGGTATTCAAAGCGTGGGCACATTCCACCTTATTAAGGCAGTGTGCTGGTGTGTGCGAGCGATCTCTTCATTGTTTGTCATCGATGGCGTTTCCACGCCAAGCCAGCCACTCGTTGCGTCAACGCTGCGTATGCGTGTTGGCCCCGAAAATATTGCGCATACGCGGCATGACACACGCCAGAGTTGCCACCGCCGTCGCCAAGGTGGCCCATTACCTCATTATCCCCCGTCCGCCAACGCAGCTTATCTACTACGCGGCTCTCTCTCGCATCTCAAAACCAAAATAACAGAAAACTCGGACACAGACACGCGCCAAAGAGAACGGTTATGGGACACTCTCAGTCTCCAGTCGCGGTCTCCAGCACTTCCTCTTCAGCTCTTTCTCGCTCTCTCGCTTATTCTTACGGCGCCCACGCCGAATCGTTTTCATTGTTAACTTTGTTTTTTTTTGCCTCCTATTTGTCGTGCGTTTTGATTTTCGAAGAGTAATGGAATATATACTTTTTGTACATAATATATGGCACATATATGTATGTATTATAGTATATGCCCAGGCAGTAGCTTTGACGAAAGTAGTAGCACCCTAATTAGTAGCAGAAAAGTAGTAGCATTTCGAAGGCATTCAACCCCCTGTGCATTGATCTCAACCCTGTATTTTATTTAAAATATTTTTTATTTGAAGGTTTTTAGTTTAAAACTTGTGAAATTATTTTTTAAATGTTTTACTTTATATTTAATAAATTATTAAAAAATAATTTCACAAGAAACTATAATTTATTTTAAGAAAAAAAATTAAACAAACAATGAAAACCTTTTTTTTATGTTATTTTAGTTTAAAAAAATGATTTTATATAAATTAATAAATTAAAGTATTAAATAATAAGTATAATTTAAATAAAAAATGTAACTCTTAAATAAATTGGAAAAAAAGTATTTAAAAAACAAGTAATTTCAATTAAGATTTTTAGGCTTTAGAATATTTCGAATATTTTTAGATTAAAAGGCTTCAAAAAATATTATTTTAATGCTTTTAAACAATTATTTAAAAATAAAAAAAACCTGTATTTTGTTGCATATATGTGTAACCTTTCTAAATAATTCATTCCGGACATGATCAGGTGTAGAAAAGGTGAAGCGCAATTCTCAGAAGAATTGCACAAAGAATTGCGGAATTCGGGAAATTGTGACGCAAACGAAGCGGAGAACGAGGTGCCATGGAAGAAGATATTGCAGCTACCTGTTGGGGTTTCTTTTTCTAATTTTTGTGATGGGCAGGGGGCGGAAGAGAAACAAATGGAAAAATACGGGGAAAATAGTTTAGATTTGTTTTTGAAATAAAAAAGTACATACTTGCACTTTTCCTGCCAAAAATATTATGAAAAATTGGTCGTAATTCCAGAGTTTATTGGTAGTATTTTTTTTTTAGTATTTTCCCAGCCAGGCACGCAGGTTGGTAATATTTAATCGGCAGCTTGTGTTTGTCAAACAAAAGGCATAGCCGACCGGCACAGCAACAGCAGAATAAATTGCAAAAAAGCCAACAGAAGCGGAGTCAGAAATCAGAAACAGTTCTCCAAACAAAAAAAGGGGGGGAGTGCATCGCATTTCAGTTGCAGACTCTGCCCCGGATGGCTTTTGTTTAAACTTTAAGCCAATAACTAAATAAACACAGCAGGTACTCACAATTATTCAGAAACTCCTTCGGGGAAGCCAGATTATTTTTTTATTGAAAAAAATCAAATATTTTGCTTTGCTTTTCGGGGATTTCTTTGTTGAAACTCTGTTCTGGAGAGTGGATCTACTAAAGTTCAAAAGGAATTAGTTTCCAGAGCCTACTCGCTTTGCTTTTGTGACAAATTTTACGCTCGACGGGAAAAGCCAACGACACGCGACACACATTTTCAGCTTGAAGACATTTTTCAGCCATTCCGCTAATAGAGAATCCACAGGCCACTTGGCACAGATACCCACCAGATACGCAGATACTCAGATACAGATGCACCCAACACACACATTCGCAGAAATGAAAATAAAATAGTATCTTTTGCCTTAATAGAGGCATGTTTAATATTTTAATTTCAGGCGACACGCTCGTTGGGCTTTTGGGGCAAGAGAGCTCAGTTCAGATTTTGGATTGGAGTCTTTTGTGGAAATTACAAAGGGGGGGTCCACATTAAAATATAGGTGACTTCTGGCCCGCTGGGGACTAGGGGGGAGGTGCTTCATGCCATTATTATTATTATTAACAAATTTAAATTTTAAAGGTTTGGGTTTTATCTTTTTTAATGCGGGATTTTGTGAATAAAGGGTTGCCTATATTGTTTATTAAATTAGTTAATTTTTTAATAGGTTTTAATTGTCTTTTTTTGTAAAACAATAAACCATAAGAAATTGTAGAGATTTGTATATTTTATTATTATTATTTTTAGTTGGGAAATAATATTGGCTAATTGGCATACTTGTTAGATTTTAGTAACTTTTATATTTTAGTTTATTTTTATTTTTATTCATTTTATTATATTTTTCATTTATTTTATTATTTTTGTTTTTATTTCATTATTTTCTTATCTATTTTATTTATTCATCTTTTTTTTTTATTTATTTTATTATTTTATATCTCTAATATTTATTATTTCCAATATTTTAATAGATTTTTGTCAAATATCCTCCTTAAATCCCTTTTATTTATAATTTTTTAATAGAAACCTTCTGCACTTTAAGTTTTCTTAGACTTTTAAGCTTTCATTTAACTTTAAATATTTATTTTTCAACAATTACTTAATGACTTTAATATTTAAAAACTAATACCACTAATAAATTTCAATTTCAATGCAAATTATATGCAAAAAAACATTACTTTACTGAATATCCCTTTAAAAATTTCCCTACTCTTTCAGAAAAATGCCCAAAAGTATGCCACAAAAAAAAGAAAAAGAGAGAGAAATAGAAAGAGAGTCCTACCTTGAGCAGCGTGAGAATCTTCTGGGAGAGGTCGTAGTCGAAGTTGGAGTACTTGGAGCCGCTCATGTCGTAGATGAAGACGAGGCCGGCCCGCTGGGTCTCCGTGTCCTGGAGGGCGCCGTCCAGCTGGTAGACGATGCCCTGGAGCGTGGTGGTGTGCGAGGCGCTCAGCGGGCTGTGGCGGTTGGCGGTGAAGAGGGCGATGGCCGCCCCACTGGAAGTCCTAGCGGGCTGCAGAATAAAAATTTAAAAAATTAATAAAAATTAAATAATAGTACTTGGAGGGTCATGCTCACCAGTATCGTAAACTTGCCGGTCTGCAGCTCCGATCGCAGGCTCTCCACGTCCGGATCGATGTTGTAGAGGTGCTCCTTCTGGCGGATCTGTTCATGCTGCTCGTACAGGGACACCGCCCGCAGGACATCGAACTTGCGGGCGTGCAGAAACTTGACGGCTGTCGTTGCGGATATTTGTGTGATCTCAGGAGCGGCTCCTCCTTCGCCTGTTGCTAATTGTACTAGGATCTGTTGTTGCTTCTGTTGGGGCTGGGCTGCTGCCGCCGTCGTCAAGTTCTGGGCGCTGCTGCTGCTGCTGGCTGTGGCGGAGAAGGGGGAAGAGACGCCGGCGGAAGCGGAAACAGAAACGGAAGCTGCTGGTGATGCCGCTGTGGTTGCTGCCGTGCTGTACTTGGCACGCAAGTTGTTGCAGAGATCAATGAATTGTTTCACAGCCTGGAAGGTAAGAGAGGAAGCAACAGGATTAGAGAGTGGAATATGCAAAAAATACTAAAAATACCAAAAAATACTAGATACTAAAAAAAATATAATATGTAAGAAATAGTAAAATTAAGATTATTATTATGTAGAATATGCAAACAAAATACTGAAAAATACTAAATACTAAAAATACTTAATACTAAAAATACTAAAAAATATAATATGTAAGAAATATTAAAACTAAGATTATTATTATATTGTACAATTCATACTTTTTAAAATAAAACTATTTAGTATTTTTTCGAGTTATGAAGTCTGTCTCTTGAAAAAGTGAGTTTTTAAAGAGAAATACTGTTTTTGTTATTCAGTATTATTAGCCTAAAGTATTATAGTTATAGTATTGATTTTATTTAGTAATACTACTAATATATACTACTAATGGCATAGTAGTATTAATCATAATAGTAGAAACTACTACTAGAATTAGTATTACTACTAGTATGGTATAATCAGTTACTAGTAGTATTAAATACCAATGCAATAGTATTATTTTAGTATTATACAGTATATTATACAGAAGTATTAGCAGGTACAACAGTATTATATTGGTATTATGGTATTAATTATTGCAGTATTATTTCAATATTCATGTATTTAGTATTTTTGGCACAATAACTCTATAATATTATTTTAGTATTATGGTATTAATTATTGCCGTATTATTTCAATATTCAAGTATTTAGTATTTTTTACTCAATCTTAAATAGAAATAGTGTTAGCAATAGGGTTTATTTTATTTATTTTTGATAAAAAGCTCTTATATTATCTATTATATACTATTATATACTATTTTTCATCAAAATAAACAGTAAATCTAATCATTTCTAATTTTTCTCTCTAATTTCTCTAATTTTAAAAGAGATTCAAGAATCTCTGGTATATTTCTTTGGTATATTTTAGAACCTATCTATGGTCTATCTTTAGTCTCTCCATCTTTCCAACCATAACTATTATTAGTTAAAGAATTACTACTTTTTTTAGGCATAACTATTGGCCTTTAATGCCTGTTATTACTGTAATAGAGGGGTAGACCCCCTAGAGAAACTT
Organism: Drosophila monieri; assembly: GCA_035047585.1. Taxonomy (NCBI): domain Eukaryota; kingdom Metazoa; phylum Arthropoda; class Insecta; order Diptera; family Drosophilidae; genus Drosophila; species Drosophila monieri. Next base: position 4,016,801 of record JAWNPJ010000061.1, on the reverse strand, counting down.
GCTAAATATTTTATATTAGAATTAATTCAAGCAAACAAATAAAAAATAAAAGTAGTGGAATTAATATTGAACATAATAGGTTAATAATATTCAATAATCACTAGCTAATTCCCACGAGAGTACCCCCACACTTCGACCCACATAATGGCAATCTTGTAGATTTTTTTAAAATCTCATAGCAGTAACCCCATTAGAAGCCAGAGTGGTGCGAGTGGGAGCCAAAAAGCCAACAGATTCGAATCAATAGGCTGCCATGATGACCCACTTGCCCGTCAACTGGCTTCCGGTTTGCGGTCAGAATCGGAACTGATTCATGGAAGTGGTAATGGGACTCGATACTCGAGACAGAACTTTGAGAATTAATTAATTTCAGTAATTAGTTATAAGATCACAGTTGCTTTCGAGTTAATGGCTCATGACTCGTGGATTATGGCCTCATTGTTTAGATCTTATATCCTAAATATATATCTTATATCTTAAATATATATCTTAAATATAATACATATTTTAAGAAAACAAACAAACTCCAGTAGTTAGTACAAAAAGTAATGAATCCACGCCCCTTGGTCGCCAGTTCCTCCACTAATTGGACAATCCCCATGCCCGTCACGAACACCCACCACACACCACCCTCGAGTACATTATATACCACCATTAGGTATTAACATTGATGACTGGCACTCGTCCGGACGGAGCTCTGAGCCGCTGAACCCACCTGTTCACGCTTGCGACGTCGCTCGTACAGGTGCACCATGCTTGGTGTGATTATTTTTAAATCCGACCACTGGATCACTCGCACTCTGGCACTCCTGCACCCAAACAAAAAAATTATTGTTCGATTCTAGACTCTGGTCGCTTGCCACTCCAACTCTTTGCTTTTCGCGACACGACGCCGCCGGAGGTTACTTCAGAACTGAAAGCCTCTTCGGCTTCGATCGACGTCGTTGGCAGCGTCTCATAGTCATCGACTGATAGCGGATGCACTGAGAGAAAGTGCCAAAGGCCTTGCACTTTGTACTTTTTATTTTATTTTTTTGTGAGAGGACTTTTTAAAAAGATCCTTTTTTTTAAGATTTCTAGTTTTTAATTAAAATATTTTTTAAATGTTTAGTTTTAAGGGATTATTAGTTTTAAGTTAAGTTTAAGAGTTTATTAAGTTTTTATTTCCAATAACTTGCATATTTTCAAATAAAAAAAAAATAATTAAAAAAAAAAATAATTAAAAAAAAAAATAATTAAAAAAAAAAATAATTAAAAAAAAAAAATAAAAATAAAAAAAAACAATAAAAAAGTAAAAATGTTCAAAAAAGTCCAAAGTTCGAACTCATTCATCTTTTAAATATATTTTTCAATCGGATATAGTAGTTGTTGGATTCTTTTCTTAATTTTAATATAATTCCTTGAATATTAATTCTTTTTTTATTTTTAAAGTTTAAATAAAAACAGTTTTAAGTAAAGAAACTAATAAAAAGTACCAAGATCAAAAATCAAGAAAAATTGATTTATAAAATGAAACTTTTTAAAGCATCTAAATCTTAATAACTCTTCACCAACCAAAAAGATGGAACTCTTAACAATTTCTCCAAGTGTAGATTTTAAGTATTCACCACCTCCCTCCCCCCCTGATCAATAACCCCTCACCTGCCCAGAGCCATAAAGAAATAAAGTTTTAGGGTCTTGACGTAGATACGAGGAGTACACCAATCTGGTATTCAAAAAAAAAAAAAAAAAAAAAAAAACAATTTCCAATACTACTTATTTCTTTTTCTCTCTGTGTAGGTGCTCTGCTGCGGTTAACGAACTGCAGCGACGGTGGAGAGAACACGTTGAGCGGATTTCGCGGAAGCAGCGGCAGCGGCAGCGACAGCGGCGCCGGCAGAGAGCCGGGGGCATGCCAACACTTTGAGTCATGCGGGAGTCTCCGCCTCTGCCACCATATGTCACCTTCCATCCAGCGCAGACCATCACCCTTCGCCCGGCAGCACAGTGGGCCGGAATGGGCGGGTTAGGGAGAGTGTCTGCCTTCCAGATAGCTTATCGGGCGGGGTGGAGTGGAGGAGTTAGCCAGAAGCGGAGTGCCGCCTTATCGCGACAAGTTCGGTTCGCAGAAGCTTCCATTCACTGAATCGCAATCCCTATCACTTGCCCCGCACTAGTCTCCCCCGGAGGAGTACGCCGTAACTTGAATTGCAATCCGGGCGGAGGGACTGCAAGTTTTCAATTAAAAAGAAGAGAGTTTCATGAAAATAATTGATTTGTGATGGAAATCAATCAAGATTTCGTAGGAAAAAAAAAGGCCACCAGGGACAAGGAGATTTCAAGGGAAATTGTATTCCTCAAGGGAAAAGTTTTCAAGGGAAATTATTTAATTGGAAAAGATATAAGCATTTTATAGATTAACTTAATCAGTTTAGAGTTTAACTTTTTTACTTTTTTTTCTTTCAAAAAATAGTAATTTTCTGTTAAACTTTTCATCTACTTGTCCCACTGTAGGGGTCCAGGGATTTCTTCGCAGTGATTTCGAATCTTATTAGGGTCCAAAAAAAAAAAAAGAAAAAAAAAAGGTGAGATATGGTTATGAGTCATGGTCTTCTTCTTCTTTCAACTCGAAACGATCACGTTTTTCCAAAGAAATATTATCCAACAAGAGAAAGAGAGCCTAAAGACAGATGACTTAAAAAGTGATGCTGCATCCAAAAATAAAAAAAAATACTAATTATTAAAAAAAAAAATAATTTCGATCCTGCCAGGAGTCGAACCTGGAATCTTCTGATCCGTAGTCAGACGCGTTATCCATTGCGCCACAGGACCCACGCCACTCAGCCCGTCCAGTTCCCAACTACTGCTTGTGCGAGGAGGCAAGCAGTCCTAGAGATGTAAGAGAAGGCAAGCAGTGGCGGAGGGAGCTAGTGGTGAGAGAAGAGTGCAACTGGATATCTGCTATTTGTTTACGAAGTGTCGTCGTGCGTGCTTGTTGGCTGGCTCTGGCCCGGCCCGGCCCGGCCTAGGCCAACAGGTCACCGAGAGACTTGTCTAATTTCAGACACTCGCTAATGGCGCTACTTTCACTTTTTTTTTTTTTTTTTTTTTTTTTTGAGGAGGAAGAGGAGGAGGAGGAGAGAGTGGCTCCGGATTAGTGACTCAGACGCCTTGGAATGGGCCAGGTAGGGGATGGGAGAGACTGGGGCTTGCTCTTCGATTGCCAAGAAGAGAGAGGAAGAGAGCGCCTTTGGTAGGCGGTGGGCGTGTCTGCTGACTTCCGGTTTCTGGTCGAGTTCTGGTTGTGGTTTATAATTATGATTATGGCTTGGTGGATCTGTTGGTTGGAGAGCCAGTTAATAGAGCAACAAGTAAAGCGAGGCAGCTGCCATTTTCTACCATTTTACACTGAGAAAAATACTAGATTAATATTATTAATCTTCTCATGGGAGGTAGAGTCTGTTTCTCTCAGTGCAACATTGTAACTGTTGGCATGCAAAGTAAAAACGACAGACACGACAGTCGTTCCGTACGGATTGCTTTGCTTTTCCATCTTTTTTGATTCTTAGACTTGGACCTGGAAACTGCAAACTGGAAACTGGAAACTGTAAACTGTAGCGCTGGAAGGCAGCCAGAGATCCAATCTGGAGAGTTGCTTCTGACAGAGACAGTTAGAGTCGCTTGGGTTATGGGCATTTGGTTTTGAGGAGAAAGCAGGGGGCGATGACAGTATTTCCAGTATTCCACTATTCCCGTATTCCAGTAATTCTATCATTGCTGACTAAGCTGGTTATTAAATCGGAGTCTCATTCAGGGATTAAAAAAAAAAAGTGATTCAACTGCAAATGATGAATTTTTTAATAAAACTTTTAATCCCAATTTCTAATCCCTTCTCATCCTTTCCTTCCCTCTGAACTCTATTAACATTGTTCTATTATTAGTTCTATTTCCAGTTCCTCTCCCATACCTCTCTCAAAAACTACTCTCTCTGAAAGAGGAATACAAATCACTTGCCACTCCTCCCTCCCATCCCTCCTCCCTTCCCGCAATTGCAGGATATTGCCGACAGATTGTTGTCTGGGAATATAATTTAAAAGAGGAAGTAGTCCCCCCTCAACCCCCACTCCACCCCTTTCACACTTTATTTGCAATTGATTCGAAATGGTTCGTTTTTTGTTGCCTTTTTAAAGAGCGTTTACTGTGCTTCCGGTTGACGAACGATGGGCAGATTGCGGCACAAATCCTAAAAAAAAAACATGCTAGCTGGAGATTAACTCAAAGAATACAACAAAAACAACTCCTCTAGCTTAAAAGTTGAGGAATCTTGAGATACTTTTTTTTTTTAACGTCACTATGAACCATATGGACCCCACTGTAAGTATCTCTGTTGGCCTGTGTATTGGTGCTATTCAAACGGTTTATCTTCATTCATTGTGTGCCATACCCCCCCACCCCTCTACTACCACGCCCATTTGCATATGAAGAAACGCTTTTGTCTCCTCTCAAAGAGAAATGGCAGCGACGCCAGCAGAGGCAGCGACAGCGACAGCGACAGCGAATTTGCATGCGAATTCATGTCGGGGGTCTTGTGTCTTTTGCTTTTCCCTTTGTGCCTCTCTTTCTCCCAAGATTAGATGAGCCGAGATGCGATGTGTTACATATGGTCCGAACGTATCTCGACTTCCAAACGGCAAACGGCACTTGGTCAGCACACGAAAAAAGCCCAACAGCTGGGGGCCAACAGGCGGAATGGAGTATAGGATTTCACACTCTCTGGCCAACCGCATTCGGCAATATGCTTCCCAGGAAGTCGTCCATCATGCGATTACATAAAATGTTCAAAAAAATATAAACAAATGATGGGAAGTGGAAGAACAGATCTGGAAGGTATAGTAGGGGATTTTTTCGCAGGGAAGTTTTTGCATATAATTATTACTAATAACTGTTCTAAATAGAGCTGAAGGGAACAGTTAACAGTTTTCTTCAGAAGAAAAGAAATCAATTATTTTATTTTTGTATATAAATTATTACAAAGTTTGTTTCTTTTTTTAGCAAATATTAAAATTTTGACAAGAAACAAGATTTGACAAGATTTTAGTTCGAAATACTGAATAAATTATAAGTTTTAGTTCTTAAATACCAACAATAAATAATTTCCCTTTTAAGCTCAAGACCTAAAACTATATTTTAATTCCCGAATACTATAAAATAATAGTTTGGCTTAAAAAAATACACTTTAAAATATCAAAATAATTATTTCCCTTTCGATCTAAAGATCTTAAAACAGATTTTAACCAAAATACCCTTTTAAAATACCATAACAACAATTACCCTCTTGATCTAAAGTTTTAAAAGTATAATTACTCTCAAAAATACTCTTCAAAAACACCAAATAATAATTTCCCTTTTGATTTAAAGATCTAAAAGCACATTTTTATTAACCAAATACCCTTTAAAATGCCAACATAATTATTTCCCTTTCAATCCAAAGATCTAAAAGTGGATTTCAAGCAAAAGACCCTTTTGAAATACCATAACAACAACTACCCTCTTGATCTAAAGTCTTAAAAGTAGTTCTAAAAGTACATTTTAACTCCAAAAGACCCTTCTAAACTACATACCATAACAACAATTTCCCCTTTGGTCCAAAAGTCCCAAACAAGTAGCACTCTAATCAAGTGGTCTGCCACTTTGATATATACCGTTTTTTCCCCTCTGATTTGATAAACAAAAACGTGGAAATCCGAAATCTCCAAAGATGATAAAACTTTTTACGGAATATCGAGCGCTTTAGTGCTAGTTTTGGGGAAAGACTCGTCGCTGTCTCTTTGTTGGACGCCTAATGGATAGACTCTTAAGCCACTAAGGCTGATCTGATAAGATAACGACTGCCGGGGGGCAATTTCAACTCTGCTCCAATTTCTTTTTCTCGCCGTGCAGACAGACCAGAGAAGAAAAACATACAGCAGCCGCGACAAAAAAAAAAAAAAAAAAAAAAGAAAAGAACATAAAGAAGCATGTGTGTGTTCTGTTCTTTCTCAGGTTTCTCGGTAACTCCAAGGTGGGAATTCAACCTTTTTTTATTTTGTAGAGATTTCAGAGTTGAGAGTTTTTGTTTCCAGAGCACTCTCTTTGTTCGATGCTAATGAACTAGGAGCCAAGAGGCCAGGCCAAGAGAAGAGCGAGAGGAGGACGGCAAGAAGAAGGCAAGGAGGCTGCAAAGCTCTCGGAGTGCGCGAGAGGGATGGGAGAGTGTGGTACCTTGAGAGCTGGGGAGGTGCAACAAGTTGTTTAAGGAGACGGAGCGAAGAAAAAAAAAACTAATAAAGTGGGGTCTATAAATAGACCGAAGGAGAGCGAGAGAAGAGCGTCCTGAGATAAGAGAAAAGCAAGGCTTAGAAAGTAAAAACCTGGGAAATAAATTTAATTTCTGAAAAAAACAAACACCTTGGCAATGCAGAGGAAAACACGTTGATGACAGCCGCTGCTTTTCTCACTGTTGTTGTTGTTGTTATTCTTATCCTCGGGTATGCTCACATTCCAGTGTGTTTGTTGCATTTTAGGGCATTTTTCACTCACTGCCACCACCATGAGAGCACAAAAACAAACAAATAATAAATAAATTGGCGTTTCTTATTTCCCTTTTTTCGCTTTTTTTTTTTTCTTTTTGTTAGAAACTGGCATTAAAGGCCATGTGGAAAGCACGGACCGCGATCGCGGAAAAATCAGAGTGAGATGAACGCGGCGCGCCGGACAACAAACAACAATGAACAGCGATGAACGAAACGAAACGACGAACGAACGAAACGGCACAACATTTGCTCCGGCAGCGCAGCTAGCTGCGCAGTCGTCGTCACCATTGCCGTTGCGCATGCCCACCGAAGAGAAAGAAGAGAGGCTGGGGGCCGCCCCATTACATGGAGCTGTTATTGCTGTTGTTGTTGGTCTGCTGCCACTGACACAGTTCAATGTCAGCCAGAGAGCGCTAGAGAGGGAGAAGAACAGAAAAAAGGGGGGAAAAACAAAGGGGGCGAGACAAAGCGGTGAGAGTGAGATGAAAGGATGCTGATCTCTTTCTCCTTCATTGTTTTTAATTTCCTCATTAATTTAATTAAATTATTAACTTTTCTTTTGTTTAACAAATATTACTCTTTGTTTTGTTTGTTTGTCAAATTAAAAAAAGGGGGTTTAGAAAAAAAATAAAATACTGGTTAAGTGGATAAATGAAAGAGAGAAAAATACTAGTGACGAAAGCATTATTTTTAATTAACAAAAATCTTGTTTAAATAAAAAATAATAGTAAAAATTTTAAGTTTTGAAAAATTGGTTTGGAAATAAGAACTTACATATTTTAAGCCTATATTTAAGATCATTATAAATTATTATAAAAAAAAGCTATATTTTAAGGCTTTTTTTTTAAAAAAAAACATAATTTTTTCTTTCAATAAAATAAAAAAAATTTGGGCAAGGTTTTTAATGTAATTTTTTAAGTAAAAAAAAAAAATAAAATAAAATTGAAGAAAAATATAAATTCTATAACTTTTTATGAAAAAAAAAAAACAAATGTAAAAATAAATATAAACCAACAAGTTACTCCCTACTTTATAAAATAGACATTTGTTTTATTCTTAATTCTTAATTCTTAATTCATAAATTATAAAACCTAAATTATCAAAACCTCCGAATAAGTAATACCCTTGTCTTTAAATAAAAAAGTCTTGAGCGGACAGACGGACAAACAGGCGGACACTGCCCAGGGCACTGGTACAGGGTATTCGAGGGGGACTCTGCTTCAGAACTAACTAACAAGCCCGCTCCGCGGTGAGTAACTAAAGTAAGTCAGGCTCAAGTTTCAGTTTTAGTTGGAAGCCCAGCAGGCACGGCCGGCTGAGCAGCTTAATTTAATTTATTTCCATTAGGCCCCCCCTATTAGGCCTTGCCTCTTGGCTTCTGATTATGAAAGTGTTAAGGAATTTCGCCACCGCTTGGCAGAGTCGTTGAACAAAATTTCACTTGCTTCTTGTTGGTTTTTAATTTTTATTTTTTTTCTTCTACCATTTGCGCATGATTATTGTTATTTTTTTTTTATTATGACGCTTTCTTGTGGTGGTGCCCCTGTCTCCGAGTCTCCGCCGAGTCGATTATTTAAACAAAACGCTTGCCGCTTAACGCCGCCCCTCTTGCCACCTGGGGGGCGTGACATTGGGGCAGCTCTACGCGCTCCAAGCATCACGCTTTTGTTGCTCTTTCTTGCTATTATTGTTATTGTTGTTTGTGTATCTTACCGCCTCACACATCAGCCTGAAACAAACTTTCTTTTCGTCGTCGACGTTCCACAAACAAATCCGCATCGAAAAGAAATCACAGAGGTATGCAAATGCCATAAATATCTCGATCTGATTACTCCTACCCCTGCCCTCCCCCTGACTCTGTCATTGAAAGCGATCATAGGCGCTGGATTAGGCCCATTAGGTGTCCACTGCCCCCCTCTTGGCCTACTCTCCGGTTGCGCAACAAAACTAGATTCTGCCGCCACACAAACACGGCCATCCGATGTTGCGACACGTTTCTCCAGTCGGCCATGAGACGTGACCACGTTGGAAAGAAAGCCTCGTCTTCTGTCGAGGAGTTCTTTCGTCACTGAAGGAGATATATCTTGGCCATAAATGTATCTAATATCTAATATCTATATCTAATATCTAATATCATAAAATGTATCTAATATCTAGTATCTCAGCACAAACAGATGTCCTATGGGGCTCTCCCCTTCAGCAATGCAGCGAAGGACAATGTGGCCCAAAGAGATGCCTATATCTTAGCGGATTCTCCGGCGGATTACCTTCCACGATTTGTTGAAAGATTCCCCTTATTTCAGCATCAAAATCCAATCAGAGAATATTTTTTTTCCATTTTTTACAAACCTTTAGGGGGAGTCCTTTTGAAAAATACAGGGATTCCCTCTGGGAACCTATATCTTTCCCAATTCCTATCCGATTTTTAAGCCAAACACCTCAAATGATTCGTGAATTGATTCTCTATTCATTTCCGTCAAAATCTAGAAAACAATTTTTTTTTTCATTTTTTTTTCCAAAATTCCTAGGGGGTCCCCTTCGAAAACACCGGGAATGCCAGTATGCCCCCATCTAAGGCTATATCTCAGCCAATATTTATCCGATTCCCAAGCGGAGTACCTTTTTCGATTGGTGGATCGATTCCCCATCCTTCTGCTTTAAAATCTGGAAACAAAATATTTTTTCGATTTTTTTCCAAAATTTCCAAGGGGGCCTTTAAAAATGCGTGGAAGGACAATATGGCCCACAGGGATGGCTATATCTTGGCCGATTTCCAACCGATTCTGAAGCGGAATACCTTAATCGATTTGTGGATCGATTCTCTACCATTCTTTATCAAAATCTAGAATCAAAATATTTTTTCGATTTTTTGTTCAATTTTCTAGGGCGTCCTCCTTCAAAAGAGACTCTCTAGGGAGTCTCTATGGGACGCCTATGGGAAGCTATATCTTTGTCAATTTTGAACAGATTTTTGGTGGGAATAGCTCAAAAGATTCGTGGAGAGATTCCCCACCATTCTGCATCAAAAACTGGGGATGCAATATTTTTCAAATTTTTTCCAACAATTTCTAGGAGATGCTTTTCAAAAATACAGGGATTCCCCATACGACCCATATGAGAAGCTATATCTTTTCCAATTTCTATTCGATTCTCAAGGGGGATATCTCTAATGATTCATAGATCGATTCTCCCTAATCCTACATCAAAATCTAGAAATGATTTCCTTATCCCTGCCAGTATTTTTGCGAATAAATTGAAAGATTAAATGAAAACCGGGCTGAATCGATGGAAAAGGCAGCAATCCCTCGACAAATCCCTCCACAAAGTCCCCCTTTTGTGGACATGGGCGAGGCCCAGGCCCCAATCCGCCCACTCCGGCCGGTCGGAGCTCAATTAGGCTCGCCATGTCCATGTCCATGTCCAGTGGGCTGTCCACTCCAGTTTGTGTTTCTGGCAGAGCCGGCGGCGGCGGGCAAGATGCCAACCAAGCCGAAAAGCACATAAACGGCATTAGGGAAACGGCAAAGCAAAGCGAAGCACAGAACAGCAAAAAATGTTGCTTTTTTTAATTATCGAGAGGGCCGACATCCACATGTTTTTGTTTTTATTTTTTATTATTTCTTTTTTGGGGGACCAATGTAGGCCAAAGCAAATGAAAAGCTCTACACACACACCTCAGTCTCAGACTCCACACTATTATTGCCTCCCAAGACCTCCCCGAGCAGCCCGAAACCTAAAAAAAAACCAAAACTCATTTCTTTCTTGCTTTCCGAACAATGTAAATCGGCCAAACCAATCAAAAAAGCAACAAAAAAGCAAGAAAAAGGCACAAAAAAGTATAAAAAAGCTAGAAAAAAGTTAGAAAAAGGCAAAAAAGAGCAACAATGCCCTCCAAGAGTTCTTTCAACTTGGCTTCCAGGCACTGCAAGAAACAGAATCAAAATTATTATCCCCAAAAAATTATTAAATATTAAATCATGCTCTCTATTGTTCTTAAAATAAATTAAATAATTCATTAATTTAATAGAAAAGATAGGCCAGGATGAACTCTGGGGGGGAGCTGGAGACACATGTCATTGTCAGGCCGTGGTCCAAATGCCATCGAGGGAGCACCGCAACGAGGACTTGAGCACGCCACAGACCCTGAGGCTGAGTAGTGGGCCAAGAAGGTAGTCCCTCTTACTTGCAAACAGGAAGCTCTGTCCCGGACAGGATAAGTGGACTTTCTGCTTAAAAGACTAAAGTATAGACTGGTTTTGTGTCGCTTGGGAAGGGATTATGGGAGGATATGAGGCTTGAGAGCCTCTCCTGTCCGCCACTTTGTCCGCCTGTCCGTTGGGACCAGAAATAAAACTAAAGATGAGATGAGCCTTGAGATAAGATTCTATTTTTGGGACTATTTTGAAAAAACGGACAGCTATTTTCTCCTTCTGTCCGTTAGAATCATGAAAAAGCCTAAGAAAGCGGACATGCGGTCACACGGACATGAAGAAAAGGACATTTTCTTCAACACTTCCAAAAAAAACTTGAAGATTAGCTTATATAATTGTGATTTTGAGGGAATCTCTAGACTTGGAACCTCTTCTGTCCGCTATTTTGTCCGTCTGTCCGCTAGAAGTAAGAATAAAAACACCAAAAAAGAGGACAGAAGGACATGATTCTGAATATTCTCTAAGAACCCAAAGAAAAAGAAGAGAATCTTGTATATTTGTGATTATAATGGAAGGATATCTTCAAAAAAGGCTCTGCTGTCCGCTATTTTGTCCGTCTGTCCGCTAGAAGTACAACAATTATTGCCTAGAAAAGCGGACAAGCGGACAGAGGGCCATGAACTCCAAAAAATATAAGATAATCTCCTAAATTTGTGATTCTTTGGGAAAGAAATCTTCAAAAAACGTCCTCTGTCCGCTATTTTGTCCGTCTGTCCGCTAGATTGGACCAATATCTCCCTGAAGATGACCTAAAAAGGCAGAAAAAGCCTTCCGTACTAGCGGAAAGCAGAAGAATCAAGATACTCATGTCGAGATTCGGATTTGGAGTCGGAATGGAGATGTGGAGATGGAGATTCTCCCCGAGAGGCACTTGTTCGGTCGCTCACACGCCTCACACGATAGTGCCAGAGTGGCAGAGTAGCAGAAGAGTGGCAGTCTGGGCTGGGAAGTTCAACAACCTGCTGCATGATTGGCACAGAAGCGAAGCCAGCGGCAGGCAACAAACGCAAAACACAATGACCTAGCCACGGCCTCCCCCTAAAGCCCACCCGAAAATCCCTTCCCCCAGCTCCCAATAGTTCCAATTATGCAAAACGACTGAAGGGAGAATCGTAATGAGGCACGACGGAGGGCAGAACGAGAGGGGACTGGCCACCACTTCACTGACCACAGGCCTCAGTCCCTGTTGACCCAGTTGGAGGTTGGAGGGCACTAATATCCCCCAGATCGATCGAAAATCTCTGGGAAATCAAACAACTAAACAAAGGTATTATGGAAAATATATTTTTCCGATTTGTGTATCAATCGGACACACATCCCCCCAACAATCAGAATCGTATATAGATCCGTATATAGTTATAACGGGAAAAATACTACAATACTATAGTACTTTAGCCAATTGCCGAACAATTGCGCAGTTCGTGGCGAGTTTTCAGATGAAAGTGTCGGGAATATAATATTTTATGGAAGGCATTTTTCAAAAGTAATACAATTGTTTCCCAAAAGGCAATAAAAGTAGGGGAGTAAGAGGTTTTGTTTCAGGGAAGACATAGGTATAGTTTTTAATAAAAATATTGATTCTATAGATATAGAGTCTAGATATAGATATAGATACAGAAGCGGACAGACAAACGGACAGAAGGAATAATTGTTATAGATTCTATAGATTCTAATAGAATTTTATATTTTTAGTAAAATATTTAGTAGTTTTTAGAACAAAATAACAAATATTTCTTTGTTTTAACTTGAAATCTTGCAGTCTAGAGACTAGAAATAGTTTTTATATATTTTTTTTAAGTTTTTTTTTAAATAAAACTTCAATTTAGACTTTATAGTCTTGTTTTTACTGTTTCTTAACTTAAAATATAAAAAAAGAACAAGAAACGGACAAAAAAGCGGACAAACAAGCGGACAGACGGACAATCTAATCAGTTTTTTATATATTTTTAATGATTTTTTAGCAAAACTTCAATTTTATGTCCATAGTATTAAATGCAAGAAGAATTATAAACCAGATTAACAAAAAGTAATGTCTTCTAACTTAAAATCTAAAAAAAAAACAACAAGAAACGGACAAACAAGCGGACAGACGGACAATCTAATCAGTTTTTTTAATATATTTTTAATGATTTTTTAGCAAAACTTCAATTTTATGTCCATAGTATTAAATGCAAGAAGAACTATAAACTAGATTAAAAAAAGTAATGTTTTCTAACTTAAAATATAAAAAAAAAAACAACAAGAAACGGACAAACAAGCGGACAGACGGACAGACGGACAGCTATTTATATTCTTTTTTAAACAAAATTTAATAAAGTAATTTTATATTCAAGTTTTAAATACTAGACGCTTAAAATTAAAACAAAAAAATACTGTTTTCAAACTTAATACTAGAAAGCGAAGGAAAAAATACCAAAAGAAAGACCAGAAACGGAGAAACAAGCGGACAGACGGACAGTTTATTAAAAATTTAATAAATAATTTCTTAATTAGATTTTAAATTAGTTATTTTAACTTCTAGAAACTAAAAAATAGAAAAAAAAACTAGAAAAACATAGAGCCTAGAAGCAGACAGCCTGGCGGACAAGCGGACAGGCGGACAAGCGGACACTGCAGCCACAGAATACAAAAATAATATTACTTTTTACATAAATCTTTTTATTTTTTTCTATTTTTTTTTTCCAGGGCCAGGCGACTGCACCCTATATGAGTTCCCCCTTTTTTTTCGCTCATTTGTTTATTTTCGGAATGATATTTTTTGCCAGACCCTCGTCGAGGTCCCTCCCGCTTCCACATTTATTTATTTTTTTTTTCGGTTTGGATTTCGGTTCGGTTTGCTCCACATTTTGAGGCACGCCAGTCGCAGCAGCAGCAGAGGCCTGTTGGCTGGCCTGGGATTCAGTTGCTCGAATGATAAGAGAGCATGGGCCTGACCCATTTCCACACACACACACACACACACACACACACACATTTAGAGACTAGCAACACATGGGGCACATGATTGCGGCGCTGTTGCACAACGCTTTTTGTTTATTTCCATTCTCTGGATGCCTTCTCTTTCGCTTTTAATGAAAGTTATTGTGGCCGCCGCTATCGGGCTTAATCAACGCAAATGAGGAAGCCCAGTCGGCCCGGTGGAACCAGCGGCAGGCATAGCAACAGGCTGCCACACGCCCCCACCCTGCTTGCCCCCTGGTATCCTGCCGGGGCGACCTCCTCGGGTTATTGTACTTCTCTGCCGCCCTGCGAGCCCCATCAGGACATAAAAATAAATCCGGGCCAACCGAAAAGGAAGCCACCCCGGGGTAGGGGGGGGGAGGTGAGGCGGCAAATCAGGAGTCATCCTGCCACAAGCTGCACAAATATTTTTCTTGGAGAAGATAGTTCTTAAGTTTCTTAAAGTTTGAGTTATTTTTTAATAAAAATACTTAAAAATAAATATTTATGGCTGATAATTTTAAATAGTTTATAAATAGTTTTTATAATTATTAAAATAAAATAAGAAAATTAACAAAAACTTACCTGAAAAAAGTGTTGATTTTTGAAGAAAAGTTTTGAAAAGTTGGATAATTTTTATTATTTTTTTTTTATTATTTTTAAATTTAATATTATTTTTATTATTATTTTTTTTTTAATTTTTAAATAAAAAAAAGTAGCGTTCTTGAGTTTTTCGTTTAAGATTCTTGGCTGAAGAGACGCCTTAAAGAGCCACCCTAGAGAGCCACCTTAGAGGGCCACCTTATAAATCTTCCCTATCTAATAATAATAATAATAATAATAATAATTATAATAATAATAATAATAATAATAATAATAATAATAATAATAATATATTATTTAAAAAATCAAAATCCCAAGCCAACAAAAATAAAAATTTATTTATGAAAAAAAGGGCAGACTGGGCGGCGACTGGCGGGTGACGGACTGGAGGGACGACTGCCATTGTGGCTGCCTTTTTATGAGCTTTTTGATTTATGCCACCAGCACCAGCTCAGACACACAAAAGTTGGCAAACCGAGAGGCAACAATGTAAATGCAACAATTTGTAGCTTGGAAGTGAAATCAATTGAGCGAAAAAGTCACCAAAGGGCGACTCTGAAAAGGGATATTTAGGAAAGAGTAAGAACAGGGAAATTCAAAGGAAATTATTATATTTATGTCGAAAAATCATAAACAATTCCCAAGAAACCTCACCTTCTCGCATTTCGTGAAATTTTAATAATTTTCAAGATTTTCATAAAAAGCTAAAATGTTGACCTTGTTTTTCTCCACCTTCCCCTTCCACTTGGCCTTTTATTCTTTTATTTTTTTTGGTCAGCCAAGCGAGAATTGGAAAAGCCAAAAACTGAATCTGCATGAATGAAAATTTTCGCCTTAAACAAAGAAAGAAATAGATTTCCACGGAAATACGAATTTACGAGGTGGGTGCCCAGTTGGGGGGAAATCTTGAAAGGAAAATAAATAAATTGTCGGGCAGAGGCAGAGCCCATAAACAAGAGAACCACTTCCGATTGGCGTTCGGGGAGCTGGAAAAGCTGCCAAAAACTGACTACAAAGGGTCGCCAGTTCTGGCTGAAAATTATTCAAGGAAATTTATATCCGAATGGGATATTTTTTCAACAAGTTTGTAAGCATTTTTGGGGAAAATATTTACACCTTTTGGGCATAATTATTTCTGTTACTGGAAGTATTTAAAAAAAAAAGGGTTTCGGTAAAAAAATACTGGGAATTGTATAAAAAATATATACTTTAAGTTTTCTTAAAAATGTGTGTGTTTTTTTTTTAATTCAAAAAATTGTTGAAAAACAGGGTTTAGAATCCTGATATTTGAAAAAAAAATAATATTTGTCAAAAAATTCGTAAGAATTTAGTGTTAAGTTTTTATAATTTGGAAAGTATTTGAAAAATATTTTACTTCAGTTAAAGTTTTGATAAACAAAAGTTTAAAAAAATCAATGGTTTTTAAAAAACTAAATTTTTGTAAAGAATTGGTGTTAAAAATGTAATTTTTAAAGTGTCAAAATTAAAAAAAAAAAACTGAACATTTTAGAACTTAATTTTTTATAAAATTGATTAAAAAAAATAGAAACAAAAATTTAAAAAATCATTTTAAAAAAAGAATTAATAATTTCTTATCAAAAACTGGAAATTACTGTACATTTCCTTAATCTCTCCCACTGGGCCTCCCCCTCTGCCACGCCCACCCAGCCGCCAACTGGTGATTAAGAAAACAATGAACTCGCGCCAGTGGGTGTGGGTGTGTGGGAGTGCGACACAGTGGGATTGGGAACAAAGATTTGTGCAATGCAAAAAAAAAAAAAATAAAGAAAAGATAAAAAAAGAGAAGAAGAAAAGAAAAATTGGCCGGCTTAGTACAACAAAAACAATAAATAAGAGCCAACTCTGGCATTTGGCAAAGGGAAAGCGATTTGGAACCAGTTTTTGGCCCTTTTTTTTATTTTTTTGTTGGAGCCCGAAGGCAGAATGCAGGCAGAAGTAGGGAGAGAAGAGAGGAAGAGAAAACAACAACAATTGCACTCCGGAAATCACTTTCCCTAATGAACCTCACACACACACACACAGTCCACACTCTACACTCTTGTTGTTGTTGGGAAATGATAACAGAACTGCATAGGAATTTTTATTGTGAGCGGAGAATAGGGGGAGGGAGAGACGGGGTTGGCGGGCGGCACGTGTTAACCGATATAAACACACACACACGCACACGAACATACATGCACATGCACACTTGCGCACTCTTTCGCACTGCACTCGCCAATTCGGATTTGGAAGAGAACTTATACCTTTATAACGGTAGTTGGGGCAATCAAGAAATATGAAACAAGAAGAACAAAAACACACACAAGAACAACTAAGAAGCACAAAACGAAACACACACGAAACAAAAAAAAAAGAAAAGAAGTTTAACATTTCAATACAAACAAATAATGCAGCAGCATACCGATACACACACACACACACACTCAAGCGAATACAGGTTGAAAACACTCAAGTAACGCTACTTTTCGAAGCTTTTTGTTTAAAACGCATTTAGCCGCCCATTATGAGTCATCGTTGAACTCGGGGGGAGTGTAACTAACTAATCAGTTGACTGGCACTTTGTTGAAACAATTTAGTCATTTGTTTATTTCGCCACTTACGAATTCTTGTTGTTGCTCCATGTCAGTTATTCTTATTTCCACAGCAACATATGTACGCGTTGGTGTTGCCAGATGGCCGACCAGATGTGACCAGATGCGCGGCTGCCTGATAATACCGCGTGCCTGGTATTTCTTAGCGCCGGAAAAATACCAGCTGGGCTTTTGGCGTGTGGCTCACGATACGGTCGGCTTGGCGGGAACTTTTAAAAGTTCCAAGTGGCAACATTTATGTTTCTTTTATACTTTTATGGATTATTTTGCAATGTTTCATCCATAAATACATAAATATTTTAAGTAATTACAATTAATTAGTATTTACGTAAGCTGAAATATGAAAATGATCTGCAAAAGTGTTAGTAGTTCATACACGGCTTTCTGTTTTTACATTTTTATCGTTTTTCAATAAATTTTTAAATTTTTTAATAAATAGCACTAACTACACTCAAAAAAAAACTGGTTCGCTTGGGAAGAAATATAACGCCTAGACACTGGATGGATTCTCGACACTGGCGGGTGTGGGGGCCGGAGTGATGTCCGCCGAGAGCTCCTCAACGGGCTTCTTTTCCGGCTCCTCGACCGCAGCAGCGGGGGCAGGAGTGGCCACCGGAGCGGTCCTGGCCAGCTCGCCGGGAGTTGGCTTTTTGGCGGCCGGCTTCTTGTCGCCGCCAAAGATGGCCTTCTCGATGCCCAGGATAGGTGCCTCGAAGGCCAGGGTGGCGAAGATGGACGCGGTGAGGGTGATGCCAAAGTCGTGCCACCAGCGAAGGATCTGCAAGAGGAGGATAAGATTTATGGACGTGTCCCAGGTCCTAGTGGGAGGCTCGAACTCACCGCATCATAGTTGGAGAAGTGGGTGTCGGTTTGGAGGCGGGCGGCGTTGACCAGCTGGACGATGCGGTGGATGACGTACATGCAGTAGGTGAGCCGACTGAAGCCGGTGAAGAAGCTCCAGGAGAGGAAGTCGTTGACGAGGCCGCCGTGGCCGTTGTAGCAGGCCCACACGATCCAGCCGATGGCCAGGGCCCAGGAGGTCCGGCTCAGGGGCTCGAAGAAGGCGCCCTCGATCAGCGGCGAGTCGGGGGTGTCGGGCAGGATGCGCCAGTAGGGTCCCCACATGCAGGCCAGCATCGTGCCGAAGGCCACGAACCATCCAGTGAGCACCAGGGGCTTGCTCATCGGGATCTGGCGTCCGCGGTTCCTGGTGAACAGGAAGTAGCCGAAGATGACGCCGATCAGCCAGGTGGGGATGCGGGTGTGGGTCGGGTAGTAGGTCAGCCTCTGGCGGAGATCGACATGGTCGTCCTGGACGCGGAACAGCGTAAAGTCGTTGTACATGAAGGTGGCGAAGGTGCAGCCGAGGCACAAGACCAGGAAGATGACAATCGGGTAGAGGGCCTTCTTGCCCCACTTCCACAGGGGGATCAGGAACAGTGGCGACAGGAAGTACAGCTGGGTGTCCACGGCCAGGTACCAGGACTGGGAGATGCACTGCAACAAGCCAAGGATCTTAGTAGAGGACTAGAGGACCCAATCCTAGGAACACTTACAATGCTGTAGGGGAAGGCGTAGTTCTGGACGTAGAGCAGAGTGGCCCACCAGGTGTCGGCGCACCGCTTGTCCTGGGTGCCCAGCTTGAACCACATGGGACCAGCGCCAGAGTACTTGTAGAGGGACATGATGTAGAGGACCACCACGGCCACCACTGGCGTCAGCCGGATGTAGCGATGGAAGTACATCATCGGGATGTTCAGCTTCCCCTTTGTCCGCTCCAGTTCCCGGAAGGCGCCCCAGCACATCAGCAGGCCGGACATGAAGAAGAACGTGTCCACGCAAAGGGATCCGTTCTGGACGAGCATGGAGTAGGGTGTCTCCACCCAGGTGAAGAACTTGTTCCGGTTGATGTGCGGCAGGTCGTAGAAGGTCATGTAGCCATGGCCGAAGACCACCCACATCATGCTGAAGCATCGCAGCCCGTTCAGGCAGTGGATCACGTTCGGATTGTTCACCTGCTTGACGGTGAAGATCTTGGGGGCGTTGTGGAGGACGGAGAAGGCCAGGAACAGGGGCTTCTTGGGAGCTGTGTGGGAGAGTAGACGTTAGTATCTGGATAGTCCTGGCCAATGCCAGGTAGTAGTACTGACCTCCACTACGGGTCTGGACGTAGTCGTAGACACTGGCGGCCACCATGAAGAAGACGATGAGTGAGAAGAAAACTCTGGAAGGGAAGGGAAGCAGTTAGCCAATAATTCGATTCTTTTGGTCCTTCGAGCTCCAGCTCAGGCCACCTACATGGCAAAAATATCAATCCCGCGCAGCTCGATGGGTGCATCATACTTGCAACGCGACTCCACGACCATAGGGTACGACAGGTCGACGACGTCGTTGCCGTAAAAGTGCGAAATGACGGTCTCGAGGAGTTGGTTGGTCTGGGTGGCATTGCAGGTGGACGGAACGCATATTCCCAGCTCAAAGACCTCCGGATTGGTCTGCTTGTAGCTGATCCTCGACTCCACTTGGTTCTCTTCGCCCCGCTTCTTGATCCCCCTGTAGTACTCCGTGATGTTCAAGGAGGCGAGACAGTACTGGCCATGCAGCTCCGTTCCATATGTGTTCTCGGCAGCCACACACTCCTCGTACTGGCCCATGCTGATGGTGTGACCCCAGAAGAGGCCCATCGGCAGGCGGCCCCATGTGTCCGGAACTGTAGGCAGAAGTATGGTTTTATTGATTGATTTATTGATTGAGGAGGACATGTTGCAATCCACTCGAAGGCTTCAATCATAAATTATGAAAATAAACCGTATACCTCGTTTAGTTCTCAGAGTTGTATTTTAGTCCTAATCTCCGGGACTAATCGGAGCAACTAAATTTGGAAATTAGGAATTCCCAAGTCGAATCAAGGCTATTGGGATTTATGGACTTGGCCTACAAGATTGCGTAATAAAGTGCACTTCTGATTGGGGGATTAGGTGACTTGCCTTGGCAATCACTTCCTAACTGATTTGGGGAAATTATATAATCCAAAAGAGGGATATTTCTTCACAATCATAGTCCTGGCAGGATGCGGGATACTTACACTCCATGGCCCACTCTTCCATGTTGTTCAGGCCATCGCGAATCCGATTGATATCCCGCTGGCACAGATCCTCCTCGTCGTCCCGGGCCTGGTAGTTGTGGACCAGCTGCCCGTTTATGTTGAAGAACTGGTGGGCCAGGCTACTGCTCATCGGATTGGAGTGTCCGGTGAGGAGGTAGTCGGAGGCCTCCTGGGAGCTGGCCACCGCGATCAGCAGCACGGCGGCTGTCAGGAGACTGAGCAGTCCCTTCATGCTAATCCGTAATCCCGTATATCACTCTTCGTGGAGAACTCACTCGCGTCGCGGCCACCGAGGGTGGTGTTGTGGACTGAATAGGCGACCTGAACGATCTACGGATTTTATAGGCTCCGCCAGCCGGCTGGAGTGATCTATAGCTTTTATGGGGCACTCGATAGACCCGATTGTGGCTGCCTTGGGAGTCTATAAATATTGGCCACTGCTACTGGTCTTGGCCTTATCGGTCCGGTCGAGCCACTCCCCGCCACTTGGCCGCGATCTTGGTGTCTTATCTGGCTACTCGAGAACACCTAACCCCCGTTTCGGACTGGATTCGGGTGGATCGGGCGGATTGGGTCGCCCATAAATCCATGTCACCACTCGGACAGATTGCCGAGTCAGCTCGGCCCGGACATACTCGGCCATAATACCATATAATAGTGGAATATATAATCACCGCTAGCCAAAGATGATCGAATGCTTAATTAAATTGGAGCCATCGGATAAGATACGGGGACTTTGGAACCCCACACCTCACACCTGTCCGTCCCCAATTATCAATGTCAAGGTTGAATTGAGGTTTTTCGAAGGATAGTCCAAGATATGGGAGATATTGGAGAAGATATGGGAGAGATTTTGGGGAACCGCCACTTGTGCGCTTGTCCGCCTGTCCGCTTGTCCGCCTGTCCGTTTGTCCGCCTGTCCGTTTGTCCATTTGTTTGTAATTGTTTTATTTTTAAAGATCCTTTATGTTAGAACAGATATGGAGTAGAACATATATAGTCATATCATATGACTCATATGGAACATTGAGCTTAGTTAGAGGATTTCTTTAGAACTAGTCCGCTTGTCCTTCTGTCCTCTTGTCCGCTTGTCCTTCTGTCCTCTTGTCCGTTGGTCTTCTTGTCCGAAATCGTTTTATTTTTAAAAGATTTATTTGTGAAGATGTTATATTAAGAAATCATAAGAAAGAATAAGATTTAAGACATAGTGCTTAGTTGGGGAATTTCTTTAAAACATGTCCTCTTGTCCTTCTGTCCTTCTGTCCGCTTGTCCTCTTGTCCTTCTGTCCGCTTGTCCTCTTGTCCTTCTGTCCTTCTGTCCGCTTGACCTCTTGTCCTTCTGTCCGCTTGTCCTCTTGTCCTTCTGTCCGCTTGTCCTCTTGTCCGTAATTGTTTCTCCCTAAAAATCTCCCTAGACTAGATTGGAAAATTCCCAGAAAGATATATAATAAGGTTTTATAATATCCCAAGTCCCCAAGTCCCCAACCGAAAACGATTTCCCAAGAAGTACTGATACCCCATTTCGCAATAATTTCATGAACAATCATTTGGGAATAATGCCTTCAAGGAGGTAAACAAAAAGCGAAGCATAATCAGACAGTAATATTTTTATTTATGGCATTAGGAGTCGGGTAGATCGAGTCGGGGCATATCTGCGATCCAAGAAAAGTAATGAAACGGCCACTTGCGAGGCCTATTGAGATGGAGTGGTGGCATTCGACTGGATGGCAGAGCTACTTGAGATCGAGAATGATATATCTGGCCCTGGGGCGTGGGAACAGCTCCACAAGTCCACCCAAGAATCATGTTATAAGAATCATGTTAGATGTTATGTAACTGGGCATTATGTTTTAAGCTTTTCCACTTTTAGAGGATCATATGGGTGATTACTTCATAATGAATCAGATACAAGAGCTAAGATTATGAAATCTTGATTAATTTTTAACTAAAAAGTATTAGTGAACTTTGTTACCCCCCGGTGAAGGCCATCCCAGCTACTACTATTGCGACTCGTTGAATTCGAGAGCCACACGTACGCCCATCCCGATCCAGAACCTCCAGTGGGCCTCCTCCCGGCACTTGAAACTGTTTTCCAGCCATTATTTATAGATGTCCGATGTGACGATGGGGCGTTGATAGCCGCGGATAATTCCCAGCAACGCGCACATACGAAATCCGTGCGGACTTTAAACCCAAACAGGCATAGGTTCTCGCCACTCTCGCCGACATCCGCCTGGCGATATAGATGCCATAAAGGCCCGGCCCGAGTGGCAGCTAAGGGAAAGTGAAGCCAAAGGGCCATAAATCTAGGCGGCTTTGTGAGTCATATGAGGTCGCAGTAGCGTTTAATGATTTCGAGGGCCCTCGACTCCCAGAAATCCGATTTCATAACTCCCATTTCTGAATTCCCCCGATTGCTGGCCCGCAACACCTGCCTGCCCTGCCGTGCCGCCTTATCTTTTCATATTTATTTTATTTTTTTTCTTTATTTTTTATTATATTTAAATTTAGCCATTGCAGGGAAATAATATTTTTATGCTTTTGATGATGGAATGAGTTAATCAAAGACTATTTTTAACTAGTTATCGGGAATGCCAGAGCAAAGTCTATATGTCTTTTAATAATTTATATTTTTTTAGACGATAAAAAAAAATCAAGTCATGGCAGAGGGAATTATATATATTTTTTAAGGCTTTAAATGGTAAGTAATAATTAAAACTCTAGCTTGGGGCTTAAATAAATATTTTTGGTCCTTCGAGCTAGAACAAGAACAGTCTTGAACAGAAAACATAACCTCAAAAATTAATTATTCTTTCTTTTTGAATAAAACCAAGTCTCTCATGATTTTCGTTTTAATTTCATAATTTTTATTTAAATTAATTTATTTTACACTTTTAAGCAAAAGTATTTTAGTTAATTACAGTGTTGTTGGTTTTTGTTTGTTTTTGTTTGTTTGTTTGTCGTTTTCTTTTGCGTTTTTTTTTTTGGATCAATACGACAAAGGAAAATCATAGAATGACAGAACAGAAGGTTGGGAATAAAGTGGTAGACAGAGATTGGCGAAAACAATAATAATATTAATAATAATAATCGTCGTAATAATATTAAAAAAAATACACATACAATATAATATATATATATATATATACTCATACACTAATACACGTCTCTGTGTCTGTTTCTGTTACTGTTACTGTCTCAGTGTGTGTGTCAGTGTGTGTGTTAATTAATTAAATTAATGAAATCTGATAGAAAAGTCAAAGAGTTCCACCTTATCAGCTCTAAACTGTCGCTCTATTTTACAAGTAATTATTATGTCATAACGGTTTATCATTATCGTTATCGTAATCATTAGCATAAACATTATCATTAATCATTAATCGTTTATCGTTTATCTTTTATCGTTTATCGTTAATCATTAATCATTTATTAATATTAGTTTTTTTTATTTTTTATTTAGTATCTCCCTTTTTTTTTTTGTTTTAAACTTTATATTCTTTAAATTTGTTGTTGCTTCGTTTTTTGTTTGTTATTAATTTTTTTTTATTTTTTATATATATATATTTATTTTGTTGTTGTTTTTCGTTTTGAGTTAGAACTAGTTTTTACTAAGGCTTGGTTTACTTTACACTTGACTTAACTATTCATCTTCCAGGCGTCGCGTCCTTCGTCCTTCGCTCCAGTTGCTATATTTTTTTTTTTTGTTTTTTTTTAAAGAAATTACATCTTTCATATACATACATATGTATATAATATATATGCATAATAATTAGCCAATTAATCGCTATCAATTATCAATTATCTCATATGCTTCGGTTCGGTTAACGGTTCTTTTCTGCTGCTACTGCATTTAGAATAAATGTTTTTTTTTTCTTTGTTATTTTTTTTTTTTATTTTTATTTTTTTTTATCATTTACAACTGTTTTTTTCGCTTAGCTATTAGATCTTCCGTTTTTTTTTTTATCCTATCGTCCTATATACGCGTGTGTGTGTGTGTGTTGGTGTGTGATATATAAATTATATATATATATATTTTTAGCGCTGGCTTCTTGTTTTTTTTTTTTGTTTTTAATCTAAGGCTTAGCTTAATAATTTTTTAACATCCCTTCAATTGTTGTGTTTGAAGTGCCATTCGTTTTTTTTAATATTTTGTAATCACAAATAGTTTTGGAATATGCTCTCTCCCTTTCTTGCGTATTGAAAAAATTAAAAAAAAAAATAGAAAGTTTTCTAAAAAAAAAATTCCATGTCTTCGCCTAGCACTCTCTTACTCTCTCACTCGCACATGCACATTCGCCCTCCCTTTCACACACTTGACAAGTTTTGTTCTGTTCTTGCTTTCGAAATAAAAAAAATCCTTTTTTTTTGGTGAAATATAATTTAATTTAAAAAAAGTAGTTGCAGAAAAAAAAAACAAATGCGGAAAGCAGCTTTTAAAATATTTTTTTTTACGCTGCGCCCGCTGAACCGGTTGGTATGGAGGTTTTTTTTTATTTTTATTTTTATTTTTGTAAGTTTTAGGGTTTCCTACTTTTTTTTTTGTTTCTACCAACACGCGGCGACTGCGACTTGAAGGCAGCGTCATGTTATCGCAACTTTTACCGATTACCGATTACCGATCACCGATTAACGATTACCGATAACATATACTTGTGGCTTTTTGTTTTTACATTTAACGTACAAAGGCATTCTGCGGCAGAGCCCAGTGACTTGAGTATGTTTTCCTTGTTTTTTTTTTACACGATTCTATATAGTATTTTAATATATTTTACTTTAGTTTTTAGGTTTTTTATTTTTTATTTCTTATTTGGTGTCTGGTTTTCTGTTTGTTTTTTTTTTTGATTGTGTGCAGCGCAGCGTGGGTTTTCTCATTGCTTTTTTTTTTTTTATCAGTTTCTTGTTTAGTTTTCGATTTAAAAAAATTGTTGTTTCTTTAAGTCGGAGGCAGGCGCAGCTATTGGGATTTTTTGTGGTAAATTTTCAAAATTTTCAAAATTTTTCAAGTTTTTGTTTTTTTTTTTAGTTTTCATTTATTTATTTATTTCTCGCCCTAAGCGCGTTTCGTTTAAAAACACACTAACTAAACACGAATTATATAATATATATCGCGATATATATATTTTATTAGTGTGTATATGTGTGTGAGTGGGTGTATGTGTGTGTGTGTGTGTAGGTGTGTATAAATTGAGAGTGTAGACTTAATAATTATAAATATATAAACGATATAACCGCTATACCCGATATACTTAGGCGCGTCTTACAAGCTAGGGCATTGGATTTTACAATCTGTTACTTATATATAGACTCCTAATCCGTTATATAAACTTTGCAATATATATATATATTGGTATATATATTTTATGTATATGTATATGTATATGCTGAGGGTATTTACATGTTAATGTTTAGTTAATCCTGCTTACTTTCGCAATTTTCTGAAGGCATTTCTATGCGCAGTGAATAAGTAGTTATATCCATTATCTTAATTAAATACTTTACAGACGATAAAAAAAAAATATATATATATATGTGTGTGTGTGTATATGTGATAACTGATACCCTCACGCTCTCTCTCTCTCTTTCTATTTCGCTCCGTCTGTCTCTTTCTACTGATACACTTCTTGGGCGGCGGCGGCAACTTGTACAAAGAAAACAGCTTGAAAACGAAAACACATCCCTATCTCGTCCTGCATCGTCCTAAACATCTTAGACCTGAACAATAATATATATATATAGATGTGTATATGTATAAAAAAAATCATAATTGTTAAAAATCATATATATATATTATATATTTTATATATAGACGTGTGATATTTCCGTATAATGAAAGAACCCAGTTGGAAACTACAGTCTACACTCTAATAAATAGTTCCGTACGCCTAAGCCTAAAAAGTCTATAAACCTAGATTGATTTCCTTTGTTTTTTGTTTTAGTTGGTTTTGTTTTTGTTTTTGTTTTTTTTTTTTTTTATCGTTAATAAATAGCAATCGATCTTCTCTCCGCTTTCAAAAATCCTCCAAAGTTAACATTCAGTTTTTGTATTTTTTTTTTTTTTTTTTTTTTTTTGAGACAAATTGGTTGTTTTTCCGTTTTTTTGCAGTTTTTTTTTTGGCTATCACAAAATCAAATACTAAGTAAAAAAAAATTTAAGTTATTTACACGTAGAAAAAAAAGTGGTGTTTTTTGTTTTAAATTGAGGAATAGGAACGCACACAAGCACACTCATTCTATGAATCACTCTCTCTCGCTCTCAGAAATACTCTCTCTCACGCACACAGAACACCCACCACACACACACACACACGCTCTAGTACAACTATTTCTGGTATCCGGTTCCGGTTTGCACGGCTTCATCAAAACAATACACAATAATGTGAACAATTTGTTAGAATTATTACAACTCCTACATATGAATATATGTATTCTACAATATATATATAATTTAGATCTCTTACATATCTCAAGTATATACTAAAAATCGTTTTCAAAGCATTTTGGCTATTGCTATTTTGTTGCTCTTGTTAAGGTTCCATATTCTCCACCTCCACCTCCACCTCTCCTCTCCTCCTCCACCTCTCGATCCTGTTTCTTCCCCCCATTTCTATTTTGGTATAACTGTTTCCTGATACGACTGTTGTTATTTTATTTTTTTGTTGTTGTTGTGGTCTCCCTCCCCCCTAAGATCTCCAGCTTCTTCCAAACTCTCCAATCTCCTCTCCCCAGACTCGAATTCGCGACATCTCTCTCTCTTTGTCTCTCTGTCTCTCTTTTTATTGTTGTCTGTCAATTGGAAGTGATGATGATTTGATTTCTGCCGAGGGGAGAATACAGATGAGGATTTTCCGTTATCTTCGTTTTTGTTTCTGTTTCTGTTTTTTTTTTTTTTTCAGTTTTTATGTTTTTTTGTTCTTTAAGTTTCTAAGTTTTATCTCTCGATGGTATAAAAAATATGTTATTTCGTTTGTTTTGTTTTTTGTTTGTTTGTTTGTTTGTTGTTGTAATTACTTTCTATGCATGTTCCCAAAATATGTAAAACTCCTATAAGGAGCACTTATTCAACTGCCGATCGATCGTACACACAAGTACACAAAATATGTACTTTGACTTATTAATTTTTTTTTTTTTTTTTTTTTTTTTTTTTTTTTTTCGCGGTGTATGTGGGGGGAGTGGCATGGTTATGGTTATGGCTCGAGTTTGGAGGGGGGTTCTGCTGTTCTGGCTTATTTTAACTCTACGAGAGAGAAAAAAAAAAAAAAAAAAAAAAAAAATTAAAACTTAATTTTTTTTTTTTTTTTTTGTTTTAAATAGAAATATGATTTAGAAACTCATTTTCGACTTTTAATGATTGGTCACTTGTGTGTGTGTGTGTGTTTGCTTGCTTTAAGGGGGGGTGGGGCGTAAGGGGGGTGGTAGGAGGATGCTTAAAATGTAAGCCTAAAACAAAAAAAAAAAAAAAAGTCAATAAGGAGAGTTTAAGGATTACACATTTTTTGTTTAGTTTTAAGATTAAAGATTTAGATTTAGGTTTAAGATTTAGGTCTAGAGTTAGGTTGGGCCGTAGCTTTAGCTTTAGCTTTCAAGGTCAACGTTAAACGTTGACATCATCATGTCAAGGTCGGTCTCGATCCTTTCTTCGATCCTTTCTCTAAATACGCAATTCAAAGGATTCGCTTGTGTTGCATTCTTTTTAATACATCCAGAGCCTGTTGTGTGTAGTAGGTGTGTAGGTGTAGGTGTGTAGGTGTAGGTGTGTGTGTGTGTGTTTAGTGTGTTGTGTGTGTTTCAAATGAAATATATATATTGGAATATATATCAGGAGAAATCATATCAACATGCTGCTTTGTTCAAAGGTTGTCCTAAACTTAACGTTAGAGGCGATAGGATGTCCTTTCTCGTGTGCTTGCTTGCCTTAAATGCTATTTTAGTTAATAATTGTGATAGTTCTTGTTGTTGTTGCCTTTTCATTGTAGTTGTTGTAGTTAGTTGTTGTTGTTGTTGTTGGGAGGAAGATAATTTCTCTCCAAAATAATATTTAAAAGTGGATGTGTGAGTTGTGTTGTGTGTTGGTGTGTCTTTGTCTAGTCCTGGTTGGCCAATCGTCCTTCCATGTCCTTCGGCTACCATCCGTTGTAGCTGTTGGCGCTGCTGCACTAGAGCCGCTCCACAAACTTTGTCAGCTGGTCGGAGGCATCGGGCAGAGCCCCGCCAGCATTCCCAACTCCCACGCCGACATTGCCCACACCGACGCCCACGCCGACGCCCACACCCACGCCCACACCCACGCCTACGCCCACGTCCTGGGGCACGCCGGGCAGCGGTGACTGGTGGTGCATCCCATGGTTGTGCATCCCGTCGTGCGGCGGTCCTTGCGGCGCCGGCGAGTGGCTGCTCATCACGTGGTGGGGCGAGGGCTGGGCCCGGGGCGAGGCCGAGGGGGCGGCCCGTGGTGAGGGCGCTGACCGGGGCGAGGGCGTTGGCTGGGGCGAGCGGATGGGCGGCGAGGAGCGGGCCGACTGCATCAGCTGCTGCTGGAGCGAGTGGGGAGTCGGGGGGCCCATCACCTGGGCGTTCGGCTGCTGCGACGGATTCTGCTGCTGGGCATTGGCGTTCGGCATCGCCACCTGCATCATCTGCTGCTGCTGCAGCTGCGGCTGTTGCTGCTGCTGCTGCTGTTGCTGCTGCTGTTGCATCCCCACGCCCGGCGGCATGCCCACGCCCATCTGCTGCTGCTGCTGTTGTCCGGGTCCGGGCTTCACGCCCACTCCTACTCCCACTCCCACGCCGACGCCCACACCGACTCCGCCCACTCCGACGCCGACCTGGCCCTGCTGCTGGAGCATGTTGGAGGCTGCGGCCGCCGCCGCATTGGCCATCGAGTACTGGTCGCCGCCAGGACCTCCGCCGCCGCCGCCACCGCCAACGGCACCGCCGGCATTGAAGTTGCCCGCTCCGCCGCCGCTGCCTACCGGAAACTGCTGCTGTCCGGGTCCGGGCCCGCCGCCGGGGCCGCCCATGTGGGGGCCGCGCTGGCGCTGCTGGTACGGTGGCGGGTACTGGTTCATCGGCATGTAGCGCATCTGCTTCCAGTTCTGGTTGGGCACCTGGATTTGTGGAAGGTGCATTAGAGTCGAGCTTCGATCAGGGGGTGGGTGGGGTGTTAAGGTGTTGGGGGTTAAGGTGTTAAGGGTTAAGGTGCAGGGACGAGGGACTACCACTTAATATTTTTAATATTTTACTCCAAGTCCCTTAATGAATATTATTTAATGAATATTTTTTAAGGAAAATAAAACTTTTGCAGTCTAAGGATCTAGTCCTCCTCTATATCCTTTATATCCTTTAGAACTAACTTAGAAAACTTAAAAAAAACTTAAAAAATAAAATAATGCAAGTCATCAAGTCCAAAATTTGTTAATTTTTTTGTCAAAAAATGATTAATTTTTTATTAAAATGTTAGAGATATAAAAAATAAGAGAAAAAAATCCAATACATCCTACTATTATGACAAAAAAATAATTATACTGAATAATTAATTTTAAATTAATTTTTAATATTTTTTGCTTTTTGAGCTACTAAAAAAATGGAATTATTCATCTTAGGTTTTAAATTATTTAAATTTTGATAATCTTAATCTTAGTTAAAATATAAAATATAGACTATTTCAAAGAAAATAAATAAATAGAGGAATAAGCTATTTTGGCTTAAAAATTGGTAAAAAAAAAAAGGAATTTATATTTCTGGAATAGATTAGTACATAGTAGTACTATCTTAGGGGACTCTAGGACTAAATAGTACTATCGGACCTCATCATGGATTCAATATAATATGATATATGTATCATATACATAATATGATATATGTATGTATATAATGTATCAGATCTCCGAAGATCTCATTGGATCTCTGTTCCATGAAATCTCTATCCTATCAGATCTCTAGTCAGACCTCTATATGAGAGAGAAACCCCTAAAAATAAGGGTTTTCCCATAAGAATCTATGGGAATATTTTAGAGAAATCATAAGAGATGGAGAATCTACAAGGAACTATGGGAAATATTATAAAAAAAATATAAAATACTATAAAAAAATATATAAAAAAATTAAATATACAAAAAACTAGCTAAGAGCCACTATTATATCTTATTATATTATTAAATTATATCTCTATAAAAAATATTAAAATTATATTAAAACTAATACATAAAAAGAGAAAACTAAACTATATTATTTAAAAAAAATATATGCCTATAAAAAATATATAAAATATAATGTAAAAAATATGTCTATAAAAATTAAGTAAAATATGATGTAAAAAATATTAGTAATAAAAAATACTAATAATATAGACTATAGACTATAAAACCTCTTAAAATATTCTTACTAAATTATGATTATGATTAAAAAAACCTAAAATATCTCTAATAATTATAATAAAACTAAAAAATAAATATTATCTCTTAAATAATATCTATTCTATCCTTTAAAAAATAAATAGAAAAAGTAGACTACCATCCAGATGGAAGGTCCAGACACCCAACACCGCACCGGGAGGGGAAAGGAAAGCCCAACCCCTCCTCTCCTCAAAAATCTTCATCACTCACCATGCCTCCTTGGGTGGTGACGCCGGGCGGCAGGTTCTGCAGCATCATGGCGTTCTGCATGTTGGGCATCCGCTGGTGGGGACCAGGTCCGCCCGGGCCGCCCTGCTGCATGAGGTTGACCTGCTGCTGCTGCTGCTGGTTGGGGTTCATCTGCTGGTTGGGGTTCATCATGTGTTGCATCTGCTGTTGCTGCATCACTTGTTGCTGCTGTTGCTGTTGCTGCTGTTGGGGGTTCTGGGGTCCGTTACCGGCCTGCTGCTGCTGCTGCTGTTGCTGCTGCTGCTGCTGGCCGAGGGCACCGCCGGCGCCACCAGCTCCTCCGCCGCCCGCTGCGGCAGCATTCATCTGCGACTGGTGGCTCTGCTGGCGCTGCTTGATGATGGCGGCCATGATCTGGGGATTCTGCTTCAGGATGGTGAGGATGTGCTGGTTGCTCTCGTTGTTCGGGTTGTTCTTGATCTTCTGCATGATCTGGGCCAGCTGCTGGGTGTTGAGGCTGCCGGATGCTTGGCCGCCACCGCCGCCTCCGCCCCCGGCACCGGGCGGTGGACGCACTCCGCCCGCTCCGGCTCCGGCCATTGTCGGCGCACCCATGCCGCCCATACCCATGCCGCCGTGCTGGCCGCCAACGGGCATCTGTCCGCCGCCACCACCGCCGCCCATCTGATTTGGGCCGCCGAGGCCCATCATCTGCTGCTGCTGGAGCTGCTGCTGGGAGAGCAGGTTCTGCTGCTGCTGGATGAGCTGGTTGGGCTGCCGCATGCCGGTCGTGTTGTTGGCATAGCGGGCCTGGGGATTGCCGCCGGCGCCGGGATTACCGCCGCCGCCACCGCCGCCCCACTGGTCCATCGAGAGCAGGTTGTTGGCGTTGAGGACGTTGGCGCAGTTGCCGGCACCGCCGGGGACACCGCCCGGGCCGCCTGGTCCCGTTGGACCACCGCCTCCGCCGCCGCCCAGCTGGTTGACGCCAACTCCGCCGACACCGCCACCGACTCCCACTCCGCCCACGCCGACGCCCACACCCATGCCGCCCAGCTGGTTCACGTTCTGGTTGGGCACTCCGCCGCCGGCTCCGCCCAGAGGACGGTTCATTCCCGGCGGCGCCATGGGCACTCCCTTGCCGAAGCCGCCGCCGTGCGAGACCTGCTGGCGGGCGGCCTCCTCCTGGACCTGCTTCACCACCTGGAGGACATTCGGGGAGGGCGAGTGGCCGCCGCCGGGCTTCATGCCGATGCCCGGCTGATGGGGATGCGGCGACGTCATGCCTGCCATGGCACTGGCACCGGCTCCGCCGCCCGAGACCGGCGATGGCACCGTCACCGTCGACGGCGACATGCCACCAGCTCCCGGTGGCATTATGGCCGCCTGGCCGGGCATCACTTGCTGGCTAACCGCCACCCCGGACATGCCCACCACGGGGACTCCGCTGGCGACCACCGCCGGGCCGCTGACTGCCGTCGAGCCGGACATGGCGGCGGGTGCTGCTGTCCGGGACATGAGGGCCACACGACGACGCAGCAACTGTTGCTGTTGGAGTCTGGAAGGGAGAGGGAAGGATATTAATTAGTAAGGATGATGGAACTGGACTCTCAAGGACATGGATTGGGTAGAGTTGCCTTAGATTCCAAAGGAACTACATCTTAGTATTAAAAATTCCCTCTATTTTTAATCCCACTTCCATCATAGAATCAATATTTTAGAATTCAATATTTTTTAAAATTATTTATAAAAAGTGGCAACTCTGGCCACAGCACCAATTGGAGACTTTCCAGGACAAGATTCTGCATGTCTTGAAACTTTAAAGTTCTTCACTTTTGAGACTTTCCTCCTTTAGATCTTATAGATTTTTGTCTTAAAAAAAAATTCTTAAATTATAATTAAATAATAATTAATAATTATTTTACAATTAAAACCATAAAACACTACAGGAGTACTGCGATTTCTTCTCGTTGAAGTTTCTCTCCAAGTTTCCCCCCCAAGAGCAGTGTTGTGGGTGCCAGTGTTGCACAATTTCGTTGTTCAAAAAACCAACGAGAAGCCTGCCTGCCCCAACAAAAGTAACGAGACTTTTGTGAAAATCTCAGAGGGGGATCTGTTTGGAGTTACTTTGTTTAAGGAAATAGTAATATGTTTTAAGATTTATGTTTAAAATTAATTATTTATCAAGAAACTATATCTTTTTGGCATAAAATAAGAAATCTAATAAAGAGAAAAGCTTTAATCTCTGAAGTGTGGAGTCTAAACTAGCTTTGGAAATGGTTTTTGGATAAAAATTCTTAATTAGAAAAAGGTTCAATAGGATTTTTTACACTACAAGATGCCTATACTTCATTTAGGTTTAAAATTATATTAATTTCCCTTTTTAAATCGAATAAATCCATAAATTAACAATTTCTTTAAAAAAAAAAAGAGACAGGCCCAGGCAGGACCTGGGAGGACTTTGAAATACTCACTTCTGCTGGAGCTGCTGCTGCTTGAGCTTGTGCTTGATGTTGGGACAGAAGGGCACTGGGCACTTCTGCTCCTGACAGTGCTTGGCGTGGTAGCAGCAGAGGGCGATGAGCTGCTTGCAGATGGGGCAGCCGCCGTTGGTCTTCCGCTTGCAGTTCTTCGTGTGCTGGACGACGCGCTTCATCTTCTGGCAGGACGGCAGCCGGCAGTTGGCGTCGCGGCACTGGCAGGCATGCACCAGGGATTGGATGCAGCGCTGGATGGACTGTTTCCTGGCCTCCTGGGGATTGGCCTGCTTGTGGTCGGCCGGCGCTGAGCCGTCGTCGATGTCGAAGCCGAGCTTCTCCATCTTGTGCGGATGGCCGACCTTCTCCTTGCACACGATGCACAGGTCGAAGTCCTGCGGGGAATAGGATTTCAAATATTATTATTTTCAGACTCTTCTCTTGTTGGGCCACCCTTCTTTTCATTTATTTTAGTATTTCTGGCAAACAATAGCACCCCCACAGATCTTATCGCTCCACTTTTGGTTTCTTATCTCGCTTTTTTATGGCCCTGGAGCACATGGCCTCAAAAACATGAAACTACAGTAGGCTGTACCTCTTGCTGTTCAAGTTTTAGTTTGTTTTTATGGAAATTTATTCTCTGGAAGAGGTTCTGGCGTAGAAGGAGGCCTTGTGGAAGCAGTCCTTGAGGACTTGAAAGCCTCCAAGTCTCATTCAGCTTGAGGTACAGCTTACTCCGCCCACAATTCTCATCAGACTTCGAAGAGAATACTTAGTAGTAGTTCTAAATCCTATAACTTTGGCATTTCTGAGGCATTCCTTTATAGTTTTTTATAAACTATTTGGAACTAATGATAAGTTTTAGTAATAGTTGTGGAATTGGGAAAAAAACATCTAAGAGGCCTCCTCCTAAAGCCTCTATAACTAACCCTTCTATATCCCTATTACTTACTACTCTATAAACTATACTCTATGATCTATGATCTAATAGATGTAAAACATATCCTTTCTTTACATTTCAAGACTGGGGAATTATTTGAAAGATCTTTTTGCAAAGATTTCTAAGAGAGAACCACTCTCAAAGTACCTACAACTAAGCCCTCTATAGTCCCATAGCTATGACTTACTATAGCTCCATAACTAACCCCTCTATAACCCTATAACTAACCTCTTTATATAGCTAATTAATTATATAGCTAATGCCTCTAGAACCCTACAACTAATCAAGCCAATAAACCTTTAAATACCTAAAATAAAATACAGATTTTAATCGCATTTAAAAGCCAAAGAATTATAAAGAATAGCTATATGGCTAAGTATGCCAAGAGCACCTCTAAAATATCCTCATAACTATTCCCCTTATGGCCCTATAAGTAACTCATCTATAACCTCTATAACCCTATGACTAGCTTCTCTCTCAAACCCTCTAACTAAACCCTATATATTTTTCACTTTTCTAAGCAAGAACCCCCCTAAAAACCCCTATAACTATCCCCTCTATAACCCAATAGATAAACCCTCTATAACCCCCTAACTAACCCCCCTAAAACCCCTTTAACCAAACACATCCTTTACTCACATCACAGACGGTGCAGTGGTAGCGCGTCTCCACGGCCGTCTTGCAGTTGTTGCAGGTGTAGACGAACTTGTCCTGGCCCTGGTTGTGGAGCTCGTAGAGCATGGAGAGGGTGGAGAACTGGGCGCGTCGCAGGGAAGAGAACTCAAAGTGCTTGTCGCGGGCCAGAGTGAGGAAGGCATCGCGTCCGTCCATCAGGTCGCAGGTTAGCAAAGGATCCGGGTCTTGGATGGGCTGCAAGGACACAGGGCATAGCATTAGTTAGACTTGTGGAAAGTCCTGGATAAGCGAGGATACTTACCGCTAAGCTGGCCGCAGACTGGGCCGAGTGGAGGCGGATGACGAAGAACACTTCCTTGTGCTTCTCCATGGTGGCGTAGATCTTGGCGGAGAGGTCGTTGCCCGACTGGTGTTCGTTGGACTTTTTGCTGTTCTTCCGTTGGGCGGCCTTCGACTTGTTGGACTTCTTGGCCTTCTTCTGGCCCTTCTTCTTCCCATCGCCACTGACCTCGTTGTCCTCGATGGAGAAGAGCTAAAGGACAAGAAAGGATATCATTAAAATGCTCCATTTTTCGTTCGAAAAAATCACAACTCACATTAGCTGCTGCCGCGGCTTCGGCTGCCTCGGCCTGTTTGCGCTTCTCCTCCTCCTCCTGGTCGAGCTCCTTGATACTCTCCTCGAGGACATTCGGCCAGAAATCGCCCTCAAAGTAGGGCAGCTCGGCGGCCGACCCCAACTTATCCTCCATGGCCTGCTTGAGTATGTCCTTGTAGTCCTGGATGATCCGCTCGATCATGCCCTTGTCGAGCATCTTCTTGTACCACTCCTGCAGCCGTTTCGGCTTTGGGATCTTCTGGTCCGTGGGATGGCAGTGGAAGATGTAGTCGTCGCCCTCCGACGGCGGACACGCCCAGATGTGGGCCATCGTGTAGCCCAGCTGCTTCACATAGTCCATGTAGCCGAGCAGGATCTCGTGGTAGACGGCCGTACGGTACTGGCGCGGACGGAAGAAGTGCACCGAGTCGAGGTAGGCGATGTAGACGCGTCGGGTGTTCGGCGCCGGGCACTCCGACCCATACTCCTGGACGTGCATGCCGAAGAAGCAGACATCGATGCCGTCCACCTCCTCGAAGGCGAACAGTGCCTTGGCCCGGTACGGGAACTCCTGCATCATCTCCCCGGACTCCACGAAGCGACGCCGCATTCCCGGCTTCACCTCCACACACTTGTCCGACGAGCTGACCACCCGGATATGCACCTCGCCCGCTCCAGCCTCCTTCTTTTTAAGGAAGTTGTTCACCCGGGTCTCGATGTAGACGCCGAGCTTGGTGGTGGGCAGGCGCTTGGCGTTGAACTTGTTCTCCTTCCGCTTCGAGTTCTTCTTCTTCAGGCAGTTATCACACACGAAGCCCCCGGGCCAGATCGAGTCCAGCCAGAGGACGCAGATCTGGTGTTGCTTGCGGCCGCACTCCTGGCAGTCAACGAACGGCTCCAGCTCCAGGTGGTCGTTCTTCATCTCCTTGAACTGGTCCTTTTTGATTTGACTGCAAAGTGTGGGTTTTTTTTTTAAATTTTGTTTTCGGTTTCTCTTCTTGTAGGATTAGAAAGCTATGGGATATAGCTAGCTGATCCTGATTGATCTGACTTCCTTCCAGCAGTTGCATCCCAAGACCAGGGGGCAGTGGCCAAGGTTTCAAGACGATAGCTTTGAAACCGAGGGTACAGTGGGCTTAAAAGCATATTAGCGGACAAGCGGACAGACGGACAGGCGGACAGTGCTTTTATTAGCTTCGCAGGATCAGGAATATATATGCTTTTGAAGACTAGTCTTTAGTGATAACAGTTTCTGAGAATTTAAACCATTTTTTTTTTTCAAAATCCTTTTTTTTCTAAAAAGTTTTTAGACCTTTAGCGGACAAGCGGACAGACGGACAGACGGACAGTGCTTTTATTAGCTTCGTAGGATCAGGAATATATATGCTTTTGAAGACTAGCTTATAGTAATGACTATTTCTCAGAATTTAAACCTTTTTCATTGTTTAAAACTCTTTTTTCTACAAAGTTTTTAGACCTTTAGCGGACAGACGGACAAACGGACAAACGGACAGACGGACACTGCTTCTTTGGAGTAGTAAAATGATATAGACTCTCTAAAAGCATAGCTTGTAGTAGGTATAGCCTACTTCTTATCTTTATAAATGCTTTCTTTGGTTTCAGAGATATTCTAGAAGCTTCTATACCCTTTAGCGGACAAACGGACAGGCGGACAAAGCTTCTTCTGACAAGTGTAACTTGATCCAGATCAATAATATTTATACTTTTGAAGTATAGCTAGTAGTAATGCCTATTTCTAAGTATTTTAACCTTTTTTTGTTTAAAAGTCTTTATTCTTCAAGGTGTTTAGACCTTTAGCGGACAAGCGGACAGGCGGACAAAGCTTCTGGACTGGTAAGACGATCCAAATCGAGAATATATATACTTTATAGAGTCTCTGTAGGTATAGCTGGCAATAATAACTATTTCTAGTCTCTTTAAAACCCTTTCTTTTATTCCAAAGATATTCTAGAAGCTTCTATAACCTTTTGAAGGACAAACGGACAGAAGGACAGGATCATATAGTCCTTAAAAGTACTTCCAATCAAGATATAGCTTTATAGATATAGCTGTATTCTATAACCCATCACTTACATCTATAATTAAATTATTTAAAAAGTCGTATACTCACGTTTGTGACTGCAGAGGATCGTCGCCCAGTGTGACCGTATCGCCCTGGATGTCGTTAAAGCACTTTTGGCAGTAGGTGTATCTATTTGAGGCAACACCGTATTCCTTTAGACTGTTGTTTTAATTTGGAATTTATGTTTTTTTTATGTTTCGATAGATCGCGTTTTTGTTTTATGTTTTTTTTTTTTTTGTTTTTTTTTTTTTTGGATAATTGTTTAGTGTTTGTTTGTGGTTTGTTTTCATGTTTTCGAGTTGATTGTTTGGCAACCAAAATAACAACAACACAGGCATGTGTACAGGTGGTGTGTCAAAAAAATAGTGTTTTCAGGTTTTTTTTTTTTTTTTTTTTTTTTTTTTGCGTGCAAGCGTTTTGGATTAAATGCGAGAGTGTGTTGGGTGTGGTGTGAGATTTTTTTTTTTTTTTTTTTTATTTTTGATTACAGATTTTTGTAGTTTTTTTTTTTTTTTTCATTAATCACACACACACAGACACACACAGAGAGAGAGAGAGATATATATATATATATAGAGATGATATGCACACACAGATATAATATTTTTTTAAAGACACGCAATAATAATACAGTTATGAGGCGACACAGGTTAACGGGTATTATTATTATTATTATTATTATATTATTATTTTTTTTTTTTTTTTGATTTTTTTTTGTTGCGGGAGGAAGAAAAAGTAAAAAATGAAACGAAAAAAAGAAAAGAGAAACCAAACGGTGATTTGCATTAGAATTTGTTTAAACATTTAAGACATTGACGATTTAAAAAAAAAATAAATAGAAAGAATAAATGTTCCAGCAAGTCACCATAATTATTATTTTAAAAATGAAATGCTGAAACATTTAAGTAAGGATGTCCTTTTTCTAAAAAAGAGATCCTTGATCCGTTTTCTTTTGTTCTGGTCTGGCTACTCGAGAAATGTGGAATGTTGGACGTTTTTCTAGTTTCTGATGGACATTCTGTGCCAGGATCAGCATCCTTGTGGCATGATGGACTTTCGGGAATTGTTTTCGTTTGTGGCGCATCAAGCAGAAGCAAAAAAAATATATTAAAAAATATGTGTGTGTGTGTGTTTATTTTTTTAATATTTATTTTTCTAATTCATGAAGAGTGCAATGTGCAACATCGACAAAGGCAACATTGAAAGGAGCAACACATACACACACACACAAAGGACACACAGAGAAAAAAAAAACAGGAAAATGAGAAAACAGGAAGCGCAGGAAGTAGGATCTCAAAGGGGGAGCAGGGATATATAGCAGGAAGGCCATCAAAAATTAGTGCACAAAACGTACAATTCATATATTAATAATTAATAATTATAATAATTAATAATTAATATATAGATTTAAGATTTAAGATTAAAAATGTTAATCTCAACTATTTTATATACATATATCGGATATATAATATATAATTATTGAACTGACAAGCTAAGAGCTGTTTTGGTGAGTTTCTAAATATTTTTTATCCTTTTTCAATGCCAATTATTATTTTTTTTTTGCACCAAAACTAGCCAATCATGATTTTTTTTACTAAAAAGTAGTTCCAAGATTCGCTTAATTTTTTGTAGCATTCGCAAGGAGGAACAAGCTTTTTCTAACAAAAAAAAAGGATATATGAGTATTACATTTCACATCGAACAGAGAAACAACAGAAACACAAGAGTAAACGTTAGCAGCCCTACAGTATTTTTGATCCTTTCGGAGTCTGTGGTCTAAGGACTCTAGTCTATGGACTCTAGTCTAAGGACTCTAGTCTATGGACTCTAGTCTATGGACTCTAGTCTATGGACTCATGACATACCTGTTCTGGTAGCTGTAGTACTTGGCGTCCCGTGGTATCGTACAGAGCTGCTTCCCGTAGCAGCACAGCACCTGCGGATTGAAGGTGTACTTCCGGCCACAGCAGTAGCCGAGTGCCTGCATAACGGGATCTATTTCCGCCTCAAAAACCTCCGACAGCTACACGAAAATATTACGAAGAGTTAGACATTTTTTCAGACTTTAGATGCATGTCCACCACCCACCTTTGTACAGTAACGATAGACCCGGGAAGTCTTCCGATTGTAGAGCCAGGCATTGTCGAACATCAGCCAGACGTCGTCCACATACTCCCAGGGATCACTGTACTTGCCGTTCTGGATGTTGTTCCGTATAGTGCCCAGATCCATTGGCTTCTTCACGATCTCGAAGTAGTCGGGTATGCCGAGGGCCTGCGGGTCGACGGCGTAGCGGAATGGCACGGACTCTGGCTCCTGCCGGAACAGCTTCTCCAGTGTCGGCAGCAAGGCGGTTCTCAGCTCCTCCGGATTGAATTCTGTTTCAAAAAAATTATTTTTTTTTCTCAATTAATCAAAAAAACACACCTCGAGTTATATATTCCCAGTCCATTGCTTGAGAGTCGAAAAAATGAAATGAATGTCATGCCACTCGACGAGTGACAGTTTGGGAGTCGATAGCTCGGATCGGGTCAGGTGTTTCCAAACACTTGATGCCACTCCCATCCCAGAACACCCATAACCTCAACCCTTCACAAACACTTTAAATCGATAACATTTCACATTTCCAACTCGAAAGCTTGGGTGGAAGCGGAGGGACTTTGTGTTATCGGATTTATCGATAAGCTCTGTTCTAAATGAGATGCGATATATGCGATATATCGAAGGAGGCTTTTCGATAATAGGAAAGCTGAAAGCTGGTTTTCGTGTTATCGGATTTATCGATAAGTGTTTCTAAACAAGATGCGATACATCGAAAAGGGTTTTGAATTAAAGGAAAGGTATTTTTTTGAATACTCCATCACTTGGATAGTTCAAAATTATAAATTATTATTTTAAAAACATTAAAAAATACATAATTTTTAATCGATTTGCAGGGGAAAACGTGTTATCGGACACACGGACGAGTGGAATAATGGCTATTAGGAACGATTTTGCAAAGGAACAGGTTTATAATTTATAAAAACCTAGAAAATATGTTAAATATTAAATGTTAAATATTTTAACAATCAAATATGTGTTAAATATCTCTTCTACTTTCCACTTTCCTTAATTATCGGACAGTAGAGGATCAGCGGACACGCGGACAAGAGGAATGATGGATGTTACAAAGGTTTTCGTTCAATATTTTTGTCTTTTCCCAAAATAACTTATTTTTAATTCATGAAACACTTAAAACTATTAATTACACTACAAATGGTCTACTTTCCATGGGAATCCGAATTATCGGACATTAGAGGATCTCCATCACGCGGACACTAGGAACATTGGGTACTACGAATGCTTTCCTTGAAAATCTTCATTTTTTCGTCCAACATGATAGGGTTATGATTTAAAAACAAATCCAGAAACTATTTAAAATTAAAGTACGAGTTATCGGACAAAAGAGAACTAGCGGACAAGCCCGATTAATGGGTAGACCAAGAGGTCTATACAGTATTTCTGTTTATGACAACTATTACGGGTTCAGAATTTAAAAAAACATAGAAACTGCCTAAAAAATGTCCAGAATTATGAATATTTCTTAAAAAAATTAAAGGACAGACGGACAAAAACGGACACTAGTCCTTAGAGTTACAATAGGACCCACGGAAGACCTAATACACCTTTTTGGAAGCCCCTTTGGGAACAAATACTTACGGCACTTCTTCTTCTTGTCGCCAGCATTGGGAGCCAGTGGCTCCGGCACCAGAGGCTTCGTCTCCGTCTTGGGCTTGATGTCCACGGAGCTGCCGCCAGCCCCGCCACTGTCATGGGAGCCATTGATGTTGTCCTTGCCAGTGCCACCTTCGGCGCCGCCATCGTGATGGCCACCGCCTGTGGTGGAGCCGCCGGCCTCGTCCACGTCCATGACCTCCGTCTTGATCTTGACCTCCGTGCCGTCCTCCGTCTTGATCTCCATCTTGATGCAGCTGGTGCCGTCGTTGTTCACGTTCTTGCCCTTGCCGCCGCCCGTGGAGCAGTCCATCTGGGAGCTGTCGTTGTTGCCGCCGCAGCTGTCGTCCATGAACTCCTTCTTGATGTCGTCCTCCTGCTTGATCGAGTCGAGCTTGCCCTTGGAGGCCATGCCGCCGGCATTGCCGCTGCCGCCGCTGCCGTTGGTGTTCTCATTGGAGGGCGAGGGCGTCTCGTCGTCGTTGTCGCGGGCCGCCGCCTCCAGAGCGGCCATCTGCGAGGACAGGCTCATGGAGCTGCTCATCATCCGGCTGCTGCTCGTCGAGGAAGGTGTGGTTGTTGCTGCACTAGTGGCTCCTCCGCCGCCGCCCGAGCCGCCGGACATCAGGAGGAGGGGATTGCTGGCGGGCGTGGTGGCCGTACCGCTGCCGGTACCCGCTCCCCCCGCACTGCTGTTGCTGCTGGAGGCCATTGTCGCCGACGTGGGTGTCGCCACCGAGGAGGAGGCGCAGCTGAGCGGCGTCGTCGCCGATGTGGTGGCCACTGGCGCTCCACTTCCGGTCGTTCCGCCGCCGCTACTGCTGCTGTTGCTCCCGCTGCCGCTGCCGCTGCTGGCGCATGTCGCCGCCGCCGACGCCGGCGTACTGTTCGCCGCCAGGCCGGAGGCGCTGGTCGCCGGCACTGGGGAGGCGGGTATGTAGGGTGGTGTGGCGGCCCGATTGCTCAACGGCTGTTGCATCATACCGGACACCGAGGGCGGGTTGTTGTTGGCGCTGCTGCTGCTGTTGTTGTTGTTGTTCGAGGGCGTGCCGATCGAGGGGCCGTTGGAGAGGAAGCCGGGCGAGGGGCTGGGCGCCGATACCGTTGCATTCGAGTTGGCTGCTCCAGTTGCTCCGCCCGCTCCCGTGCCTCCGGCCCCCGCATTCAACGCCTCCAGGCTGGTGGGCGTGGGCGGCATGTTGTTCAGGACGCTGCCCGGTTTCTGTTGCTGCTGCGGCTGCTGCTGCTGTTGTTGCTGCTGTTGCTGCTGCTGCTGCTGTTGCAAGGAGGAACTAAAGTTGTTGCCGCCCGCTTGCAAGGGCGTGGCATTGCTGAACGGCGACTGCGGCAGGAGCATGCCCTGCTGCTGCTGCTGCTGCTGTTGCTGCTGCTGCTGCTGCTGCTGCTGCTGGTGGATGTGGCGCTGCTTCATGATCTCGCTCAGCTGGGGATTGCCGGCACCGCTGCCGCCGTTCGCGTTGATGAACTGCTGCTGCTGCTGGCCGGGCTGGGGCTGCTGCCCGGGCACCGGACTCGTCAGCACATTGCCCGTCTGGTAGGGCGACAGGGCGGGATTGACGACCATGCTGCCGGGACTGGGCCCGGGCGGACCCACGAGCATATTCCCGACGGGATTCAAAGGCTGGGGCTGCTGGGAGAAGTGCATCCGCTGCTGTTGGAGGGTGAGCATGTTGCCGCCGGGCGAGTGGCTGCGCATCGTCACCATGTTGTTGGTCACTCCGCCCACACCAACGCCCACACCGACACCGACTCCCACGCCCACGCCGACGCCCGGCTGCTGGCCGACCATGCCCGGCGGTCCCTGCGGCCGCAACTGCGGCGGCATCACCCCGCCAATGGGACTAATGATGGGCCGTACTCCGGGCTGGACGCCTGGCTGCTGGCCAGGCTGCCCCTGCTGCTGCTGCGGCAGGACGCCGCCAACTCCGACACCAACGCCGACACCAGCACCGCCTGCTGCGACGCCGCCGGCGCCACCGGCTGTGCCCGCGCCGCCCGTCGCCTGCTGCTGCTGCATCTGCATGATCTGCTGCTGGTGCTGCTCCTTGCGCTTCAGCCGCTTCTCCTCGAGCTCCTTCTGGATCTTGTAGATCTTCTCGGCCAGCAGGTGGTAGTACTCGGAGCGCGACTTGGCCATCTCGTACATGTCCTTCTCGACCTTCTCCGCGTACGAGACCAGGTTGTGCATGCGCTTGTCCTGCATGGTGGTGGGATCGGAG
This sequence comes from Drosophila monieri, assembly GCA_035047585.1. NCBI lineage: Eukaryota > Metazoa > Arthropoda > Insecta > Diptera > Drosophilidae > Drosophila > Drosophila monieri. Next base: position 3,973,513 of record JAWNPJ010000061.1, on the reverse strand, counting down.
GTGGGGAAGATGGCCTGCACCAGCTTGTGGACGAGGTGGTTGCGCAGATCGGCCGTCACCGACTCCCGCCAGTCCTTCTCGTTGTCGCCTGGTGTACCGGAGCCACCGCCGCCACCGCCACCGCCACCGCTAGCGCCGCCGCTCGCTCCTGTGCCGGCATTCTGGTTGGGATTCCCGCCAGCATTCGGGCCACCGCCGGCTCCCGTCGTATCTGCCGGCATCAGGGAGCTGGAGCCGGGCGCTCCCACAGGACCGCCACTTGCTCCGCTGCCCGCCGCACCGGCATTGCCCGCCGCCCCCACCACATGGCTCTGGGGATGGACCTGGGCCACCTTCAGCTGCTGCTTATCGTTGGCGCCGCCGCCGCCGCCGGGCACCGCTGCTCCGCCGCCAGCACCACCAAAGTTGGCGTTGCCGAAGCCACTGACGTTCACCGAGAGCGGTGCTGGAATGTTGCCGCCAAGCTGGGAGGGATTGGGCTGCTGTTGCTGCTGCTGCTGGTCCACCATGTTGGGCAGACCGCCGCCGCCGCGTCTGCGGTTCTGGCCCTGCTGCTGCTGTTGCTGCTGCAGCATCTGTTGCTGCTGCTGCTGTTGCAGGCTGTTGACGTCGTTGGCGAGGACATTGGGTCCACTGGGTCCGGGACCGGGTCCTAGGACCCTGACGGCCGGTGGGGCGCCCTGCATCCGGATGGTGGGTGGCAGGCCCTGTTGCTGCTGTTGCATGCCACCACCCGTCACCGGCGACAGTCCCACCTGGCCCATGCCGTCGAAACGGCGCAGCTCCTGTTGCTGCTGGACTTGTTGCTGGTGCACCTGCTGCTGCTGCTGCTGCTGCTGCTGCTGGGCCAACTGTTGGGCCATGTCCTGCGGGGTCTTTGGTGCTCCGGGAGCGCCGCCACCACCGCCGCCCGCTCCGCCCTGCTGCTGCTGCTGGGGCAGCACGATGGCCGTATTCTGGCCACCACCGGGCGCCACCTGCTGGCCCGGCTTACCGTCCACCACCAGGCCAGACAGATTGGGCTGTTGGTTCTGTTGCTGTTGCTGCTGTTGCTGGATGCCACCGGGTGCTCCGGGGCCAGCACTATTACCACCAGCACCGCCAGGTCCTGCGGAAACGGGGCCACCGGGCACGGCATTGCCGACAACTTGGGACCCTCCTCCACCGCCGGGCGGGACGTTGGCGTTCTGGAACACCGAATGATTCTGTCGAAAGGGATAGCAAATAATGCAGGCGCTGTTTATGCAGGTCTTGTAGTGGAGCAGGATCTGGCGCGAGGAGGCGCAGTGTTGCATGGTGCAATCCTTGCTTTGCTTACATGTACCCATGTGGGCGAGGACGGCCTTCATGGCCTTGCAGTAGTTGACATTACACACCTCTCTGTTGGGGTTCAGGTTCTCGCGCCGGTTGCACTTGTGGGCATGGAGGAGGAGCATCAGCTGCTGCTGTATCTGCCGCTTCCGGTCGTCGGGGACATCGCGACTGCCGCCGCCTGGACCGCCGGTCGCTACACCGCCCGCTCCGGTCACCACACCGCCAGCTCCTCCGCCGGCACCGCCGCCCGCTCCAGTCACCACACCGCCAGCACCACCAACAATACCACCGACTCCCTGCTGCTGCTGCTGTTGCGACGTTCCTGGCTGCTGTTGCTGCTGGCCGGGATGTCCCAGCAGTTGGTTGGGTTGCGGCGGTCGCGGGCCCATCGCGCCCGGCTGCTGGCCCAGCATCTGTTGCTGCGGATTGCCGCCCACCAGCTGGCCGCCGGATACGGAGCCGTCGCCGCCGAGGGACGGCAGTGGGACAACGGTGCCCACGGGCCGGTTGACCTGGGGCATGCCCGGCACTACGCCGCCCCGCTGGGCCATCTGCTGCGCCAGGAGCTGTTGCTGCTGCTGCTGCTGCTGGGGATTGTTGCCGCCTGGTCCGCCGTACTGGCCCACTCCGTAGGGCAGGCTGTTCAGTTGTCCTGCAAGGAAGATTTCCAAATAAATACCAGACTCTATCCCTCCACCTCCACTCCACGCCGGGAAAAAACACTCACCCATCTGCATGTTGGGGGTCTGCATGCGTGGTCCACCGCCTCCGGGCCCGTTCCCGGGTCCACCGGCACCTCCCGCTGCTCCCATCAGATGCGGTCCGCGGAGCATGTGCTGCTGGCCCACCATCCGACCCATCATCGGGCCGTTCTGCATGTGCATGCCCTGGTTGGGTGTGACTGCGCCGCCGCCACCCGCCCCGGGACCGGCGCCGGGTCCGCCGGGACCACCTGGTACGGATACAGCGTTGATCATGCCGCCGGCACCGCCGCCGCCGCCCGGCTGCTGCTGCTTCAGCTGGTTGACCATTCCGCCCATTCCGCCGCCAACACTGTTCGACAGCACCATGCTGCCGAGGTTGCCCTGGGCGATGGTGTTCATGCCTGGAGGAGATTAGCGGAGGATTAGTTAGTGTTTGGAGGAGACTGACCACTTGGGAGCTAGGACTAGCTAAGGTCTGGAAGTCTCTGGTCTCTGGGGGGTTTTTTAGCCTTTAATCTTAATTATTTTTTATGAATTATTTAAAATTAAACTTAAGAGACCAGAGAGCTTTCGTTTTTCATAAAATAAATCACCAAGGAACCAAGAAGCTCTTCTAGACTTAAAAAATAAACAATAAAAAATATAGAAACTAAAAAAAAATGCCTGACTTTCAATTAAAAATATTTAATAAAAAATAATACATAAATTCTACCAATAGATAGCTTTTTTGGAACCTGTATTCCCTATTCTCATCTTCTAAAAGAAGTTAAAAACATTAAATCCTTAAAAAATAAATAAAAAAAATAATATGGAAAATAAAATAAATGTTTTTCCTTCAATTTCTTTCAACTTCTAATATTTAATTTAATTAAAATTAAGACTAACAACCACAATAATCCCTCAATACCTTTTAATATCTATTTCCTGTCTTCCAAGCCCATTCCTATACTTTTTTTTTTAAATTAGACCTCTTCTTAAGTTAAAAACATCTCAAACCCCACCTTTGATTTCTCTGAAACTCTACAAAATTATGTATTTCATAAAAATAAAATGTTTTTAAATAAAAAATATCATAAATCCATAAGTTATACTAAAATATTCCCTATTTTTAAGATTTTTATGAATTTTTTGGCCTTTTTTTTCCAAAAAACATTTTAGATTAAAGCCTTAAGATGGGTTTAATTGTTTTTTGAGATCTAGACAAGCTAAAAAATTATTTAAATTAGTTTTTTTGATAAAAAATATGTTAAAAAAAAAAATAGGAAGCCACACTGCTTTGTTTGGATTCGGAAAACCTCAAAGACTAGGCCTACTTCTGGCTGGGAAATGGGGAAAAAATGTCCAAAATATGGCCACTTTTGAGTTTTTTGGCTCTGGCTGAGATTCGAGACTGAATTCCCAGGCCCGATGGCAGTTCGTAGAGTCTCCCCTTCCCAGGCAGTCGTCCTGTCAACCTCTCACCTTCCACACCTCCCCCAGAGTCTGGAGTCTGGAGTCTGGGAGTCTGAAGTCTTGGAGCCTCACCTGGTATGGCATTCATTCCGTTGTTGCCGTTATTCGATATGGACATGGGCATCGAGTTGACCATGCCCATCTGGGTGCCCACCACCTGCTGCATGCCGCCCTGGTTGGGACTCTGCAGGTTGGGCGACTTGCTACCCAGCTGCTGCATGCCGGCGACCACCATGGCGCCCTTCTGGCCCTGCTGCTGCTGCTGCTGGAGCAGATGCTGGAGCTGCTGTTGATGGTGCTGCATCTGACGGATTTGGGGGCCGGCATTACCGCCACCGCCGCCGCCGCCGCCGGTGCCATTGCCGTTGCCATCATCGCCGCCTGTGCCGGCACCACCGCTGCCGCCGCCACCACCACCGCCGGCTCCGTTCATCTGGGAAGGCACAACGCCGACGCCGCCGACGACGCCAACATTAACGCCGCCGACGACTCCGACACCAACGCCACCGGGTCCAGAACCGGGTCCGGGTCCCTGGGCAGGTGGTTTGTTTGGTCCGCCGCCGGCATTTGGTCCGGAGGTGGAATTTGTGTTCACTCCGGGGGCACCGCCACCGCCCCCGTTGCCGCCGCCGCCGCCGCCGGTTAACTGATCCGACCAGCCGCTATTCGAGGACACCAACTCGTCGGGCAGGTTCTCCTCCAGGAAGAAGGAGATGTCCGCTAGAAGAGAGAAAAAGAATTAAAAAAAGGATGTAAAAGGACTAGAAGGAAGGGATGGGCTAGAGGTGAGTCCTAGGATGCCAGGGCTAGGGGGATTGGGGGCTAGAGATGGGAGGGAATGTGAACTCACTTGTATCCATTTTGACCCGCTTCTGAGGCGGTTCGTCTAAGTGATCGGCCATCATATAGAATTAGTGGTATGTGTTCGATGTCGCCGCTCTGGAGGGCAGCAACCGGAACCAAAGACGGGGTATAAAAAAAAGAAAACAAAACAAAATTATAACGAGAACGAGAACGAGAACGAGAGACAACAACACGGCGTAGGATCCCGGGTGTGCAGTTATGTTTTGCGAAGGGATTCTCGATGCTTCCCTTGTTCTTACTTTCTTTTCTTTTTCTTTTTCGTTTTATTTTGTTTGTTTCTTACTCCCGAGTTCTTTATGCTTTCTTTTCTTTCTTAAAAAGTTTGTGTTTTTTTTATTTTTTTTATTTTCAGCTTCACGATGAGGTTCGTTCCTTGATTCTTTTTCGCTTAATTTTTATTTTTTTGCTACTCTTTGACATTTGTCGCACAGGTTGCCGCGAAAAAAAAAAAAAAAAAAAAAAAAATTATGGAAAAAAAAGAAAACAACGAACCGAGCTACGCCGTTATGTTTCAGTGTTTGAAGATGTTCTTTTTTTTTTTTCTTCTTTTTCTTTTGTTTTGGTTTTGTTTGCTTTTTTGCTTTTTGCTTTTGTTTTTGTTTTGTGTGTTGTTTACTGCCAGATGACCCGTTAGTTAGTTAGATGCTTCTTCTTCTTCTTCTTGCTCCTTGTTGTTGCTGTTTTGGTTCTCTTCTCCTTTTCTTTTTCTTTTTCTTTGCGTTTTTCGACACTTTGCAACACACAGAGGAGACAACAACGACGACGACGAAGACGACAACAACAACACCGCGAAGAGAGATAGTGTGAGGAAGAATGAGGAGGAGGGACGACGGTAGAGTTGTTGTTGTTGTTGTTGCGTTAATAGAGAGGGGAGGTGTATAGAGAGAGAGGGGGACACACACACTCAAATGGCGTGAACTAACACTGTTCCTGCTCCTGCTCCTGCTCTTGCTCTTGCTCTTGCTCTTGCTCCTTCTACTCCTTTTCTACTTCTTCTTCTTCTTCTTGTTTCAATAATAATAATAATTCTTCTTCTTCTTCTTCTTCTTGTTGTTGTTGTTTTGGGATGTTTGTTGTAAAAGTTATTGCAAATAAAGAAGAAGAATAAATATTTTGTCTTGTAGAAGATAGTGTTGGTGAATGCTGAAGAAGAACAGTTATTTTGTTGCTGATGCGGATGATGATGCTGTCGATGCTGCTGCCGATGCCGATGCTGCTGCTGCTGATGCGTTTGATGTTTTTGTTGTTGGCCGATAATGACAATTGCCGGTAGTACAACGACAGCAACAACAACAGGAGGACTATCGCTATCGTCACCTCAATAACAATAATACAGGCGACGGCGCTAATTGGCGGACAGGACGTCGTCGACGTAATCGCTCCCGGAGGATCGCGCCGCCACCACCGCCTTGAGATCGTTGCGGCGCCGTTGAGATCGTTGCGGTCGTTGTCGTCGCCACTGGCACTCGGGCCAGCAGACAACAACTCCTCTGTGGGATGTTGTTCCTGCCACTGACCCTTGTCCTTGTCCTTGTCCTTGCCCTGCTCCTTTTGCTCCTGTTGCCTAACTTCTACACACTTTTGTTCGTTATCCTTCCTCTTCTCCTGCTCCTTGGTCCTTGCAACAAAGCTATCAATGCTGCAACACTGTTTGTTGTTCTTGTTGTCGATGTTGTTGCTGCTGCTGCTGCTTCTGTTGTTGTTGTTGCTGCCGTTGCTGCTGCTGCTGCTGATGATGATGTTGTTGTTGTTAATGTTGTTTTTGTTGTTGTTGCAATTGTTGTTTGTCGAACAGCAGCAGACACACGCGCGCATTTTGTGTTGTTTCTGCCCCAAAACCAAAAGTTGACCTTGGCTGGGCGGGCTCTATATTTTAATTAATAATTTCTCTCTCTCTTTCTTTCTAGCTCTTTCTCTTTCTCTGTCTCTTCTTCTTCTTCTTGTTATTGTTGTTGTTTGTTGCTATTTGTTGTTGTTGTTTGTTGCTTGTGGAAGATGTTGCATTTGAAGAAAGAATATAATGCTGCTGCCGCCTTCTACTTCTGCTGCCACCGCACTTCTCTTCTCTCTTCTTACTCTTCTCTTCCTTCTTCTATGTTTTGTGTTACGCTCTCAGTTGCAACATTTTCCTTGTTTTTGTTTTTGTTGTTTGTTTTTATTTTTTTTGGCGGTTTGTCTCACTTTATTATTATTTTTATTTTTGTTTCGTAGTTTTGTTTTTTTAAATACAAAAAGCAATTCACATTTAGGCTGTTATTTTTTTTCTTCTTATTTTTGTTATTATTAATTTTCTTGTTGTTGTTTTTGTTGTTGTTGTTGTTGTTGCTGTTGCTGAAGTTGCTGCTGTTGCCAAAAGATGTTGTTGTTGTTGCTGTTGCTGCTGCTGCTGCCGCCGTTTGCCGCTCTAACATTGCACATAAACTGTAACAAAAACAAAAAAAGGATATTGCAATTTTTTTTTCTTGTTTTTTTTTTTTTTTTTTTTTTTGTTTTCTTCCTATTAGAAAAAAAAAAAAAAAAAAAAAGTATCAAACACTAAACTCGCCAACTCGCACATTTTTTTTTTGTTAGTTTTTTTTTTTTTGCAAAAAAAAAAATAAATTTTAAATATTTATTTATTTTTGTTGCCGCGGCGCGTAGCAAGGAACGAAATGGGAAAATAGCCATGGAGGAGGAACGGAGAAAACGGGGGAGAAAGAAGAAACTGGAACGGTACGAGAATTCTCCGTTTCTCTGCCGCTTGACGACGACAGCACAGCGACTGTGACTACGGCGACTGCCACTCTACTCGCTCGTCCGAGCAGTGTGCCTCCTCCGCTGCCGCACAACACACCAAAATGAAAATAATAAAGTCTATTTTGCCGCCAGGCCCCAAAACAAGTGCCGCCAATAAAGTTTTTTTTTTTTTTATCAAAAAATTAATTATAAAAAAAAAAATAAAAAAACAAGAAGAAAAAAATTAATTTCAATAAGATTTTAAAGAAAAATTAACATATTTCAAAAATAAACATAAGAATTTAATGAAAATAAATATCTAAAAATTTTAATTTAAAAAAATTATAAAAAAAAAAACCTTGCCCTAATTTCTATCCTCAATTATAAAAAAAAAATATATTATCCATCAAAAAATCAGTGGAAAAAAGTAGCCGTATTTTGGTTTTGCTTCCGCATTCGAGCTGAGCGGCCATCATCATATGAAATTAAATTTGTTGGGGCGGCGAGTGGCGAGTAGTAGCGTGCGATAGAGACGGCAACAGTGGGGCACACTGCTGGCGCACAAAAGCTTTCGCGTTCACAAACACACACACTAGGGAAGCCCCACACACACACACACATACAGAGACAACAACCAGAGAGATGGCAAAGTTGGGGCGCGCGTACAGAAATTCTCATTTTCACTACACAGCCATACTCGTTAGTTTAACTCGACAGACACACACACACACACTGACACGCGCGCACGATTCAGAGAGAGAGAGAGAGAGGCGTTGCGCTCTCCGCATGGATAGTGGTATTAGTGACCGCACATTGGTGTGCATACACACACGTCGGTAAGCGGGCAATGAGTGCGAAGAGCATTGGAAAAAGAAAGAAAAACAGACGACAGAAATATATTCCATTTTTTTCTGTGTCCGCTCGTTTCGTTTCGTTCGTTCGTTTTCTTCACGTCGTATCAAAGTTTCTATTGCAGAAATTTTTTGTGTTGTCCGAGCAGCGTTTTTAATTTTTTCACGCGCACACAAAAATCACAAAATTATTCCGAGCAAATGCGAAATTCGATGAAATTGTTAAGAAAATTACAAAAAAATTTCAGCCAAATTGCGGCATTGAACTATATTTGCAAAAGTCAACATTTTGCCACGCACTCAATTTTAGAATATTCTTGGGAATTTTCTGGAATTTTGATTTAATACCATATATTTTTCACATTTTCCGCGAATTTTTTAAAATTCCCACAAACTTTTTCGCAACACTAAAACAAAAAAACTTCAGTCCGCTGTGTGTTAAAAATTATCGTGCAATAACAAAGAGTGAGCGTTGCGTTTGCTTAAATCCGTCTGCTTTGCCTCGCCGCCACTCGTCGCCTCTACGGCTCTCTCATCGTGCGCCCGCCTCTCCGGCTCTCATTTGCCTTGTTGGCGGCAGCGCCGTCGCCAGTGAAATCACACATTGGTTTCTGGCGCTGCTAACCTTCTGTCAGGGTTCTTAACCCGGGGTTCGGGTCTCCACTAAAAATAGACTATAATTATTTTCACATTTCTTTCTCATTTTACCGGCAATAAATGCCTAAAAGCGCCAAAAATAATTACAAATTTTGTATACTTTTTTTTACTTAATTTAAATTACTTCAATCGTCAGAGAAACAGTCGAGAACACGCAAAACATTGCAAAAAGAATTTCGCATTTTAAAGGAACTCTGATTCCGATTTAGCAGCGCCACAAACCCATGTGACCTAACAGAAATTCGTGTAATGTCACTGTTAGTGCCACCACTTTCGCAGCGACAGCGACGCCGCCGGAGAATATGAGAGCGATCCAACGACACGACAAGTTGTGGCTAGTAGCCTTACGCTATTCCGCTCTCGGAGAGAGCCAGAGAAATGCGCCGTGGGCAGGCAAGTGTAGAAGTGGAGAGAGCGCGCATACATATGGCGCGCCAGATAACAAAGTAGCGAGTATAGAGATGCGCCTTCATCACCGTGACTGTTCCCCAAATATTTTTAAACATTCACAGTCACCGTTTTTAGGGAAGCCAATTTTTTAATTACCAATTCTTAAAAAAATGCTCGACAACGAAGCAAAAATACCTATATAAAAATATTTGCTTATGGTTTGGGAGAAGAAAATGTACTAATAATCGAAAGAAAACCTAAAAATCCCCTAAATTTGATTTCGCGCCCTAATATAAAGGGGAGTCAATAAATGATGAGTCACTGGATTCAGTCATCTCTTGCGGGCACGCTTTCTGTTCCGCTCAGCTCCGCTCGCTCTCGCTGCGAACGGGAAGGAGCAGACGAGCCGAAAAATCAGCCGCCGCGAATGGAACAGAGAAGAAAAGCGAAAAAACAGCCGCCACAGGAGGCACACTATCGTCGTCCCTGTCTGACAAACCGGTGGGCATGCAAACAACGCACAGAACAAATTAATTTCAAATTGCTCAAAGCCTTAAATGCTCCAATATGATTTCCAAATTTTCCATTCAATAGCCGATATTTTTTATATTTCTAAGCAAGGATTTTTTGTATAATGAAGATTATTTAATTTACGCGCGCGCCGACTAGTATTTGTATTTATTTACAATTTTTTTCTCTTATAGCGGCCGCCGTTGTTTGTTGCACATACACAGAGAACACTCACACACAGCACCGACACGTTAGCACGGATTCGAGCGAGATGGCAATAGGGTTGTCAGTGGCGTTTTGCGTGCGTGCAGGCGGGCCGGCAGACCCATCTAGCGAGACGCGGCAGCGAGTGCGAGGTCTGGTTCTCTTCTCTCAGAAAAAAAAATCATTTTCCATCGAAATAGCAGAATAATGCCCGTCTTTTATGTCCGGTGTCCGGCGCCTACCAGTTATTTAATTATTTTTCTTTAGCCCAATTTTTAGGAATAAAAATTTGCCGGTCGGCTAAAAAGCACTCACGCACTGAAAAAAAGCCCCGACGACGACGTCACTGGTTGCGCCTCGCGAGTAAATTTGCGCCAATTTTTGTCCGTTTTGCTTTGGCGAGCATTCGTGTTCCTCGGATTCCCAATTCCGCTTTTTCAGTTTCAGTCGTAGCTGGAAAAATGCGCCACCGGTGGGGTCGGGAGAGCAAGAGAGCGCGAGAGCAACGACTCGATGGTTCTCTTCTCGCTCCCGACAGAGATGAGCGATATTCCGGTCACAGATCACGATATTTATACCCGAGAGCGGAGCTTATTATAATTGTGTCAAAAATTGCAATGCAGATCAGAACATTATTGATGATGGATCGCTTTTTAAGGCCATTAGGAGGCATATTGAGGCCATGTCCTATTACGTATTCGCGATCACCGTAAAAGGCTTAAAAAATGGCTTGTAAGGATCCCCAAGGGCCCGTGTGGTTAGTTGTTGCGAAAAAAAGCTATATCCTTAGCGGAAAAAATAATTGACGATCAAATCGGGGATTGTCAGAAAAATCAAGAAAAGAAATGCCAAGCAAATGCTACACTCGGAGAATGGAAAAAAATGCAAATAATTTTTTGTTTTTAGGTAAACGGGATAAGAATGTATTCTACTCAGTAGCTGCGATTATTGATTTGTTCCAAACGTTTTAAAAATAAAATACAAATCAATGATTGTAAATGTCAAATAAATGTCAAATACAGAAAAAAATGTAGGGAAAAGCAGCTAAAAATAAATCTGATTGTAATAAAAAATGTATTTATTTTTTTCTAATTTGGTATTTCCTCATTTTAAATTTTTGCGCATTTTTGTGGATTGGTAACATCAATAAGGAATTTCTTGGGCACAGCAGTTCGGTAGGAATAATTCTGGCACCGTTTTACAGCACTAAAATTTTTATCAAACACTAAAATAATTTCAACACCTAAGAAACGGTCACTTTGGATAAAGGTTCATGTAAGAAGGTCTAGATGTCGCTCTTGAGTTGGATGTAGGATGTAGAGTAAATATTTTGTAAGCAAAATGTCAAGTTTCAGTCTTAAGTAGTTTTTACTTTTTTTTTTTTACACATTATGTAGATAATATGTAAATGTTTTAATAATTGTTTTATTATTATATATTTTTATAATATTTTTTTATATTTTTTTTTAGGGTGTCGAAATATTACGTATAATTTTAAATAATTTCTATTATTTCAAAGAAAAGTTTAACTTTGATATGGAAACAAATTAAAATTGTATGAAACTCGTATAATTATTTTAATAGTTACTTTTTAAAATTTATTTTTAATAGTTAAATTCGATAAGATTTGAATTTTGTTTAAAAGAACTAAAATAATTGTCTTTTAGCTAATTAAAACTTAAAAATTATAATTTAATAAGATGGTTTAAGCTTTGAACTTTTAAGTTTTAAAATAGTTTATTTTTTTGTTTAATAATTTTTCTATAAACTCTTAAGACTTAAACCTGTAGTACTTTTGTACTAAATAATTAATAGTAAAAAAATATTATAAATCTTAAAATCTTGGACAAATTTTGTAGGTTAAATAAATTATGAAATATGTTCTATTTACCTTGGCACTGAGCGGGATGGTTCGTCCTTTGAACCTGTTGTACGGCACCGACACAAACAAAAAGCCTCCACCTGAGGACAAAGGAGCAGCGGCAGGTTCTAAGGCCTCAAAGGACATCGCACAGCGACTCGCAATTTGGAATCGGACCAATTAGTTGTCCTTTTGTCCTGGCACCTTTGTCGCCCGTTTTTCGCACACCCTGGGGGCAGAATCACATCAATATTATTTCCCATGGCCCCTGGCTCGCTCTCTCTTTTTATTATTTGAACCAAAATGGTGCACTATTGCCACTGTTTCCATCCGAGATCCTCTCGGCTCGGATTCCTTGGCCAGGAGCCTCGCTGGGCAGGGTGCGGGGGCGCAGCGGGGCGTGCGGTGTGCGGAGATCAGAGGAGATGCCGCCACGGGGCGCCCTCAACTGATGATCATTTCGACACCCCATTTATGCCAGTGGCCCGGCGGCTCTTTTTTCTTTCTCTTTCTCTTTTTATTTTTTTTTTTTTATTTTTTTGCTTCACTTCAACGTCACTCCAAGAGTCCTTTTCGGTTAGCTCCTGTTCGTCCTTGTTCTGTGCCTTCGTACTAATTTTCTACGAATTTTTCATTGTCTCTTTAAGTCACAAAACTGTCATTTGAATGGTCTTTTAGGGAAAAGGATTGCCAAAAGGGTCTTTTTCATCTTTTTAGGTTAGAGGTTTGAGGTAAATGGGGTTAATTGGTTAGGAAACTTGGCGAACTAAATATTATGCATATTTATTTAAAATTAATAGACATTTTTTAAAATTAAACACATATTTTTAAAAGGTTTATAAATGAAAACTACACACACAGTATACCTTGTAGTGACAATTATTGGGAGAGGTTGTTTTTTAAACAAACCCTAAAAAAGAGTATTTTTAAAATAATAAAAAAATAGATTTTGTTCATTTAAACAAGCTATTTAAAAAGTTTAACTAATCTTTAGCTTTTGCCAATAAACAAAAGGGATTAATTAAGAAATAAATCCTTGTCCCTATCAAGAAATTTAATTTTTTTAAATCTTCTTAAAGAAACCAAAAGAATATATTATATTTCATATTTTAAATTTTTTTTTTTTTAATATTATTTTATTTTATTACTTATTTACTTTTTACTACAAAGTTTTTACTACAAACATTAGATTCATTTAGTTTTCTTCAAGATTTCTTTGTCTAATATGGTTTACAGTGTTGAGAAGCGCTTTTTATCGCAAAAATATCACAGGGTGGCTAGCACATTTCGGGCTTTTATAGACGCCCTGTGCTTGAAAGCCTCTCGAAAGCGTCAAAGCGTGGCTTTAAAGCGTTAGATGAGCGTTAGATGAGATTAGAGCTGAGGATTATAGCTTTATTAAGTTAATATTAATAGTTTTAGGATAAAATAGTCTTTTTTTTAATTTACTTTTTGAAGTTAAAGTTGGGACATCACTTTTTTATGATATAAGTCAGAGTATAGATTGTTAATTTAATATAAAATATCTTTAAAATGATACTGCTATTTTTGTTGCAAAACCTACAGTGATTTAAGATTTTAATTTTATGTTTTAGAGCAACCCCTAATAGTATTTTCTGTTTTGTTGTGCCGACAAGTGTCTCAGAGGTTATGGTTCGGGGTCTGGTGGTGCTGGGACGGGGCAAGTGATTTCCCTGGAAGTGTTAGAATACCCTTGTTTCGGCACTCTTTTAGAACTACCACTCGTATTTTTTGTCCCTGAGTTTCGGGTAGGGCCCTCGGCTCTTTAGGGGCTGTAAATTGATGCTGTTGACATTTTTAGTGCAAAACGACGGTGTGTCGGTGCCCTCGGGGATCTCTAATATCTTGTTCGCGGTTCCCCCGCACTGCCCCGACACACGCTCCGAAAATAAAAAAGAAAAGAAAAACACACACACATGGAGGGGTAATATTTATTATTGAAATTGAAATTTATTGTTTAATGCCATTGTTTCAGTTTCAGTTTCAGTTTCAGTTTCTCAGTTTTGTGTGTTTTTGTTTTCTGTTCTTTTTTTTTTTTTTTTGGTGTTTTTGCATCGTTGCCGCTTGATTAGAAATTTCCATGGAAGTCCATGGTTGAAATCGTAGAATCGAGAGCCGCAAGTGCCCACCGAAAAGGTCAAAGGGGCGGGTCGCGACCTTGCCAGCGCAAGGTTGCGCAATCTGTCCTCAAAAATGGGCAAGTGGCTCGGGCATTGGAAGGGTAGAGGACCAAAGGGGGGCGTTGCAAGGATCTGCTCAGCTAACAGCTGTTGCAACATCTTGTTGGAGAAAATAGTTGAAAAATAAAATTAAAGACATGATCTAAGACATCTTTTTGAGGCTGAAATTGAAGTTTAAAATTCATTAAAAATTATAATTCTTTTTTTTAAGGGTTAAAATTAATTATAAAACATTACATAACATAACATAAACCTGAAAATAAAGATTATTTAAAAAAATAGGTGGAAAAGTACAATATTTTTAGGGTTTTCGCTTAAAAATATACAATATTTTATTATTATTAAGATTAATATATATTATAACATTTAAAATCTTAAAATACTTAACTAGCTTAAAATTAGAAAAGCAAAGCAAACAAGCAGTAAGTGACATTTTGTGCAAAAGTCAAAGATATATCCAGGAATATGCGTATAGAGCCAGAGATCTAGGAAAGTCAATTGAGAAAAAACCCCAGAGATTTATTTAATCTCCGCCGGAGAACAGACCGGGCCCAAAATATTTGCAGACAGTGAAAGGATTTAGATGCGAAAATCCCCATAAATCCAATTAACACAAATCTGCATAACGGGTTAAGGGTTAAGGGTTAGGGGTTAACCGACCGCCACAACGACAATTTTTGGGCAAAGGGAAAGGATTACGATTCCCTCTTCTTCGCCCAAAGATTTCAATTGAACTTTCCTCGAATATTTCTACCTGAACTTGAATCTCCCTTTCTCCTTCCGACACACTCTTGCTGTTCCTTTCTTTCTGAGGGAAATTTGATTGGAAAATATCTCGTTTGGCATTTCTGGTTGTGGATTACCGCAGACGATCCCTTGACTTTTCCTGCTAAGCGATCGTAAAACGTGGATTATGCATTTATGGCCCCCCCGGGGCCGGAGCACAACCAGCTACCCAGTTGTCCTGCCATGTCCCAGCGTCCTCGTGTCCTGTTGCACCCACAAGCCCACTCACCACCCACATCCTTGACCAAAAGGGTGCGGTTTAATCCCAGACCACCACAAACGAGGTAGGCTGCACTCGAAGAAATTCTCTAATACTTTTCTTAATTTTTTTTTTTTTTGATTTTTGAAATTATTTTTAGGTCAGAAAAGGGGTTTTTGTGGTTTAGTTTTAAGAAATAATTCAATAAAATGTTTATATTTTTAATTATTTAAGAGATATTTTTAAGAAAATAAAAAAAATAAGATCCATGGACTTACCCAAAAATATTGTCTTGGCTTTAAAACTGAAAATAGAAAGAAAAGTTATTAAATTTAAGAAATAATAATAAATATTATTCTAACAAATACATATTTTATAAAAAAATGTGAACTAATAAATAAATAAAGGCTTAAAAGTCTAAAAAGGCTTAAAAGTCTAAAAAAAAAAGTAATTTAATTCAAAACAGGCGGACAAACGGACACGCGGACAGCGTCATGTAGGCCCTTGACCATAAAATCCCTAAAACCCAACACACTTTCCAACAATATCAAAGATTAAAGATTAAAATAATTAAAAATCACTTAAAAGTCTATAATTTCTCTCAGTGCATGAAGGAGAAGAGGAAAATTGCAAATTAATCTCACAGAAGGCAGTCATCAGGAATCAATAATTACAATTCAGGCGTAACCGAGTCAGGGGGCTAGGTAGCAAAACATACGTGGTAATCCTGCCGGATCGTATCCTGGCGATTCCAGGATTACCGTCGATCCACCCGAGAAATCCCGTGGATAAGGAGCTTTGATGCGTCGAAGTCAAAACTTTTCCAGCTTAACCCAGCTTAGGCATCCAGCCCAGTCCCCTCGAGTCCTCCAGAGTCCTTGCCCATCCCGATGACTGGTACCTGGCCCGGACTGATCCACTTTTTGTTTGGTGGGCTCGTCCCGGCTAATCAATTGATTATCGCCACGGATCCGATCGGATCGCATCGGATTACATCAGATTGGATGGGAGTGATGGTTGGGGATGGCTGGACTAGTTGGCCGGTCAGCCGAAAAGGGTTGAGATTCCATGGGTTAAGGCCTAGTAGATTGACTTCAGGATCCATTAGATTAACACTCATTTTGCACAACATCATTTGGTAAACATTTTGTGTAATTTGTTGGGAGATTATGGATTATTTTGGATTAAATATTAATAAAAGTGATGCAATTCCTAAATTAATGTTATTTTGTTAATTTCCCATATGATTTCCCTCATCAATTCCCATAATTTCCCTAATTTTTATGCAATGATTTCCTTTTCAATAAAAATTACTTGAAATTTTCAAACTTTCAGCCTAAAATACTGAGCCCTGCTCCTAAATTTTTTTGCTAATTGATTACCCGACGTCTTTGAGGCCCAAGGACAACGACCAAGGACTAAGCGGGGGCGGTAGGGATCCCACAGGAAGGAAGGAAGGAAGGAAGGAGGGAAAAGGTGGAACCGAACCGGGCAGACAGTCTTCAAGTCTAGTTGACTTCAGCGATGTCATAAATCTTCCCCAGACCAGGAGCCAGCCAAGAGGACGGAAAGGGTGGTGGCAAAGGCGGCCAGGGCGGCCAGGGCGGCCAGGGCGGCCAGGGCGGCCAGGAAGGCGGGGCGGGGCAGCACGAGGCCGGCTCCTTGTTGTGCCTCCACTTAGCCAGTGTTGTTGCTTCTGTTGCTGGTCTGGTTGCCTCAATATAATTGTATCTTCCGTTTCATTACATGTTGCCCCAAAGTTACCATTTGCCATACCCTGTAATTTTGCTCTAAAAGGGGGTAGGGTATATTCTTTAGGCAGAAGACTGAATTTAAAAAAAAAATATAGTACCAAGCTTAACATTTTTTGAAGGAAATACATTTTTTTTATTAAAAATTATTAATTATACAGTAACAAAGTTAGTATAAATATTAAGTATTAAATATTTGAGTTAATTTTCAGAGAAAGGATTGTATTTAAAGTAATTTTTTTTGTTAAAAAACAATGCTTTGTAAAAACAAACTATTATAAAAAAATAAGCTTTGTTTAAGAACTTTTATATTTTTAGATTTAAAAAACTCCAAAAACCTTTTAAATATATTTTCATAATTTTTTAAACAATAAAGTTTTTGGTAATAAATTTTTAACTAAAAGTCTTGCAAAGATTAAGAGTAAAAAGAAGAATTATTGCATTATTATTCTATATAATTATTCAAATATTAAATTTTAATTTAATAAAAAAATCCCTTAAAAAATACAGGGTATTCAAAAAGCTAACCACCAACATGAAGATCATCAACTCGGAGGGGCGCTCGTTTCGTTTTGGGAGTCATCATTATCGTTTCACAGCAACAGCAGCAAATCGTAAAATTGGTGGCCCGGGCCCACGTTGCGTATGCGTAATAAAAAAGACGCCGCATAATAAAAAGGGAGCAATTGTGATTAATATGCACACCAACACCAACAACCAGCCACGGGCGCGAGCGAGAGGCGCTCTTTGCTGCCGCTGTTGCTGTTGCGTCACTCTTCTCGCCCTCGGTCATGCCTTCCTTTTCCCACTAACGCGTCCTTGATTGCGCGACTTCTGGAATTTTTTGGTTTTTTTTTCTATTTTAGTATGGGAATTTTTTGTTTAATTTATTTTTTTTTAAGAAAATTAAGGATTTTAAAGTATATAAAAATTATGAAATATGAAATTTCCCATTTGCAGGTTTCCCATGCAGGTTTTTTTCAAAGGATCTTTTTTAAAATAAATAAAATATTTAAAAATAAGATCGTTTTTTAAGTTAAGCCCATATTTTTTAAGCAAAACAGTAACTAAATAAAGCAAAATCCTTTCTGCACTCCTTTATCCTTATTATCTTTAAATTAATACAAAAAAAAAAATACATTTTGAAGGAAAATCTGTACATGTTTTTTTGGGGAAATCGGGAACAAAAACATACCATAAAACACTTATAGGGGCGATATAGGGGATACCAGAATCTTCAAAAATCCTTTAAAAAATTGCCCGTCAAAATTATTTTTAAAAATTTGTTTAAAAGTGTCCTAGAAAATGTCCAATAGCCCCCCATATCAGAAAACATGAAAAATTCCTTGACAATGAAAGCATTTTTGACCCAAAACTGAAGGATTTTTTGATAAACTTGATCCCCAAAAGACCCTTGGCCCATATGCGATGGGGGAGCGAGAGAGAGGAAGTGCTTGCTGCCACTGTTGCTGATGCGCATCTCTTCGCGCCGCGCTCTCACTCTCCCGCCCTCCCTTTCCCGCTCCCGCGCCGTATCTGTTGTGGTGGTGTTTGGTTAACGCCCCTTTAAATACAGTTATTTCATTGGGCCGCCACCACAAATTTATTTTTATTAGTTTTTATTGTTATTGCATTGATATTTGAATTATGCTTCGCTTCTCCTCGTGTTCTTGGGGGTTTGTTTTGGAAGTAAAAAATGAAAAATTAAATACCATTAGGCAGAAATTTTAATTTAATTAAAATGATGAGCCGTGTCTTTTACGCCTGCTTTCTTTTGATACAAATTGGAGTACATTGTGGGAAACGGGTTGCCGGATAATGGGAATTTAAGCAGATATTCCCCATGAATAATAGAGGTTTTCCACGAAGCCCCAAAATGGGTTTCGTTTTTTGATTAATTCGGTTGGTTGGGAAATTGTTAAGAAATATTAAATAGGCGATTGTAGCATTGAAAAATTAATGGTTTTGTGAAGGCAATGGAAGATGGAGTTTTGAAATAAATTAAAAATGGTTTTTAAACTGTATGATTATGTCATAAATTCAAAATGTCCTAAAAAATCTTAAAAAAATGATCAACATCTTTTTATTTTTGTTAAAAAACATTTTTTTTTTAAATTAATTTCTAATAAAAACATTTAAACTTAAGGCTCGAGAACAAAAACAAAAACAAACGCATGCTCTCCCCCAATTGCTTTGACACACAAACACACATACAACAAGCAACAAAAACAAAACGCCTGCAGCAGCAAACAGCGTGCGCGCGAGCAAGAGAGAGAGAGAGAGCACGAAGAGAGCGTGGCCGGCTAAATGGGAGAGTGCCCTGGCCAAAATGAGACAAAACCAGTTGCCCTCCAGGCATTTGGCCAAAAACAACCACCTTGCCGGCCGAGAGCGAGAGCGCAACACCCACTGCTACGTCAAAGCAACGGGCAGAAGCAGCGCAGCACTATGATTGCTGCGGGGAGGGTGTGAGAATTCCTGCGTCAGAGCGTAAACAGCGCTGCCGGCGCCGGCAGAAGGCTCTCCCGGGCACAGCAGCGTCGTGTTAAGCCGCTGTTATAGTTTTCGAGACCCTGTTAAGCGACTGTTATGCCTGGGAAGTGTGATGTTAGCCCACTGACGGGGCTGTTAGCGGTGAAGAGAGCGAGAGCGGGTGCTGGTGCTGCCGCTGTCGCTGCCGCCGCCGGCAGAGGCCACACAGCTCTCTCGTGGTTTAAAAGTACTACACTTAATTACCGTTCTATCACATCACGCGCAGCAGCAGAGAAAATCTGTTTGGACCTATACATGTGCACGTATATACTGTCGGCGAAATTCGGTCTTTAATTTGTTTGTGTTTTTTTGCTCGTGTTTGGTGCATGGTTTGTTGTTGTTGTTCTTTTTTCGTGCAATTACCAACGGCAATCGTACAAGCCAGCAAGCGACTTAAAACGCAACAATTACGCGAAAGCCATGGCTCCAGTGTGTGTTTAAAAAAAATAGGCTTTTCTCCAAAAAAAAAATTTCCCAAAAAAAAAATTTTCCCAAGTCAAAAAAATTTGAAAACTTGAAATTGAAAAAGAAAAACATATCTCAAAAGACACTCTGTGGAAATGTGCTTTAAATTCTGAGTGGAAAACAACACTTGCAACATACAACATACAACAGACATCGTTGAACCAGAAACAGTAGCGCCACTTGCAACAGAAGAGAGCCTTCAAGATGATCGATGCGGCATGCAATTATCTGAATCCCTATGCGACGCAGCAACAGCACGCGCAGCAGCAACACATCCACAACATGCAGCAGCAGGCGGCGCATCAGCAACACCAGCTCCTCCCGCAGCACCACTTGCAACACCACCTGCAACATCACCACCAACAGCAACAGCAACAACAACAGCAACAACAGCAGCATCAGCTTTTACCGCAACAACAACAACAGCAGCAACAGCAACAACAACAACAACAACAACAACAACATCACGACTTCCTCAGCGCCGCCCTACTATCCGCCCCCTCATCCCTCTCCGGATCATCAAGCTCCTCCGGTGGCTCTAGCTCCGGCAGCTCCCCACTGTACGGAACGGTGTCCGTGTCCGGCAAGTCGGCGGCCATGAAGCTGGAAATGCCGTATCCGCAGGCCTCCTCCACCGGCACCGCCTCCCCCAACTCCAGCATCCAGTCCGCCCCCTCCTCCGCCTCGGTCTCGCCCAGCATCTTCCCCTCGCCCGCCCAGTCCTTTGCCTCGATCACGGCCAGTCCCACGACTCCCGTCTCCGTCTCCGGCTCTGGCTCCGGCACTGGCTCCACCTCTGGCTCCGTCATCGGCATGTCGGCAGCAGCAGCAGCAGCGGCGGCGGCGGCCGCATCGGCAGCAGTTACGGCGGGATCGGTGTCCGGTTCTGGTTCCGGTTCGGGATCCGTGTCCGCCGCCTCGTCACCCTCCTCGGCCGCCTCGGCGGCAGCAGCGGCGGCGGCGGCGGCAGCGGCAGCAGCGGACTTGGGGGCAGCAGCGGTGGCCAGTGCCGCCTACGGATGGAATACCGCCTACTCCGGACTTCCAGCAAGGTAATTATTTTTGAAATCTATTTTTTTGAAGTTTGAAAAGAGGTTTTTCTAAAAAGGAAGTTTAGTTTTTTGAAAAATCCTTTCCAAAGATATATATTTTTGGGAAATAGTTTTAAAAAAAGACTCAAAAGTCTTGAAATAGTTTTCAAAAAGAATTTTTTTTAGTTGTTTCTAATATTTCCCAAGAGTGCCGGGTATAAATGTTTGAAAAATGTCTTAGAAATAGACCTAAAAGGGTTTAAAAAAAAGTCCCATTCTTTAAACTCAATAGTTTCTGGATGGTTTGGGAATAGAATGGTTTAGTATAGATACTAAAGCATAGTCTGGACTAGTATGTACTAAAGTATGGTACTAAGATAAGTTCCTAATTGAATAATACCAGGCTTCTGTGGACCCATAGACCTTCTAGTCCATAATTTCCCTAATCCATTGCAATTATCGCATTTTCATCCGAAGATCGGGAAGGTGGTGGCTCTCGAGGGGAAATTAATTAAAGACTATTGGATAATGGGGGAAATAATATAATAATACGGATTAAATGGCAATCTAGGGACTTTTTTTAAAGCCAATACTTGGGGAAGAGCTAAGGACTAGAGTTCCTAGGGAGAGAATCCTTTTCAAGTTAAAGTCCTTCCACTAAAGCCACTACTTTTGTTATCCTTCCAGAAGCCAGTTCCCGTACGCCCAGTACGCGTCCGACTACTACGGCAATGCTGTGGGAATGTCCTCCTCGGCCGCCTGGTTCTCCCACCAGGAGCGCCTCTACCAGCCATGGAGCTCGCAGAGCTATCCGGGCTTCAACTTCGACGACATCGCCTTCCAGACGCAGCTGCAGCGCCGGTCGGTGCGGTGCACGTGCCCCAACTGCACCAACGAGATGAGCGGCCTGCCCCCGATCGTCGGCCCTGATGAGCGCGGCCGCAAGCAGCACATCTGCCACATACCCGGATGCGAGCGGCTATACGGCAAGGCCTCCCACCTGAAGACCCACCTGAGGTGGCACACCGGCGAACGGCCCTTCCTCTGCCTGACGTGCGGCAAGCGCTTCTCCCGATCGGACGAGCTGCAGCGCCACGGCCGGACACACACCAACTACCGGCCCTACGCCTGCCCCATCTGCTCCAAGAAGTTCTCCCGCAGCGACCACCTCAGCAAGCACAAGAAGACCCACTTCAAGGACAAGAAGAGCAAGAAGGCGCTGGCCGCGGAGGCCAAGGAGCAGCAGGCGGCGGCCATCAAGCAGGAGAAGAAGGAGAAGAAGTCCCTCGGCAAGTCCCTCCCCCCCTCGCCCGTCGAGTTCAAGCAGGAGCAGGCGGATAACCCGCTGGTCAACTACACTCCCTATGGCAACTATGCCGGGGGGGCGGCGGGAGGAGCTAATCCCCAGGCGGCCCCACCCCCGCCGCCGCCGCTCTTCCAGCAGCACCAGATGGTGGGCGGCGGCGGTGGTGGTGGCGCCACCTATGAGCCCTGGAACCGTGCCACTACCTCGAACTCTGCCTCCCGATCCACTTCCTCCTCGGCAGCCAGTTCCCCCGCAGTGGGCGGTGCTGCCACCTCGCCCGCCTCCGCCTCCGCTTCCGCCTCCGCCACCGCCTCAGTGTCCACCTCGGCGGCCACCGCCCTGGCCCAGCACCACTACGCCGCCCTAGCCATGCAGAGCGAGTCCCAGCTGGCGGCCGAGTACGGGCTGACGATGAGCGGGCTGGCGAGCGGCGCCAGCCAGGACTCTAGCTCCAGCTGCCACATGAAGTCCGAGTATGCGGCGGCGGGCTATCCGCCAGAGTTCGGGGCTGGCACCGCCGGCTACGGCTACCCCCACCATCCCAATGCCTGGGCAGCCGCCTATCATCCCCACGCGGCCACCTAAGCCCCAGTACAGGGTATCCCTTCAAGAAAATGCCCCAAAAAAAAAATTGTTAAATCGTCAAAATGCCATAAAAAAAAAACAAAAAAAAAAAAGACAAGGCAACAAGTGTAGTGTGTTTTTTTTTCTGTGTTTATTGTTGATAAAATATATATTAAATATTTAAAATTATATTTAATGAAAACTAAGTGTTTGCTAGCATTTAAGGCACTATGGAAAATATTTGAAAAAAAGGAAACTATGTATTCTATAAATGTATATCCTAGCTAGTTCTAAGGACATCAATTTTTTTCTTCCCCAAAAACAAAACTTTTTTTTTCTACCCCAAGTAAGACTTTTTTTTGTGCATGTCTGTAAATATTTTAGCAATATTTAAGCCATATATATTTAGAAAACTTAAAAAAAAAAATTAAGAGAAACACAAAAATTATAAAACCATCTAGTTGTGTACTATAATAACTGTTAATTGTCTTTAAGATAAATTATATTAAAAAACAAAATGCTAAAAAAAAAACCAACAACATCAACCAAGGCGACAAAAACTCCCAAAAAACAACAAAATCCTAACAATAAAAAAAAAACAAACAAAATTATATTGGAAAACAAAAGCAATTCAAGGCTTCTTTTTTTATTCTTTTTTTTTTTTATAAAAAAAAAAGATGCACCCTTTTTTAGGTTCCCTAAGGGTTGGTTTTCTTTCTTTCCAACCAGGAAGCTTCCCTACTTCCGGGGAACTGGATCTGCTAGGGGTGCTTGGGTGCTGATCTTCCCAATAGGGGAGACTTTTTTCAAAATGGATCCTCATCATAAATCTGAAAGGATTTTTTCTAAGGTCATTTTTTATAAACAAGTTTCTACAAAATTAAATAGATTATTGTTTAATTTTTTATATAACTTGACAATTTTTGAAGCTTAATAGGTTTTCAAATCATTTTCTGAAACTTGATATAAGGAATTTCTTCTTAAAAAATTTCTTCTTAAAAAAAAAATTATTAGAGGCAGCTAGTGGTTGAGTTTCGAACCCTTGACCGAGTTTGGCTTTAAACTTCAAGACTTCAAGGGAGTTTCCTTTAAAAAATATTATTAAAAATTATTATTTATAGAAGAGTTCAGAGAGTTTTATAATTTAAACTTTATTTAATAATTTTTAAGGAAAAAGATGAAAGGAAATCCTAGCCTACCTATTACTTCCACCATTTCAAACCTTTCCCGAACCCTGACTTATCTCTTGAATATTTTGATCGAAAATGTATATCCCAAGTGCTCTTCTTCCAATTTAATTGAATCTGCCTGGTTGTGCCGACTGCCAGCCCCAGAATATTGAATCTGTGAGGCGGCGGCCAATGAGAGTCAATTTGCTGGGACGACTATCCCACTTTGTGGTTGGACGCCAGGCGAGTATCAACCGCCGCCAGTTGCCAATCCAAGTATCACTGCGGAATGGATGGCCAACAAAGTTTTTTGTAATTAAACAGCGGAGTGGGGAGGCTTTTGCGGCCAAACGATGGCGTGAAGATTGCCAATCGCTGGAGATCCAAAAAAAAGAAGAGAATACAGATCCAACCCGTAGATCGATGGCGGCCAATATAAAATATTGATTTATGCTGCCCTGCCCGGGCATCAATCAATTTTCAAGTTGAGTGAGCGCCAAGCCCCCCGAAGAGCCCACGCCCATTTCTCCTCACCGGTTCGACTCCTGTTTCTTACCAACTACTTTTTTTTTTTAACTGCAGTTGGGTAATCGGTTGACAACCTTAACTTGTAGCTGTACATTATATATTTTAATATTTATTTATTATTTTTTTTTATCAGCTTCACACGCACGTTAATCATACGCCGCATTGGCCGCCCAGCCTCTCTAACCCTTTTTTTTCGTGAAGGGGGTATACCCCTCTAAATGGCAAACAAAATCTGATTGATTTATAACTCGAGACGGCGGCCAGGCGGAGGAAAGTCGAAAGGAAAAATACAACAAGAAATCCAAAATAAAATCCCTCAGCTTAATGATGATAAATGATGATGTTATGATTTGTTAATTTTTCTTCGCGTCTCCGCGTCTCGTCTCTTGTTGCGTTGAGGAGTTAACCCGAACATGAGCTATTCGTTTCATATATATTTTCCCCTTTTTTTCCCCCCATTTTCTGGTCAGTTAATGGCCCAAAAAAATGCCCAGGCGAAAGTGTAATTTTAAGTATAGGCTACAGGAATCGCTTCCAAAATATATATCTTCAGACATTTCTTTCTCTCCTCAAATAGTTTTCGTTTATGGATTTTTGTTCGGGTTATGGCTATGTTTTTCGGCTTTTCCGGAATTTTAAAAGTGAAATTTTACAAAAACTTTCCTAACTTTGTTATTAAAATTATTGTCATACATTTTTAAAGAGATATTTGTTGAAAAACTACTTTTTGTTTGAAAAGAAAGTGTTTGAAAATTGGTATTTGGGAAAAGGGTTTTTGGAAAAATTTTAGGATTTTATGGGAAACATATTTTCTGTTGGGAAAAAGCAAAAGTTTAGGTTTTTTTTACGTTTAAAAATAATATTACTTTTCACACTTAAGAAACAACACTTAAGAAACTATCTTAAAAAGGGCCTAAAAAGTAAGGAACAAGAATAGTTTAAGTATCTACCTTTTTAGAACCATTTCTGAGAGAAAAAAAATAACTTATTCTCAAAACTCTTAAAAAAAAAATCTTAAAAAAATGATTTAAAATTTATCCCAAGACCCAAGCTTTAAATTAATGAAAAAACAAACCCTTCCCCTTGTTTACATTAAAAATTAGAGTCAACAATGTAGAAACCTGTTACAATGAACAGATTTAACAAATTATGAAAAAAATAACAAAAGCCTGAAGAAGTCGTAACTGCAGGCACTCGAAACACAAGCATCCACTTGGGAAGGCGGCAGGGAATTAACATGGATCCAGAAGCAATAGATTATAGAGAGGGGGAGGAGTGCTAGAGGAGTACTAGAGGGGTCCTGGAGAAAAGAGTTTCCCAGAATTGGTGGCCAACTGACACCACACACCTAACAAGCACCACTTGAGGTTTCGGCGTTTTCGGATTCGGATTCGGATTCAGATTCCGTAATGTGGAACGTAATCCAAAAGTGTTGTCACACATACTTGGGGGGAGAAGGCTTCTGGGCACGCTTCAGCTCCTCCCCAGGACATCGCCGGACTCAAGGACTGCCCGACTAGGTAACCAGAGATCACTCTAATTTTGATCCGAGCTATAAATAATCGAGCACTTGACTCTCCGACATTTCCATAGAATCGATGTTTTGATCTTAGGCGCCCTTGTCCCCGATCCTGTGGGATCCTTGCCGAGGACACAGGGCTGAAGAGAAAATTGAGTTGAGATTATCTCGCTGCCTGCGCTAAGCAAGCGTGTCTAAAAAAAGGTCCTGTCCTGTCCTGTCGGAGAAAAGGAGCTATGATCGAACATGACTTAACTAGAAAATGTTTTATGTTTCATCGGCACTTGGTATTTATTAGTTTTTTTTTTTTTCTCCTTCGCATTTTTGGGGGCGTGCTGGACATGGTCATCGGTGATTATAGATTTCGGTTATGTCCTGCGGTCTATCGCCGAGTCCTGTGTGTGAGGCCTGGCATATGGCCTCATATTTTGCCTGGCGATGCGGGTGCTGCTGCAGAAAACAAAAAAAGAAAGAAACACAAAGAAAAAATGATGGAAGGATGACATGTGGCTAAAGGATAATCGCGCAACAGGATCGCAATCTCCTTGTTTTCGGCCAAGGGTCTTCACTCTCTCTCTCTCTCTCTGAGGACCTCTCGGGGGGGATTAAAAGATACAGGAGATTGTCCAGAATTTCTTAATTTGCGGCACAGATTGCGCATTTCAGCAACTAAGCCGGAAAAGGGGGCCACTCCGGAGGACTCCGGGGAAAATAATTACGGGAAAGTGTTGCCGGAAAGACTAATTGAAATGGCGATGGTATCGGTAGGATAAGTAGTGCTAATTAGAGGAGTGATTGACTTGCGGATTGACTTGGCTTGTTTCAAGTGTGAATGTATAGAAGGAAGAGAAAAGTACCGGGTATCGTATAGCTATTTTTAATCAAAAATATTTTATGACTATAAGTGCTATAAAAATGGTTTAAAAAGTGAGAAGAGTACCGGGCATTGTATAGTTTTTTAATAAATAGAATTGGGAGAATTTGAAGAAGTGCTATAAAATATAAAGAAGTTGAGAGAAGTACCGGGTATCATATGGTTATTTTTCGAATAAGTGCTATAGAAATGATATAAAAAGTAAGAAGAGTACCGGGAATCGTGTAGTACCAGGTATAAAAATTATATAGAAGTTGAGAAGAGTACCGGGTATCGTATAGTTATTTTTAATAAAAAATATTGAATTATATTGTAAGTACTATAAAAATGATATAAAAAGTGAGAAGAGTACCGGGTATCATATAGTTTTTTTAATAACAAATTTTTAATGACTTTGGATACGTGTTAAAAAAATGATGTAAAAAGTGTGAAGAGTACCGGGAATCGTGTAGTTATTTTAATAAATAGTTTTAGAAGAATTTGGATGAGTTATAAATGGTATAAAATATAATAAGAGTGCCGGGTATTTCATAGTTGTTTTTATAAATAGTTTTTATACATTTTCGAAGACTTTGGATCATAGCTAAATGATATAGAATATATGATATATGATATATGTAAAAAGTACCGGGTATCGTACAATTGTTGTTAAATAGTTTTGGATGACTTTGGAACTGATATAGAAATGCTATTAGAAAGTGAGAAGTACCGGGTATCGTATAGTTGTTTTTTAAAAGTTTTTTGATTGTTTTGCAAGGAATTGCTTTCTTTTTTTAAACATTTAAGACCTTTATTCTTCAAAAACTCTATGATTTCAATTATTATAACTATATTATTTTAATATTTCGAGTAAAAATACTAGAATTAAGGACTATTTTTTATACTTTATATACTTTTATGAAAGTTAAGAAACTAAAAACCAAACTAAACTCAGAACTTAAGGCTAAACTTAGCATATTGTATCATAATAGAACTACAGACCCTACAGATGTTCAGATCTAGGCTTAAAATTTCTATAATTTAACAGAATCTATAACTTTTAAAAATCATTTCTTGATAGTTTTTATTTAAACTACTCCCTAAACCCCCCAAAAACAAGCACCCTGTACCCTTCCCTTTGAATTTCAATTAATTACCCACAAGTACTGCGATGAATATCGAATAAGTAAGCACTTGACACAACATAGTCCTGGCGAGAGTCCTGATTTCGGCACGTGACCCAATCAATGGCGAGCAAATCAGACCGTGACAATTGCCAAGGATATGAAGGATTGGAGGCGGTCGAAAGGGAGCAAAGGATGTGGGGAATAAATACAATTCGATTCAAACACCAAAAGTGGCCAAAAACAATGAAAAAGTAGAAGAAACAACAGCTCAATCGGTGGCATCTGCGGCATACAAATTAAAATATTTATGTGTGCATTAAGGACATACAAGGACGATGGCAGGAGCCATTCGAATGTGGTGGAAAAAGTGCGACATATGTGCAGTCAATAAATTTTCCACTTTTCATGCTGACAGTTCAGAAAACGTAAAAAAAAAGGGAAAAGTCGAGGTGGCCGAGGAGGAGCGTTCCGAGGAGGAACGCTAATGGCTCCACAATGACCGGCGCATTTGCTACACACACTAATACACCCTAATACCACACACACACACACACACACACATATACTGAGAGAGTGTGTCCTCAAAAGGACTCGAGTAAATTGCTCCTTTTCTGCTGCATTTAATTTGATTTTATTGTTCGCGCTTCGCTTATTTGTTTGTGTCAAGGAATAATTTCCCTTTCCTTTCCTTTATTCCTGCCTCGATTTGCTGCGGTTTATCGATATATGCGCCCCGCCCACCGCCCACCATTGTTTTGTGTTTTGTTGTTTTGTTGTTTTCCGCTTCCTTCCGACACCCCCCCCTCCACGACACATCAAAAATATAAATTATAATAAAAAATACTGGGAAAAAGTCTATTTAAATGCATTTAAATGTAGTACCTCCTTGAATCGGGCCACGCCCCCAAGCATGGCCCATGGGTCACCCAAAAAATACCTAAAAAGCGTTGCAAATTGATTAAGTTTTTCCCTATTTTCCCCATTTGCCGAATTTCCCTCCACTTTTGTCCAGAGAGTGAGGGTACAAATCGATTTGTTGCGCCTGCTTTTCGGTGTGATTTCTGCTTTTTACAGGGTATTACGTGGATATTGGGGATGACGGGGAAATTAAGTGCCGGAATAATGTGCTTGGGATGGGGGTTGGCTCTATTCTTCGTAAATACTTGTTAAATATTCATTTAACTTCCGGTAGATGTTTAGAAATTATTTAAAAAGTAATAGAAATTAAGGGATTTTATTTGAAGAGTGGAATAGGGAGTTATACTCCTTTTTAGTCACCTTTTTAAAGGACATTTATTAACAAATAATTTGTACAGTCATTTCGGGGTCACCAATCACTTAATCACCTTTTTAGAGATCACCTTTATGAATCTTTCTCTCTTTCGATTGGAATAGGAACTTATCTTTCTAAATTCTATCCAAAATTTAACCTTTCTTATGCTCCCTTTTCCAGAAAATGTTTACAGATCAATCATATTGAGTTTCGGGGTCACCATTTTATAGATAGTCACTTTTTTAATTGGTATTTAAAACAAAACACTTCGGGGTCACCTTGTCGGGGTCACCATTTAGCCAATCACCTTTTAAAAGATCTTATTTCTAGGCCCCAAATCCCCAAAATGCCCCATTTAAAGTGGCCTCCTGTCAGAGTTTGTTTTCCGGAACGAGTGCTCTCCTACTTTGGGTATTCCCAGTCCGATTTCCAGGTCTCTGGCGTTGACGTGTGTGCCAACAATTACGCCTGTCCTTGCCCCAAGACCCTGCCTTATGCACCACCTCTCTGATTCATGGAGTCCCTCTTGAAATGTCCAAAGCAACTCAGTTGACATGTGTCCGTAAGGGGTACCGGGTAGTGTTGAACCCGGTACCGTTTGCTCCCCTGGCG
This sequence comes from Drosophila monieri, assembly GCA_035047585.1. NCBI lineage: Eukaryota > Metazoa > Arthropoda > Insecta > Diptera > Drosophilidae > Drosophila > Drosophila monieri. The sequence goes on along the minus strand of JAWNPJ010000061.1, from coordinate 3,944,075 downwards.
CCCCCTGGCTCGTTGAGTGAGTGTTTTTGCAATTATTATAAATCAAGAATTTGATTTATGTCATGTAACAAACTTCAGCAACGACTGCGAACTATTCGAGGTTATTTACGACCGCAAAACACTTACAAAGTGTGTGTGGCCAGGGAAGTCCGGTTCTCAGTTCTGAGTTCTCGGTTCTAGAGAGACCCAGCCTCCTCCTATATATGTATATCTAACTACCTACCTACCTACCTACCTACCTATCTTCCTTCCTATGGCATATACAACCGAACAAACAAACCAACCATCCATCCATCCATCCATCCAGTCAACCTAACAACAATGTGTGAAAAAATCCCAAACAATGGACTTCTAGTGGGCAATTTCTATTATTTATAGCAAACAATAAATAAAAGCCTCTAAACAAATATAGAAATTTGCTCAGCGCCCGGCAATGAACTCTCGCAAAATATTTCGCCAAAAAAATTTATGAAACTATGAACTGAAACTGTTTTTCCAATATTTACAACTGCCTATAAACTTGAGCTTCTCAACATAAATGGAAGTGAGAAGGTAAAAAATGGGAAGTCTCATCTTCAACTGATTGCTGGAGACTGGCGAGGTCTTCGATCACAAAAATCAACTTACTTAGTAGGCATTGTCTTGATTACCATTTTCACTTTGCTAACGAGCTGATGGAGGGGATTGGGAAAAGTATTTTCCCTGATTGCAAATAAAATTAAAGTCTCGTAACCTCTTCTGACACATTTGCATAAACTTTTTTATATTCGACATAAAAATAAAAATAAAAATAAAAAAATAGAAATAGAAAAACATGGCCAGCGGAAACGGAAATGGAAATGGATGCCGCACGGTCAGTGTTCGATAATTCCCGGGGAATCAGAAAATCAGGACTCCAAATTTGGCGCCAAACAAAAGCACCAGCCATAATGGGCTAGAAGAGCTCTCTACGCGAATGCATAAATCAAACGGACAGACGGACACAGCGGACAGACGGACAGACGGACAAACATTTCAGCTGAAGCAGCGTGTTTGCGTTTTTTATGAACTTGTCGAACAGCGAACAACAACACAATCATGTACTCGATATACATAAAAAATGCATAAAAAATATAGGAGGAGAGGGAATCACAGCGCCAAACAATCGACAAACAATGGAGGAAAATCGCATAAAAGCCACAGTACTCAGAGCTTTTCAACTTTGTTGGTTGGTTTTTTTCAAATGGAGATGGAATATCTGGAAGATGGACTAATAGATTTTATGGGAAGTGGACTTGTAGAGGGTCCTTTAAGAAATTAAAATCGAAAAACTATTAAGAAGAGCATCTGCCATTCGTAGCTATAGCATCGCTCCCCTTCTACTCTTTTTTTTGGGAAGAATTGTTTCTTTCTTTTTTTCTTCTCCATATATCCTTGCTCTCCCCTCTCAGGAAAACAGGACGTTTCATGTGTCAAGCCAAGGGGCTTCCTGTGCGACGACACCTCCTTCCCGGCTGCCCATCCCTGCCTTTTGGAATAATTTTGCGTTGATATTGAAGTTTTTTGTTGTGCGATTTGGTGGATCGGAAAAATTAGACACAACAACAGTGGTCGGTTGGAGTGGCGGGAGAGATATGAGAGACTTGTGCAGTGGCGGATATCCTTGACACATCCTGTCGCTGTGTCGCCAAAGGACCTCTCGCTTTGTGCGCAATCGCAATTACAGAATGCGATACATTTGTCTCCGATGCAGATGGAAATCTGTGTTTGAAATGCAATCCCTCGGCTTGGGATCCTTTTTTTTTTTTGTTGTTCGTCCTTATTTGGCACTGATTAGCCTTCGCCTGCGTGGATCGAATTTCGCGACACCTGACGGGAAACCCCACCACTTCTATCGGCGAACCACTTGGTTTCGTCTTCTAATTTCTGCGGATAACATTTCAATTCAGATGTTCTACTAATTGCCTTTATTGGGTTTCCTCAAGACAGCTGAGAAAAAAGGCATTTTTTTAGTTTAAAGAACTCTAGAATAGGAAGTTAGCTTTTAGAAGCTTCGGGGTCACCTTTTCGGGGTCACCAGTTTAAAATAACTTTAAAGTTTAGTTTTAAAAGGTTGTTTTTAGAATTTTAAAGCAAATATGTTTTATTTTTGACTTGAGTTTAGGTTCTAAAGGATCTTAACAAAGTTTCTAAGTAAAAAAAACTATGAAAAATATAATATCAAGGCTTTGGGTTCGACCTTTAGTCTTTTTTTTCCTATGATTAGTCAACTAATAAATATTAATCTTCAGACAAACATGAATTTATGAAAAAGGTTATCGGTTAGAGCTTCCATATGTCCTTTTTCGGAGCTTGAAGAGTAAGCATTGGGGCAGGGCCTCCAAAAGGAAAGAAACCAGGACCAATATTACTTTTAAAATAAAGAAAGTCCACAGAAAGGATATTTATTTGATGACTAAGTTGGTAGATTGCTTTAAAACCAGCATATAAACCCTATCCAATGACAAACCTCCTGGATTGTCTCTCGTTTAGCCCGAAAAGTGTGACTCAGCAAACGCCACCAACAAATGGGCACGAGTTGGTGGCTTTGTTTGAGTTGGCTGACGGCAGTCGGGCAATATGCCTTTAATCAAGCCGCAGAAGACAAAAGTAATTTTCAATTTTCGAATTACTTCCAGCAAGAGGAGAGCTCCAGGAGGATGGCGAAGGAGTCGCAAAGGAAGAGCAGCGCGCGTGTATTTAAATTAGGCGAAAATAATAAAGCCAATGAGTGATTTAGTTGAATTGTCAGCAATTGAATAAATTTTCCAATTGCCTGCGCTTTTCGCATTAGCATTAGAGGGCCCAAGTCGCTGCTGCCTCACGCACATCCAGGCACATCCTGACACATCCTGGCATCCAGCAACAAAAGCACAAAATCAGTCTCTCCCTCCCTTCTCGTCCATCTCGTCTCTTCATTTTATTCAAATGAATGGACGACGAACGACGTCGTCGCCTGGTAATTTGGTGAACCCTTTTTCGTCCTTTTCGTCCTCGCTGCGATGGGGTTAACGCTACGTTTTCGGGTTATTTGCGTTTGCCAGGCTCTTTGAAGTTTCTCCTTTTCTATCCCCACACACACACACACATATATATATTTTTAATCCTGCCTCAAAATGACTGTTTGGCTGTGTTTCATGGCTCGACACCCATTTTTCAACCTCACTTGACTCGCCCACACACACATTGGACACATACTGGAAGGTATATACCTTATGTACCCCCAAGGGTGACTCAAGTCTCGGCTAATAAGTGATTATTACGGAATTCAGGTTTGAACTTTGAACCTGGAAAAGTATTTATTTTTTGGGCTTTAAAGTCAGTCAATTTTTGATCTAAAAGGAAATGGTCTTGCGGACAGACGGACAAATTGGCGGACAGTAACAGTTCTTCTAACAGAGAAGATCAAGTGACTCTTTTATAGCCAAGTACCGGGTATCATAGTTCCCCCAAAATAATCCCTATTCCCTAATCCCAAAAGTACCACAACAAATACAATATCCCCAATAATAATCCCAACTTCTCTATCGAACGAAAGTGAAATCCCGAGACTGCCTTACTCCGCCTCCTCGTGTCCTTTTTTTGGGCCAAGTGCGTAAGCAAGTTAACCGAAAAAAAGCATAAAAAAGGGTTGTTCAATGGGCCATTTTTTCGCTTCCCACTGATTTGCGGTGAACCGAGAGAAAGAGATTTTTCGGGAATGCTGCTGCTGCTGTTGCCAAAAAGCCAGCACAAAAATCCAGAAAAAGAAATAGGAGGGGACTTGATTTGAAAAGTGGGTGTTTTGTTGAAAGTGGCGCGCATGAGTACCAAAAAAAAAAAAAAAATAATAAAAATAAAAGGGGGAAAAAGGGGCAAGGAGGCCTATCAAAGCGAATTCAAAGTCCTGGGGAATATTCCATCGTTGGATGCTCGACTCTGGACTCTTTTTTCTTTTTGGTTTGGGGCGGTCCAGGCGGAGGCGACACGCCCAGTCGGTTTTTATTTCTTAGAAATAAGTAGCTCTGGTATTCCACGCACGCAGATCCTAAGCCACAAAGGGCAGGATCTCGCAAGTGAACCACACTGGGTTGTTGCAGCGAACATTCAATTTCTGAAATTATTTTGTTTTCAGAGACTCTAGCAGTGCATTTTTTTATATATTTGGTCCTAGTTGGGTTTATCCTTAAGGTTTAATATTTTAGAAATGAATCTTTAAGCATAATGGTGATATTAGTGTGACCAAATGAGTTTGTAATACGAAAGTTCAAGAGCTTAAAAGGTTGAAGCCTAAAAATAGTTTAACAATTGCATCATAATTGAAGGAAAAAAGTCATTTAGAGTGACCAAATGACAGATATCTGCAGATAGTAGCATATAAGTGTGACCAAATGAGTTTGTAATACAAAAGTTCAAGAGTTTAAAAGGTTGAAGCCTAAAAATAGTTTAACAATTGCATCATAATTGAAGGAAAAAAGTCAATTAGAGTGACCAAATGACAAATTTCTGCAGCTAGTAGTATATTAGTGTGACCAAATGTGTTTGTAATACAAAAGTCAAAGAGCTAATAAGGTTTACGATTAAAAATAGTTTAACAATTGCATTATAATTGACGAGAAAAGTTTATTAGAGAGACCAAATAATAGATTTCTTCAGTCAGTAGCACATTAGTGTGACCAAATGAGTTTGTAATACAAAAGTTCAAGAGCTTAAAAGGTTGAAGCCTAAAAATAGTTTAACAATTGCATCATAATTGAAGGAAAAAAGTCAATTAGAGTGACCAAAAGACAGATTTCTTCAGTCAGTAGCATATAAGTGTGACCAAATGAGTTTGTAATACAAAAGTCCAAGAGCTAATAAGGTTTAAGATTAAAATAAGTTCAAAAATTACATCATAATTGAAGGAAAAAAGTCAATTAGAGTGACCAAATGACAGATTTCTGCAGCTACTACTAATGTGCTACTATTAGTGTGACCAAATGAGTTTGTAATACAAAAGTTCAAGGGCTAATAAGGTTTAAACTAGAAATTAGCTAAAAACTCACATCAAAATTTACGATTAAAGTCAATCAGAGTGACCAAATGACAGATTTCTTGAGCTAGTAGCTTATTAGTGTGACCAAATGACACTTTGATGCTAGAGAACCATATTTGATGAATCATATATTGATTTAAAGCACCCCGCCACTTTAATCTTTAACATTCCAGGCAATTACTAAACCTCTTTCAAAGTAATGCCTTAAAGAGTTATCCCTCCCCATTCTTCTACCATTTTTTTTTGTTTTTTTTTGTGTTTCGCTGTAGTTCCAGGTGTGCTTTCCCGACGACCTTGACAGCCAACACAGCTTGGGAAACTAACCACCGATGACGATGACAAAGAAGACGATGACGGCATCTCGGATCCCAGGGCGATAAGAGATGCCTGGACAACAAATGCATGAATAAGAATGCCGGCATGGGATGGATGGTGGCTCTTGCTACTTTTAACTTGACATCAATCAACAATGGGGCAGGCAGCTTCTGTTAAAGACGCGCACTCAAAATGCTTTTAAGTTTCGCGCACAAAACTGCTGATGTAAAGATGACCCGACACAAAATCGGTGGGATTTCTCCAGCACCAGCTCCAGCACCAGCTCCAGCTCCAGCTCCAGCTTCTCTCCTCACTCCGGATTGAAAATCCGTTGTTATTGCGGCTGTTAATTTGATTTCAAAAGCCGCCGCCGACGCCGTCGATACATGAATAGGCAAATTATGTAGGTACAGGTGCAGTTTAGTGCACCACCGCTCTGAACCACTGATCCATCCAACCAACCCGATCTTTTGGGAGCCGAACCGACCCGATACCCGACACCCGACACCCATTGAGCCACCGAAACCAGCGATCGTCCAAAGCCACGGGAGTGCAACACCCACTGAAAAGATCCCTCAGATTGCAGGTAGCCGTCCGCTTTCTTCGAGCGGCTTAATTGAATGTCAGACGACGACGGTGGTGCCACACTATAGGCAAGCATAAGACAACCACTGTTGTGGTGGTGCGCAAGTGCTGTGGACTTTTTAAGGATATTTGGGCTATTTTTTAACTCGATTTTGGATCTTTAAGGGCTTAGAGTTTACTTGAAATAAATATTTGATAAACTGTTTGTAGAGTAACCTATTTTTCTTTTAATGTGACCAAAGGGATATATGATTCAAAAGCTTTTTAAATAATAAATATTGATTTTTAATGAATCTTTTCTTGTTTTAAGACTTCTGGTAAGTTATTTCATGGCTTTTAAGATTCCTTTCGCCATAAACCCTCTTCTATTTATGATATTTTTCATATTTTATCATAATTATAGTGACCAAGGTTGCTTAAAACTCAAAAAATACTAAAAGAGTGACCAAATGCTTAGCTTTTACTTTTATTTCTTACAATTTCTTATAAAATAATAATAATTTTATTATTTTTTTTTATCCTCACGCCCTAGTCAAGCTTTCATCACCAAAATGCAACAATCTTTTCTTGTTTTAAGACTTCTGGTAAGTTATTTCATGCCTTTTAAGTTTCCTTTCGCAATAAACCCTCTTCTATTTATGGTATTTTTCATATTTTATCATAATTAGAGTGACCAAAGTTGCTTAAAACTCAAAAAATACTAAAAGAGTGACCAAATGCTTAGGTTTTACGTTTATTTCTTACAATTTCTTATAAAATAATAATAATTGAATAATATTTTTTTATCCTCACGCCCTAGTCACGCTTTCATCACCAAAATGCAACAATCTTTTCTTGTTTTAAGACTTCTGGTAAGTTATTTCATGCCTTTTAAGTTTCCTTTCGCAATAAACCCTCTTCCATTTATGATATTTTTCATATTTTATCATGATTAGAGTGACCAAAGTTGCTTAAAACTCAAAAAATACTAAAAGAGTGACCAAATGCTTAGCTTTTACTTTTATTTCTTACAATTTCCTATAAAATAATAATAATTTAATAATATTTTTTTATCCTCACGCCCTAGTCACGCTTTCATCACCAAAATGCAACACCAGACGCCAAAAGAAACCAAAATTAAAGCAAAGCAAGACTCTCTCTCTGGGGCGTTGGGGCGTGCGCATTGATTGAATGCTCAATTGAGCGCATGAACCGGCGATCATTTTGTTCAACGCCCTCCCCCTCACACTGGGGGCCAGCCATTCAATCGAGCACTCAACGATTGAGCCGCAGCCTGATGCCTTGATTGATGGGTGTCAGCAAATTGGATGAGTCGTAGATTACCGCCAGCCAGCCAGCCAGCCAGCCGATGAGCCCGCTGGGCTTCTTCGCATTTTAAATGCAATTTGTCGAGCGTTTGCGCCGCTTTATAGTTTCAAAATCTCCACTTTTGAACGATAATCACCCTAAAGGGGGGGCCCGGTTTGTCTCTTTTTGTATTTTGGGTTTTGGGGTTATTGATTTTACCCCCAGGTGGTAGCTGAATTTGAATAGAAAGGTTCAAAAGCGACAAAGTGCGGAAGCTTTGCTTTTGTTTGGTTGCGTTTTCAGACTTTAGACTTTGTGTTTGGGTCTTTGAAGAGGAGTTGGTATTAATTTTGGCCTAAATGGTGAGAAAAGGTCTTACTTGAGGTGGGATACTAAATCGTAGTAGATCTTATGATATGTAGAGGGGGGTATAGATCTATATAGACTTTTTGGGTAGAAATTATGGGAAAAAAGGGAGTTCTTCTAATAAAACTCCATAATCTATTAGAACTCTATAATCTACTGAAAATGTAAAAGTAAAATACTATATGGAACTGGAAATAATTGAGTTTAGATCATTAAACCCTCAGAGATCCTTTGATATCTGGGCTGGTAGACAGATCTCTAGACCTACTCCCTAGAACTCTAGGGAGTTCTACTATTGGAACGACTTTAAATCTTTAAACCATAAGCTATCTTATGAAAGCTAGATGGATAGATAGCTGTAGGATAGACCTCTTAAGTCTAATTCTCTATTACATTATTAAAATTCTAGTATTTTTTAGATAAAATACTCTATAATCTATTAGAACTCTATAATCTACTGAAAATGTATCTCTTTTTTAAGTAAAATACTATATAGAACTGGAAATAATTGAGTTTGGATCTTTAAACCCTAAGAGATCCTTTGATATCTGGGCTGGTAGACAGATCTCTAGACCTACATAGACCTCTTGAGTCTAGTTTTGAGGAAAAGTCTAGGGAGTTCTACTATTGGATCGACTTTAAATCTTTAAACCATAAGCTATCTTATGATGTCTAGATGGATAGATAGCTGTAGGATAGACCTCTTAAGTCTAATTCTTTATTATATGATTAAAATTCTAGTATTTTTTAGATAAAATACTCTTTAAACTATTAAAACTCTATGATCTAATATATATTAGTAAAATTTTTAAGCCTTTACTTTGAGAAGTTTTTAAAACCTCTTATTCTTATTTTGTTTCAAGTTTTTTAGTTTTAAGTTTTTCAGTTTTTTTTTTAGACTTTCTTGAGGCTCCTCGCAGGCGCTGGGCACAAACCAAAGACCCCAAAGTCATCTTAAACATGGTCTCCGATAAAAATCTAATAAAGTGCGCCGCCGCCAGAGAAAAAAGCGGAGAATCAACAGAGAAAACGAGACAGAGCTAGTGAGAGCTCTGTAGTTGAAGCAATTTCTGGAAATTATTTTTTAATAATTTTTTTTCTTTTTTTTTTTCGCTGGCTGCGTTGTAAAAAATTTTTGCTTGATTTCTTGATTTTACGGCTGCCTGGGTTGTTGTTTTTCCTTTTTTTTTTCTTGTATTTTTTGCGGCACACTTTGCACTATCGAATTGTGTGGATCTCGACGATGTTGCGACGTCTCCTTGCAACAAAAAAAAAAAAAGAAAAAAAAATACCTTTAGCTTGAAGTCCCCACGATTCCGGCTCTCGACTTCGCAGCCCTGACACTTTGCAGGTGTGCCATCCAACTAGAAAGATCAATTGCCGGGCAGAGGGGGGGCTCCTCATGGAGGACGACGGGGAGGGGAACTGCAGTTGGGGCTACGCGCCGGCAAAAATTAATTTCATGTTCGAAAGAATTTTTAATTAACTTACATGGCGTATGAGTAATATTAAATCATTGCCCGGCAAGCCCGCAGAAGGGGTTAGAGCGTAGGGCAGGGAGGGGAGTGGCCTACAGAGGGGTAGGGGTGGAAACGGGAAAAGCGGTTGGCCAAAATAATTAGCAAAAATAAAATTAATTACTATTTTTATAGATCTTATTAGGGAAAGGAGATTGCGACTAGGGATGCCAGCTGGGGGCCATTTAGGGAGGGAAATGGAAGGATTTTGAATCAAAATCTTGGATGTATTTTTTTAAAATATTATTTGGAATATTTTTTAAATGTTTATTACTTAAATAATGAAGTTTATTTATTTATTTTGTGTTTAAAAACATTTTTTTCTGAGAAGTTTTGTTTTTAAAAAAGAAAGAAATGTTTGAAATAGATTTTTAAATTCAAAACTGTCTTTTTTTCTGAAATTATTTTAATCTTAATTATTAACTATATTAACTTGTTTTAAATCCACTATTTTTTAACCATTTTTTGTGTTTAAATTTTAATGAAAAATCCCTTAAATTAATTCTGATCATTTTTTATAGCAAAAATGTCAAGAAAATGAAAACACATCCTCGTATGTCCTGAAAATAGAAGACAATAATGAAGAAAATGTAAACCCCGCCCCCACCCCCCCTTATACTATCATAGTCACGTGGCCTGTGAGGTACTATGTCCTGGCAGGATCGCTTTACAGCCTCCCATGGAGGAGGGAAACAATTTGCGCTCGTTACGCGGTTAAAATTGCTTTCAACTCCCCCCCCCACAATGGAGAAAAGGAAAAATATAATAAAGCGAATGTGTGTGGGATTTTAAAATCCACAGAACCACCAAGCAGCTAACCATCCACCCACCCAACCACCCACCTACCCAACCACCGCCTTTTTCTTTATGTGTTTTGTCATTAGTTTCATTTTATAATTTATTAACGTCAACACTGTATCAGGACTGCTTTTCCCTAACCATCCTTAACTGACATTATCTCGACTGTATGATACCTGGTACTTGTACTCTTTAAGTATTTTTAGTATTTTTTAGTTTAAAGGGTTTGGATTTAAGTTTTTTGATTAAAAAAGAAGTGGAAACTACTCTATTTATAAAGATTTCCAATCTCAAAGCTATGTAGCTCTTCATTCCTTTATTCTTCAAGTACCGGGTATTAATACTATATATATTTTTAAGTATTTTTAGGTTTAAAATTTCGGTATCCTTAGAGACTTGTAGACATTTCTACTCTCCATAGAGTATACCCCTCAACCCTACAAGCACTGGGTATTAAAATCAGAACGATACTGTTTTTGAGAAGCGTACATGATGCCCTCAGGCTCATTAGAACTCAAAACAGGGGGTGGAGTTGCTCTAAAATGGGTGGTTTTGGATGATTTTCTATGGGTTTTTTTTCCTGGGGTGGTGGGGTGTAGGAGGAAGGTGGTCCGGCGGCCCAGAGATGGAGATTCAATTTTCAGTTGAGGCTTTAAATGACCAACGAAGCGGATGCACTTTAATTCGACAACAATTGTGTAAATTGCCTCGTCATGCTGTTTGTCCTTTGACTCGCCCTCTCTCTCTCCTTCGCCTCTCTGTTCGGTCTCTGTTTTGAAATCTTCCAACAACTGACACTAATGTGTCAAAGGTCACGTGGCATTCGTTTGCGACATTTGCAGATTTATCTTTCGGCTCAGCTCATCGAAAGTGTGAGGGAAGCTGCTTCTCGAAATTCCAGTTTCCAGTTCATGGGTGGCCTCTGCGCTAAGGGGGGGGAGGTGGCTATTGAAAGGGGGGTGGGCCGCGCCCACAGGGGGTGGTGCTGTGGGTGTCGCAGGGGGTGTGGCAGCAGCCAGTGCAGCCCCAGAGACAATTGAACTTGAAACTCTGAGGGTCCCTGGCCCCGGTCTCTGGTCTCTGGTCTCTGGTCTCCGTTCCAAAGTTAATGAATGAAAATTGAGTAGCTCGAGTTCGGGCAGGATCAAAGAGTCCTTTGGGCGGCTTTATCCTTTAACGAGCCAATTTTCTTGAAATTCTTAATCTGCTAGTTTTTTTCAATTTTCTTTTAAGAAAATTAAACAATTTCTAGTTTTTCAAATTTGAATTTAAAGAAAAGCCTTTCTTGCTGCAACCCTACGAACAATCGATAACAATCGATAAATGCCACCTGTAATCGCTGCCTATCGAGACTAGTAGGCCCTGGTTAAGAGGCCCCAAAAACAGTATAAAAGGGGGCCTTTCCTCCATTCCAAGTCATTAGTCCACTGCCCTCCCAGCAGTCGACTTCTCACTTTTTATTTTAATTTCTTTTTTTTTTTATTAAAAACTTTAATTTTTGATCGGACTTGGCTCTAGCTGGGCTCTTGACTTCTTTTCCTTTTTCCTTTTTATTTTTTATTTATTTTTTTTTATTATAAATATCCCTCTGGTCTCTTATTTTCTTCTTTTTATTAAAAATATAATTATTAATATTTTTAAACTACAATGGGCTCTTAAATAGGTACGTGAAGAGACATGTTTGGGTTCTTAATCACTTTTTTTTTAATTTTTTTATTACTAATTATTTATTATATCTTTTTTTAACTTTTTTTTTGCTGTCCAGATACATTAGCTCTCAAATGTTTCGGCAACTCCAATTTCCTCATAATGCTGTCCTGCTTTTTTTTATTTTTAATCTTTCTCAACATCTGGAAACAAAATATATTTTAATATATATTTTTATATATTTATAAAAATATTAAAATATTAAATATAAAAAATATTAAAATATATTTTTTTAAAAACTTTAATTTTCGGTCGGACTTGGCTCTAGCTGGGCTCTTGACTTCTTTTCCTTTTCCTCTTTATCTCTTTATCTTTTATTTATTTTTTTATTTTTTTTAATTATAAATATCCTTGGGCTCTTCTAACTCAGCTCTCATTAGTTCAGCCCTCTGACCTCTTATTTTCTTCTTTTTATTAAAAATATAATTATTAATATTTTTAAACTTCATGTTTGGGTTCTTAATCACTTTTTTTTAATTTTTTTATTACTAATTATATATATTATATCTTTTTTTAACTTTTTTTTGCTGTCCAGATACATTAGCTCTCAAATGTTTCGGCAACTCCAATTTCCTCATAATGCTGTCCTGATTTTTTTATTTATTATTTTTTATTTTTAATCTGCCTCAACACCTGCAACACAATATATTTTAATTTATTTTTTATTTTTTTGCAAATTATTATTTTTCCTGGAAATTCCTGGGTGTCTTCTTCAAAACCACCTGGAATTCCAATATGATTTTTCAAAGATAAAGATTTCCCTGGGAAAATCCCACATTTTAGTTGGGCAGCCTCTTGAAAAAATTCCAAAAAATTAAAAAATATTTAAGAAATGTTTTGATTAAGAAAGGGAGGAACTTCCCTAATCACAGACTCTAAGTACTCTGCTTTCTGGCCATCCAATATGTCCCCCAGCGATGGCTCTAAATCTGCCCCAGTTCTATCCGATTTTCAAGAATACCCTAACTTTAAATAAAAAACAAATGACTCTTCCACTCTTTGGTGGACTTATTCCAAACAATATTGATTGCCTCTAGGAGCCGCATGTCCCTATTTTGTCATTTGCCTGCCCGCGGTGTCCTGCCACCTTCGGGCCAACTTAATTTACCTTCCACACCTCGTTAATACGAAATTAATGACTGCATTAGATAAATTACATTCTATTCCAGTTGGCTACTCCGGCTCCCCTGTTGGCTCTTCAATTATTGAGTGGCAGGACTCCGGGCAGGACTAAGAGGTCGAAGGTGGTTTCGCTTTCGAAGGAAAGGAAAGGAGCGAGCGAAAGCCGGGTGCTATCGATGGATATCGAAACTAAAGTCCTGACTAATGTTCCTTGGCCGCCTTGTTATTGTAATTAGCGGGAGCAGGCCAGGAGGCAGGAGAGCCACGAGAGCCAGGAGCCGGCGAGGACAATCAAGGTCCTTGGGGTTGGCTGGAACATTAAAATATGATTAACTTTGCGGTTCATGCCATTGTCGTGTCTATTTAATTAGAACTGCCTTTCGCGACCTCCCCATAGCCGTCCAGGGCCGTCCGTATCCAGTTCGTATCCTGACATATCCTGCCGGTATCCTGTGCTAACTAATGACACTTGTGGGCCGCACAAAAGGCGCTAATCTAAGTTTTACGTGTTCGGCGTTTACGCTTTTTTATGCTTCACAAAAAACTTGAGGCTCAAATCAAAATATAGAGGGTATCTATGGGTGTCTTGAGACACTATCTAGTTTTGTTTATTTTTTAAAATAATTAATAAAAAAAATTTAGATTAAATATGAAAGTATTAAGCTTACAAAATAGTGTCTCAAGTGCCTTAAGTTTTTCATTTTAATGTGATTTGTTTCGTCACAAAAGTAGGTATCTGATTAGAGACTTCGTCACTGAAACTTTATAATATTTTAAAATTTATATTAAAATATTTAAATAAAAATTGAGGAGTAAGCGTCTTCTAAGATCCTATTTAAATGTTTTATATTTTAAGTTTTAAAGCGATTTTCATTCTATTAGACCCATTCGTCACTAAAATTTTAGCTTTTGAGGAGGATTTTCAGTTGTATTCTTTTTATATTATTTTAATTCCAATAAGTTATTATTTTAAAATATTTTTAAGCCCAAAAAACCTTCAAAAAGTCAAATATTTTTAGGGCATCTCTCATTCGTCACCTTCCAAAAGCGTCTTGGCCCTTTCTTGGGCCAAGTTTGGAGGCCTATCTGGGCCATCTAGTGGTGATTATGAGATTTCCCAGCCAGTGGCCAAAATGTGTTCTCTTTGTACTGTAATTTGTATTGAAATGAGCCCCGGGCAGGCAAACATACTTATGTGTGCGGCCAGCCGCCTGGCTGCATTTTGTTAAAAGGTGACAATTAATTTGTCAATAATGGAAATTGTCACCAGGGGCTGGCTGGCCATCGAACAGGGGTGGCTTAACACAAATATATATATATTCTATGATATATATATACGTTTTTGGTATAAAATACCCCTACAGGTGCTTGGAAGCTATCGTGCTGGTGGCTCGTTTTTGGTTTCTAGTTGAACAAATGATATATCGCCCGGCTGACGGAGCTTGGTAATTTTAATTATTTTGTCATTTGTATAAATTAAAGTGTGTGCCTGAGCCCCCGTTGGCCGTCAAGGGGTTAAGCCTGGCACTGGCACTGGCGCTTTATTGATTAATGATTATTGGAACCCCTTTTCGGCCGACTGGCGTGACAACTCAATCAAAAAATTGCTCTTTTATGGGATTCCTTAAAATTTACATTTACATTTCTATTTGATATTTGATATTTGATCGAAGCCTTCAATTAAATAGAAGGCCTGGGAAAGTTTTCAGGCCTAATTGGCTTTACCCCTTTGGGCTCTTACCCTTTTTTTTTTGAGGTTTTATTAAATGGGTTTATTAAATGTACCATTTGGTGGGAAATTATAATTATTAATTATTTAAATTATTGAATTTTTTATACTTAGCTTGGCCTCTTTCCTCCCATCCTACCTTGAGGCGCTGCAGCATAATGTACGGCTGGGAATCAAGGGATTTTTGTGCTTAGATAAGACTTGAAGCTTTAAAGGGAATTATATCTTAAAATATAAATTAGCTGATTCTTTTCCACCTTTCTCAAACTTCCTTTCATTTTCCAAAATAATTAAAATCTCCCTTTTTGTGTTTCAAGTTTGTGCGCCCTCGCATATTAATATTTTTCATACAAACTCATTAAGGACAGACTCCCCGGCTAATGGGAAATTTATATATATATTTTGGCCGAAAAGAATTCCCAGGAATTTTTCACTCCACTCTCAGGGATCTGAGCTGTGAGCCGAAAGGAAGTCAAGAAACATATTCCAACTGGAAGAAAAATACAACAAAAATGGCGATAGAAATCGTGATACAATCACGTCTAGACTTTTACGAGTTGCGCCTACAAAGCACAGCAACAACAAAAATTATAAAACTGCTAAACATTTTGTTGTTTCTGTATTTTAGAGAGACGGTTACTGCAGCTTGTCCGGACTTTTAGTTGGCAGGTCAAACGGGTAACGTCAAAAAGCCAAAAAGTCTGCAAAAAAAAATAAAAGAAACCAAAAGCCAACAATAAAAGCAGAAACGGCTCTTGGCCATGGACTTGAGACATTCTGTGAGCCAAGAGAATCTCTTTTTGGTCTCCTCCGGTCTTT
The DNA here is from genome assembly GCA_035047585.1 of Drosophila monieri. Taxonomy (NCBI): domain Eukaryota; kingdom Metazoa; phylum Arthropoda; class Insecta; order Diptera; family Drosophilidae; genus Drosophila; species Drosophila monieri. The sequence goes on along the minus strand of JAWNPJ010000061.1, from coordinate 3,928,798 downwards.
AATTTTTTTTATTTTTTTTTTCCTTTTGCAGAAACTTAGAAACTTGCGCCGGCAGCTGAAGATGCCAAAATCCAAAAAGGGGATTGGGTTTAAAGTTGGACTTGGTCTTGGTCTTGGACTTGGACTTGGGTACTGGGTACTGGGGACTGGAGGGTCGAAAAAAAAGAATAAAGAGTGGCAGGGATGACGGCGAATGGCAGGGAACGTCTGCGGCTAATTACAGCCTGCCACAAACAACAAAAATAACAGCAACAACAGTGACAGCAACAAGCCAAAGAAATGATATATTTAAGTTGCTGCTTTATTTGCATTTCTTCCAACATCCCAAGCCTATTTTTCTTTTTTTTTTTTTTTACAGATTTTTAATGTACTCTCATTTGCATAAGAATGTCTAAAAAAAAATGGCCTTAAGCCTTAAGGGGGGTATTAAATAATTTATAAATTATTTCATAAGAACTAAGACTTTAAGAGATATTTTTCCCTTCTTAGTCTTAAGTCTTAAGTCTTAAGTCTTAAACCCTAAAACTTGATCTCTTTTTGGCATTAATATTTATGATTTATAAATAGAGCTTTGATTTTTTAATTAAAGCTAGTTCCTTGAATCAAAACCCATCAGGAGCCACCAATAATTCCATTTCTCCCAACCCTCATCAAATGATCAAATTTTCACCAAAAAAACAAAACAAAAATCGCGAAATAATATTCTCAGGGCTCTTTGATCATTATCATTATTAGGTTCATCATTATGATGATGATGATGATCTGAATCCCTAAAAGTCGATCAATTTTGTTGGATCGTAGGTGGCTAACACTCATATATGTATATTGTAGGATCGAGGTTCGTTACAGTTTCCCAAAATTTCATTCTCTCCTCATTTTGTATTTTTGGCTTTGTACTTTGCCGCATTTTTTGAATTGGTTTCTTTTTCTTTTCGGGGTTTTCGGCTTTCAAAATAGTGATTTTTTCTCATCCTCCTTTTGGGCCAAGCCAGCCAAGCCAGCCAGCCAAGCCAGCCAGCCAGCCAGGTCTTTTGTATTTATTTTGTTAGCCCTGTCCGGAGTCGGGACTTGGACTTCAACTTCGACACTTTAACTGCCCGGGCCGGCTCTTTGTTTGGTTAATTATGCGCCGGTGCCTAAAGTGGCGCCACCACAGCCCCCCTTCCCTTTGATTCGGCAAATCCCGCTCTAAAAAACCATCTATAGTCGCCAGGGAATTGTGTTATATTAATTTCCCTCGGGTTCCATTAATCGATTTTCACTCGGAATGAGCGCCGTGGCCGACGGGCGGCACCCTCTCGACCCCAAATCAATTATAATTAAATCTAAACCATATTTTCCCAACGATTTTGGAGTCGTAATTGTTTCTTGTGTTGGCTTACATTTTAAATCGAATCTATAATGAATCTTTATCGTAAATAATTCCTAATTAATCATTTTCACTAAAAAATATCATCTTGCTCTTAAATTTGAGTTTTATATTTTATAATTAGTCTGAAATATTTTTTACACTTGTATTTTAAGTTTGGTTTTGGTTTAAAAATATTTAAAACCTCCAAAAGCCTTTCTAGTCTATACTTTAGCTTTATATCTTTGGTCTTATATCATTTTTTTAATTAATTTTATTAATTTTTAAGTTTCAAATTATTCAAAAATTTTAATTTCTTTTTATTTTTAAATTAAATAAATGTTTAAGAATTGCAAACTTATGAAATAGTAACTATTTCTAACTAAAGTGTCACTAAAAGTGCTAAATTTTTGTTAGAAATTTGCGAATTTTAATAAGACTACATAAATAGCCTTAAAAATAAATATAATTTGTACAAAAAACAACCCACAACTTGATTTTTTAGATAAAGTTTATAACATTTAAGATTAAGCTTTAATTTTCTTCAAAAACTTTTCAAAACTTTTCTCAAAATTATCCTTTTTTTTGAGAGTTTTGGCCAACCTTAATCCTTTTTATTAAAACCAAAACTGTTCCCTAACTAACCCAGAAAATCTTACGCCCCTCCATAGGCCTTGGAGACTGTCTTCCCCCCGCCCCAGACAACCCCCCCTCCCGTAACCCTTTTTTTCTTCTTCAATTGCACCTGTAGGCCGGCAGACAGACCATTTGTTTTGAGAGAAGACTCTGCTCCGTTTTCGAAACTTGACGTTGGCCATATCCTTGAGAGACTCGGTGATATATGTGGATCTGGAAATTCCGAGTATTTTTTGGTGCAATAACAACAACAACAACAACAACAACAAGAAGAAGAAGAGCATCAGAAACAGTAACAGAAAGCCAGAACCAAAGCACAGCCCCTTTTTTATTTAATACTTGCCCCTTTTTTTTTCCACCGAGAGTCTCAGAGTTCCTTGGATTTCATATATTTCTTGCTGGGTCACAAGAGGCATAATTATGGGTTAGGCCCGGCAATACGAGAAAAGGCAAAAAAAAGAGAAGAGAAGACAGAGTAACAGAAACTGGGAGCCTGGAAGAAGAACCTCAAAGAACCTCAACGAACCTCGGACATGGAAATCATTTATAAGAAAGATGGGCAAGTCGGGTTACCGAAGGGAGTTCTCAAACTTAATGTTGCCGGAGGATGGAAGCCAATGATGAATGATTTGTAGACAGTTGCCAGAGACGTAGAGTCCAGGACAAACAGGTGTCAAAGGGATGTCTGGATGGGCGATGGGCGATGGACGAAGGACGAGAGCGGCGGAGGAAAACATTTATTAGATTTTCTTCGGAGGCGTTGACCAAAAATTGGAGCAAGCCTACACCCCGACAAGCCTAGTTCAATTAATTTCATTACACAATTGCCTCGAGTCCTTGGCCGAAGGACGGCGGACTGCAGGTCCTTTCGGCTCCTTGAAACAATTTGTCATATCATTTGGCTGCAATGTCCCGGAGTTGGCCCGGAGAGGCCTAATTAAACGCAGCAGGAAAGTTTCGGGTGATAAATGATTGGTAGGCTGGTAGGTTGGTAGTCCTGGTAGTCCTTCTCGTCCTGGTACTCCTTGCTAGTCGGCTATGAATGAATCCAAAGCCTGAACTCGAAACCCCGACTGTGTAATTAGTGCAATTGCAATTCCTGAATGAATTCCCGGCTCCTTTTTTTTCGTCCTTTTTATGTTTTTTTTTTGCCGTGCAATTCCTTGGAATTGCAACCGAATTTTCGGTTCGTTTTCCAAATTAATGGAACGGCGTCCTTCAAAGAGCACCTGCTGGCTCGAGTCCTTTGAGTCCTTGCGGGTCAGCTGTCCACTTTAAGGCCTAATGATGTCAAATCTATGCGGGAGCCTAATTGTTTTTTTTTCATTCTCAAAAAAGTCTTAAAGTCTTGGAATCTTTGCCACTTTTTCTGGCATTTCTCTCCAACTTTCTGCACGCTTTCGGGCCAAATAGATTTGTCTTGGCCATCGCTCTGGCCGCCTTTCGGCCCTAACCGAACAATTTAATTAGTTTTGCGCCATTATTATGCATTAAAAATGTTTATCGCGTGGTTGGGCAAACGCTTTTCGCTCAACAAGACTCCGCTGGCTGTGTGTCGAGTGTGTGTGGGCAGCAGTTGAAAGAAATATCCATGCCCTGATCTGGTTTAACCCTTATAGGGTTAAGGGGGGTTACAAGGAGCTAAAAAAATACATTTTTTCTTCATCTTTAACTTCAAAAAGGGAAGATTTAATCACAAAACCTTAAAATCTAAAGATTAAAAAGCAAAAAACAATACAGCGGTACATTATATGGCAGCGTCTATAGGAAAATCATCTTCTTAGCTTATAATCTTAATTGTTCTTAGCTTTCCAATTAAAATATTTATAGTAAAAACTAGCAAAAGTCTTTAGAAATAAAATAAAAAGCAAATATTTATAATAAAGCTGTACATTAGGCGGCAGCGTCTAAGGGAAAATGATGTGAAAATTAATCAAATCGAAATAAAATATAGATTTTTGCTTAAAATTTATTTGTTTTTTTAGAGAAACTAATCCCTAAACCCTAACAACTAATTCTTGCTTTAAATGTTAAAACTCTTAAAAAAAAAACTTAAAAGAAATATTAATAAGGGTTAATCTTTGGCAAGTGCAGACTCTTTAGACTCTTTTGACTCTTTTTTTAGCCTCCTTTTTATTTTTATTTGAATTTATTTTTCCAGAGGTGGTACAGCGACAACGTTGGCGTTGAGCAGAACCAAACCTAAAGCCTAAGAAACGCAAAACAACGAAAAAAACCAAAACCAAAACCGACGAAAAAAAAACGAAAATAATTTACAAATTATGCGAATAAAATTTTTAATAATTCTCATGGCAACGTTAAATAAATGAGCGCCAAAGGAAGGAGGGCCGGGGAAGGCGAAATGCCTCCTTTTGGTTTGGTTTTTGGATCGCTCGCTCGCTCGGTCTGCCCCATGTCTGCAAAAAGTGGGTTGGCACAAAATCTTCAACGCGTCGGTATCTCAGACCCGTGGGCATCGCTATATATATATATTTTTTTTTTTTTGTAAAAAATAAGTGAGCTAGAAAGAGTGGGGAGTAGCGGAGATAGAAAGAGATAGGAAGCGAGGCGCTGCCATAACACAAAAAGCACAAAAGTCAAAGTCGTCAAGTCGTCGGAGGTTAAAGATGCAGATGCCAGGAATCGAGGATTGTGGATTGTGGATTGGGGCAGGTGATGCCCCAACCTCCTATTCTTTTTATTTATTTTTTTTTTTTTGAGATAATTTAGAGTTTTTTTTGGATGCTCTTTTGCCTAAAAAAGAAAGACATTTTTTAGGTAGATTTTCAGTTAAAGCCCAGGTTCGACTACGCTTGAAGTAGTTTACTTTTTTAATATTTATTTAATTTATTTAATTTAATTTTCCTAAAGAGTATCTTAGACTTCGATTTGTTTCTCTGACTTTTTCGCTTTTTTAGCTTATTTTTCCCTCAATTTCTTTTCGGTCGGCATTATTCGTTTTGAAGTTTTATTTTTGCTTCGCTTTTTTCCACAATTTTTTCTCCTTTTTTTATGTTTTTATTTTTTTTTTTTTTTGTTTTTTGGTTTATTTGACTTTCGCAGCATCACGAAAATTTAGCATAGCCAATGGGGTTGGATGCCAAGAGCGCATTTGACATGGAAATTTCACTTGGCAGAGTTTCAAGTTTCACAAAAAAATAAAATGACAGAAAAAGGAGAAAAAATCGAAAACTATGAAGAGGAAAAATATGAAAAGCGCTGCTGAGACATAAAAAATAAATTATTTAATTTATTTAGACAGTTTTTTAATGATTATTTTTTGGATAGTCGAAAAAAAAAATAGTTGACTTTTTGGGAGAGTTCGAACTCGAACTTCTAGCTTCTTGGGAGAGTGTGAGATGTGGAAAAGGGTTTTTTTCTTAATTTCTATGACAAAGTAACTCTGAAAAGTGACTTTTCTAGTAATATTTATTTTTGTTTTTTAATTATTTTATTTGAAAGACTCTTAATTATTGCCAAAACTTAAAAACATGCCTATTAATGATATTTTTAGGCCTTTTACTCTTTAAAAACTGATACCTTTTCTTTTTCTTTCATTTTTTTTGTTTTTTTTTGGTTTGAAAATTATGAGTATGCTTTTCTTCAAACTTCATCTATAATTATACAGTTTTGGAAATCTGTTGCGGATCGTTTGGTTCCTCTTCTCCCCAATCGACATGCAAATTAATCAGAGAGGCTGACTGAGTGGTCTAGGCCGGGCTTGAATGATTTGTTCGGGCCAATTAATTAGTCGGCCGCTAATGAAAATCAATTTGCGCAAAGGCCCCGAACCAGGTGATTATATTATATCTCTTTTCGAGTCACTTTTGATGGGAAACTGTAAGCTTTAAAAACTGTTTTTTGTTTAAAGGAGAGCAGGGGGCTGTCCATTTTGTAGAACAAGTCCATGGCGAGTGTCAACAAAGGGCAGCTCTTTCTTCTGATGCCCCGTTTCAGTGTCTCTTTTTTTTTTTAATTAGCTGCTGTGACATTTTTATGAGCTGACAAAACGAGGTAGATCCACCGCCCCCCGTTTTCCCTTTTGTGCGTTTGGTCTATCTTTTTTTTTTTTGTATTTTTTTTTGGATTGTTTTCTAGGCCCAGTCCCTGGGACAGGCCGGAGAGTTTGCTGACAGCGCAATAAAAACTAATTGAGTGGCAGTCAAAGGCAGTCCCCCCCTTATGCCACCCCCTGCCCCCCTTTCGGTAAACACCCCTTTTTGTTGCTTTGCTTATGCTTTTGGTGTTGTTTGTTTATTGCACATTGACGGTGTTGCCTTCGGCCCCCTTCCCGCCCTCCCCTTTTTTTTAGCCACCCACACCCAGCCAGCACCACCACCACCCCCCCTCTTGTTGTTGCTGGGCCACGCCTTTTTTGCGTTAATTTCAATCGAGAGGCGAGGAGCTAACTGCAATTCCAAGAGCTATTTCCTTCCATATATTCCTTTATTTTTCTCTCTGTTTCCTTTTTTTTTGTTTTTTTTTTGTCATTGTCATCAGCAAACATTTCTCGTTGTTGCGTTATTTGATTTTCTTCTTGTTTTTTTTTTATATAGCTCCCCCCTTTTTTTATCCAAACACCCACCCCTTTGCGGGGCCCCCGTTTTTATTGGAACTTCATTAAATGTTTCCCTTTGTCGTTGGAAAAACAAGCTACAAAAAAAGACAAAAAAATGAGGAAAAAAATACTAGAAGGGCTTGGAAAAAATGGGAAATTTCCATATCCCGACCACGCCCCATTTGGATTGCGAGGCTATGAAAACAAAAGGCTAAAGGATAAACAAGACGCTAAGCGTACAACACGGCGGATGCGTAATCTGGTTAATGAATTTCTTTAAATTTTAAATAAAAAATGTATAAAAAATATTACAAAATTTACATAAAATATTTATTTATCCAAAATATTATTTATTTAACTTTCTCTTAGCCTATTTTAACTAAAAGAGTTAATATTACTATTTAGCCGTACATTGTGTGGCAGCATTTTTAAAGAAAAATATGTTTATTTTATAAAAAATAACTCTAATCAAAATATTTAAGAAAACCCTTCAAGAAATCCCATTTATGACTCATATTTCAACTTTTATTCCTCAACTCTGATTGCAATTCTATAAAAAAAATTTGCCATTTTTGTGGCATTTCCTTCATTTTTTTGTGTCGCTTTTTTTTTGCGCATTTTTAAGACCTCTTCCAGATCGTATGACAAGATAATGCCCAAGATATATGCGCCTTGTCAGACAAAAAAAGAAAAAAGAAAAGGAAAATGAAAAAAAGAAGAGAAAAAGAAAAATAAAATTTATTAATTCACAATAATAAATTGTTTTGTGTCTCTCGCTTTTCGATTTGTATCGAACGATAATTACAGGTTGTATGCGGGACTGTAAGAAGAAAAATGTTTCGCTCCCTGGCATATCCAGTATCCGCACAGTATCCACACACTATTTCCAGTATTCCCAGTCCCAGTCCCAGTCCCAGTCCCAAGACCAATTCGCGCTCCTTTCCTTCCCCCAAACCACATATATTTCTTTTTTATGAACGTTTTTTGTGTTTTTCTGTAATTAATTGTGTGGACGCGCCAAAAAAAAACAAAAATGGAAAATACAAAAAGCAGAAATTACTTGAAGTAGAGAAGCTAAAAAAAATAAAAGACTCGTTTTACTTTAACAATTTCCATTAGTTTTCTCTGACATTTCCAAGCTACCGTTTAAAAAAGGATTTGGATTTGAAAAAAAAGGAATTTTTTAAGATTTAGGCTTTAAAGAGTTTATTTTTAGTTTTTAGATTTATATTACATTTTAAGTAAGAAGTTTCTTGGAAGAATATTACAAAGTTTAAGTATTTTTTAGGTAAAAATTGAGTAATTATTTATTTTAAATAAAATAAGATTTAAAATAAAAATTAAAAATATTATTTTTAGACAACAGAAGGCCTTATTGTTATGTAAAGCCTAAAAACTATTTATTTTTACTACTACTACTTAGTTTTTACATAAAAAAATTGCTTTTTTTAAACAATTTTTTAAACAAAACCCCACCATTTAGTTCCCTTTTTTTATCCCTCACTGAATAAAATATTCAACTGAATCGCAATGACATTTTGCTTTCAATTAATCGCTCAATTTCTCTCTCTATAATTATTTAGCAATTAAGCAATTAAAATGTTTTATTTGCAATAAATAAAAAGAGAGAGAGAAGGCGCATGAGAATGAGAAGGAGAGGGAGTGTCAAAAGCGGTAGCCCTATACAAAGCTTTAGTATATATTTTTTGAATTAAACGCGTGTTGCATTTTAGTCTAATTATGATAATTTTCAAGCCATGAACGCCCCGGGACTGCAATCGATCAATTATACGAAAAGCCCTCTCTGGTGGCGCCCTCTGTGGCGCAAAAAAAAAGAAAACAATTTGCAAATTCGACATTTCGTCAACATGCTGCTGAACATCTCATCAAAACAATATAAAAATAATAAATAACAATAATTAAGTGCAATGAAGCCAGCAACCAGCAGCCAGAAGACGACCAACAATCAGGCGTCGGCACTTGGCACGCAGCTCTGCTATTGCTGGCTCTTTCTCTCCGCCTATGCCCGTCTCTGTCGCGCCGAGATTCTCCTGTTGGCACCCTCTTCCAGTTAAACACAGGTTTTGGATCAAAAAATGCTCTCACAAAAAAAAAAAGAAGAAGTAAAGGATGGAAAAAGTTCGTATACTTGGAGGAGAAGAAAGGGCCAGTCTTCGGGTGGAGAATCTGTAGAAGAATCGGTAGTGGAAGGACTCAGAAGCTCAGGAAGCAGGAGAATCAGGAGGAGTAGCGTGTAATCAAGGTAGGTAGTCATTATATGGTAGGTTGGGGCCTTACCCTGGAATTTATGTATAGTTTTGTACAATATGTTGGCGTTGATTGCGCATTTCTCCCCCGTATTCTTCAAGCTTGGGCTACAACAACAACAATAACAACAACAACAATAACAACTAGCAATTGCCAAGTTTGGTTGCACTCTGATAGCTCTATTAAAAAAATAAAACACCCACAGATTAAAGCCATCTAATGCAATCACTTACAAGTCAAAAAGTTAAAGACTTCAGGTTGTCTTTGATAGTTTTGGGCCAAGGAGTCTCATAGGTCTCATAAGACTAAGGTCAAGGGGTCTAAGGAGGTTCAAAATTAATAATACTAAGACTCATTAAGGATATATTTAGGAGAGGGACTAAAAAGAAAGCATTTAGGAAGTAACTCCCTTACTCTTCCGAAGATACTTTTTCCATCAAGTCTTTATAGGAGTCTTCCTCATAGAGTATCGAAGTTTAAGATTAATATAGATCTATATCTATTAACCTATAGATCTATAGATCTATAAATGATATCTATACATGATCAATTTATACAAAATACTAAGATATATCCTCTTTCAGGATCTATTTATGAGAAGAATTAAAGAAGACATCATTTAAGTTATAATTTCTTCGCTCAAAGATACTTTTTCAAATTTAGGATAAAAGTAATACTGGCTTCTCATATAATATCCTCTATTAACCCATAGATCTATAGATGGGTCTATGAGTGATCTGTATATGATAAAAAAATATTAAGCCTCTTTTAGGATCTATTTATGAGAGTTTTATAGCCCTTATTGCCTCTAAAGAGATTTAAAATTTAGAATAAAGATAATACCATATAATATCCTCTATTAACCCATAGATCTAAAGATGGATCTATATATGATCAGTTTAAAAATACTAAGCCTCTTTTTTAGGATCTATTTATGAGAGGGATTTAAAAAGGAAGCATTTAGGAAACAGTTTCTTCCCTTAAAGATACTTCCTCCATCAAGTCCCTATAACCTCATAGAGTTTCCAACTTTAAGACAAAAGTAATACCTATTTCCCATATAATAGCCTCTATAAACCCATAGATCTTCAGATGGATCCATATATATTAAATACTAAATAATATTAAGCACCTTTCAAGACCTATTTAAAAAAAAATCATTTAGGAAATAGTGTCTCCTACTTCCTCCATCGAGTCCTTATAACCCATATATGAGCTTCAAAACTTAGAACAAAGCTAACACCATCTCGTATCATATAATATCCTCTCTTATCCTTAAATATAACCTTAAAAAAAAGCCCACTGCTCTTTACATTTCAATTGGCAGAGCAATTTGGACAGGAAAGTGTCTGCGAATACCCCGGGGGGCCCTTCAACTCTGAGGGGGAGCGAGGATCGGGAAGCGATGTGCTGCTCTGGAGGAGAAGTGCTGCCAGGATGCGTGCTGGCTAATTTGGGGACTAATTATTGTTATTAAATGGGTATCGGGCCGAGGCTCGATCTGACAGAGGTGATGAGTGATATCAATAAGTTTTCTCTGCTGATCGATTTGCTTCCGGCATCTGTGTGTCCGTAACTTAGCGTTCCTCCCTCTGCTGAACGGACAGACAGGCGGACAGGCAGATCGATGATTTGGGGTTTCTTTTTGTTATTTTTTTGTTTTTTTTTGTTTTATGAGAAAGAGTTTCCCTTTGGTTGGACACTTAACGGCTACCGTGTGTCAGGATAAGAAGCGCCTAGCGTGCTTTTTCCTGTCGCCTTGGGGCTTCCGACTCTATATATGTATAGGGAAGTATATATATATAGGGATAGAAAGGGGTTACAGGGGCGGGGGTTTGTCAGGGGTTTAGTGTGTCTGGTGTGGCTGTTGCTGTTGCTGTTTCTGTTGCTTTTTGTTGTCTCGAACGCAGCTCGGACGTCTACGACCCACTTCAAAGTGATTTACGATTCTGGGCCACGCCCTCGCCTAGCAATTTAGAGGAACGAACTTGGAGTCCCCCCTGCACCACCGCCTCTGGGAGAGCTCTGTTTTGACGCATAACTTGTACTTTTACCCATTGGCGAGCAAACAACCAAAGCCACAACCACAAAACGCTTTTCCCAACAACATTTGTATTCGCATTCATGAGGGGTTTTGCAGTTCTCTCTCTTTCTCCTTTTTTTCTACACTTTTTTTGGGGGTACTACCACTTGGGTGTCGTGTCGTTGCCCCCCTTTTTTTCCTCCATTCGGACTGTCGGGATTTGGCTGAATCGTATTTTGATATCCGTAAAATAGCCTCGAGTGCATAGTTGCCTCCCCGGCTTGGTTCCATTCCAATGAAATCCATTCCAGTTTCTGGCCGAAAAGTCAACCACCAAATAAATAGTCGATTTCACTAATGGAGTTGCCTTTCCCCCAACAATTTCTTTAGTTTCTGCAGTTTTTGTGATTAAGAAAAGTATGTTTTGGCTTAAAGAGAATCATTTCAAAGGGAACTCACCAAGACCAATATTTAGGGATGGCTTTCGGTTTTATTTTTAAAGTAATTCTTGATTGTTGAAGATTTGAAGAGAAGACTGCAAGAGAAGAAGGTGTTGTGGGATTAAAAATGATTGAAAAATATTATTTAAACTTAATAGCTATTCTTATTCACTAAATAATACATTTTATTAAAACTTTTAAAGCTTTAAAAGTGCATTTTTCAACAAATAACATTTTTCTTATCGATATTTATCGATTTTTGTACATGGTTTGTTTCGATAAGTTATTGATTATCGCGATTAAATAAATTTTATTCAAAGGGAACTTACCAAGACCAATATTTAGAGATGGCTTTCGGTTTTATTTTTGAAGTAATTCTTGATTGTTGAAGATTTGAAGAGAAGACTGCAAGGGAAGAAGGTGTTTTTGGGGATATTTGGGATTAAAAATGATTAAAAATGATTAAAAAATATTATTTAAACTTAATAGCTATTCTTATTCACTAAATAATACATTTTATTAAAACTTGTAAAGCTTTAAAAGTGCATTTTTCAACAAATAACATTTTTCTTATCGATATTTATCGATTGTTGTACATGGTTTGTTTCGATAAGTTATCGATTATCGCGATTATATAAATTTTATTCAAAGAAAAACATTATTTACTTGATTTTAATTATTTTTTGACTTAAAATAACTATTTCCAATAGAAACCCAAAACTTAGACCCACAATTCCCGCAAAAATGTTAAATTAAAAAGAAAAAAATGTGAAGTTCCTTGTTTAATTACTAATATTAATTTGGCTTCATTCTTTTGCCATAAATCAAGTGGCTGTGGCAACTGCCACTAATTGTCTTGCCTCCGATTATATCATCGTTCGATGCGATACCATTCCCATCCCCATCCGATCCGAATCGAAAGCATTATGCTAATCGCTTTCCGAAATGAGTCAGTCGCCGCTTAATTGAGATATATCGTTTAGTTATTTTTTTCTTCTATTTTTTGGCAAAAAGAAAAACTAATTTGATGAAAATCGACACATTTTGAGGAACTCTTAGCCTTGTTTTTTTTTTTTGGGAAATTTAATTAAAAAGCCAAAAGTCGAATAAAAAGTACAATTAAAAATAGAATTTTTAATGAAATGCGCATGAAAGTCGGTGCAAAGTGAGGGCGTGGCCACCTCAGCGAGTGTGGGTGTCCTTTTTGGAGGTCCTTAAACCTAAGGCCTTGACGCAAATTGCAAAATGGTTTAATTAAGCGCAGAAAGTCCCGAATGGCTGACAATAAGAGTGTCATTATAATTGTTGACAGGCACAATGAAGGAAAGTGCAAATCATCGCCAGGACCTTGCCTCGAGGACTCTGCTCTGGCAACGCCCTAACTGAACTTTGTAAAATTACCATCCACAGTGGAAGGGAGATGGCACCAATGGGGCGGGGGGGTGACAGAGAAGGCTGACAATTTCGTGCAGTGCGTGCAGGGAATTAATGAAATCGTAAATAAAGTCCTGCCCCGCCAGCCAAAGACACAAGCTTACAGAAGGTCCTTGATTGGGAAACAGTTGGGGAAATATTTCAATTTTAAAGGGGAATTTTTTAACTAATAATTACTTAAAAAATAAATATAAAAAGGAATAAGATTAAGGGGAGTTTGAGAGCTAAAAGGTTCGAACTTCTTAGTTTTTTTTTCGATAGTTTGCAGATAGTTTCTTTCGATAAATTATCGATAAACACGATTATTCTTATGTTAAGAAGTTTCTTAATAGATTTTCTATCTAGGCTCTATATAAATCTATTTTTAACCTTTAAATTAATTTTTTAAATTATAAAATATTTTTTTTTTAATATTTCATATTTTTTTACATTCCTTGGCGTTATATGGTAACTATATAGCAACTTATCGATCTATTTACCTCAAAACCCCACTTATTTCGTGGACCTAGTCCCCCCCCTTGCCAATCACCACTGTACCCCCCCCTCAGCACACCCGCCCCTGTATGTGGCATGTGTGTATCGACTTGATGTGAGGCAATCAGGGCCACTCAAAAAGGCAACAATGCCACCCACACCTCTAGCTGGGTGGTGGTGGGAGGTGGGGTAGCCGGTAAAATGCGTGCCAGACCACCCTCTGAGCGTGAGAGAGAGCGAGAGATGGTGCGATAGAGAGAGAGAGAGAGCTATGGGGGAAGGCCGCCATAAGAGAGAGAAAGATAAAGCGCCGAAAGCTGATTCGCCCACGCAAGTCTCGACGCTCTCGGAGGAGGCAAGTCCCAGGGTGTGGGGGGTGGCAGGGTGGCAGGTAGGACCACTGGGGGGAGAGGAGGGGTTGTAGGGACCAAAATGAGTTATCAGTTATCAGTTCGGGCCGGCTGATGAAGACCAGACCGCAAAATTTCATGGCCTGTCGGTTCTAGTTTGGCCTTGCCCTCCAGCCCACCAGCCCCCTGCCCCGGTTTTGTCTTCTTCATCTGCAACACCCACAGGCACACCCACTCCCACGCCCACCACCCACCAGCCACCCCCGCGTAATGTGTTGCATTTGTCCTGCAGCAGTGTCGTGAGTTTCCAGTCTGCGGTCGCCGCCGAAAACTAGAAATGGCCCTAGTTTCTAAAGGCACTGAGAGAAATTCTAGGGTGCCTTTAGATATTATTATTTTTTAATTATTTAAAGGATTAAAAATATGAAATATATTTATTTTTTTCCTAATTAATTTGTATTTAATTATAATTAATTTTTGTTTCAGTGCATTGTGGCAGCCTTCCTCTGGCCTCTGGACTTGTGCAGGGCACACTTCCATGCCACCGCCACTTCGACAGTCCGCTGGTGGACTTTTCAGCTTTTCTGTTTCGGGCGGTTTCAGGGGCTGGCATTTTCGGCTGCCTGGGCGTTTTGTTTGCATAATCCCGGGCCGGCGGAGGGAGGAGGGAAAGTGCTGCCAGCTGGCCGGGGGGATGAGGCGGTGGGGTGTGGTTCAATTAGCCGACCTCCTCGCCCCTCCGCCCGGGCCACACCCGCTCTCAGCTGCAGTCCGGAGACCACAGCTTCCAGCTGTGGGAGGCACGGGCTCACATCGAAGGGGAGGGGTGGTCGGACTCACCTGGCGATTTTCCACGCCCCTCCTAGCTCCTCCCTGCTCCTTAGCCTTCTTGAGTCTAATTATTTTATTTTTATTGGCTTTAATTTTGATTTTTAAATTAAATTTGAGGAGAGCACGGTGGGGGGTCTATTTTTTGAGCAAATGTTTTTTTTAAGACATTTTTAAGACGGTTTGGGATTAATTCTTATAGTTTAAGGACACCTTTTTGGTTTATTTCCTAAAAAAAAAATACAAATATATAGCTTCTAAATTTTTAAAAATTAAATATAATATTTTAGCTTCAATATTCTATAGCTTTGACTAATATTTAATTAAAATTAAAGACTTAAAAACCAACAAAACAATGTTAAAATTTAAGATATTCTTGATTATAAACTGTATTTGGCCTAAAAAATAATTATTAATAATTTTTAAGCACAACCAGAATACTAAAAAGTTTATATACAATTTTTAGTTTTACTTAATATTTTATATTTCAGATAATTTAAGTAAATTAAGCCAATTTTTAATACAAAGCACAAATTATAATAATTTACAAATAATTTTCTAAAAACTAAATTCTTTTCTAAACTATCCTTAAACTATATTTCTTGTCATAATTTTTGTTTTAAAAAATAAAAGAATAAAAGCTTCTACAATTCCAACTCTAAATAATTAATTTAAGAATTAAGAGCCACCACAAAAGCTTCATAAAGGATCAGTTAGAGAAAGAAAATAATTAAAAATGCAGGACAACCTAGCAGCCACTGCCCCCTTGTCCTTTTCGTCCTTTTAATAGTTTTTGTTTTCAGTTTCAGTTTTCAGTTAAAGTCCCGATGACTGCCAGCGATAAGGCTTGGGGACTGGAAATGGAAAACAATTTGTCATTTTAGCGATGGAGAGTGTAGACTTTTTTGTTATTCCTTAATTTTAGTTCTCTTTTATTTTTATTTTATTTTTTTGTTTATTTTTTTGTTTTTATTTTTTTTTTTTATAATCAGACCTAGCAGTTCCAAGAAAACAACATTTGGCGAACATTTAATCCAAACATGGCACAGGAAAAGCGAGGAAAACTGCCTGCTTTCCACACGCGATTTTCCACAGAGAGACAGAGAGAGGGAGAGAGCAAGTAGAGGGGAGAGAAAGAGAAAGGTGTCATGGGTAGGGGTAGGGGAGTGGGGGCTGAGAAAGAGATGGCAGCTCTGGCACGTGGCCATTGCCATCTCGCTCACACAGCGGCCATCGCTCTAATTATAGGTTAGGCGGCAAGAGCCGAGCCGCCGATTGGCTGATTTTCGGAATTTCGATGCCGTAGAGGGGGCCGTAACTCTGGGAAAACTGGTTTATCGCTCCAGCGAGTCGGGTTTTTATGAATGAAAAACCCACCACTGTCCCAGCCAGGGCACCCAAGGCAGAAATAGAGGAAAAAAAAAAAATTACAACCCAGAGTGCAGAGTCGAACCCCTGTGGCTTTGCTTGGTGGTGGTTTCGCGCCCCTTTGTGCTGTCACTACAGCTGTCTCTGTTGCTCTCGAGAGATAGTGGCTTTGAGTGGGTCAGGGTAGGGTATCTCTGGATCTCGTTCTCTCTGTTGTGCTCAGCTCTGCTATGGATGGCTGCGACGCAGCAGAAACTGCTGCTGCCGCGTCGACTGCTGCTGCTGCTGCCAAGAACTGGGGGCAAGCTTTTTGTTCGCCCGAAACAGTTGCAAGCCTTTGAACGATCAGCGACGACGGCGTTACTTTTGGCGCGGATACAGCAGCGACACTTTTTTTTGCGTTGGCCCTCGCAGGCGCCTCCTGTCACAACCGAAACCCAAAACCAACAAGCAAACAAACAAACAAACAGCCGAAAACCCAAAACAAACAAAAGCAAACAAACAAACAAAGAAAAGTCAAATGTTTGCAGTGATCAGCGCTATTTTTGGTTCGAAATTTAATTCATTTTTTGATCGCCTCAGTTCCATAGTCATTTCTTATAATTATCATTCATTTTTTTTTTCTAATCCACGAAAATCAAACCAAAGCAACAAGAAACAGTGACACTAGCCAATCGAAAGAAAATCATTAAAAAAAAAACATAAAAAATAAAAGATCAACCGACGGAAAGCAAAAAAGAGAAAAAAAGTGAAAGAAAAAGTGCAACACCGACGGACCAGATACAGTTGAAAAGATACAGATACATTGCAAGATACAAGATACAATCGCATCTGAGAGATACAGTTATGTTCGGGGCTAATCTAATCTAATCCATTTCTGTTGCCTATTTTGATTATTTTTTTTCATTGTGCCTGTGCCTGAGTGTGTGTGCGTGCGCCTGTGTGCCTGCCACTCCATGTCCCCCCTCTCTTTGTCTCCTCCTGTCCTTCAAGCAGTGTGTCCTTCAACACCGGTCTCCTGCACCAACAATAGTCAACACCACCAGCAGCAGCAGCAACCACAACAGCAACAACAACCACACCACCAACAACTATTCCAATTGTGAAAAAAAAAACAAAAGAAAAAAAAATACCAAAAGACAGCATCATTGTGCGCCTGAAATTGACAGTATCTACTGCAAATAATACTGCAACGGGTGCAGTAGCAGCACCAGCAACAACAACTGCAACAACTCTAGAAAGAAGAAGAAACATGCTTACGGACATGACTCCGACGGCCGGACAGCTGTACGGCTCTCAGATTCCGGCCATGGGCATGAACATCACAAACATTGCCACACACTTGCAGAAGCCACAAGTTAATCCGGTAAGTAGTCAACCGAAAAAGATACAGTATCTCAGAGATGGGCTTCCAAGGGTTATGGGATCTATTTGGAGAAACTCAAACATTTATTTCTTTAAATACTAGATCATAGTCTAGTTGAGGTTATACATCTTCATATTCTACAGATCTTCAGGAAGAGGGTCTGCAAGATATAGACAAAGATATAGCCAAAAATATAGCCAAAGATATAGACAAAGATATAGACAAAGATATAGACCAACCTATAGATTTTAAAATAATTTAGTAACATGACTTCTGAGGCTGAAAACTATCAGGTTTAGAGTTGGATCTCTCCAGATATCTCCAGAGAAACTTGAAATAAAAGATATGGGAAACTAGTCTCCTAGGTTATAGCTACTAGATACTATCAAAAAATCTTAGAAGAATTGACTAAAACATATAGTATCTATAGTTCATACTAACTATATTGAAATACTATGGGTTCAACCCTTTATTTTCCATTAGATGATCCATCAGGAAGGCTTCTATGACACAAACTTCAGCAAACTATTTACTTCTAACTATAGATATAGTCAGTTACTAAACTATACTATCTATCTATAGATAGAATATACTAAAATATACTAAAATATACTAAGCTATCTATACTTTTGAGTATATCTCACTATCCATCACCAACTCTCACTCAATAAAATGAAAAAATTCAAAAACTATCTCAGCAGTTTCAAAAATATCTACAGAAGTCTCATGGCAAGTTTATGAGTGTATCTAGGCATGGAATATACTTCTTTTTAATGAAATCGAGGCAGTTGTTCAAAAAAGCTATATCTGTACCATAGGAAACTATAGAAACTGAGATATATGAAGTAAGAAGTGAGATACATGATCCCTTTTAGGAAAACTAGATCTCGAAAGCAATCTTATTGGCAACCAACCTCTATGTCTTTGTTTCTCAGTAATACTATTTAAAACTATAGTATTACTAATATAATATAGTACTACTCTACTACTAGTAATACTATTTCCAAGCCAACACTCCCGATTTTAATGTTTTTACTATTTTTTTGTTCTAAAAAAGTGATGCAACTGGATTACCTCACTATTGGCCTGAAATTTGTGTTTCATAAATAACAGTTCGAAAGGATGATCTCAACAGATTACATCACCAAGAGAGCTGAAACTTTAGTTTTAAATAAAATACAAGCATTATACTTTCCTTAAAAAAACAATCTATAGGGCAAGGAATATATCTTTTGGGAAAACCAAGATACTTCCCAACATATGGCTTCGAAAACCCATTTGTTAGCCAGAACCTGTCAACGGGAAAGTATCCCACAGATACTTGCCTTCTGTTTGTTCGCTGTGTGTCAGGAGTATCTGACAAATCAACCACTTACACGGCATTAGCAGCGACAATAAATGGCAATAAACAAACAATGACAACAACAATCGAGAGCGCCGCTAGACGCCGCGAATCTAGATACATTCCATGGTTCCGCATCCCAGGGATACAAGGCAGGCAGGCAGCCAGTAGCGCCGGGCCCGCACACCTTTTGTCAGTCGCTCAGCTGGAATTCTTTTGTCTAATGATTGAGAGTATCTTTGAAGTTGGTGGGAGCGGAGGTAGCGAGATACATAGATACTGGCGAATCGATTGGATGCGGCTCGTTCGCTGTGCAAACGAATTTCACGGCTACACGGCTTAGCAGATACGCAGGCCGCAGAGCTACATACTGCCAGATACTGCCTTCTTTTTTTTTTTTATTTTTTTTGGAAATGAAATCAATTATTTAGGCTCACTTGAGGTGTGAAGCTAACGATGGAATCACTCCTGCCATTATCATCATTTCTACTTTTTTTTTGCCACAACTCCTTGACATAACGACGGAAGCAGACACTTAAAAAATAGTCTAAAATATTTAATATATTTTGATGATGTGTGGCCCGTTCGGCCAGCCTTTTGATCTTCTTCCGATCTTCCGAAACTAAGACAGATTTTCGCTAATGATGATTTCGCCTGCTTGGGGCACTTTGCTCTCGATTCCGATTCCAAAACTGATTATGCAAAACTATGGCGTTACGACATCCCAAACTACCAGGTGCTAACCTTTTGAAAGTGCCGATAATCTTGTATCTTTTTCTAGAAAGAGAGAAGTAGCTTGGGTTAGTGATAATATTTCAAATAAAACCTAAAACTTAGTACTTAAAGATTAAATATTTAAAGTAACAAGTTTTTATTTAAGGTTTATGGTGGATTTATAGAAAAATTCATAGATCTACATAGATGTTGGAGATCTTTCAAGGAATTCTTTATGAAAAAAAAGGAAAAAAACTGAAAAAGTTTTAACCTTTAAAAGCCTACAAGACTTGTGTTTATAATTACTCCCTTTTTTTAATAGAAACCCCCTATTTTTTAGAGTGCACCTACTTTTTCTTAATTTGCAACTTCCTAGTTAGCTGGGAGTTGCAAGTCCCTCGTTGCATGATGGCGCACTTAATAGAGTCAGCAATGCCAGGCCCTGCAAGCCCCCAAATCCCTGTCCCCCCTTACTTTAGGCCATTTAAATCCCCCTACACCCTCCATCCCTCTAAAACAGCCGGCAAAGTGCAGACGCCACGCAATATGCGTGTGTGTGACCATAAAAAAAATGTTCTCCAAACCGCAGAAGACCAGAAAACTGGTCAGTCTTCAGGGGCTTCAGTGGCTTCAGTGGCCCATCTGCATATCGCAGAGAGGCACTGAGAAACGTTTATTAAAATTAATACCACATCAATCATTTAACAAACGCGCCTGTCGGCCAAGTTCAAAGCCACACCACTGTCGACTCGAAACTATGACTATGGGCCATGGGTCTATGGGCCATTCCATGCCCATATAAGGCAGATTATGTGGAGGAGCCCCCGGTCGGGGTGCCTGCTTAAGAAAGTTACACATGCGCATTGGTTTTAATTAAAAGCAAAAAAAAAAAAAAGCGTTTAAACGAGAAAACAAACCAAAAACATGCCCAGAACAGAAGAAAGATGATAAATTGCCCAGAAAACGACTCGAAATTAACATTTTTTTTGATCCAAACAGATCAGAGAAAAGCTCTGGAGGGATATAGTATATCGAAAGTCGCTGTTAAATTATTGAAAATCATGCAGCGATCTTTCGACGGTTTCCCATGAAGCCCGACTCCGAGCCAGAGCCCGACTCCAGGCCTCATTTGTTCACTGCTGCTGCTGCTGCTGCTGCTGCCACTGCCACAGCCTCGGCGGCATAATCAGCATAACAAAAGGAATTAAGCAATAAAATATTAATGAAAATACACTTCTCCGCTCTTGCTCTCACAAAAGCGGCAGAAGATCGCCGCGTCATTGACTAATTTGTTTTATAATTTTTTTTCTCTTTTTTTTCTTTTCTGTTGGCCGCTGGAGAGGCGCCACAGATCTGGCCGGCGGGAGTCGCCAGCGGTAGCCGTGACAGGCGGTCCATAGGCCATATTACACTTGAACAAATTTTATACAATTTATAGTATTTTTTTTTTGTTTATGATTATCTTTAGCTTATGATTATCTTTACTTTTTCGACTTGACTTTTGGTTCCTTTTTGCAAGAAAGTTTATGCTTCCATGTCCGCGTGTCCGTTTGTCCGCGAATTTGCTTTTTAAACTTTCAAGTCTTGAGGATTCTTAGCAGAAGAAGTCTTTTTTAAGAAGAAGCATCCAAGAAAAAGTAGATTTTAGACTTCAATTCTGGTGATTGTTTAAAAAAAGGGCATATATGGATGTCCGCGTGTCCGTTTGTCCGCTAATTTGTTTTTTTTAGCCTTAGAGTCTAGAGGATTCTTAGTCTTAGAAGTCTTCTTTATGAAAAATCTTGTAGAAAAGTAGGTTTTAGACTTCAATTCTAGTTATGGTTTAAAAAAAATGTTATATTTGCTTGTCCGCATGTCCGTTTGTCCGCGAATTTGCTTTTTAAACTTTCAAGTCTTGAGGATTCTTAGTATGAGAAGTCTTTTTTAAGAAGAAGCCTCCAAGAATCTTATAAAAAAGTAGGTTTTAGACCTCAATTCTGGTGATTGTTTAAAAAAAAGGGCATATATGGATGTCCGCGTGTCCTCATGTCCGTTTGTCCGCTAATTTGTTTTTTTTTAGCCTTCAAGTCTAGAGGATTCTTGGTCCTAGAAGTCTTCTTTATGAAAAATCTTGTAGAAAAGTAGGTTTTAGACTTAAATTCTGGTGATTGTTTAAAAAAAAGGGTATATTTGCTTGTCCGCATGTCCGTTTGTCCGCGAATTTGCTTAAAAATTGAGAAGTCCAAGTCTTTTCAGCCTCTTCCTAAAGAGCACTTGTAAAAATCTACAAAATCTTGCAAGAAAAAGTAAGTTGAAGCCTTAAACTTTGGTTTTTGTGGGAAATATTTGCTTGTCCGCCTGTCCGTTTGTCCGCGAATATGGTTCTTTACTCAAAGAAGAATCTAAAAGAAGGCCTCTGACTATTCTGACTTTAAACACATATTTCAGATAATATTTTAGCCTTTTTAAAGGGCTTATTTCTCTCAGTGATCTCTTCCTTCAGTTCCCTCGACTGCTCGACATATTTACTTAATATGATTTGGCTTAATGAATGCGCCTTGGCTCTGGTCCCTGCCCCTGTTGGTAGTACCCCACAGCCGTCTACACACATCCATGCCTCTGTGCATGTTCTCTCCCCTCTTTTCTAGTCGGCTGAGCATTTTTCACCTTTGACAAAGGCAGAGTCCAACGCAATTAACTTGCGTCATTTGGAAAATTAGTTGGCATGATGCTGCAGAAATTTCCAAAAAAAAAAAGTAACAGAGTCCAGGGAAAAAGAGAGAGAGAGAGTGAGAGATATAGAAGGAGAAAGAGAAAAGGAGAACCCGGCACAAGGTCGCTTCACCTTCAAAAGCGCCGCCCGAAAAAGCATTTTCGAAATTGAGGTTTTTCCTTTTTTTTATTTTTTCAATTACAAAAAAAAAAAAGAAAAGAAACCACGCACCAAAAACTCACTGACTGGCAGTTTTTTATGGAGGGAACACGTTGCGTATACGCAATAATATTCCGGGGGCTAAGACTCGAAAATTTGCATGCCAGTGTGGGGCAGAGAACCCTGACCAGGTTACCCAGAGACAAGTGCAGTCTAGACTCCAGGTTGAGTGATTTATTTGGTGATTGTTGAGAAAATCTAAAAAAAAGAGAGTAGTTTTAGTTAAAAAACATTTTTGACTTTGAAACTGGAGTTTGGGCTTCTATTTTGGCAGTTTTCAACACAGTTTGGGTGTTTTTCAACACTAATTAGTGTTAGGAAGCGGTTAAAGAGTAAGTTGTTTTTGAAATAGCTTAGCCCTTCCCCTAATTATTTATTTAAAAATAGAAAAAGTGTAGTAAAGCCCCTTAAAACCCCTTTAAAATGTAATTAAATTTTACATTAAAATGTAACCCTTGAAGCCAGAACTGGCACTTTCGTAATTGCGATTCCAACACGAGTTAACCAGAATCTGAAGTACCGCTCCTCCGTAATAGACACTTTAAATGCCAATATGCTAATGGAGGCTCTCTCCTGCTGTTTAAAAATGCAAATGCTAATTGAAAATATATATATTTATAAATATATATTTAATAGCATATATATATTAGGAGTTTACTCCACTGAGTGGCTTGCTTTCAATGAATATGAATGCGAATATAAATTTGAATGGACATGAGGCGAGTGATTGACTGGACGACTAAACTGACTGACTAACTGACCAACTGACGGAGTGACAGAATGACTGACTGACTACTGGTGCCAAGTGCATATTAGATGGAAGGCAATTACCTGCAACAGCAACTCCAACTGCTGCAACTGCAGCCATCACTCACTCTCCTGAGTGGTCTGAATGCGCTTCTAATGAGCCAAGAGGAGGAAACCCTACACCTAAAAACCTTCCCCTCTTCCCTGGGTAGGTGGGTGTGGGTATTACGTTTAACCAGCGGCTAGGCTAGAGTCGACTAGGGTCCCCCTCTCTTCGACATCGCCCTATTCGCCGATGTTCTATTATTCACGACTAATTCCCACTGACATCGAGTACGCTGCAGGTGACAACCGCTGACAATTGCCATTAAAGGCGGGAGGGCCGGCAGGGGGAGGGCCATTTCCTCATTTCCCATTAATAATTGTTAACCTGGGGAAATCATGTAAAATTAACTCAAACAATTAAGATATGAGCCATTCACCACCGGTGGATAGAGAGGCTAAAGGTTGGATTAGGAGATATTACTAAGAAATAAGGTTTTTTTTAATTAAGAGTTTAGGGAAATTATTTAAAAAATTTTAAGGTTATTGGGGAATGAGTTTAAATATTTTTAAGATTTTTTACAAATTTTTTTAAGACTTAATTGACAGGAAAAACCTATTTTTTTAGGTTATTAAAGCCATTGACAGTTTTATTTGTTTCTAGTGTTGGAAAGTTGCTTACTTTCTGCTTTAGAAAAGTGATTTAAGCAACACTCTTTTTTGAAATGAGAAAATCAAGTGGGAAAAACTCTAGAAAAGTGTTTGAAAGAGTACTCCTTTGGAAAACACTCTTTTGAATTTCTATTTTTTCTCTCTTTTTTGAATTTCTACTTCTATTTCTATTTTTCCTTCAAAAACTTTTCCATATTCCATAAAATAAAAGACATATTCTTGCCTCTAACTTGAACTATAAGCATTTCTGTGATAAAAAATGATAAAAGATGGAGAAACAGTTCCCTGAAGAAAAAGAAAACTGGCTAATGGGCAGGCAATTTTCATCTGCTTTTGGCCAAGTGGAAAATGGCGAGGAAAACCCGATTGCACAAGCCCCACTGCCAACAACTTGTTATAAATTTTGTTGACACGAAGCCAAAGCGTTTAAGCAGCGTTGATTTGAATGCAAGTTCATGAGTTAATCAATTTTAATGTCTCGGCATAACAACATCGATCGATCGATCGATCGGCCTGGGCATACTATACTATATTGTAGATCCCCCCATCACCCGCCCATCGCCCTCTCTGGGGCAATCAATCGATCCAGCAGCCTCGCCTCGAAAAACAGCTTCGAATTGTTTGATCGTGTTGTAAATTTTCTGCTTATACCCCAAGTATTTTTCAACAACTGAGAGCTGCCAGAGCTCGCAGAGCTCGGGACTCGAAACTGGCCTTATACGGAGTCGCCAAGTCGCGACTCGAGACTCAAGACTATCGCAAGTCTCGGGCCAGACATTATTTATTTATATGTATTTTTTATAAAGCCTTGTATAACCTGATAAAAAAAAAAAAAGAGAAAAACGAACAGAAAAGCAAGCTCAAGATTGGGTTACGTTTAAAAGTTTTGTGCGCTTGCAGAATGAAATGATTTATGGTCTGAATTACAGATAATTGTGATAATCATACCGAAAAGGTTCGGGCGCAGTTCACATTCGCAGATATTTCCCTCCTTATATATGGTTTTTTTTCTGCCTTTTTTTCGGCCTGGAATCGATACAGAAATCGGGTTAAAGGAGCTCGTAAGCAGGCGGGGGTTGGGCGGCAAAGGGCCTCTCCGAATCATACAAGTTCAAAAACGGGGATGCGTGTCTAAAATGCATAAAAGATTTCATTTCTCAAAGCCAAGGGCCTCGGGGATATTTCGAGTTTATTATTATTTCTTTTCTTTTTTTAATCAAAACTCATTTGCTTTCTTTGGGAAATATTTGTTAATAGTGTGTGGGTCTCAAATTATGAATTATTAGGGGGGAAGTGTGTGATACCAGGTACTCTTCGAGTCAGAAATTAGGTATTGTGCTATACCCGGTACTTGTAGAGTAAAAAATAATCAAAATAATAATTATAATAGCTTCTAATCTGCATAGTGGTTTTTCTAATTATTATTTTTGTATCAAAAAGCAGTTGCATTTCCTGTAAAAAATATTAAAAATGAAGAATATATGATACCCGATACTCCTAGAGTCTATCTTATAGCCTAAAAACCAACATTTTAAAGTCAAAATAATTTTAATAATTTTTTTACTCCAAAGAGCTAATGCTCTTCCTGCCAAAATTAATAAAAATGTAAAAGAATATGATACCCGGTACTCATAGATTCAGAACTTGTGGATATTAAACCCTCTTCTAACCTAAAAAAATTAACATTTTAAAGTCAAAATAATTTTAATATTTTTTTACTCCAAAAGGCAAATGCTTTTCTTGTAAAAAATACTAAAAAATGTATAATATATAATACCCGGTACTCCTAGAGTCTATCTTATAACCTAAAAAAACAAAATTTGTAAGTCAAAATCTAATAGTTGGTTCAATCCAAAAAGCAAATGCTTTTCTTGTAAAAAATATTAAAATATAGTAATATATGATGCCCGGTACTCATAGTCGAAGAGTAGTTCTTATAGAGATATGGAATCACAAAGTCAATAGTCTCCCGACCCCCGAAAACCTCTATCCATCATATCAAAGATCTATATCAAAGATCTAATTTTGATTCGTGTTCCTATATCTTTGAATCTCTCTTGACTTTGCTGTTTTTGGCTCGAACCTAATGGTTCCCCCCGAGGTTGTGCCGATTCTGCATAACAAAGATTTTTGCTAATTTTTTCGAGGGCCGAGAAACAAAAGCCAAAGAGGGTCAAAGGACCAAGGACAAAGGACATGGGAGAGAATGGAAAGGTAAACTAAATCAGAGATAATACCGACACGCACACAAATTATGGAGAAAGAAAGGGAACTGGGATTTGTCGAGAGGATTTCCACCAAAAATGCCACAAAGGAGAGCGAGGAGATGGGTTTCTTCTGGAAAGGAAACAACAATGTGTGATGATGATTATGATGATGATGATGACGTGTCAGTATCCATGAGATGTTCAGTTTGTTTTCGTTACGGCTATTTAGTGCTTTGGGCCATGGGCCATGGGCTATGGGCTATGGGCCTTGGGCCTAGTAGTGTTCGGCTCAAGCGCCTCAGTTTTTGGTTTATTTGCTTAGGCGGCTTAGACTCGGGCCTTTGGCTTACTTTCCATCCCAACACGTCCCATATCCCATATCCCACAACTTTTTATGTGGTCATATTTCTTGCAAGTGCTGAAGTGTGCCTGCCTGACTGACTGACTGGCATCCCGCAGCTCTTGGTTCGGTTTTTGGGGGCTGGGCACCGGCATCCATCCAGAGTTTCTTTCCGATGGAGTTGGAGTGACAGGAAACGAGCGCCGGAGAGCCGTAAAATGGCTCCACTCCTCCGGCGTGTTTAATTGCCGTTAGTTTCTACACTTGCCGGCGCATCTACATGCCTATATCCGCAGCAAGTGTCACACCTCGCAGCCCAAAACCCCAAAAAGTCAGCTGATTTTCCGCTTTCGCCAGATTTATGCGGTAGGCCTTGTGATTTACGAGAAGTCTTTCGAATACTTTGTGGCTGCTGATTGATTTAAATCGGGTTGTACGTCCAGGTTGGTACTTGTCCGGGTGTCCGCTTAAGAGAGGATCATTCTAAAAGTCACGGAATGTGGGATATTTTATAGAAAAATGGAGAGAAAAGCTTTGAAGAAGTATCTGCGTTGTCTTTTTGTCCCTTTGTCCGCTTAAGAGAGGATCATAGAGAGGGTGTACGATGAAACTCTTACAGTATTTCATAAAATATAGAAAACTTTAAAGAAAAAGTATTAAATAAATGTAATTTATTAAAAAAAAGTTAAAAATATAAGTATTTCAAAGTATCTATTTTGTCCGCTTAAGAGAGGATCATTCTAAAAGTCATAGAATAAGGGATATTTTATAGAAAAATGTGGAGAAAACCTTTGAAGAAGGTTTTTCTGTCCGCTCAAGAGAGGATCATTGAGAGGGTATACAGTGAAACTCTTTCGAACTCATTTCGAAGCTATTTTGTCCGTCTGTCCGCTTAAGAGAGGATCACTAGGAAGGTATATGATACCAGGTACTCCTAGCATACGTTTAATACCTGCCAGAGTTTCTTTTAAACCAAAACTAAGTCAAAAAATTAAACAAGAAATGCCTTGTCCGCCTGTCCGCTTGTCCGCTTGTCCGCTTGTCCGCCTGTCCGCTTGTCCGTCTGTCCCTTAAGCTCTTCTACAAACTCTCACCAGCCGAAAGTCTAAAACAGGAAATCTATTCCAAAAAGAAAAAACTCCCCCGAAGACCATGTGATGCTCCAACGTCGACACCCCATAACTCCCCAGCCCACCCCCCAGCCCTGGTGTTTTGTGATCTTCCCTAGGACGTCTGTCATCCGAAGGAAATCCCAGCCGGCAACTACACCCGGCCGTAAATATTGTGTTAAACATTAAATGAAGTCGTTAAGATCATTTAATGATGCACTCGTTAGTCAGTCGCGTTGACAAGGAGCCCCTACCCTGTCCCCTGTCCCCGGGCCCACACCCACTATTTCGGCACTCTGGCGCGTCTGGTGGCAACGGGCATGACTGTCCCGGAGGCGGGGGAGCGGCTCGTCTTGAAAGGAATTGAAAGGATGTTTGATGGCATGCTAAATTGACGAATGCATGCAAAACACTTTTCGGCTGCCGCATTCGCGCATCTCGCCTCATTATTCATGTGGCTAGTAGAGAGACATCGCATGCTGCTTGCCTCAGGCACAGGCACAGGCACTGCCACTGCCACTGCCTCTGCCAGTGGCAAGTGTTTGGTGTTGCGTGTAAGTTGCCATGCAATTGCATTCGCAGCATCCCCCTCCCAGCCAAGATATCTTCCTTAAGAGCTTCTATTAATTATTGAAAGGATTTCCAAGGATTGTCTTGAGGAGTATCTCTATTTTCTCTTGCAACAAGTGTCCTAAGCAGTGGTTCAAAGTCAACGGCTTGTGGCTGTAGTCATAAGGTCAAATACTAACCAACAGCAACAGCCACAGCAACACAAATTGCAGCTGCAACAATGCTGCAAGCAATTCGTGCTTAAAAGCGCGACACACTTGTATATATTTATGTACACTAGCTTGTATATATATATATCTATATATATAGTTATGTATATTTCATATTCCGACTAAAAAAAGGAAAAACATTGTTGCTGTTGTCAGGCTGCCCGCCAGCAACATGAGTTGCTGTTGCTGTTGCTGGCTGTTGCTGTTGCTGGCTGCTTAAGATGTATCTGCTGTGATTACCACCAAGCGAGCGTGTACTTAAGCATTTTATATGCTTTTTTATGCCATCTTGTCCTTGTGTTGTTGCAAGCTGCTGCCAGAAGTTGCCTCTCCTCCTCCTCCTCCTCCTCCTCCTGGAGTCGACTCCGAAATTGGGTTTATAACTTTTGCGTTGAGGCGCGCGTTGAAATGGCGTTGATGATGTTCATGTTTCATGTTTGTGGCTTGATGAAGCGCAACGATTATCCCCAGCAACAGCAACAACCATGCAACACGGGCAGTAAAAATATGCCACAAATTGATTGATTTGCCACGGCACGAAGCTGAGAGCCAAAAAGAAACGTTGCAAACTCGTTTCAGTTTCAATTTCATTTTTTAAAGGCATTTTTTTCCTCATCTTCTTGACTTCCCCCCCTGGCCAAGCCCCCCTCCTAGTTGCAGTGCCACGCCCCCATTTTGCCAAAACGAAAAGTGGGCGTTGTTGTGGTTGGTGGCGTGCCGTGCCAAAAACTATCTAAGAATCTAGAAAAAAAAAAAAAAAAATAGATGCCATGGCGACAAAATATGCAAAGACTCAAATGCAATTGAAACGCAACGAAAAACGGAGGAAAAAAATAAAATAAAACATTGTGCAACGCCCACTTGCAACAACAAAATGCCACAAGCCCTGAAAAAGACTTTGATTTTATTTTCATTGCGGAAACTGCCACACAACAATTTCCCAATTGAAATGTGTACGCGAAAATTGTTGCCGCTAAGTTGCCGCGTTGCAGTTGCTGTTGCAGTGTCCCGCTTGACAAATAAGTTGCATGCAAATAGCTGCAACAAAATGAGAAGCAGGAGCAGCAACTGACTCTGCCACTGCAACAGCAATTTGTATGCTTCTGAATTAAATTCCAGTCCACACTCTTCTCTCAATGGCAACTGGCAACTGGCAACTTGCAACTTGCAACTGGCAACAGCGTTGCATCCATTGATGAAAATCACCAGGCTCACCTTTGACCGTTTGGGTTGTTTGTCAAACGGCCTGACAGCAGCCACAGCACTGGAGCCACTAGCTGCCAGCCAGCAACTCCAAGGAACTGTGCTCCACTTAACTTTTAATTTATTTCCAAAAATTAGCAAATTCTTGATTCTCGGGGAAGGAATTGTTGAAATATTTGTGGGCTCTGGGAACTCTAACCATTCTGGAAAGGAAAACAAGACTGAAAACTTAAGCTTTTGGTCCTTCGAGCTACTTGGTTTTTGAGTTCTCAGACTATTGAGTTCTCAGACCCTAAGACTATTCTTGACTTTTGTTTAATTTCAAACTCTTTCCTTTATTTTCTTTTAAGACAACAAAGCCCTAAGCTAAGATTTAAGCTTTTGGTCCTTCGAGCCTATTCCTGGTATTCCTAATCGCCCAATTCTTAAACTATTTCTAGGCACTCTTAGGTCCTTTAATTTCTTGAAACAAAAACCAGTCCTAAGCTTTTGGTCCTTCGAGCTATCTGTTACTTCTAGCTTCTATAAGACATCTTCCCTATTTAAGCCTTTTGGACTCTCTGGAGGACAAATTTCCCTTCCAAAGCACCTTGCTACCACTGTGCCCTCGTCATGTCGACTTGACAAATCCGTTTGGAGGCAGTTGCTTGTCCAACAAATGCAATTAGTTAAATGAATTTCAGAGTCTCAGTCTCGTCTATCAACATCAAAATTGAAAACTCAAAATCCAGGCAGTTAGTGGTCGACGGCTGGAAGGCATCCATAGATCCATCGACTTTTTCCCACATTCGTCAGATGGCCAGAAAGTGAGAGAGAGTGAGGGAGAGAGCGACTGTGAAAATGGGTTTTCCGCTTAGTCTCCAGTCTCCAGGAAAGCTGAACCCAAACCTGAAGATTTGAGAGCTGAGAAAATAGCCCTGAGGGCCAGCAAAGTCAAACGTTAGACTTTGGGGCCGTCTGTCTGTGAAATTGTGGGTAATTTTCGGGGTTACCTTCGCCCGGTTACTTAGCGTGTGTGCAGGTTGTAATTTTCTACTTTGCGCCTGAAATCCGAGCCAGTGGAGAGTGCAGAGTGGAGAGTGGAGGGAGGCGGCAGTTTAGAAAAGAAAATCTATGGAAAACCTATCATGCTTGGTAACTTGTTAACTTTTCATTAAAAAAAAAATACTATCTATCGTGGTGTCACTCTTTTTTTTTTAATTCCATAACAAGATCGTTGCGATTTTGTTCGTTTTTTGTATATTTCGGTTGGTGTTTGTTGCGTTTTGTTAATTAGCCATTTAAATGGCCAATAAAACAAGGCAGACAGCCACACAATGGCATCCGATTCCGAATCGGAGTCACAACACGGCCTTTTTGATTTATTGAGTCATTAAATAATAATCATAATTTTCTTGTTTAGTCGCCGCAAACGAGCTTCTATAAAAATCCACAAAAACACACACGAGTCGGTGATCATTTTTTCCCCTTCGCTACTCTACGACTAGAAATAATATTTGAATAACTTTTGTGAAAAGTTTGATTGATTATCTACACAGCGAGAAATAGTTACAGTTTGTGGCTTCTAAAAGAGAAGATTTTCATCATCGGACGCGATTATGTAATTAAAATGTATTCCATCCACAGATAGAACGAAACTAGCCACTAGTCCGAGTCCAATCATTAATCAAAGTCAGCCCAGAGGGGTATCGGGTATGGTACAGTGTCACCCCGTGAAGAGAAACCAGTAAGGGGGGGACTACCAAATACAAAACGAATAAAGAAATCAATAAGTCAAATTGCCAGCTCGATGGGCATTTTCATTATTTATTATTAAACGGATTGGTGCAACCTTAACTGCCAAAGCAATTGGCTACCGGTCTTCTTCCAGCCATCTTTTCTTCTTCTCCTTTTCCGGATGAGCCGCAGTTGCAGCCACTGGCCGGCGCAGCAACTGGCCATTCGAAATGAATATGCAAAACAGCCACAAAACATAAATAAATACACACACCAGGCAGTGGCACAGAGCCAGCCACCAACAAGAAATAAATACAAAAAAAATGGAAAACCGGCAGCATTTTGGAGCTTCGAACCAGACAGCTGGACAAGCCCTCTTCACAGCGGGACAGCAGCTCCAGAGGTCCAGGCTCCGCAGGCCTCCAGGTCCGGATACACACCACCAGCCGCCAGGGGGAGTGGCAAGGGGCAAGGAGCAGGCGAAGGCCAGAAGACCAAAAGACAATGGGGATCAGAGCCCAGGGGCGGTTTCGGGTGGACAGGCTCCACTCCAAGTCCAACTCCAACTCCAGCTCCAGCTCTTATTTTGCTAATTTAAATGAGCTGCAAACAAGCCAGGAGATCAAGGAAGGCCTTCCAAAGTAACGATTTCCAAATGCTCTTAAGGAGTAGGTTTCTTTCGTCACTAAAATATTTAAAAAAAAACGGATTAAAAAATAAAAGCTTATAAAAAGTTAATAAAAAATGAATTAAAATGGGTAGAAAAAGTGGGAAATTTCTTGTAAAATATTTAAAGAAAAAAAAAACATAAATATTGATTACGAAAGCTAAGCATTTATTGAAATATTAAGTAGTATTTTATTCCATAACTTGACTCTTAATTTCAAGCAATAACTCTTTAATCTTTAACTCTTATAAATGAGTAAAGTTGGAAGTCTTTTGTAAAATATTTAAAACAAAAAAAAAAACATAAAAAACTGATGACGAAAGTGCCTAAAAGTGCCTAACCCAAGTCCACTCTTAATCTCAAGCTACAACTCTTTAACCTTTAACTTTTATAATTGAGTAAAAATGTTATAAGAATTTATAAAATATTTAAAAACAAAAAAATCCTACAAACTGATGACGAAAGTGCCCAACAGTCTGTGATATTTTATTCCCCAAAATATTCCCTTTTTGTCCCTTTTGTAGAGCATTTAAAAGCTACCAACCATAAAGTTGAGACCAAAAATCGAATAACCGATTTTATGGCCTGCATTTTGCAATTTTTCAAACATTTTCGGTGAGGCACAGTGGCAGTGGCAGTGGCAAGGAGAGACTGAGCCTGAGACTGAGACTGTTGTGGCAACAAATTGATTTGCATAACCAATTATAAACACATTCCGTAGGAGTATGCCCAGATTTTGGGGCTTGTCTTGTCTGGGCATGCTCTCCACTCCCTACCAGCTCCCTCTGTCGGCGGCCACTGTCCCCAGTCTTTTGTTAAACACAAATTGTCGCACTTTAGGAGAACAACCAAATGCCACAAAGTGCCCTACAATGGCCTTGCAAGGGGGGGGGGCTTGCAACGCACCACCCCCTCCCTAATTCCAAAAATTGTGTTTCCAGAGGATGGACACAGTTATTGGCCACTGACACGAACTATTGGGCCGTTTTGACCAGCTTATTTGCTCAACTAAACTGACCGGGCCAGATAGTGGTGGTGTAATGGTGGTGTCGTCTGGCACAGGTCGGATATCGCCCGATCAGAGCCCCATTTGGCGCAAATATACTATAGCTTGTAGGGCAGCTATACCTGGTACCCATCTGGAGGCAAACAAGTCTGATTGCGCATTGTAGTCACGGCAGCTCCCCGAAATGCCTAATGGACTCTCACATGACAGAAGGGCATTAGCATTAGCGGAAAAATAGAGGCTTAGGGGGGTCGAACTCGAGGTCTGTTTCTCCTTTTTAGAGTTTCAAGCCAAGAAGTCTTGGGAATCTGTTATACTTCTATCTATTCCATCTAATTTATAGAATTCATCTATCTATTATCTTTCTATTTGTTCTATTTACTTTTCTAACAAAAATAATTCATAAAAAATAAAGGGAGTCGAACCCGAGGCCTTTTTTCCATTTTTTTATCCTTAGAAGTCTTGTAGTCTTCAGAATCTTTATTTTTTTAACTAATTTTTTATTAAAACTTAACTATTTTTCGATTTATTTTTTATTCTATTGACTTTTCTAAACAATTAGCCTTAAAAAATAAAGAGAGTCGAACCCTATGCCCTTTTTTTTAGTCTTTTAAGCCAAAGAGTCTTGCCGTCTTCAGAATCTATTCTAATTTTAAATATTTATTTTTTTAAATTAATCTATTAATTATCTATTATCTTTCTATTTTTTGTTCTGTTTACTTTCCTGAATTAAAAAGTCATAAAAAAATAAAAGGAGTCGAACCCGAGTTCACTTCTCTTCAGATTTTTATCCTAAAAAGTCTCAAAGTCTAAAGAATCTTTCTTTTTTTAACTATCTTTTTTAAATAATTAAACTATCTATCTATTTATTTTTTATTCTATTGACATTTCTAAATAATAAGCCCTAAAATGTAAAGAGATTAGAACCCATTGCCCTTTTTTTAGTCTTTTAAGCCAAAAACTCTTGCCGTCTCGAGAATCTTTCAGTTTCCATCCATTTATTTTTGAAAAACTTATCCATTTTCTTTGATCTCTCTGCTTTCTATTCTATTTACTTTCCTTAAAAATAAACCATAAAAAATAAAGAGGTGAAGTGTTTTGTGTAAAGCCCATCACTTATTAAACACTCGTCACTTTTAATTAAAAGTCGCCGCCAGAGTTACTGGGCTTTGTGGAGTTCTAGCCCCGTTTTCCAGCTCCCCGTTTCCCGGTTGTTGTTGTTGCCACTTCTGGAAAGTGGTTGGTGGTGGAGGAGTGGAGTAGGGTGGGGTGGTGGTGCAGCTGCATGCCACTGCAATTTGCAATTACCACAAACACGCGGCGGCAGTGGCAGCGGCGGCGGTGCAACATCGCATGGCAAAAAGTTTTGCAATTAGAACACTTTTCGCGTGGTTTTAATGATAAGGCCAAAGGGGTGGGAAGGGGGGCACTGTGTATGTGTGGGGGGGACTCTACTCGAGTGCCAAACGAGTATGCTTTGCCACTGCAGTGGGCGCTGTGGGCGTGGCAGGAAACTAGCTTTTAAGTGTGTCTGCGCAGAGCAAAAAAAAAAAAAAAAAAAAAAATCAACAAAAAAGTGGCAGAATTTCAAGAGAAACTTTATTTTTTTTACTAAAAATCCATGCAACCCCCCCCTTGAAAGTTTTGGTGTTATTTTAGGCCTTTTGGGATTTTTGGGATTTTTGGCATAGTTTCAGAATCAAGTGGAAATATTGTTTTGGTTCGCATTGTCCGGAGGTCCTTTGTGCGTCCTTTGTGAGGTTCGCTGGTAGCATTCTTGTGGTCAAGTGGTCCAAGGACAATAGAGTCCTTTGTCCCTGATCGCCTTGTTTGGGTTTAGTGCGCCATAGAGCCTCGGTCCTCCAGTTCTAGTCCTCTCTAGGCCACTCATTAGAATGCAGATTTAGAGCAGAAATGTGTCCTTTTTTGCAGGAATTGTATGTTTTCCCTCCTTTGGCACTAAATCAGGCGCTGGGCACAAGTCGCATTAAAGGATTTGTCGGATCAACGCCAGGATTTTGCGCTCCTGCGGCGATAATCGTTGCCAGGATCGTCAGCTACCCTCTACCCATCTCTTTCTAGGGCATATCTTCTCTCTCCCTCTGTCCCTTTCCATTCAGATCGCTAATTTGTTACAAAAATTGCACATTTCGATGTCCGCGCTCTATGGGGTCGAGGGAATCCGTGTCAATGGATCTTGTTCCTTGTTCCCATCCAGCATCCCCTTGATGTCCTTTTTTTTCGATCATCCATCACCGCCATTTGGCAGTTGCCTCCCTCTTTCCGCAGTGCCCTGTCTCTTTCCTCCATTCATTCAGTCGCCGCGGCCTTGCCCTTTGACCTCTGTCTCCTACTGCGCCATTTCCGACCCCTCTCCCTAATTTATACAGCCTCCCCTCTCGCTCTAGCTGGATTTTGGACCCGGAAGGTACAGCCATCGGGAGGGTTATAGGGGTGGTACTCATTATATGATAGTTGGGAAGTTTTTTTTTTTAAACAAAATGGCTCTGGAGCTGACTAGTTTTTAGTTTTTGGCTTAATATTGTTTTTAAAAGAAAGACAACCAAGTTTGGGTTTAAAACTTCAAGTTGAAGTCGTTGAAACTCTCCCTAACCTCAATTTTTAACCTCAAATTCTGTCTTTCTATCACTAATTTCTATGAAAGATTAAGGAAATCATTAAGAAAACTACAAAAATCAAGAGGATGAAGGCAATTCTCTTTAAAATATATGTTTGAGTTGCAAAATTCAAGTTCAAGTATTTGAAACTCTACTTAACCTCACTTTTTAACCTCAAATTCTGTCACTTTATGACTAATTTTTATGAAAAATTATAGAAATCATTAAGAAAACTACCTAAAACCACGGGGATTAAGGCATTTCTGTATAAAATATATGTTTGAGATTCGAAAATTCAGTTTTAAGACTTTGAAACTCAACCTAACCTCAATCTTTAGCCTTAAAATCAAGATAACCTCACTTTATAACTAATTTGAGCCAATAACTGTAGTTAACCCTCCTTGCTCGCTATTTATTTATTATTTTCTATAAAAATCATAAAACCAACCTACACCTACACTCTCCACACCGACAACCTCCAAGTCTAGGCCCAGTTTTTTTTTTTTTTTTTTGCATAAAAACCAAGAAAGAGTTGATGTAATACCCAAGAGACCCGACACTCGAGCCAACTCGCCATAAATATCAATATCAAGTTGGCTTTCAATCAAACTCATTATGCTAATGAAGACACACAGCTGCCCACACACACACACTACAGAGATACACATACTCTGTAGATCAGAATATTGGTATAATAAGATACATTCGACATTCGATGACTAAGTGAGTGAGCCAGAGATTGGAATATAATTTGCTCTGGGGCTGCTTAACCGAACCAACCCAACCATCCAAGCCATCCAGCCATCCATCCATCCATCGGTCGAACATCATCATTATCATCTGTTTTTTTTTTCGACCATCATCATCATCATCATCATCATCATCATCAGACCTTGGGGGGACGTTTAAATTTGTTCAAACTATGAAACAAAATGAGCCAAAGATTCTATCTGGTCGTGTAAATATTTGTTAAAATTAAGCTTTCAGCTGAAAACTTTTCATTCATTCTCTGCGATCGCCTTCGCTCGCCCATCCACTTTGTCAATCGGACGACGATCAGTGATCTTTATGGCGATATGCATATATATTTCATATATAGATCGTCCGACAACCATTAGTTGGTAATAGTTGGTAATTGGATTTGATTTAAGCGATTACCCTGCTCAGTAATCGTTAGAGATCAGCTTCCATAGAGCTTGAATAAAAAAAGGGGGATATAGTATAGATATGGTATTAGATATGGTATTAGATATGGTATTAGATATAGTTTGCTAATTAGTCAGTTAGATGGGAGATATTATATGGGTTTTTGATGATTCTATAACATATAGCTGTTCTACCATTAGCTTATAGCTTAGTCTTGTAGATAATTTTCAGTATATTTTCGAAAACACATCTTGATGAAGATTATTTAGTATTTTTTTTTAAAACTGTATCTTATATAGTCTGTGTGGAGAAGAAGCTTAACTATTTTGTAACTTTTTTCAATTTAAATAGAGGTTTATAGTATTTTTTTGTATTTTTTTAACTTTTTAAAGTTTATATAGTATTTTTTAACAGTTTTTAAAGAATATATATAATGTTTTAATATTTTTTAAAGAGGATATAATACTTTTAAATAGTTTTTTAAGCTTATATAGAATATTTTCATATTGTTTATATCGAATATAGTATTTTTTTTAAGTTTTAAAAGAGTTTATAGTATTTTGGAATAGGTTTTAAAGAGTTTTTAGTATATTTTAATAGTTTCTAAGCTTATATAGTTATTATATAGAATATAAATAATTTTTTCATATTGTTTAAAGGGAATATAGTATTTCTTTGAAGCTTTTAAAGAATTTATGGTATGTCGGAAGAGGTTTTAAAGAGTTTTTAGTATTTTTGAATAGTTTTTAATGAGGATATGGTATAATTTAATAGTTTATAATTAGTATATACCATCTTTAACTCCTTTTAAAAGAGTATATAGCATTTCTATAGCTTCTATAGAGTTTATAGAATTTGTAAGTTTTTGAATAGCTCTTGAAGAGTATCTAAGATTCCGCAAAACCCCCAAAGTAGACCCCCCCTTTTTATTTGCATTTATAATGTGTTTTATTTTGTTATAAACATGCTGCATATTTTATGTGGCCTGTGGCAGATATTTAGCTTGGTGTGTGCTCTTTTTGGTTAAAAGTTTCATTTTTTCCCCACAGTTTCTTTATTTTTATTTTTTTCTCTTAAATTAGCCCGCAGACATGTGGGCCTACATGCAAAGCTTGCTCTTTAAATGTTTATGAAAGAAAAAAAAACAACACCTTGGCGAGCTGCACACATAATTCAATTAATTTGATTTAATTGCCGCAATGAAAGCGGCGCATAAATTGCATAAATTAGTCAGCCACGAACCAGCCCCAGCAGGAGCGGCAATTAAACGCAACACAAAATCCATTTCAGATTCAATATTCTTCACAATTCTCCAACTAGCTTTGGGCTTTTATGATTTCCACAATTCCAACCAATTGCCAGCTCCACCCCCATTTAAAGTCCACCCTAGGCTTAACCCCTTTTTTATTTTTTTTGGACGACTTCTTTAGGGGTTCTTGGCCCGGTGTTTGTTGTTGCCAACTAATGACGTTGCAAACTTGTGGCCAATACTGTTGCTGTTGCCTGTCAACGTTTATTTTGTTTGCCGTTATAGAGGGGGGTGCCCATTAGTATACATGTGCAGTTACCCCCTCGGCTTTATGAAGTTTTAAGCAGGTTCTAAGTGTAATGCGAGTTCGACACGTCAACAGAGGAAGTTTGGCGGTTTATTTATTTTTATTTTTCCTTTTCTCTTCCCCCCCTCGGGAGGGACTAAAAAGGGAAATTTTAAAGCCCAACTATCATAGTCGTTGAATAAAACCCAACCTTTTAACCATAATTACTCATTTGTGGAAAATAATTAGGGTGGTGCTCGTATTTCGAGCTTCCCCCAAAAGTTAACCCTTGTACGCCCCCAAAAATCGCCACATAATCAACCCCATTTACGAGGGCCAGAACAGCCTGAACTTAAACACCCAAACAGGCCAAAGCACTCACCGAGTTCGAGTTCAAATTAATTGCAATCCGAGGCATTAAATGTGACCCGTTCGAGGGGGGGTTTCCATGGCTTTCCCGAAACGATAATGTCCACTCTAATGAGTGGTCAGTTAATCAAGCGGGCGACAGGCTTTCCTAAAATTAAAGCATTTTCGAAATTAAAACCCGAGGAGTGTCTGTTGCCGTCTCTGTCGAGGCTTTTCGGCTGCCGCGCATATTAAAGACACTTCGCGAGTCTCCACTTGGCCCCAAACGAGGGATCTCTCGGTGGGTAATTATCAGAGGGATATTAAGGGAATTTTTTCAAGACCTTTTGGGGATACTCTATAGGGGTCTCATGGTTATAGGTTAGGTTTTACGAATAAAATTAGTCAAAAATCTCTCAAAACTTTCTCAAAATAGTGAAATATTTTTTTGTCATTTAATATTTTTAAGTTCTATAGTGATTTTTGGGTTAAAAAATAAGGTCTAATAGATTGGAGAATAGTACCATTAAGAAATTTCCCTCTCCAGTCCCAAAAAATAGAGCATTTCCCTGCCACCTTTTTCGTTTTTGATTTTTCTGAAATTTTTCAAAATATAAAAAATAATAAAAAAAAAAATAACCAAAATCAGCAGCAACGAGGCCAGCGAAGATAAGGATATAAAAAAAAATATAAATAAAACGCACGAGGAGAGAAGGATGCCTGGAAAAAAAAAAAAAAATAATAATAAAAATTATGATGAAAAAGTCTGGACTGTTGGAAACTCCATTAATTTTTTACCCGGCTACTTCTGGCCATGGCTTTCGTTTATTTTTTATTATTTTCATTTTTTTTTCTCCTTTTTTTAGCGTCATTGTTAATGAGTTTTCGTGTATGGCTTACTTATAAGCGAAAAAAAAAAAAAAATGAAGAGTTCTGCGATCTTTTGGGCGCGAAGGACCAGTTCCAAGGAACTCTCCAGGCCCAAGACAAAGTTGGTCCAAGCTACTTGGCTATATATTCTCATTTTTTTTTATTTTTTTCTCATTCTGTTGGCCCTTCTCAGTTTTAATAATAAACTTCTGCAACAGAAGCGAGTCGGTTCCCACGCTGCTTTTAATTTGCTTCGAGCTTCTCCTCCGGAATCAGAATCAAAGCCATTAGTTTACACTTTACATGCTAATGGAAGGATGAAGGAGGTCTGCCCAATATATATATGTATAGAATATATATATGGCACTTCTCTCCTGGAGCCCTGATGCCCTGGAGCCCTGAAGCCCTTTGGTTGGTGGCTTCTGAATATCCATCTCCCAGCTCTCCAACCAAAATAAAATCAAAACCAATGAACTTTTTTTAATTGCCTATGAAAATGGCATCTCCTTTGGGATCCTCCAGCGTATTCGGTAGCTTCCTTCCCATTCCCCCTCAACATCTTTTTTTTTCTCTGATTTTGAGGCCGTAATTTAAAAGTTTCTTTTTTTTTAGGTTTGTTGTTTTATTTGCATTTTGGCGCCGGAGTTTTCGACTTTTTACTGCAGTAAAAAAATAAAAAAAGGGGAGAGTGCATTGGGGAGCTGATGAGGTGCGGCTTTTTGTTGCCTTTCCGCACTCGGGGCACTCGGTGTGCCACAAAGTTTGGGGATTAGCGGCCTCCAGCTGGGCCTCCTCGCGGATTGATTCTCGTTGATGGATGAATGGCATCCTTTTTTTTTTTTTGGTTTTGGTTTTGGAGGGATTTCGATAATTGAGTGAAGAATTAGCAGTTCGAGGGTCTTAAAAACGTGGCGAATGATCAGTTTAATTTGGTTGAGGATTTTTTTTAAGAAAAAAGTAAACATTAAGGGAGGGTTTTTTATTTTAAATGGTTTTTAAATGCAATTACCAGAGTCTTTTCGAATTAAAATATTTTTAAAAATTTTTTAAATACTTTTAGATTTTTATTAAGGAAACATGAAGGTTTTAAACTTCAAAAATGATTTTTTTTTTTAAATTCCTTTAATTATTTTATGTAAAAAATAGAATATTCCAAGTGACTCTTAATTATTTAATTTTAATTTAATTAAAGAAGAATAAGAAAAATCCCTCTCACTTTTTTCTCTCAAATTTCCTCAAATTTCCTCACCTTTCTCCTGTCTCTCTCACTCCCCAGTGGTGTCCTGGCTAATTAAAAAATCGAATGTCATTTCTGAATAACAGAAAGCGGAATTGGTAAAGTGGAACCAAAAAAAAGAGAAAAAAAAAAAATCATCAAAAGGCGCGAGCTAAACAAATTTGGTCAACACAGTAGGTGAGGACCCCGGGGGGTGGGGAATGGGACTGGGAATGGGAACAGCTATGGGGATATATTCCCAATATTCCAGTTTCCAGTGTGTCGCCTCCTCCCACTCCCACTCACAGCAGGCGCTATCAGCACGAATGGCGCTGCAGGTTCCGCACCTTTTATCTCTCTTCCCTCCCTCCCGCTCTTTAAGGCTCTTTTTTTTTCTGTTCTCCCCCCCTCCCCCCACCATTAACCTTTCCTAATTTACGGTGTCGCTCTCTTACCTTGGCTCTCTCGCTCTTTGTTCCACATCAATCGGAGGCGGTGTCATAATTTTCACAGCAGGTGTCGCTGCTAATGATTTACAATGAGGCAGACAAGGAGGCCAGAGAGTGTGGTGCGGGCGAGATGGACTGCACTTTGTTGCATCTTCTCTTCTTCCGCCTCCCCCTCTCTCGTGTGTGTCGGTGTCGGCAAACAACAAATACAAAACACACAAAACGTGGAAAATCGAAATTCGTTTTGGTCAGAAAAGTAGTCTTTTTCGGTCTTCTCTCTGAGATCCAAAGATCAATTCATTATTCATCAGTTACCTATACCCCACCCTCCGCCTCCTAGTGATCTGTGTGTGTGTGTGTGTGGGCGGGGGGGCGTGGCAGTGGCTAATTTGCCGCTGGTATTTCGGTTCCAGATCAAAAACCCATAAAAAAGGGTCCAGGGAAAGGGAGGGGGAAGGGGAAAGGCTAAGAAAAGGGAGGAAGTGCGGATCGAGGGAATCAGACTGGCGCCAGTGGCGCCCCCTACAGGGCGGTGAGTGCCAAGCAAATTGTTTACTTTTTTTTATCCAATTCGATGCGGGGGTCGAAAATGATATTTTTTTTTTTTAAATTATACATTTTTTAGATTATAGAAAAAAAAAAATAAATTAAATAAAATGATTTAAAAATTCATAACAAAAGTTACAGTGTTGGAAAATGACATTTGTTTAAAGTCTTTCTTTCTCTTTTTTTTTGTAACTTTAATTTTTTACTATTTTTTAATTTTTAATCAATTTCTTTTCATTTTTTCTCTCTTTTTTGGGCCACCTCTTGCTCTCCTACTCTTTCTAATCAAAAACCCGATCGATTAATCAAATCAAGTTGCCTTTTAATTCGCTTCTCTGAGAGCCCGGGCTGACCAACTGACTAACTAACTGACTGACTTGCCTGCCCCGATATCATTTTGTATAATTTTCCTGCCACACACACACACACACACTCAGACACACCAATACACATGCATATATTACTCATACGCGCAGTTGCACGACGTAGAAATTGGCTCCAATTAAGTTTCGAGTGTATTTGTGTTTCTTTTTTTTTTTCGATTTTTTTTGGCTCACGATTCGAATGGGTGATGTCATTAGGCTGCCAAAGCACCTGTCCCCGCGCTGGAGGATCAAGGGGCAGGATGAGCAAACGTGCCACAGATCTACAAAAAAAAATAAGGAAATAACTGAAGGAAATCGAGTCAGAAGCAGCCATCGTGCTGGTGGGCGGTTGAGGGCGGGGGTTGGCCCGATTCCAGCGAAGGAATACTCTGATTTGGCCAATTACCCGCTGAAATAGCAGCTTCCGCAGTGGCTCTGATCCCGATTGCTGCCTCTTTGGCCAACAAACCACTTTTCTCCCCCCCCTCCAAAATGCACCGCCCCCTCGCCGGCGACCACCCTACCCCCCAACGGCAACGGTAAAAGCTCGAAAACTAGGCAACTCTGTAATCGCTCCACTCAATTGCAACTCAACTCGGGCAGCGGCGGCAGCCACCAAACTATTAACTTAATTTTTTTGGACAACTCTCGACGAGGCCACGACTACTGGGCAATTGCTGCAAGTACACTGGGCGAAAAGGGGGAGTGGTTTTTGGATTAAACATA
Source organism: Drosophila monieri (assembly GCA_035047585.1). Taxonomy (NCBI): domain Eukaryota; kingdom Metazoa; phylum Arthropoda; class Insecta; order Diptera; family Drosophilidae; genus Drosophila; species Drosophila monieri. The sequence goes on along the minus strand of JAWNPJ010000061.1, from coordinate 3,886,431 downwards.
TATAGAAAGAAAATTAGAATCAATTTTTGGGGGAAATTATTAATTTTTTTTAAATATAAACATTATTTTATGCATTTTAAAAGTTAAAAAAAAAGGTTTTTAGGATTTATTTATTTAAAAGTTACATTTTAGGTTCTAATTTATTGAAGAAGACCTATTTTTTTCACTAAAAATGTTTATATTTGTTAAATATTTATGATTCCTGTAGTTTTATTTCAAGAATCTTGAATATTTTTCACAAAAACTCTCATTATTTGATTCAAAAATGGCATATTTTTTAATGACTTTAGACTTGTAGATGAGTGTAGATTGGATTTTATTGAACAACTTTTACCGCCTGCTCTGGCAAATAGTTGTTCAACTTGTTGTTGACAATTCTGAAGTTGTTGTTATTATTATTGTTGTTGTTGTTGTTGCAACAAGTCAAACAGCTGGCAGGCATGAAATGTGTTTGATGAGGATCTTTGAGGCCACAGATTGGAGAATCCTTCACCCAAAAAAAAGGTGAAAAAAAAGAGAATATCCTTAACCTTCGTCAATCAGGCAGCAATTTGGAAATTGAAAAAGAGGTGTGAGGGGTAAATAATTCTATATATGTATATATTTTCATATATCTGTGTATAGCAAGTGCCAGAGAGCTAGACAAAAAACGGAATTAAACCTTTTTTTGGTTCTTGGGTGAGAAGTGGGAAAAAAAGGAGCCACAAGAACAGAGAGGAATATCCCGAATCCCTGAATCACCGAGTCGAGCCGCCTTTTAATGACTTCCTCTCGACGCCAATGTCGATTAAATATTAAGTCTGTCTGTGGCCAAAAATACAAGCCAACCAAGTCGAATTGATAAATACTCTAAGGGTCTTTAAAAAAAAAAAAAAAAATAAAAATAAAGAAAAAAATGTCATAATTATTTTAATAAAAATATTGTCTTTTTATCTAAATTTTTTATCAAAAAAATTGTCTTTTTATCTAAATTTTTTTTTCAAAAAAATTGTCTTTTTATCTCAATTTTTTTTTTATTATTTCTCAAAGAATTTTAGTTAAAATAATATATAAAATATTTAAAATATATATTTATATATTTAAATCATGTTAACCCTTTAAACCCACACTCCCCACTTAAAACTGTAGGGTATAACGGAGACCGTAAAAACTGCGCTGCGCCGAAAATAAAGGGAATCTCAGTTTTGATTTACGTTGCGAATTAATTTTGTGGGTTGCTTTTGCCACCAGAACCGCCATACCCATACCCTCCCTCTTCCACCCGCTCGCCTTTCCCAAAATACCCTTTTTTTGGGGGCAAGGGCATTAGAAACCGTTGGTCGAAAATAAAGCAAAAAAACTAAAAAAAAAAAAAACAAAAGCCAGGCTAAAGGACAGCAGACAGGAAGCGAAATCGAGCTCGACTAATTCGCATTTTTAAGCAAAATTCACAGGAACGGGAGTTAATTAAGAAAAAGAAAAAAATATATATAAAAAATAAATTTAAAAAAAAATGCATGGGAAAAGTTTACTAATTTAATAATAAATAAATGAAAAATAATAAATAATAAATAATATAATATAATATAAAATAATAAATGCATAAAGTTAGGTAAATCTTAATTTAAAATAATATTAAATAATAAATAATTATAAAAAACACAAATAATATGCAATCATAATTCATCATAAACCAGCACCCCCCTCTCTGCAGCCCTCCTAGACACCCAAAAAGAACCGAAAACAAAGATAAAAAAATCAAAGATGCAACTAACAGATTGCGTGCCAACTGTACTCGCCAAAAACATCGCCTAGATACACATATTCGTACATACCGAGATACAGTCGTGCACATCCCGTTACATTATAACTGTTCTTTGGGCCGAGGATGGCGGCGAGAGCAGGCCGACGAGCCCCCGCCACACCCCCTCGCACCCGCACACGCGAAACTGTCCAGCGGAGCACCCGAAACGATTTTCACTTTATTTCAACAATTAACATTAAAAACACAAATAACTTAATGAAATATTTAAGGAATACATTAAATAATTCTATTTTTTAAAGGCCAAGACCACTTTTTAATTAAAAAACACTGGAAATTAAGATTTAAGCCACTCACGCACTTCAAAACCGACGCCGAGCACCTGCCTTGATGTTTTCAAAGCAAAACCTTGTAGACTTTTACTTAACGAAACGATATTAATTAATTTTAATAAAATATTTAAGGAAATATTAATTTTAAATGCGATTTAATTAAAAAAGAAACACTTTTACGGGAAAACTTTGTCGCGCGGAGAGAGGGAGCGAAGCACTATGGCGTTTGCTGGGATCCGCGAAAGAGGAGGCAAAGAGAGAGAGAGCGAGAATGGGTGGGTGTGAGAGAGGGGCTGTCAGAGAGAGCGGCCATGATCACCCTGTCAAAAAGGGAAAACTTGAAGGACTTTTTTTTTTTTTTGGCAAGGCAGGTGTTTGGCGCGAAGGGAAAACTTTTTGAAATTAGGGATTTTTATTAGATTTTTTTAATTCAATAATTTTAATAAAAAAAACTAGTTATTCAATGAATAGTTAATTTCTAATCTTAATTATTAATTATTTATTTATTTTTTTAATAACAGGACCATCCCAGCTTGAGAGGCACCCCCCTGGCCATGCTCGCCGCCCAGTGCAACAAGCTCTCCAACAAATCCCCGCCCCCCTTGGCCGACGCCGCGGTGGGCAAGGGCTTCCATCCCTGGAAGAAGAGTCCCAACTCCCCGGCGGCAGGCAGCAGCGGCTCCGGCGGTGGCGGGGGCGGTGGCAGCAGCGCCGGCCAGCACTCGCCGTGCGCCATTTCGGCGGCCAGCTCGTCCAGCTCCAGCGGCTCCTCGCGGAGCGGCCTCTCCGCCAGCGCCAGCACCATGGTGAACATCACAGCTAGGTAAGCAGCAGCAGGCGGCGCACAGTGGTCCCCGGGGGAGGGTGGAGTCGAACTCCGCCCCGACTGGGGGGACCACTGTGCGTGAGTTAAGGGGGGATCCTCGTCCAGCATCCCCCCTTACGGCCACTATCTATAATTATGGCCCTATACGACTGGCGAGTAATTTCAGCATCTATCCTTACAGTCGCCCCCTGGCCTCCTCCTCGTCCTGTGCGGCGGTGGGCGGCGGCTCCAGTTCCGGCTCCGGATCGGGGTCCTCCTCCTCCGGCTCGTCCGCCTCGGCGGCAGCAGCGGCGGCGGCCTACGGCAGTGACCTGTACTTCCCGAACTCTGGCGGCGGCGGTGGCGGCGGCGGCGCCTCCTCGATGGACAACCACCACATGCACCAGGGACTCCTCGGCAAGGTGGAGGCGGGCACATTCGGCAGCGTCTACTCCCGCCACCCGTACGAGTGGCCCTTCAACGCGGTGACCCACAAGGACGCCACCAGCGTCAACTCCGGCTGGTGGGACATGCACAGTGCCGCGGGATCCTGGCTGGACATGGGCTCGGCGGCGGCGGCGGGGATGCACTCCACCATGGCGAACTACGCCAGCGAGAACTACAGCTCGGCGCTGAGCCACTCCCTGCTGGGATCGGGACAGCATCTCCTGCAGGACACTTACAAGAGCATGCTGCCCGGACAGGGAGTGGGCGTGGTGGGCGGTGTAGGTATGGGCGTGGTCGGCGGTGTGGGCGTGGGCGTGGGCGTCGGTGGCTTCTCGCTGCCGCACAGCTCACCATCGGCGGCGGCGGCCGCAGCGGCAACAGCAGCCGCCGCTGCCGGTGGTTCACCCCAGGGTGGCTCAGCGTCGACACCGTCGCCGCGCTCCCAGCGCCGGTATGCGGGACGTGCTACCTGCGATTGCCCCAATTGTCAGGAGGCAGAGCGGCTGGGACCCGCCGGCGTTCATCTCCGGAAGAAGAACATCCATTCGTGCCACATACCCGGCTGTGGCAAGGTATACGGGAAGACGTCGCATCTAAAGGCTCACCTGCGGTGGCACACCGGCGAGCGTCCCTTCGTGTGCAACTGGCTGTTCTGCGGCAAGCGCTTTACGCGCTCCGACGAGCTGCAGCGCCACCTGCGGACGCACACCGGCGAGAAGCGCTTCGCTTGCCCCGTGTGCAACAAGCGCTTCATGCGCAGCGACCACCTGGCCAAGCACGTCAAGACGCACAATGGCACGGCTGGTGGTGGTGGCGGTGGTGGTGGGGGCGGTACTGGTACCGGTGGCGGCGGCAGCAGCGGCAGCGGCGGCGGCGGCGGCGGTGGCTCCTCCTCCTCCGGTGGCGGTGGTTCCTCTTCCTCCTCCTCTGCGGGCGGCGGCGGCGGCGGCGGAGTCACCGGCAGCAGCGTCAGTGGCAGTGGCAGCCAGTCCGTCCCGGGTCACAGCAAAAAGCATGGCTCCTCCGACTCATGTTCCGATTCGGAGGAGTCATCCTCCGTATCTATATCGGTTGCCAACCACCAGCAGCCGGTCGATGTTCATGTCAACGGGCTGGGCGGCGGGGCCAGTGGCCCACAACAGACGGGCGGGGCCGGTGGCGGCGGGGGTGGCGGCGGTGCCACACCCGGACACGATCATAATTCTGGATCGAGTTCTGGTTCAAGTGGCAGCAGCCATCCCGGCACCCCGACCTCGCTGCACGCGCACAGTGGCGCCAATGGCACGTCCAGTGGCAACTCCAGCCTCCTGGGCGGCGGTCTGCACCTGGCCACGTCGCACCAGATGGTCGCCGCGGGCGGCTCGCCGGTGATGCTACACCAGCAACAGCAACTCGGCCAGCAACATCAACAGCACCAGCAACAGCAACAGCATCAGCAACACCAGCAACACCTGCAACAGCAACATCTCCAACAGCAACAACAGCAGCAACATCACCAGCAACAGCAGCAGCAGCATCATCAGTTCAACCAGCAGCAGCACCACCATCATTTGCACCACCACACCCACCATGCACACCACCTGGCCGGAGGATCGCCGGGTCTGGACCCCTCGTCCTTGGTGGACATAAAGCCGCCGATGGTTTGAGGGTCGCTGGGTCCCTTTCTTTTCACCAACTAAGGTCACAAAAGAAACGGGCACCCATTGGACAAAGGAATACACTCGAAAAAAAGCTAAACACTACAATATCTTTGATGAAACACTGTAAAAAAATAAAATGCGGTTGTACATAAAAGGCCAGCAGCAGTCTGTAAATATTTAAAAACTAAAAACAACATCAGAAACAAAACACACTCTCTAAGTGTCTATAAAAAATAAATATTACAAAATATTTGCTTATAGCTTAAACCACAAAAAATATAAAAAATATATATATGTATCTTAAATAATGACTAGAATCGAAATCAAATTTTTTTTGTCAATTTTTTTTAATAGCCGATAAGTCGATAAAGTAATATATATATTATAATAAAATATAAAACAATTTAACCAACAGATAAGCTTCGAGCACCACAACAACTTAACTTAAATGTTAAACAATTATGCAATTTTGAAAATATACATATAAAATAATATATTACTTATAATATTGAGAAGGGGGTAAACGAAAACAAAACAAAAATGAAAAAAACAGCCTAAAAAATATATTTCTAGTCCAATTAAAAACAAAAAACGGAGTAAGAACCAAAATTGTAAAAAAAAAATGGAAAAAGGGATAAACTTAAAGAATCGAATCTTTTACGCTAATTCTAAAAAAAAAAAAAGAACAAAAAAGCTAAAGCTAATTCCTGTAAATTAGTATATTTCGAGATCACAATTATTTTTGCTAAAAAACAAATCGAAAATCGAATATCGGAAATATCGGAAATATCGAGAAATCGAATATCGAACAAGAGAGCTAGTGCTTTAACCGACTTAACTTAAAAACTTACACTTAAAAACTAAAATAAATGTGTTTTTTTGTTGTTTTATTTGAAAATTAGGCTTAGAAAAAGATACTTAGATACTTAGAACACACACACCCCTACACACACACACACCCACACCCACACACAACACACACATGCAGTACTGCAGCATCAGCAATTTATCATCTTCGATTAGCTACTTTTTTTTGTCTATGTAAATTAATTATTTAAAGTACGAATAAACTATTTAAATTTCATTCAAAATAAATGTACAACAAAGCGCCAGTGTTTTAAATTCATTTTGTTTTTCGGGTTGCAGGTCGTCAGGGTTGTCAAGTTTTGTTAAAACCAGTATTGGTTAACTGGGTAATATTTTGGGGAAATTGAAATAAAATATTTTGCATTAAGGCACTTGAGGTAGGTGGGTTTGATATTTTAATATTAAATATAAATGGAACTATTTTTTTAATACAAAAAACACATTTTTGTTACTAAATTCTATTTATTTTAGTATTTACTTAAATAATTCTATAAATTACAAATCATTTATATTTCTAGACAATATTAAAGATTTTTTGCAAACAAAAAAACTAAAAATTGAAACAAAGGGACATGTTTTAAATTAGTTTTTTTTTGAATTTCTTAAACAATAGCATTTTAAAATAAACTAAAATTGTTTTTCAATAAATGTTTAAATATTTTTGTAAGTAATCAGCTTTAAAGTTTCAATGTTTTAAATCATAAAACAATTGAAACAATAATAAACATTTTTTGGAAAACAAAAAAGAATATGAAATATATATTATTTCTATAATATTTTAAACTATTCTTATAACTAATTCTTATTAATATTTCTTGCTAATTCTTATGCCAAATCTTAATTCATTTTAATTTCTTAAATAATTTCATCAAAAACTATTCAGATTACAAGTAAAATGTCCCAAAAATCAAAGCATAATCGAAATCAATTTCTGAATCAAAGCTTTTGGCAACTTTTCGCATCTATTAATCTTTGTATCTTTGTATCTCGTATCTGGTATCTGGTATCTGGTGTGTTGTATCTTTTATTGCCAAAGAGCGTAAAATATGTTTAAATGATTTCAAGGGTGGAATTACCCCGGATTTGATTCCTTTCCTCCACTGACTTGGGGGATGCTTAGCAGCTTCCGGTTGTTCGGCTGCTCGTTAACGACTTTTAACGCTCCAGTCTCATCCGATCAGAGGGGGTGTCCTGCACGTCCTGCTGCCTGCATCCTGGGCGCTGTGGCTGGTTGCTGGGTTGCTGGGTCCTGACCCTCGTCAGCTTCTCGTCCTGGTTCTGGGTGATTTAAATTTTATTACTCGATTTCGACTGAAACAGATTGCCCGTCAAGTGGGTGCAGATTGTTTTGGAATCCTTCCTCCTCCTTCGTACCCACCACCACCCCAAGGCTTTTTGGTTTTTCGGGTTTTTGGGTTTTTATCGGCTGGGAAGTGAATTAAGCTGCGCAGTTATTTTTCCCGCTTGATTTCCCAGTGTTTTGACATCCCAACGGGGGCGAGGGTGAGTGGTTGGGTGGTTGGGTGGGTGTGGCGGAGTGGGTGGACGAGTGGGTGGTCCCAGGATAAAAACAATTTGCCCAGGCAATGAATTGAAATGACCGGCAAATGAATAACAGTTTTTGGCGAGGGATGAGGCCATGAAAATGGGAGATATATGAGTCCTTTTTGGGTTTAGAAAAATAAAGGATAGCTCTTCGATTGAAGGACATAAATATTAAGAATATTTAAAAGGGAAAATAATCTCAGACTTGTCCAACTTTAAACTATTAATTTCTAAAAATGAAAACCTCAAAACTTTCTTTAAAATCTCATACGCCCGAGTCCTCGCCCGAGAAGTCCTAGTCCTTGAATCCTTCTTTCCATGTAGCTGACATGTCCTGCTGGGCTCACAGTAGTCGAATTTCAAAAGAGCTCCCGAGTCGGCTGTAAATTAAAATAATGAAAAATACAAACACACACTGGAAAAAGAGACAGCCAGGACATAAAACAAAAGGATGGCACATGCGTCTGGCATCGGCTTGCAAAGGACACGGCCACTATATGTAGTGGGAGAGTGGAGAAGGATAAAAAAGCGTATAAATCAGAGAAGCCCGAGACTGCCGTGGGGGATGAGGGGATTCTGTGGCGGATGATAAACGAGTGGCACTTCGGCGGTGACAAAATCATTAGCAGAAAGCCCTAATTTTGAGTTATGATCTCCACACATTTGAGGCGAGTTAGGCGCCACAAACGAGGTCTGATAAACAGCCCCCTTAAAAAAAAAAACTAAAAACAAACAAACACGAACAAAAAAATAAGTGTCAACAGCTAAGATATTTATTCGATCGCGGAGGGAGAGTGGGAGCCCGCCAATGGCATCTTAAAAATGTCTCAATTCCGGTCACGCCCGAGCCCTCCACTCACCATTCCCCACCAGATCGGTTCACAAATCTTGTTCACACATTGTTTTCATTAAGCAAAAAAATGTTAACGCGCACAGAAAATATTTGAGATACCCTGGAAAATATTTAAGATTTATCTCGAAGGGTATGTGTGTTATTTATGAATTTGTTTTTAACGAGCAAAGTGTGAATACATGATTATAGATGTAAAAAAGTTAAAAATGTTAAGCTCAAGTACGGGGTATTCCTATTATTTCTTATAATATTAATTAAAACTAAGTAGATCTAAAAAGAAAACAATTTTTTAAGTACTAGGTATTAATATATATATTTACAATTTTTTGTTATTTATTTTTTTTAATCAATACATTTATTTGCAATTTTATTCTTCAAGTACCGGGTGTTAATACTTGTTTCATAAGAAAATCTTAAACCAAAAGCCTTAAATACGAATAAAAAATATTAAAAAGTAACTTTTTAAAGAGATTTTTAACTAAATAATCTATTTATTTGCAATTTAACGAGCAAAGTGTGAATATATGATTATAGATGTAAAAAAGTTAAATTGTTAAGCTCAAGTACGGGGTATTCCTATTATTTCTTATAATATTAATTAAAACTAAGTAGATCTAAAAAGAAAACTATTTTTTAAGTACTAGGTATTAATATATATATTTACAATATTTTTGTAGAATATTTTTTAAGGAGATTCTTAACTAAACAATCCATTTAATTGCAATTCTATTCTTCAAGTACCGGGTATTGTTACTTGTTTCATAAGAAAATCTTAAACCAAAAGCCTTAAATACGAATTAAAAATATTTAAAAAAATATTAAAAAGTTTTTAAATAGCATTATTAAAATAGCTTTTGGTGGGATATTATTAAAGAGATTTTTAAAATAATCCATTTATTTGCAATTCTATTCTTCAAGTACCGGGTATTATTACTTGTTTCATAAGAAAATCTTAAACCAAAAGCCTCAAATACGAATTAAAATTATTAAAAAGTAACTTTTTAAAGAGATTTTTAGCTAAATAATCTATTTATTTGCAATTTTATTCTTCAAGTACCGGGTATTATACATTGTTTCCTAACAAACTGTTTAAAATAAGCTAAAAAGAAACTAAAATCATGAAAAATATTAATTTTTAAATAGCAATTTCTTCAAAGGATATTTTCTAGAAGGTTTTCTAATCAAACCACTTGTTATTATATACTCCAAGTACCGGGTACTATACATTATTTCATAAATAATATAATATTTATATATTCCATATAATATTCCTGAAAGAGACTAAAATATATCTGTAATCTACTTTTGAATTATAAATATAGAAATCCCATAAAAATACTAGCTTTTCAAGTACCGGATATTAAAATATACGAACTTAGTCCCTAAAGAAACCTAAACACCCAGAATGTGAATTTTCGAGGGCATCTCTGCGTCTCTTAGGCTTTGATAGAAAATTGATTCATGACTTTCGGGTCTTTAGTCGGCGTCTGAGTGGAGGCCCTGTGATTGGGCTGGCTCTGGCGGTTCGCGCCCTCGAGTTTCCACTGTGCGACTGTCATTCCGATCGTGGCTCCGACATCTGTTTGCATTTGACACGATTATTTATGTTTATCGCGCGTTAAATGCGCGCTATTATCAGCATAATAATCGTAATTAAAAGCCAACTAATTTATGGCCACTGATTTATGCTTCTGTTCGCTCCGGAGACTCCAGACCTCCTTCAATATTTTTCATTTCTTTTCTTTTCATTTCCCTTCAGAAAGTGTAAAACGAATATCCTCTTCCTTGAGCTCTCAATTTCGGGCCCAACGCACTGCGCAATTCGGCAAATATCCCGCGGGGCCAGGACAACAGCCCAGCCAGGACACCCTGCTGGGCGTTTTAATCTCATTAACTGTCGACGCGCTTCCTGGTCCTCCCTCTCCCACACTCTCCGGATTTTGATATATATTCCCTGGCCTTTGATTACAAATGTTGTCGGTTGTCTGTTTGCTGTTCTGGTTGGCAAAACATTTCACGAAATCTCATTTGTCGCCCTGCGGTTGCCACTTTTTCGTGGTAAGAGATTGTCCTTGATTGTCCTGGCGCGATTGTCCTTGATTTTGAAGCGATGGCTTAACGGATTTTATTGTTATTGTTATGGATTATCATGTCGTATATTTTAAGGATGTCTATTCAACAAATTATTAAAGAAATTCCTAATGTATTCAAGTCTAAACGAAATTTTGATATTTTTTTTAACATTTAAGAGTATATCTTCGCCACTAACTAACCGATTCTAGAGAGGAATACCTTACGTTTGTGGATCAATTCCCCATCATTCTGCATCAAAATCTGGGAATGGAATAATTTTGAAATTTTTTTCCAAAATTTCTGGTGGGTCCCCTTTGAAAACACCGGGAATGCCAGTATGATCCCCGCGAAGGCCATATCTTTGCCAATTCTCATCCGATTCCCGAGCGGAGTACCTTTTTCGATTGGTGGATCAATTCCCCATCATTCTGCATCAAAATCTGGGAATGGAATATTTTTTAAAATTTTTTCCAAAATTCCTGGGGCGTCCCCTTCGAAAACACCGGGAATGCCAGTATGATCCCCGCGAAGGCCATATCTTTGCCAATTCTCATCCGATTCCCGAGCGGAGTACCTTTTTCGATTGGTGGATCAATTCCCCATCATTCTGCTTCAAAATCTGGGAATGGAATATTTTTTAAAATTTTTTCCAAAATTCCTGGGGGGTCCCCTTCGAAAACACCAGGAATGCCAGTATGATCCCCGCGAAGGCCATATCTTTGCCAATTCTCATCCGATTCCCGAGCGGAGTACCTTTTTCGATTGGTGGATCAATTCCCCATCAATCTGCATCAAAATCTGGGAATGGAATATTTTTTAAAATTTTTTCCAAAATTCCTGGGGGGTCCCCTTCGAAAACACCGGGAATGCCAGTATGATCCCCGCGAAGGCCATATCTTTGCCAATTCTCATCCGATTCCCGAGCGGAGTACCTTTTTCGATTGGTGGATCAATTCCCCATCATTCTGCATCAAAATCTGGGAATGGAATATTTTTTAAAATTTTTTCCAAAATTCCTGGGGGGTCCCCTTCGAAAACACCGGGAATGCCAGTATGATCCCCGCGAAGGCCATATCTTTGCCAATTCTCATCCGATTCCCGAGCGGAGTACCTTTTTCGATTGGTGGATCAATTCCCCATCATTCTGCTTCAAAATCTGGGAATGGAATATTTTTTAAAATTTTTTCCAAAATTCCCGGGGGGGTCCCCTTCGAAAACACCGGGAATGCCAGTATGATCCCCGCGAAGGCCATATCTTTGCCAATTCTCATCCGATTCCCGAGCGGAGTACCTTTTTCGATTGGTGGATCAATTCCCCATCAATCTGCATCAAAATCTGGGAATGGAATATTTTTTAAAATTTTTTCCAAAATTCCTGGGGGGTCCCCTTCGAAAACACCAGGAATGCCAGTATGATCCCCGCGAAGGCCATATCTTTGCCAATTCTCATCCGATTCCCGAGCGGAGTACCTTTTTCGATTGGTGGATCAATTCCCCATCATTCTGCATCAAAATCTGGGAATGGAATATTTTTTAAAATTTTTTCCAAAATTCCTGGGGGGTCCCCTTCGAAAACACCGGGAATGCCAGTATGATCCCCGCGAAGGCCATATCTTTGCCAATTCTCATCCGATTCCCGAGCGGAGTACCTTTTTCGATTGGTGGATCAATTCCCCATCAATCTGCATCAAAATCTGGGAATGGAATATTTTTTAAAATTTTTTCCAAAATTCCTGGGGGGTCCCCTTCGAAAACACCGGGAATGCCAGTATGATCCCCGCGAAGGCCATATCTTTGCCAATTCTCATCCGATTCCCGAGCGGAGTACCTTTTTCGATTGGTGGATCAATTCCCCATCATTCTGCATCAAAATCTGGGAATGGAATATTTTTTAAAATTTTTTCCAAAATTCCTGGGGGGTCCCCTTCGAAAACACCGGGAATGCCAGTATGATCCCCGCGAAGGCCATATCTTTGCCAATTCTCATCCGATTCCCGAGCGGAGTACCTTTTTCGATTGGTGGATCAATTCCCCATCAATCTGCATCAAAATCTGGGAATGGAATATTTTTTAAAATTTTTTCCAAAATTCCTGGGGGGTCCCCTTCGAAAACACCGGGAATGCCAGTATGATCCCCGCGAAGGCCATATCTTTGCCAATTCTCATCCGATTCCCGAGCGGAGTACCTTTTTCGATTGGTGGATCAATTCCCCATCATTCTGCATCAAAATCTGGGAATGGAATATTTTTTAAAATTTTTTCCAAAATTCCTGGGGCGTCCCCTTCGAAAACACCGGGAATGCCAGTATGATCCCCGCGAAGGCCATATCTTTGCCAATTCTCATCCGATTCCCGAGCGGAGTACCTTTTTCGATTGGTGGATCAATTCCCCATCATTCTGCTTCAAAATCTGGGAATGGAATATTTTTTAAAATTTTTTCCAAAATTCCTGGGGGGTCCCCTTCGAAAACACCGGGAATGCCAGTATGATCCCCGCGAAGGCCATATCTTTGCCAATTCTCATCCGATTCCCGAGCGGAGTACCTTTTTCGATTGGTGGATCAATTCCCCATCAATCTGCATCAAAATCTGGGAATGGAATATTTTTTAAATTTTTTCCAAAATTCCTGGGGGGTCCCCTTCGAAAACACCAGGAATGCCAGTATGATCCCCGCGAAGGCCATATCTTTGCCAATTCTCATCCGATTCCCGAGCGGAGTACCTTTTTCGATTGGTGGATCAATTCCCCATCAATCTGCATCAAAATCTGGGAATGGAATATTTTTTAAAATTTTTTCCAAAATTCCTGGGGGTCCCCTTCGAAAACACCGGGAATGCCAGTATGATCCCCGCGAAGGCCATATCTTTGCCAATTCTCATCCGATTCCCGAGCGGAGTACCTTTTTCGATTGGTGGATCAATTCCCCATCAATCTGCATCAAAATCTGGGAATGGAATATTTTTTAAAATTTTTTCCAAAATTCCTGGGGGTCCCCCATCAAAAACACCGGGAATGGCCATATGACCCTCCCGAAGGCGATAACTCGGCCAATATCCGCCCGATTCTCAAGCGGAATATTACATTTTAATCCACAAGTTTTAATATCGAAATGTTTTTATATAAAATATATCTTGTTTAGCTAATTTTGTATATAGATTCTCAGTCTGCAGGAGTATAGATCATTTTGTGGGTTACTGGATGCAGGATAAGCAGGATTAATCGTCGTCTTGATGCGATGTCCCTGCCATGTCCTCGTTGGTGAAGTAGATGAGCCTGGGATATGTCGATCAGAAGTTACTTGGCGTTCTTTCTGGAGAGTGCTATGAGCATTTGGATGATCTCCGCCCGGAGGCGGCTCAACAGGAGGGGACTGACGCCATTGGGAAGCGACTTCCGGTTCGATCTCCAGGTCCTCTTGATGGAGCTCCGGCTTTTGAAACGAATATCCTTCTGAACAGGCTTCTTGGAGGACGATGGTCGTGTCATAGTGAGTAGATGAGTAGAAGAGTAGAAGAAAAGTCCAAAAATTCGAATAATTTAGTAGAAAGATATCCAAAAACTATTTAGATACAAAATATCTGTATAATATCTATTTTATAATATTATAAATTCCAAATTTTGTTGTTGGCTCTCGTTTTATTGTACTGGCTTGTATCGCCTCGTTGTGTAGAATGAACCTTGTGGGAAAAAGGGCTTCGGAGTGGGGAAATTTTGACAGGAAGTTCGATTCCATGGACTACTTGGATCGGGGGTCAAGGATTGCTAGATTGGCATTTGTTTGTATTTTATGCATTGTTTGTATAAAGATGACATGATCACCCTTTCAAAATGGACTTTTAATCCGCTCTCATGGTTTGGGGATAAATTCCCCATCATTCTTCATCAAAACCTGGCAACAAAATATTTTTTAAATTTTTTCCAAAAATTTCCCCTTCAAAAATGATGAAAAATGCATCTCAGGGACACTGTTCCAAATCGATGGCTGTATCTTGGCCAATATTGGTGGGATTCTTGCAAGGAGCATCTTAAAAGATTTGTGGATCGATTCTCCATCAATCTGGATTGAAATCTGAACCCTAAATATTTTATAGATTTTTCGTAGAATTTTTCCCAGGATCCGCTTTAAAAATACAGGTAATACCAGTAGGGCTAACTATGATGGCCATATCTTGGCTAATATTCGTCAGATTCCTAAGCGGAAGACCTTGAATGATTCATGGATCAACTCTCTATCAATCTGCAATATATTTTCGTCAATTATAGAATTGAAAATATTTTTCCTCTACTTTGGTAGGGGTCGGTGAGTTGGGAAGCTAATATGTCGATGGGAGTCGCTTTTCAGCAGCTTGGCCGTAACTGGCCCGACCTTTAAGCTGCTCCACCGTTCATTTGCAGTCATTAGAAATTCCCCGCAGGTTTTCCCAGCAAATGGCCTCAATTGTTGCCTTTTTAGCCACTAATTGCTCAATTAGAGCTTGGGCTCTGCCACTGCCACTGCCACTGCCACATGACGCAGCCCAAACTGGAACCCAAAATCCGGGTGTGGGGCGGAGCGGAGTGGAACGGAGTCGGAACCGTAGCCGCACCCCCTTGCTTCACTCCTCCCACATCCCACTGGCCGTCCCGCCCCCTTTTTCCATCCATCCGCCCCCCAACAAGGTAATTATTTAATGTACTCGCCGTGAACGTATCTCTTGGATGGAAAAGTGTATATTTTCCTGCTTCTGTTCTGGCAGAACAAGATATTTACTGCATGGCCATATAACAATTCTATATATCCACCTACCTGGCACTCCCCGGGCTGGCTGGCTAATAAGTTCGTTAACAACTCACCGCGAATGGTAATATTTAATGTCGATTGTGTCTCCAATTGCGAACCTATTATTTTGAGCTGCGTGTGCCTGGTGGAGCGGAAGCTTTGAAAGGGTTGAGAGTCCTGCCTGAGAGTGGCTACAGTAGAGCTTACTCTATGAGGGAAACATTTTTATTTGAGTTGAAGTCCCTAAATCCCAAGAATATCCTCTCCTTTAGCTGTCAAGCTTTTCAAATAAATTTAAAAAAAAATCCCTTTTCTCTCATTTTGAGGCTCTACTGTGTTTAAATAATTGTATTATTTTTTTGACCATTTTTTTAGTCTTAGGCCGTTTCAAATGAAACCTCCAAATGCCATTTAATTGTGGCTCGCAATCCGAGAGAAAAAAAATAAAACAGAAAAAAAGGATATTAGGAAAGGATCCTGCGATGGCAGATAGTTGCATTTAATTACGTCAGATTGGATCTGTTCGGTTCATTGCAGCCAACTGGCATTCAAGCCTTTCCCTGCGTCCTGCAAGGATGTCGGATGCAAGGATGAAAGAGCCGAGCACGCAAGACCGAACCAAAAACAGAAGAAAAACAAAAAAGGACAAAAGGATAAGCAGACACACAAAGAGTTGAGTGGCTGGAGGTGAGACTGAGAAGTTCCTTAACCTCGACAGGAGGACACTTGCCGTGGCAGGACATTCGGGAGCGTCAAGTATCCTTAGACAATATAGCCTTGCTCCGAGATGATTATCTGCTAGAGTTAAATTCGATACCGTCTATTAGCCTCGTTATTATTATCCTTTCTCCCATGCCCGATTGTCCTGCGAGTCCTCTGGGTTCCTTTTTCCCTCCTTTTTGAAGTCGTATCGTGTGTCATGGGTGCGGAAAACATACACAATAAAAAAAGACACACAAATAGGTCCTTGTACTTGTACTTGTACCTGTCCCGATTCCGATTCCGATCCAATTTTTTTTTGCCAGGATTATGCCAGGATCAGGCCAAGTCCTGGGCTCCCACGCTCCCAGCTACGGCAACAATAAATAGTTGCCAATAGATGAAATGCGAGATGCGAGAAAAATAAAAAAAAAAATATTAAGGACACAGGAAGTGCGAGAATTTCAAACTATTTGACGGCTTATCATCCATCATCCTGGCAATTCCATCCCAAGTCCTTGCTAATACAAGTCTTCGGTTTCAGGCAACATATGCGAAGGCAAGTATTTATTTTTTACTTTATCAGATGCCCGATTCTCACAATTACCTCCTCCCAATATATATATATATATTTTTTTTTAGGTTAACGCCCACTTGTCAACATTGCATTTGTTAAAAAAAAAAGAAATAATAACTATAAAGAATATGGGAAAAAAAAATCCACCCAAAAAATTGGAGAACTACGAATCAAATATTCTCTATGAGCACAGCTGTTGGTAAGAAAAGTTCTCTAGTTTATAATTAATATTTTTCAAATGAAAGGCATTAATTTTTTTCCATTTCATTCTTTTTTTTTGTTGAAAAGTATGTGTGTTACATGCCACACCATATCCACCTCCTCCTGCCACACTCTGCGGTTTAACGCTGCTGTCAATCAGCTTGTTAGGGCCAACAGCAATTACCCCGAAAGCAACTGGGCCAACTTGGCTCAAAACTCTAATTTTCCATCTCCATGACTAAGCCAACAAGTGTAAAAAATAGTAAGCGTGGCCTGGGGGTTTATAGTTTCAAAGGATATTCTGGGGGAGACCAAAGTTTTGGTTTTTATTTTCTAACAAAAAAAGGAATAGTCTGTGACAATAATATAACTTTTTATCTGAGAAATACTCTCCTCCTTCTCCTAAGATTTCTTCCATATAATCTCCCACCTATCCTCGCTTTCTCAGCCGTACGCTATGCGGCAGCGCCTGTAGGTAAATAGTGGGGAAATAAAAGGAAACTAAGAAGAAACTCTTCTTCCAAAAGAGTAATAAAATAAGCAGATATATTCTTTGCTAAAATTTCCCTAATTTGTAATCCTTATATCCCCATAAAATAATCCCTATAAGAAATACCCTGAGTGCAATGGGAAAAAATAAATCCAAGCACACATGCCTTTCGCACCAAACACTCGCAGGACATTCTCAATTATTCAAAAGGCTTCCTGGCTAACGAGGTGCTATATAAAAAGTAGTATACTCTGGGAAAAAAAGGCGCCGAAGGACACTAATAATTATTCGTCTTGGTTTTATGCTGAGTTTTGAAATTACATGTCTGGGAAAAGTTTTTTTTTTTTTTCAACAATTCCACTTCCCGATAGATATTTCTACTCATGGTCTATATTTTTTTGTATTTTTTTTTTATTCCGGCCATGTCCTGGGAACACTGGCCACTTGTCCAATAGCCAATTCTCCTTAATATCCTGATAGCCACGTAGAGTGTGTGGTGTTGTGTCAACAGATGTGTGGATTCCATTGAAATCGCGTGTCAATTTTCCACTTTTGAATCCCAGAACGGGGCAGTCACTGCCTCTGCTTACGTAAATAGAATTGTGCAACAAATTGTTGAGAAAAAGTTTTATACTTTTTAAGGGAATTTTAATAAAAAAAAGAAACAAGCAAAGGAAGGTAGACTTAAAAGTCTCTCTTTCAAGGCTCTAAGACTAGGGCTCTTTTAATAAAAGTTATATATTTTTTATATTTTTTTTTATTAAAATTTTCTTTATTAAATTTTTATTTTTTTGGACCGTTTTCTGTTTGGAATTTCCTTTCCAATAAACCTCTAAAAACTGCTCTATTGATGTGGAATGGCAGGCTACATTCTCTGCCATTCGTTTTTAAATCCAAAAGTGGTCATTAAACTGAACGATTTAATTGGAAAATTATCAGCAATTGTCGTTTTGTCTGTTCGCTGTTCACTGTTCACTGTTCACTGTCAGTAGTTAAATCGAACTAAATTCGATTCAAATCGATTTAGTTTCCATTCGATTTGTTACGCAGAACGAAATGCCTTGCAATTTGCCGCAAAGGCCGTCGCAAAAATTTGTGTATTTTTCTGGGAAATTAGTCAACTAACTAGTGCTAGTGCTAGTAATTATTTAATAATATTTTCATAAAAGTGGCAAGTATTAGTAAGAGAAACAAAACATTTTTTTTCGACAAAAATATAGTCTAAGCTAGACCTGATTTTTCAGAAATAATTTCATAAAAGTGCCGCCTTTTTTTTGGCAAAAAAAAAAAGGTAATAGAGTCTTCCAGGAAGGAAGCCAGGAAAAAAGGACTTGAGCCACAAAAGCATACATACTGGCCACTGGTTTAACAATTGCCTTTTTGGGTTTTTGCCAATAAAAGAAATCGGCCACAAAAAAAAAGAGAATACAAGATAAAAGAGCAGAAGTCACGAATGTCCTTTTAGTGGATAGGGGACTAGGGGACATCGGGGATACGATTGTTTGGCCAAGTAATTGATACGCTCACTTTTACGGGGCCAGGACAATCAAGGACAATGACACACACGGGCATGAATGTCAACTTATGCAACACTGCGACACTGGCGAGAGTGACAATGAGTCCGGAAAGGACAAAAAGGATATGCGGTCGGGAGTCGAGGACGACGCAGCATGCGACACAATTTATCAATTAAAAGAAAAAGTATATGTCCGTGTGTATGTCCCCCCTACCCATACAGTGTCTCCCTAATTTTTTCCATTTTTCTGATTTTCCGATTTTCCTATTTTCCGTTTTTCCCTTTTTGTTCTCCCCTCACCGGCCTGGCCTTCTAATTACGCGACATGCGCTGACAAATTTTCAAAAGTGACAATAATTTCCAGCCAGCCAGGAGCTGTCCTTTGGCAAGGACAATGGCCCATCCCCGACCCTCGGCTCACCCGTAAATCCCGATAAACGATGATAATGGCTGTCAATTGTTGGGTTTCTGGCATTTGTCTGATCGATCGAAGGATCGTCCAGGATCGTCCGTTCGATCGGGCCAGATTGCAGCAAAAACGGCAGTAGCAGCCAGCCACAGCAGCAGCAACAGCAGTGGCATGATTTAGCATCCTTTATCGTCCTTCCCCCTGGCTCCGGCTAACCGCAAAAGTGTCCTGGCCGGGGGGTTTTCAGGATCAACAAAGGAGCACGCACAGCATGTGGTTCCCCGACTGTGTCCTGAATGCAAAACTCAAACAAAAACCGAATGGAAACCACTAAAATTTTACGACTCAACGATACCCGGTACTTATTATTATACTCTTAAGCTTTAATTTTAAATATTAAGATAATATTTAACAAGGTATTATTATTTTTAATTTATTTTTAGAGAAACTGTATGGAGTTTTGGGAGTTGGGGCAAAGATCTTTAAGATCTAAAAACTGTTTTTTTTTAACTTATCCCTAAAAGCTGATCCTAAAACCATTCCACCCTTTGATTTTATTAAAAAAAAGGGATAAAAACTATAAATAACATTTCATAAGGTAAGGGTTAAAAAAAAAACAAACAAAACAAAAAAAAACTTTAAATTGAAAATCGCGCCTGATGTGTTTGTGTTTTAATTTTTTGCGGAATAGCCGCCGTGTTTTGTCAAACTTTTTAATTGCTTAACAAACTTTCAGCACAATTGGCATTTATTCAGTTTTCAGGCCAATAGTTTTCAATAAAAAAAAATCCAAATTATTAACACTCGAATGGGCTCTACTTACCTCCTTCCATTGAACTTTTCAAATAATTCATAAATTAATTGAAAGAGCGCGCTATCGTATGAAATATAGGCCTGTTTTGGGTTAATTATTATTAATTAATATTGATATGCATTTAATATTTAATTGGTAGAAGAATAATACACAAAAAAATCATAATTTAATGGAGAAAAGTGTGCCCAAAGGTTTCGAGGAGTTTGAGGAGGAGTTTTATTTCCTAAAGGGTTTCTTTTATAAAGGTTATAACTTTTAAGATTTAAAATAAAAGAGTAGACATGTAGGGTTTATTTTTAGAAATAATAATACAAAGAAGAAGTTATTATGTGAAACAGAAAAGTGTGCCCGTAGGTTTTGAGGAGTTTGAAGAAGCCTTTTAGTAGTTTTTTTTTTGGATTTCTGAAGAAAATAATAAAAAAAAACTTTTAATACTCTTTTCTTTACTTAAAAATAAACGAATAAACTTGGTTAGATTATTTTAAATATAAAATAAAGCTACTTAAAAGAGTCAGTATGATTTAAAGATCAATAAAGAAAGTAACTCACTCCTAAAGTATCTTCTCTGTTAAGAAATATCATTGAAATTATGGGTATAACGTACATTTTTATTGTTGTAATAAATATATATATAAAATATATAACAAAGCGATTAAAAAAAATGTAAAAAAAGAAACCAAATACAATCCAACCGTTTTGTGCAAAATGTTTCGACAAAACGCTGACCAACAGTGCGCGTGCTCTGGGTGCCCCAACTGTTATTACCTCTAAAAAAAGCTACAAAAAATAAATAAATAGTTGTAAAAAAAAAATCGACAACAATGAACAAAATTAAATAAACATTGCTCGTCGTCATAATCATATATTTATGGCAAATAAACGAACAAATGGGAAATTATAAGGCAAAATGTGAAAAATGCGAGTGCGGGACAATGGATTTTATCTCCATGTCGCCATTATATATACTGGCCATTATACGTTATATATGTATCTAAAAAAATATATCCATGTTTGACAATACAATATAGAAGAAGAAGACTGTCAACGGAACAAGTGGCACGCCCCCAGAGATCCAACCAGCCCCCAAACCATTAATTACGCGGTTAAAGTTAATAATCGGTTTAAATGGCTCCTTTTGTTGTCATTCCATGGATGATACGATGTTACGCGTAGTTGAGTTTCAAAAAAAAAAAAAAGGAGAGCCTGAGAATGTGCAAGAGAGAGGGGTATATCGGTGGAGAAAGAGATGGGTATTGTTTAACCCCTTTTTTTTTTGAGCGGCCAACGGTTGTTTGTTGTGGCCAATACCGAGACCCGATTGGCTTCACTTGTTTATTTTTTTTGTATTGTATTTTTTTGTCTCAGGGCCATCCCCCATTCGACCCCCCCTCATGGAAGTCATCATCTGCCATGGTCTATCGACCTTGGTAATCGCCTTGCGGTCAAAAGTCACAAAACTGACTCTATCTTTGCGTGCATTTGTTTTTTTTTTTCTAACTGCCATTTAGCTGCAAATTGAAAAAAAAAAAAGTAAGCCAGATATATCCCAGAATGAATATTTTTTCAATTGTCAGCCATATGCGTGCAATGGGTGAGTAATTTCCATCCTCATCTCCCTGTCACGCACCTGGCAACCCTTTTTTTATTTTTTTAGTTTTTCAATTTGTAACTTTACACACGCACTATTTTCCCTTTTTTTTTTTCCTCCAGGGCGGGCAACGTGCCACAATTTGCCGCAACTGGCAACTGGCAGCCTGCAACCGTGTAATTGGCTTAAGTACAGGCAGGCCGGGGCAACTATTGGCCAGAAATGGGAGCTTGGCCCGAATGCCTTTCATCTTTAAGACCAACTAGCTTCAAAAAACTGGAAAAAAAGGTTCAAACGGAGGTTCAATTATTTAAATCTTTAGCTTTCTGACCAGCCAGATTCCAGGACTACATTTCAAGATAGTCCTTCATGTTGCAACCCTACCAATAATCGATAAATTCAATCTTCCAATCATTTGTTTTTTTTTTAGAAAAGTAGGCCCTGATTAGACTCTTTTTTGGCTCCAAAAACTGTATAAAAGGCAGCCTTTCCTCTGTTCCAAATCATTAGTCTACTGCTCCCCAAACAGTTGACTTCTCACTTTATATTAAATTTTTTATATTATTTTATTTTACATTTTTATCATTTAATTTTTATTTTTCATTAAACACCTTGGACTCTCTGCCGAACTTGCAGGAAGAGCCTGGATGGTCTCTTATTTTTTATTAATTTTAATTTATTTTTTTTTATAAAATAAAAGCATTGGGCTCTTACCGTAGATAGATGCGGCAGTGGCTTATTTAATTTTTGTTTTTAATTTATTTTTTTTTATTTCATTCGGAGCCCCTTGGGCTCTTCTAACTCGGCTCTCAAGAGTTCAGCGCTTTGCTTTCCTATTTCTCAAATTTTTATTTTTAATCAATTTATTTTTTAAATTCCAAATATAGTGGGCTCTAAAATAGAAGTATACCCAACCCCGTGCCTGCTCCTATTTTATAATTATTGTTTTTATTCAATTTTTTACCTAAAACCTTGGGCTCTTCTAACTCAGCTCTCAAGAGTTCTGTGCCCCTCATTTCTAATTTATTAATAATTAAGGCTTTGAGTTATCTATTTTTGTTTAAATCCTAAATAACCATAAACTACAACCGAGCTTGGGTGCTTTCCTGGATTTTTAACCTTTTTATTAAATATCTGTTTTAATTTAACATTTTATTTTATTAATTTAAAGCTCCTGGCGCTCTTCTAACTTGACTTTCATTAGTTCTGGGCTCTGTTTTCAATTTATTTTTACAAAAAATATTTTTAATGTTTTACATTTTTTGGGGAAAATTTTAACTTCGAAATCGGAGGATAGAATGCTATATCTTTGTCCATTTCCATTCGATTCTTAAGCGGGATAGCTTAAAAGATTCGTAGAATGATTTTCTGCTAATCTGCATAAAAAGCCAGGATCAAGATTTTTTTTTACATTTTTTGTCTATTTTTCCTGGGGGTCCCCTTCAAGAATACAGGGAAAAGCGGTATGGCTCACAGCGAAGGCTATAACTCTGCCAATATTCATCCGATTCTCAAAAAGAATACATTTAACGATTTGTAGATCGATTCTTAATTATTCTGCATTAAAACCTGGAAAAAAATATTTTTTTTTAGATTTTTTGTCAAATATTTCAAAGAGTCCCCTCCGCCTGGAAACACCAATAAGCCCCACATCGAAAGCCATATCTTGGCGAAAAGCTACAAGGACCTAAACCAATCACAGTAATACCCAATAATGAACTCCCAATGTAGATGAAAAGGTAGATCCTTCCCGGTAATACGCCTGCCCCTCATCCTATTAATCAGTTCCAGGGGAAAAGTGCATTAGACACCCATTTCGTGGGCCTGGACCTCGGGAGAGAGGCTGCTAAGCTCGTAATTAATAAAACAATCCTTTTAAAAGCCAATTCGCAGAAGTTGAAGAGGAGCTCCTTTTCTAATCCTTGCCACGCCCGCCGAGGCCAGCGGAAGGCTCTCCTCGTGAATGGGTTTCTAGTAAATTTTTAAGTGTATCAGCGCCCACACAATTACGCAGCCAGCTGGCCACGCCCCCGTTTTAGGGAGGGCATGGGGGTGTGGCTGGGCGGATGAATGGAAGGATGGAGTGGAGGATGGCAGGATTGCAGGATTGCATTATGAATATGCAGAGAGAAAATATTCAGCCTGGATGATTAGGTTGACACGTTCCGGGGAACGATCCTTTCGAGTTTCGAGTCCTTTGTGGCTGCACAGGAAGAAATAAGTGGGCAGTACGGGGAAACAAGTCCAGCAAGGAAGTCATAGTTATTGTCCTTTAAGCCTCGGTTTTTTTCCAGGTGCACTGCTGCGCACAGGACCTGACTGAAACAAAGGACTTTGTGTCGCCTGGCGAATGGAAATCGGAGAGAAGGCGGCGCGAAGGCGGGCCGGGCGTGCCAATTGTGCGACGAGCGACAAACGCGAGCGTCCTTCCTGCAGGATCGCAGGAGGACCAGCAGCAGCAGCAGCAGCAGCAGCAGCAGGACAACACACAGGATCAACACACACAGGAGCTGTGCGCGTTGCAATGACGAGGTGCAAACCGAATACTGCCTGGTGTCTGCTGCCACGCCCCCGAAAAAAAATTAAAAAAAAAAAAAATTTATTTATAATAAAATAAAATGAATACCAGTAGCCTTGCAGGACATTCAGGACAGCCGGCCCATTTCTGGCGCGAGATTTTATTTTTTTGTCGATGGAGAAGGGAGGAGGCGTGGAGGAGGAGGGGGAGAAGGTGGCGGCTGCGATTCATTTGGCGGGCGGTAACGACACGCCCACTCAGCACATTACTTGGCAAGGGGAAAGGACTCAGCACACAGGACACAGAGGACACGGGACAAGGACGCGCGCTGCCTGTCACATGTCAAACCGGAAGTGTGCGAAAACCAAAGGCAAACGCAATGCACTGAGAGAAAATGTTGTATATTTAAGGTCCTATACTCGGTAGACTTTTAAGGGAAATTTCTAGAAAGGTTTTTGATTTTTTTTCAAGTTAAAAGGTATTTTTAAGAGAGATTCTTTAACTTTTTATTCTTTTTTCAGTCTCAGGTTCGAAGTTCGAACTTGGAGCTTCTTAATCAAGATTTATTTTTTATTTTTTAGATCTCTAGATAATAAAAAATAAATTTTTTTTGAAGTTCAAGAATCAAGAATCTTAAAAATATGTAAAAGAACAGAAAAAAAATATCCCTTTTCCCAGTTATCTGAGTTAGGATCTAGATTTTATTTAAATATTCCTAAAACTCATCCATTTTTAAGTCACTATCTTATAAATAGCTTCTTTAAAATAACAAATAAAATACTAAATATCAAAATAATTAAATATTTTATAAAGAAATAAATTATTTTTGGACTCTATTACATTTCATCTCTCCAATTATCTTCCAAACTGCATCCCCAATTCTTTGAGTGTAAAAAACTAGAACACATTCCTCACCAAAAATCTCTACGCCGTTGTCGTAATTACGCAGGACTATAGAGTCCTCTAACACATAGTTTGCACCCTTTTTTCCTCTATTTTTTTTTGTTTGCCTGAAAAGGAGAGAGAATTCGGCACTAATATAATTATAGAGCCCGGCCGGAAGCGCTTTCACAACAGCACCCAATTCCAATTCCAAAAAAAAAAAAGAAAAAATTTAGCTGCCCAGGGTGCCAGCAGATCCTGGCAAAATGCCTGCCAATGTCCTGCGCACCGGAAGCGCCGGAGAGGCCGCCAAGCCGCGAGTCCTTGATGGATGAGATGATGGCGCAGGCTCAGAAATGCCAATCAGAGCCCAGGATCGACGCAATATATAATTATCCAAACAATGGCGACGAGTATCGTTTTTCAAGCATCCTGACCTGGGTGCTTGGTCCTGCGACCTTCGCCCTGCGTCCTGCAGCTGCATCGCAGTGGGCCTCTCAGCCCTCAAAACAGTTGCCAGTCGCCGGATAATAATTTGATTTTCAACAAAAAATTATTATCGCGAACTGCAAATCGTAATTTGGCTTGCTGTTTTCAATAATTGCAAGATTGATGGGAGGGAGCACGTGCTAAAGGACCTTCTTCGGGTCCCTCTTCAGGATCCTTTGGAATTCAATTTCCTCTGGCACAGTCGGTTAAATGATTGATCGGGTTTGGGGTTCTAGAATTACTATCTTTGATGACAAATGTGGAAAATTGTTTCAAGATCTCTTTTATTTTTAAACAAAAATCGTTTTTTGAGAGGAAAATGTGGTGTGATTTTTTAAAATTTATTAAATCTAAAAGGTTTTAAAAGCTTAAAAGTAGTTAAATATTGCATAAATAGTTTAGGTTGCTTAAATACTAAATTGCAACTAATATATTTCACTTCTAAGTCTTTTTTGTACAAAATTATCAAAGTTTTCATTCTAATTTTAATTTATATTCTGATATTATTTATTATATTAGATTATATATAGATTATTATATTAGATTATTATATTATTTACTCTGGGTAGTATTCTAGGGACTTTAAACATTCTTAAACAGTTCTTAAACACTTCTAAATAATTTTAATTACTAAAATATAATACATATATTACCACACACAACATATTGGATTATTATTTATTTGAAATATATTGTTAAATATTTTACTGTTTATTTTCAAAGTTTCAGAGTTTTTAAATATTTCCCATAGGAATCAAGAAATAAAAAGAGCTCTAGAGGCTTAGTAGGCTTAGAGGCTTAGCCTAAAGCCTTAGTAGCTATGGCTTTTTAGTTTTTAACTATTTAAAATTAAACATCTCTCTTTTAAAAAATAATCCCATAATGAAGAAGAAACAATTTACAGAAGAAAAACCATAAAAAATCTTAAAAAAAACAATCTCCCAAGCCATTAGCACTAATTTCCCTTCAAAAGCCACCCAAAACTAAGCCAGAAACTACCACTTCCATTGTCCAAGCCCCAAAAACTCTATTAAAAGTCTAATGTCTCTGTTGGCCATTTTTTTGGAGGCCCTAAAAGAGGGAGATCCGAGTGGCAATTACTTGGCCTGAGCCGGATAATGATTTATAATTAAGCCAGCAGATTAATATGCATTTATTCACACTTTTGCGGGGGAAGAAGCAAAAAAAAAGGAAAACAAAAATGGTATCTGGGCATCTGTTTGGCCCAGTTGTTTGGAGCATATAGTATCTAGTATCTGGCGGATACAATGCCAAATGAAAAATGAAAATTGCCCAGACACAGGTATCACTGTAATGCAGTAGCTGAAAATACAAAAACAACAACCAGTTGAGTGCATAAGTAATAATTTCCACGAATGCCAAGAGAAGTTAATAACACAACGAATTCCATTTAATAAGCAACCGCAAATGGCAGCACGGCAGCAATTCAACAACAAGTGCTCCACCACCAGTAATCATTTGCAAGCTCCCCCCCCTTTTCTGTATAGAGACCCCCCTTTTTCGGGGGGGAGGAGAGAGGAGAGTGTAAGCCCAGAGCCGTTGCCATTCCAAGGTGCGATGCTCGCTTCCTGTCGATAAGACGACGTACTTCTGCTAATAATAACAATGCCTTCTTTCTGCCAACTTGCAACTTGCAACTGGAAACTGGAACCTGCAGCCTGGAACTGGTCAGCCCGGCAACTTGCGACCTGGCTACTTGCCCCACGGCTTCTCGAGTCCTCTCCAAAGCACATTGTAATCACGCTCAACGGCAGCAAACAAAAATTCTGCAAATTATCATAAAATTACAATAACAACAGTAGCCAGGGTGGAGGGGGTTGGAGGGGGCAGCAGGGGCAGGATTCATCAGGGAACAGAGACAAAAAGAGTCCAGAGATCCTTAAGCTGGAATCTAAACGAAGCTATTTATACCCTAAAAAAATAGAGAATAAAAACAGGATTTATTCCTAAAACAAAAAACTAAAAAAAACTGAAACAGAAAAGATGAAAATTAATAGGTTTCTAAACTTTTTATCCAAACAAGAAGTATAATAATTATTTAGTAATTAATTTGATTAATTTAAGAGAAGTGTTTAAAATTAATAGAACCAAAAAACATAGACTATAAAAAAAATAGTTTAAAATAAAAAGGCATTCCTACTTACTAGGACCTTTGCTGAAAAAATGTATATATAAATATTTTTGTCGATAAAATAATTACTTAAAAAAATGCCAAGCATATTAAGCTAAATAAATGTTTGTTATATATTGAAAAAAGATTATTTTTATTTTTAAATCACAAAATATAAATCATATCTACATTTTTAGCTAAGAAATAAAAAAATTAACATTATAACTCATTGTTCCTGAGGTTCTTCTTAAAATGCTAGACTTGTGACTAAAATCACAGACTTTTAAAGTCTAGAAGAATTCTTATTTTTTATTCTTATTTTTAGTCTAATTCTAATAAATATTTAAATGACATAACATAATAAATTACAATATTTTGCTTCAGAAGCTAATCAGAATCCTTAAAAACCTTTCCGAGTTAGTAAGCCATTCTGATTTTCATAAAATAATAATCTTTTAGAAACAAAAAAATGTTAAAAAATATATAAATTTTTAAAAAAATATGCTAAACTTTGTGAAAATAATTTAATTAAATATTGTTGCCAAGTTTTAAATATTTTAAACTCAAATTTAACAGAAAAAGAAGAAAAGAAACTACCAGAAAGTTCTTCCTATCCCTTTAAATGCCATTTTTTAATTTTAAATTATTATTACATTTAAAAATATATTGAATATAATTAAAAATTAGTCTTGTTAGTTAATATTTAAGCAAAGAGTAGCTAAAATGCCATTCGGACTAACCAGCAGGATGGTGGAGGCTGCTTAAGGTGTAACAGCAGAAGTTAATCATCTTGTGGAGCATCTAACAGGTTGCAGGGGACAGGGCAACCAGTTTTGTGGCAAGGAGGGAGTAGGAGGGGTGTGGCAGGAGGCAGGAGGCAGGGGACAGGAGGCGGGGCGGGGGATATCCAGAGGGGAGTGGCTGGCACGTTTGCATGCTTGCAGCAAATAAAAGAGACCATACACGCACAAAGTGCTTTTCGTTTTTTTTTTGTTGGAGAGCCCGGCTTTTGACGGCCATTGCTTTTGACCAATGGCGGCGACGTTGGAAACGGCCAGGAGGGTGGGGAGGGGGCATGGGCGGTGGCAACAGAAACAAGAGGGGGCAGAAGCAGGAGGGGGGCCTGAGGTTGACTGCAGTAACTTTGGCAACGTTGTTTCGCTTGCGTGCCAAATGGCAATCAGTCACGTCACAAGGCATTGTTGCTGTTGCATGTTGCTGCTGTAGATGTTGTTGCTGCTGCCGCTTGATAGTTGCTGTTGCCATTTCGCGATGCCGGTTTTTTCTTATTTTTTTACCTTTTTTTTTTCTACCTTTTTGTTTTTAATCCAATCGCAAAACGCTGCTCGCTCTGGCGTTTCATTACTGCCATCTCTTTCGCTTGCTCTACCCACCTCTCTTTCTAGCCTCTTGGCCAAGATTGTTGCCATTTTGCAAATAAAAAAAAACAACAAAAAATACAACAACAAAATGCGTCATTTCGGAAAGAAAGTAATCGCAAAAAAATGGAAAAAAACAACAAAACATAATAATATACTCAATTACGATTTCTGTTTCTTTTTTTTTCCTTTTTTTTTTGCGAATTAAGGGGCCTGCAAAATTGCCCGCTAACCGTTAGTTCGGCCTGGCTTCTGGCCCCCTTCGGCCATGTTGGCCAACTCGCTTCATTTGGCCGATGCCGCAGATACAGATGCCGTCCGGACACTGGCAATCGGGCCAGCTTATCGCTTCGCCGATTACGTGACGGAATGCGGAATATCAGGAGATCGAAGATATCTCCGTTGCTCCAACTCCAAGAACTCCCCCCGCTTTGATTGGGTGCCAATGGGCAGCACAAGTTGCCACTGTTTTGGGTCGATTTTAGGGGACTTTGATGCCAAATTATTGGCAAATAGCTTACCAATAGTATAGGCATTGGGGTTTTTATAATTAATTGTTTAGAATAGTTATTAATTATAAAGTAGGGGGGTTTCAAGGAGATAGAGAACATTTCTTATATGTAGTTACTTTCCTATTGGGTGTCTTATTTTTATAATTTTTACAATCTTATATTTTCTTCATTTATTGGGAATTTGTTGGAAAAATCTATTAAGCATAAGTTCTTAATATTTTCTAGTACTAATATACTATGTTAACTAACTAATACTACTAACATTATTCATTTTTTTATCAATTCCCATAAGTATTCTTAAGTACAATCCATAATTTCTCACTCTTATAAGAAACTTTGAAAAGAACTTGTACCACTTTTGACTTTAAAATACTTTAGAAGGTTTTTAAAAATAACATCTGTTAGATTTTTATTCAAAAACTTTAATCTAAAAAGAAATTCATAAGAACCCGTATTATCTACAATATTTTAAGCCATAAATTGTATAAAATAAAATTCAATTAAAATATTATTAAGCTAATTAGGATACATTTCTCCCACAATTCCCTCTTCATAATATTTGAATAGTAATTTTTTTATAATTTTTCATAATAAATTGTATCTTAAAAACACATTTGTTTTGCAACTTCACTTCTCACTGTGTTCAGATAAAGATACACACACTGAAACAGAGTATCTATCGGATACCTGGACCACTGGCCTGTCGGGTGGCGGAAACTTGACGGCTTCTCTGGCCTCTGGCTTTTTCCGCTCAGCCATTTTCCCATTTCCCCTAGCCATTTCCCCCGCGGTATCATTTCCTTTTTTATTTTTATTTTTTTCCTCTTATTTCACCATTTTTTGTACTCTATAAGAGGGTACTACGATAGTTTGTATAGGAAATAGCCACAACTTTTAACTTTTTGGAATAAGAATAATTTCGTAGTTTACTAATTTCTGTAGCATTGTTTTTTTTTTAAGAAATTACCTTTTTTAGTAACTTTTTATCTAAAATAAACATCAAAAACGACCCATAACTCAGGTATTTTTGCCAAAGAAAAGCATGAAACTTTTTAAGAATCTCTTTCATGAGTAACAGATCTTTTATACAAACTTTTATAACGATCAGACCAATATATCCTTTAGATCTGAAGCATATATGACCCCTTAGCATGTCAATCATAGAGTATCTGAGCTTCGACCTGAAGCTCCTCCGATTTATTTTCTATTTTGTTTTGCAGGCCAGCCCTCGTTTGGCATTCGTCCTATTTGAATGGATTCTAGCCTCGTGAATTAAAAGGTGTGGAAAATGTCCAGCTCACATGCAAAACAACAATTTAAATGACCAAAGGCGCCTCCCAAGAATCGCCCCAGCCCCCACTACCCTGGCCATGGCAAGGACGGCATATGGAAATCGAGATACGATGGTATGTTGTTGGTATATTTTTTTTTTCTATATAATTGGAGCAGTTCATTAATGATCATGTAATGCTACAAAACGAATGCGGGATCCCAGGGGCGGAGTTCAAATGGTTGAAAGAAAAAAAAAGGGGGGGAAAGCTTTTGTGGCGACAGGAAATGCAACAACAACAACTTGAAGGCAATAACAAGGCAGGCAGCTGGTGGAAAAGGAAAATTGCATGCGATTTGCAAATTGTTTGATGATTAGGAAAGAGAAGGCGATATTTTTTTGGGGCCAGTAGCAAAAAAAAATGGAAGTCCAAATGAAAATTACAATTTAGGTGGCGTTGAGGAAAGCCACACCCAGAGAGACCCCCCCCCCTGTTCCGTCTTTTATTTGCGGCTGCGGCGCACATGTTTTTCCAAGAAAATAATTAGACTGATGACGGCATAGGTCTGAAGGTGTTTTCCTTCCAAGATTCTACAGATATTGGCAGTTCTTTAACTTGAAAAGAAAATTAGTAAAAAATGGGAATATAATATTTTATTTAATAAATATTTAGTATAGAAGAGAAAATAAGAGAGATCTAAGGGTTCATCTTTTGGATTTAAATTTAAGAACTTTTTTTGTTTAATATTAATGAAAAAACATGCTTAAAAATATTATTTTTATAGCTTATTAATAATTTAAGGTAAATAATAATTATAGCTTATATTTAATAATCTAATAATATAAAATTATTTATTAATAATAAAGAATAGTCTGCCAGACATATTTTACTATTTTTTAAAATATTTTTAAAAATAGTTTTTGAAAATATGAACTAGTTCTAACTAAAATATTCCACAATTCTAACATAATAAAATATATTTAAAGCTTTTCTTAGTTATTTGTAGATTAAATAAATAGTTTAATTGGTTAGTTTTTAGTTAAAAATAAATAAACTTTTTAAATAGAAAAGAAACTTTTATTCAAGCAATTGCATTGCCAAATCCCAGATATGTATGAGAATCTTTAGTACATAAGTTAGTACAGAGTACTAGTACATAGTTTAGTACTTAGTACATAGTTTTTTAATAGTTTAATTTTTTTAAATATTTTTTTAACCAGTTTTTTGGCATACCCTATAAAAAAGCTCCTTTGGACTGGAATTTTTTGCGTCTTTTGCATTTGGCGCTCTTTAAAGTGGAGCTACCGGTTTTTATTTTTTATTTTTTTTTTATTTTTTTCTCTTAATAGGAGCAAGGGAGATGGGGATATGGGTATAAGACCCAGAGCTCTCTGTCGCTCGGGACGGGGCCAGTTTACATGGCCAGTTGGATGACCAGCAGCACCACCCCTCTACCCCCTCAGTGCACTGTTTCTTTTTTTTTTTTGGCCAATTCGTTGGCCATTTTAATGGCCGGCGACCAAACGTCGACGTTGTGCCCCCTCTAGCCCTCCTCCCCCTGTGGCAAGCTCCCTGTTTTCTTCTTCTTTGCGCTGTTCAACCAACTCCAATTATATTTTTTTCTGCATTTTTTTGTGCTTTTCTTTTGGCGCAATAATTTGCCTTCTCTGTGCATTAAATGGATTTAATGAATGCGGTCCTATTAACTTTTTTTTTTTTTTCTTTCTTCCCCCCATGAGTTGTGGCTTGTGGTGCTCTTCTTCTTCATGTTGCTGCCACTACTACTACTACTGTTGTTGTTGCTATTATTATTAATAATTGGGCAAGTCGTCGTCATCTGAATTTCAAATTCAACTTCAACTTAATTTTTATTGCCGCGTTTTTGTTGCTGCCCCAACCAAATGCGTTTGTGGCAAGTTTCTTCGAAAGAAAAAATCCAAAAAAAAAAACAAGAGAGAAAGACAGGATCAGGTTTTTTTTTAGTTGCTGCTTTTAATGTTGCCACTGTAATTGCTGTGGCAAAAATGGCCGACCAAAAATGGTAATTTTTTTGGCCAAGAGGCTCCAAAAATTGGCAAGGAATTGGGAGACTTTTGGCTTAATGTTCTGATAATTCTTTCACTTTTCATAAATAATATTCCTCTGAAATGATGATTTTAGATAATTTTTTTATAAATAATTAACAATTCTACAAAATATCTCATTATTTTAGCTAGAATGACCATATCTCTGTCTATATTTTCCCGAATCTTGAGCGGAAAACCTTAAAAGATTTGTGGATCAATTCCTAACCAATCTGCACCAAAATCTGGGAGCAAAATATATTTTTTCATAAATTTTCCATAGAGTTCCCTTCAGAAACACAAGGATTGACAGTACGACCCCTAGTGACTCCCATATCTTTTCTAATTCTCGTCCGATTCTTGAAAGGAGTACCTTCAATGATTTTTGAATCAATTATCCATCATTCTGCATCGAAATCTGGGAGCAAAATATTTTTTTTTAATTTTTTTCCGCAAATTTCCCCCAGCAGGTCCCCCTCAGAAATACATGGAATGACCATATGACTCCTAGTGACTCCCATATCTTTTTCAATTCTCGTCCGATTCTTAAAAGGAATACCTTAAAAGATTTTCAGATCGATTTTTAACCAATCTGCATCAAAATCTGCGAAATAAATATTTTTTTTTGATTTTTTGTCGAGTTTTCTAGAAGGCCCCCTTAAAAAACACAGGGAATGACAATATGGCCTAAAGCTTTGGTCATATCTCCGCCAATATTGTTCCCATTCTTGAGTGGAATATCTTAAATTATTTCTAGATTAATAATATATAGTAATAATAACATTTTTTTCAGAAAGTTCAAGTCCAAAGAACTCGGAAAATCAATTCGATTTGTTGATGTTTTTAAATTTTCCGCCGCGAGGATAGAAGCTTTGCTAAAAATTATCCTCAGCTGCTTGCACTATAATTTTCCTAACCAATTGCTATTACCACCCCCTCACCCCCGCGCCTATGGAAGCCCTCCAGGAAAATGCCATTCCAATGGAAAGAATTGTGGCAGCAGCTGCCTGGAAAATAAAGGAGGAAAACCCGGAGATCTTTTTGTTTTTCTTTTTTTTTTTTTGGGCCAAGCACGCTCCACAATCAAGACTCCCCACCACCGCCACCCTTCGATTAATATCCTGCGGTGATAATCACTTAATACAATAATAGACTAAGAGGAATAGAGAGAGGTATAGAGAGAGAAAGACAGAAGAAACAGATCGTAGAATTGGAAAATTGGGGAGTTTCCCCGATCGAAGAAGGGTCGCAGATGTGGCAGAGTCACGTGTTCCTGTGGAAGCTGCAAGCCGGGGGAGAGGCGGGGTGCTGCTGCTGCACCTATGTGTTTATAATTCGTTTAACAGAAGGGTGTGCTGCAGGGGGTGGGGGGGATCTATCCTAAGGGTGAGTTTCGATTTCCATTTCCTCACTTTTTTTTTTCCATATCCCATTTCTGCCATTGTTGTTGTGTTTCTTTCTTCAATTCATGATTATTATTGCGTTTATTACGATTTTCATTTTCATTTGGAACCGTGTGGCAAGGGGCGTGGTCCTGGGCACCGCCCACTTTGTATATTTCATAAATATATTTTTTTCCCCTTCCCATTCCTATTGCCGTTCCGGTTTCAGCTTTTTCTATAACAATGACAACACCGAGACCCTTAATTTTTTATTTAATTTTTTGTTGTTTGTCTGTGGCACCTTTTAAAGCATATCCCCTATACAGCCTATCCTTTATACCTTTCTCATTTCTCCCCCAGATCCTTGTCTTAGTCCCTCTTCGTTTATTCATTTTTCTTGCCCTTTTTTTTTTTTTTTGCCTGTCCACTATTTTCTGTGATAATTTTATAATTTCTCTTCTCGTTGCCGGGAAACATGTAATTTGGCAGCTGATGCATTGATGGCACATACTTATGCACGCTCGATGGGGGCTGAGGGGGCGGGTGCAGCGGGGGCCGCTGCCACAATTTGCATGACGGCCATTAGGGTGGGCCTTGGCACAGCCAAGGAGATCGTTTCAGAGTTAATTATGCAAAGAAGAGCCCATATTAGACCAAGAAGAGACCCCAAAGAAATTATTAAAAATAATAAATAATATAAAAAAATATAAATAATTACAAAAAATAAAATATGCATAATAAATAATATAAATAATATAAGAAAATCAACAATATTTCTTTATAATACTTACCATATTCCCAACATAATCCTCCTAGAATTCTTGAGGAATATAAAGTTCCTAAAATTACAAAAAATATAGAGGATATATCTATCTATCTATGTATATACATATGTATCTTTTGTTTTATATCTTTTGTGAAAATGTAAAGTAACTATTTTATTTTCAATTTATACTACCAACAGATACTTATAATCTTATATTTTTTCACAAAATTATATTTTAGTTCCTAACCTATAAACGATTTCATGTTTTCTTCTCAAATGAAAAATAAATCAAATCAAAAAACTATATCTTAAAGATAAATCTCAAAGAAACTCACAAGAAACTAATAAAAATCCATTTCAAAACCTTAATTTTAAATATTTAACAAATAATTTAATAACAATCAGAAAAATAAATACAAAACAATGAAAAAATAATAAAAATAATAAATAATATACTATTATTTTTTACTTACTTATAATTTCTCTCACTATATTATTTGGACATCTTCTTCTTACGTAAGTTCATGCCACCGCTGACAAACGGTACTTTTCCTGTGACGCAACAGGCGTAGGATGTCGCCTACGCACTTGGCTCTCGCAGAGACACACACACAGGCACACAAAAAAAAGGAAAAAAAAACGAAAACCTCTAAAAGTCACAAAACATGCATTAAAATAGTTAGATACAATAGCCATAGATACAAGGACTATAACTTTTAAAGGATAACACTGATTTTAGAACAAAAAACTAAAGATATGGCGATTTCTGCTCGCAAAACCAAGCCACTTCACACACACACATATACACTCGCGTACTCCCAACACCGAGCACTTTCCGTTAGAAACAGAACGATTTTAATGAATATTAGTAATAATATTTTACTAAATCTTAATTTTAAACACTGATTAGTAATCACAGAAACAATAAACACAACAATTAACGGAGATGAAGGACTGTCGCGCGGAGAAGAATGTAACTGAACTTTGATTGAAGGAGACAGAATGGTGATAGAGAGAGAGAGAGAGAATGGAGGAGAGCCAACAAGTGGGTGTGAGAGAGCGTGGGAGAGAGCAGGTAATGATCACCCTGTCTAAAAGGAAAACTTTGGGTACTTTTTTGGGAAATTATATTCTATTTTAAATATTAACTTATTATTTTTGATGTAACTATAGATTTCATCTTATGTCTTCAATTCTTACATGATTTTTTTTCATTCCATTTAAGTTTGCAATAATTTAGCAATTTATTAATATTTAAAAATATTTTCTCTTCCTCAATATCCGTTTACTTTTATAGATGTCTTATATCATAAAAAATAATATATACTCCATTAAAAACTGCCACTTTAAGCTCATTAAACAATATTTCATAATTATTTCCCCCCTCGTTATTTTTGGGATTATTACCAAGGATAAGCAAGTCAAATACTTCCCAGAAATAATTAAATTTCCCTCCACCAACAATCCCCATTGAAATTAACCAAAAAACCATGTCGGATATTACAATATTTTGCATATTAGTTTCATATTTTAGCTGTCTTATAAATTGCTTTTTATTGCGCTTAATTATTGGACTCTGAAGAGAGAAAAAAAAAATATTTTATGGAGCCCCCCCCCCATAAACCTCATAAATTTCCATGGCGGATAATGTGACGGGATAATTGTGGGTGCCACAGAATTAGCTCAACGCACCCACATTACGCATATATATGTACATATATGAGAGGCGTAGGGGGGCGTGGCTTTATTAAGGGGCGTATACGGGAGGAGTCGAGGGTCACGGGGGCAAAGGGGCAGGTGTTGAGGAATTCAACTGAATTCGAACACAACCATTCGCATTCATTCGCATTTGTTTCCAGCTTGTTGCTCCAATTAAAAAAAAAAGGAGGAAAAAAAATTAATAATAAAGTGGAAACAGAAAAAAAAATGCCTGGAAAAGTGGCAACACCAACAACAACTACCAGCAGCAGTCATTCATATTCATATACATTTGGCGGTTTTTTTTTTTATTGCCTTTAATTATAACTTGGCTCGTAGCTGTATATTTAAAAAAAAAAATGGAAAAAATGCGGTTGCCTTGGAAAATGTTCAGAAGCCAACAAAAGAATTAGGCTACGAACTCGACTCGAACGGCAGGGAACTGGTGGGGGGATAAAGGCAAGTGGGGAGTTTCTAGGAAATCAATCCGGAAATTCCCTGTATTACTCATAGGCTTTGGTGTAGATTTTTGAATAAATTTAAGTTACAATCTGACATATTTTTAGCTTAAAATTATTAATAAATTATTATAACCAAAAAACCGCAAAGACTTCCGATCGTCAGCAGGCACTGGAGGTCCTTTTTTGTGGTTTTTGTTTTTTGGACAAAAAAAACCTACATTACACTGAAAGACATTACATGCTCCACTTGTCGAGGGTCAGTTGCAAATGGATTTTTAAACGTTTCTCAAACCGCAAAGGTCAATAATGTAAAGAAAAGAAAACCCAAAGGACAAGGGGAACAACACGCACATGACTTAACAAATTAAATACACATTTTTTTATATTTTTTTTATCCATCACGCATAACGGATCTTTTAATTCTGGACTCAATAAATAGGGCTCCAAGGATCAATCAAATTAGTTCGATTGCCAGCAATCATCGGTTGTTCCATAACTCCATAAACTTGATCCTCTTGGCCAAAATCGCGTTTCTTTTGGCAATAAAGGTCGTGGCGGGATCTGCGACCTGCGATCTTCGCGAATTCGCCAAACCGCCGCGCCGGCTAATTATGGGAAATTATTGATTATTGCGGGCTTTTTCACTAAACCGTCAAATTGAATATACGTGACCCGGCCCATGCGACCTTGACCGTTAGCTTTAAGTCGGTTGATCTTTGCCTGAGAAAACTGTACTTTGATAATCAAAAGGTTAAGGGAAGGAAATGGGGTTCCATGTATAAGATTTATAGAAAAATCAACAAATGACAGATGAAAAATGGGTTTAATATTTAATGAAAAATATTAAACAAATATATAATGCAAAGATAAAATTTATTTCAGCCTCTATAATTTTATTTCTTTAAATTTAACCTTGATATGATTATTATTTCTTCAAAAATTCATCCCAAAATTAGATAATCATCTCTTAAAAAGCCCCCAAAAAATTATAATAAAATATATGCAAATATTCTGATATCATAAATATATATATATACGTACAGAAATAAAACTTTGATAGGTCCGCACTCCTTCAGAGTCTGAAATGCAAAATGTCCAGAGTCCAATTACGAGCCGCTCGCTGCAGGCGACGACAATTTCCTCGATCATTGTAATCAGCGCCTGAATATAATTTTTATTCGAGAGTTGCGATGTCGACGATGCGATGGCCTCCAGGAGCAACTGCCAGAGCAGTTCCAGCCCCAGCCCCGGTCACAGTCGCTTCTAACTTCAAATTGCTCTCTTGGCTGGACCTTCTAAAAGTCTACGACCACAGTGGGGACTCTATGGCAAGGATATGGCTTGAAATTGAAGGATAATTAAGGGAAAAGTCTGAAAAAAATATATTTCAATAAATAATAGTTATATATTTAATATAACTAAGAGTTTATTAATTTATGTTAGTTTTTATTTGGAAATTATAGAACAAGAATTCCAAGCTTTCATTTATTTTTTATTTCTCCCAAATCTATAACCCTTTTAGGGACTCTCCACTGTACTTTAAGATCCAGTTCCCGGTTTATGCAAATTTTTTAGCCCCCACCTTCAAATCAGCTTTGGCTTCGGTTTCATTTTCCTGAGCATTTTATTTAGTGAGCGACTTCATTTTCCACTTTTTTATCCCATTTTTTTTTTTTTTTTTAAGGTTTTAGCTGCCTTTCGCGGATGGTGCAAAATTATAGAAAATTGCCATGATTGGCCGATTCGATGCGATGCTGCCGGGCTGCCAAGTTTCTGGAGTGACGACTGCCAGCCAGGTTTTGTTGGCCAGTTCACTCACATTTGGCCAAAAGCCAGTTAAACAGGCTCCAGTCTTGTAGGGTTCCCTGGCTCGATCGATCCTTGAAGTATTTTTTTTTAAAGACTTCTCACAGACTGGCAGCAAGTACTCTTCGTATGCTAATTTACACATTTATTTAACTGACTAAGGCGGCCTTGCATTTAATGATAACTATTCTGTTGAAAAATAAATGGATTTTTTATTAAAATATATTTTTATAAACATTTTCCGACTAAAGTGTTTGGAAATAAAGGCTTTTGGGAGGCAAAGAAAAAGCAACCTTTGTTAAATTTTGAACATTTTAATTATAGGCCACATGACAACAAGAGATTTGAAAATGAATAACAAAACAAATGAAATTTTAGTTGGGATCCATGTCCCAATAGCTCATCATAGTCTGAAGAGCCTCCCAGAAGCGACGCCCAAAAGTGGGTCGAACCCTCGGCGGGGGAGGATTATAAATTGCGGGGTCGCAAAAGATTGAGATAACAGCCAACATTAGAATCATCGACATTATAAAGTTGGTCCAATCGACCTCGAACAGGAGCCAGTAGTTGCGCTGGATACGGGCCATCTGGCGAAGTGCGTTCTGGCGGCGATTGAAGCGAAGGACTCGTTCGTATTCATTGTTGAGGCGATTGACGCATTGCAGCAGGAGGGCCTCACGGTATCGGATCAGTCCGGGCAACATGTGTGGATTGTTACCCTGGCGGACGGGGAGCATGTTCTGGCGGGCCAGGAACTGCAAATCAGGATCGACAATCGGGCGAGCTTCGGTGCTGACGGCCCGACCCATTTCAGGAGCAGGGAGGATAAATGCAAATCGCTCGTAACGTCTGATACTTTCGTCACTGATACCTAGCTGGTGCAGTTCCCTACTCACAGTCTCTACAGGGTCACCTTGGGATCCTTGCTGCACATTAGCCGTCTTGGGAAACTCCTTCTCGTCCTCATCGTGTTTGGCGGTTGCCTGTAGGATATTTTTGACAGAAGCTTTCTGCTGGTTTTGCTCCTTCTGCTCCTGTGCTTCTTTCTCGGCAGCATTTCTTACTTGTTTCGGCTTGGTCTTGGTCCCAAGTCCTATCTTCATCCTTAGCATTGACTTCTCCTGATACTTCAAACAGAACGATTAACATTTGGCCCGATCTTCCCCCTCACTTACCAATTTGTGTGCTGGAAGTTGCGGCATTTTGTGGCGAAATAATAACGAAAGCTTTGTTTTTTTTCAGCGCTTAAAAAATGCACAATATTAGTTAAATAAATTTAGGAAAATTTACCAAGCTAGCCCTTTTTTAATATACGATGTTATGCCTTGGGATGATAGCAGTTGAATGAGAAAATCGGATCGTACGGCTGACACCCTCGAAATATGGAGATTTGAAGTTTCAGTCCAAGGACTACTATGTTTCATGGCCTACTTGATTTTCCAGCTCCAGATTTATTTATTTATTAAAAACACTACAATTTGAATATATATTTTATGATATTTTTAAAGCGCCATCTGTAGAATGTATTTACCTTATATCAGGCATCTACATACATTTTACTTTACATCAAGTATACATGCGTTTATTTTGGCGCCCTCTAGTCTTATTTTAAGTCCCACTACTCACCACACTTTGTTTTCAATTTAGTTTTTTGAATAAAAGGCGGTATTTTATATTTAACAAAACAACAAAATTAATACTTAAAATTATTAAATTTTTTTAATAAAATGTAACTGAGCTATAAGTTTTGGTAAAATCTAGAATTTAAATAAAGGAAAGGAAATACCTTCTAAGAAGGCAGGAAAGATATAGTTATAGACATAAGCCTCTGTCTTATTGTATATTTCCCCCAAAAAAGAATCGACTTTTGAAATCTATTTCACCAGCTAGTCTTCAGATTCGAAAGAATGACTCACCCATGGGTACTCCGCGATTTGTATTCTTGATTTGATTTATTTTGGCGTTTCCATAATCACCTTTTCTTCCCTGTCACTGTCAGTCAGGTGTCGTGGGTACATTTATAGACGATATGGTAGAGCCCCTAGCCCAGCCCCAGTATTGACGAACCCTCCACAACGATGTTGGGGATTTATTGGCGATAAGAGGCAACACCTTGTTCTACATGTTGGATTGTCTTCTTAATTAATTTCCAGCGATTGTCAGGGAGTTTCAGGTGAAATTCTAATTGCCAACCTGGCTAGGAAATTATTGGCAGAGAATCCATCAAGATCATGCCAATACTGTGCGACTCTCTTGATCTTAAACCGGTTTTCAATATTTTTTATATAAACAAAAAGTTGGATAGAATCAGAGAGCAGTTGACCCGAAGAGAGATCGACAATAAAGTTGAATTCATTATGCTTTTAAGCCGAGTTTATTTTAATCTAAAAAAAAAAGATATATACCATTTATAAAATAAAAATTCCCAGGCAATACCCATGAATCATTGTTATTATTTTTGGGGTCTCAGATTCCAGAATGACAAACCGACGAAAGACTAGTGTCGTGTGCCCCTCTCAGTATTTTTACAACAGACTTATAATTTATACAGGAATAATCGCCACGAGTTTTGCATTAATTATCGTAATAATTAAGATATATTTAGAATGCCCAGTGACAAGAACATGCTTCAAAATTCATTTCTGAGGTAATTGAGTTTTTACTTTAAAGACTATTATAGACATTTTGCCAGTAAATTATTTACCAGAGTGGCCAAATTCATTTTTAAAGCAAGTCATCTTGCCAGTGTGACCTTGCTACTCGTACAACTATAACTTAGACTACATTTAAATATTTTTGTTTATCTAATTTAGCCTAAAAATACTACGGACTATTGCTTTTGCTCGTTTTCCACAAATTTTCGAAACTGGGAATTCAGAAGGCTCGAGAAATACATAATCCGGGCATCACACTCGGCGCCCGTGGGCGTGGCTATGCCAAGGACACACCTCGTGCCACCGGGTCGTACTAGATGCAGGACACTGGCCACTGAGGCGGGACACGGGGTGCACGTACTGGAGTTGGAGAAGCGACGCAGATCCTCGACGCCATTCTCCGGCTCCAGGCAGAGATGCGAGCTACCCAGATCCTGGACGAGGCCATAGTTGGGCAGATCTCCGCAGGCCCAGGTGGGACGTAAGCGCATTGGTATTTCGTACAAAGGACAATCGGTATCTGGGATGGATTTAGTAGATTAGAGGGGGGCTCTGTAAGGATTTGTTGGGACAGTCTCACCATCACCCTTGCCCCAAGCCACGGCCACCAGCCTGCCGCTGACCTGAAGACGGGTCAGCTCGTACTGACTGCACACCGGAGCCACACTGACATTGGCCGGGGTCCTTTCATCCAAGCGGAGGGGCTCCTGGAGGCGTATCAGTGCCAAGTCCCTGTGGAAAGGAGCCAGGCGCTGGAATAGATGGAAAGGTTCGAGCATTAGTGAGACTCCTGCAGGAAGACAACCCAACTTACCACAATATCTGTGAGATAATCCTCATCCGCGTCCACATCCCGCATGTCAGCCACCCCGAATACGGCATGACTTGGCCTCTCGCATCCTGCGGCGCTGAGAAGGAGCTGGGGAGTCAACACCATGGCGGTGCAGTGATGCCAG
This sequence comes from Drosophila monieri, assembly GCA_035047585.1. Classification (NCBI taxonomy): domain Eukaryota; kingdom Metazoa; phylum Arthropoda; class Insecta; order Diptera; family Drosophilidae; genus Drosophila; species Drosophila monieri. The sequence goes on along the minus strand of JAWNPJ010000061.1, from coordinate 3,844,106 downwards.
TGGCCATCGAAGGCGGCATTGGGATGTGCCAGGGCGCCCAGGTGACGATAGTGCGGGAGGAGGACATCCGCCCGAGCTATCACCTCCGCCTCCTGGGGATCCTGGGGCGACTGTGGCGACTGCGACTCACTCGGCACTTCCAGACGCGGGGCAGTCTGAACACGAGGCTGCAGGGGCAAGTTCAGAGGACAGCAGATAATCTCCTCGTGGGTGCCGTCGCGGCAGGTGGTGAAGTCCTCGTCCCTCAGACGGCGCTGTTGCAGCAACGGCTCCACACTGGGGCAGTGGGAGATGGCGCGGCACTGCCCCTCGTACAGCGGCGCCTTGCACTCGGCACCCTCCGAGGTGTCCCGGAATACCACACTGTCCCGGGAGGCTCGCTGGCCCGTCGAAACCCTCACCACCGAGGAGCTCACATAGTCCCTATCCGTTTGGAAAATATCCGCCCAATTATCCGAGTTTGGGGGGCTTGTAGTACTCGTAGTTGTTGTCCTCCTCGTAGTACTCGTCGTAGTCCTCCTGGTAGTACTCGTCGTAGTCCTCCTGGTAGTCCTTGTCGTAGTCCTCGGGGTAGTACTTGTCGTAGTACCCTGATCTATCCTATTCAGGGTATGGGCATCCTCGACGGGACAACAGATCTTCTCACTCCGATACGTGAAGCCGCAATTCATCACGGTCTCCAGGTTGAGGCGACCTGTTTCGAGGTGAGAGGTCAGGGTCACGCAGTCCTCGACGGGTTGGCAGCGACTCCGGTAGCCGGGGGTGGGACAGGGATCTCCAACTAATAAAGAAATAATAATATTAAAAAAGATGTATAAGATATGTATAAATATTTTATTTAATAAATTTATTTAAAGAGTTTAAGTTAAAGTTTAATATTTTTTAGATACTTGGAAGATCCTAACTTTAAAGGCAATAAATAAATAAATTCTTAAACACAATTGCTGGTTCTTTAAGGATTAATTTAAAATATTTCATCGCTTTAGTATATGACCATCAATAAAGTACAAAAAAAACATAATTTAAAATCTATAATATATATATTAAATCTGAGATAACAATCGTTTTAATTTCCTTATCAATATTAATAGGAATCACATGAAAACCTTGCAAACAAGTATTTAATTTTTGTAATATATTTTTATTTAAATAATATTTTTCTTTCAGTACATTACCCTCTAGACTGAAATAGCCCCGACAAAGGCCGAGACACAAACTGGCCAAGATTAGGGCCAAAACATAGCCCGATTCCTCGCGATGCAGCATCGTGGATTGTGACTTAATTTTAAAAACAGAATTATTGTGTTTTCTGGTTGGATTTCCTCAATATATTTTGTATTATTATTATTATTTTGAGATGAAAACTGTCGGGGAACTGATGAGACTCCGATTAAATGAGCTGCTGGCTTCCAACTGAGCTATAAAGCTGATTCTCATTCCGAATCTGAATCTCCCTCCATAACTGGTTCTCCGGAAATGTCACACACATCTCTCTCTCTCTCTCTCTTTCTCTCTCTCTTTGGGGCTTCTCTCTGCTGCTTGGAGCTTTCTTGATTGATTCTCCGAATGGGGGGGAGAATCCCATTAGTGGAGAGGAGCGGATCCTCCTCCAGGGGAGTCTAAAGGGGTTCCGGGGATAACCCAGCCAGTTGGATCAGCCAGATTATGCAATTTTTTTATTTAATAATCTCTCATTTTTTATTGTTTTTTTTTATTACATCAATGTGTACTTTGAATCTATTATATTATTTGTAAATTATACAGTGTTTTCATAATAAATTATAATAAAATTATGCCATAATACTACATATATAGTATTTCCCACTTTTCTTAATTTTGAAAATAAAAAGAAATAATCCTTCTTATTCTTTAAATCTTATTGTCGTATAGTTTAAAAAATGTGTATATTGGCGCCAAAGTCCTGAATAGTGCTGCCCAATACCGACAGGAATGGCAGCACTGGACAAAATTTCCCACTCCGGCAGCCCTGTCCCTCATTTCTTGGCTGGCACGATCCTTGGCGCTTGTTCGGTTCTTGGATACGTTTGCTTTTTTGTGTTTCTTTTTGTTTTTGTGCTTAAATATCAGTGAAGTGCCTAAAATCACGACAAGTGCCTAATATCCTGCAGGATAACAGGATCGGATTGAATCCGTTATCAATAGCGGTTTAAGGAATCCGATACACACAAGTTCCGTTACTCGGGCTATGACGCCGCCAAAACGGGAGTTTTTCTGTGTTTCTCTTTCAAGTTGTCATCCTTGTGGCAGGATAAAGTGTAAGGATCTACTAATGGCGATCCTGGTTGATAAATAATAGAGTGTTTAATAAATTTAATATAAAATCTTAGTTCTTAAATCTGTATCCTAAAAATATAACGGAATTCGTGGCTGTTTCTCTCCTATTCGCGGGCGTGTGTGTTTGTGTGAGTGTGAGTGTCGGCAGAAGCCCCGTTGACCAGCAAAGTGCCGTTAGCTTATGTACCGTATGAAATATACATACATGAACGGCATACAGTGGGCCGTACAGTGGGCGGGTAAGTTTAAAACTATTTTATTAAATAATTATAATTTATTCTTAATTATTATTGTCAAAAATGTATTATTTTGTCTTTTCGTATTAAAACAATAATTTATATAATAATTTATTTATATTTTATGTTCAAGTTCTGCATAATTTAAAGTTTTATAATATTTTTATTATAAAGTTTTTTAAAATGAACAATAAAATATATAATAAAATAATATTTAAACTTGAAAAGCATATAAACTCTTAACCATATAAACTTTACAATTTTTTTTTAAATATAAACCATATTTTTTATAAAACAAAAAGAAAAACTATTAAACGGAAACAAATTAAAGTTATTATAAATATTTCCCTTATAATATAATATTATTATTTTTTATTACCCCTTAAATACTCCAACTTTTCCCAAGAATTCTTCAATCCAATTAAATAAAAACACATTAGATTTATTATTTATTAAAATTTAATTTTTTAAAATTGTTTGATTTCGAAAAAAAGTAAAAAAGAAAATATAAAAAATTTCCCTCTATTGCTGATTAATAAACTTCGTGACGTTTGGATTCAACAATCTGGTGTAGTAGAGGGCCGCGGTGCTGTAATAGCAGGAACTGATTGTGGGCGTGGCAATGCCCACAGCACAGTAACCGCTATCCGGTTGAATGGCAAACAGGACACTGGAACTGCCGCGTAGGCAGCGAACACAGGATCCCGGAGCATTCCAGTCCATTTCAATTGGCCTGGCACAAAAATGCGTATTTTCGCCCTCGATGCCCTCGACCTTGAAATTATTTTCCAAATTTCTACAAAAATCGAATGGCATTATCTCAATGTTCTCCTGGAAAAGTTCGCAATTTTCTATAAATAAAAAAAAATTTATTTTTTTTTTTGAAAACAAAACAAGAAAGTAATGAACTTGCCGTCCATTTGCCGTGAAAAACCGACGGCTACCAGTCGATGGGAGGCTTCCAAGTCAACTTGCTGGCAGATATTTGGGAGTTCAGAAGCATTATAAGAGTGCTGGAACCTGATGAGGGCCAGGTCGTTATTGTATCTGAGCTTGGAGGCGTTCTAGGGGATACAAGTTAGAAAATGGAACAACTAAACATTTCACACTCACAATGGTATCGAACAAAATAGTTTTCCTGCCTTCCAAGCCAACTTTGCGGCAATTGCCGAAGCACACGCGATCGGGCTTCTCGATAATATCCTTTCCCACACACCCAGCCGACGTCAGCACGTAGTTCTCGCGGACCAATAGGGCTGTGCACCTGTAATCGTGCTCATCCAGCGACCTGCTATAGTAACTCAGCTCGGCCAAGGGCGGGAAAGTGAAGTTATAGCGCGGCCCGGGCATCGGCTTCACGCTGGGATACAGCGGCACTGGATCCGCATTAGCGGCCATCGGTCCCGATTGGAGCGAGTGGGTGGGACAGCAGATGCTGTCAAAATTGCATTTCACCTCTTGGTCCACAAACTTTTGCTCGATGAGCTCCCTGATCTGAGGACACCTCCTCCGGCACACGCTCTGCGGATAGTTGAGAATTTGGGGACAGGGCTGGCCCTCTGAAAGGCAAAACAATGGAGTAGATAAGGACCACATCCCGCCCCATCAACTCACCAGCCAGACTCAAGTCCGTATCAGTACGAAGAGCCAAGGCCCAGGCCAGAATGGCTACCCAAGTAACGAAAACCCGCAGCATTATAATACCACCTCTGCTTCCGAATTCTAGAGTCTAACTAATCGAGTGGAGGTGAGGTTTCTGCGAATCGAATTATGGGATGCTGGGGCTTATCAGTTGGGTCGTAACTTTTCCAAAAAAAAAGCTTATGATAAGGCTTGTACATGAGCGATTAAATGTTTATGAAAGCCTGCCCTGTCCGCCTAAGAGAGGGTGTCCTTCTCATTGACCGAATAGCTTTAATTTCTAGATTTTATGGGTATGGTCTGTTTATCCCAGACCCCTTATCTGCTCCGATTGTCCGACTGAGGCTCTTTTTTCATTAATTAAGTTGGAAACCGAAATGACGCAGTTGGGCCCCCCGATCGCTGGCGATAAGACTCCGGAGCTGGGAGTCGCGATAACCGATTTTGGCGAATTCGAAAACAGGAATGCTTTTTCAACTTGTCTTTCTTTAATTTTAATCTAGATCTAATAATACTCTTCGTTTTTTTGTCTTGAACGTCGGCTGGAGTTCAGGATCACAGTTGGGTGCCAAGCGAAACTTTATTAGTTGCTGAAAGATCTGGGAGAACGAACTGATCTTGATCTGGAGGTCTAGTAGCCGTAGATGAAGGTCTCGTAGGCGAAGCTCCGGGTCAAGTTGGAGGTGAGCAGGACCTCGACATTGAAATTTCCAATGCCACCAGAGGTGATATAGCCGCCGGTATCATTCGCCGACATTTCCACGTAAACCTCGATGCAGGTTAGAGTGATTCCGGTACTTGATCCGGACGGATAATTCATTAACACCTCCGTATCCACGGCACTGGCAAAGCTCTCCGAATCGTAATGGTTCACGATGACACGGTCGCCTGAAAAAAGGGAGAGAGAGAGGGAGATCTTTAGTCATCTGATGATCGGATGTGGTTCCTTCTGTCCACCCACCTTTAGTGCGCTCTCCGGATGTGAAGACTACATTGCCCTTGGAGTGCTTCACCTTGTCCATCTCGGTGAGGGCCACCTCGGGATGGAGGGACGTGTAGCGAGTATCGTCCGTAACCGGTGTGATCTCCGTGTAGGCGAAATCACTGGCCCGGGCATGGGATAGTCCCAAGACAGAGACGCTTGTCACGACTCCCACAACCGACACAACCAAATACAAAACACGAAACATCTCTGGGATCACAATAATCACAAAAAAAAAAGGATGACACGAAAAAAAAACAATGAGTTAGTTGGGGTGTTTCTTTCTAATGTTGCGGTCCGATTGCTTTTTGGATTTTGGCTTCGTCTAGGGGCTGGGTACCGCTTTTATACGGCGGGACCCCTTATCGGCGGTCACTCCTCCGATAAGGCGGTGGCTCGACAACTGAACGATAAGCTCCGGAATTGGCCATGGCAGTTTCGGCAGTCGCTGCCATTAATTGGCTATAGCACTTTTGCTCAGTTCCTATAAATAGGCCACTTGGGCTTACACTAATCGGATTTTGGCATTCATCCAGAACTTAAAAATAGTTCAATGACTTAATGACTCGATGGGGAAGATCCAAGAACACTTCCTCCCTCTCGTTAGCGGACAGCAGTCAGTATGGGGTTTCAGGAACCAAAGTCAAGTACCAACACTGTTTGCAAATAATATATATTTCACAATATTGTTCAATTACTGTGAAGATGGGGATGGATCTCCGACGCCACAAACCGATCGCACAGCACGTGTTTGTTTGTTTATTTATTTGCGCCAAATGGCAATCTTAGCCTTGATATGCATATTGGCCCACAATGGCAAACAATCTAATAAAAAAATAAAGCTATCAATAAAGTCAATTGCCCGTCAACATGGCCGATGCGGGAGACGTAATAGGGCAGCCACTCACTCACCCCCAGTAGACAGTCGCGAATAGACCGGAACTGACCATAGAGTAGTCCCCCGCCACCAACTAGCCCATTTGGATGAATGGGATTCTGTGTAATGGGTATTCCCGGGCTCAGTCTCATCGACCTGTGAGTGGCTCTCATCAAATGATTCATTATTTTTGCGGAAGTTTCTCTCGGCTAGGTCTTGAGACTATCCGAACGAAGCTCTTGAGAAGGGGTTTGGGACTCGTAGTACCAAGAAATTAATGTTATTCATCTTGGATACGAGTTTAAAACAGGAACTGTCTTCTGAAACTCTTTTCGATTATCTCTGGTTTATAATTCCCAATTGGTTCTAGCTTACAAGTAGAAAAATAGGGTTAACTACCTCTCAACTTTATTGGAAATCCCTAGAATATCCTATTCAATAATTAAATAGTCTTTTTAAGCCTTTTAGATTAGCTCTGTGCTATAATTCTCAATTGGTTCTAGCTTTCTAGTAAACAAAATAGACTTAATTACCTCTTAACTTTATCAAAAATCCCTAAAACATCCTCTCAAATAATCGAATAGACTTTTTAACTCTTTTCGATTATCTTTGGCTTATAATTCCAAATTAGTTCTAGCTTTCTGGTAGAAGAAAAGGGTTAATTGCCTCTCAAATTGTTCGAAAACCCCTAAAATATCCTTTTCAATAATCAAAAAGCCTTTTAAAACCTTTTAGATTGGCCCTGTCTTATAATTCCCAATTGGTTCTGGCTTTCTGGTAGAAAAAAAAGAGTTAATTACCCCTCAAATAAAATTGCCTTTTACAACCTTTTAGATTGCCACTGACTAATAATTCCCAATTGGTTCTAGCTAAAATTAGAAAAATAATCTAAATTACCTCTCGAATCATACAAGAACCTCCCAATCTTATTAAACCCCATCAGATTATGTCTTATAATTCCCAATTGGTTCTAGCTTACAAGTAGATTAAAGTCCATTTACCCCTTAAATCATTTAAAACCCCCCTTAATATATTATTACATAACTGAATTAATCAAATGATTCATTTTCAAACATTCCCGTGCATTGCAAAAGCCATACGTCAGAGAAAAATATGACGATGGAGGTGCCCAGTCACAAGCCCACGACATTTAATTTACGGCACTGACTCCGGTTCCGATTGGGATTCTTTGGGTATATCATTTTATATGGCCAGTTCTCCAACCGAATCCAAATCAGATGCCGGGTGAGTGGTGGCCCAGATTTATGGCACTCGGGGTGTCGAGTGGAAGGCGCGTGAGCGTCGAAAACAGTTTTGTATTGCTCAAGATTAGGTCGATGGGCGGGGGATGGGCATGGATGGATGATGTATGATCCCATCCAACACACTGCACAGAGAAAAACCAATAAACAATCTTCATTTTTTAATATAAAATAAGTTTTAAATGAAAGGAGGAAAGTAATAGCTTCCTAACAAGCTTCGAATTAAGAAATTTCATTTCCGCCCAAAAGCATGCAACAAATTCAAGGCAAACTCGTATCTATTTTCTCCGTCTATCTGCCCACTTGTCCATTTTCCAATTTCTACCAAAAATAATCTTTCAATTTTAAAGTTATCAGTTAATCACCAGCACCAGACTTCTCCAACAAAAATAAATCGTAATAAATGGTAAAGGGACTATCCTACCCGACTATGATAACCGGTACTTTCCAAAAGAATAATTATTTAACTGGGAAGGGTAGAAAGATATAGATCCACTAGTTCCACTTATATAGATGTATATATTTAATAGATTTAGAATTTTAGAAAGAAAAAAAACTCCAAAGTCAAGACCTATTTCTAAAAGGATGGGCGACATGGACCTATTCCATTCCGTAGTACTCGACGTGGTAGGAGAAGTTCCGGGTGTTCTTCGCCTCCAAGACGATCGAGATGAGGCGCTGGCCGATGCCTCCGGCAATCACATAGGCACTGCCGTCATTATCGTCCTGGGTGCACAGGATCTGGACGTAGGAGACGATGGAGCCCACGCCGGAGTCGGGATATGTCAACTGGAGGCTAACGTCTTGCAGCTGGGAGTAGTTGAAGGTGTCGGCTCCCTGGGCCACCAGTCGATCGCCTAAAAGTATGCAATAAATAAATTAATTAAATATATTTTTTATTATTCATTTTTTTTAAACTTACCATTAAGACGAGCTCCCAAATTATAGCGCACTGTCAGGGAACCAGCTTCACGGGCTTTTGCCGGAACAAGTTCCTTCTCCATTCGCTGGAGATGCACGCCCGGATTCTGGACCACAAACTCCTTAATGTCCTTGACGACAAGGATCCGGGTACTCGCAGCTCCACCAGCCACCAGGCAGCAGCCCAAAAGGGCTCCCAACAGGATCACACTCAGATGCGACATATTTGGCAAAATAATTCAGATCGGAAGAGGAAACTTGAAGTCCAATTACGGGGCGCGTTTGAATCACGGAATGATGGCCAAGGTCTGAGTGGGCGACTATTTATACCGCGTCCGGGAAAGTCTTTCGGCCCTTATCTGGGCCTCGGCCAATCTAGGCACTGCCAATTTCAAGTGGGCCCACCAACAAGGTCTAATCCAAAGTGGTGTCGGGGACTACACCGACGAAAGCAATGCTCTTTTTTGGTTAAAAAAAGGGAGGGATATAGGTAATCTCAAGAGCTTTGTTATAGGGAAAATCTTAAATAAAAAATATCCCTATTTCAAGACTACTTTTGGGTAAAAATATATATTTTTTTCACTTAATCACTAAATCCATAGACCCTTTGGTTAGGGCAGCAATAATAACACTGATAAGACCTCCCTACCACTTGTCTCAATTAAATTGAACAATTTTTGGTGTTATTGCGTTTGGATCTAATCATCCCGACCCCGCCCCATCCGGAAGATAGCCTCAAATTTTGGATGGGAATTTCTGGAAAAACAAAAACACAGACTCCTCCAAGTATGATTTGCAAAAAAAATCTTAGTTAACGGCAGCTGGGCACACTGTTTCCTGATCTTGCCCCCAGAAGAAGAGCGATCCCATCCACCTGTTTTGGTGACAGGCTTCCCGGAATCTTATCTCCAGTGGACTTCCCTGGAACTCAGATATTGGGGCAATCGAGCTACTTTCCCCCACTTGTTATTTTTGATTCAATTCAACAATAAATTCTGAGTCACTCAAGGGGGTTAACCATTTCAAATCTCTAAAAAATGGAAAAACAATGTTTTTGTTTTAAAAATGTTTAGAAAACTTTTTTTATTTCTAATTTCTATTATTCAGACTTATCCGATAACTCTAGAGTTACACTTGAAATGTAAAATATATATTATTTTTTAATTCAAGAGAGACTTAACGGAAAACAAATATTTAATAATAGTTAAAAAAAATAGAAACATTTATGGGATTATTTTGAGCTTCGCTTTTCCTTTTCCCACTTTTTTTGATTTTAAAATTAAATTTTGGAAAGAAATCGGAATGTGGCAGCTTAGATAGTTAGGGACTAAGGTTAGTTGGCAATCATAAAGCAAAATGGAAAACAATCTGTTAATTTTTTATTCAGCTATTGCACTCGCCATCTCTTTCGCATTCGTTTCTACAACTAACACTCTCTCTCTCTCTCTCTGTCTGTCTGTCATGCTCGGCAGCTAGCTCTTTCTCACTCATCGGCACAGTGGGAACAGGAGGCATGGGAATATCTTAGGGGTCCTAGGGGTCGAGGTTCTATTCCATAATACCATGAGATTCTCTAAAAATTATGAAAAATAAAGAAAGTTTATAAAAAATTTGTTTTTAAAAAAATATTATAATGGTTTGTTATATAATTTATAATTAAAGTTTTTTAACTTGTTTTTAATCTTTTTTTTTAGTCATTTTTTAACTAAAAATTTATAGTTTTTAATTTAAAATTTGAGATAAAATAGTTTTAAAGTTTTCTCTAAAATATTTCTCTCTAAATATTTTTTTTTTTAGTAATTTCTTAACTAAAATTTATAGTTTTTAATTTAAAATTTGAGATAAAATAATAAAAAATAATAATTTTTAAAGTTTTCTTTAAAATATTTCTCTCTAAATATTTTTTTTTTAGAATTTTAATTTAGAATATCTGTTGGGAGCTTTCTGGTTTTAATTTTTTAATATCTTGCAGGACATTTAATGTCCTTGAGAGAGCCTTAAGCCTTAAGAAGTATCTCCATGCCTGCCTGTTGTCTGTGCTCTTCCAGAAATCTTCTTAATTTTAAATATTTTTTATGATTCTTTTTTTATGTTTATGTTTTTTTAGTTTTTTTTTTATAGTCGTATGCTTTACAAAAACCAACAACAATTCCATTAATAATTTCTCATTTTCACTAAATTGCTTTTTGTTTTTTTTATGTTTTTTGTTTTTTGTTTTTTATGTTTTCTGTTTTCTGTTTTTTGTTTTGTTTTTTTTTTTGTCTAAAGTATCGCCCCCAGTGCCCCGGCTTATGAAACCCTTATGATCCAATCCTTGTGATCCTCCTGCCTGCCCGCCAGGACTTACCAACGCGGACGAATCTCCTTGAACCACCACTGCTGGTAGCTGTCGTTGACGTCGCAGTGGCCCAGCGCCAGCTGCTGGGTGACCGGATGCAGGGCCATGCACTTCTTGTGGACGCGGTGCATCAGGTGCTTGGTGTGCTCATTGTACTGCCAGGGCCCGTCCACGGTTCCCAGCCGGCAGACCGCCAGCTTGATGCCCTGCCGATCCGCCTCCACGCACCGTTCCCCGACGCCCAGCTGCCCGGCGGCATTCAGGCGCACCAGCTGATTGTTCCCGCCGCCATGGCAGTAGGTCAGGCCCATGATGGCCGGCGGCTGGAGGCCCATAGAGTCCAGGCACCCATCCGAGGCCACCGAGCGCAGTTCGCCCCAGTGGAGGTTGGCCGGCAGACCCGGGAACTTGTCGTAGACGTCGTAGGCGATGTGATCCATGAACCACTGGAAGCTCTTGCAGTTGAGGCGCTTCTTCAGGGCCAGCTGCTCGCTGATGTCGCCCATGTCCAGGTAGCGGGCCAGGGGCTCCCTTGTATAGAAGTACTCCTTGTGGGTGTCATCGAACCAGGTCTCGATCACCCGCTTGTAGTTGATGGTGATCAGGGGGCCCTTCTTCTTGCTGGCCAGCTTGCCGAAGTTGTAGGGCATGAAGCCCCGATAGACATGGCCCACCCGGGAGCAGGGCACCCACTCGATGCTGCCGCCGCACTGCCAGATCTTGAAGCTCAGCTCGAAGTTCTCGCCGCCCCACACCAGCAGCCCCGGGTCGTAGGCGCCCAGTTCCAGGAAGTACTCCCTGTTGATGGCAAACAGCCCGCCGGCATGGGTGGGACTCCTATACGGCTCCGAGTTGTGGCTGCGACGACGTTGCTCGCGACGCGGCACCTCGTTCTCCTTGTAGAGCATGCCCCACTCGAAGATGCCCCGGAAGTGGGTCTCCGTCCCATACACCGGCCGGTATTCGAAGTTCTTGTGATCGATTCCGTCGATGATGGGCACTGTCATCACGGTGCGGTCGCGGTAGATGGGCGCCAGCAGGGGGGCCAGCCAGTTGAGGTTCACTTCGCAATGGGCGTCCAGGAAAACGATGACCTCGCCTGGGGGATGGCAAGATTGAGGTTAGTTTTGGTTTGTTTTCTAGGTTGGTTATGCTGTGGACATGTTTTGGCAGGATTGGACAGGTTTTTGTTCTGTTTTAGACAGGATTCGGCAGGTTTTGTCATGTTTAAACAAGATTAGACAGGATTGGTCATGTTTTTGTTCTGTTTCAGACATTTTTAACAGGATTGGACAGGCTTTTGCCATGTTTAGACAGGATTGGACATGCTTGAACATGGATGGTTTTGTTCTGTTTTTGGCATTTTTGGGAAGGATTGGGCAGGTTTTGATATGTTTAAATAGGATTAGACAGGATTGGACATGTTTTTGTTCTATTTTAGAGATTTTTGAATAGGATGGGGCAGATTTGACCATGTTTGGACATGTTTTTGTTTTGTTTTAGACATTTTTGGACAGGATTAGATAAGTTTAGACAGGATTAGACAGGATGGGTCAGGTTTTGACCTGTTTAGACAGGATTGGACATGTTTTTGTTCTGTTTTAGACAATTTGGACAGGATTGGACATTTTTTTGTTCTGTTTTAGACATGATTGGACATGATTAGACAGGTTTTGACATATTTAGAAAGGATTAGACAGGATTGGACATGTTTTTGTTCTATTTTAGAGATTTTTGAATAGGATGGGGCAGATTTGACCATGTTTAGACATGTTTTTGTTTTGTTTTAGACATTTTTGGACAGGATTAGATATGTTTAGATAGGATTAGACAGGATGGGTCAGGTTTTGACCTGTTTAGACAGGATTGGACATTTTTTTGGTCTGTTTTAGACATGATTGGACATGATTAGACAGGTTTTGACATATTTAGAAAGGATTAGACAAGATTGGACATGTTTTTGTTCTGTTTTGACATTTTTGAACAGGATTAGACAGGATTGGATTTGTTTAGACAGGATAAGACAGAATTGGACAGGTTTAGACACGTTTCTTTGCTTAATTATAACTCGGTAGTTGGGAATTATAGTGATGGGAGTACTACAGTTCACATTTTCCCACTTTCCCATTGAGATTTTATGGGAAAACATAAAGAAAGAAGTACCACCCATCATATAGAACTCATGAACGTCGATTCTTAAACAAAATGTGACATAACAGTATAATAACACCTTATAGAACCGAAAGCAAGCACTATTATATCGAAGAATGTCTGAGAAATCGAGTTCGGAGCTTTAATCTTTTGATATTTCTCTAAGAATTCCCATAATCTACGGAAGCAACCATGACTCAGTCGCCAGAAGAGATAAGTTGAGAAGAGAAAGAGCAGCTCTGTCTAATCTTTGGATTCCAAATGGTAGAAATGGAATTCCCACGTCTGAGTGGGAATATCCAAGCCGATAAGCTCGAGACACGTTTGCCCCCCGACATCCACGATGGCCAAGATAGCCAAGCTACCAACCGACTCACCAGTGGCCTCGGTGGCACCTCGCGACCTCGTCCGGATGAGTCCCTCGCGCTCCTTGTTCCTTATCACCTTGACGAGGCCCTTGAACTGCTCCACGTACTTGTCCAGCTGGTTGCCGAGGTTCTCCTTGTCGGAGAAGTCGTCCACGAGGATGATTTCGTGGAGGATGTGGCTGGGCGAGCGATCGATCACCGAGTGAACGGTGCGCATTAGAACGGAGAAGCCCTCGTTGTGGAAGACGATGATGACACTGGTCTTGGGCAGATCGTAGGGATAGTCCCAGTGGCGGCACTCCCCCAGCCGGGTGTCCTTCACCGTACGGTGCATGGAGATCTCGTCGGAGCAGGCGATGTTCATGCCGTACTCCATTTCGGAGGCGTCTGCCTTGTTCTTCTTGTCCTTGGACAGGTTGTGGGCCTCGCCATTCTCTCCAGGTCCGGTCCGGGGCTTCAGGTCCTTGGGCTCAAAGTTTCCCAACCCTGCAATGAGATGGAATTTTAATGTCTGACTTGTATATAGCTTAGGGGGGGATGTAGTTCATTCCGTATAGAGTTTCAATGCAAATGCAGGTGTTTAAATATTGGTCTGGCTGGCCAGAAGCCATCCATATCTCCAGACGACTTGCAATCCATTAACAGTTGTTTCTAGAGACTATATATACGATCTATATATATATGGAATAAAAAACATACTTTTCCGATAACTAGAGCCGTTATCTTTAGACTCTAATATTTTAAGATTTTCTATCCGAAAGATAAGGTGGCTTTCGATCAAGTCTTTTTTTTTATCAAGCCCTTGGGATTATTATTCTTTTTTTTATCATTTTAAGTTCTTAATGGAAAGTTTTGTATATTTTTTTTTATAGATTTAACAAAAAATGGTTCTTTATCGCTTATGGTTGTTGGGGTCTTGAAATCTTGGTCTATTTATAAGGAAATCTTTTTATTTCAACTTTTTTCATGAAATATTAGATCTATCCTATCGATACTGTATCGTTTTTGTATCCTTTAGGTAGTATTTATAAGATCTTGAGACCTGTATCTTGTATCTTGGGATCTATATGAGAAAAATCTACAAAAAAACTCATTATTTTACGATCTATTTCCAAAAGATCTATAAAAAAAACTCCTTTTTTTAGGACCTTTTTTTTTTTTTGGGATCTATAAAAAAAACATTGTTTTAAATCCATTTTCGAAAGATCTACGGATAACCCCATTATTTTAGGATATAGATCCAAATATCTACAAAAAGGAACTTTTTTTAAGATCTCTATCCTAAAAATCGACAAAAAAAACCTTTATTTTAAGATCTATACCCCAAAGATCTATAAAAAACCCCTTAAATTAAAAATATTTCAAAGAATAGAAGCTTTTTAAAACTAAAACAACTTCTAAGCTAAATATTTTGAGAAAGTATCTTAGAAAAACCTCCAAATCTTGTAGATCTGCGACTTGTAGGTGTCTCTACACATGTTACATGTGTAGCTTGTCAAAAAAAAAAAAAAAAGAAAGGGGGATAAAAAAAAAAAACAGGTTTCCCTCAGAAAGATAGCCCAGATCTTGGAGAGAAGCACCATCTCGCCTCCTCAACACCATCCGAATAGACTCACCCTCGACCAGTTTGGGGGTCTCCTTGGGCCTGCCCTCGAGTCGCTGGTGGGCGAACTTGGGGCCGCCGAAGCGCGTGTGGTAGGCCTCCTGGACCCGCTTGTGGTGGTCGCTCCAGTTGGCCAACAGATACAGCAGCGGCAGGATGACCAAGAGGCACAGGGTCAGCCGGCAGATCCGTCCACTGCGAATGTTGCTTACGCGCATCCTGCTCTCTCCCTCTCACTCTCAGTCTCAGTCACTGACTCGACTTCTCCGATTCTCTGTGTGATTCTCTAATGCCGGGCTGGAATACTTTTTTTTTTATTTTTATTTTGTTGACGTGTCTAGATTCTGGCGAGAGAGAGAGAGAGAGATTCGGCCAAAATAAGAAGAAGACACCGGGGAACCGTAACAGAACAAATGAATTCAAAGCACAAGAATTTTTGGTTCAAATGCCGCTGCTGCTGCGCTGCCGCTGCCTGCTTTGTTGCTCCGTTCTGCTGCTTCTTCTTCTTTTGGCCAGTTTTTTTGTTCTTTTTTTTTGTTACCAGGTTTTGCCGCCGTTAGTGCGAGCGAGACAAGAACTACACACTAAACTGCTGATCAAAGCGGGCGCCGTAGAATGCCGTAGAGGGAAAAAAAGTCAAAAATTTGTTCATCAAAGAACGGAAAACGTAAAAAATGCACAGAACCGCCTGCACTTCCTTCCGTTGGCGCACTTTATACCGCAGCCCTCGACGCCGGCAGCCGTTGCGACAAAAAGTTGCGAGTGCAGTTGCACGAATTTTTGCGGTGCAAACGTAAACAAAAAAAAGAAGGGAGAAATGTTCAACTGGTAAGGCGTTTGTCGTTTTTCGGCCCATTTCTACGCGTTATGGCCGAAATTGGGGCAAAACTATTGACGCCAGCGACCTCTAGCGGAGAGTTTGTAACTGGGATTTTTGTTTTCCCCCACAAGTCCCATCTCTAACTGGCGCCAAATTTGAATGTCATTTTAAAAACCAGTGTTTTACGTTTTTTGCACAAATTTTATTACAAAATATACGATTCTTTTTTAAAAAATATATACTGAACTTTCGGTTTAGGTAATTTTCAAATTCCTTTCATTAGAGAGTACTAGGCCGCTATTTTGTCCCAGCTTCTTCCTTGCTAAGTGCCCGGATGCGTCTGGGATGTATCGATGTCTCGAACTTCGAACTTAATGGATAATCTTACTGGAAAGTCGGATGAGGGATTCAATTATCTTGACTCGAATCCGGCGCGACGTGATGAGATGACGTCATTTGAGAGGTAGTCCTGGTTCTGCCTCTTGGAGAATCGTCGGTGCTGAGAACGGGAATACCTCCTAACAGGCTTCTTAGAGGGAACCATTCGTGACATATTCATTTAAAAAAATAATAATTTAACTTTACAAAATTTTGTACAAAAAAAATATCAAAAAATTGTATTGAAAAAATAATTTTAAATATTATAAATCCTCAATTTTGATGTTCACTCTCTCACATCGTCGTTTAGAATGAACCTTGTAAGGGAAAGCGCTTGGGGGGAAGGGAAATTTTGACAGGAAGTTCGATTCCATGGATTACTTGGATCGGGGTTCAAGGATTACTAGATTTACATGTATTTTTTTTATTTTCTGGACTGTTCCTAATTCTAATTCTAATTAATAATTTATCAAGATTTTTTTGAGAAAAACATAAAAAAAAAATATAATAAAATACTAGTGACGAAGACCCTCAAAAAGTCTGAAATCCGCTACTAACTCGGATATTTTTTATTTATTTTTTTTTAATTATCATAAGATAATAATTTAATATAAAAATAGTCACACATAATAGCCCATTTAAGTTTTTATTAAAAATACAATTTGCGGAATACTTTTTAATCCGCAAATATTAGTTGCGAAATATTTTTATTTAAAAAATATAGTGAAGTTTCAGTTTGTCTAATTTAGTTTGTAGATTCTCAGACTGTACAGGTTTGTATTATTTCTTGGAATAGTTGGT
Organism: Drosophila monieri; assembly: GCA_035047585.1. Taxonomy (NCBI): domain Eukaryota; kingdom Metazoa; phylum Arthropoda; class Insecta; order Diptera; family Drosophilidae; genus Drosophila; species Drosophila monieri. Next base: position 3,827,433 of record JAWNPJ010000061.1, on the reverse strand, counting down.
GCAGGATAAGCAGGATAGCGTACATCATGATTTAATATGCGATGTCCCTGCTGGATATTTCGGATCTTGATTTAATATTTAATGAGCCTGGGATGTGTCGGTTCGAAGTTACTTGGCGTTCTTTCTGGAGAGTGCTATGAGCATTTGGATGATCTCCGCCCGGAGGCGGCTCAACATGAGGGGACTGACGCCATTGGGGAGAGACTTCCGGTTCGATCTCCAGGTCCTCCTGATGGAGCTCCGGCTTTTGATACGAATATCCTTCTGAACAGGCTTCTTGGGGGACGATGGGCGTGTCATAGTGAGTAGAAGAAGTCCAAAAATTCGAATAATTTAGTAGAAAGATATCCAAAAACTATTTAGATACAAAATATCTGTATAATATCTATTATCTAATATTATAAATTCCAAATTTTGTTGTTGGCTCTCGTTTTATTGTACTGGCTTGTATCGCCTCGTTGTGTAGAATGAACCTTGTGGGAAAAAGGGCTTCGGAGTAGGGAAATTTTGACAGGAAGTTCGATTCCAGGGACTGCTTGGATCGGGGGTCAAGGATTGCTAGATTGAACATCTTTTTGAAAGACTTTTTTTATGGCATATGTTTGTATTTTATGCATTTTTTATATAAAAATTACATAATCACCCTTCCATAGGGTTTCAAGGTTGACTTTTAATCCATTTTAATGGTTTTTGGATAAATTCTCCATCATTCTGCATCAAAATCTGAGAAGGGAATAATTTTGAAATTTTTTTCCAAAATTTCTGGGGGTCCCCTTCGAAAACACCGGGAATGCCAGTATGATCCCCGCGAAGGCCATATCTTTGCCAATTCTCATCCGATTCCCGAGCGGAGTACCTTTTTCGATTGGTGGATCAATTCCCCATCATTCTGCATCAAAATCTGGGAATGGAATATTTTTTAAAATTTTTTCCAAAATTCCTGGGGGTCCCCCTTCAAAAACACCGGGAATGGCCATATGACCCTCCCGAAGGCGATAACTCGGCCAATATCCGCCCGATTCTCAAGCGGAATATAACATTTTAATCCACAAGTTTTAATATCGAAATGTTTTTATATAAAATATATCTTGTTTAGCTAATTTTGTATATAGATTCTCAGTCTGCAGGAGTATAGATCATTTTGTGGGTTACTGGATGCAGGACAAGCAGGATTAATCGTCGTCTTGATGCGATGTCCCTGCCATCTCCTCGTTGGTGAAGTAGATGAGCCTAGGATATGTCGATTAGAAGTTACTTGGCGTTCTTTCTGGAGAGTGCTATGAGCATTTGGATGATCTCCTCCCGGAGGCGGCTCAACAGGAGGGGACTGACGCCATTGGGGAGAGACTTCCGGTTCGATCTCCAGGTCCTCTTGATGGAGCTCCGGCTTTTGAAACGAATATCCTTCTGAACAGGCTTCTTGGGGGACGATGGGCGTGTCATAGTGAATAGGAGAAGTCCAAAAATTCGAATAATTTAGTAGAAAGATATTCAAAAACTATTTAGATACAAAATATCTGTATAATATCTATTATCTAATATTATAAATTCCAAATTTTGTTGTTGGCTCTCGTTTTATTGTTCTGGCTTGTATCGCCTCGTTGTGTAGAATGAACCTTGTGGGAAAAAGGGCTTCGGAGTAGGGAAATTTTGACAGGAAGTTCGATTCCAGGGACTACTTGGATCGGGGGTCAAGGATTGCTAGATTAGAAATATTTTAAAACCTGATTGTTAGTCCTCCGTGAGCCTGAAACACCAAAATGCACATTAATTCGCATCCTACTCTCAAGCTGAACACCTTTTCGGTTGAAATACTAGTGACGAAAACACTTGAATCGCCCAAGACTTCTCAAATCAATTATTCTGATAGTTTTCTTGTATTTTATGATGTTAGATAGCGTTTTATTAATTTAAAGTGCAAGATAATTATTAAAATTGCAAAAAAGATATATTTGTATTGAGAATTCCAGTGACGAAAGCCACTGCTCCTCCTGAAAACTTAAATTCAAAGACAGGAAGTACCTGTATTTATGTTTTTTCCGAAGAAAGAGCTAAGAAACAACCTCAATAATCTTAAATACTGGCAATTGTTTTATTTTAGAAATAACAGGTGTATGGGAATAGCGTATATGTACAGTAAAAAACCAATTACATGATCAGTGGGGTTTTTAGTAAAAGGACAATCGATTATTTGGCTATTTCGGCACTCACAGCCTGCTATTTAACATAAAAGAATTCCTTTCGAAGACACTCCTCTATTCGAAATGTGGTTGCAACAGTTATGTACAGGACCTACGGGCGCAGGACTTACAAACTAAAATTTATATATAAATAAATAAAATCACGATCCTCGCAGGACGATCCTAGTGCTGCATCTTGTTGGCCTTGGCGATGGTCAGGGTGCTGCCGATCCGCCGGCGATCGAAGAAGGGCAACGGCTCCTCGAGAGCTCCGATGGCGGTGACGGCTGCGAAGCTGGATCCCTGCGGCTCCTCGTACATCACATGGCCCACCTGCTTGAGGTAGTCGGCGATGGTGCCATCCACCTCCACCTCGTAGCTGACCCGCATCGGCGCCAGCTGGTGATGGATCCTGCCGTTGTCCACCGCCGCCTTGAGGCTTTCGCCCCGCACCAGATACTTGAGTATCACCTCCGCCACACTGGTGGTGATCCGGGTGCCACCGGCAGCGCCAACTAGTAGCCGGACATTGCCCTGCTGGTCCACAACGATGGCGGGACTCATCGAGGACATGGGTCGCTTCCCAGGATGGATGTAGTTGGCCGGGGAGGCTGGAACGCCGAAGCCGTTGATGACGCCCGGGGTGGAGAAGTCGTCCATTTCGTCGTTCAGGATAATGCCAGTCCGGGCAGAGGCCACTTTGGCGCCAAAGCTGAAGAAGAGAAGAGATGGTGGTTATCTTTAAGATACTTTTATGAAGGAGACAAGAGATGGTGGTTATCTTTAAGATACTTTTATGAAGGAGACAACAGATGATGGTTATCTTTAAGATACTTTTAAGAAGGAGATGTAAGAGATCTCTTAATCCTTTGATTTTCTTAATTTTAATAACTAATCTTAACTATTTATTTAATAAATTAAATCATAAAATATTTCAAGAGAATTGCCACTAAAAAGTATCTCAAAGATAAGAATTCAATTTATGATTTTTAGAATTTATGAGCTCGCACTATCAGTTATTATTTTTAAGTAATTAAAACTAATTAATTATTAGAATTAGATTTAAAATACTTACTAGTTATTAATGGTGCTGGTGATGGAGACCGCATCCCCATTGGGATGCAGGACATTCATGTGGGCAGTGCCGTGATCCTCCTCCACGGTGAAGTTCGCACCATAGTACTCGAAGTCCTGCGAGGTCCTGTCGTCGTGTATCAGCTGCCGGATGCTATCGAGGAACTCGGGACGCAGCATCTGCTCCAAGGTGGCATTGATCGAGGGACCGTACTCCCCATCGCCATGAAAGTCGCCCAGATTCGTCCTCTGGCCGTAGGCGTGCTTGAAGGACTCGACAACACGCTGCCAGTAGACAGTCTCCTTGTCCGTGTAGAGGCTGTCCATGAGGTTGAGGATGAAGGTGAGGACCGGGCCACTGCTGGGCAGGGGCGTGGTGTAGAGGGTGTAGCCGCCGGTGATGTGGGCGGAGATGTGGCCATCGCTCTCCCACCGCACTCGGAAGTCGCGAAGGTCCTGTTCGGTGATGATGCCGCCCGACGCCTGGATGTCCTCCACGAACATGCGACCGGTCACCCCGCCATCGTAGATCTCGCCAGCCCCGTTCTCGGCGATCCTCTCCAGCGTGTCGGCCAGGGCCGTCCGCTTCATGAAGTCCCCCTCCAGGTAGGCGTCACCGTTCGCCTTCAGGAAGACCGAGGACAGCGACGGCTCCGCCTGGATCTGGGTCAGCTTGGACTGGATGGCGGCGGCCAGGTAGCGGGACACCACATGACCCTCCCGGGCCAGCTTGATGGACGGCTGGAAGAGGCGCTTCCACGACAGGATGCCGTACTTCCGGTGCATTTCCCAGTAGCCCAGGATCTCGCCGGGCACTCCGCCCGCCTTGGCGCCCGTGATCTCGCCCTGGCCCACAAACATGTCCTTGGTGGCGGCGGCCGGTGCCGATTCCCTCGCCATCACCGTCTCCACCTTCCCAGTTCTCCGCGTGTAGATGGTGGCCACAAAGCCCCCGCCAATGCCCATGGAGTGGGGCAGGAGGAGGCCCTCGCACAGGAGCGTCGCAATGGCGGCATCCACCGCCGAACCGCCATCGTTAAGAACATCCCCGCCAATGTCCGCACAACCGATGCCATTGGAGACGACGGCGCCGCTGATCAGACGAGTGTCCTTGTTCCGCAGCCCGAAGACCAGGCCGAGGGTCAGAGCCGAGACCATGACGGCGGCCAGGAGCAGCCATAGGAAGAGCTTCTTGCTCCACACGATCCTGCCAGAAGAGAACAAAGAAATGAGCTACTTTTTTCCACAAAATCATCATCCCAGATACGGATCGGCCTCTCGAGAAATGGAGGACCGAGCCTGTTCAGGTTTGGAGTGGCAGCGGTGGCGGTTCTAGCGATTAGCTTTGATTTGGGCGCCGCTATCGGAAAATAATCGAAAAAAGCGCCAAGTCACTGTCGAAAAATGAGAGAGCAAGTCGGAACATGGAATACCCTACACATCGGGTTCGACTCCAACAAAAATGAAAAAATATATATTTTTTCTTTAAAAATAATTAACAGATACCGATTTTTATGTTTCGCCATTAAGAAAAATTTGGAAAGATAAGAAAATTACATATTTTACTAAAAATAAAAAAAAAACGAAAGATTTCACTGGAATGATGATAGTTGCGAGGCTTCCTGGAGAGTGAGAAGTGCTGGGCCTTAACTGATACTAGTGATAAGGAGGTGAGGGCCATAGCTGTCACATTAGTAATCGCCGGCAATTGGGACTGTAACTTTTACGATTGTTACGGTTATTAAATTAGCCGAATCATTGTCCGCAATCTAAGACAGATTCTCGACACTAGTACGTCCTAGTACTAGTACGCACATGTAGGCATGTCCCTAATCATTCCAGTAGCACCCGCCCTATCTCTCCATAATATATTGGTATAGTTTGTGGAGAGTCCCATGACGGGCCACTATCGATCTCTGATAAGTGACTCCCATTCCACCCCCTCACGCACAATCCATAATCATGCCAAGATGCTTGAGATCCATAAAACTTAGGCGCTATTAACCGGCAATTTTCTATAATTAAAAGAGAAAGAGAGGCACTCGTACTATCACTACGTGATCCGTTCAAGAATTCCCATTTCAATTATCGATTATCGTCGCCGTCTGCAGATTACGGAGTTGCGGAATAGTCCCCTCAAGGGCCCACCACTTTCTCATCGATTTCTGCCGAATCACGATCTGATCTGCATACCCATTATGCCCGATAACCGATAACTGATAAGTGATAACTGATAACCGATTAGCCATGTAGATCTAGATCGATCTGGATCGATTACGGAGTGGACTTTCCGATTCGCCTCAATGGCCTCTACAATGTCACAGTTTCGGTAGCGGCCGCCTCCAATTAAATCATAAATATCAAACTACCATATGCGGCTAAGAGGCTGAGATTAAAGCGGCTATATCCTCGCTATCAGGGCCGATGTCGGGCCTTTATTTCGGACAGAAATTGTAAAAGTTTATGGGAATCGTTGGTCGCTGGAGTTCATTGAGGAACGGAGTGTAACAATGCCCCAGCACTCGATAATGCAGCGATCTTTAAACAATCGATAAGAAGTGATCAGAAATGTTGACCGTAGAGTCGAGTGGCGCTTCAATGGGATCATTTTCTGTTTTATAACTCGGAGGGGTTGGGGAATTTTTTCATATAAATGGGGATATTTGGGAGGTCTTCACAGTTTTTAGGTAGATGTGACCAAAGTTCAAAGTAAGGGGATACAAGTGTGACCATAATAAAGGGAAATTATTTATAAATGGGAGATCTTTACAGTTTTTTGGATAGATGTGGCCAAAGTTCAAAGTAAGGGGATACAAGTGTGACCATAATAAAGGGAAATTATTTATAATAAAGAGGTTATAAATGGGAGGTCTTTAAAATTTTTGAATAAAGAGCTAACAAATGGGTATATTTGAGAGATCTTTAGAGTATTTGGATAGATGTGGCCAAAGTTCAGAGTAAGAGGATAAAAGTGTGACCATATTAAAGATAAATATTTAAAATAAAGAGCCAATAAATGGGAAATCTTTAAAATTTTTGAAAAAAGAGCTAACAAATGGGTATATTTTGAAGATCTTCACAGTTTTGTAGGAAGATGTGACCAAAGTTCAAAGTAAAGGCCTTAAAAGTGTGACCATAAGACAGTGAAACTATTTACTTGCACTTAAAATGATAATATCTTGTATCTTTGCTTCATTTTCCATAAAAAACTGTCAACAATTACAACTAAAATATCTCCGATCTGAAAAAAACCTCCACAACTGAATGACTGAGATAATTATTGTCTATCTTTAATTTTTATAATTACATAGCTTTGAGTCTTGAACGAAAGATGTATCTACTAATAGAACCACTTGAGATACAATCCACTCGATTTGTAATTATAATTAAAGACTTTAACTAATTACTAATTAGTGATTAGTGAGGAATGAAGTATATGGAGAAATATGTCACCACCCTGACATATTGATCATTTCGGGATGCTTTTCTGCTCCGAGCGATAAGATAGCAGATGATATGGCACTGGATCTGAAGAGACCTACACTTTTTCATTAAGCATCTATCGGGGGAGAGATCTCTTTCGGGCCAACAGCGCTTCGCTCCTCCACACTGGCAGGCAATCACAAGACAGAAAAAAAATAAAAAACAAAACAAAACAAATTTCTATTTATCAGCCTTTGGAATATAGTGCCGCGTCATTGAAATCGGATCGTGTCTGCCACGGCGCATAGGACGATAAAGCCCGTGACGACATTTGGCCCGTAACGAAAGTCATTCTTGGCCACTTGGCAGGTGTAAGCGAGAGATATGGCTTTGATATTTAATTCCAGGCAGTACAATCCTCCCAAATCTTTTCATCGCCAAATGCAACTTAACTAATTTATGCAAAAAAAAACACAAACGATGGAGAAACCTGTTTTCTCAAAGCGCCATTGTACGTTTAGCCTCTAATTGTTTTGCTGGATGGGGGGTGGGACAAAGGGGGGGAGAACCGTAAACTCATTGGCAAGTGTTATCCCAATCTTATCAGAGTTTAGGGGGAAGCTATATCCATAAACCAGAAAATAGCTCAGGCTGTCAATGGCCAGGCTCCTCGCCAGGCAGTTGAATGAAAATACTTTTTATTTTTCTTCAAAAGCGAGATATATGACTCTTAATCGTTTACGATAGTCGGTGTATATCTTTAGTGGAGGCCCATAAACCATAAAACAAGCCAAATTATCAACAATTTTGATACAATCTGATAAAAAAGAGAGGTACTTTTTATGGTCAAGTCCGAAATCTATGGTATTTATGAGTTCCAGTACAGTGGCAGTTGCCCTAATGGATCTATAATAGTTCCTCAGATACCACTAATGAGTAATACTAGATTTTTAGATCTTCCTCCTATATCTTCTCCTCCAACCTCCAGCTATAAAAGTAAGCCTTTGCATCATAAATTCTTTGATATCGTTTCCAATTACTGCTGGTAATAGCGAAATATATAGGTTTATCTTATCTGCCACGATCTAGGTGTTTCATAAAAAAAAGCCTTTTTTTTTAGCCATAAATAATTGTATTATTTTAAGGGCGACTATCCAATTAGCTATTAGTTTTTTATGCCTTTTGTCACACCATTAGATTGTATAATGGGAATATTTTACGGGATTATCCAACACCGACGTTTTAAAGGTTCATATTTCAAAAAATAGATACTTGGCTGATGAATGAGAGCTCTAGCACCTAACTAGTGGTTTTTAGTGTTTTTTAGGTATTTGTACAGCTGAAATGTTGGAATTCTCACGTCAAGCCCTGACACCCACCTGTCGGCCAGGTGAAGTAATTGTTAGAACCGTTTTTTTTTTGCAATACTCTTGGTATTGATTTTTCTTACCTCATTTTAACTGATTGCCTTGGCGTAGTTTGTACACAGTAACTAAATTAATTAATATTTTATTTTCGTACGGAAAACCTTGGCCAACAAAAAAATTAACAAAAAAATACCACCAAAAAAACACACAGGAAAAAAAAACAATAACAATAACAAACCGAAAAAGCACGGAGAAAAAATAAGAGTGACAGCGAAAAAGAAATAAGAAGTGGTGGAGAAGTTCGGATTTGCCAAAGTTCCGTTTGAAAATGAAATTTTTTTTTTGCAGCTCCACTTGTGCCGGTGGAGATCTGCTTTTATATCCCCCGCTCTCACTCTCGCAGAGGCCAGCGATCGCTAGTGGGGCGCTCCAATGCTCTCTTTCTTCTTGCTAACTGTATCCCCTGCACACGACACGCTTACGGCGCCTTCCAGTCAGAGAGAATGGCCAGAGAGCGAGAGTGCCCGTGAGAGGCAGACAAGAGAACACAGGTGCTTGGCTTTGAGCTTGACCGCTAAAAGCTCAAATCTGTGTTTGTGTGTCGTCATTGAAAAAGCTGAGCTTGACTCACTCTCTGCCTCCCTCTCTTTCGCGTTGGTGGCTTACAGCTGGTTTCGTTCTCAGATGATGTTTTTTTTTTTTGAAAAATAGTGATGGGCTGTTAAATTTTATTATTAAAGCTTAGGAATTGGAAATTAAAAGCTTTAAAAAATAAAATAAAAAATGCGAGTTTTTACATTCGTTTTATAATTCTAAAATCGAACTAATTTCTTTAAAGCTAGCATCTCTGATTTATGATTTAGGGGTCGCCATATTACTCATACGCCTAGTATTCCAACAAAGTGGAACTCATTTCCAATACAAAACACGAATTATTTCACAAAAAATAAAACTTGTATGGAAAACCAAGAAATCTTCTGAAAATTAATCAAATTAAAGAGAGCCTACTGTTTTAAGATCTAAATCTTAACTAAAAATCCTGCATATAAGTAATAGGCCCTTAACTATACTTAATGACTCCTTAATTAAAACCCAACTATGAAAATCATGAAACAGTTATTGATTAGTAAATTATAATTATTTTTTTTATTAAAAACTTCCAACCCCGACACTGAAGCCAAGCCCACACTGCGTATGAGTGACATCGATTACCCCTGTAACCTGTCAAGTAACTAGTTATAGAACTAGTTATTCTACTAATGAAATCCATTTAAAATAATTATTATGTTGTGGGGACTTAAAATTTAGCTTTATTTAATTTACAATATTTTGTGTAGACTGTTCAACGCCGGAGTGACAGAACGCGTATCATTTTCCTTGTTTTGGTTGTGTGACGAATGTATGGCAGTTTCTCTGTTGATCCCCTTACTTTGATCGTCTTCGATTAATTTTTTTTTTTTTTGTTATTTTTGTCGTGTCCTGGGACTCACGGAAGCTGTCGTGGCTGGTTACATATTCCGTGCTCCTCTCCTGTCAGGTATCCACTCTGAAAAAACACATGTTTCCCGGTTTCAAGGCTCCAGTTTGATCCTTTGATCCATTTTTTTTCGCTTTTTTTTGTTCCATTATTTGTGTTCCTGTTCCTGTTTGTGGTCTAAATAGTATTATTTTTTTTTTACCTGCTAACCACCTCGTGCCCTGGGAAACAAGCGTTGGTGGCTTGATGTTGATAGTACTGGCATATTATAATAACTCTTCGATATATAATATATGCCGGTTGTTGCTGCTGCTGCCCTTAACGCCAGCGCTCGTGCACCGCCGAATTGGAGAGCACGGTCTTCTGGAGATCCTGCTCGTGCTGTTGCATCAGCGGATGCTTCATGGCGGGCACCGAGGCGGCATGATGATGATGATCGCCGCCATGCGCCCCGCCAGCGCTGCGATGCGAGTGGCCGTGGGTGCGGGTATGCGAGTGCGAATGCCTCTGGAAGCTGGGCAGCGGCGCCTTCTTCTCGTGCGCCAGCTCGGTGTAGGCCAGCTTGCGGCGCTGCTGCGGCGGTATCTTCTTGCAGTGGCACATCTGATGGATGTGCAGCGTGCGCTCCAGATCGAAGCGACGGTCACAGAACTTGCACTGGCTGCCGGGCGTCAAGGTCGTGTTACTATCCCGCGGACGTCGCCCGCGGAAGCGCACCTTGAAGTCGTCGTCGTGCGTCCGCCGGTGGGCGCCCAACAGCGACCGAATATGAAACTTGGCGCCACACACTCCGCACGTAAATGTCGGCTGTGGTTCCGCCGGCGGGTAGCTGCCCAAATTCTCATTCAAATCCAGACGCCCGAACTCGTCCTCCACCCCGTCACCGTCCTCCTGTAGCAGGACCTCCTGCAGGCGACGCACCTTCGAGGATCCGGTACCGTTGCGCTGGGCGGCCAGCAAGGCAGCTAGCTCCGCCTCGGCCACTGGATCCCGGGGCGTCAGTCCGTTTCGGCGTGGCGACTCCATGAACACTGCAGTTCAAACAAAATGTGTAAAAATATAAAAAAAAAAACTATATTTTTTAGTAAATTTAAAATAAAAATGTATAAACTCCGGGAAGGTGAAAATTTGGACTGAGGTTTCTCGAATGTGTCGGTGTCAGTTTTGGTTTAAAATGAAAGTCATGGACTACTTGGGATGGGATTTAGAGATCCAAGGCCTACTTGGTGGGCTATTTGGAGGTTAGGGATGTCTAGGGTTGCCAGGACAACATATTTTAGGGTTTCCTTTGACTTTAGTATCAGAAGACCTCTAGAAAAAATTGATAATTCTTATAGATATTTTTTAAAGGAATTCTAGATGGGTTCTTGGAGAAAAAAGTTGAGCACCCTCTATTATAGGAGTTACTGGAGTATCGGGTATCATATATCCCCTAAACCCTAGCCCCATCACTCACCATTATATGGTGTCCTGGCTCTGGATCTCGGCTTTTGTTTCGGCGATGGCGTCTCCTCTCTCATGGGCAGGGACACACCCACCTGGTGATGTTTCTTGGACTGCCTGCGACGATGTCCTGTCGCCGAATCATTGCCGCCGCCGCCGCCGAGGGGGGCGCCACCGGCACCCCCACTCCTACCGCCCGCACCGCGTCGACCCGGCCGGATGGGCACCGAGGCACGATTCGATTCCGAGAGGTAGATCAGTTGGCGTTCCACCGCCTTGCGGGAGTTCTCCACCTCCTTCTCGAGACCGTCCGGCCGGGAGTTGTGGCCGTGGGTGTGTCGGTTGCTGTGCGTGTTCGCGTAGTTTGTGTGTCGTTTGCCGCGTTTGAACTTCGCGGACGCTTTTTGAGATTTGCTCATTTTGTGTTTTATTGTATTTTAGAAGTTGATTCGAATCGATGCAGTGTAAAAGTAAAACTGAGCTCTACGCCTCGCCTCGGGCCCAACTGCAAACGAAGGAGAGTTCAAGGCCTGCTTCGCAAACAAAAAAGTTGATTTATAAAAAAATTCTGAACATTTTGAAGCAAAAAGGGGATTTTATTTAGCTTGTTCTGCAACCATTTGAAACACGGCTAAAAAAGTGTTACCATTTGTTTACAATTTAGCCCACTATTTTTCATCATTTATTTATTTTTATCTTTTTGCCTAACAAAATAAATATTTTAAAGTTATATTTGGTTTTATTTAAAAAAAAATACATAAATATTTTATATTTAAAATTATATATGAAGCAGGCATGGAATTATATTTCAAAACAAGTTTTAACCAAAAAAAAATAATCTTAAGTAAAATAAAGTTACCTTAGATTAGAAATCCCCCTATTAGCCACCAGGTGGCGCCACTCCATTGGACTGGCCACACTATTAACGTTTCGGGACTACCCACTCGGGCCTTGGCATTTCCGTTAGTCGCAAGGCCTGGTCACACCGCGCTCCCCAATCGCTCGTAGGAAAAGTGTGAGTTGAAGCCAAATTGAACTGAAATCGAGTGAAACGTGCAACAGAACGCGCGCCCAGCCAGCTGCCCTGCCACCTGCTCGTGCTCTAATTACAGTTGAACAGGAATATGAGTGATACGCGCGATCAGATACTGGAGCAAATCAAAGTGCAAGGCGATCTCGTCCGACAACTGAAAGCTGCCAAGGAGTCCAAAGAGAAGGTCAGTAGCTGCCTCCATGTCATGTCCATTATCTTCTGCATCCTTTTGAAGTGTTTCTGTGTTTGTGTGTGTGTGTGTGCTACCTTGCAACTCCCCCGCGCCCCTCCCCCTCCCCCATGCGCAGAATGTCCGGGCATTGTGTGTGTACACGGAATAAGTGCATTTGTTGCTGTAATTGCCACTGTCACCTAACCCTCGTCTCGTTCGTCACTAACCCCAAAAAAAAAAAAAAAAGATATATCTATGTATTTAATGCCCTGTTGCACCGCAATCTGTAGCACGAATTTCGTCAGACACGACCTGAGACATTCATCATTGGATTGGCCCGAAAAAAAAGAGAAAAAAAAAACAGATTTGTGATTCATGGATCCATGCTGTGTTGGCAGTGGAATCTATTGAATTTTGCAGTAATTAGATTGTGGCAACAAAAAAACAACAACAACTGCTGCTGCTGCAAAGTCAAAGAAGCAGAAGTAGAAGAAGAAAAAAGAAAAACAACAAAAAACAGAGCGCGCGCTCTGCAAACTTTCACATTTACATTCCGCCGCTCTCTTGTTGTTATTTGCCTCTCGCTCTGGACTGTGACAAGCATGCATGCTGCTCTCATTGCATTACGGTAACTCCAACCAGTGGCGTAGGTTGGGGCTTAAGGGGGGAGACAGAAACCAAAAAGCTTAAATATTTAAAATCAGGAAATGAAAAATTAAAAATATTTCTTATCTAAATTGATAAAAAAAAAAGCTCTTAAGATAAAATACAATTTAAATATACATAAGTATTAGATATGCAACCCCCCCTTAAACCTACGCCACTGACCCATCTGCATGGCTCCCCTTCTCCCCCAGCTTCTTGCGTTTATTGCACGTGTATGTGTGTGTGTGTTCTATGACCGACTGACTGACTGCCAGAGAGCGAGAGAGAATGAGAGACTGGAGTGGTCAAGCAGGAGGCATGCACTAAGGCACATGGTGGTTATAGCAATTATACGAAACCTGCTAGACAAGATCTTGCCTGCCGACCTGGCACTGCAACATATGATTAGCTTTTAAGACACCCCGGCCAACGAATGTCAAGAGTGTGTGTGCAGTTATGATGGCCGCCAAGATCAGCTGATTTGGCCGGAAGGCGCCACCTAGCGGTGGTGTTTGCTTTCAGTATGTGTGTGTTTGGAATGATGTCCTTGAACTCGGGAATCGCGTTAGAAAGCTTCCATGAAAAAAAAAAAAAACAAAAAATCGCGTCACTTTCCTGTTATTCCAAGTGTCAGATAAAAAAAAAAAAAAAAGTGTTTCGGTTTAAATTTCGAAAAAAAAAACCAGTTTCGAAACGGAAAGAAAAAAAAAATATTAATCAGCGCTGACGGTCAATGGAACGCAATATTGAATGATTTTTTTTTTTTCTCTAATAATTAATTTTTAATTTGTAATTGCTTCAGCTGCACAATCCAAATAGACAAACAAACACACACACACGCACACTAAACACACACATTGGTTTTTGTACATTAACTGCATTTCGCCACTAACACTAATTAGTTTTAAAATAATAAATTTTTTGAAAAAAAAAAAACGAAAGAAAGAAAGTAAAGGCTTAGATTTTAATGAGTTTCATTATTGTTGTTGTTGTTCAATTAGGTTTGAAAAAGAAAAGAAAAATTGCAAGAAAAAGAAAGAAAGTTGTTGCTAATTTTGAGAAAATTATAAAAAAAAAAAACTGAAAATTAAATAAGAAAAAAAAAAGAAAAACAAAACATGTTGCGTTCAATTGGCCGCCAGTGGCGCTGTAGTGCTGCGTTTCAGTGTGCAACGTTCCAGACGGCGCCCTCTGGCGGCGGGCGTTCAAGCTCATCCCAAGTTCCCGCCCAACAACCACAGCAACAGCAACAACAACAACAACAACATGAGAAACAACAACAACAGCAACAACAACAACAAGAACAAGAGCAACTTCAGCAGGTTAGCATCTAAGCAATATATCCCCCCCTCCACCCGCCCCCCACACCTCCATCCCCCAGATAGCTAACTGTAATCTCCTTCCTATTTGCAGATCGATGAGGAGGTCTCCCGCCTGCTGGCCTTGAAGGCCAAGCTGGGAGGCGATGCCCCGCCCGCCAATCAAAAGTTCACCCTGAAGACGCCCAAGGGCACGCGGGACTATGGTCCCCAGCAGATGACGCTGCGTCAGGGTGTTCTCGACAAGATCGTGCAGGTCTTCAAGCGTCATGGCGGCGAGGCTATCGATACACCTGTTTTCGAACTTAAGGTGAGTGTCCAGGGTTGGGGTTATGGTGTTTCAGGTGGGAGATATCCTAGACTCTCTAAGGGGGATATAAGAGGAGTCTTTAAAGGCCATGTCCTTGTGTCCTTTTGTCCGTTAATCTGTCTCTAAGGACACTAGTCCTCTAATAGATGTCTATCGATGTCTAAGATGTCTAATAGATGTCTATCTCCGGTTCTATAAAGAAGTATCTTTAGGCCTTCTTCTGAGTTCTTACAAAAGTGTCCTTTTGTCCGTCTGTCCGCTAAAGTGTTTATAAGGACACTGTCTCTATATGCATCTAAAAGGTAGACATATAAGATAAGATATCTATAAGATAGAATCCTCTAAGACAGATAAACTATAATGTAGATATATTAGTATCTTTGAGATCATCTCCCGAGTTCCTAAAAGCATGTCCGCTTGTCCGTCTGTCCGCTTGACTGTTTAAGAGGGAAATTATTAAAAGTACGACAATATCCCAACAGAAACCCTATCCTATATAGGTTCTGTTCTATAGATCTATGAATATTTAAAAGATAATGACTTTATCGATAATATAATATATAAATTATCGATGTAATGACTTTAGTGTCCTTTTGTCCGTTTGTCCGCTAGTCTGTTTAAAGGGAAATTATCAGAAACCCTATCCTATATAGGTTCTATAGTATAGATCCATGAATAGAATCTAAAACCCAATAAGGATTAAAAAAAAACTAAAAAACAATCTTTTTTTCAGGAAGTGCTAACTGGGAAGTACGGAGAGGACTCCAAGCTGATCTACGACCTGAAGGATCAGGGCGGAGAGATCCTGTCCATGCGATATGACCTCACTGTGCCCCTGGCCCGCTACCTGGCGATGAACAAGATCTCGAGCATCAAACGCTACCACATCGCCAAGGTCTATCGACGCGACAATCCCGCCATGACGAAGGGACGCTACAGGGAGTTCTACCAGTGCGACTTCGACATTGCCGGCACCTACGATCCCATGCTGGCCGATGCCGAGTGCGTCAAGATCGTTGCCGAGATCCTCGACACCCTGGACATCGGGGACTATGTGATCAAGCTGAACCATCGCCAGCTGCTGGACGGCATGTTCGAGGCGTGCGGTGTTCCGGCGGATAATTTCCGGGCCATTTGCTCGGCGGTGGACAAGCTGGACAAGGTAATAGGGACCATACTTTCCATTTCATTCCATTCTAACGAGGATCTTGCTTTCCAGTCGCCCTGGGAGGATGTGCGCAAGGAGATGGTAGAGGAGAAGGGCCTGGACGAGGCGGCGGCGGATCGGATCGGCGAGTATGTGCGACTCAGTGGCGGCACTGAGCTGGTGGAGCAGCTCCTGGCCGACGCCAAGCTGAAGGCGGTGCCCAATGCCGTCAAGGGCCTGGAGGGAATGCAACTCCTGCTCAAGTACTGCTCCATCTTCGGCCTGGAGAAGCGGGTCAGCTTCGATCTGAGTCTGGCCCGTGGCCTCGACTACTACACCGGCGTCATCTACGAGGGTGTGCTCAAGGGCGAGTCCGCCTCCGTGGCCTCGTCGCCCGCGAAGACATCCCGGCAGAACGGCGACCAGCCGAACGAACCGGCCACTGTCGGATCGGTGGCTGGTGGCGGTCGCTACGATAATCTGGTGGGTATGTTCGATCCTCGGGGCAAGGCAGTGCCCTGTGTGGGTGTCTCCATTGGCGTGGAGCGCATATTCTCCGTGCTGGAGGCGCGGGCGGCGGCCGGTGGCCTGAAGCTGCGCACCAGCGACGTGGAGGCCTATGTGGCCTCCGCCCACAAGGGACTGCACGAGCAGCGACTCAAGGTCCTCAACCAGCTCTGGGATGCGGGCATCAAGGTGGGTCTCGGCTTGGATATCCTTTCATGATTCAATTTATTGAGTTTTTTTTTTTTTTTTGTTTTTTTTAGGCGGAGCACTCGTACAAGCTGAACCCCAAGCTGTTGGTGCAACTGCAGCACTGCGAGGAGCACCAGATACCCCTGGTTGTGGTCCTGGGCGATGCCGAGCTGGCCCAGGGACTGGTTAAGCTGCGGGAGGTGACCACACGGCAGGAGACGAACGTGAAGCTGGAGGAGCTATCTGCGGAGATTCGGAGGCGCCTCCAGTCGGCCACCTAGGCCTGATACTTGATATTATCGCTGGATAGCACTTCGCTCCTAATTCATCGAACCATCCTCCTCCACCTCCTCCTCCTCCTCCTCCTCCCCAGAAGACACAAAAATAGCTAAAGAATTCAATTCAATCACCAGCCGCCGCAGACCACATCGAAGTGTATAGATTATGAAATTATTTTTTTTTTTTTAATCCTATTTTGTATCCTATTTTGTACGTTTTGTATTTTGGGTGTCCTGGCCGAAGGCGCCTCGTGCTACTAGGCTTAGGTCTACTGTGTAACCGTAGGAGTAAGTGCGGACAACTGATACCAAAATGAACGCTAAAAAAAGAGTTAAAAAAGAGTTAAATAATAAACGCAGAAGCGAATCGCATTTAATGCCTGGTCTTTCATTTCCTTCTGGGTCTTAGAATTAATAATTTAAGAATTAAAATTAAGAGTGTTTTTGAGGTTAAGTTTCTGTCATTCCTCTTCTATTTCCAACAGTTTTTTATTAACATTTTGAATAAAAATTTCAGGATCTGCAATTCAACCAGGATTGGAGAGGCGTCTGAAGCGCTGGCCAAGATGCCGGAGACGCTGCCCGCGACGGCCACGGTGACGGCGTCGAGCATCGATTGCACCGTGGCGGTGCTGAAGGTGCCCACGCCCACCCTCCAGCTGCCGCAGGTGTGCAACCTGCAGAGCCTCGGGCTCATCATGGAGCCCAACAACATAAACATTGAGCTCAATCCCGCCGCCATGTCGGGCTTCAAGGTGAGTCGTTTATTTGAATTTAAGGAAAAATTATCGAAATAATCGAAAACTATCGAGATTGCTTGGAATTATTACTTTTAAGTTGAATAAAATACAATTTAAACGAAAAATTGTCAAAATAGTTGCAAGTATTAAATTCTTTAAGGAACCACTGCCAGAAATGTCCAGAATAATTTTAAAACCTATCGAAATAATCGATAATTATCAGGATTTAGTTTAATAAAATAAAACTTACGGGAAAACGTATCACAAATAAAGAATAAAGTAGTAGCTTCTTAGTTAGTAGACACAAAGGAATACAAAACTATAGAAATAATCGATAATTATCGGGTAGTAGTTGAATATAATGAAATCTTTTTTTGAAAATATCGATAACTATCAGGCATTAGTTGAATTAAATAAAATTGGCCAAGAGGAGAGTAAAAAATAGCAACTTCTCAGGAACCATAGACACAAAACTCTAAAAAGTATGAGAGAAACTATCGAAATAATCGATAATTAACAGATTTAAATAGATAATAAATAAATAAATATATATATATGTATATATATAATAAAATTAAATAAAACCCAACCAACAGACTATAAAAAATAAACGGTTCAGGACCCAGGACAAAAATTTCTAAACAAAAAAAATGAAAACTATCGAAATAATCGATAACTATCAGTCTTGTTAGTTCTATTGCAATAAGAAAAAAAACCATTATATCCAAATATTTCAAACACATTTATTTCAACGAAGAACTATATTTTTGGATTATTCGAAATTAGTTGCAGAAGTCCAGCTCCATGGGGGCAGGAGGCTTCATGAAGGGGTTATGGCAAATGCACCGATGGCAGGTGCAAGTCCAAGTGTGACAATTTTGATCATCAACCGAAGAACTACTTTATAATTTGGGATCTCCGGACATGGCCAGAGATAGAGGGATCGGAGATTGAGGTCACTTGTCGCGGTTACGCTTGGGCAAGGTCCAGTCACGTTTCTGGGAATTCACGGAATGTGACCGACCCGAATTGGTGGTGACCCTTCCCCTCAGACCATGGGCGGAGCGCTTCTCCTCATCCGATGTGGTGTCTGGTGGCAGCTCCACCACGCCAAACGTCTCCCTGATGCCATGATTATATCTTGCCGAAGTGGCCCGACGCGACGGCCCAGACGACGGTGGCTGCGGCTGCGGCTGCGGCGGTGACGGTGGCGGTGGCGACGGAGGCTGCGGCGACGGAGGCTGCGGCGACGGAGACGGAGTTGATGGTGGAGACCGTGGAGCGGTAACATCTGGCGTGGAGAGCACTGGCTCGAATGTGTCAGCACAGCGATTGAAGAGCATGTTGAATCCTACCAAGAGGCGATCCGCCAGAAAGACCAAAGGCTCATCGATACTCGGTCCCAGAACCATGGGTCCGTAGAAGCTCGGATCGATGCACTCGTCTGCGGAGCGAGGCACTGGCTTATCTTCCTCGCCTTCCTCCTCGAGATCGGAGGGCTGGAACTTCTGCTTGACGTACTGGTAGAAGTGGCCGAAGCCCGACTTGATCTGCTCCAGGGACCAAGGGCTCTTCTCCCTGTCCAGACGCTCCTTGGACAACTTCCACGACAACTGGAACAACCAGGCCAGCTTGGGGTCGTCCTCGGGACGGTAAGTGAGACCCTCCTCCTTCTGGAGACGGGCATAGACTGCGTTCACCTCCTGAACGTACTGCATCAGCTCCTCCCGGCTACTGAAGGTCGGCAGCTTCTGCTTCTCGGGTCTTCTGGTCTGGGACGGTTCGGAAGCCTGATCAGTGCTACTGGACTTGGTCTCGATGGTCTTGGTCTCGATGGTCTTGGTCTCGATGGTCTTGGTCTTGGCGGACCTGATCTTGGCAATGCTGCACTTCACCTTGCCGGGCTTGACCCGGCAGGACCTGGTCTTCCTGAACTTGAACTCACCCGTCTGGACCTCATCCGGCTTGGTCTCAGCCGTCTTGGTCTCAGCCGTCTTGGTCTCAGCCGTCTTGGTCTCTTCGGTCTTGGCCTGGGAACCAGATGGTTCGGAAAACTGAACTGTCTTGGTCTTGTATCCAGTGACTTCGCTAACCAGACTTGATCGGGAACTATAGACCGCCTTCGGATTCCAGTGCAGCATCACGGTGTTGGATTCATCATCCAATTTGGGGTCACGTGCGGCATCACGTTTGGGGTAACCTGGGGAGTCACATTTGGGATAACGTGCGGAGTCACATTTAGGGTCACGGGACGCAGCACGTTCAGCATATCGCTTGGGGTAACCTGTGGAGTCACATTTAGGATCACGTGCAGAGTGACGTTTGGGAAAACCTGTGGAGTCACATTTAGGATCACGTAAGACATCACGTGAGGCATCACGATTGGGGTAACCTGTGGAGTCACATTTAGGATCACGTAAGACATCACGTGAGGCATCACGATTGGGGTAACCTGTGGAGTCACATTTAGGATCACGTGCAGAGTCACATTTGGGGTCACGTTTGGGGAAACCTGTGGAGTCACATTGTGGATCTCGTTCGGTATTCGGTATCACAGTTGGGCTTACCTCTGGAGTCACATTTAGGATCACGAGAGGCATGACGTGAGGCTTCACGATTGGAGTCACATTTAGCATCACGTGTGGAGTCACGTCTTGAGTCACATTTGGGGTCACGTTCAGCATCACGTTTGGGGTCACCTGTGAAGTCACATTGAGGGTCACGTGTGGAGTCACAGATGGGGTCACGGGAGGCGTCACGTTTGGGATAACCTGTGGAGTCACATTTAGGATCACGTAAGACATCACATGAGGCATCACGATTGGGGTAACCTGTGGAGTCACATTTAGGATCACGTGCAGAGTCACATTTGGGGAAACCTGTGGAGTCACATTGAGGATCTCGTTCGGTATTCGGTATCACATTTGGGCTTACCTCTGGAGTCACATTTAGGATCACGAGAGGCATGACGTGAGGCTTCACGATTGGAGTCCCATTTAGCATCACGTGTGGAGTCACGTCTTGAGTCACATTTGGGGTCACGTTCAGCATCACGTTTGGGGTCACCTGTGAAGTCACATTGAGGGTCACGTGTGGAGTCACAGATGGGGTCACGTTTGGGATAACCTGTGGAGTCACATTTAGGATCACGAGAGGCATGACGTGAGGCTTTACGATTGGAGTCACTTTTAGGATCACGTAAGACATCACGTGAGGCATCACGATTGGGGTAACCTATGGAGTCACATTTAGGATCACGTGCAGAGTCACATTTGGGGTCACGTTTGGGGAAACCTGTAAAGTCACATTGAGGATCACGTTCGGTATTCGGTATCACATTTGGGCTTACCTCTGGAGTCACATTTAGGATCACGAGAGGCATGACGTGAGGCTTCACGATTGGCATCACGTCTTGAGTCACATTTGGGGTCACGTTCAGCATCACGTTTGTGGTCACCTGTGAAGTCACATTGAGGGTCACGTGTGGAGTCACAGATGGGGTCACGGGAGGCGTCACGTTTGGGATAACCTGTGGAGTCACATTTAGGATCACGAGAGGCATGACGTGAGGCTTCACAATTGGAGTCACATTTAGCATCACGTAAGACATCACGTGAGGCATCACGATTGGGGTAACCTATGGAGTCACATTTAGGATCACGTTTGGGAAAACCTGCGGAGTCATATTTAGGATCACGTCCAAAATCACGTTTGAGCTCACGTCTGGAGTCACATTTAAAATCACGAGAGGCATCATGAGAGGCATAACGTTTGGGTTCACGTCTGAAGTCACATTTAAAATCCCGAGACGCATCATGTGAGGCATAACGTTTGGGATCACGACTGAAGTCAAATTTAAAATCACGAAAGACATCACGTGAGGCATCAGGTCTTGGGTCACGTTCGGCATCACGTTTGGGGTCACCTGTGAAGTCACATTTAGGATCACGCTCAATATCACGTTTGGGCTCACGTCTGGAGTCACATTTAGGATCACGGTTGGTATCAGGCTTGGGGTCAAGACTGGTATCATGTTTGTCATCAGGTTGGGCATCACCTTTGGGGGCACGACTTATAACACCTTTGGAGTCACGACTGGGGTAGCGACTGGCACCACCTTTGGAGTCACGACTGGGGTAGCGACTGGCACCACGTTTGGCGTCACATTGGGGGTCACATTCAGGATCAACTTTGAGTTTGGGGTCACGTTCGGGGTCACAGTCAGGATCCACTTCGGGGTCACATTCGGGATCGCATTCAGGATCCAATTCGAGCTCACTTTCGGGGTCGCACTTGGGATCCAGTTTGGGCTCACCAACGGGCACCTCCCTGAGACTAAAGTTTGGATCATAGGGGATGTTGCGACCGCCACGGGCCCGATTGGAATCCGAATCGTAGCCGATCTGCAGATCCTCCACGGACGACTCCTCGCGCTCCCACAGCTTCTTGCGGAGGCGCAGCCTCTCGGCGGCCAGGGCCTGCTCCCTACGATCCTTCTCGCTCAAAATGATCCTGACGTGGCAGTTCTTGGGCTTGCACTCCTCGCGGAACAGCTGCCGCAGGGTGCTCTTGACGTCCCTAGGAATGACCTGCTTGCGGGGATCCTCCGAGACGTACAGCAGGTAGCGTCCAGACGACTTCAAGTCGACGAAGCGGGAGCTAGCAGGATCGCTGTCGTCGTTAGGAACTTGGGCTAAGAGTGAGCTCAAGATCTCCGAATTAAAGTACTTGCTCATCTTGACTTGGCCTTGAGTTCGCTTCAAAATCTTGAATTGAATTATATTTTTTAGTTTTCAAATTCAGTTTCGTTTCGAAATTTTATTCTTTTCCTTTTATTTTTTTTCTCAGATCAGATTATTCGCTTTTTTTAATTCGTACGCTTTCGAGGGAGATTACGACACGAATGACTGGAATCCAGATGAGATGTTACCCACATGTGAAGTTTTCAAAACAGGCCTACTGATTTTCGAAAAATGTTTTTAAAAAAATACTAAATATTTGGGTGTTTTTCGAGAGAGAGTTTGAGAGGGAAGAATGGTCAAAGGAGCGATGGAAGAAGTCTACTATAAGACCTTTAATATTATATTATTTTATTATAATTATTTTATAATTTTTTCTTCTTTTTTAATCGCAGAACTGCAACTGGAGTGATACGAAACCCGTCTAAAATGCAATATTAAATGTTTCCACTGTTACCCCAGGTTAGGGTTTGACTCCGTTCCACACTCCATACCATTTCGTCCTTTTTTTTTGTTTCTTTTTGTTTGGGTTACTTAATTCATGGCTGCTCCCTGATTCTGGCATCTCTTAATTTAATTATGCAGAGCAGAAAAATGTCAAACGGTCCGCGGTCGTTCATCGCCTCGTTTTTACACTCGAATTGAGTCCTGATTGAGGCTGTCCTTTCTGCCAGATCCTTTCCCATTTCGCAGTCCTGCCGCTCTCTCCCCGCACATCTCACGCTTCAGTGCGTGCAATTTGGTGGCAAGGTGCAAGGAGAAAGGCATCTCCCGAAACCCCTCCATTCAAATGACCCAACTGATTTCCGTTTCAGGACTTCAGATCCTGGATCTGACAGGGCGCCGTCTCCCTCCCCCTCTAACTCCGCTGGCTAATACAGTTTTAATATGAAATTTCATTTCGTTTCAGCGATTGTCCAACAATTTGATGTTGTCTCTGCTCTTGCTCTTGCTCTTGCTGTTCCTGACATGTCATCCCACTGTGATGAAACTGAAGTTCGTCGAGGGGTCGCACAGTGGGATGGATAGGATGATTTTGTAGAACAAATATTAAGAAAAGAGGGCATTGATTTGAGGGCAGAAATATTTAAAACCAAGTTACTTCTAGTACCTTTGGTTTCTTAAAATTAAATTTCTTTGTTTTTCATAAAAACTTTTTACTAAGTTGGGAATTATAAGACGCCTTTTAACTAACTTTATCCAGTTATCTCTTAGTTTTAACTATAAGCTAGCTTTTTATAAATAAATAACTAACATTAGCCGCTTTTTTATCTTAAAATATTTAATTTAACATAATATTTAACTAAAAAAATGATTAATTTTATAATTTTTTACTTTTTTCTTGACCTTTTATTGGGGAATCTACTTTTAAAAACTATTAATTATAAGTTTAAGTTGATTTTTTAAAGTCTTCCACTCGGTTCAATACATTCTGGGTAAGGATTATATTAAAATATATTTTTTAGATTTTAGATTATTTCTTAATTGTAGCTAGAAGATGGAATGTGTAGCTTAAAAGATAGGTTTCTAAACTATTGAAGAAGTAAGAATTTTTTGTAATTATTTACTTTCCATAAATAGCAAACAGGTAAACCCAAAACACAAACAAATCACATTCTTAGAGCCAACATAATCCCACTTTTGTGGTCATTTACCCCACTGTGCCACCACTGGCCCTTTTCGGAAACTGGAAAGGGTGGCGGTGGCGGCGGCGGTGGTGGTTTGCGGAGGGATTGCAGTGGATTTTGTTGGCCTAGGGTTTCGAGGTTGTCCTCCATAGTCTACAAAGTGTTTCGAAATACGAATCGGAATCGAAACAAACCCTGGGTGTGCTGTGTGCTGGAAGCAGAGCAGAGTAGACCGGAGCAGTGATTTGTTTCCAGGGCGCACTTCACATCGCCCCTGTTCCGGAGGGAGGGAAGGGAGCAACTCCGACATCATTCAATGCTTCTAATTTACGGATTAATGAAGGCACAATTTTTACATATGGAAATGGTAGCTAGCCGCGGCGATCGTGGGAAGCGATTAGAGAGTGCTGCCTGCCTGCCCTGTTGGGATGGGATTTGATTCGATTTTTGGTGGTGCAGGGGTCTCACTCCGGTGGTCCCACTCATTGGCATTGATGGATTGGCCCATAAATTTGTGATTTGTTAGGCTCGACTGCCATTTTCCAGTGCAGAGTCGAGTCGATCACAGAAGCTAATTTCCAAAAGGGGTGGCCGGCTTAATTGCATTCATTTAATTGCTGTCGCCCTGCGTGGGAGTCCAATACGATAGTAATCACCTTTCTGGTCAGCCTGGGGTCAAGCACTGGCAGGTCTATAAATATCAGGCTCAGCCTTATCAGCTCTTATCAATAATAAGTACAAATCCCTTGGGTAAGAAATGGAGCTTGTCTGGGGAGAGTCCATGATATTCTACTTCCTACAACTACTCCTATGACTATTCCTTTGACTACTACCATTTCCCCGAAACAATCACTAATAATATTAATAACGATTATCGCCCAGAAGCCAATGGATCTGGATCTAGCCCGAAAATCGGATTGAAACTCATAAATACGCCGCCGCTCACCTCGTTCATCCATCCGTCCGCTTGTCCGCCTGTCCGTGAGTCCGTTCGATAGTATCTCTGCCGCCGTGGAAGTGTGGACAGTGTGGGTGAGAGGGGGATGGGTGGGTGGGTGGCGACACGCGACGGCAGTTGCTTATCGCGGGTGACCAGAGAACCGCCACGTGCGATTTCGTTGCCAATTTCATTCATAGTTTGGCCAGCTCATGTGTTGGCCAACAGTCGGGGTCACCAAAATGGGGTTACTTTTAACTTAAATATAATTTTATTTTAATATTTATGTTTCTTATTTTACGTATGTATTTTTTATGTATTTTATGTATTAATATATTTTATGTATTTATAAAATAATAATATTTAAATCAATAAAAAGTATAAATATTTTTATTTTTATTTTTTGAAACATTATTATAACTTTTCTCATTTGAATTACTAATTTCTGGAATTTAAATTTTAATTATTTTAATTCTTTAAAATAAAAATTACTTGTAGAGCTTATTTTATTTAAACTAATATTTAATTTATGTATTTTTTTATTGATTTTAGAACCTCTTAACTCTATAATTTTATATAATTGGATATCAGTATGCTTGTTAATTATATAACTTATTTTTATTTCAAGCAATACCCTATTTTTCCTTCTCTATTTTTTATTTATCTCGGAAAAATCTGAAAAAATAGTTCGAATCTTATATTTCTTAAAAATAATGCCTATTTTTTTCATTATTTTCCTTATAGCCTCCATTATAGCCTCCATTATTATATAAATATATATTTTTATTTTTTTCGCGCGGTTCCCTCTGCATACGTACAGCCCACCTTCCGCCCAACTGACCGAGGGACGCTGCCGCATAACGTACGGCTCGAATCGCGGGGATTTTTACCCTGAACGGATCGTGTTGGGCATATGTGGAGCTACAATGGCTAAGGAATAGAGGATATTGAAGAAATATTGTAGAGACTATTTTTATTTCCCCCTATTTCATACCTATTCTGTTGCCCCGTGTTGTAAGACTCGGTGGTAGGGTGAGTAAGTTAAAATATAACAAAGACAGTGAGCGGGACCAGCAAATTTGCGTGCAATCGTTTGCCTGCGTTTTTAATGACTTTTTCGACTTCCAGGCACTCTCCACCCTCCACCCTCCACTCTCCACCCTCCGCCTCCATGGAGTGCATTTAATTCGATTATGAGACGCCGGGAGTGGTTCCATGATATAATAATATTTTCGGTGGTGGCTGGTGGCTGGGCCAAAAGTAATTGAAACTCTGCCTGTGCGACGGAGTACAACTAATGTGGGTGTTAACGGTGTGTTAAGTGATTTTGCCATTTGTTCCCTAGGATCGAACTCGAACTCTATCCAGTTTTTGACTTTGACTTAACCGGATAAGTATCTCCGGTATCCCGTCCCAATCACACACACGCGCTTCGCACATATTTCAATCGGTTATTCTCAATCGTTTTATTCTCCTTCACAGCCGCTTTTCATTGCTGGGAAAATTGAAAACGGAGAAGGGACTCTACGGGCTTTTCATTTCCGCTTTAAAATCGACATTGGCAATGGCACACAAATGTATCGGCTTACAACGCTCCTGTTGATTTTATTGGCCGTATTGTACTCCATTGTATTTTACTTAATGGCGGGATTAGAACGAGCTGGGGATATATATTTTTTTTTTTTTTGAAAATTGGATTTACGAAAGTTGGGGGAACTTTTTCCAAAAATATTATCCCATTTTTTGTCCACCCCGGAAATGGATACAGATCCTTAAAAAACTGATAGGGGTCTGAAAATAGATTTTTTGTTTAATCTTTTCCAACAAATCTTATTCAATCTTGTTAAAAATTAATCTAATAATTTTAGATTTTATTTTTAATGGGTTTTTTTTACTTTGTTTCTTGATCCAATTGGGAATTATAAGGATGCTTGGTCCTGAAACCTCAAGAGCATGTCAGAACTAGTTGGGAATCGTAAGCTTATGATACAACTCTTTTTTTTATTAAAAAAGTCTATAAATAATTATTTATTTGATTTATTATTGTAATTCTTATAGATTTATTGTACATGCCAGAACTAGTTGGGAATCATAAGCTTAATACAATTTTTTTAAAATTAAATAAATTTATGAATAATGATTAATTCCATTTATTATTTTAATTCTTATAGATTTATGTTAGAATTATATAGAAAAAATAATATAATAATCCAGAAAATATTTTATTTCCTCCCAGATATTATCACTTAATTTATTCACCCAAATAAAAAATACAAAAAAAGAAACAAAATTAATTATCATCCAGAAGCCGAAATGCCAGATTTTTTTTTGTGAAGCCATAAATATGGATTTTGTATCCCATATTAGCCAGAGTCCCAGCTCGAGTGTCCTGGGCGCCCGTGGCCGTTAATGGGTTAATTTAAATGTGCGATTTATCTTCGGGACGGTGTCAGGGCAACCCAACTGCCCTTATTATTCCTCTCGACAGGCTAATGAAAACTAAAAACTTCAATTACGAAAAGAGCCAAATAATGCGTTTTTAAACCCAAAAATGTAACCGAGCCGAACCGGGCCAAGAAATTGTGATAGATGAGGGTTTTCTCCGGCTATGTGTTTTTTACGGGCCACTTGTTTGTTTGTTTGTTTGTTGTGTGTCCTGTCCGCCCGGCTTTCCCTACTTTCCTTCCTTTCCACCCCTCCTCCCACCATCCCATCATCCCATCCAGAAAAACAAATCCGAACAAAGAGTGACCAAAGAAAATGGCAATAAATCAGTGTAAATAACACACACACACACAGACACACAGACACACATTGAGATGCAAGTTGGGGTGGCAGGATGCGAAAGGGTATCCTGTTCCAAATTTCCCAAAGGGGTGATTATTTAAAATTGTCCAACGCATAAATAGAAGTCAAAGTCAGCAGCAGCTGTGGGACTTGTTCCGCCCAGGCCCATATCCTCCTCAAGCTGTTGCTCGACAATTTTTGTGACTAACTTTTAATACAAATGGACTATTACTTTTTCTAATCCAGTTTCCTATTATTTATATTATTTCTTAATCATTAATTATAATAAATAAATAATAAATATCCTTCTAATTGAAAACCAATTGGGAATTGCAACTGTTCCCACTCACTCACTGAGATCCCAGAGATTAGCTGAGAACAGTTGAGAACAGCTGATGCTGCTCTCCTCCTAGCTCCTCTTCCACTCTCTCCCTCGCTGCGTGCTCTCCCTCTCTCCTGTTTTCGATACAATAATCGATAGAAACGAAACATAAACATAAAGAAAAGCCCAAAAGTGGCCGCTTAAAAAATGTCTTCGGTTGAAGTGGAAAATCATCAGAAATCTCCACAAGCAGGAGCTGGATCTCCTGGAGGCGCCGCTGCCGTGGCCATCAGGGAGGATGCCAGCGAAACGGAGCGCCTCGTCAAGCTGATCACCGCAATGGGCTATCCGGAGGGCGAAGCCCGACTGGCACTCGCCCACAGCAACAACAACGTGCAGCGCGCCATTCAGGTCCTGGTGGAGGGGCACGGCGACGAGGAGGATGCCGCCACGCGCTCTCATCGTCGCAGCCGTCGGCGCATCCGGGAGTTGCGCAGCAGCCTACTCGGCAATCCTGCCACCACCGATTACGTCATCACTCAGCTGATGACGCAGCAGAGCAACGTGCGAGCCTTAAGGGAAATGCTAAACGGCGGCAGTGTGGAGGCCATGAAGCTGCTGCTGGCCGAGGAGGACGAGGGGAGGGAGGAGGAGCAGCTGGGAAGAGCTCTGGAGCCGGAGGAGTCCCAAGAAGACTCGAACGGCGAGGAGGTGGAGGAGTTGGAGGAGGGAGAGGATGGGGAAGAGTAGGAGAAGAAAAGCTCTTAAAGATTTTTATTATTTTTAAAAATAAAAACATTTTTTATTTAACATATATTTTTGTTTTTAATTTTTAAAAGAGGGAAAAATATTCAAGGCTTAAACTTAAATATTAAATATTATAAAATGGCTATTTATTAATTAAAATTAAATATTAAATACTTTAGAGCCTTGAGAAATCTTTTAAAAAATAAAAGTTTTGTTTAAGAGAAACTTTATTGAAATAAACATTAAATTTTTTAATTAAAAGTACTATTTTTTTGTAAATAAATAAGTTATGGAGTAGAAGTAGTCATTTTTTTAAATAAAGAATTGAAGTATTTTAATTAATATTGTTTAAAAAAAAGCCTATTAACTATTTTTTCAGCAAGTCATTTTATTTGAAAAAATCCTTATTATCCTGCCACTGTTCCTCCCGTCACTCATTCAATTATTTAAATATTTTCCGAGCATCAAAAATACTCTCCAAATGGAGCGATGCTATTCCCCATTTATTCACCCGGAGAACCCATCAAGGGACATTAAATGCATTACCCCTGCCCCCCCCCGGATACGGCCGGATGTGACTGACTCTCCGCCGGTCAAGGAGCGGAAACGGTAACAGTAACAGAAACAGGAGCTGCAACCCTGCCCCGGGTCTGGCTGGCACAGCTTGTCAACCCTTTTTTGCCCGATGATTAATGATTGTAGTTTTTTATTTTATTTTTTTTGTTTTTTTGTTTTGCTTTCGTTCCAGTGTGTTTTGTCCTGATTTCAATTTACCGCCTTACGCCTTGGAGTTGTTGCATCCCCTAGATACCAGAGGGGTTAAGAAAGAAAGGCCACGGAGTCCGTTGAAAAATTCTAATTAATTTTGACTTGCAACCGTGTGGCAGTGTCAGTGTCAACCGCAGCCACGTAACCGCCGCCCGGCACTATCTGTCTCTTTTTTTTGTTCGGTCGGAAACGGGGCTGCCGGGGCGCGTTTATCGCGGCTTGATCGGCGTTGCCACTGCCACTGCGCTGTGGCATGCCACAAGCAGACTCGGGCGAAAAATCACTAAATCGGAAAATCAGAGAAACCAGTAACCCTTCCTGCCCTGACGCCTGCCGCGACAGCCGCTTAATATTTATTTATTTTTTGTTCACTTTTTTGAAGCGTAGGCGTCGCCGTCTCATTTATCAAGCTCTGCCCTGCCCCCCCACCCCGCTGCGGAGTGTCGCCACCTCTGGGTTAAGATACCCCTTGCCCAAGTCAAAGGGGGGAGGTAAGGTAGCTCCGTCCAAGGTCAAGAGGTGGGTTTTCTGATGATTTCAGTTTTAGGACTGAAAGTCAGAGATATATTTGTAGTTTTTGCAATTTAATCGATTTAATCGATAAATATTTATCGAACTATCAAATATTTAAGTTGAATTTCTTGAAAAATTTATTTTTCAGTAAAAAGAAAAGAAACTTCTTAAGGAAACTATTCTTGGAGAACTTTATTGAAGGAAAAACCTTCGAAAAACTGAAATACCTAATCGATTTTATCGATAAATATTTATCGAACTATCATAAATGGATGTTGAAATTATTTGAAAATGTATTTTCCAGCAAAAAGTAAAGAAACTTCTTAAGGAATCTAATCTTTTCTGAGAAAATCTTAGATCTTTGAAAACTATCAACCATTTTCTAATATTTCTAAAAAAAAGTCTCCCATAATTAGCAACCATTGTGTGACTTTTTGACTTTACTTTCCAATTTGTTTACTTTTTGTTGAAAATAATTCTCCTCAAGTCGGTTTCTGGAATTAAAAAAAAAAAAAGAATGCAATAGAGTTTTGTAATTCGATACCGCGATGACGGCTCCTGACAATGCCCTGCAATCACAAGTCCTGCCAGCCTGCTGCCTTTCCTGTTCCTGTTCCTTAACAGTTATTGTTTTGCATGTGGCCTGTGGTGAGGGGAGTAATAATTCAGGGGGGGGGAGGGGGAAAGCCAATATGTTGTTGACAGCAGGGCCGGTAATAATAATTGCGGGTAACAAAGAAGCGTGCGAAAAAAACCAAAAAAAAAAAAAGGGAAAATATACGATAATTGGTGACAACAGGAGGTGCATCTCTAAGATGCTATCATTTATCGAAGGCCTATCGAAGTGATCCTGACAATCGATAACTGCTGCGAGATGCAAATAATTTTTTTTTTACTTTTATTTCAAGTGGAGGGGGGGACTATGTTTGCTTTGAGCTCACTTTTTATTTGCACAAGCGCTTAATTGTTACAAAAAAAAAAAAAAAAAGGAATATCATAAAAAGGGCAGAGAGTCCTGCGGCAGAGGCTTCACTCGCAGAAGGAGCAGCTGCCGAGGGCTGCCAATTAATAGATGGAAATGGATTTGCGTAAGAAATATGCGTTGCCATTTCCACTTTCCCATTTCCATGTCAGGAGGGCAGGACCGGCAGGACGACAGGACCAAGCACCGAACCAGAGACAATTAGGCAATTATTTGCGCAAAGGATCAAAACCAAAACAAAAAGCCTTCCAACCCCACTGTCCTCTCGCTCCGCTCCTGCGCCTGGTCTTCCGTTGTGGGAAAGCGCATCTGTGTGTGTGTGTTTTTGTGCCAAATTCCAAAGCCGCAGGAATGAAAGAGCCGGTGACCAGCAAAGCGATGCCTCCTTCCAGAGTTCCTCGAACCACTAGGTTTCTCTTAAAAGACAAATAACTTGGTGGATTGTCAACCGAATTTATTTAAACTTTATATGATAGTTACTAATAGTTAATACTACTAGTTGTTAAAATTTAAGCTTATTTTGTTGGAAAAAATTAATTGTTGGCTTTATAGAGCAGTGCCCTTCAGTGACCATCTCTCAGCCTTTTGGTAAAATTTTTGTTTTTTTTTGGGTGGATTGAAGAGTTTTGTTCTCGGTGTAGGCTGGGTAGCTGAGGCTACTGCCTGCCGCTTTTAATTGAACATGAGCAATTAGCGTGCAATTTGTTTCGCTCGCGAATATATTCCAACGGTAAATGGGGGCAGCCGCAGCCCCCTCCCCTCTCCCGCACCTTTCACGTGTGCCACGTGTATTTATATTTTTTTTCCACCACCCCCCTGCTGCCCCCACCTCACGTTTTGTGTCTCTTGCGAAGAAACGCACTTGAGCAGAATTAATTTTAAATAGGGCTCTGCACGCGGCTAAGTGATTATGTCCTAAGCAGAAAGCGAAGCGCCAGAGAGGGGTATGAGGGTGGGGTGGTGGTTGAGGCCATTCATCCACCCATCACCCACCACCCACTCATGACCCCCTGAGTCCACCGCGGCCTGTGTGCTCGCATGTTTAATTATAATTAAAAAGCACAGCATCCCGCCACCCCTCTGGGCGGCACATCCTCTCCGGGCCAACCTGATCCATAAACATTAAAATGGTTAATTGAGTGCTTAGTGTGTCCTTCGACCAGACCACCCCTCCCTCCCTCCCTCCCCCCTGCAAAGTGCAGCCTCATATTAATTATTTTAATTGAAATGTTCATTATTTTACATCTAATTTAGTGGCGAAGGTGCGTGTGTTGCTCCTTTTGATAACCCCCGGGCACAGTGGGGTTAATCTAGGGGGGGGATCCAAAAACTACTTATTTTTATTAAAGAAACTGAAAAAAGACAAAAATGTCTAAGAATATGTTGCATAATTCTCATTTCCTCACAATCTATTCCCAATTATAACCACTGTTTCTCATTTAATTCTTTTTTATTTTTTTGGGGGTTGTTGCGGGGTTTATTATAAATTTTTAATTGGCTTTTTATGTATGAATAATGCCCTGCCCCGGCTCTGTCTCGGCCTGCAACTGAAACTGCCCCTGCAACACATTTTCCCACCCGTGGAGTTAAGAGTCGTTTTAAACCAGTAGAGAAGCTCCTGGTTCTTGTCTTTTTTTTTTTTTTTTTTTCTTTCCACCATCATCATCATCATCCTAATCATCATCATCCCTTCAACCCCTTTGCCTCTCTTCACTTTTTGGATATCATTATTTTTTTTTTCTTCTTCCCAGTTAGAGTTAATTTATTGTGCGGTTGTTGTTAAAATTAGTATTAGTAACGGAACAATAACAACAATCAAGGTGGAATAATAGGGGAAGGTGAGGGGGGTGAGGGGGAGAAAAAAAGGGTTGCCCTTACTAACAGGGTGGCATCAGCCGAACACAAAAAATAGAAAAAAAAAATATCCTTCGAAAATGGTAAAAACTATTTTTTAGCTCCACCTACGAACAGGTGACACAGGTGCGCGCGCCTACGCAGCTTGAGGTTAACAGTTGTCCAGGTGCGAGGTGCAGAGAGCTCTAACAGCGGTCTAACAGAGCCACCCTAGCGGAGCACCTGTGATAGGCAGCTGGACGACGAGAGGCGGCATCCAATCGCAGGGCTCCAAGACCCCAAAAGCTGAATCAACCCTCGCATTTCAAGCAGCCACACACACACACGCCAAGAGAGGGAGAGAGCGAGAGAGCTCCAAGCGGAAAGAGAGAAAGCCAGAGCCAGAGCCAGAGCCCCCCAGCCAGATGCCGGTCTCAGTGGTTAGGGCTTATCACAACAAGCCAGACAGAGAGCGAGCGAGCGTGTGAGAGAAAGTGTGTGTGCGAGAGAGAGTGGGAGTGCGGGAGAGCAACCACCAACAACAACAGTTTCATTCATGCCATGCAGCAGCCTCTAGCCGCAGCCGCAGATTCGAGACCAAACGCGGCACATTCGCAAAGTGAACTTCGGCGCTGGCGGTCGTGTGTGCGCTTGTTCCACAAAACAACAAACGAAAACAAAAACGAAAACAGATCGAGAACAAGAACGAGAACGAGAAGAAAAATAAAATCAAATCAAAGCTAACTAAAAGTCATTACTTGGCCAAAACTAAACAGACCAGCTAAATACATTTTTTTTTTCGGTGTACGTACGCGTGTGTGTTTTTTTCAAAATAAATAGCCAACAAAACACATGCCACAAAATAAAATAACAAAAAAGGAGCAACAGCCCCCCTCCGTGAGCAATTATTTAAAATATGCAGATTTACGATCTAACTAATTGAGTCAGACGAGAGTGTGTGCGAGTGCGTGTGTGTGTTAGTCAGTCCATCCAGTCAGTGTTATTGTTGGTGTGCGGCAGGTGTCGCTATCCATCCCCCCCACCCGGCCCACCGCGACCTCGCTGCTCGTGCCCGTTTTTCTCTTCACGCTCTCTTCGAGTCGAGTGATCTTGTGCGCCCACACACACACACTCACCTCCAATCACCCAAAAACCAAACAACACCCCAACTAACTAACGGTTAACGATCTCACGCTGCCCTCATCACCACCACCACCGCCCCCCCCAAAGCTCCACTTTAGTGTCTCTCGCTCTCTGGCTCTCTCTCTGGCTCTCTCGCCGGTGTGTGAGGTGAAGTCTCCTCTCAGCCTTCGCCTTGGTGCGTGCGAGTGGCGAGAATTCGCATTCAATTAGCGAAAATTGAATAACATAAACAAAGCGAACGAAAAGAACACAAAATCAAAATCAAAACCAAAAGCAAAAGCAAAAGCAAACGCAAAAAACGCATTCCTCAGTGCTGGCTGTGTGGCAGTAGCAACAACTAAAGTAACAACAACAACAACAACAACAATTGTATAATAAACGCAGCGCAGCTAAATAAATAAAGAGAAGAATTCTTCCGAAGAGAAACAACAAAAAAAAACATAAAACAGAAACAGGAGCAGCGGCAATAAAAACAACAAACAACCAGTACCAGTTGCAACAATAACAATTACAACAACAACAACAACTCAATCTCCGCATATGTAAGTCGAAACTAGAAGACGATCCTTTTAATTAGCTTGCGTTAGCGTTAGTTTTCTCGTTTCTTCTGTTTATTTTCGCCATTTGTTCTAATTAAGAAGAAGAAGAAGGCGAAGAAGAGTCTTCCCCACTCCACCCCCCCCCCCTTCAGTACTGCGTCACTTTTGCTAATTGCCTCCGTCTCGGATTTCTTTTGCCGAGAAGAGAGTCTGCCAGAAGCCAGAAGCAAGAAGAATTGCAACAATCGGCAAGAATCAGCAAAAAAATATTGAAAAGAAAGCCAACTTGGCAAAATAATCAACGGAACTAATGGCGGGATATGGTTTTGGTTTTTTAGGATGTTTTTTTGGGATGTTTTTTAGGATTTTTTTATTCAAAGGAACTTTTCGGCTAAACTTTGATTTTCAAAAAGAATATTTTCGGGGAGCTTCAGACCTCTAACTCTCTTTTTTTTCTAAAAAAAAAGTTTTTAAAAACAAATTTTAACAAAAAAATATTCTAACTTTAAGTTCTAAGTATTCTAACTGTATTCTAAGTGTTCTAACTAACTATATATATTCTATGAGGTTTCTGTGACAAGTTTTTATAATTCTAAAATTTGTATAAAAATATTTTAGAATCTTTAAACCGAAGAGAAAGTTTAAATGAAGAATCTATGCATATTTCTTTGAAGAAGTGACTAATTCTAACTAATTTAAGGGATAAGTTTTCAAAAAAAATCTTAAACAAACATTAGAAACTTAATCTTAAACTTCAATTATATTTCAAATAAAAAGTTATTTGAAAAGATTCTTATTGGAAATTCCTTTAAAAGCTTTGGAGAACCTTTTTCTCCAAAAGTATCTTTCATAAAATATCTGTTGGGATTATAGATAAAAGTTCTTAGAATTTAGTTTAGTTTTTAATTCAAATTTTGTCATAAAAAAAAAAATTAAAAATAAAAATAAGAAAGTGGCAAGTTGGAAAGAAAATTGTTAATAATTCTTAGAAGAATTTGAAGAATCTTTCTTGAAGAAAGACAATAAATACTGAAGTATCTAAAGGTGTTTTTGAAAAATAAAAAATACGAAAAAATAGTATATAGTACTAGTACTAAAGAAATATCTAAAGAATCTAAAGATATATTCCAGGAAAGTAATCCCTAAAGATAGAGATACAAATATCTCTGATATAAAAGATACTACCTAGACAGACAGTTTTTATAAAGAATGAATGGAATTAGAAAGCCTCTTTAAAGCTTTTTGTAGAGAAGTAAGAATTCTTAAAAAATATTTAATAAAAAAATATAAAAATTGGGAAACCTTTCTCAAAAGTTTCCTAGTGATGTCATAGGTTCTAAGCCACTATATCCCTATTACCTCCTTCTCTTTTGAAAACTTTATCCTTTAACCCCACACCTTTCTTAGATTTTGAATCCATAATTAGAGTGTTGCCTCCGTGTGGCAAGACCAGCACTCTTCCGCCTGGCACTCCCAGCAGTGCTGCTCCACTCGCCTGCCGTCTTGGGGCTTTCCCTCTTCCCGTGGATCTCAGTTGGAGCATCTAATTGCAGATTTCACACATTTGCATGCCCATCCGCCCACACCTCCTGCCTCCTGCCTCCCACTTGCATTTATTTATTTTTTTTTTTCTTTGTACTTGGCCCTCCATTATTTACTTTCCAAGTCGAGAGATGTTGTTGTCAGTCAGTCAGGCAGGCAGGGCAGGCCATTAATGCCAAATGCGTGTCTGTCAGGGAAGTTTGCCAGAAAAGGTGCAAAAAAAATAGAGAGAGACAGGGAGCGAGCTAGAGAAAGAGACAGATGGATGTGGCATTAATTAACATTTAAACAATAATTAAATTATTCATACAAATGTGGCAACTGAAGAGAAGCGAGAAGGAAGAAGAAAGACAAGCAACAACAACAACTGCCTATTAGTAAGGCTTATTGCCTGTCTCTTCCTTCTCTACCCCCTCTCCACCCCTTGGAGATTGTATCTCGAGGAGGCCGCGCACGCGCACCTCCTAACATCCAAGATCCAAGATCCCGGAGGAGCTGAGCAGCACAGTAGCGGGCCATGTTGCCGATGATGACGGAGACGACGCACCTACATGCAACGCCCTCTCCAGCTCACCCTCACCCTCACCCCCACGCCACCGCCATCCCCTCAGAGTCTTCTTCTGCTAGCCACACTGGTCAGCAGGAAAAGGGAAATTAATTTTTGGCCAAGCAGTTTTTGGAGAAAAATATCATAGCATACTTTTTATCACATTTTTGGATTTCTTTTTTATTACAAAATTATTTTTAACTTCTTAAATTATACAATTCCTTAAATATTTTTGTTATTATATTTAATTAAAAATAAATATATATTCTTGCTATACTTTTGCCTGAAATTAAACCATTTGTTTCGTTTTTGAAAGCAAAAAACAATGCTTTTGGTTGAGTTTTGGAACAATTTAGGAAAAGTTTCTAATTAAATATTTATTTTAAAGAGATTTAAAGAATAAAAAAGTATATAACTTAACTTAAGTAATCTGGTAAGATTATTTTATAGTTTTAGAGACATTTATAGACATTTTAAACTAAATTTAAATGATATATGTTAAATTTTTATAGTTTTTAGGTTTCTTTTTAGACACTAAACTTTAATGATTAAAGCTTTATTACGCTAGAACTAAAATAATATTAAAAATGTTGGTGCTTTTATAAAATATCTCACAAAAAAAAAGATAAATCATTAAAATATTGTAAAATATAATTCATAAAAAATAAATATAATAATTATTTATATTTTAAATACTATTTTTTTTATAATAAAATTATTGTTAATATTATTATTCTTAAAAATAAAAGATCTAGCCCTTGTAGGCCAGTGTAATTGCCACACAGTGCGAGTGAGCCGCTTTAATGCTAACAACTTGCTTAGGCCGTGTCTCTCCTTGGGCCTCCTCCTCCTCCTCCTCCTCCACCTCCTCCTCCTCCCTCTTCCTTCCACACGTTTCTGGATCTTGTGGCGTGTTCTCTGACCATTCCACCCCATCCTTCCTGCTCCGGTAAATCCTTTAATTTATGACACTCTTGGCAACCAACTAGAACGGCCAACGATCAGTGGGAAGTGGCTAGCTGGAGGGGGGAGGGAGTAGGAGGGGCGGTAACATGACAACAATTTGCAAATATTTTATTAATAAATGGCATTGCGTTCATTTCGAGCTGCAGAGTCTCCCTCCCCCCTCCTGCCCGCCGTGGAACTTGTTGTGGAAACAAGGCTTCAAGAGAGAGGGGGGAGAGTGAGGCACAAAGCCAGTCTTCAATTGGTAGCATGCGACTCGGATTGTGGCAAGTAAATTAAATTAAAATAAAAGTGCTCTAAGGTTGCGCCCAAAAGCAGGCAGTCTCCCTACAGTAGAGACTCCCCAAAGGGGAAACTTTAAAAAAAAAATATATAAAATTTTTATTATTATTTAATTTAAAATATATTTTTAGCTTAATTAAAACTTTGATTTGAGACTTTGACTTTTAGGCAGTTTCCACTGTGGCAAGATCAGAGCGAGATGGCATGAGACTGGGCCTGTTTTGTGGGCAGTTGGCGGCCAAGCAGGCGAGCAGGCGAAGCCCCAAGCCCGCAAATTGAAATCGAAAAAGAAAACTCGTTAATTAAAAAGTTAACATGTGGTGGTGGTGGTGGGGACCGGGTCGAGTCGAGCAATTAGAGATGAGCACGTGAACGGCTAGAGACGACAGATTGAGATCGTGAGAGAATCGTGATCGGAACCCCTCCCTACCTCCCATCTTCCCTCCCTCCCCATTATTAATAATCATGAAATGCAAATTGAAGGGAAAAAAACGCAAAAAGGAAATTAAGGGGTGGAAACCTGTTTATAAATGCATAATTATTTTTATTATTCTCCCTCTCTCTCTCTCTTGCTCTCTCTCTCTCTCTCTCTCTCTCTAGCCTTAGTCCTGTTAGTGCCCCTCTTTGTGGCGTAAAAATGAAAAATCTTGTGTGGTGCGTTGAATAATGAAACAGTTATAAATCAGATTGGTATAAAAGTCAAGATTGTGAGTCGGTGACATAACCGAACCTTTTTTAACCCTTTTTTTGTATATCCTTCTCTTTCTCTAGAGAGGAGCTACCATCTCCCTCTCTCTCTCTCTCTCTCTCTCTTTTCGCATTTCGTATTTTGTGGTCGTTTTCATTATAATTGGTTTGAAATTAATTTGCCAATTACACGATCTCACATTTAATTGGCTTTTAAGGGAAGGCAGGAAGGCAGGAAGGCAGGCAGGACGGTGTAGAGAAGACGCAGAAGAAGACAGTGAAGAGAGGCAGAGAAGAGAAGAAGGAGTGGAGAAGGTAGTGCGTACTCCTTGAGTTCCTCCAAGCCGCTGCTTTTGATTCTTTAGCTTGGCTTTGCCCTTTTTTGTCGCTTTTTTTTTTTACTTGATCATCATTATCATCATCATGATGATGATGATGATGGGGCTCTGGCAACATCATCATTAGCAGAAGGCGGCTGGGGCCTTGTCTCCTTCGATTTGGGTAAATGAGGCAAGCAGTGCGTGCGACATTCGCTTTATGTGCCGACAGCCGACAAAGAATGATTCTCTCCATCTCATCTCCCTCCCCATAGCCCTCTCTTTCTGTTCTCTATCTCCCTCTGGTCTTATCAATTTGCAATATTCATTTTTTGCATAATACGCAAGCGGGGCATGCCATTATCCTCCAAAGTGCACAGCAAGAAAAAATAAGTCAGAGGATCAAGATGGGATCAAGGACTATATGATACCTGGTACTTGTCACAGAGAGTGCTTCCTGTTATGTTATCTCACTGTTATGTTAATGCTATGTTACTTAACATTCTGTTACTTAACATTCTGTTATAATATCTCTGAAACTTTAACCATTTTTTGACTATTTCTTTCCGATATTTTACACTATACGATGTATTTATGATTGATATGTGATTATAACAATATATCGTATATGATATATATATCGTATAGCATCTATATGGTATGTAGTATTATATATAACACCATTTAGCCTTAAAATAGAGCCCTATGATGCCCTTTTTGATGATTTATACCCGGTACTTCTCCTGTAGCCTTGAGATAGAGCCTGCTAACTGGTACTTTTTAAGGAAATCTACAAAAGACAAAGGTATAATATCATAAGACTATATAATATCTTATACTATATACTACTATCTATGGTATTATATATTCCAGATCTTAAAAGATCTTGAAAAGAAATCTTCTTAAAGAGTATCCTGAGTCCATAACAGACTCTCCACCCAAAACTTTATTGGTTTTAAAAATTAATCCCCTAAAGAATTAATATTTTTTTATTTATTTTTTTTACTGTGCCTTTGGAGAAAGGTAAGGCGGTACCGGAGAGGGGCAGAATCGCGTTAATTGGGTTGAACGTGCCGAAGTGGGAAAACCAGTTCTCCACTCTCCGCACTCCACTCTCTGCAAGCCACTCTCCACTCTCTGCAATCCACTCAGTTTGCGGCCAACAATTTTAACTAAAGCCTAAACACTTTTAGTTAAAATGCCAATTAAAATATTCTTTTTTTTTTCCCATTCTCTTCGCTCCCGATCCGATCCGTTCCGTTCCGTTCCAAATCGAGCTGCTTGCCTTCTTGGCCATCAGGCTTGGTCGGTTTGTTGGCCGCCTCTCTGGCCCCGTTGATCGATGGGAGACCGACCGGAGACCGAAGACCGAAGACCGCAGACCGGGGCGAAATAAATGCAGATGTCAATTAGAGGCTCATTAAAAAAAAAGTCCACACAAAAGCGCAAACATCCAACATCCGAGCTGGCAAAAGGGCTCCTCGCTTCGTTTGGCTTTCCAAAGCCAAGTAGTCCGGCCCACCCCACCGCCTCGTCCTCCTCCGCGCCATCTCTCGGGGGAACTTGATTTCCTACATGAGCATCACTTGCACTTTTCTCGAGCTCTCAGCCTCTCAGCTTCCCAGCCACTCAGCCTCCTCACCTTTTGGATCATTTCAGTTCAGTTAAGTTTTGGGCCCCCTCTCTCCCTCCACTCCCTTCCGAGCGGACGACTCCCTGCCACTTCGTGGCAACGAACGAATGCATCACCGAGGCACAGATTCGATCCCAGACTTGGTAGAATCGGGCACAGCCAGTTGCCGCCCATCCCAAGGATCCCCAGGTCTCAGGCTCAGTCCCAGTTGGAGTCGCAGTCGCATTCCAGGCACAGTGGTTCATGGAAGGTAGTTCAGGAGTTTATTTTTTGAGGTTATGAGGAGTATATGTCCAATATATCCTATTAGTTCTACTATAATGCCAAAAACATATATTTCAAATATTATTTTCTTCAAAAAAATAGTTTTTTGATCAAGTTTTGAACTTTTTCTTTAATTTATTTAAAAAGAATTCAATTTCAAAAATTATTTTTAAAGAAAAATATTGTTTCTATGACAGTTTCGAACTCTTTCTTCCTATATTTTACTTTCTAAATAATTTCTTTCAATAATAATTATAGAAAAAAAGTTTAAAATAATAGTTTTTAAGAAAAATATGGTTTCTAAGACAGTTTCGAACTCTTTCTTCTAAATAATTTCTCTGATTTTATATCAAATTATAACTTAAAAAAAATAAATATAAAATAATATTTTCTTAGAAAAATATTTTCTCCAAGACAGTTTCGAACTCGTTCCTTTTTTTCTACTTTCTCATGAGTTTGTCCCACTGTACTCCGTTTTGTGGCCGCGCTGAGTGAAGGTGATTTAAAAATTTTGTCACATTTTCAGTACAAAGATTTTGGTATTTTTTAATGAGCTCTCGGGG
Source organism: Drosophila monieri (assembly GCA_035047585.1). Taxonomy (NCBI): domain Eukaryota; kingdom Metazoa; phylum Arthropoda; class Insecta; order Diptera; family Drosophilidae; genus Drosophila; species Drosophila monieri. The sequence goes on along the minus strand of JAWNPJ010000061.1, from coordinate 3,786,390 downwards.
ATTCTCGGCTCCTCAGGCCACCACCACCTCCTCCTACTCCGCCCTAGTGGGCTTTTTTTTTTCGCCATGGCCATGCCCCGTCCGTGTAGCATCCCTGGGCCTGTGATGACCAGACTCTTGGCCTGGACATTTCTGATCAGACTTTATTTTTATTCTCATTTTATTTTATTTATTTTTTTGAGAGATTCGGTTGCTGCTTTTGTTCTTCGGTGGGTTGCAGGGAAGCCTGCGGCACAAAAGTGCAAATTTAGCCTCAAGATCGGCTCTCTTCGCCGACTTTCCGCTCATTTATATATACTTTTTGGTTTTGGTTTTGGTTTTGTTTTATTTAAATTGTTAATGTGCCTGGGCCTGTCTTTGGGGAATTAGCACAGCTTTTGTTCTTGTTATTGCCAACTTGTTAAAATTCCGATCATTCGAGAGGAATGGAGGCATCGCAAGGACAAGGACAACGAGGATATGATATGTTCCCAATGTTCATAAATTCAACACGTCGCCTGTGATGTTCTCTCTGGAGTGGCCTATGGGGGATATTTATTTTTTTTTATTTGTTAATTTTTTATTTATTTACTTAGTGACCAAGTTTGGAATTCCATAATAGTTGGTGGCATTAACGATACCCACTACTGTGTGGGTTAACCGTACAGGTTAATTACAAGCTAGAGCTTCCTCTTTTTTTTTTCTTCCACTTTTTGCGGCTCGGTGGCACGCAGGCGCAGAAAACGACGGCCAACGTAATTAATTAGCGAATGAAAAGCGTATGCAACAATAATTATAAAAGTGGAAAGGCAATTATGCAAAAAAAAAATAAATAAGGAGTGATGAGACAGGAGAGGGGAGAGAAAAAAAAAAACGTGCAACAAGCCAGCCACGCAATGCGGATGCAATTGTTGTTTTTATTTGTGTTGCCGCTTGTTTGTGGTTGCTGCTGCAACTTGCAACGCATTAAATTAAGTTGCCAAAGCGCAAGAAAAAATGGAAATTACATGCAACACACACACACTCGAACAACAACATCAACAACCACACACAATTGCACACTCGCTCATTAGAATTAATTGACTTTCCATAATTGAGAAAACAATGCGGTGGCGTTGACGACGACTACAGCGACGACTACAGCGACGATGTTGACGACGAAAGAGGCAGCCCACTTGCTAGTGCACTGAAAAAAAATACAAGGGAATCTTAAGAGCTAATTTAGAAACTCAAAAAGGGTTAAAGGGGAGTAGGAGAAGCTATGAGAAGCTGGGAAGAAATACTCAAAAACTTCTGGAGTAAGTGGAACTAGACGAGGCTCTCTAGAACAGGTTGGGAATTTTAGTCAGAAGTTTAGTTCTTAGTTCTTAGAGATATATTTTTTAGGTTATTTAAGGGCTTAATTAATGAAAATAGTCTAAAGAAACAAAAAGACAAGAAAGAAAACAAACTTTGTTATGATTTTAATGTTTGTACTGTTAGAACCCGTTGAGAATTATAAACAAAATGAGGAAATAATGTGGACTTGGTTAGTTTTCTTGATGAAAACTGTTTCTATTTATAAACTCCACTAGAAATAGTATTAGTTACTAATAGTAGTAAACTATACATATCCATTCTATGAAAAAAAAATTAAAAATAAATAAACAATTAAAGAATCTATTTCTTCCACCCAAAGTCCAATCTAAACCCAATTACTCTCATTTCAGTAAACACCAATTGATCATTTGCAGGGTATTTAGAGTGTCGTATTGCTGTGATTTGTTGACTTTTCCGCCGTATTTCCCCTGATTATTATTAGGCGCATTAAGTGCGCTTAAAATGAAACGAAAATGCAAATAAATTGCATTTAATTTGCCACTCCAAACGGCAAACGGAGCTGCTCCCCTCTTCTGTGGTGGCTGGGGTGGCTGAGGGGAGCTGTGCTGCCATTTTAATTGGTTTTTTACACGCATTAGCATAACAGCAACATCAACAGGGGGGGGGAAAAGGCGAAAAAAAAAGCTAAAAAAGAAATAAATAAAAAAAACATACAGCAGAGAATCATCAAAAGATTTCCCCCTTTTCTGTATTTTTATTTTCATTTTTTTTTTTGTGTTTTTGGGTGGGCGTCTGATGTATATTCCTGGGCGAGTAGGAGAGGTGTCTTGGCTAAGGATTTTGATTAAGATTTAGTGAGAATGCTTTTAGCCAAGCGCATAATTCAATTGAAAATTCGTTTTATGCAACAGTTGCAACAACAATTGGCACCAGCTCTACGATTTGATTGCGTTAATTAAGCAAAAAGTACATTGTGATTAGTGGACTTGGAGGGGGGCAGTGGTGGCAGGGGGGGCCTAAACACGTCAGCGACTGTTTTAATTAGACCATTACTGGGCGGGCTACATAGATAGTATATCTGGTGGTCTATTTTAGAAACAGAAACTGCGGCTAATTGGTGGTATAGCTTCCTTCAAAGTGGCTTTTCGGTTAAATGTTAATTTTATTAATTTTTTATGGGAGTGTGGGAGATGGGGGCTATGGTAGGACGATCTTAAGGGCTTTAGCTAAAGAAGTCTTAGAAAAGGTTCTTTAGGAAAAATTCTATAGAAGAGAGTGGACAGTTTAGGTCATGAAAGCGGACATTCGGACAAGCGGACAAGCGGACCTGCGGACAGATGAAAGTTTTAGTTTTTCGAAAGCTTCTTTATAGATGTTCCTTTTCAGGGTCCTTAGCTAAAAAAGGAGGAGAGAGTGGGAGGAGAGAGTGTAGATTTCAGTCAAGAAAGCGTTGAAATGGACTAGCGGACAGAGGGATCAGCGGACAAGCGGACAGAGGGACCAGCGGACATTGTAGGCTCCTGATAGAACTCCCTTTTTAAGGTTCTTCTAAGGTTTTAAGGGAAAAGTTCTTTCTTAGAAGAGAAAGTAAAGTGGGGATCATAAAAGCAGACCAACGGACAAGCGGACAGACGGACACAAGGACACTTTTTTTTAGAGTAGAAGAGAGCTTGTAATAATAAAATAATAATAAATAATAATGCTTCCTAAAAAGCATAGTTTTAGAGCTTTCTATCCCTTCCCTTACAACTCTATTAATTAAAGGCATACTTGGATAGTTTCCCCCCTAATTAACTAATAATTTAGACCGAAAAATAATACCACTCCCCACAAAAATGTCATTTAAACGACACCTTTGACCATAATTAGCTACATTTTAAGTTGCCGCCCCCTGATTACAAACGGAATGGAAGCACTATCTCCGCCGATGGCCTCCCCCCCTTTGAAAATTACGCAAGCTGATGTCTCAGGTCAATTGCCGAGCGACGCCTCTCATTCAAACTGAATGGAAATGTTGATTTCGCGAATGGCGATTATGATCCAGAAATCAAACAACAAGGCCCCCCACCCTTCCCCTTTCTGCTCTGGCATTCGATAGTCTAGCCTTTAATGGCATTACTATATAGGCGTCGATTTAGAATCGGATGTGTGGACGCTGGCTGCTTGTTTCATTTTTTTTTAATTGGCTAGAAATCGAAAATAAATGTAAATGTGCAGGCAGGCGCAACTGCAAACCGACATGATTTATATGGAATGAACAGACTATTAAACTGTGTGCACAACTAACTAAATTTAAATACTAAATTGCAACGAATCTGGCTTTCAATTTGATTGCCTTGCAGCAGTGTGTCATGTTCTTGTCGGTGGATCGGTCAGCGGGGACTGTGGTTGTACTTTATTTTTTTTTTTTAGAGGGTTACATAGATTTACACTTAAGTTTTGAGCGCGACTTGAGCCGCCATAGGTGGCCATAGAAGCGCGCTAAGAGAGTGTCTAAGAGTGTTGGAAAGTGCTGGAAAAGTAAAGAAAGTTGTCAAAAGATTGCTATAGAAAGGTTATATCTTGTAAGGAAGCTAAGAAATCAAGTAAATGCTATATTTTTATTTAAATTCCACCAAATAATGGTTAAGAAATCATAAATATTTATTTTCATAGTGTTGGTAAACGGTGGGATAAATAAGTGTTTTAAGGCGCTTTAAAGAAAATATACAAATCATATTTTCAAGCATAAAAAAAGTAATTAATTAAATATTTAGCAAAGTTTTAGGAAATAAGTGTTGGTAAATGGTACAAAGTTTTAGAAAACTATCAAAAAAAGGCACTTTTTAGCACTTTAATGTGATATAAGAGTAAGAAATTAGTTTATAAAACTACTCAGATGATAAAAAAATATGTTGAGTCAAGTTTAAAGACTTGTTAGTGTTGGTAAATAGTGTTGTAAATAGTTTTGAGAAATAATTTAGTATTTTGAAAGAAAAAAAAGTGGAAAACTAGGGATAAATCTTCTAGAAACTTAATTTTGATGCCTCATTCTTCCCCCATCTTGCCCCACTGTCCCCACAAATGACTCGAAATATGAAAACAAGACTTTCATTAACACCGATCTAACAATGTTCAACTATATCTCCCCGATACCTCGTCCCTGGTTGCCGCCCCCACCTTTTGGCCAACTCGATAATGATGATGATGATGATGGTGGTGGTGGGTCAGGCTGCCAATTATCGCATGGGGCCTGTGGCAGCTTCCAGAGGACGGAAAGAGAGAGATATGTTCGCAGAGCAGCTGCCAATTAGTTGGCAACGTTTTTCGTTCGCCTTTGTTTGTTTTTGGCTCATTTTTGAGCGCTGTGTGCTTTGTTTTTTAATTACAACTCCACTAGAAGCTGCAGACTAGGCCTGTCTTGGCGGGGCAACTGCATGAATGAGTGCACCAATTGTGGAGTGCAACGTCATTAGCATTCATTGTGCCACTAACACTTTCTTTTGGACGAATACCTCACCCAAAGACACTTTCCGGCTAGTACACACATTTTTTTCGAGTGCTTGGAGCTCACTTCTGCAGCCCACATTGGGCCGAGAAGGGACTCGCATCAGTGGAGAGGCGTGTATGTCTAAAAGTAGTCATCATTAAAATTCCTACAGTGGCACAGCGGACGGGGCACTGGGACTGCCCAGAAGAAAGAGCCGGCCGCAGTGGAGAGAGACGGCAAGCGGTCCCCAACTGGGCGGCAAACAAAAACCAGAACACAATGGTGAGGAGATGTCCTCCTTGTTTCAATTTTTCGTTAATTATGTTATGAAAAAACTCAAACAAAAGAGACGGACATAGAGAGAGAGACAAGCAACTTGCAACAAGCAACAAGCAACTTGCAACGTGTGCTCTTAATGAGCAGAAGCTTTAGATTTATGGCCTGGCCCAGTCCCCACTACCAGAAGAGTGAAAAGAGAAAGGTATACCAGAAGATCGGGAGGCTGCGTGGGCGTTTTCGAGTTTGAGTTTCTTCAGACTTTGTCTCCGGCTTCTAATTAGCATTGCAAGTGAAATAAATGTGAGTGTTGCAGAGACCAGACAACCGCCTACTTAGTGAATAATTACTACCCTGTAATTACATTAAAATTACTTACAAATTATGGATATTTTTAAGATAAAACGCATGACAGTTGGGCATAAAAATACACACTTTTAAGGCAGTCTTTTCTGAAAGAAGTTATGTCCTTCTTGAAAGTTTATTCCTCAAAGGTTAGACTAGAATAGAACTTTATACTTTTTACATAGTTACTTGACTTTACATATGTAGTTACTTAGTTTTACATAATTATGTTACTTTCTACATAGTTATGTAGAATAGAACTATTACTTTTAATTCAAAAATTCAATTAAATTTAATTTTTTCCAAAGAAGCTATGTGGCTTGTAGATTGTTGTAGAAAGAATAGTTAAGAATTGCAAACTTTTAAGCCTTTTTTGTGCTTCAAGAAGCTTTGTCCTTGTTCTATGGCTATGCTGAGGATTAATTCTTGAGGACTAATGTCCTTCTTTAATAGTTTTCTTAAAGAAAACGCCCAAAAATCCCCTAGCACCAAAGAGTCAATTGCTTTTTAGAATTATGACAGCCAGCAATTATCACCGAATTTCTAGATCAGGTGTTGTTTTCAACATATGTTTATATTTTTATATTCCTCATGTATGTTTTTGTTGTATTTGTTGTCGACATTGCGCATACGCCCCGTAGTACGGGCAGAGATCGTGATCTTTTGTTGTTATTGCGGTCGGGCACTTTTAATTAGTGGTGCAACTTCTATACGTGAGTGACTGACTGTGACTGTGTCTACGAGTGTGTGTGTGTGACTTTACGAGCATCGTTTTTAAAATATATTTTAATTAAATTTGCTTCAGTCGCGCTTTGGTTGTTGTTGCTTTCAGTTGCCTCGCCACCACAGACTTTAATATATTTTTTAATTAATTTAGCAGCCTTTTTCTTGGCTGCTTTCTTTCAAGATTTGCTTTTTCCTTTGCTTTTTGATATTGTGCTGTGCTTGTGCTGTGCTTTTCTATTCCCGATGCATTGGAATTCTGCAAAGTAGCAAGCCAGCTAGCCAGCTAGCCAGCCAGCAAGCCAGCCGATTCACGCGACTGCATCGAACGGAATCGAGTCCATTAATTGTTAATTAATAGTATTTGTTGATGTTTTTGTTGCTGGTGGCAATGCAATTAAAGCGCAAAGCGGCACACAATTAAATAAATGATTGAATTGCCTTTCGTTATTATTGTTTACTCACTGCCATCGTTTATTTATTCACAATCCCAGTCCCCATAGACTCTATACTCTATACTCTACACTCTCTATATGGGATGATCGGTCGAGTTCAGGCTTTCTTTTCCTCCCCATCTGTTGTTCAGTGGCCCCGCCCCCCCTGACCCCAACCTCCCTACATTTAAATAGAATAACAAACTAATTAGTTGAGATTTCAATTTTCTTGACAATCACGATTCGCCGTTGTGCTGTGATTTATTTATTCCTCGTTTTTATTTGCTTTTTGCATTTGTTTCATAATTAAAATTCCTCTGACTGCTTTGATGGCTCTAGCTCTAGCTCTTGCTCTTCCTCTTCGTTGGCAATAGCCAATTGATTTATTAATAAACATTAAAAATTAAACAGCATACACTCGTGTATAGAGAAGCATTAAAAAGCAACAACACCACCTCGAAATGTAAATGCGGCAAGCCAACTTGCATAACAACAACCGCAAACGGCAAAATGGCCAACAACAATACGTTTGATTATTAATTAACAACAATTTTTCAAATCGTTAAACCCAAAATCAGCACAGCCAGAAAGAAATGGAAAATAAAAGTATAGATAATCACATTTCAGATGCTCTACAAGTCATAATTGTAGGGGCTTCTATAGGTAGACTTGATGAGAAGCGTGTAGAAGGGCGCTCTTTTTAAAATACTATGACTTCTAGAGCTAAACTTTTTGAGAAGCGTGTAGAAGGGCGCTCTTTTGTGTTGGGCTTCATTTAGTCTCTTTAGAGTTAGGGGGTGTGCTAATAATACCCTTTTTCCTTAAAAATAGTTCGACTTCTATACCTAAACTTTTTGAGAAGCGTGTAGAAGGGCGCTCGTTTGTGTTGGGCTTCATTTAGTCTCTTTAGAGTTAGGGGGTGTGCTAATAATACACTTTTTCCTTAAAAATAGTACGACTTCTATACCTAAACTTTTTGAGAAGCGTGTAGAAAGGCTCTTCAATATTCAAGACCTTATTTTTCCTTCTTAATAATTTATTTCCTGCCCCTGGCACTCCATGGACCCTCTTGCCTAGTTAGAGTATTCTCCAATCCCCCTCGTGGCAGCGCAAATAATTGAGAAACCAATTAAAATGGCAATGCGAGCGATTTGAGGCAATGAACACGATTACGATGACGATGACGACGACGGCGCGCAAACGCAAAACGCCAAGCAATTAGGCTAGGAAACACACTGCGAATGGTAGCTAAAAAAAAATAAATAAATAAAGGGGGGGAGACAGACACACCACACCACACCACACACAGAATCTCATACATATGTCAGCAGCATGCCAATTAGAGGGGCAGCAACTTTGTTTCGATTTTAGAATTTATTTCGGTCAACTGAACTTATTTTTAATTATTCTCGGGCGGAGGCAGAGGCACTGTCACTGGCACTGATCTGCGGTACTGGCTTTAAAATTAATAAACTTGGGAGTATTTATAGATCGGCGGGAGAGCACTGACTTTGAGATAATTGCCAGAAGATTTTGTTTGCTTCTAGCCCCCCTGATTGATCGGTTGTGGGCCAGAGTGGATGAATGAACGCCTTGGCTCGCCGCCAGTTCGACACAAAAACATCAAATAAATAATAAGGGGGCGTTAAGGGTGTTGATAGATGTGTCAAAGATGTGTTGAACAAGAGTTAACACTGCCTCGAACACGATTATTTTGTTTTGGGGGCCCTGCTGGGGGATTATAGCTATGCTTTTGTGTATTTACATACTTTTGATAAGATAAGAGCCATTACTAACACCGTTTCTCGTCTCTGCTTGCTGTCGTTTCAGGTAAGTGTCACCCACCCACCATTCATGCCACACATGAGATTCACGATCTCAGTGCGTAAGTAAACAGAGTGAGAAGCGTGTAGAGGGGCGTTTGCGGCAACGTTTATGACACACGCACACTTCCTAATCGGAGTGAAGGCCAAGTTGGCTTCAAAAACTACAAATTATAGTCTTAACTGTTTTTTTCGAAAGGGCTTTTGGTGGTTTTTTGTTCTTAGAGACTTACTAGGTGATTCATTAGACAGAGTAGAGCTCTACTGGTGGGGCACTCTGGAAATCGGAATATCCAGAATGGAAGGAAGTCTCCCCTGGAGTGGTTTATGATTTTTTCCTCTTCTGTGATAAGCAGAGTTATTATTTGTTGTTGCTCTTGTTTTTATTTGTGAGAGAAACCTAATTAAAACTAAAGCATGGGGCAGGCAGGCAGGCAGACCCATTAAATGCAACACTGACAAAATTAATTGCCACTTTTTCGCATTTGGCAGTGCAACAAACGAAAATGTCAACCAGACGAATGAAGGCAAACACAAAACAAAACAAAACAAAAATTAAAAGTAAAGTAAAAGACAGATTTGGGGCGTGGCTGGGCTGGGGGGCTGGGGGGTGGCTGAATTGCAAATTAGCGATTGCCGTCAGCGGAAGTTGTGGAGGAAATTTGTGGAGGAAATGGCGCGAGGGGAAATGCAAAATGCGAATTGCATTTTGTTGCGAAAATAGTTGCGATTGACTATTGGCATTCCAGTATTAGTCACCGGAAGGTACAGGTGGACTAATAGCATCATAATTTCTAACTGTTTTCCTTTAATTGGAAAATGGGAAATGGCAAATGAGAAATGGAAAATGGGAAATGGAAATCAATAGACTATCGACTATCCAATTAAGAGTGACTCTTCGCGCCAATCAAGAGTATCGACTGACAATTCCTTTTTAATTAAAAGCAGAAAGCCAAGGCCTGGCAAAGGATATCCCAAAAGTACATCTATGTATCTAGTCATCTAGCCATATGGCGCTACATTTTGTGGCAGGAACACAAACACAGAGGCAACACAGAGACACACACATAATGTGTCCAAATCATGTTACAAAACAATTTAGCAAACAAACTGTCTAAAACATGACAACTTAAAGCGTCGCTTCAGACAGCCAAGACCAGGGAGCTGGGTGGGGCGGGGCGAATGGGGCATGCAACACAGCACACAAGTTGTTGCTGATGCTGCTGCCGCTTACTGGCTGTTTGTGTTTGACGTTGATGAGTCGGAACGTATTGTGGATGACATTTGAGAGTTATATTTTTGGGTGGTTTTGGTTTAAAAGATTTCTTTAGCCCCCCACTCCACCCCCTCCCCTTCCCTCCCCTCCCCTCCCCACCCCTCCCTCGTGTGTGTGTCTGCGTGGTTTCTAATTAAATCACAAAAAAGGGTGGTTTCATATTCTCAAAAAAAAAAATAATAGAAAAAAGAAACAAACTCATACACCCCCTTCTGACTCAACTTTTGTTCAGGGTTGCAAGTTGCAAGTGTTGCAACTACCTGCCCCGTCATGCCAACTGCAATTATACATGCAGCAGTGGCAGCAACCCTTTGCCAGCAGCCCACAGCCTACAGCCAAACACGCAACTTGCAACTTGCAACTCGATTATATGCAACATATATATTTATTAAAACATATATACACGATTCTGGCGTACATAACTGCACATGATAATGTCATAAAATTAAATGGCCACACTTGCCTGTGTTGCAGTTGTCGCTGCTGCTGTTGCTGCTGATGTTGCTGCTGATGTTGCAGCGATGTTGGCGCTTTAATTAGAGTTTTTCCAGGCCGGCAAGGAAGTTTCCTTGGCTCCGCTGCTGTGCCTGCTATAAATATTATAATTATCAAAAAGTGCAGCCAGCAATGGCCCCCAGCCCCTCCTACTTGGCTCCCCCCCCGCCCCTACCCCTGCGCTGAACGTCGACGAGCAATCGTAATTGAGTTAATTAACACGCCACAAAACGCGGCAGGCGATGCGAAAGGAGAAAGAAGTCGGCCGGCCAGGAGAGTGGGGGCAGGGGCAGGGGCAGAGCTGGCAGCAAGCAGCAGGCATTTAATTGCTTGTACAAAGCAATAACAACAACAGCAACATGAGAAGAAGAGGCAGTGGCAGTGCCAGTGGCAGCAAGATGTTGCCAAAGTCTAAGGAATTATTTTTAAAAAAATATTTCTCTAAAATAAAGACTTTTAAGAGTAAGAAAAACTTAATAAATAGATAGTATATTATATGATTTAATTATTAAAAATAAAAAATAAATAAAATAGGCAGAAGCCTCCCTGCAACTGCCACTGCCACTGCCACTCTGCAACCAGAAGAAGACTTCAACGACGACATCATTAAAAGTCCAAAAGCAAAACAATTATGGAACTCATTGAAGCCAATTATTAGTAAAAACAGCAGTGGCAGAAGCAGCAGCAACAAGTGGTTGCAGTGGCAGGAACAAAAAAACACAAAAAAAAAGGAAAAAAAAAGTGAAGTCGAGCCTCCTCCAGTGGTGGGACAGTAGCAGCGAAAAAAAAAACAAAAACAAAGACAACAAAAGACATGTGGCAAAAAGGGCAACAGTAGCAGCAACAGTAGCTGCAACAACAACAAACATTGTTAATGAAGCTGCCAAGGAATGCAGACTAAACCAATGGAGGGGAAGAGACAGGAGGAGACACAAAAAAAGTAAAGAAGGAGGTGCAGCCCAAGAGGCAGGGCGGACAGAGACCACTTCACACATAAATGGGAGCAACATGTTGTCAGTTGCAAGTCGCCAATTGGCCGGAGGGGCATCCTCTCCACAAGAGCCTTGAACTTCTACAGCGGCAGCATCCCTTGCCTAGCAACATGCCCAGCGGAGTGCCGTTGCACGCCGCTGCTCCTGCTGCTACTTAGGCCTGCTACTTGCAACAATTAAGTTCCATAAACAGCACATAAAAGGCAAACCAAAGCGATGTCGCACTCGACGCCAAGTACGAGTTGCAGTCTTCTCCACAGTCTCCAGTCTCCAGACTCCAGTCTTCACTCTCCAGTTGAAGCTGGAGAAGTCGGACATATCATGGCCACTTCGGCGATTCCAAGCGATGCCGAGCGATGCGATGCCTCCTTAATAATGTCATAAAAATTAGAACGGCGTATTAATTGGCAGCGCCGCAACAGAGCAGTCTCTATACGCACTGAGAGAAATTTTAGTAGCTTGAAATTATTAAAGTTTCAATAAAAATATTTATTTTTTGTAAAAAATATATAATTATTCTTTTAAAATTCCATCTAAAAATGTAGCTTAATTAATAATTAATTATAATTAATTATTTATAATTATAATTAATTATTTATAATTATAATTAATTATTTATAATTATAATTAATTATTTATAATTAATATAAATAATTATTTATCAAAGTTTTAATTAAAAAATAAGTGAAACAATATTTCCATAAAAGAAATCCTTGCCTTCCTTGCTTTCCCAGCCGTACATTATGCGGCAGCGTCTTTATTAAAGCAGAGCTTCCCGTAGATGAGAAAAGGAACCAAAAAAAATATATTTTATTAATAAAATAAAGCTTCTAAAGGATGTAAAATTTATTTTTAATATATAAATTTTTTTTTAAATATTTTTGTGCAGTGTAGCAACACTGACTGCGTGTGGGAGCGCAACATGTTGCTGCTAGGCTATCTGTTGCTTTTTTTTATTGTTGCTTCTGGCTTTTGGCATTTTTTTCCCCCAGTTTTTGTTGTTTTTGTTTTTTTTTTGTGCCTCTCGCGCGGTTCAACTGCAATTTTGCGCAAATAAAATAAATTGGCAGCCAATTAAGCGACTGCGCCACCGCTCGCTGCTCGCTGCTTGCTGCTTGCTGCTTGCTGGTCGCTGCTCGCTGCTCGCACAGATCAGAACAAAAGCATAAAGGCAGCAAATTAAGCGCGAAGATGGATGCCACAGAGCGAGATGGCTTGCTGGCGAAAGAGAGGGCTTTAGTAGAAGCGGAAGCTGGCAGGCAGCGAAAATCAAATTTAATTAACGGAAAGAAAACGGCCACAGCAACTAATTAAAATCATAATCAAAAAAAAATATATGTTTTAGGCTAATACGACTTCATTAATACCCTACCCATCATCTTGTGATGTCCGCTTAAGAGAGGGTGTCTTGATTTGTCCGTTTAGGGAAGGGTTTATGGCAAGGAAGGAAAGTTAAAGCTGTCCGTAACAGTTTCTGTCCAGATCTAGAGAGGATCCCCATGTCCGTTGAAGAGAGGGAGTAGCTTTTAAGGGACATCTCTTGAGGAGAGAGCCTTAGCCTTCCTTTGAAGAGAGTCTAGCCCAGAGTTGGCTTTTTATCCAAAAGTAATTATAGTTTATTGGCCATTTGGCGGACAATCATTACCAGCAGAGGGTGCTGGCAGGTTCGGTTATGGTCTATTATGTATTTCCATCCATCCATCCTCCATCCATCTCCATCGTGTGGCATCCATTCATTCAATCGGCGGGCCAGTCGGTCGACCAGTCGGTCGGTTAGTTAGCCAATTACATGACAAAATCTTATATGATCGTGCAAATTGTATTTTTATTGCCAATTATTTATTTATTTCGTTTGGCTTTTGTGGCTATTTGTGGCTAGTTCGGTCTCTGTTGAATGCCAGCGAGCAGGCAACTCGCCTCTGATGCCGAAGATTAAAACGATTATAATGATGATGATGGGAACGAAACGATCCCATGTTCCGACATAAAAAATAATAAAAAAAAGGAGACACAATTCTAAATATTTGCAAGCCGTGATATGTCGTGATATTTGAATGTTAATTAAAAAAAAACAAAGTAGAAACAATAATAATATTCAATTAATTATCATTTTGCTGTCGTTTGAATCGCTTTGCTGATTGTTTAACAATCCGATGTGTCTGTCCCCCGTTTGGTTAACAAAATCGCGTTAATTATCGGCAGTCCATAGACTTGATTCGCCATTGAATGCCATTAAAGGCACACATTTTATTGGCCAACGGTGTTTGGCTGTCGATTAACCCGAGTGGACTGTGGGTCCTGCCATATTCTTCATGCTCGAATAAATAATATTCAAATTTCGATTAAGCGTCATTGCAAATAATTGCGAAATTAAATTATGGCGGCAGCCATAAAACACAAAAAGCACACACACTCTCCAATCCTCATGTGCGAATATGATAATTAAAAGCAACAACAAGAATCCGCAAATTTAAATAAAAAATACATATATATTTTATTTCATAAAAAAAGCATAAAAAATGAATAAAAACAATAACAGAAAGCCTGCGTACACACAGTCGGTTGCACTTGAGTAATTTCGTATAAAACATAACCAAGCAGAAAGGATATTAATAAACCGACATGGAACCGCTCTCGACTGCAGTTCATGGGTGCAGCAAGGACATTTTCAGGGGGGCATAGGACATAGATTTTGTGGAAGAAATTGTGGAAAATGGAATTAAAATCATGTGATTTTTGTGATTTATTTTAAGAGATGGATAAGTTATGAACATTATTTATAAGAAAATATATTTTTAAACTATTTATTATATAGAAATATATTTAATTTTAATAATTTAATATATATTTTGTTTAAATAATTTAATATAAAATATGGGCTCTAAAGTATAGGCTTTCTCTCTTACCATAAATCCAAGAAAAATGATTATATTTAGTTCTTATGATTATGATTTGATTATTTTTAGTCCTCCCCTTTATCCCCCACGCCCCTGACTGGCCTGACTGGCACACGCAGAGAAAAAGCCAAAGAGAAGTGGCTGACACTGGCAGTGCTGTTGGTTTCTGCACTCCCATCAAGCAAATCAGTGTCCAATGTGTAAATAATTTCCATTCGAATGGGCAATTGTGCATTTTTAACCCACACACACACACTCACACCCGTACTGACACACACATGGGTGTAGAGCGTGGGGAGGCTGCGCTTTTCAGTCGCAGACATCGACCATCGAGCGACATCGCCGACGTTTAAAATCACATGAAATTTTATTAAAATGAAGTAAATACGGTGTAAACGTGCTGATAAAACGGTTCGTGCTCAGCTGTGTGGAAAGAGCCGCCAGGAAGGGGGCCCAGGAGGGGCCCAGGAGGGGGGCTGGAGAAGGGGAGAGACACCTGAAGAAATTTCAAGGCAGTTCTTAAACAGAACTAAAGGATATAGGATATGAGAGACAATTAAAATGATAATTTATGGAAGAAGAAAAAATAGTTTTATTTTTTTAATTATTTATTGTTAAATATTTATTAAACTTAATTCTATTTAAGTGCAAGCTTAGTCTTCTGAGGCAACTTGGAGCCTAAAATAAAATAGATTTCTTTGATTTTTGGGATATTATTTTTGGGAGAAAAGAAAGGATATTCTATAAGACTCTTATGTGAAATCTTAACAAAATAATTATTTTTCAAGTATTTATTTTTTTTTTTTAATATTTTTCTTAAAATTTCTTTAAACAACTCAACCAACGACCCTCATTATTTTTGTTGCCACTATTAAGTGCCACTTGCTACCGTTCGCGAGAAGGCGGCACTGCAGAAAATCGCTTATGTAAATATGTCTTCTCCTCGTCGCTGACCCTGCCACGCCCCTTCCGACCCCCACCACCCTGCTGGTTGTTGTGGTCAGCGGCACGATGATGCTCTGTTATTAATGACAATGCAGAGTGGAGCTGGGATTCCGGTTACTCGCAATGGCTACCGGATTCTGCTGGCGGCCGCTGGTTGTCGGCTGGAGATGATGAGCCAGTGGATGGATGGTGTGTCCTGGGCGGAGTACTGGGTCCTCCTCCCCATTCCTCCCTCCTTGTCTTCTCATTTAATGTGTCTGTAATTTTTGGTGCCAGGCGAGGCAATGCGATTCGCTTCGATTCGATTCGATTCACAAATGTAATTATCCTTTTTTTTTACTCCTTTTACTCCTTTTTTTAAGGGTTATCTTGTAGAGTATATAATGGTTTATAGAGACTATAAGGTATACTTGATAAATTATATTTTAAATTGTTATTTTTTGTAAGGAATAGTGAGAGAGTCGTTTTTCCAAATAAGTTTTTAGGAAGAGTTTAGGTATTTTTTGAAATAAACTTTTAAAGAGAATTTCTAGAAGATACATACATCTAGAAGGTACATATATTATACTTATTATAATACTAATACTTATATATGTAATAATTGTAATATTTTTTAAAAATGTATTTCCTAAAAATAATCCATTCTTTAAAGGGCCATGCCATGCCATGCCATGACTATAGGAGTGGAGTAGCCCACCTCTATCGCTTGTTGTCCAGAGAACAGAATATATATCTATCTATAGCATAGTTTAGTCCACATTCTACACCATGTATATATATAATATATATCTTATAGAAGGGGTGACTGCACTGGACTCTTTATCTGGAGTCTTCAAACAAGCAAATTAAATCATCAATTATTATCGTCGGCGGCGGCGAGCAAACAGCAATTGACACAGTTTGGCAGGCAACTTAATAAGCTAATCAATAGCACACACTATTTTTTATATACAAACACATATATTTTATAAAAAAATAAATATTTATGCCACACGCTGGTACATCTTCATTGATGGTGGGGCAAGCAGCCAGCATTCCTGCAACTGCAACTGCAAATGCAACAAATAACTGCAACTGAACTTGGCTCGCTGATTTTGCGCTAATTAATGTCTTTTCCACAAAATTAGCAATTTGCGCACAAATAGAAATTGCCAAGGCTCGGAATCTGAATCGGATTGAAGTTGTTGGAGAAACGGGTTGGTTGTGGCAAGCAGCTTTGAGTGGCAAGCAGCTGCTAATGCTATGGCGGGAGGGTAGTGGGGCAAAGGGGCAACGGGAGTCCGGCCGGACGCACAATTAATTAAGTTGACGTTGACGTTGGTCCAGCGACTGCAACTGCAACTGCAACTGCAACGGCCAGGCCGGCTCTGAGTTGCAACTGAGGCATGTGAATGGTCCAAAGCACTCAAAAAAATTAGGTAGTTCTTTTTAAAATAAATGTTTTACAGAAGAGCTTCTTAAATGATTTGAAAGATTAATTTTCTTCAAGTGTACTCACTCAGACCCCTGGCAATCGTCTAAGAATCAATGTAATTAGTGACTGGACTACGAGGCAAGGAGAAGAACAAGAAGTCTTTGGAGGCAAGGTGGTGATCTTGCCTTCGAGGAGCATTTCCTTTTGGTATCATTTATGATTAGGTGGCATGCCGGCAGTTAGCTCAGTCGAACGGGGCAACTGAAAAGTGAAGAAGAGAAAAATAAGAGGCAAGATCCATCGTTTAATTGCAACCGCCACGCATTTGGCCAACTTGCCGCAACTCGGCACCAACTATGGGCTCCAACTGTGGCGCGGCATCGGCGGTGCATCCGTTACCAACATGGCCAACTTAATTGAACGTAATTGCCAGCCACTTGAGAGCCAGTCCGGTGCCATCTCTCCTCAATCTCCATGGCCTCATCATCATCGTTGTGGGCTTGTTGGATCTCTCCCAAGCCAGCTACCAGCTACCATCTAGCAGCTCCCAAGATCCCCAAGATTCCAAACGGAGTGTTAAACTCTAATTGAAACTGTCAGATGGGGAGGACGCGACTGGATCGGAATGGAATGGTTGGGAATGGCATGGAATGGCCCTGTCAAATATAGCAGCAGGTGTGGGCCCAAAGCCAGTTAGGTCGGGGGCCAGGGAGTATGGAAATTATTACCAAAAATCTTAATCACATTTTAAGAGATATTTTTTTTAGAAGAAGAGCTACAAGGGAAGAGACTTGGGGTTCGGGGAGATGGCTTCATTCTACACTTTTGGTATCAGTTTCAGGCTTCTAGCTCCTTAATTTATAAATAATATTATTTACTTGACTTCTACACAGCTTTATGTAAAGAATTACTTATTAATTCTAATAGTATTATAAACTATTTTTTAAAGAAGTGCCAATAAAACTTAAAATATATAAAATATTTGTTAAAAAAAACACTTCCTAGAACCAAAGTTGTCAGAAAAAAACAATAAAAAGCTTCTAAAATGGGGAATGCTCCTTTTATGAAAACCTGAAAGCGATTATCCGGTACTTGACTCTTTTTTTTTTTTTTTAACAACTTCCCATTTTTTATTGTACGTTCTCCCCTTTTATTTATTTTTTTTTTTTTGTTTTTGGAGCGAAGTGACCCGATCTGCTGGCGGATGGATGCTTTCACCTAATTAACGCCGCTTCATGGCTTGCAACTCGAAGTTGCAAGTTGCCAGTTGGCAGTTGCAAGTAGCGAGTTGCAGGTTGCTGTCTCCATTTGGCATTGTGAGGCAATTAAGCTCTATTTGAGTCTTGACTTTAACGACTGCACCCCAGACCCAGAAAGTGAGGGGCGGATGGATGGCCAAGATCTGAGATCTCGAAACTTGGATCTTGGATCTGGGCTCTGGATCTCGGATCGGATATTAGCGCAGTGGGCTTTGCACATGAAGTGTGCGTGTTGCCATGCCACATACTCCGTGCATGCCCCCAGTCGTCTGCCGCATCAGTGAGATGCTCTTCGGTCCATAAAAGCGCAATTTGTCGTAATTGTTTAAGCAGAAAGAAATAACAGCGAACGACACAAGGCATAAAACAACTTAATAAAAATTCCAAGCCAACGTTGTACAAATGTATATAGATATATATATATTTATGTAAAGGTATAGGGGGGCTTAAGATGTAAGTTATACCCTTTAGGGAAAGTATGGGCACTGTCCGTGTGTCCGTTTGTCCGCCAAACTGCTTCTAGGTTGAACTTCTCTCTTAGTTTTCAAGCTATTAGCTTCAGATTTTGTACACAGGAACAGGAAATAGAAATATTAGGGATTAAATGACTATATCCTAGATATAGATATATTTAGATGTAAGTTATACACTTTAAAGGCAGTATAGGCACTGTCCGTGTGTCCGTTTGTCCGCCAAACTGCTTCAGAGCCAAGCTATGCTCTCAGTTATCAAGCTATTGGCTTCAGATTTTGTGTACAGACTTCTATATGTTGTTAAAAAGTATATAAATAGGAATATTTAGTACTAGATGACTACATCTTATAGTTTCTATATGACCAAGTTACCAAAACTTCATCCTTAGAGTTTGTGGAACTTCTAGAAGTACATCCTCTATATATCCTCCCTCCCCCAACCACTCCCCGTAAAAAAAGAACAACAAATCAAAAATAAAAGCACAATATGCAGTTGACGTCTATTTCGTGTAATTTTTGTTTTCTTAGCCATTCACTGGCTGTGGCATAAATCTCACTCAGCACTTGGAGGCCCAGAACCGGAGGCAAGCCCTCCAAGATAGAGCGAGAGGAAATCAAATAGATTAACAAATAATTCCAACAATAACTCCACATTTCGTTCCTTCCCCCCCGCCCGAAAATGAAAGAAAGTATCCGGATCCGTGTTCCGTATCCATATGTTGCCACCATAAACACGATAAACACTGTGGCAACAACTACAATAAAAAGTAACAACAAGTGTAACTGCAACAACAACATCGAGTCACATAAATCAAAGCCACCAATACGGGTCGATGGGGTTTTTCTTTTTTTTCTGTCCGGATTCCGGAAGGAGAGAGAAATATTCCGGAATGGTGGCGAATTGTTTTCTGGGACGGGGAGCTGGTGAGTGTGTGTGGCATCAATTGTTCATTTGTTCCATCGAATTGAAGAAACAACAAGGGGCTGATGGGTCCTTCACTTGCCACTTGCCACAACCAGATTCCAGAATCCAGAATCCAAAATTCAAACTGAAATTTCCTTTCAATTCCAAAGGGGATTTTTTTTTTCAAAGATTATACTAAACAGGCGACAAAAGTTTAAAAATATTTTAAAAGAGTTTATAGGGGAATAGTTAAAAATAAAGGCTAAAAAATAAATAATGATTTAAAATTTGATGAAAATTTATGACAAAAATAAGAGACTTCCTTATCACTTGCTTGACTTCTCGAAGATACTTCTTGGGCTTCTTGACTTCAGAATTAAAGTTTCTTAATAAAACTAAATATATACAACAAATAACAATTAAAATAATAAAATAAATCATTATATTTAGAGAAATATGTATAAAAAATATCCCAAACCCAAATAGAACCACCTAGAACCCAACTAGAAATAAATCCCAAAACAACACTTTGGTCGCCTGTCGCTGTCGATTACTGTCGCTGACAGAACCAAGTGTTTCTCCACATATTGATGGCCCTTCAAGTGTCCTGCCTGCCAGCCAAGATGTCCTTGTGACAAAGCCCCACCCCCCTTTGGCGAATCGCATTCGATGGGCGTGCATTTGAGTTTGATTAGTATTTATGGCAGTTTAAGGACCTTCAAGTGGCCGAAAGGTATGAAGGATTTTCTGTATCGCAATTACACCAAATGGGAATTTAATTGTTCCTTGTTCGGGCCAAAGGACCAGAAGGAACTTTTCAAACTTTTTCAGAGAGAAAAAAAAACTGAACTGGCATGAAACATGTCGCAACCGTTTCATAACTTTTTCTTTATTTTTTTTCCTTATTTTTTTTTTAGTCAGAACCACCCACTATTATTCACCTGTTTCGTGCTAGCCTCTCTGGTGACCAGGACATTTTTCCAGGACAAGAATAAAAAAAACAGACCGCCACCCCCCACCCAACCTCCCACTCCTTGGAATTGTTCTTCGTTTGCATTTTTATGGCATAAAAATTAAAAATGAATTTTGATTGTTTTCTTGTTGTTGTTCCTTCTATTTTATTTTAATTTCCCTTCTCGTTATTTATACTTTTTTGTTTTTTATGGTTGTAAGCCTCCTTTGTTTTAGTTTTCATGTCGCGTACTTGACGTTTTTCATTTTTTTTTTCTTTTTTCTTCTTCAGTTTCAGTTTCTGTAGTGTTTCCCTCGTAATTTGTTGTTTTTATGTTTTTTTTATATTAAAATAATAAAAAGTGGAGGGGGAGAACAGTGGGAAGCCTTGCATGGCCAAAGGACATTCCAGGACATTGCCTTTTCGGCTCAGAAGTCACGTGTGGAAGTCTCAATATTTCTTGTTTGTTTTTCTGGTTGAGGTTTGCTTTAAGAAATTCGTGTTTTTTAATAAATAGTTAATAGTTAATTTTAGGTATTAAATTTTAAGTTTTAATAAGCCTATTCTTAATGTTAAATATTTGTATAAAAGAGAAAGAGATGTACTTTATCCTTTATGCCTATTATCTCTTAATTTATTTGCATATTTTTATAGCTCATTCCCCCCCAATTACCTTCAACAATTTAAAACAATTATACCCCCTTTTTTTATATTTTTTTCTGCCTACTTATGTCATTTTAATTTTTGCATAATTTCATTATAAATATTTTCCCTGACATTTTCCCGCCGCACACCGAATTAAATTTCCATTTTTCGTGACTCCCCGATGCACAGGACGACAGGTGGCCACCAGAGAGGGAGGTGTCTGACTGATGTCCTGTGTGTGTGCGAAGGGGGGCGTGGCAGCTGCCCTGCACGCTCAGCACG
Organism: Drosophila monieri; assembly: GCA_035047585.1. Classification (NCBI taxonomy): domain Eukaryota; kingdom Metazoa; phylum Arthropoda; class Insecta; order Diptera; family Drosophilidae; genus Drosophila; species Drosophila monieri. Next base: position 3,765,487 of record JAWNPJ010000061.1, on the reverse strand, counting down.
TTTATTCGCACTTAATTCGCACTTTTTGACACCTTTTGCCATCCAGAGGCCAAAGGCCCCGAAAAAAAGTAAATAAACTGCATCCCCCCTCTCTCCCCTTCGAAAATATGGGCGAAAAATTATGCAAAATAAATTAATTACCAATTAGGGGTATGGGGACACGTCAGCAGGACGCAGTGATTTAACCCCCAATTGCCCCCAAACCCCCAACAAGGGTCGAGGGTTGCAACTGGAAGCCGCTGGTGCGTTTGTCACATGAGCTACGTCACTAATTAGCGTCATTAAAAGCCCCCCCACACATACACACACACACACACACACTCAAAAAAAAAATAAACAAGTCTGGAAGGGAAGGCGAAGGGTTGCACCTAGAACCTGACACAAAATTGCAGAAAAATAAATAAATAAACCATAAACATAACCGACCGCAGAAATGAACTTAATTCCCAAGACAAAGGTGGTTCCAGTGGGTTCAGTGGGTGTGTGTGGCTCTGTGTTCAATGGTCAAGCAAGTAACTTCCGTTAACTTGCGTGCAAACCTGTAATTTGGAGAAACCAGGCTGGAATTGGGGTTAAAAAGGGTTTAAGTTGCGACCAGCCAAGGGGGTCACATGCATATGCATAATTATAGGGCACTCCGTCCGGAACGGAATGGAAGGCAAACGGATCGAGTTCCTCCATTTCGCAGCCGCCTCTCGGTTAGCAAACTAAACTGTGAAAATGCCCCCAAGGGGTATTATGCCCCTCCTGCCTCCTGCCTCCTGCCTCCTGCCACCTGCCACCTGAAATTTGAATATTGATTGGCTTTAATGAGTGTCGTTGGTCGCGCAATTAGTTTGAAGAGGGGTTGGGTGTGGCCCGTAAATCCTTTCTTTCGGAATCTTTTAGTTACAGTACTAGTACTAAGCTTAAACTATAACTAATTCGGGAGTTAGTCGATCAATCAATCAAATGTGAATCAGAAAAGCAAGCGATCACTGCACTATCTTTGAATCGGAAACCAAAATTGGATGCAAATTGAAAAGCATTTTGGGGGGAATGTAATGCATAAATTAATTGTACACTGAAACAAAAAGAGAGGGTGGGCTTGTGGCATAGAAACTATGAGTCTGCAACGAGGGGGGGGCTTGATAAAAAATGCAATGCAATTGCAAATGAAAATCTACAGCGTTTAGCATTCGATTGAATTTGTCTAAAAACTAAATAACAATACAGTCTGACTGACTGTGGCATGGGGCATGGGGCATGGGGCATGGCATGTTGCAGCTGCCAAAAATTGAGTTTTGATGCGCTTGCCTCCCTCGTGCTGGTGGAAGAGTCGCGTTAAATTTACATAAATTGATTTGATTGAATTTTTATGAGTCGGCAGTGGCAGTGGCAGTGGCAGTACCAGTGCAGTGCAGTCCCCCGTCCAACCCCGAAGGGCATCAACTGCTGATGACTTTTCTGCCGAAAATCTGAGGTCTGGTGGGATCTGGGGAGGCTTTCCAGAGAGGGTCGCCTCTAATTAAAGTCATTTCCAGCAGCTGCCCCATCCCCTAGTCGTGGTGGTCAGGTCGAGGTCACAGTTGGCGCTACATGGTGCAGGGCTTAATGCGAGCCATTTGGCCACGGACAGGCGGACAGGCGGACAAGCGGACAGTGGAGAGTGGACAGCGGACAACGCGGACATGGACACGGACGAGGGCAATCAACGAAAAGCGTAGAGAGGCCCAGACATAGCACACATTGTGTCCACTTTTCCCAGCCAGCAAAGGGTTAAACTTTTCACTTGAAAAAAAAATAAATATATTTTTAAAATTAAAATAATATTTAAAAAATTCCATTTCTCATCAAGTATTTGTGAAGCTCCTACACTTCTACTCCTCCTACTTCTAGTCCCTTTAATCCTCTAAAAACCCCTTAAAATATCTTGATAAACCCACAATTGTTTCCAGTGTAGAGTGGGTGCAGTGCTGCTCTGGCGCTGCATATTTTTAGGGTTTCCCCGATGCATGCCCCGTGCCGGCTGGAAATTCGCACATTGCAACAAACTATTTAGCGAGGGCCAAGGCTTTTTTTGGTTTGGGTTTTAAGTGGGTCTAAGTGGGGGGAGAGGCTATCAAGGGGGTTCAAGGGTCATTTGCAATGGTGGCAGCGGCAGCCGGGGCAGCCTGCTGTGGGTAGCGGCGCCAATTTGTCATAAATCTCGTTATTTTAAATCGTCGCCTGGTTTTGGCCTTCCATTGTTTGCACTGATTTGTTGCCGCTCGTTTGTTTTGTTTTAAACGGATTCCGCACCAGTTATCGTTATCGAGCCCAAGCAGATGCCTCTCGCTAAACCTTTTCTGCATGTCTGGCTCTTGGCCCAGTTCAGTGAACCCCAAGTTCTTGGTAGAAAGTCTGAGCTTTGACCTTGAGTTTGGTAATAAGGCGGCGGGACTTCAGATCGGCTCGTTGGTCTAGGGGTATGATTCTCGCTTCGGGTGCGAGAGGTCCCGGGTTCAACTCCCGGACGAGCCCAAGTTTATTTTTCTTGCTTCTACTTTTCTTATTATTTTTATTTTATTTTTATATTTATATTAACTTTAATCTTTTATCTATTATTTTTTGTTTTTTTTTGCAAGTTAATAAATTAAATAAAAGTCATCTATATATATTTTAAAAAATAAAAAAGGCAGCCCAAAAGTATGCTTTGAAAAGCAAATACCTTCCCTTACCAACACTGTCGCCTGAAAGCAAGCATCTGTGTAGCACCGTTACTCGTGTCAAGCTTTACTCAACACTTTCCATAACAACAGCGTCCATCTCTCCGTTCGGAGAAACAATAATCACATTCTTGTGTGATTTTTGATTTTAAATTTTGTCAAAGAATCGTTTTCGTTTAATTGGAATTGAAGAGCATGCAGTGCCTAGTGGAGGAAGACGACGAACGCGTCAATTTCCACAACTATGACAAGTTTTTTGTGCCCAACGTGGGCATCGCGGAGATTTTGAAGACGCCGGAGACCGCCGCCGCTTGGATGGCGCACACAAAGTTGCCGTTCATAGCGTGCTTCTCGCCCTATTTGGTGGAACTAAGTCGTGCCAATGTACTTCTTTTGCAACTATTGCCTTTCGGACCAATATATCTTAGTAATCCCATCCCCCCCCACCTCTCCCCTTCCAGATGATGACTATGGACATAACCAAAACCGAACCCGGTCTAGTCGGGCTTAACTCCAATCAGCAGCAGCAGCAGCAGCAGCAACAGCAGGCGCAGCAGCAGCAGAACGCCGGCATGAATCCTGGTGGCCAGAACAATGGACCCAATCCCAACCACAGTAATGGGAACAACAACAACAACAACAACGGCCACGGAGGAGTGGTGAACGTTGTGAATTCCGGCGGAGGCGGTGTAGTCGGTGGCGTTGGAAGCGGTGGCGGTGGAGGCGGCAATGGTGGCGGTGGCAACATCCAAAGCATTGCCGCAGCGGCCAACAACAATAATAACAACAACAACAATGGAAGCCAACTATGCGCCGGGTGTGGCAAGCACATCCAAGATCGCTACCTGCTGCGAGCCCTCGACATGCTGTGGCACGAGGACTGCCTCAAGTGCGGCTGCTGTGACTGCCGGCTGGGCGAGGTGGGCTCCACCCTCTACACGAAGGGCAACCTGATGCTCTGCAAGCGGGACTATTTGAGGTGATTTACTCCACTGGAAGTAATAGTTGGATTTATTTAATATATTTTTTATAATTTTTAGATTGTTTGGCAACACTGGCTATTGTGCCGCCTGCAGCAAGGTGATTCCGGCCTTCGAGATGGTGATGCGGGCTCGCACAAATGTCTATCACCTGGAATGCTTCGCCTGCCAGCAATGCAATCATAGGTAAGCAGAGTCCTCTTAGTCCTTAGTCCTTTTAGAAGAGTTTTTACAGATTTCCATAAGATTTTATCATTTCTGCAGGGAAGAGTTCAGAGAAGTAGGCTTAAAACTTGCCATTAAAACTTAATAAAAAGACTAAACTAAAGTAGTTAGAACCTTAGAACCTATTTAGTTGTCTCAAAACTAAAATATAGCAACTATTTAGAATGGTTTGTGTATCCTTCAAAGAATAATTGACTAAAAAGTAGCCTTTTTTCTCTACCAATTGCCTTAGAACCGGTTGCCAAGTTGCTATACTTACAAATATTAGTTAGATTAAACCTTAAACTATAGCCAACTATAGCCATAAACCAAAGAAAACCCCAAGCTCACCTCTCTAGAATTCAATTTCAGAAACACTTCTCCCAAATATATTCAAGATGTCCCCGTCCCCCTCATAAATCCCCGGAATTATCATACAAACAAGAGATAAAAATCAAAGGAATGGCCAATTTGCAGCCCCTCTTAATTGTGGGAGGATTGGGAAAAGGGCACAAAGTGCCACTTGAAGTTTTATTAGCATCGTTTACCCGTTGCTGTTGGGTCTGGGAGGGCAGGCCATGGCAGTGGGGGAAACCCCTTTAGTGTCATACATTTTCTATGTAAACCGCATAAATTTCGCATCGAACCCCGGGCGCAGAGTCTCGAATATTTTATGGGACCTGGCCAATTGCTGGAATGTCACTCTGGAGAGCTTTAAACTCCTCATTCTTTTATATTATTTCTTTTTTTTTTTTGCATCCATACATGTAGGAGTTGGAGTAGCCTTCTTGGTCTTTTTGGTCAGCTTCAGGTTTTGGTTTCGTTTTCGTTTCGGGTTTCTGAATTAATAATGAGGGCGCGCACATATGCCTCTGCTTCCCCCTGCCACCATGCCACCATGCCACCATGCCACATGGAACACCCTTTTTTTTCGTGCAACAAGAGGGAGCCAACATTAAATATTAAAAATGCCGCCACACGGCATCGTTGTCGACAAAAAAATATTGAAATAAATGTTAAAACATATTGGCATATTGTGAGATCGGTGGCCGAGGGGAAGGAGAGGGTGGTGGGTGGCCTTTGTTTTCGCCATTTGGCGGAAAAAGTCGAAAATTGTCTTTAAATATGAATCGAGTTTCGTTCTTTCCTTCGTTTTTTCGTCGCAAAAAGTGCAATGAACTCTGGCAGAGAAAGGTGGCAGGTGCACTATGCACTTGATTTTCAATGCCAAAGTATAAGAACTTTTCTCTATAAATATTACTCCTCCCTCCCTCCCCCTCCCGACGCAAACCCATTGGCTAATCAATTTTTTACGTAAATTAATTCCATTGCCGAAAGAATCCATTGAGGCGTGTCCGTTTGGCCGGCGGGTGTCCTCCCATTTCATTTTTTTTACTCCCCCCATCTGGTATTTTATTTTTTGTTATTTTTTTTTAATGCTTTTGGCCACATTTAAAATGCGGGCTTTCATTTTGGACAAACAGAGAAAAAATAAAAAATAAAAAAAATAAAAGCGAGGCGGAGAGAGTTTTCCTTTCCAGTTGATGCCTCCTGTTGCTGTTGTTTGGGGAAAAATGTTGCAAAATGCATTGCAGTTGTGCTGCCGTCTGGTGAGGTTTGCATAATTTCCTGTCGTCAACATTCAGCAACGACGACATCCTCCTCCCAGAATCCTGAATCCAGAATCCAGGCTTCCCAATCCTGAAGTCAAATCATTCGTCCAGGCTCCATTTTTTCCTGCGTTGTGCTTTTACTTTTTTTTTTTGTCGTTTGGTTACTTCCTGTTGACAATTTGCTGTTGGTTTCTTCTCTTGCCCGGATGTGCGAATCCTGCCAACACACCCACACTCACTCACAGCCAGACAAGGACTCACTTATCAACATGTCCGTGTCCGCCGTGTCCATGTCACAGGTGCTCTCAATGCAAAAGTAGAAAAGAAAAAGTTTTTTTTAAAACTTTGTTGACTCTTTTTTTGGTTGCTGGATTTTTGCTGCTCGATTTTTGGTAGATAAACAATGCGATATATGTACCAAAGGACATAAAGGATGGGGGTGTATATACGTACGACTGCCACGCCCACAGCATCAGCCCCGTCCCTGCGTCCGTCAATCGATTTTGGGCCAACGCAACTGAAACCAGCAGGCCAAAAAATGTTGACGTAAATCAAAAGCCAAATTTCATATCCGTTGTAAGTCGGCTGTAAGCTGATTTGCCCCTTCCACGCGGAGGCCTCTATGGAGATGCCACATGTACTTGTCAAACTTTTAAACGTTTCTCTTACATATTTTGTTTGTTTTCCGCAGACGACGACCAGACTGATGTCGATCGCAGGGTCTCTCGATGAGAGACATAAATCTTGCAACAGAAAACATTGTAATATTTTATTTAGAGAGCAAGGTTAGGGGATATTTTAATCCTTAAACTTGCTTAAACTAAGCAATGCAACGGCATGATTGGCAGTCGCCAAGTGTCCGTCTGTCCGCCGAATTGTCCGCGTGTTTGCAAGCTCTTCCAGTCTCCCAGCTTTGAAGCTATAGACTCCAACTTTTAAAGCATATATCTACTACTTCTTAGCAAGGACTTTCCCAAAAACCACCTGCCCAAGTGGCTTACAAGCCATAGAATCTATAGAATCTACATAGCCAGACAAGTCCTTCAGCACCCGAAAGTGCATACAAAATTCGACTCTTTCAAAAGTTAATCTTTATATTCCTATTTTTTATTTTGGCGTTCGGGCTTCTGTTTGCTGTTGCCCGGCGTGGGCGTGGGCGTGGCGGCTCGTACCTGCACACAGGTGCTAACATAAATATTGGGACAAAGGAGGCGACTCGCTGGCCAGGAGGATTGGCTGCCTCTGGAAGGAACTTTATTTGCAGTTGGCTGGATCCTGCACTCCACAAACTTTACTTTTTTTTATGACAGCGGAGAGCGACATTTACCGGCTCTTATCTGACTTCCTTGTCGTTGTCCTGGCTGGTGCTGTCTCCTGGCTTTCGTCTGCCCTGGGCTCCTTGGGGGGTCCTTTTGTTTCTCCATTGACATCCATCTCACCGGATCCTGGAGTAACAGTTGCCAGCTAAATGACTGTTCCTAACCGCTGTCAATTGTCATCTTTGTCTTTGTGCATCTCCGACCTGTCCCCAGGCTTCGCAGGCTCCGCAGGATGCGCAGGATGCTTGGTTGCTTAAACGTGTGGAAAAATCGTTTCCACTTCCTATGCCATTTTTTTTTTTATTCAGAGGCACTTGTGATGGTTTTTTTTTCCATCTTTTTAATAAAAGAACAGTAGATGGGATTGTTTTAGCCTTTTTTTTATTTTTTAAATGTTTTTAAATTTAAAATTAGAATTTCTATAGCCTTTTTTTTCATCATTTCCTTGCAGATTCTGTGTGGGCGATCGGTTCTACCTGTGCGAGAACAAGATCCTGTGCGAGTACGACTACGAGGAGCGATTGGTCTTCGCTTCGATGGCCAATCACCCGATGCTGAAGCGCCACGTTTCCTCCCTGGGACAGGGCTCGCCCACCGGAGCTGCCGGCGGACAGAATGCGCCGGGCGGTCTGCTGGGCGGTGGACCCGGATCGAATGTCAACGGAGTGGGTGTGGGCGTGGGTGGCATGGTGAATGGACCGCGTACGCCTGGAGATCACAACAACAACAACAATGGACCGCAGACACCGACCGGAGGCGGATCACCGTTCGCCGCTGCCGCAGCAGCTGCCGCCGCCGCCGCTCACATGAAGAACCAGCTGGGAGCGTCCAGCTAAAATAAAGCCCTGGGCATGGGCGTTGCCGGAGCTGGACAGGGATCGGTGATGGGCGTTGGTGTGGGAGTGGGACAGCAGCCGTTCTACGGAGCCGGCGGTTTTGGATTGCAACAGCAGCAGCAGCAACATCACCAGCAACAGCAACACCAACAGCAACAGCAACAGCTCATGGGCTTGGGCTTGGGCGGTGGAGGAGCGGGAGTAGGAGGTGGACATGTCGTTGGAGGAGGATCCGCTGGTGGATCCGGTGGAGCAGGAGGAGGAGGAGGAGGAGGCGTTGGCAGCATTAGCAGTGGCTGCAAGCGCTACCAAAGAAAGTTCTACAACCGCAATTGAAAATGAAACAAAAACAGAATCGATAACAAGAAGAATGTTAAAAATCGATAGGAATCGATAAACGGAAAGGAAAGGAAAGGAAAGAATCGGATCGATAAATGCGGAATCGAAATTCAACTCTTCGTTTGCTTTGACTGAGTTCAAGTTTTATAGTTTTAAAGTTTTTTAGTTTTATAGTTTATAGTTTTTTAGTTTTTAGTTTAAAGTTGAAGGAAAATCGAGAGAAGATAAGGTCTAGTTTTTAGTTATTAGAAGTACACGAACTGCTTGCTGAAGTTGAAGGAAATCGAAGTAACATTTAAGCGACAATATTTTTTTTACTTAGTTTTAAATCATTTTTTTTTTTTCACCATACTACCACCCCCCCTGATGTATGCGCTTTTAAGATTTTATGATTTTTGTGTTCTCCCAGGACCTGTAAATATTTTTCCCTGTAAGCTGTTGACTTTTTAGAGCAAAATCAAGAATATTTTTTTTTCTCGTCATACTCCATATAGATATATTCTTATATATTTATCGAACATATATGTATAAATAATTTTATTTTCACGCTCGAAGCGTGCGGTGCCAAAACAAATTCAAAGCAGTGCCAAAAAGTTAAAAAAAAAAAATAAAAGAGAAGGAGAGATAGAGAACGGAAGAGAGATGTCTATCGGTTATCGAGATCCCACCGATCATTCTTCGATTATTGGGCCAGGATCTATGATGGCCGGAAGGGAAGCTGGAAGCGGGCGATTGGCAAAGTGGACTTTGATGTGTAAATATTTAATAACATTCTGCACACGACGACTTAAGCGCATCTAATTTTTGTTCTGATTCCATTTTAAGTCTGTTGGAGCAACCGTTGTTGATTATTATTTAAGTTTAGTTTAGTGCGAGGCTAACCGGCGGATAGCGAATATTCTTTCCACGGCGGACGTTGTATAGAAAAAAGGAAAAAAAAAAGCTGAAACTATAAATGTAGAGATCCAACTCGTTGTCCCCCCCAGATGGATCGCCCTCCTCCGTTTGGAAGAACTATTATATGTGTAAAGGGAGGATGTAAGGCTAAGGACTTTTGTGTGTGTGAAAATCTAAGGAGAAAAACAAGAAAAAGAAAATTTATAACCAAGAAAAACTAGTTACAATATGTGTATACGTGGGTGTACGTTCTATATATTTTTTTTTGATTATGTCTGCAATCTAAAGTATAAAGTTAAATGAGTAATCAATATGCGTAATTAGCATTCGATCGGGGCTAGTGGCCCGGGAGAAACCAAAGTGTGTGTATAAGCATCAGTCTCTATCTATACGATAAACGATAACGATAATTGATAAACGATAAATGATAATTGATAAACAATACTACCTATCTATGGATTACCGAATATGTTAAATATCGTAATAATATATATATGATAATCTCAGATCTAAGTAAGGCGATTCGATCCATTCGTTTTTTTTTTTTTGTATCGTATATTGTTATATGGATAAAGTTAAATCAAAAACTATCTTAAAGTGTAAGATAAACCCGCTTAGACTTATACATTATACGTGGATCTAAACACACACACACACCCACTCACTCTTATATATGTATGGATAAATGTATGTATTGAATCTGTGTGTGTGTTTCAACAAAAACAAAAAACAAAAACAAATACAAATACAAATACAACAATAACACGAAGAAGAGCAATGCAAATGAAAGAAATCAAAACTAAAGAAAAAAAATTACAAAAAAATATAAAAAAGAAAAAAAATTGAAACAATAAATGTAATTAACAAAAATTTCAAAAAATTAAATCACAAGTGTTGGTTTTCATTCAAGTGGTGGTGGGCTTAGAGACTATTTCTTTCAGTGCACTTTCAGTGGCAGCTTGTCGGCTGACATTTGTTGACTCTTTCGCTTGTGACGGCCATTAATCACGGCATTGTTGCTGCCAATTTGAAATCCACAGCCCAGACAGCTCCGCCACTGGTGGGCTGATAAATGATGCTTCATATTTTTGAGTCTATCCATGCAATTGAAATAATAAAACAGTAGGCAGGAGCCGTCGCACTCCCCGCCCTCCTGCCTCATAAAAGGACCCATTGATTAATGAAACTTTAAAAGGAAACACGCGTTCGTCTTTTGTCTGCAAAACGACCGCAAAACTTTCGCCATGGAGATACGGATCTTTTCAATATACGCCGGTTTAGGCGGACTAACTTTTGCGCCTTCTTGTCTTTGGATATATTTTGTACACATTGGATTGGATGCGGATCCTTGGATTCCGGATCCGGCCAGGGATAAGACGCCGCTGTCGCCGCAGGCCATAACAATAAAAGTCATTTATAGATTTCGATTTTGTGCACATGTGAGAGACTAGGAAGGAGGTCCTTCCACCGCCCCATACCCTCATACCCTTGGGGTATATGTACATACATGTATAGTTTTATCAGAGACTGAGACGGAGACGGAGGTTTTATCAGCACTTTTGTTTCCATCCAGGACCTGCCACCCTGAGGGGGGGTGAGTTCAATGCGATGTCCTTTTGTCTTTGCTCATGTCCTCCCACCGCACTGGTGTCATAATCAGCGTATCAGTGCTTATGAAAATGTCCTTTGTCCCAGAGGCTGCTTATCGGCCATGCCGCCTGGTCATAAAAATCTATATAAAAATAATGTTTCAATTCGGCTCGCAGGCTCGCAGGATACTGGCTTGTCAATCATTATTCTTATTCAAGAGGAATGGAAAAAAATCTCTGACCAAGAATCTCCAAAACAATGACGATAAGCCTTGAAGAAATAGCTGACATTGCTGAAAGGACTCGTCGCAGGAGGCTTAATTAAACGAGTTTGCGCCATAAAACTCTTTTCATGTTTTAATTACACAAATACTCGGCATAATTTAACCAGATGCTATGACAACACACAAAAAATATGCATAAGAAACAATTTGTCTAAGCTGCGGTCCCCGGGTCCTGGCCAACCCCTTTCTAGTCCTTGGCATTGTAATGCGACTGGAGGACTCTCCAACTCGTCAACTCGTAATGTGTTTGTGTCAACTTCAAAGTGAAAATTCCAGAATGCGCCTTGTTTGCTCGAATATCCTGTTCCAGTTTCCAGTTCGCCCAGCTCTCCCAAATGTCCTGGCATACCTCCAGCTCGGATAGCGCTTTGAGCAAATTAGTCCTCAGGCTTCGAATTAAATTAGTTGCTTAGGCAGGATATGCCCTGCCATGCCAATAATAATAGTTAATGAGGTGCACTATTTATTGTGGTTAGTTTCGAAGGATATTTAAGCTTCAACCAACTTCAATCATGTTCAATCAAGGGTGAGCTTTATGTTAGAATTCCTCGTTTTATTTCCTTGAAACTATTAACTTTAAAAATTCCATTTCACAGATCAAAGAAATAGCTTTGGTCCTGGGGTAGCTGGTGATGTCCTTTGGAATGAGAGGGGAATGGGCTAGTTGCCGCATTTGTCTCCATAGTTCTCTGAATGCACTTTGGGGCATGTCGTAAATATGCTTTGTCCTGCCACTTCATCCCACACCGCATTATACTGCCCGGGGCCAATCAAGGGACGCCAAGGATCCCCCACTCCTTGGGGTGGTTGGAGGGGGTGGTCCTGACCCCAAAACTCAAATGGGTGTGGGAGTGGCCAAATGTCAAATCAGCGTCGTCGTCGTGTCCTCATTCTTCGTCCTTCGTCTTGAGGAGAGTCCTTCGCGCGACACAGCGGGAGAGAGTAAGCAGGATAGAGAGCGAGCGAAAGAGAGAGAGAGAGATAAATGCTTGCCAATTGGCAACGCCCATTCGCCCCCCCAACCCCCACAACCCAAACCACCACCGAAGGATCCAAAGGAAGCAAGGATAAGGCGCCAAAGAAGAAGAAGCGAAAAAAGACCCATCACTGTTAACTAACAGAGCTCTGTTAGTGGCCCTCTCCCTCTTGTTTCCTCGTTTTTTTTTTCCTTTTTCGAAATATAGTTTTTCGTATCTGATGCAGACAAACTACAACTGCACTGGGAGAAAAAAGTGGCTGGGATGGGGTGGTGGTGCACCCCTGCAACCCCTGTTGGTGCAGCTATTTGTCTTGCTCACTGTCACCACCACCCACCGCCGTGCCTCCCCCTTCCCTAGTGCTCTAACCCTCGTTTCGTATTTACAACGTGTGGCAATGTTCATGATTTAATTAAAAACTTTCGGGTTGCATGCAACAAAATGCACATTCTGCCACAAAAAGCACAAAGGTACTTTTTTTTCTAAAGTCAATTGTTTTTCGAGTTCTAAACAAAGTTTTGGAAAGCAAGGGAGGGGCATTTCACGATGGATAGCTTTAATTTCGAATTTTTAATAATTAGGTACTAATTTTTTAATATAACAATAATAGTTTAAAGTAATATTTTTTAAACACTTTTCATAGAGAAACCTTCCTCATAGGTCGCCTTAGAGCCCAAAGGTGTCCATGTCCTAATGGTCTGTACAAAGACTTGAATCCTTAGACACTCGCCAAGTCCATATCCTTCAGCAGCCCGCATAACTGGCTTATTAATGATCTTTAAATGATGAATATATGGAATCTGGGGGATTTGCTCGGCAGCCAGCTCATTCAATTCCCTATAGTTTGGGGATAGTTTTAGTCCTTTTGGTACGCTTCTGTTCGTGCCAGGATCTATGCTGAGGGATTTGGTGGGGAGTGCGGGGGGTAAACCCAAAGCTATTTGTATGCAGGCGCCATAAATTAGCTAGGCCCAAGGACAATGAGGTGGAGGCGGAGAGGGCAGGAGTAGGGGATGTTGGCAGGATACGGACAAGGCTAGACGCTTCACGTGCGCCACTCATTTGTCTCGCGTCCTTCGTCCTGCGTCCTGCGTCCTTCTTTTACCCCCTGCTTTTGTGCGGGCGCATGAAACTTTTTAATCTCCTACGATTATTCTCGCATTTGCCATTTGTTTACACAAACACACGCCAAAGTCCCGGGCGGAGGGGAGTGTGGCACGATTGCGGGTACGGCCGAGGGGGGAGACAGGGAAGAGGTCCGTCTCTATGTTTGAGCTTATCAAATAATGGCAACATTTGCTGCGATTCCCTCCCCATTCCTGCAAGTCCTCGCTCGCCTCCCCCCCCCCCCAACAATCCCCTTCCCCCAATGTTCTAATCGCGGTTAATCTCAAAACAAACGTTTGCCAATTTATTTTCCACTTTAGCCAGGAACTTTTCATCCTCCTCACCCCGAAAATGGCTTCCCCCACCCCCACCACCTTGGATTCCAGCTCGAACTAATGACTTAATTTATCTGCCACAGGGCTTTCAGCGGGCGCCAAATTAAGTTGATTGTTTCTATTTTGTTTCGAAAAACGCTAGCCCTGGTAGAGAGTAAATGAACTGCCACGCCTCCACCTAAGCCCACACCTCGGCCCGCATTTATTTTTGGCCAGAAAAAAAGGGGGAAATTGGCTAGGTCTTTGCCTGATTAGATTTTCTTTCTCTTGGAAGAACGACAGCCAGTTTGTTTTTACTTCATTAGCCAACTGCCGTTTCTTTTTTTTGTGACGAAAATAGTTCATACACTCTGCCAATTAAATTGAAAAATTTTGAGGATTTTCAGGTAATTTTTACGATTTATTAGGTAGAGTTTTAACTAAGGATTTTTACAATAATAGTTTAATTTTCAAATAATTATCTTATCGCTTAGGAACCACTTGTCTCAGTGTATCTTTTGTGGACTTTCTTTTTCGGCTTTCGTTGCGATTGCGACGAGGGTTGGCTTAATCGTTTCGCAATCTGCCAATGATTGCGTATAAATGTTATATCCAATTATGTTCTGTTGTTCTACGACGACCGCCCCCTTCACGCTTTCTCCATCGGCTGGCTGGCTCTTCATCAATGTCTTGGATTTGCCGGCTCGAGACCATTTCTTTTGTTTTGGCCATAAACATGACAGATATTGGCAAATCTATCATTGTCATTATGGTTCGATTGTTGGCTGGGCCAGCGGGGAGGCAAGGATAGAAGTAGATTGAGCGAGGGTTAGGGTTAGGGGAAGGGGAGGGAGGGCCGTGTCATTAGCATCGGGCAATTTGTTAAGCTTCTGCAATGTTATACTGCCCACAGCAGCGAACTGTCGCTGCCACATGAAACATGCCGCTGATTGTTGTAATTAATCGAATTAACAGCAGGCCACTGAGCTCCTCCACCTCCACCACCGTCAGACTCTGGCCACCCTCCCTCCTCCACTGAACTAATAGCTGCATTGTCCTGTCCAGCGGTGCCCGCTCCCTTGATCCTGATTTATCCTTTGTCTCGCTTTGCTTTGAATGCGTAAGCAACGCCTGCATGTGACAGTGATTAGACGGAGTCCTTGCTGACCTCAACCCACCGACTACCCACCCACACCTCTGTGAACTGTAGGCAATGAACCGTTATGTATAATCAGACACACGCCACTACCCCAACTGCTTATCCTTTTCAAAGGACTCAACCCTGACCGCAGCAATTCACTGCGGCCCGTTCACATACGCACATTATCTCACTCTTCCAACGGAATCTCATGTGCCCTTAAAAGCAAACATATAGGATATCAGGAATTCGTTGGGACTCTGGCTAGTTTGACCTTATTTCTGGTCTTGTCTCATGACCATTGGCTACTCTGAGGGTATCCTTTTTAACTTGCAGCCTAAAGTACTGCAAGTGATGTGTGTTCTTTCTTTTTAACCCAAGGTTTGGGTGTCTCTTTAGGTACGTAGTTGTGTTAAATAGTGACTGCCATTTAGAAGGGGGCATCGTACTCAAAAGCAGCTAATCCTTTTGGAATTCTTCTAACCCCTTCAAAGTCCCTGAGGAACTCATTGTATCATACTTCGAAGGACATCGATGCCCTGATTCCGAAAATGCACGGCGTTGCCAAATCGGACCAGAAATGGAGCCTCTAGAAAAAGGAAGTTTTCTGAAATTTTGAAAATTTTCCCGAATTGTAATGCATTTTCCTGATTTTTTTTCGAATTTTTCAGAATTTTCCAGCAATTTTTCTGAATTTTCCAGAACTTTTCTTTATTTTTTTTATTTTTTGGAATGACTTGCACTTTTTTTTCGCCTTTGAAAAAGTCGATTTTGGCCCTCTACCAGGCCCGAAGTACTAGGCGAACAGAAACGCCTAGTAGGTGGATTCTACTTTTTGAAAATGTTTTTTTTGAATATCTCGGCCAATACGCATCCAATCCAGGATCGTAATAGCGCATAAAATGCGGAAAAATAAGGCGCATCGACAGGAAAACAAAAATAGGGTATATGTCAAGGTAACACCGAAGGGAAATTGAATTATCGTAATAAATAATGTTTATAATTTTGAATGTGAATATATTGGCAGTTTCAAAGCCGATCCGAAAATGGAATACAATTCTGATATCAGGACCTAAATATCCTTCGATCTGCATCAAAGGATTTTGAAAATCTAACAACATAATGCTGAGCGGCATCGGAATTTTAGGAAAGGAGAAGCATCAGGATTTGTGATGTGAACTCCGATTTTATGGTGATTCTGTGATGCAGCCCGAAGGACACTGAAGTCCTGATCCAGGAATAGAACTTCGTTTCAAAATCGGTTGGGAAATGACCAAGATATAAACAATCAAAAAAATAAACATATTTTTTTAGGCCAAATTTGTTAACCACACGGTGTTAGCTTGACCAACACCAGATATTATTAGCCAGATAGAAGGACCGTATTTTTGCGCATTTTTTGAGCTATCGCGATCCTTGATTAAATGCAAAATGGCCGAGTTATTCGTAAAAAACATTTTTCAAAAAGTGGAATCCACCTACTAGGCGTTTCTGTTCGCCTAGTACTTCAAGCCTGGTAGCGGCCGAAAATTGAAAAATTTTCAGCCACTTTAAACAGTGACGTCACGGCTTAAAGCGGCCAAAAATTTTTAATTTTTGTATTAATTTTTGCCGCTACTAGGCCTGAAGTACTAGGCGAACAGAAACGCCTAGTAGGTCGATTCTATTTTTTGAAACAGTTTTTTGTGAATATCTCGGCCATTTGCATCGAATCCAGGATCGTGATAGGTCATAAAATGCGGAAAAATACGGCGCATCGACTGATTAACAAAACAAAAGCATATGTCAAGGTAACACCGAAGGGAAATTAAAATAACGTAAACAAAAATTTGTTAAAATTTCGAATGTGAATATCTTGGCAGTTTCAAAGCCGATCCGAAAATGGAATACAATTCTGATATCAGGACCTAAATATCCTTCGATCTGCATCAAAGTTTTGAAAATCTAACAACATAATGCTGAGCGGCATCGGAATTTTAGGAAAAGGAGAAGCATCACGATTTGTGATGTGAACTCCGATTTTATGGTGATTCTGTGATGCAGCCCGAAGGACACTGAAGTCCTGATCCAGGAATAGAACTTCGTTTCAAAATCGGTTGGGAAATGACCAAGATATAAACAATCAAAAAATAAACATATTTTTTTAGGCCAAATTTGTTAACCACACGGTGTTAACTTGGCCAACACCAGATATTATTAGCCAGATAGAAGGACCGTATTTTTGCGCATTTTTTGAGCTATCGCGATCCTTGATTAAATGCAAAATGGCCGAGCTATTCGTAAAAAACATTTTCAAAAAGTGGAATCCACTTACTAGGCGTTTCTGTTCGCCTAGTACTTCAGGCCTGGTAGCGGCAAAAATTAATACAAAAATTAAAAATTTTTGGCTGCTTTAAGCCGTGACGTCACTGTTTAAAGTGGCTGAAAATTTTTCAATTTTCGGCCGCTACCAGGCTTGAAGTACTAGGCGAACAGAAACGCCTAGTAGGTGGATTCCACTTTTTGAAAATGTTTTTTACGAATAACTCGGCCATTTTGCATTTAATCAAGGATCGCGATAGCTCAAAAAATGCGCAAAAATACGGTCCTTCTATCTGGCTAATAATATCTGGTGTTGGCCAAGTTAACACCGTGTGGTTAACAAATTTGGCCTAAAAAAATATGTTTATTTTTTTGATTGTTTATATCTTGGTCATTTCCCAACCGATTTTGAAACGAAGTTCTATTCCTGGATCAGAACTTCAGTGTCCTTCGGGCTGCATCACAGAATCACCATAAAATCGGAGTTCACATCACAAATCCTGATGCTTCTCCTTTCCTAAAATTCCGATGCCGCTCAGCATTATGTTGTTAGATTTTCAAAATCCTTTGATGCAGATCGAAGGATATATAGGTCCTGATATCAGAATTGTATTCCATTTTCGGATCGGCTTTGAAACTGCCAAGATATTCACATTCGAAATTTTAACAAATTTTTGTTTACGTTATTTTAATTTCCCTTCGGTGTTACCTTGACATATGCTTTTGTTTTGTTAATCAGTCGATGCGCCGTATTTTTCCGCATTTTATGACCTATCACGATCCTGGATTCGATGCGAAATGGCCGAGATATTCACAAAAAACTGTTTCAAAAAATAGAATCGACCTACTAGGCGTTTCTGTTCGCCTAGTACTTCAGGCCTGGTAGCGGCAAAAATTAATACAAAAATTAAAAATTTTTGGCTGCTTTAAGCCGTGACGTCACTGTTTAAAGTGGCTGAAAATTTTTCAATTTTCGGCCGCTACCAGGCTTGAAGTACTAGGCGAACAGAAACGCCTAGTAGGTGGATTCCACTTTTTGAAAATGTTTTTTACGAATAACTCGGCCATTTTGCATTTAATCAAGGATCGCGATAGCTCAAAAAATGCGCAAAAATACGGTCCTTCTATCTGGCTAATAATATCTGGTGTTGGCCAAGTTAACACTGTGTGGTTAACAAATTTGGCCTAAAAAAATATGTTTATTTTTTTGATTGTTTATATCTTGGTCATTTCCCAACCGATTTTGAAACGAAGTTCTATTCCTGGATCAGGACTTCAGTGTCCTTCGGGCTGCATCACAGAATCACCATAAAATCGGAGTTCACATCACAAATCCTGATGCTTCTCCTTTCCTAAAATTCCGATGCCGCTCAGCATTATGTTGTTAGATTTTCAAAATCCTTTGATGCAGATCGAAGGATATATAGGTCCTGATATCAGAATTGTATTCCATTTTCGGATCGGCTTTGAAACTGCCAAGATATTCACATTCGAAATTTTAACACATTTTTGTTTACGTTATTTTAATTTCCCTTCGGTGTTACCTTGACATATGCTTTTGTTTTGTTAATCAGTCGATGCGCCGTATTTTTCCGCATTTTATGACCTATCACGATCCTGGATTCGATGCGAAATGGCCGAGATATTCACAAAAAACTGTTTCAAAAAATAGAATCGACCTACTAGGCGTTTCTGTTCGCCTAGTACTTCAGGCCTGGTAGCGGCAAAAATTAATACAAAAATTAAAAATTTTTGGCCGCTTTAAGCCGTGACGTCACTGTTTAAAGTGGCTGAAAATTTTTCAATTTTCGGCCGCTACCAGGCTTGAAGTACTAGGCGAACAGAAACGCCTAGTAGGTGGATTCCACTTTTTGAAAATGTTTTTTACGAATAACTCGGCCATTTTGCATTTAATCAAGGATCGCGATAGCTCAAAAAATGCGCAAAAATACGGTCCTTCTATCTGGCTAATAATATCTGGTGTTGGCCAAGTTAACACCGTGTGGTTAACAAATTTGGCCTAAAAAAATATGTTTATTTTTTTGATTGTTTATATCTTGGTCATTTCCCAACCGATTTTGAAACGAAGTTCTATTCCTGGATCAGGACTTCAGTGTCCTTCGGGCTGCATCACAGAATCACCATAAAATCGGAGTTCACATCACAAATCCTGATGCTTCTCCTTTCCTAAAATTCCGATGCCGCTCAGCATTATGTTGTTAGATTTTCAAAATCCTTTGATGCAGATCGAAGGATATTTAGGTCCTGATATCAGAATTGTATTCCATTTTCGGATCGGCTTTGAAACTGCCAAGATATTCACATTCGAAATTTTAACACATTTTTGTTTACGTTATTTTAATTTCCCTTCGGTGTTACCTTGACATATGCTTTTGTTTTGTTAATCAGTCGATGCGCCGTATTTTTCCGCATTTTATGACCTATCACGATCCTGGATTCGATGCGAAATGGCCGAGATATTCACAAAAAACTGTTTCAAAAAATAGAATCGACCTACTAGGCGTTTCTGTTCGCCTAGTACTTCAGGCCTGGTAGCGGCAAAAATTAATACAAAAATTAAAAATTTTTGGCCGCTTTAAGCCGTGACGTCACTGTTTAAAGTGGCTGAAAATTTTTCAATTTTCGGCCGCTACCAGGCTTGAAGTACTAGGCGAACAGAAACGCCTAGTAGGTGGATTCCACTTTTGAAAATGTTTTTTACGAATAACTCGGCCATTTTGCATTTAATCAAGGATCGCGATAGCTCAAAAAATGCGCAAAAATACGGTCCTTCTATCTGGCTAATAATATCTGGTGTTGGCCAAGTTAACACCGTGTGGTTAACAAATTTGGCCTAAAAAAATATGTTTATTTTTTTGATTGTTTATATCTTGGTCATTTCCCAACCGATTTTGAAACGAAGTTCTATTCCTGGATCAGGACTTCAGTGTCCTTCGGGCTGCAGCACAGAATCACCATAAAATCGGAGTACACATCACAAATCCTGATGCTTCTCCTTTCCTAAAATTCCGATGCCGCTCAGCATTATGTTGTTAGATTTTCAAAATCCTTTGATGCAGATCGAAGGATATTTAGGTCCTGATATCAGAATTGTATTCCATTTTCGGATCGGCTTTGAAACTGCCAAGATATTCACATTCGAAATTTTAACACATTTTTGTTTACGTTATTTTAATTTCCCTTCGGTGTTACCTTGACATATGCTTTTGTTTTGTTAATCAGTCGATGCGCCGTATTTTTCCGCATTTTATGACCTATCACGATCCTGGATTCGATGCGAAATGGCCGAGATATTCACAAAAAACTGTTTCAAAAAATAGAATCGACCTACTAGGCGTTTCTGTTCGCCTAGTACTTCAGGCCTGGTAGCGGCAAAAATTAATACAAAAATTAAAAATTTTTGGCCGCTTTAAGCCGTGACGTCACTGTTTAAAGTGGCTGAAAATTTTTCAATTTTCGGCCGCTACCAGGCTTGAAGTACTAGGCGAACAGAAACGCCTAGTAGGTGGATTCCACTTTTTGAAAATGTTTTTTACGAATAACTCGGCCATTTTGCATTTAATCAAGGATCGCGATAGCTCAAAAAATGCGCAAAAATACGGTCCTTCTATCTGGCTAATAATATCTGGTGTTGGCCAAGTTAACACCGTGTGGTTAACAAATTTGGCCTAAAAAAATATGTTTATTTTTTTGATTGTTTATATCTTGGTCATTTCCCAACCGATTTTGAAACGAAGTTCTATTCCTGGATCAGGACTTCAGTGTCCTTCGGGCTGCAGCACAGAATCACCATAAAATCGGAGTTCACATCACAAATCCTGATGCTTCTCCTTTCCTAAAATTCCGATGCCGCTCAGCATTATGTTGTTAGATTTTCAAAATCCTTTAATGCAGATCGAAGGATATTTAGGTCCTGATTCCAGAATTGTATTCCATTTTCAGATCGGCTTTGAAACTGCCAAGATATTCACATTCGAAATTTTAACAAATTTTTTTTTACGTTATTTTTATTTCCCTTCGGTGTTACCTTGACATATGCTTTTGTTTTGTTAACCAGTCGATGCGCCGTATTTTTCCGCATTTTATGACCTATCACGATCCTGGATTGGATGCGAAATGGCCGAGATATTCATAAAAAACATTTTCAAAAAGTGAAATCGACCTACTAGTCGTTTCTGTTCGCCTAGTACTTCAGGCCTGGTAGCGCCCGAAAATTTCACAATTTTCAGCCACTTTAAGGCGTGACGTCACGGATTCAGCTTTGATTCGTGACGTCACACCTCGGTGAAGTCGTGGCTGAAACGGGTCGTGTCTTGGATACACTTTTGTGTCTTAGATGTCTGGTTTGTGTCTTGGATATTAAAAAATTAAAAATTTCAATCCACCTACTAGGCGTTTCTGTTCGCCTGGTACTCCGGGCCTGGTAGTGGCCCAAAACCAACTTTTCGAAGGCGAAAAAAAAAGTGCAAGTCATTCCGAAAAAAAAAAACTCCGAAAAACTCTGGAAAATTCATAAAAATTCAGGAAAATTCTGAAAAATTCGAAAAAAATGTGAAAAATTCGAAAAAATCAGGAAAATTCGGGAAAATTCTGGAAAAATTTGAAAAATTTCGGAAAACCTTTTAAAATTTCGGGAAAGTTTTGTGAAATTTAGAAAAATCCGATTTATTTTGTACCCCCCTTTAATAAAACATGCGTAAATGTTCAACATTTTATTGATTTTTTTACAGATCATACAGGCTTACTATACTATAAGTAGACTAAAATAATTATACTATAATTAGACTAGACTATACCTAGACAATATGTACTATAACTAATCTATCAGAGACTTAGAAATACATATATGGTAAAACTTCTAGAAATGCTGCTTCAAGGACCTCCTCAATTGGCATAGATTCCCACGACGCATAACTGAAGATCCTCCTTGCGTTGGCCCTGGCCCTTTGAATTTTTGCAAAAATGCGCCTTCTAGAGCGTATATCTCAGCCGTTTGTGGCCCGATCTGGCAACGGCGCACATTTTCGGAATCAGCGCCTCGATATTAGTCGAACTGCATCCAAATTCGAAATCGGACAACAAAATTTTTAGCGAAAATCGAAAAAAATCGTGATGTAACCCCTTTCCATTTTTTCGAAAATCGGGTCGAAAATGAGTTGTTCGATATCGAAAAACTAGCGATGCAGTTCGAAGGACATCGATGTCCTGATTCCAAAAATGCGCGGCGTTGCCAGATCGGACCAGAAATGTGCTTTCTAGAGCCTATATCTCGGCCGTTTGTGGCCCGATCTGGCAACGCCGCGCATTTTCGGAATCAGCTCCACGATATTAGTCGAACTGCATCCAAATTTTTCCGAAATCGGACAACAAAATTTTTAGCGAAAATCGAAAAAAATCGTGATGTAACCCCTTTCCATTTTTTCGAAAATCGGGTCGAAAATGAGTTGTTCGATATCGAAAAACTAGCGATGCAGTTCGAAGGACATCGGTGTCCTGATTCCGAAAATGCACGACGTTGCCAGATCGGACCAGAAATGCGCTTTGTACAGCGTATATCTAGGCCGTTTGTGGCCCGATCTGGCAACGCCGCACATTTTCGGAATCAGCGCCTTGATATTAGTCGAACTGCATCAAAAGTTTTGCGAAATCGGACAACCAAATTTTTAGCGAAAATCGAAAAAAATCGTGATGTAACCCCTTTCCATTTTTTCGAAAATCGGGTCGAAAATGAGTTGTTCGATATCGAAAAACTAGCGATGCAGTTCGAAGGACATCGATGTCCTGATTCCAAAAATGCGCGGCGTTGCCAGATCGGACCAGAAATGTGCTTTCTAGAGCCTATATCTCGGCCGTTTGTGGCCCGATCTGGCAACGCCGCACATTTTCGGAATCAGCTCCACGATATTAGTCGAACTGCATCCAAATTTTTCCGAAATCGGACAACAAAATTTTTAGCGAAAATCGAAAAAAATCGTGATGTAACCCCTTTCCATTTTTTCGAAAATCGGGTCGAAAATGATTTGTTTGATATCGAAAAACTAGCGATGCAGTTCGAAGGACATCGATGTCCTGATTCCAAAAATGCACGGCGTTGCCAGATCGGACCAGAAATGTGCTTTCTAGAGCCTATATCTCGGCCGTTTGTGGCCCGATCTGGCAACGCCGCGCATTTTCGGAATCAGCTCTACGATATTAGTCGAACTGCATCCAAATTTTTCCGAAATCGGACAACAAAATTTTTAGCGAAAATCGAAAAAAATCGTGATGTAACCCCTTTCCATTTTTTCGAAAATCGGGTCGAAAATGATTTGTTTGATATCGAAAAACTAGCGATGCAGTTCGAAGGACATCGATGTCCTGATTCCAAAAATGCACGGCGTTGCCAGATCGGACCAAAATTGCGCTTTGTACAGCGTATATCTCGGCCGTTTGTGGCCCGATCTGGCAACGCCGCACATTTTCGGAATCAGCGCCTCGCTATTAGTCGAACTGCATCAAAAGTTTTGCGAAATCGGACAACAAAATTTTTAGCGAAAATCGAAAAAAATCGTGATGTAACCCCTTTCCATTTTTTCGAAAATCGGGTCGAAAATGAGTTGTTCGATATCGAAAAACTAGCGATGCAGTTCGAAGGACATCGGTGTCCTGATTCCGAAAATGCGCGGCGTTGCCAGATCGGACCAGAAATGCGCTTTGTACAGCGTATATCTCGGCCGTTTGTGGCCCGATCTGGCAACGCCGCGCATTTTCGGAATCAGCGCCTTGATATTAGTCGAACTGCATCAAAAGTTTTGCGAAATCGGACAACAAAATTTTTAGCGAAAATCGAAAAAAATCGTGATGTAACCCCTTTCCATTTTTTCGAAAATCGGGTCGAAAATGAGTTGTTCGATATCGAAAAACTAGCGATGCAGTTCGAAGGACATCGATGTCCTGATTCCAAAAATGCGCGGCGTTGCCAGATCGGACCAGAAATGTGCTTTCTAGAGCCTATATCTCGGCCGTTTGTGGCCCGATCTGGCAACGCCGCACATTTTCGGAATCAGCGCCTCGATATTAGTCGAACTGCATCAAAAGTTTTGCGAAATCGGACAACAAAATTTTTAGCGAAAATCGAAAAAAATCTTGATGTAACCCCTTTCCATTTTTTCGAAAATCGGGTCGAAAATGAGTTGTTCGATATCGAAAAACTAGTGATGCAGTTCGAAGGACATCGGTGTCCTGATTCCGAAAATGTACGGCGTTGCCGGATCGGGCCAGAAATGCGCTTTGTACAGCGTATATCTCGGCCGTTTGTGGCTCGATCTGGCAACGCCGCGCATTTCCGGAATCAGCGCCTTGATATTAGTCGAACTGCATCAAAAGTTTTGCGAAATCGGACAACAAAATTTTTAGCGAAAATCGAAAAAAATCGTGATGTAACCCCTTTCCATTTTTTCGAAAATCGGGTCGAAAATGAGTTGTTCGATATCGAAAAACTAGCGATGCAGTTCGAAGGACATCGATGTCCTGATTCCAAAAATGCGCGGCGTTGCCAGATCGGACCAGAAATGTGCTTTCTAGAGCCTATATCTCGGCCGTTTGTGGCCCGATCTGGCAACGCCGCGCATTTTCGGAATCAGCTCTACGATATTAGTCGAACTGCATCCAAATTTTTCCGAAATCGGACAACAAAATTTTTAGCGAAAATCGAAAAAAATCGTGATGTAACCCCTTTCCATTTTTTCGAAAATCGGGTCGAAAATGAGTTGTTCGATATCGAAAAACTAGCGATGCAGTTCGAA
Organism: Drosophila monieri; assembly: GCA_035047585.1. NCBI lineage: Eukaryota > Metazoa > Arthropoda > Insecta > Diptera > Drosophilidae > Drosophila > Drosophila monieri. The sequence goes on along the minus strand of JAWNPJ010000061.1, from coordinate 3,741,097 downwards.
GGACATCGGTGTCCTGATTCCGAAAATGCACGGCGTTGCCAGATCGGACCAGAAATGCGTATATCTCGGCCGTTTGTGGCCCGATCTGGCAACGCCGCACATTTTCGGAATCAGCGCCTTGATATTAGTCGAACTGCATCAAAAGTTTTGCGAAATCGGACAACAAAATTTTTAGCGAAAATCGAAAAAAATCGTGATGTAACCCCTTTCCATTTTTTCGAAAATCGGGTCGAAAATGAGTTGTTCGATATCGAAAAACTAGCGATGCAGTTCGAAGGACATCGATGTCCTGATTCCAAAAATGCGCGGCGTTGCCAGATCGGACCAGAAATGTGCTTTCTAGAGCCTATATCTCGGCCGTTTGTGGCCCGATCTGGCAACGCCGCGCATTTTCGGAATCAGCTCTACGATATTAGTCGAACTGCATCCAAATTTTCCGAAATCGGACAACAAAATTTTTAGCGAAAATCGAAAAAAATCGTGATGTAACCCCTTTCCATTTTTTCGAAAATCGGGTCGAAAATGAGTTGTTCGATATCGAAAAACTAGCGATGCAGTTCGAAGGACATCGGTGTCCTGATTCCGAAAATGCACGGCGTTGCCAGATCGGACCAGAAATGTGCTTTCTAGAGCCTATATCTCGGCCGTTTGTGGCCCGATCTGGCAACGCCGCGCATTTTCGGAATCAGCTCTACGATATTAGTCGAACTGCATCCAAATTTTTCCGAAATCGGACAACAAAATTTTTAGCGAAAATCGAAAAAAATCGTGATGTAACCCCTTTCCATTTTTTCGAAAATCGGGTCGAAAATGAGTTGTTCGATATCGAAAAACTAGCGATGCAGTTCGAAGGACATCGGTGTCCTGATTCCGAAAATGCACGGCGTTGCCAGATCGGACCAGAAATGCGTATATCTCGGCCGTTTGTGGCCCGATCTGGCAACGCCGCACATTTTCGGAATCAGCGCCTTGATATTAGTCGAACTGCATCAAAAGTTTTGCGAAATCGGACAACAAAATTTTTAGCGAAAATCGAAAAAAATCGTGATGTAACCCCTTTCCATTTTTTCGAAAATCGGGTCGAAAATGAGTTGTTCGATATCGAAAAACTAGTGATGCAGTTCGAAGGACATCGGTGTCCTGATTCCGAAAATGTACGGCGTTGCCGGATCGGGCCAGAAATGCGCTTTGTACAGCGTATATCTCGGCCGTTTGTGGCCCGATCTGGCAACGCCGCGCATTTTCGGAATCAGCGCCACGATATTAGTCGAACTGCATCCAAATTTTTCCGAAATCGGACAACAAAATTTTTAGCGAAAATCGAAAAAAATCGTGATGTAACCCCTTTCCATTTTTTCGAAAATCGGGTCGAAAATGAGTTGTTCGATATCGAAAAACTAGCGATGCAGTTCGAAGGACATCGATGTCCTGATTCCAAAAATGCGCGGCGTTGCCAGATCGGACCAGAAATGTGCTTTCTAGAGCCTATATCTCGGCCGTTTGTGGCCCGATCTGGCAACGCCGCACATTTTCGGAATCAGCGCCTCGATATTAGTCGAACTGCATCAAAAGTTTTGCGAAATCGGACAACAAAATTTTTAGCGAAAATCGAAAAAAATCTTGATGTAACCCCTTTCCATTTTTTCGAAAATCGGGTCGAAAATGAGTTGTTCGATATCGAAAAACTAGTGATGCAGTTCGAAGGACATCGGTGTCCTGATTCCGAAAATGTACGGCGTTGCCGGATCGGGCCAGAAATGCGCTTTGTACAGCGTATATCTCGGCCGTTTGTGGCCCGATCTGGCAACGCCGCGCATTTCCGGAATCAGCGCCTTGATATTAGTCGAACTGCATCAAAAGTTTTGCGAAATCGGACAACAAAATTTTTAGCGAAAATCGAAAAAAATCGTGATGTAACCCCTTTCCATTTTTTCGAAAATCGGGTCGAAAATGAGTTGTTCGATATCGAAAAACTAGCTATGCAGTTCGAAGGACATCGGTGTCCTGATTCCGAAAATGCACGGCGTTGCCAGATCGGACCAGAAATGCGTATATCTCGGCCGTTTGTGGCCCGATCTGGCAACGCCGCACATTTTCGGAATCAGCGCCTCGATATTAGTCGAACTGCATCAAAAGTTTTGCGAAATCGGACAACAAAATTTTTAGCGAAAATCGAAAAAAATCGTGATGTAACCCCTTTCCATTTTTTCGAAAATCGGGTCGAAAATGAGTTGTTCGATATCGAAAAACTAGAGATGCAGTTCGAAGGACATCGATGTCCTGATTCCAAAAATGCGCGGCGTTGCCAGATCGGACCAGAAATGTGCTTTCTAGAGCCTATATCTCGGCCGTTTGTGGCCCGATCTGGCAACGCCGCGCATTTTCGGAATCAGCGCCACGATATTAGTCGAACTGCATCCAAATTTTTCCGAAATCGGACAACAAAATTTTTAGCGAAAATCGAAAAAAATCGTGATGTAACCCCTTTCCATTTTTTCGAAAATCGGGTCGAAAATGAGTTGTTCGATATCGAAAAACTAGCGATGCAGTTCGAAGGACATCGGTGTCCTGATTCCGAAAATGCACGGCGTTGCCAGATCGGACCAGAAATGCGCTTTGTACAGCGTATATCTCGGCCGTTTGTGGCCCGATCTGGCAACGCCGCACATTTTCGGAATCAGCGCCTTGATATTAGTCGAACTGCATCAAAAGTTTTGCGAAATCGGACAACAAAATTTTTAGCGAAAATCGAAAAAAATCGTGATGTAACCCCTTTCCATTTTTTCGAAAATCGGGTCGAAAATGAGTTGTTCGATATCGAAAAACTAGCGATGCAGTTCGAAGGACATCGATGTCCTGATTCCAAAAATGCGCGGCGTTGCCAGATCGGACCAGAAATGTGCTTTCTAGAGCCTATATCTCGGCCGTTTGTGGCCCGATCTGGCAACGCCGCGCATTTTCGGAATCAGCTCCACGATATTAGTCGAACTGCATCCAAATTTTTCCGAAATCGGACAACAAAATTTTTAGCGAAAATCGAAAAAAATCGTGATGTAAACCCCTTTCCATTTTTTCGAAAATCGGGTCGAAAATGAGTTGTTCGATATCGAAAAACTAGCGATGCAGTTCGAAGGACATCGGTGTCCTGATTCCGAAAATGCACGGCGTTGCCAGATCGGACCAGAAATGCGCTTTGTACAGCGTATATCTCGGCCGTTTGTGGCCCGATCTGGCAACGCCGCACATTTTCGGAATCAGCGCCTTGATATTAGTCGAACTGCATCAAAAGTTTTGCGAAATCGGACAACAAAATTTTTAGCGAAAATCGAAAAAAATCGTGATGTAACCCCTTTCCATTTTTTCGAAAATCGGGTCGAAAATGAGTTGTTCGATATCGAAAAACTAGCGATGCAGTTCGAAGGACATCGGTGTCCTGATTCCGAAAATGCACGGCGTTGCCAGATCGGACCAAAATTGCGCTTTGTACAGCGTATAGCTCGGCCGTTTGTGGCCCGATCTGGCAACGCCGCACATTTTCGGAATCAGCGCCTCGATATTAGTCGAACTGCATCCTAATTTTTCCGAAATCGGACAACAAAATTTTTAGCGAAAATCGAAAAAAATCGTGATGTAACCCCTTTCCATTTTTTCGAAAATCGGGTCGAAAATGAGTTGTTCGATATCGAAAAACTAGCGATGCAGTTCGAAGGACATCGGTGTCCTGATTCCGAAAATGCACGGCGTTGCCAGATCGGACCAAAATTGCGCTTTGTACAGCGTATAGCTCGGCCGTTTGTGGCCCGATCTGGCAACGCCGCACATTTTCGGAATCAGCGCCTCGATATTAGTCGAACTGCATCCTAATTTTTCCGAAATCGGACAACAAAATTTTTAGCGAAAATCGAAAAAAATCGTGATGTAACCCCTTTCCATTTTTTCGAAAATCGGGTCGAAAATGAGTTGTTCGATATCGAAAAACTAGCGATGCAGTTCGAAGGACATCGGTGTCCTGATTCCGAAAATGCACGGCGTTGCCAGATCGGACCAAAATTGCGCTTTGTACAGCGTATATCTCGGCCGTTTGTGGCCCGATCTGGCAACGCCGCACATTTTCGGAATCAGCGCCTCGATATTAGTCGAACTGCATCAAAAGTTTTGCGAAATCGGACAACAAAATTTTTAGCGAAAATCGAAAAAAATCGTGATGTAACCCCTTTCCATTTTTTCGAAAATCGGGTCGAAAATGAGTTGTTCGATATCGAAAAACTAGCGATGCAGTTCGAAGGACATCGGTGTCCTGATTCCGAAAATGCACGGCGTTGCCAGATCGGACCAGAAATGCGCTTTGTACAGCGTATATCTCGGCCGTTTGTGGCCCGATCTGGCAACGCCGCACATTTTCGGAATCAGCGCCTTGATATTAGTCGAACTGCATCAAAAGTTTTGCGAAATCGGACAACAAAATTTTTAGCGAAAATCGAAAAAAATCGTGATGTAACCCCTTTCCATTTTTTCGAAAATCGGGTCGAAAATGAGTTGTTCGATATCGAAAAACTAGCGATGCAGTTCGAAGGACATCGGTGTCCTGATTCCGAAAATGCACGGCGTTGCCAGATCGGACCAAAATTGCGCTTTGTACAGCGTATAGCTCGGCCGTTTGTGGCCCGATCTGGCAACGCCGCACATTTTCGGAATCAGCGCCTCGATATTAGTCGAACTGCATCAAAAGTTTTGCGAAATCGGACAACAACATTTTTAGCGAAAATCGAAAAAAATCGTGATGTAACCCCTTTCCATTTTTTCGAAAATCGGGTCGAAAATGAGTTGTTCGATATCGAAAAACTAGCGATGCAGTTCGAAGGACATCGGTGTCCTGATTCCGAAAATGCACGGCGTTGCCAGATCGGACCAAAATTGCGCTTTGTACAGCGTATAGCTCGGCCGTTTGTGGCCCGATCTGGCAACGCCGCACATTTTCGGAATCAGCGCCTCGATATTAGTCGAACTGCATCAAAAGTTTTGCGAAATCGGACAACAAAATTTTTAGCGAAAATCGAAAAAAATCGTGATGTAACCCCTTTCCATTTTTTCGAAAATCGGGTCGAAAATGAGTTGTTCGATATCGAAAAACTAGCGATGCAGTTCGAAGGACATCGGTGTCCTGATTCCGAAAATGCACGGCGTTGCCAGATCGGACCAAAATTGCGCTTTGTACAGCGTATAGCTCGGCCGTTTGTGGCCCGATCTGGCAACGCCGCACATTTTCGGAATCAGCGCCTCGATATTAGTCGAACTGCATCCTAATTTTTCCGAAATCGGACAACAAAATTTTTAGCGAAAATCGAAAAAAATCGTGATGTAACCCCTTTCCATTTTTTCGAAAATCGGGTCGAAAATTAGTTGTTCGATATCGAAAAACTAGCGATGCAGTTCGAAGGACATCGGTGTCCTGATTCCGAAAATGCACGGCGTTGCCAGATCGGACCAAAATTGCGCTTTGTACAGCGTATAGCTCGGCCGTTTGTGGCCCGATCTGGCAACGCCGCACATTTTCGGAATCAGCGCCTCGATATTAGTCGAACTGCATCAAAAGTTTTGCGAAATCGGACAACAAAATTTTTAGCGAAAATCGAAAAAAATCGTGATGTAACCCCTTTCCATTTTTTCGAAAATCGGGTCGAAAATGAGTTGTTCGATATCGAAAAACTAGCTATGCAGTTCGAAGGACATCGGTGTCCTGATTCCGAAAATGCACGGCGTTGCCAGATCGGACCAGAAATGCGTATATCTCGGCCGTTTGTGGCCCGATCTGGCAACGCCGCGCATTTCCGGAATCAGCGCCTTGATATTAGTCGAACTGCATCAAAAGTTTTGCGAAATAGGACAACAAAAATTTTAGCGAAAATCGAAAAAAATCGTGATGTAACCCCTTTCCATTTTTTCGAAAATCGGGTCGAAAATGAGTTGTTCGATATCGAAAAACTAGCTATGCAGTTCGAAGGACATCGGTGTCCTGATTCCGAAAATGCACGGCGTTGCCAGATCGGACCAGAAATGCGTATATCTCGGCCGTTTGTGGCCCGATCTGGCAACGCCGCACATTTTCGGAATCAGCGCCTTGATATTAGTCGAACTGCATCAAAAGTTTTGCGAAATCGGACAACAAAATTTTTAGCGAAAATCGAAAAAAATCGTGATGTAACCCCTTTCCATTTTTTCGAAAATCGGGTCGAAAATGAGTTGTTCGATATCGAAAAACTAGCGATGCAGTTCGAAGGACATCGATGTCCTGATTCCAAAAATGCGCGGCGTTGCCAGATCGGACCAGAAATGTGCTTTCTAGAGCCTATATCTCGGCCGTTTGTGGCCCGATCTGGCAACGCCGCACATTTTCGGAATCAGCGCCTCGATATTAGTCGAACTGCATCAAAAGTTTTGCGAAATCGGACAACAAAATTTTTAGCGAAAATCGAAAAAAATCGTGATGTAACCCCTTTCCATTTTTTCGAAAATCGGGTCGAAAATGAGTTGTTCGATATCGAAAAACTAGCGATGCAGTTCGAAGGACATCGGTGTCCTGATTCCGAAAATGCACGGCGTTGCCAGATCGGGCCAGAAATGCGCTTTGTACAGCGTATATCTCGGCCGTTTGTGGCCCGATCTGGCAACGCCGCACATTTTCGGAATCAGCGCCTTGATATTAGTCGAACTGCATCAAAAGTTTTGCGAAATCGGACAACAAAATTTTTAGCGAAAATCGAAAAAAATCGTGATGTAACCCCTTTCCATTTTTTCGAAAATCGGGTCGAAAATGAGTTGTTCGATATCGAAAAACTAGCGATGCAGTTCGAAGGACATCGATGTCCTGATTCCAAAAATGCGCGGCGTTGCCAGATCGGACCAGAAATGTGCTTTCTAGAGCCTATATCTCGGCCGTTTGTGGCCCGATCTGGCAACGCCGCGCATTTTCGGAATCAGCGCCACGATATTAGTCGAACTGCATCCAAATTTTTCCGAAATCGGACAACAAAATTTTTTAGCGAAAATCGAAAAAAATCGTGATGTAACCCCTTTCCATTTTTTCGAAAATCGGGTCGAAAATGAGTTGTTCGATATCGAAAAACTAGCGATGCAGTTCGAAGGACATCGGTGTCCTGATTCCGAAAATGCACGGCGTTGCCAGATCGGACCAGAAATGCGCTTTGTACAGCGTATATCTCGGCCGTTTGTGGCCCGATCTGGCAACGCCGCACATTTTCGGAATCAGCGCCTTGATATTAGTCGAACTGCATCAAAAGTTTTGCGAAATCGGACAACAAAATTTTTAGCGAAAATCGAAAAAAATCGTGATGTAACCCCTTTCCATTTTTTCGAAAATCGGGTCGAAAATGAGTTGTTCGATATCGAAAAACTAGCGATGCAGTTCGAAGGACATCGATGTCCTGATTCCAAAAATGCGCGGCGTTGCCAGATCGGACCAGAAATGTGCTTTCTAGAGCCTATATCTCGGCCGTTTGTGGCCCGATCTGGCAACGCCGCGCATTTTCGGAATCAGCTCCACGATATTAGTCGAACTGCATCCAAATTTTTCCGAAATCGGACAACAAAATTTTTAGCGAAAATCGAAAAAAATCGTGATGTAAACCCCTTTCCATTTTTTCGAAAATCGGGTCGAAAATGAGTTGTTCGATATCGAAAAACTAGCTATGCAGTTCGAAGGACATCGGTGTCCTGATTCCGAAAATGCACGGCGTTGCCAGATCGGACCAAAATTGCGCTTTGTACAGCGTATAGCTCGGCCGTTTGTGGCCCGATCTGGCAACGCCGCACATTTTCGGAATCAGCGCCTCGATATTAGTCGAACTGCATCCTAATTTTTCCGAAATCGGACAACAAAATTTTTAGCGAAAATCGAAAAAAATCGTGATGTAACCCCTTTCCATTTTTTCGAAAATCGGGTCGAAAATGAGTTGTTCGATATCGAAAAACTAGCGATGCAGTTCGAAGGACATCGGTGTCCTGATTCCGAAAATGCACGGCGTTGCCAGATCGGACCAAAATTGCGCTTTGTACAGCGTATAGCTCGGCCGTTTGTGGCCCGATCTGGCAACGCCGCACATTTTCGGAATCAGCGCCTCGATATTAGTCGAACTGCATCAAAAGTTTTGCGAAATCGGACAACAAAATTTTTAGCGAAAATCGAAAAAAATCGTGATGTAACCCCTTTCCATTTTTTCGAAAATCGGGTCGAAAATGAGTTGTTCGATATCGAAAAACTAGCTATGCAGTTCGAAGGACATCGGTGTCCTGATTCCGAAAATGCACGGCGTTGCCAGATCGGACCAAAATTGCGCTTTGTACAGCGTATAGCTCGGCCGTTTGTGGCCCGATCTGGCAACGCCGCACATTTTCGGAATCAGCGCCTCGATATTAGTCGAACTGCATCAAAAAGTTTTGCGAAATCGGACAACAAAATTTTTAGCGAAAATCGAAAAAAATCGTGATGTAACCCCTTTCCATTTTTTCGAAAATCGGGTCGAAAATGAGTTGTTCGATATCGAAAAACTAGCGATGCAGTTCGAAGGACATCGGTGTCCTGATTCCGAAAATGCACGGCGTTGCCAGATCGGACCAAAATTGCGCTTTGTACAGCGTATAGCTCGGCCGTTTGTGGCCCGATCTGGCAACGCCGCACATTTTCGGAATCAGCGCCTCGATATTAGTCGAACTGCATCCTAATTTTTCCGAAATCGGACAACAAAATTTTTAGCGAAAATCGAAAAAAATCGTGATGTAACCCCTTTCCATTTTTTCGAAAATCGGGTCGAAAATGAGTTGTTCGATATCGAAAAACTAGCGATGCAGTTCGAAGGACATCGGTGTCCTGATTCCGAAAATGCACGGCGTTGCCAGATCGGACCAGAAATGCGCTTTGTACAGCGTATATCTCGGCCGTTTGTGGCCCGATCTGGCAACGCCGCACATTTTCGGAATCAGCGCCTTGATATTAGTCGAACTGCATCAAAAGTTTTGCGAAATCGGACAACAAAATTTTTAGCGAAAATCGAAAAAAATCGTGATGTAACCCCTTTCCATTTTTTCGAAAATCGGGTCGAAAATGAGTTGTTCGATATCGAAAAACTAGCGATGCAGTTCGAAGGACATCGGTGTCCTGATTCCGAAAATGCACGGCGTTGCCAGATCGGACCAAAATTGCGCTTTGTACAGCGTATAGCTCGGCCGTTTGTGGCCCGATCTGGCAACGCCGCACATTTTCGGAATCAGCGCCTCGATATTAGTCGAACTGCATCAAAAGTTTTGCGAAATCGGACAACAAAATTTTTAGCGAAAATCGAAAAAAATCGTGATGTAACCCCTTTCCATTTTTTCGAAAATCGGGTCGAAAATGAGTTGTTCGATATCGAAAAACTAGCGATGCAGTTCGAAGGACATCGGTGTCCTGATTCCGAAAATGCACGGCGTTGCCAGATCGGACCAAAATTGCGCTTTGTACAGCGTATAGCTCGGCCGTTTGTGGCCCGATCTGGCAACGCCGCACATTTTCGGAATCAGCGCCTCGATATTAGTCGAACTGCATCCTAATTTTTCCGAAATCGGACAACAAAATTTTTAGCGAAAATCGAAAAAAATCTTGATGTAACCCCTTTCCATTTTTTCGAAAATCGGGTCGAAAATGAGTTGTTCGATATCGAAAAACTAGCGATGCAGTTCGAAGGACATCGGTGTCCTGATTCCGAAAATGCACGGCGTTGCCAGATCGGACCAAAATTGCGCTTTGTACAGCGTATAGCTCGGCCGTTTGTGGCCCGATCTGGCAACGCCGCACATTTTCGGAATCAGCGCCTCGATATTAGTCGAACTGCATCCTAATTTTTCCGAAATCGGACAACAAAATTTTTAGCGAAAATCGAAAAAAATCGTGATGTAACCCCTTTCCATTTTTTCGAAAATCGGGTCGAAAATGAGTTGTTCGATATCGAAAAACTAGCGATGCAGTTCGAAGGACATCGGTGTCCTGATTCCGAAAATGCACGGCGTTGCCAGATCGGACCAAAATTGCGCTTTGTACAGCGTATAGCTCGGCCGTTTGTGGCCCGATCTGGCAACGCCGCACATTTTCGGAATCAGCGCCTCGATATTAGTCGAACTGCATCCTAATTTTTCCGAAATCGGACAACAAAATTTTTAGCGAAAATCGAAAAAAATCGTGATGTAACCCCTTTCCATTTTTTCGAAAATCGGGTCGAAAATGAGTTGTTCGATATCGAAAAACTAGCGATGCAGTTCGAAGGACATCGGTGTCCTGATTCCGAAAATGCACGGCGTTGCCAGATCGGACCAAAATTGCGCTTTGTACAGCGTATATCTCGGCCGTTTGTGGCCCGATCTGGCAACGCCGCACATTTTCGGAATCAGCGCCTCGATATTAGTCGAACTGCATCAAAAGTTTTGCGAAATCGGACAACAAAATTTTTAGCGAAAATCGAAAAAAATCGTGATGTAACCCCTTTCCATTTTTTCGAAAATCGGGTCGAAAATGAGTTGTTCGATATCGAAAAACTAGCGATGCAGTTCGAAGGACATCGGTGTCCTGATTCCGAAAATGCACGGCGTTGCCAGATCGGACCAAAATTGCGCTTTGTACAGCGTATAGCTCGGCCGTTTGTGGCCCGATCTGGCAACGCCGCACATTTTCGGAATCAGCGCCTCGATATTAGTCGAACTGCATCCTAATTTTTCCGAAATCGGACAACAAAATTTTTAGCGAAAATCGAAAAAAATCGTGATGTAACCCCTTTCCATTTTTTCGAAAATCGGGTCGAAAATGAGTTGTTCGATATCGAAAAACTAGCGATGCAGTTCGAAGGACATCGGTGTCCTGATTCCGAAAATGCACGGCGTTGCCAGATCGGACCAAAATTGCGCTTTGTACAGCGTATATCTCGGCCGTTTGTGGCCCGATCTGGCAACGCCGCACATTTTCGGAATCAGCGCCTCGATATTAGTCGAACTGCATCCTAATTTTTCCGAAATCGGACAACAAAATTTTTAGCGAAAATCGAAAAAAAATCGTGATGTAACCCCTTTCCATTTTTTCGAAAATCGGGTCGAAAATGAGTTGTTCGATATCGAAAAACTAGCGATGCAGTTCGAAGGACATCGGTGTCCTGATTCCGAAAATGCACGGCGTTGCCAGATCGGACCAAAATTGCGCTTTGTACAGCGTATAGCTCGGCCGTTTGTGGCCCGATCTGGCAACGCCGCACATTTTCGGAATCAGCGCCTCGATATTAGTCGAACTGCATCCTAATTTTTCCGAAATCGGACAACAAAATTTTTAGCGAAAATCGAAAAAAATCGTGATGTAACCCCTTTCCATTTTTTCGAAAATCGGGTCGAAAATGAGTTGTTCGATATCGAAAAACTAGCGATGCAGTTCGAAGGACATCGGTGTCCTGATTCCGAAAATGCACGGCGTTGCCAGATCGGACCAAAATTGCGCTTTGTACAGCGTATATCTCGGCCGTTTGTGGCCCGATCTGGCAACGCCGCACATTTTCGGAATCAGCGCCTCGATATTAGTCGAACTGCATCAAAAGTTTTGCGAAATCGGACAACAAAATTTTTAGCGAAAATCGAAAAAAATCGTGATGTAACCCCTTTCCATTTTTTCGAAAATCGGGTCGAAAATGAGTTGTTCGATATCGAAAAACTAGCGATGCAGTTCGAAGGACATCGGTGTCCTGATTCCGAAAATGCACGGCGTTGCCAGATCGGACCAAAATTGCGCTTTGTACAGCGTATAGCTCGGCCGTTTGTGGCCCGATCTGGCAACGCCGCACATTTTCGGAATCAGCGCCTCGATATTAGTCGAACTGCATCCTAATTTTTCCGAAATCGGACAACAAAATTTTTTAGCGAAAATCGAAAAAAATCGTGATGTAACCCCTTTCCATTTTTTCGAAAATCGGGTCGAAAATGAGTTGTTCGATATCGAAAAACTAGCGATGCAGTTCGAAGGACATCGGTGTCCTGATTCCGAAAATGCACGGCGTTGCCAGATCGGACCAAAATTGCGCTTTGTACAGCGTATAGCTCGGCCGTTTGTGGCCCGATCTGGCAACGCCGCACATTTTCGGAATCAGCGCCTCGATATTAGTCGAACTGCATCAAAAGTTTTGCGAAATCGGACAACAAAATTTTTAGCGAAAATCGAAAAAAATCGTGATGTAACCCCTTTCCATTTTTTCGAAAATCGGGTCGAAAATGAGTTGTTCGATATCGAAAAACTAGCGATGCAGTTCGAAGGACATCGGTGTCCTGATTCCGAAAATGCACGGCGTTGCCAGATCGGACCAAAATTGCGCTTTGTACAGCGTATAGCTCGGCCGTTTGTGGCCCGATCTGGCAACGCCGCACATTTTCGGAATCAGCGCCTCGATATTAGTCGAACTGCATCCTAATTTTTCCGAAATCGGACAACAAAATTTTTAGCGAAAATCGAAAAAAATCGTGATGTAACCCCTTTCCATTTTTTCGAAAATCGGGTCGAAAATGAGTTGTTCGATATCGAAAAACTAGCGATGCAGTTCGAAGGACATCGGTGTCCTGATTCCGAAAATGCACGGCGTTGCCAGATCGGACCAAAATTGCGCTTTGTACAGCGTATAGCTCGGCCGTTTGTGGCCCGATCTGGCAACGCCGCACATTTTCGGAATCAGCGCCTCGATATTAGTCGAACTGCATCCTAATTTTTCCGAAATCGGACAACAAAATTTTTAGCGAAAATCGAAAAAAATCGTGATGTAACCCCTTTCCATTTTTTCGAAAATCGGGTCGAAAATGAGTTGTTCGATATCGAAAAACTAGCGATGCAGTTCGAAGGACATCGGTGTCCTGATTCCGAAAATGCACGGCGTTGCCAGATCGGACCAAAATTGCGCTTTGTACAGCGTATAGCTCGGCCGTTTGTGGCCCGATCTGGCAACGCCGCACATTTTCGGAATCAGCGCCTCGATATTAGTCGAACTGCATCAAAAGTTTTGCGAAATCGGACAACAAAATTTTTAGCGAAAATCGAAAAAAATCGTGATGTAACCCCTTTCCATTTTTTCGAAAATCGGGTCGAAAATGAGTTGTTCGATATCGAAAAACTAGCGATGCAGTTCGAAGGACATCGGTGTCCTGATTCCGAAAATGCACGGCGTTGCCAGATCGGACCAAAATTGCGCTTTGTACAGCGTATAGCTCGGCCGTTTGTGGCCCGATCTGGCAACGCCGCACATTTTCGGAATCAGCGCCTCGATATTAGTCGAACTGCATCCTAATTTTTCCGAAATCGGACAACAAAATTTTTAGCGAAAATCGAAAAAAATCGTGATGTAACCCCTTTCCATTTTTTCGAAAATCGGGTCGAAAATGAGTTGTTCGATATCGAAAAACTAGCGATGCAGTTCGAAGGACATCGGTGTCCTGATTCCGAAAATGCACGGCGTTGCCAGATCGGACCAAAATTGCGCTTTGTACAGCGTATAGCTCGGCCGTTTGTGGCCCGATCTGGCAACGCCGCACATTTTCGGAATCAGCGCCTCGATATTAGTCGAACTGCATCCTAATTTTTCCGAAATCGGACAACAAAATTTTTAGCGAAAATCGAAAAAAATCGTGATGTAACCCCTTTCCATTTTTTCGAAAATCGGGTCGAAAATGAGTTGTTCGATATCGAAAAACTAGCGATGCAGTTCGAAGGACATCGGTGTCCTGATTCCGAAAATGCACGGCGTTGCCAGATCGGACCAAAATTGCGCTTTGTACAGCGTATATCTCGGCCGTTTGTGGCCCGATCTGGCAACGCCGCACATTTTCGGAATCAGCGCCTTGATATTAGTCGAACTGCATCAAAAGATTTGCGAAATCGGACAACATTTTTAGCGAAAATCGAAAAAAATCGTGATGCGCTTTGTACAGCGTATATCTCGGTCATTTGTGGCCCGATCTGGCAACGCCGTGCATCTTGGCCAAATGGCGGCCCTTGAATAAAACACACAGAAAATATTCTTATTTATTGCATAAACTACAAGTGGTAAACTATAATATACTTTAATTATAGTCAGGATTCTGGAAGTACTATAGTTGAAGGTTGACCTCGGTTGGGCAATGATCATGCAGCGTTGGTTAACTTTAATCGATGCATCCCTCAACACCTTGTTCACCTGCGGAGTAAGCCCTATTAGCTTCAAGCGATATTTTTTTGATTCGATGTTAAGAGATATTTACCCATCCGAAATAAACCGTGTAGGACTGTGTATAAGACATCTCAGGTGTTTCATGTTAGCTGTTCACCCAGCCGAAACTTTAGAGTTTTCCTGGTAGTTCTCCAAAAAGATCTTGTTTAGGATATGGGCCAAAAGGGTTGCCAAAACTCATCAGAATCTGGGTGTGGTTGCACAGCATGTTGATGCAACAAGTGTTTCGGAACATGATGTACCAAATGTTTCTTAAAACATGCTTCGGCAACAAGTTTCTGCAACAGATGTTTTGATGCAAGTGTTTCTGCAACATTGATGATCGTAGTTTCCAGCACACTCATTTCGAAGCTTTGCAACACTATTTCAATACACGGATTGAACTCCACAAGCCAGCTTCGGGTGCGTCCTGTGACGATGATCGTCGGTTGCCATTAAAATGGGATGGGAGATTGAAACAGATTGGTCTAAAACACCGCCTAATTCAGGATCACTTTGGACTTCTGGTCAGAACTTAGATCTTGAGGCATATCCTTGTTAAAAGCAGAAACAGAGAACATAATAATTCGGCAACAAGAAAATCTATTTCAATCCAGACTTACGTAGCTTTCCAATCATTGTTGGAAATTGTTAAGGTTTTTGCACCACGGCAGCAGCGGGATCAGAAACTGTCGAAGGAGTCCTACCGGTTTTCCAGTCACCGAACATGCGATTGTCTGACGATTGAGCCTGTTGCGTAAGATTCGTTGCGCTTTCTTGTTAACACGTCGGGGACACCAGTTCCTTGCTTTTGATTACTTGCAGGCTAAGAATCCTTGTCTAATCTTAGAAAAGCTCGTATTTTGACACCGAATGCGCAGATTGCCCATATTGGAAAGCGAATAATCTGCGTGATTCGACTTTTCAGCAGTCCTAGTGATGGTACGCTTTCCAGTACACACCTTTGCGTGATTTAGAGATGGAATATGATCGATATTTCTGTAGATCGATAGTTCGATGATTTTAAGAGAAAAAAACATCAAAATATCGATACATCCTCAATGTTTGTCCAGCTCTAGTGTGCTTTGCATGACCTAATGTAAACAAAAGCTAAATTGATCATTTAAAGGACTACAAATTAAACAATTTAAGACGAATTATGGCATTCCAGGAGACATGGTTGGTTGTGTTTTGTTACCACTACATTCAGTTATCAAAGGGAAGATTGAATACTCCAACGGCGTAATCAGAAATAAACTTCGTAGACAAACGTCGAAACATCCTAGCTGGAAGCAGAAATGGTGAAAAGTAAATTCGATAAGTAAATCTATTTTCAACAATACTTACATAGCTTTCCAGACATCGTGGAAGAGGCTTTTGCACCACAACGCATCGCGTTGGTACTGCCTGCGACTGGCGCGGAAGTCAAAGTGGTCCTAGTGGTTCTCCAGTTGCGTGGGATTCTTTCCATGTTTCCATGTCAGCACGTTGAAGGCCCCAGTTCCTTGCCTTTGCTTACCTGCAAGCGGATAATTCTCGTTTTCATTTTTGGAAAGGCTCGCATTTTCGGCTCCTAGTGCGCACATGGCGTGTGTTGGAAAACGAATAAAGTGTGCTGAGTGTGCTGCCCTAGTGATCTTACGCTTTCCAACACACTCATGCTTCACAACATTGAATGTAAACCGTGGCTAAGATTCAAATTTTAAATAGCCCTAAATTAACCAATTCAAGCCGGATTATGGAGTTTTATTTGTTAATGATAGTACTTACAAAAGTGAGACGACGAATGTGTCAAATCTACCGATAGGGAGATTATTAGCCATGATATGTCTCATGATCCTACTGGAATTGGGCTTACTTAGTTTGCTTTGGGCCAAAACAAAGTTGGGTTTGGTTCATACTCACCAAAAAATACTTCCTACTGAAGTTCTTCATCCAAAACGAAAGAAATTTCATCTCTAATAAGTCCTCCGTTTCCAGTTACTCTTAACTGTTCAATATTTGGATAGCCTCCAAGCAGCTGGCCATGTAATCCATTATCTTTGAATGCGTATCTGGAAAGTGTCTGGCTGGAATCGAAAAGGAACTGCAGAGTGGCCCAGAAGCAGGCAGGAACTACGTGAGAAGTCGCGAGGATCCCGGTGGCCGCGAAGAAGCCTGGCAAATGTTGAGCCTTTATTGCCTGTGAAATTAGTATTTATGAGTGGAGCGGAAGTCGAATAGGCGTCCTGGGAGGCCGGGAGACGGGAGTCCGGATATTAGACATGATTAAGGCACCTGAAACATTTGCAATAAAATTGAATTATGACTTTTAATATTGGCGAAACATAAAAAAACAAGAAATAGAAAGAGGAAAATATAGAGAAGGAGAAAGGAAACATGATAAAATAAAACAGCCACCACCAATCGCTGAAAATTCGCAGAAATTGTGTGAAAGTGAGTGGGGGAGTGAGGCCTGTGCCATCTCAAAAGGGGCTTATTGCCAATTACAATTTACTTTAATGGCCAAGGCTAATGTCTCGAAAGCCGGGAAATAGCGAACAGTAACTGGCCGGACCTGTTCCCAGCCGGGCCATGTGGCAATTAATTTGCATTTTCAAATTGCAAAACGGTCCGCCAGTGCCCTGGCCCGTTCCTCTACCCGTTCCTGTCCCAAAATCGAACAGATTGCAATAATTACAAGGACACACAGTAGTCCATAGCCCGAAGGATGAGGGACTCATGGCAAGGAAGGGTTAACGGGCAATCAACTGGGACGCGGCAGAAACGCCATGCAGCTTGCATTCCTAATGAACTCAAGGGGTTAAGGCAACAAATTAATGAAAATAAATTGTTATTTTCCCGGCTACAAAGCGGCTAAGTATCCTTGCGGCGAAAAAAAGCAAAAACGCGGAATACCTTAAAATTTCATTCCCGAAAATTTAAATAAATCAAACCACAAGCCGATTAATAGGGGTGAGATGGGGATCCGCGGGGGTGGTGGTTGCGGACGGGCAGGCCAAGTAATTTCCATAATTAATTTCTTTGCACTTTTTTCTATTTTTTCTTCGGTTAGCGTGGCGCATTTTTTCCTTTTCCTACTGGGGTCCCATCATTTATAATCAATTTCTTATCCATGTGGAAAAAAATGTGAAGCATCAAGAAGGATAAATAGGAAAAAAATTAAAAGAAACACCACCAAATAAAATCTCAAGAGTCGGCAGGAAGTGAACATCAAAACTGGAAAAAATTTGTGTTCAAAAATGAGAGGATATGGTGGACATTTTCATACACTTTCTATTTAATTTTTCTTTCTAGATAATAATAAGGGAAAATTTTAGGCTCTACTAATAAATTGAATAGGATTTTAATCACAAAAATGTACATCAGATTTTGTTTTAGACTTTCTGTTGTGGTTTTCGTCACCAATTTTTTGTTTTAAGTTAAAAAATACTATTTATTAATTCGAATATAGTCTTATTCGAATTCCCATTCGAAAACTATTAAAAAATGTAATCAAAGATCTATCAGATTTCAAGATCTACAATTTCCTTTAAAAATGTATATGTTTTCGTCACCAATTCATCAAAGTTTCAATCAAAAAGATATATTAATAATATCCAATATCCTTTCTTCACAATCTTTAGATTGAATCGTGTGAATTCCAACAATTATATCTCTTTCGATAAAAGGATATCATCCTATATCTATCCCTAAGATATACGGAAATGATTCTAGAGTCCTTTCGAAACCTGACTATCCCCCTAGGTTAGGGCATTTAAAATTTAAAAATCCCCCAGTAGTAGTAGATCATTCCTTATCGAAAAGCATCATTGGGTGGCTGACACTCCACCAGCTAAGCTATCCGAAGCCCCTAGTCGCCTTCGTGTCCCATTTGTTTCAGGGCGGGCGTCAAGAAATCACGCTTTAATTAACCGCAATTATATGCGGAGTCGCTCTTGCGGCCACTCCCCAGGAACCCAAAACGAGGCGAAAATATAACCTAAGACCCCTGAAGGCCCGTACTTATCCGGCCAAGATGGGACGGCAGTCAATAAACCAAATGGCCGGCGGTGGCGGCTAAAAAAATCAAGTCAAATTACGTGCTTATGAACGGGAAAATGTCGAAATGATTTACCGTGCATAATCGCCAAGGATCCCGCCCTTTTTCAGCTCCATTTTTTTCCCTCTGCCTTCTTGGCCACATCTTGAGTAAACCGAGCCAAGCCAAGCCGAGAAAAAAAAAACCAAAAAGGACGAATTAAAAGTAAAATGCTGGGGGGGAAAAAAAAATTAAAATTTCATTTGGCCAAGGACATGGTCCAGGGGGGGTTTATTTGGCTTGGCTTTGCTTTGCTTTTCTTTTGCTTTTTCCGCTTTTCCAGCCCGCTTTTCCTGCTCCTGCCCCTGCCCCCCCTCCAGCCACGCCTTTATTTGTTTGCTTGTTTCGGCTGTCTGTCTGTTTTCTTGCTTGGTTTCATTGTTGTTTGTTTGTTTGTTTGTTTGTTTACTTAATACCCCTCAGCTGGGGATACTCTAGCGGAGGGAAAAGGCGAGTCCTTGCTGCCGGGTCCTTGGCCAAATCCAAACGAAAACAATTCCTTGTCCTTTTCCCGATTTCATTGATGTAAATTTAATTTATGGCTATTTGCTTTGGCTGACCCGCGTAATTTATTTGCCATGATTTAGGGCTATAGATATTGGGTGTTTTGCAGGATCTTATTTTTAAGGATATGCATTTCAAGTTATACTATTATGTGTGATTATTATGCTGGATTAATAGATGAAAGAAAATACATTTTGATTAGACAACATATTAGCTTCCTTAAGCTGGAAATAAATCGCGGGGAAGAGCTTAAGAGCGGGAAGGGGACCACCTACCACCCACCACCACCACCCCACCTGCCAGGTGATTAATGCGTCTCGCCCCCTCTCTTTCCGACCATCTATGCCCGCTCCGCTCGCACTGCTGTCAGCAGGTGCATTTAATTGCGCGAATTCCGCGAGCTCCACTAATTGGCCCCTAACACATGGCCATAAGCGGTCTCGGCCATAAATTCATAAATTTCAAGTCGAATTGTCTCAGGCGGCGCCCAGGACTCTGGCTCATTAATGTGACTTTGGCTCATTACAATAATTATGGTTAATTTATGACGTCATTAATTTAAAGTATACATGTGTGGCATGTTGGGGTGCGGCGGCAATTAGAAAGGGTACTGCCGAAGGGGTTGGCCAGTGACCAGAAATAGTTCTCTCTAGGATATCCCAGGACATCAGAACCAGGACAGACATAAACAAGTCGTTATTGAGTTAATTTCCGGTTTTGGTTTAAATGCCAACTTTTAGACTTTTCTGCTCATCATCAGAACTTATCAAAATATGGAAATCACAGACAGACAGCCACACACACACACTCGCACACACTTGAGCAGAAAAGGATATGAAGGGTCTTAATTAGCTTTGGCGTGTGAATTGTTTAACATTTTTGGGAGCACACGGCGTATACACGATGCTTTTTATGATTTTCACACTTCTGCCAAACGGCAGCCGTACGAAAATTTAATTACCAGACAATGTCGGTGGCTCAAGTGGTGGCCGGGAGGGGCGGGGGGAGAGAGGGGAAAAGGACACTGAGGGGTCGACCACTTGGCGTGCAAATTACGCATGTAACAGCAGCCCAGCCACTTGATTGGCGCTTTCAAGGGTCACACTCGTTCTCGCCTCGTTTCGTTTGGCTTGAGAGGCGGGCGTGTTGGAGGGAGTGGGTGTGGCAAAGAGGCGGCCGAGGGCGGAGGGTGTGGCACTTGAATTTCACCCAAACAGGCCAAGAATGTAGAACGCCTGCCGGTCGAGTTGGCTAATGAAGTACATACATTTTCCAAGGATGTTGGAAGTTGTTGCTGGGAAGCTTCAATTATATTATTATTTAAAATTTATAAGGACAAAAAATTAAGATTTAAAAAAGCCTTAAAAGTGTCTCATTTAATTCTCTTTTAAATTTAAAAGATAGCTTTTTAAAAGTTAGCTTAAAATATGAGACTTCCCCTTAAGATTCCCCTTAAGATCTCAACAATTTATGACTAAAAGTAAGATTAATTATGTTTTTTTATAAAATATAATGATAAATAAAAGAAAGATTATAGATTAAGTGATCCAAAACTAGTCTAGTATTATTTATTTTTAATAAAAAGTTGTAGAAATTGAATCAAGACCATACTTATGTTGAGGTTGAGAGACCTACTCTGGGCATCAGTTATAAGGAAGGGTATTCAGAATCCCATGTATTACCCCCCAAAAATCCATCTACCATGTATGTATTACCTTTTTCCGGATCCCAACGTCCTGTCAGATGCACTGAATCCGGTGGCTGCGAATGTAATTGTGAGTGCCTCAAATACGAATAGAAATGTGTACAAATATTCATACGCGGGCCACATTTGCGGTCGTCGCATTAACAAAACTCATTATGGTGTTGCCACCGCCCACCGCCCACCGCCCAGCAACCACTGCCACCACCACCCCCTTCCTGCTGGCACGCCACGGATGTGGTTGTGTTCAGAGGCGCCGTGCGGCAAGAAGGGGGCATTTTACACCTTTCTGCGCCTTTGTCAACATTTTAATGACAGCAATTCAAACATTCCCCGAATCTCGACGGGATGCTGATTGCCCTCGTGATACCTGAGCATTGTCTGAGCTCCTGTACCGGCTCCTGATGAAGGACATTCCATCCATCCATCCATCCCCTGGCTCCCTTCGAGAGCTTGCACCAGATAAGTGGCATATTTAATTTGTTGCCCCGCCCCCCTTGCCGCCGAGGACCTTTTCTGCTTTTTATTGCTGCCACATTTATCTGTTATCTTTTTATGTTGCAAGTTTGTACTAAATGTGGCAAGTCCTTTCGGGAGACATTATAATAATATCTGGCTTTTCTGACAGACGCTCTCGAGGGGAGCAGCGAGGAACCAATTCGCAAATATTCAAGTTAAAATTATAGGTGAGATAGTAGAGAAAATTTTAGTATAGCTCGAGAGTTCTTTAATAAATTAATTAAAAATAAATATTTATTTAAAAAAAAAGAAGTAAAGAAGTTGTGCAGCTAATCAATCCAACGCCACACTGCAATTATTTGAATTGCAATTATATGAACATAAAATTAGTACAAAATAAGAAACAAGGATAACAAAAAATAAAAAATATAAATTGTGTTAAGAAACTGGGAGGAAGCGTCCAGTCTGAATGGGTTGGACCCCAGTGGGACTTGAACAAAGACATCGATTCCCTTTAAGATCCAACTTGTGAGAAGAAAATCTCAAAGAAAAGTTGAGCTGTGACTATCTATTGAATCGTCTTCATATTAGATTCGAGGATTAAAATATTAAAATAATAAGTTTAAAAGGAAAAAAATAGTTATCAGAGACCAGAGGGAAGCAACTACGCAAAGCAGGAATTGTACCAAAGTTTGAATAAAAATAATTTTTAAAAACAATATAAGGAAATCAGGTTAGACAACTTCGAGACCTGCACAAACACAGCCAAAGGCTTGATTCTTTAATCTAACAAATATTAATAAAAAAAAATGAGATAATACGGGAACAGATGGCACATCACTTAAATGAAAAGAAAAAAGGTTCCATGGTAAAAAATAAATATTTTTATGAAAATAAAATAAATAAAATCAGGTCCAACGCATGCCGAATGCTCTTACTGGTTATATAATACGGTAGAGCCCAATCATAATAATTGAAAACAAATTAAATAAGAAAATAAGTGATTAAATAAAAATAAAAATGGGAAAATTATTTAAAAAAAGAAAATCTTTAAATAATGAGAAGCTAGATGTGGCTGGTTCAGCGCCCCACCGGGTTCTGATGGAAATTACATCCGCTTGCTACTAAATAACTTCGTGACGAGGCAAAACGTCCTAACGCTTTTAAGCCAAATGGCGTTATGTGGTTAAATGTGATTTAAGCTCTTTTGCGGGCAAGGCCACACTTTTTTTGTTACATTTTCAAAAAGCAATTACCTACTTAATGTAAAAAATTCACTTCAAAGATAATTAGATCGTAATTGGTAGGAAGAAAGTGCTTTAAAAGATTCTATTTTGGCAATATCCTCCTCTTCCCATGGCTATTGTCAAAGTTTTTAGACCAAAATAGCCATTACTTTTCCAATAGTTGTCCGATCGACAAATGGTATACATTTCTGACCTTGAATCTTTGGCTACTTTTGTATTTCATCAAAGTCTGGAAATGGAAAATGTAACCCAATTTTTGAAAATTTTTCAATGGCTTTCATCATGACTTTTGGCCAATATTTTTAAAAAATTTCTTCATTTATTTTACTAATTTTTTAATCAGTCCGATTTGTAAAACAACAATCAGTTTCCTGATTTGTAAATGGTATTTCGTTTTAAAATCGAATGCCAAATGGCTACATTGTTGGCTAAAAAGTGGGTGAAAAGTTACCATTTTCATAGATGCCAGCCAACATGGCCCTTTTTTTTAATGCCTTACTAGTTATAACTGGTATTCCTTATCCATATCGACTAAAAAATTACCAAGATATTCGCCATCAGAAGTGAAGAAAACTTGGTTCTTTAGATCATTCTTTAATTGCAAAAAAATTAAGGAAAAAAGGACTTGTTTAAAATGTCTAACATTTAATATTGCCTACTTTTTAGGGCTACTCTCCTCCGCATTGCTATATTTTTTTAAACTTTGATTTCTTTTAGGAACAACCATATATTGTTATAAAAAATACAAAATTAATAATTTCCATTTTCAGCTTTTGAATCAAAAACTAAGAATTCTCAAGGATTGCCAGGACTGTCACGCACAATAGCAACGGAACGGAAGTGAGACGAAAGGAAGCCGTTGAGTTTGTCGTTTAATTTAATTTCAAATGCGTCGCATTGGAGAAGCTGTCACTTGACAACTGCCTGACAGTGGCTCCCATGTCCCGTAACCCCAGAACCCCAATGTTCCGGCACCATTTACCCCAGCCACCGGGGAGGAGGTCTCCTGGCGGAGACAACTTCATATGCGATTCCGGGGTCCGTGTGCGATGTCAAAAGGAATTTAAATAATGACAAACGATGCAGAGTCCGAGGACAAGACGGCAGAAAAAAGCGGGAATAAAAGAAGGAATACTAGGAATATGAGTGGAGAAACCGCAGGCTAGGCAGATAAGCGGGCCGGGCTGTTGAAAATTCTAATGTTGCCACATTTGCATGCGTGGAGGATCACGTAGCACGTGGCAGATTGCACTGGGCCTAAGGGTAAGCGCAGGACGAGCCCAGGACACGCCAAGACGCAGGGCAGGACTTTAGCTATTTTTCATATTATTACGATTTAGTTTGCTGCTCATGTTTGTCTATTTTTTTCCCTCCGACTTTTGATTTATGGTCCTGGAGAAAAAAACAAGAGCATGGAGGAGGAGAGAACCCACCCACTTGGTTAGTTTTTAATAGAAAAATAAAGGCAAAATGAAATTTATGACGGAAGTGATAAGGATACGCACACAAGCACAGACACAGAAACATGCACGCATCAAGGATATTCCATAACCGGTCCAGAGATGGAAAAAGTTTCATTTTCCAGATGGGTTGGGGGGGAGCAAAAAATTCTATTTGCAGTTTCCGACTCGCTTTTTTTTCTGGGAGATATATTTTTGAGGCAATTTGAAATATTTTTTATGGGCCAGCGGAACGGAAACGGAAATGGCCATTGTTGGACATGAACAAACAGGAAGACAAACACAAAGCTATGCCGAGAGGATTAATGCTCACAACAAATATAACTTTATTAAAAAATAAATGAAATTTGTTTGTTTGCCATCCCGATTGTCCTTTGCCTCTGCCCCTCCCTCGGCCCGGGCATATCCTTGAATGGCTGGTATCAAAAGGATTTCACATTTGGCCGCAAAAACAAAAGCAAGCCGGAATAACTATGCCAGGAATCCCATGGTCCCAAGGACAAAAGGCCTAACTCAGCCAGGACCTCCGTCGCTTTTGGCCTCAGATAGTTGAAATTGTTGCTTGCCGAGAACCTCCTCGTCATGGAATCCAAACCCAAAGCAACAACACAACAAACAAACAAAAAAAAGTGGAAGAAGGGGGTGGAGAGTACAAGGATGCCCGAGAGATAAGCAGACAGGACATACAGGACACACATGAGCGCCTTGGAGGGCGGTAAGCGGAAAGCGGAAGCGGAAATGCCTGCTGGACATCGGCTGCAGTCGAGATTGGCCAAAAGGCGTAAACGGAATTAATTGAATTGAATAATTACACAAAGGCAGAGGGATTGCCGAGTCCGCGAGTCCTTCAGTGGAAAGCCAGATACTCTATTTGGAATAATAAGGAGCTTTTTAGGAATAATTGTAGATCATGTTGCAGGAACTTGCTTTTTAAGGATATTAGTTTCTGATTTTAGGAATCAAATAATAAAAAAATGAATGAAATAAATTGTAAGAATTTGTCAAAGGACATCCTCATCAAAGAGCATTAACAGAGACATGATAGCAGGGATTCTAAAGTTCGTCCTGCGTATCCTGTCCCCCAAACGCCCTTGTTGTTGTTGTGTTAAATGGGTAATTTGTTGTGTTTGTGTGCTTGTGCATGTTGTTGTTGTTAGTTACAGCTGCCACAAAATGTGTCCTGCCCACTCACTCCATCCTGGCCATCCCAACGAAGGGTTACTGCGGCAAGTGTCCGGCAAGGCTGTCAAGGACATTTGTCATAATTTACTTACACATGTACGTGCACACCCGGCGATTTGCTGCATTTGTGTGAGTAATAGAGGCCAGGATGGCAGGACGATGGGGAGGGTGGCAGGGTGGTTGGACGGCAGGAGCGCAGGATGTGTGCGTGATTTGTGTCCATTGGACATTGGAAGCAAATCGTCCTTGGTCGTCCTTATTGGGCCTAAAACACACACACCTGTGGCACTTGCCGAGGCCCGCCAAGGCGTCACTGGCACCCGCAATCCATTAATTGAGTTGCCACCAATCGGAGGCGGCCAAAAGGATAACGACGACCTAACCCACCCAAACAGAATCCTTTTCCACTTGCAAGCTAATTACATTCAAATCTCAACCGAAATGGCAATAAAAATAATAACGCGACAGACCAGAGGTGTCCTTTATTCCTTTCCCGCCCCAACCCCCCCTCAGTTTCAGTCTCCAAATGATGTTGAACTTTTATTAATTCGATTTTTATCGTCCTCCTGGGAGCCATTGTGCGGCATTTCACGAATCTCTCTGGCATCTCTGCTCTGCATATTTCCGCAGGACTCACTTCTCACCCTTCTAACTGGGAGATCCTGTTCCCCGTTCAAGCTCCTGCCATTGGTATCCTGACTCACCTAAGCGCGTAAATCTCGTGCGTCTTTATTTCTTCATTAATTTAAGCGGCTCCGCTCGACTGGCACACTTCAGCCTTGCCTCAGATTGCCGCCGGCAGATTATTCGTACTTAGCATACCCTCTAATTTTAATTAGGGGGTATACCCGTTTTCTACACCTTTATAGACGAAGAAGACAAGAGGTGGGTCTTGAAAGGGGAATACTTTGAAAAAGTATGTCTAGTTTCAAGGCGAAAAGTATTTTAATCTTTTATTAAATTTATTTAAAATCTTTAAGGTTTTAATATTTAAAAAATAAAATAAAAAATATTAATACTATTTAAATTATTAAAAAATACATTTTAAAAAGAAAGCAAGAGCTTCCTCCAGGATATACGCTCTTCGTTGCAGTCCACCTTTTGGATTAAAAAAGGGTTAAGGGTTGCCTTGGGCTAGAGGCCGGTGCTGGGGGAGAAGGGAGGTCCTGTTAACCCCTTTTTAGCTGTGGCAATTTAGACAGTCGTCCTGCCAGGAGCCAGGAGCCGTGAGCCAGGAGCTGAGCCTTGGAAATCTAATTAAAACAACAACCACCGAATTTTTGTCTTTCGAGAGCGCGCCAATGTCTAAAGCTTTATAAATGTTTTGATTGCATTAAAGGGCTGCCAAGCGAGACAAGGATATGCCAAAGGATAAAGGAGTTGGATGGTGGCAAAGAGGGAAGGAGTGGAGGGGGAGGGGGGACAAGGTCCTGTCTGTTTTTAATTGTTGGAAATCAGATAAGCCATAAATTCGATAGGGGCATCGAATTCGGTTCATTGCATCCAGCAGGAGCTCCTCTCCACCAATTCCAACAAGGGGAGGGAGGCGTGGCAACAAGTTCATAAAGGACCTCAAGTGTCTGTGTATTGGGGAGCCTTAGTCCATTATTTCAGCTCGATTAAATCGTCTTACGGCTCAACGAGCTTTGTCTTAATATTATGTAGATGTCTAGATAGCCCGACGTTCCAGGACGAAGGAGACTGTGAGTCGTCGAGCCGTATCCTTGTGCTCAAGTCCATTTCTCCTCATAATCCTGGGCCACATCATAAGCACATCCTTATGCAAATCTCAGCATCCTTCGTGTGTGCTCTCCTGTGTTGTGTTTTGTTTGCTGCTTGATAAACAAAAAGTAATTTACTACGGGAGTCCTTGGTCCTTGGTCCTGTGTACCGTGTCCTGGGCCCTAACGGCCGGCCGGCATCTTTCGTGCAACGTGTTGCGCCTTGTGAGAAGACAGACTCTGCTCCTCTGCCGCAGACAGGACTTCGGAGATGAACAATGCCCTGGCGGGGACGATAAAGACGGGCAGTCAGTCCTGCAAGTCCTGCCGGCTCATCGTCACCGTCACACATGTGACGCCCAAGTGACAAATACTCCTCCTGCTGGCTCCTGTTCCTCTGCCTGCTCCTTGATGTGTTTATTTGCTTGATTCCCTTGCGCGTAAGTGTGTGTGTTTGTGTGTCAGGAACAGAGTTATATCCTTGCACCAACTGACTTTTGTTCCTTATCCTTGTAGTTATCCTTTACTCTTTTTTTATTTTTTGTAAAAAATGCCAAATGCACTCTATCTCCTCTATCCTTTTATCCCTTTTATGTTTCATTCCCGTTTTGTTTGCGTTTCATTCCAATTTTGTGGAAAAATGCAGCTTGCCTTCTCTCTCTCTCTCTCTCTCGACTATCTCTTTCGCTCTGGGCTGGCTCTGTCTCTGTCGCACTGGGCTATGGCCCTCTCACTCTAGCCGGGCAAAGCTCCTCCCATTTGCGTAGCTTTGTCGCCACTTTTAGGGATTTTTATGACACTACGTGGGCGGGTCTACGAAACAGGCTCCGCCCCGACACCAGCCAGGACATCCAGCGGCCAAGTGAGGTCCTGCGAAGCTATATATATGTGTGTATATAGGGTGTAGTATATAGAGTTATGTATCAGATATGGAAGCTGGTTCATTGCTCTCACAACTGTCACCATTTTTTATTTTTTTTGCCATCCGACTTGAAAACTAACAGAGTTACTTGGCTTTAAAGTTGATTCTGATCTAGGATGTCCTTGTTTCTTCATTTTTTTTTTTATTAAATTGTTAAGAACAATGGAGTAAGGAGTAAGGAGTAACTCAATCAAGGACAATGGCATCCTGCAATTGTTGTTTCCTATTTTTTGGTAATTGCATTCCATTTGGCATTCGTCATTGCGAAGTCAGCTCGTTGACTGTTTAACTTGTTAATTCCGTTGTTGTTCTTGGCAGGATCTCCGGCCGAGTCCTTGGAGCAGCGCCGCTTAATGAGTGAGCAAACAGAGAGCGAGTTGTTTATATTTTTGCACTGCCTTTGCAAATCCTTTTGTCTGGCAGGCAGGCTGGCTGCCAGGCTGGCTCACTTCATTTATAATTAAGTTGTCTAATTCATTTTGGCCTTTGTTTATACTTTCGTCTTGGTCCTTTCTTTTCTCTCTTTTTTCGGAGATGTGGTTTTTTTTGTTCGTCCTTCTTGGTACAATAACTTTGTTTTCTGTTGTCCTGATTAACCGCAAAATCCACTCGCAAACACAAACAGGAAAACAAACGATTTTTAATGATTCTTATGGCATTCGAGTGGCTTTTCATGCGCCCTTCAGCAGCCAGCCAAGCCAGGACCTCCCAGCCAGGACTCGCCTTGGTTCCCTGGAGTACCAATCCCCCTTCCAATAACCTCAAGGCTCGTTCAGCCCTCCCTCAGCCCTCCTGCCTCCCTGCCAGCCGGAAACGGAAATGGAAATGGAAACGGCAACGCCATCAACTTAATTTTATTCATGCGCCCATTTTCCCAAACTCAAAAGAATATTTCCCATTCGAGATAAAACAAAGGAGCAAGTCCCGTTAAACAAAGGCGGGGAAATTTTAAAACAATACCTGATCACTGCACCAGGGCCACTTGGGTGTTAAAATAATAAATTGGCTCTCATTTTGGCTAAAAAATAAATGCATTTTTATGAAGCATAAGTCTGAAAGTTATTGCCCGAAAAAGGCAAACAAATCCTTAAGAAAGTCATGGTTATATATAATATTATATAACATATATTATATGATTCTATATGTCCTGTAGAACTAGGAATCAACTATTCTCAACTAGAAATAGTTAAAAATATATCAAATTCATGAAATTCAAATAACTAATTACGATAATAAGCTTTGTTTCTTCATTTTTAACATAGTTATTCATGTTCATTCATGTTCAATCCTGTTATTGGATAATACGATATTTTATATGATTCTATATGTTTATAAACTTGAAATAGTTTAAAAAAATATATAAAATTCATGAAATTATAATAGTTTTGAGTGATTATAAGCTTTTTTCATGAATACTTCAATTATAGCATAGTTATTCATGTTTATTCATGTTCAATCCTGTTAAGGGATAATAAGATATATTATATGATTCTATATGTTTAGTAAACTAGAAATAGTTCAAAAAATATATATAATATTTTTGAAATTATAATAGTTTTGAGTGATTATAAGCTTTTTTCATGAATACTTGAATTATAACATGTTTATTCATGTTGATGGACTCTCTTGAAGATAAACTTTGTATAAGATATATTATACGATTCTATATGTCCAGTAAATAGTTAAACAGTTTAAAAAATATATAAAATTCCATAAAATAAATTCAACCACAACATAGTTCTTCATGTTCATTCATGTTAATGCATGCTCTATATTCGTGCTCATTCCTGTTCGATATTCATTTTTGAATTCATAAACACAAAAAAACAACTTTATTTCCTAATAAGCTCAACGATATAATAGTTATTCATTTTCAAGCATGTTCATTCATGTTAATGCATGCTCCATCAAGATCATTCATGTCCAATATTAATTTTTTTACTCAAAAACACAAAGTAACAGCTTTCTTACTAGATAACCTCAACTATTCAATAGTTATTCGTGTTCATTCATGCTGATTCATGTTCATTCATGTCTATGACTCATTACTGTCTTCATAAACACAAACCAGCCTTATAGGCTTATTGAAACATCCTTAAATGCATTCCCCCATAAGGCACTACGACATAAAAGAATTATCCTCTTAAAGGGATTCGCTTAAAGCCTGGGAATGTGTCGCCTAATTTGCCATTTAGCGGCTATAAAGCCGAATTATGAAGTCTCTGTTCTGGGGACTCCCAGTTGGTTCCTTATCAGGGTGTCCCCTCCAGCGTCCAGCCCCCGACTCGCACCCGAATCCTGTTGGTCCTGGTCCTGGTCGTGGTCTCTCCATCTAATTCGCCTAATATGGCCAAATGGCACGTGGAGCGGCCCCACGTGGATGGTGTCGTGGGCGTGTCGAACTGGATTTCTTTCTGCCGCCTCGTCCTGGCATTATCCTGGCTCGGGGCCCTCATAATAGCTTTTCATTATTGTTATTATGCCGCTCCACTCGTAAAAATCTCCGTTACAACATTAACAAATGCATAAACAAAGTGCGAGGACTCGGCGGCGAGGTGTGGGAGGCAAAAGGACAGTGCCAGCGCCAGCGCCAGGATTCTCGTCCTGGCAAAATATTCAAATGAAGTCGCGCGATAAGCCGCTCCAAATCTGCGAGGAAAGAAAAAAAAAACCAAAAGTAGAAGAAGGAGAAGGAAGGAAAAAAAAAAACAAACGCCTTCGTCCTTGCTGAGGAATTTGCTTGAGAAGTGCGTGTCCTCGAGCGAGTCCTTTGTAATGGGGTGTGATTTGTTCACTTTTCCCTTCGGCCGCGCAAAAATATTTTCCTTCCTCTCCCTCTGCCACTTCCTAAGCCATAAAATTCCATTTTACAAACTGC
Organism: Drosophila monieri; assembly: GCA_035047585.1. Lineage (NCBI taxonomy): Eukaryota > Metazoa > Arthropoda > Insecta > Diptera > Drosophilidae > Drosophila > Drosophila monieri. Next base: position 3,710,695 of record JAWNPJ010000061.1, on the reverse strand, counting down.
GAATCCTTCTTGATCACTTTAAGTGGTTCACCAGCGGGGGCAGGGCGGTCGAAGGACCTTCTTTTCTTTCCAGCACCCCAACCAGTCCATCCCCCCTTCTTTTTGCTCGGCAATCATTGCAAGATACTTAAGCGGATTTGCATCTTTGTTTGCCATCCTTCCCCCCTTTTAGGTTTTTTTTTTTTTGTTTTGGTCTGGGGACAGGACTCGAACCCGAGACCATAGATCCTGGGCAAGAAGTAGCTTGTTTGTTGTCATTGTCGCGGAATTTTTTGGTTTGCTCCTGGCCTGGTGGTCTGGCGGTCTGGAGGTCTGGAACGTCTTCATCAAATCAGCAGCAAACAGACAAAGGACTTGCTCCGGCCAGGAGTTCGGCCAGGAAAAGTTCTGCGCCTGTCATTTTTATGCGAGTTCTTCAAAACTTTCCGTGTCCGCCAGACCCCACTCCTCCAGTGGCTCAAATGGCGTTTACTTAACGTTCTGTCATCCCTGTCCGTGGCCACCTCCCTCCCTCCCGTGAGCGGACAGCCGCTCGTTATTAGGTTAAGTGCCTTGTTCTGGTCCATTCCGCTTTGTTCGTTGGTCCACTCCTTTGTTGGTCCAACTTCGCGGCGATGAGGTGCGGCAGTCAATCATTAACGCCGGCAAAGGACACTAGTCATCAAGGATCTGGAAGCAGTTGCGACTTATCCTCCACATTAGCCTAATGGTTTTCCCAGCCACTAGTTCGTGGAAAAATTCCAAAGTGTTACGCAGCACATTTCATAATTCCCGCGCCATGATTAAGTCCTCCCAGAAGGATGCCAGGATGGCGAAAAAAGAGAAAAGTTTTTGGCAACTTTTGCTGCTGTTGCAGTGCTCCCAAGATGGCGGCCGCATAATTAAGTGGCTCCTGCTGGGAGTCCTTGCGCCATCCGATCCAGGGAGTCCTGAGAGTGTGAACTTTGCTGGCTGCCAGCTGGGGAGAAGTTCATAAAAAATGCGCACATTAAATCGAATGGATAGAGGCAGGATGGTGCATATATCCTTTCATCGATTAGCCATCCTACAGTCTGCCATCCTGCCAGCCTGCCAGTCTTCTAGCCTTCTAGCCTTCTAGCCTTTATCTGAATGCATTCAAAATCGAAACTAATGAAGTGAAAACGGCACTAAAACGTCTTAATATTTACACAAAACACAAAAGAGAGGGAGGGGAATCAACCTGCAAAATGGCTAAATGGCAGGACACCACACTGCCGAGCCAGGCACATAATATCCTTGTTGATTTCTTTTCAGGCGATTTACTGCCTACACATGCTGTGCCTTGTGCGTCGCTTATCTTCGGTTGGGAATCAGCAACAGGACTCGAACCAGGAGCAGGCCTATGCTACAACCAGGAGCCAGGATTCCGTGTCCTGCAGGCAGTCAGGCAGTCAGGCAGCCAGGCAGCATGCCTGATCGATAAATTTTCCATTAAAGTTATTTTTAAATGCCGCAACACAACAAGACAACACAACAGCACACACATGAGAGAGAGAAAAAAAATTGGAAGGATGTTCGGGGGGAGGATGAACGTGTGCCAGGCCGTGCCAGGATAATGCACTCGTTATGGCCCGATAAAGTTATAAACTCAGGGGGTGGGTAAAGTTCGGGTCGGTGGGGGGAATTGATTTAGTGCCTGCCAAATTAAAACACATGCAAAGGACCAAAGGACCTTGAGGGTTGCACCGAAAGGTATCGACTCCTGCTAGTGTCCAGCCCTGGTTGGCCAAATTCCTTACTGAGTTATCTGATTGAGTGTTAACAGCCAGGACATTCGGTCTCTCTCTGTGTGTGGGTGTGTGTGTGTGTTTACTTTGTGATGATCTAAAACGGAAATCCTGTGGCCAGATAACTGTCAAGCATTACGGCTTCGTATATTTTGTGTTTTCTATTTTCAGGATTCAGCAACCCTCCAGTGTGGGCCTTTTCTTCTTTTTTACATTCATGTCCTGGCTGGCTGGCTGGATGGCTTTGGTTTTGTTGGTTATTGAATTAGCCCAATAAACCAGAAAAACAAGACAAACACACACACAGGACCTCCTCCTCCTCCTCCTCCTCATCCTGGCTCGACGATGAGGCGTCAAAATAACAGAGCAGCCACAGATTTCGGCACTCGCATTTCAACAGGATCCCCAGGATGGCTGCCAGGCAACTCATTAGAATGTGTGTTTTTCTGAAAGGGGGGTTGGGGGTGGGGGAGGGTCCTAATAGACCCCTCCTCCTTGTTTTTTTCTCTCTCCCATAATTGAAGGTGGTTGTGTTTTTGTCGCCCAGCCACAGCCCTCCATAGATAGATCAAAGCCTTGTAGCTACTAGGGTTTCCATTGTCAGTGCTCCTGTTCCTGTTCCGCAGGACTCGCACTCGTAATTACACGGCTAAGCCAAGGAAATTGAAAAACAACTGTCAAGGCATTCGGTTTCAATCGAAAGCCAAACTAGAAACAGGACTATTAGGTGGATTCCCCCGACGATCCTGGGCGGGAGGACGAAAATGCAAAACAACAAGTGGCGGAAGTAATTTTTATTTTGCCAGACAATTTGCTTATTTTGTGATTTCCGCCACGACTATCTCTGGCTCCGTTTCCGGAGTGTCCTTCGTCCTCCATCCTCCGCTCTTAGTCCTTTGCGTTTTCTTGTTTTTCTCTGGGAAATCCTTTTGGGCGCACTTAGTCTTTTCCTTTTTTTGTCCCATTTTTATCCTCGAAAATAATGCGGAAATGGAATTTAATGGCCCGGTCACTTTGCCGTTGACTTCTTACCTTTCCCGAATTATGCCAAGGATATATTACTGTTTGTTTCACTTATTTTCCTTTTCGAGTCCTTAAAAAGTAATAGCTTCCAAAATGAATGAGTAGACAAGTGTCTGCTTGAAAGGAAAGAGTTTTGGAGGGAATATATGATGTCCTGGACTGTTTTCCAATTGAAAACTTTATTTAGAACAGCTTTCAAGGATAATAGGTTATAGCTTCTGAATAAATTAAGCTTTAAAGTGTTATTTTTAACTAATAATCTTTATTTTACAGACTATATGATACCAGGTACTGCTCTCATCCTTTTAAGAAATTGTTACTTTCTTTTTGGAATAGTTGGGATTTGAAGGAACTATATGATATCCGGTACTGTTTTCAACTTCAATTCTCTGATTTATAATGGTTTTGTAGTAAATGGGTTATAGCTTTTATTAAAAATCATCTTTTAATAGTTATCCATTCTTCAGCGTATATGATACCAGGTACTCCTCTTATCCTTTTTTCTATAAGTTTTTAGGACAAAAAGAGTTAAGTGGTTTTTAAGGAACTATATGATATCCGGTACTGTTTTCCAATTCAATTCTCCTGTTTATAAAAAATCATCTTTTAATAGTTATCCATAACAATATTCTTCAGAGTATATGATACCAGGTACTCCTCTTATCCTTTTTTCTATACGTTTTTAGGACAAAAAGAGTTAAATGGTTTTTAAGGAACTAAATGATATCCGGTACTGTTTTCCAATTCAATTCTCCTGTTTATAAAAAATCATCTTTGAATAGTCATCTATTACAATAACAGCCTATATTTTTCAGACTATATGATATCAGGTACTACTCTTATCCTTTTTAAGGAACTATATGATATCCGGTACCATTTTCCTTTTGAATACTTTACTTAGAAATAGTTCCATAGTTTAAGGATAATAGCTTTTGTAGAAAATCACCTTTAAATAGACATCCATAACAATAACAGTCTATATTTTCAAAACTTTATAATACCAGGTACTACTCTCATCCTTTTTCCTGAAACTTTTTGGCAGAAAAAGAGATACATAGTTCATTGGTAGCCCAATCGTCGTATCAATATCCCTGACAGCACTCTTCTCTTTTTTTTTGTATTTTGTTTATTTACGACGGCGGCTACTTTTATTGCCTCCCTGGGCCAGGACCTCCGCACCATCCTGGTCCCCCCCAGTTAACCAACCACTGTCACACATGGCCGGAAATCGGCTCCGACACTGCATGTGGCCAAACATTTGCATAAACTGCTGGCCAAGAGAGAGAGCCGCCAGCCAGCCAGCCAGCCAGCTAGCCCACTCCAAATATCCTGCATCCTGCCATGCTGGGAGATCCTCCTATCCCAGCTGGATAGCCCCATGCCCCATGGCGGTGTCGGTGGCTGTGGCGATTTTCGATTTTTCCCACTGATTTTGGCCATTTTTCAGTGTCCGCCGCTCTTGGTCCTTTTCGTCCTTTCGGCTCGACTGTGTGCATGTTGTTTATGTGTTTATAGATTAATCGCTTTTTGGTTAAATGACTTCGATAGCGCAATGGGCCTTCCGCCAAAAATCTAAATAAAAAAGTGTCCTTCGACAAGGGGTCCTTAAAGCCTTGTTCTGAAATTTGTTGCAACATTTTTACAAAAAGGGTTGTATCCTTAGTTTTTTGTTAATTTGGGGTTTCCTTCACTTTGTTTTGGTATTAAAATTTCAATCTTTTGGAATCTTAATTAGGATTCTCTTCGAAGAATTTTTTCCAGGCTGTCCGCCTGTCCGTTTGTCCGCCAATTAGTTTCTGTGGATATTATCCTTTTAGTTAAAAGGCTATAGGTCCAATACTATATTCATAAAGCACCAAAAAGTAGGTCCTATAGATCCAATACTATACCCATAAACACCAAAAAAATATTCCAAAATATTCGAGAAAAGGTTTGATAATTTTCGAAACTTCTCCCAAGTTTGTCCGCCTGTCCGTCTATCTGTCCGCCAATTAGTTTCTATGGACATTAGCCTCTTAGTTAAAAGGCTATAGGTCCAATACTATATTCATAAAGCACCAAAAAGTAGGTCCTATAGATCCAATACTACATAGTATATCCATAAAGAGAAAAGGTTTGATAATTTTCGAAACTTCTCCCAAGTTTGTCCGCCTGTCCGTCTATCTGTCCGCCAATTAGTTTCTAAAGATACTAATCTCTAAGTTAAAAATGTATAGACATATAGACTTTATAGACTTATTTAGTTATTAATTGATGGACTTATAGCTCCTATGTACAGCTCCCAAGAGCAGAAAAGAAACAGAAAGGAGACGAAAGTCCTAGGACCTAAGACAGAGGACGATATTATAAACAAAAAACTATTTGAAGCTAATACTAAATTCGCATTATAGCCAAAAATCCTTTCGGCACATGGCCGGAATTACTTGTCACTAATTTCGGGCCAGTTCGTTATGGCTGAATGGGCCGTTTGTGGGCCCATTCGGGCCAGATCCTGGGCCAGGCCAGGCCAACCCCAATTATTTGCGGCTGTTTTGTGCGGCCCCCAAACAATAAAAAATTAATCACAACTAAAGTTCATTACAAGGCGCAAGTCCGTACCCAGTCTGGGGCGTAAGGCTCGGGGAAAGTGGTCCGGGAGGAAGGTCCAGGAGAAAGTCCGGGGAAAGTCTGGTGAAAGTCTCGAGCTAATGTGCTAATGTGTAATTTCGAAAGGTGCTTACGTTGTCAAGTAGTGTGAAGATGGAGCTGGGGAGTTCGAACAAGTTGAACGGCGCTCTCGGCGAGCGAATCCTTGGAAGCGTTCGGGGCAATTGTCCTGCCGCTTCCCGGGGCTCTAGCATATGGCCCAGGATCCTGGGGAGCCTTGGCAGCTCCCCTGGCGGGCCACCCGCTGCGAAGGAAGTGCAATTAATTCCCCAGCTTAGAATGAAATCTAATTGCTCGTTAGCGCACACAGCCAGTTTGGGTCAGGACATCCCGTGCCGCTCAGGTCCTCAGTCTGTGGTCCCCAGTCTCTAGTCCCTTTTGCTCCTTGAATGTCCTTTTTGTTTTTATATTTCGTTAACTGCTGATTACAGCAGTTGTTGCTTTTCAGGACATCTTCTCTGATATTTATCTCGGCTATAGGTTTTATTTTCTTAATTTTTTTCGTTGCGGCCCGGGGCTCGCTCTTCGGAATGTTTCCCAGCTGGTTCATAAAAAGAAATTAACGGTTCGTATAACCCCTGACCCCGGCCCGAGTGGGAGGAGGTCCTGTGAAACGTTTAATGAGCTTGTAACCGAGGATGTTCTTTTTTTCGCTGATTCTTTCTGCTGACTTGCAATCGATGAGTATCCATTTCATATCCATTTCCGCTTCCTGTTGCCCGATTCAGATGCGTCATGCAATTGATATAATGGCCTATACTCTCCGACTATTGGCCAGCAAGGACCAAGGACTAAGGACTTTATATTTATTTGCCTGGCTCCCTGCTCACTGCTCACGGGTACACATTAATTGACTTGTTTGCCAGCCGGACTGCTTAAATATTTAACTTTGGCCCTTTTGTGCGAGAGATCCTTTGACCGCTTAGTTGGCCACTTGGGAGCCTCACACACGTACGTATGTCCTGGCCCAGTATCCTGGCTGGCTTTTTCACCTGACCGTCGGACCGGCAAGGGGCAAAAGTTTTGGCATGTCGGTATTTATGGCTCATGTGGCGCAGTTGCATAAATCACTGACAATGTAAACACACACTCCCCGTCCTCGCACTCTCCGATGTCCGTTGTTGGCCATTTATTTTGGCCAGCTTGCTGCCAGTGTGTGTGTGAGCCTCGGGCTAAATGGCCGAAAAGTGTTGACCACAATTAATGTTATGAGATAAGTTTATAAAAGCTCACGGTTCACCGGAATGTTAATAAAATGCAAGACAACTCCTCTGGCCAGGTTCCAGGTTCCAGGTGACGACCACGTCCACATTTCATTTCAAAACCCAAATCGTTAGCCTCCAAACGTTTCTTCCATTTTTTTGGTTCTTGTCCGGAAATTAGGTATCGTTTACATCGTCCTTTGTTATCGCCGCCGCATCCTGGTCCTCTCTCTGGCCCTTTCCTCGCCTTTTCACCTTTTTGGTCTAGATTTGTCAAAAATGGCTCCAAGGGATGGCCATTTTAAACCGGAAGTTGCCAAACATTTACTCGCTTTTCACGATTTTTTTTTAGGTTGTCGATTTCTATACTCTTAAGGGGGGCTCTTACGAGGTGTTTAAGGTATCCTTTAAAAAGCATCATCAGGTTTACGCGAAGAGTGCCTTTGAAAAGCAGCCCATGTCCATGTTTCCGCGAGACATCATTTTTGTAGACCTTTCAGGTGCATTCGTCACTATAATTTGATTAAAATTTGTGTTTTTTTTAAATCCTTTATCAGGTTTTTGGGAAGAAGTGTATTCGTCACTATAATTTGATCAACTTTTCACGATTTTTTGTAGTTTGTAGATTTGTTTACTCTTAAGGGGGCTCTTGCGAGGTTTTTAAGGAATAGCACAGCAGACCATGTCCGTTTTGTCTGGGGGTCGGCGAATCAAAAGCTTCCTAGACTTTTTAAAGGCATTCGTCACTATAATTTGATAAAATTTGTTATGTTCTATGGTGTTTTTGCTTAAAAGTTAGGAGTTAAGGGCCATCTTAGTTGTCTTCTCTAAACGCTGCGTCCAGACTTGAATCTTTATCAAAAACTACAAATTATTTCTCCAAACTAAAGGGTATCAGTATCCCTCGAAACTAACCGATTCTTTGTATCCTTTTTTAGCCCTACAGAGTATCCTTTAACGAGCTGCACTTTCTCCCAAAAAAAAATCAAACAATACTGCTAGAGAGGCGGGGGTGTCGGAGCAGAAGCAAAAGCAAATGCTTTTTCAAACATCAACTAAATGATGCTGTTGTGCGGAATGTATCCCCATCTGTCTGCCCCTGCCAGGGTCTATGTGTGACTAATATCCTTCTGGCATGCCAAACGCAACCAAACACGCCAGTGAATGGCAATATGGAGCCGGAGATACAGATACATTTGGACACATGTATGAAGACATTCGGTGGATACAAAGGCTCATTAGAACTCAAAAACTATATGGCGGCAGAGGTAGGGGCGGAGGAATAATTAAGGTTGGGGAGGAACTGGCATATGAAAAGCTCACCCTGGGGAGAAACTTTGCCATTCTATATTTACCTTGGGCCCATGATAAAGTAACAACAACTATATTATACCGACAGGCGGTGGGCGGGAAATTAATGTTTAAGCTTCACGCAAAAGAGCAAAGGCAGGAGCCAGCGAGAGGACGGGCGGAAAAGCCGGAAAAGTTTCCAAGAAGGCAGACAAACATTTGATTTAATTATGAGTGGCATTTATAGCTGAAAGCGGCAACAGGAACACAGATATCAGGTAGCACTCACGCATGGATCAGTGGCAAGTGCCACCTTCAGGTAGCAAGTAGCGGACGTGGGGAGTGTGGAGTGCTTGGTGGTTGGGTGGTGGAGTACACCAACTCGGCAAGGTGTTAGTCTGTTGATAATGCAAACTGGATCCTGGCAAACTTTATCAGTCTCACGAACTATAAATACTCTTACTTGATGATCTGTGACGAAAGCACTTAAAGCTTTGAAATTTGTGACGAAAGTGGACTACAATGTCTTTGAAATGTTTGTCTTTAGGGTTCTGACTTGTTTTCATAGTTGAAGGCAGAGCTTTTCACAACTATTGAAAGGATAATGCCAAATTTTAGACTTATTTAGGGCATTCGTCACTAGTACTTGCCCTCATCAAGAGATTTTTGTTGTTTCTAGATTCTATATAGGTTTTTTTTTTAAAGGATTCAACAAAGGATTGGTTGTTGAGCTCCCTTGACTTAAATGATAGGAAATTTCAGACCTAAGAGCATTCGTCACTGCAATTTAACCTCAAAAAGATATATGACATACTTAATGCCTATAAAACTATAAGAGTTCTTTAAGCAAAGCCCCCCAATAACTCCACTAACCTTTACCCAAAAGAAGTGTAGTTAACCCCGGGCCCTAACATATATACGTAGTTTGCCATCCATCCTGAAGTTGTATCCGCATCCGGATTTCGGTGCTTCTGTGACTGCTTGTCAAACTGACACTGACAGCCCGCCTAAGTGGCAACTTAATTTCTTAATTGTCAACTCAAAACTTTTATCGGGGCACCTGCCTGTAACTTATGCTACCGTATTGCCGCTTCCAGTCCAGGTTCCGCCGCCCCCCCAAAGAAAACTATCTTGCGGTTTGGCTTTGAGTGGAAACGAAAGATAGTGAAGAGTCGAGTTCATTTCAGTTCCATACCATTTTGACAGATAAGCCAAGCGGAGTTCGCCAAACTTACAACTAAGCAAGTTGGCAACCTGACAAAGTGACACGCGATGTGGCAAGTGGTCTGGGGGTCTATTGGGGTGCCGACCGGGGCATAAAAGTTTTTCGAACCATCTGAATAATTGAGGGGATAGCACTCTTTGGGAGCTTGGACACGGCTCGTTTGGCTCTGCCCCTGGCTCTGGCTCTGGCTCCTATGGAAAATGTTAATGCCTGTATAATTTAACGCCACTTTAAATTTTAATTGTCTAAAATGAAAATGTCGCCTTGCCACTGCCACTTTCTTGTGCCGTGTGCCTTGTGCCTTGTGCCTTGTCATTTCCATAAAACTTTTCCACCGATTTGAACGCACCGAGGACTTTCCACATTTTTAATTGCAACCCCTCGCCCCCGGAGTCGGTAACAATTTGTTACAAATAATTATCATAACCTGATTAACATGAGCTCGAAATGGGACGGGGAGCAAGGACCTCTCCTTGCTGCCACGAATAGTCAGTTGAAAGGGGTGGATGGGGCTTAGTCTTGAGGACTTCGGGAGGGTTCGGGGTGGATGTCTTCACTTTGCTCGTCTTAATTTTGTGAAAGTTTTTAAAATGCCGTCGCTGTCGCTTGTCGCTTATTTTTTATGCATGCTGGGGACTGAGAACACAATCTCAGCCAACACACATGTCCTGTCTCGTCCTGTCCTGTCCTGTTACAGTTACAGTTCCGGTTCCAGCCCCTGTCCTCGTTCCTGTTCCTGTTCCTTCCATCTTAATTATGCCAAGTGCTCTCGCCATAATCATTCCGGCTGGATGTTGTCGCGTTTTGTAATTCGGCGGCTGCATAATTAGAATTGTAAAAAAGCAATAAAGGTTTACAGGACTACAGGAGTAGAGGAGGACCTCATCACTGTATTATACTCGCAACTCAAAGGAAGTCTTAATTTAAGAAACTTTAATGACTTTCGGGAGAGACTATAGATCTCTAAGGGAAGACTTGCGGACAAGCCAACGGACAGACCTTCTACATAAGATATGTCTTTCTTTTTTAAACGCAAAAGGGTTTCTGTTAGTATTAAACATTCTTAAGACTTGTTATTCTCAACATTATTCAAACATTCTTAATGTCTGTTATTTGGAGTTTAAAAATTATATAAGCGGACAGACGGACAAGCCTATATAGAGCTGCGTTTTCATAATTTCTTTCAATAATATTTATGATTTCTGTATGTTTCTAAAACTTCTAGGATGTGGATTCCTACCTAGTAGATTATTAAAAGTGTAAGTACTATACGAACATACGGACAATCCTACATCATAATCCTATTTTTTATGATTTTTAAACCCAAGACTATAAAGTGTCCTTTTCCATTGAACTTTAAATCTCGCCGATTGTGAGTCACATTTATTTTCTTTAGAGTTCTCGGGTTAATTGCATGACCTCGTCTGGCCCATTGACGGCTTCCTACCGGGCTTCCTACCCCGCCAGCTGCTCCTCCTCCAGCCCGGGGTTTATCAATAACCATAATGCCAAAGCAAATGTCGATGGGCACATTTCTGTAGCTTCTCTAGCTTCTCTAGCTGGTCTAACGAGCGCGTAAACGGCGCGTGCAATTTCCCAAAGCCATTAAAAAGGCGAAACTGGAAACTGGCAACTGGCAACTGGCGGAGATACCCAGTATCTGAGTATCTGAGTATCTGTCAGTGGTTCGGGAGTATAAAAAATTGGCAAGTTGAAAGACATTAAGATGATGGTGGCGTCGTCAGGTCGAGAGCGAGCGTGAAATTAAATTGAACAACTTCTGACAGCTAATCGGGGTATCTAGATACTAGACATAAAATTTTAATGGCGCACTCTCAGAGTCTGAGAGCTATCTGTGGCGATGGGTGGGGGTGGGAGGGAGGCTTCAGCTTCATCCAACTAATGAAGCCGAAGCTCAAGTCGATGCCAGCTGGACGGGTGGTTGCAAAACCGCAGATGCAAATCGGAGGAAAACCAAAAAAGAGCAAAGATTGGAAGTGGGTCCACTCCGTCTGAGTTGGATCGAACCCATGTCCAAAACTAATCCGCTCTTAATTAAAGATTGCCTCCTGCCTCCTGCCACTGCCCAGGACACCCTTGAGGCGCAAGGACTCTGTGCTTTTTCGAAAGTGTACTTAAAATTTTCCATATTAAGTCGTTGCAGAAGGATGCCTCCGCCTCCGCCTCCGGCTCCACCTCCTGCCATTGGCCAGGCCTTAACCTCAAGGAATAAATCTTTGACAAAGCTGCGCCGCAAACTTGTTTGTCCAAGCAGCAGTTGCAGTCGCCACAGGACTAACAGGACTCGCCCGAGTCGAAGGTGTTGCTTTAATGTCTGGGCCAGGATGCTGTTTCGTGATAAGATCATAATCCCATTTATGTCTTTACTTGCCCGAAAGCAGAAAACTTTCACTCCCACCCATCCCCCCGAGTCCTTGCCTTGCCGTCCTGCCCCTTTCCTTTGAACTAGGGCGGGGGAGGGAGGGGGCAACGCGGCTGTTTATATTTAAACTGAGGTCAGAGAGCACTAAATCAAGTTGCCAACGTCCAAAAACTTTCCAAAGGCAGGCACATGCAAAGAAGCTGTTAAGCAGCTTAAAACTATTCCCTCCTCGGGCCCCTCCCGGACGGGGCTTCCTTATTCTCCTTATTTCCTTGCAGGAGGATGTGTTACCCTTCTGCTCCCTTCCCCTTCCCCAGCGATTGCTCGCCGTCTTGGCCAATTGTTGATAAGCGCCCAGCCAAGCGACAGTTTACATTGGAACAAATTTGAGACTTTTGTTTGGCAACTTTTGCCCATCCTTCGGGCCCAGCACCGGCAAGGAGCTAACTTTTTGTGGGCGCAACGTGTGATGAAGATGCTGGACAGGATATGGGTAGTGGGTGGTGGGTGGTGGGGGGGGGGGGATGACTCGGTTAGGCCGATATCATCAGGACACCCACCACGTCGGCTAAAGGGTCGAAGCGAAAGGGGTCTCTGAGTGAGGCTTACAGCCAGATGCGTCCAAAACTAGTCCTCTTTCGAAGGGCTTCTCAGGTCCTGGAACTATATTACTTGACAGACTACACGATACCCGGTACTACGCTCTCATGTTGATAAGATACAGGGTTCTCCTTCATTCTAAGATAGTTGCGTTGCAGAAACCTAAACACTTTTTTTGAAGTTCAGTTTTTCAATAAATGATACCCGGTACTCCAGCCTCTCCAGCCTTTCAAGTCAAAAGAAGGCTTCTCCTTTTTGAATTCTAAGCTTGAACTTTCGTTTGTTGTAGTGGAGGCTTTAGAGTCCTGGGCATTGTTGGCTGGCGGAAACTTTGGACGGCCAGGATGCATCTGCCAAAACAAATGAGTCCTAATGCGATTTGCTTGAATGGAGCCGGCAAGTGCGGGCCACCGAGACTCCCAGGATACTGGCAGAGCTGAGCCTCCTGCAGTCTATGCAGTTGCCAGGAATGCGAAATCGGGTTCAATGGCTCAATTAGCTGGCCATTGATTTTTTGTATGTGTGTTGGCCTTTTCGTCCTTAAAGCCCAACCTCCACCGCCTCGCAGGCTGACCAGAAAGTGGAAATTTAATGGTAAACGCTGTAATTCGTCTTGTCTGACGAAAAAGATGATTGAATTAACCATTTATGCTCTATTTGCGTAGCAGCAGTTGGGGTTTCGGTTGCAAACAAGGCAAACAGGACATGACAGAGCAGACAGGACACACACACCAGGGCGCACTGTGAAATGAATCCTGGCACCCGCATTCTACATGTGACACATTAGCAGAAGTTGCAGGAGTTGGAGTTGGAGCAGAAGGACTGTTATCAGCTTGGCAAAAAGTGTCCTGTGAATGGGACACACACACACACACACACACACACAAACACATACAATCACAGTCACAATCGCATCAGGAAGTGGAAATTTTGCGATGTCTGACTGCAACAGAAGCCATTCCCCCAACTCCCAAATCGGCAGTGTGTGTGTGTCTGTTTGCAATGAGGTTTTGTTTCAATTTCCTTTCGATAGGCCACAGACATCCCGAAATGCCCGACCAAGGATCCGTGGGCGTGGGCGTGGACATGGACGTGGGCGGAGCACAGGACGCGGGCGTCGACAATTTCATGCATAAATTCATCGTGTGTGCTGGGCTTTATGGCTGACTGAGATCCGAGTGAGATACTTCCTTCCGTTATGTTGTTTGTTGGCAGCGAGTCCTGCGAGTCCTGCGTCCTGTTTGCTGATGACTTTGCATCTAAAACAATTAAGTTTCATTGGAAAAAAACGTTGCCTCGACACATACAAAACAATTTACATACTCGACATAACTTGGCTTAAATGAGTTTTGCAACAAATTCTGGGATGCCAGAGGAGAGACAGGGGAATGCCAGCCAGCTAATCCCTTATGGGCATTTTGTCCAGGACTCTCCCCTCCCCTCCCCTCCACTCCACCCAGCGAGTCATGCAAATTTCATGGGCCAGCAAAAAAAAGAAAAAACAGGACTCGGGGAAAAAGGACAAGCGATACAGATACATAAAAAATGGTAAATACATTTCCTGTCGTCTAGTCGCAAGGCAGGACATCGCACAGCAGCCAGGACATCAGGCAGGCTGCTGGGACAACGACGACAAGTGCGACAAGTGTGTGCCACATAAAAATACACACACACACACACACTTACTCCCACTCACACACAATGAAACTCTCAAAAAAATAAAAGAAGTAAAAAATATATTGCCAGAAAGCCAGGAGAGATCCTGCCACACAAATTTGCGAGCTGAAGGACTGGCCGCTTATCCTGCCACACTGATAGTGGACAGCCCTCATCCACATCCGCTGCCGCCTCCCTGCCCCTCGAAAAAAAAACTTTGCTGCCGAATTTAATCCAATAATAAATGGAATATTGCTGACCTCGGGCATTAAATTAAATGTTATCAGCGGAGTGCAGGGAAATTATCAGTTGGCTGCCGGAGGAGAGGTGCCTGGCTACTGGTTACTGGTAAGCGCTTCCACGGTGCGAGGTGATGGCTGGAGAGTAACTGGTTACTTGGGCGCAGTAATCGCTTACTGGTAAGGGGCTACCGTTCCAGTGAGTTATTTGCGTGGAAACTGGCAGGGATGGGGGGAGGGGGATAGGGAAAAAGGAGTCTGGCACTGTGTGTGTCCTGTGGTCCTGTTTGGCCGGATATTAAGCTCGTTTGCATATAATTTGCGTGCCACAGACCGCAGCAGAAACACAAACTGAAATCTGAATCTGGCAGGACTTGCAGTTGAGAGGCACTTGATGCTTTTTTGTCCCGTCACGATAAGAATGCTATACCCAGGACTCTCCCGTGCATTAAGATGCGAGAGGAGGTCCTGCCCAGTCCTGGCCAAGTAAAGCAATTAAGCTTGCGGTGGATATCGGTGGGACATCTGCATCCTTTTTCGTTCGCAACGGTTAGTGCGAGAAGTGCCACTTTCTGTGGCATATTTATGGACGGTAATGAGAGATGTCTGTGGAGAAGAGTGGAGTCCTCCTCCTCCATTCTATCCCCCACTCCTGGCTGCATCCGCCGGGCTAAGCCCCTGACTGCCTGAAGCCATAGCCTGGCAATCAGCCAAAAGTCTTGAAAACACTTTTGCATAAGTTAACTCATACATATGCCATCCTGCCGCCCATCCTGCCGCTTAATCCTTTACAGGAAGACAAGCCCTTGCCTTGGCAATTGTCTTCCATTTCTCGGGGATGCAGACACGAGATGGCGTTGATTATAATTGACTTTGGGCCGACTTAAGTGCCAAAATGGAAATACCATGTATCCAATATTCAAGAAAAAGCGACGACTAGAGTGGAGTGGAGTGGAGTGAGTGGGGGAGTGAGGGAGTCCTTTAAAAATTATACATTTCAGGGCAAATAGGAATCCCATGCTCTGCCATGGCAATGGCATTCCGCAAATCAAATCAAATGATGTGCAAAAATTTTAATATAATCAGAATGTCCAGAGCGTTGTCCTGGCCACTGGTCAGTTACAGTCCAACAGTCCTTCTCAAATTATTCCGAGTGCTCGAAGCGCATTCCAGGCTTAGTATCCTTGAGCTGAGGATGGGGGGGACATGTGTGGGCAGGTGGCGTGTTGGCGCGTTGGCGGAAAAAAAAGGAAAACTTGTATCAAAAGACTTTCGCCATGGAAACTTGCTTCTTATTTTTATCGAATACCCTGCTGCTTGAAGACTGGTTGGGGCATATTGGTGTCTAGGACATATAATCTTTGGATTACCAAGTACCAAGTACCAGGTATCAATAGTCCTGAAACTCATTCCTAACCCCCATTGCCTGTTTGCGCTTTTTTTTCTCTCCAGAAGTAAGGGTTGCACTGGGGCTGATGATTTGTGTGCGTGAGTCGCAAACAAAAAGCCATTACAAACTCCGGCATCCTGGAAACTTTTCCGCACCTGACGAGGGTAACTCAAGGGTATTACTGATGCCTCCTGGTGGCAGGAGGGAAAAGGACTACAGCGAGGAAGGACTACAGCCCGGAAGGTACAAAGGCTCAATTTCTTTTCGCACCTCCGAGTGCGACGGCGGCGGAAGAAAAAGTGCACACAACTGACATTAAAAAGTTGAACACTGCCGACGTGTTCCGGGGCGCCACTCTCATCACAATTATCATTAGTAAGTGGCGTCATCTATCGGTGGCCATTGGTGGGATTAAAAAACTTTTCGCCATTTCTGCGTACAGAAATCTGCATTTAAAATATCATTTGGGGTCAACGGCTCCGCCGACGTCTCTGGCCTGCGGCCCAAAATAATTGATCCCCAGTGCCTCGTTTCGTCCTGGACACACATCCTACATACCACACATACTCCCTGCAGGACATCCTTGCGCGCCTCGCACAAAAATCAAATTGAAGTCTATAACAAGCGAGTGACCGCCTCATAAAGCAATTAAGTGCATGTGGCTGACCAAGCAGCAACGTGTTGGAGTATCCCCCAAAAAACAGGAGCAGCCACGGCTCATTGGATGCTTCAGCAACAGTCTCTCCCTTGAAACAGGAGCAGGAGGTGTCTGTGGCTTCGCATCGGGATGTCCTGCCCGAACCTCCATCCCCTCTAGCCCCAAAAAAAAGGATGCTATGGAGCTCTCAAGTAATTCATAGCATTAATTATATTATATGACCCATGCAGGGGAGGCAAGGACAAAAAAAAAAAAAGGATGTGGTGGAGGTGGACCTTGTGGCATATATTTTTCTACACACTTGTGCTTGCTGGAAGGCAATATTAAATATTATTTATTTTTGAAACAGATAGCAGCCTCTCATTCGTGAGTTTCTTTCAGAATTGATTCCAAAACTCGCAAACATTAAACAGAAACAGGAATAGACTTGTTTGCTTCACTGCTTAGCACTGCTTGCCTTTTTTATTGAGACGCCTGTGTCCTAACCTAAAAAAAAAGGACGTCATTTGTTTTTATGACACTTGCTATGCCTTTGATCAGATAGCAGTGTTATTAGTTAACAGATAGCAGTCTCTCATTCGTGAGTTTCTTTCAGAATTGATTCCAAAACTCGCAAACATTGAACAGAAACAGGAATAGACTTGTTTGCTTCACTGCTTAGCACTGCTTGCCTTTTTTATTGAGACGCCTGTGTCCTAACCTAAAAAAAAAGGACGTCATTTGTTTTTATGACACTTGCTATGCCTTTGATCAGATAGCAGTGTTATTAGTTAACAGATAGCAGTCTCTCATTCGTGAGTTTCTTTCAGAATTGATTCCAAAACTCGCAAACATTGAACAGAAACAGGAATAGACTTGTTTGCTTCACTGCTTAGCACTGCTTGCCTTTTTTTATTGAGACGCCTGTGTCCTAACCTAAAAAAAAGGACGTCATTTGTTTTTATGACACTTGCTATGCCTTTGATCAGATAGCAGTGTTATCAGTTAACAGATAGCAGTCTCTCATTCGTGAGTTTCTTTCAGAATTGATTCCAAAACTCGCAAACATTAAACAGAAACAGGAATAGACTTGTTTGCTTCACTGCTTAGTACTGCTTAGCACTGCTTGCCTCTTTTATTGAGACGCCTGTGTCCTAACCTCCAAAAAAACAAAGCAAAGACGGCTTTGATCTCCAGTTGAATGGAAAAAAGGCTGGCTACTTGAACGAAGCTCAATCGTACAATTATTTTGCATAACAATCGAGGGGGCTGGGCTTAATTTATGCGACCGGACAGGCCGCCAGTCCAATGGCAGCCATAATAATTGTTTATAAATAAATATTCGCGCCGTGGGAGGCCTCGAATTTATGGGCCGTGGGCGCTAAGCGTAGAGTTCCTGTTGCAGTTTCGCTTTTATTATTATTTTTGTTTGTGTTTGCCCTCTCGGGCCGATAAAAGTAATTAACGCCTATTTCCAAAATGGTCACACGGATGGGCCAGAGTCGGAGGCGACCCCCCAGGACAATGGACAATGGACAGTGGACAATGGACAGTTGGACTGACCGGGTGGGCAGTAATTATTATTGACTTATTGGCCACAATGGCATTTAAGAGAGAAGGTCGCTCCAGCGACTGGCGGCGAAAGTATTTGCATAAAATTTGCATTGACAACGGTTGAAAGCAATTGAAACAATAATTTCGTCATTAATGTGCGACAATCCGATCACCTCCCGCCCAGCCATCCCGGCGACCAGTTCCGAGCTCCCACCTGTCCGCCGGTCGCCCTTTTGTGTGAATTGAAAACGTGCTTATCGCGGCACATCAGCAACGGACAAACGGACAAGCGGACAAGCGGACACGCGGACACTTGGACAGCCGTAGAGTCCGGCGATTGGGGATTGAATTGGCTGGAGTGGATGCAGTGGAGGTGGGCTATACATTTTTCCGCCATTACTCGCCCAATGCAATTGTTTAATGCGTTTAAATTACATTTGTTGGCTGGCACTTAATGTTTTTATAATTAATAGAATCAATATTGATACTGCCCCATCTGACCCTGCCGCCCCATCCTGATCCAGTCCTGGCCCCGGCTCAGTGCCCGGTTCCAATTGCACCACAGCTGTGGTTAATTGTAGATTAAAAATGTAGCCAATGCGGTTGAGGTTCAGGGAAGCGTTAAATTCCTGGTCGAACTATGGGCATTCCGCAAATAAAGCAGTGCGGGAGTGGACAGTGGTCCCTGGCTAAGATGTACCTACTAAATCATTACTTAATACTAGTAACAATAATCCTTAAACGTAGGAATAGCCTGTACAGTTTCCAGTCCTGTTTGCCATTTAAATGTTTAACTTTTTCGCGACTTGCATTTAATTACAAACCTCACACATGAATTAAAAAAAAAAGGGGAGGGAGGGGGCAGAGTGGAAGAATATAACTCATGGAGTAACCCCTTCTTACCGGTTAACATCCTGGAATGGGGCTACCTCCAGAAGCATGCTTTAGAATGCAGGCGGCGTAAAAGATTAGCCCGATTAGTTCGGCTCGAGGGCACAGAAACGCACACACACACACACCGAGAGTTCAAAGGGTGCCAGTTGTTCCTCCTCCATCGCCAGGACCTACCTACCACTGACTGGCCACTTGAGAATTCCACGCCGTAAACACATTTCTTCTCGAGTGCCGGAGAAGGGCTGGCTGCCTGGCTGGCTGGCTGGTGCTCCTCACTCAAAAATTTAAGGAAATTGCAAGGCAGACAAAGTTAATGCCGCGATTTGCAATTCGCACATCGTTATATGAATATGGAATGACCAGGACCAGGACCAGGACACAGCACATCCTTAGACATGTGCCCCTCAAAAGGGTTGCAATTCCCAACTTTAAAGTGCCGGAAAAACGTGAAACAACCGATTTGGATTTGGGTTTGGGGCGTGTCTCGTGTGGTTGTGTTTTATTGTGTTTTGAAAATAAAAAAAAGTTCAAAATGTGTCAGTGTGTGTGTGAGTGAGTGTCAGTGTGTGTGAGAGTGTGTCAGTGTGTGTGAGAGTGTGTCAGTGTGTGTATGTGTGGTGAAGAGTTCCAATCTAACAACTAAACTTGAATGAAATCAGAAAAGAATAAAGCCAGACCGCCATCCAGAATCTACTGCAGCACCGAAGCGTACGAGGGCTGGGCGGGCTTCTGGGGGCCAGATCCACCACCATCCCCCTGGTCGGGTGCCGGCTTGGGATTAGCCGCCGGATCGGAGGGAGCAGCCACCTGAGCTGCCTGAGCCACCTGAGCTGCCTGGGCCGCCTGGGCCACCAAGCTGGCCGGCGAGGCCAGTGGAGCCGGTCCATGGGCCATAGACTGCCCCTCGCCAAGGGTAGCTTCTAGTGGCCTAGTAGTGGCACATCCATTGGCCATTTCCACGCCTCCGCCTCCGGGCACACTGTGGCTGAGATTCAGACTGGAGTTGAGATTCTGGGGAGCGGGAACGGACATCTGGACCGGGGTGAGGGTCTGGTGAAGTGCTTGGTTCAGGTTGTGGTTCAGGTTGTGGTTCAGATCGTGGTTCAGGTTGTGGTTCAGGTTGTGGTTCAGGTTGTGGTTCAGGTTGTGGTTCAGGACCTGGTTCAGATTCAAGACCTGGCCCAGGTTCTGGCTGAGGTTCAGGTTCTGGGCCGGGCTCGGATTCAGGCCAGGAGTATAGCATCGAGCGGCCGTCGGCGGACTCTGCGGCAGGCCCGGCGGCAGACGCGTGGGAGCGATCATCGGTATCGCCATCGGCACCAGGTGGGGCCCGGCCATGCCCATGCCCACGCCCATACCCAGGCCGCGGCCCATGTGGTTCAAATGGTTCACATGGTTCACATGGCCGACATGGCCGACATGGTTCATGTTCACGTTCACGTTCAGGGGATTCATGTTGACGGCCGCGCCCAGCATTTGCGGCGGCAGAAGGCTCTGGGCACCCAACGGAGCGCCGGCATTGAAGGCCACCCCCAGGTGCCCAAGACTGGCACCGGGATGCCCGCCGGCGGCGTTGACCAGGCCCAGGTTACCGTTCACGTTCTGGATGACGACATGGGCCGCGCCGGTGGCACTGCGATTGCCGCCCACCTCAAACAGGATGGGGGCCAGGGGCCGTTCCTGCATCAGCGGGAACATCTGCGGCGGCGGTGGCGGCGGCCCGGCCGCGGATCGGATGAAGATACTCGATGCATCGGCCAAGAGGGGGGGATTGAAGTCCGGCCCCGGGCGCAGGATGTGCTGCGAGGTGCTGGGCCCGCTGAACAGCGCCGGCGGATCAGACAGGGAAGCGGACGAGCTGGTGGCCAGGTTGTCCGATCCTCCGGGCGATGGTACAGCTCCCGTGACCACTCCCAGATTCACGGCGGCCATGCCTGGAATGGCGGCCAATGGTCCGCCCAGCTGGATCTCCTCGATCACGGTGGGCAGGGCCACGAAACTGCCCGGTAGGATGTGGGGCACCACCTGAGCGCACGGCAAGTGCTCTCGGGGCGTCTGGGGAGCTCCGTGCTCCAGGTAGGCGGCGCCAAAGGCCTGCGGCAGTCGGGGACTCGGCCCGGTCTGGATGGGATTCTCCGGCAGAGTGTAGCCCAGGAGCTGAACCTGTCCGAAGCAGAAGTGACGTGGCGGCGGCTCCTGGTTCACCTGAGCTGCATCCTGGACGATGGGCGCGCTGACGGCACGGTTCGGACGAGGTTCGTCTTCACAGTCCTCGGAGTCCACATCCACGGTGTTGGGCTCGGTGGCCTCCTCCTCCTCGTCCTCCTCATCGAAGTCATCGTCGTCGTCGTCATCATCGTCGTCGGATCCGGATTCAGATTCAGATTCCTCCTCCTCGTCATCATCGTCGTCGTCGTCGTCGTCGTCGTCCTCCTCCTCTTCGCCGCTGCCGCCACTGGTCTCGCTGGTGTCCTGGTCGACGTTGGCCACACGCGAGCGATAGCTGCGGTATACACTGGACTGGCCACTGGACGAGTCGTCGATCTCGGCGCCTTCTCCATTGCTACCATCAGCAGAGTCTTCGCCATCTCCGGCCACTGAACCGGCGCTCTGGTCATTGGCGCCTCCATCACGACGACTGCTGCTGCGCAAAGATGACTCGCCGCCGGCCGCAGCTCCGCTGTTGCTCACATCCGTGCTGTTGTTGTCCCCGTCGCTCTGGTGCTCCAAGTCCAGCTGCAGCTGCATCTCCAGCTCCAGCTCGATCTCGTCCAGGCGCTGCTGGTTGGCCTGGCTGGTCGACGGCAATTCGGTCACCTGGGCTCCACCGAACACGGGGCGGAGCAGCGAGAAGGCTGCCGGCATGCCGCCATTGCCGTTCCCGTTGAAGCTCCTAGGCTGGCCGGGTCGCCCGCTGCCGATGGCTCCGTAGCGACAAGGAGTCGCCGGACTAAAGTGTCCCACGCGGTAGCCGAAGCGTCCACCGCCGGTTTCCGGATAGCGTAGGGCCCCGCCCAGCTGGTGGGGATGCGGATGGGTGGCCACCTGCGAGAAGGCCACCTGCGGATGAGCTCCCGGGTGCGGGAAGGCGGCATGCGGATGCGTCGGATGGAACTGGGGCGCCTGGTTGGCCACCTGGTGCGGATGCGGATGCGGATGCATCGCCATGGCTGGGGAACAGACACCAAGAATAGAGAAATAAATCAGCCCCCAATCCTCTCCAGAATCGCAAAACTATACTCACGCATGGGTCTGCCCCAGAATCCAAATGGCGGGCCATTGGTGGCCTGGGCAGTGGCTGTGGCGGCAGCGAAGACGGTCGGTGAACCCATCGGTCCGCCAGGACCTCCTCCTGGCGCCGCCATGCGCTGAGCGGTCAGGGCCATGTCGTAGGGATAGTGGCATCCCGCCACCTGGGCAGCCACCCCAGCAGTCGGCTGGGCAGCCTGCAGCAGTGGTCCTCCCATGCCGGGCAGTCCGGCGGCACCTGAGCCCATTCCGGCCGTCAGGAGCATGCAGACGCAGCGGAAATCGGTCTGGGTGCCCACGTGGGCCACCTTGGGCAAGGCCTGGAAGGAGTTCGGGGACCGGGTTAAAGGGGAGGGGATACTTAAAGAAGCTAACTACATTTTTCGGACCAGGTTCTTAGGGTTGAGATCCACTTTTGGCCAAAAATCGTTTTAGAGCCAAAAAGGGGTTTCGAACTTAAATATTAATTAAACTATAAGGGGTTCTTAAGAGGTACTTGGAATTATAAGTGTTTTAAGGATATGATGATAGGGATTTAATTAATTATTTAACTTAGTACTAATTGAAGTTCAACTGCCTCTATAAGATAGTTGCCTTTTAGTCACTAATTATTCTTCTTTAAATTAAATAATTATTGAAGAAACTTAGAGAGAAGAGCTTAGATAGTTAATTACTAAGCTTATACTATCTTAAGTGGGTCTTAGAACAGGATTATAGAACAACTACTAAGCGAACTATAGAATACCAATGCATTACATTGTATCTTTTGTTTAAATATCTTTTAAATTGTATTTAACTTAATAATTAATTGATTGAAGTTTAAGGATGAGTGACACATTGATGGATGAATTAATTAATTAATTGAATTAATGTACAATTTAGGAGGAGAAGGAGGAATATACTCCGAACAACTAGGCATCAGAGCCTCTTCTGACTACCCAATCGGAGGATTTCAAGCGGAAGCTATAAGGGACTAAACCACTAAAGGACTACAAAGAGGAGTCAGTGGTACACAGTGATGGCCAAGCTCGGTCACTAGCAGATCATCTCTTCTCGAGAAACCAGGTCAGAAGGAAATCAGAGGCACCACCACACCGCTCCAGGGCGAACTAGAGGGTGCTGGTGTACCAATAACCTTATACAAGCTCCAAATCTCCGATCTCTGGCACCTAGGATGAACAAAACCCGCATCGGCAGGACTATAAGAGTCACCACGAGGCACTGGCTAGTGAGGACACATGCTAGGCGAGCATCTGCTATGCAACTGCCCAGTCCTGCAGCCTCACAGAGACATCGCAATGATGTCAGAACTAGATCCCAACAGGATAGAAGGATTCAGCAAAGCCTCAGGGCGGGGGAACTGCTATGCCATAAGCCCTTCCTCTACGAATAAAGGGAAGTTAGATCCATCCCACGGTATCACAAGGGACCGAGTACGGTAGGGGACCAAGTGTGGTGGTTGCCTCCACAAGAGGTGACCCCCAACCGTCTAACCTCACCCCACCAGTATGAAGGGCATCCTACCATCTATACTAGTTGGACAAAAACTACTTACAAGTTGGCCTAAAGACTACACTTGATTGGAAAACAAACCTGAATCCTGGCCAAGTCCTGCGGCGTCAAGCTATGAGGATGACAAGGTGGCAGATCAAGGCCCGAAACTCCAGCCCAGGGGCGCGTCACATTCTAAAAAGGACGAATGATGGGTGAGGGAACAGTGGCTTCTCGAGACTTACCCCTGGCAGGAAGAGACTCGGATGCAGCGGTGGCGTCTCGAGTATGGCAGTGGTGTAGTCGGCTATCTGGTTGGGGGTCATGTGGACGAAGGGCCCCTGGAGCAGCGGGGCCAGCATGTCGTTGGCGCGGATCAGGAGGTTGCGCAGGGTGCCGATGAACTCCTCGCGGGCCAGGCCGCAGTGGTCGATCTGCTCGGCGAACATCTCGAAGGGCGGATAGGAGTTGGCAGTGATGGTGGCGTTGTTAGCCTGCGAGTTCAAGTGGGGATGTCCGTGAGATTCAGGCAGATCATTGGCAGCACCGCCAGGTACATGATCGGCACTGCGGCCCGAGGTATTGGCCGATCCCGTCTCCACCGAGGCGGCGCCCGGTTCTGGCGGCGGAGGATCGGTCGGCTCGTCGCCCACAATGACGGCGGGACTGCCGTACGAGTAGGGAGTCCAGGCAACGGCCGGCGGCTCCTCGCGCTCCCTCTGCCCATCGGCCGCCTCCTCCATGGCCTCGACCTCCGCGCCAATGGCTCCTGCTGGCAGTCCGGCGGCAGCTTCCACGGCGCAGCGCAGCTCCTTGCCGGGCGATCGGTTCGGGCTTGGGCCCATGGCTCCTGGCGGCCTGTTGCCGGCGGCACGCCCTCCTCCACTGGTGCTGGGACTCATCCCCAGCCCGAAGGTGTTGTAGTTCGGCTCCGGGTGGCTCTGGGGCGGCGGCTGTTGCTGCTGCGGCGGTGGCGGCGTCGACTGCTGCTGCTGCTGTTGCTCGCCACGATTGGGTCGGGGACTGTATCCTGTCGTCGTTCCAGTACTGTAGTAGATGCTATCCATACCGGGCTCGAAGTGTCTGGGCGGCACGATACGTGAATGCAACTGTGCTGCCTGCTCCTGAGCCAACAGTTGCGCCGCGTACGAGCCCATGGGGTAGAAAACCGGAGCGTATGGTGACATTTGTGCTCCCAGGTTCGGCTCGCCCAGTGTATCACGTTCCAGTGCCTCCTCCGATGGTAGGTCATCCGTAGGTATGTCTTCTTCCGGTTCCTCATCTGAAATATCGCAGCGGGTTAGTCAGATCTGCGGGCTACTCAGTGGTACTTACTCGAGTTGGGAATTCGTCCAGCCGATATCAGACACGCCCAGTTGGGGCATGAGGAACCACTAGCCGGATCCGTCATCTTGGTGGCTAAGGGGTGGCGATTATTACAAAAGATGATGGCTTACAATTAGCAAAAAAAAAAAAATAAAATAAATAAGGTCCTAAGGCTAAGAAGCTAGCAACAATCGTAGTTAGAACTAATTATTTATTATTTAAGTTAGTATTTTGATTAATTTTTAATTAATTTTCTAGATACTTAATCTAAAAAATAGTCACAAAACGGGTTAATCACATTCTGAAAGAAGGAAGCTAAGAAGTTTATGGAAAAAGGAAAAACTATTGCTTTGCAAAAATGGCAAACCGCTCTGGAAACTCCCACCATTATTATTTTTTAAAAATGGCAACGGCCATTAAATATTATTATTAAAAAAGAGTTATATGGCTGGCCACTAAGCCATAATAGTTTTAAGCCAAAAGGCATAACATTTTGGGCCAAATGAGAGATAAAAAAATGCTTAAAAAGAGCTATGCTATGAGCTTTTTTTTTATAATTTATTCTTAAAAAAAAAATATAGCCTCTAGTCTGCTCCAGTTTAAAAGGATTCTGCAGGGCAAGGACGTGCTCGGCATGGCCAAGCAAGGAAGCTCTCCGCAAGACAATATCCTCCACAAACCAGGCGTAAAAAATACAAAAATGATATCCTTTCCCCCCTTTAGCCCGCAGCCCAGGAGTGGCTGTGAAAACATTTTTGCAATTATTTCAAATATTTTTCAACACGGCTTTGAAAACGGCGACGTGCCGACAAGGAGCAAGGAGCAAGGAGCCAGGACAAGGCAACCCTTTTGTTCTCCAAAATCCAAATATTTTTCCACATTTTATTTTGTGGATATTTTTTTTTTATAAAGGACCTCCTCCCTTCCACCGCCTTGGCGCGAAATTAGCGTGAAGAAAAGAAGGCCACCAGTGGGTGGGAGGACTTGGGTTGGTTGGCAGAAAAAAAGCAAAAAAAAAGGGCGGCAAGAGATAAACTTTAAATAAAACATGGCACACAACACACCGAAAGGGGTGTGGCAAGAAGGGGGAGGAGGGAGGGCGCTTCGCAACAGAGACGTCGAACGAGGCGGCCCAGACCGCAATTCAAATAAAATCCTTTAGGGCTTTTGACTTTTAACTCATCCGTTTAACGAGCGCTCGTGTTCGTGAGGCAGCAAAATATGCAATCCGGCCGAAAGGACCAAGGACCAGGGATGGAGGAGGACTGTTGGGGTGGCCAGGACAGCACCCTTGACACCTACACACACAGACACACAAGACGAGCGCTTCCTGGCACGTCGTCGACGTCTGCAATTGGAAGCCAAAAGCGAAACAAAACGCGAAACAAGCAAATCTCAAAAAGGGGAAGTAAGGAAAGGACTAGAAGGACACCCTGGATATCCTTTTCATGAACTTTCATTGAAGATTTCACTATTTGGGGCCTAGAGCGTCTGATAGGTGAGAGCCCCTCTAAGGAGGCTCTTTTTGGGTTAAAACAAAAATTAATATCTCTCTGTCCGCGTGTCCGTCTGTCCGCCAAAATGGCAATTTCCTTGAAAACTAGGCTTGTTTTTAAGCAAAACTTGTGTTTTTTGGTGCAATTTCAAGATCCTGTATATGAGGATTGGGTTTCTTTTGTAAAAAACTTACTAAAACATCTAGTTTCCAAGAATCTAATCACAATTCTTTCCTATTCTCTCTCTCTATTCTCTTTATCTTTCATTTGAAGATGGTGACCTATTTTTTACTACAATACTAGTAGACTAGTACTTATACTAATATATAATAATAATAGTAGCCTGTCACAGGGTAGATGACTAGTCGTATACCCCCTAAACCCTCTACCAGCAGACCAGTGAAGCGATTTAAAATTTTTATGAGCCCCTTTGGTGGGCCATATCTGGATCTATGGGCCTGTGATTGCCTCTGTCACTATTCCAATAAGCCAAATCGATTGATGGCGATTGCCAGGGCCGCTTTTTGTGTCGCGAATTGAACAATTGCCACTTTAACGCGGCACGACTACTATTGCGTTGAAAATATGCGAAATGTGGGAGATCTCTGGGTCTCTGGGCAGAAAGTGGCGAGGGAGGGGCATGCCAACATTTATTAACTTGCCCCCAAATACACTTGTCACAGCCACGCCCCGTCGAGCACGCTTCGTTAAATAAATTGAGCGTTCTACGCAATTTATGCGCCTGATTTGACATTAATGTGGCCCTAACCGACTCGCCCACACACGCATAAATAAATAACTTTTCCTGCGGGGGGGAGGGGCCCCAGGACATGTTTATTTACATGTATGTCTGCCACTGTTTCAGGTCTCAGGTCTCAGGTCTCAGGATTCAGAATCAGAAGCAGCCACCACCCAAAACGTTAACCTCCAACCGTAAAGCATCATCATCATCTCCGTTGAACTTCTTTTTATTTATGACAACATCTGTCCCGGTGAGTTACTTCCTCAAGCCAGGGACGAAGGCGTTAACGTACATGCCACACACACATCATTAATCATTTTAACAGCCTGCAACAGGAGCAGCTACCGCCGCCACACGTGAGCTTGTGGCAGTTCTAGTTTCCGCTGTTTATGTCCCTAACTTTGGGCCATTAAACGAGCCATTGCCACCTCTCTCCACGCCAATGGTGGGAGCATCTCGGT
Organism: Drosophila monieri; assembly: GCA_035047585.1. Lineage (NCBI taxonomy): Eukaryota > Metazoa > Arthropoda > Insecta > Diptera > Drosophilidae > Drosophila > Drosophila monieri. Next base: position 3,683,443 of record JAWNPJ010000061.1, on the reverse strand, counting down.
TAACGAGGAATTCCCTGCCAGGATGTGCCACAACAATTCCCAGTTGCCCCAGCCAGAGTCAGAGTCGGAGACAAAGTCAAAGAGTTGAAAATAATTCACGTAAGGCAGCTAATAAATTCGCATCAAAGGATAACTTTGTCATAGTGCCTCGTAGTAGCAGTAGTAGTAGTAGCTAGTAGCTAGTAGAATCTAACCAAATAATCGTCCATAAATATTTTATACTTCAGGCATAAATTCCCAGGATGGCAGTTGCCAACCCCAGGTCGCCCCTGGCTTTAAGACAGATTTGTCTTACTTTGATGACTAATCGAAATAAATGCCAAGCGGCTGCTGAGATTTCTGAGGAAAAGAGAAGCTCTTTTGGCCAAAAGTAGTAGAGGATCTAGGATATAGGATATAGGACTAGGACTCAGTCATAAATAAACTCAATAGCCTTGAAAATAGGCACAGTTTTCGCAGAAGTTGCCTAATTGGCGGACAAACGGACACGCGGACACCAGAACATGGCTGTAGCACGTTAGGGAGAGTAGCTATCGTAAGATATATATATAGGATATAGTAAGTCGATCTACTAGAGACTCTGGGACAAATCTCAGCTCAATGGCCTTGAAAATAAGGATGGTTTTCTTGGAAATTCTTAAATTGGCGGACAGACGGACACAAGAACAGGGATGTAGCAAGCTAAAGAGAGAAGCTATCGTAAGATATACATATAGGATATAGTAAGTCGATCCACTAGAGACTGTGGGACAAATCTCAGCTCAATGGCCTTGAAAATAAGGATGGTTTTCTTGGAAATTCTTATATTGGCGGACAGACGGACACAAGAACATGGATGTAGCAAGCTAAAGAGAGAAGCTATCGTAAAATATATATAGAGGATATAGTTAGATGATCTTCTAGGGACTGTGGGACCAATCTCATCTCGATAGCTTAGAAAATAAGGATGGTTTTCATGGAAATTCTTAAATTGGCGGACAGACGGACACAAGAACAGGGATGTAGAAACTTTAAAAGAGTAGTTATCGTGGGATATATGTATAGGATATAGTTATTTGATCTTCTAGAGACTGTGGGCCAAACAATAGCCCTTAAGTATAAAAAATAAGACTAGTTTTCTTGGAAATAGTCCAATTGGCGGACAGAGGGACACGCGGACAGAGAAAAATGGCTTAATCCTGCACCTTTTAGTCTCAAAGAAGAAAAAAAAAGTAATCTCTATAATTTAAAAATGAAATCTTAAAAAATATTTAGAGCCGAGAGCCATAAATTAATTTCGTCCTGCTGCACATGGAAAAGGCACCGAATGTCCTAATGAGTGGCGAGTGGTGTGGGGGACATCCTGCAACAACAGCACACAACGAGTCCTTAAAGATTAATTAATCTCCTGGTGGCACATGCGGCCGGCGTCGAGGATAACGCTCTAAATGATACCGAATCCTGGATGGCGGATGGAAAGTGCGTGTGTGCTGGCCACTGGCCACTGGCCACTGACCATTGTCCTCGGTCTCGGTTTTAAGCTTATGACACAAAACGCCAAAAAGGATGCCCAGGCTACAGGGCAGAGGGCCTGGTCAGGCTTATCTTTTGCTTTTGAAGAAATAATTAATGACCTCGTTTTTGCCACTGTGCAGCACTACGTGGCAGACACCACCAAGGGGCGGGGTAGGGACTATGGTGGTGGCCATTAAAAATCGTTTATTTCGATTTGATTTAATCCAAAATAGATTGCCTGTCCCCTCAGACCATAAGGGGGTATGCTTTCCCCCTCTGTCTGTCTCTTTCTCTGCGTCTGGACTGCCGCACTGCCGCACTGCCGCACGGCCGGACTTCTGGACACCCGGATGAGTTGGCCAATTTATGCACTCAATTTGCACCGGTCTGGTGTGGTCTCTGGTCCTGGTCCTGGTCCTGGCCAGTGGAGAGCTCTCTCTTATAAATCTCATTGGTTAATCCTTATTTTCGCATTAAGTGTTTGCATTCGCGTTGGCCTTTGTATTGCACACAGACACACATAGCCACACACACACCAGCACACACACACACACACACACTGCCTCATACTTTCATCCTAACCTCCAAATGCAAATTTCCCTTCACCGTCGTCCTGTTGCTGCACCAAAAAGCCGCAACTCATGGCTCTTTTTTGAACTCCCTTCTCCACCTCCCTTTTCCTTTAATTGCCCCTCCCTTGCCACGCCCCCCTCCGCCCATGTGATAGCAATTAAACTAATCGCACCAAGGGCTTAAAACGCGATTTGCGGCCTCGATTGCCAATTCCATAGATCCCTGGATGCAATTCTGGTTGCTGGCTTTGGCTTTGGTTTGCCGATTTCCTGATTTTGCGATTTGCCGCAAAATTTATTTAAAGCGTCGGTCTAACATTTTTGAAGCGTCATGCCACCGGGTGGCATGGCATGGCATGGCATGGCCCTGTTTAGCGGTTTCTGCGGCCACTGCGGCACTGCCCCGTCTAATGCAAATGTTTAGTTACGGTTACGCGTGGCCAGAAGACCGGAAAACGGTAAATGGAAAAGCGGAAAATGCACGGATCCCGACACGAGAAGCTCCGGAGTGAGAGGGCACGTGGCGGAGAAGGTCTAGTAGCACCAATAGAAACACTCACCTGGTTATGTCCAAATGGGATTCGAAAGAAAAACACACAAAAAAGGTCAAAAGCCGAGAGGAATCGTCCTAAAAAGTCTTCCTTTTTAATCACTTTTTTTTAATTATTTTTTTCAAGTTTTTGTTTGGTTTTTTTTTTTTTTAAATCACGAGATGAGAAGAAAAAAAGTTGGGCTAACGATACTGACAGTCCTGCAGTTGCGTTAGAAGTGACTGGAGGTGGGGTCGGGGCACTGGGCTGTCAAAAAAAAAGCAATCGAAAGTGCTCCCTGTGCCGACTATGATCGAAGTCTCTGGAAGGGAATGCCAAAAAATCAACCAGGGAGGTGGGCACTGACATCTACTCCCATCTCTGTTGATTAATGATGATGGCACTTGGGTGGAACATCGGTGGGACGATAAAAAAAAATAACAGAAATTCAAATATCGAGAGATTGCCGCTCCCCGGTGGCTCTTTAGCCGTTGAGCCGTTGAGTGTTTGAAACTCGAAAAAGGGAATCCGTCAGTTTAATTGGCCACGTGACGTGTCCTGGTCATGAATGGAGCAGTACTAGGCCGGAGTTGGATCAGTTTTCCAGCTTGTGGCTAATAATAACAATAAGAGCCCATGGCACAGGCCAAGTTTCTTGCCAATTTCATTAAGCCAGATAAATGGTCGGCGATTAAGCGGCTCCAGTGACGAACGCGCCACCCCCTGCTGGGCGCTATTTATGCAAAAATTCGTTATGGTTGCCACTGGGGAGGGGGAGGGGGAGGAGGAACTAGCACGTGCTTTGTCTTCAATAGACACTGAAAGAAAATATAATTTAATTTTTTCAATGATTTTTTTCGTTTTAAAGACTTTTGAACTAAAATTTGTTAGTTTTAGTCACTTAGTAGGCTTAAGATAAGCTTGGCTTACCTTTTTAGATCAAAAAACATCAAAAATAGAGTGTTTAAGGCCCTTAAAGGCTAAAAAAGAAGGAAAAAGTCCCGCCAAATTCGTAGTTGAGAATTATAACACAAGACATTTTAGGTATTTCTGGTATTTATGAGTAAGAATTGTTTATAAACTTTCTTATAATAATAATTACATAATAATAATAATTATTAACAATTTTTATATATTTTTTATTCTTAAATCTAAATATTTAACAAAAAGTAAAACTTTATTCTGAGGCAGCCTCTGTGGGATGATAAATTGCATGAAATTATTTCTGAACACAGCACCCCCTAGGGGTGGAATGGCAGCGACTTCAGATACAGATACAGCTACAGATACAGATGCAGATACAGATATATCTGCGGTATCTGGCGGAATGGCATACTTAAAAGTTAATTGTTGTCGAGCGGAAACTTTCGGCTGGAGAGGTGGAGAGTTGGAGAGCTGGAGGGCTGGAGGGCTGGAGACTCTAACGAATTTGAAATTTATTCAAATTTGGAAACAAGTTGCGACATGTTGTAATTCGCGTCCTTGTCAGTTTTTTGGCTTATCAGAGACGCTGTTTGCCAAAAAAACAAAAAAAGAAGCATCACTCGTCGTGGGGATTTATCGCGGAACGGAGAAAGTCAAGTGATAGATGCCTCTGGAAAGTGCGACAGCTGCTGGGGGGAAGAGAGAGAGAAAGATGAGTGGAAAGGGATAATAGGGGGCGCCACCACGGCCCCCCATGTCTCCTGTTTCCGGCCAGATTGAGATTACTGGCCGGGGCTGGCAAATTGGTCATTAAGTGACACGTAGACAGGCCTGTGGCCCAATGCCATTTCCCAGGATATGGCAGCAGGACATTTTAATTTGGTCTGTCAGCGGCAGGCGGATGGCTGATGGCGGGATGCGAATTGCAGAAACCGCAAAATGCAACACTGCTACGTGGCACTGGAACTGCAGACGAAACTGATTTGCAAATAGCGACACCTGACCCTTGACCCCAAGCCCCAGACTCTAGTCCTTGTTGCGGTGCCAGTGACAGGACACGTTGTTGATTTCTAATTTCACGCTGCGTTGTGTGAAAATCAACACCGTTCGCCGTGGGGGGTTTTGGCCAAAAAAAAAGGGGGGGGGTCATCATAGCCCGCTTAAAAACGCAGCTAATGAGGCTTAAGAGGCAGCCGGGGAGCGGCAGGAGGCGATTCCCGGGCAGGAGGTTAACCTCTTAACGCCACAAGCCACTTAACCCAAAACACTAAATGGCAAACATTGAAGCGCATCTGCCACAAACTACCGTTAGGAGGAGCGTAGGAGAAAGATATAAGAGATAAAAGGTAAAGAGAACAAATAATCATAGAAAGAGACAAAAAATAAAAAAATAATACTCACCTGCCTCTGTCCTCTCTCATTGATACATTAGTTATATAATAATTATGTTCATAATTAAGTTCTCATTTATGCTCTCTCACAGGCTACATAACTGTTCTTTTGTTCTTTTCTCTGAAGACGCCATTGAATGCCACCCTCTCACACACACACCCACACACATAGCATACATATGTGCGAAAATGCGAGGAGCATCTCGTATAAAGTTTAATAAATGGATTATCGAGATATAGAGAATTAATATTTATTGAGAGTTTCTTCACTTTCCCAGCGAATTCCAAGGCTATAAATGTTTGTTTTCATTTCGCCAACCGACGCGCACCCACACCGACGCACTCCCACACCGACGCCAGCCACCGGCACCGATCGCGGCCACTTAATCAGTTTATTTATTGATCACGCCGCGATTTATCACATTTTCAACAAATAACTAATTTAAAACACTCGATTAAACAAATACGAACGGAGAAATAATCAAAGGATTAAAACGAACTTGAGATCAAAGCGCGGCGAAAGAGAGAGAACGAGTAGTGGGTGCGGGGAGCACTGATAATGGCAATGATCACCCTGTTAGAGGGAAAACTTGCCAAAACCCACCTTGTTCAACACTGAAAAAGTGTTGTTAAACTTTTAAAAGATTTAAAATTAATTAGTCGTTAGTTTTGAATATTAATTAAACACATCTTAATATAAATTCCTAAAATAAATAGCATTTCCCTTGCCTTTCCTGTTAGTTAATAATTTAGAAGCTTATATTTGAAAATTTTTAAGAATTTCTGCCTCTCCCTCAAGGAGTACAAGGACACGGCGACCCACTTGGTAAATCACCGAAATCCGCATCTTTAGCATCTTAACGGCCAATTTAGCACCAACGGTGGGGGAAGGACCACAGAGAGGGGGGCGATAAAAGCGCCCAGGACATCCAGGACGAGGAAAGGTGCGGCAGCCAGAAAAGGACAACAACGAAATTAGACAAAAGCGGCAGAGGCAATAATAAAAGATAATAAAACAAACGTAAAGTCTGCCAAGGAGGCGAGAACAGCCCAGCCAAAGGGGGAGGGGCGGAAGGCGGACCAAGGACCTCCAAGGAGCTCAGAGCTACTCAGATGCTGAGCTGGCCGAGCTAAATAAAAACACTTTTGGGAACAATAGACAACGCCAAAGATATGACACTCCCACTCCCCCCCGAAGGACGCAAAAAAAAGGAACTTTCTGCTGGGCGTTTGTCATTCTTTTGCCATTTAGCCAGCCCCTCGGGCTTCCCGGGCCTCCTGCTCCACGCCCGGCTCTTCAGACTCCTCCTGGCCTCATTATCTGCCCATGGCATCCCCCCGCCATCCCCAGGACGACACTCCCTCCAGCCTTTCCAGCTATCTTTCTGTTTAATTTCGCGTGCCGCAACGTGCAATTAAACAAAGGACACAAAGGCACAGGATGCCAAGGCAGCCGAGGCAGGAGGGCGACAAAAAAGAAAACAAAGTCACAGGTAGGCAGGTAGGACCTCTTCTCAGAAAGGATACTTGGATTATTTCCGAGGAATCTTATTTATTTTAAAACTCTTAATCAATAAAAACAAAGTTTTTTAAATGCTTTTACTTAAAAAGCGTTTGGTATTGGCCAAGTTAAGACCAAAAATAAAATCGGGCCAAAATGGGAATACTTTTTAAGGAATATCTTGGCCATCTCGCAACCGATTTAGGAACGGAATACCATTTTTCACTTAGGGTTTCAGTCACCTTCTTTGACAGTTAAAAGATTTCAAAAATCAAACAAAAAAATTTTTACCCAATTTTCGAAAATTTTGAAAGGGGTACCATCATGATTTTTAGCAAAAAAATTCGAAAAATTTTTTCTTTGAATTTACAAACTATTAGTATGCAATTTGAAACGTATTGGAACCCTGATTCATAAATGGTATTCGATTTTAAAATCGGATGTCAAATGTCTAGACTGTTGGCTAAAAAGTGAGTGAAAAGTTGGCACTTTGGCAGAAGCCTCCTAACGTGGCCAAGACCAATTTTCCTGAAGCCTCCCTAGCCTTAACTTGGCCAATAATTGTCCGATTGTTAAGTGTTATACCTTCCCGATCTTAGATCTTAGAGTACTATAAGTTTCTATCAAAAACTGGTCATCGAAAATCGGACTCAATTTTCACATTTTTTTGACAAAAATTTATCAAATTTATGTTGGCCATATTTTGATGCAGATCGAGGGGCATTAAAGCCCTCATTCATAAATTATATACCCTTAAGAAATCGGTTAAAAAATGGAAGAGATTGTCGCGAAAAAGTGTACTCCTGACGCCATCTATGTGTGGCTGAACAGACAGGACCTAGCCGGGACACCAACCTCCCGAGAAGCCATATGAACTTTCTCTTCATTTCCTATCCATTTCGAAAACGTTTTCTGCCAAGTGTTTATTGAATGGAAAAACCAAAGATCTCTTGAAGGGGAAACTCACTTCCTGTCCGGGCTATCCGCTGCGTTTGTTTTTCCCATAAACCCCCGATGATTATTGCAAATCTCTGACGCTTCTATTTCGGATCTCTGTTTCCAGTTTAAATCGCATTTCCGCCGCCCGCCGTTTGTCGGCCAACGGAAACGGTCCAAAAATCGCACAATCACCATGGCGAGTGTTATAAGTATTATGAATATGGCAACCGAATCGAAGTCGATGTCCAAATGGGCCTGCAAAGCGTATCAAATGCCGAGTTGACCGCATTTGGATGGCCAAGTGCCAGAAAGCCAAAAGGCCCGCCTGGCCTGGTCAAGATGGTCAAGATGGTGGTGCTGTGGGGGGGTGTTGGAATAACTACGTGCACATTCCAAGGCATTCGTACCGCCAATCCCCGCCAGATTTCTACTACACTCGTGGCGCTATTTTTGATTCATTGAGCAATTGGCTATTCATTTTTTAAATATTTTTTTTTTTTATACCACCAAGCACTTCAGGGCCAGCCGAATAGATTCATTCACACTGCTCGTTATTGAGTACTCGAGAGCCATTCGAGAGTATCTGGGAGTATCGCAGCTGAGATCTGGTATCGAATGTCTCAGCAACCATCCCCCCTTCCCGGCTAATGGCCACTTCCTTCCGTTTCCGCTTTTTTTCTGATCTTTACGATCAATCTGCCTTCAAGTGGAGGCCCAAGCAGCTGCCACTGCAACTGTTTTAAAAATATGTATCTTGTAGATGCGGCACTCTGGCATGTGCCGGCGCCAACTGCAGGAAGGAGATCCGGAAGTCACTGGATTTATGGCCAAGGGCTGGGAAAAGCATGAAGATTTATAGATCATATTATAGTCTACTAGTTACAAGCTATACTAGTACTTTCTGATACTATCCGATACTCTTTTCGGAAACCCTTTGGTCTTTAAAGACATTAAGCCCTCTAATCCAGCGACTATTTAGTTGGTAGTTTTTGCTAATTTATGCCACGTCGCGGCTAATTAATTTCTGGCCCGGCTCGGCTCGGCCCATGGCTGGAAACGAATCTCGAATCAGAAAAGCTCGGACTCCGTGCCCGGAATGGCCAATGGTGGCCAGTGGTGGCTTTTCATTGGAAATGTTTTGCGCGTTTTGCAGTCGGAGCGTCGCCAATGCCACATCGACATCAACATCGGAATCACCATTGGCATTCAATCGAATTTCATTTGTGAAGAAATAACAACATTCCATAAAATAAACAAGCAAGCACTGAGGGAAATAATTGTTTTTATTAATTGGATATTTTTGTGGTTAATCCTAGAGGATAGTTGCTAGAGAACCTCTATCTCCGAAGTCTTCCTATAAGCTCTGTTTTCCATAAACTATTAAAGATAGCTCTTCTTGAAACTATTCTAAAAAGAGAATGAAACTACTACTTCTAGATCTACCTTTTCTTACTGTGTAGCTACTACAACCACTATGTAGCCCTGACAATCATTTAAAATTTTCAACAACTGCCATAGAATGGAAAACAGCATTAATAAATGGCCATTTTCAATGTTAACTTGGAGACAATTCTCGAAAAATGCAAATACGAGTGCAGGGGGGGGGACTGGTTGAGGCACCTATTTCCATTTTCATTTTCATTTCCACTGAAAGACGTTTCCTGGCCCCCCAATACTGGCTCCCCCCCTACAAGATCTTTCCACAATTATGCATAAATATTTTTTTTCTTTCGTTTTCAAAAGGGGACTGGGGCTCTCAATATGGAAATGGAAATGGCAATGGATGTGGATGTAGATGTGGATGGGGATGGGGATGGGGAGGTGGAGGTGGTTCCACGGAGACATCTCCACTGGGACATGGAAGCAGACGAGGCTGTAGACTGGCTGGTGCCATTGGGGGTAGAGATCCGTTGGGGATACTGTTTTTTCCATTTCTCCAAACCAACAAAAGTAAACAAACTGATCATTCTACTATATTCTTTATGATTAATAAAAGTCCTCTAGTTGAAACATTACAAAGTAATGGTTTTTAGTTTTCGAAAACTTTTTAGTTGGAAAACAAGAATCCCGAAAGACTCTCAACTGCAAATATTTGGGTTTATGTTTGTGGAAAAGTGTTTCAAATGTGAGCACCACTTGGAAAATAATTATGAAAATGTTTCCTTCTAGTTTCAGATGTCTTTTGGTCCAGTTTCCCCTAGTTCATGACTTGTTTTATTTTTGATTTTTATTAAAAAATACCATCTAGAGGAAAATAAAAATCATTAATTCGCATATTCATAAAAGTTTTTATTGTTCTTCGCACAGAGTGATGGAGCACTTAGGTTATAGACATTTCTCGATCTAACACTACAAGTTATGCTTTATTTGTCGATATCGTAGTTAGTTCTATCTTTAGCTTTAGCATTACTATTACAGTTAATACGATTTAGCCCGAACAGCGAGTGGTCGGGGGATAAAGTGTTAAAACACCACTCGACTCTATACTCTATAAGGGGGGGGTGGGGTGCGTGGGTGTAGAGGCTGATATGTGGCCGATATTACTTGGTCTTGTTCTCGTTTCGATCGCCTTAATATTTACATTAAGTAGAATTGTTAATCGTAGCAGTTGTAATCCATATTTATGTATAGCCCTCTCTCGTTTCTAAAAAATCGTTCTATTTACAAAAAGCATTCCACGGCCGCCGTTCCAATGATTTTTTTTTCGAGGGGTTCTGGGTTTGGTGATTCCTCCATTATTACAAACAAGTCAACATAACGATTCATATTATATATTAGGACAAAAAAAAGGGTTCGTAATATTAGAATAAGATTATTAATATTTAAATAATAATAATAGTTTCGGCTTCATTATTTCGATTTAATTTCTTTTTGATTTAAGCGGCTGTTTGTACAAAAGTTTTTCCGATATCCTGGCACTCCTTAAGTAATACCCTCTACCCCTTTAGCCCTTGGGGCCCATGCCCATGCCCATGCCCCCTCCAAAGCCCCCGTTGCTCTCCTCTATGTAGACATTTCCCGGCTGCAGGGTCTTCAGGATCCGTCGCTCCTGGTGCTTTCCCCGCTTCTCTGAAAGAGTAAAAAAAACGAAAAATATTTATAAATAAATTACCATTAAGGATGAGTGATGATCAGTGATCGATGGGCGGATGAAATGGCTGGCTGACAGGCCACAAGCCACGTTCCTTCATTTAAATTCCATCTGCACTTCGCAGACCCCCTTGGATTTGAAGATTTTCTTTCTTTTTTTTAATTTTGAGTTTCGTTTCTGAATGGATCATTAAACGGCCTATCAATGCCATTTTTTATTCATTTCTTTTCATTGAAATTCTCTCTCTTTAATTACTAATTCTTAAGTATCCTTAAATAATTTCAAAACTGCCAAAATCCCTTAATATTTATTTATTTAAAAATAAATAGTAGCCTTGAAAAGAAACTAAATCCTGACCCGCTGGGACTACTTTCCAACTCAAGTGGCTGACCACGGTCGGGGGTCGGGGCATGATGGATATAGAGACTGTAGGAGTATTCAGGGGTGACCTCTTACCAGGGAGCAGCACGTGTTGCGGCTGGAAGATTCCCGACTGCGCCGCCTGCCCGGAATCTGGATGCCCGACCTGGATGGCCGAGGCGGGCAGTCCCCGCAAGGCGTCCGCATTCCCAATGAAGAAGGTGCCTCCGTCCAGGCTCTGCACCTCCGCCAGCTTGGCCATCAGCTTCGTCGACAGCTCCTCCACATCTTGAAAGAAACAAAATGGAAAATAAATTAATTTTTATTATAAACGATTGCCAGGAAGGGAGGCAACAAGTTTATAGAATCTCCTCTTAATATTTACAAATTATAAATTAAGATTTCTGGCGTTTAAATATTTATTGGGTGGCGGAGGAGGAAATCGAGCTCCGGGTTGCAAATTGTAAACAAGAGGCGCCGCCGCATTCGGTGGCCAGTGGGCGGCTGTGGCGGCGGCAGATAATTTATCATTTATTTATAAACTGCTGACTTCGAGGAGAATATAACCCAAGAAAAAAAAACAAGAAGAAAAGAAAGAATTAAGTTCCATTGCCCAAGATATGCGATGTTTCTTTTTGGCCATCGTTCAACGCCTTTTATTATAAACAGTCGGCCATAAAAATCTGGTGGAAAAATACATGGAAAGGTAAACACGCCAGAGAATAGTAAAAACAGAAGAAAAGCGGAAAATATAGAGGCCATATACGAGGCCAACAAATTTTCAAATTTGCGCAGTTCGATTGGCCTTTGAATTCTTCCATTTTCCCCAAAAGGGGGCCTATAGTCTTTCCCCAAAATGCGTGTCTGGTTTGTTTGGAGGCGATCGATTTTCCACGGAAATCGCCTGGCCACAGATTAGTGAACATAAACGAGCAGAGCAGTGGGAAGAAATCAAAGTCCAGGAAGCCACAGAGAAAAGTCTGGAAAACTTCCAAGGGGCTGGGGGCTTCAATCGGGGCGGGAGATGTGAGGAAGATGCAAGGAAAGCGTAGGGAAAGTGCAGGGAAACCGTAAGAAAAGGTGTCAAACAATTTTTAGTAGAGGTTCGAAAGCGAAAAAGGCATAAGGAGAGCACAAAGAAAGTGGGGGAAAAGTTAGAAGGAAATCGTAGGACAAGAAACTGAGAAAACACAAGAAAAGCGAGCGAAAAGCAAAAGGAATCCCCAAGGAAATGCGTGAAAAGTAGGCTACCAACAAAGTAAGTTTGAACAGCAGCCCTTTTTAATGATTTTTCTTTTGGAGTTCACCTCGGAGTATCTATATTTGGAAATTACTGCAACATTTTTGCCCAGAGATCTTGGGGTTGGAGGACTCTCAATGATGCGCTTGAACGCCTCGAAATGGGGGAAACACTTCCTACTCTGCCCCTTTCAGCCAAAGTTGAGGAAGAAATACAGTTTCCTGCGGCAAGAGCAGCTGGTCGATGTTCAATCATTTCAATATAGGTATATACAGATATATATATAAATAAATACATATATGTACATATATAGGGAAGAGATGATGAAGGGATATGGGGAGTATTTATAGAATCCTCGACAGGCCTCGACAGAGGGGAGAAGTAGAAACACACATTAGCGCTTTTGGAAACTCCGCTTCAAGTGGCGATTTCTCGAACTCCGATTCGAGTTCGAACTCCGGAATCGGGGCAAGTCATATGGGAAACTCTGGAGGTGAACTGGAGGCCCCGCCCCTGCATTTCCTGCCTGCTGTGTGTGGAAAACATGTTTTTCCTCCGTCTTGTGTGTCGATGTGTGTGAGTGTGTGACATGATTTTGGAATTTTTCTGTCAACCGCGGAAATGTTCGACAAACATCCGCTTGTCCTTGGGCTCTCGAAAGGGGGGAACTAATGTGTGATTCTTGATGTTTTCTACTTTTTTGTTACCTGCCCACAAAAAAAAACACACACACTATATATTTTGAAGATGTCTTGGCTACCGGAAGAAGGAAAATCTTTGAAAACATTTTCCACGCTGGACACGCAGCACTTTTCATTTTCGTTGGAGCGTGGGACGTGCAACGTCGACACACCCTGAATTATGGATTTGCATCATTGCAACACCAACAACCAGCAAGGGGCAAGAACAAGAGGCCTAGAGCCTGTCAAAACATGGCATAAATCTTCCGGAAAAGTGAAAATCTCACATTGTTGGTTTTCCGCCTCTTCTCCCTGATCTAGATGTTGCAAGTTGCAAGTTGCTGGTGCTAATGCTGTGCCTGCAACATGTGGCTAGCGTCTGTGCGGCACAAATCTCACTTCTTATTGTAGATGTAGTTTGGGTTGTTGTATTCCCTTTTTTATTTGTGTTTTTGTTTTTCGGAATGGACACCCTTCTGGGCTGCGGTCGGCTATGCTCCATGTGGAGGCTGGGCTGCCCTGAGACGCCCCAAGGGCAACTGTACTTTGCTGCCCATGTTTCGCGTCCCAGTGCGGTCAAGTCGAACATGGAAGTCAAACGCACCGAAAGAAAATACTATGCCTGTGTTTTCATTTTCCTTCAAAAGTTTATGGTTTTGGGGACTAACTTGTCTGGAAACTTTTGCAAAATAATATTTTATTTATTGAATAAGCATCTTATTTCTCTCAGTGCCTTGTCAGCTTGTCATGCAAATCGCGTATCTCTCTCGTATTTCTTTTTTTTTTTCAACTGTCGCCCCGCACATGCGCCAAATATTTGGACGTTTCGTTCTACTTTGGCACAGGCTACTTGGGGGCCCAGAGCTCCGCCACAGCTCGCTTAGTATTCTCCGGCCTGCGCCGAGCAGGCGTCTTTGCGATGCCGCGGAGAGATCCCCCGCCCACCAGCCCCACCTCTGGCTCCCCCACAATACCCGGCAATACATCAAAGTGTCGTGTTCGGGGCAGGCTTATAAATATGTATGGGGAATACGCTGCTTAGGGCCTGGAGCCACTTGGCAATGCCAGGCAGGGCGATCGGCGAGAGAGCCGGTTGGGACTTTCCGGGCCCTTGGCCTGGCCCAGAGACGCGACCGGAATCTAAACCACAAACGACACAGGGGAGCGTGTGAAAGTCCAGAAAGCGGTGAAAGAATTGGACTAAAAGCGATCTCTTTCCAGGGATTTCTATGCTGTAGGACTTACCCTGATCCAGACGACGCTCCATGCGGCGCCATTGGCGCATGTGGTGGATGAGGATGCAGGCGGCGACGGAGAAGAAGAGCAGGCAGGTTAGAACGGCGGCGTAGAGGACGCCCGTCTGCCAGTCGAGGGCCCAGGCGGCGGCACTGGCCTCCTCGTGGAGCTGCTGCAGTTGCTCGTGGGTCAGGTGCTGCAGGTGCTTGGCATGATCCAGGTGCTCATACTCGGAGGACTTTCGGCGCTAAAAGGAGTAGAGAGAGAGTGGTGTTGGAAGTAAAGGAATAATCGAAACATGGCGACCGTGACTGGTTGGGATATTAGGAAATAAAATAAAAACATGGCGACCGTGACTCACCTCCTTCCAGTTGGGCTCTGTCTTGGCCAGCACCACCCAATCGATCTTCAAGTCGTAGATGGAGCCACAGATGGTGTCCGTGTGCAGCTGACAAGGACGCAGTGGAATCATTTCGTCCTGGCACCGGGTGCAGGGTATGCACCGGTTTCGATTCGAGTCCCACCAGTGCTGGGGGGCGCATCCACCCGCCGATGGCTGCATGCCCGTCGAGTCGTCCGGCTCGCCAACAGACAGGTCTGTTTGTTCGGCGGAGGAGACGGTGGATGTGGCTGCTGACTCGGAGCTGGCTCCCAGCACGGAGCAGGCTGTGGAGAGGAGGATCAGAGCCAAGCACACACCCGGGGAGCACCAGCTTCTCCTGCTCCGCCACTCGGAGCGTGGGCCTTGGGAGTGGTCTGGACTCTGGCCGGGATCTCGCCTTCGCCGGCGCTTGTGAAACGTTGTGTGTGGTGGCATTGGGGCTTCCGTCTCCTGGAGGATGTGGGCCATGTCCTGGCTGATTCTACTCGTCGTCGATGGTTTCGTTTTCGCTGCTGGTCTAACCGGCAGTCTTGGCGGCATCATAGTACTGGAAATAGTTTAAGAACCAATGAGTACTTTTAAGTAAATGTCAAAGAAGTCACTAAACTATTTCTCTCAGTGATGGGACTAAAGTTTTACGATCTCTAATGGATACCATCTGCATTATTTTCCCATGGGAATCGCACTCTCGGAGAGCTCTCGGGCCACTTAGGATCTCCAGCAGCTACATATAGTGTTTTGTTCATATACCCAGTATAACTGTATAGCAGTATATATAGTTAAGTATTGGTGTAGTGTATATATATATCCCTATCCCCTTTTCGGAGGCATAAAAATAATTCGCGCAACGGCAAACTAATAAACGGCCAACGGTCATAGTCATGCAATATTTCCATTTTACTGATAATGCGACGCCAGTTGCCTCATCATCATCATGATGATCATCATCATCATCATCATCTATATGATGTTTCATCATCATTATCATCATCATAATCTCGAGTGATCATAAATGCGTACAGTTTGCAATCAAATTTAATGGGCAGCTTGGGGCACCAACTCCTCTGTAGCTTGGGTTCATTGCTCATCGGATTACCCCCCTTTAGTTTTTTGTTTATTTTTTTTGTTGTTTTTTATTTAAACAGAGCTCCTCCCCAGATAGGTTTCGATTCGATTCGATGATTCCCTGGATCATCAAACCATTATAGACAGGGATTATTATTTATGCAGCGAACGCGACGACAAGTGGAAGAAGGAAAGGGTGGAGGAGTATAGGACTTCCGCTTTCCAGGCTTCTACTACTCCCTCACTCTCCTCTCTCTCTCTCTCTCTAACTAATCCCGAGGAAAAGAAAAACCAGAAGCCAGTTTCCCTGGAAAATCCGGGCTTGTACACTTTTCAATCATAAACGATTGAAAAACCCGGGGAAGCGGATGAAAGCGGGATATGGGATATGTAGGGTTGAGGAGTGGATTGAGGCATAGGGAATGAATGACTATGGGTGTAAAGGGGTATACCATATACCATATACCCTATTCCATATACCACATAACATAGAGCAATGAGGAGACCACGTAAACCGAGGGAAACAACAACAGGAAGAAGAAATATTTAATTAAAATCAACCATTATGGCCACCGTCACCATAACAGCGGGTGGGGTTCGCTCTCCATAGGCAAGTGCATGGTGGTGCTACGGTGCCATGGATGGTGCTGTGGTGCGGGTTCGACTTCAAGCGGATGGATCGAGTTACCCAAGTCGGAAAATAAATGGGAAAAATAAGGAAGAAAAAGTAATAATTGATTGTTGGAAATTGGAATTGGCGATCAATTGACAGTCGAGAGAGCTCATTAGCATTGCAACAAGTGTTTAGTATTTTTTTTTCCACTCCCCCCACTCTTCGGGTAATAGTTTATAATCGGAAACCCCTCGAAAGGCAACACTTCCTCCTCTATAATTAAAAACGCATTCGACCGGGCTGATTAGATTTTATTTTCGTTGAAAATTTCAACTTTAAATAGAAAGGAGTTCCGGTTACCAAAAATACAAGTTTCGTTCTGGCCAAGATCCAGGGGCACTATATTGGTGACAGCTCCAGAATGACAGAAGATATATGCATGTTTGCCTTTCTCGGAGATCTTCTCGAACGAGGAGACTTCGGTGTCAACGCAATAGTGTATCCATAAGATACTTTTCGATTGTTGTTTTTTGTTTTCTGTTTTCTCGCTGTTGTCGCCGTTGTCTGACAACTGACAGTGACAGCAATTTAAATCATGTTGCCTTTTTTTTTCTTTTTGTTCTGTTATCTTATGTTGCACTAATTGAGGCTGAGGCTGTGGCAGCCACAGGGGCGTCGTTGCACCACCCCCTTCTGATCGCTGATCGCTGATCGCCACGTTAAGAAAATGGGTCAGTACAGTCTGGGGTATCGAACGAGAAGAGCCGCATCTCTGGCCGCATTTCCAATCCAATTACCAAAAGTGTCCAAAAGACAGGGGGCCGGGGAGAGGGGGCAGGGCTTTCTTTTTCAATCAGACGACAGCTGCCAAGGAAAACGGCAAAGAGATTCGCGTATTTTTATCTTACGACCCAAAATAAAGGCAAGACATCAAACAGCAGCAGCAGCAGCCGACGGGGGACAGACCCATTGCAGTAAGTGAAGTCATGATCTTGGGGCGACACTAATGTGGGGAGGAGATGCGCAAAAATAGCAGAGATATAGAGGGGGGGACAAGTGGTATGACTTGGGGAGGATATATACTAGTATTCAAGATTTTAAAAAATACTTTTATAGAGAGCTGAAGGACTTAACTTCCTTTTTTTTCCTCTTTTTTTTAACTCGTAAAACGCGTTTTCTGCTAGAATTCTCAATCAGTTCAAGCGCTTCTTGATGAAAGATTTCTTCATCTCTACAAAGACTCTTTAATCTCTAATTATTTAAGTATATAATTATTTAAGTTAAGCCCTAAAAACAACAAAAAGTAGAATTTCAAAATCTTGAAAACTTGCAACATCTTGGATCGGCTTTGTGAAAGAATTTCTAAAATCTCTGCCTTTAAAGCCTCCAGCTTTAGTCTTTCTAGAGAGTATTCCGCCCACTTACAGCATCAACAACAACAACAAATATGAAAAAAAAAAATAACAAAAAAAGACAAAAAACAAAGCAAAGCAACGACATTTATTAAACTGTCAGCTGAATGCTCACGAATTTTTTATGATTCTGAATCTGCGGTTGGACTGATTTTTGTTTTGTTTTTTTTTTTTATGATTTTTTTATTTGTTGTGTATGTCTACCCATCTCTCTCTCTCTGTGTGTGTGTGTGTGTGCTTGTTTGTTGTGTAAATTCCAAAACGCGACAAAACCATTAAGCACTTTTCATGGGACAACGAGCAGGGAATTTAATGAAACAACAGCACGACGACTACAAGCGATGATCATGACGATGATGATGATGATGATGATGATGATGAGCAACCTGATCAACAATTTAGCTTTTCAGTTAGAAGAGGAGATGCCCCGCCAACACTGTTTACTCAAGTGTGTTGGCAAAATGTTGTTTCTGCCTAAAACGCATTCAACACGACCAACTAAACAAACAAATTCCTGGCCCGCTAAGCTCCAAGGAATAAAAGGGGGGGGGGGGCGGCGCACACACAGACACCCAAAAAGGGGGGGCAGCTATCTCGCACCAACGCTCGAAATTGCAAATTGCAAATCATCAGATACAGATATGTACACAAAAGACAGAATTCCCGATCCGAGAACTGGTAATATTGATTAATGACGGAATGGAGGGACTTACCCACACGATCACTTGACATTTCAGAGAAATTTTCAGAAACTTTAAGGCTACATAGACTGTTAGGTACCCTATTTGAAATGATATATCTTTAAGATCACGACTGATATTATTCCTTATTTAGTTTTTAATGAAGATCTATCCGTTTAAAGCTTCTTTCTTCTGAAAACTCTTAGAAGATGGTCTTGGGATAGCTCTTATAAAGAAACCCCTCCTAAGAATTTTAAAAAATATGAAAAATTTTAAATATTATAACTTCTAGTTAAGTTCTATAGCATAAAACCCCCTAAAAAAAATCGATTTACTAAATATTTTGTAATATCATGCGTCCCAGAGTCAAGTACAGTATCTGAGCTATTGTATCTGTATCTGAGTCTGCATCTGTAGCCGCACATAACTCATCTTGACACAGACGGATTTTGACAGTTGAAAAAATATAAAAAATATATATAGAGAGGGGTGTGAGGGTTATGTAAGCAATGTTAGCCGAGGAGTTGAATGTTTTTTTTCCTTCAGTCTTCAGTCTTCAGTCTTTAAACTGCAGACTCCCCCCCTTATTTATTTACAGAGTCTGGGCACGAGCCTAAGAAATCTTAGAAGGGGAAACCAGAAAACAAGTGCAGATGCGTTTTTACCCTTTCAGTCTTTTCTGTATATCTGTATCTGTATCTGGGAAATGTATCTCTGTATCTGCATACAGAGGGCTGCCTCTGTTTCGGCTTTGGTCGCTGTTTCTACACTCGATTTATATTTTTTATCATTTGATTTAATTCAATTCCATTCCATTTCGGTGTGTCTGTATCCGCATTCGCATCCCCACATTCCCATTCCCATTCCCATTCCCATTCCCAACCCCAAAACCCCAGCGCGATGATCATCATCATCATCGTCAACTGGTCCCGGTCGCTTCCGAAACAGACGATCCGAATCATAAACCATAACACAACATATATATAGCATATATACCACCATATAGCATAACGATTATGAGTGGCTTGTAGTTGCAGCTTGGCGAGATACAGATACAACATATATAGGTTTTTATTTATTTATGCCGGCGGACTTGAGCTGAGGGTCTTCTGTCAGATTTTCGCATCAAAAATAATCACTCACTTGTCGCCAAATCACTCGTTTTTTCTCTCAGTCTGTCGCCGCTCGTGTCTGCCTTTCGATTTCGTTGCAAGATGATCCTCTAAATATTTTTTTTTCAATTTTATTCAATTTTTTGTCAGTTTTCAGTTCGCGTCGGCAGGCCACATCATTTTCCGCGAATTTTCCGCGCCAGTTATCCCAACAATCCAATTACACTGTGGCATCTGCTTTCCTTCGTTTAGCACTTTTCCTTTGATTAATTTTTTTTGCTTTTTTTTTTTTGAATTTGGCCAAATGGTTTTGAAATTGATTTCGAAAGCGTGAAACTTCACTGCACTTTTCCGGGGATCGCGAAATAAACGAAAAAAAAAATAAATAAATAATTGCCGAGGGAAGTATGCGCTTTCCTCCGCTTCAGTTTGGGGACTATATATTTCCTCGATCGCTCACTGCCGACAGATCTCTGATTTCTGGCCGGTTCTGGCCGAACCGTCTTACCGAACGATAGTTGGCCACACCACGAGAGAAGCGAAGAGAGAGTGAGAGCAGTGCTCCACTGAGAGAAATATAACTTATATTGTATTTCTTGTATTATAATCCATTTCTTTTGTTTTTTGAATTTAGTTTTTTAAATTTTTGTTCTTTACATCTATATATTTGAAGCTTTTTAAATGTATTTTTTACTTTTTTTTTAAACATTTTTTAAAGGAAAGATTTTACTTTTTTTATGAAATTTTTATGTTTTATTTTAGCTCAACTTAACTAGGGATTGTGTATTTATTTCTTCGTATCTTATTTCTTACTTCGCTTTTTCCAGTGTACAACGGCATACCTGCTCACTTTGACTCTCAGCACGTTCCACTCAAGATCTTTATATTTCGGCCTCCTTCTTTCTCTCGCGGTGTACTTTCTCTCACTCTCTCCTCGGCAAACATAAGAGATCTGCTCTCGCAGGTACTCTTTTCAAGCAGCGCCTAAAAGCGGTCTCTGCTTTTTAAAAAGGGAGTTTGGAGAGGCTTCGGGTTCGAAACTTTGATAAAATAAATATCTCCAAGTCTTTAAAAGAATATTTTTGAAATAAGACCTCTTTAAAGTTCTTTAAAATAATATCCATAGAGTTGACAAAGATTGTCAGATTATAGAAGAGGATTTCCCCCAAAAAGTTCCAAACTTAAGAATGAAAAAAAAATCCCTAAATCTCGGCATTTGTTATTAATGTTAAAAATATTTTTATTGTTTGAGTTGTATATCAATAAGTAAAATCATAGTAGTATTAACATATTTCAACTGTGTGTGTGGTGTGGTGTGTGTGTGTGTGTGTGATTTTGGGGCCAACTGGTGACCCCGATTTCCCGCCCCTTGGCTTAAGCACTAAAACATAAATAATTTAAGACTTAATTCACTAAGGTCGCTTCCCCGGCGACGCTTTACAAAAAAACTGCTCAAACTTTTCTCTTTTTTTTCTTTTGCACAACAAATATTACATAAAAATTTGACATAGAATAAAAAAAAAACAAAATACTTTCGGATAATTTCAATCAATCGATAAAGGACTCGTCGAATCGGGGCACATCGAGAGAACATATAGATAAAAAATATATATATAAACGGGCTTGTTGTGTGTGGGTGTGTGTATAGTACAATAATTTAGATCTTTTTTTAGTACGGGAATATCAGTATGCAAGTCCTTAAGCCTAACTGCCTGGCTTATATAATTTAGTTTAGGATTCCCTCCCCCATCCAACTGGTTGCTGGCTGGGAGGCTGTTTTGTTTAGAAAGCACTTGAATTTCGCTGTCCACGACAAAGGCAACTTGGTGTTTGATAGTTTCTTATTTCTTTTTTTGTTTTTTACAAATAATTCCTCTTTATTGGCGTCCTTCTTATCCAGATCCTGGCGTAGGAAGTCCTTGGAGCTTTATGTATGTGACAAGTTTGGCTTTTTTAACCGCTGAAAAAAGTTGAAAAAAAAAGCAAATCCTTTAAAGACATTTTTTTAGAAATCTTTTTCTTACAAATAATTTTAAAAAAAATTAATAGTACTAGTTGTGGGGGTGGAGAGAGGAGGAGTAGAGGAGGAGGAAGCCATAAGCCCAGCTAACAACATTCAAGCCAAAAGGAAAGAGACAGCTAAACCAGCTAGCGAGAGAGACAGCATGATGGGGATGAAACTTTCTGGTTTTCTGGTTTCTTCTTACTTCGGGATGCTTCCAGTAGTAGCTCCTCTTCCGGGTTTTCACTGTACTTCCTGTTCATTTGGTTGTTGTTGTTGTGATGATTATCTTGTTGTGGTTGTTGTTGGGGTGATTAGTTGTTGTTGTTGTTGTTGTTGTTGTTGTTGGTCAAGTGATCTGGGTTAAATGCAACTTGCAACATGCGGCAGCACTTACTTAAGAAAGTCATTCATATTGATGTAATTTTTATAACTGAATGAAAAAAAAAGAAGAAATCAACGAAAAAGAAGGCATTCGGTTAAAAGGACACAAACGAACAACAAAAAAAAGGAGAAAACAGAGAAAAGCCAGCACACAAGTAGCAGTTAAGACAAATGGATGAAACAGGACATAAAAACAGGACATTAGCACAGAATATTAAAAAATCAGGACAATAAAGGACACTAATGAGTCCATACGGATCGGCGGAGGATTGTTCATATTTTTTAAAACCAAATTGACAAAAAAAAACAACACACAGACAATTGTTTAAAAAAATAAATATTGAACATCTTTTCAGATTTTTCTTCCCAGCCGTCGTCGCACAGCAATTTCGATGACAAACATTGAGGCATAGAGCTTAGGTCATACAGCATTTTCTATCAACAATCCTACCGGCGAAGGTCAAAGGTCAATCATGCAGTTTTTTGGTTGAATTTAAGTTTTTCTTTCATTTTTTTTTTTTGTATTTTTTTGGTCATTGGTGGGTTGGTTAGTGGGTGAGCTTAGTCCGCGGCAGCGACCAGAAGGATCTCGGGCTGTTGGCGTACCTCTTGGCGGATGTGGTGCGCGAGTAGGGATTCTGCAGGATCTTCGGATGTGTCTCCATGACGCGGAGCAGCAGGTTGTCCAGATAGTCCTCCAGTTCCTTGACCCGCTGCCGCTGCAGCAAAGCCTCATTCTCCATTCCATTGGCAATTAGCATAAGTTCCTTAAAAAATAATTCATTTAATTAAAAAGGATATAGTAGATATGGTGTAAGTGACTAACCTCCCGGGATTTCCCTTCGTACTTTTTGGCCAACTGGGCAGAGATCTCCGATCGACGGTCTGCATGCGATTGTGACTTTTCGTGGCCAATGATGATCCTCTCCGTGGCCTTGGGACTGGGCGAGTTGCTATCATTATCATTATTATATTTATCTAAAATAAAAAATAAACATTTAGTGCAATATTTTATAATAAAATATATACAATATGCAGACTATGAATTATATTTTTGAAAAAAATCACTGGCGGATGCAAAAACCACAACGGAAACAAAACACAATGTAGAAACAAAGTAGAAATGAAGAGAAATCGGAACAGGATATTAAGGATATATGTATGAGGATAAGAGGTGCCACATGACGCAAACAGATTTGGATTTTTGGAACTGGAAGACTGCTTGGTTCGGTCTCGTGTTCGTGATTCCGTGTGCAACTGCCTCGCGATCCGCCAGCTTCGGTCGGGAGAGTCGTGTGGTTTCTGGTTTGGATGTTGTGGATGGGTCGGGTTCGTCAGCTCACCTCGCTTGTTCCCGTACTTGAACTTGCCCAGCCGCTTCTCGCCGCCGTTCGTCTGGAACTCCTTGGGCGATTGCTCGGGCGTTAGGAAGTTGTGCTCCGGCTCCAGGTCTAGCTCTATATCCGCATCGACCTCGGCCTCCGGGTCCACTGGTACTATGATTTTGCTGCCCACCGGCTCCTCCAGCGATGTGGAGCGTTTGGCGAAGCTCAGCAGGCGCTGGTCCTCCTCCCACCGCTTGGCCTCGCGCCGGCGCTGCTCCTCCAGCTTCTGGCGTTCCAGCTCCAGCTCCCGCTCCCGCTCCCGTTCCGCCTCCTCCTCCTCCAGCTCACGCTGCAGGGCAGCCTCCTCTTCGCGCAGCCGTTGCTCGTTCAGCCGGAGCTCCGCCTCCAGGCGGGCATCCTCCTCGGCCCGCTGCTGCCGGGCCTTCTCCTCCTCCGCCCGGGCATCGACCAGCACCCTGGGCTGGGGCTTGGGGCGTGCTGTGGGGGTGGGGGCCTTCCGTTCCGGCTCTGGCTCCAGCTCCGGCTCGTCCGCGAAGATCGCCGTGCTGTTGCGCTGCTCGAACTTGGCGAAGCTGGCGTTGAAGGTGTCGAAGTTGCGGTGCTCTACCTCGGGCGAGAAAAGCGACGATGAGGAGGCCAGTGGAGCGGGCACTCCAAGCGAAGGCGCCACCGGCGGAGACACCACAGGCGAGGACACCACGGGAGTGGGCACTTTCGGGGTGGACACCACGGGAACCGGCACCACCGGAGTGCTAACGGGAGGAATTTGGGTATCAGGTAGGGATGGTGGTGCTGCCTTGGGTGCTGGTGGCTTCGCTACCACCTCCGGCTCCTCTTCGTCGCTTTCCGAGCTCGAACTAGACGACGAGCTGGACGTGGGCACTGGCGGCGGCTCGTCAGTGCTGGCGGGGATCGGGACACGGGCCTCCCAGCTGCGTCGCTTCAGGGAATCACTGGTTCCGATCTCCAGGAACTTGCCGCCACCATACAGCTTGGAGGCCCACTCGTCCGTGGTGGCGTCCAACTCCTGCTGCTTCTTGCGCTCCATCTCCAGCTTCTGTTCCCGTTCCCGTTCCCGTTCCAGTTCACGCTCCTTTTCCCTCTCACGCTCCCGCTCCCTCTCCACTTGCTCCGGAATACGCGGCGGCTTCGATGGTGGCAGCGTACTGGCCAGTCCACCTGCAATACCGGCACCAACTCCACTTCCCCCTCCTCCGACAGCGCTGGAATTCGCACGAGCATGGGCACGGACACTGAAATCGAGCTCAAGCTGTTCCATCTCCGCGTCGATGGGCACATCATCCTCATCGAGCGTTGCTGGCCTACCCGCTGGCTTACCTTTGGCCGCGACGCTGCTCACTCCGTTGTTGTTGTTCAGCAAGGGCGACGGATGCCGGGGGGCGAAGTTGGGCGTACCGGCCGGCGGAGGCTGAAGTCCCGATCGCTGGATGTTCAGAGAACTGCCGGAGCTCTTGTGCGATAGATTGTCGAACACAAACTCATCCTCGTCCTCGCTAATCACACCCGGATCGGCCTCGCCCGCCCGCTGCCCGCCACGTCGCCGTCCGCTGCCGCCGTTCTGGCCCCTGCCCGTCGAGCTGTTGGGCGTGCCCAGGCTGGCAAAGGAGCCGCCAAACGAACTGCTATCATCGCCGCCCGCCTCCTGCTTCTTCTTGCTGCGGATGTGCAGTTTGGAGCTGAGCGAACCGGCCAGCTTCTTGATGCTGCGACGCTTCTCCCCATTGCCGATCGAGAGGAGGCTGCCGCCCACGGAGCTGGCCAGCTGGCCGATGGAAGACTTGTGCTTGTCCTTCTTGCTGAGATCGGTCAGCGAGCCGGACTTGACCACGAAGGCGATGCGCACCTCCAGCTCGCCCCGCTCCTTGTTCTTCTTCTCCTTGCCGGGCTTGCTCTCCAGCTTGAACCACTTGGCCCTCGGCCGGTCATAGACGTCCATCTCGTTGAGGGGCAGCGTCACCTGGCCGAGGAACTCGTCCAGGCTCAGGTTGTTCCTGTGCAGGCAGGTCAGGGTGAGTTCGGCGCGGTTGCCCTGATCAGGGATTTTTCTACAAAAAATAAAGTCTTAGAGGGTAGAGCTAGAGATATTCTGAGGTACTCACAGCTCGCACTCCTCGTTCCAGTTGACACTCGGCTCGGACTTGTCCTTGACCGAGGTCTGGTACTTCTCCTTGCCCAGGGCGATGGTGACGAAGCAGTTGTTGGTGCCATTCTTGCCCTTGGTCTGCAGTCCTCGCGCCCGCAGCACTGGAATTAGAGTGGAGGATTAATTTTTTTCTGATTAGCTGCATCGTATGAGAAGCGAGGAGAAGGGCGCTGTTTTTTAAGAATTCTCATTATTTCTTCCCATTAAGGTCTTAAAAATTAAATAAAAAGGAGATAAAGTGTAGTAGCTACTTGTGACTAATCCGTAGGCCCAAAAAATGTAATCATGGGTCGTGGAGTAGCCCCTATCTGTGGGAAATATCTTACAGACCCTGAACCGAATACATTTTCGAGAGGCCTCCCATACATAAATGTATCTGGAGGATGACTCGAAACAATGCTGGGATTGGGACTCGGCATATGGCTGGGAGTTTGGACCAAGACCTGGGCATTGGCATTCGTGGTGGTGGTGGTGGTGGTGGGGAAGTGGAAATGGAAATTGAAATGCCTGTGAGGCGTGCGGTTTGCGTGGTTGGGTTTTCGGTGGTGCTTTCATATCTGCCGGATGCCTTTATTTTTTTTTTTTGTCGGGCTCGAGGTCACGAGGCATTCGAGTGAAACTTGAAATTTTGCTCCACAATCTCCCGCAAAAAAAATACAAAAATTTGTGTATTTGGGATGTGAATCACTCGACTTAGATTCGATTTTATTTTCGTTTCGGGTTTCGAGTCTGATTTCTGATTTTTAGGGCGAGGGAGAAGGAGAAGTTTTGAAAGCCGGATTCGTACGACTGTTTTTGGAAGTACAGCTGCCGGAAGTGGAAATGGGAATTGAAATTGAATCGAAAAACGACAACCAAGAGATGGGTGACAGAAAATTAAGTCATTACCAGAAACCCGGGCATACAGTGATCTATTTTGGGACTGTTGCTTCCATGGAGTTCATTACACCAAAGGGGTATACACATGTAGATACTTTACTTTCATCTTTAATATTCATTTTTATTATAATCTTTAAATTTTTATTTATTTGATTAAATTTTTATTGTATTTTACATTTTTATATAAAAGATTAAAAAAATAATAGAAAAGAATGTAAGGCAGAGGGCCTTTTTCCTCGATTCACTTAGGGCTTACTTAAACAGGAATTAAAAATTATAATAATAATACTAATAATAATAACTCATTAGTTTAAAAATATTATTATTATTAAATTATTAAAATCATTATTATTAAAATCATTAAAAATACATTTAAAAAGCGCCCTTCTCCTCGATTCTCACTAGTGGCACTTAAGAAAAATGAGAGTATTCTAAAAAATCATTAAAAAAATATGTAAAATAACAATACATTTTATTAAATTCTTCAAATATAAATACTGAAACATGTTCTAAAATACTAAAAAACACTTTTAAAACACCGAACATTTTTTAAAATATTTAAAATGCCTAAAAAAAAATAATTAATGTTTAGTTACTCTAATTATTTTTTTAATGGAAAAATCTCTAAGAAACCCTATAGAATTTCAATGCAAGTATTTATTATTATTTTCAATAAAAAAAATCATAAAATTACAAAGACAGTTACCTCTCTAGTAGCAGGTTTTAGTATTTATTTTTTTTTTTTAATATAAATTTCAAAATGTATATTGCTTCCCCCCCTTTAGTTTGGCGCAAAAAAAAAGTTATTTCATAACTAAAAAAAATTTAAAGCTTAAACAAAAGTAATTACTGGGGGAAAAAAAAAAAAAAAGGGTTTTAAAAAGTGAAAAACCTGTCAACGAATGAGGCACTAAAAGATGAGTGAAAATTGGCCAAAAGAAAAGCGGGAAAGCGGGAAAGCCTCTCTCTCTCAAATAGTACCTATTTTTGAATTTTTTTTGTTTTTGTGTTTAAAAGTCTTTAGTTTTCTTTCCCGGTTGTCCCATTATCATTATCGCATTAACAGTTTTTCCCGCTTTTTTCCCGTTTTTCCGCCATTCCAGCCAGTTGTCCGTGTAAGCCAATTTGGGAAGTTGCCGTTTTTAGCCATCTTTTTGTCATCTTTTGGCCTAATGTCTTAGGGTGAACCCATAATTGAGGCTAAAGACGGCCAATATCGATAATCCAGATGCCCATCTTGCTTTTCTTTCCGCTTTTCTTCGCTCGGCGGCCCAATGCCTAATGGCTTGGGAAGATGAATGGCCTCCCGATGGAGGAGAGTGGCCGGCAGACATGCAGATCCATCTTCCAAAGATCGATGGACTCTCCGCCGAACCATTGCCTTTGCCATTTTCTCAAAATATTTTTCATTTTTTTTTTTACACAAATATTTCTCGATTAGGCAAGTCTTTTATTTTTATTTTTATTTAATTTTTTTTTTTTGCATGGAGGGGCGCCCCCAAAATAGAAATGCCAAATGCTAAATGGCAAAGCGGTGGAGAAGCAACAAAACATGGCCAAGAGCGCCAAAAACAATGCTAGAGTGAAACCGTTAAGTTGGTCCGCTTTTATGGCCGTCTCTCAGCGGTACAGTGGGCACTGTCTGCGGCACAGTGGGCGCCAAACAATAAAAACCATGCCAAAATAATAGCCAGCCCAATCTTGATTGAGAGGCGATTCAATCACAGAAGCCCAATAGGCCAGGGAGGGGTGGAGGTGCTGTCATCGGATGAGTGTTATCTTTGCCACAAAATTAATAAAAAAAAAAAATTAATAATAAAAAACAAATAAAACATCGGCGCATCGATTACTCATGTACTGGCAACTCCAGGTGAGCCGCGTGAGTCACCTGTCGTTGTCTTTTTTCCATTTCCGAGTCTCAGTTGGCCCAAATAAAAAGGCCAACACACACAGAGGTAACGGTTCAGCCTTCGATGCCCAAAAAAGAGAAATTTCTTAACGATTTCTCAGCGGTTCTAAGTCAAAGATTTGATCTATAATCTGCTTTTCGATGTCATATTTTTTCAATAGATTTATTTTCAAAAAAATATTTAGCTTTTTTTTCTAAAAGATCTGAGACATCTAGTCTGTAAAATTATAAGAAAATCATTAGTTTTCAATAAAATACTTAATTGTTATCGATTTATTTTAAATAACTAATTATAATGTCAAAATATTTAAATAAAAGACTTGAAAGATCTTGATAATCTTTATTTTTTCTTTAATATTTTAAGATCTTATATATAAATCATTACTTTTCAATAAATTACTTATCGAAATACTTTTATCGATTTATTTCCTAAAAGGAATTGTTATGTCGTGATTATCTTAATTTTTTCTAAATGTATTTTTTTCCTAAGATTTTTTCTGAAAAGTCTGAAAAATTATAAAAAAAAATCATTACTTTTCAATAAAATATTTTTTTTTATCGATTAATTTCCAAAAAGGAATTGTAATGTCATGATGTCTTTTTTTATAGAGATCTTATATATAAATCTAAAAAATAATAATAATTATAACAACATCAAAACAATAGACTTGAAAGACAGATCTGCATCATCGTTATATAATATATTTTTTTTTACTTTTTTTTCTTAAAAAAACCATCGATTATGATTCATAAATAATTTTCAAGCAAAACTCAGCTTAAAAAGCTTTAAATCTCAGTCATTAAAAGGTTATCTCTCCATTCCCATCTCTAGACACGATTCAAGATGATAGACACAACCGATAATCAGCGATAACCCCTCGGAGAGATCATCGGATTAATCGAAATACGAGATAAGAACACAGTCGCCTAGCAATCACCTTTTATTTTTTATAAAAATTTACGTGTTTTCAGAGCCATTTATCTTTTTTTTCGATCTATAGGCCGGTTTGAGATGAAAAGTGCCGGAAATCGATAAACGATAGCCCTTCAAAGTGGGCCGATTAATCGAAAAAACAGATAACTTGTAATCACCTCAGAAATGGTCCATTTCTCGATTGAGATGGCACCTCCCCCCTGCCACCCTGCCACCCTGCCGCGAGTGTCAATTAAAGCTGAAAGCCTCTCAGTCCACAATGGCTGCACCTTTTTCTGTGGCACTAGTGACCCCAGGGGGGCAACAATGTTACAAAAAAAAAAAACAATAATCGACAACTGCTGTCGCATTTTGTTGACCTTTTTCATTTTTTTGTTGGCAGGCAGGGCAGCTTGTTGGTTTTGTGGAGGTATTCGTGGAGAGGTCAACTTTTGGGTTAATTAATTTCAATGAAATCATTTCCCAGAGAGCCCTGTTGTTGTTGCTGGTCTGGTTTGTGAGGTGCACTTGTTGCACCACCACCAGCCACCATCCACCACCAGCCATCTGCCACCAATTTTTGGGGCATGGGGAGTCGGAGATTCTCCTCTCCTCTCCATTAAAGCCAGTTTTTAATGATGGGATGATGGAAACACAAACTTATATTCCCAGCACGCACTTTTTAGTGTTTTCGTGTTCCACTTTTTTCTGTTTCTGGGAGGAGGTGGAGAGTTGGAGAGGTGGGGAGGTGGAGAGTTGGTTGTGGGCGTGGCAGAATGCCAGAAACCAGAATGGTTTAAAATAAGAATGCGCCTCCCGAGGCCATTGCTCCTTTGGGGCATCCAACCACGCATGCTAATGAGCCACTTGCTCCACTCCCGCTCTATTCTCTCTCTCTATCTCTCTCTCTATCTCTGTGGGCAGTCCCCCAGCTCTTCTAAAAAGGCCCAGAGTTCAAGGAGTTCAGTGGGAAAGTCGGCGACCAGCACGTGCCCCCCCGTCAATGTGGCAATCTGGCAATCTCCGGTAGTACCAACCAGTACTCCGGCATCAGTGGAATCCCGTTCGATGAAAAGCATTAAATTACAATTAATGTTGCAAGTTGCTAGCTGACTGTTGCCAGTTGCCAGCTGCAAGCTGCGGATCGTGCGAAAATGCGAAACACAAGTGCGGCGATCAAAGTAAACGGTCTATCAATGGATACACATGGCATTTCTCCCACAGCGAATCGTTTCTGCAGTTGTGTGTGGAACATGGTGCGCCGTGGCATGGCACATGGTATGTATATGGTTTGCCACAAACTTATGCACAAACAATCTTTTCTTCAAGCAAGCATTGAACCCATTAAGCCGTGCGATTTCCAAATGAAAAACAGACACATTTTCTTTCCCAAACGGAGCAGCGAGGGAGGTTGCATGTTTTGAATAAAAAAAAAATAGAAACAGACTACGCCACATGTATCCATGAATATGCATTGGAGTCATCCTCCCAGTCGGGGCCAGACCAGGCCAAGAACTGGAACTGGAAAATAATCAATTGCCAGACCCGCCAAGACACCACAATCAGAGCTGGAGCTGGAGCTGGAGCCAAAGACCAGACCTGTTTTCCCAACCGATTCGCTTCATTTCTGTTCTGTTCTGCGATGGCTCCCCCCCCTGGAAACCCCTGCTGGAAACATGGCTAAATGGGTCGGGCAATGGAACGTAACTGTTTCGCACAAGTGCATCGACAGCGCCGCATTAGAACGGTTCGGAAACTGGCTGAAAGGTGGGGGGAGGCAGGAAGAAGGAGCAACCTATGGAGCACCTATCGCAAGTCTCAAGCCTTATCTGGCCAAACTTTTCTATCAGAAGGCACTTGTTCTTCAGGAAGTGAGAAGTAGAGATAGGGGGGATAGGCTAGACAGGGTGTTGTTAGGGTTTTCTTTCAAAAATAAGATACTTTTAAGGTACAGTGTAGATTCATCTCAGAGATACAACCTAAAAGATGAGAGGAGAGAGAGAGGTAGTCTCAGGAACTATGGATCTTATAGGTTTTGGAAAAATTATTAAAAAAGTGGCAAGATAGTAACTAAAAGACAGAGGCTTTTAATCTCAGGAACTATGGATATTATTCGTTTATATTCAAATTTTATTCTTTTAAAAAAGTATCTAAAAGATAGTAGCTAAAACATAGAGCTTGTTGGCCTCGAGAACTATAGATCTTGTACTTGTATCTTGTTTTGGAATAAAAAAACTATCATGCTTTTTATATAAAAAGTTATTCTTTTAAAGAAAACTTTATTAAAACTCTTATCTCGTCCAAAAAACACTATCAGAACCACTTGTTCTGCAAGAATTCCTATAGATAGGGACTATACTTTGCTTTGTTTTAAGATTAAACTATATTATATTTTATTATATTATTATTATATTATTATTATTTTATTATTATTTTAAATGATATTTTAGTTCACTTATTGACATTAATTTGTGAAATAATAATCTAATAAGCATCTGCTGCCTATTATCTCCCAGATATTAAATCTATTCCAATTCTAAATAATATCTAAATCGAATCTCTCTAATCTCTATATCTAATATCTAATATCTATCTAAGTATATAGTAATAAATAATAAATAATAAATAATAGTAACTATATATATTGTTTTCACAAACATATAGCCATTTAGCCCTTAAAGAGTTTTCGAGGAAAATAATAAAAAAAAACATTTGTAGATCTTCAATTAAATTCCTTGGAATTCAATCAAAATGGGCTTAGATTAATGTGTTTTTAATTAAAAACATAAACAAATACTTGATTTAATTCTTGAGAAAAAGATGAAAGATGAGATCATAGTTGGAAATCTTAGAAACAATATTAGTGACTGGCACAGAGTTGCTACTCTTTATCGAGTACCCACTGTAGTGGCGCCTCGCATTGTTGATAACGGTGCTGCCTTTGGCTCCCCTCCTTTCACGTTGCAAGCTCCTCAAAATGTGTTGCAAAATCGAAAGAAAAAGACGAAACCAAAACCGAAAACAAATCAAAAAAAAAACAGAAGGTAAGTTTGTTTGTTTTTGTTTTTTTTTTGTTTTTTTTGGCTTGGCTTGGCTTGGCTGCCCGCAGCGCATTGCACAATTTCCCGCCGTGGAATTTCCAGGTGAGGTGTGAGAGTGTGTGTGTGTGTGTGTGTGTGTTAGTTAGTGCGGCCGCCAAGAATTTAAGGCTAAAAATAACACACGCAATGGAAGAGAGAACGGAGAGGGTGGAGACTGGAGGGTGGAGTCGATAAGGAGTCGCGGAAACTTACTAAACCGAAAAGCCAAATGGGTGGAGGAGGAGGAGGTGGGACCAGCCCAGCTGTTTCCTAGGGTGGGTGCCTGAGGATGATCTAATACAGGGCCTGGAAATGGCCCCAAAAAAAAAACTAAAAGAAAAGTAAAGCCATTCCGGAGAACAGCAGGCCGATTAGAGCTTGACTCTGGGTGGAGGAAAAACAGCTGTTTGGCGAAACCTGCGGCGTGCGCTCATCACAAAGCGGAGTAAATATTGACACAAGGACGTAGTCAAGGTGGGGCCAAGGGGGGTTTGTCACTAAAATCAAATGTAAGGGGGGATAACAGTTATCTTTCAATATTTGAGACTTTAATTTTTTTGATCAAAGTTCTTAAGTTATGGACCCCCTTTGAAGTCTACGCCCTTGTCTCTGGGAAGAGGTGGAGAAATTAGTGGAGAGTGGATGAGGGGGAGAGAGAGTAGAATGCCGATGATTTGTTTGCTCTTCGCTGTGACGTCAGCGGCTTTTAATCGGCGGAACAAAAAAAAAAGACAAATATGCAAAATAAGAGAGAGAGAGAGAGAGAGGGAGAGAGTGGGAGGTAGACCGAAAACAGAAGAAGAATCTTTGATAGTCGGGCAAGTTCAAGGTGTTAATGGTAGTGGGGGGAAGGGGGGAAGGGGGAAGCAGCTAAGCAGCCAAAAGGCCGTGTTTATCTTCTTGATTCTGCATTCCGCGACAAAGCTTTTGGCAACATTTTTGTGACTCATTATGGCCATTAAATGGCAAAACACACACATCCATACACACCTGAGTGCGCAGCGTAGTTGTAGCTAATTACTCGATATTTGTTTTCATAATTGCACAAGCTGGGAGAGGAATAAATGGCGAGAATTCTTTTCTTTGTGTTTTGTCACGAACAGCCCAAGCAGTGATTTCTCATTGACATTCAGCCCTGAAGCCCACAATGGAAACGTAAACAAGACCCCAAAAGCGGGAGGCCTCAAAACAATTCAAAACTCTTTTGCCAAAGAATGCGAATCATAAGGCTTACCAGGCGGAGGGAATATTTCTAGCGCTGAGTAAGCATGGAAGGTTATCTTATCAACGATATGGGCTGGCCTAGCCTGGCTCTGATAGGAGCAACATCCAGCAATCACAGAAATGTGATTGGGGGGAGAGAGAGATGGAGGGAGAAAGCGCAAAGGGGGAGAAAGTGAAACTCCCAAATAAGATGTCGGCGGGGCATAGGTAGGAGGTATATAGGAGGTACTATTTCTTCCAACAGAAGCAACAACAACAACAACGACTTAACTGTTCGCCTCTGTCATGACAATATTTTAAGCACACATAGCCAGCAGAGATACAGATACAGAGAGAGAGAGAGAGAGAGAGACAATGAAATGCACAAATACCCAAACACGAACACTGGCACAGGGAAAACGAGTTTAATTTTTAATGCGATTTATTTGCCATAGCGAAGAGAGGCGGCTGGAAAGCCAAAAAGAGATCTTGCTAACGTTAACGGGTGTCTCCGTCCCCCACTTTAGAGCCCCAAACTTACCCGTTACATTGCAGTGCGTCGGACTCCACATGACACCCTGTATCCCGTTTGTTGATCGCCTGTCACTCTCTCTGGATGCGAAGGTCCTGTCGCTCTCTCTGAGTCTCTCTCCGTGTAGCGCCTGGCTGTCTCCTGTTGGCCGCTTGCGTCCCTAGCTGCTTTTTAAATGTGTGTTTGTTTTTTTTGGCAGCTTTCGCTTTTGTATGTCACATCAATATTTATTGCCGCCTGTCACCGCACTTAGGCCGTATTTTGTTGCTTCTGGTCACGCGCGCCACGAATCGTAGGGAAGCGAAATAGTCGTATAGTCGTATTGTAAAAAAAAAAAGAAGAAAGGAGCGCAGAGAGTCGCGAACCGAGCGATTTGGTGTCCAAAGAGTGCTTGAATTCCAGACTACAGATGTGTATTTGGGCTGTTTGGGGGCTCCCGTATCGATAGCCCCTATAAGAAATATCGATGCATTTTTTGTTATCGAACTTTTGAAAATATCGATGTCCGGTAGTTTCTATCTATAGAATATAATTTAAAGGATATTTTTGCCCAGTAATTGTCTATGACTTTAGTTCTCATTCTACAGAATAATTGTAACAAGAAATAACCTCTCCTATTAAAAAAATTTACTACAAAGCGCCATCATCAAAAGCGACCGTTTGTGTCATCACTAACTGCTCTGAAGAATTGAATTCAACGTTTTTGTTATTTGTGGTTTTTCCTTTGTTGCTGTTCGTTAAACGTTTGAATTTGCCTGTGCCATGGAGCCGATGACCCTGGGAAGCCCGGTGAACAGCCCCGGTTCCAACCAGAGCCAGTACCTGCCGCCCTTCCTCATGGGCGATCCCCAAAACATGACGCCTACCAAGAACACGCTCTCCCCGAAGCCGGGACGCTACAACGTGAGTTTCGGTAAGTCTACGTCCTTGAGACTCCACAAACTGCTCAGGAGGTTACTCAAAATCGCACACATCCACAGCCACATCCCCTGGCGGCAGCAACTCGCAAGACTTCAACCGCTCCACTTACAACAACCGGACTCTGTTCGGCTCCGGCGGAGGAGCAAATGCTTCCGCTGCGGCTGTCCATGCACACACTCTGCCCAGCCATCAGGCGGGGCCGCCGACACAGGGTCTGTTCGATTCCCTGCGCGAGAACACTGCCTCCACGCCACAGCGCAACCACTTGAGCCTGCTGAACCTGCAGTCACCCAACCAGAGCATGGGGCCAAATCAGAGCTACCAGAGTTATCAGACCAACGACTCGTTCGTGCCCGGAGCTCCCGTGAACGCCTCTATGCGGGCACTCTACTCCCCGCTGGGAGCCACTGTCTCTCCCGGACCAGGATTGGTAGCAACTCCAGGACCCACAGGAGCTGACCTAGCAGCTGCCTTCTGGGTAACCATCTTTGGCTTCGCACCGGGCGCCAACTCGATGGTCTTGCAGCACTTCACACTATGCGGCACCATTGTGGACGTGGTGCACGCCCCCCAGAACGGCAACTGGATGCATGTGCGCTTCTCCTCGCGCATCGAGAGCGACAAGGCGCTCAACTACAACCACAAGGTGATAGCCGGAAACGTTATGGTGGGCGTTACTCGCTGTACCGATCGCTCGGTGATCGACAAGGAGAACAGCAGTTCGGTCGCCAATTCGGAATCCATTTCTGGTCCACCCAGCACACCAAAAATTCGTCCATTTGCCCAGCAGGGCTACAAGCTGGCCCAAAACGAGAGCACCGTATCGCCTCCACGAGATGTGCCCCAGAGGAGTTCGGGGCTGGTGAACAAGGCCATGGACCTAATTTTCGGCTGGTGATTGAATGAAACTCGTGCTGCTTCCGGCTACTTATTTAATAATCACTGCGTACATCCTATCCAGCATTCATACATTATTCTTATTAAAAAAAGATTCAATAGCAAAAGCAAAAGATGTTTAAGGGATGCTCCTGCTGCTCCATCTTCGTTTCCATCTCCTGCCCAGACAGCTATTTCCAGGTTACTTTGAATCGAGATGCGCCGTCTCCAGGTTCTTCATCTTGGGGTAGTTGATCGAACGGCTGTCGAGTGTGGACTGCGCCCAGAGTATAACCTTGAGCAGGAACATCATCTTGGGAGTGGAATCCTCGCTGTGCTCGCACCTTAGAATGGCCGAGTTCAGCTCGCTAGCGATCTTCTGTCGATACGACTGCTCCAACAGGTCGGCGAAGGGGCTCTCCTGTGGCTTCTCGAAGGCGAGCAGGGCCAGAGTTCGCTCCAGCTCGAACATGGCCTCCTCCCCGCTCTCCGACAGCTTGCTTTGGGCGAAGGCCAGGGCCTCCTCCACCTTGCCGGCGCGGATGAGCTCGATTAGCTGCAGCTGCTGCAGGTGGAAGAACAGGTACCGGTCGCTGCCCAGCAGCTCCGGATGCAGTTGGTTCACCAGTTGGGTGGCCTCCTCGATGCGACCCGCCTGAACAGCCTCGCGGATGAGAATACGGTCGTCCAGGCTACTCAGTTCCACGCTGGGTTCCAAATCCGCTTCATGCTGGAATTTTTCGGCGGCCTCCTTGAAGCCCTCTGGACGCGGAACAAGAAAGGATTAGTCAGCGATTTATTTTACGCCTGACGGGAGTAAATGGAAAAACGTACCCGTCACCAAGTAGTTCATTATTAGGCGATTCATGTCTGCCTGCTTGAAAGGAAACTGCTCCAATCGCGCCAGCCACTCCTCCTTGCTGATGGCCTCCGATTTGTCGTTGTAGCTCATCTTCTTGTTCCTGCGTATCTTGCCAATCTTGAGGCCGTTTGTTTACTGTTTATTGTTTACCTATTGTTCTGCAGAAATGACGCTGCGCCGTGAATTTTCTTTTCTTTCCCGATTTATCTACAGCAGACACACGCACACCAATGCACCTATGCACACACAAGCGATTGCACCGAGTGCATAGCTATCGTAAGTGCCATCTCTAGCGCGGAGTAAATCAGGGGTGTGGCAGCACTGGCATCGATAACCATCGATAGTCAAACGTTTAATTTAAATTAAAATTTTAATTAAATTTTCTTTTTGTTTTATAGTTTTCTACTATATAAAATATACACTTAAAAATACAGAAATTCCCTTGCTGACCTTAATTTATTTTATAGTTTCTGTTGCTCGTTTTTGTGTGTACATTTAAGCATATACATTTGGAATCCCGCCCAGCGCTTCGGTCTAGCGACGTCCCCAAGTGCCAGTACCCCCTGCACTACCAACTCCTGTCCCGCCCCCGGTTACGCTCCCTCCTCCGGATGTGTGCCCGCCTCCGCCACGCCCTCCGCCACGGAAGAGGGGCGCCAGCAGGCGGTGTCAGCCTCAGTTCTTCCGATTTCCGCGACGCCGCATCGAGGCGGTGCACTTGGGGCAGTACCACTTGCCCTTCGGCGGCTGGGTAATGCCCACGCAAGGATAATGGAACCATTCGTAGGGACAGGCGTCATTGTCACAGGCCACCATGTCGCCATAGGACACCTGGTTACAGGTGCAATAACGTGGCTCGTTAGGATCATAGGACCACTCGCCTTCGTTGCTCTGCTCCACCACGAGTCCGTTTTCGCCGATGGTGAGACTAGAGCCGGGGTTCATGGAGCTGCCGGTGGGATGGCTGATGGTGGTTACCCCAGAGCCGGGTACACCAATGCCTCCAGCTCCTGCTCCTGCTGCGCCGCCGCCTCCGACACCAGGTCCTGCGCCTCCGGCAGCATTGGACCCAGCTCCGGTCAGGGTACCCGCTCCACCAGCTCCCAGTGTCAGCGATCCGTGCGCTAGGGTGTTTCCGGCTAGACTCGAGTTGGCCGCTGCAGCCGCCGCCGCCGAGTTTAACATCTCCACCGACTCCACGCTCATCGAGGAGGTTGAGGAGGCTATGGAGTTGCCCGAGGAAGAGCCGCCCAGCGCCTGCACTGCCAAAGTAGAGGGTATAGCCAACTGTGTGGTGGTAATCTTCTTCTTTTTATGGTTCTTCTCCTGGTGGTGACTGCCGTGGCTGCTGTTACTGTGATGGTGTCCATGTCCGTGCCCATGACCGTGTCCATGGCCATGGGCATGGCTGCTGTGATGCGTTTGAGAGTGGTGGGAGTGATGCGAGCCAGTGCCGCCTGAAGCAGCCACGGCTGTTGTAAGTGTTGCTCCCCCAGCCACCGTTGCAGTTGCTCCGCCAGCAGTCTGGAGACCGCCCTGACCCGCCTGTGACCACAACTCGGCCGTGGTGCCGGCTGCTCCGTGCAGGGTTGCCTCATAGTTGGCTTTCAGGCTGGCTTCGTAGCTGGCATTCAGACTCGCCGTGCTCCGGCCCTGCTGCATCTGCTTGGTGGCGACAATGGCCTGACTGGCCGCCGCTGCTATGGCACTGGTAGCGGAGGCGCCGCCGCCCAGCTGCTGCAGATAGGTTACCGTGGCGCCGGCAGTCGCGTGGCCACCATGTCCATGGGAGCCTCCAGCCGTGGCCAAAGGTGTCACTGTAGCTCCTCCAGCTCCTGCTGATGTTGCTGCGCCACCTCCTCCAGCGCTGAGCACCGTGTGCGCCAAATTAGCGGGCAATTGACGGACCACCGAGCCTGTAGTTCCAGCCAGGGAAGCAGTTGTAAGGTTGGTTCCCGCAGCAGCCACACCCACACTTACCCCAACCGCCACCGGCAGTGTGAGATGTGTGGTGGTTATGTGGTTGCTTGCTTGGGCTTGTGTTTGAGCAGGTGAGACAGTGGCCAGGCCGGCGGCAACGGCTGTAGGAACCACGGCTCCCACGTTAGTGGTGGAACCCGAGTTGGAGCCGGAGGCCACTGCTGGCAGAGAGTGATTGAGATTGGCTCGCTTCTCCTGGACGGGAACAGTGCAGATGGTTTCGCGACGCTTCTCCAGCTTTCGGTGTCGTTGGCTGGCACTGAGTTGTGCAGCAGAGAGGCTGGAGAGGGCGTTGCCCGAGATGGTGCTACCCGATCCACCGCCTGAACCGCTGGAAATACCCATGGAACCTGAGCCTGCACCTGAACTGGTAGAACCTGATACATTGTTGACCAGACTGTTGGCCGTACTGGCTCCATAGTATCGGTTCTCCTTTTGGTTTATGCTCATGAGCAGGGCGGTGGCCGCCGTTGAGTTGCCATCAAGCTCCAAAGAGCGACGCTCGAGAATCTCGGTGATGCCCTTGTTGTCCGCCTCTAGCTCGCACTTGAACTTGAAGAGCTCGCTGTCCAGGCGACGCAGGTAGCGCTCCACTAGCTCGTGGATCTGAGTGGCAATGGCCACCTTCTCGTCGGCATCTTCCATCACTTTAAAGTACTCGCCGCGGAGACTATGGAACTCCGTGTCCATGGACTCGTGCTGCAGTTCGTCACGCTTGCACTGCTTAAAGAACAGATGTGCCTTCTTGTCCAGTGAGTCCATGTTGTCTGTCAGGGGAATTATATTACAATTTTGCTCGTTTTAACGCGAATTCGACTAGAAATATGAGACTTGTACTCACTTTGCACGGCTAGATCAAGTTCGCGCATCTCCGTAAAGCGATCGCGCAGCTCCTGTGGCAGGTGCTCGATCATTTCCAAATAGTCCTCAAGATAAAGCATGATTTTAGGGTGTTTGGGGCCGCAAGGATTGCGGGTAAAATGGCAAAAATTACGTTTTTTTCTAGCTGGTAAATGAAAAATGCGTCTTTTGGGTTCAGTGTTGGGAAACGTTTGAATGTGTGTTCGCTAGGGATGGGAAATGGCCGATAACATCATGTTAATAACATTTATTTACTTATAGTTTTAATATTTGTTATTTTATTATTAATTAATTAACATTTATTTATCAATATTTAATTTTATTAATTTCTAACTCAATGAATTTCATTTACATAATTATTATTCCTACAGAAAATTTACAAACTTTGCCATTCTAAGCCATAACATGGCAATATACATCCGATCTTTGAGCGGAATACCTTTTTAGATTTGAAGATCAATTTCTGCCCGATCTGCATCAAAACCTTTTCACAAAATATTTTCTCGAATTATTTAAAATTTGTATATTTTGTAAAATTTTTTCCAAAATTTCCAGGGAGTCCCCTTCAAAAACACCGGGAATGCCTATATGGCCCTTTCGAAGGACATAACTCGGCCAATATTCAACCGATTCTCAAGCGGAATACCTTAAATGATTTGTGGATCGATTCCCCATCATTCTGCATCAAAATCTGGGAATACAATATTTTTTAAATTTTTTTCCAAAATTTCGAGGGGGTCCCCTTCAAAAACACCGGGAATGCCTATATGGCCCTTTCGAAGGACATAACTCGGCCAATATTCAACCGATTCTCAAGCGGAATACCTTAAATGATTTGTGGATCGATTCCCCATCATTCTGCATCAAAATCTGGGAATACAATATTTTTCAAATTTTTTTCCAAAATTTCCAGGGGGTTCCCTTCAAAAACACCGGGAATGCCTATATGGCCCTTTCGAAGGACATAACTCGGCCAATATTCAACCGATTCCCAAGCGGATTACCTTAAATGATTTGTGGATCGATTCCCCATCATTCTGCATCAAAATCTGGGAATACAATATTTTTAAAATTTTTTTCCAAAATTTCCAGGGGGTCCCCTTCAAAAACACCGGGAATGCCTATATGGCCCTTTCGAAGGGCATAACTCGGCCAATATTCAACCGATTCCCAAGCGGATTACCTTAAATGATTTGTGGATCGATTCCCCATCATTCTGCATCAAAATCTGGGAATTCAATATTTTTCAAATTTTTTTCCAAAATTTCCAGGGGGTCCCCTTCAAAAACTCTGGGAATGCCTATATGGCCCTTTTGAAGGACATAACTCGGCCAATATTCAACCGATTCTCAAGCGGATTACCTTAAATGATTTGTGGATCGATTCCCCATCATTCTGCATCAAAATCTGGGAATTCAATATTTTTCAAATTTTTTTCCAAAATTTCCAGGGGGTCCCCTTCAAAAACTCTGGGAATGCCTATATGGCCCTTTTGAAGGACATAACTCGGCCAATATTCAACCGATTCTCAAGCGGATTACCTTAAATGATTTGTGGATCGATTCCCCATCATTCTGCATCAAAATCTGGGAATTCAATATTTTTCAAATTTTTTTCCAAAATTTCCAGGGGGTCCCCTTCAAAAACACCGGGAATGTCTATATGGCCCTTTCGAAGGACATAACTCTGCCAATATTCAACCGATTCTCAAGCGGATTACCTTAAATGATTTGTGGATCGATTCCCCATCATTCTGCATCAAAATCTGGGAATACAATATTTTTCAAATTTTTTTCCAAAATTTCCAGGGGGTCCCTATACCAGATAATGCCTAAATGGCCCTTTCGAAGGATATAACTCGGCCACTATTCAACCGATTCTAAGGAGGAAGACCTGAAAAACTCGACAATTTCTGACAACAAAAACATAATGTTTGTTCAACCGTATGCTCTGTAATATTTTATTTATTTTCTGACAAATTTTCTCTTCTGCCCTTAGACATTTGCCAACTGCCATTATTTCTGGGGTCTGGATTTGGGATCGTGGACTCGGGGCACGTATCCTCTCCTCCTCCCTTTCCGTGCCCCAGTAGACCACGCGTCAAATATAGGACTACATACATACATACATACATACATATACATAATTGTAAAAAGCTTAGCTTAAACTTAACGAAAGTATTATAGTTTAGAGTCGGTCCGCTAGATTAACTTAGCTAGGATTAACTTATGCGAATGCGAGGACGCTGGAGCGAACGGGCGCAGGCGTGGGGAATGATCCGAACGGAAGTGAAACGGAAAGCGGAAACGGAAATGGAAGCGGATGATTTGATCTGAACCAGAATCCAAATCTGAATCGGATACGAGTTAAGCTGCCAAATGCACTTAATTGCTAGCTAACGGAAGGGCCTCCCAGCTGATTATTTGGGAGCAGTGGGGGGCGGTAGCAGGGGGCTATGGACTTACCATACTCTTAGTATGGTAACTTGGCACTTAGTCCAAGCAAATACTAAACGTAATCCGTAATACACAAATATATCGCAAATCGCTAATCCCTAGTCACATAGCTACGACAAACACAACACAGTCGATGATGGTTATTCCCCCGAATCGTCATCCCACCATCCCCATACCCATACCCATAGCAATACTCATTCCCCTAATCACTCTCGTTCCTATATCGTTCCTTATGCCGCCCCCCGCCCCCTGCCCCCACTCCTAGATGGACATCTCGGGCATCTTGTTGTGCTTCAGATTGATTTGGACGCTCTGGGAGAACATCTTGATGATACCGTAGTGATCGTTGGCGTATACTTTCAGGAAACTGGGAACGTTCTTGTGCAGCAGCTCGTGACAGAATTGTGGATACTTTCGGTACGCCGGCTGTTTTTCATCCCAAATGGCCAGCACATCGCAGTCGTCCCTGTTAAAAGGATAAAGGTGAGTCTTCACTCTATATACGCCGTATCTGTTCCATTCTTACCGCACTTCGTTCGAACACTCATCTAGCGATATGATCAAGTACTGGATCTTCAGTCGAGCACACTGATTGTAGATATCCGACGATTGCTGGCGACTATAAATTGAATACACGTGCTCGGTGCGTTCCCTGCGAGAAGTACGGACAACATTACGGGTTAATAGGAGTAAGACAGGGAAGGCTCTAGCTATTTTCATCTCGCTCTTATTGGAGAAGCGCGGTAACTTACGCCATTTGACGCATATCCAAGTGAGCATGATTCACGATGGGCCGCTTGGTGGTCAGGTGCACCGTGCCGATAATCTCCACGGGTCCGGCAAAGACTGCATCCCGCTCCGTATTCAGCTTGATCCACTCCAGCATGCTGTCCAGGTCATCGGGGCTTTGGGAGTATCTGGTGGGGAAGTATTCCTCGCGGATGTTCTACGGAAAGTAGGTCGTAGTGGTGGATTAAGGATTTATTTTGAAAGATGTTATAGCCTACCACCATTCCAGGATCAAACATGCTGAGGAGGAAGACGGCCAGCGAGACAGACCAGAAGATGTTGCGCTGGCGATGGTACCACACCTTGGAGCAGATAGTGGGCGCTATGACGCAGCCCTGGGTGAAGCTCAGGAAGAACAGTTTGCGCACCGCCAGCCCCATGACCGTGAAGACGAGCATCTGTATGAAGCTGTAGACGTAGTGCAGGCTAAGGATTTGGGCGTTCGCCGTTGGCACTACGGAACTGCGTCTGGCGGAGGAGCTGCGCTTCTGCCGTCGCTGATTACTGCTCGGCATGGGCTGTTCCTTCTCATCCGGATCCGGTTGCTCATCATTATTTTGCTCATCCTCGGTGCGGGACTTGGACGGCAGAGTTTCGGTGGCCTCCTTTTCTGTATCATCCTCGCGGAACAGATCCTCTTTCTCGGGAGGCGTTGGGTCAGGTACATCTCCGCCGCCCGCCTCTTTGGTTTCCTGGGCGCGCTCCTTGCGCTGCTTGTCGCTGTTGCGATGGATCTGCTCCTTCAGCCGTCGGATATCCTGCATAAAGTTGTCCCTGGCCGCGGGCGGCTCTTGGCGCAGACGCGCCTGTGTGCGCTTATACCGATCGTAGTCGTGGTCGCAGCTGTCGAGCAGTCGGAAGCACTGCTGCAGACGGGCCTCTGTCTGCTTATTGGACATATCGCCCATGGAGACGCGATGCTCTTCGAGGAAATCCTCCAGGACATAATTCCTAGCACGCTCACGCTGCTCCTCGCTAATGGCGCTTACTGGAGCTCCACTCTTGCGCCAACGGCGGAAGAACATGGCCAGCATCACCACGCCGTACATGCAGTAGGGCTTCACAATGAGGGTCTTCACCAGCTGCCACAATTCCGGCCAGGCGACGCGGCCGTACAGCGGATTGCAGGCGGATAGGTTGGTCACAAAGCCCACCTCGATCTGGAGGGCCCAGTGGGCCCACAATTCGCTGTAATGGGTGTGCGGTCCATCCGCCACACTGAGCACTCCGGCGCGGCAGAGAAGCTCCAGCACTTTTCCCTGCATGCTGCTGGCAAAGAACAAGGCCAACAGGATGAAGTTCAGGGAGAAGTAGTCTCCCTGTAGAGGATCGTGGTGGCCCTGCCGACGACTACGCACTTGGCGCACATGACGCACCACCGTGATGAGGAAGAGGGAAAAGGAGACGCTCAGCTGCCAGGTGAAGAGCAGCTGGTTGTTGCCGTGCGACAGGATGAAGGCCAGGGCATGGGCCAGTATGTGCGACAGGGAGTAGTCAAAAGCAAAGAAATTGGCCAGGCCAGCGGGCAAGGCGCTCAGGTTCCATGAAGTCATAACAATAATGATCTGAGTGGTGAAAATAATGGTGGAGAACTGCCAGGAGAGCATGGCGCAGGCGGTGAACACGGCCATAGCAAAGATCTGAAATGGAAACTGCAATTAGAAAGGGGTTCTTCTCGCTCCAATCTAAGCCATCCTAACCATAAACAAACGCGACGTATGCCGTTGGCGGTGTATTATGCGTCCAATACAAATGCAAAGGTAGAACATCTGCAGGAATATGAACGGGAAGGCAAAGTTCTCCCTGGCCAGCGGACGTTCATATATCTTGGCCACAAAGCTGTGGAACATGAGATACGAGATCACACCGTATATGCCCCCAAAAACATTTTCGCTTAGCAGTGTCCCGTAGAGATAGAGCACCAGCAATGTGACACCGCCCATGAGCCACACG
This sequence comes from Drosophila monieri, assembly GCA_035047585.1. Classification (NCBI taxonomy): domain Eukaryota; kingdom Metazoa; phylum Arthropoda; class Insecta; order Diptera; family Drosophilidae; genus Drosophila; species Drosophila monieri. Next base: position 3,639,111 of record JAWNPJ010000061.1, on the reverse strand, counting down.
AACTCCAGGTAGAACTGCATCGGCTGCACCATCGGATTGAAGCCGGCGCGCACTATATGGAAGAAGTATCTGGAAAGCAAGACAAGAATAGATATGATTAAATGGCGAATCAAGTGGTTGCCACTTGAATTCTTACGCCGTAACCAATTCCGGCAGCACATAGAAGCGCTGCAGTACATTCACACTGTGCGGATATTCGATGTCCGTGACGTTCTTCAGCTGCTCGTATCCATGCCAAAAATTGGGGCTTTCGGCCAGCCGCTTGTAGAAAGCAAAATACAAAGCATCCTCACGCCGCAGCAGGGCCTCCCGTTCCAGTTGATTCAATTGCTGGATATTTGTGCGCGTCTCGAATATCACCCGGACGTGTTGCACGTACAGAAAGAAAAAGCCGGAACCTGAAGAAGATTAACGGTTTTGCAAGATAAGACAAAAAAAATATTGGCCGGCCGGGGATTACTCACCGATAAGCGCGTGGGACAGGATCACATACAAATTGGGCTGGCGCATCCTTCCGATTTGAATGGGTGGGGGGACGTCTCGTCAACAGTCTCGACTCGTCTCACTGGGTGGCTGCTCCGTCTGATTGGGTCAGTTCAGCGACCATTATTCGTTTCACAATGATTTCCTCTCCTCAGCGTCGGGAAAAAAACACACGGATCAGCTGTTCGGTTCCCTGCTAGAGATGGCACCAGCATCCCTACCCGATAAGCCGACTTTTTTTATCGACAATTTTATAAAATAGAATTTAAAAAATGTATATTATGTTTCTCCTTGATGTTAAACTAAATTCTTTGTTCTTCAAACCATTTAAAATGGTTTTTAATATTTAATGTTAACCAATTTATCGATCATTTGTCATCCATACTGGCGTCACTTTAGGAGAAATTATCGTGTATGGTCACATTAGTTTTTCGCGGAAGGAAAATCGAATAATTCGGTAGTGGAGAACCGGGAAGCCGAACGGAAGAGATTCCATCGAAAGTCCTCAAGTCCTTAAGCCATTGTAAGCAGTCATGGACCGCTACTCAGTGAGCTCGCTGGTGGGCCAAGGCTCCTTTGGCTGCGTTTACAAGGCGCTGCGTAAAGCGGATGGCAAAATGGTGGCCATCAAGGTCATTTCCAAGCGGGGACGCTCCGCCAGGGAGCTGAAGAACCTGCGACGCGAATGCGAGATCCAAGCCACACTGAAGCACCCCCATGTCATCGAGATGATAGAGTCCCTGGAGTCCAAGATGGATCTCTACGTGGTCACCGAGTTCGCCCTGATGGACCTGCACCGGTACTTGACCTACAACGGGCCCATGGAAGAGGAGCCGGGACGGCGCGTCATTGGGCATCTGGTGTCTGCCTTGTACTACCTGCACGCCAATCGCATCCTCCACCGGGATCTGAAGCCACAGAATGTGCTGCTAGACAAGAACATGCACGCCAAGCTGTGTGACTTCGGCTTGGCACGGAACATGACCATGGGCACCCACGTTCTCACCTCCATCAAGGGCACCCCGTTGTACATGGCGCCCGAGTTGCTGGCCGAGCAGCCGTACGATCACCAGGCGGACCTGTGGTCCCTGGGCTGCATTGCCTACGAGAGTCTGGCAGGGCAGCCTCCGTTCTGCGCCAGTTCCATTGTCACTCTGATCACGGTGATCAAGCACGAGGACGTCAAGTGGCCCAGCACGCTGAGCAGCGAGTGTCGCTCGTTCCTGCAGGGCCTGCTGGAGAAGGATCCGGTCCAAAGGACATCATGGACGCAGCTTTTGTGCCATCCCTTCGTCGAGGGGCGTCTCTTCCTAGCCGACATGCACGCCGAGGCTGCCCAGGAATCGCCCTTCACCAATCCCGACGCTAAGCCCCCCAAGCCGGCCAGGTCCTCCACAATCTCCAGGCAGGAAGCATCCGACTTGCATGAAGCCCTGGCTGCGTTGAGTTTTGGCGGAAATCTGAGCACCTCGCGCGACAGCATCAACCCCATTGTGGCCAGCGATGTGGAGCCCCTGGAGACGGATGTGGAGGACAATATGAAGCGTGTGGTCATACCCTTCGCAGATGTCTCGCTGCGAGACTTCTCGGCCGTCAGGGCTCCCTTGCACCACCCGATGGCGCAGCATCCGCTGCTGGCGCATCACCCGCTGATGGCGCAACACCAGCTGGCGGTGCAGCAACCGATGATGGTGCACCACCAGCCGCTGGTCAACTCGCACACCTGCTTCGTTAGCGGAAACTCGAACATGATACTCAACCACATGAACGACAACTTCCCGAGCGACTTCAATGCGGCATCGCTGCGCGGCCAGGTGACCGTCAGGCCCCAGATTGCCTCAGCCGTGCGCCAGTCGCGCAGCAAGGATCTGGAGAAGCGCAAGCTGAGCCAGAACATGGACAACTTCTCGCTGCGGCTGGGACAGAGCGTGGACACCGAGGCACACCGCAAGGCCACCGAGATGCTGACCCAGGAGAAGCTCCAGCAGGAGAAGCTGCACCACGAGAAGCAGAAGAACCACAGCCTGAAACAGTCGATGCAATCCCACACTGGCGAGGAGAAGCTAAGTTGCGAGTGAGTGTCCACAGAGTTCCTCCCGATCTTCATAATTAAGCCTGAATCCCTTCTAGCAACACACCCCCCTTGCTGCCTGGCTGGGACAGCTGCGACGAGTCCCAGAGCCCGCCCATCGAGAACGACGAGTGGCTGGCCTTCCTCAATCGCTCCGTGCAGGAAATCCTCGACGGGGAACTGGACTCCCTCAAGCAGCACAACCTGGTGAGCATCATTGTGGCGCCACTGCGCAATGCCAAGGCCATACCACGGGTGCTGCAGAGTGTGGCCCAACTGCTCTCCCTGCCCTTCGTCTTGGCGGATCCCCTGCTTGTTGTCGACCTGGAAATCATCCGTAATGTCTACGTGGACGTGAAGCTGGTGCCCAATCTGATGTACGCCTGCAAGCTGCTCCTCTCCAACCGCCAGCTGACAGACTCCGCCGCATCCGGCACCCACCCGGCTGGCTCGCTGAGCCGCACACTGCGCAGCATTCCGGAACTGTCGGAGGAGGAGCTGGAAACGGCTAGCAGCTTGTACGAACTGGTCTGCCACTTGGTGCATCTGCAGCAGGCATTCCTCAGCCAGTTCTGCGACGCCGTGGCCATTCTGTCGGCCAACGAGCTCTTCCTTAACTTCCTCACCCACGATTTCAGGCAGTCGGACTCGGACTCGGCGTCCGTTCGGCTGGCTGGCTGCATCCTGGCCCTGCTGGGCTGTGTGCTGCGCGAGTTGCCCGAGAACGCCGAGCTGGTGGAGCGCATCGTCTTCAGCCCGCGCCTGCGCTTCGCCACGCTCCTACAGAGCCGCCACCACCTGTTGCGGCAGCGTGCCTGCCAGTTGCTCCGGCTCCTGGCGCGATTCAGTCTGCGCGGCGTCCAGCGCATTTGGGGCGTGGAGCTGCGCCAGGCGCTGCAGGAGCTGGCCGACAACTACAACTATCCGGCCCTGCGCATTGAGGCCGCCCAGACCATCGACGAGATCAGCCAGTTTAGTTTTTTTGTTACCTAGCATATACTCCCCTTTATTGGCATCAGACGGAACTACCCGAAAAGGTCCTGAATGTTGCCCTGGAAGTAGTCCAGCAGATCGTCCAAATAGCTACCGAATCGGTCAAAGTTGAGCGGGAAACCCTCGCTGTTGCAGTCCTGTTCGTACATTTCATTCAGCTTGGAGACATCCTTGTCGGAGAGGCCGCGCCGCTGTCCCAGCGAAGCATAGGGGTCCTGCGAAGGTATGTAACATACAAAATATGACAAAAGATAGCCAACCAAACTCGAATCAAATAAAGTATCTCCGATAACTAGTTCTAAGTTCTCTTTCCAATACTCGAAATATTTGAAAATATTGGACTCTAGCTCAGTCGTATAAGTGTATCTAAAGTAGATATCCGAAAACCCAAGATAGTTCTTCCAAGCTATAGTTGTTAGTTGAAATAAAACCTACTTGTCCACTGAAAATATTAGTGTTTAGAGGAGAAACGAGAGCACAACCTATGTTATAAACCATACAGTACCTTTGAGATATACGTATATGTGATTAAAGTTAAAACAGGCTTCCTAATACTCTAATACTCTAATACTCTAAATAAATGTTAAATGGATACTTCCTCTAATACTAACTGTTAGGGTCTCCTTCTAATAATCTCAAAACGATGGAAAACCAACATTAACTCGACTTTCTATAACTCTTCCTTACCAATGGCTCGATGGTGGCCTTCCCGTTCTTGCTGAACGCCCTGGAACTGTAGTGCATCACGCTCTGGTAGTCGTACTCCACCCCAAAGTTGGTGATGTGGGTGCGGGCGTACTTGTTGAAGTTGTGGGCATGTCCATCCAATATATTCTCCCAGTTGATCTTCACGTACTCGTCCCTCTCGGTGGCACTCTGCTGGTGATAGAAGCCGAGGGCGTGCAACAGCTCGTGCACCACCACGCCGTGGGTGACGCACTTGGGGGTGTTGAGGTTCAGCACCTGACCACCCTGCCGCCGGCCCACGCTCGACCAGCAGCCGGAGTAGTTGCCCTTGATCATTAGCCAGTGCTTGTCGCCCTTCTCGTACGGACGGAAGCGGATGCAGGTCCTGTCGTGGTACTCCTTGAAGCCCTTCAGTATCACCATCGTCTGGTTGGCGTCTACAGAACGAGGTAAGCGATTCCATTTAGCCTTTCGTCATTAACAGTGGGTTACCAGCTCACCAAAGTCCTGGGGATCAATGTAGAAGGGCACAGTCGCATCCGGCCAGGAGAGGCGCTCGTTGAGCAGTCCATTCCTTAGGAGCTCTCGGTGCAGCATTATGTCGCCCTCGAAGAGGCCGCAGTGCTCCCAGATGTTCGTCTCGCTGTCCTCCGTCCAGAAGTCGAAGGCGGGACCTGGAAATTAGTAGTTTTTAATCTTTGATTTAGATATTACAGGAGGTTCCTTCTATTTAAGTTTAGTGAGTATGCCTTTCCAAGGATTTCTTTATCAAAAAAACATAAAAAAAGCTTTTTGAAGTATTCTGTGATCATATTTTGATGTAGGTTTATGGGGAAGAGATCCACCAATCTTTTAAGGTATTCCGTTTAAGAATCGGATCAATGTTGCCACAGATATAGCCTCCGATTGGATTCATATTCGACTTCCAATGATTTTATGCATTGTCCCAAAAGGATTTATGGAAAAAATGTTTAAAAAATCTTTGGTGATCAGGTTTTGACGGAGATCATTGAGGAATAGAACAATGAATCCTTTGATGTAATCTGCTTTAAGATCGGATGAATATTGCCAAAGATATAGCCTCCGATCGGGGTTAGATTTGCCTTCCCATGGATTTCTTAAAGAGTTCCCCTTTTAGGGTGGACACTGATGAAATGAAAATGTCTTAGAGATTATTGAAACTAAGCTTTCACCACCGATTTTCTCACTGTGCATTTGTTACATACTGTTGTGCCGGCGCAGCATCTGCATGTTGGCTCCCCATCGTGGTTTGGGAGGCACCGGTGTCCGGAATTTGACCTTTTTCAGGAGGGGAACTGGCGGTTCTGTCTCAGTATCCAGGCCGGGGTCACTGGCGGCCCATGTCAGGGTCAAGGTCAGAGCCAGTATCCAGAGCGACAGGACAGATGAGGCTGGACAGGAGGCGATCCGGGGACTTCTAGGCGGCGGCATTGTTTGGATTAAAAAGAAACGCCGGCTGGGCTGCGTCGAGGCTTTTATATGATCGGAGCCATTATGGGCTCCACAAAGTATCCAAAAAAGGCGGGGTACTGAGTGCCGAGTACTGGGTAGTGGGTACTGGGTAGTGCGTATTGACGCGACAAACGCCCACGCCGCCGGATTTATGCATAACATAACGGATTTATAGCCCGCTCAGGGCCCGCTCTCTCTCTTATTTTGATACCCTATCCTGGGGGTATTGCCTTTGGAAAGGTATGTGGTGTTTCATGTTCATTTTCTATGTTTTTAATGTAATAGTATTAAATAATATGTTACTATTTTGAGTTCGTAACTCTTCATTCCATAGTCACTTCTTTCATCTGACATTTTCATTAAAAAACCTACCTCCTAGTACCGGGTATTAGTACAGTCGAGACCCCTCTACTTTGTCCCTTCTTTTCCAACTTGTTTTGACATTCAAATGGGAATCTCAATCCGCGTCCAATGCCGCGTCCGATTGGCTTTTGATTTCAAATTTAACTGGGATACTGGGTTATCAGTGGCAACGACGTCCGCATATGAAAATAGCCCGGGAAGAGTGCCCCTTCCAGGGTGGGAGATCCGAGATCCGATGACCACGTGGGTCACGTCCACAAAATGGATGCGTTTGGATGGAAAGCGTTCAATGGAAAGAGTTCTTTGACCCAATCGGAATGGATTCCGATTCGGATTCGGATTGGCTGAGATGGATGATGAGTCGCATGGATGGATGGATGGATGGATGAGCTTGATGGAGTGACAGTGGCAAAAGTGAACGCTAACCACTAACGAGAGACGTCTTCTCCCTTTCTCTGACCCAGACCCGGATGGTGGATTGGATTGGATTGGATGGGGAGTGGGTCAATGTGGGTCTAAAGTGGGTCAAAGCACCCACGAGAACACGATCTTTTTTTTTTGTTAACCCACTAATTCCAGCAAGGAATGCAATTTATTTGGCAGCCGAGCTGGCAATCTACAATCTAGATTCAAACAGAAGACCAATTACTGAAAGCCGGGGGATTCCTTTCTAACTAGTTGCAGCGCCAAACGTTGCAACAGATTGCAGCCTATTCGCTGCCCACTTTCACTATGAAATTGCACCAAAATCTAAGCCAGCCAGGCCAAGCTTTTCGAGAACATTTTGGTCATGGCAACTGGAAATGGAAATGGTTAACCCAAAGCGGCATCCAGCGGATGCCAAACTATCTGAGATGTACTTGATCTTTGTCGAAAACTTGACACACTTTTTTTCGGTCAACTGACTGGCTTGCTGGCTTGTTGCAAGTTGCAGCGACTTCCCAGCTTCATCACCAAACTGTGCAAGCTTCTCAAAAAAACTTCGAGCCTCAAAAAGATTCGAGCCTCTAGTTCAGCAGAGCGAGGCGGTGGAAAATTCGAGGGAAATCGCGTCATCAAGCATCGCTCAAATGCAATTTTCAATTGAGAAAGTTAAGCGGCAGAGGCTGTGGCTGTGGCTGTGGCTGTGGCAGTGGCAACAGCAGATTGCAAATTCGAGACAAGGTACGTAGCCACATTGAAGTGAAGCATAGATGCAAAGATATCCAAGCACATAGTTAGATGCCGCCACGGAGCGAGACCGACTCTTTCCTCCTCCAGGCGGTAATTGACTTCCTGCTGCTGCTGCTGCTGCTGCAGGCGCCGCATAGCAGTCGAGAACGTTGTTGCCACTCATTATTCCCATCACTGAGAGAAATGAGTAGCTCATTTTTGTAATTATTAGTAGCTTGGCTAAGCTTGGCTTTGGCACTTTCTTCCTGTGTAGCTGTTAGGTGGGAGAGATCCGAGAGATCTTGAATCTTGTAGCTTCAAGCTGTGGGTTCTTGTTGTTTTTCACTTTTGGCCCGCGGCAGTCACTTTCTGCGCCAATGGCCCAGAAAACTGCAACAGCAACGGCAGCCATTGTTTGCCAAGCCATCGAGATTTCAGCTAAAACTGGAGGAGCAACTGGAGCCAAAAAAAAAAAAAAAATGCGACTAGGAGCCAGAGAATGGAGCAGAATTTCTCCACTTCCTTCTGACACGAAACTGTCATCAACATTTCAGAGTGTTTTTTTTTTTGCTTTTAAAGGGTGGAGGATAAGGAGAATCTTGGGAATCTGGAGGATCTTTGGAATCTGAGTACCAGAAATACCTAGTGACAGGTGCTCCTCCAATCGGATTTCACTTCCAATTGGAGTTGGAAAAGCGGCTTTCTATGGACACCGCGCTTCCCCTGTTACGGCACCGAAAATCGAATCAAAAATCCATTTAAAAAGCCAACTGCCGTAAAAAATAATAAACAGTTGCCAGCAAACAGCTAACTGCAACCAAAAACAAAACAGAAACAGAAAAAAAGAAAAAAATACAAACTGCATAGAAACCCAAACCAAAAATCCAAAACCAAAACCAAACCAAAAACCAAAACAAAAAAAAACTCAAAAGCAAAACCAGTTGCGGCAGTTTCCTTCCGGAATCAATTATTTTTCACTTTGCTGATTTTTCACGTTCATGGTCACAATTTTTGCAGCAACAACATGCAACAGTTGCTGCTGCTGCTGTTGCTGTTGCTGCTGCCGTCAGTGTGTCAGTAGTAGCAACAGCAACACTAACAGCAACAGTAGCAATTGCAACTGCAATGTAGCCGCGTCACGACTGACTGCCTTGTATTTTTTATCTTTTTACTATTTTTGTTTGTATTTTCTGAGTTTTGTTTTTGGTTTTAGTTTCGTTGCAATTTTCAAGCTACTGCCACTGCTACAGATACGGGTGTTGCTGCTTTTCCGATTTTTCCGATATTGTTGCTTCCCATTTTTTGCGATGGCGACATTTTGGTCGACTGACTGACAAATGGCAGACGACGATGATGTTTTTCCAAGAAATTTCTATCGCCAATTCAACATTAGTTTAATTGGTGAAATTGGTTTTGATTTTAGTGGCGTTTTAGCCTTTTGGCTAAAAGTATTGCCTTGGCTATTCGGCGAAAGTATCGATTGCCCGTATTTGGTAACACCGGGGAGTCGTCTGATTAATTACCACTAAATTAGTGTTTTAATTACCACTAAATAAATGGTATAATAAATGGTTTATTGATTCAAAGGTCTATTAAGGATTGGGTTTATGCGAATTTGTAAAATAATTAATACAATAACTGACATTAAACATGAGATTAATCGCAGTTCTATTTGTCTAATCAGTTCTAAGCGAAACTTTTCGTTTTTTAGTTTAAATTTTTAAGCTGAAATTTCTTCTTTAAGGTTATAATTAAAGCAGTCTTTTATTAAAACATTAAACTACTTAAATATTTTACAAAAAAAATAATGTCGATTGAGAAATAAGGTTTATTTTTAAAAACCAACTAATTCATATTTAAAAATTTATTTTTCTTAAAAAAAAAAGTAGAGTACCTCTTAGAAGTAGATCTCTCAACCACTTTGAGGCTACAAATTTTCTTTAGCAATTTTCCCAAAAAAAAGAAGAAAAAGAAGGAAGCAACTCTTCTCGAAACGAAAGACTTAGGCAACGAACTCTCTAGAAAAGTCGGTGCAATTTGCAAGCAGAGCGAAAGTTATCTTGGCAATTGATTGATTACCAACTTTCTACTCTAGCCGGAGAAATTATAATATCTGCAATTTGAAATGATTCTGGAGGGGGGGGTGGTGGGTGAGGTTGAGGGGGTTGTTGGTGTCTGTTTTGTTGGTGTTGTTGCAACGATTAGAGGCGAAAGCAGAACATTTTAGACCAGAGACGAGGCTGCGAGTGTCATGGTACCGGTATATGGTATGGTTATGGCCATCAAATGTTAATGAACTTGCAACATCCGCACTTGCAACTCTCTCGCTTTGCATGCACTTTGGTTCGCCAGTGTGCCAAATCCCGAAATGTGGCACACGAGCTCTCTTCTGAATTGCTCTTGGCTTTTGGGCTTATCTAACCCCCAAAGGGGGAGGGAGGGGACTTTGTGCCACTTTCTGTTGCACGTTGCAAGGTGCCTGCAGGTTGCAGGTTGCTGGTTGCATATTGCTCATACGCCCAGTCAGCTGTCCCAGCCGGAACACTCTTTGCCGCTTAAATATTATTATTTATTATTATTTTTTTTTTGATTACTCTTACCCGATAAACGCACTCTCTTTACTCCAAGTTTGAGTGAGTTTTTTCCAGGCAGCTTAGCGCTCAAACATGTTCGATCGCCGGTTGGGGCTTGGGAGCTTCAAGCCTGTTATCACTGCGGCTGCTGGCCAGCCATTCTGCGGCCCACCGCCGCTTTGATAAGACGTGCGCGCAAGCCGCTCTGCTTCTCTCATTGCCTCTCTCCCTCTCGCGACAGCCCACTTTTGCTCTGCCTTTCTGCTATTCTCGGCTCTCCAGTCATCGGCAACAGAGAGGGAGAGAGAGATCTGCTCTCCAACTGCAACTGCAACGGCAACTGCAACTGCAGTTGCGTCTGATAAGAGCCGAATGCCAAATGTATGCCAAATCAAGTGCATTGAACTCGAGCGGGGCCACGACGGCTGCCGGCGCCAGCTGCGACGCCAGCCGAGGCAGAGGCAGCAACAGAAGCTGCAACAGCAGTGGCAGCAGCAGCAGCCGCAGCCACAACAGAAGCTGCAGCAGCATCAACAGTGAATGAAAAGGAGAATCCTGTTGCTTTAGTTTATCCTTTAGTTTTGATATTTGATATGAAATGTTTGAAAATATATATGTTTTTTATAATTTTTTTTATGATGTTGCATAGTTTATGAATTTTTTTATGATTTGTTTTGCCTTTGGCTTTTAGAAGTATAGCTACTTATGGAATAATTTTGGAAATGGATTTAAAAAATTATAAAATATTGAAACGAGGATCATAAACAGTTTTTATTCATTATTTATTTTTGGAGTATTAGTATTGGAATATAAACTATTAATATATAATTATTAGTTTTAATATTTTATATTATTTATCACAAACTGTTTAAACATATTTTACAATTATTTTGAAACACTTTAATCCAAAAGTTTCTTTTTATTAATATTGCCATTTGCTCTTAATTAAAATTTAAATTAAATTTAATTTGTTTTAACTTTAACTCTAAGCTTCTGTATTAAGAAAACTTTTACTTTCAGGACATAATTGGCTGAAAGAAAAAAACATTAAAAAACAATGCCTTATAACCAATATAGCCAATTCAGGCCTAAAAGAAAAATTTATAACCAAACTTTCTAAAGTGTAAAGTGCCAGCAAATACAAGAGCGACAAAAACCAAAATAAATAAATACAACAACGAAACAAAAACCAAAAACAGAAAGAAAAACATTAAAATTAAACAAGAACTGAAAAGAGCTCGTAAACTTGAGAGCGCAGAATTTGCAGCAGAAAGAAATTTTTACGGCCTATCCGGACAGAAAAAAAAATGAAATAAAATAAAAATAAAAGGTTGAGGGCCCCGTCTACGATTTCAAGATGTTGGGGCCTCCCACCTCTGCCTGGAACCCTCTCTAGGTAAGTGCTCACCTTTTTTTCAACACTTTTTTTTACACGTGTATTTTGAGTTTTGAAGTCGTTTTTTTGAGGTTTTTTAGCCTTTTTTTTTTTTTTAGGGCAATTAAAAAGTTGTCGAGCTGCGTTGTCGATTGTCGGTTGTCCGTTTGTCCGACTGTCCGTGTGTCCGTTTGTTGTATTACGGCTGTTTGGCCAAAAATTTACCGTTGCCATGATGATTTTTTGTCGGTTTTTAGGCCTATCTTGTTCCCCCATAACATATCTTATATTCCATGGACTTTCTTTGAAAAAAATACTCTTCTTTATGAACTTTAGGGCAAAAAAAAATAAGTGGGTGTGTCTAAATAGTTTCCGAAAAAAAACTGCAACAAAAATGATATATTTGAGTTTGTTGAAAATTTTTGTGTTTGATTTTTTTGGGGCTTGGTTCCTCGTTTCGATTTTTATTTGCCCAACATAAACAGAGATGCGAGTGAAAGAGAGGAGGCGTTTCAAAAGAGGGAGACACAGATATACAGGTGAGCAAAAAAAAAAAAAAAAAATTCAGATTGCAGGTGAAGCGAAAAGTTTCTCTTCCTTGAATTATAATTTATTCCTCATTTTGTTTCTTGTGAGCATGACCTACCTTCAGAATACCATTTCGAATAATTTTTATTTGATTTTTTATAAGAAGGATTGTTTTCTTGGTTCCTGAATTTCCTGCCTAGATGAGCTTTCTTCTTGAACGCATGTGGGGGGAAAAAAAAAACAGACGGCTCTGCACATTCATATTTAACAACTTTCGTGGATGCTTTCACTTCCATGCCAACAATTTGGCAGCAGCTGCTCTCTTGGCCACTTCAGATGGCTTCTTCTTCCGCATCCAGTAAAAGCCAACAAAAACAATGCAACAACATCAAGAGTGCAACAACAGTGCAACAACAACCATGCAACAACGGCAGCAGCAGCATTTGCATATTGCATCCGCATCATTGCTATTTTTCTGTTGCTGTTGTTGTTGCGTCTTCTCTTCGATTTTATTTGTCCAGCACTTGTCTAACTTGGCTAAGACAGCTAATTACCGGCTTGAACGAAAGTGTTGACACTCCAGATCCTGGCCAATACTCACTTGGCCTGTGGTAACCTGGCCAAAAAGCTAGCGCCCATTAAAGCCCACATCAATGCGATCATTAGCATAAAAAATGGTTAAAAAAAAAATGGTAAAAAAAAAAAAACATGAATACTCATACCGGGTATCTTTGACTGTTGGCTCTGTATCTTTGAGTTTGTAGCTGTGTCCGTGTATCTGTGTGGCTCTTACCTGTATCTTGTATCTCGTATCTGTGTGTGTGACTCTGCGGCTATTGCTGCCTGTGTGTGTTTACAACACACATTTCAAAAGTCGGTGACTGTGGCACTGAGTTAGTAGTGCGTTAAGTCAACGAACGCAGTCGCGCAGACGCCGGCAGCAACAAGACGCAGCAGCAGCAGCAGCAGCCGCAGCCGCAGCAGCAGCAACATCAGCAGCAGCAGCAGCAAGAAAGAGCTTAGCTTCCAGCTTGTTGAACTGGGAATGAAAAATATGGGAATGGGTATGTCATCGTTGCAATCTTTGGGAATTGCTTTTATGCTTTTTATTTTTTATTTTTATATTTTTTTGGGGCTTGGCTTTCACAAAAAAAATTAAGCAATATTTTACAAAAAATTATAACACTAATAAATCAAAAGAAATGATCTATAAATAGATATGTTGCAGACAGGAAAAGCAATTCTTTTTTTTTGCAAAAGTTTATTGAACTTTTCAAATTTTTTTTTATTTATTATTATTATTTATTTTTTTTTTGTGTGTTCTGTGAGATTTCTCAGCTGGGCGCCATTCATCATTTACCATCAATTCTCATTCTCTACGACAACAGAAACCGCAGCACGAGACTTTCTCCAGCGATGTTGGATGTCTGTTGGGCGGTGGGAGGTGGGAGGTGGGCGGCAGTAGGTGGGCTTGAGTACAAAAAAAAATAAAAATAAACATTTTTATACATTTTTGAATTTTATTTCAAGTATCAAGGCCTGGCGCCTCGTCTGGAATGCCATGTTTGTTGACCATGTTTGCTGTTGTATTTTTTTTTTCGGCCCGCTTCACAAAAAAAAAGTAAAAAATATATAATCAAAAGTCGGTCAAAATGTTCAGGGCAAATATTTGCGCTTGTGCTGCTCTGCGCTGCGTGAGAGTCCGCAATTTAAGCCTTTGTCCGACAAACTTAAGATAAGTCTTAACCCCCCACTCCGTGTGTTCAAAAAGTTACATGATCCGAGCCCCTATTTAATCCCCACGTGACCCGAAAACCCAGGGGCGCCCTGCCCGAGTAGGCTTTGCAGTTGCAGGCACGTTTTTGGACACGTTGCTGCCTCTTGGAAGTGCTGACTTTGGCCAAAAGGTCCCAAAACGCGCATCGAATCCGTTTACAAGGGCAATGATCTGGCTAAAGACAGGCACTCCTATATACCTGAGCAACTTTTCCCAGGGACTCGCTATAAATTAATCTAAAATGAATTTTTCTATTCCCACAGGCTAAAAAGCTTATAATACAAATAATCTTCCTTCAACTTCATAGATTCCTTTACAAAAGATGGCCACACTAATGGCCATCTAAAGAGCTTTGGTCACTTTAGGATGTGCAGAAAACAATTTTCTTTAAAGATTTTACACAATTTATACAAAAGAAATCTCTTTTAACGGGGAATTCCCCTAAACCTATGTATAATTCTTGGAACTAATCAATGGTAATCACTCCATTGATTGCCAAAAGCAATTGAAAGCCTCTCTTGTGTAACTTTTTAATTGCATTTACGAGAAACGCATTATTCAAAATTAATTAACAAATTGTTGAATCTTAAGAAAAAAATTATACAATTTCGTTGGCATTTTGAACTGATTGCCGGACAGTGCACCTCCGGCCTCTGAAGGCTTACCTTTACCTTTAGCCCCTCACCTGGGCTCCAGTGGTTATGTGATCAAGTGGCGGACACACGGACAGACGGACAGGCGGACAAACTCAAGTGTCGTTACAGCAAAAAAATGTAAAAATTTTAAATAAATAAAAATGAAATAAAACAAAAAGAAAAAGACCCACGCCGGCAGGGAAAGACATACTCTATACACTATATCTTATATATATATATCGTTTATACATATATCGTACAAAGCCAGCGGACGGAGAGTAGAAAAAAAATTTCACCGCTTTTTTTTTTTTTTTTTTTTTGTAAGTTAACGATCGCTGCACGTTCAAGGGCCTTACGTAAAGACCGATCCGATCCAGTCCAATCCAATCGGATCCGATCTGAGGCCCTTTATGCACATGGCTCGTGAATTTAATTTGATTGTCGCATATTGTCCAATAACCCCTCACTTCCCCCTCTCTAGTCATTACATCGTTAAACTCCCCCAAAAAAAAAGACAGATACAGATACAAATACACTGAAAGAAGGCCCAGGCAGATCAACGGCCGCAGCTTAAATTAAATTATACTTGCTCATTGGTCAATTAAAAATTCAGTGTTTTCCATGTTTTGCATAATACAAATGCCTATCAAATGATAAATACATAAAACCAAAAAAAATCATTCGAAAATTAATGTAACTGGCGCTTGAAATGCGCCTGTCCATTTTTTTTATGGCAACTATCTATTTTTTGGGGTATATTAGCTACATTATGAGGTGTCAGTTAACAAATTAAAGCTATTCAGGTCGTACATTATGTGGCAGCTGTCTTATTTGATTTTCTGTGGAAATCAGTTGAATAAATCATTTAAAATAATAATTTAAGAAATCAAATGATTAGCCTTTTTTTAGGATTTAATATTTAAAGTAATATTTCTCTAACATCTTTTTAAAATTTCAGAAACTATCGAAGTCTAGAAGTACAGAATATATGTTTATATAAATAGATAGTAGATACTTTGTTTTTAATCAAGCCATATTCCCAAACCTTTCCTCCCAGAAAAACCATTAAAATATATGTATCCATTTACAGAGTATCCCTTAGCCTCTATAGCCAAGATAATAACTCTTTTTCTGGCGCTCACTTTTGGGCAGATTGTGACATGGTTTTAGGGTCGCCCCCGGTGGCTCTTTAGGCAATATTTCTACTTTGCATAAGTAGAAATTTTTGTTCGACTTTGATTTTTTTTGGGGTTTGTTGAAGTTTTTTTTTGTTTTTGGTTTGGTTTGGATTGGCTTTGTCTTTTTATTTGCATTTCGTTGCCATTGCGGTCATTAATTTTATTTATTTTCTTTTTTTTTTAAATAAAACGTTTTAAACACAAGAAAAAAAAACTGGTTGGCCAGTGTTTGCTGTTGTTTGCCGTTGTCTTTTTGGCCATTGGGCTTTAGGTTTAGGTTTTGGGTTTTGGGTTTTGGGTTTGGGGTTTGGGGTTTTGGTTTTGGAGTTTTGGCTTTTGGACTCCCAATTGGTCTTTGTCTTTGTCTCTGGCTTGGCCCTCAGTCGCTGTCAACATTCATAATTTGTCATCGAATGCGTTTGTAATTTGAAGTGATCAAGCATTTTTGTGTTCGTGGTTTTTGTTTGCTTTGGTTTGGATTTTAGTTTCATCCGATTTTGTTAGCCGACTTAATTTTAGTTTCGTGCCAGTGTGTGGGTTTCGAGGGGCTCTGCACTTTCTCCAATTAAAATTAAATTAAATAATCACCTCGGGTGTGTGGGGGACTCTGTCACATCAAATGGTCACTAAGTGGCCCTAAACGGTTTGGAAGTTTACAATTTTTCAAATAAATGAAGAACTTTTCTGGATCTTTAGTTATTTTTAGTGGATTTTTAAGAATGTTTGGTTGGGTTAGTCCTATAAGTTTATTAAAGGATTTAAATCAGTTTTCTTTGCTCATTAATTGACTAATTAATTAATGATATAACTTAAATGTTTTATAAAATGTATTGGATTGTCCTAATAGTCATAAGATTTAATTTTTTTTTAAGTTTTAACTTTTTATTAAATGTATAAAAAGTTAAGCATAATGAAAGATAGATATAGATTATAGTTTAAACAGTTTTTTGAGTTTTTTTTTTATTTTTAATAATTTTGTATAGTTTTTTATTTGACTAATGTTTCATTCAAATATATAAACTTTTTATTTCCTCTTTTGAGTAATTTTTAAATTATTTTCTTTAATATTATTTTTGGCGTAAGTTAGGAAGAATATTAACAATTCTTCCAGGTTTATGAAGTTTCCTAATTTTCTGAGAATTATGGTTGATTTATTTTTTATAAAAACAAATAATTTGTTGAAATTGGAACTAGAATATTTTCTTAAATATTTATTACATTGATTATGACTTGTTTCGTATAAAATATTCAAACTCTAAAAGCTGCTAAAAAAATCATACTACCAAAAGTCTAAATAACTTTGGTCTATTAGTTCCATTGCTTGCCCTTCCGTATCCTCTTCCGTTTCAAAGGACTTTGACTCCTGTTGAGTAATTTTTAGCCCATTTCCGATCCGTAGTCGGCGTCGGAGAAGCACAAGCCGAGCGCCAAGCTGCCGCGAGCCCCGATGGGGCCGAGCAGGTTGAACAAACTTTGCAAAGAGCGTGGATGAAAATTAAGCGCTTGAATTATCGATTTGAAGGCCATCGCGAGATCGCCGAACGAGGCTAGAGATATGCGCAATAATAGTGCTGCTAAAGCGAAATATTAACTTGAGTATATATATTATACGAGTGTGTATATATTATATTATGTGGAAGCTGGAGGGGAAGCTGTGGCCCGCTCATCGTTCCGACGTTGCAACGCCAACGCCAACGCACGACGCTCAAAGTGCACAAAAGTTCAATAAACTAAAAAAGTGTCTTTTAAAACAGGTAAACAGACACACTCGTACACATCATGACTATAACCAATACTTGTGCCAGATAGACCGACATACACACACAGACACACACACCCCGGTAACCCGGTATGTGTACACACATGTGCCGCATTGTGTGTGTTTCTTGCTGCATTGTTGCTGCTGCAGTTTGAGGCGCAAAGCGAAATGCAGTTCTTGTCAAGCAAGCTGGCATGCTTCCATGCTGCCGGAGGGAAGCAGCAACATCGGACTTATCCAAGCGAACAGACCCGAGAGAATCAGAATATATAGCCGACATATCCGATCCCAACCAGAATCCCCCCATGCCAAGCCACAAGCCGGGCCAACAGGGCGTATGAGTGATGTCGGGCGAAGGCGGCTGCCAAGGGGGCCAGTTTGTTTTGCAGTTTGCAGGCACTAGAGCAGAAAATCAAGAGCAGAAATAAATTAAATATATTTTCTAAATCATAGTTCAAATATTTAAGAATAATAAATACAATTTTTTAAGATTAAAAAGTTAAAAAAAATAATATAGATTTCTAAAGGCTTCAGAATAGAATTTGTTTGAATAGCTTGTCTTCAAAAATATTAATCTTAATATTGATATTTATAATTAATGTTTTCTTAAATAAAAAGTAACCATCTCCCTTCAATTATCTGTCCAAATATTACCTCAACAGAAATGTAGGCTAATTGTTGGCTCTTTTGATAGATCTCTGACTGGCCACAAGTGCTATCCATTAGTATTCTGGCCTGGTCCGAGCACCGGGGGTCACTGACACCTAGTCCACCCTGTACTCCGATTTCGGTTTTCGAGTGGACTCACTGCAGCTGTGTGTGCGCGCAATTTTTTGAAAGTGCCCAAAAAAATAAAAAAAATTAAACAAAAAAAAAAAAAAATGAGAGACAGAGTTCGCTTGAACTCGCCCGTCGAGTTCCAGCTTCCAGGTTCCCAGGTAAGGTGACTTCCTGCACAGGATCGGATCGGATCGGATTGGATTGGAGTGGAGGAGGCGAGATTGGAGGCGACAATCTGGTTGAGTTCCGCTCGGATGGCTTCGGTTTTGGGAAAGAGACCTCGATTACTATTCCAAAACTTTCTCGCCAGTGAAATGCGGCGTCAAAAACCCAAAATCCAAAAAAGAGCGAACGACCGACCGTCAACCTTGATTGTGCCACAAAAAAAAAAATCTGAAAAAAAAAAGAATCTTCAAGTTGCTCAAAACTGAATCTGAATCTGAAGCTCTAGAGTCTAGAGGTTTTTGAACTTTAGCTTTCGTTTTTGTCGGCCAGCTGATTGTGGGCTTGATTCTATGCCAATGACCAGCAGACAGCTGCTTTTACTTTAAAGACCTCAAGAGCGGCTTTCTATGTGCCTCCGCCTATCTGTATCTCAGTATTTGTATCTGTATCTGCATATGTATCTTTGGCTGTATTTGTATCTGTGTTGTGGCAAGTGCCAAGGATAGGCATGGCTTTAAAGTTAAGTCCTAATAAAATAATTCAAAAGTAACAGATTAATAATATCTTTTAATAATAGTAATCTAGTGAGTGTCATATTAATAAAATTTCTTATTAGTTTTATTTTTTTAATTAAAAAAATACCAATCTAGAGACTCTATTTCTGAGGCCCCGCCATTGAACTTTCAAGTGTTTAGAATGTAATCTCTTGGCAAGCATTCTTCTGGCCATGTTCTTACCATAAAACCCAGTTTGCTCCAATTCTCCCATTTCTGTTGACCCAAAGCTGAGGGCATTCGGAATGCTTTCGTATTTCGTATTCAAACTTGGCTTATTAAGTTGGCTGGAAACCCCACAGACCCAAAAAATACAATAAAAAAAAAAAGGAAAAAAGTGAAGAAGCGAGAGTTGGCGATGACGTTTGGTTTTAGCCATGTCTATATAGGCTGCGATGGCTATATGTTGGATTGGCTCTTGGCTCTTAGCTTGGCTTTCTAATTGTTGTTGCTGTTGCTGGGGGTTTTGGCCCACAGCTGAGAGGCCGCCAGCTGAGCAGCTGATTAGAAGCAAGCCGATGTGCCGATTGGCAAAACCATTGAGATGCGGATACGTTGGCAGAGCTCTGCCACTACCCACCTCCCAGCCCCACCTCAGCTACCACTGTTAACCTGGCTGAGACGCTGGCAGCACGACGCTAACGTTGGCAGCAAGCTGGGCTTGGTCTGTTGGCTTTGAGCCAACCGGTGAATACAGATGAGAGTTCGTTGACCGGCAAAGTTTTTGAAGTTTATTGCTGCGACTGCTCGACTGCTCAACGACTTGTTCAGTTTTTTTTTTTTCTTTTTTTTTTTTTTTTTGTTTAAGCCACGCTTTCAATATATATGCCAAATATGCAACCAGGAAAGGAACTTTATGGCCAGGCTATGACTAGGGCTATGACTCCCCCAAGTAGTGGAGGGGTCATCTCATCTGTTCTGAGACTTCCGCGCGGGAAGATCCGGAATCCGAAATCCGAGATACAAAATCCGGATCAATGAACGTGGTCAAGAAACAGAAACCGTTTAAGCCAAAATATATTATTTTAATTTGTATTTTGGCTTCTATTTCGGGCCCGGCGCTTAGATATTTTTGGCACGCTTCTTCCGGCGTCGTCGACCTTTCGGTATTTAACCCCTCTCTGACTTCGACTCCCCCCCCCGCCCCTTGTAGCGCCCCTTTAGCGCCCCCCTTTGTTAACCTGTTTACCACCCCCTTTTGCAAATCGAGCCATTTGTATTCGTCTTTTTGAGCGATCTCGATTTTTGTTATGGTTTTCGTTTCATTTTTGTTGTTTTCTTGTTGGGGTTGACAAACTTTTTGGTGGCACCCCCCTCTGCTCTGCTCCCCGCCCCCTCTGGCATCGCCCCTTGTTGGCCAAGATCAGCTGTTGTTGCCGATTATGTAACACCAAAAAGTCAACGTAATTTGCGCGACTTTTTTTTTCGGGAGTTTATTGACTGCAGAGATTTGATTTTGTTTTTGTTGGAGGCTGCATCGTTCGATGATGAAAATTATGTTTTATTTTTGTTTTTATTTTTTGAGGGGGTGTCACAGGGCAGAAGGGGTGGCCCAAGGGAGAAAGTTAAACGGAATTCATATACCTTTTTTTTATTTTCTTAAATGGAATAAAGTTTATTGACTTTTGATCTCGAGGCATTATTGTTGGGGTGGGTAAGGGTTATTTTTTCGGCTTTGTTTTTCAAAACTTTGGCATTTTTTTGTTGTGATTGCTTCGAAGACTGCTTTCAGACAGTTTGATTCCTTATTTATCAAATTAAAATGCTTAAATCTTTTAGTTTATACAGATTTTTGTACAAAGACATTTTTATACCCTTGCAGAGGGTATTATAATTTTGGTCAAAAGTGTGCAACGCAGTGAAGGAGACATCTCCGACCCTATAAAGTATATATATTCTTGATCAGGATCACCTCCTGAGTCGATATAAGCATGTCCGTCTGTCCGTCTGTCCGTCTGTCCGTCTGTCCGTCTGTCCGTCTGTCTGTCTGTTTCTACGCAAACTAGTCTCTCAGTTTTAAAGCTATCGACTTCAAACTTTGCACACATCCTTCTTTCCTTTGCAGGCAGTATATAAGTCGGAACGGCCGGGATCGGTCAACTATATCCTATAGCTGCCATATAACTGATTGATCGGAAATGCCATAACTTTGTTGTTTTTAAAGTTAGAAGGATGGGACTTGCTGTGGACTCCTCTTTTAGCAGACTTATTCGATCTGCCAAATTTCATAAGGATCGGCCGACTATATCCTATAGCTGCCATATAACTGATTGATCGGAAATGCCATAACTTCGTTGTTTTTTAAGTTAGAAGGATGGGACTTGCTGTGGACTCCTCTTTTAGCAGACTTATTCGATCTCCCAAATTTCATAAGGATCGGCCGACTATATCTTATAGCTGCCATATAACTGATTGATCGGAAATGCCATATCTCTGTTGTTTTTTAAGTTAGAAGACTGGGACTTTGTATGGACTCTACTTTCGGCAAACTAATTTGATCTGCCGAGTTTTATAAGGATCGGCCGACTATATCCTATAGCTGCCATATAACTGATTGATCGGAAATGCCATATCTCTGTTGTTTTTTAAGTTAGAAGACTGGGACTTTGTATGGACTCTACTTTCGGCAAACTAATTTCATCTGCCGAGTTTAATAAGGATCGGCCGACTATATAAGATCCGATATATATCTAATAATATAAGCTGCCACATATCTGCAAGGGTATATCAACTTCGGCTCCGCCCGAAGTTAGCTTTCCATTCTTGTTTTTTTTTATAATATCTTAATATTTAAATTTCAAATTTGTTTTATAGTAGATTCTATAAAATATTTTATACTTTGAAAATTTTTGTTAAATATATCTGGGAATAAAAAAAAATTAGTATTGTTACCTAATTAAATTTTAATTTTAAGATTATACATATATAATTTATCTTAATATTAATAACTTAATATTTAATTTAATTTACCTTTAAATTAAAAACAACAATGCCATTTTTTTACTACCATTGTTTTATTTATTTTTTTTGTCATCTTGACATTCAGATTTTTTATTTGTATAATTTTTTTTTTATTTAATATTTAATTAAATTTGTAATTAGTTGCATAACATTTAAAACCAATTCCTTAGACCCTTAATTGCCAATATTCAACTTCCTTTCCGGCCTGCCGAGCCTTAAAACTCATTTTTTGGCTCTCATAGATTTCCTCAAGTTCGTGTCATTGAAGTCTTTCGTTTGCCTCCCAACAGAATGCCAAGAAAAATGAGAAGAAAAAAAAAACACATAATTCTGGAGCGGCGAGCAAAAGAGACGGCCGATTGCCAACACGGCTCCCGCTTTGGAGCCCCTCCTTGCGGCCTCCCCTCTCCCTCCGCTCCACACTCCCCCTCCTCGGTCTTATGTGACTTTCTGGTTTGGCAGCTGCTGCCGCTGCCGCTGCCGCAGCCGCTGCTGCTTCTTGGGAACACAAATACGAACACAAACAGAGACTCGCTGTCGTCGTCGCCCCTTTTGCATTTGTATATGTAGGTCTACGTCCGATTTTACTTTCACTTTTAAAGGTTTACGAACTTTTCTGTTTACAAGTCCGGCAGCGGCCGAGCAGCGGCGACAGCGAAGCCGGCAGCGACGTTGCGTTGCGTTTGCGTTTGCGGCGTCGCTCATTTCAAATGCTTCTCACAGCACGTGGGAGGGGGGGGGCAGGGTGGTGGTGGTGGTGGCGGGGCAGGTGCCTGTGAGGTGGCATGGGCACTGTGGAATCAATTAGTGGCCATTACCTGTTGCCTGATATTTTGAGCCTTGCTAGCCGCCACTTGGCCCACTGTACTCCTCGCGGCAGTTGAGTCACCGCCACACAAGGAAGTGCAATGCAAAACAAAAAAAACAAAACAAAAAATAAGAGAGAGAAAAATAAATAAGTAACAAAGTAAAAAAAAATAAAATAAATAAAAAAACCGCGTGCTGCTTGGCTTGCAACACCGACTTCCTTGACATTGAAGCAAGGATTTTGGCCCCGCCAAGAAGGGGTAGGAGTTAGAGGGTGTATGAGGCAGGGGGCAGGCAGGAGGGCAAGTGGCACGGAAGTGGGGAGCCACAAGCAGCGACGTCGACCGCAACACAGAGCAGCAAGTAAGCAGAGCTTGTGCGACAGCAATGCTGTTTTTTAGTCGGTCGGTCATTGACCGTTTCTGAGACGCAGTGACGCCGCTGCTGGCTTTTCGAAGGGGGTACGGTAGTGCGAGGGGGTTGTGGGAGAGTGAAGAATTATTTTTGGTACATGGTTTCTTGCCACAATTATCCTTTAGGGTATATTTGGTCAAAGGATGATAGCCTTATTATGGTAGTGTTGCTTCTAAAGCTTAATTGTTGCTGGTGTTGTGGATATATTTTATTCTTTTTATTTTTAATTATTGTTAATCTTTCATTGAAGAAATAATAGTTTCTTTTGCACTTTGATCTTATTTTGAATATTTAATTTTTTCTAACAAAACTTATCTTATTTGTGCTATTAGTTCTCTGAACTTTTCTATGACTAATTTTATAATAATATTTATTATGATTATAATAGTCCGGCTATTATGCCAATAATAATAGGATAAACAATAATAATAGTATCAAATAATAATAATATTAAAGTAATATAATAGTAAAACTATATCTGATATGAGAAGTTCTTTTCTGCCACTTCAATTACTTTTTTCTCTAAAGAATTTGATTCCTTAGTTTCTAATTTGAATAAATTTGAATAAATCTATAAACCCTCTATATTAATTTAACTATTAATTCCCTTATTAAATAAATTAATATTTCGTGCCCTTTTTAAGGATTCTAACAGGGTTCTTATTGCTAACTTTTAATATAGAAGCTACTGCTATAATTGCTGCTAAAAGCTACTACCTTTAATGGCAAAATTGCTAAATTATTGCTACTATTGTTGCTACTTTTGCTGCCGCAGTTGCTGCTGCTACTACTGTTGCTGGTAGTACTGCTGCTGCTGCCGCTGTTGCTGCTGTTGCTGTTGGTGTTGCTGGTGTGGTGTGGTGTGTCGTCTACCAACTTGTTGGACAAGTTGACGGCCTACGTGAGTGTGCATTGCATTGATTGGTGGGGGAATTGGAGGCTTGTGCGTTTGCGTTTGCGCAAAAGTCAATGAACTCGAAATGATCCGCTTGCCGCAGTGGGGGCGTCTTGTTGTTGATGTTGTTGTTGCTGCAACTACAGATGTTGCTTGTGTGTGTGTGTTTGTGTTTGTGGAATTTGCACCAACACGGGCACATTTTTGGGAATGTAGGTAAGCGACTTGCTGTTGTTGTTTCTAACCTTTTCGCAAAACAACAACAACAACAACATTAGGCAATCGACCACCTCACTGTCAATAGTTATGCCCTCTCCCCCCCGCCCCCTCCCCGCCGTGGTCCAAAATCTAGAGTGCAATGATCTGGCCATTGAGAGATAGCAACAGTTACAATGGAAAGAGAAAGACTGATGGCATGACACAATGTCGTTGGCACAGTGACCGGAAAACAGATTGCCTTAATGACTGACTTTTCGTTTTTCAAAATCAATGTTGCCTCACCCCTCCTCTCCCCCTTTGGTGGCACTTAGAATGCAACAGGTGTTTCCTGCCCCCTTTCACCTGTTAAGTGAAGGTGTAGCTTCAGTCCACACACACACACACACATCTGTGGAATAAAAAGGAAAATTGTGGGCCAAAGGTCAATGACCCAAGGAGAAGAATAAAATAATAATCATTAAGATGAAAAAAAGAAGAAGGTCCTGAAAGTAATTATCTCGACACCTTTTGAGGACTCCCGTTACTGTGGCGACTAATTGCCACTGCCATTTGTCAACGCGCTGCCCCAATCCGTGCAACAGCCCGGCGCTGCATATATGCAATATGCAACACAGAATCGATGGCAATTACCCTGCGAAAGTGGCAATAAAACCATAATGAGCAAAACAGGTAGCTGGCCGGGAATGGAATGGAAAATAAAGGAGGCAGGTGCCTCTGCCACTGCCACTGCCTCGCAGAATTCGGCAATCACTTATTATTATTGTTCAGGCTTCTTGCCCCGTTCCGTGGCAACTTGCAGCCTGCCCGGGCTACGGTCCATTCCCGTTGCTCGTGTGGCAATTAAATTTGGCCTCAAAAATCAAAAAAGCCACCACGTTGCATTCTGGGGACTGGCACTGGAACTGCGGCGGTGCTGGGGAGTCGAGTGAAACCTGGAGTGGCAGTGGAGTGAAAATCTGTGGGGTCAATCTCCCATCGATGTCGGGGTCAAGTGAGATGCGTGCAACATTGTTGCACATCCGCAGGCGCAGCCTGTTCAGGTGACTGAGCTTCCTTTCCCCGTTTCCTTCACACATGGCTCTCCCGAAAAAATTATCAATTAAATAAATTACCTTGCTTGTCCGGAATACTATCAGTTTTCAATTTATCTCAAGTTTTGGGGGGTTTTTGGGGCTAAGGATATATTTTTTTACTCTTGGAGTGGCCAGAAATATCTATGTAGCTATTGATCCAAAAGGTTTCAATTATTCCGACCGGGGATTACGAGATTCCCACTAATTTATGGACACTACTTTGTACATATATGGCGTATATAGTGGGTGCTAATATGGGGTTTGGAGGGATTTCTTTTTGCATTCAGATATACACTGAGATAACTTCTGACTGAGATAATGAATAACTAATTTATAATTTTAATTATTTATTTTTTTTTTTTAATTTCTAGTCTTGGGCCTGAAAACTTTCTATGAAAACTAATAATAATAATACCTCATCGGAAAGTATTATGTGAGTATTGATTTGTTTTATTTTTTATAGAAATTGATCGAAAAAATCTTCTAAAAAGGAGGAGTTGAACCCTAAACCTTAGTATTCCAAAGACCAACCTTAAAGGTAATATTATTCTAAAGCAGATTTTTCTACGAGTGTCTAGACTCGAGGGCTCCATTGAAAATATTGGATGTGGTCGGCAGTGTTTTGTGAATGTACGTCCATTAGAGAGATATATATGTTGAATATATATACATATGTATGTATATATCGCAGCAGTAGCAGCAACCGGAGCCGGAGCCAGAGCCAGAGCCAGAGCCAGAGCCAGAGCCGGAGCCGAGTCGCAATTGCATTCTGATGCTGATTAGCATTCTCCGGCCGTCGAAAAGCCACTCGTTCGATGTTTGTCACTTTATATAACACACGGACGACGTCGCACTTGTCCGCCATGTCCGAGCAGCTGCACTCTGGCAGGGATTTGGCTAGGGGTTGAGGGTTGAAATGGAGTCGTAGATACCCCCACAGCCCCACATCCCCGGCCAGTTCACGACCTTCTGGCTGGGCATCATAACGTCAGGTGGTAACATAACCCGAGTGTCGCATTTCAATTGAAATGGGTCTTTGTAATTGAATTGCCAAGTGGGCTAGCCGATGACATTGCAGTTGCTTGGACTAAATAGATACAAAATGATGGAAAAATGTTGGTTGGAATGTGTGGGAAGATTTCTACTCTCAAAGAGGGGATAGTTCTAAAAAAAAAAGGATAAAATGGTTACAGGGTAGAGCAACTCCAACAGACTGCTTGTCTTGAAGTTCTTATAGGTTTATCTGAATAATATTTACCTCCAAGGGGTGTGATTTCCTTGATTTGTTCAACATTCGTTGATTAGTACAGCTTGACAAATAGAATGCAGTTTCCATGAGGCGTTGCACAATCAGAATTTGCATTGATTTCAAAAGCTAAATGAGTGATTGATCTATCCTGGCTTTGGCACTGGAACTGGCAAGTGCAGTGCAGCGTGTGTGGCTTTGGCACTGGCACTGGCACTGGCACTGGCATTATCCAATGCCTAGTCCAAGGCCCAGGTCCGGGCCATATTTGCAATTTCGAAATGATTATAATATTATTCGAATCGATTGCCATATGCGAGTGCGTATGCGTAATCAGAGTCGATCCATCTATAGATAAATTAGATACAAGACTAAGCCAATGGAATAGTTTTGAAAATACTTGTCTCTGTATCTTAGTATTTAGTTGGTGTTGGACCCTAGAAGCGCCCTTGCCCTTGTCCAGTTTTGGGTCTTCAACGACCTTCGGATATTTTCCACTGGCACTGGTAGGAAACGTTCGTCCAATGATACATATCTTGCAGATGGGCTCCAAGAGATCAATGAACGTTTTCAATAGGAAATTAAAAGATTGAAAGACCGAAATCCGAATCCAAGCCGATGGGCAAACGAAATGAAGTCAGCATTTGACTTTTGAGACACACACTTTTTATTTATTATTAATATATGCAGTGATTAGCGGATTAGTGGGCTGGTTATGAGCGATTAAGTCTTATTCGAATTCAAAGTGAATTGCCTCAGTCACTGAGTAACTAAGAAACTGAGCCACTCAACGGCTTGGCTTGGCACTCAACGGCTTGGCTTATGGATTTGAGTTTGAATTTGAGTTTGAGTTTCAGTTTCAGTTTCGGTTTCGTTGACCCCGCAGATGCAGAACCTTGGAATTAGCATAAAGCAATGCGGCTGCTGCTCTACATATACAAAAAAAGAAAAAAATCAAATAAAATAGAGGGGGGGGGCTAGTTTAAGTTTAAAGACCTGGTGGTGTTTGGGCCACTACACTCTGGACCCTGGCCAAGATCCCGGCTAGGTGATTCCCCACTCCCCACAGCCACAACTATTTTTCCACGATGACTTCATTAAGAGGCGAGCATTGATATTGGAGTGGCACGTGCATGTGTATCTATATATGTATCTATGTATCTGTTTCTTTAATTGTTTTTTGTAGTGCCTTTAGTTGGCTTGTGTCTTTGTATCTTTGTGTCGGGTTGGGCAGGTGTCGAAACAATGTGTGGCGGCGCGCAGCTTAATTAGAATGTTGCCACATTTGTGCGCTGTGTGCTCGAATAAAAGTGTCAGAACAAGTTGACTTGGCAATTTGTCAACCGGCAGTTCAGCTAGCCGGCTTTGCCATTCCAAATGCATATTCCAAATGCTTGTGATTGCAACAAAAGCAACCATCATAAAATATATATCCGCCAGCTTCAAAAACGAGCTCAAAATCTGGCCAAGTCAAGTCAACTCGCCTGGGTGAGTGTGCGTCCATGTCCATGGATCCGTTCATGCGCAAGGTTTTCGGCCACTGAGAGACACATACTATGCTGGCCTAGCCGCTATTAGCACCACCACTAGACACCACCACCACTAGTCACTTAACCACCAACACCACCCAAAGTGCATTGATCTCAAAATGGCTCAAAAGCCATTGAACTGCAACTGCCAAGCAGCCAGCAGTCGCAACAACACCCAGCCGGCACTCCAGCGGAGGCTGCCACAACCGCCACAGTCTCCGGCTCAGGCTCTCTCATAAGTTTTATGCTAATTTTTATTCTTATTTCGATTTTTATTTGCACTTTTTTCCCGTCTGGCTGAAAATGGGGAATACCCTAGGGGGCTTTTTTTCCACCAAAGTCCATGTGCAATTTATTTTTTGGCCAAGATCCAAGGATTTTTCAGGGGATAGGGGGTTTTTATTGAGTTATTTATGGATGTATATACTTATTACAGTTCCCAGATCTCATTGACATTTTACTTCTAGTATTTAGAGTCTTTTTTTGAAGGATCTTGATAAAAAAAAAGGACAAAACATTATTTATAATTTTGATTTATTTATAAAATAGTATGAAGATGATTTATTTCTTAGAATATGTGACAAATCAAATAAGGATTTATAGAATTAATCAAACTCGGAGAATCTATAGAACTTGCATTAGTTATAGAAGTTATTCCATAGAGAATTCATGGAATTATAGAACTTCTTTATAACAACTTGCCTTCCTAGGCAAGACTTCAATAGAAAGTCTATAATTTTTAGATCTTATTCTTAGTTATTATTATTATCAGTAATTATTACTATTATTAGGATCTATTCTTAGTTATTCTACCAGACTGCCATTATCTTTAATTCTATTGAAAAATGATGAAATTATTCCAACTCTTCTGCATTAATTCTTTTTATTTATTTTAAATATTCACAATAAGAATTAAAGAGTGAGATAAGTAATATAATATGATTTTTGAGGTTCCTTTAGTAAGCAATGAATTAGAAATTGAACATCCTAGGTTATAGTGCCAGCATACCCCTTCAGAACCAGAGTGCTACCCTATTCGGGTTGCCGGTCATCGAAACCGAGAATGAAATGAAAATGTGACCAAATGTAAATTCTTTTCTGCTGCTGCCAGTTGTAGTTTGTTTCTAATTTTTTATTTATTTTTTTTTAGTGGGTTCTAGTGGTTCTAGCAGTTACTGGAATCCACCAGATACCCGGCACGTTCTTCGGGTGGCTGTCTCTCTGATTTCTGATTGCTGACTTTTCAGATTTTTTGTCTGAATTTGTGCTTTGGCGGCTGCTTTGGAGGGTTAAACGAACGCTGGCCGCTGGCCTGGCCTATGAAAGATGTCAAGGTATCTGCTAAAATTCGTATTCGCATTCGTATTCGACTTCGTACGCCGATCGCATTCAATTCATTCTGTTGAGAAAAGCGAGCTTAGTTTGAAATGGAAATGGACTTATCCGCAAATCCTGTAAAGGGATTAGAAATTCCAAAACCCAAACATGTCACACATTTCCACATCAACAATAAAAAGAAACTCCGATACCATAGACTGTTGCAGAAAGAGTCCAGAGCCAAAAAGTGCTGACCATCGAGGTTGGGGGCACGTGTAGCGTTTCTCGGGCTACAACCTTGGACTTTGCCACCAAAATCGGAGATGCTCCATTAATGGAGTGCCCAGAAAACCCAAAGTCGGCAAATGTTTGGAAAGGGGGACATGGCAGGGGTGTGCCAAAAAAAAAGGGGGGGGGGCCTGTGGCTTGAATTACCATTCCGCGCACAATCAAATCCGATTGGGAATTGTAAACATCGCTCGATGAACGAAAATTGGGTTAAAAAAATAAAGCAATGCAAACCACCTTGACACATTTTCTCCGCCACAACATGGGGAAATCAAAGGGATCTGAGATGGACAGTCTATCGTCCAGTTATATGCATATATAGTATTACTTAAGTATATATATTTTATTGTCGAGTGGACGGAAGGCAAACAAAAGATAGTAGGGAGTGCGGCCGGCCAGTAAGGGGATTGAGTAAAAAATCAATCGGTTCTGTTGCAACTGAAATTACTTTACTTTACTTAACTTTACGAAATTGATTTTATTTTTATTTCTTTTTATTATATATTTTTTTCTTGTTGTTCTTTTTGTTTTCTGATAAGAGTTATGTGACCACGTGAGCAAGCCCTATTGTGCCCCCGATTTCGGATTCGGATTCGTATTCTCGTATTCGTATATTTTAGATTCCAGATTGAATTTCCATTTCCAATCCGAATTTTGTTTTTTTTTTCGGTTCGAGTTTGGGTGCGCAATGCACTAATACTGATTAGACTGGGAGGGGGGTCTTGAATAAATACAAATATACAATCGAATATTATGTGGAAGTGCGTCTCGTTTTAATCACAACTGGGATTCTGGGACTCGGGTGCTCTGCCCTCGACCGCCTTTGCTTCGAGCGTTTTTTTCTACTTCCACTTCCACATGTATATGCAGTCTGGATCTTCGAGTAGATCCAGATCCTTCTGCCACATCCAGAACAAGGTTTATTCACCTCGACAGAAACACCAACAAAAAAATAAAAAGAAAGAGAAAATATAGGGTTTAAAAATAATCCATTGACAGCCAGCATCCGCTTGTCCGCCTGTCCGCCAGTCCGCTGCAAGTTCCAGGCTCTAGGTTCCAGGTTCCAGGTTCATGTCCTGGCCTGTCAGGTTAATGATCTTTTGTCCAGACGACTGATGCCACTGGCGGCGGCGGCGGCGGCGGGTCATTAAAAATCGTACAGGTAAAAATTTCAAGTTAATGCCGCCGAGGCAGGCAGCAGCAACAGCAGCAGCCCAGACACCCAGACAGAGTCGTAGATCTTTCTGCATCCTCCTCTTCCTCTTCCTCTTTGCTGCTCCTTTTTGCTCCTTTGTCCAGCTACTGCTCCGGCGGAAAGTCAATGGCCGAGGGGATCTATTTTAGCGCATGCCATTGGCCCTGAACTTGTTTTGTCCCGACCACCGCTCCTTGGGCCGGCCCTTTCAATTAGGGGGTAGACTCACTCAAAATATTTACAAAAATGTTTATATATTTTTTGTATTCTTTGAGATTTAAACTGAACTTGTAGAGAGAGATTATAGAGACTTTCAGAGATTGTGGAGGCTGTTTAAGTAGAAAAAAGGACCTCCCTTTTTTTAATAAGAGTTTAGTGTCATTCTAATTATAAACAATTTATGGAGATTCTATTAAATGGTCTTGGGCTTTAATTTATTATTACAATTCATAAATTATTAATTGTATGACTTGAAGTTCTTGAAAAAGTCTCTCCAATAAGGTCTCTAGAATAATATATTTTAAATTAATAAAAATACTCATAATTGTTCTCTTAAAAAATTGATTTATTTGCTAGCCTTTTAAGTGGCACTACCCCCTAAAAATGTTGCCTCGTGAGTCAGTTGCAAGTTCTGGATATCCCTGCGGCATCTGCAACAGTAAAAAGGAAGGCAATTCCAATTCCAGGGACTGTCTGAGGCTTTTTTCTGTCTGAGGGGAAAACCCAAAAAAAAAATACATACATACAGACATATGTGCGAAGAAATAAACAATCCAAGGCTATATTTTAAGACTCTAAGATGGCAACTCAAGAAGTTGAGAAATTGAAAGGCAATTGAATAAATTGAAATCGAAATAAACCCGGGAATATAGGAGACAGAGACCGACCCAGACGACATATCAGATCCATTTAGGTAGATAGGATCGATCGGATTGGATGGCCAGACCAGAGACCAGAGACCTGAGACCAGAGACCAGAGACCCAGAGATTCCAAGGTCCAATCGAATCTCTGGTGTAATGTATGCGCATGCATATGATTTTCTCCTTCGAATTTCATTTTCAAATTTTTACTTTCGAACGGATTTCGAACCTTTTCTGCTCGGCTTTCGGCTTTGGGCCATCTCTGTCCCACTCGCAAGGCTCCTGCCATTTCGCTGACGCATTTCGGTTTCATTTATTTATTTTGTTTATTTATTTTTGTTGGCCCCCGAGACCCGTTTCAAATTCTAAAGAAATCCCAGTAATCGCCGAGCGCTTCGGGTGACCAGACGTCCTCAAACGGATGACAAGAAAATACGAAAAGAAACCCGAGGAAATACGTGAAATAAGAGTGAGAGTGCCATGGACGCGGAGCTATCCTCCTGGCTGGCCACCCTGCTGGTGCCTGGCCTCCTCATCCTGGTGATCCTGTACCTGTGCGAGCACCAGTACGATGACATCATAGGCGTGCCACCACCAGGCCCCTGGGGCCTGCCCTTTCTCGGCTATCTGCCCTTTCTGGACGCCAAGAGGCCGCACAAGTCCCTCCAGAAGCTGGCCCAGAGGTACGGGGGCATCTACCAGCTCAAAATGGGCAGTGTCCGGGCGGTGATCCTGTCGGATGTGGCACTCGTGCGGGACTTCTTCCGCCACGTGGAGATGACCGCCCGGGCTCCCCTCTACCTCACCCACGGCATCATGGGCGGATACGGTAAGCTGCGAAGCAGGGCCAGGCCAGAAGTTACCATTTCGTCCTTTCAGGCATTATCTGCGCCCAGGGAGCCCTCTGGACGCACGCCCGTCGCGAGGTCATTGACTGGCTGAAGGCCCTGGGAATGACCCGTCGTCCTGGGGATTTGCGGGAGAATCTCGAGAGGCGCATTGCCAGGGGAGTGGATGAATGTGTTCAAGTGAGCCTTGTCAAGTCCTTGACTCTCAGATCCTTTCGATTTTACGCCAAATCCTTTTAGATCTATGAGGCTGAGGCGGAGCAGAGTCCCGACTCTGAACTCGATCCCGTAGGTGGCCTTTTCCACACCCTGGGGAACATTATCAACGACCTGGTGTTCGGAATAACCTACAAGCGGGATGATCCCGACTGGCTGTACCTGCAGAAGCTGCAGGAGGAGGGCGTCAAGATGATCGGGGTGTCGGGCGTGGTGAACTTCCTGCCCTGGCTGCGGCATCTGCCGGAAAACCAGCGCAACATACGCTTCCTACTGGAGGGCAAGGCCAAGACCCATGCCATCTACGACCGGATCGTGGCCTCCTGCCAGGAGAAGCTCAACGAGAAGCTGGCGAGGCACAGGGAGCAGCAGGACCTACTGCGCCAGGAGCGACGCAGGGCACAGATGGAGCAGGGACATCCTAGACAGCAGGCAGAGGATGACGACCACGAGGGTGGGCAACATGTCGGAGATATTCCAGAGGAGGAGGAGCAACAGGAGGAGGGCAGTGAGATGGGGCTGCCCTTTCCAGGCGGGAATGAGGCAGAAAATCGTCAGGACGGAGAAGAGGCTTCTGGTGAGGAGGAAAACGAGGAGGACTATGATGATGATGATGAGGAGGAGGATGATGAAGACGAGGAATACGAGCCCTATTGCATATTGGAGCACTTCCTCATCAACAAGATTCCCATGTCGCAGCTCTACTGCGACGACCAGCTCCGACATCTGATGGCCGATCTCTTTGGAGCCGGCGTGGACACCGCCCTGGCGACTCTCAGATGGTTCCTGCTCTACATGGCCCGCGAACAGAGCTGCCAGCGCCGCCTCCACGAGCTCCTGCTGCCACTGTCACGCTCGCCAAGTCTGGAGGAGCTGGAGCCCCTGGCCTACCTCCGGGCCTGCATCTCGGAGACCCAGCGCATTCGCAGCGTGGTGCCCCTGGGCATTCCGCACGGCTGCGAGAGGGACTTCACCGTTGGGAATTATCGCATTCGCGGTGGCTCGATGATCGTCTCCCTGCAGTGGGCCATACACATGGATCCTGCGGTCTTTCCCGACCCGGAACAGTTCCGCCCCGACCGTTTCCTGGACGAGTCCGGAGCCTATGTGGCTCCGCCTCAGTTTGTGCCCTTCCAAACGGGAAAGCGGATGTGCCCCGGCGATGAGCTGGCCCGCATGATGTTGACTCTCTTTACGGGCCGTATCCTGAGGCGGTTCCATCTGGAGGTGGCTGAGGACTGTGCGGTGGACATGAATGGAGAGAGTGGCATCACCCTGACGCCGGAGCCCTATAAGCTGCGCTTCAACAAGCTGCCCTTGATGTACATGCGGGAACTAAAAAATCCAGATGCCTCAGATCTGGATTAATTTAAATATGATTTTTAATCCTTTTTTTTATTATTTTTTTTTATTTCTCTTGTGAAAATGTATTTGTATAATTGTGTGGATTAGTGGAAAATAAAATGTGACTTTTTTTTAAAACCAAAGTTAAGATTTCAAATGGAAGAGCTTTCTGAAAGAAAGCAAGAGGTTGTGCAGTTTTTCGAGATAGAGATTCCAGAGATAGCTCCATGATGATCAGTTTCTCTAGATCCTTAAATTATGGCGACCGTGACAAAGCCCTCAGCTGCATGAAGATCCTTTTCTAAATCCTTTGCCCTTAGGATTTGATAGATCACAGGATAGATCACGTTTGTAAAGGGAGAAAAGAGTTTTTAAAGTCCTTAAATAGCTCCCAGAGATTCACTTTTCCTTGATCTTTCAACTATGGCGACCGTGACAAAGCCCTTAGCTTCAGGAAGAGCTCTAGTTTCTTTATGCCCTTAGGATTTAATAGATCCTTCAATTATGGCGACCGTGACAATGGAATTTTAGGAAAAGGCCATTAGAAAAAAGTGTTGAATTATTTTTGTATCTTTTTGAATAACATTTTGTCTTTATTTTCAAATTGTTTGCTTATTTTGACGTGTGCTTGTAAGACTAAACCACAGTTTGTTTTGTTGTTTGTTTGTTTGTTGTTTGGACATTAAGCTAGCACTAATACTATGAAATAAACAAGAACGTTAGCTAACTACCAACTAGCAATTAGCTACCGAATAGCGTAAACGTATAGCGATAATAAAAATAATAATAATAATAATAGCTAATGAATAATTAATAGTTAATAGCTAGCGATTAATAACTATGAAAAAAACATTAACATTAGAATTGGAACGTATCAGTTAGGGGTTTCGATTAAAATTAATTGAACACAGCTTCTTGGGGGTGACAGAATAGAATTGTTTCTCAGCATGGGCCGAAGGAGTCTCCGGGGAGTCCGTATCCTTTAACGGTTCAACTGGTAACTCAACGATGAGGCCGGGGTGGAGGGGGATGCCTCCTCTGTATTTTGTTTTGTTTTCTTTTTTTTTAGAATTATTTATGTGTTTTTTTTTTGTGTATTTGTGTAGTGTTTAGATTTGTTGTTTGTGTGTAGGAACAAAACCGTGCTCTGCAGCATCAAGGACTCTCCAGGACTCGCCTTAGTTGGCTCCGACATTGCGCATATGATGCGGCGATGGATCCGAGGCGGTGGGGGCCAGCGGGCGGCGCTTCAGGCAGACCTTGAAGGCCTCGGGCGTGATGGTGGCGCCCACATTGCCCTTGAGACTGGGCAGGGAGTGGCCCGCCGGCAGGGCAATGTCGAAGCAGTGCATGAACGAGGCGAAGAACAGGAAGAGCTCCATCCTGGCCAGGACATCGCCCAGGCACATGCGACGGCCCACACCGAAGGGTATGAAGTACTCCGGCTTCCGGACCTTGCCCTCCGAATCGATGAACCGCGAGGGACGGAACTCCTCCGGCTTCTCCCACAGATTGGGATCCATGTGGACGCTGTTGATCAGCGGGATGACATGTGAGCCGGCCGGTATGGTGTACCCATTGAGTTCCACATCTCTACAGAAACAGAAAGGGGAGAGAAACGAGAAGTGGGTGATTAGAATCGTTTTGCAATGGATTGGATTGGATTGGATTGATTGCTCGGACTATCAGTGGCAGGGGCTGGGCCAGAAACTGGGACACCGCCAGTTGATAGTTCCTAGATGGCGGGAGCACTGGAGGAGGAAGCCCAGCTGAATGGGAAGCCACGACAATGAATGGTAATCAGTCGATGCGTAGAATGCGTTTTTTTTTTTTTTTTTTTTTTTCAAATCCAATGTGAATGAACGGACCTCGCGCATTTGCGTAGATCGAGTGCGTAAGCACTGGCTATCAGCTCCTCCTCCTCCTCCTCCTCCTGGTACTACAGCTCTTTGTAATCTCTGGCTAGTGCTTACCTTGTAGGCGAGTGTGTGGTGGCCAAGGGAACTATGCTGGAGCGGCGCATCGACTCGAGAATGGTCGACTCTGTTATGGGCAGGTATTGCAAGTCCTCGATCGTGGGCAGACGATGACGTCCCACCACCTGGTCCAGCTCGTCCTGCACCCGACGCATCTCCTTGGGATTGCGCAGCATGAAGACGTTGATCCAGAGCAGGGTGGTCTTGATGGTTTCCATGCCGGCGGAGAACAGATCGATGATCACCTGGACCAGTTGCTCCTCTAAAGGATAGAGATTGTGATTAAAGGATTGTGGCTTCCGGAGGACCTTCGACGAACTCACCATGATTCTTGCCGTCGAAGAGCTCGGCATCGGTTCCCTCGGCCTTGGCCTTCTCGATTTCGCAGAGATAGAAGTCCACCAGGTCCCTGACGTTGTGGGGATCGAAGCTCCTCTTGTGATCGTCGATGACGTCCTGGTAGAATCGCTGCATCTCGGCCCGGTTCTGGGCGATCTTGTTCTTGGCGGTGGAGATGCTGGGGAAGCACTGCATCGTCGGGATGTAGTCGACGGTGTGGATCTCGCCGAACAGCCGCATGCCCTCCTCGATGAGGAAGTTGAAGCGCCGGAACTTGGGATCGTCGATGCTGAAGCGGGTGGACATCATGAGGCTGCAAATCACATTGCTGACCGCCACAGAGATGACCGGCGAAAGGTCCACGGGCTGCCCGTCACTGGCGTGCAGGTGTCCGATGAACTCATGGACTTCGGTCTATGGATAGGTTGGGGATTAGGTCTCGGGGTCCTAGGGATATAATAGGTCTATGGGCTCACCATAATACGCTTCTGCATCTGCTGCTTGCCGTTGCCCATGTAGGTCATGCCGAACTGCCGGAGCTTGTCGTGCAGAAAGCGGCGCTGATCCTTCCAAAGTTTTCCAGTGCTGTTGATAATGCCTGCAAATAAGGGTTATGGTTTTTATTATCATAACACTAATTGAGGTAGGCTTCGCTCCACCGTAGTCCGCACTACTCTGCAGAGTGTGCAGCTTAAAAAAAACACAGTCTCTTATTATATTTTTGGGTTTTATTATTTCGGAGCTTGGGACTGGCCCACTTTGTCAATTGTTTGGGGTGCGACGGGCAAAACGAAGTGCCAGAAAGGAAAAGAAATCCCAGCAAAATGCACATATAGGTACGACCAAAAAACGAAAAGATACAATATCTTTTTACAATCACAGCCAGAAACGTGATTTCTTGGCATCGCCATCTCAGCCAGAAAAGTGCCGCAATGCGTTATCATTGAAATGAATTAAGTGCAGCGGTAAGCAGGGGTTTAAAAAAAAAACAATATAAAAAATATATATATAAAAAATGTAATCAAAAGAAATAAAATCGAAAATCGAAACTCGAAAATCAAAGAGAGTGACAACTGCCGACAAAAAAAAGAAAAGCGGAATTTCTTCACCTTTTTACGCTTATTTTTTACTCCTCTCTTCTTTTTGATTATTTTTTTTATATAACTGATTAAAATAATTAAGAAATTTAAATGGACTTGGCTCCCAGAGATGCCTTCCCGATAACTTTTTGCTTTCTCAGCGGAATAATGCGGGAAAATATTCAGTTTTTTACGTATTTTTTCGCAAATGCCCTTGGCGAATAAAAAATAAAGTAGTAATAGTAAAAAATGACTAAAGAAATACAAAACACAACGTAGCAAAAAATATAATAAATATTTTAACTCACAGACTAAACTATAAAACTTTGTAGTAATGCTCGAAACTGAACTCACCGTAGCCGTTGAGGGTCTGCATGAAGGGGGTGTCCGGTCGGCCGGTGAACTCCTCCCGCCGGAAGCACTCCCGGATCATCTTGTAGTCGCTCATGACGACGGTCAGTTGGCTGCCCAGCCGGGTGGAGAACAGGGAGCCGTACTGCTTGGCCAGCTCCATGAAGCGGGTGTGCTTCTCGTTGCCCATGAAGAGCAGGTAGCCGATGACGGGCAGGCCCCATGGGCCGGGTGGGAGCTTCCGGAGTTCCCGGTAGTGACGGAGCAGCCACTGGAGCAGGGTGACCAGGGCGAGGAGGCCCAGGAAGACCAGCAGCAGGTGCTGGGCGTCGTCCTTCTGTTGCATCTGCAGTTGCCGCAGCAGGAACTTGATCAGGTACGAATCGGCTAACATTTTGGATGCAGGACTTTTCTTCCTTTCCTTCTCAGATCTTTGGGCCTTTCGTTTGAAATCCTTTCAATTTCAAATCTTCAAGTTGACAAAAAAAATTGGATTTTTTTTTGGCTGATCTTGTGTGTCTCTATTTGCTGCACTTTAGGGCCATTGGTAATAGTTTTTTTGTTTGCTTTATACACTTGAAAAAAATTGTTTCTTTTGGGCCAAAAAAAAAAAAAATATTGGTGATTTTGTTGATTTATTTTTTGGTTTCTGTTGATGACTTTTTGTTGGATTTTTAGTTGGCTTGGATGGTTTGGGCTTTATTTTTTTTGTTTTGTATTATTTGGAGGTGGATCTCTGGGACGTTTATGCTTGGCGGTGTTGCGGAGGCAGCGGCAGAGGCAGAGAGACCCGGAGACGATTTCGCGTCGAGCGTTTATAGTTTTCGACTAATGGCTCGACCGTATGTCCTTGCCACTTTTATAACAACTCGAGCCCGCCGCTTCGAGCGAGCGAGTGAGCGCGCCGTTGAGCTGCTGCCGCCGAGCTGCCGAGCTGTTCCAGTGCTTCCAAGCTGGCAGAGCGTGCGCGGCGCGGCGCGGCTCGGCGCTCGTGATCGCGGCAGAGGCAGAGGCGGCGGCAGCACCAGGCGGCGGTGGCGGTGGCAGAGGCGGTGACGGTGACGGTGACAGCAGCGGCCGGAGACGGCAGAGGCGGTATGGCGGCAGAGGCCAGTGGCCAGTATAGTGGCTCGGTAGCAGAAGCAGAGGCTGCGACAGAAGCAGAGCGACGGCAGCGGCTGCCAAAGCTTGGCTCTCCGAAGCGAGCAGCAGAAGCCGAGACAGAAGCAGAAGCAGCGACCGAAACAGCAACAGCAAACATATTAGCCTCCCGCCCCATCCATCCCCCGTCGTGAGAATCCCCCCTCCCACTATACCAAGACCACCCCCAACCCCAACCCCAACCCCAAGCAACTCCAACCCCTCGTCAAACCTCGACCCGAGCCAACTCCAACCCCAAAGCCTTTGAATACACCTGGAACCCCGCCAACCGCCCCCAAGCCCCCCAGCCCCCGCTAAGCCCAGAAATGTGCAGACGAAACAGCGCCAAACACTTCAAGCCGCTCGAAGTGTAAAGCTCAAACCGGCAACTCAAACCTCAAACCTGATACCGAGCTTGCAACCCGGTTCGATCGTGCTCCAAGCGAACGACTCAAAGCCCCCCAAGCTCAAGAGAGCGGCACACTCTCACTCTCTCTTTCTCTTTAATCGGAACAGGAAAAACTTCAGTTTCCGTTCAAGCCAAGATCGTTTGGGTTGGGGCCAAAAGCGGAAGCTGGGCTGCAGCACATCTGCAACTGGTCAGAAACGGAATTAATAATTTGCATTTTGGGTCAATAGCAATGGCTCGGCTGACTCTTGGAGCAGAAACTAAATATTAATAATGAAGTATGATTTCTGAGTCTTTTTTTTGCGGGGGGGATTACAGGTTTAGAGTGTCCAGTGACGTCAAAGCCAGGGCGGTTCAAGTTCAAAGCGATCATTGAATAACCAATCGAATAACCAAGAATTCCAAAAAAAATAATCAATTTCAAATCAAATGCATCTGTAATGAATTCTGCAGAAGTTTCTTTTGCTTTCGATTTCGATTTCGATTTTGTATTGCCATTGTTATTTTTTATTTTTGTTTATTTCTTTGTTTTTTTTTTTTTTGTTTTATTCTGTTTTTATCTTTTGGCCTCTTTGGTCTTCAAAATATATTATCAACAGATGCCGGTTCTGGCCGCTTAAGGACAAGGTTCGACCCTCAAAAGACGGAAAATACGCAGGTTGTCAAGAAATTTCGAAATATTCATATGCATATGAAAATGAGAGTCATTGGAGTCGGTCTTTTTAAACACTTTATGTTTTGGGTTTCTTGAAAAAGAGATACCAAGGCTGGGTAGTCGTTTGGAAAACCCTAGAAATTTCGATGCCCGTGACCCAGTTGCATAGGCCGCTGTAATAGTTCCTTTCAGCTCTTATTTATATTCTCTATAAAATCCATCCAAGAACGATATGTATCTGAGCCAGATTCTACCTCCAGAAGCATTGCAAAATGTCAAATGTCTCAAGGCCACACGCGCCAAAAAATCGCGTTTTGATGACTAATCGAGACAGTCCAGAAACCCAGCAGTAAATAGCAATTGTACAGTAGAGCCCTTTTACCTCAAAGACGAGCACACTGCAAGATACAAAGCTACAAGATACAGTCAATGAACTGCAGTATATAGTATCTCGGGCTTAAACCGCCTAGGACCCGCAACAGGGCTAGGAAATAAAATAAAAAAAAAAAAATACAAAGCACTTCGAGCTGAGACAATGGCCCCAGAGGTCAACGACTTCAGGGTAGAACTCGGAACAGGTCGAAACCGCGGACAGGCGAACATGCGGACAGGCGGACAGGCGGACATGCGGACAGCGGGACAAGCGAGAGGGTGTGGAGGGCAGGACCCGGCCTGGGGTGACCAGGTAAGGATTCCACATGCTAAGAAATGAAAAACGAGAACAGGAAAACTGTGCTTCACCTCTCTCTTGACAGCGATGGCCTTGGCTGCGGTCAGAGCAGAAGTGTTCCAGGAACTGCCGGCTAAAAGGCTAATGACTGGCCCTAGTCCCTACACCAAGGATGCCACTACCAGATGACTCACCACTGTGGTATGCCAGAGGAGAGATCAGGAAATTTAAAGACAAGACGGCAACCGGGAATCTGCAATCTTAGAGCCTGGAACTGGCGTCTGGAATGTTTCGCAACAAGGGTGACTATCCTGGAGTTCCACGAAACTCCCATGACTCTTGGCACTGGCTACTTCCCCAAATGCCCCTCCTGAAAGACTCCAAATCCAATCACATTTCATAGCGGACCCTCCACAGCACTCACATCCGATGTGATAACGTGTTTCTCGCCACTGCCACTGCCACTGGCCCCTCCAAGTGCGATTTTTGCATACTACATATAAGTAACGTGATTTCGCACACCGCCCCTATACTATATACCCTGCCATACTATAGTCCACTATACTATATGTGTGTGGAATGATTTTGAATTTGAATTGGTGCGCCAGCGATCGGCGATTGCGATTCGCAATTCTATCACTCCAGTACGCCAATGCGTATTATTATCTTCTCCCGGTTCGCAGCTTTCTTTCATCTGGATGGGTCTATGCCATATACCCTGTAGGTTATACTTTTCCCCAGATTTCTATAGGGAAAGTGTGTACTTGTAGTATCTACAAATTATTCCACTTGCTCCTCGTAAATAAATGGAAAAAGAAGTCCCTTAAACCTACCTAGGACATGTGTCTTCGAGTCTCAGCCTCTTCGGGACTAGAATCATACTTTCCTCTGGAGTTCTACAGGAAATATGTATACTTTTATCATCTATTAATTATTCCACTTACTTCTCACATAAAAAATGTAAAAGAAACCCCCTAGAAATCCCCCTAGGGTATACCATCTTCGAGTCTAATCTTCCGGGACTCATGATGCAATATTCTGAATTATTATTGCCGCGTTTTAATGCGCGCTGCGACCTTGGCTGGCCGAACAAAGCACCATTCTATACTTAAACACAATTCGCAATAAATAACAAATTTGCCAAAAATACAATAAAAAAAAAATACAATAAAATAAAGAACACACTCTGGGCATTAAACACCACAACGGTGGATTTTTGGTAACTGGACAGAGGACTTTCATGATTTGCAGGTTGGAACAAAAAAAAAATCATAATAAATAGCATGGGATGTGGTCAGGCAATTAGATATTGTTCGGTGACAGTGCGTTTCATGATCATAAAAGCATTTAATATTCAATTAGCTTTAATGAAGCTAATAAAATAATTTTTGGTATAAAGATTCTTATGATTACTGAAACTTAGAAGGCTTATCATTCATTCGTAGAGGAAATGCCTATTCCTTATTCCTGGCAGTGTATTTAAGAGCAAGAGTCTCAAAATCTATAAGAAACAAGTCCTTAAATATCCTAGAAGGCAAAGAAACCACAAGTACCGGGTATCATATAGTCGGCTAACTCAACTACAGCCATTTCTAATCAAATACCCCTTCTCCAATCAATGATTAAACTTATTATTCATTTAGTTTTCGATCCTTTCCGATTACCAACTAATGTTTACTGTTTACACGACCAAGCCATCTATTATATCGCCAGAAAAATAGGGGGGGATGATGACCCCAATGATGGAATTTTTGTCCCAACAGGTGTAAACAAATTCCCGAAAGTTCTGCGCAAAATAAGAATTCTTTACGCAAAAGTCCTAACAATAATAGGGGGAGGGGGAGCAAAAAAAAAAAAAAAAATCAGAAAACAATCTCATAGATACGCCCTGGCTGGCACCCGGGGCTGGCCATCCGGGCCAGAAGATACTCGCCATAGGGGGAGACACAAAGATACAATATCTGAATATGCTAAGCAGGCACAGCAACAACAACTGGCGGCTTTTGCTGCTGATCTTGAACTTGAAAAGCGACTCGAATTCCTGGTAAGCAACAAAATCATAAACAACGCCAAGTTAAAGAGTGAAAAAAATACAAAAACCACAAAAAAAAAACTCACACACGAAATAATAAATAAATAAATACGAAAATAAACGCCACCAGCCACATGACAACGTCGAGTGGGTTTCGTCTTTTTCTTTTTTTTTTTTTTCGTCTTCGAATCCCGCCACCCCCTGTGACACTCCACAGCCACCCCCTGGCCAACCCCCTTCGAACTTGGCCAAAAACGGGAATATGTTTCCAATCGAATGGAATATTATGAAATTCGCGACAAAAACAAAAATAAATCACGATCATCGTCAGTCTTCTCCCCCTGTATCTCATCTGCATATAGATATAGATACTCGGTGGAGATAGTTCATCCGTTCAGTTCATCCTTGTGGCCTTGAGCATTCATTAGTTTCCATTCACCAAGCGGCAGAATCTAAAAACGCCGCCACTCGAGACTTGAGGCTTGAGAAGACGCCGTAAAGAATGTGAAGCGGTTCGTGCTGGTATGCCGTCAGGTGCGCTACACTGAGACAAAAATATTACAAAACATAAATAGTAGGGTTCATAAATAATGAAGCCTATGAATTGTAAAAATAATATATGAAGGGACTTTAAAGGGTTGGGAATATATGTACTTTGTCCGTTGACTAAGGACATAATAAAATGAAGACAAGACTAGGCGTCACTTTTAAGTACTTATCCTTCAAGGCTAGTATGCTATAAAATATAAAAGTTTTAACATTTTAATAGCAAAATATTATTAGCTTCTTAAATTAGTAATTATTTTCATTCCTTGACTATTTTATAAAGTAGGCTATTTTTCAGAAGTACTTTTTCCAAGTGTACTGATCTCTGAGGTACAAGCTACGTACATCTTTTGATATTTTTGCTTAAAAATTATAAATAGTATATTATTCCTATACCAATTTTTATTTTAAATTAATAATTTTTGCTACAAAAATAAGATTTTTAAGCAAATCTTCAGACCAAG
Source organism: Drosophila monieri (assembly GCA_035047585.1). Classification (NCBI taxonomy): domain Eukaryota; kingdom Metazoa; phylum Arthropoda; class Insecta; order Diptera; family Drosophilidae; genus Drosophila; species Drosophila monieri. The sequence continues at coordinate 3,595,691 of JAWNPJ010000061.1, read as the reverse complement.
ACCTGCATGTATTTTAGTGCATTTTTTATTCAGAAACAAATAAATCTCCAGGTTGTTTGGTTATACATTTATTTAGAAAATTATGCCTAAAATGTATAAAAATAAAAATAAATTAATACAAATTTTTGAATAAAAATATAGGAGGAAAAAAGAGTAAAGACTTCTGAAGCCTGTGGGAAAGAATCAAGGAGCTTCAAGTTCCTGAACCCGATCCCTCCCAAACTCACATCATCTTAGATACAACATCTTTTGTTTTGGAATTCCTGTAGCCTGGTTTTTGAGAAATGAAACCCCATTCTGGTGTCTAATTAACCAAAAAGGCAAAAGGTATTGTTTTACGTAAGTCCCGGCCAGGCCATTCAGGCCGGGCGTGAAAGAGCCAAAGAACTGCATGGGATGGCACTTTTGTAGACGTATTCCTTTACCGTCCAAAAACCAAAAAAAAATTAAAAACAAATGATATTGTTTTTCCCCAAAAGACCGAAAAGGGAAAGACGTGTGAAAAAGTTCGCAATTCATTGAACTCGACTCGTATTTTTCTGCCACTGGATGTAAAATCGTGTGCGCTGCATTATGTAACCTTCCGGGTTATTTTACTTTTATTTTTATTTATTTATATTTATAATATTTATGGTTCTAGTAGGGGTGTAAAAAAAGAAGAAGCCATCAGATCAGGAGGACCAAAGCCAAGTTAACTCGTAAACATGCACAGAATGTGCGTGCTGTCGGTCGGTCGGGAGTTCATTAAACCTCGTCGACAAAGCTGTGTTGGCTTCTTGGAGCTTCTGGGCCTTGTTTTTGTTTTTATCTTCCCCCTTTTTTTTTCATTAAAATGTTGTTCTTTTAATTGTTTTTGGTTTTCATTAAGGGCCGGACTGAAAGCGAAAACAAAACTGCGACATTTCATTTTTCATCGGCGATCGAGTAGCGTGAGAAGGGCTTGTTTTTTTTTTTTTTTTTTGTCGAATAGGGGGGCCGACGAGGGGTCTGGGGCAGATCGGGGTGCTGGGAGGGAGGAGGGGTCAGTGACATGGGCGGGGAGCAGACGACAGGGTGAGACGTCATTCAACCTGTTGCTGGCCGTCATTCAAGCCCGGCTCGGCTCGGCTCGGCCCAGCCAGTGACTCATGCCAGGGGGAAGCTCCACGCGCCGCCCTACGGCCTCGGATACGTAGTATCTCCATCTGTATCTGTATTCGTATCTTTATCTTTTCTCGTATCTGTATCTCAGCGTCTAAATGTATCTGCAGCAGAAGGCATTGCGATGGATAGATGTATCTCGATGGATACCTGTTAGAAGCGAAAGCATCCTTTTACTTTTTGTTAACAAATTGTAGAAAATAAATTATTAAAAGAGTTTAAAAATTATCCTTAATTAAGAAAAGAATCTTATATATTTAAAAGATATGATTTTGATTCATTTCAATAAAAAAAAGGATGAATATCTTGAAAAATCAAGACATAATGAAAGATAGAATGGGATAAGCCATAGGATAGTATAGGATAAGATAGGCTGTAGGATAGATACTTTGGCTAATAGAATCTTAAACTATTTTCAAGAATTTAACTTTTGGTAAATAATTTTGTCTCTTAAACTCATCTTAAAACCTTATTCCTTTTAAATTTTATTAGATATCATATAAAATATTATCTAATATTATCTAGAGTAGTCTCTAGGGTTAAGGGGCACTAGTGGCATGTGCGGTGGGTCTAGAGGGGCCATCATCGTTGTCCCACCTAGGCGGCATGGCAATGAACCCCAAGGTGAACCCTACAAACCACCCCATACACCCACTGATTATTCAAGAGGGTCCGAGCATTCCAGCACGTATTCCCGCCATCCAAGACTCGTTATAATTACCAAACGAAATGCTGTCGAGATTATATAACGAAAAGCGCGATGCGCCATATAATTCTCCATAGACGCTGGCGGCCTTGGGCGGGTTCGGTGACTTCGGTTCGGGAGATTGAGAATTGAGATTCAGATTGAAATTGAAATAGAGAGATTGAGATTGAGATTCGATTCGATTTGAGAACTTGAGGTTAGAGAACTCATAGATCCTAAGGGGGTATGGGGCTGGGGTGGTGTCTGGAACCAAATGGAACCCCCAAAAGATGTATATTCTGGGTTCAAGCACCTTCTTTTGCGGCTACCTCCCCCTTTTGGCGGCGACATTGCATAAATTAAATATATCTACAAATATATATATATTGCTTTATATATATATTTTTTAAAGAATTTGTAAGACGATCGCCGATTTGCGTAAATGGAACTGAACTTTTCAAATAACACGCGATCATCAAAGGCAGCGATCGGATAATGACAGTGATTCTACAGTCTAATCGAATATATAATGCGAATTCTTATTCTTTTGCATTTTTATTTATTTATTATTTTTTTTTTTTGCCAAAATTTCATCGCACATTCCTGTTTTATTCTTGCTAAAAAACAAAACAAGCTCTGATCTGATATACCTGATTATTTTTCCTTTTTTTTTCCTTTTATTTTAATTTAAAAATCCATTTGAGATTCTTATAATTATTAGATTCTAAGAGGGGGGCACCTGTGAATGGAGAAGAGCCCGTTTGTGGATTTCCGGATTACGACCACGACGTCTCTACCATCTGCCATTTAGGTTTCTACCATCTGTCTCGGACTTACGGACTACGACTCTGGCTCTGACGCTGACTAGCCCGCCAAAAAAAAAAATAAAATAAAAAACGAAGACTGACTGAAAGTCGCGTTGGGTTTTTTTGCCGCCTTTTTGAATGGTCGGACGCTTAGAACTAGACCCATTGAAAGCTGACGTTGTGGTTCTTTTTTTTTTAAGTTTAGGTTGTAAAAAAACTCTGAAAAAAACAAGAAAGGAAAGGTGATATTGAGGATCCAAGTCGAAGGCTTTATACTCTAGAAGACTACTTCTCTAAAAGCCTACCAAACTAATCTTGATTTCTTTTGTTAAATTATTTAGAAAATCAAGGCTTTCGATTTATTTTTCTTTCTGGGAAATGTTGGAGAAAGTCTTTAGTTGACAGAAATACCCCTTGGAAGGGTATTACATTTTGGCAGCGGGATCAAAACAGAAACCGCGTGGTCGTCTCCCCCTCTTGGACCATCTCTCCCCTCATTAATGTTCTCGAGTGTTTACGTTTTTGGGGACTCTGATAGTTCTGATAGTTTTTTTCGTCTACTGATTATTTGGCATTCAAGGTTACTCTTGTTTTCATGTCCATTGACCTATTTGGTTACCGACTTGGTCCAAGTCATGCAAATGAGAAGATCGTGATTCTGTTGTGGAATTTCTTAGAAAATGTGGCGGGAGTCTAGCTTGTTTTTGCAATGACTCGAGGACCCTAGAAGTCCAGGACCCTCCAGGAAGGATGACTCACTCCCAAAGAGCTATTTCCGCCAATATCACCATCTTGTGACTGTTCTTAGTCATGTCCCTCGTGCAATTCCATTGAAAAATATGAAAATTGCACAAGACAGCAAAAAATGCATTTAATATCGATTGCATTCACCTCAGTCATGGCCAGTCTGGTTTATATTTAGTTTTTATTTTATATTTTTTGATCAAGGGGCCTTTGTTTCTTGCACGTCCGTTGTTGGGAGTCTCACCACCCATCCACCCACCGCCCCCTTTCTCTTGGCCCGGAAATTTCGCGGGAAAATAATTCGATAGTATCAAAATACGAAAACAAGTCGTAGATAGTAAGAATGCATTCGATATGGTCGTGGGCTTTAGTCACACTTGGAAAATATTGTTTTTATAAGATCCAAAACATTCTGGGAAATTATTATTTATAATACTGAAACTCCGCCTACAGTTTTGAAATTAATTTCTAGTAAAATTAGCATTTTAAAACGTAGGAAATCATAATTCTTTTTGAATAATTATGATTCTGAAGTTAAAGATCAAGGTTCTCGTTCTGACTAGGGTTCTGATCTTGGCTTATCTTCTGGCCAGACAATCGCAGCTACTGATCGCTAGAGGGCGCTTGCCGCTCCAAACGGGGGGCTTGTGGCATTCTTGTGGGGAGCGATTTCCCTCGATCTTTATAGCCAGTTGAAACCTTTATGCAATCGCCCGCCACACCTGGCCATAATATCGAGTACCCGGAGTAGGCCGGACCTCAAGTAGGCTTCGAAGTAAACTTTCACCGAAATTGTGTTGCTGCTTCTTTCGGTTTCATACAGTTTTTTTTGGTAAATCCGCACTGTTGGCACTTTGAATTCATGGATCAAATATACAAACATGTCGGCAATTTCGCTTAACCGAAGGTCAAATCGCGAGTTGAACGCGAAACTTCTCTCTGGCATACTCGTGGCGTTTCGAAACTTTTTCACTGATTTTTTAACCAATTTTTTTTTAGCCAGATAAACAGCATAATTAATATACAATACCCGAAAACCCGTTTCAAGTCAGGGGGCCCCGTTAAGTAAACGGCTCACCATCGTCGACAATTGTATAATTTGTTTTATTTTTTTCGATTTTATTTTTGGGGCAAAAAGGGCGTGTGTGCATTGCGCAAATTCCACAAAATCCAAGTCTGCAGTCGCCTTCACCGTTACCGACATGACAAAATAACAAAATAATAAATAAATAAAAAGAGAAAAAAAAACAGAGCAATCGAAATCTGGTCAAGGTCATTGGTTAGCGCAGCCCTCGATGCGTATACTTGATGCCACAGACACGGACTCCGGCACGTAAGCCGGCACACTGACTAGTGACTAGACCCTGGAAGTCCCGAAAAGTCTAGGTCCTAAGCTGAATGGCCTCCAAATGCGGAGAAGGCTGATGTCCTGGTGGAAGTCTATTCCCCATTGGACACCGACGTCCTGTGGGTATGCCGTGGTCTGTATTCAGTTCTCCCAAAAATTATCTTCCCTAACTTGGCTTTAAAAATTGTTAATTTTATTAATGCCCAGTATAAATTATAAGCACACGTAAGTGCATTATGCAGAAAAGAGTTTATTAAGCCAAGAACTTCCCATAAAAAGCTTACAAGAAACTTTAAATTTAAAAATTACTTGGCACTTGACCGCCAACATTCTCAAGTTAACCAACACTTGAACTTGCGCTTTGCAGCACACTGTAAGATCGACCGCTTAACAGCACAGCTGATCTTGCGCTTTACATTGCACATGGACTTTCCATTATTCCATTTTCCAACACACATGATATTTAACATGCGCCATTTTCCAACAGCCGCCATTTTTTTCGCTGAGGAGACGCCGTGATCTTTGGCCAATAAATATGGAGCAAAAGATGAACAATCGATGGAAGCGGAGCACAACAGGGATGTCACATGCAATTTGATGGCAACCACTACTTAAGACAGGTGAGTGATATGGGGATTTGTTGATAAACGCAAGTTCTAATAACGCTTGAAAAAATATGGACATGCAGATACAGAAGGACACTGCTGGCAATGGCATGCCCGACTGGAGCGCGCGTCAATGGAATGAGACAGACCAACAAGAACAGGACGCGGCAGAAATGTGAAACATGGCCTTTCTTTCACATTCTTAATGAAAGCGAAATCCTGTTACCTGGCTTTACAATGCAGCTTCTTGCTTGCAACAATTGTTTACTGATTCCCGGTTCGAGGAGGGATCCTAGGAGCATCGCGAAAGTCAGAAGATGAAGGTAGGACTGGATATTATTGGATAACATTTTTTTATTATTTGAATCATTTTTTAAATTGTTTAATTTGCAAAAATATAAAATCTAAAAGGATACTCTATTATCATACCTACTATTTCACAAAAAAGAAATGTATACAATGGCATCAATTAAAATAAGCAACTAATTAATAATATGTATTTTATTTTTGTTTTAGGTATCACTGTTCTGGAGATGGCCACCAAAAGCGGTTCCTGACCCAACTCATCTATGAAGATTTCTATGAAGTATTATTTAAATTATTTTTTTATAACAAATGAATAACGTCTTCCTTTTAGGCACTATTTTATCCTTGAGATAGCCATCCAAGGAGACGCCACGATCTTTCGCCATGAAACAAGAGATGATCAATGATGGACGTGGAGAACTACAGGGAGATCACAAGAAATCATGTCATGTGCGGCAACCTACCAGACTAATACCTCATTTTTTACCTCAATACCAGACTAATACCTCATAAACATCAAAGATGTTTATTAATTGCCATAAATCGAGTTCGAACTTCAAATCAGACATAAATCTCGATCGTCAAGGTAAGCCACATCCAATCCCACTATCCCCCGGTCATTCATTTATTCTAATTGTTTTCCTTTTTTTACAGGAACCTCCGTAATGCCGTCGCTTTGCAGTTCCAATTATATGGTTGCTGTCTACAGACAGTTTTCCTACTTTTAAGCCATATTTGGCCTGACGTCGGGAAATGCTTACACTGCACTCGCCAGTCATCTGGAGTTATTACTAGTGATGCAGTTCGAAGGACATCGATGTCCTGATTCCGAAAATGCGCGGCGTTGCCAGATCGGGCCAGAATTGCGCTTTGTACAGCGTATATCTCGGCCGTTTGTGGCCCGATCTGGCAACGCCGCACATTTTCGGAATCAGCGCCTTGATATTAGTCGAACTGCATCAAAAGTTTTGCGAAATCGGACAACAAAATTTTTAGCGAAAATCGAAAAAAATCGTGATGTAACCCCTTTCCATTTTTTCGAAAATCGGGTCGAAAATGAGTTGTTCGATATCGAAAAACTAGTGATGCAGTTCGAAGGACATCGGTGTCCTGATTCCGAAAATGCGCGGCGTTGCCAGATCGGGCCAGAAATGCGCTTTCTAGAGCGTATATCTCGGCCGTTTGTGGCCCGATCTGGCAACGCCGCGCATTTCCGGAATCAGCGCCTTGATATTAGTCGAACTGCATCAAAAGTTTTGCGAAATCGGACAACAAAATTTTTAGCGAAAATCGAAAAAAATCGTGATGTAACCCCTTTCCATTTTTTCGAAAATCGGGTCGAAAATGAGTTGTTCGATATCGAAAAACTAGTGATGCAGTTCGAAGGACATCGGTGTCCTGATTCCGAAAATGCACGGCGTTGCCAGATCGGACCAAAATTGCGCTTTGTACAGCGTATATCTCGGCCGTTTGTGGCCCGATCTGGCAACGCCGCACATTTTCGGAATCAGCGCCTTGATATTAGTCGAACTGCATCAAAAGTTTTGCGAAATCGGACAACAAAATTTTTAGCGAAAATCGAAAAAAATCGTGATGTAACCCCTTTCCATTTTTTCGAAAATCGGGTCGAAAATGAGTTGTTCGATATCGAAAAACTAGTGATGCAGTTCGAAGGACATCGGTGTCCTGATTCCGAAAATGTACGGCGTTGCCGGATCGGACCAAAATTGCGCTTTGTACAGCGTATATCTCGGCCGTTTGTGGCCCGATCTGGCAACGCCGCGCATTTCCGGAATCAGCGCCTTGATATTAGTCGAACTGCATCAAAAAGTTTTGCGAAATCGGACAACAAAATTTTTAGCGAAAATCGAAAAAAATCGTGATGTAACCCCTTTCCATTTTTTCGAAAATCGGGTCGAAAATGAGTTGTTCGATATCGAAAAACTAGTGATGCAGTTCGAAGGACATCGGTGTCCTGATTCCGAAAATGTACGGCGTTGCCAGATCGGACCAAAATTGCGCTTTGTACAGCGTATATCTCGGCCGTTTGTGGCCCGATCTGGCAACGCCGCACATTTTCGGAATCAGCGCCTTGATATTAGTCGAACTGCATCAAAAGTTTTGCGAAATCGGACAACAAAATTTTTAGCGAAAATCGAAAAAAATCGTGATGTAACCCCTTTCCATTTTTTCGAAAATCGGGTCGAAAATGAGTTGTTCGATATCGAAAAACTAGTGATGCAGTTCGAAGGACATCGGTGTCCTGATTCCGAAAATGCGCGGCGTTGCCAGATCGGGCCAGAAATGCGCTTTCTAGAGCGTATATCTCGGCCGTTTGTGGCCCGATCTGGCAACGCCGCGCATTTCCGGAATCAGCGCCTTGATATTAGTCGAACTGCATCAAAAGTTTTGCGAAATCGGACAACAAAATTTTTAGCGAAAATCGAAAAAAATCGTGATGTAACCCCTTTCCATTTTTTCGAAAATCGGGTCGAAAATGAGTTGTTCGATATCGAAAAACTAGTGATGCAGTTCGAAGGACATCGGTGTCCTGATTCCGAAAATGCACGGCGTTGCCAGATCGGACCAAAATTGCGCTTTGTACAGCGTATATCTCGGCCGTTTGTGGCCCGATCTGGCAACGCCGCACATTTTCGGAATCAGCGCCTTGATATTAGTCGAACTGCATCAAAAGTTTTGCGAAATCGGACAACAAAATTTTTAGCGAAAATCGAAAAAAATCGTGATGTAACCCCTTTCCATTTTTTCGAAAATCGGGTCGAAAATGAGTTGTTCGATATCGAAAAACTAGTGATGCAGTTCGAAGGACATCGGTGTCCTGATTCCGAAAATGTACGGCGTTGCCGGATCGGACCAAAATTGCGCTTTGTACAGCGTATATCTCGGCCGTTTGTGGCCCGATCTGGCAACGCCGCGCATTTCCGGAATCAGCGCCTTGATATTAGTCGAACTGCATCAAAAGTTTTGCGAAATCGGACAACAAAATTTTTAGCGAAAATCGAAAAAAATCGTGATGTAACCCCTTTCCATTTTTTCGAAAATCGGGTCGAAAATGAGTTGTTCGATATCGAAAAACTAGTGATGCAGTTCGAAGGACATCGGTGTCCTGATTCCGAAAATGTACGGCGTTGCCGGATCGGACCAAAATTGCGCTTTGTACAGCGTATATCTCGGCCGTTTGTGGCCCGATCTGGCAACGCCGCGCATTTCCGGAATCAGCGCCTTGATATTAGTCGAACTGCATCAAAAGTTTTGCGAAATCGGACAACAAAATTTTTAGCGAAAATCGAAAAAAATCGTGATGTAACCCCTTTCCATTTTTTCGAAAATCGGGTCGAAAATGAGTTGTTCGATATCGAAAAACTAGTGATGCAGTTCGAAGGACATCGGTGTCCTGATTCCGAAAATGCGCGGCGTTGCCAGATCGGGCCAGAAATGCGCTTTCTAGAGCGTATATCTCGGCCGTTTGTGGCCCGATCTGGCAACGCCGCGCATTTCCGGAATCAGCGCCTTGATATTAGTCGAACTGCATCAAAAGTTTTGCGAAATCGGACAACAAAATTTTTAGCGAAAATCGAAAAAAATCGTGATGTAACCCCTTTCCATTTTTTCGAAAATCGGGTCGAAAATGAGTTGTTCGATATCGAAAAACTAGTGATGCAGTTCGAAGGACATCGGTGTCCTGATTCCGAAAATGTACGGCGTTGCCGGATCGGACCAAAATTGCGCTTTGTACAGCGTATATCTCGGCCGTTTGTGGCCCGATCTGGCAACGCCGCGCATTTCCGGAATCAGCGCCTTGATATTAGTCGAACTGCATCAAAAGTTTTGCGAAATCGGACAACAAAATTTTTAGCGAAAATCGAAAAAAATCGTGATGTAACCCCTTTCCATTTTTTTCGAAAATCGGGTCGAAAATGAGTTGTTCGATATCGAAAAACTAGTGATGCAGTTCGAAGGACATCGGTGTCCTGATTCCGAAAATGTACGGCGTTGCCGGATCGGACCAAAATTGCGCTTTGTACAGCGTATATCTCGGCCGTTTGTGGCCCGATCTGGCAACGCCGCGCATTTCCGGAATCAGCGCCTCGATATTAGTCGAACTGCATCCTAATTTTTCCGAAATCGGACAACAAAATTTTTAGCGAAAATCGAAAAAAATCGTGATGTAACCCCTTTCCATTTTTTCGAAAATCGGGTCGAAAATGAGTTGTTCGATATCGAAAAACTAGTGATGCAGTTCGAAGGACATCGGTGTCCTGATTCCGAAAATGTACGGCGTTGCCGGATCGGACCAAAATTGCGCTTTGTACAGCGTATATCTCGGCCGTTTGTGGCCCGATCTGGCAACGCCGCACATTTTCGGAATCAGCGCCTTGATATTAGTCGAACTGCATCCTAATTTTTCCGAAATCGGACAACAAAATTTTTAGCGAAAATCGAAAAAAATCGTGATGTAACCCCTTTCCATTTTTTCCAAAATCGGGTCGAAAATGAGTTGTTCGATTTCGCAAAACTTTTGATGCAGTTCGACTAATATCAAGGCGCTGATTCCGAAAATGTGCGGCGTTGCCAGATCGGGCCACAAACGGCCGAGATATACGCTGTACAAAGCGCAATTTTGGTCCGATCCGGCAACGCCGTACATTTTCGGAATCAGGACACCGATGTCCTTCGAACTGCATCACTAGTTTTTCGATATCGAACAACTCATTTTCGACCCGATTTTCGAAAAAATGGAAAGGGGTTACATCACGATTTTTTTCGATTTTCGCTAAGAATTTTGTTGTCCGATTTCGCAAAACTTTTGATGCAGTTCGACTAATATCAAGGCGCTGATTCCGAAAATGTGCGGCGTTGCCAGATCGGGCCACAAACGGCCGAGATATACGCTGTACAAAGCGCAATTTTGGTCCGATCTGGCAACGCCGTGCATTTTCGGAATCAGGACACCGATGTCCTTCGAACTGCATCACTAGTTTTTCGATATCGAACAACTCATTTTCGACCCGATTTTCGAAAAAATGGAAAGGGGTTACATCACGATTTTTTTCGATTTTCGCTAAAATTTTGTTGTCCGATTTCGCAAAACTTTTGATGCAGTTCGACTAATATCAAGGCGCTGATTCCGGAAATGCGCGGCGTTGCCAGATCGGGCCACAAACGGCCGAGATATACGCTCTAGAAAGCGCATTTCTGGCCCGATCTGGCAACGCCGCGCATTTTCGGAATCAGGACATCGATGTCCTTCGAACTGCATCACTAGTTTTTCGATATCGAACAACTCATTTTCGACCCGATTTTCGAAAAAATGGAAAGGGGTTACATCACGATTTTTTTCGATTTTCGCTAAAAAATTGATTGCTCGATTTCGCAAATCTTTTGACGCAGTTCGACTAGAATTGAGGCGCTGATTCCGAAAACGTACGGCGTTGCCAGATCGGACCACAAATGGCCGAGATATGCGCTCTAGAAACTCCATTTCTGGCCCGATCTGGCAGCGCCGCACATTTTCGGAATCAGGACATCGATGTCCTTCGAACTGCATCACTAGTTTTTCGAAATCGAACAACTCATTTTCGACCCGATTTTCGAAAAAATGGAAAGGGGTTACATCACGATTTTTTTCGATTTTCGCTAAAATTTTGTTGTCCGATTTCGCAAAACTTTTGATGCAGTTCGACTAATATCAAGGCGCTGATTCCGAAAATGTGCGGCGTTGCCAGATCGGGCCACAAACGGCCGAGATATACGCTGTACAAAGCGCAATTTTGGTCCGATCCGGCAACGCCGTACATTTTCGGAATCAGGACACCGATGTCCTTCGAACTGCATCACTAGTTTTTCGATATCGAACAACTCATTTTCGACCCGATTTTCGAAAAAATGGAAAGGGGTTACATCACGATTTTTTTCGATTTTCGCTAAAAATTTTGTTGTCCGATTTCGCAAAACTTTTGATGCAGTTCGACTAATATCAAGGCGCTGATTCCGAAAATGTGCGGCGTTGCCAGATCGGGCCACAAACGGCCGAGATATACGCTGTACAAAGCGCAATTTTGGTCCTATCTGGCAACGCCGTGCATTTTCGGAATCAGGACACCGATGTCCTTCGAACTGCATCACTAGTTTTTCGATATCGAACAACTCATTTTCGACCCGATTTTCGAAAAAATGGAAAGGGGTTACATCACGATTTTTTTTCGATTTTCGCTAAAAATTTTGTTGTCCGATTTCGGAAAACTTTGGATGCAGTTCGACTAATATTGGGGCGCTGATTCCGAAAATGTGCGGCGTTGCCAGATCGGGCCACAAACGGCCGAGATATACGCTCTAGAAAGCGCATTTCATTTTCGGAATCAGGACATCGATGTCCTTCGAACTGCATCACTAGTTTTTCGATATCGAACAACTCATTTTCGACCCGATTTTCGAAAAAATGGAAAGGGGTTACATCACGATTTTTTTCGATTTTCGCTAAAAAATTGATTGCTCGATTTCGCAAATCTTTTGACGCAGTTCGACTAGAATTGAGGCGCTGATTCCGAAAACGTACGGCGTTGCCAGATCGGACCACAAATGGCCGAGATATGCGCTCTAGAAACTCCATTTCTGGCCCGATCTGGCAGCGCCGCACATTTTCGGAATCAGGACATCGATGTCCTTCGAACTGCATCACTAGTTTTTCGAAATCGAACAACTCATTTTCGACCCGATTTTCGAAAAAATGGAAAGGGGTTACATCACGATTTTTTTCGATTTTCGCTAAAAATTTTGTTGTCCGATTTCGCAAAACTTTTGATGCAGTTCGACTAATATCAAGGCGCTGATTCCGAAAATGTGCGGCGTTGCCAGATCGGGCCACAAACGGCCGAGATATACGCTGTACAAAGCGCAATTTTGGTCCGATCCGGCAACGCCGTACATTTTCGGAATCAGGACACCGATGTCCTTCGAACTGCATCACTAGTTTTTCGATATCGAACAACTCATTTTCGACCCGATTTTCGAAAAAATGGAAAGGGGTTACATCACGATTTTTTTCGATTTTCGCTAAAAATTTTGTTGTCCGATTTCGCAAAACTTTTGATGCAGTTCGACTAATATCAAGGCGCTGATTCCGAAAATGTGCGGCGTTGCCAGATCGGGCCACAAACGGCCGAGATATACGCTGTACAAAGCGCAATTTGGGTCCGATCTGGCAACGCCGTGCATTTTCGGAATCAGGACACCGATGTCCTTCGAACTGCATCACTAGTTTTTCGATATCGAACAACTCATTTTCGACCCGATTTTCGAAAAAATGGAAAGGGGTTACATCACGATTTTTTTCGATTTTCGCTAAAAATTTTGTTGTCCGATTTCGCAAAACTTTTGATGCAGTTCGACTAATATCAAGGCGCTGATTCCGGAAATGCGCGGCGTTGCCAGATCGGGCCACAAACGGCCGAGATATACGCTCTAGAAAGCGCATTTCTGGCCCGATCTGGCAACGCCGCGCATTTTCGGAATCAGGACATCGATGTCCTTCGAACTGCATCACTAGTTTTTCGATATCGAACAACTCATTTTCGACCCGATTTTCGAAAAAATGGAAAGGGGTTACATCACGATTTTTTTCGATTTTCGCTAAAAAATTGATTGCTCGATTTCGCAAATCTTTTGACGCAGTTCGACTAGAATTGAGGCGCTGATTCCGAAAACGTACGGCGTTGCCAGATCGGACCACAAATGGCCGAGATATGCGCTCTAGAAACTCCATTTCTGGCCCGATCTGGCAGCGCCGCACATTTTCGGAATCAGGACATCGATGTCCTTCGAACTGCATCACTAGTTTTTCGAAATCGAACAACTCATTTTCGACCCGATTTTCGAAAAAATGGAAAGGGGTTACATCACGATTTTTTTCGATTTTCGCTAAAAATTTTGTTGTCCGATTTCGCAAAACTTTTGATGCAGTTCGACTAATATCAAGGCGCTGATTCCGAAAATGTGCGGCGTTGCCAGATCGGGCCACAAACGGCCGAGATATACGCTGTACAAAGCGCAATTTTGGTCCGATCCGGCAACGCCGTACATTTTCGGAATCAGGACACCGATGTCCTTCGAACTGCATCACTAGTTTTTCGATATCGAACAACTCATTTTCGACCCGATTTTCGAAAAAATGGAAAGGGGTTACATCACGATTTTTTTCGATTTTCGCTAAAAATTTTGTTGTCCGATTTCGCAAAACTTTTGATGCAGTTCGACTAATATCAAGGCGCTGATTCCGAAAATGTGCGGCGTTGCCAGATCGGGCCACAAACGGCCGAGATATACGCTGTACAAAGCGCAATTTTGGTCCGATCTGGCAACGCCGTGCATTTTCGGAATCAGGACACCGATGTCCTTCGAACTGCATCACTAGTTTTTCGATATCGAACAACTCATTTTCGACCCGATTTTCGAAAAAATGGAAAGGGGTTACATCACGATTTTTTTCGATTTTCGCTAAAAATTTTGTTGTCCGATTTCGGAAAACTTTGGATGCAGTTCGACTAATATTGGGGCGCTGATTCCGAAAATGTGCGGCGTTGCCAGATCGGGCCACAAACGGCCGAGATATACGCTCTAGAAAGCGCATTTCTGGCCCGATCTGGCAACGCCGTACATTTTCGGAATCAGGACATCGATGTCCTTCGAACTGCATCACTAGTTTTTCGATATCGAACAACTCATTTTCGACCCGATTTTCGAAAAAATGGAAAGGGGTTACATCACGATTTTTTTCGATTTTCGCTAAAAAATTGATTGCTCGATTTCGCAAATCTTTGACGCAGTTCGACTAGAATTGAGGCGCTGATTCCGAAAACGTACGGCGTTGCCAGATCGGACCACAAATGGCCGAGATATGCGCTCTAGAAACTCCATTTCTGGCCCGATCTGGCAGCGCCGCACATTTTCGGAATCAGGACATCGATGTCCTTCGAACTGCATCACTAGTTTTTCGAAATCGAACAACTCATTTTCGACCCGATTTTCGAAAAAATGGAAAGGGGTTACATCACGATTTTTTTCGATTTTCGCTAAAAATTTTGTTGTCCGATTTCGCAAAACTTTTGATGCAGTTCGACTAATATCAAGGCGCTGATTCCGAAAATGTGCGGCGTTGCCAGATCGGGCCACAAACGGCCGAGATATACGCTGTACAAAGCGCAATTTTGGTCCGATCCGGCAACGCCGTACATTTTCGGAATCAGGACACCGATGTCCTTCGAACTGCATCACTAGTTTTTCGATATCGAACAACTCATTTTCGACCCGATTTTCGAAAAAATGGAAAGGGGTTACATCACGATTTTTTTCGATTTTCGCTAAAAATTTTGTTGTCCGATTTCGCAAAACTTTTGATGCAGTTCGACTAATATCAAGGCGCTGATTCCGAAAATGTGCGGCGTTGCCAGATCGGGCCACAAACGGCCGAGATATACGCTGTACAAAGCGCAATTTTGGTCCGATCTGGCAACGCCGTGCATTTTCGGAATCAGGACACCGATGTCCTTCGAACTGCATCACTAGTTTTTCGATATCGAACAACTCATTTTCGACCCGATTTTCGAAAAAATGGAAAGGGGTTACATCACGATTTTTTTCGATTTTCGCTAAAAATTTTGTTGTCCGATTTCGGAAAACTTTGGATGCAGTTCGACTAATATTGGGGCGCTGATTCCGAAAATGTGCGGCGTTGCCAGATCGGGCCACAAACGGCCGAGATATACGCTCTAGAAAGCGCATTTCTGGCCCGATCTGGCAACGCCGCGCATTTTCGGAATCAGGACATCGATGTCCTTCGAACTGCATCACTAGTTTTTCGATATCGAACAACTCATTTTCGACCCGATTTTCGAAAAAATGGAAAGGGGTTACATCACGATTTTTTTCGATTTTCGCTAAAAAATTGATTGCTCGATTTCGCAAATCTTTTGACGCAGTTCGACTAGAATTGAGGCGCTGATTCCGAAAACGTACGGCGTTGCCAGATCGGACCACAAATGGCCGAGATATGCGCTCTAGAAACTCCATTTCTGGCCCGATCTGGCAGCGCCGCACATTTTCGGAATCAGGACATCGATGTCCTTCGAACTGCATCACTAGTTTTTCGAAATCGAACAACTCATTTTCGACCCGATTTTCGAAAAAATGGAAAGGGGTTACATCACGATTTTTTTCGATTTTCGCTAAAAATTTTGTTGTCCGATTTCGCAAAACTTTTGATGCAGTTCGACTAATATCAAGGCGCTGATTCCGAAAATGTGCGGCGTTGCCAGATCGGGCCACAAACGGCCGAGATATACGCTGTACAAAGCGCAATTTTGGTCCGATCTGGCAACGCCGTGCATTTTCGGAATCAGGACACCGATGTCCTTCGAACTGCATCACTAGTTTTTCGATATCGAACAACTCATTTTCGACCCGATTTTCGAAAAAATGGAAAGGGGTTACATCACGATTTTTTTCGATTTTCGCTAAAAATTTTGTTGTCCGATTTCGCAAAACTTTGGATGCAGTTCGACTAATATTGGGGCGCTGATTCCGAAAATGTGCGGCGTTGCCAGATCGGGCCACAAACGGCCGAGATATACGCTCTAGAAAGCGCATTTCTGGCCCGATCTGGCAACGCCGCGCATTTTCGGAATCAGGACATCGATGTCCTTCGAACTGCATCACTAGTTTTTCGATATCGAACAACTCATTTTCGACCCGATTTTCGAAAAAATGGAAAGGGGTTACATCACGATTTTTTTCGATTTTCGCTAAAAATTTTGTTGTCCGATTTCGGAAAACTTTGGATGCAGTTCGACTAATATTGGGGCGCTGATTCCGAAAACGTACGGCGTTGCCAGATCGGGCCACAAACGGCCGAGATATCGGCTGTAAAAAGCGCAATTCTGGCCCGATCTGGCAACGCCGCGCATTTTCGGAATCAGGACATCGATGTCCTTCGAACTGCATCACTAGTAATAACTCCAGATGACTGGCGAGTGCAGTGTAAGCATTTCCCGACGTCAGGCCAAATATGGCTTAAAAGTAGGAAAACTGTCTGTAGACAGCAACCATATAATTGGAACTGCAAAGCGACGGCATTACGGAGGTGGACCTTCGTTCCTGTAAAAAAAGGAAAACAATTAGAATAAATGAATGACCGGGGGATAGTGGGATTGGATGTGGCTTACCTTGACGATCGAGATTTATGTCTGATTTGAAGTTCGAACTCGATTTATGGCAATTAATAAACATCTTTGATGTCTATGAGGTATTAGTCTGGTATTGATGTAAAAAATGAGGTATTAGTCTGGTAGGTTGCCGCACATGACATGATTGCTTGTGATCTCCCTGTAGTTCTCCACGTCCATCATTGATCATCTCTTGTTTCATGGCGAAAGATCGTGGCGTCTCCTTGGATGGCTATCTCCAGGATAAAATAGTGCCCAAAAGGAAGACGTTATTCATTTGTTATAAAAAAATAATTTAAAATAATACTTCATAGAAATCTTCATAGATGAGTTGGGTCAGGAACCGCTTTTGGTGGCCATCTCCAGGATACAGTGATACCTAAAACAAAAATAAAATACATATTATTAATTAGTTGCTTATTTTAATTGATGCCATTGTATACATTTCTTTTTTGTGAAATAATAAGTATGATAATAGAGTATCCTTTTAGATTTTATATTTTTGCAAATTAAACAATTTAAAAAATGATTCAAATAATAAAAAAATGTTATCCAATAATATCCAGTCCTACCTTCATCTTCTGACTTTCGCGATGCTCCTAGGATCCCTCCTTCAACCGGGAATCAGTAAGCAATTGTTGCGAGCAAGAAGCTGCATTGTAAAGCCAGGTCACAGGATTTCGCTTTCATTAAGAATGTGAAAGAAAGGCCATGTTTCATATTTCTGCCGCGTCCGGTCCTTGTTGGTCTTTCACATTTCTGCCGCGTCCGGTCCTTGTTGGTCTGTCTCATTCCATTGACGCGCGCTCCAGTCGGGCATGCCATTGCCAGCGGTGTCCTTCTTTATCTGCATGTCCATATTTTTTTGCAAGAGTTATTA
This sequence comes from Drosophila monieri, assembly GCA_035047585.1. NCBI lineage: Eukaryota > Metazoa > Arthropoda > Insecta > Diptera > Drosophilidae > Drosophila > Drosophila monieri. Next base: position 3,577,940 of record JAWNPJ010000061.1, on the reverse strand, counting down.
AAACTTGCGTTTATCAACAAATCCCCATATCACTCACCTGTCTTAAGTAGTTGTTGCCATCAAATTGCATGTGATCTCCCTGTTGTGATCCCCTTCCATCGATTGTTCATCTTTTGCTCCATATTTATTGGCCAAAGATCACGGCGTCTCCTCAGCGAAAAAAATGGCGGCTGTTGGAAAATGGCGAATGTTAAATATCATGTGTGTTGGAAAATGGAATAATGGAAAGTCCATGTGCAATGTAAAGCGCAAGATCAGCTGTGCTGTTAAGCGGTAGATCTTACAGTGTGCTGCAAAGCGCAAGTTCAAGTGTTGGTTAACTTGAGAATGTTGGCGGTCAACTGCCAGGTAATATTTAAATTTAAAGTTTCTTGTAAGCTTTTTATGGAAAGTTCTTGGCTTAATAAACTCTTTTCTGAATAAGAGGATTCCGGTGCAGCGACGCTCTATTTATACTTTTCCGACGCTTGAACTGGTTGGGAATTATAAAATGGCCGGCGGCTCCACCGCTCTTAGGACCCTGTGTTGAAAAGCGACGTTTGCTAGTGGTGGAAAATCATGTGTATTGGAAAACGTCGATTGTAACCATCGATAATAATAGCCCACGTTCTTATCGATATTTGTGTAGAGAATTTCTGTGTTGGAAAACGCCGATGGTAACTATCGATAAGAATCGCCGATGTTCTTATCGATATTTGTGTAGAGAATTTCTGTGTTGGAAAACACAGACCTCCTGTGTTGTAAAACGCAATCGTTAGTATCGGTAATAAAAAGCCCGCGTACTATCGATATTTATGTATTAGAATTTATAATTTCAAAAATTTGAAACCACTAATTATGGAATAATAATATAATATGATAATCGGTTGCCGGTAGGTGCATTTCAACTTGAATATTGGTTAGATTTCTTGCAAGAACAGATGAGCCTCGCTAAAGTCTATTTTATATTACTGGACATAGTCTAGAAGACTGAATCTAGAGACGCCGTCGCAGATGCGGTCGTTGGTCACCCAGTGGATTAACATGTCGTTCCCCAGGAAGCCGTCGTTTCTATCCGGAGGCAGGTCCAGCAGTATCGACGGCATCAGATTCTCTTGATCTCTTGGCAAAGCTCTTATCGTTGTGCCCACGTGCGAAAAGGCAAAATAACATGATTTGGACGTGAACCACATTTTGCTGACAGCTGAATCTTATCCCCTGGCGGTAGTACAAGATGCTGATTTACTAGATGCTACGATCCAACCAGTCTCGCTGCCAGCTAGCACGTGGAAAAAGATTTTTATCTTTTAAGAGCCAATAAGAAAATCTATCTCAAACAGTACTTACATATATATGCACCCATTTGTTGTCCAAACATCGTCGTTGACAGGAATAGGTGTTTCAGTGGAAAGTTAAAGTAGTCCCAGCAATTCGCCAGCCGATCCAGTGGCAATATCCTGATTGAAAGCTAGAAATGTGAACTTTTTAGTGATTTCTGGTGAAGATTGGGATCGATACTTACTTGGTCGGTACTAATGGTAAGATTTTGAGGAGGGCCAGGGGATTCCGGCTCAACTCCATAGCAGGACAACTGAAAATAATATAAAATATCTTAGTTTTAAGAACTTGGATGTAATAATATCCATGATATAATCGATTCTCAAGAGGATTCCTTCAAAATTGAAGTTTTATAAACAAAACAGGACCTAGTAGGCCGGCGGAACCAACTTTCTTCCATAGCCTACTTGTTCTGTAAGTATTTTTGTCAAATTTTAGGAACAAATTTGTATTTTGAGAGGCGCCGTTCGATTTAATGTCAGCGTTGTGTGTAAGTTAGTCAGTATAGTAATGGGTTCGACCAGAAAAACACCCGGGTGATATTCGGTCTCAAAATTTTGTCCTTCTTTGCTTCATTTATTTTCTTTCTGTGTGCATTCTAAGTTGGAATTTAGAGTTCGTTATATACCAGGGCCCAACCTCGGCAATGGCGAACGTCGTTCGATTGAATTTGCTAAGCAAATTTATGAATTCTTGTATCCGCAAAACCCATATAAGCCGTGAGTATAAATTGGTACTTTTGGGATGATTTCTAACCGGGTGTGTCCAGGTAACATTGGCTATTTCCATGCCCATGTCTGTGGTCCGGGTCTCACGCAGGGTCTGTGGCGTCAGATGAGCAGCAACAGCAGCAGCAACAACTCTGATCCGGATTCTGATCCCCCGGACAGCCAAAATCGACGTTTTAACCGTGATGGTCGCGACTGCCGTGACTGGCGTAACGCCCGTAATGATCGTAGTTCCAGTGGCCATCGACGTCGCCTACCCAAACGGGATGATGAGGAGGACCGCGAGCGCATGCCTCCCACCTCGTTTATAGAACGCCGGACGCCCTTCCGGGTGGTTTCTGATTCTAGTGGTGATAATGGTGGGTACTTAATATAATCCTCTTATCCTTTATTAATCCTTACATCCACAGCCACTTCAGTGAGGATGCATCCGAGGGAGCGTAGTCTAACGGCGGAAGAGGAAGAGAAAGAGGAAGAACAGGAGCTGGAGTCAGAGTCGGAGCTGCCGATGCGGCTTCCACTGCTTTTTTCGATGCGGTCCCGCCACCCCATGGCCTTGGAAAAGGCGGTGCCCATGCGCCCCTACAAAGTCCCGAGGCGCGAGGCCCAGTTGGTCCGGACACTGAACTCCTACGACTATCAGGTCTTCTGCAAGCCGTCCGTTCCGCTGCCAGGGACGGTATTTGAGCTGTCGAGTCGCATCGGCGCCTATCCAGCCATCCGGGACCAGCGGATGTCGCTGTATCATCCGGCCATCGAATCGATGCGGACTCGCAATATGGAGAGAATGATGCGCGAATCGCAGGCGCGCCTAGCCACCCGACAGGTGACGGCCCTCTGCGGCGAGCAGGAGCGCAACTTGGAGGGGATCAAGATGCTGATGGCCACCGTCGTGACCGTACACGGACCGGGAACGGAAACGATACTCCCCACCAAATGGGAGTGGGCCAGACAGAGTTTCAAGGATAGGAAACAGAAACGGAACATGGAGGAGGATACGGTGCAGTCGCGGGCGATGCTGCAGATGCTAAGACAGGCGATTATCAATGGAATGGCCGACAAGCGAACGCCCAGGAAGTTAAGGGACCAGAGGGTCTCCAAAATGAACACCAAGCTGGAGTGGAACGGCCTGCGACCCTGTGGCAAGAACACTGACCCGTTCGGCGTGGATCGCATCAATGACACGGTGGACCGTGACCGGATGTATCACATGCTGATAATCTGTTCACGCAGTGGGGCAAGAACTCAGTGCAGCAGAGGCGGCACCAGCAGAAACCGAATGAATGTGAGCAACTACAGTAGCCGTAGCCAGGAAGGCAACGGGAGCAGCAACTCTAGCACCACCAGTCGTATCAGCCTCATCAACAGGATACGCAGAAGCATATGCCTCAGTAAGACGAAAATGATGAAGTGCAAGCCCAACTACAGCAAGTTCAAGAGATTACCACTAAGGGATATTAAGCGTGCCGTCCAACAGCTGCCAATCACATCGAGCCTCGTCAAGGACGAGCAGAAGCGTTTGGACAAGCTAAAGGCGGCCAAGGTGCATCTGCAGGTCCTGCAGGACTCCATACGGAATAAAAGCGCCGGGATATCATCTCCACATGCCATACCCTTGTCCAGTCGTCCTTGTCCGGTCGCCAGCCAGGATAAAAGCCAATCGAATCCAGGCTGTCAGCATCAGCATCAGCATCAGCATCAGCATCAGCACCAGCAGGTCAAGGATGCAACAGTTGAAAGGGATAAGAAGGACGAGGAAAAGGTTATGGGAAGAGAAGAGTTGATTACCGAGGACATGGAGCCTGGGGATCCAACGGATCTAGCACCGAATTAATTTCAATCAACATATTATATAAAAGCTAGTACTAACTAAAACGAGTACGAAAAAAAGTCCATTTAGCAAAAAAAAAAAAAGGAAACAGCCAAAAATTCGGAGCCTATGCTTTAGAAATTCAAAAACCTTCAACTTCCATCTATAGTCCAAAGATCGAGACCAAAATTCAAGTGACATCCGTTTAGTATCTATATATTTTTTTTAAAACAACACTTTTGTTATTCCAAAACTGATCTGAATTTTATAATCCTTGATAGTATGCATGGGGCGCGAATAATTTTGTATAAAAAACGAAAAAAACTATGAATGGAAAAGAATAACTGGCTTTTTCTGGGTTTTGAACTATGGTCTAGGAAATCCAATATTATGATTAAAAAAAAAATAAAACAAGAATGGGAAGCTAACTACTCTTTCGTGTCCTTCCAATGTCCGTGACAAGCTTGAGATAATCATTCCATTTTCGTAATTGAAGTCCTCGATTGCCTTCAGATGGCGGGCTTAGCCTCCCGATAATGCATACTGGCGCTGGGAAGGTAGCCGAGTTGGATAATTATAACGCCGTAGGACAGACTGCTGCTGATTAGAGCGAAGGCGCATTGCATGTCCATCCGGAACATTCCGAGGACCTGGTTTTCGGGCCTAACCCGGGCAAGGGCACGTCGCAGAACGGACATTTCCCTCTAGGAAATAGGACGAGTTATTTTTTTTTATGTAAAATGCGTTACTAAAAAGAGTGTCTTGTGTATTGGTGGGACATGAAAGAGCCTTGAGTGTCTGGAGTGTAATGTCCCGCTCACCTGCCGCTGAGAAGCCACAAAGTCCAGCTTATCCTGCTCCTCCTGTTCCTCAAGTGCAGGACATAGTCGATTGTCTTGGATCAGCAGGTACTCGCAGATAATCTGCAGAATCAGGCTATCCGAGAGCCTCACCACAAAGGCTGTGGCACTGAACAGGATCTTGACGTGGGAGAGTCCCAGCCGCATTGCCGTCGGAGGCTGGCTCATGAAGGAGTAGCTCATGTATATCGTGGCCATGTTGAAGTATAGATGAAACCCCATGTTGGCTGCCACCTGCCATCCGAAAATCCGGTGCACTTGTCCCAGCATCCTCCTCAGGCGCTCCTGTCGCTGCAGCTGCCTCTCCAACCTTCCATAAGAGTCCTGTTCCTGTTGGCTGTTCAACCGCATAGCCTCGCCAAAGCCCAGCAGCAGCAGGGCATAGCAGAAGATCACCGACTCCCGGGACAGGCAACAGTAGCCGAAATAGATGTTCGCCAAAATGTCGCCCCATCGAATGCTCCGCATTCCGAAAATCGTCAGGAAACTCAGGGTGAAGTTGAAGTTGTGCAGGTAGTTGTGGAATTTGGCGTAGAACCCGATGTAGTACAAGGATCCGGTGGGCTCCTTCTGCCCGAGGTCGCTCCTCAGTATCCCGGCTAGTTCGTTGTATATGTCGCCCACTCGTCCCTCGTAGAGGCCAGTCACTACCGTGTGGATGATGAGGGTCAAGAGGTTCAGAACCAGACTCCCCTTGAAGACCTGCAAGCAATCAAGTATTAAAGATACTCATTATTTTGAGGCCACTCCTTACATGCATTATGAAGTCCTGGCGTCGAAAGGTTTCCTTTTCATAGTAGACCATGGCGTACTGCCAATAGGGGTAGTAGAGCACCAAGGTGGCGGCCAACAGGAACCAGTGGTAGCCCTGCAGCCACCTCGAGTGCACCAAGCACCGTCGCTTCGAGCTGTAGTAGTAGCTGGAGAAGCCCAGGAGCATGCACATCCCCATCCAGGTGCGCAGAGCCAGGTGGTACAACCGGCGTCCTCTCATCTTCGGAAGCAACTGAGGCGGCAGGATGTGAGGGATACAACTCGACAACTTCATTAACCCATCAGTGGTTGGGTGCTTCCTCGCGCTTATCTGTCGCCTTGACACTGTCTTATCGGGGCAGGACGTGCATTGTTTAAAAGGATAATTGAACCATTTAACTAATGGACAGAAGGCATTTCTACTTCACCAGAGAATGCTCGTTTCAAGTGCTAAGTGCTAACATTTATAATCTTTAAAAATTGGTGTTTTTTTCTTAAAATTCTCTTCTTTTCTTTGTTTTTTTTTTTTGGGTGCCTATGACTTTTTGCGCAACAATAAGTCAAACTGCACGAGGGTTATGAAGTAGGAAAAGGCTGTGACGGCAATGAGGTAAACCAATCGGCGATCCAAGTGCAGGAGGCCGCACAACATGGGTGGCTGGCAGTTGAGAAGCTCCAGGGAGAAGTGTTCAATCTGAAAAGCAAGAGTTCTGCATGTTTTTAATCTAAAATTGTAAGTAAAAAGAGTGATGTTTGAGGAAACTATAAAGATACTCATACCCGGTACTTGAACCTCTTTTAAACTGCTTCTCGCACTGCTTGGATACTACAGGACTAGATGTATGGTGGTGTCCATAAGGACACTACTGTTATTCATACAGAAAACTTCAGAAACTGACTCTTAACAACTCATCTTTCCCCAAAAAGTACCGGGCATCAGACTACTCCTTGGACCTTCCTTCCTACCTCCCTGGTGAGCCGCACATCCCTTTCCGGCGGCTCTGCAAACCGCCGCATGGTTAGCGCCATGCCCTCCAGCTCCAGTTTGGTGTGCTCGTTCATCAGGGCCACAATGTAGGTGTCTATGTAGAAGCCAGTGGCGTAAAAGGACCCGACCAGAACCGGATAGCTGACGTCCTCCAGCGACTGCTTGACCAGCATATGGAACAGCGTGTAGAAGTTGGTGAGGTTGTTGATCAAGGTGCTCAGCATGAGACCCATCAGCTGGAACTGGTGCATCCGGAAGCTCTCCTTCTGCAGGTCTTTTATCTCGCGACACCTCCGGCGCAGCACCTCCAGGCGGTCGCTCAGTTCGCAGCAGCGATGTAGGAGCATTCCGCCGGGCTTTAGGTTCGCCATGTCCTGGCGCAGGCTGTCCAGTTGGAGATTCAGTTGTCGGTAGTACTTCAAGACCGAGGCATTGATCCAGTAGCAGTAGTCGGCCATGTTCTCCGTGTAGTTCCACAGGACAAAGGCGTAAATGCTGAAGTGGACTCGCACCTGGCTGACGGTTCCCTTTTCTCCCTCGCCATACTGGGCGAAGATGCCACACACCTGGAATAGATACAACAGTATATTAAATCCTTTGAGGTATTGTGACAATCCTTTACCTGAATAATCATCATCAGATTGATGAGGCAGAACTTGAAATACATGAAGAACTCGAAGGGTATCTTGGGCTCCTTGGGAGCCTTCTTGAACTCCTTTTCCAGGTGCATCCGCCGGTAGGTGCACTTCTGGTTGATGGCCTCGAAGTGGACGGTGTTCGCCAAATAGGTCACTATCACGGTGGCATACTTGATGGCCGTGTTGGCGAAGCTCACATACAACAGAAGCTGAAGTCGGGGGTCCACCGAGTCCGTCAGAGTCCGGAAATGGTAGCAAAAGTAGCCGGGAAGGACTACGATCAGGACCAGGCTGAACAGGTGGCTGTAGCAGATGAGGAGCACTTTGACGGGCCGCTTGAGGGCCTTCTGGGGCACATAGTCGATCACCACCTGGCCGTAGATCACGGCGTAGACATGGCCGTACTGGTAGAACTTGAACTCGTGCCGATCCCAGAAGGTCAGGTCATCGTCCGGGTCCGGCTCCGGGTCCGTCATTCCGGCTTAACTTTTGCCGACAAACTGTCGGAGGAGGTCCTGAATGTCCTGAAATTTCGATTGCGTGTCATTGGACAGGTGGTGTGGAGTTAATTAATGGAGATGGTCGATAGGAATGTGGTTGTGGAGATAAAATAGAAGGCTAATAATACTTTGCACGACAGAAACCGATGTTGTTTGATTTTGGCAAGGATTATGATAGGTTTTTAAAGGAATCTACTGAAAGGACTTGAAAAGTGCAATTATAGATCCAGAAGTTTGCAGAATCTGTGAAAGGTTTAGAGGCAGAAGTTGGTTTACATTTCTTTTTTAGTTTTAAAAAATAAAATAAAAGCTCGAGTGTCCTACTGACCGAAGCAAATGCCGCCAATGAAGGTGAAAAAAATGGCACTGCCATGGTCAGGGCTCGCTGAGATCTCAGGATCAGCAGCTGGACGAAACGTCTCTGACTCGGCCAGCAGATATTCCAGGGACACGCGAACAGAGTCCTTGAAAGGCCCAGGCTCTGCATAAAATATATATGGATTTAGAAACATTCTTTCTATAGCTTTCCGAGAACAATCTCACACTTTCGGCCACCAGAGTTCCTCCATAGCAGTAGACCAGGAGCTGGCTGGCCGCCGCAATCGTATAGGCCACGTAGAGAATCACTCCCAGGCCGATGCCGCCCACTGTCAGGAGGTTCACCATGCTAAAGCCAATCACCATGGCGGCCGAGACGAAGTGGGCCAGGCTGATGATGGTATAGCGCTGCCGAAAGGATTTCGCCAGGTCTATGATGGCATTATGCCGGATTACGATGGCCCTCAGTTGCTGTTCCAAGTGGAGAGCCTCCTCCGCGTCGATGGACAGTCTATCTAATAGAAGGGGGTAGCTATTAATAATTAAAAAAATAATAATGTCAATAATATCCCTACCCCTGTAGGGCCTAAAAATGGCCTTGGTTTCCGACTGCAGAATCTTGAAGAGCGCCGAAATGTGGCTGCAGAACTCAAAGTAGAATCCATCACAGCCTCCGAACATAAAAATGGTGACATATCCTGTGTAGGCGGTGAACAGGTAGGTGAATGGGAAGAAAGGACTCTTCAGGAGGAATGGTGGCATCCTGAAAGGAAAAAAAAGGATTACTTCTGTGATAACCATAAACTCTAAAATAGAAGCCCACGTCATATTGTAGGGGATAACCCAGAGAATCTCATCGCTGCGCTGCTGCAGATAAAGGACCAAGGCGATCAGCACTGGCTTGGTGTTGTAAATGGTTCCTGTGAAGAAGCCAGCACTAACTGGCCAGCAATTGATCCTGACGGCCAGCAGGGAGTGCCTCAAACGGATGTCCAGCTGGTCCGGTCGCTTTCCTCTCCAGTCGAACAGCAGGGTCCTTAGGCGGCACCACATGTTGGCGAGGTCCTGCCGATAGCGCAGCATGAGGAACATCTTCAGCAAGGTCACCGCCGAGGTGGCAGCCGGGCAGAAGGTCTCCAGGGCCAGGGTCAGTTCCTCTTGGTGCAGAAAACGCATCCCGGCATGCAGTTCGGTGGCCACCCCAATGGCCAAGATCACAAAGTGGACATAGGCCCGCAGAGGTGGGCTCTTTTCATCCGCCTTCTTGTCCTTTGTGTCAGCTCCTCCTGGCCAGTAGCCCATCAGGTTGAGGCTGTAGCGGGGAACGGCGAAGAAGTACACGCCCAGGGGTTCATTTTTGTTGAGAAAGCGGGGCCAGCGGGACATTTTAAGGAATACTTGGGGATTGCATCAGGAAATATCCTTTATATAGGCTGACAAGGACACTGCAAAGAATAAGAGAAAGAATGAAGGCTTTAAAAATTTCTTTTAATTTTTTTTTTATTTTTTACTTCAAGAAAGGAATAATATTTAAGTCAACAAATAATAATTTTTAAAAACAAATAGTTTATATTTTTTTTAAATTATTTATTTCAGTGTAATTGGCAATAAAATCTTACTTAATTGACTTGTTATGCAGGCAACTTTGGCCAAAGTTGAGTCTAAAAGTTATGGCCATTTGGTAATTGCCGGCATTCGGTTACATCCCAGGGTCTATTTTTGGGCCAGGTCGGACGACGAATCGCCACCAGGCAGGCAGGCAGGCCCAGAAGCAATCAGAGCTAATGCATCAATTAGCGCTTGTCGCTAATTCCAGTAATCAAAATACAAACAGATCAAGATCAAGGCTCGAATCAAATCGAAGACGAAGCAAATCGGACGACGGACTCTTCCAATTCGTGTGTTTTTAGCTAATCTCTCGAGTACGCGCCGGCCACTCACGCACAGCATGCAGTCCCAGGAGCGGACTTAACCGATAAGGAGGGATTGTTATGGGGAGGAGGGATTAGGTGGAAAGTTAAACAAAAAGTAAGCCGATTTAGATGGAAAACTACACTATGGCTATACGTGGTGGGGGGACTTGGTGCTATTCTTGGGTTTATTTATTCGATATTTGAGATATTAGGAATTTCTTGCTGGGAAAGGCCAGTAAGAAGAGCCAGTAAGGTTGAATAGCTTGTTTGGTTTTATTTTTCAAACACTGTTCCTGAAAAAGCTATATGATACCAGGTACTACCATGTAGTATGCAAAATAATACTACTTCTGGTAGAGTTTAGATCCCCCGACCCAAGCACTCCGCTCCTGTTCTGGGCGTCATAAATCATTCAAACCTGTCCATTAATGTATTGGATTTTTTGTCAACGCCTCAGACGAGTCTAAAGTTTTTGGATTCTTTTTTTAGAGGCACACTTAGATTAGCAGAGCACGTTCCTCCGGACGATGACGTCAGCGATTGCACGGGTTTTCAGTAAGCGGGGTCTCTCTTATTATTATTATTTTTTTTTTTGTGTTTTTTAAAGAAAAATAAACATTACACTATCAGGCCGATGGGGTGTAAACAACAAAAATTAATTAAAGGTAATCGGAGTATAAGCTGCCAACAATGTCAGGACATTGTGTTACATTTTTAATCTAAAAAATAGTCTATAAAGTGATTCCTTGAAGAGAGTAAGGGGGGGCCAGGCCAACAGGCCAACAGGCCCCCAAGGGCATCAAATTGATTTAAAAAACAAAAACGAATGAAAAACAAGAATGGAAAGCTAACTTCGGGCGGAGCCGAAGTTGATATACCCTTGCAGATATGTGGCAGCTTAAATTATTAGATATATATCGGATCTTATATAGTCGGCCGATCCTTATAAAACTCGGCAGATCAAATTAGTTTGCCGAAAGTAGAATCCATACAAAGTCCCAGTCTTCTAACTTAAAAAACAACAGAGATATGGCATTTCCGATCAATCAGTTATATGGCAGCTATAGGATATAGTCGGCCGATCCTTATGAAATTTGACAGATCGAATAAGTATGCTAAAAGAAGAGTCCACAGCAAGTCCCAACCTTATAACTTTAAAAACAACAGAGATATGGCATTTCCGATTAATCAGTTATATGGCAGCTATAGGATATAGTCGGCCGATCCTTATGAAATTTGGCAGATCGAATAAGTCTGCTAAAAGAAGAGTCCACAGCAAGTTCCATCCGTCTAACTTGAAAAACAACGAAGTTATGGCATTTCCGATCAATCAGTTATATGGCAGCTATAGGATATAGTTGACCGATCCCGGCCGTTCCGACTTATATACTGCCTGCAAAGGAAAGAAGGATGTGTGCAAAGTTTGAAGTCGATAGCTTTAAAACTGAGAGACTAGTTTGCGTAGAAACAGACAGACAGACGGACAGACGGACAGACGGACAGACGGACAGACGGACAGACGGACAGACGGACAGACGGACAGACGGACATGCTTATATCGACTCAGGAGGTGATCCTGATCAAGAATATATATACTTTATAGGGTCGGAGATGTCTCCTTCACTGCGTTGCACACTTTTGACCAAAATTATAATACCCTCTGCAAGGGTATAAAAACAACAAAGTTATGGCATTTCCGATCAATCAGTTATATGGCAGCTATAGGATATAGTCGGCCGATCCTTATGAAATTTGGCAGATCGAATAAGTCTGCTAAAAGAGGAGTCCACAGCAAGTCCCATCCTTCTAACTTTAAAAACAACAAAGTTATGGCATTTCCGATCAATCAGTTATATGGCAGCTATAGGATATAGTCGGCCGATCCTTATGAAATTCGGCAGATCGAATAAGTCTGCTAAAAGAGGAGCCCACAGCAAGTCCCATCCTTCTAACTTAAAAAACAACGAAGTTATGGCATTTCCGATCAATCAGTTATATGGCAGCTATAGGATATAGTTGACCGATCCCGGCCGTTCCGACTTATATACTGCCTGCAAAGGAAAGAAGGATGTGTGCAAAGTTTGAAGTCGATAGCTTTAAAACTGAGAGACTAGTTTGCGTAGAAACAGACAGTCAGACGGACAGACAGACAGACGGACAGACGGACCGACGGACAGACGGACAGACGGACAGACGGACATGCTTATATCGACTCAGGAGGTGATCCTGATCAAGAATATATATACTTTATAGGGTCGGAGATGTCTCCTTCACTGCGTTGCACACTTTTGACCAAAATTATAATACCCTCTGCAAGGGTATAATAATGATGATGATGGGTCGGAAATTGCTTGATTCGCGGGACTGGGATGGATTTGATGGACAAACCATAATTGCAGTGGAAAGAGTGTACCACCGAGCACCAAATGGTCTTGCAAATTGAATCAACGCCAATTGCTGCCCCTTTTCTGTGCAACACATGCCTCCTCCATATATACATATATATTATATATCCCTGATCAGCTTTAGTTTACTTTTCATTCGTATTATTTTTCAGCAGTTGTGAACACGCAATGCAAGTACAGTGACTATCCGAATGGATAAAAAAAAAGATATATGATACCTGGTACTTTTATTTTTTAGATTTTCAACAAAAAATTGCCAATATTTATCCTAGACCTAGCTTAACTTAAAGGCTTGGGGTACCGGGTATCATATAGCTTTTTATCGTCTTACTGGATGATCACTGTAGCTAATACTATTATGCAACTCTACCTACTAGTCCCCTTGAAGTCACTGACTACTGTCTCTCTCAAAAATCATCTAAATTGAGATGGCCTGACATTTTCTATGTAGTCTCTATGGGGGAAAGCAGCTTTAATTTGGATTTAAAAATTGGGAGCCAACAACAAAAAGGGGGGGTAGCCGATCACGCCGTTTCATGACAAGCCGGAGCTGGCACCAAAAACACAAACACAGCCACGACATGAAAATGAAAATAAAAACAAGAGCCATTGGGGCTCGTATAGAGTGCACATGACTATTAGATAAGTTTATTATAGAATAACTAAGCGTGCGGGCCGCGCTCATAAAGAAGTTAAGCAATTCAGACAGTTTAGAGCATAAATTGTTTAATAGAGTTTATACGCCAATTGGGGGCATAAAGGGTGTCGCACTTTATAATTCGGTTTCACTGCAGACATGGTACATACGAGTACACACATACCATATGCCGAAATCCCCTAGAACACCCCAGTCAGATAAGCCTTCACAAAGAACTAGCTACGTAGCACTGACAAAGTTCAGGGTCTCATGTCCAGAATCGAGTAGCTATGGCTACTTAAGAATCGCCTATCGATCCGACTGATTATGCAACTTTATGGCCCTCTAGGGGCTCTAGAAAAAAAAGAGGCAGAGCCTCAGGAATTCAGGTGATCCAAAGATTAGTTGCAAGATAAATGGTGACCTTTATTAACTGAGAACTTTGATAGTTACCCATAGTAGTAGTACTTACCTGTAAACCAATAACTATCCGCTTTTTGGCTTTCATTCTGAAATGGTGACCCCGATCCATGGGAGTATTCAGGAAATAAGCCATACTGTTCCAACTAGAAAGAAAAGATTTTAATAAATGAAAATAAATGAGAAGAAAACTTTACTTTTAAGTTTAAATAACTTTTAGAATGTAAATGCATAAATCCATCATGGTGACCCCGATTATCCAGGCAATTGAATACCCAGTCCAAGCTGGAAATAAAATAAATAAATAAATAATACAAATGAGAAGAATATATATTACTTTATCCATTTGAATCCAGTTCTTGACATCCATGAATTGTCAAAAAGCCACCCTGGCAACCAATTGGTGACCCCGAAGTATAGGGTCATCCTGGAAATTGGCGATCGAGTGCGAGATCTAAAAATAAACAAAAAACAGGCCAAATGATAAATTGCCGCTTGATGATCGCCAATTAAGCTGGCGAAAATTTAATGCGAAATGCGAGAAGTAATGGATAATGCCTGATCTCAAATTTCAATTCCAATTCCCCAATTTTCAGTCCCCAAAAAAAAAACAATACCCATTAACTTTTTTCTGGTTAAATTAATTTATAGAGATGGCTGCCTTCACCTACTTACCGCCAAGCATTGCTTATCGCTGCCACGCGTCTTCGGGCCTAAAGAATTCTTGTGGGCCATTTAGGCCTGTGGCCCTCTAATCTTGGCCCAGCTATCGCAGATCAAAGTTTTTTTTTAGCCATTTGACTTAACTTTGTTTCTTTATTTTCCTCCTTTTTTTCTTTTTCTATTTAGTAGTTTTATGGCCCCGCCATCGCCTTCACGTCGCCCAAGCCAATTTGAATGCAGCCGGCGGGAGAGAGAGGCTTGCGAAAAAAAAAAATACAAATTAAAAATAAAAAACAATAACAAAAGTATTGTTAAATACTTAGAGGGACGGACGATGACCGCAAAAGGCAAACGCATGCGCAGTTCACGTGAACAAGAGGCGTGCAAAAAAGATCAGCGTTGACTTATTGGCCTTTTTTCGAATTAACTGATTTTTTCCACACAACTGACTATGTTTTACTAAAGATTTGTGTTCTAGGAGAGTTGTTTGATATATTTTTGCAAATATTTATTACATTATTTGGGCTTAATTATTTTTAAAGCATTTTTTACGCCCTAAGGCTCTTAGGCTCTTATTACTCATACGCAGTGTTGGTTCAATTTTGGTTCTCTTTGTTTTAAACGATTTATTATAAGAACATAATTTAAAAATATATTCCAATTTTTTTAAGAAGTTACAGGGCAAAAAAATGTAAGCTTTGTCAAAAAACTCATTACTCATACGCCGTGTTGGTTTTTTTAAAATTTATTTTTTACTATTTACTTTTAACGTCTCTGTAAATCTTGGAATATTTTTGTAAAATATTTTATTTTTTCATTTCATTTTTTAAAAAGGCTTTCTATTAAATAAGTTATTGAAACATTACTCATACGCAGTGTTTATCTTAAAACAAACTTTTTAGAGATTTATTTCCAAATTACTCATACGCCGTGTTGGCAGCTAAGAAAAAACTAAAAATAAAACCTGTAGATGCAGTCTCTCGCAGCATGACAACTATTTTAAGGGGAATTATGACTTTTATCAAAAGACCAGTGCCTCAGATAGCAACACCATATCACGCATACGCAGTGTGGGACGAGCCAGTCATTTTTTAGCCTTTTTCCATTTAATTGTTGAACAAAATGGACAGCACTGGGATGAGTTTAAAGACGCAGCCGACGATTAATAGAAAATTATTTCACGTTTGCCTGCTTGTTTTATTTTATGTGTACAAATGTCGGCTGGACTGTCTGTCCGGGTGTCCGGGTGTCCGCTCGTCCGTCCTGTTTGCTTTTTTATGTTTGTCTGGGCGTTTCGCGACCGGCCGATACATATGTTAATTGTGCATTTAAAATTGAAATAAAATGTAGCTTGTCGCAATTTATTTGATACGTTAAGAGTTGTTGTCTTTTCTTGCGACCGTCTGCCCGAGCAGACGTTTTTATTTGCCTTTAAATTTAGATCAGCTGGCGAATATCTGTTACGCCCAGCGAGAAAATCGATTTACCGAACTTGACGCTATTAAATAAACCAATATCGTTTAAAGCCACAACCAAGGAAAAATATTGGAAGTGGAATATATGTAGGTTCATTTATAATAAATATTTTTTTAATAAGTACTCTTGGTTATTGAACTTGAGGTGCTCGCCTATAAAACAATGACTAACATCAGTCTAAAATGAAGTGTGTTTGTAAGGTTCCCCAGCAACCGGTTTGAAACGATCTCCGATTCATGACTAAAGTGGAAAACTGTCCTGTTTTGAATTACAATAAAGTCAGCTACCCATAGATAAGGCCCAAACAATTGACCTTTTTGTGGCAAACTCGTTTGCAATTAACTTTTTTCACACCTCTGTCTCGGCTGGCAAACACTGCCATCATTTTTCCGTGGGTGTTGGGGCTCGGGTTCGACTACGCAGCGTTGGAGTTGCACTTGTCCGAATAAAAAATAAACAAAAATGTGAAAAACTGTACGGGGATTAAGGGAATTGCTCCAATTGCTCAGTCGGATCGGATGTGAAGTTTTTTATATTTTATTTTTTAATTTTTTGTTTGTTTGTGTATGACAAGGCGACGACGCCGCCGTCGCAAATAATAATAAAAATGTGAGAATCTTGAAAAGGTAATTAGCACATGGTCGTGTTTGTTTTATACGCTATAAAAATAATCAAAAAATCGAGTCACACATCCGAACATCTCCAGTGTCCGAGTGGGTTGCCTATAAAAGCGGATCAATCGCTCCCAGTTCTGCGCAGTCGCTTCAAACAAGTGCCCACTGTATTAGCTCAAGCTATAAATCACTTTCTTTCTACAAAAAAAAAAATACAATATTAAATATTACAAAAAAAAGTATAAAATTTTATTCTCAGTGTCGGTTTCTGTGCGTGTGACTTTTTTTGTGTGAAGCAAAAGGAGATATTTAAGCTTTAAAGAAAAGCCTTAAAAAAAAACAAAAGAAGAATCAAATAAAAAAGATAAAATGCATTCGCAGTAAGTTATTCATCATTACATCAGACACCTGCCCTCGTCCTTGCCTTAAAAAACAGAATCAGACTCATTAGCTCGTCGTGATTTCCACTGATAAGCGGCTTTTACTCATTTACACGCACTTGCTCGCCCATCAAAAGTGAATTAAAAATAAACAAAACAATTTGGCAATTCAACTGTAAATCTACACGGCGCAAAATTCAAAAGTACTGAATTGAGTGACATTTTTTTTTTAATTTCAATTTTACAACACTGGAAATGGAAGCATTTTTAATAAGAGTTTAAAAGAAAAATAACTATTAGATCGCTTTTAAAAGTAATATATGAGGTGGAAAATCCTATATCCTAAAATGTAAAATCTTAAAAAATAAAAATTATATTTAAAATGCACACCTTACCCCCCCTAATTTCTTACGGTGTTCTTACCGGAAGCCCCAGCCAGGAATCCAATTGCGAGAATAGCACCGTTCGTCCATAGTGCTCTTTCCTTTTCCCGCTCTCCCTCTCACACTCTCTCTGTGCATTTCCCTCTCACGCGACAGCCGCAGCGACAACTGCAAAGCGGCGGCGTCTAATCTGCGGGTGAAAAACCCCCCCACCAAAAACACATGAGGGGGTGGGCAGTGGGCTGTGGGCTGTGGGAGGGGTGTCGATCATGCAGCGACTGAGCTGCCAGCGTCGCAGTGACTGCGGACCGGCGACAACAGCTGTTGCTTTTGTTTTCAATGGCATGCTGTCGACGTCGCAGCAGCAGAAGCAGCAGCTAGTTTGTTGTAACTAGTATAGCAACAACAACACCACAAAACAACAAAAACAACAAGAACAGTAAGAGTAATAATATTATTACTGCCGCGCGCGTTGCTTTTGTTTTGTTGTGTTTTGTTTTGTTGTTTGTCATTATAAATTGAGTTGGAACAAGGGGCTCCAGCTTAGTCGTGTTCCAGTAACGCTTCCGCGCACAGCAAAATACAAAAAAAATCAAAAATAATCAACAAAATAATATAAACAACCCCCCAAAGTCCAAACAGAAAGGACAAAGCAGCCGTTCAGCGTTCCCAGTTACCACCAAACCCCCACAGAGTCCAGCAAATCAAACAGGTGCAAAGCTAGAAAAAAAAATTTAAAAAAAAATTAAAAAAAAAAATAAAATAAATATAAAAATTCTTAGAAGAAAACTAAAACCAAAAAAAAAAAACTATAAAAAAAAGAGTGCCAAATCGAACTTTTGTTTATTTTTAATACGCTTTAATTCATTTTTTTTTGTTTGTTTGTTGGTGGCTTTAATTTGCAAGCGCAGTATGTCCGCTAGAATCCTGGAGGACTCGCCCAATGCGCGCATCAACAAGACGATCCTGGACCGTTACCTGTCCCTGCCGCTGCAGGAGAACATCGTCCAGGCCACCTACGTGTGGATCGACGGCACTGGCGAGGATCTGCGCTGCAAGGATCGCACCCTTGACTTTATCCCCTCGAGTCCCAAGGGTAAGTTTTCTTTTTTTTTGGTTTAGGGCTTAAGTTGGTAGGGATTAGGTCCTTTTTAGGGTTTAAGAAGCTTAAAAAATATTATATCAAGCTTTAAAGGTCAAAAGATTATGGTTTTTAAGTTAAAAAAATAATTTAAAAAAATATATAAAAATATTTGCAAGTAAGATGTTTTGAATTTAAATAGTCCTTGGGACTAGGACAAGATATAGGTCTTCTATAAGATAGTTCCTTTGATATCCCTCTAAGTAAATAGATTTATGAAAGTTAAATTCTAATTATTTGCTTTTAAATCTTAAAGATTTATAAACTATGTTTATTATTTCAATTAATATTTATTTTATTAGACCACCTAAACACTTAAAATTCTAACTAAATGGTAATTAACTATGGTAATAGTTAACTATAGTAATTTCGATTAAAAACCATAATTCAAAATTAATTAAAAATCCGATTAGTAGCACTACGTCGATCAGGGCTTATCGGACAGCATAGGTCGCGTTTCGCGAATGATTTATGTGCGAATGCTTGATTTTTCTGCGAGTGTAATCTAATCTGGAGTAGACCAACTTGAAACTGTCTACGACGTCTCTGGAGCTATTTCTTTCTCATTTATAGACCATAAACCGAAGCCCCGATCTTGGTCAAGATCATTTCATTCCAAGGGGTCACATGTCAATGAACTTGAAAGACAAATTAATTGAAATTAGAAGAATAGAAGAATTAAATAAATGAAAATGAAAGGGCTCTGTAGGGGCTCATTAGGGTTAATGATTAATTAGAACAAAGAAAGATTCAAGTCTGGCGGCAGGTGATAATTTTATTGAGTTTCTGGCTAGGAACTAATCAAGTCAATATATTCTAATTCCGGCAGATGTTGTCCCACGACATGTGTTGGTTTTTGATTCTCCATAGACTATAGATAGTCTCTGTAAATAGTGTAATCTGTGGCCCGGCAACTGTCACTTTTGATTTCCTTTAAAAGCGTATTTGCCAGCAATTACTACGCAATAGCTATATAGTACACTATATAGAGTGCTATATATAGAGAGGATCTTTTATGAGCGTCTCAAACTCTAGTCCATAAAAGCCACGAAAAGGCAATGAACCACGTCTGTTGCTGCTTTTTTTATTGATCTTCAACTATATAAGCCCTAGCCAGTGTGACCTTTGCCTTGGCACGATTCTGGCACTCGGCTGGCTCTTTTTTCCTTCTCTCCCCCTCTGTGGCCTCTGGGTGAGCCATCTAGTTTGGCGTCTGGGAAGTGCTCTTTTATGGCCTCCGAATAACACTCATTTATTGAGAATTTTCACAGCTCGGCGTCTGATAATGCGATTTAATCGCCCGGCGGATAGGGGGATAGATTACTTTCATAAAAAGTAAGGCGGTACGGGAACTTGAAAGAGCTATTTTCGCTGCTAATTGATTGCGTTTTAATGTGCAATTACCACGAGCAGCTAGAACAAGAGACCATAACATTAGGAAGTAATTAGAAATCGTCGTAAAGTTAAAAATAAAGTTTAAATAACTAAGGGGGAGGGATTGGAACAAAACAAGAACAAAAATCCCCTCTTTGGAAAATCGTGTTGGAAAAACCTGATCATTTATTGCACTTGCACTTGAAAAGCAAAATGCAAAATGCAAAACGCAAAGCAAAGCCGAAAAGCAAAAACAAAGTGCTATCAAAATGACTTAATGCGCACAATTACTAATTAAGAATCACTGACGAGAGACAGACGCTCGGCGACACGCGAAGTGCACTTCGACAAGGCGAGAGCGGCGGGCGATCAAGCGGGATGGCGATAGAGCGCGTAGGTGTGAGAGAAAGCCACACGCGTCGCTCGCATCTTCAGGGTCAGTGTGACGTAGCAATGGCGATCCTTTTCGAACGTCAAACAGAGACGGGTATAGAGATTACAAGATGTCACCCGCCAGCCATGTGCATGGCTCCCTCCCTCCACCGCTAGTCAGGTTCAAGGGAAATTCCCTAATTGGAGACTTGCATTGGAGCATGGCTCCCTCCCTCCACCGCTAGTCAAGTTCAAGGGAAATTCCCTAATTGGAGACTTGCATTGGAGACTTAAATTATGCATAATGGCCGAAGCGTGCCAGGCAAACCTGGAAAGGACAATCGATTTCCAATTTTCAATTAGGTTCACTTTGATTTCCCCCCTCAAGCCACTCTCTGCAAGTATTAGCTTCAATTGAAATGTTTTTAATGAGAATGCATTGGAAAACACTTGAGGATAGGATTGTTTGTTGTTTGTGGAGATACAATTTCGCTAAACAAGGCACTGAGAGAAAAGGGTTTCACCTTCATTTATTAAATTGAAAAATAATAATTATAGAAGGGATATATCCTATTTCAAGATTAATGATCTATCTTTTGAAACACCCCCCCATCGAATGACAATTTAATCGGAATTTATCTCTGTGTAGGACAGAATTCGGAAGCAAATAGCAACAGTAATAGTATAGCAGCAGGGGGGGTGGGTGGTTAGGAGGGAGGTGGAAGGTTGGAAAGGTGAGAGCAAGGCTAATAACTGTAGTGGCGGCTGGCACAGTGACACACTGGCACTCGTACGGGGCTATTGGAAACAAAATACAAAAAAAACTACAGCTGTTTATCAATTGGAGTGGTCACACCGACACTCGACGCACACATACCGTTACAGCCACACACACGCAGCCAGCGAATGATGAACAGATAGAGATGGAAACAGCGATCGGGTGATACGAGGCAGGAACAGCGATAGAGATGGAGGGAGGGATAGGGACAGCGATAGAGGGGCATCAAACACGAGATACCAGATTGTAAATGAAAACGCTGGCTCAAGGTCACCCCACCTATTATTGTAATACTGCAAATGACGCCCATGCCCCACCCCCTATTGCAACCCTTTGCAAAAAATTTGCATAACTTAAATATATTCATTAGCAGTATTATTGTTACATTCGGCATTAAAGGAAAGGGGTTTCAGTGGCAGAAAGAGAGAGAGAGAAAAAGGGGAAGTTAACTATTTACTTTAATAAACAACAGAATCAGGTTCCCCCCCTATTTTTTGATGGACAGTTTCCATCAAAATGCAAGGCAGGTTAGGATACATACACTCTCCCACTTAATTCTCATTCAAATCTCATAAACTTGAAGTTAAAAATTGTAAAATATTTATTTATTTTAAATACAATTTATTTTAAATTATAAAAAAAAACAAGGCTAAGGGGTTGAAAATAGACAATTGCCCCCAATTACAGTTAATTCGAGGACATATCATGCTAACTGACCCACAAGGTCAAAACTTTTCTAAACCCTCCCCCCCTGTGACATCGATTATAAACCCCATTATTTTTATTCAACCCCCCTTTAGAGCTGCCCATTTGGAATTATGATGGCAGCTCGTGCTACCAGGCCGAGGGCTCCAACTCGGACACCTACCTCTATCCGGTGGCCATCTACAAGGACCCCTTCCGTCGCGGCAACAACATCCTGGTGATGTGCGACACCTACAAGTTCGACGGCACCCCCACGGACACCAACCATCGAAAGACCTGCCTGGAGGTCGCCAACAAGTGCCTGGACGCCGAGCCCTGGTTCGGCATCGAGCAGGAGTACACCTTCCTGGACTTTGACGGTCATCCGCTGGGATGGCCCAAGAACGGTTTCCCGGGACCCCAGGGACCCTACTATTGCGGCGTTGGTGCCAACAAGGTGAGTTTATTATTTATCTCTTAAGATTGAAACATACATGGCGTATACTTGATTTTTTGACATCAAGTATACGCCATGTTGTCTTTAGAGGAAAAACATCAAAATTATTCAAAAAAGAAAGCTAAAAACTATTAAAACTAAGCTTATAAGCTAAAATCCTTGCTAGAAATTCAAAATCAACAAAAGTTGAAAACTACATGGCGTATACTTGATTTTCAATATTACGTATACGCCACGTATGACCATGATTTAAATGGTTTTCTCTATTTTTAAGATGTTTAAATCTAGTTAATTAATAAAAAATAAAATAGTAATATCTACTCACCTGTTTTTATAATTTTTCCTATTAAAAATTGCCTTTTTTGCATCCTCCTAGGTCTACGCCCGTGACATTGTCGATGCCCACTATCGCGCCTGTCTGTACGCCGGAATCAAGGTGTCCGGCACCAATGCCGAGGTGATGCCCGCCCAGTGGGAGTTCCAGGTGGGACCCTGTGTGGGAATCTCCATTGGCGATGACCTCTGGATGGCCCGTTTCCTCTTGCACCGCATCTCCGAGGAGTTTGGAGTGAGTTTCCTACAAAATACATTTTGAAAAATAAATTTATTTGATTTTTTGGAAAAATTCTTTATTAGATTGTGTCGACTTTGGATCCCAAGCCCATGCCAGGTGACTGGAATGGCGCCGGTGCCCATACCAATGTCTCCACGAAGGCGATGCGCGAGGATGGCGGCATCCGGGACATTGAGAAGGCGGTGGCCAAGCTCTCCAAGTGCCACGAGCGCCACATCCGCGCCTACGATCCCAAGCAGGGCCAGGACAATGCCCGTCGTCTGACCGGAAAGCACGAGACCAGCTCCATCAACGACTTCAGTGCCGGAGTGGCCAACCGTGGCTGCAGCATACGCATTCCCCGGGGCGTCAATGACGATGGAAAGGGCTACTTTGAGGATCGCCGGCCCAGCTCCAATTGCGATCCCTACTCCGTGGTGGAGGCCATTTTGCGTACCATCTGTCTGGATGAGTAGAGGAGGAGGTCCTGCGCGATCCTATCCGCTTCTCTGCACCACCACCGCACCACCACCCCGCACCCACATGTTGTTATCGATAACTTTGTTAAGAAAACCATATATTTTTTTTTTTTGATCCACTGACCCGAAAATCGAACCTGAACTTGCGACACCGAACCCGAAAAGAAAACCACAAAACAAAAAAAATACCCAAATTAAATAAATTAATTTAGAATCGTAGGCTTAGGAACTCTATTTACCTAACGTATTTTATCCCCCCTACCCCCCTGATAAAGCCCAGAACTAGTAGCAGAATTAATTAACTATTATCGAGCTGATATTTTCTGCACATTTTTTTTTTCCAATTTTTTTTTTCATTGAAACTCCTGTTATTTAGGTTTTAGTGTGACCATTTTTTTTGTCAAGTCAGCGATACTACGCACATATCTATATGGCTATATGGAAAGAAGAAGAAGAGCAAGAACCCAAAAAGACATCCCCCAAGGGCCCCTTACAAAAAAAAAATTAAAAATTATTAACCCCATAAAGCTATAGTATCAAATGTCCCCACTGAGATGGAAAACACCCTTTCCCCTGTAATTGTTAATGATATTAATTAAAATTAACTTTAATCCTAAACTACATACCATATACTCTCTAGTTAAGTAAATGCACTAAAAAAATAAACAAAAAAATACAAAAATTATAAAAGTATAAAGCGTTTTTTGATTAAATAGTTCTTTTTTTTCAGAATTTTCAAAAAATAGAATCTTTTAGAGATGCTTTCTCTAAGGATCATAATTTTTTTTCCTTTTTAATTCTTAATTTCTAAACCTTGTGTTTATCTTTTTAATAATTTTTTTAAGAATCTAATTAAAAAGATATTTTATTTATAAACCAGCTCGTTTATAGAGTGAGTCGCACGTGCGATTACTCTCCTATCAGATTAAATAGATAGAAAAGCATTAAAAATATTTATAAAAATATTAAAAAGACAGACTGAACTATTGATTAGACCCGAAGATCAAAGTTCAGTATGGCTACCCCCCGGAAAAGCCGATAAGGCTTTCCATTTTCCATTGAGAAGAAAACACACTTGCTTTTTGTTTTTCATTTTATTTATTTAATACTAAAAATTGTAACTTTGATTTCCATTTTGTATTTCTGTTTAATTTTTGCTTGATTCTCTCCAAGTTTAGTTCCAAGCTAGATGTTGGCCTTCTTGCGTTATCCTTCGGTTCCTTCTGTTATCAGTATATTGATATAGTTACGGATACCCATATATAGATACAGTTCCATGTAGATAGATCCATATGTATATATGAGTATTTATTTATAATCTTGTATATGTAAGGTGTAGAACACTATTTTTTTTTGTTTGTCAACTACATTTCGATCTTTTGTGAATTAAATTTTCGATTGGTTTTCTCCTCTTGCTTGTCAACAATAAAAAATGTGTAATTTGTATAAAAGAGGGAGGAACGAAAAGGAAAACGCAATTAAAATGTGCAAATCGAAATGAAGAGTTGCTCAATGGAAGCTATAAATTGATTTATTTGCTTTAAGTGTATGTGCGAATGGGTGTGTGAGCCAGCCAGCCTGCTAATTAATTGGCTTTCAAAAGGATTGAAAGTCGTTGGCATTAGTCGTCGCGAGTGAAGCTGATAAACTGGCCGCCAAGTCGCACAAAAGGCGGAGTTCAAACAACTCTTACCAGCGACTGACTCGGGTCGAGTCGGTGGATGAATCACCCACCGCTGACTGTTTGATTCGAAAATTTGCCAAACCTATTCGCAACTATTTGCTAGACAGACCACAGACTCTAGAGTCTAGAGTGTAGAGTCTAGAGTCTAGACTAGACACACCCATCACACCTTAAACTATTTAAGACGTATTTTGTATAATTTGTGCCATTTTGCAATTAATTCTAAACTTTCAAATTTCTATGCCAAGGACTTGTGGAATTTTTGTATTTAATTTTTTTTTTTTTTTTGTGTGTGTTGGCGGAGAGAGGCTGCTCACAAAGGGGGACTTGTTATTGTTTTGGGGAATGCTTCTTAAATGTCGATTCTGTTAACTGCTTTTAATTGGTAATACTGCCCCCATAGTTAGCAGCCTTCTCTCTCCTATACTTTTTCAGTCGCCCTGTGGCATTACATTGTATAATATTATTAATTATCGTTCAATTGCATAGAACAAAAGATTCCAAGTCGGGAACAGAACTTCAGCATTACATAATACACACCTATCGGTTACATAACAATACATAACACAAGTTTTGTGACACTCTCACCTATGCTACACATACAATAGGTATTATTTATGAAAAATCATACAATTTCAATTGCTTATCGGTTTGTCATGATGGGCAAATCAATGGAATTACACAAAATTAAGTTCATCGATAGTTATCGTTAATCGGTCTTAGTCGGTAAACGGTATAAGTAACAAACCTAAAAAAAAAAATACACACTCTGAGGACGTCCTGGAGTAACAAAATGATAATAAAAACTTGATAAACAAAAACTAGAATATTGCACATGAAAAACGGCTCAACCTGATTCTTATTGTATTGTTTTTCGATTTAATTGTCGGTTATCGTTCGTTTATCGATAAGCTGCCAAAATCGATTGGTTTAATCGGTAAGGTTAGAGTTTAAAGGAACCATATATATATGTTTATATATATATTTAAATGAAATTGATCATTTCTTTGCAATATTTTCTTTTTCGATTTCGATTTTAGGATTAGAGAAGCGCTACTGGTAAACTAAGTAGAATATCGTAAGTTGTGTGAATATCGGAAACGCTATCGTAATATCGTTCGTATTGTGAGAGGTGGAAAGGTTGGTCGATCCACCCGCTATCGATTATTATTATTTGTAATTTTTTAACTATTTTGAATAGTCTGTATAATATTTGTGTAGTTCTTTTTTCTCGTCTCTGCACTCTACTCTGCATTTGGCAACGCTTGTTACTTTGTCTTTCGCACTTGGTTGATTCTGGTTTAGTAATTTTTATCGATTTAGCTTACTATATACGAGTTACAAAAATTCATGCCGGGGACAATTATCGGGAGATTAGGGTGCTGGGCTGCTAATATCATTCTACACGTTACCAACTCATAATACAAAAGATCAGTGGGTTGGGGATATATCCCCCCGAACAATTACAATATTTAAAAACGCACTACGCCCAAAGAACAATTTCTCGACTTTTTGCTTAAAACTTACATTAAAATTGGTTTACAAGGATACTTGGGATGTGTTATATATATGTATATGTATAGGTATGTGTTTGTGGGTCTCACACTATAAAATTCATTGTATTTGGGGTTGTGTGTGTGTTGGGGTGTCCTTTATATCTTAAGGATATCATATATTGTTTCACACCAATTGCATTCGCCGCCTAACTCTCTCTCTCACTAAATATCATTTTTAAAATAAATAAATATGAGTGTGTTGTTTGTTGTTGTTGTTGTCTCGCAAAAACATAACAGTAATAATAGTTAATAAAAAAAAAAAAAAATAATAATAATAATAGTAATAGATCATTAGGAATTATTTAAAAATTAATAGTATTAAAATATTGATATCATAATAATAAAGTTTTAAACAAATATTATACACAAATTGCCATCTAGATCCTTGATAACATCCTGTGCCCGATGCTGCTCCTCTCCTTGTATCCTTTCTTCTTTGTGATCACAGGCTTGGGGTCATACATATGTATATCGGAGTGGATATATCTTTGAATGTAAGTCGGCTTGTGCTCGCTTGTGCCCCACATATACATATCTCTCTGCGTATATATTTCGATTCATATCCTGTACTGCCCTGCTCCTCGGCATTTAATATTCTTATATATTTGTTGGTTTCTCACTCGATGCCTGACTTGTGGGGGGGGATCCGTGGCTGTGTTATGTGGAGAGCTCCGTACTGCCACGCCGCATCATGTTCAGATCGCTAAAGTCGATTTCCGTCGATTCAATCGATTGGATCGACGCACTTCTCAGCTTTGTGCCCGGAAATTTGCCACGACTCTTCAGTGCCGTCAACTATATTTTGTTTTTTTGATAGAGATTACAAATATTTTACATCCATTAGGTTACATTGTTTGAAAAACAAAACAATCAAAAGTAGGGGTGCCACATAAGCTTTTTACTTTCGGGAATAAATCATCGCCTTGCTTAGAGAAGCCACTCTAGTGTTTGAGAATCTCCAGAATCTGGAGATTTCAAAACACCAAAATGGTCTCCAAAAAGTAGGCAACACTTTTTCCCTAGCATGCTTTCAGGGATATCTAACACAAAGTCTCTAATGTGGCATTACTCCCCATTACTATTTGAAGCAATTAAATGAAACGCTTTAACCATCAACCAGTTTAAAATATTATAGACAGATGTAAGCGATGTGTTTGGCTTACGTGAAGTGTGTCTTGAGTGCTTAGTATATTACAGTGCCATGGGTATGGATTTCGGTTAGATAAGAAGGCATGCTAGCGTGCAGATGTCAATATTACAAATAAAATCACCACTCCCTCCGCCATTAGACGTGAACATTTCATAACAAGGTTTTGACAGCTTCAGTCCCTGGACGTCAGTCAGGCACTCTCGTCAAGACCAGACATCTCAAAAACACGATCACACGTCACTATAACTATGCAAAACAAGTACTCTCCGATGCACTCAATCGATCTTCTAATTCTAAATACAAGCACAAGGCGGCGGGTCAATGGCCCAATAAAAAAACTAACTAAAAGTAAATAAAAAATAGAACAAGTATGTTGTAGATCCGGAGTAGAACCCCAGGTTCGTGGTTCGTGTCCAGACTCAAAGCTTCCTAGAAGCTTTTCCAACACTAAGCTACAAGCTACAAGGTTTATACTTTGATTTAAAAGATAGAACTTCTATTTGAAACATCAATAGACAGACATATTAAACGGATTAACCCGCCTCTAGTGTCGTCAGACTTTGTAGAATAATATTACATGCAAAATATCAGATAATGGGGCGAGGTATACTGATTAATGATATATGGAATAGGTAGCTCTAGGTAGCAGTTCAATAGAGACCTGGTTTGCCTTTCTCTATAATACGTTATGGTGAGCTGGGCCTTCGGCTTGGGGTCTATCATATCGGGGGGAGGTGTAGGAGATTCTGGTGCGGATTTAAATATATTTTGTATCTTGGCTTATAAGTGTTCTGGTTTAACGTCTTCTGCTTGGCTATGAATGGAGTTGCGTTTTCGGGATTCGTGTTTATTGAAATTAGTTTAGCTTATCCACTTCCACGGCTCAGTGTCGGGGCTGGTTATTGGCGTGGGATACTATATGGTGTATATATGTTTATGGCACAGACAGTACACCGCATTGTGTTTCGTTTTCGTGAGAAAGAAATTCAATGAGAAAAACAACAAGATTAATATCTTGACATACGTCCGAGAGAGGTCAAGGGGCAAAAACTTAGGAGAACAAAAGAGAGTGTCGGTGTGGGCTGTACAGTGAAGCTTGGACAACAAAAGCTAAGCTAGCCTTGCTAGCCTTTTGGTTCAATACAAAATAAATAGCCAACAGAAGGTGTTAGTTGGTGAGGTGATGGCCAGGACCTGGCCATGATTCTGTGGGTGGGTGAGTAACAGGTGGGGTGTGGCAAGCCTGCTGCTGCTGCTGCTGCTGCTTCTGCTGGCCATTCAACCAACCAACCAATGAAACAAACAAAGAAACAAAGAAACAACCAACTTAAAATGTAACCAAATACCAAAAGCAATAGAAAGGGATTAGTGACGTTGGTGTACCGATTCCTAGGCCGATTCTGATCCAATAGCTCTTACCTCCGCCTTCATGTCGGCCAGCCTGTCCTGCAGGTCGCGCACCTTGTCCGACTCGTCCAAGTTGGCGCGCAGTTCCCCCTCGGCGAGCATCTCAGAGTTCTGCAACAAGGATATCCCATAACATATATAGTATATAGAAAGGGAAATTCTAGACAAACCTTGGTCTCCAGTCGGGAAATTTCCTGTTTCAGTTCGGCCACCGTTTGGCTCTGCTCCGTGAACTTGATCTTCACGTTCATCAGCTCGTCCTTCATGCGAGATTCCAGATCAGAGTATCTTCAAGGACACAAGAGTCAGGATCATGGATGTATGGAGTGAATGATTTCGTACCTGTGCTGCTGTTCGCGAGCCTTGTTGGACATGTCCTTCTCCCGGGTCACGGCCATCTCCAGCTCCTCCTTGAGCTTCTTGTGCTCCTCGTCCTGGCGCCTCAGCTGGTTGGTGGAGACCTGGACCTGCGTCTCCAGCTCCATGACCTTCAGGCGCAGCTCCTTCAGCTCGGTGAGCGTCTCCATCTCCCGGATCCGGGTGGTCATCAGCTCCTCCTCGAGCTTCTGGGTGTGCTCGCTGCTCTTGGAGCTGTCGAAGAAGTTGGTCAGCAGCTTCTTGGGCGTGGAGTCGACGGCGTTGGTGGTGCGTTCGCTTTCGCTGCGCTGATTCTCGGCCAGCTGGCGCTGCCACTGGGTGCTCAGTTCCTGGACGCGCTGCTTGAGGTCCTTCAGCGAGAGGGAGGCCTCGGCCTCGCGCAGCTTGCTGGCAATCAGCTCGTCCTGCAGGTGGGCCACCGAGTTGTCGGGCGTTGTCTCCCGCAACGTCTTCTTGTCCTCCTCCAGCTCCTCGACCTTGGCCTTGAGGTTTCTGATTTGGTCCTCGCTTTCGGCCAGTCCTTGTCGCACCTTAACGAGCTCCTCCAGCAGGCAGGAGACCATTTCGTCGCGCTGCTTGAGAGCCTCCTCCTTCATGCAGAGCTCATCGATGGAGGACTGTCGGGAGTTGTTCTGTTAAGGAGGGAGTAGGGATTAGGATTCTATTCCTAAGATTTCTTTCATTTAATCATGCAATGAGTAGTTAGTTGAAGCTATCTAGTAGCTCTGTTAGCAGTCGTCTTATCTTTAGTTTAGTCATGAAGGTTAGAGTTTAAAAAACAATTTAAGAAGTTGGAGAAGTTAACTTTCGGGCCAAAGCAATGGACATGCAGGAGGACAATGAACGGCCAACCATGTCCTCCGTTCGAACTACAACAAGTCAGGAGATACTTACACTGTCGATGGACACATTCTGTTTGAGATTTGTTTTTTTTTTTAAGATTTTCGTTCATTTTTTTATGAATTAAAGCAGTTTGTGAGAGTGACATTGTTTTTTTTTGTGAAGAACCACAACCACAAGAAACCAAATAAAATAGAAAAAAAATACAGATGGATTAGCAACAGTTTCCATTTTTAGATACAGGAGTGGGGAGCTGGGTAGCTGGGTGGCTGGGTGGCTGGACACACACGCAGG
The DNA here is from genome assembly GCA_035047585.1 of Drosophila monieri. Classification (NCBI taxonomy): domain Eukaryota; kingdom Metazoa; phylum Arthropoda; class Insecta; order Diptera; family Drosophilidae; genus Drosophila; species Drosophila monieri. The sequence goes on along the minus strand of JAWNPJ010000061.1, from coordinate 3,547,990 downwards.
ACACTTACGTTCTCCTGCAGACGAAGACTCAGGCCGCGGACCTCCTCGTTGGCGTTCTCCAGTTGGTGGGAGACCTCCAGGTAGGATCGCCTCAGCTGCATCAGCTCCGTTTGAATGGCATAGCTAGACAAGAGTCGGTTAGTGGATTTCTACAAAGGATTTAGGGATTAGATCTCACCTTGTTTCCTCCTCTTCGGCCCGGGAGACCTGACCCCGCACCAGTCGATCGGCCAGCTCGGCGCTCTCCGCCTCGAGGAGCTCGTTCCGCTGCTTGAGGAGGCAGTTCTCCCGCCTCAGCCGACGCAGCTCGACCATCTCCTCCTGCTCCTTCTTCTTGAGGTCCTGGTACTCCTTCTCCATCTTCTTCATGCGCTTGGTGTTCAGCTTGAGGGAGTAGGCCAGATTGAAGAAGCCCTCGACGTCGGCCTCGACCCGGCCGGGCAGCTCCTTCTGGAAGAACTTCAGCATGGCCTCCATGTCCAGGCAGAGGAGCGTCTCCTTGCCGGTGAGGAGGAGGGCGAGGGCCACCTTGAATATGAACTCCATGCCCTCGCTGAGGAAGACGTCCATGATCCGGCAGCTGAGATTCACGTTCAGGGTGGTCGTGTAGAGGGTGAGGAACCAGCTGGAGGCGTACATGGTCGTCTGGAAGCCCTGCTGCTGGAAGTGGATGTGCATGTCGGGTATCTGCTCCTGCACCAGGTTCTCCAGCTGGTACATGCACAGCCCCAGCTCGGACATCGACGGCTTGAACATGTGCCGCATCCGGTGCTGCTGCATGATCTGGACGAGAACGGCGAACGCCTCCTCCTCGGGCATCTGCATCAGGAGCAGCCCGACAATGAATCCCGATCCCTGGCAGTAGCCCACCTCGCGATCGTGCAGCGAATACGCCTTGATCACGTTGAAGAGGGCCTCCTGGCCCGGCCCGTCCTTCTCCTTGAAGAACTCCACCTCCGGATAGGTGCGAGCTATGTCCCGTCGGATCACCTTCTCGCAGGCACTGGTGGCCTTTATGTACTCCGCGTACTGCCTCTTGTCCGTGTCGGCCGCTCCGCTCAGCTGCTGCCACACGATCGCCCGGAAGTGATGCGGTATTCCGCGTCGCACCAGCTCCCTCACACAGGGATTCTTTCGCTTCAGAGCTCCCTCCCAGTCATTCAGAATGGTGGCCCACGTGGTCCAGACATCCTCCTCGGCCACAGAGTTTCCACCTGGAATGGGTTTTCACTTATTATCTCTTTCTGGTAACAAGAGTCGGGGTTAAAGCCAACAATTAATCATAATGGTCTGCCTGGCCCTCTGGAGTAGTGCCTGCCTCTGGCTAGCTTGGAATCTTTGCTAATTTTTACAATAATTATAATTATAATTTATCTATCGATGGACGTCACTTGGCTGCCTTAGTCATCGGCTGATCAAATTAGTCACCAGTCTAGCCACTCGTCACTATTCTAGATAGCAATATTTTTTTTTGTCGCAATGAGCATGAATACAATTTTTGTCAAAGGGTTGGGTCAGATTTTGGAGACATTACTTTGGTACAAGTACTAACTAATATCTAAAACATGATTCATCATATATCTGTTTTAATAATTGTATTATTCACTATTATTCTCTATTATATTATTCACTAAACCACAGATACCAAGAGTTTAAAAAATATATTAAATGTTAAAAATATTGAAGTCCATTAGCTGCCCCCTATGAGAAGCGTGGAGGAGAGCTCTTCAATTTATTCATTATTCTTTCATTTTTAATATTTTAAAGGGTTCTTCTCATTTTGTTCTAATTTAAAATATACAAATAAAATATATAGAACAAAAATATATTTTGAATATTATTTTCTACATTTTTGGCTCATTAGCTTCCCTTTATGAGAAGCGTGGAGGAGAGCTGTTTAATATTTTAAAGATCTTTGTTTAATTTCTTATTTGTTTCTCCTTTAAAAATACTTTGTTAACTAGGCCCTATGCTATTTATTAACAAACTATTATATATTTTCATGCTCTTTGATATTTTTTTAAACTCTTTTTGTATATTAATGTTTTTTTAACAGTTTTGTTAGCTAGACTCTAGAAAAAAGCAAGGAGAAGAGCGCTAAACAAGGTTCTTTTTTGCAGAATATTAATTTCAATATTTTTTGGTTAATCAGCTGCCTTTTGTGAGAAGCGTGGAGGAGAGCTCTTGCTTTTATCTATTAATTTGTCATATTTTTGATTATTTTAAAGCATTTTATTAACTTTTTTAAATATTTCTATTATTTAGGCTCTATGAGAAGCGTGGAGAAGGGCGCTTTTATTTTAGTTTTTGATTATTTTTGCATTTTGCATTAAAATTCAACTCAAAAAAGGAAAAATAAGAGTAGTAGCTTTGAGACAACCTCGAAGGACCAAAAGAGTAGTGCCTAGAAGGACCCTTGAACTTACTTGAGGTTAGACTGATCTGACTCGTGTCCGAGTTCTTGCGACTGTGCGTGGAGTGGAGCGAGTTGAGGGACTTGGCATCGCTCTCGATCAGCTTGTTGGCCGCCTCCAGCTTGGCCAGCAGATCCATCTCGGAGGTGGGCAGGTTCTCCTCGCCACTGGCACTGCCACTGCCTCCGCCGCCACTTCCCTTAACCTCCATTTTCGCTTGGCTCTCGGCTGATGCGGCAGTGGTGGTGGTGGTCAGGGTCATCTTCAGGGTCCAAACTCTCAGTCTCTATAGTCGTCGCTGCTGTAACTCCTCCTCCGCCTCCTGTGCTAGGTGGTGGTGGTCTATGGTGCTAGTGGTTGGTATCCCTTCTCGGATGATGTCTCTAGCTTGTTGTTGATGATTTCTCTACAACCGCCACATTATGATCGACATAGTGCGGCACACACAGGGTCACAGGTCAAGAATCTGCAAATAAACAATAAATATTATTAAATTATTTGCTTGCCAGCAGCCTGGAAGGTGGAAGTGGAGTAGCCGGTATCCGGGACTCTGGTGAAATGAACTCCTCTCGTGTGGCTCCGACATGTGCCACATTTCAGTCGTATTGTTTCTCTTATTTATTTATTATTTGCCCCGCTATTTGTTTAAGTTGTGTTTTTGTTTTGTTTATAATTCGTGCGCCCCACAAACCGTGCCGGGGGCCTCCAGAACAGAACAATGGCACAAGCTGTCGGGGCTTTCTGTTGATTGCCACCGACTGGAGGCTTGAGGCTTGAGACTTGAGGGTATATTCAACTCCGACTCGTCGCTCTGCCATTTAGATCAAGTTTAGACTTTCTTTTAGAGACTATACTAGTCCCCTACTACCTAGTGGCCACTGTACTCCCAAAGAGTCTTAACTTTTAATCAACACTTTTCTGACAAAGTCTCTGGCCTCCTCCTATCAGTTTCCAGAGGAATGAGATTGGGGGAAAACAATAATAGACGCCCAGCCGTATTGTTTTTATTAGATTGGTAACAATTATGGGTTTCTGTTTTTTTTGGGTGTCTGATAAGTGTGGGCTCTGCAGTAGAAATAGAAGAGAAACTCTTCAAAAGTCAAGTGCTTCTGGCTTTCTTTCTTCGAGCGAAGAGTGTGGAGTGTGGAAACTAATCCTTTTCAATGGGTACACCTCCAGTCGATCACCCAGACCTCGCTTAACCCACTTACACCTCTCGAAAACAGCTGTCTGCGCGGTTGTGTGGCAAAGAAACACACTCTTTCCGAGTGTCTGGGCAGGCCATTATCTAATGGATTCCTCTCCACTGCCCAGACAATGCCTCTGTTTCAGTTTCTATATATTTTTTTAATGGAATTCTTGTAGATATGTAGGTCAGGAAACAATAAGCAAACGAGTCTGCAAGTGCATTTGTTTCTATATTTATTTCCATGCACTCGACTGCTTCCTTCCTATTATCATTATTCTTAAAAAAATTATATATATGGGGGTGTGTTATTTTTAATCTATTTTAAAAGAGGTAGGGTACATCTTTGGTATCTCCAGTGGAGACTTTGTGGTCTGATTCACTTAAGGTGCGAAGAAAAAGCGAAGAAAAATCCATTAAAAATTCCATTTTGGCGTGCCTGCCTTACAGCACTTTATCTGGCAATTAACAAACCTTTAAAATATTTAAAGGTGCGATTTAAAAAGAGAGTCTACCCCACTGATACCAAACAAAGAATCAACAAGCGTATAAAAAATATATACATTTTTTTCGACACCTGCATGAGCGCAGAAATTGCGATTTATTTGCGACAAGCCCTTCAAGTCTTTAATCTTTCCATCGAACTCTCTTCTGCCAGCCGTACGATATGCGGCAGCGCCAACAGGTGCCCGAGTTAAGCTCTTTTTTTGGAAAAACTATAAACAGTCTCCGATATCCACAAACACATAATCGTGACAATTCGCGAGAATTCCGATAAGTTGACTCAACCCATAGGCACTGCCTACCAACCAACCAGTCATCGTTGTACGTTCGATATCCGCGATAAGCTCTGCAGAGACCAACATGACGTATACGCAACGCCAACATGCGCCAACAGGTGCTGCACTTGCCACCTATCCCACTCTGATCCCCTCGCCCCCTCTTTTTTTTTTTGATTAAAAAATAACCAACAGATAAGGGCAAGCACTGCCCACATCGCATGTAGATCCGCAACGGGGTGCCGTGGGGTTAAGTGCCGTTTTAATGGCTGTGGAGCAAGCAATAGCCATGTCCGAACACCGCCGGTTGCATGTGAAAGGTGCACACAGGTATGGGTGGTACAGTGGGCCCTCGCCATAACTCCCACTAAGCCATAACTCGGCCAACTCTTGCTTGATTGGGGAAAGTCATGTCTTTCTGAGATCACGGCTTTGAGGACTCTCACTTTCCATCAAAATCTGATTGTCAAAAATTTTACTTAATTTTTTCAAAATTCTTCAAGGGGTACTCCAATCACGAAAATTTTCAAAAAAATGTATAAAATTTTACTTTTTCAAATTTTAAGGCAAACGGAAGGAGCTTCGAACCCTGATTTATAAATCGTATTCCGTTTTAAAATCGGTTCAGAAATGTCCAAGATATAGGTTTTCAAAATGCGTTTTTTGAAAAAATCAAAAATTTCAAAATATTTCAACAGTCAATATTTTAGCCATTTCCTAACCGATTTGGAAAATAAAAACCATTCCTGAATCAAAACATCAAGCTCTTTTAAAATAAAATCAAAAATTAAAAGATTTGGATAAAAAAAAATCAAACGATTTTTGAAAAAATCATGATGGTACCCTCATGGTGGTTTTCCCATGGAAAAATTTTCGAAAAATGGCTCCAAAATTTGATAGCCAGACTTTGCTTGAAAATTATAGTACTGGATGACCCGAGTTCGGGAAGGTATAACATTTGTAGATCAAGCAAGTATTAGCCAAGTTATGGCTAGTTGGGTTTACAAAAAAGGGGATTAGATCTTCTTAGGAGGCTTTTTTCGAAATTTCAATTTTTTACTCACTTTTTAGCTCATTTTTTAGCCATTTCTTAAGCGATTTAAAATTTAAGAATTAATTTCAAAAGGGGTATTTAGTTCTCAACGATCTGCATTAAAATATCAAGAAAATTGAGAGAGAAAAAGTTTATTTCTTTGAAAATAATCATGAGGGTACCCCTTAATAAATTTTTGAAAAGTGGCTTTATTTTAGATTTATTTTAAAGGATATGGAAGGCTGCTAGAGAACTGATTCAAAAATACTATTTCTTTCCAAGATCGATGGAGAAATTGAGAAAAAAACTGAGAAATCTTAGAAAAAGTGTTTCAAAAATTAAATTTGAATTTATTTCCATAATTTTTTTTAAACTGCAACCTAAATTATCTTTTAAAACTGAACCCAGACTTCCAAAGAACTATAATTCTTCAGAATTATTGATTACGGCAGGTAGATGATTGATTTTAATCTTTTGAGATTAAAGCGAAGGGGAACGAAAGCGGAAAAATACAAATTTTAGGAAGCACTTCTCTCCCTTAACCACCAAGCGAGGTGGCATGGAGGGAGGGTCCACTGTACTCCAGAAGAGAGGAATATTGTTCATGATTGCAATGCCAGAAAGCTCGCGTTCCAAAGTCAAAGGCAATTGCTCAATTGCAGTGGCGGGAGAAGTGCAACAAGGACGGGCATATCCCATAGTCCGCGGAGAGGGCCGAGCGGTACACTGGGGGAAACTGGGTGGGCGATGATCTAGTTGGCGATGGCGTCTGTGGCATGAACACAGCTGTTCGGAGAGCGGCGCTAATAAATCAAATAAATAGAAAACAAAAAAAAAACTGAAATTTGTGGAGCAGTGGAGCAGAAAGTGGCCAACAGGGAGAGAGAAAAAAAAAAAAAAAAAAAAAAAGATAAAGACATGGAAAAGGCAGCCACAATATCTCATCGATACGATACGCGTTGATTAGATTTCGACACGACAAAAAAAAAAAAAAAAAAAAAAAAAAAAAAAAAAAAATAATAATAAAAATAAAAAACAAAAACAAAGTATGTGAGAGTGTGTGAATGGGGCGGGAAAGCAGTCCAGAGTAAAAGCAAAGCGAAAAAGCAAAAGAGCAAATAAGCAAAAGGCCAAAAGCAAAGCATAAAGCAACAAAAACAAAAAACAAAAGCAACAACAATGCAATCGTAAAACCAAATCTCCATTGAAAATAAGGTTAGTTCACCCTCGCGCTTCGAAGTTTCAGTACGAATTGTCGTGTCAAGCGCACAGCACAGGAAGCCATCCGATCGTATACATATATACGATATACATATATATACGATATACATATATATACGATATACATATATATATCGATCGTCGTAACCCGGATCGGTTTCGGATCGAAACGAATCGCTGGCACTATATCCAATGCCGGACGATCGCATGTGGACAGCCAATTAATGTAATGCCCAGCGACAAGAGCCATAATGGCCAACAATTTCTACAAAAAAAAATATCAAAAAAAAATAATTGAAAAGTAATGACAAATCATTGGTTGGTGATCAGAAAACAAAGGCTACAAGGGCTGTGCTTTTAAATAATTAAACAAATAATAATAATTAAAAAAAATAATAATAATTAAAAAAATAAAAATTAATTCGCTTGGAAAGGTGATAGTTCGAAGCTCTAATATTTTATTTTTTTTTTTAAATTGTAATTCTCTACAAAGACTGTGATTTGGCTTTAAATAATAAATAATAAATAATAAATAATAAATAATAAATAATAATAATAATAATAATAATAATAATAAATAATAAATAATAAATAATAAATAATAAATAATAAATAATAAATAATAAATAATAAATAATAAATAATAAATAATAAACAATAAATAATAATAATAAATAAAATAATAAATAATAAATAATAAATAATAAATAATAAATAATAAATAATAAATAATAAATAATAAATAATAAATAATAAATAATAAATAATAAATAATAAATAATAAATAATAAATAATAATAATAATAATAATAATAAAATACAAAGAATTAAATAAAGTTGTATTTATTTTTGTCACTTTTTGTTCCCCTTTTTTTTATTTTGTTGTTAAAAATATTTAATATAGTTTTAAATAATAAAAATATAAATAAAATCATTAAAAAAGCAATAGTTTAAAACTCTAAAAATGCATTTTTTTTCATAACTTTTTTTTATTTTTTTTCTTTTGTTAAAATTTTAAGTTAAAAACTCAAACAAAGCTTTTTTTTTTTTTTTTTTATAAATTTTTCAAACAAAGGAACAAAAAAGAAAAACATGACCAACTCTCTCTATAAAAAATAATTACACTTTTTTTTATTCAACCATTAAGGAAGTGAAGCACTAAACGGGTTTTTATAATTAAAATTAACAAAAAATAATAAATACTGACTTTTTTTTACATGAAGCCTAAAGTGAAACAATAAATAAAATAAAAATAAAAAATAAAAAATAAAAAAAAAACACAACACAACCCACTAACGAAAAGAAACAAGTTTTCGCGACGAGAGATTGCGAGATTTATGAAATTTTATAATTATATATAATTAACGGCAGTCCGGCCTTAAAAAACGAGTAATAGAAAAAAGAAATAACAATGCTAAACACTTTTAAGCAAGAAATAAAAATAAAAACTCCTAAAAAAAACTAGTTTTTTGCAAAAAAAAAAAAAGAGAAAAAGAGAAGCAAGACATGCTCTGATTTGCCAATTTTTTTTATTTTTTATTTTTTTCATTTTTTTTTTTGCATGTGAAGACAAGGTCATAGAGAAGACGAGGAACCACGAAGACGTAAACAAAACAGAGAGCGACAGGCAACAGAGCAGGAGGAGCACAGCATGACCGCCAATGAAGCCATAGCGGAGGAGACGATGCTGAGGAAGCACAGCATTACGCCGCCAGAGCCCGCCACTCCCTCGACCGTCTCCGGCTCCGACTCGGAGCTGAGCGAGGTCTTCTTCGTGGAGAACAGCCGGCGGAAGCAGAGCATCAAGATCCAGGTGAAGCTCTGCCCGGAGGGGGTGTACCTGCGGCGGGAGACCGACGAGGACGACCACATCAACGAGCAGCTGATCCGGATAGACGACATCATCGGGTCGCGGTACGGCCCCCGCCTGAAGAAGCGGGCCCGGGGCGGCCTCAACTCCTGCAAGAATCCGAACGGACCGGGGCAGGAGGCAGCCCCGGAGCCGGACAGCGACAACAGCGCCTACCTGTACATCTACGCGTACCTGAAGAAGGAGAAGCCACTGCGGCGGGTCCAGACACTGAGGATACTCCGCTTCCGCTCCAGCAACGATTACGGGGTGAACCTGAAGACGGCGGAGACCTGGCACCGCACCATCCGGCAGCACAAGCGCTCCAGCGGCAGCAGCTCGCCGGCGGACACCGGGAAACAGCTGCTGATCCTGCTGAACCCCAAGTCCGGGTCGGGCAAGGGCCGGGAGCTGTTCCAGAAGCAGGTGGCGCCCCTCCTCACCGAGGCCGAGGCCCAGTACGACCTCCAGATCACCACCCATCCCCAGTACGCCAAGGAGTTTGTGCGGACGCGGAAGGATCTGCTCGAGCGCTACTCGGGCATCGTGGTGGCCTCCGGCGACGGCCTCTTCTACGAGGTCCTCAACGGGCTGATGGAGCGGATGGACTGGCGGCGGGCCTGCCGGGAGCTGCCCCTCGGCATCATACCCTGCGGCTCGGGGAACGGCCTGGCCAGGAGCGTGGCCCACCACTGCAACGAGCCGTACGAGCCGAAGCCGATCCTGAACGCCACCCTCACGTGCATCGCCGGGAAGAGCACGCCCATGGACGTGGTCCGGATCGAGCTGGCGCCGCCCGGGAACAAGCACTACGTGATGTACTCCTTCCTGTCGGTCGGCTGGGGCCTCATCGCCGACATCGACATCGAGAGCGAGCGGCTGCGGTCGATCGGCGCCCAGCGCTTCACCCTCTGGGCCATCAAGCGGCTGATCACCCTGCGGACCTACAAGGGCAAGGTCTACTACCTGAGGGCCACCGCGTCATCGAAGAAGCCGGAGCCCGTGGTGGAGGTGGCCAGGGAGGCGGAGGAGATGCCAGCGTTGACACGATCATCCCTACCGACAGAGTTCCGGGACCTGCCCGAGGAGGAGGAGGAGGAGGAGCTGGATGCCGACCACTTCGCTGACGCCATCTCCCTGGACAGATCGGTCTACCGGCAGCACGCCGACAGCTGGCACTCGGCCATGTCCCGGCGCACCGCCTACTACTCGCTGGGCGGGCCCAGTCTCCGGTCCAACCGCAGCCGGATGAGCATCACCCAGCGGATCGAGGCGGCCAACGCCGAGTTCGCCGAACTGGTCCCCTCCGGCACCATACCCGGCCTCCAGGCGCCGCTCTCCCCCGCCGACGGGTGGGTGTGCGAGGAGGGCGACTTCGTCATGGTCCACGCCGCCTACACCACCCACCTGTCGTCGGACGTGTTCTTCGCCCCGGATTCCCGCCTGGACGACGGCCTCATCTACCTGGTGATCATCCGGAGCGGCGTCGGCCGCCACCAGCTGGCCAACTTCATGCTCAGCCTCAACACCGGCACCCACCTGCCCGTCGGCGAGGATCCCTTCATCAAGGTGGTGGCCTGCCGGGCCTTCCGGATCGAGCCCACCGGCTCCGATGGCATCCTCGTCGTGGACGGCGAGAGGGTGGACTATGGACCCATTCAGGCGGAGGTCATGCCGGGTCTGATCAATGTGATGACCACCAGTGGGCAGTAATGCGACGATGATCAAGGGTGTTGAGGGGAAAGGGGATTATTTTAACCCAAAAGTGCAATGAGTGTAGAGTTCTTCCAGGAGGTCATCTGGGAGGTCTTTTGGGAGGACTTTTAGGAGGACTTCTGGGAGTTATTCTGAGAGGTCTTTGGGAAGGTCTTCCAGAAGTTCTTCCAAGAGTTCTTCTAGAAGGTCTTCCAGGAGCTCTGCTAGAAGTTCCTCCAGAAGTTCTTCCAGGAATTCTTCCAGAATATCTTCCAGAATATCTTCCAGAAGTACTTCTGGAAGTTCTTCTAAGAGTTCTTCCAGAAGTTCTTCTAGAAGTTCTTCCAGGAATTCTTCCAGGAGCTCTTCCAGAAGTTCTTCCAGGAGCTCTTCCAGAAGGTCTTCCAGGAGCTCTTCCAATATTTCTTCCAGGAGTTCTTCCAAGAGTTCTTCTAGAAGTTCTTAAAGAAGTTCTTCCAGGAGTTCTTCCAAGAGTTCTTCCAGAAGTACTTCTAAAAGTTCTTCCAGAATGTCTTCCAGAAGTTCTTCCAGGAGTTCTTCCAGAAGGTCTTCCAGGAGCTCTTCCAGATGTTCTTCCAAGAGTTCTTCCAGAAGTTCTTCCAAGAGTTCTTCTGTAAAATCTTCCAGATGTTCTTCCAGAAGTTCTTCTAGAAGTTTTTCCAAGAGTTCCTCTAGAAGTTCTTCCAGGATTTCTCCCAAGAATTCTTCCAGTAGTTCCTCCAAAAAAAAGACAATCAAATAGTTAGGAAAAATTCATTAAAAAAACCAAAAAAAAAAAATAAACATTTTTTAGAACATCACATGGCATATCTTGAAAAAGTGCCTAAAAAACGGAACCCAGCCCATGTAGATTTGGGGCTGGAGGCACCCTATGGAGCTGAAACTGGTCCCCCCCGTGTACTATACCTGGTACTTGTAGGTGGATGGGGTAACACCACCGAAATCTTGCCCGTCTGAGCCCCCACGGTTCCATTCACAAAAAATGCACTCCAGTAGTCGGCCACCATTCCATCATATTTTTTTTCCATACATTATATTTTTTTTTTTTTAACCCAATCGGCTGATAGTGGGCCGATATTGTTAACTATTTTAAGACCCAGACACGTAGACAAATAAAGCAAAGACCCTACCATGTCATATATCTCGTAAAGGTGTAACTATTTTTTGGATAATCTCGGGGGTGGTGGGGTTAGCAGGTGACCCCAGGTGCTTGGCTTAAAGGCAGAGAAGAAGCCGTAAAAATCAGCAAACATGCAATAAAGTGGAGGGGAGCTAAGAGGCGATATCAGTCGCCATACCTTTGAGACGGGGGCCTTGAGAGTGGGCCCCCACACCAGCACACCCATGTGGCACTACTAATCGGCCTCTGGTCGATGTTCAAGTGGTTCCAGCGACTCCATAGCCGTGTTAATGGAAGCCCATGGGCCAGATTAGCCCAAAGGCATGGGATTACCCAATCAGGGGGTAACTCTATTTCATTTCTAACTCTATTTTTTCTATTAAAACTAATTATTTTTTAGGAGAAACTCTTCCCAAAAGTTGGTCTATTTTTGTATCTTTAGACTCTACAGTCGATCCCTTCTAGTCTTATCAGTAGCTCCCCCCCTACTAGCACCTGTCGCATTAGAAAGTTTTTGACAAAAAAAATCAAAGCATACTTTTAGGAATCAACATTCGCAAGTTGCTCTATTTTTTTCTATTTATTTTTTTTTGTTGGATGAACCAATACTTTTAGGCTGTCATACAGCTAGTAGAGCAAGTTCGTCATCTACCAGTGACCACTGTACCCCCAGACTGTACTCTAACATGTTCTAGTGTGTGGGTTAGGACGTCGAATTGGCACTTCGGACATATTGTTTCACATTCGCTATCAACCCAACGCCAAGATAATTGCGCCACAAACAAATCAAGCGAGGCAGCACACTCCTCCATATCTACACATCGGATGGGGATGGGGATGGGATGGATGTTTGAAAAAAAAATAAATAAAAAACTAGAACTAATTGCAGTTACAGGCGGCGGACAGATGTTAGGAGGCCTCCGAGCTAATGAATGGCCATTTAAGAACAAAGATCTTAACGAGAGAGCGCCATGAGTGGCTACTCTCTTTTCTGTTTTTCATAAAAAAAATATTTCTACATCTTCTTCCAACGCCCACTGCGGCGGGCTCCAAGACCTCTTCAGTTTCTCCAGCCTTAAGCTCAAGTGCAGGCCAGAATATATAGCCAGAATATATATATATCTATATCTGGTGCAGGCCACTGATATTTCTGCACTATTTCCACTCTAATTCATTCACAAAAGTGGTTCGTGGGCTTCTGGCTGAGAAAATCGTTAACTTCGCGAGCCGACGACCGACGGCAGAGTCGGTATATATATATTATATATATATATATATATATACTACATGTGTGTGTGTACTACCGTTAGACCAGCAGGCGGCTGCCCACAGATGAGACATCCGAAACACCAACACAGTCTCCGCCTCACTTCGGGCCATCCACCGCGAAGGTGACTCACGGCGCTGGAAGTGCGGCCTAAACGCTTTTGAGCCACAAACTGGATTGGCAACAGGCCACCATTCGGCAGTGTCGGGCCAATTAGAAATTGAATCAAATACAAAATATATTTCAAAGGCAATATGATTCTATCATGATTGTTAGTGCTTCTATTCTTGGTACTACTGTACTATCTATTAGTACTATCTATACTAGTACTCCTATACTATCTATTAGTACTTCTATACTTAGTATCTATACTATACTATACTATATACTATACTATATCTATACTATATACTATACTATACTATACTATACTATACTATCTATTAGTACTATCTATACTAGTACTTCTATACTATCTGTTAGTACTATCTATGCTAGTACTTCTATACTATCTATTAGTACTATCTATAGTAGTACTTCTATACTACTAATACTACTATATACTCATACTATAATACTAATAATAATACTCTATTATCTACTCTATAATCTACTCTATATACTACTCTTATATTCTATCTTATTCCATTCTATAATAACACCATCCTATCTTATCCTATTCTATTTTATACTAATACTACTCTATCTTTTCCTTTTTCTACCCTGTTCTATTCTAAATATAAATACTATAATAATATAAATACTATAATATAATAATACTCAAATCTATAGACTATCCTATCCTATTCTATCCTACTCTCTACACAAACTACACTCTCCTAGAGCTTCACCCACCTATCCTGCTCTCTCATAAAAAGTAGTGTCCTATCCTATACTATTCTACAATAATACTATCCTATCCCATACTAGTCTATAATAGTACTATGGTATCCTTTCCTACTCCATCTATCCTTCTATACTATCCAACTATCCTATCCTCCCCTATACATACTACTATCTTAATACTATCCTACCCTATTCTACTATCCTATCCTATTCCATAATAATCTATCCTATCCTATCCTACTCTATAAACTACTCTACTACTACTCTACTCTATAGATAGTACCATCCTATCCTATCTTATCCTATAGTATTCTATAATAATACTATACTATCCTATCATATTCCATTCCATTCTATAATACTATAACAAGCACTATGCTACCTATCCTATTTTTTAATAATACTATTATTAAAAATTATTACTAATATTATTACTAATACTTATTACTAATACTATTATAATACTATTATAATACTATATACATAAATTATAATACAAGTAATAATACTACAGTATCCTAGAGTGGGATATAGAACCCTGGAAAACAATGGAATATTATGGAATAGTAAAGATTATTATTAAGATTATTAAATATTAAAAATGATTATAGGATGGGAGGTGTATTAGTACAGGGTAGTAGTGACAAGTATGCGATAGGATCGGATATCATAATAGAATAGGATAGGAAAGGATTGGATGGGATGGAATGGAATGAGAGGGATTATAGAGTGGGATAGGATTGAAGAGGAGATAGTATCTTATCCCAAATAGTAGATACTACAGTTTATACAACAATAAATATAATAAAAATTATAATAATAGTTTATTAGAGAATAAAATAGTGAAGTAAAGTACAATTATTAAATACGATAGTATGGTATAGCATATTACTCTTAGAAGGATAGGAAGGATAAAAACTATATATTATTCCCAAAAACTATTACTTAACTATTAAATGATTAAATAATTATTATTAAATTATTAAAATCTGTTCCACTGTGGACTCTCCTGACGACCAACTCTGTGACATTTTTCCAAAATGCTCTACAGGCCAGACTATCTTTTATTTTATTTTAAAAATTATTTTTTTTATTTAAAGCGCAAAGCCGCAAAGAATTCCGGACATGTGTTTCCACCCAGATCCCCCACCCAGAGTCATCCAGCGCCCCCTGGCCATGTCTACTCGTAGCGGACGCCACTGTGGCGAGTCGATTAGTCAGAAACCTGATGGCGAATGCCTTGGCTTTGGATTTGGCCAACAGCTCCCTCCCCCCCTCTCTGCAGCTCATTTGTTTCTTTTTTTATTATTTTTTTTTTTCCGAAATATATGAATAATACATGAATGGGTGACCGGGACGATGGCATTTGCTGTTTTGTTAATTTGCTAATTTCCCAATTTGCTAATTTTCCAATTTCTGTTGCATTCGTTGGCTTTGAAGTGCAGCTACAGTCAGGCCCCGGGATAAGGGAATCTCTCTGCCAGGATTCCCCACAATAGGGCCTTGATTGAATCAAAAATGCCAATTTCCAGACCCTCCCCCCCTTGGCACTAAAATATTTATAAATTAATCCAGTGGGAGAGTGGGTGCCCCCCCTCAAGACACACAGTGTGTGTCCCCACTGTAATTTAAGCCCAATCATCAAATATTCATGAGTGCCACGCCCAATTGGCCCAAAAGCCCACCACCACCACCACCACCACCCACACAAAAGAAAACAAAAACAAGATACAGTTACAGTTACTGCCCGAGACCAAGCCCCGCGGCAGTGCTGGCCAACAACTCTCATTAACCCAATTTGAACTGTTTGCTCCCCCCTCCCCCAGACGCTGCCCAACACTGGGGACCTGGCCAACATTGTGACGTCAGCTGACGTGGTTTCAAGTGCGATACAGTTATTTTTGGGGACAAAACAAGACAACTATACTCTTAAATAGTTTATTATTATTATTGGAACTATTTCAAGTATTAATCATGATTATTCATGTTTAAACATGTTCAAGTTTGCTCTAAATCATAATCTTTGTTCTGAAACACTTTTTCAAAAAAAAAAACTAATTTTTGAATTTCAAAAATACAAAAAAGGTAAAGAAACTATACTCTATAACCCAAATATTCTCAAAAACTAATTATTTGACAAATAAATCATGATTGTTCATGTTCAATCTTGTTCATTTATGCTCAGATGATCACCTTTTATTCTTCAACATTTTTTTAAAGACTTTTCTATCAAAAAACCTGATTTAAAAACAGAAAAAATACTAAAAAAGTTAAAATATTATAATAATAATAGACCAAAATAGTTTTAAAATTAAATATTTTCAGAAAAATGTTTTTTTTTTACTTCATGATTCATGAATTCATGATTATTCATGTTCAATTATGCAACTCTTTTTTCCAAATCATATTTTTAAAATCCTTTTCTATCAAAATATTAAATTTCCAACCAAATTTTTTAAATATTTTCTTCCAAATACTCTAATCAGTAAATAAAGTATCGAAAAAAGTGAAAGATTCTCTACAAAAAATAGTTTTTTTTATAGTTTTTTATTCTATATATATTATTTATAGTTTTTAACTATTATTTATAGTTTTTTTTTAAAACTAATAATAGTTTATTATTCAAAAATTAACCTAAAACTGTTTAAAAACTGATTATTTGAATAAATCATGACTAAATCATGTCATGTCATGTTAATTCATGTCCAGTTATGCTTAGACTAACAATTTTTGAGCTAAAATTTTATTTTCCAAAAACTTTTCCCCAAAAAAAATGTCAAAATAAAATCATTTTTTTAAACAAATTTAAGTACTATTTGGACATACCCAACCCACTGTAGGAACTAATTTCCGATTGCCATTACCTGTCCATTTGGACAGAACTAACAGACCTGCCTGTCCATGAGCCCTACCTGTGTGCTTCTGCCACACAATTAGCGTAAATGCCAAGTACCCTCCCCAGAGGCACCCCAGTTCCAGTTCCAGTTCCTTTACTCTTAATCCCGAATCCAGTGGCAGGCACAATCTAGTCCGGAGCTAAAGAGGCAGGCCGACGATAAGGAATTGGACGATTTCTTCAATCAGTAAGTAGCATTGGGAGTGCCTCCCAGCAGACCCTCTACCCTTTATCGGCCCTCACTACAGTTGAGGTCATTATTGTGGCAAGTAGTTGTTGCTACTTCCCTAGAGATTTCTCCAGAGAGTCTAGACTCTAGAGCCTCTCAAAAATCTATTCCCACATGTTTTGATCTAAAAACTTAATTATTCAAATAATTATTAATGAATAGTTGTACTTTTTTTATTAAATAATATTATTTGTGACATTTTCTTTGAACTTTTCATTGATTCTTTTGATTAAAAACTAATCACTAATTTTTTTTATATTTTTTTTAATAAAATTAACACAAAAAACGTATGATTTATGATTTTCCGGTGTAGGGTAGACTACAGTTTGTTGTCTCAGTTGCTTCTTAGCTAAAAAATAAACAAAAATTCCATTCCCATTCAGTTTCCATTCAAAAAGTGGCAATATTTGAGCCGCCGAGTCGAGTTGCAACAGACACCATAGATACCAGACACCGGACTGGAAACTGGAAACTGGAACAGCCGACGTACTGCAACTCCCAAAGTTCCGAGCCATAAAAAACACAATACGATAGACGGTGTGTGTGTGTCTGCAATGGCTGTTGAATGATTGCAAATTGGCTAAAAAGAGAAAAGTTGGCAACAAAAAAAGGCTGAAACGGCAAAATCATTGCCTGAAATCGGGAATTGCAGCAAGTACAGTGGCTCCTGACTCATTGAAAAAGATGGAATTTATTTTTTAATAATTTCTTGATAAAAAAAAAAATAAAGACATACTTTTTAGGCAATTTGGCCTGTTAACGGTACATCACAGAAGCCCACTATAACCAAAATACCAACACGTAGCCCCCGAGATTGGCACAGCCTAGCCCAGGTGGCAACAATGGCTTCGATACACTGCCACAAAATGTAGAGACTAAGCTTTAATAATTAAATATTAATGGATTTGAGATTGCCTAATTATTTGCTTTTTAAAAACAAATTAATATTTAAAAAAATATTTCTTGCAAAAATATTTCTTTTTTTCTCTCTCTCTCTCTCTCTCTCTCTAATCTTGGATGCTGTCTTCTCTATTGTTTGTTTTTCTTATTTCTGTTTTCTTCTTCTTTTTTGTTGGCCATATTTTTACATAACGGCAACTTTTTGTGTCGTCACTTGAGAAAGGGACAACAATAGAAGAGGGCAGCTGCGCAATCGCAAGAGATTTCCGAGACAAAAAAAAAAAGTTTTCAGTTTTTTTTCTTCTTCGTGGGAGCTTACTGTAATTTGGCAGTAAACGGTTTTTAGTTTTTTTTTTTAAACCACAAATAAGGAAATACAGGCTAGAGTGCAAAAAAAAAAAAAAAATAATTTTTGACATATATATTTTGTAGATTTTTGTTTTATGTTTTTTTTTTTTGCGGCGAAGGTCAAAAGCTCAAGTAACATAATAAGCAGCCAAAAATGGGGAAAACAAAACAAAACTACGTTAAATATCATAAAACAATGCAAATAAAGAGTCGAAAACACTTGAGTAGATAATTGAAAAACCCGTCGAAAGCGGCACGAAAAAAAAACAAAAAAAAAAAAGTTAAAAAACAAATACGAGAATTTTAATAACCCACAAAAAAATGAGTAGTTTTTTTTTTTTGGCAAGAATAAAGTGAAGGCTATCCTGCTCCAACCTTCCACGGACAATGACAACAGATGACAACCGAACCCAGCACCCCCACCCACCCTTCCACTGGAAGTCTGGAAATTTATGATCATAATTAACATGACGATGACTTTCGGCTCCATGTGTTCTGTTCCACAAAAGCTTTAATGCTCGTGATTTAAATAAATAGCACAACTGAAATTTGAATAAGCACGCATCCATCCATCGCTCCCCCGCACAGTACGCGGTGGAGTACAGTGGAGATTGCATATACCGGAAGCAGGAAAACAAATAGATCTTCAAGATCTGTAGAGTCAGGAAGTATTCTTTTATTTTCAATAAGATAAGATTTTAATAGTTATTCAATCCAGTATCAGTTAACGATGATTCACTGTACTTTTGCCCACGTATCAGCATGGGCAGCTAGGTGGCAACGCTGGCAGCAAGGTGTCGCCGAGGTGGCAGCGCGCATGCGCAGAACTCCAGAGCGAAAAAGTGGGTGGAAAGGAAGGCAGAGACAAGGTTACAACAGCAGCTGATGTGTGGGGGTGGGAGGTGGTGGATAGTCGAAATGTGGATAGGCAAAAGGAAGGGCAGGACAACCCTATAACTGTTATTGTTGTTGTTTTTTTTGCAACGAAGCTGCGAGTGGAAGAATAGGCAATGAAAGATGATGAATGATGATGATGATGATGGCACTATTAATTACATTAACATGCCACTCTTCTCTTTCTCTCACTGTCTTTTTGGAGAAATAGTTACCGTTATGGCTGTGCTTCGCTAATTTGTAAAAATAAAAAGAAGAAGAAAAAAAAATGAGAAAAGGCAATAACAACAACAAATAGCCACAGTACAGAGACAGCGAAAGAAAGTTGGTTACCTCTTTTCTCTCTTTCGCTGCTGCTGCTGCTGCCTGCTTCTGTTTCTGCTTCTGCTTCGTCTCTTCCTCTTGCTCTCTCTCTCAACACTTTTTTTTTTTTCGTTGATAATGCTAAAAGATGCACACTCGAAAACACACACGTACACACGTCAACAGTTTTGTGTTTGGCTTAGAAAACGGCACATATGAAATAAAATGCATAAATAAAATGGGTGGAGAGAAGAAAGACTGGAAAAGAAATGCTGTGGGATGCAAGAACTCACCTCTTCCTCTTCTTCTTTGTTGCCTGCCACTGTGAATGAACCGTTGCTTTGGTGGCGTCGGGGGGCGGGGCTTTCTTTTGTTGTTATCGCTGTCGCTGTCGCTGTCACTGTCGCAGCGGCAGCAACAAATTGCCGTTGCCCTTTTTTTTTCTCTCAAATTGTTGTATTATTTTTGGGGAGTTGGGTGGCTTGCTGGTGTATTCAATCAAAAATGCATTCAGATCAGCGTTGCCACTATCCACCTATCGCCAACGATCCATCAACTCGCTTCGTACATATATGTACGGGCTAATTTAACTCAAAAATTTAGACGCCACCGAACTTTTCTTGTTCCTTTTATTTGTTTCTGTAAACGTCACACATATACACTCGCTCACACACGCGACACCTTTCTCTAACCCTCGCCCCAGGTGCTTTTTATTTATTATTATCTTATTGGGGGAGTACTTGGGTATTTAATAATTTTCTTATTGGCCGAATTGCACTCGAAAAAAAATACAGTCTTCAGCGTTCAGCGGCGGAGATGTGATTCCAGAGTAGAGATGGAAGCATCGGTGTTTTCTGCAAATTAGTGTTACCAGAACGTGCAAAAGGTGGAAAAACATCGATAACTGTCTTTTCATAAAAAGATGTGCAGCGCCATCTATGGGTATTTTCTGGTATTTTCAGTTGCGATAGTTGTCCCAGCCCTATCGATAGTACAATTAGCGATGAATAAATATCGATGCATTGTGGACATTCCGCAGAATTTTCGCCAAAAAATATTGTGGATATTGAGTGGACTGTGTTTGCAATTATTTTAATTTTTGCAGCTCACCACTTGCATTTAAAAAAGGAAAGAAATCCAAAATTAGCAAAAGGGATTTCCTCGAAGATAGCATAAAAATAAGAATACGTAAATACCTTCCACCGGCTGCCCTTGTTTTTTTTGCGCAAACGGCGGCCAAATATTCCCACGCTTCTAGGGCGTCTTGGTAACAAAAAATAAAAAAAATATTAATTTCAGTTCTTGAAACGAAAGAGAGATGCCAGATGCCGAGCAATTACCCGAGGGCTGGGAGAAGCGTACCAGCCGATCCACAGGTTTGTCTCTTTTTCCAATATGATGAAACGAGGAAGCTAATGACTGACCACCCGGCATTCTTTCAGGCATGAGCTACTATCTGAACGTGCACACAAAGGAGTCCCAGTGGGACCAGCCCACCGAGCCGGCCAAGAAAGCCGGCGCTTCTGGCGGCGGCGGCGCCAGCGGTGGCAGTGCTGGAGGAGATGCCCCGGACGAGGTGCAATGCCTCCATCTGCTGGTGAAGCACAAGGGCAGCCGGCGTCCCAGTTCGTGGCGCGAGGAGAACATCACCCGCACCAAGGAGGAGGCGCAGCTGCTACTGGAGGTCTACAGCAACAAGATCGTCCAAGGCGAGGCCACCTTCGATGAGTTGGCGCGCTCCTACTCCGACTGCAGTTCCGCCAAGCGGGGCGGCGACCTCGGCACCTTTGGCAGGGGTATGGCTCTACATTCTACATAGTTCTGGTCAGATCATATGCTAATCTCCAAACCCCCACACAGGTCAGATGCAGCCGCCGTTCGAGAAGGCCGCCTTCGCCCTGAACGTCGGCCAGTTGTCGGGGATCGTGGATACAGACTCCGGTCTGCACATCATCCTCCGCAAGGCGTAAACTGAACTCGCAAAGAATAAACCTAACTTACAGCCATTTCTGAATATATAAGATTTATGTATTTAAATTTAAAAAAACAAAAAGAGTAGGTTCTCTCTAGCACTAAGGGGAATTTTTTTTCAAGTCCAGTTTCGTGGCCAGCAACTTGGCCCCGGGCGTCTTCTGGCTGAGCAGATCCTGGCGCAGGCTCTTGTCGGACGCGATGAGCTTCTTGCAGGCGGCCAGCAGGTCGGGACTGTCCTCCACCAGCTTGACCAGGACGAAGCAGGCACGGTTCACGCCCAACCACGACTTGAGCTGCAAACAGAAAGGAAAGACATTAAAGATATTGCATTAATTGTAAAGCACTTAAAAAAATATTAAAAGAATTAAAATATGCACAGTACTTAAAGGAGAACTAAAACTAATAAGGATATCTATTATAAAGAAATACACTTTCTTCCAGTTGACTGTTTTTCAAAAATAAAATATTTAAAATAGTTAACCAACTCCACTCATTACCGTTTCGGGGGAGAGACTCTGCAGGAGCTGTCGGCCGAACGGCGTTCCCGGACGCTTTCCGTCGTTCTTCAGGATCTTTTTCAAAACAATGTGCATGCCAGCCTCCTCGATCCCCACCACCAGCGGAACCTCCTCCTCAGCCTTCTCCTTTGGCGCCTTTTTGGCTTTTTTGATTTTGGGAGCACCCTCGTCCTCATCATCTTCCTCCTCCCCTTCATCCTCGCTGCTGCTGCTGTCATCGTTCAGGAGCTTCTTGCGCTGCTTGGTGGCCTCGGCTATGATGGCCTCCACGTCGTTGTGGGGCTTCTTCTTGTCCTGCGGCTGGGCGCCGGCAGCATCCGCCGATATGCGCCACTCCGGCTGGGCCACCACTTCGGCCAGGGCGACAGCTGCCTTCTCGTAGGATTCTCCCTGAACTGCGTCGGGAAAAGGAAGGATTAGAATGTGAAAAAAAGGTTGGAGAATGTCCAACTCACTGTGATTTAGGATGTCGGCTGTGACCAAGCCGATGTGGCTGTTGGAGAGCCAGAAGGCGGCCTCCTCGGCAATGGCCTCCGCGATGGGTGCCTCGATCTGCTCGAATATCTCGTTGCGGCGGAGCTCCTTCTCCTTCTTGCCGAAGGCCAGACCCTCGTCCACCACCCGAATGAACTCTGGATGGAAGCAGGCCTTGTCCCCGGGGGCCACCAGCCACTGCACCACCCGGCGCCCGTACTGGTTGCCCACCAGCGTCTTCAAATCGCCATGCAAGTGGTCGTAGATGGCCTTCTTGGTGGCCTTCGTGTCGTCGAGGGAGTTCAGCAGGGAAATGAGAAACACGTGGCCGTGCTCGTGCGTGGAGATCTTCAGCAGGTGCTCCTTGATGTTCTTGATGATGGCGCGCCGGTTTTTCGGTGTGGACCTGTAGAAGCAGATGACGGCCGCCTCGCTGCCCTCCTTGGTGGAGAGCATGTGGGGCACCAGAGCCGCAAACGCAGACACCGTCTCCTCCAGCTTCTCCTCGTCTTCGTCGCAGGCGCGCAGGTATTCCAGCATTACGGCGTGCACCAGCGAGCTGTCCACCAGCTGCTTGTTGGCCACATGGTCCAGATTCGCCTTGACGGCGCTCAGGATGGAGGATTTCATGTTGGTGGCCTCCTTGTAGGTGTCGCTCAGGGTCTTGACATTCGAATCCTTGGCCTTGCGGTACAGATCGCCGTAGAACTCCTGCCGCATGTTAATACGCTGCTGCGGCGTGGCCCCCTGGTACATGGTGTCCAACAGACCGCTGGCGATGTTGTGGCCCGCCAATCGGACCACATTACCCATCAGACTGTCGATCAGCTTCGTCTTGGTGGCCGGAGCTCCGTACTTGAGCATCCGCTGGATACAGAATTGGGCGTACTTCGACTGGCACATGTCGACGGTGAAGGGCAGCAGGTGCTCCGAAATCTCCGCCCGCAGGGCTGGTGCCGCGTACTTCAGCATGCATTGGAGCACGCGGGCAGTGTCGTGGGCCTTCACCACCTTCGAGATGGTGTCGCCCACGTTCAGGACCTTGAAGATCTGCTCCACCAGCTTGTCTTTGTTCTCGGTGCGACGGCTGCAAGAAGGTAAGCCAGAAAAATTAATTTTTTTTCAATAATTAATAATTTTTTTTTAAATAATTTACCATCGCAGCTTCTCGTAGATCTGTTTGGCCTCTTTGGTGATCTCGTATGTGTCCTTCGAGCTCTTACGCTTCAGCTTGAGATCCTTTTTATCCTTCTTGAACTTGGCCCAGTCCTGTTTTTCGCCCTCGGCCGGAGCCTGTGGCTTCCCGTTGAACTTCTTAGCCCCAGGACCTGCTCCTGCTGCTCCGCCGGGTTTGCTGAACTTATTGAAGCCTCCAGGTCTACCGGGTTTTGCTGCTCCTCCGAATTTCTTCGCTCCACCTGGTCCCGGTTTCCCAACCTTGCCAGGCGCTCCACCAGATTTGAATTTCGGACCACCGACGGGCTTACTGCCGGATTTGTTGGCCTTGAAAGCCGGTGGGGGCTTTTCGCCCGTGGCGGCCACTTTGGCAGTTCCTTTTGGCTTCGAACTGACCATGTTTTTAACGTAAAAGTAACCAGTAAAAGAAATGTTTTCCTTTTGTTGGCTACACGTGCGCCAGGCTATCGATTCTCCGATAGACGATAGGCGGGCAAGAAAAATTTAAAAATACCAGAAATAAAAAGTAAGTCATTTGATTTTATATAAACTATAAATATATGTTCTTCTTTATTTATCTTTAATATTTACATTGGGCTTTTTATTTCGTTTCATATATATACTTTTTTATCTTTATTTTTTAAGGATAAAAACAATGTTTTATATTTGTTTTTTTTATATTTCCATGCCAATAAATGAACTTACATGAAAGAAAGATGAAAGATATTGAGTATTTTATAATATACTCGGGACAAGAACTATATTATATACGTATTTTAATTCATATGCCTGGATTTAAATATATTTATAAGAAAAAAAGTTATCGCTGGGTATTTTTGGTATTTTTCCCAAAAACTCGATATTTTTCGCTTTTAATCGAACGGTAACTCTGCTGTGTACAGTCGATACAGCACTTTGCCATAAAACCCAAATTTGTTGTAGTTGTTGTAGTGGACAATACGCGGCAAAAGAAGAAAACTGGATTTGTCGTAAACAACTTGAAGGTAACAAGGAGGCGGAGCGAGAAAACAACCCGAAAACAGTCAAGCAATCAAAACATCCGGTCACAAAACATGGTGAAGCTGGGCAAAAAGAAAGTGGTCGAGGAGCTGAGCCGCAAGAAAATCAAAAACGGAGCCGATACCGATGAGGATGCCAAAAAGCAGACAGAAAAAACCAAGCCAGTGGAGCGGGCCACCCGGCGCAGCTCC
The DNA here is from genome assembly GCA_035047585.1 of Drosophila monieri. NCBI lineage: Eukaryota > Metazoa > Arthropoda > Insecta > Diptera > Drosophilidae > Drosophila > Drosophila monieri. The sequence continues at coordinate 3,523,636 of JAWNPJ010000061.1, read as the reverse complement.
AACGCGGATACTGGCTCTTCGGGCTCGATCTCTACCGCTTCATTCGCTCGAAAGAAAACCGCGCTAAAGCGCGTTGCCAAATCGACCGATCGTTCCGGCTCCGAGGACAGTGACGATCTTCCTCTGGAAGGCAGGAGATCGGTTGCTGTCAACGCCAAGGACGATGATTCACGCTCCGCCACTCCGGCCAAGAAACGCAAGCAGGCCAAGACAAAGGCCCCGGAAAAGGCATCGTCGACAAGCTCGAACAAGAATGGAAAGAAATCGTCGAAGCCGGCTGAGAATGAGGAGGGGGACGAGGATGTGGCCACCGATGACTTGGATGCCGAAAGCGGCGATGGAGGCGAGTTCGAGGTGAGTGAGGGAGTGACTGTAACATAACATATTTTTTTCAGGAATAACTGTCGAGTCTCGAGTATTCCTAACTCCAACCGATCGTTGACCCGACCAACCTGGTCCACAATCCATATCCAATTGAAGTCAAAGACGCCCATATACACGACTGTACTGTTAAAAGCATGAACCAACATGTTCCAATGGGATCAAGTTCGAAAACTAATAAGAAATGTGATTCTTTCAGGTGGAAGCCATCGTTGGACACAAAACTGTACGTGGCGCCTCCCACTTCCTGGTGCGCTGGAAGGGATATGACAAGAGCGAGGACACCTGGGAGCCGGAGGCTGATCTCAACTGCAATGATCTGATTGCCCAATTCAAAGCCAAGGTAACGATGCCTCATCATCCATTATATTTTTCCCACTAACTGGCAATATCCTTAAATCGATTCTGCAGGAGACGAAGAAAGAGAATACCAAAGTCAAAGTCGCCAAGGGCTCCAAGCCGACACCTAAGAAGGCTGCCGGTGGGGGACGTGGTTCGTCTGGCAGCACTGTAGGTGGCAAAAAATCGGGCACATCCGATGATCCAGAAAAGGAGTGGGTCGTCGAACGTATCATTGACTATGTGGAGGATGAGAAGGACGGAGGACTGTACCGGATCAGGTGGAAGGGATTTGGCGCCAAGGACGATACATGGGAGCCGGAGTCGAACTTGTCGTGCAAGGGCCTGATTGAGAAGTTTAAGCGGCAAATGGACACCGACCCAAACGTCGATGTCAAGGAGCTGCGCGAGTCGCCAAAGAAGACAAAGCGGCTGGTGAACGAGTGCTACCCGAGAACCAGCCTCCACAATCGCATTGAGCGCTCCTCGAAGCGGGCTGCCGCCAAGAATCGGTGTGTGCAAAGGGTTTAAGGAGCGAGTGTATAGGGGCTACGCTACGGTCACTGGAGCTCCTCCAAACTCCCACTCTCTCTCACCCTCTCTCTCTCTCTCTTCTCTTTCTGTGTTGTGCTGCTTATTTATCCGTCTCTCTCTTTTTTGGTTTTATTTATTTTTTAGAGTCTTCTATGGAGAGGAATGAGTAATGGTGCCCGATGTGGCGGCCATCTCCCCGGTTGCAGCTCCTCCTCCTCTTCAAAAAATGACGTCTTAGTGGGCCACAGCTTACCTGGAAGCTAGGGACCTAGGGCCTTCCACGATCAGTTTTTTTTTTTTTCTCTTTATTTTTTTTGATTTATTTTTTCATTTAGCATTCGATGGCACGCAGGCGATGCTCGTGGGGAGGAAAAACGTAATTAAAGCAGATAAAAATAAAAGTACGTCAGGAACAGCAGAATTGTAGTGATTGGCCCCGGAATACCCACACACCACACACACACACACACATACACCATAAAAAAAAAAAAGAAATAAAAGGAAAGATGAGAAACTGAACTCAGTTTTCGCGTAGCACCTAAGTGATTGCAGCACCATATATATTCGGTATTATATCTGGTTGTGCTGCTCTCAGCCAGCGTTCTAGTTCGTAAGCCACCTCTAAGTGTAGGACCCCTAAAAGAAACCCAAAAACACAACAAAAAAAAGTAAGAAAATTACTTTTATTTTTAAGCTAAAAGAAAGAATCCTTCGTATACTTCATCCAGGTATCCACTATGAGATTGGATATTCTCCTTCAATATTTCTAATTATCTAAACATTGTCTATTTTTTATTCGTCTATTTGGCCACTCCTTCCCCCCCACTCGAAACGTTTTGAATATATGTGTACGCTACCGAATAGTACATCAAAATTAGTATATGAATATGAATAAATAAATGGACCTTCGATTCCAAATAAATGTGTTTAAGGACATCACCACAAACTACTCTTATTTACTGACAAAAGCGAAAGCGAAACCAATGTTTTAACAAGGACCTCTACGAGTTGCTTAACTTTTATTTAACTTTCGTTCGACAATCAGTGATAGGTATGTGGCGTCTGTCTGTACTCCTGCCACTCTCTACAGGCCGGGCTGCAGACCAAAGCCAGGTCCTTTCGGCTCCTCGCTGAGCGAAGTGGGCTCGCCCTTCGGCTCGCTGGCGAAGCGACCGTTGCGCGGTCCCGGTGGCGACGGCTTATCCGCTTTCAGGTCGGCCAGGATGTTCTGCATGTCCTTGGCCGTCAGATCCTCCTGCAAATCAAAGCAATAACGTTAGCAACAAGTTTCATATTTCGTTTTAAAGGGGGATCATCTGGTTTTATGACAAAATCCCAAAGGAATCTTTAAACAAATTTAAATATCTCTACTTTAAGCTTACAATAGATGTGTGTCTTTTGTGAAAAATCAAAATAAAGAACCTAATTGAATCGATTTTAAATGCTATTGTCTTCTTTGAGTTGGGATTGAAGATATTTTAGATAATGAGATCCCTACTTATGCCTTCTTTTGGCCATCTAACAGGGAATCCCCTAAACATTGAATCTTACATAGTAATCGTCGTTGACCGACACCATGGGGGCATTCACACAGGCGCCCAGGCACTCCACCTCCGAGATGGTGAACTTCTTATCCTTGGTGGTCTCACCGACGCCGATGCCGAGCTGCTTCTTGCAGGTCTCGAGGATCTCGTCGGAGCCGCGCAGCCAGCAGGGCGTGGTGGTGCACACCTGAATGTGGTATTTGCCCGTGGGCTTGCGCATGAACATCGTGTAGAAGGTGGCCACCTCGTAGACGCGCATATTCGGCAGCTCCAGGATCTCGGCCACCTTGTGCATGGCGGAAATGGGCAGCCAGCCGTACTGGCGCTGGGCCAAGTCCAGGAGCGGTATCATGGCGCCGCGCTTGTGGCCCTCCGGGTAGATGCTGAGTATGGCCTCCACGCGCTTCTTGTTCTCCGGCGTGAACTCGAACGGAATGTTCGGGTTGTCCTCCGGGGTGTCGCGATGCACGAACAGGTTGTCGCTGGCGCGAGCGCTGCTTGTGACAATGGCGCGTATTCCGCAGCGCTGGAAAAAGCCGCAAAATCCTTAATGTTATTGTTTTTCTTTTGGTAAATTATATAATCAAAAGGAATGGCGAAACAGCCGTCCCAGCTTGATTGTCCGGGATGTTTGTCCGGTTTCCTACTCACCACGGCGGAAAGCGTCTTGGCGGCACAATTCGTCAGCATTGTATTGTTTGTCCGAAACGAAAGCAAGCTGAAAATCTGCTCTTATGTGAGAAATATCGTCGCCTGCGTTTCGTTTTTTTTTTACAAGCACCGCAACAGCTGATTTGAGAGCGACCGCTTTCCAGCACTATTTAGAGATGGGGCATATAAAAATGTATTTTAAAATATAATTTAAGACTTATTCTAATTAAAATGCGTTTAATACGTTTACTTAATTTGTAATAAATATATTATAATGTATTTATATTGTGATATTAGTTTTATTTTTATAACTTTAAAGTTGAAAGTTAACGGATATTTATCGCTTTCGAACACTCGCACACAAGACTTTCCAACACTGGATAACGGACGCGCCATTGAAAGTTATTGCTATTCGACGCCAAATTTAAGAAAGCCTCAAAATAGCAATGGATGATTATTCATTGAGCAAAGGTTTTCTGGCTGACATGATGCAATGCAGTGACGACATACCAGAGCTGGAGGAGCTTCTCGCGAAAAATCGTCTTTTAACAGCCAAGGAAGCAAGTAAGTGTCGAGGAAGCGAGTTGGTCGCAAGGCATAACTTTTTTCGCTTTATTTTTTGTGCCAGCCATTAATAAAGAGCTGGAGCATCTGAGTATCGATTTGGTTTTAGTTGATACGGCCCACAGGAACGTGGAGGAAGAACGGGCCGAAGTTGAACAGGCAGCCAAGCTCTTGAACGAAGCCTACGCGAAGGCCCTCCAGGTGGAGAGCCGTCTGAATGGCATCAACCTGCCGGAGCTCCTGGGCCACAAATTACAGTTATACAAGATGGAGGCCGACAAGCATATCAACGAGCGAGTGGAGATAGTTAAGAAACGCGAGGAGGTGCTCGCCAGCATGGAGAGTCGCGAAATTGGTACTATTTAAGACTATATACTATACACGACATGTTTAAACTTGTTTCTGTTGGAATTAGTTCAACAGTTCCGTCACCTGCAGATCGCCACTCAGGAGGCCAAGGAAGATCTGGCGGCTGCTGAGAAGACATTTGAAGAGTTCCTATATCTGAAGAAGGAGAAAATGAAATGGCACAACATTCGATACAACCAGAACCTGGTGAGCGTCCTGTTGGCTCGGAAGCAAATCTTAGACATACAGGTACATCTCCGTAATCTGGGTTACACACTGCACGATTAATCTTAACAGAACTCGATATTATGTGTAATTAAGTTTAAAATAATATAACCAATTCAATAAAAAGTTATTTCATTTTTTTTCGTAATATAATTGAAAGAAGCAACCTCCCTTACCTGTATTCCGGTATTGTTTGTTTCTTGAAATGAGTAATTGTACTAGGTAGATGTTAAGACTGACATTTTTTTTTTTTTCAATTTCTAGGAGCCCATGACATTCGAGTCATCATCATCGTCGTCGATGCCGCCAACATTTCAATCAGATTCGTTGAGTTCCCCCAACAGGCAAGATCACGACAACATGTCTCGATTAGTAGAGCCCATCTTGTTACGATCCATCCTAAAAAAGGCCAGAAGCGACAAGAAAGATGGTTATGAAGCGGAGGGGGAATATCAACGTTTAACCATCTTTCCGTCAAGCGACGAGGATGCCAGCTCATCTTCAAACATCGCCAGCAAGCGCGTAAAATTTGCTACTCCCTTGGAGCAAGTTCGCATAATACCCAATCGAGAGGACGAGCCGTGGCGCGAAGGTTATTTTCAGAAATATAAGTCAAAGAGGCAGTCATTGCGCCGATTCCTGTTCAGTTCGCAGGAAGAGCAAAACGAAGCAGTCAAGAAATTCTGTCAATTGCGAGTTGAAACAGGCGAGAAGAAGTCGTTGTATCCATCACTTTTGGCTCGGCGCAGGGCAGAAGATGCAAGCACGTCTCAGGAGGTGCCACAAAAGAAATTCAAACTCTCTACTCCTTTGTTGAATGGCCCTGCTACCAGAGATCAAGGGGCCGAAAGTGAGAATGACAGCGAGGACATTAAAATGCGATCCATATTGATTCGTCAGCGGGAGGACGACGACGTTACCAGCTCGGGAATGCCCGCCAAACGTGTGCGATTCACTTCCTACGTACAACCTCAACAACTAACGTTTGCAAAGATTGCCAAAAGGGGCGACTCAGACGAGGAGAGCTCTTCGGAGGATTCTGATCAGGAATCTTCAGACGAAGACAATGATGAAACTATCAATTCGATTCTGCTTCCTAAGAAATCGGAACTGCATAAGACGGCAGAAGAAGAACAGCTTACATCCTCAGAGGAAGAGGACGATTCTGAGGAGTCTTCAGGCGAAGATTCAGATGATTCGATTATAATTCCCAAGAAATCTGAGAAGGATAAGGCAGGGGAGGAAGATTTGTCCCAGCCCGATAGTTCCAAAGAGGTTGAGGAGGAGAAGTCTGATGAGGAAGAGGATGACGAAGACTCTGAGGAAGACTCTGAGGAAGATAGCGAAGATGAGAAAGATGGCAGCGAAGACTCCACATCGGACTCTGAAGAAGACATAAATGAAAATTCATCTGACACGGAGCATCTGGAGCAGAAATCGCACGAGCAAGAGGCCTATTCCGAGGGAAGTGAGGAATCAGAAGATGACGACGAGCCAGGAAAACCAGAGTCATTACCCGAGAGTGCGGAATCCAGTGAGGAAATACAGGAAACCCCAGAGGAGCCCATACCTATGGAGGTGTGCGACAATGAGGACGAAGTTGTAATCCCAGAATCAAAGGAAGAAGTCGAGAAAATGGAGGTATTCGAAAACGAAGAAAAAGAACAAAAAGAATTTAATTTGGACATGGCCCCCATTAAGCCAATAGTGACCAATGTGGAGATTATTTCAACTGCTCCCCCAACTAAGGATATGAAGAGTACCCCGACAGCAGGGAAATCGCCGTACGAACTAGAGGGCGATGATATACCCAGTACCTCCGCGGGCAGGACCCACGGTACGGATTCTCCCTTCGATATGGACGACTTCATGTTCCCCATGGGCCAAGCCGCTCCCAACGAACTCAATGTCTCCGATTCCAGTCAGAGCTCATATCTGAACTTCTCGTCATCCGATTTTGGGTTCAACGATGACTTTTTCTTTAACGACGACCATGATGATAATGGTCAGTACGTTACCATCAACTACGATTTGTAATTGAGTAGCTAAACTAGTTACTGTAATATTAATTTTAAAATGTGTTAAACTACCATATCGTTAAGGTCTCCAAGGCCACAAATACCATTAAGAGCTTTTCAACATTTTTATGGATATTAACATTTTATTTGCCTTTTAAATTTGTTAAACTTGTAAAGAAATGTGCTTCAGCATAGTAACTAATTTTAAAAATCTAATTTTAAAACATTATCTTTGAAAAAATCGTTCTGTTGAAATATGGAATTTGCCAAAAGTCATATTTAAGAATACAAATAAACATTAATTTTTAAGAAGAAGTTGTATGTGTGAATTTTAATGTAACATAAATGTTATTATCGCAATTCTCATTGTCGCTTAAAACTATCAATAAAGAAAATCAAAACACATTTGTTACATTTTTAATTTCAATTTCGAAGGTTTAAAAGTTGGGATTTCCATATAACGGTCATTAAAATATAAAATCGTGTAACATAAATCATAAAACTTAAGGTAAGATATGCTTTTTTTAAAATACATTTTTCATAAATGTTAAAAATATTTTAAATACCTTAAATTTCTATACAATTTAATAACTTTATTTATAAAATATTTTTAGCCGACAGTATTTGTTTTGTTTTCAATACATGGTCACACTATTCTTTGGATGTAAATAAAACCACGAGTTCACATTAGGAGGCTGATAGATAAATAAAAATAATGGCAAGGAAACGGAAAATCCCAGTGCGCAAGCACCATGGTATTCGAGATCCCCTCAAGCAGCAGGAAATGCGGGAAAAGAAGTAACACACCTGCGCGGTTCACTCATAAAACGAACTTTATAATCAAAACACCCATTCTATTGCGCAGGCTCTCCAAGGTGACGAACAATCCTCCCGAGAAGACGGACGAACAGCAGGTCTCCTTCAAATTCCGACAGTTCAAGCAGCTGGCCGATGCAACCAAGACGGGCAAGAAGGTTAAGCTGGGCGCCATCGGGAAGGAGGACAAGCCCAAGCCCCAGCAGACTGGATCGAAAAAGAGTAGCAGCGCAGTGGCCACCAAGGAGACCCGGAATATCAAACAGTTCGCCAACGAGACCGATGAGGATTACCTGCGACGTGTGAATCGGATAACCAATGCCTCGGTGCGGGAGGCCCAATACGAGGCCAAGTACGGTGTCAACGTGCTTCGCGATCCCAAGACTGGAGAGATAACAATACAGAAGAGGCCCAAAAATGAGATCGACGAGCTGCTCAAGCAGAAGCAGAAGGAACGGAGAGCCGGGAAAGGCGGTCGCAAGGGCAAGCAGGCGCCCGTGGCCACCATGGATGCGAAAACAAGCAGGGAGCTGATCAAGCGGGCCTTCAAGGAGGCCAAGGAGGAGGTCGACTCCGAAGACGATCAGAATGCACCGCCCACGGAGTACAAACGGGACACATTCGCCTTCGGGGAGATCGTTCATGCTCCGCCATCTCTCAAGACTCTACCCCGCAAAGCTCCACAAAACGAGACAGTTCCTCGACCAGGTCGCAAGTCTAACCTCTTGCTGAAGTCATTGCTGGACACGGCGAAGAGTCAGGATTCCAAGGATGCGGATGCAGAGGGCAGTAGGCGAAGCGGATTCCCCGGAAAGGCGAAAACCACGCCCTTCAAAACTCCCACCAAGGCCCAGATGAAGGGCAAACGCAAGGACCTCCCGGCGGCGACACGTTCCATGCTTGAAACCGAGCGCAACAAGATGGTTCTATTGTACCGTCAGTTGAAGAACAAGACAGCCGCAGATCCTTAAGATACAGATATGACTAAAGACTTTTCAATAGATGGTTTTTTTTTTAGACTTAAATAAAAAATAAATAATACAATAATGCATTTGTTAATTTTAAAACATGTTTAAAATTACTAGATGGCTTTTAAAGTTAAGAAAAATAACTTGGTAATTATCGTTGTAAAAAAATAGGCTTGAACTAGTTGAGAATTCTAGGCGACAAGTTTATAATTTTAGTATTTTTTATAAATTTAAAATCTAAAAAATGAAATTTTTTTTTTGAAAAACAATTTGTAAAGCTTAAAAAGCTGTTAATGCTTTTTTGAAAAAAAAAAACTAGTATTTTGAATTTAAAATATATAGTATGACCATAATGCGTTAGTAAATCGGTTTTTGGTGGGATTTGATTTGAAAACTGCGGTCACACTGCACAAAAACATGAGCTGTTGTTAAATGAGAGCGAATTTTTAGATTTCGGTTTTCAGCGAGCGCGCGTGCCAAATATTACACTCGAATCGTTAGTGCAGAATATAAAATAAAACAGAAGCACAACAGGCCAGGATACTGCTCTCAATGGTGGCATTGCTTTAGTTTGCTCGTCTGACTGATTTATATTTTGTAATATTTTTTTTTTTTTTTGTTATACTATTGATTAAATTTGCTGTGAATACACACACACATACACACTGGCACGCACGCCCTGAGCTCGCACACACAAACAAACAAACAACAACAACAAAAAACGGTTAGAGAGGAAAACAACAACAAAAATTATATCTGGCGCGCAAATACACACAAAAAAAACAGCCAAATACACAAAGTAAAACGGAAAACAACAAACACTACATACATACATAAATTGATAAATTGCTTAGACGCTAAATGAGTCGAAGAATATTGCTGTAGAGCGTGAGTTAGCTGTTCCACCGATTGCAGAAACAATGGGTAAGTAGTGGCCTGGCTGGGTGTGTTATCAGCTGACGAGGTAGCCAGCCGATTACCCCCGTAACATGGATTCACTTGCTCCACCTTGCTTCACCTCCATGCCAATTTCTTTCCCAGACGTTGCTGATAAGGTTCAGACCGCTTCCAGCACCACCACAACCACCACAACCACAGCGGAACCAGTCACGGCGACGCTCACCCTGCGCAATGGGCGACTGAACTATGAGCAAATCGTACAGGATCAGACGGATCAGGCACCGGAGTTGCTGCCACAGGCCAGCCCACAGAAGCAACAGCAGCCGCTGACAATGTCGGCGGACGAGAGAAAGGCCACCAAGAAGTCCCTGGTGATTGTGGTGGCGATATTCGTGGCCAGTGTGGCTACCATGTTCTATGTCTACGCTATATTCCCCGAGCTCAATGAGTAAGTCCGGGACTGGGTTTAATGGATATAAATGGATGATGTGTCCCCAGCGCATTCGTGCACCTGCAAGGTGTGTGCTGTGCTGTGCTGTGCTGGTGAGCTGTTTCGCTTCATTAGCGAGCCAGAGGTGGCGACAGTCGGTGATCTGGAAAATAGTTAGATTCCACGTTGCACATCGTTAGAGTCTAGACTTTGGAGTAATTGCGTTGTAACTGAACAGTAATCTGTATAGGGAGTAGGTTCTCAGCCCTCCTTGGCCCATCCCCCTTATCTTTATCTACGGAATTATGGTTTTATTGAAATAGTTACCTAATGATTTTATTATGATTGCACCCAATGGATTTATGACCCCATAAAAAACAGTTACTGCCAAGGAATTGAGTGTCTTTCCGAGCATAATGCTTCCATTTGAATAGCTAACCAGATTTGGCCGGAAAATAGCAGAGTTCACAGCACTATCTATCTGGTATCTGGTGGATACATTTTTTTGTATCTCAAAGTCACGCCACCTTGAATGTTTACACCTCGACTTCCTCTAATTCCGCTCCGCTTTTTTTCTCTGTTCTCTTCTCTTTTTAGGTCGGAGAAGCAGCATTTGAAAATTCCTCGTGATATCCAAGATGCCAAGATGCTGGCCAAGGTCCTTGATCGCTACAAGGACATGTACTACTTCGAGGTGATGTTCGGCGTGGTCGTCGCCTACGTATTGTATCCTTTTCCAAACAAAAATAACCAAAATCAGTTGAAATATCGGCTACTTGAGTCCGATCCGCATTGATTAGATAAGGGGGGGTTCTAGTGTTACGTTTGGGTCGGTAACCTTGACCCGATTACCAAAAAAATAAGGAAAGAAGTGGGAAACGAGGAAAAGGAGCCAACAGAGAAAACTATTCACGGTCGAACATTGGTTTTTGAATTAATTAAAATGCACGATCGCCGGGCATAAAGTGTGCATATTAATTATGTGGGCGCCCCCCTAGCCGTGGGTGGGAGGAGGATGGCGATAGGAAGCGGGCACCAAGAACGTGCTCTTGCACTCCCCCTCCCACTCACACTACGAAAGCGCGTGGTCACTATCAGTAATACGCCTCCTTGGCACTACTTACACTTTAGGGTGCACCTGCACTAAACTATCTGTTATCTATGCTAGATATTTTTCGCTTTTCTTCTTTTTGTTTTGTTATCAGAGACTTGTGCTTATGATTATCTATGAAATAGTTTCTACCTTTTAAAACCCAGTAATCCCAGTGTTTGGGTTCACCCCAGCGCACTGGCATTAAACATGCTCTCACTTGTATCAGTATCTCTCGCTTGCTCTCAAATCGACTTTGGTCACTCGACGTGTGACGCATTCTTTGTGTTTTGTTTGTTTTTTTCTTTTCGTAAGAAATCAGCTGAGCTGGACACAAATTTTATTTGTTTTTTGTTTTTTTTTTTGCCAATTTCAATTGCGTTTTAGCCCCCCCTCGACCAAGGCGAACAAAAAAAAAAATACGTAACTTTATAGCCACACATGTCTGTGTGTTAATTTTTTTTATTTATTTTTTGTCTCGCAATTATTCAAAGCAGCTGCGATCATTCCGCTCAGCCTTGTGGGGCTCGGAGAGCAAGAGAGCAAGAGAGCGAGAGAGAGCGCCTGGGGAGAGAGTGTTAACCGTTATCGGGCATTTGCACAAGAGGTGGTCCGATGGGTGGCAAGATCCCACAGAAGACAGAACAGAGGAATGCTCGCTGGGATGGGGGTGGTGTCATTGGCAATTAATCGGGTCTATAAATAGCACAGCCCCCTAGCACGCGTTCGCCTAGTACTAGCATCTCTCCTTAATCTAAAGAGTACAGTGGAGACCGTAAGTGTGAGATCTGCAAGGGAGAACCTCATAGGGGGACTCTATTGGCCCAAGACCTCTGTAGTTTACGATTCTGCTTAAGCCACCTTGAACTGGTTACCTTGACCCCCCAACCCCCACTTATAGCCTACAAACATTCGCCATTCCCGGATCGCTGTTCCTGTCGATTCTGCTCGGATTCCTCTACAAGTTCCCCATCGCCCTGTTCCTGATCTGCTTTTGCTCGGCGCTGGGCGCCACGCTCTGCTACACGCTGTCCAATCTGGTGGGACGCCGTCTCATCCGACACTTCTGGCCGAAGAAGACCAGCGAATGGTCGAAGCACGTCGAGGAGTACCGGGACAGTCTATTCAACTATATGCTATTCCTGCGGATGACACCGATCCTGCCCAACTGGTTCATCAATCTGGCGTCGCCGGTGATCGGAGTACCGTTGCACATATTCGCCCTGGGCACCTTTTGCGGTGTGGCACCGCCCTCGGTGATCGCCATCCAGGCGGGCAAGACGCTCCAGAAGATGACCAGCTCCAGTGAGGCGTTCTCCTGGACCTCGATGGGTGTCCTGATGTTCTGCGCCTGCGCCTCGCTCCTACCCGGCCTGCTCAAGAACCGGTTCAAGCATAAGAAGGAAGCGTAAGCCGTTAACCGCAGACACATAGGACCGATAGACAAAAAAAAAAAAAAAAAAATCGGGAATCCCTCGCCGGATGATCCCGCCAAAAAAACGCTATTCCCCAAACTGAAACCAAAACAACCAGATAAATCATAACTGTAATTTATAGAAACCAAGAGATAAACGAAAATTACCTAAAACCGAAACGAAAAAAAAGATGGTGCGTCTGTTTTTTAATTTAAAAACGCCACGACGCCAGCCACTTCCTCCTATCCTACTATACCCCTCGGAAGTTACGAAACAATTTTTTAGCCGTCGGGTCTTGATCCAATATTTTTAAGAGAAAGAAAAACACTTGTGTTTTGTATCTTATTATTACATGATTAATGTTCTTTTTTCGAAAAATATTCTTACGAAACGAAGAAACTTTTGCATCATATATTTCCATCAATTGTTCTTAAGTTAGTGAATTTTTGTTTAGTGCTATTGCAGTATTTACTAGAAAAGTTCTCGTGTAAGTAAATCAAATTAGCAGAAATCCATTGAATATTATACGCAGCCTAGTATGGTATAATGGCATTATCTTGTCCACAAGTCTGTATGTGCAAGTAAATGTTTGAAGACAAATTAGAAGGCACTTGTGTTTTTATTTCAGTGGAATGGGCCAAGAATCAGGTTGATTCGAAGGAATATAACAAAAAGTATTGTGTCTGAAATCTATTTATTTTTCTATAGTTTTTTTTTTTTATCATTTTTTGAAAAAACAAACTCAAAAACCATATTTTTCAACCTTATAACGTTATTTTATTTTTCTTATATCTATATGAGCCCAAAAACTGGCTAATATTATTTCAAATTTGCCTAAAAATATGCAAGACTTTATACGAAAAACAATTATTATTATTAGACCTCGGAATTTGCATATTTTTAACGGATTAAGTTATTTGAATTCTGAAAACATTAAAATTCATTTCCACGAATAGAAAGTTAAAAATATGCAAAGGCTATAAAAAAATATGATATGATTGTTAATATCAAAATATTTGATAAAAGCTATTCAAGGAGATGTAATAGATTAATATTTGATTGATTATTATTAATAGTTATTTTTATTTTAAGTAATTTGTGTTCCAATAGACAATCATACTTTTTTCTAGAGAACTATTTTGAGGCGTTTATCACCAAAAAACATTTTATTTAAAACCATTTTATGAAAAGCTTCTTTCAATATCATAAGATGTAGTTGGAGCCTATTTATATTTAATTATATTTTTATTTTGCACATAATTTGCATTAATTCAGAGAAATCAGCTTTAAAATTTCAAACGCCATTGATTTTTGAAATTATCTGAAAGTCTGGAGTTCTGTTTAAAACAGCATCAAATTTTTAATTCAGCTCCCTACCGAAATCACCAGAAACGATCTTTACCCTTGGAAGGCCCCTCGCTTCCTAGGAAGTTATTATTTTTTAGCAATATTATTAAAATTCGATTTTATAATTAAAAAACCCCGATATAACTGAGGTTTGCTGAGGATTCATGAGCTCTTTTGGGCTTAGTGTATTAAGATCCTCTGCAATTCCTTCATTATCATTATCCCTATTTAAAATTCTAATATTTAATATTAAATAATATTAAATTTTGCATCGAATGGATCAAAAATAATAAATCATTCCAATTCCGAGGCCTACTTACATGTCTACAGAGGTGATACCCGGTACTTAGTAGATTCTAGAGACTGTATGATACCCGGTACTTGCTTGGTTTCTTTGCAAAAGTAAGCCTTTAAACTTTGAGTAGATTATTATTATTTTTTCTATCAAAAAAACCTATAATCTGATCTGATAACCTCAATATTTATTTTATAAACTCCTCCCACTCCTCCATTTAATTATTATTTAAATAAATACTAAAGCGATAATCAAATTCCAATTCGCAATTCAAGACGAAAGCCATTAGGCCGGGAGGCAAAGCAAAAACGAACAAAGAATTCCAGCCATTGACTGCTTAGCCTATAGATCATATATGTATATACTTTACACGATTTCCTGCCAATGGGAGACAGTGCAGCTAGGCTATACATAGCTTGCAGGGTAATTGAAAACCTTCAAAACAAACATGTCGTATGGAGGAGGCTCAACTGTACCAACTGAACTCTAGACACACTCGACACAGTCATATTTAAATACTTTATTATCAATCAGGTTACTGTTTACATTAAACTACACTCGTCGTGAGGGCTTGAGCGCGGAATGGAATACAAAAATATGTTATTGTTATAGTTTCTCGATACATCAGCAGAAGGCTAAACATTTCATTGCCTATGGCTAGACCAGCTTGGGCAGACCGGCCGCGATCGCGCTCTCGATGCCGCAGTGATCCTCGCCACGCAGAATGCGGAAGAATCCCTTGTCGCCCCAGTCGTCGTTCCACGAGTTGGCAATCAGCCAGTAGGGCACCTCCTCCTTGCCCCACACGCCCCAGCCCAGGATGCGGATGGCATGGCCGCCCAGTTCCTTGCCATGCTCGTGCTGGTACACGCCGCTCTTGTACAGGATCAGATCCTCGTAGACAGTGAAGGCCCCCTCCACGGGTCCGTTCGTCATGATCTCCTCCTGGATTTCGCGGACATTGCGTCGCACCGAGTAGGACTTGGAGCCGAAGTGCTTGTCCTTGGAGTACTCCACATTGTAGCCGGCCTCGCACTGGTGCTGGCACTTGGGCGTCTTGCTGTCGTGGTTGCACGGGGCACGGGTGCCGTTCACGTGGTGCTCGCAGGGCGCAATCTCGTACGGACGGCAACCCTTTTGAATAAAATTTCAAATTATTTAATTCATTTTTCAGAACAATAATCAGCTTAAAGTATGATTCACTACATAAGTGGTATGAGTGGAACGAAAAAGGGGGCGTTTGCATATAATTCTTCTGATAAAAAACGAATTGAAATAACTGACCGTTTTGGAGCCATAGCGTCCTCCGCTGACAATGCCCTTGCGGGTCCAATAGCTCCAGGCGGCGCCGGGGAAGCCACCGTTGCAGCCAAAGCCGCAGGTGTGGCAGCAGGACACCAGATCGTCGGCCGAGAATCGGAAGTTGACATTGCCGTTCGAGTGGATGCACACCTGGAAAATGAAAACAACGAAAATTGCGAAACTTTAGCGAACGAAACAAAGGGGAAACAGCTCGAAACGAGAGTCAAACAAAAGGCTAACTACGAAATCGATAAGATAAGGGTTAAAGTATAGACATAAACGATAAACGAACAAAGTGAAAAAATAAAAAATATCGGAACTTAAAGAATATATACAAGAGAAGGCTTAAAATATTATTTTAATGCTAGTCTTTGCTCCTTGATGGGATGGGAAATGTTTTCCAAAAAGAATATCTATTCGAAAGTCTTGTTATTGTTTTCTAAGCTAAAATATATGAAAATAACTTGGATTAGAGGGAGATAGTCGGTGAACTGCTGATAAAAATATTTATTTAATGACCCATTCTACAAGCTTACCCGATCGGACATGGCTTCCACGGCGCCGAAGGCCCAGCAAGAGCCGCAGGATCCCTGGTCGCGGATCTCGTTGATGGTGGGGCAGTTGGGCCACTTCTCCCTGGCATCAAACTCCTTGGGGATGTCATCGACTTTCTGGTAGAGATAGCCGAGGACTTCCTGCTTGTCCGGCAAAGCGAACTTGTAGGCATCCGGATGGACGCCCATCAGGCCACGGATGTACTCCTCCGACACGCTTTCGTCAAAATTACGTCCAGCCTGGTTCAAAACAAAGAGAATATCATTAATTTTGATTTTTTTTTTAGTAATTTAACGACATCTATTAACCCCCTTTCTGAGAACTTCTACGCCTTCTACGCCCATGGCCACCCCACTGGTCGCCTCACCTGCCATGTTTTTGTCTTGGTTTTGACCAACTCAATAAATTCGTTGGACAGCATGGAGATTTTCTTCTCCTCGCAGGAGCCCATGGCCAGAAGGCAGGCCACGGTGGCCACCAACAGCAGTTTCATCTTTCCTCTGTCTTTTTTTCACAAAAAATTATAAAACGCTGACAATGCAAAATCACAAATAACGCACTTGGCGGAAAAAAAAATGGTGGAAATGACGCGTCGGCTGTCGGCGGAGGGACTATTGTTTTGTGTATTTATTGCTTTTCCGACGTAGCCGTCCGTCGTTGTTTTCGTACTGCGGGAAAATCGGTCCCAGAACGTTCTTTTGTCTGGTGTTCCTCTATTGTTGTTTTTGTTTGCGTTTGTTCAAAGCCCGTATGATTAGTGGCCATTGACTAGGGGTGGAAAAGGCTCGATAGACCTATCGATATGATAAATCGATTATCGATTTATTTAAAACGATTTTATTCGTGGCGATATTCCGCGTAACAATCGAAAGTCTGTTGGCCAAGATATAGTCTTTTGGGGCATATTTATGTTTTCCATGGCTTTCTCCATATGGTTGCCCACAGAAATATTGTTAAAAAATCGAAAAAAATTTGTTTTCAGGTTTTTAATCTAGAATTATAAAGAATTAAGCCACAAATCTTTTAAGGTATTCCGCTCAAAAATCGGATGGATATTGGCCAAGATATGGCTATCGCTTGGGGCTATATTGTGCTTCCTTCGGGTTTCCCAAAAAAAAAGTGAAAAAAAATCGTTAAAAAAATGATATCAGGGTTTTGATGTAGAATTATGTAGCCACAAATCTTTTAAGGTATTCCGCTCAAGAATCGACAAGATAATGTCCAAGATATGGCTATCCTTTGGGGCCATTTTATGCTTCCTTTGGGTTTCCCAACTTTTCTAGGGGTCTCCCCAAAGAAAATGGAAAAAATCGAAACAAAAATTGATATCCGGGTTTCGATGTAGGATTATGGAGAATTAAGCCACGAATCTTTTAAGGTATTCCGCTCAAGAATCAGATAGATATTGACCAAGATATAACTTTTTGGAAAAGTCCTTTAAAGCTCCCGGGAATAGCTATTTTTTGTACCCTTTTTCCCAACCAGGTAGCAGGTGATTTTTCAAATATATAAACATTTCGGTCATCCAGTAAGCCGGAGGCCAGTTCCGTTCCGGAAAACAGGGGGCGGAAACCATCTACCGAGTGTGGCACACCACATGTAAGCCATTAAAATGTAATAACAATAACCAATGACCGAAAACAATGTGCCGCGAATTATCGCCCACTCCGTGTCTTGGGGCACGAACACAGCAGCGGCGAGAAAATAGTTCTGGTCGTTAAATTAAAAACAAAAAAAAAAACCTAACAAATTAATGCAGACAAACAATGGAAATCTAAAATGTGCGAACAAGTATGTATAGTCTTCTAACCCATACAAACTGAAAAATTTTCCCCAATTATGTGGCCAAAAATTCAAACAAAAGGGAGAGCTTTGATAGGAAAGTCAATTTTCTGAAAATGTTTGGGAAATCGAAACAATTTTGAAGACTTTTAGGTAAATAAATACTTGTTGGTTTCTAATAATAAAGTATAGTTTTTATTAAATATTGATTTAAAAGCTTCTTTAAATTGGAAATTTTTAAAAAATCATTAAGATATATTTTCTAAACTTATTTGATTGAATAAGTCTCAAAAATTCTTACAAATTTAATTCAAAAATTGAATTTTAGACTCTGGTTTCGTCCATACTTTAAATTGCTTTGGAATATATTTTGAAAATATTTTTCTTCCGGTGCAGGGAAATGGAATTTGCGAAACACTGAACGCACAATAAAATTCTCACGTATTTAGCATTTGATTTCGCAGACTCGATTCGAAGATCGGAGATCGTTTCCTTTCTTTGATTGCCGTCTAATAATAAAGTCCGATTTCCTGTTTATATTTTTTATAATACATTTATTTACGCGATACAGTAGCGAGGCCATCCCATTCCATGCCGGCCAACCCCTCAGCCCTTCCGATCGGATCGGAACCTATTATGTTTTTTACATTTTATTTTTATTTCTATATCTATGGCATGGCTAGATCGGTGGTACCGACTGTATGGGATGTTCGGGGCTTGGAGGTGTGTCCGGACACTATGCCCGGACTACTGTCTGTGCTGTCACTTTGCGCCTCCACCAGCTTCACGTGGGATATGGTCTGACCGAAGAGCTTCTGCCGGATGCTGGGCCTCTTGTTGCCGATACTGCGATGGACTCCGATATCCGGATGGTTCTGGTGGTGACGCTGCCGCTGGTCCGGATGATCCTTCTCCGGATGGCGGTCCTTGTGCCGATGGCGTCGCTGCTTCCGGCGGTGATCTCCGTTGGGAAGCAGCTCGTTCACATAGTGCAGTGTGCTCATGGGGCTGACACTGCCACTCAATTGCTCCGTGGATGCTGTGCGGGAGTGACTACTGCCGGAGTGTCCGCTGCCGGAGTGGCCACTTGCTGCCTTATTGGCATGCCGGGCATGCTTCTCCTCCAGCTCCGTCTTGTTCTTCAGAGTCACTTCCTCAATGTGACGCTCCTGGGCAAGGGAAATACGATCTCTGAGTTAAAACCATCAAGGGATTATGGGGCTTTAAAGAACTTACAAACATAGCTCTTCTGTGTTTGTCCCTTTTGGCCAGGACCACCACCCAGGCCCCATAGGAGAGCATAATCCCCGCCGGCACCAGGACGCCCGCCAAGGAGTTCTCCGTTTTCCTAACGCAGGCATGATAAACGGCTAGGAAGAGGACTGTGAAGAGAGATAATATTAAATAATTAAATAATTATGTTTTTAGTTTAGGTTTATTCAAGAAAAGGTCTGAGGACTAAGCTACCCTCCATATGTTGGTCCTTCGAGCCAACTTTAAAGAGTTCTGTTGGGTTTTCTTGGTTCAAGAAGTTCCTTAATTATTAAAAGCCTATGATAGATGATCTTTCTTTAATTGTCTTATCCAGGAATTCTAAACAAAAAAGCTTAGGAATTCCCACCACAGAAGTACAGGAAATTGTTTGGTTGCCATCTGCTTTTCAGATGAAACAAGTTCTAGTATTGTTACTATTATATTTTATAATTTTTATTTACCTAGAAAACAGACAATGACGGCAACCAGGCGTCCGTTGGCTTTTCGTTCCTCCTGAAATGCAAAAAATTAAAAAAAAAAAAAAGAAAAGGACAAATTAATTAGGAATTGTGACATTAACTGAGTCATGTCGATGTCTAGGTGCAATTCGCTCAAGTCTCAGGGCTGTTGGTTTTTCTCTCCTATTTTGTTTTTCGAATGTGATGCCATAAAAACTTTGTTTACAAATCCCGCGTTTTCCATATAGACGATAAAACCCATGAGAAATACATATCCTACAGTAGACCTCAGACTAAATCCACTAGACAGGCGAATAAAAGAGAAAGGCAACCCCATTTTAATTCTTAGAAATGCGTTTCACTTCGATTTTATTGATTTATTGCATTCCACTGGATCGAATAGATAAACATGGAACCACTTTAAGTGAAATTCCGAAAGGGAATTTCCAGAATCTTCAATAATTCTAAAATATGCTGGCTAAATATTTCTAAACAATCAATTTCAAATCATTGGATCTCCATTTATTTTTCTGGTACTCCATAAATCTTAGCGATTTTTGAATGCTTTTGGATTTTAAAAAAAATTGTTAAGGAATTTGATTGGAATTTTTAGAAATAATGTATTCTAGTCTAGTATTTCTAGCATTAAAGATTTATGGTTTTCTTATAGTTCAAAATTTTTATTAAATCAAACCAACAGATGTTAAGACATTTTTGGATTTAATATTTGTTTAATTAAATGTAATTAACAAGGAAAATAAAAAACAAAACTCTTTGAAAAATAAACTTTTAATTAAACTCTTTTATTCAGATATTTTATAATAATATTTAAAATCCATTGGAATATCCACTGTATTTGTAAAAGATCTAAAGCTTTTGGGATTTAATTTCTGACATATTTTCGAACTTCTGGTAATGACGGCGTCGGAATCGATGGCGTCGTACGACCACGGCTGCAAAATTACGGACGGAGTCCGTAGGAGCCGGAATGACGTGCCCGTAAATCAACTCAAGGTGCTTCTGATGACTCAAGCCACAAAAACAGAAGGTATGATCTCCAAAATCAAACAAGCACATGTTGAAATGCATTTCCAAATAATGAAAGTAGTACGACGAATTTTTAGAGTGTTTATTTTTCAAAAAAAAACCATAAGGAAATGGTTTTCAAAAAATTCAAATATAATTTTTTTTTTTGAATTAGATGTCTATTTTTTGGTACCTAGATGAAATGGAAATGTACAGGGTTTTAAATCAAGACACCTCCCAAGTTATTTGAAAATCACAATAAATTGCGTTTTAATTTAAAGAATATTAAGAATTCACTTTTTATTTAAGAAATGGAATGGTTCTGGGAGTTTTTCTTTAAAATTGAAGACATTTGTTTCTAAAACTGTGTCTAGAACTTAAGACTTAAGTCTTAAAAAAAGATAATTCTTTAAATCAATTTCAAAAATATATCTAACACATTTTCGAAGCTTTCAGATTTCAATATTGTCACAGTCAGTCCAAATCCACTGAAAAAAAAATACGATTCACTGAGCTGAAGAAACTCACTCGCGATTTGAGGTCCAGGATCTCGTTTAGATTCTCCTGGATGATCTCCTCCTCGGACATCGATGTGATGCTCTTCCTGGCCACCATCGAGGTCAGTCCGTCCGGGGACTTTGGGACCGGTGCCCCGGATGTGGCCGGCTTACTGATCCCAGTGGGATTACGCGATACCGTTATTCGTGGCACGGTCATCGGTGATTTGGGTTCCGGGGGGAAACGTTTCGGGACGGAAGCGGCCATTAGGAAGTGATTTGAGACGAGTTCGATTCCGGCCAAAGAAACGTTTCAAAAATTTTTTTTTGCGAATTGAAAAAAAAAAAAATCACTTTCGAAAATGGAATGGTGTTGGATATTGTGACGAGCCAGCGATCAGGGATCGAATGAGGAGCGAAATGGTAACAGTGTGTTTATCGTTTGGGCTTCGTGCGGACTTTTCTGTGGCCGAGAGCATTTGTTGTTAAGTATTCGGGAGAAAATAATTGAAATCCAAAAACAATACAACGGAGCGACGCATTGTTTATTTACACTGCAGTAAATATTTCGTGGATCATCTGGGTGATTTTTTGTTTGTGCGCCAAGTTCATATATCGGTTTGCATATTTTCCACACACACACTGACAGAAATAGTACAGATTGTATATTTTTATGCAAAAACTCCTTCATCTAATTTCTCACCAAAAATGCCAAGCTCTATATATTTTGGGAAAAGCAATCGGGGGGATTGGCACTTTCAAAATAAAAGCCAAAATTTGTTCGATCTAGTAGCTGTTGACAGATTTTGTTCAGTTTCGTAGGACTGTCACAGTATCAGAATCGTTAGTTCATTTGAATCTGGCTTCCTGTTAACATCACTTCGCTCTCCAAAACAAATATAAAAAAAATCAAATATTATTATAAATCTGGCTTTGTGTTTAAATCTATAAAAAAGTGTTTCTGCTCTTTAAAAAAGCGAAAAAAATTGTTTCTAATATTGTGTTTTAAAAAGTTAATTAAATTTTGTTGTTGTGTTTTTGGCGTTTGGCGATTTATTGTATTTAAGCATTTGGTTTTAAATACTATCTATATTCCATATATAAACTTTAACAAACCCTCCGTTTTTTTTAAACTTTGGTAAGTAAAAACGCACATAACAGCTATTAAGGAATATTTAAAATTCAAATTTCCAAAAGTTATCGATAGTTGATATCCTTTGTGAGATTTAAATAGTCCTTCACTAAGCGCGAAGATGTGGTCACACTACCTGCCCGCGTCATTTTGCTTGGCGTTTTAGCGTCTGTGTCGGTATTTGAATTAAACGACGCGCTGTGCAAGATTTCGCCCAATGTTCCGTTTCGCATTTGTCTCAGTATCTAGTTATCCGCGTATCGGTTTAGTTCAAGTGTCAAAATCATTAGTTTAAGTCGTTATAGTTGGCGTCGCCGCTTGCATTTTTGTTTTCTTTTTTTTTTCGTTCGTCTGCTATCCTGGCTTGCAATTATTATTTTTTTTTGCAATTTCCATTGCCATTGCCAACAAATACAGTTATAATTTAGACACAAACACACGCAGGGTGAAGCGAAAGCGTGCCGCGATATTGGTGAAGACTGAGACTTGCAGTTGAGTTTGCATTTTCCGAAAGAATTCCGTCCCCCACATCTTTTCCCGCCGATCCTTGACTCGTACATTCCTTTGCTTCGTCATGGACTTGCGTACCTGGAAGAAGGTTCTCCTGCAATGGGTAAGGAGCTAGGTAATCCTGTAAAGTCGTAGATATATGGTTAATGCCCGACAGGTCAAGGAGTGCAGCTTCATCGAGAGCAACTACATCACTCTGGAGCAGACCGACATAGAGGGCTTCTTCACCGTCTACGTACAACAGGCCGAGGCCGAGACCGAAGTGGCCCAGGCCCTGCAGTCCCAGCTGGAGCATCCAACCCAATCCCCCGGCGGACGCACCACCCGACGACCCACTGCCCTTCAAGCCTTCATCAAAGGTGAGTAAAGGAATACCCTTCTAGCACTAGCATACTACTCTGTTTCGTTCTGCAGAACTCTACCCAGAATTCACACTACATTTGGACAACTTTGGTCATCTGGTTGGCTCCGATTATCTGTATGTCTACACCCTGCTGCTCCACTACACCTGCGTGAAGCGCCCCAGCGAATTCTTCCACTCGATCTGCAAGAAACTATCCGATGCGACACAGACCTGTGTCGCCTCGTTTTTTCAGCAAACGATGGATAGGCCACAACTAACCCGAGAATGTTTGCGACAAGCGATAGCTAACGTAGCTTGTGTGACACGAACGACAACGAACTCCTCGGAAGTGCCAGGCGGTGGAGGGAATCCGGGCAGCACACCACGGGCACGACCCCGTCGGTCCACACCAAACTCGCTGAGTCCCGACAGCGATGGCAGCGATGACAACGGCAGCAGTCTGGGTGATGACATACACGCCGATGATGACCCGCACACAGAAGCGGCAGTGGGTCAAATATTGTCGGGATCGTCCACGGTGGACTCGAGCCCCGGCCCGCCAGCCAGTACTCCTCTGCATCGGGACCCGAAACGGGAGCAGAAGAGGCTGCGCGAACGGGCCCAGGCCCTGGCAACGGGCAGCAGCGATGGTGCGGATATGCAGGCTCCGCCCACGCCCAAAACAGAGCTCCTGGAGCAAAGGAATAAGGAACTGCTGGGACTACGTGCCCTGCTAGAAACGGAAAGGTACGAGAAGAATGTGCTCGAGGAGCAGATCATGGAGAACGAGCATCTCATCAACTCATTAACCAAAGGTAGGAAGAGAAAAGGAGACATCCTTGTCCTAAATTCATGGGATTTTCCATTTCCGCAGAGAACAAGGTGAAGAAGATCCAGCTGGCCAAGCTGAAGGCCGACCGGAACGATGAGGAGGACGGGGATATGCGCAACTATGTCCCGAATGAGTTTGATCATGTAGGTAGAAGCCGGCCACCGCCATATGGCGTGCCAGCACAGGTAGATGGAGTCATAAACCGATCCGATTTCCTACCTGAATTTCAGCTGAAACGGAGTCTGATGAAGGAGATCACCCAGAAGGAGGCCCTAATTGCGGAGACGTCGGATAAGCTGCAGGATTTGCGAACCGAGAAGGCCGATGTGGACATCAAGGTAGGCTCACAACTAAGGTCGCGGTTGATTATTAATCCTGGCCTCATTATAATTAGCTGAAAATGGCATCCGAGCAAGTGGTGGTGTGCATGGACAGGATCCGGGAACTGGAGCTGCGGGCGGAGGAGGCCAACCAGCTGCTGGCCGCGAAGATCATCACGATCGGTGCCATGGAGCGCGACAAGCTGGAGCTGGAGCAGTGTCTGCAGGAGGCGCGTGAGGAGCTCCACAATCGCCGTGAAGTCCTCAACGCCTCCTCGGATCTGCTGGACTGCTCCTTGTCGCCCAACACGACGCCGGAGAACCTGGCTAGCTCCGTCATCGACAAGCAGCTGCGGGAGCGGGAGCTGGAGAATGCCGAGCTGATGGACGAGATCCAAAAGATGCGTAAGACCCTCCAGAAGCTAAGCGAAGATGTGGAGGCTACCCTGAAGCAGTTCTCCCTCCCGGAGAATCGCCCCGACGATGGCTCCTTGGCCTCCCGCATCCGAAGCGCTTTTGGTATCATGGAGACCGGCTATGAAGAGGAGCTGGCAAGGACCAAGGACATGCAGGAGCGGATGGAGGCGCAGAGCAAGATTCATCAGAAGCTATTCGACAGCAACCAGGCGCTGTCTCTTCTCCTCGACGGCCAGAAGGCGGAAATAGGGAAGCTGAAGGGCCAGAACTCCGACTTGGAGAGGGCTTCTGCGGAAATGGTCCAGAAATACGAGAAGGAGCTGCAGGCCGTCAAGGAGCAGTGCGAGAGAGAGGTGCAGGAGCAGAAGCACTGCCACGAGGCCATCCTGCGGCACGACAAGGAGCTGAGGGAGAAGCTGGCGGAAGCGGACGACCACCTCGAGAAGATGAAGCAGCAGCTGGTGGAGAAGGAGGAGCAGTTCGCCCAGCTGGGCAGGAACCTGAAAGTGATTTGCGAGAAGAACAAGGACCTGGAGAGTCGGGCCGCCCGCCTGCACAACCAACAGGAGCTGGTGCGCGCCAAGTACGTGCAGTGCCAGCAGCAACTGGTGGCCAAGACCACAGACATCAGCCAGCTGGCCGACAACCTCGACACTGCCGACTGGGACAGTACTCTGGCCCGCATCGACGAAGTGATCGAGGCCAGGAATCGCTTGATAGCGGAGAACAGTGCCCTCCAGTCGGAGCTTCTTCATAGCCGGGAGCGCATCCAAAATGGAGAGCAGCGCGTGAGCCACTTGGAGGAGGTGGAGCGTAGCCTGCAGGCGGAGAACGCCGCTCTCAAGGAGCAGCACACCGTTCTAAACGAGATGCACACCACCCTGAACATGGAGCACGACGCCATGACCAAGGAGCTAGCCGACCTGAAGGAGGAGCTGCAGGAGGCCAACGAACGATATGCGACGATGCGTCAGCGCAACCACGACTTCATCAACCAGGTCAACGAAGATCTCACCAGGCGGGAGCAAGCCCTGAAGCAGGACTTCCGCGACCAGGAGGAGCAGATGGCCAAGCGCCTTCGTCAGGCCTTCCAGCGGGCGGACGACTTCTTGCATCGCATCACGGACCTGGTGACCGTCGACTTGCCGCCCCGCACCGACCGCTCCACGTTGGACTCGCTGGCTGCCGAGGAGGAGGCCTGGAGCTCGGACCTGGCCCAGGCCGAGAGCCTGCTGACGGCGGAGATCTGCGAGCGCTCCAAACAGCTGGCCGATCTACGAACGGAGACGGATCAGTTGGCGCGGGACCAGGAGCAGCGGATGGAGGTAATCAGTTCGCTGAACCACTGCATCGAGGAGCTGCGCTCCTCCCTGGAGATCAAGCAGCGGGAAGTGGCCGAGGCACAGGGCCAGCTGGCCACTGCCGTTATGACGGATGAGGACTCGCTGGCGGCTCTGAAGGCGCGCCTGGACCTGGACTCGTCGGACGATGTGATCGGCAACTGCCTGATCCACATCCAGCAGATGGACGACAGCCGTCAGGTCCTGGTGGCGGACAACGAGCGCCTGACCCGGACGAGGCACAAGCTGGAGGAGGAAGTGCAGCAGTTGCTCGACCAGATCGCCGCCGACCAGTCCGCCCACATAATGAAGCGCCTGCACGACTCCATCGAGATCCTGGAGCAGCAGAACGAGAAGCTCAGCACCGACTACGCCAAGCTGCAGCTCCTTCACTCCAAAATGGAGCACAACCTCACCCAGGCCCACCTGAAGCTGAAGAGCGTGGAGAGCAGTATGCTGGACGGCAAGGCTTTGGTGGCTCAGCTGGAGGAATCCATTAGGCTGAAGGATCTGCAGATCACCGAGCTGGAGAAGCAGCTGAAGGACATGGCCATTGAGGTCAAGATTAGGGAGGCCAAGAACGTCAAGATGGAGGAGCTGTATGTCATGAAGATGAAGACCGTGAAGGACGACCTGCAGGAGCAGTTGATGGAGAAGGTGAACACGCTGGAGGAGCACCACAAGATCAAGATGAAGGGTGCTACCCTGGAGCTGGAGATTCAGCTTAAGGAGCTGGAGGTTCAGCTGGCGGAGCAGCTAGGGAAGCTGTCTGAGAAGAATCGGAAGCTATCCGAGCAGGAACAGAAGCTATCCGAGCAGGAACAGAAGATATCCCAGCAGGAACAGAAGCTATCCGAGCAGGAAACTAACCTATCCGAGCAGGAACAGAAGCTATCCCAGCAGGAGAAGAAAATCTCGGAGCAGGAAGCAAAGATGTCGCATCAGGAGGAGCAGCTCACCCGCAAGGAGGCGAAGAATCTCGAAGAGCTGAAGACCGTGAAGGCCGACTGTGCCGGGTCGCTCCACAAGCTGGAGAAGGAGCACTGGAAGCAGGTGCAGGGCCTGCAGGAGGAGCTGGCCGAGACGAATCGCGAGATGTGCAAACAGATGTCGGATCATACCCAGGAGATGCGGCAGCTCCAGCAGAAGGCTGTGGACGTTCATCGGCTGGAGGAGCTGAAGACCACCAATGCCGAGTTGGTCGCCAAACGGAAGGACATGGAGGCGCAGCTGAAGCAGCTGGAGGAGGAGATGAGCCGGGAGAAGCAGCTGGCTCAGCAGGAGATCGACCTGCTGAAGGCAAGGGTGCAGGAGTCCGAGGAACAAATCGATGCTCTGGTGGTGGACCTGGAGCAGTCGAAGCGCCTGGCCAGGGAGGAGAGCAAGAAGCTGGCCCAGGAACTCCAGAAGCAGGCCGAGGCCCTTGAGGAAGCCACCAACCAGGCCAAGCAGGCCCAGGAAGAGCTAGCGATGGTCAAGCTGGAACAAGGAGCCAAGGAGGAGCTGGGCGGTCTGAAGGAGGAGCTCGACGGGCTGCGAACGGAGCTGGAGAAGGCGCAGGAGGCGAAGGACGCTGAAAGACTGGAAATCGAGGCTCTTAAGGAGGCCCTGGCCCAAGTCAAGGATCAGGCCAAGGAGGAGATCGCCAAGCAGGCTCAGGTCCAGAGCCATGTCGTGGTCGCCAAGAACCGGGAGCACCATCAGGCAAAGCGGGAGATCGGCAAGCTGGCCAAGCAGCTGAGCCTAGCTCACAGCCGGCTGGAGGAGGCGAGGAGCCAGGAGCAGGAGAAGATCGCCGCCCTCAAGCAGGAACTGGCCGAAGCCCAGGAGGCGACCAAGGAGAAGATCGAGGAGCTCCGGGAGCAGGACACCATGAGCGAGGAGCACCAGAAGGCGCTGCGAGAGATCGAGGTCCTCAAGGAGAAACTGTCCCACGCCCAGACCGAAATGGAGGAGCAAGTGAGGGCGCTAACTGAGGCCAGGAAGCACGAGGAGCAGAAGTTCCTGGACGAGAAGAAGCGACTGGAGCAGGAACTGGCCAATGCCGAGGAGCTGGTCAGGAAGGCGGAGAACACCACCCACCAGGAGCAACAGCTAGCCCAGGAACAGATCCGGCAGCTAAAGGAGCAGCTGTGCGCCGCCCAGAAGGAGACGGAGGAGGCCAAGGGCCTGGAGGAGATCAAGCGGCTGAGCGAGCAGCTGAAGGACGCCCAGCAGAGTGTCCAGGAGCAGATGAAGCTGGTGGCGGAGACGCAGAGCCAGGCCGAGCAGCTGGCCAAGGCGGCCAGCGAGAACTTCGAGGAGCAGCTGCGCCTCGAGAACCGGAAGCTGGAGGAGGAGCGTCTGAACTCCAGCCAGCTGCGCGGCGATCTGCGCAAGCAGGAGGCCAGAAAGCACGAGGAGCAGAAGTTCTTGGAGGAGATGGAGCGACTGGAGCAGGAACTGGCCAATGCCGAGGAGCTGATCAGGAAGGCGGAGAACACCACCCACCAGGAGCAACAGCTAGCCCAGGAACAGATCCGGCAGCTGAAGGAGCAGCTTTGCGCCGCCCAGAAGGAGACGGAGGAGGCCAAGGGCCTGGAGGAGATCAAGCGGCTGAGCGGGCAGCTGAAGGACGCCCAGCAGAGTGTCCAGGAGCAGATGAAGCTGGTGGCGGAGACGCAGAGCCAGGCCGAGCAGCTGACCGAGGCCAGGAAGCACGAGGAGCAGAAGTTCCTGGAAGAGAAGGAGCGACTGGAGCAGGAACTGGCCAATGCCGAGGAGCTGGTCAGGAAGGCGGAGAACACCACCCACCAGGAGCAACAGCTAGCCCAGGAACAGATCCGGCAGCTGAAGGAGCAGCTTTGCGCCGCCCAGAAGGAGACGGAGGAGGCCAAGGGCCTGGAGGAGATCAAGCGGCTGAGCGGGCAGCTGAAGGACGCCCAGCAGAGTGTCCAGGAGCAGATGAAGCTGGTGGCGGAGACGCAGAGCCAGGCCGAGCAGCTGGCCAAGGCGGCCAGCGAGAACTTCGAGGAGCAGCTGCGCCTCGAGAACCGGAAGCTGGAGGAGGAGCGTCTGAACTCCAGCCAGCTGCGCGCCGATCTGCGCAAGCAGGAGCAGGAGCTGCGCCGCCTCCGGACCCAGCTCACTGTGCAGACGACGCGCGTCGAGCAGGACACTGTCGCCCTGGACGAGTCGCGGGCGGAGGCCAAGCGGTTGCAGGAGGAGCTTATCCGGGCGAAGGCCGGCCAGGAGGAGCAGGCGGCGATGGTCGAGATGTTGAGGCGCGAGAAGGAGGCGGTGTTGCGAGACATTCACTTGGTTAAGGAGAGAACCCAAGTGGCGGATCGCGAACATCAAGTGGCGGTGGCCACACTTGAGGATGAGCTGGAGACACTTGAGAAGCTTCGCGTCCAGGCCGAGATCGAGCGATCCGCCGCCCACGAACGGATCACCAAGCTGGAGGCCATGCGCAACTCCCAGGAGCGCGAGATGCGCGACCTCAACGCCCAGCTGGCGGATGCCGAGCAGGAGAAGGTGCGCCTAAGCCTGGAGATCGGTGGCCTCAACTCGGAGATCGGCCAGTGCCGCCAGAATCTCGCCAAGCAGGCCGACGAGATGGTCGTCCTGCAGCAGAGCATCGACGCTGCCCAGCTGGAGCGCCGTCGCGAACGGGAGCAGCTGGCCCAGCTCCAGGAGAGACTCAACGAGGTCCAGCAGGAGCTGGACGGCAACCGGCTCGTCCACGACGCCCTGCACTTCGAGCTGGAGGAGAAGACCCGGGAACTCGAACAGGAGCAGGGCGAGTGCACGGAGCGGGTCCAGCGCTATGTCTGCCGCGTCGAGGAGCTGGAACGGGAGCTGGCCGACAGCCAGAACCAGGTGCAGCAGCTGCAGAACCGCAACGCCAGTCCCGTGGCCGATCTGGGCGCCACCTACAGCAAGTCGGATGGCATGCCGGCGGACGGCAATGCCCACGCTCAGGGCGACCTGCTGCGTCAGAGCGAGGCGAGGAACAACCAGCTGGAGCTGGACTGCCAGATCCTGCAGGCCAAGTACCGGGAGGCCAAGGAGGAGATCCAGCGCTGCGAGCAGAAGATCAAGGACCAGCGCCTGGAGATGGAGGGCAAGCTGGACAAGATGAAGAACAAGATGGTATGTCCGCATTGTGTTATCCTGGCTGGGTGGTCAGTTCCTTGCTGGGTGGCGAGGAGGGTCCTTAGTTGTCTTGTCCACCGGTGGCCCAGTGTCGCCAGACTGCCATTCCTCTCCGTCCTGCTGCTCCTAGTCCAGAGTTAATCCTGCGGAGCACCTCACGGAAAGGAATGGCAGTCTCTGCTTGCATGTCCTTAGCTCGTCCTACTAACTTGGCTAAGAGGTTGATGTTGCTTCAGTCGCTGTGTTTGTGCCGTTCAAGCTGCTTCCCCAGGATCCTTGTGGGATCTAGGACCTGCTAGCTAGCCCTACTTATTGAAATCCTGGATTAAAGATGGCTTCCTTTTCTGTTTCTTCCACATCCTACCACTCACAATCACTACTCCCTAATCCTATCATATCATCGCATTCCACAGTCCCAGACGAACCTGTCGATCAATCCCGGCTGTCGTGGTATGCTCATCGGCGGCGGCGGCGGCGGCACAGAAGGGGCAGCGAATGCAACGATAGCGATCGCCTCGGCAGCCTCCTCACTGTCGCTTTTCGAGTCCCTGGCTGGGGTGGCGGTAGCAGCGGGTCACACCCACGCCCAGACCCAGAACCAGATCACCAGCCTGGTGCAGTCAGAGACCCAGACCCAGGGCAAGTCCATGTCCAAGTCCCAGTCCCGTGATCATCCGGGAAGTTGCAAGAATGATAGAAGCTGCACGCGACGGGTCCTGTTTCTGGCCGGCACCCAGGCCGTGATCATGGGCATCGTCCACATGATCCTGTATCATAACGACGTGGATCTGACCCTGCACTACCGCAACCCCAGCCAGTTCTGATCCAAGATCCGTAGAGTATCCATCTATCGTAGCATAATCGTAATAGTAATCGTATCCTTAGAATTATCCTTTTGTTTGCCACAAAAAATCGTTGCGTTTGCGTCTGCTCTTCATTTGTTTTTGCTGTCCTTTTCTGTTGCTCCCACCACTACCACCACCACAACCTAAACCACCACCACCACCACCCACATGCACACCTCCACGAACGAATCAACCACCAACCTCTACAACAACATATACCTGATCATTTGATACGAAATCCACAAAAAACCACAAACCACAGCGATCCCTGTACACGGCGGAAGTGACGCGCATGAAGGAGAAGCAGGAGCGGGATGCGGCCGGCAATAAGGCGGAGCTGGAGGCTCTCACAGCGCAGGTAAGGATGAGGATCTCCTATCCCACATCATATACTAATCATGGACTTGTTTCAGAATGCAAAATACGAGGAACACACCCGAAAGCTATCCAACCAGATTGTCCGCCTTAACGAGAAGATCCTGGAACAGCAGAAGCAACACGCCATCACCAGCACCAAACTCCGCCACCTACAGATGCAGCCAGTCGGGGAGCCACTCAAGCCGACGCCACCAACCGCCTCCATCAGCTCCGCGGCGAGCAACGACGACTGGCAGCCCTTCAAGCGACCCAGTGCCCCGTCCTCGAACCTGGCCATGGAGGATGAGGAGGGCGAGGTCTTCAACAACACCTACCTGACGGATCTCAAGCTGGGCCGTGTTCCAGATGTGATTACGTAAGGCAATGTCTTTAGAATCCCCCAACTGGAAGCTAAAATTGTAATCCCACAGGGCCGAGGAGCTCAACTATCGCAACTCCCTGCAGCCGCCGCATCTGAAGAGCGCCTATGCGGCGCAGTACGATCTGGGCAGCCATGACGAAGATTTCAAAGTAAGCTCCAAAGGAACTCAACCCAGTTCCAGCACCAGCAGCACCACCACAACAAGCAGCAACACGCCAAGCAACAAGAGCAGGACAATGGGTGGTGGTACTCCCTTGAAAGGACAAGCGGCCGCGGCTCGGGCACAGCTGGCTCGCATGTGGCACAGACGCCGCCAGTAGCCAGTAGCCAGTGTAGTCACAGTGTTCCGTATCCCCATCCACCATCCTTAACTATCTTTAAGCACCGAGTGAGCTCTTGTCCAAAAGTCTTCCGTGTTCCTTGTCCATGTTCTTGTTCTTGATGTTGATGTTGATCTTGTCGTATGAGTGTCTACTAATCCCAGTCATCTATGACCCTTCTCCTCCATATAACTAATCCTGTTTCCCTTGCAGGACGGACCGCACAGCTTGGACGACAGCATGAGCGCCCTGCTGAGCTCCTCGACCAGCCATGGAACGCGCAAAAAGTCAGTGGGCACCCACTACAAGCGACCAGGACCCCCAACGCCCAGCAAGCATGGCGGCCGGCTGTCCTTTGGCAGCTCGGAGCCACCGCGTGAGATCCTGCGCGAATGCGGCGACCACAACAACGGTGGAGGCTCCTCCAAGACTCCGGCGCGCTTCAAGTTCCTATCTTCGCGCTTCAGCGTGGGCAGCAGCGGCCTGCCACGGGACGAGGTGAGTGTCCTAGCTTGTGGCGTAGATTAGCGAGTTTGTGTTTTGGCTTCTTGGTTGTAGACTGCTTGTGTCCATGTGGCACTGGGAGAAGGTATTGTTCCGAATTAGAGCGGGACAGGTATAGTGCCGACCCAGTGCCGTCAGTGTTCTAGGTGAGCTGTGTTTCGTCCATGTCCGTCCCAGTCGTGTCTAGCATTGGTTATCAAGTCAGTACTGAGACAGCATCCTGGCGTCCTTTTTGTCCAACAGCTGCCGCGTCGCAAGCGGCCGAATCTGCTGACCGGAATGCAGCGCCGTCGGCTCCAGCGCCAGGTGGACAGTGTCTTCTGTACATCGACGCCGCGCAAGAGTCGCTCCTACTACGATCAGCAGCGTCTGATCCGCATCAGTGATGCGGCCACCCCAGACGGAGACCGAGACCCAGACCCAGACGCCGAGGAGAACGAGTCCGAGGCGGAGCAGCTGGATACAGTGGAAGTGCCAGAGCTTCCAAAGACCGAAACTGACGATCAGGGAACGCCGCACTTGTCGAACGGTGCACTGTTTGCCATCACCAAAGGCCACACCCGCCGGATCACCGGACATGTGCCAGCCCAGCGGCGCAAGGGACGTGTGTCCTTGTGCCTGCACGGCAACATCTTTTCCAAATCCCGTCCGGCTGGAGGGACGAAGATAAACGCTTCCTCCATGGCCGGGAAGATGATGCAGCAGCGTCGGAAACTGCGCCAGGATCGAGTGGGACGTTTCGATCAGGGACGCCACCTGGAAGATGTTCGCCTCTCCGGGAATCTCACCTATTCGGTGGTCAAGTCCCCGGACAACAACAACTACAGCCTGCACAACCGGAACGAGGAGCAGTCGCCCCAGGTGGTGGAGAAGAGTCCCCCACCGGTGGCCACAACTTTCCTGGTGGATACTGCCGAGAGGGCGAAGAACCAGCAGGGTCAAGACCGTAGTGCCACCTGGCAGCTGAGGCAACAGTTCGAGTTGGAGAACCTGGCCAACTGGCAGAGCTTCTCGGAGGACAACTCCCCTGGCCTCTTCGAGCAGCTGTGCAAGGACACAGCCTCCACGGCGCCTTTCCAGCTGCAGCCTCTGGTCTACCAGGACCAGGCGTCGGAGGCGCCAGTCCGACCCAGAAGTAGCAGCAGCGTCACGGAGGCCAGCTGCTCCACCACCCAGACGAACGTGACCAGTGGTGCTAGTGTGGCTAGTGCCGCCAGTACCCTGAGCGCTGCTAGCACCCTGAGTGCAGTGTCCTCTCGCAAATCCTGCACCGTCTTCTCGCTGAGCAGCTTCCACGTCCAGCCACTGCCCCATGTCAACGTCACCTACGTCCAGAGGACAGACTCGCGGATGCAGCCGGTTCGCGACCATTCGCTGCGGGACCAGTGCTGGCGGTTCTTGGGCCAGCTGGGTCCCGGTGAGCGACTGGTCGTGATTGTGGCCCTTCTGTCGATTGTGGTCCTTTGCTCGCAGCTGGCGGACCGGATGGTGCTGACGATCAGCGCCCTGTTGGCGGGAATGGTTCTGCTTATGGTCATCATGCCGGGACGTCACTAGTTTCTCTCAATCAAGGCCAAATCCCAGGATAATCTCACACAGCTTTAACACACAGCGTTCCTTATGTATTCCATTCCATATTTTTGTTTTCTTTCGAATTCACAGAATTCTCCTCCAAAGCGACGACTCAGCAACATGTTCAAGCGCAAGTAGAGACGCCTCCAGCCGAGTAGTAGTATCACCCCAATCTTGTACAGCAACTGGACCTCACCATCATCGTTTTCCTACCAAACTAAATTTAAATAAATTTAAAACATTGGAATTCGACCTTTTTTTTGTTTAAACCTTCAATGTATGAATATATTTTTGTGTCCGAATCTATATAAGGGCTAAAAGTTAAAAAGAAATGATAAATTCATGTAAATATATGTACTTAAAACTAATAAATTGTATTTGGCTTGGGTGGAATATTTTAAGATTAACTTTTAAAAATATGGCGCCAACCAAAAAGGCGCCAGGGGTGGTATGAAAAATACCGATACTGTCATCCCTAAAACGATAACCAGGCGCAGAGCTTTATTATCGGAGCTGTGTTTCGAAGACGCAGTATTAAATTTACAAAAAGGTCAATTTTAGGGCTTGCAAAGATTGTAGCAATAAGTTTCTTAAATAAAATATAATTCAGTGGAATTTCTATAATATAATAACAATTTTAAGCGAGTTTAAATGCTTCGCTTACAATACTAAACAGTGTTAACACCGATAGTTTACCAACACTCAAAAATACTGCACTATTAGTATTATATAGTGCTAACTATCGATACAACAGTGCAACCCTGCCTACATTTGCGAACGTGCTTCCGGTTTTCGGCTCGTTCTGCCTTTTCTCCCGTGTCAGCCGTCAAAGGTGGGTGTGTTTTTCGGCCATCCCAGTGAATTGGTGTACTTATATAGAATTATTTACATATTCTTGCAGGGTGCCTTGGTTGTCTATTCATTAATCTTCAAAATGGTTGCTGTCAAGAAACAGGTACCTAAAAATCAACGCGTTTTCCAAGGACCATGCTGACCACATTGTTATTTTTTGTGTGTTTTTAGAAAAAGGCTTTGGAGAGCACCAATGCTCGTCTGGCTTTGGTGATGAAGTCCGGCAAATACTGCCTGGGCTACAAGCAGACCCTCAAGACCCTGCGCCAGGGAAAGGCCAAGCTGGTGCTCATCGCCAGTAACACTCCCGCCCTGAGGTGAGATCCGCGTGCTTCCGAGTAACTTGAGTAATTTGAGTGCACCGGAGTGTTCGTCGTTGCTGGAACCATATGGAGTCTTGCTTTATGCTGACTGAGAAGTATGATTCCGTTCAAAGTTTGGAACAAAGAGTTGTTTTAGTCTGCGGATTTTGTAAATCAGAAAATACAAACACTCAATCGGATCGCTTTGCTTCGACTCCACATGGTTCCACTAACTGCGGATGACTGCCAATGCCTGGTGCTTGTGGTAAGAAAAAAATATAAAATATGCAACTACCACGTGTAAAGGAGAGTGAGGGCGAAGGCATCCTCCTCATTCCAGGGACTTCTTGGCCCACACTCTCCTCTGTAAATGATGATCATTTCTATTCCGATCAAGATGACGAATCTTTTTTATTACTAGAGACTCTTTCTGAAGACAATATACTTACTCATCGTTGATTACCAGGCACCACCGATAGTTACTAATTAGATCTATTGTTTTTGGCCATTGCAGGAAGTCTGAGATCGAGTACTACGCCATGTTGGCCAAGACTGAGGTCCAGCACTACAGCGGCACCAACATCGAGCTGGGCACTGCCTGCGGTAAATACTTCCGTGTGTGCACCATGTCCATCACCGATCCCGGAGATTCTGATATCATTCGCTCCCTGCCAGATAACTAAACAGTTGATCTTTTTGTTAATCTGTCAATAAAGATAATACTTTTGGGTAAAAATATTGTTTTATGAAATGGAAGCTATAGTTTGATCTGGAATGGATTTGGGGAAATCAATATATATCCAATAGAGCTTAATAAACTTCTGCTCATTATAAGATTCCAATATTGACAACCATTGTGTGCAATTTGAAACAAATTACGTAACATGTTGGGGGTTTCTTGTTTTTCAACGGGAATCCGCTGATAATCAGGCCATATGGATAGGCGTAAAAATAATCACGGCAACTGGCAGTAAACAATAATAACAAAAAAAAAAAAAGAAGTTCAAGAAAACCAGCTCGGAGCAAGGTAAACAGGAGGCTCGATCGATCTGATCGAGTAACCGACAGACCAACCGACCGACCGACTGACCATTCGGCCAAGTGACTAACTAACCTGGCTCGGATCTGTTGTCGTGATGCAATGGCAAGGCTAGCGCGAAAAACATATTTTTGTTTATTACAAAATGTAATGCCAGCCTCCACAAAAACAATATCAAGTAGACCAAAATATTATTGTTGTTATAGAGGGTTTATTTTTTATGAAATTTACATTCTAGATTGGAACTGAAGGAGCTATAAGATAGAAAGCTATGGCTCCCATTGAAAGACCGGAAATTACATTGATCCTTGAGATGTATAGAGTTCAAAGACTTGCAGATGTCCTTTCTATAACTCAGTAAAGGTATTTAAAATCATAATTTAAGAGTAATGAATATATTTAAAATAATATTAGGAACCTACACAGCTGGTGTTGTTTAGAAACAACAGCTGTGGTGAGTAAGCAATATCGGGGCGGGAATATTTAAATATATTTCAAAAATCAAAAACAATATCAATGACAATTTATGTTAAAGAACTAGATCTCGCTCTTAGTTTGTTAATTAGTTGTTTTAATGCTTAATGGATCATAAGTATTATTCCTAATTTTAGAAAAATAAAAGAAAGCTTCCTTCGAAATCCAAGAGTTCCATTGAAATCTGACGTCTATGTTAATTTTTATTCCTTAATTTTGAATAAAAAAAAAGCTTGTCATTCCTTGCGGGAATATATCTATTTATATAATAGTCGTCATTTGATGCAAGTATCTGAATATTCAATTAAAATAAAGCCAGAGTCCATATTTGCGACGTAGTTCGAGAAAACAAGCGATTCCTGTCCTGGAATCAGAGCTAGTATAACCGGGATAAAAAAAGCTCTCCGGTTTGGATCGGAATTACGTTGTTGAGTTTTCAATAGTTGATCTATATAGGGTATATGGTACTGTATAGTATTCATAATTCTCATGCATATTCGGATATGCTAATTAATTCGATTACATCAATGAAATTAATTCCGATTTGGCCAGATGTGCGATATTCGAAAGGAAAACTTTCCTTTTCCAAACAAAAATTTTCAAAATTTAAAAACAAAATTTATTTATATTTTAAGGGTTAAGAATAGACCATAAATAATTGGTTTATCTCGCTTGTAATGGAATTAGCTCGAGCTTCCATGAAAATATTTGTACAGAAATGGGTTGGGATTCAATTTTGATAAAAAGTAAATAAAACAAAAGAAAAATATACATTTCATATTCCACATTAAATAGAAGTGAATCCTTTTACTTAATTTAATATTAAAGCCTTTTAAGTACAAGCCAGACGGTGAGGAAATAATTTTTAGGTCTTTCCCGTTGTGTTAATCTAGTATTAGTGATAAAAATTAATTAGGTGACAAAGAAGATATTTTTCAATTAACATTTTCATTTTTTTTTGTATGGAATGCGGAATGGTTATTCAACCATAACAAATACAGTGATAATTCAAAGGGTTTTCTAATTAAAATTTTATATATTTTCATGTAATATATGGAATATTAAAAAAAGGGAGTATAAAGGCTTAAGGTTAACTTCCTAAAAGGTTCTCTAATAATGGCATCTAAATTTTGGATCAGGTTTAGCTCTAGAGTTCAATGTCCGTTTGTCCGTTTGTCCGCCTGTCCGTCAGTGTCTGTCGAATTACTCCCTTAAGTTTTAAAGCTATAGATCCTTTTATATAAAATAATTTAAATATTAGTTTATAAGGAAATTATATAATTTGTATTTTTTTGAGTGGAAGTGTTTAATGAATCGATTCCGTAGCCACGTGATTTCTTTCCAGGAATTATAGGGACTATATAGTATCGATGGGTAACCCTATCGGCCCTCGACCATCCGATATGCAATAGGGGCTTTGGTTGGTTGGGCTTTTGGTTTCGACCAAGACATTATAGACAACTTTGGCGCATTTTGAATAATATAGCGCCGCGATGCGACGACTGTTGTTGTTTATTTCAAATTGAAGTGACTGAAGTGAAAAAATCTGGTTCCGAGGCGGGCCGAGCAAAATATATGAATATAATTTCGAGACGGCGAGTATTCAAATCAGACGTAGTTGTTGTTCTTTCTTATATATTTATTTTATTTTGTTATTTTTTTTTTTAATCGAAGTTTAGCCCTCTCGGCTCCGGCTTCGAACCGAAGATCCAAAGTCAGGCGCGTGCTAGCCGGAGGTTTTCAGTATGTGTGTGTGTTAGCCCGAATGCCATATAATCGGGTAATATATAAAGATATATGCTTATACATAAGGCCCATATATCGGCGTTGGAGCGAAGCCGCCAGTCGCGAGGAGATAAAAGCCCCAAGAGATCGCCAAAGTAGATCAGTTTAGTTCAGAATTCGCAATCGACTAAAAGAAAGTCCAATCAGTCCAATACCATAAACCCAATTTTAAGGGAAAATCAGATAATAGGCTTATCTTAACTGTAAATGATAGAATCAGATTATACTAATGCTCGTCTGGAACGATAAACAGGATACAAACTTTACATTTATTTGAGGACTTTCTCAAGCTCAGCAAGGATACGAAACGGCCCTGAATAAGTCCTGGAAACAAGTTTTTTTTTTTTGCAATTTTTTTTCGTTCGGTTTTTAATTGAATTCCTGCCTGGTGATAATGCCCAGCAGTGTGGCCAACGAGAGCCAGTTCCAGCGATTCCAGAGCAACCGCAGCCGGGTTAGCGGCCCGAGTCGGAGTTCCAGCGATTCCCCGGACTCTCCGTCCGTCACGACGCCCAATTGCGATGTCGTCGAGGAGGCCCTGGCCGAGCTGCAGCTCCAGTCGCAGGACCTTCGCTCCAAGGAGCTTCTACCCATCGGCAATGGCCTCGTAGGCGGTAAAGGACGACGTTCCGGCTGGCACATCAAGTCCTCCAAGCTGTCCCTCAACACTCACAATCGCATCCGGAATATTGTCGAGGCCCTCAAGATCAAGCCCAACCCGGAAAAGCCCATGATTCCTTTGTCCATTGGTGAGTGAAGTTGGGTATTGTATATAAGGAAGAGGATATATTTTTAGCGATATTTCTTAAGGCCCTTTTTTATGTCTTAAATGCACAGCAATATAGAGAAAGGTTAGGAAAGCTTTACTTTTTAAGGACCTTCATTTTTAGGTCTATTTTTGATTCTTTCACTTTCCATGTTAAAAAACTTAAATAAGTTAAATTATATTGAAATATTCATTATATTTTTATTATATTTTTTCATTATTGCAAAGCTCTTGATATTAAAATCTTCTTCAACATTTTTAAAAGTCGTTTTTTAATCCTAATCGTAATTAATTTCATTAAAAAATTCATTACAAAACCAAATAAATCATTTAATTATTTTTTCAAAGTTTTTAATGTACTTTTAAAACATTATTTTATTGTCCAAACTAAATAATTTCAATTCCTAACTGCTAAAAATGAAGTTTTCATAAAAAATTTCAAAAGTTAGGTTAGAATATCGATAAGAAATATCGATAAAAGCGCTGATTAAAGCTTAATGTGTTTTTTAAACTCAATTATTTTCGGAATAATACTCTAAATTTAAGATGTTATCTTAAAAATAAGTTTTAAATTAAGTAAATTTATTAAAATAAGTAGTTTTTTTATACATTTATAGCTTAAAAGTAAAAATTTCATTGTTTAAAAACCTCATCAAAATTAGTAGGTTTTTTTTTTAGTTTTATGAAGTTTTATAGAAAAGCTAAAGAACTTAAATAGTTTTTTAAAAAAACTTCCAGTCTTTTTACTAAAAATATATTTTAATATTATATTATCATGCGAATTAAATCTTTTTTTTTTAATTTAAAGGAAATATGAAGAGTTCTCATCCAATATATTGTCTAAAAATATATATTTATGAAAGATTTAATAGTTAGATCTAGTAAAGACTTAAAAAAATAGCTTAATAACCTAGAAACTTGTGTAATTTGATTCAAACTCAAATGGCTTTGCGAAAAATTAGCCTAAAAATACAATTTCGCCATATTCTGGTCATTAGGAAAGTGCAAACTATCTAGTTTAAGGGAACCTGCTTCTGATATTGGTATAAAAACCCATCAGATACAAGATCGGCAATAACAACTCTGACGTATGTAGTTGCCACAAGTTTTGCGAACTGATTTGAATATTTTGGTGGGGATGTGAGGTCTTTTGTTTTTGCCATCTCGCTGGCAAGTTGATTAAACTAGTTTAGTCTTGCCTTAAAATTGAATTCGTTAATGAGGTCCAAAGAGGTGCATTAAAATTAATATATATACTATATAGCTATAGCCAGTACACACCCTCGAAAATGAACCAATCAGAGATCCGATGCTTTTCTCTTTTTTTTTTTAACTCAATTCCCACATGAAAGAGTTGGATTTAGGACATTTTTATTTTCTTTAAAATATTCCACTTTTTTTCTATCTTTTTTATTAAGATTCAAAAATATTCGATATGCCTGAGATATAAAATTTGTAAGTTGTTCTTGTGTGTTTTTTATTTTTTATTTTTTATTTCTATTTTTTTTTTCGTATTATTTTTGTCGTATTTTTTTTGTAGCAAGGCACGCGCGCTCTGTATTGGTTGTATTGGAAGGGTATTTGCATAAAATGTAGTTCCACCTGTTCCACCTGGGAGGGGAGCTGAGCTGGGGGTCTCCGAACCAGAAAAATATTCCAATTCTGATATCAGATCTGAAGCCGCGGGAATCGCAAGTTAGGCGGAAACAAATGCAATCTCTGTGATTCGTTTTCTGGGTGTCACCTGATTTTTATTTTTAAATTAATAAATAAGTTTTAATTAAATAATTAATGGATAATTTAATCCAATAGGTGATCCCACCACCTTCGGCAATCTGAAGGCCGCCGATGAGACCATGAAGGCGGTCCTCCACTCCCTGGAGAGTGGCAAGTTCAACGGCTATGCCCACACCCAGGGGCATGAGGCGGCCCGCCAGGCGGTGGCCAAGTACAGTGCCCACCAGCGTCCGGATGGGGAGATCCAGAGCGACGAAGTGGTCCTCTGCAGCGGCTGCTCCTCGGCCCTCGAGTACTGCATCCTGGCCCTGGCCGATCGTGGCCAGAACGTGCTCATCCCCCGACCGGGCTTCTGCTTGTATCACACCCTGGCCGAGGGCCTGGACATCGAGGTGCGCTACTACGACCTCCTACCCGACCAGCAGTGGCGCGCCGATCTCGTCCAGCTGGAGAGCCTCATCGATGAGAACACGGCCGCCTTGCTGATCAACAATCCGAGCAATCCTTGCGGCAGTGTCTTCGATGAGAAGCACCTGCGCCAGCTCATCGCCATCTGCGAGCGCCACTATCTGCCCATCATAGCCGACGAGGTGAGTGGCCACTTGGTCTATGGCCTTCGTCTGGAGCCCTACATCCCTGCCCAGGCTTTCCCCAAAAAATTAAAAAAAATATCATTAATCCTTTCGCAGATCTATGAGCACTTTGTGTTTCCTGGCTCCAAGCACATGGCTGTGAGCAGCCTGACCACCGAGGTGCCTGTCCTCTCCTGCGGAGGACTGACGAAGCGCTTCCTGGTGCCGGGCTGGCGAATGGGATGGATCATAATCCATGATCGCAAGCAGCGGTTGGGGGAGGCGGTTCGTGGTCTGAAGAACATGTGTGGCCGTATCCTGGGCTCCAACACCATTATCCAGGGTGCCCTGCCCGAGATCCTGGCGAAGACACCCCAGTCTTACTTCGATGGAGTGATTGATGTGCTTCACGTGAGTTTGGTTTTCCATCCTTTGATCAGGATCATCTTTTTTTTTTCAATAATTCTGTTATCCTATTATCCTTTTCAGTCAAACGCCTCGCTGGCCTACAAAATGCTGAAACAGGTCCAAGGCCTGAACCCTGTTATGCCCAACGGAGCCATGTACATGATGATCGGAGTGAGCATCGAGCGATTCCCGGAGTTCAAGGACGACACCCACTTTGTCCAGGAGCTGGTCAACGAGCAGAGTGTCTTCTGTCTGCCGGGCAGTTGTTTCGAGTATCCTGGCTACGTAAGGATCGTCCTCACAGTGCCGGGACTAATGATCGAGGAGGCCTGTACCCGGATGGCTGAGTTTTGTGAGCGCCACTACAAGAAGGACTCCCGGGATTTAATCGAGGACGGACTCCTCGACGAGAATCTGTGCTTCTGAGCTGGGAGCAAAACATTTATTAGACCATCTAGACTACAATTTGTATCAGTTTATGTATATAATACATTATATAATATATATATGTATATTAACTATCCAATATAAGGAGTATTGTCTCAAAAAATTGCTGGAAAATGTGAGCGCGTCATCGTCGGGCGAGTAAAAGGACACTCGCACCCACACACACACAGAGAGAGAAATTAGCAGTGAGTACTAGGATAATGGTTAGAGAGGAAGAAGTGATTGAATAAAATATAAATATATAGTATAGTATAGGGGCTATGAGTAGTCTAATAAGTAAAAATCTGATTTAAAGCTATTCCAGATTATTGGAAAGTGATGGCATTGGTGATTGATGTGATTGATGAAACCCCTAGTCGGTTAGGTATTTCAAAGATACAGCTTCTACATGTGGTGCGGATGCATTTTCTTCTCCATTTCGACTTCGACTCGCGCCTCATCGATGCCGGCCACTGTGGGCAGTCCTCCGGGCCAGTGCAGCAGCTCCTGTTCGTGTTCCATTATCATATTGGCCTCCGCTGGGGAATCATAAACAAGGAATGTATTCAAATGGGTTTCAAAGGGCTTTTAGGAAGCATTTCCAACTCTATCTAGGGGTTTTTAATGGGGTTTCTGAACAACTAATAGCTGCAAAGTCTATTAAGACATGTCCGTGTGTCCGCCTGTCCGCCAAACTTCTTTTTTTTTGCTTTAAACTTTAAAACTATCAAGATTATTCTCTCCATATCGGTTAAAAAATAGACTAATAGATCGAATACTATGTCTATATGTCCTGGGAGCAGCTAAAACTATGGGAACAGCACGGAGCCATGTCCGTGTGTCCGCCTGTCCGCCAAACTTCTTTTTATTTTGCTTCAAACTTTAAAACTATTAGGATTATTCTTACCATATTGGTTCAAAAATGTACACTAATAGATAGAATACTATGTCTATATGTCCTGAGAAAAGCTATAACTACAATGCCATGTCCGTGTGTCCGCTTGTCCGTCAACTATTCCGTCCATTATTCCCCTAATTCTGTTTACCAAACCCACTATTTTTATGGAAATATTATCGAAAACCCCCTTGAGCACCCACCTTGGATGCGATGAAGCTTACTGCCGTAGGCCCAGTCCGTGTAGTAGCCCACCACGAAGGTGAGTGGCAGGAGCGGAGCCAGGGCGGAGACCCGCTTGACCCTCTGGTAGTAGCTGGCACATCCGTAAACGGCGCTCAGGTAGAAGCCACTCAACCAATAGAAGAGCTCCCGGTGCTGGGCAATGGCCAGGGCCTGTTCCCTCTGCTTGATCTGGTAGTGCATCTGAATCCATCGCTCCATCTGCCCAAATCGGTTATATAAAATGGCTATATCCCGGCTATCCATGGACACTCACTTTAAGTTCCTGGCACTTGCGGTAGGCCGGATCATCGTGCTCCGGATAGCCACTGCCGGAGGTTTTCTTGCAGGAGGCCGTGGCACCCATTTCTTGGCGATTCTCGGGTCGGTTGGTCCGCCTTGGTTAACTATTTGGGACTGGCCACTCCGGGGCCGGAGCTGCCACCCGGATGTTGGATGTACTGCCATCGACCCGTCGTCCTGCGCATGTGCAGGACTTTTCTATGCCACCAGGGAGGGTTGAATTCCGTCACATCCTGACGGGCCGATGGCGGATTGACAGTCCGTGGAACTGTCAGGTTAGTTGGCTGACCGAGGCACTGCCTGACTGACTGGAGACCATATCCAAGTCCGCGTCCGCGTCCGAAATCCAAGCGAAAAGTCCTCGGCGCGTGTTTCTGGCCGAAAATATTAACGAAAAAAAATTGAAATAAAAATCGAATCGAAGAGGGCCACCAAGTGCAGTGCCTGGGAGTTGTTTTTTGTATTTTTTTTAATGTGGAAACTGTGATAGAAATAGCGCGAGTTTCGGTCTCCTCCTCCACCACCGAACGCACCACGGAGGACCTTCACGGACCTCCTCAAACATAACCCCTAGAACACCACACACACACCACCACCAACCAGCCAACCACCAAGAAGTAAGTAAAAAAAAAACTCAAGACAAAGGATAACAAAAAAGTTTAAGGATAATAGTTAGAGTCCTTACGCATCGAACATTTGGTAAGGACAGGAGGGCATACATGGGTATACAGTGAGAAATTGCTTCGCACTCGGGGGTTGGAAATCAGTGGGGAAACCCACCTCAGTCCTGCAACGTCCTGTCCGTCCTGTTCTGCCACACGGCCGCGAATTTCGGGCGACACTTGTGATGGATGGGAATCGTCAAATCAACAAAACAAAAAGAGAGTGTCTTTGAGGAGGCATCCTAGAGCCTTGAAACTGTAGAAATATTAAAGGATATGGGAGATGTGTTAGGCTTTTCTCTCAGTGCCTTGAGTATCTACTCGCAAGTGAGCCCACCTGGGCAGCTGTTCGAATGTAAATATTGACACAGGTCTTCGCCTTAATTGCCGCCTTCCTGACGGCCGCCATTCGCTCATGTCCGCCACTGCAGGCCATCAAGTCCTTGGCAATTATTGGGAAATTGTTGCGAAAATATTCCCTTATTAAGATTTAATTTTATATTTTATAGCTTAATTCTTTCTAATAATATTTTAAAATGATTTCCCAACTAGAGACAATAAACTACCGCTTGGTCCTGGGCCAGGATGCGCAGCTTGAATGATTGACCGCCTTCAGATACGCCGCTTG
Organism: Drosophila monieri; assembly: GCA_035047585.1. NCBI lineage: Eukaryota > Metazoa > Arthropoda > Insecta > Diptera > Drosophilidae > Drosophila > Drosophila monieri. The sequence continues at coordinate 3,478,815 of JAWNPJ010000061.1, read as the reverse complement.
GGTGCAGCTGCTAGAAACAAACGCGCAGGAGGCGGAGGAGGAGGAGGAGGAGGAGGAGGTGGAGGTGGAGGTGGAGGAACAGGAGCGGTAACACTAGCAGGAGGAACAGGAGGAGTAGGAGGAGCACCAGCAGCAGCAGCATCAGCAGGAGGAGGAGGAGTAGCACCTGTAGGAGGATCAACTACAGCAGGTGGAGGAGGAGGAACAACTGGTAGTACTGCTACTGGAAGTAGTGGTCACCACCAGCACCATCAATACCATCATCACTCCCATCCCCACACCCCAAGCGGCATCAACACGCCCGCCACGGCTAGCACCAGTTCCTCCAGCGGCAACAGCCTGACCCCGCAGCAGCAGCACCACCACCAGCCGCAGCAGCAGCCACATCATCACCAGCATCATCACGCCCCCCACCATCACGTTCACGCCCACGGCCACGGACAGCACCACCATCATCCCCATAGCCATCACACCCACGGAGGCTACGGCGGACACTCGCATCCCCATCCCCCGTACACGCATCCCCACCAGCCACATCAGCACCGCGGCAGCCAGTTCAACTTCAATCCATCGCCGGGCAGCAGTCCTGGCAACGGACTGGGCGTGGTCGGGCGCCACCAGGATGCGGCCAGTGCGCTCAACAGTCCCACGACCATTGTGAACTCCGGCAGCGGCAGCGGCGGCGGCAGCAGCGTAGCCTTCGGGATGCAGTCCGCCCTGCAGCAGCAGTCGCTGGCCGGCGGCGGCGGTGGCTCCTCCGCTGGCACGGCGGCGGCCTCATCCGGACACAATAACGGTGGCGGAGCCGTCGGCGGCGGCATCGGTGTCGGAATCGGGATGGGCGCTTCAGCGATGGGCGGGGGCGGTGGTGGTGGCCTGAACCTCTTGGGTGGCATTGGCGGTCTTGGCGGCATGGGTGGCATGGGGGGCGGGGCAGCTGCGGCCGGAATGGGGATCTGTGGAGGCATTAGCAGCACCGTAGGCTCTGCGGCCATAACGGGCGTTCCACCCATCGGCCTGGGCATCGCCACGGGAATCGGGAACAAGATAATGCTCGGCCGGAAGCAGAGCCTCAAGGGCGGGGAGCCCTTCCTCGCGGACTACGGGCCGGAGGAGTCGCTCAACGAGAGCGCCGACATCGAGTGGGTGAACAAGCTGTGGGTGCGCCGCCTGATGCGACTCTGTGCCCTCGTCTCGCTGACCTCCGTCTCCCTGAACACGCCCAAGACCTTCGAGCGGTATCCGTCGCTTCAGTTCATCACCTTCGTCTCGGATACGGCGGTCACCCTGCTCTTTACGGCGGAGATGATAGCCAAGATGCATATCCGAGGTGTCTTGCATGTAAGTATAGCTTAAAACTAATTGTTTTATTTTTTAAAAAATTAAATAAAAAAAATTAATGTAATAATTTGAAATGATTGAAGGGCGAGGTGCCGTATCTGAAGGATCACTGGTGCCAGTTTGATGCTTCCATGGTCAGTTTTCTGTGGATTTCCATAATCCTGCAGATCTTCGAAGTGCTGGAGATAGTTCCAAAGTGGGTACACTAGATCTACCATCTGCAAGGGAATGGTGTTCTAAATATTGATCCTTTCAGGTTCTCGTACTTGTCCATTATGAGGGCGCCACGTCCTCTGATTATGATTCGCTTCCTTCGCGTCTTCCTTAAGTTTAGTATGCCGAAAAGTCGGATCAACCAGATCTTCAAGTGGGTATCCTTACTGATTCCTTGAAGGATTACAACTACTTCCTTTGATTCCTTAGGCGGTCGAGTCAGCAAATCTACAATGTGACCTTGTTCTTCCTGTTCTTCATGTCCTTGTACGGTCTGCTGGGCGTCCAGTTCTTCGGAGAACTGAAGAACCACTGTGTGATGAACAACACGAAGTACGATGAGAACGACATGCCGTAAGTATTCCGTGCCAAAGGATGATCAGATGATCCATAAATGATCCTTGCAGATTTCTGACCATCAACTCCCTGGCCATTCCCGACACATTCTGTTCGATGGACCCGGACTCGGGATACCAGTGCTCGCCCGGAATGCGCTGCATGAAGATGGACTTCCTCAGCAGCTATGTGATTGGCTTCAATGGCTTCGAGGACATCGCCACGAGCATCTTCACGGTGTACCAGGCAGCCTCTCAGGAGGGTTGGGTCTTCATCATGTACCGGGCCATTGACTCGTTGCCCGCCTGGCGAGCCGCTTTCTACTTCAGCACGATGATCTTCTTCCTGGCGTGGCTGGTGAAGAACGTGTTCATTGCGGTGATCACGGAGACCTTCAACGAGATCCGAGTGCAGTTCCAGCAGATGTGGGGTGCCCGGGGCCACATCCAGAAGACGGCTGCCTCCCAGATACTGAGTGGAAACGATTCCGGATGGCGTCTGGTCACCATCGATGATAATAAGCACGGCGGACTGGCGCCGGAGACGTGCCATGCCATCCTGCGATCGCCCTACTTCCGGATGCTGGTGATGAGCGTGATCCTGGCCAACGGGATTGTGACGGCCACGATGACCTTTAAGCATGACGGCCGGCCGAGGGATGTCTTCTACGAGAGGTACTACTACATCGAACTGGTCTTCACCTGTCTGCTGGACCTGGAGACGCTCTTCAAGATCTACTGCCTGGGGTGGAGGGGCTACTACAAGCACTCGATCCACAAGTTTGAGCTGCTCCTTGCCGCCGGAACGACGCTTCACATTGTCCCGATGTTCTATCCCTCCGGGCTGACCTACTTCCAGGTGTTGAGGGTGGTCCGACTGATCAAGGCGTCGCCGATGCTGGAGGGATTCGTCTACAAGATCTTCGGGCCGGGCAAGAAGCTCGGATCACTGATCATCTTCACCATGTGCCTGCTGATCATCAGCTCGAGCATCTCGATGCAGCTCTTCTGCTTCCTATGCGACTTCACCAAGTTCGAGTCCTTCCCGGAGGCCTTCATGAGCATGTTCCAGATCCTCACCCAGGAGGCCTGGGTGGAGGTGATGGACGAGACGATGATCCGCACCAGCAAGACCCTCACGCCCCTGGTGGCCGTCTACTTTATACTCTACCATCTGTTCGTCACCCTCATCGTGCTCAGTCTTTTCGTGGCGGTCATCCTCGATAATTTGGAGCTGGACGAGGACATCAAGAAGCTGAAGCAGCTCAAGTTCCGGGAGCAGAGCGCCGAGATCAAGGAGACTCTGCCCTTTCGTCTGCGCATCTTCGAGAAGTTCCCAGACTCTCCCCAGATGACCATCCTCCATCGCATCCCCAATGACTTCATGCTGCCCAAGGTGCGGGAGAGTTTCATGAAGCATTTCGTCATTGAGCTGGAGACCGAGGATCCGTCGCTGGTGGAGAGCTGTAAGCGCCCCATGTCCGAGTGCTGGGAGTCCAATGTCGTCTTCCGGAAGCAGAAGCCCGTACGGATCATGAACAAGACGGCCAAGGTGCGGGCAGCGGGAAGCAGTCTTCGGAAACTCGCCATCACCCATATTATCAAGTGAGTAGTGGGTTCAGGACATGGCCTCCAGTACGTTATCCTTTCTTTTCTGGAACAGTGACAGCAACAACCAGAGACTGATGCTGGGCGACTCCGCCATGCTGCCGGTGGTGGGAACAAAGGGCGGCGGTGGCCTCAAGTCCCAGGGCACCATCACCCACTCGAAGCCGTGGCGCGTCGACCAAAAGAAGTAAGTAGCCGGGCTCTGCCCCATCGAGGCGGCGCGACCCGTTTGATGTGTGTCCACTACCACTCCACAGGTTCGGCTCCCGCTCCATCCGCCGCAGCGTCCGATCCGGTTCCATCAAGCTCAAGCAGACGTACGAGCACCTCATGGAGAATGGCGACATTGCCGCTGCCCCGCGTGCCAATTCTGGACGAGCCCGGCCCCACGACCTGGACATCAAGCTGCTCCAGGCGAAGCGCCAGCAGGCGGAGATGCGTCGGAATCAGCGTGAGGAGGACCTGCGCGAGAATCATCCCTTCTTCGACACGCCCCTGTTTCTGGTGCCGCGCGAGAGTCGCTTCCGGAAGATCTGCCAGAAGATTGTCCACGCCCGGTACGATGCTCGATTGAAGGATCCATTGACCGGCAAGGAGCGCAAAGTCCAGTACAAGAGCTTGCAGTGAGTGGATGACCCATGATACCCATCCGTCCCATGATACCCATTCGAGACCTTTTCCCATTCCAGCAACTTTCTGGGCCTGGTCACGTACTTGGACTGGGTGATGATCTTCGCCACGACCCTGTCCTGCATCTCGATGATGTTCGAGACGCCCAGCTACCGGGTGATGGACCATCCGACGCTCCAGATCGCCGAGTACGGCTTTGTGATCTTCATGAGCCTCGAGCTGGCACTCAAGATCCTTGCCGACGGGCTGTTCTTCACACCGAAGGCCTACATCAAGGATGTGGCTGCCGCCTTGGATGTGTTCATCTATGTGGTGTCCACCTCGTTCCTGTGCTGGATGCCCCTCAACATTCCCACCAATTCGGCGGCCCAGCTGCTGATGATCCTGCGCTGTGTCCGACCCCTGAGGATCTTCACTTTGGTGCCGCATATGCGGAAGGTGGTGTACGAGCTGTGTCGCGGCTTCAAGGAGATCCTCCTCGTATCCACACTGCTCATCCTGCTGATGTTCATCTTCGCCAGCTACGGCGTCCAGCTGTACGGGGGTCGTCTGGCCCGCTGCAACGATCCGACCATCACCCGGCGGGAGGACTGTGTCGGTGTCTTCATGCGTCGCGTTTTTGTCACCAAAATGAAGTTGACCCCAGGGCCGGACGAGTCCTATCCGGCGATGTTGGTGCCGCGGGTGTGGGCCAATCCGCGACGGTTTAATTTTGATAATATTGGCGATGCCATGCTAACCCTTTTTGAGGTATTGTCCTTCAAGGGGTGGCTGGATGTGCGCGATGTCCTTATCAAGGCAGTGGGACCGGTAAGTAAAAAAAGGATTTTTGGTATTTAAAAAAAAAAAACAAGTAGGCTGTGGAAACTTGGAGCTTGACACATTTTCGACCTGTGTTTCGTCTCCACAAAATATAATCATTAGTTGACAACTCGTAGTACAAGCAACACGCCTCGGGGAGAAAAAAAAAATAAAATAAAATCTGAAATAAAATTGTGAAAGTAAAAAAATTCAGAAAGTAAAAAATTCAAAAAGTTAAAAATTGTGAAAGTGAAATAAATATTCGGAAAAAGAGTAAAAAATTAATAACCACCCAACGGAAATATTTAAATTCGTAAATTTGTCAAAATTTGTTGGGAAAAGTTTGAAAAAAAAAATATTTTGGATTTTAGGTACACGCCGTCTACATCCACATATACATCTTCCTGGGATGTATGATCGGCCTGACCCTGTTCGTGGGCGTGGTTATTGCCAACTATTCGGAGAACAAGGGGACCGCCCTGCTGACCGTTGACCAGAGACGGTGGTGCGACCTGAAGAAGCGTCTGAAGATCGCCCAGCCGCTGCACCTGCCCCCCCGACCCGACGGCCGCAAGATCCGGGCCTTCACCTACGACATAACGCAGCACATCATCTTCAAGAGGGTCATTGCCGTGGTGGTGCTCATCAACAGTATGCTGCTCTCCATTACGGTGGGTATTCGGTAACCATTTCTATATAGAACACTGCATGTACTTAGGTTGTTAGGACTATTATTATTATTTATCAGAGGCTATGAAAAAAAACTGCAAATTTTGTTAATTTTTAATTCCTTAACTTAACACAAAAGCATGATAAGATTAGTTTAGAAATTATAGCATGATATATATATGTCAAGAAATCAAAGAGATATTGATGAAGATGTGAAATAATCATAATTCTTGAATAGGAAAATAATAAATAAATAGTTATTTAAGGCAAGTTACTTAAAAGTTTCCTAAACAATTATCATAAATGGTTTAAAATTAGGGAATGATGAGAATGACTAGGATGTAGGATGCATGAATTAATAGAACTTGTAGATCTCAGTATCCCCTAAAAATAAATATTAAATCTAAATAATGTAAGTAATATAAATGTAAATATTAAAACTATATAATAATCTGATACATAATAGGTATTTCCTATTCAAAGAATCATAAATAGAATGTATTGTGGTAGGATTTAATTTCTTATTTAATATTGTGATGAAGCCGAAAAGTATGCTTTAGTTTTTTTGATGCATGAACCGAAGACTAACCCGATTATGAATGTGTGGAAGATGATGTATAGATGTGATGTGACTTGGTTAGAGACTAGATTAGCCCCCCCTTCAGATCGGGAGTATTATATATTATCACAATTATATTATCACTGCAGTGGATCAAGGGAGAGGTGCATACGGAACGCCTGGTGATCGTCAGTGCGGTATTGACCTTTGTCTTTGTGGTTGAGGTGGTGATGAAGAACATTGCCTTTACACCCCGCGGCTATTGGCAATCTAGGCGCAATCGCTATGACCTTCTGGTCACCGTTGCCGGTGTCATTTGGATAATTCTGCAGACGATTCTGCGGGTAAGTTTCAATCATCCTTGATGTAATCATCTATCAATCATCTGTTCTAATCTACATCTCAACGTCTACCAACAACAACCACAACAACAACAACAACTATATCCTTTCGATGTAGAACGATCTGTCCTACTTCTTTGGATTCATGGTGGTCATCCTGCGCTTCTTCACCATCACCGGCAAGCACACCACACTGAAGATGCTCATGTTGACCGTGGGCGTGTCTGTATGCAAGTCCTTCTTCATTATTTTCGGCATGTTTCTGCTAGTCTTCTTCTATGCGCTGGCCGGGACCATACTCTTTGGTGAGCCCTTAAAGTCCTTGCCATTCAGCTACACAGAAAAAAACAAAAAGGGTTTTTCGATGCCGATGTGTTTGAGGTTTTTATTTTTAAGAGAATAATTAAAAAAAATACTATGGCTTCTCCATCAATTAAAATTAAAATTTTAAAATTTTCATTCTCATATTATAAATTTTAATTTTTCACATTAATATATTTTTTTTAAAACAATTAACGAGTAGAATTAAAATTTAATAAAATCACTTTTAAAATTTCTTTAAAAATGCTTTCCAATTTATATCTTTTATAAAAAAAAAAATAGCATTGCATTTCAGCTTAAAATGTGAAAAAATATATAAAAAGAAATAAAATATTCTTTGCATAATTTCAGGCTAAAAACGTATATATATCAAAAAATAAATCTCTAAATCCATAAATTAATTCCCCAGACATGTCGGTTTTCAATTTGGTCTTTTGTCTTTTTTTTTCTGTGTATCCCCCCTATGTACCCACCAATTCCTCCTCCTCCTACTCCCTCCCCACTTTCCAATAATGCTACCCCTCCCTTTAACTCGATTCTTCCCCAGGAACTGTAAAATACGGAGAGGGGATTGGAAGGAGAGCAAACTTTGGATCTCCCGTTACTGGAGTGGCGATGCTCTTTCGGATCGTGACTGGAGAGGACTGGAACAAGATCATGCACGACTGCATGGTGCAGCCGCCCTACTGCACTCTGGGCGACAACTACTGGGAGACGGACTGCGGCAACTTCACCGCCAGCCTCATATATTTCTGCACGTTCTACGTGATAATTACGTATATTGTGCTTAACTTGCTTGTGGGTAAGTAATTAATTAATTAATATATTAATTTATAATTTATTTTGGTTAGATTTTGATTTTTTAGATTTATATTAAAGAATTGTGAATAACTTTTTGGTTGTGGGAGGATTTACGGATTTTATGAACATGATTACACTTGCGAGGACGACGAATGGATGATGATGATTTTTGTTATATAACTCTATATAGAGTGATGTATATTTTATGATTTTATGACATATATTTTGTTATTGGACACTAAAAGGACACTACCTACACTAAGGATCGGATAAACAAGAAATGCATTCCACCATGAATGATAATAATTTTTTTAACGTTACTTCTGTTTCAATAAATATATTTTAAAACTTATATAATTATTAGTATTATTATTATCCTTCCTATAGCTATTATCATGGAGAACTTCTCCCTCTTCTATTCGAATGAAGAGGACGCCTTATTATCCTACGCGGATATTCGAAATTTCCAGAACACCTGGAACATAGTGGACATCCATCAGAGGGGAGTGATACCCGTACGGCGGGTCAAGTTCATCCTGCGCCTGCTCAAGGGCCGGCTGGAGTGCGATCCTCAGAAGGACAGGCTCCTGTTCAAGTACATGTGCTACGAGCTGGACAAGCTGCACAATGGCGAGGATGTTACCTTCCACGATGTGATCAAGTGAGGGATTTCTAGATCTCCTTTTAGATTCTATGATTTACTCTCTATAATCCTTCCCCCAGTATGCTGAGCTATCGTTCAGTGGACATCAGGAAGGCACTCCAGTTGGAGGAGTTGCTGGCGCGGGAGGAGTTCGAGTACCTGGTGGAGGAGGAGGTGGCCAAGATGACCATTCGCACGTGGCTGGAGGGCTGCCTCAAGAAGATACGGGCCCAAAATGCCAGCGTAAGCATTCCGGATATCTAACCCATTCCCCAAACTAAGTCCTTCTTTGTAGAAACAACAAAACTCATTGATAGCCGGGCTGAGGGCCACCAACGAGCAGCCAGTGATGCGTCCGAATGTCCAGGAGGACAAGACGCCGCTGGGGGCGGCGGAAAAGTCGGCCATCAGTACGATCAGTGGAGCCGTTTCCGGCGCCTGTCCGCCCACCAGCGACGCCTTCTCGCCGACCTTCAGCTCCACGGAGAACGAGGAGAAGGAGGCCAGCAGCAGTGCTGCGGTGCCCCACACGGAGCCGCTGACGGGAATGGGAATCGGTGGCACCACCACTACAGTGGCAGTGGCAGGGACGACGGTGGCCGAGAGGGGAGCGGCCACGGCGACGGCTGCCCGGCATGTGATGGCGATGGGCAAGCGGGGCTATGCCCTGAACAGATCGGACTCCACGGGCAGTTCGGCGGGAAGGAAGTTCCTCGCCCCCACCTCCAGTGATCCCCAGCAGCGGTCCACGCTGAGCGACAAGGAGCGTCTGCACATCAGCAGCCAGCAGCGGAAGAAGAACTCGATGACGACCCTGCCCCACGCCGGCCAGCTGGGGCAGCTGGCGAAGCAGAGGGGGGCGGGTGTCGGCATGGGAGCCAGTGGAGCAGGAGGAGCCGGAGGCGGATCTGGAGGGAGGCGAGCAAGTCGGCCAGCTTCTTCGCCAGCGAGATTGGCCAGTTCCACTATCCGACAATAAACGCGGCAGCTGCCGCGGCAGCCGCTCTTCACGGGCACGGCCATCATGGACATGTCCATGGCCATGGACACGGACATGGGCACGGGCATGGACACGGCATCGATGCTCTGCACCATCACCATCACCACGGCGTCCTGGGCAGCCCCTCGGCGATGATGAGCCAGGTGATCGGTGGCAGTGGCAAGCAGCAGCCATTCAACAACCAGGCGAACGTGGTCTACGAGGTGCACGACTGGTGGCAGGAGCAGGTCCTGTGCACCCAGACCAGCGACGACGAGATATAGCCCCAGGTCGGTGGTGGCAGGAGGAGCTAGGGAAGCTGATTAGGGAGTAGAGATAGGGGAGGATCAAGGATCAAGGATCGGAAGCAGGAAGCAGCCTATTAACATTATCAACTAGTGGCCTAGACTTTTGTATTATGCCTGAAGAGAATGAATGTAAATGCCAAGGCCTCGAAACGGTTAACACAATTTAATCCATGAGTATATAAAAAACATAAAATTATATAAATATATTATATATATTATAGTATATATATAAAGAAACAAAAACAAGAACAAACCCCATATGGGAAAGTAGTATTAGTATCTACGTTTTGTTGTTGTTTGCGTATTAGATGGAATTATGGTCAGTCGGTAACTTTGTTATAGCTTGAAGATATAGATATATATATATATGGATATATATGGATTTATATTATATATATGGTATATATATGTGCCGCATATGGAGTGCATATGTCTTACGTATAGTGCAAATTTATAAGCGCGCCTCATTGAATTTCATAACTTGCCAAAAACAAAAAACAAAAATAAACAAAAAAATAAACAAATATATGTAGCTGATTATAGCCAAGAATGAAACGAAATAGCCAAGTTTGTAAACCACAATTACTAGTCTAAGAGATCGAAACCACACACCAAACTAGACAGAGATGCCTATTAAGATATTTTGTGGATGGTCGCGGAGGCAATGGCACAAATATTAATATTTAAAGTTATTATTGTAATAATAGAGGTCGAGTGACCCATTGAATGTGACCCGAAACCTTCCCAACCACATGAGAGAAAAAAAAAAAAAACAATGAATCCAAAAGCGTAATAAAAATCGTTGAAATTGCAGAACGTTTTAAAAAAAAGCCATCGGGTTCTGTTGACTTTTCCATTCATTGAAGTGGGTTTTTCGGGGGGCAACGTGTAGTGGACTCTGGCCAGATAAGCTACGGCTTATGCAAGCCGATCGCCAGCAGGCTAATGGAACGGAGGTGCGTGCCCGGAGGCGGGCAGTGCATCCGTTCCCGGAATGATCGCCGCGTCCGGAATGCAAATTCCAGCACAGACCGATGTCGGGACCTGACTTCCCAACGCCCACACACGGACCACTTAAATGGATGGCCCTTCTCAGTTGGCCAGTTCAGTATCGAGGGTGTTGTCCGAGGGTGTTGACAACCACCACCAGCACCAGCACCACGACCCGCCCTGACAGGATACACAGGACACTACAGAAGAGGACTCCAAGATGCAGCTGTTCGTCATCTGCCTGCTGGCGGCCACCACGGCTGCCTTCACCATGTTCGGGCCCCACATTCGCATCGTTCCAGGGCAGAAGCCCAACGAGATTGTGCTCCACTTCCGGAATCCGTGCAACAACAAAACCAGCACCACCACGCTGAAGCCGCCGCCACCACCGTGTCCGGAACACCCAACTACGCCGGCCTGCCAGCACCGGATAACGAGTCCGGCGCCCACCAAGCCAAACTGTCCACATGCCACGACCACTCCTCACAACTGCGGCCCCCAGACGACTCCCAAGCCCACACTCGAAACCACACTGAAAACAACTTTCAAGCCAACCCTTGGCCCCACAACTCCGAAACCTTCGACTCTGAAACCGACTAAGACATCCACTCAGTCACCAACAGAGAAAACAACTCCGAAAGCAACTACTCTGAAGCCTTCAACTCCGAAGGTATCAACTCCCAAGCCAACAGAGCCAACCACCGAGAAGCAGACTACTCACAAGCCCACTGAGCCAACAACTCAAAAGCCGACTGAGCCAACCACCGAAAAGCAGACTACTCACAAGCCCACTGAGCCCACAACTCCGAAGGTGACAACTCACAAGCCGACTGAGCCAACCACCGAGAAGCAGACAACTCACAAGCCCACTGAGCCCACAACTCCGAAGGTGACAACTCACAAGCCGACTGAGCCAACCACCGAGAAGCAGACTACTCACAAGCCCACTGAACCAACAACTCCGAAGGTGACAACTCACAAGCCGACTGAGCCAACCACCGAGAAGCAGACTACTCACAAGCCCACTGAGCCAACAACTCAAAAGCCGACTGAGCCAACCACCGAAAAGCAGACTACTCACAAGCCCACTGAGCCTACAACTCCGAAGGTGACAACTCACAAGCCGACTGAGCCAACCACCGGGAAGCAGACTACTCACAAGCCCACTGAGCCAACAACTCACAAGCCGACTGAGCCAACCACCGAGAAGCAGACTACTCACAAGCCCACTGAGCCTACAACTCCGAAGGTGACAACTCACAAGCCGACTGAGCCAACCACCGAGAAGCAGACTACTCACAAGCCCACTGAGCCAACAACTCACAAGCCGACTGAGCCAACCACCGAGAAGCAGACTACTCACAAGCCCACTGAACCAACCACCGCGAAGCAGACTACTCACAAGCCCACTGAGCCCACAACTCCGAAGGTGACAACTCAAGAGCCGACTGAGCCAACCACCGAGAAGCAGACTACTCACAAACCCACTGAGACAACAACTCCGAAGGTGACAACTCACAAGCCGACTGAGCCAACCACCGAGAAGCAGACTACTCACAAGCCCACTGAGCCAACCACCGAGAAGCAGACTACTCACAAGCCCACTGAGCCAACAACTCCGAAGGTGACAACTCACAAGCCGACTGAGCCAACCACCGAGAAGCAGACTACCCCCAAGTCCACTGAGCCAACAACTCCGAAGGTGACAACTCACAAGCCGACTGAGCCAACCACCGAGAAGCAGACTACCCCCAAGTCCACTGAGCCAACAACTCCGAAGGTGACAACTCACAAGCCGACTGAGCCAACCACCGAGAAGCAGACTACTCACAAGCCCACTGAGCCAACCACCGAGAAGCAGACTACTCACAAGCCCACTGAGCCAACAACTCCGAAGGTGACAACTCACAAGCCGACTGAGCCAACCACCGAGAAGCAGACTACCCCCAAGTCCACTGAGCCAACAACTCCGAAGGTGACAACTCACAAGCCGACTGAGCCAACCACCGAGAAGCAGACTACCCCCAAGTCCACTGAGCCAACAACTCCGAAGGTGACAACTCACAAGCCGACTGAGCCAACCACCGAGAAGCAGACTACTCACAAGCCCACTGAGCCAACCACCGAGAAGCAGACTACTCACAAGCCCACTGAGCCAACAACTCCGAAGGTGACAACTCACAAGCCGACTGAGCAAACCACCGAGAAGCAGACTACCCCCAAGTCCACTGAGCCAACAACTCCGAAGGTGACAACTCACAAGCCGACTGAGCCAACCACCGAGAAGCAGACTACTCACAAGCCCACTGAGCCAACCACCGAGAAGCAGACTACTCACAAGCCCACTGAACCAACAACTCCGAAGGTGACAACTCACAAGCCGACTGAGCCAACCACCGAGAAGCAGACTACCCCCAAGTCCACTGAGCCAACAACTTCGAAGGCGACAACTCACAAGCCAACTGAGCCAACCACCGAGAAGCAGACTACTCACAAGCCCACTGAGCCAACCACCGAGAAGCAGACTACTCACAAGCCCACTGAGCCAACAACTCCGAAGGTGACAACTCACAAGCCGACTGAGCCAACCACCGAGAAGCAGACTACCCCCAAGTCCACTGAGCCAACAACTCCGAAGGTGACAACTCACAAGCCGACTGAGCCAACCACCGAGAAGCAGACTACTCACAAGCCCACTGAGGCAACAACTCCGAAGGTGACAACTCACAAGCCGACTGAGCCAACAACCGAGAAGCAGACTACCCCCAAGTCCACTGAGCCAACAACTCCGAAGGTGACAACTCACAAGCCGACTGAGCCAACCACCGAGAAGCAGACTACCCCCAAGTCCACTGAGCCAACAACTCCGAAGGTGACAACTCACAAGCCGACTGAGCCAACCACCGAGAAGCAGACTACTCATAAGCCCACTGAGCCAACCACCGAGAAGCAGACTACCCACAAGCCCACTGAGCCCACAACTCCGAAGGTGACAACTCACAAGCCGACTGAGCCAACCACCGAGAAGCAGACTACTCACAAGCCCACTGAGCCAACAACTCCGAAGGTGACAACTCACAAGCCGACTGAGCCAACCACCGAGAAGCAGACTACCCCCAAGTCCACTGAGCCAACAACTCCGAAGGTGACAACTCACAAGCCGACTGAGCCAACCACCGAGAAGCAGACTACCCCCAAGTCCACTGAGCCAACAACTCCGAAGGTGACAACTCACAAGCCGACTGAGCCAACCACCGAGAAGCAGACTACTCACAAGCCCACTGAGCCAACCACCGAGAAGCACACTACTCACAAGCCCACTGAGCCAACAACTCCGAAGGTGACAACTCACAAGCCGACTGAGCCAACCACCGAGAAGCAGACTACTCACAAGCCCACTGAGCCAACAACTCCGAAGGTGACAACTCACAAGCCGACTGAGCCAACCACCGAGAAGCAGACTACCCCCAAGTCCACTGAGCCAACAACTCCGAAGGAGACAACTCACAAGCCGACTGAGCCAACCACCGAGAAGCAGACTACCCCCAAGTCCACTGAGCCAACAACTCCGAAGGTGACAACTCACAAGCCAACTGAGCCAACCACCGAGAAGCAGACTACTCACAAGCCCACTGAGCCAACCACCGAGAAGCAGACTACTCACAAGCCCACTGAGCCAACCACCGAGAAGCAGACTACTCACAAGCCCACTGAGCCAACAACTCCGAAGGTGACAACTCACAAGCCGACTGAGCCAACCACCGAGAAGCAGACTACCCCCAAGTCCACTAAGCCAACAACTCCGAAGGTGACAACTCACAAGCCGACTGAGCCAACCACCGAGAAGCAGACTACTCACAAGCCCACTGAACCAACAACTCCGAAGGTGACAACTCACAAGCCGACTGAGCCAACCACCGAGAAGCAGACTACCCCCAAGTCCACTAAGCCAACAACTCCGAAGGTGACAACTCACAAGCCGACTGAGCCAACCACCGAGAAGCAGACTACTCACAAGCCCACTGAGCCAACAACTCCGAAGGAGACAACTCACAAGCCGACTGAGCCAACCACCGAGAAGCAGACTACTCACAAGCCCACTGAGCCAACCACCGAGAAGCAGACTACTCACAAGCCCACTGAGCCAACAACTCCGAAGGTGACAACTCACAAGCCGACTGAGCCAACCACCGAGAAGCAAACTACTCACAAGCCCACTGAGCCAACAACTCCGAAGGTGACAACTCACAAGCCGACTGAGCCAACCACAGAGAAGCAGACTACCCCCAAGTCCACTGAGCCAACAACTCCGAAGGTGACAACTCACAAGCCGACTGAGCCAACCACCGAGAAGCAGACTACTCACAAGCCCACTGAGCCAACAACTCCGAAGGTGACAACTCACAAGCCGACTGAGCCAACCACCGAGAAGCAGACTACCCCCAAGTCCACTGAGCCAACAACTCCGAAGGTGACAACTCACAAGCCGACTGAGCCAACCACCGAGAAGCAGACTACCCCCAAGTCCACTGAGCCAACAACTCCGAAGGTGACAACTCACAAGCCGACTGAGCCAACCACCGAGAAGCAGACTACCCCCAAGTCCACTGAGCCAACAACTCCGAAGGTGACAACTCACAAGCCGACTGAGCCAACCACCGAGAAACAGACTACTCACAAGCCCACTGAGCCAACCACCGAGAAGCAGACTACTCACAAGCCCACTGAGCCAACAACTCCGAAGGTGACAACTCACAAGCCGACTGAGCCAACCACCGAGAAGCAGACTACTCACAAGCCCACTGAGCCAACAACTCCGAAAGTGACAACTCACAAGCCGACTGAGCCAACCACCGAGAAGCAGACTACTCACAAGCCCACTGAGCCAACCACCGAGAAGCAGACTACCCCCAAGTCCACTGAGCCAACAACTCCGAAGGTGACAACTCACAAGCCGACTGAGCCAACCACCGAGAAGCAGACTACTCACAAGCCCACTGAGCCAACAACTCCGAAGGTGACAACTCACAAGCCGACTGAGCCAACCACCGAGAAGCAGACTACCCCCAAGTCCACTGAGCCAACAACTCCGAAGGTGACAACTCACAAGCCGACTGAGCCAACCACCGAGAAGCACACTACTCACAAGCCCACTGAGCCAACAACTCCGAAGGTGACAACTCACAAGCCGACTGAGCCAACCACCGAGAAGCAGACTACCCCCAAGTCCACTGAGCCAACAACTCCGAAGGTGACAACTCACAAGCCGACTGAGCCAACCACCGAGAAGCAGACTACTCACAAGCCCACTGAGCCAACAACTCCGAAGGTGACAACTCACAAGCCGACTGAGCCAACCACCGAGAAGCAGACTACCCCCAAGTCCACTGAGCCAACAACTCCGAAGGTGACAACTCACAAGCCGACTGAGCCAACCACCGAGAAACAGACTACTCACAAGCCCACTGAGCCAACCACCGAGAAGCAGACTACTCACAAGCCCACTGAGCCAACAACTCCGAAGGTGACAACTCACAAGCCGACTGAGCCAACCACCGAGAAGCAAACTACTCACAAGCCCACTGAGCCAACAACTCCGAAGGTGACAACTCACAAGCCGACTGAGCCAACCACAGAGAAGCAGACTACCCCCAAGTCCACTGAGCCAACAACTCCGAAGGTGACAACTCACAAGCCGACTGAGCCAACCACCGAGAAGCAGACTACTCACAAGCCCACTGAGCCAACAACTCCGAAGGTGACAACTCACAAGCCGACTGAGCCAACCACCGAGAAGCAGACTACCCCCAAGTCCACTGAGCCAACAACTCCGAAGGTGACAACTCACAAGCCGACTGAGCCAACCACCGAGAAGCAGACTACCCCCAAGTCCACTGAGCCAACAACTCCGAAGGTGACAACTCACAAGCCGACTGAGCCAACCACCGAGAAGCAGACTACCCCCAAGTCCACTGAGCCAACAACTCCGAAGGTGACAACTCACAAGCCGACTGAGCCAACCACCGAGAAACAGACTACTCACAAGCCCACTGAGCCAACCACCGAGAAGCAGACTACTCACAAGCCCACTGAGCCAACAACTCCGAAGGTGACAACTCACAAGCCGACTGAGCCAACCACCGAGAAGCAGACTACTCACAAGCCCACTGAGCCAACAACTCCGAAAGTGACAACTCACAAGCCGACTGAGCCAACCACCGAGAAGCAGACTACTCACAAGCCCACTGAGCCAACCACCGAGAAGCAGACTACCCCCAAGTCCACTGAGCCAACAACTCCGAAGGTGACAACTCACAAGCCGACTGAGCCAACCACCGAGAAGCAGACTACTCACAAGCCCACTGAGCCAACAACTCCGAAGGTGACAACTCACAAGCCGACTGAGCCAACCACCGAGAAGCAGACTACCCCCAAGTCCACTGAGCCAACAACTCCGAAGGTGACAACTCACAAGCCGACTGAGCCAACCACCGAGAAGCAGACTACCCCCAAGTCCACTGAGCCAACAACTCCGAAGGTGACAACTCACAAGCCGACTGAGCCAACCACCGAGAAGCAGACTACCCCCAAGTCCACTGAGCCAACAACTCCGAAGGTGACAACTCACAAGCCGACTGAGCCAACCACCGAGAAGCAGACTACCCCCAAGTCCACTGAGCCAACAACTCCGAAGGTGACAACTCACAAGCCGACTGAGCCAACCACCGAGAAGCAGACTACCCCCAAGTCCACTGTGCCAACAACTCCGAAGGTGACAACTCACAAGCCGACTGAGCCAACCACCGAGAAGCAGACTACTCACAAGCCCACTGAGCCAACAATTCCGAAGGTGACAACTCACAAGCCGTCTGAGCCAACCACCGAGAAGCAGACTACCCCCAAGTCCACTGAGCCAACAACTCCGAAGGTGACAACTCACAAGCCAACTGAGCCAACCACCGAGAAGCAGACTACTCACAAGCCCACTGAGCCAACCACCGAGAAGCAGACTACTCACAAGCCCACTGAGCCAACAACTCCGAAGGTGACAACTCACAAGCCGACTGAGCCAACCACCGAGAAGCAGACTACCCCCAAGTCCACTGAGCCAACAACTCCGAAGGTGACAACTCACAAGCCGACTGAGCCAACCACCGAGAAGCAGACTACCCCCAAGTCCACTGAGCCAACAACTCCGAAGGTGACAACTCACAAGCCGACTGAGCCAACCACCGAGAAGCAGACTACCCCCAAGTCCACTGAGCCAACAACTCCGAAGGTGACAACTCACAAGCCGACTGAGCCAACTACCGAGAAACAGACTACCCCCAAGTCCACTGAGCCAACAACTCCGAAGGTGACAACTCACAAGCCGACTGAGCCAACCACCGAGAAGCAGACTACCCCCAAGTCCACTGAGCCAACAACTCCGAAGGTGACAACTCACAAGCCGACTGAGCCAACCACCGAGAAGCAGACTACCCCCAAGTCCACTGAGCCAACAACTCCGAAGGTGACAACTCACAAGCCGACTGAGCCAACCACCGAGAAGCAGACTACCCCCAAGTCCACTGAGCCAACAACTCCGAAGGTGACAACTCACAAGCCGACTGAGCCAACCACCGAGAAGCAGACTACTCACAAGCCCACTGAGCCAACAACTCCGAAGGTGACAACTCACAAGCCGACTGAGCCAACCACCGAGAAGCAGACTACCCCCAAGTCCACTGAGCCAACAACTCCGAAGGTGACAACTCACAAGCCGACTGAGCCAACCACCGAGAAGCAGACTACTCACAAGCCCACTGAGCCAACAACTCCGAAGGTGACAACTCACAAGCCGTCTGAGCCAACCACCGAGAAGCAGACTACCCCCAAGTCCACTGAGCCAACAACTCCGAAGGTGACAACTCACAAGCCAACTGAGCCAACCACCGAGAAGCAGACTACTCACAAGCCCACTGAGCCAACCACCGAGAAGCAGACTACTCACAAGCCCACTGAGCCAACAACTCCGAAGGTTACAACTCACAAGCCGACTGAGCCAACCACCGAGAAGCAGACTACTCACAAGCCCACTGAGCCAACCACCGAGAAGCAGACTACCCCCAAGTCCACTGAGCCAACAACTCCGAAGGTGACAACTCACAAGCCGACTGAGCCAACCACCGAGAAGCAGACTACCCCCAAGTCCACTGAGCCAACAACTCCGAAGGTGACAACTCACAAGCCGACTGAGCCAACCACCGAGAAGCAGACTACCCCCAAGTCCACTGAGCCAACAACTCCGAAGGTGACAACTCACAAGCCGACTGAGCCAACCACCGAGAAGCAGACTACCCCCAAGTCCACTGAGCCAACAACTCCGAAGGTGACAACTCACAAGCCGACTGAGCCAACCACCGAGAAGCAGACTACTCACAAGCCCACTGAGCCAACAACTCCGAAGGTGACAACTCACAAGCCGTCTGAGCCAACCACCGAGAAGCAGACTACCCCCAAGTCCACTGAGCCAACAACTCCGAAGGTGACAACTCACAAGCCAACTGAGCCAACCACCGAGAAGCAGACTACTCACAAGCCCACTGAGCCAACCACCGAGAAGCAGACTACTCACAAGCCCACTGAGCCAACAACTCCGAAGGTTACAACTCACAAGCCGACTGAGCCAACCACCGAGAAGCAGACTACCCCCAAGTTCACTGAGCCAACAACTCCGAAGGTGACAACTCACAAGCCGACTGAGCCAACCACCGAGAAGCAGACTACCCCCAAGTCCACTGAGCCAACAACTCCGAAGGTGACAACTCACAAGCCGACTGAGCCAACCACCGAGAAGCAGACTACCCCCAAGTCCACTGAGCCAACAACTCCGAAGGTGACAACTCACAAGCCGACTGAGCCAACCACCGAGAAGCAGACTACCCCCAAGTCCACTGAGCCAACAACTCCGAAGGTGACAACTCACAAGCCGACTGAGCCAACTACCGAGAAACAGACTACCCCAGAGTCCACTGAGCCAACAACTCCGAAGGTGACAACTCACAAGCCGACTGAGCCAACCACCGAGAAGCAAACTACCCCCAAGCCCACTGAGCCAACAACTCCGAAGGTGACAACTCACAAGCCGACTGAGCCAACCACCGAGAAGCAGACTACCCCCAAGTCCACTGAGCCAACAACTCCGAAGGTGACAACTCACAAGCCGACTGAGCCAACCACCGAGAAGCAGACTACCCCCAAGTCCACTGAGCCAACAACTCCGAAGGTGACAACTCACAAGCCGACTGAGCCAACCACCGAGAAGCAGACTACCCCCAAGTCCACTGTGCCAACAACTCCGAAGGTGACAACTCACAAGCCGACTGAGCCAACCACCGAGAAGCAGACTACTCACAAGCCCACTGAGCCAACAACTCCGAAGGTGACAACTCACAAGCCGACTGAGCCAACCACCGAGAAGCAGACTACCCCCAAGTCCACTGAGCCAACAACTCCGAAGGTGCCAACTCACAAGCCGACTGAGCCAACCACCGAGAAGCAGACTACCCCCAAGTCCACTGAGCCAACAACTCCGAAGGTGACAACTCACAAGCCGACTGAGCCAACCACCGAGAAGCAGACTACCCCCAAGTCCACTGAGCCAACAACTCCGAAGGTGACAACTCACAAGCCGACTGAGCCAACCACCGAGAAGCAGACTACCCCCAAGTCCACTGAGCCAACAACTCCGAAGGTGACAACTCACAAGCCGACTGAGCCAACCACCGAGAAGCAGACTACTCACAAGCCCACTGAGCCAACCACCGAGAAGCAGACTACTCACAAGCCCACTGAGCCAACAACTCCGAAGGTGACAACTCACAAGCCGACTGAGCCAACCACCGAGAAGCAGACTACTCACAAGCCCACTGAGCCAACAACTCCGAAGGTGACAACTCACAAGCCGACTGAGCCAACCACCGAGAAGCAGACTACCCCCAAGTCCACTGAGCCAACAACTCCGAAGGTGACAACTCACAAGCCGACTGAGCCAACCACCGAGAAGCAGACTACCCACAAGCCCACTGAGCCAACAACTCCGAAGGTGACAACTCACAAGCCGACTGAGCCAACCACCGAGAAGCAGACTACCCCCAAGTCCACTGAGCCAACAACTCCGAAGGTGACAACTCACAAGCCGACTGAGCCAACCACCGAGAAGCAGACTACCCCCAAGTCCACTGAGCCAACAACTCCGAAGGTGACAACTCACAAGCCGACTGAGCCAACCACCGAGAAGCAGACTACCCCCAAGTCCACTGAGCCAACAACTCCGAAGGTGACAACTCACAAGCCGACTGAGCCAACCACCGAAAAGCAGACTACTCACAAGCCCCCTGAGCCAACCACCGAGAAGCAGACTACTCACAAGCCCACTGAGCCAACAACTCCGAAGGTGACAACTCACAAGCCGACTGAGCCAACCACCGAGAAGCAGACTACTCACAAGCCCACTGAGCCAACAACTCCGAAGGTGACAACTCACAAGCCGACTGAGCCAACCACCGAGAAGCAGACTACCCCCAAGTCCACTGAGCCAACAACTCCGAAGGTGACAACTCACAAGCCGACTGAGCCAACCACCGAGAAGCAGACTACTCACAAGCCCACTGAGCCAACAACTCCGAAGGTGACAACTCACAAGCCGTCTGAGCCAACCACCGAGAAGCAGACTACCCCCAAGTCCACTGAGCCAACAACTCCGAAGGTGACAACTCACAAGCCAACTGAGCCAACCACCGAGAAGCAGACTACTCACAAGCCCACTGAGCCAACCACCGAGAAGCAGACTACTCACAAGCCCACTGAGCCAACAACTCCGAAGGTTACAACTCACAAGCCGACTGAGCCAACCACCGAGAAGCAGACTACCCCCAAGTCCACTGAGCCAACAACTCCGAAGGTGACAACTCACAAGCCAACTGAGCCAACCACCGAGAAGCAGACTACTCACAAGCCCACTGAGCCAACCACCGAGAAGCAGACTACTCACAAGCCCACTGAGCCAACAACTCCGAAGGTGACAACTCACAAGCCGACTGAGCCAACCACCGAGAAGCAGACTACCCACAAGCCCACTGAGCCAACAACTCCGAAGGTGACAACTCACAAGCCGACTGAGCCAACCACCGAGAAGCAGACTACCCCCAAGTCCACTGAGCCAACAACTCACAAGCCGACTGAGCCAACCACCGAGAAGCAGACTACTCACAAGCCCACTGAGCCAACCACCGAGAAGCAGACTACCCACAAGCCCACTGAGCCCACAACTCCGAAGGTGACAACTCACAAGCCGACTGAGCCAACCACCGAGAAGCAGACTACCCACAAGCCCACTGAGCCCACAACTCCGAAGGTGACAACTCACAAGCCAACTGAGCCAACCACCGAGAAGCAGACTACTCTCAAGCCCACTGAGCCAACAACTCACAAGCCGACTGAGCCAACCACCGAGAAGCAGACTACTCACAAGTCCACTGAGCCAACAACTCCGAAGGTGACAACTCACAAGCCGACTGAGCCAACCACCGAGAAGCAGACTACCCCCAAGTCCACTGAGCCAACAACTCCGAAGGTGACAACTCACAAGCCGACTGAGCCAACCACCGAGAAGCAGACTACCCCCAAGTCCACTGAGCCAACAACTCCGAAGGTGACAACTCACAAGCCGACTGAGCCAACCACCGAGAAGCAGACTACCCCCAAGTCCACTGAGCCCACAACTCCGAAGGTGACAACTCACAAGCCGACTGAGCCAACCACCGAGAAGCAGACTACCCACAAGCCCACTGAGCCCACAACTCCGAAGGTGACAACTCACAAGCCAACTGAGCCAACCACCGAGAAGCAGACTACTCTCAAGCCCACTGAGCCAACAACTCACAAGCCGACTGAGCCAACCACCGAGAAGCAGACTACTCACAAGTCCACTGAGCCAACAACTCCGAAGGTGACAACTCACAAGCCGACTGAGCCAACCACCGAGAAGCAGACTACCCCCAAGTCCACTGAGCCAACAACTCCGAAGGTGACAACTCACAAGCCGACTGAGCCAACCACCGAGAAGCAGACTACCCCCAAGTCCACTGAGCCAACAACTCCGAAGGTGACAACTCACAAACCGACTGAGCCAACCACCGAGAAGCAGACTACTCACAAGCCCACTAAGCCAACAACTTCGAAGGTGACAACTCACAAGCCGACTGAGCCAACCACCGAGAAGCAGACTACTCACAAGCCCACTGAGCCAACAACTCCGAAGGTGACAACTCACAAGCCGACTGAGCCAACCACCGAGAAGCAGACTACTCACAAGCCCACTGAGCCAACAACTCCGAAGGTGACAACTCACAAACCGACTGAGCCAACCACCGAGAAGCAGACTACTCACAAGCCCACTGAGCCAACAACTCCGAAGGTGACAACTCACAAGCCGACTGAGCCAACCACCGAGAAGCAGACTACTCACAAGCCCACTGAGCCCACAACTCCGAAGGTGACAACTCACAAGCCGACTGAGCCGACCACCGAGAAGCAGACTACTCACAAGCCCACTGAGCCAACAACTCCGAAGGTGACAACTCACAAACCGACTGAGCCAACCACCGAGAAGCAGACTACTCACAAGCCCACTGAGCCCACAACTCCGAAGGTGACAACTCACAAGCCCACTGAGCCAACAACTCCGAAGGTGACAACTCACAAGCCCACTGAACCCACAACTCCGAAGGTGACAACTCACAAACCGACTGAGCCAACCACCGAGAAGCAGACTACCCACAAGCCCACTAAGGAGACCACACAGAAGACTACTCATAAGACGACGGAAGAGACGACAGAGGCGGTCACCACCACCGCTTCCCTGCCGCCCTTCAACATCTTCGATGTGATAGCTTCAACGACCACCGATTCTGACGTGTAAAGAGGCTTCCCGAGCTGGAACTTCGAATAGAACTAAGCTTCAAAACCAATCCTTTAATCGAACTATGTATATATTTTTAACAACCACAGCTGAAAAAATGCACCCTTTGAATAACAACGATGCCAAGGTTTCGAGTTTTCTTAAATGCTAACAAAAAAAAAAGGGGGGAGTTTGTATTCAGGCATTGTAGAATCGACTCCCAAGAGTACTTTGTGGATTTCGTTTCATGAACCCTTCTAAAGGGGAATGCTGTTGTCTAGAGCGTTGCCGTCCTCGACACTTTCTTCGCTCTCGTTGTCGTTGGCGGCTTCTCGCCGCCAATCGCAGAGTCCTGGGAACTTCTCGCTTATCCGGTGCTGATCGCATTTGGAGCCCGCCGGACCCGTTCGGTAGATGGGTTCGTTGAAGATGTTGTTGAAGTCGTAGTTGCAGGTCAACATGAATTGGTAGCGGTTGCTCTTGGCATCCAGGAATCGAACGCCGGCACAGCCCACCCGTTGAACTCGATCGGAAACCAGGAGTGTGAAGTGTCCAATCTTTTTTCTGTCCGAAAAAATGTCATTCGTTAGTAGGGAAAGGATTTGAGTGGGCATTATCCTTAAGACTATTCTTAGGCAAGAGCATCTTTAGCTCCCTTTTCCGCACTTACCCCTGAGGATGTGGATGGTAGCTGTCGATGTAGGTCTGATTGGCGTCCTGGTACTCTCGGAACCAGTTGATCACAAAGGACTTCATCCGTCTGGAGTGTGACTTGAACTCGCGTCCGATCCAGAAGTAGCCGATGTTCTGGCCGCTGAAGGGGAACCGGGGCGTGTTGCGGCACTTGTCGTGGGCGAACTGGCAGCGGCGGGCGTGGAGGGCGGCCATCCGCTCCAGTTCTGGGTCCCAGCGAAGGAGCGGCATCCGTGCGGCACTCAGGTAGCCGTCCAGCTCACCCAGGGCGATCTTGGAGCGGGCCAGATTGTGCATGTCCAGGAGGAGCTGACGCCTCCGTTCGCTCATCTCCAGGAGCTTGGGCTCCGGGCCGCAGGCTGGCGCGAAGCTGCCATTGTTGCCACACGCTATGTGCGGCACTTGCACCACATGCGTTCCATTGTACAACTCGCACAGGGAGGCGGCACAGTAGCCACCATTGCCGGGGGAACTGGGAAAGGGACTCGATTGTGGGACAGCCGACGATCTGTCCACCTGGAGCACGAGTGCCAGGAGCACTGCAACGATGCTGCACTTGCTCCGCGATCTCAACAATCTCGGCATCTTGACGGCCAACGCGCTACTGATCTGGGATCGCTCTCCACTTTCAGTTTATGAATGGAGGAGCCACTCGACTCGGCATGATGTTGCTTCTCCCCCCAGCTTCGGCTTGATTCTAGCCAAGATCGTTGGTCCATAACTGGTTCTAATCAGAGAGAAATTAGCCACACTGTTGAAAAATCTTTCAAGATGGATATTAAATAGTTTATTGCTTTTTTTAACATGTAAGTTTTATAAAAAATAAATTCTATATCTTCAATTTTAGATCTTAAACCTTTTTAAAACTTCAGAAATGTTTGGGAATATGTGTTTTAAAAAGTTTGTGAAGAAAAGAAAACTTCTAGACTTTACATTTATAAATAGTCCCCTTAAGAAGACAGTCTTCCAAGTTTTTAATTAAAATATTTATAGTTTTAAAAATAATAACTAGACTTAAAAGTTCATTGCTCTCTTTTCCAAGTTAAAAGTTTGATCAAATTATGAATTCAAAAATGTCCAAAAAAGCTGCTCTTGCTTATTTTTTTTAATTTAATAACCTTAATTAAGCCCCAAGGTGTGGGCTTTAAATGTGAAGAATCAGATTATTAATTAAGAAACAAAATATATATTTAATTAATTATTTAAGAAGCAAGCAATTAGCTTCCGGAATTGCAGTCAGCGGCAGTGCAATGGCAGTAGAGTGGCTTGAGTCCATCGGGTTGGCGGGAACTAAACCGGTTTGGCGTTGGGCTCATCGTTTGGATTAGTTTGTGGGCCTGGGTCTGGGTCTGGGTCTGGGCTTGGACCCGGTGTAAGTATAGTAATAAGTATAATCAGTTACCGCCGGCAAAAGTGTGGGAAAAACGAACGCTTCAAGGCAATTGGCAAGACGGGGAATGGTTGACTTTCCGGCAAGCTTTACAGAACTAAACCAGCCAACAAATGCCGTTAAACCTTAAAAAAAAAATAAAAACACACAAAAGCACAATGTCGTAAACCCCAAAAAAAAAAAACAAAAAAACGAAAATAAAAATAAATATCAAAATTAAAGAAACGTAGACCGAAACGTGCCTCACACCCAATCGAAGTTAATTAAAATAACAATGCTCCGCCAGCTATAGCTTCGCACTAAAAGCACCAACAACACCAAAGTGCCAAATATGCAAAAATTCATTAAAAAAAAAAAAGAATAAAAAATAAAAGAACCTAAAACCAATGATTATGACTCTGACCGTTGTGACGTCGTAATATCATTCCCAAAATAGACATCGATCTTTGGAGACTGGGTCAGTTTTTATTTCTGTTCCTTTGCGATTTACATTTTTAGACAATAGTTTTCCAAACTAAATTCTATTATTTTCCTTCTAATAAGTAGGGTATTTGGGAGTCGTGTTTCCATAAATGGGAACTTGTCGAGTACGTGCCTGTCTGTGGCTCGTTAAAAATAATGAAATTATTGTTCGGACGAATTCTTCTGTAGAGTATCTGGGACTTCGGCCCTTGGATCTCTAGAAGTCATGCCTTAGCTACCATCACATCATTATTATTTCTTTAAAAAGTCCAGCTCATCCGATGCGATCACTCATGATGGACATCAAACCCAACAAGAACCAAGACTTATTCTTATACTTATTTATAGAAAAAATAAATTATTAGAAAATAATCCCAATAGTGGGGATAAAGCTCGAATCTTTCTTGTAACTTTTATGAAATTATTGCGGAATAGTCATTGGCTTTTCTGCTCCATAGTTTCATTTCCCCATTGATCATGGCACTTCCCAGTAATTCCGACTAGGAATTGGGAATTTATCCGCCTCGGTGACGCAGTTGAGTTATTCTCGCATCCAATTAGGGAAATATTATTATGATTATGAATGATTTGCGAGCGGCAGTCGTGCCTCCACTCACATACGAATTAAAGTTATGGCCGGACGGACAACCTGTACTCCAACTTGATTTTGAATCTGTTGTAATTAAAGATCTCACTTCTGGCCAAAGTCAGAGATTGTTTTTTTTTTAACCCAAAAGCAAAAGTTTGCGTGAGGATCGTAGTAGCATACTCGTCTCTCTGGCTATATAATTTGCATAGAAAATGATTAATCACTCGGCGATTAATTGCCGACGACTTGCAGTTGTTAAATCTTAAATGAAAACAAATCTTGGAGCCACTAAACATAAATTACTCTTTTGGTAGCCAGGGTAACCCCACGAAGCATATGATTGGCAGCATAATTACCATATATGTCTGTCCCGATGCACTTCCTCGTTCGATAATTACACCAATTGCGTTCAAACTATCACGATAAGCGTGACTCTGCCCCAGGGTCTCCCCCACCAAGAATTTCTCTATCAGCAAAGATCTCTGATAGAGTTTTGGGCCCTGAAAAGTCAATAAAAAAGTAGGCTTTGATACAAAGTAGGCCTTGACTTTCCAAATCAGCCTATAAAAGGGCTGAGTTTCTCGGGACTCGGCCAGTCCCAAAATATGCTTTTAACGAGCAGCACACTTTTTATTTCGGTTTAGTGGAGCAGAATCTAAATTTCCAATAAAAACAAAAGTGAGTTAAGAAAATATTCATATTTTTTTGGTAGTGAAAAAAAAAGAAAGTACTTATTTTTGGCAAAAAGTAAAAAGTAAAAAGTAAAGTGTTTAAAGTTCACCCTAAGCTAGAGTACCGGGTATCATATGTCCCAAGAAGTCCTGCAGAAGTCCTAGTCCTTACACGTCTCCCACATCCTCGTGACTGCCTTCATAATTAGGAATATTTCGCTGTCGCGTTGTGGCATTATGTCTTTTATCCTGGCTTCCGGTGATCAGCTGTTTGCCTGACTAGCTGTCTCTGTGCGTGTCTGTGTCATCCTGCATTTGTGTGTGAGCCACATAATTGGTCCTTTCTGCCTTCGCCACCTTAGTCGTCGACGTCGTGTCGTGGGTTGTTACCTGGGCAATTAGTTGGCCGAATCTGCCAAGACATAATTACACACTGCAGTCCCCCCCCACCCACACACACTCTCTCGCATCCCACGCCCCTGTGGCAATTATGAAATGTTTTGGTTTTTGGTCGCCAGCTATGGGTTAGAGGTTTTCTTTATTTTTTTTTTTTGTCTAAAATAATTTCTGGCTGAGAAACTCCAGCAAATTAAACTCAAAATTGTATATTTGGTTGGGTCGCCCTTTTCCCCGCCAGTGTTGTCAACCAGTTGTCAGGTGTTTGGTGTTGGACAGTTCCATTTCATTCCCATTCCCATTTTATTAAATTTAATTTTTGGCTTTGTGTATGAAACTATACCCATCTGTTAGTGTGTGTGTGTATGCACTAATTAAATTCATACTAAAATTTTTCTAATTAAAAGTTTACTAATGAAATTTATGCAGCTGCTGCTGCTGCTAGTGTATGTATGTATTTGTGTGTATCTGTGTTCTAAAGCCCAAAAGTCGCGCTTTCAATTAAAAATCGCCATTTTTTTTCCCGCTGGGAGTGTGGGGATTATTTTACACGCCGACAGCTGGCGAGCTTGATGTGCTCGAATTAGATTTGTATTAAATTGCATTTTTGTGGTTATTGTTTATTTTGTTGCAACATTTTCACGTCTCACAGTCTCTGCCTTTTTTTTTTTGTGTGGCAAGTTAATGCAACCAAATGTGGCATAATTAAAAACTAATATGAGGGGAGGGAGTGGGAGTGGGAGTGGCAGGCAACTAAGCATAAATAAATAAATAAGCAGGCTGTGATTTGTTGAAATTCACACATTGGCCTAAAATTTATTTCAAAATCTCCATTTTTTTTTTTTCAGAAGCAAAATGGCGGCAATTTAGGACGTAATAAGGGTTAACACTTTAAAGGACACTCAAGACACATACATACATATATATTGCTGGAGGATACCTATCGGGCATTCGCGAATGTCCACCGCTGGTATTAAATGATTAGAAATAATAAATAAATAACACACGTAAGTATTAATTAAATTATTTTTTAAATAAATTTTTAATTGATTTCTCCCCTTAGACGTCTTCGATCATTAAATTGAACACCAAATTCGCACTTGTCTCCATTGGGTTTGGCATCACACTGTTCTCCCACAAGTTGAGAACATAATCCTGGAAACAAGCCGAATAATTAGGATATCACATATCTTGTTCAATAAAGATAATAATCTTCAAAATCGGAGGGCATTTTATTGGAAAGGGTATTTAATGGGACTTTCAGATAAAAGTGGCTCTCAAACTTGCACTCTCCTGAGGGCAACAGTTGTCTCCTTCGTTTGGGGAGTCCAGCTCCCCACCACACACTCTCTCTCTTCCAGTGACACGCCGAGTTTTTAACCATGCCTTGGCTCCACCTGCTCTCATTCGCACTTGCGCTCTCCGCCAGTTCACAAGATCGAGTACGTTTAAGTCGTTCGCTTCCGTGGTTCGTTATTCTTCTATTTTTCGGCGTCTAAAGTAAAGATTTAGCTTAAAATATCCGTTAAAACTAGTTAAAATAGTGAGTAAATCAAATTAAATTCCAGTAGAGTTCTTAAATATCGCGAGTGTTACTGTGTTTGTGTAATTTTTCTCGTTTTTTCATCATGTTTCGTTTACTGGATGTTTTTAAGATTAAAAAATGAACATTTTCATAGCCTTTTTAATAGTTTTTGAGGAAAAAATAAAAATGGTGAAAAATGACGCGTCGGGTACTCGATCTCGCGGGCGTGTATGAGTGCGCAGGAACATAGGCAACATGCGAGGAGCGAGGCGTGGGCAGCGTCAAGTACCGCAAACTTTTCGCTTCCTTTTCTTACGCTTGTGCTCAGTTCATGGTAAGTTTCAGTTTCCCGTTTTCTTTTTTTTTTCCTGCAAATTGCAATCTTATTCATTTGTTATGTAACATTGATGCGCAATTCTATAAACCAGTTATAAAAAATTAAATATTTTTTATATTTAACAATAAAAAACAAGAAATAAATATGGAATGTAAGCTAAATATTTAATTTTAGTTTCTTTAGTTGTTTAATTATTTATTGAAATTATTTTTTATTTTGACAATATTAAATGCTTAAATAAAATTCTAAAAAATAATATTTATTTTTTGTAATTTTAATATTTGAAATAAATTTTGGCATCACTGGCTCTCATACTTTTGTTTGTCTCTGTACTGAAAAATAACGGATCCTTCCAGAGAGCGCCACTTTCGGCCTGCTCTCATTTCAGCTTACTCGTTCCTCTGCCGAGATGCATGCTAAGTTTTCCACCCGGCATGGCGGTCTTGGTTGCACCTGCTCTCTTTGGCACTTCCGCTCTCCATTGCTACGATCGAGTGCAGTCCTCCTCTCTCTCTTTTCTTGGGAGGTTGGGGAAGGCTTGAAGGGCCCAGAGCTTCCCCAACTGTGAAAAGGTGTTAACTGAGAATCTCTTATACAAGATTACAAACTCTTTCTTGCTCCAATCTTGTACATTAGTTGACTCTCTCTTTCTCTTTGCTTTGTTGCTTGGGGAGGATCAAAGCTTCCTCAACTGTAAAGAACTGAGAAACGTTTGTGCATCTCTCTTTGATTTCTTCCGAGGGGAGACTTGAGAGGGTCAGTGCTTTCCCAACTGCTAAGGGCCAAGAAAGTCTTATACTAGTCTCATTAAAATCGCTTTGGGCTGCGGAAAGTCAATTGGATTAATAAACAGGCCGCCTAACGGAATGCCGCAGGGGAATGCCACCTCCTGAAACTGAACTTGAGAATTTTAGTCTGGTGCCTCGGAGGAATTTTAAGTAATTACATGCATACTAATACTAAGACAAACACTTATACTAGCACTAACTAACACCAGCACGCCCCCACTCAGACATGTGTATGTGACGGCAACTCAATTACAGAAGCGTTTTGCGCCATGTGGCGCCGACTAGGAATTTCATTTGGCTGGCAAGTCACGTGATGTGCAACAGCAGCAGCCGCATTCAGCCTCCTCCTCCTCCTCCTCCTCCTCCTTCTCTGTTTTCTCTCCTTGCTACCTCCTCTAGTTCTACGGCTATGTCTCCGCCAAGGGCCTAGCTCCACGGCGTACGCAGCGTAGCTGACCCGCCACATTGATAAACTGCGTGCCGCAATATGAGGCAACTAGCCGCAGAAGTTTTTGGCCAAAAAAGCAAGCGGGTGTAAGAGCTACACTCGAAGAAAAATATATTTAAATATTTTAATATTTATTTCAATTTTGTTTGCTATTTTTTAGAAATAATTTTTAATCCAAAAAGTATGCTATTATTTTTTTTATTTCAAGAAACTAATAATAATAGTTTTTTCTTCGAGTGCACAATCTGCGGAAGAGAACTGCACAGGCTGCCGCTAATTTATGTCGTCCTGGCCGCCGAAGATGGATCCTGGATCCTGGATCCTGGCCGACGGCCAGAGTGGGCTCTTTAGTGTTTAACATGCGCTGGCTGCGGCTGCGGCATCGCTTACTTGCCACAACCTTTCCTATTTTCTTATTCTCCTTGTTTCTTTTTTTTTGCTCGTTTCCGTTTTTTTTTGGTCGTTTTGGTGGCATGGTCAGCTGGCACATGGCATTCCCAGCGGCACGCTCCACGGGCATCAATATTCTCGACGCTGGACGCGCATGGCCACCTCCGGAGCATGGACTCTCCGGCTGAGAGGCTGGGGGATGAGGCAGGTCAGGATGGACTCTGGAGAAGGGCGGGCTAGGTCGGAGCAGGGCAAGCGGAACTGCTCCAAGGAGGCCATCCCAAGGAGGCAAAAGATTCACACTTTTAAGGGAAATAATTAGAAGAAAAGGACTTGGATTTCTGGATTTTAAAGTATTATTTCTACAGGGTATCATATGGTCTAAAAAATTAATGATTCTATGATTATTATTTAATGAAATAAAGAAAAAAGAATTAAAAATAAACATTCCATGCCAGAAACAGAGGCTAGACTCTGGAGAGACAACCAGAAGTGTCTTTGGAGAAGCTTAGCTATTCAAGATTCTTGGGATTTCAAGGGAATATTAGTACAGGGTATCATACAGCTTCAAAGATGATTGTCTTTATCCTCATTTTTTATAGAAATATCTGAAATATTTAAGGAAAAATGTCTTTTTAACTAGAAACCAGGCACAGACTTAGGATTCTTGAAGAAGAAACACAAACAGAGAAGACTAGAGCTTAGGAGCTATTTGTACGGGGTATCATACAGTCAGTCCTATGTCTTAAAGAACAGTATAGACTTATACTTTTATTTTGCATTAAAAGTCTTAAAAATGTTTATAATAATTGAATTACAAGCAGGCACTAGGCACAGGTTGTGAAATTTTGAAACAGGATGATAATAGTTGGAAGAAATCTACACAGAGAAGACTAGGGCTTAGGGAGATTAAGATTTTAAAGGCTTGTTTGTACAGGGTATCATACTTTATATATCATATAGAACAGTGTAGACTTCTACATTAGAATTCTACACTAGATAGACTAGATACTTAAGGATTTAAAAGTATATTTTTACAGGGTATCATATCTAGAACGATATGATAGAGTTTCTAGATGAAATTATAGATAATAGATGATAGATGATAGATGACAGATGACAGATGACAGATGACAGATGATAGATGGATAGATGGATAGATGGATAGGTGAATAGATGGATAGATGGATAGATGGATAGATGGATGGATCTGTGGATAGATGGATAGATGGATAGATGGATAGATGATAGATGATAGATGATAGATGATGGATGATAGATGATAGATGATGGATGAAGGATGATGGATAGATGGATAGATGGATAGATGGATAGATGGATAGATGGATAGATGGATAGATGGATAGATGGATAAATGGATAAATGGATAAATGGATAAATGGATAAATGGATAAATGGATAAATGGATAAATGGATAAATGGATAAATGGATAAATGGATAGATGGATAGATGGATAGATGGATAGATGGATGGATCTATGGATAGATGGATAGATGGATAGATGGATAGATGGATAGATGGATAGATGGATAGATGGATAGATGGATAGATGGATAGATGGATAGGTGGATAGGTGGATAGATGGATAGATGGATAGGTGGATAGATGGATAGATGGATAGATGGATAGATGGATAGATGGATAGATGGATAGATGGATGGATGGATAGATGGATAGATGGATAAATGGATAAATGGATAAATGGATAAATGGATAAATGGATAAATGGATAAATGAATAGATGGATAGATGGATAGATGGATAGATGGATAGATGGATGGATAGATGGATGGATAGATGGATGGATGGATAGATGGATAGATGATAGATGGATAGATGGATAGATGGATAGATGGATAGATGGATAGATGGATAGATGGATAGATGGATAGATGCATAGATGGATAGATGGATAGATGGATAGATGGATAGATGGATAGATGGATAGATGGATAGATGGATAGATGGATGGATAGATGGATGGATAAATGGATAAATGGATAGATGGATAGATGGATAGATGGATAGATGGATAGATGGATAGATGGATAGATGGATAGATGGATAGATGGATAGATGGATAGATGGATAGATGGATGGATGGATAGATGGATAGATGGATGGATGGATAGATGGATAGATGGATAGATGGATAGATGGATAGATGGATAGATGGATAGATGGATAGATGGATAGATGGATAGATGGATAAATGGATAAATGGATAAATGGATAGATGGATAGATGGATAGATGGATAAATGGATAAATGGATAGATGGATAGATGGATAGATGGATAGATGGATAGATAGATGGATAGATGGATAGATGGATAGATGGATAGATGGATAGATAGATGGATAGATGGATAGATGGATAGATAGATGGATAGATGGATAGATGGATAGATAGATGGATAGATGGATAGATGGATAGATGGATAGATGGATAGATGGATAGATGGATAGATGGATTTATGGATAGATGGATAGATGGATAGATGGATAGATGGATAGATGGATAGATGGATAGATAGATGGATAGATGGATAGATGGATAGATGGATAGATGGATAGATGGATGGATGGATAGATGGATAGATGGATAGATGGATACATGGATAGATGGATAGATGGATAGATGGATAGATGGATAGATGGATAGATGGATAGATGGATAGATGGATAGATGGATAGATGGTGGATAGATGGTGGATAGATGGATAGATGGATAGATGGATAGATGGTGGATAGATGGTGGATAGATGGTGGATAGATGATAGATGGATAGATGGATAGATGGATAGATGGATGGATGGATAGATGGATAGATGGATGGATGGATAGATGGATAGATGGATAGATGGATAGATGGATAGATGGATAGATGGATAGATGGATAGATGGATAGATGGATAGATGGATAGATGGATAGATGGATAGATGGATAGATGGATAGATGGATAGATGGATAGATGGTTAGATGGATAGATGGATAGATGGATAGATGGATAGATGGATAGATGGATAGATGATAGATGGATAGATGGATAGATGGATAGGTGGATAGATGGATAGATGATAGATGGATAGATGGATAGATGGATAGGTGGATAGATGGATAGATGGATAGATGGATAGATGGATAGATGGATAGATGGATAGATGGATAGATGGATAGATGGATAGATTATAGATGATAGGTGATAGATGATAGGTGATAGATATAGATATATAGATAGACTATTATAGATTAAACACTTATTTTTAAATAAAAAATGTAAAAAATCTTACGACTAAAGATCTTAAGACTGTAAAGAAGTCTTAGACTTCTGTAGCCAAAAAAGACAGTTTAGAAGACTTGAATTGTAGATTTCTGAGGAGTACTGGTACTGGGTATCATATAGTCTCCACTTTTGTAGACTCTATGCATATTTTTATGGGAAAATCCTAAGAAATGGCTCAACAAATAATTGAATTTAAAAAGAAACTAGAGAAAGACAGTCTGATAGAAGAAAGACTAGACTTAAGGCCTATCCAAGGCCCATTTGTAGGGGGTATCACATAGTCTAGACTCTTATAGATTTCCCATCTAATTCTGGAAGAAAAACCCCTAGAATGAAGGCACAATTGAAATAAAAAGAGAAATCCGGCAGTGGACTGAATTATAAACCGAATGGCTGGCACCCAGCTAGCCGCCAAGGCTAAGAGACAGTCAAAATATTGACATGCCTTGCTCCTGGCCGGCTTTATTGGCACTGGGCAAGGACGTGCCGGCAAGTATCCTGAATCCTATAGCCTCCAGACTGCCGACTGGTGGCTGGCCCTGGTCCTGTGTCTGCCCTGTCGAGTTGCCTTTTAATCTCGTTTCCAATTTTGGTCGATTTTAAGGACACTTGCCTCCTCGCTGTGGCCGGGGCGGGGCTAGTGTTTGGAAATTCGTTTACTTCCAATAATGCCAAATAATGGCTGAGATTTCCTTCCACAATATCCTCACGTATGTGGTGGGATATTTTGTATTTTTTATTTCCCTTTTTATTTATGCTTCCCCCTTGGGATATTTTTGGTTTTTATTTTTTCTTCTTTCGAGAGCTTTTGTCTTTGCTTTCCTCCTTCGTGTTCAGCTTAGTCTGTTTTTTAAAGGATATCCTTGAAGTATCCTTTCGATTAAGAGATCTATTATTGCTTTTAATCGATTCTTGTTTTATTTTTTATGCAACAGTGGCTGATTTTTTGAGCCACGCACTTTTATTGGCTCGTAAAGTGGTTGAGAGGGGACTTGAGCTTGTGCCTGATTGCATAACGCAAACAGAGATGGTCCTGCTTAAGCCACGCACATCATAACGTAATCACTTTACGTCGTCCGCCGTAATTCCCACCGCAAACAAACAGGCAGACAGACAGAAGGGCAGATATCCTGCAGCTTTTACGCCATTTCCATATGCAATTGGTCGCATTAATTCAATTGATTCGATCCTGGGAGGCCGGCGATAATGAGCCAAGAGACAGGCCAAGTCAAGAGACAGGACACTCCTTTGTCGCAGCAAATAAATAAGCATAATTAATGCAAGTCCTCGCCTTAGTCCTTCAAGGAGGGCGTACAAATATGACTGGGAATGGAAGTCGTAAAAATGCTTCAAGGAGTGCTCCTCCAGCTACACTGCAACAAAAAAAGGAAATAATAATAATAATATTTTAGTCTTTGGAAGAGAGAGAGGATTATTAGGCAGCTGGGGACAACCAGTGCCGTGTCCTTTCTGAATCTGAATCTCCATATCTGGAGGGGCAGGATTGGGAAGTAGCCCCATTGCCACATTGCCACGTGGGGCACGTGTTTACATGCGTTCCGGCCATAAACTAACGCCAACAAACGCACTTTACAGCCTCTGGATGTCCTGGCAAATGGCTCCATGGCTCCTGATGCCTTTTGCTCCAGGACCAAGGACCAAGGTGGCTAAATTTTTAATGAAATGTCGCATAGAAAACGGCAAAAGTTGAATTTATGACTAGGACACGCACAAGGACATGGCACGAGGGCAGCAAGGACAAGGCCAGACCTGTCATCGTCTGCTCCTTTTTTTTTGGGTCACGACTGGGCTTTGATTAGCTGCGATTGGTCGCAGTTGTTGACGGCTTCTTGACGCTAAAATAAATAAAAGAAAAGAAGAGAAAAGGATATGCGGAACAGGACTTGCTTCGGTTACCAAAGGTGCCTTGGCAAGGACGTGCCTGAAATGTTGGCCTTAAGCGGGAAGCAGGATCCTGCCGAGGGGACTCCAAAAGCTGCTAAACAGTTAATTAAATAGCTTGCATTTCAAAGGATATTGAAAGGACTTTGAAACATAAGGATATACTCTTAGAAGGATGCGAGTGGGACTTGAATTTGTTCAAATAACCGCAGGTCCTTCGCCAGAGGATGGACTCTGATTTAGGGATTCGAGCGCATAATTCACTTATCTGCCTCCGCCACACGCAGCGTCCACTGTGCAGTAGATTAAGGGTCCTGCCAATAGGTCCTGCCATGGTCCTGTACAAGTATGCGGCGATATATCGGCTATTCCCCAAACGATTCAATAATAAATGCCTCTTGCATTGTTTTCCCACATGTGCCGCAAATTGCGAACATTTTATGCACTTCCAGCTACTCATTAATACACACACGAGTCCTTGTCCGAGTCCTGACTGGAATATCTCACATATTGCCAGCTTGATTGAATCTGACAGTAAAATATTTTATCCTAAATCATTTGCCATTCTCTTCATTGCCTTTTGCGGCCGCCGAGCGCCGACCATGGCAGGTCCTGGTGCTCGTCCTGGGCTTGCACTCTGAGTGCTTCGCAAATCAATGGGAAATTTGCTTAGCCAATTTGTTAAATGCGTCAGCACGGACACACGGACACTTGGACACACGCTTATAGCAAACACACACACACTAAAACATCAACAGGATGCAGGAAACGACACCCAAACAGACGGACAAGCGGACATAAAGAGGGACAGGCGGACAAGCGGACAGACTAACAAACGGCCTAGCGGACAAGCGGACAAACGGACAAGTGAGCAGAAGGACAAGCGGACAAAACGGACAAGCGGACACACGGACAGCTATATCGGTCAAAAGACCAAAAAGTGGACAGCCGGCGGTCGTCCAGCCATGCCAGCCATGTCTATCCCTGTGTGTGCATGATGTCCTGATGTCCCGATGTCCTGCCGTCCCGATGTCCTGCCGTCCCGATGTCCTGCCGTCCCGATGTCCTGCCGTCCCGATGTCCTGCCGTCCCGATGTCCTGCCTGTGTGTTAAGTGCAGCACGCAAATAAATCATAAAATATTTAGTCGAAAATTGCATCCAACATTCGGGCGGGGGGAGGTCGGCTGATTGCGATTGCAGCTTTTGGGCAAGCGGCCAAAAAATCTTTGACTTTTAATCTCTCGGCCATAAAACGAAATAATGGCCATATCGTCTCCAGATCGAAGCTTGTTAGCATTCCAGTGCGAGCACTAAATAAATTATCAAAAAAATAAATAAAAACGGAAGCCATGGGAGTTGATGGGAAAAGGTGTTGGAGGAGAGTCCTGGGACAGGATGGCCCACCGGGGAGCAAAGAGTTTGATTTTTGTGGATCAAAGCCTGAGAAGCCTGCTTCTGCCTGTAAACAAGCCAACTCTAAAGGACACAGGCATTCCATGTCCTTTCGCATTTCAATGGAATTCGATGGAAATGTGAGGAGGGCAGTCGCTTTAAGCGAATAATATCCTTAAAGCCTTTGTTTTCCGAATGGCAATCGGTGGGAAGTATTTCGAAATAAAACATTGCGTTTTCTTGACATTTTTATTTGTGATTTGGTTGAGCAGGTCCTTTGACAGCGGCCAGTCCTTTATGGCGACTGCACTCTGCCTCACTTTCAGCCATAAATCATTTTTAGTTTCAACTCGCAGGCTGGCAGCTAATTCTTTAAACACTTTCCAGTATTTCAGGGATATCCAAGTTGTTGTTTTAATTTGTTGATTGAAACTGTCAGGAGGAGCTAAAAAAAAGGATTCAGAGTTTTGAGGGAAGGATGTGTGTGTGGGTGGGTGGGGGAAATGGTCAATACCGACTAATTGCGCTTAACAAGCCAAAAAAGAAGCTGCTCTTGGCTGGGAAGGACGAGCGTGAAATGCAGCTGAAAAAAAGAAGCCAAAGGACACGAAGAAACGGGGGAGAAAGCAGGACCAGCAGGACCAGGGGGACTTGCAAAGAAAAAGACAGGAGCGGACTTACAAAGACGAGAGCTCTTAAAAGACTAAAAAATATTAGTAGCCACCCTCGAGCCGCTCCTGGCTAAAAGGGGGTGGCTCTGGGACAACCAGGACGGATGATAACATGCTCCTAATGGACTTGACATGCAAATTGTCGTCATCAAGAGTGACCCAAACGAGCGGCGACGTCATCGCCCAATGTCCTGTCGCCCGTGCCCGTGCCCGTGTGGGCGTGGCCAACGACTTTGGTTTCTGATTGTTGATTACCTTGGCTCGCCATCTGCTCCGCCAACCATTTGCATCTTCGTCCTGGCCAGGACATCTGCATCTGGATCTGGTGGAGAGTAAATGGCATTAGGCAAACAATTGATTCGCTTCCGTTGGCTTCAAATTTTTAATGCATACTTTCGGGGGCAATCGGGGAGCTGGACTCGGCCCCCTTTCCGCCTCACTGCCCATCCCAATTTTAGCTTCAATAATTGCTTTATCCTGTTGCAAGGATATCTATTGGCAGTTCAAAAGTTTAAAGCTTACAATCGGTTAAGGATCTTCTAGAATCTATATCTTTACTAAGAAAATGAGTTATCCTTTGGCGGAGGATCCTCCTATCTGAATGAAGGTAGAGATCCCCTATTTGTGATTGGGAGACCTTGATAGTGGGAGCTATAGACCTATTTGAGGCATAAGAAGTATAACTATAGCTAAGGACATTAGATCCTTTGAGTGGGAGTCCTTAAAACACGATCTTGGTGGCAGTTTCCCTATATTTTTGTTATAATTTCCGATTGGATTGCTTTAGAAATTGAGAAATCGCGGGATAACTATTAGAACTACTAGAACTACTAACTACTAGAACCATCAGATCCTTAAACACGCTGATGTCCTGCCATTTCTATTTACTTTTTAATCGAGAAATCGGAAATATATTGGGTTTCTGCCTTCGAAGAATGGTACAACTATACTTTAGCTTAGAAACTTAAGATCCTTTAAAGAAATGTCTTTAAAAATCGATAATCGCCTACTATCGATAACCATCATAATCACGCATTTTCGATAAATGTTTTAAAGTATCTTTTGAAAGGATCTCCTTGTGAGTGACTTTGTGCAAAGTTATACAAGGAAGAGTAGCACTTTTTACTTTTAAAAACATTAATTAAAAGTTAAACACTTGAAGTTTTAATGCCCAAAGGACGCTTAAATATTGTACCTCCCTTCCTCCTCCCTCCAAGAACAGAAGCTACATCCTCTCTAATATCTTAAAAGATAGTCCTTTTTCTATGATACCTGTCTCCTAGGACAGTTTCTTGCTTTAAAAGCTCTTCAAGCTTCTTCCTTGAAAAATCCTTAAAAAAAAAAAAACAAATATATGAAGTACTCCCCAGCCATTTGTAGTTGGTGGTGGCACTGTGCGAGCCTCCTTGCGATTCGTCCTGGCACGAAAAAAGCGCTGTTCCCTTCACTTTGTTCTAATTGAAAACGAAAATGTAATTAGTTCGCCTGCGAAGCGACAAGCGACAATGTCGGAGGCGCAAACGCTTCAAACGAAAAACGCACCCAAATGTCGCAAAGTTTGTTTAAAAATTACCAAGGCACCCGAAGGAAGGCAGGAGGGAGGACTTTGTGGCAACAATTAGCAGCAAACAGCTCAAAGAATCGGCGGCGACGGCTTATTAGAAGACAGCTTCATCGCCCAACTCTCTCGCTGTCTCTCTCTTGCTGTCTTTGTCCTTGCTACTAGCTCTGTCTCTATCGGGGCAAGGATACTTTATGCATATGAAGGCAAACATTTGCGTGGCTGAGCCGCAGCGTCGCGAAAGAGAAAGCCCAGCTAAGAAGCCACCAGGACAATATGCTCCTACCCCTCATCCTCCAGCACAGCCTCTTAAATATCCTGTAATTGCAAGGACCTGAGTGTACTCCACCCTGGGTTGGTATATCCTTTTGTGGCAATCGGGAGTTTCAATTCATAAAGTTGTCCTGAAACATAGGTGAGGCAGGTGAGGCAGTACTGGGTATGTATAGTCGGGACAGGGGAGACTGCTTTTGGGGAAGCATGTGCCGGGGATCTGGCCGGATTTGGGTGGCGGAGAAGAAGTCATCCAGAAGCTGCTTAGGTCTTCAGGGAGGCCGAGAGCACAAAGGCAGGATCATGTTTAAAAGGAACTTCAAACGAAAAAAAAAAAAAAAACAAAAAACTGGCAAGTGGCGGGTAAGAAAGGGAAGTGGAAAGCAAGGTGGCAACTCTGGCGGGCGTGCTTTTGACACAAGAGAAGCCTGTCCGAACATGTTCGCTTCGCAAACTACAAAAAAGTGTTGAAAAATGTTTTAAAATTATTTTTTTTTTGATTTAAAAGACAAAAAAGTTTCAAG
Organism: Drosophila monieri; assembly: GCA_035047585.1. NCBI lineage: Eukaryota > Metazoa > Arthropoda > Insecta > Diptera > Drosophilidae > Drosophila > Drosophila monieri. The sequence continues at coordinate 3,438,012 of JAWNPJ010000061.1, read as the reverse complement.
GAGAGATTCTACAGAGTTTTTAGTTAATTTTTATTAAATATTATATATTTTTTTTAATATTTTAGACTAAAAAATAAAAAAAGCTTTAAGATAAATCACTTGGCAACTCCCCATCTCCAGATCAAGGACTCATCCATTAGAGTCCTTTCGAGGCGAAATAAATCGTCATTTGTCGGCCAGGCGACAAAATTGTATTGCGCCTCGACTTGCCATCGCTGCGCGACGCACGACTGAATATTCCATGTTGCACATAGCCTGGCATGTGGCGCGGCATGCCCCGCGTTGCAACTACAAGACTGCCACTGGCTGCCACAGGCTGCAGGATGCGATGCAGCTTCCACGGACGTGATGGCAATTAGCAGGAACATCGCTTCTGCTTGACTTTGTTGCTGGCGATGTGGCAGCTATTCCAGTTGCATGTTGCATCTGTTTAAGGTTTTTGGAATCAGAAATCAGGACACTGTTTAAGGACTTTAGAAGGACTCTATTGAGAGAAAAATTTGCAAATAAAATAATTTAAACTGTTTTTGTTTTAATAAAATAATAATTGTGGAGAGTAGATCCTTTAATCCTTGCTACATCCTTGTTATGTCCTAAAAGTCCTGATTCTTGGCCTCTGGGCCGATTTCCATTTCCATCCTGGAGTCCTGCCGCCATTCGCTCTACTTTTCGAATGGCTATCATTCCGCATGGGGGGCGTATTGGGGGCGAATGGGGTAGCAAGGCGTGGCATGTCCTGGTCAACGCCACTAACCGCAGGACGCGCCGCTGCGTAAATGTTACAGCAATGAGCGGTTTTCCAGTTGAGTGAATTAATCTGCGCTCACACGTCCTCCTCGCAATCGCATAAACATATGTAGGATCCTGCCGGCCCACAGGCTTTCCACAAATCACTGAGAGAAAATATTTGCCACAAGCTAATTGCTTATTAGAGATGGCAGTTGAAGGGTACTATACCATTTCTCTCAGTGTATTTTTTTGATGAATTTAAATGCATTTTATGGAGGAGCTTAGGACTCAAAGGCTTTTGTAAAATGTGTTTTATTTTTATTTTTGGGAAAAACTTAAATAATATTTAATGTAATGTGTGGTTGGGAATAAGTATTGGTGATTATTTTTAAGCTGGTTAATAGATAAAATAAAATTAAGATTAAGACTAAAAAATGAATTATTTAAGTTTTGGAGACAAGAGCTAGGGGAGCTCCTAGGAGTAGCTCTGCTAAGGACAGGTCTTGGTTGAAGTCCTTCACTTTTTTTCTTACTGTGCACACACACACACTCTCACACACACCTAGGCACACTCACACACTCACAGGTGAGACCAATTATCATGTTTCAATTTGCATTTTTAAGCACTGCAGTTGAGTTCAGGTGAGCCGATTGCCGATTCCCGTCGACGACGACGGTGACGACGACGACGACGTTCCACCTGCTTTGGGAATTTGGCATTTATTGCAAATGGCCGACACCACTCGACTACCGTTTTCCTGCCGCCACGCCCACCGCCCACTCTCTTCCCATTCTGACCCTCGGATATATTCACCGAAAATGGCGTTATTTCCGCACCTGACGCGTTTTACAAATCAACGCAAATTTCTCAAAAGCGTCAGTGGATGACGAAACAACAAACAAGCAAATTATGCAACAAAAGGAACTACAACAACACGAATGGGGATTACTAAGGGGGAGTACGACTAGGCAGTACCGGGTAGTGGATAGTTTTTTTTAAGATTTTGGCTTAAAAATGATTAGGAAGGTTTTTAAATGTTAGTTTATGAATTATAGAAGTAGAAGGTCGTGAAGTAGGAGTGGCATTATCAGGTCTACCTCAGATGTCCCTATAGAACTGTCCGTTTGTCCGTCTGTCCGTCTGTCCGCTAGTTCCTAAGTTTCTAATCTCACTAATCACTCCTACATAAAGTTGTGGCTTTGATTAAAGATATTATTGATTATAAACTAATATAGATACTATTTGGAGTCACCTCACAGTCCTTCCTCCTCACCTTAAAGTCATGTCCTTCTGTCCGTCTGTCCGCCAGTTTGGTAGCTTACTAATCACCTTTAAAGTTATGTATTGGATTGTAGATATTATAGATTTAAGGATATTATAGGTCTCTATAGGAAAGGTATTATTTAGGATCATCTTCTGGGCCTTATAGTTTGTTCGCCTGTCCGCTTGTCCGCCTGTCCGCGAGTTTCTTAGCCTCATAATCGCTCAGCTTTAAAGTTATAAAGTTTTTTATGGTAGTTATAGATTGTAGGGATGGATAGATATTATTTAGAATCACTTACCAAGGCACTATAGCCCTGTCCGCCTATTTGTCCGCCTGTCCGCGAGTTTCTAAGCTTTATAATGGCTTAGATTTAAAGTTATAGACCTTACTGTATAAGTTATAGATTAAAAAGGTAGTATAGGTATTATTTAGGATCTCTGACTAAGGCTCTATAGCCCTGTCCGCCTGATTGTCCGCCTGTCCGCTTGTCCGCCAGTTCTCAGGCTCACCACTCACTCCCAAGCCTCCAAAATCCCTAGCAGCCATGGTATACCCTCTTCTGAAAACTAATAGGTAATAAATAGTCTCTGTACGTTTCGGGATTGTTGTTTGGTTCGTTGTTATTGTAGCTGCCGCTGTTCACTTAGCATTTTGGCCGTGATGTTTGTTTGCCATTGTTGTCGCCGCTTCTGGCGGTGGCAGCCACCGCGGCGGTGATGCTGCCATTGTGGTTTGTTATTGGCCGTTGATAAAATCATCAATAAATTAAAAATGAAACTAGGCGCTGGCCGGCCACCACCCCTCACTGCAGGCCCGTCCCTTGGGCCACGCCTCCTGTCACTCATTCGACCATGACATCCGTTGGCAGTTAAATGCCAGGACGTTGGCGGCGTTTGTGGCCGGCGCCTGTGCGTATGCAATGGATTGTTGGCCCCCGAAATAGAGGATTTTTAAAGTTGCTTTTCTCTTTTATTTAAATGGTAGCTGAAAGGGGAAATAATTATTAAAATAATTACAAGCCTCATATCCTTTGGAGTAAGTCCTATATCCTTTCTATATCTCTTGCCTTGTGCTTTTCTATAAGCGTGTGTCCTGGCAACAACTCCAAATAGGCGGGAAGCACTGCCTAGATGTGGTAACTCTTCATTGTCCTGTCAGGGCCTCAGTGCCAGCAAGGATAATGCTACACCTGTCGAACTCTGACTCCTTTGTAGTCAGAAGTAGAAGCAATCGCAGATGAAGGATGCACTGATGGAGGCACTTGATGCCCGAATTATGTCTTGTGATGACTAAGTAGTGTCCTGCTGGACACAAAAAAATACTAGTCCTGAAAAGGACCAAAGCCCAGCTTATGAATCCAATTTGTTTTATGGAAAAGTCAGCCAATGTTGATAGTTTGATGATTTTTGGTGAGGTTGTGGTGGACTGAAAAGGCTTCCTAATTGCACTTTTCTTTGTGTGATTAGCAGTTGGCCTGCCATCCCAAGAAAATGAAGCTTTAATTTCGTTTCTGATTATGGCTGGGAAGTAATTTGATCAGAGATTGGACTAAAATCTGTGGTCGTCCAAGGACATGAGTATTTTCCCTAAAACTGTGAAGCCTTTCCAGCGCTTCGGCCTTATTCGTTGTAATTATGGTCCTTAGGTATTGTTGGAAAATGTAATATCATTTTGCATCGACAATGGCAAGGAGTCTTGGCCTACTTTCGGCTGGCTCCAGGACCAGCCAGGACGAAGGATGCCTGGCTGTTTAATCAAACCTGAAACGAAACAAAACGCAATTAAATGTGCGCACCGTCACGTCGTCCAGTTGCCACTTGGGAGGGAGGCAATCCGAGACAATGGACCTCCGCCCGAAAATGTAGCACTAATGAGGCACATGCCGCACGCACGGGGGTGTCCCTGCCACCCCACCAGCCCTCTCCCCTGCCGAAGTTGCACTACAGAGTCGCGCAATTGTCAACAGCAAAACAATATACAAATAAATTGTATTTTATTTCACTTAAGTTGAAAGGCAGCCGGGCTCTGTCTTTTGGCAGCTTTTTTTGCAACAAAAACAAGGCAAGCCAAGACGTGGCAGATGCGAGAGGCGGGAGGTGGGGCATGACACTTGGTGAAAGCTGGAGCAAGTCGAAGGAGCCAGGGAAGACGGCCCTTAGAAGGCGTCCAGGTGAAAGGCAAGGATGGCGGCGGCACTTACAATGGCTGTGCAACGCGAAGGTAGTTGCATTTCGTGGCTGTTGCACTAAAACAAAGGACCCGTGCAGGACAACGGCTGGAGGGAACTATGCTTGCCAGATAAGCGACAGTAAGGAGGACAACAGGACCTCAAGACCAAGACGCCAGCACGAAGGAGGCAACATGCTTAACCTTAGCAGTTGGTCGATGCTGGTCTTCACTCTTTAAGTGGCAAGTTTATGGAGGAATTATGAGAAAGGACTACCGAGGACATGCCTATCAAGGATATCGGAGAAACTGATGGACAAAAATAGCTGCAGAACTTGCTCTCCTTTTGACATTTATTCTTAAATATTTGTTTTTTTTTTTGCCAAAAATACCTGCATGCAACAGTGTGGCAGCTTCACTTTTTGGCTGGCTGAGTGCAATTTTTTAATGACAACTTTTCGAGGGAGGGGGGGCTGGCCGAAAATCAACTTGATGCTGCTCGACGATGCGCGAAGCTAGCGAAGTGAGTGCAAAGCGCTTAGGACTTGCAACTGCAACAGCAACACAGCATCTCGAAGGAAAACCGTTCAAGTGAGCAGCCATAAGAGACTTCCTGCCCCACCATCCAACCACCCAACCACCCACCACCGAGTGGCAAGTCAGACCAAAAAGTAAAGCAAAGTCAGCAAAGTGCAATGTGCAACAGGACAAAAAAAAAAAACACACACACACACACACACAAGAAACAGAAACCGAAACGTGCAACAAAAATTAGAGGAAACGAGAGAAGTGACACACTGGCCGACTTTGAGGTGAGGATATACGGCCGTAAAGGGTGAACCGTAAGCCGTATTATTCCGTCCGTAACTGGGCGATGAAGGAGGAGGAGCCAGGAAGGCGGAGGAGCCAGGGAGCTGGAGGAGCCAGAGAGCTGGAGGAGCTGAAGAGCTTCATCTTAATTTCCATGCACTTGCTGATGATGGCGTGGTGCGTGTGAAATTTATTTGTCGCGCGATTTTTCCTTGAACTTGCCCCACCAATAACAACAAATAACAACAACAACAATAACAACAAAATTACAATAACAAAAAAAAAAAAGAAATAAAAAGAAAGAAACAACAAGAAACAACACCATCAACAACCACAACAGCAACATTAGCAAGCAACAGCAGCCAGAAAGCACGAAGCCTACATCTTCATCATCATCATCATCATCCTCATCATCGTCATCGTCCTCGGAGGCGTCGCCAAGTCCTTCGTTCGCCACTTGCAGCAGTGTGAGCCTTTCGGCCACGACTGTCGCTCGTCGAACACCCACGAGTCGCCCGACACAAACACAGTCCACTCCACAGAGGGGCAGCGTCAGCTCTGACGGTCTGGGGTTCGACTCCAGCGTAGGTGGAGCTTTTCCTTCGGGGATTTCTTATCTTTTCTTTGTGTGTTTTTTTAGTGACAATGGGCATTGGGTCTCAAAGGATTAAAAGAACATAGATATGACTCTGTCTTATCAGTCTTCTGATATAATTACTTGGATGGTATTATTTTTAGGGGTTTTGAGGGTTAAAGATATATCATTTCTGACTAGAATTTTAGGTTATAGTTTCTTGATTTCAGATTTTCTTATAAATTGAATTAAATGTCTCGAAAAACTCTTAGTTTATCTATCTTATCAGTCTTCTGATATAATTATTTAACTTTTATTAAAGTTTAAATGATTATTTTTAGTTTTTTTTTGAAAGTTTTGCCATTTTTTAACAATTGTTTTAGGATATAATATAGTTTTGAAATTTTTTAATCAAAAATTACATTTAAAACCTTAAAAAAACGGAAAGAGAAGATTAGAATTTTAAATTAAAAAAAAAAAAAAATTTTTAACTGGAACGCATTGGGGCTGCTCATCTCCATTGGCAATATCATCCACAGATGGAGTCCACGCTCTCCCCTTCGGCGTCGGCGCACTGCTCGCACTCCCGCACGCGCCCACACGAAAGCCGTTAGCCGAGAGCCCAGCTTTGGTCGTGCAGCGGGGGCGGGGGGGGCGAGGGAGAGGGAACGACCTGCCAAAGGTGCACGTCCGTGCCGAGCCGAGGCTTTTGGGCGGCGGGTGTGTGTGTGTGTGTGTGTGTGTGGGTTGTAGTGTGTGTTTGTGGAACAGGAACGAACGGCGACAGAACTTTAAGGACACGAGTCATTGGCCGAGTTTCGAGTGTTCGGCGTTCAGTTTCGTTTAGGTTATCGAACGTAGCGGTTCGTAGACGCGCCTATTTCGCCCTTCCAGTGTTATTTTTCGATTCGATACGATTCGGATCGCCTCGAACTCGAAGCTCGCAGCTCGCCACTCGCATCCCGCAAATCGCAAATCGCAGCTCACAGCTCGCAAATCGCAAATCGCAATCGCAGGTCGCATCTCGTGTCTCGAAGCTGCCACAGTGCCACATTGAGAGTGGTCAGTGGCGTTCAAAAGCGGTTTACGGCCATCGTTTAACGGTTTATTTGTGGGGGTTTACGGTTTACGGCGTACGGATTTCCTCCAAAAAGAGGTTTTCGAAGCGAACCTTTGTTTTTTTTTTTTTAAAGAAAAAAATAAAATATAAAAAAATAAAAAACTAACAGTACTAGTTTCAAAACATTTAAAAAAAAGAAGACAAATCGTGTCGCGAAACGCGTGCCGTCGCTTAGGAGTGTTTGTTTTTTTTTTTCGGTTTCACGTGCTTAAGAGTGTGTCTGGTGACGGGCCATAGCAACAAGAGGAAGAAAACAGGAAGAAAGGATAAAGCCCCAAAAGCCAATACCCCAAAACCCAAAACCCAAGCAGCTGGCGAATGCAAAAGTGAAATGTAAACAATCAGAAGTGAGCCGCCAGGCGGAAAAGTGAATTCGAGTTGATTGCAACTCCGGTCAGCGGAAAGTGTAGCATACTGTTCGGGGCCTGCCCCAATAATTTCAAACACCAGCCAGTAAGTGTCCATTTTGCAGTTATGGGTGTTCATACATGTGTGTGTGTGTGTGTGTGTGTGTGAGTGTGTTTGTGTGAAAATGTTTGCCAAAAATTGAAATCCGAAAGATCCTTTCTTCAAGCTGTTGCTGTCAAAGGTTTTTTTTTTTTTATTTTTAAAATATTAAAAATATATTACACTAAAAAGGTTTAAAAATTAGAAAACAAGGGCTTGTTTTCACTGATTTTTTAAATAATTAAATAATTAATAGATTAATCATTTTAGATTTTTTTTTAAGAGTAAGGCTTTTCTCAGTCTGTCTTCTGTCTAAAAACATTTTTTAAATGAAATTTAATTTATAAAAATAAAATTTAATAAAATTTAAGCTTTGTATTAAATAAAAAATACAAAATAAAAATTATTTAAACAAAAATAATTATTTAAAACCTTTATTATTAGAAACTTTTTAATTAAAAACTAAAAAAGTTGTAAAAAGTCAAAATATTTCTATAAAAACTCTTAACTTTTTCTTAACTTTTAAAGTATAAATAAATGAAAAACTAAATAAAATTAAGCATTTGACTTAAAAAAAAGTCTAAATGATTGTTTTTTTTTTAATAAAAAATGAAAGTTTAGGAAAGTAAGAAAGTTTTTATTTGAAAATGCTCATTTTTAGAGACTTGCCTGGCAAAAAACTTATTCCACGAATAATTCAATGTCCTGAAATAAAAGGATAAGAAACGGCAAGCATCCTGAGCCACACCTGAGCCAATGCAGCAAGGCAGAAATTTCAAGTTTTTTTTTTTATCCTTTTTCCATGTGCTGGCGCCTAAAAGGACAGAAAAGGAAAATGTTTAAGGCGATTGCGAACTTTCACTCAATTTATTCGAACTTTTCTCGCTTGCCTGTCGATTTTTTTCCTTCATACCAGACGGTAGGTAGGTTCGACTACGGTTTTTTCTTTTTTTTTTTTTCACTTTTTTTTTTTTTTTTTTTTTTGTTGGTTGGCAAAAATCGAATCAAGGATAGAAGGAGTAGGAGTAGTAGGTGAGATATAGAGGCACCGGGGGACCAGGATGAAATAAAAATATAAAGAAAAATGCGATAATTTAATCTGGTTAAAGCTACGAAGGAGGCTCGAACTCGAACTCGAGTCTCTGTTTTTTTTTTTTTTTTTAGACTTGGCTTCGTGTTTAGTAGATTCCCAGGAGCGGGCTAGCTGAGTTGCAGACTTTCGGTCGCGTCTAAGCAAATTAAAAACTTTGTGCTCCCGGGCTTCTGGTCCAGGTCCAGGTCCTGGGCCATGTCCTGGGCCATGTCCTGGGCCATGTCCTGTCTCCCTGCTCTCCTCGGCAGAGCTTGTCACGTCCTTTGGCTATATTGTATATGCATAAATTGTGTTTATGCCAAAAATCCAGTCGGCAATAAAGTCCGCCTTCAATTTTGGGCAATAAAAAGTGGGAAATGGGAAATAAATGCCAGGCAGCTGACGGATCTGTAAAGGATCTGGAATGGATGAAGTGCAAATAGGTGGGCCTCAGTCCCTCAGTCCCTCAGCCCGTACATCGATACATTCGACTGGCCATAAAAGTTGGCATAAAGCAGCGCCTAGATGGAAATCGAGAGACAGGAGCAGCTTATAAATATGCGCGACTTTATGGCCCCCGGGAAGTGTTATTGTCCTTTTCATATACCGATGTGTGTGTGTGTGTGTGTGTGTTTTGGTGGCAAACAGCAAACAGCAACAGCCTATGACACCTGGTTATCCTTATGCTTCAGCAGGATAACAGGAGTAGCAGCTGGCATTCCTGATTGAAGTGCCAAGCATACACACACACTCTGTATCCTGGCTTTCTCCTTTTTTTTTTTATTCGCAGGAGAACGCACTGAGCAAAAGTCAAAACTCAAACTCGAAACTTTTGCCAACGAAGCCACGCCCCGCCCCGCCACCCACCTGTGCGCAAAAAAAAAAAAAAAAAAAGTGGGCGTAAGGCGCTAAGTAGCAGGTAAGTGCGGCAATAAAAATAAATGGCAATCGCGAGCCTCTCGCATCACACTTTTCGCATCGCACATTTTATTGGATCTCCGCCACGAACTGAACACCGAACACTGAAACAGTGAACCCTGAACTCTGAACACTAAACCCAGGACACGAACAAGGACATGAACCTGAAACTCCAGCCCATTGGGGGATTTTCAGTTTTGAGTTTAACGAGGGCGGGGAGGATATCTCAAATATCCCAGGATATCCCAGATATGGCTGCTCCTGGCAATGGAATAGTAATGAGCCGACACACTATAGTTGCAATGGAATTTATAAGCCGAAGGACCAAATCCTGGCGGACTCACACACACACATGTTGATTAAAGTTCCGGAAATAGAGTCTCAGCCTTGCCCAGAAATGCTAATATTTATGGCAATTTCGAAAAAAGAGTCCTTTAGTGTGGAGATATATGCTACGAGTCTAGTCCTTAATACAGGACCCTAATTAATGAATAGAATATGTAATTGGCCTCCAGCCCAGCCACAGTCTATTAAAAAATCAATCAAGTGTCGGGCAACGAGTTCAATGGGAATAAAAATGACCAACTGGAGAGTCTGCTGCGAGTGCTCCTGCGAAAGGATATCCAATACAATCACTCAACCATTCAGCGGAAGTATGGTGCCTCATGCTTGATTGTGCTTCAATTTTTCATACATACGTGTGCACGCACCTCCCCTCCCTGCTAGTTTCTTTTATTTCGATCTTCGAGCCACTTGCCGGGCATAGCCAGTGCTTTCTATATATAGGCATGCTTCACTGTCGGGCCGACGCTTCGGACGACGAACGACGGACTGACTTGGACTGACTTGGACTGGAGGTCTGTCTCCCGGGGAAACGTGGTTTGCCGCGCTTATAAATGCCATAAAAAACAGGAAACGAGTTCCAAGGGAGCGACGAACCTAAGGTATGTCTTTCCTGCATTTTAAAGCGAGATGGAGCTGTTCTAGTCACTCTAAGACATGTTGGAACTCGATATAACATGCTAGGACATGCTGGAAGTGCTTATAAATGACATAAAAGAATCTAAAATAGTTCCAACGAACTTTAGATACTCTAAGATATGTCTTTCTTCTAAGATATGTCATTTTTAAGGTTAGCTGGACTATTCTAAGACATGTTACAACATGTTATGGCATGCAAGGACATGCAAGGACATGTAAGAGATGTGTTTTTAACCTTTAAATGTCAGAAACTGACGGTTAGACTATTTTAGGCAGTTTATACACATATTAGAACATGCTAGAACATGTCAGAACATGCTTGAAAATGCTTATAAATGTCATAAAAAAAGTAAAAGAATTTTACGAGAGAAACTAACCCTATATACTCTAAAAGATGTCTTTCGTAACCTTTTGAAGTGAGAAATAGAGAGTTGGACTATTCTAGACATTCTAAGACATGTTAGAACAAGTTAGAGCATGTTGTAACATGCAAGGACATGCTAGAAATGCTTAGAAGTGACATAAAAGGAAGTAAAGCCTTTCGAAACCTTGAATTATATGTCTTTCGTAACCTTTTCAAGTGAGAAATAGAGAAATAGACTATTGTAGACATTTTAGAACCTTCTAAGACATGCTAGAACATGATATAAAATGCTAGGACATGCTAGAAATGCTTAAAAATGCCTTAAAATGAAGTAAGCGAGTTAAAACGAACTTAATATACCCTAAAAGATGTCTTTCGTAACCTTTTCAAGTGAGAAATAGAGAAATAGACTATTGTAGACATTTTAAGACATGTTAGAACATGCCAGAACCTTCTAAGACATGCTAGAACATGCTAGCTACCATAAGTGCTTAGTAATTTAGAAGCAGAATTCTTCCCAATTCATAATATCCTTTGCAAGGATAAAAAAAAGCCCATTACCGCGGCCATTACGTTGCGAGCTGGCAACTCTGCCGCCATGACCTTCGGCCCCCTGCCACCTGCCACCTATTCGCGTTGTAATGCGGGCCGCGAGCGGTGATCACTCATGGCAGGTGTCGACAGTTTGCTTTTGGACAGCAGCGCCCAAGGGGGTGGCCCACTAAGCAATGATTTTAATCTTAACAAAAAGCACATTTATTTTGGGCAGGAGTAGGGCCTGCCAGCTTGTTATGAGTGGCCATCCAGCATTTGATTGTCCTGGATTAGTGTCCTGTTCTTTAAGGATATTTGAAGAGTCTTAATATCTGTTCCTTTAGCTGTAGCACTACATCCTCGTGAGTTATTTCCGGGCTAATCGGGGTTAGTACATCATCCTGAAGGATACTGTCGAAGCGAGATTAATAAATTGCGGTAGACGTGGGTGGGTGTCCTGGCCAGATATCCGCCGTATATCAGTTCAGTAAATAGTAGCATGCCAGGACACTCTCCGGTCGCTCCATTCAAGCATCTCATTTCGTGATGCAATCCCTTTCCGTTTTCCTTTCGCTGTTCCCTGTTCGCTTTTCCATTTGCCATTTCCCCATTTTCCGCTCTCTCACCCCACCACCCACCCCCTCGCGAATTTAGCATTTATCCTGACCGGAAAGACCGCTAGGACAACGGAAAAAGCAATAAACTTGTTTGTATTTGTATTGCACTTATGCGCTGATTGCTTTTCAGCGCAATTTGCTTTTAAGTGATTCTTAGTAGAGACCATCCTGCACACCACCATTCCACCTGTCTCCCCTCCTTGCATTTCGGTTAGTTAAAGCGCAGCTCATCAGTGTCCTTTGGCCTCTCCAGCCCCACACCCTCTCTCCTGCCATCTGGCTCATTACAAGACGAGCACCGTTTCCAAGACAAGAAAGGAAAAGCGCAAGCCATTGAATCACCTTCTATTCCACACACATACTCCCTCATACATCCTGGCACTGGGCGCTGTTTGCCAACGCCTCCTGTGCTTCGTCCTGCACCCACAACTCCCCACATTCCACGTTCATGTTCGCAAGTACACTTTGGAAAACGAGTGGGGCTGCCATATCGACAGGACATCATTTAAGTAGATCCTTATCCTTTATAAGGATAGAAAATTATTTATTTTTGAGAAAGAAATGAGTTTAGAATTCTTTTTTTTTTCAATACGAATTTGTATAATTTGCAGTGCTGGTGTAGGTCTTGGTCCTGGCCCATGTCCTGGTCATATCCGTATCCTTGTCCGTGTCCGTGTTCGCTTCGCTTGTTCATTTTCAATTTCGTTTACAGCATAGAAATTTCAGAGCTCTGGCTCTGTTTGTGCTTTCCATTTTATTTCATCTTCATTTTCATTTCAACGACTTTGGTAGCGATGGCACTGACCCGCCCCCTTCCGACCACCCGCCCACCCTAGACCCTTGGTGGTGTTTGTTGTTTTGGTGTTCGAGTGGTGCCAGTACATTGGCTCCACTCTGTGTTGGCCAAAAGGATGTGTTGTTGTCGCAAACTCCTTGACTGTAACTGCAATTGAGTAATTGTTTATTTGGTTTAAAAATGTTATAATTACTTAAGAGTCTTAAAAAAATTATAGAGTTTGGTCAAGGAAGGTCTAAGGGCTCGATATAGAAAGCTATTTTTACTTAAACTATCAGTGTTTCGGCTTTTTTCAGAGTAGGATTAGCGGAAGAGTTGCTAATGGCCAAGATAAGTGTTGGAAAATGTTGGAGTAAGCTTCAAAAGACTAACTTATCGATATTAGGAGTCTACCATCTCCAAAGATGGCGGCCATTAGTAGCGGTAGATGCTTATAAACTGTTATTTCTCTCATTTAAGACCATAAATTATTAGTTCTAGGACCATTTTAAGCCAAAAGAGTTCAAGAGCCACCAAAAAATATTTTTTTTCAACTTTAATCGACATTTTTTTTGGTCCATGCCAGTGTTGCAAAGCATTTTTTGTTGCAAACATGCTGATAATCCGATTCCAGTGGTCGGCAAAAAATGCAACTCTCGGCAAATCGCATGAAACAGGCCATTTCTGGCCCATAATACGAAAATATTCGATGCCTTTTCAATGGCCCTTTTTTTCTGCGATTGGCACTTGTGATTTCCATCAAGTTGCCATCCGGCCGCACTTTGAATCAAAATCAGAATCAGAATCAGTGATATTTTAATAATTTGCAACAATCTCCCACTCTGTTGGCCGTGTTGCATAGTTTATAATTCTATTTGGGGCGGGGCGGGGCGGGGCTAATCTGTTGCCTGGCCACTTCTCTTGGCCACATTGTTGTTTTAATTCGTTTTGGCCCCCAAAAGGATAAAGGAGGCAGGGGTAGCTTACACTCCCGCAAAAGTATGCAACAGAAATTGTTGCCATTGTTGCCATGCTGCGAATTCAATAAACGAGAAACGCAAACGAGACGAAACGAAACGAAACGAAACGAAGAAATGTAAAGGCCAACAAACGAGAGCAACATTTCAACCATTCCAAATTGCCATTCTCAGCGCCATTCCCTGGCAGAATGGCTTTCCTCCCATCCAGATCCCAGCCATCCCTCTGGTATCCTTTTTCTGACTTTTCTCTGTTTCCTTTCCCTGCAGAGCCTGGCCCTCAGCTCTCGCAGCTGCATTTTTGTTTATTGTCATTTTGGTTGTTGGGCCGAGGCTGCTTAGTGCGGCAAGGAATGCCGACGAGCAGCAAGGACTTGCTGCTGCATTATCCTTTATCCTTTATTATATTGCCGGCATTAACGTATCCGTTTGTGGCTGCCACATGGAGGCGCCAACACTTTCTTCTCTCCTGTTTGTATAATTTTTTATGAACTCATCTTATCTGTGAATATTTTGTTGTTTCTGTTCTCCTTTTTGGTCCTGAGCCCACCGATAAGCTCGATGATCCTTGGCCCTGTTTGCTTTCAGCTTCTGTTGGTTATCCTTAACTGATTTCTGTGTTGTTTTTAAAAAGGAATTCCAACAATTGCACACGCAATCCGGCCCTTAAATTATAAATAACGCAACGCAACGTAGGAGGGAGAGTGGTCGCTGGCCACAGGACGATTGTCCTTTTGGCCAACTCAGCTGGAGTCTGGGTTAAGTGCGGCATTAACAATCAATTACAAGCATTACGAGCCGTAAAACTGACGCATTGACCAAATACCGACTCCTCATGTCCTCCGCAAGGACGAAAGGGATGGCATTACTCACACACACATACAGGCATGAACTGAAAATGGCGCTCGCTGGCTGAAAAATGTTGCGTGCAGAAGTAAACTCGACGGAAAATGAGAAAGGAAAAGGAGCGAGCTCGGTCTCAGCGGTGTCTGAGTTACGGTCTGTTGGCTCCTCGTATAATAAGCTAAGGGATATGGCATGCCAGCTCGTCCTTATGCAGTTCTTCCCTTCGCCAGATCAGTCTCGAGGCGACATTCGAGCAATACCACTTTATCTCAACAATATGGGGAAGCGAAAGAACGGTATTGGACAAGGATTAAGGACTTGCCCACTCCCTCTCCTATGACCTCTAATATCAACTCAATTATTTGTCCAGAATTTAGAGAAAATTTAATTAACTTGCTCCTTCTCGTTCATTAGTGGATGACACTTTTTAATCGTATCCTTGGCATTTTCCTTTGAAGTGCATTTTGGAAACAGAGTCCTTGCCTCCCTTTGTCCTTCTTTTTTTTTCTGGTCGCTCTTGTGCGGAAAAACAAACGATGTCGACAAAAATAATACAAATAAATTTTATTGTGGTCAAGTCCTACACGCACACGGCAGTAACTCACTTTGGAGATACACAGATACACATCTACATCTGTAGATACAGATACAGTTAGAGATACAGATACATGTAGAGATTCAGAGGCAGAGCCATCAAGCAAATGCCTCTGTCGGCCATAAAAAATGAGTTGCTGTTGGTCGTCAGCTGCTCGCCATCCACCCACCATCCACCCACCATCCACCCACCATCCACCCACCATCCTCCACCCCCCCAGAGCAGCCTTTAATGGCCATTGTTATGGCCGTTATGCTGATTATAAGCTCTTCTCATACAAGCCCCTCCACCACGCCCCCGGCGAACTCCAAAGCAAACAAGTTAACTGCATAGAAGCGTGTAAGCCTCCTTTTTTTTGACATTTTTTGGGGTCTATCCTTTAGGAAATAGAAATCGCAAAAAAAAAAAGAAAGAAAAACAACAAATGGGAATAAAAAATTTAGTAAATTTGAATTTTGCAACTGCACCGAAAGGTGTAAAGCCTGATGAGGGTTAAGCGGTGTCCGAGTTGGTGTTTGGGTGAGCCAGCACTGAGAGAAATTGGTCTAAGATGAGGGATTTCTTAAATCAGAATCAGCTAAATAGCTGTAGTTCTATTCCAGACAAGTCTAGACTTGATCAGACATGTTTGAACTTGTTCAGTCTTAGATGAAGGACTTCTTAGATCAGAATAAAAGCTATAATAGCTCTAGCTCTAATTCTGACAAGTCTAAACCTGATCAGAAATTTTTGAACTTAATCAGACACATTTAAACATGTTCAGACATGTTTAATCTTGTTCAGGCATGTCTAAACATGATCAGTCTTAGATGAAGGACTTTTTAGATCAGAATAACTATAATATATTAGCTCTAGCTATATTTTTGACAAGTCTAGACCTGATCAGACATGTTTCAACCCGTTCAGACATGTCTAAGCTTGTTCAGTCTTAGATAAAGGCTTTCTTAGATCAGAACAATAGCTCTAGCTCTAATTCAGGCAAGTCTAGACTCGATCAGACATGCTTGAACTTAATCATACATGTTCATACATGATTAATCTTATTCAGACATGTCTGAACATGATCAGTCCTAGACGAAGGACTTCGTAGATCAGAATAACTACAATATGTTAGCTCTAGTTCTATTTTTGACAAGTCTAGAATGATAAGACGTGTTTGAACTTGTTCAGACATGTCTAAACATGATCAGTCTTAGATGAAGGACTTCGTAGATCAGAATAATAGCTATAATAGCTCTAGTTATATTTCAGACAAGTCTAGACTTGATCAGACATGTTCCATCTTATTCAGACATGTTGAAACTTGCTTAAAATTGTTCTCAGTGTGACCGTGTGTGCATAGTTGGTCACTGTAGTTGTATCTGTGTGCTGTGCCAGCGGAAATGCTTCTGCCGTGTGCGCTGACGGAGCAGAAACCCAAAAAAGGGGTCGGCCAGAAGATTAAAAAACTGTGTATATAAACAACATTTCGTTGGTCCCTCCCCTTAGTCGCCCCAAAATCCCCCACCCCCCGCTTATATTACCCACCCCCTCCCCTTTGCGGCGGAGAGCCGACCACCCCCTTCCGGTCGCTTTATATTGAAATATTTCTGCGGCCATGCAACTTTAATTCGCGGCACGAGGAAACTGAAGCGAAAGCCAAAAGCCTCTTGCCCCATGTGTGCTAATTGGTGGCGCCACCAGGGGGCGAGTATTGGGCAGGAAAACAAGAAACCAAAGAATCTGATTAATTTTTAAACACGCCCGCTAGAAACTGTTTTGGGCGGCAGAGCCTCAGAGTTGACAATGCGGCAGCTATTATCCCTTCCAAAGGATGCTCTTTTTTTTGTTAATAATTGCATTTAATTGGGCGTGGCTTAAGCAAAGCGACTAACTATGCTCCAAGAGTCCAAGCCATGATGGCTTGCGGAGAAAACTAGTTGCTTGTCGGCCAACTTTTGTTTATGATTCTGATCTCCTGGAATTAATGGCCTCCGCCACACACCTTTTGGGCGAATATTTTTGAAACTTGCGCAACGGTTTTGTTTATTTACGGCGTGCTTGCCCTTGTCCGCCTTTGGAGTGGTTACCGGACAAGCGGACGGGCGGACAAGCGGACAGGAGTTGGCCAAGTCTGCCAAAAGCTTTGTGGTTGGCTTTTCTGTGAGAGCAAGTGAATCAGAAGGAGGACCAGGACCAGGAACAGGAACAGGACCAGAAACAGGAACAGGAGTAAGGTTGAGAGACCCGGGAAACCGAGCCAACCGGAAGTGCTGCATTGCGTCCACTTCCGGCCTGTGTGCCCCGTCTACCTCCACTTCCAATTCCAATCCAGAGATCCCCAGATCCAAGTTCCATTTTCCTTTCCGACTGCCACATCTGCCTTAGAGTCGGCCCTCAGGACCCTCCTCCGGGCCCTGTTTTCGGTTCATTTAACATGCCATTTGTTGGGCAATGCCGAAATGGATTTATTGTTGTAGTTGCTGCATAAATCATGCCGCTTTTCACGCACTTTTCCACACGAACCGACCGAGGCACTGTCAAGAGGTCCTTTCTCTTCTTTCTTTTCTTTGTCTCAGCCATGGATTCACTTTGGGCTTATAATGCAAATGCCGTCTTGAGGGGCTCTGACTTAATATTAACTGATTTCTTTCGCCGGACCCGGGATGGGCAGTGTGTACGTTATCCCAATTGAATCTTAATCCCAGGAGAGGGGCTTGGGACAGTTAATAGTTCGGATAAACAAAAAAGTAAAAGGAAGAAATACAAGGACTTGGGATGGTCGAACCAAGGGGCTTACTTAGCTGACTAGCTCTGGTACAGTTTTGGTTTTCTTTTTTTAGGATAGTTAATAGTTTGGTTAAAACAAATCATTAAATACTAGTTTTTAGGGGGTTGAACCTAGGGGCTTACTTAGGATAGTTTATATTTCAGTTAAAAAAACATAAAATACTAGTTCCTAGGGGGAAAAGTATTACTTAACTCAACAGTCTTGGATTTTTTACTTAGGATAGTTTATAGTTTAGTTAAAAAAATAAAAATAAAAATAAGAAATAAATACTAGTTCCTAGGGAGTTGAATAAAGAAGCTTACTTAGGATTGTTAATATTTCTTTAAAAATAACAAAAAATACTAGTTCTTAGAAGGGTCGAACTTAGGGGCTTAAGGGTTTCTTTGTTAGGACAACTAAGTTCTTTGTTAACTTAGTTAAAAAAAATATAAACTACTAGTTTCTAGGGGGCAGATCCCAGAGGCTTACTGAGGACAGTTAATATTTCAGTATTAAAATGCATAAAATACTAGTTCCTTATGGGAATAAGTATTACTATAGTAGGGAATCGAACACGGAGACTTACTTACTTCACTTGTTCTGCTGCAGTTTTGGTTTTTTAACTAAGGATAGTTAATAGTTTAGCTTAAAAAAGGAAAAAAAATGTAAAAAAATACTAACTCCTAGGGGGTCGAACCCAGAGGCCCTCTTAGGATTGTTAATAGTTTAGTTTACAAAAAAAGAAACAAAAAATACTAGTTGTGAGGAGAATCGAACCCGGAGACTTACTTAACACATTAGTAGAACTCTTAGTTAATATTTTAGTTAAAAAAAAAAAAAAAAAAGGAAAAAATACTAGTTCCTTGGGGGTCGAACCCGGAGACTTACTTACCTCACTAGTTACTAGTACTATTACTGAAATTGTGGTTCTTTATCCCAATTGATTTTTAATCCAAGGGGAGGCTACTCAAGATTAGGAGTTTAGTTTTAAAAAAAAACTGAAAAATAGTCCCCCCTGAGCGGAGTCGAACTCGCTTACCCCACCACCTCCCTCACCTAATCTGAGGGCCCAGCCCTTTGTCGATCAACCTCGACAGGCTTTTGTCAGTCCTATCGCAACAATCATTGGCTTAAAATCCCCATTAGGGGGTAAACAGAGAGCTCTGTGCATGCCATTCCGCTTCCGTTTTTCAGTTTTCCGAACTTTTCCCCCAGCAGAGAGGGGTGGTGGGGGGGAATGCAAATTGCTTTCGAAATAATTGCACTGACAGGAGGGGGTGGTCTGGTTTCGGAATCAGATTTGGGCTAGTCAGGGGCTGCCAAGGTGCTCAAATATTTGCTGGCCCTTTTCTCCATTTTTATTTTTAGTCCTTCGACTAAGAGTTGTAAGAAATATCCTTCTAATTAAGCTTCAAAAGTGGCAAGATGTTGCGTTAAATCTTTATTTTATTTTTAACTTAAAAGGTTTCTAATTTTTAATGAAAATATTCGAGTTATGAGCCAGCCTTTGGAATGGTCAAGTGAGTGTCACGCAATCCTCAGAGCATACTGTGAGGACGGAATGCAAAGTGACCACTATAGCCACGCCCCCTTTGTCCAAACGCCTTCAACAATTTAGCAGGCAGGTGCATTGGTCGAAGGGCTTGCCTGCCGGTTGCCTGCTGGCCTGCACCGAAAGTGGCGCTGTTGATGATGCCGGGTGACGTTGCCCAAACTTTCTGACACTTTAAAAACTTTACCCACACACACACACATACACATACATCTGATACATATATGTATATAGTATATCCTTGCATGTCCTTTTATATATTTAAGCACACACTCGCCCCAAACGTGGCACATATTTGGAAAGCCTGGTTTTGAAAGTTACGTTAAATGGTTTTAAAGGTTTTGGTTTTTGGGGTTATGCCAGGGTTGCCATGGCTGGTAGGGCTGGTAGGGCTAGCAGGGCTGTCATCCTTGCCAGGCTTGTAGCTGTGCTTGTTAAGTTGCTTGTCTCAATGATCCTTGCAGGCCCAGTCTATTGAAATTTTTGCCTTCTGGGCAGGCAGGCAGGACCAGCTTTCCATTTCTTTTATTTTGTGTTAAACATTTTTGTAAATGCCCCTACATCCTGACATGTCCTGTCCCAGGCATTTGTCAATAGCCTTTAAGCTGCCACAGATTCCAGGACATCTAATGAGTCTAGTGCCTGCAAGTGACTCTGCCCCTGACTCCTCAAGACAACCAAAATGTTGAATGAATTTCCTCGCAAAATATATATTTTATTTTTCTCTCCTTTTGGGAGGGAAGTGGACTTGGCAGTGGACTTGGCAATGGCTTATTCCGGTTCGTCCTTGCTTCCTTACTTTGATTAATGAATCCTTCCAGAGACGGGCCATCCCGAGACTCGACTGCACTTTTCCTCAATTTGTCAGAGATGGCGGCGATTATGGGCGTCTCGGGATATGCACACAAGGCTGCTCTCGACAGGACTCATTAGGGTCCTGCCAGAGGACTCTCTCTCTCTCTCTCTCTCTCTCTCTCTGCCCTTTCTGGCCATTATTTTGTTGGGAAATACGTTTTCATTCTCATATTTGTGGCTCGTAATGAAAAGCAATAACATTTTTATAATATTGTGCGTTTCGGTTATCCTTGGCCATGCCCCAGGACCTCCCCGGAGCTGTCGTTTTGTTTGAACATCACTCAAATATTTGCCTCAATGATTCGTTTCATTATTCTCTTCATTGTTCTCTTTTTTATCAATTTTTTTCACTTTTTTTTTATAAAAAAGTGTCGAGGGAGAATGAATGAAGGAAAAATCTGCAAATGAATCGCTCTATTATGGTTGTCCTGTGATGTCCTGCCCCACACACCCACACACACACACACTCGTATTGGGTGACAGAAGAGCAACTACAAACGATGCCATTTTTTATCGACTGTCATTTATTTATTATTTATTTGATATGTTCGACTCGATTTTTGTTCTTTTTTTTACATATTTTTTTTTTTTTTCATTCGCTGATTCGCCTAACAGCCTTATCCTGTCCATCTCCTTTTTTTTTGTTTGTGTTTGCTGGCTGTTTGAATTTATGCTCAATAATTTAATAGGACATCAGTTTTATGGCCTTGCTGCGGCACTCGCTTGGAAGGGGTTGCCTCCCGCCCCCCCAAAAAAAAAAAGAGGACTACGCACTAGCATCAAATTTTATGACTGAGGCGAATGCCAATTTGCGAAACGCAATCAAACAAAAAAAAAAATAAAAATAAAAGTAAACAGGGACAGTGGCAGGAGATGGAGATGGAGATGTGACCTCGGCAAGTTGTAAATTTCCGTAATTTCCTTGATTGCCCCGACAACCCGGGCCACCTGTCGTCCTGGCAGGTCCTCCTCCTCCTCCTCGCACAATGCCACATCATCAACACGGCGCCTATTAAAACTCTGAATGAAGGGGCCATCCGCCGGAGGATCGGTTCTCTCTTCTCTGATTCGATTTCAGGTCCTGTTTGTCCTTTTTTTTTTTTTTGGCTCCCAAAAAGATGAAATCATTTTTCAAAAGCATCACTTTTGGAGGAAAAGTATTGAAAGTTTGGGAAGAATTCCAGTCGGTTCTGTTGATGAGTCCTTTTTGGGGATTATCCTTAATCTGGTGGATGGCTGCCAGGACAAGCCCACTCGCATTTCTGGCAATAAAGTCGAGTAATTGCAAATGTTATTTGTGCGCCTCCTCGCATCACTCATACGCCCCGTTGTTGTCACTCTTGGTCCTTGCTAAGGACTTGCTAAGGAAGGGGCGAGGGGAGGGGGGAGGGGGAGTGTCTCTGATTACAAACACATAAACATTTAACTCAATTTGCATTTTCATAGGCGGCTCTAAGAGGCAGCCAACAAACACAAACACCCTGCGATGGAAGTAAGAAATGAGCCGAAACTGAAACAAAAAGCCTAGAAGGAGCGAGGACAAAAGGACGAAGGCGGCCCAACGAACGGAAGCGGAAGCGGGTGCTTGCATTAGCGGAAGTTGTCTTACAAGCGGCAGGCGGTGGCCTCCGCGGCCCTGGAGGTGGGATGGAGGTGGAGCAGGGGAGTCAGGATTGCCAGGATTGCCGGGGCTTGTGGGCCGGGAATATTACGAAAATACTCCTCGAAATGAGAGAACAACAGAACCCAAAACACACACAAAAATACTCATGAGCATTTAACGGCTCACCTCCTCGCGCGGTTGATTTGGCGGCAACTTCCTGTCATTCCTAAGGTCCTTAGGCGGCCACCCACCCAAGGTCCTTACACGGCTGTCATATTCATAGCAACATTTAAACATGAAACGCACTTTGGCCAAGAAATCGAAAAGACAATGGCTCTGGGTATATTGGGTTTCCCATTATCCTTGATGGAAGGACTAAGGAGGGGTTTTGAAGTCTCAGGAGGGGTATTAGTCGACGGAGTTGGGTGTAGAAACTATTAATAGTCGGTACTTGGGTGGAAAGTGTGAATTATTTTATTTATTTTTGATTTTAGACATCAAGTTTTATGATAATTCCTTTACTTAAGTAATCTTAGCAGAACTATGGAAGGAGGATGGGTAGTTATAGTTGTGAGAAGAAACTATTAATACCCGGTACTTGAAAGGATCTAGAGGAAACAAGACTATGGAGAGGTTTGGAAGTCTTGGGAGGAGCAGGAATAGTTAGAGTTGGGTGTAGAAATGGAGATCTTGTACATTATTTTGTTTAGGTTTTATTTTATTATTTATGATATATCTTTTAAGAGATATAGTTATAGCTAGAAGTGAAGAAACTATTAATACCCGGTACTTGCGAGATCCTTAATTGATTATAGAATGAGATATAGACTGATATAATGATATAGGAATGATATATGAATAGCTACAGTGACATTTTTATCATAGATACTCTTAAAGAGTAATAAATATTTCTATATTTCTAATAAAATAAAACAATAAATACCCGGTACTTGAAAAGAATAAGACTTATTATTTTTATAAATTTTAGATACAAAGTTTTATGATATATATTCTATATATACTTTGGATATCTGAGAAGTACTATTGAAGGACTATATAGTTCAAGTACATAGTAGTGCTAGAAGTTCTAATACCCGGTACTTGGAAGGAAGTAGATAAATTTATTGGAGAATAAGAGAGAAATGTTTAAGGCAATTAAAATATAAAAATATAAATTAAATAATATATATATCATTAATCTAATAAAATATTTCAAATAAAATAAAACTATAACTACCCGGTACTTCCAGAGTAGTTAGAGTTAGTAGTTATTAAGCTACTAAAACATCATTTAAACAATATAATAATTAAACAAAAACTATAATAAAATAAGGGACTAATACTCCAGAATATAATAGAAACTTTAAAACAAAAACTAGTAATTTTTGCACTAATTATGCGCTCTTGTGGCCAACAAGGCTTACTTCCGGTGCGCTGAGCATTTGGTTCCTGTGGCTTTCTGCCACCTGGCAGCCCGGTTTAATGGAAGTTTAACTCTCGGCAGGAATGCCAGAGCTCCACTCCCAAAAAACACAACTTTTAGGGTATCACATATTCGATCATCTAATTTCGAAAGCGCTTCATTTGTCTTTTTTTTTTTTTTGTGTTAAAAGTTTACTTATTTCGGTGTTGCTCGACATTGTCTCTGGGCTGCCTTTGACACGTGCGTCTCAGCGGTGGTGGCAGGTCCTGGATGGCAGGCCCCCACCCCCACCGCCTGCCAGGACCCTTATTTATGATGTTCATTTGCAGAGCTTAGCATAACTGCCGCGAGTGGGGAGCTGCTCATAATTCAGGCAGGCCAAGGGGGCGGGCCATGGGCTTCCTCTGTCATCTATGTTTAGGGGGGAGGCCCAGGACCATGGCCCAGGACCAGGTAGTACTATAAAAAGAAGTTAGAATGGGTTCTGGCCGTAAACAAAGGCAAATTGTCGCTGCCTGTCGTCGCTCTGTCATCGCCCTCTAAATTATGTCACGTAATTAAGCTGCATTGATGTGATAGTCCTGCCGCCAAGTGTTTCCCTGCAATGGCTTTTAATTAAAGACAAAAATGAGGAAATCGCTCAGATAATGGCAGCCTCTGGAGGCCAAAGGATGTCGGCCAATCGGCTATCTTGTTCGGAAATGTTTCCAATTCATTTCCCAAACCGAAAATTTTGATTCATAAACAATAACACTAAGGCCGGGGCTTTGGCGAAATTTTCATTAAATTTTTGGAACCAAAGCTGGGGGGGGCCCCAGAAACAAAACAAACCACAAATTGCCAGGGAACCGGCCCGACAGCAAATAACGACACAGCCAGAGAGTACAAATTGTTATACAAAATGGCCAATTAAACTGCCAATCGCCGCGAGTGTCGCGGGTGGTGGTGGGGTCAGAGGTCAGGGATCAGGGGTTAGGCGATGGCGATGGCGAGGCGAGGCGATGGCGCTAAAAGCAAAGCCAAATCCTAATTCCAATTGCATTTAATGCACAGGCAAGGCAGAGCAAACAAGCGGGCCAGCAAACAAACAAACAAACAAAACAACAAACAAAAAAAATAGAAATAGGAAATGGGAATAGATAGAAAAATGGAAATAGAAAAAGTAATAGAACTGAAGAGAACAAAAAGCTAACAAATAAATAAATAAATAGAATAAATAAATATGAAAATGAATACAGAGTGACCAGAATATAGAGTGACTAGATTATAGAGTGACCAGATCAATTAATGAGACACTTGATGGGCAGCACTGTCCATTTATCTTTTAGAGAAGGGCAACCCACAATCACTTTCTTTGCGTGACGAGTCGATTCCTTAAATGGTTAATTTTTTTAATACGTTTTGGCTCCTTTTTTTTTATTGCCTTGTCTGGGACAGAGTCCCCCCCTATTATTTATAGCCTCAATCGCGCCCAACCCCGCCCGCCCGGCAAGCGGCAATCGACCTCTTCCGGCTGATTTTATTCCCATTAATTATATTCTATTTTCGTTTGGCGTTCGGCTATTTCTAATGGCAAGCGTCTGCTTGGAATGTTTGGACACGAGCTCCATAACCGGCACTGGGCTTATGGTGTGATTCGAAAACGAGGTCGTCCACGAAGGGTTATCTATTGATTTTGGGTGGACACAGCTTTCGGGGGCCCCCGACTACCCCGCATAAAAAATAAATAAATAAAGGCTGAAACAGAGAGGCTAGATACGTCTCTTATCGTAAAAATACGTACAAATTCACGTAAAAATAGTAAAGCGGACAATTAACGGACAGACGAACGGACAGACGGACAGATGGACAGACGGACAACGAGTCTAAAAATACGTTGAACTTTTGGACTCATTTCCCAGACAAAGGCTGCAAACTAATTTCTGCACTCTACTTGGGCCGGAGCGTAAGCTAAACATTGAACCAAGTTTCGAGTTTTGTTCTGCAGGAAGCTGGGCAGCACTAAAACACTCACACACGTAAACACCGGAAGCAGTGCTGGTGCTTTCTTCTCCGCATGCCGTTTCCGGTTCGGAGATGGGTCTGCGGGGTCTTCTGCTTCTCTGATGAGCGAGAGTTTCAGTCGCCGGTGCACAGCTGAGTCAACAGTGAAGATGCCAACGTGTAGGGCCAACAAGAGATGGACCTCTTAGAGATGGACCACTGACTATCGAAAATATCGGACTTCTTTGAGATAAATGGTGGATTATTTTCAAGGAAGAGTTGGTGGAATAAAGAAGGGTTGTAGTCTTTCATTTGCTTCCCTTTTCTCTGCCATAGATCTTCAGAAGCTACGGATTACCACTGACTATCGAAAATATCGAAAATTATCGTGATTAATGCTTATTTTTTTCGATTTATATTGGATTATGGAAAGAGAATAGTTCACTGCTTTCCTTTTCAAAACTATAGATCCTCTGAAACCAGAGATAGGCTACTGACTATCGAAAATATCGGAGACTATCGTGATTAATACTTAATCCTTTCGATAAATATTAGATTATAGAAAGTGAATGGTTAGTCGCATGAAGAATATACATCTCTCTAGCTCTAAATCTTCAGAAACTAGAGATAGACTACTGACTATCGAAAATATCGGAGACTATCGTGATTAATGTCTATTATTAATTCGATAAAAACAGGATTATGGAAAGAGAATACTTCGCTAAGGATGTGGTCTATCATCTGCTATCCTTTTCAAAGCTCTAGATCCTCTGAAACCAGATATAGCCCACAGACTATCGATTATTACTTAATCCTTTCGATAAATATCGGTTTATGGAAAGAGAATAGTTAGTAACTTAGATGGTTGGATTTTTTAAAGAGAATACTTAGTATCCTGAAGAATATATGTGTTTTCTCGCTCAGGAGCTGCTGCGTGGCATCTACTCCCCTTCCAGCCACTCCAGATCCTCTCAGCCCCCAACCACCCCCTCCACAACTACCCCTTCCGCCCCATTGCTTCCGCCGGGCAGTCGGCATTGTATTTTGATTGTAGCTCGTTTGCTATTTCAGCTTGCTCCGCTCTTATTGTGCAGCTGCATATTTTATTAAATTTCCTTTTTTTTCCTCCTCTCTGGGGCAGCAAAGATAAACGCATTTGGGAGTGGGGCGGGCGGCGTTGTTTAAATAAAAAATGTTTTAATTCCATTTTAATTTCCATATTTCTATGCGTTGGCTAAAAAAAATGTTTTCGTTGCTGATTTGAAAGTGTTTGTTGGGGCTTTTGTTGGGGAGAGGAAGATGTGCGATAGCCCCGCTCCTTTGGACAAAAATCTAAGAATAAATCGAAGTGTATGAGAACAAGGACCTCGCCTCACATCACCTGCCACCTGGTCGCCCTGCAGCTGTTTATTCGTCAGACTCTAAATGATTTTTAATAGCGCAATTGAAAGAGTCGCCAAGTCGAGGCAACTCAAGTCCCAGCCGGGGGCGAAGGATGCAGGGCCCGCTTCCCGGGATGAGGGTACACGATATGGAATACCCAGCATCTTGTAGAAAGCCATACCTTAAGATATATACTTCTCAGATGAGTGAAAAGTGAGAAGAAGGTCGAGAATCTCCACTGAAAGTATCTCAATTAATAATTTATCCGTCGAGTGGCGGGTATTTATAGTTGAGGCTTGAGGGTAAGCGAGCTAATGGATATCCATTGTCGATACAACTCAATTAAAAATGCTGGCTTCCTCCACTCGCCCTGTGTTTGCCCTTGAATATGAAATGGAAAACTCAATGGCGCAGGCAAACAAGCCAGCAAACAAACAACAAGCCACCCCTGACTCCTGGCTGGAGGATGGCGGATGGTGGATGGCGGATGGAGGAAGCAACAACAGCAGACAGGACACACCTCAGGGTTGTCAGGTAGCCGTTGTCGTTGTCGTTGTCGTCGCCACCGACATTGTAGTTGTCGCTTTCGCATTGTTTTTGGCTCCAAGTGGCTGACTTCTTCAAAGGACCAACCACCCAACCACCCAGCCACCCCCCACCCCAGGCCCAATCGAGCTCAGTCCTGAGCTTAAAATGCTCCTGGCTAAAAAGACATAACACCACCGCTCCCCCCACTGCCCACCACCAGAGACATCGATAAGATGCCAGAGGGATAACGAAGGGATGTTTAAAAAATAATCGAAACGATGCCTTCACACTGTTTGCAGTGCCTGACACTTGTCGTCGATTATTTATTATTAACAGAGATGCTTGACGCTCTATTTGGGCCTTTGCTTGTCAATCACCTTAAAGGTTTGCAATGGGGGGGACTTTTAGGACAAATAGTCATCAGGCTATGATGCAGATTGAGGGGGAATCGATTTAAAATTCTTTCAAGATATAGATTATTAAAAAAGGATAGAAATTGGGAGAGATATAGATGTCCTTGTGGGGGATATGAGAAGTTAAAAACTTTTCATAAATGAAGTTTATGAAAAGGAAATGGATCTATAATTCTATCAAGGTTAGATTCTATCTCTTAAGATTAGGATTCAAATTGGCAGAGATATGTCCTGAGATAGTAAGTCATATGGATAGTCCTCTGACTCTCATGATTTCTGAGATAGATCCTCCTGAAAGGTTATCCTTCCAAAAAACAGATACTTAGAGCCTTAGACTATAGACTCCTGGTGTTAAGCTCGAATTAGTTTGTGTCTGTAAACAGTTGAGTCCTGATCTCATAGGCATGCCCCTTGGCCTTGCGATTGACTTGGCCCAGCATGAAGGATATGCCGATACTGATACTCATCGAGGTATTGAAGTGTGTTCTCTGCTGAGGGATTGGTCTTGGTAGCCTGGGTCTTAGTAGAAGTAGAAGTCTTATCATTTTGCATTTTGGTGCGTTGCGGAGCACTTAGTCATCGCTTTCCCGTTCGGTAAACAGGCATACGCGCACATTTCCACCATTTTGCGCCATTTGAAGCATTTTCATACCATTTCCATCATCGCTTTCCATCCGCGGGCACTTTTCCGCACTCTAATGAGCTTTGATGAGCGATGGGGATGGCGATGGCGATGGCGATGTGATTGCAAACACGAGCACGGTTGGGGGCGAAGAGAAGAGAAGCCACGCGGATGAGTGATGAATTTCGATTGATTGTGCTGTGCATTTTGGGGGGGCAATGGGGCGTGGCAACGGGGATGTATGAAAATTAAATCTACGCGTAAACAGCGGAGATACAAAAATAAAAATACAACAAAAAAATTACCAAACAGAACGAGGCCGACTGGAAATTGGCATTCGGGATTAAGACGCATCGCGACAATCAGCACAAATGAAATTTCCTTTCGGCCCATTTCTTGGCTAGACAAAGACAAAAGATAAGGATATTGGAGGAGCAGATGGCTTGATTGATTGATGGATGATTGGCAAGCTTGATTGATGTCTCGGCCCGGCCGCTTTTGATTGACAAGTCGCGTGGTTCCATGCCAGAGAGGATGGCAGGACGGCATCTATAGACTGAAGTCCTACCATATAGAAGTCCCATTTGGAAGTCGCTGTCTAGACGAGTAAGCCTGGCTAACTGGCTGAGCCCAAGGCGAAGGTGAATGAGTTGCACGATTGCACGATGGTGCCACATACTGCCAAAGCCAAGCAAATAAGTCTACAGCCTCGTAAGCCGCGGCGACAAACAGACTTGGCCGTGCCATCACACCTCCACACTGTTCAACCTTAAGGCCTGCCTGGCACGTGAGAAGGTGGCAGCAGCTAGTTGGCAGCAAACGGGGCCAGTTAGCCCCATCACTGGCATCTGATATGTCTTGCCAAGACATTGGCCAATTGAGTCCGTTACCAACTGCACGAAATCCGACACTAAGCGCTGAGTTTAAGGCATCCAAGGGGGCAGGGTTTTATATTTTTGCAGTTACCTTTTATGGTAACTATCAGGTGGCCGGGAAAGCTCAAATTGTTGACAACTTGGGGAGTAGGGAGGGTTTTTTCTTCAGGTATTTATAGGTTAGAGAGTGAGTGATCTAGAGGTTAGTGTGACCAGATGATTCATAGGCTAGAAAAGGCTAGAAAGAGATACTGAAAGGACTAACTAACGGACTAAGGCCCTTCAGGGCCTATTAGCAATTTAGAGACTATAAAGTATCCTTACTTAACAATACTTAAGATTAGTGTGACCAGATGTACATATAAAGCGAAGAGACTAAAAAAGAAAGACTGACAAGACTAACTAACGGACAAACGGATGAGGATATTGAAGTTTTTAACAATTAGAGTCTTCTAGAAAAAAGCATTTTCTCTGCAAAGATTTTATTAATTTTCTAGTGAGTAATCTTTAGATTAGTGTGACCAGATGCACATATGTATTGTAAATTCTAGAAAGAAGACTAGGCATTGTCTAACGGACAGTTGGGGGACAAACGGACAGGACAGAGATTCATTTTTCGGAATATGGGGTCTTCTCTTTTAACTTTTGATCCATTAGCGAGTGAGTAATGCTTAGATTAGTGTGACCAAATGCACATATACAACGAAAACACTATAAAAAAGGAATGAAAAGACTGACTCACGGACACTTGCCGGACAAACGGACAGGGCAAGCAAGCCTGGGACCCTTTTTGAGGCTTCTATTTGTAAATTCTCCCACAAACGCCTTCCATAACAGGTTATTGGCCATTCATTATGTTATTTTTCTGCCAATTGATCGGCTAAGCCCCCTTTCCGGCCACATTCTGTTTCGATTCCGGGCCCAGTCGGATTAAATAAACTCGCATGCAAAACGCAAGTTGGAGATGAATTATTTTTTAGTATCTCTGCTGTGGGCGGCCCGATAAGGGAGTCGCAGTTTTCACAGCAGAAGGCGATTAAATGAGCGATTTACTTCGCCGAGCGACTCTAAGGATATGGCAGGATAAAGGGGGAGTATGAGAATGGAAGGACTTCTTGCCAAATCCGGCGAATAATCGTATTACAAGACCATAGTCGGGGACAGAGACACTCGGAGATAAGCTCGCTGTGCCGGCGGTTGTTTGTGGGAAAGACAAACACAATCTCCCATCAAATAGGGCTTGGAGTGGGTGTGCCAGTTGCTACCAAAAAGAATAAAGGATAAAGAATAAAAAATAAAAATAAAAATAAAAATAAAATGGGAAAATAAATAATAAAAACGTGGAAAGGCAGCTGGGCAAACAGAGAAGTAAAAAGAAAAAAAGATGGAGAAGGGAAAACGATGCGATAGGGCGGGTAGCTAAAGGGCTCTGGCAATTACCACATGAAGTCCTTCGTCCTTCGTCCTGTCTCTTACTCTTCTTCTGGCTTTCCTCGCGCTTTATCTGGCCCACCCTCGTAATGACAGGCAAAGTGTTAAAAAATGCTTTAAAAGCGCCGTCACAACGCCGGCGACAAAGAAAAGGCGGCCCGAACTAACAAAGCCAATCCCCGGAATGTTTTGGCCGAAAGCAAAACCGATGACAACTCGTAAAGGACATTCCCCATTTATGGTAGTAGTATGAGTGGGAGTGTGTGTGTGTGTGTGTGAGGGTATTAGTGAGCCTTTGGAGATTGGAACACTTGTTAAGTCATACGCTCGATTCGGTTGTAACAAGCCCAGGACTACTCCAGTTCCAGGTCCTTCTCCTCCTCCTCCAGTAGCTCCTTGTTGGCCCATTGCGTTTCAAGTGTTAATTTGAGATCCCTGTGGCATAACCATACACACACACACACACACACACACACACTCATGTGTATAGGTGGGATATGTGCGCTTTCATTGTTGGATTTGCCAAAGAAAAGAAAGCTCGAGAGGTAAGGAAAAGAATGGCAAAGAAACGAAACGCAGAAGTTGAATCAACTCAAGTCGAGAGTTCCTTTGGCTTCATCACTCCCCCTGGCGAACATCCTGGCAAGGACCTCTGAAGTGGGCCAGGCCAGGAGTGTCCATCATATTCAGGGTTTCAAGTAGTTTAAAAGCCTCAACGGACTCTGTAATTAGGTAATTCAATATATTGAAGTTATTGGTCTTCTTCTCGTGACTAGCCGATACAGGATAGCACCTATCCTTGGCCTTGTCTTCGCTGGAAAGTATGCTACAAAAAGTCAACTTCTCACAAGGACATCATGAAATAATTGCTTCTCTTCCAACAAACAATCGAATGAAATCAATCAAATAAATGCCACAAAATACACTTAATAGGTGTCCTTTTTTTATAGCCAACATCTGAAATCATATCCTGTCGATTACTTTTTTATGAAAGCCTTAAAATCTTCGGTGGAATTCATCGCCCCGGGTGACAGACCAATCCGTAATGAGCCCCCGTGAAAATCCCAGTCGAGCTTTTCTCGTCAGATTAACCGATTTAAGGGCTATGGGAGTTAAGTTTTGAATGTCATTGTCGGATGGCAGTACCTGAAAATTCTGGATCATTCCACCCAACCACCACCCAACCATCCTACCACCCACCCTACCCACCTACCTACAGTGTTAAGCTATCGTCGCCGGCATTGGCATCCGTTTTGGTGTCGCAGTCTCATGACAAACGTTTGTCAACATTCTTTAAATTGAATTTCAATGGATTTTCCCTTCGCTGTCAACGCTGGCAAACAATGGCACGCAAAATTTGTAGGGGGAGGCTTTAGGTACAGAAAGGTCAGGGGCCATAAAGGGTTAAAGCCACCCACGCCCAGCTCCTTGCCAGCCTGACATCCGAGCCGGCAAACAAAAAGATCTCACGCACATCCAACCTCCAAGCGGCAGTCGAAGGTGCCTGCCTCACCGGAGCTTCTCGGAAAACCGTTTTATAAAATACACTGAGAGAAGAGATTTTAGATTCCTTTAAAGGATAAATAGTGACTCAAGTTGATTTCTTCAAGTGCACCTCTCACCTGGCTACATAATCCGGCATTTGACTCCGATCGGGTCAGCAGGTGGGCCTCTAGCCTTGTTTTTGTTTCAGCCTCTTTTTTTTTTGTTGTTTGCCAGTTTGGTTGGTTGGTTTTTTTTGTTGTTGTTGTTTCTTCGTGGCCCGCAATATTGTTTTGTTTAATGGAATACACTTTGAAGTGCATTAGCGCGTAATTGATTGAATTGAAGTTCCAGTTCCAGTCTCAGTTCCAGTTTCAGCGCCAAAAGCACGCATACCGCTCAAATATGTGTGAGTTTACAAAAAAAACACACACACACACATAGACTTTAAAAACAGAAAAGGAGGGCTGTAAGAGAGTCTATCGACTATATGATACCTGGTACTACTTCTACTTCTACAATAGAGTTGAAGTCCTTCTTAAGAAGGATTACTTTTCAAGAAAAAGATTCTTGATCTACTTGGGTGTTATAGGAGGTTACATGTTAGGTCTTATAGCCCTATCTCTCACTGTGTCTGAGATAGAAGGATAGAAGGATATGGATAGAAGGACAGAGGAACTAACGGACAAACGGACAGACGGACAAACGGACAGACGGACATAAGGAGAGAGTCTCTCGGAGAGAAGGACATTGTTTATAACTTAGGGGTTCCTATAGTTAGACTTTGGTCTGTAGAAAGACTTTAGTCTGTAGATAGTCTGTAGATTCTAGAAGGAAAGGTGGACAAACGGACAAGCGGACAGACGGACAGGCGGACAAGCGGACAGGCGGACATGGCTATTGAAGCTGATCCAGAATGGAAAGACTATATATATTTTATGGAAACATATAGATAGACTGACGGAGCGACTAATGGAGAGGCGGAGAAATAGATAGAAGGAAAGGCGGCTAGACGGACAGACGGACAAGCGGACAGACGGACAAGCGGACAGACGGACAGACGGACATGGCCATGGATGCTGATGCCTTTACTTCTTGGTGTCTGATATGAAACCTTCTCTCTGTTACATCCATTGGCACGAATACAATATACCCCTGTACTACGAGGAGTACCGGGTATAAAAACACACACACTCTCACACACACACACACACTCTCACACACACACACACACTCTCACACACACACACACTCTCACACACACACACAAAGATATAGAATAAAAGTCACGGGGCAGCCATTTTCGTTTATGGCGCTTTTTGTATGTGAGTCGCATGGCAAAGCAGCTCGGTTAGCGACCAAAGTGGAACTGCTATGGAATTTAAATTATGTGAGCTGGCCGGCGAAAGAGACGGGTATAGTGGCTATAGAAAGAGAGGGCAATAGGCAGAAGGCATTGGCAGCAAAGCGTTAACATTAAACGCCGTTTGCTGCTGTTTCTGCGTCCCTTGTTGTTGTTTTTTTCTATTTTTGTTGAAAAAAAAAAAAACAAACAAAAAAAAATGTCAAAGGCAAGAGGACCACCGACCCACCACTCACTCCCACCACCCCCATCCCCCCGGATTCAGCCTTGACATCTGGGCATTAGCATTGAACTGTGACAACTTTGAAATTTATGCGAAATTTTTAAACAACATGAACTGGGAATGGCCGCAAATCAATCATTTAGTGTCATGGGAAATGCTTGATGGAAGTCCGAAGTGGGATTATCAATCGAATTAGATTTGATTCGAGGATGGAGGCACTTTAATCCGATACTTTATCTCAACGACTGGCCCTGGAAGGCTCTAGGCTGGAGGCTGGAGGCTTGAGGATGAAAATTGCATCACTTTGAAATGGAAAGAAAATCAAAGGATTCTCTCTCTATCTCTCTCGGATAATAAATGTGGAAACTGAAAACTGAAAATGTGAAAATGTGAAAATGGCGCAAATCCCAGAAAATCGCCTCAAATTGGCCACAAACCCGGACAAACAGTGAGGTGGATTGCTTAAGTAATTAAATGCTCGAGTTATGTGCTTGGTAGTCCATGTTTGTTTATGAATCCACTTGGGAAAGTCAACTGGCTTGCTTGCTTTTTTTATTTATTATTATTCTTTTTTTTTTTAAATAAAAATCCCAAAATGAGAAGAAGAAATAAATAAATAAACTTGACAACAATTTCCACTCCAACCGAGATTGAACATCGATCGATGCGGTTGATTGAGTGGCGAGTTGGGAGGATGGATGGAAGGAGAGGACACATCATATATCCTGGATAACTGAAGCTATCTCCTGGCAAAAGCTAAAAATAAATAATTAAGCTAATTTCCAACTGCATGTCTGACAATATTGAGAATGCGATGATCCCCGCAAGGAAACTCAATTAAAAATCCATTCATAAGGCTGCAGTGGGGAGTGGGAGTGTGACTTATGGAGGCCAAAAGCAAATATAGCCATAAAGCTTGACAGCCCGAAAGCTGGGAGCTGGGAGCTGGAAGCTCCAAACAAACGACCGCAACGGGGGCGTGGTAACATCAACGGATTAGCCGAACATATGGCCGATGACATTATTTATAACCCAGCAGATTGCCAAAGCATCAGCCATATGGCCTGCCGAAGGATATCAAGGACGCGGCTGGCTCCTCGAACAGGATTTGCGAATGCAAAGTTGATAATAATTAGATTGATTACAAGCAGGATGCCACTTAGCAGGATGTTTCAAGGAGGATTACACTCAAAGGGCTTGACCGGCTAAGGAAGAAGCTTATCCACATGAGGAGTTCCAATTCTGGGGTTTATGATTAAATATTTTTTAGGGCTTTAGGGTTTAATCTTAATATTCTTAGTAGCAGTAACGGGTTTCATATAGTTTTAATATCCAAATTGGATGATTTCTTCACTAAAACATAAGAGTTTCGTCACAAACGCCTTCGTCCCTGGTATTTTATCTTGCCAAGAGTGATATTGTATTTGATATTATTAGTAGAAGTATTTGGTTTCATATAGTAGCAAGTCTTTTGTATCTTCCCAGTCATGCTTCTGCACTTTCAATTTTGAAAATGCTACTTGGTTCTTTCGTCACTAGTATTAAACCTAGTCAAGACGTTTTTTAGTTTGAAAGAATTAGTAATTGTAGCAGGAACTGTATATAGGATCTTCTAAGCCTTCCCTTCAATGATTATTAAGATTGAAGCTTCAAGAAAATGCTACTAGGCTCTTTCGTCACCAGTGTTTAGCCTAGTCTAGAGGTTTCTTACTTAGTATTAGTATGATATTATTAATAACTTTAGCAAGTATCATACAGTACCTTCCAAGTCATGTTTCTCTACTTGAGCTCTCACTTTATTGATTTAAACGAAAGCTTTAAGAAAATGGAGCCAAGTATCCTTCGTCACCGCTATTTTATCTTTTCAAAAAGGATTTCAATTTGGTTTTATAAGCAACAGGATCGGGTAGAGTATATTAATAGTTCTGTGGCCCAACCTAAGACATTTTTCTCCCCTTAGTCCTGAACTTGAATAGTAATGGCTACTTGGCTCATTCGTCACTAGCATTTTGACTCATTAAGAGGTGTTTTTTAGATAAATACCATCAGTAGCAGTATGGGGTATCAGTAGCAGTCCCTTCTCTCTCCCTCCAAGTCCCTTTCCCCAACTTTAAACAAACTTGAGCCTCAGCTTGAATAATTCAAGTTAAAGCTGGAAGAACAGCAACGTGGCTTTCGACACAAAAAAAAGGCGCCTTTTTTCCCGTCGCCTGATGAAATGACCTCCGGCTGAAATTGCAGTGGCATTCCAGGGTGTGACTGACACCAGCAGGAGGCGGCGGTGGAGGTGGAGGCGGCGGGGCCAGGAGTAGGCCGGAGGGGTAGGCGCCGTGGCAAGTGATGCGTGCGGTAAGCGCCACCATCCTGGCCACTTTTGTTGCAATGTCCGCTGTCTGTGATGCCGGGCGGATGTTTTTTTTTTTTTTTTCACCATTTTTTATGCAAGTGTGTGGGTGGTGTGTACGCTGCCAGCAGGACATCAGCAGGCTTCAGACATCCTGAGGCCTGGCCGAACGCTCGCTGCAAATCATTTTAATGCGGTTACACACCGGCAGTAAAAAGGCCACCCCCCACCCACCAGCCACCAGCCACCAGCCACCGGCCAGGGTCGGCCCAGGACCTCCGCCCCACAACCGCATCATGTAAATAAAAATTATGAAAAGTTGTCGCGGCAGCGCGTGGCAAAATTCCACATAAGTATGCATTTAAAAATAATTTATGGCAAGCGAGAAGGAATGAATCAGCGGAGGATTCCGTCGCCAGTTCGGTTCGGTTCGGTTCGGTTCGGTTCAGTTCGTTGGCAGAGCCTTTAAATGGACACACAGACACAGACACACACATATACACAGGGAGAGACAGTAAACAGGACGAGGACTAGGACGAGACAGGGGGCAGTTGAGGACAAAGTGCGCTTAATGAGGCTCAACGCAGCAACATGCCGCAAAATGTTGAATGGAAGAGCAGAAGGAGACGCCGTGGGCATGGCTTCGCCTCCATCCATCCATCCGTCCGTTCGTCCTGTTTTGGACGCAGGGCGTGCCTTTTTAAAACACAATGCGTTGCATCCTTCCACAAAAAAAAAAAAAAATATATATATATTTACATTTTTCTTTCCATAATTTTCAATACTTGAAGCTGGGCAACAATGTGAGGCTCAGCTCTCCATCAGGATCAACGTTTTGGGGATTAATTAATGATGACGGACAGGCGGACAGACGGACGGAGCGGACACACGGACACTGTCCGCTCAAGCTGTTGCCCAGCGAGCCGGCGGATGAAAAATGCGCATAAAATATGAAAGTAAAATATTTATAAAAGCCCACTACACATGCGGCTCCGGCAGCCGTAACCGTAACTGTAACGTTAACTGTCATTGCAGTTTGTGGCTCCTTAAAAATATGGCCGCACTTTAAAACTGGCCGGCCGGCAGGACCTCTCCTCCTCCCCGATCCTGGCAGCAGCTCCAGCTCCTATTTAAACCGCCGCCCTCTGCCTCTGCTTGGCATTATTAACAGGCAACTGTTGGGTGTTTGTGGGTAGGCTATAGTGTGTGTATGTGTGTGTGTGTCACGCCGTGTCCTGCCATCGTCCTGCCATCGTCCTGCCAGCGTCCTGCTAGCGTCCTGCGTCCGTGGCCTAGAGCCGCCAGCGTAGAAATTACATTACATTTTACAAGCGACCAGGGGAAGACTCGGGCCATCCGTGCCAGCAAACAGCTCCAGGACATGGCCCAGGACATGGGCGGGGGACTCCAGGGGAGGACGAGGGAGGGGGGTGCGGCAGGCAAAGGCACATTGAGTCCAAAAGCCCAGTTTATGGCTCGAATTTCGGGAATTTCTGGCGAAACATTAAAAGTGTTGGCGAATAAATTCAAATTTCTGAAGGATTCTAGTTTAGAATTTAGCAAGGACTCTTTCAGCAAGTGGCCGGATAATTTAAAAAACTATTATTATAACAATTAATATTTAAAATTAAATAAATAAAGTTTAAAAGGTCTTAAAAAGTAAAAATTAAATGTATTTTTTATAAAAAAATCAAAAATTCAAATTTTAAAGCGAAAACTTTTTAAAAAAAAAATGGCCAGTGTGTGCCTGTTAAGTGGGCGCTGTGGGCGTGGTGGGGGCTGCCATCAAGCAGGGCGGGGGGTGATGGGAAGGGGGGCAAAGGCCTTTCCGCCCGACCACGACGGCATATTGTTGCTGGCCACAGTTCAGCTCAGTTCAGTTATGTTCATGGAAATTTAAAATATTAACATAAATTTTTACAATGAGGCAACAATTTGTGGCAGCCAGGACTCCTGGCAGCTCGTCCTGCAGCCAGCAGAGGGGGTAGGAGAGTGACAGCGTAGGCGTGCCACCGTCTTCTATATGTGTGTGCCGGTGTGGTGTTAAATATTTTGTAATAAGCGCAATAAACCAAAGACGAAACAAGCTACAGATTTATTCCAAAGGATGGCAAATTGGGCCTGAGCAGGGAGAGAGCAGAGCCCAAAGGACACCACCCCTTTATCCTTTATCCATTATCCTTTATCCTAGCCCCGTTGCGCCAGACTGCCTGATAATGGTTCAATTATTTTTCCGCCCTATTTAACTGCAAGTAAAACGGACAGAGCCGAGCGAGCCAGGATGGGGATGGTCGCTCTGGACATGGTCCACCCCCACCCCCACCCCTCTACGATGGGCAGCCAACCTCAACGCTCCCGGATATGTTGGACAATTTTCCGGCCATAGACGAGAGGAGACGTGCAACACATTTGCTAGCCATGCCACCTCGTCTCGGACCCTTGTCGACTTCTCCAACCGCAAAAATTTGTCACACGTCATATGGGGGCCACGCCCCAGTTTTGAGGGCAACGCCCAACGCCCCCCTCCCACCTACACCCACACCCACACCCACACCCATGTCCTAGTGTGCCTTCCGAGCGGAACAAAAGCTCTTTTTATGCGGCATTGTCAGCTCGTTAAATGCGAAAGGGAATCGCCAACGTTTGTTTGCCACATTTGCCCCATAGGTCCGCTCTCTTCTTCTTTCTAGTTCGTCCTTTTTTGCAGCCCAGGGGTTCAAGGTGTGTGGGTGACCCCCCAGCCAGGAAGTCCGCAATTGACCTTTCCATTCCAGAGTTTTAAAGGCTTTTCGATAAAAAATATGATTTGTTTGAATTTTTAAATGATTTCATAGATGAATCCTTAATGAATCCTTAAGGAATTCCTGGGTGAATCATGGGTAGACTGGCTCAAAGACTTCCTGTTGCATTCCAGGACTCCTTCCGCCACAGCCACTTGACCGAAAAGTCTGCCCAGCGTCAGCGCCAGGACTTGAACCAATTTCCAAAAATATTAATGATGCTGATGGGCAATTGAAGGCGTCGACCGTGGACTGGCAAGTGTCCAGGACATTCGCCGTAGCTCCTGCTCGCCTCCTTGGAGGCGAATGACCCACTTCGTTTGCAAATGATTTTGGAACGCCAAGGCATTTAACATTAATTAACATTAATATAGCCGTTTTGGCAGCAACGGTGAGTGGGCATGCCAGTGTCCTTCGTCCTGCGTCCTATATCCTGTGGGTGTACTTGCGCCTGTCCCTGCCCTGCCCTGCCCTGCCCTGACCAGGCCCAAGGACTTTAATAACTCAGTTAAACAGCTTATGGGCAATTTAAGGGCCGCAAAGTGTTGCCCATGAAGGCCTCTCGCCATGCCACGCCCCCCACGGATCCTGCCGTCCTGTGTGCACTTTTGAAATTCTTTCCGGATACCGAAATTTAATTTCCTTTGTAGCATTTTTATTGCAATTTATTATTATGATTATTATGTAGCACTATAGACATTTTGTCGGCCACGACCTCTGGTTCCGCCTCGTCTTCGACCAGGACGAAGGACTAAGGACTACGGGGCCAGGCCGTTACGATGGCCATAAATTTGTTTGCTCGCCGGGCTCATTGTGCCAGAGTATCGATGTCGATGGCGAGAAGGGTTCGATATGCTAACAACAATATTTGTGCAAATTGTTTGGATCCCCGTACCGCTTCGTCCTTTCTGCGGACGGATCCTGGAAAATTGTTGCTCCGGTCCGGCTCCGGGTGTTGTTGGAAAACTATAAACTTTAATGATTTATTTGAGATTTTTTGCGAGGATATTCAGGAATGAAAAATAATAATTTTCAACTGGAATTGGAGTTTTTAAATCGAAAGGATAATGAATCATATCCTTTCATATAGAAACAAGCACACATGATGCAGTGACATCAAAAATCCACTAAATATTTCATCAGACAGGGACAAGGATGTGCTCCTATTTGCACAAATTTATAAGATTTGGCAAGGATTTGGTCGGGCGAGGACCCTTTGCCTTCGGCCTCAAAGCCCAACGCGTGATTGCGGGTTGTCTTTTTTTTTTTTGTTTCATTTTTAGGGTTTGTGGAGCGAGACCCCAGCTGAACATCACGAGGAATCGGGGCTCATCTTTATCCTTGGGTCTCTCAGACCCTCGGATCCTCGGACTAGGCCGCGGGCACTCTAAATTAAACGACAAGACGTTCGCATATGAATATTCACGGGAGGTCGCAGCTTGAGCCGCTCATAATTTCATCTCTCCCTCATCTCTGACTTTTTCCTCTGCCTCTGTTATCCTTTTTCAGGCCTCGCAAGGACAGCCCGACAGGAGGACCCAACCAGAGGGCGAAAGTAAAGCCGCAAGCGTGGGCTCAGACGGGTAAGTTTCTCGCAAAAATAAAAAAAAAAAATATTTGAAATGAAATCCCAACTGGGAGCGGCTGTGGCTGCGGCTCGATAATGAAGTTGAATGTGTTGACAAGTTTATTTTCTTAATTTTTGCCCGGCACGCCATTTTTGAGTTGCCGCCGTCTCCGCTCCCTAAAGAGGCCGTCGGGAGCGGCCCGGGCCCGGGCCCGAGTCCGGGTCCCAGTTCCCAGTTCCCTGGGGGGGCCGGCGGCAGGCCGACGGGCGCGGCCTCCGCTGACAGGCTTCTTATATCACAATATGATGAGTCGCTGATAAATACGAAATGGAACAAATGGTTGAAAGGATAAGCGAGGAGGGGTTGCCTTCGACCTACTGCTTGGTCCTTGAACCGATATATTGACAGGGGCGCTGCCACATATAGTACGGCTGGAATTAAAGGGGTTTTTGTAGAAGGGGTTGGATTTCAGAAGAGTTGACTCTTGTAGACTCTTGGAACTTAAAGCTAGCCACTCTTTAAGTTCCAAAACAAGTCTTTAAACTTATTTATTTATAGGGACGCTGCCACATACTGTACGGATAAAAGGGGATCTATTAAAAAAGGCTTTAAGACTCGTAGCACTGCAGGCTTTTGACTCTTTAAGATCTGAAACAAGTCTTAAATTTGATTTATTGACTAATTAAAGAGGGGCACTGCCACATAGTGTACGGCACTATTACAGAGAAGGCGCTTAGAACTCTTAGAACTTTTAGACTTTTAGAACTTCAAGGTGTCAACTCTATAGTCTCTAGACCTCTTTATTAATATGGGCGCTGCCACATAATGTACGGCTGGGATCATGGTAAAGGGGTTTAATTAAGAAGGCTTGTAGCCTCTTAGAACTTCAGGCTTTCAACTCTTCAAGACCCAAAAACAGTCTTCTTACTTATTTATTGATAGAGAAGCTGCCACACAGTGTACGGCACTACCACAGAGAAGTCTTCCAGATCCAAAGCAAGTCTTCATGGACGGAGAGAGTCTACATGCCTCCGATGCCCCTGAAGCCCCTCAACCCCATCGGACTAGGTGGCAGGCCTCTAGCCCCAGAAAAAGCCAGAAACTCCCACTCATCTTTGGCTTTTGTGGAGCCAATTAGAGCGCTTTGACGCCGCCTCGGGTCACTTTGCGTGCCATTTGCTTATTTTGCTTTATGCATTTCATTTCCCAAATTGCGGTCATAATTTCGTAGCTCACGGGTCGGCCTTTATGGTTGGTGGGGCAACCACTACCACCACCACCACCATCATGCTTCTTGGCGTTTGTCAAAGTCAAACAAATTGAAATGCTCTCGCCCTTTCGCTGGAAAAAAAGGGGTCCATTGGGGGTTTTCACAAAGAAACAAAAAGAAAAAACAAAAATACACAGTGCCATGCCGTGTAATCGTGCATTTATTCCAACCTACAATTAAAGGTTGGCGGTAGAGTATCCAATGGACGACTGGGCGCCAGACTTGACTTTTTCCTTTGGTCTGTTTGTGAAAGTAATAAAATAATTATTAATTATGGACTGGCATAAGCCAGTTGCGGCGTGTGTAAATATTTAATTTAAGAATTATGAGCAATGACTGGCAATGGGCCTCAGACATGTTCGTTTATCGATTTAAGAGTTGGGGGATTGTGCCGCCCGTCGTATAAATATTACGTATACGCCACTGGCCTGCGTAGTGGACACAGGACTCTCCTGACAAAAAACAGTGGGTGGCCACGAGCCAGAGTCCAATCACTTAGGCCACAAGGCAATGGCAGAAGCAAAGGCATCCAGGGGAGCATTAAGTACATTATGCACTTGGTGTTTCTTGTTCCTGTCATCTGGTCCTTTTGGTCCTTTAGTCCTTGGTAGCCAGTGGCTAATATATGCAGTTCCTGGC
Source organism: Drosophila monieri (assembly GCA_035047585.1). Taxonomy (NCBI): domain Eukaryota; kingdom Metazoa; phylum Arthropoda; class Insecta; order Diptera; family Drosophilidae; genus Drosophila; species Drosophila monieri. Next base: position 3,396,136 of record JAWNPJ010000061.1, on the reverse strand, counting down.
ACTTGCAGCCAGAAATTGGCAGTTGGGCGCCAGCCCCACCCTCCAGATTCCTTTAAACGGAAACGGAAATAATTTGTCATTTTATTTCTATTTTATGATTATTTTTTATTCCATCATCCAGCCAGCAGACCAGAGCCTAAAAGGACACCGATTGCGGGGGAGTGTGTTCACACATACATTAGCATTAGTTTTCTTTTCTTTTCTTTTTCTTTTTTTTTTTTTGGGCCACTTCCGTCAGCCATCAAGCTGCAGGAGGGCAGAGGGCATTGTCGGACGACTTGCGTTTCAAATGCCACAAATTGTTGCATGCTTGTGGGCCTGTCTGCTTCGCGCTGGAGTGCCGAGTGGCCTGCACTATGGAATCAAGGACGATATAGAGGCTATAAGGATTATGATAAAAAATAGGGATAGTATCGGGTATCATATACCTTGGAGAGGAAGGACTTGGAGAGAGGGTTTCCCTTAAGGTTTCCGTTTAAAAATAAAAATTATTCTTAAGTTAATTTCTTAATTACTTTGCTTTGATTTCTCTCCGATTGACCTTTGACCCTTGACCTTTGCCCCCCGACCTTTGACCTCTTGGGAATAGTAGTTTTTGTTGAAAACGAAAACAACTTGGACTGCCTTTTGTTTTTTGGGCCACTGTACCCACTGCCACTTGTCTGACATCGCCCGTATCTTTGCCACTTCCGGTTGTCTTTCATCCCTCGCCCCCCGCCCCCGCCCCAGGCTCTCCCCTTGCCCTCTGACCCTGCCATTCCTCATGGCATATCGCTTACTTGCGCATACTTAGTGGCCAGCCGCCAGTCGCCTTGTTGTTCCTGTCACATTCCCTCCACATATATAATTTTTCTTTTTTTTTTTAGGTTTGTAGCTCTGCTTTCGACCACATTGCTGTCGTTCGTCCTGTCTCGTCCTGCCACTCGTCATCCTTGTTTGTTGGCTTGTTCAACAATCTCGTGCGTAATTTCCAACCACCCTCCCTCTAACCCTCCCCCCCCCCTCGAAGGACATGTGTGTGTGTGTGTGTGTCCTTTATTTATGGGATCGCTTAGGCTGAGAGTTTGTGTGAGTTTTTGGGGCTCAGGTTGAGGCTTTTGGTTTAGTTGCGATTCTGTGGCTGACCACTGATACAGTGATTTTTTATGCGATGATTAATTAACTCGAGTCCTGGCCAGAACGAGTCCTGGCCTGAACGAGTCCTGGCCCAGTCCTGGCCATAAATATAGAGGCCAGGTGGGCCTCCGTGTTTAACTTCCACTCCAGCACCTTTCCGCAGAAAAATTAAAAAAAACAAAAAAAATACTACTAAAAAAAATGAATAAAAAATAGAAATAGAAGGGAAAAAGGAGAAGGAATAGGGGAATAAGTGCAGAAAGTACATAACGAAGAGCAAAGCAAATTACTGTTAATGAGTTGGAAAATGCAAACAAAGCAGCGGCCTGCATGAGGCGGGGGGAGTCTTCCCAACTTCTGGCCAAAGTGTTTTGAATAAAAAATGAACCACCGCCGAAGGAGGAGGAGCTGGGCAGGAGGTCCTCCGCAGGGAAGCGCGGCCTAAACGGCCGGATATTACAATACAAAAGGAGACCATCGCCATGGCCCCCAAGTGGCCCAAAAAGGAATCAAATTAATGCAAACAGTTGAGTGAAAACTATGAGCCTGCTTTGGCCTCACAGTGCTTGCATTTTATTTGAATGACATTACCACAAAGGAGTTCAAGGAGGTCCTGGCTATGGCTATGGCCACACCTGGGCGAATCAATCTGCCGCGCCAGCCAGGACTAAAAAAATGCAAATCTCCTCTTCATTTCCGCTTCAGAATGTGTCGGGCTTTGTGGTCATGATTCTGTATAAGCAGGAGCTTAGCTGTTGGACATTTCAGGGGTTGCAGGATCTAGGCTATATCCTTTAAGTTTCAAAAGTGCACTTTTTTTGTTGAGAGCCTCCAACATTAGTTTGGGAAGCCTGTTTCGTTGCCAAAACGCCAGTCATGTTGCTTTGGCCAGGACTCGGTTCATTTTCCAGCACCCATGAGTCGGCAGGACACTGTGGCAGAGGCAACATGCCCGAGTCCTTTTATGAAACAAAAAAACAGAAAAAATACCAAAAATCACACTCTAACGCACACACACTCGGCTGCTGCTTGTCGGACGAGGGCTGCAGGACTACAGGACTAAAGGACTACGGGACTACAGGACTCTATGACACTGGACGCTGGCCGGGGCGATAGGATGGCAACAGCTGCGGCTGCCATAGTTGAAAGCACTTAATTATGTGCGAACATTTTGTGTAGCATACTTCAAGGACGCCCCAGACACACAGGACATGCGGAGACGGACAGAGAGAGAGGGAGGGCGAGAGAGAGAGACGGCAAGATTCAAGTCATTTATAATCGGCAGTGTTTATGGCCTGCCACGCCTCCCCAACCACTGCCACAGTCCACAAATTGCGGCAAGGTCACACGCCTCTACGCCAGCCAGCCTGCCTGTTATCCTGCCACTCCCCTTTTCGCGGCAACCAGCCATGCAAATCAAGGACACTGCCTTATCGGTCAACAGATATCCTATTGGTTTTGGCCAAGCTCTGGCCACCAAGTAATTATTCCACCTGGTTGCCAGGAGTAAGGGTCGCTAGGACCTGGCTTTAAGGATATTCCAGACTTCCAGCCTCTCTAGCTGATTTCTGATTCCTTCATGCCGATGCTCTTTTTTTTTATCCTTGGTTATCCATCCACTTTAGTCTGTTGCTCCATCGGAGAGGGGGTCCTTGGCAGCCAGGACTCACAACCTCAAGCCACTCCCGCCGCATCGCTGTCGCACAAATCCCAAAAATTGTGAAGTGCTCTCAGCAGTCGCCGCTGTTTATAAACATTTTTATTTGCACATTTGTTTTATGGCTTGTTTGCCTTCCTTGCGGATGATGCACTTGTCCTGGCCTCGTCCTGGCCCTGGTCCTGGCTTGTTGATGTTGCAATTGGTAGAAAAAAAAAACAGTAAAGCTTGGCACGAGTGGCTCGACAAAGCGATGACTCTGACGGATCATAATGATTGATGAGCGGGAATATTATAGTTGTTTCTACTCTCATATCCTTGCTCCTTTTTTTGCTTGTCCGAGTATGACTTCCTGGGGATCCTGGTTGTAGCAGTGTCGACTTGATATCCCCTTCTGGACGGATTACAGGGTAGATGGACCCGAGCTGCACATGAAAACAAATGGCAGGGGGGGTGTCTGCTCCGCCATGCCGATGATTGCCAGAGTGCTTTGTTCGATTTTGGACGGGAGTTGCGGATCAGGAGCAGCAGGACTCTAGCAGGACTATGGCAGGACTATGGCAGGATTCGTTGTTTTGCTTTAATTGGCAATGGCGTGGTAAATCGTTCATCATAAATGTCAAGAGATTTGCAGCGCGGATTATGGGGCGCATGGTGTGGAATGCAACACGAACAGGACATGGCTGTGTGGTTGTATGTGGCATTAACTGAATTTAGCCAGGATAACGAAAATGACAACAAAAAGAGACAACGAAAAGGGCAAAAAAATCAACAAAAAATTCCATAAAAGAGATGACAAGGCAGCTGCGAACTTTGACGCAGTTTCTGTTGCAAAGTATCTACAGACTTGCAGATACTATAGCTCGGCTCTACCTTGCCAACCTTTCTACTTGTTGCTCCTCCAGGACTCCTCCTGGGAAAGGGATTAGAGGCTGTCATGGTCCTTGGTCCTCCCTACAGCTGAGACAGCTGAGGCATCTTTCCGTCCGGCATTCTTTTCGTTGTTGATGTTGACCCTGGCATGTTTGGCCCCCAACTGGCCCCCGACTGTCCTCCGGCTATCTGCCGACACTCCAAACATCCTTTAAACAATCAAAACACACACTCTGCTTGCTGGCTCTGTCAGTTCCAATAAATCAGAGCAGAAATGCAAAACAAGGCTTTGCAGGAGGGACTATGATGGAGGGATAGGTCGAGAGATGGATACTAACAGGAATAGATAGATAGAGGGATGCATGGAGATTGGAAGATACATTTATAGATACATCTATAGGGATAGAAGGAGAGATGCAATAGAAGGATGGAATACATCAAGACTAGACTCTTTCTTTTATAATTTTAATCCAAAGACTACTGAGTATGTGTTTAGATGGAAAGTAATAGGAATAGATAGATGGGGGAATAGATATAGATAGAAAGAGGGAGGCATAGGTATATCTATAGGGATGGAAGGAGAGATACAATGCAAAGGAAGGAGAGATTTCTCCAAAAAGATAGATAGATGGAAGAGATAGTTCTGTCTTCTATCTTCAAGACTATCTTACAAGATCTTACAAAAACTTCTGATTAAGTATAGATATATATTTAGATGGATAGTAATAGGAATAGATAGGCAGAGGGATGCATAGATACAATGTATCTATAGGGATGGAAGGAGATATGCAATAGATGGATGGAAGAGATGGTTCAAGACTGTCTAGCAATACCAGATACTTTCTCTTCTAATTTTAATCCAAAGACTTCTGATTATGTTTATAGATGGATAGTAATAGTAATAGATAGATAGGGGAATAGATATAGAGATGGATAGTAACAAGAATAGGTAGATAGATATAGGGATGGGGATATAGGGAGAGATTGGGAGATACAATGTATCTATAGGCATAGAAGGAGAGATACAATGCAATGGAAGGTAACATGATTAGATAGATAGGGGAATAGATATAAAGATGGATAGTAACAGGAGGATGGATGTAGGTACATGGGGTATATGGCATGGTATATAAGATGGGGAATAGAGTGTCTATAGGGATAGAAGGATAGATACATTATGGAAGAAATAGTTCAAGACTCCTTCTTTTCTCCAAAAAGATAGATAGGTGGAAGAGATAGTTCTGTCTTCTATCTTTAAGTACATATATAGATGGATAGATACCATATTTCTATGGGCCCTATAGGCATAGAGGGAGAGATACAATAGATCTGTCTCTGGAGTATAGGAATAGAAGGAGAGACACAATAGATAGATAGAAGATAAAACTTAAGACTGTCTAACAAGACCAGACTCTTGCTCTTCTAATTTTATTCCAAATACTTCTGATTAGGTATAGATATATATATATAGATGGATAGTAACAGGAATAGATAGATAGAGGGATGTACATACATGTAGTACATAGATGTATATATCAGAGAATGGCAGCATGCCACTCACACAATGAGTGCACCCGAAAAATACCGGGTGCTTTATGCACCCGAGTGCCTTTCGTGCATAGAGTTTCGGGTACAAGTAGTTACTGTGCAAAAAATGTCGGGTGGCTGTAAACACCCATGATTTTGAGTACTTGCCTTTTCTTTACTGTGTAAAATATTTAAAAGTAATCATAGGCACTCATGAAAAAAAGATGAGTGGAAAGAAAGGCACAAAAAAAATTTCATAAAACAATAATAGGCAAGGGTGATTATGGGCAGTGTAGTGTTTATTAAAATACTCCAACATATATATTAATTTTTAATAACTTATAAAAAATAAAAAACAATGAATATATATGTTTAGGGACTTTATTGAAATTAAAAAATTTTTAATTGACAAAAAAAAAAGAAAATAAAATTGAAAATATCTATGCTTTGCGTGAATTTTTAAAGATAGAGTGAAGAAAAATGATATTGTCTACAGACTTTGGTGTAAGCCTATTCCTTTTTTCTTTAATAATATTTCCGGCCATAGAAAACACCCTCTCAGAGGCCGCACTACTGGCAGGTATAGAAAGAACTTGTAGTGCAAGATATGAAAGTCGGGGGTATGAATTTTTATTTTGATTCCACCAATCAGTTGGTTCAAAGCCCTCGGTTAGAGCCACTCTTTCTCGGCAATACCTTTCAAGTTCGTCTAATGGCGTTTCGGATGTGTAGCTATCAGGTTGGACTAAATTTGAAAAAAAAATGATTGTTTCGAAGCAACTGAGGGGGGCGTAAGACTTATTGGGCTATTGTTATTTAAAATGAAGCTTAAATTTGAATCCTGATCGTTTTCGGCGGAATTCATTTCCATTTGGTAAGTGCAAAAAGATTTAATTTCAAATATATCTTGTTATTTGATTATAGTAGCTGGTGGATAAAGGCGACTTTGTGCCAAATGCTTAAGTTTTCCTTCCAAATCGCGTTTATGTGTATCAAAATATTTTCTTTTAAACTAGCAATTGATGAAAAGTCTGTCAACTGAGGTTCGCATAATTCACAAATTTTCGCGATTGAAGGTACAACGAAGCAAAGTGAGGGAGATTTACAAGTTTGTAGCTCCTTAAAAAACCCTCCAACAACGCCACTAAAGTTTTTAATTCGGCTAAATGAACATTTAGAACTGGTGCCGCTGGGGTCTCACTTATTATATTGTTGACCTCCGCCCAGTTGTCAACAATAGATTTTAGCATCGTATAGTGCGAGTTCCATCGGGTGGGGCACGCGTTTTTTAGGGTGGTTTGCAAATGGTGTTGCATATTGGATTTTTTGAAGTATTTTACCACTTTCTTGCACGTGCCCAATGTCTCCGCCAAATCCGTTGCTACACCGAAGGAGCTTTCCAATGCGTTAGCCAAAAGATGGGTGCTGCAGTTTAATCGGGTATTGCCTTCCAAAGCTTTTTTTATGTTTGATCCTCGATCAGTTACAAAATTTGACTTTTTCGATGCTGTCTACGTTGAAGTCGGTGAAGAGGCTCCTCAGCTTTCGAGAAATGTTATCCGCTGTAGACCTCTGGTAGTCCATCGATTTAAGACCCAGGACCAGACTTTGCAGTCTTGTGTCCTTAAAAAAGTGGACGGTTACTCCTAGGAAGTTCCGCTGCACATAATTATCAGTCCACATGTCGACTGTGGCTGACACATCTCCGGCATTTACAGCGTTTCTTAAATTTGTTGCCAATTCAACACTTTTTTCGGCCGCTTCCTTTCCAGTGTTTCGGCTTAGAGTCGTCGGATCGGGAAGTAAATCGTCAACATCCACGTTGCTCCCGTATGTGGCTCCTATTTTAATACAGTTCTTTAAAGCCGGGTCCCGACACTGCAGTGAAAGGTCGGCAATCCTGGACGATCCACGACGTACATTTCTTAATTGCCTCCTTCTTATCCGCATCCGTCACTATTTTCGCCTCCTGGATTTTTTAATTGAAGGCAGCACTTGTGTCTCGACAAATTGGAGGTTTGCTTTTGGGAGTATTTTAGAACTTTTTCGCAAGTGCTGCAGAAAATCCACCCATCCACCAGTGATCCATCTTCTCGTTGAATTTCATTCAGAATATTCCAAATGAGGCTTTTACCTTTTCGTCTAGGTATAGTTTTAAGCTCGCCACTTGCAATTTTTCGGCGAGTAGCTTCGGCTTCACTTGACATGTTGTTTAATTGGATATCCATTAATAAATGACTGAAGTAAGAAAGTGTAACAAATTGTATGGATAATACACGTGCATATGTACATATATGTGTGCCCAGATGCATCTGAATGCCCTTTTTTGGCAACCAATTTCTTCCCCAAAGTGCAACCATGGCAACAGATCAATCCGTAGACACCCAGGTGTTGATGAAAACACTCAAGACTTTCATGTGTGTTTTTACTACTCATGTATTTTTTGCACAATCATGATTTTTACTAATCTCTCATTTCAACACTTTTTAGTGTTGCAAGTATGATTCACACTCACGAGCGTAAAATACCTGAGTGTCTTGCATTTGAAGAAACACATACACAAAGTCAACAAGTGCATAAAAGGCAATACACCCATTAAACTTATAGAAATTTGTGTGTGTCGCATCATGTCATTTTTCTGATGAGTGGTGAGTGCCATCCATGCACGAATTTTTATGAGTAATGCATAGGGTGTCGAAAAGTGCCACCCGTGCCGTTCTCTGGTATATATATAGATGGAAAGATACAATGTGGATAGGTTGGCCCTTTAGGGATAGAAGGAGAGATACAATAGATAGATAGAAGAGATAGAAGAGGTAGATAAAGACTGTCTAACAAGAACAGTCTCCTCTCCTCTAATTTTAATCCAAAATAATTTAACTTCTAAATAATTCCTTAAAATAATAATTTTTTTAATAATTTATTATTTTATTTATTAAAAAAAAAAGGGTTTCTGACAATATTTGACAATATTTATGGAGAAACTGCCACAAACAGAGACTCATGTGCAAGTCTGTGCATGAACCAGCTTGCCACTTCCTCTGCCAGCCTTGCCACCTTGTCGCAAAGGTCGTGCGTGATATTTGAGTCCTTTGGCAGCTTTGGCGTCTGTTTCTGTTTCTGTTTCTGTTTCATTTTTGTTGTGTTTTTTGGGCCTCGTGTGCCCTTCGCTGTAATTCAACTAATAAAATATTTACGATTCCCGGTTCGGGGAGCCGCACAAGGCGTAAGTAGTGGTAACGCACAGCCAGGACGACGGAAGGACTACGGCAGGACGACCCCAACGTTAAACAATCGACGCATTCGTGTTTATTTTTACTTTCAATTTTTTTTCTGGGGCTCTCATTTTTGTTTATTCATTTTTTTTTTTTTCCAAGTAAGGCCCAGGGTAGAGGCCTCAAAGGACATGAAAGGATGTTATTATTTTGGGGATTTCTATTTTTTATGATTTTTATTTCAAAAATAGAGACAGTTTTTGAAGAAAATGAGAAGAGAAAATAAGCAAGACTTAAATATTAATAAATACAAATAATAAATATTAATTTTAATTATTATTTTAATTATTATCTTAATTTTTATTTGTGTATTTTAAACACTCTCCTTGCCACAGATCCTGGTACCTTCCGCTTTGCTAATTCTTTCTGTTTTTTGTTTGTTTTTTTTTTTCCACCCACGACCATTTAATAATTATCAACGCATTAGTGGGCGTTGCTGTGACCTCTCTCCCTCTCCCTCCCCCCCCCACCTTGCCCACCTTTAACCTCGCCTCGCCAGCGCCTTTTTTCCGCTCTCTCCCTAACACCTTCGCAGATTTCGCTCCCCAGGTCGGCAGCCTCAGGAAACGCTCTTGCCGCTTAATTATTCACGTTTTGGCTTGTAATTTCCCGAATGAATGCGGAAAGCGGAGAGAGAGAAAGAGGTGGGGAGGGTGGTGGGGGTGGTGGCCTGACACTTGTTGGCCGCCGCCGCTGCTGTGGTTAGGCGGCGATTAAAGAAGGAAGCTGCCGGAGGCGAGGCAGCCGCCAGCATATTTAATTAAATTCTAAACTCGGCACAAAATGCAGTTGCGACTAACAGGGGGATACAGAGAGAGAGAGAGATAGAGAGAGAGAGAGAGAGAAAGATAAGAAGATGAAGACAATCAGAGAAAACTCACCAAAGGGGAGTATGAGCTTGTAATCTAGTTGTTAGTGTGTGTGTGTGCTTGTCTGTGCTTGTCTCTGTGCTCCATGCTTGCTTGTCCTTTTGTTGTTTCTTTTTTTTTACCTTTCAACATTTCCTTTCTCCTATTTCCCCCCTCTCTCTCGCTCTCTCTCTATCTCCTTGCTGTTTAACATTCTGAGCGCCTGAAATTATGCAGCGAAATATTCAACAAACATTTTCACTTCATTTCGCGGGCATCGTTAGCAGCTGCCACGCCCACCTCCGCCACCACCACCACCGCCTCCATTGTACTGCAACTGATTTTAATTACATTTAATGCAAGACACTTTTTTCCATCCTTTCCAGCCTTCGGGCGCCACCTGCTGGCTACAAATTTTTATTAATGTTAAACGCTAGTTATGCCACGCCCCTGCCCAGTGGCACGCCTCCCACCCAGGGGCCCTCCTTCTGTGGCGATGACACTACTGTGTCTCTTTTTTCCCCCCTTTTTTTTTGTTTGCATATTCATGTTTGTTCTTGTCTCATCAGCCAAAAGACAACTGTCGGGGAGTGAGCAAGAGAGAGAGGGAGGGAGAGGGAGAGCGAGTGCCAGTGGCGTAGGGCTGTGGGGGCGGCGTAATTGCTAAGTAAAGTTGAACTGAAAAGTTGCAAGCAGCTGCAGTGGAACTTGGCAGTTAGTTGATTCCCCCGAAAGTATGCAACATTGATTGAAACAATTAAAGTAATCCCTAATCGACAGGACAAGTTTATCCTTGGCAGTAGTTAGTCCAAAACACATCTCTGGGGAACTGGCTCCCAAAAAGGGAGTTTCATACACTCGAGAAAAAAATATTCATTTATTTTAAAAGGGATTATCGGGGAGAAAGGGGTTTAGGGAATACAAGGCGTATACTTAATATTTCTTTTTTAAATATTATTATTATTTTTTAAATATGATTTTTTTAAGGTTATATATCTTAGATATTTTTACTTTTTTTAAAGAAAATATATTCATTTATTTTAAAAAGGATTATCGGGAAGAAAGGGTTTTAAGGAGGAGTACATGGCGTATACTTAATATTTATTTCTTTTATAGTTTTAATCAAGAGTTGTTTAAGGTTATATATCATAGATTTTTAAAAATGGTTTTTAAAGAAAAAAATATTATTTGATTTGAAAAAGGAATCACAAGGAGTAGGAGGTTTTAAGAAGAAATACATGGCGTATACTTAATATTGTCTTTTATATTTTTTATAGAGTTTTTTTTAAAGAGGATATTATTTATGATATTTTCAAGGAAAAAAATATATTACTATATTTGAATAAGGATAATCAGGGAGAATGGCCTTTAAGAAAAAAGACATGGCGTATACTTAATATTTTCTTTTACATTTTTTATTAAGAGTTTTTTTCACATGAAATATAGATTTTTTATCATTTAAAAAATAAATAAATATTTTTTTATGCAGAAACCTATTTCGAACTCTATTACTCTACGAATTTATTTTCCAGTGCATGAAATGCATTTCAGTTTGCCTTCATTTTGTGGTGGCCGTTCATTACATTGATTTCCAACACTGATTCCGGGGGAATTCCCTCCTCACCTCCTCACCTCCTCACCCCTCCCCTTGCCCCCGCCAGTCCTTTGTGCATTATTTTTGCGCTTTTTGTCCATTTAATGGCATTTGCAGATGGCTGCTCTTCCAAAAATTATTGCCGCCAATGGGCGCACACATCGCTGTACTGTGTGCTGGAATTTAATGCAAAATAATGATGCGCCGCCCAATGCTTATCCAATGCTGGGCCAATTTTCAATTTGATTTCCATGATCCTGATGCGGGGTGCGAGTTTCGGATGCAGTTACAGATATTCTTGTCCTGATTCTGATTCAGGATTCAGGTTGCAGTTGGCAGTCATTACTGCCCCACTATGGATGCTGGAAACTGGCTTTCGTTTGCGTTTATTTATTGTAATTTCGTGCCTGTGTGGCTTAACATAGTTGCGGATTAATGATGTTGTCGGGCGAACTAATGTGCATTCCAAAACCAGCGATTTTGTTTAAGCCTCCTCCTCCTCCTGCTCCTATCCTTTTATCCTGCGCCCCTGCCCAGGATAATTAAAGCGCGTGCCAAGCTCCAAATGCCACCGATGGCTGCCGCTGACAAGAGCCAAGATATATAGGTGGGGGGTGGTGGGGTTGCTGTTGCATGTTGCGTGCTGCGCGACAGTCCACCGCCCATACCCCCTCCCCAGCCCCTGTTCCGGGTGTGCGTGATTGGAAATGAGTTCGAATTAAATCGCGGGCGGCAATTAAATGAAATGAAATTTTCCTCCTCAAAAGTCGAGCTCCATGGAGTGCTGGGAACAGTTTGAAATTGTGCTGGAAACAGAAAGGCGGCGATAAACTGAAATCAATGACAAAAGTACACCGTTATTTATTTAAATTCCAGTGTTCGGTGAAGGGGTGTGGGTGAGTGTGGAGGGTATCCTTAATAGAGGTGGTGTGCAGCGCGGAAGGATAACTGGAAAAAGCGGTTACCCTCAAAAATTGGGTACAGTCACTACAAGAAAATGGGTTTAAATACTAAAATATACTAAAAATACTTGTTTTTACAAGAACAGACATGTTGAGACAAAAGTTCAAACATGCTTAAATATGTTAGATTCCTTTAAAAATTAAAATTAAAGCTATTACTTTAGTTTCAAAACAACAATATACTAAAAATACTATTTTTAAAACGATTTTTACAAGATCAGACATGTTGAGACAAGTCTACACAAGTTCAGACATGCTTAAAACTTGTTCAAACTATTTTGTTTTTGTCTCAATAATTTTGTCAATTGTTTGTCAACAATAATATACTAAAAGTACCATTTTTAACAAGATTAGACATGTTGAGACAAGTCTAGACAAGTTCAGACATGCTTACAACTTGTTCACACCTAAATTCCTTTAAAAAGTAAAATAAAAACTATTTTGTTTTTGTCTCAAAACAATAATATACTAAAAGTACCATTTTTAACAAGATTAGACATGTTGAGACAAGTCTAGACAAGTTCAAACATGCTTAAACTTGCTTGAACCTGTTACATTCCTTTAAAAATTTAAATAAAAACTATTTCTTTTAGTTGCAAAACAAAAATATACTAAAAATACCATTTATAACAAGATTATACATGTTGAGACAAGTTCAAAATGCTTAAGCATGCTGAAATATGTTAGATTCCTTTAAAAAATACAATTAAAACTATTCATTTTAGTTTCAAAACAAAAATATACCCAAAATACTAGTATTTGACAAGATTAGACATGTTAAAACAAGTTCAGACATGCTTAAAAATGATTAATTATGTTAAATTTCTCTAAAAATTAAAATTGAAACTATTCATTTTAGTTTCAAAACAAAAATAGCCTAAAAATACTAGTTTTTGACAAGATGAGACATGTTAAGACAGTCTAGACAAGTTCAAACATGCCTAAACATGTTCAAGCATGATATATTCCCGTTAAAAACTATCTTTTTAGATTTTAAATAATTATCTCTCAGCCCTTTGGTTTCCCAGTGTTGTTGGGTGTTGAGGATAAGCGTGGCAGGATAAAGGTTTCAAGGGGGGGCCGGGGGAGGAGTCTGTGGGCGGAGCCCCCTGGAGGTTGGTGGCGGCGCTATCGTCGATTGCTTTTGTTTTCGCTGCTCTTGCCACTGCCGCGGCGTGGCCGTAGTTATTGGTATCTGGTTGCCGTGTTAATCTGCTTCCTTCCGCCATATTGGCGCGGCATATTTACGTTTCCCACTGCCACTGCCGCACGGCTACCGGCTCTGCCGCGGCGCGCTCTGCCTCGGTCGACGCAACAGCGGGCGCTGATAAGTGCAGCAGCCATGACATCGCGAACGTAGCCACACTACGACCACCCCCACCCACCACCCACACCGCCAGCACACCAACAACGTGCTGACAACAACAAAATCAACAAACAACCGAAGGATATCCCTGCGCCCCCTTTCGCACGTCCCTTTTTTTTTATCTCTGCCACGGGGAGTCGAGGAGCCAAGGACTCGCTTATCCTGCGAGTCAGACAGAGCGAGCTGTTTAATTAAACATTAGGCTGGCAGGTTGCAGGTTGATTGCGAGCGTACACCACGGCGTATGAGCGATGTGGAATGCCAGCAGTTGTGGTTCGGCGAGGGGAGGTGGGGCAAATGGCAAAAATATCGAAGGCGAAGGACTCGAATATCTGCTGGCAGGAAAACCACTGATTAAGTCATTCCTCTTGGAAGTTGGAACGTGGAATGGAAATAGTTTAATGCGGGCATTCCTTAAGGATAAAGGGATATCCTTCGATTCTTAAAGACCCATGACGCCCTAATTGTATTACAATTTAAAGAGCATCCTTGGGAAGATCCTGCGGGATGACCCGAGATGTCGGCGAGTAATAGGATATTTCACAAGCGAATTGGAAATCTCATTCGGACTAAAACCGCTGCCAGGCTAACCAAATTAGTCGCAGCTCATCAATTTTCGTCATTAACTTGGCGAAGGAAGGAGCGAAGGAACACCCCCAGCAACCTGAAGGTTTTGGGGGTTAGAGGGCGTCATGACCTAAGAGATTGGATAATGCTGACGCGGATGGTGATGCTGATGCCTTTGGCATTATGACATGAGTACATATGACCGACCGTAGGCACTTGGTCTCGTATCGATGCATTATTCATGCGGCGCTATGGGTTTTGCGCCTTTCATTGTTGTTGTTCATGCCACAAAATATGTATACACACACACACACACTAACACACACACACAGAGTGGCTTATAGGGAGAGAAGTGTGCGTGCGGTGTCTGCGCTTAATTACATTTCAAAGGTTATTATGTAATTAACCTCGGTTCTTGGTTCTCAGTTTTCGGTTCTCAGCTCTCCCTACTTGCTCTTTGGTCCTTCGAGCCTTCTAGCTTCTAGCTTCCAGCTTGATTCTTGGTCCTTCGAGCCTCGCCTGTCACATCTCCATCTCCATCACATATATTTTTATCTTCTTCTTCTATTTAGATGCCTAATTTCTGTTTTTAGTCCAATTCCTATTCGAATTCCACACGAATCCTTTAACGAAGCCAGCACTCCCTAGCCCACTCCTTGCATCACAATCGAGTTATACCTTAATTAATGTTCATGTTCTGGGTTTCCTTTCATTTTCTGGCATTCTTGTGTTTTATTTTCTTGGCACGCGTCAAAATGCGGGGTTTAAATATTTCCCAACATGGAGCATCTTCCGCTGTCCCGGGCTCAACTCTCTCCCAATGCTTGCCCCGCCATCGTCATTTTCCATTTTAATTTCTTCCTTTTCATATTCTCTCTCGTTTTTTTCAAATGTTCTTCACATAAATGCGGCATATTTTTGCCACCCCAACTGCCTGCCACAAGCTGCTGCTGTTGAACAACAAAAAGAGTCAAGGCCATCTAAGGCCTCGCTTCCAATGTTTTGGCGCAAAATGAAAATTGCGTTTTAATAGCAACAAGCAGCCAGTTTAGGGTTCTGTCAGCAACAAAAACAAGCATATGTGAGGTGGAAGGGATTGTCCTCCAAGGTCCTGCCTTCATAAAGGACCTCCAGATGTTGCGACTACCTGAGCTGTGGAGAAAAATGTAAAAAATTGAATTTTTTCAATAGCTTGATATTCTCCTTCATGATAGAGTATCACGTATCCGCCCTGTTGACAACTTTCAGTTAATTTTGACGCAGTTTTTGGGGAGGGGGGAGGGAGGAGTAGAGGGGAAAGGACTATTAAATTAACAAAAATGTCTAGTCTGGGCCAAAAGGCAGTGCAAGTGAAGCTGAAAGCCAGTGCCAGAAGTGAGGGCCACAAGGCCAAAAACTGCTACACGAAACGAGTCGCCGCATACTCGCATACTAATGCAAAACTGTTGTTTGTCTGGCTTACTTGGTTGGTCCTTCGTCCTGAGTCCTTTAGTGCCTTTCCTCCTGCTGCTGCCAATGAACGCATTAGAAGCCAAAAGTCGACACAACAACAATAACAGCGTTAACTACTTAACAGGCACATGTAGTACACTCGCCTACAGTGAGACCCACTTACATATTACATTGACACTTTTCCAGGGGCGGAATGGGGTGGGGGCAGGACATCAAGTGGGGGGCATTAACCCAATAGGAGCTCTGTTTATTTTTGACCTGTGCGGCACATCGCCCCTCCTCCCTCCCTCTTGTGGCCTCACCAAGCCACAAATCAGACTGCAGAGTGATTAAAGTTGTCCTCGTTGTTGCCCCAAAAAGTAGGCAATAATTTGTGGCCTACATGGGGGGGGGGAGACAGGAGGAGTGGGGAGTGGGGTATGCACTCATTACGCATGCCACATGTCGCATTTACATCAGGCTGCCTACAGTTTAAGGACATTCTCTACTCCCTCCATATATCCTTTTTCTAATTATTTAAACTTTTCCCGCTTATTGATTCGAAAAGGACTCATTAAATTTTTGGTAAATCGCCAGTTAATGAAGTTGAATCATTAGGAGTGTCCTTATTCCTCGCCATGTCCCTGCCGATGTCCTTCCAGCTAACGATGTCGATGGAAAACAATATTGGTTGACAGTGTCCTGTTGCCTTGGTTCTCCTTATGCCTTTCTCCATTGTTGTCTTTGGCGACCATTAATGTTTGAAGTTTGCTTTACCCAAACACACACACACTAACACACACTGACACACACTAACACACACCTAGAGAAAGTCAGAAGGACATAATATATGAGAACAGGACTATGATAATGTTTTGCTGATGCCGGGGCCACCTTTGCTTTGAGTTTATTATTCGCAGCACACTTATAATGATATCAGCATATAAAAAGTGTGTTATTTGCCAACTTAAGCATAAGGATATCAGCTCAGTGCCTCAGCTCCTGCCTCAGATCCTGCCAGACCAGACCAGACAAGGCCCAGGCCCAGGCCCAGGCACTGCTGTTGTTGTTTGTCAAACGTTGTTAGCAGTGGCCAAAGTCGGTGGCTGGATCCCTCGCATCCCAACCACATCATCAGCTACTGCAGCGGCACCAGCTCTTGGTCCTTGCCACAGGACCAGCTTCAGCTGGAGCCTCGGCTTCTGTTGCAGCTACGGAATCAGCAACTGTGGCAACGTCAACAAGCAGCGTGAAATATTCACAAGCACGCCCGGATTTGCCTAAGCGAGGCACACAGATACAACAGACAGATAGGAAGGGGGGAGGTGGTAGGGGAGGGGGCAAGGATGTTGCAAGGATATGGATATATGCCGTGCACTCAAAAAACTATCAAAACCAGCGATGGCAAAGCGAATCCGCAAAAAGGCAATAAAATAATAAAAATGCGAATGTAGAACAGTTTTGTGTACAGGTCCTGTTAAAGGATCAGGGAATAGAGCCACACACACACATTCAAGTATATATACAAATATTTGCTAGATCCTTTTATCCTTTTGTTTCAAAGAATATTGAATTTCAGAAAAGTTTCAAAAAAGATTTTTTGGATTAATTTGTGGAAAGTGGAGTTTAAAAAAGAAAAAAAAGGATATGGTTGTGGAATATAATCTTATTCCTTTTTACAAATAATTATATAATAGTATTTAAAGTATTAATAATATCCTTGTAGACCTTGAAGGATAAAAAGTCCTTATTATTTTCATTAAAATATTTCGCAAAAGAAGAATATTTCTAAATGCTGTCTCGCATCTCTACCGCTTAGGTGAGCTCTTTCGAAGGACTACACCCCCCCTACCCCTTTGACCCTCTTCCTTAGAGGCACCTACCCCCCTCCACCCCCTCTTCTGATGCTCCTTGCTTCTATGCAACGGAGCACACGGGGCGCATGAGTAATCTAGGCTGCTTGTGCTTTGCATTTCCGCTCCTCAGCCATTCCTTTTTGCATCCTTTTTATTTACTTTTATTCCGCTAGCCCCTAGACCCACTCCCATGACATGCATGTATGTGTGTGTGTTTGGTATATTTTTGGTATTTATTTTTGGCATTATTATTGCATATTTTGTGTCGCCCATTTTCCCTCCAGCTTGCCGGCAGTCAGTGTTGTTTTCTCTTCGTTATTTTTTTTTTTTTTTCGCGCTTTACGTTAATGCGAAATTTATGCTTCATGCGCTTTTAGTTCCCCCCACTCGTCCTTCGTCCTGTGCCCTCCATTGCTTCTCTGCTTCCTATATATATATATTTTTTTTTTTTTTTTGTGGATTTTTGGATGGCAAAGTATTTTTGCGCCGGCATGCTGGATAAAAATGGGAACACTGTGTGTGCTGTGGGTCCTCCCATTGCAGGTGTTTTGGGGGTGGGCGGGGCTATACCCACATATTGATATTGACCGAAAAATATCATCACACACATACAGTTGCAAAAAGGACACCCACAGTGAGAGAAAAAAAACGTTGTTGTTTATCCTGGAAGCAGCAAAGTAAGAGAAATAGATAAACAAATACATAAATAACAGCAAAGAAGGAGAAAAAGTTTTGGAAAGGAGTGAGGGGGGATACGATTATCATTCAGGACTTGTAGTTCCAGGACCTTATAGTTGCAGATTGAAAAGTAATTTGTTGCCATTGAGGGAGTCCTTGCAGGAGGCCGTAAAAAGGATAAATGGGAAACAGGCTGAATGAGGATATTAATGCATGAATAGTTTTCAGCCCCGCTCCTGTCAATTAATCGTGTCCTTCATTATATTTCCTCTTTCAACGAGAACAAAAACAACAAAAGTGAAAAAAAGTGAAAACTTCGATTACTTCTCGTCTGCCATTTTCAATTTATATCCGGCGAACACTTTGAGGTCCTGGGCCGCTCTTCAGGGCCACCTTTGCCGCTTAATGGCTTCCACTTGTCGTGTTTTATGCCGATTTCATTTTCATTCTGACCCGCCACGCGCCACGAGCACGCCGTGTTGGCCACATTTGTGTTGGCCAACTTTCCACCTTTTTTTCTCTTTTTTTTGGCGTGACCCCTGACCCCACGCCCACGCCCTCATATCCCATCATGCCCACTTTCAAATAATCATAAAAGAACGACGCTGGAAAATTTATTAAGAAACTTGGGCACTAAAAATAGTTGCCAACTGGCGGCAGGACTACGGGCAATGGGATGGGCAAAGGACCCGAGTCCTTCGGCCAGCGGGGGAGGGAAATTAAAGATTAAAATACCTGAAATAACATAATGCATTCGGGTGCTCTGGCACTTGCATCCCAGCCACACTTTATGCCGCAATACGATTAAATTCCCATGAATACGAAAGCACATCGCTCTTAGTTTTCATTTTAAATTAATTGAGCTGAAAATCGATACACAAAGCACTAAAAAAAGGCGAAAGCTTACACACACACGTATGGAGAGAACAAATTAAGAAACAAAATATTATCCGATTAAAACAGAAATATAAATAAACCCATGAATCACCGAACGAGGCTCTATGCTCAGCTTTTTCCAATGTTTTGATTGAAACGAGCACCAGAATGCAAATAAGAGCAAAGGCAAGCCTTGAATGTCTTATTTTTATTCCCATAACGTAATTAAGATAAATATTAAAGTCCAAAGCTAATGTAGTGTGGGCCATAAAGCTTACTCTGGGCGGGCAAAAAATTATAAAATATTCAAATGGATGGGGAGTGGAAATAGGAAGCAAAGAGGATAGTTTCAAGGATTGATACCCGGTACTTTTCTTTAAAAATAAACAAAGAAAGGGCTTCTTTGCATTAAATGCTATATAATAAGTCAACTAAGATGTAAAATTTGGGTTATTTTTCATATATTATTATTAATTATTAATATTTGAGTAAAAAAGACAATAAATACGATCCATACCCAGTACTTTTCATTTAAAAAAAGCATAGTTTGGTCATTAGTTTGTTGCTCTTTTTAAGTAGAGCCTATTTTTGCATTGAATCCTATACAAAAAATCAACTAGAAAATAATATTTGAAATTTGATTTCTTAATTCTTTATTTGAAACATAAAAACAATAAGAAAATGAATAATATCCGGTACTTTTCTTTAAAATAAATAACAAGAGAGGCTATATTTTTTACTCCTTTCAAGTAAAGCCTGATATTCATAATATTTAAAAGATAATTTTATTAAAAAGATATTAAAAATAATTAATACTCGGTACTTTTCTTGAAAAAAAAAGCCAAAGAAACGATTTTATATTAAAGATTATTTAAAGTTTTTATTAAATTATTAAATTTGAACTAAAAAAATAATAAACTAAAAATAATTATAAAAAAATAATAATATTTTAAATATAACCTGCTAATTCTTTACAATAATTATTTAAAATAAAAGGAATAATAATAATACCCGCTACTTTTCTTATAAAAAAAGCCAAGAAATGGACATAGATTGGACTTATTTTTATGACTCCTGAAGAAAAGCCTACTTTTGATTAAAATTTCTCTAAAAAATCAACAAAATAACTATAATTAAAACTAAATTTTAAATTCTGTATTAAGTTTAGCCGTTGACAGCTTAAATTTTGTGTAAAAGTCCCCCCAGGCATGGAAAATTGAGCAAAAAAAAAGGAAAAATTGTGGGAAAATGTTTTCCAGCCATGGTCCGTGGCCAGGCACGTTCATTAACCCTTCAGTAGAACCCAACCCCTAGTCGCCCCCCTCCCCCTTCTCACCCACCCGGAAAGTCCCCCTTTCTGGCCATCTAACTAACTCTCTGTCGGCATCCTTGCTGCTTCTTTTCAAACTCGGTCGGGACTTGTTCCTTTTCCTATTTCCTATTTGGGTTTGGCTTCAGCGGGCTGTGAAACCCTTTTAATGGCATAAACGGGTTAAGCTTTTCGGTGACGTAAATATGAAAGGCAAGAAGAGGAAGAGGAAGAAGAAGAGGAAGGACTACAAGGACAACAATAACATCGGTTATGTCCAGATACCCGACTTGTCGGACATTGTCTGGTTCATCCGTTTCTGCTTCTCACAGAGAAGCCTTTTTTCCTCGAAAAAGCTTTAAAGCCTGAATTTCAGTTATGAACGGAACGTGAGTTCTGTCTACCCCGCATGTGTGTGAGTGTGTGGTGTGTGTGTGTGGTGGTGTGTGTGTGTGGTGGTGTGTGTGCATTGGGCATTTTTCAAAATGGCAAACAAAGCGCGCGTGACAGGAAAAAACGGCCAGCAAATCGTTCACTCAGCCTCAGAAAAACCTAAAAATCCATTTCCACACACACACATACACTGCTGAGATCCTTTTTGTTTCAGAGTGTGTGTGAGTGTGAGAGTGTGTGTGTGTGTGGCAGACAGTTTGCGAAGCATTTGCTTAATTTAATTTTGCCTGCCTGAGCGGCTGCTGGTGCTTCTGGTGGACCAGCAGGATGTTTCTGCCAGGCAGCATCCCTCTCCCACCTCCCACCCCCTCTCATAGCCTGGCTTTCAACTCTCCACATATGCCAGTGGTCCTTTCTCTCAGTGTAGAGGCCAGAGCCCGTCTTGACTTGCAGTTTGTTTTCTCAAAATTTGCAATTAATCAACTTAACGTGTCCGACACTGCCGCTTCAGCCGGTCTGAGCCGCTTAAGATCCTGTTCCCCGGCTATTGGGAGCCAGTCTGAGCCATCACACATTTTTTGTCAGTGTAGGTCTTATAATTTCCCCACTTGGCGCTAAATCAGATGAAGCGAAGCGATTGGAGCCTCACAAAGGCGGGGGGGGGGCAGGAGCAGGAGCAGGAGCTTAAGCATCCCACTCCCCCTCTTCCCATGGCAGAAAAGGTGACAATTGTTCATTTGTTTCGTCCTTTGTTTGTCGCCCCAGCAGATGACAGTTGTTTGCTGTTGAAGGGGGGATATTAAGAGGGGGAAGGGGGGTGGGCTAGCAAGGACATGGGATATGGCTGGGGGGACACCTGAGCGGATAAATGCAGTTGACGGCTCCTTTCACTTTTCAAATTCATTTGTCGCCAAAGCTGGCAAAGTGAAGGACTGCCAACAGGTCCTGTCTTGGGATGAGTAGGCCAGGAGCTTACTGTTGGAGTTTATTATTTAATTTATTTAACTTTAAGAATCTTTAAGATTAAGATTTAAGATTTAAGATTTAAGAAATAAATAAAGAAAAGTGAGAAATCAACCATCAGGGCAATGCCTTCATTGCATTTTGATTTCCAATTCGACTTCAAGGAGTTGTATTACAAATTCTTGCGATTGAGTTGCCAGGGCTGCCAAGGATGGCCAAGGATATGGAAGGATAGCCAAAGGATAGCGATGGCTACACAAGGCACTTTGGCACTGTGGTCAACACAATCAGGATGCAGTCATCGCCAGTTGGCACTCCATTGCTTACCTTTGCCTTTCATTTCCGTTCTAGGATCTAGCGCCTTGCCTTGCCACTCCTCTTTCTCTGCTACCTCCTCCTTCTCCTCTTTCACCTTTGACCTTTTCTCTTCTCTTTTTCCAATGCATTCTGGCAGACATAACTCCAAATGCACTTGCTGACAGTCATTGAAAACGCAAACTGTAGATTATGCCACTGCCACAGTCTCAGGTCCTTCTGTCTCTTTCCAACTATCTCTCTCTGTCTCTCTCTTACCTGTCCTTGCCTCCTGGGGAGGGGGCACTTGTGGTAAATCAAAATGAAAGTAAAAAAAAAACAAAAATTATCTAACAAAATGCATCGAAAGGACTCGAACTCGTCGGCTTTGGGCGGTAAATCGTTGGGGGGGAGGATTGGGGTGTGGCAGGCAGCCAGAATAGGTAGAACAGGTGTAGCACACTATCTCCCTGTCTCCCTCACTCCACTGTATAAATGTGCAACATTGCAGAAAATATTTCAACATCATCCGCCCACCCTCTGCCCTTTCCCTGACCTTCTCTGCTGGTCACTTTTTGGCAGTTGATAATGCGGTGTCCTTGTCATCTCCCCCCTCTCTCTCTCTCTCTCTCTCACTCCCTCTGAGGTGTGTTTATGGACATAACAATGACCGCATTCCTCTGAGTGTGCGAGTGTGTGTTGCCTTGGAGGCAGCCTCGCCCAACTGCAACAACAAAGTTTAAGTTCTTTCTCTTTTTTCTATTGACAACTGTGCGGCTTTTGTGCCAAAAAGAGCGGTGGTGCAGGGGGGGGTGGGGGAAGTGCTGGTCAAAAACTAGATTACCCCCACACACACACACACCCACACCCACCCACTGTGTGTGCCTCAAAATGAGCATCAGCAGCAGCGGCAGCCAACATGCCGCAAGCTTTTTACGCGGTCGCCGTCTCATTGCAACTGAGAAGCTGACTGCGGCAGAGACAGAGACCATGTGGCAGGGGCGGGGGCGGGGGCAGGGGCAGGTCCTGAGGGGGGTGGGGGCGTAACAGTGACTGCGAAAAAAACATTCCAACGCGCCAAGCAAACAGCCTGCGGCCATTGGCAGAAGCGCTGAACTGTTTTCTACTGAAATGCACCGTCGAAAAAAGGACACGCCAGGACATAGAAGACTCTTGAGGTTTTTTTTTCAAAAAAATTTTAATAAAATATGCTGAGTGATATGTTTTTCAAAGCCTACTCCGTTTGTGGCATCTAAAGTCTATGAAAAGTGTGACCAAAAACCACAAGAGCATTAATGTCCTTTTTCGCAGTGTCCTCCGCGGCTGAGAGGTGGCTTGAGGTTGAGCGCCGCATTAAAACAAATAAAATCAAATAAAACGTTTATTGCACTGAAATGTTTACGAGGCTGCCACCAAAAACACTGAAAACCAAAAACAATACAAGCCACTGGGCCACTGGGCCACAGGAGCAGTAAAAAATGTGGAGATTTAATCAGCCCACTAGCTGAGTGATGGACAAATGGTGGAGACTGAAACGGAGACTTTCTGGGTTAATTCGACCCAGAGTCCTAGGGTCCTTGTGAGCCCTCTCCTCTCCAACTCTCAAGTTTGCTCAACTGATCCCTTTTTTATTTGTATTTTTCCCCTTCTGGCTTGTTACTTTGTTAGTGGATATGCTTCTTTGTTGCACTATCATTGTAGTTGGATGGGAAAAGGACACAAATAAGGATAAAGGATTGAGTTTATGATACCCAGTACTCTTAGGAGGTTTCAGGCTGCAAGGAATAGTGTTCGGGCTATGTTGTAGAAGATATTTTCAGTCTATTCCTTGGAAAATATTTAACAAAGAAGAGTTTTTTTGTTAATTATATGATACCCGGTACTTTTAGGAGGTTTGAGGCTATAAGTAATACTATTCATAAGCTATATTGTAGAAGACATTACATTATTATATATATCATATTATTTGGGGGGGGAACTAACAAAAAAGAGTATGTATGATACCCGGTACTTGTAGGAGGCTTGAGGCTATAATGAATATTACCAAGTATGAAGGCTATTTTGTGGAAGATATTCCATAATTGTATACTTTATATTATTCCATAGAGATATATTCCATAGATTCCATAGAACATATATGTATGTATGATACCCGGTACTTGTGAGAGGTTTCGGTCTATTAGGAATAGTATTCTTTAGTATTTTTTACTACGCCGGAAAAAAAGGAAGAGGAGACTCAAGAAACTGATATTTGTTTTAATGTAAAATATCCAATACCCGGTACTTGTGAGAGGTTTTATTCTATGAGCAATAGAATTCTTTATGAAGAGACCTGTCTATATTGTTAAAAAATGTTTTTTTCCGGGCAAAAGGAGCAAAAAGAGACTTAAGAAACAGATATTTGTTTTAATTTAGACCCAGACCCAGACCCAGTACTCGTGAGAGGTTATGGTTGGGCTTCATAAAAAATATCATCAAATAATATTAAGAGTCAATCTTTCTTTTGCATAAATTAAAAAAAATAAAATATTAATCCAAACAAGGAGATACCCGTTACTGCTGTACAAGCTGGGAGTCTTTCGTCACAAAAGTCACCACAACCGGTCTACCGCGAAGGTGACGAACCACTTACCTCAGTTTCTGCTAGAAAGCCACTACATGGAGCCTAAACAAATGATAATTTTTCACCAAAAATTAATTCTGACACTAGTCCCATAATAAACACAAAAAACTAAAATAAAATAATGTCTAAAAAGCAAAATAATTTCAAGAAAATGCAAATAATCGTGCCAGCCCTGGAAGAAGAAAATGTGAAAAACTTAGTAGTCGAATATGAGGATGACTTGCAGTTTTTGGCATAAAAAGCTGGGGGCCTGAGAGCCTGGGCCCATAGGTCTCCGGACTATAAATAGGAGGAGATGGCTCTGCCGAATTCAGAAAAGTAAAATCAAAAAAAATTTCAAAGGCAAGCAGGTGACGGGCCCTCGTTTTATAATCATTTTTGTAGAAGCATTTGTAGCGCGCGGATCTCAACGCAAATTTATTCTCAACAAAAAAAAAACCAAAAAAAAAAAATAGTAGTTGAAAAAAAAATTCCAATCTGTGCCGACCCAAGTCGAATCGAATCGCCAAAAGAATATATCATGGACATTGAGAAGTTGAAGAAGATGGAGGGCGCGGTGCGCATCGGCGGCAAGGGCTCGGTGCGGCGCAAACACAAGCACAAGCAGATCTCATCGAACCTGGAGGAGAAGCGGCTGCAGACCACCCTGGGCAAGCTGTCGCTCAACCAGATGCCGGGCATCCAGCAGATCAGCGTCCAGATGAAGGACGGCAGCGAAATCGTCGTGCCGATGCCCAAGGTCCAGGGCTCCGTGGTCAGTAATCTCTTCGTGTTCACCGGCGAGTTGGTGCGCGTTCCCAGCGTGGCCAAGAAGGAGGCTGAGGCAGCCGCTGCTGCCGCCGCCGCCGCTGCAGCTGCCGACGCCGCTGCCCAGGCGGCCCAGGCCGAGAAGAACAGACGCCAGATGCCAGGCGGGCAGGGAAAGGTGACCGGCAAGAAGGCCAAGAAGCCGCGCAACCGCATTCGCTGCCGCAACAAGCGCGCCCAGATGATGCAGCACATGGGCGAGGCCGGTGACTCTGGTGCCCAGCCGAACGGGGGCGATTCCCCTGCCGAATCCGAGGACCGTCAGGGCGGCGGGGACTTTGGGCCGAAGGAGCCCGTCGACGATAATATCTCAACTGACAGCCAGAACCTGTCGCAGGACCTAGCCGAAGACGGCTCCAATCTCAGTGCTGACTCGGACAAGACCAACGTTCCATCGGATAGCTCCGACATGGACCAGACTATTGTGGGAGATGATGTTTCCTTTTCCGGAGACAGCATCTTCAGCCAGGCGGAGGCGAGAGGCAGCGACGATGTTGAAGATGGAGGCGTGGCAACCGGGCTGGACTTTGATGCTGTCGATGGCTGTGGGAGGGACTACATGAACTACAACTACAACGACTACGACGACGACGACGACGACGAGGTCGAGCTGAACGTCAATAACTTCAATTACGAAGACGACGACGCCATGAACGCCAACTATGAGCAGTACAACAATATTGTCGCCTTGAACGTCGACTTCAATAACTTCAACGAGAATGACGCAGCTTCGAACGTCAACTACGGGCACTACAACGATGCCGAGGCCGTGAACTTCAATCCCGACGACGTGAACATCAATTTTGAAGACTTGTCCCCCAACAACGATGCCTTGGAGGTTCAGGAGGGTGCCTTGAATGATGATTTCGAAGCCTTCACCGATCAGATCACTAATCCTAACAGCGAGAAGGAGTCCTGCGAGGACGAGGCCGACAATGAGACCTACGATGAGACCGAAGACGTTACCGAAGTCGACACCGAAGACGGAACCCAGGAGGATGCTGAGGACCAGGATAAGTGTCCCAAGGGAACCATTCCATTCGGGAAGAAGATGAAGCAGCAGCAGCCCGAGAACGAGCCAGAAGCCGAGGCCGAGAACGAGGATGAGGACGAATTCATGGACGCACAGGACGAGGTCGAGGCCGATATCGAGGGCAGCTCTGAGGCAGAGATCGGTGCACAGGTCGAGGCCGACGCTGAGGTCCCCAACGAGGAGGGACGCCTGGAGAACTAACGAGATTGTTTAAGTATTTTTGCGGTCGCGGATCCTTTGATCCCGATCATCCGCCACCGCCAGCACTTTCCGAATACCTATCCCTTTCCCCCTTTCGGTCATTTGCATTCAAATTCCATCTCTTCCCCCTCTGGTTAAATTTTCATCAAGTTTGTGTAGTTTCATGTACAATTCGGATCGATAAGCACGCCTCCCCCATTTTGATGGAAGGTGAGAGCGACAGCTGAATAAAGCTCATCTTATCGAAGTTATACGAAGGGTTTCTGTTATTGGAGGTCTTCTTTCTATTAGTTGGGTTTCAAACACAATGACAGCTGTTTTTTCTCAAAAAAGGTTGCTTTGTCATTCTGAAATCGATAGTTATCGACTTGAAACCTATAAACCATTGAATAAAGCTCTACTTATCGAAGTTATGCGAAGGGTTTCTGTTATTGGAGGTCTTCTTCTTATTAGTTGGGTTTCAAAGACAATGACAGCTGTTTGGATCTAAAAAGGTTGCTTTGTCATTCTGAAATCGATAGTTATCGACTTGAAACCTATAAACCATTGAATAAAGCTCTACTGGTCGAAATTATTGAAAAGTTTGTTTCTTCTACAGACCATTGCAGCTTTGTTTATCTAAAAAGGTTACTTTGTTTGTCTAAAATCGATAGTTATCGAGTTTAAACTTGACCTTTAACTCTACGTCTACTACTATAACTCTATGGCACTATTTATCAAAGTTATATGAAGGTTATCTTCATTAAATGGTTGAAGGGGAAGAAAAATCTACGCACTATAACTCTATAGCTATACTTGGATAAGTTTCATAAAGGGTTTTCTTTCATAAATGGTCAGGATGAAAGGGGTTTTCACACTAAGACCTCTTTTTTTATCTGAAAAGCTCACTTTGTCATTCTGAAATCGATAGTTATCGGCCTTCAAAATAATCGGCTTAATGAAGCCCAACTAATCGAATTATTGTGAAAGCTTCTTTTATTAAATGGATGTAGGGGATTATTTTCCTACTATTCCATTAAGAGACCATGATAGCTTTGTTTCGAGAATAAATCGAAAGTTATCGACTTGAAGCAGTGTTGCCACATAACTCAACAATAGAAAAACCCGAATTTAATCCCCAGATTACAAATATTTTTTAAGGCCGAAATGAAATGGGGCTGGGGCTCAGTGCCTGTTAAGAAGAAAAAAAAATCGATAAGATTACCAAAAAACAGAAATTTATTTGAGAATACGAATGTTTATTTGAATATATGGGCTGGTGGCTAGTGGCTGGTGGCATGTGGCTGGTGGCTGGTGGCGATGGGCCTTCTCGACGAATATTTATTTGATTCTGTGGCGTTTTTAGCAAATTGTGTTGCTTTCCAATCCCCGGTAAGCTCGAATATCTCGGATACAGATCCTTGAACGTATTAAGCGCGAAATCCATACAAAATTAATTTAACAAGCGTTTAAGAGAATACGCCCCACCCCCAGCACCGTCGAGGGGGCGGAAACTAATCTGGGCCACGAAAAATGTACGAAATTAATCTGCACATAAATTAAGCATTAAAATTTAATATATTTGTTTATGGGACCTCAAAGTGCGAGCGAGGGAGCGAGCGAGGGAGGCCGGATGTGCAGGAATACATACATGAGGCTGTAGTGGGTCCTGTAGGTGAGGAGGAGCGTGTGTGTGTGTGTGAGCCTGTATGGGTTCTTAGTGGTAATAAATAAATAGCAAAAAGGTAATAAAACAGACAGCAAAAAAGGAATAGCAAGCGCCAGAAAAAGGAAGGATCAGAAGCCGAAAAAGGATGGTGGTTGTGGTGGGGGAGTCTGGAGTCTGCCCACTGGCCGCCCATTATCGTATTAGCACATGCCACCAGTGATTATTATGAGTTTCTCCACCAACCACCACCCACTCTTGGTCTAGGCATGCGTGTATAATTAATTTTGCGCCCTAACTGCCAGAAAAGCGTGCCACTAAAAGGTAATCATGATCAGGAAAGAGGTCCTCCAGTTGAGGTTATGACAATGTCATACCCGGTACTGCTCCCTAGAGCCCAACATTTGTCATAGGAGCCACCATCTCTCTCCCTCTGGAGAGTAAGCTCCCCAGGATCCGCGACAATAGTTGCAATAGTTAAGACAACTGTCATTCCCATTTGATGACTATTGTCGAACATTATCCGCCATAATTCATAAAAACAATGTGTTTCATGCAGTTCCATCTCGAGCTTCAGTAAGATGGATGAAGACGAATGGGCTATAAGAACATCTCATTAGGCTGAGTGAAAAATAGTCCTTTCGAGTGGACCACCCAGTGTCCTGTGGGGTTGTCACCTACTCGAGCAGGCTTTTGGGCATCGAATGGCATTTACTTTGTGCTGTTTTGTCGCCATTGGTGTTGCGGCGGCCTCTAATGAAATACGCATTATTTGGCAGCCGTCTGGCAGGATGAATTTAATATCTGCAGGATACCAGGCTCCTGTCCTGGATGGCAGTCCTAGTCGCCCGCCTGTCATCCGCAAACGATGCCATTCATTTCGAGGCACATGTGCCCATCACCGGCCCATCAGCATTGATCCACTGGCCCTGGAGTTGGGATGGGAGGATATGTATTGCGGTTGGCCAGGACTCTCCACCCTGTGCCCAGTCCCAGGCTTAAGTGTTTATTAATATCGAGTCGTGCGAACCAGGACATGTGTTGTCCCCTAAATTGACTTTGGCCGCAACTGATAAGGTCCTCCAGTCGTCCTCCCAGCCCATAGCTGTTCTAAAGGCCATTTGCGATTGTTATCGTCCCATTGAAGACAACAGCTGGTCACACTAAGGCCCATGCCGAATGTATGCTAGGGGAGTGGGAAATGTCATTCGAGTCCTCTGAAAAGATGTCCTTCCATTCCATTCGATTCCAGTTAAGTTCCGTCATCGAAATGGCGATTATTAAGTGCCAGGAGAAAGGAGGTCGTCGGTTGAGAACAAAAGTTCACACTGAAAGCAAAACTTTTCGCATTGTGCTCCTCAATTATTGTGATCCTGTTTAAGTGCTCCTTTATCAATATTTGCAATTTGATTTCTTTTTTTTTTCAAACATTTTTCTTGTCTTTTCTTTTTTTTTTGTTTTTTTGGCTTGCCAAGACCCGCAGTCGAACTTTGTCTTTGGGGAGGCCGAGAGTCAAAGGACTCTAACCTGGCTGGAAACAAAAAAAAAGAAGAAAATACTGCAGCAGGCTTTTAGGAGCCTGGCCTGGTCTTGGCCTGGTCCTGGTAATGTCTTTATTTTTGGAATCGCTTTGCTATTAAAACAAAATAAACGACGCGACGCGCAACTTATAAATTTTGTTTGAGAATCAAGTGGAATAAATGCAGTGGCCGGTGCTGGTGGAAAAATAAAAGAAAAAAAATAGAAGAGAAACACAAGCCAGGACCAAGAAAGACAAACACCAAATGGGTGGCTAGGAGCTAGGAGGACCCTGCAGCCGCCTGGCCAATAAATTCAACTTTGGGCGCAGCCTTGCCTTCCAAAAGCCTGTTCTTCGGTTGCGACTTTTAATTTTATTGCCAAAGGACAGAGATGTCCTGGGTGCAGGGATGTGTGTTGTGTTGGCCAATTGTCTGTTTGGGGTCAGCTAATAATTGGGGGCGAGCCATGGGGTATCCTTGCACCCGCCCAAGGCGCTGGCTTCATAAATAACTGCATGCCCGCATAAGTATGCTATGGAAAATGTAGTGCCCCGTGCCCAGGACCCGAACTGATTTTTCTCTACCGCTCTGCCGCTCTGTCCCTCATTTTTCATTTTAATTTTCACATTAATTTCCAATTCAATTTCGCTGCTCATTGTCATCGATTTGGGGGTCCTGGGAGCTCCTCCGCAGGACAACTTGTCATTGATGAATGCCCGATTGAAAAGTTTTCCATTTATTTTTCTAAGGATTAGTCTCCTGCCAGCCCTTCGCTTCCAAGGTTCGCTTCATAATTTCGCACAGAAACTTCCCCAAGCTGATTAGCCGGGGCGAGAGGAGGGCTGGGTGGGGCAGGACATGTCGCTAGCGATGAGTGCGGTGAGTCCTGCTCCTTCTTGACTTTTGATTTGTGTGTGGGCGTTATGTAAATTCATTAAGCTGCCAGCCTAAGCCGCAGCGACTTAGTGCTTCGAAGCGCCCACCTGCCCACCTGACCGCCCACCTCCTGCCCGCCCACCAGGGTGGGTCCTGCCTTCCAGGAGCAAACAAACAAATTGATAGCCAGACTTGGAGCTCAGTCGACTCTTGCCTTGCAATTCAGTTTCCACAATGGCGTGGAAACTTTTCATTATGCATGTGCGCCAAAAACTTTGCAAACAAAGGAGGCGCTGCCAGCCTCCTGGATGGAGGATGACTTCGCGGTCAGAGTGGCTCCAAGGATCAGCGGAAGAGTGGGGGTTGGGGGCGATGGCGATGGCGGCCAGAAACTTTTCCCAGGCGAGGGAGGAGGCTTTGGCATAATTAAAATGTTTATGCGTTTAATTGCAAATGAATTCGAGGCGAAAGTTGCCAGTTTGGAGCTCACACACACTCCCACACACACTCTCCCTCCAATTGGTGTATCAAATAAGCAAAGATTTCCCTTCCGAATAAGGATAATTGCTTTTCCAGGTTCTAGATTCCGAGCCTCCATGGCCCGTTCAATCGGAAAATTGTCCTTAAAATTTAATCAACATACAAGTCCTTGTGCGAGTGTTTGTGTCCTGCCGTTAATTTATGTCTCTCCGCCCACTTATGACGACATGAGAACTGCTCTGCCACTCTGAATGCCTTCTGACCACATTTCAGGATGAAGGAGACCCAAGACCCAAGACTGGCACTGAAAGGGACAAGTTAGTTGAGTGGCTGGCCGCAGAGCTGCCGTCTCGGCCTGGCATCGACATTAAACAGCTTCATTACCTGCAAATTTCTAAATCAAATACGAGGAAAAGCCACAAGCCGAGCTTCCAAAGGCTCCAACCGAAAAGTCCTCCCACCAACCGAAGCACAAAAACAGAATCCTTCAAACAGAGACTCCAGCAGCTCAAAGGACGAGGCGGCAATTGATTAGCCAGAAGGAACAATTTGCGGGAAGACGGCACAACATATACTTACGTTTGAGAGTGTCCTTCCACACATCCTTCCATATCCATATCCATATCCTATGAACCTGACCCATCTGCCAGTGTAAACGATGTTTGTCCCCAGATTTGCTGACAGGACGAAAATGTTGCGGTTAATGCCTGCCAGCTAGGCGGTGGGGCAAACGGGGTGTTGCGGGCTAGCCGGAGATCCGGGGAAGATTAACTCGAGCCTGGCACTTTCTCAGCTGGCAGGGAGACATTGCGGTTGCCTTGTCCCGAGGACTCGGGGAAGGGAGTCGAGTCAGCTCATCCTCCTCCTCCCTCCTCGAGCCATTCGAGGATATGCCATCTGATTCCGCATATGTTTATCCTTACCAACAGCTTTTGGCTCATTTTTGTGAGAAGAAGCGGTTGGAAGGACTCCAAGAAGTGCACATCTGCAAGGACGTTTATTTGGGAGTAGTTTTTCCCTCGTTGCTCTGCTTTTTTGGGCTTTGGAATCTGGGGTTTAATCGACACTAGCTGGTAGTTTACTTGGAGTTTGACTTAATAGAGATTTTAAAATTTAAAATCTGTTTAAGAATCTGAAGGATAATGGCCGAGATATAGCCTTCGCTTTGGGGCACATTGTGATTCTTGGGGATTCCTCCACATTTTCAAGAGATAAAAATTTAAAAAAATATTTTGTAATCAGATTTTGAAACAGATTGATGGGAAGTTTATTCAGAAGTCCTTTAAAGTATCCTGCTTGATGATCGGAAGGATAATGACTGAGATATGGCCATCGCTTCGGGCCATGTTGTGCTTTCTATGGATTCCTCCACATTGTCAAAGGTTCTCCCCAGAGAGAACCTTGTTCGTTCTTGGGTTTGGATGCAGATGAATGGAGAATTCTTCCAGAAATCTTTTGAGGTATTCCGCTTCAAAATCGGATCAATATTGCCTAAGATATAGTCTCCGATTTGGATTATTTTTTGCTTTCCAAAAGGGTCTCCCCAGATAAATGATCAAAAAATGGGAAAAATATTTGATTTTTGATTATTTTTTAATGCAGATTTCAAGGGAATTCACTCACGAATCCTTTGAGGCAGTCCTTCTGGGGGATCTGATTAGAAAGGACAGAGATATAGCCTTCCCTAGAGCTCATATCCGACCACCGAGTGCCAAGAACCTCTGTCCTTGTGAGACATAGTCCTTCCCGAAATGAAAGCTTATGAGGAGCGTTTTATTAATAGTCCTTTGTTTGGAAGCCAAGGATATGGACTATCCTTTGAAGCAGAGGTTTCATTTTCTGCACATCACTTCCAGTCTGTCCACTGGCTGCTCCCGGTGGAGGCGGCGATGGGAGAGTCACTAATCAGTCTCGCCGGGAGGCAGTCTTCTAGTTCATTAAATGCAATTTGCTGTCATCGTCACCCAATGAACTTTCCACGCCGGCTCATTTCCCCCCATTCCCCAGACCCCATTCCTCCGCATTGTCCTGCGGCCCCAGGTGGCTGTCTAGCGGCAGGGTAGAGTCCTTGAGGACACACTGATAAGTCGCTCTGTTATCTCCCGGCTGCAACAAGCTGACTAACAACAAAGAGATACAGAAACAGATATTTGAATGAGTATGCCAGAGCACATGGAGGGGGCGAGAGGAGAAGGACTAGGACCAGGACTAGGACGGGGAAGGAGCAGGACACCTGAAGGACCAAAAAAAATAAAAGAGAATGGAGAATAAAGCAAACGTCTTGGAATGAATTCATCCCTGGGGACTTTTTGACAGCGCCAAAAATTTGTTTACGCTTTTTTAAGGGCGTAGAGCAAAGAATAATTATATCCCTGGATGGTTCATCTGACGACACACAAACATCCGAAAAAGTTAATGAAAAGTGTCTCTGCAGCCTTACTGCCATACTGTGTACATAAAAAGAGGAGAAATAAAATATGCAAATACCATTTGAAGTGCCTTTAATGTGCCTCGTCCTTAGTGACTCTGCCGCTTCCCGTTTTTTAAGTCACCAACTAATATGGCAAATATTTGACTTATATTCCATTTTCATTTCCCTTTCCAGCCAGAGGACAAATAGCAGAGACAGAGAGGAGGTCAGAGCGCCAAGCCCAAGGTAGGTGTGGCAAGAATTAAACAAAAAAGTTAACTTTGCCCTCGAAACTTTTTCGCCAGCCTCGCCAAACTGTCATGCACTTCAGCGACGCTCCAGCTAAGCCACTTGGCTTTTGTTGGCCAAGGTGGCTCTGAAAGTGGGTCGAACGTGCAATACTCTTTTTATAGAGTTCAGCCTAAAGTATGAGAGCTTTCATGCCCTAAACACTTCCATCTATGGCCGTACACTATGTGGCAGCGCTATTCAGAAAAGTATATTCCGAAGCCTAAGGCTAGTATCCTTTATCCCTCCAGACAGCCACTCGGTGGGGGTTTCAGACGCTTAACGAGCTGCACTTTGCCATCCTTTGCATTCACCTTCCAAGTATCCTTTTTTTTGTCCTTCCCCCCCCCCCCCTCCCTCTCTACTATATGCTAAGTGAAATCTAATGCTGTGGAAAATTGTATGATTTCTGTACTAATATTTATTTTCATATTTTTATGCTGAGTCTGTGCCCTTGGCTGCCATAATTTAATTTCCAATTTTCCATTCCTGACCGAATTATTCCAAGCACACACTTGCACACACTCCCAACACACACACACACCTTTTATTGCTCTAAGCTGGCTACATCATATTTGAAATTAGTTTTTCGGTTGGCTTCTATTGTTGTGCCTGGAATGTGTATGTCTGTGTGGGCCTGTGGGCGAAACTAAATTGCGAAATGATATTACCACAATATTATTACTAGTTTTTCATTGTTGCACATACAAGTGGCGGCAAGTGGCGGAGCAGGAGGTGTGGCTCTGGGGCACGTGTAGAAGGCATAAAGTACACAAACCGAAATGGTCAAATGATCGCGACGAGTCGCCATCCCCACAGCCCCCAAAAAAAGCAAAAAGAAAGCAATTTCTAGTGGCAGTCCCATTGCTGAAAATTTAAACAAACAGTCGAACGTGCTTCGGCTAGAACTGAGTTTTTGGCCAAATTGGCTCCCTTTCGCTTGTCGATGGCTTAAAGGGGGCAGGGGGATGGCCCTGGATGGCTAATGGCCCGTGGAAACGTGCCTGACTGCGCTGATTTGATGGGATTTCCCCGGAATTTGCAGTCGGAATGGGCAAACATTTTTATGAGCAAGTAGCTGGGTAGCTGGTTAGGCAGGTAGGCTCTATGAGAAGCACGGAGAAGGGCTCACATAAATCAGCTGTTGGGATTCCATCACCTATTGCCATTCTCCCTCGTGCCACATTGCACTTGCAACTGCCACTGCTAGTGCCACTGCCTCTGCCACTCTTTCAACAAGTCGGCCTTTTTCGAAACTGAAAATTCTATTTGGCCATCAAGAAATTTCCATTAAGGCCGAGTCCTGGCTTCTCGCAGGAGGTTCATTAAGGCCATGCAGGACCATTGCTGATCCCTTCCACAGCATGCATTACGTATACGCCGTGTGCTCGCGATGCAATCACGCCGAAAATTTGTTTCCAGCGTGGCACTTGTCGTGGGTGGGTGGGTGCTTGGTTGGTTGGTTGGCCCTAAATGCTTTCGATTGTTTAGTCCTGGCAGTTATTTGTTATATTTGTATTGGCTGCATTTTTGGTTTATGTTGCAGCTGCTTATTGTAGGGTGTAGTAGGGTATAGGATGTAGTTGGGTATAGAGTGTAGTAGGGTATAGGGTGTAGGGTGTAGTTATGAGTAGAGTGTGGTATAAGGTGTAGGGTATAGGGCGTAGGGCATAGGTTGTCGTTGGGATTAGAGTGTAGGGTGTAGTAGGGTGTTGAGTGTAGGGTGTAGAGAGTATTATGCTGTAGGGTGTAAGGTGTAAGGTGTAAGGTGTTGGGTGCCGAAGGGTGTTTGGCTTTCGGTGTAGGCTGTAGTAGGGTATGAGGTATAAGGCGAATGGTGTAGGTTTTAATGCGGTGTAGGGTGTAAGGCGTATGCTGTAAGTTATTGTAAGGTGTCGGGTGTAGGGTGTAGTAGAGAGTTGGGTGTGGGGCATGCATTGGAGTGTAGAGTTTTGTAAGTTGAAGGGTGTGGGGTATAGTAGAGTGTAGAGCTTAGTATTGTTGTAGGGTGTAGGGTATACTAGGGTTTAGGATGTAGGGTGTAGGGTGTAGAGCGTAGGGTATAATAGAGTGTAAGGTGTAGAGTGGCTCAGTATGGTGTAGTAAGGTGTAGGGTATATGAAGTAAGGTGTAGGAGGTGAAAAGGGTGTACGGCGTAGAAAGGAGTAGGGTATAGGGTATAGTCAAGTGTAGGATGTAGAGTGTAGTAGGTTGTGTGGTGTAGTAGGCTATATGGTGTAGGGTATAGTAGAGTGTAGGTTGAAGGGCGTATGGTTTAAGGTGTAGGGTATAGGCTATATGGTGTAGAGTGGCTAAGTATGGTGTAGTAAGGTGTAGGGTATAGGGTATAGTCAAGTGTAGGGTTTAGTAGGTTGTAGGGTGTAGTAGACTATATGGTGTAGGGTATAGTAGGGTGTAGGGTGTAGGGTATAGGGTATAGAGTGGCTCAGTATGGTGAAGTAAGGTGTAGGGTATAGGATGTAAGGTGTAGGGCGTAGTAAGGAGTAGGGTGTAGGGTGTAGGGTGTAGTAGAGTGAAGGGTATAGTAGAGCGTAGGGTGTAGGGCGTAGGGCGTAGGGTGTTGTGTGTGTTTCAAAAAAGCCCGGCACTCTATTTCTCCATAGGCATGGCGGCAGCTCAATTTCGTTAGCAGCGTTCTCCTACAAACACTTTTAACCATACCCCCATCACCACCATCTCCACCCCCACCCCCGCACACACATACACCCCTACCCCAAAACACCCTCCTAGTCTTATTTTTTTTTTTAGTTTTTACTTAAAAATTTTTGCAAATGCCAATTTTTGTTGCCGTTTGTGTTTTCTACCGAATATAGTGCACTTCTCGTGTTCGGTTTTTGGCGAGTTTATAACGTTTTTCCCTTTCAGTTGTTGTTGTTCTTGTTGTTGTAGTTGTTGGGTTTTTGGCAAATTGGTTTACAGGCCCCAAAAAAAGAAAGAGACAGCAAGAGAGAGAGATGGAAAGAGAGAGGGAGAACGATAACAGGACCAAAAACATCAACAAATACATAAAAACAACAGCCCTCGGGCTAGAAAACTGCGTCGAACTCTATACAGGCTGTTGTTGTTGTTGATGTTGATGTTGTTGATGTTGTTGTTGTTGATGTTGTTGTTGATGTGATTGTTGGCAAAATATTTATTTTCCCCTTTTTGCATCTGTTTTAGCATATTGTGATTTTCATTTCGCCAGTCCAGGCCATGGCAGGCCAGGCCAGACCATGCCAGACCATGCCAGTCCCCACCTTTCAGTCCATTTTCCATTTTTCCATTTCCCCAACCATTTGCCATCTATTTTTCCTCATCGTCCTTTGTATCCTTTACACTGGGGCCCCTTCATTGGCAAGGGAATCATTGTTAACCAGACGATTTTCGCACTTCCTACTTACAAAATGAAACACATGTCCTGTCCGGATATGAGACAACCGAAGGATACACAGCCGTGCATCCCCCAACACTACGAATTAAAATAAATATAAATAAAGTCCTTAAATCGGAGGCCATGGTGGAAATAATTTATGAAAGAATACTCCAAATGCAATCTGCAAATAGTTTGTCGACTGAATCTTTCGTTAGAAATCTTTGATGGAACTGTATGCGGTTTGGTTTGGTTTGGAAAGGAATGCCAGTGGAAATGCTTAAAATTCCACAATTACTTGGATGGCGGAGGCCTGGGAGGCCTGGGTGGCCTGGGAGGGCTGGAGGGCGGAAGTAAGCCGCAAAATAAATAAATAGACAGTCGAGAACAATGCCGAGAACGGGGGAATCGGAAACCGCATCGAATTGGAAAAAGTCAAAAGCGAGAAATGTACATGTCCCTGGATATATCTGCATATATATAGAGTCCAAGTCAGAGTCTGAGTCGGTGGGGTGTGTGGGAAAGCTTCCAAATGACAAACATTTCAATTAAATTCCAATTTGAATAAATTTCCAGCCAACCAAAACAAACTCCGCAAAAAAAAGTCAAATAAAATGAAATGAGGAGAAATGTAACAGGCAGAAAATTACATCACGACGGTCCGAAATGCGAATGAAATGCCAAAAACAGCAAAAGGACATTCGCGGAAGGACCAAATCGTTGGCTATTCCGGTATAGGAATAAGAATAAGAATAGGAATAGGAATAGGAATAGGAATCGGAATCAGAATCGGTATCCAAAGAATAGAGAAACGCACCAAGCATCAGAAACTAATTAAGAGAATTGCAATTGGCAATGAGAGGAGGTAGAGATAGAGATAGAGAGAGAGAGAGAGGGGGGGAGGAGTTGAGGGCAGAGGTCGCGGCAGGAGTCATAGTCCTGGGAGTCCTAGTTTCTATAATGAGCTTGGATCCTTTGGTTACTGCACCCGCGGGTCAGATCCAAATTAGTTCTTTTTAGGCGACTAAGAAATTATACTTTTTTTTCAAATATTTTTATTGAAAAATACCTAACAGGAGTACCGGGTATCGTATAGCCTTCTCTTTTCTTTAAAAACTAGACTGCCCTTTCTGCCTAGTAGTAGTACCTGACATTGTATAGTTTTCGTTTCTCATTAAAAAATATTCGATTTATTTTGAATAATTATTCTTTTTCAAATTTTATGGCATTTTTAATACATTTTTTGAACAAGAATTGACTTTGAGAAGTACTAGGTATAGTATAGCTTTCCTTTTTGCTTTCTTTTTGAAGTGCCGGATATCCTTTCTTAGGCAAGTACCGGGTAGCATATAGTTTGCTTTTCTTTCTTTGTCTTTCAAATCTCAACTCTCTGTGTATCCTTTGAATATTTTTTGATAAAAAATTTAAGAGAAGTAGTACTGGGAGAAGTACCAGGTATCGTAAATCGTAGCTTACTTTTAAGTCTAAACTCCTTTTCTGCCAAGTACCGGGTATCATATACGAGTAGTTTGCTTTTCTTCTTTAAATCTCAACTCCCTACGTACCATTTCTCATACATTTTAAAAAGATTTTATTCTGAAAAGTACCAGGTATCGATAGCTTAGTCTTTTTTCCTCGAAATCTAAACTCCATTTTCTACCATTTTCTCCTTTAAATCTCATCTCTCTTTGTATCCTTTTTAAGAACATTTAATTCATAGAAGTACCAGGTATCGTATAGCTTTGTTTCGTCCTTCAAACCCAAACTCCATTCACAGCAAAGTACCAGGTATCATATAGCTTTCTTTTCTCTTCAAAATCTAAGCTCCTTCTACTGCCAAGTACCAGGTATTATAGATTCTTCTTTTCTTCTTCGAATCTCAACTCCCCATGTCTCCTTTTACATAAATTTTTTTTTTTAAAAGTTTCAATACATAGAAGTACCAGGTATCATATAGCTTTTCGTAAACTCTATTTTTACCAAAGTACCAGGTATCTCATAGTTTTCTTTTGAATCTCAACTATCAACTCCCTGCTTTAGTCTAGTCCTTCCTTAGATAGCTGATGTACTCGAAGAACGTCACCGCATCCTAAATGCCATTAAAGCAGGAGCCGCACAGGGGCGAAAGTGATGGCTAGTGAGGCG
The DNA here is from genome assembly GCA_035047585.1 of Drosophila monieri. Classification (NCBI taxonomy): domain Eukaryota; kingdom Metazoa; phylum Arthropoda; class Insecta; order Diptera; family Drosophilidae; genus Drosophila; species Drosophila monieri. The sequence continues at coordinate 3,357,150 of JAWNPJ010000061.1, read as the reverse complement.
TTAGAAAGAGACGGGGAACCGGAGAAGTCAGAGCCTCTCTATCGACCTCAATTCACGGGCTCTGGCTCTGGCTCTGGCGCTGGCTCTGGCTCGAAATGAAATTGTAATTTTATACAAATCGCAGTGGCAATCGCCGTCTGCGGAAAACTTGCGGAAAAGTGGGCGAAGGCGAAGGCGGAGGCGGACAGGGCAGGGCAGGGCAGCACCTTGGGTATACGTGCCTCGGCTTCATAGCACCCATGGCTCGGTGGTTCGACTCTCGCCATGGTACGTGACAAACGAAATCTCCTATTTCCTGGTGCCACCTTTAATTCCGGGAGGTCGGCTCTTGTTTTCTGATGACCACAATTTGTAGTCATTGAGTGTCCTTCGGAGGAGCGGAGAAGCCTGGTGCCCAGAGAACCAGATTTCTCGCCCAGCTCTCTCCAGAGAATCGGAGAAAAAAATGTGCAAGAGAAGTGGAGAAAAATCCTTGGAACAGAAACGAGCCACTTGTGTTCTTCAACTTAAATAGTTGCAAGTTAATTAAGTTAAAATATGGCCAGGCACTGTCAGAGGGAGACGCACACTCGAAAGAGATGGCAATAGACGGGTATAGAAAGAGAGGGGCGAGTGTCTATTAAATGAGACTCGTCGTGGCAACGGGGCGTATGAGTGTTGTCCTTGCCGGCTGACAAATGGCAAGGATGTATTTAAGCCAAAGGAGCAAGACAGATTTGATTGCTGAGAGACTTTTTTTTCTACCAAAGAAAGTGGAATATGACAAAACTTTCCACACAACTCATAGGCAGTCCTGAAGGACTCTCTGGGGTGGTCAGGTGGATGATTGACAAGCAATTTGATTGATTAACCTCCAGGCTAAGCAGCTGACTTTAGTTTATGTAATTAATAGAATTGGCAGGCCTCTAGAGGGCTTCTAGAACCTCTTTATTAATTAACTAGTCCTGCAAGGACTCTCCTCTCAATTCAAAAGTGTCAGCAGTGAGGAAAACCGCCTATTGATTAAAAACCAATATTGAGCTTAAGGCTTATAGCCTGCCAGGGAGAAAGTTTGCTTCTTTCAAACTCGAGCTTCCATCCCATAATTATTGAAATGAAACTTTCACCTGATGGCTCACTCTAATTAGTTTTTAATACATTTTGCAAACACTCCCCCCCCCCAAGGACCTCTCAGTAGGAGGAGGGGGTGTACGATGTGCTCATATGATTTACAAGCCGCTTACAGGAGGATCAAAGCCACTCAATGACTAATTAGCATACGCGGCACGAGCCTCCATAAATAATGGCCCTTTTAATATTTTATGTTCCCAGGACCTGTACTAGGACCTTCCGAATTAACGCTAATTGCCCAAAAATAGAGATGGCCTTTGCTATTTTTTTTTTTCTTGTTTTGGTTTTGGTTTTAGGGGGGGAAGTGGTGTTGGAAAAGCTGATAAAAACAACGTTTGGCATTTCGACAGTCGTTTGATGGTATTGTGCTCTTGCTTTCTGCGGTGGTTAGCACTTTACCCCCTAAAAGGGGAGTTTCTCCATCTCATATACCACAAAAAAAAAAAATTTAGTTGTTTGTTTCGAACCGCCACTGCGTGACAGCCATTTGTCTCGCCCTCGGAAGTCCTCCTACGCCTCGCCTCCAAATGGTAGGGGAATCGAAATCGGAACTCAAACTCGTGGCACGCCCACTTGAGTGCCACCGCCCACTAAGGATTCTGGGTAGGAGTTCTTGTGGCATTGAGTGCCTGAATGAAAGACAGCCCGACACACAGACTGCCTGCCTGCCCGACCGACTGACTGACTGACAGCGAAATCATTGAAATGTCACTTGTGCTGTCACTTTTGCGGGGCGGTGGCTCAGTGGTTCAGTGGCTCACTGGCTGGGTGGTTGGAGTGGGTGGCCACGTATTCAATTTCACTCGCAAAAGATTTCCCCGGGCCAGTCACTTAATGCCAGTTAATTGAGCCAGCCTGATATTTTTTTTCTCTTTTTTTTTGGCGTAGGACTAAAATATCCTTTTTTATTTTTTTATTTCGGAAACATGGAAAAAAATTGCCAAATCGAATTGAATGGCGGGAAAAATGCATGCGTGTGAAAAATGCTGGCAGGATGTGCAGTTTTTTAATTGAAATGGCACTTATCATCATCTATCACAGGATATTTCCAGGATCTCTATTTCTTTTTGTGGCTTAATTGAATTGTCTGCCATTTCATACTTTGTTCTGCAATTTTTTTTCATTAAAACTCTAAACTCTAAACTCTAAACAATTAAAAATAAATATTAAAAAAGTGCTTAGTGGAGAGCGTTGTGCATCATCGTCACCTTTGACATCTGTCACAGTCGCCGTTTCTCTATTTTTAGAATAGAATGTTGGTTGGCAGGACCCTGGCCTCCCACCACATCCTGGCAGGTGGGGATTTCGTTAGAGTGAGTGATAAGTCCGGCACTCGGACACCGAATCCCCAGTTATGTTGCCCATGCATGCACCGCTTTCCTCTATCCTTCCAACCCGGCAGGACCTCGGGGATCGTTTTCTTTAGACCAGCACCACCTTGGATGGTTTATTTGCGGACTTACGCACCTGCTGCTCCCTTTTCGCTTCTGCTATTCTATTTTTTTTTATGAAGCGCACTTAAAAGCATTTCCGATTGCTTCTGGCTGCGAGTCTGGTTCATGACTGCCCCTAAAAGAGCGCTGCATAATTCCTTCAGCTGGGCCAGGACCCATGCAAATGCATTACGTGTCCTGGCTAAATGTGAACTGTGTGCAGGGTTGGAGAGTGTATGTGTTTGTGTGTGTAGAATATATTGCCTGTCAAACATATCTTTGGCTTAATTCATGCGTTGCCACCACCACCACCATCCCTCTGCCGCCTTCTGTGTCCTGCAGAGACCAGGAATCCAGGGTTCAATCCCGCGGCATATGCGAGCGTGCGTGCCGAGATGGTAAACCAAAAATCGACAAACCCACACACAGATACAGGATACAGGAGCACAGGACTCGACAGGCCCAGCTACCTACCACCTACCACCTACCACCCACCACCTACCACCTACATATAAGCCATTTGACGTGGCACGTGAGGCAGCTTATGAAAATCAAATTTCTATACAGAAACAAACTGGAATATGGGATATGTTTGCCGCCGCATCGAACCAACGCCCTTCCGTGATGGATAACCCCATTGAATCAAAAGGCATGCCACCTCTAAGGGTGGGTCACTTACTCGCAAGCGGGTATTCTAAATATTTTCATATTTTTAACTATATTCTAGAGGTTTCTATTAAAGAAGTTATCGAAATTATCGATTAATTATCTTTAAACGTTTGAAATTGAAAATTATTTGATGCTTGTAATAGTTCAATGATAATCTCCTCAAACATACTATCTTAGTTAGATTGTTAGCTTTTAAAAATGATAAAAATATATCGATAGCTTTCGATTATTTTAATAATTAAAACAAAGCTTCAATTATTATGACCATTGCATCCCTATAGGATAATATTTCACTGATATTCTTTATAGAAACACCATCTTAGTAAGATAGTTAGCTTCTGAAAATGTTTTCAATATATCGATAGCTTTCGATTATTTCAATAATCGAGACTTTAAAGCGTTAAAGAAACCCAATATTAGTTACTTGAAACTCTATTAAAAATCATTAATAGCTTCGATATCTTGCGATAGCTTTCGATTATTTCGATATATCGCACTTTACTGCCTGCCATCTCTGTTTTCTTACTCTGCCACCTCGAATCACAATTTGTAGGACTTCCTTAAAGAGTTGCCCCATAGATCGTGCTCGGGATTTGTATTTATTATTCCACTTTGCCGGCTAAATCAAATTTGCATATAAGACATCGACTTTGGGACTCCGTCAAGCCGTCGAGTCGTCGACTCGTCGAACACTTCCCGGTCCCGTGTCCCAACTTGATGAAAGACCCAGAGAGAGCCCGGCGCATATTATAATCAATGGGGCAAGATGGTGTGTGGTGTGTGGGTGTGTGTGTGTGTGTTATGGGGAGGCGTGGTTGCTTAAGCCACCACCCCCTACCTCCCACCACCATCCCTGGGTGCGTGTGTGTGCTCTGAATTGAGGTTTTCACTTCAAATTGGTTTGGTTTAGTTTGCTGAATGGATTTTGGTTAGCGCGCCAAGTGCTCTGGTGAGGCTCTGTTGCCCGCGAAGAGGTTTCGATTTCGTCCTGCCCCCCACCCCCGTCAGAGTCTGGCTCAGCCTCCCCCCCGCCCCCCCTTTTGGCGCCTTTGTGCGTGTGTTTTAATCATTTGACTTGGCTTGGCAAGGACTCAAGGACACCAAATGCGTTGGCAGGGAAACGGATCTTTTCTTTACAGTTCTTGTCGCTTTATTTTGTCCTCCATCCTTGCGCCTTCCAATCAAAAGGACAGGCAACAGCAGCAACACCGTGTGAGTCCTGCGTGTCCTGTGAGTCCCAACTGCTTGCTGGCCAAAGTTTTCCACTGCCATTTGTTGCTCTGGCCCCGTAACTAATATAAACATGCATGCCGGCAGGGGGAGGGAGAGACGCGGCAGGACTCTCTTCGCCAGGAACTCCCCGCCAAGAGCCCCATTTCTGTGAGTGTGTCGAAGTTATTGAAGTTGATTGTGGCTGTCTGTCGGTTGGGGAACTCGGAGTGGACCGCAGAATGCGTGCACGTTATGTTAAATGATTGAAGTTTAAGCCATGGCCAAAATAAATACACCGAACTAGTGCCAGGATGGGGGAGAACTGGCACAGGACTCCCCTCAACTGCAGAGACTTTTAAAGGAGTCACTCCTCTTAGAACTCTAATTAGTTTGTGGAGAGACACTCCAAGGACTACTATTTCCATAATTGATATTGGAGAGATGGTCGAGAGGAATAATTCATTAAATCAGTGCCTCCTGCGGAATGAAAAGAATTATCCTGGAAATCAGAGTCCTGGGGAGAGAGACCTTCGTGTGGATGTCAAAGTTAAATGAAAAGGGAAGGACATCAGGAACAGAGGGAAAGAATCCTGGAAAAGGAAGATTTGTAACAAAGCTTTGCTACTTCATTAAAATCGTTTCGTGTGTGCGTGCGATTGGGGCTACGCACATGTCACGTATTTGTTTTCCACTGGCTTCAAATTGTCTCGTCCTGTGAGTCCTCCCACAGCTCCTTCATCATCATCGTCCCTAGGAGCTTCTACGAATATTCCCTTTTTGTGTATTTAATGAAAATTGCTCAGGTTGCAGCAAAAAGTTTCTCGTTTTTTTTTTTGTTGATTTTCTGCCCCCAGCTGGTTGTGCTTGGGGGGGTAGCTCCATTTCAGGAGTTCTTGCTCCTTAGCAAGGTCCTCTCTCGCTCCTCATGTCCTTTTCACTTGAAGCATATTAAAAACCAAAGTTGCACACTTTTTTCTGCCATTTTTCTGGCCTCTCTCTTTCTTCTCCTGGCGACACATTTCAATGCAAAGTCGCTGTCGCACACACCGCATATGTGTGTGAAAAAAAAAGTGCGAAAAGGATAAAGGTCCTTAATGAAAGACATGTTGGTTCAAGTCCATTCGGGAATGCTCTTTGGCTTGGCTTTCTTTTCTTAACCCAAAAAGGAGGGAGTTCGTAAGGTTTTGTTATTTTTTTTTAAACTTTTTAGAACCAAAAACTTGAATCCTTTTTATAATTATTTTGAATCATTTAAGTATTATAGTTTAAATTTATTTTGGCTTTAATTAATTAAGGAAACCTCCACCTGAGAGCAGAGCCTGAGAAACCTGAGATCCTTGGATCAAGGGTATGGGCTTGAGGAGTCCAAGCGTGTGTTCCACTTACGCAGCCAACGTAGGCGTCGACGTCGGCGTCAGGATATGCGTTAGCGTCGACTGCAACTGCAACTGGAACTGGGATGAAAATGCTGGCGACGCTTTTAGCCGCCGCATTATGCATGCAGCAATGCCGCGCATGTAACTCTCTCCCTCTGTGTGTGAGTCCTTTCGATTTGGCCATGTGACTGTGTGTGTGCGTGAGTGTGTAGTAGTGTGGGTTGGCTTCAGCAAAAAGTCCAAAGTAGGGCATGGCACTTAATTGAAAAACTTTTATGCGGTCGACAACGCAGCAGTAGCGAGTGAGGCAGCTCTGAGGGAGAGTTGCGAGAAAGAAAAAACTACAAAAAAATGTGAAGAACGGACAGGACTCTGCCGGCCATACAGCCAGCACCTTTGGCAGGACCTGTCCCAATAAAAAATAGTTTATTGTGGGACACAAAAGGCTTTGTCCTTGTCACATATTCTTTCCGCCAGCCACCTCCCCACCCCCCCCCGACTATTTTGATTTTTCTCCACATTAAGCTCGGTTCCCATCATTTGCAAAAATGCCACTTTATATCCCACATATCCTTCGGGCCTGTGTGTGTCTGTATGTCCTGTGTGTGTGAATAAATATGCGAGAGTAATTTGCATATGCACACAAAGAGATAGATGAGCGATAGGGATGGGGGGGTGCCGCAGGAGGTAAGACAATATAAGCCGAGCCTTATCTCTCGTGCCTGCAAAGTCACATTGAATCAAATTAATTTCTTAAAATTTATTCAATAAGCTCTTCTCTGCCCTGGCTCTTGCTCTTGCTCTTGCTTACAAAAAGGTTTAATTTTGCAACCAAATTCAGCGGAAAAGTAAATGAAATTTTATAAGATTTCCAAAGAAATGTTTTCCCACCACTTGCTCTGATTAGCCAGGATAATTTGCGACCATTTTAAAGCAAAATATTTCCACTTCTAGCAACGTTACGCTGATTTCTCAGTCCTTTCGTCCTTTTCATAAATAATTGCCATAGAAATGCTTCAAATTCCTTGGGTAAATCAAACAATTTAGTGACAGTTTGCAGCTATCCTTAGTCGACATGGCTACAGGATCTTGTTTCCTTGGCCGCCTGACGCTCTTGACGCGCTCAACTGGATGCCAGAAGCAAGTGGTGCGTACACTCAATAAGGACCAAAAATATTACACATACGCCGTGTATGATGTGGCTACTCATTTCACTTTTGGACAAGCCGAGTCATTTATTTATTTTTGTTAATTTCAATTTGCATATTCAGTGTGGATTCAGATGAAAACATCTGCCGAAAAATATCCTTTTCCGAAGGCACTAAATGATTTTTAATTGCATTTCAATTTTGTGCAGCCGCACGTGTCAAGGGAGGAATTTATGAACCGCGAATACGAAATTAAAGGACTTGCCATTTCTACGAAATTATTAATATTATTCTCAATTGGTTTTGATGAGAATTTAATATTAAAGCAAGTTGGCCTTACATTTTAATTGGAAAGACAGAGGCAGGGGGGCTTCTGGTCAGTTGATGCAGGCCCCACGTTGGGCGCCATTTTCATGTCCTTCTCTGACACCATGATGAGGCAGCAGCTGACATCGTCGCTGAGATTTTCCAAGCGCTCACCAAATGAAAATTCAATGAGTAACACTCAACAGACACTGGCACACCACCCTTCCCACTGACACACTGACACACACACACACACACTCACACACGAAGCTAGTGCAATTTTCTGCCAACTTGCCGCACATTTGCGGAGGAATTGTTAGGAAAGAAAATGAGAAAAGCGCAAAATCATTACGATTTGAATGCCATAAAATGCGTTTTCTCTTTTTTGTGGATAAGGGGGATGAGGGGGTGTCCTGTGGGGGTTGGATACTGGTTTCGGGTATTGTCTGCTTAACCGCAAAGTGTGCTGGAAAATGTCTTTTTTAGTCGACAGCTAAACACTATTCAGTCTCAAACTAGTGCGCCCCCTGACATAATAAACCGAACACAGCCAGGGAGAAGCTAAGCCAGCCACCCCCTCAGACATACCCACTGTGTCACCACCCACCCACCCCCTGAAACCACCCACTTTTCCGCTTTTCCCCCATTTACTTGCACATGCAATTGGCAGAGGAAAGCCCAACACACAAAAGGCGTCGCTTGTTCCTTTTTCCCCGAAGTCTGCTGCTTGCTTTCTCCCTATTTTGGTCCTTTTTTTTCTTTTCGTCCTGTCGCGGTCAACTGAAAGAAACAACATGCCCAGGACAATGGCTGCCACAACACCTTGCCTCTCTCAGCCGGGCAGTTGGTTTTTATTTTTGGCCAGAGTCGAGTTGCCAGAGAAACAATCAAATTCAGCTTAACGACAAGCACTTGACTCGCACGAGCTCCTTTCGCCTCAAGCTGGAAAGGATGCAGTCTGTGAGCAACCTCCTGACCAAGGAAATTCCCTTTTCTTCACTACCCAAGGACGATTAATCAAAGAGCTAGCCCACCCAAGTGACTGATTTTTTAAAATACTTTTTCAATAAATACATTCCCAAGCTTAGTCTTAAATGAGAAAGTTAAAGTTGTGGGCAACTTTGAATAGGGCTTGAATGGAGTCCTTGGCGGGGCGGCACTTAAGCCGAAAAGATCAACCAAGTTCCCTGTTCAAGGATCTATAGCTTCTGGTGAATTATGGCAGAGTGTCGCCGAGGAGATAATAAACCTCTTGTCGTTCAAGTTCCCGACTCGACAGCAGCATCCTTCCCCGAGACGGCAATACACTCCATGGCGAGATGCACTTTCCCCGGCTCTAACCCACTTTACAACTTCCTCGAGAGCAGCTTGCTACTGCCGTCAGAGTCTTGCTCGTCGCGCATCCTTGTATCCTTCGAATAATCATAAACTAACGACGCCCCGATGTGCGGCTCACATGTGAGCCATGGCATGTGTGAGCAAAAGCTGCAGGATAGCGAATTGAATTGCATTTTGTTTTGATTTCAATTAAGTTTCTCTGTGGAGGCACTCTGGGGGAAACTTCACCATATCCTGTGCAGTATTATGTGTGGGGAGTCCTTTGATTGATTGCCTAATTGTTTTGCCGGGCGAAAGTGCACATCGGATGGGAGTGTAGGACTCTCGTTTCAGGACTCACTCCATCTGATTTGTAGCTGTTCGTCCTTCCGTTTGCGTCCTTCAGATCGAGTGCCGATACGAATGTGGCGCCCCCTCCTCTGGTAATCTATTAAAAATGTGATTTTAATGTTTTCCTAATATCATACGTTCGAGGACATTTGCGGGCGATATGAGGTCCTCACTCTGCCACACAAGAATGTAACTCGATATTTATGTCTAGCAACCGCAATTCCACGAAAAAATATGTAAGCGTGGGCTCCTTTCCGCTTACTCCTTTCGTTTTATGCCACTCCTGGCTCCCCGACTCCCCGACTCCTTGGCGTCCTGGCTGGGGTGGATTGTGTGTGGGCGAATTGGCTCGTAATCCTTTCGGCAAAGTGAATTAATATCTCGGGCCGAGTTATTTATGGCCGCACATGTCGCCGAACATTAAAATGTCAAATTATCTTGTAAATATTTGGCCATTTGAATTTTATTCGCCCTGGCGTGGCATCCTGTGTGCTCCTGGAATGGAATTTAATTAATGGACTCACTTCTAATCGTAATGGAAAGTAATGCGCCAGCGCAAAATTAAAAGCCAATTAAGCGTTGAAGAGTCTCGCGAGTCGTCCTGGCCTCCAAATGCAGCCAGTCCTTGGGCCTCTCGCTCGGACTCGGACTCGGACTCGGACTCGCTCTTGGTCCAAGTCCCTGGTTCTGGGCCATAAATGCCAATCATTGCAGTCGGGCCCAGGATACTCCATATCCTTCTACTTCGACTCGACTGCAAAGAGGCAAGCGCGCAAAAATAACAATTCAGCTTTTAATTTCATTGCTCTGAGCACTCTCCTGGGATTCGCATGATAAATGGCCCTGGCCCAGGACCAATCCCACGGCCAGGACCAGAGCCAGCCAAGCCCAGGCTAAAAAACGGGCTCGCAGGATACGGTGGGAGTTCATTCACACGGCTTGTGCAAATACAATCGCAGGCACAAAGTCGCATTTCAGTGGAGAACCGAGTTGAATCACCGCCGAAAATAGCCACCGATGACTGTTTGTTTTTTGAGGAGATTTAAAAAATATATATATTTAAGGGGGGATACACTTACAATCATGGTGAAATATACAAAATTATTGATTTTTTAAATTTTATTTGGGGATTGATTTAAAGGTTAGTTCTATGAAGAAAAGTTCAAAGTATTTTAAGACTTGGAGGGGGAGTTCTACGATGGACTATTCTACGATATTCGATAGACACTTATATAATATAAGTTATAGACTATATGATACCCAGTACTTCTAATTTTTCATTTGAGCTAAAAATAAACATTTATTTTTACATTTATTTAAAATTTATAGAAGTTTATGGAACTATAATGAAAAGAAATACTGAAATGTGGGAATTTATTTCAAAGCCATATGATACCCGCTACTTGTAATACTTAATATTTATTTAAATCTCATAGAACTATAGAACATGGAACTAAAAAAGATGAATTTATTAATTTCTCATATTCCTTATTCCTCATATTATTTATTTATAAACAATTTATTACAAATTTTAAGTGTTTTATGCGAATATTAACATTATTTTGTCTCAAAAGCTTGTCCCAAGAGCCAAAGACTATATAATACCCGGTACTTGTGGCTAAATATTTCATAAAATTTCATAGAACTGACTATAAAAAAGAGGATTTTATTCATTCCTCATATACATATTATTTATTTTTAAAAAATGTATTAAAAATGGAGAGTATTTTAGGGGAATTTTAGCAATATTTTATAGAAATTGTCTTAAGAGCCAAAGCTAAAGTCAAAGCCTTTGTATATGATACCCGGTACTTCTGGCTTATTATTTAATATAATACCTTAAAACTGACTTTAAGTTACTTTCTAAAATAGAAATAAAGTATAAATAATATAAACAATTAAATACTTTTTTGGAATTTAAGCCAAGACTATATGATGAAGCTTATTATTCATGAAATAATCATGAAACTGATGATGAAAAATAAGGATATTAGTCATTTCCCATATTGATATTAATCCCTTATGAAATAGTTATTAAAAATAGTCTAAAAATAAATAAAAATTACCAGAAAACAGCCATCTATTGGTTTCTCTTAAGTCCTAACCCCTTCCTATCCCTATTTTCCAGTTTAAGACTCCATTAAAAGCTAATAATAACAATAAATACCATACTATAGTATAATATTTGCTTTAAAGTATATTTTTATAGTCATAACACCCAACCAAACTAATAATTTCGTATGGAAACCCCCCCACAAATATTGATATTAGAAACGCAGCAACCCGAGTATTTTCAAACAAAAGTGCTTGTAAGTAATCCCCGCCCCAAGGACTCAGCCCCAAGGAGTGTTTTGGCCAATTCCACGAATGGCTGGCTCTAACCCCTCTAATCGTTGCTTCAGCTTTATGTCCAACTTTTGTTTTTTTTTTACCCCCAACTTCCACTCCCACTCCTCCTCCTCAAAAAAAAAGGGAAAACCGAAGCATTTTCGACTAAGCACTGACTCGCTTGATTTTGTTTTAATGAAATTCGAATTGAGTCCCCAGCTCTCAGCCCTCTCAGCCCCCCTTGTGGCAGCCATTTTGTATTTGCTCAACATTTTAATCTAATTTCAATGTTCTCACCCGAAAAAAAAAGGAGCAAAAAAAAATACAAAAATCGGAATAAAAAGTGAAGGGCAACGAAGTGTAAACGTTGAAAAGTTTCCTGGCGGGGTTCTTCGATTCGCGTGCAACATTTTGTGGTCAGTTGTGGGGGGCAAGTAGAGGTGGCATGCCTCCACCCCGCACCCCGCACTCCGCACCCCGCAGGACCTTCATGCGGCTGTCAAAGCGTTAAAGTTAATGCCAATCGCCAAACGCTCTCAATTAGCTTTGATTAAATTGAAGCACTCCTTGGTCCTGGCACACAGTGTCCTGGATAGGTATTAACATAACTTTGACAAGGACTAGCCATTGCACTTGAATCCTCCATAAATTAGGCAAATTTTAAAGGATATTTTGTAGGAATTGAAAGCAAAGTAACACCCAAATGTCCTTTGGAAGGATAAGGCATTCTGGTAGCTTTAATAGGATTTGATTCGACCCCAAAATGCTTGCCTTTGACAGGACCCGGCTCTAGGTCCTTTTTGGTCCTTAAAGGCAGGCAGGGGTAGTGGATAGCAGGTCCTCTCTCATTTGCATTTTGCAGTTGGCTTTTTTGCGCCTAATTAAGACGACCAACGATGCAGGCAGGACATTCGCAATGCCGGGCAGGTCCTTTGAGCCAATTCCAGTTGCAACTCTACTCCACAGTGGCTGGCCTCTCCCCAAGCCCCCAAGACTGGCCCCCCAGCTTATTATCTCATCTAATTTACGGGATTCTCTGCCCAGCACCCCTTCCTCCCCCCCCATCCCCGCCACATCCACCAGATCCTGCATCCTGCATCCTTTTGGCCTCCATCTGAGCCAAAAATTCGCACAAATAAATGAAATCAAGCCGTGTAATGAGCAAAAAAGTTTCTAAAATGTGCCAATGCTCCCCCCAGCAAGATGGAGTCCATAATTTTCTGTTAACGAAGGCGCCCTGACCTATGCCCTCTGCCCTTTGCCACCATCCTTCTGTAGGGCTGAAAAGTCATAGAGTTGGCTGCAATTTCGCGCAGTGTATGTACTATTTTTGGATAAAAACAATTTCGCGCATTGCGCTTCCATTTGGTGAAGTGGCCACTCCGACTGTCTGTCTCCCAGTTGTTGCAACACAAATTCAACAAAAAAAAGGAAAGACAACAAATTTTAATTGTTGCACTGCCCCGGATGAGGGGGGCTGGTGCTGGTGGAGCCTGCAGGATATCTGCTCCTTGCTGCCTGGCCGATGTTAATGTGTCCATTGTGCCGGTTAACAAAACCAATTTGCCTTAGTGGATTTTTATGTTGCTCTCCCGGGCGGGCGGCCGGGCGGGCGGTTGGGCGGTCGGGCGGACGGTCTGCCAGGCAGTTCCGGGGCAACACTTTTGTCTGCGGTTTCCCGCGCTTGTTTGTTTGCTTGGTCCTCCATTTGTCAGTTTCTGGCTTTCCCGCAGTACAGTAAACCCCCTCTAGTATGCCCCTAGTAGTTCCCTAGTAGTCCCCATAAATTCTAGTATTTTTGACTTTGTTTTTAAGAAGTTTCGATTTAAATGTAACTGTTAACCCTCCAAAAAATAAGCTTAAAGATAAATAAAATATTAAAATAAATAATAATAATTTCTAACTTTTATTAAATTCCAACTAACTAATACTGGAACCCTTAATAATTAATTTGCATCCTCTTTCTTACATTTTTTTTACAGATCTAAAGGATCGAAAGGCCCCTAAGTTCCTGAAAATAGAATTCTACAAAAGTGGATTGGAAAAAGTCAGCTTGAAAATGTCGTCACATTGGTTAATACTCTTTGGAATAGTTTGCTTGATGGCGGGTGAGTTTTTAATATTAATTATTTATAATTTTTTATTATTATAAGTAAGAGTTTTATATCTTTGTTAAAAAAAGTAACAAATAGCTGCCATAACTCTCCAACCACATTCCTACTTTCCAAATGGCGGCTGAAATGGCGGCATTGGAAGAAAGGAATTTAAGAAAGAGCATCCTAAATGGGGAGAGCCATACTTAAATTAAAGAACTGAGTGCGCTCTCCTTTGGCTTCCATAACTTGGATCTCATTGCAGGGGCGAGCAAGAGACCCTTATTATGTCTCTTTTCGCCATTGGGGCTATGGATGCTGTCTTTGTCTCTTTCTCCCCTTTGGTTCTCCTTTCAATGACCGTGGATCGTAGGCTCCATTAAATGAGAGGGATGGAAAGTCTTCCACTCCCCCTCTGCACTCCAGCCTCTCATTGCAGGCGAGCAATGGAAAGCTTTCCTCCGTTATATTTCCTCCGTTCCTCCGTTTCCTCCTCCGTAGGCTTTATGAAATGAGAGGGATGGAGAGCCTTCCTGCCTGCTCGCAATGGAAGCCTTCCACACCTGCGCTCTCGCATACTCCGTAATTGTCAGTGCGCCGGCTGGGGGAATTCATTCCCCATTTGGGTCTTGTCGCGTGCGCAAGTGTTTTTTCATCCGTCTCTCCGTTAAATAGTGATTTTAAAAAATTAATTGGCAAGAAGTGACTCTTTGATTTTAATTGTGATAAAAAGTGATTTAAAAAAAGTGATAAAGTGATAAAAAAAAAAGTGTTTGCATCATATGATATTTTAATGAAAGTGCTAGAGTTTAGTGCCTGACACTAAACTATAATATTTTTTGTTTTTTTTTGTGTTTTAAAATGTAATTTATGAGAATATTGTGAAATTCGCGTCGGTTTCGGGAGTGCGTTTTCATTGAGACCCAATGGAAGTGTGATGGAGAGTAACTGTAAACCAAGAACTAATCTAAATAATGGAATGACTGGAACATCTTGATTGGAAATCCATGTAAGTTTTCTCAATTTCTTTCTTTTTCTTTATTACATTTTAAAATTTTTTTATATTATTATATTTTATTAAAATTTTACATTCTGTTGACATTTATTGCTTAAACTCTTATTTTTTTACAATTTTAAGACTAATAATTTATTATTTAAAATCATTCACTTATCCATTTATCATTCTACATTAAAATCTTAAATCTTAAACATTATTTGATCCTTTTTTATCAATCATTTTTATCAATCCCGTAAATCCTTTTTTTGAAGCCCTTTAATGCTAATATTCCCATAAGCCTCCTTGTGAGTCCCATATCTCAATGATTTCTGCTCCGATCTTCAAGTGGAATATGACAATCGATTTCTAAGCCAATTCTCCATGATTTTGCATCCAAATCCTAGATCCTTGTTTTTTATAAAATTTTTTATTAAATTTTTCCTCCAAGAGTCTTAAAGTTTAAGAAAATCAGGGTCAAGAGACGACGACATTTCCGCAACTATTGCTTTGAATAGAGACACCCCTTCATAGGGGGGAGGGGAGTTGAAGTCGCGCCTTTTGAAAGGCGGCAGTCGGCGGGTGCCACGCCCCTGGTGCACAACTTTGCATGCGGGGCACGTAGAAACAATTTGGTTGGCCTGGGCTGCAGCCTCACTGCCACTGGAAGGGGGGAGCCCCGCTCAAAAATTGTTTTAAATCATCCAGGGTCTGCCGTCCTGCCGTTCTGCGGGAATAAACTGAAATTTAAAATAAGAAGCCGTAAGCGTGCTTTGATTATTGGGGGGCGTGGCAGCAGGGGCAGTCAGCAATAAAAGGAAGGAGGAGGGGAAGCAGGAAGTAGAAATCGAAATAGAAATGGAATAAGGCAGCCTTTCAGGACATTCCAAATGCCAAATTGAGCAGAAAAGCATCCTGCAAGGATGATGGGGGGAAGCCCCTACAGGTGGAGGGCATCTGCAAGATACAAAGCTGAGCTGCAGAGAAGAGATGTCTGTCCTGGCAGGACCTTCCTAAGGCCACTGCACATTAGATTGGTGATTGATGGACCATTGTGTCCAAACAGAATGCACTTCCGACCGAAAGCTATAGTCTCTCGTATGGCAAGTATCCTAATTGTTGAGAAAGGACTTAATTAATTGGCAATTTCCCGAAGGATTTGGCCGAAATGCAAAACTAATCAGAGTTTGTTGCGAGCGGAAGTTGTTTCCAATCAGCCATCAGATTGCTTCATAAATTTATTTTATTTCAATTCGTTGAGCAATTCGTTCGCTCCTCAATTTCTCAAAAAAAAAAGAAATAAGGAGAAGTGACGGAAGCCGTGGCAACCCTGGCAAGAGCCTTTCAGATCCTTCGCTTTGATGAAATTAATGTTCGAGTCAACTGATGGCAATCAATAAAATGTCAACCGAGGAGAAATTGTTGGTCTGATTAAAGTCAGCTTAGATGGCTCAGACTTCCTCAGACTTTTCTCCTGTTTTCTCCTTTTTTTGCTTAAAAAAAGGACGAAGAATGACATCAAAGTTGGGGTCTGATTGGGCGGCAAGTGTGGCCAGTTCCAGTGAAAAAAAATAATTAAAATTATGTCAGGCCTCTCACCTTTGACCTTAAGAGTGGCCTGGCCTTTGGTCCTTCGAGCTGTTGCCTTGTCCGGAAACTGACATAAATCAGTCGCAAGGATAGTCCTCTAACTGCCACTGGCATCAGGGACTAAATAGTTTCCAGCATGGGTCCTGGGCCAGGATAACTGCAAGGAAATATGACAACTGACTTGACTCGCCGAGTGTCGGAATGAATGACTCACCGAGTTGCCGAATGAGTGAGTTAAAGGAACTGAAAGGACTCGCAGCCATTTGTAACCTGCGGCGGGCGGTTGTCCTTCGAAGGGGGGGCAGGGGGAGTGGCAAGGTCCGTGGACATGCTCCTCTGATGCGATAAGAATAATTGGAATGTCAGTTTAGATGCGAGCACGTAGAACGCGAACGTAAAGCGACACATCAACATCCGCACATCCGCATCCGTATCCGCATCAGGCAGCCCACTAGCATGACATAGAAAAGGGGGCGTGGCATGTTGCACATCAGGCATGTTGCAAAAAAAAGACATTGCTAGTTTTTAATTATTTTTGATTTAATTTTTTAATAAATTATTTATTAAAATTATAAAAAATAGTTAGTTTTTGTTAAAAATGATTATTTTTGGCAATTTTTCAAACATTTATGGTACTTTTGGCATTTCCAGTCGTTCTCAGTGTGCCCGCTTCTAGTTTTTACATAAAATACCTTAACGCCAGACCAGAAAGATGGCACTAAAATACCAAAACTAAATACTAAATCCTGAAATAAGCTAAAAAAAAGTCATTTAATTAAGAAAGTCTTGAATATCTGCCATTTCCACCGTTTCTGATGGCCTGTGTTGCTGCTGTGGCAAGTCTCATGTTGCTGTTAGTGTGGCTGCTGTTGTTTCTGTTGCTGGTAGTGTTGCTGCCTCTGATGCTGTTGCTGCCAGCGTCGCACTTGGCTGAACAATGACATAAGTCTAATGACAAGCAGAACGACTATGACGACGATGAGCGAATGGAGAGTGGAGAGTGGAGAATGGAGAGTGGAGAGTGGCAAGTGGAGAATGGCTCATGGCAAACGGCGACCGCAGAGCCACCGCCAGGAACAGGATGAGGAGACACAGGAGGCTGGTGGCTGCTGTGATGACACTGACAACAATGACAACCCTGACATGACATGCCACAAGGGGGGGTGGCGTGGGCAGAGGGAGAAGAGGAGAAAACTTTTGGACAAGGCAACAGATACTCCAAAAAAGAGAAAAAAAGATACACGAAAGTGTATCTCAAAAGTCCTTGCAAGTCTCTCTCCAAAGAAGTCCTTCCAGCCGCAAACTAAAAGTAGTATTAATTTTTAATATCAAGTTTTTAAATTAAAAAAATGTATATAAAAAATAAAGTAATACTTAAAATTACTCAAAAAACAATTAAGGACAAAACTGCATCCTGTTTTAAAGGACTAAAGGAGGGAGCCTGCCACCAGGGGGTGGTAGGGGGAGGAGAAGGACAGTGGCCACCACCCAGTCGACGCATAAATTCCTCTCCATGCTGCGGTCAGCAATATGCGTCCATGATAAACGAGCTGGTGTAGGGTTTTTCATCCTGCCAGGACATAGAACGAAGATGCAAGGACTAGAGGGGGGTTGGGCAGTGTAGGCAGCCTGCCTCGGCCATTTATCGCCGAAATTGAAATTGAAAATCAGGCAGGCGCGTCGGACATTGGGAATCCACAATGGAGCCAGCCTGGAGAGTCCTGGTGGCCATGATCCGGAATCCGGCATCCAGAATCCTGGGACTGCATTTGAT
This sequence comes from Drosophila monieri, assembly GCA_035047585.1. Classification (NCBI taxonomy): domain Eukaryota; kingdom Metazoa; phylum Arthropoda; class Insecta; order Diptera; family Drosophilidae; genus Drosophila; species Drosophila monieri. Next base: position 3,339,449 of record JAWNPJ010000061.1, on the reverse strand, counting down.
GGCCACTTGAGGGATGGTCATGCCGCTATGATTAGCTTGTTGCGCATGCGTTGTGGGCGTGGCAGGCCCCAAAAGGGACTCCCACCCGCATGCCACCCCACCCCCCACCACCGATGCAATGGCAACTTGCAACAATGTCCTGTGGCTGCCGACACGCCCTTGAGGGTCACACAATGGACAGTGGATAGTTTGTCAAGAACAGAGTAGTCCTGGAGCCAGGATACAAGGGGCAGGGTGGCAAGGGAGACAGGAGGCGCGGAGGTGATGCAACACATGTGGTTGATGGTCTTCCATGTTGCAACTGCTGCTGACTTAAGCGCCGTTGTTGCGGCTGAAGTTGCAACTGTTTCTGATGTTGCACCACCAGCTATCGATAGTTAGCTCTGCCTGCCACTTGCCCCCTAGCCTCCTTGCCACTTGCCTCTCTAACGCTTGCTGTTTTTGCAACTCCATTGTGTTGCAACTTGTGCAGCTTCTTTTTCCGCCTTTGTTGCAATTAGAGTTCTTCTTGCCACTGCTGCTGCTACTGTGGCAGCTTCTGGTGTTGCTGTTGCTGTTGCAGCCATACATCTTTCCTTTCTTCAAAAACATTTAAAAATTAGTTCGAGAATCGTTTGTTTCTGTCCGGAAACAAGGAAGAGTCAGCCGGAGGATGAGTTATGGCAGCAAGTTGGGAATCGCTTGCAAGTGCCAGGAGCAGTCCTGGCCAGCCACTGTCGGGGGGTGGTCTGTGGGGAGTTCAGCAGGATATCCAAGGATGTGATTAGCGAAGGCTTTAGTCACTCCAGTCACTTTCTGTTCATTAAAATAGAAGTCAGGGGCACTATTCCCATCAAAAAAGCAAGAGGGCCACACTATTTGCATTAAAAGAGAAGACTGTCACACTATTTTCATTGCGAAGGGGAAGACAGTCACTCTATTTTCATTAAAAGTGATAACAGTCACACTTTTTTCATGAAAAGCGAATACAACCACACTAATTTCATTAAAAAAGAAGACAACCACACTAATTTTATAAAAAAGAAAGCAGGCACACTATTTTCATCAAAGAATCGAAGGCAGCCACACTTTTTTTTATTGAAAGAGAAGGTTGCCCCATTATTTTTATTGCGAAAGGGAAGACAGTCACTCTATTTTCATTAAAACAGATAACATCCACACTTTTTTTTTTTAAAGCGAAGACAACCACACTAATTTTATAAAAGAGAAAGCAGGCACACTATTTTCATCAAAGAATCGAAGGCAGTCACACTTTGTTTTATTGAAAGTGAAGACTGGGACATTATTGTAATTACAATGTGTAATTACAAAATTACAAAAGAAGACAGCCACACTATTTTCATCAAAAAAGACGACAGCCACACTCCTTAAATCGTAAAAACGTTTAAAACGAAAAGGTATATCCTTTTCTAATAAAAAACCAACCTCTGGCAAGGAGGAGGATGAGTTATGGCAGCAAACTTTGCAAGTGTTTGCGAGTGCCAGGACTCCCGCCAGTCAATATCTGTGTGTCTGAGAAGCCAAACGGATATCCACGGGCATGCTTCAGACGTATGTATGTGTGTGTGTGGAAGAGGCTTCTAAAAAAGCAGAAAAATGACACGGAAATTATGAAAAGGAGCCAATCGAAAATGTAAAATTGCTGAACTTGGCACAAAACTCATTTGACATTCAAATAGCAGGCAGTAGCCTCGCCTCGGCAAACGGCATGTGGAAAGGATGTCAGGATGTCAGCAAGGAGCGCCCTTTCAAGGGGGGGCCAGCTACTCGATTTTTTGTGCCAAGCCACTTCAGTCGCCAAAAAAAATGGAAAAATTCAATGGCAAGCTGCGTTCTTCTGTTCGTCTTCGTCCTTTTAGTATTTTTTTTTTTTTGTAACTTTTTGATAAATGTCATGCCTTGATTGGCTGGCAGGGCCATTAGGCGAGGGCACCACCGCCACCCAGTACTACTCTGCTTAGCACTTGGTCGGGTCAACAATATATTACACGCTTATATGCAAATGAGACCACTTTCTGACCAACCGAAAGGGCATTACGAACTGCGAAATCGGTTCGGGGGCTGAATTTTCTTCAGAAAATTGCCAAGTTAGTGAATTATAAAATGCCTGAAGGTTGAGAACTGAGAGCGGAAGGCTAAAGGCAGCTGCAGAAATTGAAAATCTATGCAAAGGCCAAAAGGGGAACAAATTGGCCATCCACCCACCCAGTCATCCACCCACCCAGTCAGCCATCTAGCCAGCATTATGGATTTGAAAGTGTGCGAAAAGGCCAAACAGTGTGTGTTACATACACACATACACACATAAGAAGCCTTAAAATAAGCTTCTCAAAAATTGGCATGACTGACCTAATGGACTTTTGCGGTGGTAGTCCTGCGGAGGCCCTTTTTCCAATATCCATTCCGATTTGTTCCAATTCGAAGGGCAGGTGTTAAGAGTGGGGAATGGGCATCCTTTTTAAGCCAAAATTGAATGGAAGAGGGCTTAGCACTTGCTGTACACTTTGAGGTGTTTTGTACATTAGCAGAGAAAGATGGTCACACTCTTTTGGAGAGAAAATTAAGGCAGGCACACTATTTTTATTCCAAAAACAAGGCAGTTTTAGGCAATCTTAAGGAGAAAATAAGCTAAAATACATTTAAAGTGTTTAATTTATTGGTATACAAATATGGTCACACTATTTTGGAGAGAAGAACAAGGCAGGCAAACTTTTTGGATGAATTAAGAAGACAGTCACACTATTTTCATTAAAAAACAAGGTTTTAATCGAAAATTAAACAACTATAAAAGAGAAAGAAGGCAGAAGTTCCTAATTTTTCATAAACAAAGGTGGCCACACTTTTTTTGATTGGAAAGCAAAGCAATCACACTAATTACATTAAAATAGGAGACAGCCACACTAGTTTAATAAAAAAAAAAGAAGGCAGTCACTCTAGTTCCATTATTATGCAATTTTAAAAGAGAATTGCATTTAAAAGTGTTTCATTTTTTCATAAACGAAATTGGTCACACTTTTTTCGACATAACAACAAGGCAGCCACTCTATTTACATTCCAAAAGAAGGCAGCCACACTATTTTCATGATAAAAAGTGGGTTTTAAACGAAATGATATATATTTTTTTGAATTTTTTGAAAAACAACTGTTAGAATAATGATATATCCCAAAAATATGAAAGAGATGGCAGGCTAGTCAGTGACAGAGAGGGACAGCACTCGTCTGAAGGACGAAAGGGAGGCCCAGAGCGAGCCTATCTCGCCAAGCAGACTTCCAAGGCGGCGCGACGGAGACGTCAACGTCAAATAGACGTCTGGCAGCGATAAGGATGTGGAAGGATGTGGAAGAGAAGGAGAGCGAAGAAGGAGGCAGCAGGAGGAGTGGCTCAAGTCCCGTTGACAATTTTATTTTCGAACTTCTTGGCATACTTCAGGGCGACAGGACTTATGACGCATGACGGAATGCTTGCCTCCGCCCGGGGTGTCCTTGCGCTGCCAACACTATCCCCTTTTTTTTTTTTTGAGAAGAGGCGTGGCATAGGAATTTTGGGATATGTTTTGGTCTATTTTTGCGACTTTTCTTTCATTTCCCTGCCAACTCAATTAAAGGGGAAAGACACTAGTGCCCCGGTGTGTGTGGCATATGTGGCACACACTGCTCTTGGGCCCGACAGAGTTGCCACAGTCACGAACTTTGAACTCCCGGCAGCTGCCTTGGGCCTCTAGTGGATGACGATGATGACTTTCCACGCAAATTTCCGATGCCACTGGCTCTCTCTCTCCTTTGTTTTCTTTTTTTTTTGTGGGTGAACGCATCCTTTTTAATCCTGTCGGCCGTTGCAGCCGCACGTAGCACTCCCCGTATGCTAATAAATTATTTTATTTGCCTTAAAACCATAAAATTGGCATCCCACGAAACACAACACATGACCCCGCCTGCAGATCCTTTTTTTTGGGTGTAGCCTAGCAGCGCTTAAGTGCACACTTAGCCGGGCCCACACTGCGTATGATAAATGTTAAAAGCAATGGCCAAGCTGGCAAGCTGGCGGGCTGCAAAGTTGAGCATCCAATGGACCACAGAGCCTACCTCCCTCCCTCCCTCCCTGCCTGCCTGCCTGCCTGCCTGGCTCTTTCATTTTTCGGCTGGATTTTCGAATGGCCCAGATTCGTCGGCTCGTTTACTCGTCGCTCGTATTGCGCGCAAAAAAGCAGAGCAACAGGTTCAAAAGCATAAAGCCAAGAGTGTTTTCGGGGAGGGGGCATGGGGCATGATGCATGGGGCATGGCCCACAGCAGTTGTAGAAAAAGCGGTAGAAACACTCCAATTGCACGGCGGTAACATAAAAATGCCCGTTAAATCGAGCCACGCCGACAAAAAATGTCAAAAAAAAAATAACCAAAATGAGAAATATGCAACGGAGGTCGAACCCGGGACCTGGAAAAAGGATTTCCAACTCGAACCGAACAACAATCGATAGGGGGGGCTGCCGCCATGTAGTTGATGCTTCAATCGCATATTTTTATGGCCCCGCCAAGCATTCAATAAAAAATTGCAAAAACGGGCATACCATTTGCAGGACTCCCCACATATTCTCTTCCATGTATTCCCTTTTGGATGATTCTGCGCCCATAAAACGAGTCTCCCGCGGGCTTAGCAAATAAACAAATTACAAATATTAATTTGCTGCATAAATCCGATAACGGTAATCGCTGAGTTTTTCCATTTTTATTCGCAAATGGCGGCCCGGCCTGCTTTTTCTGCCATTTCGCACATACCAGTTTCTGGCCAGAAGCAAGTCAAGTTCTGGCTTAATGCAGATTTTTTTAAGCAAACATGTTTAAACCTGTCTCTTGTCGATTCAGTTACCGTTATTTTATTTTGGTATTTTTTTTAAATTTTATTTTTAAACTTTAATCGTGGAAGGGCCAAGTGGAAGGGAAACCAAGTAGGCTTCTTCTGAAAAAGTCTTCATTATTAATACTAAAAAAAGCCATACTTTTATTAAGCTATTTAATACTAAAGATGGTATTTTTTATTAGACTCTCAAACTTTCATCAAAGTAGGTCGTGTAGTGGTAGATTTTTGGGTCTTTGTAGGCTTTTTTGTAGAAAAGTCTGACTTTGGAATGCCAGTCATTATTAATACCAAAAAAATACACTTTTTGGGAATACTTTTATTGGGAATTTAATACCAAAAATGGTATTTTTTAACAAAACAATATTTTGTATGAAAACTTGAATCAAAGTAGGTCGTCTGATGGAAAATTTTAAGAATCTAAGTAGGCTTTCTCTTAAAAAGTCAGGCTTATGAAAAATAGTCATTATTTCTCATTATTAATACTAAAAAAAGGACATACTTTTATTAAGCTATTTAATACTGAAGGAATGGTCTGGTATGGTATTTTTTATTAGTTTTTTAAACTTGAATCAAAGTAGGTCGTGTGGTTGAAAGGTTTTTGAATCTTAGTAGCCTTTTTCTAGAAAAGTCTGACCTTCGAATGCCATTCACTATTAATACTAACAAAAAGACATACTTGTATTGGATATTTAATACCAAAAATGGTATTTTTTAATGAAGTAATACTTCCTAATGAATCCAAGTAGGCTTTTGCTGGACAATTTAAGAAATAATTCAGTCAGGCCCCTGAAAGTCAGTCATTCTTGAAAGGAGATTGAAGTAAGAGCTCCCAAAACTCCGCCAAATAATTAAAATTATTTAAATTTCTTCCGATTTTTTAATAAAAAATAAAATGTAAAAAAAATCAAAACAAGTTTGTAACTAAAAGTGCAAAAAAATAATAAATAAGAGTGTCCTGTAAGTAAAATAAAAAATAATTCAAGAAAAAGTGAGGAAAAGTCTGGGGCTTGGGGCTACCCTTCCTTGAAGGATTTCCTTCCTTTCCAAGGATCTTCAGGCCTAGAAGGGCACCCCCTTTGTGGAAACTACAAAGAGTTTCCTCTTTTCCCCCCCCCGGGGGGGCCAGGGGCTGTCCCAGGATCAAGGCCATCTTCGGTCTGATCCTCTGTGGCAGGACGAACCAATAAAAGACTAGAAACATGGAGCAAGGCTCTGGAGCGTTTATTTTTTAATCATTTTTCAAAGAGCCAGTGGCGCCGAAATGGAGTTGCTGCAAGGCCCTTAGTCCTGGCCCGTTATCCTGCCAATTGACAACTTAACGACGCCTTGCCGGCAGCTCCTTGAATGACATGCCCAGGACATTATCACGCACAGCGGGACAGGTCGTTGGCTCCTCCGCTGGGAGTGCTAAAAAAAAAAGAAAGGAGCATAAAACTGCACGAGACAAAGGACATGCCACGGGAGTGCACCTCCCCCCGCCCCCAATATGTGGCTTTAATATTAAAAAATAAAAAAGGACGATGGGAAGGAAGTGAACTTCAATTACGCAAGACGGGGAGTGCATAAAACGCTGAACAAATAGCAGATGCCGGCATAACGCGGCCGTGTGTGTTTGCATAACATAATTCGTTCTGGCAAAGTTGTAAACCGAAACGAGGACGTGTGGCAAGGCGGAGGAGGAGGTCCTGTACGTCCTGTATCTGTATCTGTATCTCTTGCTCGCGGGGGAGGGTAGGGCGCTGGCGCTGGTGCTGGTGCTTTTTGGCGCAAAAAGATGGAACGCGTGCATGTGAATGGCGGCCATAAATCAGACGACGATGGCCAGGGGCAGGCTAGGATCGAGGGGGGATGTCACCACGGTGCTCCTTTAATTGGCCCTATAGGGCTTGGGCTTGGGCTTGGGCCGCCCTCCTTCTCCTTCATGTCCTCCCCCCGCCCCTCCTCATCAGCATAATCGCTGGTGTAATCGTTGCGCCAAAAATTCTCTCATATCTGCGACACCTCGTATCTGGCGCCAAAAATAGAACACACTGAGAGAAAATCAAGCGGAGAAGGGAGAAGCACGAGTCCTTGCCAAAAATGGCACTTAACACTTTGCAAATGTCGCTGCCATTTTCATTTTCTGTTGGCTGGGGGAGGGTCCTTGCAGGAGGGAGGTCCTTTATGGCGGAGGGGCTCTCCCATCAGTTTCTAGCTTCAGTTTCTGGGTTTGCTTTTGTTTTGGTTTCACCTGCGCTTGCTTTTGCTTTTCTTTGCTTTTTCCGGAAAAGTGTGCTTACTTGTGACTGTGACTGTGACTGTGACTGTGACTGTGACTGTGACTGTTACTGTGTTTTGTTTTGGTGCCACCTGCCCCGCGACAAGGCCAGAGTTATGGCTACACGGCAAAAAGCAATTAAAGGTGGCACGGCTACATCCTCTATACCTGCCACTCGCGAGCTTGTAAATTGGGGATTGTTGAAAGGATATGCCAAAAGTCCTGATTTCAAGGAAGGAATATTTAAAGGAAAGGACTACTCTTTGGAAGAGTTTCAAGCTCTTGCTCGCTCTTAAAGGTGGCCATTACAGCTTATAGCTTAAAAATGTTGGAAAAGTTATAAAAAAAAAGGAGATTTTGTTCCAAAAAATATTTATTTTAAAGAAAAATGATAGTTTTTCGAAGAGTTTCGAACCCTTAACTCTCTCACCACCACCTCCTTTTTCTTGTTGTGCACTTTCCCTGCGAGTCCTGTTTTTAGATTCTCCTTTTCGCGTCCTGCCAGCGCTTCAGGGTGTGCGTGTGTGGCAGGAGTAGAGGGGCTAATCTGCTGACAGCCAGAGCCCCGTTATGTCTGCGCCGGTACTGATTGCAGGTGGCACGTTGCACGTTGCAAGTGGCAAGTGGCAAGTACCTAGAAGCAAGTGGCGAGCTGTTGCAGGGTGGCTGGCAGGATATTTGCTCCTGCGGCAGAAGTTATCTCGCCCGCGGCACTCGCTCTTCAATTTGTTACTTTGGGCAGTTGCCCAAAAAAGGATCCGATAGCCATCGCAAGCAGGCAGGCAGGATGGCAGGATAGTCGGTCCTGGCCATGGCATCCTTGCGAGTACAACATGTTACATAATCTGCTTACAGAACAACAAACAAGCTCCCGGCCATATAATACGGGCGTTTATCATTTAATTAATTGCCTTTCGGGCCAACTTTCATTAAGTCATTTTCTTTTTCATTTTCATTTTTATTTTCCCGCCGTTGTTTGTTCTGCTCTGCTCCGCCACTTTTCCCCCAATTTCCTCCTTTGTTTTCGCCTTTTCTTTGTTGCACATTGGGTCCTCTTTGGTGGTGCAGTTGGTGGGGGAGGGGTCTACTCTGTAATACACTTAAAAAAAAGACTAGACACCCGGTACTTTGTGGGAAATGGCATACTTTGTACTTAACTTTTTTATTTATTTTTTCCTTAAATATTTGTCTATTAGAGGGGTTAAATATTAACAAAATAAACATACTAAAGAGTCTATTTTACAAAAAATGAATAAAAAGTGACTAGAGATAGCCGGTACTTTTTAGGAAATAGTTTACTTTTTTATGAAGCACACTTTGCAGGGCTTCTATTTTTTATTTTTCCTTAAATGCTTGTCTATTAGTGGGGTTAAATATTAATAAAATATAAAAAACATACTATACACTGTATAATACAAAATATAAACAAAAAATGACTATAGATACCCGGTACTTTGTGGTAAAAAGCTATGTAAGCCTCTTTCCTAGCTTACTTATTATATATACATAGCTTTATATTTATTTTCTTAAATATTTCCCTACAATTGTGCTTTATGGTGTTTGTAGGTCTTAAATATTTAAATATATACACTATATACCCTACATACTCTGTAAAACGCCATAAAAAACGACATACACCGATAGATACACAGTACTTTGTAGAAAAAATCTTATAGCACTTTTTATAGCACACTTTTGGGGCTTGGATTTCATTTCAACAATTAGTCAAGACTTGTGTTTTAGGCATTAGTCTTTAAGACTTACATTTTTACTTTACATCTCCAATAAAACATTTAAGAAAGATTAAAAATAGACTACAGATACCCGGTACTTCTTAGAAAAAAGGTTTATATAATTCCTTTAATACTTGTCTCTAAGGAGTCTTGTCTCTCTATGACACAGTTCTTAAATATATAAATATTATAAACAATAACTCTTAAAAAATAAACTACAAATACAAAATTTATAAATTATTTGTATCATTTTTGTAGCCTACTTTTAGGCTTTTATGTTTTTTTTTTAAATCTTTTGTATAATTGTCTTTTTTCTTCTTTTTTGAAATATTTCTTTCGGTGCACTAGTGGGCTTATAGACATTTGTAGATCCTACACCACAAGTGTGTGTGTGCGGGAGGGTGTGTGTGCGGGGGTGCATGGAAGGAGCCGGCTTTCGATCGGCTCCAAATTGCCACTCGTTGCAAAGTGGCAATTAACGCCACATGACGCTGTCAACAAATGGACACCCACACTCCTCCCTCCCACACCCACCCTGGCACACCCACACACCCACACAAGCAAACAACACACACGTAGGGACACGCTCTTACAACACTTGTTAAGTGCATTTTTCAGAGCCCTCCTAGGTCCTGGAGGCTCTCCCGGGCCAAAGGACTCAAGGGACTACTTCTTAGGACTAATTTTTTAAATATTACAAGAGGCACAAAATAATTATAGATTTAATTATTTTTTTTAAGGAATCTAAGCTTGAAACTGTTACTTTTAAGCTTGAAATAAAGGACCAACTGGCCAGGCAGCTGGCGACAAGTTATCCTTCCTCTCCCAGGACTAGTTCGGGCAGACAATGGGCCCGATTTAATAATAAAATAATTAATTAAAGAGGATCCTTAATCCTTGGAAGGCAATTCAATGCCATTTAAGCCTCTCCAAAGCCGATTCTCTGCTCCAGTGTGTACTTTGGCTCAAAATTAGTTTAAAATAAGTAGAAGCCTTCGTCCTGATAATCCTTTAAACGAAAATAATAAAAAATTTCTAAAAAAAATAATAAAAAAATGTGATTTAATTCGAGATTCTCATCTATATTCTTTCTGTATTTGTTCCGGCACTTGCAGGCAGCACTCAGGGTGCCTCGAAGCGTTTCTTCACAGACTTCCTGCAGGACCTGCCCACCCCCGGCACCGGAGGACCCACCTTCGACACCACCGTCGGCACCAACATCACCGGACTCGTCGGCAAGACTGTGAAGCTGACCTGCCGCGTCAAGAATTTGGGAAATCGTACGGTGAGTAAAGGGGGGCAATGTGGTGGGGAGGGGAATGATAAGCTATACCCCCCCTAAAAAGGGGGGGAAATTTTTTAAGTACTTGACCGAAAAGGAAGGAAAATAAAAGCAAAAGTTTCGCCAGCGCGGAGCAAAAGTTGTCAAAAAGCGTTACGCTTGACAAGGCGGCGAGTGCAGTGGCAGCTGCACTATGCCACGCCTCCGTCTGAAAGGGGGCAGAGGGGCTAGGTGGGCGGATGGGGCGTGGCAAGGTGGAAGAACGCTGACGGCAGCTGTCGCCTGTCGTTTTTGGTTTTTAGAGGCAGAGAGTGGCCCTCCAGGGAGCTGCCCTGGCTCTGGCTCTGGCTCTGGCTCTGGGCTACCGCTTTTCATTATGAAAATGAAAATGAAAATGAGAATGAAAATGCAGCTGGGATGCAGTTGCAACTAAACAACAACTGTAGTTGCTGCCTCTGTTCCTGTTGCAGCTGTTAAACAATTAGCAAATTAAACTTTGAACTTTCAACTCTGCAAGCCTGGCAGCCTGGCAGCCGGCGAGCGAAATCAGAAAACAATGCGAGAACAATGCAGGGGAAATGTTTCTCTCCCTCTTCGGAGGACTAAAAAAAAAGGACTTGCCGCCCACACTGCGTATGAGTGACGTTGCCACGCCCCTTTTGTCGGCATCAGCCAGTACCCCCCCCCTCACCCTCCCCCGCCCGCCTTTTAGCAAGTTCGCTCGAGTGTCGCGCGGCCATAAAACTTTCAAAATTTTTACGCTTTGCTGGCTTATTAGGTAAGTGGTGTCCTGCCAAAGTCCTTGCACTGGCCCGCCTTCTGTTGGTTGTTGTTGCCTAAAAAAGTTTTCGCCTCTCGCTTCCGGTTTTAATTTCAGTTTGACAAAGTGAATGAATAACTTGAAGTTCCCACAGTTCCCCATCCCATAGCCATTATTTTGCTCTATCGAAGGGTTATACGGACTTGCAGAGAGGACTTGTAGGTTTTCTGCGAAAAAAGCAACACAAATTAGGGATAAATCTTAGGGAGAGACTGTCTCTCGAGGTTCCTAACTCGAAATACCTTCTTCTATCCCTCTCCTCTTGTCCAGAGAGGGTTAACTGTCTCAAAAAGGGGTTTTCTTTAAAATATTCACCTAAAAAATATATAATTCTTAGAGAGAGAGACTGTCTTAGAGAAGAACTATATGCTATGTGGTATTATTTAAGGGGTCCTACCTTGAAATCCCTCATTTCTCGTAGAAAAGGAGGGAAACCCACTCTAAAAGGAGTAATCCATGGCTCTATCAGAGGGTTATACGGTCTTATAGAGAGAGAGTGGTATAAAATTATTTGTTTTTTGTGAGATAAGCAATTAAAAGGTGGATACATCTTAGGGAGAGACTGTCTCTGAGGGGAGGATCCTATCCGTCATATAGGGGTATTCGAGGTTCCTAACTCAAAATACCTTCTTCTATTCTTCTCCTCTTGAAAAAAGTAGTCTAGAATGAAGATTCTATTGCTCCATCAGTGGGTTATAGAGAGGGTTTTTCAGCTATCTCAGCTGTCGCAAGAAAAAGGGTTTTCTTTAAAATAAACAATCAAAAAATATATAATTCTTAGAGAGACTGACTATCTTAAAGAAGAACTATGATACTACATATTATTTGAAGTTCCTAACCTAAATTCCCTTATATATCGTAGAAAAGGAGGGAAACCCACTCTATAAGCAGTAATCTATTGCTCTATCTAAGGTCTATCAGAGACCCTGAGGTCTTATAGACAGGGAGTACTATGGTTCTAGTTCAAGTCTTTATAAAAATGTATTTTCCACAAAACAAACAATTAAAAAATAGAAAAACTTTATAAAGAGACCATCTTAGAGAAGAACTATTGGGGTATCTAAGGTTCCTAGCTCAAAGTCCTAGGAATTACTGTTCTTTTTTATTATAGTTTCTATAAAAAATTGAGTTTCTATGAAAAAGACAGTTAAAAATTGGATTGTACATGATTATTAGGCATTATAAGGCTTTCGAAAGGATTATAATAGACTATAGATCTATAGTTCTATAGTTCTATAGTCCCTAAGCCTATATATCCTACAGACTCAAAGCCTATATCCTCTATAAGAAGGTTGTAGGGTCTTAGGGATAAGGTTTGCTGAAGTTCTCTCTCTATTCTCTATCTCTCTAGGGTCTCTCTAAAAAAGTATTTTCCACAAAATATACCATTAAAATACTGATATATCTCAGAAAAAGACTATCTTGGAGGAAAATAAATGCTGTGAAAGGGTATTTGAGGTTCCTGACTCCAACTCCCCTCCACTAACTACCCTCCCCCCGTAAAAATATGACTAAGAGAGGCCCTTGCAGGAGAAGTCCACTCTAGAAGGAGTTTGTCAAGCGGCAGTTATGGAAGCGCCCGGCTAATTACGTAACTCGGGCAAACAAACGCCAATTAAGTACAGTGGAGTCTCGGTATCAACTACCCCACCACCCACTCAGCACCCACTGCCCTGTCTCTGGGGAAACTATTACCCGACTACCTTGCTCCGGACAGACTTTCTTCGAAAAGTCACTCGGCTTTTGCCAGAGGAGGGGTTGTCCTTCGTCAAGGACCTGCATCCTGGTGGGCAGTGAGTACCGGGTATCATAGACTCCCCATTTATTAGTTTTTCCAATGACTTTCCGCTTCTGGCTTGAATTCTTAACACGATGTATGCCCGGGGCTTAGGGTGAGCCTCCGACATACCGAAGTGTGAAGTGCGTCCTGGTCATCCTGGCTGATGAGATGGCTAAGTGCTGTGTAATTAATCACCAGTCGACCAGGGGACCAGGGGACCAGGCGACCAGGGGACCAGGCGACCAGTCGACCAGTTTACCATTCATTACCTCTTACCTCTCCCTCCCCGATCGACCGACTCTACCTCCTCCCAGACGCCTAATTACTCACAAGATGTTACTTCATGAATTATATCGATATCGATATGTATTGCCTCTGGTTGTCTCCGCTCTAGGGATGGGGGGCAGGATGGAACATGAATATGCAGAGCTCTCCGCTCTAGGGAGGTAGAGAGTCTACTGGTCTCTCCTCTCTAGGGAGGTAGAGAGTCTACTAGTCTCTCCTCTCTAGGGAGGGAGAGAGTCTACTAGTCTCTCCTCTCTAGGGAGTGAGTGAGTCTACTAGTCTCTCCTCTCTAGGGAGGGAGGGAAGCTACAAGTCTCTCCTCTCTACAGAACATGTCGCGACATGACTGCCCCGACAATTTTCCAAGCAATTGAACAATTTTCCGACACAATTTTCATGCAAAACAACAGATGGCGCCACAGGACTGAAAAAAAAGGACTGCACAACTATTTCCGATTTATAATTAATGCAAATGCATGCAAGGACTCGTTATCCTTTTAGGCAATTGATCAGCTTTAAGAGCCGCGACTCCCGACATTTGCAATTCATTAGAACTTAACCTTTAGTGGGTGGATGGTGGTTGGGAGGACGATTAGGAGGTCCTGGAGGTGCTAGGCATGCCATTTGCGGTCTTTGAGAGGCGACGACCGCAGCTCAAGACTGGGACGAGGGGGGGAAATGGACCATGTAGTTCATTAGAGTGCAAGGGGTGGGGGGAGTAGGTGGCTGGGTGGTTGGGTGGATGGGTGGTTGGGTGGTGCTAGGAGCAAGTGTGAGTCTGCCTGTGAAAGCGCATCGATTTGCATCAATTGATTTGTCAATGCCCTGAGCAATGACCGCAGCAGCCACAGGAGCGACAACTACTGCAGCTTCCAGGACACTTGCAGTGACAGGATGACTGAGGACCAGTGGCTTAGACCCCAAGAGGAGGTCCTTAAGAGAGAGAGAGCGGGAGAGAGAGTCTGTAGGCCTGAGGAGTCATAAAGTATTATTCAAGGATTCGATTAACTCTGAAAGAGTTTACTTTTAATGAACCACTGAACCCGAAACCCCCCCAGTCCATGAAAAAAGGGGGGGTAGCCACTCGGGGCTAGCGAATAAATGGCGGGAATCGAAGCCCCAGCGATGGGCAACTGCAATCGAAATGGTTGCGGTTGATTTTAAAAGTAAATTGTCACTGCCAGTTGTGAGGGGACGGGTGCTGGTGCTGGTCCTGCTCCTCTTGGTCCTGGCCCCTACCCTTTGCCCCCACCCCTACCCCCCTTCCAGTGGATTCCTTTGGGCCGCAACAATTGAAAATGCAATTTAGCGTGTGAGGTTTTCGCTGCATTTCAATTCTCTTGTCTCTGTAGTCCTCGTCCTCGTCCTCGTCCTTTTTCGTTCCGTTTCCGCCAGTCCGACGAGTCCTTGTGGCCCATTCATGCCCCATGCCCCAATCGTTGGCCTTTTGTTTTGGGAAAATGGCAACCGCAGTGCTACCTCTTTTTTTTTTTTTTTTTTCCCCCTCTCAGGTGTGCTGGACTGCGATTTCGATGCGTTTTCGATTCGACTGTCCATAGTCCTGCCAGAGTCCTGGAATAAAAAATAGCAAGCAAGTTGCATGTTTAAAGGACCTCCCCCTCCCCCATCACCCCGAAAGTCAAAGCCATTTAAAAATTGCCTTTCAACTGAAGGCCTCTTTTGGAGTGCGAGTGACACGCCCACGCGCCTCTTTTTCCCAGCCTCGACTGGCTGAAGGACCAAGGAGGCATCAGAAAAACTTTCGTCCTTCCACCAAAAGTATCCACCACAAGGAGAACTCTTAGTGCATTCATTAAATTAGTTTAAAATATTCGGAGCTCATTAAAAAATCACTTTCGGGGAAGTTGTGAGGGCGGTGCCTTAAACCCTCCAATTGCCATGGTTAACAGGCCACGCCCACACAGACCCTCCCCCACCAGGCTACAAGTTTTCCCAAAAATCGGAAATCAAAATAAATATTAAACGAAGGACATGGGAGTGGATGGAGTGGAGAGAGAGAGAGTCGCCTCAGAGATACTCATTACTGGAAGTTATTCCGAGAAGGTCTCATTAGGGGGTAACTCATCTAAAAAAAATAAAAAAGAAAAAAAAGACTAGAGACCTGGTGTCGAACCCCTTTTCCTAATGTCCCTACATACTCGATTATCGAAAGGAAAAGGAGAGCTGGAGCGCGTTGTCATCGCTTCTTGGGGTGGGGGAATGGGAGGGGGGCGGGCTAAGTGAAGGGCGGATGTGGATGTGGGCGGGGCAGGGCGCCCTGCCGACGACTCTGCCAGAAAATCAATCAAAGAAATGTTTAATATTTTTCGCTAGGCGCTTCACAGGGCGTCCTGACACAAGATCCTTCCGACAAAAAAAAGCCAAGAGGATGAGAAGCAATTGGCTTGAAGAGAAGCAACAACACTTGTCTGCCTTTTGTCAGCTGTCAGTTTTTCTTTTTTTTTTTTTGCCAAAAAGGCAAATTGCTAAGAAATCTGTTCCACTTTGACTTTCGATTTTGACTTTGTACTTGACACTCGCTGTGGAGAGTCTGCTTGGCTGGGGATGGGAAATTAATTTCCCATTTTGCGATACTTCCAGTCTGAGTCCGATAGTTCTCTTGCGAAGGATATGTGGCCTAAAAAGGAACTAGAATCTGGACGAGAACAAGTCTGGACATGTTGGCAGTGCTGAGGGGTGGCAACACTGGTCTGATACTTTTTTTTTACCTTCCACCTCGTTTATCTTCGTCAATGGCCTTTGATTTACGTGCTCGGTGACTTGTTTTCCGTGAAAAACAGGTTGTCCTGCCACCAAGCCCACTAATGTGCCGGGTCAGAGGTCATCCAGGCATTTAAATACATTTTTCCCAATACACTCCCCCCCTTAAAGGGGGGGTGGGAGGGGGTGGGGGGAAAAATTAAATAAGTAAAATGGTGTTACGTGCTTCGATCCGAGACACGTGGAGAGACACCACACGAAGAGTGAGAGAGAGTCCTGGGGGAGGAGGTTAGGTCCTTGCTTATTATTATTTCATTTGTTGTTGTTGTTGTTGTTGTTGTTGTTGTTTCCCTGGCAATTTCATTCAATTTCGCTTACGAATTTTGAACGCCCACGGCAATTGAAGCCGGAAAAGCTGGAGGAAAACAAGGACGATAACAAGGCCACCTGGCCACCCTGGTTTAGTCCTTTCGATGGTGTGCGACCCTTGCCGCCATTTAGCTCGTTAGGATGCGGACACTTGCGGTTTATGAAAAGCCTCGGAAACACCTCCGCAGCGCATCCTTAAATGTGTCCTGCGAGTGTCATTAGCAGCGGCAGCAAACAGGTCCTGGTTAACCATAAATTGCCAGACGATTCAACCGTTGATGGCCATCTTATGCTAATTTCAGAGCAATTCCACCATAAATTATGAATATAATAAATAAAATAAATATGTTATGTCGTCCTGGCATCCTTGCTGGGAAAACTCTTTCTTTCCGCCACCGGACTCGCCGCAAAGACAATTTATGTGACCGATGAGAAATATTTTGCATGTCTATATGAAAAATTCATGCGACTTGCAATCGCTCAACTCCACATGCCTTGTGCCTTGTGCCTCCTGTCTTCTGTCGTCCTGTCGTCCTGTCTCATGCCTCCTATCGCCTCCCAGGATCCCATATCCATTTCCATCTGCCAGCCAATGGAGAAACGTTTTTGCAACAGAATGATAAATTATTCAAAATGCAAAACGTTGCGTATGAGTGATTTAAAGCAAATACAAATACTAAATACTATATGGATATCTGTACATACATCCTTAAATATGTATCGAAAAATGCGTATGTGTGTGGCTTGTGCTCAGGTACGTGGCACGCCCCCCTGCCTTTGAGGACTAACCGCCCTCGCTTTGCATATTTATTGGCTTTCAACACACCATGCCCCTAATGGCCGTTGTGTTTTGTTTCCCCTTGCTTACTTTTTATTAGCATACTTGGCTTCAAATCAAAATAGCCCCAAAGATATTGGAAGGACGTCCTGGCCCCAACCTGGACTACCAGGGGCAGGCAGGGTCATTGGCTCGAGAATCGATTCAGGGCACAATATTTTCAATATCGACTCTCTAAATGTGGCATAATGGCAGCAGAGCGACCACATTCGACTGCATTCGAAGCCATATTACTTTTTATATTCTATTTGGAAGGGAGTAGGAGAGTCCTTATAGGTTATGGCCTGGCTAGGTGGCAGTTCCTTGGAGATGTGGGAGGTAATTATGGGAGTATCCTTTGAATGTCTGTATTCTTGGGGTATTTTTAATCCTGGTTCTTGATGGGGGACTTCCTGTAAGTCTCTATCTTCGCTGATGGGCAGCACTTACACTCAAACCGATAGTACCGATAGCTAGGTAGTGGGTGGTTGAGTTGAGTAATCGAGAGCAATGTCGATAGTCTAGAAGCTTTTCTGATGGGCAGCACTACTGTCACTATAATTATATCGATAAGGACTTCAGTAATTGAGAGGCACATCAACAGTCGAGAAGCTTTCCTGGTGGGCAGCACGTACTTGTACTGATATAGCAGTATTGTCATACCGATAGTGAGAATTCGAGATCAGTAACGATAGTCGAGCAGCCTTAGTGATGGATAGCTTCTTACCCTTACCGATAGTATAGTAATTATTGTAGTCAAACCGATAAAAAGTTGAGCAGTTGAGAGCAAAGCCGATAATCGAAAAGCTTACTGATTGGCAGCACTTATCCGTGCCGATAGCATGTGATGGGCAGCACTTATATGAACAGTTTTTGGAAGCAGTTGTCAATCATATCGACAATGAGACATCGAGAGCAAGGCCGATACATATGCACTTGTACCGATAGTACCGTCAGCCATACTAAGTAAAGATCATATCGATAGTGAGTGATCGAAATCATAGCTTTTTCTGATGGGCAGCACTTGTCCCTACCGATAACACTTCACGCAACCATCTCTATCCATCCATTCCCTCTAATTCAACATTTAAATACCATAATTCCTTCTGCAATTGCTACTTATGAGTATTTAAATGCTATAATTATGTACTTTCCTCTATACTACATACTATAACTTGTAAGTATCTTAAAAATAGTAGAAGTTCTCCTCCTTTTAACCAACAAAGTGGACACTCTTTCTAACCACTTTGGTGCAAGTACATTAATGCCATCTACCGACTATCGACACTGTGCTGCCCGCTGAGGCGAGAGGCGGCAATCAATCATCCTTAAACACGTCGGCCCATCGGCTGGCGACCAGTGTGCCAATCAGGCTCAGACCCACCAGTCCTGCATCTTATTTATGGCTTTATTAAACGGGCACAGTGGCCGACAAGTGCCAGCCGAGGAAATCAGGGCCTAAGCCAGGAAACAAACAGGACCAAGCCGAGGAAGGGGATTAGACATACCTATGCGTTAGGGATGCAGTCCCCGAATGGTAATCAGGATATGCTAATATTTTTTAATCCCGCCTGGTGCGAGCTCTCCCAACGCCTTCAATCAAAGAGGCTCAAGCTCGACTGGCCACGCCCCGCCTGCCGCTGGCATGTGACTAGTTTTTGCGAGTCCTGGCGAGGGAGTGGATGGCGGGAAACCCCTTTTCTAATTTACTTACACTTGAGAAGTTCTCGAACGTGAACCCAAAACCGAAACTTCTGCTTCATTAGTGAGCGAAGGAGAGGAAGGGAAGAGGATGTGCCAGGACATACAAGGAGTTGGAAGATGTAGGGACACAAGGATGACAGGCACTTGCACTTTCTTGAAAGAAAAAAAAGTGAAAAGCATTACTTGGAAGAGAGTTAAGGATTGGCGGGGGTTGGGACAAGTTGTCCTAAACACAGGAGCTCCTTGGAAGTGGAAAGCAAGGACAATGGAAGGATTACAATATCCACTTACGAATCAGTGTAGTTTTGACACAAAAACGAAACAGAGAGACGGAAAGTCAAAGGAGCGAAAGTCAAACAAATGCCAACAGCAACTGCACACGACATTTAACTTTTAGGGGGGGGGGTGGGCGGGGAAAAGGACCCTCGGGCGACGTAGCAATTATGAGACCGGAGCCGGATTGCCAGCAACTGTCAGTCCGAATGGCATAAATAATAAATTACACGACGAGCTTGTCAGCGACACTGCCACTGGCCCACCCCATCCTCTCCATCCTCCCCATCCTCCCCCATCCTGGCTCGCATTTCCAAGTCAAAGCCAATGCTTTCGTAAAACATTTACACAGGACGAAAAAAGGAGTAGAAGCTATGGAAACTAAAAGCCCAAATAAGCCGCAGACCGCAAGGATGCGATGAAAAAAATGCAAAAATGTAAATAAATCGAGGATGTAAAGGACACAGGAGACACGGGAGTGGCAGCAAGAATGAAAAGTTGTCACAGGAAAAGATTCGAAGCTCACATCCTCTACAAATTAATATAAAAACTAAAAGATTTGTTAAAAAATAAATAAAAAAAATTAACCACAAGCGCAGAGTCGAACCTTGGGTCTCAGACTCGGAAATATTTTGAAGAAAAAGGAAACTAAAAGGGTATTTAAAAGACTGGAAGAGCAAAAAAATATATATCTCTAAAAAGATAGAGGGGGAAGGGGTGGTCCTTGCAGCGAGGGGGGGGAGGGAGTCCTTGCAGGTGTTTCCGTTTGTCGCCAGAGGCAACTTAGCTGTCAGTTCAGACATCGTTTTTGTGCAAACTTTGTCAATGTCGCTCCCTTTTCGGCCGGGCTTGAGTAGAGTGGAGGGTCCTTTTGCGGTTCCACCACCCACTCAAGCACCAACCCCCTTGCCCAGCCTAATGCGGGGCTAATCCTGGCCAGGACCCTGGCCGGGGGGACTAAGCGAAACACGTACGCGGCCCCCACTCTCCCGGGCAAGGTCGGCGCGGTCTCCGGTACTTTTTGTCATTCCGGCAGAGTCGCAGCATCAGGCTCACCTCCGGTGGACTGAGAGAAAGTCCTTTGGGCAGATCCTGTGGGCCGGAGCAGAAATGTCCTGTTTTCTTACAGTGCTGTACTTACACTTGATAGGCTTCACGTGGAACGTGTCCTCTTGTCTCTCCGCAGCAGGGAGCAGGGGCAGTAGGAGACGGTAGAGCCTCCGAAGGACAACATTCCGGGGCAGGTCGTCCTGTCAAGCAGTTGAGGATTCCAGTAAGCAGTCCCAGTGCCAGCACCCCGGTCGCCGACAACAAAAGAAGAAAAACGCCAGCCAGCTAGCGTCCTCGCTGAAAAAAACATTAGAACGAAAGTTTGCTCTTAACGAAGCGTTCAAGTGGAATAAGTGGAACAAATGCGAAGTTGAGCCCCCGAAGGAGCGGCAACTGGACATGGGCATGGAGAGGTCCTGTGTCGGGGGGGGGGGTCTCCGCGTGAGGACTCCATATAATCAGCATCGTTGTCAGAGGACGAACAAAAGGTGCGCCCAAAGCAGGAGCAGGGGTGGCTTACAGAAATGCACTTAAAGAAAATACTAGAAAGGATATCCTTTTCTAAGGATATCTAAAGGATCTTCTATCCTTTTCTTTAATCATTTGATTACTCTTTTATTATTGAAGAGCCACCCCCTTTTTCTCAGTGTAAGAGTGCAGCTGGGCCACCCAACAATGGAACTGTCAGCCCAGAGCCCCCGCTGTGCTGGCTGGGCGCAGGACCCCCGGGCGATACCTATTGATGTTTTCTCAAAAGTTGATTGTAAAATAATTGAACAACAGGCTGAGCCAAGTCCCCAGGGCACACACACACACATACAGGACTCTCCTCGGGTGGTTCGGACAAAGGACTCGTGGGGAGTGGCTTCACTTTGATGAAAGCGCCCTCTATAACTAAGCATTAGTTTTTCCGCTTAATTGGTTGATAATTTTTCTTAATCCTTGCATGGTTTGGGACTTGATTTGACTTTGTCTGTGGGGCTTAAAGGATGAGTTATGGCGCAGGATACCAGGGTGTCCCTCAAGGCTATTGCCCATCCCTTGTCCTGTGTCGTCCTGTAATGAGTGAACGTGTTCGAGCAAATTGCCCCTAACGGCAGCTATCCCGACCCATAAGCCCATGGCTCGTTCTCGTCCTTGCCATCGTCCCTCGAAGGACGACATTTATTGACCAAATTAAAAGATGCATAACAAAGGCTCTGTCATGCTGTCTTAAAACTTGCTCGAGCATAAATCATAAAAGCCAGACCCAGGACACACACACACAGGGCAGGACACGACAGGACATATACTAACTAAAAGCGACATCCTCAACTAACAAACAGTAATGAAAACTTTTAACAGAGTCGACAAAAGGAAAAAGGAGCCAGGACCAAGAACCAAGAACCAAGGACAATGGAGACATGGTTAACAGAGGGAGTGGCAGGACTAGGGCGTTGGCCAGAAATTCAAAATAAATTAAAAGCAATAATGTCATGAGGCAGTGGCTCTGATTGGCATGCCATGGCCCCTGGGCCGTGGGGGGGACCTTCAAAACTTTTAATCTTAAATCAGCCGAACAACGACAAATGTTCGCAAGCAATTTCTTGTGCTTAGCAAATATTTACCCAATAAATTCCATTAAAACTAACAAATGGTTTACTTTTTAGCTTAAAAGGGGGTGGTGGGTGGTGGGTGCTGGGGGGCCAACTTTCGAGATGTCTGCGTAGTTTTACGGCCATGCTGGGGACTGGGACTGTCTTTTGTCATCACTCCAAAGTGCACTGAAAAGAATAGCCATTAAAACATAAAAAATAGATTATTATGAAGGTGACGAAAGTTACTTTAGTTCCAGAAGCCTTTGTGGCGAAGTTAGCTTTAGGAAAATCTTACTCCCCAAGTCTTTTTTTCAAGTTCTTGTACAGTATTCCCTTGAAAACAATGTCTGATTACTATCAGAAACTGTTTTTTATAATAATTTTCTTAAAAATAAGCCTAAAAAATCTTTGTGACGAAATAAGTTCTAATAAAATACCACTCTTCAAGTCCTTTTTCAAAGTTCTTAGATAATAATCTCTTAAACAATGTCCTATTATCTCCAGAAACTGCTTTTTTTAAACAATTTTCCTAAAAAAGTACAAATAACATTTGTGACGAAGTTACTCATAGTTCTAAGAATATACCACTCCAAGTCTTTTCAAGTTTTTAGATAATATTCTCTTAAAAACAGGTCTGATTACCAACAGAAACTGTATTTTTTTAAATAATTTTCCTACAAAAAGTCGCAAAAACCTTTGTGACGAAGTTAGTTTAAAAAAATACTACTTTCCAAGTCCTTTTCCCAAGTTCTTGTACAATATTCTCTTAAAAACAAGGTCTGATTACTACCAGAAACTCTTTTTTCAAACAATTTCTCTAAAAAATGCCAAAAATTGTCAACTTTTTTATGAAAAGTGTAAAAACCACCGAAGTGGAGAGTAAATGAAAAACGGGAAACCCCGTAGGGAGGTGGGGAGTGGGAGGAGGGGAGAGTGGGGAAAGGACCCGGAAGAGCTTACCCGGACCCCATGATGGGGTAGGCCGTGCGTAGGTGTCGTTGTAAGTGGTGGAAGTGACTTTTTGCACCAATTTCTTGCCCCATTCCCCGACATCGTTATTTGGTTCTTTTTTTGTTGGTATTTTTTTCGGTATTATTCGGTAGCCAGGATGCGCGACATGCATAAAACAAAGAGAAGCGCCAACCAGAGTGAAAATAAATAAACATGCAGTCGGAGAAACTGTCCAAAAAACGGTGGGGATAGAAGGGCGAGAGTCCTGCGGCCGAGGTGGTTGCAAATTGGGAGTTGTGGCTGCAAATTGGTTTCACTTTTTCCCCAAAACCCCCCGCCCCCACCCCCACAAAACAACACACAGTCGGGGCGAAAGTTAAACAACAAAAAACATCGACACGACTTCAATGCCCAAAGTCAAATAAACTTGAGCTTTTCAGCTGATCCGAGATTTCCTAATTAAGTTGTGTGACGAATTCCAGGCAGTGTTCTCAGCTAATCAGATTAAAAGGATAATGCGCTTAGATGGAGTCGCTTTGAGGTCTTGAGATTGTGGGTTTTCCTGGAAAAAAACATGGTTGAGATTGGTGTTATATTAGAACTCATTTTGGTATAGAAGTTTTAAGGGCTTTCGTCGCCTTTACAATCAGCTTTATTTCTTAATCCGATTTTTTAAGAGATTAGATGGTTTTTTAGAGTCACTCTAAGGTTTTGAGATTGGGTTTTTAAAAAAAAAACCTATTGGAGAAAGTTATTCTATTTTTTTATGTTTAAAGGGCATTCGTCACCTTTTTAAAGAGCTTCAGAATCATATTAAAAGGATATGGCATCTAGGTAGTGGGTTTTCCTTGGAAAAACCCTGTTGGAGAGTAATATTTTATTAGAACCCTTTTCGTCACAAAAGTTTTTAGGCTTTTGTGGCTTTCGTCACCTTCCCAATAAGCTTTTTTTTAACTTTTAATGATGTTAAGCCAAAAGTTGAAAAGAAGATGGCGATAGGTCAGCTAGGATCTGGTTTGATTGGAAAAATGTTTTCGAACACAACGCGGGAACTTGGCAAACAGTTCTTCGATTGATTGCCGATTGAATTTGAGTCGAGAAATGCCTCTGAGTCTTAGTTCCTTTTCCTTCTATTCCTGCGCTGTTCTCGCTGTCTTGGTCCTTTTCGCATTCGCCAAGTCCTGGGCAAAGTTTTAACTTTGAAACCAAGTTTCCGCAGCGTTTTCCAAGCTTGCGAAAATGAAAAGTGCGAGTGGAAAAAGATGAATGGTTCGACGATGGTTGGTTGGTTGGTTGGTGGGAGAGAGCATGTCGAATCAAAAAATACAAAAAGAAAAAAAAAGACAGAATAGAAAAAGAAAAGAAAGAAAATTCCAATAGCGCTGGCGAATAAAGAAATGAAAATCGCATTACAAGGAAAACTGAAAAGGGGACAAGGACCATGGCGGAATTTTCTTTTGTTTTTGTTACGGATCTGTCTGCTTTCTGTACCGACCTCTCGCACCGATAAAGTCTCCGTAACTGGGCTCCGTTGTGGTGTAGGGATTTCTACGTTTTTTATTTATTTTTTTTTTTTAGTGGCACCCATATTAGGGGCATCCCCCTGCCACGCCCCTGTGATGATTGGCCAGTGGAAGGGGGGGGCAGCCAGTTCAGAGGTAATTCTCCAGTCGAAGCGGCACTGCGGCATGTGCTTCCCAGTGTCCCCAAAGCCGCGCTGACAACTTTTTTCCACGACGCTTCTCGCTTCTCTCTCTGGCCCGACGACACTTTGTTGGCCCTGTTTTTGCACTAACAGAGAAAAAAAATCATAAAGTTTCGAGCACGAGCAGTAAATAAACTGGCACTTTTTTCTGCCACGGGGATTTCTGAGAATAGGGTTTTTAATGTGGCCAGAAATTAGTAGTTTCTAGGGGGAGGTGGAAAAAAAGTGGGGAGAGGTCTTTAAAAAGATAAAAGTTATTTAAAAAGGTGGAAGATAGAAGCTTTTCTAAAATCTGCATGCTCTTTTTTATGAGCATCTAAGGGAAGAATCTTTTTTGTCACTCTTAGTGTGCCCGTTTCTCTTTTTAACACAAAATATTATTGGCTCTTAAATTAGTAGTTTCTAGGAAGAGTTAGTTAGAATAATGGGGTGAGGTCTCTGAAAAGGTAGGAAACATAAGCTTTTCTAAAATTTCAATACCTTTTTTTAACTTTTGTGTCATTATTAGTGTGCCCATTTCTCTTTTTAACACAAAAAAATATATCTAGGGGGAATGAGCAAAATTCTAGCATGATTTTGTAGATAAATGGGGGAGGATATTTAAAAAGGTAGAAAAAGATATATATTCTAAAATCTGCCTACTTTTTTAAGAGGATCTGTAGCCAGGATCCTGCCCGTCACTCTTAGTGTGCCCGTTTCTCTTTTTTTCAAAAATACCTTTAAAGCCACACCAAGAGTTCCTAATACCGATTTTTTTAAACGTTTTAAATTAAAACACCAGATATACCAGATTATCTACAAGTTCTATAATGAAAACTATGAGGAATAAAATCTAGAAAATAAAGAACAAAAAATCCTTAAAAATAGAAACTTTTTTCTACAATTTTTCCCTACTGCAAAGTAAACTTTGTTTAAAATTCTTAACTTTAGAGTCTAAACTAGATTCCCTTAGTCTCAGAACCAGTCCCAGTCTCAGTCTCACTTGAGGTGCATTTAGCTCGGAGTGTATTTTGTTTTTGGAGGATGCTAGGATGTTAGGATGCTGGGCAGCTTGGCTGCTGGGCTGCTGGGAGAAACTGGGTTGGCTGGCTCGCCTGGCCGACTTAAAGTTTACGCTGCGTGAAACTTTTTAGTTGGTTTATATAGCGCCGCGGCATCGAGAATCGAGGCATCCAAGGCATCCCAGGCATCCAAGGCATCCCAGACATCCAAGACATCCCCGCCATCCCTGGCATCCCTGACATCAGAGACCACCAAGCTGGGCGATAGAAACGAGCACAAATTATGAGATGTCCTTGCTTTTGAATACGTAAGGAGCTGTTTCCTCTCACTTGCCCACAGAGTCCCATTTCCACTTTCTTTGCATCGAGTTGGTGGCTTAGTTTATTGTTGGCGTTGTAGCTGCACGTGGTAAGTGCCTGATTGGGGCAACCTGGCGATCGGTGGCGCCACCGGGCGGTGGTCTCCCATCGCTATCTGGCAACTGGAGTGCCAATCAGTGTTGCCCTTTCCGACAATCGCCACCCTCGCACCCATGTCCTTTCTTACATTCTTCTTTTTAAAAAGTGTATCTGACAAAAGCACACATGTCCTTAAATACAGGAAACCAGGACATGGGACATAGGTACACGGCATATTGTGTATTTTGCGGGGAAAGTGAAAGGAGGAAAGGATATGAGAATGCGTGAAGATGGTCCTTGGAACTAGTCCTTGGAAAATGCAGACAACACTCGCTAATTAAGTAGAGTCCTGCCGAGTCCTGTCGGATCGACCTATTAAATTAGAAAATCCTGCTCCTGCAATTCTGTTCAGCGCCGTGGAAGCTCCAACATCTGCAAGTTGGAGCTGCGGCGCTTCCTGTCGTTCGCCTGCCAGGGGCATGCCCCTTTTGGCACACAAATGGGCGGAAAAGCGCTGGATGCCAAAAGGGAAAATGAAGGAAAAAGGATATAGAAAAGTCAACTTGCAGGATTTATGGTTGGGAGATAGCAGGGAGTGGCTGTTGTTTTTAGAAAGAAAATAAATAGTTTTTACGAGTTTTTTTTCACCTAATTTTATATTTTTTAGGAGAGAAAAGACTTATTTTCGTGAAAAGGCAGGAAAAAAAGTGGAAATAAACATGTCTCAACTTGAAAGAACTAGTTCCAAAATATTCGACATTAAAATCTGACATATAACTATCCAAAATAGTTAAATTATATTAAAAATTAGTAATTATTATACAAAAAATAAGTTTTTACAAGATTTCTAACATAATTTTGTATTTTTTAAGAGAAAAAAGGAGTTTTTTTTCTAAAAAAGACATGAAAAAACATGTTCAAACATGTAAAAGTATGTTGAAACATGTCGAAACTTGAAATAACTCGATCCTAGATGTCCTAAAATGAAATGTTTTAATATAATTTTATTTTTTTTGAGAGAAAAGGACTTATAATTCTAAAAAAACAAGAAAAAACATTACAAAAACATGTTCAAACATGTTAAAATCTATCTTAACTGAAAAATAGCTCCAAAATATTCCCAATTAAAATATTCCACCACAATAGTTAAAGTTTTTTCCATAAAAGGACTAATAATCCTGAAAATAACAAAAAAAAACAATGTCTAAACATGTCCTAACATGCCCTAACATGTCTAAATACAAAAGAACTAGTTCCATAATATCCCCAATTAAAATCCCATAGCAGAGAACTTCCCCAAAACGACATATCTGATGGGGATGGGCGTTGGTCCCTGCATTCCTGGGCGGTCGGGTGGCAGGCGCTGAAAAGTAGGCAACGCGAAACTGTGGCAGCTGCTGCCGTCGAACGGAATGGCAATCTGAATGGAAATTCAGAAATATAGCGGCACACAATAATGGCGCTGGTGATGCAAGGATCTGGGCTCTCATCCCAGCTCATTTTGTCTTCAATTCCGTGCAACAGAGCAGCGGAAATCATTTTTGGAGCATCATAAATTGCATAGTTTTTTTGTTTTTTATTTTTTTTGGCAACGAGGGGGAAGGATACGAGAGCAAGGACTCTGACTGAAATCAAAATACAATCAAATTTATGCAGAACAATATTTTGTAAACCAAAGAACTTGGCCAAGGGGGTGGAGGTGGAGGTGGAGTGGGTGGTTTCTGGAAATTACAATCCCAAGCCGGCAACTCGAATCTTGATTTTATTTCCAACTCGAATTAGACTCCAAGCCTTGAGGAGCGATGGGGAAGGGAATATTTTAATTATTTTATTGCAGAAATAGTTGAATTGCAGAAAATTGAAATGTATTCTTATTAGGTCCTTTGGTTTTCGGGCATTCTTGGCACCCGATTATGTGGGCCAAGGCGACAGGGGTCAGGGGGGGCGAAGGTTTCTTGCCAAATAACTTGGCTAACCGCCCAGGCCCAGGCCCAGGTCCAGGCCCAGGACAGGAAATAAGTATCAGTGAGAGCTAGTGGGGCATGGGGCACGGGGCACTCTGCCTTTTTCTCGTGCGCTGGCATCCACTGCATGGAATCAAAATTAATTTGCTAATAATGTTGTCGTAATTATCTAATTGCCTTCACACAGAGTGCAGCCGCAGCTCCCCAACTCCCCCGAATAATGGATATACAATACGAGCATATATCCATTCCCTCACACACAGGTTGATGGGTTCGATGTTGCGAAACAAATTCATTAACTGGCCCCGCCGAAAGCCGCATAAAATAATTAGAGACTGCGCTTAATGACAAAGCCCCTAAAAAGAGCATTTGCGATTGGTGGGGGAGGCACTTCATGGTTGGGGTTGCATCTGCAATTTATTAATTCGATTACTGTTTAAAAGTGGCTTTAAATTAGCTATTAAATGAGTGGTTGCAAGGACATTTCCTGAAAATAAAGAGTCTTGAAAGGTGACAAGGTTTTATGGTGGATTTTAGAGGAATTATAGGTCATAGGACAGCCTTTATACTCTTTCTTTCATACTCTTCTGGGAAAAGTTAATTAGAAGTTGCTTAAACTTAATTTTAAAACAATTAAGAAACACTGTTTATAGGGAATCAAGTTTAGGCTGAGTTCACCTTTAAATTCCCTTCTTTTTAAGGAAGAGAAACATGTTCTAGCATGTTTAAAAAAGTATTTTTTTAAGGCTATTCTTGTTCTAATGAAAATAGTTACAGAACCCTTAAATAATTACTTAAATAACACTTTTTAAAGTGAATTATGTTTAACAAACCACGAAATGTCTCACTTTTTAAGAAAAAGTACTAGTTTTATCTTGTTCCTTCATGTTCTACCATGTTCAAACATGATTAAAATAGTCTTTTTTAAGGATATTTTATTTTCTTATAAAAAAAGACGCAGAATCCTGAAATATTTGTTTTAAAAACACTATATATTTCAACTTAAGACTAGCTGTCACATAAATGACCTTCTTTTTGAAGGAAAAAACATGTTCCGACAAGCTCTAACATGTTCTAAATAGTCCTTTTCAAGGGTATTCCTATCCTCATGATAAAAGATATAAAAGAACTGAGGTAATTACTCAAATAAAAGTGTTTCTATTAAGAAAAGTTGAACTAACCTTGGAATACCCTACTTTTTTAGGAAAGAGGACATGTTCCAACATGTTTTACTTAGTCCTTTTTCAAGGTTATTCTTATTATAATGTAAGCTATGATAGAATTCTAAGATAATTACTCAAAGAACAACGATTAGAGGATGTTTAGTAGAGCTAACCTTGAAATACCCTACTCTTTAAGAGAGAAGACATGTTGTAACATGTTCAAAATTGTTCTTAGTCCTTTTTCAAGGGTATTCTTATTCTAATGAAAAAAATAGGAACAGAACCCAGAAATAATTACTGCCATCAGGACTAGAAATTCGGGCTTTGTATATCAAAGAAGGACAAATTAATGCAGGACATTATGGAAGAGTACAGTCAGAAAAATTAAGAGAAAATAATAAAAACTAATAATAAAAAATAAAATAAATAAAACTAACTATTAAGGGAATAGTATGAGGAATAAATGAGGAATAAAAAATAGCTTTAGCTTCCATAATATTATATATTTTTTTTTTAAGTGTAGTTGTAGTTCCTGGTCTCTCCGTCATCAGATATTTTCGATTCCAATTCGCATTTTAATAAACAAAGGCCGTGGCTAGCGAGTGTGTGGGCGTGTCTGATGGGCGGCCAGGATGCGGGCTGTGGGGGAGGGGGCCAAGGACAAAGTCAACAAAGTCCCGAATCCAAATCCGAATCCGAATCCGACTTCAAAAAAGGCAAATCCCCAATGAAAAGACACACACACGCGACATGTGATTGCTCCTCGCCACCAAAATAGACCGCAGGCGATGTCACCGTTCCACAGCCGCTGCACTCGAGTCCCGAAAACGAATCTGAATCCTTTTCCCCCGCACCCCTGCCCGCACCCGCCAATGCAATGCGTTTGTTGATTCACCAGGACTGGTCAGTCCCTGCCCTCCTGGCAGCTACCACCTCGTCCTGCATCCGACGCCCTTGTCGGCGAGTTAAGCGGCGCGTAATTATGGCCGCCAGTTGGGAGCCATGGCTGCCGAAAGGGGGGATTGGTGGGGGGAGGATGGTGGCCATAAAACTCAAAGAGCATGCAGAAGCGACTGGGTCCTGGTCCCTTTTTTTTTTTTAAAGCTCAGTGCGGTGCGATCGAGGCAGACAAAAGGCAGAAAGTTAGGCCAGAGGAGCTAAGCCCTCAGGTGGGCACTGAGAAAAAAGGGGGGACTAGTTTAGATTAAAGAGATTAGGGGAGAGGGGTGGAGAGATGTAATGGGGATTTTAAGACTAATTTATGAAAAGTATTATTGGTATTATTATTATTAGTATTAATTATTATTATTATTAGTATTATTAGTTTTAAAATTGTTATAAGTATTATTTGTATTTTAAGCATTATTGGTTTTAATCAGTATTTTTGGTATTATTAGTATTACACGTATTGTTAGTATTATTAGCCATCTCAGTATAAAGATTTAGTATTTTTTTATGATCATTATTATTAATAGAATTATTAATTTGAATTATAAGTTATAATTAGTATTTTAAGTATTATTATTATTAAGTATAATTATTATTAAAAATATTATAAGTAATATTACTTATTATTAATCCTTATTAGTATTTTTAGTACTTTTAGTATTAATTTTGATTAAAAATCCCCCCCTTTTCTCAGTGTAGGCTAGTGCCCCCCTCCGTATTCCATTCCAATTTGGCATTTTCCATGTTTATTCTACGATGCAGACTCTCCTGCCTGTGTTGCCAATGTCCTGTGTCCTGTGTCCTCTGTCCCATGTCCTGTGTGTCCTGTAATCGAACAGAGAACAACGGACAGGCGGACAGAGGACGCAGGACACAGGACACACGACACAGGAGTCACCAGAGTCAAATCGATAGCTAAGCGTGCAATTGAAAGCCCCCGAAAGCCCGAAGTCGGATTATCGCCGCAACATCCACTAAGTGGCATCCACTTGCTCGTGTCCTTGCAGGTCTCCTGGGTGCGTCATCGGGATATCCACCTGCTGACCGTCGGCCGCTACACCTACACCTCCGACCAGCGGTTCGAGGCCATGCACTCGCCCCACGCCGAGGACTGGACCCTCAGGATCAGGTACGCCCAGCGCAAGGACTCTGGCATCTACGAGTGCCAGATATCGACGACGCCGCCCATCGGACATTCCGTTTACCTCAACATTGTTGGTGAGTGCCTTTGATTCTCTACTGGGTTTTCATTTATCTTTTTTTATTCATAAAACTTCCCTTAAAATGGCCACAAAACTATGACCTTCCAGTGCTGTGACGTCAGTGGAGACTAAGAAAGGGGAGAGCCTTCAACTAAAGAACTGAAAGAGCAGGGGAAAAACTCACTTAGTGCGCTCTCCTTTAGCTTCCATGGATCTCATTGCAGGGGCAAGCAAGAGATCATTATTGTGTCTCTTTTCCCATTGGGGCTGTGGATGCTTTTTTTGTCTCTCTCTCTCCTCTTTGGTTCTCCTTTCAATGAGCGTGGATCGTAGGCTCCATTAAATGAGAGGGATGGAAAGTCTTCCACTCCCCCTCTGCACTCCAGCCTCTCATTGCAGGCGAGCAATGGAAAGCTTTCCTCCGTTATATAAGCGTGGATCGTAGGCTTTGTGAAAAGAGAGGGATGGAGAGCCTTTCTGCCTGCAAGCAATGGAAGCCTTCCACACCTGCGCTCTCGCATACTCCGTAATTGTCAGAGCGCCGGCTGGGGGAATTCATTCCCCATTTGGGTCTTGTCGCGTGCGCAAGTGTTTTTTCATCCGTCTCTCCGTTAAATAGTGATTTTAACAAATTAATTGGCAAGAAGTGACTTTGTGATTTTAATTGTGATAAAAAGTGATTTAAAAAAAGTGATAAAGTGATAAAAAAAAGTGTGTGCATCATATGATATTTTTATGAAAGTGCTAGAGTTTAGTGCCTGACACTAAATTATAATATTTTTTGTTTTTTTTTGTGTTTTAAAATATAATTCATGAAAATATAGTCAAATTCGCGTCGGTTTCGGGAGTGCGTTTTCTTTGAGACCCAATGGAAGTGTGATGGAAAGTAACTGTAAACCAAGAACTAATCTTGGAATTAACTGTAAATAATGAATGGAAAGGTGTTGGTTTGGAAAAAAAATGATTGGAAATCCACGTGAGTTTCTTCATTTCTTTCATTTTCTTTATTCAATTATTCTTTTAGCACTAACGATTTATTTAACGGCATTATTACTTACCATTCATTATTTTTCATCAAAATCTCAGATTAAAGTTCTTAAAAATATTTTTTTTTCTCGATATTTTATGAGGTAGCCCCTTTCCATTCCCCATCTTGGAACTCTCATATCTTTTTCATTTTTTATCCGATTTTCAAATGGAATATCCCAATCGATTTCTAAACCAATTCTTCATGATTCTGCTTCAAAATCGTATAAATAATTTTTTTTTTGATTTTTTTTTCGAATTTTATGGGTGAACCCCTTCTGAAAATCCAACTATTCCCACAAGCCGCCTTTCGATTTCCATATCTTTTCTGATTCTTAGCCGATTTCCAATGGGAATACCTTGATGGACTTGCAGGCCGATTCTCCACGATTCTCTTTAAGAGAAGTCTTGTTGGAGAGTTTTCTTAACTAGCCACCCACCTTTCTTAACTAATGTTCCACCCACCCCCTTCCATCTTCCATCATTGCCAATTTTCTTTCGACTTGGCTGGAAGGCTTCGTGGTGGAAGACACACACATCTACACACAGGAGAGGGAAGAGGAAGAAGCATAGCCTCCTATTATTATATTAATTCCCACTCCCTCGCCCCGAAAAGTTAATCAGAGCAAGTCCGCTTGGAGGCTGGGGATGTCGTTGATTTCGCGAATTGTGGTCCTGGGCGCAGGATTGTCGCCAATTTGTATGCCGGGCACAGTCGTCGCCCTCTGCTTAACGCTCCTGGGTCTCTGCTTCCGTTTCTTAACCGGCTCTTCCGGGTTTCGGGTCCTTGGTCCTGGGGAGGGTGGGGATGATGCCAGCGCTTTTAGTTGGCTACGTGTGAGTGATTTGCCAACTACTTTGATGTTTACACTGATATCCAATCTGGCAGCAAACACACACACCGACACAGGCACCAGGCACCAGGCACCAGGACTAAAGCAACAACAAGAAGGATAACTACAACTACAGAGACACACACACACACACACACTGCTGACACCCAACGAATGTTGACCACTTGATGGCGTATCTATTTCCGGGTCTCCATTTCAGCTTCCATCTAGCCGTCTCTTTCTCTGCCTATGTATCTCGCTCTCTCTCTTGCCTTTTCGCGCGTGTGTGCTAGTGTGTGTGTGTTGGTGTTGCGCACATGTTTGTGTCGTTTTATGGCAGCTTTTTGCTGTTTGATGATTCCCCCGGGCACCATTTGCACTTTATGGCTTTTCACAGGCCGCCAGCAGCAGCAGCAGGAGCAGGAGCTGCCTCCTCCTCGTCCTGCCTTGGCACGAGGCTGGCCGGAGGTGTCGCTGCCTCGGCTCATAAATCACAACTTATGCGACCCGGAGATGCGCCAAAAAAAAATTAAAAAAAAAATAAAATAAAATAAAAAACAAAACAAGAATGCCAGGAAGCCAAAGATCCTGAAGGACATCGGTCTCCCTCAGTCAAAAAAGGGTTTCTGGCCAAAAGGAGGCCTCTCTGGGTCTTCCGATTAAGAGTTGTTGATTATTTTCAGAGATTGTTTTTTTTTTTTTTATTTTTTAGCCAAAAAACTGAGGGGGAGAGAATATTAATTTATTTTTATTTAAAATTTATATTTTAATTTTTTTTTTAACTTTTTTAGGCTCTTGGAGGGTATCCTTTCCTATTTTTCATTAATTGTTGGAAAAAATTTCAAGAAAACTTCACTTTTTAAGAAGGGGGTGAGTCAGAAAGGGGGTGAGTCGGAAAGGGGGTGAGTCAGTTAGGGGGAGAGTCAGTGCCAGGGGGGGAGTCCAACAAATACCAAAATAAATAATTCAAATTTGTTTATTTTTCACACTGTCACAATATTTGAATAGTAATCACATAGAGGGGGGGGACAGACAGACAGACAGGATAGGAATAGGAATCATAGCAGGAAGAAAGGAAGAAAGGAAGCAAGGACGAAGGACGAAGGACGCAGGACGAACATGTGTACGGTTGCATGAAGCAGACTATAAACATAAACCAAACCATTATTATAATGTCAACACAAACACACATAATTCCACTTTCAACACTTTGCCCTCGGGCTCTGCCAGGACTCTGGCAGGACTCTGGCCAGGATATGGATAGGGAACTGGGGCGTGGCTCGGCTAGCAATCACGCACAAACACATTTGCGGTTGTTTGCCAGAATTCAGCCTCGATTCTGGGTTTTGTTTGCAGATCAGACCCTCCCAGGACACTGTGCGAAATAATTGGAGGCACTAGAGGGTCTCTCCTTGCAAGGACATCACTCGTTTCTCACAGTGTACCGTGGAGTCTAGTTGGTAGCTTTTGGTGTTAGTTAGTGGCGAAGGACAAACGTTAACATTCGTCGTCCTTGTTATGCCAAATGCCAGCAAATAGAGTCCTGGGGAGAGTTGGGGGCTAGTTTCTGGCAAGGGGGGTGGGGCGAGTTATTGTTTTAGGGGGTGCGACATGCGATATGCCGAAAGCCAAATAATTCCAGTCGGTTTCCAGGACAGGAGGGGGAGGACGTCCAATAGTGACGAAATGTAACGAGTTCAGACATGTACAGACATGCAGAGGCAGGCACAGACTCGCACAGACTTGTAGAGACTCTCACAGACTTGCAGGGACAGGCACAGACTTGCAAAGACTTGCAGAGACTTCCAAAGATCTGAAAAGACCTGCATAGACTTGCAGAGACCTGAAAAAACGTGAAAAGACCTGAAAAGACCTGTAAAGACCTGCACAGACTAGCAAAGACTTGCATACACCTGAAAAGACCTGAACAGACTTGCAAAGACTTGCAGAGACTTCCAAAGATCTGAAAAGACTTGCAGAGACCTGAAAAGACATGAAAAGTCTTGCAGAGACACTCACAGACTTGCAGAGACCTGCACAGACCTGCTCGGAATGGATCTATTCCCTGCACAGATCGTAATGCAATAAACTTGGCCATAATTTCGGGCCATCAGTCCACAATATTAGGCCATTAGCCAATGGATTGGTTTGGAACTCGATTAGGAGCGATTCCCCCCCGAATCAGGCATGATTATCTAATGACCAGGCCGGCCCTTGTGGTGGTGGTGGTGATGGTGGTGGTGCATATTGAATATATAATGCACGGATGATAGATTCGGGCCGGGCATCCTGTCAACTGCAAGCTGTTTGTCCCGCCAGGACAAAGGTCCTTTTGTCCCGATTGTTCGGACAGCCGGAGTCAATCAACGGACAAAAGTCGATTTCGCATTTCACATTTCACATTTCGCATTTTGCATTTTGTCGTTTGCATTTGCCATTCGAATGGAATACCACTCGCCGCCCTCTCGACTCTGACCTCTGAACTCGGCATTCGCATTCGGGATTCGCATTTATCCATATATGCATGCCTGTACAGTACGTGGCATATGTATAAGTTCATAAGCCGCTCGCCCAATCAACTATTGAACCGATGAACCGTGTACGTGCTGCCATGTCATTGTCCCATTGTTGTCCATTGTCCTTCGGAAAAGAGCTTGTTGCTTGCAGTTGGCTGCCCGGGTCACCGATTCCCCAGATTCTAACCATTTCAGGCGCCTCTTTCGGTCAAGGTTCAAGGGTTCATATTTGGAGATTATTCTGTTAATTCCCTATTTATGAGATATTCTAGGGGAAGTCTCTGAAAAAACTCTATTTAGTTTTCTTAGGGGAGCTGCCACATGATGTACGGCTGGGATTTGCTTTTTATTGTCTAATCTTTAGAGTTTTGGTTGGTTTTTACTTTTTTTTTGATAGATATTCTCCAAAAAAGTCCTTAAAACAACTCCCTAACAAGCGCTGCCACATGATGTACGGCTGACAAACTCCAAGAAACAAGACTTTAACTTTCGCTTAGCTTAAAGCTTAACTATTTGGCTAAAGAAGCCATTCAAGGGGCGGGGCGGTGGTGGAAAAATGTTGACGGTATCATAAAATCGCGCCTCGTAGAACAATGGCGACAACGTCAAAAGCCAGGACAACAACAACAACAAGAACAAGAAGAAGAAGAAGAAATTTTATTACCCACAGCCGGCGGAAAGATGAAGGTCCTGCGCGAGCGAGAACTTTTGGGACAATTGAATTGAAAACGCATAAAGGTTTATGAGCGTGTAAGCCTTTTGCCTTTCCCTTTCGTTTAGAGGCTGGTGGTGCTGGTGGTGTGTCTTGGTTGTGGGTGTGTAACTACCTCCATCCACCATCCTCTAAGTGGGTGCTTGTGTGATGTTATAGGCGGCATTACGTTAACCTTTATGGCGGCAAGGAGAACAAATAAAAATCGACACCGAAATGGTGAAACTTTAATGCTTCCGATGGGAGATTAGAAGGCGGAGTGAGAGTGGGAGTGGAAGTGGGAGTGGGGGGAGTCTTTAATTAGCAGTCTCTAAGACAGTCTCTGAGACTAGGAAGGAAGACTAGGAAGGAAGACTAGGAAGGAAGACTAGGAAGGAAGACTAGGATGGAATACTAGGACAGAAGACTAGGAAGGTAGACTAGGAAGGAAGACTAGGAAGGAAGACTAGGAAGGAAGACTAGGAAGGAAGACTAGGAAGGTAGACTAGGAAGGTAGACTAGGAGGTAGACTAGGAAGGAAGACTAGGAAGGAAGACTAGGAAGGTAGACTAGGAAGGTAGACTAGGATGGAATACTAGGACAGAAGACTAGGAAGGTAGACTAGGAAGGAAGACTAGGAAGGAAGACTAGGATGGAATACTAGGACAGAAGACTAGGAAGGTAGACTAGGAAGGAAGACTAGGAAGGAAGACTAGGAAGGAAGACTAGGAAGGAAGACTAGGAGGTAGACTAGGAAGGAAGACTAGGATGGTAGACTAGGAAGGTAGACTAGGAAGGTAGACTAGGAAGGTAGACTAGGAAGGAAGACTAGGAAGGAAGACTAGGAAGGAAGACTAGGAAGGTAGACTAGGAAAGAAGACTGGAAGGTAGACTAGGAAGGTAGACTAGGAAGGAAGACTAGGAGGTAGACTAGGAAGGTAGACTAGGAAGGAAGACTAGGAAGGTAGACTAGGAAGGAAGACTGGAATGTAGACTAGGAAGGTAGACTAGGAAGGTAGACTAGGAAGGTAGACTAGGAAGGAAGACTAGGAAGGTAGACTAGGAAGGAAGACTAGGAAGGTAGA
Source organism: Drosophila monieri (assembly GCA_035047585.1). Lineage (NCBI taxonomy): Eukaryota > Metazoa > Arthropoda > Insecta > Diptera > Drosophilidae > Drosophila > Drosophila monieri. Next base: position 3,302,443 of record JAWNPJ010000061.1, on the reverse strand, counting down.
CTAGGAAGGAAGACTAGGAGGTAGACTAGGAAGGAAGACTAGGAAGGTAGACTTGGAAGGTAGACTTGGAAGGTAGACTAGGACAGAAGACTAGGAAGGAAGACTAGGAAGGAAGACTAGGAAGGTAGACTAGGAAGGAAGACTAGGAGGTAGACTAGGACAGAAGACTAGGAAGGAAGACTAGGAAGGAAGACTAGGAAGGTAGACTAGGAAGGAAGACTAGGAGGTAGACTAGGAAGGAAGACTAGGAAGGTAGACTTGGAAGGTAGACTTGGAAGGTAGACTAGGACAGAAGACTAGGAAGGAAGACTAGGAAGGAAGACTAGGAGGTAGACTAGGACAGAAGACTAGGAAGGAAGACTAGGAGTTTCCTAATGTCCCTATCTACCAAGGCCCTTCAGAAAAGGATGACCTAGCAGAGGAGCCACCTCCCCAGTGGGCCTATGATGCCTTCTATTTGTGTTTTTATTGAAATTTATTGTTTGACTTACAAGAGTTTAAGTGACAGGCTGGCAGCGAGAAAGAGAGGGGGAGGAGAGGCGGACAGGACATTGTGGCATTTACATTTCGGGGGATAGTTAGGATCGATAGCATCAGAGATGAGGGGAGTAGGGAGAAAGGACTTTGGTCATAAATCACATTCGAAAGCCCCGGCATAAAAGTTGCAAATTAGGCTCAAATGTTGACACGGCGATTAATCAAAGTGCATGTGAGGAAGCGAAGGCGCAAATGCAGCAACTAATTCGATAAGAGGGCACTGGTTAGCAGGGCTTATTAGCGGACATGGAGAGGGAGGGGCAAGGGGGAGGACTATCCCTGGAAGGATGCCCATGAATCATTCATAAGCGCCGCTCACACTCCCATAGACTCTCATTTCCAGGGTTGATTAATGAGATGGAGTTGTGGCTCTGCCAGGGCCACTCCCCTCTCTCCCACTCGGGTCACGCACTATGACCCCAAGGAGGATGGCCAGGAGAGGCTCTGCAATCCTTTCTCTCAGTGTAATCAGTGGGAATTGCTTTCTAATCGAAAAAGTCACTGCCCGCCAAGGATAATGGCCGCTTTGGTCGAAAAAAAAAACTAAAAATCACCAAAGATAATCCCTTTGGAAGGCACTAGGGAGTGGCTGGAATGGAATGACCTCTCCCCCTTCCCCCTCCCCCTCTTGTCCTGGCCAAATTAAAAGTAAAAAGGTCATAAATTCCTTTCGGGACTGTGGGAATCCGATATGGCGAGGGAGGGGGGAGTCGCATGGCGTCGCATGAATGGCATAAATAATAAACCTGCCACATACCTCTTGCCACAAATACACACAGACACAGGCACACCCACACACACACCCACACCCACACACACACCCACACACACACACACACCCACACACTCTTAAACAGAATGCGAAAGCGTTTTGATGATTTCCAGCTGGTCCCTCGTGTCGTATGCGTAATATTTGTTTAATATTAACTCGCCGCACACCCCCACCGCCCTACATGCCACCAAAACACACCGATTGACCCACAATCTCCTCCCCCCAGTGTCCTGTCGGGAAGGACCTTCGGATCAATAAGTTGAATGTGTTGCCTTTGGAAAGTTTAAGATGCCAGCCGACCCGACGACGCTGGAAAGAACTGGTCGGAAAGGAGCCTTCCAGTCAGAAAGCTAAAGATCTGGAATTGTGGAAGAAGCTCTTGGAAGAGGCTCTTGGAGTGTCTCTTTCTGGCGAGACAAACTTTTAGGTTAGGAGAGTTGGTGGAGTGCGGGGGCAGCTCCCATTCCGGTTAGCCCGGAGAGTACCACCCAGAGATGAAATCTGCGGCAAATGGGGCACGTAGCGAGTAGATAACGGCGGCGCATAAAGAACTTCAAATGGAGATTGGGAGATACGAGCACGTTGCACAAGGAAATGGGGCATAGCCCCAGAGACCCAAGCACCCCAAGCCCCCCGACACCCCGCAACCCACCCACTTGCCACTACATAACTTTCACTAACCTTTGGCGGGGTTTCTTTTGCCAAGAGACCACATTACCGTTAGCAGGCTATAGTAACTGCACTTTCAGACAAGCACAGACAAGCATAGGCAAGCATAGACAAGCATAGGACAAGCACAGACACGCACACTCTCGAACTGACGAAAGTTGCTGAAGAAACGGAAGCGCCAAGGCGGCCATTTTGCTGTTTTCCGAGAACGGAGGCCAAGAGGGCGTGGCACTGGCACAACAGCCAGCTGGAGGAGAGAAAGGCGTCTGCCAAGGAATCCTATTTGTTGGCAATGAGTGAGGAGAGCAGAGCACTAGAGAGAGAGAGAGAGAGAGGGACTCTAAATGCTTTTTGTGGTGGAGGGGGATGGTGTGTGGGAGGGTGTAGGGGCTGGTTTATAGAGTATATTAGTACAGTTACTCCTGGAAGTACTAGATCCTTTCCTATAGACCTTCCCATAGAGATTTCAATCAGAGTCCTTGAACTAATGACACAATTTGTGGCACACTCCTGCCGGCTCTCCCCCTCTTGCCTGCCAAGCAGATTGCATTTTTTTCGGTTCACTTTTTGCCTGGCTGGGCGCCCCCCCTCCTTCTGTCGGGAATTGTTTTACGATGAATGGGAAAGTAAACAAACGTGTAAATGTCAGGCACACGCCCGGACAGCCAGGACATGGCCAGGACATCTCCGCACACATGCAGAGGCCAGTAGAAGCGCTTCGGGTACGCAGCAGGAAAGAAAACAATTTAACGGAGCGGCAGAGATAAACTTTTCCTCAAAAAGGCCTGGGGGCCCAACGGGAAGAATGCCTTGTGCGCCATTTTGTTAGTGTCTGGTCTCGGAACAAGGACTCATCTCTCTTCCGCTCTTCCTCTCTCTTCTCGTTCGCAGAGCCCGTCACCGAGGTCATCGGCGGACCAGAGCTGCACATCAACCGCGGATCCACCATCAACCTCACTTGCATCGTCAAGTTCGCCCCGGAGCCGCCACCCACCGTCACCTGGTCGCACAATCGAGAGGTAAGTCTGCTCCTCCTGCCATCCATCCTCCAAGGATCATAAAAAAAACACGCTCGAAATGCACATGGATGACGTCTCTGTCCCGACTCCTGTTTGGAATAATTTAATGCCAGCATGTCCTTGTTATGAGGAAGTGTTCATAAAAAATGTCCAAATAATTGCCTTTTACAAGGACTCGGTCTCACTTTTACGACAATTGGCATTTGGTCCTGCGATCGTGTCGGGACATGTCGGGAGGACACAGAGATGTCTTGGAGACTCTCGACCGGCCCAGGCTCCTGCCTATGAATGTGAAGGATAGCAGCTCTATCCCTTATCCTTTATATGCACTTCATCATTTATCATTTGTCCTTCATTCTTTATCCTCTATCTCTTATTCCTTATCCTTTATCCATTATGCTTATAATATTTCTTTTATCCTTTCTTTATCCTTTCTATTATCATTTATCCTTTATCCTTTATTTTTAATCGTTTATCCTTTATTAATTATTCGTTATCCTTATCTGTTATATTTCATTCTTTTTCTTTTCATCTCTATCCTCTATCTCTTATCCCTTATCCTTTATATGCACTTTATCACTTATCCACTATCCATTATAGTTTATAATTTCCCTTATCTTTTATCCTCTATCTCTTATCCGATATCCTGTATCCTTTATTTTTAATCTTTTATCCATTATGCTTTATCCTTATCTTTTATCTATTTTTTTTCCTTATCCTTTATTTATCCTTTATCCTTTATCCTTTATCCTCTATCCATTATATAATATCCCTTACCCTTTATCCTGTATCTTTTATATTTTATCCTCTATCCTTCTCTATCTCTTATCTCTTATCCTATATTTTTAATCTTTTATCCGTTATCCATTATTCTTTATCCTTATATTTTATATTTTATCTTTTTTTTTATATCTCCTATCTCTTATCTCTTATCCTTTATCTTTTACATACTTTACTTTCATTTATCATTTATCCTTATCCTTTATCCACTATAATTTGTAATATCCCCTATCCTTTATCGTTTATCCTTTATCCACAATCTCTTATCCCTTATCCTTTGTATTTAATATTTTATCCTTTATCCATTAAGCTTTATCTTTTATCCTTTTTGTTTTCTTCTTTGTCCTTTATCTCTTATCTCTTATCCTTTATCCTCTATACCTTATCCTTTATTCAAACAAAGAGAAGGGAATCCCTGGCAAGGTATCCTGGCCATTGCAGGACGAATGAACTCATTTGCTTTATGATTGCCCAGGACTCTTGTTTTTTTTTTTTTTTTTTTGTACTTTTCTGCCAAGAAACTTTGCTTTGCCAACCATGCCTGATGGCTCCTCTTTTTTTTCTGTCCTTCACTCTGTACATACGTATGGAGGTCCTGGGCAGGGGGCAAGGGGCAAGGGGCAGGAGTCTGTGGCCAAATAAGAAGACTAAGCCCGGCCACCCCGCCTTGACTAACAGGATGTCATTAATAAAAATTTAACTAACATGCCCGGCCACATCCCAGCAAGAGGCAGACCAGGACGGGACAGAAATGGCATCCATGCCCACAACAACCGAAATGTAACAATCCAACCTAAAAGGAGCCAACATCCATGGCCCCCCAAAAGTTGTGTCCTGGCACTAAGCTGTTTGTTTCCGCCCCCCCTAACGGTATCCCACCGTGGGTGTTATTCATTTCAGGTCATAAATTTCGATTCACCTCGCGGCGGTATATCATTAGTCACCGAGAAAGGTGTGCTGACCACCAGCCGGCTCCTGGTCCAGAAGGCCATCTCGCAGGACTCGGGACTCTACACATGCACCCCCTCCAACGCCAATCCGACCACGGTGCGCGTGCATATCGTCGATGGTGAGTAGCCCGGTATGCAAAACGCTTTGCCTTACCTAACTATGAGTGTTGTGTGTACAAAGGAGGGGGACAGGAGGGGGTATGGGTAACGGGGAGGCAGTTACTATGCACTGCAACAAAAATAGTTGCTAGGGAGTTTAAGTAATTCATTTAATTGGGGCTTGAAAATATTAATATTTGGGTTAAAAAATAAATAAAAAGAGAAAATTATAACAAATATTACTTAAATTACAAGTTGGGGCTTGTTTTTAAAAAATATATTATTTCTTTCAATAGTTTTTAGTTAAAAAATAAGAGTCGAACCTTGAACTATTTTTATTTAAAATTTATTATTTTTAGAACCTTGGAAGACTCTTTCAGTTGAGCCTTTTTGAACAAAAATATTTAATTCCTTCACTTTTAGTCAAGAGTGAAGAGCGGAGTCGAACCTCAAGCCTCAAAATATTTTTATTTAAAATTTATTTCTTTAAAACGTAGCTTTCTTACTTTCTTACTATTTATTTCTTTAAAAAAAAGTACAAATAGGGCTTAAACTTTAAATTAAATTCATTGATATTTTATTTTTTAAGAAAAGTGAAGCCTAAACTTATTTTTTAAAAAGAAAGATATATAGTTTTTGAGTTTTAGTTATTTTTTACGAAAGAATAACTATCCTAAACGGTTCACTTTTTATAAAAAAATATATATATTTCTTATTTTCTTTTTTAAAGAAGACTTGAACTTCCAATTATTTTCATTGAATATTAATGATTTTTTTTTTTTTAATTAAAGTTTAAACAAGTTGCCAGAAAACATATTCCCAAAAATTAGAAATAAATAGAAAAGTTTGAGGATCTTTTTTAATTTTTGAAGAAAAACAAATATTATTTCACTTAAATATATAATTTAAAAAATATTTTATTTAAAATATTAAAACCATATTTTCTGCTAGTGTATCAGCTTAGCCAAAGCGGCGGAGAGGGGCAAGGGAGTGGGCCGGGCGGGGATCGTTTTAGGGTGGCCCCGAACAGCAAGACAAATGTGCGGCGCCCAAAAGTCAACTAAGCTTGTTTGGCTTTATTTGACAGACGAGCGAGTCCAGTGATTGACGATAACTTTTTCTAAAAGCTCAGAGGGCAGCTGGGAGCTGGGTGGGGGTGGGGGAGAGAGGAGAGGGGAGTGGCGGGAGTGGGAGTGAAAGCGAGGAGGGGGCCTCTGACCAGCAATTAGCCGACAACTTTTCGCACATCTAGTTTTGAATTTAGAGTTGATTTAAAAGCTTTTATTCAAAGGATAAGATAGAGGAATAGAGGAATAAAGGAAAGGAGGTTTATTTCGAGACACTCTTGATTTTTATTGAAGTGCCAGGGGTTCCAGGGGGGGGGGGGGGGGGAGGGAGAAAAAAAGAAAGTATGAGAAAGTATGAATACTTTTGGGCTTTCAGAGAAGCTCTTGAGAGTGGAGCTTGGCCTGCCATTTGTTGGCTGGGTATTAGCCAATATCCTGAACACACACACACCCACAGGCACACACACAGGCACACACACAGGCACACACACACTCACTGGCAGAAGAGAAAGTCAAAGAAAATTAGTTGAGGAAAACTTTTGGCATCAACATTTGCGCAAGTTTTGACTCGTTTATGCCGCAGACGCCGCTCCGACTTGGGCTTCAGCTTCTGAATCAGGAGGATATATACGAGAATATATATTTTTTTTTTGCTCTGGGCCATCCGGGAGGGAGGGGGGAGGGGGTAGGGGTAGGGGTAGGGGTGGACCGACGTTCGCCGCTTCCGCTGAGGCCGGAAAAAAGCGCTTACAAAGCAAAAAGTTTAACAACTTGAGCGCAAATGACTTTGGCGTGTAAGCGGCACGCTACAACAAATACGCGCGCATGGAATTAGACTAAAATAGCAACAACAACAACAACAACAAGACATAGAACCCAAAAGTGTATCAGGGAGTGTCTAGGAAGGAGGAGCAGCACCAGCAGCAGCAGCGGCAGAGGCAACTTGTTAAGTGGAACAACTGCTGAAACTTAAGTAATTAACACAAGTTGTTTGCGCTCAGCGTTGCGGCCAAAAGCACCGCAGGGCAGGCAGGACAGGCAGGACTTGGAAGGAGTGCCTCGGAAGAAGGAAAAGGAGGAGGAGGAGGAGCCACTGCCAGCGGGACACTAGTAGTTTATTTAATAAAAATATCTCGCTGGCAACCGCTGCGGCATGAGCAGCCAAATTGAAATCGACACAAAGGCGTTCGAATGCCGCCAAATAAAGAGATCACCAGGCATCCCTAGGGGCAGAAGCGGAGGCGGAGGAGGAGGAGGTGGAGGAGGAGGAGGTCCTTTGAGCGACCAAGCATACCTAAGACGCCAAATGAGCTTTCAAATGAAGGGGAAACCGTGGCAGCCAAGGCCTTGGCTTTAGTTATTTTACTTCAAATACATCTCATTTAAGGTGGAATAGTGTCCTGGGAAGCTAATCCTTTCATTAAGGACTTTATTCATTTATTTATTTAAGCTTAAGCTTAAGTTTAAAACTAAAAAGGGACATCAGATTCCTTTATTTGTTTCTATTTTTATTTATTTTTGAGGCTTAGACATGCATGGACATGTGTAGATGCCAGGATATGGATTCTTCTCCTTCAAATAATCTGCAGGAAGTCTAAGGACTAAGGTTTACCTTTTTTGTTTCTATTTTTATTCATTTTAGAAGCATTAGTCCTTTGGAGTCCTTTTTTTTGGAGCAATTCAGTAATTATTAACTTAAGACATGCATGGACAAGCACAGACATGCACAAACATGCACAGTCGTACTATTCAAGCATACACTTGCACAGACATGCTTAGAAATTAGATTTCCTAGAAGGATACAAATATACCTTGGAATAGTATCCTGGGATGGAAATCCTGTTCTTAAAGGACCAAAACTGTAGGAATCTATATAGATTTTAGCTCTAGATTCCCTAATTTGTTTTTATTTTTTATTTTTTATATTTATTTTATAAAAAATACTATATTTTAGTTATAATTCTGGAATTAGTTTAATTTTTTTTTGTTGAAATTCAGTAATTATTAATTAAAGACAGGCAGAGTCAGGCACAAACTTGCACAGACATGCATGCACCGGCCTAAACATGCAAGGACATGCACTTCCTCAAAGCCCAACCGTTTCAGGCTCGCCAATCCGAAACCGAAAAGGCATCTGGACTCTGAAACAATAATCGGATGGGAAGTGCCTCGGACAGTGGCGAGGATGTGGATGTGGCGTGGAATCTAATATTCCGGCCAGCTTCTGGCTCTGGCTTCCACTTCCACTCTCACTCTCAGCATCAGTAGCTACTTCTCTCCTGCAGTCGGCAAGGAGCCTCCGCTGTTGCATTATTGAAATGGCTGGTGGAGCAAAAGCCGCTTATACTTATTCGCCCAGCTGGGCAGGACCTGTTTGGTGTTTCTATTTCTACTCCGGCCAGTCGAGGCGATCATTACACCTAGTCGGACAAAAGCCTGGCCAGAGGACATCAAAGTCATTTTCATTAATTGAACTGCCGTCTCGGGGCGAGTCCAAGTCCAAGTACAAGTCCAAGCTGAAGTCCGAGTCTGTGGCCACTCCACCACACACAATCCCATCCGCAATCCAATTAAGTGTCCTTTCTATGGCGCTTTTATCTGCAAGTGCTTGCTTTTTAAGGCACTCCAAGGAGCCCAGAGAGCAGGATCCCCCCGATCCCGGCCTGTCATAAGTGACACTGGGCCGTGACCATCGAGGACGATTCATTGTCTTTCGCAGGACACTCTCTCTCTCCGTTTAATTATGTCAAACCGTATTAACAGAGGACCAGCCCAGCCAGTAATTAGTGACGTCCGACTCTGCAGCAGGATACTGGCATGGAGGACTTGCTGCCACGTGCCTGCATATTCCCAAAAGAGTGGAGGAGAAGTAATCCCCACTTTTCGGAGGAGAGATATGTTATCCCAACACTGGACATCATAAACAATCCTGGCCCTGGTGACTGGGCGCTTTTTAGGGCCTTATTGGCAATGACAGACCCGACCCGGGCCGATAATCGGCATTCCGGTCGTGGAGCACCAGGCAGGCAGGTGTATTAGTAGTGCTGCCTGCCACCCCGCCACAGACACTTAAGTAACAGCTCATGATGGGCATCAACGAACTCGTAAAGGACGAACGATGCATGATAATTGAAGAGCCGAGCCAGTGCCAGGATACAAGTGGGAGCCAGCAGGCAGTAGCTCGACGACAGACTCCCGCGCATCTCATGCCCCAGAATTTATGGCTCCCTATCTGCCATCTGTGCCCCTCGCCACTCGCCAAGTAGTTGGCCAGTTTTTGAATGCCGCTCTTGTTTCCTTAGCCAGTCTTGGCGTTTTTATTGCCGGCAATTAAGTTAATAGGCAATAAAGCTTCTGGATTTGCCAGCCAGCCAGCCCGGCCACTGCCAGCCACTGCCATCTAGTTGGGAATGCAGATACAGATACATCGCGTAGATACAGATGCATACTAGTTCGTTATCCCCCTTTCCCATCCCAATCCATAGATCTGGAAGAGAAATCGTTGTTTTTAAAAATATTTAGTTCCAAATGAAGTGCGAGGGTTGTCTCTTCTGCAAAGTGGTTGGAAGTTTTGGTGGAAACTGGTTGACTTATGGGTCTTGGGTCATCAGGGTCTATTAGTGGGGAGTTCTAGAAACTACTTCCTAATAGACTAATAGATAGGAGTCTCTTATTTAATAATTTTTAAATGTTTCTAGGAAGGGTATCAGTAGAAAAACTTAAAACCTAACCTCAAAATGGTATTATTTAGGGTATTATGATGGAACCACTGGTTGACTTATAGGTCCTGGATCATCGGAGTCTACTATTTTATAGTTTTTCAATGTGTAGGGGATACTGGGGGTCCTGGAAACTACTTCCCAATAGAGTATTATAATGGTATTATGGTGAAACCCCTTCTTCAAGCGTTGTAATTCATTCCAACCGTACACTATGCAGCAGGGGAAACTGGTTGACTTAGAGGTCTTGGATCACAGAAGTCTATTATTTCATAATTTTCAATGTTTCTAGGAAGGGTTTCAGTAGAAAAAACTTAAAACCTAACCTTAAAATGGTATTATTTAGGGAATTATGAAACCTCCTCCCAGAACCATTCCAGCCGTACATTATGCAGCAGCGCCCCTAGGTAGAGCTTAGAGCTCAGCTGCGGGAGGTCCTTCGTGGGGAAATATATGATTTTTGTGCCTTTTCGCTGTTCGTACCGCTGTCGCCCCGACCCCTGAGGTCAACCTCTACTAACCTTGCTGTCCTTTTTTTGCGTTTCCTCCTCCGCTTCAGGTGAACATCCGGCGGCGATGCACCACGGCAACTCTGGGGCATTCCGACCGCCGGGCCTGGTCTCCCTGCTGCTCTTCATGTGCGGAGCGCCGCTGCTCATCCAGGCGGTCACCTACTGTAGGACCTTCGCCCAGGCCCTGGGAAGGGCCACGCCCCATCGCCAGAGAACCGCCCACCAGCCAAAGACCAACGGCAAGGACACGGACAAGCAACGAAGCAACGAGTCACGGAACAAGTCACTGGAACAGGAACAGGATGAGGATCAGGATGTGGAGCAGGAGCAGGAGCAGATGTCCTTGGGAGATGTCCAGGCGAGTACGTTAAGGGGCACATAGCTATGCGGTGGGGCGGGAACCGAAAGCGCTGACGAGTTGCCAACTGGAATCGCATACTAGGTTGATAGTTTCGGTCTCTGAACCCACAGCCCCCGTCCTGCCTCCTTCCCCTCCCTGCCCCCGTCCCCGCCCCCTCTATCCAGCAGTTGCACGCCCCGGGGCGTTGCAAGGTCCTCTTATCACTAAATTAAGTAGCCAAAGGAGCAGCCGGTGCCCACAGCCGGACACTTATCAGAATTTTTCAAAAAAAAACGAAGGATAGTTGATGCTAAAAAAAAAAAGGATCTGGAGGATCAGCTACCCAGCTATATAAGCTATTTTTTTTTTAAGTGTGAATTCTAGTTGCACATGCATTTGAGGCATGAAAAAAATAAAAAATAAAATTAAAAATAAAGAAACAGAAACACAACTCTCGCAGACACAAGCAGACTTTGTAAATACGAAAGACTATAGGGAAGGATCTATCGCGTACTCTCTCTTCCATCGCTAGCCGACCTACCAGAAGCCCCCATTTCGAGTGTAATAATCCATCCAACTATCCCTTGGTTACCTTTCAACTCTCGAGATACTTTCGACCCCCCCAGAGACACAAGCAGACATTGTCGAGTACCAGGTAAGGTTATAGGTGTCTAAAAATATGATATATGATACTTGCAGTTAGTTAGTTGCAAGGTGGAGGTGGCAGAGGAGGTAGAAGTGAATTTTTTTTTGTAACTAGGATAAGGTCAAGACTATAGTAAGAGTTAAGCGAAAGGACGAGCCAAGGACGAGTTGGAGTAGGACGGAACTTGTACATAAATTTAAGAAGAAAAATCAATGAATTTTTTTTTTTTCTTGCTCCATATATCAGATCAGAATAATCTCTACCCATATATTGGATGTATTTCGATGTGTTTAGAGCTAAGCGATACATACAGATACAAGATACAAGATACAAGCTACAAGATACAAGATACAAGATACAAGATATTATTGTTGTGTGTTTGAACAGAATCTTGACAGATATTGACAGAGAAAATAACCAACTATCCAGTACAGCATATTGCTAATTCGATCTCTCTCTCTCTCGCTCTATCTATCTATCTATCTCTCTCTCTCTCGACAGCCCTCTGACTGTCCCTCCCACACAGTCAAACAGTTAGTAATTGTATCTTTAAGTGTAATCAGAGTCAGATCCGCGATCCCACCCCAAAAAAAAGTAAAAAAGGGTCTAACCCTGTCCCTAGAGTCCCCTACCTACAGTCCCCTACTGGAGAAGGCTTAGATCCTTCAGTGTCCTGGTATCCGCTCAGCAGAATACACTGAGAAAATCAAATAAACATTATACTCTTCAAGCTAGACGTAATTCCATAAATATATATATGTACGGACATGGTACACTTAGCGAAATGCATAATGCATGCTGATCGAAGGTCGAGAGGTTATATTTTGTGAATGTGATTACGAATAGAAAAGGGAGAGTGTGTTTGTGGAAAGGGAGTTGAAAAGGAAGAAAAGGAAAGCATAAGACCAAAAAATTAATACAAAATAAAGGACATCAAGTCAACGAGTTGGATTGTGGCAGAGAGGCTATGGCAGGTTCTCCAAAAGAGACATCCTTAACTGTCAGATCTACGATCTAAAGTTAAAGTACCTATTTGTGAATCTTTCAGTTTCTTTTTTGATTTTGAAGACGAATTTGAAGCGCGTGTTTGAGTGTTTGAATCCAAATAGAAAATTGAATAAAATTCAATATTGAAACCAGAGGCACCCCCAACCGTATTCGAACTAAAGACGAAGCGGTCCATTTCAAAAATTCAAAAGCTATCTAAGTGTCAGATACAAAAGAAAAAAACCAAAAATAAAAAAAGATTAAGATAGAAAAACTGAGAAAAAAACGAAAAAAAAAGATAAAAACCATTTCTATGTATGTATAAAATAAGGTGAAAATAAAGTCCATGTTGCAGATGCTACACCTATGACTATATAGAGTATTGTAATTTAATGAAACCGATATAAATATGTAAATGATAAGCGATAATTGAAAATGTGTTGAACCTGTTATTAAGTTCCGTTGGACACACGTTGCATAATCATTTTCTTTCTATTTTCGTTGAATTTCATTGTCAGTTTTTCTTTTTTTTTTTCACATTTTCACATTTTCTCTTTCTCTTCTCTCTCTTTTTTTTAATGTTATTTTCCTGATAGAGTTAATTAAAGGAAAAAGTAAACAGAAAAAAAAGTGAAAAAAAGTAAAAAAAAAAACAAAAAAAAAAACATTTTTAAAGTAAATATGTTAAATACAATTTTAAGCATAAACAGTGGCGATAAATGCAAACAATTTTAATGTGGTTACATAAAAGGAAAAAAAAAAAAACAAAACAAAAAAAAAAAAATGAGACTCAATGAAAAATAAATGTACGTTGCTCCAATTGAAATGGAACACTTTGAAATATTAACAATTCATAATAAATATATTTACGAAAAGGGTTAAGCGAACAGAAACAGAAACAGAAACAGAAACAGAAACAGAGAAACCTACCATCAAGCGGAACAAGAACAAGAATTATGGATTAAATTGCATAAGATTTAAGAGAGAAATGTACGAAAAAAAGGTGTGCTTACTGTCACACAAACATGGTCACACTTGCAGACATGTACTGACATGCACACTCTCACACGAACACGGAACACGAACAGACACTCACTTTCAAGCAGCCCAAAAGAATGCAATTTGAACCAGAGACGAACTTGAACCCAAGACGAGCGATTCAAACCAAAAAAAAAACAAAAACCAAATATGAATTCAATAAAAGTGTAAAAGAAAAATAAAACTCAAAAACTGCATTTTTATTTCAACAATTGTCTTTGTCCAAGGCTACAGGCTTTTTCTGGCAATTGGGGGACTCCTTTCGGCATATTACTCCTTTGAGTCCTGGAAAAAAGTAAGAAATATTGGTTTAAAAGTTATCCTTTATTTTTTAACATTTATATCCAAAATTACAATAATTATACACAATTAATCACCACTATTCTTAATAATTTTTCATCATCCCACTATTATTATTTAATTTTTATTTTAAAAAATCATAACCCCACTTTTTTTTCCCATTTTTCCCCATCAAGCTTCAAATGTAGCCGCTTACGTAAGAGTATAAACACATCATTTATGCACACCCAACGTTTTTTCGGCCAGCTGTTGATGGAGTGCAATTAAAAGTACATGAGGTTCATGTTTGCCGGCTTTCTGCAACAACAAAATGATGTCAACTAGCCAATTAGGGCTCTGCAGCCCGGTCCAGGTGTTAAATTGCGACCAAATCGATTACTGGATTTCATCAAAGCGGAAAATAAAGTATGACACGCTGGGAAATTTATTTGCAGAATGAAGGTAAGCCTAAAGCGAGATTGCATTTCATTTAACGATATTCGATATACGATATCCCATTTACGAGATACTGTATACGAGGTACTATCTACGATATACTTTCTACAATATAACGATATACTACATACGATATACTATGTACGATGTACTGTCTACGAAATACTATCTACGATGTACTATCTACGATATACTATGTAATATAATATCTACCATATACTATCTACGATATACGTATACGATATACTATCTACGATATACTATATACTATTTACTATCTACGAGATACTATATACGAGATACTATCTACGATATACTTTCTGCGACATACTATCTACGAGATACTATCTACGATATCGATCTACTATCTACGAAAAGGACTACGGAAAAAAGACTACGGGTACTGGATATGTCCAACTAGCTTTTAAAAAGGAACTACGGTTTACCAGCTACGCTGACCTGCCTACAGCACAAGGGTCACGGGGTGCAGGCTACAGAAACAGGATACAAGCTTCAGGATCCGGGCTGCAAGCTGCAGGGAACGGATGCGGGCTATAGGATCCGGGCTACAGGAACCGGATACGGGCAACAGCATAGAAGCTACAGACTGCAGGAACCTGATACGGGCTTCTGGGGATCCAGGCTACAACGTGCTGGAACCGGATACGGGCTACAGGAACCGGTCTACGGGCTAAAGGAACCGGACAACGGCCTACAGGAACCGGCTACGGGCTACAGGAACCGGATACAGGCTGCAGGATCCGGCTACGGGCTACAGGAACCGGCTACGGGCTACAGGAACCGGGCTACGGGCTGCAGGATCCGGCTACGGGCTAAACGAACCGGGCTACGGGCTACAGGAACCGGATACGGGCTACAGGAACCAGGCTACGGGCTACAGGAACCGGGCTACGGGCTGCAGGATCCGGCTACGGGCTAGAGGAACCGGGCTTCGGGATACAGGAACCGGCTACGGGCTACAGGAACCGGATACGGGCTGCAGGATCCGGCTACGGGCTACAGGAACCGGATACGGGCTGCAGGATCCGGCTACGGGCTGCAGGATTCGGCTACGGGCTGCAGGAACCGAATACGGGCTACAGGAACCGCCTACGGGCTGCAGGAACCGGGCTACAGGCTACAGGAACCGGCTACGGGCTACAGGAACCGGGCTACGGGCTACAGGAACCGGATACAGGCTACAGGAACCGCCTACGGGCTGCAGGAACCGGGCTACGGGCTACAGGAACCGGGCTACGGGCTACAGGAACCGGCTACGGGCTACAGGAACCGCCTACGGGCTACAGGAACCCGGCTACGGACTACAGGAACCGGGCAACAGGCTACAGGAACCGGCTACGGGCTACAGGAAGCGGGCTACGGGCTGCAGGAACCGGGCTACAGGCTACAGGAACCGGCTACGGGCTACAGGAACCGGCTACGGGCTGCAGGAACCGGGCTACGGGCTACAGGAACCGCCTACGGGCTACAGGAACCGGGCTACAGGCTACAGGAACCGGCTACGGGCTACAGGAACCGGGCTACGGGCAACAGGAACCGCCTACGGGCTGCAGGAACCGGGCTACGGGCTGCAGGAACCGGGCTACGGGCTGCAGGAACCGGGCTACAGGCTACAGGAACCGGCTACGGGCTACAGGAACCGGGCTACGGGCTACAGGAACCGAATACGGGCTACAGAAACCGGATACAGGCTACAGGAACCGGGCTACGGCCTGCAGGATCCTGCTACGGGCTACAGGAACCGGGCTACGGGCTACAGGAACCGGCTACGGGCTACAGGAACCGCCTACGGGCTGCAGGAACCGGGCTACGGGCTGCAGGATCCGGATACAGGCTACAGGAACCGGGCTACGGCCTGCAGGATCCTGCTACGGGCTACAGGAACCGGGCTACGGGCTGCAGGATCCTGCTACGGGCTACAGGAACCGAATACGGGCTACAGAAACCGGATACAGGCTACAGGAACCGGGCTACGGCCTGCAGGATCCTGCTACGGGCTACAGGAACCGGGCTACGGGCTACAGGAACCGGCTACGGGCTACAGGAACCGCCTACGGGCTGCAGGAACCGGGCTACGGGCTGCAGGAACCGGGTTACGGGCTGCAGGAACCGGGCTACGGCCTACAGGAACCGCCTACGGGCTGCAGGAACCGGGCTACGGGCTACAGAAACCGGGCTACGGGCTACAGGAACCGAATACAGGCTACAGGAACCGGATACAGGCTACAGGAACCGGATACAGGCTACGGGAACCGGGCTACGGCCTGCAGGATCCTGCTACGGGCTACAGGAACCGGGCTACGGGCTACAGGAACCGGCTACGGGCTACAGGAACCGGATACAGGCTACAGGAACCGGGCTACGGGCTACAGGAACCGGCTACGGGCTACAGGAAGCGGGCTACGGGCTGCAGGAACCGGGCTAAGGCTACAGGAACCGGCTACGGGCTACAGGAACCGGATACAGGCTACAGGAACCGGGCTACGGGCTACAGGAACCGAATACGGGCTACAGGAACAGGATACGGGCTGCAGGATCCGGCTACGGGCTGCAGGATCCTGCTACGGGCTACAGGAACCGGGCTACGGGCTACAGGAACCGGCTACGGGCTACAGGAACCGGATACAGGCTACAGGAACCGGGCTACGGGCTACAGGAACCGGCTACGGGCTACAGGAAGCGGGCTACGGGCTGCAGGAACCGGGCTAAGGCTACAGGAACCGGCTACGGGCTACAGGAACCGGATACAGGCTACAGGAACCGGGCTACGGGCTACAGGAACCGAATACGGGCTACAGGAACAGGATACGGGCTGCAGGATCCGGCTACGGGCTGCAGGATCCTGCTACGGGCTACAGGAACCGGGCTACGGGCTACAGGAACCGGCTACGGGCTACAGGAACCGGATACAGGCTACAGGAACCGGGCTACGGGCTACAGGAACCGAATACGGGCTACAGGAACAGGATACGGGCTGCAGGATCCGGCTACGGGCTATAGGAACCGGCTACGGGCTACAGGAACCGGGCTACGGGCTACAGGAACCGGGCTACGGGCTACAGGAACCGGGCTACGGGCTGCAGGAACCGGGCTACGGGCTACAGGAACCGGCTATGGGCTACAGGAACCGGGCTACGGGCTGCAGGATCCGGCTACGGGCTACAGGAACCCGCTACGAATACAGGCTACAGGAACCGGGCTGCGGGCTACAGGAACCGGGCTACGGGCTACAGGAACCGGCTACGGGCTACAGGAACCGCCTACGGGCTACAGGAACCGGGCTACGGGCTACAGGAACCGGGCTACGGCCTGCAGGATCCTGCTACGGGCTACAGGAACCGGGCTACGGGCTGCAGGAACCGAATACGGGCTACAGGAACCGCCTACGGGCTGCAGGAACCGGGCTACGGGCTACAGAAACCGGGCTACGGGCTACAGGAACCGGATACAGGCTACAGGAACCGCCTACGGGCTACAGGAACCGGATACAGGCTACAGGAACCGGGCTACGGGCTACAGGAACCGGGCTACAGGCTACAGGAACCGGCTACGGGCTACAGGAACCGGGCTACGGGCTGCAGGATCCGGCTACGGGCTACAGGTTCCGGCTACGGGCTACAGGAACCGGGCTACGGCCTGCAGGATCCTGCTACGGGCTACAGGAACCGGGCTACGGGCTACAGGAACCGCCTACGGGCTACAGGAACCGGATACAGGCTACAGGAACCGGGCTACGGGCTACAGGAACCGGGCTACAGGCTACAGGAACCGGGCTACGGGCTACAGGAACCGGATACAGGCTACACGAACCGGGCTGCGGGCTACAGGAACCGGGCTACGGGCTGCAGGATCCGGCTACGGGCTACAGGAACCCGCTACGGGCTACAGGAACCGGATACAGGCTACAGGAACCGGGTTACGGGCTGCAGGAACCGGATACGGGCTACAGGAACCGGGTTACGGGCTGCAGGAACCGGGCTACGGGCTACAGGAACCGGATACAGGCTACAGGAACCGGATACAGGCTACAGGAACCGGGCTGCGGGCTACAGGAACCGGGCTACGGGCTGCAGGAACCGGATACGGGCTACAGGAACCGGGTTACGGGCTGCAGGAACCGGGCTACGGGCTACAGGAACCGGATACAGGCTACAGGAACCGGGCTGCGGGCTACAGGTACCGGGCTACGGGCTGCAGGATCCGGATACGGGCTACAGGAACCGGGCTACGGGCTACAGGAACCGGATACAGGAACCGGGCTACGGGCTGCAGGAACCGGATACAGGCTATAGGAACCGGGTTACGGGCTACAGGAACCGGCTACGGGCTGCAGGAACCGGATACGGGCTACAGGAACCGGGTTACGGGCTGCAGGAACCGGGCTACGGGCTACAGGAACCGGATACAGGCTACAGGAACCGGGCTACGGCCTGCAGGATCCTGCTACGGGCTACAGGAACCGGGCTACGGGCTGCAGGAACCGGGCTACGGGCTACAGAAACCGGGCTACGGCCTGCAGGAACCGCATACGGGCTGCAGGAGCCGGGCTACGGGCTGCAGGAACCGGCTACGGGCTACAGGAACCCGCTACGGGCTGCAGGAACCGGGCTACGGGCTGCAGGAACCGGGCTACGGGCTACAGGAACCGGGCTACGGCCTGCAGGATCCTGCTACGGGCTGCAGGAACCGGGCTACGGGCTACAGGAACCGGATACAGGCTACAGGAACCGGATACAGGCTACAGGAACCGCCTACGGGCTGCAGGAGCCGGGCTACGGGCTGCAGGAACCGGGTTACGGGCTACAGGAACCGGATACAGGCTACACGAACCGGGCTACGGGCTGCAGGATCCGGCTACGGGCTACAGGAACCGGATACAGGCTACAGGAACCGGGCTGCGGGCTACAGGAACCGGGCTACGGGCTGCAGGAACCGGATACGGGCTACAGGAACCGCCTACGGGCTGCAGGAGCCGGGCTACGGGCTGCAGGAACCGGGTTGCGGGCTACAGGAACCGGATACAGGCTACACGAACCGGGCTACGGGCTGCAGGATCGGGCTACGGGCTACAGGAACCGGATACAGGCTACAGGAACCGGGCTGCGGGCTACAGAAACCGGATACAGGCTACAGGAACCGCCTACGGGCTGCAGGAGCCGGGCTACGGGCTGCAGGAACCGGGTTACGGGCTACAGGAACCGGATACAGGCTACACGAACCGGGCTACGGGCTGCAGGATCCGGCTACGGGCTACAGGAACCGGATACAGGCTACAGGAACCGGGCTGCGGGCTACAGGAACCGGGCTACGGGCTGCAGGAACCGGATACGGGCTACAGGAAGCGGGTTACGGGCTACAGGAACCGGCTACGGGCTACAGGAACCGGATACAGGCTACAGGAACCGGGCTGCGGGCTACAGGATCCGGATACGGGCTACAGGAACCGGGCTACGGGCTACAGGAACCGGGTTACGGGCTGCAGGAACCGGGTTACGGGCTGCAGGAACCGGGCTACGGCCTACAGGATCCGGATACGGGCTACAGGAACCGGATACAGGCTACAGGAACCGGATACAGGCTACAGGAACCGGAACCGGGTTACGGGCTACAGGAACTGGGTTACGGGCTGCAGGAACCGGGTTACGGGCTGCAGGAACCGGGCTACGGCCTACAGGATCCGGCTACGGGCTACAGGAACCGGATACAGGCTACAGGAACCGGATACAGGCTACAGGAACCGGATACAGGCTACACGAACCGGGCTGCGGGCTACAGGAACCGGGTTACGGGCTGCAGGAACCGGGTTACGGGCTGCAGGATCCTGCTACGGGCTACAGGAACCGGGCTACGGGCTACAGAAACCGGATACAGGCTACAGGAACCGCCTACGGGCTGCAGGAGCCGGGCTACGGGCTGCAGGAACCGGGTTACGGGCTACAGGAACCGGATACAGGCTACACGAACCGGGCTACGGGCTGCAGGATCCGGCTACGGGCTACAGGAACCGGATACAGGCTACAGGAACCGGGCTGCGGGCTACAGGAACCGGGCTACGGGCTGCAGGAACCGGATACGGGCTACAGGAAGCGGGTTACGGGCTACAGGAACCGGCTACGGGCTACAGGAACCGCCTACGGGCTGCAGGAACCGGGCTACGGGCTACAGGAACCGGATACAGGCTACAGGAACCGGGCTGCGGGCTACAGGATCCGGATACGGGCTACAGGAACCGGGCTACGGGCTACAGGAACCGGCTACGGGCTGCAGGAACCGGGCTACGGGCTACAGGAACCGGATACAGGCTACAGGAACCGGGCTGCGGGCTACAGGAACCGGGCTACGGGCTGCAGGAACCGGATACGGGCTACAGGAAGCGGGTTACGGGCTACAGGAACCGGCTACGGGCTACAGGAACCGGATACAGGCTACAGGAACCGGGCTGCGGGCTACAGGATCCGGATACGGGCTACAGGAACCGGGCTACGGGCTACAGGAACCGGGTTACGGGCTGCAGGAACCGGGTTACGGGCTGCAGGAACCGGGCTACGGCCTACAGGATCCGGATACGGGCTACAGGAACCGGATACAGGCTACAGGAACCGGATACAGGCTACAGGAACCGGAACCGGGTTACGGGCTACAGGAACTGGGTTACGGGCTGCAGGAACCGGGTTACGGGCTGCAGGAACCGGGCTACGGCCTACAGGATCCGGCTACGGGCTACAGGAACCGGATACAGGCTACAGGAACCGGATACAGGCTACAGGAACCGGATACAGGCTACACGAACCGGGCTGCGGGCTACAGGAACCGGGTTACGGGCTGCAGGAACCGGGTTACGGGCTGCAGGAACCGGGCTACGGCCTACAGGATCCGGATACGGGCTACAGGAACCGGATACAGGCTACAGGAACCGGGCTGCGGGCTGCAGGATCCGGATACGGGCTGCAGGATCCTGCTACGGGCTACAGGAACCGGGCTACGGGCTACAGGAACCGGATACAGGCTACAGGAACCTGGCTGCGGGCTATAGGAACCGGGCTACGGGCTACAGGATCCGGATACGGGCTACAGGAACCGGGCTACGGGCTACAGGAACCGGGCTACGGGCTACAGGAACCGGATACAGGCTACAGGAACCGGATACGGGCTACAGGAACCGAGCTGCGGGATACAGGATCCGGATACGGGCTACAGGAACCGAGCTGCGGGATACAGGATCCGGATACGGGCTACAGGAACCGGATACGGGCTACAGGAACAGGGGCTGCAGGCTACAGGAACCGGGCTACGGCCTGCAGGATCCTGCTACGGGCTACAGGAACCGGGCTACGGGCTACAGGAACCGGATACAGGCTACAGGAACCTGGCTGCGGGCTATAGGAAGCGGGCTACGGGCTGCAGGAACCGGATACAGACTACAGGAACCGGGCTGCGGGCTACAGGAACCGGGCTACGGGCTGCAGGATCCGGATACGGGCTACAGGAACCGGGCTACGGGCTACAGGAACCGGGCTATGGGCTACAGGATCCGGATACGGGCTACAGGAACCGGGCTACGGGCTACAGAAACCGGGCTACGGGCTACAGGAACCGGGCTACGGCCTGCAGGATCCTGCTACGGGCTACAGGAACCGGGCTACGGGCTACAGGAACCGGCTACGGGCTACAGGAAGCGGGCTACGGGCTACAGGAACCGGATACGGGCTACAGGAACCGGATACGGGCTACAGGAACAGGGCTCCAGGCTACAGGAACCGGGCTACGGCCTGCAGGATCCTGCTACGGGGTGCAGGAACCGGCTACGGGCTACAGGAACCGGGCTGCGGGCAACAGGAACCGGGCTACGGGCTGCTGGAACCGGATACAGACTACAGGAACCGGGCTGCGGGCTACAGGAACCGGGCTACGGGCTGCAGGATCCGGATACGGGCTACAGGAACCGGGCTACGGGCTACAGGAACCGGGCTATGGGCTACAGGAACCGGATACAGGCTACAGGAGCCGCCTACGGGCTGCAGGAAGCGGGCTACGGGCTACAGGAACCGGATACAGGCTACAGGAACCGGATACAGGCTACAGGAACCGGATACAGGCTACACGAACCGGGCTGCGGGCTACAGGAACCGGGCTACGGGCTACAGGAACCGGATACAGGCTACAGGAACCGGGCTGCGGGCTGCAGGATCCGGATACGGGCTGCAGGATCCTGCTACGGGCTACAGGATCCGGCTACGGGCTACAGGAACCGGGCTACGGGCTGCAGGAACCGAATACGGGCTAAAGGAACCGGGCTACAGGAACCAGCTATGGGCTGCAGGATCCGGCTACGGGCTACAGGAACCGGGCTACGGGCTACAGGATCCGGATACGGGCTACAGGAACCGGGCTACGGGCTACAGGAACCGGGCTGCGGGCTACAGGAACCGGGCTACGGGCTACAGGAACCGGATACAGGCTACAGGAACCGGGCTGCGGGCTACAGGAACCGGGCTACGGGCTGCAGGATCCGGATACGGGCTGCAGGAACCGATTCCTGTAGCCTGTAGCCCGGTTCTTGTAGCCCGTAGCCCGGTTCCTGTAGCCTTAACCCGGTGCCTGTATCCAGTTCCTGTAGCCTGTATCCGGTTCCTGTAGTCCGTAGCCGGTTCCTGTAGCCCGTAGCAGGATCCTGCAGGCCGTAGCCCGGTTCCTGTAGCCTGTATCCGGTTCCTGTAGCCCGTAGCCCGGTTCCTGTAGCCCGTAGCCGGTTCCTGCGCCCCGTAGCAGGATCCTGCGGCCCCTAGCCCGGTTCCTGTAGCCCGTATCCGGTTCCTGTAGCCCGCAGCCCGGTTCCTGTAGCCTGTATCCGGTTCCCGTAGCCCGTATCCGGTTCCTGTAGCCCGTAGCCCGCTTCCTGTAGCCCGTAGCCGGTTCCTGTAGCCCGTATCCGGATTCTGTAGCCCGCAGCCCGGTTCCTGTAGCCTGTATCCGGTTCCTGTAGCCCATAGCCCGGTTCCTGTAGCCCGTAGCAGGATCCTGCAGGCCGCAGCCCGGTTCCTGTAGCCTGTATCCGGTTCCTGTAGCCCGTAACCCGGTTCCTGCAGCCCGTAGCCGGTTCCTGTAGCCCGTAGCCCGGTTCCTGTAGCCCGTATCCGGATCCTGTAGCCCGCAGCCCGGTTCCTGTAGCCTGTATCCGGTTCCTGTAGCCCGTAGCCCGGTTCCTGCAGCCCGTAGGCGGTTCCTGTAGCCCGTAGCCGGTTCCTGTAGCCCGTAACCCGCTTCCTGTAGCCCGTATCCGGTTCCTGCAGCCCGTAGCCCGGTTCCTGTAGCCCGCAGCCCGGTTCCTGTAGCCTGTATCCGGTTCCTGTAGCCCGTAGCCGGATCCTGCAGCCCGTAGCCCGGTTCGTGTAGCCTGTATCCGGTTCCTGTAGCCCGTAACCCGGTTCCTGCAGCCCGTAGCCCGGCTCCTGCAGCCCGTAGGCGGTTCCTGTAGCCTGTATCCGGTTTCTGTAGCCCGTAGCCCGGTTCCTGTAGCCCGTAGCAGGATCCTGCAGGCCGTAGCCCGGCTCCTGCAGCCCGTAGGCGGTTCCTGCAGGCCGTAGCCCGGTTTCTGTAGCCCGTAGCCCGGTTCCTGCAGCCCGTAGCCCGGTTCCTGTAGCCCGTAGCAGGATCCTGCAGGCCGTAGCCCGGTTCCTGTAGCCTGTATCCGGTTCCTGTAGCCCGTAGCCCGGTTCCTGCAGCCCGTAACCCGGTTCCTGTAGCCCGTATCCGGTTCCTGCAGCCCGTAGCCGGTTCCTGTAGCCCGTAACCCGGTTCCTGTAGCCTGTATCCGGTTCCTGTAGCCCGTAACCCGGTTCCTGCAGCCCGTAGCCCGGTTCCTGTAGCCCGTAGCCCGGTTCCTGTAGCCCGCAGCCCGGTTCCTGTAGCCTGTATCCGGTTCCTGTAGCCCGTAGCCGGATCCTGCAGCCCGTAGCCCGGTTCCTGTAGCCTGTATCCGGTTCCTGTAGCCCGTAGCCGGATCCTGCAGCCCGTAGCCCGGTTCCTGTAGCCCGCAGCCCGGTTCGTGTAGCCTGTATCCGGTTCCTGCAGCCCGTAGCCCGGTTCCTGTAGCCCGTAGCCCGGTTCCTGTAGCCCGCAGCCCGGTTCCTGTAGCCTGTATCCGGTTCCTGTAGCCCGTAGCCGGATCCTGCAGCCCGTAGCCCGGTTCCTGTAGCCTGTATCCGGTTCCTGTAGCCCGTAGCCGGATCCTGTAGGCCGTAGCCCGGTTCGTGTAGCCTGTATCCGGTTCCTGTAGCCCGCAGCCCGGTTCGTGTAGCCTGTATCCGGTTCCTGTAGCCTGTATCCGGTTCCTGTAGCCCGCAGCCGGATCCTGCAGCCCGTAGCCCGGTTCCTGTAGCCCGCAGCCCGGTTCGTGTAGCCTGTATCCGGTTCCTGTAGCCCGTAACCCGGTTCCTGCAGCCCGTAGGCGGTTCCTGCAGGCCGTAGCCCGGTTTCTGTAGCCCGTAGCCCGGTTCCTGCAGCCCGTAGCCCGGTTCCTGTAGCCCGTAGCAGGATCCTGCAGGCCGTAGCCCGGTTCCTGTAGCCTGTATCCGGTTCCTGTAGCCCGTAGCCCGGTTCCTGCAGCCCGTAACCCGGTTCCTGTAGCCCGTATCCGGTTCCTGCAGCCCGTAGCCGGTTCCTGTAGCCCGTAACCCGGTTCCTGTAGCCTGTATCCGGTTCCTGTAGCCCGTAACCCGGTTCCTGCAGCCCGTAGCCCGGTTCCTGTAGCCCGTAGCCCGGTTCCTGTAGCCCGCAGCCCGGTTCCTGTAGCCTGTATCCGGTTCCTGTAGCCCGTAGCCGGATCCTGCAGCCCGTAGCCCGGTTCCTGTAGCCTGTATCCGGTTCCTGTAGCCCGTAGCCGGATCCTGCAGCCCGTAGCCCGGTTCCTGTAGCCCGCAGCCCGGTTCGTGTAGCCTGTATCCGGTTCCTGTAGCCCGTAACCCGGTTCCTGCAGCCCGTAGCCCGGTTCCTGCAGCCCATAGCTGGTTCCTGTAGCCCGTAGCCGGTTCCTGTAGCCTGTAGCCCGGTTCCTGTAGCCCGTAGGCGGTTCCTGTAGCCCGTAGCCCGGTTCCTGCAGCCCGTAGCCGGTTCCTGTAGCCCGTAGCCGGTTCCTGTAGCCTGTAGCCCGGTTCCTGCAGCCCGTAGCCCGGTTCCTGCAGCCCGTAGCCCGGTTCCTGTAGCCCGTAGCCGGTTCCTGTAGCCTGTAGCCCGGTTCCTGTAGCCCGTAGCCCGGTTCCTGTAGCCTGTATCCGGTTCCTGTAGCCCGTAGCCGGATCCTGTAGGCCGTAGCCCGGTTCGTGTAGCCTGTATCCGGTTCCTGTAGCCCGCAGCCCGGTTCGTGTAGCCTGTATCCGGTTCCTGTAGCCTGTATCCGGTTCCTGTAGCCCGCAGCCGGATCCTGCAGCCCGTAGCCCGGTTCCTGTAGCCCGCAGCCCGGTTCGTGTAGCCTGTATCCGGTTCCTGTAGCCCGTAACCCGGTTCCTGCAGCCCGTAGCCCGGTTCCTGCAGCCCATAGCTGGTTCCTGTAGCCCGTAGCCGGTTCCTGTAGCCTGTAGCCCGGTTCCTGTAGCCCGTAGGCGGTTCCTGTAGCCCGTAGCCCGGTTCCTGCAGCCCGTAGCCGGTTCCTGTAGCCCGTAGCCGGTTCCTGTAGCCTGTAGCCCGGTTCCTGTAGCCCGTAGCCCGGTTCCTGTAGCCTGTATCCGGTTCCTGTAGCCCGTAGCCGGATCCTGTAGGCCGTAGCCCGGTTCGTGTAGCCTGTATCCGGTTCCTGTAGCCCGCAGCCCGGTTCGTGTAGCCTGTATCCGGTTCCTGTAGCCCGTAGCCGGTTCCTGTAGCCCGTAGCCCGGTTCCTGTAGCCCGCAGCCCGGTTCCTGTAGCCTGTATCCGGTTGCTGTAGCCCCGTAGCTGCAGCCCGTAACCCGGTTCCTGTAGCCCGTAGCCCGGTTCGTGTAGCCCGTATCGGGATCCTGTAGCCCGCAGCCCGGTTCCTGTAGCCCGTAGCCCGGTTCCTGCAGCCCGTAGCCCGGTTCCTGCAGCCCGTAGCGGGTTCCTGTAGCCCGTAGCCGGTTTCTGCAGCCCGTAGCCCGGCTCCTGCAGCCCGTAGGCGGTTCCTGCAGGCCGTAGCCCGGTTTCTGTAGCCCGTAGCCCGGTTCCTGCAGCCCGTAGCCCGGTTCCTGTAGCCCGTAGCAGGATCCTGCAGGCCGTAGCCCGGTTCCTGTAGCCTGTATCCGGATCCTGCAGCCCGTAGCCCGCTTCCTGTAGCCCGTAGCCGGTTCCTGTAGCCTGTAGCCCGGTTCCTGTAGCCCGTAGCCCGGTTCCTGTAGCCCGTAGGCGGTTCCTGTAGCCCGTAGCCCGGTTCCTGTAGCCCGCAGCCCGGTTCCTGTAGCCTGTATCCGGTTCCTGTAGCCCGTAGCCCGGTTTCTGTAGCCCGTAGCCCGGTTCCTGCAGCCCGTAACCCGGTTCCTGTAGCCCGTAGCCGGTTCCTGTAGCCCGTAGCCCGGTTCCTGTAGCCCGTAGCAGGATCCTGCAGGCCTAAGCCCGGTTCCTGTAGCCTGTATCCGGTTCCTGTAGCCTGTATCCGGTTCCTGTAGCCCGTAGCCCGGTTTCTGTAGCCCGTAGGCGGTTCCTGTAGGCCGTAGCCCGGTTCCTGCAGCCCGTAACCCGGTTCCTGCAGCCCGTAGCCCGGCTCCTGCAGCCCGTAGGCGGTTCCTGCAGCCCGTAACCCGGTTCCTGTAGCCTGTATCCGGTTCCTGTAGCCCGTAGCCCGGTTCCTGTAGCCCATAGCCGGTTCCTGTAGCCCGTAGCCCGGTTCCTGTAGCCCGTAGCCCGGTACCTGTAGCCTGTAGCCCGGTTCCTGTAGCCCGTAGCCCGGTTCCTGTAGCCTTAGCCCGGTTCCTGTAGCCCGTAGCCGGATCCTGCAGCCCGTAGCCCGGTTCCTGTAGCCCGTAGCCCGGTTCCTGTAGCCCGTAGCTGGTTCCTATAGCCCGTAGCCGGATCATGCAGCCCGTATCCTGTAGCCCGTATTCGGTTCCTTTAGCCCGGTTCCTGTAGCCTGTATCCGGTTCCTGTAGCCTGTATCCGGTTCCTGTAGCCCGTAGCCCGGTTCCTGCAGCCCGTAGGCGGTTCCTGTAGGCCGTAGCCCGGTTCCTGCAGCCCGTAACCCGGTTCCTGCAGCCCGTAGCCCGGTTTCTGCAGCCCGTAGGCGGTTCCTCTAGCCCGTAGCCGGTTCCTGTAGCCCGTAGCCCGGTTCCTGTAGCCCGTAGCAGGATCCTGCAGGCCGTAGCCCGGTTCCTGTAGCCTGTATCCGGTTCCTGTAGCTTGTATCCGGTTCCTGTAGCCCGTAGCAGGATCCTGCAAGCCGTAGCCCGGTTTCTGTAGCCCGTAGCCCGGTTCCTGCAGCCCGTAGCCCGGTTCCTGCAGCCCGTAGCCCGGTTCCTGTAGCCCGCAGCCCGGTTCCTGTAGCCTGTATCCGGTTCCTGTAGCCCGTAGCCGGATCCTGCAGCCCGTAGCCCGGTTCCTGTAGCCCGTAGCAGGATCCTGCAGGCCGTAGCCCGGTTCCTGTAGCCTGTATCCGGATCCTGCAGCCCGTAGCCCGCTTCCTGTAGCCCGTAGCCGGTTCCTGTAGCCTGTAGCCCGGTTCCTGTAGCCCGTAGCCCGGTTCCTGTAGCCCGTAGGCGGTTCCTGTAGCCCGTAGCCCGGTTCCTGTAGCCTGTATCCGGTTCCTGTAGCCTGTATCCGGTTCCTGTAGCCCGTAGCCCGGTTTCTGTAGCCCGTAGCCCGGTTCCTGCAGCCCGTAACCCGGTTCCTGTAGCCCGTAGCCGGTTCCTGTAGCCCGTAGCCCGGTTCCTGTAGCCCGTAGCAGGATCCTGCAGGCCGTAGCCCGGTTCCTGTAGCCTGTATCCGGTTCCTGTAGCCTGTATCCGGTTCCTGTAGCCCGTAGCCCGGTTTCTGTAGCCCGTAGGCGGTTCCTGTAGGCCGTAGCCCGGTTCCTGCAGCCCGTAACCCGGTTCCTGTAGCCTGTATCCGGTTCCTGTAGCCCGTAGCCGGTTCCTGTAGCCCGTAGCCCGGTTCCTGTAGCCCGTAGCAGGATCCTGCAGGCCGTAGCCCGGTTCCTGTAGCCTGTATCCGGTTCCTGTAGCCTGTATCCGGTTCCTGTAGCCCGTAGCCCGGTTCCTGTAGCCCATAGCCGGTTCCTGTAGCCCGTAGCCCGGTTCCTGTAGCCCGTAGCCCGGTTCCTGTAGCCTGTAGCCCGGTTCCTGTAGCCCGTAGCCCGGTTCCTGTAGCCTTAGCCCGGTTCCTGTAGCCCGTAGCCGGATCCTGCAGCCCGTAGCCCGGTTCCTGTAGCCCGTAGACGGTTCCTATAGCCCGTAGCCGGATCATGCAGCCCGTATCCTGTAGCCCGTATTCGGTTCCTGTAGCCCGGTTCCTGTAGCCTGTATCCGGTTCCTGTAGCCCGTAGCCCGGTTCCTGCAGCCCGTAGGCGGTTCCTGTAGGCCGTAGCCCGGTTCCTGCAGCCCGTAACCCGGTTCCTGCAGCCCGTAGGCGGTTCCTGTAGCCCGTAGCCGGTTCCTGTAGCCCGTAGCCCGGTTCCTGTAGCCCGTAGCAGGATCCTGCAGGCCGTAGCCCAGTTCCTGTAGCCTGTATCCGGTTCCTGTAGCCTGTATCCGGTTCCTGTAGCCCGTAGCAGGATCCTGCAAGCCGTAGCCCGGTTTCTGTAGCCCGTAGCCCGGTTCCTGCAGCCCGTAGCCCGGTTCCTGTAGCCCGTAGCCCGGTTCCTGCAGCCCGTAACCCGGTTCCTGTAGCCCGTATCCGGTTCCTGCAGCCCGTAGCCCGGTTTCTGTAGCCCGTAGCCTGGTTCCTGTAGCCTGTATCCGGTTCCTGTAGCCCGTAGCGGGTTCCTGTAGCCCGTAGCCGGATCCTGCAGCCCGTAGCCCGGTTCCTGTAGCCCGTAGCCTGGTTCCTGTAGCCCGTATCCGGTTCCTGTAGCCCGTAGCCGGTTCCTGTAGTCTGTATCCGGTTCCTGTAGCCCGTAGCCCGGTTTCTGTAGCCCGTAGCCTGGTTCCTGTAGCCCGTATCCGGTTCCTGTAGCCCGTAGCCGGTTCCTGCAGCCCGTAGCCCGGTTTCTGTAGCCCGTAGCCTGGTTCCTGTAGCCTGTATCCGGTTCCTGTAGCCCGTAGCGGGTTCCTGTAGCCCGTAGCCCGTAGCCGGATGTAGCCCGTAGCCTGGTTCCTGTAGCCCGTATCCGGTTCCTGTAGCCCGTAGCCGGTTCCTGTAGTCTGCATCCGGTTCCTGTAGCCCGTAGCCCGGTTTCTGTAGCCCGTAGCCTGGTTCCTGTAGCCCGTATCCGGTTCCTGTAGCCCGTAGCCGGTTCCTGCAGCCCGTAGCCGGATCCTGCAGCCCGTAGCCCGGTTCCTGTAGCCCGTAGCCGGTTCCTGTAGCCCGTAGCCCGGTTCGTTTAGCCCGTAGCCGGATCCTGCAGCCCGTAGCCGGATCCTGCAGCCCGTAGCCGGATCCTGCAGCCCGTAGCCCGGTTCCTGTAGCCCGTAGCCCGGTTTCTGTAGCCCGTAGCCCGGTTCCTGCAGCCCGTAGGCGGTTCCTGTAGGCCGTAGCCCGGTTCCTGCAGCCCGTAACCCGGTTCCTGTAGCCCGTAGCCGGAACCTGTAGCCCGTAGCCGGATCCTGCAGCCCGTAGCCCGGTTTCTGTAGCCCGTATCCGGGACTGTAGCCCGCAGCCCGGTTCCTGTAGCCTGTATCCGGTTCCTGTAGCCCGTAGCCGGATCCTGCAGCCCGTAGCCCGGTTCCTGTAGCCCGCAGCCCGGTTCGTGTAGCCTGTATCCGGTTCCTGTAGCCCGTAGCCGGTTCCTGTAGCCCGTAGCCCGGTTCCTGTAGCCCGCAGCCCGGTTCCTGTAGCCTGTATCCGGTTGCTGTAGCCCCGTAGCTGCAGCCCGTAACCCGGTTCCTGTAGCCCGTAGCCCGGTTCGTGTAGCCCGTATCGGGATCCTGTAGCCCGCAGCCCGGTTCCTGTAGCCCGTAGCCCGGTTCCTGCAGCCCGTAGCCCGGTTCCTGCAGCCCGTAGCGGGTTCCTGTAGCCCGTAGCGGGTTCCTGTAGCCCGTAGCCGGTTTCTGCAGCCCGTAGCCCGGCTCCTGCAGCCCGTAGGCGGTTCCTGCAGGCCGTAGCCCGGTTTCTGTAGCCCGTAGCCCGGTTCCTGCAGCCCGTAGCCCGGTTCCTGTAGCCCGTAGCAGGATCCTGCAGGCCGTAGCCCGGTTCCTGTAGCCTGTATCCGGATCCTGCAGCCCGTAGCCCGCTTCCTGTAGCCCGTAGCCGGTTCCTGTAGCCTGTAGCCCGGTTCCTGTAGCCCGTAGCCCGGTTCCTGTAGCCCGTAGGCGGTTCCTGTAGCCCGTAGCCCGGTTCCTGTAGCCCGCAGCCCGGTTCCTGTAGCCTGTATCCGGTTCCTGTAGCCCGTAGCCCGGTTTCTGTAGCCCGTAGCCCGGTTCCTGCAGCCCGTAACCCGGTTCCTGTAGCCCGTAGCCGGTTCCTGTAGCCCGTAGCCCGGTTCCTGTAGCCCGTAGCAGGATCCTGCAGGCCTAAGCCCGGTTCCTGTAGCCTGTATCCGGTTCCTGTAGCCTGTATCCGGTTCCTGTAGCCCGTAGCCCGGTTTCTGTAGCCCGTAGGCGGTTCCTGTAGGCCGTAGCCCGGTTCCTGCAGCCCGTAACCCGGTTCCTGCAGCCCGTAGCCCGGCTCCTGCAGCCCGTAGGCGGTTCCTGCAGCCCGTAACCCGGTTCCTGTAGCCTGTATCCGGTTCCTGTAGCCCGTAGCCCGGTTCCTGTAGCCCATAGCCGGTTCCTGTAGCCCGTAGCCCGGTTCCTGTAGCCCGTAGCCCGGTACCTGTAGCCTGTAGCCCGGTTCCTGTAGCCCGTAGCCCGGTTCCTGTAGCCTTAGCCCGGTTCCTGTAGCCCGTAGCCGGATCCTGCAGCCCGTAGCCCGGTTCCTGTAGCCCGTAGCCCGGTTCCTGTAGCCCGTAGCTGGTTCCTATAGCCCGTAGCCGGATCATGCAGCCCGTATCCTGTAGCCCGTATTCGGTTCCTGTAGCCCGGTTCCTGTAGCCTGTATCCGGTTCCTGTAGCCTGTATCCGGTTCCTGTAGCCCGTAGCCCGGTTCCTGCAGCCCGTAGGCGGTTCCTGTAGGCCGTAGCCCGGTTCCTGCAGCCCGTAACCCGGTTCCTGCAGCCCGTAGCCCGGTTTCTGCAGCCCGTAGGCGGTTCCTCTAGCCCGTAGCCGGTTCCTGTAGCCCGTAGCCCGGTTCCTGTAGCCCGTAGCAGGATCCTGCAGGCCGTAGCCCGGTTCCTGTAGCCTGTATCCGGATCCTGCAGCCCGTAGCCCGCTTCCTGTAGCCCGTAGCCGGTTCCTGTAGCCTGTAGCCCGGTTCCTGTAGCCCGTAGCCCGGTTCCTGTAGCCCGTAGGCGGTTCCTGTAGCCCGTAGCCCGGTTCCTGTAGCCTGTATCCGGTTCCTGTAGCCTGTATCCGGTTCCTGTAGCCCGTAGCCCGGTTTCTGTAGCCCGTAGCCCGGTTCCTGCAGCCCGTAACCCGGTTCCTGTAGCCCGTAGCCGGTTCCTGTAGCCCGCAGCCCGGTTCGTGTAGCCTGTATCCGGTTCCTGTAGCCCGTAACCCGGTTCCTGCAGCCCGTAGCCCGGTTCCTGCAGCCCATAGCTGGTTCCTGTAGCCCGTAGCCGGTTCCTGTAGCCTGTAGCCCGGTTCCTGTAGCCCGTAGGCGGTTCCTGTAGCCCGTAGCCCGGTTCCTGCAGCCCGTAGCCGGTTCCTGTAGCCCGTAGCCGGTTCCTGTAGCCTGTAGCCCGGTTCCTGCAGCCCGTAGCCCGGTTCCTGCAGCCCGTAGCCCGGTTCCTGTAGCCCGTAGCCGGTTCCTGTAGCCTGTAGCCCGGTTCCTGTAGCCCGTAGCCCGGTTCCTGTAGCCTGTATCCGGTTCCTGTAGCCCGTAGCCGGATCCTGTAGGCCGTAGCCCGGTTCGTGTAGCCTGTATCCGGTTCCTGTAGCCCGCAGCCCGGTTCGTGTAGCCTGTATCCGGTTCCTGTAGCCCGTAGCCGGTTCCTGTAGCCCGTAGCCCGGTTCCTGTAGCCCGCAGCCCGGTTCCTGTAGCCTGTATCCGGTTGCTGTAGCCCCGTAGCTGCAGCCCGTAACCCGGTTCCTGTAGCCCGTAGCCCGGTTCGTGTAGCCCGTATCGGGATCCTGTAGCCCGCAGCCCGGTTCCTGTAGCCCGTAGCCCGGTTCCTGCAGCCCGTAGCCCGGTTCCTGCAGCCCGTAGCGGGTTCCTGTAGCCCGTAGCCGGTTTCTGCAGCCCGTAGCCCGGCTCCTGCAGCCCGTAGGCGGTTCCTGCAGGCCGTAGCCCGGTTTCTGTAGCCCGTAGCCCGGTTCCTGCAGCCCGTAGCCCGGTTCCTGTAGCCCGTAGCAGGATCCTGCAGGCCGTAGCCCGGTTCCTGTAGCCTGTATCCGGATCCTGCAGCCCGTAGCCCGCTTCCTGTAGCCCGTAGCCGGTTCCTGTAGCCTGTAGCCCGGTTCCTGTAGCCCGTAGCCCGGTTCCTGTAGCCCGTAGGCGGTTCCTGTAGCCCGTAGCCCGGTTCCTGTAGCCCGCAGCCCGGTTCCTGTAGCCTGTATCCGGTTCCTGTAGCCCGTAGCCCGGTTTCTGTAGCCCGTAGCCCGGTTCCTGCAGCCCGTAACCCGGTTCCTGTAGCCCGTAGCCGGTTCCTGTAGCCCGTAGCCCGGTTCCTGTAGCCCGTAGCAGGATCCTGCAGGCCTAAGCCCGGTTCCTGTAGCCTGTATCCGGTTCCTGTAGCCTGTATCCGGTTCCTGTAGCCCGTAGCCCGGTTTCTGTAGCCCGTAGGCGGTTCCTGTAGGCCGTAGCCCGGTTCCTGCAGCCCGTAACCCGGTTCCTGCAGCCCGTAGCCCGGCTCCTGCAGCCCGTAGGCGGTTCCTGCAGCCCGTAACCCGGTTCCTGTAGCCTGTATCCGGTTCCTGTAGCCCGTAGCCCGGTTCCTGTAGCCCATAGCCGGTTCCTGTAGCCCGTAGCCCGGTTCCTGTAGCCCGTAGCCCGGTACCTGTAGCCTGTAGCCCGGTTCCTGTAGCCCGTAGCCCGGTTCCTGTAGCCTTAGCCCGGTTCCTGTAGCCCGTAGCCGGATCCTGCAGCCCGTAGCCCGGTTCCTGTAGCCCGTAGCCCGGTTCCTGTAGCCCGTAGCTGGTTCCTATAGCCCGTAGCCGGATCATGCAGCCCGTATCCTGTAGCCCGTATTCGGTTCCTTTAGCCCGGTTCCTGTAGCCTGTATCCGGTTCCTGTAGCCTGTATCCGGTTCCTGTAGCCCGTAGCCCGGTTCCTGCAGCCCGTAGGCGGTTCCTGTAGGCCGTAGCCCGGTTCCTGCAGCCCGTAACCCGGTTCCTGCAGCCCGTAGCCCGGTTTCTGCAGCCCGTAGGCGGTTCCTCTAGCCCGTAGCCGGTTCCTGTAGCCCGTAGCCCGGTTCCTGTAGCCCGTAGCAGGATCCTGCAGGCCGTAGCCCGGTTCCTGTAGCCTGTATCCGGTTCCTGTAGCTTGTATCCGGTTCCTGTAGCCCGTAGCAGGATCCTGCAAGCCGTAGCCCGGTTTCTGTAGCCCGTAGCCCGGTTCCTGCAGCCCGTAGCCCGGTTCCTGCAGCCCGTAGCCCGGTTCCTGTAGCCCGCAGCCCGGTTCCTGTAGCCTGTATCCGGTTCCTGTAGCCCGTAGCCGGATCCTGCAGCCCGTAGCCCGGTTCCTGTAGCCCGTAGCAGGATCCTGCAGGCCGTAGCCCGGTTCCTGTAGCCTGTATCCGGATCCTGCAGCCCGTAGCCCGCTTCCTGTAGCCCGTAGCCGGTTCCTGTAGCCTGTAGCCCGGTTCCTGTAGCCCGTAGCCCGGTTCCTGTAGCCCGTAGGCGGTTCCTGTAGCCCGTAGCCCGGTTCCTGTAGCCTGTATCCGGTTCCTGTAGCCTGTATCCGGTTCCTGTAGCCCGTAGCCCGGTTTCTGTAGCCCGTAGCCCGGTTCCTGCAGCCCGTAACCCGGTTCCTGTAGCCCGTAGCCGGTTCCTGTAGCCCGTAGCCCGGTTCCTGTAGCCCGTAGCAGGATCCTGCAGGCCGTAGCCCGGTTCCTGTAGCCTGTATCCGGTTCCTGTAGCCTGTATCCGGTTCCTGTAGCCCGTAGCCCGGTTTCTGTAGCCCGTAGGCGGTTCCTGTAGGCCGTAGCCCGGTTCCTGCAGCCCGTAACCCGGTTCCTGTAGCCTGTATCCGGTTCCTGTAGCCCGTAGCCGGTTCCTGTAGCCCGTAGCCCGGTTCCTGTAGCCCGTAGCAGGATCCTGCAGGCCGTAGCCCGGTTCCTGTAGCCTGTATCCGGTTCCTGTAGCCTGTATCCGGTTCCTGTAGCCCGTAGCCCGGTTCCTGTAGCCCATAGCCGGTTCCTGTAGCCCGTAGCCCGGTTCCTGTAGCCCGTAGCCCGGTTCCTGTAGCCTGTAGCCCGGTTCCTGTAGCCCGTAGCCCGGTTCCTGTAGCCTTAGCCCGGTTCCTGTAGCCCGTAGCCGGATCCTGCAGCCCGTAGCCCGGTTCCTGTAGCCCGTAGACGGTTCCTATAGCCCGTAGCCGGATCATGCAGCCCGTATCCTGTAGCCCGTATTCGGTTCCTGTAGCCCGGTTCCTGTAGCCTGTATCCGGTTCCTGTAGCCCGTAGCCGGATCCTGCAGCCCGTAGCCCGGTTCCTGTAGCCCGTAGCAGGATCCTGCAGGCCGTAGCCCGGTTCCTGTAGCCTGTATCCGGATCCTGCAGCCCGTAGCCCGCTTCCTGTAGCCCGTAGCCGGTTCCTGTAGCCTGTAGCCCGGTTCCTGTAGCCCGTAGCCCGGTTCCTGTAGCCCGTAGGCGGTTCCTGTAGCCCGTAGCCCGGTTCCTGTAGCCTGTATCCGGTTCCTGTAGCCTGTATCCGGTTCCTGTAGCCCGTAGCCCGGTTTCTGTAGCCCGTAGCCCGGTTCCTGCAGCCCGTAACCCGGTTCCTGTAGCCCGTAGCCGGTTCCTGTAGCCCGTAGCCCGGTTCCTGTAGCCCGTAGCAGGATCCTGCAGGCCGTAGCCCGGTTCCTGTAGCCTGTATCCGGTTCCTGTAGCCTGTATCCGGTTCCTGTAGCCCGTAGCCCGGTTTCTGTAGCCCGTAGGCGGTTCCTGTAGGCCGTAGCCCGGTTCCTGCAGCCCGTAACCCGGTTCCTGTAGCCTGTATCCGGTTCCTGTAGCCCGTAGCCGGTTCCTGTAGCCCGTAGCCCGGTTCCTGTAGCCCGTAGCAGGATCCTGCAGGCCGTAGCCCGGTTCCTGTAGCCTGTATCCGGTTCCTGTAGCCTGTATCCGGTTCCTGTAGCCCGTAGCCCGGTTCCTGTAGCCCATAGCCGGTTCCTGTAGCCCGTAGCCCGGTTCCTGTAGCCCGTAGCCCGGTTCCTGTAGCCTGTAGCCCGGTTCCTGTAGCCCGTAGCCCGGTTCCTGTAGCCTTAGCCCGGTTCCTGTAGCCCGTAGCCGGATCCTGCAGCCCGTAGCCCGGTTCCTGTAGCCCGTAGACGGTTCCTATAGCCCGTAGCCGGATCATGCAGCCCGTATCCTGTAGCCCGTATTCGGTTCCTGTAGCCCGGTTCCTGTAGCCTGTATCCGGTTCCTGTAGCCCGTAGCCCGGTTCCTGCAGCCCGTAGGCGGTTCCTGTAGGCCGTAGCCCGGTTCCTGCAGCCCGTAACCCGGTTCCTGCAGCCCGTAGGCGGTTCCTGTAGCCCGTAGCCGGTTCCTGTAGCCCGTAGCCCGGTTCCTGTAGCCCGTAGCAGGATCCTGCAGGCCGTAGCCCAGTTCCTGTAGCCTGTATCCGGTTCCTGTAGCCTGTATCCGGTTCCTGTAGCCCGTAGCAGGATCCTGCAAGCCGTAGCCCGGTTTCTGTAGCCCGTAGCCCGGTTCCTGCAGCCCGTAGCCCGGTTCCTGTAGCCCGTAGCCCGGTTCCTGCAGCCCGTAACCCGGTTCCTGTAGCCCGTATCCGGTTCCTGCAGCCCGTAGCCCGGTTTCTGTAGCCCGTAGCCTGGTTCCTGTAGCCTGTATCCGGTTCCTGTAGCCCGTAGCGGGTTCCTGTAGCCCGTAGCCGGATCCTGCAGCCCGTAGCCCGGTTCCTGTAGCCCGTAGCCTGGTTCCTGTAGCCCGTATCCGGTTCCTGTAGCCCGTAGCCGGTTCCTGTAGTCTGTATCCGGTTCCTGTAGCCCGTAGCCCGGTTTCTGTAGCCCGTAGCCTGGTTCCTGTAGCCCGTATCCGGTTCCTGTAGCCCGTAGCCGGTTCCTGCAGCCCGTAGCCCGGTTTCTGTAGCCCGTAGCCTGGTTCCTGTAGCCTGTATCCGGTTCCTGTAGCCCGTAGCGGGTTCCTGTAGCCCGTAGCCCGTAGCCGGATGTAGCCCGTAGCCTGGTTCCTGTAGCCCGTATCCGGTTCCTGTAGCCCGTAGCCGGTTCCTGTAGTCTGCATCCGGTTCCTGTAGCCCGTAGCCCGGTTTCTGTAGCCCGTAGCCTGGTTCCTGTAGCCCGTATCCGGTTCCTGTAGCCCGTAGCCGGTTCCTGCAGCCCGTAGCCGGATCCTGCAGCCCGTAGCCCGGTTCCTGTAGCCCGTAGCCGGTTCCTGTAGCCCGTAGCCCGGTTCGTTTAGCCCGTAGCCGGATCCTGCAGCCCGTAGCCGGATCCTGCAGCCCGTAGCCGGATCCTGCAGCCCGTAGCCCGGTTCCTGTAGCCCGTAGCCCGGTTTCTGTAGCCCGTAGCCCGGTTCCTGCAGCCCGTAGGCGGTTCCTGTAGGCCGTAGCCCGGTTCCTGCAGCCCGTAACCCGGTTCCTGTAGCCCGTAGCCGGAACCTGTAGCCCGTAGCCGGATCCTGCAGCCCGTAGCCCGGTTTCTGTAGCCCGTATCCGGGACTGTAGCCCGCAGCCCGGTTCCTGTAGCCTGTATCCGGTTCCTGTAGCCCGTAGCCGGATCCTGCAGCCCGTAGCCCGGTTCCTGTAGCCCGCAGCCCGGTTCGTGTAGCCTGTATCCGGTTCCTGTAGCCCGTAGCCGGTTCCTGTAGCCCGTAGCCCGGTTCCTGTAGCCCGCAGCCCGGTTCCTGTAGCCTGTATCCGGTTGCTGTAGCCCCGTAGCTGCAGCCCGTAACCCGGTTCCTGTAGCCCGTAGCCCGGTTCGTGTAGCCCGTAGCCCGGTTCCTGTAGCCCGTAGGCGGTTCCTGTAGCCCGTAGCCCGGTTCCTGTAGCCCGCAGCCCGGTTCCTGTAGCCTGTATCCGGTTCCTGTAGCCCGTAGCCCGGTTTCTGTAGCCCGTAGCCCGGTTCCTGCAGCCCGTAACCCGGTTCCTGCAGCCCGTAGGCGGTTCCTGCAGCCCGTAACCCGGTTCCTGTAGCCTGTATCCGGTTCCTGTAGCCCGTAGCCCGGTTCCTGTAGCCCATAGCCGGTTCCTGTAGCCCGTAGCCCGGTTCCTGTAGCCCGTAGCCCGGTACCTGTAGCCTGTAGCCCGGTTCCTGTAGCCCGTAGCCCGGTTCCTGTAGCCTTAGCCCGGTTCCTGTAGCCCGTAGCCGGATCCTGCAGCCCGTAGCCCGGTTCCTGTAGCCCGTAGCCCGGTTCCTGTAGCCCGTAGCTGGTTCCTATAGCCCGTAGCCGGATCATGCAGCCCGTATCCTGTAGCCCGTATTCGGTTCCTTTAGCCCGGTTCCTGTAGCCTGTATCCGGTTCCTGTAGCCTGTATCCGGTTCCTGTAGCCCGTAGCCCGGTTCCTGCAGCCCGTAGGCGGTTCCTGTAGGCCGTAGCCCGGTTCCTGCAGCCCGTAACCCGGTTCCTGCAGCCCGTAGCCCGGTTTCTGCAGCCCGTAGGCGGTTCCTCTAGCCCGTAGCCGGTTCCTGTAGCCCGTAGCCCGGTTCCTGTAGCCCGTAGCAGGATCCTGCAGGCCGTAGCCCGGTTCCTGTAGCCTGTATCCGGTTCCTGTAGCTTGTATCCGGTTCCTGTAGCCCGTAGCAGGATCCTGCAAGCCGTAGCCCGGTTTCTGTAGCCCGTAGCCCGGTTCCTGCAGCCCGTAGCCCGGTTCCTGCAGCCCGTAGCCCGGTTCCTGTAGCCCGCAGCCCGGTTCCTGTAGCCTGTATCCGGTTCCTGTAGCCCGTAGCCGGATCCTGCAGCCCGTAGCCCGGTTCCTGTAGCCCGTAGCAGGATCCTGCAGGCCGTAGCCCGGTTCCTGTAGCCTGTATCCGGATCCTGCAGCCCGTAGCCCGCTTCCTGTAGCCCGTAGCCGGTTCCTGTAGCCTGTAGCCCGGTTCCTGTAGCCCGTAGCCCGGTTCCTGTAGCCCGTAGGCGGTTCCTGTAGCCCGTAGCCCGGTTCCTGTAGCCTGTATCCGGTTCCTGTAGCCTGTATCCGGTTCCTGTAGCCCGTAGCCCGGTTTCTGTAGCCCGTAGCCCGGTTCCTGCAGCCCGTAACCCGGTTCCTGTAGCCCGTAGCCGGTTCCTGTAGCCCGTAGCCCGGTTCCTGTAGCCCGTAGCAGGATCCTGCAGGCCGTAGCCCGGTTCCTGTAGCCTGTATCCGGTTCCTGTAGCCTGTATCCGGTTCCTGTAGCCCGTAGCCCGGTTTCTGTAGCCCGTAGGCGGTTCCTGTAGGCCGTAGCCCGGTTCCTGCAGCCCGTAACCCGGTTCCTGTAGCCTGTATCCGGTTCCTGTAGCCCGTAGCCGGTTCCTGTAGCCCGTAGCCCGGTTCCTGTAGCCCGTAGCAGGATCCTGCAGGCCGTAGCCCGGTTCCTGTAGCCTGTATCCGGTTCCTGTAGCCTGTATCCGGTTCCTGTAGCCCGTAGCCCGGTTCCTGTAGCCCATAGCCGGTTCCTGTAGCCCGTAGCCCGGTTCCTGTAGCCCGTAGCCCGGTTCCTGTAGCCTGTAGCCCGGTTCCTGTAGCCCGTAGCCCGGTTCCTGTAGCCTTAGCCCGGTTCCTGTAGCCCGTAGCCGGATCCTGCAGCCCGTAGCCCGGTTCCTGTAGCCCGTAGACGGTTCCTATAGCCCGTAGCCGGATCATGCAGCCCGTATCCTGTAGCCCGTATTCGGTTCCTGTAGCCCGGTTCCTGTAGCCTGTATCCGGTTCCTGTAGCCCGTAGCCGGATCCTGCAGCCCGTAGCCCGGTTCCTGTAGCCCGTAGCAGGATCCTGCAGGCCGTAGCCCGGTTCCTGTAGCCTGTATCCGGATCCTGCAGCCCGTAGCCCGCTTCCTGTAGCCCGTAGCCGGTTCCTGTAGCCTGTAGCCCGGTTCCTGTAGCCCGTAGCCCGGTTCCTGTAGCCCGTAGGCGGTTCCTGTAGCCCGTAGCCCGGTTCCTGTAGCCTGTATCCGGTTCCTGTAGCCTGTATCCGGTTCCTGTAGCCCGTAGCCCGGTTTCTGTAGCCCGTAGCCCGGTTCCTGCAGCCCGTAACCCGGTTCCTGTAGCCCGTAGCCGGTTCCTGTAGCCCGTAGCCCGGTTCCTGTAGCCCGTAGCAGGATCCTGCAGGCCGTAGCCCGGTTCCTGTAGCCTGTATCCGGTTCCTGTAGCCTGTATCCGGTTCCTGTAGCCCGTAGCCCGGTTTCTGTAGCCCGTAGGCGGTTCCTGTAGGCCGTAGCCCGGTTCCTGCAGCCCGTAACCCGGTTCCTGTAGCCTGTATCCGGTTCCTGTAGCCCGTAGCCGGTTCCTGTAGCCCGTAGCCCGGTTCCTGTAGCCCGTAGCAGGATCCTGCAGGCCGTAGCCCGGTTCCTGTAGCCTGTATCCGGTTCCTGTAGCCTGTATCCGGTTCCTGTAGCCCGTAGCCCGGTTCCTGTAGCCCATAGCCGGTTCCTGTAGCCCGTAGCCCGGTTCCTGTAGCCCGTAGCCCGGTTCCTGTAGCCTGTAGCCCGGTTCCTGTAGCCCGTAGCCCGGTTCCTGTAGCCTTAGCCCGGTTCCTGTAGCCCGTAGCCGGATCCTGCAGCCCGTAGCCCGGTTCCTGTAGCCCGTAGACGGTTCCTATAGCCCGTAGCCGGATCATGCAGCCCGTATCCTGTAGCCCGTATTCGGTTCCTGTAGCCCGGTTCCTGTAGCCTGTATCCGGTTCCTGTAGCCCGTAGCCCGGTTCCTGCAGCCCGTAGGCGGTTCCTGTAGGCCGTAGCCCGGTTCCTGCAGCCCGTAACCCGGTTCCTGCAGCCCGTAGGCGGTTCCTGTAGCCCGTAGCCGGTTCCTGTAGCCCGTAGCCCGGTTCCTGTAGCCCGTAGCAGGATCCTGCAGGCCGTAGCCCAGTTCCTGTAGCCTGTATCCGGTTCCTGTAGCCTGTATCCGGTTCCTGTAGCCCGTAGCAGGATCCTGCAAGCCGTAGCCCGGTTTCTGTAGCCCGTAGCCCGGTTCCTGCAGCCCGTAGCCCGGTTCCTGTAGCCCGTAGCCCGGTTCCTGCAGCCCGTAACCCGGTTCCTGTAGCCCGTATCCGGTTCCTGCAGCCCGTAGCCCGGTTTCTGTAGCCCGTAGCCTGGTTCCTGTAGCCTGTATCCGGTTCCTGTAGCCCGTAGCGGGTTCCTGTAGCCCGTAGCCGGATCCTGCAGCCCGTAGCCCGGTTCCTGTAGCCCGTAGCCTGGTTCCTGTAGCCCGTATCCGGTTCCTGTAGCCCGTAGCCGGTTCCTGTAGTCTGTATCCGGTTCCTGTAGCCCGTAGCCCGGTTTCTGTAGCCCGTAGCCTGGTTCCTGTAGCCCGTATCCGGTTCCTGTAGCCCGTAGCCGGTTCCTGCAGCCCGTAGCCCGGTTTCTGTAGCCCGTAGCCTGGTTCCTGTAGCCTGTATCCGGTTCCTGTAGCCCGTAGCGGGTTCCTGTAGCCCGTAGCCCGTAGCCGGATGTAGCCCGTAGCCTGGTTCCTGTAGCCCGTATCCGGTTCCTGTAGCCCGTAGCCGGTTCCTGTAGTCTGCATCCGGTTCCTGTAGCCCGTAGCCCGGTTTCTGTAGCCCGTAGCCTGGTTCCTGTAGCCCGTATCCGGTTCCTGTAGCCCGTAGCCGGTTCCTGCAGCCCGTAGCCGGATCCTGCAGCCCGTAGCCCGGTTCCTGTAGCCCGTAGCCGGTTCCTGTAGCCCGTAGCCCGGTTCGTTTAGCCCGTAGCCGGATCCTGCAGCCCGTAGCCGGATCCTGCAGCCCGTAGCCGGATCCTGCAGCCCGTAGCCCGGTTCCTGTAGCCCGTAGCCCGGTTTCTGTAGCCCGTAGCCCGGTTCCTGCAGCCCGTAGGCGGTTCCTGTAGGCCGTAGCCCGGTTCCTGCAGCCCGTAACCCGGTTCCTGTAGCCCGTAGCCGGAACCTGTAGCCCGTAGCCGGATCCTGCAGCCCGTAGCCCGGTTTCTGTAGCCCGTATCCGGGACTGTAGCCCGCAGCCCGGTTCCTGTAGCCTGTATCCGGTTCCTGTAGCCCGTAGCCGGATCCTGCAGCCCGTAGCCCGGTTCCTGTAGCCCGCAGCCCGGTTCGTGTAGCCTGTATCCGGTTCCTGTAGCCCGTAGCCGGTTCCTGTAGCCCGTAGCCCGGTTCCTGTAGCCCGCAGCCCGGTTCCTGTAGCCTGTATCCGGTTGCTGTAGCCCCGTAGCTGCAGCCCGTAACCCGGTTCCTGTAGCCCGTAGCCCGGTTCGTGTAGCCCGTATCGGGATCCTGTAGCCCGCAGCCCGGTTCCTGTAGCCCGTAGCCCGGTTCCTGCAGCCCGTAGCCCGGTTCCTGCAGCCCGTAGCGGGTTCCTGTAGCCCGTAGCGGGTTCCTGTAGCCCGTAGCCGGTTTCTGCAGCCCGTAGCCCGGCTCCTGCAGCCCGTAGGCGGTTCCTGCAGGCCGTAGCCCGGTTTCTGTAGCCCGTAGCCCGGTTCCTGCAGCCCGTAGCCCGGTTCCTGTAGCCCGTAGCAGGATCCTGCAGGCCGTAGCCCGGTTCCTGTAGCCTGTATCCGGATCCTGCAGCCCGTAGCCCGCTTCCTGTAGCCCGTAGCCGGTTCCTGTAGCCTGTAGCCCGGTTCCTGTAGCCCGTAGCCCGGTTCCTGTAGCCCGTAGGCGGTTCCTGTAGCCCGTAGCCCGGTTCCTGTAGCCCGCAGCCCGGTTCCTGTAGCCTGTATCCGGTTCCTGTAGCCCGTAGCCCGGTTTCTGTAGCCCGTAGCCCGGTTCCTGCAGCCCGTAACCCGGTTCCTGTAGCCCGTAGCCGGTTCCTGTAGCCCGTAGCCCGGTTCCTGTAGCCCGTAGCAGGATCCTGCAGGCCTAAGCCCGGTTCCTGTAGCCTGTATCCGGTTCCTGTAGCCTGTATCCGGTTCCTGTAGCCCGTAGCCCGGTTTCTGTAGCCCGTAGGCGGTTCCTGTAGGCCGTAGCCCGGTTCCTGCAGCCCGTAACCCGGTTCCTGCAGCCCGTAGCCCGGCTCCTGCAGCCCGTAGGCGGTTCCTGCAGCCCGTAACCCGGTTCCTGTAGCCTGTATCCGGTTCCTGTAGCCCGTAGCCCGGTTCCTGTAGCCCATAGCCGGTTCCTGTAGCCCGTAGCCCGGTTCCTGTAGCCCGTAGCCCGGTACCTGTAGCCTGTAGCCCGGTTCCTGTAGCCCGTAGCCCGGTTCCTGTAGCCTTAGCCCGGTTCCTGTAGCCCGTAGCCGGATCCTGCAGCCCGTAGCCCGGTTCCTGTAGCCCGTAGCCCGGTTCCTGTAGCCCGTAGCTGGTTCCTATAGCCCGTAGCCGGATCATGCAGCCCGTATCCTGTAGCCCGTATTCGGTTCCTGTAGCCCGGTTCCTGTAGCCTGTATCCGGTTCCTGTAGCCTGTATCCGGTTCCTGTAGCCCGTAGCCCGGTTCCTGCAGCCCGTAGGCGGTTCCTGTAGGCCGTAGCCCGGTTCCTGCAGCCCGTAACCCGGTTCCTGCAGCCCGTAGCCCGGTTTCTGCAGCCCGTAGGCGGTTCCTCTAGCCCGTAGCCGGTTCCTGTAGCCCGTAGCCCGGTTCCTGTAGCCCGTAGCAGGATCCTGCAGGCCGTAGCCCGGTTCCTGTAGCCTGTATCCGGTTCCTGTAGCTTGTATCCGGTTCCTGTAGCCCGTAGCAGGATCCTGATAGCCGTAGCCCGGTTTCTGTAGCCCGTAGCCCGGTTCCTGCAGCCCGTAGCCCGGTTCCTGCAGCCCGTAGCCCGGTTCCTGTAGCCCGCAGCCCGGTTCCTGTAGCCTGTATCCGGTTCCTGTAGCCCGTAGCCGGATCCTGCAGCCCGTAGCCCGGTTCCTGTAGCCCGTAGCAGGATCCTGCAGGCCGTAGCCCGGTTCCTGTAGCCTGTATCCGGATCCTGCAGCCCGTAGCCCGCTTCCTGTAGCCCGTAGCCGGTTCCTGTAGCCTGTAGCCCGGTTCCTGTAGCCCGTAGCCCGGTTCCTGTAGCCCGTAGGCGGTTCCTGTAGCCCGTAGCCCGGTTCCTGTAGCCTGTATCCGGTTCCTGTAGCCTGTATCCGGTTCCTGTAGCCCGTAGCCCGGTTTCTGTAGCCCGTAGCCCGGTTCCTGCAGCCCGTAACCCGGTTCCTGTAGCCCGTAGCCGGTTCCTGTAGCCCGTAGCCCGGTTCCTGTAGCCCGTAGCAGGATCCTGCAGGCCGTAGCCCGGTTCCTGTAGCCTGTATCCGGTTCCTGTAGCCTGTATCCGGTTCCTGTAGCCCGTAGCCCGGTTTCTGTAGCCCGTAGGCGGTTCCTGTAGGCCGTAGCCCGGTTCCTGCAGCCCGTAACCCGGTTCCTGTAGCCTGTATCCGGTTCCTGTAGCCCGTAGCCGGTTCCTGTAGCCCGTAGCCCGGTTCCTGTAGCCCGTAGCAGGATCCTGCAGGCCGTAGCCCGGTTCCTGTAGCCTGTATCCGGTTCCTGTAGCCCGTAGCCCGGTTCCTGTAGCCCATAG
The DNA here is from genome assembly GCA_035047585.1 of Drosophila monieri. NCBI lineage: Eukaryota > Metazoa > Arthropoda > Insecta > Diptera > Drosophilidae > Drosophila > Drosophila monieri. Next base: position 3,258,645 of record JAWNPJ010000061.1, on the reverse strand, counting down.
CCGGTTCCTGTAGCCCGTAGCCCGGTTCCTGTAGCCCGTAGCCCGGTTCCTGTAGCCTGTAGCCCGGTTCCTGTAGCCCGTAGCCCGGTTCCTGTAGCCTTAGCCCGGTTCCTGTAGCCCGTAGCCGGATCCTGCAGCCCGTAGCCCGGTTCCTGTAGCCCGTAGACGGTTCCTATAGCCCGTAGCCGGATCATGCAGCCCGTATCCTGTAGCCCGTATTCGGTTCCTGTAGCCCGGTTCCTGTAGCCTGTATCCGGTTCCTGTAGCCCGTAGCCCGGTTCCTGCAGCCCGTAGGCGGTTCCTGTAGGCCGTAGCCCGGTTCCTGCAGCCCGTAACCCGGTTCCTGCAGCCCGTAGCCCGGTTCCTGCAGCCCGTAGGCGGTTCCTGTAGCCCGTAGCCGGTTCCTGTAGCCCGTAGCCCGGTTCCTGTAGCCCGTAGCAGGATCCTGCAGGCCGTAGCCCAGTTCCTGTAGCCTGTATCCGGTTCCTGTAGCCTGTATCCGGTTCCTGTAGCCCGTAGCAGGATCCTGCAAGCCGTAGCCCGGTTTCTGTAGCCCGTAGCCCGGTTCCTGCAGCCCGTAGCCCGGTTCCTGTAGCCCGTAGCCCGGTTCCTGCAGCCCGTAACCCGGTTCCTGTAGCCCGTATCCGGTTCCTGCAGCCCGTAGCCCGGTTCCTGTAGCCCACAGCCCGGTTCCTGTAGCCTGTATCCGGTTCCTGTAGCCCGTAGCGGGTTCCTGTAGCCCGTAGCCGGATCCTGCAGCCCGTAGCCCGGTTCCTGTAGCCCGTAGCCTGGTTCCTGTAGCCCGTATCCGGTTCCTGTAGCCCGTAGCCGGTTCCTGTAGTCTGTATCCGGTTCCTGTAGCCCGTAGCCCGGTTTCTGTAGCCCGTAGCCTGGTTCCTGTAGCCCGTATCCGGTTCCTGTAGCCCGTAGCCGGTTCCTGCAGCCCGTAGCCGGATCCTGCAGCCCGTAGCCCGGTTCCTGTAGCCCGTAGCCCGGTTCGTGTAGCCTGTATCCGGTTCCTGTAGCCCGTAGCCGGTTCCTGTAGCCCGTAGCCCGGTTCGTTTAGCCCGTAGCCGGATCCTGCAGCCCGTAGCCGGATCCTGCAGCCCGTAGCCGGATCCTGCAGCCCGTAGCCCGGTTCCTGTAGCCCGTAGCCCGTTTTCGGTAGCACGTAGCCCGGTTCCTGCAGCCCGTAGGCGGTTCCTGTAGGCCGTAGCCCGGTTCCTGCAGCCCGTAACCCGGTTCCTGTAGCCCGTAGCCGGAACCTGTAGCCCGTAGCCGGATCCTGCAGCCCGTAGCCCGGTTTCTGTAGCCCGTATCCGGGACTGTAGCCCGCAGCCCGGTTCCTGTAGCCTGTATCCGGTTCCTGTAGCCCGTAGCCGGATCCTGCAGCCCGTAGCCCGGTTCCTGTAGCCCGCAGCCCGGTTCGTGTAGCCTGTATCCGGTTCCTGTAGCCCGTAGCCGGTTCCTGTAGCCCGTAGCCCGGTTCCTGTAGCCCGCAGCCCGGTTCCTGTAGCCTGTATCCGGTTGCTGTAGCCCCGTAGCTGCAGCCCGTAACCCGGTTCCTGTAGCCCGTAGCCCGGTTCGTGTAGCCCGTATCGGGATCCTGTAGCCCGCAGCCCGGTTCCTGTAGCCCGTAGCCCGGTTTCTGTAGCCCGTAGCCCGGTTCCTGTAGCCTTAGCACGGTTCCTGTAGCCCGTAGCCCGGTTCCTGTAGCCCGTAACCCGGTTCCTGTAGCCCGTAGCCCGGTTCGTGTAGCCCGTATCGGGATCCTGTAGCCCGCAGCCCGGTTCCTGTAGCCCGTAGCCCGGTTTCTGTAGCCCGTAGCCCGGTTCCTGTAGCCTTAGCACGGTTCCTGTAGCCCGTATCCGGTTCCTGTAGCCCGTAGCCGGTTCGTGTAGCCTGTATCCGGTTCCTGTAGCCCGTAGCCGGTTCCTGTAGCCCGTAGCCCGGTTCCTGTAGTCCGTAGCCGGAACCTGTAGCCCGTAGCCGGATCCTGCAGCCCGTAGCCCGGTTCCTGTAGCCCGTTCCTGTAGCCTGTATCCGGTTCCTGTAGCCCGTAGCCCGGTTCCTGTAGCCCGTAGCCGGAACCTGTAGCCCGTAGCCGGATCCTGCAGCCCGTAGCCCGGTTCCTGTAGCCCGTAGCCGGTTCCAGTAGTCCGTAGCCCGGTTCCTGTAGCCCGTAGCCGGATCCTGCAGCCCGTAGCCCTTTAATACGTTTAAGCTACGTGGGTGGGTCTTAGGTCAGCTGCCGTATATCGTAGATCGTACGTAGACCGCAGATCGTAGGTCGTATATTGTAAGTCGTTGATAGTCGGCATTAGGTGGGACATTAAACGTATATCGTAAGCAGTATATCGTAAACGTAATGCGAATGAAAGCGATGAGATTGAATCTTTTTTTATAAAAAAATCATGCTTTTTTAATAAAGTTGCAAGGATAAAGGTGTTTGATAATTCATCTTCTTTGCGTTTCAGGCCTACGCTGAACCCCTGAAGTTGCCTTCGCCTGGAAATCTCAAGGACAAGGACAAGGTTAAGGACAAGATCCTTAGTTATTTAAAGGAAGTAGGATCTGGGAGGAACTAAAGGATGATACGTGATCTGGAAACCTTCCTGGATATCATCACCCTTGTTTTTTTATCTAATTTGTGGCAATAACTAATCTAAATTATAAAAATAAATAAAAAGTACCTAAAATATAAAATAATTTTGAAACCTTATTTAAAATTTTCGGATTTGGGTCTTGGGGATGTCAGTTGGCCTTTGGTCCGGGCAAGTGTTTAAAAAAAAAAAGGCAGAAAAGAACGTTAAATCGCGATGAATTGTTGCCGATTGGCAAACGCTTTGCTCGCAATCCGATTGTCCACTCCATTTTGATTTATTATAATTAATTTTTAATTTACTAGACGGCTCCGATTGCCCGGCTGGCCGTCTCTTTCTGAGGTTTGCGGCGGCTCTGTGCTGTGCGTCTCTCTGTTGCTGTCCCTTCAGTTGCATTGAAAATGTTATTTGATTTCATTTCGCAATGTCAGCTCTCAGTCGGCATTACATTTTTTTTTTTTGTATATTTTATTTCACTGCCACCGCCACTGCCCCTTTTGTCTTTCATTTATTTATTTAACTTCTTTTTGCCGCCCTTTTTTCATATCGCATTGTTTTTTGTGTGTTTAAATTAATTTACATAATGCATGGCACTTTTGAATCATGGATCATGGATGTGGACAGGAGGGCTGCCGGGCTGGAGGGCTGGAGGGCTGCCTGGCTCCTGCTTTCGATTCTCAATTCATAAAAAATCAATGTAAATGCAAATGGTCGTAAATTTCGCTACTGCCACGCCCCCTGTCTCGGCGTATTAACTTAATTAGTTGAGCGTTATTTCTTTAACGGCTCTCGCTCCGCGCTTCGCTATTTTTTTATTTGCGAATTTAATCGCCATTTTATTAAATGTTTTTATAATGAGAGCGAACCGGAGACTGCGCCTTTATGAAATATTAATAATAATATCCCAGATCAATGATTGGACATGGCCGATTGAAATCGTTGTCATTGTCCGACAGTTTTCATTAAGGGCCTTAACGGAAGCGAAGGCAAAAAGACTGGTTCTGGTTCTGGTCCTGGTCGTGGTCGTGGTCGTGGTCCTCATCCTGGTCATCCCAAACAACAATGTCGAGAGACATCGGATAATGTGGCTCGGCTGTGTGCAGCCTTTTGATTGCATTCCGCGCGCAATGAGAGCCATCTGATTGCACCCCAACCCCAGCGCCGGGCCCACTCCGGCGGAACTGGCAGATAAGTTAAGCCCGGATCGGAGATGGCGCCGTTTTTTTCTTTTTTTTTTCGGGGCTTCCGTCAAAAGACTCGTCATCCAAAAACTTAATTGCGGTCGCATCTGCGAGTGGCAAAGACACAACCGATTTCCTTTCTGCGTCCACCAGGAGCCACTCCAACAAGGACACCATGAATAGGTGGCCTTTTAAATCGGAATGATGATAAACTCTAGTTTCTGGGGATTAGGGATTCTTTTAATGCGAATTCCCTTCAAACAGCTGCTAGCCAGGACCTTTCACATCCTTCCAGCCTTGTTCATTTTTCATTGTTTTTTGTTTTTTTTTTATAAATTATTTACACTCGTTTAATTTTTCGCCTGCTCCTCGCCAGCCAAGTGTTTTAACAAATTTTACAACTTTTTAAGTGGAGCTACGGCCTAAGCGCACAGCCACCTGCCGCCCAAGCGCCCAACCGCCCAACCGCCCAACTGTCACCCCCTTTTTTTTGGACATTTGGCCTTGGCTTCTTGTGGCCTTCTATTTGCGAGCATATTTGTTGGCCATAAATTAACACGCCGCTCGCCTGCTTAATCTTTTTATGGTTCGACCAGGCCACGCCCTCCCTCCCCCCACTAAGGCCCATGGCCAGCCCCCAGACCCCTAAAATTTAATAATTTGCTCAACATTAACCACTTACCGGAATGTTGTTGTCCTTCGGAGAGCCTTGTTGTTGAGTCCTTGCTGTTGCTGCTGGTGTTGTTGTTGGTGTTGGTGTCACCGTTTCGTTTTTTCCCATCCTGTTGGCTGCTAATTATAAGGGGATTATTTGCTTATCCTTCGAGGTCGATGGTGGGCGGAGGGTGGAGGGCGGAGAGTCGTCTCGGGTCGCTGCTTGTCGGCCCAACAATTGTCGGCCTTTCCATTGTCCGCCTCAGCTGTAAATTAGCCGCCTCCTGGCTCCTGGCTCATGGCTCCTGGCTCCCTCCCTGCAAGCCACTCATGTCCGCCATAAATTCTCAATTAAAAGGTGTAATAAGCGTTTGTTCCGCTCCAGCTTTAGGAATAACATTTTCGGGGCTGCCGGTGTCCACTTGTCAGCATCTGCGACTTTGTAATGCAATTGCAATAAAACAAACTACAAAATGGCAGTCAGGAGGACGAAGGAGGACGAAGCAGCTCCCCAAGGACCAGACCGTGGGCCACAAAAGGCTAAAGATAATTAAATAAAAAATAAATGTTTAAACTAAAAAGCTTAAAGAATGAGGAACTAATAAGATCTTAATCTTAAGAAATTGTAAAAAAATATTAATAAGAATATTTTTCATAAAAAACTTAAAATAAAAATGATTTCCAGACTTTTTAAATCAAAACAAGTAAACTATGCATTATGGCCTAGTACTTTGGTAAAGTATCCTTTTGAAAATGTCCTTTTTTCAGCTAAATAATGCCTGGGCCACTGTGACCTGGCAATTAAAACCTGGAGTTCGAAGTTCACGGCGACTCGACTCACAAATTAAACACGAATTTAATGAAGTGTGCCCGAAAACACACTTCACACATGCGACTACGTGCAGCCATTAAACGGCCACCGCCGACATCCTGGCGCAGGACCTCCCACCTGGTCCAACCAACTGACCAATAGGCCCTCCTTCCTGGGTCAAAAGTCACGCGCCGTGGGGCCAAAAGGTCACTTAAACAAAATGAAATGAATAAATGCATGAGGCAAGCCACTCTACTTATGTTTCTGCTAGGTGGGTGGAGGGGGAGGAGTGGCCGGGGGTGAGAGGTCAGGCCGGAGGGCAGTGGCCCAACGAATGGCCAACTAAACGGTTTGTAATGGACGCCTTGGCTGCCAGGATTGAAACTTAATTGCAAAAATTTTAACAAACACTCGGAGCAATAACAATAATTTTAACTGACTGGAGGATGGTCAGTGCAGGGAGGGGGTGCAGAGGGGGGTGGAGCAGCAGGATGTAGGTCCTGTAGGGTGGAGAATAGCTGGATAAGTTGCCAGGAGGTAAGATTTATGCTCCACAGATTGAAATTAGAAACGCTTTTCCTGCCGCACCGAGTGTCCTTGCTGTGGGCAGTAAACAAAAGGTCCTTCCAACCCACTCCTCATTCCACCAGCAGAAGGACCTCTGGCCAGTTGTTGGCCATTAGTTGTTGCTGCTGTGTGGCTGCCTTGTGCCGCGGCGACAAGTGCACTTTATTAGCGCCTTTCCTTTCCCTTTCTCAGGGCCTTGGCCCTACTCCTTTCCCATATCCTTGTACCGTACGTGTGAGTACGTCCGGCAGCCTCTCCTTGCGAGCCATTTGGCAGAAATGCGTTCATTAAAGACACCCCCCCAAGCCCCTCCATTATGTATGTCAGGCTGGAAGGAGCAGCAGCGCAACCAGCGCTCCCTTTGCATTTAAGCCAAGTTGTTTGCTTATTTACTCAACTATTTACCCAACTATTTACTTGATTATTTACTTTTTGAATAGTAAATAGAGCATAAATAGCTTCCAACCTGCACTCTTTAATGCCCAACTAATGGCCCCAAATGAAGTGGACCCCGAAGCAGCCGCCCCAACGCCTTGACCTGCGCCATTTGTTCCCACCGCAGTCACGTCCCGGCTAAGCACTCATGTGTTGTGTCCTGCAACCTGCTCCTCGTCCACGTCCTCCATGTCCATCTCCATGTGCCTGTGGCGACATTTGCCGTGGCATTTATAAAATTGTGCATAATTTAAGCTCAGTTAAGAGGAGCAGTTGGGGAAGGCACAACCCGAAAGCAAATTCAAAGGCGCAGAGAGAAATAGGAAGACCGCATGAATGATGGCTCCTGTGGAGCTGGGAGCAAGGACTTCTGTGCAAGGACTCTGTACAGTCGTAGAGTGCGGGGCGCCGACACTGCAACTCGAAAAGCATAATGAAGGATAATGAGTTCTTGATTAGTACAAAGTGGAAAATTGTGTATTTTTGCCCTGTCGCGCAGTGCGTATAAGCATCACAAGGGGGGGGGGGGGGGGGGGAGGAGACTGGCCCACAAAACAGCCCCCCAGCCCGGCGCCAATTAACTGTAATTAGGGTCGCCCCACTTCTGCCTCCAGCGACCATCGCCCTCCAAGATCCCACCGAAGAAGCTCCGATTTCCGATTGAAGCTAGAACCTGACTGGATCACACTGCGTATACGTAATATTCATCCTACCAGGAGGAACGGGGGATGGCCAAGGCTCTGTTTTAAAGGAAGGATAAACAAGGATTCCAAACAGAAAAAGAAACACAAAAATAGTTTCCAATAAAATGGCGAAAAATCAACACAATTTTCAGCCGCACTTGCCATTTATGTCCTCAAGTTGTCCTTTTTTTTTTTTGTGGAATTTTTTAGCGGGTCTGGTCTGGTCTGGCTTTCAGTTGCAATGATTTTTTGATGGCTGATAGTTGTTGCTTAAATGCACTGAGAGAAAGACATGACAAAGCCAAAAACCTTGTAAAATATATAAGCTTTAGAGAACTATATCCTAAACTATATCCGATTAGAAATAGTTTTTTTATTAAAATACTCTTAGTACCTCAAGTTCTGGTTATCCTTTGAATAGATTCCATAAACCCTAATACTTTTTTTGTAGAAATTACTTTTCTTCACTCGATTTTTGTGCAACTTCCGCACTTGCATGCAAATCGACGATTAATCAAAATACCACTTTCCCTCAATTGTTGCTGGAAATGACATTTTTCGCGTTTCTCGCCGACTGAAATGACAAATTTGCACAATTGCCAGCCGAGCTGGGCTGGTCTGGGCCGGTCTGGGCCTCCACCCATGTCGATGGCAGTCAAATTGCAAAAGTTAATGGAAATGAGTGAGTGAGTGGCGCGTAGAGGGAAGCCGCAGCAAATACATTCAACAACTTGCACAGAAAACAAATAAAAAGGAATGGCTCGCCGAGGACAATAAGTGCAGGATAATGTATGGCAGGCGAAAGGATACAAAGGCATCAACAATTTGTAGGCTTCTCCCGATAATCTATGGGGCGGATGAGGGCCAGAAGGCATTACAATTGCATTTAATAATTATTTAAATCAATTTAGAGTTTTTATTTAATAAAGTTTAATTAATTAAGAGAGAAGGAGGAGGAGGGCCAATTTCAGAGCAAGGAGATGAAAATAAGAAATAATGAGTGAAACACTGCCAACAAGTACAAGTAGTTGGCCCAAATTTCTTGCCACTTTCGTTGCCATAAAAAGAGGCAGGCAGGCAGGCAAGCAGGCTGGCAGGCAGGCAGTACTGTTTCTGCTACTTCTGCTGGGTGCTCTGCTACTGCTCATTTTGACTTTTTAATAACATTAATTAAAAGTGTGCAAACTGAATGAACGCCCTGCTGGCGGACGAGGCGCCCAGCAAACAAAGGTAGCGGCTACGCGGAAGGCAAATGGCCCAAAAATGGAGTACAAAGCGAGTCAGAATAAGACCAGCCATGCACTGCCAGAAAATGTTGACAGCTACTGGCTGCTTTAGAGCCAAACATTGACCAGCCATTTCTCCGAGTGTAGTAGAGCCCTGCGAGGCCTTGGTCCAAAACTGAAGCAACCAAATATTAATGAATGGCCAAATAAAGCGACAAAAGCCACGCCCCGACTGCCAGCCACCCCCTCAGTGGAGGAGCGAGCGCAGCATAACCCTAACAGCCTGGCACGTCTTTCATGCCTTTCCCCCTCGGTTATATAACGGTATAAATTTCTAGTTAATTAATCACCTTTCGCTTTGTTTATGGCTAATTTAATTAATTTTATGTCTTTCATTGTTTCTTGCTCTCGCTGGCTCTTGCTGGGGCCAGCGGACCAGACCAGCGCCCCAAAAGCTGCGGATGCTCTAGAATTGAAATGGAATTGAAATCGGAATCGGAATTGGAATTGGAATTGGAATTGGGCAGAGCTGGGTTTCCGATTCGGAGATACCTTCGAGAGTCCCAGGCCAACGTCGAATAATTATTCATTAGCTGTCTGAAAGCCGAATCTGCACTTCCCAGTTGGACTTCCCAGATAGTCAGAGATGAGATGAGTTCGAGAGTCTTGGCTTTTCTTGTAACTAGTAACTGGGAATAAGTAACTAGTAACTAGAAAATAGAAACTAGTAACAAGAGTTCAGAAATGAAAAACTAGAATATTAGAAACTAGTAACTAGAAACTATAAACTAATAATAAGACACCTGTTACTTGCTTTTCTTGAAACTAACAACAAGTAAAAAGTTACTAGAAACTAGTAGAAGTAATCAAATAGTAGGAAGTAACTTTCAAATAGTAACTAGTAACTAGAATTTCGTAATAAGAAACTAGTAGCTAGGAAGTAACAACCAGGTACTAGTAACTTGCTCTTGAAACTAATAACTAGAAAATAGTAACAAGTAACTAGCAACTAATAACTAGTAAGAAGAAAACAGAAACTAATAACCAGATATTAATAACTTGCTTTACTTGAAACTAGTAACTAGCAACTAGTAAATAGTATCCAGTTACTAGTAAATACTATAAAAAGTAACTAGTAAATAGCAACTAGTAAATAGTATCTAGTTACTAGTAACTAAGAACAGAAAATAGAAACTAGAAAATAGATTGGAAAATATAAGAAAGATACACTAGAATAGAAAACTCTGTTGAATAGTAACTAGAAACAGGAAACTAGATACTGGCTTTTCTTGAAACTAATTATTAGGAAGTAACTAGTAACTAGTAACTAGTAGCTAGTAACAAGTAACTAGAAACTAGAAGCCAGATACTAGCAGCTGAAAACTACACACTCGTAAATAGTATCTAGAAAGTAAAAACTGGAGACTAAACCTAGTAACTTGCTTCTCTTCTGCTAAATGCTAAATAGTAACTATTAGCTAGAGGCTTGAGACTAGAATGAAACTAGTAGTAACTAGTAACTGGCACTTAGAAACTAGTAACTAGTAACTAGTAACTATAAAATAGTATCTTGTGAGTAATAAAAAGTAACTATAGTAGTAAGTAACAAGATGCCAGCAATTGAAATCTTCAAGTAGATGAGTTTACTTTCTCTTTTTCTCCAAGAGCCTCCTCCAGATATAGGCTGGTGGCACAACAAAGCTGCATATATATTATAATTTGCATATATCTGGCGGCGATTTAGTCCCCGGCCGTCAATATTGGACCCTTGGACCCGGCAGAGGACGGCACCTGCCATCCAAGAGTCAATGCCTGCTGTAGCGATGACTTGCACCTCGCCGGCAGCTTTCATCTCCGAGTGATGCCTCGCTTTTTGTTCGTAATCATACACGTATATGTTTGTAGTTTTTTTTCTTTCGGTTTAAAGCATAATATACAGTACAATGTATTAATAAATTAGTTATTTATTTTAAATATTTTTATACACGAGCTGCGAGCATGAAGAGGCACTTTTCATAGCGGGAGCCATGCTCGGCGTAGTTGGTGTCTTCTGTTTGCTTTCCGACTCCGACTCCGACTCCGACTCCGACTCCGATGACTCCGGCTCTGGTGGCTTCTTTGTTCTCTTCGCGCTACCCCCACCGCCCCACGGGCACCCCTCCTCACTCACTTTCTCTTTATGGCAACTGGCAGGGGCTGGAGCGGGGGCAGGGCAGGGCTCTGTGGAGTGTACGTAGGTATGGGGCATGTGGCATGTGGCATGGGATGGGATAATGGAATGAGGCAGCAATAAATAGATTCAAGCGGCGCTGATGAGGTCGATGCTATAGTTGGTGACTAACTAGTGGTGGTGACTAATGCTTGGCCTCCTCCTCCTCGCTGACCACGATCGGTTCGATCTGCTTCACCTCGGCGGGGGTCTCCTCCTCGTCCTCGGGCAGGACTCGCACCTCCACGCGATTGGACGAGCTCACCGACTGCTCCTCCCCATCCTCGTGCTCCTCGTCATCGCCGGCGGCATGATCCTCGGCATTTTCGCTGCCGTGCTCGTCGGAGCGGCTCTGGGCCTTGTGGTTCTGCGGCAGACCCTGCTGCTGGCTGGGCTGCTCGATGGCCGTGAGGATCGACTGGAGCAGGCCCTGGGAGAGGATCTCCTCGTGGTTGGATTCTCCGGCAACGGTTCCGGGGGCATTGTTCAGCGATCCGCCGAACTGCACCTGGAAGTTCTGGGTCGGCTGCTGGCCGGTCAGCTGGATGCTCTGCGACTTCTGGGCGGAGAGGACGTCCAAGCCGTCCAGGCCGGGGAGCTGCTGGGGATCGGTGCCGTCGGGCAGGGCGGCCACGGCGTTCTTCTGCGAGGCATAGCCGGTGTGATCGAAGTCGATGTCGTTGCCGGAGGGCGGGGGTCCGTAGCTGTCGGCCGGTCCGGTCACCAGTTGCTGGGTGTGCTGCTCGGCCACTGGAATGCTCTGGGCGATGGCGTTGTAGGCTCCTGCCGATGCGGCCGAAATGCTGCCGAACTGTTGCAGCTGCTGCTGCTGCTGGTACTGCTGCTGGTGGTGGACCTGTTGCTGCTGCTGCTGGTGCACCTGGTAGCCAGTGCTGCTCACCAGATTCGGCCCATGGCCGCAGTCGTGGATGATGATGGGCTGGGGCTGCTGTGGCTGCTGCTGGAGGGCCAGTTGGCTGAAGCGGGGCGCCTGCTGGGGCAGGGGCAGGCCCTGCGAGTGCACCTGACTGGCGCTGTAGCTGTTCTCGACATGGTGATGGTGCTGCTGCTGCTGGAAGAAAAGTGGTGGTGGCGGGGCGGCTGGCAGGTATTGCTGGCTAGGCGGTGGTGGAGGGGGTGGTCCCAGAGGACGCACATTGGCCACTGGCGGCGGCAGATACTGGGGCTCGGGCGGCGGCGGGGGGCCCGGTGGCCCGAACTGCTTCTGCTGGTGAACAAAGGCCGGGCCGGGCTGGGGGGCGGGCAGCTGTTGCTGCACAATCACCTGGGGCGGGGCCTGTTGCTGGGGCGGCGGTGGTGGTGGCTGGTAGAGGGCCTGGGGGGCGGGCAGGGGAGCGGCCGGTGGCCCCGGCAGAGCAATCTCATTGGCTGCGGGCGGAATGTAGGTGGCCGGCTGCTGGGCGGGCTTAACTCCGAACAGATCCAGGTGCTGCACGGTGGCGCCAATGGACTCCAGCAGGCCAGCGGGCACCGGGGGTCGGTAGGCCACTGGCTTGTTGGGCTGCCCGGCTCCGTGTTGGGGGAAGGGATGCGGGTTGCCGGAGGGCGGCGGGGGGCCGTACTGGATGTTCACATTCGACTGCGAGTTGGAGCTGGAGTGGGCGTGGCTGCTGCTGCTGCTGGTGAGAGCCGCAAACTGGGGTGGTGGTGGACCGTAGTTGCCGCCGGGAGGAGGAGGTGGCAGGTAGTTGCCACCCGGTGGTGGTGGCGGAGGGCCGTAGTTGCCACTGGGCGGCGGTGGTGGAGGACCCGAGTGGCCAATGGTCTGGTACTTCTGAGCATGCACCGAGCCAGGAGCGTAGGAGTCCGAGGGCGGCTTGGAGTACGTGTCGTCCAGGGAACCAATGGCGACCTGTTTCAAGTTATTCCGTTTAGTGTCTGGCAGCTGGGAGAAGAACCCGGGCATCCCCGCATCCCAACTCACCTGAAGGGCCTCCGTCTCGATGGAGTTCGATCCCGGTCCGGTGATCACCTGGCCGCCATCGCTGCCGGCCCCCTGCAGGGCCACTGCCACGAGCTGCTCGTCCGAGAGTCCGTCCACAATGCTGCCGCCGCTGCCCGAAGCTCCCAGCGAGCTGTACTGAGTTCCAAAGCCGACGCCGCCGTGTCCCTGGGCCACCTGGCTGTAGCCTCCCTGGGTCTCGATGTGGTTCTGCTCCACGTAGGCGCCCACCGGTGCTGGGATGGGCTTCCAGCCGTCGCAGGCCGTGTGGAAGGGCGCCTGGGAGCCGCTAACGCTGTGGGTGTGTCCGGAGGAGTCGATCTGGATCTGCACCTGCTTCACGGGTCCGGGTCCACTGGGTCCGGAGGGTCCAGAGAGTCCCGAGTGTCCACCGCCGCCGCTCAGGATAATGGTGGTGGCCGGTGGTGGGGGTCCTGGCAGAGCCACTGGCAGTGGTGGCGGCCCGTAGTTCGGTGGTGGAGCATCGTAGATCGGCTTGGGCGGCAGGTTGAGGGGTCCGGAGGCGGGTGGGCCGTACGAGGAGGCCGGCTGGTGGGCGGGCCGGAAGAGGGGGGCGGCATGGGGCGCCGGCAGGGACTGGGGCGGTGGTGGGGGTGGCCCGTACTGGGGCTTAGGGGGTCCGTACTGCGGCGCCGGGCGGTGGATGATCTTCTGCGGCGGCGGAGGTCCGTACTGGGGAGCTGGCTGGGGCGGAGGTCCGTACTGGGGAGCGGGCTTCGGTGGCGGGGGGCCGTACTGGGGCGCCGGCTGGGGAGGAGGCCCGTACTGGGGAGGCGGTCCGTACTGGGGAGCCGGCTTCGGGGGCGGGGGTCCGTACTGGGGCGCCGGCTTGTGCTGGATGTGGGGCGGTCCGTAGAAGGGCTTGGGCACTCCGAAGTGGGTCTTGATCTGCTCGTGCAGACCACCACCACCACCTCCGCCTCCGCCGCTCAGGAAGTTGAGCTTGGGCGGGCCGTACTTAATGGCCGGTGGTCCGTACTCCCGGAAGGGTATCTGCTGGGGCACTCCGTACTCCCGGTGGGGCAGGTGCTGCTGGGGCGGCGGGCCGTACTGGGGGGCGGGCCGGGGCGGTGGGCCATATGTGTCGAAGCCGGCCTCGCGGCGCTTCAGCTCCTTGCCGCTGAGGACCGCCTGGGCGGCACAGCAGCAGAGGGCCAGCAGAAGGGGAAGGCGTAGTGGGATCTGGAAGAGAGGGGCGGTTAGGACGCAGGATAGGCTGTAGGGATAAGGATAAGGGACAAGGAGTTGCACAAAAGCCGCCCTAGCATCAAGCATCGCCTTCAACACTTTATGGCCACTTTGAACACAAACTTGACTTGATTTCCTAAACCGACCTTCACTTTTAAGTTTCTGCATTATTTTTTTTTTTTTAATAAATACTTAATGAGGCTGGGGGGAGGGAGGGTGGTCTCTGGCCAACCACAACTGCCTCTACTATCTGTGAGATACTCGTATCAGTATCTGTATCTCGGGCTGTCAGGCCGCAACCCTTTCGTCGTCGTCCCATTTGTCAGCTGTCTGGGGGGCGACCTTTTTTTTTGGTCACCAGCCACTTGTCAGTCTGTCAGGCCTTGTCAGAGGCTACAGGTTAGAGGTTAGAGATCGGAGGTGGTGCTCGGCTCCCCCACTCTATGGGCCAGCGCTGTCAGGTGTCGTTTTCTGCGCTAATTTGCCAACCACCTGACCTCCTGACCTCCTGGCTCTCAACAATTACGTTAAAAAATATTTCAAAACTAAAAACAATTGAAATAGTTTAGATTTCTTGCAAGGCTACGGCCATAAAAATGAACTAATCTTTAGTAGAGATGGCTTTGCCTTTTGGCCAAGCAAGCCCCCCTCCAAATGGACCCATTTAAGGCCAAGATGGTCCAGAAAACAATGCCGTAACACGCTCTAATTAAAACATAGCCCAACTGGCTAGTCAGCGACTGTCATTACCACCAACTTTATGGCGGCAATCATCCCCATCATCATCAATAATTCAGCAGAGGCAGCCGCGTCTCGGATTTCGTGCCACAAACGAAGAAACGCAGAAATAAAAAACAAAAACCAAGAGTTGAAAGCCAAAAACAAAAATAAGCACAACGTTTAATTGGTTTTATGTTTAACAACAAAATGCTGCAACAGTTACAGTTCATTTTGGCCCAAAATTGTATCTGTATCTATAGTTGTATCTGTATCTGTAGCTGTAGCTGTATCTGTATCTCATGCTTTGTATTTCTATTCGTTCATCATCTTTTAAATTCCACGCACAACACGCGAATTAGCCGTGGTAAGAGGCGGTAATGCCAACAAGAGAGCCAAAAAAAAAATAAATAAAAAAACTAGATATTCGCGGATCAACCGCAAAAAATAAATAAAAAAAGGTGGCGAAGCTGGAATGCCCTAAAAAGTTATATAAGAAAGTGATTGGAGGAAAGTGACGCAAACGGAAAGTGAAGGTTTCTCGGGATGAGTAGAAATGATTTCATTTTTAAATTAAACCATCAACTATCTTACTTTTTTTTTCATTAAAAACTCTTTAAATTTTATCCTCAAGCTAATAATTATTTTTAAGGAAAGAGTATTTAGTGGCTAGTACTAACTAAACCCTCTCACTAAGCCTTACATGCTCTTAAGCCGTAATAGTACAAATTTTGAAAAGAATGAAACCACCATTGTCTCTCGAGTTGGCCAAAAAAAATAAAAAAATAAAATGAAACCATTGTACTAACTTGGTTATTATGTCATTCAGCCATCCCCCCTCCCACTCCCCCCTCTCCCCCCTTTCACGATTGCATAATGGCGGCAATCAGCAATCTTTGGAAATGGAAAAGTGCACCTCAATGGTCAGCGATGCGCATTGAATACCAGTTGCCGCCACAATGAGCCAAGTCGAGTCGAGTTGCCACAATGACCGCCGCCGGCAATGCCTAAATGTCATAAGCGGCCAAAAAAAAAGTGGCAGAAGAAGCTGAAGACGAAGCGGTTAAAAGAAGAAGAGACCCCAAAAGGTAACTTTCACTTTGGACCGTAGTGTAGTGTCTCTGGTGCTGGTGCTGGTTCGGGGGGGGAGTAGGTGTCACAAATGTTGGCAGTGAAATTATGCGCCGCGTTATGGAGATGGAGATACATTTTAAAAGAAATGGCAAACAATTAAAAGAGGTGATGCCCGAGGGCGGCGGTGGGAGGCGCCACCTCCACCATTGTCTGCCAGAAGCGTGTGAAGTGACCCGCATGTGGCCGCCACTAGCAACTCCTCCAACTTCCAACTTCCACTTTTTTTTCAGTGCACTTGAAATAGTATTTTTTAATTATTTTTTCTATACTTTTATTTCATATTTAATCTTCTTGGATTTCCTCTTAGAGCCGTACATTATGTGGCAGCTTCCCTTTGAAAATACTTTTAGGCTTCATTTCTCATCAAAATATTTCCTAAAACTCCCTCTTGCAAGCAAATCTTAAAGAAAAAACCCTAACCTTCCCTAATGTTTTGTTGCAGTGCAGCGTGCCTCTGTTTCTTGCCTCAATTAGTTGCAAGTCACTAAGTCAGTTGGTCGCATATGAGGGCCTACGACAAAAAAAAAAAACCAAACAAATGCCATCTTTTAATGTCACCCAGAGGCGATGATGGTCACAGTTGGGGTCGGTTGGTCGCTTTCTTTCTGGGACTGGGACTGGGTCTGGGCCTGGCTCGTTCGATTTCTGCTCATTAGCATAGGCCACAAATTTTCGGTTATTGATGCTAAACAATTACAAACACAGTCCCAGTCACTGGCAGAGACTGAAAACAAATGAACAGCAGCAGCAGCATCGGAAAACACAACTGCGAGTGCGGCGGAAAAAAAAAAAAAAAAACAAATAAATAAAAAACACACTTGGCCGGCAAAACTTTCACTCTCGCTGAGAAAACGTCAACATTTAGTGGCAAGATGAGCGGGATGTTTCAGGAAATGGGTGGCAAGTCCCCAAGGGGGCGAGGGGGGGGTCAAGGGCCAAAGGGTTGCCCAGAGACTCAGACACATCCTGGCAAGTTTCTGGCCACAACAGCCTGCTTCCAAGTCTGTTTCCAAGTCTTTGCCCCAAAAGTCGAGAATCGTAATCTGCGTTAATTAAATTTAGCCCCTCCTCCCCTCCCCTCTCCTCCCCAACCCTCCTCCTCTCTGGCAAATGTGAATCCGAAATTATTTATGAATCAATTCCGATAATGAATAAATTATGTCGGGAGACACGGGCAGAGCCAGGAGCTGGCAAATGAATAATCTGGCCCAGGATTCCGGCATCAATTTTCATTCCGAGACCCCGAGACCCCGACCCGAGACCTGGCATTCCAACCCTCATCAATTAGCAGCCGAGGTCGCCGGGGCAAGGTCACCGGCGCAGGCGCAGGCGTCTAGTCCCTAATCCCATTCCTGCTCCAAGTATTTGGCTTTTGTGTAATCCTTTTTTTTGTGTTGGCTTCCTGGCGCTGCCAGGTCAGTGGGGAATATGATGGATTTGAGTTACCATGCCGGCTCCTTGTTCTGCGATTATCCTTGCGGCACTGGGTGGGGGGGCACTTGAAAAAAATTCTGCTGCTTCCAGCTGCTGGTTCGTTTTTTATTTATTTTTTTTTTTACGGATTTCTTGTTCCAGTTACTATTCCGACACCACTTCACAAAGGACCCGGGGGCGGGATGGTGCGACAATAAATAAAAAAAAAATTACAAAAAAATAGTAGCAGCACCCGCGGATTGGATCGCACGGGATCGGTCGGGAATCGAGTATTGGTTCGGATAAGTTCGAATATGTTCGAACAAGATCTCGGATCGGGGGATCTGGTGGCGCTTGCGTGCGCCGCTTGTCACTCGCGAGTTGAAAATGCTGCCGCTGAGATGATAACGCCAGCTCATATAGGTAATAGCCCGGCCAGCGTCAGCGTCGGCGTCGCTGCAGCTGCGCAGTAGCAGTGGCAGTGGCAGTGGCAATGGCACTAGCGGCGCACACTAGCTGCACAGCCGCAGCGCTGTCGTGTCTCTCCAAACAACAAAAAAAAAAAAAAAATCCAAAAACCCAATCCGAAACCGAAACCGAAAGTGAAGAAATTTCGTTAAAAAACAAAAACAAGCAAGGTGCTCGAAGCTCGAAAAGGGACAGTCGGTATCCGTGAGATACAAAGATACAGAGAGATGGTTTCCTCTCCGTGGAGTATCTCCGCGACTTGTTTTGCAACATTTTCATAAAGATACTTTTTTTTTTTTCCTATTTCTCTTTTTTTGGCAACTGAGCTCAAGAGTCGCGGCCAGCCGGAGGTGGAGGATCCTTGGCCAAAGTTCAAAGCCTTGGCCGCAATGCCGAAAAGCTTTTCTCGCAGTGTACTGGCGAGGTGACGGAGGAGCTTCCTCAATGGACGTCGAGTGCCAGCCAGGAAACGGCTGGTGACTCTCAGGGGTTACCAGCCGCTAATGGGTTTTCAAAGTTGTTCAAGAAAAGCAAGTGGCAGGCATTTCAATAAGTTAACTGTCTTAGTTAGTATCTAACTTAGTTAGCATGTATCTGCAACTAAGCTAGTGCCTCAAATGTTGCACCTACCCCCCCTCCCAGTGCCCAGAACTATCCCTCAGAGGTTCTCATCTCGGGAATATTCATGAATCGCCTTAATAGTCCACCTCGGAGCAGAACAATGTCAACACACTTGCCACAATGTCCGATATTGCCTTGCTTGTTGTTTCTGCCCCGCCGGCCCCTCTTTCTGCTCCCTGGCTTTGGGTCTTTGTGCCCCACTTGCCACTTCCCAGCACAAAGTTGAGTCATAAAAGTGCTTCGTCTCTCGACTGCTTGAAGAAGTTGCAGGCCGCTTGAGAGATCAAGTTTGGCTTTGGAGGAGATTGGGGGCGGGGGAGTGGCAAGACCAAGAGGGGCAAGACTAGGAGGGGGCCGACCAAGAGGGAGATGTGCTGCGGCCTTCGCGTGACGAGATTTCGCTTTCATTTGCATTTCTTGGGCCACTCTTTTCTCCAACTCTGTCTCTGTCTCTGCCTCTGGCTCTGACTTTGTCATCATCATCATTGGCAATACATCATCATGATCATCTTCATGGTTATCTCAAGACTCTCCACTTAAAGAAATCAAAAAAAAAAAAAATCATCCCAGACTTGGGCTTTCCCACAAAAAATAAAACACAACTTCCTGCAGGTAGTTCCTTTATCCCTCAAGTCCCTGCTAGTCCCTGCTTAAAAATTTAATTAAAAATTAAGTTAAAAAATTAAAGACTTTAAGAGAAGACCATAAATAAATCGAAAAAGATTCAAGTGACCCCCTTGCCGCCTCCTGGCCAGGTGCCTTGGCCAGCCGTGGCTGTGGCAGCCGCATTTGGACTTCCTGCTGTTGCATCTTGCGGGTGCCACTCGGCCAGCATGTGACCGACCGACCGACCGACCGACCAGTGGCAGCCACCAACTGGCAACTGCTAGCAGACAGGCGGCTGCAACTTACGTGGCAATATTTTTGCTGCATGCCTCTGTTGCATCTGTTGTTTTCGTCATTAAGCATTTAAAATATCTCCATACAGATACATCTTGCAGATACCATATATATAGATATATAATTTGTACGTGGGCTTGTCGAGATACCCTAGAAAGGGGTATCCCCACTTTCAATAATATTTCAATATTATTATAGATTTTATTCAAGGAATAGGTAGTCTTAGACCCAACTATACTTTGAGATTAAATCTCAATTCTATTTCATTTTTTAATCCCCTCTATAGAGTATCCATCATTTCGATTTAAATCCAAAATTAAGCTTTCCTTAAACCTTTTTGTTTCGTTTTTTTTTTACGGCTGCTCGCAATTATTTGCGCTTTTACTTCCTCGAGTCTCGTGCTGAAGGCTACTTTCGTTTCGAGATCCAAATGGGTGCCCCGGGAAGGGCCCTCCACTCCGAAATGCGACCAGGAGCTAGCACCTCTTCCCATTCAAGATCATGCTCTGATCTCAGCTTGTCCCACTTGCCGACTCTCGAAGCCAGTTAATAAATAAAATAAATAAACTTTCGCGAAAGTGCTAATTGTAGGCACTTGGATCTAGATTGCAGAACTACTTTGTGCTATGATTCCCTCCCAAGCTAGCCTCCAGACCATAAATCACCCTCAATCCATTTATTTTTGGCATTCCTCGTCCAAGCCCAGATCCGCCGCCTCGAGTCCCAGCCACGCACCAAAACAATTGAGAAAATATTCAAAGAAGTGAAATTGCATTCCAATGCCATGAGACGCTGTCGTCTGAGGCTCTCGTATATGGATGCTACATCCATACATACGATATACGATATAATATATGTCTGAGTTGGACCTGCTGCTCTGCCTCGCCCACATTTCGCCTCTGTTTCTGTTTCGGTTTCTGTTTCAGTTTCGGTTTCATTTTCTCAGGGCCCTGCGGGGGGCTTGGCCCTTGGCTTCAGCTTCAGGTGTAGTCGCACAATTATGCGGGTCCAGTTCCCGAAATCCCCCCCCCCGGCCACAGCTCCCCACATCTTCACTGAGCGCCCAGGTGCCGGTGCCCATTCATCGCCCCATTCCACGGCCCGCGGCGTCTCCCCATCACCGCCGCTTTATGTCATGAGGCAGCTATTACGCAATCCGCTTTCTTCTTGCCGTTTTTCATTCTCCCCACAAGACGGTACAGTGGGCATCATGATCACGGATCATAATTAACACATTAGAGCTCTTTCCCGCTTAATTTATTCATGCTATGCGGGGTATTCGTTTTTGTAATTAAGTTAATAAGTTTAAGGTCGAGGAGAGCGAGGCAGAAAATGCTATATGATACTCGGTACTTCTAGAAGCTTCTAGAATCAAAACCAACTCCAAGAAGACTTTAGTCTAAGCTGCTTCTGAAAAATATCTTTAAACTCTCTCCTATCCCATCCACTCCAATTCCACTATTTTCTACAATAATGTCCACCAAAATGCTATCCACTGTACTACTATATAGTACCAACTACTATAATATCCACCCACAATACATCATTTTGTCAGATATTTTGAGTTTTTGATCGGAAAGTCTTGCTGTTATATGATACCTGGTACTTATGGAACATTTCTTTCAAAACTGCCTTCAAGAAGATTTTTTCCTTCTACCACTCCACAGTATATCCATTACATTATACTATATATATACATTATACTATATATATATACATTATACTATATATATATACATTATACTATATATATATACATTATACTATATATATATACATTATACTATATATATATACATTATACTATATATATATACATTATACTATATATATATACATTATACTATATATATATACATTATACTATATATATATGCATTATACCCCAAAGTATTTTGGTGAAAAACACTATCTTACTATCCCCTCTTATACCCACTGCTATAATACTATCCACTAACTCTGTTCTATCTATTGTTTTGGTCGGAAAATCTTGGTAGGAATTTTTGTAATAATACTCGGTAGTTATAACTCCTTTTTTAGTTGAAGCTTTCTCATAAAAAGTCTTTAAATTCTCACCATCTATCTACTATAATACTATACTATAATACTTATAATACTATACTACTATAATACTTCTCCCTATAGTACTATCCACTATAGTACTTTCTTCTATATCCAACAACTACCATACTATCCATTATAATATTATCCATTATTCCATTACTATTCATTATAATACTTACCATTACAATACTACCCCCTATATAATACCCATTATATAGTAGTACTATCCATCAAACTACTACCCATTATAGTACAAACTATTAAAATTCTATCCACTAGCTCTATACGATCTCTTGGAGCAAAATGTTATATGATACTCGGTACTTTTCGAACCTCTTAAGGGAAACTATCCCCAATAACTCCTTCTTAGTCGAAACTTATTCTGAAAAGATCTTTGAACTCTCTTCTATCTGTCTACTATATATCCCTTATTTCCTATAATACTACCCACTATAATATTATCAACTGTAATACTATAAAATACTATCTACAGAGTACCAACTACTATAATACTATCAATTCTAATACTATCCATTATATAGTATTACTTAAATAGTATTACTAGATAATACTATCCACTATAATACTACCCACCAACTCTACACCATCCAAACTTATGATATTATAATACGTCTGATATTGATTCCATTACGATTCTACCTACTTCCCACACCCATTCACCCCACTGTGCTCTGCTGCTATGCTATGACACTTGACGTTGCCGTGTATCTCCGATGGGTGTACCTCTGCATCCGAGTGTCGAAGTATCCGAGTATTTGGGTTTCTCGGCAGCTCAGCATCCGCTTCTTGGGGGCGAGAGATCTGGCGAGTCGGCTAGCCGGTGGGAAAGAGATAAATGGAGACCTAAGCGATTGGCAATTTGTCATGCCGCGTGCCGTGCTCCAAAAAGCATTGATTGCCATTGCCAGGCCAGGCCCAATTGCCATTTCATTTCCATTTCCACTGCCATTGCCTCGCTTTCACATCTCTCTCCAGGGCCCAGGGCCAGAGCTCTGCTTATTTCTGTTGCTGTTAGTTTTGTGACCGAGTCTCGCAATTCGCTTTAATTAATGCTAATTAAATGCGCTTATCGCCGCGCGACGGCTTATCAGCGCGGGCCCAGCCCTGGAACTCTAGCTCCGATTTGGGTTCGGAATCGGGTCTTGGATAGAGACCCCACCCATTGCCATCGCCATACCATTTGCCGCATTACACTCGAACGCTTAATTTTATGTTAATCAGCTGCTCCTTTCTCCTGGCTGCTTCCTTGTACATATTTTCCCATCCGCCTGCCAGGACTAATGCAAATGAGTCTTGTCCTGGGACTCCTACTCGGCAGCTCCCTTTTCCATTCATACCCGCACTTGTGACAATCCAAAACGCAATGCAGGATAGAAAATTCATAAATATGTTTATGGCAGTCAGGCAGTAGGCTTGCCTGGCGAGATGAGTTTGAAAAGTACACGAGCAGAGGGGAGATGGAAGTATTACTATATACTCTACTATATACTCTACTATATACTCTACTATATACTCTACTATATACTAGTACTTTTCTATATACTCTTCTCCCCATTGCCACTATTTTCTCTTGAAATAAAAACTAAAAAGTCTCAAAATCCTCTAACCTTTTGATCCGCCCTTTCCGCCAAGGATGTGGGGGAACTCGTGTGGGGAGCCTGCGAGAGAGCGGGGGCGGATGGGAAACACTCGCATAGTTAACGCATCCTCGCCAAACATTTTCCACATAAATATCTCGTTGATTAACTTTGAATTTCCGGGCTCTGGGCTGTGGGCTGGGGGCTCTGGGCCCTAAGCTCTGTCAACATTTGCGATTTCAATTTTGGCGCACGCATCTCATTTGCATTCCCAATAATGCTGCTGGAAGGAGGGCTCTGCCAGGACCTCATTATGGCACTTGAGTGTGTCCTTAGATTCCCCTCCTCCCAACCAAACAAAAAAAGAGAATCTAGAAGCAAACTCTTGCTTGTATGGCAAGTTGAAGTTCCTCCTCAGATAGTTCCTTAATCTCTGATAGTCTCTTGCTTCAAAATTCATTAAAAAGTTTATTTATGGATCTGTTATCATAAAAATATATTTTAGAGGCTGATTGAAAGTGTTTCGTTGTTATTCTCCCCGCTAGAGCTAGGTCCGATGGCTCTGCCCTTTTTTCCCACAACCACGACTGCTAGACTGTCAGGGCCATAAATTTCCATACTAATCGCCCCAGAAAGGTGTTAAACGCGGAAGCGAACGGCAACCTCCGAATAAATCCCAGACCGCGCCGCCAAACCGAATCAAAACGCAAACTCCTCCTCCTTCTCCCCATTATGCAGCTGCCCATGTCACTCACATTCGCATCTGCATTTGCAAATGTATCTGTATCTGTATCTGTAGCTTGTATCTGTATCTGCGTATTGACTGGCTGACTGGCAGACTGACTGAGTTCGGAAACCAAGCGAAAGAAATCGCCGTTTGGCGTTCGGCGCATCTGCCCGTATGGCAAGTGTAGGCCCTCGACTTTCTCCCATTGCGCAAAATGGTCAACTCTGGGCTGGAGCTGGAGCTGGAGGAGTGCCGGCCATCGATCGGCGACAGTACAGTGAAAGCCCATGGACACGGACAAGCTTGTATCTCATTTTTAGGTCAGGGCTATGATATAATGGAAGCAGAACCCTTAGATCCTCTGATCCCTTAGATCCCTAAAGTCTACAGCTCCTTAACCTTTCCATAGAGCACCTCTTGGACCACTCTTGCCACCACCACTGTCACCTGCTTGACAACCAAATCCAACAACCAAACAAAGGTGCAACAAGTGCCTCCAGCTCTGAAACTGTCGCCACTCTCACAACTCACAGCTCACAGCTCATAACTGGCAACTGGCACTTGTACCGCCGCTTATGTCATCCGCCCTATCACTAATAGAGCCCTGGCCCCCTGCCTGTCGTCATCTGGTCGGATCTGATCGGTCTCTGGCTCCAATTAACTTTCACTGTTCGCCGGGCAACGCCTCGAGGCGCCCTTCTCGGCCTCCGATGGCTTTCGATTAGCGGCAATCAGGCAGGGGCGTGGTGGGCCGGCTGTGAGTGGCCAGCTAGCTACCTGGACGCAGCCAGGGGCCTCTAAGGGCCCTCAATCCGAGCTGATCTCATGGGGCGATCGGATGAGGCACCATGGGAATCAGGGGCAGGGGCACTTGTCCAAAGACTTGAATGGGAAATGGGGAGTCCGGCTTGGATAATCGGATTGACCAACAACTGAGGCGCTTACAGACTTAAGAAATCTCACGATGAAATGCCAGTTAAAAGGATCTAGTATCCTGTAGTCCTAATTAATCGGAATATCATGAATGCCTTACATCGTAGTCCTATGCAGCCATCCTGCTGCATCTCCTAAGACTCCAATAAGCCCCAACACACGCTCCCACACGCTGGGGGGGAAGAGAACAAATCCGATTTGCTTGAGCTTCGACTTTGGGCTAATTTTGCTTTGGTTTCGAGGTCTTCTTCGATGGTTGGAGGCAGAGTCCTGGTAGAATCGGATAGCCCGGCCTGGCCTCGGCCATTGTTCCGCCACTTTTGTGATAGAAATTGGAAGGCAAAGCCCGCACACAAATAGCCGGAATCCGGACTTGTAGTTCGGAATAGTGATGCACCGGCATTTGCCTCGAACGGAAGAGCATTCCTCCATTTGTTCCTCCTCCATCCACTGGACAGTGGTTATCAGGAGTTCCAATAAAAATAACTAATTATGAATTATTTCTAGATCTCTAGAGCTACTATCTCTAGACCCTACCCTCCTCCTCACGATAACCTTCCTGTTTACCTTAAAATCATAATTAAAACACTGTTTCCAACTTTTCCGCCAACCAACCTGCCCACAGAACCCGGCCATAAGGTACAACTTTTAATTTAAATAATTAACCAAACAGAGCCAATTAGCGAGGAGATGGCGAGGAGTTTTCGCCAAACAAAAACCCACTGTGCGGAATCCGGAGTGGGGCTTGGGGCTTGGAGCTTGGAGCTTGGAGCTGTCATGGCAACTTGTTCCACAGAATTGCTCAGTAGCCGATTATGCGCCGTGTGCATTGTGCTTGATATGTCATAAGCTTGTTTGTTTGCCCAACAACCCACATCCCTCATCCAGCTTGGATGCAGTTCAGCTTGAATACCACCACCATCCCCATCCCCATCCCCCCGGTGGCCAGATTCCAAGCTGGCTGCCAACACACACATGCGAATATTGTTTGCCTCTTAATATTATTATTTTCCTTGGTTTTCGCATCTTTTTTTTGTTGGTAATTCGGCGAAAGTGCAAACACCAGCATCGGCATCAGCAGCAGCGGCAGAGCTCTCGAAATGTGCAAATACCTTCTCCATTTGAGCCTCCACATCCACATCCACATCCACATCCAGCATGCAAGCAAGCAGCCATCCGCAAGTCAACAGCCAACACGGAGCAGCCACTATCCACCATCCAGTATCCACTATCCACTATCCACCGTATTACCACTAATATTTGGAGCACGCAACTGGGACGTACATCGGGTGGTGGCGAAATCAAATAACATTTACCATAATTACACAACCACTCGACTATATTTCTGCTTATTTATTTGCACACTCGCACACGGCCTGCAGGCGATGTCTTTCGATTGGACACGCCCTCTTTTCCTTCGCTCTCCAGCCCTTCCGCCCACCAACAGACCACCACCAGCACCACCACCAGCCCCACCACCACCAGCTTTCTTTGCCACATTTTTGCGTATGCAAATATTTTCGCATCTCCGTATCTTAAGGCACTTCCGCACCTTTCGCCATCCCCATCCCATCCCACTAATGCCCTTGCCAGGGCCAAGCCAAGCCGAGCCGAGCCGAGCCGGGCCAGGGTCTTGGGTGCACTTTGGCCAAAATGTATGTTATGCGGCCGGTTGCCCAATATTTGGCCGCCAATTCCCACACACTCCGCCTGTGTGCTGGGCGATCATAAAGCGGGCCAGTTTATTGTCTCGGAGCATATCCAAATGGGAATGCGTTCTGCCTGCAATTCACGGACTTGACCTTCGACGCGAAAGCAACTTCAAGAAAGCGAAACATTTTTTATAAAAAAATGGATAAATATTGGATGGAAGGAGGTATTGATAGAATCAGGGATCTTTCAAGGTATTCTGCTTAAAGATTGGCTAAAAATGAGCCAAAATATGATCATTCTTTGAGGTCATAGGGGGCGAACCTCTTTGCTTTCAAAAATTATCAAGGGATTCATAGGAAAAATATTTTGTGATCAGGTTTTGCTGAAAATCGGCAGAGAATTGATCCACAAATCGAATAAAGTATCAAGCTTTAGAATCGGTTAAACATTGAAAAAGATATAGCCTTTCCTTTGGTCTATACAAAATATATAGATGCGTCTTATAGATTTCTTTACATTTCCAAGGGGTCTCCCCAGAAAAGTTGACAAAAATTGGAAAAAATAATTCTTTATCAGATTTTGATGCAGATTCAAGGAGAATCCATCCACAAATCGTTTAAGGTATTCCGCTCATGAATCGGATAGATATCGACCGAGATATGGTCTTCGCCGTGGTCCTAAAGATACTTTCTATGAATTTCTACGATTTTCCAAGAAGGCTTCCCAGAAAATGTCCAAAAAAGTTGTCAAAAATGTTGTATTCTAATTTTGATGAAGATTTATGGAGAATTATTCAAAGATTATTTTAAAATATTCCGTTTGAGGATCAGACAAATATTGTCCAAGGTATGGCCTCTATTCTGAGTCGTATGGGGAGAACCCTCGCTTCTTCTATGGAAATCTATGGAATAAGATTTCAAAAATGAATCAAAAATGTCCTACTCCAGTTTTGATGCAGAAAAGTGGAGAATCGATGCAAGAATCATTTAAGATATTCCGCTTAAAGATCGGATAAAAATATCCAAAGATATAGACTCTGTTCTGGGTCATATGGGCAGTGGCCTTGCTTCTACATTTTTGCAAGAGATTCTTCAAAATATATCTTCAAAAAAATTTACCATAAATGTTTTACTCTAATTCCGAGGTAGATCAAAGGAGAATAATGGAATGAAGATTTCCAAAAATAGTCCAGCAATACCCGCAGATGAAAATTTTTCAAAGATATCCAAGGTCAGGGTATGCAAATTTCGAACTTCTTGCTGCAAAGTGATCCAAGTTGCCGGCAACCTTACTATTGACTCTGGGAAGCTGAGGCTGCACCTCCCCGGATGCCCCGGATGCCACGATGCAGTATTTCGAGCCCTCGGATGGCTCGACACGCTTTCCCGTCGCCAGTTTTATTTGTGTACCTGTTGTCTGTTTAGACTTGGTCTTGGGTCTCGGCGCTCGTCTCGGCCATAATTGAAATGCAAATATCGGAATAGTTGCAGCGACAACACCGAAAATACACCAAACTAAACACAAGATGAAGAAAGAAAAAAAAAAAAACTATAAATAAATAAATCGGGGCAATGGCAAGTGCAAGCAAGGGACCAGAGTTTGCCCAACTCGAACTAACCGAAAAGCCCAACCTCATGATGCAATTATCCACAATGGGCCACTTAACACTTGGGCGTGATCGGATCAACAGAAAACAAGGGTTGCATAAACGGAGATGAGGTCCGATCATGTCCGGATTAGGCCCCAACAACAGAGCCACAGAAAACATAGGGTCTAAGCTGGTAGATAATCGAAAGAGATCCCCGGACAGCTCCCCCTTCATGTTCGGTTGGTGATTCAATTGGCCAAGAAAGGAAAGTGCCGGTAATCAGTGGCCACTGGCCAGCCAACGAAAATAACGTGGAAAAGTGTGTAGGGGAGCAGCCATTTCATAACGATGAGGTAAGTGAGCAGAAAGATGTTACATTCCAACTGACGGGTGGGTTGAGTTGCTTGGATTGGAGATGATAGAAATCGGAGTGTTAGTGTACTAATAGAAGCCTCAAGTGTCAAGGGCTTCAGCTCGAAGGACCAAAATATCCATCAACAAGCTAGACCTCAAGCCATTCTGCCCTAGAAACCTCTTTTAGCTTCTTGATGGACATTAAATCTTGACTTTATGAGTTGCTGGATTACGATATAGGAATATACGATATAGGAATGTAAGTGTACTAATAGAAGCCTCTAGTGTCAAGGGCTTCAGCTCGAAGGACCAAAATATCCATCAACAAGCTAGACCTCAAGCCATTCCGCCCTAGAAACCTCTTTTAGCTTCTTGATGGACATTAAATCATTACTTTATGAGTTGCTGGATTGAAAATAAATGATATAGGAATGTAAGTGTACTAATAGAAGTCTCAAGTGTCAAGGGCTTCAGCTCGAAGGACCAAAATATCCATCAACAAGCTAGACCTCAAGCCATTCTGCCCTAGAAACCTCTTTTAGCTTCTTGATGGACATTAAATCATTACTTTATTATATCATTATATCACTCACAATAAAATTATCAAAGCTCATGGTGCCCTGACCTGCACAAAGTGCTTTTTATGTTGAACCCGCAGACCTAGCAGACCTAGAAGACCTAACCGACCTAACCGACCTAACCCCCCCGACAAAGTTACGTAAGCAGTTGTTTGCCCTCGTATCGATTGTGCGACAGGGTTTTGCATAATTTTATTGGCCCTGCAATGGGGGCAAACAATTAAGAGGCAAACAACAACAACAACAACAAGATCAGACAGCCGCGATGACAACAACATGGGTTGTTGGTCAATTTCGTAGTGTTGACTTTGTAACAACAGCACAGTAGCAGTAGCAATGGCAGCCAGCAAGCAGCTATGAAAACGAACAACAAACAAATCGGCAGCTGCCAACAATAGTTGGCAAATAAAATTATTTAGACCCCCAAGCCCCAGCCCCAGCCCCAGCCCCCGCTCCTGCCCTGTCCGGCTCTCATAATTTCATATCCGTGTTTCCACTTCCAAACAAGGCATCTGGCCTTGTATCTGGTATCTGTTGGATGCCGAGTGTGTGTGCGTCGTCTCGTGTCTCGTAAATCTGCAAATCAATTTCACCCAAGTTGCAAATAAATTTCCATGTCCTCCCAGCTCCTTTGGATTGTAATGGGCCTCAAAAAAGAAATACAGACTTTAGAGAAACTTGTGCCTGTTATCGGTGACCGTAAAAAACTCCCAAGTGATGTCATATTCAGCTCCCGAGTGGGAGTGCCTCCAAGTCTTTGGTAATTAAGGGGACATTGAATGCCATTGAAGATGCCAGTTCCACTTAGATAGATGGGAAGTTCTGTTTAAGAACTTTAAACTGCTATAAACTATCTAAATTATTTGCATAATTTAAGAACTAGTTAAGGGGGGGCATGGCATCCAAATGAACAACAATTGCGGATCAGGACTGTGCTGGGCTGGGCTGGCATTTCATTAGACAGAAATCTGGGAGCACAGAGTTGTTGCCAGGCATCCGTTGGCTTCTGTTGACGAGTATCCTTCATGAAAGTGACTCCCTTTATAGTTCGCCAGGGCCCCCAAGCAGATACTTATTTCGGGGCGAAAGATACGGGGAATTCATTCTTTTGGTCCCCAGTACCCAGAAGAGTCTCTAACCAGTTACCAGCAAGCTTCTGGCAGTTCTCCTCTAAGTAATTAAGCCAAAAAAGTATCTCGTAGCCATGAGATACCCACTAGAACCGCACAGCAGTGGAGTGTGGAGTGGAGTGTAGCAGAGTGCGTGTATCTTTGTATCTTAGTATCTGCATCTGGAGAGTTGTTGTTGTTGGCGCAGCTCCCTCCCTCTCTTGGCGCATTTGCATGCTTATTACTTATTCTTTATGCCATTTGTTTGTTTGTTTGCCAGGACTCTCCAGGACAGTCACTCCAAGGAGAAGCCAAAGAGCCCCGGATTCGACTCCTCATCGCTTGTCATAATTCTGAGCATTTAACATGTTTCTCTTGTCCAAATTGTCAGAGTTGTCAACTTGTTTATTGCATTTCAGTTTGTCAAATAAGCCAGCCATCCGAGCCATCCAAGCCATCCACAGGGCACCCAGTTCTCAGACCTTTTTTTCGTTCAGTGCAGCTCTAAATGGGTTGGGGTTTTGGGGACTTTTGGGTTTTAGCTTTCGGTTTCGGGCTTATATATGGGGTGGTGGTGGTCCTCTCAAAGCACTCGGATGCCTCATGTCGGAGATGTCGGATGGACAGGACGGGCTTACGGGTTCCCCAACGTGCGGAAACTTTTCATTGACGTTGATGAAGTTGGTGCTGCCTTTGTGGCTTTTGCATTTTATAGAAACTGTCAAATAATAAAGCTTATTTGCATATTTTTCGCAGCGCAGCTTCGTCTTCTTTTCCCAAACTATGTCTGTCTCTCTGTCTCTATGACTCACATTTAAGTTTCCACTTTGTGTATCTGTATCTCAGGAGAGAGACCATCTCCCCGACCATTGACAGTCTCTAATTATTCTCAAAACTCAATTTAATTACAACTCCAACTTAAGATTTTTTTTGAAAATACAATTCCATTCAGTGGCTCTGTCTGTTGTTATTATTTTTGTTGCCTGTTATTATTATTATTTCATTTTAATATTCGCATATTTACACTCCCACGGCAAATAACTTGTGTAAATATTGCACTAGCATCGGCAAAAACATAAACACATCCTCATATTTGGATTTGTGATGCAACAAAACTGAAAACATAAACATATCCAGTGGCGGGTAAACAGAAAAAAAGGGGTTTCCGACTATATGATACTCGCTACTGTACTCTTTCTTTCTAAAAATGTTTATTCTTTCATTTAAGTCACTTTTTAAGATATAGATAGTCTCATAAGCATTATTTGTTGCATACTTTTGGGTGCTTTGGTAGGGGACCAGTAGGGAATCAGACCAAACAAGACTATAACTCTTTTACTTCTCAGCCGATTTGGCTTAAATTTTTTTTCTAAAAATAAATAAGTTATAGAAATAGTTGGGCTTAATTGTTCCTACACTTTTGTACCAAAAACAGTCATTTTTTAGGGCGGAAAGGGGCATGACATAAGCTTAAAGCTCTTAAGTCTGTTCAATAATATATACTCTTCATATATGATACTCGGTACTATACTAATTCTTATAACTTTTCTTTCTAAAAATGTTTTCGTTTTTTATTTAAGTCACTTTCCATACTATAGATAGTCTCATAAATACTATATGTTGCATACTTTTGGGTGCTTTAGAAGGTGACCAGTAGGGAATCGGACCAAAAAAGACTATAGCTCCTCCAAAAATCATCCGATTTGGCTTAAATTTGTTTTCTAAACAAAAATAAGTCACAGGAATAGTTGGGCTTCATTTTTCCTAAACTTTTCTATCAAAAAGAAACATTTTTTAGGGCGAAAAGGGGCAAGGCATAAGTTTAAATACAAGGCATATTGTATAGCTATATCTCTTATGGTCCCTAAGATCCAGCTGCTAAGTCTGTTTAATAATATACTTTCTTTATGGCACACTTATCCCACTATACCTTCTCACTAAACCGATATACCCTGCTACTCTGCCAAGTACTAAGTACCATGTATAAAAAAACACTAATAATAGCATTAAAAGGCATCATCCGGCAAGTACAACAGAAATATCCGCAACAGAAAGACTGTTGTTTGACAAAATATTTCCAAAATGTTTGCCAATTTTTTGTTGGGCCGTGTGTCTATTTTATTTAATGTTTGTCAGCAAATTGAGTTATTTTCCATTGAACATTAATTAGGACATAATTAAAAGGAGTTGGTGGTGGCTGTGCATTTGATTCTTGTGGCGATTTAATTCGATTGGAAACAGTGCCCGCCGGCAGGCCTTACTATTTGCATTAATATTCAAATAATTCCCTTCCAGACTCGCGCTGAGGATTATTTACAATTCGTTGTTAATTATGAAATAATGAAGCCAGCTTGTTTATTTAGATGCTCGTGATTATTTTTAATTTGATTTCAAATATTAAAAAAAAGAAAGGCTGCTGGCTAATGTTCCACAAAGACTCAACCAATTTGCGCGTAATTTTATTATTAATATTCAGTTGCTTGTTAAATATTTACTCGTTTTTTGGTTACATTATTAAAAATTGTATTTTGTTTTTAATTTATGGCTGCAGTCGGTCGGCATATGCCAGAGGAATAAATCAAAGCGCCCACAAAGTACATATTTTACGCAGAATAACTATCCAACTGGCCCATTGGTGGCAGCAATGCCTCCTCACCTTTCAATTTCAATTTTTGTGGTTTGCTTGAAAATCAAAGGTGAAAAGGGGAGAAGGGGGGCGGTGGTGGTTACAGGTGCGGTAGTTGGGCGTGGCATGTGTTTAATTGAGGTCACCAGAGCCGCTAGATGGGCTGCTGGAAAGCCGCCGCCGCCGCCACCGCCGCCGCTGACGACTGCCGGAGGCGACAGCAAGAAGCACAAGTGACCTGCTTACCTGCAAGATACAGAAAGAGATGGAGCTACCCGGCCGGAGAAAGGGAGAAAGAGAGAGTGGGGCGAGAGCGAATTCCAGCGAAACGAAAACCAATAAATAAGCCGCAGCGAAGATGACGACGACGGCGGCGGCGGCGATGACGCGCGCGGTAAAAGTAACGCGCGGCGGTTACGTCACACCACGCATCTACCAGATACATTAAGATCGACACTGAAAGAATTCAAAGATTACAATACAAAGCTTCAAGTAATTTATTTTAAGTCTCACATCTTAGACTTTTTTAGTAAAGATTTCAAGCTTCAAAGAATATAAATTTTTAAAAAGAAATCCCAAATTTTCTCTCCCTGTAAGTTTCGCTGAAAAGTGTCACATTTTTTTGGCCTTTTTCGTTCGCTGTCTGCTGCACTTACACTTCAAGATACACGGCCATAGATACGAGAGGGCCTTTGAGGCTGAGATGCGGATATAGGCTCAGCTACAGATACAGATACAAGTGTGGAGGCAGAATGCCAACTTACGTTTCGTGGCGGCTTAGGACTTCCAATCAATCTGCATCCGCAAAATGTATCTTTTGCCTGGTAAAGATGCTCTTGTGTGGAGATGCAGGGAGCAAGGTACGTGTGCAGAGCAGGTGATGACACTACTTGTGTAATTTTTCGACAGCTGTTTGGACATGACGAGCGGATTTGCATCAGAAACGTGCAACAAATTTACAAGATAATCAACCCCGGAGTGTATAACGAGATACACGTACTACGAACGCCAGCAGCTCGCTGCAGATGCAAATGGAAATCAAAGTCAGTGTGGTCTGGAGTCTGAAACAAAGTGAGCATTTCATATTTGTTGGCCGAAAGGGCCTTGAGCTGTTTACGCTCGCTTTCATCTGCATTCAGAGCAGAGCTCTTGACCAGGCCATAACCAAAGACACAGCCAGTGCCAGAGCCAGAAGCAGCTGTCGGGGCCAGTTAATTAAATGAAATTACATCTGGAGAGGCCTGGGACTTTCGCCCAGGAACCAGCAAGCCAGCCACCCAGCAACCCATCAAGTGTTGCAATTGCAGAGAAAGTCAATCGCTTAAGATCGGCTATCATCTATCTTAGAATGCCATATCGTATAGTTGGCTTAGATCACCCCTCTTGGCCAATTACCAGTTGGCTCTAATATCGAACTGCGTCCAAGTCGAGGGGAAAGGGCCTGCCTGCCTGCTGACCGGCAATCAAAATGAAACACTTTTACTTTGCGTTTCGCGTTTCGCTTGAAACGATTAAGCGGACAGGGACAGGGCCGGACAGGGGGAATGTGTTTGTTTTGTAAATAAATTCGAAATTTATTTCATGTCTTATTAATTTTACATAAGCGAGCAGTCTGGGAAAAATAAGCGATGAAGAGCCAAAGCAATTAACGGCCCAAGAGCCAAAAAAAAGATGAAGTGGAAAAAGTAAAAGTTGAAAAGGTTGCAGCCGAAGAAGCACCTAGCTGCTGCAGGTGTCAAGACTATATCTCCATATAACATTTTTTATTCATATTTCTTTTTTAAGTTTTTTGGAGAAATGTGTCACCGACAAGAAATCGTAAAGTGCGTGGGAGTGTGTGGCAGAGTTTTACCAATCAACGTGTCACTCGAATCTCTCAATCTGTATCTGAATCCGAATCCGATTCCCAATCCCATCAAAGTGCCTCCAAACAATGGTCTTTAGTTCGAGTCGAGCACCCGTAACTTTCGATCCAAGTTTTGACTTTTTTTTTGTTTTTTTTTCGTTTGCTGGAAAGCTGAAATCCGAGATCCAAGAGATCCAAGCATCAACTGCTTGTCATTGGCTTTGTTGGCCAGCCACCTCAAGAGTCGTCAAATCAAATTATTTATGAATTTGTCACTGGCCGAAAGCGAAAGCCCAGCCAGCCGCCCATTCAATCGATCAGCCAGCCAGTGGCCTGTCCAGAGTGCCGTCCACCGATCGCGGTCGTATAAAAGTTTCCTTGGCTGCAGTCGAAGAGCGGCAGTCCCAGCCATCAGATCGTCTTAGGAGACTCTTCCCCAGAATGTTGCGCATACGCAGTGTGGTTCTCTTCAACATTTTGATGGCCTTGGCCTTCGCTCTGGTGGCTGCCAAGCAGGACACGGCAGGTGAGGTCCAATAACTATCATAGTCCCTGGAATATTTATTAAAATCTAAAACAATCCCCCTTCCAGCTCGTCAGTTTGGTGGCCAGGGCTTTGGCAACGGCCTGGGATCTGGTGGGGGAGGTGGCTTTGGTCCAGGAATTGGTCCTGGAGCCCAGTATCCTGGCGGCCAGGGCGGCTATGGCCCCCCGCCCCAGCAGCCCGCCTGTCCTCTCTGCGACTCCTCCGTCTACAGCTACTGCTCCCACAAAATGGTCCACGATGCCTGTTGCTGTGATTTTCCATGTAATTTTTTTTATTTAATTTTATTTTTATTTTTTTTTAATTTTTTTTTTTTGATATTTTGACAGCCTCTGCCCCCCAGCTGCGTCCGCCCCAGTGCTCCTTCTACGACTGCTCTTTGCTCTACGCCAAGTCCTGCTACGAGCACCTCCTGATCAGGAACTGCTGCTGCAACAATCCCTACTAGCCCCCCAAGGCTCCTAATTATTTATTTCACTTGCTTTTAGTTTAAGTAAATTATTTAAATTCCTATATTTTGTTAAATTTACATTTAATTTTGAAACAATGGGATTGGCCCTGCTCCGATGGCCAAACATTATTTAATTATGGCCTAGGCTGTCCCTGCTGCCCGAAATCCGGGCATTAAAAATGTGTCCAATTAATTCATGGCTTTTGTTCTCACTTCACCTGCCCGCCCGGTGGCCCATTTGTCAATTGATTATTGTTGTCGCCACTCCACTCTACACAACATGCAACATACAACATAGTCTGGTACATGGTCCATGCTATTAGCATAATGAATGTTTTCTCTCCAGATTAATTGATTTTTAATACGGAGCTATGATCAGCACACCTTGATGTTTATGCAGATACAACTATATGATTGTTTTGTTGCTTTTTTTGTTATTCTCCCATTATCTAATCCAAAATTATGTGGCTCAATAAATTATTTAAAAAAAAACAAAAGCGAATTCCAGGCAATAAAACAAAAACTTTCCATTTACACGCACATTTAAATATCAATTAATTAATTTGAGTATAAACAGAGCCAATTGTCCGTAAACAGGGGTGGTCGGGCCTAAAAAAGAGTCATGGAAATCATAAAAATAAACAAAACAAATACAAGTCCAGAAGCTTTGTTGTCTTTTCGCGATTATTACTGGAATAATGATAATAATCCCAGACCCAGACCCAGTCTGCGATTCAAAACTTTGTCGCTTTCTTCACCCTCCTTCCATAAATCTTAAATTATAAAAAATAAAAACAAAAAAAAGAGTCTTCGTAATCCAACTGGAAGAAGCAAAGCAAAGGCATCAGCCCAAGAAATATTTGCATATTACATAAGAATTTTCACTTTCATTCAGTGGGAAGGGGAGCTCCAGTCCAGTCCAGAGGCCACTCCATGATTCCGATTCCGATTCCGATTCCATTCCATTTCGCGATGACGACGCCGGACTTGGCTCTCTCGCAAATACTTTTTGCTTGATTAGCATAAATCTCTATATTAAGTGGCACGATTTGCCACGCCCCTCCACCCCCCACCTCCCTAGCTGTCCGGCGGAACAAACAACAGGCCGCAAGGCAAGGCCACGGCTGAAAGCCGTCACTTTCTCCCCAGCCTGGCCGGCCACACAGGGTATTACGAAACTCGAGATGCTCTTCCGCCTCTGCTCGTAAACAAGATTTATGCTAATTCCTGAGCTTCGATTTTGGACAGACTTTGATTCCGTTTTTTATTAGCCATTCCCCTCATTGATGAAACCAATTAGTCCCAAGAGCTGTGACTTGGAGCCTAATTCGTGGTTTAGATTCTCCGACTTGTAGTTTGTTTTTATTTTGGAGCTTGAGACTGTTTCATCTGGGGTTCATTCAACTCTGGTATCACTGTATGTTATAAGAAGTTGAAGTTCAACCTCTGAGAGTTCTCTACACTTTCATATAATTCCTAAAATCTATTCTATCCAGGTCCAACAAGGCCTTCTCTAGAGGAAAGACTACAGAGTGCTATGCGTCCAACCTAAAAAAGTACAATAGCTGCCGAGTACCGGATATCATATACCATCTCATATGTTTTGTTCTGAATCCATTAGAAAATAGTGGGCTGTCGTAGAGACTGTAGTAACTCCTATTATACTTCTATTATCCATATACCTTCAGAATATACCTTCATCATACCTTCAGACCTTCAGAACCTTGAAAAGTACGAAATAAACTGCCGAGTACCAGGTATCGAATATCATAAACAAGAACTATATATCACGTCAAGTAGAACTATGTAGCTATATGCCTTTTATCTCTGAGAGACTAATAAGCTAGGGAATTCCATATAATACAATGCATCCTATGCTCTAAACCTCAGAAAGCACAATAATCTTCCAAGTACAGGGTATCATATATCATACACCATATAATACAATCTATCCTATCTAGTATAATTTTATTTTTAAGGCCTCAGAACACACCATAAACTAAATTATTTATAAATTACGAGCATCATAGACCACTAACCATATCATACAATGCATCATTGCAAGTAGAGTATAATCTTCCGAACCTCAGAATCAATAATAGGGAGTACCTGGTATCATATCCCTTCAAGCAGAACCTCACCAACCAGTTCTCAACCTTAGAAAGCACAATTATCAGACTAGTACCGGGTGTCATATATACTCTCTATCCCAGTAATACTCTCTATCCTATCCAGAGGATTTTAGAATGTTATTTTTTTAGGCCTTAGAACATACCATAAACTGCCAAGTACCAAGTCATATACATTCGAAGAATAATAGGCGCGGAGTACCTGGTATCATGTACCGTTTAATGCCATTTATTGCCATACCATTTATTTTATAATAAATTGTATTCCAACAAGCAACGTCTATGATGTTTCCAACCTTAGAAGCACACCTACCGGACAAGTACCGGGTATCATATATCTTTTCTTAGCCAAGTACCGGATGTCATATACCATTTACCACGTAATACTCTCTATTCTATCTAGTAGAATGATATTTTTTAGGCCTCAGAGCATACCATTAACTGTCAAGTACCAAGAATAATAGGCTGGGAGTACCTGGTATCATATACCATATGCCATATAATGCATACCATAGAATAAAATGAGTCCCCTCAAGCAGCATATGATATTTCCAACCTTAGAAGGCACAGTGATCAGAAAAGTACCGGATATCATACACCTTATTTTATTACATATCACATTCCAGCTATCAAGTTATCATATACCGGTTATCATATACCATAAAATATATATTACATGCTGCAAAGTACCGGGTATCATATTCCAAATATTCCAAAAACTAAAACCTAAGAGAGCTTCTCCCGCCGAACATGAAAGCCAGTATAACCCAAATCGGTGGCAGACAAAAAATTAGTCCTGTCAAGCCGCATATCGTGTTCTTGTTGTTGGCGCAACAATTGTCCGAGCAATCGAGCGGAGAGTCCTCCGCCAGGACCACGCCCAACCGCTCGCCTCATTGACAGCTATTGGGCGAAACAAATTTAACTTTTTTCCCCCACGACCCACAAACCGAAAACGAAAGGAAGAAAAAAAACAGAGTCAGAGACAGAGGCAGACCAAATAGTCCTTCAGTTTTCGCGGAGAACTGCCGACTAGGCAAAGCTTTGTCTGATTGGCAGGATAGGGGAAGGATATGGCCAGGGCAGTCGAGATAATCACAAAAGTTTTGTAATAATTTCAATTTTTTCCGGCCACTTCTTAGCCTTCGACTGTGGTGTGGTGGGTGTGTGTGTGCGAGAGAGTGTGTTGTTTTTTATTTTTTTCCGCTTGCCGTTTGCACTTTTCCAACAATTTCGCTTCAAATGAAACCTTTAATGGATTTCAAAAGAAAAATTTATTTTGACAATGACAATGAATTTTTCCTGCTCTTCGCCTCTCTTACACATTTCATTTTATTTATTCATTCTCAGTCCCGTTGCTCCCATATCCGAGGCAGCCACCCAGCCACCCATCCATCCACCCATCCATCCTCCCACATCCTTGAAAATCCTATTGTTGTTGTATTTTTTATTGCCATTCCAAAAGTTTTTAATGAGCGCGCGTTGAAATTTTATCTGCCAGCTTCAACCCTCTGAGCTGCCTTCCTTTTTTTTTTTTTTTTTCGCCCCAACAACACTTTAGTTTCAACTTCAGTTTCGCTTTCAGTTTCAGTTACAGGACTCTCCCGCACAGGACTCGGTGGCCGCCCTTATGAAGTAAAAGCCCGGGACACGTTTACTTCATCAAATGCGCTTAATTAGAATTAGCATTGGAATGTGGCTCTGTTTGAGAGAGAATGTGTTCCTTCCGCCAGGACAATGGGCAAAAGGACTCCCCCCCCCCCTCCCCCCAAAGTAATTTTAGAAATTTTTAAATTTTATAGCACGGCAGGGGGTTTCTTGGTATTCTCCACCTGGTTTTCGATTTTAAAAGAAAATCCTTCATATTATTGAGTCCTTTGTGGAGCATATCCCATTGTACCAGGACAGAGAATAAGCAGCTCGCCGGACGAAAGGATTCGCCAGAGAACTATGTGTCACTAGGGGGGGGTTCCGGTCAGGTGGAGCGTTCTCTGTAAGCTGTTTTGTGCCAGGACTTTGGCCAGGACTAGCACCTGGCCCAGTGGCAAATGGCAAATGGAAAACGGAAAAATGCCAGAAATTTATTTGAAAATGTCAAACGGATTTGCGTCCTTTGGTCCTTGCTCTCAAAGGTGAGTCCGAATAGTTCGCTTCTACCTTTATTTTCGATAACCAGAGATGAGTTTAAACTACTAATTAGCTCTTAAAGGTGCCAGGTGGCATGGCATTCGATATGCTTTCTCCCCGACATGGAGTTGGGTAATGCCACCCGGCACTAAGCCAATATTTGAAAACAAACTACGGCTCGGGCGTGTGGAAGACCAATTGTCGCCGAAATGTGCAAAAATCATTTGCCATTAACCGAAAGTTTATACACCGATGGCCGTAAAGCAACATAATTAACGTCCATTTCGGACGCAGCTCATTATGTGGCATGGATGGATGGCATGGGAAGTGATGATGAGATGAGATGAGATTGGACTTCCCCCTCACTTTCGTTAAATTAAATTCGCATAAGACTCTGAAACTAAAACTGAAACTGAAACTAAAACTGAAACCAAACCAGTCGATGACAAAAAAGCAGAAGAGTGACTCCCTTGGGCAGGTCAGGTGGTTGTCAAGGGGAGTTGTTCGATTTCAACCAACAATTACTTGTTCTTCTTACTTTCCTGTAGCTTATAGTCCTATTTATTGACAAAAAGTAACTCAAGTCCAATCTCCACTGTACTGCCAGAGGTGTCTGAGCCAAAAACACGTCCACCAATCCCGCCGAGTCATCCAAATGGCCAGAAATGATGACTTTGTTGTGGAAGAGACGCCTCGTCTCCGGCTTTCCTCATTCAACACTGTTGTGCGGCAACCGCAACAACTAAACTTTTCGTCTTTAATGAATCATAAAACCAACAATCGGACACAAATCAAATCAAAAGAAAGGCTACCCGGCAAACCCGGCAGAGGTCTGTGAGAGATGCAACAATACCCAAGCACCACTTTATTTTTTACGCAATCCGAACCAAAACAAATGTCATTATTTTATGGCAAAAAAAATGAATCTTAAAAGTGGGACAAAAATCGGAGTAGTTTTCTGGGAAATGGATGCCTCACCAGGCGGATCTATTGGTGGACTCTCCCCGACTGTTATGATTCAATTTTTAAATTTTATTTCGCAATAAAGGTGGAGGAGGAGCATACTTAATTACTCCGCTGCTGTCGGTGGCTAATTTGTCTGCTATTCGGAGCTGGAAAAATGCCAGAGCTTGTGGCATCCACCTTGCCGCTCAAAGGGAATAGCTTTGTTGCCTGCAATTGCTCCGAAGCTCTGAAGCTCTGACCCCAACAGAGTCAACAACAATGGCTTGGATTCTAGCTACTTTTTTTCGTCTGGTTCTTCATTGTCTTTTTTTTTTGTGAAAAGTTTTTGTTTTTTCAAGGAGGGAGGGGGAGGAGGGAGGAGGAGGCTGTGTGGGAGTACAAGTTTTCCGGGGCTTTCCCGGCTACGCTCTCATTTTCTAAGCGCTCTGGCTATTCTTCCTTCTTTGTGCATACGCTGGGCGAGTTGAGAGTCCTAACAAGGACATTTTTCCCGGCTTGCACTCCTATTGCTGTCCCAGTGTCCCTTCGTCCTGTTGTCCTGAGCTTAGCCCCCCCTCCCCCCCAAACAATATACAGTCCGCTGGACAGACGCTTAAACTGAATGTAATTTCTCCTAAGGACATCAACTAAACACATACAGGACTAGGACTAGTGGCTCCTGGTGTCTGTGGGCCGAGGCATTATTATTATTTCATTTTTCTATTATGTGTCCGTTTGGTTGGTTAGTCCCGAGTCCCGAGTCCTGAGTCCTGAGGAGTGCTCTCCCCCTTTCGGACAGTGTATTTTTCCATATCCTTTGTCGTGTCCTGCGAGATGCCAGCTGCACACATTCTTCAACGCTCTCTTCCTGGCCCGCCTCCTGGTCCTGGACAAATCAGTTTATGTTACATTTTCTTTCGGCTGTTTGTCTCGTCTCTCGTCCCTGTCCCTGTCCTCGTCCTCGTCCTCGTCCTGCTGCTGCCGTGTCCTTTTCACCAAAAGTTTATTTATTTTATCTATTTCTATTTCGAAGGCGTCTAAAGTTACTCAAATAAAATAAATTTTGTTTCGACTCATAAACAATAAGAATGACAGGCAACTGTCGCCGCGGGGGTAGGGGAGGGAGGGCATGGAGCGTCCGAAACAAAGTCCCGGCGAAAGAGTCCTGGCGAAAGGACCAAGAAAAGCTCGGCTTACGGTTCCTGTCAGCTGCCGTCAAATGTTCCTTGCCCGAACGATCTCCTCCGAAAGTTTTTCAACAATTCGAAGCATTTTGAAACACGACTTGCAGCTCCAGTTTCATTTTCGAATCATTGTCTCTGTTTCCGGAGGAGCTTAAAAAATGGATTCCTATCCTGAAAAACAAGGACACTATGGGAACATAGTCTCCTGACAGTCAAGTCTGCGGTTCGACTCTCATCTCCATGACATCCGCTACTAATTTCAACACTTTTCCGAGCTTTTCCTCGACTCGACATAACTAGATGGAAAATATCCTAGCTGGTTTCAAGTGTCCTGGGAATCCTGGGCTTCGGAAACATGCACGCTTTTTTGCGAGAGAGATTCCTTTGTTGGAGAGTCCTTCGCATGACGAGTCCCATGGCAATTACCGACTTGCATTGTTATCCTCCTGCCTTAGTTCATTAAACCCTGACCAAGGCTGGCGGCTGCCATCTAGCTCTCGTCCGTCCGGGTGGACGTGCATCTGCCTCCATCGGGTTGGGTGATGGATGCCTCACGGTTTCGGGTGGCTGCAGCACGCGCTGGAAATTGACAGTTATGATGCGGTTGCCCAGCCTTGCTTCATTCTCGCATCATTTCAGCCATGGTCAGTGGCGGGTACTGGTCCTGGCCCTCCTCCTCTGCCTCCTCCTCCTCCATCTCATCTGGGAAAATGCATTTTCCGCTTGTGCCTTTTGTTTTTTTATTGTCCTTGCTGGGGCTGGCATTTTGCGTTTGCTGGTCACGTTGTTGCACTTAATTGTCGAAAGTTGTCAGCGCCGTTTGCCAAATCACCACGCCCACTGCCTCCTCTCCCCCTCTTCATCTTCTGCTAATTGCCAGCAGTGCGTACATTGCGTGAGCACTTGCTCCTTTTATCCTTTTTTTGCAGCGAAATCAAATGGCGTAGCAGGAGGGAGGAAAGACGTCCTGGCCAGAAGCAGCCAACAGGCTGTGGGAGGCTCAAGCCTGGCCATAAATTTCATTGCCTCGACTCCCCTTCAATTTTATTATATTTCTTGTATATTTTTTTTTTCTTCACTTTCTACATTTCTCGTTCATGTTATTTTCAAGTTTTTTGGGCAAATAAATTATGTTCTTGTTGTGTTTTATCAGCCGGAACACAAGACAATTGCCTGCTGCTGCTTGCCACACAGCAAGAAACCCACAAGGTACAACAAATTTTAATAAAAAGTTGCCTAAATAATACTAATTTCTTCTCCCTTTTTTCTCCAAGTGCACACTGCCTAAAAAATGAGTCAAAAAGAAGAAGAGTTTCCTTCCACTGCCTGAGCTTTACATTTTTTTGAAATGGAATAAACATTTTTTTGCTGCCTCTGGGGCTGCATTCAATGTGGCATCAACGCTGGCTGCCTCCTCGCTACACATGTCAAACTTTCTTTCATATCATTGAATCAGGCAAAGT
This sequence comes from Drosophila monieri, assembly GCA_035047585.1. Classification (NCBI taxonomy): domain Eukaryota; kingdom Metazoa; phylum Arthropoda; class Insecta; order Diptera; family Drosophilidae; genus Drosophila; species Drosophila monieri. The sequence goes on along the minus strand of JAWNPJ010000061.1, from coordinate 3,215,932 downwards.
TACAAAAAACTTTTCCTCGCCTACGAGTATGCAACAACATTCCAGCCGAACGAAACTTGGGCCCAGCCCAGCGCGTGCCTCAGCTCCATGTGCCTATGTGTGTGGCAAGTACATATCCATGTGGCAGTGCCAGTGTGAGATACAAATCTCAGAATTTGAAACAAATTTGCAAAAAAAAAAAGAGAAAGAAAGATATAATACAAAGCTGGAAAGAGTTGCAATAAGGAGGAGAAAAAAAAGAAAAGGAGGAAAATCAGGAGACTGGAATCTGAAACTGATAAAGGTAATCGTATTGTTTTTATTGCTTTCCAGTAAACTCCTAGGCCAACTCTCTTCCGGGCCAACCAACCAAATTGATATTTAAATTTATTGCATCGAGTCATAGGGGTAGGGGTAGGGGTAGGTGTAGGGTGTTTCAGGCTTCTGATTGAAATAAAAGACATTCTTGGCATTATCCTCCAGCAGGAGTGACTTTCAGCTGCAATATTTGCATTCTTTTGGGGGATTCTTAGGGTTATAGTTGTGGGTTCTTCCTGGGTCTAGTTTCCAGAGGTTATAGAGGTTATAGAGGCTCTATTTATAGTTAGAGATCCATTCTGGAACTAGTTTCTAGAGGTTATAGAGGATCTAGTGGTTCCAGTTGTAGTTCTAGTTCCATTCTGGGTATAGATTCAAGGAGATCTAGTTTCTAGAGGTTATAGAGGTTCTAGTGGTTCTAGAGATTCTATTTATAGTTATAGATCCATTCTGGAACTAGTTTCTAGAGGTTATAGAGGTACTAATAGATCCATTGGAGTTCTAGTTCCATTCTAGCTATAATTTCTACAAGTTCTAGTGTCTAGAGGTTCTAGAGGTCTAGTTAATAGTTCCAATTTCACTTTGGTTGTAGTTTATAGTAGTTCTGGATAATAGTAGTACTAGTTATAGTTCTAATATCATTCTGGCTCTAGGATCTAGGGGTTCTAGAAGTTCTAGTGATTCTAAATGAGTTCTAATACCATTCTGCCTCTGATTCTAGAGCTTCTAGTAGTTCTAGCTCTGTATGGAGAATGGATTCTGGGTATAGTTTCTGGTAGTTATAGTTATAGATTCAACCTGGCATTGGATTCTAGAGGTTCTAATAGTTCCGGTTGTAGTTCTAGTTCCATTAGTTTCATTCTGATTCTAGATATTCTACGAGTTATAGAAGTTATGTAGTTATAGATCCATTCTGGGTATAGTTTCTGCACTTTCTTGTAATTCATAATTGTACTTTTATTCTGGGAATAGTTTCTACAGGTTCTAGTTATAATTCCAGCACTATTTTGTGGCTAGTTTCTAGTGGTACTTAGTTCCTAGTGGTTCTAGCTATGGTTCTAGTATCATTCTGGCTTTAGATTCCAACTTCCCTGGGTTCTAGTGGATCAAGTGGTTCTAGTTATAGTTCTAGTTCCATTCTGGGTACAGTTTCTAGAGGTTCTACCTTTAGTTACAATATGGCTATATATTCTAGAGGTTCTTAAAGTTCTATTTATGGTTATAGTTTCCTTCTGGTTCTAGTTTCTAGTGTTTCTTAGGGTCTAATAGGTCTAGTTCTACTTTAATCTTAAGAATTGCAAGTTCTTTAAAGTAAAAATGATACGAAATGATAAAAAAAGAGTCTGCACTTACCCCTCTCTGTTCTGCAGGATGGTTGTTGATTTATTTCTATTTTTAGGATAATTTTTGTAGATTATTAGATGATTGTAGAGTTGTTGGACTTGTCCAAGTAGAATATTTCACAAATCCTTCATATATTTCATATCCTTTTTGTGCCTTTCTCCTTTGAAATAGTCCTCAAGTTGACTTCTGTTGCATCCTCCACTCCTTTGATCGCAAACTAAACTGCATCGAAGTAAAAGAAAAGTATTAATTATCTTGGAAAAAATCCCAACTTGCAGCATAAATAATCTCGGGCAGGCGAGTGCCGGGGATGCCGGGGCAAGTGCCCCAAGCTGCAGCTCCGTCCGCTGCAATTCATCTGGAGGACAAAAGTGCAGGTTGCACACAATGCAGCGGCGGGGAATATATTTGCATGTCGATCGCAGGCAGCAAGGAGTTGCAATTTATGCTTCTGCCGTTTTTGGCAACCCTGTAGTGTGCCCCACCGCCACCACCACCACGCCCCTTGACTCCTTTTAACCAGGTAGCCGTAGCCATAGCCGGCAATGACGTTCGGCGGCAATAAAACTGTCAATAGTGTCAAAGTGGCTACCACACACGCAGAGCTGCTAAAGAAAATGCAACGATTTATTGTTGGTTTCGGCTGCCGGAGGGACGATTGCCTCGCCTCGCCTTGGCAGGCCCTGGGCCGGGGCCACACAAAGAAATCCAGCAGCAAGATTCATGGCTATGCGATTTTAACAGCCAGTCGCCTCGCCTTGGCTCGTCCTTCAGGCCAAAACAGTCAACTGGCAGTGTTCTGGGTCGACGCTTTTGTGGCGCCACAGCTCAGTCTCCTCTGAGGGGCGGCGGAGAGAAATCATCAGATGCATCCTTTTAGGGCCTCTACTTAAGTGATCCTTACTAATAGTTAGATATTACTTGTTATTCTTGGAAAAACTAGCACTAGCTAAGGTAGTATGCTTCTAGAATCTAGATATTTCCTTGTGGCGTCACTTCCTCGTTGAAAAATGCAACTATCGCAAGTTTAGGCGCATCACAAGCAACTATCGATCAACCATCGATGAGACTAAAGAGACCAACTAGATCTAACCTCAAACTAAAAAATATCCAACTAGCACTAAGAAACTACAGTCTCAGTCATTTAATACTTCTTACAGTTCTTCCTCAATTAGTTTGAGAAAAAAACAAACTTTTACTTTCACCTTTTGGAGCCAAATCATCGATGGCAGCTATCGATAACCGGAAAGCTCCATGTGGCGCAGTGGCAACCCCAATAGTTTGCCGTACTGGCCCATTTGAAACGTCAAAAGTACAAGACTCTTCCCGGCCTTTTCATTCCAACTCATCCTATGCCTTCCCACCGTAGATCCCACGCCGGTGGGAAGACTCTGAGCTCGACAGGGCCACCAACCGAGAAAATAACTCGAACCAAAGGCAGGTGGGCAGGGAGCATCGTGCCACGAAAGCAGGAGAAGCTTGAAGACGTGTCCACGGTGCGCATCCTGTTGCTGGGCGACAAGGGCGTGGGCAAGTCGAGTCTGACCGACTTGCTGGCCTACAGCCCCGACACACCGACGCCCGCCTCCCGCACCGTGGGCGAGAGCACCTGGTGCGTCCAGGTGCGCCTGCACGAGTACCCAGTGCCCATGGCGATGCCGCTCTGTACGTCGTCCGATCCCTCCCGGCGGCACAAGCTCAAGAAGAAGGTGAAGCCTCTGCAGCAGAAAATCCTCTACTTCGTGGAGTTCTACGATCTGAGCAGCAAACTGCGCATGCGGCGGGAACATCGCCATCGGTTCTTAAAGCAGATCGACGGCCTCATTCTGGTGCACAACCTGCAGGACGCCCGCTCCCAGGACAGCTTGCACGACTGGCTGTACGAGCCGCTGAGCCAGATCTGCAAGCATCGCCATGGCCGGGTCCGGTCCATCCTGCCGCGCCAGCACGTCCCCATCCTGGTGGTCGGGACGATGATCGACCTGATCGACTACCAGCCGGTCTACTATCCGGGCAGAATCGCCCACCAGCTGGACGCCGAGGAGATCCTCCTCAACTGCCGCGACCAGGAGAGCTTCGCCGACCAGACCTGCAACCAGGCCAAGCTTCGCTACTTCCTCAACCGCGTCGTCGAGTACAAGGAGCGCTTCCCCCTCGCGGGGGAGCTGGAGCGCCCCATCCACTAGCGGCCTTTAACTCTTTTAGTTTAGTCTCCGAACCACCGAATGCTGGCCGGAAAGAGAAGCCTCCTCGAACGGGCATTCGGTGCCAGTTAGGCCTCCTTAGGCCTCCTTAAACATAACCGAAACACATCCTTATTATGTAACATTACATTAAAAATAACAAAATATATTCTAATTCAAGCTTCGCCCTAAAAAGTCAGTTTTTAAGAAACTTTATGAAATAATAATTGAATGGAAGATGTAAGACTTGGGGAAGCAACTCGAAAGGTCTCAGAACAGAGTCTATATGTTTTTCAATAAATATTTTCTTTATAATAAATATTGGTTAAATAATTCTTCATTAATCTGCCTTAGAATCCGAATGCATCTACATACATTTTGCATCCATTTCTTGACAATTTCTTCCTTAGGCCCCCTTGAAAAATGGTGGAAACTAGGATACTACCCATTTGGCTCATAAAAGTGTCCATATCTTTGGGAATAAGTATCATTTCTTAAAGCGGAATCCTTTCAATATATTGTGAGTCTCTTCCTTATTAATCTGCTTTATAAACGGAATATAAAACTTTGAATCCATTTTTTTTATAGATTTTTATAGAAATTGTGGGAACAAGGCTACTCCCCATATGACCCAGAAGAAAGTCCTATCTTAAGAAATATTTGTCCGATTCTTAAGCGGAATATCTTGAAAGATTCGGGAATCATTTATTCATTTATATTCATAAAAAGTAGAACAAGTTTTGGATTAAATTTTTGTAACTGTCTCCTTTGTAGAAACAAAGGTACTTACTACTTTTGTTAATATTTGAAATTGGAATTAAAATAATTGCGAATCATTTTTCCATCAATCTCCTTTGAAATCCTAACACAATACACGATATATCTATTTTTTATAGAACTGTTCCATCTATCCATTATCTCAAGGGACTTATTCCCATCTATGTGACTCAGAACCGAGTCTATATCTTTGGCAATGTATGTCCGATCCTAAAGCGGAATACATTAAAAGAATCGTGATATAATTCTCCACTTATTTCAATCAAAATTGGAAAGCAAAATATTTCATCAATTTTTTGTTAATTTTTTCCATGGAAGCCCTTGAAGAGTTGCAGCAACTACCCCTTTGACTCAAAACAAAGTCTATATCTTTGGCGATTTTTTTGCGACTCTAGAGAGGAATATCTTCAAAGAATCATGAAAAAAATGTCCATAACTCTACATAAAAATTAAAACCAAAATTTCCCAATTAATTTTATGTTAATTTTTAAGAAAAAAAGAACTAAGCACATCCTTCAAGGATATAGAGTTCGCTTAAGACAACCTTGCGCAACGGAATGCATTCAGTTGGGCTGAAAATTACAGAACTCCAGATACCAGATACCAGATGCATAACTCCACCCTCCTCCGGATGAAGGTGGCCCATTAGGGGTGTCTGCAGGGGGAGGGGGACTACTAGCGGGAATATGGAAGTCGGGTAAGCGGCTTAGCAGCTTGGCGGGATAACTATACCCTCGAAACGGCGATAAGGGCACTCGGCACTTATCATTCCGCCTCCAATCCGGCCCAAGCGCCGTTCCGGGTCGACTGACCACATGCCAGGCATTCCATGCCGAGGAGAGCAGAGCGGCAGGGCATTCGCTGCTCTCCGCTCTCCGGGCCAATAATAAATGCTACAATTTAAGCGGATTTTACAATGGGTTGCTTGCTGTTGTTGGGGCACAGGTCACTCTGGAATCTGGCAACTGGCAGGAGGAGGAGGAGGAGGAGGTGGTGACCACCGAATCAGGAGTCTCAGGCAAAGGCCTCTTAAAGTATTGATTTAAAAATGCATTTTGGAGAAAGTCTAATATCTAACATCTCCATCATCTGCAAGAGTCAAAACCTAGGCTCCTCCTTCTCTGAACCCTGACCCCGAAACACTTCTTGTCGAAGATTTGGACTTATTGCCGAGCAGGTTGCTCATGGCCAGAGATTGGCTATTTTATTTGGGTCAGTGTTACTTGCAGGCCACGATAAACGCAGAACAAGTTTCATTTCTTGCTTGTCGTTTGTCTGGCAGGGGCAGGGGCAGAGGTCGAGGAGGAGAGCCAGAAACCCGCAACAACAGACAGCCAGACCACACAGAGCCAGGACATAGCCTGGTAGTGGTACTTGGTACTTGGTACTTGGTAGTAGTTCTCATTTCATTTCGCCTTTTTAGCTTCGTGTATCCTGTAGCCAAATAAATTTCCCCAGCAGATAAATCACATTTTGCCAGTCGGCATACACACATATCCTGCGTAGCAAAGGACATGCTAAGGGAAACAATTGTCCAGCCTAGCAACCCTCCTCTACACTTTAAGAAAAAATAAGTATCCCCAAAATCCTGCCACTCATTTGATGGCATTTTCAATAATTTCTAATTTAATTTATTTCCTTTTCTCGAGTCATTAGTTTAGTTTTTCGTCCTCCCACATGTCCTGTGGCCCATCACTCCCCACTGGCCAGCCATCAGCACCCCATCACCCAACTACTATCCAAAAACCACATTTAGTCGGGCTGGTCGTCATGAAGCTGAGATTGAAAATTGTGTACAAATTTTTGGGTTTCTGTTTGAGCTTGGGCCTGATTTGGGGCTTTGAGTTTTGGTCCTGGGGCTCGCCAGGGGTCGACTATTTGCACAAAAAATATTGATTGTTGCATGTAAATTGACTTTAATATGGCTCGGGTCGTGCAAACACAAACAGGAGGACACAGCCACAGGAGCACCATCAGACTAGATGGAAGATTTTATCTGCTGGTTGGCTGGCTGGTTTCGGGAGGATGTTTCCTGCTCGAATTGCCCCAAAAGCATTCCTTCGTGCCAGCCTCTGACTGCTCACAGTCCATAAGAATTTCAGTTTGGGCCGAAAAGGTCACTCCATCTCATGGATTCTCGCCGAAAACCCAAAGAGTTTGTTATGCGAACTCTTCGCGGGCAAAGCCACAACATTAATACTGCATGTCCTTTTTAATTGAAGGATATGTGAGGTTGAAGTTCCACTGAACAGAGTGCGGAGAGGGCACTCGTCTCAATTATTTATCGGAAAAGTATTTAAAAATTGAATTAAATGAAGCCGAAACCGCTCTCTAACCTGTTTATTAATAAAGGATATTCCTCCTCCTCCTCCGGCTCCTTGTGCTTTGCCATCTATCAAGGGCATCCGACTGTCGCACATGTGTAGGTCCTTGCTCTTCTCCCCTTTTTGCATTGATTTAACTTTTTTTGATTTCTGCGAGGCGCCTGGCCCGCCTGGTCCTTTCCCCAATTGGCAAGCGCTTCCTTATCCCTACTCCCTTTTCGATTGCCACTTCAGACCCTTCTCCTTGCAGGACTCTCTCTCTCACTTGGCCTGCGAGTGGCGTTGTTATTGCTATAATTCGATTAGATTTTGTTTCAGATTACAGATTCAATTTAAATTTCAATCATGAATTGTAGCACTTTGCAGTGGCATGGCCGGAGGGGTCAGGCTCCTGCTGGGCCAGGATGCGGCCTGGCCAGGGGAGCGGAGGGAGGGAGGGAGGGAGGGAGGTAGGGAGGCATCCTGGAGGACATGAGCTGCGTGTTTGCGGTTTGATTTAGATTTCATGCTGGTTAACACATCGTTTGCAGGACCAGGCATGCTTTAAGCTCTCTCTCTCTCTCTCGAGCTCGAGGAGGAAAGTGAAAGGGATTTTTGGCAGGACGATGCCAGGCAGCTAGCCAGGGGACTGGAGTAGCACTGTCTACTGTCTACTGTCTGCTTTCTGGCGAATCCAATCAACCAGCAATTGCAATATAAACGCGTTGACAAGCAGCCGGGGGCCACCTGACAGACAAGTCGCCGAAAGCGAAACAGAAACAGAAACATAAATAGGAATAGAAACTGAAGCAGGAAAAGGACTGGCAAGAGTCCAGGTTCCTGAGGACCTCATCCCCCGTCCGGTCTAGTCTCCAGCCATAAAAGTTAAATTTTGTGGAAAAATGCATTCATGTGCATCGAGCAGTGAATCCGATGGAGCCTGTTGTGTGCTTACATGTGTCGAAGTCGCATCCGCCGAAGCTCATCCACACATCCGGCTCTGGTGGAGGGCCACCTCCACCTCCCACCTCGTGTCCTGGCCAGGGTCCTCTGTCTTGCCTGCCTGGCTGCAAATGTTCCATTAAGGATGCGTTGCAATACGAGGAGCTTGGAAATATATTAGGGCGTCCAGCTCGACACCCACTTTCAGGCACTGAAAGAAGAGGTCTAGAGGTCCTCCCACTGAACAGTCTGGGGCAAGAGATTTATTTCCTCAAGGACCTCCTCTGGTTCTCTCAGTGTTCTCGTTTTATTTAGCGTCCTGTGCTGTCGTTGACGTTTTCGCGGAAGTATTGCCAACATATTGAATGCCATACATCAGTGGCAGCCACCCCGCTTTTCTATTTCATTTCCACAATCCTTTCGAGGGGCAGCAACAAATGAGGATCCATATGCCAGGCACAGGCTAAACAGGACATGCAGGACATCCAGTACTCTACCAGTACTCTACCAGTACTCTACCAGTACTCTACCAGTACTCCTCTAGTAACTCTAGATATCTATCCCTTTGCCTGTATACTCTCTAATTTCCATCATTTTATTGCCTGGTGGAGGATGTCCTTGGCCAGGACTCGCCTGCGGGCTTGCCAATCAATGAATTATATCAATATTTTCACAGTAAATGGAACGTAATGAAAAGCATGCTTAAGTTGCTTAAAAGCTAAACCAAACAGGACGAAGAAATGCTTCCAGCCCAGCTCGAGTGCAAGAGTAGTGTAGGACGAGGACGAGGACGATGATGAGCGCGTCAAGGACCACAAGGGCCAAGTATATTGGAGATCCAAGTGCCGGCTGGACACTGTCCGATAACTTATCGAACGAAAGTCAGGCCCAGGACCCAGGCTGGAGCAATTAATCACCAGGAGGAGGAGGAGGTGGAGGAGGGCCAAGTTGCCACGGAAAATTTCATCATGCCATCATCATGTCAAAATGCCAATTAATTAAATCATGCCCGAGGAGTGGCCTGCGGCGGCCACTTGAGCGAGTCTCTACTGTGGCCGAAAGGATTTCCAAACAAGGCCCACCACTTGCTCCACCTCGGGTGGCTATAATGAAGACAAAAGCCACCGCGCCACCACCACATACCTCATTCATTTCACTCGAAATTGACACAAACACTTGGCGGCAGCCATTCCTCCACTCTGGCAGCGCCAACAAGGACGCAGATGTCCTCCGAGTAGCAAAGCAAAGCAAAGCGAGCGGAAGATTGCCGCTCCAGAAGCCTTAAGTCATTTGCCGGCCATGTTCCCCGCCCCCCCCCCGCACAAAAGACAAATTTCAAAGGAAAAAAGCTCAGGACTCAGGATGGCAGGGAAGTGGAGGGCCGTACAGCAGCAATATGCTTCCTTTCCGTCTGCAGTTACCATTTCCGCTCTTCCGCTGCGATACACCACCGCAGTGACAAATGGCCTAAATAATGTCTTACCAATTTTCAAGCCAGAGAATAAAATAATAAGCTAAAGGACATTTTATTTTGGCTTCACAGCCGAAACTAGCAGATGCGGTTAAAAAATGAAAGGCAAGAAACGCAAGAACATAACCGCTCCAAGGACGAAGTCCTGGCTAGTTCTTCGACAGTGCCTTCCTGGCTAGCTCGTCGATACAGCGACTGATCACGGTACGTGGCTGCAGTGGCACAAAGACTGCCGCCCGACCGGCCGGGATGTAGGGCGCCGCAAAGTCCGGCGGCGACACCGACTCCCGGTTGCCATGGTTCTCCAGGACGAGTCCCCGGTCACTCAGCTGCACCGTGTAGCTGTCCAGCGCCTCGAGCATTTGATAATTCCGGGCCTGTTCAAACTTCTGCGAGGGCCGGACCGTGATGGGGGCGCCGTATAAGCGGATCTTCTCCTCCTGGATTTCACGCTCCTTCTCCTCCAAGTACTTGCGGTACCGGAACACGGGCGAGCTCTCATCCGCACAGGTGGTCTCTACTTTGGAGGCGTTCAGCAACTTCAGGGGCTTCGACATGCTCTTCTCCAGCATTTTCCGGAGTCTCTCCGCCGAGGAACTCCTGGTCCTATTGTCCTCGGGATAGCCGGACGATTGTGGCGCTTCGAAGGACACCCTTGGCGACTCCTTCTTTGGGTATTGCTTCTTCTCCGTCCTCAGGGTCCTGGGCCTGGCCTCGCCTATCGGCATTTGGGGAGTCGAGACGAGGGTGTATATGGTGGCGCCACAGTGCTCCGTCTTCTTCAGGCTCTTGTAGGGTCTTAGGATCTCGGGCACCCACTTGTGCTCGGAGGGCCTGTACTCTTCGGAAGTGCTCTGGTATTCGGTAGGTCCATCCTTCTCGGAGGTCTTCTGGTTTTCAGGAGCTCTAGAGTTCTCGTAAGCTTTGTGGGAGGGCCTTGACCTCTCTGGCACCCATTCGTATTCGTTGGGTCTCGACTTCTCGTAGGTCTTCTGGTACTCAGTAGGTCTGTACTCGCTGGAAGTCTTCTGGTAATCGGTAGATCTAAGCTTATCGGAAGTCCTCGGGTACTCGTCCTTACTAGGCTTGTACTTTTCGGAAGTGTCCTGGCATTCAGAAGGTCTTCCCTTCTCGGAAGCCTTGTACTCCTTAGGTCTATACTTCTCGGATGTCCTCTGGTATTCCAGAGAAGTAGGTCTAGCAGGTCTAGAATTGTCGCAAGTTCCCTGGTGTTCTGTGGGTTTTGACTTTTCGGAAGTCCTCTGGTGGACGGACGGCCTTGACTTCTCAGCAAAATCTTCGTAGTAAGTAGGTCCGGATTTCTCATAAGTCCTCTGGTCCTTAGTAGGCTTAGACTTCTCGGAAGTTCTCTGGTACTCAGTAGGTCTGGAGTTCTGGTATTCAGAGGGCCTTGCCTTCTCAGGAACCCTCTCGCAGTCGTCAGGTCTACACTCGCAAGTTCTCTGGTATTCAGTGGGTTTAGGCTTATCGGAAGTCCTCTGGTATTCGGACGGCATTGGCTCCTCCAGATCCCACTCGTAGTCTACCCCTTTTGGCTTCCCAGAAGCCCGCATGTAGTCAGTGGGTCCTGAAGTCTCAGGGATCCTCTGGCATTCGACAGCTGTTGACGTTCTGGGAGTCTTCTGGTACTCGGAAACTATTAGGGTCTTCGGATATGTCTGATGACTGGAAGCTTTGAAGGACTTCTCAGGAGTCACCTGGTATTCGGAAGCTCTAGACTTTTCAGAAGTTCTCTGACACTCGATAGGTCCGCGCTTCTTTTTCTTCTCTGCAATCCTCTCATCGATGGCGAGCTGAACTTCATCGCGAATCAGCTTCTTGAAGTCCTTACTGAGTTCAATTTTTTCATCCATTTGAAACAGGAATTTTTGTGGGGAAAATGCCGACCTAGTTGGATGCTAGAAGTGTAATGATTGGACGACCAAATCGGAGACTACTTTGTAACAATGCTCCAGGTGGCCTACTACAAATTGTATCTCCCATCTGGGAAGCCGTTTGAAGTTCCTGTACCTTATCTATTACTCGTCAATGTCCTTGCTCCTTGCCGTAATGTTGCAATATGTGATAAAGTATCCATAATCTGATTGCTGGAGAGCAAGCCAATGGTGCAGCAACCCAATTTCTGTCCAAGGGGCATTGTGAGCGAATTAATAGACTCCGACTCAACGGGTTCCACGGGTTGTCAGGACGGGGCGACGAAGGAGGACAGCGACCGGGACTCAATCCGCCTGAAAATTGTCGTCGAGCTTCAAAGGAACCTGCTGCCTGTGGCTTCTTCAATCCTGCAGTGTCCTTTACACCTCTTACCCGCACCAGCTCTCTTTTTCCTTGTACGATTCCTGGCACGCTCATGTCATGTTCGCAGCTGTTGTTATGGGCTTTTGTCTAAGTGTGTGAGTGTGTGAGTGTGTGTTGGTGTCGGAGTGGGTGTTTTAGAGTGTGTGTGTGAATGCGTTGTCTGCTTAACTGGCAGGCTCATCATACACAGACACACACACCCTCTCACACACACAGAGTCCTGCAGAAAACAAAGCGAATACAGCGACTTGGCTGTGCTTGTTATCAGTGAGACGGTTCTGGCTTGCTACACTGCGAAAAAAGCTATAGTCTGATCTTGACAGAGTCTATCTCATTAGTGGGCTTATGTTGCAAGTGCAGTCCCTCTTCTTGAAGTCCTCCATAGCTTGGATAATGGCTCTGATTGTTGCTGTGGAATTTCTCTCTCTGTGGCAACTCGGTCTATTGACAAATACGCAATTGACAGTTTGCAGCACGTAGCCGCGCACAATAACATAACAGGCATGAACGGCAGCAACAACAAACAGGACGAACAGGCGACGGAAACACCATCACACCCATAAGCACACACACACATTCTATGGAGACACATGCGTATGCGGAATATCCTTGTAATAGTTGGAATTACAACGCGTCACGCGGAGGGGGCAGGAAATTGATGGCAAGATGGCAGGATGCAGGATGCGGAATGGCGGGATGGCAGGATAACTGTGTGGTTGAATGCCAGCTGCTTTGAGTTTTTATTAACTGCCATCCAGTTGGGAGACAAGTGTAAGCGAGCAATTATCAGGCCACCTGTCCTACTCACAGCCCTTGACTTTGTCCTTGCCTCCTTGGCTCAGGCCCAGGATTCTGACCCCCAGCACCTCCCTCCCAGTGAAACAGAAAAGAAAAACAAAAAAGGAAAGAATAAAATGGGACACGCCTCAGGGACCCCAGGAGACTGACAAATTTATGCCATCTCCCCACAAACACGCATGCTTCGTGCCACTAAATTTCGCCCATACTTTTGTGGCGGCAAGGGGGCGTGGGGGAGGGGAGGAGGGGAGGAGGGGGGCAGCGATGAAGGACCAACTTTCGCCAAATTGCCAATGGCGTGTCCTGGCCCGTCGAGGCATTGCAGCTGCCCCGAAATCAAAGGATGCCAGCTTCCTGCAATCCCAACTAAAATTCAATGCAAGAAGCTAAACAAGAATTCTATAACTAGAAAGCTTTCTATATTTTAAAATTAATCATTTAATAATTTTTTAAAAAGATTATAGCAGAAAATATTCAATATTTGAATTCCAAAAACTAAAATTTGGGGAAAAACAGGAACCAATTAACTAAAAACTTAAAAATAAATATAAAAAAAATAACATTTTAAAATTAATATCAAATGGGCATAAAATATGGAAATTAATTGAAAATAAAATTAAAATAAATATTCGTACTATAGTGTGGCTTTTTCTTAAATTATTATTATTTTTAAAATTAAAATTAATAATTTTAATCGGACAACTATTTAGTGTAAATCGGACAAGGAGGATGGGAATGGGTGGAAATAAATGAATAATAAATAATAAATAAATAAACAGAAAAAGGACTTACCGGCAATTCCAGGACTTTAAATATTCAAAATATATTTCTTTATAGATTTCTTTGTAGATATTTAAATATTTGTTCATCCTTTTGGAGTCCTTCATCAATCACTTTTGGAATGAACACTTTATTCCATTTTAATATTCTAAAAAGAATAAAAAAGTATTAGCACAATAATATGTATGCATTTCTATTTGAATAAAAATAAAAAATATATTATAATAAATAAATCAAATTTGTATCATTAAATAAAATTAAATAAATACTTACGAAAATAAATTTAAAACCAAAACCAGTTCCAATTGCGCATCACTGCCAAGAGTCTCGCATCACTGTCGCAATTCCATCCATATTCTAACGGTATAACTCGGCAGCTTGCACTTCATCTCCGTTTCACTCATTCCTCAATTACCTGGAATTTCTCAAGAAAATTTTCGTCAGCAATGACTTCCAGGCTCAGCAGGTGAGGCAAGAATGGAAGTGCCATATTAATTGCGCAGTAGACTACTATTCCAATGATATTTTCACGCCAATGATTTGAGTAGAAAATATCACTTTTAAATCACACTTTTTAGTTCAATTTTTCCACATTTTCTTTATAAAAGTTTAGCCAAAGTTTCTTGTCCATAATTTTTACCAAATTATTGGTAAATAATGTTATTTTCTGTTCTTCTTTTTTACATTACTGTTTCACCATAAAAAAAACTTTTACTCACCTTAAAATAAATGCACTTTTACTGTAATATCACTTATAACGGAATTTCTGTCGCAATTAAAAATTTTTCTGCACTTATGATGTGGACTTCCGGAGGCGCAGCGAACTAATGCTCTCGCTTTGGTAATCTCCCTCGATGGAATGGCGTCGGAGCAATGGAAGGAGCAAGCGCAGCGGACTAACTCTCTCGCTGAGGATCCGCTACTCGAAGATCCTATGCAACTCTCTCTCTCTCTCTCGATGGAATGGTGTCGGAGAAATGGAAGGAGCAAGCGCAGCCAACTTCCGCCTCTCGCTGTCCGCCATTCCAAAAAACAGGCAAGGCAAGAATGGAAGTGGAATAGCAATTGCGCAGTAGGCTTCTATTCCAATGATTCTTTTACGGCAATGATCTGCGTAGAAAATATAACTTTTAGTTAAGTTTTTCCACATTTTCTTTATAAATATTTTAGCCTAAATTTCTTGGTTATAATTTTATAAAATTAATGGAAAAAATGTATTTTTCTGTTTATTTTTATTAATGATTGTTGCACTAAAAAAACACACACACTCACATTAGAATAAAGTCACTATTCACTTGAAAAAAAAATATATTGTCGCAATTAAAAATATTCCTCTTCTGATGATGTGAACTTCCGGAACAGGCGGAGCGAACTAAAGCTATTGCTCTCGCCATGGATCCGCTATTTAAATTTCCTTGGAATTCTGCCTCGGTGGAATGGCGTGGGAGAAATGGAAAAAGCAAGAGCAGCTAACTAATGCTCTCGCCATGGATCCGCTATTCGAAGCTTATATGGAACTCTTTCTCTCAATGAAATGGCGTCGAAGCAGTGGAAGGAGCAAGTGCACCGGACTTGCGCTCTCGCTGGATCCGTCATTCAAAGATTCTGCGGGACTTTCTCTCGATCAGAGCATTGGAAGAAGCAGAGGCAGCCCACTTATGCTGAGCGAAAGAGGGCTTTAAAGCCGCTCTTTAAGTGAACTGTGAAAAGGCATTAAGTGAAAAGCTAGATTTTTGTTCTTAAAGTTTAATAAGGGAAGTAAGGCTCTTACGGTTTTTGGATGTAATTATAAAGAGTACCATTTCCATTACGCTCTTTGTAGAAAACTAAGCTCTCAACTCTTTTTGGACACTTAGAATATGCAAAGCACTGCAAAATATTTCACAGAAAAATAAAAATATTAATAAATAAAAAATAAAATGTTACTATTTAATTATTATAAATGAAAAGAAATAGTTGAACCATATATACAAAATAAAAATGAAAACTTTAATCAACTATAATTTTTTGTTCACTGTAAATAGGAAGGACTTTTAGGATAAATTAACAACCCAGTCCTGAGTCACGGACAGGATGAGTAGAACAAAAGATTGGTGACTTCGGGGGCCGCCTTTTGATTTATTCGCGAGTGTATTAGCTCTGGAAGCGAGATCCCTGGGATTATCCATTTGTCGTGCCAAAAAAGGTGACCCCTAAATCGTCCTGTCCTTGTCCTGCTCTGGCCATTGTCCGGGGGGGGGAGAGTCACCCGCCCGGACCACCTGAGCCACCGCAACCACCAGACTGCCACCACGTGGCCGGAGGCGTTGAGCCAAAAATATGATTCATGTCAGAATTGTCGTGCGTATAAATGAATATTTGAATTATTGTTGTCGTGCTACGTGTCTCGGTATAGGTGTATTTCCATACACCTGGAGGTGGGTGGTGGGTGGTGGGTGTCCTTTCGTCGGTGGGTGAGTTGTGCAAGTTCATAAATTATGGCAGCTTCCTGGGA
This sequence comes from Drosophila monieri, assembly GCA_035047585.1. Classification (NCBI taxonomy): domain Eukaryota; kingdom Metazoa; phylum Arthropoda; class Insecta; order Diptera; family Drosophilidae; genus Drosophila; species Drosophila monieri. The sequence continues at coordinate 3,200,224 of JAWNPJ010000061.1, read as the reverse complement.
CAGTGGAAGCCACGGGCCTCCCTCCTTGTTCCGTGCCGGAATGTAAATCGTAATCAGTATTAGGGATGCATACAAAGGTATATCCTTCTACCGATAGGTTTCAGAAACTATCGAAAATATCGGGAACTTAAAGCTTTTAGGAATTGAGATTATTGAATATATTTAGATTAATTATATAATTTAATAAAATATTATAACAGTTCTATGGCGATAAGTAACTAGTTAGTCTAAAGCTTCCTCTAAAAAATAGTCTAGTAGAAGCTCTCTCATATTAATCGATATTTTAATGCAGTCTCTAAGTATTTCTAACAAAAAAAAAGGATAAGGGACATGACAAGGCACAGCCTAGAGGACATCCTGGGCATATGTGTCTCTGGGTCTTAATTTTTTTTTCCTGCCCAGGTCATCTGCTCATCCACCTTGGCTTTGTCCTGAGCTTCGGCAGATAAGTATAAGTTTTAATGTCTCAATTGGCTTTATTGCCACACTGACTGGTCCACTTTCTCTTAGCCTCCCTCCCCTCCCCTCCCCTTCCCGCCACTACCGCGCTTTCACCTTTCTCCTTGGCTGTCGTGGCTCTATATGTGTGTGTGTCTGGAATCACTTAAGTTTGGTTTTGTTTTCCAGTTGCCAAAACTCAGTTTGAATGCATAATAAGCAGGTTCTTTATGGCATACAAATGGGGCGGTATGAATAAGGGTGTTCTTGTGGGCTGCTTTGTTATATTATGTTGAGTGCTGGCTATTAACTTACACCCTACACCGTACACCGTATACCGTATACTATACACCATATACCGTATAAACGAGCGCCACACACGGCGTATGAGTGATAAATAATTGATGCGCCAACAGGCCTAGCCAAGGATGTCAGAGGGGAGCCTCTTCGGGGCTCGTTGTCTTCCGATATTCGAAATAAATTAAAAACTTTTTCAATTGCATTTCTCCGGGCTACGTGTCCGCCGGAAAGTCATGTTCAAGGTGGCAACACATTCATGTACATGTTTATGTGAATTAGATTCCATAAACAAACGTGCAGGATATCTCTACGTTATGTGTATTTTATCAGGATCAAGGAGAGCATTGAAGGGAATACCTGTGGTGCCTGTTTATGGATAAACTATTGAATTTGTTCTTAAAAATATATATTTTTTATCCATAGTACCTATCACTTTGTCGACAAACTATATGTTAATTATAGCTTATCAGCCTTCTAGATAAACGATGAAATATATTCTTGAAAACCTACATCCTTATATATCTTAGCAAATATCTTGCTTATCGATAAACGATATGTTATATATACCATCTTTATATCAATAAGTGAAAGAAAATATTACAAAAAATATGTTTTTATATTTGTATATATTATATATATTATTATATATTATTTTTATATATATGTTTTTATATATTATTATAGTTTAATCGATTAATGATGTGTTGAATATATTTTAAGAAGCACTTGAAGAACATTATGGAGAATACCTTTAGTGTCTGTTTATATATTTTTGATAATATATTTCATATTTTTAATCGATATGGTTATAAAATGATTTATTATTCATTTAATATGATTTAATATTCATATCAAGCACATGAGTAACACATCGATAAACGATGGAATACATTTATGAAAATGTACTACAGAAACTATTTATTTCATCGATAAATGATATGCCATGTAGACTTTCCTATACCCCTCCTTCTATTGATGGATATACCTAGGTAAACGATAGATTACATTCCTGAAAATATATGTAATTGTCAACAGTAACTAAAATATCCGAATATACATCCAATACCTATATTTTAATTAATACAAGTGCCTATATTTTTATCAATAAAGAAGAGAAAATATTGTGGAAAAAATGTTATATTACCTATAGTAGTAGGTAAAATATAGTTAATCGATAAATGATATGTTAAATATTTAAGAACATTTGAAGAACACTTAAGGAACACTATAGGAAATATCCTGTGTACCGATAACTACGATAACTAGCGTTTTGATCGATAAGCGATATCTTATTGTGGTATATGTTATCGATCACTTTTAACGTTATTAAATATTATTTAACTTTCATCCTTAATAACTATGATTAAATCCTCTTTCGATTATTTTCGGGATAAATAAACATATATTAATGTGAATAAGATTATATAACAAAGAATTGTTGCAATACCCATCCTTTTTATCGATAAACGATTGTACATATTTATGAAAATATGTACCTTTAATCCTTAAAACACCATAATTAAATCATCTTTTAAGCTTATAAAAACAGATGTATGTGAATGAGATTATATAAATATAATTATATGTTATATAAAGGAATTCCTGCACTGCCTATCTGTTTATCGATTAACGATAGCACATATAGTATAGTATATATTTAACTTTAATCCTTAATGACACCGTGATTAAATCCTTTTTCATTTTTCAAGCTAATTGCTTTCTGCTTCGAGGAGGAAGGCAAAAAACTAAATTACATTTACGGCTGCGGCAAAAGCAAATTGGCAGTCCTGAAACGCACTGTAGTAGCTACCTCGTACACGCTCATTTTCGATTAATTTAGCCCCAGCCCCGCCTTCACCTGCCTCCTGGGCCACTGCTACTGCCACTGCCACCGCCCCGCCCCGCCCCTCTCAATTCAATTAAGCTTATGAAAACTTGAAGCACCGAATTTAAAGGATCATTAACACTTTCATGTGAGCCTGCTGTGTCCTTTCGTGTCGCTTTTGTGTGTGACATGCTTGTTCGTGTTGTGTAATAAAATTAACAACTTTATTGCATCGTCGCCTTCGACAAAGGACCTTTAAACGGAGGCTCTAGAGTGCCTCCGGAGCGGCGGTTCCTGTGCCAGCCAACAATGATGGCCAGAGGCCGTCCATCCAGATATGGAAAGTTTATCAAATGGATGGTTTTTTTTTGTCGCAAAAATCACCAATGTCAGGAGGATAACTTTTTCTATGACCAGATGACCAGATAACCGGATAGCCGGAAAATAACGATTCAAAAGTTTTTATGTAAATTAATTGTTTGCCTTCCGCTCTCCAGGTATTCTGTTAGAAGGTGATGCCTTTACGGCCAAAAGTCTGAAATGCCTTTTGATTTAAATGGCCGTTTGGCCCATTCGGGCTAAGAGTGCTTGGCCCCACCAGCACTTGGTAATTTTTCACTTGACCGCCGGCCCAGGACCTTAGATCCTGCATCCCAAAAACTAAAAAATTGTTTTCGTTGCACTCGAGCGGCAGGGCCACTGTCTGGCATGGCCAAGAAATGCATTAGAACCCGAAGGCCCGAAAGCAGTCACCAGATGTGGTGGTGCGACCTCTGACACAAGAGTCCTGCCGACTCTGGCTGGTCCTGGGAGAGATTTAGTGCCAATCATAAGGAGATGGCTTTCATTGATTTACGCTAATGCATTTTTAAACGCAGCCACCCTTTCTCTGGCACAACTTTATGAGCTGCTAGCCAGGATGCCAGGGATGCCAGGGATGGGATGGCCCCAGGACAGGATACTTTAAGTTACCTAAGCGCGAATAAATCAGCAAATTGCCAGACGACCGGGTAGCGACGACAGGGGAGTGGATGCCTGGGGAGCGACGCCTGAGAGCGGCGAAAACACATTATAAGCTGAAATTATTATAATCGTTGCATACTTGCAAGTTCAGTTCATAAATAACACTCCAACCCCCTCCCCCCTCGGCGACAAGGCCAGACATGAAATTTTTTTAAAAAGCAGAAGCAAAAAGGATGTGCCGGAACCAAGACGAGGGAGAGGGTGGTAGGGGAAGTCGCAGGACAGCCTAAGGCATCCGGAGCTACTCCACTTTCTAGATAGACTCTTGCCGTATCGCAACTAAGTAATTGAGTTCGAAGTCGGCGGGCAAACTCAACTCGGACAATATTGGCTTTAAATATATACTAAATATATATCCTTCAACTTCAAGGACTATAAATTGAAACATGAACTAGTCCAAGTATCTTCTTTTTTCAATAAAGAAATGAATCTTTAATCAAGTGCCTTAGGACACTCACTATTGTCCTTAAAATAAAATCCTTTTTTTTAAAAAATATCCAAATCCCATCATAACAAAAAGAGAATTATTTTATGGCAATTTTTTCCCAAAGGACATCCAATAAATTATCAACTTGCTCAAGAAATTGTAAAAGTTTCTCGCGGTTTATTTTTCCAAACAACTTTCATCGAGAAGAAAAGTTCTAAAGAATCAAGAATTAATATCCCCCGTCCAGATGTAGATCAAACTAAAGGTCCTTGATCCTTAAATACTTATACCTTGGCCATTTTTTATTGTAATTTTCCCCCAAAGACCTAGGACAGATCGAATAACCATAATTCACAAATCAGACCCTAAGGCCTTGCAGTTTATAGCTCCAGTTGCTGGCTCCTCCCAGGATCCTTTATCGTAAGCTTTTTGTCCAATTGTCGTCGCAAAGATGGCCAAGAAAAGGACCAAGGACGAAGGATGAAGAAGAAAAATGTAGCCGCTGTGCTGGGGCAAGCTTGAAATTTATTCGATTCATAGTGATTCACAATGATAATCGCCATAATCATAATGCAAATATTTCATAAAGCAAATTGCCGCAAATATTTCACAAACGGCCAGGACGAGGCGAGGTTCATGATTGCATCTGCCACATTTCGTCCCCTCTACATTTTTTTTTCGTGTCCTGCTTGCTCTGTGTCCTTGCCCCGCACTTAATCGGGTGCAATTGTTATGTGCCACTGACATCCATGTTGATGTTGTGGCGTGCTCATTGACGCACATCCACCACAATGGTCATTAATTTGTTTACAATTACATGCATTTCTGCTTTCACATTTTTTGTCCACACATTTTTTATTGTTTTCCTATTTTTTGTTTGCCATTTTTTGCCATTGAAGGAATAGAGGAGGTGGGTCCTTAAGCCCATATCCCATAGCCTTTAATTAATTAAGCTTTTAATAATACAAATTGGAGAACTAACTAACATTCTTCTTGAAGAAATAGTCTATGACTAGTTCTCTGATTAACTAACTCTTTTCTAGTCCCTGAAGAGCAAAAAAAAAATGCCCAATTAATTGCTTCTATTTTTTTTAATGCCATTTCAACATTTTTAATTACGCATCTACGCATTTCCGAGCACGGACTCTCCCGTTCAAGGGTATTTGATTAAAATTTGATTAAAGCTCAACCAATTTTATTAGTTTGCGGTCGCGATGGCTTTTTGTTAATTCACTTTAAAAGCAATTAAGTTTTTTAATGCTATTCCGAATAAACAATATGTGCAATCACGGGCCTGCAGTGCAGAGGGCATAGGTCACACCTTTGCTTTTTTGTTGCTCTTGCTGTAATGAGGGCATTGTCAGAGGCGGACCTCCGCTTTTGTTTAATATTATCATTATTATTTTTATTATTATGGCTGGCCAGCGCTGTGCTGGCTGTTAATAAAGCCATAACAATCGACATCATAATCATCGATGTCATTGTGAGTAAATAATTGTAATTAACCTCGAAATTATTTTTTAATTTATTTTTCGACATCATCGATGGGGCGAGGGCCAGGCCAGGAGCTGGTCTACAATTAAAATATTATTCCCAGTATTTCCAAATGATTTACTTCCAAGGCGCAATTAAGGCTGATCGAGCGAAGGAAATCGAAATTGAATTAAATCGGAATGGGAATGGGAATATATATTCCGACATATATATATATTTTGTGCAACAGTCTTAATGATGCCACTTGTATGTATCCTTTTTTCCAGCCAATCTGGCTGGCAATTGAGTTACACGGCGTATACGTGATATGCGAAACAACAAGCTATTGTTCCTTTTTAAGGACACCAATTGTTAAGGATGCTCTGAGTTTTTTTTTTTTTTAAGAATAAATGAAAGTAACAATCCTTTAAAAATCCTTCTCAGACTCCAATCTCTCAGAGAATAAGCCATAAAATCCTCTTTGATTGTCATTATCTGCTCTAGCAAGCACCTTGTTGATCCTTGTTCCCTGCTCCTGAGCTTTGTGTGCGTGTGTTGTGCATTTTCCTTGCGTATTAAATTTGCATTTAATTAAAATGCCACAAACTCTTAATGAGTCCGTTCCGTACAGTTCCGCTTCCACTCTCTGGCGCTGGCTTAGCAACTTTTTACATTAGTTACCGTTACACGGTACCGGCACCGCTCAAGGCTTCAGGTTACCGTTATGCTGCCTCTTGATTCCCATTGAGCCAAAAGAGCGCGAAATATGCACGGAGGCAGCCACGAAAAAAAAAAAAAATGAAAATAGTAATAAAGGAATGCAAAGTGAAGGGAGGAGAGTGTAGTTGGGGGCGGGGGGGAGGGTAAGGTCAGAGGTCAGGCAGAAGGGAGCAGAGACGAGACCGGGACGAGCGGAAGAAAATTGTGCAAATGACCAAAAGTTCAAATGCGAATGATTTATTCGGAAGGAGCAGAGCGAGAAGCAGCGAAGCAAAAAGCATTGCATACTTATGAGGGCAGCCAAGCGGGGATCTGCTCTGCCGCCATTTGCATGGCCAGCAAATGCAACAACCACAACGCCAAGAGCAGCAACAGTCATTGTTGCAACATTCTCGCTGAAAATCAATTTATGAGCCAACCAAGGGGCCAGTTGTCTGAAATCTTCATTGATTACAACCACTTTTTTACTTACAAATCATTTAATTACGATTTCCCGAGGTGGTCAGCTAAGGAAGGGGACTAAAAATACTAAAAAATACTCTCTACTAGAGGTGGGCATTTGAAAAGATTGATCGATATTCGATAATCGATTAATGCGAATTTCGAAGATCCATGCAAATATCGCTGTCTGTTTGGCCATCACTATTTCAAAAAGAAAAGCTTTTTTGATTTATTTCAACGAATTTATGAAGAAAACAAGTTTTCTATGAAAAGTCAGGCTATAATTTAATTTTTTTCTATTTTTATAACAAAAGTTTCGGAAAAGATCAATTAATTCCTAACCTCTTTTAATACTTTTACTAAGAAACTGTATCGAAATGCTGAAAACCTACCTTCCTCTAACCTTTTCCCATCCATTTCCACAGGTAAGCCCTCCACCGATTTGGGTTATGATTGAGGTAATTGAAACGTAGCTGGTTTAATAGTTGCAGCTTTGAATATTTTGATGACTGGTTGAGTGAGTTTCGGCCAAGACTGGCAGGCTGGCTGGAAGTTGATTTATTTGCCGTGTCGACTGAATTGCAAATTCCAAACTTTCTAGACAACAGGGGACAACGCAGTCGAGTAATTCACGAGAGCTGCATGTTAAGTATAAGTTTCCGATCTCCTCTCCCTGTCCATGCCTGTCCGCCCCCTAGCTCTGTCTCACTCGAGACAGGAATTTTGCGGCTTCTCCACATAAGAGAGTGTCTCAGTTGAAATGTAGCCTGAACTTTTCTAATTGTAAAATTGGATAGAGCCTGTGTCGAGGACCGACTCTGAAAAACAACTCCATGGCATCGTCTTTGAGTTCGAGTTCCACTTCGTCCCGTCTCTTTCAGTCGCCATGGTGGCGTCTCTTTCACTCTGGCACGTGTCAAGTGCGACAAGCAAGTGAACTTTTTGTATTAAACTGTCAATGAGGTCTGTCCCAGGATGTAGGGGCCTCCGCCGAGTCCTGGCCCACATTCGCTCGCATTCCCAGCCAGAGCTCAGGCTCCGGGTTTTCGGGAATCTGCACGAAAAGAAAATCTAAGCCAATTTCATCCAGGAATTGCAATTTTTCGCTACGCAGAGCATTTCAATTTTGCCAACCGAAGCCTAAACAAACATAGAATGTAATTTTCCTTTTCGTTTTACGCAAAATGCAAATAAATGTTTCGCCGAAGAAATCCTATTTTCGATGGAAGGCAAGGGAAAGTGAAAACTTAACAATTACTATTAAATTATTATCTTTAAGGATAATACTCTAAAATAGTCCAAGAGACTAACTCTCTACCTTCTTCCAACCTCTATTAGTCGGAAAATCTTTCTAGATTTTCTCTCACTGCCTTGGCATCAAGTGTTCTGTTTTCTTGGGGGCAATAGGAAGGCAGGACTCGGGTATGGCGCCTGTCTAGGATACTCAGCTAGAAAAATGGCGGAGCATGCATAACAAAAACATTGCCAATGGCATCAATTTTCAGCGCCAATTTTCCAGGGTAACATAGAAACAACTGAGACAACAGCGCCACCCACATCCTCCAACGCCCTCCATCATGGCAGGCCCTCCTACATATACCAGGACTTGTTCATTATTTTGGCCCTCTCCCTCCCCCCTGCCAGATTCCCTTACCACTTTCACATTGCCACTTTATAAGCCCGGGCATGTGTATTTTTGGCTTTGTTTGCTTTATTTAGGCTGCTGTCTGTCTATTTGCTCAAGTTTGCATACAAATGCCAAGGAAAGTGGAGTCCTGGCAGAGCGGGAGGGGCTTTTCAATTGGAAGTCATTCTGAAATGGGTATACCCTTTATTTTTTCACCAATCAAGCTTGGAGCTTAAGTCTAAACTCTTTAAGGGAGGACTACAAATGGATCTAAAATTCTCTATTCTAGACTTATTATCAGAGTTTATTTGTCGAAGACAGCCCAGATATCGGGTCTTTAATGTTATTCAATCACGGACAGGACCCACAAGCAATTGGGATTTATAGCCCAGCCGAAGGATATTTTCAGCAGCCGCAGTCGGAGCTGTGCATCGACTTCCTTTTCACTTGGTCAGCTTTTTATTGGCAATGCACTGCAAAAAAAAAAAAAGGAGTAGAGGGCTGTGGGTGGGCGCTGGCATAAACATTTTGGCCGACACTTCGAGGGGGTCACTGCTGCTTTGGCAGAAACTGAAATTTATAGACGACTCCCAGCCAAGAACACTGGGAGGAAATGGGGCTTAAAACTTTGACTTATTCTTTTTTTAAGGAAAAAAAAGAGTAAAAAAAATATTTAAAAATTAGAAACCTAAAGAATAGCTCGTCTAAAGGATTGGCGGAACATGAAACCTTTGACCTTTGGGCCACTGACATGGAGGTCCTTTCGCTCACACTCGAGTCTCAAGTCTTTGTAGCTTCGGGATCTGCAACAATGCCTGCCTTCTGCAAGAGCCTGTCAAGGGTCACCCACACATAAGGCATAGACACACACACACACAGATACACACTTGGATTAACACTTCCGTTGCGCACAGTTCCGGTTTTTCGTTATTTTATTGTTCGCTTCCCGTTTATTCAGCCTTTGCCTTTGTCTTTGTGTTCGAGTCTCGTCTTGGAAAAAGGATGATCTGGATGTGGAATAGGACTAAGCGATAGTCGCGATACTATCGGTAAAAAAATATATATCTATATCTATAAGGATATAGCTAGTCAGTGACTAAAATCCTTAAAACTCTTTCAATAGAGTCCTTGTTATATTTAATAAAGAAACAGACATATCTCTCATAAGTACCGGGTATTTATAGTCGTTACTATCGCAACTATCGATTAGTTTACTTTATGCGATAGTTGACTTCCCTCTCCGAACTAAAATGAATCCTTAAGCGAAACCGAAACCAACCTGAACTCAACTCATCTGCACTCGATTCCCAGTCCTTTTCCGCAACTTGCCCCAGCTCCTGCACCCTGCCCCTTTATTTTTTTTTTTTGGTCCTGTGTGGTCGCTCCTCACGTCCCACGTCCCATGTCTCGAATTTTTATTTCGAGCAACTGATAAGCTTCGATATAAGAGGATTTCAAAGTGTCTTAAATAACGCTTGAGCGCATTCTGTGTGAGTGAGCCGCTGGGACTGGACTGAGCCATGTGTCTGGTGCTGGATGCTGGATGCTGGAAGGACGACCGAAGGAGCGGAAGCGGAGGGTGAGGGTGAGGGACATCTGAAAGGACATCCGAAGGACGCCAATGGGACTTCTGAGGTGGCAGGATGTAGCTGCATTTTTAGCTTTGGCCCGTACAATAAGCCTAGATCCGAGTAAAAAGCGAAGAACAGGACAGGTTCCATTGTCCTGCTCCTTGCTCCATCCTCCTTGCTCTGCGCCACTGCCACTGACTTCCTTTATTCATTATGGGTGTGAATAATATGCCCCAATACGCACTCTGGATGCCGGCTGGGGGCAAACGAGGGCAGACCGAAGTGAAAAGGTGCCACAAACGATGAGGGAAACGATGGGGCATGGCACCACCATAGTGCCAAATAGTTGGGAATTCCAAGAACTGAATTTTTTGGAGGGTGGCTTAAGGGGTTTTCTTTTAAAATTAGCAAGATCGAGTTATTGGCAAAGAAATCAATTAATAAAAGCTTTAAAGTCGATGCCACTTAATACTTAACTCTTAGCTTGTAGAGAAATCACAGAACTCCTCAAGCCCCTCTCGCAATGACGTTCCATATTTCCCATTCTGAAGACCCTTCCTCCCTCTTCAGAGTCCTTCTCGACGCCTCTGTTTTCCTTGTGTGGCGGAGAGAAAAAGGTTTTCACCTTTATTTGCTGCATGCTTCATTGAATATTTCCCTTTCGTTAGTGAGGCAATGAAATGTCTGTTATAAACGCACACCCACCCACCCACACGTTGAGAATCTGGAAAAGTTTGAGAGACCTACACCTACACACCCATTCACTGGCAGACGGACATACTCGTATAGTTTATAGTCTGGTGCTATCAACACTTTAGGATCTCGTATGTTAAACCGACTTAAACACATAAGATTTATGCCTTTTTCCCAAACGTGTGCCTCCAGCTAACACACACACACTCTGTACACATCCTTACACCCATCCCTTTTTAGGAGTCTTCATTATTTCCACTCAAGTACAAAAAAAAAAAAAGGAGAAAACAGGAATCGAAATGGGAATGGCAATAAAAATCGGAAATTACTAGGGATTCGCCACCTTTAAAACATGAATTCAAGTGGCTAATATTCTACTTTATTTTAAATATTTTAATCACTAAAAATGACAAGGGATATAGTAACAAAATATGAATATCTCTTTCATCCATCTGCCAGCAATTTGTGATCGTTTGTCATAAAATAGAGGCGAGTTCGTGAGCCCCATCTAAGCCAATTGACGCCAATTCGAAATACATAAACATTTCAGCAATGCCATAAATAAAAGCACGAACTGCAGCTGCAACCAATCCGCTTCAGTTACTCACTCAAAAGTCCAAAAATACCCACGGCCATAAAATGAAAGAGCCAACCAGCCAACCAGCCAGCCAAACAACAAAAGGCAAGTAACAAAATGTGGAAAATTATTTCCGAAAAATCCTTCACAACCATGAGTGGGTCGGCCCCCCCCCCTAGTAGTGCTCTAGCTCCGTGCTACTTTCACCCAAATTTCCACCGAACAGAGACAAAATTAGGCTCAGATTCCATTTCCTCGGTGGACAACATAAATTTTTCGGTTCTTTGAATTTTGAAATGCCCTACAAAGGTAAGGGTATGTGGGTTTCAACATGACCTACAAGTATTATGAAGGTTATAATATTATTATTAATGTTTATGAAACGTATATATCTTAAACTAACTAGAAATAAATCATTTTTGAAAACATCTTGAAAAGAAACTTAATAAAAGGTTTCATATTTATTAATTTCAAGTCTTTTGGCTAATTATTTTACTTAAAAGAAGTTAAATAATAGAAGTTTTAAACAAAAAATAGGTATTTTAAGGTTAGGGTAGCTCTATTTTAACCTCAAAATCCACCAGAATATCTATTTCTACACAGAACAAAAAAATAAATACTAGTCGAGCCAATAAAAAAGAAAAAAATAAACATTTAATGAAATAAAATAAAATAAAATTACTAAAATAAAAGAATATGGAAGCAAAACCTAAATATTTATTTATTATCTAGTTTTTGAAAACTTCTAACCTTCTTGGACTAACTTTTCATTTAAAAAAAATATAAAATCATAAAATATAAAAATTAATAATCTTTATAATTTATTTTCAGTGCATTTTTGTTCCTCCTACTCGCTTTTTTTTTGCAAACAAGATGAATCGCAATTTGGCTCGGCTCACTGGCCATAGCCTGTGCATAGAACACAGGACATGGGACACGGGGACAAGGACATGCATGGATCCGTAGCTACGACAACAATAACAATAACAATAACAATGGCAACAACAACATCGACATCGACATCGACATAGACGTCGGACTCGAGTGGAGCAACAAACATGGCAAAATATTTTTGTGGTCAATGGGACAAAAACCTATTTAGATAGTAATCAAAAATGCTATTAACTTTATGCCAAAAAATTTTACAATGTCGTGAGCCGAGCGCTTGGTCCTGGGACCAGGCAATAGGGCACTAGGTCCTGTGTCCTGGGCCGTGGCTTGGTTGAGTGGATTTGTGGGCCCTTGGGTTCGTGGGTTCGCAATCGGACATTGACTGTCATGGTCAAGGTAAGAAAGGTAGACAAGGAGGCGGTGGGAGTGGTGGTGGGAGAGCAGCCAGAATAAAGTAAATAAACTTTTCAATTCAATAGTCAAGAAAATCCCCACCATAAAAGAAAACAAAGGCATTTTGGCCCGTTTTATGCCAAAGAAGTTGGGGCGGGACGAGGACGGCATTAAAATAAGCAAAACATTTAGGGGATCCCGGGATCCTTGGCTTGGATCCCTGGGTATGGAAATAGTTTTCGGACTCTGGACAAGGGTCCAGAATTTCCAGCTAGGCCGGACATGGGGATGGGTATTTGGTATTTGAATGGGTCTAAGGACACGAGGATGAGACCTCTTTAACAGCTTAGGCAGTTGAGACTTGAAACAAAGTCGATGGATAGGGGAACCCGGAAACTCTGGCCAACTCGATGAAATATTCATTTTCTCCCAAAAGACTTCTTTAAGACATCACGAAGCAAGTCCTTGTTGTTTCTGAAAGGATTAATTGAATATATAATATATTTCATTACTTATATGGCAAGTCATCATAATCTTTGCTATTTTGGTTCTTTAATCCTTGAATATAAATTGTAGAGACTGCAAAGTCCTAGTCCTAGTAGCATTACAAAGTGGAAAAAACTTTATCTACAAATCGTTTGCATCGCAGATCAGATTTGTCCAACTTCCAGTGACTCTTGCCATTATCCTTATATTTTTTTGTTCGACTCCTTGGTGCCTTTTTCACATTTGCATGATGGGCTGGAGTCCTTCTTGGTCCTGGAAATCCCCCTCGTTTTGTACTCTTAAACGGTTTGAATTTGATGCCTCAGTTAGTCAGGCGTCAGGAGCCAGGAGCCAGGAGCAAAGGACCTCCCGCTTAAGCCACTCTTAATGGCGTGCCACGTTAAATGCGCAAATAATGAGTAAAATAAATAGTTGCATAAAATATTTGTAAATTGCTGAAAAGTTTTCGCTTCGGGCTTCCCTTGCCGTTTCGTTGGCGGAAAACTTTTATAGTTTCATATTCATTGGGCAACACGAATCTGGGCTGAGCCCGGAAAAGTGTAAAGGAGGAGGAGGAGGAGGAGGAGGAGGACTAGGAGGACTAGAAGAAGATGCTCGGCAGCATCCGTAGTAGGATGCAACCTCCGACGCCACTGTCTTAGGCAGGCAACATCATTAAAGTTAATGCCTTTGGGGCAGCCTCCGCGATTCACTCCTCGATTGCACTTGCTCTATTTCGGTCTTGGCAGCTCTTTTCATTCGTCCTGTTTGCGAGTCCTTGATAAGCCTTATTGTTTCACTAAAAATATATACATTAAGCCTGAAACCTATTTAAATTTCAGTTTATTTGCGGTTGGCAGGATTCATTATTTATGCATAAATCTTATTTTTTCGCTGTTTGTTATTTGTCCATTAAGCGATGTCAATGCCGTCGTTGTCGTCGTCTAGACGCGATTTCATTAAAAAGCAAACACACCAAAGCACACCCCAGCACACACACACACGCACCCAAAACCACCCACCACCCACACACACACACGTGCCACACCCTCTAATACCGCTTTATGTTCAAGACCCGCCTTGATGGGCCATGTTTATGTCACCAGAGAATTTTTAATTGAAAATAAAGAGTTTAAGCAAACATCAAAAATCACACATACGCCCTGTTGTGCCACTGACTCTTTCTATCCCATTCTTTTTACCGTTTAATGACTTCATTTGTTGGAGGTCCTCCACCCACCACAGCCCCCCTTCTGACAGCTCACTGACAGGCTGCAGAAATGTCACTTTAATGGACTAAACAAAAGGCTCGAATAAAAATTAACAGCATTCGCGTGCTATTCGCTTTTTAAAGTGGGTGTGTTTGGGGGTTCTTTTTTTGTTTTTTCTTTCTTTGAGTAGAAAGCAAGAGAAAGTAAGAGAAAGCATTGTTTTTATGACAATACTTACACTGGGCCATAACATTTTAAGAGTTCTCATTGGGATACTTTACCCTCGATCTGTGGAATCCCTTTTCGATTTCCACCCTCTCGTCTCTCGACACCCAACAAGTGGCAATTTTATTAATTGCTGGCAAAAACCACTTTTCACTTTCTACTTTCTACGAGCCGCCGCCCCTCCCCTCTTCCATTGCCACAATATTGGCCACATCAAAGCTCATCGGAAATTATTAAAGGCGGAAATTGATTTAACAGCTTCTTGGATGGCTGAAATGGCTGAATTGCGATTTGACGTCTTTGTTCTTTTTATAGACCGAGAGGGCTTGTAGAGGGGAGTATATATATAAGTATATATATATTATTGATTCCTGATGTATTCCTGAGGTTTGTTTGTTTCAACAATTAGTATTTAATGAAGAAACTAAAGCGTAGAAGCTTAAACTATTTTCCATTAGGGTTTTGAGGTTAGGATTTTAAAGCTTTAAAGCATTTTTTAGCTAGAAACTTGTATTTTGAAGTAAAGTCTTTAACTTTAGCCAACAATTAGTAGATCGAACCATTGGGTATCACTTATTTATGAATCCTTTCCGATTGTTTATCATAAAATTAAGATAAACGAACTGCCAATGGCAATGACAGTTACAAAATGCCCAAACACCTCTGGCCACACTGGACAGCCCAGAGTTGCATTTCAATGTTTGGATCAGAAATTGATTTTCACACAAGTGTTTGGCTGGCAGGCCATTGAATGGAGATGCTTGTCAAACAAATGCCTATTTGCATTCAGTTACATTTGCATATTTATATATCCTTTATATCCTTCTACACAACAACAACAATAACAAAAACAATGCAAATCAAAACAACAACAATGGCTAGAATGACCAACGGCAATGGGTGGAAAGTCAAAGTAATTTCCCTAAGTAAATTCCAAATAGTTAGATGTGGAAACCCCTTCGGCTTTGCTCCTTCCACCAACAAGCCCATCCACCCACCCCTCGAGCCAAAAAGATTTTTATAGAAATTTCCCCTTTTAGTATAGGGTTGTCTGAGTGTGTGTGTCTATGTCCTGACCACGCCCCCATTTGCCCCATTTCAATTTGCACGTTTGCCATTCTTATCAATAGTCAAAAGCTTTCGCTACTCCACTAGGTTTTTCTTACACAGCGGAAAATAAGGATTCAAAAAGGATATTTTGAGGAAAAGGATGTTTTTTGGATGATATATAAAGTAATACTTTGAGATTCTTAAATTCTTTATAAGTTAATAGTTTAAAAAGATTCTAAGAGACTTAAAAGATTCTATGAAAAAGCTTACAAGCCTTTTGGTAAACAAGAGTTTGGCTTAAATCGAAAGAGACTAATCCTAACTATATTTATTGTGAGGTTATAAGACAGTTACAAATAATCAATGTAGTATATACCACTAGTTCAGTATTATCTGGTATTAAAATAAAGCTCTGATTAGCTTTAAGGTGAAGACAAGCCTTCTCTGTAGTCAGAGTTGGGATTAGATTGGACATAAGTCTAGATTGGAATTAACTATTTTTTATTAGAAGCTTAGCTTAAAAATGTATTATATACCAATACTGAATAGATCAGTATTATCTGGTATTAAGACGAAGCTTTGCTTAGCTTTAAGGTATTATTGAAGAAAAGAACTACGGTCACTTTACGAATGCCTAGGGACTTAAGACACTAAGGAGGCTAGAAATCTTTGTTACTTGAAAAGGATCTCTAAGAAAGATCTTAAAACTGAGTGGAATGCAATACACATTACATACCTTTATTATCAACTAACCTATAACCGCTTTTTCTCTCAGTGCTGTGTTGAAGAATGGAACTTTAGCTGCTTGTGGACTAACTGACTGCCTGATTGACTGACCTCCAGATGGTGAAGCACTGCCTCGTAGCTCTTTAGTATGCCGGTCGTGTGTGTGCGGCTATTCGGAATGGTTTTTGGGCCTGGCTCAGGTCCTGGGCAGGTCCTGGGCAGGCCCAAGCCAGGCAATCCAACAATCCTTCAATCCAACAATCCAGCAATCTAGCTAGACTGCGTAAAGTTGCCTCGTTTTTCAAATTTGAATTTACTGCCTTCGTTCGCCGATTTGCGCAGTCAGAGTCATTCAGACACTGAGTCAGTCAGCCAGCCAGTTGGATTCTGATTGAGATGCGAGTGGGTGGAAATTGAGGGGCGAGGCGGGGCAGTCCTGGACGAGCTAGCCTCCTAGCTCGTAGCCCCCCAACCCCTAGTCATGCCCCCAACTTCAACACAGTTCGTGCTCACTCGTTCATTCATTTAGCCGCTAATCAAACAAAATTGAGGCATGCATTAGTTGTCTGCACAGTGGACGCATCTGTGTCCATTACAGTGAAGCCCCTAGAAAAAGGGATGTACATACCAACCGAACACCGAACACCCAACACCCAACACCTAAAACCCACACCACTCCGCGAGGAAACGACAGTTAAGGGCTTTATGGGCTTTACAAAAACGGCAATGAAACGGTAATGAGCCGCAAACAAAACGATTTTAGAGCGACTACCTCAAAAGTCATAAAACTTTCAAATTAAAGAACTTGAAATGGTTTTAAAAAAGCCATTTTATGGAAATGGAAGTGCAGTTATTGACAGGAGAACGGCTAAGGATAATGTGAGGTATTTGAATAAGAAAAGGAAAGTATGAATTAGAGAATTTTTAAGCGAGTTATTAAAGAGGTCCTCTTGCTTCATTCTCAACCTCCTCTCTACTTAAAATCCCAACAAGAATGTCCTTTAATCTCATAATTCATAGAAAAAGAAATCCTCTTTGATGACTGGCTTTAAACACAGCCATTTCTTGGCTTTATGCTATCTATCAATTTTTGTGAGTAATAAATATAAAATTACATCACGATTTTAAAGCTCGGATATGCAATTGATTTTCGTCATCAAAATGAATGGAAATAATCCACTGTCCTGGTGGATATCCTTGCCGGGATTACTGATGATGGCGATGGCAGGGCGAGGACAATGGCGCACGCGCTGCCCGTTAATGGTGGCTGCCTCCTGTCGCTACTCTTGCCCCTGGTCTTGGTCTTGGTCTTGGTCCTCCTACTCCTGCATCCTCTGACCGCCCTCTAATTTCTCCATTCCGTTTAAGGGCCGCACACGTACGCAAATAATGTCGCTTTTAGTTGGATGAGAGGCGGCTGTTGTCGGTTTGCTAACTTTTAGCCAACTGAAACGTGATTTGCCGCAAACAAATAATTTTCTATAGGCGGGATAGTTTGTTTTTGGTTGAGCCAACTGGGCCAAGGCGTGGATGGGCGAGAAACTAATGCCACTGCAGTACACTATCCCACATACATATTCACAAAAATCGTTAGGCCTCCTTCCAATTAGGTCCTCTTAACCCCTCACACTATCCTTAACGATGAATCGAAGCCATAATTGGTTAAATAATAATTGGAGGACTTTAATCGGCCCACAAGTGCCATGAGCAGTGATTGCAGACTATTTACATTACAATTTCTTTGCTTTTTGGTCTCCAAAGTCCGAAAATTCCAAAGTTCCGGCTTCTTCGTGGGCGGCCCAACCCAGGGCAGCGCGAAGAGGGGGCGTGGCCCTTAATTGGAATAGTTTCAAGCACTTTAATTACACACAAAGTGCATTTGAGCCTTTGTTGCCGCCTGTTTCGATGCACTCGTTCTATCGAAATTTATCGATTATTTAATTTGGCCAATTAGTTTTTAGGCTTAAAGGGGAAATCGTGGCTTTAATCTTTTTAAAGCTTAAAAATTGTCTAAGATTAAGGACTAAAGGTTTGAAAATAAAAATACACTTTATGTTTGTTGAACTTTTTCTATCGATAATTATCGATTATGTTACTTTTAGGGAAAATTCTGTATCTAAAACTGTTTAGAGTTTATAAATTATTAAAGACTAAGGCCAAGAAGTCTAAAAGTAATGAAACAATACTTTTTCTATGTCGAAACTATCGAGACATCGATAATTTCATTTTCTCAATAAAGTTTTCGATTATTAAGGAAATTTTTGTGTTTAAAACTATTTAGAGTTAATGAAACCAATAGTACAGAGATCGTAGATGATGAAGAAATGCTTTATTTTTGTCCCACTTGTTCTATCGAAACTTATCGATTATTTTAAAGCCCAAATTTGACTGAAAATTAACTTAAAATGGACAATACTTCTCTGAAAACCAATTAATACCTTAAAAATCCTGCCGACACTCAAGGCACTGAAAAGTAAAAGTGGCAATAGAAGGTACAGGTGTCAAGGATCTCCACAACCACATCCGCTTCCAACTTCTCCATTTCCTGCCATGTGTGTGTGTTTGTGTGTTGATAGCAGAGCTTAGCTTCAAGACAGATTACAGCTTAAATGATGCATTAAAACACACTCACACCAACACCCATACCCTCGTCCTGGCCAGTGTAATATTGGCTGCTAAAGAGCCAGGACTAAGCCAGGACGATTCGACCGGAGAGCAGCCAACGGCAAATGCCCTGACATTTAAGAGGATTTGAGGCAGACACATACGCAGACATTTGGTGTCAAACTCGGTCAGTCGGTGGGCGAGAAGGGTCACCGGAATCCGGTCGCCCAGCTTCAATTGCTTCGGTCCCAGGAAAAAAAATGTGATTTCTTCTTGCAAATGAACTGGGAACAAATAAATACTCCCCCACCAAGAACCATCTCAGTTAACGTCAAATTAAAACGAATTACTGTACTCCTCATCAGGCAATTTTGGTCTGCCAGGACACTGAGCAAAAATGTTACTACAGGGCGTATGAGTAATATTTTCGTTTGAAAGCCCCTCTCTTCCATAATTGTCATTTTTTATTGAATCCTATCAAGTAGTTGACTCCTGATTAACTCCCGACTGATAAAGAAACCATTAAAAGGTCTAATAATTTCTAACAAAGACCACACTGCGTATGAGTAATATTATATCCTAATAAAATGCTCCTTAAAACTTCTGCACTTGCTGTGTAGTCTCCCCCTTCTCCCTGGCCACATCCATTTAATTGAATTACCCAAATGACCTAAGCTGGCAGCCACCATCCATCCCTCCACTTTCTCCTCCAGCAGCCGTTATGTGCGGCACATTGTCTTAAGTGTTCGCGGGCGGACGGCAGAGAGGTCCTGGGGATGCCTCGTGTGTCGTGGTGAATTTTCTAATGTGCCCCAATAAATTGCCAGCGTCGAAAAGTGCGTTTTATGCACTCTAATAACTCAAGCCCCGTCCAAAAACCCAAAGCCAACAAACACAAGAGCTATGTCGGCCAGGGATGTTGGATGTCTGGAGTTTACCCAGCACTTGGATGAAAATCCAGCCAGCCACCCACTACTACACCCAGTCTCTCCATACAGGAATACGGGAAAAACATTTCTTGTAAAGTCCTAAAAGTTTCAAGTAGCCCCGTGTACCTTAAGCCTCAAGTGGGATGGCGAGCGATGGGTGGAGAAAGTATGTACATCCTCAAACGAATGTCCACACTCCGACGGCAAAAAGGAAAATTAATTATTAGCGCGGACTTCTAGTTAAGATTAACAAACTGTGAAAATTGCACAGCTTAATTGAAATTAAGCAGCACTTGAGCGGACGTCCCACCCACACCATAGTCATGGTCCTCCTCCTTGGACACTTTGTAGTTTTTTGAGCTTACGGATTAATTTGAATTTATTTGCAGAGCTTTTTAAGTTGCATTTACATTTTACTTAAGCATTTCTCGCCACGTCCAGCAAATCATTTCAAATTCAGCTTAATCTTAGTCTAAGGGACCAGGACTAAGGACAACTAATCTACGCTTGGACTTCATCTTATTTTGATAATTTTTAAAAGACCTAAAAAAAATCAATCACCAAGGACTCTCTAACAAAAGGATACAGGTGGGGGGCTGGGCAGACAATGAATTCTAAAAAAAAATCACCCAGGCAGATGGCATTAAGCCCCAAGTGTTGACAACTGGCAGATGAAAAGTTTCGACGGAAAGGCGCTGGAAAAACAAGCCTACACTCAGTTGGCTGCCAGCCGTGGGAAAACTTTCTAATAAATAACTTATTAAAATATTAAAGTGAAGCAGGAGCCATCGAAGCAGCCCTCCCTCCTCATACATACACGCCCCCCACGCCCCATTTAAGCCGCCCTAAGCCAAAGTAACTTTTTAAGTTCATTTCTTTAGTCTAGATGGGAGTTTGTAGGCATTCGCAGAAGGCTGCGAAATCGAAGAATATTGAAGTAGGGATTGAAAATCGCGGAAGAAGGCGCAACGAGCCGAAGGGCTCAAGTCTCAAGCTAAGAAATGGAGGCCAGCTGGAATTACAAGGATTCTAAGGAAAATAAGATTCAAAAAGAGTCATAAAAGTGAAAAAGTTGAAGAACTATCCTGACTATGTGATACCCGGTACTCGTCAGCTGCTCTTCCATTCCAAATATTTTGACAATTAAGAGGGAAGCCTAAAAAGTCAAATACAGGACCAGACTGTTTGGGATTTAGGACTTTTGACGAGTGCCTATGTCTGTTCTGAAACCAAAAAAAAAAAAAATGAAAATAGAAGCTCTTCTGCACAAATCCCAGTGAAAATGTGTGTTTCTGTGGCTTTACGACTCGTTGGACACGTAAAAGTGGCAATAATAAAAACGATAACAATGCAAATACGTGATGGGCTTCAAAAAATATCCATTTTAGCCAGGACCTCCATCTCATCTCGTGTTCCCTCCCTCTGGCCCACCTAATCCATCATTAGGCCAGGTAATTATGACTGAAATTATGGGAATGAGCCACCACCGCCAGAACCACCACCACCACCATGTGTGGGACATAAAAACGACTTGGTCCCGGTGTCGGATCTCTGTCGGATAGCAGTACCTCTATTTTGTCGTCGAAACTATTTCCGCTTTTTATTGGTTTGGGGGGGCGGATGGCCACCCCCCGGCTGGTTGCTGTAATAAATTCTGGTGTGTTTTGCGAAAACACATGGAATGGCGGCAGCTGCTTTTTCGACGCGTCGGCTGCCTGGCATTTATGCAAATTGAAAACTTAACAGCATTTTTAGTACTGACTCTGGCTGGCAGTGGGCCTGGGCCTGAGCACTGAGTTTCCACGCCGATTCCCACTTTCCATATCCATTCTGTCCCGGCAATTAATCGTCCACTCGACTAACCGACCGTAA
The DNA here is from genome assembly GCA_035047585.1 of Drosophila monieri. Taxonomy (NCBI): domain Eukaryota; kingdom Metazoa; phylum Arthropoda; class Insecta; order Diptera; family Drosophilidae; genus Drosophila; species Drosophila monieri. The sequence goes on along the minus strand of JAWNPJ010000061.1, from coordinate 3,178,722 downwards.
CGCTCCCAGTAATTGTAACTGTTTACAGCAGCCGAACATGTCGCATGTTTTATGTGGCTCTTTTCCAGGAGCCATCCACATCCACAGACAGGATCCAGCAGGATATTAGGGGTAGACTAGAATTTGATGCCGTGCGGTAGGAGTTGTTTATGACACGCTGTGATTTACGGATATCAGCCACCGCAATTAGACCAAAAATCACTTCGAATATAGTTTACAATTGGGTTTGGGAGCCGGCACAGAAATATTAATATTGGAATGCTTTGAAAATGAATTAAAAACGTAAAGTGGATAGAAACTGTCATTAAAATGGCAAGAAAGGCATAGTTTCTTGACTAAATGATACCCGGTACTGTTCAGGACTTGGCAACAATTTCAAAAATATATCCCTGGGGTGGCATCACTTTGGGATTGGTTTGAAAACTGATACTTACGTAATAGCCACATCTATAAATGCATTTTAATTGCATTGTTCTGAAAGCTAATACAAACTTACTCTCGCATTAATTACTTTCACCGAATTAACGATAGAATTAAATGCTGAATTAATTTTTGCTGAAATGCGATTGAAACTGTAGCAATATGCATTTCATTTTTGAATCCCTCTCTGTGTGGAACAAAATATTTACAACTGAGTGGCAAAGGATACTATGATTGATATGCAAATGTCTTTGATTTGAAGTGAACTCTGGCCGAAGTGCAACCGGATGGGATAATTTACATTCTGCACGGCAAGTGCGGCAACAAATGTTAAATAAATTCTCAATGGAAACTGTTTATTCATTTCCAGATCGAAATCGTAATTAAAGATGTAATTTTCTCGACTAATGACTAATGCCAAATGGCAGATTACTGCCCGAATATGATGTGCAATTTATTTATGGAATCCATTCATGCAAATTAATTTGGTCTTGGGGTTTCAGGATGGATGGATGGGTGGATGGATGCAAGGATGGCCAATGGCCACATCCATTGGGAATAAATGAGTTCATTGTTGCTAGACCGCATATAAAATTTCAAACGAATGCCGAACATTAACTTGCAATAGTTTCTACGCCCAAGGCCCAAGTCCTTCATACTCCCCACCTAGTCCTTTGTCGAGTTCAAGTTTGAGTTCCAGCGCTCCAGCCTGACCAACACCACAAATGAACAATTGCCGCAAAGAATACGAAAAATTAATGAAATTCTAGAAATGTGGCAGTGTGGCAATGTGGCAATGTGGCAATGAAGACGCTGCCACAAGTCCGAGCCCAAATGGTCCTTCAACGTGTCCTCCTGCCTCCTCCTGCTACTGGCTGGGCTCTAAATTTGCCAAAAAGTTCATTAGAGTAAGACAAAGATGCTTTCCACTCCCACTTCTTGTCCTTCGACCATTTCTTCGTCCTTGCCGCACAATCCTTTGTGCCACGCCCCCACCAGGCTGTATGTTGTGTTGGTTATTTTAATTAAAAGCACATAAATGGCCACGGTCCAAGCTGAAGGCCTCCCAGGACTCAGGACGGGGCTCTGGGAGATGACGCCCATCTTTTATGGATTTCATTTCAAAAAGAAATTCACTTAAAGATGCATGTTTTTTTAGACGTTTATGAGAATTAGGAAATATTTCTAAAGGCCCGAATTATTTACTATAGAGCGCCCTAAGTCCAGCCCTGTTCAAAATACCGACCATCGTCCAGTTCTGGCCCATATTGAGGCCCAACTTGAGGCCACAAAATAATTATTGCAGGGAAATGTTCTACGAATGACCGAAGAAACTTCGCAACTGTGCTGCTCACTTTGTGCCACACCGAACAATGCAACATGGAAAAACTTTCTTCTCGACTCGACTCGGGGCGATTCTCCTTCCCCAAAAACCAGAAAACAAGGTGAGTCGGTAAGGGTATCCGGAACTGGATCCGGAAACGGTCACGGGTATGGGTATGGGGTATGGGGCCACCCACCAAGTCCAGAGACAATGCAATCGAAACTTTGACGACCCCAAGCCAAAACGAATAAACTTTTCGTCCTCGAACGTCCTTGGGTCGTTCGATCGATCACTCACAAAGTTGGCAGTTCGTGGAACTTGGCGTGGAAACAGTTTACGATTTACATTTATTACATTTTTCCCATAAAAGCTATAGCCTCTGTTAGCCAACAACAGAAATAGAAGAAGTCCTACAACTACAACTCGTTTAAAATATGAAAATCTTTTCTAATAAAAAATGTCTATAAAATAAAAACATCAACACTGAATCAGAAACAGAGACTGAACTGGGACGTCAACTATGTTGAGATTCCAACAGAGTCAGAGGCTGAGGTACAGGAAGGACTCCTGCAGAGTCATTGCACTTCGTTTCCGTTGCACAAAAAAAAAGGATGAAACGAAACACAAAATGTTTCAATTCGCCGGGGCAGCGCGCAAATTGAAGATGAAATAAAACAGCTCGTCCTCGTCCTCGTCCTCGTCCTGGTGCTGGTCCTGGTGAGTGGTTTGCAAATGGATGATAGCTCCTAAAAGTATTTTCGGGCGGAAAAACTTTCCCGGGGACTCACAGGAAGAGTAACAGGAGCAGTATCCATACCAGAACCACTAACAGACATTCCTGGCACCCCCGAACACTCCTCAACCGGAGAATGTCGGAGCTCATTTAACGGCAGCGGCGAGTGCAACTTTCAAATGCGTTTAATATTTAAATGGCGCAACAAAAATGGCCAAATTTGTGTCTCTGTCCGGAGAGCCATCATCCCCCACAGGCTCTACCCTTGCTGTCTCTGCAGCGTGTCCTTCGAATCGTCCGCCTGGCAGGCCAGGACGACTCCCTCTTCCCCCATCACCACACATGCAGACTGATGCACTGAGAAAAGGCATTGTCCTTGAAACTTTAAACTTAGTCAGTTTGGTGAGTATCGGGTATCACACAGTCTAGTATCTGAGAGAAACTCTAAAAAGGATTAATTTGAAACAAGTATCAGGCATCTTGTAGTCATCAAAACAAAGCACATCCTTTTGTGAAAAGTGTGCATGACACAAAGCTAGCAGAGGCCACAAAGTTCGTACTTTGGAGCAAGGTTGAGGCCCCACTTTCAATGGAAACAGCCTGCCATCTATGTTGCCGGCGGCAGCGGTGGTGATCGGAGGGTGGAGCATCCTGGTCCGCTCCTGGCTACGTATCCTGCACCCAAGTCGTGTGTGGCATTCAGTTGGCGTACTTAAGCTGCTTAGCGGCAACTGGCACTCGTCATTTCCGGTACAATGGCGCACACTTGCCTTTGGCAATGGCATCCTGGGCGTCCGGGACCATGCAGCGACCATGCCTGTTCCATGCCTGACCCCTGACCCCACGGCCACAACTTCCACGGCCAAAGTGCAACTGATGACCACATTTACTCAATTAAGCTGCAAACCCGAAAACCTCGCATTTCAACAGAGCAGCGCAACTGGAGTCTGACCCGAGTCCTGGGCTCGCAGCCCGGAACTGGGAAAGAACCGGGTTGACAGCAAAAGGATTATGCTTAATATGGTGTGAACGTTCGTTTAAATGCTTTAAGTGAGCTTCCCCAGTCAGCAGACCAACTAATTGAAGGCGAAGCCACCTGGCCAAAAGCGGATAAGGCCAAATGGTTCTTTAAACCAATGAGTGTTTGGCTTTAAGTTGCTGCTCTATCATTTATTGGCTAGCTTGGCTCTTTTTAAACTTGAATATCAAACTATTCTCATAAAAAAGATTGTTATCGATAGACTCCAGAGATGCCACCTGGTCGAGAAAAAAAAAGCGATATGCAACACTTGTGGTACAAAGCTCTACTACTTATTTTTCAAAAATTATGCCTTTCAACTTATTAAATAAACAAAAAAACCCATAGAATCAAAGGAGACTACAAAAAAGCTTTTAAAACCACAGGAACCCCCCTATAATCCTTTAAAAAAAGGAAGGTTAGTGGTTAATGTGGTTTCAGTACCAGGTATTACATCATTGAAGCTAATAGGTAGTACAACTCACCACCTCTAACCAACTTAATACCGCCTTAGTGAACACTGTAACATGTGTTGGGCGACCACAAGGACATTCAATGGAAAAGTGATTAATCCTATGGCTGACTTTAGAGCTGGTCCCTGGAGAGCGAACCGAGTAATTGTGTTTGTGTTTGTGGCAAGTTAATTTAATTATGCAAAGGAAATTTCATTTTTAATGAAAATTGTTTGAAGTTGTACACGAGATTGGTGTCAGAGCCGACAGTGGGGTGGCCCCCCACCCCACTTCCCTCCATATCCTTTGATTTTGTGTCCATGAAAGGCACTGAGATGTGGGCCCAGATATACACAGAATACTATATATTTGTGGATGTCGCTGGCTTTTATGATTTATGCCGGGGGGCGTACGACATCGCTTTGGATTTCATTTTATTTCTTTTTGTACACTTTTTCATTATTTCTTTCCTTCGCCACGACTCAAACATATTTATTACCTTTAATTAAAAACACCATTTGTCAATGCGCGCCTGCAGAGCCCACCCACCAATCCACCAATATATTTATATATATGTATAGAGTGGTGTGTATATAAGGATCTGTAGGTGGGTGTGGGTTTGTGGGTGACTGCCACATGCAGATGTATCCGCGTATCCCGCCGTCGATATTATTAATTGCTTTCAATTAAAGCAACAGCACAAAGCACGAACTGCAAAAAAAAAGCTGAATGCCCGCCAGCGGCGGACTCTTCACCGCCCGGTTTGAAATTCAAGCCGAATGAGCTCCACCGCCGAGGGCGGCCCACAAAGTCTCAATCCAGGTCAAAAAGCTTATCATTTGCATGCTCTCCTATTATGGTTTTATGAAAAACTTTCCCGGAATTTCCTTTCCAAGTGAGATGCTCCGCCTAGAGGTCGGATAAGTATTTCCACTAACTATATACCTAGAAGCTTTATTCTGCTCAAGGATGCATGTCCTTTGGAGAAGTTATAGCTCTTCTGCAAACCCTCATTGTTTGGGTTGATTAAAGTTCAATAAATAAAGTGAGTAAATCCTTTGTGACTTGGCAGTCTGGTTACTTCGAGGACTCCCAGTGCCGGCTGTGAATCAAAACAAGCATGACCGATGGAGCAGACAGGAGACCTGTCCCGGGCCATTTCAAATATCAATTAATCTCGCCCGGGTCCGGCAAATGAATCACACGTAATAAGCAGCAGCAGCAGCAGCAGCTCACCATGTGGCCAAAATAAATGCGAGTCCATTAGAAATGAGCGATTTGTAGTCATTGCTAGATTGTCGGCAATAAAAATGAGATCAAAACAAATAAATTCGCCGACTGAGGACGCCGAGTTGGACGGGTAGTCCTGGCTGGGAAGTTAGTGTCCTTGGTGCCGGCACCAACAATTGCTCACCGAGTGAAATAATGATGTGGCAACGACATCGATGCAGGCCAAGACAACTTCGGTTGCACCTTTGGCCGCAAAAATAAATTTCCGACAAAGGACTTACTGTCGCTCTTTATCAGCCACAAGCCGGCACATCCACATCCACATCCACACATCTAACAGATACTGAAAGCATCTACCAGATACTAGTACTTGTAGCTCATGGCTGCAGACTGGCAGCTAAATGAATTTAGTTAGCTCTTGCTTTCGTCCTGTCTTCGTCCTGCCCGCCTGCCCTTCGACGGTGGCCAAGTTTTTGCTTGGGTTTCCATTCTCGTTCGCATCTGCTCGACTTGGCCCATAACTTTGTTAGACGCCATATTATCAGCAGCCGCAACGAGCATCAGTGGCAGTGGCAACATTGCCACTGTTCAAAATTTTAGAGTTATTAAGGATTTTTTACTCGAGAGCTTAAGGTAATCGGGCAATAATAACTACTAGAAACTGCCTCAGCAACCCACTACCTTAAAGACTGTAACTATCCTTTACTCAAGTGCTATAAGTAGTGGTATGACTTCTCTCAGTGCCTCTTGTCTAGTGGCAGCTTCTTGGCGAACAGGAAACTCAACTTAACTGAGCCGTTCAGTTCACTCATTTTAGCCAAGGCGGGCAAGTTCAAGTTCAGAGCAAAGCGCGCTAAACAAATTGAAAGTAATTGGAACGCTTAGATCAGGTCAAAAAGGGGTTACCAGTTACCAGTTACCAGGATGTGTGTCTATGTGTCTGTGTGTGTTTGGGAGTTCAGTGCGGTAAGTAGACACAACACAAACACCATTGTGTGCACATTTCAATTGGGGAGCTAAGCTCGGGGCCAATAAGGTGCCAAATGGCGTTGCCATTGATGGCCGCAATTTAGCGCTAAATTGCCGGTTAAGGGCGCGGGGTAATGGCCAAGAGATAAGGTCGGGCTAATCAATCAGTTGGTGCAACAAGCGGTTGCAACTTGAACAGAAAATTCACTCCAATTGGAATCACATGGGTGCCTTAAATGTAACGTAATTACCCCAAATGTAATTTAGTTCAATTTGCTTAAAAGTTTCCAATAGTTTTCTGGCTTTGTTTAAAAAATATTCCTCATTTTATGGCATTATATCATCATATTTTTATAAGCTCCCCTGCGCAGAGTTTATATTTCATAAACAAAACTATTCAAAAGTGTACTTTATCAATGAATGAGCATATTTTTACACCAAAAGCATCACAAAGTTTGTTTTTTTTCCATCATGGATGTATAACTGGATTCGTTTTCCACTAGAAAGTGTACAATATCGCATTCTTATTGTCAGTTAGAATGCAAAAAGCGAAACTGCAAAGAATCACGTTCAGGCAGAAGATGTGACAAAATGATTTTTTAATTAACTTCGCGTTAAAGGCGAACGGTAGGCGGCGATTTCTATTGGCGCCCAACAGAGTTTCGACGTGGGGCCCTAGTGGTGGTAGGTGCTCGGTTGTCCATGGTGGTGGAATCTTGTAATTATCTCAACAATGTTGCAGCATGGCCAAAATCCAAAAATCTGCTTTTCGCAGCTCCTATTTGATGGTCCTTGGCAGCGGGATCCAAACAATGGGCCATGTGTGTGGATAAGCAGGGGTGTAGGGTGTATGTTTTCTGATATTTTTTTTAAAAGGGGTTTATTGAGAATTATTATTCTAAAACAAGACTGTCTAGTCTGCAGTTATTCAGCCAAACCGTCTGGCAATTTATGAACTCTAATAGTTAACCCCCTTTGGGCTTACACACGCCCGCCCATGCACATATTATGAAAGTCTCTGCGGGGGACATGCCAAAAGGATTCGGTGTCTTTGCAACAGTTTTGCGAATCGGGCTGCAAATGACGGTGGTTCCTGGGATAAAAGTTGAAGTGTCGGCGGGCCGAGGGGTATATAACATGCCACCAGTGCAACAGCAGGGACAGAGGAGGGGCAAAAACGTGCCACACAGTCATAGATGCCGAGTCACGGGCGAAACAATTTCCGTGATTCGGCAGCCATTGAGCCGCTTGTCCCAGTCGCCGCTTCAGTGTCAGTTTTGGCTTCAGTTGCAGCTGCAACAGCCAATGCACTGAAAACAAATGGGTCTAGATTGAAGCTATAATTCGTTAAATACTTAATATTTAAGGCAGAAACTATAAAAGACAATTAGAATAGTTCACTGTTTTTAATTATTTTGGAAGCTGCACATTTTCCCCCAGTATAGCTCTAGTTTATGCCACTAGCCCCTTGCCACCTTGCGGCTGCCCATGTAATAGGGTTGCATGGGGGGGGAGGGGTCGATGGGTTGTGTAATCCCTGATGCACGTTCCTTCCTCCCCATCCCTCTCTCTCTTTCTCTCTCTCTCTCTCTGTATCTTTCTGTTTCTCTCCTTTTCTGGGGAAATATTTCACACTTGCGGCACAGTCAGCAGTCACTTTCAATAGCGGGCGCTGCCAGGCGACGGCTGCCGTTTCTTTTTTGGCGCCTGTCAGCTCACGTCAGCTCTGCTCTAGCCACCCCCCCCGAGTACGCCTCTTTCGTCGCCACGCCCCCTTTGGAACTGTTAGGCGCGTGTGCTGCTACAATTTCTCAAATGGCCGACAACTTGGCGAACAGGCAGCAACGGCAGCAACAGCAGCAATTTCCACCAGCAACTTCAACTTAAAAATGCAACAAAACGAATTGCAAATACTCTCGAAATTAGTTAACGTGGCTTAAATAGATTAAAGCCAGAATAGAGTTGAAACCTAACAAGTTATTGGGAGAATTACTGGACGATTTCCATCTTGAAGTTGAAACAAAATCTGTTTAGGATGTTACCCCCATTTCGATGCACTTTTCACAGAAAGTGGCAACATTGTGGCAAGGTTGTTGTTGTTCTACTAGTACTGGTGGTGCTGTTGCTGCAACTACTGGTGCTGTGCGAAAATGCAATCGGAAGTTTGCGGTTAACACTGTTGCAATCGAAATGACTTGCAACGCCACAGGCTTGCAACACCGCCGCCGCGTTTTCCCATGTGCGTCCTGCCAAGTTTGTTGTTTAAACTATTGCAACATGAGCATTTTTCCGCTGCCACTATTGTTGTCGTGTCAGCGACAGTTTTTGGCTTTGAATTATGTCCATGGGACGCACCGTAAACCTCAGTCACGCACAATACCTACACGCCCCTCCCTCCCTCCCTCCCTACATGACCCCCGAATTCAATTAAATGAAAAGGAAAAAAGCAATATGCCAGGGAGCCTATTGACCCAAAACCTATATCCTTTAAATATTAAATTTCCTGTCCTGTCCCCCATTTGTGTTAGTTCGTAGCCCCAACAGATTGTAGCTCAGAACGTGGCAAGGGCTGTTGTCGTTGTGGTTGTTGTCTTTAAGCCAAAATTAAAGAGTTCTTGGCCATGTTTATGTGCGTTTGGCTGAGTGTGTGCTTGGCCCACGTCAGCTAGACATAAACCAAACAATAAACAAAAGTTTATGCATCTAATTTAGTTGTGAATGTTGGCAAGTAAATTCGAGCAGCCACTGCCGCTCTTGATGATGCACGCTGCCAAAATGAGCCAGAAAGGGGGAGGGTGCCCATCGCCCATGGCTCCTGCCCTCCATCCTGATTCCTTATCCTTGGCTGCCTTGGTAGCGAGAGGAGCAATGTCTTTGGCTGCTAAACTTAATTAGTTTGCTGGCAACAACGAGAAGCATGTCGACGCGGGAAGTCAACCGCATGCGGAGTGCCACGCCCCCACCCAGAGCCCCCTTGGCATTTTGTTTTATTGACAAGAAAAAAAAAAAAAAAGGTTGCATAACCGAGAGAGAGCCAGAGAAATTGCTTGACTTGACTAAAGTTGATACCAGGATGGGTTTCGTTCTCATTGATATTTCCTAGCTGCACCATTAATAGTCCTTTTGGAGGATCCAGGACTAATCCAGCCCCGAAACTAGAGCAGCTTTAAGCGGGAGTCCTGGAGCGAGCAGGAAAGACAGCCACTTGCCAAAGCCATAACCATATCTTCAACTCTCCTCGGCAGAGAAGCCGCCAAAATAGCTTCCAACTTTCGCGGCGGCTTAATAAGCATCGTATAATAAAAAGTTTCAGTGTAGCAGGCAGCGTGAGAGCTTTTCCAATTAGTTGCCAGGCAACACTCGCAAAAAATACATATATATATTGCCATTCTTGAAGAGCTTTTCTTTGTTCTTCTTGGCTGAAAACCAACAGGTTACTTTCACGGAATAACTACAAGGACACTTCAGGAATATACACTTTAACTTTTAGTTATTAAATCTCAGATAAAACCTGAGATTGAAGCAAAGAGATGGAATTCCTTGTCGATTTTGATTTGAAAGTTGTACAAGTTCTTGGGAAGAAAAGTTTCAATTCAAACCCATGGGGAGCAGATCGATCACCTTCAGAGCTGATCAGTGTTTTCGCGCTTGATTGATTGCCACACCCACTGCCCCCTGCCCACTTGAGAGGTAGGAAAATCCAGCAACTTGATTTCCCTGAGCATTTCCACTTTGCAAGTTTTGTTTCGAAGTCGGCGCTGCCAAGTAGGCAACGCAAATTTGAGGGCCGAGTAAACGATGCGAACGCAACAGCCACCACTACCCCCACTTCTACCACCATCTTGCCTAAACCACCATTTAACCACCCCCGCTTCCCTTCTCTCCAGCCACCCACCCATCCATTCATCCATCCATCCATCCAGCCATCCTCCACTCAATTTTGACGCGAACGTGAGCTGAAAACCCAACAAGAAATTAAAACAACAAGACCAACCACAACAGTGAAGATAGTGCACTGGGAGAAATTTATTATTTAACAAAAAGTATACAAATAAATAGGAAAAATAATAGACATAAAAGGGGATAGATTTCAACGAAATCATAGGCTTACTTTTTGTTAAAAAACAGCTTGTCCTTCTGTTTTTTTATCTCAGTGTCAGCATTTTTGCGATTGACAGGTGGTGGCATGACAGACAGGGGCATGGCAGGGAGAGAGTAGCCTCTTTTAGTGACCACTCGGAAATTGGCAAATTTGTCACACTTCTGGCCAAGTCGATTGTGTCTCAATCTCCATGAAACCAACAAACCCACCACATGGGGGGTGTCAGAGCTAAGTTATCTATTAAGTGTTCCAACAAGTACTTTCAAAATAAATACGCAAACAGAACTAACAAATACAAGTACTTGGTATCGTATAGTTTCATAAAAAACTAACCAAATTTTAACCACAAATAGTAAGGGGAAAGGTCAAGGACCTCTATCGAGAGATCCATCGGGAGGGCTTGTGTTTATTTTGTTGTAAAAATACAGAACTTGAATGGAATTTGAAGTTGGCACACGACTCTCAACCAAAATTTGCGGCCGTTTCTCACTAATTACCCATAAATCCACTCGAAGTATTGCCCAAGGAGCAACTGCCAGGACACTCTTCTCGACATTGATGATGCACTTAAATGTCAGCACACTAACACAACACACACACACACCCATACTCGTGCAGTATGCCACTTGACACTGTGAAGCCAAAAGTCTTGCACTCTTCAAAAACCCAAAAACAGTTTCAAGTCATCAAATTGAAAGTTTGTGGAGCCGTTGGTAATGTTCATGTGGCTGCCACAGTTTCCATTACTCTCACACACACTAACTAATACACACTGATGGGGTATCCTTTCAGGATACACTCCGTTCACCCACCACCACCGACAAGCACCACCACATTCATCTTACATGAAATGTTAATGCAAAATTTATTATGGCAAATAAGCTCGATTTGCGTTTTGTGTTTAACGCTGACAGTGGGGGCTGCATCTACAAGAAATAGTTCCCAACTTGAAATTAAAATTGGAACAAGTACCAGGTATCATATAGCTTTAAATCAAACTCATATACTCCCCTCACTCCCTCGTCTTAAAACAAAGTGTTGGCTCTATCGAAGAACTACAAGTACCTGGATTCATTTACTTTATTCTCCATAAACTGTTTAGCTTTAATGGATTCAAGTTGAAAATATGAATTTAAGCCAACAGGCTCTCAAAATCAGGACACTGTATTGCTAGTTTCCTCCTTGGCAGGTTGTGGCCTGTGCCCCAGTGGGTGGTGCGTGACTCTGCTCGGATGCGGTTCACTTCGTTTCGGTTTCAGCTCGGTCCCAGCCATCCTATGGCAATGGCGAAGGCGTTGTTAAGTGCATGTGGCGCGCAATTAGCGCAAATGGCGCAAATTCTGCAAATGTGCAAGTTGCATGCCCCCACCCGCACCGCCCATGACCGCTCTGGGCGAAACCTTCATTGCCGTCGCCGGCCATGTTTCATCACAAACCACTTGATGGTATTATTATTGTTATTATTATGGGCCCCGTTTACGCGCCACCATGTTTCAAATGAAATTTATTTTTTTTAGACAAAAAAAACTAATTTATTTATTAATTATTTTTGGCATTGCTCGGGAGATGGCTCTTCAATATTTGATGACTTTAATTCAATATTAATTGGGGACTTCATTAGCATAAGGCACTCACATTTCGGTAATTAGTAGGGAGAGGGTCTTAAAGCCAGGACGGCCGGGACATTGTTGAAGAATTGATGGCAACAGGAAGTGCCACAGTTTGTGGATGGAATGGATGGAAACTTTTTCGGAATCAAGGCATCGGAATCAGACTCTGAATCAGAATCAGAATCAGAAAATGTAGCGACAAGCTGACACCCAAAAACGGCGCCTTTTGTCCGAAAGTACCCCGCCCGCCCACCCTCCTCCTTATATACATATATATATTTATTTTCCCTCCATCACCCTCCCCCCCCTTTGGGGGACGGTGGTGGCACTTCAATCAAATGCCAGGCGCCGCAATATTTGCGTTTAATTTACCAACAATTTGTGTGTTCGGAGCGTTGAAAATTTTAAACATGCGGTGCGCGTCAAGTGGTCATTGAATCGGCCCCAAAAAGGGGGTCTGGGGAGGGGTAAAAGGACCTCCAAGCCAGGGCAGGGGAGCTCCAACAGGAGCTGGGCCACTTGGCCGCAAATAAACGCAAAAGCAGCAGCAGCAACAGCAGCTTGTACTCGTAAACATTAAAATCCCTTGCAAATTAAATCGATAAATGCCCGAAAGGCAAAAACGAGATTTCCGGCATCCACCTACAGGATTCCATATTTTCCTTCACTTCTGGTTATTGGAAATTTATTAATCCTTTTAATTTCATGAATCAGTCTTTCTTTTTTGCCTGCCTATCGCACAGTCGTGTGCTGCCGCATAGTGTACGGCTGGAATTGCAAAGATTTCGAGGAAGAATAGAAGATCTAATGTTGGAAGATCCAATCTTAAAGAGGCAGAAGCCACTAGTAACCCTTTAGAATAGAGAAATATAGTATACCCGATACTGGTAATACCCTAAAACTATAACCTATTCCTCTCCAAACACCTGCACACTCCTACAGCGCCAAGGGTAAGGTAAATCCCAAGTCTGGAATGCAATTAACTTGGCCATTGCCATTGCAAATAGTCCAAAGTGTGTGTTGGTAATACATTGTATGTATGTACATATACACTGTGTGTATATACGTAGTTCTATATACATTCAGGAATTGACGTATAACGATTTAATGACTCTCGATTCTCATTTAGATTGCCACTTGATGTGAAATTCGCGCCGCAGGTGCTTCCCTTCTGGTTTGACGCTCGGATGGTGGTACGACATTGGTAGGTAGCACCGCTGCCGGCTGCTTATGTAACAGTTACGTAATGTGCACACTTTACAGTGGCTTGTCGCAGTACCTGTAGTACACCAGGACAGCCTCTACAAGCCGTCGCATGGGCCACCATGGGCCCATCCCCCAGTCCCCCAGGACACACATCCATTTCGAAATGCAGAGGCAACAAGCAAAGTTGGGGGAAAAACAAAATGCAAATTTTGCGAGACGGCATCCTGATTGACATTTGAACTGCTAATGAAGCTATCACTCGTCCGAGAGCAGGGAGTGCCAGTGTGGGCGGAGAAAGTCGCAGTAGCTGTCATCGAGTGACAGTAGTCGGGGCAGGGAGTACGGCAGGGGGGAGCCAACACACATCCCTACGAAGCTTGAATGCGAATCCTTCGCCCTCACCTGACTTGGGCACACACAAAGGAATAACTTGACACCGAAAAGGTTATTTTATTTTTAAAAATAAAATAATATTTAATAAATATAAAAACTCTTAGGAAGAGGTAACTAAACTTAAGGACACTGTTTGACTTTAAGATGGAATTTAAATCTAAGAACTTGGAATAAGAAACAAATTTTCTCTCAGATTCTTTTTGTTGGAAGAGCAACCTAGATTATCCAATTTTTTTTGTGGCGTGTGCTTGGGCTTGAAGCTGCCACAACGTTGCATGCCCCATCGGAGTGGGGCGAGGAGGTGGCTGGGTGGAATCTTATTCGCAGACTTGCGACTTCTGTCTGCAGACTGCACTTTAACATTTTGTTTTGACAACTGCGAGAATTCATCAGAGTTCCGCCTGATGGCCGACTGAGATTGGGGCTTCCGCTCCCAACCACCCAGTCTGCCACCCACTCTGCCACCACCACCCACTCCAGCCCAACCCGAAAGACAATCAAACGAATGCAAATTGAAGTAGAAGCGATTAAGCTGAAAATGGATTTGTGTACTTTATGGCATTTGCCGAAAGGTCCTTACGCTTCCTTTGGATTTGCACCGTTTTTGCAGAGTGGAGAGGGTGGGGGGGGGTGGGCGAAAAACAGCTTGAATCTGCAAAGTAGGCCGTCGCCACCAAAGTTTGCCACGCCCCTTGCCCCTTGCCCCTCGCTCCTCGGTCTGAGGGCACAGATGAGAGTTTTGTGCATTATGCAGCCTTATTGTGAGTTTCTGCTGATGTGGCAACCGAAGTATCAGGCAACATCGTCATCTGCGATTGGGAAGCTCCAGGACGAGAGAAAAAAAAAAAAAAACATTTCTTTGAATTTTAATCAGAAAAATAGTTTAAATAGAAAATCTCATTAAATTTCTTGCCAATCTAAGCTATAAATAGTAGACTTCTTAAAAAAATATTTAAAAAAATAAAGAAAAGCCTAAAAACCTCTACAAAATATTCATTTTTTGCCAAAATGACAAAACTTGACACTTTAAAATCTATTTTTAATTCCCTTTTTTTATTCTCAGTGAAATCGGAAGCAAGATATTGCTGATAGTGGCATTCAGAGGACTGACACACCAAAAAAAAAAAAATGAAACAGAGACTGTGGCAGGCAGCACTGTGGCACGGCTCAGATCCAGACAAATTGCAAATGCCGCACAAAATGCAAACGCAAATTCCTCGGAAAATACTTTCGGGCGGCGGACGGATGGTTGCAAGATGCAAGGATGCAAGGATCCAAAGCGTTTTGGCCACAAAAGCCAAAGATAACAAGACAATTTCATGGAGTTTGATGGAAATCAACGAGCCAACTCAAATGTCTTCAAGCTCTTGCTGATTATCCTTCTCGCAGGATGTTGCCAAAAAAATATGTTGCCAAAAAGACAAAAAAAAAATGATTATCAAGGGGGAAAAAATGTTAATAATGAACTGATTATATTGCTGGCCAAGGAGCACGTTTATTCGAGAAGGATGTGCAATTTGTTATGTCGACGGATTGCCACAATGACGTGTTGCAACAATAGTCCTGCCACAGCCCAGAACCCGCAGCCCACAGCCCGAAAAAAAGGCGATGGCGTGCATTAAACATAATTTCGCTTACGTCACTTGACTGATTAACCATCCGGAACAGATCCGGATGGCGGAAGAAGCGGAACGACGCAAGGACGAAAAGGACGAGCGAGTTGGGTAGGAAACTGGTAAACAGCAAATATGACAGAGCAAATTCAATGGCCGAAACATGAAAACGCACTTAAACGCCAAACAATTGCACTTTACACAAGATGCACCTCCAAAGGACACTTGACCCCTTACCCCCGGGCAGCCATCCTGCCTCTGCCACCCCCTGCTCTGCTCTGCTCCACCCACTGCTTGATAAACTATGCGGCGGAAAAATAAATATCTGTTGAAGGTTCAATAAAATAAAAAAAAGAAGAGAATGCAAGGAACAATATTCACAACACATGCAAATATTTATTTTACAACAACCCACTCCGCCCCGGAGACCACGCCCCCTAGCTCAGAGGCTCCGGCGATATTTTGTTGTTCGTGATGAAAAAAAAAAAAAAAAAATGAAGAAAAACTGAAAGCAAAATACGTTGAAACTTTTCCTACAAGAAGTTCAACTAGTAGAAAGTTTTTCACGAAAAGAAAATTCTTTCATGCTTTTTTGTTTTTTTTTTTCGTTCGTATTTTGTATTTTGAAAATAGTTCTCCGCCTTCCAACAGGGACGAGGGGGGGAGGGTGCTGCGAGGGCGAAATAGGGCAGGAAATGATGTCGAATTTCCATGTTTATTTTGAAATCATGCGAAAACAGCAAAATCAAATTATGCAAAGAATGCGAATGAAAAATCTCGCGACAGAAATATAGAAATGGAGGGCAGCAGCCGGAGGTCAAAACTACAATTGCAATCAAAACTTCCTGCACACCAATATGCAATAATTTATTCTCAAGTCCTGGAGAAAGGATAAGAGAAAGGTGGCACTCTGACTAGGTGATGCCTGGTACTAGTCTTAGGTTGTCTAATATTTTTTAAAATAAAGACCAGGGAACTAGGAGGTACACAACCTGACTATGTGATACCCGGTACTTTTAAAATAGAAATTTTAGAAACTAAGAAGCTTTAATATATGCTCTAATATATATATAAATATATGCTAAAGTCCAGAGAACATAAGGAGATAAAAGGTACAACCTGACTATGTGATACCCGGTACTTTTAAAATAGAAATTTTAGAAACTAAGAAGCTATAATATATGCCCTAATGTATATATAAATATATTTTTATATATTTTTTAAAATATTTTATGCTAAAGTGCAGAGAACATAAGAAGGTACAACTGACTATGTGATACCCGGTACTTTTAAAATATGAATTGTAAAATTATTAGAAACTAATAAGCTTTAATCTATGCTCTAATATATATAAATAATTATATTTTTGGAAAAGAGAAAGGAGGAGAGAAAGGGGACACTCTGACTATGTGATACCCGGTACTTTTAAAATAGAAATTTAAGAAACAATAAGCAAGAAAGCTTAAATTTCAATATATCTTCTTATATATATAAATATAGTTTTTCTATATTTTAAGCTAAAGACCAGAGAACTTAGGGAGTTACAACCTGACTATATGATACCCGGTACTTTTAAAAAAGAAGTTTTAGAAATAATCCAGCAAAACTAATAACCAAATAAAATAAGCTCAAGTACTGAGATAATAGGGACACCAAAAAAGAAGACCCATATATGTATATATGTTAGAGATAAAGAGATATATGGTAAAAGAGTCTACTTCTTCCATTTTAATATAAAATAAAAATAATGCTAAACCAGACCATGAAATTGTCCAACTGAAAACTCATTAAAAGCATATACATATCCTTTCAACTCATATCCTTTTCACAATACATTGTCTTCGATTAATGTTTATAAAAGGGAAAAGACAATACCACAAGGACAAGGCCACGCCCCATCAGGTTAATGGATTCTCGAAAAACTGCCGTCAGATGTAGTGACTACGCGTACACACCATAAAGTCGCCATGGCATTGTTCGGCAGGTGGGTGTGCGGGCAGTTAATTAATTCCCACCATTTAATTGGTGTAAATAATGCGCCCTCAAAGCACCGGCATTACCGTCAACAATCAACTCACGGCACAAAGTATCGAGTAGCCGAAGTGGGGAGTACAACAGCTCATTGCCTTCTTTAGTGGCATGCGGTTAATGGCCCAGCAATATAATCCGTTGAATCATTAATGGATTCAAGTTCTTTTTTAATTAAATATGTATATGCTCTTTAAAATATGCGAGGCACTTCTGGCCCCGGCCAGAGCTCACAGTTTTCGAGGGAATTTGAGGCAAATTCTTACTGAATGCGAAAATGTGAAAAAAAATTCAAAAGAGCTTCAACAAGAAACCAGAACAAAAGACACAAGTGGCACCAGCACCGGCAACGGCAACGGCAACGTTCTTTATCAGCTGCCCGAAAACTTTGTTTGCTGCGCATCATCAGCAGTTTATGAAATTGTTGCTGCAACTGCAACACGAAGATGCCCCGCGGGAGACGGCAGGGCCAACTTGCCACACACAGCTGCTGCAAGGCCTCATAAAACAATAAAAACAGACAACTCGGGCCGATGGGAATGGAATGGGCGGTCCGAGCTCAGAGATGACTCTTCAGGGATCGAAGTATGGAGAAAAGGTGGAGCTACTTATGCGGAGAGTGAGTGCAAGGACTTCTTTTAAGCCAAATACCTAACGGGAAGAAGCGGAAGAGGTTTCCACTCAGGATGTTTCATCTTTCAAAAATCATTGCCTACTTTTAAGAGTTATATTACTCATACGACGAGTGGTACACCAATTAAAAAAATGAAAACTTTTAAAGGTTGATTTGTACTACAAATTTTGTAGAAATGGATCACTATTCCTTTAATGCATTTCTTTCAAGGATCGGATCAAAAGTGACTGAGATATGGACTTCAAGGTGGGTCATATGGGAGGTATCCATATTTTTTAGATTTTTGAAAAAATGTTTAAAAATTGTAAAATGTATTCCGTGAAAAGTTTTAAGCGCAGATTGAAAGGCAATTGATCTATAATTCCTTCAAGGTATTCTTTTTAAGGATCGGATAAAAATTGGCTGAGAAAAGGACTTCTTTCTAGGCTGTAAGTCTCTTTTTTTAGAAAATATGACTAGAATAGCCGCGTAAGACTGCTTGGCTGTAATGTGGAATGTGCAGAGTCAGTTACCTTGGATTAGACAACCCCCTAGGCCACCCACCCCACTCACCCTCGGCTGGCGGCCCACCTGCGTGCACTCAATCATCCGGCAGGTGACACAGGCTGAGCTGCTCTTTAAGGCGGGCTAGCCTTCGCAGCTGAGCCCCTGCAGAAATGCCTTACAAATGCTAATTCATAATCTTAATGACAATGAGCCAAGCCACTGGTCACAGGGGCTGGGGCAGAGGGGGGCGTGGCAGTAGTCGGAAGCAACAGACAGCAGGTGACAAGACAGGGGAGGATGGTGGGTGCGAAGAGAGAGCCGACACCCGCCAAAAAAAATTTCAAAATAATTTGCATATTCCGGCGACTGCCTCGCGAAGCCGAGGTTGGCTTGTGGGCTTGAATTGGGTTAGGAGGGGGGTGGGGGCGTGGTTTAAGGTTGGGGGGAGGGTGTATGGAAGCTTATGGTTAGGGGTTAGGGGGCTTGGGGTTTTTTGGGTTGCCTCCATGTCATAACTCTGACGACATTTATCTCAATTTCACGCACGCTAAATACTTGCCACACACACTGGCACTTGAAAAAATAGGGGGTGTAGTGTTTGAAGTATATTTAATTACTTGGATTAAAAAAATACAAACTTTAAATCATTAAAAAACATTTAAGTAAATGAAGAAATAGTTTAAATATTAAGAAAACTACGAGAGTAACTTTTGAAGACAAAATTCAATCATAAACTTTTAATGAAACTTTAAAGAAACTTAAGACTAACACATCAAGTTATAAAATTTTTTAAAAATCTAATAAAGTATTTAAAACTCTTTTCTTAATTATTTTTTAAAATAAAAACTTATTAATAATCAAGTAGTATTTTTTTAAAGTGTCCCAAAGTGAGGCGGACGCTCACAAAGACGCAGCTACTTGGCATAATAATAACCGGGACAATATCCTGCCCGTCCTGCCCACTCTCCCCGCTCCATCCCTGGGCACCCTTTAACCACCATCCCACTACCACCCACCCTGATGCGGAATTTCGTCCTTGCCAGCTCGTCGACATCCTCGTCATCCTTGCCGTCGTCGCCGTCAACGTCGTTCGCCTGTTTCTGTTTAAATAATAAACTAAGAAAGCTTAGCGCTCAAATGCAAAGTTAAATATGCAAAATACACACACGCACCACGCCCCCATTGCCACACTTCTCCTCCCCCCCGCCACCGCCCCCTCCTCATCCACCGCCCGCCAAAAAATGAGCACAACATTCCCCAGGAAAAGAAGTGATGGAAGGATCATAAGCCGCTCAGCAGCTCGTTGAATGTATTTAAGCATAAATTTCAATTATGCACCAAATAAAGGAGACAGAGACGGCTACAGAGATAGAGATAAGGACAGAGACAGGCCCAAATGGATGGGTAGAGAGAGATAGAGAGAGGGAAGACTCTAAGCCGTTGCCATTAAAGCCGGCAAGTTACCGACTACGGCTTAAAAGATATTCCATCTTGTTTCTTTTTCCGCCGCCACCTTCGGTTCGTTCTGATTTTCTTTTTTTAAATGCCACACAGGCTGGATGGGTGGCATGAGGAGGATGTGGGGGCATGGCAGGGGTTTAGCTGCAACATTTAGCAATTTGCGTTGATTTTTTTTCTTCCCCCCCCAGCTTGGGCTTGCCTCACATCCCGAATGAGATGCCTTCCATCTTTATTTTGCATGCGGAGAAAAGAAATGTCAGTAGGTTAAGTCATTCCAAAAATATGATGCGGACAGGCGGACAGACGGACAGATGGACAGACGGACACACCCACAGATTCAACAGAGAGACAGATTATAGACTGAAATATTATAAGAAAATATAAAGAAGAAACTATTTTTTAAGAGATTAACAGACTAAAAGCATTTATTTTCAAATCTTTGACGGACAAGCTAACGGACAGACGGACAGAGAACTGCCATAACCTCAAAATACTTAACGAAATTGTTCCATGTGTAGGGGATAAGGATAATAGGTAATGCCGACTGGAAGCTCAGGTGGTGGTGGTGGGAGGGATATGGTAGCAGCACCGCAATCAATTAGCATTATCCTCAAGTCAGGTCCTGGGAGCAGCAACAGGATAAGGCCTGTGTGCCTTATGTGATTGAAAGCAAATTGTTTGGATATAAGCTGATAAATTAATGTCCTTCCATCAATACGATCTTTAAATAATTTAAGGTGTAGATGGCAAAGTCATTAAGCCAAACCTGCTACTTCCTGAGCCAAATAACTGCAATTGTGTTAATATCAATTAATTTGTCCTGCAATTGGTTTCGGAAGTGCGGTGAAGTCCTTCTTCCAACCAACAGAAGAGTCATCATTCCTGTCCAATAAACCGTAATGCTAATTCAAATTTAAACAGAAAACTGGTGAAGCGCCTAGACACGAACTCCTATTGTTGACGATGAGTATATTATTGACAATTGGTTGCCAACCAGCTTGGCTCTTTAATGATCTAGTTCCTCCGATATATAGCTCATATTCAAAGGTGATTGAATGCTGGAAGGAATTGTAAGGATTACCAGGACTACCAGGTGAACAATGTCTTCGGATGCATTCAATTTTCGTTGCATTCAGAATTGGATTTGAGGGCAAAACTGCTTAGGAATTTGAGGCTTACATCTCAGCCAAGTTCTGGCTCTCTTGGGGGTGTCCTGCGCCACCCATTTCACTCCCCCGCACCTCTCCGGCACCGCCTCCCTCTCTCAAATCCCATGGAAACTGCCCCAGGCAGTGGCCATTTCTTGCGGCAGGGAGTTCAAAATGAAATTACATGTTTAACAAACAAACCACTTGCATGCCATTGAGCATACACACGCATACACTTACACACACGACCGCACACTCACAGGACATTTATGTAGCGTCCTCCCTCCAGTCCAGGTCCTATCGCAATCGTAAATGCCCCCAATGCGTTATGTTTCGACTAATTATTCAACATTAATTCTAATTTGATTTGTTTATTTTGTATAACAAAATGTGTTTGCACATTATGTGAATGTGTGAGTGTGAGTGTGAGTGTGACTGTGTGTGTGACTGTGTGTGTGTTTGTGAGGGGGGGGTGTAAGTGTGTGCAACTAGCATGAAGGCTAGGCTGTTTGGGAGAACAGAGTCTCATCAAAAGGGGGATTCTGTGACTTTTAGAGGACAATTCTAATTCAAGATATTTGAGGTTATGCGGACAGGCGGACAGACGGACAGGCGGACAAGACTCATCTCTGTATCCAAAAGTATAGAAGTTATAAGGTCTTATTTACAAACAGACACTGAAATCTTAGAGCTAAGTATGAAGTTATAACAAAAAAAGGTAAAGGTTTAGCGGACAGTAAGGCGGACAGGCGGACAGGACTGTTCTAAAAGTAGTACTTAAGGCTATAGGACCTTAACAATTAGAAAGACTAACTAGACTAGAGACCCTGGACTAGACCAAGTCTTATATTATAAAAAATAAAAATTATAGTTCCACGGACACTTTGAGGGACAAACGGACAGGGTGCTATCTATTCTTCCCTCCCCCTAGGCACCTAGGTACTCCTGATCAGTTTCTGCCTACGCTTATGGATTTGTTTGGCGAGGGGGATGGTAAGGATGTGGGAAGTGTTGAGCGTGCTAGTACATAGCAGTCCAGAGCTCAAATCTCCGACGGCAGGAGAGGGAATTCAATTGAATTTTGTTTGAACGTAATTAAATAACACTCGCTCACAGTTAGTCAGCCAACCAAGCCGGGGCAGGGCAGGGCAGGGTGGTAGTCGGTCTGTCGGTTGGTGGGCCAGTCACCCAGTGGGCTGGTCACTCCGTCAATTTGGCCGGACGGCCATTGTTTAATGCTCATTCATGCACGCATACATTAACACACATGTGTGTGCGGATATTGCGGGTGGATTGGATGTGTGTGCGTGCTTTGGCTTCTTAACTAATACATGGCCGCCACTCAGACCCATTCGGAGCACCGATCCAATCCGATAATAAATACCAGAAGAGCTCAATGCAATGCACTTGTGCGAAATGATTGTTCTGGCCACTGGGCTCATAGCTCCTCGACTATCACCAGCTATACCAGCTATTCTACCAAACTATAGATATCCTGTGGAAACTAACTACCATCACTTAGCCAGGCCCAAATGCTATTTGCCAATCTGTTTATTGACTAAGTATGGGCATAGCAAGTGTACTTGCGTTTATGTTCCTGTCGCCAAAGATGTCGATGTTGACAAACAAAAATATACAAAAAAAAAATAAACACAAGTTGCCCGACAAACAGTTGGCCCAACGACCTGGTGACCTCTTTTATGGCCCTCGGGCAGTTTGGGGGCTCTAAACAGTGTAACTTTATGATTTCTTCACTTAACATTTATTTCATTTAATTATTATTTGTCTCCCAGCCAAAAATCACAAACAGCTAGTCACATATATGATTTAAAAAAAAAAGAAAAAAGCCAACTCCCATTTAAAAAAAACCATTGTTGCCCCAATGTGCGGCAAGGGCCGATCAGAGCGTTAATCATTGGAGGCGCCACAGCTGCAAGTGTCGCCGCCAAATGCCAAATGCAAACAGAAAAAGAGCAGCCAGCAAAAAAAAAAACAAAAAAGGAAGCAAAATCAAAGCAATGTCCTCGGGGCACGACTTGGAAAAATCAGAATATGGATGAGAGGTGTTTGCGTTGGCAGAGAGGAGGCTTGCCACAGCCGCTTAGAACTTGAAACATAAACTGAGACTGAACTTAAAGAGAGCCAAGGGTTGAAAAAAAAAAAAAAATAGTTGAAAAATACTTTCTGCCAACAGAGATCGAACCTGACACTTGGAACTCAAAAGTGACACAGCCCTCGTGCCCCAAAATAGACTCTATTCTTGCCCCCCGATTGTGGGAAACGGTGGCCTTTGGGTGCCCCAAAGAGCAATGCAAATAATTAAAGCATCGAAACCCACAATCAAGATAATGAAAGACATGCAGCTGCCACAATCGGAGGCAAGCATTTTGAGGGGATTTATTTTTGGAACTTCTAGAAGCCAAGTCCTTAGTTTTTCATTATTTAAAAACAGGAATATAAAAAGTGTGTAATGAGTATTATATTCTTGCATATTAAAAGCCCCTTTGTTGGCTTCCTGGGGACGGCACTGGGCTCGTGGTGGCTGATTACCAAACTCGACCAGGATACCAGGCCAGGGCCCACATAAATAGGCCATAGTTTTTGCCAGCTCCGCCGCAGGAGCCACACGAAGCGGGCAGGACAGTGAGCCCTCGACGGTCATGACCGCAGCTCCCGGACAAGACCACCACCAGCATCCTGGACAAAAACAACAACAACAACAACAAAAAAACAAATAATCCAACCACTAGGTTGGAGTTCCCAGTAACTACAAGAGAGAGAGAGAGTGTGTGTGTGTTCGTGGTGTATTTATGACATTTCGAAATGGAAAACCGCAAACGTATTCTAATTAGCAAATATATACGACACACCTACACCTACACACACCAGCACAGTCAACACACACTCTTGCACGTGCGGGGCACATTTTTTTTTTTTTGTCGCATATTACGCATACGCAGTGGTGGCACGGCTTTGGTGAGTCTCTTTGGCTTTCAGTGGCAATGGTAATTTAAGAGACCTTAGCACATTTTAATGAGCACACCAGTGGCAGCTCCAGCACTCCAAATGGTAATTAAATTGGTCTTTTTTTAGATCAATATACTTTTGGGTGATTTTGAGACATGAAGGCGGCCCTAGCCCTAGCCTAGCCGGAAGAAGTTTCAAAGTCAAAGTAAGTAATATTCATTTTAGCGGACAAACGGACACGAGGACAGGCAATTTGGTTGAAAGTTGAAGGGGGATAAATGGCTTTAACAATTTTAGAAACCTGGGCGACTCCTTGGCAGAGCTCCTCGCAGCAACCGCAACAATTAGGGAAAGCGAAGAGTGCGGCATGTGGCATTAAATTGATTAGCAGCGCGTGCATGTGTGTCGCATTAGAACGAGTGCGGGAGAATGTCAAAGAAAGAGACACCATTGGCAATTAAACATGCCTCTGCATAGAGCACATCCATCCATACCTATCCCCTCCACCTATATGTATATATAATTAATTTCGTATTTTAGCCAACTCTCCACCCCTCGGCGGCACTCAACAAATTAAGCTTTAATGAGCCGCAGAGGAAACATTTTTGTGTGTTGTGCACTTTTTAGTTGATTTATTCCCCCGAACTCCTCCGTGGCCTAAGCACTGCCACCCACCCCCACCTCCACCGGAAGTATCCGGGGGGGAGCGTTGGAGCTGGGGGGTGGCAGATTGCAGCCAATTAACGCTACTGCAATTAATTTTAAACGCAACGCATCAAAACTAATTGCTCAAAACTGAATTAATTAAAAAAAATACAAATACTGACAGTGCTGGCTAAAGACAAAGGGAAACAAAATCGGAAATTGTTTATGTATCGAAGGTTATGATACCCATTGATAAGAGAGAGGGTTCTGAAAAATGTTTCACATTCAAGTTCGTATTTTCAAGAGTAATATTTTAAGAAATATTTTCAATAAAACATATTGTACTTTTATTGACAATTTTTCTTAATTATTGTCATTCGATTATCTGTCCGTTAGTGTGTCCGTCAGACTGTCCGTTAATATTTCTGTATATATATCCCTGATTTTGTCTGCTAGTCCTTCCATATCTTCTTAAATTTTTCATTTCGTTATAAGTCTTATATATATTTTCTTATAGTTATGATATTTTCTTTCGCCTGTCCGTGTGTCCGCTAAGCTGTCCGTTTGCCTATTTAACTATAAAAAGATATAGACAATTTTGTAGGCTTTGTAGACCTTAAGAAACTGTAGTTACTATCCATAGGACTAACATATATTCTTAAAAACCAGATTCTTGGAGCACTTCCGTCTCAATAGAGCCACTTAGATCGAGCCGAACCGAGCCATAAATCCTGGAGAGCCAACATCAGTGGCAGCCGCACATACCCCTTCGGCTTGGGGCTGAGAGATCAAGCCAAAGGAAAATGGAAAATGGAAAAGGAAAATCAGAGGAGCCAGGGACGGAGAGCGGGGAGTGGCACTAAGAGGGCTGATGGGCGCGGGGGAGCTACAAAGTATGGTGAACGGAGGCGCCATATTGTTAACAATTCTGTGTGCATACTAAAATGGCAACACTCCCCGCCCCCTCTGCCACACCGCAGCTGCTATCCCTTGACGCTGTTGTGTTTAATTTCTTTTTGCTGCTACTGTTGCTGCCTCTGCCACTGCCACTGCCCCAGCCTCCGCCTCTGCTGACTTTGCGCGCGGCATGCAAATGAAATGTCATAAAAATTGCAGCTCGGCAGGGAGCGGGCGGCGGCATCAATGTTGCAGCTGCCACTATTACCACTGCCGCTGCTGATACACTTGAAAAAATAATTTAGAAAAATTACAAACTCATTTCTTGGGATGTCCGTCTGTCCGCTTGTCCGCTAAACTTTCTCTAAAAAGTCCAAAGACTTTATTATTTCTTCAAAAACTTGAAGAATTTCTCCAAGTGCAGGACTTGCTGTCAACCGCAGCAATGAAGCAGCGACGCAGCGCGCATATTTTTCCAGTGTTTTTTTTTTTTTTTTAATTTTAGAAAAACACAGACAACATTTTGTTGCTTTCGCTCCTTTTGCAGCATGCTTCTTCTTCGCTTCTGTGGCAACGTTGCATAAATGAAAACGGGAATAGAAAAATGCACAGAGGTCCGCATCCACACTACCTCATACCTCCGCACTGGAGGCACACCATACACCCACCAACACTTACACACATGTCCTGGGAGAGAAGAAGGAACGAGAAGAAGGGGCGGCGCCAGGTACCGGACGGAAAAGGACGAAACATGGATGGCTAAGGCCAACGACAGTTTAGAAAATGTGCAAAAGTATTAAATTTCAGACGCCCGGGCAGCGGAACACAATGGGATCGGTTCCACCGGGTGTTGCCTGCTCACCAAGGGGGGCGGAGGTGGTGGGGCGCCGTCAGGGTTCAGGGGCAGATGGAAAAGGCAAGCCAGGACTGCGGTTACCCGCTCCCAGAAGGCACTGGATGCTGCTTTTGGAGGCCACTGGAGGCCGAGGAGATCGCAATACTTGAGACGCTGCTCCACTAGTTGGTATGACTGGCAAGGAGTTCAGGGACCTTACTTTAAATAAACGTTAATTAAGCTAAAACAGCTTTTTAAAAAGGAACATACAAAAGGCTATCCTTTGGCGGACAAAAGGACACACTCGTATTCTGTCTTTTCCCTTTTTGGAACAAAAAATCCCAGAAATGAAGCATTTTATTTGTAACATTGCCAAGAAAATTAATTAATCTGTTCGGACTTTGGCATTTCTCTTCATTTTCCTCATCTATCTTAGACTTTGTCTTTAAGGATTCCCTTTCATATCCTTTCTGATTTGCTTTCCAAGGGAGACTCCCCTTTAAATTCTTCTCCAAAATCTTCCATAATCACATTTCTCGCTCTTTTTGCATCCAAATGTTAGTTTTTTTTAGCCTTTTCAGGACATCACAGTGGAGAAGGAGGTGAAGAAAAGGAGTTTCTATTTTCCCAAAAGTGGGGGTAGAATGATATTAATATTCTGATAAGCGGACAGACGGACAGACGGACAAAGGGACACCTAAATATAGTTCTCCCTGGAAATTGGGCTTAAAAATGCCTTCATTCGAATAGTTTTTTAGATGTTTTAGGCACAAATTTTAATATTATTTCCTTAAAATTTTAAAATAAATTATTTTTAATAACAGAAACCACTGTGCAATGGCCCAATTCCCACTTCCCACGCACACATTGATGATGATGTTACTCCAACTTCGCCTGGAAATGTGTGCGAACGGACTTGGACTTCTGATGGCCACAACCACCGCACACTTGACAGATCCACCCTTTCACCCACCACCCCTAAATGAGCTCCCCCCGCCCCCTCTCAAACAATGTGCCAAGTGCGGGGAAAGTTTTTTGTTCATGGGGGCAACTTTCGTCAGGCTGGGAATCGGTCTCATATGGTGGGTGGCCTGTCCAAGAATTCGTATTCCAACTGGACTGGACTGCCACAGTGGCCAGTTCAGTCATTTTTTAGCTCTGAAGTTGGTTATGTAATTAATCCTTAATCAATTAACCATAAAAAATAATGGGGAAAAAAACATGAAACAAACAACAATTAATTGAACAAATAATTATACATTTTTTCAAGGGCCATTGAAAATGATATGTATATTCTTTTGTCCAAGTATCCTATTTCAGTTGCCATCCCCATTCATCCCACTGTGCACCGATAAGCCCCATGGTAGCCCAGTCCAGTCCTGGCAGTTTTGCTCGAAAATAGTGCAGGAGAAAGCTGATCAAAATTATTTGAAGCTTTTGCAATTTTTGTAATTAAGCGAACAAAGCCAAACATTTGCTCAGGCATTTCCCTCATTGTCCAGCCCATTGTGATGGGTAGAGTGGGTGGTTTGGTGGCCAGCTGATGGGAGAGTGAGGTCTGCTGCGAGTGGCAGTTGAAAGTGCCACTTTTATTGTTGTTACTACACTGGTACTGTTGCTGTTGCTGTTGCTACCCTAACTGCTGCTCTAAAGTTGCTGGACAACTGAAAAACTGCAGCATGCAAATCGAAAAATAATTACAATTGCGCAAAGTTTTAAAACGAACAGACAACTGGGGCTGGCCAGGATCAAGGCGATGGAGGAGGACATGGTGGAGGAGGGGGAGGAGGGGAAGTGCCTGATTTCTTTCCGTTTCCTGTACGAGCGTGTGAGTGTGTGTGTGTGTGGGAACCGGGCCATGGAGCCCAGAACAGAGAGTCCAATGTCAGTGCGAGTTGCAGATAAACCGCATATGGAAAGGACAAGACGTGCCAGAGGATAAGGGAGTGTGTTACACTGAAAAAAAACACACAGAAAGCGGAGTAAAGGTTGAAGTAGAGATCTAAACCAATTCTGTTTTTGGTCCTTCGAGCTATCGTCTTTGATGTTTCGATTTGGATTAGTTCCTTGAGCCTATCTATTGGTACTTCTATCTCGCGCTTAGAAAGAAGACTTCTAACAGTTATATCCTTTTTTTCTCAGTGTACTTTTGGCAACTGTAAACGGGGAATGTGAGAAAGTGCGTGTGTGCTTTGACAGAACATTTGGACAGCTTCAGCTGGAGAATACGCAAACGAATAAGAATACTCCCTGAAATGTGCATTAGACACACCAACACACACTCCCACACAATCCACACACACACAAAGACACCTACAAGCCAAATGATAATGCGTTTGTCTCTTTCCCACCTTCCCCAACCTCCTCCTTCCCAATCCCTCCCCCCGGTTGTCACTGTCCGGAAAACTTTGAAAACTCATTCAGTGTCATGTAGATTTTTCGTATTTTTGCGTTTGCCCCGGCAAAAAATAATTGTTAGCTAACTTTTTGCCAAGCTCATAAAACTGGGCCCCCCCCCTCAATCCACACTGTGTGTGTGTGTGCCCCTCCTCTGTCCATGAATAACGCCCCTGGGGACAGGCAGTTATCCGGCGTTGGTGGCATTTTAAAACTATTGTTCATTTCAAGCATCAAGAAACTTGCCAAATTGTTGTTGAAGCGCTGTCGAAACTTTTTAATTTTGACGCCTTGGCAGGTGGTGTTGCCCCCTTCCCCACAGCCCCCCCTTCTACAGCCGCTTTCCTTAGCCTAAAAAAAATAGGCGCCAACCGTCAAAGTTGCGGCTTTCAATGGAACTTGTGACTTACAGGTATTTAGTTATTTATCACCCAGATATGAAACCAGAAACAAAATTTAAACACTTGTAGGCTTTGTGGTACTCTTCTTAAATAAGTTTCCATCCAGCTCGAAGGACCAAATCGGTCTAGAAGACTTGACATTTAAGAGTAGAAGTCTTGAAGAGTAACTCTTCTCTGGAAGAGTTAAGCCAGAAACAAAATGAATTGAATATTAGTAGGCTCTGTGGAACACTTATCCCATAACCATCCCATAAATCATCCAGCTCGAAGGACCAAATCAGTGTAGAAGACTTGACATTTAGGAGGAAGAGTTCTGGAAGAGTTAAGCCAGAAACAAAATAGATTGAATATTAGTCTCTTTCAGCTCGAAGGACCAACTAAAGGATTAGTCTAGAAGGAGTCTAGAAGTTATTTTGTAGATAAAAATAAGTATACTTCTTCTATACTCTTCCCTAGCCTCTTTAGAGAAGAATTGAACCAAGGGAACACCCTTTCCTTAACCTCTCATTCAGCTCGAAGGACCAAATCAGTCTATCAGTCTAAAAGTTAACATTTTGTAGATCAAATTGAGAATAAAGTAACTCTAGCTCTTCTAGACAAAAATTAAACCAGAAACCAAATAAATTAAATCCTTTGTGGTATATCCTTTCCATAACCTCTCATCCAGCTCGAAGGACCAAACAGAACCATCTGTCTAGAAGAGTTAATATTCTGCGAAAATATTAACTTTAAAATAAGCCTTGACTTATTTTCATTAAAATACAAAATGGCATGCCGTGTTTTTAATGAAATTCAATTAACATATTTTTTCAACCTTAATTAATTTCAGCTACGAAATAGTTTTTAATTGGCTGTACGTGAACATTTTACGGTGGAGATACATATCTGTCGAGTCATATTGAAGGAATTAGCATCGGTGTTGTATTCGAATATCCGAGTATCCGGGCATCCGGGCGCTAATCCCATTTCAGATTCGATTTTGTCCTTAAAGGACACTGCTCATACGCACCATTAACGCAGTGGCTGGGCGATGGGTGATGGGTGATGGAGGGCAGTGCCTTTGATTCAATTAACTTTGTTTATCGCGCATAATGCATGGATTATCAATATCAATTGACATCAATTTCGGTCGCTCTGGAAACCAATAGCATTAACATTGAACAACAACAACAACAACTAGCAGGAATAAGGACATCAAGGAAGGACAAAATGTTTGGACATCATTTTGTGCTGAGGCATTAAAAAGTTTTTTTTTGTTCTCTGGCGGCATTTCAATTAAATCCTCCCCCGTCTAATTGAATTGAACCGAAATTGAATTGAACGCCATTTCGGTTTCCTGTGTGTGAGTGGGCGGGTGTGGGTGGGGTGTGTATTTGTTTGTGTGTGTGTGTGTCACTTAAAGCTGACCCTGTGACCCATTAAACTCCCCCCTTTCCTTCGTGCCTCAACGCCGAGCGAAAACACAAACCAAAGTAATTTTAATTTCAACTTGAGATGAGGATGGAAGTTGATTGGGGATGACAGAGCGAGGGGGGCTGGAAGGAGGAGGAGGAGGAGGAGCATGGCAGTGGGTTACCCTAGCGTTTTATATGACTTTAATTGCCAACAAACACATGCAGGCACACACATGCACACACACATGCCACCCCACGGATAGATAATTAAAAAGTTTTCTTTATTTTTTTTTCCTGTTTGCTGTTGTTGTAGAGTGGAAAAATCTTCGCATATTCTCATCTTCAATTATGGAGCCGTGAAAGACTCTTTTTTTTATCCTTATCCTTGGCGGGATAAAGCAAAAAGGACGACATGGAAACGCCGGAGCAGCTATAACTTGCCACAATTTATGCATTATTGTATGTAGGAGTATGTCAGTTGTTGTCCTTTTATCCTTTCATGGCCCTGCAAACAATTAAGAGGTATCTAAGGATCGTAAGGATTCAAAGAGTCTTTAAATTCAAAATTTTAGTTTTTAAGACTAATTTTAATTTTGAATTCCTTTTTTTTAATATTTTTTAAAGACATAAATAAGAGGTATCTAAGGATCATAATGATTTTAAACATTTTTAAGCTAAAAATTTAGTTTTTAAGATTAATTTAGATATTTTTTTAACAATCTTTTAAAGATTTTAAGGCATTATTTTGTTAAAAGTATTTTTTTTTACATTTTCTAGTCTCTTTTTTATAAAGAAACCCCTCTTATCCATTGTTTATATTAATTTTTGCCATTTAGAAGCCCTCCTTCTTTTTTGACATTTTTTTTTCAAAGGGGCTTCCGTAGGTCGGTGTTCCGGAATGAGGGGGAAAGGGAAAGGGAGGAGAAAACTAAAATACCGCCGGAATGAGTGCTCTCACATTTATGTTGTGCTTTTTATTGCCGAACGTCGACGGCGAAGTCGGCGCTGCCGTCAAAGAAGACGACTTGAGATGAGCGAGGAGAGCAAGAGTCATTCCGCCAAGGTTCCCATAATCAAAGCATCTCACTCGCACTCACCCCACGTGGACCCACAACTAGCCCCACTCTTTTGCACCCAACTCTCTCGCTCTCTCTCTGTCTATCTCTTTTACTTGGGGACTGCGAAGCCAGCGCTGGCAGAATGTAATTTGTTTTATGGTTTTGTAACCGTTAGTTTTCAAGTATTTCTATCCACCCCCCGCCACACACACATACCAACACACTCACACACAAAGATACACGAAATTGTATCCTTAAGATACACAAATACCTCTCCAGAAATCTCTGTGAAATGCATTCTGGAAAATAAATTTATGCACCACTCGTCATGCCTTATTATTGTTAAGGATTCTGCCCAGCTGCTGGGCTGGCATTCCTCGGAGTTTTAATTAAAATTAAAATCAAAGCCTGTCTGCATCAGCAGCATCTGTCTCTAAATCTCCATTCTCTGGCTAATTTGCATTGCATCTAACGGCAGTTTTCACCTTGGAATTTAAATGCCGCCCAGGACAGTGGCCAGGACACAGCAGGGATGCAGCTCCTCCCACTCTAAGGCATTATCCTTTCTCTATTAATTACCTCATTGTAAGCACATGTGCCAGTTGAGATTTATTGAAATGTCCTTTCGTTAAATCCACAAATGGAAAATATAACTCATAGTCAGACTTCATAGAAACTTCTTAAAAATAAAAATAAAAAAAATACCTACTCACTCACTATTACTTTTTAATTAAAATCTGAATTCTTAAGGAAATCTCTGCTTGGCATTCAATTGTTGAAACATTTAACATGGCATCTCGAGAGACAGTTTGCACCTTGACATCCTTGACACGGCCACTCCGGCAGCATCTTTTCACCAAAAGCCAAAAGGATAACGACTGAAGGATAAGCACTCTGCCACCACCACCCCCTCTGCTTATTAGCATTTAAGTTCCACAGTTTTCGGCTGGAGCATTTTATTGCTGGAGCTTCATATTTTGCATGTCCTGATCCTAGACGCTGTCATAAATTGCACAAGCCTGGCACAAATGAACTGTTCACGGATGAGGCAGTGGGGGGAGGCGAGGGCGAGGGCGAGCCAGGACCAAGGACCAAGATACACACCGATGTGCATACATACTTTGAATAACTCACAAAAATGCACATTTATCGCATAATTCTCTCGTACATCAGCCTGGCAAGGACACATCCAGGACCCTTGCCAGCTCCCCTCTCCCACCTGTGTCTGCATACATTATGCATCCGTGTTTGAACGACTTTCAGGATGTTCTAAAGGTTTCACTTTACCAGTTTCTGAATACTTTCGACCCAAATCATTAAAAAAGTGAACTAATAGTTGGCCACAAAGGATCTACAATAAGGATCAAGTCAAGCATAGCCTGAAGTCAATAGAGCACAAGTTCTATATCCTTTTAAAAACAAAGTCAGTTCCTTATTTAATGTCTTATTTCATATAAAAATTTAACAAATAACTAATTTAAAAACATAAAAATTCTTAAAAAAAACAGAATCCTTAAAGTAAACTCTATAATATCTGAACTGGCGCCAAGAAATCTGCGGCCTGGCCACAATATCTCAAGTAAACACATTAACTAGCCATGTGGCCGGGCAAGGATATTCATATTGCGATGACATAAAGGAGCCAGGAGCCGGTCACGGAGCTGGATGTGAGGGCTGGTCACTCGGACAGTCAAGTGGTCAATGCCAGGACCATGCTCCAGCTGAAGACGTGACCATAATTCTGAGGTTGTCCCAAAGATCTCTCTGCCATGTTCTTGGAGTAGTTAAGTAAATGCCAGGATACGTATGTCAGGAGCAGTTCATCCCTACACGTTAAGAAACGATGAGAAAGCTACTGCAACTCTATTTAATTATGGATAGTACTTATGGAAGTCCTAGAGTCCTGATATCCTCGTCTAACCTGATTATTGGCTTCTAGAAACTATTATTTAAATGAGTTTCTTGAAATATTTATTTATTTGTTGTGTAAACACTCAAGACGTTGTCCCATTTCTGGTTGAAGGATGCAGGCGAATGTCCGCCAGGGCTGCCTTTTGAGCTCGTCCTCGTGGATAGAGGATAGAGTCCTTGTGTGTGCCAGTCTGCCAGTCGGGGTCATCCCCAGCCCACGTCCTGGAGTTGAATGCTCAGCCTAGTTTATGCCCCGCAACAAAACTCATGACAAAATCATTACAACCATTTCGTGTAGTTATCGTTCCATATATGTATCCCTCCGCTCCTCCTCCTACTCCTTGATCCCCCAGCTCCGATATCCCTGCACACACACACGCTCCTCCATCGTCGTGTTGTTGCTCTAGGAAATGGCAAAAGCTGTAAAAAATTTGAATTTTTATAACAACTTAAGTCACCAGACGACTTTACTTTTCCAGGCACTTGAACTGGTTTGCTTCCTACACAAAGTTTTGCATGCGTGTCGCCCCCACTCAGCTGCCACGCCTTCCCACTCCCACTCGCCTCCTTGGGCGACCCTGCATATCAGCATATCTAAACTATAAACACTGCCATAAAATTCGAGCAAATTAATCCAACATTTCGTCTTAAGATCTTGTTACTTTTTACAATTTTAAGAGTTTTATTATTCTTATGTAAGAGAGAGATTCATTATTTAGGAAGTTATTTTAAGTAAAGACTTATAATAAAAAAATAAAAGACCCATAAAAGTATGCTTCAGTTTATGATTAAGAGAGAAAAATGGCGAACAAGGTCTAATATTTTAGTCCTTCATTATTTATTACAAATATTTTTAACTTTTTATAATAAAAAAAAAGTAATAAAATAATATAAAAATATATTATTTTTTTTCTATAAAACAACTTAAAAATTAAAACCATTTCGAATTAAAATCCTCTCCCATTTAATGTTTCCAGTGTAAAGGCTTAAGAGTATGTGTGCATTTATAATAGCAGTTATATTTATGAACAAGAAAGAGAAAAAGTACGAAAAAAAACAAGAGAAAACTACAAAAAATGGCAGCAAAAATTGTGTCCATTTTGCAATTTGCCGCCGGCACGGTGTGCATAAGGAAGAGTGGTTAAAAGTCGAAGGGGCTTGAACGGCGTGGGCGTGGGCGGGCGGGGGGTGGCGGCGGATAAGTGGAGACATATGTACAGCATAGCACCCAAAACAAAATAAACAGCTGGAGCTGACCAAGTCCCTCTCTCTCTTCCGCAATGGAAATTGCACTTTCGCAGCAAATCTGCCCTCAGGGAAGTTTACGAAATCAATAATCGGAAGCACTTCAAATTATCAGATAAAGGGAAAGGACTTTTCTTTAAAGGAATTTAAATTTAAAAATAATAATTAA
This sequence comes from Drosophila monieri, assembly GCA_035047585.1. Lineage (NCBI taxonomy): Eukaryota > Metazoa > Arthropoda > Insecta > Diptera > Drosophilidae > Drosophila > Drosophila monieri. Next base: position 3,143,976 of record JAWNPJ010000061.1, on the reverse strand, counting down.
AGTAAATAAAAAAAATCAAATGAAATTATAAAAATGTGCAAAATACTTATAAATTATAAAACTTTATAAAAGATATTAAAATTTAATAATTATTTAAGGAATTTCACTTCGATTTTAATTAAATTCTAACTGTATTTAACTTTAAGTCACTTTTTAAATTTGTGGCATTTTTATGACTTTAAGGATCAAGGATAAAAAGGAATAAAGTAAATGGGGAAAAAAATAAGCTTCAGTAGCTATTTCCTTTCATTTTAGAATTACTCTCTTTCTCCAATTGAGCCGCACTTTCCAAAGCCTCTCCAAAAACTGAATTGAAACTCTCATCATTATTATTTCCAATCCTTCCAAACTTCCTCTCTACCTCATCCTCTTCCTCTAGTAACTAAAATGCAGAGCAATAAGACACAATCTATTGTTGTGGAGAATAACGGGATTTGATTCCGGAATTTCGTGGATGCTATTTTTGCTTGTTCTTTTCTATCTTTGCTTCTGCTGGGGAAATTTTTCAGTTTTGGTTTTTAAATGATTTTTTTTAATGATGAATGAATTTTTTACATTTGGCTTTTTAGGAATAGGAACAAAAAATAATGATTGAAAAGGATAAAGACTTACCTGTAATTCCAAACTGGCTATAAATGATCTTTGGCAGCAGGAATAGCGGATCTTCCACTTCTTTCCTCCCTTTTACGTCCTCTTGCTTTTCAAAGCTGTTACAGTCACAGGCTCCCTTCCTTGAACTAAATGTTATACTAGTTATAGGCATTTTTTAGTTACTAATTACTATAATAAACTAATTTATAGTAATTAGACTTAAAACAATTAATCTACAATAATAATTATAATTACAACTTACGGGTAATTCCAATTCAGCTTATAACTCCTGACGGGTCATCCACTTTCCACAGGCTCGCTCCTTTGGCGGACGCGCCCTCACTGAACAAGAAGAGGTAACTAAAACGCACCTCACTGATCCCCCAAAGCTGAACCCACCACGATGCTCTCTCACAAGAAATGAGGAGCATCAGGCGAACTTCTCTTATTGGAAATGAGGAGCATTGCGGGCTTTAAGATCGCTCTTTAATGCCCCAAAAAATGTCCTCTTAAGAGCAATAAGAGAACATATAAATTTTAATTTAAAAAAGTCCTTTATTTAAATACTTAGTCTTGAAATAATAAAATTAATCATACGACGAGTGTGTAGCTTGTAAAACATAATCAAATTTAAATTTATTCCAATTAGGATGCAGAGTTAATTGGAAACTCAATTGAGGCTGAAATTGTGCAAAAATGAGTGGGCGTGGTGGTGCTGGCGAAGGATAATTAAAGGAGGCGCAAGTGGCATGTGTCGCAGAAGGCAATGTTGTAATGCAGTTGACATGTGTTACTGCAAGGACAGCGGCAAGAAGTCTGCGGTCAGGCCGCATATCACATTATAACTGCATTAGAAGCCGCAGGTCGGAGCCGGGAATATGCATATTCCAGGACCCAGTGGCCTACAAATGCAGTTGTCAGCGGCAGGCGCATAATTGCGGCCAAGTCCAGAAATAGATAGTGTCCTCCACAGCCGAAAACCGCAAAGGAGCGATTATAATTGGATTTATAAAGCGTCTAATTAGTGGGGACTAAAAAAGGATACGAACTGTAAAGGATACCTCTTCACAGTCCCCAAGGAATGCACATTTTTCCAAAGATTCCGCCCACTGACTGAGACAAAGTGGAGCAAAAAGCTCGAAGACGACGACAAACGGAGAAAATCCGCAAAACCCCTTGAAATATGCAACAGCCGGACTCGGGACTCAGGACTCTGGTCCCAGGACTCTGGTCTCAGGACTCTGGACTGTGGACAGTATGGAAATAACTTGATGCGGACGCATGTAGACACTACTAATGCGCCTTGTATGCGATAAGTTCCGGGTCCCTTCCACCCTCCAGCTCCAGCTCCTGTTCCTGCTCCTGCTCCGCCACCCCTGGGGCTTCTTTTAGCCTGTTGTCCTTTACTGTCCGAGGACGACTTCCTACGTCTTCCTGCTGGACTGTGTACTGACATCTGATTTCTATTTTATTTTTGTCAAAAATGTCTCTAAATTGTATTATTTGTTACACATTATAGCTTTTTAGTTAAATATTTAGTTAAATTAAGTTATTTAAGGCTTGAAATTGTTTAAAATTTAATTTATTTTTTGTCAGAAGTCTGGCAACACTGTGACAGCGCTGTAAGGTTTAGTTTCCGGTTGTCATTTCGCATGTCAGCCATTCCGACTCCATTTTTTAGCTCCCCTTCCTGTTCCGCCCACCTTGCTCGACACTGAGAGAAAACGAACTAGAAAAATAATAAAAATTTATAGAAATATTAAGTACACTTAACTTGAAGAAAATACTCTTTTTTTTAGAAACTCTTTCAACGAAAGTCATATTTTCTCTTTTTTGACAAAGAATACCATTTCTCTCAGTGTACTGTCTGTATAGTAATTTGTCGCACTGCAAACACAAATTGCCGTCCTTGAACTAACAAGGCGCCGGAGACGGAGAAGGATCGAGGACATGGAGCTGAATGCTGGACGAGATGTAGGCACCATGATGCAGTATCCACCTTGGAGAAGTGGGAGTTACGAAGTGATGATGGAAGCCCCGCGCGTTGTTGGAAAAGTTGCGTCGTTGAGATGTCGCCGCCAGAGGCCAAGTCGGAGGAGTTCAACAAGGACACTGTGGGAAAATAGGAGCCAGTACTCCACTAAGGATATCTCTTAAAAGGCTTGAAAGACAAATATGATACCCGGCACTCCTGGTAGGCGGTAACAATACTTTCCTCGCTTACACCCATTATCCTTTTTGAAAGTATCCTTGCCCTCAGTGTAGGCAAGGAATGCAGTTTAGTATTCAAGCTTCAATTTCTATATGGCCACGCCGCTGCAATTGCTGGCTTGTGCGCATATTTTAGTCCACACACTCACACATGCACATCCTGTCCTTTGGCTCCTTGCTCCTTGCTCCTTCTGCGCATATTCGTAAGGCAATTTTTTACGGCAGCGTGCTGGGAGCAAGATGATGGTCATTTGCTGCATACGTAATTTGGGCAGCAAATCACTCATGCAGCTCATGCGAGCGGTTGCATTAGCGGAGCAGCGACTTTAATCCATGACACGAGTTTAAATTGAAACGGAAATGGCCTAAATGGCTGGCAAAACGGATAAGGATATGAAGGAGGATGTAATGGAGGTCCTGCCAAGTACTAATCACGCAACCCCCTTCCAGAGTACACGCCTTTTATTATCATACATAAAAATTATGATTTCAGTATTAATTTTAAAAATAAAAACATAAAATTTACACCGACATAGCTTAATCAAAATAATAGAATTACTTCCATATTAATTTTCTTAATTCAAAAAAAAGGGAAAGACTTCAGGAACTAGTCGCTGTATTACTGTCGCTGGACTCTTCGCTGGTAGAGTCCTTGCGACCGCGTCGACCACGTCCTTTTACAGGAGCCTTCCTGCCCCCGGCTGGCTGGCGACCGCCACGACCTTTCGACCTGGGTGGAGCCCGCGATCGGTTGATGGGGTGGCGAGTGGCGTCGGCATCCGCTGATCCTCCTGGCTGGTCGCCCGACTGACCCGACGGATCCGGATTCACTTCGAAGCACTCCTTGAGACGGTTCTCGAACTCCGTGATGACGGCCTTCAGCTCGGGCTTGCCCTGCTTGTTGGTGTTGCTGATGATCAGCTTGAAGGACTGGTAGACCTCGTCCACCTGCACCTTGTCCCGGAAGTGCTGGACGTTGTCGATCAGCTTGTTCACCGCCCGCTCGTTGTAGGTCAGCTGGCTGAGGCAGAAGGCGATGTCGCGCCACTGCCGCTCCACGCGGGTGACTGGGAAGCGCAGGCAGAGCTTCTCCACCAGCGTCTCGATCTGCCGGTCCTTCTGGATGAGGCCCAGGATGTAGGACATGACCTGCTGGTAGCGATCCTCCTCCAGGCCGAGGTTCACGTCGCTCAGACGCGATATGATGTCGGGCAGGACGTTGTACAGGATGTTGGGCTTGTTGGCGATCTCCTTGAAGGACTGCTTGGTAATGTCGCGAATCTCCTCGTTCTCATCGACGATGCACAGCGCCACGTCGGCGATCTGGCCCTTGACGCGGATCATCTCGTTCAGGATGAGGTGCGACAGCATCTTGATGGCCGTCAGCCGGAGCTCTGTGTCCGATTCGTGGAGCTGGGCATAGAAGTGCCCCGTCCAGGGCTCGATGATGTTCGGGAAGCGGAACGTTAGGTCCGACAGTCCCACCACCGTGTTGCACTTGATGCGGATGTTCCTGGTGAGGTTGAGGATGTTCATTAAGAAGCTCATGTTCGACTCACAGAACCTCGACGACACAGTCATGAGCCGGGCCAGAGCCAAGGTGGCCGACTGCTGGATCTTCGCGTCCCGGTACTCGCCCGGTCGCTTGCAGATCTCGATGATGATGGGCGAGAGGTGGGAGAGCAGGGCGTTCGGGTTGAACAGCATCAGGTCCTCGCAGATGGCGTTGATCTCCTCGGCAATGTTGTCCTCGGCCGTGGCGCCCACCAGGTCCTCATCCGGCTCCTGCTGGGGCTCTGCCGTCACTCCCGACAGCCGCTTCCGCACCTCCATCGCGGACATGTTAAGGGTTCGTCGGGCCGGGGTCTGGGCGGTGCCTGCCAGCTGGTTGCGCTTGTCGCGCTCCTCCAGGGCCGTCCGCTCCTCGCGGTACTTCATGTTGTTGTACACGTCCATGTCCAGGAAGATCATCTCCTTGACGGTCATGTAGCCGATGCAGAAAATGAAGCGGGACACCAGGAACACGGGCATGTTACTGCTCTGGCTTTGGCTCGGGCTGAAGGTCTGGGTGAGGGCCAGCGATGGCGGCTGGGAGTAGGGAATCTGCGAGAGCTGCGAGCCCATGCCCAGGTCGTTCTCTTTGTCCGCCCCGGGAGCCGACTCCCTCACCAGCCAGTTCTCGTTGAAGCGACGCAACAGCTCCCCCACCAGACGCTGGGCAATCAAATCCGGGGCCTGGCACATCCTGTACAGGTACTCGAACAGGCTAGTCGCCATATCGTCAAAGTCGGGCAGCTTCTCGTGGAAGAAGAAGTCGAGGAAGAGCCGGGTGATGTTCAGCACGAACTCGGCGTCGCTGTTCAGGCGCTTGTAGTACTTGGCGTTGTTGTTGGCGTCGATGGAGTTCAAGAGGAACTGAAGGCAGCCGGAGAAGAGGCGCGGATCGCGACGCCCCCGCTCCCCAGTGCCAATGGACTCGATCAGCGCTATGTTGGCTGCCGAAATGCTGGCCTTCGACTTGGAGGCCATGATCAGGAGCTGCAGTGCCAGCCGCGCCTCGTTCGGAGTCGTCCCCTCCAGCTTGAGAGTGAATCTCTCGAACAGGACCTTGATCACCGCGGCGTCGATGTCCTCGCCGATCACCCACTCGGCCATGAGCGACTCCAGGGCCTTGTAGTGGCCGTACTCGATGTCCGAGAGGAACTTGGACAAGTTCTTCACCACCAGTATGGCGTGAGTGCGTCCCGTTTGGTCCGTGGTAAAGAGGATGCGCTTGTAGGCCGCCGAGACGGCGTCGCGCTTCTCCTTGTCGGAGGACCAGATCAGCTGCAGCATTTGCTGTATGCCGGAGAGGGTGCCGTGGATGCCGAACATGTAGCCGGTGGTGAAGAGATCCACAGCCTCAAAGACGTCGCTGTTGGTCTTCGACATGAGCATCTCGTGCAGCTTGGGGAAGGCGTCGGTGACCATTTGGGCAAAGTCGATGCTGTCCTTGAGGAACTGCACCGTCTTGATCTGATGCAGCATCTCCTCGCTCTGAAAGTGGAAGCATTAAATGATATCCTTTAATATCCTGTGGTAGACCTACACTTTGCTTGAATCCTGCGGCCAGAAGGTGATAGGTCTTCATTAGAGCCAAGACATAAACGCAGTGCTCCTCGTGCTTCAGCATGGCACTGGAAAAGGGACAAGATAAGTCTTCAGTTAAGAGACTAGGGAGCTTAAGACGGAATATCCTACCTCATAGCCTGATTACCAGCCAGGAAGTCCACCTTGCGGACCAGCACTATGACCGCCTTGTAGTTCTTTTCCCGCATCAACGGAATGATTCTCTGGATCAGAGTCTCGTCACTCTCCTCCTTGTCGAACTGCATCTCAGGAACTGATGGAGGACCGGTTAGATCAAGAATATACAATGGAATCACTGTCCAACTTACACTCTGTGAGATTCTCCTCAATGAAGGGCAGCAATTCCACGGCCAGGGTGCCCCACTCCTCGTTCAGCTTCTCCTCCTGCTTGCGCTCCTCCTCCAGCCGCTCGTTCAGCTGCTCCATGGCCACCACCTCCTTTTCGTGCTTGGCCCGCAGCTCGTCCAGCGACAGCTTCGGCGAATAGGGATTGCTCTCCAGGGCGGACTTGATGAGCTGCATGGCGGCGCGTCGCACCAGCGAGCTCTTGTCCTCCAGCCGACCCACCGCCTCGCCCAGCACCTTGGTCAGATAGATGAGCGGAATGGCGTGCTGGGTCTTGAGGTGGTGCCAAATGGCCAGCACCTTGGACCGCACGTGGGCGGAGATGTCCAGTATGTGGTCGAGCAAATGATCAAGGAATTCGTTGCGCACCTCGCGCAACTCCTCGGTGAGCTCCTCCGAGGTCAACTCGCATACCACCGTGTCGCCGATGATCTGGAGGACGCAGTTGCGGATGGAGTGCGACTGGCAGTCGAGCAGCTCCTCGGCCAGCTTTGCCAAGTGCGGAATGATCAGTTTGGGCGCAATGTGCGCGAATTCGGTAAGAAAATTGGAAAAGTTCTTAGACACAGCCGAGTCGGAAGTATCCTGGTTGAGGACTTCCACAATACTCTTGAGTAGAATGGAAAATACCGACGAGATTCCATATTCTTCGTGCAGCAGCAGGATTCCGTTTGCAATCGAAGGCGCTGCGTGCTCTGTGCCGCGCAGGACCTGCAGGATACGGACTGGGAAAGTCATGGCCTGATTGAATCGCTTAATACAGGTTCCCAGGATCTGGAAGACAGTGTCGAAGATGGGTCGGTTGTCCGAGCGCAGTGGCTGCAGCTCCAGAGTCCGATAGCAAATGTCACAGAACATCCTGAAAAATATTTAAAATTCAGTAATCACAGTAGCCTCTACCAGACGCACTTACGATACAAAATCCTCTTCGGCGACGGGCGGACTCCATAACTTCTCCAGCGGACACTGGAGAACATTGAAAAGCTGAATGAGAAACTTGCCGCGCTTGTGGTCCCAGTCGGGGAACTGTTCCATGACCTCCTGCTGCTTGGCCCGCTTCTTCTGGACGTGGATCTGTTGATCCCGCAGCGTTTGCTGGACGATCTGGTCGAGCTTCTTCACGGTGCTCACCTGGAGGAAGAGCACCATCTTTGTGAGGTTGAGGTAGCTGCTGCGCACATGATTGGACATCGGCTCAACGCCTGTAAGCAGCGGCTGTAGGTCCTGGCCCAGCTTATCGACAGTGATGTAGATCAGGTCGAAGGAGCGCATCAGATTGCGCACGGAGGCGCTGTCTACCCCGGACGACTCCAGGACGGAATAGTATGTGTCGAAATGCTCGAAAATGTAGAACGGGTCTTGTTGGTGTGCTTTACGTTTGCATTCTGCAGGATTTGAAGCCATAATTAAGTTAAAAATTCACTGGGGAATGTTCAAATATGACGACGCGCCAACGGAAACTCACCGAGTAACTTGCCGGGTAGCTCCGAGCTGGGAAATACTTCCTTTACGAAGTACTGGTCAGAGCACGAGTTGATTAAATCGGAGGCGTTCAGCGGAAGCACGAACTGAAAGTTTGGAGCGTCCTCCATCGTTGGGGCTTTCTTATTTTACTTTAAATTTAGAATTTCGCGGATCGATTGTTTAACTCAAAACAGCGCAGCGTCTTCTTTAGTGATGGTAGTTCGATAGCGCAATCTTTATCGACCCTCCGTTATCGACGATCGAGCTGTACCGATGTGTTGAAACACTTTTAACGGAAACTTGAATTATTTGTACAGTATTTTATACCATATTACATATAAATTACTTATTATAATCTTAAATAAGCAAGAACAATAATATTTAATAATATTACTTTAACAATACGTATTTAAGCCTTTTTTTTGTACTATAATTGAAATGGATCACCCTCCTTAAAATAACCTTACAATTTATTTTTAATTCAAATTAGTGCAATGCTTATCGTCTTTTCCAACACTTTAATCGTGGTGAACTTCTTTTCGATAAACGATAAGCAACAGCCAGCTGACCGCATTTCACCACCCATACACAAAAATTATTTCGTTTCTTAGTTTGATTTAGCTTAAAGAAAATGGCAAGTGCGGTACGTACTAAACATATTGTGTTACTTACGTTGAGACTATAGTAAACTAACTACCATTTCAGACGAGTTCCAGCGGCACAAGTACCAGCAGCACGACTGGAAACTCCGAGGAGCAGCGACGCATTTGGGTAGGAAATCTCGATGCTCGCATCACCGAGTAAGTTGAACAATAATTTCATTATAAGCCTCGACGGTGCTAATAGACCCTTTGCATTGCCCCCAATCGGTTTCAACTACTCAAACTGATGCAAAAATGCGGCCCCATCGAGAAGTTCGACATGCTCTTCCACAAAGGAGGCCCCATGGTCGGCCAATCTCGCGGCTACGCTTTCGTCACCTTCGCTCAGGTGAGTGTTGCTGGTCTGTCTTATTTTCAGCCTCGTAACGAATCTTTAACCTTTCAGAACGAAGGAGCCACCAATGCCCTGCTGAAACTTGACGGCTCCAACGTTGGAAATCGCTCGATCGCCGTACGTCTGGCCAAGAATATCAAATACGTAAGTGAACGAAGAAGTGGCAATGCAGGCTATGGAAAGCATAATCTTTGTCGTTTACAGGACGACCTGCAGAAGCCAAAGCCGCGCATTGAGATCCCAGCTCTGGGCACCGGCAAGAGGGAGGAAAAGATTAGCAAATCCGAGGCCATTCGGGCCATAGAGGCCAAGCTGAAGGTGCTGGAGCGTCAGACGGACGACAATTTGGAGCTAAACACGCAGGGCAGAGGCGAAACGAACGTGCCCTTCATCCAGCGCTATCAGTTCAACAAGGACCGCGACACCTCCCAGCGCTACGGCAAGTCCTCGGCCCCGTACCACCGACAGCAGCGCCCCAAGAGACGCTGAGACCACCCCAGTTCGTACGAAGCCATGGTACATTGGGTGCTACCTCAACGGACGAGCCTTGCCGGTGTAGTTTAGTTTATAATTAATTTATTAAAAAAATTAGGGGGGAAAATCAACCGGGAGCATCTACTTGGGGGCAAACTTGAATTTGCCGCGCATCTGCTCGGGCAGAGGAACTGTTCCAGGACATCGCACCTGTCCGGGTATCTCGCAGATGCAGTGCCTGCCGCAGCCGTAGCCAAAGTTTGCCGGATTGTCCTTGCTCTCCTTCAAACGCGCCTCCGCGTCCAGTTGCTCTCTGGAAATTGAAAAGAATACAACATATACATAAGTGTGCAGCTAACGAGGGAACAAATCACTTGAGTAATGAACTGATTTCATATAACTAACCATTACTTATGCCTCATCAGTGCTAAAATTGATTTCCACAAAAGTAACACAGAAATCTGTCAATTAGTATAAGTCGTGACTCAAATTTAAAAGTGAAACTGATTTTAAACCAAAACTAAAAACATTAATTAATATAAGATACAAAACATAAACGGACTCAAGTGTCTTGATTTCTTGGAAGGATTAAGAGCTCTTATGACTCACCTCGTCTTGCCCACCACCTGGACCAGGTGCTGGATGATATCGTCCTTGTTTCGGCCCTCAATGTCGATCAGCATGTCCCTGCCATCTTCAAAGTAGCATCGCACGAACGGCGAGGGCGTCAGGTTCTTGAGGGTGAGCACCTGGACTTCGGGGTTCTTGAACTGGATCTGTGGGATGTTCCAGAAGACAAAGTCCCTGCAAAGAGTAGCTATTGGGCATCCATTGAACAGTACTATTCGGAAACCTACCTGGCGCCCGCGTGATGATCGCCGTATGTGTTGTAGTTGACACTGAAGATGCGAACCTTGTCCTTGAGGACCAGCTTGCCGGCATTCAGGTAGTTGAGGGTGCGCCGAATCGGCTCGCGTCCTTTCATGAAAGGCATGACTATCTTTTAATTAATATATTTGCACTTAAACAAGAAGGGGAATCTGATGGAAGCGGCTGCTTGTGTAATGCGACCAGCTGATTGTCCAGTGTTGGAAACACTCTCGGGCCTTATCGATAAGTTCAACAGCTGCGATAACGATAATTCGTTTTAATAAGTAGCAATTCCTGGGACGATTTGAATAGCATCTGAATTCTAGCGTTTTATTTTTTAATCAATTAAGTTTTTAATGTTTAATTGGATGTTTTATTCCATTTAATTCAATAAAAAAGCCATGTCTACTTACTTATCGACACCTTTCCGATCGCCCATCACCAATATTTAAACAGCTGATGTTCTAAAACATTGCAACCGGCAACATTGATAAAGAAAACTTTACATTTTGGGTTTGTAGTAAAACAATACTAAATTATTTCTGAATTATCGTTCTAATAAAATGAATATGTATTTATTATAGATAGAAACACATTTTTTAAACCAAAGGGAGAGGAAGAGTTTGGCACCCAAACTGCAGGGATTATCAAACCCCATTTGAAAAGCTTAGTGATATAATGGAAATTACTTTGGCTCTAATTAAGCCGCACGTGCTGCGGAATACTTATGCCATGCAACAGATCAGGGCGCTGATAGCCCAGAATTTCACAGTGCTCGACCAGAAGGAGGTGCACATCACTAAGGAGCTCTCCGCCAAGTTCTACGAGGAGCACCGCGGAAAGTTCTTCTACCACCGACTAACCAGCTTCATGAACAGGTAATAGGATTCTTAATCACATGGTTTAGCCACTGATTAAAATCTTTTATCGTCTATTTGGTATCAGCGGTCCCTGCTATGCTCTCATCCTGCAGTCAGAGGCCTGCATCCAAAAGTGGCGAGGCCTTCTTGGCCCCACCAAGGTATTCCGAGCTGTATACAGTGATCCCAACTGCATCCGGGCGCTCTACGGTCTATCCGATACGCGAAATGCCTGCCACGGCTCCGACAGCGAGGAATCTGCCCTGCGAGAGATCGGTATCCTGTTCCCAGAGTTCAAACTGGACGCAGTCAGTCGTGAAGCGAAAAAGAAGACCTAACTCTTGGATGAGAAACGTTTTCCTGGAGAATTACTTTTAACCGAATCGCAGAAACTTGAAAGTCTTCTGTGCCAAAAAAAGACAGCTCATCGCAGTGGAGTATCCGTAAATGGCTGAAAAATATTCAAATTGTGAATTTGTATCTTGAAAGCTTGTACTTAAATGTTTTTAAGAGCCAAGAAGTCTTTTTTAAGGTTTAGGACAGATTTGTGATTTATTTTCAAGCAGCTTAAAAGCTATCTTTCTGCATTTATGTACTTTTTTGGTTTTTAAAACTCTTCCTAACTACCTTGCAAGGCCTTCATAGAAGCTTGAATGGGAGATCCGATCCGTATACCCATTCTTTAAATTGCATTAAAAATAAAGATATACGTTTAAAAATTATACAAGACATTAGCGTCAATATATTTTGCGTCATTCTGAGTTAAAATTATGCAAGTTTCTGTACAAATTCTAAAAATAATCAATGAAAATATGCGTATATGTTTAGATTATATATTTATGTATCCCCATAATGCTTTGCATTCCTTGTGCTCTTAATTAACAATGAAAATTTCGAAATTGTGTTTCAAAAACTTTATTTCCTCAATTTCTGGTTTACATAATACAATTATTTTGTCATTAGTTGGTAGGTACATGTATAGATAGAGATTTTCGATTTGTTCTGGTTACCGTTTAGCTCATTGTAAATAGTTTGCAATAAAAATGATAATATTTATAAACTTAACAAATTATATATAATATATATATTTAATATGTATTTAAAGTGTGTGTGTACGTTTTGAAAAATCTATAGATATAGGTAGTTTATTATTTCTTTGTAAATCGGTTCAGACAGATGAGAAGCATGGCGAGAAAAATAAAAAAATATCTGAAAGTTTTAAATTCTTTAGCTTTGTACGCGGTTCGACTCCGGCCAGGTCGACTCAAATATTTTCGAGCGCCAGGCGCTTGGGTCTGAGCGAGATGGCACGGCGTCGGCATCTGCTGTCTTTTTCTGAATCGTGCATGGTGTCCTCCACGAAGGATCAAAAACCGAAGGAGATATATTAGAAAATAGTTTGTAAAAGTATAACCGTCTTTCTAAGTTCTAGGCTTAGCTTTGATAAAAAAAAACGATTTCTCAAAGCTCAACGTTTGATGCAAAAAAACAAAAAAAAAAATGTTTAGCAATTATTCTATAGTTGTGTTTGGTTTTGTTTTTATTTTTGTTTACCGAGTTTTGCTATTTTTTTGTTTGCATTTTTTTCAGTGTTTGTTTTTGTGACCTTAATTTGGTATCAAATACAAATCTTTAATGCCTATTTTGCAGTCCTACGATTTTCAAACGCGCATCCTTGGCGCGCCAAGTTTAGAAACATTCGGTTGGGGTTTGTTTTTTGTCCATTTTTTTAATAGGTTTTTTTTTTGTTTTTTTCATTTAGTTCTTAGTGGTTTTTTGTTGCATAAACATCACTTTGTCACATACATGTACACATAAATATTGCTATTCAAATCGATCTCTAGATCGTTAAACTCGTATTCAACGCAGGTATTTGTATATATCGAGATTGGGAACAGGATCGAAATTATGAATTATTAATAATAATAACAAATGAATGCGAGAAGCTCTGCGGCGAGTGTGTGGATTGTGTCGCTGCCTTTTAGGTGGGTACTGTACTTGGTGGTGGTGGCGGGACTGTACTTTTTCAACCTCGACCCTCGACCCAGTGCCCTCTATCAGACTTTCGTTCAGCACTTCCAACCGCTTGGCAAGGATATTCATCAGTTTTCGTGTATGTGAGTGTGTTTGTCATTCAATTTGTGTTGTTCTCTATTGGATCTCTAAGTACTAAAACATAAAAATATATATGTTTAATAGATTTGTCTGTATAATAGTTCGTATCAACTATGCAACTTGGCCTAGACGCGCTCTACACAATACACAATCAATAAAGATATACACACGTACTATGTATCCGTATATATATATATATAATCTTTGAATGTAACCAGCTCATAGCATAAAAGGACTATTTCAAATAGTTTTTGTTTCTCTAGCATTACTTTGTCAACGACAACGTCAATATATATCAATATAGGTTGCTCTGTCCTCCCATCATTTCTATATATCCCCTCTCGAAACTCCTTCCCTTGCCGCCATCCCTGGCCTCACTCCTAATATATCCTTGTTTGTATAGTAAATAAGTGAATGTATTTGCTTCTCCTCATCATCGTCCTGGGTCTCCAGTCCTTTTACTCGAACATGGCCATCGAAGAAGTGGGCACCACCTCCAGCAGAAGCTGGAAGAACAGTGTCACTTTGTCTGGAAAGGAAGATTAGTCCAAGATTAGTAAGAGGTCTTTATAGCTCAGTCTTTATCTTTTGGTCCTTCGAGCTAAGAGCTTTCGTATTAAGAGTTTGTTTCAAAGAAAGCTAATTAGTTCTTGTCCTGTTTAGTCCTTAGTCCTGTTTAGTCCTTGTATACTTACTCATAAACCTCGGCGTCATGCCCAACTTGACGAACGGCACATAGAAGATCAGGCCCGCGAATATAAAGATCATGGCGTAGAGATACTCGATGCGCGGCGTCTCGAAAATGGGCGCCGCCACGAGATACACGGAGATGGCCAAGACCACAACGGGAATGATGATCGGCACCTTGTAGGGCCGCGGGTAGTTGGGCTTGGTGTAGCGCATCACGATGAGGGCCAGCATGGCTCCGCCGTAGAATATCCAGGCGGTGAAGCTGAAGAAATCAATCAGCGAATCAATCGTGCCGTGGAGCACCATTGCCGAGGCAATCAGCGACTGGTGACGGAGACGGACACGGATACGGTTTATGGTTTACGGTTTACGGTTTACGGTTTACGGGAACATACGCACAGCGAAAGAGACAGCAATAGAAAGGAGAGAAAGAGAAAAAAAAGAACGAGAGGAGAGTTGAGATTAAGGATCGGATCAGGTCAACATATATCTACAGGGTTTATCTTTTCTACTTTCTATGTGGCTTTTATTTATACAGGAATTGTAATTAGAAATAATAATTAATTAATTATAAATTTAAGAAACTACAACCATAAACTATTATTTAAAAGATTAAAAATAAATACTTTAATTCATGCAACACCTTTTTTTTAATAAAATTATATATTTTTCAACAATTATATACAGGATTAAGAATTTTCTAGTTGACTTAAGCTTTCTGGTGGATTTTTAATTAAAAAATAGTATGCAGATTATTGAAATAATTTAAAAACTTTCTCTAAATGCCACAGGTGGGAGGATTAGACACTTACGTGGAATATCAGGCCTGGGGCAGGTGTCAGACGGCGAATATGAACGTAGGAGAGGATATCCAGCAGGTGACCCTCTCGGCTGGCCGCAAAACAGAGCCTGTAAAAGGATTATAGTTTAAATCAATATATTATAGGTATTAATACAATATATATTATCATAATTTAAAAAAAAACAAAAAATATTGCCTATTTTTGTGGGCCCAGCCTTTTTTGAACATAATTTCGATAAGAGACTCATAGAAAATATTAAAAAAATATTTATGAAATAATTTGTAATCAAACTTTCATTTAATAGATATAGAAAATTAATCCATAAATCTTTTAAGGTATTCTTTTTGAGAATGGAATCAATATTGCCAGAGATATTGCCTTCTCTGGGGGCCATATTGATATTTCAAGCATTTTTGAAGGGAACTCCCTCGAAAATTTGACTAAAAATCTAAAAAATATTTTTTTGTCAGATTTTAATACAAAGTTATAGAGAATCGATCCACAAATCTTTAAAGGTATGCCGCTTAAAAATCGGTTAAACATTGGCCGAGATATAGCCTCCGATTGGGCCATATTTTGTTCCCCCATGGAATTCATCATTTTTTTTAGGGGAGCTCCCCAGGAAAAACTGACAAAAAAAGAGGAAAATAATTTGTAATTGGGTTCTGGTGCAGATCAATGGAGAATTGATCCACAATTCTTTTAAGATATTCCGCTTCAGAATCTGACTAATACTTCCAGAGATAGAGACATCGTTTTGCCTATATTCCTTCTAATAAAAGCTATCGATTCAGGAACAAAAACTTACCGGCCGGCAGCGAAGAGCGTGCCATTGGCACTGCCAAAGGTGCTGATGGTGACGCTGAGTGGCATGAGCCACGCCAGCGCCCCGAGGACGCGATTGCCAAAGGTGACCGCCACCGCCTCCGACTCGATCATCTCCTGGGGGGACATGGCCGCCAAATAGGAAATGTTGATCAGGGCATAGCACAGGGTCACCAGGGGGATGCCAATGATGATGGAGCGGGGTAGGTTCTTGCTGGGGTTCTTGATCTCCTCGGTGACGTAGTTCAGGTTGTTCCAGCCATCGTACGCCCACAGGCCCGTGTAGAAGGCCGTGGCGATGGCGCCCACGTTCGGCATCGGTCCATTAAATGCATTCGCCAGGTGCTGGGTGTTGCCCTGCATCAGCTTGTAGGCACCGCCGCAGATCACGATCACCACGGCCACCAGTTTGGCGGCAGTGAAAATATTCTGAACGGCCATGCCCAGGTTAACACTGTAGCAGTTTACGAACAGGATCATCACTGTACCAGAGAGGGGAAGGAAAAAGTATGAATTTAATGAATAAAGTTAATGGTTTTAAAACTAATTCGTAGTCTAAAAAGTCATAGTTTCAATAAAGATTTTATTCAAAATGGAGTTCGAAATAGTAAATTAGTGTGGCCATAGGCTGAAACTATTATTTTAACGGTAAAGTTTGTAAGGAAGAATGAAATATATTTGAAATAATGCCTGAAATCATAAACTAAAGGGTTCAAAGTCTAAAATGATACTTTAAAGAAACCATTTTCAAAATAAGAATAAACTATATTCCCATCTTAAGTTCGAAATTGAAAATAAGTGTGGCCAAAGTCTGAAACTATAATTTAAATAGTATTTTGCGCAAATGAGAATAAAATATATTCGAAATGGAGTTCAAAATTGTAAATTAGTGTGGCCAAAGTCTCAAAACATTACATTAACGGTAAATGTTAAACTTATAATAGAAAGATATGTTTCAAATTCCGTTATAAATCACAAATAAGTGTGACCAAGGCATTAAATATTAGCTTTAAGGACATTTTTTGAAAATAAACCATTAATCCTTACCAATTGCCACCAAGGCAACCATCTTGACGACACCTCTCGGCGGATCACAATCCGTTACAAAAGCCTCGACGGCATATTGGGCAAATGATAAGCATATTATAGCCATTTGGGATGGCTTCAACACCAGGGTCGACACCCATGAGAACAGAAACGCCGGCGCCGATCCATAGGCGTCCATAAAGTACGCCCACTCTGCCCCCGACGACGTGTTCATTGTGCCAAGTTCAGCATATGCCAGAGCGCCTAAAAAGTCAAGAGGGTATAAGGGTTAATAATTGGGTTCTTTCATCGGCCACTTCTTTCATTTGGGGGCAAGTTCAGTGCAACAGAAGGTAGGGAAATCCTCTAGACATACCGCTGGCCGTCTGCCAGCCGTGCAACAAGTTGTGATGGATGACGGCTCTTGGCCACTCTTGGCTGCCCGTAAGTGGGTCAGCTGCACGTGGCCCGAAAGTCGCCTGATTAGCCCACCATAGGTGGTGTGTGTGTGTGTGTGTGTGTGTACTTACCCAGCAGAGAGAGCACACCACAGGCAAGCCAGATTATAAAGCTAACTCCAACGGAACCAGTGCGAACCAGTAGACCGGAGGGTGACACAAAAATTCCAGACCCTTTTTGTAGGAGAGAGAAGTAGAATATACAATGGTGTTAGTATTTCGTTGCATACATTACGGCTGCAGTGTAGCGGGGTGGTGGTTTATGGTGGGTGGTGTATGGTGGGTGGGAGAACAGCTGATTGGAGCACGCGATGGTTTTGATTCGTTTATGCTAATGAGAGTGGGTGGCTATCGGTGCGTGGGGATGTATTATGGGTCGAACGAAAACGTCATCAGTGGGCGGTGGATGGTGGGTGGTGGGTGGTGGACGGTGGGCCGCTTGTGGCACAGAAAAGCTTCCACCATTTGTAAAAAGCTCAAAAATAACGGGAAATAACGGTTTCTGTCTCGTGCAGAGAACGAACCACCCTCTGGGTGGTGCGAGAGGACAAGTGGTTCAGGGGGTGGGTGGTTGCAGATTGTAGGAGAGAGCGTGCAACAATTTGGTAACACGAATGCGTGCCACAACTGGCGCCATTGCCTAAGGTCAAAGTGCAATACCGATAATATCCGGCGTTCATGTCACAAATAAACGTGTTTGAGGAATAAGTGGTTAGGTTTTGTCCTAAAGGATATCTAAAGGATATAGTCCGCTAATTCTTTATATATTTTTACTTGGAATTCCCAAATGATTCATTCAAAATGTAGTCTTTAGAAGATATCTTTGATCATAAAATTAGTGAGTTTATTTTCTCACTTTCCTCACTATAAATCCTTGTCCTGTCAATAAATCCTTGTCCGTTTGTCCGTCTGTCCGTTAAAACTTTATCATTTTTTAGGCCTAAAGTGCAGAAAACCCATAGAGAAGACTTCTTCCCAACATAATCAACTTATTTAAGTAAGTTTCTTGGTCCCCTTTTCAAAATACAAACAATAAAATGTAAAACTTTGTCCGTTTGTCCGTCTGTCCGCTCTGACAGGCCTGCCTTAATTCATTAAAAAATGTCATTTTCCTCAAGCTACCAAGTATTCTACAATTTCATGATATTCCCACCAATTGCAATAAAAGAGAGCATAAAGGAGTTCATTTCAATTACTGATTAAAGTTTAATGCCAACCGCCAGTGTGTGAGCTGTGTGTGTGGGCTGTGTGTGGGCTTCCTGCAGATTCAGAGGAATGCCGGACGAATGGCTGCCCTTAATCCCTCCCAAAACCCCAACCCAAAGCCCCCACAACGTCCACACTTTCCGGATTTCTGACGCTTTTCTGCGTCAAATTCGTATCTACACACCCCGACACCCCGACACCCACACAAACGCCGACCCACAAGACAGACCATATACTATATGCTATATATTTACGTCTGAAGCTGCGTAAATATGTACCTCGTGTCTAAAATTATGTGTACGTATTTTTGGCCATGCGCGCCTCCTCCTCATCCAGTTAACCGAAAAAAAAAACCCAGCACCGATTGAAAAAATGTGCCACAATAATTTTCACCGGTTCTCAACACAAAAAAAAATATAAAAAAGGGGGAAAACTTATTGAAGAAAATAACAAGAAAAACAGAATCATTTGACACAGACCAAGGAAAATGGCGTGTTTTGTGGCCATGTTGGCATTTTTGTTCTAATTTCAGTGAGTTTTGTCGGCGCCACGTTCGCTCATGTATGATTATAAAATAATATAATATTATATCTATGAATTGGGTTAAGAAAAACTCACCTATCATAGTTCCAACAATTAAAGCCACCCCACTGAAGAGGCCCAGCCTGAAAGGACAGAAAATAAAAGAGAGTTAGGATCATAAGACAAAAGCCTGACTTGAAAGTTAACATTAGTCAAGTCTGAATAGTTGGCCATAAATAGAACCATAAACTAGTTAGTTTTAAGTGGGTAGCATCCATCATTTGATTGACGGTTTGGTGCTAAAATGAAGTCAAGCATGGGGCACGTCCAAGTAAATAGAAAATAAACCTTGAAACTAAGCTGAAATATTTGTAAACAGATTCATAAATATATTTCCGAAGCATTTCACGATCTTGAAATACTATTTGTTTATAAGCCATAGCTTCTGTTTGGAGACAAAAACATCTCTAATGACTTATTTATTTAAAAAAAAAAATATAAATAATAAATATTTAAATAATTATTGTTTGGATGTCAGTGTAAATAGTGCATTACCTTCTCTCGAGGTGAACAGTGTGGTTCTGCGCTGAGCCATTCCTCTCCAGCGGCTTCCGCATCCGCCCGGTCCCTGATGTGTCGGTCTCTGGCGCTTCGGGCCCTTCTGTTCCAAGAGACCCATTGGCGCACATTGTCCCGTTGCTCGTTGCTTTTGTTGGCACATTATGTCCTGTTTCGAAGGATAAGGAGCATAGAGAATAGAGAACACATGGATTAGCATGGATATTGGTTTACACTTGAAACAACAACGAGAAAAAAAAAGGAAATAAAGGAAAGGAAAGGAAAGCCATTCCAACGAATCATTGATTCTGAATAAATGAATGAATGACACACACACACATAGACACTCATACTCATACACACACACACACACAGAGAGAGAGAGAAAAATACAGCAACCCACACACACACCTCTATTATCTGTTGAATTATTTTTGCATGCGTTTTTTTGCAAGCAAAATAGTTGTGATATTTTATCGCGCATGGCATGGACGGATAACAAGTTGCTAAAATTATTTCGCCGCGAATTTCAGCTCTCAGCGAAAAAAAGAAACGGATATGAAACGGCCAACGGGAAATCGGTTGTGGTTGGGAACGGTTAAAATCTAACGGGGAAAACGGCGCGACAAAATCAAGCGCTGTGGGCGGCAATTCTCAGGCAACTGTCCGCGTCCCAATTGTCGGCGGCGTCAAATAGTCCGCCAGCCGTAAAGCTTTCGCCCAGCCGCCGACCCGAACGCCGCCCGAAGGCCACACTCGTTCGGCCAGTTGTTGACTTCGTGCCAGCGAGAGCCCCAGCCGAAGCTTAACGAGCTTAGGATGCTGAAGACGAATGCTCTCGTACTCGCTCTCCCTCTCGCCATGTTTCTTTCTTAATGCAGAGAGAGAAATACTAGGCGAGTTTAAGGATAATAAAAGCTAAAAACTTGACTTGAAAGTTTATCTTTTAAATTAATAAAATTTAATAAGATTTTATATATATATATATTTTTTATTATATATAATATTTTTTTTTTCTTAGTGTATTCTCCTTGGACTTTCTCTCGTCAGCTTTTCGCTTGATGTCTACGTGACACCGCGTGTATGTATAGAGTCCTCCTCCTTCTGACTGATTTATGCAATTTGTGCCGACGCGTCGCTTTTCTACGGTTTTTTGATATTTTGATTATAGAATTGTCAAGGTGAAGGCAGGCTTCTGTGCCACTGCCACTGCCTCTGGCACCACCCTCTCTCCCCCGGCTATTTATAACTGTAAATGAAATTTTGAAAAGCGAATTAGTCGGCCTCTTCTCGCTCGAATAACTGCAGTGGTCTGTCCACTCCATACATATATTTCCCTTCTCCCTATCGGTTCGACTTGGACTCATCGTCTCAATTAATTGTTTTGTGGCGCATTTCATTTGCCTCAATTGGTCGCTTATTAATGGAGGTGATACGGCACCCTTTGGCCCCGATTTGGTCATGTGCCGCTAAGAAAAATAATAAAAAATAAAAAATCTCCCTGCTACGTCACTCTGGATCTTTATTTTCTCACCCACGAGGCAGCTGGTATTTCATCAGCCCGCACATCAGCCTATATACATACATATATCTTACTATGTTCTTGCACTATTTCCGTTCAACACTTCGCGGCTGGACTTGCCCCCAAAAATCGTATATGTATCATGAAAATAGTGTTTAACAAATCGATATATATCGCATGTACGAAAATAAATATCATAGAAACATGTATACAAGTCTCTCGCACACGAAATAGCAAAGGAACACGAATTAGATCCAAAAAATAGCAAAGATCTATGGACTTCTATGACTTGACTTTCAGATAACGTATACGCACTGTGGTACAATACAAGAAATTTTTATAGAAAATGCTAATAACTACCATTTCCCTTTAATACTTTTCATTTTTGTGCTCTAAAACTGGAAAATAATTAAAAAATATTCAAATTTTAGAAGAAAAACCTACACTGCGTATACGTAATATTTATCTTCTGGGCCTCAGAGTCAATTGGAACCCTACTGCGGTGACCACAGCTGTACGTATATAAATAAATAGTCTGATTCTTGATATATATACGCGTATATATGTGCAGATACATAAACATAAATAAACGATTCTTAGTGTTAAGCTCTTTTTCGCTTCTGCTCCTCTAGCTGATTCTTATTGCTTTTATTTCTTTTACTTTATTTTTCTCAATGTATGCCTTTTTTTTTTTTGCTGTCATAAAAGTCACGCGGCCTGGTTGAACATTTTGTTTTTGTTGATCGCTCGCCGAGGGGGCGTGGCAGGGTAGGCGGACAGTGGGTGGGTCGGATACATTACTTTCAGATCTCTTCCCTCCCAAAGTTATAGAACATTGAGAATAAATTGTAAACAAATATAAATTATACAAAGTAAGTAAATGAATAAAAACTGAAAAAAAAAAATAAAAAGCTTCTATTTTTGATTTTCATGCCAGCCAAGCAAATATCACTCATACGCACTGTGGCCCAGCGTATACGTGACGTAGGTATGATTCGAATTTCGAATTCTATCGCGAAGAATCAGAATCAGAATCAGAATCAGACTGTCTACATATAGACAACCACTTATAATTTGTGGATACTCTTCGTTTGATTCGTTTTACCTTCCTCAGACCTCAGACCACAGACCTCAGGCCCAAAGGCACTTGACAACCGAATGGCCGCCAACATTGTCAGATGACGTCCCCAGACGTATCGTCAATTGAGACGGAACACGAGCCATATGATTCCTCCTCCATTAATGGGGAGGGCGTGCCAATTGATGGCAGTTCTAGTGCAGTTTTATGAACACTGATTTGGACCCATCATCAGCGCCTCAGACATAAAGTATCTGGGCCTAGTAGTAGACTCTATCAGTACTCTATCTATCAGTATTACCCACAGATCACTGTACCTTGGGATATATAGAAGAACCTACGCCCAACGCTGCACGTAGACTCTGCCGTATAGCTTTGTGCTAATGTGCAGTTCGAACGTTGGATGGGCTTGTCGCCCGATTTCTAGTCGTTAATTATATAGACACGTTAACACGAAAAGCAAACTGCGAATAAACTTGCAAAGATAAGTGGAGAGTTTGTTAAGCAAACAACTAGCTTAGGCGGGCTCACTGGTATTAGTATAGATTTCCAATACATCTCAATTAATATTTTTTTAATTTGTTATTTCGTGATTATTTCTAGATTAATGCAAAGACAGTGCCAGAGTAAATGCCATAAAAGTTGGTAATAGAGTTGGTAACAGAGATTACGTAATTAACAGTTCTTTACCAGACTTTCGTACAAGTACCGGGTATCTATTGTCGAAATCCTTAATGAATACGAAGCTAATACACTTGGCCGATCTGAAAAAATATAGAAATCGTCTATCTGTATGAATATGACAAAAAATATATCATTTAAGAGAAAGGGTATTTAAAATTCGAATTATCGAATATATCGTCTAGGGAATATAAAGATAATGGAATTGCCTTTCAATCACAATAGCCAGGTGAACAAAAATCAAAAATAGAATCCATTAACCTATTAATTCACACGGTTTTCCGATCATTTATGATCCAATTTCTATATAGCATAGATATATATTAATTATCAGCACATGTTCATCTTTTTAGACGAAAAGTCATATAATTTTTATTAAAAAATATTCTATGGCTTGTGTTTTTCTTTTTGGTCAGTGTATTGAAATCCCGCCCCCGCTTTTCCCATAAACTCCAGTGACGCAGAGAAGTCGCTGCCAATGTCTGCAGTCGAAGCCAGCGTCAACGCCGACGCCACCAAATGAGTAATAATCACGCGCTTGATAGTCAAATTTCTTGCCACCCCACCCCCCACAGCCCCCTTCTTGGCCAAAAAGAAAGTTTTTTTTTGTTTTTGCTGCAAATAAAAATTTTAAAAATGCAAAGCTGGCCACAGGGTGCGGGCGGGTATGGGGTCTTTATGAACCGCAACTGGCGTAGTGCCAGCAAAGTTTGGTCTCTTCTTCATGTACAGTGTTGGTAAATATTCATACACTTGCCGAGGATATTGCAGTGTCCGTTAGCTGTCCGTCTGTCCGTTAAAGATTTTCTTTGTATGTCCTTTATGCTTATCACTATATGATAGTTCTATAGCTATTCTATAGCTTATCTATAGCTATACTTTTTTTAAGATACATTCAGACTTTAAATCATTTGTTTTTTTATTATTTTTTTTTAGGTTAGTTTTAAATATTAAGCCTTTTTAGGCTCTAAACTTTTTTGTATTTTTTATTCCACCGGAATAGCAACTGGCGTAGTGCCAGCAAATTTTGGTTTCTGTATATAAACAGTGTTGGTAAATATTTATACACTTGCAGAGGATATTGCAGGTGTCCGTTAGCTGTCCGTGTGTCCGTTAAAGATTTGCTTTGTATGTCCTTTATGCTTATCACTATATGATAGTTCTATAGCTATTCTTTAGCTTATCTATAGCTATACTTTTCTTAAGATACATTCATACTTTAAATCATTTGTTTTTTTATTCTTTTTTTTTAGGTTAGTTTTAAATATTAAGCCTTTTTAGGCTCTAAACTTTTTAGTATTTTTTATACCACCGGAATAGCAACTGGCGTAGTGCCAGCAAATTATGGTTTCTGTATATAACCAGTGTTGGTAAATATTTTTACACTTGCAGAGGATATGGCAGTTGTCCGTTAGTTGTCCGTTAGCTGTCCGTCTGTCCGTTATAAATTTGCTTTGTAGATCCTTTATGCTTATCCCTATATGACAGTTCTTCATCTATAGCTCTACACTTTTCTTAAAATACATTCAGACTTCAAATCTTTTAGTTTTTTTTTAGATTAAGTTTAAATATTAAGCCTTTTTAGGCTCTACATTCTTTAGTATTTTTTATACCACCACCATTATATATTTCTAAAAACCTAGTCTTTTAGTAATTTTTGATCTATAGATTCAAATCTTTCTTAATATTTTTATTTAGAAATGAAACAATCTGTCAGTTTATGTCCTTTTGTACGTCCCTCCACTTTAACGGACAAGTAGTCTCTACTTTGACTCTACGACTGACCCAAAGCTGCTCATTTCTGGCTACAAAAATATCTGAAAATAGGCAGAGAAAGAGTATACAGTCTACGACTTTCTTTTTCTAAACATTATCCTATCACTTCAGTTGGCTTTATGACGAGTGCCGCGTCACAAAATTCCCAAGCAAGGCAGTGCTCTCGGAAAGGCATTACTCAGTACTGTGCACAACTGCCGATAATTAGAAAAATAAATAAATATTAAAGGAAATTGACTTATTTTTATGGCCGCTTAAGTTTCAAGATTTTAGAACGCGGCAATTGAATTATTGTAGTGAGTGGAGTGACTTTGTTGTTGATTCAAATGGGAATTGCTTTGAGAGCCCACAGAATTTTCAGTCACTTCCTCTAATAATTATTTGAATTTCTGCCTATTCTGCCTTTGTTCGTTTGATGGCTCTGGTTGGGCTGTTAATTAAACGGCGCGTGAAGAGTTCTTCCTCTGCATGTGTCGCAAATTCATTTGTGCTAATTATTCGCCTTCGCCATCGCTGATGTCTTTTAGTATTTGAAATGCGGCTGGTTGGTTGGGCAACTGACGAATTGATTCAGTAACTGATGAATCGATTCACCTCCGACACTTGTGTCGCGCTCCAACCCAAGTCTGACACGCGAACCACAAATGCTGCCCCAAAAATAAACCCTTCCCCCCAGTTCCCCCAGTCACTTAATTGATTTGTTCTGTATCGTCGCAAGTCCCACAACAAAATGTCAATGGCCCAAAGGCCCGGACTCCCGTTGAGTCCCGAGATCCCAGACCCAAGTCCCTGTCCAAAAATTCTGCTGTCCACTTGTCATAGCCAGAGCTGTTGCGGTTTATGCGTGTCTCATGTCACGAATTGCTATCTTTGTCACTTTTATTGATCTAGTTAGCACATCGTGATGGAAAGTTAATATGCAAGCTAACAGGTTTTAATTAAATTTTAACTAAATTAGTAGCTATTAACTTGTAGAGAGAATAATAAAAGAATAGGAAATGTTTTAATTAATTATATCACTCTCTTCCCAAACTTTTGACTTTAATTTTAAACTAAATTAGAAGCTATTAACTTATAGAAAGAATAATAATTGTTTAGGAAATATTTCTATTAATTATATTACTCTTTTTTTACCAAATTTTAATTAATTAAAAGCTATTAACTTGTGGAAAGAATAATAAAATAAATGATTTTATTAATTTTATTACTCTTCTATAAAATGATAAACTTTTTATTAAATTTTAAATTATTTAAGAGCTATTAACTCGTAGAGAGAATAATAAAAGTAATGATTCTATAAATTCTATTACTCTTTTTATTATATTACTCTTTTTGAAACACTTTTTCCTATAAAGTTTTCACGATAATCCCCTTTTTCATGATTTCTCTTGCCGCATAAACGCTCGAATTTATTTATGAAATTCTATTATTTCAATATTTTCTTGCTCCATTTGCGTCAGACATGCTCTGCTCACCTCGACCACCTCCTGTTGCCGCCCAGCCCCGCCTCGAGCCCCGCCCCCTCGCCCTGTCTGCCGCCCCCCAAAATGGGGCTTTATTGGATGCTGTCCAAATGTTTCCCGCTCTCTCGTCTTAATTGAAATGTATCGTTTGTCGTTTAACGATTGTAGTTGGATTTTTTTTTTTTCCTCCTCGCTTTTTTGTTAATTGAAGCTCCCACAGTGCACTGGGCAGAGGGGGTGGGTGTATCTCAAAACACGAGAAAGTCAATGTCAAGGCGAGCCATTCGTGCACTTGACAGGAAAGGGGCGTGGCCAGTGTGCAAATGCGAAATTCATTCGAAATGCAAGTGTTACTTTTCACTCGGAATGAATTCCTTAAGTAATTAATAGCACTTTGGAAAGCCTTCAAAACGGAAACTGATAAAATTCCAATTTTAGAAAGAAAACTAAGCTCTTAAGATCACAAAAGTATTTTAATTCCATTTCTTCCGTTTCAAACGATAAGATAAGTTTTCGCATTAAGAGGCTTAAATGGCATTCCCTTCAATTATATTTCTCAGTGTATTAACGTGTTTGGCTTTTGTTGGCCGACACACGCACACTGCGACACCATTTGGTGCTAATTTATGTCACCAACGACCTTGACATTGTCACCGCCCCAGCCCGAAGGTCAAAAATAAAATATGGAAATTATACAAAAGGGATATCGAGTTAAGGGAAGATATTTATTTTATTTTTAAATATATATATTTTTTAAATTTAAACAGAATGGTTTATCTTGGAAGCTCTGGGTAACATTTTCAATATCTTTTCTTTCAAAAAAAAGCTTATTTTTTGGTAGCAAGGACATGAACCAAGGAATTACTGATGATTTTTCATGGAAGGTTCAATAGATCTTTTTTTCAAATATTTTAGAAACCTTTCAAGATAAATGTATATCATTTCCTGCCTTGTTATATTATTCTGATCCCTTTCAAGTCTTAAGATTATCTTCTTCCTCCGATCTTCAACAACGACAAGTGCATTTCTGCGATCGTTTGTGGAAATTGTCGTTTCGCCTTTTATTTCTGGCATTTTTCAATTTAACTCAATTGATTTTTATTTGACTCGTGACGCTCCCAGCGCTATGCCCGCCATATCGCCGTCGCCGTCGACGTCCATGATGACGCTAATGATCGGCGGTAATAATTACAAAACGATAAATTCATTTGGCAGAATCATTTTTAGTGCCAGCCCCCGGCAGAGAGTCATCTAAATGGAAAGCTACCAGTGGAGGAGAGGCAACAAGAGGTTACAAAACAGAATAAATACGTATTTATGGATCTATCATCTCTGGGTAAGACGATTTTCTATATCCGATAATTAGTTACAAGCAAATATTAGTTCTTCGTCTCTTTTTGTAAGATTTGAAGAGACTTAAAAGATCTTATAGAGATTATTGTAATATATCGATTAATTATCGATCTTAATAGATCTCTTAAAAGCTTACTCAGTTTCTAGGCTCTTAAATCAATCGGTAACTACCGATTAATCATCCAAGCCACCTCTAAAACATAACCTTCCTAAAATTGTATAATAAACACCCATAATCTCCACAAAACTTTTTCAGAAGAGACTCTACAAAAATACTTTTTAAGATCTTATATGGCATATTATAATATATCGATTATTATCGAGATATCTCTTAAAAGCTTACTTAGTTTCTAGGCTCTTAAGTCTATCGATAACAACCGATTAGTCCACCAAGCCAACTCTAAATCATAACCTTAAAAAATTGTATAATAAAAACCCATAATCTACCCCAAAATTTTATTCAAAAGAGACTCTACAAAAATACTTTTTAAGATCTTCTATAGATTATTATAATGTATCGATTATTATCGAGATATCTCTTAAAAGCTTACTTAGTTTCTAGGCTCTTAAGTCTATCGATAACAACCGATTAGTCCACCAAGCCAACTCTAAAACATAACCTTAAAAAATTGTATCATAAACACCCATAATATCCCCAAAACTTTTTCAGAAGAGACTCTACAAAAATACTTTTCAAGATCTTATATGGATTATTATAATATATCGATTATTATCGAGATATCTCTTAAAAGCTTACTCAGTTACTAGGCTCTTAAGTCTATCGATAACAACCGATTAGTCCACCAAACCAACTCTAAAACATAACCTTCAAAAAATTGTATAATAAAAACCCATAATCTACCTCAAAATTTTATTTAAAAATACTTTTCAAGATCTTATATAGACTATTATAATATATCGATTATTAGAATCTCTTTAAAGCTTACTCTAGGCTCTTAAGTCTATCGATAACAACCGATTAGTCCACCAAGCCAACTCTAAAACATAACCTTCAAAAAATTGTATAATAAACACCCATAATCTACCCCAAAATTTTATCCAAAAGAGACTCTACAAAAATTCTTTTCAAGATCTTATATAGACTATTATAATATATCGATTATTAGAATCTCTTTAAGGCTTACTCTAGGCTCTTAAGTCTATCGATAACAACCGATTAGTCCACCAAGCCACCTCTCAATCATAACCTTCAAAAAATTGTTTTCCCAAAATTTTATTCAAATTAGACTCTACAAATAGACTTTTCAAATATAATTTGATTGAATCGGTAAATGAATTAAAAATATCATCAAACAGCTGCACTTGCGGACACGTTCGTCCTTGCGCTCCATCGTCTATTTCGGATGTCGTTCCCGTTATCTTTTATGCATGGTGGCAACGCCGCACCTGTCCACAAGACGCCCACTGCCAATCGCTGGAGTATAACCCCAAAATAAAAAACTTTTCCTCCTCATGCAAGCTTAATGCGCTCCTCCTGTCGAAATAAAGATATTGGCCGTGTAGGTACAAGCTGTTGCCAAGCGGTGGCGAGGTGGCCAAAAAGTTTTGGGTTAAAATGGAGGAGGGGGGAGAGTTGCCCCCCTGCTGGGGAAGAGATACATGTGTAGGGGGAGCCACTGCGAGGCATTGAACCCGCCTCCATTTTTGTCCTGCTCGGGCGCCACTCTCAATTATTTGTAAGCCAGGCAAGGACACGCACACAGACGTAAGACAATGGCAACACCCACACTCCCACACACGCACACACTATCCCTCCGCTACAAAAGGAAAAAGTTTTCGCCGTGGGCGTTCAATGAATTTTAGAGGCTCGTCATCCTCCCCTGCCCCTGCCTGCCCCTTTCAGTGGGTCGATTGGGTCCTCACAAGGGAAAACAGGACTTGGCCAACTGGCTCCAAGTCCGCTTTCAAATTAAATTGTCTCTGCCATTGCCAGTGACATATTTCGGGACTAAATGGCTCCAACCAAAGGCCACATCTTGGCCAATATGCATCCGATTCTCAAGCGGAATGTCTTGAGAGATTCGTGGATCGATTTTCTATCAATTTTTATAAAAATCAGGGAACTAAATATTTTTTCCATTTTTTTGTGCAAATTTCTGGAGCTCCCCTTCGAAAATGCTTTAAATGCCAATATGTCCCACAGCGAAGACTATATCTTTTCCAATTCGTATCCGATTCTTAAACGGAATACCTTAATCGATCTATAGATTGATTATCTATCACTCTGCATTAAAATCTCAGAACAAAATATTTTTTAGATTTTTTGTGAAATTTTCTGGGGGCTCCCCTTGAAACACTCCAGGAATGTCAGTATAACCCCCAGCGAAGGCTATATCTTGGCCAATTTTGATCCGATTCTGGAGCGGAATACCTTAAACTATTTGTAGAACGATGCTCCATCATTCTGCAGCAAATCATTCCTGCCATTTTTTTTCGCCATTTTTCTTCATGGAATCCCTTGAAAAGTAGGGTTTCCCCTGTATGCCCCACAGAGATGGCTATATCTTCCCCAATTCTTATCCGATTTTTAAGCGGAATACCTTAAACGAGTTATGGAGAGATTCCCCACCAATCTTCATCGAAATCAGGGAACAAAATATTTTTTACATTTTTTTCAAAAATTTCCAGGCACGGAGCGACAATATGGCCCACAGCGATGGCTATATCTCGGCCAAATTCTACCCGATTCTCATGAGGAATACCTTCAACGATTTGTAGATAGATTCTCAGCCATTCTGCATCAAAATCTGAAAACTAAATACATTTTATATAATATATTTTAGATTTTTTGTGAAATTTTCTGGAGGCTTCCTTCGAAAATGCTTCAAATGCCAAATCGATGGCTATATCTTTGCCAATTCTAAACCGATTCTTAAGCGGAATGGCTTAAAAGATACACAGATACAGCAGCTATCCTTGGAGCCTTAGGAGCCTTAAAGTTAAATAAGAATAATCCTTTCTACGCCCCACATGCCTCTGTCGCTGCCAAGGATAAAAGCCAATTAACTTTAGAACAGGCTCGTTTTGCGCCAATGGCTCCAGGATGTGCCTGGTTTAAAGTGTAACTTAAGAGCCTGCCTCTCCCCGGCCATGAAAGGACATTTACGATTGTTTAAGCAGAAAAGTTTGGCCTCTTTGGGCTTCGGGCCAGGAATCTGTGCTGGAAGACTGCCACACGTGGCGCCTTGGTGTACATGTTTGAGTTCAAGTCTGTGTGTGTATCTGTGGGGCACGCCCCTTGCCAGGCCATGAGGATGCCAGGCCACCTGTTTTTATGGCTCGCCCGCAGGACCCTCGCCTCCGCCAGTCCGCCAGTCAGGACTTACGCAACGAAAGCCGGCTCCTGGCTACTGGGTCCTGGTGACGTTGCCAGATATCCGTGTAGTTGTGGGCTAAAAATAGCAAAAAGTAGGGATTCGGGAGAGCTTTTGCCGGCGACAGCGACAGCGACTGAGACTGAAACTGAGATGGCGCCTGCGCCCTGCCACATGTCCTTGTCAGGACATCTCGCCGCCACTGATAACGGTTAACAGACGCCACAGCGTCCTCGTGTCAGCGGCGACAGGCTCCCCTTTGCTGAGCGCCGCATAAAACGCGTAAAAGTTTCTGGGGAGCTGGGCGATGATGGAGCCTTCCCCTGCAGAAGGCACGTACGTCCTGCAAGGACTTGCCACCCACAACTAGCCAGGCGGAATGACAAAGCCAAGGGCACTGGCGACAATGCCGAGTGTCTTAGCCTTGGCCAAAATAATTTCTAATGTCTTCCCAGACAAAGCATCCTTTTCTTATTCTTTCTTTTTTTTTAATGAGAAGGCTCTAGGAAGTCTGTCAAGTGCAGGGTTATGGCTAAAAAGGACTATAGAGGCAGTATAGAGGCTTTAAGGGGGAGGGATTTTAAGAGAAATGTATATAGGGAGTGTACTAGGGGTTCTATCATTTTAATAATTTTTTATTCTTATTCTATTCTTTTCTAAAATATATTTTATTCTATAATTTCAATAACATCTATCTTAGATACTTAGAATCCTAACTAAAAACTAATACCTAAAATCTAAGAAATAAAAATAGAATAAAATCTATTTCTTTATAAAAAACTGTGATATCTAACTATTCCAAGTAGAACCAGAAAGAGGAAAAAGATCTAATTAGAAGCACTTGAGGCTTAAGTCTTGAAAATTAACAAAGCTTCCTGGATAAACTACAAAGCAAAAAAAAAGGGGGGGTTGCACTTACATCAGAGGACTTGAGTGAGCAAAAAACAAACAATAAAAAACCTCACAAACTAAGGGAAATGAGTAATTTTGTGATTAAAAGTGACAAAGCTCGATTGTTGGGATGAATGCCTGCAATCATCAGTCATTAAAATGATTTATTTGTTTAGTTGCATAACGTATTTATTTTTTAACTGCTATTGCATTGCCAAATTATGTCAAGTGCAGCAACCCTTAGCACTTAACCCTTAACAGCCCCACCACCCACACCCACACACACATACTGACACGCATCCGGCCATGCTTTTGTGTTGCCTTGACTTTGTCCTTGACGGGCTTGGCTGCAACTTTTGGCTTTGGCTTTGGCTTTGGCTTCTGACGGCTTCCGGCAGCCAACAAACAAATCTCAGCAAAAGCCGGCTTTCAGCTCAGCTCTCTGCTTTCTTGCACTTTCAGCGGAAATGCGTGGCCTGCCCCTAAAAATAGGCAAGCAAACCAATGGAGCCTAAAAGTAACTGTAACTGTATCTGTGTGTGAGTGTTGGTGTGTGGGTGTGTATCTTGGGTTGGGGTACAGTTAGCTCTGGCTGATAAGCGGCTGCTTTCGGCGATTGCGTAACAAGAGGGGCGTTGTGGGTGGGAAGGGGCGGAGACAACCACTCGAATGAAAGTGAAATGGGAAAGCAGCGATTATATAATATCTGATAACAGATATGGGTAGGTTTTTAATGATATTAACTAACTATTATTAACTAAAAAAATATTTATTTATTTTTTTATCATAAATATTAACGATTAGTCTGCTCAGTTCCCACATTCCAGCCATAAATCGTTCAGAGTTGCCGCTGGGATCGAATTTCACGCGAAGATTGCCTTTCATAGAGGAGTACTCTACTACACCGTAAAAAAAAATATAAAATATATGACAATTGTCATATCGAATTATAGAAAACAAACAAAAATATTAAAAGATAACACAATCTATTCTTATCTCTCTACTGCTTGTGGCAGGATTAATCATTTTTCGTCAAGGATTCAAAGAGTCCAGTTGCGACTTAATTGGATTAATTTGTTGGCAGTGCTGTCATGGGGGGATGGGTGTGTGTCCCAGTACCGTTATGTTTACACACACATACATACATATGTAGATTGCAACTTTTATGAACTTGGCTTAGGGTCTGGTCGATGAGGGAACAGCTGTTCCATTGCAATCCCGACTCACACACACACACACACACTGGCACACTCACCCACCATTCACACACATTTGGGGGGATACACATGGAAACCGTTAGCCGGGCAGTAAGTTACCGTTGTTAACCGCGCATGCGTTTTTCAAACACATTCCATGAAAGTGGAAAAAAAAAATAGATTTATGAACTAAGCCACATGAAAAAAAAAAAAAAAAAAAAAGAGTAAGACTACCAAAAATCACATGGTGCAACTCGAATTGTTTGTTCCACAAATTAGCACTAAAAAAAAAAATATAATAGATATGAATATAAATCACCAGTTGCCATTTAGTTCAGTTCATCATATGAGTTAATCATTTTTTTTTTTCAACAATCACCACTAATTTGCAAAAAAAAAAAAAAAAAAAAAAAAATTAAATACTATACAGTAGAGCGAGGGAACAGCTAATGGAGTAACGCTAACGGTACAACTCACCATTGGCGTGAATATGATTTGTGTTGTTGTTTGGTTGGACATGCTGATACATGACGTGCTACAGTGCGCCAATGTCGTCACTTTCATGTCACTTTACACTGCGAGAGAATGAAAGCGGCGGCCAGCGGCTCTGCGTATTTATAAGGTGCCGGGGAGTCGGGAATTGGGCTCGGACTCGGTCTCGGACTCGGAATCGGATCGGTTCGCCGATTTCTATAATGTGCTTTGCATCTCTCACTGCCTCTGTCAACGTCGCAGTCGCTGTCAACGTTTCCCAGTATTTTATATTTGTTTATGCGCTGCTCCTTTTGCGCAGAGCTTTTTTCTATTTCATGTTTTTTTTTTTTTTTTTGTCGCCACTCAACCGGCGAAGGAGAGCAGCGCCGGAACTTCCGTGACGTAGGCAGACGACAGAACTAAACCCAAAAGCTATCTTACACATACATATAGATACACGCATACTTACACAGCCGAGAATGCATCAAAAGCCGACTGCACTTGTTAGATGGCCAACAGAATGTGGTTTTTAGGCCCAGTGCCCTCCCAAATCAGCTTCCAACAGTCGAGGACCAAAGCTGGGCGGCCATCTTTGTACCGGAAATAAGAAAACTAACCTCAAAAATATTTAAAATATTCTTCTAGGACTTGCAGATCTTAAATTACTCTTTATGGCCCGATAAAAGGATTTAAGGATTGTTTTAAACCAAAATTAAGCTACAGCTTTATTCTATAACTATTTAAAATGACTTGAAAGCAACAGAAATTATTTATTAATCTATTGCTTACTTTTATTAAAAATAGGAGGATAGCTATAAGAATATAAAGTTAAATAGTACAATAAATACTAAATAAAATAAACCAAAACGCTGGTTAGTAAGTTATTTAAAAAATAGACTACAAAGACAAACATTTCTTAAATTTAACAAACATTTTTTAAACTAAAAGGCGGGCAGTGATTAAAAAAATATATTAGTGACTAAAAAATAGATAAAAATTGTAAGCCTTGTGAAGATAAGCACTTTTTAAACGGAAAATAAAAGTTTAAATTTTCAAACTGAAAGGCGGGCACCTTTCGTGACCCGGGCTATCACGACGAAAAACACGCTACTTGCCCATCTCTAGATCGGAGCTGCAAAAATGAATATCTAAAATTGGTAAGAAAATAAGCTAAATGGTGGGAAAAAAGGATAAACCTGTTCTCTAAATAAAATAAATAAAATGACAAAATTAGAAAACAAATTATAGCTTTCATATTTATAAATTAAGACTAAAACATAAATAAATTTAATTTCAATAAAACTATTTTCCTAAAATCTATAAAAGAAAAATACTCCCCATTCTTTAAATGCAAAACAACATTGTTTAATTTTTTTTCTGTTTCTTGTTTTTTTTGTTTGTATTTTTTTTTTTATTTAACTTACAATTTTTGTTTCGGTTTCTTGTAGGTTGTTTTTAATGTTCATTTTTTTTTTTGTGAGATTTTCTCATTGTTTTACGTTTTATTTTTAAATAATTCTTTAGGTTTAGTACATACAATTACAACGCATTATTTTCATAGGACTTCCGACTTGTAACTTCTTGACTTTTCGTTCTTCTTCCTGCCGACAATACAGCTCAACATCCTCCCCGGTTTTTTTTTTATGTTTATTTGAATTTTTGTTTTGTTTTTTAATAATTTGTTGGCTTCGGTCTTTGTGTTTAATATATGCCGAACTACAAACATAGATCAATATTACATCATCGTATGCTATTCATATACATAGTTATATGTATAAATAGATGTTGTGTATATGGAATAATCAGGCTAGCTAAAAATTGGCGGCGGCTTCACCACAAGTTGTATACAATAGACTTTTGTTTTTATTTTATTTTTTTTTTTTTCAAATATTTAAAGTTTTACAATCAACCTTTCTATGGGATTTCGGGATGTATTTCAGTTTAAATAGTTTTTTGTTAATTTTTGTTTCATAATTTTGTAGGTGGAATTCTGTCTTGACTTTTCTTACAATTTTATTTATTTCTTCTGCAAGGATGAGGATGGGTGGTTGGGAGGCTGGCTTTCATGTATACGAGAGACCAAAATGAAAAATTATATATATTTTTTTAGATTTGACATTTTCAAAAAGGATGTTGCTGTATATAATAGTATATACATGCGTGTATACATATATACTAATCGGCTAATAAAGTTCACTTTAAGTCGCATAATTTAATAACATTGAATTTATGTCGCGCATTCCGTAGTTTCTTTTTCTTTTTTTTTTTTTTTGTTATTTACACAGCTGTACTTCGGGGTTTATTTAGTGCATAACACAACAAAAGTGTTACACTGTTAAAATAAAATTACAATTAATGCTTGGCTTAAACTTAGATCAGACCCACAGCTGGCATAGACCTACTAACTCCACTGTGTCCTCTTTCATATTCTTCATAATTATCTCTTCTCCTCCTCGCGATGACAATGATCAACAGTATTATGTAATATTAATGCCCGACCGATGCTTCCAGCACTATCTCTGCGTCAAAATAATTATCAACTTGACTTTATAACTTAAGTTCTATCAACTAAAACATAACTTAACCTTAACTCTTTATATATATATATTCATATATATATATATACAAACATATATATATATTTTTATATATGTATGCGTGTGTGTTGTGGCTTTACGTACATATGCTGCTTTTGTAGAAGATGCGAGCTTGGTTTTTCAACAATTTGAAACATGTAGAAAAAAAAATAGCAATAATCGTCGTGTTTTCAAAAAAAAAATGTTGTCGAAAAAACCAAAACATAATGTATGCCATCTTCTACGGCTTCCACATCCTTGGCCAGGTGAGGAATTTGGTGGCTGGGTTGATTGATGATGGTGGCAGGGGCATCGGTATTACATCAATTGCATTCCATTGGATTACATGAAGCGCTGTCGTTTACTACTATAGTGGCATATGTCCATTTTGTCGTCGATGGGGCTGCCGGGACGCTTGCAATGGCGCGCTATTTCATTGGCAACAAATGCAAACAGCTCTGGGCCACTAAAAAAATACAAAAATATATTACTCAATCATGATTAAGCGGAAGCTTCTCAGTAAACTTGATCTATGATCTTCCGTCAGAAGAAGCTAAATAAGGAAACTGCCTCAATATCTATCTCTAACTAAGGCTTAAAATTAAACAAAAAATATTTCTAGACTAGAAGACAAAGTATGGAAAGAATGACATCTAAAAGTTACATTTCTTTTCCCACTTTTTCTATTAAAACTATCTAAGACAGACTACCACTCGCCTGATCAAGCCTACATATACTCCACAGATCTTAAAAACAAACCAACCGTGGACGCAGAACCAAGGCCTCCTTAAACGTGTGCAAATCATCACCGATACCACCGGCGGCAGCGCCTCCACCTGCCTGACCACCGCCTCCAGCTCCAGCCGAAAGCAAATGTGATTGTCCTCCAGCGGCTGTCGGCGGACCACCGGCCAAACCCAGTCCTGAGCTGTGGAATCCTAGGCCAGAACCACCGCTGCCACTCTGGTGGTGCTCTGGCTTCGGTGACCTAAACAAGAAAGAGAGACAACCACTTTAGATGGACAACGCTCTGCGGGAATACCATGTACGACTCACCGACGATTGGCATGTGGATTGGCGTTGGATGGCGGTAGGGGTTTTCCTGCCAGATAGGCCAACAGGTCCTCGCGCCTTATCATCCTGCGTTTTTTGCTGCGCGCCCAATCGGCCAGCTCGCGTGTGCGTCTTTGGTAGCCACACTGAATGGCGGCATCGCTGGTGCGTTTGAGACCATCACATGATTCTGCAAAGTAAAGATTTCAGTTTCTATAAAGAAATATTAATATCAAGGATGGTACCTTTGTAGAGAGTTGTCACAGTGCCAGCTGCGGTCTGGAAGGGAAGCCAAAGGGCGCCTGTATCTGAGGAAAATGTGTTGGACGAGCGCTCTGAAATAAACAAAAAAGATACACAGCGATAAGATTATTTATTTATTGATGTGTGGCTTGGCTTTGATAGCTCCAATTTTTGTTTAGACTCTCCGAGACTCTATTTGCTGAGTCTGCTTGGTAAGACGAGGATCGTAACAGGCAAAATAGCCTAAACAGCCTAAACATCCTAGACATAATACTGAGAACCAAGCCTAATTTGGTAATAATTATTTTTTTATTATTATTATTATATAATTAATATAAATAAATAAATATTACTATCTCTTGTACAATATGGGCTGCAAAAATGGGTAGTTCCTGGTATGAATATTTAATGGATCATTATGGCAGGAATTGCTATTTCTATTATAGAATTATAGAACCATTATAGAAAGATATATCTTTTTCTCCAATTAAAGAGTTTCAAAAGACAAGATCGACGATTTTATAATATTTCAAAATAAAGATTCTTCAAATTACGCCTCAAATAGACAAGCAATGGTGGTTTCCCCTGAAATTGTTCAAAAAGATCACCTAATTGTGATGGACTTTAATGACGATATATCGATACTTTCAATAAGAGTAAAAATTAATCGGAAATAATCGATTGTTTTGAAATTTAAATCATTCGTAGATTGTGATGGACTTTAATGACGATATATCGATACTTTCAATAACTGTAGAAATTAATCGAAATCTAAATCATTCGAAGATTGTGATGGACTTTAATGGCGATATATCGATACTTTCAATAAGAGTAAAAATTAATCGAAAATAATCGATTGTTTTAAAATTTAAATCGATACGATATATCGATACTTTCAATAACGGTAGAAATTAATCGAAATCTAAGTCATTCGAAGATTGTGATGGACTTTAATGGCGATATATCGATACTTTCAATAAGAGTAAAAATTAATCGATTGTTTTGAAATCTAAATCATTCGTAGATTGTGATGGACTTTAATGACGATATATCGATACATACTTTCAATAACAGTAGAAATTAATCGAAAATAATCGATTTTTCAAAATGAAAATAATTCCAAGATTAAGAATGGACTTTGACGATATATCGATTGTTTCAATAACATTACAAATTAATCGAAAATAATCGATTGTTTGAAATGTGAATCATTCTAAGATCATGACAGATTTCATGACGACTTGAAATTTATCTTTTTTAATGAGGATCTTTATCTTTATGGCAACAGAAGAATGCATAACGCGACACTATATATAGACGCCAGATACTGTGGAATCATGGATTAGATTTCCAATGAAAATATTTGAAAAAAAAAAAGGAAACCTATTCTTTAAAACAGAAAGGACTCATGACCTGTCGGCCATTGAGGATCATTTTCCACCATTTTGTGTTCCCTGTTTCTGGTTCCCTCCTTCCCCTAACCCCTGCTCTTGGCACACCTGCTGCACAGGGACAATAAAGGACGAAAATAAAAGAGAGTGGGACAAAAGGAGAACCGTTATATCGACCCAAGGAGGAAGAAGAAAATGCCGAATGAAAATTTGTGGAAGTGGGATGGCAACATCCATCCCCCCGGTCATAAGCAAAAATATTTCCCAAAAAAAAAAAATTAAAATTATATGAGAAGAATCATACTTCCTCTTCTGCATGTCTTCTACATCTTATTTGCATTTTTCTTTTTTTTTTTTTTTGTTCTTTCAGCGAAAACAATGACGACAGCAAAACAGCTGTTCGACGCACAAACACACCTACACGGATGTTTGGGATGTGCGTGAATGCATGTGTCTGTGTGTGTGTCTGTGTCAGTGTGTGTTGGGTGTTGTTTGTCTCTCTGTGTTTTTGCCTGCACGCACATGTTGATTAATGATATCAACAACAACAACAAAAAGGATGACCAGAAACCGAAAAGAGCAGGCCAAAAGGAAAATTCTTAAAGGTGACGCCTCTGCTGCTGCTGCTGCTGCTGCTTCTTCTTCTACTGCTGCTGCTTCTTCTTCTGGGGGGAAAAAACGTTGCACTTGCCCTCTCGCTCTGGTTCGCTCTGGGCTCTCTCCCTTTTTCTATTGCACTTATCCCCCTTTCACCCTACTCCTGTCCTGGCTCTTCCTGTCCCCCTCTCTCTCGCCGTCAGCCCTTTTCTGCATTTCGATAATGCGTAGATTATTTCAGGATTCGGTCCCCAATCTCAAGATGGGGGAGGGAGGGGGGCAAAAGCCGGGATGCTGCGCCTGCTGCTGCCACTATGCTTCCTCTTCCTCTGGCTGGTCGTCTATTAATACCTCGCCCCAAAACTATTTTTGAAGAGAGACTGACGGACTGACGGACGGACTGGCTGGGAAGGCGAGGTGGGCCCTGTTTCAGAATTTATGTTGTGGGGCAGAGAATTATGGAGCCCCCGTTCGCTTTAATCCTGCCTACGCCTTTGCTCGCTGCTCTCCCGACCCACACACACACACACATGACACACACACACACTATTACACACTAGAGAAACACACAAAGAAAGAAACTAACAAAAAATGTTGCTGAAAAGCATGGAGGAAAATAGTAGGTACTCTCCTCGTTCACTCTTCCTCTTCTTTTCAAGCCCGGACGACGCCCTTGAAAGAGGAGATGATTTTGGGGAGGATGCCGACGATAACGTCCGGCCGGACGGTACTGGCCGGAACTATAACACTCACCTCTGTAGAGCTGGGCAACGGCGGTGGCCGAATCCTGGAATGCTCCATAGACGGTGCTCAGGTTGTTGTCCCGCTGACGCACATACTCCCGTTCGTATTCATCTTGCTGGCCGTGGATCTCGCGATGGTATTGCTCCTCCAGCCAGCTCTCCTCGCCGCCAGACTCCTGCTGTTGTTGCATTTCGGCGTTTTTTGTTGTTGTTTTCCCCCCCACAACCTTGTACCGTTGTGTTTTTTTTTTTTTTTCCGGCAAATGCCAAAAAAAAAAAAAATAAAAAAAATCCTCCTGCTGCTGCTGCTCCTTTTCTTCTGTGCGGCCGCTTCTGCTCCTCTTCTTCTTCAGCTACGACGACACACTCCCACACACTATTACACACACACGCACACACACAGAGGCACGCGCGGAGCCACACAGACACACACACGCACACACACTTTGCGTGTGTGGGTTTGTCAACTCTGGGAATCGCGCTCCGAATATGCGCCGAAGATCCTTTTCGTGATCCTAAAAAACAATGCACCGACTCGCGAATACAATTCTCTGCAGGACTACAGAATTTTGTAACTTATTTAGTCCGCAGTGGGATAACGAGCAGCACTTTCATCAACTAAACCAGCAAAAAAAGAACTCATACACTCAGTGGCGGCGCTGCCAGATCGTCCAGAACTCTGACAACTTTGCAACTAGTTCCACGTTCCCTAAATTCTTAACCGTGAACTAGTATTGGCAAGTTTCAATAAAACACTATTAAAATATAATATTAAATATTATATAAGTATTATATATAATATTCAATATATATAAAATATTAAAAATAAAACAATCTGACAACATGGGGCTCGTACAATTTAAAATTAATTAAATACGTTGACTTTATAAACTTCTATATTCCAAAATAAACAATTTATTGGTATATTTCTGATAACCATAATAATAAAACTGGAGGTACTTAACCATAATATTTTCCACTATTTAGTGGCAAGTGTAGCTATTAAAAATAAATATAAAAAAATAAATTAAAAAATAAGAATTCTATTAGTTCCTTTTGGAACCAGTTGAAAAATGAATAATAATCGCCTTTTCGATAACGCCACTTTTTTCCCATCAGCCGGTCACACTGCAGTGCACGTTTTTGAAAGCCGGCCCTCAACGCACAAATCCAAAACAAATCCGGAATCCACTATGTTTATGAACTCAAATCTATTTGAGCCCGGGAAATCCAAGGCGGAGAAGAACTTTGTGCAGCAGGCGGTGAAACAGAACCACAGGCTCGATGGCAGGCGCTCCAACGAGTGCCGCGACGTGCAGCTAACCTTCGGCGCGGATTGGGGCACTGTGGCGGTTACTCTGGGCGAGACCAAGGTAATGGCCCAGGTCAGCTCCGACATCGGAGTCCCAACGACAGCCCGGGCAAACGAGGGAAAGCTCCAGCTGAACGTGAACATCGGCGGTGTGGCGTTTCTCGACGAAGCGCAGACCACTCATGACCAGAGATTCCTGACCTTAAATTCCCTGCTGGAGCGCACGTTCCGGAGCTCCAGGTGCCTGGACTTGGAGTCGCTGTGCGTGGCTGCCGAGCAGCATGTGTGGTGTGTCCGTGTGGACATAAACGTCCTCAATCACGATGGAAATCTTTATGGTAAAGCGGCAGCCGGACAGGGGAGCTCTAGAGGATTAACTGGTTGAATTACTGTCTTCCCATTTCAGATGCCAGCACCATAGCCACCCTGGCAGCACTGATGCACTACCGCCGGCCGGATGTGACATTTGCGGAGGATGAGCTGCGGATCTACACCGAAAAGGAGCGGGAATACCAGCCCCTGCTCTTCCTCCACTATCCCGTCAGCGTAACATACTGCATCTACAAGAGCAGCTCACAACCGATAGTGGATCCCTCGCTTCTCGAGGAGAACGCGGCCGATTCGGTGATTGTCCTGAGCTTTAATTCGTACCAGGAGCTGTGCACCCTGAACGCTGGAGGCAGTGCACCCACAAATGTGCGAACCATTATGCAGTGCGCCCGGAACGCAGCCACTCGGTCCAAAGCCCTGGTGGACTTCATACGCAAGGCTTTAGTCCTAGACGGGGAGCAGAGGTCACAGGGCAGTGGGCAGGTGCCGGGATTGGTGGGTCTGATCAGTGAGACGGCGCACAAGATGAGCTTCCACCAACTGATGAAGGAGGAGCTTGATAGGGAGCGTCTCACGACGGAAGTCTCACACATGGAGGTGGACGAGCAGCCCCCCGAACAGGCGGTGCTGGTGGCCCAAGAAGAGGCGAAGAAGGAGCCAAAACCCAAACAAGAGAAAGGTAAGCGAAGACCCAATTGGGAAGCATGGAATAGAACAGAGTAGAACGATTCCAATTGCATTTGAACTTCTGGAATAAAAATCCACTTTTGTTCCAGAAACGCCCATGGACGACAGCATCTGGCTGCCGGAGGAGAAGTCCCAGGCGGCAGCTCCCACGCCGAAAGCGGGAAAAACGAAGCAAAACAAGAACAAGAACAAGGGCAACAAAAAACAGCAGAATCAACATTCAAAAAAACCACAAAGTACGTCGCAGAGGAAAAGTGTTTCCATTTAAACTGAAGAAGATCTATTTCCAATTGCAGATGAAAGCGACTCGGAGGAGGAGACGAAGCCGGTTATCTAGTCGGATGCAGAGACAGTCCTGATAGTTAAACGATAATGCTTTCTATTAAGTTTTATTTAGGCTTACAAGTATGGCTAAAATCAGTCTAGGCATTTAACAGAAATCGCTTAAGGTGGAGTTCCGATGTGAGCTTGGAACCAAGACGTCCTTGGTTCTTAGTCTTAAGCTAGAGCTCTAAATATAATTCCGAAAAGGACGATGTTAAAGTTTAAGTGTGTGTTGGAAAGGTTGTTGTTTCATTGAATATCTTTTACAGCAATTGTGGCTTGTGCTTGTGGTTTTCTGTTGGGTTTCTCTCTTTTTATCATTCATTATTTTTATTTTTAGACACTAAACGCGAAGTAATTAGTTATTTAATATTTTATTGGTGTTTTTGGGTTGGGGATCCGCTCTGTGTCTAGCCATCCCCTCTTAACATGAGATATAATACAAAACGATTAAATGAACAAGTGTCGTCGTTTGTTTTGTCTTTAAATCTTAGAATACGAATTCCTAGTTGATTCAGTGTGGGTTGCGTTCTCTTGTTGATTTACATAGTTTATTTTATGTAATGTTTAAGTGTAAAGTGTTTACAGATAAAGAGCTACTAATATTAACAACGGACCAATGCTACAATTATGATGTACAATTTTTTCGCTTAAACTTAGACTATATACTTGTTGGGAGCACCAGTTGCCATTTTACTTATTTTCTTCCTTTATAATTCTCTTTTTTTTTAGGTTTTTAGTTTTACATTGCATTTAATCATTAGAGTTTTTTATTCTTGTTGGGAAGTGTGATCGGGAAGGAGAGTTTGGGCAGTGGGTGAGATGGAAAGGACATTTCGCTATCAGTATATATAATTTTTTTTCTTCACACATTTCGTTTTCTTGTCGTGTCGTTTGGATGAACAATGCTCTGACATCGCTCGGTATTCGATGACGACACCAAATGCAGCAACAGTATTGTGAGCGATGGGTGGGCGGTGGGCGGTTGGGCGGGCCGGCTGGTGGGCATTAAAAAGAGAAGACCGAATCGGCATCGTCCTCCTCCAATCTGTGCCACCTGACCACGCCTCCGCCCCTGCGCCTTCAGGTGGTGTCATTGCCAATGCCATTCTTCTGGTCCAGCTTATTCGAGCCCATCTTCACCATGTACACAAAGAATGTGATGATCTCCTTCTCCTTGATGGGTATTGTCTTAAAGTGCTTCATGATGGTCTGAAAATACAAAGAAATTAAACAATTTGTGAGAAAACTTAACCAATAATCAGATCTGATAGAAAGTCACAAGATTCTGTCACATATATAAAGCTTAAACTTTACAGAAACGACGAGGACATATTTGAAACAAGCTATACAGACACCCAAGTCGCTTGGGAGCCCAAACTAGGTCACAAATATGTTCGGTTTGTAGGGCAATGGTAAGTAACACAGATTCCCATCTATCGACATTTTTGGGTACATATTTTGGCGACTAAAAACTAAAATATGCGCGACCAAGGTAGGGAGACTACTCACATCCGCCAGCTGCGCTCGCTTCATGCCCTGTCGGGTTTGGACCTTGAAGTGGCGCTTGTAGCGACGCAGCGTACTGACGCCCAACTGATAGAGATCGGGGAACTCGTGCAGATCGGTGTCCGTCTCGTTGCTGTCGTCCTCGCTGTCCTTGCGCCGCCGCTTGGTCCGCACCGACTGGATGCGCTCCTTGTGATGGTCACAGATGTATATGTGCTGGGCACTGGGATCACTGCTTAGTTTGAGGCGCTTCTGGGCCACCGTTTTCTGAATGCGCTTCGAGTAGCTGGCATAGCCGGCCTGGTTGCGACACCTCTCCATGTCATCGATAAGGCAGCAAGTCTGGTCCGTGTGGCCGCGACTGTCCTCCTCGCCGGTGCTGAATCCGTTGTTCATCCTAAACTACGCTTAGCTCGCTTTTTTCCTTAATTTTGCTGTTAGTGATGCGGATTTTCTGCTGCTCGACAGCTCCTCCTCTTTGTTCCGCTTTAGACTACGTTTCCGTTTCTCTTTCTATAGCTTCTGCTTCTGGTTGCTTTGCCTTCCCTTTCGCTGTTTTGTGAGTTCCACCCCCTCCTTTTGCGTCGCCTTCTCCACTGCCGCCGGCTGAGGGTCACACTTAGGGATGGC
Source organism: Drosophila monieri (assembly GCA_035047585.1). Classification (NCBI taxonomy): domain Eukaryota; kingdom Metazoa; phylum Arthropoda; class Insecta; order Diptera; family Drosophilidae; genus Drosophila; species Drosophila monieri. Next base: position 3,099,669 of record JAWNPJ010000061.1, on the reverse strand, counting down.
ACTCTGGTGGCGGTGGGGCAATGCTATACAAAATTTGAATTATGGGCGGGATAATTGGATTATATTTCTGAAACGACTCTCTTAGTTTTATATGAAAGTTTTTCTTGTCAAGTAAGTCTTATTCTTTTAGAACTCCCATTTGTTATTCTTTTATGGTCTTATGGGGCACTGCTGATCAGCTGAGCTTAGAGATGACACTTTGAATATTTTTAAAAACTACCAACAGCTGCGAAGTTCTTTTAAAACAAATCATGAAAGAATTACAAGCATAACTTTAGTTTTGAAGTTGTTTACTTACCATATCCTAGCTTATTTTTCCAAATATGCCTCATTGGATTAAGGTTAAGTCGATTAACAAAAGAAACTATCGATATCAATGCAGAAAAATACCGAATTCCCCACACCTGGCTACACTCCACACCGATAACTCCCTTTAATCGATATTTCGATACAAATAAATATTGTCGCCATCGGAGTTTTTTTTTGTTTTCAAAGACGAATAGACGAACGCTTCGCGTCGGCGGTTGACTTGCGTGTGTTTATTTACCTTTTTGAAGCCCGCACTTTCGGTGTTTTGTTTTGATTTTTGCGACAATTGCTTACTTTCAAACTAACTATTGGCAATAACTGCAAAAATGCCAGTGCATGAAGATAATTTGGATTTAAAAGCGCTCTTTCCTTGACTGCTTGCGGTTTCCTTTTTGTTTTTGTGTGCAGCAAGTAAACTCGTTTGCCTCTGTGTGTGTGTGTGTGAGCGTTTGTTTGCGCGCGGCTTTTTTTTTAATATTATTTTTGATATATTATTGTCGTTAATGTTATTGTCAGAAGTGAATTCTGGGAAAATATTAACGCTCCTGCACGGCATTTGTATTTCCATTAAAGTTTCGGAGCGAAAAGCAAAAGGAAATCAACAGGACGAGCAGTAGCGGCAGCAACAGTTGACGGCGGCAGCGACGCAGGCCGTAAGGTATGCATTTTTAATTATAATTTAAATTTAAATAACCACCACCTTGGTTCTGTTCTGTGGTGGTATTTTCCTCCCTGTTTCATAAAAAAAAAAGAAAAAAGTTTTGTACAAAAAAAAAAGCGCCCTTGACAGCTGCCAAGATGCAGTCGCAGTTGACGTCGCTGTCGGCGTTGCCATAGAGTGAAATGCGACTACACTGGAAAAAAAAAACTCTTATTGTCTATTAATTTAATTTCGAAAATGTTTAAATAATTAAGTATACAAAGGCAATAAGTTTAATTTTTAAATAAATTATTTTTTTTTAAATAAAATCCTCAACTTTTCTCTCAGTGCTGAGAAAGAAAGAAAAGGCAAGACGTTAAGACAAGGCTTTGGCTCTTGGCCCAACTTCCAAATCAAATGGAATTTAGCCGGTTTCCATAAAAAGCGGCTCAGACACGCCAAACAGAGACGGGGATATGGCCCGAGAAAGAGAGATGGCCTGAAGGAGACTTTGTGATTCTCAAGTGAGTGGGTCACTTGCAGAGTCTCAACTTTGTTGGGGAAAGGGGCGTTGCTGCAGTCTTGCCACCAGGGGGGGGGTAGGAAAGTTGCGAAAGTTCAGTTGCGGGTTTCTTGATTTTCCTTTTGCCTTTTCCTTCGGGGCGTGGCTGCTGAAAAGCAACAAAAATGAACTCCGAACTGGCTCCACACTCCCGCTGACTTATTAACACTTTTTTATTAATTTTTAATAATTTTTTTAAGTGTATAATTAGCAAAAGAGACTTCCTATATCCTGAAGACAATTAACAAAGGTAATTACTAAAAAAAACTTACTAAAAAAAAAAAATAGAACTAATACACTGAAAGAAAACATAGTTATGATTATAATTTTTCTTAAAAAACCAAAAATAAAATTTAAAAAATAATGTTTACTTATTTAATTGTAGTAGAATCTCAAATTGGATTAACAAACAATAATTTTTTGGACAAAAAATCTGGAACTAGCAGCTAGAAGCTATCAGAACTAGAACCAATTGCCGGACCAAGGCCCACCACAGTTTCCATCTTAAGTAGCTCCTATTGGACCACAAAGCCCCCCCTTACAAAGCCCCAAGTCGCTACTAAAATTATGTAAATTACTCGAAATTGGCATCGCTGGGCGGGAATGGCAAGGCCGGTAATGAATAGCCCAGCTAAGCACACAAACAACAAGCGGCCAGGTATATAAGGCCAAGATACATATTTAATTATTTACCCGAGAACTTGTTCGAAGCTTATATTACTCCTTTGTTGTCTCATACGTTTTTTTTGGGCCAAAAAAAAGGTTCAAATGCGAGTGGAACGTGTCTCAGATCAACGTGACTCAAAAAAAGTAATAATAAAAAAATGTAAGACACTTGAAAAATTATATAAACTTTTTTTTTTTTTAGTTATTCCTCGAAAGTTGACACAAGGAGGGTGTCGAACCTCATACCTCCAGCTGTCATTTAAAAGAGAAATAAAAAATAAAAAATAAAAAATAAATCAAAAAGCTACTGGCAATTAAGATTAGTTTTAAATCGAATATTCAGCTTTTCGATTTAAGCTTCCCACAACCCGTTTTTTATTTATTTTTTTAGGTGGGTTGCTTGTTATGGCCTTATACTAATGGGTTGCTTTAGCCGGCTTGGCCAGCAGTTTGTTTTTTGGCCAACTGTCTCAGGGGGAGACAGTCAGGATGGCAGATATCCGGCACTTCTGGGCGCCTTTCCTCTCCAGACACCTCGTTTAATTGTCAACAAAAGCGTTTACTTTTCCAAAAGATTTCTGTTTTATTTTTTTTTTTAGAATTGTGTCAACAAACAGATGGTACACTGCCCGTTAATAGTCTGTTGACCAATGGATGGCATGAGAGATGATTTTATTTGCTGATGATGGAGTGTGGGTGGGCTGATGCATGGCTGGTTTCTGCGAAGACGCCTCTCCAGCTCCCAAGTCATGCTTCTCCTTTCATCTCCTCCAGTTTCAGTGGCGAAAAAAAATATGCTCGATATGCAAAATGCATTTAGGACTTCGCTGGAATCTGCTTTTATGATTATTCTTAAAAAAAAAAAATGAGATCTGAAAGCCAGATCAGCCATTCTCCTTTTTATTTAAATTTTTATTTTTATTTTAATGAGTTTCCGTTTCAATTAGAAAAAGTATAGCAAAGGCCACCTCCACCTCCACCTCCACCATTTCCCTTATTTCCTTTTATGATTCAACACTCTGTGACCCACTGTGCCGTGGCACTTCCACCCAGACCCGCCACCATCCACCATGTGTTTTGTTCTTTTCAATTTTTTATGTGTTTTTCCATTTCACACTTTGCCTTCTCCAGTCGGTTTACTGCAGCTGGTATGGGAGATGATGAGGAAAAGCGGTGCAGAGGCATTTTCCTTCCACCGTTGCACATGTTTCAATTTCCCTCCCTGCAGCAAAATGAATGTAAAGCAGGCAGCAAGTGGCAAGTAGGGCGAATACTTAATACTCTATCGGTTGTCTCAAAAAATGATATATCTTTTGGTTTGGGGAAATAGCAAACAAATTAGACTTCTGATTATTAATTTTATGTTTTTTTGGGTAAAATATGTAACTTTTTTACAGTCCTAAATGTGTGCTAGGTGCTTTCGTTACTGGAGTATTATCTTTTTTTAAAAGTATCTTTTAAACTTTTTTTTAGAATGAATATTTTATTATTTTTTTTAAATCTTAAATCATTAGTTGATTTCGTCACCAAATTTTCTACTAAATAAATTGCTTTCGTCACTGTATCTTTTAAAGGCTTATTTTTAACTCTTACTAAAATAAATATTTAACTGCTTTGAAATCTTTAATAAGAAGTTGTTGTCGTCACTAGAATTTAGAACTCTGCTATCACTAATTTCGTCACTGGAGTCTGTAGTTTTATCATTTAAAGCCTTTTTTAAACTCTTTTTTAATTGTATTTCAAATAAATCGTTAATTGTTTTTAAAATCTTGCACTTTTAGTTACTTTTGACATACATTTGTAAAGCATCAAAATATATCAGATAATAGTGATTTCGTCACTGTAGCTTAACCTTTTCAAGGTGTCATTTAAGCTCTTCTTTAAATAAATATTAAACTATTTTAAAAATCTTTAATGTGAAGTTATATTTTAACACCAATCTTTGTATAAATAGTTTATAATAGTGCTTTCGTCACTGGAGTATTAAGTTTTTAATTCCTTTTTAAACTCTTACAAATAAACTCTTTAAAATCTTACATTTATTGTAATTTTCGTCATAGAAATACATAAAAGTATAGCAGATATAGTGCTTTCGTCACTGTAGCTTCTTTTAGGAAAAATGATTAGAGAGCCCTACTTGATGCCCCACTAATAGAACCCTTTTAGGGCAGAGTATTATAAAAAACAATAATGTGCATTGCCAATATTGTTTTCTCCCCCATGCTAACGGCTTGGAGCCCCACTCCTGCCCCTGCCCCTGCCCCTGCCCCTTGCCCGCCTTGCCCCGCTTTGCATACTTGCATCCGACACTTTTTAAAACCGGACGCACTTTGTCACCGTCGCTGATCTTTAATGGTGCGTCCATGTCGGTGTGCGTGAGTGATGAGTATGGTGGATGGTCGGTTGCACTGGAAGATATTTTCATCAAACACTACTCTCTGTAGGGGACTAGGAAGTAGTAGTAGATTTCTCTCAGTGCATGCCGCATGGGTGACATGTGGCGTTAGTTGGAGGCGACACCTTTGGCAACGACATCGTCGTCGTCGTCGTTGTCGTTTCTGCTCCCATTGCAATGTCACCATGTGTTCCATTTAGCCGCTTTCTGTTTTCTAGTTTCTGGTTTATAGTTTCTGGTAGTTGGTGCGACAAGTATTCCCCAGCTACCATCCATCCGTTCTGTCCCTTTGCCATCCATTGTCCATAGCCCGCCACCATAAACGCACATTCATAATTCTCACAATGGACGGCGGCGCAGCATAAAATGCAGACAATAATAAACCAAACCAAAACAGGCGCTTCCGTTTTCCGGTACTGCTCCCCCTGATACGTGCGTTTAGTGCAAAAAAAGTTCAACAAACCCCAAGCTCTGTCTATAGACAGAGACTATATGGAGACCCTAGCACTGTGCGTGGGACAAAGATGGCCTTCATTGGCTTCTTGGGCCACTTTCTGGGACCTGCCTTTAATTAAATCCATTGCCCAGACTTGCCTCTAATTGAATCAATAAACCAATTACGCTCGAACAGTGACTATTAATAATATCTTACTAATAACCACAAACGGGCTCTCTGAGATTCCAAATACGCTTTGTTTTCTGCGTGTTCCGCTAATGAAGTCATCCAAGTAGCAGCAACTTTTGTTTCACTTTGCTTTGAATTACTTTACCCCCACACAGCTACATGCAATAAAAAAAAAGAGAGAGAGAAAAAAGGGGGGGGGAAAAAAGGGGGGGAAGTACATATACATATGCCCTTAGGGGGAGTCGAACTCTAGATGCTCTTAAAGATACAGATATATCTTCTAAAACTTGCCAAAAAGGTTTAAAACAAAGCTACAAAGCAATAAAAAATAATAAAAAACTAAAAAATAAATATTATTTTAAATAAAAAAATATTTGTCTCAAAGGAAATCAAACTCTAGAGGCTTTTAAAGAAAGAAATGTAGCTGAGAAAAATAAATCAAAGCTAAAAGCAATAAAAAATAAATAAAAAAAAAAAAAGACAAAAAAAAAATTAAAAAAAATGGAAAAAAATATGCATATGCCTGAAGCGGAGTCGAACTCGAGTCGAAGAAAGAAATATCTCCAAGAACACCAAGAACTACCTTCTTCCTTTTTCAAAAAGAGTTAAAACCCAGAAGGAATGGAATAAAAAAAAAAGAAAACTATAAAAAAAAATATAAAAAATAAAAAAAAAAATATTTGTCTCAAGGGTAGTCGAACTCTATACCCCCTTAAGCGCTCTTAGTTGCTAAAAACTCCCTTTTTCAACTTCAAAAAGAGTTCAAAACCAACAAACTTTTATAAACCAAACTATATTTTTTAGCCCTTTAATAATCTTAAAAAAGAGTATAAAAAATGTGTATAAAAAGTAAAAATAAAAACTAGCCAACTGTGCTGGGCTTTTGTTCGCCTTTGTTGTCTTGTTAAAAAATGCAATTGCTTTGATGTTGATGTTGATGTTTTTGTTGATGTTGATGACATCACGCATTTGTTTGCATTTGCATTTGCTGCAAATCTGTCTCCCTGCAAGTGGGGGGCACTATCTCTATACATATATATCTTTATGAAACGCAAATGATTCATAAATGGTGTCCCATTGCTGTTAGTTACTTCAATTGAACTCAATTGGTTGAAGATGAGCAGTCGAGCAGCTGAGAATTGTCTGAAATTGTGTGTTAATTAGTTTTTTTTTTTTTTTTGTTTCCAAGAAGTTTAGCTTCCTTTTCTCCCCATTTTCGGGTAATTCTCTTCAAGACCTCCTCCTCATGAGCATAATTAACAAGCCACTTGACACACAGAGACTCCGCGACTCGAGACCACTCGGGCGGGCCCCCCACATCCAGAAATTCGGAGATCGGATCGGATCGCTTTCTACAACTTGCCATGGAAATCACGCCCATCTACTCAACGAACCGAATAACAATTGTGTTCCAGTTTCGTGACGAATGGGGGGTCTTCGGCATGTGGGAGTCATTTAAATAATTGCTCAAACTGACCTTTGTTTTGCTTTTAAATTTCATATTTTTTGCATTTTTATGAAAAGAGAAAGAGATAGTAGAGAGAGAGAGATCACTAAATAGTCTTTAGTGACGAAAGTTCCTGGGTGATTTTTCTTGCTTTATTAGCAAGAAACTAAAACTAGAAATAGTTTTTAAAACTATCCTTAAATACACATTCTTTCTTTTATATTTTAGCTTCTTATTAAAGTTTATTTGTGACGAAAGTATCTCTATTTTTTTTTCTTACTTTCTTCAAGCTTAATATATCTATTTAAATATTAACTAAAATTTGATTACAAAATTATCCTAAAATAACTATTCTTTCTATTACATTTTAATAGTTTTTAGTTTGTTTTTTTTTTTGTGACGAAAGTAGCTCTAAGATTTTCTTGCTTTATTCTTTAGTTTAATAGAAATAAAAATATAAACTATAACAAAAAATACAAAATTGCTTTTAAAATGATCTTAAAATACCCATTTTACCTATTAAATTTTTATAATCTCCATTTTTTTGTGACGAAAGTAGCTCTGTGATTTTTTTGCTTTATTCCTTTCCCTTCTTAAGTTTAATAGAAATAAAAATATAAACTATAATATAAAATATAAAATTCCTTTAAAAATGATCTTAAAATACCCATTTTCTCTATTAAATTTTTATAATCTCCATTTTTTTGTGACGAAAGTACCGCAATGACTGTTTTCTTGCCTTGTTTAGGTTGGCAATTGATTTTAGTGACAGCTGGGCAGGGAGGATAGTTAAAAGAGTCATAACCAAGATGATTAGTGAATAAATTTGTTAATGACTTGCAGAAAAACGGGAAAATAGTTATTTTTTTTTAATCATTTAGCTGAGTTTGAACAAACAAGTTGTGAGGCTTTTGATGGGTTTTTTAAGTGGCGCCCACTACTTACAGTTACCCTTCTCTTTTTTGTGCGGGTGGGAGTGAGTCATGCTAATGCTACACTGAGAAAAAAACTTTATTTATATTTTAAATTATAAATAAAAAAAAATTAAAGTGAAGTTAAAGTTGGAAACTTGTTTTTTTTTTAAATAAATAATTTTTTTTTTAAATTTTTTCCAGTGTATAGCCAAGTTAGACAGGAAATCCTTTGACAATTGTAAACCATCATTTTCACACATTACTGTGGCTGGGCGGTGGCCAGGGGGCGTGGGAGGTGTGGCAGGTGGTGTGGCGGCAAATATGGGCTGCGCTTTGTTATGCACCAAGCATGGGCGTATCGCCGAGGGGGTTAACCCCACGCCACTCCCCCTGCTTAGTCAGTTCACGCACGTAATTGTGTCGTCCGACCTTGCCAGTTTTTTTTTTTTAAACGTTTTAAAAAATCAGGCAAGTTTGTCGTAAATAAAAAATAAAATAACCATAATTTATAGGGAAATAAAAAATAAACATTTCAAAAAGGGTAGGGTTGGGTTGTAATTTTTAATGAAAAAGTTGTAGATTTTTCGAAAGTTTTTCTTAAAAAAAAAAAAGAAAACATTTTCTAGACTATAACTAGTCTGTTTGTATTATTTTGGCCCTGTTTTGGTTACGCCTTGCTTATTATTTTAATTTTAATTCACAATTGGCGAGGCCTTGCCAAAAAAAAAGCTTAAATAATTATTTGTGTGCCTCTGCCAGCAGACTTTTTGGTCGCAATCGTGTCAGCCATATGCACATGTCTCATGTCTAATAATCCAAATGGGAATAGGGGGTACCCCCATGCACAGTCGGCTTCAGTTTGCTCCACATTCTGTGTCCCGCGAAGGTCTCACCGTATTACGAGGTACAACCAAGGGGGTAAGCATGATTTAAGGCGAAATAATTTCTGTAATATTTTTTCAGGTAATCTCAGGTGGTTTTCCGATGAGTTCTATTAGCCGGAAGCCCTCATTTCAGGTCACGTTCCAAATGGAATTTTTTTGCATTTTTTTGGCTTTGAAACAGCGAAATGCCATTAAGAAACGCCTTCGGGCCACGCCCACAGGCTCCCACCAAAAAAATGCCAAAAAACTAGTCGGCGGAATGTGTTGGTTTTTTTGGACAAAAAAGTAAACAAAGTTTATTTTTTTTCGCCAATTGAAAATATTGACAGTTGGCCAAGCTAATGCATCTTGCCGGTTCCTCCCTCCCAGGCGCCTTACACTGAGAGAAATATAATTAAAAATATAATCAGATAAACAAAAATTATAATTTAAGTCTAAAAAAAAGAGTGATTAAAGTTAGTCTTTTCTTTGAATTATTGTTACTTACATTTTAATTATTAATGGCAGTGGTATCCCCCCCTTGTTTCTCTCTCTGCAACATCTGTACTGGCTCTAAAAATAAAGTCAACTAAAAATGGCAAAATTTTATTTGCCAGCTGGGGGAGCTCCAGCCCAAGGCAGACAGTCTTTCCAGGGAGAGAGACTTCAAAAGGTTATTCCAAAGGGGGAAGGGGGTGGCCATGGATATGGAAGATATGTATCTTTCAGGGATCTGGGGAGAATAAGGGATAACGACCATAGCTGGTAATTGAGTTGGCACTTTCTGTTTGATTAACTTTCATGTGACAGGCATTTCACAAATAAATCCCAAGACAAAAGTCAATATGTTTTATATTAAACCTCAAACTATAGTTTCTCTATAAAGAAACTCCTCTTCTTCTCCTCGTTTTACTCTTTTTTTCGAAAACTTTTTATTAAAAAATTACTGAAAGACAAAAGTAAATATATTTAGTAAAAGATTCTAAGTAAAAGCTATAGTTTCTCAATAAAGACAATACTTTTTCGAAGTTTATGGTTTGAAAAACTCAACTTTTTTGGAAACAGTTTTTAATTAAAAAAGCTATTTATTTATTTTTTAAGAAGCTATAGTTTCTGGTTTTAAACACTCTATTTTTTATCTTTTAAATCTATTAGATCTTCTAAAAACTACCTAAAAGATACAAGTTATAAAAATAGAATAGTAGAGTTGTCTCTATAAAGACTATATTTCTGGTTTTAAAAATTATTGTTTCTTTTGGAAAGCTAAAATCTCTTTAAAAGACAAAAATAAATACATTTAATATTATTTTCTTGCTAAATACCATAGTTTCTGGTTTAAAAAGCTCTTTTTGGAAATATTTTTTAACATCTTTTTATTAAAAACTCGCCTTAAACTTCAAATTAAATATTTATTCCGCTCTAAAGACTAACTAATTGGAAAACTAATAGATCTTTTACTTAAAAACTGCTAAAAAAAGATAATATTATTAATATTCCTTGTCTTGGGAATGGAAGGTAAAGTTTAAACAATAGTTCCTCCTTTTAAAAACTAGTTTTTTTCTTCGAAAACTTTTCATTAAAAAAACAAGAATTGCCTGAAAAACAAAAGTAAATATATTTTGTAAAAGATTCTCCAAAAAGATATAGTAGTTTCTCCATAAAGACTATAATTTCTTGTTTCAAAAACCCTTTTTTCGAAAAGTTTAAAAGATCTTTTTGTTAAAAACTCCTTAAAAGATAAAAGTAAAAATATCTTAAAAATATTATTTTCTCCATAAAGGCTATAGTTTCTCTATAGAGACTAAAAGTTTATACTTTTAACACCCCCCTTATTTTTTTGAAAACCCTAACCGATCTCTTAAAGAAGTAACTCCCCATGGCATATGCCATATCCCACAGTCTTATGTATTATTGGCTATACTATCTATGTTTCTTATCGCAGAAAGGCTTTTACATAATGAATGCGCGGCCTGCGGCATATCTGCCCCGATGATTCTCGGTTCGGGGGTTTATCTTATCGGAAGACGGAATACGGAATGAAATGGGACTACCTTTGTTGTTGGCGCCAATGAAAGAAATCGGAGGAAAGGAGGCAGAACTGGATTGGGATCTGGGCGGTGGAGCACCAGTGACTCACTCCGATTCCGATGTTGTTTGCTCTTCCAGCCTATTTAGTTTCGCCTTTTTGTTGGCTTTCCTTTCTCTCCTTTTTGTAATTTATTGCACATCATGTGGATTTTATTTAAGCTTTTTTCCCCCCGATCTATATGTGTCTAGTCACAGCGGATGACGTGCCACAGAATTCTGTAAGACATGCAGCCAAGAAAAACAAAAAAAAAAAGTGATTCAAAGCCAAAAACGGGAGGAAAAAATATTCATTTCGTAATGCGATTTGTTGTAATGATTGAGGCCGATGATGCAGCCTCAGAATCGTCATTACATTTGATTATAATAATTAAAACCCCGATGATGATGATGGGGCAGACACAAAAACAGAGGAGCGAGCAAGATGTCTAGACAAAAAATGAAAGTGCTGCTTAATCGTAAAAAACAAGAGAGTGAGAGGTCTCCACAGCTTTATGCAATTGAGGAACAAAAATGTTTCAATGATTTTTTTTTTTTTAATAGATTTGTCATTTCATTAAATGGCCAACAAATTTGAGAAAGGTGTGATAATAATTTATGGATAAAATATTCATCAAGTTGCCCCTTAAATTAGGAAAAAATGTTAGTCGAGTACCTGGTATTTATAGTCCAAGTCTAAGACTATATATAGTCTATATCTACTACTAAGTCTAGTAGTATATGTATATCTAGTAGTCTATCTAGTACTATAGTCTACTAAGTCTGGAGCCTTTGGAATTCATATTTTTTGAGATATCTTTCCAATAAGCCCCTCAAAATAGGCAACCTCTTTAGCCAAGTACCGGGTATATTCTATCTTTTCTGTCCTACAAGTCCGCTGAAATGGTAAAAACTTCATCCAAGTACCGGGTATTTATATTCTTGAGTTTTAAACCCTTTGAAGGACTATTTTTCCCCATTTCGATCCAACAAGCCTCTTCGAATAGGCAACATTTTAAGCCAAGTACCGGGTATGTATAATCTATAGCCTTTGAACTTATTTTTTTCTACCATTTCTGCCCAAAAAGGCCATAGAATTAGGCAACCTCTTTAGCTTAGTCCAGGGTATTTTATAGTTTTAGGTATTAAACTTTATAAATTAACTATTTTTTGACATTTCTTTCCAATAAATCCTTAAAAATACTCAAAAAATTCACCCAAGTACCGGGTATTTATAATCCATAGCCTTTGAAATTATTTTTTTCTACCATTTTCGCCCAAGAAGCCCCTAGAAATAGGCCACACTTTCAACCCATAGTACCCATTTAATTATATTCTTGAGTTTTAAAATTAAAATTAATTTTTTTTACCTTTCTTGAACCTTTTGAAATATTATTCTGTATATTTTTCCTCATATAGGTACCTAAAACAGGCAAAAATGTTAGCCAAGTACCCGGTTAGCCAAGCCCCTAGAAGTAAGCAACATCTTCAGCTTAGTACCAGTTATTTATATTCCTTTGAAATGATTATTTTTTTACCTTTCTTGAACCTTTTGAAATATTATGCTCTATGTTTTCCCTCCTACCTGCCCCTAAAACAGTCAAAAATGTTGGCCAAGTAGCGGGTATCTATAGCCTCAACCCTGAAGATCCTAAAAGTTACAGCATCCTACTCCTATTATGGCCAAGTTATAATGACCAAGCTGTGATAGGGGCCTAATCAATCACCAATAAACAAATAAATGAAAAATGCGGCCTTTGATAAGAAGAAGCAACAGCAAACAGGTAGAGGAGGAGGAGATAAACAGTGGAGCACAAAAGGTGGAAAAGAAAGAGAGAAGGCGGGGAGGAAGTCGCTCAGTATTGGGGCATTCAAAGTTTTCACTTTTATTTTTGGGGCACGGAAATGGTTGCGTTCGAGGTTCCGCCCTGCCGCCGAAATATTTTACGAAATACTTTTTCCCCTCTATGGCTTCCCCCCCCCCCCCCCCTCAGAGTTGCACCTCTTTTTCCCCCCGGTGTGTGTGTGTGTGTGTGTTGGTGGAGTGACGCAAACGAGGCTGAAACAATCCGAATTGGGTCATAAAACACCAAAAGTGGTCGCCGGAAAAAAAAGGCGACTGCGATTAAGTGGCGGCATCCCATGATCATCATCATTATAATCATTATAGACATCATGATCATGTCAAGATAACACTAGCTTACAATGCTTTTTTTTTCTAAGGGGGGGTACTTATTTAAAACTTTTTAAATATGTATTTTTAAATAGAGATTTTTTTAAGGGGCTTGAATTAATAATTTTTATAAAAAGAGATATCCTTTTAAAGAAGAAAAATATAATAAAGGGGGGGAGTACTTAAAAAATAGTTTTAAAAAATAAAGATTTGAAATAATCATTTTTTGAATAATATTTTTAAATACAATATCCTTTATAAGAAAAAAAGGACATCTCTTAATACTATTTTTTATTAATATTTTTAATATTATATTTTTTTTTAATGTCTTTCCAACGTTCCACATTTATGTCCACATTGGATAACTGGAAAATGGGAGCGCACGTTGCTTGCCTGATAAAGTTTTCAATCTATAGAGCGAATACCACTACTTTTATGAAATATATGTACATATGTACATACATACATATGTATATACCACATACATATAAGCATAAATCATTTTTCACAATGTCTTGTCGTTGTTTGATTGATGTTGTTGTCTTTGCTTTTTATTATTTTTTTTCTGTTTTTGTTGTTTGTCGGGTGTGTGCGAGTGCAGCTTTATCGGTTCGAGTTACAAGTGCGTGAGTTGAAGACAGAAACCGAGTGGAAACGCCACGGATGGGGTCACTACCTCTTGCCGCTTGTGACATCATTTCGGAAGTTGGGAAAACAGTTGCTTGAAAGTTAGCGGTCATAAACGTGAAGTTCACGTCAGACATGAGAATAAAGAAATAAAAAAGATAATATTTTTAATTAAATATCTCTCTAAGGATTTCTTCAAGTGTAGTTTCTACCGAATAGCATACTTTTTCGCCCACACGCCCATTATTAGGACACGTGCTTTATCACACACACATCGTTGTCCCGTTATCCCTTAACAATAACCAAAACACCCCATAACAATAACAATTATCGGCCAGCTGCCAATTTTTTCGACCAAGTCCCCAGCTGTGTGTGTGTGTGCATGTCTGGACGTGTGCATTCCTGTTATTTAATTGAGCGCTCTCCCTCTAAAATGCCCGTTATGCTTCCTCTTTGCAGATGTCACTGACGAAAAAGGATCCATCGCTGAGAGTCGCCGCCTCGGATCCGCATCTCGTTTCTCTGGGCGGAGGACGTCTGAGCACCGCCGTTACAATTCACTATATCCACATAGGTGAGTCGATAGGTGGGAGATGATAGTCGTGACACGACTTTACAAGGATATAAAAAAAAAAAATAATTAAATAATGAAAAAATAATAATTAAATATTTAACCAATAATAATATATAAAATAATAATTTAAATATATATTTTTTTTTACCTGTTACCTTTTTACACTCCCATCTCTATTTATTCACGCACCGTTACATGTCCCTCCCTTCTGTTGTCTCGCATCTTCCGCTTGTCTCTCTTCCGCGCACGCGTGCGTGTCATTTATGTTTTGGTTGCCGGTGCGGCCACGCGTGCGCTCTCTGCCCTCCTCTCCCTCGCTCTCTCGCTACGCCCGGACAAGGTCATTTGTAAAGCGAAAAGCAAAGTACCCCGAAATCGGTAACAACGACAAACAACAACAAGTACACTAAGCAACACACACTACCCAACAAACAAAAAAAAAAAAAAAAATAAGAAACAGTCTTTCGAAAGACAACGCACAAAAGACAACAAAACGAGGCAAACGGCGATAAGCTGATTTCAGGGGCTTTTTTTAGTCGGTCTACTATGGAATAAAAAGTGTTGAAAATATGCAAATAATAAATATTATATTAAAAAATAATAAATTAAAAGTTATAATATTTTAAACAATTTTAGGAAAGAATTAACATACAAAGTGAGACTTAATTTATAATCAAAAATGTGTTTAAAAGTTACTGTTTTGAATATTTTTAAAAATTAAATTTTAAGTCCCTCTTAACTTAAGTTAAAAAAAAAGAAACTATTAAACTACAAACTACAAACAGTATAAATAATTAAAAAATAGACTAAGTCCCACTGTACCCAAAATTTCCAAAAAAAAAAGTCTTAGAAGAGAGGGAGAGATGACACAGAGAATAAGATAAGGAATAAGGTTGAGATGACGAAATATTCCAACCTCAAACCACAAATTTTTTAATCAGAACCTTTTAAGTAATTGCTTCTGTTTGGATTCCCATTTCCCATCTAGGTGACACGACAATCGGATCGGCGCCCAGTTGCAGCATCTCTCTAAATGGAAGCGGCGTGCGTCCGCTCCACTGCACTATTTACAGGTAATTTTGGTTTTAAAAAGTGGATTAGTTATTGGATTTTTTACAAACAAGCAAAAACACGTGTTCTTATTAAAAAAAAAACATAAAAAATTTAAAATAATTGAAAACAAGAATGGAAAGCTAACTTCGGGCGGAGCCGAAGTTGATATACCCTTGCAGATATGTGGCAGCTTATATTATTAGATATATATCGGATCTTATATAGTCGGCCGATCCTTAAGAAACTCGGCAGATGAAATTAGTATGCCGAAAGTAGAATCCATAGCAAGTCCCAGTCTTCTAACTTAAAAAACAACAGAGATATGGCATTTCCGATCAATCAGTTATATGGCAGCTATAGGATATAGTCGGCCGATCCTTATGATATTTGGCAGATCGAATAAGTCTACCAAAAGAGGAATCCATAGCAAGTCCCATCCTTCTAACTTTAAAAACAACAGAGATATGGCATTTCCGATCAATCAGTTATATGGCAGCTATAGGATATAGTCGGCCGATCCTTATGATATTTGGCAGATCGAATAAGTCTGCTAAAAGAGGAGTCCACAGCAAGTCCCATCTTTCTAACTTGAAAAACAACGAAGTTATGGCATTTCCGATCAATCAGTTATATGGCAGCTATAGGATATAGTTGACCGATCCCGGCCGTTCCGACTTATATACTGCCTGCAAAGGAAAGAAGGATGTGTGCAAAGTTTGAAGTCGATAGCTTTAAAACTGAGAGACTAGTTTGCGTAGAAACAGACAGACAGACGGACAGACGGACAGACGGACAGACGGACAGACTGACAGACGGACAGACGGACAGACTGACAGACTGACAGACGGACATGCTTATATCGACTCAGGAGGTGATCCTGATCAAGAATATATATACTTTATAGGGTCGGAGATGTCTCCTTCACTGCGTTGCACACTTTTGACCAAAATTATAATACCCTCTGCAAGGGTATAAAAAGTACATTTGGCGGACAAGCGGACAGACGGACAACTAGCTTTCAAGACTTATCGATAACTTCCTAAACATTTCTCTTAAAAATTTAAATTAAAATCTAAAATTATTTAAAAAAAAAATTAAAATATTTCGCAGGAGTGACGCCAACGAGGTGACTTTGGTGCCCGAAAAGGACAGCCGGCTGCTAATCGACGGATCTCCCATTCTGGAGGAGACGAAGCTCAGCCAGGGGGCGATGATTACGATTGGGAACTCCAACTATCTGAGATTCAACAATCCGGACGAGGCGCAGATGATGCGATCGGCGATGGGCTCCAACGAGAGGATATCGATGCCCCAGATCGACTTTACGCAGTCGGCGCGTCAGGCCCACGACCTAAGTCAGTCTTTGGAGCTGGAGTCCTTCTACGAGAGCATCATAAATCCGATGAACAACTCCTCGGCCTACGAGCTGGAGTGCCCCAAGGTGTTCACCTCTGACCTGGTCACCGTCAGCATGCCCGCCAAAGATGTCCTCGGCCAGAAGTACGCCAGCTTCGCCCGCAATCTCGCCGAGAACCATCGCAACGAGAAGCAACTGAACAACCAGTACGCCAAGGGAGTGGGCAGCAATGGTGGCTACTGGAATGTGCCAAGCAACGCCGCCATTTACAAGGAGCATCAGCTCCAGCAGCAGCACCAGCAACAGAATCAGCCACCAAGTCAGCCGGACTTGCTGACGAAGGTCAACAACGATCGCTACGACCGGTATCCCAAGACGGGTGGTCTCCAGATCTACTCCATGAACAGTGTCAACAGCGAGATCAACAATGGCCCCGTTTCCGGCAACAACTCGGTCAATGGAGGCGGCCCCGAGCTGGAGGACATGCTGAAGATCTGCACGGAGTACGCGGACAGGAACAACTCCATCAATCCCCCCCACAACACATCCAGTACTTCCAGCATTACCTCCTCCCCGATCGTCCAGAATCGGATCAAGACGAACGGCTCCCTGCCGCGGGACAAGAACAAGTCACCGTTTCCGCAGCAGGGCGCCGGATCGGGAGCTGGCAGCACCGCCAACCTGGCCATGCTGAGCAGCTCCTCCGGCTACGAGAATGTCCGACTCCTGGGACCCAATCGCGTCGAGATCAACGGCCAGCTACACGTCCCAGCTGCGGCCGGCGGCGGAGGTTCCGGCCTCAATGGCAACGCTATGGCTCCGAGTCCGGCGGTTCGAGCTAGTCACGAGAATCTGGTTAACAATGGTGGCTCCACTACCGGACCAGGGCCAGGGCCAGGATCGGGACCCGGCCCAGGACCGGGTGGGAAGTATGTGCCACAAAGTCCGAGGACGAAAATCCGGACCAACTGCATGTCTCCGAAGAAGGACGTGTCCTTCGGCAATGCCTTCGCGCTGGCCATCAGTTCCCTGCCGCAGGCATCCACGGCCGTGGTTTCCGCTCCATTTCCGATGGTGAAGCCACCGCTGGCGCCCAAGCCGCCGGCCCCCAACCAGCAGAGGGACTACGAGCAGCTGTTCAAGTCGTTTGAGAGGAAGCAGCAGCAGCTGGACCGCCTGGTGCCGCCCAAGCGGAGCAACAAGAACATCAACAATCTCACCCTGAACCTGCAGCCCCAAGAGGTGCAGACGCAGTCGCCAAAGATGAGCCGGAAGCCGGCACCGGCGCCCCGGAGCATCCACCTGGAGCAGCGCCAGCGTCGGGAGCTGATGCAGCGGCGGAAGCAGCTCAAGAAGGAGCTGGCGGAGCTGCCTCCCTCGGCGGGTATCGACACCCTAGAGGTAGGTCCTTGAGTTCCACATCCGTCTTCCTTATTCATATTTTTTTTTTAATTCCAGTTGGAACTGGGGGAGCAGCCCTTGCCCGCCACTGCCTCTCCGCGGCTGCAGCTCCAGGCCTTGCAGAACAAGATCCGGCGACTGGAGGCCCAGAGGAACGCCACGCGGGTGATGGAGGAGAACCAGCAGGCCAAGCTGAAGCAGTCCATTGAAATGAAGCAGGATCAGCTGAAGAAGTAAGTGTCGGTCTGCCTCAAGGATGTAACTGAACTCACTCCAAATCCCTTCCAGGTTGCGGGCCATGTTGAAGCAGAAACCGAACAACGCCTGCCTGAAGGAGGAGCTGCAGCTGGTGTCCGAGTCCCTGGAGAGCGATAGAAAGACTTTCGAGGATCTGGAGTTCCAGTACTTTGAGGAGGAATCCGAACACCATGCCAGCCACGAGGAACTGAAGCGCCAGGAGCAGCGCTTGTCCCTCGAAGCCGAACTGGCGGCTCTGCGCATTCAAATCGGTCCCGACGAGGAGGAGTCCACGCCGCCCAACTCCCCGGCCTCCAATCACGGCGGCAGTGTCAGCGGCAGCAGCAATCTGGTCAACGGCGTGATGTCCCAGTCCCTGTTCGGATCCGCGGAGCTGCTCTGCCCGAAGCGGAACCAGGAGGATCTGATGTCGAAGAGCGTGAACGAGAACATGTTCTACAACCACAAGATCGAGGCCACCACCAGCACACCCAAGCGCCTGCCCCTCCAGCTCTACGAGGATGTGAACGGCGGCAGCTGCGAGCAGATCAGCTTCAACCTCTCGCTCCAGAGCGATCGGTTCGAGGTGAATCCGCTGGAGCGCCGGGTACCGTCGCAGGACGACATCGATCGCAGCTGCAAGGTGGCCAACGACGCCCCCATCTCGGCCAGCCAGGGCGCCAGCACCAAGATCTTCGACAGCATCAAGGAGATCGAGAAGAATCGCAAGCTTCTACTGGCACAGCAGGGTAGGAGAGCGGTTGCTAGCGCACCCGGATCAGCCAGATAACTAATTATGATTGCTCGCCACAGGTCATCAGGTCATCGAGCACGAGCGCCAAAAGATCTACGACCTGAAGAAGAAGAGCCACGACGAGGCTCGCACCCAGTACTTGCTCTCCACCCAACAGCAGCTATCGATGGGCCAATCAATGGAACAGTTGGAGGCGAACGCCAAGTGAGTTGACCCCCATTGCTCCTCCCCCTTGCCCGCCGAGGCTAATTGAAAGTGGGTCCCCCTCGCCCCCCCGGAGCGAGTTAATTAGCAGAACAGGCTGCTGGAAAACACTTGCAGTTCGAGTGCAGCTTACACTAGACAGCAAAAGATGTTTCTTTTTGGCTAATAAGTTTTTTTTTTAAAGGGCTTTTTTTTATTTATTTAAATATAAGAAGAGAGTGTTTTTTAGAAGAGTTTTTGTTTTTAAATGCGTTTTTTTTTAGAAGTTAAATGTTTTTTTAGAAGAGTTATAGTTTTAAAATGATTTTTTTTTATTTATTTTTTAACTTTTAAAGCAATTATTAAATAGAGTTACTTTATTTTACTAAAATTCTTATTACTTTATTTATTTTAAGCCTAGAAAAGTGTTTCTAAGATGAGTTTTTGTTTTTTAAATGTTTTTTTTATTTATTTTTTCACTTTTAAATCAATTATTTAATAAACTATATTAAAAATCGTATTACTTTATATATTTTAAGCCTAGAAGAGTGTTTCAAAGATGATTTTTTGTTTTTAAATGTTAATATTTTTATTTTCTTTAGCTTTTTAAAGCCATTACTTTAGTTTATTTACAATTCTTATTCCTTAATAAGAATATATTATATATTTAAAGTCTAGAAAAGTGTTTTAAGCCTATTTACATAATTTATTAACCCCTATTGCCCCACTAAGTCTTGTTTTAAAGCCTTTTGAAATCATTTTTATTGAAAGGCTTAACTATTAATAGTTTTTCAAGGCAGTTATGGCTTATAGTTTCTATTTAATATGTTATTATGTCATATCTATTACCAATTAATTTGTTTTTTTTATTTGTGTTATTAGTTTATTAGACATGAGTAATCTTTTTTCATTTTTTTCCATTTTTAATCTATTTTATTGATGATTAATTAATAATTTTTGCTTTGATGTCATTAAAGAGATAAGAAATAGACTGCTATGAGTGGGGGTTCGATCTTGTAATTTTATTTACTATTTATTTTTTTTTTTTTTATAATTAGTGATTATATTTTACTATTAAAAAATACCATTTCGCTCTAAATGAATAATATTATATAATATAAATAAACCAAAAGTAGCTTAACCCCCTAATGCAATATCTCCTAGCTTGTCCCTTAACTTTTGTTGTCTAGTGTAAGGTTGGGATGCCTTTTGGCTTGCTCATTGAACTCGCGCCTGTACAATTAATCAAACTTTGTTGCTAATAGCCAAACAATGTGTGGCCCAAAGCCACTAGCCCCTCACTCCCCCTATCCCCCTTTATGGCCCCCTCGCCTTGGGCAACTCCACCCTCTTGAGAACCGGTTGTCGAATTACTTTGAAATTTGAATTGAAAACCTAAACGATAAAAAATAAACAAACACGACAGTCGCGACAACTTAAAGTTATACATTTCTTATATATTTTTTATTTTTTATTTTCAATAATAATTGCATTTAATTTTTGCATTTTTTGTTAGTCTTTCTTGTAGAGCCTCTTTTTTTTGCCTTCAACCATTACTGATAAGCTTATCAGCTGATTGTATAGTGTACATATGTACACATGTGTGTGTGTCTGCAGGCATATATGTGTATATAGACAGTCTTGAGTGTGTGCCAACTGTTGCTTCGGATTCGTCGGATTCGGAACTGTTTTGTGCATCCAACCGGACGGAGCGGAGTCCGCCCGCTTAGTCAGTTTTCAGTTTTCAGTTTTCAGTCGGAATTCGAGCGTAAAAGCAGTCGGTTTCGGAATCGGCTGTGGAATATAGCCTAGGGAATAGGGCCCTACAGTTCCACCCGGTGGAGTGAGTCATGATCAGTAATAATGTATCGAATCAACGCTATGATTCCCTGCTGGTAAAGAGTGCTTTTTTTTTTTTCGTCAAGAAAGTTCTATGGAAAACAATGACATTGGTGCCTTGAAAGAGATTTTGAGAACCACCTGAGGATTACTAAATAGTTTTTAACTTAATCATCACCAAAGTAAACACTAACTGAAGTGATAACAATGTTTATTTAATTTTAAAAGCTGATTAAAAATATTTAACAATTTATAGTGAAGTTTTTGAAAAGAAAATGAGTTTTTACTTCATTTTCATAAAATAAATAAAGTTTAGTGGATAATCATAGGCATATTTTTGGAAATAAAAGATATATAATAATAATTAATATTTGTTTGTTAAAAAAACTATTAAAAAAAATATTAATTAGTGTTTTGTTTATAAAAAAAATATATAACATAAAAAAGATACTTCTTAAGATACTAGATTTATCTGAAACCCCTTTTAAAACTATTTAAATATTTCCTCAAACTCGGGTTGTTGAGGCCTTAAATGATATATATTTTAAATATTTTAAACATTTATATTATATTTATTTGATGACAGTATTTTTTTTTATTGGAAAAAGCCATTATTGATGTCTATTTTAATGAAATTTTCGCAGCGGCGGCAAAGATGCGAAATTATTTGAGAAGGCCGAGATGCAGAAGCTCAACAAGGCAGATGACACAACAGAGGAAGATGCGAAGAAGGCAGGCGGCGATAAGGAGAATAATGTGCAAAACAGAAAGTCAACAGGCAGCAGTCCAACAACAACAGCCACTGAAGCGACACCTCAGCAGGTAAATACACTCGAAAAAAAATTAAGTTTTAATTAAACTTTAAAAGTTTAGTGGAAAAAAAACTATATATATTATATTTTTTTAAGAACTACTATTTAATAATTTCTAATTTTTTCTCACAGTGCATTAGAGAAATCCAAACCAATGAGAAATAAACTAAAAGTCTTGACCCCGAAAACAAAAACAAAAACAAAAGCTGATGACCTAGGCCAAACAAACGGAAAGCTTTTCCAAATGATTTGTTTTTGTGGAAATGTTGTTTTTCCGGTGCTTCCGCGAAAAGAAAACGCATTCACTGACCCTACCACCCACCCACCCAAGTCGTATTTTCCGTTTCCGTTCGAAATCATAAACAAGTGTAATGTTTTTATTTTTTTTGAGGAGGTAGTCGAATTTATAATTCCACAGAACTTTGATTAATGAATCAATAATTTCCTGAAAAGTTGATGTCTGCACTTGCAGTGGCAATAATCCGGTGCTGATGGAGCCAAACAGTGCCAGCGATAAGGCAATGTGTGCATTGTTTTCGGGGTTTATATTTGTTCGATAACAAAGGCCCCGTAAAGGGGTTGAGTGGTTGAGTGGTTGAGTGTTACCTGAAATGGCAACTGATAATGTCTGCCACACTGATGCTCGACAGAGTTTAGTTTAGTTGCCTTGAGGAACAGCCTTGATTGGAATTCGTGTGTGGGGGAGTGGCCAGGTGAAAGATAACTCCTTAGATTATTTCCTAATCATTTTAATTTGTGTTAAATTGTTTGCGATTTGTGTTTAATTTATGAATGGAATTTGTATACATTTTTCTGGTATTTCTATTCATTATGAAGTCTTTTAGTTGGTTCACCCCCTTATTTTCTTAAGATCAAGATCATTTAAATACCAAAGAGAAGAAAGAGCTAAAAGCTTAAATAAATTAAGAGTTTTATGTCGAGTGCCAAGATAAATATTCGAAGTGACAAATTCTTAAGAGATGCAGGCACTTGAAAAAATTAATGACTTAAACAAGAAATTCTTCAAAAAAAAATACTCTTAATATTTAGTTGGAAGATTCTTTAATTGGTTTAATTAATTTATATATTTTTTTATGATTTCATTAATTAATTTGGCGAGTGTAGAGCTAGAGCTCTTATCCATTCAATGGGCTTTCTGATGACGATCAAATCTATCGCCAGCTCGTTAGTCACGAGTTGTTGGCCGCCTCCTCGGCTCGGCCTTTTGTTAGCTGGTTTATTTTGGCCAATGTTTATTTTAAAAGACCACCCCACCACCACCCCCTCTTTGGCAACTTGCGTGTGCTCTCAATAGCCGATCCGATTCTATATGGACTACACTTTATTAATAAGTTTAATATTTGTTGTGCTTGCTGTACAATGGTTTACAAATTTTAAAAAATTAAACAAAAAATATTAAGGACTTAAAACATATAATAATAATAATATTTATTATAGATTGTAGACTCTGATACCCGGTACTTTGCTCTCTTTATCTTTTTTTTATGGAAAATATTTATTAAAAATATCTATAATTAAAGAGCTAATATTTTGAAGCCTTTCCCATTGTTCTTCAGCCAATGTTTGCTTTATTTTTGGTAAATTCCTGTTTTGCTCTTCGCCAAGTTACGCGTTACGTCTACTCCGCATTTTGGGGGGGGGCTAGTATTTACGTTTTAGCTCGATTTTTGGCATATTTGTTTACACATTCAGCAGCTATTTGGGCAAAAAGACTGGCCGTTATCTTCCCTCGTCCGATGGCCACACATTATGGTGGATAATTGCCATCATCTCGATCTCGGACTGGATCCTCCCGGTCTGTTTGGCTGGGGGGTTCCTCTTCTTCTATTTTCCCCCTCATTTGCTTGCCTGCTGGACAATGTTCATGTTCGCCTCATTTCGCAGAGCAAGTAGCTCGTCGTCGGTGGCTATAGGAATCGGTCGCGGATCGGAATAGGAATTCTGAATTCTGAATCGTAATCATCGACAGTGCCGCTCGAGAAATAGCTTAGTTAGCTGCTCGTTTCCACTGGAAACACAAGTGATTTACAAAGAATAAAAAATAAGAATCTATTTTTTATCATCTGGTTTAAAAAATTCCCAAAAAACAATGTCCGTTTGGATGACTTATGTGCAGCATCGACGCACGGATGCAAATGCACGTCAGAGAATGGAGTCTTACTACTTAGTGAGTGGATTGGCTTGGAAATAAATACTAAAAACTATATATTAATTATGGTTTTTGTTCAAAAAAAGATATTTAAACTTTAAAGTGTGAAAAAAAGTAATTAATTTCTTAAAATCTTATTTTTTTTGCAGCAACGTCATTCGCAACCGGAACTGGAGCACCATGCCCTTGCCCTGGGCCTGAGTGCCAATGGTGGTGGCAGCCAGATGGTGACCCGTAGTCCCCGACCCCTTTCGGAGGCCAACAACTGCGATGCTGCCATCGAGGCGCCCAAGTTCAGCAACGGATTGGACTCGTCGACGGAGAACAAGAGAGCCAGCACCAATAGCAACTCACAGGATACCGCCTCGGCGGGAAGTGGAAGTGGGAATAGCGGCAGTGGCGGCAGCACAGCCAGCACCGACAGGAAACGCGTTCTTCCCAAGCACCAGCGACCACTCACCCGCTACCTTCCCATCTTCTCCCCGGATCTGAACCTGAGGCATCACATCGAGACGGCCGGCCACCAGATCGACCTCTGTCCTCATGTCTTTGTCGATGCCCACAGCTGTCGGGGGTACGTCTCTACTTTCAGTCTCTTTTTGTAAACAAGATTTTAATTATTTGATTTTTTGCAGTTACCTTCACAAGTTGGGAGCCACCTTTCATACTTGGTCGCGACGCTGGTTTGTTTTGGATCGTCAGAGGAGTGCTTTGATATACTACTCCGACAAGTCCGAGAGGAAGCCCAGAGGTGGTGCCTATTTCGCGGTGAGTTTAGGGTTCTGCTTCTTAAAATGATGGAACTTGTTGAGAAATATGTGAGTTAGCATCCCACAAGTACCGGGTATGCATGTTTTCAATAATAATTATCACAATGAACCATCATTTTAAGAGTTAGAATCTGCATTTTTCTATGAAATATACTTTAACTAATTCATTTTCCTTTACAGACCATCGACGAGGTCTATCTAGATCACCTGAATGCCTCTAAGAGCGGCCGGCCGCACTGCACATTCATTGTGAAGACGAAAAAGCGAAGCTACAACCTGCAGGCGGCCTCCGATTCAGCGGCGCGCATTTGGATCGATGCCATAATCACGGGGGCCCAGGGCAACCTGGACTACTAACAGAAAGGATCCTTCCGTAAAAGGATTCGCACACTTCTGCCCAGTGTACAGTCTCAGCATTAAATTGAAATATAAACTAAAACTTTAGAAACGTAAGCGAGGAGGAGGAGGATAAGGAAAAGAAATTTGCTCAAAACCGCATCCTGCATGCTGCATCCTTTTACTTTCATTTGGCGAACTAACGAAATCCGAGATTTCAGTACTGGACCAAAGTCGAAAATGTATTTTTTTTTATTAAATAGACCTATAATGTACATGTAGCGCCTAATGCTTTTTACTTTATGATAAATTAGTTAAGTCCTATTTTTCTATCGCTAATTTTAGAAATCTAAAGTGTACATCATGGAGAGCCCAACGCTACTAACACAGCCACATCAAAGCCTAATCATACGAATAACTATATATATTAATATATATACTTACGATAACGTATTTGTCTATAAAGTCTAGACTAAATGCCTGTATACAGTTTTTATAACCATTTGACCATTGTACTTTTGAAGTTTCATTGTGAATTTACCAATTAACTTAACATATATACACTTATTATATTTGATATGAAATATATACCATATATTTTGATAAATGTATAATTCGGAGGAACGATCGGAGGACACGAGCGTGCCCAACTACTAAGCCCAAGACTAAAAACTGAAGTTTCAACCATTTGCTCAGGCAACTGAAAAGGATAATCAAAAGCAAAAGCGTGAGAGAACATCAACTAATAAGGAACAATAACTATGAATGTGTAACAAGTATAAATAGTTAATAAAAATCATTTGTTTTTTATAGATAATATGTACGAGCTTTCTTATTTTAGAGTTTATTGATTTTTGTCGTAAATGGTATAATAATTATAGTATTTTAATTATTTAAATAGGTGAGGTTATAGTTTTTCCATCTGTTAATGGATTGCCAGATTCATGGTCTATATATCTTACTACCAAAAAATTGTATTGGCCAAACTTAAACGGAAAAACAGTTTTTGGCAAAAAACTCAATTTTTGATACTTTTGAAAACAAATATCTCTGCCATTTCTCAACCGATTTAAAAAATAAATACCATTTATCAATCAGCATTTAAATATCCTTTAATCTGCCTCAACAGATCTGAAAAATTTAACAAAAAAATTTTGATCCAATTTTCGAAAATTTGGAAAGGGTAACCATCACTATTTTTTTCAAAAATGGACCCAAATTTTGTTTGATTTATTTGCCAATATTTTGATGCAGATTGAAGGATATTGAGTCCCTGATTCCAAAATGGTATTCCGTTTCCAAATCGGTTGAGAAATGACCAAGATATGTGCTTCTGAAAGTGTGGAATTTCAAACATGGCCAAAACGGCAACTTCAAAAGGCCATAACTTGGCCAATACTCGAGCGATCAAGAAATTTTATACATCCCTGCTCTTATCCCTTCAAGGACTATCGATTCCCATCAAAATCTGAAAACAAGAATTTTGACCCATTTTTCGCAAGTTTTATAATTCGCAACTGGTTCTGGCGCGGGAAAAGTATAAATAGAGGGTCGCTGCGGAGAAATTATTTTTTTCGATCTTTAGTATCTTGGCCATTTATGGTCCGATTTGGACGAGTGATGTCTTAAACGACTCCTAGAAACCTAATTCAGCGATTGATGCAAAAAAATTGTACAATTTTCTTGAAAAAAAATTATCGATTGATTTTTTGATTTTTTTTTGCATCAATCGCTTAGGTCGGTCCTTAGGAGTCGTTTAAGACATCACTCATGGAAATCCAACGGTAAATGGCTGAGTTGTTAAGTTTTTTGAAAGGGGATCCCGGCGCAGCGACGTTCTATTTATACTTTTCCGAGGCTTGAACAGGTTGGGAATTATAAAATTGGGTATTGCAAAATTTTCTCTTAACTCGTTTTTTTGCCCCTCCTTGGCTATTTATTATACTTTTTCAATTAATTTTGCTTTTTCCGTGCAGAAACATTATTTTCCCCGATTTTCAATAAAACAAAGTTTAGAAAAATGTAATTTTTTTTTGGATAATTATATATTTTTAAAGTAAATGTTATTCAAATACATTTGGCTGGAGTCTAGTCTTGAAGACCTTCTATATCTATTAGATATTATCTATTAATTAAACAGTTGATTATAAACAGTAACTTGTAGTTATGGTAAGATTTATTCCACCTGTCAAAGGATAACAAACAAAGCCATCATGTCAGACCACACATTTAATTTCATTATTTGGAATCAAATATAATTTTGGATTATCGGATGCTACCAGCGAGTCGTCGGCCAGGTGAGGAAATGCCAGTCAACCTCCACCATTCGGCAGATCCAGTGTGTCATCTACTTAATATAATAACTATTAAATCTCTTTGCCGATTGCTCAACGATATACATTATCCGACATATACCGAAAGAATCAAGGAACGGAATGTTTACGAATTTAGATAGTGCCTCAAACGATGGGTGTGTTTTTTTGGGTATAAGCAAATGATGCGGTGGGGGATGGATACCATTCACTTGGACTACAGACAAGGTAGCAGCCGTGGCTCGGCCCCCGGGACCGACTTCTTTGTTTACAAACAATATCGATGTAAATTCATCTATAAAACTACAAAAGCGTATTCAAAATATCTCAGTGAGCTACGTCTAGTCTATAAATCTAAGGAGCAGCACTAAACTTAACGCAGAGGTAGATACGTTTCACGATTCACAGCTCACGGGTGGTGGTTTTGAGTTCTCAAGTTCTGATTGCTTATACCATCTAATAGATCTTTTTTTTGGTCTATTCTTTTTTTTTTCTATTCTAAATGGCGCTGACATCGATCCCTACGGACAACCCTAGTTGTCAATTCTCCGACGTTTGGGTGCCGGCTGCATTCCCAGTTCCGCATCACTGTATCGATCCAAGTAGGTGTGCAGCCATCGGGAGAACTTATTCATGTAGGGATCGATAAGAGCTATCACATTAAAAGTGGTAATGGCTGGCGGTGGGATTGGCATGTCCCCTGTCCCTAATATCTTCGTCATAACGTGCTCACAGTGTAAAATGGCCACACAGACATCCGTTTCCACGACCTCCAGACGCAACGCCAACTTGGCAATCGATTCAGACAGTTGTTTCAACACAACGTACGTTTTGGAGGAGAAGCAGGCTGCCAAGAAAGAGAGATGGATGAACATCATCAATTAGAAAGAGAACACCATCCTACTCACATGGCCTGTCCTTCCTGGAAACGACGTAGTACTTCTGTAACAAATTCTGGGCACGACCTGTGAAACTAGCTTGACGTTGATATAGAACGTGGAGCAACAGGCGCATATCCTCATCCGGTATACACATATCTTTGGACTTCTTTGATCTATTCTGGCTGCTTCTTTCCAGCATGTTGTTCCACATGCTCTCGCTCATCTGGTCGCCCATATAGATTGGGAAGCCGAAGAGGCTGCAAGGCGAAAAATAAATATTAATAAACATATTAGAGACTACTTAAGAGCTCCAACTTACGGACAAAGTTTGGCCAAGAACGCGTTCTGATTGGTTGCGTTCTCCGGCAGCCAGTGCGTCCAGATGGCCGCGTCGAGGAATTGCAGCGTTTGAGTTTGCGGCGCCGGCACCATTCCATTCTCAATGCACTTCTCCAGGTACGCCTGGTTCGCCCTCGACTGACGATTCCAGTCGCCCACGTAGAAGACACCCTGCTGGGCCATCATCAGGGGACTGGGAGTGCTCCAGTTGCTGCGCTGCGGCAGTGCGTGGAACGTCGCCTGCATATCTTGATCGCCAGAGGCCACATACCTGGGGGCCAGTTTCCCGATGCCGCTCATGAGTTGGTGGCACTGGAACGAGTCCGTTGCGAGGACGCACAGGGACACCGGTGGACGCAGCTCACCCGGCTCGATGGAAATGATGCTGGCGAGGAGGATCATCTTGAGGTAGGCGAAGCAGTCCATTGGCACACAGTCCTTGCTGAGCTGGGCGCACAGGGTGTAGATGAACGAGTAGTCGGAATGGTGAATAGTGATCAGATGGTAGAGTTTCCCGACGCTGGTCGGGATGCAGTTGAAGTCCGGCCTGGGATAGTTCCCATAGACGGAATAGTTCGCTTCCGGAGACCGGAAGATGTCGAATTGCGCCGGATCTCTAGTTCCGCCTGGGCCGCCTTCCCCGGCGTCTAGATCGACGGGATCGCCGTCCTCCGGGTATAAAACCCGAAAACGCGGCACCGCCGCCGCCACCTCCACCACCTCCGCATCCTCCCCCGCCGAAGCTCCGTAGCGTCCCTCCCGGCGGCCTGCCGATCCCCATTGGCGGGAGCCCATGGAGAACTGGGTATCCTCTCGGTCCATATCCAATAAGGGCTGGTTGAACATGATGTCCCGGTTGGTAGCTCGCCATCCGGACTGGTCGCCCCGCTCCTCCGTAGAACTGAGCGTACGGGGCATGGATGCCTCCGGTCCGGTAATAGTGGAGGGCGCCATGCTGAGGTTGTGGGTGAATGGCGGTGTTCTGATGGTATTGATGGTACCGATGGTACTGCTGGTAGTATTGTTCGGGTGGCGGCGCCCGCCGGTAGAAGAATCCGTACGTTGGGTGCCCACACCAGTGCAGGGGAGGCTGGCAAGCCGAAAATCCGACTGGCGGGCGTTTCTGATTTGGTTCTCAAGCTCGGACGCCGACGAGTTGGTGCTCCAGGATTCCCTCGACCGCGGATGAAAGTAGATTACTTGTGGCGGCTGAGGTCCCGTCCACACGTTAACGGAGGGCGGCGGCATCATCGGGTACTGCTGGTGTATGGCCGGTGGATTCGATGCTAGGCTGAGAGGCGCCACCGGCTCGGGATAAACGATCGGCGAGCGCGGCACATGGTAATGTGGCGGCATACCCGGCACAGTATAGTAGCAGTTTGGATCGGAACACGGCGGGGGCAGCAAGGCGCTGCTCGGAATCCGTCCCACAGGACGTCTTATCCTAGGCTCCTCTCCTTCAGTAGGTTCTTGGGAGGCTTGGACCGGGCCATCTGGAGCAACTGGTGCCTGTTGAGCAACTGGGCCATCTGGAGCAACTGGTGCCTGTTGCACAACTGGTGCTTGAGGAGCAATCGCTGCCTGTGGAGCTAATGGCGCTTGAGGAACAACTGGTGCATGTTGAGGAACTGGTCCATGAGGAGCACTTGGCGCATATTGAACAACTGCTGCCTGTGGCGCAGATGGAGCTGGGGCTGGTTCAAGGGGTGGCCCTGGACTAAATTGAGGCTCTGGCTCCTCTGGCTGTGCCACTACCTGCTCCTCGCTGGCTCTGTTTCCTTGTCCCTGCAAGGCTATCAAGGATTCAACCTTCAGACTGCGCAAGTATCGCTGACGACGACGTCGTTGCTGTAAATAATTCCAAAAGAAACAGATTATTAATCATTCAACCCTTCCCTGCCGGAAACTACTTACAGAAATTCTGGAACTGGGCACATGTTCCTCTTCCTGCTGCTGCTGGGGCTCGGGCTGCTGCTGGGGCTCAGGCTGCTGCTGGGGCTCGGGCTGCTGCTGATTCGGTCGACCCCTCGGAGTAAACGCTTGGGCATTCGTATTCAGGGCACTTTGTTCCGCAACCTCAGGGGCGCTTCCCGGCTGTGGCTGCTCCGCATGGTGCTGTTGGCGCTCCACTTGCTGTTGTACTGCTTGCCGCTGCTGTTGCCGTTGCTGCTGTTGCCTTTGCTGCTGCTGCTCCTCCCGTTGCTGCTGTTGTTGATGCTGTTGCTCCCTTTGCTGCTGCTGTTGCCTTTGCTGCTGCTGCTCCCGCTGCTGACGTAGCTGCTGCTGCTCCCTTTGTTGCTGCCGTTGCTGCTGCTGCTGCCGCTGTTGCTGCTCCGCCTGCTGTTTTTGCTGCAACTTAAGGTTAGATTGCTGCTTCTGCCAATCACGCTGCACCTGGTGCTGCAGCAACTCCTTCTGCAGCTTCTGCTCCTGCATCTGTTGCTGCTGCAACCGCTTCTTTTGCAGTTCGCGCTGCAACTGCTGCTCCTTCAGCTCATCCTGCAACTGCTGTTGACGCAACGGATGGTATTGTTGCTCGCCGAGTGCCTGATCCGCTTGTGGTTGTGGTTGCAGTTGAGTGTGAGACTGCGTTTGTTGCAGCACAGGCGTGTATCCAAGCACTTGCGTGTAGGGATGTTCTGGGGATGAAGGCACAGACTGTTGCTGGGGCAGATTGGGATAGGATTGCCGTTGCTGCTGTTGATTCCGAGACTCCTGAGGGAGCAGCTGAAGCTCACACTGCTGAGGGAGCAGTTGAAGTTGACACGGCTGAGGGAGCTGTTGATGCTGAGCCTGCTGCGGGAGCTGTTGATGATGAGACTGCTGAGGGATCACTTGATGCTGCGGAAGCTGGTGATGCTGAGATTGCTGAGGGAGCTGTTGATGCTGCGGGAGCTGTTGATGCTGATACTGCAGAGGGAGCTGTTGATGCTGAGCCTGCTGCGGGAGCTGGTGATGCTGAGATTGCTGAGGGAGCTGTTGATGCTGCGGGAGCTGTTGATCCTGAGCCTGCTGCGGAAGCTGGTGATGCTGAGACTCCAGAGGGAGCTGTTGATGCTGATACTGCAGAGGGAGCTGTTGATGCTGAGCCTGCTGCGGATGCTGGTGATGCTGAGACTCCAGAGGGAGCTGTTGATGCTGAGCCTGCTGCGGGAGCTGGTGATGCTGAGATTGCTGAGGGAGCTGTTGATGCTGCGGGAGCTGTTGATGCTGAGACTGCTGAGGGAGCAGTTGAGCTTGAGTCGGTCGTTGGTGCATCTGAGTCTGCGACTGCTGGACGTCATAAGGCGATGCATATTGCTGCTGTGAATATGTGGTTGACTGCAGTTGCTCCCGCGACTGCCGCTGAGGCAGTTGATGCGGAGATTGACGTGGCTGCAGTTGCTCTTCAGACTGCTGTTGCTGCAGTTGAGGAGGTGGACGTGACTGCAGCTGATGCTCCAACGAACGTGATTGATTCTGCGATGGCATCTGCTGCTCCTGAAGACGAATCTGCGACTGTTGAGGCGACCGCGGTGGCGTTCGAACCCACGACTGACGAGGCGTAGGCGTATTCTGGCGAGGAACCGAAGGCAATTGCGGAGATCGAAGCAAAGCGGCGTAAAGCGGCTGCTTAGGTTGCCACGGATCCGGCACAGATGGCTGATGCTGCTGCTGCTGCTGCGGCGTGCGCAGATGCTGAGGCGTCGGCTTGAAGATCTGCTGCGATTGATGAGTATTCTTAGGCGGCGATTGTGGTGGCTGAGCTCGATTCTGCTGGGAGGACCGCCCTTGCTGCTGGCTCTGCTGTCGCTGTGGTGGCTGACGAGCTTGAGGAGGAGATGGACGTTGCTGTGGCCGCTGCCACTCTTGCTTAGGCGATTGCGGTGAGCGCTGCTGGCTCTGTGGCGGAGCCTGAACCCTGGACTTAAGCTGCCTCTGCTGCTGCTGCTGATGTGGTGGAGAACGCGGCTGCTGGTTTCTCCCAGAGTTGGAGGTGGCCGACTGGACTTCCGGCGACTGTTGCGCAAACTCCTGGCTCATCGTCGCCCTTCGCTGAACCCGGCCTGCACGACGCTTGCGGGACCTGGCTATTATAAAGCCCTGATCTTCGTCGTCCTGAGAGGGCGGAATCTCGCCGTTTTCCGTCTCCACATCACCGCCACCATCGCGTCCCTGAACCGCGTGAACCTCCCGCGATTCCTCTTTGGGTCTCGGATTCGGCAATCTGCGTCTCGGCGAGTTGGGAACGACACCAGGAGTCTTCTCAGCCTGCTGCTGGACGTTGGGTCTGGCCAGAATGAATTTCTTGGCGACAGGAGATGAGCCTGCGGCTTGTCTCTCGGTGGTGTTCTCTGCTGACGGCAGTACCGATTCTGGCAAAAAGTTGCCCAGCACTGGAGGATCGATAATCCGGCCGCGACGGCCACGCAAGCGTGCAGCATTCTGCGATGTAGACGGTCCGGAATCTGGCTCCGAAGCAACAACCGAAGGAGCCGCTCCTCTCGAACGTTTAATGCGCTTTCCCAGATCGGGATACTGCTCGGTATCCAGACAGAACTGCCTCTTAGCGGCAGTCTTGGGCTGACTCTTGGTCTCGGGGGAACGCCAGACATTGGCAGCCTGCGCCTTGGGCTGCGCTGACATCTTCGGAGAAGCCTCTACTACGCGCGACCGGACCATCTCACACTCGTCCGAGGTCATGGACGACACCACAGGCGTCACATCGCTCTCCTCGTTGTTGTCATTCGGGGGTGTGGTGCTAGAGGAAGTAAAAAATTAATTAAAGGATTCTCTGAGGAGCTCCATCGCTTACCCAATGGAGGTGTTACGATCCGACGGAAAGTTTGTATTCAATTGTAAGTTGCTCTGGGATCCGGGCTGTGACTGATCTGAGGCTTCCTCTCCGCGCAGGAAGACGTTTAGGAGGACGGCGCCGCGACGGCGACGGGGGGCGGGACTTGGCCTTTAGTTGCTTCTTAGATGGCATGCTTCTATCTGGTAAGTGCTGGCTGAGCCGGCGAAGTATCCTGTTATCAGGTAGCTGGCGCCCAACTTTAAATCGCAGTCGTGGGTGTGGGCTGCAATCCACAACATTTCTTAATATTTTTTATTCAAAAAATGGAAAAAGCTTACCTCTTAGGCGTACAAGCTTGGAGCGGTGTAGGCAACCGGTTGTCGTGGGTGTCTGGATCGCTGGGCCGGGAAGGATGGCCAGGAGGTGGTACTGTTCAGTTACGCGCAACTTTTGATATTCACTCATGGGCCGCGAGCAGCCGGAACACAACGGAGCTGTGAAGCAGAGGGTCTGGGATTAGAATTCGGATTATATTTATGAGAAAGAATCATAATTTTGTGGTTGGGTTAAAGTCAAATCATAAAGTAATAAGGTAGTGGTAGTCTGTGTCACCTTACCATCCGTGGAGCTGGTCTGTATGGCATTTCGCATACAGCCGCTGCCGCAGTACCAAATCGATTGCAGGCTAAAATTCAGAATATTTGAAACAATTAAGCTCGATTATAGTCAGGTGGCCCTGGGCTAGGGTGGCATGCGGAGTAAGTATGATAGTGGCTATGGAGGAGGTTAGTCTTCGAGTTCTAAGTGATTTTTAGGACAAATGGATGCTCAGGCAGAGCGACAGAGGATGAAGCAGACACCAGAGTTAATAGATGGAACTAGTGATTGAAACAAAACTAAAGAAAGTGGCTCCTAGCTTACACCAGGTTCTCCGGTGGCGTGTGGGCCGACAGGATGCCCTGCACCTGGGTCAGTCCGAGCCGCAGGCAGTTATCCCGCGGCTCGAACTGCAGGCCCGGGGTGTAGGGCAGCCCCACCAGCCGCCAGTGTGCGTGCAGCTGGGATATATCGATGGGCTTCAGCCCGGCGGTCTTCAGGTGGTCCCTGACCAGTCCGTAAACGGTGTACTTGACAGCTTCGGCGAACTGCAGCGGCTCCTCGACGACCAGTTCGAGCAGTTTGGGCGACTGCCGGAGCAGATCCCGGTAGACAAAGTCCAGACGCACCTGGACAGGTGCCAGCAGGTCCTCGGGACGACGATGGCTCCTGTAGTTCTCCACAAACTTGCCAGCAGAGCCCTCGATCAGCTTCAGTAGCTGCGTCGCCCGGCAATACTTCTCCACCAGCTTCTGCTCGTGGAATCTGAATGGTTTGTTGTACTTTATGTAGTGTGTGTGTAGGGGATGTGTGTGTGTGTGTATATATATTGGAAGCCCAATAATAAATTTTTATAAAAAATAATATTACTTACTTCTTAGTGGCAAAACGTTGAAATAATTGTAAATATATCTTGGAAAACGCGTAGGATTATTAAAAAATTTGACTTAAGAGAACTCGCGGGAGCAAAAAGTTCTTTTTGAATTTATTCCAATATTAATAAAATATAATTGTAAGTGGAAAACTATACGACACGAAAAATACGAAAAATATACGACTAGTAAGGAAGGCTGTTAACTTGTTTCTGAGCCAGAACCCCAACACGACTTGACACAAATGAAAAATAATAGTCATGGCCTATGCGATTGACTTTTTTTTCCAAAAGTTTTTTTTTTTTTTTTTTCTTAATTTAAATTCAATGAAGAAGAAATCGTTTCTTTCAGTGTAGAGTGCGAAAACAGTAGGCCACTACAAATGCCGTTGCTTTGCCGGCGAAAGCACTCCAAAGAGGAGACGCAAAAATTTTGTTGCCTCTCCTGCGGATGAAAATTTTTTCACCCGGCGGCGCTTGCTTATAAGACGGCAATGCGTAAATGTTTTTTGCAAAAACGTATTTAGAATAGTTTAATCATGAATTGAAAACCGTTTTTCTTGCTTGGGCTGGCAGGTTGTTCTTGTTGGGGAATGCAGAAAGATGGCGGAAAAAAATAATTCAAAAAACGTTGTCTCATCATCGCATGCGCAGCCGGCGAAAATGCGATATTGGCGATATTGCGATATTCATTTCGAATAATATATAAAGCACTTAATATTTTAATACTAGCTTTTATATAAAAAAAAGTACTTACTGGCTATTTGAGGGACTAGCGTTTTCGGCTTCGGTGCTCGCTGAAAGTTCCAATAAATTTGAGGAATCTCCAGTGAACATTTTATTTCGACCAGAACCGAAAGCTAAACACCAATCTAATACACCAACACAATTCTCCACAACAGCTCCGGGAACTCCAAGAACACTTGACCAAATGCAATGACGAAAAGTTGTAAAGTGAAATGCTTTTTGAAAGATGTGCCCTCACTAGAGGTGGAATAGTTTCGATGACTTTAAATAGTTTTATCGGGAATAGTTCACTTTCCAGTGAAACGGTTAACATAAACGGTTAACAAACGTCCACATTACACACTAACTTTGTTAAATAAAATATTAAACAGAAAATTAAAGGTAATATAGAAGAATTTATCCTATCAGCTAGCTCATCAATGTAACAACAATTTTTTAATAATATAAAAATTCTTTTTCAATATTTTTAAATTTGTAAAAGTTTTTTTAAGTTTAAATATACGAATAATTTAAATTTACCAATTATAATAAAACTTAAAGACTTTATTAATTTGTTGATAGCTGTTAATACCTTTAACCATTCAAAAATAAGCAAGTTTTCCATTGTTAAAAAGTTTAACCGATTCATAATCGGTTAGTTTTTAAGAAGAGTATAGTGGCCCGATTCTAGTTGTTTCAATATACAAATTGTATTAGCAATAAAAACATAGTTCTTTTAAAAAAAATAATGCTATTTAAGCGACAAAAATGTTCCAAACTCTTTCCATTAATTCTATTTTATTAATAGAAGTAAATCTATATTTAAATTTTTAAAAACTAGCTTAGATATATTTCAATATATCCATCTCTTTCTTTTTCATAGAAACCTCAAAATCCCTACTTTATAAGAACTTCCATAATGCCATAGAATCATTAGAAAGAAAGCTAACTTTTCTATAAAAAATAACTTTACAAAACCATGGAATCATTATCTATGGACAGTACATTTTATTCAGCATTAAAAACTAAACAAAAAAAAAAAGATTGTTTCACACTTGTTTATTGTTTGGATTTTTCATGTTGTTTATTTTAAATTTAGTGCAACGCCTTGCAGCGAGCACGCGTTATTTGTATAAAAAAAAACAGACACATAGTATGTTTTTGCTGGTTGATGCTTTCGAAGTCTCCTTAACGGTTGGACTTGGCCACACGCTCCAACTCGTCCTTCTTCTTGATGGCGTAGGAGTTGGAAGATCCCTGCAAAATATAACAAAAAATCAGTAAAACTATTCCGTAATCACAAAAACTTAAATATAAATATTTGTAAAGCTTTAAAGCCTAGTGTTCTTTTACGTTTCTCGTGTGCATTGAACAGGAGTGTGTTACAAGCACAAGGATAATAAAAAATGGAGATTACTCTGGTCCAAAAGCGAGACTACATAAATAAGCCATGATGCAGAATTAGATTGGACCTCGATAGTACTATTTAGATGCTAATTCAAAGTGTTCTTTTACGTTTCTCGTGTGCTGGGGCCTGGCAAGTGTCCCTAGCACAAGGATAATAAAGGATTTTGAGGTTCGATCTGGTCCAAAAGCGAGACTACATAAATAAACCATGATGCAGAATTAGATTGGACCTCGATAGTACTATTTAGATGCTAATTCAAAGTGTTCTTTTACGTTTCTCGTGTGCTGGGGTCTGGCAAGTGTCCCTAGCACAAGGATAATAAAGGATTTTCAGGTTCGATCTGGTCCAAAAGCGAGACTACATAAATAAACCATGATGCAGAATTAGACTGGACCCAAACAAAAGACCTATTGTAACACTAAATTACAGGCAACGAGCGGACGGAAGCCCACTGCCTCTTTAAATTCCAGTGCCGAACGAGTTCTCGATCTGGTCTACAAGCGAGGCCAGGCATTTTCGGTATTACAATGCCAGGCATTAGAGTAGACCACAAAAACCATTGCTATTTCCATCCATGGACTATCGACTATCAATTCACCTTGGCAGCGTTGATCAGCTCATCAGCCAGGCACTCGGCGATGGTCTTGATGTTCCTGAAGGCAGCCTCGCGAGCTCCAGTGCACAGCAGCCAGATGGCCTGAAAGAAATACGCCAAGTTAGTATTTTTGAAGGTAAAACTATACATAAGCAGGAAACAGATAAACTTTAAATGTCTCTTCAGTTCATACGCCAAATGTCGGCTAAGTTACACATTGTGACGCTACGGATAAGATAGAATTTCGATCTGGCCAAGTGTTATAAGCAAGCAGTCTCTAATCGAACCACAAGCCATTGCTACCGGCCATCTATTCCATTGCTAATCGTCTCCGGAAACCCACCTGGTTGACGCGACGCAAGGGCGACACATCCACAGCCTGACGACGGACGGTACCAGCACGTCCAATACGGGTAGAGTCCTCACGAGGTCCCGAGTTGATGATAGCACTGACCAGGATCTAAAAGTTAAAATAAAACTGATTAGTACCGGGTATCCATAGCAAACATACTATATCTTATTGAATATGAAAGTGTTGTTTTAATTTCCAGGAGAACAAGAAGTGGTTTGATATCTTCAGGATCAAGGATAGTTAAAACAGTTCAATCTTAGTCCATCCCGTAGGAAAAATGCCTACCAACGACAGGGTTTCATCGTCTGGCATTGTCAGTGGACTGAAAATGGATCTCTCAGGGGCTCTACTTATAAAATATGTCTTATATTGTTGATTTAGACTTTATTAAGGTTCGCATTTTTGAGGCAATGCCCTTAAGAGGAATAGTCAACCATGGGGTTCTGTTTAGTCCAATTGAATACCACAACGCTGTGGGGATCAACGCTGCAGTTTTAGTTTTGGACGGATCATCGATCATCAATGGGTCCTATACGCTAATGTAGTCTTAAGTTCCAGGAGAGCGGAAAGGTTGGTTTCTTTGAGCACTAGGATATTAACACGAGTTCCTATGAGTCCCTTATATAAGCCGAGTTTAGCAAGGAAATGCGATAAACTGCCATCGATTTAGGACTACTTGGAAGTACTTTCAGAAGGTATTGTTGCTTTTTGACTTTATTAAGGTTGCACTTTCAAGACGATGCCCTTAAGAGGAATAGTATATCATGGGGTTCGTTTTGGTCCAATTGAATACCACAATGCTGTAAGAATCAACACTGCAGTTTTAGTTTTGGACGGATTCTATGCATTTTCTTCGATCTGTATTGATTTTTGATGTATTTTCAATTTCCAGGAATGCGGGAAGCGGCTTTCTCTTCAAGCACTAGGATAATATTGAATATTTCATTCAATTTCAGTCCATTTCGATGTATGCTTGGCCAGTATGAGTTATAAACCATCCAGCATTGAGGTGGACTAACTTAAACAGTGTCCTGATGATTTCTAAAGAATTCTTTTGTAGCTTCAATTTCCAGGAATGCGGGAAGCGGCTTTCTTCTTCAAGCACTAGGATAATATTGAATCTGTGACTCACTATTAGTCCATTTAAAAGGATGCTTAGAGAGTAAAACACATAAACTAACTAGCATTGAGGTGGACTAACAAGTTTAAAGACATATTTCTTATATTAAGCTGTGGCTTTAGTTTCCATGAGAGCAAGAAGAGGCTGTATCTTCGAGCACAAGGATAATATTAAAGCCCTTTTTCAATCTGCGCTCCCATTCTACCCATGACCGAGTGGCATTAGTTCTGCGGCCACAGTTTAGCATGAGACGCTCTAAAACGAAATAATAAAAATGAATTAACTATTTCTGGGGGATGTATGTACCTGGAGAGGGTTCTCGCCGGTGAGCAGATGGATGATCTCGAACGAGTGCTTGACGATGCGGCAGGCCATCAGCTTCTTGCCGTTGTTGCGTCCCTTCATCATCAGGGAGCAGGTCAGGCGCTCCACAATGGGGCACTGGGCCTTGCGGAAACGCTTGGCGGCATAACGGCCGGCGGAGTGGGGAAGGTAGCGAGCGAACTTCTCCTTAACCGAAATGTAATCCTGCAGCGAAATATCGTTGACGGTCACATCGTCGCAAGACCAACGGCCGAACAGCTTGATCTCGGGCAACTCAGTGGTGGCCACCACATTCGTCTCCAGGATGGTCTCAGCAGCCTCGGTTTCCAGAGGTGCTGGCTCCTCGAAGTTCTCCACCACGTTTTCAGCAACTTCGGCCATGCTGAAAATGAAAAAAAGTAACAAAAAAAAAAATGGTTACAACTTAAGGAATTTATTTTGTAATAAAGTGTGCCTTGGCGCCTCGTGTTATTTTTTTTGTTGAAAATATTTACAAATAATAGAAACACCACAAAAACGTGGTAAAAAACAAGGTGGTATTAGATGAAAATTAAAAAAAAAATTAAATTAAATATAGAATTTTCTGTCTTCTAAACCCTTTCATGAAATCACGTTTTTAAAAGAAAAAAAAAATAATCATAAATATATAACACACACACATGCTTCACATACACTCTCACGCGTTATTGTTGATTTCCGACCAGTGGGGAGTCTCAAATAACTTTCAGAGGCAATCCTTCGAAAAAATAGTAAGCCATCGTTCAGTTTTATCCAAAAGTGATTTAAAAATCATAGTTTTCAATGAGCGGCAAAAAAAAATACAAAAAAAAAGTAAAACCAACACGTGTGACGCACACACACAGCCGTACGGCCGCAGACACACACAAACAAAAAGCCGACCGTTTTTAACCTCATTATCGAGGAACTGCAAAAATTGCAGGTTTTCCATAGTTGCTGTTGAAAATGCACAAAACCCTTAATATCCACACTTGGCCGAGACTTTAAGTGACCATTTAATAGTACTTTGGTGCTGTTGCACTTAGTTAAACGGCGAAATTTTCTTACTTTTTCACAGAAGCAATCGAGATACGATGTCAGCGCAAAGGCAAACGCCTGAAAAAGAACATGTTACGGCAGTGTGGGACAACGCCACAGATGCACGTTTCCGCTTAGGCACGCACGGTTGCATTCCGTCACCAGGGCTGGCGTACTTTTGAGCTATCGATAACTACACAATATACGATTGTTCGTTTTATTTGGATTTGTCTTTATGTTATAAATATTTGGTGGAACTTGTAATTATTGGGACTAGTAGAAGAATATTTATATTTATAGAATGATTTTATATATACACTACTTTATTATAATTGAAGAAATATATTGTTGTAATATCGATAGTTTACCGGTTCAGGGTATTATCTTTTTGGTATTTTTCAATCGATGGCCGAAGAAACAACAATCGCAAAACGAAACTATCGATTGGACTAGCCAAATCCACCCAGCCGGAGTGCCATCACTATCAGGCAACAACAACACCATGATTGTTGTTCAAAACCACCGCAAATATTTTGTGTCCCCGAGTTAATAATCAAGCGGTCGCAAAATGACAACTGACGAGAGCATTATGGAGGAGATGCTGGGTAAGCGATGCGATAATGCAACTATGGCGCATACAAAGAGTCTAATTGTTTGCACTTGCACACTTCTTCTTGCTTCTTCCTGATTCGCCTGCAGACCGAGCAACAAATCCGGCAAAAGAAAGGGTTGACGAGTTGGGCGTTCAGATGTTCTGTATTGTGGTCAAGAGCAATGCCCAGATGGTGCACAAGGCCCAGGAAATGATTGTGGCCAAGGTCCGATCCGCCAACATAACGGAGGCGACTCGAGCAATATCGGTTAGTGACATTTTTCCGACTCGATTCTCACGCCCAGCAACGGCCCAGCAAATGGGGCCGCCCCATCCTCTCCCCCACACTCACACACTGGCAACAGTCGGCCGTAAAGTTGGCCTAAAGCAGTAACACATACTCAGGCAGCCGCACTTGTGTGGCTGCGGCCGATTCGCAAATGTTATCAATTTTCATATTAAAGTAGATATGTACTCGTAGAGCCCCAAGCAAAAGGGGCTAGTATTATGTGAGCGGATTGGTAATATTTCCTGAGTATTAGGCTTAAAAGTCTCTTCCACCAATGAGCTATTGAAGGCTAAAGTTTTTGAAAGCGATCACTTGTTTGTTTTTCTGATATTTGTAAAGATTTCAATTAAGTTTTAAAAGTTATTCATTGTAAAAATGTAGTTATTAAGGCTCTAGCTCAACTGACTTGCATACTTTCTATTTTAAATGAGTATTTATTTCGTTAAATGAATCACTGTTTCAGTTTCAAACACAGATGTTTGTGTGATTCATAAATGAAAAATAAATACTAAAATAATAAGATAAAAACAATTAATATACCTCATTTTATAGCTACTGGAGGAGTGCATGACCCAGTGCGGCGACGACTTCCAGGACGAGGCGGCCAAGTTCCGGTTTCTGAACGAACTGATCCGACTGGTGTCGCGGAAATACAAGGGCGCGGAGACTCCGCACGAGGTGAAGCAGCGGATCATGGAGTGCCTGCTGCTGTGGACGACGGAGTTTCCGCAGCGCCAGAAGATCCGGGATGCTTACGAGATGCTGCGCAAGGAGGGCGACATCGAGCACGGCCAGACCGAGGCGGCGGTGGCCAAACGGGAGAGCGTCCTTGGCACCATTGACGAGGCGATGTTCGCCAAGCTGATCAAGAGCAACAATCCGGAGAACTTCAAGCGGGCGAATCTCCTGCTGCAGTACCGAATGGCGCAGGAGGCGCGTCGCAACGATTTATTGGCCCAGCACCGATTGGTGCTCAGCGAAGTCCAGGAGACGATGGCGTTGCTCAACCAAATGCTGGACACCTACGATCCCACTAATCAGGACGTTGCCGAGACACTGCACGAGCTGTACACGAACTGCAAGAAGCACAAGCCCATCTTCCATCATCTGCCCCAGTTGCTGGACGATTCCGATGCCCAGCTAGTAGGTGGGTCTGGTTTTCATCCCAAAATATCGCCATTCTATACATATTTTGCATTTAATCACTTCTAGCGGACACATTGGATGCCAATGGTGCTCTACTGGCCACCATGCAGCGCTATAAGAATCTGGTGCCCTCGCCCACTCGAACTGCAAATCCTGCTTCGGCCACAAGTGCTTCCACATCCGCTACAAAGTCCACATCAACATCACCACCCACAGCGACTGCATCCGGCTCTGTAACCAACAATGCCCTGCTGCTCAACGAGCTCCTCGGGGATTTACTCATTAGCGGGAGTGGCAGCGAGAAGAGTGGAGCCAGTCCCGCACCAGCACCCAGTGCAGCCGCTGCTCCGAATACTGCCAGCAGTAATTCCACGTCGGGCAATCCGTTGGCCGACTTGAACGACATCTTCAGCAGTGCCTTGGCCGAAAGTGAGGCAGTGAAAAAGAACCAACCATTCCAGAACGCCAGCACTCTCCTCGAGCCGCAAATTCTTAGTCCCAGCGTCGTGCCGGACTCCCTGGCCAACGGCGGCTCTGGGGATTCGGCCAAAAAGCCAGGAACAGCCAGGAAGATGCCCCAGATCGATATGCTGAGCGAAGAGCTCTTCCAGCAGATCCTGCCCACGCAGGATCGAATGGCTAGCTTCAAGCGTGACCCCGAAAAGGTAACCCTCAATGATTTGGCTCGTGAAAGGATGCATGTGAAGCCACCATCAGAGGACAACGAAAAGGAGGCGTCAGTCGGCAAGAATTCTATTCCCACTTCCGATCCAGCGGCAGTGGATGATGTTCCTCTGCTGAGCGAAACTGTCGATAAGAAGCCGGTCGTCAAGGCTGTGGAGAAGGTACCTGTGTCGCCGCCTGTCAAGCCTCTCAGCGAGATCCAGGTGGACCTGGACAGCATCCAGGCCACGGGAGAGCAGCGCATCGTTCTCAATGACGACGACATGCAGCTCAGTCTGAACTTTACCAGCGACCGGCCCGGACAACGGGTCTCCGTGATTGTGATATCGGCGCAAAACAAGAGCCGCCACCCCGTCCGGGACTTCCAGTTCGAGGCGAGCGTCAAAAAAGTATGATGAATGATATATTTCCTAACATCCATTAATGGTCTGCTCTTTGCAGCCCTGCAAGGTGCGCCTGCTGCCGCCAACGGACAGCGAGATGCCTCCGCACAAGCCCTTCCGTCCGGCCACGCCCATCAACCAGGTGATGCTCCTGCTGAACCCCACAGGCAAGGCTGTGGACGTGACCTGTATTGTCGGGTACAAGCTTGGCGACGATCCCGATCCCATCAAGGAATCCATTGTAGCTCAGGGCATTGCCTACGTGGACTAATCCCCTGCTCCCGCCCATTTTCCTAAAAACCGGCTACCAAAAATTGAAAAAAAAAGTAAAAAAGATGAAGGAAAGTCAATTCCATTGCTCTTTCTGTTGCTGTTTCCCTTTTTTTTTTGCATCTAAAAGATGTAAAAATTATATTCGGAATTTCCTTTCTGTGTTGATCCTTTTTTTAAATGTTCATAACTGATTTGTATTTATGCCCATAAGGTTTTATTTAAATTGCAATTTGCATACCCACGATTTAGTCGTAATATAATAATTATGTATCAAAGGTTTATAAATTATTATTGAAAAAGTCGCTACAAAAGCCAAGCGCTCATTTTCAGAGGTAGTTGTTAGAAATTTCCATTCCTAACTTGCTGGTAAAAAGTTATTGAATTTGAATTGCGTTCCAATTGCGGTTGGTATTGGTTTCTGTTCTTTCTTTTCAGTTCTGGTTGGTGTGCTTTTCTGTCTGTCTTCTACGGTGTGCGGAATCGAAACTTTTCTCTCATTCATTTTGGTTGGAACTTCCTCTAAAAACTGCGAAAATATCCGCCAGAGCCTAAGTGCGTTTTTAAATGCCATTATCCCTTGTTGATTGTCTCACTGGCTCTTGGGCTTACTTTATAATTCCAATTATATTCCAACTTTAATAATGGGCATAAAAAAAGATCAAAAAATTGCTAAACACTGCTGGCCGTTTTTAAAAAAATATTTACAAACATTTGCTTTTCAGAAATCTATAAATTTTAACTAACATTTGAATAAGAAAATTTGCTTTTTAATATTTACAATTATTCATTGGCCCTAAAAAAATGGCAAATCGTTGTATAAAAATGGGAATAA
This sequence comes from Drosophila monieri, assembly GCA_035047585.1. Classification (NCBI taxonomy): domain Eukaryota; kingdom Metazoa; phylum Arthropoda; class Insecta; order Diptera; family Drosophilidae; genus Drosophila; species Drosophila monieri. Next base: position 3,055,362 of record JAWNPJ010000061.1, on the reverse strand, counting down.
TTTCACAATTTCAGCCTTGAACTCTTTCTTTAAAAATTGAAAGCTTAGCGAAAATAGTTTACAATCATTTAAATGCCATAACATTTTGGGATATAGAATCCCTATTTTTTGGAGTTTGAAGTTTTTGGATTATTTTACTTTAAAAATTCTAAATTCAAAGTTAAAAAAAATTGTTTTATTTAGAAATGTCAGTTTTTGCTCAAAACTAGCCTTGAAATTCTGGATCTAAAAATTTGATTAAAATCGGAATTTCATGAATAAAAATAAGGGCTTTTTGGATGCATAATTGGTTACCCTATAATGACCATAACGAGACAATCAAGCCGGGAGGACAACATAATCCTACAATTGCCTAACTCTAACTAACGAGCTACATGCTATTTGCCCACAATTTCGTCCTTGAAGGACAGGGCAGTAATGGCCTTCGTGTGCCCAGTATAGTCCCTAATGGGACTCTTTGTTTGCAGCTTCCAGAGGCGAGCCACACCGTCCGAGGAGGCGGTGAACAGCCATTTGGAGTCCGCACTGAAGGCGGCGTCCCACACCCAATAGTTTTCAATGCACAGCTCCCGCCATTTGGTGAAGTCCTCGGTCTTCCAAATGCAGGCAGTGCCATCGCCGGATGTGGTTAGCAACAGCCTGGAGTCAGGACTGAATTTACAGCGCAGGATGTAGCGACTATGGGCTGGGATTTTCTTGGTGGGCCGCAGGGTGCTCATCTTTTGATCCGGACTGCTGGTAAGTGACCAAATATAGCAATTGCCTTTGTTGTTAGCTGCCGCCAAATAGCGTCCGTCCGGAGAGATGGCCACGTCCTGTATGGAGGCATCCACCTCTGGCACAATCCGTTCGTGCTTCTCCGACTTGACGTCCCACAGAAACACACTTCCATTCTGGGATCCCATGCCGATTTCCACTTGATTCGGATGCAGGCAGGCGGCATTCACCGGCGCCTCACAATCAAAAACGCGAGAACAGTGCGGCGGGGCCGAGATCATGTCCCAGATCCTAACGTGATGATCCTCGCCGGCAGTGAACATCCAATTGCCGTCCTCCTGGAAACCCAAACGGGTCACGTTTTTCTGCACGCCATCGAAATTGATGACCGGCGCCGTGCAGTTCGATTCCAGGTCATATAAACGGATGCACTGATAACCGCAGGCCGCTAATCTTGTCTTATCCGGGGTTCTGTCCAGCGCATTTACTTGCTAAAAAATTTTTTATAAAATTCTTTTCTAAACAAGGATTCCCAAAAAAGAGAGAGAGAGCGAGCCGGAGGGCTGCTCCTCAACTTACGGAGGTTTCCACAAATCGCATCGTTTTAATACAATTACCGGTGTGTGCTTGCCACACCTTGATTGTGTGATCGTATCCGCCGGTGGCCAAGATCAGTTGGTCCCCCATATTTTCCATTCAATTATCGGCTTTGCGATTTTTCACTGTTTTTATTTGTTCGCCGCTCTTCCTCGCTTCATGGTCGTAGAGTGACCAGCTGCATGGAGGGGTTTCTGCCGCAGTGCAGGCATTTTAGCTGACTTATAGCCATTTCCAGCGGTTTCTTGTATGTGTTTAGTTATTTATTATTTTTCTAAATATTAAAATATACGGTTCTTAATGTATAACTTAGTTTTAGATTATTAAAACTTAAATATATATTTATTATTTGCTTATAATCACTCGCATACAAGGTCTTTAAATTATATTATTGTGTTTATTGTGTTAACACTTTTAAGGGATAATTAATTAAAATTGACTGTAAGCTTTAAGGAAACTTTATTTTTCATACAGCTTAGTTAACCATTTAGGAAGAACTTTAAGAAATTCTCCCAAAATAATTCTTTGTAAAAAAACAGCTAAGAATGTACCATATATTTTAGCTTTAACTTTAAATAAAATTAAAATTTACACTTTAGATAAAGGCCTTAAACATCGAATAAAGTTTATTCTTAAGAAAAATTATTTAGCATTTGGGTTTAAGGCCAATTTACTCCCCAAAAATTTTTATAATTTTTAATTATTATTTGTTATATTATATATATTTTATTATTTTAAAGTAAAAGATTAAACAATTAATAAATCTTATATCTTAACAAACCATAAAAAAAAACTAGATTTAAATTAGTTAATTAGTTAGCTCCAAAGCAGCTTATTATTTGAAAAAATCCTGTTGGAATTTATTCTCATTTTAGTAACAAGGGCTAACTCTTATACTTAAATATTTTTACAAATTATTATGAAAGAAATATGTATTATATAACTGTTCCATGACAGCTTTTAACATTTTAATTGTTTAAAAAGTGTATTTTGGTAAGAAGAACAACTCCCATTCTTTTTTAAATTTTTTTTCTTTTTTAAAAATATTCATTTTTTTTTTAACATTTGTTTAAATATTAAATTACTAATTACACTCAACCACCGCTTGGATGAAAGTAAACATTTTCCTAATCGATTGATTTCAAAATATTATTTTAGTTTCCCGCAAACACACATGAAGATTTTCTAATGGAGGAAACAGAAACAGCTCGGATGTGCTGATATCCTGCCATCCTTATTATCCTTGATATCCTTCAGAGCGGCGAAAGCAAACACAACGGCAATGCACTCCTGTTGTTCGTGTGTGTCCTTGTTGACCATAAACTCGAAAGTGGGTGCCAGTCCCACGAATGGGCTTGGGGGGTGGGGGAGGCGGAGTTCGGAGGCGTTTGAAATTAACCACAGAAAACAGGTGAGGTCGAACGCATGACCTGGTGGAGCGTTAAGCAATTTGCTTCTCAGGGAACGCCTAAGCAATCGAATTAGCCGGCAAATCCTGCAATGGCCAAACAAAAGGGATCCCGATCTCTGACATTTCAAAGGTGCTGCTATAAAGGCATTTGCCACACTCGAATAAATCATTGCTTCCAAGTGGAAATTAATTAATAATTAATTGATTTGAAAATGTGAGCCTCCAGTTTACAGTTTTTTCTTATCCTTTAGTCTCCAATTCTTGTTCACTCAAAACATTGTTCTCTCTCTCCAATTGGAATTATTCCAGTTCATTACTCTCCCTCTCTCTTACTCTCTTTCTCTCTTTTTTTATGAGAGAGGGATGTATGTCAGGAAGGGCGATCCTGAGGGCGCCACCAAAAAAGGGCGTCAAAATTCAGTCCTGTGGCACTAAAAAAATACAAACTGTTGATCAAAATCTTCTAAAAACATTAATATTTCAATATTACTTAGAATTTATTCAGAAAGTCCTGTAAAAAAGTGAGTAATTGCAAGGTTTTTACGGCCCCTTGAAAAATATCCTCAATCCGGCCCTGATGTGGCAGGATCCGATCTTGCAGCGTGTAGCTAGGGGATTAACGGGACTTTTGCATGTTTCTTTTAAACTCAGCTACGCAACCGCTACAGTCAGTCCTTTTTTAGCTACGATCGGGAATAGTTTCTTTAAAAAATGAGTCCGTGAGAATGAAAACTTTTAAAGATGTGTGTTTTCTTGTGTAAGAAATGTTTTAAATGAAATGAAATGGAAATTAAGTTCAATTACGAGTCGGGAGTGAGTGGCACAAACATTTTTCGAGTGCAAAGAGCAACAGGAACAGGCGCAGTCAAATGTAATTGCCAATGGTCTGACTTCTTGACCCGACGCGTCGGTTGCCCCAACCTCCAACGCCCCCTGCTGACAACACCACCACCCCTCCGCCCCACCCCCGGCACTTTCAATAAACACATGCGAGTGCGAACGAGTTTACAGTTTCGATTACAGAGCTGCCGACCTGCCCCAACAGCTGAAAGGACACTTTACCGCCTCTTTAGCCAACTCAAGTGGCCAACAAGTCCTGTACGCAGCCCCTGCCTCAAGGGGTGGTGGGGGATCCCAAGAGGACCCGTTCAAAGCGAACCACTTGCTCTGCACAACATATGGTACGTACTACGTATTCGTTCACACACACACACACAGCTACACACACACACATGTATAAATATGTACATAAGTAGACCAATAATCCATCCTTTTTTACCGTTTCATTGGGGGCCTTAAAGAGTTACCGTTAAATATTTAATTTAAGATTTCCAAGTCTATTTTTTAGCTAATCTGGGAGTTATAGTTCGTACACTTTCTTTCTTAATCTCAAGCCAAGGATTTTAAAAGATTTTTTAATCAATTCTCCATCGATCTGATTCGAAACATAATTACAAAATATTTTTCCAATATTTTGTAAATTTTTCAAACAAGGAGGATTCCTTAGGAAGCAAAGTAAGGCCCCAAGCGGAGGCTATATCTCCAATATTCATCCGATTCCCAAGCGGAATACCTTAAAAGGTTTGTGGGTCGATTCCCCACCGATCTGCATCAAAACCTGATCACAAAATATTTTTTGAAATTTTTATCAAAATTTATGGGCAGACCCCTTCGAAAAGTGAAGGGTTGTATAGGATGGACGATATGGGACCTGGCGATGGCTATATCTCAGTCAATATACATCCGATTTACAAGCGGAGTACCTCAAAAGGTTTGTGGATCGATTCTCCTTCAATCTGCATCAAAACCTGATCACAAAATATTTTTTTTAATTTTTTAATTAAAAATGAAGGGTTCTATAGGATGGACGATATGGACACCGGAAATGGCTATTTCTTAGCCTATATATATCCGATTCTCAAGCGGAGTACCTTTAAAGGTTTATGGATCAATTTCCCGTCGATCTGAACCAAAACCTGATAACAAAATATTTTTTTCAATTTTTTCACATTTCCCTTTGGAAAAATGAAGGAATCCCTGAAGGGGCTAATATGACACATATCGGAGGCTATATCTTGGGCAATATTCATCCGATCATTGAACGGAATATCTTAAAAGTTTCGTGGATAAATTATCCATTAATCTGCATCAAAACCTGAGTACAATATATTTTTTAAATATTTTGTACATTTTTCACAAGGGAATACCCCTTGGAAATGTAAAGAATTCCATTGGACGGACATAGTGGGACCCGTCGAAGGCTATATCTCATCCAATATTCATCCGATTCTCAAAAATAATACCTTAAATGATTTGTAGATGAATTCTTCATCAATCTGCATCAAAATCTGGTAGTAAAATATTTTTTAGATTTTTTGACAAATTTTCTGTGGGGTTCTCTTCGAAAAAGCTTAAAATGCCAATATGGCCTACGGCGATGGTCATATTTCTCCCAATATGTATCCGATTCTCAAGCGGAATACCTTAAAAGATTTGTGGATCGATTCTTCACTGATCTGCATCAAAATCTTATTACAAAATATTTTTTAAAATTTTTATACATTTTTGTGGGGAAATCTCTTCAAAAAATGATGGATTTGTAGATGGATGATATGGACACGAGAGGTGGCTACATCTAAGCCAATATACATCCGATTCTCAACCCGAATAACTTAAACGATGCATCAAGATTGGATTATTACATATTTTGTTGTATTTTGTTGTATTTATATTTTGAATGCCACAGGAAGCAAAGTATTCCTCTTTGGGAAATAAATATTAAATAGCATAAATATTTATTGTGTTCAACGTTGAAAATAATAACAAACTGATGGCCATTAAGCCATTGTACATTAGCGACTGGCCCCAAAAATAAATCATATTGCGAATAAATATTTCCCCCATAATGACACTGATTACGGAAAAATAGTTGCCTGATTGAAATTCGCATTAATTAAATTACTTTACAAGCAATTGCCCATGTCGCTTCATCGAAACGCGATGAAATTCTCAACGTTAACTATTTGGAAATTAATGCAAAGTGATGGGGAAAGCACTGAGTGGGTGCTGAGGGTGGCGGAGGCGGTGGGCGGTGGGGGGTGGTTGAGGAGCAGAGGTCGTTGCAACGTGACCTGTCGAGCCGTTGACATATTGACTCATCAATTGCAGGCTAACAGCTTTGACAATAGTCGAAATGGAAATGACAATTGCCCCAAGACGAACCCACAAGCCCGCGAGCTGTCAGCGAGGTATTGGCCAGGGTTCAAAGGTCACTGAGAAAAAATTATAGAATATAAAATTAAAAAAAAATAAATATTTGTTAAGAATTAAAGTAAAAGAATGATTTATTCTTCCCATAATAATACGTTTTTTAATATTTTAATTTGCTATGTATTTTTTTCAGTGTATGTATTGTACTAACAGGATGATAATGAGTCGGAAGATGGGACTCTGAGCTGCTTTTTGAACTGGGGCGACCATAATAACAATGGCCACTCTAGCGGAAGAGGCGAAATTTTTATGTTAATGAACATCATTTTTCTCTGTTTACTTGCCCTTGTGTTAAGTGTCGCAAATAAATTCATTAAAGTGGCATTTTTCAATTTTAATGAAGCGAACCCCGCCCCCCCCCCTTACACAGCCCCCACTGCTTCAGCCACTTTCTGACTCGAAAACTGAATAAGAAATACTTTCAGAAAATGAATACAAATAATGTCCCATCATTAAATGAAGAAATATGAATTACTTTATTTTATGCATTTGTGAAAATCATTTGCGTACGATTATAGTTCCTTATCATGACCGTATTATCGCGTACAGTCGTGTACTGGCGGTGGGAAAAGTTTCACTCTGAAATTATGGCAATTATGAGGGCATTGTTAGCCCTTATCGGGAAATAAATAGTTGAGAGTTTGACACTTCCGTCGAGATGATATCGATGGTTTTGTCATTACATATCGAATTTATGAGAGTGTGAGTGATTGTCCCCCTGACTGTGTTGTTGCATTGTCCCACCGACGAACTTTTAATTGCTCGCCACTGTGCGTCCAATTAATTTTATTGTTGGATTTGTTTTCCGCTTTAATAACTTGCTAGTGGAATTGTAAGTTAACTGAAGGCACAACCTAAATAATTATTTATCGAAAATGATCGGATTTCTATCGAAAAGATCTGCAGTGACGAAAGGAATAAGCCACTACTTTGGTGCAACTACTATCTTTTAAGAACTCTTGGATTGATTCTTTGAGGCTTGATACTAATTGTAAATGCCTTTTTTTTAGGTAAATAATAATTATTTTCTAAAGCCCTCCAGTGACGAAAGCAACTTCTTCTTTCTTTTAAGAACTTTTCGGATAATTCTTAAGGCTCAATGAGCTTTGTGGCGTTTTAAGGCACATAATTTTCAAGATAAATAATACTGAATAAATATTTATCGAAAATAATCAAATTCCATCTGAAAACTATCCAGTGACGAAGGCTGTAACCCCCCACTTTGGAGAAACTACTTTCTTTTAAGAACTTCTTTGTTCTCTTGGCCTAATTCTTTTAAACTCAACAACGTAAGTTAACTGAAAGCATAGGATTTAGATTTATGATTGAAAATAATGGGATTTTATCTAAAAACTTTGCAGTGACGAACGCCTATCCCTTATACTACTTTGTTTCAAGAACATCTCTATCCTCTCATCTCGGCTTAATTCTTTAAGACCTGATGATTCTTGTGGCATTTCGGAGTAATCCTTTTTTCCGGCTGAGCAAACACGGAGGAGCCAGGCGGCGAAGGCAAAGAAATGGCCCGGCTTGTGAGTGTGTATGACAAACATTAACATATCACTTTGCTGCAGAGATAAGTTAAGACACACACACTCTCGCACATAATTCTACAGCCTGCCACGGCCCGCCCCCCTTCATCGTCGTCTTCGGCGCCCGTCTTCTGATGGACTTACCCAATTATGAAACATTAAAAATACGCGCATATAAATCGCTTCATTTTTATGCGCAATTACGCGGGGGAGACAGTAACCTTGGTAGTCCCATTCCTGGCGCTTCTGCCTCCTCCCACCCCACCCAATTATCTTGCTTATCTTGCACTCGAACGGTAGCTGCTCTTCTTCTCCCACTGTCATTCCTCCGGCTTCTGCTTTTGTCACTTGCTCTTCCTCTCCCAACTGCCTGCCACAGGACGAAGTAATGGGTTTTCCGGGGAGAGAAGGAACTATTTCCCCCAAGATAATCTCATATTTATAAATAATTTTTTTTTTGTTGCCTGTAGACCGTAGTTTTGAACAAAAATCAGTGGCATACGAGGCGTATACTTGATATTTTGTTTAATGAAAAATATGTATACGCCCTGTGGGACCAAGAACAATAATCACTTTTCTTAAAAGTGTTTTTGGGAATGTATCCATTATTAATGGTAAGAATTCCTGCACTATATCCTTCCCTAAGCATTAGATTCTCGTTTAATCTCCTTTTCTGTTCTGTGCTTTTCACGCAACTCAATTAAGTTAATTCCCGTTTGTGGAACAAAGAGAAAAAAAAGGGCCAGGGGAGTCACTCATGTACCTCGAGTCATGTATTTTTTATTTGTTTTGTATTTAAAGCGGTTTTGGGCACGTCCTGCATCCTGCCAACCACTCAACCGCGTGCACTTCTGCCAGCCGGCAAGTGTCAGGCCTAGAGCCGGCAAAAATACAGAGACCGCAAGGATACAAAAAAGGATCTACAAAAAATACTTAAATATAATAACCTTAAAAATTCAGCCAAAAAAATAAACGAAAAAGGGAGAGAGAGTGGAAAAAAGGGAGGAATCAAGTTGTGGCTATCAAACTTTCTTTGGAAGTGGGTCAATAAAAAAAGTTGATGCGTTTATACTTGTATAGAGCCTCTCTAGATATGCAGCCTGGCCCGAAGAGTGCTTTGGTTTACGCTTACCTAATGCGATTATATGTCCTTTGTCGCAACTTAGAGATGAGAATTGGAATATCTCCCCTTTAACTCCAACTACTGGCTCGTGATTAGTTTCTTGTATTATTTCTAAACTTTTGATTAAATATCTTGGCTGTTGAAAAGCAGCAAGGATAAAGGATTTCTAATTAAAATTACCATCTCTAGTCTGGAAAGTTTCTCAGCGGAGAAATGATTTTTTTCTGACCCTTCCTGGGGCAGCCCCAGGATTTTTTTATATTTCTTTTTTTTTTCTTTGTTACCACGGCGGCTCTTCCTAATGTGATTTCCATGCTACAAAAAAAAAACAGAAAAAAACAGAACAGAACAAAAAGTGAGGGATAAAATAAGAAAAGTCGACGTCAACTTTTTAGCTGATTATCCTGCCACGCTGACAGCCGACTTAGTGGCAATGCCAAGTGGCAAGTGGCGGCTACCGTCGCTGGAATCTGAACTTAATCGGTAGGACAGGCGGACAAGGCGCCATGGCCAAGACAAGACGTTAATATTATTATACGCTTTGTAAACAAATTATGAATTATGTTGGATAAATAGAAAAACTTAATAATAACTTGATTGCGGCTCCTCGGCCGCTCTAAGTTTCAGGTTGTCCTCGGCTCGTTTTCATTCCAACTTGGGGCTATGGGTTCCTAAATTGTATGGCTATGAAAAGTACGCTGAGAAAAATGTCTTCAGTTTAGGGATGAAGTTTATTTCTTAAAAATATATTTCATAGCCTATTAGCTGATTATTCCCCGGAGTTAATTATTTATTTAAGGATTATTATTTATTTATTTTTAAAAGTGTCTAGGCTGGATGGGAATGTCACGGCCCAAGCCCCCCGAGGACTAATTCAAGGTGGCTGTTAAGGTTGAATGCCCAGTTCTGGCAGACCCTGCCCTCTGGCCAATCCAGAGTCCAGAGTCCTTCGTCCTTGCGCCTCCCTCTATGTAAGTATATAAAAAAATATATATATTTGTACATTGGCGGTACGTTAATTATGTCTCGAAAATGGCCAAATTGTGCATGTTAAATACAAAATACTTACCAGACTGAGATAAATCCTTGGGGAGGGGATGGCCCTGGCCAGGATGATGCTGCAACAAATGGCCAAAAAGGAAAAGGACAGCCGAGAGGGGGCCAGAGGAAAAATAGAAACAAATTGAAAAGTTTTCCACGATATAAATTTGCATTAATTTTCGGACGCCTTCGCTCTTTCGGACGCCTTCGCGAGGCCCTCAACTGAAGTAAAAGGACATTCTATATGCATATACCATATAGCGGATATATACTCTATATATTTATGAAAAGGTATCAACATTTAGTACCCTAGAAACTTAGATGGTTTAATTTAGAAGAGAAGTATATATGTTTTTTTTATGAAATATTTTATTTTTTTAATGGACTTGATTCTTTTTTTTTAATTTGTTAAGACTTAGGTCTACCTCGAATACTTATGCTACCCTGTAAACACAGTAAAGCATAAAAATTGCTTAAATCGAAAAAGTTTTTCTCTTTTTTTTGGTTGCTGCTACCGTGGTTCTTTATTTAGATACTCTGCTGTAGAAAGTATCTATAAAATACTTAAATAATATTCACAAATTTAAACTCATATTTATGAATAAAAATATATAAACATTTTTTTAAAGCTTAAAATATTAAAAATCTAAAAAAAAGATTTAAATGACTTCTCTTCATAAGAGCCTTTCTTTAGTCGTTATTTTTTTTGGGGACTATATGTCTTTTTGGATTAGAATATGAGTGGCAAAGCAAGGTCCTGGCAGGATGTCCAATGGGATAAGGACCTGCCTGGGGTAGGGGATGTGTGGTTCGCACCTCTCTAGAAAAAATGACAACAACAACAACAGAATACAAAGGCGATAACGAAGCTGAAACTCCGAGCTTGACCGTTGAATGAGAAATCCAGGAGCCTTCTAAACCTCCTACCAACCAAAAAATCAAGAAAAAAACGGATAAAAAAAATCGGGGGCAGCTGTTGTTATCCTCCATCCTCGCGGACCTTCCCGGCGTTGTTGTTTTGTTACCTTTTTGAATATTTATGAAAAATTGAAACGTTTTAGCGCTCTGCCTGGCCACCTCTCCTGGATTTTTGTTTTGTTTTTTTTTTTGGGTATTCATTAGCCCTGTTCCTGTCTCTTTCTCCAGCTTTATATCCCCTCTCTTTCTTCCGCCATATAATCCATCTCTTTCTGTTTTTCTGGCGACTCCCTTTACATGTCCTTTATCCACCCCTCTGGCTCTGCGCCTCGTTTGCTCGCGCTTGTTAACTAATTGTATTTTTTTGTTTTGGGCTGACGGGGATCTGCGTCTGCCCACGCACAAAAATGATTTAAGTGCGCTTTCATTAATTACGTTTTAGGTGGAAAAGTACAGTGAACACTGGGTAATTGTTCCTAATTTGCATGAAGCATTTTTGTATATGGAAAAACGGTTTTTTTTTGACAATTTTGAGACAATAATTATTACATAAAGTATATAATTTATATTTAAATTTATTAATATTCTCGAAAAAAATATTTTTTAAATTCAATTTTAATATTTTGGTCGGAATATGCTAGATAATATAATATAAAGGTTTATTAACTAATCTAGACCTAACTTTTCTGGTATACAGCTTACTGTTTTCATATTTACTTCATTTAAATTCTCAAAAAAACTGTTTTTGAAATATTAATTTCCAAAATTAGCTTAAAATAGGCAGAGCTATGTATGTAATATTTAATTGAATTTAATAGCCTATGGAATGACTTTAGAAACTTTAGAACAGCTTACTACCTTGATTTTTTTTTTCAAAAAAGTATTTTTTTAAAAATTAATTTCGAAAATTAGCTTGAAATACTAAGAACTATATAATATTGATTGATTGATTAATTAAATACCTTATAACATTATAATAAAGCGATAAAAACCCATATTTATATACCTTTTATTTATATTCTCAAAAAAACATTTTTTTAAAATTTAATTTAAAAAATTCGTAATATTTGGAAATTGAAATTTTGAAAACATAATTAATAATTAATTTATAAATAGTTCATACCTCTTAAGTATGAATATTAAATCACAGATACCACTACAAAGCCTATAAAAATTGAAATTATTCTTAAGAAAGACTTAAAAAAATAAAAGCAATCTCCATAGCTAGTTACCACTGTACCCTGCGATTTGTGCGGATGCTAAAACTTTAATAGACCGAATTTCTGGATAATTAACACGCTAAGCGTATGAATGATGCATGAAAAGGGGCTGCCTTCCTTACCATTTTTCTCGAATTTTCCTCGCATTTTCCAGCTTTTCTCGGGTTGCCCAGCTTCCTGGTTTCCCCCCTGGCGGCGCTAATAATTGCCAGTGCTTAAATTTAAACTGAGATTGAGTTAGTCCAACCCTCATCAGCCTCATCAGCAGACCCCATTTTTATTGCCTGCTCTCCCATAAAATATCCTGACAGGTGTGTGCTGTTTGTTGGCCAAAAAGGGTTAATAGCGAACACCACCCGGCAGGACCCTACAGGTCCTTCTGCTGCTTTTTAGTCATGGAATTTCTTATTTTTTTTCAAGAAAAATTAAGGATTATTGGAAGTTGCTTTTTGCTTAAATAGTTTTTTAACTAAAAGTTTCAGAAGTTTAAGTTTTTTTTTTTTTTGAAATATTGGAGATTTTTTTTTTACAAATTCGAGTTTATATTTTAGTTTATTGTTTATAGTTTATATTAGAGTTCAACTTTTTAAAATAGTAGCTAAAAATGGAGATAAAATACACACAGTTTGTGTCAATGGGCTGGCTTTTGTAACTCCTGTTATCCTGTCACGTGTGGCAAGGACTTTTCGTCAACAACAAAGAAAAATAGAAAATTTCCGACGTTCAAATTTGAAGAGAAAACTTTTTTGTGTGTGCAATGGAGAAAGTGTGAAAGGAGAAAGTGACAAGTTCGGGCACTTTCCCTCTTCGGGCGCACTAATTGATCTCAACGGGCGGATTAGAAGAACCAACAAAATTGATAGGTTTAAACCGAAAACTTTGATGTATGTATGCCTGGAATAGATAAACTATAAAGTATATATGTTTAGAGTCCACATAAAAAGACTCCTTCAACCGGAGGAGGGGTGGGCGCCAAAAGTTTCTGGTGTGGAAAAGTGTTGCCTACATTCTGGGGCAGCATGTCGACGGAAGAGTCTGGCTGCCGGGCGGGAAACCCCAAGGCCTTACCAGAGACATGCACACCTGTGCCTTTGTCTGCCGAATGGGATAAGTGGGCCAAAAAGTTTCCCAAGAAAGCTCAACGCGCTCCTCCATTAAATGACTCTGTTTCTGATTATTAACTTTTGCTTTTTGAAGTGTTTACTTTCTAAGATAGTTTATAGTTTCTATCATTTTAAAAATGTCTCTTGTCTTTAAATTCACCTGATTGATTAGAACAAGTCCTTAAGCTTTTGTTTGCGTGTAATTTGGATCCTTTTCATCCTTGTTCTTGGACCGCAATCAGGCCCAGTTGAAGTGATCAGGGAGAGCGGCTGGCCGGGGTGGCTGGAAAATCGTCTGGAGCGCGCAGACAAATGACTTAATTACTTTCTCAAGTCGGTTAATTAGTTTCGGCCGAGAGTGGCCGCCAAATGAATCTGGCCAAGGGACGATGACAGAAATAGAAAGTAGAAACGGCAAAAAAATGTTTAAGAACAGCAAAGTTAAACATAAATTACAAGAAATTGAATTGCGTTTATGGGCCAACAAAAAGGAGTTGAACATTTATTGATGCTGTTAACACTATTAAGCCTCTCAGTCTCGGGCTCAGTCTAGATTTCCCTCGTTGGCTAATTTATTCGTTGTCATTAATCGCAAGGAAAACCATAAAACTTAGCCCCCGATACAGTGGGCCCCATCGGTCCACCTCTAATACCTCAAATCCCGATCGAAACTCAATTGGAATCACAATGAAATTTTATTTAAATTCAATTTGGATAATTTTGGTTTTCGCGCTTAATGTTTTTGTCTGACCAATCATGAATTATTGAGCTTATTTTCGTTGATTGTTCGATTTAATGCCCCCCCCCGCCCGATGTGTGTGTGTGAAAATTTCAATGGCTCTCCTCTGGCTGGGCCTATTGCCTGTAATTTTCCACCCATTTTCCACATTTCCCGCATTCATCCGTTCCGCATAAATTTCCATTGTTGATCCATTGTACGGAAAATCAAACAAAACAGGCAAAAACGTCCAAGAAGCGCAACAAAAAATCGAAAATTAAATAAAACTGAAATACAGTTTATACATAAATTAATGGACTATCGGTGTGGGAGTGCCATGTGCCATGGGCCACGCCCTCTTTACATCTCCAGCTCCCTTCGCACAGTTTTATGATATTTTGCTGCTGATTTTTCCCTTGTTTTCCTTCGATTGTTTTTCCGCATTAACGCTTTCCTCTGCAGCTCTCCATATAATGTAATGGACCGGAATGTGGGGTTTGATGGACTGCCGAGTGGAAAGGTGTTGCTGCGGATGGTAGTCTCTAACTTTTAATTGATTTTAAATTACATTTTGGATTTAAGAAGATGTTTTTGTTTCAAATATATAGTTTTTAAAAGATATTTCTCTGAGAGTATCGCTTCTATACTTTCTCTGAAATAATTTATCTTACTTTTAAGCTTTAAATTATATTTTATTTCCATTAACTAACTATAGAACTCTCTCTTAAAAAATCTAAAAAAAAAAAACAGTATTCCTTAGTCGATCCTGTTTCCTCAGAACCCCTTATCCTTGGCACTGCGCACTTTATGAGACTATTAAATGGCCAAGGAGCCGTGGAGTTGAGTTCAGCTCGGGGCTGAAATTAATTGCTTGCTATCTTCAAATTACTCATACGGCCCGTTGTCCCGTTCGCGCTTTTGTTCATATCCTTTAAATGAGGAGCAGCAGCTCCTGCTGGCCTCTGTCATTTACATTAACCGTTTCAGTTACAGTTTCGGCTATATAGCAACAGATACAGATAAAGCCAGAGTCCGGGTCTGGATGCTTCAGGTCCTTTTCAAGGATCCCGTCCCGAGGACGCAAGCAGTCGCCGGAAGCCAGCGCTCGTAAATTACCTGAATAATGCAAAATAACAATATTCGTCCATTGTTCGTAGCGATTTTACCTTCATGGTAGGTTCCTTTCCTCGATTTCTTTTCTTTTTCGGTGATGCGGTGATTATCCTTGCAGGTTTAAATGGAATTTTAATGATTCCAAACAGCAGGGATGCTTTTCCTTAAATAGTTTCGGAGTAAAAGTTTAAATTATTTAATTATTAATTTTAAAATGTAATATCTTTTTAAATGAACAAAAGTTTCATGTTTAGACTTGTCCCTGATTTAGTGTGACCAGTTTTGTTTCGGATCTAATAATCAAGAAATGATTTATCTAATTAATGCATTCATTTACGAGTATCCTTGTACTTCCTGCAACGCTTTGTTCCAACATCAAAGAGCCCTAACAACACGGAAACTTTCAATGCCCATAAATGAGGGCAATATATAATTATTTGTATATAAGCATATGCATATTTAAGTATGTATGTGTGTGTGTTTGAGTAAATATATTCACATACATCCCCTCCATATATATATAATATATTCGTGTCTCGATAAATGATGATGTTCATTATGGGCGGCGCGTCTTTTGCGATTTAATTAAAGCTCAATTCGGCGTAGCAGGAGGAGTAGAGGAGTAGAGGAGTATCTGAGGCAAGGTGTGAAGCGGTGGGGGCGTGCCAGGACCTCCTTCGCATGTTGGCCGACAATTTTTCAGATGCTATTTGGCACTGGAAGGAAGGTGGAAAGGAGATGGCATCATCGACATCATCGATGAATTGCCGTTGCCATTTAATAGCCTGATGGTTTCGACCGATTGCTTTCCAATCCTCCCACACTCCTTTACTTCTCTAGACTCCCCCACACACACTCACACACATACATATACATCGTAGTCCTTCCTCAGTCCGTTCCTGGCAGTGCACACGTTCCATTTTGTTGCTGCCATCGTGCACGTAATTTCCGTTTCCGTTTCAGCGAACGGCAGCCGGTGACACGCGACAGCTGTTTGCACATACTTAACACACACACACACTGACAATATAGCCGGCATTCACTACTACATGCTCACATGTACACTGGAAATAAAGTTGGGGATCATTTGAGGCATTATTACTCATTTAAAAGGCGATTTAGTGCCAATAAGTATGCTAACGTCTGTACACGTCGCTCAACGTCTGCCCAGTAGGCCGAAGGACGCTGCCGCATAATGTACGGCTGAAATCATGAAATTATTTGCATTTTTGAGTATCTTTTTTAGGTATTTTGAAGGTGAGATCAGGTACTTTAAAGAAGACAAGTAGTGTATGAAGAAAGTTAACCATTTCTTAATCAAAAATAGTTTGTAAATTTCTCTCTGTGTAAAGTGGTAGGCATACATGGCCCTGGGCTTGTTTGTATTTGTGTTACTATGCCATTGACTGCGAATCGGAGCGTGAAGGCCATTACAAGTCTGATTATATTGAATCAAGGATTCAATATTTAAAATTGCACGCACACAACTCAGTCCGCTTCGCATTCCCCTTCGTCCTTTCGCGTCCTGCGTCTCCTTCTCCCAAACGGTTCCGTTCACTGTTAACAGTTTTTGCGGCGGATATATTGTAAATGTTTGTCTGTGCGTGTCGCTTTATGAGGAATCGAGGTGGAAATGAGTCACTGGATTGGAGGAGGAGGTCGAAGGACAAAGAACGGAAAAAGGATGTTCCGGCAAGCGAAGGTGGGGCGTGGCTGGGCTGGGAGTCAAGCGGAAAGAGCAAACAGTTTTAAATTATTGTTGAGGCACAACGAAGTCAGTTTTAATAAGTTCTTGATTTTCATTCAATATTCATGACAGGATGCAGGAAGATATAAGGATGTGTTTGTAACAATTATCTAGCCTTGAGGCTTGCGTAAGGACTCTCTGCTTTTAATTAATCTGTTTTATTAAATTCCCAAATGAAATATTTAATCTAGAACCGCCATAATAATTAGCTCCTAATGGAAAAGGAGCTAAAACCTTTTTTCAAAGCTTCATTATTTTTTTTTTTGGGCTTCCTTGAACACAATAAGGATACCCGTTAGCAAGGCAACAAACGAGAATTTCCGGCACTTAATTGTTAATCTTAATCTTTGCATAAGCATGAACAAAACAATTGCCATTTAATCGCAATGAAAATGAACTTTTTCGGGGAGGAAATTTAATTACACAACCGCTTCTTGTCGCATATCCTTGTTGGCCAGAATCCTTTCCCAGCTACCCATGCAGAGGGAGGCATCGAAAGTGAAAGCGAAAGTGGGCCAACGAAAGTGCTAAGCAATAAGGATAATCCGAGAGGCTTCCCAAAACAGCTCTACAGCTTAGCGCTGCTTTTCGCAAAGTGTAATTATACATGTGTCTGTCTGTCTGACTGTCTGTGTGTGTGTGTGTGTCTGTGTGGGTTTGAGAGATTAGTGTTATTGTGTATGTAAATGTTATTTTTATTTGCACGTCAACCGCAAACTCATCCGAGGCAAATTGAAGCAGAAACAAGGCTTAACATCTTAAGACGCGCGCATTGTGGCGAGCCTCGCAAAATGATGACAACACTTGAGCCAGCCGCCCCATTTTCCACCCCAACTTTACCATTTTTCCCTTTACCTACACAGAGATACAAACTTTGATTAATTTTGAATTTAAATTTAAAAGAATTTGTTTAAAGAAAACTAATGGCTAATAGTTTATAGATATTTTGGACTATAAGTTCTTTAAAAGAGTGTCCTGTAATGATTTCAAGCTTGAGTACTGCCTCTTCATGACCTTCTTCTACACTTTTTTTTCAGTGCACTAACCGCATTTCCATTTTACTTTCGCTCACACTGTTCCATTGTTTGTTGCGCTGTAATTGTTTGTTTGTTTATTTAGCCTGCCACCTGGCAGCCTGTAGATTAGCACAAAGATTTGATGCGAACATGCTGCTGGGGAGCCAGCGGCTGGATATATAGAGAAGGATGCTGCAGAAAGGATGCCGGAGGAGACACGAAAGTGTCTAGAAATATTGCGCCAGCAAAAATAACTCACTGCAATTATATGGAAATGCTGTAACTTCCTTCCGGGCGGGTTCGAGTGTTTGCTCAACTGTTTAACTACCAGCAGAAACAAAGAGGGTTTCTTTTAATAAATCTCCATAACTAGTAGACTAAGGATATACCCTATAAAATATTTTATTTAAAAATTTCTAAATGAAAATCGGAAAAATCTAGCTCTAGAAACCAAGTCTCTGGCTAGTATTTTGGTTAGAAAAAAATTGTTTAAAATGCAGTCTCTGAAACCCCTAACTTTTCTGATTTTTAACCATATATCGTTGTCAAAAACCCTTAATTTATTTCGAAAACAATGTCCTTTTAATGCCTTTCTTACCTTTTCATAACATCACTTTAACTTGCCGCATTCATAAACCTTTTTACTTCTCATTTTTTTTCGGCAATTCCGTGTAATTGAAAAGCGTTGAGCGGCAGGGAATTCTGCAATGCCGAAGTGCTGTTTTTATGGGGGCGAGACAAAGTGATAGGGGGCGTGGCGGGGGTGCTGGAGAAAGTAGCTAAAGAGAAAGGCAGAGCAAAGCAAAGTGCGGAGTGGTGCTGAGAAAAGTTTACTTATCATGGCAATGCCGCCATATCCGCCTGGTAATCGAAATTCGTAAAAAGGGATATAGGGATATGTGCTCACACAGACACTTGATAAGCAGAATACACTGAGAAAAATATTAGCTTAAAAAAAACTAAAATTAACCCACAAGGTATGCCTTTTATAAGAAATTGGGAAGGGCGCTTCTTTGGAAAGATTTTTTAAAAATGGGGAAAACAATTTCAAAGAAATTTTTTGATGCAGATTGTTAGAGAATTAGTTTAAAATTATTTTAAGGTAAAATTTTTAATAATCGGATGTAAATTGGCAAAGTTATAGCTTCTGCCAGGGGCTTTATTTTGCTTTAATTGGATTTCTTTCTTTCCCAAAGGGGTCTTCCCAGAAAAATTGAAAAATATTCAAAAAATATATATTTTTTCATCAGGTTTTGTTGCAGATCAATAGCTAATTGATCTACTAATATTTTAAGGTTTTATCCTTTAATCGTTTAATCCCCTTAAGGATATAATATGTTTAGGCCGAAGTACAGAGGTCTTTGGAAGCCAATTTAAAGACTATTCTTGAATAGTTCTTCTTGAAAATTATTTTTGAAAATTGATACACTATTTGTTTAATCTGTTATCTGTAATCTGTAATCTATAATCTCTCTTACATATAAATAAAATCGAAATACCTTATAGGCCATTTTTGTCAGTGCACACTCAGTTGCAAGAGTGTGGAAGCGTTTAGCAGGTGTTTTTGTGGGCTCTGGTGTGAAATATTCATTTGCATCGAAGGAAATTGTTTTGGTTTCACATTTTCCATCTATGGTATGGGTGTGAGGGGGAGGGGGCTTGAGAAATTCTCAAGAAAATTGAAAATCATGGGCAATTCATGGTGCCAGAATTGGTTGAAAAATTGAATGAAAAATTCCAGCAAGCAGTCCGAAGGGGGATTGCGGAATGAGTTAATGGTTTTTGTTGGGGGAAGGAGTTGCTGCCCCATGCCGCTGGCCACAAGGCACCTGCCACGCTTTCCCCCATCCCTCAGCCACCATCCCTTCATCCCAACATAATTGGCCAATTGTCAGTGTCATTAACATGCTTGTCATTATTGGCAATGGTCTGTGGACTTTTTGCGGAATGGGTCGGCAATCTTCTGAATATTTCATCATTGCTCTCATGACAGCAACAACAAAATTTAACCACCAAATTGACAACAATAACAACAAGAACAATAACAACAATGGAATGACAACGTTAAACATCAAATATAACACACAAAAGGTGTTTAAAAATTAAATTAAAGTTAAAAGCTTACAAAATAATGAAATGAACGAAATGAGCAAAGTACTCACACAAAGTGGTTGAAAAATTGTGGGCATGATGGTTGTGGTGCTGATGATGATGGGTGGTGGTGGTTAGGGTGGTGGCACAAACAACAACAACAACAAACTGGAGCAATTACAGTAGCCACTGGGAGAAACGAACAATAACAATACCAGAGAGCAACAATAAAATCGCGGTGACAATTCAATTAAAATATTTCTGCATATATTTCCAACGCTTTCAGAAAGCCGCTTGAGTAGCTCGCCACAAAAAGCATGAAAAGCCTACAGAAAAGTGGTGGGTGGGTGGGTAGGTGGTGTGGTGTGGTAACATTTTCCGGTGGGGTCTGCCACGCTTTTCCTAACGGTAAAGGAGTTAAAGCGAGACAAAGAATCAAGCCACAGGGAGGAAGTAAATGATTGAATGGCAATTGCATTTGTTCGGATTTTGGCCATTCGATGTGTTTTTTGGGTCATTTGTGTGGGAAAGAGTTCAGGAAAAGGGCAACCAGTTGGAAGTGGCGGATGTCCGCGGAAAAGCGGAAGAGACTGGTAAGTAATTAGGTCTCATTTGAAGATACTTTTTTTGGGAAAAATACTTAATAACTTAAAAGAGTCCTTCAACTTGTCTAGTATGTGTGTAAACTTTATTTTCAAGTATTTTGCCTTCAAGGGTTGTCCAAGTATTTGTCCTAAAAAAAAAGAAAGAGCAACATCCTGCTCCTTGGTAGTCCTAGTGGTCCTTCAAAATTCATTGTTTATTGTATCTAGCGCTGTACACAAAATAATAACAATAAAATATAAAAATTCTCACCCGCAAGTTGTCCGCACACTATCCTGTCACGAGTTCCTTTTCCACTGCCAGGACTCTATTCTATATGCGTGTTTGGTTGTTGTATCCTGTTCTGTATCCTTGTAGCATGCTCACATTGTCAGCCAAAGTAAGAGCAGCAGCACAATTTTGTGGTTTCTGACAATTCGTCAGACATTGTTGACGCAGTGTCTGAGCAGGTTCGTCCTTCACCGAACCTGTCCGATGTGGTTACCCCTTGTCCGCTGTCCGCTGTCCGCTGTTTGTTGTCTGCTATTTGTTGTATATTTCCTCTTCAGTTATTTTCTTCATTTTTTGTTGGGGAACTCCTTAAAGAGGACCTCTTCATAGACTTTATCAAGCAATTAATTTTAATTTCTAATAAAAACAAAATTCTTAGTCTCTGACCAAACAAAAGTTCTATATTTTCTGATTCCTGAAATTCCACAAAAGGGCCTATTTTTCATAAATTCATAAAAATTTTGTTTCTTGCCAGAAGACGCCTTAGGCTCAGTAGCTTGGAATCTGTTGTTTGGTTTGGATTCTTAGCTCCATGTGTTAATGGAGCTCTCATGCATTTTTGCACTCTGGCTGGTAGCCGGATTCTGATTTTGGCTTAAAACTTACATTGTCAGCTTATGCCGCACCCTCTTGCTAAAAATAAATAAAAATAATGCAAGAACAGGTGTTGCTTTGTTTGTCAATAAATTTCAAATGTGCATTGGAGTTTCGGTCTGTAACTATTCCGTTTGCTGAGCTTCCCTTTCTCTTCGTTAAATCCCTTGTAAAACACATTTTGTATTCCATGTACCCTGTGCCATGTTCCTTGTTTCATTTTTTTATTGTTATTATTATTTTTGTTTCTTTGTATATATTTTTTTTTTTTTATTGTGAGTTGTGTTTGGGTTGGCTTGGTCCATTGTCTGTTGGGGCGGGAGGGGCTTGGGGCTTTTTGTTTTGATTTTGGCTCACGCGCAGGTGGCGGCGGTGTGTAAGCCTTTAGTAAGTCGCTGCTGTTATCCTGCGCAGGACACATGGCCCAAGTCCTTGCCACTGAGCACTTTTGGTGGACATGTTTTATGCCACCTGCTTCCCACGAGTATGTGTTGTCCGATTTTGTCGCTTTGGCTTTGATACCCGCTACTTGGAGAGTATATTTAAATAGTTTCTTGTATTAAATAATAATTTTTTGTTTAATTTATGAAAAATATATACAAATGACTGCCTAAAAGTAGGCTACAAAAATCGAGAAACTCTTCTCAAGTACCGGGTATTAGTTTAGTCCTTCTAGGCTTCAGTTTCTGGCTTTTAAGGCAACGTGTCCTCATCCCTGCTTTTATTTTTATATTCACAGCTTTGGCCGTTATGAATTTTTCAATTTTGTATTTTAGCCACGACAGTGGCAGTGGCAGTGGCAATGGCAATGGCTTTTTTCGAAAATGCTTCCCCATGCTGCTCCTGAAAGTTGCAATTATTATAGCCGGAGCTGCTGTTGCTTCAATTGCGGACTTTAGTGTTGGCCCGTTGTTAACTTTGTCTGTTTTGCTATGGTTGCTGGCACTGTTGCTGCCACCGTTTGTTGCATGCACTCGGCTGTTGCACTTATTGTTGCTAACTTGGCTCTGTGCAGCGATTCTTGGCAAAGTCTTCGCCCTCTTTCTTTTGACGCTTCTCTGTTGACTTAAAACTAAGCCACTGAGAAAGAAACCATGTTGCATCGCTTACAGTTTTGCTACAAAACATGTTTTCAAGCCAGTCCTAATCTATACTCTTTTCATTCATAAATCCGATGTCCTTTGCTGCCATTTTAAATATTATTTTCTCTATTAATTCCCCTTTTTATTTCAAGTCCTTTTCATATTATTTTTTGCTCTTGTTGTTATTCCTGTTGATGGCCGTGTTATCGCGAAAATGTTGCCAGTTCGCAACAAATATTGCTGCCGTGTAACATTTTGCAGATTTTTAATAGGTGCCCCCAGTTCATTTGCAATACGCGGGGGCAGCAGCGGACGGGTCGCACGGGGCGGGTCATTAAACGAACGGCTGGGGGCAAGTCAACTGAAAAATGGACAATTCTGACTCAGTTGAGGTGAACGGGCGGTTTACAGGAGACAGCTGGGTGGTGGGTTGTGGGTGGTGGGTGGTGGGTGGTGGCGTGAAAGTCTGGCCAACCAATCGGCAATGATAGTAGTTGGCATTGTTGTTTTAATAGGCCGCTGGTCATGTTTTTACGCTTCTTGTTTTCCGTTCTCCCTCCGGAATTCAACTGTTTGTCACTGAGAGAAAATAGGGCCTAAATAAATAATAAATTAATTAATAAATGACTTGTAAAATGTTAAGACATGTTTAAAGTTCTTTTTGGTTCTGTTAGGACTTACGCAGCGTTGGACTTATACAGCTTTGGGGAACTGCTAGCAACTCCTCCTAGCAGTGCTCCTTTTATTGTATCTAATGCAAATATTCACAAGGTTCATAATATCCCAGCCATAAGAGAGGATATAAATAAAATTAGTAAAAAATATATCAACAGACTCCATAAACATGATAATAGTTTACCCTTAAGTCTAGTAGATCTTAAGTCTAGCTTATCAGTAAGAAGACTAAAAAGATACTAGAAAGGATCATAAAAAGATAAAAGCCATTTCTGTTTATTTAATATTAATTATAAAATTGACTTATTGTTTATAAAAACAGATTGTAAATAAATGAAGAGAGAAAAAAAATGATTTTATTTATTATTATTTTTTTGAAGTGCATCCATCCCAGAGTTTCTTTGCCATCGACAGGTGCTCATTGCATTCATTTCGCAAACTGTGGAACGCTCCAGTAAAGCACTCATTGTCCTGAATGCGTTTAAGAGTCCTGCCTGTGTGTGTGTCTGTGTCTGTGTAGATTTCGGGCATTATGAGATTGTGCCGATAGTCCTTTTCTACTTTTTTAGAGTTTTTGTCGCATTTTTGGGTTTTTTGTTCTGTTTGTGAAACTTTTTTTGTCGCAGATATAGACGAGATAGACAGAGCGGAGTTTACCAATTATCAAAAATAGAATTTTAATTATACATTCGGGATTTGTATGCAATTGCAAAGTTACTCCAGAGAGACGACTTTCAAAATTTCATGAAAGTTGAAACTTTTTCAGAGCAAATCATTGGATATTTTATTTGTTTGTTTGCTCGAAATTGAGTCTCTTTGATGAATGAAGAAAAACAATGAAGGCCTAAGTTTTGATTTGAAAGGATATTTAAAGAAGGATAACAGGGAGTGGGAGTATGACTATACCAGAGACTCCTCCCTCCTCCCACTATTACAAGATTATAGCTTTTCGTCTCCCTTTGAAATAAATATATTCATTTTGCAACATAATCTTGTAATAAATAAACATTCATACATTTTCCAGAAGCGGATGCTGGGATTTCGGGACACCAACAATTACAATCCCCAGCATACAGTCTAGATTCAGTTTGCATAACTTTTGTCCATCTCGTAGATTATGTAATTAGAAGCTCCTGCCGTCGGCCTGTCGTCCTTAGATCCTTGGAGACGGCTGATTAATAATTGCAAGGGTCAATTGACACTTAATAGCGTTGATTGCGAATAAATTTGCGGACTGGATGCTAGACTGGAAAGTTACATTCTTCTCGGCATTCGACATGCATGAGTGTGTCCTTTGGTCCTTCAGTCCTTTGGGCCATGTACACACACACATACACAGTCTGGATCCTTGTTATTACTATTATGACCCGAACATTGCTACTAATCACACTCAAAGGCATTATACACATTGGATTCGAAAGGCGAATAATAAAGCACAAGAGCACACACACTCACACACAAGGGCGACAAGGGGGCGGGGTGGGAAAACTTGAGGTAAGGGGCGTGGTGCGGTTCCAAATTATTCCTTATTGAGGCAAGCAACAGCTGCCTCTTCCTCTCGGCCTCCCTCCGCCTCGTTTCCATCTTACTCATTTGGTTGTAACTGTAGCAACCTTTGACCGCATTTCCCCGTTACCCGCTACCCGCTCCCATCCCCTCCTAAATCCTCCGGGCGCCTCCTTTTTATTTGTTGCTGCTGCCGTTGCCCTGTGGCCTGTGGAAGCGGCAAAATAGAAAAGCAAATTGAACCAAAAAAGCTCGTCTCCTGTCTTCCCTCGCCCTATCTGTCTATCGCCTTTCTCTGCTTCCACAGTGGCTAATGGCTAAGTGAGAAAGTGATACCCGCTACTTGGCATAGGACTTTTTTGTTGCCTACTTAAAAGGGCAGAGTGCTTTAGACACTTGCTATGACACTATAAGTGACACTATTTTAAAAGAATATCGGGTAGTACAGGTTATGAATATTATTAATTATTAAAAAAATGATTTAATAGATTTCTGGGGATAATTAGAATACAATTATTATAATATTTATAATATAATTTATATATATATAATAGTTATAATATTAACTTAACTTTAAATACATAGAATCTTAATATCAAATTATATATTCTTACAATGTTTAGAATATAATAGTTCTTTAAATAGTTCTAATAGATATTAATAGACAAAAGTCTATAAGTATCGGGTATAATTATAATAAATTATAAATAATTCAAATACTTAGCCTCAAATAAAAACTTTGTGATGCTTTCATCTTAAAAATAACTAATAATCTAAAATAAATCTAAAACTTTGAAGCTTTTACTTAAAAAGTATCAAATATCTCTCCCAACTAGTCCCTACTGTACCATTGTCTCTCCTTTTTTCTAGTGGCAGGACACAATGCGGCTTTTGCCCTGTTCCTGGTCTCAGTTGTCCTAGGCCCTGATGCAAAAACGCCAACCATAGTATTTGTATTCTTCAAGTGTGTGCCTCCCCAGGAAAAACAACATTTTTTGTTACTCTAGTTCTTAGTTTTCTTTTTTTTTATTGGTTTTCCTTCTTGGGACAAGGTTAATTGGGTTTTAATTTTAGTTTGGAAATTGCTGGGAATTGTGTCTTTATTTTCTCTGGTCTGAATTCTCTGGCCTAATTTAAAGTAATAATAAATCCTAAGAAAACCTTAAACATCTTAAGGATTGAATGGAAAACGCAACAAGATCCATGTTAAATTCAAAACATTTTTTCAAAAACATTTTCTTTGGTCTGTAATCCAAGAACGTCATTTGACATTTCACAAAAAAGAAAATGAAATAAAATAACACTAAAATATCAGCAGAAGCCAAACATAAAATGGAGACTGACTTGACTTTGTTGGCGTTGTCAGCGCGGCCAGGCTACAACTTCCTTGGGCCAGGACGACATCGGAAGTGCCAACGGAAATGAGTAAAAAATCAAAAACTCACTCCGAATGCCCTTTCGCTCATACCCTTGCTCTCTCCCACTCGTCCAAAGGGAAAATTGGCTCGAGTGCCAAGTGGGAAAATCACACGAATGCGGAATCACTCGGTTCCCGCTTCGGTTCTCCACTCACTCACTAGTGATGCTGTGATTTGAGTTAAAATTTTGGAGATAAAATGGCTAGATTTTTTGTTTGTTTAATTTAAAACTTTTTTTTGTTTTATTTTCATTAAAATTTTATTTCTCATTTTTATTTTTTGTAAATTTTAGTATAACATTGCCTAAACATATTTTTTAATTAAAACAATATATATTTTACTTAAAAAATATTATTTTTTCTCCAAAAAAATTAAAAATTATTGAAGCGTCTGTCTTTTTCTTAAGTAATTTTTTTTCTTTAAGGTTTTAAAGCAATGAAAAGTATTTTAATGATAAAATAAATAACTACACATTTTTTTTTTTGTATTTTTTCAATTTTTAGTTAATTTTATGGTATTAAAATCTCAAAATATACTTGTTGGCAGACATTTTTTAGCAAGCGATAATTTTTTATAGCCTACTTACCTACAAAAAAAGTAAATGGATAAAAAATTGCTACAAACTTTGACCTTTTTTTAGGTCTAATAGTATAGATCATCTGTTGTTTTTTTCTTTGGAAGAATTAATGCAAATGAAATATAATAAGAAATAGTATAATAGTATTATTAATAGAATAATAAAATAGCAAAATAATAAAAAAGAAAATTGAAAAAATAAAGATTTGAATCATTTAATTTTAGGATTTCTTTTAGACCCTACACTTTCTCTACACTCTACACATGAAGTTTTGGCCTTCTTGCTTTTATAGGATTTTCTATTATTATTATTTTATTCTCATTTATTGTTTTTTTTAAGTTTTAAACTTGAATAATTTTTATTTTGCCTGCAATACAGTATTCTTAACAATAATTGAGTATTTTTCTTTATTTTTAGTTTTCCTTAAAAAATGGCGCCTAAATGTTTCAATATGGCGACCGGATATCCATGTTTGGACATAGAGGATTCTCCCGCCAACATGGCAGCACTGAGCCGCAGCATCCATGAAGGAGGAAGAAGCAGCAGCACAAGCAGCAACCATGGCAGAATCCGGCGTAACAACAGTCGAGTAACAGACTCGATGCAGCAGAGCTGACTGAGCAGAGCAGAGCATAGCAGACACACAGTACCGTTGTTCGAGATTCCGACATTTTGTGTGAATGCCTCAGTCGACGTCGAATGGGCCACGTGGACGGACATGCGGCGCGAATCCTTTGCAGAATAACGGTAGAAACCAAAAACATCGCGATTTCCGGGCTTACCGTAAAATCAAGTGATTCCCGAAACAAAAGAGTTCTGAAAAGTTGCAACCATTTTGTTTTGGTTTTTATGTTCAAATAGAGTCGAGTCGGTTCCGGTGTATTTTTTCGAAATTATTTGTTTGGTTTTTTTCGTGTGAAAAGTGGCGGAGAAGTGAAGCGAAAGGCGATAGAGTGCGAAGGTGTGTGTGGGCGAGCAGTGTGTGTGCCGGCTTGGAGAAATGCGCGCCAAAAATTAAGAAATGGCCATCAACACAAACACAAATGTCAACTAAAGCGAATGGCGGAGGACATTTCAATCAGCCCAAGGATATAAGCCTAAAAAAGTAATATATGTATATTCTGCTATTTATCAAATAGTAAACAAATAATTACGATTTCAAGAGTGTGTGGGAGTGAGTGAAAACACAATCAATTGAAACAACTTTATTTACAATTAAAACAATCATAATTTCCCAATATTTGCCAATTAATTAGCTTGCATGACATTTTCAATAAACTAAAACAACAAACGATTAAGCAATCGGAATAAAAAATGGCAATAAAATCTCCATTCATTTAAAATTTAAATAATGGAGAAATCTCGGAGAAAATCTCTGCATTTCATTTGGCATTAATGAGCCAAAAGGCTCAAAGGCGCATATTTTAATTCGAGGATAACGCTTCAGATTAAAATCATCCATCCACCTGGGGAATGGGATTTGGAGAGTCCAGAGAGCCATCCCAAGGAAGTGGAAATAATTAGAAACGCAAATGGATCTTAATGTTATTTTTATTATATTAAAATTTGCATTTTGCTGCTGGCATTTGTGGCATGTGGCATGCGGCATGTGGCGTGGAAAAATCTTATATCTTTTATATTCTTATTTTGGAATTACATATGGAGATTAAAGTACAGTAATAACTGTAGAATATTTTTGAAAAATAGGTCATTGAACATTTTTCTTTCTCATTTAAAATTTTTTCCTATTTTTAGTTTTTTTTATTTTTTGTTTTAATGACATTTTTTTATGGAAAATCGAATATATTCTCGATGTATCCCATATAGATAGGTTTTGGGGGGCCACTTAGCGAATTGGCAGACATATTTTTAGACATGGCCCGAATAGAGAAGGAGTACGAGGGGAAAAAATAGAATATAGAAACCGACAACACGATAGAGCACAGCGATGAAAGAGAAGAGGCCGAAAAAATAAAAATGAGAGAAATTCATTAATAAAAGGCAGAAACAAAAACAAGAGCCAAAAATTAAACGTCTGCCATCAAGTTTTCCCCCAATTTTCCTCATCGCCCCCTCTGCTACTTTTGTCCCTTTTTCTCGAATTTTGTGCCTCAGTTTTTCCTTTCCATTTTCATTTTCATTTTCCACTTTTCCACTCGGTGTCCGGCACAGCTGTGATCACAAGAAAAGCGAACAAAACGAGAGGCTGACAAAATTTGGTAAAAAAAAATAATAAAGAAAATGAAAATTATTACATATGCGTAATAGCCATTTTGTTGTTGTTGTTGTTGTCAAATTAAGAAGAAGAAGAAAAAGCGGTAATTTTGATAAAGGTTTTCCCTTTTTGACTTTTATTTCTTTTCCATTTTTTTTTTGTTCGATTTTGAGAGGAATTCTGGTGGGCCGAGCTATGAAAACTTCTCAGATAGACTTTAAAGAGCTTCCAGGCTCATTAGTATTTAGATGGATTTTCTTATTAACTAGCTTTTCCCGCTTACTTTCCCGCCATAATTGGCATAAACTAGCATTTTCCCCAGCACTGCATTGTGTTTCTTCATCTTGTAGTTTGTAGTCTGTAGTCTGGCTGTCTTCCCATTCCCTCATATGTGGCCCAAGGCTACATCGCATCGCATACATCCCCGCATATATTATATATACGCACTTTCAGCGCCCTCGTCGATTTCTTGCTTTTATTTCTCATTTTCCATACACTTTTTTTTCCCAGCGCTGCTCTCGTGTTTTTCTTTCAAACACCCTGCCGTAGGTATTACGTATAATTTGAAACAATAGTTGTTTCTGAAAAGGGAACTTATTCAAGTTACTGTAAAGTAACTTGACAAGACAAGTCCAGACATGTCTTAATCTGTCCTATCTCCAAAGCATTTAAAATAGTATTCAATTTCCTTCCAGGATACCTTCGCTGAGCCCCATTTAGTTTTATATCCCAGGGACTTGATGCATTTATTTTTTACATTCGAGACCATTTATTTCAATAAAATTAAGCCAGAAGTTTTTGTTGTTAAGCCCGAACTTCCCTTGGCGATTTTCCGGGCTTTTCTTTCCCCATTTCCCCAATTTCCCCCCTGCCCCCCCTGCCCCCAGGCCACATCCCAGTTCTTTTGTGGCCGAAGGAGCAACAGGTTCTCTCATTTGCGAGGATTTCTTCT
This sequence comes from Drosophila monieri, assembly GCA_035047585.1. Taxonomy (NCBI): domain Eukaryota; kingdom Metazoa; phylum Arthropoda; class Insecta; order Diptera; family Drosophilidae; genus Drosophila; species Drosophila monieri. The sequence goes on along the minus strand of JAWNPJ010000061.1, from coordinate 3,025,853 downwards.
TATTTATTTCTCATTTTTTATTATTTTAATTTTATTTGTTGGCTTTATTGCAATTTCCCAGCCATTTCCCTCGGAATGTAAAACTAATTGCAGTTGGGGCCGGGGAGGAAAAGCGGCAGGGAAATGGCATATAACTAATCGGAACAAGAACTGGAGGGAACCAAAAATGTTTGGGTGGAAAGTCCGAAATCCGAAAGAAAAACGATTTCAATAAATGTCATAAATTTTCACACAAATACGGCAAAAGAAAGGCAAGAGAAAAGCAAAAGAAAAAAGAAGGAAAAGCAAAAGGAAATGGCTTTTCCAACCCAGCCCCGCCGCAGCTCCTGATTATCGTTTGTAATCGCTTTCATTACAGCCGAAAGGAAAACTGGCCAAAAAAATAAAAAAATAATACCGGCGAGGAGAAGCAAAATGCAAAATGGCATGAAAATGGAAAACCAACAGGCTCATTTTCCACAAAAGACAACTTTTTTGATTTTTTTTCTCTGGTTGATATTTTTATTTTATTTTTTTTTTTTTAACATTTTTTACGATGCATCTAAATTGTTTTCTTTATTTTTTTTATTCGAAAAACTAAATCTTAACCACTTTTTTGCGGTTTTTGGTTAGATTTTCTTTTAGTTTTCCTCTCATTGTCGCCACAACAAAGCCAAAGATGAAAAATCTCATTTGGAAACAAGTTTTTATTTAAAATAAAACATTGAAACATGTCTGAAGTTTGGCCTGATTGCGGTCTTTGGGGAATTTTGAGGCGGCGGCGATGACATTTTAAATGAAAAGTGAACAGTTTTGTAGTTTTAATCCCTTTTCCAGAGCCAGAGCTTCCAGTATACATAATTGCTGTTGCAGGGAAGCTGCCAATTCGGAAATTAAAAATCATTTTTGACGGCAATTGCCAGCCCTGACATATTTTCCTCCCTTGTGGCATTTCCATCAAATAGTTGACTATTTTTTTTCCTGCCCCTTTTTTTGCGGAAAATTGTTAAACAATATTGTAGACTGCAGTGTCGGCGGAACAAATGGCACATTTGTTGATCTAATCTTTAATTAGAGGTATTGTTTAACAATGTGTAGTATTTTCTCTCAGTGCGGCTTTTGTTCTATTTAATTTTCTGTTTGGCTTTGGACTAAATTAGCGAAATTACAAAACAGACTACATACTACATAGTACTAGTCTATGAACACAGAGTCCATTACTAAAGGTGGACTCTGATTGACATCGCAGTTGCTGTCTCTCTCTGCTCTGTCGGCGTCAGCTGCTCGGTCGGCGTTAGCTCCTCTGTCGGCGTCAACCTTCGCAGCAAACTTAAAGAATTTGGTTCAAGTGCCAAATGAAATATTGACTCGGCAACGAACGGCAGCGAAGATGAGACTTTGGGCATATGGTGGCGGCGCGTGTGTGACCAAAATCCCCCCCTCCCCTCTCCACCCCCCTTCTAGCCTATGGAGACTATCATGTTGTTGGTCCAAACAACAATAATATAGACTTATGACAGGGTATCGCCATGGAGGATTCGAGTTTTATTGGCTTTTGGCTTTTTTTTCGACTAGAATTTAATTGAAACATAAACATAATTAAGACTTTTCCAACAGATGGCGCTGTTTATCAACAAAACATTTATTTTATCTTTAAGATTTCTTCATTATTTTATTATTTATTAAAAGAATCTATACTTGAAAATAGACTTCAGCTCGTTTTTTTCGCAAAATAAATAAAATATATCATTTGGCTTCTAACCCAGAGTATCCAATAATTTCTTGCTTATTTTTTTCTTCCTTTTTTCGATGCGTGCTTAGCCTGCGAGAATAAAATTGTAGTTGCTACCGACAACTACATAAACAGCTGTCATCAGACACTGTGGTGCAGGTCTAAGAATTTGGCAAAAATCTTGAAAAGCATAAGCCAACATGTCGTATACTTAATTTTTATGCAAAACTCACTACGACTGTAATACAGGTTTCAGTGTTCAAATGGAAAAATATATACATAGTTAGTAGAATACTTATTTATTATTTTAATTATTAAAAATCTTCAACAGGTTTTAGTCTTATTTTTTTACGTCGGACGTACCACAGGTCGTATACTTAATTTACTCTTAATACTAGACCACTATTATTAAGCATTTCCTTATTTAAGTCATTTATTTCATAAAAAGTTTTGCGGTTTTTATGCGAATTTAAGTCTAAGAATTTAAGCAAATTAATATTTTGACCAACAAGTCGTATACGTAATATATTCTTTACAAAAATATAACTATACTTTGGTTACATTTTGTTGTTGTTTTATTTTGGTTTGTATTTTATAAAAGATACAGATAAAATATTTACAATTCTTACTTCTTAAAATTCTAAAAATATTCAACAGGTCGTATACTTAATTTTTTAATGAAATATACCACAGGTCGAATACTTAATTTATTACTTCTAGTTTTTTATAGTTTTTATTAACTATATCTAAGAATAAATGCAAATAAAATCTAGAGCCTACAGGACGTATGCGTAATATTTTCTTTAAATAATAAAAACTGTAATACTTTGTACTTTGGTGCCATGTTTTATTAGTATTATTGTAGTTTATATAAAAGAAAGATATTTATAAAGAAGAAAGACATCAAAATAAATGATTTTTTATTCAAAAAACTCTCAAATGTTCAACAGGTCGTATACGCAATTTATTGTTTATGTTTTCATAGAAAAAAAATAGAATAAAGTATGTTTTAAAATTTAAATGACTTTTTAATAGTTTTATATTGATTAAATTACTCATAATAATTATTAATTATTAGTTTATTAAATAATGTATTTTAAAAACCCAAAGTAGCTTTCCTTTCCACTGTCTAAGTGATGCATTTTTTCTCATTTCTTTCCTTTTTTTTCACTCAGACACTCATCCTCTCTAATTCCTTGTACTCACACCGCCCCTCCCCCAGCTACGCCAGTTTTCCGACTGGCTCTGGCCTCGTGGCAGCGTCTGCTTCTTTCTAATAATAAATTGCCAAAGAATTTGTGTTTGCCTGCAGCGCCAAACATGTCTGAAGCTTCTTCTTATTCGGCTGCTTCTCCTTCTGCTTCCGATGTTACCTGCTCTTCTTCTACCTTGTTCTTGTTGTTGTTGTATATGAAATTATATATGTATTTTTTTTAGTTTTATTTTTTTTCCTTCACTTTTTCTTGCAGAAACATCTTAAAGCTGCAATCGCAAAATAATTTCTCACTTTCACTTTTCCCCAAGTACGTAATTTTCTTGGCCTTTGTTTTCATTCTCTCGCGTTTTCTTTTCTCGTTTTTTTATTCATTTTTTTTTCGCGATAATTAGCTTTAACATAATGCGAATTTCCCAACACGCTGGCAATTCTATTTGCCTATAAACTTGCATAAATGAGACGGTGTGTGCGAGGGAATGCGTTCTCAAGGTTGTTCACAGTGCTGGCACCACTTTCCCAAGGATGGATACAGTTTGGGTCTTGAATTTAAGAGAGTTTCTCTGAACAGCTTGCCCAGGGGGAGTACATGGCGTATGAGTTATGATTCTTAAAAAATAAATTAAGTATTAATATTGTAGGATATTACTTCATTTTTTAAAAATTTATAGTAATAAATTAAGAATGGTCACACTTTACAATCCACTTACTTAAGTGCAACATGGCGTATGAGTGATATTTTAAAGATAAATCGTTAATAAATCGAATAAAAAATCATTTTTAGGAAATAAAATATAAATAATGATCAATTAAAATAGAATCATAATAATCACAAAAGAATATATCAATTTTTTAATTTTTTTTCATTGGAAATACATGGAATACATGGCGTATGAGTGATATTTTAAAGACAGCTGATAGATAAAGTAAAAAAAAAATGTATATAAATTAAAAATAACTTTCAAGATGTCAATTATAATTATAAAATAAATATATTATAATAATTACAAAAAAATATATAATTTTTTGCCATTTTTTACATCAAATGGAAGAATACATGGCGTATGAGTTATAATTCATAAAAATAATTGCTTCCAGGCAATAAAATATTAATACTGAAAAATATATAAAATAAAAATTGAATTATTTAACACATTTTTATCAAATATTTTATCAAAGACCCACCGGCTTATGAGTAGTTTTTAATTTAAAATTAAAAGTAATATATATTGTTAAAAAAAAACTATAGCTAATACCAATATTTATGATTATATTTCATAGACCCAGTCTCATCAAGAATATGAAAATATAATTTCACGAAAAATCACTCAAACGATTGACATCTTGACTTCCGCTTGGGTACTTTTGGCGATGACTGTTGCCCCGAATTCTGGGAACTGGCAGTCACCGAAAAGTTTCGTCATCATCTGGATCGCATGCACTTAATTAAATTCGTTTGCCAGTTCACCGACACAACACACATTTTCATACACTACTCGGTAGTATACTTTAAAGGAAAATAAATATGAGAAAGAAATAAAATATTAAGAAAAGAAAATAAAGAAAAATATTAGTGGAAAATTCTCATTTGAAAATTGTGCAAGTTGTACGTGTTTTGTTGCTGTTGGAGGTGAAATGGGCAAAAGTGAACAGCAAACCGAACGAAAAGTTTTCTCCGTTGAACGTTTTTCAATTGCTCCGGAAACTATTTTCCTTGCGCCGCCCCCGACTTTCACTTACAGAACCGTTGGTGGCAAACTTTCGTCGCCGACTGTGTGCATACCCACAGTGTGGCACAGTAAGGACCTTATGCCACATCCTATGCTGAATATTATATGCCATATAGGCCTGCTCTGTCTGGGATGTACTTTTTCCACTGCGAGATATTAATTAATAATTGAAATAGCTCCGCTCGTTATAAAGCGAGGCACTTTAGGCCCGAAAAACTGCCAAAAAGCACTGCAAAAAAAATCCAGAACCACCCCCCTGGGTGCATTTGGGTGTGCTTCAAGTTTAATTTAAAGTTTAGCTGTAATTTTGTACATTTTTCGTTGCGAGGGCAATTAAAAATTCAACGCGCAATCTACAAAATGAACACCACAACGTGGTTGAGCCAGAGAAAAAAATGGATAGTTTTTTTTATGTCAAAAGAGAAGGGTATATGGGTTTTAGGGTTATTATATTTTTTGGCTTAAAACTAGAGAAATTTTTTTTTTTCTAGGCTTTACTAGACTTTTTTAGAGAAAAGGTTGATGAATATAGTCTCTAGTTTTTCTATCTTTGGTTAAACTTTTAATAAAAAAAAAATAAAAATGAATAGGTATCGGGTATCATACAGTCTCCAGAGCTTAACCTTTAGTTCTCACACTTTTTTTTGTCAAAAAAAAAATTAAGAGTCTTGACTAGAGACTCTAGAGACTATTGATAAATCAGAAAGTACCGGGTATTATATAGTCTCTAGAGTCTCTAGACTCAAGTGCTGATACTTTTTTTTGTTAAAGCCTGAAGGAGTCATTTGACAACTTTTCACTACTCTTATTTATTTATTTATTTGTATGATCTGCCTTAATTCTCGCCACAAAAATAATTGATGCATTTTTTTTCGCTTCATCCGCAGAATAATCTAAAGAGCATGAACGGGGTATCGAACTGAAAAAAAAACAGATTAATGCGGAAATCTAAGGAGCGACGAATTAATAAATGATTTAAGCATCGGAATGGTGTATGATTAACATTCGCATTTGTCGCACGACGGGATTTTTGCGGTAAGTGTTAAATATGCTTATTAATTAATGGTTTAAAATACAAAAAAATGTATCCACGAAAATCCATTGGAATCAGAAGCACTTTAAAGCCACAAAAATTTGAAACTCATTGGAGATTTGATGTTTGCTTGTAAATGCCATTTTAAGCGGGCCATAAATTAAATGGCCGCAAACAATTGCCCTTGTTTGCTCTCTACAAGCATAAAAAACAACCATTTTTTGTTCTCTTTTTTTTATTATTTTCTATTTATAACAGAAATAAATTCGCATCAGACCAAACAACTGCCGAGTAAGCGGAAATAAAATAAATTGTTTGAAATGCGACAAAAAAAAAGGATTCAATGTTTGCTGTTCTGAGACTTTTGAAATCCCCTTTCGACAGCTATCTTAAATTGCAATTATGTAAACATTATTCGGGATATTTATCTGGATAATATATGGGCCTAATTGGTACATGAGTCCTTGAGAGATGTGCATTTTTTTTTTAGGCGGAGGAATTTTAATGTAAAACACCAAAGTCAAGGTCCTACAGAGGAGGAACAAAAAAAGTGATTTCTTTGATTGGTCTTTTAGTTTAATGTTTGGGCACAATATTATCTAAACAGTACTAATTGGTCACACTAAAAATAAGATAATGGAAAAAATGAAGAATTAAAGAAAGATATCTTTGATAGATTTTTAGTGTAATGTCTGGTCACACTATTGCTAATAGATACTTATTTGGCCACATTATAACAATAGATAGCACTTACGAGAAAGTATGAAAGACTTACAAGGTGTTGTATAGAAGAAGAATAGGAAATATTAGGAGGAATAGGAAAATGATTTCTTTGATTGATTTTTGATTTGATGTCTGGTCACACTATTATCTAAAAAAAATAGATAAGACTTACGGGAAACTAAAAGAAGGATATAAAAGGTGTTGCACGAAAGATGACTTAGGAAAAAAGTGCTATATCTTATTGACTTTTAGTTTCATGTTTGGTCACACTATTACCAATAAATACTTATTTGAAAATATTATTATAGATAAGATATAACATAATAGATATAAATAATACAAAATTTTCACGAGAAAGACTTGGTGTTGGATAAAAGAAGAATAAGAAACACTGATTTATTGATTTTTAGTTTTTATGGTCTAGTATCTAAATTAATAGACAACACTAACGGGAAACTGAAAAAAGGATGTGCAACAACAAAAAAGATTTATTTGATTGATTTTTACTTGATGTTTGGTCACACTTTTTGTCCAAAAAGTAAGATCCCAAATAGTAATCCCCATTTATATCTCCGCCATTGGATCTCACCTATGCGGGACTCAAAATGCCGTTGTTAACTGGCGCGATTTGGTTGACTGGACACAAGTGTATCTGTGTGCCGGGCCATGGGAGTGTTGGTTCGTATCTGTGTGCCTCTATGCGAGGCCATGGGCGAGTGTGAATGCGAATGCGTTATATTCGCCCAACTGTGCAAAAACAATTCACGCGCCACTTTACGCCGCAGAAACAAAACCAAAAAAATATCCAGCGAAGAGATATTAAATATATAGGATGGTAGGGGATGGGGGGAGTAGGGATATACGAGTACACATACATACATACATATAGAGCGAGAGGGCTACGTAACCAAAAACCCATTTTTGCATTTAAAGTTTTATGCATTTTATTGCTCCGGCTCGTTTTTCTGGTAATGGCAAAAAGTATCCTTAGCCGAGGTCCTTCCATGTTGTTTCAATTTCTCTTCTCGTACATTTCTTTTCTTTTTTTTTTTGTTTTTTATCCCAGCCATGTTTTCATGGGGCATGGGGCTTTCTTTTCTTTTCGTTTTCGTTTACGTTTTCTCTTTGCTTTTTGGTTTATTTCTTGTTTTTTTTTTTTTTTTGGCGGTCGTCGAATGCCCCAGTGAAATATGATAAAAGTCAGTCGCGACGCAACGCGGCTTTGCTTTTTGATTTGTGTTGGTGACCCAAAAAAAAAAAAAAAAAAAAATGGACAAAAAATAGAGGAACATAGAAGAACAAAAAATACACAGAAGCAGCAGCAGCAGGGGCAGCAGGAGCTACAAAATACAATGAAAAATGCAGCAAACAAGCGAAGCAAAAACGAAACCACAGCCGAAACAATAGCAACAAAAATGTTAGACTAAATGACTCGACTATATCGATACCCGGTACTTGTATGCCATAATTTTGTTGCCTGCTTTTAGGGTTTGAATGAAATGACTCCATCACCTGAAACTGTATAGCCACTCCACCCTAATTCCCTATTTTCGTAAGAAAACATATAATATACCCCTTTTGCACCAGGTACAAAATAAAAAGGATACAGCCAAAAATTGGAACATACAGTACAGTATCTGAGTATCTGACGGATTACTGGGACGCTGTGATGCAAAAGACAAAGATGCGAAAATAATAAACCACCGCCGGATATGGGATAAGCAAAAGCCCATTTTCCCATAAGTGGCCGGGGTCACAGTCGCCGGGGTTAATGGGGTTGGGCGTCAAGGGGGTGCCCTAATGTGTGCGACAATGAATTGATTTAGGCGGACCCTGTTTGCTGAATTGATGGCTCTGCGGTCTGATTAAGAGCGAGGGAATCCCCCAGGTCATTCGATGAAAAAGTGAGCGAATGGGGATCCAAATGGCTGAAACAGATGGTGCAAAAGCAAATCTAATCATTGCTTTTCAGTTTTTTATACTAAGGACAAGAGAATAGTGACCATTATAGAGTTTTTAAGTTCAGTGACGAAAGAAATAGGGTAACTTTTGAGAGTGATAGCGAAGGAATGGAAAAATGTCTGAAACAGGTGGTGCAAAAGCAAATCTAATCATTGCTTTTCAGTTTTTTATACTAAGGACAAGAGAATAGTGACCATTATAGAGTTTTTAAGTTCAGTGACGAAAGAAATAGGGTAATTTTTGAGAGTGATAGCGAAGGAATGGGAAAATGTCTGAAACAGGTGGTGCAAAAGCAAATCTAATCATTGCTTTTCAGTTTTTTATACTAAGGACAAGAGAATAGTGACCATTATAGAGTTTTTAAGTTCAGTGACGACAGAAATATGTTCATTTCGGAGAGTGATAGCGAAGGAATGGGAAAATTTCTGAAGCAAATGGTGGAAAAGCAAATCTAATCATTTCTGTTCAGTTTTTTATACTAAGGTCAAGAGAATAATGACCATTATAGAGTTTTCAAGTTCAGTGACGAAAGAAATATGTTTATTTTTTAAAAAGCAATATCGAAGGGAGAGGAAACTGACTAAAGCAGATGGTAAAAAAGCTAAAATATCGAATGCCTACCCGTTTTTTTATCTTTAAGAACAAAAATAGTTACAATCTTTAATTTATTGTTCAATTCAGTGACGAAAGGAATGTATTAGTTTTGTTGGTTTTTGTGTTTTCAAACTTTTGATGATAATGATGACCAGTTAAAACTGAAAAAAAAAACAATATCTGAAAGATGGGTAAACTTTCTAGCTGGAATACCTCCAGAAAGTATCTAAAATAAAACACAAAGCTCATGAATAACCATAAAGGACTAGTATTTCCCAGACTGATTTAGTGACTGTGGGAGATTTTCGCAAGAGCCTTGGAGGCACCGCCGCACCATTGGAATATCAAGGATGCTTATCGACAAATAAATTCTTTGTCCTGTCAAGTGGCCGGCACCACCCACGCATACTCACAGCAGCCCGGCACCACTCTCTAAAAGTTCCAGTGGTATATGGCGGGATATAATAAATAGCCTGACATAGTAATGCCACAGACACTAACTCACAACTGTCGCACTGTTGGTGTTATTGTTGGAGCTCCTGCCGCCCAGAGTCCTCGACCGAAAAGTTGACGCCTATAAAACGGATATGGATGTGCACCAAACTGTGCCGCCACCCCTTTGCCATCCTAACAACTGGTTCTCATCCCCACTCCAATGCCAAAAGTGTTGACAAATTTATGAGGTTGTTTTGCTTTTCGCAATTTTTGTTCGGCTGATTGAAAGTTTTCTTTATTTGGCCAATGGGCAAATTGATGACAATTCGAGGGCCAACGCACCAGACAGCCCAATCGGTCGTGTTCTATATTTAGATATGTATTATTAATGACATTGATTGATTTGTTGGAGTAGCAGGGCCACACTGGCCAAAAAACTGTAGCTACAGCCATACTGCCACACTGCACTAAACTCTGGTCACACTTTCAACACACTGGCCTGTTGTATACTCATTGAATCATTTATTGATTGCTCATTGATTAATCATTTATAATTTGTAAGTAATGGGAAATAAAATGGCCTTCAAATCACATATATCTGGTTTACACACGAAAAAAAAAATACAGTTTAGTTGTTGGCCCTGACATTGACACTGACACTGGTCCAATGACGCACCGGCCTAGTTCCTGTAGGCGGCACAGTTGTTGACCTCGCGGCGGGGTCGGCACTCCTTCAGGGCGCGATCGAACCACTGACCGTTGGGGCAGCTGTGGCGCCTTGTCCTATGGCGGTTGCACTCGTAGTAGCGGCGGCAGTGGCGCGCATCGGCCAGCAGGGACCCGTCCTCCTGGTCACGGCAGTCGTGGCGCGAGATCAGGAGTTCAGCCAAGGAAATCTTGATAGGTTCCACAGGTTCGGGTAGGGGGGCCGTGGTCGTGGTGCAGGGTCGGGGGGTCGTGGTGCAGGGCCGGGGGGTCGTGGTGCAGGGTCGGGGGGTCGTGGTGCAGGGTGGAGTCTTGGTGCAAGGTGGGGGTGTCTTGGTGCAAGGTGGGGGTGGAGTCTTAGTGCAAGGTGGGGGTGTCTTGGTGCAAGGTGGGGGTGGAGTCTTAGTGCAAGGTGGGGGTGTCTTGGTGCAAGGTGGGGGTGGAGTCTTAGTGCAAGGTGGGGGTGGTGGTGGAGTCTTGGTGCAAGGTGGGGGTGGTGGGGGAGTCTTGGTGCAAGGTGGGGGTGGTGGGGGAGTCTTGGTGCACGGGGGGGATGGTGGTGGAGTCTTGGTGCACGGTGGGGTTGGTGGTGGAGTCTTGGTGCAAGGTGGGGGTGGTGGTGGAGTCTTGGTGCACGGTGGGGGTGGTGGTGGAGTCTTGGTGCACGGTGGGGGTGGTGGTGGAGTCTTGGTGCAAGGTAAGGGTGGTGGTGGAGTCTTGGTGCAAGGTAAGGGTGGTGGTGGAGTCTTGGTGCAAGGTGGGGGTGGTGGTGGGGCGCATGTTGTGGTGGTGGTGATGCAAGGAGGTGTGGTAGTGGTGGTGGGGATGCATGGAGGGGTGGTGGTAGTGGTGGGGATGCAAGGTGGTGTGGTGGTAGTGGTGGGGATGCAAGGTGGTGTGGTGGTAGTGGTGGGGATGCACGGAGGGGTGGTGGTAGTGGTGGGGATGCAAGGTGGTGTGGTGGTAGTGGTGGGGATGCACGGAGGGGTGGTGGTAGTGGTGGGAATGCAAGGTGGGGTGGTCGTGGTGGTGGAGATGCAAGGTGTGGAAAGAGCTGCGTGTGGCTCCTTCACCTTCTCCTGCTCCTTCGCCTTCTCCTGCTCCTTCACCTTCTCCTGCTCCTTTGCCTGCTCCTTGACCTGCTCCTTTACCAACTCCTTTAACAGCTCCTTCAACAGATCCTTCTCCCTTTCCTTCTCCTTCACCTGCTCCTTCTCCGGCTCGTTCTGTTCCTCTAACAGTGGCGCCGTGGAAGACGCTTCCTCCTCGAGTATCGCCTCGTCCGCCAACGACTGGGCCGGGAGCTCGTGTCCGCCGGCCAGTGCCGCCAAGCCAAATCCAATCAGCAGCAAGTGGTCTAAGGGAAGAAGAGTTCCTCTCAGTCGCGACCACCCAAGGACATGCCCAGGAATACATACAAACTCTCATGTTGCTCCGATAGTGCTCTGCTACTGCAGTTTCTACTTTTCCGCCGGATGATGATGGCTGGCTGGGTCGGAGGGCCCTTCTTATACTCCCGCTCCGGGTGCTGTGACTCGGTTCGCGATAAGAGGCCCCCGCCTATGGGGCAAACACTTGAGATCGTTCGAGTGCTACATGGCTCCATGATCCATCGCACTTGGCTAATTGCGAGTCACTATCTATTGTGGGTCAGTAGACCCGTAGCTACCTCTTCCTACTTCCATTTATTTCCGGATTAAGCCCTTCTCGGATAGAAATAGTTTTTCTCTTTTTTTTTTTTATTGACATTTGGCTCTGGTCATTTGGCCAGTGGCATGCCCCATCCCTGCCCCCAGCCTGCTTCCCCGTTCGCAGTCTGTAAAATAGTTGAAATTGCCTGTTAACTGATTTCGCAGCCACGCCCACATCTCGCCGGGCCAGTGTCCAAACAAGAGATTTCGGTTTATGGCCTCGATTCGGAAGCCGGAATCCGAAATCCGGAATCCGGAAGTGTTAGGCCAACTGGCCGGCCAACTGGACAAGTGTTGGCCATTTGGCAGCCGATAAAAATGGCAAAGAGCCTAAGGGGGCGTGCCACAGTGTGTGTGTGTGTGTGTGAGTGTGCACATGTATGTGTAATAATTTCCCAAGCCTTCCATACCTCCCCCCAAAAAATATCCCTGCAGTACTGGCAGTGGCCCGCATATTTCTGGACAGTTATAAAAAGAGGGCGTGCCAGGAGCCGTGGGCGTGGCCAACAGTCGCGACAGCTCACGTTGGACAGTTGGCAAAAGTTATGTAATTAAATATGTTTGTTGCAGTTGAGATTTATGAGCGATTTCTCAACCAATTATCTTTGGAAGTAGCCTTAGTCGACAACAAGGACATCAAATATCTCCAAAAACATCTTCATAAAAAAATACTTATCATTATATAATACAAGTGTGTCGTAATTTGTGTTCTTGTTTCTGTTTCTCACCAAAAGTTGTTAATGTTTTAACATAAAAAGTGACATTGCCGCGACATTACTACCAGAGATAAGATTGCGACTTTAACTTGAGAGCCAAGGGTTATTACACAAATGGAAAGCAATCAGATGGCCGAGGGTATTCGTAGGGCTCATTAATGCCACTGTGTCTGTGTCCTGCCAGCATGTCCTTGCCTCGATCGTAAATAATTAAAAGTGTAGAATAGCTCCAATCCCCCGCCCCGAAACAAACAGAATCAATTGTTGTCGCGTTGAATTATTTATGCATATATCGCATATATATGTTTTGAGCTGAGATTTAATTTATTTTCAAAGTGGATCAACTTAATTCACTTTGTTTCATTCACTTAGCCGTCGCCCACCACCCACTCAGACACACACGACTTGGATATTACTCATACGCCGCGTGTGATGTGAATATTAAAACGGAGCCAAAGTTTATCATAAATCCCCATTCTATATCTGGGAGTGTGCGAAAGTGTTAATGGCATACTTGCGCATATATATTTGAATAGTTTGCGAAACAATCTCAGATTATGAATGAACTTTGGCCAGTTGGCTTAGACTGCTTCCCAAAAAAAAAAAAAAATTGTCTAAAGGGGGATTATGAATGAATCACTTTGCGGCTGGAAACTTGTCCAAGATTTGAATGAAGACGAAGGAAAAAGTTTTCAGCTTCCATCCTTAAAGATTGTTTTCACAATCAGAATGTATCTTCTTTAAAAATACATCTTCAGCTTATTGAATTATGTTTTTGGGAAATTGAATAGAATAGTGCAAGGCACTCTGCTCATAAAACGCATGCATGCTATGCTAAACCAATTATATGGCCAGGTCCTGAAAGTGGCAGCCTCACCTAGTGTCCTTCGCTCCATTTTCTTGGGGAGACTTTTCACTTATCTCTGGCCAGGCAGGACCATCTCAATGAATTAGTCCAGCAACATAAATTAAGCACTTAACTGTTGTAAAGTTCTTCCTTTAGCGTCGCACTAGGACGAAGGACGAGGCGTCCTGGCATAAAAGATGACCTCTCCCAACAAAAGACAAACAAAGACACGGCTCAATGGAGGCTCCCTTCCCCCCCTTTTTTTGCCCAAAAAACACACATGAAGAATGGCAAATTAAATTAAGCACACTCACACACACACACAGTCCTGTTTGTGTTGGCAAAGGATTGGATTTAAGGACTGTTTGTCCAAGGACATTGTATCAACAATTTTCAGTCTCCTGGAAGGTCTGGGTGAGCGGGTGTGTGCTTGCTACGAGGCATTGTAAAACTCATTAGTGAAGTGACCGGAAATCTTATGAAATCTAAAAAAGAAACTGACTAAAAATGCAAGAAACAAAGTATCACCAAACCCGAAAATAAAAGACAGTCTCTAAAAGGCTTGCCAGCTTATACACTGAAAGAAAAACTATTTCTTATTAGACATAAATGTTAGGGAAGACTAACTAAGTTAACTAAGCCAAGTTCTTGCAACTTATTTTGTATTTAAATTAGTCTTATTGCTCAACTAATAGTCTCTTAACTTCTCTCACTGTATGCAAGGACTCTTCAGGCTCCCCCTTCGTCGCTCTGGCGAGGGGGGTAGTGGCCTGTGACAGGTTGGAGCAGTCATGCATGTACTTCAATTTTTCAGCAGAAATGAGTGCACATTTGACAAAACACACACGCTCACACCTTTTGGGAAGCCCAGGAGCCAGCCGAATCCCTGCAGGACATATGTCCTGGCTACCGCTTACGCCCCCCTCCCCCACCACATCCTTTCTTAACATCCTCTTTTTTTTATCAGTTGCCGCTTCAAGCGGGAAAAACTTCAGGCACGAATATATGAAAACTTTGCACAAATATGTATATATATGTATATGCCTGTCTGTGCCTGTGTGTGTGTGCGTGACTACTTCGATGTGTGTGTGTGTGCTTTTGCGGGTACTAGTGTGTCTATGGTAGCCTAATTCCAGCTCATATTTTATAACAGCAGCAGAATCACTGCATCGGACTACACAGTTTTCTGCCAAGACAGCAAAATAAACCAACAGAAAGCCACAACACACACACACACGTCCGAGCACAACTACAAAAAATGTTGAATAAAAAACGATGGAGGAGAAGCAGAAAAAAATCTGTAAACAAGACAGACCTGGACAGGGAACGTCCTACGTGAGAATCCTGCTAGCAGGAGGCTACTACAAAATGTACTCTTTGGGCCCCAAAGAGACTGTAGTTGAGGTGATCCCACAAAATGAACAACGAACACGAGGTGTTTTCCCAGTAAAAACTAGATACTCCTGAGCAGGACATGCTCCCACATATAAATATTATCAAACAAATTGGATTTTACTTGAAATTTAAGAGATGCTTCTAGATCTTATATCTCAGAGAGACAAGCCCATAAGCTTATTGGGTATAATTTGTATTATTTCTTATTAATAACTTTAATCAAAAATTTAATTGTTTAATTGGCGCCCAACTGTGGGGCTTTAATTGAAGTGATTTCATAGAATAGAAGTTTATTCGTCTATCATTTCTATGATTATTGTTTGCTAAATACATTTATAATCACAAATTATATAATTTTAAAAAATTTAAATCATTTAAATTAAATTATTAATTTAATTGGCGCCCAACAGTGGGGCCTATGTGCTTAAACATTGTATGATCTTTAGTTAACAACTTAAATCAAAAATATAATTATTTAATTGCCGCCCAACTGTGAGGCTTTAATGATGATTTCACAAAATGAATCAAAGTTTAAATCATTTTATGTAAATAATAAACTTTATTGGCGCTGAAACTGTTTGGGCCAAAGTTTTGTGCAAAATTGTTGGCTAAAACAATAAAAGAAAATATTATTATAAATGTTTTTATATAAAGTATAGTGTACTACCTTTATATGTATGAACATTGAAGCACACTTTTGTTTGGAAAAAGTTTGAAGAACTTTTCTTCCAGGCGGCCACTCCCACTCCCACTTCCACCTGCAACATTTGGCCCCTCCTTTGTCCTCCAGGTCCCTGACAGCCTTGCAAATTGTTGAATAATTGCAGTTGTTCCTTTTGCCACAGTGGTTGTTAGTATTGTTGTTGTCGTGTGGCAGCTTTTCCATTTTTCCACGTCGCCATTGCGTTTTCGCATGCAAATTGCTCAGCAATTTGTTGTTGTTTGTTTTGAATTTATTTTTTGCAATTTATTTGTAGGAGCGTACTGGAATCTGCCTACTCCATTTGTTTCCATTTGATTCCTATGCCTTTGACTTGTTTTTATTTATTTGTTTATTTGATTTGCACGCTGTTTGACATATTTTTTTTTTTATTTTTTTGCATGTTTCTTGAAATTTTCGTCTGTTGCACAATCGAAGTTGCAGCAACAATACAAAAAAATCAAAAAAGAGAAAACAAAACAAAGCAACTTACAACATGGCAACAAAGTTTCTGGAAAATGTTTGAATGAAGTGTGTGAAGTGTACACTTGGAGAAATTAAGGATCTACTAAGTAGGGAGATAAAAATTTTATATTAATATTTTACGAATAATTAAAATATAAATTTCTTGTTAAAAGATCATAGTTTGTGTATATTTTTTTATGAATTATTTTTTCTAGTGTTGAAACTTTTTGGCATTTCCAGAGTCCAAGGCGAACAATTAAACTTTTTGGGCAGCGGGGCAAATACGGATTTAAGTTAACTGGACTGGATTGGCGGTGCTTGCAACGATTTGCTGCACTTTTAGCCTCTCACACAGACACACACACTAGCACACACTGTGTGTAGAAGACAGTGTGTGTGTGTGTGTGAAAAAAACCCAAAACAAAATGGACTCCATTGAATTTTTATCTCTTGGTTTCTTTATTGGAAGTTCGCTTGCTCTCTCTCTCTCTTACTGTCTCTGTCTCGTTCTGGCTTATCTCCCATCTCGCTTCATCCCATCCCATGGCCTGTCATTTTTTATGGCGCCCAAATTGAATTGTTAAGCGTGTGGGCGTGGTACTTGGGCGTTCTCAGCATCTATTTTTCTTTTTATTTTATTTTTATTTTTGTTTTATTTTTTTTTTTTTGTCTCTTATTCTGTACGGAGCTCACTCGCTCTTCAGATAATATTATTCGAAAAAAGTTTTGTGCGTGACTAAGCGCCGAAAATGTTGTCCTGAGCACTTCCAGAGCTCCCTAAGTTTCTGTATGCCATATACTCCATACTATATATTTAATATATATATATTTTTTCGCTCCCTGATAGTTTCAAGAGTCTGGTTTGGTCAAAAGTTTACCCTCCTGCTTAGTGGACTGTTGTTGCTTTCTTTTTTTTGGTGGATGTATGAGTTATTCGTCGGATGTTTCCTAATTTATGGTTGTTGGAAAGTGTTTCAAATTGAATAAACAAATCATTCACCAGAAGTTTAAAAAGTAGTATTACTTTTTTTTTCATTTTCAATTCAAGACGGGAGATCTCCGAGAGCTTTGTCACAAAATGCCTTTAATTAAATGCCCTCTTCTAGGCACCTGGACCATTTAAAAATTAATGAAAACTACACAAGCACCTCACTAACAAAAATTTGTAGCAACAAATCGTGCAAACAAATTGAGAAGTGCAACAAAAACCAGGGGCCAGGGGAGTGCCAACAATTAGAAGGGATGCCAACAACAAGGACATTAAAATAAATGGCCCAGTGGAGGAGGACACACTGACTAAAGGCTAAATATTGTAGATTGTCCCTTCCGAAATGGAGAGGCTCTGAGGAGAGGGGCCTCTGAGGAGCAGACAATGGGCCAAAAGTGCTGAATATACCTTGCAGGTCATCAGGTGGATCGGCCTTTGGGAGGGCCTTCTTTTACTAAACGGTTGAACGATTGCACTGGGAGAAATTAGTGGAGATTAGATGAGGGCTTATTCAGCCTTAGGAAGTTTAAGGTGTTGGTAGAAGAAAGATGGAAACAAGTATCTATGTTTCAGTTTCAAAGTTTGTGCCACTTAGAATGACAAGAGTTCGAGTACAGTATATGGAATATCTTCTATTGCACCAAACTTTTTTGCTTAAAAATATTATAATCTATAATCTATAATCTAATCTATATAATCTTCAAAGTATGTAAGCAAAGTTGAGTTGAAAATGAAGTTCAAGCCCCAACTAACCCCTTTATTAGAAAAAGAAACTTGAAATAAAAGGAAGAGTACCGTGTATCATATCCTATAATTTGTATAGATATTGAAAAAGTTTTAAGAAGTTATAGCTGATATAATAGATCTATAGATCTTCTATAACAGATGTCAGTTGAAGCCAAAAACTATAAGGATTTAATGAAGAAGCTTCTATATTTTGGCTATAAATGTCTTAAAAATGTCATAGGATTTGGAATGACAAGAGTTCGAGTGCAGTATATGGAATACCTTCTTTTGAAATGAACTTTTTTGCTTCAAAATATTATGATCTTTAAAGTATTAAAGCATTTAAAAAATCAAAACTGAAATAAGAAAATAAAAGAGAAAAGTACCTGGTATCATATCCTATATTTTTTTTTATAGATTCCCCTTTTTTTCAGTGTAAGTTCTCGTAGTTCGCTTGCTCATTTCAGTTCATCAGCCCACTTAAGAGGATGGAGATAGGTACATAGATAACGTGAAAGTGAGAAGGGTGAAAGTGGGAGGAGGAGAAGGCAGTGGGTGAAAGATGAAAGGGGTATCCAGGGTGGGCGGAGAAAGTTGGGCAAGCTGAAAGGTAACATTGATGTATATCCTCACTCTGGCTAATTGAATGAATTCCTGAACCTCCATCAGCCTCCGCTCTCCAACTACTCCATCCTCCATCTATCCCGCCCTAGTTTTGATCCCTCCGCCTCCACCCCGACCCGCTTATGGCCACCTTCTGTTCGCCCAATTCAGTTAGCACCTGGAAAATTAGATTAGCTTGTGTGTGTAGAGAGAGAGAGAGAGAGTGTGTGTGGCAGAGTGTGTGCTTGTATGGGAAGGGGGATAATAATTCGTAAATGTTGCATCAAAAATGGTTGCTTGGAACTGGTGGCGCCATATTCATTTATGCATTTATAATTGCCCAGACAAACGGTTTATCAACCACCAACTATGCATCCACCCACACTACACCACCCTTCAGCCCTGCCTGTCCATAAAGAGACCACACATTTCAATATATTTGAAAATTCATTGGATTTTTCAGCTGGCTGTTTTGCGGGGAATTATATTCCGTGTGCAGTTTTTAATTTTTAATGCCCAGCGAGCGAGAGCGTTAAAATTGTTTTGGTCCAGCCATGGGGGGACAGCTGGGCAAAAAGTAGGGGGGAGGCAGCTGGTCACAAATCCTCTCAAATGTGCCTCCAACGTGGCTGCGAATCGCAAACCGTTTCGTATCAATTTTAATGGCTTTAACTTTATCGGTTTCTGTTTGATTAGCAAATTGCTTCTGCGCTTCGGAGCTTATGTTGATTCCTGCTACTTTTTGATTCGAGTGATTTGTTATGGAGTTTTATGAATAAATTACTAACTTTGTTCTCTCTTAAAAGAGGGGTTCTCTATTAACTGTCAACAACCACCACTTTATATTTAAACTATAATGAATCATGTTTTATGTTTTACAAGACGAAAATGGAGACAAAACTGCCGAATTATTCTTAAGAACGGGTATTATTCATAGCATTCTTAGAAGTTAGTATTTATTCCTTGATAACTAGCTTCAATATTAGTTCTTATCTGCCACAAAATCTTCAAAAATTGTTTTAGATATTCAAAGCATTAACTTTGTTCTTTTATCTTTTACTTTGCATTCTTAAAAGAGGGTATTTATAGCTCTATTATTAATTACCACTATAACTATTAAAGACTATTAATATTTATTTTGATCTTCCATAAAGTGTTACAAAATGGGGTTTAACTTAAGTGAGCTACAGTTATCCTTTAGAAATCCTTTAGCGCACATTGATAGCTTGGCTATAGGCTTGAGTATTAATTCTTAACGGCCATTAAATGTTTTTAATAATTGTCTTTTATTGCAGATAAGCTTCAGTTATCCTTTACCAATCCTTATTAGCTTGATTCAAGTGATTTATTATAAGGTTGTGATTATCCTAGAATGAATTCCTAAAAGCAGGCATTTATAGCTTGACTTTGAATATTAATCTTGACTTTAACTGTCTTGAGTATTAATTTCTGTCAAGAAATCCCCCAAAAGCAGTCGTTTGTTGAAGTCAAGCTGCAGTTATCCTTCGGCCATCCTTTGGCAATCGTTCTTGCCCCGACAGCTGCCTCGGATATGCGTCCTAATGAACCAATTATGGTTGCCTTAGTTTGCAATTTCGCTTAACGACCGGCAAGTTGCACTGCGGAATGAGCAGAGAACGCATTCAGATTGTCCTTGTCATTTTGTCGGAGGAATATGTGATGGCAATTTAGGTAGTTACCTTTCTCCTTTTTACCCGCTGACCTCCTTTTTTACTTTCTTTTTTTTGGGACAAAAACTGTGTGGAAATCCGATTATGCGAACAAAACCCGTTCCCTGTCGTTTCCGCGAATTACTGTCGGGAGAAATAAAATGCTACATTATTCTTGTGGCCGTTGACTTTGGTTTTTTGGGTTCTGGCTCTGTGCTCCTCCTTCCCGCTCCTTTCTGGCGACCGTGACCATTTCATATTGCGTATACGCCGTGTAGTACCTAACTCTTCTATGCATGTCCTGTGCCGTAGAAATTTCTTTCTTTTTTTTTTGGACAGTGAGGGGGCCACCGTGAGGGGGTGGCTATAAAATATCCAAGCTTTTATTTATAACGACATCAGAAATTAATCTTGCATTATGTGCGCGCGTGTGGAGGTTGTTCGCTGCTTGTTTCTCTCAGTCCTCGGCCCTCAGCTGGGCTTATCCTTTTCATGAAGTTTGTTGTCGTCACACACATGCAAACACAACCCAAACCCAAACCCAAACCCAAGCCCAAGCCGAGGATAACTCAAACAGCGGCAACCAAACATTCCCAAACACCCACTCCCGGGCACGTGATAACACTTACTACCTGTTTCGCTTACATATGCAGAATGGCGACTAAAGTGGCACTGGTAATCCAAAAGGACATAGTTATGGCAGGGATTAAAAGGATATACTTGGAGTTATAAAAAGGGGATATTATAAAGAATAGTATATAGTTATCAGGTGTTTGTAGTCCTAGTTCTTAGAGCTATTCTCTTAAAGAGAAAAGAGATGGCAAGTACCGGGTATCTATAGCTTCTTGAATGGTTTTTAGTCCTTAAAGAGTGGTTCCTAACTCACGATGTATTTATAAATAATATATCCCTCTTCCTCGATAGATCTATGACTTTATTTTGTTGCAACTTGTTGTCTTAACTTTTGTCTGGTGTCAGCCTGGCGTCACTTTGCCGTGCCTCGTTTGTCAGTCATGTGAGGCACTGTCACACCACCTCCATCTCTATCTCCATCTCCATCTCATGGATCCTTGCCCCTACCACTCCCCACTCCCCACTGCCCACCACTCCCCCCTTTGTCTTCATCTTTTAGCCGCTTTGCGTGTTTTTCGAGGGAGGTGGTGGTTCATGAAAAATTACAACTCTCAGCATCAGGCGTAACGTGCGATAAATTCCAAAGGACACAAAAACATACCCATACACATCTACATATGTGGCTGAAGATGTATCTGTGTATCTGTGTAAATGTATCTATGTCGGAGTGTATCTTCGGGATAGGTGGGGGTGCGTGTAGTTTGGGTTGATTTGGAAATTCGTTGCGTGTAGGATAATTCATTGCTTATTATCTTTTTTTGAAGCTGCAATTTTTGGGGCTTACCTTTCTTGTTCCTGGGGGGGGGGAGGGCTTCCACTTCTTCCTGAATGATTTTTATTCTTTTGGTTTTTTTTTATTTTTGCAAACGAGGGTGGGATTGCTGAGGGAGATAGCGCAGAAATGGTTTATTAATTTAGTGTGTGCCGGGGCAGGACTTTGACAATTGTGGTGGAAATAATAGGTTTTTAGGTTGTTTATCGAGGGGATTGGGTATTTAAATTAATTTAAATAAATTAAGAGAAGCAGTTAAAAAATTGAATATTAATTTATTTATATATAATATATATATTATTTATTATTTATAAATGAAGAAGAAAAGTAATTTATTTGGGAAGGGGACCTCTTTCATATGTAAATAGTATAATGCATAATATATATATTAAAAATAAATATTAATATTACTTAAAATAAATTAAGAGAAGCAATTAATTTTTAACAACTTTATATAATAAATATTAACAATATCAAAGTAATAATTAAATTAAAAATGAAGAAGAGTAAGAATATTAAATGGTTTCCATTTATATTCTTTTAGAAACTCTTCAATAAAAAATATAATTTATATTTTTTATATCAATAGTAAATATTAAAATTAACTTAAATAAAATAAGAGAAGCAAATAAGTATTTAAATGAAGAAGAAAAGATATTTAAATGGTTTCTATCTTGTTTCTTTAAGAAACTCTTCCATAAATAACATTAAAAAAAAACATAATAATAAAAATTTAAATAAATTAAGAGAAGTTGAGAAGAGAAATTTAACAATTATTAAATATTTAAATTGAAAATAAAAATTATTTTTGAGAAGAGTAAAAAATTAGAAAATGATTTCTTTTAGTTTCTTTAGGAAACTCCTCCACTTAAACTACTTCTTTAAGCTTAAATTTAAATGTTAAAATATTAAAAATTTTTTTTATTGAAAATGCATACCTTTTGTTCTACCATTTTGGCCAATACTGTTCGGGCCAGAGCGTGTTAGCCAGACAATCGAGCCTAATGATTTATGAACTAGGCGCGCCGAGCGTGGCCACGAGGATATGGTCGAAAGCAGGACCCAAGCAGGTCCTTGTTCTCCAGGTCTTTTGGGCTCCTTGCCAAATTTCCTTTTTGGTTTTCTAATACCGCACCACCCGCACCACTCTCTCCTTCCCCCTTTTGGCCATCTTCCTCCTAGCGGCTCCTCTGTCCAGGATGATATATGATGGCGGGAGTTTAGCGACTCCTTAAATGAATTTTTCACACTGCAGCCATTCCATGCTGTTGACTCGGAACAAAAGTCACCCAAAGTGGTTATGAAGATCCTGGCGACATGATGAACGGACCGGAAAAAGGACGAAAAAAGGGGAAAAAAAGGAGAGGAATGGGGGGATCCTGCAGAAAAAAAAATGGTGACAATTATGGGTAATTTGAACATGTTCGAACATGTCTGGGACAAGGGGTGATAGTGGATGGAATGAGGTCAAAGGTCAAGGATTAAACTACAAGCATAATCGTATTTTGTGAATCTGATTCATTTTTAATGAAAATAATGGCCAACGAAAGGGGGAATTATTAATGTTAGCACACTGTGGCATTAGGGCCAGGACTTTTGGGCCATGTCCTGGGCCCAGTTGCCCTTCTGCTGTTTCACCATTGGCAGGACCCAGAAATTATTGGCAGAACTTCATATTTCAGTCGAGCGGAAAAAGTAGGGAGCTGGAAAGTGCAACTTTTTGCAAATGTCATGCAGGTGATTGAGTGTGTGGGTGGACCGGCAGGACCTCTCTCTCCCCCCACCCCCCACTCCAATCCTTGTTGGCTGAATCATTTATTAAAAGGTAAGGAATAAGAAATTGATGGCCCAGGATCGCAGACTACTAAGCGTCTAAAGTTTAGTTCTGGCAACATTTTCCGGGGAAAACGAACAACGAAAGGATTTTCGGGCAGCCATTCGCTATTTGGTTGGCATTTGGCTCAAATCAAGTGGCCACTTACTCGTCCTGGGCGTCGTCATTAGCTTTCAACTTTTGCAAATTGAATTTGGTAGTAACCTGCGGAAGGACGAAAACTCCCTTCCAATTCCCAGCCCCATCATCAAGGATGTCTCTTGTTTCAGAGACTGTGATGTCCCAGCACTGCCAGAAATGGGGAATATTTCAGTTTCTTTCCGCTTATCTGAGTCTTCAGCGGGTATTTATTCAAACTTCAACTTTTCCCTGGCTCCCCCAGCAGTCCTCTGCCTCGGCTATGCTGCCTCTCCGTCGCCCAGTCATTGTCTGTCTCTTTCCCGGCCCGGCGCTGTCGAGGAGCTCCCACTGGGAGACCCACTGTTTCATGTTTTTAAGTTCGCTTTAAGTAGCTGAAAGTTAGTTTCTTATGCTCGGCACACGCCCAACTTGGCCATCAGTTGATAAATGGCTGGCGAGGCTTTAAAGGATATGCACATCCTTGATCCGTTCGCTTCGCATCGTCGCTAGAAATTCTGCGGAATTCTTTTGGCTTTTAATGAAGCCGGCCTCGGAATTAGCCAACAATTTTAGAGACTGAGAGTGCCAGAGACAGAGAATTATGGAGAAGGCGTTTCTCTCTTTGATGGCAGCTAACTTTTTGCCTTTCAAATGATGTCCTTTTTTATGAAAAGGACATCCAGCTCTAGCCAGCAATTAGAACATGTTTATTTGATCCGATTGCGGGCTTATGAATGCATTCCGCAAACTTATAATCCGATGCTAAGGACTTGGCCGGCATATCGGAATTATCTCATCACAGGATGTCCTTGTCGTCCTTGTACGATGGTGCCTTTTGAGCTTCGTCTCTCGCCTCGTCTAACAGAGAAAGATAAACTGGAAATAAAATGGAATTAAATAAATGGGAATGGCGGGAACAGAAGCCAAGGCAACAGACAGCCCGACAAAATGAAAATAAATACAAAGGATGTAGTCCTTCGGCTTATATGTATGTGCGGGTTTGTCAGGTGAGGTATCTATACCCATTATATAAGACCTGATTGATTCAATCATATTGCAATATTGTCATATTGTCAAAACGAATATTGATTGGGCCACTCGAGAGCATTGTCTTCTCGGAGGCATGACTGCCATGAAAGCCAAAAATAACTGAAATCGAATCAATCGCAATTTTCCATTCACATTTTTTTTTTTTTTGCGGGGGCATTACCATACCATTAGAGTCCCCAAGGACCTCCCGAAAACTAGGCCCATCTGCCAGGCCCATCCTGCAAATACAAATTGGGAGAAAAATGCAATGCGTGCCAAAAAATAAAAAGGAATCAGAGTCCAAAAGCCGAACCATCAGATTAAGGCCCTGGAATGTGGGACGTGGCCAGTATCCTTGGTCATTGAGGCTTTCGCCATCATCGTCCTGGCCTGCAGAGAGAGAAAAACTATCAAGAAGCCGGTCCTTTGAACTCTTAATAATTATTATCTTTAATATTGGCATCTGTTTTCGGTTGTCCTGGATATCCTGATGGATAAAAAACGAACTGAGACGTGGAATATCTGGCAACTAATTAAAGTGCCTACATGTCCTTCCCCTCCTATCAGCCCCCCCTCCCTTGTTGAGGGAAATTTGGAAATTTTACAAATTAATTTCATGTTTGAAGCAAATTCGTAAACAAGTCTTAGTGTTCACTAAAGCGTGTGCTTCCAAGGCTCTTGTCGAGGGGTGGCCCAGGGGGGCAGGATGTAGGGCGGCCCATTGCCTAACCACCCATCTAATAATGTTGGGCGCCCGCCAGACATGAATTTAGCATTTATCTAGCGCCACTTGAACAACGCCGACGTCCTCGTCCTCGGCCGACAATGAAGATGGCGGCCCAGGATTCGATATGGTGGTGGTGGCATGGTGGTGCCTTGGTGGTTTCAGGCTGAGCTAATTTCAACGCCTCTTAGGCGCACAGTGGCTTGGGTCCTTGATTTCGCCCCAGAAGTCAAGGAGTGCCTGGAAATCAGGGTTACCTTTAAATGGAAACTGTTCTTCATAACTAAAAGGACTTGAAAGGATTTAAGAAACTAAATCAGACAACCTTGGACTCTATTTTTAGACTTACATGATGTCCTGGAACTAATATTATATCCTTCTTCTTTGCTTAATTAGTTCGAACTTTGAACCCCACTGTGCTCTTAATTTTGGCTCCATGGACTTGTCAACAGATTCTCGGGGAGCGTGGCAAGGACTTCTTCTCCTGCCAGGCTGCCAGTAATTGTTGTTGTTCTTGTCCTTTATGTTGATGTGACGAGGCAGGTTTTTGCCATTTTGCCAGGGCCATGTTCGAATTTGTTTCAATCGAGAGAGCCAGCAAGGACCTCCCGCTTCCAACTCCCAAAAAAAAAATAGAAACTCCCCAACACGTACGAGGCATGAAGTCATGTCGGTGGGGCGGGAAAGGACATGCTTAGCAAGGAGCTGCCTTTGGTGGCCAGTCAAGAGTGAAACAGGACTGTTAATATAAAGTAGGTAATTGAGATGGAAGGAGGACTCCGTCTCCGACTCCGACTCCCCTCTTCAACTTGATGAAATTAATCAAGTACAGTGGCGAGTCCCTTGTTTCTTTATTTTCTTGGCGCTGAGTCAGCATTTTGGCTATAAAGTCCTTCTCGTATCCTGCAGACAATGAATCCACATAAAAATAATAATTGGAATTGGAAATGAAAATGAAAATGGAAACAATTTTCATGGCACATGAGTTGGCAAAAGAAAAACTTTTCTCCCCACCATCTCTCATAATTCCATTTCCAATTGCTGGCTACCAGGTGGTGCTTTGAACTTTTCTTCGATTTCTTGGAGTTCTTAGATATTTCGAAGCACTCAACCTTTGACCTTAAGGCCACTGGCTGGCAATTATCGACCCGGAAGATGCCAACAAATCGGGTGTCTGGCCCAATTCCGATCCCCGAAAGCCACTGGCGCCCATAATGCGCTTATCAGTGTCACCCAAGCACTTTCGCGTCCCGGCCTTTGCATATGCATGAGGTCTCTCCCCCGGGCGACCAACCCGGCGTATACGCAATATGTGCGTGGGGCGTATGCGTAATATTTGTTGGCCTTTTTTTTTTTGTTACCAGGGGGTAGTAGGCTACTACTAGCTATTAAAAGCTATTATTTTCTCACATTATTTTTTATTATATTTTCTATTAATTTTAAATATTTTTTTATTTAATTAATAAAAATTAAAAAAAGAAGAAGAAAAGAAATCTTCAACTTGATTTGTATTTCCTTAAAAAGGCCTCTCGGGCTTGCTGACAAAACCACAAATCATTTTGTCCGTGGGAGTGGTGCTCCTGGCCCAAGACAAGGCTATCCTTTGAAGCCAATGGTTATGGCCCGAAGGACCAAGGACCAAGGAGGGCCAACACAATACTGAAACGTAAGCAATAAAATGAATTTTTATGCCGCATTTTCGCAATGCGTCGAGAGCGAGGCCGTCACCTCGGCACAAAATATATGTGTATGTTACCTTTGGTCCTGGGTCCTGGGTCCTGGGTCCTGGCTCCCTGTCCTTTCCTGTCCTGTGGCCCCCTAACTGCCACTCCCCCGCCATGGAATGCATTCCTGCAAACCGAAAACACATTTACACATGTAAGTGCATAAAAAATGTTTATGAATTTCAGTTTATGGCGCGTAAAACACGCCAATAAATGTACCAAGGCATTAAAAATGCCTTTGCCACGCCCCTTTGTCCTTTTTTTTTGTTTTTGGGTCGAGGGTGGGGGGCTGGGTTGGGTTGAAGCAGTACTCGTTGGACTTTGCCGCACTAATAAACAATCAGAAATGGGCATAAAGTATGGGGAATCGGGAAAACGACTACGAAAACGGGGAATTTCCCTCCAGAGGTTGGCTCCTCTTTTTTTACACCGATTACCCTCCCATTTCGCTTAGCTTTTCCCCACCATTTCCCCTCGCTTTTCCGCCATTTTTTTTGTTTTTGCCATAAGGTGTTAGTCGCCCCTTTGGCGCATTTCTTGTGGGCGACACCCCCTCTTGAGGGGAGAAATATTTATGCAAAACACACACACCCACACACCCCTTGTAGGGTCCTGGTGTTGCTCCTTTTCTGTGTTTTTGTTGGCCGCCCAAGGATGTCAGTCTGTCGGGCTTTACTTCTGGATCCTTCGCATTTTCTTATTGTTGGCTGCGGCATGCCAAGTGCGCTCTAATGCACTTTACGACACTTTATGGCACTTTCTGTGAGGGTGGAGAGGGGGGAGGTCCTGTTAGGACATCGAGCAAATGTAAATTATGGCAAATTGATGAGAAAGTACATATGTGACTTGTCGGCTCTGAATCCTGCCTGTTTTAAAAAGTTTCCTTTGTTTTCAAATTCGATAAAGTGTCAGATTCTGTCAGATTTTCCCCCAAAAGAGGCTTCAATGGAGCTTATTAATATCCGACAGATAACTACTTGAGCAAGGACCTTGCTGTAATGGTTATCCTTGCTCCTACTTACTCTTTCATAGCCCTTTTGAAGGCAGAATCCTGGAAAACATGGCCACTACATCACAGCCTTTATAGCCTGTCTGTTTTTTTTTCCCCATTTTTTCGTTTTTTGGGAGGAGGCCTACCGCTGCACCTGACTGACCCAATTTTTGGAGGCCAGTACCAGCTCAGTGCTGTGGGTTGGAATAAAAAAAAATAAAAAAAGGATGAGATCTGCGTCGTCACCCCCGAGGCGCCATAAAGCATGACCCAATTGAATTGTTTCGCTCGTACTAATAAAATTTTATGTGTGGCTATTATTAGGCTCTCTCGTGTCCTGGCGCTATCCGCGTGTCCTGTGGCATCATCCAAACAGGCGAATAACAGGAACAAACAATGTCACTTAGGTCCTTAGGTCCTTCCTTCAATGACTCTCTCGCTCTGGTCTCTGCTCTCTGTGGTTGGTACTTGTTTTTTTTCCAAATTTTATTTTGATATTCTGGAAACTAATTTGTTTCCTGTATTGATTTTACCAGGATATTCAGGATATATAGGATTTTTTTTTGGATTTTCTTTATAAATATATATTTTCCCTTTTTTTTTTTTTTGTTTGGTGGAAAATCGCTAGTCGCGCTGGCGTCCAAAATTTATGCATAACTTTCGAAATTCGAATCCCTCTTGTTGGCTCTTTTCCGTTTGAATCTTTGATATCCTTTTTGCTTTGATTACCCCCCTTTTCCACTCTGATTTCCCCCTCCACCTTCTCTTTCACTCCCCTTTTCCCTACGATTTTCCTCCCATTTTCCACTTTATTCTCTGCATGTTTTTCACATTTTTCGTGCTTCAGTTGTCTTAGGCGATTTCTCGTGGCGTTAAGTACTTGAAACAAAAACACAAAAAAAAAATCAAAAAAAGGATATGAAAGGAGGAGAAAAAGGAAAAACTTGGGGGAAAAAAAAGGACAAGGGGCAAGGAAAAGTGTCGGAAAAATAAACCGGCTTGCCCACTCGATTTGCATGAAGGCGTCGCAACAGTAGAAGGGTCCAACAAAAAGTAACAAGGATCACGGCGGAACAGGACATTGTTCAGGACTTTCATTAACTCAATGTGAATGCAGAAAATGTTCCATGCCATTTGTGGGTTAATTTCTGAAAAGAAATGGCCGGGAAATTGTTGGAAATTCTCGCAAAACGAGTTCTAATTTCAAAGCAAATGATTGAGTTTAAGGGATTTCTGGTTTCTGTTTGAGGGAATAGTTGAGAGACACACACCTCGATGCTGCTGACGAGATCCTTGTTGGTCCTGGAAATGAAATTAATTCCGTTTCGAGAATTCCACATCAACACTTTTCATTGCTATCGTCGGTTCGGAAAATTCCAAACAAATGGCAATACACTTGATGGGATTATCATTATTTTGGCGCTGACATTTCGCTGGCGGCCAAATTCGATTCATTTGTTGGCATTTCCACAGGGGGGGGGGGGAGGGTGGGTGGTGTGGAGATGGCCCAGACGGGTGGAAAATTGTTGGGAAATTTCTCACCAAAAAAAATATAGAACAAGAAGAAGAAAGGGAAA
Source organism: Drosophila monieri (assembly GCA_035047585.1). Taxonomy (NCBI): domain Eukaryota; kingdom Metazoa; phylum Arthropoda; class Insecta; order Diptera; family Drosophilidae; genus Drosophila; species Drosophila monieri. The sequence continues at coordinate 2,996,542 of JAWNPJ010000061.1, read as the reverse complement.
AGCTCAATTGTCTTACAGAAGCTTCAATTGGATTTCCGAGGAAGTGTTGGGGGGGTTTTTATATTTCTACACTTGGAGAAAATTTTTAAAAGAAAAATAAATTAATTACTTAATTTAGAAATTGTATATTTTTTATAAAAAAATTATTTAAAAATAAAAATTAAACAAATATTTTATTTAAAACCTTTTTTTTTTAACAGTGTCTTTGTTTCTTCTTCTTTATTAATGCTCCTGGTCTTATCTTCTTCTTCTTCTTGTTAACTATATCTTTACAGTTACGTGTGGAGGACTACTTGCCATTGCGAGAGAGATAGTGCGTGGAGAGTGGAAGGGAGACGGAGACAATAAGACTGAAGCTGGCAAACCTCACACAAAATGCGAGCAAGAAGAAGAAGCGGCAGCTTCAACTCACAACAACAACAACTAGAAGAAGAAGAAGAGCAACAACAACAACAACAAAATCAAAAGTTAATCCTTGCACCAGGACTCTGGCTGCTAATGTTGCTAATTGTTGGCCAAGCAGTTAACGGTAAGTGTCCGCCACACGGCTTAAGTCCAAGGACGAAAATGCGTAAAATGCACTGAAAAAAAATGTATTATAATATCCTTTTATTTCTCTCAGTGCCAGGACTAGGCACTGGACATTTGGCCCCTTCCCTGACCTCATTAGACGTTCATTTGTTTGCTTATTTATGCGAAGGCACACACAGACAGGAGACAGGAGACAGGAGTTAGGAGGCAGGAGACTGGCGATAGGCGACAGGACATATCAGGCTATAGGTCGGGATCATCATATATATGGGCTATATCGGGCCATATGGCCATGTGGTATTTGTGGCCTTTTGTGTTACCAATTTCGCCCTTCGACCATAAAAAATGCTGGATAACTGAAACTGGATATGCCTTGCGCCCCAAATAGTATGCTACACAAAAATGATATATGCCTGAAAGGATCTGTGTATGAGTATGAGTGTGCGTGCTTTTATGTGTGTGTTTTTGGTTGGATTTCGTGTTCGACTGCCTGTAATTAATTGACTCGCACATTTTTCGCATCAAGCACAAAAACAAGTCGACAACTTTTTGGCCCAGACACTCCTCTACGTATGTGTTTGTAAATAGTATATGTGTGTGTGTGTGTGTTTGTGTGTTTCCACTGCAGTCAAGGTCGCAGGAAAGAGATGGGCCATGCTTTCCTCTCGCTTTTTTTTATGGTGTTTGTCGCATTTTGTGGCAGTCGGCCAACTTGGTCAACATATCTTTGTGGCTCACAAACACACAGGATAGAGTCCTTCGCTTAAACACACACACACATACATTATACATCAATGTGCATTCGTAAACTTGCCTCTTGGCCCGAAACTTACTTAATTGGCCGATTGTTTGCATGCTTTACCAACTTTAAGTTCCACGACAATCGATAAAGGCCACAATTGTTTTCGATTGCCATCGATTTGTTACTGGCCCAGGTCGTATTATGTAACGGGGATTTATCACGGAAATCAGGATAATAGAAGAGCCTTAGGCGGCGGATATATCTCGGACACTACTACTTCGATTTTTCAGTAAAAAAAAAAGATTGAAAAGATTCACTAATCGATTTTTTTTCAATTTTTTTTAAATAAATTTTTCTTTCTTGGCGAAGACTATAACTCGGCATATAGTTCTCCGATTTATAAGAGGAATACTTTAAAAGATTTATCAATCGATTGTTTATCGATCTGCCATAAAACCCGATAACAAATAATTTTATCGATTTATTTTCAATTTTTGAAGGGATCTCCCTTGGAAAAGCAGGGAAATCCACAGAAAGGACAGTATTGTACCCTACAAAGGCTATATCTCGGTCAATATGCATCCAATTCTTATAAGTCATACCTTAAACGATTTTTGAATCAATTCACTTTCAATCTACATTCAAATCTGATCACTTATAATTTTTTCAATTTTTTATCTATTTTTATGAGTAGACTCCTTGGAAAAATGCAGAAATCCATGAAAAGCAAACTATGGCCTTTAGCGAATGCTATGTATTGGACAATATCCGACCGATTCTCAAGCGGAATACCTTAAACGATTTGTAGATCAATTGCCTATCGATCTGCATCAAAACCTGAATGAACATTTTTTTTCCATTTTTTTCTCTATTTTTCTGGGGAGATCTTCTTTGGAAAATCAAAGATTTCCATAGAAAGTACAATATGGTCCCTGTAGATGGCTATATCTCAGCTATTATTCATCCGATTCATAAGTGCAATACATTGAACGATTTCTGGATCAATTCTGGATCCTATTATTATCCATCAATATCTGATCATAAATTAATTTTCCCATTTTTTGTAAATTTTTCCTATTTTTCCTAAGCTCCCTTGGAAAACCCAAGAAAATACAATATGGCCCCCAGCGAAGTCTATATCTCAGTTAACACTTATCCGAATTTTGAAAAGAATACCTTAATCGATTTGTAATCCAATTCTCTAATGATTTACATCAAAACCTGTTTAATAAATTTATTTTTCATTTTTTGTTCATTTCTCCCAAGGAGCCAACTTAGAAAAACGTTGAAATCCATTGGAAGGACTATGTGGCCCACGAAAAAAGCTATATCTCGGCCAAAAGTCATTCGATTCTCAATCCGAATACCTTAAATAATGCCTCAATCAATTCTCCATTCAATCTCCGCAAAACCTTAAATCATAATTTATTTTTCCCATATTTTGTAAATTTTTCCTTCAGCACTTTTCTTGAGCAAGCTCTATTAGTTGTTTCCTTGCAGTCTCCTGCCTCAATTGATGTAATTGGAATAAGTTGAGTTGAAAGCATATCCATCAAGAAAGTAGACTGGTGGGATGGAGGCTTTTAAACTATTATTTCCTCGGAAGTTCCTCAGCTGCCCCCCACAATCTGAGATAAAATGCATGTTGAACAATTGATTCTCGCCTTCTCGCATCTCCTGCAGCCCCACCTGCCAGCCAGTTCAGTGAATTGTTGAAGGATATCTCCGGTCCATCAGTACAAGTCTCGGTACGCCTCCGAGTCCGGTCCAGTCAGTCCCTGATTCTGCTCGCCGGGATGCGTTGTGGGCTGCCGCAGATGCATTCTCTCGAATGGAGTAATTGATTGACGTCATTGGTCGGCCAGTTACTGTAGCAGTCCTGTGGCTTTGCGCCTGGCCAGGACCAGATTGATTTAATTGTCCCCGGCCGACTGACTGGGCCAGCCATCACCTGAAAAACATTCTATTTCACTTTTAGGCCATAAAATGGTTGAAAAGGAATGGAGTGGAAAGGCAGCCATCATCGGGGTCTATCGTAATTCTGGACTAATTCATGCCGAAAATGTCTATCCGCAAAATGGCGGCCACCGGAAGTGAACATCCGCACCCACCCACACATGCCAGATGGCGGGCTTCATGACCTTTATTCGCTGATTTTGCTTGAACGACGCTCGGCATTTCGGTTATTTCAGTTCACTTGGCCAATAATTGAATAATTTGTGACATGAAAAATGGCAGAGCTGAAAGGGGGATTATTTTTGGGGGGGGGATGGGTGGAATGTTATCCGGAAGAATGATTTGACATAAAAATAAAGAGACCAAAAATTTAAAAAGAATAATAAATAAGAATAGAAATAATAATACAGATTAAATGGCATTTTGTGGCGAAAGCCAATTGCCTGAAAATGTTTTAGAGACAAAATGGTTTAAAGAGCGCCCGGTTGCCGATGGGGATTGCAGATATATATATTTTGGGGATATATATTCGAAATTAGAGACTGCCAACTGCTCCCAAAAAGTGGCCATTAATTAAGGGCTATGGCTGCTGCCGCCGCCTGCTGTGGGGATTGTGTAATGACTGAAAAATGCTTACAAATGGAGAGACTGGACGGGTAAATAATAGTCTCACCTTTACCCTCCCGGCCATGTCCTTTGGCCCGAGGAGGGAAAACAATCCATTTACCAAATCGTATCCAATAACTAAATCCTGCTCCTGTCATTTCTCAACACAGCAGGCGATGCATGCAGGAGAGTCCTTAATAGAATACCTTTTGCAGGACCTATCTGCGTCTTGAATAAATTATTTTCAAAGTCCTATAGCCCCCGGGGATACTAAGTATTTGTTAGCCTCCATCTTAATTAATTTTGTTAATAATATTCATTAAATTCGAATTCATATTTTCGTTTGAAACTCAAGTCGGCGTCGAGCAGCAGAGGAGTGTTTGTTTAAAGCACTTTTCATGCTTCTGTCATGGCCCGTCGCACTCGGCCATTTGCTCCAAATGTTAGCTGACCCAATTGTGGACGCACTGCCTGCGGAAAGGGATAGCTATAGAGACAGAGACGGAGACAGCCCTCTTGGAGGACATGAAATTGGCTTTGGCTCTCGCTTCGGTTTCGGTTTTGGCCTCAAACTCAACTTTAGCTCCAGCTTTCTTCAACATTAGCTAATTTGTGTGTCCTTTTTGCTTCTTTTATTTGCCTTGCAATTCATTTCTGCATCTTGCACAGGGCTTTGTCGGGGTTTTCTTTATTTTTTAGCAGAGAAAAAAATAGGGGAGTTGGTTCTTGGATTATATTTTATAGCTGGTGCTCTTCTACTCTCAATATAGGACCTCCTAATCTCCGATTAGTAAGTTGTACCAGACTTTTTTTCTAGTTTCTGGACTATATGATATCCGATACTACTCTACCACTACTCTTTCTTAAAGCCATTTTATTCTGAAAGTACCGGGTATTTTATATCAACTTCTCCTAAAGTTCAGCTAAAGCTTGAATGATCCTCTCTTTATTATTTTTAAATTATTTAGTTTGAAGACTCTATGATACCCTATACTTTTCCCTTCTCAGCCAAGCCCTTCCATTCTACGAGTACCTACAAGTATTCTTCGAGTGGTATACCATTTATACTTCATTTTTTTAATCATTTTCCTGTTTCTAGGCTGTATGATAATCTCATTAAGGCCTACTTATTTCTAAGAGTACCGGGTATTTGATATCAACTTCTCCTTAAGTTCCTCTAAAACTTTAATGATCCATTCTTTATTATTTATAAATTATTTAGATTATTTTACTTAATTTACTTTACTTCATTGTTTAATTATTTTACTTAAATTATTAAATTATTATATGATACCCGATACAATTCTACTCTAAACATTATATTCCCTTTTATTCTACGAATACTTAATACTGTTTTCTACTCAAGTTCCTCTTTAACTTTTGTAATCCCTACCACGTTAATTTTTTAATAAATGGTTCAACTTTTACTAAATGATACTATTCTCTTGCCAAGAAGGCCTTTCTTTCCAGTATTCTAGGATTACTGGATATCCTGTACCATTTTTTCTTTTAGTTTCTCTTAAAATTATACACACCGGTCCTTATCCTTTAATAATTCTTAATTATTTAATGTCTGGAGTCTATAAACTCTTCTACTACTGGAAGTCTCACTCTTATTCAACGAGTACCGGGTACATTTTATTAATTTATAACTTCCTCTCTATTATCCTTTGTGATATATTACTTCCTACTTGTCCTTATTTATTTCTCATATATTATTTTATTCATAGAATAACAGACTATTGAAGACTATATAATTCCCGGTACTCTGTTGATCTTAAATAATTCTGTCCTTATTCAGTTTTGAAGCTATTCCTTTTATGCCATTTGTCCCACAAATTTCTATTAAACTTTTTTAATCCCTTCCTTAACCTTTAGTTTTATATATTTTTTTGTCAGTGTACTGGCTTTCCTTCTGCTTGTTTTGGCCATTTGGCTTAAGTGCCATCTTGAATTGTCCATGTTGCTCCTGTTCCTGCTCCTCTACCGCTCCTGTTTCTGTTCCTGATGGTGCTCCTGCTGCTGTCTTGACACTGATTTCAATTATAAACTTTTTTTCCCCCCCTTCTCTCCCCAGCTCTCCCTGTTTCTTGTTATTTTTTTAAGCGTTCTGGCTATCACTTTTAATCCAAGTTGGTAGGAAGCGCCCTTCAGGTACTTATTTTGGCCATAACCAGAGATGTCTTGCCTTTCAGTCAGGATATCTCGGTTTGAAGTCTCCTTTTGAGTGAATTTTTTATTAAATTTTATAGTTTTTAACTTTGTTTTTTATTTGTCTGAAATAGAATTAAAAATTGGAATATTTTTCGCAGCGAATACTTCATTTACATGAGAATATATATTGATTTATTCATTTTGCGGGAATTGTTTTCCTTGTCGCCTCATTCGCATTCCCAATTTTCCGATTTCCCCGATGCCAGGTGCGCTTTCGCACTTGCCACTTTTCCCGCCTTCCCTCCTTGCTCAGCCTCCTTTCTGGAGCTTCCCAACCGGATCTCAGTGAAAATGCAGTCAACCCTAATCAAATTTTCGCTGCAAATTGACAGTTTGCCTGCAGATTTTCATTTCGCGTTTTCATTCCGCCCACTAAGCACGCACTGTGTGTTGCAACTTGTATCCAATGGTGGAGGGGGAGGTGGATGGGTAGGTGGTGGTAGGTGGCACAGCTGGTGGGGATGTGGTGCGGTTGCATGCCTCGGTTAAAGAGAGTTCCGTTCGAGTTTGAGCTTCACTGGTTATGACTATTAGTACCCGGTACTTTGGAGCTTCTCTTTGGAGGCATTCTTAGATGATTGTTTCTTTAAAAATAATAATAATTGTTAATAATTTTATTTTATTATTTTTAAATATTTATTTTATACCAAAACACATATATCTTCCTACCTGAGCATCCTATTTGTTTGATAAAATATCCTTTTATTTTTATCCCCTTCTCCTCCTCCGCTTGCCATTCTTTTTCCTGCCTTCTGTGCCTCTCTTTTGGTTCCGCTTCTTCCACAGCCCTTGGGCCATAATGGAGAGGGGGAGAGGCTATAGCCATATAGCCATATCTGCCATAGCCATAGTCGTACGCTGATTTAATTTTAAATCTTTCCGCCCTCGCTCGAAATTAAAACGAAGTCATGGCTTTGGGGTCGCGGGTTGCAAGAGATCCGCCAGTCGCAGCATCGCTGTGGCAGGTTAATAGATCACAAGAGTGAAGCGGGGGGCATGGTGGTGGCGAGTTGCAGGCAGGTAGGATGATGCCAAGGGGGAGGGCCTTGCTCTCAATTTGCTTGTCGCAATCCAATTGTCAGGCATTTCATTTCAATTTAACAATTTTGAAATTTGTCCCCGCAACGGAAGCAACTTGCAACTTGCTGTTCTTGTTCTTGTTGTAGTTGATGTTGCAGCAGCAGAAGCAGCAAATGAATCTGTGGCATGTCACTTGTTCAGCCACTCAGTCAGTTAGTTTTGACATACTTATTGTCTCTCACATCCGGTTTCTCTAGATCCGGGCTATGGATTATGTCGGCCATTTTGGTTCGCCATTTTTTTGTTTGACATTTTTGACCATGAAAGACATGTTCAAACATGTCCAAAAGACAGCAAGACTATTTAGATTAAAATATTTAACTTTTAGACCTATTTATTATTTTTTTTAAATAAAATATTCTATTAAAACTTACTAGTTACTAAGCTTGACATATTTATTGTCTCTGACATCCGGTTTCTCTAATCATTTTCTAATCTCTAATCATAAAATTGTTGACATTTCAAACATGAAGAATGAAAATGTTAAAAAATTACTTTTAAACTTTCTTTAACCCTTAACCCTTATATGGTTACTGACATCCGGTTTCTGTAGACGCCATTTTCCTGATAATTTTTGACATTTTTGACCATGAAAGACATGTTCAAATGACAGCAAGACTATTTAGATTAAAATATTTAACTCTTACTCCTATTTATTATAATTTAAAATTATATATTCCATTTAAACTTTCTAGTTACTAAGTTTGACATATTTATTGTCTCGGACATCCGGTTTCTCTTACATTTTCCCCAAAAATTGTTGACATTTCAAACAAGAAGCATAAAAATGTTTAAAAATTACAAAGAAATTACTTTTAAACTATCTTTAGACATTCAAGTTAAAAAAACCCCTTAACCCTTATATGGTCTCTGACATCCGGTTTCTTAAGACGCCATTTTTTCTGAATATTTTTGACATTGAACTGTAAGACAGAAAAGAAAAGTTTAAAAATGACAAAGAAATTAGAATTTAAAAGCTTCTTAGGATATTTTAGCTAAAAACTTAAACCCTTAACCCTATTTATTATTATTAAAATCGGTTATCCTTATTAAAACATACCCTTTAAAAGCAGTTCAGTAGCATTTCGATTCAGTTCTCTCACAATTATAATCATTTTCGATTGGCAAACATTTTTGGAACGGTCTCGGTGTTTTAATTAAAACTGACAGAATAGCCTGGTAAGCGAAGATATTTTAATTAAGTGCCACTCGTTGTGGGTATTATTATGTATTCCCAAGAGCGGCGAGGGATACTTTCCATGGCTATACACGTATTATATATACGGAGCGATACACCGACCCACCGATAACTGCATAATTGATGATTATTGATGATTATGGCTTCCCTGCCTGTCTGCGCTCATTTTCCCCTAAATGTTTCAAGGAAATTGCGTAGCATAGACTATCAATTAGATATTTGAAGTTTTATTAACTTGCCCCGACTAGTACCTGGGCTACACTGCCAGAAAAATTCTCAATAACGGTCATTGAAGAAGTTTACTTTATGCTTTTCTTTGGTTTTCATTTCCAGTGTTTATGATTCCAGAGAATTGGAATTTTCGGAGGTAATGAGCTTAGCTTTTTTTGGGGCGGGAAAAACAATGGGGCAGTTGCGAGGGGAGTATCATAAATTGTTAGTGGGTACTCGTACCTCTTAACCAGGTCCTTTGTTGTTGGTTACTGGTCCTCCCGTGTTTTATTGCTAATTGCAACTTCAGGTTGCATTGTGGCTTGGGGTGGCCCTCTCGGCTTGGGGTGGGGATTTGTGTCCCCGGTTGCTCTTGGCAGCTTCATGTCTTGATGTTTGCGCCACGAAAAATAATAAAACTGATTTTATTTATGTCCTGCGCCAGACTAAAAATTGAAATTCAGCAAACACTAGACTCCGAGTAGACTCCCAGAGATGTTCGGTTGCCAAAAAAAAATAAAAAAAATATTTATATATATTCCCATCGCGTGTCTGTCTGTAAGCTGTGCTTAGTTATTGTTCCAAACACTCGGGCATATCCTGTATACGTATATCCTTTCGAACGATAATGCTGTTCGCTGGGCGCACAATTAATGGGGGCACGTGAAAAAGTTTCTATAAATTATTATCGCCGGCTATTCGGGGCCATGTGTATCTGTCAGATGCACACACCACGCTACACATTGCCACATATTGCCACACTAACCACACACCGACACAGATACATCGGAGCGAGATACAAATGCAGATACAGATACAAAAAACCCATCCATCACTTTTGCTTGCATTGCTTAACCAACACAGCCCTTAATTAGAAAATAAAAACAGTGACAATGTCTGAGATAAAGTATCTATTTATTAAAAGTCGGAATTTATTATTCAATATTTAGTCTCTCCCCTCCCTCTCTTAGGGTCTGGGAATCTGTTTAATAAACTCACTAAAATGAGATATTTGAATGAATACTTTAATCAAAGTCGGAAAAGGCCCCGGGGCCCATTCGAATCGAAATCAAAATCGAAATCGAACGAGGAATCGTGTTTGAGTATTTGCTCACTCAATTATGGACTGACATTATATTTGCTCGACTCCAGATACTTTCGCCTGGAAAGTATCTCTGGGATGGAGCTCTGGATGTGTATTTACATCGATGTGTACTCTCTGTGCCATTAATTTATTCAATAGAAATCGTAATTGTAAAAGTTGCTGCCTCTCCCTTCACTCCACTCTGCCACTCCGGCAATTAGTAAATCATGAGAAAATTATGTGCTTTTGTGAATAAGAGTTCTATACTGTATATAGTGTGGGAGGGGGGACTGCGGAGTGGAAATGGGCTTTGAGTCGTCGCCTCAGTTCTCAGTCCGCAGTCGGGGCACCAGTTGGCAGACGAAAATTTTAATGCAAACTGTAAATTATTATATACTTAGATACGTCTTGCAGTCGGGATACTGCAGATGCCAGGCTTCTCCCTTTCCACCCACCCGCTCCAGTGGCAACTCTTTCAAGAGGCAGCTCTAGTCCTTTCTGGGTTGCCTCTGCCAGACAATACAAAACTATAAATATTCACAATCACTGGGCCAGTCACAATCACAGTTGAAGGCACAGCCATAGTCGCAGTTTTAATTTCAGATTTAATTCGAGTTTTAATTATAGTTTTAATTATAGTTTTAATTATAGTAAGTTCTTAAAGGAGGGATAGGATTGGAAATCTTTGTTAACTAAAAACTAAGAAAAATATTTAAAAAAGTAAAGTTTAAAAGTAAAACTATTTACCTTTTTTACCTCTTTTTATTTTTCTTTTTTTTTAAGATAGTGTTTAAAATTTCTTCCTTTAAATACAATTTTTCTTCAAAGAAAACTTTCCTAAAGTCGACCATTTATGAGTCAGTGAAAGTCTTTTATTATATTATATTTTAACAAATATTTTAGTTATTAAGGAAACTAAGCAAAAATAATGAAATTATTAGGAAAGTCTTCAATATTTATGTTTTTGGATTAAAGAAATTCTTAAAGTCGTCCATTTACAATAAGGCTTCAACAAATATGTTTAAGTTTAAAACTTTGAAACAACTATTTATATTTTTAATCAAAGTTAAAATTAAAAATAATTCCTTATACTTTCTTAATTTATTATATTTTTTGTAGATTTAAAACAAAAGAATTTATTAATTAGTAAACAATGTTATAAAAAACAACACAATGCTTGTAGTAAAAATTATACATACTCCAATACTTAATTCTTTTTTAATTTTTCATATTTTGTTGCCTTTTTCTGTTTTTTTAATAAAATCTTTTTAAAAACCTTTATGCCAGAGCCCTTTTTGTAGCTTCCTGTCTGGTACAACTCGAATAGCAACCATAAACACTTAGTAGAAATGTTTTAATATTTAAGATTCTTGTCAGGCACTGTAAGCCAGTTCATTCGCAATTCATTCCCTGCCATGAAATATAATTTTTGCCTTTTTTTTTTGGGTTTTTTTCTTTCTATATTTTAGCCATTTTGTGTTGGGGTTTTCTTTTTCGTCGACTTGGGTGTCTCTGGCAGGGCTGGGAAAATGCAAAATTTATTGCTGTAAACTACAAAACACACACAGTGAGTGGGTGGCCTGTGGGCTAAGTGTTTGAGGGGGCGCTGGAGGGGCGTGGAAAATGTGTTAAGTCTATTGAGTGTATTAAAGCAAATAACTGCGTCGACGAATAAAATACATGCGGGAGGAATGCACCCCGAAGTGGGCGGCTGTTGGCGGGTATGGGCGTGGCAAAAGATACTTTATACACAGACTCATCCTGTGCACACACACAGAGAGAGAGTGTGTGTCTGGCAGATGCATCGACTCCAACATATGCAAATATGAATATAAATGAACAGCGCGATGAAGTCTAAAATCTATAGTCTTAGGAGGCTGTGCACTGAGAGAAAAAATAGAGTCTAGTTAAGGGCTAAGTTATAAGCTTATTATGTTAGGATTATTCCATAAAATGTTGTTTTAAAAGTATCTGAGTCAGAAGATTCACAGAATGATTTCCACTCCAGCAAATTACCGAGATTGAAGCTTAAACAAATACGCCCCCAATAAATAGCAAGTGGCTGCAAAGAGGAAGGCTTATGTTTGTGGTGTACTTTCCTCAGAATACTTTATGGTTAGTTGGTTCGACTTGCGGCTAAAACTGAAATTGACACAAGCCCCGAGACTCCTAGCTTTCGACCGCAAAAGGCAAAGGCAGAACAGATCAAATGAAATTTCATCGAATTATGGATAGCCTGCCAGGGCAACCGCACAACGCCGTGGAGGAGGCATCTTAGTCCTTCCAATCAATTATTACAATTTAACAAAGTCTAAGCAAACCGTTAATAATTGTCATTTTAATTAGAAGATGTGACTTTAAAGAGACAAGGTGTTAAAATTAATTTGAATCCCTGTTTAAAATAGTGGAAAAGGATAACAAAAGAAAAAGAAATAATATAGAAATAGAAATAAAAAATAGAAACAGGAACAGAACGAGGAAGTAAGCAGCTTATGACTGACGACAAAATGGATGCCACAGATGCCAGGACTATGTGTTGGTTGGCAGAAAAAAAAATAAGGAAAAAAGGATGTGAAGCTGGGAACTGGAAATGGAGTAACATCTGGCGTTGTGCCCTGCACGATTACAAAAACATCAACACTTAATATGTTTATTAAATTTGTTGCTACATCATTAGGCACTAGCAGCCATGTAATGTGAGGCAAACACTTCACATCTACCCATGTCCTTGTGTCGGTATTACTCTATGCCTGTGTGTGTGAGTGTAGTGCGGAGTAATTGTGCTGCTACAACACACTCTACATACTCTGCACACATCCCTGCTCTTTGACCCCGCCAGGAATGTGCTAAGGTGACAGGAAACAGGACATTTTAAAAGAGAATTTCAAGAGATGAGAAAAAATATATTTTTTTATTATATTAATCTTTCTAGAAATACTTTAGTTAGGTTTCTCTTTTAAAATATATTTCTTGAATCCCTATTTTTATTTTTATTTAAAAACTTAGCAAAACATAACCCCTTTAACCCCAAAAGGTTATACGCACAAGAATGATACCTTAATTAAAAAGAAAGTTTCTGAAAAGCCTTAATGTGTTTTATGTGTTTCGAGCAAACTTTCAGGCCACTTTTCCTCAAGTTTTCCATTTTCAACGAGAGTGTGTGGGTGTTTTGGAAGAGAACCTCCAACTACTTAAGATCTTAATTTCTTTAATTCTAAATTTAAATTTTAATAGATCCTTGCCAAGTGTCCTTATTGCCAAGATTTTTGTTTTTTTTAACTCTAAGAAAATATTTTCTCATTTTTAAGGCAACTGGAGAGAGCATCTGTGGTTCGTGGGGAGTCCTGGGGCTATGCTTCTATTTTTTTATTTTCAAGCTTGTGCCATTACCCTGACACACACACACACACACACACACACACACACATGTATTTGTGAAATGCTTTGGGGCTACTTTGCATGAGCTTAACTGTTGTTGTTTAGGCGCAGTTTCAGTTACAGTTACTGTTGCAGTTGCAGTTGCAGTTGTGGCACTTGCAGCTGCTCAAATAGAAAGAGAGAGGGATAAACACATAGAGAGAGAGAGAGAAAAAGTGGCTTTAATAAACGAAATTTGCATTGCCTACTTTTTTTGGGTTGGCGGAGAAATGCGAGGAAAAAGTTGAAAAATTCATAAACTCTCCAAAACAGAGAGAAAAATAAGACATTATTTTAAGGATAATTATGTTATTTTTTTTTTATTTTTCAAAAATAAATTTTGAAAAGGTCTTGGCCCTAAGAATTATTTAAATTGTTAAAAAGTATAAAAGTTCTCTCTAAGAGAAACTTTTTTCTCTGTGCATCATCTTGAACTTCAAACATCCTGCATCTTTTTAGTTTCCTCCTTTTTTAGTTTGTTAAAAAAGTCGGAAATTATGCGCATTATTTCGAAGAAAAAAAATAAAGCAAGCACACTCGCTGCATAAATTTTAACGCTCATGATTATTATTATCATAAAGGAGTCTGCAGAAACCCGAAATTACCTTCTATATGAAGACCTAACACCTTCTATATGAAGACGACTCATTTGTTACTCGTTTCCTTGCAGCTTCTGCCGCCAGCGAGGACATCAGCGTCGCAAACACTTCCTCCAAAATCGATGAATCGAAGACGCCCGCCATCCGGCGGCAGGACATGGCCGAGGGGGAGGAGTCCTGGACGGGGCGCGAGGAGGAGCCCCAGCGATTGACCCTGTCGAGGCCACCACGGGCCGGCAGGAGCGAACGGCAGGCGGAGGAGGATCAGGTGGACAGGTGCCGGCTCTTCGTCGAGGGGGATCCCACCAAGAACGAGCTCTACAGCCCCGAGTATCCCAACCTTTATCCGAAGAACATCAACTGCACGCGAGTGATTGTGGGTGAGTCCTGGCGCATCCTTCTTCCTTGGCAATTAATACATTTGATTGGAAAAAGGATCGAGCCCGCAATTAGAGACAATTATCATTCATAGGCAGGACATGAGTTCGCCAACTAATTGCAGGTTGTATTCATTGCCGGGGATTATCTTCGGCAAAGCAATTAGGACGAAGGAGTATCCACAGCTCACTGACACAAAGACAAATACCAACTCACTGATGGAAGCCAATTGGCAGACGGGTTTCTGGGCCAAGCAGGATTTTTTTCCAAGGGGATGGCCAATAAAGATTTAATCTTTTTGGAGATATTTAATGACTTTTGGTTGGTTGGGTTTTCGAGGTTTTAAAATATATAATCTTTAACATTTTTTGTATTTTTTTTAAGGATATATTTAGGAGTAATTACCCCCACCCCCCCTTGTGACTAAGCCCCTGGATGAGTGAAGTGCAGGCCTCGTAAAAGTTTATATGGCAAGCACTTGGCGCGATGGGCTACGAGCTACTGCAAATAATTGCAAAGTCTCTGGCAAAGTCTTGGGCTTCCACTGCTGTTGACATTACCAGATGTCAGTCAGCGAGTCAGTGAGTCATTTCTGAGAGAGGGAGACCCGGCAACCCAGTGAACCGAAGGCATTAGATGGCGCTGATGCGTAAGATTCCCCCACACAGACTCCACATGGCAGGGCCGTTTTGTGTGGCCCATTTAAAAGCGTTAGCGCGCGTTGACTCCCCATTTTCTTACCACTTGCCACAGGACATAGGACACAGGACGCAGGACACAGAGTCTGAAAACCTAAAACCCAAGCCCAATACGAAATCAGGATGAATGCCTGAAGGAGGGGCAGCTGGAGGGGATGAGGAGTTGTCATCATATTTGAGCTGCACTCGCTTCACTGCCTCAGCAACTGTGGAAGCTCAAAGTCAACTTCTTCGTCCTGCTAGGGAGCGGGAAACTGGGACAAATCATTTGTCAGTTAAGACAAAATAATGTCACTGCAAAAGTCAAGAGCTGACAGATAAAACCTGAAAGCGAATGATTGACTTTCCATAAGCACGCATCAGCGGTCCCAGTATCTGTATCTACAAATATGTCAGCATATGCTAACCAGCTCCTCCCTGCCCCTATCCCCCATCTGCTTATTTGCATATCAATGTGTGCTCACATCCATGTGGGGGAGTCTGTGTGGGTCTGGGCCATGCTAATGTTGGCCTGAGCGAGCCAGCTGAGCTTCGACTTTGGGTTTGGAGCGTTTTTTTTTTCCATTCCCAACTTCCCGCTGAGCCAACAAAACTGCCAAAGGGAATTGCGACCATAAAAGTGGAGTGTGGTGTGGAGTGGAGTGCCTTCGGAATCCCCAAATACAAAGCCACCTCCGCGGGGGATGTGCAGAAAATCAGGGAGATGAGAGCCATTTTTTAAGAGCCTCTGTGACCTCTACCAGCTATCTTATAAAACAATTTCCGCTTTTTCTTAATATTTGTACAAGAATTAGGCAGAAATGGGTAATAAATTAGGGACTTTATCGAGATTCAGAAACTAAACAGGTTGGAACATGTCTGAACAAGTCTAAACAAGTCTGAACAAGTCTACTTGCAGGAGGAGTAAGTAAAAAATAGTCAAACTTACTAAATAAAAACTAAAATTAGCCAAAAATGATTAATAAATTCAAGACTTTAATCAAGATTTAGAATCTAAACAGGTTTAAACATGTCTGAGCATGTCTGAGCATGTCTGAACAAGTCTAAAACTGTCTAATTGCAAAAAGAGTAAGTAAAAAATAGTCAAACTTAATAAACAAGAACAAGAACAAAAATGTGAGCAAAATGGTTCATAAATTAGGGACTTTTATCAAGATCCTGCGTCTAAACAGGTTGGAACATGTCTGAACAAGTCTGAACAAGCCTAAACAAGTCTAAGGAAGTTTAATGAAACAGTTCTTATACTTTATTTGATAAGAAGAGCAAGTTAAAACTGGTCACACTTAAAATAAAGGAACAAAAATTAAGCAAAAATGGTAAATAAATTAGAGAAATTAGGAGTCTGAACAGGTTGAACATGTCTGAGCAAGTCTACTTGCAAGAGGAGAATGTAAAAAATGGTCACACTTAAAAAACAAGAATAAAATGGCTTTAAAAATTAATAAAGCTCCAAAAAACCCTCTTAGACCAAAAGGTAGGCAAAAATGTTAAATAAATTAGGGACTTTTATCAAGATTCAGAATCTAGACAGGTTTAAACATGTCTGAACAAGTCTAAACAAGTCTTAACAAGTCTATTTGCAAGAGGAGTAAGTAAAAAATAGTCAAACTTACTAAATAAAAACTAAAATTAGCCAAAAATGGTTAATAAATTAATGACATTCATCAAGATCCAAAGTCTAAACAGGTTGGAACATGTATGAACATGTCTAAACATGTTAAAAGAAGCAGTTTTCATACTTAATGTCTTTAGTGGATAAAGTAAATGAATAAGCAAGACTTAAAAGCCTAAAAAATTTCATAAACTCCCTGTTAACCTCCAGCCACCCTGGCGTATACTTAACTCAATCAAAGAATAACAAAAGTTTCACTTAAAAAAACTAAAGCTAATTGAAAATCTGAAACTCGAAGCAATTATGGGCCCTTAGTTACACCTTCCCACCCCACCCGGACTCGATGCTGGGCAAAAAATTGCGATAAATGCAGTTCAATTTGGAATTTTGTGAAAGAAGAAACCCCTCTGCTGCCGAGTCCGGACTTTGGCATCAATTGGCAGCTGTGTGGGCTGACTGGGCTTGTAATTAGGTTTTTACTTCCGGGGACTGCAGTTGCAATTTGAATTCGGGAGTGGGGTGGACTAGTAGTCCCCCGCCACCTGGCCTGGGGGCTCTTTTTTCTTGTAATTTGATAATCTCGAGTGGGTAGTGGGTAGTGGGCAGTGGGTGTAGTGGTAGTCCTAATAGTCCCTAATTCCACTCTGATTCGGTCTCAGCTTTCATTACTTGTCCATCTCCATTATATTATGGCTTTGTATGAGTGTCTATGTGGGTGTGTTTGTGTGTGTGGGTGGCCACAAAGGTTCCATTTCAGGCAGAGTGGGTGGACCAAAGTGTGTGTTTCAAATGCCAGTGCCAGCCCATTGGCATTGATTCATGCCAAGGATTCGTTACCTGAATATGTATGACCCACAATGTGAGTGTGAATGACTGAATGAATGAATGAATGAGTGAGTGAGTGAATGAAAGAATGAACGTGGCTGGGTGTGTCCAGCATCTTGATGCCGTTGTGGTTCTTTTTATTCAGCCACTAAATGAGTCCCCAGATGCTTTCATTTTGGCCATAGATGCGAGATACGCCGAGAAAGCATATCCTTGTCCTTTCGCTCTCTCCCATCTCCGGCCCAAAAGTTTATTTTATTTTGTGCCAAAAAGGTCCTGGCACTCCCTCCCATACCCCCCAAAGTGTTAATAATAGATACGTAGATTCCAAATATTTTTATTGGCCCATTCGAGGCCTCCCAGCTGGGAGGTTATTGAATTTAATGAGTTTTCATAGGCACTTCGGTCTTGGCCTTCCAAGTCTTGGCCTAAAAGCCACTGCCAGGATAAATATATACATTTCCTTATAGTTTTTTTTATACTTTTTACACTTTTCTTATTGGTACTAACGTGTTGCATCTAATTACAGCGCCAAAGGGCCAAGTCATACGCCTGGACTTTCGCAACTCCTTCAACATCGAGGCCAAGGAGGAGTGCAAATTTGATTTCCTCGAAGTAAGTAAAGGGCAACTAGCTAGCAAAACAAAACACCCATAAAGAAACAAAGAAAATACCTAAAACCAAAGACTAAAAAAAAGGAGCCAGGGCATAAAAAACATGCAACTTTGTTGCATAAAAGTGAGGAGATGGTAGCAAAAAAAAATGGCGAAGCGAAACAAAAACTTGCTTAGTTTCTACGGGCTTGTCTTGGCAAAGTTTTCGATTTGTTTCCTTTACGACTTTTCCTTGTTAACTGGGCTCTGAGCCTGAGCTCCGTGGTCTGAGCCGGCCCGTTTTTTGCCAGCCCGAAAAATGGCAAGTTTTAATTGAATGTTGTCTCTGCAGCCTGAACTCGTAAGCCTGATTTGAATGCGGGCCCGGAAAGCCCTGCCAACGCGGTTTCGGCCAAGACAAACTGCCAGTCTTGACACACCGAAAGAAAAACTACCATTTTCCCCCCCAGAAATCCTCTTAAAAATTATTTCATAAACTATTTCAGATACGGGATGGCCAGTATGGCTTCTCGACGTCATTGGGAAAATTCTGCGGCACTGACTTTCCGCCGGAAATCACCTCCAAGGAGCGCTATTTGTGGCTGCACTTCCACTCCGACGAGACCATCGAGTACACGGGCTTCAGTGCGGTGTACGAGTTTCTGGACAGGAATCGGGATGCTCCGAGTACGGATCTCAACTGCACCATCGAGAGAGATGGCTATGAAGGATTTGTGAACTCCACGGATGTTCCGGCGGAGATCAGAGAGCAGGTGATCCGAAACAAAGTCCCTTTGGACTGCATTTGGCGAATTCAAGTCAGGGAGAACTGGAAGGTAGGTTTAGAATCGGAATTTTTATAAGCATATTCCGGTTTTCATTTTCACAAAACGATTAAAATATTATATCACATTTAAATAATTTTTACATTTTTTTTAGATTTTCATCAAGTTCCTGGAGTTCAAGCTGAGCAAACCCAATGATTGTGAGACAAATTTTTTGGACTTCTTCCCCGAACAGACCGTCATGCCTTTGAGGTGAGCTTTTAGTTTCCAATACAATTTGTTGTCGGTGGAGTTTTGCAACACTGACAGACTGCAGCCACCGTGGCGTATACGCAATACCGCTAACCAATTTCCGCATCTCGCCGACAGACGAGAGATCAAAGCCAAGTTGGCCCCAAAAGTCCGGGGCCCAGACAAAATTTCAATTTATTACCAAAAAGGCCAAAAAGTAAATTGTACTCCACCGGAAGTGGTGTCGCCTTTGACTTGCCAGGACCTCACTCTCTCTCTCTCGTTCTTGTTGATGAAATGAATTTTGTCATCTACCGGTTAACTGAGTGACTGACTGAAGGACCGACAAAGTGACAGTTGAAAGAATGACAGAAGGACCAAAGGACAGAGTGAAAAAGTGAGTGCGGCATCTTCGACACGCATTTGACATCCGCTTTTAACGCGCCAATACATCTCCACTTGTTGCTGCTTTTTGCTGTTCAGGACAACACTCAAACTGATTGACTGGCGTTGTTACACTGAGAGAAATAAGGGGAAAAAGTTTAACACTAAAAGCTGAGAAAGAGGCAAAAAAAAGGACCAATCCTATTTGCTTTTGATTGCATTTTCAAACCAAACACACATATCCTTGTTCTCTACAAGTACCGGGTACCAATAAAAGCTTAATTTCTGACAAGAATAATCCTGCATAATCCTTAAAAAAAATAATTAAGCCAAAATGGCTAAAATTAATAAACAATTTTATTTATTGGCAAATATTTAAAAGGATTTTCTTTCGTCACTGGTGGAAAAAAAATACCCGCCAGGCTTATAATTTTTTTTGCCGTGTCCTTGGAGCTTGGGGAAAATGTTAAATGGAAAGTCCTGGTGCGGGGCCAGGGTAAATTTTCCGTTTTGTCTTTTTTTTCTGATTTGATGGCTTTGTTGGTGTTGTAGCTTTCATTTAAATTCATTTTTCGTAACAATTTATCGCACACGACGGGTGGCAGCTCACACACACACACATACAGAGCAAGGATTCCCCCACAGGACATGTATTTTGTTTTTTTTTCGGACGAGGGAGGCATCAAACGCGCTGAAAGAAGCCAAAGCAGATCGGCGGACAGACCAAATAAACATAAATACAATATTCAGTGAATGTCATCATTTAAGCCATTTTATAAATTATTTATTTATCGATTATGTGCCGCCTGGCATCAAGGATATATGGCCGAAAGTTTCACGAATTTAAGATGTAATTTTTGGGCAGAAATACTTCTTTGTTTTAAGTCCTTTCGACGGAAAAAGCTTGTTAGTTTGAGAGAGTTTTTATTTTTGTAGATTTATAATTTCCGCCGCCGGCGGCCAAAGGCGATAGAACAAGGACTAATCTTTTCGCTTCCTTTTTAAATAAATTTCATTTTCAGGGTGAAGAACTTTTGCGGGTCGGCGGGCGAGAGCATTACGGCGGAATCGAATATTCTCCATTTGCGATTCTACGCAGATCCCAACGCGATTAACTCAACATTCGGGATTCTGTATACGGCGTTCCGGGATAAAGGAGCAGGTGAGCTAGAGTCCTAAAACCAAATCCAAGTCAAGGACTCCTTTGATGACTTGGCTGGCAAATCCCCTGGAATTGGCAACAAATGGCCGAAAGGCGAAAAAGTACAAAGGCAGGGGCCATCCGGGTGCTAAGCTTGGCCCAAATCTCCAGTTTCGACCCTCTTGGTTTTGGCCATTTGGCCGGCTTGTCTAACCGAACTATCACAGCCACATCTGTCCATCTGTCTGAGTGTCTCTCTCTTCTTTGGGCCATGGAGTAAGAGGTCCTGGCTGGCGGTGATTGCCGCCAGTCGACAGTTGCCAGTGGCAAGAGGCTAAGCACTCTTTTGTCATTCAACGATTGCCCTTTGTCCTTTTGGCCGGGCGGGCATTGTTTACTTTTAGGCTGCAGCCAGGACATTCTCCAAAGGCGGCTCCTTGAGCATCGCCGGCAATTATTGTTGTTGGTCGAGCGATTTATGTCGGAGATTACGTGCAGTTGCCCGCCGCACAGTGGCAAGTGGCAAGTCCATAAATTCAAGGCCCACAATTGATTGAAACTTGAACTCAAATTGAAAGTATGCCCCCGAGCCATACATTCTCAGGTGCCACTGAGAACAATCCTTATGAAAGCCATCATTAAGCTTTGAAATAAATCTCAAATCAATTGTCGAATTCCACAGTGCGATTCGCAGACTCGATTGCCATTTTTAGCCATTTTAGACATTTGGCCATTTCTATCGCTTGCTCACTTTAACCGCCATTTGATGCCAACCATTTTTTTACAACTTTCTCCACAATCCATACAATCCTGTCGCCCGCCCCCCTGTTATCCTGGCAGCCTGCACTGTGGATGAATACGATTGCGACGACGCGACCTGCATTTCAAAGGATTTGGAATGTAATCAGCTTGACAATTGTAAATTTCGATGGGACGAGGAGAATTGTGGGGTAAGTACTATCCTACACAGAGAAAATAATTATATAATTATCAATAAAAAAAAATAATAATAATGAGAGATGACATACTGCTTAGCTCTACATACTTTTAAAGAGAAAAGTTTGTAAAAAGGGATAATCTTTAGTCTTAAAATTATTTAATTATTTTACTATTATTATTACTTTTTTCTCTCAGTGTCAGTACACACAAAACTCGGCCGTTTGTACGTGCATCTAATTATAGGCCAACTCGTTCTGGCCTGACTTCAAAATCTGTAACCCTCACACTCGATGACCCCTCTCTCGCCCCCTGACCTCTCTCCCTCCCCCCTAGCCCCTAGTCATTGGGATCATTATAAGTATGCTCGACACGCCGATGACGGTAACACCCCAAAAAACACTCACGTACACTGCCACATATCCGCATACTCTTTCAAAGACACACATGTCCCTCCCCCTCCCCCACACACACTCACACACACACATGTACTTAAATGCAATAGCTAACACACACTCACAAACACACAAAGTTGGTCAAATAAGTTTTGTTTGCCAAAGTTTGAGGTTTGTATTACAGGAAAGCTTTGTTGATTTTTTTCTCTTTTTTTTTTTTTTGTTTTTATTTAAGAGAAAGGGGGCAAGGCAGGGGGGGGGGAGGAGGAGAGTGTGTGGCAAGTTTGTGTGGGGGCATGTTCGTTAGCCGTAAATAACAGTTATTTGCAAGGCCAACACCACCACCACAAAAGTTGAACATCAACGCATTAGATCATTAGATTTGATAAAGTCAGTTCCCGCCCTCAAGTTACTTAGCCTCCCCCTCTGACATCACAGGGAATGATTCATGCCACAAAGCTCCACTTGCCACATAGCTCCTCTTGGTATGTTACTTTCTACTTTGTATCTATTAGTTTTTTTTTGTTCTAAATTAAATATTAAATATCTTAAAATGATATTAAAAATTCCTTGAAAGCGGGTAGTTTTCCTTCCAAAACATAAATATTTCATAAAAGTGATTACTTTTCCTTCATGAATATTAAAAATTTCTTAAAAATGGGTAGTTATCCATAGAAAATATTAATATTTCTTAAAATGCTGTTCTTTTTTTTCTAAAATTAGTTTTAATCCAAAACATTAAACATTTCTTAAAAGTGTGTAGCAAAATTAATGAATTATAAAAATGAAAAAAACTTCTTATATAATTTTCCTTTAATTATTATACAATTTCCATAAATAAAACATAGTCTAGTATCTCCATAAACAAAAACATATAGCTTTTAAAATCCCAACTAAACAAACAAATTAAATTAAATAAACCTTTCATTAACTATCCATTTAGCTAACCAACCAACTAAATCAAACAAAACGAAAGTAATTGACTTTTCCAATTATGGCTTCAACCATTTCCATTTTTTTCCAGCCTATTTCTTGGCCAATTAAATATTTATTTTTTTGCGAAATGCTTTCATAATTATGGGTCGGTCATGTTGGCCATAATTGCGATTAAGGCCAAAAAGGGGACTGGCCAATAGCCATCGCATATTAACCAAATATTGGATATAGAATTTTTAGCATTTGGGGATGCAATTGGCTGGTTTCTGACTGCAGCTTCTAATTTGTTCAAACGATATTAATTCAAATGTGCTCAATCAAGTGCTCAATCAAGTGTGTGCACAAGCCATATTTATTTAATTGGCCGACATTAAAATTGGCTGAAACTATTCCGGGCTAAAGCGAATTATTCATAAATGTGTTACAGGGGCTACTAATAAAGGTTAATTATTTTGGGAAACTCTAAGGGTTATTTTATTTAATTATTTTGCAAATAATTTAAAATTAATTATTAAGAGTCATCAGCACACTCAAAAAAACATTACTAGATTGTAGATTGTATTTTCATGACTTGTAATTTTTTTTTTAATTAAAATATTTATTTTAATTAATTTTCAGACCGAAGCCCAGGGCCAATCGGAGCATGTGATCATCATTGTGGTTGTTTTTGGACTGATACTCGGCGGCATGGTTATGACCTTCATCGTCAACTGCATCCGAAAGATAATACGCGATCAGAAGATAATTCGGGTAAGTTGCTAGATACTTGTCAACTGTCACTTGCAACATGCAACATGCAACTAGTCCCCTGCCCTAAAGTCCTAAAACCAACAAATTTTTAGCCTGTGCTCGCTCGCGTGTCCTTTTTCCTGCCAAAAAAATAAAATACAAAAAAAAATCGCAGTCCCACCCATTCACCCCGCCTGCAGCTCGCTCGCTCTCTCTCTATGTCTTTCTCACCATCTCTATACCTTTCTCTCTCAATCGACTCTGTCTCTGTCGCTCGTTGTGTGTGCTTGCCCCGCCCACCACCATCCCCGCCCACTAGAATAGCCTCCCCAGCGTGGCCGCAGCAGGCAAGCAAAAAATTTCTATATTTTTCACACATAACATATGTATGTTTGTGTATTTATTTTATTTTCTTTCATTAGATGTTTATCAAAAAAACAAAAACAAAAATCAAAAACAAAATATATAAAAAATAAAAACAATAACCTTTAGCTGCATTTGAAATGCCCACAAAACCGAAATTTCACACAAAAAACCCCAAAAATAGACATTCCCAGCAATGGTTTTAAAAATATTTTCAAAAAGAAACAAGGGTTTGGGGTCAGAATTTATGAAAAGTGGTTTGAATTTTCACTAAAAATGAATTTGAATTTATTATTTCCCAAGCAAGAGCACTGAAGTTTTTTAAACTTAAACAAAATCTTATTTATTATGCATTTATTTTAAAAAGAAAATTTAAAACACTATTAAGAATTAAATAAACATATTTTGGTTTAAAATAGATCATAAAATTATGGTCTTAAAGTAGTTTTAATACAAAAGTTATTTTTTCACTCACAAAATATCTCATAACTTTAACTATTATTTGAAATATTATAGCCTTAAATATATAAGCCTTAAATTTATTTCAATTTTATCCCAACCAATTAAATATTTTGTTTGGCTCATTTGGCAAACACTTTAAAAGCCAATTGAGTTAACTTGGCCCGAAGCGTTGTTAGAGCGGTTTAATAATTTACCGGAAAAGCGTTAATTCGAGGGGCTTACACTCGACTTAACAGGCAGTGACCGAGCACCGATATAATTATACATATTGACGCACAACTCCACTACTTCCAATATGTATGGATGGACGTACATATGGATATATCCTGAATATATCCTGCATATATATGACAAACTCGTTTTGCATATGTAAACATAATTTGCATTGACTGCGACTACTGTTTGACAGTCGGATCTGATTCGGAATGGAAATGGGATTGCAATTGGAAGTTGAGGGTATAGGGATAGGTAGATGGATGTGGACGGGATTGGGGCTCTCCAGCCGGAAAATGGGCTATGGGAGGGCCATCGACATGACGAGTCCGCGAATGACAATTGGCATGGCTGACAATTAGGCCACGTTTAGACTCCGGTTTTGGGCTTAATTAGAGGCTGCCAACTAACAGTTAATAGGGGCGGTTTAAGCCTTTATTATACCACCCCCTTCATTATTAAACTTTCAATCAAATTAATAATAAACTAAGGGGCATTTAGCCACACATTTGTGGCCGGACATTCGAGACACAGTTGCTTACCAAATTGGAAAATTACCTTTCAGGCAACAGCTACTTGCCCGAGAAGCGTCTTTGAATAGTTTGTCTTTGTTGATGATTGGCAAACCACTTTGATTTCATTAATTGATCTCCTGGCCACATTCCAGCCTCAAGTGTCTCAAGCTGCCACATTTGCGGCACTTGCCACATATTGTCATACTGCCACATTGCCACATATTATCAATGAAGTGACACATTTCACTCAGGACATCATCATTGGCATTAATTATGAATGGTAATGGTTCGAGGTTGAGCTCTGCAGTGGTTGAGCAATTAGCGAGACTTCAGTTTCCGATTGAAACTAAAACACAGGACCCTGTCAAGAGTCCCTGTTTTTTGTAAAAAAAAAAAATATAATAATATGGAAGCGTGTTAGGAATCTTGTCGCCTTGTCTCCTTGATAGTGAAAAATGCGCCAAATGCGAGCGAGGGGCGAGCACTTCTCTCACGCACTGTCTGAGTTTTTGTACTGCTGCCAAGAATTTAATAGACATGCAGAATTTCCACACCCCCATCCTCCTCCTCCTCCTCCTCCTCCTCTGTCCCAGTCCATGTCCTTTTCCGATTCTAATGGCGTCTGACACTTTGAAATGTAAAATAGACTTTGACTCTGAGCCCCCCAGAAGGGGAGTGGTGGTGGTGGGAGAGAAACCTCCTAGAAACCCAAACCCATACAATCCGATTCGATTTGTATTCGTATTTGTATTCATTTCTGTGTAAAAACAACCCAAGCCCAAAGCCCAAACTCAGACTGAAGCTAACTAATCAATACAAATGAAATTTGTCAGTCGAATGCTTTTGAAATACTCCCAAATTCTATTCGAGTGTTGAAAATTGTGGATTTTATTTTGCATCAAATTGCCGACATTGTTGGCTTAAAATAAATATTGCAACACATGAATTTTTAAATGAATTAAACACGAAAGGGTCTTAATAGTCTTCATAAAAATAATAGAGATTTAAAGGATAACAATACCCGGTACTTTTCTTAATCATTTTCGAGATTATTTGAGAGAATTTTGTCAAATGTTTAAGTGGGTGGCAGGATGACAGGATGACAGGATATACATATTTGAAGAGCCATTCTGTTAAATCAAGCAGCAGACCGCGTCTATAAATATATCAGGAGGAAGTGAGGACGCCGAAACCACCGAACCAATGAACCACCAAGAGCCATACCAGAAATATACCCTACCACACGCACTCTACACACTTAATTAACTTGCTGGCGGAAGGAGTCGCCAAACATTCCTTTTTGGGTCGCCACTTGCAACCGCCCAGTTGGCCCTCTACCCCCAGAAACCATCTTGCAACCACACCACTTTGCACCGCCACCACTCTGCCACAGTGCCACACCGCCAGTTCGAATGATATTCAATTTGGACAGTGGCCCACCAAGTTCTGGGCAAGAGTCAACGTCAAATTGAGGCTTCGGTGCGAGCACGACCCCCGGGGGGATACAAAATACCATGAGAAATGAAGTGAACTGAAATGAAATGACTTTTGCCAGGACAACCGTGCCAGGACGAAGGAGAAGGAGATGCAGGACCCTTGACAACCGATGAGAGTTGTTTCCAGATATTGATATCGACACCAGAGGAAACTTTAGTCCTTCGGCTCGAAGCGCGTGCAAAATAATTCGCAATTCGCAAACTCTCTCTGCCCGCAAATGTATAATTTTATTATTTGCAAAAAAAACACAAAAAACAGGGAAAAGAAAAACAGAAATACTGATACAAGAAT
This sequence comes from Drosophila monieri, assembly GCA_035047585.1. Taxonomy (NCBI): domain Eukaryota; kingdom Metazoa; phylum Arthropoda; class Insecta; order Diptera; family Drosophilidae; genus Drosophila; species Drosophila monieri. The sequence continues at coordinate 2,969,921 of JAWNPJ010000061.1, read as the reverse complement.
AATCTAATTTAACAAAGGCAATATCCAGTAGTAGTCCTGTAAGCTTTGCGATTCTTAAAGACCTAAAGTCCGCCCAACCGACTATCAATAAAGCAATCAAAAAATAATTATTCAAATTTAATTGCAAAAGTTTTGCTGGCATTGGATTATCCAATTAATTTCATCACGCCCTCGACAATCAATTGTATTTTTCTTTTGTCTTTTTTTTTTATGTTTAAATTTAATAGCACTCGTTATTTTAAATTTAATTCTTGATTGTTGATTGAAATGGAAATTCAAAATACAAAAGGGACTATAACGTTGTTGGGACTTTAATAGTTTTTTAATTATTTCTTTTTTTTGACAGATTATCCCCCCAGATCAGGTTTATAATCTTTTAATGTTTCCCTTAAGAATCAAATCACCGGGCGTATACGCAATATCCTGATCCTTGCTCTGATAGTGTTCTAATGCCCACCTGGGGGTGGCAAGTTTTGGATTTCCAGCTCTGATTTGAGGGAAACCGGTGTGAATTGAAGCCTGATGATGCCACGTAGAGAAAGCAGTCAAAACCATGTTCCAGCTAAATTGTAAAACAGCCGCGATTGCTGACTTTTAGCCCCACACCCTGAGCTCGGCCCCGCAAAAACCGATGCACGACGGAACTCTGACCTGGTTAGACAATGGGCGGGTCAAAGGATGCTCGGCAGAATGCCAATAAAGTCAATTTGTGAAACATACTTCAGGGCGTTGATTATTGGAACCATGAATATGGATTTTATTTTCATAAAATTACTTTCTACAGGAAGCTTCTTAGTTTTCTTTAACAATCTATTATTTCTCAACTAAACCTTAAATTTTAAACCTTTTTTTATGCAATTTGAATCTCCTATAGCCCAACTATGCCCACTGTACTTTGGGACACCTGAGCTTCACAGACGCTGGAGAACCTCAATCTGATTACCGCCTCGAGTGCTGTAGGACGGTTGATGGAGTTGTGGGCTAGTGGGTGGCAGAAATACCACCTGCTTGATGCCACGCTCCCTTCTCCTGGCCCCCCTTGGCCCAAGGCATCCCGTCAGCTTTTAACCGCATTTTCCCGAAAACTTTATCCGATTTTTGGGGACGGGGTGAGGCGTTGGAAAATAATGCCATCAATAATGGCAAAAAGACTCTGACTGAATAAAAACAAAAAGGGGGTTAACAGCGTGGAGGGTTGGCCCTTTTCTTTGCCATCTTTTTTTATTGCCAGGCTGGCATTTATGAAACTGCAGCGCATCACATAAATTTGCACAAAGCGAACATCAAATCAAATCGAAGGGATATATAGGGTATATGCCGTATATATATACGTTCTGAACCGAATCAATTCAGCAGATTTCAAGTCAGCAGATTTGATAAAATCATTGCTAGATCGGACTAACTTTAATATGCCATTTTGGCCACCAAATGGCGCCCAACGTGGGGCTCTCTCTGTATATATGTATGTGTGTGTGTGTGTGTGTGGAAAATTTTTGGTGGAAAATCGAAAAAGAAAGCCATGCAGAGAACCATTTTCTTCTTTTTTATTTTTTGGCTGGATAGATGTAAACATTCGCACATATAATAAAACTTATTTCCATATTCCTACAGTTTGAAGCCCCCTACGCCCTCCCTGCCCTTGGCTTTTGGCCAGACCCCTTCTGCGCTTTCTTTCTTCGGCCAGAACCTCTTACAATTTCTTGTTCCCGAAAAATGTTCTGTTGCCACTTAGATTTTAGCATGTAGATAAGCAGAAAAAGTATTTCCGCTCACTCGTGCACACTCGAAATCAGCGAAGAGGATGCAATTTCTTTTCTCCTTTCTCCTAACTTGGCCCTTTTTTTTCTTTTTGGCCCAAACTAGACGAGGGTCGCTTCAACCAAAAAGCGTAGAAAAGCGTCGAGGTGATGAAGGCCATAATTCATCATAATAGATGTCTTACTCCGGAGAAAGATAAAGGTGCTGGGATTTTGTTTAAATTAAAATCCAAAAGAAAAAAATTGTGTGGAAAGAGGGTCATAAAGGAAGGAAAATTTAAAGTTAATTAGTTATTCTTGTTATGGAAGGGGACATTTTGGAAAGGCCTTTCAAAGAATTGAAAATGAAATGGAATTTTAAAATGGGTCATCAAAATAAGTAGCTTATTATTCCATATTCCCATAGTTTATTTTCCAAATGTACTTATTGCTCGCCATATTTTACTAAAGTCCTTATTTCAACATTAATTCTGTCTCTTTTTTTGCCCCACACCCATCCATATACACCATCCATATAGTACTGTGTTTTTCGTGATAAATGTGTAAAGCTGCAATTTGCGAGTGATTCCCCAGTGGGATTTTAGTGAAAAGTCGGTGAAAATCTCATCACTGCAATTCATCCTCGAGCGCACCTCGTACCGCCTTTGCTCCATGCTCCCTGCTCCTTGCTCCTGCCACCTATTGCCCTCACCACTCATCGCCCGCCCCCTTTTGCACCCATGGTAGCCAAAGGCAGCTGCATTCGCATCCTGTTCCCCCTTATCCTCTGCCTTCTCCCCGGCTCGCCTTCGTAGTCCGGGGTTTTGGCCACATCCTTGGCAAGGCGCTTGCCATAACTGCATGCAATTTGGTAACAACCGCAATGCATATTTGCCCTGCCATCACACACACATGCACACACTTGTACACTCACACACACTGCCTTGAGTGGCATTTTAGTGTTGCCATTTAAGCCATGGCAGCGACTTGGAGGCAACTGGGATCACTGGAAAAAAATTGTTCTAAAATCTCATAAACCTTTTTATTAGTTTTTTCTTTTGAAAAAAAATCATTTAAAAAGAAGATACAACCTAAGAAAGAAGCTTAACAATGATCATATTTACCAGAACTCTTAAAAAACTTTGATTAGACTTGTTTAAACATGTTCAAACTTATTCAAACTGGATCAAAGTTGATAAAACCTGATCAAAGTTGATAAAACCTGATTAAACAGGATATACATATACAAAATATACAAAAAAAGCTTCTTAAAAAATGCTACTCTTAAAAAACTTTGATTAGACTTGTTTAAACATGTTCAAACTTATTCAAACTGGATCAAAGTTGATAAAACCTGATTAAACAGGAGCAAACATGATTTAAATGCAAGTTCTGGATCAACAATATATCCATCCTAAGAAAGAAGTTAACAAAAGATCATAAATACCATAACTTGTACAAAAAAAACTTGATTCGACTTGTTCAAACATGTTCAAACTTGATCAAAATTATTCAAACCGGATAACACATGATTAAACATGATATATATGCAAGTTCTGGATCAACAATATATCCAATATTCCATAATTTGTACAAAAAAACTACATTCGACTTGTTCAAACATGTTCAAACTTCATCAAAATTATTCAAACCTCAATAAACTTGACTAAACCTGATTATACTTTATACATATGCAAGTTATGGTACAACTAGAACTTCTAAAAGTATTAATAATAACATTTAAAAAAAAAACAGATATTTTTTGCCGTGTCAGAGGGCAAGTGAGGCACTTTTGTAGCATTTCGCTGACGGTGATGCCGCTGGAGTCGGATTTTCAGTTGCTGATGCTGTTGCTCCTTCTGAGGCAATGGCGATGGCGAATGCGAATGCGATTGCGATAGAAGCGCGAAGCGCAAACGGAGCGTTAGTGCTAGCGATATCCTGATATCCTTGCACTCCCAGTCGCACTCCCGCTTCCACCTCAAGATAAACTGCCTCGCAATGACAGCCAGCACATGAATATCCATAGTTTTTACGGCAAACTCGAAACTCTCTGAAACAGAATAAGCATTTGTATATTTTCCCGAAGGATTCCAAATCCAGAACACTGAGATATTTAGATGGGATTTTAGAAAAGTGTAGAGAAGTATTTGTTGGGAAATGGTCTTTGAAATAAAATACTTTCAAAGACCTAAATAATAAGGACGATATATCCTTGACTTCCGTAAAAATAACTAGAAGGGTAGCACAACGTGTTGTGTCTTTGAACTGAAACTCCTTGGTGGCTTGGTGTTTTATTATTTTAAGCTCGGTTGAGAATGCATTTTAGCTAAATTTGATGGCACTTCTCATTGTTTCCAACTGCCGCTGTCGCTGTCCGGAATGAGATTGCGCTGTCGCTGCTGCTGTGTGTTTCATATTTCATATAAAAATTAAGTAATACTTCAGCGAAAAAGGCGGATTGCGGAGTGGTGGAAAGAGACGGAGTAAGGACCCTGATTCCGCCGGGCCGGCAAGTGTCGGCCAGTTGAACATTTGAAGCGTTGAATTCTTTTTATTTTGCCCCCCAAGAGCGTGGCCTGGCAGTCGTAATGGAAAAACTGCCATTTCCGCCAGGCGCTCAGTTCATGCGTAGAAAAAAAAACAAGAAAGGGGCCAAAACTGAGGGGACTTGGCCAGGCCGGGAAGGCTTATCTGGCCCTCAGCTGGAGGCCAAGTCTAAGGCCCAAGATGCAACATGAAATAGAAATAGAATCAGAAATCTAACCAGAAACCAGGAGTGAACCAGAAACAGAAAGCTCCAGCCTCGAGCCATGTCATGCATTGGGGAAATGCAATATTTTATTTGAAACTGAAGCGAAGTGAATTCTCGCTCCCACATCCCCACATTCACAGATAGATTCCCGACTGGAGTGATGAGTGGAGGAGTGCACTCTGAAAAAAAACCCGCAAATATTAATTAAGTTGCTTGCCTCGAAGGCCACAAAAGTTTATAATTAAGAGCGCCTGACAGATGCCAAAAAAAAAAGTAGAAAGAGAGTCATCATCCGATTTCCCCCTTGGGGCTTAATATTAAAATTAAAATTTATTGGCTGCAATTGTCTCTATTTACTTGCATTTTTTTAAATTAATGCCCCAGGACATGTCAATATCGTTCTTTGCTCATGAAAAGGATATTTATTAAGGACGTGATGGCAGACCATTTCATTGCTGCATTTATTGTGACTTTTTTTTTGGATGAATTTCTTTATTTTCAGTTTTTATTATTTGCACTTTTTCATACCAGCGCTGGGGTCTCTGTCAAAAGCAAAGTGGCTCATTAGGAAGCGTTTTTCTTCGAGTGCAGCTCTGGGCCCCGGCCATTGGCTTTAAGCAGCAAGTAATAACCAACTTATGTTGCTAACCGTATTTCTTTTGGCCCCCATCAATTTTCCTTAGCCTGGCCAGAAGCAGAACGGCTCTGACCAGCCAGCCACCCCCTCATCGTTCATGCTTTTTCTATTGCTTTTTTTTCTGGTGGCTTGGCTTGGACTGGACTGGACTGGACTGGACTGAGCTGGACACTCGCGAGCGTTGCATTGGCGAAATGAAATGAAATGAAATAAATCAAGCTGAAATGCAATTCGCAAAAGAAACACTCAACCAGCCAGCCAGCCAGCCAGTCAGAGCTATAAAATAATACCAAGGATTGGGGGGACCCTTTCTCCCCCTAGGATGGAAGGTCTTAATGCGAATTGAAATGCCTTACTTGAGGGGGCGTGGCATCTGCATCTGGCCACTTAATGATACACGATTTCAATCGATCTGCAGAGTCAATCAAGCATTCAATACGTCGAGCCGACAAACCGCAAACAATTTTACGGAAAAGCCTACAACCTCAGACTTCAATTAAGAAAAAAAAAATTATGAAAATTATAATTAAGCTATTAAAGTATCAACTGGGGGAGAGAGTGCTGAAAAAAAAAAAAAAAATAATAAAGAAAACAACGTATTGCTCCACAAGGCCATAAAAATTTTCAATTCCTGTAATGAATTTTAATACGAAGATGTTGAATGTTCGTCACGCTTTATGGCAAAGCAATCAAATTTTGGGGAAAATTTATTTCGATTCCATATATTTGCATTTTCAGAATGCAAAGCAACGGTTGTCAATAATCATAAAATATGATTTTGGCCATTAAAGGCAATCGAACGGAGCGGAATATTTCACAAATGGTTGCCAATCAAACAATGAAAGGCATCAAGAGCAGAAGCGCTATCAGGATGCGTCAGGATGCCTAACCGATATTGAATAAAATACACCTCTGATTTAATAAATATATATTTTTGAGTGAAAGTTGCGATGTGCTTCTGATTAGAGGCTGGAACTTGTTCGAAGTTAATTTCACAAATTGCTCTCGAGGGCCGTCGAGAGAGAGAGTCCTCCACGAGTGAGTCCTGAACCCCAAAAATTCCAATTAAACAAATGCCAAACTTTTCGCCCTGTCGCTCCGCTCATCACATTTTTCCGGGCCCTGCCAAAAAGGCAGAAGTCAGCGAAGCGCAAAGCCACAAACTTTCCCCCCACAGACACACATCCTCTATGTATATCTCTCACATAGGTTTTTCCTATTTCCCAAATAAAAATATAAAAATATCCGCGTAGTTGTGGTGAAAAATTTATTAAATCACCGGTTGAAATATGGAATTACAAATGGAAATGTCGACACATGCCACTCCCACCGACATCTTTTTTTTGGCCAATTTAATTGCCAGCCAAGACAAACGAACATCAACTCAATTAATTCAGCCAATAATTGGCATAAAGCGTCGGGCATTAAACCAAAATCAGCAAACAAACAGAAACTTTATCGCAAAGAAAGTAACTGAAACTGAAACCCAAAAACTCATGGACCTCCCACAGCAACCGAAAAAGGGGACCAAAATCCGTATCTGTTTTGCGGTTGACTTAAATTTCATAAGCCTGGCTGGCTGGCCTCAGTCCCCCTCGCAAATGGTTAAATAACAGGGGCGGAGGCCAGAATCCCTTCTGGCATAATCAAATACTTGCCTAGTTATGCGAGTCTTGGCCAAAGGGATTAGAATCTGGTTCTGGAAGCTTGGAAGTAATTAGCACTCTCGAAGCCATAGATACCCTTTAAAATAAATAGAGGTATAGGAAGTATAGGAGCTATAATATTTTTCATATTTAAGTTTCTATAAAGTCTTAAGTTTATAATTTAAAATGTCTTTAAAACACTTCCCTTTATCCTTATTATTTTTTAATTATTATCTTTACCTAAAATACCAATTTTTAAGCCTGAATCAAGTCTCTAGTAATTTGTGTAATCATGTGACGATTTAATGAGCCCTAAATGTTTGCCTCAAAAGTTGCCAAATTGCGGGAAAAAATGTGTAAAGTCGCACAAAGGAAGGACGAAACGGGCATGAAAACGACTGACCAAAGTAATTTGGCTCTAGGTCGCAAAAGGAAAAGCCGGAAAATGGAATGGAAAAGCGGCCGGAGGAAAAGCCAAGGGGAAGAGGCCAAAAGCCCATACAATCGGAGACAGAATGTTGGCCAGACAAACTCACTTGATGGCCATCATCAGCAGGCCCCGAAGCTTCGACTTGTCACGTCTTTATTGCTATCTCTCACTTTCTCACTCTCTCTCTCTATCTATCTGTCTCTCTTGGGCATTGTTCTTGTCTTTTTCTGGATGTGAAAATCCCCCCCACATTGAGGAGCCACCAGCTGCAATCTGCCGCAATGATATCTATTAATTATGGCACAAACTCGCAGAAAATTGAGTTTTATTTTTCATTGAAGTGGCTATTCATTTGCATATCACTCATACGCCGAGAGTGTCGTTGTCGAGTGGAAAGCAACAAATTGGCCAAGTTGCAAGTGGCAAATCGTTGACAATACAATTCAAATGGAATAAACTATTTCCCCACAGAGCTCTCCCCCCATGCTCTGCTCCACGGCTACGGTCTCCCGTTCCTCTTAAATCCTCTCACCGGCTTAGCCGCAGGACTTTATGTCCTGTCCCGCAATGTCCTGCCAAAGTCCTGTCCCGTTCTGTCCTGTCCTGTCCTGACCACATTCCCCGATCCCCTATCAACTTGGCTACCAAACAGTCACTGGGATCCACCCCAGTGAGATTTCCAGAGAGAGACATGATTAAATTATCGTTGACTTTTGTTGCACCACCACCAGCTGCTGGCAATCCAATCGAAGACAAATGCAAAGGGATGCCATCCCCTTGCCAAATCAGATTAGCTGCAGGGATTCGTCTAGGACTTATTGTGTGCATATTCTGAATATATATCCAGGGGTGCTCTATTATCTGTATCGAAAGGTGGTGGGAATCAGCTTCTAATATGATTGGGAACTACAATAAGCGGATGTTGCATGTTCATTTCCTATTAACTATTAGACACTACTTACAATTCGAAATATATATAGGCAATAGTATTACATTTTAGTTTGGTTTATCGCAAATATTTTATTTTAATCACCTTAGAGAATACTTTGGCGATCAGAAATCAGATACAACAATTTGCAGCTTGCTCTTTGTTTTCGTTTGTATCTTTATTGTCTAGCCAGAGTTGCCATCGTCATGCATGCAGCATAAGATGCACAACCTCTATATTAATCCCTGTCGCTCGCATCACACTTCCATATGCATTGTAGAGTTGTTTCGCTCTAGAGTTGTCTCTTCTCACATTTCTTTCTTGGTTAAATCGGTGATGTGAACATCTCTCTCCTTCTCTGTCTCTAAATCTTGATCTTTCTTCTTCTATTCCTATCTCTCACTCTTTCTATATCAATCGCTTTCTCTTTCTCTCTCTCTTTCTCTCTTTCTCTCTGTCTCTTCTGCCTGTCTTCTCTTTCTGTTTGTGCTTCATCCACAGGATGTGCCAGGTTTGAGCGATGGCATCTATCACATTGATTCGTTTATACTGGACGCGCCAAAGAGCGCGATATTCGTCGGATTACATAATGATTTCATGTGCGATTTCTCCTACTCATCGGATTGCCAATTGGCGCCCAACGTGGGGCACGATGGGCCTCGCGCCGTGGAGTCGGTGGGCGAGGGAGGAGGCAGTTCGCACTCTGACTTTGACTCTCAATTGGATTCGCCCAAACTAAACGGGCAGATGCGGATGCAGGCTTGCGACTGTGATTTTGACATAGATCTGGATGTACGGGATATACATTCAATGCCGGACGAGGATGAGAATGAGGAGGAGATGCACATAGCGATGGAAATGGAAATGGAGGAGGAGGAGCAGGAGCAGCAGGTGGAGGAGGAGGAACCAGAGGCGGAGGAGCAGGAGTACGACGATGGCATTGGTTTCAGCTGCGACAGTGATAGTCCCACCATACCTGCCGCCACCGAGGACGATGATGAGTTCGTCCTGGTCGCCGGACACTGTCTTCCGAGTAACTCCAGCTGCACCAGCTCGATGCAGTGCAGCAGTGGAACGATGAGCGCCGGAACGATGGCCAACAGCTCGTCCACTTCCATGGAACTGGACATTATCCTGACGCCACCGCCGCCGCCGTCGCTGGGCAAGCTCAAGTCCAGTGCCAATCCCCTCAAGTTCCTTCACAAAATCATCTAGAAAGAATGAAAAAAATCACGTTCAACTGTGGCATTCAGCATTCCGAATCAGGCATCACGGCATCATTAAAATCAGGACATCAGTCGCAAAATTGAAAGAAAAAAAAATGAAACCACATTAACCCTTGATTCGTGCGAACATCACCGCAAATCCAAAATCAGACTCATTTCCAATCATGCGCCATCTGGCATTCCATATCCATCTAAGTATTAAGCCTCTGACCCCTGGATGGTATCTTAGATGCATCCCGGTAGTTAGAAATTACTCAATTGCGACATTGTGAGAACATAATAGTTAACAGTATTAATGCAATAAGGCAGAAATGCTCCGGCTTGGCTTCATGTTTATCGATGTACTTATGCAAATTGAATATGACACAATGGATCAAATGGAATTCAATCGGTTCCAAGTTAGAACTTCTAACAAAACAAAATTATGGGCAGAACTCTAGAGTAATAAGCTTCGAGTGAATAGTAAACAGTGTTAGTTAAGCAAATTGCTGCCGAAACTAATACCGCTCTGAATCCCCTATATACCACAAAAGCAAATTTCAATAAAAATATAAAATATATATACAAGAGTCCTGAGATCGTTTGATTGCCGAATCGAAACCAATTACGGTGTGGCCTGGTCAGGAGTCGGAAAGCTATAGCGGCGGAGATAGAACAAGTATACATATACCCGAACAAAGTAAATTGAAGAATGAAGTCGTCGGAGTGAATAAAGATACTCGCCATGCCATATTTATTCGGTTTGCGTTTTTCCTTAGCGATTTGCATATTATTTTTTTCCACTTTTCGGTTTTTGTTCCCATTATATTGCAATGGCTTGGCTTGGCTTGGCAATGAATGGAATAGTTATTTGATTGAATGACTGACTGGGATGGTGGCTATTTAACAATGGCAGGAGGAGAGTGTAATTGGTTGAAGGTACACGAAATGTGAATGCCATTTCCAGGGGTTTCTTGGTTTGGTTCTTGTCCTCGTTCTGGTTCTGGGTTGTGCTTGTTGGCGGATGCAGTTCGTCTTTCATTATTATGTATTTACGTATTAACGCTTCCCTTTATGCAGGCTATCAGGTACTTCCCTGTTGGATTTAAGCTCCTCCCTGACCTTTCCTCTGCCAGGATTTCTCATGTACCCTGTATTTATTTTCCTCCCGTCCAGTCCCCCCTTCTTTTTTTTTTTTATGCTTCCTGCAGACTCACAAGCGGCGCATTAATGGCTTGCAAAGCAAAAGAGAGACAGAGACCGGCGGCATCAGGTGGCAGCGGGCTTAATTACTCTGCCACAGCCCCTTTTTCAGCCAGGATCCTGGATCCAGGACCCCCATGGCCAGTCCCTCCGATAATCCACTCTATATGCCGAATGCAGAATGCAGTGGGCTTTAAGGATATCGCTTTACGGCGCCAGCTATGCGCCCTACCAAAGGACACGGGGCCAAAGGACACGATATCCTTCCCTAGGCTCCCTCATCCCAACAAATTAATTAAAAATATTTATTGTTATGCTTATGACATTGGTCGCACCAACAGTCCCCCCCTTTCCAACGCCCACTATTTCTCACCGTTTTCTGTTTTGGAATCGTTGCCTTGCAGGAACACATCCGGGAGTCCAAGGAGAGCAAGCTGGACGAGATGGGTCGCAACTCCAAGGCCCGTTCAAGAGAGAACATCTCCAGGTGAGTGCTTGTACTACAAATCAATATACTACGTATACGCCGTGTTGAGCGATCCAAAATAATTGTTCCCGCCAAGCACTTGAATCCTCTTCGATTTATTTGTCGGCTCATTAAAACTAATGAGTCTTATGGTTTAATTATTATTTTTATGAATTTTTTTTGTCAATGCGGAGTCGAACCCAAGTCCTTAAAAAGTGCTTCGTTGGAGCTTCGTTAGAAATCTTAGAAATTCCAATTGATCTGAGGAATGGCAATTATTTTCAGGCAAAAACATTCGCAAACATCGCTGCAGATCCTGGACGACGTCTCGAACAGATATTACCGCGAGGCTGTCCCACTCTCGACGGCCTCCAGCAAGGCGGACTTCAAGGACAAGGAGCACAGTATCCTGCGTAGGCACGCGGACATGGCCCAAACGAGTCTCGGCGGCGACGATGGGGAGTCAAGCTCGACCACCACCGCGACCCACGAGATGATGACGAAGGCCTCGATGTCCGCCGCTCCCATTGGTGCCTGCGACATGGGCTGCCAAACGAGGTAAGTACACAGAACATATTGGGGGCTTGGGGGCGCACTGGATACAAGTGGAACGAGGTCCTTGGGTAGCACATCATGTGCAGTCAAATAGATGCCAGCAAATTGCAAAGTCAACGCCGGGCAAACACTAAAAACAATGACAATGTCGAGTTACAGGGAGACAGAGCCGACAGGATACAGGGGACACACACAGGACATACAAATCGATGCAAATATTTGTATTTGCATGCGTCTTTATTGGATATGGGGAATCAGGGAAAATAGAACCAAAGAACCAGGACACACGCTCGCATAGAGGGCATTCAGGATACCCCGCGGAATCAAAGTGGGGCTAGCACAGAGCTAGCTGGGTTTGAATTCCGGATTGGAATGACACCCGCAGACACAGTCGGACATGTAAAGCGGTGAGAATGACAGCCGGAATGCAGTGACACAATGCCGACAACGTGCCGGGGATGAAAGTGATTCATGCCGCCAAAAACAGTGATGGGAACGGGTCACGGCAAGGGTCACGGCAAGAGCCCACAACCGGGAAGCTGTCACAGGTTCAACGTAGTCGGGTTTAATTTATTGAGAAATTCCTAATTTGCATAAAGGCGTGAAAGTGTCAGAGGATTAGAATGCCAACTTATGAAGTGGGACACACTGACCCAGAGAATACATAGCCCTTTTCCTTTAATATTTAAGAGATAAACATAACACTAAGCTTAAACATTAATGCACTTTACTTTAAATATTATTTTTTGCTTATTTTAAGTTTGTATTTTAAGTTTCAAAGAAGTAACTAATATTTTTAAGCCCCTAAGAAGTGTCTAACTTCTATCATTCCACCTCAGTTCTTTTCTAAAAAATTTCAAAAAGTTGTTATCTCTTAATCTTAATTAAGAGTCTATGTCCTTTGACAGCTTAAGGACATCTCTGGCAGACAGTTGGAGTGTACTCAGCAAAGTGGAACGTGTTTTCGGACCATATGTCCTTACGGCCGCCAACTGACGAATTCAATTCAGCTGATTGACGGACTCCATTGTTTCAGTTTGGCCCTCTGGCCCTGCCTTGAATTTTATTCGCAACTTCCCTATTGCCTTACTACAAGGTGCACTGAGAAAAATTCCATCATTATAGTTCAAAAATGGCCTAAAAAGTGGTTACAAAATATATTTAAAAATTTAGTTCCTTTTGAGTTCTCCTTGATGGCCATTTTTTTGCTAAGTAGTTTCTTGAAAAAAGATAAAAAATCATTTTTTTATGCTTTGCCTTTATGTCCTTATTGCTTTGCTTTGTTTTCCCAGTGTACTCGCCCGTTCGCACAATATTTCTTTCAGTGTCCTTGTGTGTGACTGACAAATATTAAAACCTTTCGGCACTTGCACCCTTTTTTTTCGTTCTATGCCGCCCAGGGAATCGCTTTTTGTCAACAGTCCCGGAATCGGACCCTCGCCAGGATCTGGAACCGGACCCGGAATCGGTAGTGTTGCCATTGGCGGAATAGTCGCTGCTGGTCCTGGCGGCGGAGTTGCCACTTTAATGAGACAAAAGTCCAGCTCCTCGTCGCTGGGCGGTGCCAGTGGAGTGGGCGTGGGCGTGGTGGCGACGATGATGCCGCCACCTCCTCCGAGATTCTTTTCCACCTTTGGCTATGAGCCATCGCCGGCTGTGGGGCATGGAGGCACGCTGACAAGGCGCAGCATGCAACATCCCCAGCAGCAGCAGCAACAACAGCAGATGATTGTGCCGCGCCAGGAGTCCCTGGAGCTGGAGGAGCGGCACAGTGGACGTTCGCACTATGGCGGATTGTTGGTGGCCTCGACGGCGAAGCCGCCACAGGAGATCTGTCATCACCACCATCAGCATCAGCAGCAGCACCAGCAGCAGCAGCATCAGCAGCAGCAACAACAGCAGCAAAGATTGCATCATGCTCATCCTGCCCATCCACATCCGCCAAGTGTGGCCGCCCGCCTGCCGGTGATGAAAGGACATGGCATGGGAATCGTTCCAGGACAGACAACGATCCTGCCCGGCGGTGGCAACAAGCAGCAGCAGCAGCAACATCAACAGCAGCAGCAGCAACATCAGGCGCCCAAGAACGAGGAGTCGAAAGTGTTCATCGACATACGGAATTCAGCACCAGACGTGATTATCATGACGTCCCATTGACATTTAAGGATTGCCCGCCAATCAGCAACAACAACAGCAACAGCAGCAGGGGAGACAGCAGAAAAAAGGAGCAGCCGAAAGGAGGACAGGAAGAGCAACAACAACTGGACAATGGCCAACATATTAACCGCAGCCGCAGCGTCGCTGATGACACAACAAGGACGACGCGAAGGACACGAGGGAAGGGAAGGAAACAACGGAAACGCTTTGCAATCAGCCAGGAGGAGGAGGAGGAGGTGGGCGAGGCCCGACCCTCCAGCCCGACCAACTGCATCCTGTTTTTTGCATCCTGCAGGACTCGATTCGCACTTCCTTTATGGCCATTCGACGCCTTGTTTTTAAAGCGACGCCTCTTTAAATGGCCACCAAACTTGCCACTTGCCAAGGAAATTACCGAAATGAATCCTTAAACTTTTTTTTTTCCTGTTCGTTTAAAACAATTTGAAAACTTTGGCCATAACTATTCTGGCGGAAAGTTTTTAACGCGATTATGGGGAATTTATTTTCACACTTATCGGTCGCCGAAAAGCCCAAAAATCAATAAAAATCAAAATTAAAAACCAGGCAGGTATTTGTTGATGTTTTAAAATTAATATTATTGGTTGGAAATCAGAGTGCTCTGTTGTTATTTTTTTTTTAAATCTAAGGATTATTGAACATTTCAACCAATTTGTTAAGTTGAAGGATCCTGTAAAGGATATTTAAAAAAGGACTTAAAAGTGATTGGTTATAGGAATATGTTTTTGTTTTCTAACAAAGAGATCTTAAGCTAAGAATTAGAATCTTAAAAGATTTTAAAATCGAACTAATTGTTATTCTAAAATTTAATTAGAAAATTTTAAATGAATGTTAGTCAGGTCCCTCCCTAATAATTATTTAAATTATTTATTTTAGTTCTAAGCTTTTATTTTTCTCAACGACTTGAATTGGTTTGTTTGGTGATTTCAAAGAAAATTAAGGACTCGACATATCCTCCAAAGGCGGGAAGCCTCGGAAATGGTAGCCAATTGGAAGCTAGTCTCTAAGACAAGGATAGGGGCTCCTGGCTCTGGTCTAGACAAATGGAAGATGTGTCCGGCCAGCCCCTTTGCAATATACCAGGCCACTGCCATACTCCGAAGTCCCTAGTCCTAGTGCTAGTCCTAGTCCTAGCCCTAGTCGTTGCCTGTTCCAGTTGTTGCCGCCGGACCGCAATTGCCGGCGACATTTGCCGGACATTTGCAGAGACAGCGGCATTTTCTGGTCGAAAACAATGCAAGGACTTGGAACACAGAACCGGATACGGAATCGGATGAGTTTGTTTGGGGCGGTAGGGCGGTTGAAGACAGGAAAGGACAGTGGGCGGGCAGACACTAAGCAGACCAGACCCTGTTGACAACATGGCGTATGAGCAACATGTCCCAGAACATTGTTATCGGGCTCCATCTGTACCTTTTTACGCCGTACTCCGTAGCCCATAACCCGTAATCCCTTAACCCGTAACAATTTCCACAAAAAACAAAAAAAAAAAACAAAAACGAAACGTTCGTGTTCAGCCCGTTGGAAAAATAGTGCTCGGACAGGAACTTCTTCATTTACATGCATTAGGAACGTGGTCCGTTTCCACGACCATGTCGCGACCAAAGTCCATTCATCACGGGCACGTGCTTGGGTCCTCCACTTTGCTTTCTCACTTTCCACGCTCCAGCTTTCCCCTTTTTGCTTTCTCCATCCTTTTTTTTCTGCTTATTTCTAGCAATTTGCGTGAAAATAGTTTTCTAAGTGATTTCAAAATGCTTCCCACCACCAGCCATGCTCCTCCAGACACTTTTATTAAATTAATTCCGGGTCTGGGTTCTGGGATCAAAAGCAACGTACCACTTCTCTTAACCCACTAAAGCCAGAATGAGCTAGAGATTCTAGTGACAGGATAATGCTAGAATATAAAACTTTAGGAAATAGTTGATCTTTTAAGAAGCTTTTTCTTTTAAACAAATGTCTTTTAAAGGTATGGGTTCTACCTATAATTTCTTAAGTTAAAAACAAAGCTTCAAAGATTAACTAGCTTCTCTTGCTCTTAAGTTATTAATTTCTTAATCTGTTATTTGATAAACTGTGCAAAAACTTGTCACCGGAGAGCCGAACAAGTCAAAAAGTATTTGAAAAGGGTTCCTGCTCCTTCCCAAAGAAGCTGACAAAGTTTTCAAAACTGGCATTTAGTGGGTTAAAGGTAAAAAGGACGGGAATCTCTTTTTAGTTCATCTGCTATCCAAATCCTTTTCAATTAGATAAATTAGCTGGCCACAGATTTGTGGATTTGGGCACCTGAAACTGTCCTCAGTGGTCCTTCGGAGTAGAAGTCCTTTGGTCCGCAATTAGCGATGTCACCGTAATGCGGTTTCCCTTTGGTTGGTTTTGGTTTTTGGGGTTTCCTAGGGGTTGTCGTTGGTCGAGGGGAGGGATCATCCGGAGTTTTTTTGAAGTGCGTTCCAATGGTGTAAATATTGTCGCCGCTGTCCGTGTGTAGAAAACGCCAAAAAGGGGGGCTCTTTTTCGTCACAAAAATAAAGATGACAATGACAATGAGTGAGCACGGCGAGGGGGCTGGGTAATGGGAGTGGGTGTGGGAGTGGGGGTCAATCCATTTGATTGATTGAATTTAAAGAGCAGCGACAGCCGAGCGGGGCACAACTAATGATGATGATAGTGATGGTGATGGTGCAGCGTTGCAATTTCTTCCACCTTTTCGCAAAAGTTCAAATCATTAGAGTGATTAAAGTCCAAGTTGACAGGACCTCTGACTTTTTGCTCGGACACACACAACCCTCATCATCTCGAACCTGAATGTAAGGACACTTTTATTTTCCTCAACAACTTGTACATAAAAAAAAAGTTAAGAAAAAGTTTAGACTCATTCGGTCGCATCTATAGTGTTTTTAATTAGATTTTTTCTATCTAAGAGATTGTTAATTTTTATTTAATAATTGTTCAGTCATAGCCCCCAAAAGCCAAACAAAAGAAATCTATTCTAGCTACAATTTAAGAGGAAATTTAGCGATTTTACTAAAAAAATCAAGAATCTATAGAGAAAACAATGTGTACTATAAGTCAGCTATGCCTAGGATTAAGTTAAATGTATAATATTTTTTTTTATAAAAACATATACATAAAATACTAAAAGTATCGGAATGAACTACAGAGAAGAAAAGGGAAGCCCAACAATGAAACTTGTATTTTTTTTTTTTTTTTTGTGTAATGACTGCAAGCATTGTAATTGTAAATTGTCGAGCGACAAAAAAAATGTACACACACTCACACAACCGGATACATAAAGTAAATACTAAAAACTAATTAAAAAAAAGAATTAAGAGAATAGATTTAAAATAATGGGCATGGCGGGAGCGATAAGAGCTCGAAACTGGTGTTAACCAGAAATGTAATGTGCGAGTGTGCCAGAATATTTTTTGGTGTGTGTTGAATGAGTGTAAAATAAACAGAATTGCGATCAAATAAAAATTCATTTTGTGGAAAAATATTTAAGAATACTGGAGTATTATTGCCAGGGGGGCGGGAGTGACTTACAAATCAGGGTAAGTCCCTCACTTTTAGCTTTAATTTTTTGTAAAAAAAAAAGCTTAAACAAAAAGCCTGAAAGTATGCTCTGGGCGAGAGCAGCCTGGAGCTGAAAGCAGAGTCCAACGCGGAAGCAGAATCGGATGACGTTGACCCAATTAGATGGGAACACACAATTCAGAGCTGGCCGGCCGGAGGCGTCGCATCATCACAACCACAACTCGCATAATTAATCCAGGGTATCACGACTGCCGGGGGTATGATGGTCCACTACAGAGAAATGGGAATTATTTCATTAATTTCTGGGCTTACTTTAAGGGCTTATATTATATTTAACAAGACACAACTATACTTTTATGTTTTTACTTCATTATGAAGCAATATTATGGGGAGAGGATAGTCCATAATATCCCCATTCTAAAAATAAGACTATATCTTGCAATACAATATATATAATTTTAACACTTTACTTGGAGTCTGGTCACACTAACCAAAGAATTGTTTACAAAATAATTTTTGTGTGATTATTAATTTGGAAAACAAGGCAAGTTTAATTGCTGGTCTTGTGAAAATATCAATAACTTGTTTGGATGCTGTCTTGCACAGTGTCGGCAACTGAACAACAACAAAAACTTACCTGTTCTGCGATTAAATTGCATTCTTGCCCGGTGGGCAGCACATCACGCACTACGTGGTGCGCAGCCGCACACGAGGGGAACTAAGCAAAGTTTTGCTGATTTTCAATGGATGAAAGTCATTTTTCTAACTCGCAGCTTAGAAATAAGCAAATTGACTATGAAAAAATGTACCATGTTGCTGGAAAAACACCCTCGGAGATCAGGGAAGATATCCGTGCTCAACGTTCACTATGCTATGAGACTCAGAACATCAGTGCAGTAACAACAACACTAACATTTACTAGTGCTATTGTTAATACAGTATTTTCCACGGCAACTACAACTGCAGCGCAATGCTCACCTGACACTGCTTCTTCAATATTCAGCGGACATGCTTCAATTGCTTCTCCAACTTTCGATGGGAATGGTACAATTTCCTCTACACAACTTAGTGATGCTGCTACCAAATTGAAGATTGGCCAAAGAAATCTTTTGAAAAAGAGGAAGAAACCACTATCACCCACTATCAACTCTAAAAAGGTGCACAGAGAATTGAAGTTTGGATCACCCACAAAATCAACCAGCCAGGAAAGCTCCAGCAATAGGTTTGCCTTATTAGACATGGAAGTGGACCTAAATGGTGACACACAGGCTGAGCAAAGAACAAGCAACGCAGAGAAAAACCCTATTAGCTCTCCTATTGCAGATCAATTAAATATATCTATCGATAATATTGATAGAAATGATTTAGGCAATAGATCTCAACAGAATGATTCAAATGGCGTTTTTAATCCTCAAGATACTGCAAAACCACCGCAAATAGTTTTGAGCATTACTAACCTTAATGATCTATTTGATCTCATTTCGGAGGTTACTAGCTTGGATAACGTATCAGTTAAAGTTAATCAAGGAGCTACGGCTAGAATATTTCCCAAAGACTCATCAACTTATAGAGCTATTGTCGACCATTTTGATAAAATGGAAATTGAATTCCATACATACCAAATGAAGGAAGAGAAGCCTCACAGAATCGTAGTTAGGGGACTTCATCATAGCACACTAACTAGTGAAATTGTTGCCAATTTCAAAACATTTGGATTCGATGCTCTTCAGGTGCATAACCCAAGATCAAGGTCGAATCAAGACGCAAAATTAAACATATTTTTTATTAATATTAAGCCTTGTGCAGGAATTAATGCTATATATGATATAGTAACACTTTGTCGTCAACGAGTGAAAATTGAAAGGATGCGCAAATCATCAGAAATTGCTCAATGCACACGATGCCAAGAATTTGGCCACACAGCGAAGTACTGTCGACGGCACCCCAATTGTGCTCGATGTGGCGAAGACCATTTTACAAAGGAATGTATAAGACCCCAAGATCAACCGCCTATCTGTATACACTGTGGAGGCAATCATTCGCCAAGCTACAAAGGTTGTCAGTGGTACCAAAATTACATTAGACGATCTATGGGTTCTACAAAGAAGCAAACAACAAGGACACAACAGCCAACGCGACAACAACCAACACAGCAAATGCCTATCAATTCTACAACCAATAGTGGAGGCTTATCTTATGCCTCAATAGTAAGAAATGAAAATGAACCAGCTCAACGCCGACTACATAATCTCCAAGCGCAGTCACAATTACACAAAACGAAGGAAAATCTACAACAACAATATGCGACTGATGTTCAGACCATATTAGCACAGCAGCAACAGCAATTTATGAAATGGCAACAGCAACTACAACAGCAGCAGCAGCAGCAATTCCTCTTGTGGCTAAAGCAGCAGCAGCAAGAACAACAAATGCAAAACAAGCTGAACAGTCAACGACTTGAACGTCTCGAAAATATGGTTTTTGAAATGGCCAACTCGATCAAGCAATGGACTGGAGATAAATCAATTCTTCAGGTCCAAAAGAACGCTTCAGCCTCACAATGAACACACTCAAAATTCTTATCTGGAATGTCAATGGCAGTTTAGGTAAGGCCAGAGAAATTGAGCTATTCGCGCACACCAACAACGTGGATATCATACTCTTAAGTGAAATAAGGCTCAATCGAGGAAAAATTGTCAAAATTTATGGATATACCTTCTATCCAGCATATAAACCAGCACGGCACAATCACGGCATCGGTGGAGCGGCGGTATTGATAAGAAGCTCACTCAGCCATTTCCCACAAAGTGTCATTGAAACACAAACCATTCAAATGTCCTCCATTAAAGTTGCCACAGGTTTGGGTTACATGGAAGTAAGCGCTATATACTGTCCCCCAAGGCACAAACTTGAAGAAAGGCATTTCACTAACATACTCGCTTCCTATGGTCAGAGGTATCTGGTCGGTGGTGACTGGAATGCAAGACATTGGTTGTGGGGCGACACATATAATTCACCGAGAGGACGTGAGCTAGCTGAATCCATTTTAGTTAAAGGGGCTAAAATTCTTGCCACTGGGTCACCAACCAGATACCCATATGTACCTGGTCACACAGCTACTTGCATAGACTTTGCATTATACCATGGGATATTGGATTCTCAAATAAATATTGGCCAAAACTGGGATTTGGACTCGGATCACATAGCTCTAGTTGTAAATCTTCAAACAAATGGTGTTCAGATTAGACCAAGCCCACGCTTAATTACAAGTCGTACTGATCTGACTACTTTCAAACAACATCTTGAAAGCTCCTTCCAGCTAAACTCTGTTCTTAACTCTAGTGAAGACATCGAGAATGCAGTTGACATTCTTACTGATAATATATACAGAGCTGCTGCTGCTTCAACCCCACCAGAACCTGATCCTCATCCTATAAGCTATGGCATTGCTCTTACAAGGGAAGCCAGAGAGCTAATTAAAAGAAAAAGGCGCCTTCGACGAAGAGCAATCCGTTCTCAAGATCCTTTGGACCGAAATAGATGGCACCAGGCAGAGAGACAACTACGAACTGTTTTAGGGGAACTCCGTAGCGATTTCTTCGAGCAAAAATTGTCTTCCATGGACTACACCGTTGACGCAAACTACTCACTATGGAAGTGCACAAAATCGCTTAAACGACAACCTTTTAGACAGGTTCCAGTCCGATGTCCTGATGGTGAACTTGCAAAAAATGAATTAGAGCAGGCCAATGCTTTTGGCCAGCATCTAGAAGATCGCTTCACTCCTTTTAGCTTTGCTTCAGCAGAACAAATTAGAGAGACCCACCAGAGTTTGGAGGCTCCATTGCAGATGTCATGGCCAATAAAGCCCATAAGGGTTGAGGAAATATCCGATGTCATACAATCCTTGCCCAAAAATAAAACCCCGGGTATCGATAGAATTTGTCACGCTACGTTAAAAGCATTGCCTACAAGAGCGATCCTTTTCTTAGCATTAATTTTTAATGCTATTATTAGGATCCAAGTGTTTCCAAAGCAGTGGAAATTGGCTGCGATTATGATGATCCACAAGCCAGGAAAACCAGAGGATGATCCTGAGTCATACCGCCCAATTAGTCTCTTGCCCTCCTTGTCTAAACTGTGGGAGAGACTTATTGCAAATCGCGTTAAAGTGATTATAACTGAAAAGAGTATCCTGCCTGATCATCAATTTGGATTTCGAGGAGGACACGGCACCGTGGAACAGGTCCACAGACTGGTACATCATATATTGCAGGCCTTTGACGACAAGGAATATTCCAACGCAGTTTTCATAGACATGCAGCAAGCCTTCGATAAGGTGTGGCATGATGGCTTATTGCTCAAAATTAAAAGTTTTTTAACTGCTCCCTACTATGGACTATTAAAGTCATACCTCGAAGGACGAGAATTCAAAGTCAAGGTCAGAAATACATTCTCGGATAACTTTCTTATGAGAGCAGGAGTTCCACAGGGGAGTGTGCTTGGACCGTTGCTTTATTCATTATATACTGCAGATATACCCAGCCCTAACCGTCAACATATGGTTGCTCCATCCAAAGCACTAATTGCCACCTATGCAGATGACATTGCAGTCATTTACAACAACAGCTGTCATAGAGAAGCTGCTAATGGATTGCAGGAGTATCTTGTTACTCTTGCAGCTTGGTGCAAAAGGTGGAATCTAAAAATCAATCCACAGAAATCAACGAACGTATGTTTTACCCTGAAAAGGCTAAGAATGAATACCCCTCAAATCCAGCTAGAGGGAGTTACCCTGGAACAGCCGAATGAAGCCAAATATCTTGGCATCACTCTAGACAAACGTCTTACTTTTGGCCCACATCTGAAGTCCACTGTTAAAAAGTCCAATATAAGGATTCAGCAACTGCAATGGCTCATAAATAGAAAGAGCACCATGTCACTCAGATGTAAAAGGGCTGTATATGTCCATTGCATTTTGCCAATTTGGCTTTATGGCATACAAATTTGGGGGATCGCCGCCAAATCGAACTACAAACGCATCCAGGTGTTACAAAATCGAATGCTTAGAAGCATAACAGGCTGTCCCTGGTACGTGCGCGGCTCCACTCTACATAGAGATTTAAGCATACATACTGTGGATGAACAGATCGGAAGACACACAAGCCGATATAGCGACAGACTTCTAAGACATCGCAGCCTACTTGCAAGGAATCTACTTCCAGCTAGACCATTGAGGCGTCTGAAACGGCTAGGTTTTGCCAAAACAATTCGTAACGAATAATGTTAGATAACTATAAGTTAGATATTTAAATTTTGTAATCCTCATTAGTATTTTGGTTTGGTCTATTTTTAAGTTTCCTTCCATGTGATGTTAAGGTACTTTCTTGTTGTACAGATTCTTCACTTAATTAAAATTAAAAAAAAAAAAAAAAACACTTTACTTGAGAGTTTGAAATTAATTACAAATCATGAGGCCTGTTCTGGTGCCTTGACGTCCACAGCTGGAGAGCCAACTCCATTGGCGGCTTGTATCTGACAGATGCTAGCCGCAGTATCCGTATCTGGTGGTGCAAAATGCAAATTGCTGCGCCTCGCTTTTGTTGCCCGGAGATTTATGCACTTCGCCGGATCCGATTTGCCGATTAACCGATTTGCTGATTTGTGGCTAGATTCTGTGTGAATGCGATGGAGTGGCGATATATATAAGTTGGATCGAGGGGGACTGCAAGCTGTAGTCGTCACCCGTCACCCAAGATGCCATCTGCTCAGTCTCCTCTGCTGCTGCTGCTACTGCTGCCTCTTTTGATACTCTCCCAGTGCCTGCTGGCCGCCACCCAGGTAGCTCCACCGCGGCGGGATCTCCAGACCCCCAACTTTGATGGCGAGAGTTTCGAGAGATTCGACGGCACTGGCCGGGAAAATAGTTCCGAGATGCGGGAGCAACTGAAGCAGTTACTCAGCGAGCAGTTGGCCAACGCCTTTGCCCCACTGGCGACCACTCCCTTTTCCAACCTGGCCCAGAGGCAGCCGGCGATTGTGGCGCCCACTTCCGGGGAGGCGGCCAGAGCTGAGTTTTCCGGTGAAAGCACTTCCTCGGAGGAAGCGGAGGCTGAGAATGAGGAGGAAGAAGAGTCTTCGGAGGATGACAGCTCCAGCGAGGAGGAACCAGCCACACCACCAACCCCTCAACCACCTCTGCCCCCTCAGCTACCACAACCCGTAGACCCAGTGATTCCTAATGAAGATCAAGACCCAGAGCCTGTGACAGAGCTCGAGGACTACAATGCCTGGCGGGACAACTTCTACGACCTCAACGAGGATGGCAGCTATATCTTTGGGTAAACATATTAAAGAATTAATATTTAAATTAATATAACTTGACTTGCAACGCAGTTACGCGCTTCCTCACGGCGTTCGTCGCTGGGAAAGAGGCTTCTTCTCGGAGGAGCATCACGGCCAGGTGGTGGAGGGCTTCTACGTCCAGCCGCGTCATGTGGCTCAAGGACTGAGATACGAACTGCGATGCTATCGAGCGGACTCCGAGGGCTACCACCCATTTCCAGGTATAGGCTCTAATACTTAAGATCAAATATTTTAGTTGGATAATTAAATTAAATTAAATTACAGTGGAATTCCTAAGAAATGCCCCCAGTGTCCGTCGGGATCAAAGACCTCAGGTCGATTGCTTCAATAATTTCGTTGGCAGGCGACTTTAAAACGAGGTAGTCCTTCCAATTTCCTGATACAATCCGAAAATAAACCAAAACCTATAAAAATCTAAAGATATCCTTCCAAAATATAACCATAATGAATGAATTTATGTTTTTTTTTTGTGCACGTTTGTAAATATTTTATGCGATTTAATGAAAATATAAAAGAATACTATTTCAAGAATGAAACTCACGGATAAATAAAGATATGAGATATATGTGGCGACCGTGACTCTGCCAGAATCTATTTCATTTATTTTGCGATTCCCGACATGGAAGAGAAAACTTAAATTCATTCGTTATGGCGCGGAAGTGAAAATTATGAAAGTTTAACTGTATTTGGACCATTCTTTATGACCAAATTCCGTTGGGCACATCCCCAAAAAATGGGATGCCATGATGGGAGGACGAGAGGAGGTGAACGAGAGAGTGAGGACACCGGGGCAAGGATAACAAAAATAAAAAACGGAAACCGTACACCATAAAGAACTTGAGCGCATAAGAAGCATAACAATCGCTTAAGCGAGTTCTCGGGGCTTACCCGTACAGTCATCACTTCCTTGTTTGCTTTATGCCGACCATGCTTTTGCTTTCTGCTTTTTGGTTTTCGCTTTTTGCTCAATGCTTGTGACACTGTTCCAGTTTCCAGAGCTCGACTCTCTGTTTCAAGTTTAATTCAAATGCCATTTCGAAATACTTTTTATTTGTTTTCATTGTCTTTTATTTTGCTTTGGTACTCCTCCTCTCTTCTTGTTATTTTCGCTTCTCTTTTTTTCAAACAAGATTTGTAGCAGTGTACGTGTGTGTGGCTTTTGTGGCGTACCCCGGTGGGGCTTGTGGTATTCCCACAGTTTTCAATTTTTGGCGATTTGTTGCGGCACTTAACGGTTGTTTGTTAGCTGTCATTGTTGTTGCTGATGAAGCTCCTTTTGTTTTTGTTTCAGCGCCCGCCCGCGCCATATCTTCTGCTCGTTCGCCATCGCCCGGAAACAGGTACAGAATGGCCCGCCTAACGTAGACCCTTCTAAGACTAAATCCGTGTCATCCGCTTATAAGTAGAACAGGTGAGCTGAGCTGAAACTCTAACCTATTTACATTCATTCCATAAAAGCGCTGAAAATATAGGCATAATAAATGAGTAACAGATTAGTCTTCAGAAAGCTTCGTTAAAATGGGAACATATATTTTTGATCCAAAGCCCAACTTCAATAAGTCATAACTCGGCCAATAATACTCCTCTCGAAGAATGTTATACCCTCCAGATCTTATAATTCTGAGGACTATCATTACCAACCATAACCTGGCCAACTAAAATTGGACCCATTTATCGTCAAAAATCCAGATTGTTGAGAAAAAATTGGGTCAACATTTTTGTTGCCATTTTTTAAAGCCAGATAATAGTGCTCCCAGAACCAAGATCGGGATGGTATAACATTTCCCAATCGGACAAGTATTAGCCATGATATGACCATTGGAAGGTGACATTTTTGTCCAAAAACTAAAAACTTCAAAAGCTGAACATTTTCAAATGGTTTTTAGCCAATATCTTGGCCACTTTTCAACCGTTTGAAGAACGGGGTTCCACTTATGAATCAGGAAACCTATAGCCTTTAACTTTAATTAAAATATTGTGTAAATTGAAAAACAAAAATTTCACCCAATTTTTTACTGAAAATACTGATGGTACCCCTTAAAAATTTTCGAAAAATGGTTCAAAATTTCGGTGGACAGATTTTGATAAAATGAGATAGTACTCGGAGAGATATGATCAGAAAGATATACCATTTGTCGATCGGAAAAATATAAGCCAAGTTATGGGTAGTTAGGTATAGAAAAAACCTGGGATTTGGCCATGGTTAGGAGTATTTAATGAGAAAGGTAACTTTTCAAACACTTCTTGCAGCTATATTCCATCCAATTTCCATAAGGAATACCTTTTATGAATTTAAGCTTCATTCAATAAGGATCTAAATGATTTCCTTAAAATATGAAGGAAATCAAAGACACCCCTGATACACCCAATTTGATACAGCTCTCGGATCCGATCCGTTTCCTGGTCTTGGACGTCATATTCTATGCCATTCGCTCTGCTGATCCACGTTCGTGTTCACCTCGTAGAGCTTTTTGTGGAAGGGACTTGATAGTAGCTGCTTCACCTCTGTCTTCTTAGATCCAGGACTGCTTCAGTAGATTAAATTCTATAATATAAATATGTATTTACCTCTTCGATTCAAAAGCATAATCTTAAATTACTTACCTGATTCAAAAGCCACGCGTGATAATCATGTAGTGACTCGCGCGTCCTTTGGATTGTACATTTTCCACCATTATGTTTATAATGCCACATATCTTAAAGGATTTCCCCCATCTACTTCTCCCTAGACATCCTTATAATCCTCTCCAAAAGAGCCGTTTTCTAGAGATATTTTGCTTAATTTTGTTTTGCAGAAAAAGTTATCGAAAGTTAGCGTCGTTCTTGAGCATTAGTGATGTGCAAAACATAATAATGATAAGTGACTTGTTATCGATACTTGATATTCATATTCCCAACCAAAAGGTATCGATAGCTGATCAGTAAGTTCAAACAGTGACAGTAAATATCGATAGCTGATCACTAAATTCAAACAGGGACTTTTTTAAATCATAAAAAAGCTTAGATCTAATAGTCCCATAGATAGTATATCTGTGTGGAAAAGAATACCCTGTTGCCTTTAGTGAGAGCCAACTGTAGTCTTGTTTTATTATTTCTATTGTTATTTTGTGACTATCCCAAGACGGACACGCAAATTCTGGGAACATTGTTGGGGCCAAGTTGAGGAAAAAAGGGGTAGCCCGCATCCTGAATATACATCCATACATATATTGAATGGATGTGCGCGGGTCCCCAAAGTTTTCCCGGCACTGGCCTAAATACGAATTTGCCTAAATCAACAATCGGCGAGACCAGAACGGAGATAAACTGCCGGGAAGCTAACAATTTGGCGGGACTTCTTTGCATTTGAAACGTAAAAGGTAACAAGATTTCATTGTGGTTCATATTGTCGCGTCTATTTGCATATCTTGCGCGTGGCTTTATAGCCAAAAACTCAAAACAAGTCCCATGTACATCTGTATTTATATATGCGGGGTTAACCTTTGGGTTATATAGTCAAAAAATGAAACAGAAAAAGAGATAAATAAGGGGAACTGGAACTCGGAGAAGCTAAAAAGCCAAACAAAACAGGTTCATTTGGCTCACGTTTTTGAACTTTTTAACAATTGATCGTGATTTTTGTTGCTGTTTCCGTGATTCCGTGAATAACAGCTATTAGACAACAGAAATGGCCATAACCCTTCACGATTTGTTTCAATTTAAATCGTTTAAGGAAACTCCATACAGCTCTTTTTCAATGTAATCACTTTGTATGGCATTCCTTTAGTTTATGGCCAGAAAATAGTGTTATTGCGGAAAGAGGAAATGCATCCAGTTCGAAACTAATTCAGTTTTCTCCATTTCCACACTCACTCGCCCATTTCCCGCTGGCATTTATCTATTTTTTCTGACTATTTTGCTGAGTCTGAGGAAAATGCGGTTTGGTCAACTGAAAATCATGAAGTAATCAACTTAAAGTGAAACTTTGCCCGCAAAACTTTCGACCAAGATGCGCAAGGATACGGACACAAAGATACATGGGATACCAAGATACTGAGATACTCAGATACCGAAGATACCGAGATACAAACTTGCCTATAATTGAGCAATTTACACCACAACAAGATGGCCAGTTTTGGGGGTCACTCTGTGTGTGGGTGTCTAGCTAGCATCCTATGTGAGGGAAAGTTTCTCCCAAGGACCGACCATCAAACAGTCCTGGAATGTGATAAAAATGCCGAGATTATGTAACCGAAATACTTTTAAATCGAAATCGAGCAATATAAATTCATGGCTTAGACACTTGAAAATGCCAACGATGGGTGGCGATGTCCTTGCCCCTGGCAAGGATAGTGAGGACTAGGATTGGGTGGGTATTTTTATTTTGGTGTCCATTGGATGGGCGGAGTCCCCCTCTCCCTTCCCCCCCCCCCCCCCCCAAAAAAAAAAAACATGGCCAAAATGGTAGAGGAGATGAAATATCGAGAACACACGCTGGGTCAGCGCGCTGAGCTTGCCATTTTTCGGTTCGGCTTTTGGGGGACTCTAAACAATATTTCATACTTACATATGGATGAAAATATTTATTAGTTTGTTATGCGCATATATCGGACAAACGAAATATTCGGCTGCAGGCCATTCAAACTCCTTTTTACGAGGCTGGGCCGGCTCTTGGCATTTACATGCCAAATATTTTAAACCGCAGCCATTAAAAGCCGAATGAAACGAATTTGCGATAAGATCGTGGAGGCCTTAATAGTGTGTGATATGGGGTTACCCCCAAAAAAGACAGAAACGCCGACTAAATGTTTTCATTTATTATGTCCGTCCGCATTCGCTTTGACGGACTCGAGAATTTAATCTGCCTAAGTGACTTCACCAGAAATTTGTTAACCCGACGCCGGGTGACGTGGCCACTTGACACCCACTCGCGAAATCCAAACCAGATCCCCGAGAGGCGGCGATCAATCACGCTAAGGAATTCCTCTCCGATCATTAATTCCGCCATAATTAATCAACTAATTCATTTAATTTAATTTATCAATTAAATGTCATTGGATTGGCAATCAATCAAGGTGACATCTATAACGAAATATAAATAATTTATTAACATTTTAATGTTAAACTTTCCTCCAAAACAGGATCTATGTATGTATGTATGTAGTTGCCGCCAAATCAAAGTTTGACAAACAATTCCATTGAGGGGCATAAATATTTAACCCTGGGGGGTGATGAATGTCAGATGAGGTCCTGGCATTTATCACACACTCATACACCCACAAGGGTTAAACAATTAGGGGCAGATGGTGACGCCTCCTTCTCTGCCGCAATCAGCAAAATCGATGGTCCAGTGGGCGAAAGAATATAAGCCCGAGGGGGGGTGGGGAAAAACAGGGCCAAGATGCTCCCGACCCGATACCGAGATGTGGGATGACGCGGCCTGGTCAATGAACCATGTCGATGCCCGATTCCCGGACCCGAATCCGAATCCGAGTCGGCTTTCTGCCTTTGGGCCGCCTTTGCCGCCTTGCATCTGGGCCTGACACACTTTGGGGCCCGGTCGGCGCAACAAACAAACAATCGAACAAACCAACAAATCGGAGTAAACAAGCCCCCGCCCTCGCTACCCAGGGCCCAAGGATCAAATCCGCCGCCGCCTCCGAAATTGCTGTCAAAATCACAAAAGCACCGTGACGCCTCACAAAACCCACAAAGAAGCATTCTTAGAGGGCGGCGACAAAACCAGTGATGCCTGCAGGCTTAAAGCTCATTACAAGCCAGATATAGCCAGGGAAGATATAGAAATAGATATCTTTAAACGAAAATTGAGATATAGAATAGGGTACAAAAAGGCATCTTAAAGATAAATATATATATTTATTATTGTTTTTTCCAATATCCTATATCTATGGAGATAAAATCTATAACTTAGCTGGAAAACCGCCATATCTCCATCTTCATGTCTGGGGGAGGAAGTGAAAGAAAGAAAGGGAATGTGGAGAGAGTGTGGTGTGGTGGGGGAGTGGGAGTGGGAGGGAAGAGCATTGCCAAATCATTGCCATTGACGTGTGAGGGAAAGAGAAGTATATCAAACTTCA
Organism: Drosophila monieri; assembly: GCA_035047585.1. Classification (NCBI taxonomy): domain Eukaryota; kingdom Metazoa; phylum Arthropoda; class Insecta; order Diptera; family Drosophilidae; genus Drosophila; species Drosophila monieri. The sequence continues at coordinate 2,940,208 of JAWNPJ010000061.1, read as the reverse complement.
GTGCCAGCAGCCTGTTGCCCCGTCCTTTCTCATCATCATCTGGCCAGCTGGCTTTTGGGCTTTTAGGCTTTTGTTTTTTTTCTTTTTTCCAGCCAACGCGGCTGGACATTTTTCATCTTTAGAGCCAACAAGGCTACAGTCGAGTGGTCTTCGATACAGAATCGAGTATATATAAGGCATCGGTGCCCGCCGAAGAGTCATACAATCAATTACCGAACACCAGAATGTTCCCGTTGCGAAGCATCTATTCCTTGCTGCCTCCTCTGATCCTGCTCCTGGTCCTGCTGGCTCTGAGTCCCGTGGACGCAAGATGGACGAAGCGGCCCAGACGCACCACTGTTCCCTGGGGTAGCACCACCCCGAGGACCAGTCCCCACCAGCACGTCCATCACTGGCCACCGCTATTGGCGCCACCGAAGCCACCACAGCAGGTCCTTCCGGAAGTGGTTTACCAGCCCCAGAGCAGTCCCCGGCTTATCGACAGCTTTGATCAGCGATCTCTGGACGGACAGTACGAGTTTAGGTGGGAATTACTATCTTGTCTGGTACAGTCTCTCCCAAAGGTCCTTTCTGTCCTTCACAGATACCAACTGGACAACGGAAACACTCGCTACGAACGTGCCTATTGGATTCCCGTGGGCAAGGAACTCGTCCTGGCCAAAAAGGGCTACTACTCGGTGCCCTTGCCCAACAGCCAGTACTCGACTGTCTTCTACACCGCCGATCATCGGGGCTACCATGTGGATATGCGTGAGTTTCCAATGAAATCATTGTCCTGGCTGAGCTCCTTGCTAAATCTTTTGAAATTCGTAGACACTTTATCGGCAGTACAGCCAACATTGCCAAGGAACCTGGAAGTTCCCGGAGCTCCTCGCGAGAAGGATCCAGAAACTAAGAAAAATATAGTGCCAGAATCGGAGCATAACGAGGAGGATGTGAAAGGGGATGAGCTCGAGGACACAAACGAGGAGAAGGACATAGGCCATGTCCCCACTACCGAGCTATATGTAAGTGTCTCTCTGTTTTGAAAGGTTTTCAAAGCTTTTATGTCCTTATTTAAGGCTTATAATTGACAGGATTAATAGTTCTCAAACTATTCCGAAAAGATTCCAATACCATTATCCTTTTTTAAGACAAAGCACTTTAAGGCTGTCACTCTGCTGAATGAAATCAACAGCTGACAAATATTTAGAACTAGCAAACGGCAAAGGATACTCTGGGTATATATAATCTAATCCTGGAATACCAACTCCTTTTACCCGCAGGCTGAAACCGAAACCGAACCATCAACTTTGGCCAACGACATTTCGGCAACCGACAAGGATGATGACGATGACAATGTTTATGACGATGACGATGATGATGGAGGCGACTCAAAATGAAAGGATACTGCAGGATAGGGGATATGGGCGGAGTAGAGGAGGGGGAAGGGGGATCTGGATCGAGGACACAAACAGACACACACTTGGCTGACTCCCAGCTCGCTCCAGTTGCCGCAAATCGAATTGAAAAGAATTGTTGCAGTCAGCAGTCGGACACAGTTGAGTTGTCCTGTCGTTTCGGTTGCCATTTCCCCCAACAGTCCTCGTAATAGTCCTGGAAACAATCCAAAAGGACCTGGACAAGTCAACTCCAAGTTCATCATCATCTTTGAGGAAATGTGTCTCAATTGCTCGCTTGACATGCTTCATAATTCGCATGGCTTTGGCTTTGCTCTTTTCCCTGCCATTCCCACTCTCTCCATATGCACTTAAATTATAAATATAGTATACGAATTTTTTTTTAATATTTAATAAAGAAAATGTCCAACTTTCAAACGTGTTTGGTATTTTAATTTAAAAAGTTTTCGTTTTGGCGGCAAATACCAAAGATCGATAACTATTGATACTAAAAATGTCCAATCGATAGCTGGTTATCGGCAGCGCTCTCCCACCACTCACGCTCTCCGATCTTGGCATCCTTGCGCTTTCTCTCCGTGTCCGTAAGTTCCGCCATTGCCTTTTTTTGCGTTTTTATTCGTTTATTAGTTAATTAATTGAGGTTTTCTAATTTAATATGTAATAAATAATGTGTTTTTTAATGTCGAATCGATATGAGTGCCTGAAAGTAGAGGGCATCGGGTAATTGTGAGTGTTTCTTGATTTAAAGTGTTTTGGCGTCCCAAAAACAATATGTGAGACGCCATTTTTGCCGTGTTTTTTATTGGAAAATGTATTTGCATTTAATAAGAATTGTGATTAATAGACTTAACTATTTTTTAGGCTCAGATTTGTGCCGGAGGATCTGACGGTTTCGCGTTCGCGTCGCGTTGTTGCGGGATTTCTAAGGTACAGTTATACCTGTTAAGTACAGTAACAGGTGAGTTGCGTAACTCTTTTGTTTTTATTTAATTATTAATTAATTTTAATTAAAATTAAGGTACTGTTACTGAAAAAGGTAAGCAATTAAATCCCTGCAACTGCCACCTTTTAAGAATTCTACATTTTAGGAAAGGATTTTGGGGAAAAAATAAAGTCCGACTTAGCCACCATAATTACATGATGCTCCGACACACATTCCCCCCCTCGTCCTGGTGTCCGTTGAAGTAATTCGAAATAGTTTAGAGGTGTCATAGCCAGTTTCAATTGAGGCAGGAGAGGACCTCGTCGTGTGTGTGTGTGTGTGTGAGTTCCCAATTTGATGGCCAAAAGATGAGACATTATGAGGCGTCTGACAAAAACACATTCGAGCCCCAATTCGCCAGCTGGCGAGTGTCTTTTGTGGGTGAGCCTTTTGCTGGCTATGATGGCACTGGCTCTGAGCTCTGCTACCAATTTAAATGGGTTTCTCTGTAAAAACGCCCTAAATTGGGTGGCCGTTTTTGGTGAAAAGGAGGCGATGCCAGATTTGTCGGCGGCAAATCGGTGAGCATTCATAAAACTTCTCCATCTCTCTACACCTTTCCACCTTCCACCTTCAGTTTCCCATTTTCCGTCCGACTTTTCCGTGTTGGCAGTATGTATGACTGTAAGACTTGGCTGCTTACCTTCGCTTTCTTTGCAAAACCTGCACATATGGTCATAAAATGCAGGAAGACACTTGAAGAAATGGTGGACTTGGTTTTTCTTATGATTATTTTGTCATTTGAATAAAGGTATTTAAAGGTATTTCAAATTTCATTAAAGGTATTTAAATTATAATTTATAATCCATTTTTTTTTTTCAAGTGCCAAGTAAATCGGGACAGAGCTCTGTGGCTGGATAACTGCAGCTATTCATTTCGCTACTAATCCAATGCGGGCCAGGGATTCGCTAGCTGGCGCTCGTAGCCTCGTCCTTTTCCTTTCCTGCTCAGCCCTGCCATTTTTGCGGCGCCTTTTTGTATTTACGAGTCAGCCGGGCCCACGTAATGAATGGCAGGACCAGGCCAGGACCTCGCCACGACCAGGAGTGCGAATGAATTGAGTGTGCAAATGGATCCTCGCTCGAATGCGGGCTGAATGTGTGTAGTTTTTTATTTATTTTTGTAATGCAAAAAATGCATTACAGATTACAGCCGAATCGGGTTGACATCTTTTGGACTGGACTACTTATGTGTTTAAGCTTCCGGATGTACATATATCTATAATAAAACTTAATGTTAAGGGGGGTTCTGGGAACTATTTTAGTCGCTATTTCGGCCCTTGACCCCCTGACTCTCCCTTTCTTTCGTTTCTCTTTTATTAAAGCCCCATATCCTGTGCCTATTTCAAAGGGGTTATCCCCACAAACGCACTCTGCAACTAAAAGCAAACGAAGCTCCACAAAAGCCGCGCCATTGAATGGACTTTTCTAAGGATTCACTTTTCATTTCCATCCCAGGGACCCATCCCCCGCGTAGGACATTAGCATTTTGGGCAGACATATATGATGGATAACATATCCCGAATAAATGTTATGCATTCTCTCTTTCAGAAGAGGAGCACTCGTGGCCATCTATTTATAAAGTGTTGTATCGATGACCCTTGTCCCTGATAACCTGATTACCGATGTAAATATTCACACGGCCCGCTTAGCCCCATGACCCCTATCATTTGGCCATTTGCCCAAATTAATTTATCTTCATGAGCCAACAAAAAAATAAAGGAAAAACTGGCAACTGAAAAGGAGGAAAAACAATCCTCTGGGGAGCCGGGGACCGGAGGACCCGGACCCATGTCCGAATCGAGTTGGGCAGCCGTATTGTAAATAAATAAATAGAAAAATAAATAAGTAAATTGAGTAATGGCCATAATTGACGTGTCGCATGAAAAATTCAAAGTGCCGACACACACAAATTGAATGCGAATGCCGAGCCATTGAACTTCAGAGCCAGTCAGCCCCCCTGACTTTTCGGACGTGCGATTTATCCAAGATTTATACCCCCACCCGCCAGACTCAAACTCCGAACTCCAGCTCCCAAAACCATTGCCAGACGATGTGAGATGCGTGTGTGAGTGACTGCGGCATTTTCCAGATTTATATCGGGTTATCAAACCAAAAACCTCACAGCACAATGAGAGCACTCGGCAAAAAATCAAATAAAAAAATCCATGCACCATGCCCGCCGCCCGGAGATGTCGAAAAATCAAATGGTGGCCAACAAAAGCGCTTCCAAACTAAAAGGGAGGGTTAGAAATTTTGTTGCTTTTAGTAAACTGGGCACATACCAGCGACGAGACGGCTTAGAGACTGGCCACAGAAAGTAGGGGAGGTGCCATGGCACTGCCAAAAAAACGTAGGATTTAAGGAATCTATAACTTGTAAAAGTTTTGATACATAGAGGGTTAAGTCATACATACTTTCTAGAAGTTTTATCAAAATTTAAATAAAAACATTTAGTTTTAAAGACAATTTCTGGCAGTATAGTTAGGGGGAACTCTCTCCGCAAACACCGCACCCAAAACTAACTCATAATATTTATGATTTTGAATACAGTTTCGCAATTGTGCTTATCAGAAGCAAGACTCAATCTAATCTTGAGATTAATAATGCGGCTCTGGCTCTGCGTAAATTTCAATTGTGGCCAGAAACACACACACACACGTGGTAGATACTCCAGCCCTCACACACACTCAGAGATACAGAAAGTTGTGGGGGTCTGTCCGCAAAAATGTAGATTTAATGGAGACCTCAGCTGCCATTTCGACCAGGGTTAGCCAAGTCCAATAAGGACTTCCCCTTTTTATGGTTAGAATTTTATTGACTCGGATTAGTTGTGTGTGTCGTTCGGTCTCTCTTGCTCTCTTTTTCTGTTTCTATCTCGTTCTGTGTCCGCATCCGTAAGGTACAAATTAGAGAAACCTGCATACTTGCAACGTTTTCCGACCCAAACATGGCCCGCAGCCCAGAATTTGTGCCATATTTTCGGTAATTGAGAATTGTGAAATTGGCCCTGGCTTAACCCAGGCGCTTAATAAATTTATGCCAGCCGGGAGATACAGAGATACAAATGTATCTATGACGATATTTTTAATACTCTAGGATGGGAAATTGAGATTTTTATACATGTTCTCAAAGGATTATGTAAGATAGGTCCTTGAGTGCCAGTTAGGTTTAACTTTCAAGTCTTTAAAGCCTTTGTCCGCTTGCTTGTCCGTCTGTCCGCGTGTCCGCTTGACACTTTTGCTAAGATATTACGATTTTTTGCACATATTCTCAAAGGTTTTAAAGGAGCAATCGTTTAGTCCTTGTTAGGATCACCTCCCAAGTCATAGAAGCCTTTGTCCGCTTGCTTGTCCGTCTGTCCGCGTGTCCGCTTGACACTTTTTCTAAGATATTACGATTTTTTGCACATATTCTTAAATGATTTTAAAGGAGCAATCGTTTAGTCCTTGTTAGGATCAACTCCCAAGTCATAGAAGCCTTTGTCCGCTAGTTTGTCCGTCTGTCCGCGTGTCCGCTTGACACTTTTGCTAAGATATAACGATTTTTTGCACATATTCTCAAAGGTTTTAAAGGAGCAATCATATAGTCCTTGTTAGGATCAACTCCCAGGTCATAGAAGCCTTTGTCCGCTAGTTTGTCCGTCTGTCCGCGTGTCCGCTTGACACTTTTGTTAAGATATTAAGATTTTTTGCACATATTCTTAAATGATTTCAAAGGAGCAATCGTTTAGTCCTTGTTAGGATCACCTCCCAAGTCATAGAAGCCTTTGTCCGCTTGCTTGTCCGTCTGTCCGCGTGTCCGCTTGACACTTTTGCTAAGATATTAAGATTTTTTGCACATATTCTTAAATTATTTTAAAGGAGCAATCGTTTAGTCCTTGTTAGGATCACCTCCCAAGTCATAGAAGCCTTTGTCCGCTTGCTTGTCCGTCTGTCCGCGTGTCCGCTTGACATTTTCTCATTGAAAGAGTATCTAAACTTCCTCTTTTTGCCAAAAAGTAGCTGCCCTACTTGTTTTCATTTAATTTTTTTCTTCTGTTATTTTGTATCTTTTGAATTCATTTCTTTATTTAACTTTTTTTTTGTGCATAGGCACTCTGCGGATTTTATAATTTATGCAAGACACCAAACAAACTCTGCTAAAGTCTTACAAATTGTTTTGAGATGCTCGGCGAATCATAAAAAAAAACAAAAAATAAACTAAAATAAAAACAAAACCAGCATAAGCAACAGCAACAGCAGCCGCAAACAGCAAATCTGTATCTTTGTATCTGTATCTCTGTATCTGTATCTGAGTTTTGAAGAGTACCGCAGCTAAAAAAAAAAAGGCGAGAGAGAGAGAGGGACGTGATTTGATGGGAATTATTCCACTGCCGGCAACAGGCAGTCGTCTCGTCTCGCAAAAAAGCCGCAAAAAAGTGGACAAAAGTGCTTAAGACCAAAAGGTAGCTATCCCGCCGAGAGGGTGGTTCGAGGGAGGCGGTGGAGGCCTGGCGGGCGGGTGTGGGCGGGGCCCTACAACAAGTTGTATCTCGGGATGTCATGTCACGTAGGCAGGCAGCGCTACATGGACCATTCATACAAATTTTGTTTTATAAGCCACTTTTGTACATTATTTGTGTGTAACTTGGCCCAGACCCCCTACCCTGCTCTCCCCCTCTGGTGGCTGCTGCTGTTTCGTGGGTTTTATCCGCAACCGTAGTATCTCTATCTGTATCTGTGTCTGTAAATGTATCTGCATCTGGCGCTGTGTGCGTGAGATATCTTCTTGGTTTGCTTAACTTTTTTTTTGTTTTTTTTTTGGGAATATTTCATTGCCGCCGTTGTAGATTCACTTTGCCAGCAATTGTCGACACCAGATACTGTGGGATTAATATTATAGACTAGGAAGGTTACGAAAGTATTCCACTTTTTGTAAGGTATAGCCTGATTACCTTTTCAGATGCCTTAAAAATAAGTCTATATTTTTAAGCATCTTTATATCTCATCCCCAAAACTACTGCTCTTGCCCCACTGTACCTCTGTTTGGTTAGGTGCTGAAAGCTGCAGCACGTCCTCAGCAGAATGGCCGGGTCCCCACGTTGACACCTTCAAAGTAAGCCAAACTGAGGCACCTCCTGCTGCTCCTTGGCTCTGGCTGCGGCTGTTGCACTTATTGTTGCCGTTGCCGGGTGTCGGGGGACAAAGCAAAAAATAAAAAAGTGCAACCTGCCCAAAAATAACCAACGCACGGTAATGACAAACAGCGCTGTTGTCTCAACCATTTAGCATCACAGACAGGCGGCCGGACAAAAAAAAGCAGCAGTGACAGGAGCTGGAGCTGGAGCAACACTACCAGGAATCGCTTCCTGTCACGACTGCACAACACCAACATCTTCCATTTTCTGCCTTTTTTTGTTGGTTTTTTGTTTTTGGACGCCAGCTTTGTCATCGAAATACAAAACAAATGACCTTGCTGATGAATACCTTCCCAGATCCCCCTGGCACCTTTGGATTAAACACGAACCAAAAAAGAGAGGCTGTTTTTAAAGAGTTTCAAATGACAGAAGAAGTGTTTATTAGGAGGGATACATTTTTAGGATTTTTGAACATATTCTTAGAGTATTACAAAGAAGAATCCTTAAATTCTGATTAAAATCACCTTCCAAGTCATTGCAGTCTTTGTATTTATCGAAAGATAGTATCTAAACTTGTATATTTTAAAAGAAATTTTTGAAGAATTTAAAAAGAGAACTCCCTAAGTCCTGATTAGAATCATCTTCCCAAACATTACAGCCCTTGTCCGCTTGTTTGTCCGCGTGTCCGCCTAAGACTTTTTTATTTTCTTAAGGCTAGAGTATCTAAACTTTAAATTTTTATAAAAATTCTTGAAGGATTTAAAAAGAGAACTCCCCAAGTCCTGATTAGAATCACCTTCCAAGACAACACAGCCCTTGTCCGCTTGTTTGTCCGCATGTCCGCCTAAGACTTACTATCTAAACTATCTCTTTCGACAAAAATCTATAAAATGAAGAGACCATTACTGCTTGTCTTTTAGGGGTCTAGGAACCACTTTCATTATCTAAAGTATTTCTCTCAGTGCCCTTGCTGGCGCAACAAGTTTGGCAAACATTTTTGCACTTTTGTATTTTAATTTGTGGAGCTGAAAGCTGAAAGCCGAACACCGAAAGCTGAAACTGTCTTTTGTTGGCCCGGCCAGAATGCCAGAATGCCAGAATGTGGAATGAATGCTTTGTCACAGGCAGAGATAAAATACGTTTATAAATAAATCAGTTTGGGCCAGGATGTTGACGCCAGCAGTGAAGGAAGTGGCTGTTGTTTCAGTTTTGGTTGGCATGTTGGCAAGTTTAGCGGTCTTTTTCACTGACTGGGTGACTGGATGACTGACTTACAGAGTGACTGCTCTACTGACTCACTCAGAGTCGCAACTGCGACTGCAATTGTCACACTGTCACTGTCACTGTCACTGTGACTTGGCCATAAATCTGCACTTTGTGGCGTAAAAAACAGAAGAGTTTCATAAATTCATAAACGGCAAACATGTTTAATGCATTGGCGTGACCTTTGGGGTGTGTGCGAATCAATTAAATGGCGATAAGACCGTGTCGACTTATTGACAGATCAGTGTTGAGAGTACAGGGTTGTGGTGGGAAATTATTAAAAAGGGGTATGATGACATACCACTTCTACTGCCAACCCTTAAGCTTCTTTCTTTAAAGAACTCCTTCAAAGTATCAACAAAAAATATATTATTTATGAAAGAAAGCCCCCTCTGGCTCCGCCTCTGATTCGTCCATGATAAGCGTTGTGGTCCGGGGGAAGTGGCTCAATTGCACATCATTAACTTTGGCCAACTGACCAAGTTGCCCCCGAGGCTACCCTCCCCTGGCACCGCCCCCCACCCCCCTCCTCTGTGGCTGCTAAATCGCTGCACATTAAATGCAATTAAGAAATGATTGAAATCATAAATTAGCCCTAATTGGCCACAGGACGCTTGCCTCGTTGGCTTGCCTCCGTGCTCCCGCTGTTGCCTAGCGCCCCCTTCTTTTGGAAAGGCCGTCCATGTTGCATCTGCCACGCCCGGGAATCGGCCCTTCAGAGATCTCTCCTTTCGGAGGCCGATGACAGGCGGCACGTACTGGCCATATTTTTAGCTACTGGCCATTAACAGTGGTCCAGAAACCAGATAACTTTGGACGAATTGGGGATATTTCAGGGATATTTCATACTTTTTTTATTGAAAAAAAGAGTCTAGAGACACCAGATGACTTTGTAGGTCAGGTTTTCTTTTCAAATTTATAGACAGTCTATATTCTAACTCTAGCTACTAAAAACTATAATACTTAATATTTAATTACTAATTAATTGAATAAAAAACCCTTTAAAACATAGCTTTTATTGGCCAATTAAGACGCCTATCTTATTAGCCAGATTGAAGCTCAATGCCCCGCCGATCCATCAATTGGCAGCAAATCGATTATGTCTGGTGTATCAGTTTCCAACTGTGATTGCCTCGAAACACCCCCCCAGCTCATAGACCCCATACAGACCACCACCACCCACCTGCAGCACCCCACCGACCCCTCAAAATCATCGCAATTTGGCGGCCGTGCGAACAGGGCCGAAAGCAAACACACAAAAGAGGCGCAACCCAATTGCCCAGTTAGCAACCTGTCCAGCCCCGGCCACGCCCCCTCCCCACCACTCTTGCTCTTCTTCTTCTTGGCCAAACACACACACACACACCACCACACGAGTGTGTGGCAAGCATGTGTGTAAGTAGATGAAATTAAGATTTTTTTTGTATGATTAAGCGTTGAGAATTTTTGACGGCAATGGCTCAGCCAGTTATACACTGAGAGAAAGGGGTTGTACTTGAAATGAATAATTAATAATTATTTTAATTAAAAGGAGATTAAATCTTAAAAAATAAGTGTTGGGAATAAAAAGTTTATAATATTTTTTGTTTTTTGCAAGTTTTTTATTTCTTTGACTTGAAAAAATGAATAAAAATCTGAATTTTAATTGATGAGATTAAAATGTGAGATAAAAACCTGTTAAAAATGTTCATTTTTTCAGTCGATAACTTAATCAGTCGATAAATAAACCACTTTACGATAACTATCGATCATAACTATCGGTAAGATTAAAATGTGAGATAAAAACCTGTTAAAAATGGTGATTTTTTCAGTCGATAACTTAATCAGTCGATAACTTCGATAAATAAACCACTTTACGATAACTATCGATCACCAAATTTCTATAAAATTCGATAGATTTCTGAAGCTTAAGTCCTAAATATTTTCCAGTGCATATCTCACACTCAGTCACCCTTTTTACCCCACTGCCCCTCCCTCTCAGCCCGCTCCTTTGGCGGATATATCCAGCTTGGCCTGAAGATCGCGAGCTCCTCTGCTGCGGTCGCCGTCGCCGACGAGCTGCAGGCCGGCGTCGCTGCCGCTGCCTCTGTCTCGGCCGCTGCTCCCGATCCCTGGACTATAAAAAGCCAAAGTTACACAGTTTCCGAATTAAACTCTTAACCAAACAACAAGCGACAGCACACTCTCTCCCTCACTCTCTAATTCAAAATGGCCACTTCCGGTCTCGTCCTGCTCGCCGTCCTCTGCCTGACTTCCGGCGCCCTCACTTCCGCCCAGCAGATCCGGGAAAAGGAGCAGCAGCCGGCGCCCAAAGGCGCACGATTATTAGATCGTTTCGATAACCGATATCCGGACGGGAGCTACGAGTATCGATTCGAGCTGGACGACGGGACGTCGCGGTACGAGCGAGGATACTTTGTGAAGATCGATGATGTGAAGACCCTGATGGTGGTCGGATACTACTCCTACCGGATGACGGACGGGAGGTTCATCACCGTCTTCTACAATGCCGATCAGTTTGGTTATCGGCAGAATCAATGTAAGTATTTATCGATAAGTTATCGAGTAAGGATTAGGGAGTAAGGATGTGATTAAAACGACTGTTAATAGTTATAATTAAATTAAATTATAATTAATTATGTGATTAATTAGTTATTAAATTTAATTAGCATTTAAATTAATGAGACAGCCCCAGACACCTCCGATGACCCCCACCGACTTCGGGTTAGCCTTAACCCGACGCTTGTTACTCGTTTCTGCCTGCATTTTTAACCCATGTTTATGCTTCGTCCGCCCGCAGCTATCACACCACAGGTGTACCCCGACCTGCCCCGGTCCATCGAAGTGCCCATGGCCACCGAGGCGTCCAGCTCCCAGACCTCCTCCCAGTCCCGGTCGGAGGCGTCTCCCCTGGACGCCCCCTCGAAGCTGGGAACGACGACGCCCCGCGGGGCAGGGACGGGGGCGGCGGCGAGGGGCAAGGGCCGCTACTGAAGCTGAACACTGAAGCCGAATAATTGCGCACCATCCTCATTATAATTATTATTGCTCCTTCTGCATCATCTGCCTCATTTTTTTTTTTTTATTTTCCTCATTTTAGTCTCAACTACTCATATTATTACGAATTTTATTTTTTATCGATTTTTTTTATTTTTTTTTTTGTGTTCAATGAAATGGAATTAAAAAATAATAAAAATTTATTAAAGCAAAGCAGCGAAAATTATGAATTTATTATTTAAGAGGTTTCCCAGTTATCCCCTGCCACGCCTCCCCACGCCCTTAGACCCTGCCCACGGATCTTTTCTGTTTCGGGGCTGAGAAGATTTCGCGAATTTTTCGAAAGTCGCCGACAATTTGGCAATAAATTTGCCGCAAAGCGATTCGGGCAATAAAACATACAAGTGCAGGGCAACCCCCTCGCCAGACTGCAGTTGCGTTTTTCTTTTTTTTTCATATACGAGTGAGTATGTATAAAAAAATATACGTACATCGAATATCTGGCCATATTTTTGCATTTTTAACACATTTTCGGCGAGGTTCTCGGGCCAAAGGCAATTAAGAAACGAAAACGAAACCAAACGGACTTCAGCTCGATTCCAGACACTGATTTTAAATGATTTAAATATTAATATTAAGATTTATAGTTAAAAAAAACTATAGTTAAGGACTTTTAATAATATTTATAGAGAATAAAGCAACAACTACATGAAAAGTGTTTTATTTTGGAAACAAGACCTATGATTTCTTTGGAAATCATTTATTTTCGCTTCTAACGATCTATAGATTTATCTGGTCACCTGTCTATGGATCTAGAAATTTTTCTCTCAGTGCTGGAACAAAATGAAAGTGGAATTGAATTCCAAATTTTCAAGTCAAGAGTGTGTGAAGGTTCATCATAAATTTATTAAGTGCCGACAGGATACCTGGGGAAACGAGTTCAACGTTCCATTGAACGGCGACTGACTTGCAGAATTGATTCAACTGGGAATCCTTCTTCATTCCCATTTATTCACCTTGTTGTGTTTCTTTAAAGAGAGAGAGAGAGAGACCCGACTATTAAGTCATAAAACATAAAAGGCCATAAAAAATCATCTTGGTATCGGATTGCGATCGCTCGCCGCCGTTAATTGCAGTCCCTCGACAAAATAAAGTATGATTTGTGTGCGCATAAAAATGAAATTGATTTCAAATCTGATTAACCCGAATATTGCGTAAGATCTGGAGAGGCAGTCGGTCACAGTGCCACTCACAGAGCCATAAAACGAAACAGCTGAAAAGTATTTTAATCCCCAGAATGAACTCCGATTAGTGAGTGCTACCCGTCTTCCTCAGCTGTGATTTCTCATCCCAGGATGTTAGTGGCAGCCCAGGACTAACAGTAGGAGGAACTTTTGGAAGTACTTAGAGCGCCTTTGCAGTTCAACACGAACTTGCAATTGTTATCCCCTCGGAAAAATGCCACAATCCAAGGAGTCGAGCGAGGAGTCGTTAAAATTATCAATGAAACTTTACAATCAGAGCTAAGGACTAAGCAGGCAGGGATTGGTGGTGGCTGGCGGAGTCCTTGATCCTGGGCAATGTAATGGAAAATAAGGGAGAAGTACAAGGAAAAAGTTCAAGCCAACTGATGCAACTTTGTTAACTTTGACGCTTATTAAAGAGCTAAAGAAAATAAAGCCAGGGAGGAAGACTGGAAGACTGACTGCCTGGCTGGAAGGCAACATTTTGAGCCAACTTTGACTCGATTAAAGAGTTGGCGGAACGAAAAAAAAGGGGACTTTTAGCCCAGGACCCGTCAAGTCAATGTCAATGCCAACCCCTTTCGCATTTCCCATTAAAATCGCATCACCCGCAAAGCTGGGCGAGGCCGGCCCGGCCAGCCAACAAAAATCTTAAATGCCACCGAAATACACACACTCGGGCGAGGCTTTTTTCGCCGACCCGCCTGAAATATAATCAAAAGGCAATAAATATTGCAAATGTGACAAAGCAGGCAAAGTTTAACTAGGACACGAGGCCCCCGGCCGCGTCCTTTGAGCTCCTCCCGCCCGTTCCCATTCCAGGAAACGGCTGCAAAATGTTTGCATGCTGCGGTAACAGCAACAAACAACAAAAAAAAACAGCGTCACAAAAAATGTAAACCAAAGCCAAAGGATAAAGAACAAACAGAGCACAAAAAATAAGCCAGGACGAAGGATTAACCACTCTACTCTGAAAAACACAACCAATACACCAGCGATCGTGGCAGGGAATTGTTTGAAGGGAAAGCTCGTTAAAGAAAATAAAATATGAAACAGATTTTGAAAGAATTATTTTTAATAATTTCCAATCAGAGAATCGTTTAAAATCACATTCTACGGAAACTTGGCGGCCAGAGTCCAGCTGGGTGCTAGAACACTTCTTGGGAAGGATAAGCTGTGCGGTTAGCGAGCCAGTGGAAGGATAAAAAGGATGACCGACGAGGTGGGTTGACAAAAAAAAAAAAAAAAAAAAAAAAAAAAATTAAATATAAAATGCAAAAATGGCTTTTAAGCAGCGAAAGTCGCGTTTAGCGCCGTGGACACCCACACAAGTGGGATGATAGCGTCCTCCTGGGTCGCTGGACAGATGCCAGGTGTGTGGGCAGGATGTGCTAAAAGGACATGGCTGTTGTTTGCCAGTGGGAGGCGGAAGTTGAAAGGTGCGGCGGCAGGAAACGTAATGTAATGGAATGGGCGATGTGTGCAGTTCATCAGCGACCACAGCAAAAGGCAGCCGGCAAACACGGAAAGGACACTCTGTGTCCTGCCAGTTAACCATCAGGAGGAACAACAACGACATCACTAAACAGAACAAAAAAGTGGCCGTCTCGCGAAAAGAAAAGGACAGCACAGGAACAGGAAACGAAATTATCATAGGGCTGGTTTAGCATTTTTTTCTTTTTTTTTCAAATGAACCAGAAAAAGGTTAATTAAAAATGAAAATATGGAGCGCCAGAGTGCCCAGGAATGAAGGGAATGTAATCAAAAATAATTTTCAATTCAAGTTATAGAAGATATGATACCCGGTACTTGTACTTGCTAGTCTTCTTAAACTCTTGAGGATATCTTGAGGAGAGAGTGTCTTAATTTTAATCTTTAAAAGGTTTAATATATTTCAAGAACCTGTCCTATACACCCTTGGTATTGGAGGAAACCGAGTGCCAGGCAATTGCATTACTCCATGGAAACTCCCTTGTATAATTTTCGACTCAACTCGCTCTTCGTGTTTTTTTCTTGCATTTTTTGCATGCCAGCACCTCTAATGAAATTGCCAGGCCCAAGTTGTCCCCCAAGAATCTCTCTAACTACCAAGTGACCCCCCCGTGGCAGCCTTTCTTGCCACATCCTTTGTGTATGCAAGCGGAAATTCATTATTTTAGCGTGTATGCCGCAAATTATACCATGAACTTTTTCTTCATCGCCTCCTCAGTCTCAGGGCCAGGCCTGCCCTGCTCCAACCCACCCTCCAGCTTGCACTGGATTTAATTCGTCAGGCACATTGCGTGTGTCCTGGCTCGTCCTGGCCATTTGCCTTTTAAATTGGATCCGCTCATTGGCCTGCCCATGGATCTCGATTTGCAAGTATTATCGATTTACAAGGAGGTTGCCGATGGGGTTATGAAAGTCTCAGACTTCAGACTTCCCTTCAACTCCCTCCCAGAGCAGCATCGACTCTAAAGTAAACAATTAAACGCAATTAACGCCCCGGGCACCACTGGCCTTTTCGTATAAATATTCAAGACCCTGAATAGAGTCTCATGCATATTTCAGGGAACTTCAGAGTCAGGTAATACAATCAGATTTAAGTTATTTTAAAATTCAGCTGGAAACAATTAGTGCGCTAGCGGAAGTGGACTTTCCAGCCACAAAACATACGTAGTTTTTTGTTGAATTTAAATTTTTAACGAAAATGCAGTGGAGGAGTGTTTCCGGGTTAGTCGCTTGCCACATAATCTGTGGCAGGTCTGCGGACTAGTGGACTCTCCTCAAAAAAAAAAATAGTGGCATGACATGAAACAAAATCCCGTAAAGCCCGACGCAAAAAGTAGGGATATTTCTTTTCGCTTTTGTTCTCCTTTGGCGAACAAAAAAATGAACATGAAGCTATTTGTTAATTCAATGAATTTATTTTTCCCGGCCATCGTCCGAAACAGAAAGCTGAGCCCAGAACATTGTCCGATCCATGTTTCATCCACACAGATACCCACTCACGCATACGCACACACTTTGATAAACACATTACAAGATATTTTGCATATTTTATGGGTTCGAGTTGCCACCAAGAAGCCTCTGCCACACACTCATCTGTGTACACACATATAGACATATATATATGTTCGAAATAAAGTCGGCTCGTGTTAAAATCTGTTTTTATGATTAATTGCCGTTGCGTTAAAAAGTAAACCACGACAAGGACGTGTGGCAGGAGCAGGAACAGGAGGAGGAACTGAAGCTGAAGCTGGAGCAGTCACTGAACCACTTGCGGCATTTCAATTTGTATTTTTTCTCACCATTTCATGTGCACACAATTTTCATTTTCATTTTCATTTTCATTGTTTAACTTTTTTTTTGTTTAAGATTAAATTTTTCACATTTGCCCTTTTGCTTGATTTAAGGTTTAATCTTGCGTTAATTATTTCTTTTTTTCGGAGAATATGAAGCCTCTAATTAGGGCTTAAAATATGAATAAATATTTTATTCTTGAAGTTCCAAAAAAATATAATTTAAATCTGAAAACATGTATTCTTTTTCTATTCTTCCTCGTTGTGTCTCTGAATTCCAGCCGTACATTATGCGGCAGCGCCCCTTGGTAGGCTGTAAGTAAGCAGCTTCTGCTTCCGTGAGAACAAACCTTCTTTATTTATTATTTTTTCTCAGTGTATAAACATTTCCCTTGTTTACCCTATTTAAGCCCACTTATCCAAAACATTTCCTCCTCGAGGCAGATTTTTATTGTTTTGTTTTTTGTTCTCGAAATTGGCGCATTTATTTTGCATTATTTTGCGCACATTCGCTTCGCATTACTTTGGGCCTGTGTGGCAGGCCGGGCACTGGTGCAGCGAGAAGTTTTAAGGACATCAGGACATTCAGCAAAATATTCCGCACTTTGTCGTTGAGAATCTTCCCTAAATAATAATCCTGATTAAAGATAGTCTCTTTTCTTTGGAAGTTGGATTAATTTGTAGGTGTTGTTTATTTTTGTGTCTCAGACTTTCGCCGCTACTTCCGCTCCAAGTCTGGCAGTGTAAGGTGTAACCCAAAAAAAAAAAAAAGGGAAGAAGGAAGGACGAAGGACGAGGGCCTGCAACTGGCATTTTTGGCGTTCCCGGCACGCGCTCACTAATTTTATTCCTTAATAAAAACCAAAGGCACACAATGCGATGGGGAAAAGTAGAGAAAGTCAGTTGTGCACGTAGCTTGGATCTCCCTCTCTCTCTGTCCCTTGTTGGCCATCTCGCTTACTCATTGGCCCCATTGTCGGGGGAAGGATACCTTTGGCGAGGTTCGCTATCAAACTAGCAAAGTTCATTAAAGTGATAATTACAAAGGCTGTAAAACGAACGACGAACGACCAAGACGACACGGAACGGATATACGACCTGAGACCAGGAGCCAGGATTCTGCAGGAGCCAGGACCAAAACCAGAAACAGGACGAGCAACCAGGAAGCACAGCAAAGAGATGTTGAGCTGGAGGAAAAGGTCCTGGGGTTGCCCTGGGGACTTTTAACCCATTGATGCCCGCACTAAAGCGACACCCGGAAACTGTTTATGTCTCCATTTGCCTTTTTTGCGCAACAGAACTTTTATTTTATGAAAATATTCTTGGCTTAAAAGTGAACATATTCAGGCCTATTTCTAAGAATGTAGTAGTCGGGCTTACTTTGATGTTAATTGGCCTTAAAAACCCAAAAAGCATAGGCTAGCTAAGTAGATCTCATCGAGACCGAACTTCTGGGGTTAAAACTACTAAGAGGATGGATGGAGTTTCTCGATTTCCAACCAATGAGGCAAGAAGCACAAAGGAAGGCATCGAAATGTTAACTTTGTCTTGAATTTAATTGCCAACCCTTTGTTTTTTTTTTAAAGAAGTCATTGGTTTTAAATACAGATTCGGTGAGATTTCGGTGGATTCGGGGGAAACGCATAAAATAGGGTCGAACAAGACTTTAAATAATCATAAGCCAAGTCAGGACCCAAAAAAACTTTGCACAGCTGCCAACAGGCTGACGCCTGGGCCAAGCAGCAAGGACCAAGGACCCACCAGCCAGCACCCAAGACCAAGAAAAGTTTGAGGCATAAACAACAAACAATGGGGCCAGGGGCCAAGAGGCGATGGGCCAGGAAAGCCATAAACTACAATTGAAAGAAACAACAAGGCCACAGGCAGCAGTCGCATCAGCAAAAAGGCAAAAAGTAAATAAATAAATAAATAAATACATATGCAAAAATGGCAAGAGATTGGCCAAAAGTGAAATACTTTGATATGCATCTAAATGGCATCATCAGCATCATCCTTAGCCCCCTTCGGCCCTCGGGGCCTGCCCCTTCCTGCGACTATGACACAGCCAGAGCAACAGCTCCGCCACCAAAGATGGCAATCAGTGGCGATGCGATTGAGAAATCCACAGCAAATAGAATTCGAATCACTACAATGGAAAATAAGTAGAGAGCCAAAGCCAAAGCCCAAACCAAAACAAAAACAGAAACAGAACACAAAAAAGTGAACTGACATTCAGACAGATCGGGGAAGGAGGGATATTCTATATATATAGACGTCTATATAAAATAACACACAGGAGCGAAAAACAAACAACAAAGCACAGCAAATCATTTCGAGGGCATTACATTTTATTTTAGTATTTGTTTGCGGCAACCAAGGCAACAGTGGTCTTAGTTTTCGCTAAAAAATACTCATATTCTGAATAAATAATAAAAACACTAAAGGCCCCTCAATAGACGCCAAAAAGTATGCTATAGTTGGGCACTAAGCTTGCAGGGCACTTGAAAAAATAAAGAGAATCTGTTTATTATATTAGAAAATTAATTGAATACACTTAAACCTAAATAATTAATTTATCTCCACCTAAAGTATTTCTTTTTTGCATAAACTGACTTTTATGATTAAAAATATGCTTCTGGCATAACATAATTTAAGGCAGTTCCTAAAAAAAAACACACCATCTCGCTTTAATTGATGTTTTTTTATAGTTCCCTGCTGTTTTTATTCACACGAAATGTTCAAATAGCCTTCAGCTTAATTAAAAACAATTTAAAAAGCCAGGAATAGCATTCCAATAGTTCATATTTTTTTTTAAATGAATATTCAATTTTGAATAAAATATTTTCCATCCATAAAAAGAACAATAAACGATAGCTTCTTTTTCTGAAATATTTATTAAACTCTATATCAAATATAAATAGAAAAAAAAATAAAGGGGACAAAAAAAAATGATTCGAATCAGGACACTGTGTCAGTCAGTTGAAAATCCTGGCCAACTTCTCTCACATATTGGTCGTTTTTGTGGCTTTGTAATGCAAATTTTTGGGCAATCCCGTCTGCCGGGGGCTGACTTCAACTATGATGGCAGAAAATAGAATAGATTATGAGTCTCGGTGGCAACTGAAGACGGTCAGGAGTTCACGACTTACTTCTATAGACATTATAGCCACGCTCGTCAGCAATGTAGTATTGGGTTTGGATTTGGTTTCTGGGCCCGGGAATCGGCACTGAGTTGTAGCCCTCCTGGACGTTAATCACCTGGTCGCCGACGGTTTTCGTGTAGATCCTTTTGTAGTTGACGAGACCATTGCTCATCACCAGTCTGGAATAAATGTTAGTTTGTGGAATTATTAGTAAAATATAATAATGGTGACCCCGACGTTTCAAAAGGTGACCACGATATCAATAATAATTAAGGTCTAGAACTCATTTTCCCAACACTCACTTGTACTCCTCGGTGCCATTGGGATGGATGACGTGATAATTTTGCACAACATGAATGGGCGTTGGTGTGGGCGTGCCAGTGGGATGCCAGGTGGTGGAGCTGCCAGTGGTGGGTGGTTTAGGTGGGGGTGTGGTGGTGCTGGAAGGTCCCAC
Organism: Drosophila monieri; assembly: GCA_035047585.1. Classification (NCBI taxonomy): domain Eukaryota; kingdom Metazoa; phylum Arthropoda; class Insecta; order Diptera; family Drosophilidae; genus Drosophila; species Drosophila monieri. The sequence continues at coordinate 2,920,326 of JAWNPJ010000061.1, read as the reverse complement.
ATCGTCGAAGAAATAATCAAGATTCTCCTCTTCAAAGTCCATTTGCGGGAATACGACCAATTGATCCTCATACAATGGCCATATTTGCTCAATAGGTGTCCCAATTGTGGTGGTTGTGGTGCCAGTGGTGGTTGTTGGTGGCTTTGTGGTCGTGGTGCTGGTGGTCGTAGTGGTGGCAAGTGGCGGACTAAAGTCATCACCGTCCTCAATGTCACTGGGCCAAACAACCAATTGTAATTCATAGATGGGCTGACTATCGGGTCTTTTCAAGTGGCGTTGCATTTGCAATGGCAGGACCTCTGCTGGATCCTGTGCAATATCCTCTGGCTTATTAGCTGCACTATCCGGTCCCGGCCCCGGTTCCGCCCCTATTGACGCTGAGGACGTCCTCGCTTTATTGTGGCAGCCTAACGACTCCATTGTCGCCGCATCGAAAGTCAATTTGCAGTCGGTGCGTTGGCCATCCACTTCAGTTTCAGCTTGAGGAACGGCTGAGTCCTCCGTATACGGGCTTATGGTGGTGTCCGCCGGATCCCAATTCGAATCAGAGTCCGTATCCGGACCAGAATCGGTAACTGGCGCCGCCAGCTGCAACGGGATTAGTGTCGCCAGCAGCATCAACAGTGCATATTCCGGCCGGATTCTGTTTGACGACATGACTGGAGGCGTCTTTCTTTGACTTTTGCTCGCTGCCGAAAGGCTCAGACTTGTATTTATACCAATCGACCATTTCCACTTCAACTTCATCTGGCGCTGCTGTTCGGATTTAATCAGCACTTTAGACACCCAACAACAAAACATATATACACCCGATATACGAGTCTGTATATATTGTATTGCCATTGTCATAATACCGTTATGCACCGACGAACAAATGAGAACGGTTAAATGTTGGGGGGCCTGGGGAGGGGCCCATGTTGCAGGCAATGGGGCCTTAAAAAGGGCTTTTAACCCATGTGTGTGTGTCTGGGCGAAAAGGGAACAAAATTATACCAAAAATACGCGTCGAAAATGTGAAAATATTATGAAATATGTGACAAGGTTTTTTTCTATATTTTTTTATGTAATTAAAATAAATGTCAAGCTTGTAAGCGAAAATAAATCAAAGGCGCTGCCGCGTAAAGTACGGCTAGAAAAGTACATTTTAAGAGTAATTCTTATACAAAATGAAATAAAATAAAAATTTAAAAATAGATGAAAACTTTTCAGTTAGACCTTTGATAATATATTTTTTTTAACACTTTAAATTACTAAACACTTGACCCAACTAAGGGTTAAAATGCATTTATAATACTCGAAAGATGATGAAATTGGAAAATAAATAAGTATGAGCTCAGGTGCAGGCCTGCTGAAGCCTTTAAAATTTCTTCATTGTGTGGGTGATCCTGTGAGAGTGTCTGGGTGATGCTGCTAAACAATGGGTGTGGGTGGTGGCCCAGGTGTGTGTGCGTGCAGGTGCGAATTACCTTGTGCATGTTTATGGGATGCTTTCGATGTGACTGTGTGAGAGCGCGTTTGTTTTGGAATTTGTCTGCCGTAATTCAGACAGAAAGGTGATCGAAGTTCATTGGTTTAGTTTAAAGAACCGGAACTTTAAGTTAGGAATAAAAAAAGTATCTTTGGAATACCTGTTGGAGAAAAACAGGGAATTAATGAATTGAAAATGGTCTTTGTTTTCCTCCAACGCCTTTCATTCTGCAGTCTTTTATTTGAATCATTTATTGTTAGTTTTTCTACAAAAGGTCAAAGGATGAAGCAGAGTGCAGCTGCCTGCTGCTGATGACACACAGCTCCTTTTGTTTTGCTTTTTGTTTTTGCCGTCTTCTGTCATTTCTTTAATTTGTTCCACTTTCTTCAATTATCTTCTGATGATTCTTCTCCTCCAGACTTCAGACTTCAGACTCCAGCATCCAGCCTCCAGGCAGTGTCATAAAAGTTCCTTAGTCTCGAGTATTATTTTTGGTATTTTGAAAGGAAAACCGGTTAAGTGTTTGCATCGTTTAGTCTCTGGCTTTATTTATAATCCGATTTATATTTTTTTAATCTAAAATCGTTGCAAGTGAAATGTATCCCAGCCGGGGTCTTTAATGTGTAATTTGTCAAAAACTTTTTTGATTTATGAGTCCACAACAGCAAGCGGCTGTCAAACAACTTGTTCTCCTCATCGTCCTCTCTCCTCGCCTCGCCTCGTCTCGTCTCGTTTATTCCCTTCCATTTTCCTTTTCGTCCTTCAAGAAAATTGAAAATCTCACCCAGAAATTTCCATGTAAACGAAACTTTTTCCCCTCATCTTTCACTTTTTTTTCTTTTGGCACAAATTTAATTTGATTTGATTTCTGCCACTGGACATGGCCAGGGGCTTGGCAATTTGTCAAAATTATACAACATCTACACATTGAATGGCGACTTTAATAAAAGAAACAATCTACTTCAGATTACAATATAATTTTTATTAATTGTTGATGGAGAAACTGCAATCATTTAGCTTCGTTTTTGTAAGAATCTTTGTCATAAAAAATAAGAATAAAGTTCTTAAACAAAAAACTGACCCACTTTTCGCCAAGAAATCGAGTATATCCAGTTTGATTTTAATGCATGTCCTTTATTTAGAACAATTACGATTCTTGGCCAAGCAGGTTTCATTAATTGGAGGCCAAAGCATAAAAAGGCCCAAAATAACCAAACTGCAAGCCGATGGAATCATATATAAGAACTGTCCGACTTTGGTTTCGACATCAAATCTAAAGAACCAGCAGTGGAACAAGTCCTTCGTTTTTTTCTTGAGTGACAATTTTAAGAAATCCGACTAAAAATGGCTAGAAAAGTGACCTTGACATGCCTCCTTCTTATGGCCGTGGTAGCCGTGGGCTGGGCTTCGAGTCCAACGACCACAATGCCAACTCCCACGAAAACAACACGAGGGACAAGCTCCATGACCTCTGACCCGGATGAGGATATGAAGAGCACTGACAAAAGGGACAAACGGCAGTTGGTAAGAGGCAACTAGGAACTTGGAAAGCTAAGAATCAGAAATATAGTCGAGTCCATTTTTTAATAGACCTCCAATATTGGACAACAAGCTGGTGCTGGTGGCAACTTTCCCATTTTCTTCGACGGGCTGAACGTGCAACAGCCCCTGCAACCCCTTCAGCCACTGCAGCCCCTGCAACCGCTGCCTCCACTCCAGCAGCTGCAGCCTCTCCAGCCCATCACCGTGGTGACTCCAGTGGCCTCCAACTCGAACGCCCAGAGCGGCCAGCAGCAGCCCGGCTCCAGCTGGGTGCCCTCGTTCGGCCAGAACCTGCCCATCATCGGGACCCTGGTGGGCAGTCTGCCCAACCTGATCAGTGGCCTGGGACTGGGATCCTTGAACGGTGGATTCGGCACCCTGGGAGGCCTCAATCTGGGCAACCTCGGACTGGGCGCCGTGACTCCGGTGGTGGCGGCTCCCGTCCAGGTACCGGGCAACTCGCAGAGCTCCCAGGGCAGCTGTCCGCTCAGCCAGAAGCTCTCCTGCCGCTGCGAGCCGCTGATCCAGATTCCGGGACTCAAGCCCACCACGAATCCCCTGAGATCCCAGCTGGTGCAGATTGTGCGACAGAATGCCCGCAAAAACATGGACGGGTCGCAGGAGGTGCGCGCTATCCTGAGCACTGGACAGGTGGTCTACCAGCGAACGGGCAAGGACCTCAGCCAGGATGGCTACTATTCGATGAGGATCCAGGGGGGAAGGTACTTCACCATCTACTACAATGTGAACGACAAGGACTACACGGTGCGTGCCGATGTGAAGGATACTGCGCCCACCTCCGATTTCGATGATGAGCTAAGTGGTCAGCTTTAAAGCCGGCTCGAAGGACCAACAAGTCTGAGCTCGAAGGACCAATAAGTCAGAGGTCGAAGGTCCCACAAGTCTGAGCTCGAAGGACCAACAAGTCCATCACTCCCACTCCCACTCCCGCTTCCCATTCCCCATTCCCCATTATAATATTAATCTTTTTTTTTTAATGTAAAAACTTATTTTTTTTTGACGAAACAACTACAAACTAGTTGGGAAAGAAATAAACAACAATGAAACACATTTGAAGCGATTGCTCCTTGGGGACGAAAAGTTCTTCGGGCTGTTGTTCTATGAAGACCAAAAATATATTCATGGAGGGGGGATAGCGACTATAAAGTTGTCTTTTATTGCCATGGATGGTGTTGAAGGTCTCACAAGTGTGGGTGCGGGGCTTAACCCATTCAACTGGTAGCCAAATAAATCTCACACCGAATTGAAGGCATCTCCTTTCGAAGGATATCCACCAAGATGTAATTACAAGGTCCTTGGCCAGGGAGGAGGCGACTGTGGAGTGTGGCCACCAGTTGAGTCAAACAAACAAAGAGCTCGATGGCCAAATGGAAATCAACTTGTAAAATGCCATATTCCTACACAGAGAGAAATTTATTAACTAAATAATTATATGAATGAGTAGTCTTTTAAAAAATAATGTTTTTGGTAATGGATCTTTAAGAGAAGATCTTTAATATTTTAAATATTTTTTAAGCAAATTTATTTCTCATTTTTCTGGGTGCTACTTGTCCGTCAGTAGCTTCCCTTTCAAGTTGAAAAGCTGAGAAGTTTCGCAATGAGCCGGAGACGGAGACGGAGCTGGGAAATGAAAACTGCCAGGATATGGCCGCAAAATCCAGAATGAGTGGAAGGGAATGGCGAGGGACCTCGAACCTCGAACAAAAAGCCAGCGGGCCAATATATAATTAAAAGTTCCCCTTTGTGTGTCGGATTGGCGAACATCTCCCAATGGCCATCGCCGCACTCCGTTCCGATTCATTTTGAATGGCTGATAATTCTCCGAAAACGATTCCCTTCGAAGGACTTTAAAGTTGTATTTGTTTAAGTATTTAAGGTGGATGGCGGAGCGATTAGTCCGCCAGATTCCTTCCCCGCAACCCTTCAACCACAACCTGCCACTAAATGCACCCCCCAGCTGGGAAATGCAAGTTGCTTTGGGGGTCCCGCGAGGGAGCAGAGGGGATCGGAAGGGATAAAGGGGACTTTGGGTTAGTTGGCGGATGGGAGGAAGGGGGGCGTGGCCGGTAATGAAACCGCATTCCTCTGTGCACACGAAACTTTTTCACAAATCATAAATGGGCCGGGGACACAGTGCCGTTTCCGAAACTCTTAGCCAACCCCCCCTATTGTAGCTCCCCCCTTTAGAGCTCCCCCATCCCGGAGAGCCCCTGGTGCTCCCTAGAATGCTCCCCCCCACTTACCGCCGCCTCATTGGTTATGCCAATTGCAAAAAGTCCGGAGCAACAATTGAAATTGCCGGACTCGTTGATGAGACTTTAAGCTCTGGCTGCACCAGACCCCGCCCCTAATTACGTATTACCAGATGACTGCCATTAAGTACACGCCCCCTTGCCACGCCCCTGGGCGAGGGGCTTTAAGCTGGGGCATCTTTAAGTGCACTGGCACTACGCATCATTAAATCGCCAGAATGTTCCACATTCGGTTGGCTTTGGTCAGTTGTTGTTTCTGGTTTTCTGCAGTGGAGGAGGACAGGACGACCGACCTTTGGCCAAGGGGTACACAGGGGAAAAATAAGGATAATAATCCTGTAATAATAACAAGGATAATAACAGACTTCTTCCTTCAATTGCAACTATTCCATCACTTTACGAATATTTCTCCCTCTGTAGCATCCATTAGCCGATATAAGGGAACAAGTGCATCCTGCCGAAAGCTAAACCAAACCAACAGGCTACAAACCCGAAGCCACGGCCCAAACCCTAACCCTAACCCAGTCTCCGCCCCCCAACCCAACCTCAGACTCGTCGCAACCGCAGCCCCACGTGAGTGACCGGCGACGGCTGTCGGTCGATGGTGGCATCCACCGACGGCGACTAGACAGAACCAAAGCCTAAGGGCAGGTGTGTCCGGGCCACGCCCCTCTCCACCCCCCGCCCCACGCCCCGCTTAGCCCTCGAAACGGTCGCATTGTGTGGCCAAAACGAGAAACCGCTGCCCCAACTGGCTCGCAGACGGAAAGTGCCCGGAGGAAAATGATTTCCCAACACAACACTGCTTTCCTGGTCATTACACACCCGATTCCCAAGCGGAGTACCTTAAAAGGTTTGTGGATAGATTCTACTTCAATCTGCATCCAAACCTGATCACAAAATATTTTTTGAAATTTTTATCAAAATTTATGGGCAGACCCCTTCGAAAAGTGATGGGTTCTATAGGATGGACGATATGGGATTTGGCGAAGGCTATATCTCAGTCAATATACACCCGATTCCCAAGCGGAATACCTTAAAAGGTTTGTGGATAGATTCTACTTCAATATGCATCAAAACCTGATCACAAAATATTTTTTTAAATTTTTATCAAAATTTATGGACAGACCCCTTCGAAAAGTGATGGGTTCTATAGGATGGACGATATGGGACCTGGCGAAGGCTATATCTCAGCCAATATACATCCGATTCCCAAGCGGAATACCTTAAAAGGTCTGTGGATCGATTATCCATTATTTTTGAAAATATTTTATCCTTTTAATTGAAAGAAACTAGTTTGCACAAAGATGATTAAGAAGATAAAGTTCATAATTGTTTGAATTAAATTGTTTGTGTGGCATGGGGGGGGGCAGAAAACAAACTGCAGCAGGACTTTTCGGGAAAGTCAGTCAGAGCTTAAAATCCCCGGCATGGCGCCGCAACCTGCAGGTGCAAACATTGCAGAGTAATTTCCCCCGCCATTTCCCATTTCCCTCACTTTTCCCCACATTCAAATAGTTGTAAATGGACGGAAGACAAACAAGAACAGAGTTTCACTCAACCACTCGCCGAGGCAGAGTTGTTTTTTTAATAAAGTTGAACAGAAGAAAGGGGGGAAATCGCTGCGGAAAAACAATGACGGGAAAATCGCAGAAGACAACAATAAATAACAATAAAGGAACAGAAGCAACCACTAAATAAGTAAAAGAATAAAAGAAACTGCAGTTCGTTGGAAGGCAATTGGGGAACCAATAAAGAATCAAGAGATATCCTGCGAATTTTTTAATCCATCGATACGTGAAGGAAAAGAAAAGCTATTGGAGGAAAGGAAGATGCCACATTTTTCCACATCCTTGAGGACCAAAATGAAACATTTTCCAAAGACAGTGGGCGGGGAATATCCAGTTTCCACAGAAAATGTTCCAAGGAAATCATTTCCCATTGGACTCTCAGACGCTTCAGAGCTAAAAACTAGACAAATAAATAAAATTAAATTCTAGTCATATTTTTATAAAAAAAAAGCCACCAAAAATTTCAACACCCAGCCGTCTTACAACATTGTGAGTCCTCGGATCCGTCGGGAACGGAGGCCGTACTGGGAGGTAGGTCCTGCGCCGGATGAGAGCCACGGGAGCAAAGGTCGATGGAAGCGACTTGGAGGCCATCGACTGAGATCCGGGAGAACCAATGTGTCCACCACAAAAAGCTAACACGGAGAAACGTCTAATAAATAAGTACACGGAGGAAATCAAGCTGGAAGAGTATATCTGTTAGTGGCTAGAGGGGTCTCTGGCCGAAAAGTGGCCAGAAAGACATTCGTGGCCAAACTTTGAATGAAATTGGGGTTCGTGTTCTTTGCCTATCAGGCGGTGATATCTGATTGGGGTTTACGGCCTGTCCCGGCTGGAGAATTTCTTGCAGTCACCACCCGAGTGCAAGTGCTCGGCCAGACCTGGTAATTATGCTAAAGTAGACGGCAATTTATGGCCCAAATCGACGAGCTGATAACCAGGCCGATAGCGACAAGGAACAGACTCACTGAAGCCCCACATCCGTGAGGGGTGATGGTCGTCGATTAGGGGGGTAGCTAGTAGTTTGACATTCAAAAAAGAAAGATTATGGCTTTAAGGTAATCTTTGGTTTAAAAAAAACATTTATTTAAAAAAAAAAGAAAGAAAAAGTTATGATGACTTAGATGCGGACTAGAACCTCGTAGTGCTCGAGACGCACCTCCTCGCCGCCGAAGGGAATGTAGATGCAGCCGTGGGAGGGATGGATCTTTCCGACGCTCAGACTGTCGCAGTAAATGGCCCGACCCACGTAGAGGGGCTCCCCGTCGGAATTGGGGCCGGAGGACAGGGCGCCGGGCACCACATTGCCGTGCGAGGCCGGCACCCAACGGAAACCTGATCCGGCCAGGATCTGGACATCGGTCAGCTCGTGCTCCTGCTGGCCGTAGGCGGCGTAGGCCTTGCCCTTGGCCGGGACCACCTTGGCGGGCAGGAAGTCGCCGTGCCGGAAGACTCGGCCCACGTAGATGGTGTCGCCGTTGGAGTCGTGTCCGGCCACCAGGGCGCCGTCGGGAATGTCGGTGGCCGTGGTATCGATCCAGCGCTCCGGCTGGCTGAGCACCTCGTAGGCGAAGATCTTCACCTCATCGGAGTCGTAGGGGATGTAGAGGCATCCGTGGGAGGGATGCACCTTTCCAACCGTCAAGCTGCCGGCATGGTAGCCACGTCCGGCGTACAGCCACTCCCCGTCCACGTTCTGGCCAATCTTGACGGCTCCCGCCGGCACGTCTCCGTTCTCCGCCGGCAGCCACTCGTAGTTGTGCCCGGAGAGCACCTCGTAGTTCTCCAGCTCGTGCTCCTCGCGGGCGTAGGCCACGTAGGCCTTTCCCTTGTTGGGGATCACCTTCGCCGGCAGCATGTCGTTGTGGAAGAAGGCGCGGCCCACATAGATGGTGTCACCATCGGAATCGTGTCCAGCCACAATGGCATTGGGCGGCACGCTGCCATGGCTGAAGTGCATCCATCTGTGGTCTGTTTAAAAGAATAATTAATAGCATTGGTCACACTAATCTGCCTTTAAATGCAATTCTGACAGCTTGTGTCAAAGTCTGGGCTTTATGGGGAAAAGTTTTATGGAAATTGCACTCTTGTACTCTTGGAGACCCCCTTACCTGTCATTTTTGCGTCTGTTCTTTGGAAACTCCGGCTTCTGACTGAGGGAGGCTTCGGAGGGCGTTATAAAGGCCTTTTCATGTTTCCGCTCCATGTAGTCGATAGGGCTTATCAGAAACACTTATGGCCCAGATATGAGGTCAGGTCCCCGAGAGGGCCGAAGACCCGAGACTCAAAGTTTGGTGACTCAGCTCCAGAGGCTTTGGCCATTTCCTTAGAGAGAACCGAAGGATATAGGGAAACAGAGTACAAGATTTGGAAAATTGTACTCGAAAATTATGAATTATGAATTATAGTACATTTTATTATTAGTTCGTATGCATTGACATATGTGTAGTGTAGATAGTGTAGCTTCCGCTTCTCTATCCTCATCATATTTCTGATTGGGGATTCTCTGATGCCCTTCTTCATCACAGGACTCATCCCGCCAATATCCTGGCCACTTATAGAGAGATCTATGGTCCTCTATATGGCTTACCGTCAAGCTATATGGGATAACCACCACTTTGATTGATGAATAAAAAAGTTGCAAGGCAGAAAAGTGTTTCGTATAAAAACCCAACAAGTCTACTTCAATTTTGTGGTGTTATTTTTTGGATAAATCTCTCACGACAGGAATATTGTAGTGTACTCTTCCTTATCCCAAAATATAATAAACTATAGAGACCTATTTTCCCCAACAATTGACTTTTCCCGCCAACGACTTTTTTGATTGAAAAAGTGCTCCCTCTAGGCGGCACTTTAGAGAACACGCGATGCGATATTGGCTCCATCTAGGGGGAGGGCTTCCCCAAAAACACACTAGATGGCTCCACATATTGGATAAAAAGTCATTTAAATATATGTTTGTTAAGAAAAGAATAAAAGAGAAAAAACATACATTATTTCTTGATACTTTCTGACAAAATATATCAAAAATAAATTTATGGAAAATTAAGCGCGCCGTTTATCAAACTCATAAACTGCAAGGGGCTGATTTTATTTAGAAAATAATGTTGCTTGAGTTTTATAATTGTCTTATATTTGTAGATGCTACACTATACTATATTCTTTTACTATATTAATAATATTTATTACAACAGGTATAGCATGTCCATTATCCATTTAGTTGAAATGTAATGTTTAAAAATCCCTCCCTAAATCGAATGACTGCGCCAAGAACACAAACAGCTTATTAGCCACACTTTAAAAGGCAAAACCTGGTCATACTATTGCCAGACCAATCCGTTAACCAACACAGAAAAAATTTTTAAAAATATTTTGAATGTGTAAAAGGGTAGGGATATAGAATTCTAAATCCATGTCTCGTTATGTCTAGCCCTTAGGTCATTCTGAGATTGTTATCCCACAAACTCTGACGCATCAAAAATAGTATCTCTCCTAAAAAATTTGGACGAGAATGGACAACTCCCAGGAAAGAAGAAATGAGAGGAAATTGTATCCAAAAAAAAGTTGGCTAAGATAATAATGATGAGATGGAAGATGCGACGATGAGAATTGAAAATTGTAGTATTTTTTAAAAGATCGATTAATACCCAAAGGATTAGTATAAAATATTTCTACACATTTGCAAGTTTTGGATGGAAGATGATGAGGATGATAACGTAGTGGAAGATCCGACGATGGGAGCTGATTTTATACAAGATCGATGAAGACCTAATAGATTGTGATTTGAAATATTACTGATCATTTGCCAACCTTTTCTAAAAATTTAAACACAAATATTTTGGCGCCAAATACCCGAGTAGTGTTTAAGAATACCAGTGTTGGTAAACCCCAACTGTTATCCGAAATCCCCAATCGAACAAAAACAGTAATTAAATAAGAGTAAGAAACAAATTATTGGCTATTTTTTGTGTGCTTTTGTTGGAATTAAGTCAGAGATTTGAATTTAGGGGGAAGGTGATATTTTTTAGGAGATTATCGAGGCTAGTAATGGCGCTTGGCCAAAAAGCCCACCTGACATGTGGCCACACTGCCCCTCGTCAGTTGTTTACGACTCTTCGCAGAAAGCAAAAGAAAGCAAAGTGAAAGACGCGTGGATGAGGACGTAACGTCGTAGCGTGCGGTCGAGTCGAGTCGAGTGTCTTGTTTGTTTGTGTGCTGTGTGAACAAAATACAACAAGTGCAAATAACAATAATAACAACAACTGCAAACGGCCAAGGGAGCACCACTGGCATCAAACCATCAATTACCAGAAACAGTAACAACAACAACAAGACGGACGGTCTCGAAGCGGAGAGAGTACCAAGGAAAGGAGCCGCCGTAAACGTTAGTTTGTAGTTGTTGCTCGCCACTCTGATAGCAATGATTAATGAATAAAGAGAGAGAAAAAAAAAACCGCGCGTCGCCACGTAAAGCCAAGTAAATATGCCGCTTAGTTCTTCTTCTTCTTCTTAAGTTGCCCCCAAAAAATAAATAAAAAATTCTTATCTCTGCAATCGAAGTGTGTGTGCCTGCTGCTCTGTTGTGTGATTATTTCATTTTATTTCTCTCTTTTTTTTTTTATTCGTAACTTTGGCTACGTCATCGAAAAGTTTTCTGTGGTTTTGTTTTTGTTTGCTGGCCGCCCTTCCAGGCGTCCCACTCGCCTTCTGGCTGCATCTTCTGCTGCTGCTTTCTGGTCTTCTTCTGCCACTGCCACTGCCGCCGCCACAGTGCCTCCTCCTGCAGGCGGCCGCATAATGAGAGTGCTTCAATTTCAATGCAGTTTCGTCGCTGGCGCTCTTTTCGCTTCCATGTGTTGGTGTCGGCGAGTGCACAGCGAGAAATGACAGGGGCTTTTTCGTGGGAATTTTTAAAATAATTTTTATTCTGAAATATATTTTGGTTAAGAAAATAGTTCTAAGAATTAAATAAATTTTATAATATAATTTTAATTATTTTTACTCCAATTAAATTATTTAAATCGCATTAGTTTTTAATTTTAAATGATAAATATTTTGAATAAAATCCATTTCTCTCAGTGCCTTTTATTTTCGTTAGCTTGAGAGTCTCCAGCTGTGTTTCCTTGTCCTACACACACTACACGTGTGTGTGTGTGTGTGTGTGTGCTTGCGATTTGAAGTTGCAGTCGCGGGGCGCTTCATTTGCTCGCCACCTCCCCCCCAACCCGCCAAGGACCCCCCCTGCCTTGGGCTAGATTTTCATTTTATTTTGTCAAAGTTTGTTGCACTTTTTGCAGTCACCGCGCGAACAAGTCCTTCACATTCCCCGCCCCCTTTTCCAGCTGGGCGTGTCGCACACAACCACCCACTTACCGAGCCACCCACTGCCTTCGATACAACAATTCGAGGCAACAATTAGTGGCAGAATGGCATCCATCCCCACCATAGCTTCCCACTTAGAGTGTCTCTTTTTCAAAAAAAAAAAAATAAAAATAAATAAAAAATAATAATATTATGTTTAATTATTTTCCCAAAGGACATGTTTATGTGACAAGCGAAAACCTTTGTTTATTCGTCGGTTTTTCCACAAATATTCATTTTTTATTCATAAAATAATAAATTAATTCAAAAGAAATATTCATAATTAAATGGCAAACAAGTATGGTTCTCCTCTATTTTTATATATTTTAATTATTTACTCATTTTAAAATTAATTAAAAGCACCAGAAACTGTAAAAAATGAGAAGTGGGCTATTTTTAGTTTAATAATTTAATTTTTAATTGCAGAAAAAGCTGAAAAACGTATTGTTTCTAAAATAAAATAATGCCTAAAAATGTCAGTAATCAAAGTTTTTTGAAAAATGGGCCCTATTTTTTATTATTTCTTGTTTAAAAAATATTATTAAAAATGTGTAATATTATTATAATGTTTTACAAAGACTAGTTTACTTTGTTTCCTCAACAAAAAGTTGAAAAATTAGTTTTCAAACATCTTTTAACATGTTTTAACATGTTATTCATTTAATTTTTGTGAAAAATTACCTTATTTGTATTATTTTTTATTTTTGAATTTAAAAATTAGTTAAATATATAAGAAAATTGTAAAAAATCCGAAAAGGTCTGCAAAACTAGTTAAAAAAAAAGTTATCTTCATATAAAATATGTTTCGAACCTCTTTCCAACATTTTTTAACATGTTTAAACATGGCATTTGTTTAATTTTTGTGAAATATTGCTCTATTTGTATTATTTTTGAATTTAAACATTTTTTAAAAATATTAGAAACGGTCTAAAAAGACTAGTGTTTTTTCAAAAAAAAAGTTTTCTTCATAAAAAATAAGTTTTGAAGTTCGAACCTCTTCTAAACATTTTAAAACATGTCATTTATTTAGTTTTTGTTAAAAACATTGCACTAATTGTATTATTTTTAAATTAAAAATTAGTTAAAAATGTTCGAAAATAACCCAGTTTTAATAAAAAAAAAGTTTTCTTAATATAAAATAAGTTTCGAACCTCTTTCCAACATTTTTAAACATGTTTAAACATGTAATTTATTCAATTTTTGTTTTTAATTGCCTTATTTGTATTATTTTTGAATTAAAAATTAGTTAAAAATGTTAGATAATAGACAAGTTAAAAAAAAAAAATGTTTTCTTCATATAAAATAAGTTTCGAACCTCTTTCCAAACATTTTTAAACATGTTTAAACATGTCATTTATTTAGTTTTTGTTAAAAACATTTCCCTAATTGTATTATTTTTGAATTAAAAACTAGTTAAAAATGTTAGAAAATAACCTAGTTTTAATAAAAAAAAAGTTATCTTCATATAAAATAAGTTTTGAACCTCTTTCCAAACATTTTTAAACACGTTTAAACATGTCATTTATCATAGACTTTTTTTTTTTTGTAAAAGTCCCCTTTTCGAGAGGCCAGGGAGCACTGTGAGTGCATCCCTCGCAGTGCCTGCCTCTACGCTGGCTTATTTATGTACATATTTCAGTTGGCACTTGTTATATTTATACGCTTGGCACACACGCACACCACACACCCTTTCCGCCCCACCTCCCAGACGTGCATCTCCCAGCCAGCCCTCCCTCCGCCAGCCCTGGGTCGTCATCAGTATGCCAGTTGTCACTTAATCTTTTTAGAGGCGCCTCATGGTTTTCAATTTCGAGAAGCAAGTGGCCCGAAAGTGGCCCGGCCTGGCTTGGTCATACTATATTTTTTCTATATATTTTTTTTCTAGGACTAACTAAGAAAAAGTTATATCCCAGAAATGCATTAGCAAGTTTTCTCCTTAATTATTTTCTGTTTTATTTTCAATTTTTTTAAAATTGCGGACGTGTGACCGAAAGTTGGCGACAAAAAAGCGCCATAACTCGGCGATAGCGTGGCATATTCTTTCACCAAAGACCGAACTTTGCTGGCAACTTGCAACTGCCACTGCATTTTACACTGAAACCAAAAGGGAGCTGCTACAAAGTGTGCCTTTAAATGAAATTAGAGTCCTACGGAGAGAGATACGGATGCAAACTCAATAAGCCAACTAAATGGAGATTTTCTTCAGTTTTTGGGACGAAAGAAGAGGTCGGCGGAGCGGTGGAAAATCATTATTCGTCACGCCTTGACGACGTGGTGCCTCACCTGCTCACCTGGCTCTCCTGGCTCACCTGGCCTTTTCAAAATTTCTGCCAAAAACTAGCTGTAATGACTCTTAATGCAAAATAAATCATATTTACATTTTTTTCCCTTTTTTGGGGATTTTATTTGAGATTTTTGGCAAGTTTCCGGTGAGAGAACTTTCGGGAAGAACTTTGTGGAGAATGGGAGACATGGGAGGAGGAGGATGAGCAAAGGGGGGTAATCCGACTTTAAAATAGAAGCCCCTTTTAGGGGGCAGATTAAAATTTATTGACAGAAGGATGGCCTGGCCTTTGACTTATCGGCCTGGTCGGCCTGGATTTGGGCCACCTGTTGCACTGACTTGACCCACTGCCCACTCTGGCCGACCTCCAGAAAGGGGGCGAAACATGAACAAAAGTAAGAAATTAATTACGAAACAAAAAACAATGCGCACTTATCATCATTCATTCATATTAACTTCAGCCCATCAGCATTTCTCATCGCCGCCCATTCAAATCGGGGCACATTACAGGCCGGAAAGAGAAATAAAAAATAAATATGGGGGAACATTAAGGGGAAGGTCGGCCCAGGGGCGCCACGCTACGCTGCCGACACTGAGCCGACTCTGATGTTCGTTCCAGGAGGCAACTTTTGGCCAAAAAAAGGTGGAGGAAGGCTTTGCATTTCCGGAAAGTGCCGGGAAAAGCGAGTGAAAAAATGCCCAAAAAGAAATTAAGGAAATAGTTTGGAAAGAGTTCCCCCGAAGAACAATACTTTTTTAATAAAAATCGGGAATAAAAGTCGGGGGGGGATAGGAAATGGGAATAAAATTTAACCCATTTGTGTCACTCTAGTCTGAGAAAAGGCCGGAAAAGTTGGCCCATTCGCTGAGAGAGGGGCGGAAGAAAGCTACGGAAGAGAGCACACAGAACACATTCTACAGAAATAGATTTTAAAAAATAATTCCACGAAAACAGAGCTCTAATCTCTTCCAAAAAAATCATTTAAGGTCAATGGCGGGGCATTTCGAAAATAGTTCTATTATTTTTTTAATTATTTTCAAGCTACATTACCTCCCTCTGTCGATTGTTATTAGTTTATTGAATTAAAAAATTAATAAGGGCCAACATCCACATCCACCCATCCCCAGGCATTAAAAAATGAAATAATCATTTGGCTCGCTTATCAGTTTAAACTTTAAACAAAAAGCGCTGCTATTTATTTTCATTTATTTTTTTTTCCAATTTGCATACAGAGCAGTTTTCATTTTTCATTTTTCAGTTTCCAGTTGCACTTCGTGTCCGATTGCCACATTTAATAAATTATTTCCCAACATTGTCTGTCAGTCGTTTATTTATTTTCATTTTTTTTTGTTAGATGGATTGCCGGAAAATGTCAAAGTCAAAGGTTTGCCTTTCAATAGATGCCTCGATAAGTGGACTTCATAATCGCAGTACCCTTATTTTGAATCAAATTATAATTTAAAAAGAAAAAACATCAAGAGTGTATGGGGTTCGACTCCCCTCGCTGTAAACTTTTATTTCCGTTTTTTTTTCTCGATTTTTTCTGTCATGAGCAAAGTTTTTGGGTTCATTGACTCGAGGCAGCTTGTTTTAGAAGCACGCGGAGTGTGCCATCTGGGGTGTTAATTACTTTTTGTTTTAATTGTCAATTTATTGGGGCCGCATCGAACACGCACACCCCCTTTCCCCCGGACCTCAGTGCCTGGGAATCGTAAGTGGACAGGACACGAATATTGTGGCAGGGCTCCTTTGAAGGCCATTCGGCGAGGCACTTTGTTTTAGGCCAAAGGAAGCCATGACAGCCATTAACGAGAGAGGCCTACGAGAGAACAGTGCTGACTGGCTATGAGAGACGCCGTCAGAGATTAAAATATTAAATCATAAATAACATTTTAACATTGAAATATTAAAAGATAAAAAAATATATATTGAGAAGCATTTTTAAGGCGAATTTATGGATGAAGAAATATTTATTGAAATATTATGTCATAAAATATATATTAAAGGGAAAGAAATCTTAAGGATATTATTCTTTTTTTTAACTTCATTTTCATGGGAATATTAAATATTTTATTACAAAATAAAATAATATACATTATAAAGAAAGCAATTTTTAGGGGAATATAATTAAATTAAATATACATTTATTAAAATATTTAAAGATAAAATAATATATATTAAATGAGATGGGATTTTATTATTTCTTTGAAACTAAGAAATATTTTCTTAATCTTAGGAAAGGAAAGCAATCTTAAAGATAATGTTATCTTTTTTAACTTAATATTTATTGAAATATTATAAGATAATTATAAGATAATATATATTATGTGAGAAGCAATTTTTAAGCCAATATTTGGATAATGGAGTAACATAATAAATGTTAAACATAAAAATATTAGATCATAGAATATGTATTATGAGGGAAGCAATCTTGGAGCTAATATTATCTTTTTTACATTTATTTTTTTTATTTATTGAAATACTTTAAGATATTAGATCCACATAGATAAGATACTAGATAAGATATAAGATATATATTATATTAGGATCAATCTTGCAGCCAGTACTCTCTTTTTCTGCTCTTTATTTAAAGAAAAAAATCAAGAAACTCTCAAGATCATATAACATTATATGTTAACTTTAAATGTATTGAATTATAAATAATTATAAATAAAGTAATATTATAATATATATCAGAAGAAGAAAATATAGAGGACATATTAGTGCTAATATATGGCTGATGAGGAAATATTTATTGAAATATTAAATCACATAATATGTATATCCTTAATATTATAAGGAAAGTGATCTTGAAGCTAATATTTTCTTGCTTACATTGTTTTTATACCCTTGCAGAGGGTATTATAATTTTGGTCAAAAGTGTGCAACGCAGTGAAGGAGACATCTCCGACCCTATAAAGTATATATATTCCTGATCAGGATCACCTCCTGAGTCGATATAAGCATGTCCGTCTGTCCGTCTGTCTGTCTGTTTCTACGCAAACTAGTCTCTCAGTTTTAAAGCTATCGACTTCAAACTTTGCACACATCCTTCTTTCCTTTGCAGGCAGTATATAAGTCGGAACGGCCGGGATCGGTCAACTATATCCTATAGCTGCCATATAACTGATTGATCGGAAATGCCATAACTTCGTTGTTTTTCAAGTTAGAAGGATGGGACTTTGTATGGATTCTACTTTCGGCAAACTAATTTTAGTTACAAGATAAAATAATATATTAATATATATTAGAAGAAGTGCTAGTATATGGCTAATGAAGAGATATTTATTAAAATATTAGATCATACAATATTATTATATTTTTTAATTTATTGAAATATAAGATTTTATGATTTATGTTATATGAGAAGCCATCTTGATGCTAATATTCGCCCTTTCTGTTATTTGTTTAAAGAAAAATCAGTAGCCTGTCATAATAATAACAAAAATAATAATAAGAGAAAGCCAAGCCGGGCCATAATAATCATAATAATATTATGAATAATAATAATACTATAAATAATAACAATAATAAAAATATTTGTAATAATAATAATAATAATAATAATAATAATAATAATAATAATAATAATAATAATAATAATAAAAAATAATAAAAATAATAATAAAAATAATAACAATAATAATAATAATAATAATAATAATAATAATAATAATAATAATAATAATAATAATAATAATAATAATAATAATAATAATAATAATAATAATAATAATAATAATAACCCCCTTTTTTTGGCAAATAATACCTTTTTGAAAGTGGAACTTGGCCAAAATGAGTTTTATGCGAACCGCTGGAGCTGAATCGGCAATATATCACGGCTGAGGTTTTGAGCTTATGTGGCTATATACGCATATATATTATATATATTTTATACCAACAAGAACCAGCACAGCGGGTGGTGCGACGAGGTGTCACTGTACTTTGATTGCCTGTTGATGCCTGACGGCTTTTGAGGAGCTTACAGCCCAAAGCCGGACTCGGAGCCCTTTCTGCCGTTAATTGCAAACAAACGAATGCCCACTGATGCGTCACTCCACGGTCGGAAATTGCCACAATATATAGAAATATATCGAAATATATATATATATATATATAGATATATAGATATATAGCGATGTCGATGTAACGAATCAAAACAAAACAGAAAGTTTGTATTTTGCGCAAAAATCTTCTCTTTTTTCCGCCCCATCTGGCCATAATCTATGCCAAGAGCCAGGTTCAATGCACTGCTGGGCAAAAAAGTCGATACCGGAGGGATGGGATGTGGTGGCTCTGGGTTCTATATTTAAACAGCAGTTGACATAACACAAATTCAATTATAACATTTCTCCGGCGCGGCTTTCTCCGGCAGCTCGCTCGGCCTGCCTGCCTGCCAGATCAGACGTTAAGTTTTAATTAACACATAAATGTTTGATATATATTCTCCAGAAAGGTCAACCTCAAGCAAAGGTCAACCTGTTTTTCTTCAGATATTTTTATAGAGAAAAATTTTAAATAATTTCACTTTAAAAATATTTTACATTTGCTTGAAACACATTTTGAAATATTTCAGTGGCACATTAGCTTGTTTTTTAATATATTTCTTGAAGAGAGTTAAAATGCCTAAATATTCACTATTTTTAATATAATATTTAGGCTTAAAACCAAAGATTAAGTCAAAAATGTAACAAAAAACAATGCGATTTCTGAGAATTTCTTGGCAGATTATCAGTTTCATTGATTGTCGCTTGCCAGCTTTAAAACTATATATTCTACATATATTTTTTTAGCTCTAAATTAATGTCTAATTAATATTGAATTTGGAATTTATGACTAAATATTTTAAAAGTACAAAAACCCCACAAAAGGTTTGATGGAAGGAAATGGTGGTTGGCGAAAGTTGTTCAAATTTAATTGAAAAAAAAAACAAATTAACAAATATTTTTAAGAAGAAAAAAACAAAGAATTACTAAGATTAATGATTAAATAAGATTTTGAAATTAATTAAAGACAAACTTTCCATCAGGTTTCACTTGAAAATGGTTTTTGAAAAAGAATCTTCTCTCTGTGTCGCGTTTGAATATTTCAAAAACAAAAAGTCATCCCGTACGTTATGTGGCAGCGCCCCTCTTGTCAAGGGCTATGAGAATAATTTATTTTTTTAATAAAAAACAGTCCAAGTACATGTCTTTTTTTGAGTTGAAAAATAAAGCCTTTCTGACAATAAATTTCTTATCAAAAATCATAAATTTTTTTATTTTTTTGGAGATTATCATCCGAAGCTTTTAGAGTCGCTTGAGTCATGCTTGAGTTTGAGTTTTGGACTCGAAGCTGGCAGAATAATTAAGCAACTGGAAGAGGCAGCCAGCGTGGCCCTCAGGCCCGAGCTGCATGCTGTCGGGAGCCATTCATAATGCCTCAACGTGACGGGCTCTCGTGGCTGATAAATGAGCCGAATGTCGCCATGGTGGAGAGGAGTCGGAGTCGGAGTCAGTTGGCTAAATAATAAACTCTAGTCGCAGAAATATGGAGGGCCACGTTCCACGTTCCACGTTCCGCTTCAAGAAAAATAGAAGGCCTGGGATGGGGTGGGAAAAGTGACGGGGCTAGAGCCACCCTCCCACCTCCACCTCCTCCTCCTTTCAGAGGCGTTTTAGCCAACAACTGCGCGCTTAAGCTGGATCGTTTTGTTTTCGCACTCTGCGCGCTTTAGTTTCGGAATTTTCCATCAAATCATCAACACTTCCCGCTGAAAGCGTGGCTCAACATTATTTATGCAGATTTTCCTTCCATTTTTTTCTCTTTTTTGTTTTTTGTTTCACAACTCCCTCTGTAGCCATAGCCCCTTTAGCACTCACCGCCCCACTACTCCACGAAGAACAAAAGTATCTCAGTATCCCGAGTATCTCAGTATCTCGGATTCATCTGTGTGGGCGCAACAAGCGTGTGAACTAGCGCCAGGCTATTTTCCAGCACAGTGGTTCCAACACAACACAAATATGCAAATCATGTTACTTTTTCATTTTTTTTTTTTTTTTCTCTAAAATTTAATAAGATATTTCTGAAGAAAAAGGCTCTCGGATATCTCACATTTTTAAAGCCAATAATCAAAATATGCAAATCACAGTACTTTTTTATGTTTTTTAAAAGGCAATTCCCAAAAAAACATCTCGGATATCTCAAAATTTTAAAGCTAATAACAGAAATATGCAAATCATTGCATTTCTTGAGGTTTTTTTAAAAGAATTCCCTAAAATATGATTTAGATGTCTTAAATTTTCAAAGCTAATGATAGAAATATGCAAATTATTGTTCGTTTTTTCTGGGTTTTTAAAACAAAACATATTTTTAAACAAAATTCTTAAGTTTCAAAGCTAATAACCTACCTCTTTATGGTTTTTTTATTAAAGATATATCTTAAAAAACTCTTAGATATCTCAAGTTTAGTTCTTCTCTATGTTTTTTGAAAGATATTTCTAAAAAACCCTCTTAGATAACTCTAGTTTTCAAAGTTTATAACAAAAATATGTAAATTATTGTACTTTGTTTAAGTTTTTAAAAAGAATATAATAAAAAGAATTAAAATATATTAACAATTATAAGTAAATCCTAAAAGTTGTAGAAGTTTTTCAAAAGAATATCTCTAAAAAACCTCTTAGATAACTCAGGATTTCAAAGATAATTATAGATAACTAAAAATTTTAGCATTTCTTGAGTATTTTGAAACAGATATTTGTCAAAAAGCTTGCCAGACAACTTTGGTTTTTGAAGCTTAAAAAAAGAATTATTCAAATTGTAGAGTTTTTTGAAGTTTTTCAAACTGATATTTCTCAAAATCATTCCCAGATGACTCTATTTTTTTAAAGTTATATACAAAATATAGCTTTTCTTTCTTCTTTTATCTACAATCTGTCTGTTTAAAGAATAAATTGTATAATTAATATTAAATTATTAAAATAGCTATTAAAACTAAAGTTATGTGACTTTAATAACACTTTTTTTTTTACTTTTCTAGTTTTGAAAACTTGAATTTCATTTTTGAAACAAGAAAGATAGAGTTCCCCGACAGAAGACAGAGATATGATACCCGAAACTCTTCCCTAGCAAGTACCGGGTATAATTACGCCCAACACCACCACCCCCGACCCACTGTGCCCGAAATAAAATGCCATTAAGCTCAAGTTGGGCATAACGAGAACAAAGCATCTGAGAACTGTTTGCGGAGTAAAAACGCAAAGTCCCATAAAATAAAGTGGGGAAAACTCTTCCCATATGAATAAAAACAATTTAATGCGTCGCTGTATCTGTATCTTTGTGTGTCGTTGTATGGCAAAGGAATAAAAATTTAGCCGCTTATTAATTTTTACAAGACTTTAACCGACACTTGAGCCAAACAGGCAGCCGAAGGATAAAGTAGAGGGAAGCCGTGTGTGTCTGTGATGGCTTCCCCCCCACAAGCTCTTCAAACAAAAATCCAACTTGGGCTTCGTTTCCACATTTCTTGTTGCCCTTTTTTTTTTCTATTTATTTTTTATTTTTAGTGGCTGTGTGGTGGTGTGGTGGTGTAGGGGTGTAGTGGGTGGAAAATAGGAAAAAGGGGTGTGTAGCCCAGGCCCTTAAAAGTTTCGCACCCATTTTTGGGCACTGGGAGGAGGCCAGATCCACATACATATGTAGAAGCCACATTCTGGGATGCAAAATATGGCCAAAGGAATTTTTATTTATTTTTTAATATCAAAAACTTTTGCCACATGCGACTAAAGAGAGAGAGAGGAGCTGCCCGAGAATGTGGCAAACGGAAGCAAGGATGCAGGACCCTGTGGGGGACTCCGTCACAGAGAGAACAAAAATATTTGCCATTTTCATTTCCTTCATAATGATTGCGAATTCCGAGCTTCCTAGCTGGGGAGTTTGCTTGGTTTTGGGGGCCGAAGTACCGGGTACTATTCTCCAGCGAGGGTGTCCTTTTCAAAGGATAGAAAAGCATTGAAAGATATCCTTTTGCGTTGGAAACTATTCCTGCGAGTGTCGCTCGCCCCAGACATGTCGGAGGCATGGCTGGGAGTGTCCAACAAGTTGGCAGGAAACAAAGGACGAAAGGACGATCCTGGCAACAGTGCAGGTGCAATTGCGAATAACGGGATATATGTTTACAGCCAAGAGTCAAAGGTGAAATGTAAGGGAAAAGCCAAAAGGCAAAGAGAGGAACAAGAAAGTAGGAAAGTCCTTCAAAGGCAGGAACTAAATCAAAGATTTCAGGAGGTGACGAAACAGGAAGTGATGTGTGGAAAGTTTTAGGGCTAGTCAGGCTTCTTTGGCCAACAAATAATTCGAAATCTTAAATTAATTAAAGTTGGCAGAGAGAGCTGGAGTCTGGAGGCACTAAAGCCTGCCAGGATGAAGGAATCTGAGGCTCATTTGGGTAAAGTCTTAAAGACCATTGTGCCAAATGCCCTGGAAGACCTCCAATCGGCATGTGTGGCCAGTGGCCCTGAGTGTTGGCCTTGGCAGCTATCTGCTTAATATCCAACAACCCACTCCTGGCTGGAAACTACTCGAGCGAGCATCTGACACGTCGGCCGCACTTGAGAGAGTTGAGCGGAGGAGTTGCCAGGAACTTGGCAGTTGGCAGTTGTCAAGAGAGCTCCTCCTCCGGCCACACCAGGGAATGGGGTGAACCTTTTCACAAATGTCGCCAGAAACTCATATGCACTCCTGCAGGAGTACTGTGTCCCGAAACACTCCAATCCTACAACTAATTTCCTCCAAAGACCAAAGAGTCAAACAGAAAACTTGTTCAATCATCAGCCATGAAAGATGAATCCTTCTGGGAGGTGGAGAGTCTGGTGGAGAGCAGCTGGCAAGTGTTTTGTATGTAAGCCGCTTATGTTCCAGCTAGCTACCCCCTAGTGACCCCCCTGGGAGTCGCATTGTCATTTATTGAAAAAAAAAACAGAAAGACAATACAAGTGTTCTGTCTGTCTCGGAAATGAAAAGAAATTGTGTTTACTCTTCCTTTGTGTGCTGGCTGGTGATTAATATTATTTAACATTTCATCTGGCTGATCTGTTGCAGGTATGACGGAGGAGATAACCGGCCATTGGAGCTATTATGTCTACATATCGCTAACACTGGTTCCAGTCTATTTGGCATTTCGGCTCATTAAGTCACTGGGCTGGCAGCTCTTCGTCAACAACTGAGCAAACATCACCAACTGGAGTCTGGACCCTAGGAACAGGTGTCTGTCTGTGTGCCTGGAGACCGCAAGAGGTGCGTATGCCAGCCACAAGTCGGGAGTTGGATGTCAGTTTGAAAGGCGGCTCGTTGTCGATCGGTTGTGGCAAGTGAGCGTGCCACCTGAGAGCCTGACTATTGGAGAGGTATTAAGAGGCAGAAAGTGGAACTGGCAGGGAGCGTAGTTCCTCCAAAATGAAAAACTATTTAAATATGCTTAACGTAGTCTTTGCTTTTCCCGTTGCAGCCCAGCAGTGTGGAATCCTAGCCGAGCCGAGTCTACGTACTTTCCCAAAACGAGGAGGAGAGGCAGAGAAATGCAATAAAGTGAGTGTGCGAGCACAGCAGCGGCGGTGGGAAAAGCGCGATAAACAAGAAGCTATTGCCAGGATATTGGGAGCGAGTGTGTGGCTGGGCTGGGCTGGCTGGCTGGCTGGCCAAAAGACTGGCTGGAGGAGCAAACAAAAGGCAAGGCGATGCGAAGCAATCAACGTCATAAGCAGGAGCAGCAGGATCAGGATAACCAGCAGGACGAGCACATCGGTTGCTGGAAGCAGAGCCATTGTGGTGGCATCATCACCACCACCCTCCCGTACTACCATTCCCGCCACCACCTCCGGCTCGACCTCCTCCCATCACTAGCACCAGTACCAGCACCAGAAGGAGTACAACGCTGGACAAACACTAGGGGGGGGCGCTGAAGGATCTACCTACCAGCAAGGACGAGCCAAAGCCAAAGCAAAACAACTTGCCACTCTCGAAACGCTTCTGAGTGAGCCCAAGAAAACCAATTTGCATATTTAAGCTTTGCCAGATATAGAAGCAGGCTGGCAAGAAGCAGAGCCCGGCCAGGACATCCAGGATATAGAAGAAAGAAGAAAAAAGGACCAAACCGCCGAATCAAAAACCAGTTAGCTGCTGCGACACCTTAACCTTTGGCTGGCTGGCTCAAGAGGCGCCTCAGAATGCGTCTGCCGTATCGGAATAAGAAGGTCACCCTGTGGGTGCTCTTCGGCATCATCGTCGTCACCATG
The DNA here is from genome assembly GCA_035047585.1 of Drosophila monieri. Classification (NCBI taxonomy): domain Eukaryota; kingdom Metazoa; phylum Arthropoda; class Insecta; order Diptera; family Drosophilidae; genus Drosophila; species Drosophila monieri. The sequence goes on along the minus strand of JAWNPJ010000061.1, from coordinate 2,895,555 downwards.
TTCCTATTCAAGTTCACCGAGCTGAGGCCGACCTGCCTCTTCAAGGTGGATGCCACCACCAACGAGCTATCCTCCCAAATGGTTCGCGTTGAGGTATGTACTCCCAATCCTGCCATCCTGCCATCCTGTCAGCCTGCCATCCAAATCGAATTGAATCGAAGGTCCAATCTCATGCCAGTAGATAGCAGAAGCACCCACACAGGCCCTAAATCATGGCACACACACCTCCGGAAACATCTTCATCACTCGAGCTAAACTGTAGGGATTTCTGGCCAAAGAAAAAAATCCATATATTCAAATTGAATCATACACGTTTTCAGGGGGGGAAGGTAGGAAGCGCCATCAGGTACTGACATCAGGTCCTTTTTGGCTTTCGCCTCGTTGGATAATCTATTTCTGATGCGCATCTCGAATTATGATTTGCGATTAGGAGCTGGGATGGGGATTTAAAATTTAAAGAAAAGTTTAAGGAGTGGCAGAGCACTCCCTGCCCTCCAGTGGCCACTGTGGCGATGTGCTGACCAAGCCAAAGCATAACATTTACCATTCGGGATGATAAATCAAAAGTAGAGGGAGCACGAGGAGGGAGGAGCAGAGCTGCCCACGGAGGATAACTAATTTCATGTTGGGTGAGCACAGAAAGTGTAGACCGGACACCACGTCCTGGACTCCACACACACACGTCGTGGCAAGACCAGGCCAAGAATCGGAAACCGAATACCAAAGCAAGAGTCATTGGGGGAATTTAACTGGTTATCGGATGACCGAACACTATTTTGTAAACATTAGTCGGGACCAAAACGGTCTCGCCGGAGTCTGAGGAGGGGGCTGGAGTGGTGGGTGGCATTGATTAGCATTGGGAATATCGGAGGCTATAAGCAGCTTACCACAATGGGGGAGCAGATGGAGAAATGCGGTCCGCACAAGAGAGACAATGGCATGTGTTTCCACAGCTCCACCTCCTCCCAGGGCCAACTCCGATAATTATTCAAGGCTTTAAAATGGAAATTAATTTTTGGACTGGACTGCCAACGAGTACCTGGCAGTACACGCGACTAGAAACATAAATCCCATGCCAGGGGATGTACAACAAAACACTATTCACTCAAATCTGTAATCAATAGCCTCTGCCCTTTGGTTTCGAAAGGTTTCCATTCCACTTCGCAAAGGCCCAGCGCCCCAGCACTCGAATGGGAATTAATTAATGGATGGTCGGGGGGGGACTGCGAGAGCAACGAATTCATACATTTCATAGAATTGATAAGGCACAGGGGCAGTCCAGGCAACAAACACTAATGAGATGGTGGAAACTGGTGTATGAACTGGAAATATCCGAGCTCGGGGGCCACTCTGATAGCTCGCCGATAAGATAGAGCGAAAGTTGGCCTAATTGGGGGACTATGATTTATGGAAACAGATCGATTTCCCATTAGTTCAAAACCGCAAAACTCCACCGCCCGATGGGGCTCAACTTTATCATAAAAATTAGTCGGGGGGGTGGAGGGGCAAACATATGGATGGGAAATTCTATTTCCAGTAATGCCCATCACCTGTCGCCCGACCCTCGCTCCCGCGCCACTTTTCATTCTTTTTGACGCTAATGCCTGCGAAGGCGCTAACACCTGCGCTTAGTCACCCATCATCCAGCACCCACGCAGCTACACTCGACGAAATACTAGTCCAGTGACATAATAATTAGTCTCTGCTGAGAGCAGGAGTCTGAGTAGGACGTTCAACAGGACAACTATTGGGCTCAGCAATCATCCATTTTTATTGTAATCCTCATCGACATATTTTTTCTCTAATTTCATTTCTTTTTCTCCACCTTCTCCTCCCGACTCTGATGCGGATGCGGATGCGGAACTCCAAACACGGATACGGATACGGACACGTTCAGAAATACCTCACAGATGACAATCAACGCGTTTATTCATACAACCGTGAGATGCCATTAATATTCATAGGCGGGGTGCCCAGGTCTGGGACGACTTTGATGCGCGCCATGCTGGACGCCCATCCCGATGTGCGGTAAGTCTTATCCACCCGCCCACCCTCCTCCTCCACCAATCTGTAACAGGATAACACCCTTTCCCCGTGAAATTTTCGAATTGATTGTTTGGCTGTAAGGCAACAAGGCCTTTTGCTTTTTTTGTGCTCTGCCTTTGAGGGGGTAACTCAGTTTCAAGATATAAGATATGGTCCTCTGGCAACTCATCAACTGTAGGGCAACGAGAGCAGGCTGTGTGCAAAATATCACTCAGTTAGCTTTAAAAATGAGCAACTTGTTCACTTTTTTAGCTTTTTAGCGGACAGGTGGACACGCGGACACCTTCGAATCGAGTTTGTGGCTGACTCCGATGGCCTAAAAATGAAATTTAAAAACAGTCAGCTATAGAACCAATATCTCTAACAGATGTAATCCAATGCCTCTCTAGTTAGCTTTAAAAATGAGCAATTTATTCACTATTTAAGCTTTTTGGCGGACACGCGGACACCTTCGAATCGAGTTTGTGGCTGACTCCGATGGCCTAAAAATGAAATTTAAAAACAGTCGGCTATAGAACTAATATCTCTAGCCGACGTAATCCAATGCCTTTCTAGTTACCTTTAAAAATGAGCAACTTGTTCACTTTTTTAGCTTTTTGGCGGACACGCGGACACCTTAGAATCGAGTTTGTGGCTGACTCCGATGGCCTAAAAAAGAAATTTAAAAACCGTCAGCTATAGAACCAATATCTCTAGCCAATGTAATCCAATGCCTCTCTAGTTAGCTTTAAAAATGAGCAACTTGTTCACTTTTTTAGCTTTTTAGCGGACAGGTGGACACGCGGACACCTTCGAATCGAGTTTGTGGCTGACTCCGGTGGCCTAAAAAAGAAATTTAAAAACAGTCAGCTATAGAACCAATATCTCTAACAGATGTAATCCAATGCCTCTCTAGTTAGCTTTAAAAATGAGCAACTTGTTCACTTTTTTAGCTTTTTGGCGGACAGGCGGACACGCGGACACCTTCGAATCGAGTTTGTGGCTGACTCCGATGGCCTAAAAATGAAATTTAAAAACAGTCAGCTATGGAACTAATATCTCTAACAGATGTAATCCAATGCCTCTCTAGTTAGTTTTAAAAATGAGCAAATTGTTAACCCTTTTAGCTTTTTGGCGGACAGACGGACACGCGGACACCTTCCAATCGAGTTTGTGGCTGACTCCGATGGCCTAAAAAAGAAATTTAAAAACCGTCAGCTATGGAACTAATATCTCTAGCCGATGTAATCCAATGCCTCTCTAGTTAGCTTTAAAAATGAGCAACTTGTTCACTTTTTTTTAGCTTTTTGGCGGACACGCGGACACCTTAGAATCGAGTTTGTGGCTGACTCCGATGGCCTAAAAAAGAAATTTAAAAACAGTCAGCTATAGAACCAATATCTCTAGCCGATGTAATCCAATGCCTCTACAATTTCCATATTTTTTTAATTCATGAATAAAATGCCAAGTGAGTTGCTTTAATTGACTGCCAATCCAGTTAGGCATTTAATTAGCGGTTTAATTCGAAAACTACTGCGTGCAATGACTGCGCTTTAATTATTCTCTTTTTTTAGCAATTACTCCCGGCTATTGGCTGTCGGCAATTACTTAGCAAGTGGAGTCTACAAGCAAACAACAAACATGACGAGTTGATTCGCCTCAAGCCACATAAATTGGTTCGGGGTGCGAAGCTTCAGTTGCACTTCGGTTTTCGGGGAATGTGTGTTTAAGCATTTGCTCTTCTTTCCCCCCTTTTTTAGACCAACAGGGGTTTGTCTTTAAAATACCATTTCAATTTCAAATAATTTCCGTTTCCGTTTGGTACCTTTTTCTGGTGCTTTTCCGGATCCGCATCCGGGGACTCTTTTGGGAGGGACTGGGGACGTGATTGTGGCCCAGCCATAAAGTGTATTTCTCCACCGCTCTCTATGGGGAGAAATATTGTACATTTTAACTCCCAACTCCCATTTCCCCAATTCGATATATTCCATTTTTGCCCTTTGGCAATTTTAATATTTTTTTACGAAGGAAATTCCACCCACCACCCCACTCTGTATCCGTATCTGGGAAACGAGTATCTGGGTATCTCGTTGCGAGTCCCTTTTCCACCCAGGGGCTCTGATATATATTATAATTTCTTAAGTTTCCCTTACGCATGAGTAATTAGCCACGAAATTTTCGCAATCTGGAAATGAGGAATGGCAAAAGGACTCTCGTCCTTGGCTTGATTTTCACTTTTTGCTTTTTTTACGCCGCTTATTTTATTAACAATTTGCCTTTCTGCTGCCATTTCTATCTCACTTCATCCTGTCGCCTCACATCCGTGGCCTATCCTGTGTCCTGGCTGCAAAGAATCCCGAGTCCTGTCAGCCAGTCAGGGTCGCTTTTTCTGATGGCTGCACAGCGCAATTTCCGCTATTTAAAAACCGACTTCCCCTACTTTTCGAGTGGCGGGAAAAGGAAAAAGGACACAGGGCGCGGCAAAGGGAAGGGAAACGAAGGGACTTTTAGTTGCAGAATAGGCGGAGGACTCCCATCCACCCGGTCCTTTTGTTACCAACTCACAGAAGTCCTGCTAATCCAAAAAAAAAAAAAACAGAAAGGAGGTGCAAAAATATAAAAAGTTGGAGCTCTCGCTCTCGTATGTGGAGCAGGTCATCCCCCGAATGGCAGATTAAATCTGGTTTTAGAATTTGTAGCATTTAGCATTTGGACCTGCTGCTGGTGGCGACTAATTGAGTCTGGGGTAAGCCCCGAAACAATTTCGAGGGATTTGCATTCCTATTCCCGTCATGATCCCCACAGATTCCGAGGTTTTGAGGGCTCTACTCCCCAGCTCCAATGCCCCATTGCCCCATTACCCTACTAGTCCCTGGGAGTGCGAACAAATACAATTGGAGGGGTTTAGCTTGGTGGTAGATGGAGTGATTTAGATATCTCAGTATTGCTACTTTTCCTCATTTAAAGTTTGTTTCTCCAAGCTGCTACTCTCAAAACTTGCAGCACACTTTCCATTTGCGGTTGAGAATGGTTTTTGCAAACTACCTGTCACAAAAACAATTACTGATTGCCAAAAACTAGATGGAAATGGAAATGGTTCTCTCAGATTGGGCAAGTCGAGTGAAACATATTTCCATTTTAATTATGATTAGTAGACATGCAAAATGGGAAAGCAAAGGTGGCTGCGGCTCAAACTGGCACTATGTTTTTGGCATTCCGGGGCCAGAACAACAGCGCCGAGTTAATTAGTCGTAAAATATTTCATTTAACTTGGTAGCCGAGTACTCTTGAAACCGCATTGGCACTGCCAAAGCGAAATGGATGGTGGTGGTGCGTGGTATGGTGTGGTGCGGTGCAGAGTGGTGCGATGGGAAGGTGTGCGTACCCAGTGGTTGCTTTAAAGAAAAGTATGCTTGGAAATAAACAGAACCTTAAATCAACTTTGATTACCCGGAATGGTAACCCAGCCAGAGGGGTTTTCTTTTTCTCAATTGGAGCTAAGCAACAAGAAAAAAAAATAGGGATGGCTGGATTGTAAATTATAGACTATGTGGTACCCGGTACTTCTCAAGAAATAATTAGACAAGAGGCTGCATAAAAAAGGAGACTCTGAAAAGGTATATGGGAATTGTTAGAAATTATTGGTCAAAAAAGTTGACTAAACTATCGACTGTATAATACCCGGTACTTCTATCGAAAGAAGGGTATTTAAATGCTTTAAAAGGGTATATATTATTAGAAATTATAGAAACAGTATACCCTTTGGGTAGCATCGCTAAGAAAGAAGCAAAAAAGTAGGGGTGAATGGAGTATAAATTATAGACTATGTGATACCTGGTACTTCCAAAGAAATAAATAGTTAAAAGAGAGAATTTAAAACGATAAATTATTATAAATTACAAAACAATAGTTTTAGGATGGCTGGAGTCTGAATTGTAGAATATGTGATACCCGGTACTGCCTTGGCTTAATAAAAAAATATAATTAGCCTCAAAAAAGTAATGATTATGATTAGTAATTATAGAAGCAATATACCCCAAAAGTACCGGTGCTAAGAAACAAACAAAAAAGTAGGGATGATTGAAGTCCAAGTCATAGACTATGTGATACCTAGTACCTCTAGAGAAACCAATAGACATAGGCCTGAATAAAAAAGTATAATTGGCATCAAAAAAGGTAAGACATTAATTAAAACTATAGAATTTGTATACCCTAAGAGTAGAGGAACAAAAGTAGAAGTGATAATAAATAGATAAAAGTCTGATTTAATTATTTATTCAATCAATTTGCTTCAGAAGATTTACATTTTATTGGAAATTGTAGAATGATTATACCTCAAACGCACTGGAACTAAGGAACAAGCAGAAAAGGATATGATACCCGGTACTTCTAGAGAAATAAATAGAAAAAGAAGCTATAAGTAGGCCTCGAAAAGAGGTCTTTATAGTAAAGTACCAGACTATTGGTACTATATATTATTTATAAATCCTAGAAACCATATACCCCTAAAGTAGCGGGTATCGGGGAAATAAAAATAACCCAAGCTTAGATCAACTTTGATTACTTTCCTGTGTGGTTTCTTTTTTCTTCTCTTGTTTTCCATTTTTAGCCAACATTTTCCAGTTGTTTTTTTTTTCTGCCGATTTTCAATTGCTCTGGCAGTGCCGGGCCGGGCCGGGTGTGCAGTGCGAGATATTTATGATAATTTACGCAATCAGGCAGTAATTTTTGTGTGTGTTCTGGAACTTGATTACGGTTGTGGCGGCAGTGCTGCTGTAGCTCTCTAGCGCCGCCACAGCAAATGGGAATCGCAAACGAATCGTTTGAGGCCGTTTATAGTTCACTGGGTTTTGTTCTCTGGCCAAAAGGAAAATTGCAGCTGCCAGGATGGCAGGGAGAATTCCAAATGGGAGCTATGCATCGGACCTGGAAGCGCCGCTCCTCTGCCAGCTCTCCCATCTGGGGATGGGAAGCAGGGGAGCAGGTTTTCAGTTTCAGGCAGACTAAAAGCCAGCGGCGGAATGGCGTCCTATTTCATTTTGTCGATTGCATTAGAAGGATCTGGTTTAGCGGGTTTAACAACAGCACTCTCAAAGCAACACCAGGAGCAAGGATTTAAAGCGGTGGGGCATCAGGAACATATCGCGAACAGATGGAATTAGGGATGCCTTCTCCACACAAGTTACTCATACGCCCTGTTGTCTGTCCTAAAAAAAAATATTGCATTTTCTTAATGAAACTGAAACTAGGGATAGATGTGGGAATATTTATCTTCAAGACTCTTTTTAAGACATTAGTGATAGTATTATCCCATTAAGATATTGTCCCACATGGCGTATGAGTGATATTTCAACTAATCTACCTTTTTTTTCTTCCATGCATTCTTCAAAATTGGAAAAAAAAAAAAAACCAATCGAAATGAAATGAACCGAACTGAACAGCTGCGGGCAGGAAACGCGCGTCATTCCACGCATCCTCCAACTGCGCTCCCACTGGCTAAACTCCGAGAAGGAGTCGCTCCGGCTGCAGGAGGCCGGCATCACCAAAGAGGTCATGAACAGCGCCATCGCCCAGTTCTGTCTGGAAATCATCGCCAAGCACGGCGAACCGGCGCCGCGTTTATGCAACAAGGATCCGCTGACGCTCAAAATGGGCTCCTATGTCATCGAGCTATTTCCGAACGTAAGCACACACACAGTGGCGGTGCCAGTGGCAGTGGCAGTGGCAGGTGCCCCCTCCTGTGAGGAGTGCACGGCATATTCCCATCAATTTTTACATCCTCCCAGCCAACACAGTGAACGAAATACGAAACAATACAGATTCCTTGCGTCATTACATAGAATAGAAGTGGAAAAAAGTCCATAATCTGGTAATGGGCAGAGTAATGGGCTTATTAATTGCAAATCTGGCACAAAAAATACTTAAAAGCTTTAAATCGGTTTCGTGCATGTGTGGCAGCTGCATTTTTTTGTACTGCCTGTGGCAGAACCTTTCAACCTTTTAAACACACTTTAATCCTGTGTTGCAGGCAAAATTCCTATTCATGGTGCGCGACGGCAGGGCGACAGTTCATTCGATTATATCGCGCAAGGTGACAATCACCGGGTTCGATTTGAGCAGCTACCGGCAGTGCATGAAGAAGTGGAACCACGCCATCGAGGTGATGCACGAGCAGTGCCGGGACATCGGCAAGGACCGCTGCATGATGGTGAGTTCTAGGGTCCTAGGAGGTACCTGGTTCTCCTGAGAGCTTGGTCCTCCTCCACTCCACGCCCACTTTTACCCAATCACCGACACTGGGCCCAACTCAATCAATGATGATTAACCTGGTCGGGGTGCTGGGTCCTGTGGCATGTCCTGCGACAGCAGCCTGTCCTGGCACAGGAAATTAAGTCAAACGGCTCCTAAATTATATAAGAGGGGTGGGGGGAGGGAGGTATGGAAATATAATGAACTTACCGACCTGGACAAGAGGAAAATATAAAAGTCCTTTATGCAAATGTTAAGGTGTGATGAAGGACAAGTAATGTTTTTAAACGGAATAAGCGGAAAAGTATGCTACAAATTATGAGAGACGGACTGAGGAGTACCGGGTATCACTTCATTTATTAACTATTCTTCCATCCTTCAGGTCTACTACGAACAATTAGTCCTCCATCCGGAGGAATGGATGCGCAAGATCCTTAAATTCCTGGACGTGCCATGGAACGATGCGGTCCTCCATCACGAGGAGTTTATCAACAAGCCCAACGGAGTGCCCCTCTCCAAGTAAGTCCATCCTCTTTTCAACCAATCCTTTACAACTTGAATACTAAATTTTGTGAAAAAATATTCTTTTTAAAGAGTGGAGAGGTCCTCGGACCAGGTGATCAAGCCCGTGAACCTGGAGGCCATGTCCAAGTGGGTGGGCCAGATACCCGGCGACGTGGTGCGGGACATGGCCGACATCGCGCCCATGCTGTCCGTGCTCGGCTACGATCCGTATGCGAATCCGCCGGACTATGGTAAGCCAGATGCCTGGGTGCAGGACAACACGTCGAAGGTAAGGTGCAAAAAGAGAAGCAGCCGTATCCCCACGGTCCTTGAATGCAAAACAAACTCAAAACACTCCAAATCAGCCACTTTCCCTGTGTTTGTTCTCCGACTTCCGATTTTTAGTTTCGTCCCTCATCAGTGATGCCAACATGTTTTTTTTTCTGTTCAAAAACTATAGCTAAATTATTAGTTTTTAGTTTAAAATGGTCTAAATTGTTGTTTTTTACATTTTTTACAACATAACTAGTGAATTAGTAACGAGAAACATAAGAAAATAGCAGCTAGTAACTATTAACAGAAGTAACTAGTCACAGAAGTAACTAGTAACAGAACTAACTAGTAACAGAAGTAACTAGGAACAGAACTAACTAGTAACAGAAGTAACTAGGAACAGAAGCAACTAGTAACAGTTGTAACTAGTAACAGAAGTAACTAGTAACAGTTGTAACTAGTCACAGAAGTAACTAGAAGCAGAAGTAACTAGTAACAGTTGTAACTAGTAACAGAAGTAACTAGAAGCAGAAGTAACTAGTCACAGAAGTAACTAGAAACAGAAGTAACTAGCAACAGAAGTAACTAGTAACAGAACTAACTAGTAACAGAAGTAACTAGGAACAGAAGCAACTAGTAACAGAAGTAACTAGTAACAGAAGTAACTAGTAACAGAAGCAACTAGTAACAGAAGTAACTAGGAAGAGAAGTAACTAGTAACAGAAGTAACTAGAAGCAGAAGTATTACTATTAAAGAAGCAACCAGAAAATAGAAACATTAGTAACTAGTAACTAGTCACATCAATAATTTATGACTAGTAACTAGTGTCATTCGTAACTAGTAGCGACTAGTTACTAGTTATTAATGTGACTAGTTACTAGCAACTAATGACTAGTAACTAGTAACTAGTGACTATTGACTAGTAATTAGTTAAATAATAATTTGAAGTTAAATATATATTATTCTAAAAGTTTTTCTTGACTTTTCAATATTATTTATTAAAAATTTTAAAGTTTTTCAAAACAAAGTCCTTACCGGAGTACCGGATATCTACATTTAAACTAAAAATTGGCCTTTTTTTCTATTTCTATTTAATTATTTAATTATTCAATTAACATTCAATTATTTAAAATGTACTTTTCATTTCATTTTGTTTGGGAATGATTAGTTCTCACCTCGTAACTATTATTGTCAAAAAAAATGTCATCACCATATTGGCAGCACTGCGAAAAGCACATACCATTGCACTTTATCCTTACACACACACACACACACACACACACACAATGCCTGTCCTTTGAATCCTCGTCCTTTGTTTTTGTTGTTTGTCATTTTCGTTTTCATGTTCAGGCTCATGCACAGGCTCTTGTTATCTGTTATCTTTCACCTTTCACCTTTGCCCCTGCCACTCCTCTGTCGCTGTCCCTGTCTCTGCCTGTCTCTTTCTCTGTATTGTGTCATTGGCATATTTTGCACGTTTCCGCCCACTGCCTGCTCCCTGCTCCCTGGTCCCTCCTCCCCCCTCACCCCTTGTCCTTTATCATCTTAACTTACATCACACATTGTTGGCTTGTGTTTTTTTTTTTTCGAGTCTTCTACTCGATTTGGTTCTGTGTGCGATTTGCGTTTGTTTTGTTTGTTTGTTTTGTGTTTTGCACTTTGCCTTCTTCTTTTGTTTCTTCGGTTGGCACCCAGCAACCGATATTATTTTTATTATTTTTCCTATTTTTTGTTATTTTTAAGCCACTTTTTTACCCATTTTTTAGTATGGATGGGCCATCAGAGGGTTAAGGATACAAAGCCATCGATCAAAATGATTATGATTTTTCGGTTTGGTTCAAAAAAAATAGAAATATGAATATTTTATAAGCATTTTTGTGCAGGGACTCGTACATTTTTAGAGAAATGTTTCCAAAAAGACAAAAAAGGAGTTGTTAGAACTCCTTTAGAACCTCAGGAAGGCTCTATTTATTTCGAAAGTTGAAACAAAAATCGATTTAAATTAAACAAAAGCTTTAAATGGAAATATTTACATTTTTCACTTTGCAACATATTTACATTTTGATTTATTTCGAAGCCTTTGGCATGCCATCTATAATTAATATATAGTCCTGCCCAATATTGCATAAATCGAATATGAATACTTAATGCCCAGCTCTGGCCCCGGGGCCAGCTCTGGCCATTTTATTTAAATTCCAATTGTTGGGATATAAACAGAAATGATTTTTTAATCGCAGCTGCTGATTAAAAACGAGCTGAAAATGCAGATGCCGAATGTCGTCCTGGCCACTAGAATTTGCAACTAGCATTTAATTGGAAATTTTTGGGGTCTGGTGCTATGCCTCTTGCCATTTTGGGCCATATTACAATTTTAGGCGGTGACCGGCGGATGGGGAGGCAGCAGGGAGATCCTGGCCAGGACATCCTTTTGGCCTGTCGGCAGCTACTGGCTGGATGCTGTCTCTGTTTGCAAGTGCATCCTGCTGAGTTATGTCCGGCGCAGCGACGCGTTAAATTAGCTGCTAATTAATTAGTCCGATCCCTTCGCCACCCCCTCGGCTCTAGTCCTTGCCAGGACTCCGCACTTGCCACTCGACTCGAGTTGAGTTGAATTAACTCAAGTTGAGTTATCTTTGCCTTAATTTTTCTCCCTCCTGGCACTTAATTTAAAAGGGTTAATGCATTCAGCAAAGTAAATTATATATTTTTAAACATAAGACTTGGAATAGGACTTTAATTTCAATTATTTTCTATTTAAAATAATATTTAATGGGCTTTGAGAGGGTATGAAAACTTCGGTTATTCCCTCATTTAGTCTTGGGCTTTGAAGTCCGTTTATTTGTCTTGTAGATGTTTCTTATGAATTAAAATCACAGAAAGCACAAGCAGCAGACTAATGAACTATAAGCCTATTTGCCCACATTTCGTACTCGATTTACTCCCAAATCAAATAATCAAATTATTAATTCCGAGTCGAAGCCAAAAGTCACAGATAATGAGGCACATACTTCAAGCAATTGCTTCTGTTTGCCATTAGTTCTGTCTTCTTACCTCAAACTATCAGGATTTTGTTTCCTTTCCAATAATAATTAATAAAAAAGTACAATGAGCTTGTTTGATTTAAGTTTTTTATTACTGAAATGAGATACAATGGCAGTGAGTTGTGTAATCTAGGCTAATTGTATACTTTTTCTTGTAATTTGTTTAATTAACATGCATTTTGATAAAGGATTAACCATGAATGACAGTGATAGTGATTTATTTCTAGTACTGATACTGATAAAGCTATTTATAGGCTTTACCTTATTTAATTATTCAAAAGACATTAAAATATTATATTCAATTACTCTGCGAGTACCGGGTATGAATATTAAAGGAGCGAAAAACGATTAACGATAGACATTGCAAGTGAAACTGGAAACAAAAGCTCTTCCCTAGCCTTCAGATACCGGGTATGAATATTACAAATGCGATAGACGATTAACGATAGACGGTGCAAGATTAACCAGACACAAAAGCCCTTCTCTATCCTTCGAATACCGGGTATAAATATTAGAGATGCGATAAACAATTAACGATTAACGATAGACGTTGCAAGTTCAACTAGAAACAAAAGCCCTTCTCTAGCCTTCAGATACCGGGTATGAATATTAGAGATGCGATAAACAATTAACGATTAACGATAGACATTAGATTAGACATTAGACGATAGACGATAGCAATTTCAACTAGAAACAAAAGCTCTTCCCTAGCCTTCAGATACCGGGTATGAATATTACAAATGCGATAGACGATTAACGATAGACGGTGCAAGATTAACCAGAAACAAAAGCCCTTCTCTATCCTTCGAATACCGGGTATAAATATTAAGGATGCCATAAACCATTACCGATAGGCATTGCAAGTTCAACCAAACACAAAAGCCCTTCTCTAACCTTCAGATACCGGGTATGAATATTAGAGATGCGATAAACGATTAACGATTAACGATAGACGGTGCAAGTTCAACTAGAAACAAAAGCCCTTCTCTATCCTTCGAATACCGGGTATAAATATTAGAGATGCGATAAACGATTAACGATAGACGTTGCAAGTTTAACTAGAAACAAAAGCCCTTCCCTAGCCTTCAGATACCGGGTATGAATATTACAAATGCGATAGACGATTAACGATAGACAGTGCAAGATTAACTAGAAACAAAAGCCCTTCTTTATCCTTCGAATACCGGGTATAAATATTAAGGATGCCATAAACAATTAACGATGGGCATTGCAAGTTCAACCAAACACAAAAGCCCTTCTCTAACCTTCAGATACCGGGTATGAATATTAAAGGAGCGATAAACAATTAACGATAGGCATTGCAAGTTCAACCAAACACAAAAGCCCTTCTCTAACCTTCAGATACCGGGTATGAATATTAGAGATGCGATAAACAATTAACGATAAACGATTAACGATAGACATTGCAAGTGAAACTAGAAACAAAAGCTCTTCCCTAGCCTCCAGGTACCGGGTATGAATATTACAAATGCGATAGACGATTAACGATTAACGATAGACATTGCAAGATCAACTAGAAACAAACGTCCTTCCCTAGCCTTCAGATACCGGGTATGAATATTACAAATGCGATAGACGATTAACGATAGACGGTGCAAGATTAACTAGAAACAAAAGCCCTTCTCTATCCTTCGAATACCGGGTATAAATATTAAGGATGCCATAAACGATTAACGATAGGCATTGCAAGTTCAACCAAACACAAAAGCCCTTCTCTAACCTTCAGATACCGGGTATGAATATTAGAGATGCGATTAACGATTAACGGTAGATGTTGCAAGTTCAACTAGAAACAAAAGCCCTTCTCTAGCCTTCAAATATTTTAAATTTGTTTCAAACTCTGAAGCACCTTTCCTATTTGTGGCTTATCGTTGATTTTTTTGTAATGCCACTTGGTTTTTGATGCTCGCCACGGTTTTTTGTGTGTTTTTATTGGCCTGTCATTGGGCCAATTTCTGTTTGACAGTTGAAATTGCAATGTTTCCGCGCTGTTGCCTGTCCTCCTCTGTCCTGTCCCGGCTGTCCCGCCTGTCGTCCTGACGCAGGCTGTAGTTGAGGGGCGTGGTCTGATGCCATAAGTGGCAATTTATACATGCATGCCAGTAGCAGTGGCAGCGCCAGTACCAGCTACAACAGCGCCAGGAGAAGCACTCTCCAGGACAGGAGCAAAGTTAAGTCAACTTTTTGCAATCCCCCATCGGCGGACGGCCTGACAGGCCCGCCACTCCATGACATATAACCCCTTTTGGGCGCCCGCCCCCATGCCCCCCCTGACTTCGTCCACGATCTCCCCTTGATTTTCCGATTCCGTTTGGCCTCGTTAATGCCACCCGGACGAGGCCAGTCAGTCAGGTCAGTTATTCCATTTCCATATCCATCCCACCAGTGCCAGCGTCAGCGTACACGCATCGCAATTAATATCAATTGAAAGTCCGCCAATTTCATTATATTCCTTAATTTATGTTAATGGCAAATATTTTAATTAATTGACGAGGCTCACGGCCCACAACTGGTCGTTTTTTGCCATTTATGCGTTTATCGACGAGGTGTCTGCAAACATTAAATATTTTAAGCATATTTGCATATTTAATATTTATGCAAAAATTAAAAGAGAGTGGGGTGGTCGTCCTCCTTTGGGAAAATTGAAATCAAATAACGAGTCCGCAGTACCCCGAGGTGGAAGGGAAAACGGAAACTGGAAAAGAAAATACTAAGCTGGGAGGGTGTGTTTATATAGGAATATATATATATATATATATATATATATATATTGTATAGATAGGATCCCAAATGGAATGGCTACAAAGGATTAGATTAAAAAAAATACATAAATGTTAGCTTTTTATTTTCCATCAAAGAGTGGAAACTATTTTTCCAACTTTTCAACTATTTAAAGGCTTATTTCAAAGAGGACTGTTTCTAAAAGGACAATTATCCCCCATAAAGCAGGACCTAAATAGAGTAAAATAATGCCCCCCACTAGTGGCTGCAACAAAATTTATTCATTGGAGAAAGTTAGTTGCTGAAAAAGGACACAAAAAAGAGGTCATTAAAGGGAATAAGTTGGAATGGCTTCCATGTTCCATGTTCCATGGATGGCAAAGTATTTCGGAATTCTTTTATTTGCAACTTTTTGCACTTTAATTTGCACATTGTGACGTCACAAAGTGGAACAACAATTGGCTGTGCCCCAAACTTTCTGCTTTGGCTGCCACTCAAACAGAATGAAGTGGAGGTGTGTGGGTGTGTACGTTTTGTTGTTGAAATGTGCAGCTGTTTGCACACACGTGGTGATGGTGGTGCTGGGGGTGGTGGGCGGAGGATTGGGGGCATGCAACTAACTATGAAACAACAGACGTAATGGGCAACCATCAGCAACAGCTGCTGAATCAACAATGGCCATACATTAAAATATACAATTTAAGAGATACACAAATGCAAACATGGTAGAAGCAACGATGCAGGGATTAGCAGATTTATGGATTTTACAAAAATATTGTATAGATTTTGCTTACTCTTGACTATCTTCATGGACATTTTTGTGGTTTTTTCATTTCAGGTAAAGGCCAATCGAATGCTGTGGGAAAATAAGGCCAAGCAAGTGCTGCAAATGTCCAGCGAGGACAACGACAACTTTAACAATATTATCAACAATAGCAACAATAAGGATAGCAACAATAATCAGTACAATATCAATAAAATTTTACCAGAACAACAGAAACAGAAACAGAAGCAGCAACAGCAACAGAAGCAACATCAGCAACAGCAACATCAGCAACAGCAGGAAACAGAAGGAGAGGGAGAAGGTGAAGGCGATGGAGAACGGGAACAGGAGGGAAGGATACGGGAAAGGCAACCGGAACCGGAACGAGAACAACAATTGTTGCATCAAAAGCCGAAGGATGTCATTACGATAAAGCAGCTGCCATTACAGAGCAGCAAAGCCGGGAAGAGCAGAAGCAACAATAATGCCAAGAACAAGAATGGCCCACTGGCGGATACATGATATCCGCATATACCCATAAGACTGCCACGTGGCAAGCACTGAGCTCCTGCTTGGATGGTTAGATGTCTGAAACTTGGATACCGATAATGATAGAGATGTTGTTGCTGCGGGAACACACAACACACAACAACACACACTCAACAAAACCAATTTTAAATTGTATTGGCTGGGACAGTTTACATGCTGATATGTGTATATGCATATGATGTGTATTTCGAAATAATGCTTTTTAATGTTATCGTAAAAAAACACAACCAATAAGAAGAATACAATATAGATAAAGATACTAAATACAAAGAAAAATGTTAAGTTAACTTCCAATGTCAAAATTGCCAGCTTGTTGGCCAACTCTTATAAATCGAAAGAAAGCACATCGAGTAACGTAACAAGTGCAGGTTCAGGTTTTAATCTTTATTTGTAGCTAGATAGGCCTTGATTCCCGACTAAATATCTCCTAGGCATTACCTTAATCGGAACTTTAAATTAAATTATTGCTCAATAAGTTACTGTATACCTTAATTTAGCCACAAGTTGTGTATAATTTATGGACCCGATAGGGCAGTCTTTTACAATTATTATATGTACAATCCTTGCCCCCCAAACCACCAAAAGAAGCTGAAGAAAGAACAAGGATCAGAGTGAGAAGACTAGGTAACAGGAACAGGAATTTTATGGCAGACGCTCACCGACCTCTACTACTATATAAATATTAGCTCTCTTTTTTTACTAATCAGTTTTTTTTTTAATAATTTTAAATAGTGTATATATAATATTTTGAATCTCTAGCTAAACTTTTGTTTGGACCAATGGAAATGAGCATCTTTGGGCATCTGTTTATGTATAGAAAGTAAAGTATCTGTAAAGTTAGGCACTGTTTATAGTTTGCAAAACATGGTAGAGCAACATGAAGCATAAAATATTTAGAGGTGTTACACAATTTTAACGAAAGAGCTTTTAAAATGCTTAGTTTTAACATAATCTATAATCGTATAAAAATATTCGCTGGATAGGAAAAGAAAAGGAAACGTTTTTGTAAATGATTTTTTGATTAGTGTTTTGCGTTGCAATGAATTGACTGAATGTAAAAAACAAACAGATTTACCAAGGCCGTTTAAATATTTGATTGTATAACCAAAATTAAATGTCTAACTTAAAATATATAGATAGATATGTAAGCAAGTTATAATCGATGTTGACCACCCACGTATGTAAATGTGTAAATGTTACTGTATGAGTGTCTATGAATTGAAGTTTATATACTAGCGATAAGATAGTCTAAGCTAAAATCAGTTTGACTGCTGGCTTTTGGAATGCGCTGCAAATTCAAGTGTCTGGCAACGCTGGCCGGAAAGAGACGCCAATAGACGCCACACTTTGAAAGGACTGTACTTACATTTTAGCGATTTTAGTCGGTCATTTAAATTTGAAGCGCATTTTAGTTTGGTACAACCACTGTTTTTTTTTTTTTACTATCCTTTTTTTTGTCAGAAAGAGAGAGCCCTGCACACAAGCACACCCAAAGAAAAAGCGCACAGACAATTGAGCCTTGTCCGTCCCGAAATGCTGTGTACTTTCGTGTGCGAAACAGAGAGTTAGGTTAAGTACTTACTGGCCGGTAGCCCTGCGCTCAAACAAACTCTCGCAATGTGCATTGTTGCATTTAAAAACGATTTAATTTCAGAATAAGAATTGCTGACAATAAATACGGGAAAACGATTGCTTAGAGAAATTTGAAGGCAAAAGCATGCTTGCTCGCTGAAAGCTAAGAGAATTAAAGTCAAACATAAACAAACTTTGTGTCGCAACCAAACAACTCGAAGGATAAGTCTAAGGAACAAGTCCTTCTCTGTGACATGTGTGTATGTAAACTATATATATATATATAAAAGACATATATATGGTATATGGTATATAAATGTGAAGCGTGAACTATTTTTGCTAGCTTTTAAGAGGACATTTTTTTTCTATGTATGTATATCCATAACCCTAAACAAGAATATATATATTGTACATGATGTATGTGGAATTGCTGCAGTTAGGAAAATTTATGAGAAGAGATTCCCAACTCTAGTGCTAAAGTAACGATCTACTTGCAGCTACAGACAATCAGAGCTCAAAAGAAATATATAAATTAAAGTATAATCCAGCCCCATTCCCATAATCGATGCAAAAATATAATTGTATTCCCACCCAAAGCCCCCAAGAACCATAACGAAAAGTGTTTAGCAAATTGTAATCCCTGAAAATGTAACAACTGTACGCTGCAAAGATCCAACTTGGAAGCAAATTATTATTAATCAGATAGACATTCTCTGTGTGCAGTTCTTAGCCTAAGTAAATTTGTACAATTTCCTAAGTACAATATTGTATTGATAACGCAATCCCGGCAACATCAGACACGGAGTCAAACCAGAATATACACGTTTAATGAAATTATACTATACAACCACAAAACAAGAAGAAATCAAAATGGAAACAAAAGTTAAACAGAAATATAAAATTATGCAAGCGAAAAGTGGCATCTTTGTTATCGAATTCATGTAAAAATCGAAGTAAGTAAAAACCAATTTAAATAGTAGGCTACGACTTTTAAATCCACATCCCATGTCTAGGTAGTGCCTTGGGGGTAGAGTCTTAGTTCATTGTGATATTGGAATCTCTCGAGTTCAGACGCATAAAAAATAATAGCTCTAAAAAAAAATTATTTTCTTTTTTGTGGTTGAAAATTCGTTCTCGTTCTGTTTCAAATTTTATTTTTAAATTTAATTTGATTTATACCGAGCTATCAAAAATGGACCCTGGAAACGACATCTACCCCAAGGACAGCTTTTATTGGAAAATGTTGCAGATTTGCCCAAAGTGTGTGTCCGGCAATAAATTTTGCGGCGATTGTGACGACTTCTTTGACTCGAAGCGGACTTTGGTATCCTCCGAATCTGGAAGCATGCACAGTGTTGATGGAAGCGATTTTGAAAAAGATTCCTCGGATTCGGATTCCTCGAAGGACGAGTTGGAAGACCCCGAAATGGGCGTCTACGATTGCAGTATTTTGTACAAGATGTTAGTTCAGGAGTTGGATGATCCCGAGAAAGACGTTTATGATTGTAGTATTTTGTACAAGCATCATGACGATTCGATGTAGGACCATCACTTACGAACTATTTCTAACAAAAGTGCAAAGCATAGTCTTCTGTTTTTGCTACTTTTCTCTTTAATTTTGAAACACAAAAATTTGTTCGCGCCAAACACAAAACAATAGTATTCTAAAACCTGCGCTGGTAAGTCAGTTATCTTTCAACTGGTGTCGTCCTCTATAGCCCCTTTCCCTCTCAGATCGCAGCTGATACACGAACCTGGCTTTTAGCAAGAACCTAAACCACGACTATCGAAGAAGAAACATCGTTGACGTAGAAGAAACTTTGCTATCGAAGAAGGAACATCGCTATAGATGAAGAAACATCGCTATCCAAGGAGACACATCGCTAATAAACCTGTACCACCTCTAACACCAACAAAAATGAAAGTTCGCGCGAATTAAAGTTTTGTGTTTCAAAATCCAGTCTTTTTCTTAAAATAACTGACAGCTTAATAAATATACATCTTGCAAATGTTTTTAAGAGGAACTCTTGAACCACAATGAAAAGCAAGGGGGTCCTCCACCGCTCTGCAGGTGCAAGTAAGCTGCACTCGGCGGCGTCTGCAGCATCGCCGGCGTAAAATGGCGTACACATCAGCTTAGGTTGCGTCAGGATGGCTATGGAACGCCGTGCAGTGGGGGAAATGGAAAATCTGAAGGACTGGAGAGGTGGGATTATCCTGTGTGGCTTATTAATCCTGTTGCATGGCTCGACCGCTCATGGATGCCGATTCTGCACCGCCATTGTACATTCTTGAAGGTAAGGGCTTGAACAAATAGATTTTTACTATAATGCGTCTCATGGATGATTTGTTTCAGGTAAGTGGCATTATTTTATTGCAAAAACCAAAGCAAATCAAAGAGCTCCATGGAAAACAAAAAGTTTGAAATTTCTGAAAGGCAGTAGGCGGGGAAGTAGTTTTCGTAGAGAATGTTTCCTCATTCGTCGTATTTCATTCTACGTTCGGACTCTCTACGATTTGGATATAATAGACTCAGGTGAACGGGAAAAAAATTGAAGTATTTATTTTAATAGAATTTGCAAAAAAGTGTAGTCCCCAAATTTGAGATAAAAGTTTTTTGGAATTTTATACGAAAACATTTTTTACGTTTCCGCTGAGCAAGATTCATCCAAAAGAACTTCAAATGGTGACTGCAAATAGACGAGTGGTCATCCCGATGACCGTGGAACACCTTCCCATGACAGTGCAGCTCTCCTCGAACTACATCGGTTACTGGCCAGATGTAGCCGAGATGAGACCGATCCTGCCGAGGATATACGTGATGAAGCGTGCTGCCTGGGAACGGCGGAATGCCGCAGGAAGGATTGTGAGGAGCAGAGGCCTATAGCGGAAACCCCTACACAACCCACGCACACAATGTGTCAAAGCAAACGAACTCCACACGAATCAATAAACCAACACGGAGTACTTGGAGTGTAATCCATTATTCCAATTTCTACAACTAGAGCTATAGTTTCATACAGCACTTTTGTATTAGAGATCACCTCTGCCTCTGGTGATCCAGAGATCGCCCTCTACCTCTGCCACCAGAGTAAATCTTAGTTATAGTGGGACTTAGACGAACTGTTGCTAGAAAAGCTCGTAGAGTTTATCGAAAACTGATTTCTTTTGTTCAGTAAGTGACCTGCTCTCCTTCGCACAGACTTAAACGTCAGAGATGTGGGTGTTCTGACCACAAAATGTGTGTGTTTTGGTCAAGACCTAGTAGGCGGATGCGTAATTTAATCTGAAACTACGATGAAATGTTTATGTATTTAATAAATATAACACTTCTTAGTAGATTTTGCATAGTATTAGCAAGTATATTTCGTTGGACGGATGCACCTACTCCTCCTCCTCATCCTCAGCCTTATCACCAGCCCCAACCATGACCTCATTGGCTTTGGCGTCTTACTCGCTTTGTAATCCATAAGATACTTTATATTTAAGATTTAAAGGAATTATTAGTTGTACTTGCGAGTACATGATTAAGGTTTAGGGTTTGGGGTTAGGCTGCTTCAACGTCGCAGGACTGTAGTCAGCAGCAGCATCAAACCAACTTGCTAAAAGATGAAAGCGCAGACCATTCACTGAGCAAAAAACTTAGTGTATTCATTAAATAGGCACTAATATATTGTATTTTGTATTTAAAAAGAGCTTTTCCAGCCACAGTTCTTCAACAAACTAAGCACCACGCTTCCCCATCCATCTTTTCTATAAAGAAACATTGCTCCTCTGAAATTCTCAAAACATTTTTCTCAGTGATGACTAAAAATAAGTTAAACCATTTGTTTTCTAAAGTTTAAGCTCTCGAGTGAGGCTGAATGAGAGTCCTTCTTAGCCAGCTGCAATATCTTGTCCTCACAGGACATCATAATCTTCCACAATCCAAAAACAAAGCAGTTCTCTATCCTCAAAAAGGCGAAAAGTACGACATTTCCGTTCAATTATATGCCAGCTATAGGTTATAGACCGCCGATCCTAAATACTGCGTGAAAAAGAAAGATGGATGTGTGCTTTGAGGATATTCCTGTTCTATATTCCAGGCTTTGCTTAGATTTGTTTGCTGAAAACTATCCTTAGTCTAGAAAATTCAATCATAAATCTTATACAAGCATCCATTCTAGAGTACTCTCCACTTTCAGGACTCTGCCTCGGGTCATACCTTTTCCTTGGAAACTGTCTAAATACTTTATTCTGGAGCCTAGACCAATGGGGCGTATGAGTAATGTTCATTCCTCGCTATTGAAAGGCCAACGGTGAGTGAGAAACCCGTTCGATACACAGAGAGAAACATGCACACAAACAAAAGGAGATTTTCATAAGTAAGATGCCATAACACACTTTAATATCTTGATTCGTTCTTTTTTTTTTGTTTGGTTGGTTGGTTATTCTTTGGTTTCACTTGGTTGGTGTTGGATTTGATGTTTTATTTGAAAGAAATGTTACATTTCCCGGTTAACGATCAGTTTTCCACAAGTTTCATTTTGATAAAAAAAAAAAGAAGACAAGTTGGTTTGGTCAAGTTGACGGTGTTTCGAATTAGATTTTGAATAGTAGTAGCAAGTATAGTTTGGTGGGCGAATAAGCTAAGATCATAACTGTTTAGTTCATTCTTTTACGTTTATTAAAATTGTTTGGCTTTGGTATTTAAATGTAGAGTGTTTGTTTTACGAAAAAGTTGTAAAGGAAGTATCGAGACGACGAGAGGGTTGGTGGATATATCCCAGTGTGGATTGGTTTATTCCTCCTCCTCCTCTTCCTCCTCCTCCTCCTCTTCCTCCTCCTCCTCCTCTTCCTCTTCCTCCTCCTCTTCCTCCTCCTCCTCTTCCTCATCCTCCTCGGCCTCCTCATCCTCCTCCTCGACGACCTCCTCCTCGACCTCCTCATCATCCTCGACGATGTCCTCATCGGCCTTGGCGTCCTCCTCGCCCTCGGGTGTCTCGGGCTCACCGGCCTTCTTGCCTGGTCGCTCGCCGAACCACTTTGGCAGTTTGGCTATTCAAAAAAATAACAAATTAGTATTTAAATTTTAACAATTATTACAAAAAAAAAAAAGAAAAACAAAGTCAACAGTCAAACACAACACACAGCACGACAATGAACAAAATGATGAATGTTGTTCTGTTGTTGTCGCCATTTTGATTTACGTTTTCGGTAGCAACTGTACCCCTTTACCGTTCTACAAGTACATACATTTTTGACGGCCGGTGTATTGTTCCTTCTTCTCGTTCCAGATCTTCTCGTTCACATCCTTGGTGATCTCATCCCAGCCCTGAGTGTGTCACAATAGTGTGGGTGTGTCGTGATTTTCGATTTAAGGTTTAATGAATGTTATTCGAGACACGCAGAGACGTGAGTACAGTTGACAATTATGAAAAATAGTTTACATAAAACATAGAAAGAGATAAAAACAAAGAGTGGTGGTTAGATGCATGTTGCAATGGCTACTGGAGACCCAACCATGGACTAATAAACAAATCTACCATCCTCTCGACTGTACTTGGACTGTACGTGACTGTACCTGGCTGTGATAACCTCAAAAAGTGACTACCCTTTGACGTGACTGTACTTTTATGACTTTTGACTTGAACACATGACTGGAACTGATTGTAAAGTGAGACAGAGAACATAGTTTATGACAAAAACACACAGAAACGGTGATAGAGAGATAGATAGAAGACAGAACACTCAGACATGGATGGCTCATGGAGCTGAGAAGCCGATCGGCTTACGGACGCTTACATTTTGTGCGCTGAGTGAACCTCTCCTGTCTTTCTTGCCAGGTCTTTTCTAAGTTTTCCGCATAGACCGTATTATAGCCCTATATGTGTACACAACATGGAGAGATTTTCAAATATATAGCCCGTAGCAGAACCCAGAACTCGATAAGAGTCTAAAAGCAAGTCGGAGACGGAATACTTACACCCTCGAAGAGCTTCTTCTTGTCGTCGTATGAGCGTGTATCCACACGTCGCTCATATTTGGAGGCGACTTGAATCTTGGGCTGTATCGGGAGATGCATTAGTTATGTAACTAAAGATATGGAGTTTTGGACTTACCGGGTATTTGCCAGTCAAAGCTTCGGGGTCGAGACCCTTCTTCAAGGCTTTGTGCCTGAGCTGTTGCTTCTGTCTTTCCTTCAACTCTTTCAACTATGGTTAGGGGGGATATCAATAGGTTAGATTTGGATATCAAGGATGTAGAAGGATTGTCTTACATCGTAGTCCTGACGTTTCTGCCTTTCTTCCAAGTCATACTTCTCAGTTTCCAGTTTGACAATGAGCTCCCACAACTCCTGGGCCTTCTCACGGAGCTTCGACTCGCCGAATCCTTCGATGGCCAAGGGCTTGATGCGGAACGACAGCGAGATCTTCTTCTCTTCCTCCAGTTGCTCCTTAGTCTTGTTGCGTTCCATGGCGGCGGACGAGAGTCCCAGCTGTTTTTTTTTTTTTGTGGTAGTTTTTTTTTTGTTTTTCATGTGGCGATTTTCGATCGTGATTTGTCGATTCGATTCGATTTTTTATCCGGTTGTTATCGGATTTGGTTTGTTTTGATTTTTATTTTTTTTTGAGATTGGTACGTGCGGTACAATAGTGGTGAGAGAGACAAACAGTGAGAGAGAGAGAGAGACACACACAGAGAAAAAATAGCGCATGGTAGCGGACAAGAATGTTGCATTTGTTGTTTGTTTGTTTGTTTGTTGTTCGTGTTTTGTTGTGTGTTTACATGCGTGTTTTGTTGTTTATTTGTTTGTTTGTTTGTTTGTTTGTTGGTTGCATTGTGTAAAAGAAAAAAGAAAACAGAAAATTGTTTTGTTGTTTCAGTTTCACATGTTTGTGTTGTTTTGTTGTGTTTCATAAGCGATACAGGCAGACACAAACGATTAGAATTCGATGAATATTCGATATTATCGATGAACGATTAAGAACCGATGAGTTTGTGTGTTTCGATGACAAACGATTAACGATTATCGTGATTTGATGGTGCATGGAGCATGGTGCGTTGGAATAGGTGGACACGTGAGGTGTTCATGTGGAATCAAAGAAATGAAAATAAAAAGAAAAACAAAAAAAAAGTATGGGGTTGGGGGGTGGGAAGAAAACAGAACGAAAAGGAAGAAAGAGAGAGAGAGAAAGAGACAAATGGTTTGGGGGCGGGGTTGGGAAAAAGAGGGCGGGGGAGGAGTAGACATGGGCGTATCAGTAGGCTGCATTGATGGAATCTCATATAATTACCACGCCTGCCTCCTTCTTGGCAATGGTGAAGTTGGGGCCCTTCTTGTCCTTGTCCTTCATGGCCTGCAGCATGGCCTGGCGTTTCTTCTCGGCCTCCTCGAGGCGCTGGCGCTTCTCCTCGATCTCGCGCTGCTTCTTCTCCTCAGCCTCGCGGACACGGCGCTCCTCCTCCTCCTTCTTGCGCTGAGCCATCTTCTGCTCCTCCTCGGCGCGGGAGATCTTGCGCTTGGCCTGCTTCTCCTTCAGTTTCTTCAGCTCATCCTCCTCCTTGGATCTTTGTTTGCGCCACTCGCTGATGTATTCTTTCAGCTGCTCATCGAGGTCGGAGCGCTTCTGGTCCTGACGCTTGATGAACTCTGGGTCGCCCTCTCCTCTGATTTGTCGAATGATACAAAATAATCGATTAGTTCCACGAAGTTAAATAGCTTCTTAGATAGCCACTAGTCACTACATTCTAATGTCTAGGCTCTAAAATTAATTACAAAATTTTGACCTGGCCTGTTTGTATTCATATTTTTATTTTTTTCGGTTTATTATTCTCCGATTATATACCAAAAGTAATTTTATTTTTTTTTTTTACAATTAGTAGCCACCAAAAGTGCTGTTTTGTGAGAGAAAGCATTAGAGTTCTACATTCTACAAGTATGGCAGTTCTACTCTAGTTAAAACGGAAACGGAAATAGGAAACACACCAAAAAAATATGGCACTGGAGTGGTGAGTGGTGGTGAGTATGTTGAGTAGTGCTTGCTACAGAGAGTACAGTTTACACTTTTTAATTTATTTTGTTTTTTGGTTTTAGGATTGTTTTTTTTTGGTTCGAAATTGTTTCTAAATGGCATTACTTAAACTTTGATTGGTTTTATTTTTTTTTAAATGTGATACTGGGCAGAAACAGGCGGATTAATACGGGGGACGACTTAACATAACACTAAGGGTTTAGTCTTGGTTAGCATTCTGGTTTCATTTGTTGTTCACATTTGTTTTTTTGTACATAGACTTACTCGGCTGGTGTCTGAGGTGGTTTTCTATACGTGAGGCATTGAGGTGGCAACAAACATGGAGGTGGTGATATTATATATATTTATATATATAATTTATTTTTTTTTTTTTGGTTTGTGTTTCAAAAATTGACAAATTCGCGATGATTTTTTATATATATTTTTATATTATTTGTTTGTTTGTGGGTTTTTTTTTTCGGTTTCGAAAGATCATACAAAATGTGATATTTATTATTTTTTTGTGGTTTGTTTTTTCATTTTTGTCAAGCAAAAAACAACGTTGAAAAGAAAGAGAAAACAGTTGGTTGTTTAAAAAATTCATTTGCAAAATTCGGTTTGTTTGTTGTTTTGTTTTTTGGTAAACGAAATGAAAGAAGAAGATAAGATGGATAATATATATAAGAGAGATATTTTTGCATAAGAGGATAGATAAACAAAATAATTAATTTTGTGGTAAGTACGTATTTGTTGTTTGTTTTGTTTTTGTTCTTGTTTTCGAATTGGTTGTTGTTCTGAAGAAAACTCAAAAAAAAAATGTATATATATTTCTAGATTCTAGAATAACGAGGATAATGTCAACGAAATTCCAAGCAACGATTCTTTATACAGTATGAACTGGAACTGGAACTGGATCTGGTACTGGAGCTGGAACTGGAACTGGTACTGGTACTGGATCTGAAACTGGTTCTGGATCTGGTTCTCTGATGCATGGAAAGTTCGAAACGGAGCAGAAATTTACGCACAAAAATTTCGAAAATTCGGATTCGGATAATTGGCAAACGAGCATAGAATTTAGGGCAATGCAGAGTTTGAATTTAGAATACAAATTTAAAAAAAAAGTATTTATATATTATTTATTATATATATTTTGTTGCTGGTGGGGGATTCAATTCAATCGATTCGAAACAAATACGAATTACATTCTATTTCGAAATCTGGTAATTTAGAGTTCTTTCTTTCTTCTTTTCATTGGTTTCTCACACTTTTTTACTTACTTCCTGTAACAAGAAAGAGATCAAAAAGAGATGGAAGAGAGAAAGAGAGAGATAAACAGAATTGGTATCAATAATTTCCAAGTCTTAAAAGCAAAAAACATTTTGCTAAGCCAGGCCAGCGATAATCAGATGTAGTTAACTTTTTGTCAAAAGTTTTTTGTTTTTGTTTTTAGAATTTAGATATTTAATTTGTACTGCTTTGGAAATTTAAGTTCTTGTCAGGATTCGGGATATGTGATAGATAGACAGATAGATAGATAAAAGACAGCTCACAAATACAAAGATACACAATAATAATTATATGGAAAGCTATATAGGTTCCAATGAGGGTGGATCGGGTGGTGAAGGTGGGGTATATACACATATAGCTTTTATATACACAATTTGCCAAATCTTACTGGAACTAGGGTGGTTCGGTTTCGGTTTTCGGGAGGACAGAATGAGGGGCTGAACTATGAACTCGTTGCTTGAGTGGGTGGGTGGGTTCTTGTTTTTGGGGGGCGGGTCTCAGGTTCCATTAGTAAATTTTGTACAATTATTGGACACTGATTTGTGATTTTTTTTTAATACTTAAATTTTGAGTAAATTTTGTTTGTTTTTCGGATTTTACAGACATACACAACAACACATTGAAAACAAAAACCAAAATAAATAACAAAAATGTACAGAAAACAGAAAATAAAATCATAATAATGGTAAAAATTAATAAACAAATAAAATTATTTACAGACGAATACACAAAATAAATTTGTTGGGTTGGTATCAGGATCAAAATATTTTTTTTGGGGAAGTGTACACAAATATACAAAATTTTCGAGTTTTAATAATAATTTTTTTTTTTCGATTTGTTGATTTGCAAACATTGACAACGAAAATAGAAAATACAACACATATAGAAAATTTTGACAAATGGACAAAATACAAAAATAAAAAATAGGGTTTTATTTTTTTGAGAGAAAATCAAAAAAAAACTGGACAACGACAAAAATATTTATAGTTATGTGCAGCGAAAAAAAATAAGACGTGACATAATATCGACATAAGTGAACACCAATCGAATAGTTTTAAAGGCTGCTGCACCAAAACCAACAAAAAATGTTGACAAAAATCGGCAACAAAAATGTACTTACGTCTCCTCACGGGTCTCCTCGACAACCTCCTCCTCCTCGGAGCTGCTTTGGGATTCGTAATTAAACGGAGTTTGTTTTTTTTATATATATTTTTGTGTTTTTTTTATCGAATATTATATATTTTTGTTGTTGTGAAAGTGCAAAGTGCAAGAACACAGAGGTACACGCACACACAGGTGCAGAGGTGATTGTTGATTTGTTGTTGAATTTTCGTGTGGTTGTTGTTGAATTGTTGTTGATGGTTATTAGTTGATTTCAAAAGAAACGAAACGACAACATTAGTGGTTGTTCGAACAGAGTCATGATTTGGTTCAGGTTCAGGTTCAGGTTCGGGGTTCGATACGGGTTGAGGGATATATATATTTTTTTTTGTGATTATCCGGGGGTAGAAATGCGTGGAAATAGATAAAAAAGGAGTACAGGTCAAAATAGGTGCCACAAGTAAGTGTGAAAATGTGTTAAATTCAAAAAAAAAATATTCACTTATATTGCCTTCAAAAAACGACGTCAAAAATCGTCAAAAATATTGAAATTAGTAATCGGGGTGTCGGATACTTCTCTGGAAACCTTTAAACTTTACTCTTAACTTTGGCTTGAGGGTTCTAACCGTTAACACTAGAATTATTGGCCTCGAAACACTTTAAATCACTTTGAAATCCATAAGATACTTTGTACTTGAGATTGGTTATCGGAGTTATCGATTGTACTTACGTGTACTCTTCATCGTCGGACATGATTACGGTTTGGGGTTGAAAAACCTGCAAGAACAAGGTGGAGAAGAGATCGGTATAGTTTCGGGCTTCACTGTAGCAGTACTGGTAGAAGCAGCAGCAGCAGCAACAAACCAACTTTCTTGTACGCCTTCGATTGCCTTGATATATGTATATATCCTCTAATTATAGACGTCCGTCCGTCCGCAAGTGACGACTGTGTGTGTGAGCTCGGCTATGCTGTCATAAGAGAAATATATCCCCTCCCGGGTATATGTAGCGAGAGAGACCTGTCTTTTTTTAGCCGGCTACAATGTCTTGTCCTCACAGCATCACATCATAATCTTTCACAATCCAACAAAAAAAATAACAAAAACAAATTCCATTCGCACCAAAATTATTTAATTTTCGGTTCTATATATGTGCCGATATATATATATCTTTGGGTGTGTGTGCGAGGGAGAGAACCATAGTCGCATAGTCGCAGTCTAATATTAAAAATAGACTTTGGGGCAAAGTATTAAATTTCCCAAAACCGAAAAGCTGGCGAGAGAACTCGCGAAAAGCGTTTCGAGCTTTTCCTTTTCGTCCGATTTGAATATTTTGTAATTTTTTTTTACCTTGGCACTAAATCGGAATAAATCGAGAGAAGCTTTTTAATATTCCATTTCCATTCATAGATTTTTGTTTTTTACAAAAAACATCTTAAATATCTATGATTTCATAATTTCCCTCTGACTTTTCCAAAATTCCTTTTCGCTTTTTTGCATCAAAATGCATTTTGCTTGAATTATTTTTAGATTTGAAATAATTGGGTCACTTTGGTGCATTTTTGACATCTTTTTGGTTGAAGAATGCATTTTTCTAGTTTTTTAAGACATTTTTTTAAATGAAATCTTACTTAGTTAAAGTCTTTAAAACGGGATTTAAAGAGTTAACTGCTTCTAATAAATATTTTAGCTCTCTTTTACCTTTTTTTAAATTATTTTATGCTACAAGAATAAACTCTGTTCTACATTTCAAGTTCAGCTTGGGATTTTTGTGAAAAAGTTCCATCTTTAATATTAAAATCATATTTTTCATCCATTTCTACTCTCCAATTCTAGAACTCTCCTACCCAACTTTGGTTTCAGTCCAAAGCTTTCCATTTTTAGCCCCATGGACGACGTGGGCTGTACGTATTCCAAAATCGCCTCCAGACCCCAATCGGATATCTGACAGATGTGGGCGGATAGAGGGCCTCCCTCTCCGATTCTATATCTCTGATGCTTCTCTAAGATCTGAGAAAATGGCGCCTGCGCCTGCGCCTGCGCCGACTGCTACATAAAAGTTTGTATCTTGTATCTCACGGATCTGTGCTTTTCTGTGCGAGTCTTGGACCATTTGCCAAGGTAAGGCACCGATACAGATACAGATACACAGGCTTTCGCTCACGAAACAAAAATGTATTTTTAAAATTCGAACAAAACGAAACCAAAAAGAAAAACAGAACAACAAAAAAATACGAAATCTTCTCTCAGATCATATAACACTTTTCGATCGACTTCGAATCGGTTGAGAATATATATATATATATTATATATCTATATGCGTATATTCCTGTCTGGCAGTTGGTTGTTGTTGCGGCTGCTGTTGTTGTTGATTTTGTGGCATTAGCTTTTGATGTTTTTAGAGAGCCATTTCGAATTGTATTTTTAGCCATTTCTTGTTCTGTTCATCGGGCCAATCAACGTATAAAAAAAATTCAAAAAAAATGAAGGCAAAAAAAATAATTATGAAATTGTTTTTCGAGAGTTTTTCGGGTATCTTTCGAGTATCAGTTCACTTGGATTCGATAATATTCGTAGGATGTCACTTGAAAAAAATTGTCAAAAAAATATAGATATGTGCATGGGGTGCAACAGGATTATATAATTTTGTTTCGTTATAGTTGGATTGTTTGTCGGATTTAGTTCGTTTACGAGAGGTGGTCCTCGCAGGATCCTTTTTGTTTTTCTTTGGTTAGAGTTGCTTTGGTTTTTAAAATTTCTTTTTGATTTTTTGTAACTTTTTCGGATTCAGTTTATAGTTTTATGATTTTTTGAAACACACTCTTTTCTTTAGTTTTTCTTTTTGTATCTTTTTCGGTGCTCTGGAATCGGCACTTTTGTTGTGATGGCAGGTAGAAGGAGTTGAAGCGGCAGCAGTAGAGCAGAAACAGAAAAAAAAAAACTTACTTAGGGAGAAAGAAACAAATTGAAATCTCAACTAAAGTCCGAGCAGCTGACGTCGTAGGAGCGAATGCTGCGGTTCGACTAAACAGACTGACGATCCAAAGTGCTGCTACACGTTATGTTAAAGAATTTTTTCGTCGCTTTCGCGTTCGCGGAAAAGCCTCTGCCCCCCCTCTGTCCCTCTGCCAGCACGCCACCAGCCAGCCAGCCAGCCAGCCTCTCTATATACTATATATCCCGACACATAGATTCTATGTTCCGCGGCGACTGTGTGCTTCCCCTAGCCAAACGAATGGGCGGAAACAGGCCAAATATACTAAACAATGTGGCAACAAGTGGCCTGTTGGGGCAGCGGGCGGGGTGGCGCACAGTATCTGGGCGCATCTGTATCTGTATCTCTGCATCTGTGGGCGGGCAGATGAAAATTTTCAGGTGGGCTGCAACTGAAACATAAACTTGTCCCCACGCACACACTCTCACCATTTTTCCAAAGTTAGAGCGAGAGGATCTGAGACGGTATATAGCCCGGATCATGAGTATATAGCCTGGCCGCTGCGTTGGTGGATTTTTACACATTTGTTTTTGGAATCAAATATCGTAGAACATAAATTTCACAGCCATTATCCCAAAAAAATAATAAAATCTGTTCTCCTTCTGGTCTATATATTTCAATTTTTTTTTGTCGTATTTTTTTCCACCGGAGACCATTGCAGCGCTTCTTAACCCCAAAGTGCACGCCCTACAAATATATCTCGATCTGTATATATATCCCGATCTCGATCACGGCGCTGACGTCGAACGGCCTTAGCTGGCCCCTTGAATCTATTCGTCATTGTTCCGATTTCTTTTTTTATTTCTCCGTTTTCGCTTGTTAGTTTTTTATTTTGCTTTTCGGCCAATACTTTCGCCAAATAGTTCGAAATACTCTTACTTCTGTAACCGTCCCTTGACTACCTTTGTACACCTCGTTACTACACCCTACCAGCCATAGACTATCGCCAGGACTTACCTCTGATTCGGTTTCCTTCAACCAGGTCTCAGTCATTGGGTCATGATTCGAGTCTAAATCGTACATCTCGCTTGATATATATCCGATTCCTAGGCGGAATACCTTCAAAGGGAACTCTACTTTATTAATCTGCCTTAAAATTTGATTACGAACTTGTTTTTAAAATTTTTTTGGACATTTTCTGGGGAGACCCCTTGGAAAAATCCTTGAAAATCAATATCTGGCCTATAGGGAAGCCTATATCTCGGCCAATACACATCCGATTGCATTAAACAATTTTTGGATCGATTCTCCATTGATCTGCATTAGAAACTGATTAAAAAATATTTTTTACAATTTTCGTCAATTTTTCTGGGGAGAGCCCTTCAAAAAATGGAAAACTCCGTAGGAAGGACAATATGGGACGGGGTGAAAACTGTATCTCAATTAATAGACATTCGAATAAAAAGCGAATCAAATACCTTAAAAGAATAATACTTCTGATCAAATTTTTTTTTTTTTTTATCCATTTTTTTGGGGACACCCCTTTGAAAAAAAAAGATCCATTAAAAGCCGTGTATGGGCTAGTGAAGGCTATATCTTGGCCAAAACCCAACTGATTCTCAGGAATACCTATAAAAATTGGTGGATCGATTTACCTTTAATCTGCCCTAAAATCTGATTACTTATTTAAACAATTTTTTTTTTAATTTTTCTGTGCAGACCCCTTGTGAGTCACCTTAAAAGACTTGTGGAAAAATTGCCTTGCAATTTGAATTCAAATCTGTAATTAATCAGTTAGTATTAATTAAATCTGTAGTAATTAGTAACAAGTTTTTTGATTTTTTATATATTTTTCTGGAGGGTCTCCTTGAAAATCGCTTAGCCCTGCCCTGCCACTCTGAGCCACGCCGAAGCCTGTATCTTTGCCAATAAGAATCGGATTCTCATTCAAAATATACGAATAACGCTTTTTGAATCTTTTTTCCATTGATCTGCTTTAAAATCTGATCACGAATTCTTTTTACAATTTTTTCTACATTTTTCCGCAAAGAACCCTTGCTAGAAAGGATAAATAAATGATAAGTAAAATATGTCCTATAGCGGAGACTATATCTTGGCCAAAACACATCCGATTCTCAATCGGAATGCACCTAAAGACCTTCGAATCAGTTCCCTTTGAATCTGAATTTAAATCATAACTATTTTTTGTTTTTCTGGGCAGACTCCTTGAAAAAGAAAAGAAATGCAGAAAAAGCCAAATATGACCTATAGCGGAGACTACATCTTGGCCAATTGGCAACCCATTACCAAGCAGAATAGCTTAAGGCATTTGTGGATCGATTTCCCTTCTCTCTGCATTGTCTGTAATTGCAATTCTAATTATGAATTATTTTTAAAATTTGTTGTCAACTTTTCTGGGGAACTCCATGAAAAGCTATGGCAGGGTCGGAAATCCCTAAAAGATTCCTAAGATCATGACGAAATCGTTTTATTAAAAGGAGCGATTATTCAACAATAATAACTCAAACCTATATAGGAGTAGCCTATATAAGTTTCGAGCCAGATCGATGAAATTACTATTATAGCAGCCAGAGGGGCGACTTTTGTTTTGATTTCGTTTTCGGTTACCTCTAAAATGTGTTTGGCTTTTAAAATTAGAACATTTTTGTCGAGAATGTATAATGTGTTGGGGAGGGATATGTGGATGGATGTGTGCTGGCGGTTGCATCCGTCGGATATGGGTCGTCCGGCGACGTCTGCTTAGTATGAAAATGTATCTAATTCGCCAAATGGCAGAAGTGCAATGGGACACACAGGTGGGAGGTAAAAGGAGTTGTGTTTTGGGGATTCATTTGATTTTATAGTACATTTATCCCACTTATGAGAAATAGATGAATCCTCTAAGAGAGTTTGAAATTTTGACCAAAATTAGCAAAACTTTTCAGCCACCTTTCATTGACGGATGAATAGTGATGTATGATTGAATATATTGAATCGATTTTTGGGTTGGGTATGCCATCAACCAAATTTCAATTCACATCATCTGCAGCCAGAGATTTAGAAAATTTCGAAAATCGAAAAATGTGAAAATCTGGGAATAACAAATAGCACAGTTTCAGATATTTGGGGTTCTATTTTTGGGCGTTTTGTGTGGGCGCTTTTCGTATTATAGCCTTCGGATTTTAGTGGCGATTCGTATGCACGAAGTCCCACGTCGGCTACATATATTTATATACATATGTATATATTTCTTAATAGTATGCGCCTATATATATTTATTTTAAATATCTCCTTTATGTCTATCTATAGGTTAGCTTTCTGGGGCGATGTTTACGGATAAGTATAGACCATATCTGCATAGATCGTGGATAACATAAACATTAGCGAGGGTCTGGAAAAATATTCAGTTTCAATGACATTTTCAATAAGTTATTTATTAAAAATGTGCATGTTTTTTATTTAGTTTTTGGTACAATGGTAGCTATTTTTCTATTAAAAGGGAAACAGACATTTTATAACACCATTATAACATCAATATTAGTCTACATTTCTTTATAAAATCATAAATTAATACATCTTTTATTTAGAATCCTTATAATATCGTTTTAATATATTCCAATGAAAATTCATTCAAAAGAATTCCTCCGATCTGGCCAGGCAAACATATTCTGTAAAAGAACAAACAACTCATTGCGTGCCAATTTTAGATTCTATATGTTCGATACAAAAATAAGCTACAACTAAATTAAATGAAATGAAAACGAACAAAAAGAAAAACAACGGAAAAATCCAAAGACACGAAAGAAAAATATAAAAACGTTTAAACAAGAAATCATCCATCCGATGGCAGGAATACATATCCCATATAGTATCCACCTCCACCGTCCAATTTTTATATGTATAATATTTCATGTTTATTTTCAGAAACTGTTTTTCACTTTACTGCTTTGCTTGTTGACTAAATTCTGTATTTACAATGTAGTCAGTCTTGAATATATATCAATCCTTTTTACTTCTCAGTATTTTAGTTGGATTTCTTGGATTGAAATTATCCTTTTTCTTCTGATCTTAAAGGCACATTGAATCGTTGACATAAACTGTGGTCTTTTAAACATAAAAGCTACAATCTTTACACATTTCTACTTAATATTGAAATATGGAAATCATTTAATTATTTTTATGTTATTAAGTTAAAAAAATAAGTATTATTTGCATTTATTAGGATATTTGAATCATGTAATTTTAAAATTAAACCGATCTTAACAGCCATTTTTCATCTATTCTTGTCTTTTTCTCCCTACAGTTTTATGCAATTACGGACCATAGACAACACAGGCCTTGAGAGTCTCCGGTGGAACCCCTGGTGGAGACCAAGTGCAGACATCTCTACCGAGGGAATCTCTGGGATGTAAGCAGCCGACTATAATGTATTCTTTGGCTAATTGGAACGTTCCTGGCTGCGGCTGCGGTGGAAAATCTTTGCCCCACCGCTGTTGGCCGGCTGCAACAGTCAACTATGGCGCCTGGACAAGGATAGGTGAATAGGATCGAAAATAGATGACCTTTTTGTCCGTATTAATGTGTTGCCCTTTCCAGCTAGCATCTTAATGTCCAGAACATTCTGTAAATATAAAACTACATATAAATCCGTTTATAGATGGATTCCGGGAGAAGCCAGAGGCGCCTTACGTGCCTTAATGTATCACTTGGCTAATGCATTTTCTGGGCAAGTTGATTTTTTTCCCACTTCTAAAATTCTTAGCTAATTTCCAACTTTTTTATAGATATGATTTTCCAAATCCAATTGACAGAGCTTTTATTATTGGTGACAAGTTTCAAGACAATGAACTCTCCTGATATGGAACACGGAGCGCACTTTGATGAATCCGGTTGTACCCCACATTGCCCCAATGGCAAGGGAACACCCTTGAGAGAACACTTGCGCGTTGACTTTACGTCCTAATTGCTAAATATCTCTTGACGTAAACATTCATCGTGACGACCATGGCACCACGGAGCACTGCATGAAAACACTGCAGTCCATGCATGAAAACCCCATCTGTACTATTATAATCTGGACAGGACCCCAGACGGAAATCGTGCTCAGCATAATCTAATCGAGCATTTTAGCCGCGCTATAAACAAAAACAGGTGGACGGTGCTGGAAAATGCCAATGGAGCCTATCGCGATAGGGCGTGTGTTGGAAAACGTAGTCGCAACTATCGATCGCCCAGCATACCGATATTTGTGTGTTGCAAAACACTGTCGGACGTGTTTGAAAAACGCTTAATTGCTATCGATATTTGAGTGTTGCAAAACGCTGTTTGGAAGTGTTGAAAAACGCCAATTCAGCTATCGTTTTCTGCTCTATCGATATTTGTGTGTTGGAAAACGCCGATTTAGCTATCGATCGTAGGTTCTATCGATATTTGTGTGTTGAGAAACGCCGATTTATCTATCGATATTTGTGTGTTGCAAAACGCGATCGGGACTGTGTTGAAAAACGCAACATCTACTATCGATTGGCGGCTGTATCGATACATACGTGCTGGAAAGCTCCAGCGGGAATGTGTTGGAAAATGCTCACGACAAGTATCGATAAGCCTTCGATACTTCGTGTTTAAAAGCCATGATTACTGGAAACTTTTTTATGGCGTCTCTTAGAAATAACGCCAGTTTACGCCAAAGTGTACGTGGATAAGGTTGGTCAAAAGTGTTACGTGTTTTGGAAATGAATTAAGTGCAATAATCTATATGCAGCTTCCGATTACTGATTGCCTGAGTTGTGGAGGACAATTCTAAAAATGGAAAGATAAAGTCGGCCAAAAACGACTTCGAGGATCGGACGACACAGAAAGAGGTATCGCGGCACGTCATTCAATGTGCATTTACATTGGAAGGTAATTATATGCGCCGTCGTGACCAATCTCTTGCATTCCGTTTTCTGAATGCCAAGGTAAAGAAATTCAGAGGGAAATGCGGCGTTACGAAGATTATAGTCGATCGGAAAATGGACAATCCAATAGTCCCATGGTGTTACACCACCGCTGGTGGCTGACATCGAACGTCTTGCTGCGACAGTCAAGTAAGGACCTGGATTAGGAAAGGTGAGTAGGAGCGAAAATATATTATCTTTCTGTCCGTATTAACGTGTTGCCCTTCACAGATACCACCTAAATGTCCACATTGTGTGGACATTTATATCGGTTTAGAAATCTTTAAGAGTGCCAGTAGGACCATCCTGCGCATGGATAACATTTTTTGTAAATACCAAATCAACGAGGAGACGAAGCTGATAATGCCTTGACTTACTGGGTCCGTATGATGGTTAAGAACCATCCAGCCAAACCAGTCTTCTGGCTTTTCGAGGACCGAACGGCACCAAAAGCGGAATTCCAGATTCTCAGTGGAAGCTAGATCTTGTGCACCGGCGTGATGAAACAATGCAGCTTGATGCAGTTACCGTTACCGGCACCAAAAGCGGAATTCCAGATTCTCAGTGGAAGCTAGATCTTGTGCACCGGCGTGATGAAACAATGCAGCTTGATGCAGTTACCGTTTACGGATCGCCGAGGTGAGATCCAAGGAGGAACCCTACATTAGATCAAGGTGAGGTTGCTGCAATATTTTATTTTTATATATATTTAACTTATTGGTTACATTTTTCATCATTTATGTGCAGATTTGTAAACTCAAAAAGCACTTATTTTTGTCACCACAAAAAAAACGCAGGAAATATTAATCATATTATAGAAATTATTTACACTTGCAAACTATTTAATGATGTATTCTTTTTAGTTTGAGGAGCCACTACATCCTGGATGTCAGCTTCAACTTATCCTTCAAGTTATCAAGTATACCACATTATTATTATTTTTATATACAAATGAGTAACGTTTCCCTTCTTTCTCTTCTTTAGGCACTACTTTATCCCGGATATCAAAGGACATCACGTCATAAGCATCATCTGCAGTCAACACCAGCACCTCGTCCGTCACCCCCAAAAGGAAAACAATTTATAGAAATAGCTAGAATATTAAAAATGTCAATTTTTATTTCCTAATATTGTAAGAAAACTTTTAATTTTATGTTTTTGTAAAGTTTATGTATGTAAACCGTTAGAAATGGAAATTCCGCGTCGTTAGAGCCATTTTGCGTCAAAATCGAACGAGAAATGGCCACAATATCGGAAAAAGAGGACAAAAGATAAAATCAATTGAAATCCTTGATCCTTTTCTATAATCCTCATCCGATTTCGACGCGAAATGTCTTAAAAGATTCAGAAGAACAAACTCAACCGATTTATCAACCGAGACCAAGTGCAGACATCTCTACCGAGGGAATCTCTGGGATGCAAGCAGCAAACTATAATGAATTCTTTGGCTAATTGGAACTTTCCTGGCTGCGGCTGCGGTGGAAAATCTTTGCCCCACCGCTGATGGCCGGCTGCAACAGTCAACTATGGCGCCTGGACAAGGATAGGTGAATAGGATCGAAAATAGATGACCTTTTTGTCCGTATTAATGTGTTGCCCTTTCCAGCTAGCATCTTAATGTCCAGAACATTCTGTAAATATAAAACTACATATAAATCCGTTTATAGATGGATTCCGGGAGAAGCCAGAGGCGCCTTACGTGCCTTAATGTATCACTTGGCTAATGCATTTTCTGGGCAAGTTGATTTTTTTCCCACTTCTAAAATTCTTAGCTAATTTCCAACTTTTTTATAGATATGATTTTCCAAATCCAATTGACGGAGCTTTTATTATTGGTGACAAGTTTCAAGACAATGAACTCTCCTGATATGGAACACGGAGCGCACTTTGATGAATCCGGTTGTACCCCACATTGCCCCAATGGCAAGGGAACACCCTTGAGAGAACACTTTCGCGTTGACTTTACGTCCTAATTGCTAAATATCTCTTGACGTAAACATTCATCGTGACGACCATGGCACCACGGAACACTTAACAGTCCATGCATGAAAATCCCATCTGTACTATTATAATCTGGACAGGACCCCAGACGGAAATCGTGCTCAGCATAATCTAATCAAGCATTTTAGCCGCGCTATAAACAAAAACAGGTGGACGGTTCTGGAAAATGCCAATGGAGCCTATCGGGATAGGGCGTGTGTTGGAAAACGTAGTCGCAACTATCGATCGCCGAGCATACCGATATTTGCGTGTTGCAAAACTCTGTCGGACGTGTGTTGAAAAATGCTCAATTGTTATCGATATTTGAGAGTTGCAAAACGCTGTTTGGAAAGTGTTGAAAAATGCCAAGTCAATTATCGTTTGTCTGCTCTATCGATATTTGTGTGTTGGAAAACGCAGATTTAACTATCGAACGTAAGTTCTATCGATATTTATGTGTTGAGAAAGGCCGATTTAACTATCGATATTTGTGTGTTGCAAAACGCGATCGGGACTGTGTTGAAAAACGCAACATCTACTATCGATTGGCGGCTGTATCGATACATACGTGCTGGAAAGCTCCAGCAGGAATGTGTTGGAAAATGCCCACGACAAGTATCGATAAGCCTTCGATACTTCGTGTTTAAAAGCCATGATTACTGGAAACTTTTTTTTGGCGTCTCTTAGAAATAACGCCAGTTTACGCCAAAGTGTACGTGGATAAGGTCAAAAGTGTTAAGTGTTTTGGAAATGTGTGTGAACTAAGTGCAATAATCTATATGCAGCTTCCGATTACTGATTGCCTGAGTTGTGGAGGACAATTCTAAAAATGGAAAGACAAAGTCGGCCAAAAACGACTTCGAGGATCGGACGACACAGAAAGCGGTATCGCCGCCCGTCTTTCAAATGCACATTGGAAGGTTAATTATATGCGCCGTCGTGACCAATCTCTTGCATTCCGTTTTCTGAATGCCGAGGTAAAGAAATTCAGAGGGAAATGCGGCGTTACGAAGATTATAGTCGATTCGAAAATGGACAATCCAATAGTCCCATGGTGTTACACCACCGCTGGTGGCTGACATCGAACGTCTTGCTGCGACAGTCAAGTAAGGACCTGGATTAGGAAAGGTGAGTAGGAGCGAAAATATATTATCTTTCTGTCCGTATTAACGTGTTGCCCTTCACAGATACCACCTAAATGTCCACATTGTGTGGACATTTATATCGGTTTAGAAATCTTTAAGAGTGCCAGTAGGACCATCCTGCGCATGGATAACATTTTTTATAAATACCAAATCAACGAGGAGACGAAGCTGATAATGCCTTGGCCTACTGGGTCCGTATTATGGTTAAGAACCATCCAGCCAAACCAGTCGTCTGGCTTTTCGAGAACCGAACGGCACCAAAAGCGGAATTCCAGATTCTCAGTGGAAGCTAGATCCTGTGCATCGGCGTGATGGAACAATGCAGCTTGATGCAGTTACCGTTTACGGATCGCCGAGGTGAGATCCAAGGAGGAACCCTACATTAGATCAAGGTGAGGTTGCTGCAATATTTTATTTTTATATATATTTAACTTATTGGTTACATTTTTCATCATTTATGTGCAGATTTATGTGCAGAAAACGCAGGAAATATTAATCATATAGAAATTATTTACACTTACAAACTATTTAATGATGTATTCTTTTTAGTTTGAGGAGCCACTACATCCTGGAGACGAAAGAGTTCATCATCAAAAGCATCATCAGCTTCAACTTATCCTTCAAGTTATAAAGTACACCACATTATTATTATTTTTATATACAAATGAGTAACGTTTCCTATCTTTCTCTTCTTTAGGCACTACTTTATCCCGGATATCAAAGGACATCACGTCATAAGCATCATCTGCAGTCAACACCAGCACCTCGTCTGTCACCCCCAAAAGGAAAAAAATTTATAGAAATAGCTAGAATATTAAAAATGTCAATTTTTATTTCCTAATATTGTAAGAAAACTTTTAATTTTATGTTTTTGTAAAGTTTATGTATGTAAACCGTTAGAAATTGAAATTCCGCGTCGTTAGAGCCATTTTGCGTCAAAATCGAACGAGAAATGGCCACAATATCGGAAAAAGAAGACAAAAGATAAAATCAATTGAAATCCTTGATCCTTTTCTATAATCCTCATCCGATTTCGACGCGAAATGTCTTAAAAGATTCAGAAGAACAAACTCAACCGATTTATCAACCGAGACCAAGTGCAGACATCTCTACCGAGGGAATCTCTGGGATGCAAGCAGCAAACTATAATGAATTCTTTGGCTAATTGGAACTTTCCTGGCTGCGGCTGCGGTGGAAAATCTTTGCCCCACCGCTGATGGCCGGCTGCAACAGTCAACTATGGCGCCTGGACAAGGATAGGTGAATAGGATCGAAAATAGATGACCTTTTTGTCCGTATTAATGTGTTGCCCTTTCCAGCTAGCATCTTAATGTCCAGAACATTCTGTAAATATAAAACTACATATAAATCCGTTTATAGATGGATTCCGGGAGAAGCCAGAGGCGCCTTACGTGCCTTAATGTATCACTTGGCTAATGCATTTTCTGGGCAAGTTGATTTTTTTCCCACTTCTAAAATTCTTAGCTAATTTCCAACTTTTTTATAGATATGATTTTCCAAATCCAATTGACAGAGCTTTTATTATTGGTGACAAGTTTCAAGACAATGAACTCTCCTGATATGGAACACGGAGCGCACTTTGATGAATCCGGTTGTACCCCACATTGCCCCAATGGCAAGGGAACACCCTTGAGAGAACACTTGCGCGTTGACTTTACGTCCTAATTGCTAAATATCTCTTGACGTAAACATTCATCGTGACGACCATGGCACCACGGAGCACTGCATGAAAACACTGCAGTCCATGCATGAAAACCCCATCTGTACTATTATAATCTGGACAGGACCCCAGACGGAAATCGTGCTCAGCATAATCTAATCGAGCATTTTAGCCGCGCTATAAACAAAAACAGGTGGACGGTGCTGGAAAATGCCAATGGAGCCTATCGCGATAGGGCGTGTGTTGGAAAACGTAGTCGCAACTATCGATCGCCCAGCATACCGATATTTGCGTGTTGCAAAACTCTGTCGGACGTGTGTTGAAAAATGCTCAATTGTTATCGATATTTGAGAGTTGCAAAACGCTGTTTGGAAAGTGTTGAAAAATGCCAAGTCAATTATCGTTTGTCTGCTCTATCGATATTTGTGTGTTGGAAAACGCCGATTTAGCTATCGATCGTAGGTTCTATCGATATTTGTGTGTTGAGAAACGCCGATTTAACTATCGATATTTGTGTGTTGCAAAACGCGATCGGGACTGTGTTGAAAAACGCCATATCTACTATCGATTGGCGGCTGTATCGATACATACGTGCTGGAAAGCTCCACCGGGAATGTGTTGGAAAATGCCCACGACAAGTATCGATAAGCCTTCGATACTTCGTGTTTAAAAGCCATGATTACTGGAAATAACGCCAGTTTACGCCAAAGTGTACGTGGATAAGGTTGGTCAAAAGTGTTACGTGTTTTGGAAATGAATTAAGTGCAATAATCTATATGCAGCTTCCGATTACTGATTGCCTGAGTTGTGGAGGACAATTCTAAAAATGGAAAGATAAAGTCGGCCAAAAACGACTTCGAGGATCGGACGACACAGAAAGAGGTATCGCGGCACGTCATTCAATGTGCATTTACATTGGAAGGTAATTATATGCGCCGTCGTGACCAATCTCTTGCATTCCGTTTTCTGAATGCCAAGGTAAAGAAATTCAGAGGGAAATGCGGCGTTACGAAGATTATAGTCGATCGGAAAATGGACAATCCAATAGTCCCATGGTGTTACACCACCGCTGGTGGCTGACATCGAACGTCTTGCTGCGACA
This sequence comes from Drosophila monieri, assembly GCA_035047585.1. Classification (NCBI taxonomy): domain Eukaryota; kingdom Metazoa; phylum Arthropoda; class Insecta; order Diptera; family Drosophilidae; genus Drosophila; species Drosophila monieri. Next base: position 2,852,676 of record JAWNPJ010000061.1, on the reverse strand, counting down.
GTCAAGTAAGGACCTGGATTAGGAAAGGTGAGTAGGAGCGAAAATATATTATCTTTCTGTCCGTATTAACGTGTTGCCCTTCACAGATACCACCTAAATGTCCACATTGTGTGGACATTTATATCGGTTTAGAAATCTTTAAGAGTGCCAGTAGGACCATCCTGCGCATGGATAACATTTTTTGTAAATACCAAATCAACGAGGAGACGAAGCTGATAATGCCTTGACTTACTGGGTCCGTATGATGGTTAAGAACCATCCAGCCAAACCAGTCTTCTGGCTTTTCGAGGACCGAACGGCACCAAAAGCGGAATTCCAGATTCTCAGTGGAAGCTAGATCTTGTGCACCGGCGTGATGAAACAATGCAGCTTGATGCAGTTGCCGTTACCGGCACCAAAAGCGGAATTCCAGATTCTCAGTGGAAGCTAGATCTTGTGCACCGGCGTGATGAAACAATGCAGCTTGATGCAGTTACCGTTTACGGATCGCCGAGGTGAGATCCAAGGAGGAACCCTACATTAGATCAAGGTGAGGTTGCTGCAATATTTTATTTTTATATATATTTAACTTATTGGTTACATTTTTCATCATTTATGTGCAGATTTGTAAACTCAAAAAGCACTTATTTTTGTCACCACAAAAAAAACGCAGGAAATATTAATCATATTATAGAAATTATTTACACTTGCAAACTATTTAATGATGTATTCTTTTTAGTTTGAGGAGCCACTACATCCTGGATGTCAGCTTCAACTTATCCTTCAAGTTATCAAGTATACCACATTATTATTATTTTTATATACAAATGAGTAACGTTTCCCTTCTTTCTCTTCTTTAGGCACTACTTTATCCCGGATATCAAAGGACATCACGTCATAAGCATCATCTGCAGTCAACACCAGCACCTCGTCCGTCACCCCCAAAAGGAAAACAATTTATAGAAATAGCTAGAATATTAAAAATGTCAATTTTTATTTCCTAATATTGTAAGAAAACTTTTAATTTTATGTTTTTGTAAAGTTTATGTATGTAAACCGTTAGAAATGGAAATTCCGCGTCGTTAGAGCCATTTTGCGTCAAAATCGAACGAGAAATGGCCACAATATCGGAAAAAGAGGACAAAAGATAAAATCAATTGAAATCCTTGATCCTTTTCTATAATCCTCATCCGATTTCGACGCGAAATGTCTTAAAAGATTCAGAAGAACAAACTCAACCGATTTATCAACCGAGACCAAGTGCAGACATCTCTACCGAGGGAATCTCTGGGATGCAAGCAGCAAACTATAATGAATTCTTTGGCTAATTGGAACTTTCCTGGCTGCGGCTGCGGTGGAAAATCTTTGCCCCACCGCTGATGGCCGGCTGCAACAGTCAACTATGGCGCCTGGACAAGGATAGGTGAATAGGATCGAAAATAGATGACCTTTTTGTCCGTATTAATGTGTTGCCCTTTCCAGCTAGCATCTTAATGTCCAGAACATTCTGTAAATATAAAACTACATATAAATCCGTTTATAGATGGATTCCGGGAGAAGCCAGAGGCGCCTTACGTGCCTTAATGTATCACTTGGCTAATGCATTTTCTGGGCAAGTTGATTTTTTTCCCACTTCTAAAATTCTTAGCTAATTTCCAACTTTTTTATAGATATGATTTTCCAAATCCAATTGACAGAGCTTTTATTATTGGTGACAAGTTTCAAGACAATGAACTCTCCTGATATGGAACACGGAGCGCACTTTGATGAATCCGGTTGTACCCCACATTGCCCCAATGGCAAGGGAACACCCTTGAGAGAACACTTGCGCGTTGACTTTACGTCCTAATTGCTAAATATCTCTTGACGTAAACATTCATCGTGACGACCATGGCACCACGGAGCACTGCATGAAAACACTGCAGTCCATGCATGAAAACCCCATCTGTACTATTATAATCTGGACAGGACCCCAGACGGAAATCGTGCTCAGCATAATCTAATCGAGCATTTTAGCCGCGCTATAAACAAAAACAGGTGGACGGTGCTGGAAAATGCCAATGGAGCCTATCGCGATAGGGCGTGTGTTGGAAAACGTAGTCGCAACTATCGATCGCCCAGCATACCGATATTTGCGTGTTGCAAAACTCTGTCGGACGTGTGTTGAAAAATGCTCAATTGTTATCGATATTTGAGAGTTGCAAAACGCTGTTTGGAAAGTGTTGAAAAATGCCAAGTCAATTATCGTTTGTCTGCTCTATCGATATTTGTGTGTTGGAAAACGCCGATTTAGCTATCGATCGTAGGTTCTATCGATATTTGTGTGTTGAGAAACGCCGATTTAACTATCGATATTTGTGTGTTGCAAAACGCGATCGGGACTGTGTTGAAAAACGCCATATCTACTATCGATTGGCGGCTGTATCGATACATACGTGCTGGAAAGCTCCACCGGGAATGTGTTGGAAAATGCCCACGACAAGTATCGATAAGCCTTCGATACTTCGTGTTTAAAAGCCATGATTACTGGAAATAACGCCAGTTTACGCCAAAGTGTACGTGGATAAGGTTGGTCAAAAGTGTTACGTGTTTTGGAAATGAATTAAGTGCAATAATCTATATGCAGCTTCCGATTACTGATTGCCTGAGTTGTGGAGGACAATTCTAAAAATGGAAAGATAAAGTCGGCCAAAAACGACTTCGAGGATCGGACGACACAGAAAGAGGTATCGCGGCACGTCATTCAATGTGCATTTACATTGGAAGGTAATTATATGCGCCGTCGTGACCAATCTCTTGCATTCCGTTTTCTGAATGCCAAGGTAAAGAAATTCAGAGGGAAATGCGGCGTTACGAAGATTATAGTCGATCGGAAAATGGACAATCCAATAGTCCCATGGTGTTACACCACCGCTGGTGGCTGACATCGAACGTCTTGCTGCGACAGTCAAGTAAGGACCTGGATTAGGAAAGGTGAGTAGGAGCGAAAATATATTATCTTTCTGTCCGTATTAACGTGTTGCCCTTCACAGATACCACCTAAATGTCCACATTGTGTGGACATTTATATCGGTTTAGAAATCTTTAAGAGTGCCAGTAGGACCATCCTGCGCATGGATAACATTTTTTGTAAATACCAAATCAACGAGGAGACGAAGCTGATAATGCCTTGACTTACTGGGTCCGTATGATGGTTAAGAACCATCCAGCCAAACCAGTCTTCTGGCTTTTCGAGGACCGAACGGCACCAAAAGCGGAATTCCAGATTCTCAGTGGAAGCTAGATCTTGTGCACCGGCGTGATGAAACAATGCAGCTTGATGCAGTTACCGTTTACGGATCGCCGAGGTGAGATCCAAGGAGGAACCCTACATTAGATCAAGGTGAGGTTGCTGCAATATTTTATTTTTATATATATTTAACTTATTGGTTACATTTTTCATCATTTATGTGCAGATTTGTAAACTCAAAAAGCACTTATTTTTGTCACCACAAAAAAAACGCAGGAAATATTAATCATATTATAGAAATTATTTACACTTGCAAACTATTTAATGATGTATTCTTTTTAGTTTGAGGAGCCACTACATCCTGGATGTCAGCTTCAACTTATCCTTCAAGTTATCAAGTATACCACATTATTATTATTTTTATATACAAATGAGTAACGTTTCCCTTCTTTCTCTTCTTTAGGCACTACTTTATCCCGGATATCAAAGGACATCACGTCATAAGCATCATCTGCAGTCAACACCAGCACCTCGTCCGTCACCCCCAAAAGGAAAACAATTTATAGAAATAGCTAGAATATTAAAAATGTCAATTTTTATTTCCTAATATTGTAAGAAAACTTTTAATTTTATGTTTTTGTAAAGTTTATGTATGTAAACCGTTAGAAATGGAAATTCCGCGTCGTTAGAGCCATTTTGCGTCAAAATCGAACGAGAAATGGCCACAATATCGGAAAAAGAGGACAAAAGATAAAATCAATTGAAATCCTTGATCCTTTTCTATAATCCTCATCCGATTTCGACGCGAAATGTCTTAAAAGATTCAGAAGAACAAACTCAACCGATTTATCAACCGAGACCAAGTGCAGACATCTCTACCGAGGGAATCTCTGGGATGCAAGCAGCAAACTATAATGAATTCTTTGGCTAATTGGAACTTTCCTGGCTGCGGCTGCGGTGGAAAATCTTTGCCCCACCGCTGATGGCCGGCTGCAACAGTCAACTATGGCGCCTGGACAAGGATAGGTGAATAGGATCGAAAATAGATGACCTTTTTGTCCGTATTAATGTGTTGCCCTTTCCAGCTAGCATCTTAATGTCCAGAACATTCTGTAAATATAAAACTACATATAAATCCGTTTATAGATGGATTCCGGGAGAAGCCAGAGGCGCCTTACGTGCCTTAATGTATCACTTGGCTAATGCATTTTCTGGGCAAGTTGATTTTTTTCCCACTTCTAAAATTCTTAGCTAATTTCCAACTTTTTTATAGATATGATTTTCCAAATCCAATTGACGGAGCTTTTATTATTGGTGACAAGTTTCAAGACAATGAACTCTCCTGATATGGAACACGGAGCGCACTTTGATGAATCCGGTTGTACCCCACATTGCCCCAATGGCAAGGGAACACCCTTGAGAGAACACTTTCGCGTTGACTTTACGTCCTAATTGCTAAATATCTCTTGACGTAAACATTCATCGTGACGACCATGGCACCACGGAACACTTAACAGTCCATGCATGAAAATCCCATCTGTACTATTATAATCTGGACAGGACCCCAGACGGAAATCGTGCTCAGCATAATCTAATCAAGCATTTTAGCCGCGCTATAAACAAAAACAGGTGGACGGTTCTGGAAAATGCCAATGGAGCCTATCGGGATAGGGCGTGTGTTGGAAAACGTAGTCGCAACTATCGATCGCCGAGCATACCGATATTTGCGTGTTGCAAAACTCTGTCGGACGTGTGTTGAAAAATGCTCAATTGTTATCGATATTTGAGAGTTGCAAAACGCTGTTTGGAAAGTGTTGAAAAATGCCAAGTCAATTATCGTTTGTCTGCTCTATCGATATTTGTGTGTTGGAAAACGCAGATTTAACTATCGAACGTAAGTTCTATCGATATTTATGTGTTGAGAAAGGCCGATTTAACTATCGATATTTGTGTGTTGCAAAACGCGATCGGGACTGTGTTGAAAAACGCAACATCTACTATCGATTGGCGGCTGTATCGATACATACGTGCTGGAAAGCTCCAGCAGGAATGTGTTGGAAAATGCCCACGACAAGTATCGATAAGCCTTCGATACTTCGTGTTTAAAAGCCATGATTACTGGAAACTTTTTTTTGGCGTCTCTTAGAAATAACGCCAGTTTACGCCAAAGTGTACGTGGATAAGGTCAAAAGTGTTAAGTGTTTTGGAAATGTGTGTGAACTAAGTGCAATAATCTATATGCAGCTTCCGATTACTGATTGCCTGAGTTGTGGAGGACAATTCTAAAAATGGAAAGACAAAGTCGGCCAAAAACGACTTCGAGGATCGGACGACACAGAAAGCGGTATCGCCGCCCGTCTTTCAAATGCACATTGGAAGGTTAATTATATGCGCCGTCGTGACCAATCTCTTGCATTCCGTTTTCTGAATGCCGAGGTAAAGAAATTCAGAGGGAAATGCGGCGTTACGAAGATTATAGTCGATTCGAAAATGGACAATCCAATAGTCCCATGGTGTTACACCACCGCTGGTGGCTGACATCGAACGTCTTGCTGCGACAGTCAAGTAAGGACCTGGATTAGGAAAGGTGAGTAGGAGCGAAAATATATTATCTTTCTGTCCGTATTAACGTGTTGCCCTTCACAGATACCACCTAAATGTCCACATTGTGTGGACATTTATATCGGTTTAGAAATCTTTAAGAGTGCCAGTAGGACCATCCTGCGCATGGATAACATTTTTTATAAATACCAAATCAACGAGGAGACGAAGCTGATAATGCCTTGGCCTACTGGGTCCGTATTATGGTTAAGAACCATCCAGCCAAACCAGTCGTCTGGCTTTTCGAGAACCGAACGGCACCAAAAGCGGAATTCCAGATTCTCAGTGGAAGCTAGATCCTGTGCATCGGCGTGATGGAACAATGCAGCTTGATGCAGTTACCGTTTACGGATCGCCGAGGTGAGATCCAAGGAGGAACCCTACATTAGATCAAGGTGAGGTTGCTGCAATATTTTATTTTTATATATATTTAACTTATTGGTTACATTTTTCATCATTTATGTGCAGATTTATGTGCAGAAAACGCAGGAAATATTAATCATATAGAAATTATTTACACTTACAAACTATTTAATGATGTATTCTTTTTAGTTTGAGGAGCCACTACATCCTGGAGACGAAAGAGTTCATCATCAAAAGCATCATCAGCTTCAACTTATCCTTCAAGTTATAAAGTACACCACATTATTATTATTTTTATATACAAATGAGTAACGTTTCCTATCTTTCTCTTCTTTAGGCACTACTTTATCCCGGATATCAAAGGACATCACGTCATAAGCATCATCTGCAGTCAACACCAGCACCTCGTCTGTCACCCCCAAAAGGAAAAAAATTTATAGAAATAGCTAGAATATTAAAAATGTCAATTTTTATTTCCTAATATTGTAAGAAAACTTTTAATTTTATGTTTTTGTAAAGTTTATGTATGTAAACCGTTAGAAATGGAAATTCCGCGTCGTTAGAGCCATTTTGCGTCAAAATCGAACGAGAAATGGCCACAATATCGGAAAAAGAGGACAAAAGATAAAATCAATTGAAATCCTTGATCCTTTTCTATAATCCTCATCCGATTTCGACGCGAAATGTCTTAAAAGATTCAGAAGAACAAACTCAACCGATTTATCAACCGAGACCAAGTGCAGACATCTCTACCGAGGGAATCTCTGGGATGCAAGCAGCAAACTATAATGAATTCTTTGGCTAATTGGAACTTTCCTGGCTGCGGCTGCGGTGGAAAATCTTTGCCCCACCGCTGATGGCCGGCTGCAACAGTCAACTATGGCGCCTGGACAAGGATAGGTGAATAGGATCGAAAATAGATGACCTTTTTGTCCGTATTAATGTGTTGCCCTTTCCAGCTAGCATCTTAATGTCCAGAACATTCTGTAAATATAAAACTACATATAAATCCGTTTATAGATGGATTCCGGGAGAAGCCAGAGGCGCCTTACGTGCCTTAATGTATCACTTGGCTAATGCATTTTCTGGGCAAGTTGATTTTTTTCCCACTTCTAAAATTCTTAGCTAATTTCCAACTTTTTTATAGATATGATTTTCCAAATCCAATTGACAGAGCTTTTATTATTGGTGACAAGTTTCAAGACAATGAACTCTCCTGATATGGAACACGGAGCGCACTTTGATGAATCCGGTTGTACCCCACATTGCCCCAATGGCAAGGGAACACCCTTGAGAGAACACTTGCGCGTTGACTTTACGTCCTAATTGCTAAATATCTCTTGACGTAAACATTCATCGTGACGACCATGGCACCACGGAGCACTGCATGAAAACACTGCAGTCCATGCATGAAAACCCCATCTGTACTATTATAATCTGGACAGGACCCCAGACGGAAATCGTGCTCAGCATAATCTAATCGAGCATTTTAGCCGCGCTATAAACAAAAACAGGTGGACGGTGCTGGAAAATGCCAATGGAGCCTATCGCGATAGGGCGTGTGTTGGAAAACGTAGTCGCAACTATCGATCGCCCAGCATACCGATATTTGTGTGTTGCAAAACACTGTCGGACGTGTGTTGAAAAACGCTCAATTGCTATCGATATTTGAGTGTTGCAAAACGCTGTTTGGAAGTGTTGAAAAACGCCAATTCAGCTATCGTTTTCTGCTCTATCGATATTTGTGTGTTGGAAAACGCCGATTTAGCTATCGATCGTAGGTTCTATCGATATTTGTGTGTTGAGAAACGCCGATTTAACTATCGATATTTGTGTGTTGCAAAACGCGATCGGGACTGTGTTGAAAAACGCCATATCTACTATCGATTGGCGGCTGTATCGATACATACGTGCTGGAAAGCTCCACCGGGAATGTGTTGGAAAATGCCCACGACAAGTATCGATAAGCCTTCGATACTTCGTGTTTAAAAGCCATGATTACTGGAAATAACGCCAGTTTACGCCAAAGTGTACGTGGATAAGGTTGGTCAAAAGTGTTACGTGTTTTGGAAATGAATTAAGTGCAATAATCTATATGCAGCTTCCGATTACTGATTGCCTGAGTTGTGGAGGACAATTCTAAAAATGGAAAGATAAAGTCGGCCAAAAACGACTTCGAGGATCGGACGACACAGAAAGAGGTATCGCGGCACGTCATTCAATGTGCATTTACATTGGAAGGTAATTATATGCGCCGTCGTGACCAATCTCTTGCATTCCGTTTTCTGAATGCCAAGGTAAAGAAATTCAGAGGGAAATGCGGCGTTACGAAGATTATAGTCGATCGGAAAATGGACAATCCAATAGTCCCATGGTGTTACACCACCGCTGGTGGCTGACATCGAACGTCTTGCTGCGACAGTCAAGTAAGGACCTGGATTAGGAAAGGTGAGTAGGAGCGAAAATATATTATCTTTCTGTCCGTATTAACGTGTTGCCCTTCACAGATACCACCTAAATGTCCACATTGTGTGGACATTTATATCGGTTTAGAAATCTTTAAGAGTGCCAGTAGGACCATCCTGCGCATGGATAACATTTTTTGTAAATACCAAATCAACGAGGAGACGAAGCTGATAATGCCTTGACTTACTGGGTCCGTATGATGGTTAAGAACCATCCAGCCAAACCAGTCTTCTGGCTTTTCGAGGACCGAACGGCACCAAAAGCGGAATTCCAGATTCTCAGTGGAAGCTAGATCTTGTGCACCGGCGTGATGAAACAATGCAGCTTGATGCAGTTACCGTTACCGGCACCAAAAGCGGAATTCCAGATTCTCAGTGGAAGCTAGATCTTGTGCACCGGCGTGATGAAACAATGCAGCTTGATGCAGTTACCGTTTACGGATCGCCGAGGTGAGATCCGAGGAGGAACCCTACATTAGATCAAGGTGAGGTTGCGGCAATATTTTATTTTTATATATATTTAACTTATTGGTTACATTTTTCATCATTTATGTGCAGATTTATGTGCAGAAAACGCAGGAAATATTAATCATATAGAAATTATTTACACTTACAAACTATTTAATGATGTATTCTTTTTAGTTTGAGGAGCCAATACATCCTGGAGACGAAAGAGTTCATCATCAAAAGCATCATCAGCTTCAAGTTATCAAGTATACCATATTATTATTTTTATATACAAAATTTATATACAACGTTTCCCTTCTTTCTCTTCTTTAGGCACTACTTTATCCCGGATATCAAAGGACATCATGACATAAGCATCATCTGCAGTCAACACCAGCACCTCGTCCGTCACCCCCAAACGGAGAAAAATCTATAGAAATAGCTAGAATATTAAAAATGTCAATTTTTATTTCCTAATATTGTTAGAAAACTTTAAATTGTATTGTTTTGTAAAGTTTATGTATTTAAACCGTTGGAAATGGAAATTCCGCGTCGTTAGAGCCATTTTTCGTCAAAATCGAACGAGAAATGGCCACAATATTGGAAAAAGAGGACAAAAGATAAAATCAATTGAAATCCTTGATCCTTTTCTATAATCCTCATCCAATTTCGACGCGAAATGTCTTAAAAGATTCAGAAGAACAAACTCAACCGATTTATCAAAAAAAATATATATATATCGGCCAAAACTTGTTTATATTGCCAAAACGGCATATGCAAACAAATTTTTTTTGGCCAAAACGGTGTTAGCCAAGTTAACGATTTTGTTGTTAATAAAGTACATTTTTTGTCTAAACCGTTAAGACCATTCTGTATTGAAATCTGAATTGAAATATCTGGCTTAAAATTTTCGGTTGCCACCCGCCATTTTATAATTCCCAACCAGTTCAAGCGTCGGAAAAGTATAAATAGAGCGTCGCTGCACCGAAATCCTCTTTGAAAAAACGTAACAACTCGGCCATTTACCGTCCGATTCTAACGAGTGATGTCTTAAACGACTCGTAGGAACCTTATTAAGCGATTAATGCAAAAAAATTCATGAATTTCCTCCAAAAAATTAATCGGTGTATTTTCGAAATTTTTTTTGCATCGATCGCTTAATAAGGTTCGTACGAGTCGTTTAAGACATCACTCGTTAGAATCGGACGGTAAATGACCGAGTTTTTAAGTTTTTTCAAAGAGGATCTCGGTGCAGCGACGCTCTATTTATACTTTTCCGACGCTTGAACTGGTTGGGAATTATAAAATGGCGGGCGGCGCGGCTCGACTTAAGGTGGCTGATTCGAATTGTTTGGTGATGTTTTCGCCATTTGTCGTCGGATTTCGACTCTGAATGACTTTAATGATTCGGAATAACATTTAGAACAATTTTGTTTACATATTTGCGTCGCTCTTTTATTTGATGTTTCCATCAATTTACTTTGTTTGAATTTTATTATTTAGAATTAAGCTCGTAATGATATATGGAATGATGTTATAACATTTTTGTGGGCCTGCGCGGTACATATAATAATAATTATGCATAAATTAAAATGTAAATCAGTGTGTGCATCCTAATTATTGATAGCTCTGGCCTCTTTTTTCAATTCAAATATTCGAAATTTAAAACAAAGCGTTACAATTAACATATTGTATCATATAAACAAATTTTTTGACAAAAGTAGTTCTTATCAACGCCAGAGCTATGCAAAAACATAGTATTTCATCTTCACGAGTTGAAATTACAGAAATTTTTGAAAATATAGATTTATATGCTAAAAAACTAATATTCCAACGGCGCTTGTGGAGTTCCTTGATGTTTCACGGTTGATGATAACAAATTTTTGCACATAAGAAGTCGTAGTTTGATGTATGTACAAAGAAAATGAATATATCATCTTTCCATATTAAGTTAAGTTAATTTTCCGGTTTTTAAGTCCAGGCAATAGAGATTCCCTTAGAACGAGGGCGTCGACGGCAGTATGGTAAGATCCAGCCCCTCCCAAATGGCTGAGTCGAAAGGATCCTCGACATTGTCCTGCACAAAAAGACAATGAATTAGTATTTAAATTCCATATTGCGTTTAGGCTTTAAATAATTGCCCTAGAATGCTCTTACACCTAGGAGCCATCGCTCCATCTCCCTTGGTCCCGTCTTTTGCGGAAAGTTGGTGTTATCTTTGGGGATTCACAATTGAGCATTTCCTAGAGGAAGAAAAAGGACCCACCATAATTTTTTTCCTTGCCTGCGTTCCCATCAGTATCAGGAAAGCCTTGGACCTTGGGGCGAACTTTGGGGCCCACGTATCCCTGATGGTTTGGAAGGACTATGGCCAATTATTCGAATGACCATCTTCAACTCGACCTAGATGTCTTTAACTTGGCAATCAATAAATTATATGCAAGTAGTTTATCCCATCGGGCCACACAATCGATCATTTTCTGCGCATCGGGCCGCGATTCCGCTTTCTGCACCGTCCGAACAATGAAGTCATTCTCAGTTTGTTCTGTCTTCTTTCCACTTTCATAGTTGTCCTTCTCCTGTATCCTGCCAAATAGATCATTGGCAGAATTTAGAACAAATTTTCATCACACAAACCCTAGTCTTCAACTACATACCTGATCAACGTAACTTTTCCACTCCATATGATTGGATTTATAATTTTTCTTGACCTTTCCAACAGGCGCCATTGCAAGTTTTCCAGTATTGGCTTTAGAGCAAGCGTGTTTTTCCATTTAACAACTCAAAAGTAACGAAAGCTCATCGCCATTTCTTATTGGGTCTTAAAACGGAATGACTCACCGTATTTTAAATTAGTATTAGATGCGAAATAATCCAATTAGATTAATAAGGACATGGTATTTAAATTGAAATTTCTCATTTAAAATTGTTAGAGATGGTACAACAAACTGGAGATGGTAAAGCCGGCTCAGTTACTAGCTATCGATAACTAGTCACTACAATCGTATATACGATAGTTAATACTTTTAAGTGAGTTTTAGAACACTTGCTATTTGCAACCCACTTACCCGGGAAATTCACTGCCCAACTCGTACACAAACTTAATGCGCTTCTAGCCTCTCCCGGAATCCATCTAAAAACAGATTGATTACTGGAAAGGGCAAAACATTAATAATGGAAAAGCTATCGTCTATCTTTGATCCTAATTACCTACATCCTTGTCCATTCCAGTCGATAAGGCGAAGCTTATCCTGACAGACACACCAATCGTCTATATTCAGCTTGAACTTTGTCTCAGTAACGCCGAATTTCCCCGCTGGATCTGTTCTAGTCGGCGATTAGAAAATTATACGCAACTGAATCATTCCGATTCCGAATTCTGCGCCATTCGATCCTCACAGTCATTCTTGGTCTGATCAGTCTTCTAGGCATTTTTACAGTTTTCCTCCTTCTGTATTCTCCAACTTCTACTTGGCAATCAGAAATCGAAAGCTGCAAACAGATCATTGCACTGTATTTACAACAAACTCTTAATCTTAATCTTCACTCTCTTGACACTAAACTGGGATGCACTTTTTGATAACCATGTAGTGCTCCATATTCATTTGATTGGTTGCTTCATATTTGTTCCCTGATCTTTCCAACAGCCGCCATTGAAAGTTTTCCAGTCTTGGCCTACGAGCGCACATGTTTTTCTATTTTAAAACTCATAGTAATGATAGCTCAACGCCATTTCGTCTTAGGTTTCAACGCGGGATGACTTACCGTCTTTTATTATTGGTATTAGATGCGCAATGATCCAGATATAAGCCTAAAAAAAAGAGATGTTATTTAAATTGAAAATTCCAATTTAAAATGGTTGGAGATGGTAAAACTAGCTGGTGATGGAAAAGTCGACTCAGTAACTAGCTATCGATAACAAGTCACTACAATCGTATACACGATAGTTGATACTTTTAAACACGTTTTACCACACTTATAATTTGCAAATTTGTACTTTTTGCGCTGTGCAACACACTTGCCGAGAATAAGAGTTTCTATAGCGACGTAGTGTTTTTCTTAAGAAATTACAATTTTCAGTAGTAAAGCTGGTAGAACAAACAGAAGGACGAAAGCAATAAGGAAGTGGCAACTACAAATTGGATACCTATAAACGCATACCGAAGTTATTCAGCAAGTGGGAGCGAGGGACCTCCCTTCGATTTTCGCATTTTGGAATTTTGCAGATAACCAGAGACTTGGAGAAGTGGAAAAAACAAAGGAGCTTGCGATGGCCAGCGAGCCGGAGAACAAACCGCCTATACTGCACATCCTGGTAGTGGGATTTCATCACAAGCTGGGATGTCAGGTGGAGTTCTCCCATCCGCCCCTAATATCTGGATCTACCGGGCGGAATGAATGCCCCTCCGGATGGAAATATCTGCCCACTTTGGCGCTGCCGGATGGTTCGCACAACTTTACGGAGGACACTGTATTCTTCAACCTACCAAGCTTGTATGAGCCAGCGGCCAGTATCTACGGCGTGTCATGTTACCGGCAAATACCCGTGGAGAAGCTTAAAATCCGTACTGCCGACCTCACCCGTAGCACGGTACAAAAGTCTGTTTGCATTTTGGCCCGCCAACCGATTTACGGTTACATCGAGGTCAAGTTGGCCCTGATAGCGGACGCCTTTTTCGACCAGGGCGACTTCTCTAGCACGGAACTCCTGGTGAAGGCCTATCAACAGCTGAACGCCTGCCTCCTGGACGACGAGTCCCGGCGGCCACTGCGCCACTTCCACGTAGGCTTGTCCTTGCGGGAGATAGTGCTTCACTGGCGCCATAAAACCTTGATGCTCTTCAAACTGTTTCTTCTCCAACGAAGAGTCGTCTGTTTTGGCTCTCCTGTGCGCGGAATGTGTGTCCTGATCCTGGGCATGGCTTCGCTTGTGCCCCGACTGCTGGAGAAGGGCTTCCAGGAGGTGGCGTGCGTGCGCACCTCCCGTCCTTTGTCGCCGATGCCCGATTTCACCGACTCGCTGCAAAGAGAGGCTCAAGCAGAAGCGGAACTGGCCTCCTCCTGCGTTGTGCCCCAGGATCCGGAACCCGAACAGGAGCAGAAACTCACGCCTGAAAGCGCCACGGCAATCGAGGGCGAGGCAGATGAGCTGGCACTCGTCTCATCGGCGGCATCCGCCGGGGGCGATGATGAGGATGAGACTTCACCGCAATCCACGCCCAACTCGCAATCTCAAGACTCATCCAACTTTCTGGGCTCTTCGAACGGAAGAAACAGCTCTCTAACTCGAGAGGCCAGCGTCGACACACTGGCATGTGAGTAATCTCTTGATGTCGTATAATCTCAAAATGAATTAATCTTCCATCCTGCAGCGAACTTGGCCGCCCTGTGTTCTGTGAATCCGGACGAATACCGAGCTCCAGTCAGCATCTTCGCGAGCGGCAATCTCTGTCTACCATACCTGTCGCTTCCGTACATGGATCTTCTCAGCGATCCAATGGTGCTCTCCTACGTCATTGGTACCTCCAACGTGCTGTTCCAGCAGAAACGTCAGCTGGCCGACGTACTGGTGGACATTGAGGCGGCCAACCTAGATGCACACGACCCGGAATTGAAGCGTCAGCTAGTGCTAAGCACTGAGGACCTGCGCTACATGGACTATATACTGAAGCATGTGCAAACCCCGAAGGAGGACGCCGAGGGCAGCGAGTACTGGATACGCGAGCAATTCCAAGGCTACATTTTGGCCCTATTGCGCACCTCTGTGGCTCCTGGTAAAGCGTGGAATCTATTCCTTTGTTCCTATTGGGCGTATGCTAAGGAATACTTATTTTTATTTTCAGATGCCACTACCAAAGATAACGATCACTTCAACTCCCTCTTTATGGGCGCATTTAAACGGACGCAGTGCTTCCAAGAATGGTACGATGTGCGGCCAGATGCCGAGTTCTTTGACGCCCTGCCTTCGGGTCATCCTTTTGCCGGGACCTTGTCCGTGGCGGACATGAAACTGAAACTAGCGCAGTGAGTATATGTCTGATGTGGTTATGGTATTGGAAACAAAAGACCCAAGGTGAAGCGAAATCTCTGGCACACCTAGATAACCGTGAAAAATATTCCACACCATAACTGGTCTTGCATTCCACCACACCTTGAACCCATATTTAAATCCAATCCGATTGCCACAGAACCATGCAGAACAGCGAGAGCGGACGAAAGATAAACCAGGCGGTGAACACGACGAGCAGGGCAGTTGGCGGGGCCATTTCCCAGGCCAAAGGAGCCTTCTCCAGCTGGTGGTCGTCGATAACGACGGCGCCGCCCAGTACGAATCCCACGGCAGAGGGACCCAATGGTCCGGATTCGGGCGATGGCAGCGAGGCTGCAGCCGGACTAGATTTCTCAGTGACATTCCAGAACCACAAAGATATGGAGGGCCTGGACATGGCCGGGGTTAGCATTCACCTGGCTGGCCAGGAGGAGACCCAAGAGCAACCGCAGGGCATTGTGGAGATTGGACGCGAGGCAGAGCTTCTGGACAAAACCAGCAATCCCGCGGAGGAACCCAAGCCCACAGCTATACGACCGTCGGGTTGCGGTGGAGATGTGGCTGCGACCTCCACATCGTCGATGGAGCACAATAGCGGAGATGTTTTCATCGTTTGAAAGGAGATTCTGCTGTACTATTGATCTTTGTATAAAATCGAACTAAGCTATATGATAATTATTTATTACGCAACAAATTGTCTCAGTCTCAATGTTGAATTTATTGCAACTACTTGCTTGAAGAGGTCAGAAATGTAAAAAGCCAGGCTACCAATGAGGTCCTTGAATGGTTTCTTACGTTAATATTATTTGATTAAGCAAAATTTCTTAACTTTCCATTAGACTGTGCATTCGATCCAACCTAGTTTGTAACCAATTGGCCAAAATTAATGTAATTCTATATATGAATATGTTTAGTTCTCCTCAGACCCTTGCCACTCACTCGCCCACCACTCAGTGTACATTTGTGTCCATGTAAGCCGTTCCAAGTGCAATTTGTTATCCAAAAATGAGAGAAACGTTAAGTACGCGAGCATAATCCGTTTGGCAATAAGCAACTCAACGAAATATGATATTTATAGAGCTCGAGTCAAGGCTCCTGCCGGACAGTTGCCACCTCCATGATATTTAGAGACTGTCCGGTCAGGATTCTTGTACCATGATCCTGTGTCCAACTCAACCTAATCCAATTGTAATTCAAAACATAAAAAAATGATGAAAAGTTGTGTGTTTTTGTTTTTGCCAATTATAGACTTGCACATATTTTTGGGTGAGTCATTATCTTGGCCCTCGCTTTTGTCGATTTTGGGCCACTACCGGGTGGGAAGTGGATGTGGATTTTTGGAAGAATATTTTTGATTTTTCAAGGAGTTTTTTGTGAATATCTCCGCCATTTCCCATCTGATCTTGGATTGCTATGTTTGAAAAAATGCATACTATTACGACGCATCGACTGGCTAATAAAAAACTGCAGTTGGCCAAGTTAACAACATGTGGTTACGATATTTGGCTTAAAAACTCACTTTCTATACTTTTGATAGCGAATATCTCGGTCACTTGGTAACCGATTTAAAAGCAAAACACCGTTTCGGAATCAGGACTTAAAGGTCCTTCGATAGGCAGCAAAAGTCGAGCAAAAATTTTCGACTCGATTTTCGAAAATTTTCCAAGGGGTACCATCACGATTTTTTTTAAAAATCGACCAAAAATTTTTGTGTTAATTTTTTGGAGCAAATCGATGCACATTAAAGTCCTGATTCCAAAATGTCATCCTTATTCCAAATCGGTTGAGGGATGGCTCAGATATCCTTAATCGAAAGAATGGAAAAATATGTTTTTAAATCAAGACCTAGACCTAAAATTCTTTCTACTCCCCAGATGATCAAGTTGGAGCCGGATTCCTGAACGTCTTTAGAAGTGGATCCTTGCACCATCGCCGCAGGACCCGTGGATGATCTTCAGGATGTGGGTCATCACGCAGAACATCGGAAAACCATCGAGACTCATGGAGCAGTGTTTCTAGAATCGTATCTATATGTATATTCTTAGGTCACTGTATAGATTAGTTAGTTAGTATAGCCTATTAGTCTGTAGAAAATCGAATAAAATTATAAAAAGATTATTTGTGTGTTTTAATCGAGGGGTGTAAATTTTTTCCGGATTTCTATATTTTTCCCGAATTTTCCGCATTTTCCTAGATTTTCTTAGATTTTCCTAGATTTTCCTGCATTTTTTTTAATTTTTCTGAATTTTTTCCGAATGACTTGCCCTTTTGGCTTTTGCGGCTTCAAAAATGTCGATTTTGGCCCCGCTACCAGGCCTGAAGTACTAGGCGAACAGAAACGCCTAGTAGGTCGATTTTATTTTTTGAAACAGTTTTTTGTGAATATCTCGGCCATTTCGCATCCAATCCAGGATTGTGATAGGGCATAAAATGCGGAAAAATAAGGCGCATCGACTGGTATATAAAACTTTAAAATATGTCAAGGTAACACCGAAGGAAAATCAAATTCCAGTAAAATAAAATTTTTTATAATTTGGAATGTGAATATCTCGGCAGTTTCAAAACCGATCCCAAAACGGACTACAGTTATGGAATCAGGACTTAAATGTCCTTCGATCTGCATCAAAGGATTTTGAAAATCTAACAACATAATGCTGAGCGGCATCGGCATTTTAGGAAAGGAGAAGCATCACGATTTGTGATAAGGACTACAATTTCATGGGGATCCTGTGATGCAGGTCGAAGGATATTAAAGTCGTGATCCAGGAATAGTACTTCATTTCCAGATCGGTTGAGAAACGACCAAGATATAAACAATCGAAAAAATAAACATATTTTTTTAGGCCAAATTTGTTAACCACACGGTGTTAACTTGGCCAACACCAGATTTTATTAGCCAGATAGAAGGGCCGTATTTTTCCGCATTTTTTGAGCTATCGCGATCCTTGATTAAATGCAAAATGGCCGAGTTATTCATAAAAAACATTTTCAAAAAGTGGAATCCACCTACTAGTCGTTTCTGTTCGCCTAGTACTTCAGGCCTGGTAGCGCCCGAAAACTTAAAAATTTTTAGCCACTTTAGTCTGTGACGTCACGGGTTGAGCTTCCACCTGTGACGTCATCACTGGGAGGTGTCTTGGCTACATTTTGGGATGGGGAGGTGGGGAAGGGATGTGTCTTGGCTATTTCAGGTGAGGGCGGGGGTTGTGTCTTGGCTGAACCGGTTTGTGACGTCACAGATGGAAGCCCAATCCGTGACGTCACGAACTAAAGAGGCTGAAAATTGTTCAATTTTCGGCCGCTACCAGGCCTGAAGTACTAGGCGAACAGAAACGCCTAGTAGGTGGATTCCGCTTTTTGAAAATGTTTTTTGTGAATATCTCGGCCATTTCGCATCTGATCCTGGATTTCGATGACTCTAAAAATGCGGAAAAATACGGCCCATATATTGGGCCAACAAAAGTTGGTATTGGCCAAGTTAACACCGTTTGGTAAACAGATTTTCTATAAAAGATTATTTTTAAATGTTTCATTGTGTATATCTCGCTTATTTCCCAACCGACCTGGAATCAAAGTACTATTCCTGGATCAGGACTTCAATATCCTTCGGACTGCATTAAGAGTTTCTGCATCAAAGGACGTTAGATCCTTGAAATCAAACAAAATCTAATGCATTTAATATTGAATATTGGGACAATTTTTGGTCAAGGATATAAAGGACATTTTGGTGGAGATCGAAGGATACTAATATCCTGATCCCAAAATGGTACCCCGTTTCCAATTCGGTTGGGAAATGACCGAGATATACGTAATCGAAAAAACGGGAACTTATAAAAATATTCGTTTTTGGCCAACATTAACTTCCCCACGGTGTTAACTTGGCTAATACCAGATTGTGTTGGCCAGTCAATGCGCTTTATTTTTCCGCATTTTTAGAGTCATCGAAATCCAGGATCAGATGCGAAATGGCCGAGATATTCACAAAAAACTTTTCCAGAAAATAGAATCCACCTACTGGCCATTTCTGTTGGCCTGGTGCTCCGAGGCTGGTAGCGGCCCAAAATCTAAAAATTTTCAGCCGCCAAAGTCTGTGACGTCACGGATTAGGCTTCGATCAGTGACGTCACCACTGGGTGGTGACTTTCCTGTTCTGGTTGGTGTCTTGGCTGAACCGGTTAACAGCTTAATGTTATTGGTTTACCGGTTGATTTAAATTTCGCGGGGGCGGGTAACTATTTTTGAATTTGAAAATTTAAAAAAGCCCGGGAAGGCGCGGGCGGGATATATTTTTGAATTTGAAAATTTAAAAAAGCCCGGAAGGCGCGGGCGGGATATATTTTTGAATTTCAAATTCAAATATAACGGATCGATTTGTGGATCCTGTGTGGAACCTAAGTGGATCATATGTGGATCATATGTGGATCATATGTGGGACCTATGTGGAACCTGTGTGGATCCTGTGTGGATCCTATGTGGGCCCAAGACACGATATATATCGATATACAACCCGCTAAATTTAAATTCAAATTCAAAAAACGATTTCCCGCCCGCGCCGGTGGATCCAAATTCGATCGATATATTTGAATTCAAATTTCAAATAGTTACCCGCCCCCGCGAAAATTGAAAACCAACCGCTTAACCGGTTCAGCCAGGACACCACCCATTGCCGCCTAGACTCCACCCAGTTGTGACGTCACTGATCGAGGCCCATTTCGTGACGTCACAGACTTTAGCGGCTGAAAATTTTGAGATTTTCGGCCGCCACCAGGCTCGGAGTACCAGGCCAACAGAAATGGCCAGTAGGTGGATTCTATTTTCTGAAACAGTTTTTTGTGAATATCTCGGCCATTTCGCATCCTACCCAGGATTGCGATGGCTCGAAAAATGCGGAAAAATTGGGAGCATCGACCGGTCAACACAAATCTGCTATTGGCCAAGTTAACACCGTGGGAAAATGTAATTACCCTAAACATTAAATTATTTTAATTTCTAATGTGAATATCTCGAAAATTTGCTTACCGATCTGGAGACGGAGGACAATTTTGGAATCAGGACTTCAACATCCTGCGATTTGCATCAAAGGATTTTAAAAATCGAACAGGGAAATTCAATCCGGCATTCGCAGTTTTGAAAACAAGAAGCAGGACGATCTTGAGGATTCTATGCTGCAGTTCAAAGGATACTGAAGTCCTGATTCAGGAATGGTATTTTGTTTCCAGATCAGTTGAGAAATTTCCGAGATATGCGCAGTCAAAAGTAAAATAACTAATTAAAGTATTCTTTTAAGCCAAACTTTGTTTGCCGCAAGGTGTTAACTTGGCCAATACAAAATGTTGCTAGCCAAATAAATGAACAGTTTTTTTCTGAATTTTTTGAGTCATCGAAATCCTGGATCGGATGCGAAATGGCCGAGATATTCACAAAAAACAGTTGGAGAAAACAAAATCCACCTACTAGGCGATTCTGTTCGCCTGGTACTTCGGATCCCATTACATGGAATTCGGACCTTTTTCGGTGCCGAGACCTTCGGAAGTTTCTGTAATCGTCTTTTGCGAATATCTTGGCCATTTCGAAACCGATTTTAGCCACGTTAAGAGCATATAACTGGACCTATTTCCCTCCAATAAAAACACGAAATTTTTCATTTTGAAACATTTTATTCAAGGTGTTACAGATTAAACTATAATATACTATAACTAATCTACATATATACATAGAAGCTTAAGGAATACAGTGGTTTAATAAATATGTACTGGGGATAATGGATAAGGTGATCGAGAGTTCTCCAAGCAGCAATGGATATTTAGTGTCCAATGCTCTCCTCTAACAAAACTGCGGTCGACTAGGCTCTGCTCCAGATTCCTCTGACTGTCGTGGTTGTGGGCAAGGATCTTCGTCAGATGATCTCCAATCTCTTGAATCAATGTCCATCCTGGTGCGTCCCGTTGACCTGGGGGAATAGAAACCATGTTAGCTAAGGACTAATTTCCGTATATCCACTCACCCTAAAATGGTCATATCTCCATTTCAAATAAATACTATAACTAATAGTTTGTTTTACATTAATCCCTGCAGGGCCTCTAGCACCGGTTGGAAGGATGCCGGCTCTGTGTTCTCCAGCGGCTTCATCTTCGCCTCAAGAATGATATCGGCTTGCTCTATGGTTGCATTAAACTCGTCGAGCTCTTCCTGGGCGACCGCCAGTTTCTTTTCGTAGTCATCGAGGTAGACGTGGCGTTCTGTGAGCAGCTGGTCCTGGTATGCCTCGGCCGACGCGAGGAGCTCTTCGTTTCGCTGCTTCTTGACCACCAGTTTGACGATCAGTTGCTGCTCCGACAGCTGCATCTTTTGCAGACTGTCGAGCAGACGGAACTGCTCATCGTCCAGCTGTTCCTGGTGCTGGCGCCTCATCTCGCGTCGAGTGGCGTGGGTGCCCTCCACGTTCTGCAAAGACTGCTTGAGCACTCGCAGACGCGACACCAGATTGGTCATCTCCTGCTTGCAGCTGCCGCATTTCAGATGGATTTTATGGATCTCCTTCTCCAGTTCCTGGCGGTTCTTCTCTTTCAGCTGCCTCTGCTGCTGGACTATGGCACTGAACTCCTCCAGCACTCGTGCTCGCACCAGGATGTCTTCCTTGCCTTGCGGCTGCAGAGGCAGCAGCAGATCCCACTTCTGGTTGCGAACCAATTGGGCTGCAACGGAATCGCTGAAGTGACGGACATGCGAATTGAAGCTCTCGATGGTGTCCAGCAGTTTCTTCTTGGCCCGGGAGAGCATCACCTGCTGATTGGACTCGCGGGTGCAGAGGTCCTTCACCTGGCGTTCGTATACTTGGGACTCGTTGCTGAGGTCCGCCTGGCGCATTTGCAAAGCTCTGACTTGTTGGACTGTGTATTTCTGATTGGCGATCAAGGTGCGCAAATGGTGCTCGCGTTTGGTCAGTTGCTGTATCTCCTCCTGGAGTTCTTTGCCCTTGGCTTGCATCGTGTTCTTGGCGTCCTCCTGCTGGGTTATCTCCTCCCGGCAAGCAAGAACCTGTTGGTGTAGTTGCTCCCTCTCCTGGTTCAGCTTCTGCAGTTGCTGCACCTTCTTCTCCTCCCCAGCCTGATGCAGCTGCTCGTCCAGCTTGGATATCTGGGATTTGAGGCTGGCGCACTCGTTGTCGAGCGCCTGGCGACTGGGCATGTCGCTCTTTCTGCTTATGACCATGTCGCACAACCTGGCCTGAAGCTGGAGCTCCTCCTCGGCGCGCTCCTCGTTCCACAGGCGATTGCACTCGGCGCTCTTCTCAAACAGCAAGGCATTCAGCTCCTCGTCCAGCTGGATAGCCTGTAGAGCGTGAGTGGTGGACATGGCCGTCATTTCTGCAATGCTGTGCAGATACGAACTTGGCTGCTCGGCTGTCTCCATGAATGGCAATGGCTCCGAGTCCATTGAATCCAGCGGCGGGGCAAAATCCATGAGAAAGTCCAGCAGCACGATGACATGGCCAAAGGAATGCTGAGTGGCGGGCGTGCTCAGCCAGGACTTGCTCACTTGGTGGGGATAGTGGAGTTTCTGCAGCGCTGCTGTTATCTCCTCCATCGGATTCGCTCCCACGATAACCTTATTGCGCCAAACATTCTGAAAGAAGAAGTTCAGGATGCCAAGGAACTGCCTGAAGGTCATCTTCCGCAATCCACCAGGACGAGCGAAAGAGTCCGCTCCGAGGCACTGCCCACCTCCTTGCGTATTGCTCAGATATTCAAGTATCTGTTGGGCTCGTTCCGACACCCAGTTCTTATCCGAGTGCAGGGCTACCGGTCGCTCAACGGACGTGGGCCTGGGTCCTCGGTGATTCCTCATCGGCGTAGTTCCCATCTGACTCGCTCGATCCCTCTCCAGGTTCATGGGTTGAGGCAGGCGGGATTGGGAGGGCCTGAAATTAATATTTAGTTGTATTATGTTTTTTACTTATTAGAAAAAATGGGTTGTCTCTTCCGATTGAAGTTTATTTCTTTGCGATTCTGTGTTTACTTTTAAACAAATTGTTAAAAACCTACCGCCTGCTCAGTTTTGCGGCTGTCAGATTTTGTGTGGGCGTTGCTAGAGTCCATTTTCTGCAACAAGCCAAGAAATTAGAATAATAACATAAAACCTTCCGTCGTAAGAAAGGCAAACAACTTACCTGGTCTGCCGCTTTTCGATGACTCCGGGCTCTTCGGCGGCATATTCACGGAACTCGCTGTTCCGCCGGGGCAGGTGGTGCGACATTGTTGCTTATAGTATTACTAACTGATTATATTTACGATAATATTTTGTTTTTAAAATTTATGCGCGTCGCGGACTTAAGCATGGCTTTAAAGTGAAGTTGGCTGCGCTTGCGCTGTCGATATGGCAATATCGATAGAACTATCGGCAATGTATATCAGCGAGGGAAGCTGTATATCAGCGCGGGACTTTTCAAAAACAAACAAAACATTTATTGAAATGAAAAGTGTTTAAATATGAAAAGAAACAACTGATTTATGAACATTTTTTGTTTTTTATTTTCGTTTATTCCAACATATTTATTTAATTGGTATTATTGTTTCAAGTATTACACAATATTGATGCCGTTTCTTTTACAATTCTTATTATTTTATAGGTTTTATTATTATAACTAAATATCGATCACATTTCCTTTCAGAACGTCTCTCATTCTCATCGTTTTTTCCCTGTTCACTTTTGTTTACAGAACGTACAATACAATATATTCATATCGCTTTAAGGAAAAATAAACACGGTTCAACTTAAAAGATATCTACACAATATACAAATAAAAGAGGAATATACATTTACGTGCTGACACACATTATCTCATCGTCCTAGCTAATTCGCAATAATAAATATAATTTGTTTTCGTGTGTCGATCTTATTGCTTCTCTCTTTCATTCGCTTTCGGGGAAATGGAAAGGGACAATGCGAAAACAATATGATACGATAAAAAATAATAATAAACACAAACAAAAAAAAAAATGAAGCGAGACTTGCAAAAATCAAATCTGCGCTAATACTACACAATGGGCTTTAGCTTTAAATTAGGGAATTAAGTAGGCTCTATTTATGACTAATTTTCAATTATTATTTGGTTGCTTAAGGTAAACACAAGGCGAAAGAATCAAGAACCCATGGATGAGGAAACAATATCCATTAAATAACTCTTTTTTTTAATAGTTTTTCATAGTTCTTCGTCTTCTTTTCTCTCTTCTGATGCTATTGTTTAGTTTGTTTTTAGATGTATATATATTTTTTAAACGTGTATAATATTGTCCTAAAAGCCTTAAAAAATATGACGCAGCATGCCCGCAAATCGACATGTGTGTTTATATAAGCGCGTATATATATATATAGATATATATATATACCATACTCAAATCATAATTTCTCGGTAGAGCAAAAGGAACACAAGCAAAAGCCATGTAGAGAAGGACACAATGTAAAAGGATAACTCGCTCGCCTCCGACATTCGACATCATTAGTTAGCACGATCTCTAGTTTTTATCTATTTTCTATTTTCTATTTTTTTGTGTGTCGTCGAGGTGTTCTTGGGCCTGTTTCTAGGTGTTTTGGGTTCAATTTTCGTTTAGGTACATAACAGTTCTTTAAATTGTGTTGTGGCTGCTTCCATTTCCGTTTCCGGTTTTTCTGTGTTTCCGTTTTTATTTGATTTATTGTGTAGTTTGCTAGTTGGGCGCATTGAGGGTCTCCATTCCGGAGCCGTACTGCATGCCCACGGACATGGTGAAGAGCCACGCCACGGCCAGCAGACTGCTCCCCAGCAGATCGCCCAGCGCCGTCAGGTAGGGGATGGCCGAGTTGTCCGGATCGATCTTCCACTTCCACATCGCATGGACGATTATGTGGGCAATGTACAGCAGCAGCATTACCTGAAATCGCAGTCGAATCTCATTAGTTAATGCACAAAAGTTATTAAAACTTATTGCCTAATAAGCACTAATGTTTAATGATTTTTCACGCTTCGCTTAGGAGATTAAAGCCTCATTAAAATGTGTCATTAATTTTATTAAATAATTGCAGTTAATTCGGGTTGAATTCTACAGGAATTAGTGACACATTTTGGCCTCTAATGGCTAAAGAAAATCATTCCTAGACCCCCCTAGACTTCCCTAGACTTCTAATCATGGTCGTTTACCTGCACCAAGCTGGCGGTCAGATAAGAGACCACAAACACCCAGGACACCGTCGAGGTGCTGTAGTTGATGTAGTCGGCCGCGAATATGAACAGTATATTGCCGGGAATGGACATGGCAATGAGTATCCTCGCCGTTTTCGCATAGGGAACTGCAAACAGGATAACAGAGAGATTAGATTTTAAAAGAAACTTTGGTAGTGGATGGATTACCTCCTTTGAAGAGCGCCCGCCAGGGCCACTCGACGATCTTGGTGTGCGGTGGTATAATGCCAATAATTGAGCTCTGGTGCAGCATCGTCGATATCTTGCTGGCCTGCACCGACACCAGATTCCCGCCGATTCCATTGATGATCGGCTGAAAGACGACAAATCCGTTGAACACCTCAACGGCGGCATCCAACACAAGGCCACCCAGCCTGCAACGAGACGACAGAAGAGTGTTATTAATCAGAGATAATTATTCCGAAGTTCTGCCAGGGACTAGAGTCTCTCTATTTATAGCCCATCTTGTTGGCTTGATCGACTAATTTCAATATCGAAACTGAGTGATTTGACAAGCGGATTGAGTGGCCGGGAGCTGCAGGCCGAAAGCCACAAGTCACCGCGAATAATTGCGCTTGGAATTAGAATTCTACTTTTGATTCTAATTATACGCGCTGGCACTTGACCTGCGGCTGCTGGCCAAACGCGTGTCAGGGACATTGAGAGTCAGACTCTGACTCCGAATATAAATAGCTGGCCGGGCCGATCGGGACGTGATGTGGCACTAATGGCGGAGCGATCTCTCTAAATATAGGCAGCTCGACTCGACTCGAACTTCTGCTGGTCATGGCCCCGATTCCGGGGGCTCCATCATCCGACTCGATTGGTTCCAGTACTTCACTTACCCACTTATGCAGAGAGCCGACAGAACGGGCACCCATCCGCTCTTCAGCACCGGTCGCGTGTACTCGTTCCTCAGCACGATCATCACCCACATGGGCAGCAGCACCAGGTAGCAGCAGACCACGATGAAGGTGATCCACAGGTGCGTTTCTGTTGGGTAGAGAGTTGCAATGGAACTGGTGGAAGGTGGCTCTGTTACTGGACTTACTGATATGCTCATACAGCAGCGAGGCAATAAACGAGAGCAGACTTATGGACACCACATCGCCGATGGAGGCGGCCAGAGGCGTGGCCAGGTTGTCCGGGTTGAGGCGGTACTTCTGGGAGAACAAAATCACAGCCACCAGGACAAAGTCTGTGGGAGAGTATTAGAATGTTAGAAAGGTCCTTAGATAGTCCTTTAGGGAGCCATACCCAGCACAAAGCACGAGGAGGTGGCCGTGAACATGGCCGAGGCGGTGAGCAGCATCATGTTCTCGAAGTAGAACTCGCCGGTCATCGCCGCCCCCACGCTCACCGCAAACATGGCCACCAGGAAGGAGGCCACAGTGGCCTGCACCTGCACCAGCGCTATGTTGCCGACGATCATCCGCACCACGCTCTGGCGACTGGTCATGTTGCCCAGGTTCACCTGGGTGGAGAGTCGCGAGGCCAGGCACATGTCCAGGTTGCCCTTCAGTCCCAACAGCGCCGGCACCAAAATGAACAGCTCGCTCACATTCTTGAAGACATACCATTTCTGAAAGTGGACAGCAGAGTGGATACATTAGATGGTACTGCGACTGGGCGAGCGGAAGGCAATCCCACCCGATCCGCGTTCTCCCGCCTGTAACCGGCTGGCAGTCCAGTTCGGCCCAGAACTCTTACCGCCAATTAGCGAGCAAATGAAACGTCCACTGCCCATCTAATGCGGCGTCTAATTCGCGGCCATAAATAGCGTTCGAGGTGGAAATGTGCCAGGTCTGAGGCGGGGGGACTGATGGTTTAAAAATAGCCTCCCAACCACTCCGTCTGCGATCTGTTTCGAGATCGAGAGGCTCCCCTCTCGAGAGTGCTTGGAAAGCGCTGCCCCCTCTAGTGCCTTCTGTTCACACCACGCTCCGAATATTGGCTCAGACAAGTGCGACGAAAGGTAACTATTTATGAGGTTGTGCTATCTATCGAATAGTTCATTTAATCACTAAATCACTACACATATGTTTGCCAAGAGTCCGCGTCAGAGTGGCTCATAAATTCGGCCCTAAAGATATCTAATTAGATATTAACTTATCGGCAGATCCCCAGGCTAATCAAATAATTAAATAATTTTCCATTCTCCAGGGCTGCTTAGTGGACGGATTAGAGAAGCCTTTGTTTGGGTTTTATCTCCAGGGAACTATACAAAGTCAGCGAGTGGACCCCTAAGGCCCCCCAACCGTAGCCTAATCTCTAAAAAATAATTAAGTTTTTAAGACTCACCTCAACACGTCCCAGGACAATGCCAGCTCCGATGGTTCCAATGCCGGCCAGGAAGAACGGAATTGATACCTGGAGCAGGATGGTGGTCCACTTCTCCTGCTTGATGCCCGGCCGGTTGAGGGCCAGCTTCTCCTCGGAGCTGCCATTGATGCCCGCGATACTGGAGGCATCTGCTGCCACCAGGGCTCCAGATCCGATGCCACCATTACCGCTACCGCCGCCGCCGCTGCCGCCTCCACCGCCGCCTCCACTCGCCGCTCCAGGATCCGGTTCGGAGGATGCTATGGACGTCGTGATGATTGAGCTTAGTGAACCGGTTGTCGAATGTGGTAGGCCCGACAATTTCTCATTGTCGGGATCTGGGTGGTGGGGACGGAAGTGTGGTGTCGGGGAGGAGACAAGAAACAAAAGAAACGGGATAGCAAGATGCGGGTTAGTCAAGGGTCAAGGATAATCAGGCACATTAAGTACAGTACAGTACAGTACAGTACAGTACAGTACAGAGTTCAAAGGTCACAGTTCACTGTGGTGGTGTGCTGGGGGGTGGGCTGTGGGCTGTGGGTGGTTGGAGTCTCTCCTCCTCTCTCATCCAAAAAATATCAATTTTAATCGAAAAATAATCGAAAAGCAGGTGTGTGTCTATCTAATTTTAGCAGAATTATGCAATTAGCAAGGCAATTAATTATCATCGCCATAAATCAAACTTACATACATTTTCTCTCTCCTTAACTTATTTCTAAAAAAAAAAACAAACCAAGAAAATAAAAAACAAAACTCGTTTCGATAGAATTCGGTTGGCGATTCTCTTTCTGTGTCGGACTTGCAGCCAAGTTCATAAACCACAAATCGCTCGTCCATAAAAAGATTCGCCAACCGCCGCGACAGCGACAATTAAACATCACAAAAATAACAATTAAGAAAGCCATTAAATCACTGGACTTTGGATG
Source organism: Drosophila monieri (assembly GCA_035047585.1). Lineage (NCBI taxonomy): Eukaryota > Metazoa > Arthropoda > Insecta > Diptera > Drosophilidae > Drosophila > Drosophila monieri. The sequence continues at coordinate 2,824,076 of JAWNPJ010000061.1, read as the reverse complement.
AAACTGTTGGCTAATACCCTGCAAAAGTTTCGATAAATTCTAAAAGAGAGGTCCAAGGTGCAGAAAGTATTAAAAGTTTAAAATAATAAATAATATATACAATAAATAAAACACTTAAAAAAAAAATCGTTGAAAGCCTTTTTATTTAAACAAACCGATAACCGATATACCCCACACTTCGGTTCTCGATAAATCTACTTATCTACAGCTAGAGGAGGTGAAAGCTTAGTGGAGGAGGTGAAGTGGAGCATGCTTATTACAAATTACGTAATTAAAAGTAAACTAGTCGAGACATGCTCGCGTTGGGGCGATTGTTGCGATTATTATTGCGATCATTTCGATTATTGCACAGGATTAGTGTAATAAAAGCGATTATAAGGAGTATGAGGCAAACAAATGGTAAAATGAAAAGGGAAAAGAGTCTGGGCTCTTAAATATATATTTGCGTATCAGATGTAAATATAAAAGATAGTAAGATAATGCCAAAGATAAAGTAGAGAAAGATACTGAGAGAGAGAGAGAGAGATGGTGTCTTTCGTGTAAGTGTGGCCCAAAACCTCAAACTTTACCGATTAAGTATCGATAACCTCGAAGCAAGGACCTAACTGCACATAGAGAGAGAGAGAGAGATCGCTGAGACCACCTTTGTTGTTGTTGCTTGGTTCTCACTTTTTGTTGTCGTTTTGTTCTTTTTTTTTTTGGGCTTTGTGTTTTCTTAAACTCACCGTTTCCATTGAAAATGGTAAACAATCGATATTTATCATCCTGTGCCACATCTAGCGGTGTTGTTGCTGTCAGTGTTGACAACTGTTGTTGGTATATTGGTGGTGTGGCATATGCGGATGGTGGCGTTGTGTTGTTGTTGTTGTTATTTGTATTATTATTGTTGTTGTTGTTATTGTAGAGACCAATGTTAATGGTGGTGGGCGGGGGTTCATCATTACTATCGATAGCATTATCGCTGATCGCTTGCGGATTTACGTAGCCCGATAAACGACGCACATTCAATGGCGTCAGGCGTTGTTTCAGCTCATTTGGTGTGTTTGTTGTTGTGGTTGGTGTAGCCGGTGTTGGTGTGGATACTGTTGTTGTTGTGGATGTGGGTGAGGTTGTGGTTGTGGAGGCGTTTGAGGATGGTGTGTCGGGATTGTGCGGCATGTTTGTCTGTTCGTTGGGCAGCGACATTTTAGCATTGGTGTCGTGTGTCTACGTCTTTATTGAGTCGTGTAGAGCAGCTCGGCGGCTGCGTGCATGTGCTCTGATCTGTCGTGTCGTGTCGTGTCGTGTGAGGGGGCCTTCTATCAAGCGAGTATTCGCAACTGAAACTCATCGACTAAACTTAATTTGAACTAATCTCTGCTGTTGCTTAGCTAATAATTATTTAAAAAAATTATAATACACTTTTAAACACAAATGAAAAAAAATGTGCACTAATAAATATTTATATATTTTGTTATTTTTTATTATCGATTACTGTCTATGGGCTTTGCATACTTTTTGTTTGGTTTTTCTTTTCAGTTTCTATTCTTTAACTATTAGTTGTTTTATTTTTTCGGTTTCTAACTACGACTAAACACAAAAAAATATATATATCACAAAATTGTTTTATTTTACATAAATAATTGAATAAATTATGGAAAGTGCATTGATTGCTTTTGTATTTCTGCTTACGCTTCTTTCGACCTATGCGGATATTACAGAATGTATAAGGAATTGTGAATCGGAACAAGAATTGAAGGAATCTGGAGAAACGTATGGTTTACATTGTAGTGACGAGTGTGGGGGGGAAGGTTGTGGCGCCGTGTGGGTACTCTTGATTCCGTCAGTTTTGTGCGTCCTCTGATGCCGTCCGTGGGATTGTGTGGGAAGTTTTGGGAGAGGTTCTGGCTGGTGGTTGGTGAGACGTTTGGTTTTGGTTTTTGTGTGTGTTTTGGGGGGAGGGTTAGAGAGGTAGAAGGGCTGAGGCTGATAGGCTGGGCTTAGTCACCGGACCGTTGATATGGCTGCAAAGCAACAACAACAACGCATTGGTTTATTTTCTGGTTAGGCTGGGGGTTTAGTTTTGGTTAAAAAAGAGTTTGGCTGGAACGTGGAATCAATGGAAATCAACAACAAAAGCAACAAAATATTGAGTCTACGAGAAACGGCAACACAAGTCTTACTTAATGGGTCATTGGGTTAAGAACTTTCCTCTCGACAATAAAAAAAAAATGGAATTAAAAGCCTGACCTGCCCAAACAATGTGGCCCAGACTTCCGCGTGGAGGCCCGGCCCTGACACTCTCCGATGGCCAAAATGGCTGTCGGCTTTGCTTTTGTTTGTCAACCTGTTTGTGGAACAGTCTGGTGTCTGTTTCTGCTTCGGTATGTTTATGTTTGAAACCCTAAGAGGCGGCAACCAGTTTTCGAACATCATTCCGAAAATATCAACTCGAAAAATCAGCCTGAGAAAACATGCATTAAATGGACTGCGGCTGGAACAGGTGTCTTTAATTGTTTTTATTGTTTATATTATTTTTTATGGATTTTCACAACATCCCATCCACATCTCCCTGGGCTCTGGGGGCTCTGGGGCTCTGACACACTCATAATTCGGCGATAAGATTTTCATTTCCCGCGTTGACAACAATATGCGATCCAATAAATAGCCAAACACTTGAAAAGTTGGCCCGCTGACAGGGCCAGCGGAATGGACAGCACCGATCGATCGCGAGTCCTATTCAATGATCCACTTGAGACGGCTCTAGGGTTTTTTTCATGATTTTCATTCGCGATCACCCGCCTCGCCCGCACTTATCGCCGTGAGGTGAAAGCCTTCGCTTCACAAACCACAAATCAAGCCCACGCGTCGTATACGCAATGGAAAAAGAACACAAAACACGGCTATCGCCCTGCACTTGACAGTGTCGCCATAAAGCTACCGGGGGGAAGGTCGATACTTGTCGTAAATCAACTAGATCACCAGTAGATCCTAGACTAGACTAGCTCTTCAATCCCAAAGCATATAATCTAATAATCCTTAATCGAACTTCCGCTAGCATATCTAATCGGAGTACCATTGATAATCCCTACTTACGATGACTAACAGAGTGGCAGAAAAAAGAAACTTTTAAAAATAGTTTCCATTTCAGATGCGATCGGTTTGAAAATCTTATCGCATCGCTCGATTAAAGCCGATTGGGGCGGAAAACAAAAAATGAGTAGTAGCCCGATATACGGGCTTTGTCTTGGCCGGAGACCCAAAGACGTAGAATCAGCGGCGAACGTCAGCTGGGGGCCTGGAGATAATCATACGGCGACAGGGAAAACATTCCATTATCAATGTCAAATCAAATATTTAAGCTGCCAATTTATTTAGCACCTCATTAGCCCTTGTTGAGCTTTCTTCGGTGGTATATGTATCTTCTGAATCATTTAAACACAGTCCTGTTGACTGGGAACATCCCAGTCTTACTAATCCGATTAGATTATCAAAAAAAACAAGCCTTTAGCAACCAAAAATCTCACAGAAAACTAAAATTTATTCATGTTACGTATACGCAACGTTGGCGGAGCAAACTTTTGCTTTTATTTTCCGATTTTCAAGTTCAAAGTCAGGCAAACACAAAAGTAAAAGCAAAAAAGCCAAGCAGGGGGCGTGGCCAGGGGGGGAATACTAAACGTCTGCTTAATTTTTCGAATGCGGAACTCGGAGCACCGACTGGACGGACTATCGTAATTACTGCCATTCGAATAGGATCTAAAGCGAAATCGAAATCTAAATGGAATGGCATTTGATGGAAAAAAACGGAATGGATCCGCTCTGGGCATATAAATGCACCTTGATTAGTGGCCAGAAGCCAGAAGCCGCCGCCGCCGCCGACGACGAGAACAATCAATTGCCAAACGACTTGCCGCCTTTCAGTCTTGCCTTCTTGACAATTTGTTTATGGCCAGCTTATCAGGAGATACACGGCCGATAGCTGATATATGACACATATATGTGCATTATGTTGTGCTGGGGACCGACTTTCAGCAGCTACCAATTGATTTTCTATGGTTATTGCTTTAGTTTTATAATCAGCCCCCCTTTTTAGCCGCTTAATCGCATTAAATGGCAACTTTTTTTTCTGTTTTTAGTTTTAGTTTTTTTTTTTTTGGGGATACTGTCACCTGGCAGACGACAAAGTGTCTGCAAAATTCCAGTTGGTATGGAAATTTACGAAACGACCAGAAATATATCAGGTTTCATGCGGAACCAGTTCCGGGACGAGGCAAAAATGTGTGCGACTTCAAAAAATCCAAAAAAAAAAACAAAAAACTGCACTAGTTCCAATTTTTATTGGCAGGAAAGTATGTAATCCTCATTAATTAAACGCCGACACTCCTGTCTACACTTTAAACAATAATGGGCCTCTAAAATGGCCAGCTGGCTTATAGAAATAGTGGGAAGTTTTCAGACTGGCTTGAAATATAAAGTTAAGTCGGTTTAGAAGCCTCAAAGAACAAGGGCTTTTTTTTACAAGGGGTTAAACGATGGGTATTTTTCAGACTATAAAGGGAAGTTAGTCAGGAAGCCATTAAGAGGGGAAATTTTCCAAAAGGAATTAAATAGATGGAAGTTTTTATAAGGAGATAAAAATAAGAGGGAATTTTCCAAAAGGTATTTAAAAGTATTGGGAAATTGGCTCAACATATAAAGGGAAGTCATGTTAAAAGCCCCCAAGAATAAGGGGAAATTTTCCATCGAGGATATAAAATGGAGGGGACACTTTTTAAAAGGAATTAAAAGAAGGGTACATTTTTCAAAAGTGGTTGAAAAATAGTGGGACATTTTCAAACTGGCTTAAAATATAAAGGCAAGTCTGTTTAGAAGCATTTAAGAATAAGGGGAAATTTTCAAAAAGCATAGAAAAATAGAATAAAAATAGATTTTTACAAAATTGTTCAAACTGGCCTATAAAATAATGGAAACCCATTAAAAGCCTCCAAGAAGAAGGGGAAATTGTCAAAAAGTACTTAAAAGTCTTGAAAATAAAGGGTAATTTTGAAAAATCCCATTATTTGAGCCAGACTCGTTCCACATCAAAGAGAATCATACATTTTGATGATCTCGAATGAGCCCGCCATATACCATGTCTAGGCCCAGGGCAAACAACAGAGGCATGGCCCCCATCTAGATCACTTAACTTTAAAGATGGGATCAGGTCAGTAATCTCAGAGCCCACACGACACTTTACGACGAAGCGCCCCACCATAAATGTCGACAGGAAAAAGTCCACTATCTGAGTTCTTCGCCAGATCTAGTTTTCGCCCCGAAATAGAGATTCGCCAATAAGCCAGGTAGGTAATCTCGTGGTCAAGATCCCAGGGTTCCAAGGTGAGAAGTCTACATCGCAGCTGATAATAAATAAGTTTGTTAATTAGCGATTAGATTGGCCGAAAGAAATGCGATTAACGATTAAAAATTGGCAAAAAAGTAGAAACTTAAAAGAGCGTCCAACTGAGATTTCCAAGAAAGATTTTTATGGCTCGCTTATGGAAATACGAGTGGGCTGGCATATAGTATTTTTCATCCATATAGTTATATAGGATTGGCCCAAGAATGTCCACAGTCATTGTGTCGGCGCTAATTTGTGAAACGTGCACTAAAAGTGCAATGATGACCGGAGGCTAATTTCTATTTAGTGTGATTAAGAGGCAGCGGTGTGCTCCTCAAGCCACATGTCTCTACAGTCCGCTTTCCCAGGCCTCATTAAGAGCGATTTTGGTTCAGTTTTAACAAGTTTCAGCTTTGGGGAAATGCATTTAATTCTAAACATTATCTGGATCTGGGCAGGCTTGTAATGATGGTTCGCCTTCTCACGTTTTGAGTAAACAAAAACGTGCGACCCACTTGGCGGCTACGTAATATTCGAATACCATTGATTCACAACCAAATGCCAGCATAAATATGCAAATGTTTCACGTGAACGGGTCGGATTCATCTCGATGCTTCATTAGCATCCGATGTAAACGAACTTTAAGCGAAAAGCTCAATAAAATGAGTCGCATTGAGGGAAGTGCCTCTCTTCGGAGGAATCATAGTGTAGGGGGTTATTTTTTATAGCAAATCCGATTCCCAAAATACAAATCATTATTCAATCAATTTTGTTATTGAATATCTCCCCGTTGAGAGACGAAAATAAAACAAATTTGTTTGGCATCCGATTCGGGGACCTGAGAACCGGCTGCCACTAACACATTCTATATGTTTTATAATTCCCACTGAGGTGTAAAAGTGTAACAAAGTGAAATATATATATGGGATAAACTGGATCTGAAACCGAATCCGAAACTGTATCAAATGTCATTCAACTTGGCATCCCAAATCTCAGTTGTAGAGGTCCAAACAGATGCCAACTGTTGGGTGAGTCATCAGTGGAGGTTCTACATCTCCACCCAAATATCAAGCATCAGGCTAGGCGGCGACCTTGCCCACCTCCAGCTACCCACTGCGGTGATCTGCAATCGGGCCGAGTTGGTGAACGGCGGCGGAGAGAGACTGGCAACCCATTAGCCACACGCAGGCCAAGTATCTTTCTGTACAAATCGCCGGAAAATTGCATTCCGAAATTGAGGAAGAAATCCCATCAGCTCCGAATCATCGAATATTAAAACCCAGCCTGGGTTTCTGCTGAATATTTAAGAAAACCTTAAGGGGGCAGGCCATTGAAAGTCCCCCAACTACAACTTGGCTATAAACTAAAACTAAAATTAAAAAAAAATGCAATGTGGCCGTGAAAACGAAATACCAGCCAACATAAATTAATTATTATTGTTAATAATATTTTTTTGTATTTCTTTTGTTTGGGGTTTTGGCTTCAGCTTCGATTTTGTGGCTCTGGCTGGGCCTGGGTCTGGGTCTGGACGGAAACTATGAATATATTAAAGGTTTTCTGCTTTTCAGCCTTTCGACTCACTGCCGTACGGCTTTCGGTTCAATTTGATTCGCATTTGTTCAGATTCTTCGGCTAAGGTTGTTGCCAACTATTTATAGTATTGGTAGTTTTAATTAGTGGCCGAGAAACGGTTTCTCTGTGATTGATGGCTCTCGGTTTCGGTTTCTTGATGAAACTTGATCGAATTTATTTATTTTTTGCCACCAAAAGACCGGCAAAAATTTGATTAAAATGTGAGTGAGGCTTTGCCGAAGAAGACTTCATGATCTAATCCGTGAGATCATCATCCCCAGGAGGGGATCATCCCCAGAATATTGGCCACCGATTTCGGCTGAAAGCCACCTCGTAAGCCATCGATCAATGACAAGCTTGTTGCCAAAAACTTGTTAACTCTTTTTTTTGTTGTGGCATTGGGCTTGAGAAACTAGAAATATGAGAGCTGATCTCCCTGATCGTAGAACCGAGACTCTGGACTGCAGTTTCCAAGACTCCATCGCATAATTTCCATTGATTTCCGCCTTTCAAACATTTTTTCAGAGAAAAGAGGCTGTAGGCTGTGGGCTGTGGGCTTACTTTGGATATCAGATCTTGGGATTAAAAATCACTTAAATATTTATTATTTTGATTTGAATTAGTTGCCACTGGTAGCACGTGATTGAGGTATTTGTTGTATTTGTTTTTGTACTTGTTGTGATGTTATTTTTTGTGTCACCGCACAGAAACAATAAAAAAATGTAGTCTTTACTTCGAGATTGAAACTGGACGCGTTGGCATATACATTAATTGCTTAATTTTAAGTTTAAATAGTTTTAGTTTTTAGTTTAAACTTTGCTTTTTAGCTGATCGCATGAGCCGTGGTCTGCACCGTCCGCCGGGATATCGCACACTGAATGTCCAAAGACGGCAAACACTTGTTATTATAACGCGCCAAAGCGTTTCCATTTAGCGGCTGTGACGACGGCGACGGTGACGGCGACGCAGGCAGCTACGCTGGCTGCGACTGCGACTGCGACGCCAGCCTCAGCGCAAGAGCTCATCGCTCGCGCCGAACAGAAACGAAAAATCATTTCATAAACTCTGCCCGAATCTGGCCCGAACCATTTCAGCCACTTGGACCTGTCGGCCTCTTCTTGATAAGCTCGAGATCGCTTCCAAGTCGACGTCGAAGCCGGCAGCGACGCCAGCCGAGGCAGCGACGCCGGCAGCGCAGTGCGAAAGGTGAGCGTTTTACGCGCTCTCTGCTCGACTTATCAAAATACGAAAAGTCTCGAGTATCCACAAGCTCGTAAATGATAATGTCAGGAATAAACGAATTTCTAAAAAAAAAACCCCAACTTATCAATTAAAAAAACTTGAGAAAAACCCTACATTTTTATCAAAGAAATGGTTTTTCAGACGGACTCGTATTTTTTTTGATAATAAGTGATAGTATTTTCTGGGTTTCGATTATTTATAAAAAAAATAAATCTTTAAAAAGTATTTTTTAATAGGTTTTGGCTAAAATATTGCCTACTTATTTGGTGAGGATTTCCTTGGGACTTTTTGCTTAGAACTTTGCTGGTCAACAATTTCTCTTTAATATTTAATACATTTTTTAATCATAGTTCTAAAAGTACCACTTTTTTATAAAACAAAATATCCTTAAAAAAAACACCACAAGACAAAAGACAAAAATTCCCATGATCGGCAAATGCAGTCGCTGCGTGCTTATCCCTGCGTCACGTCTCTGCTGCAGCTCTGCTGGACGAGAGCAGGATTTCCTTGGGACTTTTTGCTTAGAACTTTGCGGGTAAACAATTTCCTTGCTTTAATATTTATTTAAATTTTTTAATAAATCATAGTTCTAAAAGTACCACTTTTTATACAAAACAATATCCTTGAAAGAAACCCCCTATTAAAGACAAAAATTCCCCCAGAAACAAAAAAGTCCCATGATCGGCTGCGTGCTTTTCCCTGCGTCACGTCTCTGCTGCCGCTCTGCTGGCCGAGAGCAGCGAATAGACCGTTAGAATGGGCCAGGGCGAGAGCCTAGGCTCGCGAGCTGCGAGAAACAGGCCCGAAGCAGCCCGAACCCGGCCGCAAGCGACGAAGCCCCCCACGAAGTGCCACTTCGGGACTCACACTCGCAATCGCATCGTTGCGCGGCACTTGGCAGTCATTTTTGACAGTTAGTTGGCCTGTGGCCCGGCCAACAGGTCGTATGAGTGATGTGGGCGCGCGACTCCCCGCAAGAGAACTAAAATTTGATTTACAATGCTGGGCCCTTGCTTGGGCTGCCAATTAGCCGAAGATTTTGCGCTTTTGAGCCAATTTAGGATTTGGTAATAAATCGAAACCGCATCGACTCGGTTCGTACTGGCCCACGGGTCGTATGAGTGATATTATCAATGATTTATTATTTTTTTGTTTAAATATTTTGTTTAGCTAGGCGGTGTTGGCCCTTTTGGGGGAAACACTTTTATTTACGACCAGATTCGAGGCGAGAGCTACGAAAAAAGCCACTTGTTGCACGTAGGCCCTCCGATTAGATTTACGAACTTGTCACTTTCGGGTTTTATTGTCCAATCATTAGATTACGTGTTCAGTCGAGATACAGCCTTGATGGAGAATTATTTTTGTTAAGATACTGGCTCAGCTTGCTTTTCGCAGAAAGCGAGTGAGATTAAAGGCCGCGAGATTACTTTCCACCAAGAGGTCCACTATTTCGAAATAAGCCCAACGAGCCGGGCCAGAAGCAACACGAAAAGCATCTTAACCTTTGACCCCGACTCTCCCAATTATTTGACACATTTTCACACAAGCTGTCCCAGCATTTGTACTTGATGTCGCTTGGTGTGTTTGGCTCTAAGTTTTTATTTCATTTATTTATCTGAATTTTTTCTTTTTCCCCCTCTGCCAGAAACTGGTTTCCTGCACCCGGATGAAACGTGCGAGAGTGCGATCCAATCGAATATCCAATCCAAGACCCGAAAACAAACCAAATCATACAAATCATACATATATATATATCTCATATATATAGACGCCCAAACATCTGGTGTGTGGAATCTCGATTGAAAGCCCCGCGGCTTTAATTAAGATTTGAATTTTTTTCTCCTCTTTTTTTCGGCTTGTTGTCAATTGAGAATCGACAGAAAAGTTGGCTTTCGGCTTTCAGGATGTGGTGGCTGCTGAAGAGCCAAATCTGAATGGATGACCACATATGAATGAACGCCGACTACTCGACTCGCGGTTACAAATAGTTTCTGATTATAAGCTCCAACGTCAACAAATTGTAATTCGAACGAGTGTCGATGGGAAAAATAGACCCACACTCCAAAAGGCCAACAAGAAGTCGGTGCTCCCACACTGTCTGTTTACTTTGCTCTTGGGGGCATCGATTTTAGGTATTGGGAGCACCAATTGGCAAATGTTTTTACAATTATGATCCATTTATAGACCTCATTAAGGGCTTAACAAGTGGGGCTATAAGATGATATTAATAATGAATAAAAATAGCTAATAGTGAAAGTAGTTTAGTAATAGACTACATAGTTAGGCCTTAAAATTAAGCTACTTTTTCCATTTATAGATATTAAGGGCTTAAAGAAACAAACTCCTTACCCACTGCAGTTCGGCATATGTTCGGTCTCTACCACCTTTTGTCACTTTGCTCTACTTAAAATCTTTAATCCTTTATTCTAAGCGCCTTATCTGCGCTACACTCTTCCTCGTGATAGTCCTACACTCGTCTAGTCTTACACATTCTTCCTCCATCTTCGATCTAGGCAGGTCTCACCCTTATTTACTTATTTATTTTAAATTTTTAAGTCTTTTATTTTTGCTTCCACCGCCAAACCCAAACCCCAAACCCCAAACCCCTATCTCTGATCTATCCCCGCAATTTGAGCCGTACATTATGCGGCAGCGTCCCTCGGTCGATTGGGCGGGAGGTAGGCCGCGCAAAAATAGAGAGCACTCCCAAACAGACTTCCTAAGAGTGTAGAAAGTCAGTACCTACAAAATGCTCTATCTGTACCGCTTAATTCCAGCCGTACCTTATGCGGCAGCGTCCCTTAGTCGGTTAAGCGGGAGCCACGCGAAACAAATAAAGTAATACTAATAAATAATAATAAATAATAATAGTAGAAGTAGTTTAGAAATAGTCTGCATGGTGAGGCCTTAAAATAAAAGCCTAAAGATGGCTTTTAAGATATTATTTAAGGGCTTAGAAAGTGGAACTATAAAGTAATATTATTATATTGATATTACTTGTTCCTTTATAGATTTAAAGTTTGCCCTTTAAGTAAAACACTGAACTGTAAACTAAAACTAATAATAAATAATAATAACTAATAATAGTTTAAGCAAATAGTATTAAATAACAATAATTTAGACAAGAAAATGAACCCAAGACACTCTAATTAGCTGGCTCATTATTTGAATAATTTTTTTTTAAATTCCTCAAACCAGATGGACACTTTTTGACATGCAATTTAAATAAAACTTCCCCTGAGGGGATTTTTTTTAGTCAGAAGGTGTAGAGCCCCTGCTCCTCCTTTATTTCTGCAGTACAGTTGCCACCTCAGCTCAAATAGGGAAGTACAATATCGATTGCCGAGCGAATAAACAGTCATCGAAAAAAAAGTCAAACAAAAAGACAATAAAATAAGATAAATACAAATAACAAAAGATACGTTTACCGCTTATCAGAGATACAACGGTTCTTTGTGATGAGACTGATGGGTTCGAGGGGGTTCTCAGGGGATCATGGGGGATCTAGGGGGCTCTGGGGGCTAGGGGTTACCCATTTACATAGCTGACATAGTTGTAGTGGCTTTCGGTGGTGCTTTTTGTTGTCAGTAATTCGCTTAAATGAAAGTACTGCTAGTATATCGATCGACAATTGATGTACTAGAACTATGCTAGTCTGTAGTGGGCGGTGGGTGGCTGGGTGGCTGGGCGGGGCGTTCAATCGTTCAATCGAACTGCCTGGCGGGTAATTGCGATCAACGGTGGCACCCCTTTGGCACCTGCCCCTCTTTCCGGCCTGCCCCGCCCCTTGCGATCAATCATTCCGCCATCCCATCCAGCCTACACTGACAGAAAGTGTTATTCTGGGAAACCATAAAGTTTTATCTTCAAGTTTTCAAGTCAAAAGGAGAGTATAGTTCTTGAGCCTTAGTTTCTTTAGTAAAAATCCTTAAAAATATATAACAATTTCTCTCAGTGCAGTCCCCGGGTAGACCTTCAACTTGAACTAGGTACGGCGACTCGTTTCTGGTTTGGGCTTTGCACGCGATTGCAACGAAATTAGCAGCTGGATCTGGGGAGCTGCAACATGAATTATTACATTGTCAGCCCTTGGCCTTGAACCCACCCACACACCCCCTGGATCAACCTGAAAAGTCAACCAATTACACCAATCTAGTGATTACAATTGATATTTAAACTAAACACCTTTATAAGTATGGCTGGAAAACCCACAAGAACAGAAATGAAAGGGCGCTGGGATCAGGGGGGGCGTGGTGGGGGCATACTTTACAATCTTATCGACCAGATGTGCATATTAATTGCACACGAGAATACGACTATTCCTCGCCTGACAAACGATTACATTCGTTTCTTCACTACAAAAACAAAAAAAAAAAAACAAAAAAGAAACAAAAACAACACCGAACACAGCGAGAAAATTATCAACCGGAGATAGAATGACACTTGGAGGGAAAAACATTCCGGTAATTTGGTCGTGGGATGAGTCACGCAACAGTTAAGTAAAGGCCCGGTTAGGATTTTGGGGTAAAAACCCCCATAGACTAGAGTCGGGGAAAGTTTCAACCGAAATATCCCATTCCCCCAATGCATGATACTCATAATAGTGTGACCAGCATCATAAAGAGTCAGTATAATGTGACCATGCTGACATAAAAGTCAGATAACGGTTAACCAGAGCAATTGGAAATCGAATTTCAAGACCAAAAGATAATTGAAAGAAAGATAGTTATGATAAAGTAATGATAAAGATAATTATGATAGAAATATAGTGTGACCAGCATCATAAAAGAGTCAGTATAATGTGACCATGTCGACATAAACATCAGACAACGGTAAGCCAGAGCAATTGGTAATCGAATTTCGAGACCAAAAGATAATCGAAAGAAAGATAATTATGATAGAAAGATAGTGTGACCAGCACCATAAAGGCTGAGTATAATGTGCCCATGCTCTAACAATAACATCAGATAACAGTAAACCAAAGCAATTGAAAATCGAATTTCAAGACCAAAACACCACTTATGTCAGAAAAGATTATCAAAAGAAAGATAGTTATGATAAAGACAATTATGATATAAAGATAGTGTGACCAGCACCATAAAGACTGATTATAATGTGCCCATGCTGACATAAAAATCAGATAACGAACCAATGCAATCGAAAATCGAATTTCAAGTCCAAAACACCACTTATGTGGGAGAGATAATCGGGAGTTATCACTTCTACAAGTTCTATGACTCCACCTGACCATGATAAATGAATCACTTTCGTCCAGATCCAGCTATTGGACATTGAAAGACATTTAAGAGGCCACTGGCACTGGACACTGGGCGCTGGGTGCGCGATAATGGTTATCGATTGTCAGAGCTGCCTTGTCAAAGAATCATAAGTACTACTTCGATGACGCAAAGTTAAAACCCAAAATCAGGAGACACACAAGCCCCTCTGCACTTCATCTGCCAGCCACTCGAAAGATACAATCTTAAGTGCCGGATTAATAGCGACACAACAAATGCTCTGCTACTTTATTCCAGTTATCGATAAAAATCGATTAATTAATAAGATAGTTTCACTTGATTTTAGTCATTCAGATGGACTTTGTAGTCTTAAGTTCTATATCTTATTTTATCTGAAAGATTGTGGCCCTCAAAGCTTTATCTTTCACATGATTGTGAACTTGATGTTGTAGTGCATCGACCCCGGTTCAGTATTCGCAATAAAGAGTATTTCGAAAGATGGTGCGTAGATTGCAATTACGTCAAGCACTTTCAACCGGATTGAAGGGTACCCCTGGCCCTCCCCCAGCAAGTCCGATTCGGTTTTTAATTCCAATTCCTTGATGTACTATCAGTCGTCACGTACTCGCCCCGAAATTATCTGTATGGACAGTCGCGGAGACTTGATCTTGATGTGAAGTACCACAAGTGAAAACCAGAAACCCGAAGGGATCCGCATGGTCAAGACCCTCAAGACATTGTTTACAGAGAACTGCGCGAATCTAATCGCCGAAGGGGCCAATTTCATCGAAATCTCGATTCGCTGTCAGTTTTCATTTCTAGCCAACCCCAATGGCAGAAATATGGTCTAATTAATAAATACTTGCTGATTAAATGAACAGAAAAAAGAATCTGCTGTCTTATCGGGTTCTCAGTTCTCAGGTGATTCAAAAGATATATATCTGATATATCCCCCTGATTTTTCGACTGTGGAATTGTAGAATTAATCATTCCGGCGATTCGGACTTGTGAAGAGTCGAGACAAAAGCCAACGACACGCGTCATTTGCCTTGATTAGTATGTACGGTCGATTCCCAGATACAGATACAGATACAGGTAGAGCCCTGGTGTAGATACGGATACGTGTGTTTCAGCTCGTTTTATGTAATTTTTGTCGCTTGGACTCAGGGCATTTGAAATGTTTTTGATTTGATTTTTTTTTTCGGGTGGTGTTTTGGCATCTGGCCTTGCCCCTGACCTTGGTGCAAGCCCACAGTCGAGGTGTCTGTTCCGGAATGGGGAGTTATGCGTAGAGTCCCCCTAGAACTACCATAGAGAACTGACCTCATCCGGATCAATAATGCGCAGTTTGCAAATCGAAAGTGCTAGGAGTTTATGGTCTGTTTACCAATTAACCCTCTCCAATCTTTATTGTAGCACCTCCCTCCCGTTGACCCAAAGAACGCCACGGCCTTCGAAGAAATTGTGAATCAACGGTCTAAATCCAGCCATTCGACAGAGCTTTTCGTCCATAAACGGATATTATCTGGAAACGAGTTGGTCTAGACCGGGTCTTATCGGGGGGTATGGGGAAACCTGCCCATCCGAGAGCCCAGATCGCAGAACGAAAAACAATTCAAACGAATTGCGTTTCGTCAACAATGAAAAATTCCTTAATTACTTTACAATGCCCACGAATCTAGGGAAATCATCTATTTGGTGGACTCCTTGGATCTGGGGGGGATATCTTGATAGCTCTTGATAACTCTCAGTTCCCGGAGGCCGTGGGCCGTAAAATTCGTTTGACAAAAGCGGAATGATAATGGCAGAGTCAACACCTTGCGGATTACCCAACGAAATAATGATTCTTCTAATTGAAAATATTTATGATTCACTCTTCGGGGATAATGGAGCCCTACTTACAAACCAATTCAAGTCACCAGAAAGCTATTACTGGTGTTAGTGTAATGGCCAAACCAATTTGAAGTCATTTGGAGGAACCAGAGACCATCATTCAGAGCTCCACTCCCCTCTTGGCAAAGCCCCCACAGATCGCCAGATAACATACCTGCCTCGCCTCGGGGGCTTTCGTCATCACAGGTGTTCACCAGCCGGGCGTAGCCGCAGTATGTGCCACGCCGCCATCGCCCAACACGATCGATCAGCCGCCACCTCCTATCCATTATCGGGGGTATCTCCATCTTCTAATTCAGCTGCAGTGAGTGGAGGAGGAGCCTCGTCCATAGTTCCATAATCCCCCCCGAATTAGTTCGGAAACGTCATCAAAACTATGTGTGTTTCGATCTAGAATTTCTCCCCAACCGATTCTCAATGCCGACTAAGTTCCGGCCGGCCGAGACACACTTTCTTATTTGGATCGCTCCAGATCGGAGTCTCTATCTAAACACATCTGTTTCGGGCACTATATAGCTGTATAGCTTCTATGGGTGGCCCGAAAAGTTTCCATTGCCCGGAACTTAAATGGACTGCCACTCATTAGGCCACCCAATTAATTCATTTATTTCCCATCGACAATTTGCAGAAGTATTCTAATTTCCGAAGAGCTGCAGGAGACAACAAATGACGTTGTCTGTTAAGTGGAACCCAAAGATGAGGTGTTAATGCCAATATTGACCCAACTAGTTACCACGGACCATGCAGCCCAACACCACAGCGCCAACTGACGTCATAACGAGCGACTGCGAGTCGCTAGAAAGCTCTCCTACACCACCACCTACACCCACACCACTAACGTGGCCAAAAAGACACGAATCGAGTGGCCCGGATGCACAGGCCAGGTCAAGATAATAGCATTTTAATAGCTATATCTGATTTTTTTCACTTTTTTTTTATTATTTATCGATAATATCGATTATTATCGACATTATGAATAAACTTTTTACCTTAATCTTTTTAATATTTAAGCTTAAGTAAAAATTGATGTTTTTATCAATCGAAATAATTGGAAAAGCATAATTATTAGCATTGATTTGCCAAATTTATCTTTTCTAGTATTATTTATCGAAGATATCGATGTTTATCGACATTATAAATGTGACTATTATTTTAACTGATAAAACAAAATTATTTTTTCTTTTTTTAAGCAAAAAAAATATTCTTACTTTTTCATCGTAGGTTCTAAATAAAAATAGATAATTTCTTATCGAAATAATCGCTATCGAAATGCTTCTTTTTTGCATAATAAATTGAAAAAGTAACGTATATAAAATATTTCATGACTTTAATTTTTACTAATTACTATAGATTCGGTTATTATATCTTTTCTAGCATTATTAATCGAAGATATCGATTTTTATCGACCATTATAAAGAAATATTATTTTGACCCATAAAAAATAGTCTTTTATCCCAATTTTCAAGCCAAAAAAATGCTTACTTTTTATTTGAAGGTTCTAAGTAAAAATAGATAGTTTATTATCGAAATAATCGCTATCGAAATGCTTCTTTTTACATAATTAATTGGAAAAGTATACTAGTTCATGACTATAATTTACTATAGATAGATAGATACTATAGATTCGCCAATTATATCTTTTCTAGCATTGTTTTTCTTAATTTTTAAGTCAAGAAAGTGTGCTGTCTCTTTCATTGAAAGTTAGAAGCCATACAATGACCAGTTTATTATCGAAATAATCGTTATCGAAACTGTTTTTTAATATTTTTAATTGAAAAACCATAATATTTTAGGACAAATATTAAGCCAGGATATGTAGACTACCAACTCCCCCCGATTTAAAGACAGATTTGCCATTCGAAAGCCTAATACCTCGACCGAGACTATGGTGGCGGGCGCGTGTAAGCCCTTGAGTATTAGAATGGGATGGCGATGTGACGCCCAGCCGCCAAAAGAAAAAAAAATAACACTCGAAAGGGTAAACAAAAAACGAAACAATGACTTTTTACGAAAAGATGATTAAATGCTCATGCGCGGGGCACTCGAGGAGCCGTTATGCGCCGCTGCCTCAGAGGCACTTGAAGTGCCTTAGCCTTAGACCCCGCCAGGCGGCCACTCGGAGGGGCTGACACAAGGGGGCTGACACAAGAGAGGCGCCAACGACAATGGCAATGAAAACGAAAATGCAATTACAACTGTGGCTGTGGCGTGCACCAAAATGTTTGTAAACAAAGCCGGGCGCAGGCCAGCGCGAAAATGTTACTAGGCTAAGTTATTCCATTCACGATTCATTGGGCAACTCTCATAATCGATAGAATAAATCGATTATGCTCCTCGAGCAATAAACAATGAGGTGCTTGGCTCGTAAATTATGCTAAAAGGTAAGCCTATGGCCTACACTATCTAATCGCCGAATAAAAGTGAAATAAATTGTGGGATTTTCGAAATCCTAGTAGACTTTTCCCGTCCAATTGGTAAGGAGTTATGGCATGGGCCTATCTTATTTTCTGAAAGTGCCCATGAAGGTGGTTACTAAGGCGTTGACCTTGACTGTGGGAGGGGATCTGGAATCGATTAAACTTTACATGAACAGCTGACAGCGCTGAACCGTTAAGCGTCGCCCGGCAATGGCAATGAAAGTGCAACTGCAATTCCACAAAAAAAAATAAATAAATAATCGAATAAGAACTGGGGAGGGAGAGATATCGACTAGAGGTACCCGTTACAGCATGTCTCAGCATGTCATCAAAGTGCAGGGGAATTTAAAGCAGCTACCAGGGAAATTTAAAGCAGTTAGCAGGGAAATTGAAAGCAATTTTAATTAAATAACTGATAGATAGTAGATAGAGCATACCCTCTGAGATTAGAACAGGATTACTGGGTACAAAACGAAGCCACTAGCGTGTTTACATAAAATAAACAAATAAAAACAAGACAGCAACTCAAGCAAGAAGTTCGGTTGGCTAAGCAGTCGACTGGTATTTGGGGGCACTGCTTGCAACTGTCGAGCTCGGCCTTAAACTCTGCTGCTTTCAGGGTCACGAGCCAAACAAACGAACGCCAATAAACAAGCACAGCACAAACGAAACAAACAATATTTATAATTAATAATTAACATTAGTTTAATTGCTGCGAAGTGCATTTAACTGCAAATGCAGCTTATAAATAGCGTGCTGAAAATTATGGGAAAAGCAATAAAAGATGTCAAAGCGAGAACACAATTAAAAAAACACAAGAGACCGAAAACGATGCCACTACTAGTCGAGGGTTTTAAAATAAATAGCGATTAAAATTACACCCTACAGTGGGGGCTGTGAAAATTGCAATTTCAGGCTAAAATAATTGATAATTGAAATAACTGTAATAGTGTGACCTTAAATACTGTTAGATGGTGGGTAAGGGCACACTTTTTAAATGTCAAAAATATATAAAAACTAAATAATAGTATTAAATAGATAGGCGGTGCTGGGGAAGAAGCTTAATCCAAGTTAGTAGGGGGGGGAGGGATCGTGATGGTGAGACAAAAATAGCTTACGTATGGGCCTGCGGCGCATGCGGGTCTCATTTTTCTCGCCGCCACTGTGGGAACTGCTACTGTTAAGCGTCTGCATATCTCAGCTGACTAGTTGGACTTTATTCGATGGGCAAAGAAAATATTTGAAACGAAAAGAAGCAAAAGAAAAGCACGATTTTAGGTAACAAAAAATTTTCAAATTTAAAAAGCAAACAAATGTTTTTTTAATCAAAATTTTGCCAGGAAGTAATACTACTTCGAGGCGGCACTGCCGACGTGTCATAGAAGCACTGTGCAGAGAGTTGAGTGACCAGTGACCATTTTCCTGGCGGTCACTGTAATCGGTTCAGCTGAGAGCAGGAGATAGCTCCGCCGGCCGCCATAACCGGTTCGACTACGAGCAGAAACACACAATGGCACCAAAAAAAAAGAAGACAACCGGCGGATATTTTCGTGTTCTCTTCTTCTGCGAGCTCTCTTTACATTTTCTGCATTTTTTTGTTTACCTATTTTGTGATTTGTTTCTTTTATTTTTTTTTTACCTTTTCCTCTGCACAGACGCGTCGGTATTCAAAGTTCGAAGGCAACTAAAACTAAAAGCAGCAAATCTTTGCCGCTGACCGGCAAACAAAACAATCGCAGAGGGCGGAGGGCGGAAGAACGGCCAACCAGCAGAGAAAAAATCAGACCAGAGAAAAGTAAAAGGAAAATAATATTATCACTAAAGCGTTAAGTCGCGTTTTAACGACACATGTCGGTGTCGGGGGGAGGAGCCATAGCTTTTCCTCCCTTTGGCGATAAGATAGGCGGGAGAACAGGATAGTTGTATAACCTACAGTGATAAGATATCGATTGAAATATGGCCCTTTCATGCCAATATAATTTAGAAGGAGTCTAAGCTAGGATTATGAGATATAAGCTTAAAAAAGGTTTTATTATTTATTATTTTTTATACATAGATCACTTTGGCAACACCCACTGTGCCCTTCGAAGGCTTAGGCGCCACCTGTCTTTAAATCGGGGAACCTTATATATCTTAACTTATAAACCATCACTAGATGGCGTATATCAATGGTAACTATCGTTTAAAATTCAAAAATTATTTATTCAGAGCACCTTTATGATTCCCAACTGGAACTTCTTTCCCAAAATCCCCCGCTTTCAGCCGATTAATCCATGAGAAGTCGAGCACTTGCCAAACACGTAACTAGAAAACTTCGAAGGTCATTGACAAATTTGCAAAATGGCTCAAGAGAAGCCAGTTCTTGACATTGACCTCAACACCTGGCGGACCGATGATAGAACCATAAACAAACGCGGTAACTTGACCCAGTTAATCATAAAAGTAGAATTCGAACACAAACCGACTAAATTCATTCAAGAGCCAAGAGCCAAGCGTTAAGAGAGATGCGGTTTCGAGTGTAAACAAATCGGCCAGGCAGGCGCGGGTGGGCGGTTAGACAGAAATGCCAATCAAAGGTTAATCAATAAACTTGATTAACGGTTTATCGACTTGCAACTGCACTTACACACACACAAGGAGGCGAATTTTAAGAGGGTAGAGAGGGAAAACACGTGTCTTTCTTCTCCTATTGATTTTTACCAATTTCATAACTTGGCGAAATCCAGGACTCTTTGTTGTCTGCACACCCACGTGTAGTTGTTGTTGTTGATGGGCGAGATTTGTTGTGTTTTGTTGGCTATTTTATGGAATTTGTTGTTTCATGTTTTATGTCAGGATGGGAACCACAGAAAAAAAAAATAACAATAGCAACGAACGAATAGTATAGTATTGCCGCTGAGGGGTAGATGGGTTGATGGAGCAGATGAGACACCGAGAAAAAGAGAGTGACACTCACAAGATAGCCGAACAACAATTAACAATTTGGTAATTAACGGAATCAGAAACAGAAGCGAAAACAAAAACAAATTATTTGGTCGGGCAGTTTACACTCACACACAGGCACTCACATCTCTTCCAGACAACTTTAGTCGCGGTAACAGCGAAAACTTCAAGTTCACTCCTGGCTTCATTGACTTGCAATTTCAGGACTTGCAAGGACATAGACAACAACAATTTCATAGGGTGGAGAACATTTTTGGAAACATCGATGTCCGTTGCCAGCTATCGATATTTCGTACATCACTGGATAGAGATGGAAGCTTTTTGAATGTGAAACCGCCAGGGCTTTTAGTGATGGCACATCTATCGATTGAAGCGGTAAATTTAATTTGCAGAAAAAACTATTTTTAAATATCTGGAAAAAGATGTTTTTTTTTTTAAATCATAAAATAAAACCTTGGCAAAAATAAATTCAACTTTAAAACACAATTTAACTTCTTGCCTTTTTCCATCTTCCCAGCACAAGAGCAACAGCTGAGTGGCTTGAAATTGGCTTTTCCTGCGAATTTCTTTACCGATATCTTTAGGACAAGATCGTTGCTCCGCTTCTTTTTTATTCCCTCTCCTATTCCATTCCTATAACGGTGCGGATCAGTTGGATAACTGGCCGAATAATATTTATAGAAAAAAACATAGTGCAAGTGCTAGGCAAATAAATCATCCTCAGCCTTTTGTTTCGTTTTAAATTTATATTTTTTAATATTTTCGTTATTCTATTTTTTTTTACGCGAGCTTTGTGCGCATCAAATATAAATTGCGCATTTTTCTTACAATATTTGTGTGTTTCTTCCAACCATTGCTTTTGTAATAAAAAAAAAATAAAAAGTTATTGCGGTAAGTTTATTAAAATTTTGACTTTTCTACTATCTGCCGTTTGCACTTGTTCTTGGATTTGATCATCTGGGCGCCATTTTGAATCTCTAGGGTCTAGACGTTCTATTGCCATCTCCCTCTAACCTTGGCAGATTGCGACGCAAAAATTTCCAAGAACTTGAAAATTTTTACGTATTTCCAAGAAAAGAAGAGCCAAGGCGATTAGATGCTAGTCGGACAAAACAAAGTCCGAGAACAGAGTGCAACAAAGAGGTTCAAGGTTAACTTCTCGCGAGTATACCGATTGCATTTACCGTTGCTTCCGAAAAACAGTACAAGTGCTAGGTCTAATTGTACAGTGAAGCTTCCCTAAACGGAAACAGTTGTTTACTTCTATTCCTTCTATTCCAGGGAAGCTTTCATGGCCAAGATGATACAACTGCAGCGTCCCATAACCTCTGGCAGCCGGCAGGCGCCTGATCCCTACGATCAGTACCTGGAGAGTCGCGGGCTCTACCGGAAACACACGGCCCGGGATGCCTCCAGCTTGTTCCGGGTGATCGCCGAGCAGATGTACGACACCCAGTCGCTCCACTACGAGATTAGGCTGGAGTGCGTCCGCTTCATGACCCAAAAACGACGCATTTTCGAGAAGGTTCGTGGGATAGACTTTTTCCAGAAGTGGGATATGATGTTGTGGTTTCCGTATCCTCTTTTCAGCACATCCCCGGTGACTTTGACAGCTACATTCAGGACATGGCCAAGCCCAAGACGTACGGCACCATGACGGAATTGCGTGCCATGTGCTGCCTCTATAGGTAAATGTCACATCATATGGTGCATATGTGATCTGGAAGGATTAATCTCCCAATTTTCAGACGCAATGCGATCCTCTTCGAGCCCTACAACATGGGAACTGCTGTTATTTTTAAGCGTAGCTACCAGAACGACTTTCGTGTCTTCTACAACAACGAGAATCACTTTGACTCTGTCTACAAAGTGGATTACATAGAAACGGCGGCCATTTGTCAGTGTAGGTGGCAGTATAGTCTCTAATTTATGGATTTTTTGACTCTATGGCTTGTGGAATTGCAGCAATTACCTTCAAGCTGCTCTACCAAATGCTCTTCAAGCTGCCCGACGTCAACTTTGCGGTGGAGAGCATGTTGCATCCGCACACCTTTGCCTGGGACCCCTTCGACGTGGAGTTCGACCAGCAGGGCTACATGATCCGCATCAAGTGCTCCGATGGCCGCATCTTTGTCCTGGACCTGCCGGAGGTCACCAACTGCATCCTGGAGGACTTTGAGCTGTGCAATTTCCACAGCAGTCGCGGCATCCAGAGCCTTAACCGGAGGAACAGCAAGCGGGACTTGAAACAGTTGCAGGACCAGCCCCAGGACCAAGATGTGTCTGGAAATGTTGTGGAGGAGACCCAGGATCGCTTGCACATGTGCTCCAACAAGTTGGTGTCCTGTGTGCGACAATTGCTTGACGATGGTTGGTTATTTTAGGGACTTCTAGTCGCCATTTCCATTAAAATTGTATATTTTTCCAGGCATCACGCCTTTTCCTTACAAAGTGGCCAAGTCCTTGGACCCAAATATGTACCGGAATATTGAGTTCGACTGCTGGAATGACATCCGTAAGGAGGCCAAGCGCTACAATGCCTATTGCAATGACTACAACTTCAAGGTAAACTCGGAGGACACTTTCCAGTCTCTTCACACACGCATACACACGTTTCATGTCGATCCTTCGAGTGTCAACCAGCTGCATTTCCCCCCCACCCCTCACTCACACACACCACACACTCACTACACACCACACACACACTACACACTACACACTACACACTACACACTACACACTACACACTACACACTACACACTACACACTACACACTACACACTACACACTACACACCACACACACACACTACACACTACACACTACACACCACACACCACACACTACACACCACACACCTCACACTTTAAACGCTTTCACTTTTGTCTGATGTGGAACTTTCTTTTATCCCCGTATCCGTCTCGTTGCTTTGTGCTGTTTGTCTTCCAGGTGGGAGCCAAGTGCCGGGTTGAGTTGGAGCACGAACTGGAGATGTTGACGTGCCACATCCAAAAGATATCCCATGACAAGGCTTCTTGTCTCATCTTTTTGGAGAAGTTGGGCAAGATGATATTGGTACCACTTTGCATAATTGTGTTTTTAAACCGATGACTATATCTCTATACTCTAATATATTGCTTAAATTTCTACTGTCTGTCTGATATCGGAGTCTATATAATATATATAGGGCTTAAATATTTGTCTGATTTTTGATTTAAAAATAATAAGATTAAGATTGTTTAACTTTGTTTTGAACTTCTTATAGTTTTTAAATGTTTTTCGTAATCAAGTACTGGGATTAAATAGTTGAAACTCTTAACTTAAGGATTTTTACATTAAAATTTATAACTTTATTATAAAGAGACATATTTTTTAGTTACTAAGTCATAATAATAGAATCTATTATTATTATTCTTGCTATCTAATAAATATTTAAAGCTTCGGCTATCGAAGTGAGGCTTCTGATTAAGTTTTTATGAAATCTGTAAGCCATTATGTAAGGACTAATCAAGGACTCTCCGGCTGATCTAGGTCCCCTACGACTCCCTGCACCCGCTGCCGCCCGATGAGTTCCGCCCCTGGACGATGCCCTATCGGTATCAGCGGCCGATGAACCGCCTCCCCCAGCTGACCAAGTTCGGGAACAAGTCCGGACACCACACCAAGTTGGCCAAGTGGAAGAAGAACAAGGCGGTGTACGAGGAGGCCCAGTTCTATGAGCCCATTCAGTACCTGCCCGAGAACTACAACGATTCGCAACAAGAGGGGCAGAATAAGGTGGAGCAACCACCGGAGGCCCAGGAGCAGCAGCAGGATCAGGAGCAGGTCTCCCAGGCCAGGGAGCGGGAGAGGGAGGAAGCTCCCAAGATGCAGCCTCAGCAGGCTCAGAAGCAGGGCATCAAGGGATATAGGGCTTCTCGGCAGAGAAACAGTTCCGTGCCCAACCACAACAAGGATTCGATAGTTACTGTGGCTCTGCCGCCGGCAGCCCACTTCCTGGGCTTTACGCCCTCTCTGGTGGCCCGTCCCGGGGCCCAGACTTCTCCCCCCTGGCCCAACTCGCCTCTGGCCATGCCCGAGGACTTCCAGTACCCGCTGCCACCGCCTCCTCCGACCGCCGATGGGTGCGTCTACATGCCGATAGGTGGCTTCGCCCCACATCCCACAATGCCGGGACCGCATCCTCTGCTGCCGCTGCCCCCTATCACCACCCAGGCCAACATGGGTAAGCCCAGTCCATTTCCAGAGCTATTTTTCATAACTAATCTAATCCTCAAGCTGTAGCTGCTTCTGCTGTCGGCGTGGAGCCCAGACGCTCCATGCAGATGAACGGAGAAGACCTGCCCTCGGACGTCGGCACTTTGAGATACTTCTACAATATGGGCGTCGATATGCATCTGCGGATGACCCACCAGCCCACGCCGGAGGAAATGGCCGCTATTGGCTACAATTCGCAGCAGGGCACTCCGGAGAAGGTGGAGGATCACCTGGCGGCGGAAGCCACTCCGCCAGCAACACCGGATGCTGGAAATGGAGGCGCCACCGAGCCCCTATCCCTGGAGAAGAACAACTCCAAGCGCCACTCCCAACCACAAGCTGGGAAATATCGCGGCAAGCGTCCGGAGCAGTTGCAAGAGCTGAAGGACCCGATGGGGCAAGTCGCCCTGCTGCCCACGCCGACGCCCTCGCCGGGCACCAATGGCGGCCAGTTCAACTTCCTGACGCCGCCTCCACCACCGCCGCACCACCTGATGTCGCCGCCCAGGCTGCTCCAGCCGCCGCCCATATTCTACCACAAGGCGGGTCCGGGTGCTCCGCCCCAGATTCCGGGAGTGACGGGCTCCCCTCCTCAGATGCCACCAGGGCTGCCAGCCGGTCAGGTGAGTGGAATGTCTTATCCTCAACTATTTACATGTCTGAGCTGTAGGATCCTTTACAGAATCCCTATGCCTGGGGCCTTCCACCGCCGCCGCCGCCACCGCCGCCTTCGATGCTTCCTCATTTCGAGATCATGAACAACTTCACCATCGATTCCCAACAGCAACAGCAACAGCAGCAGCAGGTGCCCCAGGTGACACCTCAGAAGGCTGCCCCCCAGTTGCCAGCACTCCCAGCTCAATCCCCGCCAGCAGCCGCCTACGGAGGAGCTGCCGCCCGTCATCACTGAGAGCGAGGAGGGAGGTAACGCCGGAGGGACACACTATTCCCAGATGAAACGACCCAACGTGCATACATTACGAAATCGAAGAAACTACTTTTAAAACCTAATCATACTTTTAAATTGTAGTCCACTTTTAATGCACACACACACACACCACACCCAGTAACCCCCCAGCAACCCAGAAGACAGCACCCAGTAACCTTTCACTCTCGAAACACATTATGATCGATGATTGCATAACTTAACTCATATGTCAACTAATTTAATTGCCTTTTAAATTTGTTCGTCGGAGCTACTTAATGCGATTCTTTTTTTAAACATTCACTCTCTTAACAAACCACACACTCAACGCAAGTTATAACAAAAACTCAACCACCTATTTATATGATCTATTTAACTACCAAGCCCTACTTAGTAATCTCTCACTTGAACATATATAATCCCTAACTACCCCATGTTAAAAGTGTATCGAGAAAACAATTAACTAATCCAATAAACAGTAACGTATATCACAGACTATGGAAGTAACTGGAGATGAATGAGACTTAGAGAGGCAGTACTCTAATTAAAACTTAGTTGTTAAGGAATTATCTTGTTAAGCAGCTTGATTGCCTGATGAGAGTAAGCATCTGAACAGTTCTAAGAAAGCTCTATGATAGGTGGTACTTTTCAGAGAGAACTTTTAATTTACTTTATTTTAATATCAGTTTTATAACTCTACATATTAATAATTTTAAAAGAGGCAGTACTTTAGCCAATCTTTGTTATAAAAAAAGTATCATGTTTGGAGATCATCTGAGAAGTTCTAAGAAAGCTATATGATAGGTGGTACTTTTCAGAGAGAAGTACTTCTGAGCCCAGGATGGAAGTAACTTAACTTTTACTTTACTTTATTTTAATATCAGTTTTATAACTCTACATATTCATAATTTTAAAACAGGCAGTACTTTGACCAAACTTTGCTATAAAAGAAGTATCATGTTTGGAGATCATCTGAGAAGTTCTAAGAAAGCTATGTGATAGGTGGTACTTTTCAGAGAGAAGTACTCCTGAGCCCAGGATGGAAGTAACTTAACTTTTACTTTATTTTATTTTAATATCAGTTTTATAACTACATATTCATAATTTTAAAAGAGGCAGTACTTTGACCAAACTTTGCTATAAAAGAAGTATCATGTTTGGAGATCATCTGAGAAGTTCTAAGAAAGCTATATGATAGGTGGTACTTTTTAGTGAGAACTACTTGAGCCCATAATCCCAAGCCCACGATGCAACTAACTTAAGAATAACACATTTAACTTTTACTTTTAGAGTGGCAGTAATTTAATCAAAACTTAGTTTTAAAAGTCCTAAAACTTTTCTATTATTGTAAGAATTATCTTGTTTAGCACCTTCATTGCCTGATGCGAGCTCCCGTCTGGACTTCGTCTTTGGTAGGGCTGTTGAGGGAAAACTTCTATTGAAAGCTGTATGATAGGTGGTACTTTTCAGTGGGAATTACTTGAGCCACTCCGAAGCCCAGGATGGCGAACATTAGAAGCCACAAGAGGAGCCAGTCTGTGCTCGTTTTTCGGGTTAACCGATGCATTTCCGATGCAAAAACAAAAGCTACTTTGAACTTGTAACCGATACGTTTTTGTTGGCGGTTTAAATCTGTTTAGTTGGGTATTATTTGTCGAGTGCTCCCAATTTATTTCTGCTTACAGACTGAAAACGCTTCGCCAAAGTGTCGCATTTTTATGCTGAATTTTCAAACTCGCCGCCGAGTGCAAATGGGCGGCACTCGGCGACCTACATTCCCATTTTATTCGCCAGTCCACTGCCCATCCACAGATCTCTTATTATTTATTTTTAAATTACTAAATAAATATCACTGTAATAAGTGTTTCTAACTCTGGGCACGAGATGTGGTTGCCTTCAAAAATTGCGTGTATTGAAAAGGTCATCTCCGTATATCTCTAGGGGAAATAGATCTCTAGTTAGTATTACCTAGTATTACCTATTATAGTGCGTTCCTATAAGCTAGCTATGCTATGGTAGACATCTCTGGATCTCTAGAGTGGGTCAAGATCAGTGGAAATAACTATTTCTGGTTTCTAGCACCTATTATAACTTTTTTTTCAGAACCTAGATATGATTTTCATAATAGATATAGATACCTCTATGATAGATAGCTCTAGATCTGTAGAGTGGGTCAAGATCAGGGGAAATAACTATGTATTTCCGGTTTCTAGAAACTTCTGTAACCCATTTTTAGAAACTAGATATGATGGGATGGACCTCTAGATCTCTAGAGTGGGTCAAGATCAGTGGAAATACTGATTTATAGTTAGTTCTAGGTTTGCTCTAGTACTTGGTTCCATAATAGATATTAATAGATAGATATTATATGATAGATGTCTCTAGATCTCTAGAGTGGGACAAGATCTGCAGAAATAACGATGTATTTCTGGTTTCTAGAACCTATATAGATAGATCTCTAGAGGAGATATGATATGATAGACCTCTAGATCTCTGGAGGAGGTCAAGATCAGAGGAAATATTAATAGTTAGTCTACTACCTATAGTTAACCCATTTATAACACATCTATGGAACCTAGGTATGGTTGTTTTGATGGATATGATATGATAGATGTCTCTGGATCTCTAGAGGAGGTCAAAATCAGTAATATAGTTAGTTCTGGTTCGCATAACCTATTATAAGTCCTAAAATAATATAATTTGTAAACCATTTCTGGAACATGGACATGAATAATAAACATCTCTAGATCTCTGGAAGAAGCCAGGATCACTTAAAATAATAATCCCTAGTTACTATTACTACTATAACTCATTTTTAGACAATAAGATATGATTTTCACCAATCGAATGCTTGAATATTAATCAATAATACCTTAATTCTAAATTACAAATTATATATCCTCCCAAAAAGCAAAAACATTGTATTATTTTTAGACATTTTTTTGTCAAATTTTTTATTTGTTTGCAAAGAAACCTGAGATCCACGCCCCGCCAACCATGGATTGTGGGCGGGTGGTTTGTTTGGTGGGTGGATGTTGCGGCTGGGGGGCAGTGGTCTTGTCAGGCGATCAGGCTGTGTGGGAACACAAAGTAACTAAGTGGGAACCCGGACTGACAGTCGCTTCAGGTGGAATCTGGAACGGCAGCAGTCGCTGGGATCCTGCGATGCCTGCTCCCGCAAATCCTCAGAGGATTCGCTTAGTAGGAGGGCTGGGCATAACCTCCGGGTCCGGACGGGCCGGGTCCGTAGCTCTGGTGGCTAGGTCCGGCTCCATAGGGACCCTCGCGATCGCCAGCAATGCTAGCCAGGGCGGAGAGGCCCTGGTTGCCGTTCTGGAGCAGCTGGTAGCCGGCACTGGCGGCAGCGGAATCAGCTCCGGAGGCATAAGCGGGCAGAGCTGGTCCACCGTGCTGGTGTCCGGGTCCGGCACCATGTCCACCGTGTCCGTGACCGTGTCCACCGTGTCCGTGTCCGTGTCCGTGTCCACCATGACCGCCGGCTGGGCCACCGGAGTGAGGTCCCTGGCCGTATCCCTGCTTGTTCTCATTGACGAAGTACTTCTCTGCTGGGGGCTTCACCACGTTGACGAACACGGGCTCGACCTTGACGCGACGGGGGTGGTGCTTAACGTAGACCTTGCGGAGGACGATTGCTGGGGGCTTGTGGAGCACCACGGGGGCGGGCTTGACCACCAGTGGGGGATGGTTGACCAGCACCTTTGTGGGCGGGCGCTTGACAATGATGGGGGCGGGGCGGTGGATCAGGATCTCGCCCTTGTTCTGGGGATAGGTGATCGAGGAGGTGAGGGTGTTGCCCTTGGTGTTCACGGGCTTGTAGGGGATGTTCTGGTCGGAGCCGTAGCTGCTCTGGCCGGCCTGGGCCACACCAGCAGCATTAGCACCGCCCTCCAATCCACCAACACCGGCACCGACTCCGGCTCCGGGTCCACCGTACTCGCCACCGGCACCGCCAGCACCTCCGGCAGCAGCAGCCGCCGCCGAAGCGGCATCGGCTCCGCCATCAGATCCGCCATGGCCACCGGACACTGGTCCGCCGTAGCCCTGGTTACCGCCGTAGTTAGCGCTGGCACTCGCCTGGAAGAAGGCAAAGGAAATGGGTGAGTATCTCATTTTTTAAAGCAATTCCTCAGCTAATTGTTGCTCTTTTCCATTTCAGATTTCTGTCTCTTGGAAGTTTTTATGAAAAGTTTCGATTTTTGCGAAGCTCAAGACTTTAGTTTCATTTCAAAGTCTAATTTAGATCTTCTATCATTTAATAAAATTTTAAAAAATAATTTAAAAAAAAAGATATATATATAGTCTTCTGAGACTGGGGAGGAAATCAAAGGAGGGGCAACTCCATAAGCTATATAGAATATATACTTACGATCAGGCAGGCGGCCAACGCCCAAATGTAGCTCGATCTTGTCATCTTGTCCCAGTTGCAGTTCCAGTTGCTCTCCGGCCTCTGGTGCTCCCACTTGGAATGTCTTGGTACGTCTGGTGCCCTCCAATAGTGTCCGTAGTCTTTAAATATGCTCCGGCCAGCGTCTCCGGGTCCGGCTTCCAAGTACGTGACATTTGTCTAGATGGCCACAGCCAGCAGCTCCAAGTTGCCGGGTTTATGGGCTGCTGTTGTGTTGTTGGTTCGCTTGCTTTCCGCTCCACACTCTTAACCCACGCGATCCGACCCGAACATGGCCAAATGCTGATAGATCGCACGCATCGCATCGCAACCCCGGGCACATATCGCACGGCGTCTTCCACTTTACGTAGAATCCACCAAAATCCAGCACAATCGAGAGCTTTGAATCTCTGCTCGCATATCGAGGTCTATCCGAACGTCTTGGCCAGATTGCGATTCAACTCATGGCGAGAATCGGGCCGGAAAATAGTTCCGCATTGGCGGACAAGACGCAAGCCCCCGGCGAAGCGGAGAGCATATGGCGGAGTCTATTTTAAAGATTATTTTCACTGTTTGCACTTTAAAAACAATAATACATTTTACGATTTAAGAATAGATATTTTAATGTAAAGTTTTGATTAATAATCTTCAGGGATTTTCGATCTTTTCTCTCCCGGGAGAGATGTTCCTTTCTGATACAGGATATATAAGTCTTATACTAAGCACATCCTGAATGCTTAAAGTTTTAAAATATTTTTATGATATAGTTTATACTTAAGAGACTATTTTATATTTGTTGATTGTATCTAAAAGTTTCAGATATTCATAAAAAAAAATATAACCAAGTTTTGTTTTCCTTAAAAAATGCCTTTTAAAGAGGAGATTCAGGGCAAAGTAATCGGATATATTTTTTAGTAAACCTTACGAAGTTAAAAAATAATCCAATACTATGAAGTACACAAAAAGTGGGTTTTAAAAACATAAAATATCATGGAATAAATTATATATATATTTTATTAAAAATTTCAAGAAAATGATTCAAAAAGAAGTCCTTTTTCAGACCTTTCTTGTAAAAAATAAACACTTTATAATTTCTCCTGGTTCTTAAAGGCAACATAAAAAAATAATAAATTATTTAATTCAATAAATCACTAGATGTTTATTAAAACCCATATAACTTTAAAAAAACAATCGTGCTTGTTGGTAAACAAACAGTTCCAACGTGAAACAATTCCATTACAGATTGTAAACTTGCAGATAAAGTATCTTTCTCGAAAGGCAGTGTGTCACAGATGCATAAACTGTTAAACTTTGTTAAGAAACTGTAGTTTATGAAGGGCTTAACTATTTTTAAAATTATGTTGTGTGGGAGTCAATATTTAATGATGAATAATTTAGCCAAAATAATTATGGCCCATCACCTGCCTCTCTATTGTTTTCTGGCCAATTAATGTGGAAATTGGTAAGAGGTATGTGTAGTTTAAGAGGCAGAATCTATGCAGCTGGGCATTAAAATACATTTATACTTAAATTAAAAAAATTATTGCATTGTAAACGATTTTCGTTGTAAGCCAAGCATTTAGTTTTTGGCTTCATTTCTGCTGTTTAGGGTTTTTATTCCGGAGCTACAGCCCTTTTTACTTGCCCTCGGATCGGGTTTCAAGATTAAAAAGTAAGACTTAATATTATTATTTTAATATTATCACAAGTCTTTTATTTTTTAGATATATCTTTGAGAAGATATATCTATCTAATCTCCAAGAGATAAGATGAAGATACAACTTGGTTAGAAAAACATTTCCAAAATGAAATCTTCAAAAAGTATCAGGTATTGTTTTTATTTTAATTTTAATTTTAATTTTTGTTTTAAATAATAAACTATCATCCCATTAATAAAAAACCATTCCGTTTAAATTTTTAGTAATTCTTCTTTTCATTTTTTATTCACACTCAGCACTTGGCAAACAAAAAAGCAAAAAAAAAAAATAAAATAAATTAAATTAAACCGGACCGGAGTCGAATCCCAGTAGCGCGGCATCTAGGATCTGGGAAGGATGGAGTCCGCTCCCCGTAATCCCTGCAACCCACTTAGTAGTTGGGCTGACCGTAAGGGGCGGGACTGGCGTACAGAGGAGCCTCGTGGCCGGCGGAGTAGCCATCGGCGGAGGAGGCGGCTCCCGCAGCGGAGGCAGCTCCGGCGGATCCGTAGCTCTGGTGGGGCTGGCTGTAGACGGGGGCGACCACCGGGGCGAGGGGAGCCTCGATCTTCTTGCCGGGCTTGTACACCTTCACGTAGACGGGGTTGAGGCTCAGAGGAGTGGGCACCTTGTTGATCACCTCCTGCTGGTAGATGACCGAGGGCTTGATCTTGTAGATCACCGGGTTGCCACGCACCACGGTCGGGGGACCGCTGTTCACATGGGCTGGGGGTGCGCCCGGCTGGTGGACGATGATTGGGGGCAGGGGCTGGGTGGCGATCACCTGGTGGTTGTTGTGCCCAGATGGCACCAACAGGGAACGGAACAGGTGCTGGTCAACGAACTGGGGGGACACCACCTTGATCTTGCCCTGACGGATGTTGCTGGCCAGGTTGGTCTCGGCGAGGGACTCGGCAATATCTTCGGAGTTCTTCAGCTTCTGGTAGGTGGGATCGGCGTTGAGGGCCTGGAGTTGGGCCTGGACGCGTCCCAGCCGACGGGCCTCCTCGGGAGTTGGCTGGATCTCGGCCTGGGAGGCGATCTGGTTAGCAGCCGGCTGGTTTCCGCCAGTGGCCACATTCACGTACTCCTCCAGTCCGCCTTGGGGACCGCCGGGCAGGTACTGGCCGGGTCCACCGCCGCCACCACCGGGACCATAGTTGCCACTCACCAGCTAATCGGAGAATCTTGGTGTTAGTACTAGATGGCATTTGGGATGGGTGATGTGTATACTAACCGATGAGCCGGCGGCAATGGCCAAAATGCCAAACCAAAGACCGAGTTGCATGTTAACGTGTGGATCGTGGATCGTGGATCGTCTACTACTGCTCGATCTCTGGGCCCGGGCCCGGCTCTTTATAGTGCCTATAATCGCCAGCCGCCACGGCCGGCTACGTGATCCATTTCCATTTCCGATTTCTGGCCCGGAGTGCCTCAGTCTCGTCTGCTTTCCGTCGCAATCTTTTTGCTTTTCGCGGCTCGCCTTGGCTTGAATCATCTCCGCTTCTCTGGAAGATCGTTTGCAGATCGGATCTCGACAGATTCTCCAAAAAGTATCCAATTTTTTTTATCAAGTTTTTCGGGTTTGTAGTTTCCATCTCATTAGTTCTGAAACTCCACTATTAAGATTTTCATTAAATTATTTGATTAAAAGCTTAATCTCTTTTTTTTACAGATAAATATTTTATCTCAATCTGTTTATTTTGTGTAAGTATCTTGACACATATATCTTAAGAACTTAAGAGCTGAGATTATAACTAAGAGATTGCTTAGCTTTTTTTTAACCACATAAATAGTTTACAGAATGGGTTTGTTTTTAGTTCTTCTTCGACTTTTGTTTAAGTTTCTTTATTCAATTTTTAAAAACTTAAAAATCGGAGATCCTCTTACAGTTTCCATGGTGGGTGTACATCAGTGATACAATAATTAAATAATTAATTAAAAAATAATTATAAAATTTTCATACCATTTAAATATTATTTTTTATTTCATAAAAGATTTAAGATAAGAAAAGATAGGTTATAGATATGATAGCCTGAATATAGAATTATTTAAATAATTTTATTATAATTATTTAACAAAAGATATAAGATAAGATATAGATTTAGATATTTTAGACTAAATTTAGATTTATTAAAAAAATAATTATATTCTGAAGAACCAAAGTTCAAACCCCCTAAACAAAACCATTTATATATTTTTTTAATATTTATTTTTTTGTAATAATACCCCGTACTTCTTGTAAGTGTATGTTTTGTTGTGATGTTGTATGTGGCATGTTGCATGTTGCATGTTGTGATGTTGTGTCTTATGTGTCTTGTTGTGTGTGTTTCAGCCTCATGTATTATGTTGTTGTGTTTCTTATTCTTAGGAGCTTAAGACTACTTCAGAGACCCCTCTTGTAGAGGAGGTAGGTGAGATCCCTTGTGGGTCGACTGCCGTAGTCGTTGAAGGGCGACTTGAAGGGCAGCTGGCTGCCGAAGGACTCTCTCTCCTCGCCCGGCCCAGTGACTTCCCCGGCTGAGGAGGAGGAGGAGGAGGAGCGAACCGGCGAGGGATTCGATTGGGCGGCGTGCAACTGATCCTCGCTGGAGTTGATGATGTATCCCCCTTGAGGTGGTGGCTGGGCTTTTGGATATCTGATACTTCTGTGTGGTGGTTGTGGTTGGTACTGTTGTTGTGTGTTTGGAGTGTAATGTTGTTGTGTGTTGGGTGTGTATTGTTGTGCGTAATTGTATCGTTGTGGCTTGTGCTGCTGCCTCTGCCTCAGATACTGTTGCTTCGCAGCCACCGCCCGGTTGTCGAAACTCTGACTCTGTCCTCTGCCATAGCCCGGCTGGGCAGCTCCGGGTCTTTCCGCTCCCGGCAGGTACTCGTGGTGCACCTCCTCGTGGACTCCGTTCTGGGTCTGGTTGATCAGCCGATTGTACTCCTCGTTGGTGCCCCCCACCTGCAGGTGGATCGCATGCCGGAAATCGTCGCCCAAATGCTTCAGCCAGAAGCTCTCATCCACCTCCCCGGTGGTGTAGATTCGGGTCGTCTGGCCACTTTTGGGCTTGCCCACCACCGTCCCGGTGGACTCCAAGACGTCTATGACATCGTACTGCTCGTCGCCGGAGCTGGGCTTTCTGCCCGGAAGCGGTTCCACCCGGGCACCTTTCCGGTGATCCCCGTTGATGAGCCGATCGGTGGTTTGGTCAAGTATGGAAATGGGACTGGTGCTGCCTCCGAAGTCCTCCTCTTCGCCGGGTGTGGTGTCTCCAAGATTCTACGAGTTGCGGGTGCCATTAGTTATATAATCTTCTACAAGTCGTGTGGGCTCAACTCCTTACCTCACTCTGAGATCCGGCCAGAAGAGCAATGAAAAATGCCAATATGGACCACCTGCAGTTGGTGGCCATTTTGGGTCACTTTTTCGTTTCAACTGAAGCCCCAGCGGCCTATGGATTCCACTTAAATAGCCCCAGTCCCAAACAAGACATGCCTCGCTCTATTTTAGTTCCAAAAACGAGAAACGAAACGTACCGGGACGTGATCTCGAACCAGATATGTCATATGCCATTTAGATGTATCATCCACGAATCTCTGGCCATCTCGATGCGTCAGAATCTCCGGAGCTAGATAGAGGGAGAAGGCACTACCAGCAGAACGAGACGGACAATACAAAAAAGAAAGAGAGGGCCTGACGCCTCAGGGTCATTGAAGTTCTAGGTTTTTCTCAATGGGTTTCGGTTTAGTTTCATTTCTTGATTGATGTCCAGATGTTAGGAGCTCCATAATGGAACTTAAGAGCATATATGTAGTCTTAGTACTATAGATAGTTGCTAGACTTTTCCTATGGCCAGGTGACACCATTTTCACATTGGACTTGAAGCCATCAACTTGGGACACACCCATCCAAGAATACTATTTGGCTTTCGGGTCACGCAGAGTCTGGGCTTTTTTGCTGGAAACTTGCCCCCGTAGAGCTATCTACGGGTATCTTTCGGATTTTCAATGGTATGCGATCGCAAGAGTT
The DNA here is from genome assembly GCA_035047585.1 of Drosophila monieri. Classification (NCBI taxonomy): domain Eukaryota; kingdom Metazoa; phylum Arthropoda; class Insecta; order Diptera; family Drosophilidae; genus Drosophila; species Drosophila monieri. The sequence goes on along the minus strand of JAWNPJ010000061.1, from coordinate 2,788,110 downwards.
CACCACCTGAATGATCAGCTATTGTTTTGGTTCCAGAGCCACAGAGCCCGGGTAGTCATGGCTAAACGCATGAACTTCAGGCCATTGAAAGATCGTGATATATATTATACTAGGGGAATTTTTTATTCTCGTAATACAGTCTATAGAGTTGAGAAGTGGCTACAAGAGAGATATGAATGTATTTCAGATAGAATGAAGAAGTAGAAAACGCTTTAAAAACAATCTGAAGGCTTTCAAATTTTATTTATTTCTAATATCAGATAGTTAAATTATACTTATTCTTACTTGATCTTGATCACAGATATAGATGTACTTGATCACAGATAGTACTCTTACTTCCTACAATACTGTACTTAAACTACTAACTTCTAAATATAATCAATATAATATTTACTAAATATAGATATACTGTACTATTAAATTATAGTTATTCCTAATCACAGATAGTACTCTTATTTCTTATAATACTATCCCCATTGTGACCCAATGTTAGTAACTTATTTATTATTCCTATATTATAAATTATACTTATTCCTAATACTAACAGATAGTACTCTTATAATAGAGAACTCTATTATTATGTCCTATAACAATATAACCATTTAAATAATACTATACATATGTATTAGTATTATAGTATACGCAGATGGTTAAATTATACTCATTCTTGATCACAGATAGTACTCTTATTTCTCATAATTCTTATATACTATAATTTAAAATATATTGATTCCTAATAACAGATAAAATATAATTAATCTTGATCACAGATAGTAGTCTTATTTATAATAATACTATACTCATTACAAGTACTCATTCCCAAAAACAGATACTACTCTTATTTTTCATAATTCTTATACATTATTATTTAAATTATATTTATTCCCAATACTAACAGATAGTACTCTTATAATAGAGAACTCTATTATTATTTCTTATAATACTATAACCATTTAAACTGTATTTATTCCTAATAACAGATGGTACTCTTATTTCTTATAATCCTATACCCATTAAAAGTATACTTATTCTTAGTCACAGATAGTACTTATAATACTACCCATAATACTATCTTTTATAAAGTTTAAACAACTATTTGTGTTCTTAAAAATAATGCTTTGATTAATTGTCACATAATCACAGATATTTCTAATAATACTTATTACTTATTCTTAATAACAGATAATTCTCTTATTTCTTATAACAAAACACCCATTTAAACTATACTTATTCCTAGTCGCAGATAGTACTCTTATTTCTCATAATACTTATGTATTATACTATAAATTATACTTATTCCTAATCACAGGTAGTTAAATTATATTTATTCTCTTTCCCAGATAGTACTCTTACTTCTTATAATACTTATATATTATAATTTAAAATATGATACTTCCCAATAACAGATTGACAAATTATACTTAATCTTGATCACAGATAGTACTCGTATTTGAAATAATACTATACTCATTACAAGAACTCATTCCTAAAAACAGATACTACTCTTATTTTTCATAATTCTTATACATTATTATTTAAATTATATTATTCACAATACTAACAGATAGTACTCTTATAACAGAGAACTCTATTATTATTTCTTATAATCCTATACCCATTTAAATTATACTTTTTCTTAATCACAGATAGTACTCTTATTTATTAATCCTATATTATAAATTATTCTAATTCCTAATAGCAGATAGTACTCTTTTAATAAAGAACTCTATTATCATTTCTCTTAATACTAAACCCATTTAAATTATACTTAATCTTGATCATAGATAGTGATCTAATTTCTTATAATCCTATACCCATTGAAAGTATACTTATTCCTAATAACAGATAGTTCTTATACCCGTAATACTATCTTATCTAAAATTAATACAATTATTTGTGTTCTTAAAACTAAGACTTTCAATAATTGTACTTATTTTTTAGAACCATTTTTAATATTTAACCAATAACTCCCCTTTACAACCAACAAAGATCTTCCAATATCCAGCATACTTTTAGGAGCTATCTAAGCCCCATTGGTTTTAACTCCAATAATCACACAGAATCGACCATTTTGGATCAAGTTAACTTTATTAAAAGGGGTCAGTGGGGTCAGTGAGGTCGGCGGGCGGGCTGCGTCTTAAGCCGCCGACAAAAAGGGAAAACGTAAACAAAAATCGGCGGAATGGGTGGAAATAAAATATACATAATGTACATATATACAAGCGGAGCGGGGAGACCCACTGGCCTAGATTCTGGCCACGTCTTTGGGCCGAGCTCAGCAGATTCTTTTTGTTCTTCTGACCAGCTCAGCGGCGGTGGCGACGGTGGGCGGGGTGCTGGTGCTGGTGCTCTCCGATTCTTCAGTAGCTGTAGCTGCAACGAGAAGAAAGACGAAGGGCTGGTCAATAAAGAAACGCCGCAGATTTGTTTTCAATTATATTCTATTTCTTGCCGCTCTTCTCGCTTCCAACAAAGCAACTAATTCTACACAATAATAATGGCCCGGATTAGAAGAATCTGAGGAATTCTTCGCGCTCAGAACCAGGCTCTCAGGTAATCCGTGATGGGTGGAACGTTGTAGGTGTCGATGTTGTATCCGTTCTGGCTCTGGCTGTTGTAGCCGTAGGTCTTGGCCGGCCTGGTGGAGTAGTCCGCCCGGAGAGCGTGCTCCGGCTCCGGCGAGGCATCGAATCCCCAGCCGCCCAGCCGGCCGTCGATGAGCTTCCTCAGGAAGTCGGTGGTCTGCCGCTTCTGCACTGGCTCCGGATCCACCAGGGCACCCTCCGCCCCCTCGGCGCCGTACTGGTAGCCCGGATGGCTGTACACGATGCCGGAGATGATTCTGTCTAGCTGGGAGTCAGAAACATGCTCCACGGGGTAACCAGAGCCCAGACCCAGAACCGGAGCTCCATAGCCGCGCCGCGTAACCGACTCCAGATCTCCGGCAAACTGCAGGGGTGTGGAGCTGTGTTGCAGCGGATCCGGCACGGATGTGGTGGACAGCAGACTCCGCAACTGCGAGTCGTCCACGAACTTGTAGTCCTCGTGGTGGTAGCTCAGCGGGGAGGGTATCTGGAGGGGGTAATAGCTCAGGGCAGATCGCTTCGCGGGAATGGAGTTCACCGGCTCCGGGGTCTCTGTCTGTGCGGCCTCAGCCTGGTCCCTGGGCGTTGAGGCCTCCTCCGGTGGGGGTGCTGCGGACGTTATTGCCCCACAGCCCATATGGCACTGACCGGGCTTGAAGTCCGGACTCAGTGTTTCCGGCATAAACTGTATGATCTCCGGGGCCGTGAGATCTATCTGAGATCGTTCATGCTCCAGGAGATCGTACTCTCCCTTGATGTCCCGCTTACTCAAGCGCCGGCCCAAGCCCAGAAATCCGGCAGGGGTTTTCTTGGTTTTCCGCTTGGTGGGTGCGGATGCTTGAGGGGATTGAGCCACGGATTCCACTGGAATCAGTCCGAAGAGCTTCACCTTCTGGGGTTTCTGTTGCTGTTTCTGCTTCAGTTGCTGCTGGGCGGACAGGTCCTTGTGGTAGAGCTTGACGTAGCGCGGTGGTCGCTCCTGGAGCTGTTGCTGGCGCATCATTCGTCGGCGGAGGAGTGATCCTGGCTGGCGGAGATCCCTACGCCGGCGGATGGCGTTCGACGACCTGGCCGAAGGGGCTACGTACCTGGATTTCTGAGCGGAGCAGCTGGAGCATCCGCAGGTCTCCTTGTTCTTGGCCTGGCAATCTAAAAATCAAGAAAAGTATGAGATGAGGTTCTTCTTCTGTCCGCTGAAGAGAGGGTGAGACCCAAACTGGGAGTCTTCTTTTGATTTGTAAAGAGTTCTTGAATGAAATAAACATCGAAAGTACAAGAACTCTTTCAAAAAACCAACTTGTGTCCGCTTAGGAGAGGTTTTATCAAAAAAATGTCTCCCAGTTTGTCCGCTCAAGAGAGGATCGCCTCAAAAACACCTCATTTCGCTTAAAAAGCAAAGTAAAAGTCGACTTACCCGCCTTGTTGACTGTCACCCGATCCACCTTGGCATAGAGCTTGGCCGGATTGGTCTTGGGCGGAGCCGGAGTTCGCGGCTGTTCGACCGTAAAGTCAAAGCTATAGCTGATCTTGGCCTTGGTCTGGACGGGCTTCTCCACCCGATAGCCGTAGTCGTTGGCGGCGGACTTCTTGGCCTTGGGGGGATTGGGAACGTTGAGCTGGTAGCCCAGCTGGGTGGGGCAGGCACAGCTCTCGCCGGTGTAGACCACCTCGAGGGGCGCCGCCTGGAGCACAGCCATCATGCCGAGGCCCAAAAAAGCAATGAGGAGTCGCATCTTGCGTTCGGTGTTCTTCACGGTACTCAGCCCTGGTGGCTACTAGCCGCAGACTGCTCCGGACCATTCTTTATATCATCTGCCCCACATCCACAATCTCTCACGCAGCTCCGGCCCGGAGTTGAGTGTATACTTGACTTTGACTTTGGACAAGGTTTTTCTCTTCACATCTGGAGACGCCACCAGCGGTGCTTATTGTTATTGTTTTTGGTTTCGCTGACCTTTTCAAATATTTAGTTTGCGGCGGGTCGTGTTTTCTGTCAAAAGTCATGTTCCCGGCACTCGTGCGGCTGCTTAGCGTCTTCAGTGTCGCCTCAGTCTGAAGACAACTCGAACTCTTAAGATGGAACAGCTCTATGGGTTCTGAAACAGAGCAGTCTTAAGCTTAGTTCTTAAAACTATAGGGTTTTCTTACATCTTCCAAGTCCACTACTACTTAATTTATTGGATGATTAATTATTAAACTATCACCTTGCCTTGTCAAAGCGTAATGATGTCTAATTCTTTGGGTCAGCATTAAAATTAAAACTAAAAACGTGTCTGTCGAGAAAGTAAGCATTAAATAAGAAGCACTGTTTACACATTAAATGCCACTCGGAGACTTGACTTTGGAGAACACTGATGCCTAAGCTCAAAACACAAGACCTTCCCTATTGTATGCCTTCATAAATATATATTCGTTATGACTAACTTAGAGGTCCTTATCCTATATACATATTTACATCCCAAGAGGATCGAGATCAATATTGTTTAGTAGTAACTGCCTTCGGTTTCCAGGCGCTTCGAGTTCCTGTACGAGGTGATCTTGCCGGGCTTGAAGCCGCAGTCCACGGACACCTTGCCGGCCACCTTCCCGTAACTGTCGCCTGAGCCATTGTAGTCCTTGGAGGCGTAGCTGGAGCTGGAGCTGATCTTCTTGAACTTGGGATTCTTGAACTGCTCGGCAGAGTAGCCCAGTTGCTTGTAGGTCAGTTGGGGGGCAGCCTCCTCGTCCCCGGAGGACTGCTCCTCCTCCTCCTCCTCGGCGTACTCCTCCTCCTCCTGCTTGGCCACGTAGTTGCGCTTCTTCAGGGTGATCACCTCGCTCTTCAGCTTGAACAGATTCTCCTCGGGCACGTCCGAGAAGTAGACCTTCTTCTCACCGTCGACGGGCTTTTGGGCGAATCCGTAGGCCAGTTTGGCCTCCGGAACATTGATGGCTTTGCCAGCCTGGGCGGCCAGGCTCACACTGATGGGATCCGCCGCCGGACTGTCATCCTGGGTCTTTTCCGCCGCATAAGCGATTCTATAAGTGTTTTTTTTCAGTAATTGTTTTCAGTTGAGAGGAAAGTACCGGAGAATCTACTCACTTTCCGTACACTGATCCTGTGCTGGAGGATCCGGCGTAGCTGCTGTCGGACGACTGCTGGCAGGAGCAGGTGGGCTTGCAGGGGGTGGTCTGTTTCGGAGGAGAGCGATGAAGGTTTAAGCTTTCTGTTTGCAATAAGGTTGGTGTATTGTTTTCGCTTTTTTCGGATATCTCTTCTCAGGGAGTATCGAATGCGGCTTCTATCACCCGCACAACTCCGGGCTTAGAAGCACGTACGGGTAGATATGTATGCCGTCTATATATGTACGTATATATGGAGCTGATCTATGTGGTAGGCGAGTGGTGATGGTGACGCAAATGTTTATTTTTTGTGGCCTCTGATAAATGCTGGCCGATGCGGAAATTGTTACTGCAGCTGGAGGAGGGGATGACGATGGATGTGGAATGCCACTGGTTACTGCTGGTTGACACTGATTACAGTTAGTTGCTCTGGCTTAAATGAGGCTTAAACTATAGCTTATGTTTTAGTTAACAATGGTGCGCTGGCTTATGAATATTTTGTGCTTTTGAGATCACTGTCCGTGACTTAAATCCTACTGGGGCAGATGAAGTGCTATGGAATTAGTCATGGGCTGTCTAGAGGTTATAGCGAGGGTTCCCTGAGGCGCCACGCTTGTAGCAGTCGATGTGCTCCAGACGCTGCAATCGCTCCGCCAGACGCTGGGCCGCCTGGGTCTTGAACTCTATGGCGTTCTCGAGCCACCGGCGACCCAATAAGTTATTGAAGGCGTTCATGTACTGGAAGATCTCACGTACTTTTCCGCAGGTCTTCGGCAGCTGTGCCGGCTCGATCAGTTGCTTGCTGCACCAGCAGTTGTCGCCGATGGGGGAGAGGTTCACCTCGCTGGGCTCGTAGTAGCGCGGCTTCGGCCGGATGACGGTGGGTCCTTGACAGCTCTGGCAGTAGTCCGAGCCCTTTTCGGAGCACACACAGGCGGCCAATAGCTGGAAGAGTTGAGAAAACTGGGCTATAATGATGGCTATAAGACTACGGATGGCTCTGGATTAAAATCTATCTGATAGATGTCCATGATATGTACTTCCAGTTGTAACCAGATTTTTTTCTTACCACTTGTATGCTGTACATGGCCAGAAGCAGGCCGAGAATGAGTTTACAGCTTGCTGGCATCGTTCTAGGTTTCTTATCTCGCGGATTGCACTGCTCTGGTACTTTTCGGATACTTTGGATTTATTATTACTCTTATCGGTCGCGTGCTGTGCTCGTGGCTCGTTTCAATTTTGGACTGACAATGGAAGCCCTCATCTGCTTCTTATATATATCGGAGCCGGGGCATTGAGACGAAAGCTCTATTGCGCCCAGATCGTGGTGCATTAGGTCCAGCACCACTTACTCTCGATTTCTTTCGGTTTCGCGTTAAAAGAAACCGTCTTGCTCTTGAGATTCTTTGAGGGATTGGCGAGAGTTTCTAAGCGAGGCCGAGGGTCAGCTCAGGTTCAGGTGCAGGCTACCAAGTGGTACGTGCCTCCATCGGACTCCCAGATGGCCAGCAGGGGGCAGCACCCGCTGGCACCCAATGATAATTGTGGAATCAACCTCTGTAGACTCCGCTGATGCGATGCTGCCACTCGAGAATTCCACGAACTTTCCGCGATACGGGTCTCGAGAGTCAACAATGAATGTCAAGTCCGAACCTACACAGAGAGATTTTAATTGGAGCAGTTGATTAGGTGGTGCCATTCCCGATTTTCGAATTGGGTCAGCGTCATCTGGGGCGGTGGTGACCCGGCCCAGTCGGGAGCAGACTCCATAGAATCCAAATCAGGCCGTTAACCCAATTCCGGATTGTTTTTTTGCGAAATTTTTAATCAAAACAAAGCTCAGAGGGAATAGGCACAGCTCTGGATGAGTAGATCGAATAGTACTTCCTTTTCCAATCCATAATCCAAGGTATTGCAAGATCTGGAACACGTTCGCGAGAGATATCGGCTGAGCAATAAGATATCTCGAGTAGCTCCGGATGTTTCGTGGTTTTCCAATACGATTTCAGAGAATCCACACGTGTTCTGGCCACTAATCGATTGATTAGACCCTTGGGCGTAATCAGCTTTACAGATTCGTTATTATGTAATTGTAAGTGGACTGTTTCCAGTGACGAGTTGAATGACTGAAAAATCCGAAAGGTGATAACACTCATAGATTGTTCGTTTGGTTTTTGTGATTTTCGTCTAATTCCAAATGTTTTGATGTTTCAACTTTTCCACTTGCCACTTCCAAGTCTTGTTGCCAAGTCAGAGTACCTTCTCCCTAAGGTCGCATAGGTCAAGCCATGTGGTAAACATTTTCCAGATTCTCCCCAGAAGTGTCTAGTTTAAATTGCCAAAAAAAACAATTAGATTGGATGGCGGGGAAAACAATTATGGGCAATGGCACGGCAACAGACTCAGACAGATGATCCCGGACTTATCAGTGGACCGAGTTGTATAAAAGGCCCGGGCCGACATTCGCGGGAGCTCAGAGTGCCGGAAAACGTGTATTCTGAAACCCAACACATAGAGACCCATCAGAGTCCAGGTATATAGGCGTATATACTCGGTGAATCGGAAAAAGCTTATCATTCGCGAACCAGAGTCCAGTTGGTGAAGCCGGCCAAGAACCCGGAATCAGTACAGTCCTACAGCTCAAAGGGACAGCAAGTGCGCTTTCAAACAAGCTTCTGTTTAAACTTAAAACCTAAAAAAAAAAAAAAAAGACCAACCATCATGGCAGCAAAGAGAATGGATTTTAATAAGCGCACTTTCCTGGTGCTCAGCGGCACCTCGAATCCTCTGGGGCAGTCCTTGGCCTTGGAGTTCTGCAAGCGTCTGGGCACCGGCTCCCTGGCCCTCATCCTCGACGAGGATGACCAGAAACTGATGATGCTAAAGGAGTGCCTCCGGAACGAACTCAAATCGGAGACTGTCCAAGTCAAGACTGGGCAGCTCGACGAGAATCACTCGAACGGCTTCCTTCTGATGGAGCAGGCACTGGAGGCATCGAAGGACATGCGCTTCGAACGATCGATCGTCCTGCACAATGAGGGCGAGACCGCTACGGAGGTCCTCCTGGAGCCGCAGACCTCCCGGGAGTGGCAGCTGTACGTCCGGAAGCAACTGTACGGACCCGTGGCGTTGAGCCAGAAATGGCTGCACTCCAAGCACCTGGAGAACGTCGAGAAGCTGGCCGTGAATGTGACCTCGTCCTTGCTGGTGCGTCCGCTGATCTACGGCGGCCTGCTCTGCTCCTGCAAGCGGGCCAGGGACATGTACTTCCGGGCCATGGCCGCCGAGGAGGCCCGCTCCGGAGTGAGCGTTCTCAGCTTCTCCCCCGGCCTGATGGCCGGACATCTGACCCAGTGCGATGTAAACGGAAACGAGATCCGGGTGGAGGATGTAGTGGCCACCAAGAAGCTGCTCCAGCTGCCCCGCGTCCAGCCGGTGCAGGCCACCTTGAAGCTGCTGAACATCCTGGAGGAGATCTCCTTCGTGTCCGGCCATGATGTCGACTACTACGACACCTTCGTTTTATGAGTAGCATCCATGCGGTGGGCTGCGTCACTCCTGGACACGGTTCTGTTCTCGGTCGACGATTTGGACAATGTTTGTGACTTGATTGCCTCGGAAATGAATAAACTCTGGCTGCTGACCCTCATCCTGATCCTGCACGTGCTCGAAACCGAAAACGAAAAACCAACATTATTTTTTATTATTTTTTGGGAAAGGGGAATGGGTTTTATTTTCAGATTTTCAGGTTTTTTTTTCAATATTTTTATACCCTTGCAGAGGAGAAGTGAAGGAGACATCTCCGACCCTATAAAGTATATATATTCTTGATCAGGATCACCTCCTGAGTCGATATAAGCATGTCCGTCTGTCCGTCTGTCTGTCTGTTTCTACGCAAACTAGTCTCTCAGTTTTAAAGCTATCGACTTCAAACTTTGCACACATCCTTCTTTCCTTTGCAGGCAGTATATAAGTCGGAACGGCCGGGATCGGTCAACTATATCCTATAGCTGCCATATAACTGATTGATCGGAAATGCCATAACTTCGTTGTTAGAAGTTAGAAGGATGGGACTTGCTGTGGACTCCTCTTTTGGCAGACTATTTCGATCTGCCGAATTTCATAAGGATCGGCCGACTATATCCTATAGCTGCCATATAACTGATTGATCTCTGTTGTTTTTTAAGTTAGAAGGATGGGACTTGCTGTGGACTCCTCTTTTGGCAGACTATTTCGATCTGCCAAATTTCATAAGGATCGGCCGACTATATCCTATAGCTGCCATATGAATTTCCATTCTTGTTTTTTGTGTGATCTTGTTTGAGTTTTTTTTTGTTTAAAAAAAGAAAGTTTGGGTAGAAAAAGGAGATATTTTTAGAGAAATTGTCGGAGTATATCTCTATTAATTCATAAATTCTATTTAAGGATTATCAGTTGAGAATCCCCGCAACTTGTTTACTTTCCTATTTATGAGTCAGAGTACATATATTCCTAGACACTCGCTTATATTTTTAATGTTTGCGAAAATAATTAAATCCAATGACTTCCACAAAGGCTGGCGATAAGAATTGCTCTCCCCGGAAGGCATGTGTTTTCAAAGAAACATATATTCATGTCTATATGTCTATATAATATATATTTATTGACTTTCCCCCGATTCTCAATGACTGTTGCCGGGTTGGAAACCAAAGAGATCCGATCTCTTTGTGAATTAAATCGCCTCATTGGGAAAAGAGTGGTATGATTAATAAAATGATTCATTTTTGAATTAAATATTACGTGGAACATCAAGTGTACTAAGGGAGGTACTGTACAAGGAATACTATATGGATCCCAGATCCCTCTCTTACTAGTCTCGCTTACAAATCGTATTTCACTTTCGAAGCATACTTTTAGGTTCTCCCATTGGGACTAAATAATTAAAAGGGAAATCATTTTAAATAGAAAATAAAACCACCATGGGCGTCACTATATGACTTCTAGCCAAATATATATCTCTGCCTGTGATTATCCGATCCGAGCGGAATACCTTAACAGATTCGTGGATCAATTCTTCATTAATCTGCATCAAAATCTTATTCCAAAAAAAGGGGGTCGATTTTTTGATCATTTTTCCATGGAAACCCCCTCGAAAATTTGGGAAAGTGGAGTTGCTGGGTATTGGGCTACGGCGATGCCTATATCTTTCCCAGTTCTGTTTCGATCCTTGAGCGGAATACCTTAACAGATTCGTGGATCAATTCTTCATTAATCTGCATCAAAATCTTATTCCAAAAAAAGGGGGTAGATTTTTTGAACATTTTTCCATGGAAACCCCCTCGAAAATATGGGAAAGTGGAGTTGCTGGGTATATGGGCTACGGCGATGCCTATATCTTTCCCAGTTCTGATTCGATCCTTGAGCGGAATACCTTAAAAGATTTTTTAATATAATTCCCCATTAATCTCCATTAAAATCTGATCAAAAATAATTTAAAACATTTTTTTTAATTTTTCCATGGACCCTCTAGAAAATAGAGTTGCTGGCTATATGGACACTGGTAATGTCTATATCTTTGTCAATTCTGGTTCGATTATTGAACGAAATACCTTAATAGAATCGGGAATATATTCTCTATTAACATTTAGCAAAATCCCATTACAAAAATATTTTTTATATATTTTTTTAGAATTTTCCATGGGACCCTTTTGAAAATGTAGGACAGTAGAGTAGATGGATATTTGCTATGTCTGCTATGTCTATATCTTTGTCAGTTCTGATCCGATCCTTCAGTGGAATACTTTCAACAATTTGTGGTTAAATTCTCCATTAATCTGCATTAAAATCTAATCCCACAAAACTGTACACATTTTTTTTTAAATTATCCCATGGACCCTCTCGAAAATAGAGTGGCTGGGTATATGGGCACTGGTTATGTCTATATCTTTGTCCATTTGTATCCGATCCTCGGTCAGTTTTAATCCGATCCTTGACTAAAATACCTTAAAATATTTGTATTTAAATTCTTCGTTAAATTAAAATCATCAAAATTGCATCAAAATCTTATTCCAAAAAATTGTTCAAGAATTTTTAAAAATGTTTCCCTTGAGAATATGGGAAAGTGAAGTTGCAGAGTATATGAGTTCCGGCGATGTCTATATCTTCGAGATATATAGATATATAATTATCTCATCCATGAGAGGATGAGACTGTATCTCTTAACTATTTAAAAATATGATTAAAAAAATGTTATAGATTTTTTTTTGAAAATTTTCCATGGGAAGTGAAGTGAAGGCTATATCGATGTCTATATCTTTGTCAGTTCCGGCCCGATCCTTTAGCGGAATATCTTAACCGATTCATCGATAAATTGTCTATTAAATCCGCAAACTATATCACAAAGTGAACTATTTATTTTCAGTGTAAAACATTTTCAATAAAGCATGTAGATCATGTAGAGCTTCCGTTATCAGGGAAACTACATAATCCATTAACAATTATTTTTTACGATTTTAAAGCTTTGACATTGAAACAATGTTGCAGAACTTGGCAATCAGGTTGGAAAACGGTTGTTGTGCAAGTTTATGGTCAAAGCTTATTGGGAATCGCAATACAAAGTTGCAGAGCTTTTTGAAGAGACTGCAGAGGCAACTCTTCTGCTCCCCCCCAATCACTATGGCGACCTTGGCCTTGACTCTGATGTTGGCCCACAGTATTGGCCAACGGGTACTTGCACTTTTGCTGGCTTAATGGCGATGCGATTAATAAAACATTAGACAATTAATAAAACAGTCGTTTGGCAGGGACCGGCGATAACCTCTCCCCTTTCCAAGTCCCGCAAGCGGAGCTTTAAGCGAGAGAGAGAGAGAGGCCTTAGGAGAGAGACTTAGAGAGGGCCAGAGAGTAATTAAGAGACAGTGGCTTAGGATCTCAAGAGGGGGAGGCTTTCTTTTATTTTTTTATTAATATGATATAAATATTAAATATTTATTTTGTAGATAATCGAATAGGTCCCGCCTTAGTCCTTTTCGGTAGAAAGTGCCAATCAACCCCCTCTGTGGAACACTTCCCACCTCCGTCCCTGGTCAGAGGGAAAGGGGAGCTTTGGTCAGCTGTGAAAAAGCTGCCAAAACGAAGCAGGTAGAAAAGCGAGTTGGGAAAAAGAAACATATAGACAGCCAACTGTTGCTCGTCGAATAGAAAGTAATTGGGAGCACTTCTGAAACATGAATCTGAGCCAGCGGACTTACCTCATCGTCACCGGAGCATCCCGGGGCATAGGCAGGGAGTTCGCGCAGCAGCTATCCGGTCGCATCCAGCCGCAGGGATCCGTGGTGACGCTGCTGGGCCGGAATCTGCCGCTTCTGCAGGAGGCCAAGGAGCACATTCTGGCCAAAAGTCCACTGCTAACTGTGCACACGTACTCCCTGGAACTGGCCACCGCCAAGGAGGGTGACTTTGCCAAGATCTTGGAGGATTCCACCGGCAACGGGTCGTTCGAACGGGCCATAGTGATCCACAATGCCGGCACCGTCGGCGACACCTCGAAACGGGCCAAGGATATCGGAGATACGGGCCTCCTCCAGACCTACTTCCACACTAACGTCTTCTCCTGCATGTCCTTGAACACCCAATTCATGAAAGTCTTCCGAAATGTCCAGAAGCTGATCGTGAATCTGAGTACCCTGGCGGCGATAGCTCCCATCTCGTCGATGGGCTACTACTGCTCGGTGAAGGCGGCCCGCGAGATGTTCTTCCGAGTCCTGGCCCTGGAGGAGACCTCACCGGACACTCTCGTCCTCAACTACGCCCCGGGCATGATCGACACCCAGATGACCGTCCAGGTGCAGCAGGAGGCCCACGATCCCGCCATTGTGGCCATGTTCCGGGACCAGCGGGAGGCCAAGACCATGCTGACCGCCGCCCAGACCACCAAGCGCTTCATAGAAGTCCTCGAGGCGCAGAAGTTCAAGTCCGGCGACCACGTCGACTACAGGGACGAGGAGTATTAGGCTTTCGAGCATATTTATGCAATATTATTAAGCTCCTTCTGTGGTAAAAGGGTCCAAAAAGATTAAACTTTAGTCTTAATTGTTTTCATAAAAATAGAAATTTAATAATATTTACCCGTAATTGCCATTACTGGCGGCTGATAACGACTATTCTATGCTGGAGAGCACTTTCCATTCATGAGTTTCTTATCGCGACATTCACAAAATATCAAGATTAAGCCGAGAGCTGAGTTTCAAAATCACGTTCTTGATAGAAACCAACTTCTTAAAATTAATAAATAGTTACAAAAATAATAAAAAATTATACAGAAATCCCTTCATTACAAAATCATTTGCTTTTCTGATAAACATACTTTTTTTTTTAATATTCTTTAACTCATTTGGATTTGGATGTATTCTCGGAAAACTAAAAATGTTATCAACTGATTGTGCTAGAAGAAATCGGACGCTGCACTGCGTCTCTTGGTGGGAATCTTCAGCAGATCGTCCGTCAGTGTCGAGCCCGTATCGATGGGCGTGTTCTTGGACGGTGTGCTGATCTTCCCCAGCTGCTGTAGTGTTTGTCTCTGCAGCGGTGTGTTGCTTCTCGGGACAGCCGGCGAAACGCGTCGCCTCTTACATATAATCGGTGTCGGGGTGTACGACGTGACGGGCGTTGCTCGCAGGCCCAGCTTCCCGGTGGCCAATCTTTGGGCAGCTGGCGACATGCTGGCCAAACGCTCCATGCTGGAACGGATCAGGGGGGAACCGATGTTCTTGCGGGCCGTATCCAAGGCCATTTGCTTCTGGTTGCGCATCTTCTCGCTGACTTTCTCGGCCAGGGCCAGGGCGATGTTTTCGCGGCGCGAGTTCTCGTTTATCCGGAACGAGGGTCCCTGGGTGGGCCGCATAGGTGTGTCCCCGCCATCAAGACGGAACGGAGTGCCGTCTATCTCGCCCCAGGTCATGATCGGGGAGAAGGCTTCTCCAGGACGGGGTGAGGGTGAGCGCAGGAGATCGAAGCCCCTGATTCTGGGTGTGGCCGTGCCCTCTATTGGCCCGCCAGCAGGGTTATCCTCAGCTCTCTTGTTCTCCACTCCCTCGCAGTGCTGAGCCTCGTCCGGCAAACGAGTGGCCTTGTGGTGGATGCTCTGTCTTCGTTCTGCCGCCTGGACGCGTTCCTCCTCCGTGTATTCAACACCATCAGGTACGTACATGATGGAATTCATGTTGGTGTACTTCCACGTCTCGATCTTCCTTAGCGGATCAGCGCCCTCGAACTGTTTCTCGATGCTGGGCAGCGTCAGGGCTCGCTGCAGTTGCTCCGCCGACATCTTCTCGTGATTAAAGAGTACAGAATACTTCTGCCGGAGCTTGGCCTCCGCCGTCTCAATAATTTCCTGGAAACTATTATTATCCTCGCTGGTGTAGTTCTGCAGAAAGGCGTCCAGAGACATCTTGGAGGCGATAGCATTCGAGCCACCTTCAGTGGCACTTTTCTCGGACGGGGAGGGGGAGTTGGGTCTGCTTGGTTCCCGGGAGGGAGGCAGTGGCGTGTTGCTGCCATTGTTACTTACGGGTGTCTCAAAAGTGGCGGGTGACATGGCTTTAAAAGAGTAGAAGAAATTTAGTATCTCAGCGTGATCTATCAAGTAAGACCGCCCATACACACCATTGTTCCTTTGGTTTCTCAACCTCCTGGCACTGCCCATGCCGGGAATCCTGCCCAGACTGTAGCGCTCTCGTATCTCCGACATTTGGACAAAATCCCTGCGGGACTCGGCATCCAGGTAGTCGTTCTGGGCCCGCAACTTTTCCAAATCCGGAAAGAAGTCGCGCTGTATGATTTTCGACATCTCCTCAATGTACTTTTCCTCGGTAAGGATCTTGGGTTTGTTTTTGCGACGCACCAGCTCCGTGGGTTTCTTGAATTCCGCCAGCGCCGTGTTCTGGGCTCGGGCCATCTCCATGGCTAGGCTGCCAGGTGTTCCGGGAGTTCCCGGTGTGGCTGGCGTCCTGGGAGTCTCGGACATGGCGTTGAACACACTTTTTTTAACAATAACAGCGTCTTGGTGTATCTTTGGGATGTTGAGATAACAATTTGCTTGAAGTATCGGTACTTGTATGTTATCGGTGTTGGCCACACTCTTTTTCCGCGAACCGGGTAATAGAGATGTGACATTTGACGTCTGGCAACGCTGTTTCGATATCGATAGAACTATCGTATAAGCCGATTTGGCGCCTCTTTTATCTTCAAATGATTACGCATTTTATTGAAATTAAATCATTTTGATTATATAGACTGCTTAGTATAAATCAAGTATATAGCTTAAAATTCTAGCTATTATAACAGAAATAACATATGTGAAATATGTTTTTAGCTTAGCGAACTGTTTATTTTTCCTGAATATCGTTTGTTTACTCATTAAATTACATGCCAGAGGAACACAGCGGTACACTCTCAAAGTGTATACAACTTTTTAGTGTTTTATTTACTTATTGAATCACGTTTTCAAAGCTTTCGCGTCGATAGAGTCTCGGCTTGCTTCCCTTTATCTCCCGAGCGTTCATTTGTAACTATATATACAGTACGAGTCTTCTGTCGTATCGCAAAGCTCGGGTAACTCTAAAACTGTTGATAAAGACACTTCCGTTGGCGCATTGGTGGAACTGGTAATCATCAGTTGTACTTCAGCGACCACCGCGTTCGTAACCGCGATCTCCTCCGAAAAAGCCGATCCAGTGCTCTAGTGAATAGCTATCTTCTAACTAAATATACCCAACATGAAGTACTACCTGTTACTCATTGCTGCCGTGTCATTTCTGACCTACATCAGTTGCGGTAAATCTGATCAGTCCCCACTCTCGATTAAATCCCATCTTTTTTTGTTTTTTCTGGTTGGTTCAATAATTAAAAGTGACTTATGTAAGCTCCGATACGCAAAGGTCCAATAAGTTGATTATTTCATATACCGGCCGGCGCCGTATCTAATCTCTGACCAAAAGTTCTATCCTTGGGCATAAAGTATAAAGAAAACATAGCCTAACTTTTGCCCCAAAGTGTGGCGATGAGTAATGTCGTCTACATGTTCCAGTTCCAGTATTTTTTTTTTGTGCAACTTGCAAACACATTGAATGCAATTGTGAAATTCCAGCTAAGATATGCTAAGACCCAGAAACATCTGTCTTCTATATACTACTACACCTTCCCATGAATCATGAAGTCCACCATGGACGATCTAGTTTCGAAATAAATTGGAATTCAAAGATGCGATTTGGAGGGTCACCTCATTTTTTTTTGTCGTAAATTTACTCAACTTATCGAGGGCATAAATATAGTGCTTTTGTTGACTCATGTTGGGGGCTTATGTACACCCATCGGCGATAAGAATCGATTAGGGGAACTGAGATAACACAGAGCCAACAACAGGTGGAGGTGGAGTGTGTGGGTGGGGCTCAGGGGGATGAATAGAGGTCTAGCTTGGCTTTAAACATAATCTGATCTGGCTACGCCGTGACTCGCTCATTTCGCAGATGGATGCATCCAGTGCAACTCGAAGACCAACGTACGCTGTGCCACCGATCCCCTCTCGATCCTGAACAGGAACTGCTCGGACGGTACCTCCAACTGCTACGCCCGTGTCCTTGGTAAGTGTGATGGCTGAAGAGCGTTAAGCAAGAGTCTCCTCCAATCCACTCCCCGCTTAGATGGATACACGATTCGGGGTTGTGCCGGCGACCTGAACAACGCCACACGCGCCTCCTGCAACAACGAGCTGGAGTGCATGCTCTGCACGTATGGGGACGGGTGCAACCGGAACGTCTTCCCCCAGACCCGGACGCAGTGCCTCCAGTGCTCCGGCAACTCAACCTCCTCCGCCTGCGCCGTCGAGACGTACAGCGTGCCCACCATTTGCCCCATCTACAAGTTCGGCGATCGCTGCTACATCCGCAACAGCAACCGCACCGTCGACGGCTCCTTCCAGCGCGGCTGCCTGACCACCGCCCAGAACAGCAAGCAGTGCGTCAAGGATGGCAACTGCTTCCTCTGCGACGGCCGTGGCTGCAACTTCCTCAGCGCCAACGACACCCAGATCCCCCTCGCCCGCGACTCTGGCGTCCAGGTGGCCCTCTCCATGTCCGTCCTGGTCGGAGCTCTGCTCGCCGCCTGGCGGTTCTAGACACCCCCCGGCCCACCATCCTCGGCGGCTGCTCCATTAAATTCCTTCTTTTTTTTTTAACAACTCTGCTTTTAATTTGCTTTCACTTTGAACAAAAATAAAGATCAAATTAAAAAGAAAACTGATTTATCTTCCATCTACAACGATATGTGGAGGATCTATATCGATTCTATGGATCCTCCATCCTCCTATGGATCCTAAAATAGAAATAGTATCGAACCTATTGATCGAACACTTTGTTTTCTTTGGGATTTTTACGAGCTGCCAACGGGCGGGCGGCACTTGACGGCCCCGATCTGCAGTTGACATCCCGGCACACCCCCATCCCCATGTCTCTGGGACACATAGTTCGAGACCCAGAACCAGAACCAGAACCGGAAGCTCTCTCCGCCAATGAGGGGGGAGCATAAATGTGTCGACGCCTCCCCAATGTCTGTCAATGGCTCTCGTTCTCTCTTCCGGGCCTATAGTTGGGATACAGAATATAGAAATGGGATATATGTGGCGAAGAATTCTTCATCTTTATTCGATTGAAGGTAACGATCGGAAGGAACCACCGCTTGGCGCAGTCGTTGCCCGTTTGGATTTAATTGGAAATGTGGTGGGGATCACAAAACGGCGGCTGCAGGACTGCAAATGGTTGGCAACTCAAGGATAACGCAAGGACGAGACCTCTACTTCTTCTTACGGTACTTCTTGTTCTTCTTCTTGAGAGAGGACGACATGGGTGGGTCGACAGCCTCCGCCGATGGCTTCTCGCCCGGTGTCGCCGGCTTAACCCCCTCCAGTCCCTCCCCGTCTAGCAAGGGCAAAGCTGCCGAGGACTTCGGCTCGAGATCGACATCCTCGGAGGCCAGCTCCTTTCCACCATCCTCCAGTTCGTCCAGTGTCTTCTTCTCCTCCTGGCCCTTGGGACGCCGATAGGCGGCAAGGAACTCCAGTTCGTCGGAGGACAGGGAGGTTAGCTCCTCCAGCTCCTCCTCGTCAATCTCCTGCAGCTTGCTGCTGGAACGAGTGGCCAGTGGCAGCGAGAACTTGGCAGATCCGCTGCATGATGGATTCGGGACGTCGCCGCCCAGCGACCGGGCGCCCAGGAAGCTGCCGGAAGCCTTCACAATGCCACCGGTCTTCACCATCTGGTCGTAGCTCTCGGTCATGCTGCCGCCAGCGCCGCGCTGCTTCTGCTCCAGCTTGTCCAGGTCGCCCTCCTTCTCGCGGAACTGTTTCGGGCTGAAGACCAGCGGCTGCCAGAACAGCTCCAAGGTCGACATCCGCTTCACGCCTACGTCCTCGAGGACGCTCTGGTTGGGCAGGATGCGCCCCTTGTACGCCAGCCGGCTGAAGCCCATCGGCACCGACAGGTTGCGTCCGATCCGGGCCTTCAGATTGCCGACCGTCCCGAACCGGTCCACCTCGTAGATGTTCTTTCGTCCGTCACGGGTCACGACGAGAATCTGCATCTTTCGCATTTTAGGATTGCTGCTGCCTTTCGCTGCCGACTGATTCCTTGGATAATTACTCCGCTTCTGTAGCTCAGCTCTCTCTTGCTTTCGATCTAGTCTTGGTGCTAGCTAGTCGTGGTCTGGGCCTCTGTTCCAGTCCTGGTTGGGCAGTCTATGTGTCTGGGTTGTGAGGTCCGATCAAGGGAAAATTTCTATGATAACTCCAAAGCTAGTCCGGAAACTCCCCATTGAACTGGGACGAGAAAAGCAAGGCACATTGGGTTCCTCAACAAATATTTTCCAAGCCAGGAGCTGCTGGGTTTCAAAAATTCGACTTGTAGCTAAGGTAGAGACTTGAAAGAAAGTAGGCATTACATATCGGAGTTAGTTAATCGGAACTTGCTTTTTAATTCAATTTATGGAATTAAATAAGCAAAAGTATATAGTTATTTTAAGAGTTATGGGAAGACACCGCTCAAGTACCGGGTATAGATACTGCCAATAACTGGCTTTTTAAGTGAAATAATAAGTATATTTCTTTCTAAAAATGATTAGATTATTATTAATTTAAATATGATTAAATTATTATTATTATTAAAGTGGAAAAAATAGATTTATTTGGAGAACTATAAACAGGCAACTCTTAAAAGAAATTAGTTCTCAATGAGCTGGATATAAATACTTGCTTAAAAAAAAATTAATTGTAAAATAATTAATAAAAGAAGAAACATTTATACTTATTTATAAATTATGGAGAGAGAGTTATGGATTATAATCGTTGTACTTGTCTCAAGTACCGGGTATAGTTAGTCCACATATTTTTATTTAATCATAAATAAATTGAAATAAGAGAGCAAAGCATCTTTCTTTCTAAGAATTATGAAATGGATTGATTTGTGGAGCGAAGTTGGAAAATTTATAAGTAGGGCCACTAGTCGCTATTGCTCTGCCTTCCCAGTTATCTTTTAGTTTTAACTATAAGCTAGCTTAATATAAATAAATAAATAAATATAAGTAGGGAAGTATAATTGAACAAATCACACCACAACTGCCCTTTAAGGTAGGCAACTTTCTTAAGAAATAAGCTTAGAATAGGCTCAAGTACTGGGTATACTTGCTTATTAATAAAAATAAAAAACAAGAAACTCTATATTTATTTAAGAAGTATGGAATATAAGCATTGCCCTTTAAAGTGGCCACCAAACAATGTTCATTTTAAAGGGTTAACCCTCAAGTACCGGGTATAGTTACTCCAAATAACTTTCTTTTATGTTAAATTATGCATATTTCTTTGTAAGAATTATGGAATGGATTGATTTATGAAAGTATACCCGCCCTTTAGAGTAGTCAACTTTTTTAAGAGATAAGCTCAGAATAGGCTCAAGTACCGGATATACTTGCTTTTTAATCAAAATAATTAAAATAAACAAGAATGGAAAGCTAACTTCGGCCGGAGCCGAAGTTGATATACCCTTGCAGATATGTGGCAGCTTATATTATTAGATATATATCGGATCTTATATAGTCGGCCGATCCTTATTAAACTCGGCAGATCAAATTAGTTTGCCGAAAGTAGAATCCATACAAAGTTCCAGTCTTCTAACTTAAAAAACAACAGAGATATGGCATTTCCGATCAATCAGTTATATGGCAGCTATAGGATATAGTTGACTGATCCCGGCCGTTCCGACTTATATACTGCCTGCAAAGGAAAGAAGGATGTGTGCAAAGTTTGAAGTCGATAGCTTTAAAACTGAGAGACTAGTTTGCGTAGAAACAGACAGACAGACGGACAGACGGACAGACGGACATGCTTATATCGACTCAGGAGGTGATCCTGATCAAGAATATATATACTTTATAGGGTCGGAGATGTCTCCTTCACTGCGTTGCACACTTTTGACCAAAATTATAATACCCTCTGCAAGGGTATAAAAAAGGAAAAATTTATTTTTATTTAAGAAGTATAGAATATAGTTATTTCCCTTTAAAGTTAGCACTAATAAATGTTCATTTTAAAGGGTTAACCCTCAAGTACCGGGTATAGTTACTCCTAATAACTTGCTGTCGAATAAATTTTAGTGAAATAAAAAAGAAAAAAATTCCTCTAAAAAGTAAAAGTAATTTTTTTGAAGAAGCCCAAGTACCGGGTATAGATACTTGCTTTTAGATCTTGCTGTTTAGATGGTTTAGTTGAAATATAAAAAAGCAAAGCACATTTCGTTGTGAATATTGTTTGGACTGTTTTGAAAATGGAGTTTGGATAGAAAATAAATATATTTGTAAAAGAGTTTTACGTAAAAAAGGTAGAACTAAATCTCTGCCCTTTAAAGAAGGCAATAAAAAAGTATTTTTTTTTTTAAGAAAAAGCTCAAATACCGGGTTTACTTATTTTTAATTGCAATTAATTAAAGTCTCTTGTAGAAATAAGTATCTTCCACCACCCAGAGACCCAAAGATTACTCATATTTGATAAACCTTGAATTAATTATCGATCTAAAAGTTCGAATCGATTAATGATCGAGGAAATAAAAATGTAGCTATCAGTTTTGAATTGAAATCGTTCCACCTAAGGCACTTCCATTTAATTCCAAACTGTTTACACTTAAACAAATCATTAGACAATAATGGCATTGGCAATGCCATAACAATTTCTCAAATTTATGAATTATTTATCGAGTTGATCAGAAAACCCCTCGAAAAAAAAAGGAATATGGCTGAAGAATTCGAGAAAGAAACCACTTAACTCGAAATAATTGTAAACAGAGCGGAATCGAGGGAAAAATTAAGGAAAAACAAGACAACAATGGCAAGAAGAAAATGCGTTCCATAAATGGATAAATCCTGGGCGCAACTGGATGCTGAGATTTATGGATGGGAGGAGCTGGATAAACAAATCCCTGGAAGGTGGAAGGTGGAAGCCCCTGCCGTACCAGGTAGCGCTAATTGAATGCCTGTGGCTGATGAAAAGCAGATTCCCCCTTTCTGGAGGGTAGGGGGGTGGTCCAAGATCACTTTGATCGGTTCGGGATTTTGGGTCTCCGATCTCCGATCTCCTGTCTGCCGATCTCGATCCACCTAGGGCTGGGTCCCCAGGGGTCTAATGGCAAACAGACGCCATTTTTATGGAGCTCCCACCTTGGCCGTCTCACTCGCCCAAAGCTCTGTCTCATTTCCCCCAAATACACTGTGAGAAAAAAGCCAACAAAACAATACAAATTAAAGAAATGAAAAAAAATTTAAACTTTTAAGGTGATCATTAAATTAAAAGTAAACTATTAATATTTTTTAGCCACTCTTTTCTCTCAGTGCCCCTCCACACTCTCTTAATATTCCGTTTCTCCTCTTTACGGTTTATTTAGTGTCGAGGTTATGGCGCAATTTGTATTTATGTGGCAGCCCCACCCCCCCATCACCTCACCACTGCAGCCAAAAAAAGGAAAGCACTGGCCATGTGGCGGCAGTCCAATTAAAAGCCTCTTCCCAATGAGCTCTATGACTCAGCTGAGCCACCCACTCGCCGGGCCACGCCCCCAGCCCCACGCCCATTTCGAGGGAAATGTAAACAAAGGCCAGATGGGGATCACCCACCACCCACTCTCCAGTCTCCAGTTGAGAGAATTCCTTTTAGGAAATTTTTATTAAATTTTCGTAGAGGCCACGCCTTCTTAAAGAGAAGGTTCTCTCGGAAAGAGGAATAAAAAATAAAAATAATAGAAAAGTTAAAAAAAAAAGTTAGAGTCTGAGATCGAACTCTTAGTAACTAAAGTTGAGGATTTTTTTAATGACTTTCTTTTACAAAAATGATATTTTAGTTTCTATAAAAATGTCCTATTCTTTATATATAATATTTTAGACCTTCTTATATCCATCTATTATAGATCGTAGTATTATCCTTAATCCTAGTATTATCTTAAGTCTAAATAAAACATTTTTATTTCAAGTAGTTTCCGAGTTTTCCTTTTGAAACCAAAGCAATCCTCACTGTAGTCACTGTTTTAAGCCAAACACTTCCCAGATACCCTACTTTGTAGGAGAAAACTAACATATCTTTTAACATAAAACTCAAAAAAATATATTCCTTTGAATTATGAAAGTAATGCCTATGTTTCTATTTAAATTTATTAATAAAATAACCTTAAAGAGCCCTGTTCACCTCCCCGTAGTGGAAACAGATGTCGGCTAAGCCCAACTACGGATCTCAGTGCTTAGGGAGACGCCTTAGTCCTACGGCGATTGGTGGACCGATCGGCACTCGAACAGAGTCTAATTTTGGATGCTGCTGGCGGCGATTGGCGGACGGATGTGGTCTGGGGGGATATATACAGACATATATCTGTATATAGAACGATATGGAGAGTAGAGGGATCGGTGGGTGTGAAAGAAAGAAGATGCTGAAGAGGCCCGGCCCGTCCCGGCACGGCACGGCCTGATCCGTCCCGGACGGCATCTCATTCTCATTCGGCGGACAAACGCGTGACGGAACGGATGTGTGCATTTGCATTCGGATCGGGCTGAGAAGAGTGTTTAGATTTCTTGATTCTTGAAATATATTCGTGAAGAAATCAGTTCGCACTTGGCCGGAAGAAGGTGGCAATTGAGACAACTCAACGCCTTCGCCGAAGCGAGGAAATTTCTGCCAAAAACCAGAGAAAAAAACACCTAAAAATTACAAATAAAAAAAGGCAAGCAGCGATCGAAGGAAAACAAATAAAAGAAGTTCAAGTCAATCAATCGATCAGCCAAAAATTCGCCATTCAACACGATCGGGCCATAAAACTAAAGAAAAAAACAGACAATCGAGCAAAATGCTAGGAAGGAATTCATTTTTTCTTCCCATTTCCCATTTAAATTAAAATCTCGACACTGACTGACACGCGCGAAAGGTTCTGTCGATTTTTCAACACTTTCCTGCTCCCCTTCGTTGTATATTTTTTTGCAGTGTCTGTGCGGTAGTGTGTGTGTGTGCTGTGCGTGTGTGTGTGAGGGCAATAATCAAATTTGACAACTGCGCGAATAACGTTCGAGATCAAAACATCCCGCCCCAAAACAAATCAAAATAAATGGGCCAAGAATTCAGTGCGATTCGAATTATTATTTTTTTCCTGTGACCTGCCAATAAATAGATATAGAGTACCAGGCCAGTGGTTTCTACTGCATATTGTTCGGATATCAGATTGATATTGCAACGCGTTCCACGATGACGCACCTGATGGGCCCCACGGAGTGCGCCAGCGCCATGATGGGCTCCTCGATGCAGTTCCACGACAACGGCCTGGGCCTGAACCTCACCGACTACACCAGCTGCTACACCAACGACTACTGGACCACGCCCTACCTGACCGGAGGACTCAGTCCCATGAAACAGATTGAAGGTGAGACTGGAAAGCTTTCCTCAGTTTCCCTAAGGAATCCCCAAGGAACTAATTCTTTTTAGAAAACCTCAAAAAATCATACTATTTTTATAGTTTTTAGGCCCAAACTAGACTCATTCTAACTTTTTAGTCTTGGAATAACTTCCAAGATTCCTCCAGTACTCCTTTACTATCCTTTCTAGTTAAAGTTCCACCAAGATCTCGAATATCTTTCACCTTAATTGGTAAACAAACTAAAAACCATTTGAAACAAATAGTATACAGTTCACTAGAAAATGTCACAAATCGAGAAAATCGAATCATTTGTTTGGAAAAAACTAGACTGGAGTCTAGGCACGGGTCGACTGGAATCCGCTTCCGATACAGTAATTACCAAAATACACGGACCATGGACTGAAAAACTGAATAACAGAGAGACGCGAACCGAAACCAGAGCAATTAGCTCCGAATTCCCGGCTCCGAGACTCTCAAGTGGCATTTTTCCGCCGCTTTTTCCCCGTTGTTGTTGTTTGATGTTGTGGTGTGACAGAAAAACGATTTGTTGTGCCAAACGTTAATTGATTTTAGAATTCATTCGTGAAGCAGAAGCATCCGAAAATCCAAATAAAAAACATACGAAAACGGCTTCTTTTTTTTTAGGAAGATCTCGACTGAAAGATACTTGGTAGTTTTTAAACGGGGACTTGTAGGATAAAGGTTTATACTTTTTGACTTGTTCTTTGTAAAAAGTATGAAGCATTTAAACCATTTCTTTAAGTAACATCTTCAAAAAAAGATATAATGTCAAAAAATGCAGCCACATTGCCTGCGTGGCTTCGAAAGAGTGTGCCCGAAGACGTTTATGATGCAGTTTTTTGCAACAAATCTCATTTTTCAACAAATATTGTCTTATTATTAGGATAATCTGAGGATATCTTGTTTTTTGTAATAAGTATAAAGCATTTATACCATTTTTTTATATTACATCTTCAATAAAAACATATAATGTAAAAAAATAGTGAAAATGCAGCCACATTGTCCGCGTGGCTGTGTAAGAGTGTGCCCGAAGACGTTTATGATGCAGTTTCTTGCAACATATTGGTTTCTCCAACAAATAATTTGTCTTTTTTGTTTAAAACATTATTAGTTACAAAAAGGAGGTCTTACCATTCGTGAGATATTAAACCATTCTTAAACTGACCTTTGTTTTGAAAGTTTAAAAGCCACAGTTGAGGTGGAAAACAATGCTTTTGAAAAGTTCAAGCCGGAAAATATTATTAGTAGTTTTGTTTTTTTTACACCAATTACTCAAAATGACTTGAAACGCACAGCTACCTCTGGATAACTGAAACTGGCAGTCAGTAAACATGAAAGCAAAAAGTGTGCCAATGAAAACTTGTTCAACTGAGCGTGAAATTCCTTCCGAAGCATTCCCACTTAGCCAAGAATTCCGGACAGAGGAAAATGAAACAGCGACCTGTCATAGGT
This sequence comes from Drosophila monieri, assembly GCA_035047585.1. NCBI lineage: Eukaryota > Metazoa > Arthropoda > Insecta > Diptera > Drosophilidae > Drosophila > Drosophila monieri. Next base: position 2,761,988 of record JAWNPJ010000061.1, on the reverse strand, counting down.
CATTGGCAACGATCCCGCAACTCCACAGCTCCGACGACGACGAAGACAACGACGACGACGACGACGACAATTAATTTCAGAAATTTATTCGCGGCGGCAATCCCAATCCCAAATCCCAGCCCTTGGAGGACTAATTTTAGAGCGCGGGCAACTCAATCAGCAGCCGCGGGTCTGACGCCTTTTTATAATTGGACATGTTGTCCCATTTGCTGGGAGAGAGTCGGCTCATTACGAAGCCAGATCTTGAGGATCAGGAGTCTGCGCCGGCGTGGCGTCACCTTCCACTATCTGCCATCCGGCAGGGCCTCCACTTTAAATCGCATAAATCACACGGGATATTAAATTAGCAAATCTCACGGGCTATATGTAAGGCCATTCATTTGATGTGGATACTTATAGTATAGTTGCCCGATCCGTCCGACTAGCTCGACCTGATTTATAGATGAATGTTTTCCGCCCATTTGTCGGGGAAGGAAAATCACGTTGAGCTCTAAATTATTTAAATCGGGCGGTGTTTTGCTTAATCTCTGGTACCTCCCTAGACACTTGAATAATTTGTATTTATTCCATAAATCGTAGCCTGCATCCAGACAGCTGGCAAGGATCGCAGCTCGTACAAGCCCCTGGAGCAGATCGACGCCAAGCTGGCGGACATCGAGACGCACAGCACTGGCAGCACTGGGACAGTGGCCAGCAGCCACAGCAGTGCCAGCAACACCTCCAGCCCCACCAATGCCCCCACCAGCCAGGACCAGGGCGCTTCCTTGCTGCCCGACTATCCGAACGGCGGGAGCGAGGGGGCGGCAGTGGTGGCCGGCTCTGGATCGGGCAGTACGGCGGCCATATCCTCTGAAGTGGGTGGAGCCAGTGGTGGAGCCACCTCAGCCAAGAAATACAAAAGCCAATACAAAAAAGACAGCACGGCGGAAAACAGTTCGAGCAAGGCGGCCAGCAGCAGTAGCAAGGCGGTGAGTCCTGTTTAAGGATATTATTCTCAAGGGAGAAACCTACAGCATGACATCCTTTATCCACTTAAAGGAACCCGAACAAGTACATCCTTCCCTGGCCCAGGCCGTGGTGGTCCTGGAGACGAAGGCCCTCTGGGATCAGTTCCACGCCCAGGGCACCGAGATGATCATCACCAAGACGGGCCGAAGGATGTTCCCCACCTTCCAGGTGCGGATCGGAGGCCTCGACCCACACGCCTCCTACATCTGCATGATGGACTTTGTGCCGATGGACGACAAGCGGTATCGCTACGCCTTCCACAAGTGAGTAGTCCGGGGTCTACTTCAAGGACTCTTACAATATTATGTCCTTCTTAAGCTCCTGCTGGGTGGTGGCCGGGAAAGCGGATCCCATTTCCCCGCCCAGAATCCACGTGCATCCCGACTCGCCTGCCGTCGGCGCCAACTGGATGAAACAAATAGTGTCCTTCGACAAGCTGAAACTCACCAACAATCAGATGGATGAAAATGGTCATGTAAGTGCTATTTTTTTTATTAAATAATATAGTTTTAATTACTTACCTTATCAGTCGGCTAATCACTTTCCATTTCCATTTCTTCCTTATCATTAAATCACTGGGAATCTCATTATTTTTTGTGATTTTCTTCCACAGATTATTTTAAACTCTATGCACCGCTACCAGCCCCGATTCCATCTCGTTTATTTTGCCCAGAAAAATGCCTCCTTGGACGAAAATGCTCATTCAAGCAACTTCCGTACTTTTATATTTCCGGAGACGAGTTTTACGGCCGTAACTGCCTACCAGAATCAGAGGGTTAGTATAGATGTTCAATTTTGTTAAAATTTTTATTTTTATTAATTACTTAATGCAATTTCCCCCCACCTATGAGTGTGGGTGCCCATGCCCCTGCTCTTGCATTCCGAAAAACAAGAGGCCGCGACCATTTTGCGCCATTTCGGCCTCATTGTTTATGATTTTTCCATAATTTATAACGACGGGGAGAAGCCAAAGCTCCTCTGGAAGGGGTCGTTCCATTCCATTCCAAATATATTTGAAAATATTTAACAAAAAATATGATAACAGCGAAGTCTTTGATACTCTACTATGTAAGATATGGGGATTTTTTACTAAGAAAATTATATTCTCCAATAAATATCCCAAAATGGATATTTTCTAGTTGGTAGAAACCCTTTGATTTCCAAGATATATCTTAGTTTTGTCTATTATAATCCTTTCTTATAATAAATATCCCAAAATACATCCCAACTCTGAACTTATAGACTTATAGATATCTTATAGTTTGTAGTAACCCTTTGATTTCAAAGATATATCTTAAATTTTGTCTCTTATAATAAATATCCCAAAATAAATCCCAACTCTGATCCCTAGACTTAAAGATCCTTTAAAATTCGTACTAACCCTATGATTTGAAAGACATATCTCATATTTTGTCTCTTGTAGTTCGTTATTGTGAAAATTGAAAAAGAAAATCTTAAAAAAATTCAAAAAGAAACAAAAAGAGGGGAAAGAGGATCGGGTAATCGGTTGGTCGAGAACATTTTCTATAAATACCGCTAGACATGCTCGGAAAGTATTTAAATTATTTATGTGCTCAATGTGGGTGTTAACACTTTTCCTCGACCCCCCTCACCACCTCACCACCCCTCCGTACCCCCTCTAAAAATGTACCCCCTTTCAAAATTTATTGCAAATCATTTTCCGTATAGCCCCCGAGTGGAATTCAAGTTGTAAACATTTTTCTCTAATTTGTTGGGAATTTAATTTATTTGTTTTGGTTTCAGCTGGCATACTTTTAATACTTTCCAAATCGAATAAAAATATATCCATTTTCCCCCTTTCTATTAATTTTTTTGGCTTTTTTTTATTGCACTCCAACAGGTGACACAGCTGAAGATTTCCAGCAATCCTTTTGCCAAGGGCTTTCGGGACGATGGCACCAATGATGTGTAAGTATTTAAATATTTACATTTTTTAGCTATAATGTGGTGGAAAAATAGTGCGAGTAGGAATGTCAGAAATATATAATTTTTCAGGTCAGGGTTTTAGTTTTTAAATTAAATGTGGGACATAGAACTCAGTTTAAGAGGCAATAATAATTATTTAAGCATTTTTTAAATTCTACATTTTTTCTCAGTGCATTTTCAATAAGAATATAATATAAGAAATAATTCATTCCACTTACGCCAACTGTACTTTCTTATATTTCTACACACATTCCGTTATTTTGTGATCCTTTATTCCTTCATTCCACACATACACGGGTACCTGTTCTCCGCAAGCAACGGGACTTTTGCACTGGGGCCGCTGCAGGCTTAGGACGCCGCTCTCGCGAGAGAGAGAGAGCACTCTCCACAAATGCCCCATTATATTGAGAGTTATTTAAAAAGTCTCCACCTAAATCGTTAAATATATTAACCAATGATCACAGGACAGTATTTATTAGGGGTTTATCCTTTGGTAATGACGGGAAACTATGAAAAAGCGATTTTGGTCCCAAGAAACACACGCACTTTGCCGAAGACACGCACTTGCAGTTTCAATTAATCTTTTATGGCATTAATCGAAGGGATTTCGTCGTATCTTTTTATTAGAAATAATGTTTAAACACTTAATGACATCAAACTTCACTTTTGACACGTATTTATAGATTTAATTAGGAGATAGGCACACGGAAACCGAGAAGGATGAGAATGTAATCCGATCGCGTCGGTGGTCATTTAAAATGGCTGTTATGGATGGGTGCGGGGGCGAGGGGGTGGTGATGGGACAATTGGCCGTTTTCCAGTACCGTTTTTGCAACACTACCTAGGTGATTGGCGCCAAGAAGGGACATTTTTGAATTTTAAATATTACATTTACGATTTTTAATTTAATAAAGTATGGAGAGAGAACTTATTAATGGGATAAAAAAAAGGTTTAGGAATAATAATAACAAAATCTATACAAACTTCACTGATTTATATTAATTTAGTCATCCAATCCTTATGGGACTTAAATACTTAATAAATGCTAAACCAATGATCGTAAGAACCTAATCAGAAATATATATTAGTTCAAAGGTATATCCTTTCAATCTTTTCAATTTATTGCCTCCAAACCCCCTTCAATGTCATAAAAAGTGACCCAGTTTTTTGGCAGCTCCCACCAACTGTTGGCTCTTGACGGCCCCCAAGTATTCCCAGTCCAAAAATTCCCATCCCTTTAGTCTCCGTAAGGCCAACTTCAAACCCAAGTGGAACTAGACATTCGGTCGACGGGCAAAGACATTCCCGGAATTGCCGACCCGTCGCAGCAACATAAATATTGGAAAACCCAAAAGATAAATGTATATATCTTCTGGCGTGGAGTAGCGAGAGGAGACCATGGGCCATAACTCAAAAAAAAAACAAAAGAACTTCAAAATTTGGAACAGAAACGAGAATGGAAATGGAAATGCTACTGGACTGACGATATGATGATGATGCTGATGGGTGGACTGACAGATGGGCCAGCGGCATAAACAAATCGTCTCTGGGATTCTGGGACTCTCTAGGGCTTTTCATATTTGTCGATCCGAAGGCCCCAGCTTTGTAGCATAGTGTAAACAAATCGGTGGCCTGCAATTCCGAATTGTTTACGACCCACTCCCGCAATTTGTTTATGACAGAAATACTTCAAATAATTGTGCTTCCAACTCAAGTTTTCGGGAATTTATCATTAAGGAATGTTAAGTATTTTCTTCATATTTTTAATATATATTCTTTTGTTTATTTTTAGGACCAGTGGCGGAGGCAGCACCATGTCCAGCATGAGTCAAGAAAGCCAGGCTCGCATGAAGCAGCAGCAACAACAACAGCAGCAGCAGCAGCAACACCAGCAACAGCAGCAGCAACTACAACAGCAACAGCAGCAACTCAAGGAACAACGTACGGCCGGCAGCAACTTCAGTCTGGGTTGCACGGACCTCGGAGTGGAGCAGCAACAGCAGCAACAACAGAATGGATTGCAACTGCCGGCCACGCCCTCCAGCAGCTCCACCTCCGGCAACTCACCGGACCTACTGGGCTACCAAATGGAGCAGCAACTGCAACAGCAGCAACATCAGCAGCAGCAACATCTGCAGAGCCAGCAATCCCAGCAGCAACATCAAGCCGGCCAGCAGCAATCGTTGCTGCATCAGGGCCAGAATCAGGCCCAATATGGAAGCTATCATCACGGCTATCCGCAGGCCCAGATCCAGGCCCACCCTCTCACCCCGCACTCCAGCAGCTCCGCCTCGCCGCCAGCCGCCTCTGCAACACCCGCGGCCAACACGGGTGCCACACAACTGAACATTTATTCGAGTATCGGTCAGCCGTACGCCCAGGAGCAGAGCAACTTTGGCGCCATTTACCATCACAATGCGGCGGCGGCTGCTGCCGCCCACTACCACCATGGCCACGCCCACTCGCATGGCCATGCCCACGGCCACGCCCCCTATGCCACGGCGTACGATAAGCTGAAGGTGTCGCGGCATGCGGCGGCCTACGGAATGGGTCCTACGTACCCGAGTTTTTACGGCTCGGCGGCCCATCACCAGATGATGCGACCCAACAGCTACATAGACCTGGTTCCGCGCTAGAGGAGGACCCTCTCGGAGGTCCTTGGCGATCCGTGACACAAAGTGGGCTGAAAATTTGTGGTGGGCTGGTGGAGAAGTATGTTGGGAGCCTAAGATTATGGAACTCCACTCAGTCAACGATCTCCACCAAGAAAGCACTTTGAAAATCATAAAAAAAAAGCGCTAAAAAGTGTAAATTTTAAAAACTACAGATTCATGATCAGTTAAAGATTTAATAATTCTGCTTAAAAAATATCTAAAATTGGGAATCTAAACTTAAAAATATAGAATATCCTTCCTGGTATTAGGCATGTTTTTCTTTCAGTGCAGAGTTCAAGTATTAGCAGCTGTTGGGCAAAAACCAGAAAAATGAAAACCAAATATAAATGCAACAAGTATTACAAGTATTTCTATAATTACATTTTTTTTCTCTAGCCTAGATCTTAATTTTATTGATGTGTGTGCCAACATATATTTTTTTTTTCGCTGTGTACTTTGTAGTTGTAAAAATGTAATTTTAATGAATACCTTTAATATACACTCGTATGTATTTTTTTTCTTAACATTTTAGTCACTTTTCTTATTCTATGTAAATACCGAAATACTGAAACTGAAACAGTTTGAAGAAATAATAAAAACAGAAATCATTTCAAAAACCAAAAAAACATAAATTAACAAAAGAACGGAATCTTTTTTTGTTGGGATTTCGGTTGGATTTCAAAATGGCCGAAGTCGATAATGCGGCGATCGACAATTGGGAAATGGAAAATGCCAGAGGAAAACACGATTTTCATTTACCATTTTGTTTATTTTATAGCACTTTGTCTCTATCCTGCTCTCCCCTCTCTTTCTAAACAAAAAGTGCCGTTGTTATAATTGAGGTAAACCAACGAAAGAGCAGATCCCCAAAAAATTACGGTAAATGTTATGGAGGGGCTGGAGATGGGGGAAATAAAACAGAAAGGAAATTTTTTCTTCAAAATGGTGGAGTTTTAGGGAATTTTTAGGTTTTTAGTCATTTTTTTTTAAACATGGAAAATGCTAGGGGTTCTTAAAAGTCTAGAAAGTAAAACTTAAAAATTCTGATCTCCAAAAACCAGACAAAGGAAGCTATTAAAACCTTGTTTTCCATTTTCTTTGATTTCCCGGCCTCTCCTCGTTTGTCGATTTTTTTGTTATCATTATTCGTCCATCGACCCCCAAAAATTTTGATAAGTCCGATGGGAAAAAAAAACCCCGACTCTTTTATTTGGCCTGCTGAGTGAGAAGACAGATCTCCGACCAATAGACTATATGCTATATCTACTTTATAGACGAGGCACTGACAGGAACTCAAATGGAATGGATTTATTTGGCAAATTAACATCATTTATCGTACTCTTTTATAATAAAATCCCATAGAGTCAAGGGTGTGGGGAAAAAGCTTTCAGAAATCCTACTTAGCTTTCAGAAATCCTACAAGTAGCTATATCAATCATATTTCTTTCGCCTTGAAACTGAGGGACTATACACCTATGTAGTGCCATAATAATGTAGGGAAATAATCAGCGGGACATACGACACATGGCTCTGTTATCATTAGTAACGTCACTCGTCTGGCTTTCGGTTTAACCTGCCCGTTCCGGGCCTTTCAAAATATCTCAATTTCACACGCCCCACCACAAAAAAAAAAACATAGAGACGGAATACTCAAAAAAACTGACAAGCCATCAAAGTTCCGACATTCATTAGTCACACGGAATACTTTGTGACACGACCGGAATACCATTGCGGAGATTGATTACGAGACATATTGAACTTTGACCCAAGGATGGGGCATTATGTGGAGAAAATAGGAGGCACAAAAAATCAGGAATTCCTTATCCCTCGCATCTTCAAAGAGCCGTTGCATATGTCTAAAATTTAATAACGCTATATATTCAATAGAGCCTCCTAGCCCCCTCATGCGGGCCCTCTCATAAATAAGAACAAATTGGCATGCAATTCGCCTTAGAGGAGCGACCAAGTAGAACATAAATTTCTCATCACTTGCATAAAATTTTCACAAAAACAACGCCCAAGAACAAACAGATGTGTCGCCGACGGACAGGAGGAGGGGTTTGGTATGGGGCGACTGTTCTGGGACTGTATTCCTCTCAGCCTCCTCAAGTTTTAATTTCAACCAAAAAATCAATAACTTTAACTTTTCATTTTTTTAGAAGAAGAGTTATAAGTGGGACTATGACTTATACACCTGTGATTCACCTAGGATTTAACCCTTAGAGACCGGAATTCCAAAAAATATATACCTTATAGCTGTGAGAAATCCAAGGAAATGTGTCAGCTAGTGACTGACTAATATTATAGACAGATTATACAACAAACCTGGCTTGTTTCCAGGTATTATCGCATATTTCGGAGCCGTATCGCTCCAATACCACAATATTAGTTCCTTGATAAGTGGAAACCAGGGGTATGACGTACCATACATACATATATCGCCCAACGCCCAGGCACTTGACTAGCCATCGGGTTCACTATGAAATTCGTTAAATTCGTCATCTCCTATATACAAACTTATCATTATGTAGTGATAATGCCAGAGATAATGGCCAGCGGACACACAAACAAAATCTTTTATATATTTAAACATATTTGGTCGATGATTTCAGTGTATTTCGGTGGGATATGTATGGAAGGGCACTTGAAATGGCATGAAATATGGTCAGGAGAGATCATTGGGATGCCACTGTAAAATGAATATTTTGAATATTTATTGTCACCCTGCGCTGTGGTAGGTCCACTCCAGCGACACACACACACGCTGGCATTATGGTTGTGGGTGTGCGGGTGTCGCCCCAATCAATAGCCTGGTGTCAAATGGCTCACCCCTGCCCCTGGTCAACCCACTCCATCTTTTCCACTCGAGTGGATCGGTACACTGTAAGAAATTCAAAGCATTACAATTTAAAAAAAACTCTGTATTTTTATTCGTTTAAATTTCAAGACCCATTTTATTAGTTATATTTTTAATATTTTTTAATTACTTTTCATTTGATTTTCTCTCAGTGTATGTCTAGCAAACTGATACTGTTTTTCCTATCGCCCGACTGTTTGCTGTTGTTGCCTCGATTTGTGGCACAAGTTCGGGGCGCATCCGTGGCTAATCGCTTTGAAAGTGAAACCTTGTTTATGTTTTTCCCTTCGATTTTCCGCTCTTTTCCGACTTTTCCTTTTCCCGACCCGACACTTGAGGCTTTGTTTATTCAATTGCAGGAGCCAGGAGCAGCCTTGCATCTTGCAGGGTATCTATCTACATAAATATATTAAGGAAATTGGAGTAATTATTGGAAAAACATTTACCTTTTTAATTACTTTAGATAGTATTCTCAAATCTAGTTACTATTTTAATTTAGTCAGAGGACTTTAGCCTCTTCAGATCACTGGAAAGTCGACTACTGTCTCATACCCTATGTCTCATCTCCGATCTCTCGGCATCAGGCGACTCAAGTGCTCCTCCACCCATCCTCCCAAAAAAAAAAGGATATCACCCAAAAAAAAATATATATAAACTCTGGAAGGACGTCGAGGGAGTGGGCTATCCCTTTTTTGGGGACGCATGCGCAACTGTCGAGTGCACTTTTGACATATTGCTGACACGCCCACAAACAAATCAGTTTTTTTTCCACGGATCTGTCATTGCTCTCGGCACATACATCCAGTATCCCTGGCTCTATATATAATTTCCCTACATACATGGATGGATATGGATGGGTATATATGTATGCTTATACCCTTTTCAGCTGGCGCACGTGCTCGTAACAGAAACAACAATGTTGCTGCCGTTTTACGAAGCGTGAAAATTATGAAATAAAAGTGGCATCAAAATAAAAAACAACGAGTTCATTTTCTTCTCAATCAGATACAGCAATACCCTTTAAAAAGATGCATTATTTTTTTAAATAATTTCGCTAAAGGATTGGTGAAGAATTGATATCGCCCACCAACTCCCCTGTCTTTCAATCCAAAAAATTAATCTAATCTTTGGTTAAAAAAAAATATGATTTTGATGCAGATATATAGAGAATTTTCCCTCGATCCTTTAAATATTTTAACCTTAAGGATGGGGTAAAAATTGGAAAGATATAGACATCGCTGCAGCTCATATACCCACCAACCTAACTTTCTACATTTTTTCAAAGGGGTCCTATAGAAAAATGTACAAAATAATCTATAGAATTTGTTGTGATGATATTTTTATGCAGATTAATAGAGAATATATCCCCAATTTTTTAAAGATATTTTCCTTACATATCGGGTAAGAATTGACAAAGATATAGACGTCGTTGAAGCCCCATATACCCACCCTCTGCACTTTTCTTTATTTTCAAAGGATTTGAAAAGGGAAAAATTTACAAAAAATCAAACAAACTAATTTGTGACTAGATTTTGATGCAGATTAATGGAGAATATATCCCCGATTCTTTAGACGTATTCCACTCAAGGATCGGATAAGAATTGGAAAAGATATAGACAAAGTCCTAGGGCTTCTGATGAAAGAGAATTATAAAGCAGGATGAGCTTTTTGCTTGCAAATTATTTTTAATTTGAACGACCGACTTCAAACGCCAATTAATATTACACAATGCCCTGGAACATAACAAATTATGAGGATTTATTAAAGGCTGTTACTTTCCGGTTGTCGGAGGGGACTGCTGGGCTGTGTCGATTCAACGGAAATTGAGCGCATAATTCAGAAATATGTTAGTGCCCACCAAAATGTCGTGCCATAAAAATCGTGTTGAAAAGCGCGGGGCGCTGAGCGCCGAGGAGGAAGATATAGAGTCCCGATCCTGGGCACTGCACCGCCCTCTGGCGAGGAGTTGGGGCACTTACCGAAATTAATGCCGTCGATGACAACTCGACCAAACAATAAAAGGCGAAGCCACTCCAAAAATAGCGGTTCAAAAGGGAGAGAGTGTGCAAGGGAAATGGAAAAGGGACGACACATCGGTATCGGGGAAATTATGAATGAGACGGCGGCAAAGAAGGAGCGGGCTCTGGGCGGGTTAGAAAGAGAGCGAGCGGGGAAAGTGTGGGGACAATGTTGGGGCTGCTGCACAATTATTGCCGACTGTTAAAAGATTTGTTGGCACTGAGAAATCGTAGGGCGAAACATTTGTTTGATAATGATAATGGCCATGTTGATGCAATTGCAGTGCGCAGCCGACAAATGCAGTTTCCAGAGCGAAATTGAGTCATTTTCACTCGGCATTATTGACAAATGGAATTATGTAGGAGTGGGATCAAGTCGCCAATCACGGATCAATGATCTCCATTCCAATGCCAATTTCAAGCACTGATAATGCCAATAATAGGCCAATTCCAAGATTATTGTCAATTAGGCGCCTTGACGACAAAGAAATGCAATCTAAACAGAAAACTAAACTTAAAGGAAATAAACTTTATAAAATAGAATAAACAGCATTTGTAATTAAAAGCAAATAATTTCCAGACGCACTTAAAAAAGCTTCCAATAAAAAACAAATGAATTTGGTAATATATGAGATCCATATATTGAGTAATCATGTTTGTCATTATTTTTGACCCCGTTTCCCTCCATGGAATCAACAGTAATCATTCAACGAATAAAATAAACATGAAAATAAAGCATGCTTCTGAAACACAATCTAAATCACATTGCTTCAAATTTAAACTTGAAAAAAAGTCTAAATTAATCAAAAAAAAATATTTAAATTAATGCTATCGATAACATTGGCGCCAGTTTTTGGATCCACAGGTGTTGCCAGACAAAAATATCGGCCATTTTTTGGCACTCTAGCTAAGGTCACACTTGTGTTATTGTTATCCGCAAAGTCCAGAATTTTTATCAAAAATTCAAGTTCTTTAAAAATGAGAATAAAAAAACATAGTTAAATGGGTGTCTGGCTTAAAAGCAACTAAGCCCCTTAGTGCAATAACAACCAAAGACATTGTTTTAAAATACATTTTATTTGAGCAAAGAAAACAAAAACCGCGTGAAAAGCTTGCAGATTTTTGGAAACTGGAATTTTAGTGATAAAAAGTTGGAAATTGATAAGATCTGAATACTGGAAATGCTCAGCATTATTTTTAATACTCCAAGCTGTTGTTTACAATAGTTTGCTTTGATTTTTAAATCATATTTATGTGTACGCACGTTAAAACAACAACAACAAAAAATTGCACAATTAAAAGGTGAGAAAATGAGATACAGAAAATTTGCATTTTTTAATTACTCCTTGATTTTCATTTGCAAAGTTTAGATGTCGGAACCAATGTTAGTTTGTGTCAGCGACTATTGGCAGCGTTGTCACTTCCTGAATCGTCCGGATCGGGAGGCTGGAGACTCCTGCCGCAACGGGAAAACTCTACGCAGGCTGCTGCTCCAGGTGGACGCCATTAATGGCAACTACTACCTACGGGAGATCCTCCAGCAGACCGTACTGGTCGATCGATTGAAGCGCGTCCATGGCGTCCAGCTGGTTTGGCTTCAGTTCCATCCACCCGAGAGGGACACCATCGACTACAAGTGGGCGGACATGCTCGCCCACACCTTGTGGGAGCACATCGAGGTGGAGCACCTCATGTCCTGGCTGTCCACCCTGGGTGGTGGATTTTCAGCTCTTGGCGAGCAGTTTGGCAAATGTGTAAGTGTATTGGCATGACCTTTCTGGGAACATGCGTGGCAGTTGAAAGGAGTGGGTGGGCTGGCAAGGAGTGGGATAATGTCAACCCCTTTTCCGATTATCAGATTATAGTTTCTGTTTTTTTGTAATTAAGTAAGTTATGGATAATCTTTTGATAAAGAAACGTAACAGAAAGAGGGCTTGTGGTTCCAACCACCTGTGGAATCTTTCCACTTTCATGCCCAATCCTTCTTTCTGGAGGATCTTGTGTCTCTTTTATATTCGCTAATCCCCAAAAAAAAAACCTATTTGCAGGCGGAGACCGCTGGGAAGATCTCGCTGCAGCAACTGAAGATTGGCATGCGACTGGGCGATCCATTTTTGCAGGCCCGCTGCAAGCTCTACTACAGCATATCGCTGATCCAGCGCGGCCACCTGCGCCCCGCCAAGCATCTCATCCGGGCGCAGTACTCCTTCGCCAGGCAGCACGTGGAGACGGACGGCCGGCTGGTGCGGATGTGCCAGGGCATATGGTTGAGGCTGCGGTACGAGTACGAGCAGCGCAGAATCCAGAAGCAGAAGAGGCTGAAGTAAACTTAAGACAGGATCAGATTGAAGACTTAAACGGGGCGAAGGCGATGGCGATGGCGACGGCGAAGGATGGATGTCAACCAACAATTAGAAAAGAAAAAAAAAATAATGATATTGGTCAGCTGGGAGTCAGTGGGCTGGCGAGTTCCTTTCTGTGTTTAATTCCAACTCTAAGTTGTATAAACAAAAAATAATTGTATTCAATATATTTATTTAATAATTGTAATTGTATATACGTAAAAAATGCATTTACATTATTCTTCGTGTTTATTACTCGCTTGAATTGTATATTATATATAGTTTGTATATATATTTATTCAACTGCCCGCCGCAAAGGTCCAAGACAAACATAATTCGGGGTGAACTGAACAATTTTTTTACTTAGGCTAAACACAAAAATATTGATACACAGAATTGACGCCCACGAGTGTTTCTGTTTAGAATAAGATGGATAAGATATTGCGCTTGCTCAGGAGAGTTTTAGGGGGGTAAGGAGGAGGACTGATCGAACATAGATTTTGAAAGAATATCAAATGTACACGGTACGTTACACAAACAAAAATATGGACTAAAAAGGACAAAAATATTGCGCTGATAATTTAACACTAGACACGGAAAGGATTGCTGTTCTGATTCGGATTCTGTTGCTGATGCTTCTGCTGCGCTGTTGTAGTTGCTGATCGTAAAGCTTTGTATATATTTTTATGAAATATACGCGTATCCTTTTTTTTCTGATTGATTCTACTGCGCCAGCGTGCCCATGGGATCCCAGGCGGGCAGGACGATCGGATCCATGTCGAACACGCGCAGCACATCCTCCGGAACGTACTTCTTGTCCACAACAACCTCGAATCCAAATTCCCTGAACCAGTCAGCGCACATGACCAGGTAGCCCTTCTCGCCACGGTCCTCGCCCCACGAGTTCTCCACCCGCAGCTTCTGGGCCACGCCGCTTTTCTACAAAGATTCGACATTAAAACAGGACTCTTAGACTCTATGGATTCTCAACTCACATCAACGGAGACGGCTGTGAAGACCATGGCATGGGTCATGGCTGATTCTCCGTAGATGAGACGATCCGCCTTGGAAAACGTGGTTTGTATATCGATATCAAAGACCAGCTTAAAATCATGGCTAGATGGGGATTTAAGATTCTCAGTTTAGTTTCAGAAAAGGCAAGGAGTTCGCACAACTTCAACTCACACGTCCACATCCTCGATACCCTGCTTGGAGGCGAACCGCTTGCTGACCTCGCACCCGAACCAGACAGCCTCCCCGGCCTTCAGGGACTTGGTGACAACGGCCAGGAGCAGATCCACGCACTGGTTGTTGTAGAGGACGGGCCGTCCGCCGACCACATTGCCCAGACAGTCGACCGTGTAGGCCTGGTCGTACCTGCTGGTCGGCCGCGGATCGGTCACCAGACAGACCTTGTCCTCCACGTTGAAGTGCGGCTTGACGTAGCGCTCGTAGAACTCCAGCGAGCTGACCGGCCCGATCGACTGGTAGTTCTTGCTCTTGTCGTAGTACTCCCAGGTGAATGTCTCGGCGGGAATGCCGAGGCAAATGCCCACCACCTTGTAGATCTCGGCCATCTGCTCCTGGATCTTGCTGGAGATCTCCTCCTCCGAGGGATTCTGCTCCATCAGCACTCGCAGATGGCGAGCATACTCCCGGAGCTGTTGGAAGTAGGAAAAAGGATATGAGATACTCAACAAGGACAAAAATCTATCAAGTTACCTTGCTCTTCAATATGGCATTCATTCGTATGCTGGACTCGCAGCTAAAGCTCTCGGGGAAGCATTTCTTTGGCATCAGACCGTGTTTGGTTATCAGATTGACCAGCATGTCCCACTGGCCACCGTCGGATGTGGGATCGAGGAGCAGGAAGGAGACCAGTCGTCCGTCAACCTTCTCGCCCCGCTGCGCAGTCTTCACGATGTTGTTGAGGAAGTAGTTGCACCGCTCGATCTTGTCCCAGTAGAAGAGGAAGGCCTGCGAGAACTCGAACTCGTCCAGGTTGTAGTTCTTCATGAAGGGCAGGCGGATGCAGTTGAGGGCCGCGAACAGCCAGCAACGGCCGGAGCTGCGCTGATTGGTCACCGGCTTGCCCTCCGTCTCCACCTTGTAGTTGAACACATGGTTGGTCGTCTCCAGAGCCTTGCGGGACAGGCACACATCGAAGGGATCCACCCGGGAGCAGACGTTCTGGGCCAGCAGGTTCTTCGGCTCGCTGTAGAAGTTGCGCCGCCACTGGGTTAACAGTTCATTGGTGATGGCACTCGTGCTGGAACAGGCCACCGGGCATGTCGAGTTCTTGGCACAGGAGGTGGCATTGTTGTGGCCGCCACCGCCACCGCCGCCACCCGAGCCGCTGTTGTTGTCAGCTAAAAGTATATGGGAATGGCAGATTTCGCCCGATATTGAGTGATTGAGTCTTATGGATAATGGATCCCGCCGCTGCCACATCCTGTCGGGACTGGGTTCTTGATTGAGACCTTGACCTGGACTCGGATTCTTGCTTTTGAACTTGATCTTGAGGCGGCCCTCTTGACAGGCTAACTGATGCAGGAAGCGCACCCGCTTCACTGCCCAAACTTTCCGTTTTTCAGAATCAGTATGAGGATCAGGATTCAGGATTCAGGATTCAGGATCGGTTCGCGAGCAGGATCGCAAGGAGCAGGAAACCAAAAACGAGAATTTTGTCGAGACGATTACAGGTGAAATTTTGTTGTGCTGCCAACTCGGAACATAAAAAAAAGGGGGTAAGGCCGAGGGGGACAGGAATTCAAAATACGTGTCGATCTCATCTTTTAGCTTTTGGAGACGATCTCATAATTGTTTTTCTCTCAAAGACACCCCCCTGACGGGGAGTCGACATAAAAAAAGCATCAAAAGCCAACAAACTACAAAAAATTGTTTCCTAAAAGCATCATTTCTACAGAAATTGTTTATTAATAAATTTTATTGAATACTTTAAGGGACAGAAGCAGCTGAGGTCTTTACAAAAAAAAATAAATAAATTATCATCCTAATTAGGTTACCCCCTTACCCCCTTACGCGTCATAATAGATGTCTTCTGATAAAGAATCTCTTGATGATAAAACCACCAAATTTTCCACCAAATTAGGTAATCTTTAATGAGTTCCCCCCCTTTATTATCAATACTAATTATTCTCAACTATGGCCCACAGTTTGAAGATTTTAGTGACGCAATCTTCCGTCTTGGCCAACTTCCAGGGCTTCCCGCCCGTGTCCCAGAATCGTTGAGGAACTTCGGGAAAAGCGTCAACAGCTGCGAGGCCATTAGCATTGCATTTCTTGCATTAACTGCCGCCGCCACAGAGAGTCGCCATTTCTAGTGTGCACTTTGGATCGCTGTGCGAAATGCTTTATTTTCTTTGTTAGGCGGCGCAGGTTTTTTTTTTATTATTTATTTACTTTCTGCCATTCTGTGGCAGAAAGCTGTGCTGGACCTGTGGGTGTTATTTCTGGACATTTTTTTTATCTGGACATGGTTCTCTGCTCTGCAGATGCTGATAAGCGCAGCTAACGAGTTAATAATCGTAAAGAATCGTAACTCCAGCTGGAATGCCTCTTACCTATGGATTACCGTTACGTAGATCCAAAGGAGAGCGAGAGAGGTGTGATTTGGCGGGTGGGTGGAACAAAGACCGTAAAAATAGTATAGTTTAGTATAGTCTCTTTTTTTTATGAGAAAAAGGGGGACCAATAAATCTTTAAAGGGCGTTTCACCCTAAATATTTTAGTCTGCCTACGCCTCTGCCGCTGTATGTATGTATGTACATGTGTGTGTGGCGTTTGTGGGAAAGAGAGGACGATGCAATTAAACCAGTTTAACGGGACTCGCATACACGTATGCATAGCGGGTGGAGAAAAGAACGTAGAGGTGGGATGTGGGGAGAGAGGGAAGATCAAGAGGAAGAGGAAGGAGCAACTATCGCCACAAAATACCGTTTTAAAAACTTTCGCAGAAAGCCGGTGCAAAAAAATCTAAACAAACCAACATCACAACAACAAAAACAACAAGAAGGGTTAACAAACAACAACTAAACAAAATCACAAAAAAAAAACTTGTTTGTCCAGTGCGGCGAATGTGTTTGCAAAGCAAAAGAGCAAACAAAATTTGGGTGAAATTTTACTTTCGTCTGCTTTAATTTGTTTTTGTTGCTGGGGCGCTGGGGCGTCAGCAAGCCTTTTCATCTCGCTCGCACTCATGCCAGAGCACCCGCACTGAACACAACAACAACAAAACAGTTTCCGACTAAAATGGTTCCTTTTCTTTTCTTGTCTTTCCTTCTAAATTGTTGTTATTCAAGGCATTTGATTAGTTTCTGTCTGATAAGGAGCGGGGGTGTGGATGCGCGTCCTACTTACACATGATTAACTTTTTCCTTTCTTTTTTTTTTAGAAGGATTTTCACTTGTTTTGTTTTTTTTTTTTTTGTTTGGTCACTACAAATTTTATTCGGATTTATTCCGCTGTTCTGGCCGGATCAGATGTGTGAGCAATGGGAGCAACTACTGGCGACTGTAATTATGCGCAATATAGCCGCTTATTTATTTTGTTAATGTAATGGGGGAAAATGAAAATGAAAAATGTTTGGCTTTGGGATCCGAAACTAGTGATGGGCGTTGTGTGGCCGCTGCGATGATTTTCCCCATGACCAATTCACATTCCACTATCGCACGAACCGCCAACGATCGATAACAATTTAAATTTTGTATCTTTATTATTTATTGTAATATAAAAGCATTTGGTTAATAAATGCTAAAATATTTTCACTTTTAGTTAAAAAAAAACAGGTTTTAGGAAACTATTACAACCATAGCTATCCAGCGAAACGATATATTTCGGTTTTTGAAAGTTTTAATAAAAACTTCTTAATTGAAGTCGAGCTTTAAGCAAAATATCGTTAATAGAAAGCTTTAAAATGCGTAAGTGTATATAATTTACTTAAATACAAGTTTAAATAGATTTAGCTTATTAAAAAGTTAAAATAATAGATTTTGTGAGTTTTTGTTTCCCATTACTGAAGGATATCCTCGCAGGTTGATAATTTGCGCTGTAAAAAAAAAATTGTTTTGTCATGGATTATCTTTATTTGATTTATTCCATAAATAAATGCATATAATTATGGTTATCGACGTAATTTTCAAAGAAACCGCCAATTGTGGGCCTTGCAGTTACACGCACGGTATCCAGTTACACGCACGGGCCTTTTAATAATCGATGCAAATCGGGCACACTTTTTGTCGAACGAATTAAACTCAAACCGAGCAATTCGTGTTCCTTTTACATCGCATCGCTGCTCGCGGTATCCTTTGTGGCAACCTGTCCCCAGGACATTCCGACCTGGTCATATACTCTTTGGTCCAACATTGTCCATAGCTCCCCTCGATCCCCAATGGACTTGCACCAGTAACTGTCGGGAAGGAGTATCGAAAGTCGCGTGTTATATAGTATCCAAATCCGAATTCCGAATCGGAGAAGTCATGGCGGAGTACGCCAAGTTCAGGTACTACCTGGAGAAACACTATGTCCTGCCGCTGGACATCAAAAATGATATTATTTATTGTCAACGGGCGATGCGCGATTTCCTAAAAGTTCATGGGGTAAGCAATTGGGTGAACGGGGTGCGGGGCAACAATTTTCAATTAAACATTTCATCAATTGTCTAACTTGTGGCATTCTTCTCTCTGATTTCCCCCAGTTGGTGTCCGACGTCTTCAAGGAGCAGGCCGATGCGGTAGGTTTTACAGTTATATGTTGCGAATTTCCTTTGTTCCGAACGGCGCAGAGTTGCCACTTATTCGGGCGCTAAGAGTTCCGGAATCTCGGTTTCCCCAAACCCGAAGCATGTGTCGTAATTTTCAAATGGTTTTTGTTTTCAGTTTATCAATGCTTCAAGTCAATAGCTAGTCTTAGTTAATAGATTTTAATAACTTTTAATAGTAGAAAACAGCAAGAAAACAATAAGTCCTTGTGGCTGAAATTAAGTGAGTCAGCTGAATGTCAGATTCTCGTTAGAAAATCTTGAAGGTGAAAGTCTCAAAAAAACATCAGACTACTATGGCTTACATATAAAAAATATTTAATTAGAGAGCATACATGTAGAGTATCTCTAGAAAAAAAAAATTAAAAGTAAAAAAACTTTTAGAAATTTTTTCCACTGTATCCCCACAAGCATTGATTTCATTATCACCTCCATCTAAGCTAATAAATTTTATAAGTAATTCATAAATCACGCTTTTATTTAAAACAGGATCCCGTGCAGATGCGCAGAATTCTGGAAGAGCTGGAGGACGAAGTCTGCGAGATCAACGCCGAGCAACAGTACCTGCTGCTGCGGCTGAACGATGACCTGGATATGTTCATGCGGAAGCTGCAGGAGAAGAATATAGCCAGCATTCCAGATCTGGTCAACGACTACGTTTCCAGCCAGATAGTGCCTTTGATCTCTGATATAACATACCAAATACACCCGCAGTCGGTGGTCAGCCGGGACAACGAGGAGATGCTCATCCGGAAGCACTTCCTGCTCAGCCAGGACGAGGAGGCGGGCGTCCCGCCACTGAAACTTAGCGACCTGGATGAGAGCATCCCTCTGGTGCTGGCACCGCCCGTCGTGGGCCTGGGTCAGCAGATAGCCGCCGTCCAGCCGTTGATGCATTGGCCGCAAATGGAGCACGCGAAACCGCTACCGCCACCGCCCTCGCACAAATCCGCACAGGGGGATGTGCAGAGGTCCTTGCTGATAAACAGGATCGACGTGGAAGCCATACCCGTAAAGCGAAAGAATATTACTTGTACCTCACCGCCGCCCCTGGCGCCGATCACTAAGACAGCCGTTGTGGTGGCCACTATTCCGGCCGCTCAATCAAATCCACCCGTGGACTTCGAGGTGGTAGCCCAGAGCCGGAAGAATCTCCAGCAGGCGCTGAAGAGAGCCAGGAAGACCAAGCAACAGCCCAGGCTGTGTGAAGAGGACCTGGAGCTGAGCACGGAGGGCTCCAAGAGGCCCAGAAAATCGCCACCGCTGGAAAATGTTACTAACCAGAATCAATCTCATAATGCCAATGCCAATGGCAAGAAATCGCAAGTGCCATCGAATCAAGTGCCATCGCAGGGTCCCCAGAAGAACTCCAACAAGACTCGTAATACGCGCCGCAAATCCTCACCACCTCCAGCCAATTCCCAAGCGCCAACGGGAGGCTCGCATTCGGGCGGCAGCTCCGACGATTCCAGTGCCGAGCTGCAGCAGGAGCAGCAGCGTCTGTTCGCCTCGGCGGCCCAGTGGCGTGACGAGCCGCGCGAGAGCCGCATCATGCCGACGGAGTACGGCCAGGAGCCGTTCCTCCGCCTGTTCGGCCTCTACACGCCGGAGGTCCTCAAGAAACTCAATCAGCGTCACTCGAAACGCAAGCGTCGCACCGTCCAGAATGCCAGCGGTGTGGACTTCCACTACGGCCAGCAGCTCAGCTCCATGGACAACCTCGTCCTGGGCATACGCGGGCACAAGAAGTGCAAGGAGAAACCGGAATTCCTGCTCTCGCCGAAGGAGAAGCGGCTGCAGGCGGTCTCCAAGCGGGCTTACAATCGCAAGAGCAAGTCTCCGGACAAGATAACCATTACGGTTACCACCATTCCCCCTGGGTCGGGATGTGGAGTTAGTTTTGAGGCTTGCCAGCATGGCGAGATCAGCAGCTCCAAGTGCCGGAAGTGTCGCGAATGCAAGGTTTGCAAGCGCAAAGTAGGTGAGTAATCGGACATATTTCCCAACTTCCCTAACTGTGACGAATAACCCCCTTCCAAGAGGTCTGCCCCTTCCGAACATTATTCACAGTCGTTCTCATTCCATTTCAGAGAAAGATTCGATGGCCTGCCAGTTTTGCGGTGGCTTCTATCACTTGGACTGCCACGAGCCCACCAAAATTCGTCATCACGCCCAGTTGCAGCACTCGCGGTGCCCGCCCTGCTTGCGGGTTCAGTTCGATAAGTCCCGGGACAAGGACGCCAAATGAGGAAGATAGTCGGACCAATGTCCTAAAAAAAAAAAACAAAAATGTTTCTGCGTTGGTTTCTTCGAAAAACCACCATTGTTGAAAAGTTTCTTTTTTTAGTTTTTTCTTTTTTTTTTCTTAATATCTTAACTTACTCAGCTACTCGCCTGTTTGTGAATCGTTTCATTTTTTATTTTTCTATTACACTGGGACAAAAGTATACCCAAATACACAGTTTTTCTCTACCATATTTAACCAAAACAAAGAAAACACATTTAAGTTGGTATGTACAAGTGCATACGAAAAAGGTGATTCACGAAACATTAAACACATATTGTTGCTTTTGAAGGAAAAATAAAAAGTGTATGTGAAAATTCGTTTAAATGATTGGCTTTTTGTATGTAAGGGAAAGGGAAAGTTTGGGGAATTTCAGGTCAATATTAAAGGCCTTGACCCACTTTAGTGGCTAAACTGATTCATGTGGGGATTTTCCACAAAAAAAAATTAAGTTCAAATAAACAAAACACATTTATTAAAAAAATTATTTCCATTCTAAGAAATTAGAACATTACCTTTCAATAGTCTGGCAACTCTTCCAAAAAAAAAGGCGCCTAAAATTAAACTTCTTTTAAAACTGAAACATCAAATAAAACGAATTAAAAAATATATTTGTAAAATATATAAAAAATCAGGCCTAAAACTTAGCCCTTGTATTGCATTTCTTTTTGATGAGTATTATAAAAAAAATAAGGTATATACATTGCACGCTAGAGTGTTTGAACTAATCTAGGATCGGAAGAGCACCGCAGTCAGGATCGACAGCAGGATCATCAGGGGCAGGGTGATTCCTTCGCGGGACAAGCTCCTCGCTCCGTTGCACAAGTCGCCCTGGCAGAAGCACATGTAGACCTTCTTGTAGTTGTAGATCGTGTCCGCGCACCGGTCCATGTTGTCGTCCGGGCCCCGTTGGACGCACATCCTCTGGGTGGCCAGATCGTAGTCGTCGATGGCGTAGGTGCCGCCGCCCTCGATCACCTTGCCGCACCACCCGCTGGCGCAGGGTATCGCCGTGAGTCCCGGCTCACTGTCCACGTCGGTGGCATTGAAGGTGAAGGGATCCTTGCAACTGCCCTGTTCTCCGCGGGATCTGCATTGGTAGCAGCGACGCAGCAGGCCTGTAAATAAATAATATTATTAAAGAGGTTCTTTGAAAACTATTTTCCAAAACTATATTTTATGAGGAATTAATACAAAACTAGAGAGAATAAAAGAAGAGTTCTGATAAGAAAAAATGGTGGGAACTTTTGTGAAAGTCTTCTTAAAAAAGCCTTTCTAATTAAGATTTGTAATGGGCTTCATAAAAAATATTTGGAAAATTCTTTTATTTTTAAAAGGTATTGAAACTTTTGATTATTTCATTAAATTTAATAAAATTAATCACAGTTCCAGTTTAATTCCAGTTTAAAAATTAAACCAGAACACCAATACATTCAAACGTTGCATACAACTGCAACGTAAACACACGCGTATGAATGAAACAAAAGACTGCTGCGGAACACGAACTCGTTTTTTTTTTTGCATTTACTTTTCCAAGGACTCACCATCGATTTGGACCAAGCTTATAAGAAATATCACAGCCAGGAGGAATAAGCTGCTAGATTGCATGATCCTGATTTCCTATGATTAATAATAGTAATAAAAATAAAACTTAAGATCAAGGCAGCTGTGAATGGAAGGCAGTGTTACCAGATAAGTGAAGAATGGCCAACGACGGAAATATATATCCAAACGATGTTAGTATTTTCATAAATGAATACTTAATCAAAAAACTTAATTAATATACAGTAGTAATTACAATAATACGCATTCAAAGGGTTTAAAAAGATAACAGACAAAAAATCCAATTGGAAAATTGAGAAAGAACTATCGACTAAAAATATCGATAAAATACTTATTATGAGTAAAATAGACCAGTGTATAGATACACCAGAGTATATAGACAGATAAATATGCCCAGAAATGTTAAAGCATTTTTAATTAGGCGTTTATTTATAAATAATGTAGATTATTTAAAAAAAAAATCCAATCGGTTAAAAAAGGGAGCCAAGTGATCCTCTAGAGTTGCCAATAAACGTAACCGCAAGGGTACAAAGCTGTGGTCACACTAAATTAAGGGAAAACATCGATTACCTAAACGATTACGAGTAACGAGAAACTTACATTTCGTACATTTCGTAGCGAAAAAACTCATTATTTTCGTCACCACGTCGCTGTACATATTTTTTTGTTATTTTTTTTTAATTAAACAATAACTAAGAGGCCAGCGCTAGAGCGCGAGTGAGAGCGAGAGTAAGTGGGCCGCGAGTTCTTCCCGTTTACCGAAGGAGAGCGTGAAAAACTGCGTACGTACAAAAAGTGGAAACAAAAAAAAAAAAAAAAAAGAAACGACGATATAAGCTGCTGAGAGACGGGCGGAAATTTGCAAATTGCAGCTGTGCGTCGTAACATATTGAAAGATCAAAGAAAAGGCCAAGATAGTGCGAAAATGAGAGGCCAGAACTGACTGAGATGCAACAAACAGCCACCCACCCACACACAGGCATAAACAAATGAAATATTTAAATAGAATAAATAATCATAAGCGACGCTGCTGTGACACCTTGCCTTGCGTCCATCTCCCTCTCTCTTTGTTGCAAATGCGTGTTGTGTTTTTGTTTTTGTTTGCTGCTGCGGCTGCTATCTGTCCACCTACTGTTTCTCATCCGCCTCTCTTCTCTCTCTCTCCTCCCCATAACCAGCAAATCCAATTGGAATTGGACCAGGAAGCTAATTAGAACGCGTTTAGCAAACATCAACAATGGCTCTGGACAGTGGGACGCAAACAAACGCGCTGACATCATCCTTGACCACAAAGAAAAAGGATGCCTCCGCCGAAAAGGAGAACCTCTGGTGAGTATTCCCTCCCCGCCCACAGCCTCTGGGCACAAAAAAAAAATATTAGGGATATGGTTAGGTCGTTTTTTTTTCTGTTTTTAACTTTCTTTAGATGACGTCCGCAGCCAAAAATATTTGTTGCTGTTTTCTGTTCCCTTTTGCTGCTGCCGGCACCGCCCTCTCCCACCCCGCCAGTCACCCACCGCCCCAGAGACCAGCTGATTTCGTGTGCATGTTGTCATTTCTTTTCTTTCTTTCTTTCTTTCTTTCCTCCCTTTCTCTCCATTTCCACCAACTGCCCCATTCTAGTTAACCTCAAAAAATGGCAGTCAAATTTTACAAAAATTAATGGATTTTTTATTTTCTTTTCAAAACAAATGCGTAAATAAATGGGAAAAGGTTTGGAATTATTAGCTCTCTCTAGAGAGAGAGAGAGAGAGAGAGGGGGAGAGGGAGGAAAGTAAAATGAGAGAAAAGAGCAACAATGTGCGGGGATGATTCACTTCGGAAATCGAGGGCAGCGGCGTAGACGTCGACTGCGTTTACCTTTTTTCGCTTTATCAATTTTTATTTTTACTATTATTCTCTCTCTCTTCTTCTACTTCTACTTCTACTTATTTTTTGCCTAAGAGACACAGACACACACACACCCCAACACTGGCAAGCAAAAGCCCAGCTCAATGGGCCCTGACCATCAATAATATGGAATATCCAATTGGAATTCGCTGCCCAATGAGACAAACTTGGCTTTAAGAGGTGCGTGTGTGAGTGTGTTGGTGTGTGTGTGTTTGGACGATGTTGTCATCGCTGGAATATGTCGTTCGGCTTAAAAATAAAACCAACTAACAAAGTTGTTAAGAAGAAAACTCTTCAATAATGATCTTTTCTGCTAAAAATAAGATAGAAGTATAGATCTCTAAGCTCTATTATCTTATCATTTAATTTTCGTATAAACGTTTCATTATCACTAATCTGGTAATACTAGCTATCCCAAGTCTGTTTCTATTCTGAAAGCAAAACTATGTACACTTTTTTTCTTCAAAAACCATCTGTTTTTCAACCAAAACCCACTCCCTCTCCAAGAGAATCTCCCCCTAAACAGCCTTTCTCAACAACTGTTTTCCTAAAAAATCATCAAAAATCATAAACAATCACATTTGTGGAATTTGATTGAAAGAATGCGAAGCCTGAAAGAAGTTTTGTTTATAGCCTGGTTTTCCACTTCGATATTGGAGCCAAAGACCACACTCCACTATCGATTTCTTTGCCGCCAAGACCCAGTAGTAGCTCCCATTACACTTTTGTTTAAATTTAGAATCTGTTTACAGTCCCAGCTGTGAGTGACCCAGTTTCCAGGGCATCATATTGGCTCCTCCGGTTCTATTGATATCTTGAAACATATTTTATTCCCTTTATGATAAGATTTATGGTAATTACGGATTAGCAAAAAACATGTAGAAACACTAGAAACTAACGAACGAGAACAGCTACTACATCTCCTCGATAAACACGTCCTTATCGTCATCGTTATCGGCGTGCGTCGGCACCGATTGCTGCGATACCTGCTGCCTATCGAAGTTGTTCTGGATGCGCTCCAGCAAATCGGTGGCCACCAGAGCGAAGTCCTCCCACAAGGCATCCGGTTCTGTTTCCGGCTCCCGATTATTCTCCTCCGGAGCAGCATCTCGTTCCGGACCCTCCTCCTCGTCGTCGTCGTCGTCATCGTTATCGCCTGATTGTAATCGATCTTCGTCGAGATAATCGGCCAGCAGATCGCTCACCTCGTCCAGGATGCTGCCACTTTGGCAGAGACTAGCGGCACACTGACCGTCGATGAGGAGATTCCACAGAGCCTGGCACACGATGTTGGCCAGGAACCAGTCCTCCTGCTCCAGGGATCCGCGCAGGAGCAGGGACAGCAGCTCAGCTCCCCGCAGCTGCAGGAAGGGGCCTCGCTGTTCGCCGTCCCCCAGGAGATTGACGAGCACTCCGATGGCACACGTGCGCAGTTCGTAATCCTGGCCAGCCGCCTGCTTGGTGAGCTGTTGCACCATCAGCGGCAGTCCGCCGGCGCCGCAGAAGCACCTCCTGGCTCTTTCGTTGCGTGTGAGATTCCCCAGGACCCTGGCCAGCTCCACTTTGGTCGCGGACGTGGGGCAGGAGCTCAGGACCTTGGCCAGCGAGGCGGACAGGTCGTCGATGAGGCTCTGGAGCGATCCCACGGCCAGAGGCTGGACCGCCGGCTGCTTGTCCTGGTAGAAGCACAGATTGTGGAGGGCTCCCAACGTGGCATGAAGCAGTTCCTGCTGCTCCGGGGTCTGAAAAAAGGAATATTTTACAATAAATCCTCCTAGATTTCGATCAGAAAGTAATCTCTCACCTTTTTCCTCTCCAAGGCAACGCTGGTCTTCTTTAAAATCTCCAAGAGAACGGCGCCCAAGGACCTCACGTTGCCCAAGGCGGCTCCCACTTCAGGATTCACGCTCATGTTGGCCACCACTCGGATCAGCTTAATCTGGGCATCCAAAAGGGAAACACTGGTGGAGGTTCGTGCGTTCAGCTGCTCCAGGACATTCAGGAGATACTCCATGGCCACATCGTTGTGAAAGTACTGGAGAGGAAGGATATTTATGCCTAATCTTGTAGAGAATCCTGTAAGAACTCACCTGTGTGCGAGCTGACTCGTGTTTGGCCAGAATGTTGCCCAGCATGTAGCCCAAGCGACTGAGAACTGCCAGGAGGCGTTCACTGCACTGCCCGCCGGCGCAGGAAGGACCCAGCAGCAGGCCAATCCTGGCCGCATAGTTGTGCAGGGTTTCACAGCAATCTGTGTCCTCCGAGAGGACACTGGAGGGAGCAGAAAGATCAACAAGTTAGTCGCGGAGCCTGTGAAGAACTTTATGCGAAAAACTCACCTCAAGGTGCGCACAACATTGGCCTGGACCTCCAGCTCGCCCATGGAAACCTCGGCGGCGCGGATGAGATGCGGACAGGCCAGCTGGAGCTGGAGACGCTGCTGCTGCTGGGAAACATCGGCCAGGGCGCGCATGGCCGCCGACAGCTGGTAGAGCGTGTGCAGAGGTGGTCCTTGCAGCTTCTTGGTGGCCCCGGCCTCGTTCAGCATCTGCAGGTGCAGGATCATCAGTTCCACGGCCCC
This sequence comes from Drosophila monieri, assembly GCA_035047585.1. Lineage (NCBI taxonomy): Eukaryota > Metazoa > Arthropoda > Insecta > Diptera > Drosophilidae > Drosophila > Drosophila monieri. The sequence goes on along the minus strand of JAWNPJ010000061.1, from coordinate 2,735,065 downwards.
GTGGCGCGCCAAGCGGGAGACCAGAGTCTGCTGACCCGTCAGCTTGCGAGGACACACAGGAGCAGGCTTGGAAACAGCCAGAGTAGCTGGCTGGTTATCCTCCGATGGCGGTTTGTCGTCTCCACCGATCCAATTCCGGTTCAGGGCATCGTCGCGATCCTGGGCACTGCTGGCGGTGAGGAAACGTATGCATCCGTAGGCGTAAATACAGGCCTCCGGCTCGTCCAGGGGCGAGGCGTGGCCCAAGCCATCGATGAGTAGCTCCAGGACATCGTGTTCGTGGAACAGACCGTCGTGCTGTTCGTTCCTGGCCACCTTGAAGATCAGCTTGCAGGCACCGGTCAGGTTGCTGCCAGTGACTCGCAACTAGGAGTGGGAGAGGAACGTTAAACGCTGTCTAAAGAGAAAGGATAATGCTGGGAACTTACTGCCAAGACCACACGAGCCACGGCCAAAAGGACACGCGGCGAACTGCACTCCACCAAGCCATACAAGCCGCCCAGGATAAAGCCACGTTTGCAGCCGCGTTCCTGTTTCCTAACACGCGTATAAAGCTCCTGAAGGATCTGTGAGGATAATACGTTTAGTGATTGAAAGCTGTGTCCTATTATCCTTTGCTTACTCCATTGATGTGCTGGACCGTCTCGTCGCTGCAGTCCTTGAGGCCACTGTGCTGCTTGAGGAGCTCGATGAGGGTCTCGGTGCTGGACTGGCAGAGCAGGGCACCGTTCCGGGTGGGCATGGGCGTGGCAGGACCAGAACCCGACAGAGCTGGTAGCTGGCGGGGAGTCATGGGCTTCTCATTCTGCAGATACCTCATCCTGAATCCAAAAATGTACATCTTTAAGGATAAATTAGTGAAAGAGGAGAGAGAACCTACGAAAAGGCGCTTGGTGGTCGTCCTGCGAGAGCAACTTTTCCGTACAGCACACGGCCGGACTCCCGGGGCGTGATGGGCCTCCGGGTGCTGACCAATCGGGCGCCACCGGTGGCCAGAAGTGGCACTGCCGGGCCCGGACCTTCGCCCAGGAACATCTTCGCCTCGCTGATGAGCTCCGCGGAGGTCTTGCGCCTTCCCATTCCCAGTCCGCTCGAAATCAGACCCAGCTTGTTCAGATTCTGTTCACTGGCATGCGGATTCCGGGTGGCATGCGTGTGTTTTTCCAGTTTCCTGTCCGGCTTCTCCGTCTCCGTTGGCTTGGCCTTCTCCGTGCTCTCCATGGGCCGGGTTTCGCTGCGCGATCTTCGCTTCAGCAGCAAACTCATCGTGAAGCTCGTCAGTTGATCCTTGCTGGAGTATCCTTTATTTTTATTTCGTAAGACGCTGGTACGTGGCCAGGAGCTCTGACTTGGCCAACTGTTCCGGACGGACAGGCAGCGAGTGTGGCAGTGCGCCTGGAAAATGTGTTTTTCGTTTGGCTTTTTCGCGTGCACCATGCCAACCGGGAACCACTACACTCCTCCTCCATCCTCGCTAGCTCTCTCTCTCTCTCTAGGGCCCGAAAAGGACACCCACCCACCAACCAACCCACTTATTCACCACCGAACGGGTAACGGTGAAATGTTCACTTACCATTCACTCTCCGGCACAGTGGGGCGAGGTGGACTCTTCCTGGGAAGTGGGTCAGGCTCTGCTGGGTCCTGAGCCAGTCGAGGCAGGAATTGAATTAAAATAAATTTAAAAGGGAGTTCCATTAAACTAGAGTGAATTGGGAAAAGGAGAGGGACTCTAGGATGAAGTGGGGCAAAGTTCAAAAGGTGGACAGGTGTTAGAAAGTCAAAAATATTATTTTGTGTTAAATGGGAAATAATTAACAGATTTCTTTTAAATTGAATAAGTAAAAAGTATAAATATCATCAAGAAAGTGAAATTTTAGCTATAATTTATATATGATATATAAGAAAGGAAAGTATATGGTCACACTAAACCTTTAGAAAAGATCTAGTTAAATCTAAAAATATTAATGGAAGCATAAAGTATATTATTTAGGTTAAAGGTGAATCATAACTCTAACCTAAGTTGAAATCAGAGATAAAATATATAAAAAAAGAGGCATATGGTCACACTAAACTTTTAGAAAAGATCTATTTAAACCCAAAAACGTAATATTTTTGGATTAAAAAAACATAAAATATATTATTTAGCTTAGAACTGACTTAAAACTCCTACTTAAGTTGAAATCTGAGATAAAATATATAAGAAATGGAGTATATGGTCACACTAAACCTATAACGAAAATCTATTTAAATCCAAAAATATTAAGAGAATCGTAAAATATATTATTCAGCTTAGTACTGAATCACAACTCCTACTTAAGTTGAACTTTTTAGGAAGTTCCACTTCCCGAAACAACATCCACTTCGTGCCAAACATTTCTCACACCATTCTGAGTCACTGTGCCTTAGTCATACACCATACGATACGATACGATGCGAGTCATTGGGAAATGGAAAATGGGAAATGGAAAAGCGGCGCCTTTCAATAAAAGGAACGAACGGAGCAAAACAAAGCAACTGAAGTGTAGCCCAGGCTGGAAAAGTGTCTGGCAATCGATATTCCCCTCAGAGGCAGCCACAGCGGAGAGAACAAGGACCTGCGGTCAATTTGCATGTCCTGCCAGCCAGGCGGACAGCCGGACAGTCGGACAGTTGGATAGGATGTTACGATGAGAGACCCGAGGCGAGCACAACTATTTCCCCATCAATTGAAAAATACTTAATTGGACTAATTGAATTGCAGACGTTTGAAAGTACATAGCATGCAGGACTTTGGGGACTTTGGTGGGGGGAAGGATATCAAATATTGACGCAGTTTCAGGACACGAACCATAGCATCGGATTCCGAATTCAGAAAGTAATGGCTTTCAGTTGCCTGGAAATGATGGCAGTCGACGGCGGAGGTGTCGGAGTTGAGGTTGGAGGGCCCAGGCCCGCCAATTAACTCGATGGCGAGTGGAAGGAATGTTGCGAAATAAAGGGAAATTTTGTTGATGAATGATGGAGCTGACCTGGATCCTTAAATGTGTGTCAGGCCCCCTTTAGAGAGACTGCCAAATGCGTAGTACTCTTCGACTGATCCCCCCGCCCTCCCTCTATGCATTTAAATGTTTTATTTATAGAATCCTTTTGGGTTTAAAGCGGGCGAGTGATTGATGTTGCCTTTGTTTTTGACATTTCTAGAAATACATTCTTCTCACGACTACTACTTGGTTTCTCGATTGCAGGTCGGCGATATTGAATGAAGTACAAACACAGGGCAGCACAAAACTTCCATCAAACAAATCTGTACTAGTATTAGGCGATAATGCCACCGGCAAGACGACACTGATTGCCAAACTCCAGGGCGTCGAGGATCCCAAGAAGGGCTCCGGCCTGGAGTATGCCTACATCGATGTCAAGGACGAGTACAGAGACGGTAGGCACTCACTCTTTCTCACGATTCATTATTTTATTAATCCTGTGATATCCTTTTAGACATGACGCGTTTGAGCGTTTGGGTCCTGGACGGCGATCCAGGACACACAAACCTCCTGCACTATGCGCTCAATGAAACGAACTATGCACACACACTCGTCATCCTCACCGTCTCGATGACGCAGCCGTGGGGCTGGATGGAGCAGCTGAGTCACTGGGTGAAGGTACTCGGCCAGCATATCGAAACCCTACAGCTGGACGCCAAGGAGAAGGAGGCCGCCCGCCAGCGACTGGCCACCACGTGGCAGAGTTACTGCGAGGTGGGCGACGACCTGGATCCTGGCTCGCCAGTGAAGCGCACAATGCGCAACAACTCGATCGACGAGGATGATCTACTGCCGCTGACGGAGGACGCACTAATTACAAATCTGGGCCTCGACATCGTCGTGGTGGTCACAAAGGTTGGAACTACTACTTACCCATATCATTGTTGTTTAATCCTTGATATCCGTTACAGACGGACTACATGACCACGCTGGAAAAGGAGTACGAGTATCGGGATGAGCACTTCGACTTCATCCAGCAGTGGATACGAAACTTCTGCCTGCGGCACGGCACCTCGCTATTCTACACGAGCGTTAAAGAAGACAAAAACTGTGATCTCCTCTACAAATATCTGACGCATCGAATTTATGGTCTACCATTCCGCACGCCAGCGCTAGTCGTTGAAAAAGATGCAGTACTCATGTTAGTTTACCTCTTAGTCCTAATTCTTGTGCCTTTTTAATGGAAATATTGTATCCTTCTTTGAAATGTAGTCCGGCTGGCTGGGATAGCTTGAAAAAGATTAGTATTTTGTACGAGAACATGCACGGAGTCAAGGCCGATAATGTCTACTCAGATATCATCAAAGCGCCGCCAACTAGAAAGGTATGTAGTCTTGTAACTATAGTGTCTAGTTTATTCGTCAATCCCTCCTCTTTAGGCGGTCTCCAACCGAGAGACGGAAGTGCAGACGGAGGACGAACAGGCCTTCCTGGCCCGCCAGCAGGAGATACTCAAGCAGGGCGACCAGGTGCGAGGAGAGTCCCCGCTGAGGTCGCAGGCTGGAGGTGTGGGCAGCAACAAGAGTGGACCTCGCACCTCTGGTGCCACCGGCCAGAGTTCACCCAAGAAGGTAGGTGGAATGGAATTTCTTGTAACAGACCTGAATAAATATTTTATCCTTTTCAGATCGATCCTAAACTGACGCCTGCCACGCCCGGCGGCGAGGGCGTGCTGGCCAACTTTTTCAACTCGCTGCTGCACAAAAAGTCGGGCAGTCCGGCGAGCGGAGGACCCGGAGGCCCCGGCAGTCCTGCGGGAGCGGCTCGCACTGCCAACGGCACTGACGCGCTGATGACGCCCGAGAAGCTCGCCGTCCGCACGGACGCCGCCGCCGAGCTGGATCGTCTGTCGCGGAGCGTGAAGAAGGAGATCGACATGTCGCAGAGTGAGTGTTGAGCGGGAGGAGCTACACGACACCCACAACAACACAACAGCAACACCTGCAACATCGACACGCATAATAGCAGCAACCACAGCAACAGAACCAGAACAACACGATAAATGTTAATTAAGTAAAAAAAAAGTGAAAGGCAGAGACTCGTTGAAAACGCAAACAAGCAGTGTAGCTAAAGGATCATGGAAATTGAAGCACACATCCTTGCAGACCATTCTGAATGGTCTGAAGGTATCAGTTTTCGGGAGCTTAGTTTATCGATTAAGAGGGCAAACTTTAGTCAGAAAGTTCCGAAAACTCCAAAACAAAACATTCAAATTGTAATCTTTTGTATAAGCATAAAAGAAAAGAACCAATATGTGTGAGAGGTTTAAGCATAATTTCGAGTAATTTTTAATGAAAATATTTAAGCAAAATCTATTTGTGTTGTTCCACCTGCCCTTGACCCTCTCCCCCCACTCTGATGAAATGATCAATATCTACCTTAAAGCTTTCCACGGAATGCATCAAAATCTTCCTCTGGAGCCCATGTGATGAGTTCCACGATTAAGAGTTTGGGATTAAGGGGGGCGTTGCTTTTTATTTTCCACGCCCCCAAAAGGCACTGCGAGTGATCCTTTGTACGAGCCTCCTGCGGCATACTCAATGAAAAGAAATAAATAAACGTTCGATAGGTAATGAGAGCTAGAAATGGAAATGAAAAGCGACAGAAATTCGAAACTTAATGGTATAGCTTAGCGAAAAAGTCTGCAATTTTGATGAAATAAGAGTGCCGCGTGTGTTCCCCTGCGAGTATTTTTGTTTTAAGGGGCGACACTTGGCGACACTAAATCTATACATTTGTATAAATAAATTATTTAAAAAAAACGCTGTAAAATGTAATTAACAAACGGGACAGACAACCGAGAGATTCTAAACACAGTCCACTCCTGAGATCAGGGACGTCGAGAGATATACTATATACTAATGTATTGTATTTCCCAAAAAAAGTAAAAAAAAAAAAAGAGAAATTAATTCAACAGAGACACACATGCGCCTAACTGTAGTTCGATAGCTTGTATGTACTTTTTAATTATATTAATTAATTACACTCACACACACACCTAGACACTCAGACACATAATGGCGTTGAATAATGAATTGTTTTTTGAAAAAGTAGCGAAAAGTTGATGATAATATTTATGAAAAGAATATCATATTAGTTAGCCCACAAAGTAACATTCTTGGCTTTTTCGTTCAACTCCATCCAGACACTGTAATTAATTAATTAATTAACTGTTTTTTTTTTTAACTAAACCTTTTGATTCTAATGTAGGCCGAAATCGTTACCCGCTCATGAAAATCGTGCCCCGAAACATAAAGAGAGAGTACTGTACGTTGACATTTTTAAAGCCAACTTTTTTATTTAAGCCATTTTAATCGAGCCTGTCAACCCTTCGAAATTTCCCAAGTCCCAAGCCGCCATTTAAAGCCGGACAGCCCGAGCAAGAAGTAGAAAACGGAAATGGACTTTAAATGCCGCCTCCCAAGTCCTTCTTTTTTTATTGAATTTTGCAAGAAGCCCCTTCCTATTTTGCCATATAGATCCTCCAGATTCTTCAGGCCAAAGTGTATGTATTCTCTTCTCTGTCGAGAAGATTTCCTTTTCCCCCAGGTTCTTCTCTCTCTTTCGCCCCGCGTTGACCAACTATTTGCCTCCTGCTCTTTCCGGTGTGCCGTCGGAAGCAAATTGAAACAAAAGTTGAAACTAAAACGATGAATAACTGAACGATTTGTGCTACAGAAACTATTTTTTATGTATAAATACAAAGTAATTATATTAAATATATTGTATAACACTATATATATATATAAACGTATATGAAAACAAAGAACAGCGGATTCAGAACATATTGTGGAAAGGAAATTAATCGGTATTCGGTATTCGAAAGCCTCGAGTCTTGGCCCTTGAAAGTGTAAACAAAGAACAAAGCTAAAAACACGAGTATAAATTATGTAAATTAAAGAGAAATCAGCGTCTAAAAATGCAACAAAAAAGTAAAATAATTTAAATAAAATTTTCCAAAAACATCAAAAAAAGAAAATGTAATTATAAAGTGTTTTATTTTAGGTCTAAGGGGTAATACTTTTCTATATTCTTAAGCGAGAATGGCTCCAAAAAGGATAAAAGCTTAAGGTACTAGACCTAGGTACTAGTACTAGATCCTTTATGTAGGGTATCCTAGCTCCTGTTCTGCCTTAAGCAAAATTTCCCATCCTGCTCTTCGATATGCGGGGCTTTTATTAATGATGAAGGAGGCTTTCCTTTGATGATTATCACATCGTATGAGCCTTTCACATCCTGTCTATATTTTCATTTCGATAGTCAGCTTTGCTACACAGGAATATCAAAACCTCTCTTATTACAAAGTCCTTTTTAGAATATATTTCATATCAGATCTACATATATTTCCACAATCTTCATGGAAAAAACGAACAATTTAATTAAATACTTTATTAAATAAGTTACTTTCTTTCAGTGTTTTATGTCCAAGGACTCAGCGGAACAGCTGGCAGATGGTTTTCCCTATTCGATTCCCTTCTGCCCGCCTCCTGGCGTCGCCTTGATGGCTCCAAGGATAACACTTTGCTTGACCTTTTCCCTGCGTGTGTGCTTCTGTGTGTGTGAGAGCGCGTGATAAATGATGACGCCAGTCCAACGCCCGTATCCTTGCTCCTGTTTCTGCTCCACCTCTCAGCAGCCGCCACCATCCACCATCCTTGTTGCCCCTTTTTGGTTACTTATTGTTTCAGCCCGCATCCTTTGTGCCCGTTGTGCGACAGTTTTGCCAAGTTTGTTTCTGTTACTTTGTTCCACAGGCAATGTGCCACTCCCCCTTTGGACATATTCCGCCTTCTGCTTTTCCAAGCATTTCTTTTTGATTTTCCCCCGCACGTGCTCATTTTCCTTATTGCCCGACCCGGCCCGGTCTGACTTAGCGCCCTTTTCTGCCAGCCTCGATTTGGCTCAAAAAATATTGACATTGATTTTGATTTGCTCCTTTTGCGATTTGATGGCTTCTGCTGCTCCGGCTCGGCACCCGGCTTTTACCCAGAAGAGCACGTGCCAGGAAAACCGGAAAATCGGAAAATCGGAAAAGCGCCTTCCACAACTGCAGCAGCTGCCAGGATCCTGATGCCTCCGGCAACTTGCCTTGCATCTTGCGGATTCAACTTACTTTTTATTCAGGTCACTAAAAATGCATCAAATAAGGTTGCTTTCAAGGGTTTGTATCATTTTCCAATGTCTATACTTTATACTTTATTACAATTTCAAAGAATAAATAAAAATGTAAAAAAAAGAAATAGTTTAAACTTGCTTCAGATATTTGGGGAAATTTGTGGGGAAGTGCTGATATAAAAATGATAGATTACAGGCTATAAAAAGGTTACACAGGCTATATATATTTTAAATTAATTTTTATTTTAAAAACTGTTGAACCTTAAAAACTTAATAAAACATTTCATAAACTGACCTATAGTTTTCCTTCTCAAAAGCACCCACTTTTCCATCATAAAGTGTCATGATATATTTTTTATACCAGCCACCAATCAAATTATAAATAATTCATGAAGCATTCATTCTAAACGCAATTGCTTTGAATTTTATTGGATTTATTTGGCACACTATTGGCCAATTATTTAATTTTCTTTACACATTTTTCCCCGATCCATTTTTTATTGTGCGACTGCCTGACTGACAGACAGACAGACAGTGAATAAAATAAATGGAAAAATAAAATATTCCACCCACAAAAGAGCAGCGAAAAAATGGCAAATCAAATTTTTACACAATGTAATTAAGTTTAATTTCCTTTTTCCAACTGCGAGAGCCAAATCTAATATTAATTAAGCCGGCCAGCAATGTCTGGCGCCCTGCTAGAAATTAATCGGCCTAATTGAATTTGCATTAATTCGCACTGCAGTCGGCTAGAAAAATGCTTAAATAATAAATGTACACACACGGCTCTCCAAGCGGAAAAAAGTTCAAAAAAAAAAAACGGGCATGAATATATTATTATGAGGCTGAAAGACTTGGGATTTGGAGCATCTATCCTATCCGCGATTAGCAGGGAAATTAATTAACAATTTGGCGAATAAAACAACACGAGAATCAATCCCCAACTAATTATAATAATACTCAAGATTTTTCCCCGTCACGAACCAGTCTTTCTGGCAGAGCTTCTATAATGACAGCTTAATTGGAATTGGAATCTGAATTATAGTCGGAGGGGGGCCGGGGATGGGATGCCAGGTCAGGTCATGTGTAAGTGGAATACCCAAGATTGGATATTGGCGGAGTGGGTGTGGGAAGTGAATACAACTTTTTGACAGCTTGTGGCCTTGTGATGCCGTCAAAACAACTTTTGCCAACCAAAAGTTGGTGGTAGGAGTAGGAGGCCTCTTCTGACGGGGCCAACAGCAGACAAACAGAGGGCCAAGCCAAACAGACAGAGGCATATAAATAAAATCTGAAAAAATATGACCATTTATCAGTCTCACATTTCGGAAGGAAAACAAATGACGGAATGGATGACGATTGGGGCTTACAATCTTCAAGATTTGTTTTAAAAGTGCTTAGGTTTTTGTAGATTGTAGAACAAACTATATTGAAAATTATATCTACAAAGGGTTCAAACTTATATATTGACTCTAAAAGCTTAGATTAGACAAGCCTACATTGCCTCTATCCCGGCCTATACCTTCTGTAAGAGTATAACTTTATATATTCCTTTCTTTTTCTTATGTCTACACTCTCCTTTCAATAAAATCCTTGATTTCCTCTCCATATTTTTTTGAGGTCTTGTTTTGATTGAAGTCAATTGCCACTGCAGTTGCAGTTCATCACGAATGGTGTTGACTCGACTTTAATGGACTAAAGACTCAGGACTCAAGACTAAGGACGAAGGATGGCAAGAGGAAAGATGTTCTTTGTCCTTCAAGGCTTGTCTTATTCAACTGCTGCAGCTCTCTTGCTTTTATCTGACAAATTGAGTTTCCGGACGGACTTGGACACGGACACGGACACGGACATGGACACGGACTCGGAAAAAGCTCAAATAAAATCAAATGTGTGGTGTGGCCGTTAGCTAGAAATGGGAAATAGGAAGCTTCGAGGAGCAGGACACTCTAATGATTTGGTTTCCTCGTATAAAGCTATTGCCTGGAGTTGCCTAAATGCACATGACACTCTTTGACCACAGACTCTTTGACAAATTTCATTATAACACTGAGAGAAATACTTATATACTGCCTGATAAGATAATAAAGCTATATGCCAAATCTGAAGTCAATATTTTTTAAAATAAGCGACTAGCTAAGCGTAGAAACAGTTTCGCGGACAAACGGACAAACGGACAATCTTGTACTGACTCTATCGAGGACATTTCTTAGGGATATTTTGTTTTTAAGAGCATTGTCTTAAAATACTCTCCTCTCAATAAATTTCCTTTTCCTAGTTTGTTACCAAGTTCGGGAATTTCTTGCCAGTGCATCATGTACCCCCTTTCCATTTGGAATTTTCCGACTGTCCTCTACCCTCTGACCGGCCACCCATTTGTTGTCCGCCTTCCAGTATAAAATTTCAATTGTCTTTCTCTTTGTTCGAGAGCCATTTGCAGGCGGCCAACAAAAATTGTCAATTAAAGCCATTAAGGCCAATGGCAATTAGTTGCTTGCCCCATTATGCGGCAAGTCGTTGTGTCCCCAACGTACGTACTATATTTATGTATATTTTCGCCAGCACTTTCTTTTTATATTCCAACGATCTTCGGGCTGGAATTTTAATTTGAAAATACATTTTTCATTGCCTGCGGAGAGCAAAGCGAAAAGCTCCAAAGGATGTCCTTTTTAAATGAAAATATTTTACTTTACTTTTTTGAGAGAGTCTCCGAAAATAAATTAATTGGAAATGATAGTTGATTATTTTATTTATTTTTGTGCTTAAGGGTCTACAAGTGTAAAGCTACATGAAAAAAATACAAAAAAAAAGGTATTGCGTGTCAAACAAAAATGTTCAAAAACTTAATCCTTTCAAGGATTAGTCCTACATGGTCTCTCCAATGGGCTTGATGGTCAGCTCGTGTACCTGGACATGAGGCGGCGTGGAGATGGCGTACAGGACACCCTGGGATATATCCTCGGAATGGAGCATGCGGTCCTTGATGACGTCCCGGATGCTGTCCGGCAGGATCTCGGTGTCTACCACGCCGGGACTGACGCTCTAAGGATTTTCAAACAAAATGTAGTACATCCTGGGAGGAATAATAGCCCCAAACTCACTGTGATTTTGATTTTGGTGCCCAGGCCGAGGAACTCCTGGCGGTATCCTTCTGCCAAAGCGGTCACTGCATGCTTGCTGGGCGGATAGACATTCACGTCTGGGGCCACGCCCTCCATGGCGGTCATCGTCTTGTGGCCCAGGATGCTGTTGATGAGGATCACATGGCCGTCGAACTTGCGCTCCCGCATCGAGCGGACGGCACGCTGCGTGCACAGGACAATGCCCATGATGTTGGTCTGCAGGACCAGCTGCATCTTGGCCGGATTCATGTCCACCAGGTAGCCCGCCTGCAGAGTGCCGGCATTGTTCACCAGGATGTCGACGGCGCCCAGCTTCTGGATGATCCAGTCGAAGGCCTCGTTCACGGAGGACTCACTGCCCACGTCACAGTAGAGGGGGAAGAGTCTTCCCTGCTTGTCTGCTGGGAGTTCCTTTACCAGCTGCTTGACCCTGTCAACCCGACGGGCCAGGCCCACCACGGTCATACCGGCGAGGACCAGATCCTTGGCAATGGCCGAGCCGATGCCCGAACTGGCGCCCGTGACGACGGCCACGCGATTCTGCCAGCGCTCCATGATTCTCTTTCGGACTTGGACTGATATATGTCTGGATCCAAGGGGGAATCTCTTTATATAAACCCAGAAAAAGTTGCGTGCTGGAAATGGAAGCTCTCTCCGGCCCAGGGGTTCTAGTTGTAGAATCTAGAATCTGGATGCACTGAAACAAATACCTCTCTTGTATTCGAGCCATCAAAGCGGTTATTCATTAGTTACTTTTCCAATAAAAATAATAAAAATGATGGTGGTGTTGAACGAAAGTATTGTTTCCAGTGACTATAATTAAGCTTGTGTTCTCTAGACTTGTAGCGTGTCTGGTGGTCAGAAATCCGCCAACTCATCCCCCGGGCAATCAGTCACATCCCCCCCCCTATGTGTATGGATATTTGCATAGTTGGGAGCTGAAAACAAAAGGCCCTCATTATTTTCGGCTCATATTCCAATGATACATGGCCCAGATCTTCGGGTAAGAATATATTTAAGCGAATCGCCCCGGCTAATAATATGGTAAGAAGTAATCCAATTAGGGTCATAAGCTGCCAGCTCCAAATTATTAAAATGTGATATAATCTCTGGGTAAGGGCATTCAGTGTTCTTCTATTGGGGGTTGGACCTCTTGATTATCCCCTTGGTTTTTTGTTTGAACTGGTTGTTTGTTTTCGATTTATCCACTTAGTATGCTGTAATAGTTACTCCCTCTAATCTGAGCCCCGGCTCCGAATACCATTTGCATATGAAATGTATGCGAATCTCGTTTCCGAAGCACTTCCCACATTCAATTAGCCGCACGTTTATTCAACTTGATTTGTATGAATTGGAAATACTTGGCGAGTTGACAGCATCTCATTTTTATTTTTGTCACTGGAGAGGTCTTGAATTATAAAAAAAATATATATTTTTATATAGGGAGAGGTAATTTTAAGAGTTTAAGAGGTGTTTCTAAAGATATATGGATTGTTGAAAGCCAAAGATGATAGAAGCTTGTTGAACGTTAGTTTTCATTAAAATTATAAAATATTTATTATAGTCATTATTTATATAATAAGAAACTATAAATATAAGAAACTTTTTAGTGAGATATGCTTCTATAACCTATTTAAAAATATAGAAAAAATATACACTTTCTAAGAACTCTCTCTAAGTAGGAACGGCCTTCTTTTCGAAAAGTTTCTCCTGCCCTACTTTTCCCGAGTTTAAATTATTGTTTATTCATAGATTTAGTTAAAGTAGATTAAATGCTATATAATTATTATAAAACCTGTAGTTCACTGTAGAATTCTCTATAGAATTATGGTAATCACGAGTATTCTTTATAAAAGTGACCTACAGTAAAGCCCTTTTGTGGCACTTGAGGTTCCCAAGAAATTTCCCTAAACCTAGTATCATAAATAATATATAATTTAAATATAAAGCGTTATATTTAATTTAAGTGAACAATAATTTTATTTGAACGGCCAACTGACAATTTAGGGGCACTTGTGGAAAGTTGGGTTTTCTGGAAACAGAGATCCTCTAGAGCCATTGACGTGGCGCTTCGTGGCTATGATGGCGTTTGGATGGTGGTATTCTCCCAGAACCTCTACCAGAAACCACCCTTTCCACCGGACATGGAACCACCGCCGCCATAGTTCATGCTCATGTCCATGCCGTTGTAGGCGCAGAAGGCCTCTCCGTTGTCGATGCAGGGCTCGTAGGGTCCTTGCGACTGCCCAAAGAAGCTCTGGGGCAGATTGCAGGTGAGTGGGGAGCTGACCGTGCCGCTCATGGGCATGCTCCCATGGCCGTAGTCGCCCATTCCCATTTGGGAACTGGGCATGGGCATCTGCATTCCCATACCGGCCATTCCGGCCATTCCAGCCATTCCGGCCGACATGCCCATGCCGCGCTGCGAGTGTCCGGCGCCTTGGGACGAGGACGGAGACGCTGCTCCAGCAGAGTTGCCGAATGCCATCGGTCCTGGCATTTGTCCACTAAAGCCGACAGAAGCTCCGCCACCGGATCCGACGGCCAGTTGGCCGGTCGGCTGCATCAGATCCCCCATCTGCGGGTATACCGGAGCGTTCACGGGTTGGCCGTTCCAGAAGGAGTACCCGCCGTTCGACATCTTCTCTCGCTTAATTTCGAGTTAAGCCAAATCGAAAATTTCGAAAAATCCTTTTCGTGACCAAAAACCGAACGGGTAGAATAATTTTTGGATTATATTCGGACCAAAGTGAAAGGCCGCTTGGAATTTTGGATTGCCGGACGATGTTAACAGTATGAATTATCGGGAAAGACTGAAGCTATAGAGTTCGAGCCGAGGGCAGGATGGAAATTTGGCTTTGACGTTTCAGGGCATGGATTGCTTGATCTTGGAATTATTTGAAAAAATTGTTCCAAGGGTTACTGGGTTTTCTGTTTTTTGTTCAAAGCTAGTACTAGTAATAGCACTGGTACAGAGCCCCTCCCTGATGGATGATACAAGTCATTAAAACTTGACTTTCTGGAACTGATTTGACAGTTAATTCCTTCCAGCCTACAGCCTCTTAAGAATGCCTAATGCCTCGGCTCTTAATTCAGGTCATTCCATGTTATTTAGCATAACATTTTTATATTCTGATAAATGCCGGGCTTTTTTTCCACCCTCCTCGTTTTTATTTCCATTCTCATCTGTCGCCCGCCTCATCCTGTCTCGGTTCTATTCCTTGTCTTGGCTTAGCCTTGCCTTTGTCCTGTCCCGAGCGGGGGGTGGTTGGGGGGCGTGGCATGACCAACGTTTGTGTTAATTTTTGAAAAAGGACGCCAACTGTCATGATGCAGCGCAGATGATAATGATGAAGACGCGGAAAGTGTGGCAACAAACGTTTTTCTCGAAAGGAGGGTATCTGGAGGGTGTAATGGACTTTGAAATGTAATAAACTTATCTTTAAGTAACAAGTATTACTTCATTAGTCACTTGATATACCATATTTCATGTTTTTAGTATTATTTTCTATTTAATTCTGTTTTTGAAATGTCCTTTTTATTAAAACTAAGATAATAGTTACAGGGTATCAATTCTGTCTAAATACGCTTTCCAATTTATGGTCTCACTTGATTCTTGTGCCAAGCAGAAAATGCAAAACACTTGAACTGAGTGGAAACGAAGGCGAAAGCAAAATAAGCAACAACAAAATGTCTCAAAAAAACAACAAAAGCACTGAAAAATATACTCTTATACACAATTAATACCAAATCCACCATTTTTGGTAATTACGTATACGTATTTTCAAAAAAAATATTACGTATACGTAATGATCAAAGAGTCAGAGGCATATTACGTATACGAAGAGTAACCCCTAACATTATAACACCTTCTCTTGAAACGGAATACAGTACTCTCTTTCTTGCGGTGCATAAGGATGAGAAGAGAAAGCAAAGCATAAGCAGCGGGGCGAGAAAAAATGAACCAACATGGCAGGGTGTTGATAATGATAGCAAAGACAAAAGCTTCGGCCATGCCTAATGGGACTTACAGGGTGTCGAAAAAAAGAGAGCGGCAGAGGCAGGAAGACGAGGCTGGACGTCCTTGACGCGCTGCAGTGGCGACAACGTAGTTAAATTGCCTGTCCTCGGCCGGCGTCAACATTGTGTCATTGCTAGTATTAAATCAGAGCCAAACAAATGGTGATACACAAGTACGACACGAGTGGTGGGGGGGCGAGGGGGTGGAGATGGCACACACTGAGATGAACTGAAATGCTTAAGATACGCAACAACATGTGCCCTATCTATCGCCGACTAAACAAAAGTAAGAAATCTCAAAGTTTACACAATATAAACGATTAATTACAACAGCCATTCTGCCAGATTGCCATTCTGCGGACTGTGGTAACCCTGAACTGACCTTGGGCCGGGCCAAATTATGTGCTGCCCGCCATATTGATGAGCGGGAGAGCGGGAAGGCTGGGCGAAGAAGTGGCAGCGGAAGAGAAAGCATTCAGTGCATAGTTCATCAAGTTGGCAAACAAACGCATGCCACAGCTGGGCCATGGAGGGGCGGGGGGCAGCCCGACTTGGGTCAAATATGTTAGCAGTTGCATTCTGTTTTGGCTCCGAAGAGCAAACATCCAAGGAGCTGGCAAAGACAAAGGACCAGCACAGTGGGCGTAGCTGTTAAGCTGCAATTTAAATAATAATAATTATTTGATTATTATATTATTTTAAAAGAGAGGGAAGTTCCTAAGAGCAAACCCTATTTTTAATAATTTACAATTAGTATGAGAATATTTTGTATTCATTTGTTTGAGAAACAATAAGAATAGCACCCCACTGTAAAGCATCGCAGTTTTATCGCATTACTGCAGCTGCCTTTGCCTTTGCTCTTATTCCCACTCGCACTCCCCATCGCCACTTTCTCTTTTCACTTGATACTCTTCAACTGTAAGCTTGCGGGTATGTAAATTGTACTATAAGAAGAAGAGAAAGGTAAATAATATAGACTTTATAATATTCATAATTTATTCACAAATTTTTGCATTAAAAAGAACACATAATTATTAATTACATATGCAGGCTAATGAAAGGTAACTCTTAGTCGAACACATAGACTTCTCCCACTCCCACTCCCATTCCCATTCCCACTCTTCTGTCGGTCACTATATATTTCTCTGTCTGTCCACCGGCCTCCTCCCATGCCATTAGCAGCGATGGGTAAATAAGCTTAGTTCACTTGGCCGCCTAAGAGAGTGTGAGTGTAAGAGTGGGTGGATAGCCCACCGGGATAATGGGCAGAGGGCAAGTGCCGAAAGTGGCGAGAGCACTTGAAAAAGTGGCAAAATAATTACCGATAACACAACTGCCCAGGCACCGATTCCGAACAGTAGAACTTTTTTTATTTAGCATCCGCGTGTGTGCTTCCTTGTTTTTTTTTTGTTTTGCAAGTCCTTTTTTGTGTGCCTGACAGCGTATTTCGTTTGCTTTTTTCTGATTTCCTTCTCCTTCTCCTTTTTTTTTTTTTTTTTGTGTGTTTCGCTTGTAGAACTCTGGCTTACATAAATTCAATTGTGCGATTCTGCGAGTGTTCCTGGGCAAGGAGTGTGTTTACGTGTGTGTGTGTGCACGGAGTGTGCTTGTGTGGTTGTCTAACTGCACTAGGCTAAACCGATTTGTTTCGCCTCCTGCCTCCCACGCTCCTCTCTAAACTCTGCGCTCTCGATCCTGGTAAGTTTTCTCTTTAAATAAATCGACCTATTTGTTACTCTTTCATGTTTGAGATGAGAAATAACTAAGATAACAGTAACTTTTTATAAGACTTAACTCTTATGGTATAAGTTTTTATAGGGAAATTATTTATTTATTTAAATTTTTGTTTAAAAAAAATAATGATAATTAATCGACCTATATTCGATGAAACAAATAATATCCTTTTAAAAAATTACTATATTAAATAAACTAAATAAATAAAAAAAAAACAGAATGAATAAACATTTGCCGCCATTTTGAGAATAATTACTCATCCGACGCATATGATAAACTCTTATATTATAAGACCCCCTAAGACAACACTACGTATGAGTGATAAAGTGTAGTCTCCAGAAATACTATTTTTAATATTTATTATAAATGTCCTAAAATCCCTTTTATTTCACTCCTAAAATGGATAAAAATCAAAATCCCCTAGAAATATTTTACTATCCAGGGTAGTTGGGATTTCGCTTGACTATTTTTTGTTTGGTGGTGTTATTGTTTGTCCTTCTCCTCTCCCAGTTGACTTTCGGCGCTCCCTGTGTCAATTGATGACTCTCGCATGAACTGGCCAAGACCAGGACCTGCGAGGACTGCACTGCCAGGACTGGCCAGGACGAAAGAGACAGAAAAAAATCGAATGCCTCTGAGCTATAGTCACCAATATCAAATGTCGTTTGTCAAGTTGGAGAGTCAACTTTCGATAATGTTAATTTGCGGTGTGCTTTGGCGAGGTGGTAGGGGAGGGGAAGGACTATTTACTGTGCGAAAAGTGGGAAATAAGTGGGGAATAGAGGAAGTTGGGAATTTGAGGAATTCAGAAATTGGGAAATTGGGAAAGTCGAAGTAGTTAAGCTCCCACTAACAAGTTAAACTGATCAACTTGTGGTCGACTTTAATGACTGTCGTCTAATCACTCCTTGCCCCAAGGAACTTCCTGTTTTTCCTGCCCCGATAGCCAGCAGGATGAGAGGGGCAAGAGGTCCTTGCCGCATCACATAGCCATAGCCATAGCCATGCCAATTTATTTAATATGCCGTACGTGAGCTTCCGTTTTCTGTTCAGCCTCGTTTATGGCCACTGACTCTGATTCTCTCGTTCTTTTCTTGTTTTTGTCCTTAGAGTCCTTGCAAGTGAGAGTATGTGTGTGTGTGTGTGTAAGTGTGTGTTTTACTTCTCGCATTTCATTTCATTTTACTGGACGTTTTCAAATTTTTCACTTGAGTGAGCTTTAGCAGGCGGTTTCACATCTTTAACGATGCGAGGAACGGCAGAGCGAAAAAATTGCACGGCCGGGAGGGGCTGGGAAGGATGCGGACTCCCGACTGGTCAACCATTTGTAATGACCAAAGCCGTAAGGACGTGCAAGGACCTCCACTGACCGGAGCTTTATGTCTGAATGTTTGCAAGCAAGAGAGAGGAAAAAAAATATAATAATATGGGTATTGTTGGCGATTTGAAGAGGCTTCCTGGTATCCTGGCAAAAAAAAATGGGTTGAAAATATTTTTGTTATTTGAATTTCTACCTCAAAAAGGATACTAGAAACTATACACAGGTCACAACAGGACATCTGAGCTATAAACTCCAAATAAAAATTCTAAGAAAAATAAAGAACTTAATTCGATGTTAATTTTATTTAATTTAAAATAAAAGTTTTAAAATACTTTTCTTCGAGTGTATGGATATGTGTTCCTAAACAGCTGTTTCGTGTGACGGGGCTTACTGTTAAAGAGGATTCCGTCAAGGACACCAGCACGCTGGAGAATTATGTGCAAGTCTCGGCAGTCGCAGCTCATTCGTCCTCATCGCCATCAGTCTTGGTCCTGGCCAGCTGAGCTTGGCTCAGTCCGACTTGGCCAGGCCGAAATCCGAAATCCAAAATCCTAGCTGCCCAGCCCAGCCCAGTCTGCCAGCCAGGACCTTGCCGACCTCGGCTCATATGCCAGTCTTTGTGTTTGCGCATTCAAGTGACGGTGGGGTGGCAGCTGTGCCGTATCCGTATCCGCATCCGCATCCTTGTCTTTATCCTTGTCTATGTCCTCTTTATCCTGTGCCACAATCCACATCCTTGTCTTTGCTTTCTGCTATTTTAGCTTCAGTTTTTTCTCGCTTCTGCACCAAAGTGAGTATTTCCATATTTATAGTTTTTGAAATAGCTTCTAACTAGCTTAGCAGTCTGGCTTTGCCAACACGAGGAAGGGGGAGAGGAGGGGACGGGGACGGGGACGGGGCTTAAGGACACCATCGCTGGCGAGTCCTGGCGAGGAAATTGAATATCCACTGGTCATTTTTGCATAGAAATTGCTCGATTTTCACGTCGTCCTTCCCGAACTTGCAAGTTTCTTGCCAAATTGTTTGGCTTTTGGCTTTTATTTTAGATATTTTTTTGTTAATTAAAAACAGCAAGTGGCCATTATTTTGGTGGGTAATTGTTTAAGAAAGAGTTTCTAAAAAGTATGCCAAGCTTTTGAATAATTTTGATTGCAAACTATTCTTAAAAGGAAGTTCTTAAAATCACATTCCTTAAAAGATTTCAAAAGCATTCCCCCAAAAATAGAGTCTAATATTAGAATGAAAAGTTTCTTGATTTGAAAAACTCCTATTCCCTTGAGAAATCTAAACTTTTCAACATTCTAAAATAAACTTTCAATGACAGAAAGCCAAAAGTTGTAAATATTATCCTGCATTTCATAAATATTTGCTGGCGTTGAATTAAAAAAGGCATTGCCTTTCACCTCAATTATATATAAGATGAATTCCCCAAAGATCCTTCCCCACACAGTCGTACATTCAGTTCCATTTCCATCGACTAACTTTACTGCTTCATAAGGACACAAGGACGATGGCGAGGAGGCCCACTGAGGGACTGGGGGATTAGGGTCCCTATCATCAGTCCATTTAGTGGAGGGTCTCATCTCCATTTTTTCGTTGTCTGTTCGGGTCTGCCTGATGACCTTCAGCAGTTTACTGACATTTATAAATTTTTATAAGGTTCAAGGGTTCAATAACGCAGCATGACAAAATTTATCGCCACAACGTGTTCATAACACACACATATGCGTCTGTATAGGTATAGGGGGGAGGTAGTTTTTTGTTAAGGATTCAAGGGGGTAGAGGTCCTGGAATATTGATGGCAAAACTTCATGAAGCATAGCCAACTTTTTCGCATCGTTCCTCCTTTTTTTTTTGTAATGCGTAAATGTCAGATAAGCCACGCCCCCTTTCCGCCTATCACATATGCACTAAATCAAGGAATAAAGTAAAGACTAATTGATATCCTGTGGGAGTTGCAGGGACGAAAGACTCGAAAATATTAAATAAAAGTTTTGGTGAAGAAAGAATTTGTTTTATTTTCCAGATTCTTTTCCTGAAACTTATTCCTAAATAGCTATAACCCTTAGCTCGTCATATCCTTGAGTCCTTTATATCCTTGCTTGGTATTTTCGCTGGTGCGTGCAATTTTCGGCTTACAGCTGTCAGCTGTAGCTGACTAACCAACAAACGCGAGAACTAAACGAAGCAAACAATTTGTTGGACTTGGAAATGAATCGAACGGAATCGAAGGGCTCCAGGAGCCAGCAGCCAGCAGCCAGTATTCAGCACTACGCAGAACCCTGGCCAGTTCCTTGTTGACTATGCATGAGTCGGAGACACCGCAATTCTGTCCAAGAAATCCGGGAAAGTCCGGAAAATCTCTCCGAGTCGCCCCTTCGGTCTCGTCCTTTCCACACAGTAGCAGCAGTAGCAGCTGAAAAGGATAAAAAGGAGAATCGGACCTGCTTCGTTGTCGATTGCCAAATGAATTTTGTCAGGCAGCGAAGGTTGAAATTGGCTTTTGCCTTTTGGCGAACGTATTTTGAATTTTAATGCCAGAAAGGCACAAGCCAGCAAGCCACCAGGCCGGCAGGCCAACAACAGGGCGAAAAGGACTATGGCGGCGCCGGATATGGCCAGGAAGAGGAAGCAGAACCCTTTTTTCTTCTCCGACTGGCGCCTTTGTTTGTGAGAGGCCTAAAAAACAAACAAACGAGGCACAAAGGCACACACATCGCACCACAGGACTATTTCATTAGCAAAAGTCGAAGATGTTTCTCTGGAAGATGGAATTAACACACTAAGAAATAAATGTTAAATATTAAAAATATATTTATATTATTAAAAGTTGTTGAACTAAAAAAAAAAGAGATTAAACACTTAAGAAAATGATAATCCTTTTTCAAAATTATAACTGAAATATTTATTTCATGGGCATTCGCAGGTTAAGGTCTGTTTTTAGGTTTTTGGTTTTTTGTTTAGCTAGAAATCAACACATTCAGAGCCACACACACACATACGCACATTCACACACCCATAAAGGACTCAAACACACACAGACACACACTCACACAGAGACTACAAAGCAACCGCAATGGGATTGGATTAACATTCTGACAGAATCCATAGCATACTTATGTGGGCCGAGAAGAGACTTAGCCAGGAGTCTAGTGAAAAGGATAAAGGATAACGCTGAGCCAGGTAGCTGGAAAGGGGGGGGGGCAAGCTAAGAAGGAGCTGAGAGTGCCATCTTAGTTGCGGTTGAACACTTGCCTGGCTGGATGGAAAAGTCAAGGCGGGAGGATGGGAAAAATGGCAGCATATTTGAATACTTGATTTCATTTATTATGTATGCGTGTGTCGGCATCATCCTTCCATTTTCACACATGCATATATCACCAAGGATGTGTGTGTGCGAGTGTGTGTTAATTTCCAGCCTCAATAACAAATCATTCAAACACAAACATTCCTAAACTCTATCCGTATCTAGATGATATTTAATTGAAAATTCTGGGCAACGAGTCCCCATTAGGCCTTGATGCGTTAATGAATTCAATCTCCATTTGTGACATTCTCCTTTCGCCAATAATATGCATTCTGATTGAAATGCGGCATTAAGATTATCACTTTAAATGCTCAAATATTTTTAATGGCAATTAGCTTTATGGTTTGTTCATTTTGCTGATTTGTTATTTAAAAGGACCTTCCTCTCTTCCATGTGTGAGTGTGTGTGTCTGTTTGTGTTGGTGCGTAAGGTCATGGCACACATTTGACAAAGAGGTCCTGCAGTCTGTCCTGCCATCCACCACCGCCCGCCGTCCAGTGTCCATGTCCTTTGTTGTTTTGGTTGTGGGCTTGATTAGACTCCAAGTATCCTGGCCCATAGCCCGGTATGCCTGTGTGTGCCTGTGTGTGGGCGAGGTGACCTTGCTTTCGGCCCAATCGGCCAGTCTTGGCCCCGCTCCAAGCCAAGTCAACCAAAAAGAGCGCGACCATAAAAGTGCCTCGGAATCGAAACGGCCAGAAGATAAAACAATAATTGAAAGTGCTCCCAAGGACCTCTACGTAATATTTATTTTGTGTGGGCTTATGTATTAATGAGGATTTCATAATAGCCATTTAAGCCTTTATTCTCTCAAAAATTCTCTCTTCAAATAAGGTTTTGTTTTCAATTCATAATTGATTTATTGAATCCTTTGAAATTTTAATAAATCCTGCAATTTATTTTACTGCTGATTGAATAAAAACAATTAAAAACGAGCCATGAAATGGAGCAAACAAGTGCCTTTGTTCCACTGGCTCGTTACTCATACGCCTCGTTGGCCGAGAAACAGTTCTGTGTTCTGTTTTGGCAACAAAAGGTGACAACATGGCTGAGAAAATGAAGAAGCTGTGTTAGCATAATAACGGCTAGAACAAGGAATAGCAACAAGAGCAATTAAAAAGGCGACTAAAACAAATACGAGTGTGTTAAAAATAAAATTTCAAAAGTGAAAGGCCGTCAAGGTGTTGTCCTTCCTGTTCTTTCAACTTCCACTTCTTGAATGAAAAATGATTTTTCAGTTAAATTTAATGCCTGAAAAGGATATCAAGAAGGTATTCCATAGCCCTTGACTATTGGGTATGGAAATCATAAGAGAATACCCTTTAGTTTCAGTGTAGAATCCTAAAAACGACAGTCGGCACAGCGCTTTTAATGACGCAGCAGCAAACACTCCGAAGGCGTCGACCCACTTGCCGCACTGAGGACTAAGGACTGAACACTGAGGACTAAGGACATACATATGTACACATTATAGGATATATGGCATACGGATGAGTGCACATGTATGTGTGTCCTGAGCAGCTGTTAAATATTTGCTCAGTTCTTTTTTCCTTCGCACTGCAACCATTTGAAATGTATTAATAATTGTCAAATGTTTAATTAGCCAAGCGAACACAACCCGTTTGCCAGGGAAGCCATTACAGCTTACTAAAGACTCATCACTGAGAGAAATTATCTAAATAGTATAAATAAATACCTAGCAAGGATGCATGTATGTGCAAACTAATCTAAAAAATTAAATAAAACTATTTTAGCTAATTAATTGAATTTAATAAAAATTAATTATTTTTTTATGTGCATTAAAAGACAGCGACAAATTTTACCGGCGCCAAAAATATGCGTAAAAAGCAGCTGTAGAAATTTCCCATCCTCCTCCACCACAGAGGGCCTGCATCCCCCGCCACGTCCCTCTGGCCTTGGAGGCGGTTTGGGGAAGCCGAAGGGAAATATTCTGCGCCTGGGACTTTGCTACGAGAGAGCGCCAGCAGGCGAGAGAAAATTTCCCCCCCGACAAATATATCGCATGCTAGAAATTTTTGCCATGCTTTGGCTTTTATTTAAATATTTTTCATTTTTCAAATTAATTATAAAGATAATTTTAAATTGAAATAGATAAAAAATAGATAGAAATATTATGAAAATATTGTAGGAAAAATATTTAAGATATTTAAGCTATGATTTAAGAGGTGCCAGCATTCTGAGATTCAAAATAAATATGTGGGATTGAATTACCATGGAATTCTTGAAATTCCCATGAATTTTTCAACAGTGTATTAATTGCTTGAATGCCACTACACTGTCCATACATGCGCATTTTTGTGCATAAATAAATGGGAATATATGCGTTAGTCAGTCGGCTGGCATTTAAACCGCATTAAAATGAAATTAAATATTCATTCTGGAATTTAACGGGCAAACACGAAAAACGGAAACCGAGAAGGCCGGCCGAGCCAGAGGAAAAAAGGAGGCCGCGATCGGGGAGGACAACAAAGAGGTAATAATAATAATAATAATATTGACAACAATGACAGCGCAACTGACACGATTTCTGTTAAATGACGGATAAAAAACGAGAATTACGATTGTATTAAAAGAATCAGAGAGAGAGAGAGAGAGAGAGAGAGAGAGGGAAAGCAAGCAAAATGGCGGACAACGCCATTACAAAAGATGCCGAAATATCGGAGGGGGAGTAGAAAGGACAACTATCAGAACGCCATTAATTCTACCAATTTACGAAACGCCCGTCTTAATCTGGTTTTAATGTTGGGCATTTGCCATGTAAAGTGCATAATAAAATTGTAGAAAATTTAATTATGCGCAATTAATGCGCATTAAATGCAGAAAACAACAAAGCGGAGTGGGCGGCATGTTAGTGGGCGTGCCAATTGATGTCCACTAATTGACTGCCGTCGGCCCATTGCAAAGTGTTCGGTCATCTGCTAATTAACCTTCGAACTTCGAGGCGATGCCAGGGACGACGGCAGTGGAAAATATGTTAAAGAGCCAGAGCCAGGATAATCTTGGCGCACAGGACTTGGCCAGGGCCCATTAAAAAACAAAGAGAAGTGTAAACAATGAACAGCTGGGGAAGGTATAACTCAAAGGCAGATCATTTTGTTAGAATCATTAGTAATCAGATCATAATAACTTGAAAAAAGCGTAGAACTATTATCTATTCTCCAAGCTCTTTGCTTAAATTTTTTTATACTTTCTTCATACTTTCTGAATGAAACCCTTTTGAAATCCCCAACAAAGACTATTTCTTTTAAGAGCCGTCAGATCCTTAAGCGGAATGCCTTAAGACAGACCCCGAACTATTCTCTAGCATTCTCCTTTAGAATCTATTTATCTCTCCTATCTTCGGAATGGATCGATTTTGAATCTGATACAACTCGTGTATTGGAGGTTTTTTGTCCCAAAAATATACCCATTTTATAAAGTCCAATTAGATCCCTAAGAGGCATAGCATAGGGAAATAAAACAAGCAGAAAACTCTCCCTTGTACCCATTTTAAAAATGAGAAAATGCAGGTGATGGGGGCTTTGTGTCCTCAAGAAGGGTTATAATTCTTCCAAGACTCATAAGATCCTTTAGCGAGAAGGGTCATTAGACCCTTGAACAGACGGAAAACCATTCTGTATCATTCTCTATCACCATCTCTTGGATTTTTCAACATTTTTTTTGGGAGAGACTCTATAAAGAGATTAAAGGCCAGTTGCTAGTTAGACATCCGATTGAAATTAGAGTATCATGTATCTTAGAATACCCCAATTATTAGCCAATAGTTTCTACGTTAAAAGATTAACCTGAAATCATAAAAAACCGAATTCAAGCAGGCCTTGGAACTGCCTTTTGGAGCTGTCAGGTCCTGCCCCCGGGCCTCGTCTCCGACAGAGCTCAGTTACATTCTAGACTCGAAAACAATCAGATCGTGCAGTTGGTGCTAAATTAAGAGATTCAGTTTAGAAATTCGTCAAAATTCCAAAACAAAATTGTGGGGTTAAAGAGGAAAAGGGCAAGTATCCTTTAAAAAAAACCCGGAAAAAGGTACGAACGAGTGAGTTATTGTGATTTTTTCATTAAATATTTAATTCGCAGAAGACCGTTCCTAAAAAACCAGAGAAAACTGATAAAAAAAAAACGTTAACGATTCAGTCAAGTTTGTGGCAAAAGTCAAGTGTTAACGTGGTCGGTTCTCTTAAGACAGGATGTCGAGCGGATTCTCGTTCTGGAATGGCCAGCCGGTGACCTCGCCCGTGTTCCCGCAAATGGGTGACCTGTTGAGCCCGAACTCGTCGGGCTTCCAGTGGCCGAGCGGAGCGGCGGTGGGCATGACCTCCGTCGGAGCCCGTTTATTCCCCGGAGCCGGACTCGGGGCCGCGCCGATGCAGATGCAGATGGCCGGCATGGGCGATTTCCGGCACCTGAACTGCCCCACCATGGCAATGGGCTATTTTGGGCAGCCCCAGAGCCAGTATGAGCAGTGCATCGAGAACGGAGAGGCCTTCTGCGCCTACAACGGCATGGACATGAGCATGCACGGAGGTGGGGCGATGTCGGGGCCAAGTGGCGGACCAGGTGCCGGGGCTGGCGCTAAAGGTGGCTTCTGGTAGGCGCCAAGAACCCCACCCAAAACCCACCCACCCACTGTAGCCCTCGAGCTAATGTCCCATCCAGTGATCCACCGGCATTATCATCCCAACGAAATAGGATCCATGTTGTCATCGCATCCTCAGACTTGGTATTTGGAGTCGATTCCCTGGTTGCGTGTCCTTAAATATGGGTTTTCTTTGTCAATTAAATTATTGGGTTTTGTTCAAGTGTATGTCGGTGTTCGAGTCCTTTTATTCAAAACTTAAACTTTACTTCCTTCAAGTAATTTAATCATAACGTTTATCCGTTCGGGTTGGGAATTTATGGCAAGCCGAGGGCTCCATTTGATTGCGAATATTATTTTATTTTATGTCAACTGCTTGCCACATCCAGCCCCCATTTTTTAGTGCCATCAAATGCAAATGTTTATGGCAGGTCCTGCCACAGCCCTTCCTTATTTTATCCTCGCCCTCGCCGGGCAATGCATTCTGCATGCCGATGGCGCTTGCTTTTTATGGATCTGCATTCTGCATGGGAGCGGAGTATTTATGGTCCAGCCATGGAACTGCAGGATGCCCCTCGACTTGGACACGTTGCAACAATTTCATTCAACTGGCTTTCCTCTCATTTTTTAACTGGCTGCCCTTTTTTTTTGTGTTAGAAATGCCTCGATTTAATTGTCAAAGTTGTACGGACGGTTAAGGTAATCCAAATGCTCTCGATAAGGGCTGTTGGCTCTAAACGACCTGAAATGGAAAGTTGAGGCCAGAAAACCCCATCGGTGGCTAATCCACCATTCGAATTGAAGGCCTTCTCGAAACAAATTGTGTATTAATTTTCCACTGGCTGGGAATACGTTTGCGGCAGAAGAAGTTTCAAAAAACAAAACTTTTGGCCATTGCACACACATGTTGGCCTAGCAGGGGGGTGCAGGAGGCCAGAAGGACCTACCCTCTGGCTGACCCCCATAAAACTTTGAGCTTTCGAGCAGGAAAAGCCAAAACAATGGCATAAGTCATTTTTAATTGCCTTTTATCGAGCGCCTGAATGGGGATATTTCCTTGGTAATTGGAAAATATTTTGATGTCACACCGAGGGAAATTATTTCAAAAGAATTATATTAATATTTTTATTAAAGATTTTGAGAAATTTCTACCTTTTTAGGCTTAGACTCGTACAATCTTATAGATTCTTAGCCTAAGAAAAACTTTTAATATCTGTTATTAAAATTTTTTCCACTGTAAGGACTATGAAAGAGTCAGAACAATATTCTCAGGACAATTACATTTTACGATATCTGTTACATTTTGGACATTCTTTAAAGGGAATACAAGAATATATTCGCCTTGATATGTTCCCCCGTCTTGAAAATGAAATTTCCCTTTGTCCAAATATTGATAGTATTTTGATTTATAGACTTGCCGAAAACCATTAAAAACCAACAGATACTAGTCTGAAGAGGTGGAAGATTAAAATGGGTATTATACCCTTGCAGAGGGTATTATAATTTTGGTCAAAAGTGTGCAACGCAGTGAAAGTATATATATTCTTGATCAGGATCACCTCCTGAGTCGATATAAGCATGTCCGTCTGTCTGTTTCTACGCAAACTAGTCTCTCAGTTTTAAAGTTATCGACTTCAAACTTTGCACACATCCTTCTTTCCTTTGCAGGCAGTATATAAGTCGGAACGGGATCGGTCAACTATATCCTATAGCTGCCATATAACTGATTGATCTGAAATGCCATATCTCTGTTGTTTTTTAAGTTAGAAGGATGGGACTTTGTATGGATTCTACTTTCGGCAAACTAATTTGATCAGCCGAGTTTTATAAGGATCGGCCGTCTATATAAGATCCGATATATATCTAATAATATAAGCTGCCACATATCTGCAAGGGTATAGCTTTCTATTCTTGTTTTCCCATAGATTTCTTAAAAGTTTATAGCTTTTTTGAACCATTTTTTAGCCATGTATTTGCCAATTTAACCTGCCAGCGATTTTGGCCAACGGTTACTGTTCGGTCACGACCAGGTTATTAGCGTCATTTGTTTTTTTCGGTTGGCGGGACAAAGTCTGAAAAATGACAAGCGCCGGGCGCGCAAAACTGACATGACAGACACTTCTGTCCCTGTCTCGGGGCCAGTGTCCTGGGACGCGATGGCAGCCAGACTTGGAGGACATCCCTCCCTCGCTGTCTCTCCACTAAATCTCCAGCCAAACAGATTTCTCCTCTCATTAGCGGGCGGCGGCCACTGGCCAAAGCCATAACAAGTAGCCGACCCGTTGACCATTGGCCGGGTCGGTAAGTTATGCAAGTTACTTACCTGATATTCCCAGCACCCGAACATGAGCCTGAGCTTGAACCGGAGACCGCTCAACGGCTCGCCGGCTTCAGATTTATGGCCTTGGCTATTAATCAAAGACAGGAGCACCTCATCCTGCCGAGCGTGCAGGTCCTGCAGCTCCTGTTCGCACCAGTTTAGAGCCACACAATTTATGCCATCCACCTCGCCGCGCCGTGAACATTCAATTTTTGAAATTGGCTGCGAAAATGTGGAGATTGCAGATTCGTGAAATATGACTTTGGTTTCGGGCCTTCCCCAGAATATTGGCCGATAATTATTTCTGTGGCCATAAGGTGGGCGGAGCTGAGCAAGTCGGCAAGGACCAAGGGGCTGGCAACTTGTCTGCCACAAATCCTTTTTATTTTTCCAGCTGCACTCGGTTCCTGGCATATTGACAGGGCCCATGTTTGCTCGATATCTGCTAGATGCACAGTGATTGGAGGTCTATATAGTAGGGGATTGTAGAGATTGAGATATATCTTCTAACTAAATCGAAGGGGAAATTATCAATCTTATACTCGAATAAGTTCTTCTATGAGAACTATAAGAAGTATAAGAATTATAAGAAGTATACGAAGTATAAGAAGTATAAGAAGTATAAGAAGTATAAGAAGTATAAGAAGTATAAGAAGTATATGAAGTATAAGAAGTATAAGAATTATAAGAAGTATAAGAATAATAAGAAGTATAAGAAGTATAAGAAGTATGAGAAGTATAGGAAGTATAAGAAGTATAAGAAGTATAAGAAGTTTAGTAGTATAAGAATATAAGAAGTATAAGAATTATAAGAAGTATAAGAAGTATAAGAAGTTTAAGAAGTATAAGAATTATAAGAAGTATAAGAAGTATAAGAAGTATAAGAAGAATGAAAAGAATGAAAAGTATGAAAAATATAAGAAGTATAAGAAGTACTATAGGATCAATAGGAACTATAGTAACTAGGAATTATATGAACTATAAGAACTAGAGATAACATGAATAATATTTTGTAAAATATTTAAATACATCTTGTCCCACTGTGGCCTACATTTGCATATGTATCTCATGCGTGTGCGGTGAAAATTGTGTGCGTGGAGGAAAATCAGGGCTGGGAAAGCCATCAGAGATGTGCCGGAAAGTGGGGGCGGGGCGGCGGGAAAGGGCTGAGGGAAATGGGACGCAGTTGTGCGAGAAGTGCAGCTTGTTTGTCTTGCACTTGCGACTGTCAGGACATTGTCGCATTGATGAAGCCTCCCGAACCAGGACAGGACAGGAGCGGGAGAGGGTGGGCTGAATAAAGGAGGCTTCTCCGCAGGACGAGGCCATAGAACGGAATGGATTTGGGTGTAAGCCTGTCAAAGGATATCGCATCAATCACAAAGCGCCATGTGTCGCCTTGCCACTTGGCAAATGGAAAGAACAATAAAAGGGAGCAGGTCCTGCCAA
Source organism: Drosophila monieri (assembly GCA_035047585.1). Classification (NCBI taxonomy): domain Eukaryota; kingdom Metazoa; phylum Arthropoda; class Insecta; order Diptera; family Drosophilidae; genus Drosophila; species Drosophila monieri. The sequence continues at coordinate 2,705,060 of JAWNPJ010000061.1, read as the reverse complement.
AAGGAAATAAAAGTGGCACAATAAGGCGAAAGCACACAATTTCGTAGGACATCCTTCGCCAGGACCCCCCCGTGGAGTTGTTTTCAATCTTAACACTTTTGCGAATTTACGCCGGAAAGTCGCTAATGAAAACATTGATCGATTTTCCGGCGAATCTGCCAAACGGAATCGATCCAATTATTTGTATTTTTTTATACACTTTCTAAGGGTATTATGGTTTTATTTAACTATCTATTTATTATTTAAGATATGTGGTTTGAAAAGGAAAGAAGAAAAGGACTTTGTAGTATGGAAATTCTAAGAGAAACACTCTTAGTCCTTGAAACTTTTTAATAGGAAGGGTATTGGAAGTTTAGATACCACTCTTGCCTCCCCTTACTTTTCAGTTTATTTTTTTTTTTGTATATTTTTTGGTGTTTTATTTATTTTATGATTGGGCCCAGGACACGTGCTTACTTGGATGGTTTACCCGCTGAGCTAGAGGACATAAATCTTCCAGTCCTGACGACGTTTGACAGCGACACTCATATGTCATATCCTTGTTATTGTTTTTGTTTTTGTTTTTGTTTTTGTATCTGTTCCTGTGGGCCGGGCCTTGTTTTGGATTTCGTGTTTAACATTTTACAGCCACGGCAGCAGTTTGACAGTTTTTGTTATTTATTATGGATAGAAAAGAAAACAATTTCTGAGCTACAAATAATAAAAAAAAGGATCAAATTTGTAGGGGGCTTGTGTGTGGAGGTGATAGGATTTTAGGGATTATTAAAAGGATTACCGGGAACGGAGGGTAATCCTTTCTTTAAAGTTTAAACTTTAAATTTAAGAGTATAAGAGGTAGTTTACTATTTCCAGTCATCATTAAAGAAAGATTCTTGAATCTGATAACCTTTGGTTGGGAAATGAAATTCTGGCCAGGATTTAAAGTGTCGGATTAAGTGGCTTTGCATGGAAACACTGGCCCATTGTCCGGCTCAAGTGCTTAACTTGGCCAGGAGGGTGTGCATTTCAGTTGGCCAAGAGCTATATAGTTTCAGAAATCGGACTATATCTGAGGTAGGGGGAGGACTGCTATCATACCAGAACTCTGATATGAAAAATAGTTCCTAAGCAGGTGGTTGGCTTAAATATTTATCAAGACAACTAGAGTCATTTTCTCCCAGTGTACCAACTGCCAAACAACTGACTAGTGGTCTGGTTTTGGAGAAAAAATACAAAATTGGCAGAAAACAATGGGCGGTAATACGACAGAACAATGGCCTAAAAACTGTGAGATGGCCAGGAACATGTCCTGCAGTGCTGCAAAGAAAGCAAAGTGACAGTAAGGATAGTGGGGCGGAGCGGTGGGCGTGGTTAACTAGTTCCCTACTAAAGTACTGTACATTTACATATACATGTGCAATTTACACACATATGGCCAGGACGAACAGGACAAACAGGACGAACTGGACGGACAGGACGAACAGCAAAATGCAATACAATAAACATGGAATGCATTTCGAGTATGGATGTGTGTGTGTGTGTGTGTGCGTGATTGCAGAATCTACCACATCATCAGCTGCCCCGCCCATCAACAGTCAACCGCCCACTTTCCGTACTTTTCCCCACCCCCTTCCCTTTCCCCCTTTCCCCCTGTTACCCTGCCACTTCAGCCATCGAACAAAATGCCCAATTTGGTCAACGTCAACGTTTTGAGGAAGCCACCACATTCAGCTTTCAACCTCCATCTCCCCTCGACAGAGAGAGAGATGTCTGAAAAGATTTCATGAAAATTTATGTAAAAAAAAAGCTAAAAAATAAATTAAATATTTAGAAAATAGAGGGCTTATATAGGAATAATGGAAGTCTGAGTGACAAAGTAGTAGAAGGTCTCTATCTAAAAGATCATTTATTTAAAGAAAAGGTTTAAGAATTTCATAAAAAATAGAGTACCAATTACTATATGATATATCTAACTTATATAATACATATATAAAGTCTTATATTATATAAAACTTATAAAAAAAACATCTATTTCTCTTAAAAATTGTACAAAGTGTCAAGTTCATCTTAGGCTAGTCCTTAGAGTTCTATCTCTAGAAGTCTATATCTCGTTCCTGCCAAAAATCGGCCAAAATGTCACCATTTGTGGGCCTAGTAGACCCGACCACGCATATAGCATACCCCCCATTAGGCCCAAAGGACTCGCAGGAGTGCTGGCCCGCACGTAGCACGCATTTGCAATTTAAACTTGAATACGCATAAATTAGTGGGTATTGCCAACTTACCAGCAACTGCAGCTAAAACAACAACAATGCCCGCCCCTGATGACAGGGCCAGGATATAGGACTCTCAGGATATGGGCGTGAGGGGGGTGGTCGGTGGTGGCAAGGAAGTGGTCCACAGTGGTCCGCAAATTACAGCAACTGATATTGTCATGAGGGGCTGGCCGTGTCGGGTTGGGTCTCTCATGCCTTATGGATGTGTAACTAAAAAAGGCGTCAAATTATGGCCACTCCGAATGGAATTCAAATTGGCCATAATGCCAACTGGCCAATTGGCTCTTGACCATAAAAAGTGGCTAATTTTTCGCCCTGTGCTGGCCAGTGTAAAGCCGATCCACTTAAAGCGGAAGTGTAAACCGAATCAATGGGCCGCAACAATCGTAGATTGCGAATTCTCTATGAATTTTCAGATGACTTCTCTGTGGGCTAACAGATTTTTGATTTTATTGGGCCAGGTTTGGGCTTAAAGTTTAAGCATTAAATAAAAGATTTAAGGTTCATTTAGATAATAGAGAAGTTTATTTAACATTTGAAAATGATTTAAAAATTAATAATAGAAGAAACTCAACAGTAGGAAAAGTGTTTCTGTTACGGAAGTTCAAGACTTTAGTTTAGCTTTTGGTTAAAAAGTTTTAAACTCTTTGAAAACATACTTTAATTAATGAAAAAAATTAGATATTCTCTGGCTTAAGTTTAGCATTTTTTAAATATTTTATTTACCTTATTTTTTAGAAAAACCTCACAAAGGAAAGCAAAGCCCTCTTGACTTTTCTGATTGCCCCAGCCACTGTGCATAAAAAAAGGGGGGGCTCTGATGAAAAGGTGGGCCCTGGCCAGAGCGGCCCTGGGAGTTAGACAGTGGGCTGTGGACTGTGGGCGTGGCAGTGCGAGTGCGCTTCATTAGGCATGTGTTTGTTTGTGGCCTGCGGCCTGGACCGGAGCTGACACTAGAAACTGGAAAAGTTTGACCAGCCAGCGGATTGTTCCCCAGGGTGGGGAACAGGGGACTCTGCAGGGGAACTGAAAAATCCGGAAAGGCCCCTGGAAACCATAGAACCAAACACCGGAGGAGTCTCGCAAAGCCCACTCGCCCTCAACCTGTCCGGTTTGGGGCCAAAGACGTGAGTGTGGTGGAGAACTGGGCCACTTAGTGGGGATCTCGGGGCCCCCGTTTCTACTGGACCACTTTGCTTAATGGTCCGATACAGGGCATAATCGCAGGGCTTTTATATTTTCAGCCTTGTTTGCTCGTTTTTGTTTTTTCTTTTGTTGTTGCCAGGAACTGGCAGTTGGAAAATGTGAGGCGTCATAAAAATTACGCCACACACATTCCACTCGCAACGCATTTCCATTCGAATCCCTTTATGGCCGAAAGGAAAATTAGCCCGGCATTCCGATGATTTAATCGTTTCATTTTCCCAATGGCTTCACAAATCAATTGGCTTTTTAAATCATTTATCATTTTAATTAAAAACAATTGCACTTTCTTCCCATCAAGTAGGCTGCCGATCGGTTGCAAGTAGGCTCTGATACCGAACTTCTATGAAAGAGTAGCCCTTGACCTGCTGTCAGGTCCAACTTGCTTGCCAACAGCCAGGATATCCTCAGTCACAACCAGATTCTCATTCGAGAAACATCCAAATCGAAAGTAAATTCTCCGTAGTAGTTTAGTTCGGAATAAAAATTCACAAAAACAAAATATATTATGAAAGATTAGTTTTAGGTTTTCGTTTTCTTTAGATATTTTTGTTATTTTTCTTTCTCGGGTTTGAATCGCAGAAATTGTTAAAAAATTGAAATGAATAATCGTGGCAGTGCGTCGGACGCATTCCCCTTCTGGATGGGACAGCCAGGACTGGTGAGTGGCAGGACGGAGGACACCCATAACCTCTAACCATCTCGTCCTGCAGCCCGTTTCGTTTACCCCGTCGATAGCAGGTGGGATGCCGATGCAGACGATCATGCAGCGTCCAGTACCGATCGTGATGCCTTGCTTGGACCTGGGAGTGGGAGACGTTCCAAGGATCAACTCTCCTCCAACATCGCCCGGTCAGCAGGTGGTCCTGGAGCCCTGTCTGGAGAGTGGGGAGTATTGTGCCTGCCACGAAGTGGACTTTAGATTGGGGCTGGCTGGTGTCATGTCGGATCTAAGGAGGGCCGGAGTATCGATGCGTCCCGATCGCCTGGGTCTCCACCACAGCTGCCACAATGTCCTCCACCATGGCTGCTCGCTTGGATCTCCTACCGCCCTGTCTGATAGACGCCAGTGCCATAGCCACCATGAGTTCCGCCAACAGACTGGATGCTGCCTGGATTTCCGTCCGCCATCTATGGGTTCCCCCATCACCAAGATGAACTAATGGTAGAATGTGGAAGGAGGTTTTTATTTTACATTAATCACGGCTTTAGTAGGTACTACCAAGTATCCTTGAAAGCATTAGCTATTAACGTTTATTTGCAGTGAAGTTTGAAAACTGATTACTTGGCTTAAGGTTCACCACAAATTCGAAATTGAATGGGAAATCATAGACAACTTTCCCTATTTGGCCACACCTTTCCACTTTTACACCTAGACTATGCCTAATATATTTTGTTATGCAATTTTGAGACTGAAATCGGCCAATCTGGCCACAAAACTATAAACAATGTTGGCCCACAACTATTGGCCCAAAAATGGTTCCACAATTAGTCAGATTGCGTTTCTGAATTTGCGAATGGCCTGCCGAACAATTGCCATTTGCTCGTACTCGTATTTTTCGCAATATCTGATATTTCTGCAGTTAAAGCAGTTTACGACTATTTCGAATGGGAATCGATTGCCCGTCCTCTGGCTCCTTGGGCGCCGTCTCATATTTCTGCAGCATTTCCATTCAAGGACTGCGCCTGCAACCTGCGGCCTGTCAGGGCTCCCACTTAATTGATTTGCCATTGCAAATATTTTGCTATAATTAAACAGTTGTTCGGAGTCTGCAGTTTGCAGCTCTTAATGGCCTTGCCACAAACATTTGTCCAGACTGCCAATGGGAGGCGGAAGACTGGCTCTGACTCTCCTGGCATCGTCCTGTTTCCCTTGCGGATCGAAGAGCACCGCACTCGGACTCCAGGCTGAACAGCAATTTCAAGTAAAAACTTGATTAATGTTCGCTATTCAATTTCGTCCTTTTGACACACCCTGCAGCCTGCAGGACTCTTTGGTGGGAGCCTACTCTGGTGCACCCGAGGCGCTCAGTTCGGACCAAGGCTCAAAGGATATTTGGAAAAAGGAGATAAATATGCAAAAGTAAATACGACACGGGATGCAGTGATGAGAGGAAAGAAGTATAATTTATGAATCATATAGGAGTTCTATTGCATAATATGTGGAATAAAATAAATAATAATACCAGAAGTAGACTTTCCAACTATTTCTAACTTGTTTGCTTAAAATATTTTAAATTCCAACTACCTCTTTCTGAGTTATCCTTTTAAAATACTTTTTATCACTTAGTTGTTTACTTTTTTAATGAATTTGCACAAGTCCTTGTCTCTTATAAGCTTTATTTATGAGTCCTTGATTTATTATTATTTTTATGGAAGCACTTTTCAAACTTTCTCCACCTAATCCCCTTTCTTGATAGACTATTAAAACTCTAAATTTGTTCCTTATTCAAATAATTCAATTAAAAGTAATGGGTAATGGGTATTTATTGGCTTTAACCGTATTCTCCCGCCAGTCGTTTGCAATTACGGCCGTAAGTATTTAACAACAATTCCAGTTGCCGGAGTGGCGAGTTCGAGTCGAGTTCTCAGCCATTTGTTGGGGAAAACGTAAATGGCTGCGATGGTGGTGCTGGTGGTGGTGGTGGTGGTGTTGGCGGGCAAAATGGGAAATGGAAAAGCTCAATGGCGGACGGAAGGAGTCGATGATGAAAGGAAACGGGCCAACGTAAAAGGCGTTCAACTTGAAACTTCTGGCCTTAGGCCCTCTTTTCTCCCAGTGTTCTGGCCCTGTTCTGCTGACTTTGTCAGAAAATTTGTTGAAAAACGAAAATATCAAAGTGACAACAAAACAAAAACTGACAGCCGTAAAAAGCGTTAGACTTTGCCATCCAACAGCCATTTTGTAACTGACAAATATGTCCTGGCGAGTGGGCGTCGAGCGGTTTGGGGGGGCGTGGCAGTTGGTAGAGAGATTTTGGCATTTCGGATCATAAATCCAAAGCGTTGAGTGAGATGAAAATTGAAGGGGAAAGTGGTGACAGGACTGCTACAGTTAGGAGGTAAGGACTGTGATGGGGAGAGTGATATATCGAGACAGGAGTATGCAAGGATATTGGACAGGATTTACATAGAATCCTTAAAGGTAAAAAAGGTATAATATCTAAAGACTTCTTCAAATTATGGCCTAGAAAACCATACTTTTCCAATGTTTTCTTTTAGAAATCCTTATCGAATCTCCACTGTACTTACCTTTTATTAGTTTACTGAAAAAACAGGATCTTCTGTTTGCCAAAAAAAATAGGACAAAAGCCAACAAACACGCTTCCTGCGCTCCCCATTATCGCATCGAATGCGAATTTGTGTTTGCCTTTTGATGGAATGGCCAATAAGTTTTTATTTTTTTGGCCAAAATGCAGTTAGATGACAGCCATATCCCTGCCTGTTTGCTGATCAATGTTAATGAAATATTCATCCGATATCAATGGGAGTAAATACTGTGAATACGTATATCCTAAGGCCATCTTAAATTCAGAAAACCAGGCACTTTGTTTTGTGGTTTGACTTTTTAAAGCCTTCGTCCTGACTCGTCCTGGCTTGCCGGCTCATTTCTTATTATATTCCGCCTGCAATTTGCCTGATTAATTGCTGGAGTGGCATTACCTCCTTTTCCAACTTGTTGTTCCACTTTTTTCCCCCCATTTCTTTCCTTTTTTTTCGGCTTTTTTATTTTTGGTAATTTTATGTGTTTCCAGACTGAATTGGTTAGAGGTATTAAGAGGGTCTATAGGGCTAATGTAAGTAATATAAATTAATTACAAACTTAAAGACAAAAATAATATATAATTTAATAAATAATGAACTAGGAAGGATTAATCAGGATTTCATTTAAAAACGGGGAGTTAGGAGCTCTTCTTTGGAAGGAAACTTCAACTGAAAGCTTCCTTTTGAAATAAAAATAAAATAAAATAAAATAAAACTCTCTACCAATATTTCTTGGCCAGAAAGATACCTGAGGTCAGGAGTCCTTTCGACTACCCGAATATCCTGCAGGGTAATCCTTAATCGAACCCTGGAGGCAGGACACCGCCCCCCTAAATGCCGCCACCCCTTCTCGCTCGCTCCGTGTCCTTTGTGGGCCAATGTCTTGGCTGCTTTTTCGACTCCTTGTTGCTGTTTATTTTGGCTGTTTCCTTTTTGGCCAACCTTGTGGTTGACGGAGGCAGCAGCGCCGGCAACAGCTCATCTGTTTTTATTTATGTATTTCATTTATTTAATTCAAACGTCTGACTGAGTTGTGCGCTCTGTGCCCTGTGTCCTCTTACCCCCCGTCGAAAATATCCTTGGTCCTGGCGCTCCACGGCTGTGGGTCCTTGGTCCGTTGTTTAGTTTGCTCTGAATTTGCATTTGGCATGTCCTTCTCCTGTTTTTGGAATAGACGGAAAGAAATCAATAGATAAATATATTTAATTATTTTAAGGATTTTGGATTAAGGATTAAGGAAATTGTATAATTATTTTTTAGGCAACAGTTTAGAAGAGAACAATCTATTAAGACTATGTTTTAATTATGGGTTACCCCCCAATCTATATCTATAATTACCAAAATTAGTCTCATTGTTCCTCCCTAGTAGCCCTAATATTTTCGACCAGTGCAGTGATTTTCCTTTGCCCTCCACTGCCCGGCGTCTGTCTTCTGTTTTTCTTCATTAAATGCGTTTGAATTAATTTATAATTTGCTGACGCTTATTTATGCCGTCCTGCCACTGCCACTTTCTCGTCCTGCCACTGCTGTAGCTTCCTCCTGGTCGTTTTTTATTTTTATTTTGGCCATTTTCACGCCTTGCGCGTAACTGTAATTAATTGTCATCGAATTTTCAACGAGTCAGCCTATTTGGTGGAGATTTCATTCTGGTCCATTTTTTTAATTTTATTCCTTAGCCCGGTAATCGCTTTTTGGTAACACAGCCCCAAGCCCCACGGCCCAGGGCTAGCCAAAATCTGCTCACCCCTCTCCCAGCCTGAGTTATGGTGTTTGCGTTTGTGGTTTTTGCTTCATGGCTCTTAGATTTTGATGTATGAGCCGGGGAAATGGGATAAGTGGCCAGGATCTCCTTAAATTTTGCCTCTGGCATCCTTGGATTTGGTCAATTGCATACTTTAATGGGTGAATCGCAGGATGAAGCGTCACACTCTCCGAAGGAGAGGAGAGGAGAGGCTTCCATAAAAAACATACTCGGCCGCCTAATGGCTTGCAATTGATTTTGACTTATTACGACTGTGTTTGGGGGAGGGGAGTTCCACCATCTGTCAATATTTGATGAAGATATATATTATGATTCGGCAGTACGTCTTAATGCACTAAACAATTTCACGTCTGGTTGGAGCCAAATGACTTTTGCATGGAATAAATCGGGCGAACTTTCAGCTTAGCCGAGCTCAGCTCAGCTCACTTAACATAAGTTCGATTTTTGTGGCAGTGACGTAGCCTGATTTTGATTTGTGATGCGTGGGGTTAAAGGGTATATTGTATTTAGGGGGTTAATGTAACAAAGAATATCACAACCTAGTCTGAATCTAGTCAGATTGCCTGCCTGCCAGGTATCACTTAGCCTGTAAACTGTCTGCCCCAAAAAGTTGGTAACTGATTGAAAATGTTCCACAAAAGTGCGGAAATCTCTTGCGATCCCACAAAAGGGTTTTCGCCTCTTTTCCTTTGCGGCTTAGACCGGCTTGGCCAATTGCCGTTCTGCCAGTTGACAATTGGCAGCTGACAGGACCACCACCCACAAGGTCTATTACCCTTTTCCCTCGACTCTAGCCGGGCCTAAAGTGAGCGCACGTGTTAAGTGGCAATCAATTGACAATTTCTGTCTTGTAATTGCCTCACTTTGCCACTGGGTTGACGGCAGTTTTTGGTTTTGATCTCGAAATGGGGAAAAGGTCCTTTGACAGTACCCCTCAATCGTGAGTGGAAATCTGATGACTAAGCCAACGTCTGATGAGAGCAGCTGAATTTTTAAATAGGCTTACGCCCCACACTTTTCTGGTCAGCTGGTCGGTAAGTTTTTCTCGAATCTCTTAGATTCATTTGCTGCCAACATTACTCATCTGGACACTTTTTTTTATTCGGTTTGTATTTTTTTTTGTGTGTGTCGAACCGCCTCGGTGACATCCTCTTTGACACTTCTAGGCCATTAAGTGGGTGGCCGGAGTCCTTGGTTTTTTCCTCCATCCTCCACCACCACCTCCTCCACTTCCCGAACATCAATCAAGGCACTTTGCTCTATTTCAATTTCAATTCCGTTGGCGAATTCAAATCCAATTTCCAGACATTGAAATAAATGTTTTATGCGGCGCACAGTTAATGAAACATAAATGAATCAACATAATTATATTGTGTACACATCCATAGACATACATACATATATAGTATGTGTATATATTTCTGCGAGTCTGTTGATTTTATGCAATTTGCTTATGTAAATTTTATTTGCGTAATTTCGCGTATTTTGCCAAGTGAATTTTTCATTTTGCCTCTTTTGTGCCCCGACTGTTTTATTCCCCTTTTTTGCATATGAATTTAGGGTTTGTACAAATGAGTGTGTGTGTGCCACGGAATTATGCAGCAGGTTGTGCTTAGCATAGGAATTCGCAACTTGTTTGGTCAGACACATCATTTAAATTACATTTAAACAGGGCTTAGGCCCTGTTCCCTGACGCTTAGTCGACACTGAGTTATGAACTCGCAAAGTTTTTTCGGACTTAAAGTATTACTTTCATAAATCACTTGACCAGCTCAAAATGGGATGGCTAACAAAGAAAAAATCTACAAATATTTGGGCAACTTTAAGCTGGTAATGCTTTAATACACTAAACTGTAATTGGGGAATTGGCCTGGCCGGCAGCATGACTTGGCCAAAAGTCAACGCACACAGCTGTAATTCCCAGGACAAAAAGAACGGTCAAAAGGGAAAATTAAATATTAAATACAAGACTAGCTGATGCTCTCTAAGCATTAGGACATTTTCCAGGCTTTTGTTTTTCAAAATAGCTTGGTCACACTAAAACTGAGTGTGACTGTACCATGAATATTTTAGGATTTTATTGCTTAAGATGTTTTTATTGAGACTTCAAATGAAAGAGTATTCTAAAGGTAACCCAAACTCAGCCCATTTTCCATTTTTTCTCATTAAGAGTTGATGTCAAAGGTAGCCAGAAATAAACGAGGATAGAAAACGACACAGAATCTGGGAGAGATTTCAATTCCCCTCGGGGCGAAACCAAAACGCATAAAAACACACATGACTAACAATTCCTTGAAGCCATTTTAGAAAATTGTGGCAAACTTTTAATGGAGAAGGGATTGAAGTGGGGCTCGGTGGTTGAGGTGGCCCGAAAGTTGCCTTTACGAAATGGCAAATTATGTCATTAAAACTTTAGTCAAAACAACAGAATGCCCAACTAACGCTAAAAAATGCTGGCCATTTGCCAAAAGACAAACATTAGAGCTGGGAGCTGGGTGCTGGTAGCCGAGAGTGGGTAATTCATTGAGGAATTCATTTATAAAACCATTCATAAACACAAACTTGCTGTTGCAGTTGCAGAATGCAGTTTAAACTAAATTAGACTTGGGGATACTGGAGGTGAAAACTGAAAGTGAAGGTTACAGGCGACTGCTATTTTGGCAAGTGGGCCAATGTGGGCCAACAACTCGAATGGGAATGGGAATAGGAATGGGCCAACGGCGCTAAGAACTAGAGGTACAACTAGAAGTACAAGCACAAGTGTGTCTGCCGTTTGGGAGCCAACTGCCAACTTTGTTGCAAGCTACGAACTGCGTCCTGCGAGCAGAGTCCTGCGAGTTGGCAAAACTTTGCTAACATTTTCGGGCGCGACAGTCACATTTCCAGATAGCAGGTTACAGTGCGTTTCATTTCATTATGCCTTTGAAAATTATAGATTTGTTTGTAGAATAGAAACCCCAAGCCTTATAGTTATGGCAAGCACTGTCCGGGTGGCTTCACTGGCACTCGAGGGCGTTAGACCAGGATGTGCAGATACAGATACGCAGATACAAACACACACAGATAGACATAGAAATAGAAATTCCTGCGGAGAGACAGATATTTGCATAGAGCTTGGGCTGGGTCAGAGGTCTTCGCGGGTTTTGGGGGCGCCTCGAGGGGTCAGGCCTTTGAAAATGGCGTCAAGTGGATTCCATCTGATAGCAGGGCACTGCCTTAAATCAACTTTCAGCTTGTCGAGCTCGTTGAGGGGGCGGGAAACTGTTTCCTTGAAACTGAGATACCACCGAGTCCATCCAGATGAAAGCCCAAAGATATGCAGCCAAGATGCCAATGATTCCCAAGGCCCCTGCGATGAGGTGTTTACTTCCAAAAGGAAGGACCTTAATTTTATGGTGACTTTAACAAGATGAAAGTTAAATAAAAACCATAAAGCAATCAATTAAAAGTCCTTGCCAAGCTTGCCGAAAGGCGCAACAATCACCTTAAAGTATGTAGTTTCCGTTGCTCTCCTCGCTTTCCCCACTTCCACTGAGCGAGTGTCAATGGGTGTGGAGGTGTGTATGTGTGAATATTATTGAAATTATTTAATAACATAAACACGCAAACTTTGGCGACAATAAAAAGCGAGTCAGGGCGACCCTTGGAGGCTATTTCTCCGAACACGGAACAAGGACAACACAACCAACGGCCGAGAACCGAAAAACCGAAAACGTGACAAAGCCCGGCACACCTACGAACGCAACACCAACACATATGAATATTTCATATGCCATCCGGAAGGGTGTTTCCATACATGCACTGAGAGAAAAACATGACTTTAAGGCAAAGAAATCCTTAAAATAGGACAAAAAATCGAATAAAATCTTGGGGCTTAAAAGTAAAAGATTGTTTGCATTTTTTTTATTTATATTTTGGACTATAAACCCTGTTATTTCCATTAGTTTTTCTGCCAGTGTCTTTGTGCATGTGTGAAGGAAAAACAGCAACAAAAACCACGAACAGCGCCTGGGCGCCAAAAGCAAACAATTTCACTTAGTTGGGGCTAATAAATGTCAACGATAATGTTGGACATTATTTTTTCTTCTTGCCTTTATTTTTTTTTTTACTCCAAGCTTCTTATTCCCAAACACACACTTTGAAACACACATCCTAACCACACACTCACACTCCCATACACTCCCATGGAGGTGTGGATAAACAAATTACAGGGTATGAGGGGAAAACATAAGGAAAATTATGGTTCATTCACAGACAATAAAAAACCAAAAGGAAATTGTAATAAAAGTAGGGAATTATAAGAAAAAGTATAACAGAAATAATATATTATTTTTATAATAATACAATATATGGTTTATGGGATAGAGCCATAGTTTCCGAATACATTGATCTTAAAAATAAAAGAAAGTAAAAGAATGAGAGTTATAGGTAGAACTTTTATTCATAGTGTTAGTATTTCGTATATAATATATAGTATAGCTTAGTATATATTTTAATCCCATAATACAGGGTATCTAAAAGCTATTCCCTTTATGGAAGATCATATTTAGTCCCCAAAACTCCCATCCAGCCTGCAATCTGATGACCTTGTCATAGTTTCTGTTCTGTTGGTGCGTCCTGTCAACATTTCCGTCTGGCAAATGAGTTTCTCTCGAAGCTTACACCCCCGAACCGAAAAAAGGGATAGAAGGGGTATCAGCGGGGCTCCAGACGGGGCCTGCCGGGGGGGGGGGATGCAGAGGTATAGCTCTAATTAAATTAATTACAGTTGTCAGAGACAGGCTCTGATAACACACACATGGAACGGAGAACGTGGCGGAAGATGGCGGGACACAATAAACTTATGCTGGCACATCGTCAAAATCCAAGGAGTCCTGCCCAGGATTCATGTGAAGTATCCTAGTTTATGACAGGCGGGAGAGAGGGGGGGCTGGATTTTTTGGCCAGCAGCAGCAGCAGCAGTAGCAGAAGGCCAAGTCAGTTGGCTTAGCTGGAAAACTCATCAATCTAATCCCCAGTTATTTCCGTGACATTTTCTTTGTTAACGCCAGGACAACAACAAGGACGACGACGATGACGACAACGACAACGACAACGACGACAAGTAAAAGGGTGTCCTGGAATAGACGACAATTTCATTTACATTTTAGTTTACGTCTCAGTCCAGCCCGGCCCTGTCCTGGCCTGTCTCCTTTTTTTGACAATGTTTCCGGCTTTATGTTACCACCTTGTAATGCCATAAAAAATATGTCCCAGACGAGGGCCGAGCCGCAGAACAGTTGTTCCAGGGGGCGTGGCAGGACTTTAAGTCAATCTCCTCAATTGTTATGGCCAAGGGTGTAAGGGTGTAAGGGCCAGGGGAGAAGGCCACAAAATGACTTTGGCAATTAATAGTTTCGTCTATTACATTTATGGCCAGGGACTTATCCAAGGATATATTTACACAGGACTTAGTAGCTACTAGTGTTGGCTGGCTGGTGGTCCTTTTAAGCAGGATTTTATTTGCATCCTTAAGCTTTTAAATTTGATTCTCCCGATGACTTCAATTAACGTCCCTTTGACCCAAGAACCTAATCAAATACACTGTTTCGTGACCAATCCGATTCGAATTTGTTAACTATGGAGTCCTTTTTCAACACATCCTTTCGAGGAAAAGCGATTGCAAATCAATCGCAGTTTACCCAACAAATGAATCGAAGTGGTTAATTGAGAGGCCTGATTGGGTGACTGATGGAACTCGAATGGAATGCAAATCGTCAGGATTTTGTTTGCGGCCGCCACCGAATGTGGCAACAATTCGCCATGTTCCTGCATCTCCAGCAGTTGGCACTCCATTTCGGGTAATTTTTATTCCACTTTGGGTTCGCTTTGAGATTAGGGACTTGTTGGCCTTTTTTCCTTTTCTCCCATTTTCCATTTTCCGCTCTTTTTCTTTTTTTGTGTGTTTTGTTTGGGCCAAAAGCAGCCGCAGTGTTCATTTATTTATCGGATATCGATGGGGCGACTCTAGGCTTGTGGCACGTGATGGTGATGGGCTCCCTAGCTCTACTTGCCTCCTTGCCTGTGTATCCTTGCTGTCCTTTCTGCCCCGGCGATTGTTCCCCACCGGCACTAAATTATCGTTTTCAATGCTTTGCTTGAGCTGCCATTTGCTGATTGCCACCGTTCCACACAAAACTAATGGGAGCGAGGGAAAGCGACCACATATTGATGTCAGTGTATAAAGTACAGTGGTGGTAAAGATATTAGGTAGAGTGCTAGGGGAACTCAAAGACAATAAAGTTCAAATAATAGAATGTGTAGAGTTAATTATTAGCTAACTCTCCTTTAAACAATTATTATTTTTAATTTTAATTTTTTTATGTCACAGTTAGCCCCTAAAGTTTTAAACCCAAGTATACATATTGGGATTCCTGGCATATAAATGGCTCGACAATGGAACCCTCGCTCAAATGACCGCTTTTAACTTTGGCTCAGATTTGGCTTCGAATTCAATTGCATTGGGTGTCCGAGGACTCCAAAGGGGAGTGTCTGTGTTTGTAATCCGGACAGAGCTTAGGCCTAAGCCTAGACCCAGTCCCAGCCCAGCAACCTTGTGACCACTTTCCGCCCGGGTATTCAGCCGGCTTAGCCTCCTCTAGCCCCTCCCACGATGACCATTTGCCGTTAGTCGTTGACTTTTTACTGTCTACATGTGGGCACCTAATTGATGCAATGCAGTTGAGCCTCCAGTCCTGACATAACTTTGCTTTTAAGCCCCCCTACCACCCACTCCCCACAAAGTAAGAGTACTTGGCGGAAGGTGGCAGAGTCAGCGAAAGCCGTCGAGTTTGCTTTTAAAAAATTAGGGTAAGGATAAGAAGGTTTTCCACCTTTTCGACGTGGAACCTTTCGCTTAAATTAAATATTTTATAATCTGAAGTATTTAAGGCTTTAAGGGCTTGGGGCTTCACTGCTTTCGAAACAATTATTGCTAAACACTTTTGCCAATTACCAGACCAACTATTTCCAACACTTTCCCCTGGCAGTTTGCGGCTAATGCCTCCATAAACATAAACAACTGCAGTTCCAGAGCCATTTGCTAGCACTTGCCGCTGATTCTGCGGTTTTTTTGAGAGCCAATGGGGCGTATGCGTAATATATTTGTTGAGCACTTCAGTGGACACAGAACATAAATCCATATTAGCTATCTAGCTAGGATGGAAACAAATGCACTTTAAGCTTATCTTTTGACAAATTCATTAAGGAATTGATTTAAATTTAAAGAATGGCTTTATTTTATAAATATTCGTTCCATTTCTGTGACAATAGCCTTGGAGTAATGATGGCCATATTGTTTTCAGAGCGTGTGTGTGTGTGTCCTTAATCGTCCTCGGGGACATATCCTGTCATTTGGCCAGCTGCACCTCTAATTACGCCACATTATGCTCGAAAAGCTGGAAAGCCAAGAGCCGGCCAAATGATGTCCATTCTTCGCCAACATAAATATATATATATATACATTCTATATTCGTGGCAAGTACACCTTTATGGCGGCATGTGTGCCTTGGATTGTGGGGCGTAATTTATGCGCATATGTTAAATGTGGGAGCCACACTCATAACTCACCCAAAAATATGTAATCAAAAGCATTAGGGCCGCATAATGGCCCGGCCAACAATGATAGAGTAGTGGCCGAAAAAAAGGCGGGAAAGTGTCCTGAAAAGGATGACTAAATCTGGAAGAAGGCGAGAGATTTCTTCGATTTAATGAGTTAATGAGAACCTGCCCTTTAAAAACTACAAAGTTAGCCCACAGAATTGTTTCTAATTCTTCCCTCTGACCTTTGGGACTCTCCCCTTTTGCTTTGGTAGTGGGGTTTAATGGTATTTGCCTTTTGGGCAATAAAAACAACATAAGCTACGAGTCCCCCCCTATACACATGCGAGTTCTAAAAATCATAAAAAAAGCGAAGAGCCAGAAAAAAACACTAAAAACAAAGAAAACTAAATTAGAGTAAAGTAGAAATAGGGGAAAAAATAGGAAAAGTTGCCGGAGGTGGCAAGATATGCTAGTAGCAGACAAAAGACAAAGTTGAAATGCAATTGAAAAGTTGGGAAAAACCGAAAAGGAAGAGGAGGTCCTTGGGAGTGGGAAAGGGGGTTGGAAAGGGGGAAAATTTGTGTCCAGAGGCAACCCACAAGAAATGTCATAAATGTTGACTCAGTGTCCTGCATGTGGGTGATTGTTTATACACTAATAAAAAATGTTAGTTAAATAGTAACAAAGGAAATAATAATTAAGAAACAAATGGAATAATAATAACATTTTATAGCATACTTATCAGGGCCTATCAAGTGGATATTAGTTATTCTCAATATTTCCGATTTAAAATAACTTTTACTTCTAAAAAAGGCATAAAATATAAAAGCTTATCTATAATTTGTATAGTCCCTATACCATTTTTTATCAGTGTAGTACAAGTCTCGCTAAATTCATGTGTAAAACTTTATTGAGGGCAAAGGCAAAACCAGTCGAAAAAAATGGAATAATGGTTGGAGTGAAAACGGAGGCGGGAACGCGGAAATGTGGGCGGGGCTGCAACTGCAAAGCTAACAAATTAGCAGCTCTGATAAAGGAGGAGGCGTGGCAGGAGTGTAGGTATGTGTGTGTGTGTGTTGGAAAGTTTCCTGCAACCGGACAAGTTTAACAAAAGTCTTAACATATTTTCGTAATCCAAAAGTTTACTACAAATGCGACTTAATTGTTGGTGAGCGTTGCGTTGCGTTGCTGCGTCGTCATTCGCCAAAGCCTTTTCTTGCCAAGGGATTTTCCACCACTGCCCCTTCCCCCTGGCTACACCCTCACCCCGTTGACATAATCAAAAGCCCGTAGAATGCCAAGGAGAAAACCAACCCAAACCCAAAAGGAATTTGCTGTTGATGATGTTTTGCGCGCTTTTTTATTAAGTGATTAAAACAAAAAGTGGAAAACTAAGGAGAAGAAAGTTGCGAGACTAAGCCAAAAGTGGGCGAAGCACTACCAACTTATTTTTGTTTGTCTCTGGAGGAGAGGGGCCAGTGAGAGAGAGAGAGAGCTGTTAATTTGACAAAGAGATTATCTGGAGATTCTCAAGGATAACTATTTCGTAGAATGCTTTCTCGACTAAAAATCCACTTAATTACATTTATTTTGGTTTAAATACTAAATGCCATTCAATTGAAATGATTTCCTTAAAGCCAGTTCCAAATGGAAAGGACTTGCCAGCCAGTCCTTTCGGCCAAGGATCATGTAAATGGCAGTCCTTCGGTGGCACCTACAAATCCATGTTCTTGTTAACTCGAGCCCACAGATTCCTGGACACTAAGGACAATGTGCCTGCGGCTTTGGACGTCTTCTTTTCATCCTGCCAGCCCTGTCTCCCATGTCCTGCCAACTCCCCCCTCCACTTGGCCCCCGTCTCTCCTTCTGCGACCGAGAGTGTTCGATTACAGCATTGGTTTTTCGGTTCTCGGTTTTCGGTTACGGCCTTTCAATTTGGGCTTTGACTTGGTCTTAACTTGACTTGAGATGAAAGTGGTTTGCTCAACTTCATCGCCTCACCTCGCCCCTTTGAGTCCTTGATGGCCACACATCCTCCACTCGCTCCATCGCTCCACTCTCCGTCCACCCATCCTCCGGCTGGAATCAATAAGTGTGTGTGACATTTGTGTCACATTTATGTCGAAATTTTGTGGCATTAATGTGTCCTGGTTTATGGCTTGGTCATAGTTCGTGTTCGTGTCCTGTTTGTTGCCGCTTCTGCCTTAGATCTGCCTTCTGCCCCTCATAATGTCCGTATTTATTACAGTAACTCAACTGAACACGGCATTTGCTGATGTTTTTTGCACTGAAACATAAGAAGTTTGTGATTATTGGACGTTTTGTTTATCTAAGGATGAAAGATCCTTAGAAAGTATATATGGTACTTCCAAAATTCTATATCCTTTTCTCGCAGTGCCTCGAAATAGAGGCATTTCATCTGTCTCCGGCTCTGATTTGCTGCCAGAAACGGCCCTTGTTGAGAAAATGAAAACATAAAAACTTATGAAATCTTTTCCTGGCAACTGTCACCGACTGCGATTATCCTTTGGGCTGTTTGTTAATAAATAGTTTGACAGGGCGTAGAAATGGTTTCTTGATTTAATGGGTTTCCTTCTCTCCCTCCCATCCCCCTCCAATTCGATTGATTTCTCTGCCAGTTTCCAAAACTGCATTTATGCCCAGTTTGGCAAATGGCTTTATTGCACTTTTTTTTTTTTCTCGACCCCTCAAGGCGGTATGCACTGGCATTGGCGAGGCACCTGGACACCGAACCGAACAGAACCGAACCGAAGCCACTTTCGGGACCAAGCAAGACCAAGTTGGCCTGGCCGGAGAATCCACTTTAATCGCTGTCAATGTTTGTGCCAACAGTTCGGATAATCCCGTAAATATTTATGCGCAGTTTGGCCCGAAATGCGAGCGGTGGGTGGCGAATTGGTGGATTGCTTGTTGGCCTGGCCAGAAGAGCAGCTGATGACAACAAAAGCATAAATGGTTTTACTGTTAACTCGACTCGAAAACTTGTCTATGGGCTGCCGGCAATCGATAGCTGTCGAAGTGGAGGTGGTGGTAGATGTGGACGAGATCCTGGAGCGTAAGGACGATGTATTTAATGCCGATGTTGTGCTAACTTTTGTGTAATCCGCCCAGCATTCCAGGCACTTACAGGCTAAAACTTACAAGTACTTAACGACAACAGTTTTCCCGGCATTGGGGATTCTTCAGTAAGTGCTTCAGTTGGCCCTGAAACCGATGTGATGGCTTGTCCTCAGATCTAGATTAAAGATTTGCGATTCTTGGTTGTAATAGATTTTTGTGAAAACAATTGCGGGGAGTTAGGATTGGCATTATAGAGATGGAGAATGTGAAATATTTCCACGCTATTATTAAATGTTAGGGTATAAATAAAGTAGCAGATGGCCGACTGCATCCAACACGATTCTGGCCAACTTCTTCTGGGCCTGCAGCACTGCCAATGCGGCGGAAAACAAAGGGAGAGAGTGGGGAAAAATGGAGCCAAAGTGGTTAGGGCCAAATGTGGCCAGGGGTCGAGTACGTGTGCGGCTTGCCATTTGGAATTTGGTAGAAACAGAGCAGGCGGGACAGGAGGGCGGGTAGCCGGGGAATAAGGCGACGAGGGGCATTTGTGGACAGTTTTGTGGCCATGTCAGATTGTGTGTGTGTGTTGCCCGTTTCGGCATTCGAAACAAATTGAAAAGTTGCGTTTGCGTTTGGCCTGCCCGTGCAATGCCGCAACACACAGCACACTCACTCAGTTCCAGGGGGCAAAGGTGACGCTCCTCCCAACATCCCAAATGGTGCATGAAAGCTATACACATGCCCGGCAATTAGACCACGTCCCATACTGCGTCCTCATCCGTGGTGGCACTTACGCCTGTCAATAACTTCATTTCCGGTACAACGTGATTTAATTAACGATTACCATGTGTGTCCCACAAAGGGGCGATAGCCACGCCCACCCCGACGACACCCGCCCCTTTTATAGCTGATTTTTTTAATGTCACAATCAAGTGAGTTTCCTTGTCAGTTTTTTCTTTCATTATCAGTTGTAGAGTCCCGGATACGGGTATCTTTCGCACTAAAAAGAAATTTTACTTTATTATTATTACTTAAGATAACTAAGTTATAACTTAATAAACTATTTAATAATAAATACACCTTTTAACATAAAAATATAAAACCCATATAGGTTATTTTTTTCATTATAGAAAGCACCATGTAATAAAATTAGTAACGCCATTTTTAACATTTTAATAATTCAAATTAAATTAAAACCTTAGATTCTTTTCGAAAAAAAGGATTACTTTCTACCGTTAACGTTTTTTTTTAACTTTCCAAATAACCGTTTCGAGCTTTTCCAACACCGATGATCTTTCGCTTTTCAACACACGCACTCCCACGCTTACCAACACGTATTTTCCATTTTCCAGACGACGCGATCTTTAGCTTTTCCAAATGAAATCGCCGTGCTGCTCCCGCAGACAAAAAATAAGTTTTTGGACTATTCCTATTCCCGAAGATGAGCACAGGTAAGCCACTAATACTGTGAACTCGGCGAAATATGTCCGACGATCTAGAAAAGCATGACGTCTGAACAGCGTGCTCTAAGAGGCCTACCTAAACTTCCCACTGGAAGACCTGCAGTGGAAAAGATCTAAGCCATGCTTTCGATTCCAGTCCGGTATCGGTGGAGCTGCAGTTGTCCAGTCAAAATGGGACACACTGTTTGTGGTCAGGATGTCAGGATATCGAAAGCTAAGTAGGTTCCATAATAGATGGTCTATTTGTCATTATTAATATTGTCCCCTTTTCAGCTACCCTATATGCATCAGTGCCCCACTCTAACCCAGCAAACCCATATGTGTCAAACCAATTGAATTGTGTGTACTTTAACAAAAGGAGCACATACTGAATCATCATGACGTAATCATCGTGATTTCCAGGATGCTGCTGAGTTACAAGGTCTATCAGGAATGCTGAGCTTGGTCAGGTCGTTGGTCAAATGAAAACACCGTGGGCGCCTGCAGACAAAAAATACAAGCTGTTAAACCATTACAATTTACGAAGGCAAGCCACTAATTCTGTAGTCGCGGCGAAATGTCTCGACCGATCTGGAAAAGCCTGACTGGATAGTTCTACGAGCACTACTTAAACTTGCCGCTAGAAGACCTGCAATGGCGAAGAACTGGAAAACTGCACAAGTAGCTAATAATTGGTCTCCAGCTACCTAATATTACCAGGGAGTTTGGCTAATGCGTCGTTGGTCATCATGGGTCTGGAGTCACCCCACATACAACATCCAACATTAAGAATATCTTGATGAGTTCATTTGTCCAACGATAAGTGAGTATAGTCTAAACTACATGATTCTTTACTCGAATTCATTTTATTTTATTTTTTCAGTTACCTAACCCCCATATGCGACATTGCCTCGAGCTCTAAGACATTAACCAGGAGTGCAACTTGTACCTGCCATAGTCTAGTTGGACGCCGATCGGTTTCAGAATGCAGGAATGCTAGCAGGACAGACCTGTATAAAAGCTGCATACATTTTTCATTTAGAAATATTTTTTATATAAGTTCATTTATAACCATATCAATAAGGATTATCAATCACTTTTGTTCTTAAGGTTTTGTAAACTAGGAATACTTCGCATTTATAAATAAAATGAGTTAAGATTTTCCGATATTTCCGGAATATTCAGGATTCCTTCCTGAATGTTTCGGATCTTGATAGGGCTTCAGATTTTTTTTTCAGATTTTCTCGCGTACAATTCTTCTCGATTTCGCAAATCTTTTGACGCAGTTCTACTAGAAATGAGGCGCTGATTCCGAAAATGTGCGGCGTTGCCAGATCGGGCCACAAACGGCCGAGATATACGCTCTAGAAAGCGCATTTCTGGCCCGATCTGGCAACGCCGTGCATTTTCGGAATCAGGACATCGATGTCCTTCGAACTGCATCACTAGTTTATCGAAATCGAACAACTAATTTTCGACCCGATTTTCGAAAAAATGGAAAGGGGTTACATCACGATTTTTTTTTTGATTTTCGCTAAAAAATTGATTGCTCGATTTCGCAAATCTTTTGACGCAGTTCGACTAATATTGGGGCGCTGATTCCGAAAACGTACGGCGTTGCCAGATCGGACCACAAATGGCCAAGATATGCGCTCTAGAAACTCCATTTCTGGCCCGATCTGGCAACGCCGTGCATTTTCGGAATCAGGACATCGATGTCCTTCGAACTGCATCACTAGTTTTTCGAAATCGAACAACTCATTTTCGAAAAAATGGAAAGGGGTTACATCACGATTTTTTTTCGATTTTCGCTAAAAATTTTGTTGTCCGATTTCGGAAAACTTTGGATGCAGTTCGACTAATATTGGGGCGCTGATTCAGAAAATGTGCGGCGTTGCCAGATCGGGCCACAAACGGCCATGTAATAAAATTAGTAACGCCATTTTTAACATTTTAATAATTAAAATTAAATTAAAACCTTAGATTCTTTTCGAAAAAAAGGATTACTTTCTGCCGTTAACGTTTTTTTAAACTTTCCAAATAACCGTTTCGAGCTTTTCCAACACCGATGATCTTTCGCTTTTCAACACACGCACTCCTACGCTTACCAACACGTATTTTTCATTTTCCAGACGACGCGATCTTTAGCTTTTCCAGATGAAATCGCCGTGCAGCTCCCGCAGACAAAAAATAAGTTTTTGGACTATTCCTATTCCCGAAGATGAGCACAGGTAAGCCACTAATACTGTGAACTCGGCGAAATATATCCGACGATCTAGAAAAGCATGACGTCTGAACAGCGTGCTCTAAGAGGCCTACCTAAACTTCCCACTGGAAGACCTGCAGTGGAAAAGATCTAAGCCATGCTATCGATTCCAGTCCGGTATCGGTGGAGCTGCAGTTGTCCAGTCAAAATGGGACACACTGTTTGTGGTCAGGATATCGAAAGCTAAGTAGATTCCATAATAGATGGTCTATTTGTCATTATTAATATTGTCCCCCTTTCAGCTACCCTATATGCATCAGTGCCCCACTCTATCCCAGCAAACCCATAGGTGTCAAACCAATTGAATTGTATGTACTTTAACAAAAGGAGCACATACTGAATCATCATGACGTAATCATCGTGATTTCCAGGATGCTGCTGAGTTACAAGGTCTATCAGGAATGCTGAGCTTGGTCAGGTCGTTGGTCAAATGAAAACACCGTGGGCGCCTGCAGACAAAAAATACAAGCTCTTAAACCATTGCAATTTACGAAGGCAAGCCACTAATTCTGTAGTCGCGGCGAAATGTCTCGGCCGATCTGGAAAAGCCTGACTGGATAGTTCTACGAGCACTACTTAAACTTGCCGCTGGAAGACCTGCAATGGCGAAGAACTGGAAAACTGCACAAGTAGCTAATAATTGGTCTCCAGCTACCTAATATTACCAGGGAGTTTGGCTAATGCGTCGTTGGTCATCATGGGTCTGGAGTCACCCCACATACAACATCCAACATTAAGAATATCTTGATGAGTTCATTTGTCCAACGATAAGTGAGTATAGTCTAAACTACATGATTCTTTACTCGAATTCATTTAATTTTATTTTTTCAGTTACCTAACCCCCATATGCGACATTGCCTCGAGCTCTAAGACATTAACCAGGAGTGCAACTTGTACCTGCCATAGTCTAGTTGGACGCCGATCGGTTTCAGAATGCAGGAATGCTAGCAGGACAGACCTGTATAAAAGCTGCATACATTTTTCATTTAGAAATATTTTTTATATAAGTTCATTTATAACCATATCAATAAGGATTATCAATCACTTTTGTTCTTAAGGTTTTGTAAACTAGGAATACTTCGCATTTATAAATAAAATAAGTTAAGATTTTCCGATATTTCCGGAATATTCAGGATTCCTTCCTGAATGTTCCATTTTTTCGAAAATCGGGTCGAAAATGAGTTGTTCGATTTCGAGAAACTAGTGATGCAGTTCGAAGGACATCGATGTCCTGATTGCGAAAATGCACGGCGTTGCCAGATCGGGCCAGAAATGCGCTTTCTAGAGCGTATATCTCGGCCGTTTGTGGCCCGATCTGGCAACGCCGCACATTTTCGGAATCAGCGCCTCAATTCTAGTCGAACTGCATCCAAAGTTTTCCGAAATCGGACAACAAAATTTTTAGCGAAAATCGAAAAAAATCGTGATGTAACCCCTTTCCATTTTTTCGAAAATCGGGTCGAAAATGAGTTGTTCGATATCGAAAAACTAGCGATGCAGTTCGAAGGACATCGATGTCCTGATTGCGAAAATGCACGGCGTTGCCAGATCGGGCCAGAAATGCGCTTTCTAGAGCGTATATCTCGGCCGTTTGTGGCCCGATCAGGCAACGCCGCACATTTTCGGAATCAGCGCCTCGATATTAGTCGAACTGCATCCAAATTTTTCCGAAATCGGACAACAAAATTTTTAGCGAAAATCGAAAAAAATCGTGATGTAACCCCTTTCCATTTTTTCGAAAATCGGGTCGAAAATGAGTTGTTCGATTTCGAAAAACTAGTGATGCAGTTCGAAGGACATCGATGTCCTGATTCCGAAAACGTACGGCGTTGCCAGATCGGACCAGAAATGCGCTTCCTAGAGCCTATATCTCGGCCGTTTGTGGCCCGATCAGGCAACGCCGCACATTTTCGGAATCAGCGCCTCGATATTAGTCGAACTGCATCCAAATTTTTCCGAAATCGGACAACAAAATTTTTAGCGAAAATCGAAAAAAATCGTGATGTAACCCCTTTCCATTTTTTCGAAAATCGGGTCGAAAATGAGTTGTTCGATATCGAAAAACTAGCGATGCAGTTCGAAGGACATCGATGTCCTGATTGCGAAAATGCACGGCGTTGCCAGATCGGGCCAGAAATGCGCTTTCTAGAGCGTATATCTCGGCCGTTTGTGGCCCGATCTGGCAACGCCGTACGGTTTCGGAATCAGCGCCTCCATTCTAGTCGAACTGCATCCAAAGTTTTCCGAAATCGGACAACAAAATTTTTAGCGAAAATCGAAAAAAATCGTGATGTAACCCCTTTCCATTTTTTCGAAAATCGGGTCGAAAATGAGTTGTTCGATATCGAAAAACTAGCGATGCAGTTCGAAGGACATCGATGTCCTGATTCCGAAAATGCGCGGCGTTGCCAGATCGGGCCAGAAATGCGCTTTCTAGAGCGTATATCTCGGCCGTTTGTGGCCCGATCTGGCAACGCCGTACGGTTTCGGAATCAGCGCCTCAATTCTAGTCGAACTGCATCCAAAGTTTTCCGAAATCGGACAACAAAATTTTTAGCGAAAATCGAAAAAAATCGTGATGTAACCCCTTTCCATTTTTTCGAAAATCGGGTCGAAAATGAGTTGTTCGATTTCGAAAAACTAGTGATGCAGTTCGAAGGACATCGATGTCCTGATTCCGAAAACGTACGGCGTTGCCAGATCGGACCAGAAATGCGCTTTCTAGAGCCTATATCTCGGCCGTTTGTGGCCCGATCAGGCAACGCCGCACATTTTCGGAATCAGCGCCTCGATATTAGTCGAACTGCATCCAAAGTTTTCCGAAATCGGACAACAAAATTTTTAGCGAAAATCGAAAAAAATCGTGATGTAACCCCTTTCCATTTTTTCGAAAATCGGGTCGAAAATGAGTTGTTCGATATCGAAAAACTAGCGATGCAGTTCGAAGGACATCGATGTCCTGATTCCGAAAATGCGCGGCGTTGCCAGATCGGGCCAGAAATGCGCTTTCTAGAGCGTATATCTCGGCCGTTTGTGGCCCGATCTGGCAACGCCGCACATTTTCTGAATCAGCGCCCCAATATTAGTCGAACTGCATCCAAAGTTTTCCGAAATCGAACAACAAAATTTTAGCGAAAATCGAAAAAAATCGTGATGTAACCCCTTTCCATTTTTTCGAAAATCGGGTCGAAAATGAGTTGTTCGATATCGAAAAACTAGCGATGCAGTTCGAAGGACATCGATGTCCTGATTGCGAAAATGCACGGCGTTGCCAGATCGGGCCAGAAATGCGCTTTCTAGAGCGTATATCTCGGCCGTTTGTGGCCCGATCAGGCAACGCCGCACATTTTCGGAATCAGCGCCTCGATATTAGTCGAACTGCATCCAAATTTTTCCGAAATCGGACAACAAAATTTTTAGCGAAAATCGAAAAAAATCGTGATGTAACCCCTTTCCATTTTTTCGAAAATCGGGTCGAAAATGAGTTGTTCGATATCGAAAAACTAGCGATGCAGTTCGAAGGACATCGATGTCCTGATTGCGAAAATGCACGGCGTTGCCAGATCGGGCCAGAAATGCGCTTTCTAGAGCGTATATCTCGGCCGTTTGTGGCCCGATCAGGCAACGCCGCACATTTTCGGAATCAGCGCCTCGATATTAGTCGAACTGCATCCAAATTTTTCCGAAATCGGACAACAAAATTTTTAGCGAAAATCGAAAAAAATCGTGATGTAACCCCTTTCCATTTTTTCGAAAATCGGGTCGAAAATGAGTTGTTCGATTTCGAAAAACTAGTGATGCAGTTCGAAGGACATCGATGTCCTGATTCCGAAAACGTACGGCGTTGCCAGATCGGACCAGAAATGCGCTTTCTAGAGCCTATATCTCGGCCGTTTGTGGCCCGATCAGGCAACGCCGCACATTTTCGGAATCAGCGCCTCGATATTAGTCGAACTGCATCCAAATTTTTCCGAAATCGGACAACAAAATTTTTAGCGAAAATCGAAAAAAATCGTGATGTAACCCCTTTCCATTTTTTCGAAAATCGGGTCGAAAATGAGTTGTTCGATATCGAAAAACTAGCGATGCAGTTCGAAGGACATCGATGTCCTGATTGCGAAAATGCACGGCGTTGCCAGATCGGGCCAGAAATGCGCTTTCTAGAGCGTATATCTCGGCCGTTTGTGGCCCGATCTGGCAACGCCGTACGGTTTCGGAATCAGCGCCTCCATTCTAGTCGAACTGCATCCAAAGTTTTCCGAAATCGGACAACAAAATTTTTAGCGAAAATCGAAAAAAATCGTGATGTAACCCCTTTCCATTTTTTCGAAAATCGGGTCGAAAATGAGTTGTTCGATATCGAAAAACTAGCGATGCAGTTCGAAGGACATCGATGTCCTGATTCCGAAAATGCGCGGCGTTGCCAGATCGGGCCAGAAATGCGCTTTCTAGAGCGTATATCTCGGCCGTTTGTGGCCCGATCTGGCAACGCCGTACGGTTTCGGAATCAGCGCCTCAATTCTAGTCGAACTGCATCCAAAGTTTTCCGAAATCGGACAACAAAATTTTTAGCGAAAATCGAAAAAAATCGTGATGTAACCCCTTTCCATTTTTTCGAAAATCGGGTCGAAAATGAGTTGTTCGATATCGAAAAAGTAGCGATGCAGTTCGAAGGACATCGATGTCCTGATTCCGAAAATGCGCGGCGTTGCCAGATCGGGCCAGAAATGCGCTTTCTAGAGCGTATATCTCGGCCGTTTGTGGCCCGATCTGGCAACGCCGCACATTTTCTGAATCAGCGCCCCAATATTAGTCGAACTGCATCCAAAGTTTTCCGAAATCGAACAACAAAATTTTTAGCGAAAATCGAAAAAAATCGTGATGTAACCCCTTTCCATTTTTTCGAAAATCGGGTCGAAAATGAGTTGTTCGATATCGAAAAACTAGCGATGCAGTTCGAAGGACATCGATGTCCTGATTCCGAAAATGCGCGGCGTTGCCAGATCGGGCCAGAAATGCGCTTTCTAGAGCGTATATCTCGGCCGTTTGTGGCCCGATCTGGCAACGCCGCACATTTTCGGAATCAGCGCCTCAATTCTAGTCGAACTGCATCCAAAGTTTTCCGAAATCGGACAACAAAATTTTTAGCGAAAATCGAAAAAAATCGTGATGTAACCCCTTTCCATTTTTTCGAAAATCGGGTCGAAAATGAGTTGTTCGATATCGAAAAACTAGCGATGCAGTTCGAAGGACATCGATGTCCTGATTGCGAAAATGCACGGCGTTGCCAGATCGGGCCAGAAATGCGCTTTCTAGAGCGTATATCTCGGCCGTTTGTGGCCCGATCTGGCAACGCCGCACATTTTCGGAATCAGCGCCTCGAAATTAGTCGAATTGCATCCAAAGTTTTCCGAAATCGGACAACAAAATTTTTAGCGAAAATCGAAAAAAATCGTGATGTAACCCCTTTCCATTTTTTCGAAAATCGGGTCGAAAATGAGTTGTTCGATATCGAAAAACTAGCGATGCAGTTCGAAGGACATCGATGTCCTGATTGCGAAAATGCACGGCGTTGCCAGATCGGGCCAGAAATGCGCTTTCTAGAGCGTATATCTCGGCCGTTTGTGGCCCGATCAGGCAACGCCGCACATTTTCGGAATCAGCGCCTCAATTCTAGTCGAACTGCATCCAAAGTTTTCCGAAATCGGACAACAAAATTTTTAGCGAAAATCGAAAAAAATCGTGATGTAACCCCTTTCCATTTTTTCGAAAATCGGGTCGAAAATGAGTTGTTCGATTTCGAAAAACTAGTGATGCAGTTCGAAGGACATCGATGTCCTGATTCCGAAAACGTACGGCGTTGCCAGATCGGACCAGAAATGCGCTTTCTAGAGCCTATATCTCGGCCGTTTGTGGCCCGATCAGGCAACGCCGCACATTTTCGGAATCAGCGCCTCGATATTAGTCGAACTGCATCCAAAGTTTTCCGAAATCGGACAACAAAATTTTTAGCGAAAATCGAAAAAAATCGTGATGTAACCCCTTTCCATTTTTTCGAAAATCGGGTCGAAAATGAGTTGTTCGATTTCGAAAAACTAGTGATGCAGTTCGAAGGACATCGATGTCCTGATTCCGAAAACGTACGGCGTTGCCAGATCGGACCAGAAATGCGCTTTCTAGAGCCTATATCTCGGCCGTTTGTGGCCCGATCAGGCAACGCCGCACATTTTCGGAATCAGCGCCTCGATATTAGTCGAACTGCATCCAAATTTTTCCGAAATCGGACAACAAAATTTTTAGCGAAAATCGAAAAAAATCGTGATGTAACCCCTTTCCATTTTTTCGAAAATCGGGTCGAAAATGAGTTGTTCGATATCGAAAAACTAGCGATGCAGTTCGAAGGACATCGATGTCCTGATTCCGAAAATGCGCGGCGTTGCCAGATCGGGCCAGAAATGCGCTTTCTAGAGCGTATATCTCGGCCGTTTGTGGCCCGATCTGGCAACGCCGCACATTTTCTGAATCAGCGCCCCAATATTAGTCGAACTGCATCCAAAGTTTTCCGAAATCGAACAACAAAATTTTTAGCGAAAATCGAAAAAAATCGTGATGTAACCCCTTTCCATTTTTTCGAAAATCGGGTCGAAAATGAGTTGTTCGATATCGAAAAACTAGCGATGCAGTTCGAAGGACATCGATGTCCTGATTCCGAAAATGCACGGCGTTGCCAGATCGGGCCAGAAATGCGCTTTCTAGAGCGTATATCTCGGCCGTTTGTGGCCCGATCTGGCAACGCCGCACATTTTCGGAATCAGCGCCTCAATTCTAGTCGAACTGCATCCAAAGTTTTCCGAAATCGGACAACAAAATTTTTAGCGAAAATCGAAAAAAATCGTGATGTAACCCCTTTCCATTTTTTCGAAAATCGGGTCGAAAATGAGTTGTTCGATATCGAAAAACTAGCGATGCAGTTCGAAGGACATCGATGTCCTGATTCCGAAAATGCACGGCGTTGCCAGATCGGGCCAGAAATGCGCTTCCTAGAGCGTATATCTCGGCCGTTTGTGGCCCGATCTGGCAACGCCGCACATTTTCGGAATCAGCGCCTCGAAATTAGTCGAATTGCATCCAAAGTTTTCCGAAATCGGACAACAAAATTATTAGCGAAAATCGAAAAAAATCGTGATGTAACCCCTTTCCATTTTTTCGAAAATCGGGTCGAAAATGAGTTGTTCGATATCGAAAAACTAGCGATGCAGTTCGAAGGACATCGATGTCCTGATTCCGAAAATGCACGGCGTTGCCAGATCGGGCCAGAAATGCGCTTTCTAGAGCGTATATCTCGGCCGTTTGTGGCCCGATCTGGCAACGCCGCACATTTTCGGAATCAGCGCCTCAATTCTAGTCGAACTGCATCCAAAGTTTTCCGAAATCGGACAACAAAATTTTTAGCGAAAATCGAAAAAAATCGTGATGTAACCCCTTTCCATTTTTTCGAAAATCGGGTCGAAAATGAGTTGTTCGATATCGAAAAACTAGCGATGCAGTTCGAAGGACATCGATGTCCTGATTCCGAAAATGCACGGCGTTGCCAGATCGGGCCAGAAATGCGCTTCCTAGAGCGTATATCTCGGCCGTTTGTGGCCCGATCTGGCAACGCCGCACATTTTCTGAATCAGCGCCCCAATATTAGTCGAACTGCATCCAAAGTTTTCCGAAATCGAACAACAAAATTTTTAGCGAAAATCGAAAAAAATCGTGATGTAACCCCTTTCCATTTTTTCGAAAATCGGGTCGAAAATGAGTTGTTCGATATCGAAAAACTAGCGATGCAGTTCGAAGGACATCGATGTCCTGATTCCGAAAATGCGCGGCGTTGCCAGATCGGGCCAGAAATGCGCTTTCTAGAGCGTATATCTCGGCCGTTTGTGGCCCGATCTGGCAACGCCGCACATTTTCTGAATCAGCGCCCCAATATTAGTCGAACTGCATCCAAAGTTTTCCGAAATCGAACAACAAAATTTTTAGCGAAAATCGAAAAAAATCGTGATGTAACCCCTTTCCATTTTTTCGAAAATCGGGTCGAAAATGAGTTGTTCGATATCGAAAAACTAGCGATGCAGTTCGAAGGACATCGATGTCCTGATTCCGAAAATGCGCGGCGTTGCCAGATCGGGCCAGAAATGCGCTTTCTAGAGCGTATATCTCGGCCGTTTGTGGCCCGATCTGGCAACGCCGCACATTTTCGGAATCAGCGCCTCAATTCTAGTCGAACTGCATCCAAAGTTTTCCGAAATCGGACAACAAAATTTTTAGCGAAAATCGAAAAAAATCGTGATGTAACCCCTTTCCATTTTTTCGAAAATCGGGTCGAAAATGAGTTGTTCGATATCGAAAAACTAGCGATGCAGTTCGAAGGACATCGATGTCCTGATTGCGAAAATGCACGGCGTTGCCAGATCGGGCCAGAAATGCGCTTTCTAGAGCGTATATCTCGGCCGTTTGTGGCCCGATCTGGCAACGCCGCACATTTTCGGAATCAGCGCCTCAATTCTAGTCGAACTGCATCCAAAGTTTTCCGAAATCGGACAACAAAATTTTTAGCGAAAATCGAAAAAAATCGTGATGTAACCCCTTTCCATTTTTTCGAAAATCGGGTCGAAAATGAGTTGTTCGATATCGAAAAACTAGCGATGCAGTTCGAAGGACATCGATGTCCTGATTCCGAAAATGCACGGCGTTGCCAGATCGGGCCAGAAATGCGCTTCCTAGAGCGTATATCTCGGCCGTTTGTGGCCCGATCTGGCAACGCCGCACATTTTCGGAATCAGCGCCTCGAAATTAGTCGAATTGCATCCAAAGTTTTCCGAAATCGGACAACAAAATTTTTAGCGAAAATCGAAAAAAATCGTGATGTAACCCCTTTCCATTTTTTCGAAAATCGGGTCGAAAATGAGTTGTTCGATTTCGAAAAACTAGTGATGCAGTTCGAAGGACATCGATGTCCTGATTCCGAAAACGTACGGCGTTGCCAGATCGGACCAGAAATGCGCTTTCTAGAGCCTATATCTCGGCCGTTTGTGGCCCGATCAGGCAACGCCGCACATTTTCGGAATCAGCGCCTCGATATTAGTCGAACTGCATCCAAATTTTTCCGAAATCGGACAACAAAATTTTTAGCGAAAATCGAAAAAAATCGTGATGTAACCCCTTTCCATTTTTTCGAAAATCGGGTCGAAAATGAGTTGTTCGATATCGAAAAACTAGCGATGCAGTTCGAAGGACATCGATGTCCTGATTCCGAAAATGCGCGGCGTTGCCAGATCGGGCCAGAAATGCGCTTTCTAGAGCGTATATCTCGGCCGTTTGTGGCCCGATCTGGCAACGCCGCACATTTTCGGAATCAGCGCTTCATTTCTAGTCGAACTGCGTCAAAAGATTTGCGAAATCAAGCAATCAATTTTTTAGCGAAAATCGAAAAAAATCGTGATGTTACCCCTTTCCATTTTTTCGAAAATCGGGTCGAAAATGAGTTGTTCGATATCGAAAAACTAGCGATGCAGTTCGAAGGACATCGATGTCCTGATTCCGAAAATGCACGGCGTTGCCAGATCGGGCCAGAAATGCGCTTCCTAGAGCGTATATCTCGGCCGTTTGTGGCCCGATCTGGCAACGCCGCACATTTTCGGAATCAGCGCCTCGAAATTAGTCGAATTGCATCCAAAGTTTTCCGAAATCGGACAACAAAATTTTTAGCGAAAATCGAAAAAAATCGTGATGTAACCCCTTTCCATTTTTTCGAAAATCGGGTCGAAAATGAGTTGTTCGATTTCGAAAAACTAGTGATGCAGTTCGAAGGACATCGATGTCCTGATTCCGAAAACGTACGGCGTTGCCAGATCGGACCAGAAATGCGCTTTCTAGAGCCTATATCTCGGCCGTTTGTGGCCCGATCAGGCAACGCCGCACATTTTCGGAATCAGCGCCTCGATATTAGTCGAACTGCATCCAAATTTTCCGAAATCGGACAACAAAATTTTTAGCGAAAATCGAAAAAAATCGTGATGTAACCCCTTTCCATTTTTTCGAAAATCGGGTCGAAAATGAGTTGTTCGATATCGAAAAACTAGCGATGCAGTTCGAAGGACATCGATGTCCTGATTCCGAAAATGCGCGGCGTTGCCAGATCGGGCCAGAAATGCGCTTTCTAGAGCGTATATCTCGGCCGTTTGTGGCCCGATCTGGCAACGCCGCACATTTTCGGAATCAGCGCCTCAATTCTAGTCGAACTGCATCCAAAGTTTTCCGAAATCGGACAACAAAATTTTTAGCGAAAATCGAAAAAAATCGTGATGTAACCCCTTTCCATTTTTTCGAAAATCGGGTCGAAAATTAGTTGTTCGATTTCGAAAAACTAATGATGCAGTTCGAAGGACATCGATGTCCTGATTCCGAAAATGTGCGGCGTTGCCAGATCGGGCCACAAATGACCGAGATATAGGCTCTAGAAGGCGCATTTTTGCAAAAATTCAAAGGGCCAGGGCCAACGCATGGAGGATCTTCAGTTATGCGTCGTGGGAATCTATGCCAATTGAGGTCCTTGAAGCAGCATTTCCAGAAGTTTTACCATATATGTATTTCTAAGTCTCTGATAGATTAGTTATAGTACAAATTGTCTAGGTATAGTGTAGTCTAATTATAGTATAATTATTTTAGTCTACTTATAGTATAGTAAGCCTGTATGATCTGTAAAAAAATCAATAAAATGTTGAACATTTACGCATGTTTTATTAAAGGGGGGTACAAAACAAATCGGATTTTTCAAAATTTCACAAAACTTTCCCGAAATTTTAAAAGGTTTTCCGAAATTTTTCAAATTTTTCCAGAATTTTCCCGAATTTTCCTGATTTTTTCGAATTTTTCACATTTTATTCGAATTTTTCTGAATTTTCCTGAATTTTCATGAATTTTCCTGAATTTTCCTGAATTTTCCTGAATTTTCCAGAGTTTTTCGGAGTTTTTATTTTTCGGAATGACTTGCACTTTTTTTTTTCGCCTTCGAAAAAAGTCGGTTTTGGCCCGCTACCAGGCCTGAAGTACTAGGCGAACAGAAACGCCTAGTAGGTCGATTCTATTTTTTGAAACAGTTTTTTGTGAATATCTCGGCCATTTCGCATCCAATCCAGGATCGTGATAGGTCATAAAATGCGGAAAAATACGGCGCATCGACTGGTTAACAAAACAAAAGAATATGTCAAGGTAACACCGAAGGGAAATTAAAATAACGTAAAAAAAATTCGTTAAAATTTCGAATGTGAATATCTTGGCAGTTTCAAAACCGATCCCAAAACGGACTAAAATTATGGAATCAGGACTTAAATGTCCTTCGATCTGCATCAAAGGATTTTGAAAATCTAACAACATAATGCTGAGCGGCATCGGCATTTTAGGAAAGGAGAAGCATCACGATTTGTGATAAGGACTACAATTTCATGGGGATCCTGTGATGCAGTTCGAAGGATATTAAAGTCCTGATCCAGGAATAGTACTTCGTTTCCAGATCGGTTGAAAAATGACCAAGATGTAAACAATCGAAAAAATAAACATATTTTTTTAGGCCAAATTTGTTAACCACACGGTGTTAACTTGGCCAACACCAGATATTATTAGCCAGATAGAAGGACCGTATTTTTGCGCATTTTTTGAGCTATCGCGGTCCTTGATTAAATGCAAAATGGCCGAGATATTCACAAAAAACTGTTTCAAAAAGTGAAATCGACCTACTAGTCGTTTCTGTTCGCCTAGTACTTCAGGCCTGGTAGTGGGCCAAAACCGACTTTTTCGAAGGCGAAAAAAAAAGTGCAAGTCATTCCGAAAAATAAAAACTCCGAAAAACTCTGGAAAATTCAGGAAAATTCAGGAAAATTCATGAAAATTCAGGAAAATTCAGAAAAATTCGAAAAAAAATGTGAAAAATTCGAAAAAATCAGGAAAATTCGGGATAATTCTGGAAAAATTTGAAAAATTTCGGAAAACCTTTTAAAATTTCGGGAAAGTTTTGTGAAATTTTGAAAAATCCGATTTATTTTGTGTTCAACATTTTATTGATTTTTTTACAGATCATACAGGCTTACTATACTATAAGTAGACTAAAATAATTATACTATAATTAGACTACACTATACCTAGACAATATGTACTATAACTAATCTACCAGAGACTTAGAAATACATATATGGTAAAACTTCTGGAAATGCTGCTTCAAGGACCTCAATTGGCATAGATTCCCACGACGCATAACTGAAGATCCTCCTTGCGTTGGCCCTGGCCCTTTGAATTTTTGCAAAAATGCGCCTTCTAGAGCCTATATCTCGGTCATTTGTGGCCCTATCTGGCAACGCTGCACATTTTCGGAATCAGCGCCCCAATATTAGTCGAACTGCATCCAAAGTTTTCCGAAATCGGACAACACAATTTTTAGCGAAAATCGAAAAAAATCGTGATGTAACCCCTTTCCATTTTTTCGAAAATCGGGTCGAAAATGAGTTGTTCGATTTCGAAAAACTAGTGATGCAGTTCGAAGGACATCGATGTCCTGATTCCGAAAATGCACGGCGTTGCCAGATCGGACCATAAACGGCCGAGATATCGGCTGTAAAAAGCGCAATTCTGGCCCGATCCGGCAACGCCGTATATTTGGCGAACCATTTGATTCCTTTTTGAAGAAAACACAAATTATTTTATACTCGTTTAAACAATTTTATTGCAAATCTTGCATTGTGATAGCCTACAAGAAAAAAAGATCGATGCGGAAGCCTATGATACTTCTCGGGCTGTGAACGATGAGAGTATGTTATCCAAGCAGAGAATTTTCATCATGGTCTTGAAACAACTCGCATTATTGACTGCGTATGCGCTTATCGCGAAAAAACAGGTGTTGCACCAGATGCTGGAGCATCCCAGCCAGACTCGTTGTCAGCTATAACATGACCAATTATGGAATATTTCGTGATCTGAAAAAGAAATGTTGGTTAAGGGTTTTAAGTGATAGAAGGGCTTCCATTACTTACTTCCATTACTTTACTTTAAGCTGATCCGCATTGGGTTTTAGCTTATTCGCCTTTTTTGTGCTCGAGAATCATGTAGCGCGCTGTAAAAAATAGCCAGAAAATGTAAAAAAATATGAGTAAGTAAGGGATCTGGGGCTTCTTTAACTGCTATGAAGAAAAGTTTTCTAGCAGGATAAGTAATATTTCAAACTGGGAAAAAATGATTGTCTTAAAATGGGTGTTACGTTCCAGGTGCAGTCATCGCCGCATAGTACGTAGTTCTGGAAATATAAAAAAAATCTTTGTTAACAAAGTCATATTTTGGCTATAATACTGGTTCGGTCTAAAATGTTGTTTCTTCCCAAACTTAGCTCTTGAAGGTGGCCATTTTTGAGCAAAAAAGTAAAGTCTTAAAAGTGCTAAGCTCGAAAAGATATGGCCAAGATAGAGAGAATTTTGTAAAATGATTTTATGAATATATTTTGGATATTTTCAGATTTATTTTAATGTGGTTTGGTTTAAGATATATTCTTTAAATGCTTCAGAAAAGGAGAAGGATCCCACTGGCTCGAAGGACATCTGGGACGTATCCTTTTACCTAAAATACCGAAATTTTAAGGTAAAAGATGGAATGAAAAATTATTCCCCATATATTCAGTATATTTTTTCGTTTTATTTTCATTATATTCTTTTTTATTTTCGTATTATACATATTTTAACTTCACAAAAAAAATATTTCTTTTTTAATTAAGTATTTTTGTGTTTTTTTTTTGTATGTATTTAATTTTTTTTGGTTCATGCAGTTTAGCATTTAAACGACGTTTTTAGTTTTGAAACATTGTGTTTGTTTTTATTGCATGGAAAGTTTGTTCGTTTGGTTTTATCATTTAAAATTTACACCAAAAAAGATCAGCTATGTTTACAACTAGTAAATTAGTATATCCTTGTATATACTCGTAATTTAATTAATTTGTAATTGTGTTTATAACGTCTGGCGACCCAATCGTCTAGCTCCTTCGAACATGTACATACATATAGCGATCAATTGATAACACTTGAAATTCTCATAGTTCGGTTTAAAAACGAGGCCATCTCCGCTCGCCCTCTCTCCCCTCGCTTCGTTTGATAACAATTCTTCTGGTTTTTGATATAATTCTCTCTAAGCCATTTGGAGTTCTGGCAATTACCGGCCCAAAACCATCTAGTACCGCTTTAGGCCTAAGCTATGACATGTATTTTTTCTGCACAATTAGTAGTAGTACCCCATAAAGTTTTATTTTTTTCTCTGAGAAATAAGTGGCTAATACAATTGTTTGGTTTTTCTTTTTTTACAGTAGCAACTCAGATTTCCAGTATTTCTCTAAAACGAGATTTTGTTTGGTCTACACTTTAGTGTTGCCCTCCTACTAGTCCACTCGAAAAGTCCCACTTTGTTGGCTTGCTTTCTTTTTTGGTAAAATTTGATTTTAACGGCTTACAACTTAGGAAAAAAACACACATGTCCTGCGCTGAGCAGGACCCTATACTATTATTTACGTGTATATATCTGTGGATGTATATATCGGTTTAGAATTACTAGAATTTCTCTAATTTGGTTTAAGGCTTAGGCCTGGAAAATACTTTCAACTTGGTTGGCAATACTCCAATTTTTTTTTTCATTATTATTTTGCTTTGTTTTTGCCACCTTTTGCTTTTTTTTTACTATTTATTTACTTATTTCGTTTTCTTTTTTGAAAATTTGACACTTTGTTTTTGGTTTTGAAATAGATTTTGCATTTAGATTTGATTGCTAATTCACACACAGATAAATAGATAGATATATAGATAGATATATTAGATAGAGACGGGGAAAGGGCAAGAGAGATAGAGGTTCTGATCTGATCTGCTGGGGTGGTGGGAGGTTATTAGGTGTCTTATTATTAGGCATGTCTCTAGGTAGTACAGTACTGTCCTGGGTGTATTCGATATTGTCGTGCTTGAGATCGAATCGAATCGAGTCGGTTTTGGTTCGGATCTGATCTGAAATAACTTACATTATACAATATATCTTGTATCTTGTATTTTGTATTTGGTATTTGGTATCTGGTATCATATATCATGTATGTGGTAGGAAACCAATAGTTCGAAGGGTGTAACATTGAATAGCTATATAGGATATAGGGGCAGAATCGAATCGAATCGAAGTCGGGGCCACGTTGATAACATTTATCTAAAAATAATACAGTTCCTTGTCTTTATAGCCCGTAGTGTCAACTTTTCATTAATTTTTTTCCACTTTCGTCTCAGTAAGAAGAAATCTTATTGTTTTACAATTTGTATTTCGGTTTTTAAAAGGTTTTCTGGTTAGTTTGAAAGCTTTCTGGGTGTGGTTTTCATTTCGTTTACTTGTTGTTCTTTGGCTAAGGTACAAATTTTCTACAGGTTCAATCTACGTGGAATAGAGTTTCATATTTCACTTTTTTCCGTTTCCATTTCGGTTTAGAGTTGGAGTTGGAGTTCTGGTTTGGTTTCTTTGTTCTTCTGGAAGACTACAGCTAAGTACACAGCTACGTGTATGCATGTATATATATAATTATATATATTGGGTTTAAAAATGCAACAATTACTTTGAGTTTAGAGTTAAATATAGAGAGAAAGACTTGAGACTTGCAAGCAAATGAAAAACCACTCACTAACTATTTACAACGAAACTTCATTTCAAAGGTATACTATATAATGCCATATATATCCATATGCCACGGTTCTCATTTTTTTTGTCAGATTTCTGATTTGTATCTCTAATAGTTTCATGCACTCTCCTGTGGCTGTGACACTTAGTTCTAGCTACAAAAAATTTCAATTACACACCAATTTACCTGAAATCGTAAATATTGTATGCCTTGTATATGTATAGTATGTATATGGAATGTAAATATAAATATTCGTATTTATTTTGTTTCCGTTACTGTTTCTGCATTTCCGCCCCGTTGTTGTTGCTGCTGCTGTGGTCCAATTTTCATTTGATTTTCTTCAGCTCTTCCCCACCCATACACTGTACACTCTCCCCGCCCCCTCGACACTCGACAATCGACACTCAAGAAACATTCATGCAGATATAGTATATATATATAGCCGACAGGGCCGACTTGATGACATTCCATCTTGCCGCCATCATTAGTTTCAGTTTGAGTTGCAACTAATTTGCTAATGGAGCCTGTTCTGTGGCAAGAACAACAACGAAAATGATAAATTTGCCTCTGCGCCAGAGTTGTTTCATTATTTTGATTTAGACACCACAAAATTTCACATTTATGTACCTACGAGCTTGCTATACATATATACGGGGTGTGTGCCATACATATACCTATTCCTCTAAGTTGTATATCTTAAATTTCCTTCAAACTGGTCATCATTCAATCGTATTTGAATCCTTGGAAAGATCTGGCTTGTCTCTAACTCCTTCGTATAAATATAGTTTCTTTGCTAATTTTAATTTCTCTCTAGCTTCTGTTCTTCATTTCGTTAAATCGTTAAGAGTTAAGTTTTAGTTTTCATTGTGTAAAGCTTTCGTTTCGTATGTAATAAGCATACATGTTCATTTTCTTGGTATCAAGGCTGCACTGCTTTCATTCTACACTGCTTATTTCCCGCCATCTTGCAAGCAGTGCAGTTTCCGGTTTACTCTACGTGCAACCCAATCAAAATGGAGTATTTTTTCATGAAATTTTTGCCGGCTCTCCTGCAGATCCACAAACCAGACCATAATTGGATATTTATGGACATTCGGCACCTAGATTTCTCTTCTATTTTTATTTTTCCATATTTATTCTGTATTTTTTTTTTTGGCAGATTCGCGTTGTGTTTCTCGTTACCGTTACGCATTTCATTTCGTTTCTATGCAAATTTCTGCATACAATAGTGGGTGTTTATGCAAGCGTTCAGTGTGTGTGT
Source organism: Drosophila monieri (assembly GCA_035047585.1). Taxonomy (NCBI): domain Eukaryota; kingdom Metazoa; phylum Arthropoda; class Insecta; order Diptera; family Drosophilidae; genus Drosophila; species Drosophila monieri. The sequence continues at coordinate 2,665,227 of JAWNPJ010000061.1, read as the reverse complement.
GTTTGTGTGTGTTTTGGGCCAGCATCAAGAAACAGAGATAGACAAAGAGAAAAGAGAAAGAGAAGATAGAGAAAAAGAGATGGGAAGAGAAAGAAAGCAGATATTTTAATTGCCATTCACCAATTTCAATTCCCATGCGTTTGCATCCTTGTTTGTGTGTGTGTTTTTTCTCTGGGAGTGTGTGTGTGTGCTTGTGCTTGTGTTTGTTTAAGTGTAAGTGTATGTGTGTTTCCTTGGTGGTGTCCAATGTGGCATAATGAAAAACAACAACAAAAGCATGTCAAGCAATAACAGTTAGCAAAAAAGTTAACGCCCAGCAAACTTTACCCATTTTCTCGCCCATGGAATTCCATGGCCATAAAGCATCCAATTAAATTCATCCAATAACTTAGCAGCATCAATTAAAAGCAAAATTCTTTGTTTTTTGTTTTCTTTGCTTCTCGGGCATAGTCGAACTTCCATCCAATTTGCATTTAAATAACAAGAGAGAGTGTTTTCCTTCACTTTTTTTTGTTTTTTTTTTTTTTTTTGCATATTTGTTTCATCCAGCAAGCAATAATATTTCGATATTTAAATTAAAATCCAGTGATATACAATACACATTATATAATATTCTCAATGTTTTTCATCAAGCATATCCTTGCCCAAACAACACACACACACACAGCACACACACACTATTTTTTTTTTTTTTGAGCACACAATTAATGAAATATTTTACCCAAGGTGTTTGCTTTCAACATTTAATATTATTCAAGGTTTTTTTTTTAGTTTTTTAGTTAATATACTTTGTTTTTCCATCACAGCTAACGTCAATTTATATATTTTGGTTTTTATTTTTTAACTCTAGGACATGTAACAACGTTTCTAAGAAGAGTTCTCTCGGGCCTCTCTCGTCTCCAGGAGTTTTAAAGGATAATGATTATATGGATCTTCGATATATTTTCATATTTGGTTCAGTTTATCGCCTTACACTTTCTATTTAGATTTAGATTTATGTTTTATAATTTATTTTTAGTTTTTAAGACTATAACACATTTGACAGATTGCAACATCGATCGATATACACACAAAAAACGCTTTGAACCTTAAATTCTTTCTAAACTTTTCTAGTTACGAGTACAAATGATAGATTTTTTTTTTTCTTTTAATTTAAATTTAAATTTTAAATTAATTTAAATTTAAATGGGAAGTAAGCCATTGGAGGTTTACGAGAAGCACAGACACACACACTATAGGGTGGATCTCGGATCTGGGATCTGGGATCTGGGTTGGTATTACTTTCCTTAAATAATGGTTCTAGAGCTCTGATCATCATTTTTTTAATAATTACTTTAATTTTTTACTAATTTTTACACTCTTCTGCAATAGTTTTAGGTTTAAAAAAAAACAAATTTCATGATTTTCGATGCCAATCTCTTAAGATCCACCCTGAAACATACAGAATACATATACACCTAAAAAAAAACATATACATATACATATACATATACATATATAAATAGAAATATATATAGATATCGAAAGGATATTGGAAGGACAACAACAACTTTGGTACACTGCAACCGAAGGGAGTGAAGTGGTGGAGTGGGTTCTCTACTGACAAGGATACTCTGCAAGGCGGTGCAAGGATACTCACTGCCTCCGGGTGAGGGGGGCGGGGGGCGGGGGAGGTGTACTGGATGACTAGCAGGGGGCAGGGAGGGTGATTAGCAGGAGACACCCTGCTTGGCAACCGTATACCAGGTGCTGACTGTCACCAGCGACGGCGAGTCCGGAGTGGTGGGCAGTGGCTGCTCCGCCCCCGTCCCGGCCTCCGCTCCGGCCTCCGCCTGGGGCGCCTCCGGCTCCATTACATTAACGGTGAGGGGCGCCAGGGGGGGTGCTCTGTGCTCAGTGGCTGCTACGGGTGGCAGTGATGTGGGTGCTAGGGGCTGTGGTGGTGCTGCTGATACTGCCTTGGACTTGCCACCGCCACCGCTGGCACCGCTGGCACCGCCACCCCCTCTCCTTTTGGTTTTGCTCTTAGTTTTGGCTTTGATCTTGTCCTGGAACTGAGACTGAGACTGCGACTGCGGCTGGGATTGCAAGGGATGATGGAAGTGCATGGGCTGGGGCGTGTGAAGGTCACGACCCACCTGCGGCCCCACCTGCGGACACCGGAAGCGTATGGCCTGCTCATTGGCAGCATTTATTTCGGGCCACCTTTGATGGGCTTGCTGTTGTTGTAGCTGCCTCTGATGTTGTTGCTGCTGCTGCTGTTGTTGTTGTGGCTTAACCCTTTGTTGGCTGGAGTTCCTCTTCTTGCTCTTGCTCCGCTGCCGGCGGGTGTTTGATTTGCTTTGTGACCTCTTTGTGGAGCGATACTGTTGGCTTCGCCGGCAATGACGGCACACAAAGTACTCCTCCTCATTGTCCGCCTCCTCCTCCTCCTCATCTTCCTCCTCATCCCCACCCTCATCATCGTCCTCCTCCTCCTCCTCCTCCCCCTCTTCCTCGTATCCTTTGTAGAGATTACTCCGCCTGTTGAGCAGCTTGCAGTCGAGTATTCCGGTGGTTCCGGTGGCCGCCGAGGTGCCGCTGGTGGTGCTGGTTGTGGTGGTTGCTGTGGTTGTCCCAGTGGTGGTGCTCTCATCCCCGTCCATTTCCAGAGTCATGTGGCAGCATCGAGTTGTTCTAGTTTGTTGTTGTTTCTGTTGCTGTTGTTGTTTTTGTTGCTGTTGTTGCTTGTTCTTCGTCTTGTGGTTGGACTTACGTTTTTCTGGATCCTTAAACTGCTGCTGATGATGATGATCCTGTCGAGGATTCTGGGAGCTCTGCTGACTGCGACTGCCACTGCGGCGTCGCCGGCGCACCGTGTACTCGTCGCCCTTGTCGGTCGGATATGGTCAGAACGCTGTGTCGAACACTGACATTGACCCGGAAATGGCGTCATCGTTGCGACAGGCCTCCAGGAACTCCTCCAGGGTCACCACGCCATCCCGATTGATGTCCATTTTCTACAGATGGCCAAAAGGATAAGATTCCACAGTAGTAGTCTCTTTGCATTTCAAGTCAACTGGCTTTCAAAGCCAATGGGATGAGGTGAAGAGTCATGCAGTTGATGTAGAAAAGCGCAAAATAAAAACTGAAGCAGATCCTAGACGGCCAGTCCTTTTCAGGACTTCCTGGATGTCAGATGGTATGAGATGGTATGTTATCTAGTGATGATATAGTGAGATATCCAACATGATCTTATACTTCCTCTGAAGGCTAGACTCTTACTCCTCAAGGAGAGAACTACCTAGAACTAGCTCCTCTAGCTCCCCAACCATCCTTTTTAGTGTCCCTGCAGCTCCTACTCCTCATCCCCTTGACCAAAACCACAAGCTTGGCTATCAACACAATATTAAGAGCGTAAAGTAGGCATAATTTGGTTACAGGAAGTGTTCACGACTACATTCCAATATTCTCATACTCTGGGACCTCCCAGGGCTTAGACTTGACTTCTCGCATCTTCCGAGTATCCTTCACGAGGTCGCACTCTCTGTCCATAGTCCTCCCCATGATTTGATGTCCTAGACACCATGGATGGTATGAGGGAGCTCGGAATCCAAGGCTTTGAAAGGATAATTTTCGTTTGCAGAACTCTTGGCTTCTTAATCTTGGAATATTGTTTGAGGAAGGTCCTGAATCGTGGGTATTCTTGAGATCTAAGAGGCAGGGAGCAATGAAGAGGGCGCTCCTTCTTGATGACCTCGTCCCCTTGAATACTCCTTAAGAGAGAGTGGAGACCTCAACCTCTTAGAGAGTTGGATACTCTTAGAGTCTAGAATGCAGAAGGCTTTGAAACCTCCAGAGATCCTTGAATCTTGAGACTCTACGATGCCCTCAGCCCTGAGCTCACTGGGAATCTTGAGCTCCATTATCCGATTCCATGGAGCTCTTTGATTTATCCGACAGTCGCCATGGGGAACACGTATCAGTTGGGAGTCAAAACTTGGGGAATCAAAGTCAACCCACGTTGATTAGAATCCCATTTCGAATTTCATGTGTCAGTCAGAAATATTCGTGGAAAAGCAGTCTCTAAAATGGCATTTTTGGCCAAAATCAGGAAATGTTTAAGCGGAAGAGCCGCCAACACCACCACCACCCACCCACGCTGTCATTATGCTGCCCGAGGTCGCATCCCTATTCTCTCCTGCTTATTGTGAAGGATAATAATTTCGTGCAATTTGGCACTTTGGCACTTGGCCCTTTCTATTTTGCATCTGACGGATATGGAACCGCGAAATTAGATGGAGGTAGTGCAGGGTGGTGTGGTGCTTTTCATGTTCATTCATGCTCATTCATGTCCATTCATGTCCATTGTTAATGGCAGTACAATTAGCCGATATCGGATGTAGTTACCTGTCCAGCTGTACTGCAGGCTGCAGGACAATGCATGGCATTTAGTTGGCAGTTTCAAGTCAGACAGGTCGGACTTCTTTCTTTTCTATATAATCTATTATCCTTGCTATATAATCTATGTCCTTGCTATAATCAATCATTTCAGATCTGGCGAAAAGGACTCTTGGCATAAATTAAAGCCTCGTCAAGGGTAGCTCCATTTGTGGTTGGAATGGGAACCGAAACCGCTAATGACAATGCGTGACTGGCAAGCCAAAAAAGGACACCCACTACTGGCCAGGCCAGGCCAGGACACGGATAGCCTGTCACTCTGTCCTGTTGGCCGGCAAATTGAAATAGACAATTGGCATTTGCATAATGCAAAGTAAATAAGTTTCATGTTCGCGTTTTACGAGTGCCTATAATTAGCATAAATAATGGCAGCGAATTGTCTCGCCAATCTGTGTCTGCCAGACAGAATACATACATACATATCCTATATACTCAAGGGGGAAAAGGACTCACCTGAAAGATCTGCTCCACCTTGCCCTTGATCTTCTCCTCCTCGGGACACTCGTCGGGCAGGCGGCCCATCAGCTCGTATATGGCAGTCACAATGTCAGTCATTTCCTCCCTCGTAATGAAGCCATCGCCGTTGATGTCGTACAGCGAGAAGGTCCAGCGCAGCTTCTCCTCCACGGAGCCACGGGAAAGTATCGAGAGTCCTTGGACAAAGTCCTGCGGAGAGAGAGGCGCATTGAGAAATAACTTGGCATAAATAAGCAGAAAAGAAGATGGCGGAAATGGAGACGGAAGTAACGGTGAAGGTGGCCAAAACCCCGGAATTACAGGTACAAAAGAAATTGAAAATATGTTTCAAGGAATTGCTTGTAGACCGCAACGGAGCTGGAACAACTAAGGATGAGATATTAGTGGAGAATGGGGGACAGTTTCTACGAAATAGTGTGGCCAGTGTTGATAAAATAAATAGGAGATGGTCACACTTGAGGGATAACTAAACTATCTCATCAATTTGGTTAAAATGTTAGTCGAGAAGTTGAAAAAGCTTTTATTAGAATAGTGTGTGACCATTGTCTATAAAATTTTAAGAGATGGTCACACTTGAAGGACCAAAAAAAGTACTATTTTTTATCTAGTATTATAAATTAGGCTATAATTCAGTCGAAAAGTCTTAATAACTTCCATAAAATAAAGTGTGACCATTGTTAATAATATTGTATGAAATGGTCACACTTAAAGAGCCATAAAGTATTATTTTTGTTCAACTATCAGTTATCAGTCTATCAGTTTGGTTAAAATGCTAGTCGAGGAGTGTAAGCAACTTCTGTAAAACAGTGTGACCATTGTCAATAGAATTATAAGATATGGTCACACTTACAAACTTTTAAAGCTCAATTTAAGAGCTATTTAGCTCTTAATCTGTGTCTGCCAGAGGGAATACCTACCACAAACAGGCTTTAAAAGCTCAATTCTTTTTAATAATCTTAATTATTTATTCCTATGGAACTATTTTTTCGCCCACCATCGTATCCCTTTTTCAAGTTCCGGCTGATGCCAGTGCTAGCACTGCTCCTGCCGCCTCCACTGCTGCTGAAGTGGACATTTATTTCAAACATTTGTATGACAAATGTACCTAGATAAGAACTTGTAAAGAGAATGGGGCTAAACTTTTTACAACTGGCACTGGGGAGGGGGTACGTGTCCTGCCTGCCCCACTTTCTTTCTCCGGAGGTGTTGAGGCATTTTCGGAAGGCCGCAGCTGACAGCCAACTGCGGCAGAGTCCTGCTTTTGCATACAGAATGTTGGAATTCCAGGGACGAATCGCAAAGAAAAGGCTATGGTTATGACTGCAGATACCTGGTACCTTGCTTGTGGCATACTTTTTGGCGCTCTACTCGAGACCCAGTGTGTCGCATTGGATATACCCTTGGCATCTGCAAGTACCGGGTATGAATTCATAAAAAAAAAAACATGCAAAAAAGCAAAGTAATGGCCAGCGAATGGAAAAGCAAAGGCACCGACCAGATAAAGTGGAGAGTCCGAGGCATCATTTGTGTCTTGTTCTGGCCATTTGGGCAATTGCAGCTTCCAACTAATTTATCAAGCCCGAATAGGTCCTATTCTGTTCTAGTTTGGAAAAAAAAAGACTGTAGAAGGAAGCGTGGGAGTGCAAGAAATGCTCCGTTTCGGCATTCGACGGAGACAAATGGCAGAGCGGAGCAAGCTGGTCCGAAAAAGTTGCCACAGAAGTGAATAAAAATATGACGGGTTGTCGTGGCCTAGATTCTCCAGCCATTTCTTTAAAGAGTAGAGACAGAGTAGGCTCTTATGATTTTTTTCTTATTAATTTTCAGAGAATCCAATCAATCTCTTACGGCATTCGGTTTTAACGACTCTGCCAGGACAGTAATGTGCAATTTTCGTTTGGAATTACTTGAGGGCCTCCCTTTTTTGGCCTTGCCCCGACTTGTCTAGCCATCAGAGGGGATTCCCCTTATTCCATTCTATAAGTCTATATACTATATATGTAGGACATGTCTCCCTGAATTTTGCTGCCATCCATTGAGTGCTTTTATCTCACACACTCGAGCAATTTATCTTCCCAGGCAGCGTAACAGCGTAAACAGGTCACACACTCTTTGCTTTTCCTCCTGACTCGTCCTGACTCGTCCTGGGTCGTCCTGGCATATTGGCCCTGCCCACAATTTCAATGCGGCCATGACAGGTTTGCTGTTACTCCTTGTATTGCTCTTGTAGCTATTACGTTTTGTTGCCACTCTCGTTGGCAGTTTAATAAACGCGACTGTCATGCAAATCGCGCATAAAACACCTTGCAACAATATGTGGAACTTAATTGAAAAGCGGAAGTCTACTTAGTCAGGCCGTCGCGTACAAAACTAGGGAATTACGGGCAGGACCGTCGAAAAAGGTCCAAGGCGTCAAGAGGGGGGGAGCCGCCTTCTACATGCTTTATATCGAGTACGTGCCTTGTAGTCATTACAATTTTGAGGTCATTATTCAACAACGAAAATGGCGAGCAGGCAAAAAGGCAAATGCTCACAAAGATAAGCTTTTCCGACGGCTGGGAGTGGGGGGTGTGCTTGTAAGAGTGTGCATGGTGTGTGTGTGCGTGTGTATTATTTCCAGAGATGGACATATGACGCGATTGCGATTATATCCTTTGTGGAAGAGTCCTGGGAAAGTAACAGCTGACTAGATTGCAATATTGATTCTCAGAAGTTGCAATTCAGACTTTTGGTATTAAATTATACGATTTCTGTTTAGAGTATTTTTATGGTATTAAATATTTAGTATTTAGCTAGTATATAGCTAGTATTTAGTATTAATTATTTAGTAATTGGTTTCAAGTCTTAAGTAAGAACCTTTCCAATCTAAGATCTCCTCCAGAGAGAAACCCCACCACTTGTCCTCCCCTCAGGAACTCAGGACCTCCTCTGTCTCATCCCATAACTCACACCCCACCCCATAGCTCTATTGTTTAACTTGGGTTTTCGCGTTCCTCTCCCTTATGGCGGGTGGCTCACTGGGACTGTGTTGTCTTGACCTCCGCCCCCGTATCTGGTTCGGAGGACTCTGACAAAGTTGGCGTTAAAATCGCCATAATTCATCGTTCCAATGGCATTGTCTGTATCAGAACGGGAAAGTATAGTCCTGCGAGTGTGTCCTTGCTTCGTATTGCCTCCCATCTCACCCCTGACTTGCCGAACCGGAAGTAGAGTTAATGTTCGGACATTGCAGGGGCAGTCGAAAGACAGTGCTTTCAAAAAAAAAAGCAAAAAAAAGCCAAAAAAAAATGATTCGCAATTTGAATGCGCCACAGGGGATACACTGAGAGAAAAGTGGGTTGGATATATAATTTTAAACCAAATTTAAAAAGTGCTTAGTATAAATATTATTTTCTAATATTTTAACGTATTTTTTCAACCAATTCTCTCAGCAGTACTCTCTTTCTTTCTTAAACTCTCCCATCTATCCCTGCTATTCCAGCCGTACAATATGCGGCAGCTCCCTTTAGTCGCTTCAGCTAGAGGTAGGCATGCCACGGAAACTGCTTGTAAAGAAAACAAAACATTTGCACACATTTTCTCTCTCTGCTCCCCTCTCGATTTCGGCGAAAATGTAGTGAGTTTTTCCGGTCTTTTGTTTTGCATTTCGCTGGCTGCAATAGAAATGTTGACAATGACAGGCGACAGCAGCGAAACACGCGAATTTCCAGCACCTCCTCGCCTCCTCCAACCCCCTCCCTGGGCACCCCAATCGCCCCCGCCATTTTATATCAATTTCGAGACATTTCACTTTGATTTCTGAATTTTTGCGCATTATTTTTGGTGGTGGGAGTGGCAGTGGCAGTGGGAGTGGCAGTGGCAGTGGGAGTGGCAGTGGCAGTGGGGAGCTGTTTTTCTTGGTTGATTGCAATCCGCACTTTTCACCCCGCGGCGAAAGTGCAAAACAGAAGCCAAGGAAAAGTGGGGAAAATGGCAGCTGGGAAAATTTGAGAGGATGTCCTTGCACGAAACTATTCAATTTCTGGTTCATAAATTATGCGAAAGAGCTTCATTAAATTTGTATTATTTTAGCGAGAGAAAATCTAGCTTAAATAGGAAAGAATGGTTAGTTAATGGAACTAGAACTACAGATCTTTAGTTTCTACGAATTTGTGTCGACACTTTCCCGTTCCCTTAACTTTAAGGACCTTTAAGGGGTGAAGCCAGTCCTCGCCCCCTTTCGGGACAAAAGCCGATTATGCTGTGAGTATTGGGAGTCCACTGGCTGTGTGTACTTTGCTTATTACAAGTTTTATGCTGCGGCAGTTAATAGAGCGCTTAAGGATCTATCTGGAGGGAGTCCTGCCTCTTGACTCCCCGATACCCCGACTCCTGACTCCAGCAGCCTTTGTTCTCGACTCCTTGGCTGCCTGTCACTAATAAACCGTAACTAAATGCGCTTACCAGCCCGAGAAGAAGTTCCCAGACTCTGGTGTGTCCTGCGACCCTTGGCTCTTAACTGTTTTTGTTGTTGCCTGTCTCCCTTAGTTATTTCTCCGGTTTCCTTGTATTTTTTTTTGTTTTTTTGGCATTTTGCAGCATCATTTGGCGCCACCCAGGACCTCCTCCTCCGCTTCAACTAAATCAGCTTCATTTAGAGACTCACGATGCCGCACAACTTTTGCTTCTTAGCAGCACGGAGAGAAGGTCCCGCCGGAAACTAATTGGAGTTGGCAGGCCTGGGACGAGGGAATCAAAAGTTCTCAGGCATTTCTCACAGTGTACCAGTGTACCAGTGTACACCTCTTACCGAAACCTATGCCAACTCGGCTGTCGGCCATATTTTATACTTAAAACGTCTAACGTAATTTCATTGTACTTAAGTCTGCCTCGTCCTTATTGCTGTCGTCCTGCCAGCCTGCCTCCAGACCAAGACCACCCACTCATTGGGTGACCTCAACATTTTCTGTTTGTTGCCACATCATCGTCTGGACATTAAGAGGCGCGCTGACTAAATTAAATAGAATTGTTCATGCTCGCACTCGAACTCTAAGCATTTGCGGGGCAAACAGAATGCCAAGATTAATTATCGATAACGATAGGCACAGCTTCGATAAGCCACAAATAGAACGCCATTTATGGAAACCCAAACGACATGGCAACAGGTCTTCATGGCAAAGATGTCCTGTCATTAGGATTCTGCCCAGACTCTGTTTGCTGGGAGTGTGGCAAGTGGCACAGATTGTTGCAGGAATGCTCTGTCCCGAGTTCTGAGACAATTTCTCGATGACTCAATCCAAATTGCAATTTCGCATTAGTAGTCCTTCACACAGGACTGGCTGAGAGGACTCTAGTTTTCCCCAAAAATACACACAAAAACAGACGGAAATGAGCTGCCCATTACATATCTCATGGCGTCTCTGGCCTCAGGAATTACTGTCCTTGGTGGAGAATCAGAGATAAAGGACAGTGTTGGAACTAGAGAGAGTCTAGACTTGGACATATTGATTTAATTTTTTTTTAGATTAAAGTCTAAATTGTCTTAAAAGCATGCTCATCGCTGCCACAACTATAGGGCCTTAAAGAGAATTCCTGGTAATGGATTAATTTCCCAGCCAGTACTTCCCTTCGGGACTCTTTGTGGCCCAATGGGGATACGACTTACACTTACACCACCTTTTTGTTTTGTTTTGTTTCTTTTTTTTTGCTTTTTGGGAAAACAGGATAAGAAAGGATATGGTCACTCACCTCGAAGCTGACAATGCCGCTGTGATCCTGATCCAGTGTATTAAATACATAGTGTGCGTATAGGGTTGGATTGGCTATTATTGTTGTGGTTTGTGTTGTTCGTTGTCCATTTGTTGGTTGTTGGTTGTTGGTTTGGTTGTTCATTGGTTGGTTGAATGAAAACAAGAGAAGAAGAGCGTTAAATGAAAGCATTCCACGCGGAAGCTGCAAGCTGGCAAAAGTTGACCAATTAGGTCGCAACAGAAGCGGTTAACTTTTTGCTTTAAATCATTAATTCTATAGCCACACACACTCTACATGCTCACAAAATAATAATTTCAAGTTTTAAACAAAAAAGTTAAAAAATTAAATAAGAAAAATGTATAAGCCAGGCCTTGTTCGATTTCTCTCAGTGGAGAAAAGCGATAATGGCTCGATAGTTGGCCGGAAGAGAGATATAAGTTTTTGGACTTTTCGGTGACAACTTTTATGAGGGTCCACATCTCCCACTCCTAGACCTGCTCCTGGTTTTACTCCTTGTCCTTCGTCCTGGTCCCTATTCTTGCAGTCACAACCGCAAAAGTTTTTCCGTGTTTTCCGCTGGCCTTCCCTTTTTCTATTTATCGGAGAAAACGGCAAAAGTCAACATTTTTTATTGTCCTGCGAAGGGGGGACCTGCTTTAGTTTGCAACTAATTATGCGAGTGTCTTCAGCGTCTGCTGATAAGCTCTGGCTCTGCTTTCACCGCTTTCTCCACGCTTTCCGGCTCCCATTCGAGAAGCCCCTCAATCCCCAGAAGGGGTTGAAGTATTTTCTTTCAATTTTTATCATCCGAGGTGTTTTTTGTCTTCTATTAACTATTTATTGTGAGAGTCCTTGCTAGAAGGAGCCTTGAGGAGGGAGCTATATCTCGGCTATTTTTATTTCAACCGAAATTTCCCCTCAAAAACACATCCCCCCACACAGTATGGAGTGGGAGTGGAGGTGAGGCCAAGCCCAGTTCGTGGGGACTTTCACCCGCGTTGTTATCTTGTCTCTGACTTTTGCCGAGAGCACTTAGCGCACTTAGTGTCCTGGCTACGTCCTTGCCCCACTCTCCCTCTCTCCCTCTAAAGAATTTCTTTATTTGGCCATCACATAACGTTTTGATTATTGCACTCGCCCCCCCGCCCTGTGCTCTTTCACTTTTTTTTCTTTTTACGATTCGCGTTTATGTTTACGACGTTATGTTGCTTTTTCCTTGCCTCGTCCTGGCCCTGCTCCTGTTTCTGTTGCTGATGTCGAACTTTTTTGGGGTTTATGCTCTCGGCAACGTTTACACCTCTTTGGCGAGAGCCAGTACATAAAATCGCATCAATTGCCATTCGGAGAACGCGGCCTGATACCCGAAAATCCAATTGCAGAGCCTGGCCTCGCATTTCGCCGCCATAAAGTGAAAGCGAAAGTGAAAGTTCGGGGTTGCCAGTTGATAATTCGATTGTGGACTGGACTTGTTCGCGGAAAACGTTTGTTTTTTGAGGCGGAATAAGATCTGGTTATAGATCTAGAGTGAAATTTTAAAGGAAGTACTTAAGAAAAACTTGTACGTTTTGATAGAGATTGTTGGGAAATAAAACTACAAAGTATTTAAAGTATTCCTTATAAGAATCGAACAAGTTTTGACCAAGTTAGAGCCTCTCCGAGAGGTATAAGCCATGCTTTTACTAAATTCCCAGACAAATTTTGAATAAAAGGATCAAAAATTTCCCTTAAATGTTTTGATGCAGAATGTTAAGGAATATATCTACAAACCATTCAAGATATTCCATTTAAGAATCGGACAAATATCAGCCAAGATATAGTCTTTAAAAGACAAAAAGCATGCTTTTTGTAATCATCTTTGCTTTTTCTATAGATTTCATCCATTTTCATATTTTTCAATAATTTGTTTCTAGGTTTTGATGCAGAATGATGAAGAATATATCCACAAATCATTTAAGAATCTTTCCTTTTAAGAATCGAACCAATATTGGCCAAGATATAGTCTCTAAATGATAAAAAGCATGCTTTTTTTGATATTCATAGTTATTTCCATAGTTTCCACTTAAATAATATTTTTAAAGAATGTAACTACGAATCATTTAAGGTATTTTTTTTAAGAATCGAACCAATATTCACCAGGATATAGCCTCTAAAAAGATAAAAAGCTTGCTTTTTCTTTAAATTCCATTCATATTATAATTCCCAACAATTTCCTTACTAAGTTTTGATGAAGAATATATCCACTAATCATTTAAGAATCATTGCCTTTAAGAATCGAACCAATATTGGCCAAGATATAGTTTCTGCTTGATAAAAAGCATGCTTTTTTTATATTCATAGTTTTTTCTATAGTTTCCATCCATATAATATTCTCCAACAATTTCCCTACTAAGTTTAAAGGCAGAATGAGGAAGAATTGATTTATAATTCCAATTAATTATTTATCAGAATCATTCCTTTCATAAATCGAACCAATATTGACCATTTTATAGTCTCTGATAGACATAAAGCATGCTTTTTTCATGTTTTCCATTTAATTTCCCGAACTATTACCATTGCTTTCAAGGCCCTCTTCAGAGGCAAAAAACCGCCAACCTCCATTGGCTTTAAACGCGAGGCGCGCTCTCACGTACCGAGCAAGTGTATAAATTTATTTGTCCAAATTTATTGTCGTCGTTTGATGCTTAATGTGTTTTTATGACGCATGACGCAGAATGCCACACCCCGGGGCGGAGGGCAGGCGACTAGGGGGCTGGGGGCTAAGCAAGGTCAAAGCTGAATGGCAAAAGATGGCATCTGCTCCCAGGAAATCGCTCGCTTCTCGTTTTTTAGCGCCACTTTTCGCAGGAACAAATCAAAAATGACTGCAAATGTGCCATGTAAAAATTTTTATAAAATTTGCGCAGAAATTTGCCAAGAAACCCCACGCCAGGCCAGGACTCTGGTGGAAAAAACAAAAAAAAAGTGGGGAGTGGGGACAAAAGTGATAAATCACCAACTTTGATGATGGTTTTTTTCCCTCTGTATGTGAGGGGGGAGGGAGGTGGGGCAAAGCAGCTTATCAAAATAAAAAATGATTTCATTATTTATTTTTCATCAGATAACGGCAGACATGATGAAGAATAAGAGGGTCGGTGTGTGGAGTCGGAGGGGCAGGAAATAAGTTCCATGTTTACTGGGAATTTCTTATTTCGCATTTCTGTTTCGGTTTCCGGCCGTCAATAACGGCGCCGACATCCTCCCAGCCCCTGTCCCTGTCCCTGGTCCTCCGTATCCTGGCCATTATTGTTCCCCGTCAAAATAGGTTTATTATAATAATTTAGCGTCTAAACATGTGTATCTGTAGCGTTGTGTCTTTCGGGCTGAAGGCACTGAGAATTTATGGCCTTGAAGGCAAGTGGAGGTGTTTGGGGTGGTACTCCTCTAGGCTCTTTATAGTCCTTTTGTCTCTCTAGTCGTTATAGTTTCTAGCCTTTCTGGTCATGTAGTCCTCTAGTCCCTTAGGCTTCTAGACCTCTAGTCATCTAGTCTATCTAGTCTCTCTAGTACTTCTAGTCCCACTAGTCTTTCTAGTCCATCTAGTACATGAAGGGTTTCTAGTCTTACTAGCCCTCTAGTCCTCTAGTCCCCTAAACCTATTGTCTTTCTGGTCTTTGTAGTCCTTCTAGACTACCTAGTCCTTCTCTACTTTCTTCCGTCCTACTATAGTCCTAGTCTCTTTAGTCTTTCTAGTCCATCTAGTACGTGCAGTCTTTCTAGTCTTCTTAGACTTTCTAGCCCTCTAGTCCTCTAGTCCCCTAAACTTATAGTCCTCTTGTCTCTCTAGTTTTTCTGGTCTTTGAAGTCTATCTTGTCTTCCTAGCCACTTTAGTCTTTCTAGTCTCTCTATTACTTCTAGTCCCTCTAGTCTTTCTTTAGTCTTTCTAGTCGGTCTAGTACATGAAGTCTTTTTAGTCCTCTAGTCCACTAATCTTTCTAGTCTGCAAGTCTTATAGTATTTATAGTCTAGCAGTCTTTCTAGTCCCTTTTGTTTCCTAATCTATCTAGTCTTTATGATCATTCTAGTCCTTCTAGTCCTAGTCTTTCTAGTCTCTTTAGTCTTTCCAGTCCATCTAGTACATGAAGTCTTTCTAGTCTTTCTAGCCCTCTAGTGATCTAGTCCCCTAAACTTCTAGTCCTCTTGTATTTCTGGTCTTTGTAGCCTTTCTAGTCGTTCTAGTCTTCCTAGTCACTTTAATCTCTCTAGTCTCTCTAGTCGTTTAGTCATTGTGATCATTCTAGTCCTCTAGTCTTTGTAGTCTTTCTAGTCTATCTTAAAGTTATAGTCCCTCTAGTCTTTAAAGCCCTAATACCCATAGTACCCGATACTTATCTAGACACCATCAAGTCTTCTTTACTATTTCTACTCTCTCTAGTCCTTCTAGTACTCCATCCTTCTAGTCTAGTCTAGTCCATCCATCTAGTCTTGTTACAAGAAAGTATGTACCACAAATCATGCATACTTCCCATGATTAGTAAAGCTCTTTCCGCTTTTAAATAAAGCCTTGTAATCCCCCCGAGAACGCGGCCCTAAAAATAGACAAGAGTCGCCCCCTTTTCGAATAGCAATTTGCTAATTTACCTTTCCTGGCAACTTTTCTGTTCGCTTTTTTGACATCCATTGCAGCCCTTATCCCGGGATTCCGAGCCCTTGCCAGTAATCTATCAGCAATTCAGTTAGTGGCTGGTCACTGAAAGAATTCATACCCCTTTGGCCCCTCTGACCCTGCCGAGAGTCGCCTCATCTTCAGTTCCAGCTTTCCAGATGTAAATGTAAATTTTTTTCACAAGCACGAAAAAACGAAACCCAGAAGCCAAAACGAATGAAAAAAAAAAAAGAAAGACCAGAATTCACTTGTTGTTCAAACGAGGTCAAGTGGGTGGCTTGACTGCCACGCCCCCTTGGCTGCGTCAGCATCCTTGCCCAGCCCATCCTTGCCCCCCCTCCCCCACCGCACAGCAGAGAGCGCGAGTTGTGAAACATGATTTTGCTTTTTATACTTTTTTGCTAATTTGCTTTCTGCATTTCATATTTTTACAAGCCAAGGGCCGGCAAACAAAGAGTCGCCTTTTTGGCCTCCTGAATGTGGCCCAGGCCCAACATCGTCATTAGCATCAGTATCCTTCCTCCTCGTCTTGGTCTTCGTCCTGCTCCTTACTTGCCCGTCCCCTTCCCATTATTATTCTCAACTCTTTGGGGCTACGGCCCAGGGGTCATACATTTTTATCAATGGCTTTCGACTCGAGTTGACTTTTTGGCCAGCAAGGGGGAATGGGATAAGTGCTCCGAAAAATCTCGCCGAGCATCAGGAGGATGGCGCTGGGAAATCTCCAGTCAATTGCCATTTGTTTTGTGGTCCTTGGCTAATCGCAGCCATGGCCAGTGCTGTGAAATTTCATTTCCATTTCGATTCCGGTTCTTTCTCCTTTTGGTCCTTCGAGCTCAAAATGTGAAGCTCTAACCAACGAAATCGAAGAAGCGATTGAAAAGTTTCAAAAACAAGGAGCTGGGAGATAAAATTGAAAGGATTTCCTCTTTAAAACTTAAAGGAAATGTGTAAAATAAAGTTTAGACTTAAGGTTTAAGGAATAAACTCTCACACTCTCACCCACATCGACAAACGCAACAAACCAACATAAACACAAACATAAACACAACAATGTACTATTATGCACTATAAGTTATATAACAATCAACATTTAAAGACACGAAAACTGGAACACAGAACACATCGAGATCGATATCAAATCGTGATCTAGATCTAGATCGGATGTAGCAACTCGAACTACTCGATGAGCTATTATTGAAGTAGTGGTGGTGGTGGTGGTGGTGGTTGTTGTGGTGGGATGACTGTTTTTTCTTTGATTAGTTCTATGTTTAGTTTGATTAGTTGGCTATGTTAGCTATCGATATCGGTTATCGGTTATCGGTTATCGGTAATGGCGCAGATGCAGATTAGAGCAACAATACAGTAAGGGCAGGCGTTAGTAAATCACTAATCAAGTCAGAAATGTTAACGAAACAAAGTATACTGTACCGCACGAACCTCCCTGTGGGAAGAACTGAGAGTAGATCACTTTGAAGGTGTCCTCCTTGACGACGCCAGTGGGGCACTCGGCCTTGAATCCTCTATAAATTCGTTTGATCTCGTCCTCGGTGAACCTCGTGGCCCGACTGAGGGCGCTTAGCGAGTCGGGCCTGTACCTGGCCGGTGTTTCAAACTCCTCTAGCTCTGAATCTGAAAAAATAATTCATTCAAATGGGAATTAATGTGAAAGTCGAACAGCAATCGAAGAGCTCTGTGGAATTTTTTGTAATTTCAAATCTTCGAACAAAGTAGGCCGAGTTGTTTAGGTTCTGGAGCTCTCAACGTTTCCCAGTCAGTCTCACACCAGGAACACAAGCGATCGGACACCCCAAGGAACGCCCCAAGAAATAGATTCAAATAAACACACTTTTTTTTTTAAAAAAAAAAAAAAAAAAACATTACACAATAATTTGTATAAAATTTACAAAAAAGAACACTCGGCAAGATGGTGAAGACTATTGTGATAGTGGCTCTTCGCGAAGTCCTGGACACTGAGGTCGCCTGCAAGTGCCTGGGCTACTGGTCGATGAGGAAGACTCTGAATCAACTGGAGAAGAAGCCACCTAGCAAGCCATCAAGCCTGGAACGCCCACAACCCTAATGCCCAAAACGTAAAATGGACAAACGAAATGAATAAACGGAAAAACGAACTTCAAAGATTTCCTTTTTGGGGGAGAGAGCACAGCATGCCTGCTCTGAAAGGCACAACTTGAATTTAAAGCAGCCACTGCCGGAATATGTGGGCTCTTGGTCCTCTGCCGCCTTCGGGCCATGTTCTAGTATGGCTTTTTGGCCTTCACCGAAAGCGACACACGCGATTTTGATCTGTTGAGTCGCTGGAAGTGTTTGAATTGACTTGCCAGTTGCCTTAAGTATCTTGTACTTTGCCTGTCGAAAGTTTTCCCTTTTTCGAGCCGGTGTCAAGGGGGTTATCAGAGGTAGGTGGCAGACTGCCTTTCCAAAGAAAAAAAAAAGCTAAAAAGGCGCTTGAGTAATTTTTTTTGCCAGTCTGACTTTGACGTCGGCGTGGTTTCCTTTCAGTGTTTCTGTGTTCAGTGCTCGGCGCCCAAAAAAAAAGTTCTTTGTGGCTGAGGCACCTCAATTTTAGTTAATTAAAAGTTTCGCCCCCACCCTCGCTCACACATAGACACCTTTTAGAAGGCGCACACACGCGCATACACTGTGACAAATTGGACTAGAGTTGGGAAATATTTTTTAAAATTTTTACTCGTCTTGAATGCTTATGCAAAGCATGCTGCGAGGAAAAGCATTCTTAGGTCAAGTTTTTGTGACAGATGACATATATATTTTAAATATATTTTAAATATATCTAAACAATTATTGGAGAACAATTGAACGAGTTAATTATAAATTAATTATGCAAAGCATGCTTTGAGAAAAAGCATGCTGAAGGCCAAAATTTTGTACCAGATACTGCCCATACTTCTTTTTTTTAAGAGAATAGTTGGATTTAATTGAAAAATTATCTTAATAACTTTTGAAATTTGATTAAAAATCATTAAACGAGTTGATTTTTTCTAAAAAGCATGCTTTGAGGAAAAGCATGCTTACTTCTAGGCTTTTGACTGTGAGATACCCGGTACTTCTCACACTTTAATGCAAAAAAGAGCTAAATAACTCCTGAAATTTGATTAGAAAATAAATCAACGAGTTTTTTTTGTAAAAAGCATGCTTTGAGTAAAAGCATGCTTAGTTAAGGTGTCTGATTTTGTGCTTAATATATTTTTAGCAAGGAATAACTTAATATAAATCTCTAAATAACTCTTAAAAATGTATAAGAAACCCTTTAAAAAGAGTTGTTTATTTATAAAAAGCATGCTTTGCAGAAAAGCATGCTTAAATCAAGAGTTTGTACCCAGACTCTGCCCACACCTTTTATTTTTTAACAGAATAGTTTAATATGATTGAAATATTATCTTAATAACTCTTGAAATTTGATAAAAAAAACCTTAAACGAGTAAATTATACTTAAAAAGCATGCTTTGAGGGAAAGCTTTGCGGAAAAGCATGCTTAAATGAAGCCTTTTGACTGTAAGATACCCTGTACTGCCCATGCTTTTTGTGCTTAATAGGAACCAAATATTTCCCTCCTCGCCTTTCCATATTCCATACATTGTAATGCCAATTTTTCAAGTGTGGGGCTCAACCTGCTCGGCACACAGAGCATTTTTGGTGAGTCGGAGCTCACGCGCTTGACAAATGGCTGCTTAAAAATGCATGAAAACAGGCAGAGGGAGGCGGAGGGAGGGCTGGCATGGAGGGCGTTGAATTGTTGGCCATGCCCACTGCCACTAAGAGCCAAGCTTCCCAAAAAACCAGCACCAGGTATTCGCACCAAAGACCAAAAAGAGAAGGCGGCGTGCAGTTGTCGTTGCCTTTGGCGCTAGTTTTTAATTTGCTGGCTGGCTTATGGCCCCAACGCACACACATGCAGCTATTTCCATTTCTGGCCAAGAGAGTGCCGCTCTAGGCCATGAGTTTATATTTTATTTCGTTTCTTTTGGCCAGCACTTGAGGCCAGCAATTTTTAGAAAAGGGAAGTCTTCTGGAAGACTGTCTTCTCCCCACTCCTAGTTTAGCTAATTTGCTTTAATCTGAGATACTTTCGGGATGGATAAGAGTCCCTTTCAGGCTCTGAGACTGAGAGACACTTTGTCTGTTTATGGTTTCCAGTTTATTTCTTGTTCCCATTTTTATCTTTTTTTTAGTTTTTTTCTCGTTACACTCGAGTGGATTTGCATTCGCAGTCGCATTCTTCAGCTTCAGC
Organism: Drosophila monieri; assembly: GCA_035047585.1. Lineage (NCBI taxonomy): Eukaryota > Metazoa > Arthropoda > Insecta > Diptera > Drosophilidae > Drosophila > Drosophila monieri. The sequence continues at coordinate 2,645,667 of JAWNPJ010000061.1, read as the reverse complement.
TCCAGAACGCCGAGCATGAGTTTTATGTCTCTGGCATCGTTTGCCTCTTTATTTCCTCACATTGTGAGCAAAATGTTGACGAAATGCATTAGTTCTAATATATATTCATGTGCAGCTGGCATTTCTCGGTTTGTTTGGCTTTAATTTTTGGCCAAAAAAAAAAGACTTGTTCCTTTTAATATATTTTGTATCCTCCCTGGGCTCTCCCCGGTGTACCTTCCGGTCTACCATTTCCTTCTTGGCCCCCATTTTCACTTTATTTCTGGGCCGTTTCGCGCTTTATTATCACAGATGCCCACTAACACCCCGAATTTCCACCTAAATGTCTAAATTATTTGCGAGACAAACAAAATTGTTGTCGCTGATGCTGCGACAGCTGCTGGTTAGTTTGCTGAGCGACAAAAGGTGGACAAAACCAACAGCGCCCAACGATAGGCAACACTTTTTTGCATTCGGGATGCAACGGAGAGATAATGGAGATTTATTATGGAGATGATTATGGTTAGTTTTTTATGCAAAAAATGGTAGACCATTTTTCATCAATCTTCTATTATTGTTTAGTTTTTTTTTTTAACATTTTTTTTAGCTTTTATTTTTAAAAAATATATGCTTTTTCGAGAGGTATTATCCCTTCCGAGAGCATCTCTCTCTGAGGCTGAGGTCAAGGTGTGAAAACACATGCCTCATTTGGTGTGGCAGGAGGCGGAGGGCGTGGCCCAGGACCAGACCAGGCAATTGCCAAACATAACAATAAACAAGAGCCTGACAGTGGCGGGACATTTGGGGTTTTCTGGCTGGGCGAGTGGGTGTGGGGGAGTGTGCCATTGTTGTCAGTGTAATTTCAGATAGAGCACAAAACAACCGAACCACTTGCAGTTGTTGTGCGTTGCAGTACCCCCCATCCCCCCTCAATCACCTTGCATGAGTTCGCATAATAAGTTCCTGTTTATCTCGACTCGGTTTGCGTTTGTTTGGCCAACGTTCTCTGCAATGCCAGCCAGCCAGCCAAGCATCCACCCCCTGCCGCCTCCCCCTTAACTGCCAGTGTGTGGCTGCGCAGGTGTCATGTTTCCGTTTCCGCTGCAACAGCAACAGCAACAGCAGTGGCAGCATCAGCCGGCAACTGAGTGCAAATATTTTTGGATGCGACACACTCTGCCACAGCTGCCACCAATATTATAGTTGTGGCACAACTATAGTTGTAGCTGCCACCAAGAAAAACACAATTTATGAAAATATTTCTACATTTTGTTAAGAAAGGTTTCATTTTTAAGCTTTAAATATTAAATAAAAAATTAAGAAAAAATATAAATAAAATTAAAAAAACTATAATCTTTTTAAAAATATTTTTAATTTAATTTTTTACCCAAAAAAAATATATTTTTTTAACCGATTTAGCCCTTAACCCACTTAACCCACTGACTGCCACTGTAGAATTTGAAAAAAACCGCAGCCACCGCTTCTGCCGCCCTCTTATTTTTTGCCTAGGGGCGTGGCATTGGTTTTTATTAGTGGGGTGTTGCATCTGTTGTTGTTGTTGTTGTTGCACTAAAAATATTAGCTTTCGTTCAATTTCAAGAGTGCGGCACATGTCGATAAGTGGCAGCAATGCCAGTTTTTCCAAACGTTTGCCTCGCATCAGCCACGCCCCCTCGCTTACTTACGTCCCTACAAGCCATAAAAACTATAAAAGTGCAAATTAATAAAAATAAAAAAATAAAAAAATAGTTAAAATAAAGTAATAGTCGGAGGAGGAGGAGGAGTGGCGGCTTGCAGGCTTCGGTTGAAGGCGGAAGGCACGCCTATGAAGATGCGCACTCAATCGAATCGAGCCATTCACAGATACTAACACACACACACACACAGGCACACTCTCCAGCACACACTCTCTCCATCACACACTCTCTCCATCACACACACACACTTATGAGCACTCACACACACACACACTCAAATAAACATGCACCGTAAAGTATCTCGAAATGCCTTTGGCTGCTTTACAGCTTTCCTTTTTATCTTTCCGCTTTCTTTTCTGGGCTTTACTTTCCTTTTCCGTTACTTTCTTTTTTGTTGTTTGATCGGCAAACCGAGAAATAAACGAGATGTTTGAATACACCCAGACAGCTGAAGAGAATTAAATTTTATGCCGGCCACAGAGAGTCCTCCTCGGCGTCTGGGGTCCTTTAAGGATGAACTCATTCAAGTCTGCAGTTTTAATCAATCAATAGGATGAGTATTTTGTTTAAATAATCCTGGAAAACTGAAAACTGAAAACTGCAACTGCAAGGACTTTATTTATGCATTTTCCAATACTGGCTAAGCTCCTTTGGCTCACAGTGGGAAAGCCTTCGCCCAAGCCTCTCGGAATGCCACTGGATTTTCATTTTCTGGGCTTAGCCGGGGGAATAGTTTATTGTATAAAGAATTATGTCCTTTTTTTTGTTACACCACCAGCTCACTTCCCATTTTGATCCTTTTTGCTGGCCAAGAAATCCCACTAAAAACAGATTTATCCACACATGGTCGACGAGGAGCTGCAACAAGAAGAGGCATAAAAAAGTTGGACTGCAACTTTGCCGCAACAGACAAGGCTCCTCCGACACTTATCTCATTTAATTTCGTATAATTTTTTCTCCTCCCCCCCCTTGTGGCAGCCACAAAATCCCCATCCACCACACACACTATACCCATTTGGCCGAAAAGAAAAATGAAAGCAGTGCAACTTTGTGTGCCATGTTCCTCATCACATTGTTGCAGCATTGTGGCAAGACAAGGGGTTGTGGGTGTGTGGGGTTAATGAAAAAACTTTCATTTTTCTTTGTTGTTGTTGTCTTTGCTTTGTTTCGACATGCTGCTGCGCATTTCTGCGGCCGCGATTGTTGCAAGTTCGCCAGTGTCGAGTTGCCGAACAATGGCCAGTAAATTGGCGGCCCTATTCCTGCCCTCCCACAGATAACACACACACCTACCCCACCCCTCACCTCTCACCCCTCTTGAAAAAGGTGTGCGAGTGTGAACCAAACTGCACTTTAATCATTTATTCGCTTAAATAAATTAAAATGCGGCAGGCCCTGACACTTGAACGCATCCTTGTATGCACACGAAGCCCCAGGGAGCTGGCCGAGAAGGATTCCAGCCGGGGATGCCCTGGGACAGAAGGATAGCTAAAAGGATATAAGGAGATTACTTAGGATTATGAAATAAAATTTAAGAAAATAAGTAAAAAAAACTTAGAAATAGTTTTAGAAAAATTGCTATTGCCTACTTTTTAGGGCAATTTTTTTTTTAAAAAGAATTAAAAAAAGCCATAAAGCCTTAAATTCTTAAGAGAAACTAAAATAAACACTTGAAAAAAAATTAATTTTAAATAAAAAATTTATTTTTAAGAACTTGCCACCAAACCCCTTCATTTCCCAGGGTATCCCTCGACATCCTTGCCGCTGCACTTTCAGCGAAAGTGTGCCAAGAAGCCAGTTGCAAGGAGCCGCCAACCAGGACGAGGACGAGGGCTGACGAGAGGGGCGTGGCAGCGGGTAAGCCGCTCTCAAAGGACCAGCTGCACTTAAAACATCGCGGTGGCCATTAAAAATTATATGCAATAAGCAGCAGCAGGAGGAGCAGCGCCAGCAGCTGAAGCTGGCAAACAAACAACAAATAATGAAATTATAATTAAAGCCAGGACGACAGGACTAAGGGACTAAGGGAAAAGTAAGAGCATCAAGTGCACAAAATGAAGCGACCACAAAATGCAGACAACGAATTCAATTACCTTCCATAAGGGGGGGGAGGGAGGGCGGCTGTGGCGGGTGTGGGCGTGGCGTAATGAAGAAATTATGAAGTGCATTAAAGCGCAGAAACAGCCAAGCCTCGGCCACGGCCACGGCCAGGACGAGGCGGGCGGAGCGGGGCAGGGCAAGGCAAACAAAACCGTGGCCAAAAGGACGAAGGACAGGACAAGCCAAAGGAGATGAATACACTGATTGAGCTGCCCGGAGGATAAGAGGCAACCGAACAGAACAGGCAAAAAAAAAAAAATGAAAGCCATGAGGCGATGGCAAAGGACAGGACAATAAAATGCAGCCAGCGGCACTGAAGGCGAAAAAATATATATCCTTCTATACGAAGAGTATGTGGAGGAGGCCGAAACAAAGCGGCGGGCAGACACGGAAGGAGCAGGAACAAATCCGCCGGAGTTGGCCAATTACCAAAGCCAGAAAAGAGCATTATTTTGTTTTAGGTTAACACTTCCCGCAAGGAAGGCAGTTTAATTCCATCAGGGGCTTAAGCAGATCAGGAAGATATATATATATATAATTTTTAAAAGGGCAATGGAGTAATTTAGGGCTGGGATAGGAAGGATATCAGCTCTGATGGTGATATAATCTATAAGTAAGCAAGCAAAAATCAAGTATTAACAAGTCTAGACAAGTCTAGACAATTCTTAACAAGTCTAGACAAGTCTTAACATGTCTAACCAAGACCCACAATCAAACTATTTTCAAAGCCAAGGTCAAAATCATTCTAATGATAATAATTATCATGGATAAATAAGTAAAAATCAAGTCTTGGCAGGTATTGACTAGTTTAGACAAGCGTGAACATGTCTAAACATGTTTATGTCTCAACTAGAGACAAGGCCAATTCTAATAACGATAATAATTATGGATATACAAGAAAAAGTAATGTATTAACAAGTCTTGACAAGTCCAGACGAGTCTACACATGTCTAAAAATGTCTAAACATGTCTAAACAAGTCTTACCAAGCCCAGAAATTAAATTCTTTCCAGTGCCAAGTTAAAAATCATTCTAACAATGATAGCTATTAAAGATAAGCAAATAAAAAGCAAGTCTTGACAAGTCTAGTCAAGTCCAAACATTTAGAAGCATGTCTAAACATGACTGACTAAGCCCAACAATGTATTTCCTTTTAGGGCCAAGGTCAAACTTAAATCAACATATTAATGGAGTGGGAAATTAAGAAAATCATTTAAATAATAGTGAATTATTTTATAAAATAAATCAAAATTATGTCCTAACAAGTATTGACAAGTCCAGACAAGTCGAAGCATGTCCAAACAAGCCAAGCAATGAAATTCTTTCCAGAGCCATTATTAAATGGCCAATTATTAAAGATAAGCAAATAAAAAGCAAGTATTGACCTGTCTAGGCAAGTCCCGACAAGTCTAAACATGTCTAAACAAGCCCAGCAATGCCCCTTTCCAGCTTTGAAGTAAATTTTATTAAAATTCCCTCCAGAACCAACTAAAAATCATTCTAAAATAATATAATTATAATTATTATAGATAAGATATGTATTAACAAGTCCTGACAAGTCTAAGCATGTCTAAACAAGCTCCAATCCAGCCCAACCATGCCTTTTCCAACTCTCTAGTGAAAGTTAATTGAAATTCCTGCCCGGGCCAAGGTCACAATAAAAACCAACACCCCCTGATAATGAAAATGAGATCGAAGGGACGAACAAATCGGGGGAAAAGCATGAAAAGCCGTGGAAAAAGCATGAAATGAAAAACTGAAAGCCCCAACCATAAACGCCTATAAGTGCCTCCCACACGGAAAACGAAACTTTAATTCAATTTGGCGAGTTTTAAACTCAATTAAAGTTGGCGGCCTTAAACAATATTTAAGTGTCATGTCATTTGATAGCACGAGCCGGCGATTTGTCAAGTGGGGCGGAGTCGAGTGCGGAATGTGAAATTGTTTTGGTGGTTGCCCGCCCAGGTGGACAGGTGGACAGTTGGACAGGTGGGTGCGGATCATGTGTCAGGGGGTCAGAGGTCGGAGTGTGGGGAGGGAGTAACTGCCACTATGGAGTCACTGGATGGCTGGGCGGGTGGCTTTGCCAGGAAGCCAACTTGTCATTCATCAAACTTTTCAATAAAACTTTTGCGCCGCTCCGGCTGCCGATGCTCGGCATGCTCGGAGAGCTGCAAATCCGTCGCTCATTTCGGCGAAAGCCAAAAAAAAAACAAAAAAAAAAAGTCCTTGCGGCCGGAGAAAGTCAAGTGTGGGTCGAGTCGAGTGGAATGCAAAGTTCCTGCCTGCCGGCTCTCCGATTTGAGACTCGAGACTCGAGAGTTTCGATTTCCAGTCGCCGTTGTCATCGACTGTCCTGCCAATGTGACCTACACTGAGAGAAATTCCCTCCAAATAGCCCTAGAGCATAGTCCCTTGGTTATCCTTTTTTCCTCTCCGTGTAGCTTTCAGTTTGTAGTCCCGACAAACAAATATTATATTGTGTTCCATATTGATTTCCTCTTTAGCTGCTCCTGCATTCAATTTTCAGGATGAGCCATGCAACTTTTGTGTTGAGCTCATCATTTTGCAACGAGGAGGGGGGAGGGGGTGGTGAAAAAAAATACTGAATGAAGAAGAGCTAAGCATCAGCAGGACGAAGGAGCTGAAGCTCAAGGCGAACAAATTGACAAAAGAAACTGCTACAAGGATTCGATGGCTGAATGAGCAGGACTTTTCTTCTTCTTCTTCGCTTTCCACTCCTCCTTTTTTTTTTTTTTTTTTTTGAAGGATTCGGTCGCATAGTTGAGCCGTAAACAATCAGTGCAACTCGAAGAGGAGAGAGGAGAGGGGCCAGAGAGGCATCCTTCGGTCCATCAATTTCCATAATTAATCATGCAAGACACAGCACACACAAAAGGGTTAAGTGGAAGCTTTCAGGACTTTTCGGATCAAATCAAATCGAATCGAATTGAAGAGCAACAATGGAAGCGCTGCCAGGCCATGCCAGGCTCTTCAAAAGGCCATCCTCTGGCATGTCCTTTGAAGGTTTCTTTGCCATTCAACGGATTATAACTTGACCATAAGCTGGGCATTGTTTCAATCTAATTTAATTTTGGGAAATTATCAAGAGAGAGGCGATATATAGGGTATAGATCAAGTCCAAACGTGTTTAAGCATGTCTAAGCATGTCTAAACATGTTTAAGATAGTCTAGTCCTACAAAATAACTCTTATTATTTCGTTTTTGAATTTTTTTGCTTAAAAACCAGTAGAATGGAATTAGAGAGGATAGAGCGAATAAAACATGTACATTGTATATGTCTGAACATGTTTAAGCATGTCTAAGAATGTTTAAGCATGTCTAAACATGTATAAGCATGTCGAAACATCTTCAAAATGTCCTAAGCATGCACAAACATGTCTACAACATAAATATGTATGACTTTACACGCCTAAAAATCCTAAAACAAAAGACGAAGCATTTTTTCATTAAAAACCCAACAAAAAAAGAGAAAACTATACATTCCTATATAAATAATGGGTATTCAGTGAAATAAAATAGAAAAGAATGAAAGCGGAATTATAGAGCCAATACAACAGGTATATAACAAGTATAAGCATGTCAAGGCATTTCTAGACATCATTAAACATGTCTAAGCATGTCCAAAACATAAATTGATGACTCTACATCCCTAAGGGTTAAAAACCTTATTCTAGAATAGAATAAGAGAGGAATTAAAGAACCAATACAATACAAGGTATATGTCTATCATGTCTGAACATGCTTAAGCCTGTCTAAACTTCTTTAAACATTCCTAGGCATTTATAAACAGGTCTAAACATGTCTAAAAAAAATATAAATATGCCTAAAAATCCTAAAAAAAAAATGTTATACTTTTTTGTTTTTGAATTTTTAAATTAAAATCCCCAAAAATATGGGAAATACAGAATAAAATATCAAAATATCAATAGAATAAAATAGGATGGAATAAGAGAGGATTTTTAGAGCCAATACAACAGGTATATAACAAGTACGAACATGTTAAGGCATGTCTAGACATCATTAAACACGTCTATGCATGTCTAAACATGTCCAAACCATTAAAATGTATGATTCTACATCCCTATCATGTCTGAACATGTTTAAGCCCGTGTATAAGCATGTCTAAACGTCTTTAAACATTCCTAGGCATTTATAAACAGGTCTAAACATGTCTAAAAAAAATATAAATATGCCTAAAAATCCTAAAAAAAACTCATACTTTTTTCTTTTAATTTTTAAGTAAAAAAAAACAATGGAATAAAATAATAGAGGAATTAAAGAGCCAATACATCACGTATATATCATGTCTGAACATGTTTAAGCATACCTAAACATGATTAAGCCTTTCCATACATCTGCAAGCATGTCTAAACCTGTCTATGCATGTCTAGTGTTGTGTAAAACCCAAAAATGTATGACTTTTAATCCCGAATACCCTAAAACACTTTAGTTTTTGAATTTTTTAGCTTAGAGCCCCAGAAAAAAGAAGAGATCTATGAATTCCTTTAGAACTAATGGGTTTTCAATATAAGGCCTATTGAAGGCCGCTCCACCCGCAGCAGGAGCGACCAAAAAATTGTTGGGCGGACAAAAAGGATGTGCCATGCATAAATTTTGTCCAGACGACAAAAACACAGCCACGCCAGACCGCAAGCGCGCTTTTTCCGCGTTTTTCTCGCCTGTCAACCTCAAGATGCACCCAAAAAAAGGATATACCCGTAGTGGTCATGCCAAGAGCTGGGGATTCATGGCCACCAAGTGACCCGAACTGCAAATGGTTAGCACGGAAAGGGGGTTAGTCATGGCCACAAGCGAACAAATCGGGTTTAAGCCGTGTTTTCAGGAAGGGTTAACGGGGGGGAAAGGGTTCTCCTCAAAGGCCTCAAAGGGTTAACGAGAGGGTTAAGGGGTGCAGAGTAGTCACTTAGCCGCTTACGATTGACGATGCAATCCCAGGCAACCAAAAGGATTCTCCGAGCTGTCCAAAAAAATAAAGAAATAAAAAATTAAAAATATTTTAAGAAACTAAATAATTATTAAATTAAAAAAAAAATAAGCAGATGATGTCTAATTTCTAATCTAGACAGTGTGATGTCCTAGGGAGTGATAGTGATGTCCTTGTGATTGGCATGAAGCCCCCGCAACATGTCCCCCACGCTTACCATTCTGGGTGGTGCTGCCCTGGAAGAGATTCCTCAGGTAGCTGAGCAGGCGGCGGTGCAGGGGTCGATGGCGATGCCTCGAGGACTTCCTGTGCGAGGACGAGGACTCCTGTCCGCCGCCGCCCTGCTCCACATCGTCGCCATCCAGGGCGGTGGCACTGCCGCCGGCATTGGTGGTGGCCAGCTCCTTGCCGCACTGGCTGGCATCCACAATGATTTCGATGCTGCGCTGTGTGTTGGACTTTTTGAGGCCCAGAGCGGTGCTGCTAGTGCCCGGCCCCGATGGAGTGCCTCCGCCAGTGCCGCCCCCTCCCGAGGTTATGGTATTGATCAGGGCATCTGTGGCACTCGATCCGGTGCCAGCTATGCTGCTAACTTGTTGCCGCTGTTGCATCTGCTGCGTCTGCTGCTGCTGCTGCTGCTGCTGCTGCTGTGGCTTCTGCTGCGGCAGTCGTCCTGTGAGCAGGTGGTGGGCGGTGGAGGGCAGCTCGTTGACCGTTCCATTGCTGTGACTGCCCCGGTAGATGAGCTCCGTCTCGTTGCTCACCTGCCGCAGGGCATGGAGGCCGGTGTGAGAGGCGCTGGTGGCCATCCCGCCGGAGGAGGCGCCACCAGTGGCCCCGCCACTGCCGCTGCCATTGAGGCCCGTGTAGTAGGCGCTGTTCGGTCGCTGACTGTGCTGGACTTGCGGCCCGGCCATCCTGATCGCTCCTGGCTAGCACTGAATCTCTCAACTCTCGATCCTGCTCCTGTCCGGCTCCTTCTTGGGTTTAGTTGGTTAGTGGTGGCATGTTTACGGTTTACATGGCTGGGGTTAGTCACGGAGTGGGGTTAGTTACGGCGGAATCTGCGAGAAGCGAAAGCAAAATACAAAAAAAGTTACAACCAGAAGGCAGGTTCTCTTTCAAGGAACTGAGTTTCGAAAGCAAAAAGGACATTATTCCAACGAGAGAGGTGCATTAGTGTTAAGAGTGGGTGTGTGAGAGTGTTGGTGAGTGGTTGTGTGGGTTAGTAAGCTCCTGTAAGCTCCTTTTAATCCTGTTTGGTTGCAAACTTAATCAACACCTACGTTGTGGTTTCCAAACAAGCCTCGCCTTGTCCTTAAAATGGACAGATTTTTCACTTTTTTTTTTAACTTTTAGGAAATAAAAAATATTAAAAATATAAAAAAAATCCCAGTAGCCTTGGAGGTAAAAAAATGTAGAATTATGGAAACCCCAGTAGGCTTCCTCCTGCCTTTCAAACCCTTGTGGCCCAGGCCCAGGCCTAGGGGCTTCAGTATTGGGGCTGACCTCCAACCGAACACAGTTCGGGGAACCTAAAAAAAAATTCCAAATTTGTCCGTGCAGTTAACCGTTAACCGTTTCCCGTTTTTTCCCGTTTCGTTTCCTGTTGGAGTATTTTTTTTATCCTTTCTCCTCCCAGCCCCCCCCGCTTCAGGACTCTTGCCCAGCAGAGAAGTCGGAAAAGCCTCAAAAAAAAAGAAGAGAGATCCTTGAGGGAAGACCATGAAGACCATGCAGGGCGACGACAAGCCCTTCAATCCCTTCTACATCGGACCGCATCCGAGCAAGGCGTGTGCCATTCCGGAGATCCCGGGCAGGCAGTGTTCGCCGCCCTGTCAGCCGACGGAGGGGGCCACCGACAGTCCTGCCGCCGCCGCCTCAAAGCCGGAGCCCGCCCAGGGCCAGGGATCGAGTCCCGGCGGAATGCTGATTGTTGGGATAACGGGGCCATCCGGCGGCATGGCCAACATCTACAGCTGTTCGGAGGCCCTGGCCGCCGCGGTGGCTGTGGGGAATCGGACCGTAACGGGAATGGCAACGGGAGGAGCAGCCGGACCGGCCGGAGGTCCTGCCCACGGCACTGGCAATCCCATATGCAAGCCCTATCCCTGCATGGAGGGCGGTCGCTCCAACGGTCCCGGCTGCGAATAGCTGCATACAAGGACACTGACCAGGACGTTCAGGCCCCGGACTCGATCCAAATCCACAATGTCCATCTCGGAGGGCGGCCCCAATAAAAATGTGGACACTAGACGCCGTATAGGGACGGAATTTTTGTAAATTTTATACAAAATTTTACATCCTGATTCAGAGTACAATATGATTTACACACACACTCTCGGCATTTTCATTAGAATCCTTAGAAAGGACCTTGCTCCCCCATGATCCACTCCCCATAATCCTCTCCTCCCAATCCCCAGACAAGGCCCGGCCGAATAAACATCCTTTTAACCATTTTGCGGCAAAGAAAGCCGCACTTATTCTCACATTTTTCAAAGGATATTGGTAGGCATCCTTCGGGCTTCAGAATTCGCTAGGAAGGACTATTTGGGAGGTATTACTTTTGAGAGAATTTCGATGGCAGTCCTCGCTGGCATGCAATGGATTTCGACAGCGGCACTGGTAGTTGCATCATTTATGTCCTGGCGGCAGCAAGGAACAGAGCCGGGCTTCATCCTTGCACATATCCTTCGCTCCTGCCGCCATTGAACGTATTGCTTTTGCAAATTCAATGAAGTACGAATTTATTATTTATTGATGGACTTGTGCGAGTGCACAACAACGGGCTCCTGCATCCTTTCTATAAGGACATCCTCGCCTGCGTAAGCCTCTCGGCAGACTGCAGGCTGTAGACTGGCTTTGCTTTCTTTCTTCTCGTTTTGCCAGCACCTGTTTACCGGCAATGATTTATGCATTTCCCCCCATTCGGCTGTCGACGTTCTTGCAACAAACAGTTGCAACCTGCAACCTGCAACGTGCCACCTACTAGTTCCAAGGGCTAATGTGATTTTCTTGTTAAATTCCAAGTCCTTCCCTTGCTGTCTGTCAGATCGGAATGGCCCGCCAAGAAAAATGGAGCACTTTGCTGCCAGTTTTCGAGCTGCCAGCTTTGCTTTCAGTTTCCCCCCCGTCCTGTCTCCCCTCCCCTCCCTTAATAGCCATTAGTTTGTTAAGCTTTCAAGCCACACTTGTTGTTAACGAGTTGCCGTAAAAATACTCTCCGATTGCCATCAAACTGGAGACTTTCGCCATTCGCGACACTTTGTGGGAATCACTTTTGTTTGATTGAGTTTGAGCCTCATTCAGTATCCTTTTCAGATGTTATGGCTTTACAAGAGAATCCTTTTGCAATCATGGGTATCAAGTCTCCTAAAGTAACTACTCTAAAGTGTCAAAACCATATCCTTGTGAGGTCCCAGAGCCTACAATCTCATTGAAGGCCAGAGCTCCAAAACGTTTGCTAGCTTAGCTCTTAGGGATGTCTATATCTTTTTCAATTTCCAACCGATCCTTAAGAGGAGTATCTCAATCTATTTCTACAACTATTCACTATCAATCTATATACAAATCTGGCATTCAAATATTTCCTTAATATTTTTCAACATTTTCTTAAGAGAAACCCCTTAAAAAGTTGGTTATGGCAAGGAAGTGAGTATATGCCTCCTAGGGATATCTATATATTTTCCAAACCCCATCCGATCCTTGAAAGGAATGCTTTAATTGATTGATCTATTCCCCATCATCCTTTATCAAATCCTGGCCCTTGAAATTTTTTTTTTGAATTTTTTTTTCAATATTTCCCAGGGAACCCCTTTCCAAATGCTGGGGATAGTTAGAATATGGAAATATCTAGCCTTCTGATATCTATATCCTTGCTAATTCTCCTTCTAACCCAAAAAGGACTATCTTAATAGATTTGTGGATCAATTTCCCACTATCCTGCATCATATCCTGCATTTTGTTGTTTTTAAAATGATTAAAATGATAAATTTTTCCCATGGTACTCAAATAAAAAATATAAGGATGGTCTATGGTCTCTAAGGACGTCTATATCTTTGCCTATATCTAACCAATCCTCTAGTCCAATACCTTAATCGATTTGTGGACATATTCCCCACCAATCTGCATCAAAACCTAGCACTTGACATTGTTTTTTTATAATTTTTTTCAATTTTTTCTCATATGTCCCTTTAGGAAACCTGGGCAAGGTATGAAAATGGGAATATGGCACTTAAAGGTGCCTATATCTTTTACAATTCCTATCCGATCCTTAAGTCAAACACCTTAATCGATGCGTGGTTGAACTCTTCATAATCTTCTACCATAATCCTTTACCCCAAAAGTTTTCTACCTTTTTTTGTTAATTTTTTTACCCCACGAGGAAGGTATGGAGGAAGGTATGAGAATAAGGCACTTGGCAATGTCTATATCTCTTGGAATTCTCCACCGATATATAAGAGATATATCTCATTCGCTTTGTACCTCAACGGAAGCCCAATTAGAGCCCTTCCGGCATACAAGTACCTCGGTGTACCAGGCACATTACTTGCATCCAAAACTCCTACAGGACCAAAGTGGCTCGGATGGCCTGGCTTCTCGCACCACGCAGCAAGCTCGCACTTGGATGTAAGGTCCAACTATATAAGTCTATATTAGCACCAAGTCTGTTCAACGGACTCCTGGTATGGTATTGCTCCAAAAACAAACCTCAACAAAATCCGGGTTTTGCAAGCGAAAACTCTTCGAAGGATCTCTGGAGCTCCGGAGACAAGCTGCAGAAACTTGCTCGGAAATATATGGAAAGATTAAATGACCACCCCAACAGCCTAGCCAAAAAACTTGCCAGCGCTGCTATTAGCGCAGATCCAAGGAATCAAGTTACCCTCAAGACCTACCAGACCGGATCTTGACTTAGTAGCTTTGCTACCTGTATTCACTTAACATCCTTAATCAATAACTGATTAGATTAAGCTGCCAATTGGGTAGCAGTGCGCTAATCCTTAGAATAAAACTTCCACATTTATAAAAGTTAAATGTTCGCTTTGTCGATCCATTCCCCATCAATCTGCATTAAAGCCCAGAACTTGCATAAACTTCCAATCGTTTAGGCCTATTGGAGGAAAACTTTTGGACATCACCCATACGCCCTGTGGGCTGTCCATCTTTTGATTTTCAACAGAAAGGAAATAGAAACAGATTTCTTCTCTTTGTTTCAGATTAATCTTAATTTGCTTGCTCCTAGCCAAGCACTAGCCGAAGTCCTTAATTTATGGTTGCCCGAAAATCGATCATACGCACTGTGGGCCGGGAGAGGACTTGTCCACCTGAAGACACAAACTTTCAAGTGTGTGTGTGTGTGCGAGTGGCACAATTCCATTTCCAACTGTCAACAAATCGAGTGCGGAAAGAAACAAGGAGCAAGGACATCCTCAGAGTGAGAGAGCGAGAGTCGGGGAGGAAGCCTAATTTATTGAAATGTCGGAAATGTAGGCGTTAAAAGCGCTGCACGACGAATGGAAAACAAAGCATAAATATCTATTAAAATGAGATTGAAATAAATTACAATTTACAGTCTCCGGAGCGGAGGACAGGGGGTGGTGAGGGGTAGCCTTAGCCCCCCAGCAGCCACTTGCCTCGGTAGCCCCATGAAGGTCAGGTGGCTGTCTCCTCTCAAGTCCTGGCGCTGTGGAGTGCAGGACAAACAGTTCGATGGGTCGAAGGCAGAAAGGCAACGATGCGGACACGAAGGATGCGGATGCGGCGTCCTGGACACAAAAGGGCTTAGGTCTCAGGACTCGGCTAGCAGACTCAGTATCCTTGGACGCACTTGAGCGTGAGGCGCAACCGAACGAACGGCAAAGGAAATGAAGCTGAACTTTATTATAACAATACACAATAATCGTCTGCAGGCTTCGGGGCAAGTTTCCTGCATCACGAGTCCTTGCCTTGCCTCCTTGCCTCCCTGCCTCCTTTTCCTGCTATCCTGCAGGATGGGAAAGGAAAGCGGATATGCCGCTCTCCGCTCCAAAGGTAAACTGCAACGGAAGCCAAGCCCGCATAAAATTATGAGCCGAACAAATACTCGGTTCAAAGGATAATGGCATCCGAAAAGTATGCCACAAAAAGTTGTCCTTCTTCTCAGATCAGTATCGAATGATATCCTTCGTCCTAACAAGTCCTGTAAACTAATGGACCAACTGTCAACTTAAATTAAAATTCATTCAACAAGTGGCCGCAGGACATGGCGTGCCAACCAGAAATAAAGTCCTGTAACCCCGATGTCCTTTGGCGCAACTGATACGGTTGGCTGCTAATTGATTGCCGATTGTTGGGTGGAATTTTCTCGCAGTGCCGGCACGTTCTGGCTGTGGCACTGGCTGTGGCACGCCGACCCGCTTAACTAAACAAGCCGAGAGTACGTGCTCCTGCACTACGCCGGATTCAGATCCCTATCCGTGGCTCCTTCGTCACGGACTCCTCGTAAAATGTCAAGTGCACTTCCCCCAGCGAGTGCACACAGGTGCACTTCAAGACATTTCTTCTCCTCCCTGCCTCCTTGTATCCTTGCCGTCCTCGTTCTCCTTTTAGCTGAAAAGCTTTCCACTTCCTGGACTCTCCCCGCGTCCGGGTCGCGAATCTATAAGTACGGGCCATGTTCAAACGGGAAGGCAAGAGGAAATTGGATTTTTGTTGATATTATTTTCAAAATATCCGGACCACCCAACCACACACCCACCCACACCCACAGGAGCACCAGCCGAGTGGACTTTTGACTCTCCTGGCATGTCAGTTTGGTCAGAAAGGATCCCCGCACAGGATCTATGTCTCTGGTTTCTAGTTTTTTTTCTTAGTCTCCCAGCAAATTGTTTCTCATTTTGAATAATCAAGGGGCAGCAACAGTGTTTTATTCTAGGACCTGCATCGCAGTCGCTCCTGAAAGGACCTCCCGAAACCAATCAAACTTCCATGTCTGATGCATTCCAACCTGCTTTATTCGCTTCTCCCCCGGAATGGCCATGAATCCCAACTATTTCTGTACATTTTTGGCTCCAAAGAGCTCCGAGCTGACAACTGCACGCACCAACCTTTTGAGTGGCGACTCCAAAAAGGGTGTGACTTTCAGGGGGGGAGGGGGAGGGACTACGGGTGACTAAGCGGCTAAAGGGGTGGCCTCTCGAGAGGTAACAGAATGTAAAACAAATCGCCAGCGGCTCTGGCAGCTGAGGATGGCAGCTGGCTCCAATGACACAATCAGCTTTTATTTTTAGCTTTTTTTAAGCTATTTTTTAGGCAGTTTTTTGGTCTAAAAGAAGGAGCAGGATACTGTCTATTAAGCCAAAAATTACTATAAAATATTAGACAAGGATTTCCATGAAGACTCGATTCCATAGACACCTTGTATTCTAGCCTTGTTCTGGGAAGAGGCTGGGATGTATCTTATTTTAGCTTTTTTCTAGCTAGTTTTTGGCCAAAAAGGCTAGGGCTAAGAGGGCTAAGGCTAAGAGGGGATAGTGGGGATTCTCATAAAAACATATATAATATTTTCTATTGTCTCCCAGAACCAGAAATAATAGAAATTTCTACTCAGACTTCCCTTAGTCCTTCCCTCTTAGTCCTCACTGCTCGAAAGTCATCTTAATTTTTTATTCCATCTATTTTATTTATTTTTAGTTAATTTTTAATTAATTTTTAATTAATTTTGAATTAATTTTGAAGCCTTGAAATGTCTGAAAATATAACTAATCTCCCAAATAGTCTCAAAATAATAAACAAAAGTGTAAAACTTCAAATAAAACTTTACTCTTTTTCGGGTTTTAGTTAAAAAAAGTCACTGAATTCCCTAAACTCCCCACATTCCAGCCTGTTTTTAGTCAGTTTTTTGCACCAAAAAGGTCGGAAAATATAAGAAACCCCTCAATCTCCCCGAAATAATAGACAGAATTGCCAGATTTGAGAAAAAGACATTTAACTTTGCGAGATTATGGACGAGGCAGGCAAACAAATTTCATTCTAAGCCAAAAAAAGAAAATCATTTCTTGGCAGAAGCCCATTTTTTGTGGCTTTACTTTTGGCAGAGACTGTGTGAGGGTGTAGGAGGAGGTGTATGGGAGGGGTGTATGAAGGAGGGAAGTGTGTGGCTGAGATGTGTGTAGGAGAGGTGTGTGTGGCAGAGGTGTGCGAGAGAGAGAGTTCGTGTCGGCCTGGCAGCCGTCAAAGTGCAAAATATGAGGCTCAAGCACCATCAGGATGGCTCGTCCTGTCGCCCCCTCCACCCCCTCGGACAGGATGCACGTGAGTTGCTGCAATCTGTGGCAAGCTCTTCTGCCTCGCCTCTGCAAGTGATTTGTTGCTGTTTCTGGTGGATTCGTGTGGATGGAAACATTTCTGGCAGCTGGTCCTGCTCCTGCTCCTGGGTCCTGGGTCCTGGGACTCTTCCCCCCCTGGAATGCAACCAACCAACCGTCCAAGTCAGCTAACTGTTGTCATAACCGCACCTGGCTGACACAGGTGCACTGAGAGAAATGTGGCTACACCTGCAGGAGCTATGCGGTTTCAAAAAAAAAAAAAGGGATGACTCTTCTGTCCAAAACAGGAAAGGATTTGGAGGCTAGGAGGGAGCTTTACTTTTAACTAAAAGGATTGATATGAATATGATGTCCTTGTAGTCCAAGAGTAGCGGGTAATTATAGATTTTATTAATTAATTAATTAATTAATTAATCATCTTCCTTTAGGTAACACTTTTTTTTTAAAGCTTCCCTTCCAGTTTTTTGTCTTCATTTTTGTGGCACATCCTTGTTGGTGGAAGCGAGAAACCCCGGGCCTGCCACCTGTCTGTGGCCTTTGCACCTGCCCCCCTGTCGGTGGCCTCCTCCGCTCCTGTCCCCCCTCGCTATCTGCTATCCGCCCCTGTATTTATGGGCCAGCACGTGTTTCCGTCTGCCAGTGTCGCCATCGCCATCGCCATCGTCGTCATCATCTCGCCATTCAACATTCGCTATTCGCCATTGTGGCAACTTGAGCATCTTTTCAAAAAAACAAAAAAAAAACAAAAAAGTGAATAAAAAAAGGATAGAGAGGGGGGGGGGGGGGGAGAGGAAGGACAATTTTCAGACGAGTGGGGTTTCATTTTCAAGTGTTTGTCTTCGGGAGTGAGCCTGTGTCCTGCGTGTGTGCTGGAAAACGTTTATTTTTCAGCTGTTGCTGCCGTGACAGGGACACCCGCAAAATGTCCTGTCAGCGCGAAGAATGTCCCTCCCTGTCAGTTATCCGAGAAAGAGACAGTTGGTCGCGAAAGGAAATTTTTTTACAATTTCAATTGATTTGTCTTCAAGATCCTTGCTATAAAGGACTTTTTATTTATATCCCTATACTCCTTCCCTATTATCCTTAAAAGGGCATGTCCTTTAAGGATTAGAATCTCATCTAAAAGTTCTGTTTTCCGCCATTACCTTCTCTCTGGAGAGGCAGAGTTGGCGATTCGCGTGCCAAGGTCGTAAATTAATTTTTATATCCTTTCAATTACATATCCTGGCCGCCCTTTATGGGGCCAACTATCAATGCATACTAATGAGTGACTTGGGGGGGAGGAGAGGGGGAGGCTTATCGGCCGATTTCATAGCCACATCCATTGCCGTTTGGCCACAAACTCCTGGCCACAGGCAGGACCTTACCCTCGGTCACTGTAATTGCCGTTGTTCCCCTACTTGTTCCTGTTCATGTCCTTGTTCTGGTTTCCCTCCCCCTCCTCCTCCTCCTCCTTAGCCATTCCAGCCCAAGGAGCTGAGCTGCACGCAGCTTAGCAACTTTTGTGTGTAAGCTTCCATCACGATTATGGCCAGGACGAAAATGGCCAGCAAGGGGGGGGCCCTAGAACTCCCTTTTGTTGGAAAAGGAGTTTGTGGAGGAGTGTTGGCGAGGGAGGAGTGGGCGTGGCACATCCTTAACCCCCCATTTCCAGAGCCAACCAACACTATCTGTTAATAGAGACTCAAACTCTTTCCAACACACACGTGCCACAAAAAGGTGGCAGAGGCTATTTTGCATAAATGCCACAGCTGCTAGTGCCACCCCCCTTATTTCTACCTCCCTCCCCCTCCCCCTCCTCAGTCCCCCTCTTTTATGGAAAACATTTGAATTAATTATACTAAAAGTTGTGAAAATAGAAACCGTTTTGCACCTGATGTCTGACACAAAGGACTTGCGAGAAGACCAGCTTCTTCTCCGCCAGTAGTTCCATCCTCCCGCCCTTTTTTGCGCCTGTGTGTGTGTGTGTGTGTTGGCCACGCCCCCTTGTATCCCTACCCCGCCTTAATTTCCACTGAAATTAAGTGTAGACACAAAAGCCCAGCTGAGGATGCCAAAGGAATTACTCATCCTAGGTGGCAAGGACTAAGGACAAAGTCGAACTATGACAGTGCGTTTCATGGCTTTAAAGTGGTTTCAGCCAGAGAGTTGAGTTTCTTTCGTCACCTATTAAGTTCTTCGATCCAGAGACTTAAAATTCCAAAAAAATTAAAAGAAAAAATAAAAAAAAAATCGAAGCTGAAGGCTTTGAATTCCTTCGATTGCCGAGAGTCCTGGCTATCCGGGCTTTAAGCGGCGGACAAGGAGACAACCACAAACATCAACAACAACAACAAGAGAGAGAACTTGTCCAGAAGGATAATGGATAATGGACGGAGGCCAATGCCGTTGACAGGACACTGGCAGAGATGAGGGCAGATGACGATGACGAGATGAGATTCGTGGGGGGTGGACGAGGACCCGAACGGATTGTGGCTGTGATGAGGCTAAAGGATATCCCATAGAGATGACACTCTTTAAAGGATATAAAGGATATGAAATAAAAATAAAATATTACCAAAAAGAATCAAGTTTTCTCTTGAAATTAAATTAAAAAAAAAAACAAGAATGGAAAGCTAACTTCGGGCGGAGCCGAAGTTGATATACCCTTGCAGATATGTGGCAGCTTATATTATTAGATATATATCGGATCTTATATAGTCGGCCGATCCTTAGTAAACTCGGCAGATCAAATTAGTTTGCCGAAAGTAGAATCCATACAAAGTCCCAGTCTTCTAACTTAAAAAACAACAGAGATATGGCATTTCCGATCAATCAGTTATATGGCAGCTATAGGATATAGTCGGCCGATCCTTATGAAATTTGGCAGATCGAATAAGTCTGCTAAAAGAGGAGTCCACAGCAAGTCCCATCCTTCTAACTTTAAAAACAACAAAGTTATGGCATTTCCGATCAATCAGTTATATGGCAGCTATAGGATATAGTCGGCCGATCCTTATGAAATTTGGCAGATCGAATAGGTCTGCTAAAAGAAGAGTCCACAGCAAGTTCCATCCTTCTAACTTTAAAAACAACGAAGTTATGGCATTTCCGATCAATCAGTTATATGGCAGCTATAGGATATAGTCGGCCGATCCTTATGATATTTGGCAGATCGAATAAGTCTACCATAAGAGGAATCCATAGCAAGTCCCATCCTTCTAACTTTAAAAACAACAAAGTTATGGCATTTCCGATCAATCAGTTATATGGCAGCTATAGGATATAGTTGACCGATCCCGGCCGTTCCGACTTATATACTGCCTGCAAAGGAAAGAAGGATGTGTGCAAAGTTTGAAGTCGATAGCTTTAAAACTGAGAGACTAGTTTGCGTAGAAACAGACAGACAGACGGACAGACGGACAGACGGACAGACGGACATGCTTATATCGACTCAGGAGGTGATCCTGATCAAGAATATATATACTTTATAGGGTCGGAGATGTCTCCTTCACTGCGTTGCACACTTTTGACCAAAATTATAATACCCTCTGCAAGGGTATAATAACTAAAAATTCCTGATTATCCTTCCCATCTCTAAATGAGATTTGAGTGAAAAGAAGTCGTCCTTCCGCCGTGGCTGTTGAGTTTAATGCCCGCCGGCAAGTGGCGCCTCCGAATGCCAAATGGAAAATAGAAAATGGCCACCGATTTAAGAGCCAGACACGAGTCCTGCCACAAAAAAAAAATGGTGGCAACTCGGAATGGCAAACGTATGTCCTGGACAAGCCCCCTTATTGGGCTAACTGGGTTACCCCCTTACACAAATGTTTGGGTAATTATCGCCCGAAACTACTTTGTCATGTCGGCAGGTCCTTGGAAGCCTTTTCTCCAAGCCTGGTCCATCGCTTCTGATGTCATTGCGTGCCTTGATGGATTTGTGTAATTTCTTCATTTGGGGTGTCCTTCCACCCCTCCCCTCCCTCTCCACCCCCTCTCTACCCCCTAAAACCTTCATAAATTGAAGTGGAATTTAATTACAGCCTGTTCTTCCGAGGCGAGTGAGTTTTTTTCAACAGAAATGCGAATTTGAAAGCAAACTTACTGTGGTTCTTGTTTTTCTAAGAAAACTCTTCAAAATTCTTGTTTTTTTAAGCATTTCTATTTTAATTTAAAGTTTAAATTTAATAAATAATATTTTAAAAACTAACTAGATGCCATTTTTAACCAATTTTTAATGAATCTGGACCACTGTTCTCGATAACAATCATTCAAGTCGTCAGAAAACTTTTCGAAATCTGCGGCCTCTTGCTGCCTTCCGCTCGTTTGGCCGCCAGGTGGCGCTAACAAGCTGGCAAGGTCCTTCGTGGGGGGGAGGTCCTTAATGTGCCAATGTATGTCATGACCTTACCACCTCCCTGCTAAATGGTAATTTCAAATTTTCGAGGCGCAAAAAAAAAAAAGAAAACCCCGCCAGGCATCGAGTCGGTGAGTAACTCGTTTCCGTTTCCGTTTCATTCTCATTCTGTTTCATTCTGTTCCACTCCCTGCCATTCCCCCCCTGACTGCCAGGATTTATTAAAATCACATTTTCGCAAAAATCCCTTCTCCTTTCTGTTTGGGGAATTTTTTGTGCAATTCATTTCCTTAATGCTCCGCCGGGTAATTTGGGTCAAAACTAATTAGTCGGCAGACGTGACTTTAATTACCCACGGCCCAAGGACCAAGTACCAAGGCCCAAGGATCCTAGAGGCCAAGACGCCATCCTTTTGGCAACTTTTCTAAGCCACACACTTGGAAAAAACAAGACTTTCTTCAAGTTCTTTGTCTTTAAAGTCAAAAATATTACTTTTTTGGAGCTAGTCTCTTAGCTTTTCTTTAACAGATTAGTCCAGAATCCTTGTATGTCCTTTTATATCCTTAAAAATCAAACTATATAGTGTTTTGTCCACTAATCGATGGCCATTGCAACTCATAAATTCAACGACAAAACGATTCCAGCGTCAAACACTTTCTGCCAAAAGCATCAATTTGCAGTTGTCACGCCCCTCCGCCTCCGCCTCCCTCCTGGCCACTCCTGGCCACGCCCCCTTTTCACCCGCCACTTAATTACTTAATTGGCTATTAGCTAAATGGTCACCCTAGCCATTTTTATTTTTAATTTTTTTTTTAACGAGCGCCACACTTTCTTCAGGCAGGAAGGGCATTTTATGTCCTTTTTTTGATATTTTGATTTTGGGATTTTTTTTTTGGACGAAAATGACTGCAATTTGCAATTTGCATTTTGGTTTTGAGGTTAGAGGTGATGAGGGGGGTTAGGGGGTTAAAGGGGTAAGGGTTAGAGGGTTAGAGGGTTAAAGGGTCAAGGGGTCAAGTGCTGATTGCTGACGGTGAGCGATTCATTAACCCATGAAACGCAACTGACCGCAGACCGCAGGACGACGGGCATTAAACCGAAATGAGTTCGACAGCTGATGGATGTCCTGGCAGGAGCTGGCAGGATACGACTTGGAGATACCGCCCATTTCAGCCACAATTTCATTAAAATCTGGCCATTAATCCTGGATTAGAGAATGGATTGTTTTCAAAATCCAAGCAATTGACTCGCCAATTGGAAACCAATTAAAGGATATGTTTTCTATACAGGACGAACAGGACGAGGCCGGGTGGAGAGAGCAAGGACATGTGTTTGTCGTTGATTTACCGATTAACCCGAAAACGACAAACGGCAAAGAGCAACCGCAAACTCCAGCCAGCAAGGTGGCAAGGTGCCTGCAACCCCACACTCTCGTCTATGATTTTGCAAGGATAGCAAGGATATGGCCACGCCCTCTCTATCCCCCGCCCCTTGAACAGCTGGTGCTGCCAAATTGCTTGAGGCCATGCAATTTAATTAATATTATAATTAAGCGCAGATAGGAAAATGAAGCACAATGGCTGGGTGGCAAGGAGGCATGTGCCAGGATGTGTGGCAAGGATCCTGGTATTCCATTTGTATATTCCTGCGTGTGTTGGAATTATTCGAATAATTTTGCCGACGAGGAGAGAGAGAGCCGAGGCGTCTCTGGGTGGCATTGTTGCGGTGCATATGCAAAAATCCTGGCCCGCATCCTTGAGATTCCTGCCCCCAAAGCTCATGCCGTGTGTGGCAGAGATTAAAATAATTGATTGGCCTGGGAGAGGCTTACTATTTGGACTTAATAGTTGCATCCTTAGATCCTGCTGCCAAAGGATTCTCCAGTCTAAGCCTAAGAGGCTCAAGCTGAGCTTGAAAGTGTTGAAATATTTATTTTTAAGGACAACAGCTGCTCCATCTTCCTGCTCATTTCTCTCCTTTTTTTTTTTGCTCCAGGATACATATCCTGTAGATATCCTTGCATATACGTACATATATCTCTTCCATGCCCCGGCCAATAGTTGAAATGCTTTTCAATTTCTTTCCACAGACGTGCCAGAGTCAAGAGTCTGCAAGTTCATGTCCTTCGGGTGTTTCTCTTCTCGTGGCCATGGATGTCCTGCCATCTTGGACTTGGCTTTTGTTCTCGATGCTCCTCGATTTAATCAATGAGCCGGAAATGTGTCCATCTTCTCTGGAATCGAGAAAGCCTCAAAACAAAGGCCCCGGGTCGTCCTGGGAAACAGCTCGTTATGAGTGTCCTGGCGAAAATGTGACTTAATTGGCATTTGATTAGCTCGCCACTCACGCATCTCACCAGCGACTTAATTAGCCAAAAGTGAGACAGGACCACCACCTCCTCCGCCCAATCAAGATTGATGCATGTCCTTTTCCGTGGCCCGTGGCAGGTCCTGGCTAATTGAATGCGATCCATTAGCTCGGGGAATACATTAAAAATTCGTCGTCGAACCAAAAGTCGTCGCGGGTTAAAGTTCATCTTGCAGGCGAGTCCTTTGCATCGTCCTGCAACTCAATTAAGGCCAGCGGCTTGTCTTTCAAGTCGATTTCCCGCGAAATGCAATACAAGGAAAAGGATTCAAGTTCAAGGAGTCTGCCATTGAAGCCTCAATTATACACTCGAGGCGTATCCTTTGAAGCCATTCATTTCACACTCTGGCCGAACGCCTTCGCCTAGGAGGTCTATTCCTCCTTCGATCCTTCGGCATTAATCAAACGCCTAACCATCGCCCGGCCAGGACTCGGCGAGGCGTGAAGCTTCTTAGCCGCATCCCGAAACTCGAATCAGTTCATTTGAGATTAATTGCAGCGGGGCGGGAATGAATTATTTTGGCTTATTGATTGGCAGGTCCTTGGAGGATCTGCATCCCTGCAGGACCTCCTGGTCCCCTAATCCCCCTACCTTCTAATCCCAATCCGGGGATTTGTCGGCTAATGGGGCAGCCATAGACCCGAAAGGGATTTCCAATTTTGGAGGTCCTGCGAGGAAGGCTGGGCGGGCTCATAATATTGATGGCGGATTAGGGCGCCAAAGCAATTAACTTCGCCTTGTACGGGGCCCGGGGTCAGAGGCTAGGCCGCCAGTCACTCAAATGCGTTTAAATGTTTTACGTTTTCGGGCCTCCCCCTTGCAGTCCGCGGGGACTCCTAGTCCTTTTTCCTTTTTTTTCCCCTCCAACTTTTGCCTCAAAGCCTCAATTATTCAGCCGGGAAAGTTGTGACCCAGCAGCGGATATGGCAAGGACTCGGGACTGTGTTGTCAGGACTTGGAACGTGCCCCGCTCCTATGCCCTCGGACATGAACAAACGTGTCTGCGGCCGCCAACGAACAAGGCGACCTATTGCCATCTCTCTCTCCAGTGAGAGGATAGTGACATCCCGCTCTAGCCCTCGCAACAGGAACGAACATGAATATGCATAAAGCGCTAGGTGGGATCCGCATGAATTAGTTATGAGGTTCTAAGGATATTGCTTCATAGGACAGTCAGTCAGCGAGTCCTCCACGGAGCCAAAGTCCTAATAAAATTACCTCGAGTCCTGCAGGAAGGAATACAAGTAAAGGGCTAACTAAGAGGAAGGAAAATAAAAGCCAGATTGGAATAAAAAAACAAAGCAGTTCTTACTTTTTAGATTTAGAATTTAAAAAAAATATTTAATCAATTATTTTAACTTTTTTTTATAAAATAATTCTCCACTCAAGGGGGAAAGTGCAAAAAGCAGGCAAAATGTTCATAGATGGCGCCACATTCGCGAACTCCGAAGTTAAACTCAGCTGGTCACACTCAAAAAGTGTAAGGTGTTAAAGTGAAAGAAAAGAGTCATTTTCAACATCATTTTACACAAAAAGGACAATAGTCTGCCCAATCTTAAGTCATGAATTATAATAAGTGGGGTTTGTACTACGTACTCTTCGTACTCTTCGTAGTTAAATGTTTAATTAAATCGTTTCAACGATGAAAACTTCAATAGAAATCTGTACAAAGTCTGTAAAAAGCTGTAGAAAGTGATTCCAGCTTAGGCCAACCTTGAAACCTATTGCAAGTCGTAGAGTAATAATTCTTTTTCGATTCTATATAGTCAGAATTGCCACTTTCAGTCACTTTTTATGGAGTTTGCGTTTGTAGTTCCTAACCTCAAATTAAACAACTCGATCTGTGAAGACCCAAGAATCGAAGGAGAAAGCAATTCTTGAATTCTTTTTAAAACTATAACTAGTGGCAATATCAATACATCCAATGAGAAAAAAATACAAGCTTTTAAGGATGCCAGTAAGAAAGTATGCTATCTTTTAACGACAAATAGGAAGAAATACAGATCGAATGCAAATCGAATGCAAAGCTATTTCAAAGCAAACAAACCCTATTTCAAGTCATTAACCCTTAACCTTAACCCTTAATTTCTACTGTCTATGGTTAATAATAACCCAATTAAAAAAAAACTAAATTGAAAAACCATAGTGCCCTAGAGGGGACAAGGACCTTTTTCCAACTTAGACTTTGCTTTCGATGATCCAAACTCCAAACTCCCTGGAATCTAGTCCCTAAGCATGCCATTCCTTCTTAAATAGTTAGTCCTTTTTTTTAAATACTTTCTCTTTGCCTTTCTCTTTGTCTCTCTCTTTAAAAAATAAATTATTAATTAAAGCCACCCGGGGAGTCCTGCCACTTGAATTATTTTGAATATTATTTTCCGCTCTCGCGGGCAATTAATTTGCTGGTGACTGCACCCGAAACTGCATTTGATTGATTAGCGTAATTAAGTGGAAGGCCAGAGGCGATGACCACCCACAGCGGCATCCTGGGGCACATCCAAAGTCACCACCTCCCCTCCCTTGTCCCTGTTGTCCTTCCTTCCATCATATCCTTCCCCTCAACGTATCATGTGCAAAGTGGTTGGCGAAATATTGACAAGAAAAATCCATTTCGCTCGAGTCAGGATTGTCTTGAGGTCCTTGGAGGGGGGGGGATGACGATCGAGGGGGCGTGGCATTGAGGAGGCGGTGGAGGAAATCTTAGCCAAGTAAGTTCTCAGGGTCGGGCCCGAGAAGCGACATAAGCCTATTAAATTCCATAAGGATTTCAAATATTACAGCCAGCTACTTATGGCAAGGATTAAACAAACATGCCGACTTTACAAACTTGCCACAAACTACACACACATGCATACACACACACACACATGTAGATGCTGAGGCACTCAGACCAAGGAGCAAGGAGCGCACGAGAAGGACCTTAGAGAAGGAGGAGAAGAGCACTGGAGACATCCTGGCAGTGCCTCACAGCCTTTAAATGTTGACCAAGTCGTTGACACACATGCACCGACTGCCACGCCCCCTAACCCCACACACGCCCCCTAGCCCCACACTGAGCAAAGTAGAACTGTATCAAGCTTAGTGGCCAGAGAGTCGAGTTGCGGAATATCCTTAAAAATCATTTATTTAATAAAGCCACAAAGCCGCACTTTTAATTTCTCGAATTCTTCGAGGCACTCCCCACTGACAGGACCTACGTGCTAGGGACTCTGGTCTAATTACCTTGAGGACCTCGAGTCCTTGACGCAGCAAATACGAGGCGCAGAACTTTTTAGCATTTAATTAGAAAAGAAAAATGAAGGTCTGCCCCCTTCGAAGAGTAAATAAAGCGGGTTACCCCCTAAAAGTATGCAAGCATATTTTTTTTTGGCAAAAAAAAGGAAGAAAGGATATGCTTTCAAGGCTTGTGGAACCAATAATTTGTCAGATCTGAGGCAAAGCGTGTCACGGGGCTGTCACTGGCAGACAAAACAGGCGGACAGGCGGACAGACGGACAGGCGGACAGCGGACACGCGGACAAACGAACAACTGAAATGAAAATGACAGAGAATCGGTTGGGGCGTGGCGTGATCAACGTGGCGTATGAGTGATAATTCACAACAATTGCCACACAGATTGCCGGGCAGCAGGATAATGACAGGCTCGTTACTACGGGGGGGACATTCAAATTACAGGATATCCTCGAATATGTGCATGTGTCCTGGCCAACGAGCCATTCTGTATCGACATTTAATTAAATTCGAATTCCCAACTCCCAGCGACAACTATGCGGCATTACTTATTCTATTCTGCGCCATCTGTCTCCCGGCAATCCTTGACGCAGTGCGATATTCAAGGATATTCGTCCTTCGGTTGCCACCCCATTTCCTTAGCCAGCAGACAGCGTAAATTGTTTGGTCCTTGCAGCTGGAAACTTTTCTGATTTTCGCGGCTTTTACATAGTTGCCACAGTTTCAGTTTGAAGACCGAGTCTGATCCTGCCCCGGCTCCTGCTCCTGTTCCTGTTCCTGCCCCCAGGAGTGCTTTATTACAATTTAACTTTTCTTTTATTGCAACATTTTGTTGCCCCTTGCGTGGGGCGCTGCGGCAAGCCTTTATGCCAAAAAAAAAAAAAAAGGAAACCCAAAACACCAACTAAACCGAAACCGAAACCGAAACCGAAACCGAAATCCAAAAAACCCGAAAACCCAACACCATGGTCCTGGTCAGAAATTCGTGGTCCTGGCCAGGGACATTAGCTTTTGATGGCAGCCAGATAGAGAGAGAGAGAGAGAGAGAGGGAGGAAGCCCTGAGGCTGGTGGCAAGGGTCCTGGGTCCTGATTATGTGTGATGTGGCACATGCGAGCCACTCGCCTCCAGCTGTCGGCTTCTCGGCCCAGAAACCCCCCCGAGTCGCTGGCTCGTTATATTCTACAGCCAGGACCTGCACATCCTTGAAGGGCATAGCCGACTAGACAGGCTCTATATTTTTTACGATTTCTAAATAAATTACAAGACAGGATTCAGGACCTCCACACATAATGGAATTAAAATAAAAAGTTGAAAATCTTTAAGGCATGTCCTAGGTCCTTGCCTCAGCCTGTATCCTTTATGCTCGCTCCACCTCCATTGATTGCCAGGACTTCTGCATTGCTGGGGTGTTGGGTAAGGATGTGTGTGTGAGTCCTTTTTACTTAATACGTATTTCACTTCATTTCTGCCTTTGTATTGTTGTATCCTGGCAGCTTGCTCCTGTCGCCCCCTGGCCCTCGGCCCGACCTCCTTTGCCGGCGTTCCTCTGGCCTTTTCTTTGGACTCATGCATATTTGAGATTCCCTTAAAGGCACTTCAGTTGTTCCGTTTTTTTCCTTCACGTTGGGCCCAGGCAGTGTCCTGTACAGTGCAGGATGAAATAATAGTACGGGAGTGGAAGGATATTCATGGAAGAGGAGTAGGCAGACAGGACTTTACTGACTTTAAGGTGAGATGGAAAGTCCTTTTTCTTATACTTTTAGTTTCTAATATTTTCACCTCCACTGTGGCCGCGGGAATAGCTGTTTAGGCAACGACTGTGTGTTTATAGTTGTGTGTGTATGTGTTTCTGCGACTGTGTGTGTGTGTGTGTGTGTGTGTGTGTGCTCCCCCCTCCCCCTCTCCAACTGGCCCGCCCTTTATCCTTCTTATCATCATCAAGCGCTGACGGGCCGCGCCATTGTGGCGATCTTAATGGTCGAATTTAGGTGTGACCGTGTGTGTTACTGTGCTTGCCTGTTACTGTATGTGTGTGTTAGTGTATGTGTGTGTGTGTTATCCTTAAACTGCAATTCATGCCAGCCTCCTGTTTGAGCTTCTGCAATTGTGATGATGGCGCATTTTTATGGCAAACGAAATTTAATCGAGTTTATCGCATTATTTCGTCCTTTTTTTTTTCGTCCTTTATATGGTGTATGTGTGTGTTTAGGGCACTTAAGACGTGCTTATTAGCCCTATTAGTAATAATTGCACTACTGAGCAAATTTAGTTGTCTTCTGCATCATCATTCCACGGCAAAGGACTTCCTTCCACATTTTTGGCTCACTTTGTGGCTGGCACTTAACTTTTGAAGCACTGAAGGACCAGCACTGTTGTCGTCCTTGCCACTGGAAATCGGGGTTTCTGCGGCTTTCTGTCTGCTTCCTAAACTTCTCGACTTCTTCTCGAGTCGGGTACCGGGTACCCCAAGGACCTGCATTTACTTTGCTATTTAGATATTTATCTTTATGGAGCTTGTCCAACTGACTTTTATATGCGGATTAATATTTGAGGAGGTGGCTTTCGGATTATCCTTGCCGGGATGTAGGATAAAAGGGAACTTGTACGCCAGTGCTTGAATATTAAACGTTAATTTGCAACATTTATCTGCCGCTGATTTGTTGGCCCTCCCTCCTCCTCCTCCATGTCCTTATTATCCTTGCTCTTATGTAATAAGCCATAAAAATTCATTGCCAGTCGAGGCCATAAATAGCTATTGACTTGAGATCGTCCTGTTGGTCCTCCCATCGATATAATCACACAAAACAATGTCAATTATCCTTAAATTCCATCGCTCACACTTTATTAATTGCAACATCCTCTGCTCGTCCTTAAATAATTATTCAACGCTTAGGTCCTTCGGCAGGAAACTATTTTCTGCCAAACTACATTTTATTGCATACTTTCGGGGGGGGGGAGGCATGCCCGAAAACATAGAGATTCCAGAGTGAAAAGTTGAAGGAATTTCGGCAAGCAGGCAGCCTTGCACTCGCAGGAGAGGAGAGGACGAAGGAGTCGAGGGCCAACTAGCGCTGGGAAATAGTTGCCCGGAAAGGCCAACCAAAAATTGTGACAAACAAGCCATGTCCGAAAGGACAACGATCGCTTCTGGATTTAAAAAATAAATAACTTCCAGGCTCTCTGATAATGGCATCAAGCCTAATTCCTTTCGGCCAGACAGGACACTGGAGATCAAAGCGAATGATACGGGGAGCCCCTCCAAAACAAGGACCTCGACCAGACATCCTTCTCTTTCATTTTTTTTTTTTGCTCATTTTGCGATTTCCAGCCGTCGGCCATTTCATTGTTTGCCTTTCCGTTTGCTTTGTTTCTGGCTTTATCTGGGCACTTTTTTGGCATTGTTTTATGGGGGGCCGGGCCACGCCCCCTCCTGCGGGCCAGACCCTCGTTTAATTGCATTAAGCGCCTTATTAGATGGCTCAGCAATTTGCATTCACCTTTTGTCCAATGGCCCAGACAATGGCCCAGCAAGGACACTTGGCCGGCAGCCGACTTGGTTAATTGCTTTTCGCTTTTAATGGAACGGCGAGCCAACTATTTGTGTTTCTACTTTTTGTTGATTAATTAAATGGCAGTCGGTGATTAAAAAACGAAGTCTCTTCCTTGCTGGTGTTCACAATTCGATTTCAAGGCCAATCCTGATGAAGTCCTCTCCTTTTTTCCCCGCCAGGACGAAATTAATTTTGTTTCACGGCTCATTGTTCGCGGGCCGTTTTCATAATTTGCCAAACATTATTTATGGACGCTGCATTATCCTGGCTTGATCCTTTTGCGGAAATTGAAAATATGCATACATTGTTTTGGGATATTTTTATTATTTATTTCCCTGGCATTGCGGTCACAAGTCCACAAAATCCCCAAATTGTCGGCTCAGAGCCACAGCCTATAATTTATTTTCCACATTTTTTTGTTCAATTAAATCCGTTGGAAAGGATTGGATTTAAAATAATTTCCCCATAAAAACTAAACTATTTATTAAGTTTAAAGTTTAAACTATTTTTTAAGCTTTAATTGCTGGGCAGTGGTCCTTTGGAAAAAGAAAATAAACACTTGTGCAGCTTGTAGCGCCTTAATTGAATGTCTGCCTCTCTCTGCGTTTATTTTCCGTCACTTTGATGTGATAGATGGATGCTTCCAGGACCAAAGAGAAAAGGATGCATTGCCAGAAAAGGCAACTTTTTTAGAGCTTAGAGGGGGAGAAGTTCTAACTTTGAAGGATCAGTACCGGGTATCATATAGTTGAGTGATTAAGAGACTTGTGTAGACTTTCTTTAATAAATATTTTATTTTTTTAGCCTTTTTTTTTAAATTTTTTTCAGTGCCTTTGGATTGTCCAAGCCTGGAAACACGTTGGCAGCTTGGCCCAGTTAAATGGGTTGCCAACATATGACCATTAATTGCCAACAACTGACCTCTGCTCGCCACCCCCCCTCTCTCGTCCTGCCGTATCTCTAAGATACTTTCAACTGTTGACGTTGACTTGATTGAGTTGCCCAGCCAGACGGCGCAAACAATATTTTACGGAGCCAGTGCCAGTGGCAGGACCTGTTCCAGGACCCACCCAGAGATACAAATCGAGAAACCGCTCTATGGATCGCTGGCCAGCTGCACTACCTCCAAAAATTAACCAAAAGTGAGGCCCAGAGAGCCAGCCAGCTCCTGTCTGTGGCTTTTGACAAAAAATGGCAATACTGCGGTTTCCGGCATGTCCGCCCATAAAATATATGAGACAGGGTTAATATGTTACGGTTAAGGGGGGAGGGTGGGGGGAGGGGGCGGGAGGCAGTATGGCTAGTGGATGACCTAGTTTGGGGGCGTGGCCAGGCCTTCAATGGCGGCATAAAAAATAGTTGGGACCACTCTGAATTATTAAGCGCCAGCCGGAGCAAATCAATTTGAAAAAAAGTATCCTGTTGGAGGACTTCTATTTTTTTCCCTATTTTTGTTTAATTTTTTACAGGATTTGGGGCTTAAAAGGCCAGAGTTGTCACAGTCACCAGAAGGCGTTAATTGATGGGCGGTATTGGGGATTACTTAGGGTTATCGGATGCCCTTTAAAGGAGGGATATTTGTTTATTTATTTAATTGTTTTAACAAATCTTTTTATCTTTCAAATCCCTATTATCTATTATATTTTAATAGATATATAATAATATATATAATAATGTACCATTTTTTATTGATAATTATTTAGAGTTGTATAATAATATCCTTTTTAAGCAATACCCCTATCAGATACCTTTAAAAAAAAGATATTTATTTTTTTAAATAAATTGTTTAAACAAAAGTGCATCTTTGTTATTATTTTGTTCTTATAATAGATATTAATCTTTTATTTTTTATAGTAATTACTATAATAATAGTTACTATAGTTATTAAAGTAATGGTAATTTTAAGAGTCCCCTAATAATATCCTTTAGAAATATTCCCTTAAGATACCCTTTAAAGAAAAGATATTTATTTATTTATTAATTGTTCAAAAACGGGTTATCTTTCTATTTAAGCTATTATAAGCTATTATAAGCTATTATTAGATTTTAATCTTTTATTTCTGATAATAATTCTCTGAAATCAAGATTCCCCTAATAATATCCCCTTCAGATACCCTTTAACGAAATTTTATTTATTTATTTATTAAACTGTTAAAAAAAAGGTATATCTTTGTTCCTAAGCTATTATAAGCTATAAGCTATATTCTGATAATAGTTGCCGAGAGTCGCCTAATAATATCTTTTATACGAAATATCCCATTAAGATACCCTTTAAGGAAAATTTATTTATTTATAAAACAATTTAATCTTTCTATTTAAGCTATTATAAGCCATTTTTTGATTATAATTTTTTATTTCTTATAATAATTATCAAGAGTCCTCTAAAACTATCCTTTATAATAAATATCCCCGTCAGATACCCTTTGATATTTATTTATTTATTAAATTGTTTTAAAAAGATTTATCTTTAGTTTTAAGTTATTATAACAAATTATAATCTTTGATTTCTTATAATAATTATCGCGAGTCCTCTAATAATATCCTTTTAAATACAAAATATTCCCTTCAGATACCCTTCAGATATAAAGAAAGTTGATTTATTTATTTAATTGTTTTAAAATAAGTTTATCTCTCTTCTTAAGCTATTTTAACAGATTATAATGATTTATTTTTTGTAGTAATTATCCAGAGTACTCTATAAATATCCTCTACAACCAATATCCCCCATGGATACCCTCTAAAACGAAGGCGAATATGAAATCAAATTGAAAACCCATTGGCCTGGCAGTAATTTCGCTTCTGCGGCTGTAATTTGTTGGCCCCATTTGGCCAGCAGGTGTAGCTGCCACGCCCACCGCCCAGCTTAACCCTTGACAGCCCCCCTACTGCCACTCTTCCCCCCTTTTTTCGCCCTATAATTGAGGCAGTCAATTAATAAATGCAATTGCTTTGGCCCCCCAGCTCGGATTCTTTTCGTTTTAATATTCACTTGCGATTTTCACAGGACTCCTGCCACGCCTCCTCCCCCCGTGCCACTCCTTTGTATTTTTTTTTCAGGCTCCACTGATTCTGCTGCAACTTGCTTTTAAAAAATAAAACAAAAATCAAAAGCACTAGAGCCAGTGGAATATCTTTATTAAAGCATAATTAAAAGTAAATTTTTATTTTATTTTAATTCACTCTCACTCCCTTATCCCTTATCCTTTATCCTTTTTTTTTGCATTTTCCTTTTTGCTCATTAAGTTAATGCGAAAAGGGGTGGTGGGTTGGCAGGCGATGGATGAAGGTGAAGGCAGGTGGCGGTTCAAGAGGTCATCGGGATAGGAGGGGACCCCCTGGTCCGGTCACACCCTCGATGGAAATGGAAAAAAAAGGAAAAGCGACGCGGAAAAGCGGAAAAATAGAAGGCGGAACTGGCTCTAATTAATGCCAGAGGCGTAATAAAGCTTATAAACATAATTGATACTCTGCCAGAGGGCAGCCAAATCAGGGTTCAAGGACTCTCTTTTGAATTCCAATCGAATTATTGTATCCTGGCCGCAAATAGCCAGGACTCTCTCGGCTGGAGGAGCCTGCTCTACGAATTAGATTACTCCGACGTATGTGGCATTAACTCCATGGAATAATAATTGATGAGGGTGGTGGCGCGATGGTGACCCTCCCTTAAGGGGGGAGGTCGTTGGGGGTTGAGATGCTGAAGTGACGCACACGCAACATTGCCAAACTTTTATTTATAGCAGGACCTTCCCCCCCTTTCAGGAGCCAGGCGAAAAAGTTGCCATGGATCTGTCGAGGACAGAGGACGGAGGACAATGGAAATGTTCTACAGATACAGATACACAAGCTGACAGATACAGATACAGATACAGAGCGGCAAACAAAATCAAACTTTGCAGCCGGAATTTATTGAATTATTAAACGACGCGCAGTTTTTCGAACAAAAAACTCATAGAAATTGGAAAATTTAAAGGATTTCTAGGACACTCTGGCGTAATTAGAAGTCCTGGCGGAAAGAGAATTTTCGATTGCGGCCATTAGTCGAGAGGGGAGGTCCTTGAATATGAAATATATCCTTCCCCAGGTAGGGAGCCCGATTATGCTCCTTTCAATTGGCAATTATTAAGGACATTAAGGACATCCCATTCCACTGACTTATCAAAAGTGCAAATTGGTGGAATAAGAAACTATCTGGCTTGGCTTTTATTAGCCAAGGCATCCTCGGATGCAGTTGATCTCCCAGCAAATCCCAGACAGGACAAACAGGACACCCAGCCAGCCAGCCAGCCAGCCAGCTAAGCCCGAGATAGGAGACAATGGGACTGAGAAATGAGAAAGTCAGCGGTCGAGATGAGTCGCAGATACAATAGTGGCGGGCTGGCTGTGGAATGGCGAAAAGGACACTGAGAAGCTTCGATAATGACTACAAAGTCAACTGCAGGACATTCGAGAAGGATATTCGCACCACGGCGCTGACTTGGTTTATGGCGTCGCTGAATGTATCTGTATCTGAGAGATACGCGCCAAGCAACATATTGTTGCCTTTACGGCTTTGCTGCAAGGCTTTAGGTTGAAGTTTTCAGAGTATCCTGTAGTCTAGGAGGGACAGGAAGAAGAAAGGATATT
Source organism: Drosophila monieri (assembly GCA_035047585.1). Classification (NCBI taxonomy): domain Eukaryota; kingdom Metazoa; phylum Arthropoda; class Insecta; order Diptera; family Drosophilidae; genus Drosophila; species Drosophila monieri. The sequence continues at coordinate 2,610,503 of JAWNPJ010000061.1, read as the reverse complement.
AGAAATGGAAATTCTCTCCAAAAATAGGTATTTATTTTTTGAATATTTTTTATTTTTGAAAAAAAGTATCTCAGCTTTGAGGACAGAGTGACGCCTTGGAGTCCTTAAGTGCCTGTGTGATTTAACCGAATCCTTGAATTTCCCCTCAGAGCTGTTTCCTATTTTTAGAATTGCCTTCATTTGCCATTCCGGTTTTTGCAGGTTTTTCTTTTATTTTTATTTTTTTATTTTTTGTCCTGGCAAGGATCTCAGACATATCCTGAATTTGTAATTTAACTGCCCAGTTTTTATTTGCGTGTGTGGCTCGTAAAAAAAGGTCCACCGAGTGCGTTAAAGTCCTGGCTCCTAGCTCCTAGCTCCTAGCTCCTGGCAGCTAAAAGCTTTAAGAAAAGGACATGCAAAGGACTTTTGTCTCTAATTAACTGGCTTCCCTCTCGCTGACGAAAGCCAAGCAATTTCAATTTAAGGCGCTTAATGTCAGATTTCCCTCCCACACACACACACACACACAGAACTGCCAGGACACCAATAGGACACCGTGTATCCTTGTGCTGTCTGCATATTAAAACGCTGTCAAAATTGCACAGCTAACTGTCATTTCATTTGCCATTTCCCACTCACTCTCCCCATCTCTCTCTCTCTCTATTTATCCCTCTCTCTCTCTCACACTAATGGCTGCCGTCAGCTGCAGGACTCACACGTATTACGCCTAATTACCACGCCCTCGCTGGGCCAGGACTCGGATGCCGATAGCCTCCGTTTTTCGATCGCTGATTATTTTGCGGCTGCCAGAATGACAGTTTTTGGATTCTGATTTTCTAAGGACCTAGGTCCTGCCATGGTCCTGCATCCTTTTAAATTAATTTCTATTTTATTTCCAAATATTTAAAATTAAATAAAATTACTCCTAAATCTCACTTATTATAAAAAAGCTTAAGAAGGATTCTTTCTTAGAAGAATTAGGATTCTTTTTTAAAAAAACTAACCTCACTTTCCTTAAAAAACTGTTAAAAAACTATTCCTGTGTCCTTTTTTATTTATTTCTATTAAAAACTATTTAAAATTAGTCTTAAATCTCACTTATTATTAAGTTTTTTTGGAGGTTATTGATCCTTGTTATTAAAATCCCTTATACTTCTTTAAAAACTAACCTCACTTTCCTTTAAAAAAATGTCAAAAAACTGTTCCTGTGTCCTTTTTTTTTATTTCTATTAAAAACTATTTAAAATTAGTCTTAAATCTCACTTATTATTAAGTGTTTTTGAAGGTCCTTTATTCTAGTTATTAAAATCCCATATCCTTCTTTAAAAACTAACCTCACTTTCCTTTAAAAACTCTCAAAAAACTGTTCCTGTGTCCTATTATTCCTAAACTATTTAAAATTAAATAAAATTAGTCTTAAATCTCAACTATTAAGAGGTGCTTATGAAAGTCCTTTATTCCCAAAACTAATATCCTATATCCTTCATTAAAAACTAACCTCACTTTTCTTAAAAAAAAACTCTCTCTCAAAAAAAAACTGGAAAATACTTAATTAAAGTCTCTGGCTCTGTTGTTCTTTTGAATTATTTGTCCCTCTTGGCCAAAAATGGAAAATTAAAATTTTATTGACTTTCCTCTTCCACAAATAATCTTCAAGTTTTGAAAGGACATTCTTGTTGTTGCCTTAATATTCTCAGGAGGCACTCGCAGGAGCTGACCCGACTCGAAATCGATTGCGAGCAGCTTTCGGTTCGGTGCGAGACAGTGCGAATTCCTTTATACCTTAATTAAAAAAGTTTACAATTTCTCCTGGCACTGTGACAGAGCCAAGCCCCTCCATGTCCTTATTTCCCCCAAGGGCCTATATTTGTCAATGTGTGTGTGTGTGTGTGTTTGGGAGTGTGTGTGTGTCACATAATAAGCCTGTGGAGTGCGTCAAAAAATCAACTGCTAAACAATGAACAGAAACTCGCCCTCTCGACCATCACCCCTCAAAGCCTGTATCCTGTATTCTGTATCCTGTTTTCTCTGTATTCTACATTTGGTATTTTTGTATTTTTGTTTTGTTTTATTTTGCTGGCGTCGGCTGGCGGAAAGTTTTAAAATAAACTTGCGTCATAAAAATTTCAAAAGTTTCTCCCAAAGCGACTCAAAAAAACAAAAAAAAGGAAAACACCAAGGAGCCAAAGGAATTTGCGTTAATCTAAGGCTAACATGGAACGAAATGAGACGAAACGAACCGGAATGGAACGGAAACAGGAAGGGGAACAAGAACCAGAGAACGAGGAGCCACACATTTCGCAACATTTGTTTTTTATGCCAAAGTTTCGTCGCGTCCAAAGTTTTTCTAATAAATGTTGAAGCACACGAACATAATTAAGGAAACTGAGGAGAGACTCCAGCTCTCCTCGCTCCTGGACGAGCCCAAGTCCTGGCTGTCGACACATTCCTGCGAATCCTTTTCCGCATTTCCCCAAATATTTGCCTCAAAGCCGTTAATGGATCTCAAAAGTTTGTTGAGTATTCGAGGGGAGTTTGGGGATATGGTTTCTCAAGGTGCCTGTATCCTTGGCTATCCTTATACGATCCTGGAATGGAATACTTTTATCGATTTGTAGATCTATTCCCCGCAGTAATAGATCGAAATCTATAACTCTACATTTTTTTTCGATTTTTCTTTTCAAATTTTCCCACGGGACCACTTCAAGCCCCTTCATAGCGCCCCCTAGCGATGTCTGTATCTTTATGCAATTCTTATCCGATCTTTCATCTGAATACCTTTATCGATTTTTATATCGATTTCCCATCGATTTTTATCAAAACTTAGCACTCTACATTTTTTTTAGATTTTTGTTTTATATTTTTCCATGCACTCCTTTGAAAAATATGGAGATGGTAAGGAAAGGAGTATATGGCTCCTAGAAATGTCTATAACTTTGCTAATTCTTATTCGATCTTTGCTCTAAGTATCGTAATCGATTGGTATATCGATTTTCCATCGATTTCTATTAAAACTTAGCCATCTTAATATTTTTTAGATTTTTTTTCGAATTTTCTTCTACGGAAGTGGCTAAGAGCGATATTTTCTAAGAGATCAAAGATATATGGCTCCTAGAAATGTCTATATCTCTTACAATTCGCATTCGATCCTTGAGAGGTATACATTAATCGATTTGTAGATCAATTTTCTGCCATTTCGATTAAAAACCTTTAACATTTTTATTCAAATGATAATAAATGGAACCCCTTGAAAAAGCTTCCAAAATTTTGAAAGAAATTTGAAAACCTTCCAATTCTTAAAAAAAGCTTTCTTGAAAAAAAAAAACCATTAAAAAAAAGTTTAAAATGACGCGTCAGCCTGCGTATTTTGCACAATTTTTTAATGGCCTTAGCCGGCTGCTGTTTTTTATTGTCGTTATGGAAATTTCAACTCGTTTTCGTTTTATGATCCGATTTGAAGGTCATAAAGCCAACTGAAGCAGTAATATTTTTGTATTTTTTTTTTCTCTTGCCAATTTTCGGCAACAAATCCGTTAAGACCCGCTCCCTTTGCTTTGGAGCTCACCGCACCTTGGGCCCTGATTCCTCCTCGACTGCCTCCGCCTTTGTCTTGGCCGAGAGCGGCGCGAATGACGAAGAAACGCATTAAAACTGATTTATTGCTGCAGATAAGTTTGGATTTATATGCCAGAGTGGGAATGTGGAAGAAGGGGGCAGAGGCAGGGGCAGAGGCAGGGGCAGAGGCAGGGGCAGGGGCGGAGGCAGACTCCCCCCAACTCCAATATATATAGAGATGTACTATGTATTAGCGCCCACACCAGGGGCAACCTTTGGCATCTTATTCCCGGCTTCACTCAATTTTCTTGGCCTTAATCTGTTTGGCTTTCGCCCCCGCAGTAGGAGGGGGGAAGGGGGGGCCGCCGGCTCATTTAATTAAGATTTAACATTTAATTACGATTTAAAAGATTACAATGTCAAATTCCAGCTATCATCTAGCCTTTTCCGAGAAGCCAAAGGCGTGGCCAGAAGGGGTTCCACAAATAGCTACCCCCCCCCCCCACCCGTTTGGCATTATCCTGCACACGCCATTGTCCTGTGGCCAATCCCCCATCCGTTTATTGGCAATCTGCGTCACTCTTTCAGTGTCAGCTACTTTTTGTGAAAGCGCTTCTCGATACGCGACCACAGAAAGGAGAAAAGGATGTGATTACCCTGGGGGAGGGACTGGCAAGGACTCGGAGAACGGGATGTATTGCATATAATTTTGTATTAGCCAGGGAGGATGTCCTTGCAATTTCCCTGCTATTTTTCTCGCTAATTATGCAAGCAATGGGCGTAGCAGATTCAATGATGCTATCGCATTATCGTTATCGTTATCGTTATCGGGCCGAGTATAATAGAGAGATGCGTGTGAGTGTCCTGAGGCGACGTGAGGCGAATCACAAAGGCTGCTCTCAAGGACCTTGACATTTTCCCAATAAATTCAATAATTTTCGCTGAGAAATTCATGTTTTGTTTACTTTGCGCCTCCAAAGGACTTTGCAAACTTGATTATAATTATGAAATTTCCTTTTAATCGGCTGCGCTGATAAATATTAAATATCGTTTTCCCCGAAAACTTTTCCAGTCTTTTGTAAACATAGCTCGGCTCCTTCCGCTTCCTTCCACTCCTTCTCCTTCTCCTTCTCCCATATTTTTCAACTTTTGTGGGCGTTGGGGTGGTCTGGTCTGGTCTGGAGTCCTTGTTTCAACGTCATTGTCTCGCTTAGCGATATTAAGAGCTTTTGTTGGGTCCGCTAGTTTCAAGGAGTCGGTCTTGTCTAACACCTCACTTTGCCACGCCCCCTCGTGCGGCAAGTGTGTGGGCGTTAATATTCATTACAATGTCAAACGCAATATCTGGGGACAAACGCAAAGACATGTTCTGAGGCACTGAAAGAAATGGTCTTGGGCATGTCTCAACATGTTGTATTTTTTGCGAATGCCCATCTCTAGCTTGTTTCCGCTCTCTCATTCCACATTCCACTCCAACATGAGCTTTGTTGGCTTTGCTTTCGGCCATTGTACTTCATTTTACTTTATTTCTTCCCCTGCTCTCTCCACGGCCTATCCCCGAGTTTTTATTATTTATAATCCCACTCGAGAGCGACACTTTTCTACGAGTGTGCTTAGAGTTTAGCCCCCGGATCTCCCTCCCCAGCCAACACTCGCGTACAAGCTTTTATGTCCCCCAGCAATCAGTTTATATTTTGTATATGGTTTATTAACAATTTGCCAAACAAAAAAAATGGAAATAAAACAAAACAACAAAGTTTATGGGCCGCCATTCCAACCGCCAGGACCACCCACAGAACAGGGCTAAAATCTTTTTATTGCATTTTATTGTTAAAGACGCTTTTTGCTTTATGTTTGGCATTAAATCCAGGCACCAGAGGGCGCCACAGTACATTCCACAAAAAAAAAAGAAAATGGCGGAAAACAGAGGAAGTAAAGAATTAAAATACATATCCTGGATGGCCTCAAAATTGCATAAATTATCTCATCATGGCATTGATTCGGGGTCGGGGTCGGGGTCTGTAAACAAAACTCAATTAATAAACATGCTGGTGCTGGTAGTTGTGTACTTAGTTGCCACAAATTAGCAAAACCATTGAAATACAAACGATAATTGATATACATATTTGCAATCATCATCCTTTTTCATCCTGCTATCCTTCTTCCAAAACAATCATTCAATATCGAACTACCGACAGTCGACTAATCATCTTAACTGTAATTATAGATGAAGCGATACATTTTGCGTTGCCATTCGTCATAATTAAGTCATAAGTTATACTCCCTAATTAGCCGGCAATCAAACATCACTTCAGCCCGACAATCGATTGCATTGAGGATGTATTTTGGCTTTTAGGCTATAAATTCCGTAGATCCTGGCCAACAACTGAAAAGGGGTTCCTTTAATGGCCTGGCATTTTATTTTCGTCCTTAATTGCCCTTTATCCGTAAATTGTGGCAATTAAAGCCGATAGCCTTCATGACCAATCATGACCATTCATGATGCACATTGCATTCTGACTCTCTCCTTCGGCCTTTCACGAAATTGACCCAATGAGCAGTCACTGTAATCGATTATCATCTGGGATGGTGTTTCCCGGATAATGAGGGACTGGAAGTTATCGATTTTCGATTTGCTGGCTTGCGTGTGTGTCCATGTGTGCGCCTCTCTCGCTCACATGTGTGCGGGCGGCAGTCATTCAAATGCCGGGCAACAAATGTCGTTATATTGTGTACACACAAAGGCATGGAGGATATCAAGGAGAAGGCGGGAGAAAGCGGGTGAAAGCAGGGTGAACTTGGCAGTATGATTAGGCGGGGCGCAGAGGCAAGTGAAAGAACAAATGTCAAAGAGCAACCGACGCCTGCTTGATTGTACCAAAAAAAAAAAAAAGAAGAGAAAAAAAAAGGCAAAAATGAAAATGAAAACAGAATGAAGAAGAGTCCGGACAGTAGACAAAAGGGCAAAAGGAAAGCGGGAACAAGGGAGTGAGAGTGAAAGGGCAATGCGCTCAGCCGCCTGTTGAATGTCAAAAATAACGGTGTTCGGTGCTGCCTCCTTCGCTCGAAATGACAATGGAAGCCATAAGACCGTCCCTGTGTGAGTGAGTGAGAGTGGGAAAGTGGGCGAGTGAGTGGGTGAGAATGAGCTCAACGGAGTGTCGGCATTTTCTTCGCACAGACACATATGCAGGGCAGTGGGTGAGAGTGAAAACATTCCATTAGACAGTCGCCTGCCTGTGTAATGCAATTTGCTAGGCTCATTAACCGTTTCTATTGCTCTCTTTTGGATGCCCTATTGCCCGTCCTCCTCTAACGATGTACTCTCTACAAGGAATGATCCTTAATATTAAAAAATAAAATATTTATTTATAATATTTAATAATAAACTATATTTTTTGAAGCCCCTTAATAATAAACTTTTGTATATTCAAGCCCCTTGCCAACTAATTGACTTTCAATGGAGGCTGCTCTCTCCCCTGTCTCTTTTCGGGGCTTTTGATGTAAGGACATGTGTGTACATTAACCCGCCCACTCCCCCACTCCGGAGGCCAAAAAGTTCGCTTTGATTATGGGCACACCACCGCCAAAAAGCCTCCCAAGCAGAATGTCTTTATTCAAAAAACCAAACTACATGACAACAACGAATAACGGCAGGAACGATGACAACGACAACGCCAGCAAATCCTCTAAGCCGCAATATTTGCTGTGGATGCCAGTGGGCGGCAATAGTAGCATCATCAAAATGAGAAATGAAAAAAAAGAGGACGAAAGTAAAGGATTCGACTAGCTAGCTACCAGCTAGTATAAAGCTAAAAAATAATTAAAACTAAAAATCATACTAAGCCCACACTGCGTATACGTAATATATTACTCATACGCACTGTTGCCCTTGTCAGCCTTCTTTTAGACTCCCACCAGGACCTGCTTTAAAGTCCTTTTTAAAGTCATCTTCTGGCTCTGCTCTGCGTAGTCTAATACACCTCTCAATTTTCACTTAGGATGCTGTTTCGGAGGGAAAAAGGGATACTTTCTCGAAGCACACACACACACACATGTACTAGAAAGCATGGCGAAAGGCGGGAAAGCAAAGTAAGAACAACACGGCGAGAAACAGTGGCCCGCGGGGAGGGAGAGAGCGAACAAAGCAACAACTAAAATTGAAAGGCAGACAAATAAAAAGCGACGAGAGGGAACAAGATGAACACACGCTCTCAATAGAGGGAGAAGGGGACAGGGAGAGCGGGCTGAGGGCTGAGGGCTGCGGGAAAGCGGGAGAGTGGAAGAAAGCGGCAGAAAGAGATGCTGTGTTGGTAACTACAATAAACAAAAACAACAACACCAATAAGAGGAACATGATAAAGGCACAAAAATCAATTTCTGTGTCAATTTTTTTTTTTGTTTGTCTGCCCTTTTCGGGTCCCCTTTCTCTCGCATTTTTATTTTGGGCACAACGTGTAAAGTAAGACGAGGGATAAAAAAGAGTGCGTGTGGTTTGGGGTGCCAAAAAAAAACACCCTCCCTCCCCCCCAAAAAAAACTGAGGGGGGAGGAAAGCCCAACAAAAAGAGGAGCAAAAAAAAAAAATACAGGACGACAGCTGCCCACCGAGAACCGCACCAAATACCGCTCATATTTCAAAGAAGTTTTCGGGAATGTCCTTGGATTTTTCGGCGCCTCTTCGAAACGGGAACTGAGAACCGGGAATTCCGGGCAAGGGAAAACTGCGTAGCAACCCGACTCGCAACCCACAAAAAAAAACACAATTAAATGCAGTCGGCGCATAAATCTTCCACACCAACTAAGTCGGCTGGCTGTGAATTTCCATTGTCATCAATGAACTGACAGGAATTTAAAGGAACTACCAAAGCCAGTGACGAAAATGGAGGGACATCATGGGGATTTTCGTCCCTGAAAGGGGGGATTTGCTTAGAGAAGTCACATTATGTGTTAAAGCATAAATTAACGCACTTTTTAGGCATAAGACATGTTGATTTCTAACTATATACAGTCATTCAATGCTTTAGTGACGAAAATGAAGGGATATTCAGACGACTTTCGTCAACAAAGTTTATTAGAGAGTTTATTAAGTTTTCCTGGTTAAATAATTACACTTTTTAAGCATACAACTTGAGGATTTCCAACTAAATTTATTATCTGATTTAAAAAGAGATTATAAAGTTTACCAGTGACGAAAATGGAGGGTTTTTCGAGAAATTTTCGTCACTGTAAGAGAAGCAGTTGATTAGAGAAGACATTTTAAGTATAACAGAGTAAATTGTCACACTTTCTAGGAAAAAACATGTGGATTTTAAACTGAAGAGTGATTATGAAATTCCCCAGTGACGAAAGAAAATGCTATCAATAGGATTTTCGTCACTGAAACAGTGAGCATTGTTTATAAAAACCATATTTAGTATTACAGGATACATTTTCACACTTTTTAGGCCTAAAACTTGACCATTTTGAACTTATTTTGTATCTGATATGAGAGTAGGTTGAAGACTTTCGTCACTGAAGTTTAGAGAAGTTTGTTTATAAAAAGCATAATACGAATTACAGAATAAATTAGAATACTTTTCAGGCAACTACAGGATTTCAAGCTATTTATAGTAGCTGATATACCTTAGAGATGAAAATGGATGGATTGTCTTGGGAGATTTTCGTCACTGGAAGAGAGAAAGTCGTTCCCAATAGTCTTATTCAGATTTGCAGTGCAAATTATCGCACATTTGAGGCATAAAACTTGAGGATTTGAAACAAAATGTAGTATTATAATCCCAACCTGTCCGAATTTCCGCCTCCAAACCGAAAGCAGGCCATAAAATTCCTGGAGATTAGAGACTGGAAGAACATGCGAATGGCCCGCCTCCAGGTAAACTGCAAGAATGTAAAATTTGCAAGCGGAGGAGAATGTGGGCGCCGCAGCACGACAGTGGAGGCGTGGCACATGTGGCCAAAATATTGCTGACAAGTTGAAAAGCGTCGGAAAATTTACGAACGAAATACTTTCGCTTTGTGTGTGCTGTTGGGCGATATATTTTATAGTTTGATTTTGTAGTCGTGCTGCAGTATAGTAGTTTCTCGTTTCTCGTTTCTGGGTTTAATATTTATGGCATTGTTTACCATTTGCATTGAAAAAGGCAAATGACAAGTCGGCCCATCTGCTGTTGCCACGCCTCCTCATCTCTGATAGGGGGCTTCTATTATTTATATTATTTTTATTAGACTTTTTCTGCTTTGATATCGGGATGCCCTTTAGCCTCCCGCCCCTCTCTAGGCCTAGTGCGATTTCCCGGGCTTTTCCTGGTGCAGTCTCTGGCGAGGGTAAATTTATGCCGACATCGCTAATATTTATAGACACCTTCACCTGTCTGCCCGAAAGTCACTTACGAAATTAAATTTCTTTCTGCTCTCTCTCTCTCACTCTCCCTCTCTCTCTGTTCTTGTCTCCCCTCTCTATCATTTGATTGCAGATAGAAAAATAAACAAAAAATTTCTGTTTTCTGTTCGAATTGTCAACATTCTCAGTAAAATTGTGCAATTGCTCTTTCCCACTCTCCAAGTGGAGACTGGAAGTGTGGTTTTGGGGGGAAATGGCACTCGCATAACGGTTATTTGAATGGCATCCATTACAGTTAGAGGGAGGGGGAGGGAGGATGCCATTCACATTTATTTCCTTATTTTAAAGACGAATTTCCCTCCTGCTTGTTACTTTCACTTAATTTCCCATCACTTTGCAAACTTTATATTTTCTTTTCTTTTTTTTTTTTAATAGAATGTCCTTCTGCAACCCACGACGTGTCCTTTGGCACATTAATAAGTAATAATGCTATACCATCCATATCATTATCCCCCGACCCTGGGAGCTCATTTATTATTTATTCTATTTTATTGTCCAACATATGAAATTTTCGGGGAATTTCTGGCAAGTCCTTATTTATCCTTGTTTTGTAAAAAAGCTTAAAACACCCAAGGAACTTCCACAGAAATGTATTATTCAATTAATTGAGTGCCGTCGTCGTGCCGTCGGCAAGTGAGCTTGGAAGAACTTTTGCAATTAAATTAAATCTGAATGGCAGGATCTATGGACTTTCTCCCCCCGACTTGTTTGTCCTCTAATGACACCTCATTTAATAAATCATAAAAAATAGCATTGAATAGCTTCCAATATATTTTTTTTTTAACTTCAATTGACAATCCTGAAAATAATTAAATCCCAATCCGAGGCCTCATTCCATTTTATTTTTTATGAAAATATTTGCCATGTCACCAACTTGCAAATAATATAAATATATTTTTTTTTAAAACAAAAAAAATAAATAAATCGGAGCGAAGGACAATGTCCTGGCGATTAATGCAATGTTAGTGCTGATGTGTGTGGTTGTGGGTGTTGAACAATTTTATGCACTCGCTGCTGGAATTTTCCTTCATTGCTTTTCCGCCCATTTTTTGTAGTTTTTGTTTTTTAGCCTGTATTGTGGCTTTGTGTTTGTTTGTCTTTGTTGTTGGTGCAGCGCACGGCTTCATTAATTATTTATTTATTTGGCTACTCACCCGCAGTCGTTGTTGATTTGTTTCTTTTTTTTTTGTGTTCTGTGGGTCTTGGTTTCTTTTTATTTTTTTGATAGTTTGGATCGTTTGTGCCACAAATCAATCAAACAGTTGACTCGAATATTTTTCGACTTGTTTACGGATCTGTATACATTTAAGTATTTTTTTTTTTTTTCACTTCCTTTTTCGCTCCGTGTATGTTCGTTTTTCTAACAGAGTTTTTCTTCTTTTTTTCTACTTCATCTGTGATTCAGGAAAATGTTTTTATGATTTTTCCAACTGGCATTGGTGTTTTGTTAAAATTGATTTAATGATTTATGGAAAAGGTCTCCCTCCCTCACTCTCTCCCTCTCTCCCTCTCTCTCTCTCTCTCTATCTGGGATGTATAAAATCTATAAAAATAATTACAATTAAGACACCATCGAAAGGTGGATAATATTTACGAAAGTGATTTACACGCAAATTACAAGCTCTAAGAATAATGAAAGCGATTTCCATTCATTTTCCATTCAATGCCCACCATCCGATGCATTTTTCAAACGAAAAACGTTTTTGTTTATGCCATAAAACCGATGAGAAACTGGCCCAAAACGGCTAAACAAAATGGCCCATGAATGGGCGGGCCACCTCCACCTCCTCCTCCTCCTCCATCTCTCTTTAAACAAATTATGAAAATCAACAAATAATATTTATTGATTTCCACAAACCAGAAAAAATCTCTAGAAAAGCCTCCAATTAAGCCAGACTTTGTGCTTTCTTCTCATTGGCTTTAATGCAGCAATTTTCATAAACATTTCCAACTCTTGCCACACTTGCCACACTTGCCACGCTTGCCATTCCCAGACAACATTTCAAATCGCAATTCTCACCGCAGCTGCGACCCAAGCGGCGTATGTGTAATATTTCTAATGCCCGAAAAGGCTTCAATCCCCCAACGTTGCTGTTGCTGTTGCAGTTGCAGTTAAAATTCTCCAACCATGCCACCACACTCACGTATTTCGGGGGCGCCACATGGCGTATGAGCAACATTTTTATAATTATGCGACGGCAGCTGCAAGTTAAACACGCCAAATGCAATTAAGTGCTTCAAACTGTGTTTTCTTTTTCCTCACTTTTTTTTTTCTGCCTCACAGAGAACCAGCACCCCCCCTTTGTGCCACCACCCTCCACCCCTGCAGGCATCTTCTGTCGTTTTTCGTTTTTTCGGCATTGTTTTGTTTTTTTTTTAATTAAAAATTGAAACTAAAGCGCCCAAGCAGCTTAAATATTTAACAAGAATATATGCTATAGAGTAGGGTTATGGGGAGTCCTGGCGGGCAGGACCGGGCAGAGACAATTAGAAATGCTTTTGAATGGAGGGCCTGGGAGGGGAGAGAGAGAGAGCATTGCTTTTTATGGGAATGCCATTGCATACTTTCGGGCGCTTCTACTTCTGCCAGGGTGTGAGGAGAGTCCTCTACTTCCTCTTAATTTTTAGAATTTTCTGCCAATTCCTTTGGCGGCTTAAAGCCAACTTGGGCATCTTATTTATGTCCTTTGAGGTCTAGGTCTTCTAGATATTCGAGTTTTTCATTTTTTTAAACCTAAAAATTTCTATTAAAAATTAAGATTTAAAAACTAAGCTATTTAAGAAAAGGACCTAACTCCAAACATTTGAAAACTAAACACTTTCTTCTAAATGGTTTAATTTTCAAAGCAAACACCAGAAGGATTCAGCCAGATCCTGCCACATCCTGCCAGGTCCTGCCTTTAAGCCGATTCGGTCACTAAATAGGCTTACAGCTTCCCCACGATTTCTAAATAATTTCCAAACTCTTCTAAATCTTTTTATCCTTTTTTTTTAAGGATAATTTTCATCAATTAAATTCTTGATTTATTTTTTATTATTCATTAATTTTTCTTAATTAGTTTTTGTTCTTGGCACTTGAAAAAAAAAAGTTTTTAAAAAATCCAAACACTTGCCAATGTTTTGAATTTTTTTCACCGAAAAAAAAATATTTACTCACTTAGGGAATTGTTTTTATTTTTTTTAATAATTTCTATTAATTTTTTGTAATAAATTTTTTTTTATTTAAATCTGATTTAAAGATTTTTAATTTTGGATAAAATGTTTTTGTTGACTTTACGGACGCGCTTTTTGGAGAAGAACACGAAAGACAAGAAAATTTCCCCAGAAACGATGTTCGCCTTGTGGGCTTTTCCCTATTTTCCTCGCTGGTGGAAAACACGTCGCAACGTCGGCAAAGCTGAACGAGAACTGAAATCAGAATCGACGGCGTTGCAGCACCAGCGAGTGCTTTTCCGAGAGGCACCCCCAAGTGGCAAGTCGTGGGGAGGGGGGCGGACGGATCCGGATTCGGTTTTCGTTTCTCGGTTTTCGGTTTCGCTTGCCCCCCGACTGGTGGGCCCGATTATCGCATGCGATATTCCCTCGCCATCGCCATCACGCAGAGAGCGTGAATTTCCCCACACGGCCGCACACAATTTCCCTATCTGTGACGCAGCGAACGAAAGCGAATCTGAGGCAGTTCGGCATCTGGGCCGCCTCGGACTTTTTTTCTGTCCGCCTTCTCGGCCTTCTCGGCTCTTTTTCTTGGCCAGAATTGTGGGCCTACCTGTTGCTTAGCAACTCAGCCGAGCCGAGGGACTCGATTGGGGATTGGGGTAGGGCTGGGCTGGCATGTGGATGTGGCCACCGCGGGAGACCCCTTCTCCCCTCCCCCCTACCCAGCAGCATGGGGAACATTTTTAAAAAGTTCACAGTTTTCGCGCGGCAACAGCTGTTATAAATTTAGGAAGCAATAAATCCCCAGAAGCAGTAAATATTATTGGGGAAAATACCAAACTATGGGCTATAATGGGATAAGGGGTGTATTGGTAATAAATACTTGGTATGGGAAGGCGCGGCAGTATAATAGGAGAGGCAGTGCCTTAGTTCCCCAAATATTTCAGCCACCTTGGCCCCGAAAAGTAGGCAACAGCAAGTTACTTCACAACTAATTCCCCAACAAAATATCCCTTTCCTGAACAAAAAAATATTAATAATGGTATGGCATTCCGCCATCTTTTCCCAACAAATTAGGCTACAGGAAAAACTCTTTTAAAAAAAATTCCCAGTAAAATTCCTTTTTTTAACAAAATTATTAAAATTATTTCAAAACCTATAGCTAGAGGGGAAATGGTATGTAGTGGTAGTAAAAGGAATATAAACTGTTTCCGCCGTCTTGTCCCAACAAAGTAGGCTATGGGAAATTTTAAAACTAATTGCTCAAATAAATATCCCCTTTTTTTAACAAAAGACACAAAAATATTAAACTATTAGACTGCAATAGGGTATGCTATGTGTTGGCAATACACTGAAAACCTTGACAAGTATTTCCGCCATCTTGTCCCAACAGAGTAGGCTACAGGAAATTCTTTTAAAACTTATTCCCCGAAAAATATCCTTAAGGATAAGCTAAGGACTACAATACGGTATAATATGTATTGGCAATAAATTAAAAACTGGACAAGTATTTCCGCCATCTTATCCCTAAAAGTAGGCTACAGATAAATCTTGTCACAACTTATTCCCAAAAAATATCCCTTTTCTCATACTTAAGTATACAGAAAGCTTGACAATTAATTCCTCCATCTTATTCCTAAAAAGTAGGCCAAAAGTAAGCAGAAATCGAAATTCCTTCAAAATGAATTCCCTAAAAATATCCCACTTTCCAAATATATCAAAATATATAAAATTTAAGGCTTATAATGTGTTATGGTATACATTTGCAATAAAATGAAATGCTTATATCAAGAAAAACAACCATATTTCCCCCACAAAGTAGGCCATTGAAAATTCCTTCAACTAATTCCCCAAAAAATCCCTTTCTCATAAAGAATTTTTTACCAAAATATATATTTCAATGGTACGTCAGTTTCAATGTGCTGCTCAATGGTACATTCATAGTGTAAGTCATGGATGACGGTTTGTCGAGTACTTCTAACCTCTAGGTAGTATTTCATGCCTCAGATAGATAATCCTTGGAGTCGATACTATTGTGTGCTTGCCTCAGATATCGTGTTGCAGATGTCCCATCGTCTCCAGGCATCTCGCCTCCATTGACTCGTCCCCACATGGATCTCATACACAGTCTCAATCATTCATTCATGGACAAGTCCAGGTTCAGTCATAGGCCGCTCCATGTATAGTCCGGGACGTCGAAAGCGTCATAATTGAAATGGATCGAAGGACATCTTTTCATAATATATAATAAAATACGTTGTTGCGAAGGGAACGTGTGGGATATACAAATTTAGAAAATATATTTTATAAAAATATATATTTTGTGTCGTGCTCGGCGTCAGATGTTCTGTGTAGTTGAACAACGAATGAGCTAGAGAGCTGCAAACTCCTGGGATATAGACTTCAAGGCCTACTATTTTAAGGAAATCTTAAACCCTATCCCTTTCACAGAGCTCTTGGATGGAAAACTATTTAAGTAGTGGCCTTTAAGCCGGACTGCTTTGATCCAATACCCATCGGGGAGACAGCCTTTCCGGCCAATCGGTGCACTGCGCCAACATATGGCTCCTTCGACTGTCAAAATATCGGAATGGCATTTGGCAAACTCGCATGTAAATGAGCTACCGATGATAGCTGGAGGACGGGGAAACGAATCAATTGCAGTCGGTAATTCGGAGAGCAGCTGGGGGAATTATAAACCATTCCAGGATGTTGTCCCCAAGTCGAATCAATTAAATGCCAAGTCATTGGCCGAAGGGGAGCTTAGCTGCCGGAATGAGAAGCGGAGAGAAGGGCGCTTGTGTTTCTGACAGTTTTTTTTTTTGGGGAATTTAAAGTAAAATTTAGATATTTATTGATTTTTAGGACCATGGAGCCATGGAGCCATCGAGCCATCATGCCATCAGCTTTTTGAAAACAACAAGGACTTGCTTTTAAAGATTCGAGCAATGATACCGAGGAATAACATATCTCTGTGCAATATCCTGCAGACTTTGTTCGCCTTTTGTTTTTTTGTGGCTTGGTTTTTGTTTTTTTTCCAGCCACTGTTTGCATTTGGCAGCATTACCAGCCCAGTAAGAGTAAGAATGGCAAATGCCACTCAACACTCAACAGCCAACATGCCAAATACAAACACGGCGCCGAAAAACAAGAACCTGGTGCTAGAAATCGAACAGAAGAGGTTCGGGCGGTGGGGGAGAGTGTAAACAGGAAACGTGATATTTGACAGATGAGTGTAGATATTTAGATACCAACATAAATAGTACTTATGCCCTGGGAAACCACCCCGTGTAGACATATTCGTTTAGCCTCCCAGGCCTCCCATTTTATCCAGCCTGTGTCTCTGGTGTCTTATTGATTTTCTGCTATAGCTTTCACTTGCCGCAATTTCAAGTGCCACACACAGATACACAGATACACAGATACTCAGATACTCAGATACAAGACACATTTGGAGAGATACAAGAGATGATGCGAAAAGATAATGCCTTTTATTGTTGCACCTTGCTATCCCTGAACTATCGCATACTTTTTGGGGGGCCAACAGATATCTGAGGGATTTAAGCCTCTGAGAGTAATTTAATGAAAGTAAAGACCCGTAAATCGCTAAAAACAATGGGAAATTATTTCAAAATCAATTGTTAGACTCGCGCTGGAACTGGAACAATAAATTCAGAACGCCATACAGATCAATCTGGATGCGTAAACAGCGATTATTTGCGAGTATCCATTTATCTCCCAGTCAATGGCGCCGCTTCCACTTAATGACTGACAGATTCGCATTCGCATTCAAAAATTTCCCATTCCGAACAATGGGGGGAGAAAAGGTAAAGTAATACTATATGATGGCTATATAGCCGTGTATGTGGACCAAAAATAGGTAAAGAAAATATATAATATGGAAATGAGTTGGCATTCCACTCACAGTCATAATAGTCGTATCGATCCGCTTCGCTGGGATTATTGCTGCCCATGATTTTGCCAAAAACTGTGTGGGGGGAAGAAAAAAAAAGGCAAGATTTAAGGGAGACAGCTAAAGGGTTAACAACAACAACAACAGTGACAACAACATCAATAAAACGAGAGCAAAATCGCAGCAATTCAATTAAAATCGCTGACACAGAGTCAGAGTGATGGCCAAGTAATGGCGGAGCAGGAGAAGGCAGGAGGGCGGGTGGGGCATTGGAGTGGAACGGACGGAGATTGAGGAAAATGAAAATAGACGCTAAAAGGATGGAATGGAAATGCAGTTCCCGTACAACATAAATACACTTTTTTTTCGGCTGGTTAAGGAAAAAGGCTTTTTTAAAAAAAAAAAAAAAACAAAAAGGATAACATGGCAAACCGAATAAAGTCAAATGGAGCATCCTTACTAACCAAGTAAGCACGGAAGGTGAGAACTCATCCGGAATAACAGTCAGCCAGCTAAAAAGTGCTACTAGCTATCACTTTCGTGTAGAAAAGCAAGCGGATTTCCCGCTTTTCCTATCTCTTGTTGGTAGGAGTTTGCATTTATTGTGGAGTTCCACAGATAAGCAGGGATTACTGCGATAAGGCTCACGATTATCGATTTCAAAGGTTTCAGATACAACTATCATCAAACTATCATCAAGCAATGCATCCATCAAGTAATCTATCATACATAAGCTATCACACGATACGATCATAGCAAACTGTCATGCACACCATCATCTTAGCTATTATGCAAACTATCGTGTAGACTATCAAAGATACTATCATGCAGGCTTACTATCATGCAAACTAGTATGGAAACTATCATGCAGACTTATCATACAAGTTACAAGTAAGTTATCATACAAACTATCATGTAAACTTTCATGCAGACTATCAAACAGACTATCAAACATACTATCATCCATACTATCATGCTTACTGTTATGCAAGTACCATGCAACTTGTCATAAAACCATACAACAATACACTATCATGCAAGTTATTCATCAGACTATCATGCAAACTTAAAAGCAAACTATCATACAAACACTCACGCAAGCTATCATTCAGACTATCATGCAAACTATCATGCAGAATACTATCCATATTATCATACAGACTATCATGCAAATTATCAAGCAGTCTATCAAGCAAACTATCATGCAAACAATCATACAAACTATCATGCAAAACACCATACAAACTATCAAGCAGACCATCATCCTAACCATTATGTATGACCTTGGATGAAGTATACTAGCATGCAGACTATCATGCTAACTATCAAGCCAACCATCATACATTATCATATAACACTACCATTCAGACTATCATGCAAACTATCACACATTATCATACAACATTATCATACAAACTATCATTCAAGCTATCATGCAAAATATGATGCAGACTATCTTGCAAACTATCAAGCCAACAATCATACATTTTCATACAACACTACCATGCAAGTTATCATTCAGACCATCATGCAAACTATCACACATTATCATACAAACTATCATGCAAAATATGATGCAGACTATCATGCAAGTTATTATCATTCAAACCATCATACAATTATGCAAACCTTTCATTCAAATCTCTACTCACATTTCACAAAGGTCCTGCGAACGCGCAGAAAACAGGATCGCGAGCGAGAGAGCTGGGCCAGATCCTCCGGATGGGAGCCGTTCGGGATGCAGATGATCGGGGCCAGGGGGGCGATCAGGCAGCGGCTATGACTCCGGCTGCGAGTGCGGCTGCGACGGCGTCGCTCCAGCAGCGGTATTGCCACAAAATTGGAGGCAGGCTGGAGGTGTAGCTGTTGCTGCGGCTGTTGTTGCTGCAACTGAGCCACTTGCTGTTGCACCTCCGAAGCACCTGTTTCGGTTTCTGTTTCTGCCTCGCCAACAACAACACTAAGCGTGTGATTATTGTTGTTGTTACTATTATTGTTGTTGTTGTTGTTATTAGTCTCAGTGTTAATAATAGTAATGACGTTGACAGTGAGCTCCCCCGACGTCGCTGCGAAAGGGAATCAAACGAAAAAAATGAGTAAAGTGGGAAATCATGGAAAAGGACATTCGACAGCAAGCGGTGAGCATAAAAGTGGTTATCCTTGGTCCTAGGTCCTTGCTCCTTGCTTGTAGAAATACAAAATCCTAATACACTAAGAGAAAATAGAGTTTTTTGTAGCCAATTCCTTAAAAGTCCTTGCTGTTTCCTTCAAAATAGATTTGTTGTGTCTGTGAGTGCGGGAGTGTGTGTGTGTGTGTGGGTGACAAATCTGTGATTTTCTGTCTCTTCTTTTTTCGCACATCATCTCGTAAATCATTTTGATGTTCTGGTTTTGTGCGGATTGCGAGAGGAAATGTCTCCGCCACCCCCTAGCCCCGTCCTCCAAGATGGCTGTCGTGTAACTGTCAATGGAATTGAATTTCCATCTTCCACTTCCATGGATGGCAATCAGAGTGCTGGAAAATGCCAAACATAATGCAATTTGCACAGCTTGTGCCCCAGCCAGTGTTGGAGAAAGAGGTTGAAAGCGAATTCTCATAAATGAGTGAAAAAAAGAAACACGATGACGAATTGCATTTCCTAAGCGGTAGTACGAGAAAATATTTATTCAAAAAGCATACAAAAGCATAAAGGATGCTTATAGAAGAAGTCCTTTAATCACTAGAAAGCATTTGTTGGAATCAAGTGTTGGAAAACATACAAAGAAGGGAGTAGAACTTAGAAACATGTTAAGGAATTGGATTTCTTAGACGTAAGAGCTCTACAAGGACATATTTGATACAAAAACAAGCAAACAAGCCTTTGAATTAGTCCCTCAAACATTTAGAAGCATCTTCCACCCAATCAAGTGTTGGAAAGTTAACAAAAGAAGTCCCTATAAATAGATTTCCTAAACTTAGAGGCACTAACCGGATATATTGATACAAAAAGCATACAAAAACCCCTAACCTAGTCCCTAAAAGACTCTAAAAAGCATTTGTTAGCTAATCAAGTGTTGGAAAACACACAAAGAAGGGAGTAGAACCCAGAACTAGAAGTGAAAATTCTTCTAAATGAGTTAAAACATGTTAATGGATGGGATTTCTTAGACGTAATAGCTCTACAAGAACATATTTGACAGAAAAGCCTTTAAACTAGTCCCTAAAACATTTAGAAGCATTTTCCACCCCATCAAGTGTTGGAAAGTTAAGAAAAAAAGGACCCAAAACCAAAAATAATACTTAAAATCAATGAAAGAGGCAATAACCAAACATTTTTATACGAAAACTATACAAAAACCCCTAACCCAGTCCCTAAAATACCCCAAAAAGCATTTGTTGGCTAATCAAGTGTTGGAAAACACACAAAGAAACAAAGGGAAACAAGAACGAACAAGAACAAATCGGAATTCTTGTAGTTATCATTCGAAACAAGTTGCCGCAAATGCAATTCCTTTGATTTATGGCCGTTGCCAGCCGCTTAGAAAGTTTTCAGTTGCAGAAGTGATCAGGATTCCAGGGGGAGAGACTCAAGGAAGGACTCAAGGACAACAAGTGTGTGAATAATGCCTTAAAGTACTTGTTGCAAAGTAACTTTAATGAGGAATTGATTTAAAGGCTTAGGGAAATGATTGGAATCCCTTAGAAATCCCCAAAAGCCCAAGCCCCTGCCCTAACTGCTGGCTAATTTCTGGCTTCCGGCCAACTGCAGTCTCATCTTGGGGTCAGAATGCGGTTTGGTTGTCGTTTGGGCGTGTTTATTTGTTGCATATTTTGTATAATGCCCCCGAAAGTGCCAACAAATGTCGCACAATGGCCATGCAACAGGCGGCGACTAGAGACTATCAGAGGAGTGATGGCATTTAGCTTTCAATTAATGACGATTTGGAATAATTATTATTGCGATTATGATGGCGGGGTGGGCTGTAAATTCTCGCCTCATTAAAAGCTTGACAGAAGGCGATAAACCACTAATAGTTGTCATTCCCATAAAAATCTTGGACCACATAGAGACTATACATATATCTTTCTAAACCTAAAACCTAAAACCTAAAACCTAAACCTCAACCCTCAAAAACATTTTCCACACATTTTCCAAACAATTATTATTGTTTTTCTTATAATTTAGTTTGCAAAAACAAGTCATTTTATAGGAAAACATAGCCCAGAGGCAAAAACAATCTTTACAGAAGCTCATAAAATCGCATACTAGAAGCCAGAGCCAAAATATTTATATTAATGATATGGATGCTTGTAGAGCCCAGACCACCCCAGACCACCCCGATCTCCCACTGCCATGTAAGACTGTGGCGGAATATCCGAATATGTTTATGACGGAGAAACGGGACGCAATCTAAACAAAGTCGAGTCGGGCCAGGCCAGTATGCAATGGAAACATATTCCAGACATTGTTTAGACCTCTGGTCTCTGGCTTCTCTCCCAGCCGTCTGGCAATTGCAGTTTGATGGCCAACAACTAATGCCAATCCCGATCCGAAGGTCGAGAGATAGATTCTGGCCGCGATTTATGCCCTTGTGGGTCATCCATCTCCCGATAATTACATCAAAAGTACTAGATATCTGAGGTACTAGAAGAGAGGGCTAGACCTCTCGCAGTATTACTTTTCTGCCAAATATTTACTCTGAAAAAATGTTCAAAACTGACAGTTAGATGAACGCATTTCACCCAAAAATCAGATCCAACAATAAACAAAAATAAACACAAGATGTGCGAATTGCTTTCCCCAGAAAATGCTTTCCCGATTTCCGTTTTTTCTTCTTCCGGAAGACTCCAGCTGTCTTCCGGAGAATCATGACTCATCTTGAGAAAGAAAACCTCCACTAAGCCCCACCTCCACCCCATTTTTTTCCCAAAAAACACATGTCTTCTCGCCCATTAATGGGCGGAAAAGCTCCTCCAAGGTGTTGGCGATCATATAAAAAACTGAAACAGAATTATATTTATTTTCTTAGTTATGATAATCGCACGATTTAGCTGCGATTATGTTTAGTCTTTGGGGGCCATGTGATTTTCGCTTCGAAAGCCATTTCCAAATGGCCGCCCGCCGTGGGGGGTCGAGCTTGTGGGTCGCTTTTGATGTCGGCAGGTGGCAATGCCAATTTCAACAAATATTTCCATAAAAAGTAAGTGGAATAGAGGCTGATGGGATGATGAAAACTATTACAGCCATGAATGAGCTCTGAGGAAATTGAAAAATAAATAAAATGAATATTTGTGGACTTACACAGCTCGACAACCTCCGAAGGCGCCTCCATTTCCACGGCGTTCACAACCTCCGGCATCTCTGTTGGTTTTCTTTTCTTATTTTTTTTATTTTTTTTTTGTTTATAGAAACTCCCTATTGCAGGGCTCTCCTTTTACGGCCTGGCCAATACTGCATCGAAAAATGGCTAAAATTAGTTTGGCCCAAAAAAAACCAAAACAAATCCAAAAAGGCCAAAACAGTCAAAAAATAATTGAAAAAAAAATAAAAGAAAACTAAGCAAAAAAAATTACACTCGAAGCACAAGCCAAAAGCTATCCGTCAACAATGTAATGCACTTTTCTTTGTTTTTCCGTTCAACTTTTCACTTTTCCGACACAGTTTCTTGCAGAATTTACAAAAATAATTAAGAAAAAATAATAATAATTTTGGAAGAAACCTTCTTCCTGCGAGACTCGATCCCCGGGACTCGATCACGTCCGATTGCGTTGACGGCTGTCCGGTTAATGTATTCTTTTACTTTCCATTTCGTGCTTTGGCTTTTCTTTCAGTGCCTCCCAAACTGCGCACTCTCGCCTTTTGGAATTTTTCGAGTGGGCGGGGGGAGGGCAATGCAGGCAGATGGGGAGAAGCCAAGAGAGCCGATCAGCTGAGCGAGTTTGGGGATCAGTCGGCTCTTTTCGTTTCTCTTCGATTGCTGTTTTAATTGGAAAATGAGAGCAAGAGAGAGAGAAAGAGAGCTAGGAGGACAACTCCTGGAATATCTAAAACTGGAAAAAGAAGACTCTCTTTTAGAGTTTAGAGAGGAGTATCTTTAAAAGCGTTTTTCCTAACTTTATCTTTAAAAAGTATCTTTTCCCTCTAATTCAACCCCTAAAAATTCAATTTCTCAAAAATGACATTCCATTCGCAGTTGCCAGTGACAGTTCAGTGACAACGTCAGCGCTAAATGGGAAAACTGCAAGCTATGAGATAAACAGATGTGCATCGTTCTGTATCTGACAGATGCAGAGGGCGAGAGAGGGAGTGGGAGTGAGAGCGACGCATCTCAGGTGCTTCAGTCGATCGCCAGCTGTTTGTGGGGGATTTTGGGGAGCAATTGCAGGCCTCGAGGACTCCCCCGAGCTAATGGCATTCCACGCCGTTGGCTCCGATTCATAAATATAGTTCTGATGTCCGATTCCCACTTACACGGCCGCAGTCCCCTGCCACCGCACATAATAGCCGCATTAATTATTATGATTGGCAATTAAGTTTAACGCCGGTGGGCGTGTCGGCCGCCGCCCACCACCACTACTGCCTTTGGGCGCCGCAATGGAGGCGGCAGGGATTCAATAATTTCCTTAAATACATTAGTGGCTTTTGATATTTAAAAATGTGAGGCACTACGAGGCCAGTGCGGTCGCGGTCCGCATCACAAAAATCAGGGCATCCCAGTCCAAAACAAAAAAAAAAAAATATCAAATAAACAAGCCGAATGGATTTTTGAATCAAATCGAATCGAAAAGTTTTGCGGCTTGTCTTTGACGCCACAACAACAACAAAAATAAAAATAAAAACAAAATATAAAACAATCCTGCAAAAATATGTTCAAGTCGATATAAACTAATTGAAAAAATTGTTTCTTTTGGCAGCGTCACTATTATGAATATACCCTGTTTTTTAATAGGGAATATTAGTTTTAAAAAAAAGGTTATAAAAATAAAAAATTTTTTAGTTATTTTCATTGTAAAAAATAAATAATAAAAGTTAAAAAATAAATAGTTAACAAATTACATAGGTGACGAAAGCAGGCCTTAAAAAGCTGACCAACTTTCGTTACTCTCTCAGCATACACCTTCCAAGGAGACAGCAAATATCACTCATTACAACAGTTACAGTTACAGCCAGATCAAGTGCAAAGTCAAAGGTAAGAGAGGGAGAGAGAGCCCACCTCCCTACCGGCAGAAACAGTGCCAAAAACAAAAGTGACAACCAGATGGAGCGAAAAGGTACAGTTAGACAACAACAACAAAGTGCATTGGGAGCTAAGGATGCTGTTGTCCTTGTTGTTGTAGCGGAAGAGGAAAAAAATGATTGCTCTTAGAGGGCAAGCGTCTATGGGAGCCTCGAAATAAACAAAAACAAATGATAATGGGAGGCTGGAAAGTGCAATTTCCAGGGTATTTTACAGTCGCTTCCATCTTCGAAAGACCCACAAAATGCAGGCAAAATAAATTACCATAATTTCTCACTATCAGGCGCAATAAAATGTTTTTCGTTTTCTATAAAAACACAAAGCAAACACCAATCGAACTGGAAAATAGACAAAAAGCAAACGAATGGCAGGGAGAGCCTGGCATTTTTTTTTCATTCTACTCACCCGTACAACAAAAACAATAAAGAGGAATTAATATAATTTATTAATATTACGAACGAACGAAAAAGAGTTTATGTTTGAAGAGTTATTTCATAAAAAGTACTTTCACTTTCTTTCGCGTTGCTTTCTAGCCACCGATCGCCGGAGAACTGAACGAAGCGCCTTTAATCATTTTCGCGTTCGGGGCCAGAATTATGGGCAAAGTTTATTGAAAAACACTTAGCCGGCGAGTGCAGCAACAACAAAACAATGCGGGGAAGAAGCAAAACACTGATTTATTTCACTTTGCATTACACTTTCGTTTGTACTTTTTGGTTTTTTGTTATTTTTTCCTTTTTTAGAACCGCACGCGTCCGCGGATAAAAACAAAATGCAGGGCAGAGCGAGATGCTTCCAAGCGCAAGAACAAGACGACAAAGAAGAAGCAGCATCCAGGCTGGAAACAAAAAAGAGCAAGAAGCAGACGATGATGGCGGAGAAGATGGCGATGATGGGTGAATGGGGGGGAGGGATAGGGTAGGGTATGGGATTGCCAATAGGATCCAAAAAAGCAGCCAAAGATAAACAAAAGTTATGAGTTGGAAATAAACCAAAAATTTTGATGTTTCCCCAAAAGTGCGCGTGCCTAGTTTTTCTACAATTCGTTTTAGTTTTTTTGTCTTGTAGTTTTGATTACGTTTCCTTATGGAAATGGTTTTCTTTTTTTAATCTTTCCAGTTTATTTTTAAATGGAATGCGAAATATTTAGAGAAAGAGAAAAAAAATTGAAAGAGAGACTTTATTAGTTTCAAGAAACATTAAGAGAGAGAGTTTTAAAGAGTTTGGAGAAAATGAAATATTTCCTTTATTTTTTATAAACAATAATAAAAATTCCACTCAAGTCTTATTAAAAAAAAAAAATCCCATCTCTCATCACTTTTTCGAACAAAAATTAGCCCCACTTTTCAGCAAAATCTCTCATTTTTCGGTTTTCGGTCATAAATATGATTATTTTCTGTTGAAAAACATTTATGGAAATACATAAAACATCTGGACGGAGAGCCAAAACCAATCCAAGCCATTAATTAACTATAAATGAACCACTAAGCGAAACTAGCTGGACGGGAGAAAGTACGTGCCTTTCAATTTCCCATTAACGAGATCATCAAATTCGATTATTTTCGAATCGCCTTTTTTTCGCCATCATGAGGAACAGCTGGTCTGATATTTAAATCAGAAAATCAGCAGCAGCAGCAGTTCCGTTTATACTTCATTAGCATGCCGGGCACGTGTCCTGGAAAATGTCCTTTCGTGTCTCCATTGTTTTGGCTTCATCAGTGACGGTGTATCCTTGCCAAAAGTCTTTTCTACTTCATAGATTTTAGCAGTTTCTTAATTTATTATTATTATTTTTTGATTTATTTAATTGTGTTTAAATATCCTGAATATTATCCTTATTTCCTTAGAATATGCAAAAGCTTAGCTCTTTCTTAGGTTAGGAATGCGATAACGGTACTGAGAGCAACGCCATTTTGTCAAAATCCTCCAAAGTTGCCATTTCCCGCAGCCATTTTGTAAGTGTTGCTGTTTCTGTCACGATAAGAGATGGCTTGAGCTGCGCATATTTCATGTGTCCTGGCGCCCCCCGCCCCTGCCACCGCCCCCTTCGGATTTGAATATTTAAATAAACTGTTTCACGAAATGTTGAATGCCACTCCTGATGTTGTCTTCTCACAAATTCCTCCTGTCACTCGCACTGCGGCTGTTTAATTGTCATTTCGTGTGCAGAAACCCAAATGACAAATAAACGCAAATTTCCCCCCAACCGATTGATGTGCGAGAGTGTTTGCGTAAGCGAGATGGCAACAGTGGGGATTACGTAACTTAGATCCTAGTATCCTAGTTGTATAGGATATGCAACTATATAGACTATATAGTTTATAAGTTGGTTAGGTTTTATGCATTTTTTTTAATAATTCCAAAAATAATATTAAACTATAGAGATAACTGCATATAAATAATTTTATATTCAAAAATATAATATTAATTATTTATAGTATTCCTAATATCATAATATTATACTATACTACTACTCATACTATACTAAATATTAATTCAAAGTGTTTAATAGTTAGAGGAACTTTGTATCCCACACTGCGTATAAGTGATTTCATATGTTCGATTATTATTTTAGTTTATATTTTCATAAACTATCTAGGGTACATACATAATCTTAATCTTCTAGTATCCTAAGCCTCTCTAACCATTCTTCTGTATTTACTTTTTTTACTAATAATAATTATATTTCTAATAAATACTAATAATCCTTATAATAATTGCTAATAAGTACTAGTATTATTACTAGTATCCCCAAGTTATTTAAAATATAAAACATATTTCAGATACACTTCATTATCTCAATCTGATAGATATGTTTATTTTATAATCTTTATCCTGTGGACGGTAGTCCACGAGGTGACGAACTCTAGCCTCTAGCCGAGGAGACTCTATATATACTGAATATATACTGAAGTAGCTTTGTTTTAGTTTTAATTTCTTAAATACAAGTCATACTTGTTAAAAAAATATTCATTTAAGAAATTTAATTCATTTTGACATGGTGTTTCTCTGCGATTTTCATATTCGTAATGCGCACTCCTATTATTTTGATAACAACTGTAGAGCCGTACCAACCGTTTGAATTTTAATAGATTAAAAATATAATATAATAATATGAGGTGTAGTTATGTATATATGAGGTGTACTATTCCATTACTTTGATATCTACAAGGTTAAAATATCGAAATATCTAAAAATAAAGAGTGTTTCTTGAAGAAAAGGGTTTCTTATTCGATCCATAGAAGAAATTTGGTAAACCACACTGCAGATATTATTATTATTTGTTTTTCTTTCTTTATTTTATTTATAATCTATCTATCTAAAGATAATAAGTAAATTCTAAGGCGAAGGAGATGACAGAAAAGGGGGGATATTTAAAAGGAAATGTTTACTACCACTCCTTGGGTGGCCTGTTTTATTATTATTATTGTTATTATTATTATTATTATTATTGATATTATTATTTTTATTATAATTATTATTCTTAATCTTATTATTATTATTATTATTATTGTTATTATTATAATTGATATTATTATTTTTATTATAATTATTATTCTTAATCTTATTATTATTATTATTTCAGATATTAAAGATGCACTTATAACCAGTCTGTTGAATTTAAAAATTTAATAAAAATATTATAATGAAACCCCTATATCATAATAACTAAATGGTTTAAAAGGAGTTGAGTTTGTTGAAGAAGAACCATTACCACTCTTTTCTATTAATTCTATTAACAAATCGGAAGCCACTCTCCTAACCAGATCCCTTGTAGCCAGCCCCCACTGTCGCCCCACTCTGCATATGTAATGACAACCTTGAACCGCCAACTGAGTTTCGGAGGCTGCCAATTCGATTTGGCCAGTGAGTGGTGTTCCCGGCCACAATTGCAATCGCCGCTGGAGCGTATCATTGTTAACTTGGCCAAATTATATTGGCCCATCTATGCCAGCGTGTGTGTGTGGCAGGGTGTGTGTTTAAATTGCTGCCTCAATTTCACCGCCGGCCTTTGCGAAATGAAATTCGCAAACGATGCAAACGAAAATGAAATATTCGCTGAAACTCACTCGACTATGCTCCACTGGATCGATCAGAGAGAGAGAGGGGGGGAAAAAAGGACATCCATGACAGGACATCAAATTCGGACTAAACTAGGCATTTGCAGCCTGCCTTTGGGCGCCTTTTTTAATGAAATATTTAGCCACCAAAGAGGGAATTAATTGAATTTCAAATCAGAAATATTCTCCATCAGATCATCCATTTTATTTCATAAAAAAATACAGAAAATCTAGTCACTATATGAACTTGGTAGAGAGGATACCCCTTTTCAATAATCTCTGCCAGAAGTGCTCCACAAAAAATCCCAGAGAGGCCAACAGATTCCCGCCAATCACCACATAGAAGGCCAATTGCAGGTCTCGGATGGTGAGGACTCTGAGGAGATCCGAATCCGAGTCCCCGCCCATGAAGGAAAAGCCCATCTTGATGTCCACCCGGGCCTTGGCATCCTGTATCCACTTCACAATGAGTCCCGAGTTCAGGAGTCGCAGGAGGAGAGCATTAATGGCATCCTCCCAGGGCGAGTCCCGCGGCATTACATAAGAAATGGTGTAGTATTTGGGGCACTCTGGGACGACCCAAATCTTCCGGAGGAGCATAAAGTGTGAGGACTCCAGGTTGAGGGAGGTGTAGCGGGAGACCCCAGCCTTTCCACCATACCTGGCCACGTCGTTGATCACGTCCGCATAGAGATTCCTGTTCCAGGACAGCTTCTTATTCAAACTCGCGAAGAGCGGGGACGTCTCGCTGAAGAACAGGTCATCCGCCATGGAGGTGTACTTGTAGACGACCTTCAGCCCGCTGTCGTCCAGCTCCTGCATCGTGTTGATGTCCTTGTAGTACAGCGGATGGATGTAGACAGTGGCCAGGCTGGACTCGAAAATGGCCCCGAAGATGACACTAACCAGGCACAAGGACCCGATGAACATCCTCTCAGCATAGCTGGCCGGCAGGTGGGACAAGTTAACCCTCACCCACACCACCCAAGTGTCCACCACGATGGCCAGTGCCTGGCGGAGCAGGTGCTGGTTGCTTCTGTCCCGGATCCGGAGCTTCAAGTTGATTATCCGCAGGATCAGCCAGATCAGGGCACACCCAAAGGCGCTGAGGATGAAGCCCAGCCAGATGTCGTAGCCCACGGCGAAGATGGGCAGGATGGACTGGGGAATGCGACTGGCTTTCGGGACATAGATGCACAGCTCATCGTCGTAGACTGCCACCGTGAAGTCCATGTACTGCTGCACCAGGTAGTCCTTGACGAAGAATCCCGTCAGGCAGATGTCCAGGCCATCATTAACGATGGATCCAATGGCGCCATTATAGCTTCCATTGGCGCTGCGTTCCCTGAAAAATGAAGCTCTTATAGAATAGTGTATGTCCTGGAACAAGGACGAAAACGCACCCAAAATAATTCTTATCCGGCTGCTGCAGTAGCATCGTAAAGTTGAGACGCTCCTGGAGCATTTGGGCCACCAGGAAGTCCACTCCCGAAACCCTCACCAAGAGACCCGTTTCCGGGTCCATTTCCGGCCTGGTGTAGACGGATCTGAACATCTGGATGCGCAAAGGATACCCCTGCATGTCGTGGAAGAGCAACTTGTTCAAGGGCTCCCCGCCACGATAGCGAATCAGTTGGCCAAAAGAGGCGCCACGGCGGTGGAACGGATCATAAACCCAAATGGTGTCCCTGGCCAGGACGAAGCGATTGTAGATCTTGTGCAGCATCCACAGCTTGCGGCAGCTGTCCTCCAGCAGGTCCTGTTCGCTGAGAGTCAAGTCCCGGGCCTGGTCCTCGAGGATGTAGAAGAACATGGCCGCCTTCTCGGTGGGAGCAGCTGCTCCCCGATTGCTCAGGATCAGGTCTAGGCTCACAACCAAGCCATGATTATCCCTGCCGAAGGGGTCCTCCAGCCAGTCCTCATCCTCCTCGTAGGTCTGCACTTCCAGCGACAGATTGGAGCGGTGCAGGAACCACTGGACGTAAGGATTAGCCTCGTCCTGGTGCTGTCTATTCCCTCGAAGCCAGAGACTCAGTCGCGGCAGGTCCTGTGTGGGCGCCGCCAGGACCTCGTCCATTTGGGTCACGTTCAGCTGGCCCAGGGCGTCCTTGGCGCAGCCCAGGACCAGGAACCACAGGACAGGCCAAGCCGACACTGCCATTCGGGCGGATATTGTAAACAGGAATGACTCCCAAAGTGGCCAGGAAGTCCAATCCCAGCTACTCCCCATCCGAGGTCGCAAATCGGAATTCTGACACCTGCAATTTGTTTATTTGTTCGCCGGCAATTATAGACTCGTTATGTCAGCTGCTGAGGGTCCTGCAGCTCCCAAGCAAACATCATTATAATAGAGGGGTCCTTTGGTGGAGGTTTCAGGGTTTCAGGGAGTTCCTATGCCTTCTTAAGGACTTCTTAAATGGCTTACTCCTTACTTGTACTTGCCTGAACTTGATTTAAGAAATAAATTCTTTTTCTATTATCCTTTTTTTATCATTGGAGAAGTCCTTGCTATATCCTTTCACCTCCACTGATTGCGGAAAGGAAACGCGTTTCAGCTAGATTTTCCACGGGTCATGGGTCACTGATATGTTCCTCTTAAGGAGCAGTGGAAAAAGGACATTATTTGTTCTTAAAACTTAACCTCAAAAAAATGACTAGTACCGGGTATCTATAGTCTCAGTTTTCAGATTGCAGAAGACTTCCCCTTTCTCTGCTTCCTTCCCGCCAACTTCCACTGCCAAGAGTCCTTTGGAAAGCCATCAATAAACTCTCGTCCTGTGCGTGTGCTTGTGGCTTTCAAACTGAAAAATAAATTAGAAAATTGGAAAAGCAATTCATGGCATTGGCAACGTGTACTGAATAGTGGAAGGACAATGTTTACCCTCTCCCCCACTTCGTCTTTATGCCAGGTGCTTCTCGCAGATAAAAAGCTTTTCATCCAGGACTCTATTTAATGGCCTGTGTTTGTTTTTTTTTTTCTGAGAACCCGCCCAATATTAGTTCCTCATTTCCTGGCCAATGTGCCGATTCATTCGCTCCTTTTAATCCCATATATTCTATGGAAAATAGCCATTATCCTTATACTTTATTCGAGGACCTCGTCTTCTATTATTTTGCGAGAAAGTCCTCCAAACTGCATTCGTCGCAAGCCCAGACCAGGCAGGACTTTTATGGTCCGGCGATAAAATCAAATTGAACTTCTTTGCCGGCACTTTTCACAAGGATAAAAAAAGGATAAAGCAAGGACGAGGAGAGGAAAGTCGGGTGCAGCGTTTCACTCATTTATTATTATGACGAGGCCGTTGTGTGCACTTGAATGAGGCTGCTTTCCGGGGCAGGATCCTGGCCCCGAACCAGGATATGCCGGCTGATGTGCGTGTGCAGGCCAGGTGGAAAATGCGGAAAAATCAAGAGGAGAAGTGGGGGGCAGCAGCAGGATAACAGAACAGCGAAAAGGCGATGGAATCATTTGTAACCCGGCACGTGGAAATGAAATTTTTGAACGAACATCAGCTTGGAATTCGATTGGCCATTTTGGCGAAATGCATTTTATACTTTCCGCTTTACATTCCTTTTATTCCCGGCCATTTTTCCTAACTGCTTCTTAAATAAATTCTTAGGGTAGTAGAGACTAGTTTACTACCTGTATCTTTACAAGTCATTTAAGATATTCCGTTTCAAAATCGGATAAAAACTGGCAAAGATATAGACATTGCTGGGTGCTGAATATTTTAACATACTTTTATGGAAACCCCAGAAGTTTGTAGGGAAACAATTTTGAAAAAATATCAAGTGCTAGGTTTTGATGGGAAATAGATCTATAAATCGATTAAGGTATTCCGATCAAGAATCGGATAAGAATTAACCAATATATAGACATTATTGCTGCTATATATTCTCTTCCTTACCATCCCCATACTTTGTTAAGAAGGGCCTCCCATTGGAAAACTTCCAAAAAATGTCTAAAAAAATTTTGAGTTCTAGATTTTGATGAAGGATGATGGGGAAATGATCTACAAATCGATTAAGGTATACCACTTCAGGATCTGATGGGTATCGTGAAATATATAGACATTGCTAGGAGCCATAAAGCCATTTCTATATCATATGCAGATTTTTTAAGGGGTCTCCATGAGAGAAATTTAAAAAAAAAATTCTTAAAAATCTCGAGAGCTATGTTTTGATGCAGTTTTCTGGGTTATACATCGATTTAGGTATTCCGCTGACAGATCGGATGAGAATCAACAAAGATATAGACATCGATAGGTGCACTGTTTTCATATCCGAACTAGCCTAAGAGTTTTGAAGGGGTCCGTAGAAAATTAAAAAATAAATAAATAAAAAATTCTCGAGTGCTAAGTTTTGATAGAGAATTATTTGAAATATATCTACAAATCTATTAAGATTTATCTTTCAAGGATCGGATGAGAATTGGCCAAAATATAGAGTTCGATAGGAGACTATATGCTGACTTATCACTCACTGCCTGACTTTTGTGGCTAGTTTTGAAGAGAAAAATTTAAAAAGTTGGAAAAATATTTAATAAATTTTCAAGGGCTAAGTTTTGATGGGAAATTTTTTTAAATTTATCTACCAATCGATTAAGATTTATCTTTCAAGGATCGCATGAGAATTCTCCAATATATAGACATATATAGGAGCCATATCCTGACTTTTGTGACTAATTTTGAAGGGAAAAATTGAAAAAATATTTTTAAAACAATTTCAAAGTGCTAAGTTTTGATGGGGAATTGCTTGAAGAATCTTTTAATCCTTTCCGCTCAAGGATCAATGGAATAATTGTAGAGGTATAGGCCAAGCAAGGATGCTATTTCAGGACCCTCTTTCTGGCATTTCCAAAGAGCTCCTGCTGGCTGGATTTTAGTCCGAGTTTAATGAATAAAAGAGTTTGGCGTCCACCACGAATACCCCATTTCGTACCCTCTCGTACCGCATTTAGCCACAATCTTACCCCTCTTAAGGCCATTATTTCCGTTGCATTTGCTGCGTTTGGCAACGAAAATTGTTGGCCAAAAAGGATGAGGGGGGGAGGGGGCGAGAAAGGAAGGACAAGTGCTGGGAATCGAGGGAAGCAAAGTGCAATCATGTTGGATCAAATGAACTGAACTTAACCAAGTCGAAATGGATGGAGGCAGTGGCCCAATTTCCAAGGGATTACCTTCAACGGAACCACACAGGATTTCGCGCTAAGGGCCGCAAGGATATATGGCTCGTCCTGCAAAGCAGGCCACATGGCTTGTGCGGAATAAGAACCCAAGGAGGTCGTAAGCTTAACATGGTTTATTTCAAATAATACAGTTAATAATACATTAAATATAGTCAACAAGAAAAAAAAGATATAGTTTAGGTCTAGGTAGGTCCAAGGACCTCTTCGATTGGGTGCCTTTGGAAGGACGCGTCACTGCTGCATGGCCGCTGCATGGTCCAGGCCGTGGCTCCGGCGCATCTGCTCGAGGACGGAGCGGGGCAGTCCTCGCTCCACCAACTGCCTCTCCGCCTGGGCGATCACACTCCGCATCGTGTCCAGCATCTCGGCGCTCTTCTGGAGCTGTCCGCTGACGAACTTGTGCCGGAACCGGAGGCGGGCCTTCTTTATCTTGTTGTTGTAGCGGGATTTGCGGCAGGACTCGGCTCTCTGGCGCTGGGCATCCTTGCTGTCGGCGGAGGAGCGGGCAACACCGCCGCGATGGCCGCTGGACGTGGTGGGCGCCGGCTGGGATGAGTGCGCCGGTGTCGGGGGTGCTCTTCGCTCCACAACGATGGGATTCTCGAGTATCATTTGGTCCACGTATCGCTGCTCCTCGTCGGCGTAGTGCATCTTCAGGTGGTGCAGTTGCTGGGCCACCATCTCCTCGATCTGCTCCGGCTTGGAGCTGCCAGTCGTCGGCTGCTCGGGATAAGGGGCGTATACGTGTCCCATCGGGGCGTAGCTCAGTTTCGGCAGATACAAGTGATGGCTTCGTTCCATATTTGCTCTTCTTGGGTTTACGGTGATCTGCTCTCGTCGGAATCTCAGGGCGTACTGATGTCCCTACCTTTAGAATCGCCCACTTATATACCGCATCTTGGGCCCAGGACCTGCCCAGGTATCATTGGTCATGAATGATCGCATCTTGGGCCAGCCCCTTTTTGGGTTTTATGATCTTGTTTGTGTCCAGGATTGTGGGTTGCCACCTACCTGTCTACCTCTTTTCGGGACGGGGTTTCGGGGTATGTTGGTCAGCCAATCCCAGAGATGTAAACAAGGGGATTAGAGGGGATTCTCTGGGACCTACCTGGCCTATTAATTGGCTACCAAAGGGGAAGTGGCGGGATAAGCTACCTAAAACGGATGATTAGGGATTTACTTTTCAGCTTCTGGTTTAGGGCTATCATTCCGAGTGTTTCTGTTATGAATTTAAATAAAAAGTACCAGGTATCACATATCACAGGTCACGTTCTCCCTTATATCCCTCTCTAGCCTTGGCAGAGCCTGGGAAATAATAGAGCTGCCACACATCACCCCCTGGGAGATAAGGCAGGTCACTACCTGATAGTATATCTGGTATCTGGTACAGTCGGGAACTCCCCGCCCTAGATAGCTACGCTTGTTGTGGACTCTGGAAAGGGGTGGCTGGGATTAAGGGGTAATCCCCATAGCCAGTGGAATCATTAATTTAACAGCCACCTCTCCTAGTAATCCTTTCAGGCAACATCAAGAACAAAACAATCCATGTCCCATTTTTCAGAATCATTTTTTATTAAATATATATTCAATTCGCATCGTTTTTTAAGGACCTCCATAAAGATCCTTGACAAAGTTTCTCATTTCTTGGAGTCTTGAATTTTTTCACGTAATTTTGAATGACTTGTGACTTTCTTATGTGATTATTTTACTGCAACTTGTCTTCCTGTGGGATTCGAAAGGATAAGACAAGAAAAAAGGATATTATGACACTAACCGTTCTATTGAAAGATCTTGTCTAGGAACTGGAAGCACCGCTTATAGCCCTCCTCTGATAGCAGCTCCAGAGATCTATCTTCGAATAGGTGATCCCCGCCTGACATGGAAATGTCCCGAATGGGACACAGCAGGAACTCCTGGCGTTTGATAAAGGGATGGGACTTACGACTGCCCCCTTGCAAAGTGGTCGGGTTGGATGCGGAGCAGCTGGAGCAGATCAGTTTCTGTTCGGCCTCCTGCAGCGTCTCCGGATCCACATGAAAGACCACTCTTCGACTGTTGTCGACGCGTCGATGATGCTGCGCTTCCCGCATCCGGCGCAGACGATAGCGACTCTCGAAGTGGCGCAGCTCAGTGACCCGGCGGCGACAGAAATCTGGCGAGACACTGCCCACGCTTCGCTCCTCTAGCGCCCACGACACCTCCCGCCAGGCCTGGCTTGTGGCGGCGCTGTCCAGGAACTTGCCGTGCTTGATATTCCACAGGCACTCGTGACTGGCGTACAGCTCAATGAGTACGGAATTAAATCCATGACTGAGAGTACGGGTCCGCGATTGAAGGCCCCGGTCCGACGACAAGGCATTCGCATCCAAGTACAGGGCCGGGGAGAACTTGAAGGACGAATCGTCCGAAGATGGGCTGCTGCAAGGCGACGAGTACACGGAGGGCGAGTTCTCGCCCTCAAAGACGAAAGAGGACTTCTCGCTCAAGTCCAGTGACGGCACGGAGAACTCACTGTACTCGTCATGCGTCGAGGGATACGAATCACTGCTCCTGTCCGGCGACGATGAACTCGAGTCCTTATACTCACTGCCCGATGACTCGCTATACGCATCCGAGGAGGACTCTAGTGGATCCCGCGCTAAAAATGGAGACAGAGTGGCAAACATTTTGCAAATTCTTATATTTTATTTTTTGTCAAAGTTTTGAGTTTGAGAAATATATCTCGTATATCACATATGTAAAGAATGACAATGAGTTTTGAAACTAATATTCTTTTTTTTCAAAAAATCAATTGTCAAAAAAATCAAAAAAAGACAGATTTTGAAATCAACTTACGATCGAACTCCCGGTAACGATACTCCACATAATAAACAAAATCAAAAAAGACATCGGAACAACTATCACAATTTTTCAAGTCTTCAGAATCATTAGAACCTTTTAAATTTTTACAATACTGAGAATCACTGGAATCTTGAAAACCATAAGAAGCTTTTGAATCATCCCAATCCTTATCCGATTCATTAGAAACTTTGAAATCATACGAATCTTTCGAATCATTAGAAACTTTATAATCATTGGAATCTCTTAAATCATCTGAATCATAAGAATCTTTAGACTCATCTGAATGATTTGAATCGTCCGAATCCGAGGCATCCGAATACTCAGTCGCTACCTCATCGGTATCAGCTCTGGACGTCCATGCCCCCATAGATGTAATGGATTAATATTCCTATCCTTTGAGGGATGTCGTGTCACTGGTTAAATGGGTATGGGTGAGATGTCAACTCCTGGGTGTAGAGTGTGTCGGCTTCTATGGGGGATGTGATGTGAACTCTGGTTATCAACTTGGTGTCCACATCCGTTTTTCGATCAGGCCTCTAGTGTCGTACCTATAAACTTTTAATACAAAAATTTTATCTATATTCTTTGATGCTTTAGAAAGTATTTGTTCTATGAGAATAAAAAAGGTCTAGAAGTATATTCAACTGGCTCCTAAAATCTAATTTTGAAAACAATCGAACTTTGCATATAAAAGGATAATTAAGGACGCCATATGTCGGACATCAATTCGCGTCGAACAACATAAATTTGGAAAATAACTTTTCGCAATAATTGACACGAGAATTGAGTAGTTTTAGTGTCCGAAAGCAGTTTTAATTCCAAATATCTCATTTAGCCAAATGAGGGTAAAAGCTGTCAGCGCCAGATGGACAATAATTTTCTATTTTTCCCCCCATTTTCCATGTGAACACAATAAAATCGACGACTATTCTATTTTTGGGGGCGGGGAGGGGGAAAAAATGAGAAAATATGCAGACAAATATAATTAAAAAACCATTTATAATCATTTTCGCCCCAAATCCCAGTTGGCCTCCTATCCCCTAAGCGTCCTGAACGCCCAGGAGCACTTCAAGTCTGACACTGACACTCGGAGAAACGTTTGAGAGGTCCTTGTTGAAGGAACTTTTTATTTTTTAACAAAAGTTACCTATAAAGTCCTTTAATTTCCTTTCAAATTCTATTAATTTTTTCCCCCTATCCATTTTTAAACAATAACATCCTTTTTTTTTTAGTGAAATTCGAGTAGAATGAAATAAATGAAAATGAGAAGCGGGTGGCCATAAATACGGACATGGAGGAGAATCCGCCGCATCCACATCTCCAGCGACATTGAGTTTGAATTATGTCAGCGCAGCAATAAATTCTCCAAGGCATTAAATTAAAATCTATGTATAGTAGATATCGGCTAAAGGACCAAGGCAAAGCCATTAGCAGGACATTTACACTGCCATTTCAAGGATATTTTATCTAAAATAAAGATATACGTAAAACAAATTCAATAAATTATATATTAGTTGCTAAATAAAGTGAAAGACAATCATCCCTGGCCAATACTCACTGTAGATATAGTTTGCGTGGGCGGCCCATTAGATGACCCCCTGCCAATTCAGGATTTACATTGAGTAATTTACAGCATCGACAATGGAAATCGGCATTTCGCTTTCCAGTTTGTCACTTACAGAGTCGTTTATTTCAGCGGCTTTTTTTTTGTTTTGTTTTTTGTATAAAATGTATTTACAAACTAGAGCGAAACCTGTCAGGCGACATAAAAAAAAATTGGCTTCTACAATGGAAACTACGGTGCTACATTGTGGTATTTCCTAGATTCTATGGGTTCCCTGGACAGTGGGGATTATCCGGCTTTGGCTGATTTAGCACTTAGCCGGAACACCCGCGGCACCCGCAATGAACACACTCGACGATGCGGCCCTCTTCCAGCTTGGATTTGGGCACCCGGCATATGCAGTTGGTTCCGAAGTTGGTGTCCCTGGTTTGGATGCAGCGCAGACAGCACAGATTCTCGTAACCCGATTTCTTCCACTTGGCAATCAAATTTCCATCCGCTATTTTCTCTTTCAGGCAGTAGTCGTACAGTTCCCGGCTAATGGCCTTTCTACGGTAGAACAGATCGTATATGTAGCGAGTCTTCTGGTGGTGGATCTTGAATATGGGCCAGAGGGACTCTGTTATACGTTTTCCTTCATGCGGTTCGGTTTCGGCTGGAAAAAAACGTGAATTGTAAGAAACTTCTACCGCATCTGGCACGCTTTCCTTACCTTCGCGCATTTTTTGCTCGAGCTCCTCTAGAGTGGGTTCTATGAGTTCCCAGCCATCCGGCGGTGGCTTGCGACTGCGGCGCACTTTAGGCATTTTGTTTCAATTCAATAAATTTGACGCCAAGTTAAGTATTTGTGGCTAAACTACGTTTTTAATGATTGTCAGAAAAAAACAACAGCTGACGCCAGAATTGAGTTAGGGGTGGAACTTAATCGATATGACGATAGGTCCACCACTATCGCAGCCGTTGAACTAGAGATGAAACAAGTGGCAGTTTGGTATATTACAGAAAAGTATCGATATTGCTCCGCCAGGCAGTGCTGCAAACTATCGATAGCCAAAAGCTGTTTGCACCTAAGTTGGCAGCTCTGATTGTTTTTGTTGTTTTCCTTTGCCCACAGACGCGTTTTATTGTTGCCCGAGCCCGTGATAATTTTTTATTTTCCCTTCGTTTGTTTACGCACTCTTTTTTAAGTTAATTTTTAATTACAATCGCAGAGTAAGTAGGCGATTGTCAATCGTATGAAAATCGCCAAAGATAACAACACATAAGTGTGCCATTGATTGTGTGAATTTTCGGTGCTTGCGTTTGTCTGCAAATGTTGCAAAGATGCTTAAAATGCGAGACTTTCATTCATAAGACATTAAAGAAGAGGAAATATGTGATCTGGAGGAGGGAGATGAAGACGCAGGGCGATTGGGGGACAACAACAACAAAAAGCTGCTCCAATGGCCTTCGCCTACTCACACAACAACCACATTGAAGCACACATACACAGATATGGATGTAGTACATATACCCACATAACGGACCTACGCTTTGGTTTTACTTTTCATTTTGTTTTCTTTTTTTTTTTTTTATTCATTCATTGGTATTATTTTCAGTGCTTGGTACACCAAATAACTTAAACTATTAACGCGCACACACACACACACACATCCAGGGAGCGAATTAGTGGAAGCGGGATGGGGATAATGTCCACCCCCCATTAAAGCTACCCTCCCACCGCCCACCATCCCCCCCCCCCCGCTTGCTCGTTTTCTGTGTGAAATGAGCGCAACAAATCAGTTTTGTTTTGTTTTTCTTTTATTTTTGTTTTTGTTTTTGTTGTTCGGTTTTATTTTGCACATTCCGCAGTTTTGTGTTATTGCCATTGTTCCCCCGCATTTGGTATGCACATTATGTACATCCGTATGTACGCATAAGTGCATGTATGTAGAACAGAACACCAGTCACCCACCAACCATACTAATAATCCCACGTATGAGCCATTGTTTATCTGAAAACGCCTCCCAAGACTTTCACACACTTATCGATAAGATAAAATTGAAAATAAAATTGCTCATATTTGGTTCCCAAGCCTACAATTTCTACACCAAAGGTTAATTATTTATTGTTGAACATTAGTTGAAAATGTTATACAATTTTTCCAACCAAATCCAATCAGATCTAGGCTAATCAGATCTCAATCTGATTCGAAATATTTTGCTTATATAATATCGAAGAAATATTGAGTAACTATTATCTTATCCCAAATCTTATCTGAGCACTTCACTCTCTTGTACATTTTTTCTATTTATTTATTTTTTCAAATAAAGTTTTTTGTTTACACTTATTGGGTTGACCCCCATAGTACATGCATTACAAACACCCGTTAATTGAAGCGCAAATATTTGCCGCTGTCTCTTTGCAAGACGTTAGTTTCGAGGGGGTCTGAGTGGGATGGATGGACGGACAGACGTCCTAGCAGCACCCCACCTCTCTGTCGCTCTCACCTGCGTGAGTGGGAGGGGGGGAGCTTCCAACTCAAACAAGTGTATGAGCGCGATAGACAGTGTGTGTGTTTGAGTGACTGCTAGGGCATTGGCTTTCGTAATTGCCGTCTGCCCTTGACGAAGGCCTAAAAAAAAAACCAACTACAACAAAAACATGAAACAAAAGCCGAGATTACAAGCACGACATTGTTCGTGGCAAGTATTGCCGCAAAGCGACGAGTATCTAATGAGGAAGACGAGCTGCGAATTGCGATTCTTCTCGGCCGACATCTGCCAGCCTGCTCTTGGTGGGATGCTGCCTAGTCTCCTCTCTTTTCCCCCCAGAGCTCCACTTACAGTACTCACTGGCTAGAGAAGAGCATTAGCGTTGGGCGCGTGATTACGATTACTGACGTCACAACTGTAAACAAATCGGAATAAGGTCGCCTGTGGCGATTTCAATGTAAATAGAAAACAAACACAAAAGTGCTAACTAAACCATAAACAATCACCATCCATATACTTTTTGCTACAAGCTTACACCTCGAACTATCTAGCCCCTCAATCGTTGAAATATTAATTCTCATTAATTAATTGGCGCCCACCTTTCACATTCGGCCAGTTGACAGGTTAGGCGGGATCCGTTGGAGAGGCGAAAGCCAAACAAACTGATATAAAGTGTCGCCCAGTCGGTCCTCCCATCAATAATGCAAAGCCATTTAAATGGGGGGCAGTGCATTGCGCAGTTTTGAAACTGTCGTGGGAAATGGGGAAATGGGGATTTCGAATCCGGAGACAGATTGCAGCGGAAAGCGAATTTCGAATGAATATTAAATGCGGAAATGGGCAATAATGGGATAAAAGTGCACCAGACATTATACTTTTTAGCTCCAAATCAGTGGCACTCATTCCGAATCACATAATTTCCCTAAAAACTGAATAGAACTCTCATTTAGCCAGCAGCGGCTGCACCATGGAGCCTCCAGCTGCTGGAAATCTGCTGGAGATCATGGACCTGGCCCGCACCCTGCGCCAGGAGCAGCTCTTCATCCAGCAGGAGCAGGCTGCCTTCGTCCAGCTCAACGGCGCCCTGGAAACGAATGCAGGGACCATTACCAAGGTCAGCATGAGATTCCTTAAATCCATTTATTTAATCATGATTCCTTCGGTTGCAGTTGTCCTTTGTGTGTGCCCAGCAGAGACAGATCCTGAACGAGCTGCTCCTCTCCCGGACGGATCATGATCCTCTGCAATCCTGCCGGCGAGCCAGTGCCTACGACAGTGCCCAGTTTATGGACGCCAAGCAGGTGCTGCCTTACGAGGTGAGTGCGAGTCCTAATCCCGGGGATTCATTAAGCGAATCTACCCTTCTTCCAGCACGCCTTGGCCTACGAGGATCTGTTCAACTACCTGTACAACACGCCGTACTTGCTGGCCCTGTCCCTGGCCACCGCGGATCGGTTGTCGCTGCTGTCGGCCGGCCAGCTGAATCAGATCATCAACACGATAGCCACGGGGCTGTACGGCAACGCCATCAACACCAAGGATGTGGAGCTGCTGCTCAAGTTGCTCCGCGAACTGATTGAGATCCAGTTGCTGGCCAGCGACCAGCCCAGGAGGCTGATAAGGACAAACAGCAGCTCCTTCGCCCGCCTCTACCAGCGGCTGGTGGAGAGCCTCTTCTCGGCGAGAATCTTCCTCACGGCAGCTCTGCACGCGCCCCTGATGAGTGTTCTGAGCGAGCACGAGATCTGGCTGGACCTGGATCCGCACAAGCTGATGCAGACCTTCACGGCGCGGGAGCGGGAGAAGCGTTTCGGCCAGGAGGGCGATGAGGAGTACCAGCGGAATGTGGCTAGGTTTCATGCAGAGACTCTGGGAAAACTGCACTCCCACGTCCAGGAGTTCGTCAAGAGCCTGCAACAGAGCTGGGTCCTCTTTCCCAGCTCCCTGCGATGGCTGCTCCAAACATTGAGCCAACAGCTCCGGCAGAGCTCGCGCTACGAGGAGCAGGAGACACGGCAACTGCTCACCGATCTGGTCTTCACCCACTTCATATCCCCGGCGATAGCCAGTGCGGATCTCCTGGGGATTATCGATGTGAATGTCAGTGAGAGGATGCGCCACAATCTCAACCAGATAGTGAGGCTGCTGCAGCGGCTGGCCCTGAACGACGAGGACAGCGAGCTGGTGCAGCTGATGGAGCTGCTGATGCTGGGCCAGACTGGCGAGGATGTGGTGGCCATTCTCCCCCAGCAGTCGGACTTTGAGCGCTCCCAGCTGGCCATCAATCAGAGGGAACTGTCGCAGCTGGTCGAATTCTTCCGCCTTCTGACCGCCCGCGAGGAGTTCGATGTGTCCGCCGAGGAGAGGCAGCGACTCCAGAGGATTCTCGGCCGGATACCGAAGCAACAGCAGCAGCTAACGACCCCGAGTCAGGATGCGAACGAGTCCCGCGAGAGCCCGGAGAAGGGGAAGAAGAGCAACAAGAGTCTGATGCGACTGGGCAAAGCCACCAAGAAGAAGCTGGTCAAGGGCATGAGCTTCACCAGCGGCAGCAATCACCAGCCTGTGGTCCAGCCTGCTCCGCCCGTCCCGCCGGAAGCCACCAATGGAAATGGCACCAATGGCGGGACTGCCGACCTGGAGCAGAGCTCCTCGCATAGCGGCAGCAACACCAGCCTGAGCTCCTGCGGCGCCACCATTCCACCAGCCACCGATCCCCTGGACATATCCTCCTCTTCCGTGTCCTCCACCGACCCAGTTTTGGTCTTCAGTCTCTACAATGCGGGAGCCAAGAGCAAGCTGAAGCCTCTCACCGAGGAGGAGGTGCTCAAAATGAACTGCATCGGCCAGGACGGGAGCAATCTACTACCAGCCGTGGTCACCACGGCTCCCCTGGCTCCCTCTTCCAACAACGATGACGTGAGCAGCTTGGAGGCGATGCGGAGGCCGCAGGACGATGCCTCCATCGGCAACTCGGACAACCTGGAGGCGATTAGCGAGGCGGCGCACTCGGTGGCCAGCTCGCTGGACCTGGAGGAGCAGCAGGAGCGGGATGTCCACGAGAACGAGGACAACCTGTCGGACATGGTTTCAGCCAACGTCTCCGGACGCGGCACTCCGAACATTAGCGGCCGGGACACGCCCTCGTCGCAGGTAACCGACGGCGACGGGGCTGGCGGGGATCTGGCCCATCACCATGGCGTCCATGCCCGGGCAGCCGCCAATCCCCAGATGCAGAAAATGCTGCTCTCCAAGGCCAGGTCGGACATCGAGGACAAGTTCTGCAAGTTCGAGTTGAAAAAGTTCGAAGGAGACGAGAACGTGAGCATCATCTCGGACACCTGGTCGACGGATGTCCTGGCCTCCGACTCGGAGAACACGCTGGACGCCACCGGCAGTGAACGTGGCGATCGGGATCGGAACTTTTCCACTCCGCTGATACCATCCGCCGTGGTCCTGCCCGGAGACAACAACTTTGTGGTGGAGGCCTTGGCCCGGGCCGGTGGAGTGGCTGTCCCCCAGCTGGACGCCTCGGACCAGAGGTCGGAGAGCAACTGGAGCACGGACGTCCTGGCCAGCGACTCGGAGAAGCTGGCCGAGATCGATACGGACGACAATGTCTCCATAACGGCGACGGCGCCTCTGGCTGTGGTGCTAGACGACGACGATGAGGACGAGCAGACGCCTGGCAGCAGTGGCGACAACGATCCCGACCCGGACCCGGATCGCGGCAATGTTAGCGAGCGCAGCCAGGAGGACTCGGCCTTCTTCGACGCGGTGAACTCCTACGATGATGCCCATCTGTATCAGGGCGCTTCCTCGCTGGCCAGGAGCTCGGTGCGGACCAGCTACCATGTCCTGGGCGGCGAGAGCAACTTCCAGCAGCAGTACAAGTGCAGCGGAGCGGACTCCAGTGGCCGGAAGACCACTCCCCTGATGGGAACCTCCTGCATGCGTCGCCAGACCTCCGCGGAGAGCAGCATCAGCAACCAGAGCCTCAACATGGAGGAGCCGCCGCCGCCGCTGGGCAAGCACCACCATCATCACCATCACCGGGAGCACCGGGATCATCATCGGGAGCATCACCACCACCGGGAGAGGGAGAGGGAGCGCGAGCGCGAACGATCCGCGTTGAAGAAAAAGAAGCACCAGCAGCAGGAGCACAGGGATCTGATCGACTTTAGCGACTGCAGCGAGGACAAGGAGCTGGAGCGGAACAGGGAGGCGGACCAGCCGCCGGGCTTGGTGCAGCAGCTCCTGGACATGTTCAACCAGGACGAGCAGGCAGCTGGAGGAGCTGGCAGCGCCTCGCCAAACGTGGAGCATCGTCGCATTTCCATGGAGCAGCGGTCGGCCATCGTGGA
Source organism: Drosophila monieri (assembly GCA_035047585.1). Classification (NCBI taxonomy): domain Eukaryota; kingdom Metazoa; phylum Arthropoda; class Insecta; order Diptera; family Drosophilidae; genus Drosophila; species Drosophila monieri. The sequence continues at coordinate 2,565,785 of JAWNPJ010000061.1, read as the reverse complement.
CGGCCGGAGGAATGGCATCCTGGCCGGGAGCATGCGTCACCATAGCCACCAGAGCCTCGACTACGAGAACCACGAGATCATGCTGAGGTGCATGCTGCCCAAAACGGACGACGACAAGCAGGAGATGCTGCTCTGCGCCCAAACGCGGCAGCTGCAGCTGGAGGAGAGCTCCAGATCGTCCGGCTTGGGACTGGAGACCGAAGACTCGGCCGGCCCTTGTGGCTCGAACGGAGTACTCGGAAATGGAGCTACTGCATCCGGGCTGAAACCACCCTCGAAAGCCACCGGAGCCATACCAAAGAGCATTAGTTTCGACGCCAGTGCCGACAAGGAGAAGCAGCCGTACCACCAGGATCGAGAGCGAGAGAGGGAACGCGACAGAGAGCGGGACAGGATGAGAGATCGGGAAAGGGACAGGGACAGAGACAGGGACAGGGATCGCGACAGGGACAGAGATCACCACAGCGCTGGCATTTTCAACAAACTGAAACAGGGAATCTTCAAGAACCGTCGCGGCACCAGCACGAAGGGCCATTCAACCTCGAACTCCTCCAGTTCCCAGCCAAATCCCCCCGGAGGCACAGCCTCCACTTCCCAAACCTCCGACAATCGCAGCGTCAGCTTCGATCCCAGCGCCGGATGTGTCAACATCGGCCCCCACTACTGTGATAGCAGCGAGGACATCCTGGCCAAGTACCGTCGCAAGGTGAGCAGCTCCAGCGAGGCCACCAACTCCGATTCCACGGGCAATGGCCATGGGTTGGGAGTAGTGTCCGCATCGGCAGCAGGAGCTGGAGGGGGCCCGGCCCACCTCCACAAGCACATGAACGGAGGGTAAGTGGTTGTCCTAGCACTGATTCCAGCATCACTGAGACATATCCTTTCAGGCAGCTTCCCGGCGTGGCTTTCGGTTGCGTGAAGCAGAAACTGCGGACAGTGCTCTCCCGGACGGACCTGCACAGCGGCGACTTCCGACAGACGACGAGCACCACCTCCACGATGGCCACCCCGCTGCAGATCTACCTGCAGATCCAGCTGGCGCAGTGCATCAGCCTGCAGCGCCTGCCCCAGATCTCCCACGTGGCGGAGGCGTTGCGGTGTCTGGCCCAGTTGGAGAGGCCGCAGCACGGGCAGCTGCTGGCCGAACTGCAGCTGGATCTGGAGCGCCGGCAAAGCTATCTGCAGTACCTGATGCGCCACCGGCAGCAGTTGCTCCTCCGATCGGAGCAACTGGAGCAGCTGGAGGCACGACTGCGCGTTGAGACGCGCAGCTGCCAGCGGTGCCTGCTTCAGGCCCTAGTCAGGATGTATCTGGGATGGCCGGCCCAGGAGGAGAAGCTGGAGCACTTCCAGACGGAGTTCGCCCAGCTGAGGGCCAGCGACGAGAGGGTGGAACTTACCGAGGAGTTCGTGGAGAGTCTGCTCCAGGAGCTGCGCTCCAGTGCCGATCTCCAGGACGAGTGGCAGCTCGACTCCGCCAGGGTGGCCATCGAGAGGATGCTTCTCGAGCAGATGTACGAGCAGGTGATGTTCCCCAACGAAGATGCTGACGTGTCGCGGGACGAAGTCCTCTCCGCGCACATCGGCAAGCTCCAGCGCTTCGTGCATCCAGCCCATCCGGCCCTGTGCATCGCCCAGGAATACCTGGGCGAAGCTCCCTGGACCTTTGCCCAGCAGCAGCTCTGCCACATGGCAGCCTACAAGACGCCGCGCGAGAAGCTTCAGTGCATCATCAAGTGAGTGTGGTGGACCCTCAACCTTTTAATCGTTTGGCTTGAAAACCTCCTTCTCCTCCCTCAGCTGCATCTCGAGCATCATGAGTCTGCTGCGAATGTCCAGTGGTCGTGTCCCGGCTGCAGATGACCTCCTGCCAGTGCTCATCTATGTTGTAATAATGGTGAGCCGTTCGTCCTAATCCTCTTTAGAAACAAAATATAAGAAATGGATCCTTTCAGGCCAATCCTCCGTACCTGCTGTCCACCGTGGAGTACATCAGCTGCTTCCTCGGCAAGAAGCTCGTGGGCGAGGACGAGTTCTACTGGACACTGTTCGGGTCTGTGGTGAAGTTCATCAAGACCATGGACTACCTGGACTAGCCGCCGCTATCCGCAATCGGCGATATTTGTTTAGGCTTTAGGTGGATGTATTTGTAGAATTGTTTCCTCCTCTATTTGATATTTTCTATATATATATTTATATATGTAACGTGTGTCTGATTGATATTTATATATTATGTGTATGTATAAATTTGTTAAATCCTAATCTAAGTTCAACTGCGGCAGATGAACCATAATCCAATCGAAGAAATCAAAGCGATGCAGGCGAAACTCTTATCGTTAAATCAAATGGAAATGCTGAAGAGATATTCTGAGGATGCTCCATCCGACGGGCGAACGGGAGATGAGATCGAGATATAGTTTTAGAGGAACATAGTATGCTAGAAGGCCTCGCCTTGCTACCTTGATAAATATAGTGAACGTATTTGTATATTCTTATGTATACCAACAATAACTAGAGAGCATATTCTTCTACTTATATATTATATACACATTTGCATGTTTATCGGTCTAGCCTCTGTCATAAGTATGTTTCGGATACGAACTGCAACTTAATATTCCTTATTGTGTAACACAAAAAATAAAAACAAACTTATAAAAGTCTATATTTTCAATTATAATTGGAGTTTGTATAGGTTCTTCTAGAGTAGAGCTGCCTTTTAGGAAAGTAGCGGATATTATTCACTTATTCTTCAAAAATCTTCTTCAAAATCAAGTGTAGAATTTAGAATTTCTATATCTTGAACATGGTGAGGATATGAGACTTCTGGAAGAAGGAATCATTCAGATATATTCAGAATCAGAACCAATCAATACCCTAGTCGGACATAAAAGTTCTGAAAGAAAGCAGGATCATGATCAATGAGCCTATTCGATCTAGTCTTCTCCTTGCTTTTTCGAAAAGTACCGGGTATCATTTTCTCCTTCAAACCCAAATTCAGAATTGTATCTGGTACTTGTACTGAGAGAAGGAATATTTCTTGTGGATCATAATCTATTGGATCTATTCCTATTCGATCTAGTGTTCTTCCTGACTTTTCGAAAAGTATCTTATAGAGTAATATATACTAGTACCGGGTAATATATACTCATTCTTCAAAAATCTTCTTCAAAGCCATAACTTATCTAGTACTTTTAGAGTATATACTAATTCTGGAAGAAACAATAAATATTCTAAATAATGATCAAGGGTCTACCTCAAAAAGTACCGGGTATTATTTACTCATTCTTTATAAATCTCCTTCAACATATATTTGTTAGTTATGTTAAGAATTAATCTTCTCCCTTCCTTTTTCGAAAAGTACCGGGTATTATATGCTCATTCTTCAAAAATCTTCCTCAAAGCCATATTTTTGGTACTTGTAGAGTTATGTACAAGTTCTGGAAGAAACTTCCTCGTCTAGTTCCTTGTCTGCCTGCCTTTTTACACAAAGTACCGGGTATCATACATTCTAAAGATACCATTCAAAAGAGCTCCAGTACTTGTAGGGCATATAAAAGTTCTGGAAGGAAGAATAAATATTCTAAATAATGATCAATGGTCTACCTCGTCTAGACTAAAGTATATTATTAAATAAAGTATATTAATTCTGAAGATCTAATCTACTTCCTCCCATTCCAAAAAGTACCGGGTACTATATACTCATACTTCAAGAATCATCTTCAAAGCCATAATCTGGTACTTGTAGATCCAAGTTCTGGAAGAATGAATATATATTCTAAATAATAAGCCTCGTCTAGTCTTCTGCCAGAGCTTTTTCAAAAAGTACCGGATATCATACATTATTTTCTTAAAATTATACTCACCATTCAAAAAAAACCTCCACAAAAATGAAATACAATTTTTTAAACATTTACAGTAGCTTTGTATATATTTTTTTTCGGGGTTTTTGTCTTCAGTTTGTTTTCGCCCGTCGTCTAATATTACAATTTGACTTTCGTTCATAGAGTTTGCAAATAAAAAGAACCAATAAAATGGAGTACTAACTAAGTGTATAACTAAAAACATTCGACTTAATACTTTCGAGTGAGATTATTGCACAATAATTGCATTGCAGGGTAACTGAGGGTGGGGCCAGCCAAGCAATAAAAGGTAATATGTAATAATACAAGGATTCAATAAATTAAGGACTATCAGATAAGAAACAAATTAAGGATTGAAGCGTATTCGAACTAAAATTAAACTCGTAACTGTGCGCCGTTGCTTTGAAATGGAGTTGAATGAATGTCTTGAGTACAAAGTTGCCGCTTCACTAAAATGCTTTGAACGTCTTTGACTAACAAGCGTGACAAGTATCTCGTATATATATAATATATCTTATATAAATCGCATATAATATAAGTAGCGGTTTCCCCGGAGACATCATAAAGCTCACAATTTGCTTTAAAACTGGGACTATCATTTCTCATTTGTGTTTCATTTGGTTTTTTTTTAAAGGTAATGACTAAACATGTACATGGGGCATGGGAGGCATCAGCAGAAGCGACTTAATTGAAGTTTGTTCGATTCGGGTTCGGGTTCGAGTTCAGATATCTTCCCCATTCTAGGCCATCAGTAGCTCTTCGTGGAGGCCGTCGGTATCCAGGGATTTGTTGGACTTGAACATAAAGTTATTGTCACTGGAGCCCTGCGACTTGGAGCTGGTAGTCATGGTATACAGATCGTCAAGATCCTGACTGCGGCGATAGCTGAAAATAAATTGTATATTTTATTATTTAAATACATATTTTTTGATTAATCAAAAATCTAAACATCAAAAAATCTTTCTACAGGAGTTTGTAATTTGATAGTTAAAGTTTTGACAAGAGTTTTTGGAAAAAGAAACCAAACTAAACTTGAATTAAAACCAATATTTAAAAAACTCTCTTCCTTAAACCGTCGACTGGAAGTTCTAATCCTAACTTTGTATTGAAACTATTCTTGTTAATGGAAGACTTTCGATTGATATACATTTCATACCGATCGGAGTGCTTTAGCAGATTATTAATTAATCGTCTATATATAGAAGTTGCCTTGCGGCGCACTCTCGGCCGTGCGTGCTGTCGTCACCTATTTGGGAAATAAAAATCAAAGTCAAATTTTCCTGTCGAATTTTCCCATACCTAATTTTAAATAATAAACGTGGTTAACATTTAGGTTGATGGCTGGGAGATGCGCTTCTTGAATGACGACTAATATGTACACCTAAAACATTAGAGTCTTATATATAGAGTGCCAATAAATATTATTAATTTCATGACGAGATCGGACGGCATATTGGGGGACGAAAGCGAATTGCATTGTGAATGGCGGCGGTACAAAAATCAAACAACTTGCTTAAATCTAGACTTTGAAACGGTGTGGTAGGGTAACATATTTTACAAAAGTCATTGGAAGGACATGGGGGAAGCAGTATATCCTGAAACCTACGTGCTGAGTGGCCTGCTGTAGGTGGACATGGCCGGACTGGCCGGATTGTTGTTGCTATTGTTGCTGTTGCTGTTGCTGTCATTGTCGGCGTTGTCGTTGTTGTAGAGATCGACGTTGTCCAGATACTCGGATCGCAGATACGTGTCCAGGTCGTTGTCACACTCGTCCTCCTGGTCGGCATAGTCCTGCTCATTGTCCTGATCCTGCTGCGACTCGACCATGCAAAGCCACTGAGAATTGTGATTCCGGAACTTCTCCAGCTGAAAAACAAAGAAGTATGTGAGACAGGACATCCACAAGATGGAGAACTGGCCAGACCTTGATCCGCTTGGCCCACTCGCTGTCGCTGATCGCTATGATGTCCAGACAGTAGTCGCACACCTTGCGGATCTCCTCGTTCTTGTCGTGCATGAGATCGATCAGATAGGCGGGCGACTCCGTCTCCTTGATCATGTACTCCCGGGTGCTCTCGTGGCGCAGGATCTGCTGGAACACGAAGATGATCTGGAGGACGATCTCATCATCCTCCTGCTTGGCCTTCAGCAGCTCGATCAGCGATATAACCACCTTGGCCCGGCAGAAGAGCAGGGCGCACAGTTCGTCGCAGGCGCAGGTCCCCAGATAGACGATCGTGTCCAGCACAAGGTCGTCCAGTCGGGAGCACGGCACAAGGAGCTGCCGGATCCACGGTATCAGCTGAAAGTTCTGCAGGATCTGCGAGTAGTCCAGATCGGTGAGGGCGAGATTGCCCAGGATGCCGAGGCACTCCACCACGAAGGCCTCGTCGTCGCAGATGGTGAGGATGCGGGCAAGGTCGCCGACATAGTCGATGAACTGCAGCTGGAGGGACTCGTGCTGCGAGAGATTGCGCAGCAGCTTCATCAGCAGGGCGTCCTGGTACTTAAAAGCGCGATCCATGAGACTGTGGAGGCGCTGGCCCTCCACCATGATCTGGGCGTTGCGGCGATTCAGCGAGAGATTGATGCACAGGGCGATGAGATCCAGGTCGACTTTGACATTCAAATTGAGTATTATGGCGTCGGTGGCCATTTGGACGCATTCCGTTTGCGTAAACATCGCCTTCACCTTGTCGTCCAGGCTCATGTGGTAGAGTATCTTGACGGCGATCCCGTGATGCTTTTCGTCGTTGATGAACATCACCAGCATGGGCAGATAGCCGGCGCCGATCATCTTGCGACGCAGTCCGCCGTCAAACGAGAGATTGAAGACCAGCTTCAGGGTGACCTGCACCAGATCCGTGTGGTTGCTCTGGAACAATCGCGGCAGCTTGGCCACAATATTAAGGGAGCCCATCTCATCCTTGTTATCGCCCACAATCGATAGCTTCTTCAAGAAGGTGCTGACTAGCATCAATAGGTCTATGTTTTGGCGATCCAGGGCCTTGACTAGCATCTTGACTATGTGCTTGCGACGCATCTTCTCCTCCAGCTTCACATTCTCGGCCATGTTCAGCAGCAGGTAGAAGGCCACGCGCAGCAGTTGCTCCTGTTTCTTGGCGAAGATCTTAAGCTGCTTGTTCAGCCGATCGATCTCCTCCTTCTTCACTTTTGGATCGTTCCTGTCCAGCGATTCGTTGCTCTGCGCCTTGAACTCGGAGGACACGGTGGGCGAATCGCCAGCCGGAGATCCACCCGCGCACAACGCCTCATGGTAGCTGCTGTTCAGGATCTGGCTCTTGATTAGCGACGACGACATGGAGCCATGGAAGCTGCTCCAGTTCCCGGACTTGGGTCGCTGCTTTAGCTCCGGAATGCGACGCCGCGGAGGTTCCATCTAGGTGGAGGGAATTAAGTTTAGGAATTAACAGAATAATGTGTTTCTTGGGAAGGTACCTCTTTGGGTTTCTCCTCGTTCATGATGTCCAGAAAGTCATCCGTGCTGCGGTTGAGTTTCTCCTTGCTGGCCTTGGCCGAGTGCGGCGTGGAGGAGCCATTCGGTTGCTTACGAACATCCAGCTCGTTCCTCATCGTCTCGTAGCGACGTAACTCGTAGTCGATCACATCCATGCAGAGGGATCCGATCTTTAAAAAGGAAATACAATTAGTATCCTTTTACAACTTCATGGATAGTTTTCCTACCTTATATTGCACTATAAGTGGATGGAACTTGGTGTAGGTGGAGAAGCAGAAAAAGATGTAGATGATGTTGGTGGACAGGTCCAAGGATTTGCGCCAATCCTCGCGAAGAACACGCGACAAAGCGCTGAGGCAGGCTTCTGCAAAAACAAATTCAAAACAATTACAAATCTCAGAAATAATAGGAAAATAGATAAGCGAACGAACCATTCTTTTCCAGCTCCTCGAGGTTGTCCGGATTCCGTGCCATCTGCAGGATCATTGCTGAGCCGCGAATCCGTTCTCCCAGCTCCTCGTACAAAAGCTCCACGTACTCATCGATATTGTTGATGGAAACATCTGCCGTAGGGGTGGCGGCGTTTGAGGCATTCGTTCCGCCATTGGTCACGGTGGATCCACCACCTCCTCCGCCTATCCCGCTGCTGCCAGTGGTGCTCGACATGGCGGCCACGCTGCTGTGCGACCTGGCCGAGGACCGGGTGTGGGAATTGTGCAGGGCCGCCGATCTCCGACTGTGTGTGTTGTTGTCTGGAATATCTAATTAAAAAATGATTAAGACTATTATTTTTTTGTTTAAGTATTCACTTACCATTACTAGCATTATCCTTGCGGTTTTTCAAGTAGAATATAATCTGTTCAACGTCGTTAAGTTGGGACTTGTGTATGAGATCACATTTTTCCACCACTTCGCGGGCCAAGGCCGCCGGATCTGTTTTGGCGTTGAGGGAGCGAAGTCTGATGATTTTCTGACAGTGCTACATAAATAAAATAATTATATGAATGAGTTTAAAGCTAAAATTAATTATGATTAATTTTACAATCAATTCTTTGAAATAGAAGTAGGTGAACTTTAAAAAAACATAAACTAAATTCCAAAACGGAAACTAAACTCTTTATTTATTTATAGTCAGTTACAATTGCGAATAAAAACTAAATAAATAAAAAATAAAAGAAAAATAAAAAACAAACACAACCAGCTCCATATAAGTGGAATAAAACGTGAATCGAGGGCAAAGACCCGCCAACCTTTTTTGGTAACTTTTTGCTAGTCGTTTTTTTTTTTTGATTTATTATTCGATACTCGAGCATGACCCGTCATCGACCCCGTTTGCTATCGATTACCCCGTTCAATGTCATCCGAGATCTATCCCCCACCCCTAAGATTAACCCTTATGTTGTGCGATTGTTTGCGGCATACCTTCTTCTCCTCAATCATGGGATTGTTGGGCTCCCCAAAGACTGTGGCCTCCAGCTGGTAGTTGACAATCAGCGCCTTGTCCGTGGGATGCGGTTCGATGGAGCCACCTTTCCACCTCCTTCGGGTTGTTGTTGGGCGTTCAACATATTTTGTTTGATTAAAAAAAGTAAATATTGTTGGATCAATCATAAATTATGCGGGTCAATGCGTAATGAGGTAATAATATTCTTTTTTTCTTGTCTGACTCTTTGGGTGCACAGAAAATACATTTTTGGAGCTTGAAGGGGGGGTGGCTTAATCGATAAATGCTATTATTTTTGTATGAAAATAATATTTTATTTATGTGGAGATAAAGAGGGGGAATACAATTACAGATGTGTGGTATGATAAGGGTTAATAACAAAATGTTTGTGTTTATTTTTTTGAGATGGGAATTAATTATTAAATATGTAACTATGGAATATAATTTTTGTTATTCTTTTCTGTCAGTGTAACCCTGGAAGTGTGCTTTATTTTTACAAAATAAATAAAAACTTGTTAGTGACAATATGATTTGCAACTAAATAACTTTATCTAGTACATATCTTAAATATAATCTAACAGAAATTGATAAAAAATTAAAGAAAAACAATATCTTTAAGGAACATAAATTCCGAGTAATTGCTGGGGATTATGTTATACAAGTGCAGAACCATTTGCTAGACCAAGTAATTTGTTTCTGTGTGACTAATGTCCGTTGCAAGTTGTTGTTCTCGTTTTGTTGTTATTTTCCTTTTGCTTTTGCTCCACACACACACACACACACATACACCAACGGACGCACACGCATAGTAACAAAAGGTTGCGGCAAGTGGAAAATCAATAAAGAGCACAAGCAATAACAACAACACCTGCGGCCAGAGAGCAAAGGCAAGGTGAGTGGGTTTAGCTCTCTGACGTACTTATGATGTTTTTTGTTGTTTCGTTTCGTTTTTGTCGTTGGTTGATTTTTTTTTTTTTTTTTTTTTTGGCAGCTTATTAAGCTATTTCTTTTGTTCTGCCACTTGCACACCCACACGGCAGCACCTCATACATACGCACTTTTTAATAAACTTGGCGTCATCGTTTGTTTGCATGGTGTTTGCCGAAGAACAGGAAGAATTTGCCAAATTGTTTATGAAAAGTCCAAGCTCCGATGTTGTTGTAGCTGCTACTTCAGGTGGCGGAAAACGGGGGGCGTCGAGCGTTGGGGGGCGTATAACGGTGGCCGCAGAGTTGCGATTATTTTGCTGCTGCTGCTGCTGCTGCTTCTTGCGCTGGTTTTGTTCGATTTTCTCGGTCTGAAGATCACCGGCAATCGCATTTATTATGTAATAGATATAGTGTATCACAATCAGAAGCAGCACAAAGCCCGAGAATATTTGGAAAATTAATAACAAAACAAATTGCATGCGACTCCCTCCGATTGGCCCTGTGGTGTTAGTGTTGTCGGTCGCTCTAATCGATATATGTCAGTGTGGCCAGATTTGTCTTTGCAAGCTCTGCCGCCCAAATAATGGGAAATCCCACTAAATGCTGGCTCTGGTCACGCTCCAGATATCGATTGTTAAACATTAGACCGTTATTTTATCATAAAGTGGATTTTTTAAACTAAAAAATCCATAAAATAAACTTGCGAAGTATTGTCATCTATGTATGTGGTGATTTTTTATTTAAAATTATAAACAAATTACTTCGTATTAAATTTTAATTAATTTTTAATTTAGATAAGTATTAGTTTGGATTAAATTTTAAAAGTTTAATAACTTGTTTTATTTATTCATTGTTTCTTAATTAATAAAGACATTTGTCAGAAATTCATAACGTTTCAATACTAAAAAAATGTGTAGACAACCAGGTCCCACTAAATTTTCAAAAATAAGCTTGAAAGGCTGAATTTCAGACTGTTGTAGGTCTAGTTCTTTTATCAGTAGTAGGCTATATTTGAAATCGAAAATTTCAAATAAAAATGTAGTTTATCGGCTAACAGTAGGCCTTGAAATTGGAATGTCAAATCAAATACCAATACCAATTAATAAGTTGTGAAATATTCATTCGATTGAGAAACTTCGAACTAATAGGACATAAAAACAACTGAAAAATAACACAAAAAAAAAAGAAATAAAAAAAATATTTGAAAAAAAGAAATATTAGAAATAATATTAACAAAAAAAAATTATAAAAACTTGAATCAAATAGTGCATTTATTCAAAAGGAAACTAAAAGCTTAAGATTTTAAAATGAGGGACAAATACGGTCGGACACGTGACTATTCCAGTACCGATGACGATATGGAGCTGATGATCCGTCCGGCTAAGAGGCGTCGCCTGCTGCCCTCCAGGGTCAAGATGCTGGACAACGAGACCGCTGTGGAGACCTTCGGGCGTCTGATGAACGCTCTGAGCATCCAGAACGGTTGCTCCATGGAGCTGAAGCTGGAGGACCTGTCGTACTTCTACAACGACAACCTGGAGGACAGCAAGCCGGCTGTCCTGCGCATCCTGGCCACCTGTGTGATCGATCATCCGGCCCATGCAAGTGCCTATGCCACCTTTGTGGGTCTCCTGAATATCGGAAACTTCCAGTTTGGAGCCGAGTGCGTCCACTTTATGATGCAGAAACTGTGCACCTCCATGGAGGACAACCAGTGGAAGAATTCCCACGGGATAATGGCCTTCATAGTGGAGCTCTTCAACTGCAATGTGGTGACTTGCAATTCGCTGATCAGTCTGCTCACCTGCTTCCTGAGCGAGTGCGTCGAGGTGGAGGACGGCGACGACGTGTCTGATATAACTCCGCAGGCTCGCCGGGACTGGCTGGCCTTCTGTGTGCTGTCCACTCTTCCATCTGTCGGCAAGGAGCTGCAACAGAAGTCGGCCAGCTTCCAGAGCCTCCTGCTCACGCTGCAGATTTATGTGAAGAAGCGCATTCCGTTGCATGCCATAATGCTGGGAATCTGGAATGGCGGCAGCGGCTGCGCCCAAATGGACTACCTTCACCTGCTCTGGCAGCAGGTGGAGCGTCTGCGGGATCAGCAGTGGCTGGAGCCGGAGCACCAGCTCATCCAGCGGCCGTACCTGGCCTTCGACGACACCCTGAGTGCCGCCTTGCAGCATGTCCTGCCCCCTCTGAAGATGCCATCGCATAGCATCACTTCCGTGTATCCCGCCGCCCGGGTGGTGTTCCGCATCTTTGACTTCTTTACGTGCCCAGATGGCCTGCAAATGCCCCCCATCCTGAGCGTGGAGCGACACCTGCTGGAGGTGCAAATCCTAGAGATCCTGAAGGTACATCACTTGGAGCGCAAGATCTGCGCCGATCATCTCTGCAACTATGCCAAGTCGAAGCCCCTGATGCCGATCCACTTCTGTATCGTGGAGGTGATCCTGGGCGAGATGCTGCAGCTGCCCACTTCGCCGTGGATCACCCTCAACTATGGGTCCATTCTGGTGGAGCTGAGCAAGCGTCAGCCGGACAGGATCCCCGTGGCAGTGATGCAGGCGGCGGACATCATCTACGCCCAGCTGGAATCCATGAGCGTGGCCTGCTTCGACCGTCTGGTGAACTTCTTCTCCCACTACCTGAGCAACTTTGGCTTCAACTGGCACTGGAGCCAGTGGGGAAAGGGCTGTGCTGGTGCCTCCGCCCTCAACAGCAACCAGAAGTTCAGTTCCGGCGACTTCCAGACCAAGGCGGTCTTCCTGCGGGAGCTCGTCAAGAAGTGTCGCCGGTTATCCTACCACGAGAACATGACCCAGGTACTACCAGAGAGCATGCTCCACTTCCTGCCCCCACCTCCACATCCCCAGTTCAAGTACATCGATGATCTCGTGCCGGGAGCGAAGCTCGCCCAACTGCTCCTGGAGGCGATGAGGGGACGCCGGGCGGAGCCCACCGAGATTATCAACATCCTGGCGGCTAGTAAGGTTCTGCATCTCCTCAAGATTAATGTGTTGACCCAGACGTGCCTCCACATTAGCTCCAAGTCGTTCACGCACACCTTCGCCACCCTCACCCGCCACCAGGCGGTCTTCAAGGTTTAATTCTGAATCCTTTTTCTATTCCTGAACAAAGTAACTAAAAAATTAATCCTTACAGAAACTCATCCATAACGAGTCGGAGCAGCATGCTACTCTGAGAGGAGTCTTCGAGGTGTGGGCCGGAAACGAGCAGTTCAAGTTCGTGGTGGTGGAGAAGCTGATCCGAATGCAGATCGTGGAGGCCAAGTACGTGGTGACCTGGATCTTTGCGCCCCATCTGCGCGTGGAACTGACCAAGATGTACATCTGGGAGCTGTTGCATGCCACGGTCCGTACTGTGAAGCATCCCGCCCGGCTGTTGCCTCGGAAAAGCAGTCCGGAAACGGAAAAGGCATTGGAGGAAATGGCCGATACGGAGGTCGCCGTCAAGGGCATCCTGCTGGAAATCATCCATCGTTTCGTCAAGGTCCTGGCCGGTTCGATCGAAGGACCTGAGGGCTCGAACACCCATTACTGGTGCCAGTGGATCCAGGGCCGGATGCAGGAGTTCCTGTTCATCTACTCGGAGGACTATAAGAAGATGGGCACCAAGTTGGTGAAGATCTCCGAGGAGTCTGATCTCCGCAAGGGCATTATCAAGACCATTCAGGCATTCCTAGCCTATACCATGTAGGATCTATCCTCTATCGAGGATATTCGATATTTTTAAACATATGTTGCCTTTAAAAGGGATTTATAATGAATTTATGTAGTTTATATATATAATATATGTATTTACTATATATAGTATTTATGTTTTTAGTCTTTAAATGTTTAATTAATGTTTAATCTTCTGTTCTAGTCACTTCTTGTTCCTTAAACTAGACTTCAAAGGGAGGTCTTAGGTTAGACTTGTCCATAGATTTCTGCGTCCTTTAAGTAAGATCTATTATTTAGTTCTATTATTTAGATCTTTAATTTAAATCTATTATTTAATTCCATAATATATGATTTCAAATAGAGCTTCAAGAGGTTCTTAACCCCCACAAAGTCAATGTAATTATGCAATTCTAATCTCGAACACCTGCGATTATCTCGGACAGCCGCGCGATTTTCAAGACTTGACTTTACGACCAAAAAAATATGACACTGCCATACAAATAAGAACAATAATCGCCAAAGATAATATTTGAAAACTACTAGAGATATGGTTTTATTGAGTGCCCTCCAATACAATGCCGTCATCCAGACCGGCCACCCACTCGCAGATCCGCTTGAAGAACTCCGCGTCCACCAGCTCGATGATGCGCACGTTCTCCGGATACTTTTCCCGCTCCCGGAGATGATCCAGCACCATCTGCCCGCGAGTGTGAGTGCCACGGAGGTCCACGTCAGCGTGCCAGGTGCTGTGCTTCCGGACGATCCGCTCCTCGAAGAGCCAGACAGCCACCGCGATGGCGTCGCAGGGATTCCACGTATTGATCCCGTACTGCTCAATCATGGGCAGCCACTGGGCGGCCTCCACCTGGTTGAGCATTGTGATGGCAGGATGGTTGGCCTCCTTGGCCCTTTCGGCGAAGTCCTTGAGGCGCCAATCCTGCAAAGGATTATGATACAGAGCTCCTCGTTCCTTAAAGAAGTGTACTTACTATGGGAATGTTGAATCTCTCCGGGAGACAGGGCTCCCAGGGCAGGATGGTGATCGGACAGCGGCTCTTCAGGAGCACCGTGTGTGCCGCCTCCGGATCGGAGTGGAAGTTGAACTCTGCGGCCCGAGAGGAGTTCCCCACGCCCTGATAGTTCCCGCCCATGATGAAGATGTCCCGGAAGTTGTTCCCGAACTGTTCCCCGTACATCGTATAGCCCAGGGCCAGATTCGTCAAGGGGCCCACGGCGAAAATGGTGATCTGTTTGGGTCTCGCCTGGCACAGGGCATGGATGGCGGGCACCGCGTGCTCCGGCTGGACGAAGCCCTCCACCGGCTCACCGTCGTCGGTGAGGCAATCCCCGAAGCCATCGCGTCCGTGGAAGAATTTCTTCTCGTCATCGCAGGAGGGGATTAAAGGATCCACGGCCCCCAAATAAATAGGGATCTGAAATTAAGGATATTTGTATTTTTTATATTTAAGAGGAACTACAAATATATCTTTTAATTAATGATTATATTTTTTTTTTATAAAAGTAAAGTCATCCACTAGAAACAAGTTCACATTTGAGGGGATTAACAATTTTAAAAAATTAGTAATGATTTAACGATAACAGTTTTCACTGGAACTTTCTTTTCGAAGGGGAGGCACTTTATTAGTCACTTTAAAAAAATAAACAAAAATATTAGCCTATAGCTAATAAAGTATAAAACCTTAATAAAAAAAAAAATCTGTCATATCATGCAAATATGCGACGCTACTCGGTTGTTTACACAAACGTGGAAATCACAGAAATCACCGAACTTGCATCCGAGAGATACTTTTCGTGCTCTCTTTTGTATTTTTTAAATACTCGAAATGTTTACCTCCGTTCGGTTGCTGGCGATGAGAATGCGCCTCATGTTGCGGGCGGCGTTCTCCCGGTTGGTGTTTCCACATCCCAGCGTTGTCACCGCCAGGAGCTGGATGTTGTGCGTCTCCCGGGCATGAAGCAGGAGCAGCAGGGCCCAGGCATCGTCACTCCCGCCGTCGCAGTCGAGGATGGCGTATCGGGGTGATGATTCGACTTCACAACCATCCTCTCCCGAGACGCTTTTGTTTGTTGCTTCACTCGATGTTGTCCGTCGTCCGTCTGCCATCGCCGGCGATTGCTGAATGACTACGGCGGACTACCACCTCATACCTACATACTCACCTACCTCGGAATCTATCGTAGCGCCATATCTTGATAGGGGCTGCACTGAACCTCCCTCCCGCTGCCTGCGCTGTCCGTATCTCGGGTGTCCGTCGGCGCAAACATGTGGGATACTTGGTGGCAACATGTGTGCCGTATTTCATGATAAATGAAATCAGCTGCGACCGCCAGAGTGGGACAAACGGATATCCCAAGTCCGGAAGAGTGTGCACGAGACGGGTCGACCAGTAAATACCGTACATATCGGGGATATGAGGTTTTAATTCAATATTTAACAGATTATTCTTGACCCAAATATAAAGCTTACTGGGTTTCCACACACCCAGTAGCTAATCTAGCCAGTTGTGGCAGGTCGTTCTGATAATAAACGAACAATAATGAAAGTCGTCGTCCATCGTCCGTCGCCCACTTGCGACAGCGACATGAAGTAATCTAGATTGTACCGTCTATGCTGGTATATAATATATAATTATATAGTTAAACGCATTGTGGAGGGTTGATGAAGGAAAACAAGTGCCAGTTGGGCAACTTTCACGCTTACAAGCCTTAAACAAATTTAAATCGCTTTAAACTCAGATTAATGGTGGATAGTTGCCACATAAGACTTCTATATTCTTTGCAGAGCTCTCCAAGTCTTTTATTTATCAGATATTTTATGTGTATTGTTTAGATTTTTAGGAAAGATCCTAGAGCTTCCTGCGATGCTCCAGACTGGGATTCATTTTCCGTAATAATTTTCAATGCATCGCACTTCATTTTACGCATTCGTCGATGATTCTTCTGTATCGCTTCACTCTCCTGCCTGTATCCGGGCCACTTGTACGGGGATCCATATTCCTTGACGATAAAGAATGACTTGTATACCAAAGTCGGCATCATTTTGAAGTTATTCTCAATTGGACCAGGCGACTACAATTAAAATCATGTAAAGAAACTTTGCTTCAAAGTACAAAAGAAATTTTGTTATTTGCTCTATCTTATTGGATGTGAATCTAACAATATTTAAAAGTAAAGTGGACTACATGGGGCTAGTCTACAGGATATACATTTCTAAGCCTGCTGATTTTACTAAACATTATACACTTTTGATTCCATTGAGCTCCAGTTGTTTGAAAAGAAAATTTAAATACTTGGCGCCAAATATAAAGAACCATCGCTAGCACACTTTTTTCAATAGTGTCATCGCTAGCAGAATTTTACGATAGTTTCATCGCTGGCAAAGCTTGGAGCTAGTGTCATCGCTGGCATACTTTATCATCAGTTATCGTACATTCTTATTATTTTGTGTTGAAGCATCCATATAGGTTGTATCTAAATTTATTCTCTCGACATGGCAGAAGGGGGAAGATGTGAAGCTACCTCAGACCAAAACAACCGTTTGGTTATATTCGACTGCGATATTGGTACGGACGATGCCTGGGCACTCGCCATGATGCTTCGGGCAGAAGATCTGCTGCTGCCTGACGGAAGACGCATTAAATTGGTGGCCATTACCTGCGTGCAGGGAAACACGGATGTCCACAATGGAACACTGAATGCCCTGAGGATAACTACCACGCTGAACAGAAGAGATGTGAGTAAATAAGAATAATTTTGTTGTGATAACTGGTTTTTAATCAAGAATCATATCACAGATACGATGACCTTTGAATAGCTAACTAAAATACCCAATTCCGGCTTTGCAAACCAACAGGTTCCAATTTACAAGGGCTGCGCTAATTCCATAGTGCCTCGGACATGGAACTACACCTCTCGCTTCCATGGCATTGATGGTCTGAACGATGTCGGCGACTATCCAAACATAGAAGGATTCAAAGAGAGGCCAGAACACGCCGTGAATGCCATGTACCGGTTGGTATGCGAATTTCCCGGTAGAGTGGATTTCCTTCTTTTGGGACCCCTGACAAACTTTGCCAATTGCATCAATCTTTATGGAGACGACTTTCTGGACAAAATTGGCGATGTGTTCATAATGGGTGGCAATTACCAAGGCAAAGGGAATGTCTCCAAGAGCGCGGAGTTTAATTTTATGATGGATCCGGAGGCGGCACACATTACCCTGGAAAACATGAAAAATCCGGCACTTATCCTTCCCTGGGAGCCCTGCATCGATGGCGAGTTCGGATTGAGTCTCGACTGGCGGTTAAATGTCCTTGGAGCTGTTAATCATCCGTTCGTGGAGCTACTCACCAAAGTCGAGAGATCCATGCTGGTGCCCCGTGGCTTTGATAAGTGGCTTAGCTGTGATGCCCTTTTATCGGCCGCTTATCTATTTCCGGAGGCGATGATTGCCGATCAGAAAGAATTTTATGCTACTGTAGAACTTGCCGGTGTCCACACACGGGGTCAGATGGTGCTCGATCACCTGCGTGGCCGCAAAGTAGACTCTATCCATGGCAAGAAATTCAACATGAAGGTCATAAGACGACTCCATTCAGGAGCATACCGCACTATTGTCAGCTGGGCAGGATTCCTGCCAGAAGCTAACATTGCGGAACTATGTCAGCCAAAAGCAAAAGCTACCTAAACAACTTTTTAATCATAGAGCATAGGTACCAGAGGCTTTTTGGATTAAAAATCTGATCGTGTAACGACAATTATCGATACAACTATCAATCATCAACTGCCTGACTTATCGATTTATAGTGCGGAAAATATGGAACGGGCATGTGCTGGAAATTGTATCGATATTTAAGTGTTGGAAAATGCGTGAGACAGGTATCGATAAGCTTTCGATTAAACAAATGATCACTGGAAAGTTTTCCATGGCGTCTGTTGGAAAGGTCAGGAAAAAATATGGACAAAATGGCCGAATGGTTGTGGAGCACTACATGGATATCATAATCTGTTTTAGGTGTTACGTGGCCCAGGTAAGTCTGCATTCTTCAGTAGGATTTGGAAAGCTGGTAATGTGTTTTAAATTTAAATCAGTTCAGGTACTAGCAGCTACCGATTTCTGATCGCTGTTGAAAAGATCGAGGAAGTGACACGGCATTAAGAACCTTTCACTCTATCAGGTGAGTAAACATAATTTTTTTGTAAAATATCCGTAACAAAATGTACATACAGATACAGAAGAGGGACAAAATCAAGCAATGCAGAGAAGACACATCAGACCAAGTTGGACTTTGAAGACCGGACGGCGTAAAAATGGAACTGGATTTTGGAAAAATGGATTTTGTGGCTCTACGTGATACTTACGGCGAGATTTACTTGCAAATTCCATTTAATGATCGCCCAGTCCAAGAAATTCAAGGATTTACTTCTTAGCGGCAATGAGAAGTTCAAGGACGAGCTGCAGATAAATATTCCGCCAGACATAATGAGGTTCTCTCCACCGCAAGGACAAGGATAGGTGAGTAGGTCAAGTAGCTAACCTACTTTTCCGGGTTAATGTGTTGCCTATTTCAGCTACCGCCTGAATGTCCATAAAAATGTGTCAATGTAGAAAATACATATGAATCGGTTTACAAATGCATTCCGGAAGTAGCCAGAGACAGCATAAGTTCCATGTTGCATTTGCTTACTGAATTTCCTGGGAAAGTAGAAAGTCACCTTGCTAGGCCATAAGGTAGAGCACCACGGTGAATACAAAACGAAGCCCTCCTTGTAGAACAAACTTAAAAAAATTCCGTGGCACTAACATGTTACGGCCCCATGCAGTGGCACTGTTACCAACGCACTACACGAAGTAAGTTATCAAGGAGAGGCTACAATATGGTTTCCAATATGTGCTTCACATTTTATGAGTTATTAGATGTTATTTGAATGATCTATAATTTTTTAAATTGTAAAATTATAAAGCATACTTATTGGGGCATACATATTAGTTCATAAAAAAGAAGAAATGTATATTTGTATAATATTTTTCTATGGAATTATTTACAATTTACGCCTACTTAATAATGTATTTTATTGTTTTTTCAGGTGTCACAATGTTTTAATGATGGCTACCAAGAGCAGTTCCGTCCCAACTCATCTTTCAAGATTTGAAGTATTATTTTTATGACATTTCATAATTACGTACACATAAATAACGTTCTCCTTCTTTCTATTTTTAAGGTACCACTTTATACTGGGGACCAAAGGACAACAACATTATCACCAGTCAACACTAGCATCTCGTTCTCGGCCTCTAAACCGCAAGAAATCCAAAGAAATAACTGCAACATAAGAAATGTCACTTATTATTTCCAAATATTGTTAGAAAACTTTAGATTGTATTATTTTGTAAATTTTATTTATGTAAATCGTTGGAGATGACTCTTCCGCGTCGTTCGAGCCATTCCGCGTCAAAATCGGACAGGAAATGGGCAAAATACAAAAAAAAAAAAAAAAAATGTTAAAGGATAAAATCAAACGAAATCCTTGATCCTTTTCTATAATCCCCATCCGATTTTGACGCAGGGTGTCTTAAACGATTCATAAAAACAATCCCAACCGATTTATCAAAAAAAAAATTTTATGTTTTGACCAAGTCATGTTTTTGGCCAAAACGGTATTAGCCAAGTTAAGAATTTTGTTGTTAATAAAGTACATTTTTTTGTCTGAACCGTTAAAACCATTCTGTATTGAAATCTGAAGAGAAATTTCGGTCTTAAAATTTGCGGTTGCCGCCCGCCATTTTATAATTCCCAACCAGTTCAAGCGTCGGAAAAGTATAAATAGAGCGTCGCTGCAGCGAAATCCTCTTTGAAAAAACGTAACTACTTGGCCATTTACCGTCCGATTCTAACGAGTGATGTCTTAAACGACTCGTTCGAACCTCCTTAAGCGATCAATGCAAAAAAAATGTCAAAAATCGACCAATTAATTTTGTGGACGAAATCCTGAAATTTTTTTGCATTAATCGCTTAAAGAGGTTTGAACGAGTCGTTTAAGACATCACTCGTTAGAATCGGACGGTAAATGGCCAAGTAGTTACGTTTTTTCAAAGAGGATTTCGCTGCAGCGACGCTCTATTTATACTTTTCCGACGCTTGAACTGGTTGGGAATTATAAAAATGGCGGGCGGCAACCGCAAATTTTAAGACCGAAATTTCTCTTCAGAATTTCAATACAGAATGGTTTTAACGGTTCAGACAAAAAAATGTACTTTATTAACAACAAAATTCTTAACTTGGCTAATACCGTTTTGGCCAAAAACATGACTTGGTCAAAACATAAAATTTTTTTTTTTGATAAATCGGTTGGGATTGATTTTATGAATCGTTTAAGACACCCTGCGTCGAAATCGGATAAGGATTATAGAAAAGGATCAAGGATTTCGTTTGATTTTATCCTTTAACCTTTTTTTTTTTTTTTGATATTTTGCCCATTTCTTATCCGATTTTGACGCGGAATGGCTCGAACGACGCGGCAGAGCCATCTCCAACGATTTACATTCATATACTTTACAATTAGATACAATCTAAAGTTTTCTCACAATATTTGGAAATAAAAATGAATATTTCTTATATTGCACTTATTTCTTTAGATTTTTTGCCGATCAGAGGCAGACAACGATATGCTGGTGTTGACTGGAGAGGATGAGGATGAAGAGGTGTTCTTTTATCCCCAGGATAAAGTGGTGCCTAAAAACAGGAAAAAGTTGTCAATTGTATTCATATAAAAATTAATAATATGGAATAATACTTGATATCTTGAAAAGTTAGTTCTGGCAGAAACTGCTGTCCATCTCCAATCTTTAGGATATAGCACCATCTTCAGCACCATTATTTCCTTAATATTGTGTTGCTCCTTGGATCTCTTCAGCCGGCAATCAGCAAATTGCAGCAATAAGCTTAGTACAATTAAGCTTCCAATGAAATTTTGTTTCCACTAAGAATGTGCAAGGCAGGCCGAGATTAAGCTTTCTTCGTCTTCTGATCCTCGAAGTCCTTATTGCCCTTTTCTATCCTCGCCATCATACGGGCCTTCCAGTCGGGCATGGCATTGCCAGCATTGACCTACTGTATCTGCATAAACAATTTGTTCAGCAATTAAAGGCACGTTCACTTCATACATACCCAATACACTCACTTTATTCAATTAGTTGTTGCCATCATATTGCATGTGATCTCCATATAGTGCTCCGCATCATAATGTATTTGTATATAGTGCATAATATATTTATTTTGACCTTTCCAACAGACGCCAACTTTCCAGTGATCGTTGGCTTTACAACACTTGTAAAGCCCACTAGTATCGATGTTTATCGATAGTCCTCATAGGTATTTTCCAGCACTCACCCGCTAGCGCTTTGCAACACCAGAACAAGGCGCGTAATTTGAATTCGTTTCGTTGTCTTTCCAGACACAGGAACATTTATTGAAACTACAAAAAATTCGGGTGTATATATTTTTTCAGGACTACAGTGGTGTACAATCAGTGTTTCAATAAATCGATGCAATGTAAGTGATCAAATTCACAGAGTGCTTTAAGTCTACATACAATCTTATAGAAAAAAAATATAGTTAGCTTTGGTTTAGGCCAAAGGCAATAACTTTAAATATAATCTTTATCTATAATAGTAGCTTTAAGATAGAATCGACTGATCTTAGATTATAAGTTCAAAACTAACTAAACTCATGCCAATTTTTGTAGTTAAGATACATGACAGCTAAATATTATATCTTGGTACAGGATATTGCAATTTGTATAATTTTTGTTTAATTTGTTAGCTGAGTGGCTTTTTTTTTGTAATTTTTGCTATAAAATATATTATTCAAAATGTTAGTTTCCAATGCTAATTGACTTATCGAATGCATCCTGAATGTAGAAATTCTATCATAAGCTATCATATATATGTTTCTATTAAAAAATGTGGTGTTTCCGAGTTTCAAGTTTTTTAAACATACTATTTAGATAGTTGATAGTTTAAACCAAACATCTAGATGGGTTTATAGAAAATGATTGCATATAAATTAAGATCTAATAAAAAAATGTTTTTTTTTTTAAGAATTAGAAAACAAATTTAAATAGGATAACAATTTTTTTTGTAGTTTTTCATAGATTTGACAACACACTGTACACAACCGGCAAAATTAAATATTTACAACCAACAATAGTAAGTTTTTCAAGTAAAAAATAGGCCACTTTGAGCCAGAAAAGATGTGTGACTTATATTACGGAAAGGATTAGATCGTTTTAGCTTGAGCTTTAGACAAGATAATAGACTTTTAGATAAGGCCAAATGGAAAAGACTAAGAAGGCTGTGACTGCATTCAAATGGAGCTGAATAAGTACATATTAAGTGGATCTAGATTTTGAGAAGGAGCTACATCTAGGCCTACACTTCCTTTTCATTTATATATATGTATATGTACAGGATAATGCCTTTTGCTGTCGTGCCCAATTGTTTAAAGCTACATATTAGTGATTGGCATAGGCTAACATTAAAATAGTACATTTTAAAAAGAGTTTCAAGTCAAAGCTAATCTTCAATTCCGTTTAGGTTTCATAAACTTGTAGATTAAGGAACAAATACAAATTCTAGGACGAACTACAAACTAAACAGTTTCTTTGGATTTGACATTTTTAAATGGCCACAAAACATACAAAATAATTTACGAAATTGCGAGCAGTAGAAGGCACATAGTACATAAAAGTGGATAGCAGAATTGTTACATTAAGGTATATCCTAAAAACTACAATAAATTGTTTGTTCCAGCAGTGCAGCAAAAGGCATTGAGCTGCAGATCTAAAAAAAATAGTTAATAATGATATATGTGTCTTGTATAATTCCAACAGTGCGCGTTTGTATAAACTTTTGCGAGTATATATTGTTCCTAGACGGGAATTCCCGTGCGATCCTTGATTTTTCCGAGGACATTCACATGCACCTTCGAGTAGCCACTTGGCTTCTTCGATAGTCCTCCGGGAGCAGCGGCACCTGGCAGAGGTACCGCCGCCGTTGAGATGCCCACGTCTATGGAGGCGGATGCCGAGGAGAGCGGCGACGAGTGCTTCGAGTCGTCCAGGTTGGAGGACCTCTGGGTGGAGATGAGAAGGTCCTCGCTGCTGGGACGCATCTGCGCCGAGGAAGGTGTATAGATCGGCTGCAGTTTCTCCACCTCGTCGTCGATGGCCTTGAACTGCCAGCTCCAGTTGGGTCGGTAGAGGAAGGGCCGGTGGTCGAACCGGTTGTCGTCCGGACTGTAGCTCTCCGCATGCACCGACGGCGTCAGCACGGTCATCTTGTGCCGGTTGATGGCGTAGCACCTGAAGAAGTGCTTCACCTTGTCGGCCACCTCCTTGGGACTCAGGTCACCCTTCCAGGTGGCCACCAGCCGGCAGAACATACTGTACGGCCCGCAGAAGGACTGCTTCCTCAATCGTCCGTACTCCGAGAGCTCCGCATACGTCATTCCCATGTCCTGCTCATCCGTCTGCTGCAGCTCACCGTTCTCCTGGAGCGGCTCAAGCTCCGCGGTGGGTGGGGCCTCGATGATCTGTCCCAGAATGGGTAGGTTGAACCTGGAAAAGGAGATTTTATTAATTTTTCTGCACAGATTCCTTGGAAAATGAACCCCCGCCCTTACTTTTCTTTGGCGTAGGCCAGAAATCTTCGCAGGTCCGTCTTGGAGATGCCGCCAATGGGATTGATGTCCGCCGAGGAGCAGTCGTATTTGGTGAGGTATCCCCTCAGGGACTCATCCACGTTAGCAGAGCCCAGGACGAGGAGGCCACCGGGTCGATTCCTCACCCAGAGCATCAGCTGGGCGAAGATGTAGGCCAGGACCATGCGGATTCGGGATTGGATGTTCTGCAGAGCCAGATTCTGGCGGGCACAGCCACCCTGAGTGCGGAAACGCGGTGTCAGGCCAGTGACGGCATTGAAGATTCCCAGCAAGGCATTCACGGCCAGGTCGATGCTGATCTCGATGTGGTAGCTGCCCAGTTGGTTGGCCAGTTGGGCGGCTCGTCGGCGAGTCTCCTTGCTGCTGTTGACGCTTCCCATGAAGCAGGTGACGAGCAATCGGTTGCACAGTTCGGCGGCGTTGTCCGGCGTGTAGTCCGTGTCCGCCAGGATCTTGCGGATGTCGTGCAGCACCTGGGCGTCGCCCAGCTGGACAGCCTGGACGATCAGCCGGCACATGGAGTGGACTATGGTGGCCGAGCTGCTGGAGTCCACCCCGCCACTCAAAGGCAAGAAGAAGCCACCCTGTCCGGACCGTCGAAGGTAGTCCCACAGCCAGCAGGCAGGGCCCAGAGCTATCTCCTCCTCGGGCGTGTGGTTGGGCCAGTTGAGGGGTGGAGTCGAGGTCTTGAATATATCACTGTGGCTGGACATCTCGAAGTCGCAATGAATCCTCGGATAGTTGGCTGCCCCGGCGGCGGCCGAGCACCTCGATCGCAGGCTGACCCTGTAGGCTCTGATCTCCTCCAGGTCGATGGTGGCCAGGGTGACCTCCACATCCTGCAGCGCGAACTGCTGGCCCCTCGCCAGGAGCTCTCCATTGAGAGCTATGGCCGAACAGCCGTTGAAGTAGACCCTCTGGCCGTCGCATCCCCGCAGATTGCTGAAGAGGTAGGCCCCGCCCGCCTTGAAGCTGGCGTTCCGGATGAGATCGGTGGTGATGTGGGCCTTCCTCAGCTCCATGTAGCTCCCCGAGCTGTTCACTATCAGCTCCACGCCCGCCAGCGACATCTCGATGTGCTTGCTCCGCACATTCCACAGCTCCTCGCAGATCTCGTAGCCCAGACACGTGTCCCTGGTGGCGATCACCGCGTCCCCGAACGGCACCGTCTGCTGTCCCGTGTGCTGGGCAATCATCCGCGGCAGTACGAACTCCTCCGTTTGCAGTGCCTTCGTCCAGGCGGTGAACCAGCGCGACTCCCGATAGTTGCCATCGTCGCACATGGCCATCTTGGGCCGGAT
The DNA here is from genome assembly GCA_035047585.1 of Drosophila monieri. Lineage (NCBI taxonomy): Eukaryota > Metazoa > Arthropoda > Insecta > Diptera > Drosophilidae > Drosophila > Drosophila monieri. Next base: position 2,540,345 of record JAWNPJ010000061.1, on the reverse strand, counting down.
GAGGAGGAGCTGGCGATTGAAGAACGCCACCCGGCAGTTGTAGGCCACATTGCGATGCATCACAGGCATTCCCACGTCCACCAGCATGTTCTCACTAAGGATATCAAGGATATGTCATATAATTCTATGGAATAATGGATGTACTTGAGAAACTCACCAAATGGGCGACATCATGACCTCCAGGAGCACCTCCCAGGAGTGCAGGAATGTGTCCGGCTCTCGGAAGTGATCCTCGCAGCTATAGCCACTGTGGAAAAAGGATAAAATTAATTAATTATTTAAATAATTTATTTTTAAGAACTTTTAAACCAAACACTTTCTTAACTATATGATACCCGGTACTTTTTATAAGAAATCCATTAAAAAATAATAATATTTCTCCTCTTCCAGTCTCTCTAAGGATAAGAGTTCTCTTCTAAGATATAAGAGTTCTAAAATCTTTTATAGAACTCTTATATTTTTTAAATCTAAGATTTAAACTTATACCCACTACTTCCTTAGTAAAAATATACTTTTCTTGACTCACCAAACCTCCAGTTCCGGTCCTGTCCTATAGCTGGCCCCCATGTCCTTTGCCTCCAGTATGGACTGCAGTATCCTGGCCATGTTGCCCTCAAAGTCCAGGGCCCATTGGTTCAAAGTGGACACAGCCACCGTAACTTTGCGTCCCATATCGAGTTTTATTTTTTTTTTTTACAAATAATTTAATAAAATTTCACTGTTTTTTTGGTAGTTGGTTCCTTGGTTTATTTGTTATCCTTGTTGTTGCGTTTGGTTGTTCGTTTTTTTTATTGTCAGTTCAAAAATCGGCAGTTATCAACTGAAAAGGATTGGAAAAAAGGACATCAATTACACAATTAATTACGATTGCAGTGGCAATTAATTTTAATTATGATTATTGCAGCGAATATTGCAATAAAACGAACTTTTCTGCTTCTCGAGGATTTTTGGTCTGCCTTTCGATTTGTTGATTGTTGTAGTTGCCACCAGATGTTGCTAGTTGCTATTGTTATTGCTATTGTTGCTATTGCCACTTGCCGCTGCGGCCATATATCTGGGTTATTGATCAAACATCTGCCAAGTCGCCGGTGGCAGCGGTTCTCAAAGAAAAAAAAAAAAAAAAACATAAAAATTGGCCCGCTGACGTAGCCGGCTTCTAAAATTAGAACTTCATAGTCCGGACGGAGAAACTGAGGCGGGGGGTGAGGGGGCTAAGGATAATGTGCCACCACAAAATCATGGCTCAGTTAACCCTCGAACTTTGGCCAAAAAAAAAAGAAAATGCGTCAAAAAAGCATGAAAGTTTTCAGGGAAATAATTGTAGGCCAACATGTTATATTTTATAAGGATTTTTTATTATAAAAAAAGTATTAAGTTTTTAAATAAAAGAGTGTTTATTTTTAAAAAAGGATTTTTAGTTGTATTCCTTAAGTTACAACTAGTTATTAATAATTATTAACTTTTATGAAAAAAAAACTATAACGATTTTTCAAGAAAACATTATTTTTAGTCCTTTTTTAAAAGGTTTTTAGATTATTTTCAGAAACTATCATAAGCCATGAACCTCTACCCTTTATTAACCCTTAATAACCCCTGCTATTCATGGGTTAATTCGAGGCTTAATTAATATTTACTCAGAAAGCGAGTGCGTTGCACTTCGGAAATTCCCCATCAAGTTGAGGAATTTCCGTTGCCTTGGCCACATCCTTTTTGATGCCAGCACCTGTCCCATCCTTTTACTTCTTTGGGAGGCAGTAGCCAGCCTCCCACCCACCTCCCCTCCCCCTCCCACCACATGCCACATTTTTCACCTGCCCTGCCACCAGAACTCCACTCCACTCCATACATCATTCATTTATCCTGACGCACTTTTGGCATTTCCAGCTGAAAAATTGAAAGCCAAAATGAATAAGTGCCACACTGAGAGAAACACTAGTGTTGTTTGACAATAATTTTTTTTTTTTTTTTAAATTAAGCCTTAAGAAACTGCTATGCAAGAGTTAAAAAATATTTAAGAAATAAAATAAATATACTTAAAAAAAAAACAACAGATTTTTTGGTGTGTACCTTTTGGCATTAAAAATTTAACCAAAAAAAAAAAAACAAAAATTGTATGCAAATTTTCTTTGCAAAAGCTACAAGTTTCAACACGCAACCCACGCACACACACACATACAGACCACACTCACCCTCTCACACACACACCCTAATGCAATCCTTAAGGTGAAATTTTCTCATAAAGTTCAGAGTTCATTTAGTTTCCACATAGAAGTCGCGCATATTAAATTTCTGGCGCTTGATGGGCTGACAGCCACACTCGCCCTCCAACCTCCAACCTCCAACCTTTGACCCCAAGACCCCAACGAACCCCCTGAGTAACCTCCACCACCTCCCAGAACTTCTGATAAAGTTGCGTTTAGGATTTTTCGACGCCTCTGCCATGTGTGGGACTTTTAGTGAGACGGTCTGTCAGTTGCATTCTTGTCAGTTTTTTTTTTCACTTTATGGGAAAAGTTTTGAGGAAAAATCATCAGAAAAGATAGGGAAATATATGGGAAAATATAGGGAATTTATTAGGGAAATTAATTAAAAATAATTAATAATTTCCGACAAGAAGAAATGAGAATTCTTAGAAGTTTTAAAAAGATTTCATTATTGATACCCGATACTTTTAGTATTTTTTTTATTTCTTTGCTTTAAATGACCTTAAAATATATTTTTTTATTCCATAATTTAATTTTTAAACCAAACTTTATTAAACTAATTGTAATGCCGTAAAGAAACATCTTTTTGAAAGCGTAAAAATCCTCAAAAAAAAATGAAAGAAAGAAAAACACTGAAACCCAAGTCAGGTGTTTAATGGCATTGGGCGTGTCGAATTGGCATGTTTATTTGTGTGTGTTAGTGTGTGTGTGTGTGTGTGTGTGTAGGTAGCGGTATGCGTGCCGCAAAGGAAATGCATTGAACTTTGAACCGCGGCAAAGGGCAAAGCTTCAGCGTCAGTGCAACAAACCGAAATGGAGAGAAAAGCTGGAATGCAGAATAAAAAACTTTTGCCAATTGGCAGCCAATTTTAATGGCAGCAGGCGGTGTTGAGGGGTATATCTGATAAATATGCCAGTACATACGATTATCTGTTATAAAGGGTGTTTTATATTGTTTTTATTAACATTTAACAAACATATTTTAAATCTTTTTAAAAGGGTTAAAGGGCTATGGTATATGATACCCGGTACTTGTACTTTTTTAGCTTTTATTAAGCTTTTCTGTAGCTTTTGAGAGCCTCTTTTGAGAGATATATAATGGTATAGCTAATACTAGACCAGAATAGATTAGGGATAGGTATATGATACCCTGTACTTCCACTACCCTACGACAGAATGGCTTTCATAGAGCAACATGGTGATAGAATAGACTTCCTCCTGTAGCTTCTTTGCCTAGAGACTATTTTTTAACAGAAAAAATATAAATAACTATACATTTTTAAAGATAAACCTATCCTTTCTCTCTTGGAAAACCCCTCCAGAGTTAAGTAGAACCAGAACCCATGAAACTCTTTAGAAGATCACCCTGTATCCCCCGAATAGACTCGCATGTGCATTATAGCATTATGGCAGTAGGTGCTGGCACGCCAGCCGGGCCCGCTTTTCCAACTTGGCTTTGGCTTTGGCTTGGCAGCGGTCCTGGGAAAGCGGGAAAATGCCCGAGGAAATGAGTGTGGAAATGGGAACTGGGACCCTGGTCGGGGTGTCGCAGGGGGGAGACATTGGCAGAGGTGCCGGTGGCCGCATCCTGGAGCTTTTTCTGTTGCTGCTGCACTTCCTTCCTTTCCTTTGCTGATAGCTGCCACTAATGCAACTAATTCGCTTTGATTTGTTTGCCAGTCCGCGTCGCATTGTCACGAATTGTGTTCCGGCGGCTCTGTTTCCGTTTTTGGCAATTTTCGAGGTGCAGGCGAGGAGGAGTTCCGTTTCCGGATCAAATCCGGTGGCCAGTAGGCAGTCGCCAGTTGCCAGTCATCCGGTATCCGGCGTCGGAAGCCGTTCATCCCTCCAGAAAAGCTACCTTTTACGGCTAAAGTATTTATTTTTTTTTCCTCAAGTGCCGATTGAAGAAAAGTAAGCCGGAAATGATTATAAAAATCGAGACAATCGCAGTGTGCTGTTGGATCTGTCATTTGTCTGTCATCGTCGGTGGGAAAGTAGGCCCGGAGACTTCAGTTCGATTCGGCCCAACACACACAAGACACACTCAGCATACCCACAAAATACTCCAATCTTACCCCCAAAAACCTTTTCGAATCCTTTAGCAAATACTCACAACACACACATGAACACACATAAAGCAAAAATCCTTATCCAAGTCGGAGACAAATTCAGTTCGAAGCTCGTCCACCCGTAGTTCTAAAACCCATTTTTCGGTTATTGTTTACAAAAATCGTATAAAAATCGCATCGAAAAAAACACTTAACCATTTGAAAAAAAAGATATTGGACACAAAAATCACAAAGATCACGGATTAGCCTGACAAGGCATCCCCCGAACACGGCCGACATGCAGAAGGGCGTCAAGGACAAGGAGAACCGGACCACCAATACGGCTCCGGAGATCTGCGATTTCCAGACCAATCCCTCGAAGCCGAATGAAGGTGAGTTCTAGAGGGTTTATCTTTGGGTTTTAGTTGTTAATTAATAAATATATATATAATTGTGATTACAAGATCTGGGCCTACTTTTGGGGCTATGGGTTCTGGTAGCCTATGGGAATAAACTGATTTTTAACAGTAATCTGATAAAACCTATACTATATAGGTTAACCTATACTATAACCTATACTGTACCCTATATCTCATAGCTTATAGGTCATTTTCCCTTATAATTCCCAAGCGGTTTAAGCTACACTACTTCGAAAATTCTAAAATAGTTCTTAGTTATAAGCTTTGCTTTGTTTTTGGTTACTGATTTATCCTTTTTTAAGAAATATATATCATCAATATAGAAATATATCTAAATTATATACAAATTAAGTCAATTCAGTGACGAAATTTTCTACTCTTGCGTCTTAGGCTATTATAATTCCCAACTGGTATACGCAAGAAGGTATTTTTCATTAAAAACTCTTAAAAAATAAACCTTTAATCCTCAACTTTGCTTGATTTAGTGTCTATATCTATTCTAGTGTCTATAGTATAAAAATCTTAATTGTTTTTAATAACCCAATTTCACTATAATTCCCAACTGGTTAAGGCAGGACAGCTAACTTAATTCCAAGCTCGCTTTCCTCTCCGCCTTTCGGTTTTAAACTACAAAATATTATAATATCTGTCTCTAAAACTGTCTCTAAATATTATCCATCAAATTCTTATTTAAAAAAAAATATATATATAAAGTTCGCCCGCCCACCAATTACCACGAAAGCCTTTATAAAGCGCTCCCGAAATATGGCTGGTATTTCTTTAGTTTCTCGTAGGCTCCTTTTAGTTTTTGGCTTTTAGTTGGCATTTGACGTACCTGACGCCTGACGTCCACCGTAAATAGTTGCAAAATTGTTTCTTTTTTTGGTGGCCCGTTCTATTTTCGGCCCAGCTCTAAATGCATATCAATAAACGGCAAAAACAAAGCACTTTGCCGCTCTGTTTTGGCTCCTGTCACAGTCTTGACTTGCCCCAAACCGGGGCAGGGTAGGGTAGGAGAGAAGGACCAAGGGGGGCGCCCATCGGATAGGCTTCACTGTACTGCGGGCGGCCGCAGCCGAGAAAAAAACTCTACACGAAACCATTGAGCAAACACAACAAGAAACAAAATAACAAATGGAGAAGAATTATTAAAGACGAACTATGAGATACTCTTTGGAGTCTAATTCTCTGGATAGACACCAGACCTTAAGGTAGGAGTGAGTCCTATTAGCCCATAGATGTCCTCCCTTAATGTCCTTTTAGAAATAGTCCCAAATACCCTCCAGTTAGGGCATCAGAAACAAAGGAGACGCAACCAATTGGTGAAGCAAAATGACAACACCGCGACATGCAACCAAGTGCGAACGGGACGGAGGACGGAGCAAGGTTTTCCAGGGGTTAAGGATCGGGGATCGGAGGTGCCACGGGGTCACGGGGTGTTGCACCAAAGTGTTCGACCCGGCCTAATGACGCATTGCAGACAAAAACGATATGACACCGCATGGCAGTTGCTCCTCCTGGTGGGGGAATCCTCTTATTAATCAATAATTCAGTAATCGGGGATTTATTATTATTGGATTACGATTATTAGTCAGAATGATTAAATTATGCAGGGTATTCCTTCTATTAATAGTCTAATATTATTAGATTTATGTGCCGAAAGGGCAACAAAAATCTTAATTAAAATTACTTGGAATTAGGGATATTGTTCGGCTGATTTCTTGATGGGCTCTTGCGTGGCACAACCACCACCACCACCACCACCGTCAAGTCATTGAGATTGAGCTGGCTTTAAGGACCTCTTCTCTAAGGACGTCCCGCCGCTGCCAGGGCGCTGTCAAATGTCAATAAGCCGACATCGTCTCCATCTCCGGCAAAAACAACTAAGCCCATAGAGCCATATAGTTGAAAAATTGGTGCCAAGCGGCCCATGCAAGAGAACACACCAGAATCGAGGGCCAGCAGAAAAAAAAATATAGAAAATATATATGAGAGTCGGGGCTAGGTAGCTCACGGTTGCCAAATCAGCCATTTTCTGGCTATTAAGTTGGCCAAAAGAAGCATTCAAGTGCTTAAATACAAAATATTTCTGACAGTGATTTATGAATGTGGAACAAGATGTGTCGCTTGAGAGCTTGTCAGCACAGAAGGCTTTTCCTAGAGGCTTTTAGGTCATAAATTAGGGGAAAATAGGCCAGAAGAGACTGGAAAAGGGGTTTATTGATATTTTATTATAATTTTATTTACATTTTTTAACCTTTATCTTTAACATCAAATAAAAATCTAAAAAAATAAATAACTGGCGCCCAACACTGCTCAAAATCACTCACGCGCCCGAAAAGTAGGCAACAGAAAAATGGGAAATGTGAAAGTGAGGCAGGACCAGGCAACGGGGGGCAGCTAGGGGCGGGGGAGACCCGTATAAGCATTTCTTCTGGCTCAAACGGGATTTAGCGAGCATATTTTTTATTATATACCCCCTCTATTTATATTTATTTTAAAATTGCAAAACAAATGCTTTGGGATTGGTTGCGGATGGTGGGTGAGAGGGGAGGAGAGGAGAGGAAGGATGTGGGGGGTACTTGGGGAAGGACTTTGCTGCGCTGTTTATAGCCCATGTCGTGCGCAATTTATGTTAATCACAACGGAGTTGCAAAGGGGTAACAGTATAGGGGGCACTATACCCTTTCTCCCACCTCCTACTTCATCTCTTCCCCTTCTGTTCCGACCGAGCCCCTATGCCTCTTCTTCCTGCCGCCCCTTTCACCTTACCACGCCCCCATTTTGACGTGAGTATAGTAGGCCTACAACAATATAACGAAAAAATATGTTGTTGTTTTTCTGTGTATTCTTTTAATACACTTTTTTAAGGGGGACATTAAGGACATTAAGGATATTAGGGATATTTTATAGATATGGATATTATATATTGTAGAGAGACTCTCTAGAGAGACTCTAGAACTCTCTTTAGTACCAGAAAGTGTATAAAAAAAACTAAATATTTTTTAAAGAAATATTAAAAAAAAAAATAATAATTGAATCTAAACATCCTGCAACCAGATCCTCCCATACAAAACCCCCCTTAAGAGTATCTCCAAGTCCATGGCTCGAACCGTGTCCCTCATGAATCTATTTTTTATTTTTTTTCCTTTTTTTTTTGTTGCTTTTTGGTCGGTGCCTTGCACAAAGGCAACGCCGTGGCAGCAACAATTTTAATGCCGTGGTTTGCTGTGATTCGCAATTTCGCCAAAGGCACTAGTAGCAGTGGCAGTGGCAGCGGCAGAGACGGAGGCCGCCGCCGCCGCCATTGTCGTCCGGATTGGTTTTGGAGCTTCAGTCAGCAGTTGCGCTAGCAGCTGAGTTGAGTTGAGCCAGAAGCCCGAGAGCCTGAGAAGAGCCAGGATAATAGCCAGAAAACCGAGAAACCAGAAGCCATAAACCGTTAGGATAGCTGGACAGGAACACGCGCGCGCGTCTCTGTCCACTCGCTACTTATCTCATCATAAATAAGTTGTTTTTTTTTTCGAGTGTGTGCGTGCGCTGAGTCAGCGGCTTTGCACTTGTGATGGCGCTGACAGCGACGGCGGCAGAGGAGCAAGTGGACAGGGAAAGGGAGAGGGAGAAGCCCAAGGAGGGTGTGAGGGAAGTCACAGCTTCCTTTAGCTGCCTGCTACGAAACTTGAGCTCAGCTTCGATGAGTCGACGCCGCTGTCCGCTCGCTCTCCTCAAGCCACTGCCCCTCAGGGCAGGGGGAGGTGGACTAACGGAAGATAACACATCCAGTGAGAGATGCTACAGCAGCTGCAGCGACAGAGACAGCAACAACAATAGAAACACACAAGATGACGACGACGACGATGATGACGAAGATGATGATGATGCTGAGGATGAGGATGATGAGGAAGATGACGTCGATGGGGGAGAGGAGGGACGTGAAGCGGCTGAAGAAGCTGAGCTGGAAACCCAAGTGGAAACGGAGGCGAAGAGAGAGGAAACCGTTAGCGTCAATGTGGTGAGAGCCAACTTCAAATGCAATGACATGGAATGCTCCCTCGTCCTCGGCGACTACGTGAATGGTGAGTGCCGTTACCGTTAGTTCGCCCCACTTTTTTCAGTTTTTTTTTGTTGTTTTTGTGGCACCACCACCACCATCATTGCGCGCCACTCAAGAAGTTTATTCAAACGTCGATGTCAGGATAATGAAGATTCAATTTTATGCGACGGCAGAGATAAAATGAAATAGAAAGGAAACATGAAAGGAAAGGCGAGTGGAAGGCCTGGAAAGGAAGCCAAGTTTCGAGGGCTCTGCAAAGTCTAGAATTTACACCAGAGCCACAAAATGTGGCGCTTATATTTATTTCATTTCCCTTAAACCGATCTAAAAGGGAAAAGTTTAAAAAAATTCTCTCTTGAAGGGAAATCCAGTAAAAAAATTACGTATACGCAGTGTTGTCAGAGGTGCTTAAAAAAGGCTTCTTAGAGTCTCCCTTAATCATTTTAGATTAAAAATGTATGTTTAAGGACCAACTAACCGTAAATAAAATTAATCTAAGAAAATAAAAATAAAAAATTACGTATACGCACAGGTGACAGTTGAAATTTTATTGTGAAGATATTTGCTTCTCAAAATTAAACAGTTTTTGACTATTATTTTATCGTTTAAAATTTGTTCTAAAAAGTATAATAGTTTAATATTTAATTTAATTAAATATGTGTGTAACACAGGTCGTATACTTGTTTTTTCTTCTTAGAAATATTTAGAATTTAAACATGAAAGGCTACAACATTAAAGCCCAAGTCCTCTTCATCTCCCTTCATTGCAAAATATTCAATTCAATATTGATTAAAATTATCTAAGCATTCATCTAAGAATACATGGCGTATACTTGATTTGTGAAAAAAAAAAAAAAACATTTTGTATGAAAACAACCTTTTTCTTTTTGGATGAAACAACACTCATCGAATATATAAATACACTTCACTTAATTTCCATCAAAAACTCAATCTCAAGAGCTTTGGACATCAAAAGCGACTAGACTGTAGACTAGAATATCGGACGATATCCATTGGGAATATTATTCAGCAAGTTCATGATTCGCATTTCACTTCCAATTCATGTACATCGTTTATCTCTGTCACGATTATTAGACTGTTTCAAAACAGGGATTCGGGTGATTTTATATTTTGTGTGAACAGAATCACATACACATGTCGGTGGCTGCCAAAATATGGCAAACGAAAACTTTTAATTGCAATTTGTTAATTTGCCCAAAGCAGCCAGCGAACGTATAGAGGAGGTACAGTGGAGCTAGGCTATGAGGGAGGAGTATTATAGATTTTAAAGAAGTTCAAAAAAGATTATTAAGCTTTTTATCTTGAAATCTTTTTAAAATCTTTTTTTTAATATCAGTATCCTTTGTAGCCAGTGCCTACTGTTTAAAGCCAGGGAGAGGTGGTGGAGAGGGGACTGAAAGCTAATCGCTGGCACAATTCGATGATTGACGAGGGCCGAGCACTGCAGGATGGGCGCCAGAAGGGGTCTGGGGGTGTCGGGGCAGAAGAATATCATGCGTTTACGGTTCGGTGAGAGAGAGTCTTCTTCGTTGTTTCAGTTTTTGGTTTTTGGTTCTCGGTTTTCGCCTTGGCAGTCACGGCGGCTTGCCAAAATAGAAAACACATAAATTGCACGATCAAGATCATTGCTGTAGCTGCTACTTCTCCTCCTTATCCACCTCCTCCTTCTCCTTCTCCTCTTGTTCTTTTGCATCCACTTCGATGACATAATCCCTGTAGGCACAAAAAAAAAAACAAAATGGTGGATCAGCGGGCGGCGCAGGAAGGGCGACAGATTAAAACTTTTCACAGCCATCTTCCCGCTCTCCTCCACACACTCTCTCCCTCTCTTCCTCTTTGACACCTGTTCGTTTTGTGTCCGCGTAGGCAGCTGACAGCTGCTGCTTCATCCACTCTCCTTCTCTCTTCCCTTTATCTGTCGCAGCTGCTTAGCTGCTGTTGCTGCTGACGCTTCTGCTTCTGCTCTGCCGCCGTGGGAGCGACTTTGACAAATTTGTTTGGCGTTGAGGTTTTGCTTTTTTTTTTCTGTCACTTTTTACCGTATGGTTCTTGTTTTTGTTTTTTTCTTCCTGACCATCATAAACAGCTGATCCAACAGTTAATTTGGTTGATCAGCTGGATTTTGAGAGAGAAAAGCTCTTCAAATAACTGTTGTTCTTCAAATTAAAAGCCAACTTAAAGCTTCTTGTTTAATAATTTTTTTTTAAAATGATTTAAGATTAAATAAATATTATTTATAATTTATAATGCCTTAAAAAATCAACTCTTTATAGGCTCTAATTAAAAAAAACCCGGCTTGGGAGAAAATGTTGCCTACTTTATAGGGCGCTTTCAAAGCTTAAGGTTAGAGTTCGATCTCTACTCAGTGATTTCTTTCTGTTTTTTTTTAATTTAATTATTTTTATTAAAAATATGAGAATCAAAATATACACTGAACAAAAATGGGGAGTGTGCACCACCTTCGGCAAACATTTGTTGCTCGTTAGGAATATTAGGCGGAGATTTGTTGTGGCAATGTGTGTGTGTGTGTTATGGTGGGTGTGTGGGTGTCTGAACTTATTTTATTTCCATTTAGTTCGCCTTTGGCTGGTTCGTATCCAAGGCTGGTTGCCTTTGGCTTTGTTTGAGCCATCGAATCGAATTCATGTTCACGGCATGCCACGTATAGATGGAAAGGGGCTTAGGATGGCTTTTAGTTTGAATATAAACACACACACACACACACACACACATTTAGCGAGGGTGCAGTGCATGGGCATGTGGAGGACGACTACCTTGCACTTCCTTCGGAGCAGCACTGGCATTAGAGACAAAAACGAACAAAAAAAAGGACGAAAGAGAAAGAGAGGAGCTTTGTTTATTTGTTTATAACAGTCGCAGTGGAAATTCGAGTTGGCTCACAACGGCTCCAATTATATCGGTTGCTCGATGGCTCTGGAATTTGGTGAATCAGTAGTAGTTATCATTTCCTAACGCGGCACAATGCCAGACGGGCCGCCGAGCCGCTACCGCTTCTTCGAACCAAAAGGCCATTGAATATCACGAAGGATATCCTTCTTCCAAAAATCAAAAAAAAAATAAATAAAAGACGGAAATGCCGCCTATTGCCGTGCGGTTTGTTGTCGATTGATTGCATAAGGACGCGCAGCAGTGCAGGACCTGCAATACTATTTGCATTTTTTCATGTGTGCCAAAAACGCCAACCGAGTGACGAGAGTGAAATCAATCAACAATCTCTGTGCAAGTGCTCCTCCGCCTCCATCCCCATTAAACCCACTCATCTATGTAGCTTACAATCAAGAGCAACAGCAACAGCAACAGCAACAGTCTGCTATAATGTCGTAAGGATATACGGGGCAAAAATAAAAAGGATATCATGGACTTTGGCGGCGGTCGTGTGCAGTTCCTGCAGGCCCAGCTGTTTCCGGTTTGCACTCTAACCACGTCCAGTGGAGGTAACACTTACAGACTATCCCTAAACTTAGTATCTATTACTTACTTGCATTTAATTAGTTTTTTTTTTTGTAGAAATACAGATTGTCTAAGGGCACCTCGGTGTTGTTGTTCGTTGATGATGATAGATGTTTAGGTTCCACACTGTACTACATAGCATCAGTAACGGTGTCAGTATCAGGAATCGTTGCCAAAGAGTAGTATCCTTGCTGCTCCTTCACCGCCTGCTTGGGGATGGACAAAGTGCGGATAAGTGGGAATTAGAATTAAGTGCAAATCGGTTTGTGGAGATTGATTTTACGGGTAGTTGCCACTTCATGGCTGTCATGACAACCAGAGCCCCCTCCCCCACGCCCTAAACACACAATCATTAACACACAAAATCGAGAATATCGGCAATCGGAAATGTCCTGTTGACAACGGCTCCTCCTCAAGACACCTCCCACTCCTATTCCCCCGCCCCTTTGAACCCAATCGAGTTCACTGAATTGCGATTAACGTCATTCCAGGGGAATAAATCAGAGACAGGCCATCAGAAGCCGAGGCAGTAAACCCATTAATGTTCATCCTAGATATAGTCTGATGGCAGGGTTGGGTAGGATTTCTGGGTTAATGTTAATTATAATTAAAGACAATTAATTAAAGACAGAAACAAGGTCTATACAGAAAAGTATCTCGAGAGTAATGCCTGGAGAAATGGCAAACAAAGAGCAATGCTATTTATTTAATAAATTTTCATGAAAATGAAAACAAAGAAAACGAAAACAACGAACGGCAAACGACAAAAAAAAAAAAAATACGGAATAAAAATTGTGAAATATATTGCGCCTTCAGATCTGAAGATCTGAAATTCCGCAAGTCACTGAGGTCCTCAGAAGGCCTCCGAGGCATTGGCCGAATGCCTGCGATTGGGATAAACAAAATGCCATAAATATTACGAATAATAATACAATTTAAGTAAATAATATGCAAGCGATTGCAATTAAAAACGATCTCTGGCTCTCGATCGCCCTCTGCATTTGAGCATAAAAATTTAATTAATGCTAAATTCCTGCTGTCAACGTCGGCGTCGTCGTCGGCGCCAGCGTCAGCGTTGGCGCAACAATTGAAAACAGAGAGAAAGCTTTCACTTTGGTGGCTTTGCTTTGTTATGAATGAAAGCGCATTTTGTTTGCCCTTCGGGGGTTTTTGGCCAAAAATTTCATCAATTACAGCAGCAATGGGCCATGATTTTCATTAAAAATTATTCTTTTATGCCATTTAATTCATTAATTTTAATATTTTTATAACTTGGCACTCTTTGTAGTCTCTTTGTCTCTATTATTGTCTTTTGAAAAGCTCTTTAGCAGTCCAAGAGCTCTTCTAAAATCAACAACAACTAATATGCACTTATGCGGGCCGTTGGGTGGTGCAAGGTTGAGGTCAAGGTCGCTGCTTGAGCTTTGTCATTCCACTTGAACTGCCACTGCTAGTGCCGGGGGATTTAAAACAAAACAAAAAACTACACTAAACGGTTTCAAGTACTTCAGGACAATATCTAAGATAGTTATTCAATTTATTAAATTTTAAAAATTAACATTAATTGTTTAAAATGTGATTCATTTTGTTGTAATATTTTATTATTAAACACACTGCGTATGCGTGATATTATAATTTATAAAAATTTTAAAGCATACTTTTTTGCAAGTTGCGATATATTTTCAAGCCTACATTGCGTATACTTGATATTTTCATAAAACAAAACAAATGAGCTTAAGATCGCCAAAACCCTAAACAGCTGTTTATTTCGCAAAGCTTAGAGCAAAAGCTCTGAAAAACAACCGTAAATGGCCAGCATTTGGCAGGATAACGGTTTATTTTCTACCTAAAACAGCTGAGCGCCAAGCTCGCGTCGACAGCGAAAGTGCAAAAGCTCTCTCATACGCCGCTACTCTCTCCCACACTCTCTCTGCTCTGCTGTTGGGGGGGTTAGTTCCTTGCTCTTTCGCACTAAATAATATTCGCAGCCGCAGCGCAGTCGCCGCTGTCGGCGCTGAGGTGCACACGCATCGGAAGCGACAGCAGCGGCGACGCAGGCACCGACTGTTGGCAGCAGCAGCAGCACTGCCAGTGGCTGCGGCAGAGACAGCCATTATTGAGAATTTCGCATTCGCTGGCGTTTTCTGATTTAGTCAACAACAAAACGCGCAACGGCAAACGACGACAAATAATCCCGAAAACCGAAATACCAAAAATTCACAATTAACCAAAACTCAAAATCAAAATTATTGAGAAAAATTAAGTTTAAGAAGTAAGCGCGCAAAATTCAAAAAGAAAGAAAACAAATATTCGCCAAAAATTAAATTCATTTTTTGCATTGCTTTTTTTTTTTTTTATTTAGTTTGGTTTTGTTCGAGTGCCACAAATTCTGAAAATCATTTGCCAAAAAAATCAACAAACAAAATTCTAAATAAAATCCAACAACAAAAATCAACAAAAAAATAAAAATCACCCAAAAACGAACAGCTGTGCGTGTGCCGCCCCCTCTTGGTGGCCCCCTCGTTCTCTCTCCTCCGCCACCCACTCGAATCTGGCGTCTTTTTTTTTTTGTTTTCTTCTGAGATTTTTGAGATCATTTTTCGAGCTAGAAATTCTGTAAAATCTGTGCCGGTAAGCCAACAAAAACCAACAATCCAAACCGAAAAAAAAGTCACGAATTTCATTTAAATTCAAAATCGTAAAAATAAACACTTATCTGTGAAATATCCACAAAGTATATAGATACACGTTCGGATACAATGTTTGGCCAAAACAAATAATATTTCTCATTTCAATATGTTTGGAAAATATGAAAAGAATTGGGCCATAAATAATCCAATTTTCAAATGAAAATTGAGGTTTTCTTTTCTCTAAAAGTAAAAGTGCCAATAGTCAAGATTTCCTTTTATTTCTTCTATCTGAAAGCCAATATAGTATAGTACTGAGTAATCCTCGTGATAGGTTCCCAGAATAATTGGCAACAGATCCCTCATCTAATCTTCTGGGATAAGGTGGGAAAAGTCAGTCTCTGAGTCAGTATTGTATATAAGGTTTATTATATACAAGATATTATATACTTTTGTGGAGAAATTGAGGTCTAATGTCCTTCCTATAAAGGCCTTAAGGGACTACTTTTTGGACACCTGTCTTAGTTAAACTTTTGGCCATTAAATTGTTTAAAATTCTGCCTAACTTTGTACAATTTTTATATAAAAAATAACAAGGCCATAATTCTCCACAAAATTCATTAAAAAAAATCCCCCAAAAGAAGCTTTTATGAATCGCCTTGACAGGATTCCAGAGAAGAAACTTTTTCGGCCGGAATAAACCGAAAAAGATTTACAGAATCTAAACACGAAGACCCCCCCTTTTGAGAAATTGCAATAAAAGAGGGAAAATCTGTTTTTATGAGCTCATAAAAATGGATTTTTCAGGAGAGATGGGGGGGAGTGGGGATGGGAGGAACAAAAAGACCAAAAATTAATTAACAAAATATGTTGAAAATCTTTTTTGCACAAAAACCGAAAACAAAAACTCCAACCAAGACCACCCCCACCCCCACACACACATGGCAATTAATTGCTGTTGACGTTTTCTTGAGGCTAGAAAACAGATTCCCCCCCTCATTTAGGCCAAAAATTTTTCCCTGGAAAACTTTCTCTGACAAATGACAAAAAAAGGAGGCCTTGACTTTAGTTTCTGGTTCTAGATTTCTATTTAAGTTAACATTTTAGTGCTGGAAGCAATCGGTTCGAACAGTCTGTGGCATTAAGTACAAATTTTGTTATTTTTGTGTTTAATTTTTTTGGCCTTTTTCGAGTTGGTTTTTGATTCGAATTTTAGACATTTTCGGTTCGGTTTCGGTTAGCTAAGCGGTTAGCTAACAAAAGTCTCACCAAAGGATAAAAAAGGATTTAGGAATATATTTTTAGAAAAGAAAAAAAATAGAAGGGATTATAAGGTTAAGCCTGAGAACAAAAAGTAAGCAGAGACTATAAGGATATCCTCTCTTTCTTTCAGGCTTCCTTGGCAGCTTCCTTTCGAAGGGCCTGAAAACCAACCAGCTGGTGGTGAACACGGATGAGAAGACCCTGCGACCCGTTGCTCGCCTGAAGGAGCCGCGCGATCTCTTCGCCCTGCCGAAGGACAAGGACAATGACTGCTCACAGCAGGCCCCCAGATGGCCGGTCGAGTGCCAGGTGAGTGAGTGACAGGATCGACTATCCTTCAGCTATCGAACTTCGACTAGAAAGAAGGACGAGGCTAAGGAGGCCTTAGGTGTCCTAGATTTCTGCA
The DNA here is from genome assembly GCA_035047585.1 of Drosophila monieri. Taxonomy (NCBI): domain Eukaryota; kingdom Metazoa; phylum Arthropoda; class Insecta; order Diptera; family Drosophilidae; genus Drosophila; species Drosophila monieri. Next base: position 2,523,830 of record JAWNPJ010000061.1, on the reverse strand, counting down.
AAATAGGTGGCTTAGTAAGGACGAAAAAAAAAAAAAAGGAAGCGTTTCAATGCCTTTGACACGCACACCTTCTGTCTGTCAGGATGTCCCAGGACATGCGTGCCGCGCCTCATAAATATTAATGCACACAAAATGATGGGGTGGGCGGGAACAGCGCAGATTACAGGATACCGGCAGGACTCCCCAATAGTGCCATTTAAAGCTCAACGCAAGGTTATCCTTGCTAGTCCTTGCCATCCAGCACAGACTGTACCTTTTACAGTAAATTTCCTCTATCTTGGGCTTATGTAGGTCAAACTGCAATAAAAGGTGCACACACACACCAGGCCACGCCCACCACCCACCGCCCTCGCGCTTAACCCATGGCATGCGGTAAACGCTAGCCAAGTGCAATGAAAATCCTTTCGTTTCCGCTTTTCTGCCTTTTTTTTCTCTTCTCTTTTTTTTTTTTTAAATTTATTTATTTATTTAGTTTTTGTTGGCCTTTAGCTTTTTGCCTAATTGTTGGCCAAGTCGTTAGCAATCGATTCGCATTCGATTCTCTGCCAAATTCTGTGTTGGGCAAATATTACACGTTACCCATACGCCCCATTGGCCGAATGTCTGAATGGGAGAGTGGTGGCAGGACTGGCGGGGGGAGAGTGGGACGGGGTGGGGAGTGGGGGGCAAAGGTCAACAACAAAGGGGGGTCTGGGGTGGTGGGACCGAAATGAATCAATTGGAGGTCAATTGTTGAGCAATTTTCGTTGTGGCGCAATTTGAATCGAAACGAAAAACAAAGGAAGCCCATCCCCATCCCCATCCCATCCCATTTCCTTGTCAATTAACACACCAACGTCCACCTACGCACACCCACGCAGTCCTTCAAGGGGCCAGAGCGGAAGGACTTTTTGCGGCAAAGCGAAAACCACATTTCAAAGTCAATTTACATTATTGATTCGCACACGAGCGGACCACGAATTGCATATTTAATTCGCTCGAAACTAATTAATTAAAAGTATTTAAGTGCCTTTCAAAATGGATTAATTCAAATGCGATTAAATCGAAAAAAGTTACGGAGAATGCATTTCCATTAGAGAGCACACAAAAAAGGATATGGCGAGAGGGTTGGATTTAACGACAGATATTGCTGACAAAGTCACGAGGTTCCAACTGCAACAGCAAGAAAATTATGACATTTCCGATTGTTCAGTTATACGACAGCTATAAGATATAGTCAACCGATCCATATCATTCTTACCTATATACTAAATAGTCTTAAAAGAAGGCTGTGTACCAAATCTCAAGCAGATTGCTTTAAAACTGAGAGACTTGTGAGGCTTAGAAGCATTTTCGCGGACAGACGGACACACGGACAAGCTTATAGCGCCTTAAGAGGCTTACGATTTTAACTTATCTGCTTAGGACCTTAAAAATGAGTGTGTATACTAAATCTCAAGCAGATTGCTTTAAAACTGAGAGACTTGCAAGGCTTAGAAGCATTTTCGCGGACAGACGGACACACGGACAAGCTTATAACGCCTTAAGAGAGCCTTCGACTTCTTCTTATCTGATTAGGTCCCTAAAAATTAGTGTTTATACTAAATCTCAAGCAGATAGCTTTAAAATTAAGACACTTATTCAGCTTAGAAGCATTTTCGCGGACAGACGGACACGCGGACAAGCTCATATCGCTATACAGACCCTCCAAGACCTCCAAAAAAATGTTTAAAAAAATTAATTAAAATGTAAATGAATTCAAAGAAAAGAAAGATTAAAGCTCTTACTTGCATAGCTTTTATTGAAATGCTGTTGGCTTTTTCACCTTCAACTTTTTGTTGAATCGCTTCCCGTTTGTAAGACTCCTGGCCCACGCACACTCGTAAACCCACACACATACACATACACCCTCTCGAAAAGTTGTGCAAACTGTAAATGCAATTAAAAAAGAAGAAACAATAAGTCAAGAAAGTTTTTTAGCAGAAAGAACGTCTTTGATTCGTTTTTGTTTTTTTTTTTGGGCTGACCATGACGTTCAAAATGCAAACACAAATAAAAAGTGAAATTTGAAAAACGCCTTCAGTGTTTTCCGTTTTTTATTTTCTGTTCTGGCTCTGGTTCTGGCTCTGGCTCTGGGTCTGGGTCTGGGTCTGGGTCTGGGTCTGTAACAATGACACTGGCATTGGCAATGGCCATAAATAAAGAAAAAGTTTTCATTTGCAAAGGTGAGAGAAGGCGAGTAGGAGGGCCGAGAAGAGTTCCTTAGTCCGTGGGGGTAAGATAAACAAGCTAATTAGTTAGTTTTTGGTAACACACACACTCACACAGTCTACAGACTATACAGACTACAATCAAGTAAGAAATGAATACAACTGCCACAGATCCTACTGGCCATGGAGGGGAGAGTGGGAAGGGATTGTTCCTGCCACTGATATGTTTCAATTAAGCCAACACACACCCCCATCCACACCCACAAACACAAACACAAACAGACTCCTGTATGCATGCAAATCCCTGTTTGTGTGCCTCAGATTTGCATGTTTTCAGACGTCCTGCGGAAACAATCGAACAGAAATGGCCAAAAAGTGCATAGATTTTGTTCATTTTTTTGGTCTGTTTATAAAATATTGAACAGGTGCAGTTCTGTTTGGAAAAATTTGAATTTTAGGTGTAGGGGGTTTTTATAATAGTTATCCTTAAAGGGGCTTTAAAAGGGTTTACTGTAAAAAATATCACTCATACGCAGTGTAGGTCACTAGCTCATAAACTATTACTCTCAAAAAGCGAAAAGAATTGGTTTTAAAATAGAATTATTTAAAAAATTACACATACGCCGGGTAGGCTATCAAAGGACTTTCCTTTCAAAAGCTTATTCTTTAAAATATTACTCATACGCAGTGTGGGCTTTTAGTTCAAAATAAAGATATTGCTTTCTAAGAGTGAAAATAAATAGAATTAAAAATTTAATTATTGGTTTTAAAATATTAACTATAAATCACTAAAAATATTTAGATAATGGTGTTTTTTTCTCTAAAATATCACTCATACGCAGTGTAGGTTAAGTATTTAAAAATTGTTTTAAAAATGGTATCTCAAAAATTACTCATACGCCGGGTAGGCTATCAAATAACTTTCTTTTCCAAAAATTACTCATACGCCGGGTAGGCTACCGTAGAACTTTCTTTTCAAAAAATTACTCATACGCCGGGTAGGCTATCAAATAACTTTCTTTTCCAAAAATTACTCATACGCCGGGTAGGCTACGGTAGAACTTTCTTTTACAAAAATTACTCATACGCCGGGTAGGCTACCGTAGCACTTTCCTTTCCAAAAATTACTCATACGCCATGTAAGCCTTAAGGAGTGAAAAAAATAAAAAAAACGTCTTGGACTTTTAATGAAAAATCAAACCTTCAGCTAACTCATTTTTAACCACTTTTCCCTACTCATCCGCCCACTGTGCCCTGTCACTTACATGTGTAAGCACATCAGCGACTAAGCAAATAAGCTGCTAAAGCTTGTGGCCAGAATTACAACACAACGAGACTAGAAAGAGCAACAAATGACATCAAAGCTTTAGCAGAGAGATCCACAAAAGAAATCGGACAGAATCAGGGGCAATAGAGGAAGGACATTCGAGCAGGACGAGCCACACTTCCAGGAGTCTCTGACAATGAATAGAGACATAACCGTAACCGTAACTCTGACTGACATTCGCAAATTTCCCTGCCAAGGACACGGAACCAAACGATGAGAACTTCCCTGACGGGTGCCACATGTGTGCCATAGAATTGTAATAATTGGGGAGTCCTTAGAGGACTAACAGGTGTTCCAACAATTACGGGGGGGGTGGTACAGACAATGGAAGACAGTCGGAAATCACTTGCAAGTGATTCTAATCCGCCGTACTCTTGCAGGTCATCGAGGAGCGAATCACACACATTCCGTACGTGCCCCCAACGCCGGAGCCCCTCAACGCTCCCACGGGAAACGAACTGAAGCCGCGGCCCGTCGGCGAGGAGAACGGCATCGTCGTGTTTAGTTATAGTCCGATCAGTGCCGTTAACTACGTGAGTATCCTTGAGACTATTACTAACTTTATACTAAGCACTACAACTACAACTCTATCGATTTCGATTTGCACTTTAGACCATTTTTTAGATAGAAGGTCTATAGAAAGTGTCCTTAGGAATAGTTACGAATTGTTTGTTTTTATTTTAGGAAGCTTAAAATTATTTACAAAAATGTAGCCTTAGTTCTGGTCTATGTTCTCCATTTTTTAGATGTCCTTTATTGAAAAAAATAGGTGAAAAAAATTGTAGCCAGGATTTTAGGGCAGGTGGATAATGAATTGGACTAAGATTCCTTTAAAAAAAAGATATTGAAAAAGATATTGACATTTCTGGATGTCACTCACATCCATATCTTCTCCATTTTTCCCCAAGTGGTCCCATAAGAAAAATTAGAAGAAGAAAAAGGACTAATTTCTTAAAGTTTTTAATGCAAGATGGTATAGAATTTATCAAAAAATCTATTGAGATATTTCGTTAAAAGATCGGATGGGAATCAGCAAAGATATAGACATTACAAGAAGCCACATGCCCTCTTCCATACCATCCATCCCCTAGGATTTTGTAAGGTGTACCACAGAAAAAATTAAAAAATAAAATCTAAAAAAATATTCGAGTGTTAGATTTTGATGCAATTGTATAAGAAATTGATCTACAAATCAATCAAGGTATTCCACTTAAGGATCGGATGAAAATTTATTAAGATATAGAAATCGCAAGGTGTCCTATACTAATTTTGGTATTTTTAGTCATTTTGAAGGGGTCCCATGGAAAAAATTCAAAAAAAAATCTAAAAAATATTCAATTGCTAGGTTTGGGAGAGGAATTCGTCTACAAATCGATTATGGTATTCGTTTTACGGATCGGATGGGAATAAGCTAAGATATAGACATTACAAGAAGCCATGTGCCCATTTCCAGACCATCCCTGAGAGTTTCTTAAGGGGTTCTATGGAAAAAATGTAGAAACAAATCTAAAAAAAATATTAGACATAGCTTTTGATGCAGTTTGGTGGGGAACAGATCTACGAATCGATTAAGGTATTCCTCTCAAAGATCAGCCTAATATATGCCAAGATATAGATTCCAGATTCCAATCCCCTTTCCCCATTTTTTTTTCTAAAAAATCCTTAGAATGCAAATCAAAGTCGATTTAGTTGCTTAACCCATGTTGACCCTCGGCACCTTGCACCTTGCACCTTAGCCAGTGACATGGGCGGGTATGCGATGGGGGTGCGACCCGTTACTAACCAAAGTAGAGCCTTGGGAAGACTTTAAATTAAAACCAAACCCAAACAACGCACAGGAAAAGCCCAAGGTGAAGAAGGAGGAGGATGAGTCGAGCGACGAGTCGGACTACTCCTCGGACTCCCGCCTGGACTCCACGCCCCCCAGCCGGGCCACGCCCATGCGATTGGCGGGGGCGGGGGCTGTAGCCGCGGCAAGATCAACAGCGTGTCCAAAATGATCAACAATGTGGACAATCGGTCGACGAGCGCCTCCCTGGACGACAACGACGACTACGACGATGACGAGTATGACACGAGTGGCGGGGGTGAGGCGAGGGAGAAGGCCATGATCAAGGATCTCATCGAGGCGAAGAAGAAGCGCTACCAGGAGGAGTCGGGCATGACGGCCAGGAACTCCCGGGCGGGGAGCCGGTCGGAGGCCAGCAAGGATCCCAGCGACATCGACAACATCTGGAAGAACAACACCAGCGAGTACAAGCCCGCCTCGCCGCGCTACATCCTCAGCCAGTTTGGCAAGAACGTGGTCATCGACCGGCTAGCAGATGAGGACGATCCTTTGCAGACGAACGGATGCGATGGCGGCGGAGGAGGAGGAGGAGGACCATCCGGAACCCAAAAGGTATCAAGCAAGTTCGCAGTTACCCCCGTCAAGTTGCCCAAAACGAACATAGCCCGCTTGGAGGTGGCCTTCGAGCGGAGCAGTCGCGACCAAGTCTCCACCTCGTCCTCGGGCGGCCAGACCCACTCCCGGAAACGTAAACGCGGGGGTGCCCTCAGTATGGGGAATGAGAACGATGGTCCCGGTACCAGCAGCACCGAGGATACCAGCAGCTCCAGTCTCGGGGAGGACGAGGAGGAGGACGAAGACGATGACGATGACGAGGAGTTGGACGAGACCGATACGGAGGATTCCGGTAGCGGTGAGACCATCTGCCAAGCCGAGCCCGTAACCGATTCCAGTCACTCCGCTGCCGGTTCGGGGGCCGGCGTTGGCTACTCGCCCAGACTGGCGGGCGGGGCCGAGAAGCGGACTGGTCCCGGTTCCGGTTCCGTTTCGGACACGGAGACTCTGGTGGGGGACGAGAGCAGGAGCAGGCTAGCATGTAAGCTTTTGGGGATGGGAGCTGGTGGTAGTGGTAGAGAGTAGAGAACGGAAGCTTTTTTGGAGGGAATCAGTTGCTCGAATGGATCCTCCAAGAAAGATTTCCGTAGCAACCAAGACCATATCTGATATATAACCTGCCCACAGCCGGGGGCCACCACCAGCAGCAGCATGGGGAGTTCGCCCATGTCGGAATGACGCCCCTGTCGAAGATGCGCCCGCCGCAGGGACGACCGCCCATCCGGTCCCTGCCCTACACGCATGCGGCCACAGTGGCGGCAGCAGCGGCCTCGGCAGCGGCGGCGGCCAGAAGTCGACATCGCGACATAGAAAGCTTCCAGGCGGCGCTGATTCAAGACAATGACTCAAGAGTAGTCGGCGGCATGGGCGTGGGAGGTGGGGCAGGGCATAGCACCGGCACCACCACCACCACCGCCACCTCAAGCACCATTAGCACCTCGACACCGGGTGGTGGGGGCAGTGGCATGGGGAACAGCGTTTTCCGGCTGAGTAAGGAGCAGCAGCAACAGCTGCTGCCGCCCGGATTGATTCCGATGGCCAGCCAGGAAACGACTGGAACAACAACCACGACCAGTACTAACCAGGAGACGACCGCCTCGTCGCAATCCTTTCTCTCCTCCGATTTAACCCAAGCACAGTTCAGCCGATCGGCCGTGGGCGGGGCCCGGTTCGTCACCAACTGCCATCCGATGAATCCCGAGGAGTACGACGGGCTGGAGTTCGAGTCGCGCTTTGAGAGCGGCAACCTGGCCAAGGCGGTGCAGATCACGCCCACCTACTACGAGCTCTACCTGCGTCCCGATCTCTACACCAGCCGCTCCAAGCAGTGGTTCTACTTCCGTGTCCGGCGCACTCGCCGCAAGATGCTCTACCGCTTCTCGATCGTCAACCTGGTCAAGTCGGACAGCCTCTACAACGACGGCATGCAGCCGGTGATGTACTCGACGCTGGGCGCCAAAGAGAAGAGCGAGGGCTGGCGGCGATGCGGCGACAACATCTGCTACTATCGCAACGACGATGAGTAATGACGAGACACCCCCCTTGACCCATGACCCTTGATCCTTGACACTTTTGCTCTTCCTTCCCCATAGGAGTGCTGGGAATAGCGCCAACGAGGACGAGGAGGACAACTCCACCTACACGCTAACCTTCACCATCGAGTTCGAGCACGACGACGACACGGTATTCTTCGCGCACAGCTACCCGTACACCTACAGCGACCTGCAGGACTACCTCATGGAGATCCAACGCCATCCGGTCAAGTCCAAGTTCTGCAAGCTGCGCCTCCTCTGCCGCACCCTGGCGGGCAACAATGTCTACTATCTGACGGTGACGGCGCCCTCTAGCAACGAGGAGAATATGCGGGTATCCCATATCCTTTCCACACTATCCTTCTCTTCTAATAGCCACTATCCTTCCTTTGTGCAGCGAAAGAAATCGATTGTGGTGTCGGCGAGAGTGCATCCCAGCGAGACACCGGCGTCGTGGATGATGAAGGGCCTGATGGACTTCATCACCGGTGACACAACGGTGGCCAAGCGGTTGCGCCACAAGTTCATATTCAAGCTGGTGCCGATGCTGAACCCGGACGGAGTCATCGTTGGCAACACCCGGAACTCGCTGACGGGCAAGGACCTGAACCGCCAGTATCGGACGGTTATCCGCGAGACATATCCATCCATTTGGTATACCAAAGCCATGATTAGAAGGTAAGAGGGTCTGTATATGTAAGAGTGTCCTTGCTGATGTATCCTTGTTGGGCAGACTGATTGAGGAATGCGGCGTGGCCATGTACTGTGATATGCACGCACACTCACGCAAGCACAACATATTCATATATGGGTGTGAGAACAAGCGCAACCCGGAGAAGAAGCTCACCGAGCAGGTCTTCCCCCTCATGTTGCACAAAAACAGTGCGGATCGGGTGAGCTATTGGAGATCGGAGAGAGGCCTTAACCTTTGACTTCATTTTAATCCCTGGTATCCTTTATTCTAGTTCTCCTTTGAGAGCTGCAAGTTCAAGATCCAGCGAAGCAAGGAGGGCACTGGCCGCATCGTTGTCTGGATGCTGGGCATCACCAATAGCTATACGATCGAGGCCTCGTTCGGCGGCTCCTCCCTGGGATCGCGTAAGGGGACACACTTCAACACGCAGGTAAGTGTTATCCAAATCGTCCCAAATCCTGGCCTCCAACGATCCAATCGCCATTTCCAGGATTACGAGCACATGGGACGAGCATTTTGTGAGACACTGTTGGACTACTGCGATGAGAATCCGAACAAAGTAAAGCGGCACGCAAAGTTGTTTAGACAAATCAAAAAGATAAGAAAACGCGAGAAACGCGAACAGAAAGCATTGAAATTACAGAAAATGGCCGATCAGGGATGTATAATGAACGACAAACTGAAAGTGAAACGTTCTGTGGAGAAGAGTGTCTCCTAGGAAGGTTCTCCGCCCCCCCTGAAACCCTAAACCCACACAACACACACACACGCCTTCGACAATCAATCGCCCCTACTGTATCTCGTTATCGTTGTTATCGTTAATCGTAATAATCGTTATTCGTCAAAACGTTAAAGTGTAAGGCGCTGCTGTGCTGGAAACAAAGTCCCATCTCGTCCAATGCCCCACCAAGAACCAAAAAAAAACAAACATTAATACTTGAGACACCGAATCCCCGATCCAAGGCCAGAGCCGCAGATCTATATTGCAGAGAGAGAGAGAGAAAAGTGAGGTTATGACCTCGATTATCTGGACATATATCCTGAATTTGAATGCTGTCTATTTGCGCGTATCGCAGTTTTTCTAATGTTTTTGAGCGCCTAATTGCGTGGATTAGGATCCATCCCCCCCATCCACGCAATAGGTCCTTTTAGCCTATATATTTAAAATCACACCTATACCTATATATATATATATATATCACACCCACAAGTATCTAGATATTGAGACACAGCAGCACAGCATCGCCGGGCTATATATATACTCAATATTTATTTTTAGTTACTCTAACTCTTAATTTTAAAGCGCGTTTCTTTCGATGTTGTTAGTCCTAAGCGTAACTGATATTATTATAACCAAAAGAATATTATTTCTTTTTTTTTTTTAAATAAATTCTATATCTACATTTGATTTTCGATTTGGAGATTTCTTATATAACGTTCTGCTTTTCACAATCGCCTGCTTCTTAAAATCGCTTTTTTATCCACACTTTAACACTAACCCCTTAACCATTATTTAATATCTTTTTTTCGCCAGTGTATGATTTTTCACTAATCCAAATGCATTAACATTTACAATAGATTTTAAATTTACTCAAACAACAGGACAGACTACGATCCAAAATCATCGAAAGACTGATGCGAGAAGGCTCTAGTGCCGACGAGCCATTAAATATACCTTTGTCCGATTACTCAAGGTGGGTTATTACCAAAACTGGCTGGATATGAGGTCCAAGTCTATAGAACTAACCGACGAAGTCCCCCAACTAACCTAACCTCACTAACCTTTTACTAACAAAACCTAACCTCTATCCCATCAGCGATGAGGGCAATTGCAGCTCGAGTTCCGATAACGAGGGCAAGCACTCGATAACAGCCTCCGATCTGGAGGGTCCTTGTTGTGCGCCCACCCGAGCACCGCCCAGTTCGCCAGAGGTGATCCACGAGATACGCAAGGTGAGCGGAGAAGCTTTTTTTTCTTCTAAATTAACCATTTTATGCGGCTTATGTTTGACATTCTTGTTTATGCGTGTATTTTCTTGTCTGTACTTGTCCGTGTCAGGTCTGTTCTGGTCTATTCTTACCCTTTCTTGTCTGTTTATCATTCTTGTCTGTTCTTTTCCATTCTTTTCTGTACTTGTCCGTTCTTGTCCATATTTGACTGTTCTTGTCTATTCCTGTCCGTTCTTGTCCGTTTCTGTCTTTTCTTGTCTATTGTCCGATCATATGTTTTTTTCATTCTTGTTTATTCATGTCTGTTCTTGTCCATTCGTGTTTGATCTTGTCTGTACTTATACGTGTCATGTCAGTTCTTGTCTATTCTTAACCTTTCTTGTATTTTCTAATCTATTCTTGACCTTTCTTGTCTGTTCTCATCTATTATTGTCTATGCTTGTCTATTCTTGTCTGTTCTTTTCCATTCTTTTCTGTACTTGTCCGTTCTTGTCCATTTTTGACTGTTCTTGTCTATTCCTGTCCGTTCTTGTCCGTTTCTGTCTTTTCTTGTCTATTGTCCGTTCATATCTGTTTTTTTCATTCTTGTTTATTCATGTCTGTTCTTGTCCATTCGTGTTTGATCTTGTCTGTACTTATACGTGTCATGTCTGTTCTTGTCCTTGCTTGTCTGTTATCATCTATTCTTGTGCATTATTTTCCATTCTTTTCTGTTCTTGTCCGTTCCCATGTCTCTTCTTGTCCGTTTTGTCTTTTCATGTATTTTCTTGTCCATTACTGTTCTTGTCTTTTGTCCATTCTTGTCTGTTTTTGTCCATTCTTGTCTGTTCTTGTTCGTTTTTGTCTTTTTCCCAAGCCTGACCATAAGTACTACAACTCTATAACCTATAACCCCAATAACCTACAACCCTATATCAACTATCTGCCGCATAAAATGAGTTCCCTCTTGCACCCTATGCACTGCACTTGCACCCCACTCGACTCCCTCCAGTTCCGCATGCGACGCATGCGCAAAGTGATGCACGAGCTGGACAGGATCTACTTTACGCCCCTGTTCCAACGAAAATTCAAGACGCTGACTACTCTGAAACGGCGCCGCCACAAGCTGGGCTGCAAGACGGCCGTGCCGCCCAAGCGCCTAAAAGCTGGCGCCGCCGGAGACGCCACGCCTGGCGGAACATCCACCACCAGTGAGCCAGGGTCAGTCCCGGGGCAGCAGCAGCTGGCGCCGCAACCACAACAGCTGCGACTGCCACAGAAAACCGCGCTACAACAACGCAAGCTGCTGGGAATGCGGTCCCTGCCGCCAAAGAGGACTCAGCAGATGGTGTCCACGGCCAGCTCGGAGAGTTCGGAAAGCGGGGACTCGGACTCGGAGTCGCTGCGGGATCAGGACTCGAGTGCCAGCACCAATATGAGTGGCACCAGTGGTGGGATGGAGGTGAAGCGGAAGCACAAGGCCGCCGGACCCAAGAAGTCGGGCAAGAAGAAGAAGTTCATGCCCACCGAGAAGAAGAAGGTGGTGGTCAACCAGAAGCTCCATGTGGACCGCAACTTCCGGCTGTGGCTGGCCAACCGACGTATCTACATCTATCGCCGTAAAAAGGTGGCAAGTATCCGGGGGGGAGAATCCCATAGAAATCCACTTTTTGAATAGATTCTTGACTGGAGATCCAAACTTTAGGGTAATCCTCTCTAGAAATATTCACAAAATAGATTAGAAAGCACACTCGTTCACTGCCAATGCACTAATAAGTCACCAAACCACCTCCTACCTGGTATCTCCTCCCCCCACTAACCGTGTAGACCACGCAGACTCGTCGCACCCGGGTGAGGAACAAGCCGCCGAAGAAACGAGGCGAGGTGGTACGCACCACTTTGGACTTGCCCACCACGGATCCGGGCTCGGATCTGCACTTCTCCACCGACGACGAGGAGCACTCGCCGGCATCCGGCCACAATGGCTACGGAGCAGTGGCTCCGCTCCGGCACACCCTGCTGCAGAGCGATCTCCAGCGGCGCTACATCGAGGAGATTGGCGACACGGTGGTCCAGAAGCCGAAGCCGGCGAACATGCCACCGGAGCTGATAGTGACCACGCCCTCGAAGAGCGGCACCCCGGGCGGCGGCAAGAAACTGGATGTCTACAAGCTGACGCCGCGCACGGCCCCTGAGCTGGAGGGAGGCGGCGGCGGCCACCACATGAACGCCATTTTGCACCGACAAGGCGGTGGCGTCGTAGCAGGCGGCACCTCGGCCCGACGCACCTACTCCTGGCACAATCTCGACCAGCAGGACATTCCCAGCGGCAGTGGAGGTCAGAGCAAGGCCAACTTCTTCATGGGCGGCGATGCCAAGCCCACCATTAAGGCGATGCCCAAGCCGCCACCCAGAAGGTGAGTCCTAAGCTAATCCCAGTTCTAACTCCTAATCCCTGTGGCTTTCAGGAGCGTTCCGAGCAACTTCATCCCCCAGCGACATGGCGCCAACGGGCCCAGTGCCGATGACTTGCAGCTGAAGCTGTCGCTTAAGAAGAAGGTCTGGACGGGGGCACACGGAGAGCCGGATGGCCGGCCGTTGGCCTGGTACAAGGGACACTCCATACCCGGACCTCAGATGCAAGCCGCCAACACAGCTGGAGTCGGAGTCCGTAGTGCAGGAGGCGGAGGTGGGGGCAACGTGGGCAGTGGCCATGGCCGGAGCATGTACACCGCCAGTGGCCGAGAGGCGGCCACCGTGGCAGCCGCCTCTGGAGGAATGGCCATGGGCGTGCCGCCGGCATTTATGGGAGCGCCTCGCAAGCCCCGGAAGCTGGAGCAAGTGGATCTGTTCAAGTGAGTCAACACTGTAGTCTTTGTGGGAGAAAAGTTTCATAAAATCTCTTCGCAGTGCCTGCTCCCAGAAGCTACTACTGTGGCAACAGCAGGAGGAGACGAAGCGCAACCATCCGCATGCTCCCCAGCGCCTGATGAAGGTGGAGGAGCAGCAGCAACAGCACCAGCACCACCAACGCGAACGGGAGCGAGAGCGCGAGCAGCACCAGCGGGACATGATGCGGGCTTTCAAGCCGATGCAGCTGTCCAAGAAGTCGATGGCCCAGGGTCATGCCAAGGCCATGCAGCAGGGCATGGTGGGCGAGTCGGGCGGCAAGGTGAAGCGCAAGTCCAGCAGCCTGATGAAGATAGCGGAGACCACGCAGCTGGTCACCCGGTTCGCCCGAAATCGCAGCAGTGCCGGCGGATCTGCCGTTCAGCAGCAACAGCAGCAGCCAGGACAGCAATCCCAGGTGCCGATGCATCAGCAGAGGATCATGTTCAAGGGCGGACCCGGAGGCGCCATGGCCGGACGAATGCACTCCGCCGGAGTGCTGGGCGGAGGCGGCGGCGGAGTACGGGCTCCGAATAAATTCAAAACCGGCGGCCTGGTGATCACGGCCGTCCAACAGCCGGCCAATGTGCCCGGCGGCAGTTCCCGTCGGATGCGGAATGCAGCCGGCCTGCATGCCAAGAGCAGTACGGGCATTGTGGGTTCCAGCTCCGGATCGGGGACAATGCATTTCCAGTCCACCCGCGGCAGCGGCGGCAACATGCCCCAGGCCAACAAATCCTCCACGGCCATCGCCCTGGACACCGTCAATCTCGTCCGCAAGGTGAAGACCAAGCTGAAGAAGCGCAAGTCCCGGACTCTGTCGACCGGAGCGCCCAAGTAAACGGATGATCCCATGTCCAGATCCCATCCAGAAGAGTGCTGCTACTACTACTGCTCGCGCATATTTCGAAAACATTGTGGTCCAGTTTTGAGTTTCCAAAATTATGTAGACATCGATGGAGTTTTACCGATAGATCCTTTTGTTCCGACATTCTTATCCCAAGTAACAAATCCCCTCGCCACTCCCACGTTTCGGTTGCGATTTTAAAAACGGAAACGAGATCAAAATTTTAGTCCAATTTTTTAGGCAAGGCGAAAAGGAATAGCAAAATTAACGAAATAATTCATATAAATGTGTGGATTTATGTATAATCTGTAGCAGTACGCATATGTAATCGTGTTTCCTGTAATCTCCTCCCCCCTCAATCTCTGTACCTATACAGTTTAATCCCTAAAATAATGTTTAAAGTCCAAACAAGAATGCGGTGTTGGATATATTTTTTTTTTTTTTTGTATCTTGGTGCCCCGCAGGATGACCTTTTTCTATTGAGATTTGCAATAAAGAAAAAAAATATAATGATAAATTAGCACATAGTATGTATGTGCCATAGAGGGACAAACCAAATTCCAATGGGGTGATTGGTAAATAAATAATGCTGACCACTGACCGAAAAATCAATTACTCACATGTCCGGCAATTGTTGCTACCCACAAACAATGACCCTAACAAGCCAAGGCGATGAGTACGCCGGTGATACATACCTCGCCAGTTCCAATATCCTTTCCCGATCCTAGCACAATTCACGCCGATGCTGTACATGCACTTCACCGCTCAGAAATCACCGAAAAGTTTAAACTTTGGCGAAAGTAAACAAAAAGTGTTGCCCAATTGTGACCTCTAGTGATGGCAGCGCGCCAAGCGTCTAGCTTTCGATAGGCGGTGCTTTTTTATATCGATAGTGCGATCGATAAGTCGATATTTGAAATTTAAATTTAAATTGATTATTTATAAAATCTTTTAATATCAATTCCATCTAAATATTATATAAATTAATTTATATAATTTAATGAGCCCCTTAAATTTTATTTATTTTCAAATTAGTAACCATTTTTTGTTTGGGTTATATTTATTTTGGAATGCTACGCCATAAGCGCAATTGTTTAATTTATTTATTTTATTTGTTATATACCCAAGCCATTATGCTAGATTAAACTACGTACACATGCATGCGAGACGTGTGTGTGTCTGTGTTTGGATCTGGATCTGTTTCAGTGTGTATATATACTGGTTAAGTGTTATGTCCTGGTCGCCTCCTCCTGATCCCACTCCTGATCCTGGACCCTTATCCTCCTTATAACGTCTTGAACGAACTTGTATTTGTTCCTGCGGGCGGGGAAGCAGCATTGATTTAACTAAAGCTACGAAAACTACGAATAAATAGAGTACACGCAAGGCTAAAACGATAAAACGATTTGAAAAAAAAAAATAAACCGACGACGAAACGAAACGAAATTCAATGGAGTCCGACTCCGACTACCGACTCTGGAGTTTACACGTTGACGGCGTTCTGGAGTGCCGTCTTGTCGTCCACGATAATGTTGGCCGCCGTGGTGGTCGGATTGGAGCTGAGCAGCTGCTTGGTGGAGGAGCTGGAGGAGTAGCTGTCGCTGGAGCTGCGGGTGGAGGCCGAGTTTCCACTAATCGGGCTGTCCAACATATCTGAAAGGGGCATAGATGGGTCACAAAATCGATACATAACTAATAGAATCAAAGCTCACCTGGCAAGGAGCTAACATTGTTGGACTTAAGATCGACAACGGTGGCCACAGAACCGGATCCGGAGCCCAACATGTTGCCCACAGAGGTTGACTTCTTGTGCAGGTTCTTCTTCATGGCGCTGCTGAAGCCCACAACGACCCCGGTGCCTCCTGAACCGGTGGATCCGCCCACCACAGCGACACTCCTGCCTGAACCGAGTCCGGTGGTGGTTAGTCCGGCACCCAGCGGATCGCCACTCTTGGCCCGCTCAGCGGGGCACAGTGGACTGAGTATGGAGTTCTGAGTGTCTTCGGGCGTATAATAGTCCGAGTCTTCTGCGGTCGGTTCGTTGGACGAGCCACCACCGCTGAGCTCCGGCCTGGGTTTGTTGCGCTTCAGCGAGGAGCCCTTCTTGGAGGTAGTTTCCTCCACCAGGCCATCGCCGGCTCCACCTTTTTCGCCATCATCAGCATCCAGGCAGGCCACCACCTGCTTCAGCGACTTGCTGGACATGTTCTTGCTCTTGCTGCCTGGCGAGAGCAGCGGCGACAGCTTCTCGTTCTCGCTGTCGACGTCGTCGTCGGTGCCAGCGGATCCATCGCCTCCGGATCCGGCCTGAGACCTGGAATACTTTCGCTCGTTGACAATCTGCAGCTTGTCCTGCATGGCCTCCGGCGATGTGGGTCCTCCCAAAGTGGGCGACGTGCACGTTCCGGCCGTCGACTTTTTCGGATCGCTCTCGATTTCCACAACGGAGAGAGCAGAGTTTCCATTGCCGTTACCTGCTCCACCACCAGACTGGGTGGTAATGGTGCCCACCTCACTGGTCGAGGTGCAGGTGGAGGCGTTCTTTTTGATTTTGGGCCGCCGCTGGCTGCTGGACTTGATGGGCGAGGTGGCCTTGATGTCGCTGCTGGTCATCGTGGAGGCGGCCACTGTGGCGGAGTCAACGGTGTCCAGTTCGCTGGCCCTACAAACGAATCATTAATCCTCCCCGCTGAATCACATCTTCCAGCTAATCTTACCTGGCTCTGGCCACGTATTGTGGCGGTCCATTCAGTGCCTCGATGAGCGAGACGGGCACATAGCCGGGAGGCACATCCACTGGAGCTGGCTCCCCGCCAGTGGAAGTGGGCGTGTTCTGGTGCAGCACGTGCGTACTGATACCCTTCTGCACCGCACGGATCTGCAGGAGGGCCCGGAACGGTGCCCGGCAGATGGGGCAGTTGTTGGCCTGGTAGCGGAGCGAGTCTGCACAGGAGTTGCAGAGACAGAGATGCCGACAGGGCAGTATCAGGGTGTCCCTGGTCTCGCTCATGCAGATGACGCACTCGCTGCCGTGATCGTCGATCTCCTCGTCCATCGAGTTCTTGTTCACGGCCTTGTTCTCGATGCCGTAGATCTCCTGCAGCAGGTAGCACAGGCCATCCACGAAGATCTTCTGCTTGAGGGCGCGCAGCGAGTAGCTGCCGCTCTCCGGATGATGGTCAATCACACAGATGGTGGTGTGCGACTGCCGGCACTCGTCGCTGCCCTCCTCCACGACACAATGGATGGCCACGGGATACTGCTCCCTGCCGGGACTATAGCCAAGTTCGTCCTCCGGCATCTGCTGGGGATTGAAGATGTGTCCCGGCTGGGAGAAGCACTGGTTTATCCCCTTCTCGTAGTGATACGTCTCGGAGGTGAGGCCCTCGCGAGGCACCAGGGTCACACCGCTGGGACTCACGTCCTCGGAGCAGAAATAGTAAATGGTGATGGCGCACTTGGCGTCCGAGTCGAAGGTGAATTCGATATTGTAGGTGCTGGGTGGCGGGGGAGCTGCCGGCTCGCTGTCGCTGCTTAGGTTCATGGAGCACAGGACATTGCCGTCCACATCCTCGATGGTTACATTCGTCTTGTCCTTATCCTTGTCCTTGTCCTTGTCTTTCTCCTTTTCCTTCTCCTTCTCCTTTTCCTTCTCCTTTTCCTTCTCTTTCTCCTTCTCCTTTTCCTTCTCTATCTCCTTCCGTCTGGGCTTCTCCTGAAGATTGATCTTCTTGTCGTTGGGAATGCGCACAAAGCGTACCGATTCCTTCCGGATGTTCACCAGGCTCTTCAAGGTCTTCGTGGGTTCGTTGGCCTGGGGCGGGGGGTAGGGGAAGGCGGTGGGTCGGTTCCCAAGGAAATTCAGATCCGCATTCTCGCCAAACAGATACGACTCCGGTTGGGGCGTGTCGAATCGCTCACCGCCCATGATGAAGTGACTCCCGAAGAAGTTCCCCATCCGGGGTGGATATTTGTAGGCATGGTTGGCACTCGGATCCGCCTCCTCCACCGCCGCGTTCTGCCTGCTCACAAAGTTTCCCATTCCGGGCAACGGATTACGGTTCACTGAGAGCTCCCCTTTTTTGTTTTCCAAACTATTTTCCCTTCTTTCCCACTTGGTTTTCTTTTCTTTATTCTCTTTTGCTTTCCTTTTGCGATAACGAGTGGTGGGTCAGCTGCGATATAACTTTTTCTCAGTTCTTGTTGACAACTATCGATAACAAGGACACCATACACTGAAACAAAATATTACTTATGCACGTTTCGTTAGGGATTCTTGGGAATTTAAAAATATTTCTTTCAAAACTTACTAGAATTGAAATGTTTAATTAAATGTAGTTATTTTTAGGTTTTATCTCCTTTTAAAGTTTCGTTAACTTTTAACGAAAGTGGCAACTCGATTACAAAAATCGATAGTATGGCAACGCGCTGACATATCGAATCGAGGCACCCTGTGCTCAAAGCAACAACAAACGGCCGCGCCAAAATTGCGAGTGTGGAAGGAAACCTTGCAAATATTGCCAAAAAACAGGGACATTTGCGAACGAACAGTTTAAAGACACACCGCAAGGATGAGCATGAGCCTGGACCAGTCCATCTGCGCGTATTTCGTAAAGAATGCAAAGCCGGCCGATGGCAGCAGCTTGGATGCGGAAATTCTGGAACAGTTCGAGGCGTCGATGGAGTTACTTGGCCGACAGCTGGCAGAGACCCAGATCCGGCAGATAAAGCCCAGCGAGGGCTATCCCCTGATAGCGGCCGGGAACCTCACCAAGAAGGATGTCTTCATCCTGGCCCACTTCGAGGGCGACTTCTTCGAGCAGCTGAAGAAAACAAAAGCTCTGATTCTGGGGCCACCGTGCCTGCTGACATGTCTCCGTCTGGAGCAGGCCATTCCCCTGGGCAGCAGCGCCATCTACACCACAGCCATGCGCGACCTGCAGATATCCGCCACCGGCATCCCTCCCGACAAGAAGGAGGAGCTCAGCAGCCTGATCCAGTGGATGGGCGGGGTATACTTCCAAAACTTCGGCCACCGCACCACCCACCTCATTTCCAACACCATCAAGTCGCACAAGTACGAGCAGGCCACTCTGAACGGGGTGCCGGTGATGCACGTGGATTGGGTGCAGTACGTCTGGGACCTGAGTCGCCGGCAGCAGCGCGAAGGCATCCGTGCCACCGATCCGGAGTTCGACAAGTACCGACTGCCCGTATTCTTCGGGGTGAACATCACCTGTAGCGGCCTGGATGTGGCTCGCAAGGATCAGGTGATGAAGCTGGTCCAGGAGAATGGAGGCATCTACCATCGGGCCTTTCGCTCCCAGGTGGTGGACATCGTCATAACCGAGCAATCGAAAACGGACACGGAGAAGTACAAGGCGGCCATCCGGTACAAGAAGGATGTCCTGCTGCCGGAGTGGATCTTCGAGAGCAGCAACCGCGGCTACGCCTTGCCCACCAAGGAGTACGAGGTGCGGCCCGGCAAGAAGTCCTCCACGCCCACCAAATCAAACAGATCTCTGGCACCCAGCGCCGATCAGACGCAGCTCTCGGATCTCTCTAGGATTAGCTTCGTTTCCGGCTCCCGGCGCATGTGCAGCGACCTCACCACCGTCAACGAGTCCCTGAGCAGCCTGGGCAGCAGCTCCCCAGCCAAGGATCTGCTGAAGCAGGCCACATCTCAGGCCAGAAACTACCAGCAAGTCCTGGCGGAGATCGATCCCAGGCAGGCGAAGAAATCGGGCGCTTTCCTGGACGGCTGCTGTGTCTATCTCAGTGGCTTCCGGGCCGAGGAGCGGGAGAAGCTCAATCGCATCCTGAACACTGGCGGCGCTACGCGCTACGATGAGGCCAACGAGGGGGTGTCCCACATCATAGTCGGGCAGTTGGACGACGCCGAGTACAGGCAGTGGCAGCGGGACGGCCTCATGGGCTCGGTGCACGTGGTGCGCCTGGACTGGCTGCTGGAGAGCATCCGCAGCGGGAAGGTGGTGAACGAGCTCACCTACCGCGTCTCCCTTCCGACCAGCGGAGAACCGGACGTGGCCTCGCCGGCCAGCAAGAAGACCCTCCGCTCCATGAACCACAGCTTCAAGCAGCCGCAGCTGCCCATCAAGAAGAAGCTGTTCGAGCAGGAGCAACAACAGCAGCAGGAACAGGAGGACCAGGAGCAGGACAACCAGCTGCTGGGCCAGTACTCGCAGGATCAGGGTGCAATGGCTCAGTTGCCGCCGGTGGACATAAGCGTCCTCCATCCGGCTGCCAGTTCCACGCAAATGGAAATCAATCCCAGGACCTCCATGGCTCCCAATCCCAGCACCACTTCGGCAGCTCCTGTTGCTGTTCCGGATCTGAGTGCCAGCGCCATGTCGATTGATTACGAGAAGCTGGACTACTTCGCCGGGTTGACCGTCTACGTCCACAAGGAGTGCTTCAACTCGGAGTTCTACAACCAGTTGCTGGTCGAGGTGGAGGCCGCCCAGGGCATCCTGGTGCCGCCCAGCTACGTCGACCAGGTGGACTTTGCCATCGTCAGCTTCGAGGTGCCGTTCGACGAGAAGGAGTTGCCGGTCAAGTCGAACTTCGTGGCCACCGAGCTGTTCCTCGAGAGCTGCATGAAGCTGAACAAGTTGCTGCCCCTGGACTACTACCACAAGCCGGTGCCCGCCGCCGCCCTGAAGCAGCCACTCCAGGGCATGACCATCGTTGTGTCCATTTACGCGGGCCTGGAGCGGGACTTCATCAACTCGGTGTCGGAGCTGCTGGGCGCCTCCGTCAACAAGACGTTCATCAAGAAGGAGAAGCCTCTGCTGATCTGTCCGAGCGCAGAGGGCTCCAAGTACGAGGGCGCCATCAAGTGGAACTATCCGGTGGTCACCTCCGAGTGGCTGGTGCAGTGCGCCCGCTCCGGCCAAAAGCTGCCCTACGTGGGTCATCTAGTGGGCAAGAGTCCCGAGGACTTCCCCATCTCGCCCAAGCTGCGGGAGATTAACACGCGCACTCCGAGGCGTCCAGAGGCAACTACTCCGCTGCCGCCGACGCCAGTGCCCATGGAGGAGGAGGAGAACCAGCCGGAGATGGAAGCCCAGCCGGTGGCAGCGACCAATCCTTCAGCTGCAGCTCCGGAACTGACTCCTTTGCGCAACCGAAGAGTCTCCGAGCTGGCGGGCATCCCGGGGGGCAGTGCCCGTCGCCGCAGCAGCAGCTCCACATCCTCGCCAGACTCGCCGTGCACGCCCTCAGCCAGGTGGGCGCCCAGAACTACAACTTCGACTTCCTCGAGCAGTTCGTCCAGCGCTTGGACAACGACGAGGGCAGGGACTGCGTCCGGCAGATCATCCGCGAAATGCGCGAGAACCAGACCCCCGAGCTGGAGCGCATCCGCAGGCAGGCCTGCACTCCAGTCAGCCGACGGCACTCGCGACCCGCTTCCGGCATTCCCGACTTCTGCCTGACGCCGGAGTTCCAGCAGCGGATGGCGGACGACTTCGAGCGACGCTGGCGGCTGCCGACGCAGAAGATCAAGCCGGACACACCGCTGGCGGTGATCAGGCAGCGGGTGATGCGCATCACCTGCGAGACCCTGGGCATAGAGTACGACGAGGGGTCAGACGCTGTGGAAGAGGAGGAGGAGGTGGACCAGCAGGCACAGCGACAGCGGGAGGAGGCACTGGGCACTGCCAAGAAGAAGCCACCGCCGCGGACTCAGGCCACGAAGCTCGTCTTCGACAGGTCACCGCCGACACCCAAGCTGCCAGTGGCCAGCGCCAGCTTCGCCACACCCAAGCTATCACTTCCCGGCAAGACTTCCACCACACCCAGACTGTCCCTGGCCAACAAATCACCCCGAGCTTCGGGAGATGCCAACCCAAGGCGTTCGTCCTTCATACCGCCCACCCAGGAGAGTCCAGGACTGGCCCGGAAGTCGGCGGAGCCACCGAAACTGCCCAGACGATCGGATGCGGCGTCGGAGGAGGAAACCGCCTGCCAGAGCACCATCAACTTTGACAAGATTAGCTTCGAGGAGACCGCCCCGCCGGCCATGAACACGGACCTGAAGCAGATCACCGACTACCTGAAGAACTGCGAGAGCCGGAGGAACAGCCTGAAGCGCAGCCACGACAGCGACATGGAGTGCCCCGAGAGCGAGGTGCAGTACGTGCAGCCGTTCGAGTCCGAGGGCTTCGCCATGGGCACCGAGGACATGGTGAGCTGGCGGGATCCCGCCGAGTTCAATGCCGCCAAGAGGCGCTCCTCCGGCGGCTCGCCCAGGATGCAGCACCGGGGCACTCCCTGCTTCAGCATTTCGTGCGGCGATGACGGCGACAAGCGAGCGGAGCTGATAGCCAGGATCGAGCAGCTGGGCGGCCAGTTGTGCGAGAATCTCGTGAACTACGACGACGCGTGCACCCATCTGCTCTGCGAGCGTCCCAACCGGGGCGAGAAGATGCTCGGGTGCATGGCCGCCGGTAAGTGGATCCTCAGCATCCAGTACGTCGATCAGTGCCATGCCCGTGGCCACTTCCTGGACGAGACCCTGTTCGAGTGGGGCAACCCGAAGGCCCTGAATCTGCCCGTCCTGCCGCCTGAGGAGCAGCCCATTGCCGCTGCAGTGCATCGCTGGCGCTCGGAGCTGAGCACTCGGGGCGGTGGGGCCTTCACCGGCCACCGGGCCATCCTTAGTATGCAGCGCAGCGGGGCGGCCATCCGGAATGTCCTGGTCGCCGGCGGAGCCGTCATCGTGGAGCCCAAGTCGCCCTTCTCGTCGGATCCCATTGCCGCCACCGCTACCCACTGTTTCGTGGACGTGAAGAAGGCTCCGCTCTCGCCCCAGGACCTGGCCTACCTGCTGAAGAAGGGCGTGCGTGTCCTCAGCCAGATAGCCATCAACAGTTATCTGATGAAGGGCAGGGACGCCGATCTGGGGGCCTACGAGCTCAGTTAGAGAAACTAATATAAGTTTTTCCATTTTTTTTTCTTGGTTAAGACTTTGTCAGAAATTCTCGGAATTAGTTTTTCTTTTCTTTAAGTTTTCTTGTTATCCTTTTTTTTCCAAATATTCTCAAATAAACAATAATAGAGTAGAAGGATAAGCTTTTCTTTTGTGGAATTGTCACGGTCGCCATGAAAAAGCCCACTGAACTGCTAATTGTCACGGTCGCCATGAAGAGAGAGCTCACTGAACTGCTAATTGTCACGGTCGCCATGAAGAGAGAGCTCACTGAACTGCTAATTGTCACGGTCGCCATGAAGAGAGAGATCACTGAACTGCTAATTGTCACGGTCGCCATGAAGAGAGAGAGCTCACTGAACTCCTTTGTTTTTGTTTTCTTTCAAAGCCAAAAACCTAAACCCTTCTATTCGAAGTTCAAGGATTGTCTTAGGCTAACAAGGATCTTATCTTTTTTTTAGATTATTTAAGATTTAAAGGATCTTATATCTTGTTTCTTTAAAGTTTAAGCTCGTAACTAATAAACTCATAAAGTAATTAGAGAGAAGGCCCACCTCGTATTGTACTTTCCATTTATTTAACGTTTATATATCTTGATGTGTTTGAATGGATGTGGGGTGTGATTGTGGACTCTTGTATATAGGATATAGTATGTATATAATTTCGATTTAGCTTCTCTTCCGTTGCTGTCTCAGTAATTATGTCATAGCAGTACTTAAAGTTTGATTCGTAGGTTTACATATTTTTACACTCCATGCCGGATTCTTTTAAAAAATTCTATATATAATATATATATATTTTATATCTATAGTTATATAATTGTGTGGGTGTGTGTGTGTGTGTGTGTGTGTCTGTACCTGGGGGAGGGGTGTGAGGCTACAAATTCATCAAAAATAGATAGTACACGAATGCATAATTGATCCATCGATCCATCTTCCGCTTTAAGCCGCGACTGGCAGACTGGCGGCATTTTTTAATTACAGTTCTATATATATATATATTTCTAGTTATATATATATCCGATTTAATATTGGTTTAGTGTTTATTTATGTTAGCGTATCAATTTTTGTTCAATGTGTTTTTTATATCGCAGCGATAATTTTTGTTTCTTTAGGAGGCATTTTTCTTTTCTTGTTTTCGAACTTAATGAGAATGGAATAGGGGTGATCGGGGATGATCGGGGATGATCTGGGATGATACTGGATGACACTACCTCCTCATCCTCTGGATACAATGAATCGAAAAACAAAAAATATGTATAATTAGTTATAATATTAATGGAACTTGGAGCTTACTTAGAAATTAAAAAATCTCTTTGCTGGGCGTTGAGATTCCCAGTGGCTGTTCGTATTCAGATACGGATGCGGATGCGGAAGCCTTCTTCTCCTTGCGCTGCGACTTGTCCTTTTTATGCTTCTTCTTGTGCGACTTGGACGCCGCCGGTTCCGCCGCCTGCCCCGCCGCCAGCACATCACCATCCTCCTGCGTGGCCACATCGATGATCGCTTCCCGTGACTTCTCCTTGTTCTTCTTCTTCTTGTGATGCTTGCCGGCTTCGGGCAGGACATTCGCAGTGTTGTTGTTCTCGTTGCTGGGGGCGGCAATATGGCTGGGGCTGGGAGTGGGCGTGTCGGCGTCGATGAGATCAATCACCGGCTGGGAGGCAGCAGCAGCAGCAGCGGCAGCGGCAATCGCCTTTCGTTCCCGCTTGCCCTCCTTATGCTCCCGCTTCCCCTCCCGGTCCTTGTCCTTTTTGCGGTCCTTCTTGGAGGTGCTACTGCTGCCGACCGAGTCCGCTGGCACCTTGAGATTCTCTTTCCCGGAGGACGACTTTTTCGACGTGGATTTCGAAGCTTGTGGCTCAAAGTCCGTTCTGCGAGAGAATCGATTGAAAGAGGGCTTTTGAATTCTAGTGATTCCTTCACTTACATGTCCAGTTCGATGTCCAGCGCCCGATGGGGATCATTGGGATCGTACTTGCCATCCTTGTCCTCGCTATCCGAGAGTGAGACGCCCTCGGGCATGTCCAATGTGGTGTTAACAATGTGCAAGGGTTTTGGTTCTAAAAATACAAATATTTTATCATTTTTGAGATTATCAGAGTTTCTGGATGGGATCTACCTCCTTCGGACTCGGAACTGCTATTGTAGGCCACCTTGTTCTTGGCCTTTTTGCTCTTTTTGCCCTTTTTATGCTTCTTCTTGCCGTCCTTGCCACCGGAAGCGGCCTGCTGTTCCTGCAGGTATTTATCCGATCGCTTGGTGACTAAAAAGGACATCATAGAATGGATAATTTTCACTTGGTGGAGGAAAACAATGTACTTACTGCCCACTCTTAGTGCGGCCACACCCTCCATGTCCAGCGGCAGCTCCGTAATCGGTATATCATCGATATTGTCATACTGATCGGCATTCGCGGACGTACTGCTCGCCGACGGCGTGGACTTGAGGTAGTGGGGATTGTTCGACTGCTCCATGAGGCGGGCCGTTCGCTGCCGTTCCAGCTGCTCGGGCGTGAGCTCCAGACTTTGGCGACGCTTTGCCCCGCTGCCGCCGCCACCGCCATCCCCCAGACCGGATTCACCCTGGGACGAGCTGACGAAGAGCTCGTCTTTGTCATGGTCCGAGGAGGAGCTACTGGCCACGTCCTCTGGTGGCGGGGCATTGATCCACTCGTCCAAGTCGAGGCCATCGGGCAGAGGCACCTTCCGTTGCGCCTTGGGCGCCACCGGAATCAGTTCGCCCGCAAACAGGAGCGTCATCTCCTGGACGATCTCGATGGCCAGAGGGGGAATGCCACTCTCCGTCGTTGTCGTCGTGTCCATGGCATCCTCCGACGTCGCCAGCTGAGTGCGCAGCATTTCGATCAGCATGCAGGCGGAGTTCGCTCTCTCCTGGACCTCTATATCGCTGGAGCCGTTGAAGTGCTGCAGCTTGTCCAGGACATGGTCACAAAGCTGTAAAGTCAGAAGTCCTTTTTTTAGATTTCTTTCAAAACTGAAGAAGTAATCCCCTTACTCTTATGAGTCCTGCCAGATCCTGCAGCTCTAGACACGTGGTGGCCAGGCGGGCGAATAGCTTGATCACGTTCTGCACGTAAACGCCCTGGATGTGGCCGGGAAGTTGTCGCGGACGGAGCAGGATATTCAACGTCTTCTCGGCGTCCTCCAGCTCGCCGGAGAACTCGCCGACGATCCAGGCGGCGGCGTACAGCACCTCGTACATGGAGTTGCTTTGCGCCGAGACGGTGAACGTGTCCAGCAGGTTGGTCATCTCATTAACGGCGAACTGCCGCACCACCGGCACCCGAATGGCCACGTCCAGCAGCTGCTCGGCTATGAGCCGGCCATGCCGCGACCCAGCTTCCAGCTGGATCAGCTCCACCAGCACCGTCAGATACCACTCGAAGTTGGTCACATACAGGTAGGAGCTCTGGGCGCAGATCTCAATGACCTTGTAGAGCAGTTCGTCCCGGTAGGCGGAGCCCTCGGCCCGCTCCATGTGGCCCAGCAGGCGCTTCACAATCTCCATCAGGTTCTTCTTCGAGACCATGCCGTAAAGGAGATCCAAAGCACGCAGTCTGATCGACTCGTCCTTGTCGTCCAGACAGGCCAGAATCAGGTCCTTGTGGGCCTGCACGCTCTTCGGATGAGTCTTGAGGATCTTGGACATGGCCAGAAGTCCCAGATATTTAACTGCAAGGGAAGGAGGTGTGTAAGACTCCAGGTTCTGAAGTAAAAGCTGGAATACTCACGATTTTGGTCCGAGTCCTCGATAAGGATGCGCAGCTTCTGGACGCAGAGCTGGATGGAGGCACTGTGGTTCGGCATGCCGCTGCTGATGCTGATGAGGACCGCGATCACCGTGTTGATGCACTCGTACAGGAGGCTCATCGCCGAGGTGCTGTTGGTGGAGGTTGGTTTTCGATTTTTGGTTTTTGGATCGTTTTTTTTTTTTTCATTTTTTTTTAGTAGGTGTGTTGGTTTTTTTTTAATTTTTGTTGGTTGGTGTTAGTATAAAAAAAAAACATATAGAGGATTTTGTATTAAAATTAAGCAGCGATTAAGCAGCAAAAAATTGCACTACAACAACAATATCAAAAGCAACATTCAACAGCGATATGTAGAGCATTAGTGGTGGCAACAACAGCGATAAACATCGATTAAAGCGATATACAGCGAGTAAAGCGATAAATAGCGATTAAAGCGGTAAATAGCTATTTAAGCGATAACAGCGATTAATGCTATAAACCGCATTGCAAATTATAGTTGAAATAAAATTTAAAAATCAACAACTGCAACACTTTATCATTTGTTCTCTGATATCGATATTCGATTATATACTTTCTCAATGAATGTGCTCGGATAAGCTCGGAACTCAAGGCAAAGAATAGGAAAACGAGCGAGACAAATGGAAAAGAAACCCAAATCAGAGCAGGAATGCGATAGTTCATATTTACAAGATACTTCAAACGATAGTTTAATCGATAAACATAAAAGTAAAGAAATTTTGATTGGATTTTGTGCATTGAAGAGACAGATGATTAAAGATTTGTACAAGTAAACGTATGAGGGAACTAAAACGAAACAATAAGAGTTTTTTTTACATTCAGTCGCACAATCATCGAGCAATCGATCGATATATATCGATCCTAAATCGACCTTATTTTAAATTCAATATTTTCGATACATTTTTTTTTTTGCCATTTTTTGCTTGTTGCAATCGTTTCTTTCCACACACTTTTCTTGGGAATCTTTTCTTGGTTTTCGTTTGTTTGTTTTGTTTGGTTTTGTTTGGTTTTTGCAATGATTTAAGACTTGCCTATGAATTAGATTTGTGAGTGGTTCTATTAATTTCTTTCCTAGCCGGGGTTCTAAGGGAGTTAAAGCGCCAAACTGCAAATGCAAAGAGAAAAAGAAACAAGCAACAAATTATAATTGACATACAATCGAAATCTTTTATCCACAACTAAAACTAAAACTAAAACTAAAAACTAAACGTATAAACTAAGACCTTCTTTTTGTAAATAAATCAATTTTCAAATATCGCTAAAGGAGTTTCCTTCTTCATATTTTGAATCTTTTGGTTTTCTGGCAGTTTCCTGGCAAGTTTCTCTCCGGATTTCCAACTCATGACGATGAGGTCTGTGTGTGTGTTTTTATTTTTTTGTTTCAGCGAAATGATATATAATTAAAATATGTGATTTTTTCCATCAAATGAAGCGAATTAAGCCGTTTTTTGAAAACACAATTTAGCCAAAAAGGATGTGGTGGAGGTGAAGGATAGTGGCGGTGAGGTGACTTTCGAAAAGTGACTCCAGATGATGGATCTGACGGGGATTTCAGTCAGTCACTTGGGAGTGGGAACATCATGTGCATATCAAATTGCAATTACAATGTTAATTTTTTGGGATTAATAATAATATTTAATAACTGGGTGGTTTTGTACGTAAATGGATCATGAACTGTGAGGTGGTGGACAGTTGCAGGATTGGGCAGAGATTGGGCATCCTGCAACCTCCCATTTATGTCAAATAATACAAACATATAAGTCACTAATGTTTACAGTGTATTGCTCTTCCATTTAAACAATTAGGAGATCCAAAACCAAGTACAGAACTAAATCAAAACTAAACATTAAATATATTATGAAATAAAATGCGTTTAGAGTAAAAAATCAAAGCGCGTGCTGGTTTTTCAAGTTCAAGTTTCTTGGTATTTCGTTGGTCTGATTAAAGAAAAAAGCACGCCGATAAAAACCTGGAAATAATTTCAATTAGGGGCTGAGTCAATTTTCGTCCCAGCGCCGGTTCAATAGTTGTGAGGCTCGCGAACTAAAATTCATTGGATTTGGATTATTTCAGTGATTTATTTCACATTTTTTTTTTATTATTTGGAGCGGGAGCAGAGGGAGGAGAGGGTGAAGGAGTAGTTGTAGTGTTAATTAACTTTTAATTAGACAAGAATTCATTGTCATTAAAAAAAATGATATATATATATATTCTTATACAACAGCGAAAATAAATTCCAGCTTGTCTCTCAACAAACTTTCAAAATAATACTAAAAAAATAAACTTAAAATAAAACTTAAAGATAATATTCAGAGTGGAATGGAGCGGGGAAAGAACTCACCAGCTTGATAATCTTGATCAGCATCCAGTTGTTCGTCGATGTGGTCATCAGCTTAAAGAAGATCGGCGCCAGGGGCAGGTAGTTTTTTGGGTTCTTACGAGCTAATTCACAAATAACATTCACGGCAGCTGATTGGACGCCTAAAAAATACACAATCTTTACTATTTCAACTTATATTTGTACGATTTAACGTTGAACCTGGGTCTGGATCTTCCAGTTTCTCTTTGAGTTTGGGAAATGCTGGCCGCAATGCCTCCGGATAGCGTAGAAATACTTTATACATCATAAGGACGGCTTTCATGCGCAGATACGGTTTCGTTGAGCTCATCTGTAAGTTGAAATAGTTGGATTATATAGTTATAGCTATAGAATTATAGCTATTTCCCTACCAAGGTCATAATATCGTTGGCCAAATCGCGGGAGAGGTCGGGTGAAATGAAGCAGCTAAGCCCACTGAGCGCCACACCAGCATCGTACTGGTTCTGCGAGTTGAGATCCTTGCGTATCATGTTTGTGGTTAGCATAAGCAGCTGCAATAAAGGATATAGAATATTAATCAGTCTCTCATAGACTGGATTATGTGACATACCTCGCTGTCTGGATGAAAGCACTGGCTAGCCGCCAGATAGCCGATTCGCTTGCAGGTGAAACGGGAAGAGCTCATCACCTCGATGATGTTGAATCCCGCCCAGGAAATGTCATAGCCCAGCATTTGTATCTGTTCGCGAGAGAGAGAGAGATGGAGGGAAATCAATAAATATTTGAATTTCTGCTGATTGTGTGCCAACTAAGTGTTATCAAGTGGGTGGCTGGGGCAGGAACAGGCTCAAGGACTCGTTAGCAACGAAATCTGTTAAGCTGCATCTGTGTTTTTTGATCACACAGTAGAGGGCATAGCAATAGAAGCAGTTTATTTTACAAAAAAAAGTAAAAACTAACAAACTTGTAAAGCCATAAGCTCTGAAAAGTGTAAAAAATTAAATGTATTTCTTGGAGAAAGCCTTGCTGGTGCTGCCATGCCATCCAGCCGCCTGGTTATTGTTAGTCCTGGCGCTTTCTCTCTGTTTTTGTCGTTATTGTCACACTTGCACACAAGGACCTCATACCCCAGGCAATTTGCGTCAAGTGCAGAAAGCCACTTGCTCGGTCTCAATGAAACAAGATGCCGGCCCACGCATCCCATAATCCACAGCTAAGCCAGCCATCGTGGCAATTCCAATCCTCTTCAGGTACAGTCTACGGGGTGGCTATGAGCTTTAGCTTACTTTTCTTTTCACAATTTTTACATATTTAATGAAGACTTTTATTTTTATGATGCCTGCATCCACATCTTGGGGTTCTGGGGGGGCTTAGGGTTGACTTACGTAGGTGAGCTTGGCCACAGCATTGCACTTGACACTGATATTGTCCTGTCGCAGCTCCTGTTTGATTTCCTCGATGCACGTCGATATGTATTTGGCCTGCGGGATGGAAGAGGAGGTTCATAAGATAATCAATCTGTGTCGGGGAATACAGGGGAGTACATATGTGAGATGTGCAATGGCAGCAAAAACATAAGACAACAAATCAGGGGCTATCAGTTTTTTTTAACACACACAGAGTCGAGCGAAGAGCCAATAAACACAAATACCAAAGCATACAGTCATCATACTTAATTCTATTTTTTATTTAATTAATTATTTAATTAATTATTTTTTATTTTAAGATTTATGTCTCAAAAAAGATATATATCTTGGAAAGTATCTGGGGGAGTATCTAATTTTTTTGCTTGTAGTTTCTAGTATCTTGACGGGGTTTGTCGCGAAATTATTAAAAGGCCAGGGAGGTCACTCCTCAGACTCTTCTCCGCCCACTGAAGTACCGTTATACCAGTCTCTCTCCTCACTTTATCAGCTGGGAATTAATGGAGTGAGGCGAGCATCATAAAGTCAAAAAAATAAATAAAAATAACAACAAAAAATATATATATGTAATTTATTAAATCCAAGTCGAACTTGGTATGCTCTTTAGAGGGATTAGTTATCCTTTATTCCTGGATATTCCCTTAATTTCTAAACAGTAATTACAATACATCTTAAAATAAAATACAAAATAAATCTGAAATTAGAGAACTACTTTCTGGAAGAGTATGCCTGGGTGTCTTCTGTAAGTCAAACATCTGGGCGCGGAGCACAGCTGATAAGGACCAGGCGCAATCACCGAGGGACTTTACATGGGTAAATATTTGATAAAACGTGCTCCGTCGCTTGGGACTCGGCGGAGTATGGAAGTCTGCTGTAACCGGCAGAGCTGAATTTTGGCCAAAATTGACATAAAGGCATTAGGGCCGCTAATTGAGTGAGCTGGAAGGTGGATGAAGGGGGTGGGGTGGCGGATGGGACTCCCCTTGTTGTCCTCCACCTCCTACTACTCGGTTCGTGCTCCCCTTTCTCCTCCTCCTCATTCTTGTTCCTTTTGCATTGTTGGCAGATGCCAACGCACACAACCACCCACATAGCCACACACACACGAGCTTTCACCCACACACTCTCACATACTGACACACACACACTCGCCATGGCACTTGCAAACTCTAACAAAATTCCCTTAATGCAAACGAAATTTGTCAGCCAATTAGCGAGTTCTAATTGGACTCACGGCTGGACGTGGGGGCGTGGCAATGGGCGTTGGGAGGTAGTAGAAGCCAAGGAGCCATCAAGAAGAACAAAATTCGGCACACGCTTACCTCATTATCCTTGTTGTTCCTGATGCCGCGCACCAAATCTGTTAGGTTTTTATCAAACATACGCTCGAAAAAGTTGCCCTTCACTTTCTTCAGTGCCATGTTGATGTTTCCGTTTCGCTTCGGTCGGCTTGACAATGGGGCTGGGATTTTCCAAGCAGCAGCGGGCGATATTAGTTCGATTTCAACACCTCAGCACCGGCGGCAGCAGCTAACTTCCTCTTTTTCTTTTTGTTTTCTTTTTTCTGGACTTGCAAAAGTTGCAAAAAGAAACATCTAATCAGTGTGGCCAGGCTGCGGGGGTGGCCAAACACCTGCCATCTATCGATATCATCATCACCATAAGCTATCGATAGTTATGGGGAGACTTCAGTGCGAATTAAGTTTAAATTTAAAAGACCCGCCATTTAATATAAAACACTATTAAGTTTTCAGAAAAAAAAAGCTTACACAGCATTTTAGCGTTTATTTG
This sequence comes from Drosophila monieri, assembly GCA_035047585.1. Lineage (NCBI taxonomy): Eukaryota > Metazoa > Arthropoda > Insecta > Diptera > Drosophilidae > Drosophila > Drosophila monieri. The sequence continues at coordinate 2,491,742 of JAWNPJ010000061.1, read as the reverse complement.
GAGCTCGCAACACGACTGGCTTAAAACATTGTTTAAAACATTAACATTTTAAAACATCCTTAAACACCTGGGCATTTAAAATATTTAACATTTTCTTATCTCCGGCTTTTAAAATTGACAAACGTACTTAAGGAAACGTGTTGTAACATTTGGCTAATTAGGCTTTGTGTTCTCTTATTAGTTTTAAGGTTTTAGTGTCTTTTTTTTTATAAACTTCTTAACTACAGTAATCGATGTAGGAAATCAGTGGATTACAAAAAACAATGTGCGACAAACATAATTCCATTTAAAACTAATCAATGGTAAAAAAAAAAAAAAAATTAAAGTTGGAGATAAATATTTGAGATATCTTCGTTCCAAGGCTTTTGCAGAAATGCTCGAGATATTTGTGCAGATTCATTTGGATTACGATTGAGTTGCAATGATTGTTTGTTCGTTTCGCTTTTAGACTATAAAGTATTATAATATGGCGCAGCAAGTGGACTGGATCGCTATATTGGCACAGGGGTGTGGTGGTAAGGACATTGACCTCAATCTCGACCTTGACCTCGACCTCGATCGCGGCAAATGCTATTCCTTGGAGGCCTGGGGATGGATCACGAACCGGCTGCTGTGGCTCAACTTGTTGGACGTGGAGAAGACACTGCTCATCCGCATGTGCTCGAAGGTGAGGGGCTTGCTCAGGTTGGTGTCCCGCTTCTTGTAATACTCGTTGAAGTCTAACCGGGTGCCGAACAGCTGCAGGTTGGGATCGTTATTGGAGTTGAGGGCCAGCAGGAAGCCACTGACCGCCTTCTCGTAGGCAATGGCAATGTCGTCCAGTCCCCGGCAGGCGATGGTCACCCGCTCGTCGAATTGCTTGCGCTCGTGGTCTCGCTCGAATATCTCATCGGCGGTCAGACCAAACTGGCCACTCGCCTCCGACTCCCTCACCTTCTTGGCCAAGGCCTTCCGCGCATCGAGCTCCTTGAAGCACTCCTTATAGAACGCCGACTGCCAGTTCTCCAGGCCGATGATGTTCTCGTAGACCGTCTCCAGGTGCCGCTCCATATCCGTCATTGTGTTTACAAAGCAGCCCACGGTGATCGTCTTGAGGAACTTCTCGTGAGCCTCCAGGATTTCGTCCAGGGCGGTGGCCTGCACCATTTTCTTCTGCAGCTCCACCCAGTTGCACTCGATGACCTCGAAGAGCACGTAATACTGCATCTGGTGGATGAAGTGCATGATCTCGGAGGTAAACAGGTGTAGGCGGTAGGAAGCCTTTCCAATCTCGGGGTTCATCAGGCGCAGGATCTGCAAAAAGGTAAAAATATTCAAATCAAATATTCTAGAATTCAAAAAACTCATCGAAGTGGCAACACTGTTAAAGCGGCTCTGCCGATAGTCGATTTCCGATAGGACTGCCTATCCAGGAGGCCATTGTTTACATTCGTGACTTTTGTGGCTTTGCCTGCCTCTATCTCCCTTATCAGTGCTGGATTGCGGATTACAGAGCCAGAGTCACGCTTTTCCCGCCACGATGTCCCTCTCCATCTTCAAAGATCTACCCGAGGAGCACCCTCGCCACCTAATCCCCTCGCTCTGCAGGCAGTTCTATCACCTGGGATGGGTAACCGGCACCGGCGGTGGCATGAGCATCAAGCACAAGTGAGTATTCTGTAGGTTTCCAGCCTCAAGAACATAATTTACAGTCCCCTTTCAGTGACGAGATCTACATAGCCCCATCGGGCGTTCAAAAGGAGCGCATGCAGCCGGAGGATCTGTTCGTGCAGGACATCACCGGCAAGGATCTGCAGCTTCCGCCAGAGATCCGGGGCCTAAAGAAGAGCCAGTGCACCCCGCTCTTCATGCTGGCCTACCAGCACCGCGGCGCCGGAGCCGTGATCCACACACATTCCCAGCACGCGGTCATGGCCACGCTGCTCTGGCCCGGCAAAACCTTCAAGTGCACCCACCTGGAGATGATCAAGGGAGTCTACGACGAGGCGGACAAGCGGTACCTGCGCTACGACGAGCAGCTTGTGGTGCCCATCATCGAGAACACGCCCTTCGAACGTGATCTGGCGGACAGCATGTATGCGGCCATGATGGAATATCCAGGCTGCAGCGCCATCCTGGTTCGCCGGCACGGTGTCTACGTTTGGGGACAGACTTGGGAGAAGGCCAAGACTATGTGAGAATTGAAAACACTCTTAAAAAAATATATATAGTAATCCCCATCTCTTTTCTAGGTCGGAGTGCTACGACTATCTGTTCTCCATCGCCGTGGAAATGAAGAAAGCCGGAATGGATCCTGAAAAGTTCGAGAGCACTTAGAAACGTGCCTTTCCTTGTAACTGATACAAATATCAAATAATCAAATAGAAGAGTTATTCCATTTATTTCAATGATAAGAAATATCTGAAGAAACTTTGGAAAGCTTTTATAATTTAATCTAAATATACAGAAGGTTGAAAATGACCCGTGAGGTGGCACATATTGTTGCCAAAATAATCAGGGGACACTTGAAGCCTTATCGCCTTGTTTTATGGGTCTTTGGAGCTCGGAGCGCACTTTGCACTAAAACTTTGAGCATTACCGTGGTAACAGACCATGGCCAGGAGCTGATAACAGCTGTTACGGGGCCATGTTAAGGGGACCATGTTACCATATTTATGTAAAGTCTAAACTCCATGGCAGTGGTCAAAAATTGGGGAAACAAAAATATTATATTTAATTAAAAAAGTTAATTTTAAATTGGTTTAAACTATTATTAATTGCTGTCATAATTGATTTACCCAATCCTAAAAAATTTATACCATTTTATCAGTTAATCCTTACATCTTTAAATTTTTTTTTAATAAAAAAAATATAATTTTATAGTTAATTAGTTAATAATAAATGAAGTTTTTGCCCCACTGTGCGTGGGAGAGTTGCGCGCAAGAGAGAGAGAAAAGTGACAAAAGCACTGTTTACGGAAATGCCACGGGAGTAAAAGAGAGCAACAGTGTGAACCGGCACTTAACTGTATAGCTATCTCGCGAGAATAAAATCGGCGATTGCACGCCGTTTTCCCATTACTTCGCATTCCCCGCTCCAAGCGTAAGCATTTTATTTTTCGCGGCGCACAACTCGAAAAACCCATTGATTTTACCTATTTTTTTTATCACCTATATTTTTCCCCCCCTGAACTCCAGCCCCCCGGATCACAACACACACACACACAAAAAAAACCATCATGTCGCTGCAGTCGGACGCCGTTTTCCAGAAAATCATCGATGGACTGAAGGATAACGAGGCCAAGGCCAAGGCGATCAACGGAGTGTTCCTCTACAAGATCACCAAGGGCGGCAAGGTGGCCAAGGAGTGGAGTAAGTTGAAGTTCCAAGTCCCCCTGTGTAGGAACTCCCAAAAAAAGAGGCACTACCCAAAGGCCCACACCCCAGTGCTTCCATGTAACTAATACGTGTTCCTTAACTGTGTATTTTGTTTTCCTTTTTTTTTTCTTCGTTTCTTTTTTGTTTTCATTATTTTGTAATGGTACGGAGTTCAAAGTGCAGATTTTTTTTTTCTATCCACCGTTTTGTACTTCGGAACCAGCTGTTCGATTAACATTAAGGCAGCATTACACGACATTTTGCGTTTAATTAAAAAAAAAATTAATTTAAAAAGTGCATAATAATTCTTAAATTAAAAGAAGAGTTTAAAAAACAAGTGAACAAAAATAAATATTAGAATTTTTTTTTGTTTTTTTTTTTTTTTTTTTGTGAAAAAATAATATTTTTTAAGTGCAGTGTATTAATAATGATTTGCAAAAGTGATATTTAAAATAAAACATTAAAAAAAAAAGTCTAGCTCTAGCTCTAGCTCTTAAGGTTAACATTTTTTTAATCTAAAAAAAAATTTAAAAAAAAATGTACTTTAAACAAAAGATTATTTTTTTTATAAATGTGTTGGATTATCTGTAAATGAATTATCATGTTTTTTAAAAAGAAAAAATATAATAGGAACACCTGTTGAGACCCAGAACCAATGAATATTTTTATATTTTTTTTTAAGTTTTAGTAAAAAAAAAAAGCTAGAAATTTTATAATCAGAAATCTAATAATCACCATCCTACTATTACTTTTCCAGCTCTGGACTGCAAGAACGCCAAGGCCTACGAGGGACCCGCCCAGGGCATCAAGGTGGACACCACCCTGACCGTGGCCGATGAGGACATGGTGGACATTGCCCTGGGCAAGCTGAACCCCCAGGCCGCGTTCATGAAGGGCAAGCTGAAGATTGCCGGCAACATCATGCTCACCCAGAAGCTGGCCCCCCTCCTCAAGACCGACGCCAAGTTGTAGGGAGAAGCTACACCAATACCACCAATATATATAACGGACAGAGGGATCAAAATCAGGAGAGCAACGGCAGCACATTCCTCACCCAAGTGTGTGTGTTTTATTATTTTTTTTTTTTTAATGCATTGTGTTGTGTTTTTTAATCTTAAATACGTATTTTTTGTTTCACTTCGCATATAATTAATATATTATATGTTACTTCTATGTAAACCCACTAGAAAATAATACATAAGGCGAAATCGAACCAAATAGCTTCCAGTGGCCTTTGATACTGTGGGAGGGGGTTTATCGGAAAGTGGGTAATCGCTTAGGATTAGATTAAAAAGTGCCCCTAGTGATAATCTTATCAAGGCATTGGCTGCCACGACTTCCTCCTTCGATTTTCGACAATAAAATAGTGGAATTGGGTACTCACCTTGGAGTTGCCCATCTGCTCCTTCCAGATCTTCATGGAGAGGACAAACTCCATGTGCTTCATCCGCCAGAGGGGCTTGAAGAGGGCCTTGTAGGTGGGCATGGTCGGCTCCAGCATGGTGGCCAGTGGTCCCTGGACGACGTACTGCAGCGAGATGATGTCCCAGCCGCTGTCGCCCGGGAAGGGCGTCTGCACCACCACATCCAAGTGGTTCAGTATCTCCGGATCATCGTACTGGGCGTTGGTGCAGCGCAGAGCTGCGTCCAGCATGGCCGACAGATCGTGGGCATATATATCAATGCCCTTGCGCTCCAGTTCGTCCCTGAGGATTCAAACAAGTGGTTAGTTAGATGATCCTCTAGAGAATCGAAACCTACTTCATGTTTTCAATGAGAATGCTGACAAAGTCGCCCTGGCCCAGCAGCAGGTAGCGACGCATTCCGTGCAGGTGATCCAGCAGCTTGTGCGGACCCACCATGATGTCCAGGACATGCTTGGAGGTCTGCTGGTAGCACGTCTCCACCGCTGCATGCCAGTTGGTGTCCTGCACATACGAGAATATGTGCGAAACTGAAAGAGGGCAGAGTTTTGGGTGAAAAAGGAACGTATTTGTGGGTTCCGGCACTCACCATTGTTGTTCATGAGCTCCTTGAGCTCCTCCCGTCCCCTCACCAGTTCCGTCATCTCACAAATCTCCCGCAGGAAGTTAATACTCTTGCCCGTTTTGAGGATCTTGTCTGCCAGCTCCAGGGTTATGAACTTGGGCATCATGTTCACCCGCAGCCGGAACTTATCGTGCCAGAGTCGGTCCGCCCCAACTTCGTTCAGTGACTCCACAAAGAACTCGCCGAAGCTGTCGCATATGCCGCCCTCCAGCATCCACTTGGAGATCATCCGGACGAGGGGACCACAGATGGCGGTGAGCAGCGAGCTGGCCAGTTCATTAACCATCGAGTTGCCATTGTCCAGGTAGTTGAAGACGGCGGAGGCCAGTTCCCCGCCCTTGCGCAGCTGGCAGGTGTCGGCGATCTTCGTGAGCCACTGCATCCGATGCAGCGGCGTCACATACCAGGCCAGCAGCTTCAGCAGCGTCACTTCACCCAGCCCACCCGGTTCGGTCCTATCCATCCAGCTTCTGTCCTTCTCGATGTGCTGGCGCAGTTGGTTGTCCCGGAACTTGGTCAGCTCGTCGTGTAGCACCGCCACCTGGCCGTGGAACTCCATCAGCTCCTCCTTGAGCTTCGATATGAAGGCCTGGCCCATGCAGCCCATGGCATTGAATCCGGTGGTGACGTCCGCGAACTTGGCCACCCGATCGTGGTAGTAGCCCAGCTCCGATAGCCGCAACAGCATGCCGGCCTGAACGGGAGTCAGGATCTTTGCGTTCACCGGGTCCAGCTTGAAGCGACCCGAGACTACGTCCTTCTTCAGATACTTCCCCTGGACGCCCGTGAACGAGTAGATGGCGTTCATCACGATGTCCTGCGTGGCCTCCAGACTCTTTTGGACCTTCATGTTCGTCATGTAGTCGGGCAGGGGCTGGCGTCCGAATCCCACACTGGACTGCGTGGCATCGTAGCTGTATATCCCAACGCTGCCGTTCTGACGGGAAGACTGGCTCGACGACGACCCGTTGATGCTGTGCGTCGACGGGGTGGGATTCCGGATGCCCAGGGTATGCTTCAGGCTGTCGCCACCGGCCACAGTTCCGTTGATCGATTTCAGCTCCATGGATTTGTCCGCCAGGGTGAGCAGGAAGCACATCAATGAGTGCCTAAGATTCGAGTCTATTCTCACCGCCAGCAGCTTGCGGTAGACTTTCAGGAAGAGATCGCCGGGACTTTCGTTGTCGTCGGGCTGCGCCCCGCTGTTCAGTTTGCTCACAATCCTCTGGACGCACTCTCGTTCGCAAATGGGAAGGGTCAGATTCGAGCTTATATGGTGATGAGCACGGACCAGCGTGCCTTCTGCAAAGGACATAGATTTTAGTTTAAAATTCTCATAAGATTCCCTATTCAAAAGCTTAAAATCTAAACATACAAGTAGGTACTATGCTTCAGAAGCAACAGGTGCTATTTTTAGATAGTAACTTTTTAGTTTTTCATTAAGGAATTGCTTTTTTAATCATTTAGGTTTCGAAAATGTAGGATGCAGCTTGTGTCCCAAATCCCAACAAAACGCTGACAGGACTTGAACATTGAATTTGTTTCATTTTTGAAATAATGTTGCTTGTCATTGCCATGGCTATCTTAGATTACTCATTTTCCTAACATTTTATACAAAAATAATTGAAATCCTAGAGTATACAGGCTTCGACTTTCCCTCCAAGGCAAGCATTCCATTTTCGCAAACATGTTTGTCCAAAATACTGCTCTTGTTTCAGCCTCCGCTCCATTTGGAATGAAAGTAGATTAGAGATAAGCCGAGTTTGTTGAGTAATTCGAGTTAGTGCCTCACCATGTTCTTCGGGCGTACGCCTTCCTTGAATGACGATGCACAAATCGGAAAGGATATCTGCTAGAGCGGTGTTTTGGAGTACCAGCTGATCCTGGCTACCCAACGGATTCGGTTGCGACATCTAACGATTCCCCAAACATGCGCCAAGAATTGAAATTTGCGCAAATTACACAAATTCCAGCGACGCGCGCGCAAATCCAAGCCACAAACAAAATTAAAAACCCAAGCGCCGATACTCGGGAATGGCGTCAAAATGCTCTGGACGCCGCAACTGTTGGCCAATTATACGTTTGGACGCGTTCGTGGGAGAATTTTCCGGGTAATTGCATCGCCTGTTGCTGCCAATGCCTTAAATCTCAGCTTAAATGGGCCATTTGGTGCTTAGATGGCGCGTATTTTGTGCAAAATTTAATAAATTATCAAAATAGCAACAACAAAAACAGAAGAATACAGTGTTACCGTATTAGGCGTAACTTTAAAATAGCCAGTACAGTATTTTTTGTGTTAAATACCAAATTTACCGAAAACAGTGTTGCAAAATGAAGCCGGCTTTGCTGGCTTTTGGAGCACTATTGTTATTGCAAAGACAATAAACAAACAAACATTTTTTTCTTTGCTAAGCGAAACATTCTCTCGAAACCTTAAATATAAATGGGAGTAACTGTGCTGCAACCGTACCCACTGCCAGAGGGTAAATCCGGTGCGCACATAATCGACCAGCTGGGAAAGAGGCTCCTCTCGCTGGGAGCCACGCATGCTGGCCAGTTCCTGGTGGACTGCGAGAGCTTCATATCCACCCCACAGCCCCACAATGGGGCTCCAGGACGTGCTGTTCATGTCCTCCACAACTCTGAGTATCCCGCCTCGACGTTTTCCATCATCGACAACGGAACCGGGAAGCAGGTCGCCCTGGTCGCCGACAACATCTTCGATCTCCTGATGCTCAAGATGACCAACACCTTCACTTCCAAGAAACAGACGAAGATCGAGTCCCGCGGAGCTCGTTTCGAATACGGGGATTTCGTGATCAAGCTCGGCTCCGTCACCATGATGGACCACTTCAAGGTACAGCTCTTGGTCCTTCGAAGGAGCCTCAGTCTCTAGAATCTCTTTCCCATTCGCAGGGAATCCTGGTCGAGATCGAATACAAATCCTGCGTAATTCTGGCCTACTGCTGGGAGATGATTCGGGAAGTGCTTCAGGGCTTCCTGGGCATCTCCGTGACCAAGGACTTCCCCTCGTACTTTGCCCCGCAAACGATCATGACGCCGATGGGCCAGCAGCAGCTCCACACGAAACACAACGACATCTACGAGCCCATGGACACGGTGAAGCAATACCTGGAAACGTTCACCAACTACCGGAAACAGGTGCACAGCGGCATGGGCGGGAATACGGTGGGCCAGCCCATGCACATGTCACCCTCGATGGCGGGCTTGAGTAGGCCCTGATCCGCCGAAGTGAAGCTCGAGCCACCGGATGGACCGGTGGCGGAGTGATCGATCAGTCATCCTGTTCCAGGATACTGATAATTTTCAATTTTTTTTCAATGCTTTCTAACAAAAAAACTATATATTGTGTATGTTCCCATCTTTATGGGTTTTCGATGTTATTATGTTCTTGTCGACGTCTTATTCTAAAAATATTCAAATGTAAAGATTGTAAGAAAAATTATACATAAAAAAAATTTCAAGATTTAGCGAAAAACATTGTGAAATAAAAAAAAACACTAGAACACTATAAATTAAGCAAAAAAAACTATGTAATAAAATAAATATCCATTTTTCTATATAAAAATCTATTCTTCAAAAACCAATAAAAACATTATGACCCACAAAATCTTGCACACTTACATTTTTTTGTTCATTTTATTTTTATGAATATTTTCTGCTTTAACACAATAGTTTATATATATATTTAATATATAGATGTGTGGATGTGTCGCATATTTTTAAATAAAAAAAATACACTGGAGTAAACATGACGAATATTTTTTTTTTTTTTTTTTTTTGTATGATGTGCGAAAAAAAAAACAAAAAAAATTCTATTATAGGACGGGATGTGGGAGGGGGAGGAGTAAGGGGGTGGGGATAAAGCAAAAGTGCAAAAGTCATGTTCTTATCTTATAAAATGCAATGTTTATTAAATCAAACAAAAAAAAAATAAGGAGTAAGCGAGAAAATATGAATTGTAGTAGATATATGGTATATATGTGGTAATATGCAAATATTAAACATATTCATGTTTCTCTTCCTCTCACACACACTTAATCAAATGTAAAATATGTAGCTGTTATATACGCATTAAGGAAGTAAGTATTACAGTTAATTAATGGTGATGTGCCATAAAAAAAAAAAATTAAGAAAAAGAAAATACATTTCAAAAACAAAATAGATGTAGCGATTTAGCGATACAATGTGTGAGGTTTTTCAACGATTGTTTCATTAAAATTACTGCTCTGGTATTACAATAGATTTCAAAAGTTCACATGATTTTTGTTTTTTAAACGATTCAAGTTCATGTCGTGAGTGTCGTGTCGTGTCGTGAGTGTCGTGTGTGTATAACAGTTTCATATAAGTAATATACTTTGTTTTTCTTCTCCACCTTCTTCGCTTTCAATCATCATCATGTGGCATTATGACAGCATGCTCTAAGTACGCTGCTTCTCGACCCAATTCGATTCGATCCTCAGCCGAAGAGAACCCACAACAAATGCATTATCGTTGCTCCTTGGTATTCCATCCTTATATCCATCGCCCATCTCTAATTCGTTCACTCGTTTCCATATATCGTTATTCTTCTTCTTCTTCGCATGGCATATGGCTGGATTGGATTGGATTGGATCTGATTGTTTTCTACAATGTTTTTTTTTGTTTTTTTTACAAATATTTAAAATATACTCCTTTCGCTTGACGATCCATAATGGGGGTTGGTTAGATTAAATGTTTTGTGGTTTTTTTTATTTTTATTTTTTTTTTTTAAGTTTTAATAATTATGCATATAGTTTAAACGGAGATCAGATTCCGATTAATTGTTGTTGTTGTTGCTGTGTTGTGTGTGAGTGTGTTGTGTGTGTGTGACCGTCTTCTCATGAACAGGTCCTTTCCGTTATCCTTAGCTTTGCGACAATTTCTTTTACTTTCTTCACTGCTTTTCTCCTCTCTCCTCTCTTCTTGATAATTTTGCTTTTTTCCTCCCGCTTTTGGGGCATATGGGGGCGTTGCTTGTTTATAATTGGTTTTGGTGTTTTGTTGTTTTTTTTGTTTTGTTGTTGTTGCTTTTGGGTGTCCTTTGAGCTGGATGTCCTCCTGTGGCATCCGGCATTGATTGGTTTTGTTGTTTTTTTTTTTAGTCGCGCATTGGCAGAGTGGCCGGCTTCACATGTCCTCCATCGCCCTCCGACACGAAACGCTTGCGCCCGCTGAAGGATAACAAAAAAAAAAATATATTTAATTATAATTTTTTTTTTAATTAAAGAGCCATTTCCTCGTCATACGCACTTAGCAATTATAAAATTATGCAATACCTTGCGACGCAAAACAAAGAACTGCGAGAAAAACAAAGAAAACACAAAATGTTGCAAAATACTTGGCGCAAATTCGGCAACAACAACACCAGCAGCGACAACAACAACAACAAAATTTGCACAAAAGTTCATTCAACCGTTGACCCTTTTTTCTCTCATCTCTCTCTTGCTCTCAATCTCTCTCCCGCTCTCTTGCTGCGAGCTGCAACTGCAAACAGCTGTGCGAATAGCGGGTGTTTGGGGGGGGAGGCCTGGGAAAAACAGGCGGGTGGCCCGGTGGGAGGGGGGGAGAAGTTGTTGGGGCATTAAAACTAGTTTTTCGCAACAAGCTAGCTGCTGCGGCTGCTGCAAAATGCTGGCCAATCAAAAAAATCCAAACTTGTAGAAAAACAACAGACAGCTGGGCCTTAATTATTGCTTCTAAAAATATAAATATGTGACCAAGTGGGGGACTAAGCGCACATAAATACAACAAATACATAAATCTATATAAAAAAAAACAATAAAAATAAAAAAAAAAGAGTCCAATAAACTTGCGGCACGATAAGTGTGCGGCCGCAAATACAAATAAATAAAAAAAAAAAAAAAATAAGAAACAAACTGAAAGGCATAAACAAAGCCAAGCAGAACACCAGAGCTGCCAATCTAGATTTTTAAATTTTAGCTTAATTTTAAATAAATATCGCTGTCTATTATTTTCTTAAAAAAGGCAGAAAGGGGTGTCCCATAATTCCCCTTAATAAAAATAATTATGGATAGATTTTCTCCACTAACTTATGTTAAAATCTAAAGTTCTTAATTTTTTTCAAATTTTTTCCAAAATTTTATGATGCCCACCCTACTATAGGGTGTCCCTATAAACCTCCTTCCGCAGACCATAACTTTCTTAGTTTTTCAACGATTTCCCAAAAAATTTGTCTTAAAATATGAAGGAAGAAATTCCAAGTTAATCTCCAAGCATATCATAGTTTCGAAAATTTTTTAGATTTTTTAAAATTTTTATGAAATATTGGTAAGTGGGGGGTGTCCCAATATAACTACTACCGAAACTATCATAACTTTCTTATTTTTAAGCCGATTTTTTAGGGAATGTCTTTATCTTCATTAAAATCTCAAATTTAAAAATTTACAATTTTTTTTTTTACATTTTTTATGATGGAACCACCCTTTGGATGGCCCCTTCCAAAAATTTTCATATTTTTTTTTTATTAAAAATATTAATAAATGTTAAAATTCTCTGGGAGGATAATGCATTAAAGTCGCAATTTAAAAAAATTTGCAGATTTTTAAATTAATTTCATTAAAAAAAAATTATTTCTTGCCAAACCCAAATATCTTGAAATGGTAAATAGTTTATCTATAAAAAAAAAATAAAAAAATCTAATTAAAAAAAATCATATTTTATGACTATTTTGGCAAATTTTAGAAATTTTCGTAGAATATCCCAATCTGGCATCACTGCCCCATCAACCGTTATGTGCGAGTAGAGTCTTTTGGCATTGAGTTCAGTTTTTTTTTTTTTTTTTTTTTTTTTGCCTTAACTCTTCGGAAGCTCTTCGCTTGGAAGCGCGAATGCAGTTGCGTTGGCGTTGGCGCTGGTTGGTTGGGGCAGCGACGTCGGCATCGGCGTCGGTGTTTAGTATAGTTATGTTTGTTGGTGTTGGTGCACAGTGAATGGTGTTGTTGTTCTTGTTTTTGTTTCAGCGCTAAAGTGGCAAAGAGCAATAGCCGCAGCCAAGGCGAATGCAAATGCAGTTATAGGCAGCAGCAACAGCAACTAAAGTGGGAGTGGCAAGCAGGTCGATAACAGCAACTTGGCGGCCATGTTTACCTTCGCTAGACAAGCCACAAGCCACCAGCACCAGCACCAGCACTAACAAACAAAACCTAAACACTGAGACGATCTTGAGCCAAATGGAGGTTGTTGCACCAACAATGAGCAGCAGCAGCAGCAGGACACATTATGTTTATCGATAAATTAGGTTTATCGATAAATTAGGTTTATCGATAAATTGCATCAAAACATGTAGGCTATCTCAAAACAGGCTTGAACATGTCTGGACATGATAAAATTAATAAAAAAAAACATGTAGCCTACTAAATAGAAAAAAAAAATGGACCTTCAAACAGGGTTGAACATGTCTGGACATGATGCATTTAATAAGAAAACATGTAGCCTACTTATTAGATTAAAAAAAAAAAAAATGTAGAAGTCAACCTCAAAACAGAAACATGTCTGGACTTGAAAAACAAAACTACTCGGTACTTGAGCAAGTCTGAACATGTCCACTGTAACAATGCTCCCCCACGAAAGAGTATAACAACAAAGAAACAGAAAGTATGACAGCATAGAGAGCCGGGTGGTGGGGGGAGGTGGGGGTTGTCGAGAACACTCGCCTATAAAATAAATATAACTAGCCGGCACCTGATAAACCGGCACAACAAAACCAATAAGCATAAAAAACAAGAAGAAGAGGAAGAAGGAGGGGATGGGATGGGGGAGAGGGAGAAAAAAACCAGCGACTGCCCCAACTGATGACGCGTCGTACGTCAAGTTAATTCCAAAAGCAAAACTAAACTGCGCAATAGAAATTTCATAAACAAACAGGCAGAGACAGGCAGCGGCAGGCAGGCAGGCTGGCACATCCACATAGGCGGTATTATTACGTGTATATAAGAAACTGAGCCAAAAGCGCAAAAGAAAGAGAGAGAAAAAAACACAAGAGCGAAGAAGAAGAAAATGAAAGAATAATAAACATTTCAAAGCCGGCAAAAAACAAAAAAAAAAAATCAAAGATTATCTCTACAGTGGAGGTGGAAAAATTAGTCACAGGATGATAACTACAATGTAGGGGGGACTAGCTTATAGATTAAACTTAAAAATATAGATTAAACTTAAAAATATAGATTAAAATTAAAAATATAGATTAATAACAAAAATAAATATTATTTCACAATTCCCTTATCTTAATAAAAAAAATATTAGTTCTTATCAATAGATCGGATAGGCCCTCGTTTTCTCGGGTAGGGTATTGCAGTTCTATAAACACTGTTGTGGGCGCTGCACTAGGTGGGCGTGTCTAAGATTACGTAAACACAACGGACTGGCCAAGAGAGAGAGAGACTATGAAACTCTTTACTTTTGAAACTCAATCGGATGAGACATCTGAAATATCTATGAGATAGATGGATTATTTCACTTTCAGGAACTCACCGCGACGGCATATTGTTGATTATCTTGTCTGTGAGGAAGCCAGCGCGATTGCAACGCTCGACAAACCGGTCAAGTATGATGTACGCCAGTGGAACGTCCAGAACGATGTCGGCCATGTCATCGAAGACGCGCATGAAGCCCTGGAATGGAATGATAAAGGATATGATCCATGATCCAAAGGATAATCGTAGAACCACCTACCTGCTCCATGCCCGCGGGCAGCACCAGGCAGGTGAGATCCAGCTGCTTGAGCAGCTCGCACATGGCCTCCTCGGTGGTCTGGCTGAGCGACTCCAGCGTCATCACAATGGCCTCGTAGACGAGCTCGTGATGGTAGTGCGGCACCTCGAGTGCCCGCAGACAGCGCTGCGCCTCGGCCACATCCCGGGAGGATTGGTACTCCTTCAGCAGCAGCTCCATCTGCTTGGTAATGGTCTTGACGGGACGCAGCGGTCCCCCCATGCCCCACACATTGTCCAGGTGGGCCCAGCCCTGCTTATGGAGCAGGGAATCGGCCCGGCGGAGTGCCTGCTCGGCATGCTCGCCCAGCTCGAGGAGCTCCAGATCGGCCGTCGACTTGGCCACAAACTTGGGGGGAATGCAATCATCGGCCACGGCGCGGGCCATAAAGTTGCCCAGTATGATGGGCGCCTCTGGGGTGTCCAGGATGAGATCCGGTAGATTTGACAGCAGCATGTTGAAGCCCTTTTCGATGTCCTTGCCGGTAATGACGCGTCCATACAGATCCGAGATCAGAACAGAGGTCATCTCGCGCTGCGAGTCCTTGTGATCCATCGAGATCTCGACCAGGATGCTGGTGATGTGCTCCCGCAACGGTCCCTGCAGTATCTCATCGAAGCTGACGGCCACCTCGTGTGTGTCCCCGTGCTCGAAGTACTCCAGGACAATGGGCTCCGCCAGCTTGAAGAACTCCACGGGCGTGATCTCAGTGATCACCTCTCGCAACTCCACATTCCGGTCGTTGCACTCGCTATCATAGTTGGGATCATTCTCGTCCTCATAGACCTCGGCCAGTGCCTCCGATCCGGGCAGTCCCCAGACGCCCTTGCCGCCGGCACCGCCCTTCTTCGGCAGTCCACGTCCACGGTTCAGATTCCTTGAACGACGACTGTTCTTCCAGCGGCGATGGGGCACCACATAGCCCCCGGGAGCCGGCAGGATGCCGTTGCCGACCAGCGTGGAGCTGGCCGAGGCCCCATTGCCATTGGTCTGGCTGGGAGATCCACCTGGGAGGAGAGAAAAGAAAGAAGGGACATGCCCGTCCATATGGAATCACAGTTTTTTGAAGTCTGTGGATGGCCTACCTCCTCCACTGCCACTGTTCTGTCTTTGGATGAGCCGCTTGGCCTTGCGCTTGATCCTGCCATCCTCCACGGGCAGCGGCTTCTTGATTAGCCCGTTGGCATGGCCTCCACTTCCGTTCAGCTCCACCGCCTGGATCTCGCCGTTGAGCTCCCGTTCCACGGAACTCTCCTTGGAATCGGATCCCTCCGGTGAGGCGGAGTGACGCCCGTTGGTGGCGCGTTTGTTATTCGATTCCACTTCCATAGTTGATGAGCTGTGCGATTTCGGGATCCCTCGGACTCAGACTTCTCTCGTTACGTAACTATATAAACCCCTCAAAGAAATGCCCAGCAAGGAGTTTTGATTTTTTGTTTGTTTATGGGGTTTACGGTTTCACGATTTGTACTGGGACTACCAGGTGCGTCTTCTGGGGAAGTGAAGAGTTCTATAAGTAGAAGGGAAGTGGATACTGTTCTTAGAGGGGATTACAAATAGGATTACAAGGGCTTATGAGTGACTTGTGGGTAGAATCTATAATCGATAATTTCAATGGTTTCTGGTTTCATCTCTATCGAAAATGTCATCTCTAACTTATATATTTCGATAGATATATACTTTCTCCTCACAAAATAGCCATTTTTTTACAGTTTTCAGCCTAATTCTACTGTAATGGAGCTTTCTATCGATATTTTCGATTACTTTTTTAATATTTTAAAAGATTTTATCGATAAATGTCATCTCTAACTTATATATTTTGATAGATATATACTTTTTCCTGACAAAATAGCCACTTTTCCACCGTTTTCAGCCTAATTCTGCTGTCATGATGCTTTCTATCGATATTTTCGATTACTTTTTTAATCTTTTAAAAGATTTTATTGATAAATGTCATCTCTATCTTAAATATTTCGATGGATATATACTTTTTCCTCACAAAATAGCCACTTTTCCACAGTTTTCAGCCAAATTCTGCTGTAATGATACTTTCTATCGATATTTTCGATTACTTTTTTAATATTTTAAAAGTTTTGATCGATAAATATCTTTTCTTTCTAATACATTGAGATGGATATCACTTGAAATTATACTTTTTCTTAAAAAATATATCAACTATTGCAGATTTCCAGTTTCTATCGATATTTTCGATGACTTTTTTTGAATTATTTGCACATTTTATTTCAAAAAATGGTACATCTCATCTCTATTTTAGATATTTTTATTGACAAAATATCAACTGTTCCAAAGTTTTGGGCTTAAGACTGCAAGCAATAGTGCGTTTTATCGATATTTTCGTTGATTTTTGTTAATTCTATCGATAAATATCATCTCTATTTTAGTTATTTAGATGAAGATTACTTAAAATGATTACATTTATTGAAAACTAGCAACTGCTTCACAGTTTTAAGCTTAAGACTGCATAAATAGTGCCCTCGATTATCGATTTTTCCGATAAATATCACCATTTTCTTAAATATTTAGATTAATACCACTTGAAATAGTTACTTTTTCTTAAAAAATAGTCACTAATTCACATTTTGCGACTTAAGAATGAAGTAATACAACCTGTTATCGATATTTCCGATGTTTTTTTAAGCCTCCTCTCTATATACTCTATCGATAAATCTCAAGCTCTCCTTAGGGGAAATGGTAGTGTAGCAGACACCTTTGAAGACCTGTATCTAACCCCCTGACCCCCGTCATTATTTCCGCCCATTCCCATCCCGTTATTCAGATTCTTCAGGCAGACATATTACAAATTAAAAATAGAACAGCCACGAGGAGCGTGGGCAGTAATTTGCATTCAAAGACAAACAACAAATAATAAACTCGAGAGAAATAAATTGAAATTGCTTGGCTTTTAAGGCGGAAACTTAAAGCTCGAACCGGCGTGGTCTGTCCCGGCACATAACGGTATTGCGTCTTGCCAAAATGTCTGTTACTGGAGTGGGTGGGGGGGGGGAGTGTGTGGAGAGTGAGTGAGATAGCAATAGCAACAGCAACAACCACAAATGTCCAAAAAAAAACTCCCCTTGTCGAATTCAAGGTCACCCAACAACAATAACAATGACAACCCAATGAGAGTGACAGAGAAGAGAGAGCCCGACATAATTTGTGTTACCGTTAGAGCATCGCATTTGCAACCCCCCCACAAAGAATTAGCTGCATCTCTGTCACTCCAACATTGAACTTATGCATGCATGTTTCTGCGTGTGTGTGTTTTGCATACAAACACATACTTACAGTTATGTATTAGACAGCTGCTTTTGTTGTTCTTTTTTTGTTTTGCTTTGTTATGACTGTTCGTAAGCTTCAGGATAATAACTGTATATTCCTATAATTTGTTGCTTGACATTTTTTTTGGCAAAATTCTTGTTTTTCTTTGGTGTGGAAAAACTTTTATAAAATTTTTATTGAAAAACGGAAATAAAACCGTTATATTACAAAATGTACAATGTTGTGAGTTTTGGGAATAAAATTGCTTAGCTCGGAATTTGACAAGCGACGTATATATATATCTCATGGCATTACTAGATTCTGATCAGATCCGAAAAGGGTATTTGAGCTTTGGCTTTCAAAAGGAGTTGGGATTTCTTCTCTCTCTTACTCTCTTACTCTCTCACTCTTCCCACTCTGTGTTATTGCGTCGCTGGTGTTGCTGTCGGGTTCTTATGTATTCCCTTCCACCTCCTTCGTACATATGTGTATGCTGTAACCGGTTTTATGTTTGTTTTGCCCGGGTTAACCTTGAAAATTTTGTGCGCCTTACGAATTTCTATGTTTTTATTGCCGTCTCCTTCCTTTCATTTCCTCGGCGTCTCTCTGCTTTCGCACTTGTTGTGCCCCCCTTTTTGATAACACAACAAGAAAAACAAAACAAAAATATTTTGGGCAGCCTCTCCCCTCTCGCTCTCCATCACTCTCCCCCTGGAAATTGAGAGAGGGAGAGAGAGAGGCGCAAAGAAGAGAAAAGGGGCAAAAAGCATAAAAGTGACGCTGCCGAAATTGCGTCGCAAAATTTCGCAAAAGGCCAATAAGAAGAAGAAAAACGAAATCAGTCGCAACATAGTATATGATTTTTGGGACAGTCGCTGATGGAATATTAGTCACGGTATTTGTTTACAATTTCCAGACTTCCAGGGACTGCACTATACTGCATTCCAGTGTATGGTAAACAAGTAAGGTAATACCCTTAGGGCATGCCCAATTGGAAACCGTAACTCGAGATTAAACTGTTATTTTAATGTTTAATTTCATTCGAGTATCTGGAAGAAGAAGAAGCCCTGGAGAATGGAGAAAAACAAGATCAAATGACGAGGAGAAGAGGAAGGCGCCGCCGCAATATGCAAATAAACACGAGGCGACCGAAAGGCAAGACACAAAAAATACAAGATGCGCGCATGTTTGTGCAAGCTGCCAAGTCCCCCTCCCCCCCACCGAGGCGAGACAGCAGCAGCAGCCCATGCAGCTGTTTTTCGGCTACTATTTGTGTTTTTTTTTTTTGGGTGCGTGCGTGCGTGCCGGTCCACTTTATCACGTACACCAAACCACTAGCCTAGCCCAATGGAAAACATGGAAATTTCTCGAAGTTTTCCCAATTGGACACCAATCCGATCATATTTTTTTTTCATATTTTTCCCCCAAAAAATGGCATCCAAAAGAAAACCTCTAAAGAGCCGTGCATTCTTTTCCGATCTCGACTGTATGTGTTTTGTGTTTTTTATCGCCCCCTCTTTTAGACTCGCATTCGCCGGCAGTATTTTGTATTTACTTTCAATAGCCCCTTCGCCGATTATGGTTGTTATTCCTTTTCACTTACCTCAGTGTTTTTTTTTTTTTTTTTGCTTCTGCTGCTTCTGTCTCTCTATCCTTTTCGCTCCTCCGAATGCTGCTGCAACAATAACAACAACGTTGGCCCACTGCAGCCGACGTCGACGCTAGCTGCGCTGCCTGAATTCTTTGGAGCCCTGTTTCTTATTTTTTTTTTTTATACTTGTTGGGGTTTCTTCTCGTCTTTCAGAGTTCAGTGTGTGTGCAGTGTGCGAAAAATGCACTAAGTCTTGGCTCACAGAAAAAAATTTGGTTACTAGATTGCGCCTTTGCCGTTTCCTTTGCTCCCTTTCTTTTGGCGTCTCTCCTTTTTCACACACGCACCCACACCCACAACTTGAGAGTGGTGTCTTATTGCCTTTTTGACGATTTAACTTTTTAATTTATTTCAATTTATCAACTGATTAAGGAGTTTATTCCTTGCAATTTTTTTTTTTTAAATTATGGAGAGTGCCGAACCGCTAAACTTAACGCCACCTGAGTTCCGTTTAGTTTGAATGTAATACGTACCCAAAATAGATGAAGTTATCGCAACCTTCTTTCCGCAAACATATCGTTTATCGATTTTCAGTGCCAATATTTTGTGGTATTTTCTGCTTGGTCACACTTTGCAACACTTAATTTAATACCAATTATCGATGTATTTCAATATTTTAAAATAAATTAATATATTTTCTACTTTCTTTTTGCAGATTTATTGGCAGTTTGGGTAAATTATGGAATTATTTATCTTAAATAGATTGATGAATCCAACCTAATATTACAAAAAGAAGTTTTCTATGTTTCTTGGAAATAATTATGAGCCCGCCAAATGAGATTTGCTTTTAAATTTTTAATTTAAATCATAAAATTGTATTCATAAGTGAAATACAATGCTAAATACTTAATTTCTACAATATTTTATTTCGTAAAGTTTCCCTAAGTTTGTTTAAAATGAATTATGAGCCCGCCATTCTAAACAAAATTACATTTGTTTTTAATTTTTTATTTATTTAACCGAAAAAAGTTTTTTTTTAAAGATAATGTTATTAGATATATGTCCAATGTCTTATTTTGTTGCAAGTTCAATAAGACAAAGGTATACAAAATGACAACTTTTATTTTAAAAAATTTAAAAAAAAATGTTTTCACAAAGTAAAGAATGTTTTAGTGGACGTTTTTCAATGTTTATATATTTAAATATTTATATGTGGGTATGAATGTTAGATAATACAATGATTTAATTTGGAAAACGCATTTGAAAAGGTTTAATAAAGGTTCTTAATTTCGATGTTTGTCTTCGATTCGATTCGATTTCGATGTATTTATGTATTTTTGTGTATTTTGTAATATATGAAATTATAAATAAGTGCGCCGCTGATTTTTACATTCAAGCAAGCACAGAAAGCGAACTCATTGCTGGGCAGTTTGATCTCATACAGTCCCAACTGAAGTAGAAATTCATCCTTTTTCCGTTTCATACTCTTAAAACTTGGATTGTTCCAGAAAGCGCATGCGTTCACGTTCACGAAACTCACGGCGCACTGCCGGCGGAGCGCCTTGCGGATTCCGTATGACGAACTTTGCCTCGCAGTAGGCACGCGGATTATACGACTCCACCGGCGGCTCGGCGTCCCAATCCTCAGTTGACTCGACCGTGAATTCTTGGGCTCGTGGTTCACCAGGTGGCAACTTATCCGGACGTATATACCGCTCCAGATGCGAACGGTTGGGGCATTCAACGACATGACTCTGAAAATTCAAGAGAAATTTTCGATTCACAAGAAAAATGATCAGAAAATGATGGGGAAGACTTAGATGAGAAGAGAATTAAGGCGCCATTATTCACCTGGATGTCTTTAACGGAGTAAATGTGGGTATTGTTAAAGGGACAATGCACCATTTTGGAGCCAGGATGATTGCGGGCGCAACGGGTTAAGTGCTGGGCCAGGCGCGTTGGTAACAAACGATGGACACTATCGTACGGGCAGATGATGTACGTTTCGCAGTTGGGCGCAGAGACGTCTAGATTCTTCGATGCCATTTTCGCAGATGCCTCTATTTTTACTCTTGAGCAAAACACGTAAAACAATTATTAATAAATAAAACGCCGTATTATGCCGTTGCGTAGCGCTTAGTTCGAATACTATTTCTGCAATGACTTCTTGCAAGTGGAGTCGTTTAAGCGGTTCGCGTTGAAATGGTGGAAGTGTTGCCACATCTTGAAGAAAAAGTTTGTCACCGCATCGGAGTACGATGCGGGTCACAGCGATATAGCCAATCCCCAATTAAAATGAAAATCACAAATTATAAATTATGAGTCTTTGACTTATTAGACTTAGTCTAAGAAAAGACTAAGACTTTTACTAAAAAATATTATCCAAAATCTAATTATATTTTATATATAATGTTATCAGTCTGGTAGCATTAGCCTATGTCTGGCAGCATTGGTCCATCGATAGACCGCCGATAACTTTCTGTTTACCTCCTCCGCAAACGCACGTGCACTTTAAATTTTTGTTGGATTTTGCAGATTTTTTTTTGATATTTTGAAGGATATACTAAACCGACGATGCCGCCCGTTGCCCAGGAGGGCAATTGCCTGATTTACCGCGGCAGCAACTTCCTCAAACAGCGCCTGATCCTCTCCTGCCTGTCCGGGAAACCCGTGAAGATTACCCAAATACGCTCCGAGGATGAAACGGCGCCCGGCTTGAGGGAGTACGAGATCAGCTTGATCCGGCTGCTGGACAAGATCACCAACGGTACAAAAATCGAGCTTAATCCGGCGGGCACCAGTGTCATGTTCTCACCGGGACTGCTCCACGGCGGACCCATCCATCACGATTGCTGTGTGCAGCGCGGCATCGGTTACTATTTGGATGCCCTGATAGCCTTGGGCCCATTCTGCAAGAATCCACTGCAGTGCAACCTGCGCGGGGTGACCAACAGCAAGGACTCGCCCTCAGTGGACCACATCAAGGGTGCTGCCCTGACGCTGCTCAAGAGGTTCCTTCTGGTGGACGAGGGCCTGGAACTGAAAGTCACCCGACGCGGAGTGGCTCCCCTTGGCGGCGGCGAGATTGTGTTCCGGTGTCCCGTCCGGAAGAGTCTCCGGGCCATACAGTTCCAAGCCCAGGGCATGGTGAAGCGGATCCGGGGCACGGTTTACGCCTGCAAGGTGTCCCCGGCAATGGCCAATCGGACCGTGGAAGCGGCCAAGGGCTGCATGCTCAAGTTCCTGCCCGATGTCTACATATACACCGACCAGAACAAGGGCAAGATGTCCGGGAACTCCCCCGGCTTTGGAATCTGTTTGATTGCGGAGACGACAGACGGTGTGTGCTTCGCCGCCGACTGCAGCTCCAACACGAGAGAGGAATCGGTAAGATTTTATGGAATATCTGTCTCCGGCTCACTATATCTGTGTTGGCTTTTAAAGGACACGCCATCCATACCCGAGGACCTGGGCCAGGAGGTGGCCATGCGATTGCTGGACGAGATCTACCGCGGCGGCTGTGTGGACTCCAGCTACCAATGGCTGGCCGCTCTCTACATGGCTCTTGGCCAGAAGCATGTCTCCAAGTTTCTAACAGGTGCTCTGTCCACCTACACGGTTCACTTCCTGCAGCATCTGCGCGACTTCTTCTCCATAACGTTCAAGCTGGAGAACCCCGAGGACGATGGCGAGGAGGAGGAGGAGGATGTTCGCGGTGCCCAGAAGGTCCTGATGGCGTGTGTGGGCATCGGCTACACGAACATCAACAAGCGTGTCAATTAAAGTGCTCCTTAGGTATAATGTTTTATTAATAAATATTTTTTTGTATATGACTGGAGAGTTTTTTATGAAGTATTGTTTAAATTCTGAAACAATTATGTCAGCAAACTGACAATACGTTAAGAAATCTATACTATTGGAACGAAGAAAGCCAATATTATGATTTTTTATGTAATAATTTCTGACATTTCCGTAATATTTATTTCTGCTGATTTAAGCAAAAGAAGCTACTAGGTTATCCAATTAAATGGCTTAAATATTTATAATATATTTTACATTTTAATTTAAGACGTTAAGTACAACCTTAGGTGGCTCATGAGGTGTGCAAGTTTGTAATCGGGTTGGAAGCTAATCTTAAAGTGTTTCTTGGCTATGTAAACGTGTACGGGTTCAGGCACCTTTCTTTGATAAGAAATCGCATTTCCATTCGGTTGCACTTTTTCGAGAGATCAGCAGAAAATGTAAAGGTAGACGGGCGGGAACGAACGGTGACGGCGACTTCCTGCGGTCAGCGGAAAATAGGGTTTTAGGTATAGATCTGGAGCTATATAAGCCACCAGTTGGACAGGCAGAAGGTATCAAACGTCGTTCAACGTTTGGCCTGATCGATCCGCATCCGAATTCGATTCCCGCAATGAACCTTCGTCTGTGCCTACTGGCCTGCCTCCTGGTGGCGGCGGCCCAAGCCTCCAAGGATTCCTCCTCCATGCAGCTGAAGCCCACCAAGTGGCTGTCCGCCTCTGACCTGGAAAATGTGCCGTCCCTCAACGACATCACCTGGGAGCAACTGGAGAACGAGCCCCTCGAGAAGGGTGCCAAGCTGATTGAGAAAATCTGTAACTATTCCCAGTCTCCTAAAAGATTTCTAACTAATCTCGTCCATTTTCCAGACCATGTTGGCCAAATCAAGCACGATCTGACCCCCAGCTTTGTGCCCAGCCCCAGCAACGTCCCCGTCTGGATCATCAAGTCCAACGGCGAGCGTGTGGAGGCTAAGCTGAACAACTATGTGGAGGTTGCCAAGAGCCAGAACGGATTCGCCGAGGATGAGGTGACCATTGTCCTTACCGGCCTGCCCCAGAGCAGCCCTGCCGCCAAGAAGGCCATGCGCAAGCTTGTCCAGGCTTACGTCCAGCGCTACAACCTCCAGCAGCAGCAGAAGAACGCCCAGGAGCAGCAGCAGCAGCTCAAGAGCAAGGACTACGACTCCACCAGCAGCGAGGAGCAGGCTGACCAATGGAAATCGGCCAAGACCGCCAGCGGCGATTTGATCGTAAGATTCTCTCAATTCTTCTCCCTTTTGTCCAGTTTTTGAAAGGATTTCCATCTTCTCCTCTACAGATCATTGACCTCGGCTCGACCCTGACTAACTTCAAGCGCTACGCGATGCTGGATGTGCCCAACACCGGTGCCATGATCGCCCAGACTCTGATCGAACTGACCAACAAGGGTGTGCCCCAGGAGATCATTCATCTCATTGGACAGGGTATTGCCGCCCATGTGGCCGGAGCTGCCGGTAACGAGTTCACCGCCCAAACCGGACACAAGCTGCGCCGCATCACCGGCCTGGACCCCGCCAAGCTGCTCGCCAAGCGCCCCCAGAACCTGGTGGGACTCTCCCGCGGCGATGCCGACTTCGTTGATGCCATCCACACCTCGGCCTTCGCCATGGGCACCCCCGTCCGTTGCGGCGATGTTGACTTCTATCCCAATGGACCCTCGATGGCTGTTCCCGGCTCCGAGAACGTGATCGAGGCCGTTGCCCGTGCCACCCGCTACTTTGCCGAGTCTGTCCGTCCCGGCAGCGAGCGCAACTTCCCCGCCGTTCCCGCCAACTCCCTGGAGCAGTACAAGCAAAAGGATGGTTTTGGACAGCGCGCCTACATGGGTCTCCAGACCGACTTCGATCTCCGCGGCGACTACATGCTGGAGGTCAACGCCAAGAGCCCCTTCGGCCAGCGCACTCCCGCCTACAAGCAGACCACCTACCACGGTGTCCACCGCAACCAGAACTAGGATGTGAGTCCATCCCATCACCGTAGCACTGAAGGATAACCCGCTAATATATAGAATCTAGTGAGAAGTTCCATTGAAC
Organism: Drosophila monieri; assembly: GCA_035047585.1. Classification (NCBI taxonomy): domain Eukaryota; kingdom Metazoa; phylum Arthropoda; class Insecta; order Diptera; family Drosophilidae; genus Drosophila; species Drosophila monieri. The sequence continues at coordinate 2,466,820 of JAWNPJ010000061.1, read as the reverse complement.
ATATACACACACAACAACAACAACAACAAGAAGGAGAAGAAAAAAAAAACTTAAAAAAATCACAAAAATAAAACATGCAAATTTTCTTAAAAATATAAATTATTAAGGTTTTTATTTACTTTTCTTCCCCAAAAAAAAAAGAAAAGATTTTTCAAACAAGTATTTTAAATATTTAAAAAAAGATAGAAAAATTAATTTATTTTCGGAATAAGATGGTTTCCAGATGCCCCAAAGAACACTTCATTCCAAACAAACAAATAAAGTCGAATAATACCGTTAAAACACCTCATAAAACGGGTCATAATGCGAGAGAAGTTTAAAAATAAAACCCAAATATAGGCCACATAATGCGAAATGATATCCAAAAAGAGAATCTGCGAAAAATGTGCATTTAATAAACACAAAAAAAACAATGTTTTTGTGAAAATATTACTCATACGACTTGTATTCCAAAAATGCGTTGAATCTCTCAAGTCTCGTTGTGCCGCCATTTTGTAACGGTTGAAAGCATAGCATATGGTCCTTAAATGTCATCCACTTAAGACCAGTTCTGAAAGCATATTGAATCAATAAATGGAGGAGGGGAAGAAAAAAAAATGCAATTTCCTAATGCATTGGATTGCATGCTAGGAGGGGGAGAGAGAGAGAGAGAGAGGGAGATGATGATGATGATGACAGGAAGGCAACTAGTGTCGCATGCAGGCACCGTTACTCGAGGCATATTTGCACTCAATTAATGAGCGCATCGTATAAAAATTACATTTCATTTACCGCAAGCGCTTTCGCTTCAAACACTCTGCTCGCCAACTCGATTGTTCTATTTGGTGCACATGCGCGCTTGTAAATGTCAAAGTTGAACTTTATCACATGCCTAGGACGGAGAATAGGAAAGGAAACCGTAACAAAAGCGACAACAGTTGGGTGGACAAGCCGGAGCAGGTGGAGCAGGAAAAGGAGTAGGTGGAGAAGACGGACAATAACAACAGTTGGCGCCTTTGTTTGTTTTTTTTTTTTTATCGTTCGTTCGTCTTTAGTTTGCTGATGGCAGAGAGCCATGCATGTCATGACATGTTTGCCTTCATTCCGACGAACGAGCAAAGAACGCCGTTCTACCCAAAGCTTATCGCCGCACACCTCCGATGCCCTTTACGTCAGTGGCAGCTACCGTTACTCTGTGGGCCATACCTCCCTTTCGCTCGCTCGGGCCTCAAAATGCTATCTGGCTCTGTTGCTCTGTAGCGTCCGGACAAGGACGCCGGGACGTTGGCATTTTGTGGGGCCCACCGAGTTTCTTGCAGGAATTACAGTTATATTATTCATTGGCCGATATGCATAAATCCAATTTACAAAGCCCCTACGGCAAGTGCGACACCACGAACGAGTGACAGAGAGAGGAAGAGAAAGGAGCGAGCGAGCTGGAGAACTTTCTCTTGGCGCCTTCTCGCGCGCTTTTGTTGCGCACAACTTAATAAATAGGGTGTTCTCAGAAGCGAAATAGTATATAAATCTCCTTATTTAAGCGTTTTAGGTTAAAATATTCTAGGTTTTTTAAAATTGTTTTAAAATATATATTACTCATACGCAGTGTAAGCCTGTGTGTCATTTTATATTAGTAAATAGTTGTAATATAACATAATTAATTGATTTTTTAACTTTAAAATTTACTTAGAAATAGTATATAAATCTAATTTTTTTAAGCATTCTTTGTTAAAATATTCTAGGTTTTGTTTTTTTTTTCGAAAAATTGTTTCAAAAGATATATTACTCATACGCAGTGTGACCCTGTGTGTCATATTATATTATCAAAAAGTTGTTATATAACATAATTACTTAATTTTTTTAAACTTTAAAATTTATTTAGAACATAAAAAATAATGTAAGTATAGTCTGGTAATCATTTTTTAACGTAAATTATCCTTTTACTAAAAAAACCCAGATAAGTATACTACAATTTTGAGCATTTCCCATGAGTCGTATGATTTATTTGAAAAGTACAAAAGATTACGCTTTTGAGAACGCCCCCTTTGAGTAATGCTCTTGCGTTTTTTGCTCTCTCACTGGCAAAGCTTGCTCTCACTCTTACGCTCCTCGGTAAGCTTCGTGAAGCTTCGTGTGGTGCGAATAGACGCGCGGGCCAAGGCTGGGCACCGCTGCTCTGGCTGGTGTGGTGCTTCCATTTCAGAGTGTCGCAACGGCCAGTCGCAACGTCGCCGCGGCGCGCGTGTCTTTTTTTTCCAGTGTGTACGTTTTGATTGCAAAAAGAAGAGGCAAGCAGAAGCAAGCGCTAGCTGAAAAGCAGAAAACATTTTTCATCTGTGGCCTGGAAAAGTGCCTGAAGAAAATGAATAGATAAATTGTGTTAATCGCCCGCCGCCCCATCGAGCCACCAAATATTTACTGTATACTCTATATTTTTGTTATTGCTTTCCTTTCCTCCGTTAAATATTCATTTTGTTTTTCTCTTATTTTTTTTTTTATCAATTTCTGTTAATTGTGCAGCTGTCCGCCTGCAAATGATAAAAAAATGTGAGTTCCTAGTATGAAATTTTGTTTGTTTTTCAGGTGGAAAGTGTGCAAAGATTCTGAAATTTGTTAAGGATAATGCAGAGTGTGAGAATGTTTGTGTCTGCTGGCCCACACGTACTAGGTGCTGGTGTTGTGTATGTGTGGGAGTAGCAGTAGCTCTTCTGTGTATCCGTGTGAGTGTACGATGGCAGTGCGTAAATGCGTAAGCTGAACGCAAAAAGATGTGCTTTTTTATTTTTTGTTAAATAAAAATTAAATAAAAAATTATGATTAATTATAATTAAGATAATTTTAATTAGCAATTAATATAAAAAATAAAATTTTTAATTTTATTTTATGATTTAAGAGAAGTTGTGCCGTTTTTTACTTGCTGTGTAGTGTCTGTGGCCCAGGTCCCAAGGTTTTTTGCTTCTTCCTCGCTCTTCCGCCTCTTTGTGGAGCTCTCTCCCAAAAACAACAACAACAACAACAACAAGAGAAACAACAAGCAAAAAGTCTGCAACTCTGATAAGAATTTTCCATGCGTATTTTTCACGTAAAGCTTTGTTTTGTTTGGTTTTTCCTTCTCTTTCCATATTTTGTTGTTTTTTTTTTTTTTTGGGGGTCTTAGGTGCAACATTGAACAGATTTCATTTCGCGAGGGGGTGTGTGGGGGGGGGGATTAGTATACTTTTCTTTTGAACCTACTTTGTTGTGGTTCTTGTTCTTGTTGTGGTTGTGCCTTTAACCCTTAGTGCGTCCTTGCGGATAAATCAGAAAAAATAAACTTTTTTTTTAGATTATTGCCAAGCTATTAAGAGACTAAAAATAGGGTTAACCATTAACGGTAATCATTGGTATTATTTTTGGCATCTTTCTTGTTTACATTTTTTGAGGACCCTTGGGGATGTTTGTTGTGTTTCGTTGTTGTCTTCCCTCCGCTATCTGGTGTTTATAAATTATTAATAAACATAATGCGTGCCACAGGTGTGCACCCAGAGAGGAGCGACAGTTCGACAAGGGGGATGGTGCGGTGGGGATGGGGGAGCGAGATGGCAAGAGCGAGCAACGAGAGCGCGACCTTTGTGTCCGAGTTCCATACAGAGGTACTTAAGTACATATCTACGTATATATGTACATATGTATGTACACATCTAGCTGTGTTTGCTCTTTTCTGTCTAATTTGGCTCGCCAGATCCGACCCGGAGTCTCGGATTTAATAGGCTCACATTTTTTTGCTGTCCAACCTTTGCTCTCTTTGCATCCTCTTTGTTTGCACCTGCCTTCGCCGTTCGCTTCCCCCATTCCCCACTGCTTTATGCCCCACCATCGCTTTCAATTATTTCCGCTTGAATGCGTTGACGTCGCCGCCGACGCCGACAGCGTTCCGCTTTTTTATTTTATTTTTTTCTTTATTAATGCTTTGGCGCTTTTACACGCAAAAAAAAAAAATATATACAATATATATGTTTGATGAATCATTGGAAAAATATTAAAAATTAAGATACTATCTAAGAAATATATATATATATTTTTTTTAAATACAAATTTTTCATCTTTATTTTTTTCAGTGCAGCCTTGTCTTATAACTTCATTTTACCGTATTGTATGTCTTGGTCAATTACCATGGCTATTTATTTATCAGCTTGCTTGCCGCCCAGCTGTCCTCTCAATTCTGCAAATTGATAACTGTATCTCGCGGCCATATTGTGGCTGCGTCTCTCGTTTATATTTCCTCCTCCATCTCCTCCTCTCACGCCTTCTTCTACCCTTTGGTCACATCATAAACTGTAAAATGACAAAACACATCAAAAGCACAGCCGCACGTACAGACACGTATGTGCGTGTATGTATGTATGGACTACGTAGTACGTACTACGTAGTACTCTTTTACGGTAAAATGTGCAAGCCCCTCTCTCTGCAAGTGTGTGTGTGTAATTCGTTTATTGATGCACAGTGGGCCGGAGTGGGGGGGAAAGTGCACGTAATCCGCTTAACGATTCGCGTTAGCAATGAAAAAGCCCCCATAACTGTCAAAAGCAGAAAATGCATGACTTAATATTTTTTTTTTTTTTTGTACTTTCTGCTGTTTCAAGTATTTTCAACAACTTTTTGGGTTTCAAAAAGTGCCCTTTCACTGTCACATCTAGCCTTTACAGTGGGCTCGTATAATTCTTATCATAAGTCCATAAAAAATACTAAAAATATTATATATTTTTATGAAAAGTGCTTTTGGATTGTATAATCTTTATCTTTAAAGAAAAATAAATATTTATAGTCTTGGAATCAGAGCGTTTTTATGGCTTGAAATGTAATTAGGGCGCAGGACGAGGAAGGACATTTGTGGGATGGGGGGGAGGCCTATTTTTATAATTTAACTAAACGGTGGACATGGTTTCCAGGGGGATGGGGGATTATTGATTGACTTGTGGGCCTGCCCGTACAGTGGGCCTAAGAAATCTCTATAACCACTATTTATGTCCTGCTCTTGCTTAATGTGTGGGCGTGGGCGGGAAAATGTCATTTCCATGAATTTTAAATTCTCTCGCTTTCACCTTTTTCCTTTGACCTTTTGACCCCCCCTGGTGGTGGGTGGGTAGTAACTCCATTTAAATCATGTTTTATCTTTTTAGGCCTTAGATCCCCTAATCATTATCACTTATTAGATAATAACACCCACTGCCTATTAGGGTGGAACCAAATTGCAAATTAACACATGTTTGCGATGAGCCCCACTCCCGCCCACTTCGGCCCACTTCGATAGGTCAGATGGCGATGCAAATGCGTCAGCCGACAACTGCCACTGCCACTGCCCGGGGTCGTAAAGCACTCACATAACACATGGAACTATTGCCGCTGTCAGCAGTCAACAATAAATCCAATTAGCAGAAAGTACACCTCCATATGTCTACTGAATAACGGGAAAGTAAGAGCACATCCACTGTGCCTCAAGGTGGACCTGCTAATCTCACAATTTCTTCACAAAGAGGCCTCATAATTGATCAGAAAAGATATCTATTATTGTATTATAATAGGAGAGTAAGAGTAGTAGATGTTAGGAGGTTATATAGCTCTATAAAGGACCAACTAGTATAAAAACTATCCTATTATGATAAGAGAGTTTCAAAAAATGTTATCTTATGGAAGGTAATCATGGAAGTTCTCTATTAAAAGGATCTATAAGAGGAGTATAGCTCTTCCTCCATAGGGTTCTATAATTAGATTATTATAATTAAGAAAGAATAGTACTTTTTTTACCAAGTTAGTCTCAGGAATATGCTTTAAAAGTCAAGAGTTCTTAACAAAAAGGTCTCATTAGTAACTAAATATTAGTTTTTTTGAGAAACTAAATCATTAGTTCCATGTTTATAGCTCTCTTTTCCATAGAGCTCTATTATAAGACCTTATTTTTAAGACCTTATAGTACCTTCTCTAAGATAGTCATGGAAAGGTCCTTCATAACCTCAAAATGTCTTCATAAAGAGGGTAGTATGGTGAGGGTAGTACTCTATTATAGTAAGAAAGTCTCTAATATGCTTCAAAAGTCAAAATATCTCCACACAAAAAGGCTTTACTACTGTCCCTATTCCATTATAATAAAAAAAAGTTATAATAGATAGTAGGTAGTAGACTTTTTTCAAGGTATTCCCTGAAAAGTGCTCCATAACCTCAAAATAGCTTCATAAAGAGGGTAGTATGGTGAGGGTAGTACTCTATTATAGTAAGAAAGTATCTAATATGCTTAAAAAGTCAAAATATCTCCACAAAAAAAGGCTTTACTACTGTTCCTATTCCATTATAATAAAAAAAAGTTATAATAGATAGTAGGTAGTAGACTTTTCTCAAGGTATTCCCTGAAAAGTGCTCCCTAACCTCAAAATATCTTCATAAAGAGGCTCTATAAGTTACCAGAAAAGTGTAGAAGGGTAGTATGGTGAGGGTAGTGCTCTATTATAGTAAGAAAGTCTCTAATATGCTTAAAAAGTCAAAATATCTCCACAAAAAAGGCTTTACTACTGTTCCTATTCCATTATAATAAAAAAAAGTTATAATAGATAGTAGGAGTAGACTTTTTTCAAGGTATTCCCTGAAAAGTGCTCCATAACCTCAAAATAGCTTCATAAAGAGGGTAGTATGGTGAGGGTAGTACTCTATTATAGTAAGAAAGTATCTAATATGCTTAAAAAGTCAAAATATCTCCACAAAAAAAGGCTTTACTACTGTTCCTATTCCATTATAATAAAAAAAAGTTATAATAGATAGTAGGTAGTAGACTTTTCTCAAGGTATTCCCTGAAAAGTGCTCCCTAACCTCAAAATATCTTCATAAAGAGGGTAGTATGGTGAGGGTAGTACTCTCTTATAGTAAGAAAGTCTCTAAAAAAGTCAAAATATCTCCACAAAAAAGGCTTTACTACTGTCCCTATTCCATTATAATAAAAAAAATTTATAATAGATAGTAGGTAGTAGACTTTTTTCAAGGTATTCCCGGAATAGTACTCCATAACCTCAAAATATCTTCATAAAGAGGGTAGTAGGGTGAGGGTAGTACTCTCTTATAGTAAGAAAGTCTCTAAAAAAGTCAAAATATCTCCACAAAAAAGGCTTTACTACTGTCCCTATTCCATTATAATAAAAAAAAGTTATAATAGATAGTAGGTAGTAGACTTTTCTCAAGGTATTCCCTGAAAAGTGCTCCATAACCTCAAAATATCTTCATAAATAACCTCTAAAAACGACCAGAAAAGTGTCTATTTATTAGATTTTGAATTCAGAAACCCCTAAACATGAGAATTACAAGACCATAAGGCCATCGAGTGGAAGAAAAAAAATTGCTGAACTGTTTTTTAGTGAAATTTGAGAACCTGCTTGACCTTATTGGACTTGCTAGTTCTCTTCCTCTTGTGGTTGTTGTTGTTATTGCTATTTAATTGACACGGCCCGGCCCCCTTTTTGTAGCTGGCCTTGTTGTTGAAACCCCTCCCCCATCCCCTGCAAGGGTCGTCTTGGCCAAAGACGATTATCTGTAGTGGCTGTCAAAGACTTTGAATGCCCCACACTGCTGCCACTCCTCTAATTTGACTCTGACTTGAAATCGATAATGGGATGGAGGGGATACAGGCAGGGCATAGTCGAAGCTTGAATGCTCTTCGTTTTGTGGGGTGGCCTTCTAGGTAATACTTTGTGGGGGGGGTTTATGATTATAAATTAATTTATAAATAAATAATAATTATTTAAAGTTATTTCGATTTTTTAGGAAGTAATTTAAGTTTTTTCCTCATATGATTCTCAACTGGTTCTAGTTTCCCCCTCTTCCTCATCCAAAAATCCCAGGATTATCAGGAATTGCTTTAAAAAAATACCTAAAGTTTATAGTTTTTAATTCTTTTAGATCTAAAACATGCTTCTTTCTCTTATGATTCTCAACTGGTTCTAGTTCTCTTCTCTTTTTTTATACAAAAAACCTGAAATTATCAGGAATTGCCTTAAAAACCCCTAAACTTTTTAGTTTTTCTTTCTCTTAGATCTAAAATGTGTTCCTTTCGCTTATGATTCTCAACTTGTTCTGCCCGAAAAGTTAACTTTATGATTCTCAACTGGTTCTAGCTATCTGATTTCAAAAAAAAAAACCTGCGAATATCAGAAATTGCTTTTAAAAGTACCTAAAGCTTATAGATTTAATTCTCTATAAACTAAAAAGTCTCCCTTTCGCTTATGATTCTCAACTGGTTCTATTTCTCTTCTTCTATTTCAAAATTCTATACAAAAATCCTGGAATTATTAGAAATTCCTTAAAAAATACCTAAAGTTTATAGTTTTTCTTTCTCTTAAATATAAAATGTCTGTCTTTCGCTTATGATTCCCAACTTGTTCTGCCTGAAAAGTTAACCATAGATTCTGCTTATGATTCTCAGCTGGTTCTAGTTCTCTTCCTTTAATTCCTCCTAAATTCCTTTAAAAATACCCAAAGCTTATAGTTTTATACACTATAATCTAAAAAATCTCTCTTTATCCTATGATTCCCAACTTGTTCTGACTGAAAAGTTGACTATACCCAGTCCCAAGTCCATACAGTAGCCAGGCTTCAGCTGTCAGCCAGTCAGTTAGTCATTCGTTTGTGGCATCGAGTTTCTCATTTAGTTAAATGTCACATGGGCATAAGGGAGAAGCCATAGCAACCAGCCAACCAGCCAACCAGCCATCTAGCCATCTAAGCCACCTCTGTGGAAGACCACCCCCCTGTGTCCTACCTACCTACCTCCGGACTAGAATCATCCGACTAACCTCTCGTCTTTGTATTCCGTTTATCTTCTATTTTATTTTCTCGTTCTCTTTATTTCTATTTTCTCCCCATTGGCGTTACCGGGTCTCCAGGTCATAGACGACGGACATTAACGACGACGACAGACGTGGTCCTCCCCTCAACAGCGCCGGACGCCTGCGTCGCCTCCAACATCATCCAGCCATGACCGGCGGCAATCGATGATTCCCATTGCCATTGCGTAAGCGAGAAAGACAGATACAGAGAGGAGAGAGAGACAGAGAGAGAGTGATAGGGAAATAAAAAAAAGGGTTTTCCATTCCGGAAAAGTTTCCGCCATCAAAACATTAGCCGGAGAGCCATTGAAGAGAAATAAAAAAAAAAATAAAAAAAAATAGAAACTCAAAATGCTGATCAAGGAGTACCGCATCCCACTGCCCCTCACTGTGGAGGAGTATCGTATCGCTCAGCTCTATATGATAGCGGTAAGTAGAGGGTGTGCCCTCCCCCAAACATCCCAAAATAGATCCTCTAGAGACGCCCCCTTTCCCTTTGCAGAAGAAGAGTCGGGAGGAGAGTCATGGCGAGGGCAGTGGCGTCGAAATTATCATCAATGAGCCCTACAAGGACGGACCCGGCGGCAATGGCCAGTACACGAAGAAGATATACCATGTCGGCAACCATCTCCCCGGCTGGATCAAGAGTAAGTCTCCAAGGATCATCCTGAAACCTTAATAACTTGTTCCGCCATCAGGTCTCCTGCCGAAGAGCGCCTTGACCGTGGAGGAGGAGGCGTGGAATGCCTATCCCTATACCAGGACACGCTACACTTGCCCCTTTGTCGAGAAGTTCTCGCTGGACATTGAGACGTACTATTATCCGGACAATGGCTATCAGGAGAATGTCTTCCAGCTATCCGGCAGTGATCTAAGGAATCGTATAGTAGGTTGGTCTACCCTCCAGATACCCTACTTTCTTGGTTTTTAATCCTTAATCCTTTGTACCAGATGTCATTGATATCGTTAAGGACCAGCTATGGGGTGGCGATTATGTCAAGGAGGAGGATCCCAAACACTTCGTTTCGGACAAGACGGGACGCGGCCCTCTTGGCGAGGACTGGCTGGAGGAGTATTGGCGGGAGGTGAAGGGCAAGAAACAGCCGACCGCCCGCAACATGTCCCTGATGACCGCCTACAAGATCTGCCGCGTGGAGTTCCGCTACTGGGGCATGCAGACCAAGCTGGAGAAGTTCATTCATGATGTGGCGCTGCGCAAAATGATGCTCCGGGCTCACCGGCAGGCCTGGGCCTGGCAGGACGAATGGCATGGACTCACCATCGAGGATATACGAGAGCTGGAGCGCCAGACCCAGCTGGCCCTGGCCAAGAAGATGGGCGGTGGCGAGGAGTGCAGCGACGGTCAGTCCGCCATTCTGTCCTCCACCTCTCCGCGAACCCTTGCAAAATTGTAAATCGTAGAAACCCATAGAGTCCTTCGGACACATGCCCATTAATTATAGTTTTTTTTGTTCCATTGGCTCTGGGTTCGACTCCTGTTGGGTGGATCTTAAAATTTATTTTCTTCCTGTGTGGGTTTAACATTTTGCAAGAGTTCCTGGTCATCCCTGGTATCCTTTTTGGCTTCCAACTAAAGTTCCTTCAATATTTTCGTGTACAGATAGCGTTTCGGAGCCGTATGTTAGTACGGCCACTTCCGCCGTGGCCACATCTGGCGGCCCGATAGGAAGCGAGCGGAAGAAGTCCGCCCCGGCCATACCGCCCATTGTCACCCAGCAGCCGCCCAGCGCCGAGGCCAGCTCCGACGAGGAGGAGGGCGAGGAGGAGGAGGACGACGAGGACGAGAACGATGCCATCGGCACTGGGGTGGATCTATCCGCCGCCCAGAGCAGCTCCTCCGCCCAGCGGTCCCGCTCGCAGAGCATCCAGATGGCCAACAAGGCCAAGTTCGGGTCAAAGGGCGCCCTCCACTCCCCGGTGGGTTCGGCCCACAGCTTTGATCTTCAGGTGAGGTTCTAGAATCCGAACCATAGCTCCTCTCTATCGTTCCTGGTTGTTCCTTTAAGGATAATACGTTTTGTTTTTGAATTTCTAACAAGATCTAACATGAATCTTTCAATTTTCGATCAAAATGTCATGTTTTTTATCATTAATTTCAAAGTTAACTCTTTTTAAAAGCTAAACATAAAGATTTCAAAACTCTAACTGCCATAAAAGCTATAATATTTTAAACTCAAAGTCCTAATCCTTCATTCTAACCCTACTTTGTGGTCTCGGGTTCGACTCCTGTCCCTTCTTCTGTGTGTTCTGTTGTGTTGTGTGTGTCGCTTTAACCCTTTTAATCTTTAATTTACCTTCAACTCCAACACGATCTACCACCAACAACACCTGAAACTGAAACTGAAACACCTTTACCTATTTTTTTAACAAAAAAACCTAAAAAAACGACAAAAAAAAAATAAAAACAGTCAAAAAAGCCGCATGCCAAGACAGTGCCACGCAGACATGTAAGTTCCTCGTCCCCTTTCTCTCTCTAATTGGTTCTGCCATCTCTTTTTTTTTCATTTTGGCCTTTTTTTTTTTTAATAATTAAAAAATAAATAATATTTTCCATTTAGTTAGTATTTTCTTTAGTATTTTTTGCTTAAAAGCAGAAGAATGCCAAGCTTAGCTGCCTCCCTGCCAGCTCCTAGAATCAGATAATTAAATAGTTCCTTAAAAAATTAGCTTAAAAAATAGATAATAGATAGATAAAATATTTTATTATTTAAATTAATTAAAATTAATAACCACAGGTGGCTAATTGGCGGATGGAGCGCTTGGAAGTGGACTCCAAGTCCAACTCCGACGAGGAATTCTTCGACTGTTTGGGTAAGACGAGTGGAACTTTTCAAGAAAACCAATTCCGAAATCCAATCTCCTCCAGACACCAACGAGACCAACTCCCTGGCCAAGTGGAGCTCCCTGGAGCTGCTGGGCGAGGGCGATGACAGTCCCCCGCCTCATGGTGGGCCCTCCAGTGCCGGCTCCTCGGAAGGACGCGGCAACTCCCGGCAGGAGGACAGCATCTTCAACCAGGACTTCCTGATGCGCGTGGCCTCCGAGCGGGGCAACAAACGCCAGCTCCGCTCCTCGGCCAGTGTGGATCGCAGTCACGACTCCTCGCCGCCGGGCTCCCCCAGCACTCCCTCGTGCCCCACCACTATTCTCATCCTGGTGGTCCATGCCGGGTCCGTGCTGGACGCCGCCAGCGAGCTGACAGCCAAGAAGTCGGATGTCACCACCTTCCGCGGCTCCTTTGAGGCGGTGATGCGGCAGCACTATCCCAGCCTGCTCACCCACGTGACTATCAAGATGGTGCCGTGCCCCTCGATCTGCACCGACGCCCTCGGCATCCTCTCCAGCCTGAGCCCCTACTCCTTTGACGCTTCGCCCTCCGCGGCGGATATACCCAATATAGCTGATGTGCCGATCGGAGCGATACCCCTGCTGTCGGTGGCCTCGCCGGAGTTCCAGGAGACGGTCAACAAGACGGTGGCCGCCGCCAACATAGTCTACCACGAATTCCTCAAATCGGAGGAGGGCCACGGCTTCTCCGGCCAGATCGTGATGCTGGGCGACTCCATGGGCTCCCTGCTGGCCTACGAGGCACTGTGCCGCTCCAACGGGAGCCAGCCGGGCACAGCATCGAATTCCGGCGGCGATGCCTCCAGCACCACCAACGTCAATCCCCACAACCCGCTGTCCGCTCGCCACTCGCGCCTGGATGACGAGGAGCGCTTCATAGAGGCCGACCTGGATGCGAAGCGACTGCTGGTGGCGCCATCGCCACGACGGCGACGCTCCAGCTCCTCCAGCGACTCGCGGGCCATCAAGCTGGACTTTGATGTGTGCGACTTCTTCATGTTCGGCTCCCCGCTGTCCGTCGTCCTGGCCGCCCGCAAGCTGCACGACTCCAAGGCCGCCCTGACGCGCCCCAACTGCCACCAGGTGTACAATCTTTTCCATCCCACTGATCCGATCGCCTCGCGCCTGGAGCCGCTCCTCAGTGCCCGGTTCTCCATCCTGGCGCCGGTGAATGTGCCCCGCTACGCCAAGTATCCCCTCGGAAACGGCCAGCCACTGCATTTATGTGAGTACCGGATGGGGGTGGTGGAATCTCTAACTGATACTCTCACTTGTCCTTCCAGTGGAGGTGATCCAGTCACATCCGCAGCACTTCAACGATGGCAACCACCTCCTGGCCGGTAGGCGGCTATCCGATGCCTCCATGCAGAGCACCATATCGGGTCTGATTGAGAATGTCTCCCTAAGCACTATCCACTCCCGTAAGAAGCTAGGAACTCACTAGACGGCATACTCATGGATCATCAAAGTAATAGCACTAGTAGTCCTCAAAGAGGACTCATCTGATGGATCATTTGTCCTTGGAGCTAGTACACCAAGCTACAAAGTAGAACTAGGACTAGGGCTAGAACTAGCACAGGTTTAGGAGAACATCATCACCAGCAAAGCCCATATCTTGTTCCATATTCATCCGATTCTTGAGAGGATTACCTTAAAAGATTCGTAGATCCATTCTTCAACAATCTACACCAATATCAAGGAAAAAACATGTTAGATCCTTTTTTTTATGATTTTTTTTGGGGAAACCCTTTGGAAAATAGTAGGGAAAGCATAGGAGTGACAATATGCCCCAAAGAGAAGACTATATCTTGGCCAATATCTATCCGATCCCTAAGCGGAATAACTTGATCGAAACTGTGATTGATTCTTAATCTAATCTTAACACTTTTTTGGGTTTTTTTTGGAGAGAGTCCTTGAAAAATGTCGGAAAAAGATTGGCAGTCTAGCCAACACCATAACTTGGCCAATATCCATCCGATTCTTGAGCGGATTACCTTAAAAGATTTGTGGGCCTATTCTCCATTGATCTCCGATCTCCACTGCATCCAAACCTGATCACAAATTATTTTTTTCATATTTTTTTATCAATTTTTGTGGGTAGCCCCCTTGCAACCATATGGCTCCAAAGTGAAGGCTATTGGCCGTTTTTGGGGATTTTTTAAGAGGTTTCCCTTGGAAAAGAGCGAAGAAAACCTGGTAGTGATAATCTTGGCCAAAACCCATTCGATTCTTTAGAGGAATAGCTTAACTGATTCTTAGATCGATTCTCCATCATCTAGAATTTGTTGTGATTTTTTCTAAGGAGAACCTTGGGAGGATTAGGCTCCCATGAAGGCCCACATCTTTGCCAAAATACATCCTATTTCCCATCTTTAAAGTTTAATCTTAAAAAAATATTCCTAATTTAAAAACTCTAGAACTACTAGTGCTATTAGTTTGAAGACAAGAGTGGAACTATTTCTCATTAATCCTGAAACATCCTCTTTCAGTTCAAAACAAGTGGTGGGGCACCAAGCGCTTGGACTACGCCCTGTACTGTCCCGAGGGACTGAGCAACTTCCCGGCCCACGCCTTGCCCCATTTATTCCACGCCAGCTACTGGGAGAGCCCCGACGTGATCGCCTTCATCCTGCGCCAGATCGGCAAGTTCGAGGGCATACCGTTCGTGGGCTCCAACGACGACAAGGACAACGCCGCCTTCCATCCGGGGCAGCCGCGCGAGAAGTGGATCAAGAAGCGCACCTCCGTGAAGCTGAAAAATGTGGCCGCCAACCATCGGGCCAACGATGTGATCGTCCAGGAGGGCAGGGAGCAGCGTCTGAATGCCAGGTTCATGTACGGACCGCTGGACATGATCACCCTGCACGGGGAGAAGGTGGACGTGCACATCATGAAGGATCCGCCGGCGGGCGAGTGGACTTTCCTCAGCACCGAGGTGACCGACAAGAACGGACGCATATCCTACTCCATTCCCGACCAGGTCTCCCTCGGCTACGGCATCTATCCGGTGAAGATGGTGGTCCGTGGCGACCACACCTCGGTGGACTGCTACATGGCGGTGGTGCCGCCATTAACCGAATGCGTGGTCTTCAGCATCGATGGATCCTTCACCGCTTCCATGTCGGTGACGGGCAGGGATCCCAAGGTGCGTGCTGGAGCCGTGGATGTCTGCCGGCACTGGCAGGAGCTGGGCTACCTTCTAATCTACATCACCGGACGACCGGACATGCAGCAGCAGCGCGTCGTCTCCTGGCTGAGCCAGCACAACTTCCCCCACGGCCTGATCTCGTTTGCCGACGGCCTCTCCACCGACCCGCTGGGCCACAAGACGGCCTATCTCAACAATCTGGTCCAGAACCACGGAATCTCAATCACAGCCGCCTACGGCAGCAGCAAGGATATTAGTGTCTACACGAATGTTGGCATGCGACCGGATCAGATATTTATTGTGGGAAAGGTGGGTCTCCCTCGAGGATGTTGGGGAGGACTTTGATTTATAGACCCCTGCTAAGTGACCTTGTCTTCTACGTCTATATAGAACTGTCTGCCTGTCCCTTTGTCCGTTTCTTAGTTTCTGGAGCCATGTCCGCCTCTCTGTCCACGTGTCCGTTACTTGTTGGGCCTTAATATACATTTTTTTGTCTAAATAGAACGCTTAATGCTAAGATAACATGTCTCCTGTGCCTGTATAGTCCTGTCCTCCTGTCCGCCTGTCCGTTGCTTTGATTCTCCAGCCATGTCCGCCTATCTGTCCGCTTGTCCGTCAGTTTTTTGGCCTAGAACGTCTTAGGCATAGATCCTTGTCTTATATGTCGATATAGTCCTGTCCGCCTGTCCGCCTGTCCGTTTGTCCGTTTCTTTGCTTCTTGAGCCATGTCCGTCTATCTGTCCGCTTGTCCGTCAGTTGTTGGTCCTTAATATACATTTTAAAGTCTAAATAGAGCTCTAAATACTAAGATAACTTGTCTCCTGTGCCTATATAGTCCTGTCCGCCTGTCCGTTTGACGTTTTTGTTTGCTCTTCGAGCCATGTCCGCCCATCTGTCCGCTTGTCCGTCAGTTTTTTGGCTTTAAAATACATTAAAAAGTCCAAATAGAACGTCCTAGGCTTAGAACCTTAATTTCTGTGTCCATATAGTCCTGTCCGTCTGTCCGCTTGTCCTATATTTGTGCTCTTCGAGCCATGTCCGCCTATCTGTCCGCTTGTCCGTCAGTTTTTTGGCTTTAAAATACATTAAAAAGTCCAAATAGACCGTCGTAGGCTTAGAACCTTGATGAACCTAGGCTTAGAACCTCCATATAGTCCTGTCCGCCTTTCCGTTTGTCCTTTATTTGTGCTTCTCGAGGCATGTCCGCCTCACTGTCCGCGTGTCCGTTAGCTTTTAATTATATTTTCCCATCTAACCAAACTTTTATCCACCTTACAGGTAAGCAAGAAGCTCCAATCCAATGCCACCGTGCTCAGTGACGGCTATGCCGCCCACCTGGCCGGATTGCAGGCCGTGGGCGGCTCCCGTCCGGCGAAGGGCAATGCCCGCATGGTGATACCACGGGGCTGCTTCAATCTGCCGGGCCAGACGGCCAATCCGCGACGCCGAAGGTAAGACGATCCGGAACAATGGACCACTGCTTGCTGATCCCGCCCGATCATAATGCCCGATCTGTGTATATATATGTATATTTGTCCATGTCCGTGTTTGTGTTTGTTGACGATATATACTCGATATCTATATATATGTGCATATATGTTGTTTTTTAAGTCCAATGCCTTCAGAATAAAATATAAAAAATATTATTTAAATTATAGAATAAATAGAAAGAATTCCTAAAAAAAGCTTTAAATCTGAAGGCATTCGACTGGCACTAAGTTTAGAGTTCGAAACTGCTTGGTTGGTGTTTTTTTTAGTGTAAAATAATAATTTATTTATTTGTGTGGCTTTATGTTTTTGGTTTTGGTCGCATGGCCGTTACTCTCGATCCAGCATTCCAATCATTTCTTCAATTAAATCCGAGAACGATGCCGAGAGGTGTCCCGAGACATCATATACCATTCCATTCCACATCCTTCGGTGTCAAATCCGTCGACTAAACGTTGTGTGCGCTGTTTTCCTGGTCCTGGCCCGAGTCCTGGCCGACCAATCGATGTCCTAAACTCTCTCTCTGTCTCTCTTTGTCTGTCTCTCTCTTGCCAAAAATAAAAAAAAAATTGCAAAGTTCCACCCAAGCTAATCTTGTGCACTTTTCCCCCCACCCTTCCCTTGCCAAAAAAAAAAAAAAAAAATGTCACAAAAAAAATGTAGCATTGCTTTCGAGTTGCAATTGGCCAACATCAGTCCCGGCAGCAACAGCAACATCGGCAACAACAGCCCCTGCAGCAGCAACAGCATCTTACTGGCCCAGTTAATAGAGGAGGCCATTGCCAAGGATACGCCGGTTGCCTAGCGCTCCAAATACAAAATATATAAACTATATATATGAAGAACAAAATCGGGGAAACCTCTCAAAACTAGTCCGCCGCCACAGATCATATATTTCTATTTTTTATTTGCAATTTACGATTTGCAATCAATCTGAAGTCGATTCAAAGTCGATTAAGGTTTTAAGTTTCGTCCTAGAACAAATGCCGTATTATGTATGCTATAAGTTATTACGATTATGATTATTATTGTATTACAAGTATTATATTTGTATTATTATTATTATTTGTAAATGATATTATTTTCGTTGCGAACAAAAAGCAATTAGGAACAAAAAACAAAACACAAAAACTAAACACAATTTATAAATAAATAAATGCAGTACAGCAGTGTCCAAATAGAAATGTCTTAAATAGCTAAAAAAAAAATATACATATATGTATATGTGAATAGTGATATATATATAATTTATAATGTTCCAATTACGATTTGTATCTTTTCTTGGTTTGATCTTTGATTTACGGATAATCGATAAAAAATAATCGAAAAAAAAAAATGCTTAAAAACACTTCACCACGCTGACCACTTGCATACTCCCCCGTACACACCACCACCACAATCGCCTCTCAAAACCCACCACGCTGACGATTACACCTTACTTGCACACTGAAAAAAAAATATACAATCATCAGGCTGCATGAACAAGCAACGAATGAAAATTGAACTTGCCACTTAGAAAATGAAAACAAAAAAAACTAAAAAAATAAGCAAAAGCAGATTGTTTTTTTCCTGCTGGCTCTCACACAGTTGAGATTAGAAATAGCAAACATTAATTTAAAAAAAAAAACATTAAAAAATTAATCTAGAAAATAGTAATTGATCGATTAGATCTAGTATTTTAGAATATGCCCATACCCAAGATATTTTCAGTTGTTTTTTCATATATATTTTTGAAGCATTACTAGCTGAGCATTTTATATTGATTGATTGATTTGATTGATTGATTGGTGTTGTGCAACAAAATTTATTGAAACACATACACACACATACAGAAAAAACCAAACGCACGTAGATTCAAAATTTGATCTCTATCTGAACTTTAACTCTGTCTCTCTTTTTCCAAAAAAAAAAACAAAAAAAATACAAAAACTCAAAATTTGCTTGCAAAAAACCCTCAAAAAACTCAAAACTTCAAACAACACACACCTTCCTTCCCATACACTTTCCCCCAAAAAAAAAATGTATCACACCCACTGAACATCGACATTGTTATCGATAACTAGCAACGAGACGGGACTGTCATCGCCGATAAGGAGTGGCTATCTAAAGCGCAAGACCTATCTGAGCCACCACTAGAGAGGATAACTAGATAACTAGATCGAGCTACCATCCCGAAATAGTTATATCGCTGCATTCCCTACTATTCTAGAAAAGTAAAACTAAAAAAAAAAAAGATAAAAACAGTTACTCCCAAAATAAAATAAAAAAGGACAACAGCATCGATGTCTCCATACGCCACATCTGTATATATATAACACATATATATATTTATATACTATGCCCGATATATTGACAATTCAATGGTGTAATATAAAAACGATCAAAAGCAAAATTGAAAAGAGAAAAAAATACAATTGTACAACATTTAACCAAAGTCAAATGTGTCACGCGGTGAGTATTACCAAAACTTAACCTCAAACTCAAAGGAGATCAGATAGACAATATTAGTTCTAGAACAGAATAAAGGGGGAACAAAAGTATTAGAAAAAAAGGGGATAACACATCAGAAGCTTTAGCTTTAGTTCTGAAATAAATTAAATCATAATCCTTAAATCCAACTAATATATATATTTTTTTCATATCCTAGGTACCTGGAAAGAAAGACTGTTTCCTCCTGTTGTTTGATGGTTTTCCAAACCACTTAAAGCATTAACAAAAACTAAAGAACAAGCGCCGATCTTAAAGCTATATACTATTAAAAAAACCAAAAAATATATATACAAGATGATATATTGAAAATATAGGACCGTTTTACATATGCAAGCGAACAAAGTTCAACAAAACCAACCAAATTGAAGGACAACACACAACAAACGAATAAATCGAACCGATGATCTCAACACAATTCTAAACTGATCAATATCGATATATATCGAGTCAAGTATCGATCAAAATCGGCCGAGTGGAAGAGAGAGAGAGAGCGTTGCAAAATCAAATGGCAAATACAATGCATTTCTTGACATAAACATAGATACTTTACGAAAAAAAACGTAAAAATTAATGGCTTCCGATTAGTAGTATAGTAAACTATGTGTTTTTCTATATTCGTGAAGCAAATTAGTGAAAATAAAAATGAAAAATGTCATGAAATGAATGTGAAAACAATCGATAACCTGGCCCCAGAAACTTTGAAATCTCCATAATTGTGATAGTTTTTCGTTACCAAAAAAAAAAAAACAAAAAACAAAAAAAAATGTAAGGAACACAGGCAAAAAAAATACTAAACCTCTATATATGTCTACTGAAAAAAAAAGGAAAATTGTTATTTGAAAGTAAATTCGAGAAAATTGCTTATTTTACGCTGTTACGAGTATAAATAGATGATATTGATATTGTGTTAACGTAATACCCGATTTTGTGATACCAAAGACATAAAGAAATACTGAAAACCAAAACTCAAACTCAAAAAAATTAGATTCAGGCATTCACTTCCGAGAATTATAAACCTAATGAGAACAAAACTCGAACGACTTAAGGCTACCTGATGCAACGGGCAATTGAATATATATATATATATATATATATATACGAAATCCCGATATAGAACTATATATACTATACACCACTATGAACGCATAACCCAGTTATGTGCTGTCCAGTTAACTTACAAAACTCCCACAAATTCTAAACGAAATGCAAAGATTCTAAATAAATGGGAGCCACCCGGGTAAACAAAAAAGAAAGAAAGTAAAAAAATACTAAAAAGAGAAAGTACATTAAGTCATAGTTAAGCCCAAAGATAAGCTCTCTGGTAGTTGAGAGGATAGCATAACTTCCTAAAATCGAAACAGTTTGATTGTATATTGTATATAAGGATAAATATCCATACTATATACCATTTAGTGTACGTTTATATAGCGTTAGGGACTGTTTCGGAAGAGTCCTGGAGTTCCTCTACTTTCTCTTTTTAGTTCATCTTCGGTTCGTATCTCTTGGATGTCTATGGATCTAGAGTTTATCCTATAGAGATCTAGAGCAATAGATGGTAAGGAATGGTTCAAGAATACTAATTCCTAACAAGTTTCCTCTCTGATCTTATGAAGTGTGAACTTTTGTTCTTCGAAATGGCCAATTCCTGTAGATCCTGTAGTATCCGCAGGGATTATCATACATTTTAGTTTGTAAAATTAAGTATTTAGGATGAATATCCTTTAATCCTTGGTTTGAAACTCTGTCTCTGTGTCCCTTCCCCACCAGAATCTAAAAAAGCGAAATAGATAAAAAATGATATTTTGAAAACCCACCATTTAGAAGGTAACCCAGATGTATATATACAAAAAATACTACAAAAAATACTGCAAAAAATACTGGAAAATACTGCAGATGGAAACAAATAACGGTTTAACATACTAAAAGCAATTGTTACGTACTTGTGCGTATACTTACTTTTAAGAGCAACACAGTCCAGGATAACAAACTCGAATTCATAATATTTAACGAATTATAGAACGGAATGGTATATAAAGAAATTATTTATTGAAAACAAATTCTACAAGCAGTAAAAAATATTTAAAAAAAAAAGCAAAAAGCGGAGCAAGCCAAATGCAATCTATTTACAAAATAAATTAAATTAAAAAAAAAAATAAAAACCAGAAACACAATAGAAAACAGAGAAGGACAAAAAAAAGACATGGTTTAGGCCAATCTTTCGGTTTTTGGCTTCAGAATATGGCCAAAAGCCATAACGGTAAAAATATTTTTCGATGTAAGCTGTTTGTTAGACAAGGATCGACTATGGGCGAACGAAAGAGATGGCTATACCAAAGTTAATCATTTCAATAAAAAAAAAAAACAAAAGAAACAAAAAAAATCTAAACAAAAACGGTTCAAGAAAAGATTAAAAAAAAAAATACCAAAAAGAGATATTAAAAAAATGTTCTATTTGATGTTGCAAATGAGAAAAAAAAATCAATAAAAAATGCTATGTAAACAAATTGTTGTTTTGGTTTTGTATTCGTGGGAAAGGGGCGTGGGAGGGAGTCCTTTTGATGGTCCTCACAACTGGCCAACTGGCCAGTTTCCTTGAAAATTAAATTTCATTGCTCATCGGAATCAAAATCGGTTATCAGGAAGGACGCACACCACGCACACTCATCCAGGACACATGCGTCCGATTTAATCCAAATTCAATTCACTTTGGACGAGGTCATTATCAGACCAGGACCTCCTGCCACACGTCGCCTGGCTTTGTCCTTTTCGGGCCCAAGTCCCGGCTGGCCTTGAAAACCTGTAATTACATCTTGGCAGGAGCATCATTGTTGCCACAGGACCGTCTAATTGAATAAGATTGAAAGGCTCTAATTATTCAATAGAACAATAGAAAGGATGTATTGGCAGGACTAGCTTTGGGGCTCTAGGATCTGGGATCCTCAAGGCAGACGCTACCTTTTTCGTAGTCATGGGCCGCACTCTTTCGTCCTGCCAAGGCCATCTGTTATTGCATCTTTTCGAGCCACTGAACAAATCGAAAGCTGGCCGAAAAACAAAAGAGCCCGGCTCCCCCATCCCATTTGGCCAAAAACTAATTGTAAAGTCAAACAGAAACTGTTAACCAAATGGCCGCTTATCGGGTTCTTGGAAAATAGGACCCTCCAGGGATGTGGGATGCCCTAATCCCCCCCTCCATGTCCATTGTGCACCGCTTCTAATTCGAATCCTGACACATTTGCGCCGTCAATTCCTTGCTTTGGACTACTTGCACCCCAACAGGACCTCACCAGGACCTTGGCCACGGGCCACGGGTATTAAAAAAGTTTTCAATTTTCGCAGTCGTCCTTGAGAGTTTGTCGGTTGAGCCGCCGTTGACGTGGCAGACGATGTAAATATTCTCTGGATGGCTGGATACGTTTCTGATATCCTGTAAAGGATAACATAAATAAATACTAGCCTGTATAAAATTAAGTTTTAAATAAATAGAAATATTATATTTCCTTTTTTAATATTTTTTTTAGTATTATTTTAATGGGTATTATGGGGGTCTGGAAGGGAATAGAAACATATTCATTTCTTTATTTGTCTTTTTTTTTTGTCCCACTGGCGGCGGGCACCACATAATTTTAACTTTTGTAGGCCAACATAAATACTTGATTAAGTAAATCCACATTTGTAGACAAACTTGAGACGACGAGTGGTCCTGTGCGGCCCTTATACCCTTTCGTGGAGTCTGTTCATTTTCATTCAAAAGTTAGTAAATGCGCGCCAAAATACTGATCCTGTAAAATACCAAAAGCTACTACTTTTTCTGGTATTTCTCTCTTGATCTTACTCTCTTTTTTATTCTTTTCTCTCGCTCTCAGCAGCTGCAAGTTTCTAGAATTTTGATATGGCAACACCGCTTCTCTTGCTCTCTCCGCCTTACTGATCCTTGGCTCTCCTGGAGAAGAACCGTTAGTTTTACGCTCTCGTTTTTTTCTTTTTTTGTGTTTCTCCTTCATTTATTTCAAAGCCGGCCACTCCTGAAAGACGTTGTTGGAAAGATTTTTGTCTCTGCTGCCTAAAAAGACTTTGTTTAATTGGATTTATTTTAATTATTTTAATATCTAAGTAGTTGTTTTATGTTTATGTTTTTATAATTGTGTTGTATCGTTTAATCGTGTGTGTGTTTCGTTTATTCGTATGTAGTGTCGTGTCGGTTTATCGCTTTTTCGTAGAAAAATAAAATATTAAAACTTTTAATCAAAAAATTACTTGGATATACATTTTAACAGAAGTTTTTAATTTAAATTTAAATGAAACTGACATATTCCTGGCTTATGCATGTGTGTGTGTGTGTTGGCTTGAGCGCCTGCAGTCTCCACGGCATTGCAATGTACCGTTATCTGACATATGCAAGAGAAACTTACTCATGTAAAATGTAAAATATAATACAGTTATGGAGATACAGTGGCATGTAAGTTTATGCGTTTTGTTTTCATGATATTCGTAAAGTTTTCGTTTATACGTGATTTTTTTTATTGATTTAATAAAATTATTTTATTAAATGATTATTTATTTTTGAATTAAGCTTTAATTATTTATTAAACCTAAGCAAGTGCATCTAATCTTCGGCTCTGGGCCGAAGCTAGCTCCTGGCTAGAGTCCTTGACCTGCAGATGCGTATGCTGGGCGACTCCTTGGTCTGCGCTTTTATGTTGCTCGATTTGCATAATTTACAGAATAGAATGGAAAAAATTGGCATACGGAGGCTGCTGCGCGTGGCCTTCTCCGCAAAACGAAAAAAATAACAGAAATTATACTCAATTTAGGGCTCGTTGTGGAGTCCTGGAATAATCAGGTTAACCAGGACTAGGACTAGAAGCAGGAGCAGGACCTCGCCAAAAGGTTGACCTGTCAATGGAAATGGCAATTCTATGCGGAACGACTTCACTCACAAATCTTTGACAAATCCACTTGGGCACAAAAAAAGAAACGGCCTAAAGGACCAGTCCAAGTAAAAATAATAATAATAATAGGAGGAGAAGGAGGAGGGGGGGGGGGGGGGAGGGGGAGAGAAACTGTATCTGAAAGATACTCGCAGAAAAACAAACAATCAAGCTGAGTATCTGTGAGATTCGCCTGGCAAATAATGAAGCTATGAAATGGCCAATTTAAATCAATGCGCCTCAGACAAAAGCAAAAAAAAAAAAAGCTGGCCAAATTGCCTTTTGGCCAAGTTCTCTACGCTTTTTTATTGTTTTTGATGGTCATCGTCTCTAAATGCCATTAAATGTTGATCCAAGACAGTCGGCGGACAGATTTTTGTTTCTTTTTTATTTTTTTGCTTTTTAGCCAAAAATCAATCCACGATGAAATCACTATTTTTGATGGCCAAAACATTTTTGTGCCAAATACTTTGATCTTTCGGCTGAAAAAGCGTCTGGCTGGTAATTTCCACAATTATTAGACATATTTTTTAATTTATTTTTTAAAGAGTAGAGTCTCTAGGAAATCGAGTCACTTTTTATTACTTATACGACCTGTTGGCTTGCCAAAATTTTTATTCAAATTTACTTTCAAGATTTATTCATTTTTATTCATTTTTTTGATGAATTTTTTGTTGAAAAATGATGATAAATATTGATTTTGTAGCAGCATCATCGAAAGAGCAATTACAGTAAAAAAAAATGGAAAAATATTGGCAGGCACCAATATTTTCTTTTCTGACATATGGCTCGTCTTTCGCGATTTTATTTATTTTTTGTATTTTTTTCCATTTTTTACTACCGTTTTTTAGCATTTCTCCCACTCACTCTTGCTCTCTCTCTATCTGGCATCCATCTCTATCCATCCATCCATCAGCTGGGCTCGCTGCCGTCTAGACTTTGGCACATAAAAGCCTTCGAGTCCTTCGTCCTGGCTCCTTTTTCCCGCTTTCCCACGCTTCGGCCGTGTCTGACACATTTTTTTGTAATTATGCGACAGATTCGTTTTCCAGTATGTATTTTCAGATGCCTCCGCTTGTTGTTGTTGTTGCTGTTTTCTGCATCTTTGTCGTCCTGGCATCCATCGCCTCCTCCCATCCTCCACCGAAAAAAAAAAAAAAGCAGTATCCTTTGTGCCTCGTTTTTAATGGCAACGCTTTGCGTGCCTAATTTGAAGCGCACACGGCGCACATTAATGAGTGAGAATGAAAGGAAAGGGTGAGAAGAGGGAAGAAAGGATACTACGGTGGAGATGCTTTTTGGCTATAAAAAGTAAAAAAAAAAATTATATGATTAAAAATGTGTTAAACAATCTGTATTAACTCTAACTAACCCATATCCCAATTATTAAAAATTATATTTTTTATAAAACCCCCCATAATCCCCCATTGACCCACTGTACACCGATACAGTGGGTGTGAAGTGACGAGCAAACATCTTGTGTCGGTATTATATGGCGACCCGTATGCGAGGCATGATTAAACAAGATTGGAGCAAGAGAGCGAGAGAGAGAGGGGTTGGGGGATCGAAGAAAATGCAATTTCAACGCTTCCATTTAACTGTAAAATTAATGATGATAAAGTACGGCTCCGGTCAGGACAAGAAGTGCGAAAAATTGTAAGTGAAGAGAAGAGATGATATCGCACTCACACTCCTCCCGCCCATGTCCATTGGGCACACACGCATGAAATTAATTACGAAATGTGCGTGGGTGATGTGCGAAAACATTTAATACAATTTAATGTCAAAAAAAACAACAAAAAAGCAAGCAAACAAAACAAATTGCAAAGCCAATTCACAAAAAACTCACGGGGACAACAAATAAAATAAAAACAACTGCCGGGTCACAATCAGAATTCAAATTAGAATTAAAGGCGAGAGATTTCAACAAAACGAATATTTAGATACACTTTTTGAATTAATTAATTATTTTTAGGAAACTACTACTTTTCGTCACCTATCTGGACTTATTTTTCAATATTTTACTATTTATCTTTGGATTTAATTATTTTTCACTAAATATTGTTTTATTCTGATTAATTACATAGGTAAGTATAGTCGTTTTCGTCACCAACCTGAACTATTTACAATTTTTCAGTTAATTCTTAGATTAAATCATATTTTATGAATTATGATTACATATTAAGTACTTATTAAGTGAATTAACAGGTAAGTATAGTAGTTTTCGTCACCTACCTAAACTACTTATATTATTTTTCAATATTTTCCAATTAATCCCTCGATTTAATTTTATTTTATTAATTATAATAATCTATTAAGTACTTATAATCGGTAAATATATAGTGGTTTTCGTCACCTACCTAACTATTTACCATTTTGCAGTAATTTTTCTTAGATTAAATCATATTTTGTTATTTATAATTACATATTAGGTACTTATTAAGTAAATATAACACGTAAGTATAGTCGTTTTCGTCACCTACCTAAACTACGTATCTTATTTTTCAATATTTTCCAATTCATCTCTACATTCAATTATATTTTATGAATTATAACTACTTATTAAGAAAATTATAAAACCTAAATATAATATATTTCGTCACCTACCTAAACTATTTACCATTTTTCCTAATATTTTCCTAAAATTTATAAATTATAATTACTTTTTTTTAAATTAATGTCCTTTTTGGTTAGGGTATCCGAAAAGGGGAGTGGCAGATGCGCCTCCCAAAATTTACAGACGAATAAATGGCGAAATCTGACGTATGCCATATGCGTAAGCGGAAGGGAGACGGGGCTATGGACTGTAGGCTGGGTGGGAGTGAGAGGCGTAAAAATAAAATGAAATTTGACACTTTGTTTCATTTTCATGCCTTCGTTCGTTTCTTTTGCGTTCTGTCTGTTTTTTGTTTTTTTTCTCTCATTGTTTGTTTTGCGGCTGCCGACAAAAACGTTTTGCGGGTGTCTCTATATGTGTGTTTGTGTTTGCCTATGTGTGCGTATGTGTGTGTTATGAAATGACACACGCATACTTAGCCACTAACACACACCCATTGAGTGAGTGTTTGTTGTTGGCAGTAGATTTTCCGATCATTTTACGCGTATTTTACTCCGAATGGCAAAACAAGCGTGAAGCGACACAGACGACCTTCAAGGAGGGGGGTGGGGCGGACCCAGCCCACCCACGCAGCCATCCCACATACTGGCAAATCGACAGCGACATTTACAGGACCCCAGTGGCCTTCAGGATTTCCGTTTTTTCCGCAAAAATCCAAGAAAACACGAGGAATCCCTAATACCCTGAAATGTAGGCAACACTTTTTGATTGTTGATGAAAAGTAAGGAGAACTTAAGGAAAATTCATTACTTTTGAGGGTTAAGGGAAAGTAAATAATATAAATTTATATTTTAATTTAAATAAGTAAAAAAACATGAACTTTGGGCAAAAAATAGGGTAAGAAAAATCTACAAGCAAGCAACAAGCTGGATGACAAATGGAGTATTTATAGCATCCTTTCAAGCACATCCTTTCCAGGTTTCCCTATTTGTCTTTCAGTGTTGACAGTTTAAGAGAATGAACTATCGAGTCCCCTAGAATTGGAAATTCATTAGAATGAACTATCGAATACTCTACATGAACTCCTTGCAATTACAAATGCCTTAGAATGATACTCTCAAAGACCCTGCAATTGCAAATCCGACAGAATGAACTATAGAATGCCCTGTAACTGCAAATTTAATATAATGAACTATCGGAAACCCTGCAATTGCAAAACTAACTGAATGAACTATCGAATGCACAGAAAATACAATTAAAGATATAGAATCTCCAATAACTTTAAGAACAAGAACTTAAGAACTTAAAGAAGAAAATGAACTATCGACTAGGTGGCAAATACCATATAGGTGGAATAAACTATAGACTCCCCTATAACTAAATAGAACAAAATAAACTATTAAATAGGCGATAAATCCATTAAAATGAGCTATAGAATCCCCTTTAACTATAAATACAACAGAATGAACTATCGAATACCCTGCAATTGCAAAACTAACTGAATGAACTATCGAATACACAGAGAATAAAATTAAATAAACTATAGATGAATGTCCTATAATTTTAAAAAGAACAAAATGAACTATCGAATAGTTGAAAAATCCCATAGAATGAACTATCGAATACCTCACCACTGAAAATGCAACAGGCTGAACTATCGAATACTCTGTGCACAAAATGAACTATTGAATACCTTGAAAATCTAACAAAATAAACTATCGAATACCCTGAAAACCCAACAAAAATGACCTATCGAATGGGTGAAAAATCCCATAGAATGAACTATCTAATACCTTGCCACTGAAAATGCAACAGGCTGAACTATCGAATACCCTGTAACTGTTCACCCAACATAATGAACTAACTGCAACTAAAAATCCAACAAAATGAACTATCAACTGCATTACTCATCCGCCCCATGGGCTCTGCGACAAATCAGATTTATTCTTTGCAACTTTTGGTGAAAAGCAGACAAAAAAACAAACTAAATGAATACGTATGACTATATAAATAAAGTGATCCAACTGGGGAAAATGGCAGAGAAAACAAAAGAAGGCGAAGAAACGCCAAAGAGGCGAAAGTTGAGAAAATTGTATTGAAACAAATTTGAAGATTAAATTACAGCCATTTACCTCGGCAAATATTTGCCAAGCACCGGGCATGAAGATGCCCCAAGAGGGCCAAGGATATGGGGATGGCTCCCTTTCGCCACCAAAATACCGATGATGATGACGATAATGATGACATTGATGGGATAACCGACATCGGACGTGGGTTAGTGGGAATTCAAAATCACAGATTGTCGAAACTCGAAGGGGGGTGTGTGTGTGTGTCTGTAAATAAATCAAATTTTATTATTATGAGCGGTTAACTATTGTTAGTAGTTTGTTTTAAGTATAGTTCTATCTACTATCTATAGTTTTATAGACTTTACTTTAAAGAAAAAGCAAACAAACCACTTTCATCTCCCACTTTTTTGGTCACTCTCCTTACAATCTTAATTAATTGCCGATCATTATCGTTTACCGTTATTGGTCTGACTATATCCGCCGGACACTATATAGTAGATCTACATACCGACCCTCCCTTGAATCTTTTATGATTATTATCATTTTGTGTTGTGAAGTTCAAGTGCCAATGTGCTGTCAAAAAGTTGTTAGTTGTTGCTTATGGCCATGGCCTTTTATTTCTTTTTTTTTTTTTTAGACTTGTCTGAACTGGCTTAAGTACAAATTGAGTTTCACTGTCCTTGTGGTCCTTGCTGTTATTGTTGTTGTTGTTGTTGGCTCCTTATAAACATTTAAGGTTGTAATTTTGTTGTGCTGGCTTTTTAATGGCTTTGTTGTGCCTTGAAAGCCGTCTATCGCCCGCCTCCGCCTCCGTTGGCTCTTTTTCCCTTTTCGATTGTTTTTTTTTTTTATTTGAGACAAAAGCGCAGTGCACATAAATTCATCATAAACGTCGGTAATATTAGCTAAATTGACATATGGCCAGGACACAGACACAGTGGCGGGGGCCCACGAGGTCCTGTACAACTTTTCCGAAGCCTTATTAAACCGAAAAAAAAATATTTTAGAGGTTATAAAATCTAATAATCTTGTTTAAGAGAGAAAATTATCATGTTTAGTCTTGTTCTTGTTCTAACATGCTATTTTAGCTTTAGTATTTTTTTTTTTGGTATTTTTTCAAGTCATTTATGATTTCTAGAACTCTATTTTTTGAGTGTTTTGTGGAAAGTTGGAAGAAAACATATGAACTGCAGACAGCTCCTGGGAGAAAAAATGAAGACAGTCAGTGGTATTTTGACTTTTTTGACTCAAAAAGTCATAAAAAAAGTGAAAATGCATTCTCCAAGTAATGCTGAGTCATCAAATCCAATCGAAAAGTGTCGAATCGAAAAAATTTGGAAATTTGGAAATTAACTAAAAAGCATAAAGCGTAAATCGCATTAATTTGGCCAGGCCTGGCAATAAAGGTTAATCATTCATTTGCAGAGAAAGTCCTGGAGGAAGGAGGATGTCCTGGAGGGAGGAAGATGTCCTGGAGGCTAGAGGATGTCCTGAAGTTGACGATGACGCAGCTGTTAGACATTTTGGACGCCGTTAACCCATTCTTACACCGAAAATTGCCAATAATTTGTAGATGAGTGATGGATTGTTTCTGTCTTTAATATTAATTAATTTTTTAAACAAATAAAAAATTGTTAAAAAATCTTATTAAATATTTAGAGTAAAGATTAAGACTCTTCTTAGTGCTTAAACCAAAAAAATATAAATGGAAAATGGGTTAAGATGAGATTTTTGGGCTTTTGGGCTTCTGTCTATGTAAATGAGATGGCGCCCCGAAGGCGCTCCAACTAAAGAAAGCCATGGAAAGGGGAGAAGGGGGGAAGGACTAAAAAACACACCAACAACAACAACAACAACAACAAGAATAAGAAGAATAACAACAACAACATAAATAGAAACAAAGTAAAGGCGAAAGCAATCTAAAAGTTCTGTTTCATTTATTGACAATTTGTTTCAAAATAATTGCCAATGGCGGCAATGGCGGCAATGCCGGCAAGGATGTTGACCACACCCCCTTCCCCCTTATGGTTTTTAGCCGGACCAGTTAACAGTTAACCGTTAACAGCTGAAGGACCTCGCTCATTTGGTTTATGCGCCGCAGGACATGAGCACGTCCAGCGATTACACGGGTTGAACGAACCAAATGCCATGGCCAAAAGGACATGTACATATCAGTGCTATTGCTGTGCCACATGGGCGGGTGTTTATTTTACCCGGCAAAGTGGGGGCGTGGCCGAACAGGTCCTTTGTAAAATGCATGCCATATTGATTGCCAACTATGCAAATATTGTTCGAACACGGCCCAAAGGATACCCAGGAAGCGGCAGCACATAAAATATGTATTTATAGAAATAGTTTAATGCTTAAGGAGTGCTTGCTGGAAGGATATGTAGAGCTACAATGTCCTGGAGGTTCTCTGAATCCTTTAGGGGTGGTGGGATAAAGAGATCTCCCATATCCTGGACTCTTTTTAGACCTTTTCAGAGGCAGAGAAGGGTCATTCCCAGCATATCCTTAGACTTTTAATCCCGAATCTGGAATCCTAGACAACCCTAAGCTTTTCAAGAAAGAGACAGCAATAAAGTGAGTGATAAGGACAAAAACAGGTTCCTAAAAGAAGTCCTACAAGAGCCACTTTTGCAGCCAATTTCTTTCCTGAAAAGCTAAAAAGTGATAGGACACGACATTGGAGGAATATGTGTGGAAAAAAGTGCTGAAAAGGATAACTTATAACAGGAAGAAAGAGACAGGGAGGAGGAAGAGGATGAGGCTTAGCCAACTGTCAAGGATTTTCTTTGTGGCACAGATTGTAGAATTGCAATGACAGGTGTTTTTCAAACTTTCTTCCTTTTTTTGTTTTCAAAGATTTTGTCAGATTTGTCACGTTTATGAAGGGATTATAGAGCACATATTGACATTTGGCCAAAAGCATTTTGTAGCCATTAACTAGGTCCTTACAGGGAGGTCCTGCGAGGATTAGAGAACTCCAAAGAGAGTTGAAGCTTCAAAGATTACATTTTTCCACAATTTTTAATTTAAAATATTAAAAAAAATAAGTATTCTGGATAGTAATAGTTATTCTAATAGCAAAGTCCTTAAAAAGCAACCTCCTTTTACAAGCGTATTCCTTTAGAGGACAACTAGGACAAGCCTTCCCAGTTTAAATTTAAGAGAGACTGGCTCTCTCTCTTAAGTTTGAGCTGAACTTCCCCTGAAAACCGTTATTTGCCGCCGAAGTACAGTGTTCCCAGTGTGCCCCCACCGAGTACAGTGGACACTGCGCCGACGCGGATAAGTTTCCCCTCACGACGAAGGAGTCGTGCCTCAGGGGGAATCGCGGATTTATGAATGAAATCAAAATTACTACGCCACTGGGAACAGTTTCTCCTTTTTTTTTGGCAGTATTTTTTTTGGGGGGCAAGGATGTGGATGGAGGAGGATGGGATGTCCTTTAAAGGTTGAACGACACGGTGCTGCAACCAGAAAGAGAGTACTATAAAGTAATAATAATAAGAAGGGGGGCGTGGGAAAGGGAAAATAAACAAAATGAAGAAAACCAAACACGCTGCAAGGTAAACTTAATTAAATCGGCTGCCACGAAATATGCAAAAATCTCAAATAATGACCGAAGCTAAAAGGTAATTTAGACAGGACAGCGAGTGCTCGCACTCTCCTTCCACCCACATCCACTCACATCCTTGATGAGGACTTTAGTCAACAAAAGATTCGACAACAAATCAACTCTTTCTATTATTTTCCTATTATTATTTTTGAAGGCTTTTCTAGTTCTTTGTTTCCAACTGACATGCATGGAACTCCTTGAAGAATTAAGCTTTTAGTCCTTGAATCCTTTGAATAAGATCTTTAAGAGGAATACCTTAAAACAAGCTCTAGAACCATGCTGTATCCTGTGGTTATGGGGGCCCTTATGCCACCACCAAGGAGTAGAACTTTACTAAGGACACTTAGATCCTTAAGCCAACAGAGAACTGTCATTCTTTATCGTAATCTCTTCACAATTTCGATTAATTTTGTTCGTATTTTCTGACACGAATCCCTTTTTAAGCCTTTAAGCCCTTGAAGAATGGTATAACTTTTCTTTTGGTCCTTTAGATCTTAAAACAGAAATCCTTAAAGCAAAGGAGAACCATTCCTTATCATTCTGTATCACAGTTTCTATAAGTTTGTTGGTATTTTCTGGATATGCCTTTTTTTTAAATAAGAAAACGCGAATGTGGAGCCTATATTCCTTCAAAAATGAGTATAACTTCGCTATCCTTAGCAATTAAGAATTATATCCTTAAGCGGAACAGCTTCATTCTCCGTCATAATCATTTCTGCGCAATTTTCATTAATTTTTTTTGCTATTTTTTTAATTGGTTCCTTTTTGAAAATGAAAAAACGCGGGTGTGGGGCCGATTTTGTCGCCAAAAAGGAGTATAATTCTTCTAAGGACCATCAGATCCTTAAGTAGAATCCCCTTAATTCAAGAGGAGAATCACAATCATTCTCTTATCGATTGATCAATTTTGTTGGTATTTTTCGGAGAGAATCCTTTTAAAATGAGTACTCGCGGGCTTTTTGTCTGCAAAGAAGAGGATAACTTTTCAAAAGTCTTCGTATCCTTAAGGATATGATCCTTGAAGCAAGCCGAGAACCATCTTCTATCATTCTTTGTTGCAAAATCGATCATTTTAGTTGGTATTTTCTGATAAATACTTTTTGAAAAGAAGAACACGTGTATCTGTAAAGTTGAGATCCCAACGAAGGATGTACATGTCTTAGGGACACTTGATCCTTGAGCGGACTACCTCGAAACAAGCGGGAAACCATTTTCTCTCATTTTTTAGCACAATCTCCTAGCCGAAAATTTGAATTCTTGATCTTCTCAAGCCTTGAGTAGATGACTGCTAAAAGTTCCTTTCCACAAAAGGTCTCACTGAAATATTTTTGGGATTTTAAAATTTTGACCAAGTACCCTTGGATTTTTTCCTTGGCCCCAAAAAATTTGAGGGCCTCGATTTCAGGCCAAAAGAAATCATTCGGTCTCGAGACCTCACCCAGTACGGGTCTCCTAACAAATAGTTGTAAGTTTAGTTTTAATTTCATTTAAATAATAAAAATAGGAAAATAATAAAATTGTGAAAAAATAATAAAGTGGAAAAAAATAAAAAAGTGAAAAAAAAAAATAAAGTGAAAAAACATAATAAAGTGAAAAAAAAATAGTAAAGTGAAAAAAAAATAATAAGTGAAAAAAAAATAATAAAGTGAAAAAAAATAATAAAGTGAAAAAAAATAATAAAGTGAATAAAGTGAAAAAAAATAATAAAGTGAAAAAAAATAATAAAGTGAAAAAAAATAATAAAGTGAAAAAAAATAATAAAGTGAAAAAAAAATAATAAAGTGGAAAAAAATAAAAAAGTGAAAAAAAAAATAATAAAGTGAAAAAAAAATAATAAAGTGAAAATAAAAATAATAAAGTGAATAAAGTGAAAAAAAATAATAAAGTGAAAAAAAATAATAAAGTGAAAAAAAAAATAATAAAGTGAAAAAAGTGAAAAGTGAATAAAGTGTAAAAAAATAAAGTGAAAAAATAATAAAGTGAAAAAATAATAAAGTGAAAAAAATAATAAAGTGAAAAAAAATAATAAAGTGAAAAAAAATAATAAAGTGAAAAAAAATAATAAAGTGAAAAAAATAATAACGTGACATAAGTAATATGTGAAAAAATATTAAAGTGAAAAATATACATAAGAAATAACAAAATTGTTGAAAAGTACAATAATGAAATAATAAAATAGTGAAAAATAATATTGTGAAAAAAAATTATGTAAAAAAAAAGTGAAAAAAAATATAAACATGAAAAAACTGAAATTATTAAATTGTGAAAAAATAAAATTGCGAAAAAATACAATTGTAAAAAAATAAAACTTACAAATAAAATTTTTAAAAACTTCAATTTTAAAATAAAAAATAAAATAAAACAAACAAAAAATAAGTGAAAAAATTGTAATAAAAAGTGACTGCGATGGAACTCTTAAAATGGCAAGTAAAAAAAATATATAAGATAATATTATTTATTTATTTTTATTTTTTTTTATAATAGCTTCTAAAGAACCCTGATTTCCTGATTTTATTTGATTTTTAATTTTAAATGAGGTCTACAAATTATTTTTACTGAATGGTAAATATTATTTAAAAATTTAATATTTTGTATATTTATTAATTCGAATTAATTTGAACATCCATAGGATCTATTTCCCAGACGTGTTGCCACGTTGTTTCTTAAAGGACTTCTCTTATTTGCTGATTTTTTTTTTTTATTTCATCAAGTTTGCGGTACTTATTCTTATCAGTGGACTCCAACGGTAAATATTTTTTCTCAAATTTTATTTATTTTTTGTTGATTTTTTTTGGTATTTTATTATGGTATTTTTATAAACCTAACCTCTTTCCTTCCACAGAACTCCCAACGAAGGAGTCGGTATAACTGGTAACTGTTTGGAGAGATCCTTTTTTTTTTTTTTGCGGTACTTCTTTCTTGCATTTTTTTTCCATTCCTTTGGTAAAAATTAATTAAATTTTTTTTTGTATAATTATTAATCAAGATTTACCTTTTTTTTTCGAATGGCTCCAAAATGCATCAGTGGGATCTGTTTCCTCGGCATGTTCCCTTTTAATGTTCCTAAAGGACTTCTCTTATTTGCTGATATTTGCGGTATTTTTTCCATACATTGGGCTCTCATGGTAAATGTTTTTCAAGTTTTCAGTATTTTTCGGTATTTTATTGCATTCAAACCTAACCCCCTAACCTAACCCACTTCCTCCCGCAGAATATTGAACGAAAAGTTGGAATAACTGGTAACTGCATGGAGAGATCCTTGAGCCCAGAGCTCCCTTTCCATCGTCCTGATTTGCTGATTTATATTTTTTCATCCCGATTGCCGCATGACTCCACCCAGTGGGATCTTACGCAGAATGGATAGTCGTTGGGCGAGGACGTCTCATGTCCTGATTCAAGCCCATACTTCATTGGTAATGTTCAGTATTCTTGGCAGTAGAAAGTAGTCCATAGATCCTAACCAGAACCTCTTCTTCCACCAGATTCCTCCTTATATATGCCCTGATGCTGTCCTGATTTCCTGATTTCTTTTTGGTAAATATTTAGTCCTTACTTCCAGTAGTTTTGGAGTAGAACCCATAGGTGTAGATTGTAGATCTCCTAACCCTAAGATCTCCTAATCTCTACAGATCCTATCTCCCACTCAAGCGTTTTAGTCGGCATCTGCTCCCTGATGTCATTTAAGAAATCCTTTTGTTTGAAATCATCATTGAGAAGAGTGGTTGCCTCCACCGCCGCTGAAAAGGACCTGCTGACACCTGATTTCCTCATATCCTTATCCCAATTGGTAACTAGTCTGGTGATTGTTGAGTAGAAACTTCCTAGTATAATCCATATTTATTTTCCAGATAGTGTATCCTGATTCCGTTCCTCCAATTAGTGGGATATAAGTTCAAGACAGTCTCTAATGGTTGGATAAGCTGATATATTATTGGATAATATCCTTGAAGTATCCATTGTGTATCCTTGATGTTCTCCATGCCATTGGGGTCTAGTAATCCTCAGATCCTTCGCGGCGTGTGGGTGTCTCCTTTCTTCATAGCCGTCATACTTCATAGTTTCATAGCCGACCTGCAGTGGGCTCTCCAGTCTTAGCTTTTTCTGTACAATCAGGACACCTCTCATTTCCTGATTTCTTTAAAGCTTCCTTTCTTAGTGTCCAGGGTAAATATTTCGTAGACCTGAGCCTTACATGAAGATGACTAACGACTTCCTCTCTCCAGACTGTTGACTTGAATCCCAACAACATCGGCTCCTCTGATCTCCTCCTATTTTTATCCGGTAATCTTCAGTATCCTTAGCTCTTTAGCTTCCTGTAGAGTAGAAGTAAATTGCAGATCCTAACCAGAACCTCTTCTTCCACCAGATTCCTCCTTATATATGCCCTGATGCTGTCCTGATTTCCTGATTTCTTTTTGGTAAATATTTAGTCCCTTTTTCCAGTAGTTTTGGAGTAGAACCCATAGATGTAGGTTGTAGATCTCCTAACCCGTCTTCTCCCTACAGATCCTATCTTCCACTCAAGCGTTTTAGTCGGCATCTGCTCCCTGATATCATTTAGGAAATCCTTTTGTTTGAAATCATCATTGAGAAGAGTGGTTGCCTCCACCGCCGCTGAAAAGGACCTGCTGACACCTGATTTCCTCATATCCTTATCCCAATTGGTAACTAGTCTGGTGATTGTTGAGTAGAAACTTCCTGGTATAATCCATATTTATTTTCCAGATAGTGTATCCTGATTCCGTTCCTCCAATTAGTGGGATATAGGTTCAAGACAGTCTCTAATGGTTGGATAAGCTGATATATTATTGGATAATATCCTTGAAGTATCCATTGTGTATCCTTGATGTTCTCCATGCCATTGGGGTCTAGTAATCCTCAGATCCTTCGCGGCGTGTGGGTGTCTCCTTTCTTCATAGCCGTCATACTTCATAGTTTCATAGCCGACCTGCAGTGGGCTCTCCAGTCTTAGCTTTTTCTGTACAATCAGGACACCTCTCATTTCCTGATTTCTTTAAAGCTTCCTTTCTTAGTGTCCAGGGTAAATATTTCGTAGACCTGAGCCTTACATGAAGATGACTAACGACTTCCTCTCTCCAGACTGTTGACTTGAATCCCAACAACATCGGCTCCTCTGATCTCCTATTTTTATCCGGTAATCTTCAGTATCCTTAGCTCTTTAGCTTCCTGTAGAGTAGAAGTAAATTGCAGATCCTAACCAGAACCTCTTCTTCCACCAGATTCCTCCTTATATATGCCCTGATGCTGTCCTGATTTCCCGATTTCTTTTTGGTAAATATTTAGTCCTTACTTCCAGTAGTTTTGGAGTAGAACCCATAGGTGTAGATTGTAGATCTCCTAACCCGTCTTCTCTCTACAGATCCTATCTTCCACTCAAGCGTTTTAGTCGGCATCTGCTCCCTGATATCATTTAAGAAATCCTTTTGTTTGAAATCATCATTGAGAAGAGTGGTTGCCTCCACCGCCGCTGAAAAGGACCTGCTGACACCTGATTTCCTCATATCCTTATCCCAATTGGTAACTAGTCTGGTGATTGTTGAGTAGAAACTTCCTGGTATAATCCATATTTATTTTCCAGATAGTGTATCCTGATTCCGTTCCTCCAATTAGTGGGATATAGGTTCAAGACAGTCTCTAATGGTTGGATAAGCTGATATATTATTGTATAATATCCTTGAAGTATCCATTGTGTATCCTTGATGTTCTCCATGCCATTGGGGTCTAGTAATCCTCAGATCCTTCGCGGCGTGTGGGTGTCTCCTTTCTTCATGGCCGTCATAGCCGTCATACTTCATAGTTTCATAGCCGACCTGCAGTGGGCTCTCCAGTCTTAGCTTTTTCTGTACAATCAGGACACCTCTCATTTCCTGATTTCTTTAAAGCTTCCTTTCTTAAGTGTCCTGGGTAAATATTTCGTAGACCTGAGCCTTGCATGAAGATGACTAACGACTTCCTCTCTCCAGACTGTTGACTTGAATCCCAACAACATCGGCTCCTCTGATCTCCTCCTATTTTTATCCGGTAATCTTCAGTATCCTTAGCTCTTTAGCTTCCTGTAGAGTAGAAGTAAATTGCAGATCCTAACCAGAACCTCTTCTTCCACCAGATTCCTCCTTATATATGCCCTGATGCTGTCCTGATTTCCTGATTTCTTTTTGGTAAATATTTAGTCCCTTTTTCCAGTAGTTTTGGAGTAGAACCCATAGATGTAGGTTGTAGATCTCCTAACCCGTCTTCTCCCTACAGATCCTATCTTCCACTCAAGCGTTTTAGTCGGCATCTGCTCCCTGATATCATTTAAGAAATCCTTTTGTTTGAAATCATCATTGAGAAGAGTGGTTGCCTCCACCGCCGCTGAAAAGGACCTGCTGACACCTGATTTCCTCATATCCTTATCCCAATTGGTAACTAGTCTGGTGATTGTTGAGTAGAAACTTCCTGGTATAATCCATATTTATTTTCCAGATAGTGTATCCTGATTCCGTTCCTCCAATTAGTGGGATATAAGTTCAAGACAGTCTCTAATGGTTGGATAAGCTGATATATTATTGGATAATATCCTTGAAGTATCCATTGTGTATCCTTGATGTTCTCCATGCCATTGGGGTCTAGTAATCCTCAGATCCTTCGCGGCGTGTGGGTGTCTCCTTTCTTCATAGCCGTCATAGCCGTCATACTTCATTTTATTTTGGTAAATATTTATTAGATTTTGTTAATATTATAACTAAATCCTTACTGTTTTCCAGAGTTACTGTGGTCTCTTGTAAGCTTTGATACAAAATTTGAGGATGGATGTGGTCCTGATGCCTTTGAACGTCCTGCGAGAAGCATTCCTGATGTCTTGGAACTTTGTGCGAAAGATTCTAGCTCTTTCGACTCCAGCACTCTCCAGGACCTCTGATTTCCTCCCTACTTGTGCTTCCTGTTTGCCTCTTATACCTCCTTCCTATATAATATCCTTGGTAATTATGAGTATTCTTTTAACAGAACTGTTCTTAAGCTCCCACCATCCGTGTCCTAGGGTCCTAATAAAGAATCTAGAAGTCCCTCAGAATCTCCTGGTTGTCTCCTTCCTTTCTGGTTCCCTTTTGAAATAGGACGAGCAGTGGACTCTCCAGTCTTAGCTTTTTCTGTGCAATTATGGTGCCTGATTTTCTCATTTTCCTTGATGGCAAGTATGTCCTTTCCTTTCCAGATATCCTTGAACTAAAAAACACATTCTTCTCTCTTCAGATGTATTATTGAGGCACTTGTTGTGAATATCCTGGATTTTTATGCGTATTTTTTCGTAGAGTGCTTCCCAGAGAAATAGTTTCTCGATGGCAAGTATTCCTCCTCTATATGTCCTGTTACTAGACTCTATAACTCCTTCTTCCCGCAGGTATCCAGCTCTGTGATGGAATCACTTTTTGTCTCTTGTATTGAACGTCTTGTCTTGAACGGATTCTTTCTGGCTTGCTTTTCACATAGGTTGAGATGGCTCCTTTGCTCCTGATTTTCTTTTATTTTTATTCTTTTCTTGGCAAGTATATTCATTTATTCTCCCGCTATCCTTAAATTATAAAATACATTTATTTTCTCTCCTCAGACATGCTTCTTTTTTCCTATTTGATGTCCTTATACCTTGGTCCTTTCGTATTTTTGCATAGATTACCTGCCCGTGGGATGGTAGTTCCACAGAGGATAGGGTCCTTGGTGGCAAGTATCTGTCACTATTCCGCTTTATATGCATCTGTATATCCTCTATAACCCTTGATCCTTTCTTCCTGCAGAGGCACATGATACGGAGGAAGAGGATTCTGTTTCCAAATCTTCAGAATTGTCGGAAAATGTTCTGATTTTTTTTTGTTTTTTTTTATTTTGGTAAATATTTATTAGATTTTGTTAATATTATAACTAAATCCTTACTGTTTTCCAGAGTTACTGTGGTCTCTTGTAAGCTTTGATACAAAATTTGAGGATGGATGTGGTCCTGATGCCTTTGAACGTCCTGCGAGAAGCATTCCTGATGTCTTGGAACTTTGTGCGAAAGATTCTAGCTCTTTCTGACTCCAGCACTCTCCAGGACCTCTGATTTCCTCCCTACTTGTGCTTCCTGTTTGCCTCTTATACCTCCTTCCTATATAATATCCTTGGTAATTATGAGTATTCTTTTAACAGAACTGTTCTTAAGCTCCCACCATCCGTGTCCTAGGGTCCTAATAAAGAATCTAGAAGTCCCTCAGAATCTCCTGGTTGTCTCCTTCCTTTCTGGTTCCCTTTTGAAATAGGACGAGCAGTGGACTCTCCAGTCTTAGCTTTTTCTGTGCAATTATGGTGCCTGATTTTCTCATTTTCCTTGATGGCAAGTATGTCCTTTCCTTTCCAGATATCCTTGAACTAAAAAACACATTCTTCTCTCTTCAGATGTATTATTGAGGCACTTGTTGTGAATATCCTGGATTTTTATGCGTATTTTTTCGTAGAGTGCTTCCCAGAGAAATAGTTTCTCGATGGCAAGTATTCCTCCTCTATATGTCCTGTTACTAGACTCTATAACTCCTTCTTCCCGCAGGTATCCAGCTCTGTGATGGAATCACTTTTTGTCTCTTGTATTGAACGTCTTGTCTTGAACGGATTCTTTCTGGCTTGCTTTTCACATAGGTTGAGATGGCTCCTTTGCTCCTGATTTTCTTTTATTTTTATTCTTTTCTTGGCAAGTATATTCATTTATTCTCTTGCTATCCTTAAATTATAAAATACATTTATTTTCTCTCCTCAGACATGCTTCTTTTTTCCTATTTGATGTCCTTATACCTTGGTCCTTTCGTATTTTTGCATAGATTACCTGCCCGTGGGATGGTAGTTCCACAGAGGATAGGGTCCTTGGTGGCAAGTATCTGTCACTATTCCGCTTTATATGCATCTGTATATCCTCTATAACCCTTGATCCTTTCTTCCTGCAGAGGCACATGATACGGAGGAAGAGGATTCTGTTTCCAAATCTTCAGAATTGTCGGAAAATGTTCTGATTTTTTTTTGTTTTTTTTTATTTTGGTAAATATTTATTAGATTTTGTTAATATTATAACTAAATCCTTACTGTTTTCCAGAGTTACTGTGGTCTCTTGTAAGCTTTGATACAAAATTTGAGGATGGATGTGGTCCTGATGCCTTTGAACGTCCTGCGAGAAGCATTCCTGATGTCTTGGAACTTTGTGCGAAAGATTCTAGCTCTTTCGACTCCAGCACTCTCCAGGACCTCTGATTTCCTCCCTACTTGTGCTTCCTGTTTGCCTCTTATACCTCCTTCCTATATAATATCCTTGGTAATTATGAGTATTCTTTTAACAGAACTGTTCTTAAGCTCCCACCATCCGTGTCCTAGGGTCCTAATAAAGAATCTAGAAGTCCCTCAGAATCTCCTGGTTGTCTCCTTCCTTTCTGGTTCCCTTTTGAAATAGGACGAGCAGTGGACTCTCCAGTCTTAGCTTTTTCTGTGCAATTATGGTGCCTGATTTTCTCATTTTCCTTGATGGCAAGTATGTCCTTTCCTTTCCAGATATCCTTGAACTAAAAAACACATTCTTCTCTCTTCAGATGTATTATTGAGGCACTTGTTGTGAATATCCTGGATTTTTATGCGTATTTTTTCGTAGAGTGCTTCCCAGAGAAATAGTTTCTCGATGGCAAGTATTCCTCCTCTATATGTCCTGTTACTAGACTCTATAACTCCTTCTTCCCGCAGGTATCCAGCTCTGTGATGGAATCACTTTTTGTCTCTTGTATTGAACGTCTTGTCTTGAACGGATTCTTTCTGGCTTGCTTTTCACATAGGTTGAGATGGCTCCTTTGCTCCTGATTTTCTTTTATTTTTATTCTTTTGTTGGCAAGTATATTCATTTATTCTCCCGCTATCCTTAAATTATAAAATACATTTATTTTCTCTCCTCAGACATGCTTCTTTTTTCCTATTTGATGTCCTTATACCTTGGTCCTTTCG
Source organism: Drosophila monieri (assembly GCA_035047585.1). Classification (NCBI taxonomy): domain Eukaryota; kingdom Metazoa; phylum Arthropoda; class Insecta; order Diptera; family Drosophilidae; genus Drosophila; species Drosophila monieri. Next base: position 2,424,823 of record JAWNPJ010000061.1, on the reverse strand, counting down.
TATTTTTGCATAGATTACCTGCCCGTGGGATGGTAGTTCCACAGAGGATAGGGTCCTTGGTGGCAAGTATCTGTCACTATTCCGCTTTATATGCATCTGTATATCCTCTATAACTCTTGATCCTTTCTTCCTGCAGAGGCACATGATACGGAGGAAGAGGATTCTGTTTCCAAATCTTCAGAATTGTCGGAAAATGTTCTGATTTTTTTTTTGTTTTTTTTTATTTTGGTAAATATTTATTAGATTTTGTTAATATTATAACTAAATCCTTACTGTTTTCCAGAGTTACTGTGGGGTCTTGTAAGCTTTGATACAAAATTTGAGGATGGATGTGGTCCTGATGCCTTTGAACGTCCTGCGAGAAGCATTCCTGATGCAAGTATGTCCTTTCCTTTCCAGATATCCTTGAACTAAAAAACACATTCTTCTCTCTTCAGATGTATTATTGAGGCACTTGTTGTGAATATCCTGGATTTTTATGCGTATTTTTTCGTAGAGTGCTTCCCAGAGAAATAGTTTCTCGATGGCAAGTATTCCTCCTCTATATGTCCTGTTACTAGACTCTATAACTCCTTCTTCCCGCAGGTATCCAGCTCTGTGATGGAATCACTTTTTGTCTCTTGTATTGAACGTCTTGTCTTGAACGGATTCTTTCTGGCTTGCTTTTCACATAGGTTGAGATGGCTCCTTTGCTCCTGATTTTCTTTTATTTTTATTCTTTTCTTGGCAAGTATATTCATTTATTCTCCCGCTATCCTTAAATTATAAAATACATTTATTTTCTCTCCTCAGACATGCTTCTTTTTTCTTATTTGATGTCCTTATACCTTGGTCCTTTCGTATTTTTGCATAGATTACCTGCCCGTGGGATGGTAGCTCCACAGAGGATAGGGTCCTTGGTGGCAAGTATCTGTCACTATTCCGCTTTATATGCATCTGTATATCCTCTATAACCCTTGATCCTTTCTTCCTGCAGAGGCACATGATACGGAGGAAGAGGATTCTGTTTCCAAATCTTCAGAATTGTCGGAAAATGTTCTGATTTTTTTTTTTCTGAGTTTTTTTTTTATTTTGGTAAATATTTATTAGATTTTGTTAATATTATAACTAAATCCTTACTGTTTTCCAGAGTTACTGTGGTCTCTTGTAAGCTTTGATACAAAATTTGAGGATGGATGTTGTCCTGATGCCTTTGAACGTCCTGCGAGAAGCATTCATGATGTCTTGGAACTTTGTGCGAAAGATTCTAGCTCTTTCGACTCCTTCTGTTTTTCTGATGACTTTGTAACATAAATGGGTTCTCCTTTGAATTAAAAATGACTTAAAATTCAATTCCAAGTCTAATTCCTGGTGGGGCTAGTTGCAGGACTCCTTTGGAAAGAAAGAAACTACTACTGGGCTTCAATTCCAATCCAAAAGGTGCAAAAACAGGACAGTGCACTGGAAATGGCCACTCGACCGCAAAGAATTCTTGATTGAGTTTGCAGCACCTATGCGTCCTCGGCAGTGGAGGAGGTGGGAGTGTCCTGGCCAGGACAGGACCTAGTCTGACTGAAGTGCGCATATTAAATTCCACTTTGGCGGCAGATGGAAATCGGAATCCTTTCCTTTCCACAACTGAATGGACGACACTGCGACAACAGTGGAGCCTGGCTAAGAAGGACTCCAATCCTTTCGGCCTCATCTGCTTGCCCATCGAACGGGGAAAGGACGAAAATGTCGTGGTCCTTCTGCTCTGCCACTGTTGTCGCTTAATTTCCAGCGACAGTAAAGCCAACAATGGGGCAATAAAGAGCCAAAAGGCAAACCGCACAAAGGACTCGTTGCCTGGATGGGGGGAGGTGAGGTCCTGCAGGTCCTGTATGAAATATGGCAGCTGCATGTTTCCGCCTGTAAATGTAATTTTTTGTTCAAAAATAAGCCAAAAAGGATATAGGCGTTGGGGCAAAATGGCGGCACAGGATGTTTAATTTTTTTTCGTTATTCCGCGAAACCAAATTGTTGTTTCTGGAGAGGAAATGCAATCAAGGAAATGGTCAAGGATTTGTAATTAAGCTACTAAAATTAGTGATAAGTTGCTACGCTGATATCCTTGAAACTGAAGCATATCCTTTTCATTTCAGGAACTCGGCGAAAAAATGCTGACCAGCCATGTCCTGAAAAAGTTGGTAAGTCGGGGAAAAAAGGGATATATAATTAATATTTCTCCACCGCCATTCGAGGGCAGTTTCCAATTTGATTTTAAAAACAACTGCACGTGCTCCTCCGTTCACGCTCCATAAATATTCGAGAAAAATAATTGCAATCCTTGTGTCCTGGAGGGGGTAACCCTTTTTTAACGAACAACTTTTTCTGCAAAAGTTTCAATGGCCGTGTAATTGCAGGAGGTCCAGTGGCCAAATAGAGTCCTGTTTGCCTTCTGAAGGTGGGAGGTCCTTAAAACGAAGCCTGGCACAGAGGACCAGGGTAGAACAAGGGTTAAAGGGATGTTTTTAGACCACAACTAGAGTTTGGGGCTTAATAAAATTAATTCTAAAACTATTTCTTTAAAAAAAAAAGGAAACTATGGTCAAATAGAGTCCTGTTTGCCTTCTGAAGGTGGAAGGTCCTTAAAACAAAGCCTGGAAATTGGTAGAACAAGGGTTAAAGAGATTTTTTTTACAACCCCCCTACGATGTAGGGTTTAATAATATTAATTCTAAAACTATTTCTATAAAAAAAATAATTATGACCAAATAGAGTCCTGTTCCTAGTACCCTCTATGAGTTTAATTATAATATTTAAAAATCTGTCTCTAAAAAATTCCTTTAAAATATATTATACGACTAAAAAAACCCTTTCAAATAACTTACCTTGCAAATTGTAATTTAAAAAATTCAAAACATCTATTTTGTGTATAAATGTAATTTTTGTATTTTATTTCCGCATTTCTTTTGCATTTTGTTGGGTTTTCAGTTTTCAGTTTTAATTTTTTGTTGTTTTTTAATTCGGTCGAGTGTTAAGTATTAATAAATAAATTGCATTAGTTAGTATACGATTAGTGTTTGTTTTTAGAAATTATTAGTTAGAGGCGCAGTAGCTGAGAGTTGTAGTTTAGAAGTGTCGTCCTTGGAAATGTCCATATTTTTCGATCAATTGTCTGTGTGGCTGTGTTACTTTTTAGCAAAAATATTGCGCCTGCTGTCCTTTATATACTATATACTGTATTTTATATAAATATTATTAACTTGCTTTTATTTCAATTTTTGTTTGTTGCTTTAATAACCTGCACTTGAAATATTTAAAATACTTTTTTTCCATTTTTTTTTTAAGATTAATAACATGTATGATTTCAATTACTTGCTCTTTGCTAGCTTTTTATTTGTTTTTATTCTTTTTTAATATATTTCAATTAAATTTTTGCAAAAATAAGCTCTCTCTCTCTGTCTCTCTGTGTCTCGCCCTGTCTCATTCTATGTAGCATACGGCCGTCTCTTTCTTAAACATGATCGCTTAACAGAAACTAAGAAATTATTGTTCTTCGTATTACTTGTTGCTGTTTTGCTTATTGTTTCCGCTTTTGTTATTCGATTAATTCGATTGTTTAGATCATAATCGTACTGTACGAGTACATATAAATATATAATATATAATATATAATATATATATATATATGGCAATAATCGATCGAGAAATGTGCTGACATGTACAATTAGAATCAATTTTCGCTTCTTTTTTTAAATGCATTTTATTTTGTTTGTTTGTTGCAGGCATGGCTTCGTTCACTAAGGCTATAATAGATATTATATATATATATATATATATATATATATGATTTATATAAATATCGGTAATATCGGTATTGCAATCAATCATCCTCCTCTTCTATACATTAAAAAATAAAATTCAACGAAATCTCAACTAATCGCATCGCTTAAAAGTTAATTCTTTTTTTTGGCATAAGGTCGGTTTGTGTTTAATTTTTTTTTTTTTTTTGATTTTTTCGAAAATTATATATGTAGTTAATGAACTAAATTAGGGGATTAATTTACATAAATAGTGTTTGCTTGCAACCTAAATTCAATTGAATCCTTAAGCTATTGTCTTGATTTGGTGAGGGCGTGTCTGGGGATAATACTCTATCCTTTTTTTTTACAAATCTTTCTGTCCTTGCTCCACACCGACTCTCCTGCACACTTTCTTCAAAGTCAGTCTTTTTCATTTACAAAAAAAATGCAGAAACAAATCAACGAAGGGAAGCCAGGCAACCGAAGGATACAAAACGAATCAAAAAGACTAATCGCTGGCAGTTTCCTCTAAGAAAGTGGAATTCCTTTTCGTAAAAAACTGATTTCAGAGTTCAGAGTTCAGAGTTCATAGCTTAGAGTTCGGGGAGTGCTGACGTGTGTGAGCATTTAAGTAGTATTAGTTTTAAATGTAAATAGGCGTCTCCTGGCCGGTGAGCAAACGAAACATGGACGTGGGCATCGTCTTCATTAAGATCTGCAAGGACAAGAGGTCAAGAGAGGTCATTAGAGGGTTAATTGGAGGGGGACACGAACAGACATGAACACTGACCTCGCCCACTGAGGATGACAGGAGCTTCACAATGGTGTCGTGGGGAACAGCCACCACGCTCTGGTTATTAATCTCAATGATGCGGTGGCCAACGCGTACTCCGCCCCGCTCGGCAATCCCGCCACGCAACAGACTGCAGATCTGCAAGAGAAGAGGAGTTTCAGGAGATTGATTTCTTTCAAGGATTAAGCATGAGATTACCACTCCATTTTGGACACTGAATCCCAGCTGGAACAGGGCCTTGGGACGCAGGATCTTCACCTCGACGACGGGCGGACAGGGCACAACGGTGAACTTGACGGCAGTTTGGTTCTTGGCATTCCGTATGTAGCTCTGGCACGTGGACAGCGGCAGCCCCACCAGGCTCATCCCATTGATGGCGATCAGCTGGTCGCCGATATTCAGTTGGCCGCACCGGGCAGCCGCTCCACTGGACATCAGATTGGCAATAACCACCGTGGGCAGCATGGAGCCCCAACCGGACTCCACAATGACGACGCCAAGGATTTCGCCCTTGGCCTTCGGCACGACCACCTCTTTCTGGAGCTCCTTCTTGGCGAAGATCTCCAGCTCGTCGCCGAAGATCTCCTGGCTGTTGAGCACCTCCTGGTAGTCCATCTCCTTGGCCAGGCTCTCGTTCTCGATGCCGTTGGCCTTGAGGAACTCCATGTAGGCCACCTGGAAGGCCTGGCCGATCGACTGGGCAATGAACTGGGCCTCGTCGCTCTCGAACACATGGCAGATCATCTTGGGCGTTCGATTGTGCTTGCTGTTGCTGGAGGGCTCCTTGGGCGGCGACTCGCCGTCGGGCTCTCCGCCCGGACTGCCCTGGACGTCCGGCTGGACGACGGCCGGAATGATCTGCGAGGGATCGGTGACACTATTCGGAACAAAGCGGCGACGGGCCATCAGGACGACCAGGTCGCCGATGTCGGCTATGTAGGAGATGGTGCGGAGAGCGTGGTCCATCATGATCTCCTTGAGGTCCGTGTTGAGCACCATGATCTTCTCGGTTGATATGAACAGGTCCACCTCGGTGCTGGGCTGGCTCTCGCCTTCGGGTGCCTGATTGGAACAAATAGGAGACTATTAGTTGTTTGATTGAAAGGACGAGGTCCTTCCTGTGTCCACCTCCATTTGTCATTCGCATGAAACTACAAACTTTGACTACAATTCTTAGATGTTAGAGACACAAAGTACATGCTTGCTTGGAATTGTAAGTGTGCCGACAAGCCGAGAGGACAAACAAGGACTCGTTTCACAACAAAAACAATATATATATATATCGAGAGGGCCACCAACTCCTTACCAAAGCCTATCGAGAGGAATGCGCAGCAGGGAACGAGAAAAGCGAACGAGAAATATTTTGTTTTTAGACAAACACATAGAGCATAGCCTACCGGGATTCCAGGATACAGGGGAACGAATGGATAGTTAGATGGATGGGGGGGAGAGGATTGGATACTATGGTTGATCCTGGTAATTACCTTTATCCGGGACACCGCCTCCTCGGCCTGCATCATCCGCGTCGACTTGGTCGGCTGGCCTTCGCACACGAGCTGAGTGGATCCGAGGTATCTGGCCCGGAACAGCACGCCCTCGATCAGAACTTTGGGTTCCCAAAGACGACCTATGGTATGGGGAATCAGAACACGATCAGTCATCCATCCAAGGACTTTCAGCAGTATCCTTTCACAACTTACGATAATATCACGATTTCAATGAAACAATTCAAAGAAATGCAATGCAGCATGAAAGATTATATTTATTTTTCAAAAAAAAAAAAATATGTGATAGATGTCTCTGATGGAACTCACCCTCCTTGTTCCTCGACTTGGCCTTCTTGTCCGAGTTGGCCGAGTCCTTGAGCGACTTGATGGATCCCGTGGGACTCTTGGTGTACTGCAGCTTCTCCGGGGAGCCGAGCGAGAGGTCAGCCGTGCCCACAATCTGGCAAATGTCCGGCGAGTTGGGGGTCAGCGAAGTCCCGATGCCCTGCCGAATGGTGGAGGTGGAGAAGGCCGGAGGTTTGCTGTGCAGGAGTGTGTGCGGATTGGGGTTGTTGTTGTCCGCCGAGCCGTTCAAGTGGCCAGTGCTGGCCAGCTCGGATCCCTCGTTCGCATTGCTATCAGCCAGGGGCTGTGGGGGGGTTTAAATTAAATAAATTAAATATTTCATTCAATTCTTGGGTTATTTTTTATTTCTTTTCATCAAAAAGAGGCTGACAAACATGAGAGGTTAGAACAAAAATAAGCGCATGTCCTTTTATTTCCTAGAAGGACCCGTTTCTCGATATTGAACTTCAACTTGATCAGCAACAAGACACTAGAATCTTGAAAGAGTAAGGATATAGGGGTTTAATCTTGAATCAGGACCACTTATAATAAGAAATCTGAAGGAGAAAAGGATGATTATGAACAGAAAAGGACGAACATCTAAGACTAGTTACCAAAAAGTCAATGAAATGAGGAAATCAGATGCCAGCAGGACCTTCTCCAGCAGCCATGGAGGTAGTCCCACTCTTCTCAATTAGGATTTCAAAACAAAAAACTAGACAACTAGAATGGCCAAACTAGGAAGCCAACTTGAGTGAGCAAGGATCTGCAGGAAGAAAGACTGGAGGGTTAGGATCTACTATCTACTGGAAGTATGAATAGTTACCAATAAGAAATAAATCATTTGAGGAAATCAGAAAACCAGTTTTGCAAACAAAAGGCAATGAGGGCCACAATCGAAATACCAACAAAACAAAATCTAGGGCCGCATCAGGACATGAACAGGGATGAAATCTGAAAAGGAGAGGTTCTGGTTAGGATCTGCAATCTACTTCTACTCTACAGGAAGCTAAAGAGCTAAGGATACTGAAGATTACCGGATAAAAATAGGAGGAAATCAGAGGAGCCGATGTTGTTGGGATTCAAGTCAACAGTCTGGAGAGAGGAAGTCGTTAGTCATCTTCATGCAAGGCTCAGGTCTACGAAATATTTACCCTGGACACTAAGAAAGGAAGCTTTAAAGAAATCAGGAAATGAGAGGTGTCCTGATTGTACAGAAAAAGCTAAGACTGGAGAGCCCACTGCAGGTCGGCTATGAAACTATGAAGTATGACGGCTATGAAGAAAGGAGACACCCACACGCCGCGAAGGATCTGAGGATTACTAGACCCCAATGGCATGGAGAACATCAAGGATGCACAATGGATACTTCAAGGATATTATCCAATAATATATCAGTTTATCCAACCATTGGAGACTGTCTTCAACCTATATCCCACTAATTGGAGGAACGGAATCAGGATACACTATCTGAAAAATAAATATGGATTATACCAGGAAGTTTCTACTCAACAATCACCAGACTAGTTATCAATTGGGATAAGGATATGAGGAAATCAGGTGTCAGCAGGTCCTTTTCAGCGGCGGTGGAGGCAAACACTCTTCTCAATGATGATTTCAAACAAAAGGATTTCTTAAATGATATCAGGGAGCAGATGCCGACTAAAACGCTTGAGTGGAAGATAGGATCTGTAGAGAGAAGACGGGTTAGGAGATCTACAATCTACACCTATGGGTTCTACTCCAAAACTACTGGAAGGACTAAATATTTACCAAAAAGAAATCGGGAAATCAGGACAGCATCAGGGCATATATAAGGAGGAATCTGGTGGAAGAAGAGGTTCTGGTTAGGATCTATGGACTACTTTCTACTGCCAAGACTACTGAACATTACCAATGAAGTATGGGCTTGAATCAGGACATGAGACGTCCTCGCCCACTGCTCATCGCTTCTCAAAGGGAACCAGGAAGGAAGGAGACAACCAGATATTACCAAGGATAGTGTATCGGGAAGCGTGGACAGTGAGGAAAGCAGAAGAAGCAAATGGGAAGGCACGGGGGACCACCCAACTGTCCATCTCCTAAATGGGCCACCCGTTCACAAGTAGGGAAGGGAAGAGGAGCTCGGGGATCCGCGTGGTAAGCCTTTCAAATTAAGTGCACATACTGTGGAAGGAAGCAGGTTAGCCTTAAATTCAAGAAAATGGCAACAGGAACTACTGTGAGATCCCACTGGAGGGGAGTAATCGGGATGTGGCAATCGGGATGAAAAAATAGAAATCAGCAAATCAGGACGACGGAAAGGGAGCTCTTGCCTCCATGCGTATTCTGTGGAAGGGAGGAGGTTAATAGGAGGACCAACAACTACTCAAGGACAACTGAACCAAACCAAATACTACGGAGAAAGTAGAAAATATTTACCAAAGGCCCACTGGGGGAAAAGTTACAATTTATTCAAAAATAGAAACAGGAAATGAGAGGAGAGGTGCTTGAGGAGGATCTTGAGGAGGATCTTGAGGTCCGATCCAGACTCCCTGGACTAGAATAGTTAAGGGGGAAGATGTAGAGCTATTGGTAAAAAATGAAAATGTGATTAAAAAAGATTAAAGAATGAGAGTTAATATTTACCATAAAATGAAACAAAAATGTAAAAAAATAAATAAATATCCTGATCTTAGTCTTTCTTCCGACCCAGTAAGAGAGTCTCGGAAGAAAGCAAAGACTCTCCGACGATGGGGTTCCTTGACAAGTCACCTACAAGAGAGACACTTGCGCTTTTCTTGAAACCTACAGTCATGTTTGTCACTCTCTGCATCCTGGAAGCTATCCTTAACCTGGCTTACCCGATCGCCGAAGAAGTCCTGGTCGTCGTGTCGCTGCTGGCCCAGCAACCGATCCGTCTCCAAGTCCGTGTCCATCTCCTCCTCCGTGGAGCCTGCCACCGCCGTCGCTACAGCCGCCACCGGCATAGAGGCACCCTTGCGTGGCACCCAAACGGGAGAATCGGGATCTGTGGGTATGATTTCGTCACAGAACTTTTGCTTCTCCGGTTGGGTCTTGGCCCGTTGAAGGACAGACCGTATCTCCTTCATGGCCTCCTGAATCTCGGCTGCTGCCTGATGCGTTCTGCCACCTACTGGTCTTCCACCACCGCCCACTCCATTAGTTTTGTCGTCAGCTGCTGCCGCCGCATAAACAGCTCCGTAGTGACTGTCCAGATCTGGGGCCCCGTTCGAGCCATCCCCCATATCAGCTACCTCGATGTGGGGGGGCGAGGGGGAGGGCTGCAGCAGGGGCGGTGGCACCGGCATCGGCAATGTGGCAAAGTCACTTATCAGGGCAGACTGCGAGGCATCTGTCGCCGCGACTGTCACCATACTGGCACTGTTATACTCGTTCTCCAGATGCTCCGATATGCCAGTGGCGTTGTCGTTTCCATTGTGTTCATGGACGGACTGGGACTGGGACTGGGATTGGCAAACGGCATTCGAGGCAGATACATTGTTTTCCGTATCGGAGGCGTGGCCACTGCTCAGGCCGTCCTCCAGCACCGGCATGCTGGTGTACAGTTTCCCGTAGTCCGTCGGACAGTTGATGTCGTTGGACAAGCTATCCAAGTCGCCGCAATTAGAATCGTAGTCCGTGGTCTCGGGAGAGAGTGTAAAGTTGCGGGAATGCCGCCGGAGATTGGCTTCCAGTTCCGTGTCGGCCAGGTCCCCGCTGCTCCGACTATTGGAGTCTATATAGAGCTCTATGTCGTTGTGCTCCTGATAGGCTGGAGCCGTCTGGACGATTTGTTCATTGGTCTGCTTATCAAAAGTTTAATTATTCCACTAAAGTGGAAGGTCTTTGTGAGAAATGACTCACCTGCTTCCTAGTTGGAGATCTATGGACCATGTAGAGCTCATCCTTGGGTATTCTGGCCAGCCTCTGGCCAATGTAGGCCTGTTCCATCGGCGTCACTGGATATTCCTGTTGCTGTAAAGATTTTTTATTTAATTTTTTTCCTTTTTTTTTTTATTAATTTAAACACTAACACTCTTAATATTTAGTTCCTTATTTCGTAAAGTTCCTTAAAATTAATTCTTCTTCTGGGTTTCCTTTTTCTCTCAGTGGCCTTGGGCCCATTATCCCCATTTTTTTTTTAGTGGAAAATGGGGGGAAACCATTTTAAATTCTAAACCTAATTTTAAATACTAATTATCCTAATTTTTTTTAAATTCGAATCTGGCGAGATCTGGCGAGTTCCTATTCCACCATTCGGAGTATCCTTTTCCTTTTTCCTGTTCAGCTTTTATGAAATTGTCGAGAAAAGAAGAAGGATACTCGGAATGATGCAACAATCTTCTTCCTTTTCTGTTTTCTTCTTCCATCTTCTCTCTTTTTTTCTTTTCCTTAAACATAATTCTGTAAAAGATTTTTTTTTTTTGTTAATTTTAAAGTATTTTTTGTCACCAGTTCTTACCCTTAACTATTGGTCTGCTTTTAAGTATCCTTCTCTTTAGCTTTCCTCTTTACTTTCTTCTCCTATCGAAGTACCTTTTGCCATTCTCCTTCCGCCATTTTGAAATACTACTACCATACCATGATTTTGCAATTTTTCTTCCGTCTCTTTGGGTCTTTTTCTTCACTTTTTCCTTTCTTAGTTTCTGCCTTTTCCTTTTCCTTTAGTCCTTTCTGCAGTCTTATTTGCTTTCTTTTATCCTTTTTGCAGTCTTTTTTTCCGTTCCAGATTCCTTTTCCGTTTAGTCCTTTAGTCCTCTTTTGGGAATTTTTTTTTAATTTCCTTCTATTCTTCTTCCTCTGGCGTCCCTTCTCCTCTTGTGGTTCCTCTTCCTGCGGTCCTTCTTCCTTTTAAGGACTACCAATACTTCTTCCACAACTCGAATTTTAACAAACATTTTATTTCTTTTCTTGATACTTTCTTTTTTTTTTTAAATCTACTATTAATTTTTGAATTTAACTTTAACCAAATATTAATATTTAAATTTTTAATCACAATTTTGTTTTGCACTTTTTATTTTTTCCATTTTTTTTAAATTATTTTTTTTTATTATTTGAGAGACCCGTACTGTTCGAAGCCCAAGTCTGGAATGATTCTACTTCGGATTGCCGTAAGGCTCCCCAAACTTTCTGACCTTTCGAAATCATTCCACGGCCTACTCTACCCAAAGCCAAGGACTACTGAGACCTAAGCTTCCTATTTCAAGTTCAAAAATCCCAAATCTACAGCAGTAAGGTCACACTAAGCGTTTTTTAAACACTAAACCTATCGTTTCACTTACCGAACTGGCCACATCATCTCCGCTCTCTGCTGTGTAGTCGGCGAACCGCTTCTCGTCCTCCGGATTGGCCTTGAAGAACTCCTCGAGGACCTTCCGCGTCTCGGAGAACTCGTACAGGTAGTCGAAGGTGGGCGCCTTCTCCCGCATCGTCGTCGACGTCGCCGTCGTGGAGGAGCGCTCCTCCTCGTGATCTATCAGATCGATCAGGTTGCCCACCGAGGCCTTCGCCGTCGTGGCAGAAGCAGTGGCCGCAGCAGGTGTCGAGGCACTGCCACCGGAACTGGTTGTGGGCGAGACCCGCTGGGGGAAGCCGGGCGGACGTTTCCTCTGACCTGCCGGCGGCTGGCTGCCGAAGCGACGCGGAGATCCCTCGTACTCGGCTATCGGCAGCTGGCCAATCATCTTGGTCACCTTGAGGATGTCCTCGTTGGTGCCGGGATGCTGGCCGCTCGCCGCCTTGTTGTTCATCCAGTTGGTGTCGATATCGTCGAAGACAACGATCTCGCCATCGCGCAAACACTGCCCGTCGGCCTTGCCCACGTCCGTGGGTGAGCCAGGACTGGCACGGTCCTGGGCCTCGAACTGGCTGCTGCCGGGACTGCGTCCCACCCGGATCTGGTGGAGATGAGGTCGCTGGTAGTAGTAGCTATTGGAGGAGTCCTGGCTAGAGTCCAGCCGGCCGACGCCACCGGTCGGCGACGGACGGCCCTGCAACGGGGCGTACGGCAAGTCGGCATTCAGATCCGGAGAGTTCAGCACCGTGCTGGCTGGGGTGACATTCGGACTACGGGTTCTCATCTCCCACACATATCGCTCCTGCGGCTGCTGCTGCTGCTGCAGAATGTGTAGTGGATTGGCCATCGAGTCGTTGCTGCTGCCACTGCCGGACTTGGAGTTCATGGCTGCTCCACGGAGTATTCGGAGTAACTTGGAGTAACAGACTGCTAGTGCTGGTCTAGAGATGATGATGCTGCTGCTGCTGCGTCCGCTGCTGCTGCTGTAGCTGCTGCTCCGACTGCTGCTGACATGCCTGGAAGAAGGGTTGGGACTTGTGATTATTCGATTCCGATGATCTAACAGTGGCATGAATCACTGACTAGGTCAGAGAGAAAAAAGGCAGGGTTCTGGGCGAGATGAGGTGGTTGCTACACGGAGAGAAAATGGGGGCTTGCAGCTAGAAGTTGAGGGACTGGATGCAATCCTGGCACTTCTAAGGACTTTGAAAGGAGAAAGGAGCTTTAAGAATCCCCTGCTTGGGTGAACTCCAACCCCTCCAGGACTCCCTTTTAAAGTCCTGGCGACCTCCCTTGTTATTATTCTCGTTCTGCGTCGTGGGATTTTAGTGGCAGGTTGCAGGTTAGCAGCGAAATCAATGCTGAGGCAATTAACCCACTCTTGCCGGGGGGTGGGGAGGAGGCGGTGCCACCTCACACGTGTGTGTGTATATGTGTGTGTTGCACGGTTACGGGTCTACATGTCCGTGTGCTGAGCTGCGCACGTAAACTTGGCCTCCAAAAAAAAAAAAAAAAAAACACACACACACACACACTCAGCCAGGCAAAACAAATCCTCGAGGCTGGCAGGACGAGAAAGGAAGCTGCAGGCTCAGCCCAGACACAAAAACAACAACAAAAAGGAGCGGGGCGAGGGGACTAGTAGAGGTCGTCCGGAATGCACTGTAAACTCCCACCGCCCTTGCCACCCTCCACCCTCCTCCTCCTCCTCCTCCTCCCACAGACACTTCTGTATATAAAATCTATATCTATTTTGCGGCTGTATGCGTATTGTTAAAAATCAATAGATTTGCCGTGTTTTTTTTTTTTTTGTTTCTCTTTGCAGCTCCTTGTTCCTTTTTTTTCCTTCTTTTTGGGCGGTTTGGGGGCAAACAACAACAAAAACACGCGAGGACTCCCCAAATGTCTCGGGGCAAGTCCTACGAATATATCTGCCCGATCAACCGATTTCCGCTTTACTTATTTTAGCGAAAGATGGTTTGAAAACTAAACACCTGTCGTCCGTTTTTGGCAATATTCTGTGCGATTTACCATTTAATTCATATTGCACCGATTTAGCGAATTTCACTGTCTTCTTCTTACTTCTGCTATACTGTGCCCATCACTAGCGCGATAGCTAGCGCCTATCGATATCGTTAGTGAAGAGCTTAGTGATGTGAGTCTAATCGATACTCACTAAACGATGAATTGAAAGATGGCGCCATAGTTTAAAAGCTTAAACATTAAACTTTTTTTTCTTCCCACCCTTTTAACAAAAAGAAGAAGTATTTTTTATTTTAGCATTTAATGATTAATTTCCTCTTGCTTTTGTTTTTGTTTTTGTTTTTTTGTGTAGATTTTTGCAACATTCGAACTGGAAATACAGGATACAAGAGGTGGTGTATAAAAGTTCGATGAGCAAAATTGACAAGGATTGTGTGGCAGTAAACAGTTTTCTTCTTGCTCTCGATCAACATTTAATTTACTCTCGAAGAGATATATATATATATATATATATATATATATATATAATTTAAGACTATATATTGAAACAATTGAGTGGTGTGGTGTTTTTCATTCGTTTGTTTTTTAATTGTGATGTTCGCTCTTTGCTTTTTTTGTTTTTTTTTTTTAATACAATAGTTTTACATTGTAAAGTTGCTCTACAGGCTAAACTGGAAGGAATGATTGCATTTAATTATTTCTGGACACAAAGTGTTTGATAAACTTAATAAATTAGAGGAAAAGGGAAGTTTGTCAACAATATAAATAAGATTTTCATAATTAACTAACAGATACGAGGGATAGAGAGAGATGTCCTTGTTACTTAACAGACATAAACAGAAAAAAAAAGGATAAACATTGCGCACTTAGGATCCTAAGGACATACATATGTACATATATGTATAGTTCACTAAACATAATTTTGGTAGTTACATCTCCACATTATTTTGGGCTTAAACTAGTTGCTCGTTCGGTTCGCCTAACATTAGTAAATACACAATGCACACACTTAAAGGCTAAACTACTTAATGATTATGATGTGTGGATTACAATTGAGGATTAAACAGAAACAGAAATAATATAGACTCTACGGTAATGGATTATGTATCGATATCGATTAATTAAATAGCTCGGAGGCCGGAAATTAAAGCTTTGTATGTTTGACAGTGTCCGTCCAGTAGTTCTGTATTGTCATCGCCTCCAGGGAGTTGAGAAACGAGTCGTTGTCCAGGCTATACATCTCATCCGAGTTGTCCTGCGGCATTATAATTTTTTCAATTATTAAAATGGTGATATTTGAAAGGATATATACTATAAACTTTGGTCACGATTCCTTACACTCACCCGCATGGTGCTGTCATCGATGTAGACACTGGAGTCCGGTTCGCTGAGGGCCTGGGGCTTGTTCAGGTACCGTCTCCGGTACAGGACGATGCCAATGGTGCCCACTGTACAGCATATACCGAATACAGTGAAGCAGATCGCTGAAATGGCCCCAGCATCCAGGAAGTAGGTTCTCTACAAGGATTACAAGACAGAATCTTTAAAATAGAATTCAAGAACGGAAGCAAGAGACCCACCTGAATGGCCAGGGCCTCGGAGGAGATGTTGCTCTCCTGATCGCCGGGCCCTTCGTAGAAGCCACTGCCGGATATGCTGGGCGCCGCGGAGGCGGACCTCGTCAGGAGACTCTTCGTGTCGCTGGAGAAGTTGATGTAGCGATTGATGTGCTTGTACTCCGCCGACAGGACCTTCGACTTCCGCGACCGATGCTCCGTCTCCGCCCGCCTCAGTTCGTCCTCCTTGTTGGCGTTCTCGAGGGTGAACGGCGCCTTCTCGCCCTCCGGCGACACGCCCACTCCACCCACTCCGGCCAGCAGCTCGTCCGACAGCCATTCGGTGTGGATTTTGGGCGTGGAGGGCGTGGCCGGGGCGGACGGCGTTGTGGCTGTGGTTGGGATGGCCGCAGATCCTTCGGTTTGTTTCACGGTCGCCAGAGTGGAAGCAGTTGTGGGCGTGGTTGTTCCAGTGCCCGCAGATCCTTCGCCAGATCCTGATGGAGCTCCTGGCCCAGATCCTGATCCTGTTGCCTTCGCTTCTGTGATTGGAACGGGCTTTGTGGTGGTACTGCTGCTGCTGCCATTTGTACTGCGGATCAGAGGATAAGTATTAGAGTCGAGGGCGTTATCCTGCAAGGACCTACCTAGTACTACTGCTAAAATTCGTAAAATTGTTTAGCTGGTCGGCGGTGAAGTCCGCCGAGCGCTTAAACTCGAACTGGGCCAGTTCCTCGGCGGCTTCTGCCTCGGCATCTGGCTCCTCCGCATCCTGGCCAGTGTCCTTCTGCACTTGATCCTCCTGCTCCGGCTCCTCCTGCTCCTGCTCCTCCTCCACCTCCTCGACCTCCTCCTGGAGCTCTTCCAGCTCCTGGCGAGCCACCTGCGGCCGGTGGGTCAGGTCCATGATGTTGCTCTGGGTGGCGGTGGACCAGGTCTGGCTCACAGTCGTCTGGTAAAGCTTTGTGGTGCGAACCGGCTGGGTGACGGCCGTCTCCTGGCTGGGATATGTATGGACATGGCTGGCAAGGAAGTGGGCTGCAACAAAACAGGACATGGAACAATAAGTAGGTCCTTGGAAGGTCGGGAATGCAGGGAGACCCACCGCTTACGATGAGGGTTATCCAGAACCAGTGTGACCACCAGTAGAAAGTCATGATGCGCTCCGTTCTGTGATCTTGTCGAGACTGCCGCCGATTCTGTTGCCAGGAAAGGAAACAAAAACAACAAAATTAAACACTTTGCAGGATGAGTCATCGAAGTATTGCTAAAAGTTTTGCGTTTTACATTCTGAGAAATGGAGGAACTGGTTTTCATGAAGCCTTTTTGGGGCATTACTTCATGGCATCCATCTCCTTCTCCCCCCACCCCACGAAGGTCGACGACTGATGAGTATTTCTCCAGGGCCCAGCCTGCTCATCCACATCGACAACCACATTCACAACCACATCCAGACCCACATCCACACCCACGACATTAATAAATAAAAGATGTAACTTGTCCCGAAAAGGCTTTTTTGGCCTGGCCCTCTTGGTCTTTCTTAATTGTTATTTTGGTTTAAATTGTAATAGCTCTGGGTAGTCGACTTGAAGATACTCTTTTATGAGGTCTTTAAGGTCTTAACCTCAAGGTCTTTGATTTAATTTATTAATTTCTCTCTCATGGTAGAATAGCTTAGATATTTTTTATTAATTAGTAGTATTCTTTAATAGACTTTAGTATTTTATAGGCAATTATATGTAGTTTAGGTAGATCTATGCATAGCTCTGGGTAGTCGACTTGATGATACTCTTTACTTGGGTATTTCAGATCTAAACTCTTGAATTTTTAAGGTCTTTAATATAACTTATTTAAACATTTTGGATGTTTATAACTTATTTGGTTTATGTATAGTTTTTATGTCTTACATACATCTAGAATTTATATCCAATCATCTCTGAGTTCATGTTGGGGCTTATGAGTTTGGAATAGTTTCCTTCTTCCTGTCGCTTATGACTTTACGAATACAGTTCCACAAGTACCGGGTATTACTTCTTTAACCATATTAATAGTTTGTTGTTTTCAAAGGTTCTTTTATAGATAGCTAAGAATTTATAGCTTTAAGAATCTATTCCATAGATACTCTTATAAATTAAATAAATCTTATATAGATCTATTCATTTATTAACACTTTAATCGCCTAAACATATATATATCTTATAGATGACAATATATTATAGATCTTTGTTACAAATTATATAAAAGATAGATTATCTTATAAAATAAGATAGATTATCTATAGATAGAAAATAATCTATATCTTTCAAACTTTCTCTTCTATAGATACTCCTATAAATTATCTTAAATATATTTCTTAACAGGCTTCATTCCATCCATTAGATACATATACTTTATAGATATGTATTATAGATGACTTTATCTCGTTTAGATCCCTATCTTTGTTACAAATCATCCTCAAAATACTAGAAACTCTTATACTCCACAAGTAACAGTACAAGTACCAGGTATTACTTTTTTATTAGCCTCTTTTATAGTTACTTTTATATTTATTTTATTTAATCCTTATCGTAGATATTTTAACATTCGCATCTCTCATTCTAAAGATCTTTGTTACAAATCATATCACAAATACCCTTATATCCTTATACCCTTATACAAGTACCAGGTATACCCTTTTATAGATAACTCTTATATTTATATTATTTAATCCTTATCGTGGATATATTAGCATTTCCATCTCTCGTTCTATAGATCTTATAGATGACTTCATCTCTTATAGATCTTTGGTACAAATCCTATCACAAATACAATATGCCCTTATACCCTTATACAAGTACCGGGTATAACTTAATGAATTATATTAACAGTTAATTTCTTATAGAATCCTTTGCAGACAAATAAAAATCTATATCTACAATAATTTTTTTATAGAATCTCCCACAAACTCTCTTCAATAGAACTACAAATTATATATAATTCCCATCTTTTATTTCGATATCATAGAATCTCCCTTTGTTACAAATCACCTCTTGAACACAACATACCCTCTATACTCTACAAGTACCGGGTATAATTAGCATACCAATTTTGGGCGGCTGTGAAAATAAATAATTCGAGGTAGCTGCCTTTGTTCTTTTTGCCTTTTATTTTATTTTTATTTTTTTTTTTCGTTAGCCGCAAAGCCGTGGAAACCACAAAATGTTGAAGCCCGGCCTAATTCGTACAAGTATCTCTCCATCTCTGTATCTGTGTATCTAAGTATCTATGTATCTATGTGTGTGTGGCACGTACATATGCTTGTGCCAAAAAAAAAAAAAAAAAAAAATTGAGAATCTGTTAAACGTATTTTTCCCATTTATTTGGGTTAATGTCTCCGAACAGTCGAGGAGTGAAATGTCTTGTTTGAGTTGTGTTCTCCAACTGATAAGATAATGTCTAGCAAGTATATATATATATAGTAGTTGATATATTAGTATATGACATATATATGACATTACGCATACGCCGCTTTGTACACAAAAGCGTGTTGACATGACGGCATCAGGCGTTAAAGGTCACAGAGTACCAATTTGCGCGCTTGCTTTAAGCTTTTTCATACTTTTTATGCTTTATACTTAATGCTTTATGCTTTATGGTAATTCGAGTGGCCATAAAGCCAAAACAGCAATTGTTTAAGGCCCACAGGCACACAGCAGACAACGAAACTGAACACAAAACTACGCAAAAAAGAAGCCCATGAGCAGCGCTACTTAAAACATAGAAGTTCTACGAACCATAACGAATGACATCCATACCAGATTTTGATGCTAGATTTTGATTCGGAATCGGAATCGGAATCAGATTTTGGATTCAAAAACCCGAGGGTGTATGCAAATCTCATCAGATTGAAATGGAAACTACAACTTTACATCCGAAAGCACAACAGGGCTTTTAATCTGCGATCTCTGGGCCGCATTCGGAATTGGACTCAAGGCCCCGGGGCTTCGGTGGGCCCTTCAGGCCCTCCAGGCCCTCTCTAGACCCTCTCCGTTGGCAAACCATTTCATAATAGCGCCGCACACAGCACGGGGAGTGAAAAGCAAGGCAGGGAAAAAGCCAAAGCAAATGCACTTTCAGATGCCCCCCAATGCAAAACTGGAGCAAGTGCCGTCGACACATTGCAATTAAGTCAGAAAGACACACAGTCCGGAGGCCCAGGCCGGAGGAAAATAAATATTTGCTCCAATCAAGCCCCGGGATACCCTTCCGAGAGTGTCATAATAATGTTTGCTTCGATGCTTGCACTGCCATCTAGTTTATTTTAAAGAGAAGCTGTCTTGATTGTCACATAAGTCTAAAAATGAACCGGATTTTGGACAGTTTATGGCTTACGCTTTTGGGTATGGCTTGGAAACTGGTCATCAAAATGTATATTTGGAATAAGTTTATGGAAAAAAGTTAATTCTGAATGATATTTCCTTTCCACAATATGCCAAAGTTAAGCCGAGAAACCAAGAGCTTTAAAACGAAGAAGTCTACCAGTGACGAAGGCACTTCTTTTTTATGGAAACTGGTCATAAAAGTGTATATTTGAAACATAGGAGAGTTCAACTAAATGATATTGTCTTTTAAAAGTTAATCCAAAGAATATAAAACACTCTCTTAACACAGATCTTCTCAACGTAGAAGAAAACCAGTGACGAAGGCACTCTTTTGTGCGGAAAATGGTCATAAAATTGTATATTTGGATTAAGTTTATTAAAAAATGTTAGTTCTGATAGAGAATTCTGTTCCACAATATGCCAAGGAATAAAAAACACAAAGAGCTTCTTAACGAAGAAGACTTCCAGTGACGAAGGCACTTGTTTGTATGGAAACAGGTCATAAAAAAAAATATATATATTTGGAGAACTTTTATAAAAAGAGTTCAATTGTGTGATATTTTATTTCCACAGTTATAATAAACAATATGCCATAGTTAAGCCAAAAAATAGAAAACAAAGAGCTTCTCAAAAAAGCTATAAACCAGTGACGAAAGGAACTCTTTCATACAAAATGTATTTCTATTTGTGATCAAACTACTATTGACAAGTTTCGCAACAAAGTGCTAATACCTTCCGAAAACAGAGAACAAGCTTAAGAGAACAAATAAAATTAAGACCCGCGGGGGAAAAAAAGCGAAAGAAAATACTGGCAACCTTCAAGAGCAAAAAAGAAAAAAATTGAAAAGGCGTCGTGCAAAGTGCAATTATTTTATGCAAAGGGGGGCTGTGGGGGGGAACTCTGGGGTGGGGCTGGAAAAGTGGGTGGGAAAGTTCACGCTCACTTTCTATTCAAGGCACGCGATTTTTGCACAGAAAGAAAACAACAAAGGCATTAATATTTGTGCACTTGGTCACACTTTTAATTTTTATAGACTTGTAATTAATCGTAAAATATATCGATAAGAGTTAAATGATTATTATTTTATTAGAAATGGGTAGGTTTTTGGTTAAAGTTGGTAAGTATAATAGAGGTTTTAATATTTGTTTCAAATTTGAGTTCTATAATCAATAGAATATCTCTCCAAAAAGTGATAGGTTATCGGAATATATATCGATAAAAGGTTTAATGCTTATTAAAATATTTTTAAAATAAAAGCTTAACTTCGTTGCATAGTGGGAGTGTCAAATAGTATTCATTATTCAAAGTAATGCCCTTCAATCGATATGAGATCCCCGATACAGTCGCCTTTGAAAACTCGTTCCCCACCGAGTTCGCGCAAATTCAAAATTCTGATTTATACCAAACTAGTACACTGGACTCCCCAAATTGAAAAGGAACTCCCTCTCTTTTGTTACCAAGCTTTTGTTCTTTTTTACATAAACATACATAGAGACGAAGTCCGCCGCCGCAGCAGCCAACGAAAGCCATGTCCAAGCCGAACTCTGGTAGGCCACTGGTCCGCAGGGTCAAGTTCCTGCTCGACAAGGAGGCGGCGGACGAGCTGAAGCAGAAGACCCGGGCGGAGAAGGCCCGGGCGGAGAAGCTTCGCAATGAGGAGATGCTCTGCGCCGGCGGCGATGCCGATCCGCGAAACATGAGGAACCGACGGAAGCCGCGGAGGCGCAACCGCCACGAGGAGCAGACGGCCGATCAGCCAGTTCAGCATTACGATCAGCAGCACGCCCAGCTTCTGGATCAGGATCCGGACCACCAAACGCTGTACAAAATCTTCCAGAAGCTGGAGATGGCCGACCAGATAGCGCTCCACCGCCTGGCGCGGCTCCTGCCGGATGTCTGCTCGGCCCACTGGCGTAGCACCTCCCGGAAGCTGGACTTTCGCGTCCTCGCCGAGGAGCTGCCGGAGCAGAACCAGAGGAACTACCTGTTGGCCCAAATGGCCGAGCACTACCGATACGTCTACTTCGTGGCCCATCGCCTGCAGGAGAACCTCAACGCCCTGGAGAGTGCGGGCGTCAAGTCCCTGAACTCGGTGCAGAGGGTGGAGCTGTTGCTCCTCGAGGGGGAGGAGACGCTGCCGCTGGAGCGGTTGCAGGAGACACCGCTCACGGCCGACACCGAGGCTGGCGGAGATGCGAAGCCCAAATGTATGGCCCAGTGGCCCCTCCACGCCCTGCCCAAGCTGATGAGGAACGTGAAGCGCATGAAGGCCCAGTGCGACGTTCAAGTGCACTTCGTCGAGCACTTTGCCCAGCTGGAGATGCTCATCCTCTCCGGCTCCATATCCCAGACGGCCCTCACCGGCATCTTCGAACGCTGCCAGAAGCTGGAGCGTCTCTTCCTCAAGTTCAATGACGGCAACTACGACCAGAACCTCAGCCTGAAGTCCATCCGGAAGAGCTCGAGGCTGAGGGATCTCTCCGTGCCCGTGCCGCTCTTCAACCGCCAGAAGGAGCTGGTGATGGAGCTGCGGCAGCTCCACCTCCTCGAGCTGACGCACTGCGAGAAGGACGTGCCGCTCACCATCGAGTGCATGAGGTTCGTGCTCAACCAGAAGGCGGACACCATCGAGCAGGTCCAGCTGGACTGCAAGTGCTTCGCCAAGAAGCACATCAACTGGATGCAGGACGTGGGCCTGGAGCGGTGCAGTCGGCTGCGCGGCCTCGTCCTCGTGAACTGCATCTTTGGCAACCGCGAGATCAGCCAACTGACCCTGCCCTGTGTCCAGAAGTACATCGCCCTCATCGGCTGCAAGGACATCAAGGAGTACCAGGTGCTGGACATGGTCCGGCGGTGTTCCGGTCTCAGCGAGCTCTACCTGATCGACTGCCCCCAGCTGACGTGGAAGATGCTCCAGGGACTCTATCGCATCCGCAGGGGCGAGAACATCTCCTATCCCCTCACTGTAGTGCTGGGACAGTGTCCTACCCTCCGCACGGACTACCAGTCCATGGTGGGTTTACCTCCGACCCTTGATCCAATTTTTTTTCTAAGGTCTAAATTCTAATCCTTTTCTAGTACTCGAACTACTGGTGCTTCAAGCTGGCCTACCTCAAGATAGAGCGGATCCAGGGCGAGAGCCGGCCCATCGAGGACATCCAGATATTTTTCTACCAGAACACGCAACCGGACAAGAATCTCATGCCGGCGCTGAAGAAGGGCTCCACACAGAATTAGTCCTTTGACCATAGACCCTTAGACCCTAGACCCTTAGACCCTAGACCCTTAGACCTTAGCAGGAGTATCCTTTTGTTGGATAGACTGTGTCGATAGGATAGCTTGAGTTACTAAATATATATTGTTTAAATTTCGTAGACTTCCGTAACTGTGATTGTGTGTTTAGGAAAGATATGGGGGAGGTGGAGAGACCCTCTAAACGATCCCAACAATGGCTGGTAATTGTTGCTTGCGACACAGTCCCTGCCATTTTCCAGCATTTTGTATTTAAATATCTCTTCTATTTGTATTTTTTCCCCTTTCTCTGATGAGAGATTTCTTTGTCTTTTTTTTTTTACTTTTTTTTCACTTATCTAACAAATATGTTAGCTCAGGGGCCCCGCACATTTTTTGGCATGCAAATCCGAAACTAAATCGAAAGTGAACCGCCATCGCTGAGAACAAAGTGAAATTTTCAAAGGCCTACTACTACATGCCACACCACACCATAGTGCCACAGAAATCGGGGTCACCAAAGCAAACAAAACAATTGCCAACGAGTCCCATGTGCATTTCCAATTAAAACCTGAATGGACTGAGGAAGTCTAAACTAACTCATGTCTCTGGCTAAAAGATTAAACATATATATCTTATAGATTTAGTAATAAATGTTATTTCTTAGATAACTCCACTCTACTTTCCTTGATTATCGATTCGCCGCACTGTCTCCGGTAATTTATGAAATGCGATAATGCACCAGAGTCCAAATTGATTTTTTGTTCACTTTCGATTAGATAACCCACTTGAGAGTTTGTGACTTTCGAGGTGAGTCATGATATTAAATGAAAAAAATACTTGTACAGGTTCTTAAAGACCTTAAAGACTCTCAAGTCAAAAAGAGCCTTTTGTTAAAAAAATCACAATTGGCAGCCTGACTATTTGATTTTGTTACTCCATTCCATTTATTATTTATTTTCTTTCCGCCCTGATTTTACTTTCATTGATTGAAAAGTGAAATTTATCACAAATTTGCTTTTCTTTTCAGTCTTATGGGCTATTATATCTTTAAAATTAATTAGATTTAATGGTTTTTTATTTATATTGTTGGTACTGGGACTGGGTATGCTTCCTTTTTCGTATTTATTTCACAAATTCTGGAGGTCTTGGGAGATATTATTATATAAACTCTTTTTTTTGTTGATTGACAAGCTCAAGAAATCTCTAATAATATATAGTTTTTATGGGATATAGCTATCAATAATCTATAAATAAAGAAAATTAACTCCTTTTTTTTAAGTAAAGTTTGGGAGTCTTTAGCTTCGAGATATATTTTTTCATATTTCTTTGACAAACTCAAGAGATCTCGAGAGGTATTATTATATTAAGTTATTATTATAGTTTCTTTAAATAATAAGAGTATTCTAGTTATTAATTGGATTATCATATGATCTCTGATTCTATAATATTATTAGACTTTGCTTTATAGAAATTCATTATTTGAAGTACAAATTTAGTGATAAAGTCTGTTTATATTTTAATTTGTGGATATAATAATATAAAGATATTTAATAATTCATTTTTTTCAAAGTGTCAAGTTTAAGGTTTCGGGAGGTAGGCTTTGACTTCTCAGAGTATTCTTTAAATATATATATTCTATAGTCTAATATAATATGATATGACATTATTAGTTTTCAATTTATAAAAATAAGCCCTCATTTTTTTATAGATATTCCATATTTCTTTGACAAATTCCATATATTTTAATCATTTATCACTAAATGTGATAAATCATAGTACATATTTAGTGATAAAGGTCAGTAGTCATTTGGATTTATAGATGTTATTATAGAATATTAGAGGATCTATAAAGAAATTAAACTTTTTTTTTTAAAAAGTAAAGTTTAAGGCTTCGGGAGGTAGGGCTTTAGCTTTTAACAGAAATTTAAATATTATGATTATGATTAAATATTATAATATTATATATTATTAGCCTTTGTTTTATAGATATTATAATCTTGATAGATCTTGATCTACAGAATCTATAAATAAAGAAAAGAAACTCTTTTTTTAAAGTAAAGGAAGGTGGTTTTGGCTTTTCACAGAAATCTTAATATTATAATATAATATTATTAGTCTTCGTTTTATAGATATTCCATATTTCTTTGACAAATCTTGAGATCTTGATAGGTATTATATTTTAATAGGTATTTTTTTTTAAGTAAAGGAAGGCTTTGTCTTCTCACAGAAATCTAAATATTATAAAATAATATTATTAGTCTTCGTTTCAGTATATCAGTATATATAGTATCAGTATAGTATCAGTATAGTTCAGTATATATATATATAGTATATATCATAGTATATATGAAGTACATATTTATAGATATAGATATTAATATATAGATATTATAGGATCTATAAAGAAAATGAACTCAATAATTTCAAAAAAGTAAAGTTTAAGGTTTCGAGAGGTGGGCTGTGGGTTTTCCCAGTAATCTAAATATTATTATTATAGACTTCCTTTTATAGATATAAACTCTATATCTTGATATTACATGAAGGTTTTAGATGATTTATAATTAAAGAAAATGTATGACTTTTTTCAAGAAAAGTTTGCAAAGCTTTTTGTTTCTCACATTATTCCAAATTATTGGAATATAATATTATGTTTCTTCTTTTTATAGATATATTTTTAGGGATCTTGATAGATATTATGATCTTGATAGGTATTATATTATGATAGGTACTTTTTTTAAGTAAAAGCCTTCCTTCTTTTACTTCTCACAGTATTCTAAATATTATAAAATAATATTATTAGTCTTCGTTTTACAAATATAAGCCCTATTTTTGTTTAAAGATATTTCATATTTTTTTGACAAAGTGCAAATATTATATATATTTTAATCATAGAATATATGAAGTATATATTTATAGATATAGATTTTATTATATAGATATTATAGGATCTATAAAGAAAAGAACTCAGTAATTTCAAAAAAGTAAAGGGAAGAAGGCTGTGGCTTTTCATAGTAATATTAATATTATTATTAAATATTATTATTAGTCTTCCTTTTATAGATTTAAACTCTATATCTTGATAGATATCTTGATATTACATGAAGGTTTTAAAGGATTTATAATTAAAGAAAATGTATGACTTTTTTAAAGAAAAGTTTGCAAAGCTTTTTGTTTCTCACAAAATTCCAAATTATAATATTTTTGTAGGGATCTTGATAGATATTATGTTTAGGAGGCTTCTCAGTGTATTCTAAATACTATAATATTCCCCTGGTTTCATAGATATTTAATAATTTATATAATAATATTTAAAAAAAAAAAAAAGAAAAGAAACCCTTCATTCAAATGAAGTTTTTCTTAAATACATAAATCAAATCCTTTTGGTTGTAGTGGAGCTTTGGGATTTTCTCGGTGATTTCACATTTCCAATTTGTGGTGAAACTCAAGTGATTAGTTGCTACAGGATGTGTAAGGTGAGGCCTCCGGGTATCCTGGATTACAAAAATTGGGCAAACGTGCGTTCCAAAGTGATGATTGTTTCCTCGTCGACTCGAGTGCTATCGATAGACTCGCTGTTCCCTGCTATATACTCCCATGCTATATATATATAGGAATATATGCATTAGAGCTGATCCAAAAACCACTTCCGTCAGAGCCAAAAGTCGGTGGCAGTTCCTCTCAGTGTAAATAATTCGTGGCGATACAAAAGAAAAAAAAAATAAAGGGAAAAAACTAGAACTTGCATTTCCGGATTTGAGTTTACGGATTGATTTAAGCGGATGGCGGACTTCAGGAGCGCGGGAACTCCGGAGGAGGCTGGCTGAAGTCCGGCAGGGTCGAGGCCTCGGGGCCCGGCGCCATCTGGTAGCCGGGCGGCGGACGCGTAAAGTCCGGCGGAATGGGAACGGCGCTTCCGGGATTCCCGAAATTCGGAGTCACGATCTGCGGCATGGGCAGTGAGCCGTAGGGATACAGCGTCTGGAGGAGGCCACCAACGCCTCCAGTCCCTCCTCCGTCCAATCCTCCGAAATCATCGAAGCCAGCCACTCGTATGCCGTCGAGGTCGTCCAAGCTGGCCGATCTGCCAGATCCCAGACTCTCCGCACTGGCCACTCCTCCCAGACCATTCACGCCGGCAGCTCGCCCGAAGGCTGAAGCTGAAGCTGCAGCTGCTCCTCCTAGTCCTAGTCCTAGTCCATTGATGTTTGGAACTCCTCCAAAGCCAGCAGCTCCACCAACAGCTCCTTGAAGACCTAACATATCCCCAGAAGCTCCTGAAAGATCTCCCAGGCCAGCTCCAGCTGCACCAAGTCCTGTTCCAACTCCACCACGTCCAGCTCCTGGTCCTCCTCCAGCCATGGTTGGCTCGCCAGTCTCCCCATTCGGGTCGTTGGAATCGGTATAGTCCTGGAATATCTGCATGGTGGCATTCGGCGCCGGGAACATCATCGGCACCTGGCCCATCCGGGTCATCTGGGCGTTCTCCTCGCGAATATCGTGGACGATGGGCAGCAGCGCGTCCAGGAGCGGAATCTCAGTCTGCAGCACGGCCGCCTGGAGGCGGTGTTGGTAGTGAGGAGTCAGCAGAAAGGATGGCGACAAGTTGGCACTAAAGACGGTGCAGTTGGGATCCGGATTGCCCGTCTTCTCCGTCAGCTGCAGGTCCATGAGGCTGTAGCTCTGGAATGCCATGTTCAGAGCACCGGGCTCCAGGGGCGGTGCCTCGAAGCAGCCCAGCGGCTCGATAGTGAGGGTCTGCGGCTTCCCACCCACTTTGTTCTCCGGAATCATAGTCACGGTGGTCTTCGGACCCAGATCCGCATCTCGCGGCTGGGCATCGGGATTGGCGAAGTGGTCCATGGCGCTGATCAGCGACGGCATGTTCGGCAGACATCCGGCCGTGGCGGTGGGCAGGACACCCTGCGGCAGGTTCAGCGTAGCCCGGGTGATGCCCGGCCGGGCGATAAAGTTGCAGTTCTTGTTGCCAGACTGGGGCAGGCACTCGACTCCGGTGTAGACCATTTCGACGGTGGCGCCGTCGCGGTGGACGCGGTTGCTCAGGACCCGCCAGTCGTTGGGGGCCTGGTACGAGTTGGGCGGAAAGTTCATATTTCCGGTGGCCTCCTGGAAGCGACTCTCCGCCTGGTAGGGCGTCTGGGTCTGCTGATGACCGCCTTGTCCCTGCGGCGGCACGTACTCCTGATTGGTTTGGAAGGCCGTGTTCCGGATTGGCACATTCATGGGCACCGGAGGGGGGCGAGTCGGACGTTGCTGCGGCACAGACGGCTGCTGCTGTTGCTGCAGAGGCGGTGGTGGCTGCTGCTGCAGAGGCGGTGGTGGCTGCTGCTGCGGCTGTGGCTGCAATTGTGGTTGCTGCTGATAGCCCTGCCCGAGTCCCAGTCCCAGTCCCTGCCCCGGGAGCTGCTGCACATACTGCGGTTGCTGCAGCATCGCCTGTTGCACATTTGGCTTCTGCAACGTCGGCTGCTGCAGATTCAGTTGCTGCAGCGAGGGCTGCTGGAGATTTAGTTGCTGCAGCGACGGCGATTGAAGATTTAGTTGCTGCAGAGAGGGCTGCTGGAGACTAAGCTGCTGCATCGACGCCTGTAGCATCGGCAGCTGCTGCGGAATCTGCTGCAGCGACTGCTGCGGTTGCAAGAGATGCGGCGGCCTGTCCGGCGGAAAGTGCTGCAGCTGCGGTGGACAATACTGATGCTGATGCAAATGATGCTGCTGCTGGCGCAGTTGTTGTTGCTGCTGCTGTTGCAACTGTTGCGGCAAGTTCTGCTGATAGTTTTGATGCTGCTGTTGCTGGTGATGGTTCTTGGGGAAGAAATGCGGCTGCGGCGGAACATTTGGACGCTGCTGCTGCTGCTGAATCGGTTTCTGAAGCTGCAACAAGCCCGGCTTGTTCACAAAGTGCTGCTGCTGCTGCTGTTGCTGTTGCTGTTGCTGCTGCTGTGGATTGTGCATCTTCTGGTGCTGATGCTGTTGCTGGTTGTGCATCTTCGGGTGTTGATTTTGATGCTGCTGCTGATTGTGCCCTTTGTGGTGGTACTGCTGCTGCGGATTGTGCATCTTCTGGTTCTGATTCTGCTGCTGCTGCAAGTGGGACGGACGCTGCAACAACTGCGGCTGCTTCGGGTTCTTGTTCTGGTTCTGGACATGCTGCTGGTGCTGCTGATTCGGATTCGAATGGTTCTTGTTCTGGTGCTGAGCCTTCTGCTGCTGGATGTGGTGCGGCTGCTGCGCCTGCTGGCCTTGCTTTGGATGCATTTGCTTCTGATGCTGCAACCAGGGACCGTGAGAATTATCAGTGTTGCCCCAAACACAACCAATAAGCGTAGGAACTAAGCGGTCTTCAAAGCTCTCTAATATTACTGTACATCTAAGCTAACCCTATTGGAAGGAAGGGAATAGGTCGACTGAGGGTCCTGCCATGACTCGAAAGCCTAGTTATGGAACTAAAAAGTTTAAGGCTACTGGGTTTAAGTTTCCTTAAAAACTTGGAACTCTTCATATAAGTGCTGGAAAGGAATATGAAAAGGACAACACGATAGTATTGCATCATCCCATGTCTCTCTCTATCTCACTAGTGGCTTTCTTGATGGCATTTTTAAGAAATTTTCATTTAAAAAAGTAAAAAATCATCAATTATTAAGGATAAATACTAAAAATAGTTAAAAATCTAGTAACTATAAGCGTTAAAAGGCGTCTGTTGCTTCTAAAAAGCAAAAAGAATAAAACTTTAAGAAGAATGCGCGCATGCGTCTTCAACCTAACCCTACTTTTGTATTATAGAGACGCTCTACACCAAGTTTCTGGCTTTAATATGAGTTTGTAAGAGTTATGTTGCTTCAAAAAGCAAAAAGAAACAAACTTTAAGAAGAATGCGCCCATGTGTCTTCAACCTAACCCTACTTTGGTATTTTTAGAGACGCTCTACACGAAGCTTCTGTCGCAAAAGTACAAGTTAGTAAGGGCCTTAATTGTAACCTCATTTTTCCAAGAAATACAACTTTTCTGAAGAAACTGTTCTTCCTAAATAGACTATAACTTTTAAGTAAAAAAATTCGTATTTACGTTTCCTGGCTGTGGATTATTTTGCTTCTTCGTGGGTCCCTCGGCCGGCGGAACATCGCTCTTGGGCTGCTGGACCTGGTTAGGATTTGGGTTCATGGCCTGACCTACGGATGATGCATTGCGGTCTTGTTGCAAATTAGCCGGCAACTGCAACTGCTGCTGTTGCTGCTGCTGCTTCTGCTGTTGCTGTAGCTTACGATCTGGTTGGAGAATGGTCTTTGGCTTCTCACCGCCCCCATTATGGGGGGTCTTTGGGAACTTATGATGGTTCGGCTTCATCGTTGACTGTGTAGTGCTGGGGAACTTACGGTTCGGCATTGCGCCATCAATTAGTCAAAATCGAGCAAAACGAAGAGAAGCACACAATTTTTTCACCTGAATTTTTAAACGAACAAAAAACGTGTCACGTGTTGCCCGACAGCCTCCTTACTTTTTAAGAATCACTGACAAAAGCTTAACGCCTGGGCTGCTTCGATTAACAATCGATAACTCGCAAAGGGATGAACCAAACTGTATAGTACCGCGTGGTTAGAGGTCAGATATCGATAATATCGTCAGTTATATAATTAAATTTTTATAATTACTCTTACAATGACTTAAAAACTATTCATTTTTAGGTTAAACTTAAGTTAGAGGACAAATCATTAAAAAAGCCTTGCTTATTCCGCTAATAACACCAATTAATGGCCAAAACATCTGGCCATTTTGTTCTAAATACATATATTTTTTACAATTTTTAAAATCATCGCTTAAATTAAATTGTTCAATGACTAGTTATGAACAGGTGGACATTATTGTTAACTTAATTATATTGTTTTTAGTGGCAGGCATGTGGAACAAGACTCATTGAGTTTATTTTCTGTGTATTATTTCCATTCAATCGACTTTGTTTCCCCATCATTAGTCCCCCCCGATCGGATCGCAATATTTCATATAGTTTTACGCAAGATGCAACAATGGGCGAATGCCAAGATGAGATTTCCATTTCCAAGAGGCCAAGAGAGTTGCGTTTTCGGTTTGCTCCGCTTTTTATTGTCTCTATTGTCTTGGCATCTTGGGCTTTGGAAGCTGCAATTGCAGTTAAAAAAAATAAAAAAAACGAACAAAAATACCTCCACAACCGGATATGCTGGAGGTGGTGGTGGTGGCAAAAATTTGAAAATTCATTCCCATTTTCTGCATATGATTTTCTGTTTTTGTTTGTTTTGTTAATCATATTTTTCACTTCCCCCTCTGAACTTACAGTTTTCTGTTGTGGTTCGCTTTCGAGTTTCCTTGATGCGTTTCCAATAATTATTTTCCGGTTTTTAGAATACAAAATACTGCAATGAAAGTTTACAAAAATCAGTTAGAAAGTTAGAGGTTTGATAAATAATCTTTTGAGATAAAAATATAAAGTTTCTTGAATTCAAAAATTTGGTTTTTGAAGGACGTGTTTGTCTCATTTGGATGCGCTCCAGTGCCGCTACACCTGGCTGATCTTTTGGCCCCTGATTATGTATATATCTTAAGATTTAGTTTCAGTTTCAGAGTTTCGTTTTGTTTTGACTTTTTTTTTTTTTTTTTCGTTTTTGGTTAATCAAGTCTGGGTGCCTTGGCACGGGTTAATTACAACCCGGCTGGGTGCGTTTTTTAAGCCATTACTTTTGTGTGATTATTTTAAATTTTTTGCCATAAAGCCAACAGCGGCTCTTATGCAAGCCGACGCGAGCCAATTAATTGTAATTTGCTTCGGGGCGATAAGAACGTGCTCGAGTGTAACGAGAAATTCTCTGGGCTCGGTTCAGAAGCCAAGTCATCTGAGCTCTACCATAAAAAACAGCAGCCGGCAAACAATTAAAGCCATTTTAATAATTTCCGAGAGTTTTCAATTTTGTCATTTTTTTCCCTCAAGTTTTGAATTTAAAGTGTGGCGGCACTCTTTTAAGTTTCAGGATTTACGATACTTTTTATCGTAAAAAGTTATCGAAATTTGAATGACCACGAGTCCTAGGGATGCACCAATTCCATACTTCGATAAGCTTAACTCTCACTTAACTTTTTAAATATTATCTGTAGAGTTATAGTCCTTTTGTTTTAATATTTAAGTTATTTACTTTGTTCTTAGTTGTTTTCAGAACAAGAAAGTGACAAATCTTTCCTTTTAAGACTGAATTGCTTTGAAATTCTGTGTTTGTTATCGACTGTTATCGAAATTTAAAAAATTCGAGTACCTAGAGATGTGCCATTGAAAAGATGTTCAAGTTTGAAGTATTTACTTTTAAAATGTAGGAGTACTAGTTCCTCCAATTTCAAGTTCATGATTATTTACTTTTTTTTGAAAATAATTTAAGAACAAAAAGTGATTAACATTTCTTCTTAAAACTGTTTTACTTTGAAATTCTAGATATATTATCGACTGTTATCGAAATATTAAGAACCACGAGTCCTAGAGATGTGCCATTTGAAAGCTTGTTCAGGTTTAAAGTATTTTTAGTATTTTACGTTAAGTATAAACTTTTTTCTGAAAATAATTTAAGAACAAAAAGTGATTAACATTTCTTCTTAAAACTGTTTTACTTTGAAATTCTAGATATATTATCGACTGTTATCGAAATATTAAGAACCATGAGTCCTAGAGATGTGCCATTTGAAAGCTTGTTCAGGTTTAAAGTATTTTTAGTATTTTACGTTAAGTACAAACTGTTAAAGTCTTATTCTTATTTATTCTTATTTATGTTCTTATTTATTTCCAGAACGAGAAAGTGACAAACCCATTTATTGCGGGTGCTTCGAAATTCCAGGTAAGTTTCAGTTTCTTTCGCCTTCGCTTTCATATTACCAATAGACCGACGTGTCTGGCATGGCCAAAGTGGTCGAGGAAAACCCAGAAACCAAGAAAACAAAACAAAAACATTCTATTGGGGTCACTAGAATCGGTCGCCGGTAGAATTTGTATTTGTTGTGGGCTTTGTTTTGGGTTGTGGGTGCGACGATTATACGCTGACGCCGATTCCCGCCGGCTGATAAGTCCGTGGAATTGATTAGCTGACCCATAACTGGGATTACAAAAAAAAAAAAAAAATAATAATAATGTTTTGAACAGTTTCGAGGGCGGGAAGCCAATCAAAAGTTGTGACATTTGACCCGGTTCAATAATGCATCAGATGAACCAGTTTCATAACTAAATAATTCAATAATTGCTAATCGAGGTCATAGAACAATGTTTTTGGCCAAATAATGAAATGGTAATTGTGGTTCTTGTATCTTGTATAAAAATAAAACGTCAAAACCAAGTCCAACCTTTTCAAATGTCCAACTAATGAACTTCGTTTTGCCAAATCAATCGATTAATTTGACAAATGAAGCCATTAGCTTTTCGTCATGTTTTTCTTTTGCCTTTTTGACTTCCTCACCAGCCGGCCTTTCCCCTTTTTATTTTTGTATCTTTTATTTTGTCATATTTTTAATGTGAAGTATTTTAAATCACAAATAAAACAGCTTACAAAGCTTGAATACTCTTTAAGGTCTATATTATTGTGTAAATGGGGTAATATTACTCTATATCTTAGACCGATTCTAACCGATTCTTGAATGAACTTCCTTAAAATATTCGTGGATAAATTCTAAATTAATTTGCATAAAAATCTAGAGACTACATTTTCTATACATTTTTTTTTTTAATTTTTCTGGGGAGAACCTTTGAAAAATACCAGGTAAGTCATGGCAGGGAAAATGCATATGTCCCCTAGCGAAGGTCATATCTGGGTCAATATCCATCGGATTCTTAAGCAGAATACCTGAAAAGTTTTGCAGATCGATTTTCCACCAATCTGCTTAAAAATCTATAAAATAAATGTTTAATCCATTTTTTATGATTTTTTTGGAGAGACTCCTTTGGGAAAAGCATGGGAGTTACAATATGATCCCTAGAAAAGGCCATATCTTGTATCCAAATATGTATCTGATTCTTTAACAAAATACCTTAAAAGACTTGTGGATTGATTCTCCATCAATCTTCATCAAAATATGGAGATAATTGTATTTCGATTCACTTTTTATGAATTTGTGGAGAGAAACCCTCTGAAAATCTCATACTAACATATGTCTCAAAGGGAGGCCTATATCCCTGCTAAAATCTAACTATATCTAATAGTTAATATCTAATTATAATACCCCCTTAAAGGGTATAGATGCCGAAAATCTTAATAGCTGAGTGGCCATCCAAAGACAACGATGTCTTGGCGTTCGTTGAACTTTGCATTTGAATTTGCAAACCGCCGGCACGCCACATCCCAGCCATCATTTAATAATGAAATGGCTGATTCCGATGCTTCGCATATGAGTCTTGAGGAAGGGGCCAAGTTAAGCTAACTATGTGCAAATGATCGGTTATGGAAAAAAAAAGAGAGAAAAAAAACAGCTCAGAAAACGAAAACAGAAAATGAGTGAAGCGAAAATGTATTTGCCAAATTTTTAATAACCATAATTAAGTGCTTAAGGCCAGGCAGGAAATTGCATAATTGCGTTGACTACCACAGGTGATGTCTGCATTGTTTGTTCCCCCCTCAGCTACCTGTCCCCCCGCCCCCTACCTAATTATGCAAATGCCGCCCTGTTCTACTCGCTCATATATCACGTATGTCCCAAAGTCGCAAAAAAAAAAAAACGAATCAGAACGTAAAAAGACACTTTGACGTCAGCAGGCAGTCGTGGGCCAGGTGGGGGGGGGGGGGGGAGGTGAGGGAGGGCTGTGGTGCCCAACCTTCTTTCCACATTTTGATTAAATCCCCTTTTTGAAATCAACAAATATCCACGAAATCGAAAAAAGAGCACGTTTCCGCAAAATGCAACTCCCAAAAATGCATAATATTTTCAGATTATTTTTGGGATTATTATTTTCAAGCTGATAAACAGGGATTTTGTATTCAATTATGAAAGTATTTCGGGCAGTGTAGGGTTCTCTTCGCAGCGGGAAAAACTTTCATATTGGTTAATGACTCTCGGGGCGAGGTCTTGGCATTGAAATTTGATTATTGATGATTGCACGCGAGCTCCCAAGTGGAGGGATGTATGTAGTTCCAAACGAAACCGAAAACTTTGGAGTCTAAGAGCCAGAAAACTGAAAAAGTAAACCGAAAACATTGCATCTTCCATTCAAAAGTGGGAAAACCTTTCCATTTGCTACCGTTTTTCAGACAATGGGGCTGCCCCCCCCTTGGGCAGGCCCACTTTTACTTTCGGCTAATTGCATTACTTGGCCAGCAGGCGGCGCTACTTTCAAAAAAAAAAGTAATATTATTAACAATATAAAAAATAATATATATATCTGTTAAAAAGCAATTTCCTTTTGTGCAAAAACTACATTTTATTGGATGCCATTGAGACGTCGGCAAATTGATTCGACGGGGTGACATAATGGATCCTACTTCCCCCCCAATTAATTACCATTATCACTAATTGTGATTAATCAGTTTGCCATCTCATGTCCATCATGCAAGCATAATGCGTTACATGATTTTGAATATGGATAATTGGTAGCCAGCGAGAGAGAGGAGGAGGCCCCATCATTATTGGATGGGTTAGTACCACCTCAGTTCCTGTTTTGCCAATTTCCTATCCGGATGTACGGGGGGAATGACTGGCAGTGCAACTGGCAGACTGTCAAATGTAATGATACCCGGTACTCCTGATAGACTTTTTAAGTCCAAATGACACACACTTTGATGACACATTTTGCTGACTAGCCGCTTCCCTTAAAAGTAATTAAAATTAAGTTACAAAAACCCATTTCTAAGAGTGACTAACTGGCTAATATTCCATATTCTTGAAAGGATTTCAAGGTCTTGCTTCAAAAAACAAAAAAAAACGAGCACTGAGAACTTCAAAGGAAAATGTGAGCGGAAAAGCGGAAAATACATTTTCTCAGCGACCCGGAGGGGGGAAATGAGAAATGCTTAGATATTTAGCAAAAGAAAAGTCGCTGGAGCGACAATTCCCGTTCCGCTGTTGGTTTTAATTTCTAAATGAAGGAAGGGCATGAGGTGCCATAATACATATATGAGATTTGAGCATTTTATATAACTTTTTGTAGGCATTTTGCTTTTCTTTTTCTGGCTTAGATTTAGTGGTTTTTCGGCCAAATGTATGACTTAATAGAAATAGTAGTCAACCTTAGACTTTACTCAACATTTCCATTAAAATGAATCATCTTAAGACATAGAGAGTTCTATAGATTCATAGATTCTAATAGTTTCATATAGATTCATAGATTTTATAGTTTATAGATTCTATAATATATCAATTTCAAAGACTTTTCATTAGAAATTATAATTCTTTACACAGAGATCTTAGATAGAATAGATAGATATTAATCTATTCTATCGAAATCGAGCAGACATGTTATTTTGCCTTTATTTTTCTGGCTTAGATCTGGGGTTTTTTCAAGCCAAAGGTATGATTTAATAGAAATAGTAGTCAGCCTTACAGTTCACTCGACATTTCCATTAAAATAATATTAATAATTTTAATTAATAAATAAACATCTCAAGACATAGGTTCTAAAATATATTAATTCTATCCACAGATTCATCCAGGTTCTCACACTCTACTCATTTCTTATAGAGACTTTCCATAAGAAATTGAAAACCTTTACACAGAGATCTTTTATATCTATCTATTCTATCGATAATTAATCGATCATAAATATGATTTTGTTTTTATATTCCTGACTAAGATCCAGAGTTTTTTTGAGTAAAATATATGACTTAATAGAAATAATAACTAGATAGTGCCCTCTACAGACATCTTTTGACATAGAGCTTTAAAATATATCGTTTCTATTAGTAACTAATCGATTTTTCTCATACTCCACTCATTAGCAGAGTCTTTCTATTGGATATTGAAAATATTCATTAGACGAAGATCTTAAAATCTATCGATAGTTCATCAATTATAGTTAGTTAAGCAGACTCTACTCATTAGAAATGAAAATCTTAAGACAGATAGCTCTTAAACCCATCGATAGTTATTGTCATTAGTCATTGAGACAGAAGTGTAAAATATTGTTTAGACAAGGAGGTTTAAAATCTATCGATAGTTAATCAATTGTTCCCATACTCTACTCATTAGAAATGAATGTCATGAGATAGGTAGCTCTAACGATTCTATCGATAGTTATTGATTTTTTGCATACGCTACTCATTAGTCATTGAAACAGAGATTAAAAATCTTCTTTAGATAGAGATCTTCTAGAGAGCTCTAAGAACTATCGATAGTTACATCGATTGGTCTTCTCAAAACAAGAGACTTTCCATTGGAAGTAAAATGAACTTTAGAAAAGTAACTTTAAAATCGATCGATTCTATCGATAGTTACATCGATTGCTCTCAAACTCTAGAGAGACAAAATCATCTCGACATAGAGAGCTTTAAAAAGTATCGATTCTATCGATAGCTTATCGATTGCTCTTTCAGCCTGTCTAAAAGTAAAAAAAATCTCTTATGCAAAGAGAGCTCCCTCCCTCTCAAAATGGACTGCGTTTTCCGCATTCAATTCGCAGTCGCAGAAATTGGGGGAAAGGTAGGCCTGGATAGGGGACCTCGGTGGGGCACATCCGCCGGCCAACGGGTCGTATGAGTAACGTCAATTGAATTGACAGTTTAACAACAAATTACACAACAGCCCGAGGGGGGCTGCCCAGGGGCTGCCAGACAATGGCCTGGGGGGGACCTCATTAAATGCCGTTGAGGAGAATGTATGTGAGCTAATTATTTCTAGCTGCACGGCAAACAATTCAGATCAACACAAAGTGGGCCACAAAGAACGATATAAATATTTAACAGCTTAGCTAATCGTTTGAACTCATACTGATACTCATACTTCCAACCATAATCCACTCGAAGGGCTATTAGAGGGGCATTTGTTTCAGTGCATGTCCGGGCTATTGTTGCAGTTTTGTGGCCCCCGGCTGTTGTGTAATCCAAAGCGATGGCCCACTGTAGAGTGACCCGGAATGCGACGGCGGTGACATCACAGCCGAGTGGAACAATAATGATGGCACCACAACACCAGCCACCCACTTGCGCTTCGATCCAATCGGTTAAATAAATTAAAGCCCGATTTGCATAAATTTGTAATCGAATCGGGTTGAGGTGACAAAGCGTGTAATTTATGCCACAATTCCTCTCATATCTCAGTTATTTTTTTTTTTGTTGGTGAAGACACCTTCTATTGTCAAACAAAACATAAATAATAATAATAATAATAAAAGACAATGAAATTGTTTAACTGCAACAGCAACGGCATTTGCATCTTCGGCTCGAGTCTCCCAAGGCGGTTTCCATCTTTTTCCCATAATGATTTTTGCAAATTGTTGCATTTTTCTTCATTTTTTTTTTTTGGAATCTCTCATCCGGTCGCGTCATTATTCAAAAGTCATTCTGGGGACTCTGCCAATGACATTGTATTCCCACAGCCGAAAAGAAAAGGGCCAGAAGTGATTTTTGGTAGAAAGGGGGTCTCTAGGGAAGCACTACCTATAGATGTTTCTCATAAAAGTTGTGCTCTAATGTTATTATTAATATTATCCATAATTTCGCATTCGATTTGGGTCAGTGGGTGAAAAAGAGGGACCTTGGCCCGATCCTAGAGACACTTGGCCAACTCAGTACTCGGGGAAGGTCAAAAGGCCCACGATCTTGACGGAGATGCCAAGTTCAAAGTCAAGACAATAACAATAATAATGATAACAAAGCCAACAAGGAAGTGTGAAGTTATAGCCAAACAATCGAAAAGCCGCTGTAAGACAAACACAAGAGGGCACACACCAGCTGTCTCGAAGAGTTACTTGAAATTGGAGACTCCATGACTCCGAGACTCCAAGACTCCGAACTGGAAACTCGAGACTTGAATTATTCGAGATGGAGGCTTCCATCCTCGCCGCCGGCGAATAAATCACTTGCCCCATTGATCACTCAATGTGGTCATCCATCTTTTATGATCACTGATAGGCGATCGCCCTCCCAGCCTCTCCTGGCATTGGCCTAAATATGGCATTATGGCCAAAACCGAAATAGACTTAATAGTCATTAGAATTGAAATTGAATAAAAAAAAAGTGACACAACCAGATTTGATGATTCCAGTTACAGACTGAGCCAGAGGCCTGGCTTTGAATATTTATTTATAATTATTTCGAAAAAAAACAAACATTTGAGGAAGTAGCACGCTTCTCCCCCTCTTCTCACTCTCTCTGGGCCATATAAGTGAATGCCCCCGCTCGTGGTGGCCCCCCTTTTTCCACTTCGATCCGCTCTTCCGAGAGATCCCCCACCTTTCCAGATGTACAAGTCACAACAAACATGCTATTAAGACATTGGGCTCCAAGGAGGCTCGACTAGAGGATACCCTTTAAGAGTCTATTTCTTAGGGTTTTCAAAAAATAGTTTTTCAACTCTCTTTTTTTGAGTTTTAAATCTTGTACCAAAAGAAAATATGTTTGAGGATATTATGGTTTCTGATTTAAAGAGTTTCGAAAGTTTATTTTTGAAATTTGAAAAACATAAAAGTATTTAAAAGTATTAGGGACTTTTAAACAAAGTTTTTGAACATCTTGGTGTTGTTTTCCTTCTAAATATTCAAATATAAATCAAAATAGAGCCAGAATACTGAGTATTTTAGAATTATATTGTAAGAAAACTTGAATTTTGAATTAAAACTTCAATTAACTTTAAAATATAACTTTAATTAAATTTTAAAATCAAAAAAGTTTAGAATAAAAACCAGACCTTAAGACCTTAAAAGTAATCCTTAAAAAACTCTCATGTCCTGAAACTAGTACGAAGGAGGACTTTTATATCTCGAAACCTTTCAAACCCATCCATAAAACAGATATCCCCTTTGAGTGTTCACCTTTAGAGGGTATTTCAGTAGCCGCAGCTGATTCAGAGTCTGTTGATTCTACTTACTTAACGTGTGGCCTCTATGCCCGGCCAGTCATAAACTGGTTTAACGACTCGAAGTTCTACACAACGATACTGAAGTGAACTTATACACAGGGAGTGCTAGCCCGATAGCGTCAGGTAGGCACTACTATCCGGCGCAGAAAATATAACAAAAATGTTAATCAGCCAATTGAGGCTGCACTTGGACTTGACAGCAGCTGGCTGCACTTGATAAAAAATAATATAGAATATAGAATATATACTATAGCCTGTAGACAATGGTGGGGGAGTGATGAGTCAACCCGCTCCCTGGGGGCCTCTACCGATAAGATAAAGTATCCATTGATGATGAACAAAAAAGCAAAAAAAAAAAAAAAGAAAGAAAGAAAATGTAGAGGAAGCATCAGAATCAGTGCATGGCAGCTGGCAAAGTGTAAATGATTTAATATGCGACCAGTTAGTGGCTCAGCACACAACACCACCAATTGCCAATCCAGTTAAGAAAGGCATTAAACGAAAAGCAACAGTACGCTGCTCGCTAACTGTAAAGAAAAAAAATAATAATAATAATTGCAAAGCGGGCCAAATGGATAAAATCGTAGAGTCCATTGTGGGGAGTGGAGGCTCTTTGGGGTTAACTCACTTTATCGGAGATCACTTAGCACCAAAGTGCGGCCAACTACAGTGGACGGCGCTCCAAGTGGCTCTGAACAATTACCAACTCTTTAAACCAGAGCTGGTAGCCCTGGAGTATTACCAACTAGGAGATAATGGGAGTTGCTAGGCAGACACCTGCATTGTCTGGCTGGTTAGGGCCCTTACTTTATCAATACAATGTGCCATAAAGTCTGTCAATAAGGCTTAAGATATATATGGCATGATTAGTCATACAAAACAGGCAGTTCCAGTGGGAAAAAGAGGTCTCT
This sequence comes from Drosophila monieri, assembly GCA_035047585.1. Lineage (NCBI taxonomy): Eukaryota > Metazoa > Arthropoda > Insecta > Diptera > Drosophilidae > Drosophila > Drosophila monieri. The sequence continues at coordinate 2,384,067 of JAWNPJ010000061.1, read as the reverse complement.
AGTGGGGTTTCTGGAGTATATGATAGCCGGTACTCCTCCTGTCACTAAAATAATTTAAAAACTAATAGTTCTTCAAAGAGAATAGTTCTTCTATCTTCTATAGAGATCTATTACAATAATGTTTTAAAAACAGATAGTTCTTCTAAAAGTCTATAAGGAGCTACTATTCTTAAAATCTCTAAAGATAGAAGGCCAGGAGTCTTGAAATTCATAAAAGAAAACCATTTTCTTAAACTAACTAGTAAGCTAACTAGTATAGAACCTCAAAGATCTTCAAGCTGTGACTTCTGATCATTTTTCCAATCCAGGACTATAAGGACTATCTGTTCTCGAGGGTTTTATGAATAGGATGAGTCTTAAAATTCAAAAAAATTAAACACTTTTCTTAGACTAACTAAGTTCTAGTATAGAACCTGAAAGATCTTCAAGCTGTGACTGCATAGCATTTCAAGAACCTTAGTCTATAAGGACTAGATAGACTAGCTATTCTCAAGAGTTTTAAGAATAGGATGAGTCTTAAAATTCAAAAAAATAAAACCATTTTCTTAAACTAATTAGTAAACTAACTAGTATTGAACTTGAAACATCTTCAAGCTGTGACTTCCAATCAGTTTTTTTTAAATACTATATTTTGAATAGCATTTCCAATCCAGGACTATAAGGACTCATTCCCATTCATACTCAGACTCATTCTCAAGAGTTTTAAGAATAGGAGTCTTAGAATTTCAAAAAAATAAAACCTTTTTCTTAAACTAACTAGGTTCTAGTATAAAATATAAAACATCTACTAATAAGAGAAGTGTCTTCTAATAACTTTTTAAAAAATACTATTTAAAAAATTTCCTTTTTACCAGGGCCTACTGTAGTTATTACCAATTGGCAGCAGCGGCTTTTGGGCCTTCGGCCATGCTCGACTAACTAAGTGAGCCTAGTTAAGCGGTCTCTCACAATGATATTTTGGCCAGCTGCGAGTCTCTAAACAAAAGAACTCCCATTCATAGTCCTGCCCAAGAGATCCTTTACACACACACACATATACACACACGTGCGGCATAAAAAGGACCTGCAGTTTGTTGTTTGACTTTTGGTTTATTGATTTTTAGCCGAGAGACAGGTTCAGCAAGGAAAACACTGAAAACAGTGGAAACACACCCTTGTTGTGCTTGTATGCGTGCTGGTATGCCTCGGTATGGGTGTATGTGTGCGTGTGCGTGTGTGTGTGTATCCCTGGACAACAAAAACAAATACACGAAAGCCAGGAGCTAATTAAATAAAAGGCGGCTGCAATATTTTTCACCAGCCACCAGGATCTAAAGGATATCTGTTTTGTCAACTCACTTTTAAGGCCAATAACACTTTCTATTTTTTCGTTTTTGGTTTTTTTTTTTTTAAATGAGATATTAACGTATATATCTGTTTTTAATATTTTTTTTTGGTAAAGGCGGGCGTCTAAAACAACAACACTAGAGTGGCAACAGCACGCCAAAGACACTCACACACTCGAAAAAAAAATGGTTAAAACATAAAGCCGAGATACCGAGATACACCGCGAATCCGCCAAATCGCACCTTGTTTTCCGAGCTGCGCGAACGTTATGAGTCGTATGGAACCGTATACGTTATGGCCTCAACCACTGATACCTTTGAAAAAATGGCCGGGTGAATGGCAAAAATGGGGGACTGGGCGCCATTTATTTGAAATTTTTTCAACTGAAAGCCAATCAGAGAAAAAGCGTGGTTATTTAAGCATAAACGTTATTTGCTTATTATTTTTAAACTTGTTTGGGTTTGAAATGGATTTTTATTGTTTCAAAACTGTTTTAAAGTGATTTTCAAATATATTATTCATTTTTTGAAGGTAAGTATTTTAGAAATTGTTTTGTTTTACTTTGAAACTTACATTTTAATAGATTCTTAAGATATTTAACTATAAAATATAACATTTATATTATAAGGACAGTTTTTAATACCGATATCATTTTTAAAACTATAACTGTCTTAAACCTTATGTTTTTAAAACATTTTTCCAATAGACAATTTCTTAGTGTTTTTTAGCTTATTTAAAATAAATAAAAACACTTCAAACCATCTTAGACATTCTGGTTTTACTTAAAAATAAGGTAACAAACATTTTCTTGAAAATTATAACTTAAAAAATGCGTTAAATCAAAAAGACTACTCAAAAAAAGCCGGCAAAATAAAATATTCAATTAAAAAGTGAATATTTTAAGCTTATTAAACAAAGAAAAAGGGTAAACATTTCCTTATCGCTCAAACTAAAATAAAATTGATTCAAAAAAACATCTGTGAGCCTGGTTTCTGGTTTTACTTAAAAATAAGGTAACAAACATTTTCTTGAAAATAATAACTTTAAAAATGCGTTAAATCAAAAAGACTATTAAAAAAAAGCCGAAAAAATAAAATATTCACATAAAATGTAAATATTTTAAGCTTATTAAACAAAGAAAAAGGGTAAACATTTCCTTATCGCTCAAACTAAAATAAAATTGATTCAAAAAAACATCTGTGAGCCAAAATAAAACGAATAATTGTACAATAAAATGAAATTTTCTGTTTTCAAAAACGATTTTCATCATCGAACGAAAATACCAGACGGAAAAATACTGCGCAGTGGAGCAACGACTATCGATAGTTAGGCGGCCATCACTAGTGACGCGCTATCGCCAGTCAAACTGCCATCACTAGTGCTGGGCAAACAAATTCATTTCAAACAGAATTGCATTTTTCCTCTTGAAATAGTGCGAAAGAAAGTAGTGAAACATAGATGTGCTTGTATGAAGTGCGCCCAGCAGTCCTCTAAAAGGTAAGTTCTAGTGAAGTGCTCCCCAGGTTCCCTGGAAATGCTCGCAAATCAAAAATGGCCGAGGGTTCGCGTCACTTTTATGCGCCCTCCGATGTTTTTTTTTTTTTTTTTTTGTGTTTCGTGTTTTTTTTGCGTCTTTGGCTGCGCTGGTGTTGGTGAAATAGTTTTATTATTATTGCAACAACAACAACAGCCCGAAACTAGGACAGCGCGCCACAAGACTTGTTGTTGTGTGTGTCTTCTATAGAGTGTTGTGTCCTTTCTTGCAGCATCCTGAGATCCTAGATCGCCGCGATGTCCTCCTACTTTGGCGTCTACATTCCGCCCACGAAGGTCGGCTTCGAGGGCTCGGCGGCCCAGTGTGCTGGCTCCATAGCGGCGTTGAACATCAAGTCGGGACCATTAGTGGCAGCATCATCATCATCCCTTCCAGTCCCAGATCCGGTTGAGGCTGCCGGTGAGTCGGCTGCCGGGCCGGAGAATGCAGATTCCAATGCCGGAAAGTACGAGGATCCGGACTATCCACGTAAGTAGAAGCAGGACGGACGATGCATTGTTCCAGTTCCAGTTGTTTGCCGCTTGTTGCTGTTGGAATACCCAGCATTCCGGGGGTGTGCTCGACCTGTGGGGTGGTATGGCAGATTCCTACGCTTTGGACTTAGTTCCCTAGACTGGCAGTTGCTTAAAATATTTTTTAATTATTAATTTAATATTATTTTTTTGTTAATTCTTTCAAGATCTTCCAGTTTGACTCTTCAAAGTATGTTTAATTTTTCATAAAAAATATTCATAGTCGCTCTACAGGGTATCTAACACTTCCGCACCTCTAACCAAAGTAACTCTCCATATTCGGCTTGTTTTTGTGCATTTTTTTTGCCGTTATTCCCGGCATGACTAACTGTCCGTGAAGGTGTGCGAGTGCTTCTGGCAATCTGGAAGCTAGAATTGAGAAAAAAGCCAACAAGGAGCGGCTCTGTTCATGCGTTCATGAGATTCCAAACAATTGCCGATGGAAGCCTTAATTAGATGCCAACTTCCAGTCCCCTTCCTCCGCCCCTCAATGGATCACCTCACTCCCGAGACGACGTAATCCAATTAAATGCCATTTGGAAGGCGATAAAGGCGAGAGTTCATTCCACTTCTGCTTCCACTTCCACTTCCAGGCACAATGCCTCAATGGATGCATTACTAGGACCTTGACCTGTCATCGCTCTCTCTCAGGCTGGCTCCACAGTCGCGGCCAGGCCACTAGCAGTCCCCATCTCGCTTTTTTTTTCTTCAATTTTATTTATAATGCGAGCTGCCGATCAAGTGGCCCAAATAGCACACACTATGTCTGCCTCCCCAGATCCCAATATTTATACATCATGCCAGCAGTTAGTTGGTGTCTCTAGACTCTAGACCCAGTCCCAGTCCCAGTCCCTTGCCCTTAGCCCTTAGCCCAGTGGAAGTCAACAAAGAAAAGGAAACTGAAAGGAAAATGATAAGCAGGGCATAGCTGACTAGAAAAGTACACTCTCTAGAGCAAACTACCACCCCTTGGGGGGTCCATGCTTTACATATCATGATTGGCTTTTATCGCACCTTTGATTAGAGTTCCCCACCTCAAGGCCGCATGCCCTACATTCCGGCATGTCTCCCAACCAGACCAGAGGTCTGAAAGTATAAAAAAAATGTTTCACATATGGGGAGTTCCATAAAGAAACAGCTGGTTGCTTGGGACAGAGCTTGCCTTCTAGTAGTTGTACCCTCGGTTAGGGCAAAGGAAATGTAGGCAGTGAGCCAACAACTGCGTCATACGCATGTAGAAGCCACCACCCACCACCCTTCCTCGTCGATTTTGTTTTGCTTAGCACATTCCTCGGCCCGTACGGCCCGTACTCTCTCGAACGCCATTCGCTTTTCCCCCGATGGCGTGACCATCGTTGAGCAGCTCATTTATTAATGGTCTATCCCTCGATGCCCACACAACATCATCGCCATCAACGCGGAGCAGCCGACTCGCCACTGTGGCTCATCTTCACCGAGAAGGCGAAAGCCCTGGACGTCCTGCGCCACTACAAGGAGGCCCGCCTGCGGGAGTTCCCCAACCGGGAGCAGGCCGAGAGCTACGTTCAGTTTGGATTCGAGAGCATCGAGGCGCTCAAGCGTTTTGGCAAAACGAAGCCAGCCAGCAGTGAGTACCAGCGAATGTCGTTTTTTGGCACACTGGCCAAGAAATCTAGGTCATCTAGGGGCCTATGGAAAGAGAAGACTCCCCTAACTCGGCTAATCCCTTCCAGAACCCATTGCTCTGGCCGGCAACAGCTACAAGAGCTCCTCCTCGGGATCAGCGGACAGTTCGTACTCCTCCTCTCCCACCGGGAGTCCCTCGATGTCCAACCTGCTGAGCAGCTCCCCGACATCCTCCGCCGCCGTCGCCGTCCCCATCTCACCGAGCAGTAATGGACGCCACCACCACAGCCACAGCCACAGTCACAGCCACCACCAGCCGCATCACCACCACCACCAGCAGCCGCTGCAGCAGCCACAACAACAGCCCTCGGAACTGGCGGCCAGTGGAGAGCGTCCACCCTTCCGGGCGCCCACCAAACAGGAGCTGGTGGAGTTCCGGAAGCAGATAGAGGCAGGGAACCTGGACCGCGTGAAGAGGATCGTGTGGGAGAACCCACGCTTCCTGATCAGCAGCGGCGACACGCCGACCAGCCTCAAGGAGGGCTGCCGCTACAATGCGATGCACATCTGCGCCCAGGTGAACCAGGCCAGGGTGGCCGAGCTGCTGCTGAAGATCATCGCCGACCGGGAGTTCACCCAGCTGTATGCCGGCAAGAAGGGCAGCGGCGAGATGTGCGCCGCCCTCAACGACAACCTGCTGGACTACTACCTCAACATGCCGGACAAGGCGCGCGGCGAGACGCCGCTCCACTTTGCGGTGAAGAACGGCAATGTGGCCGTCGTGGAGGTCCTCATCGCCTATCCCCAGTGCAAGTCCCTGGCGAATCACGAGGGCAAGGAGCCCAGAGATGTACGAAGTATCTCCTGCTCCCTACTGTGTCATTAACTCCCCTTCCCTTCCAGATCATCTGCCTGCGAGCGCCACAGTCCTCGATCGAGATCATTAGGAAGCTGGAGCTGCTCATGTACGATCCCCACTATGTCCCCGTGCTGAGATCCGTGGCCAATGAACTGCCCCCGCAAGTGGGACAGCCCTTTACGCCCAACGAGCCGCCGGTGGGTAACTCTCAGCTATAGTTCCGGGACTCTGGCGAACTCTAGACGCCCCAGACTTCCAAAGATAACTCATCATAGTCCAGTAATGCCAAGAAATCCACTCTAATTCCTTTCCAGAACTTGCAATTCAAGACGGAGGACTGCGAGGGCCTCAGTGTGGACCTGCAGATCAGTGCCCTGGCCGGGCCGATGCCTCGGGAGAAGGCCATGAACTTCTATCGCCGCTGGAAGACGCCGCCTCGTGTTGGGAGCAATGTGATGTCGCCGCTGGCCAGCTCGCCCTTCAGCTCCCCGGTGAAGGTGACGCCCAGTAAGTCGATCTTCAATCGGAGCACCAACGGCGGCAACGGAGTCATGGCCAACTCGACACCGTCGGGCCGCCGTGTTCTCTTCAGCCCCATGGAGAGTTCTCCGAAGCAACAGCCGCCGCCGCCGCCAAGCCTAAACAATGGGAACGAATTGGAGAACAACAACAACAACATAAAGCGAGTCGGTTCCGTGGAACTGCCCACCACCCCCATCCGTCAGATGAGACCCGATCTGTTTATGGCGTATCGCGGCACCAGCACCGAATCTCCCATCGCCGAGGACTCGATGGTGCTGTCCTGTGACCAGAGCCTGAACATCAGCTTGGGCATGAATGTGTCGGCGGTGTCCACGCTGAACGAAAGCTTCCGGGAGCGTCACATCAAGAACTCGGACATTGAGAAGGGGCTGGAGGTGGTGGGTCGGCAGCTGGCCCGCCAGGAGCAGCTGGAGTGGCGGGAGTATTGGGACTTTCTAGACGCCTTCGTGGACATCTCCACGCCCGATGGCCTGGCCCGCCTGGAGGCGTACTTCGTGGAGAAATCGGAACTGGCCAGGGCCGAGAAATCCGATCAGGCATGGAACTTTGCCCAGCTGCATCACTATCTCGACTTGGTGGCCACCGGGGAGCAGCAGGGCCTGAAGCAGTCTCGCCACGGCAAGTGGAGTGGAGCTGGAGCTGGAGGAGGAGCGGGTGGTGCTGCCACGGGGGTCATGACCCCGTACACCTGTGTGGAGAAGTCGCTGCAGGTGTTCGCCAAGCGGATCACCAAGACCCTCATCAACAACATCGGCAACATGGTCTCCATCAACGACACGCTGCTCTGCGAGCTCAAAAGACTGAAATCGCTGATCGTCAGCTTCAAGGTGGGTGTTGGGTGTCTGGTCGAGGTCGAGGTTGGCATACTGGAGCTAAATGATTCTTTTCCTCCAGGACGATGCCCGGTTCATGAGCGTGGACTTTGGCAAGGTGCACTCGCGCATCGCCCACCTGGTGGCCAGCTACGTGGCCCACTCGCAGGAGGTGAGCGTGGCCATGCGACTGCAGTTGCTACAAATGCTACGCAAGTTGCGTCAACTACTGCCCGAGGAGCGGGTGAGGGAGCAGCATCTGGGCTGTGTCTGCGGCAGCCTGCTGCAGATGCTCGAGATGGTCCCCGCCAACGCCGTTCAGTCGCCAGAGTCGCTGAAGACCGAGGAGCTGTGCTCCGCCGCCTGGGAAGCGCAGCCGAGCTGCGCCTGCCTCTGGGACGCGAATCTCAGCCGGAAGACCAGTCGCCGCAAGCGCACCGAGTCGATGCGAGCCGCCAAGGACTCGGCCGCTGCCCTGCGTGCTTCCGTCAACAGTTCGGGAACAGGATCGCCGCGCATCGCCATCGTGGCGCCCATCAAGTCGGCATCCGCATCGGCTTGGCGACAAAATAGCGACGACGACGAGGACTTTAGCGAAGAGGATGATTGCTTTGTAGGTCAAGGAGGTCCTTGATAGTCCTTCTTTTAGTTAAGCTTGTCTTTTATTCTTCCAGTATGACTGCTCGGGACGTTCCCCGGACTTGACCAGCAGCGACGAGGAGGAGGTTTTCAGGACACCGCCGGAGAGTCTCTCCCCTCGGCTGTCCGTGGATCTGGAAGCGGCCTACGAACTCTTTGTCTTTGGGTGAGTGCTTGTGGAGTATCATTGTATCATTGGCTTTCTCATTATGTAGGGATTATGGATTTATGTCCTTGTGTCCTGTTTGGCCTTCTGATGGGAAAGTGCTTGCTATTCAAAGAAGACCTTGGAGAGTCTTTTTCTCCGCATGTCTGCTTCTTTTTTTTAAACTATCTACGCTTAAGTTTGAGGTTAATGAGTTAAGGACACAAGGTCCTTAAAACAAAGCTAATGTGAAGGACATGTACTAATGATGTCATACTATGAGATGGTACTAATATTAGTGATAAGAAAATTGCGAAAATTATCTTCAGAAACCCACTGAAAAGTCTCCCATCGAGTTATTTTGATGGAAAGAGTCTGAACTCTTGGTTATCCTTTGTTTGTCCTACTGATTATTCGTCCTTTTTGAATAGAAAAGTACTTCCTTTATAAAGAAGTCCTATTTCTTGCAATATCCTAAGACCTTAGGGAGTCTTGTCCGCCTAACTTCTTGTCCGCATGTCCGCGTTTCTTAAAACTACCCACTCTTAACTTTGAAAGGACTCTCCTAAGTCCTTAAAAAGCAAATATTTATGACATATAAGCCAACATAGATGTAGTACTAACACTATTGTTAAGAAAATTTGGAAAATTAACTTCAAAAACCCTCTGAAAAGTCTCCCATCGATGTATTTGGACGAAAAGAGTCTGAACCCTTAGTTATAATTGGAATAATATTTTTTTTGGGGGCTTCATGGATCATTAAATCGTAAGGACATCCCAAGGGATGTCCCTAGACACCAAGTAATTAACTAAAAAAAAAAACCTTTAAAAAAAAAATAGAAAAGAGCCAACTAAGCGCGACTTGGATGTCCTGAATGCCATTTTCAACGTCGATGTCGACAAGGAGACTCTGCCGCACGTCTATGCCTGGAAGACGGCCATGGAGAGCTTCTCGGCGGCCGAAATGGATCTGTAAGTCACTCATGAGATCCCTCTCGTTGCAATACCTTCTTTCACGATCATGCCACGTCTGTTGAACAAATTTTAGCTTCCCGTCGCCGAAGAACATACGGAAGACACACAAGCCGGTCTTTTGGTCCGCCGGGACACCCAACAAGGAGAACAACAACGGCTCGGTGAACCACAGCAGCCAGTCGATGCATCCGAAGCGCCTCTTTGGAACGCCCAAGCTGGGTGGTGCGGTGGCGCCAGGGCGGCGTGGTTCCGGGCCGAGTGCCACGCCGATGACGCCGCCGAAACCGATGCGATTGCCGCGCACTCCGGCCCCCCCAGCCACTGCCACAAACGGAGTGACCAGCGCACAGGCACCCCCCATCATCAGTACTAGTACCAGTAGCAGCTCTGCATTCTCTGCCTTGGCGGCGGCAGCCACCGTAACGCAGTCATTCCAAACGCCGCTGAACAAGGTGCGAGGGCTGTTCAGCAAGTACCGGGAGCCACGCGTTGAGATTGATTCGCCCGTGACCGGGATGCCAGGGATTTCCGGGATGAATGGAGCTACGGAGAAGAGCTTTGGATCGGCTGGCTCTGCCGGCACCTCGGACGGTGACTGTTGAGGTGACACACACACAAGGATACACACAACAACAGGATCTGGGAGATCCACTTACACCTTACTTATGGATTTATTTATGTATTTTTCTTTTTTTTTTCGTCGAGCGCCCTTGTCGCAGAGCATTTCGTCGATATTCGTTTGGTGCTTCGTCCTGGCATGTCCTTGAATGTTTCGAGTCGTGTATTATGGAGAACTTTTTACATTTTGTTGCTGTCCCGCCGCTTGGGCGGGCTGTCGTGTTTTCTTTTCTGATTTGGGAATTGTGAGTTTGGAGCCGAAGGACTAAGCGAATGGAAGGAGGTGCTCTGGCAGGGCTCTCCCCCCCCCCCCACACACACACACACACATTGTGAATATTATGGAAGGAGAACACTGAAGTGAATGTATTTGAAATTATAAAGACATAAAGGCTTTATGAATATCCTTATATATTATTTTTTTTTATAAAAATGCATCTTGTGAAAAGTGAACTAAACTATTTGAAATAAAACATTTTTGCTACTAATTTTAGAACAAAGTGGTTTTCGTTTAGTCTTAAGATTAAACTAGTAATTGATTTGTTTAGTTTGTAAGTCCGTGTGTCCTGTGGGAGGCTAAAAGCGAAATTGCTGCAACAAATTGTGGCAGGCAGGCGGGCAAGAGAGGCTGCGCTGTAAAAAGCCATAAAAGCAATTACCATTAATCACACACAAAAAACACGCGGACAGTGGAGCGGACAGTGGACACCCCAGATGAACGGACAGGAGGAGACCGGCTTAAGAAGAGCCTTCTTCGCCCGTCGATCGATCTTTGGGGCCACAGTCCTCCCTCCTTCGTCCTCCCTCCAAAGCAAAACGAGAAACTGAAACCAAACCAAACAGAAATGGAAAAAAAAATTAAAACAAATCGAAAGGAAAGGAAAAAACTTTTATCGAAGCCTGTGGTGTCCAAGCCATAGATTCCCCGACTCGGTCTCGTTTACTCTCAATTTCTTATTTATGAGAGTGCTCGGATTCTCGGCGTCTTCACTTCTTGGGTTTCAGAGGGTATATCAGACCATAGGGTCATTGGGGAGCTATTATTTAGATCTAAGAAATGGGGTTTCTTGTGGTTGGATTTATTTATTTATTTATTTATTTATTTATTTATTTATTTATTTATTTATTTATTTATTTATTTATTTATTTATTTATTTATTTATTTATTTTTTTATTTATTTATTTATTTATTTATTTATTTATTTTTTTATTTATTTATTAATTTATTTATTTATTTATTTATTTATTGGATATGATAGTAAAGTTTACAGATTTAGAAAACTATTTCCTGCTGTTGGGATTCTGGGGACATCATTTGATTGTCCTTCTTTCTTTAATAAAAGTTTTTAAATAAAAAAGGTGACTGATACATATTATTGGAGTAAGTTATCCAATATATATATATATAATATATATAATATATATAATATATATAATAATAAAGAAATAGTAATAATTTGATTATCTTTTTTTGAAAAAAAGTTGTTGAATAAAGAAGGTTTAAGATTGTTAAATTATTGACAAGTTTTTGGAGCTATGCCATAGAACTAAATCTATATACTTATGTACATAGATGTATATGAGTTAGGGTTCTATAACACTGTTCTGGAGCGATAATGTTTTCTTTTCTATACCCTTGCAGAGGGTATTATAATTTTGGTCAAAAGTGTGCAACGCAGTGAAGGAGACATCTCCGACCCTATACAGTATATATATTCTTGATCAGGATCACCTCCTGAGTCGATATAAGCATGTCCGTCTGTCCGTCTGTCTGTCTGTTTCTACGCAAACTAGTCTCTCAGTTCTAAAGCCATCGACTTTAAACTTTGCACACATCCTTCTTTCCTTTGCAGGCAGTATATAAGTCGGAACGAGGATCGGTGAACTATATGCCATATAACGGAGAGCGGAAATGCCATAACTTTGTTGTTTTTAAAGTTAGAAGGATGAATTTTTCCATGGATTGCACTTTAGGCAAACTAATTCGATCTGTCATAACAATTTCATAAGGATCGGTCGACTATATAAGATCTGATAGATGTATATCTAATATCTAATCTAATATATCTAATATATCTAATCAACTAGTTAGCTTTCCTTTCTTTGAAATAATTCTTATATACATTGGCAGGTGATTGGATCTAATTATGTATATATTTGTGTCCTTATATATTTGTATATATAAGTATATAAGTATATAATTTGTATTATATATTGTATATATTTGTTAGGGGCTCTATTTTGGGGGAATAATTTTAATTTCTTTTGGGGAAATTGGGCTATATATTGTAGAGTTATTGGATCTATATATCTTTTATCTATAAGTGAGAAATATTATATATTGGGTCGTGGGTTCTATTCTGGGGAACTAATATTATTTTTCTTCTCAACTTAAGACTGAAAACAAAGTATTTGGGATATAAATTGACAAGTTAAAGGATCTTTATAGTAGTATCTAATAGATGCTATCTTTAGATACTCCATAGAGATACTATATCTATCTATAGATACTATCTAAATTTTGAGTTAGTTATTATTTTAGAATTAAGATTGAAAATAAAGTAAGCCTATTCTTGGTAAGTTATGGGATCTACAGTGGCGAGCAAAATTGAGTGCATGTTCAGAACATGTCAGCTATAAAATCAAAACCACACAAGATAATTCCAAAATTTTTTTTGTTTTATATTTATTATTTTATTCTTAATAAATTTTAAGCAAAAACAATCATGACATACATAAATTCTAGGAGAATTACAAAAAAAACGAAAAAAACCAGCATAAACTCAATTTTGCACGTTTGTAGATGTTTTAATTATTAAAATAATATTAATATTTTGTCCAAAGACCTTTATTTGAGATAACTTCCTGTACACGGTCAGGCATGCTCTCTACCAAATTTTCAATTATATCTTTGGGAATACGTCTCCATTCAGCTTCAACACGCTCCCAAAGGATGCCCATGTTTGATGGAGCTGCTTCGTATTGCCCGAGCCGTCTTTTCACGATTGACCAAAGATTTTCAATCGGATTGAGGTCGGGACTTTGTGCTGGCCATTCCATTAATTTAAAAGGTTGCTTTTCAATCCATTCCGTAACAATTTTGGCCGTGTTCTTCGGATCCCCATCTTGTTGAAAAACAATTTCCTTTTCGGGATAAGCACATTTTTCAATAAAATTGGGAAGATTGGTCTGTAATATTTGTAGGTAGTCCTCTTTCCGCATAATACCTTCTATTAACTGTAGAGGGCCAACATGCCACCACGTGAAACATCCCCAAACCATAATACCTCCACCACCATGTTTTACAGTTTGTTTTACATGGTGTCTTTGGATACGATCTCCAGGTCTGCGTCAGCAATATTGCTTTCCGTCGGACTGAAATCGGTTAAATTTGGACTCGTCAGACCAGACAACACGTTTCCAATCGTCCACAGTCCAATATTTGTGTGCCCTTGCAAATTTCAATCGCGCTTTAACATTTTTAACGGATAATGCAGGTTTGATTTTTTTCACACTTGCAATATACCCAATGTCTCGCAGCGCTCTTCTAGCTGTCCATTCGCTAACATTCTTGTTGATAGCCAAGGAAGCACCCTTTGGAGTTAAAAGCTTATTCTTCCTCATTTCCGACATCATTAGTCGAGCATCTGACTCCTTCAATAATTTCTTGCGACCTGGGACTTGCGCTTTGGGAGTCACATTCCGTCTCTTCTGAACAGCGATTACCGCCGATTGGCTTATACCAAGCCTTTTGGAAATTACACGTGATGTACAACCATTCTCGGTCAGGCTAACTACATTATTTTCAATATCTTCAGATAATTTTCGCATTTTTATGCTCGCAAATTTTGAACAATTTATTTATAATTACAAGCTAATATAATAACACTCTGCTTAGTCTGAAGCACGTTTTAATCTGTGCTACGAACATTAAGAATAATAGAAAATCAGAAATAATGGTGAATCTTGACGATTTTTGCTGATAAGAGAAGTTAGAAAGCGAAAATAGGCAAAAAAGTGCCAACGTGCAAAATTGAGTTTATGCGGGTTTTTTTCGTTTTTTTTTTAATTCTCCTAGAATTTATCTGTGTCCTGATTGTTTTTGCTTCAAATTTATTAAGAATAAAATAATAAATATAAAACAAAAAAAATGTTGGGATTATCTTGTGTGGTTATAATTTTGTAGATGACGAAAGTCTGAGTTCTGAACATGCACTCAATTTTGCTCGCCACTGTATATGATCTATCTATGTATCTATAAGTAGTACCTCCACTTTTAATATATTTTTTAATTTAATTTTGTATTTTAATTCTTAGATACAACCCGAGTATCTGAACCCGAGGTATAGACTAGTCTCATACAAGCCCTTCTCCTTGAAGTCTTTTTTTTTTTTTATAATTTTTTTGTGGTTTTTCAGCTTTTTGTCAACTGGAGCAGCGGGGTGTGGGGGTGCTGCCAGGCCAGAGACCGAGGAGGCAGGCGCAGGCAGCAGGCAGCAGGAGGCGAACAAATTTGTTGCAATTGCCGTTTCGGTCGGGCAGAGGTGGTTGGACAACTTTTCAATGGCAGGCCAGGCCGGCTGTGACAAATGATCGCTGATAAGGAGCCGAAGCGACCGAAGATACAAAAAGGCGAAACAAATTGGGGCCTTGGGGGGCGGGGGGAGGAGGACCCCCTCCAGCTGAGAAGGATATCCCCATAACTGGGTCGTCTGGCCATCCTATTATCCTAGAGATACATTTTTTTTATTCATTTTTTTAGCTTGTTTTGCATTCAATTTGTTGTGGTGCAGGTGCAGATGGCGATCCTGGATCCTGCAACCTGGGGGATTGCTTAATTTATGCCCGGATCCGTTAGGGCCCTGCCTTGGCCCTCCAGCAGCGACTGGCGCCACTGGCTGCCTCACTTATCTGGCCACCGCCATCAGGGTCAACTCGATTCGGCAGTTCCATTGTTTCCTCCAAAAAAATCACAAAACAGGAGAAGCTTTCAAACCCAAAACCTCTTTAAATTTTTTTGTTTTTTAATTCTTTGAAACTTGAGAACACTTCAGAGGGAAAATGAGAAAGCGAGTCGGCGACAGGGAGGGAGGGAGACAGCGCGGAAGGGGGTCAGAAAACAAAAAAGGAGTCTGGGCCGTGTCAGAAGTTCACACAAAACTTGTGAAGTTCCTTCGAACGAAGGAATAAAAAATAAAAATAAAAAAAGTGACGTTGAGTGGAGGAGTTTTTTGAAATTCATTTTTTTGAAAATATTTGGAGGAGAAGGCGGCGCCGGAAGCTGTTCAGACAGCCAGTCCGAGCAATTAATCGTCCATTTGGCCAGTCATTCCGTCAATCCATCAATCCAGGACACCAGGACAGCTGCATTCGCGCAAATGCGCAGGACTTCTTTTTTTATTTTTGTTCCCCCAAATCCATGGCCCTAATCTGGGTCTAAAAATGGTGATTTGTTCCACAACCTGGCACCCCAAATACCCTTCCCTCCATCCACATAGTAGCTGCAGGCTTCCATCCCTCGAAGCAGTCCATGGAACCCTCGGGAAGGGCAGACTAAACATATAGATACTTGTAACCCCAAAATCTAGATAGCCCCCGAATCGTGGCATGCAACGCATTAAACAATGAAAAGCTTTTAAGGACTCCGACCCTCCCCAGGATATCGCTAATGACCGGCGGGCTTCGATTAAGGATTTTGGTGGACAAGCGATTCAGTGCTGGGTCGCCGGGCCTTGGCTCCGATTGTGTTTTCGATTTTTTTTTTTGGTTGTGGTCGCCGCCGTGTGGGCGAGCAATGTTCCTGAAACGGAAATGCCGCAACAGAGACGCCACCATCATCAGCAGCAGCCCCCCACCAGGAAGCAGCGCGCCCTCGAGACTCTGGTCATCTTCCGCCGGAGTCTCATCTACCAGACGAAGGAGTTCTTCCAGAACTCAACCCTCCACGGTGTCCGCTACATCGCCGAGTCGGGGCGACCCATCGGGGAGAAGTTCATGTGGTTCTGCTTCACATCGATCGGAGCTGTTACGGCGCTGGTGATCATCATGAGTCTGTGGGAGAAGTTCCAAACGAATCCGACCATTACCGGCCTGGACACCGACTTTCACAACCAGAACGTGGTCTTTCCCACCACGGTGGTCTGTCCGGAGGCGGCCTTCGACCAGGAGAAGGCCTATGCGTCGGTCTACAAGTCCATGGCGTGAGTGGGTCTGCGGGTCTGCTCCCCAATCGATAAATCTAGTGTTCCCTGTGACCTTTCCAAAAAAAAAAAATAAATCAATAAAAGACTAGACTTTGAGGAACTCCTCTTATAGTGTCCACTAATCCTACCCAAAACTAATAATACCTTGTGTCCAGGAACTATGACGATGCCCAGGCCCAACTGTACACGCCCTTTCTGGAGCTGATCACTTCGCTGAGCTTCGAGACCATCCGAGATGCAAAGATGCTGGCCCAGACCATACCGAAGGACCAGCTGGAGGAGAACACCATCCGGCAGTGGGCCTTCGAGGCGCACATCAGCTGCGAGAGCACCTTTGTGTCCTGCAAGTACAGGGACGAGGAGATCCAGTGCTGTGACCACTTCGAGCCCATCTACACAGAGCATGGCTTCTGCTATGCCTTCAACTCCAGATTCAAGTCCACGGCCACCGAGGAGTGAGTTTCCTTCACCTACTTTGTGCTAACTAGTTAGGATATGTCCTTCTTCCAGTGTGCGAACAGGAGCTCCCCACGATCTCTATGAAACGGACAAGAAGTGGGCCCTCTTCTTCGTCCCCAACAGCACTTCGAGGGTGAGTTGTCAGATAGAGACCTCCACGAGTAGCCCTACAACCGATCCTCTTTCGCAGATCTTCATTTTCTCGAACGAGGAGTACTTTGGGTCGGACTTCAATGCCCAGATCGATTGGTCGGAGAGCCAGCTGGTGGAGGTGAGGATCTCCAAGAAGAACACCTACACGACGGACGATGCCCGCCAGCTGTCGATCGGGCAGAGGAAGTGCATCTTCAGCGACGAGGTGAAGCTGAACTACTTCCCGGACGCCTACACCTTCTCCTCCTGCATGAAGCAGTGTCGCATGAACAAGGCCATCAAGCTCTGCAAGTGCAATCCGCCCTTCTACAAGCCCATAGGTGGGATAGTTAGTTAATATTACTATTTAATCTATTGATTAAACTCTGGCAGCCAATGTGCCCATGTGCATGGTCAAGGACTTTGATTGCCTGGACGAGTTCAAGGCCAACATCACCAACATCAAGGACTGCCTCCAATGCGAACTCAGCTGCTCCAAGACTGTCTTCAACATCGACAAGCTCATAAAGATGTAGGTCCTCCAGCCTGTCCTCCAAAATAGACTTAGTAATCCCTCCCGTTTTTCAGAGTGGATCGTCCGGAGAGCACTGGAGTCCTGGTGGAGTTCCTCACCTGGCCCATCATTAGATACAAGCGCGAGGTGCTCTTCGGCTGGGTGGACCTGCTGGTGTCCTTTGGCGGCATAGCCAGTCTCTTTCTGGGCTTCTCCCTGCTGTCGGGGGTGGAGATCATTTATTACTTCACCCTGCGGGCCTGCTGTATGGTCTACAAGAACAGGGTAGGTCCTTGGAACTACAAATCGGACTCTCTCTGAGTGTTATTGTTTCTGTAATCCCCAGCAAGAACTGTACGAGATCGAGGAGCGCATCCAGAAGGAGCCGCCGCCTGCCATTGACCTGAAACTGAGCCTGCGATCGCACTCCAGGCAGCAGGTGGGGGCCGCCACGCCCTCGTCGGCGGTGCTGCAGGTGAAGCCCGCCCTGGAAGCCTCCCAGGGAGGCGTCTCCCAGGGTCCTCAATGGCGGAAGAACGAAAAGGTATGGATATATCCTGCATACTAACTAATACTAACCTCCTCTGCTTCCAAGGACTACTCCACCTTCGCTAAGAACCTCTACCGCACCCCCAAGGTCCTGCCCGACCATGGCTATAACTCCACTAACCCAAAGAATCCCTGGACCACCTACGACCACTCCCAGTATATGCCCTAGCTATTGAAAGGATAATCGAAAGAAAGTTTAAACTTTAAACTAATAATGGATGGCACTCTATTTTTTTTTTTAAATATAAAAATTAATTAAATAAAGTTTGCAAGTAAAGCTTTTCCAGCCCCACTCTCTTGCGGCTCAAGGCGCAGAAATCAAGCTTCTCTACTACTATATCTGTATCTTTTAAAGTGTATCTTATAGTACCCTATTGTATCCACACACATAACGTATTTATGTGAAAAGCACAAAAATAAAAAAAATATCCTCTAGCGAGAGCAAACGGTGGAAAAATGTTGCAACTGCCGCTGGAATGTTTCGATGGATTCTGCCCCCAATTAAACTCCAGTCTTGTGTTGCATACTTAGCGGCGGGTTCACTGCACCCTGGCAGTGGCAAGGGCGCTGGGGAAGCTGGGAGCCAAGGGAGGGAAACTAACCACAACCCATAGACTCCATCCGTAGACCCAAACTCTAACCCGAAACCCAGAGACCCCGCTACCCTTCCTGGCCAAATCCCCGGCATTCAGCCGCAGCTCAACAAAAGCGAAAAGCATTTTTCAGTTAACATCGTTGCCGGCTCATTGTTGATTTCATGCCACCAGTGATGGCCACAGTCTGCCATTAATGCAACAATAAAAATCTATTTTTAATAAAATTTTAATATATATTTTTTTTAGATTTTTTTAAACTTATAATTCCTACTTTGCCACTTTTTCTTATTTTTTGAGCAAATTGTTGTCTATTTTTGAGGGAAGTTCCTTAAAGGATCAAAAGATTAATTAATACTAAAAAATATACTCTAAAAATTATTATTTTTGCCATTTTTTATTTAATTTTTTATGCTACCTTATACCATATATCTCATCAGATACAAAATCATTTAAGCTTTATGTTTATAATATTTGGGGGTTCCTTGGGAGAGATATTTGCGAAAACAATTGCCATATCTTTAAGGTCCTATGTTCATCCGATCCCTCGATCCTGACCAGATCGAACTCCCAACTCCCTATTATTATAGTTTATATAATAATAATTGAAAAAATTAATTTTTTAGTCTTAATTTTTTCAAGTTTTTCTGATAACTCTTTGAAAATTATGCTACAAAAGTCAAGGCTATATCCTTGCCAGTTTTATTCTTATCTTTAAAAGGACATATAGATTGATTATCCATTAATCTGCATTATAATCCTTAAGAAAAATGTTCCAACTATTTATTAAAAATTTTTCAGATTTTTCCAAAAAGTTATGGGGAGTCCGTGGGATTGGATGGAATGGTCCAAGGTAGAAGCTCTAACTTTGCCAATTTGCATCCGATTCTTGAGGGGAATACCTTAAACTAATGGTGGATCTATTCTCTAATAATCTGCATCTAAAAGTTTGAATCTAAATTTTCGATTGATTTTTTTTCCAAAAATTTCTAACTTTAGTTTCTGAGGAAACTGGGCATTCTCGACTATGACCCCTTCCAAAGTCTATAACTTTCCTATATTTCTTTCGATTTTTAAGCAGGATGTCTTAAAAAACTCTTCATAAAAATATCTATTATTCTGCTATTAATTTTATAATAAAATAATTTTTTAAATATTTTTTAATTAATAATAACTACAGCCACTAGCTATAAAAACTATAGCTGCAATGCCATCACTGTTAAAGCCAAAGAGGAGGCTGGAAAAAAGCTAAGGGGGTGGGGGGAAAGGAAGGGCAGTTTCCCGGCACGACAGGCCGTGGAAATGGCCAACAGGTGGGGGTGGGCGTCTGGTGGGTGGTGGCTCGGTGGCTCGGTGGCGGTTGTAGTTGTAATTGCAGTTGTAAGCCGCGTAGTACGTAGTGGCGTCTGCCTTTCCGCACCGGGAGGGGGTGGCCTTGTGGGCGGCATTCAATTTGTACGTCGTAGTCCCCAGCGCCCCCACTGGCCCACTCACCCACTCCGCCACTTCCCCACTCCCCCCACGTTCTTTGCATATTTCTGTGAATGAAACCGCCGCAAAGTCAGTTTTTTATTTTTTTTATTTATTGCTCGGGCTGTGTGAAAGGGGGCGTGGCACTAGCCGGGATTAAGATGCAACGATCGCTTTATGACCCCAGTCCCGTTAAGGATTAAGTCCTGCCGGGTGAGAGTCCTGTGGGGGGTGTGGCGGGGTTAAGTCAGCAAAAGAAAACAAAAAACAATTAGAGCCTGTTAACAGTTAACGGGAATGTTGACAAGGCACACACACGCCCACAAACAAATACAAACACAAGGAAATGCAGAGAGAGAAAAAAAATTATATAAAAAATAAATAATTAAAAGATATATTTTATGAAAAAAAAATTATAAATTAAAAAAAAAAAGACTAAGAGCTAAGAAGTCTTGCCTTGTAATTATTATTATTATTTTTTTTAAAAACATTTCTCTCAGTGTACTTACACACACACATGTATGCATGTATGTGCAGGGCTGGGCGCATAAATAAATTTAGCAAAGTTAATTGAAATAAGCGAGTTGGTGGCTCTGTTTGCTTGCCCTCTTAAAAAAAAAAAAAAAATGGAAAGAAAACAAATTCCCGAATCTTTTTTTTTTTTTACTTTTTTTCTGCTCCCAGGAAGGATTAAAACACACACACATTCCACATTCTGTTTGTGTTTGTAGGCACTCGTGTCGGCTTGATTTTCGATTTGCATTTCTAAAATGGCCCATAAAAGTGTTAAAACTAATGAAATTGCTTTGATTGCCGGAAGTGCATAAAAAGGAGTTAAAAAAAGCAATTAAAACCATTTAGATTTGGCCAGGAAATGGTGAGAGCCAGAGCTTTTATTTAATTTGGGTGTTTTAGAGTCCAATTTGCTTGAATTCTTAACAGGTAGCGGGACTACCAGGCGTATACTTAATATTTTTAGACCAAAACATCAATATCAAGTATACGCAGTGTATGATAGAAGGTTTCAAGGCAAAGATCTATGAGAAAATATTAAAAATTCAAGGCTTTAGAAGTCATTTTATTTAAATAATATTTTTCTGAATAAAATTATTTAATAAATTAGTCCAATCTTACTAGATTATTAATAGATAAGTGGACTACCAGGCGTATACTTAATATTTTTAGACTAAACATCAAGATCAAGTATACGCAGTGTATGATCGAAGGTTTCAAGGCAAAGGTCTAAGAGAAAATATTAAAAATTCAAGGCTTTTGAACTCATATTGTGTAAATAATATTTTTTTTTAAATAAAATTATTTAATAAATTAGTCCAATCTTATTAGATTATTAATAGATAAGTGGACTACCAGGCGTATACTTAATATTTTTAGACTAAACATCAAGATCAAGTATACGCAGTGTATGATAGAAGGTTTCAAGGCAAAGATCTAAGAGAAAATATTAAAAATTCAAGGCTTTTGAACTCATATTGTGTAAATAATATTTTTCTGATTAAAACCCTTTAATTTATTTAATTAAAATTAAATTAATAAGTGGACTACCAGGCGTATACTTAATATTTTCAAACTAGACATAAAAATCAAGTATACGCCGGGTATTCAAGACTTTCGACTTGATATTCCTTTATAAATTATCTCAAAAATCCTCCCTTAACTATCAATATCCTTGAACACCCTTGGCTGCTAAATTAAAGACATTAATTATGTAGATTGGCGGCAAGCAGACTGTTTTTTGTGCCACAAATAGAGTTGTTGCCGCAGCAACATGCCCAAGAAAATAAATCCAAACAAACTTGTTACTTGCCACAGCGACAATGGCAATGGCTGAAATGTGGTCCTGCGGATACGCAATGTGCCACAGGCACTGCCACCGGAACCGGAAACTCTGTGCAGTAAGGCCCCCAGAAAGGATTAACACAAAAAACAACAAAACCAAAAACGAGAACCAAAGAAGCAAGAAAAAAATACCAAAACACCCCAAAACATGCATAATAACAGCGAAACGAAGTCAGAAAGGCGGAAAATGGCAGACGGCGATGGGCGGTGGGCGGCGGGTGGTGGACTGTAGGCGTGGCCTGACAGGCAGCTTAATTAAGATTGCCAGGATAATGCAGAAATTAAGACACAAAATGCCAAGAGACGAACGAGCAAAGTTTCAAGTCGCTAAAGTTTTCTTCAACCAGACAGGAGCTCAAAGGACTAGATGGCTAGGGGGCAGGCTGCATGGCTATAAGTACTATATTTTTCGGGGGATTTTTACGAGAAAGTTCGATTGGAAAACGCCAATGCCAAGGACCACAAAACATGCGATGAATTTATTGAATTAAATCTCTCAAGCACAAGCACAATGCCCGAAAAATATCACCAATAACTTATGGGGCTTGCAGGGATAACAAGGATGTAGTGTGGCCAGAGGTGGCAAAAGTAATACCCGTTACTGCTCCCATTCTCTCTCTCTACAAATTGTTGCATACTTTTTGGGGTCTTCCAAAAACTTAATTTATTTTTATTTGCAATAATATTTGATTTTCCTTATTGAATTTCCTATTTTATTTTTTTTATTACTTTTGGCATCTCTAACGGCACTGACAGTTTGGCAAGTGCCTTGACTTCCGGTTGGGCTTTGATTGCATTCGACTTTTGGCTGCAACTTGCCATCTCACTCCCACCCAACGCCCACGCAACAGCAAAAATATTGTCTTTTTCGGGCTCCAATTGAGAGGAGCGGGAGGCAGAGAGAGAGAGAGGAAAGAGTGCCTTCCCCTACAATGTAAACATAAAGTAAAAGCAATGCCAGAAACAAAAGTCAAGTCCATTCGTGTCCGTCCGCCCTGTTTGCACTTGTCCGTGCTTGGGTGTGTGTGTGTGTGCGTGTGCATGTGATCTGTTGGATGCGATTAGAAAATGATTTACACCTCTGGCAGTGGCCCAGGAGAGTGCAAAGGAAGGATGTCTGCAGAACTGGTTAAATGAGGAGAAGGCGAAGAGTAGTAGAGTGGCGAAGAGAGAGAGGGAGACGGCTACTCTGCAGTAGCTTCTTGCATCATTCTCGTTCTATGCAATTACACATTTTATTATTATTAACGTTAATGTCGCCCCTGGGATGGCACTAACGCCCGGTTCCACATAAAAGGCGCTTATTAATAAGAAATTGCAATAAACTACAAGATGCACAGACACCACACTGTAATATTTAAAAGCTGCACTGAGGATTTTATTTTATTTAAGTTACTAAAATTTTCATAAATTTAAAGAAGAGAGTTATAAAGTTTCAAGATTTTATTATTCAATTAAATCATTTATGTCTTTTATGAACATCTTGTAATTTTTCTCAGTGCAATCAGGTACGCTGGCGCTTAGGCAAGCAACAGCTGGTGAGAGAAAGAAGGCTTTTGCGCCCAAAGTGGGAGTCGGTGAGAGAGCTAGAGAGAGCTTAAGATCCCAGCCGGCGAATCAACAACCAGAGAGAAACAGCTGGCTAAAGAAAGTCAAGTCTCCTTTCGCTCCCTGGGCTCACCATTCTCCTTCTTTCTTTTTCTCTCGCTCCCATTTCCCGCTCCCACAATCCTTGCGTTGCATTGAGAGTAAATCAAGCGGGCGACGTCGACGCTCCACATATTTTATTAAGTTGGAAACCAGTAATAAAGTAGGAAGCCCGCTGCCCGCTGCCAGCTGCAGCTCACCAACACACTGCCACGCACACAGATGCGCTCCTGAGAGCTCTCTCAGACACGTTACATTCGCTGCTGCTGCAGTCGCTGCCTTTGCCATTTGTTGTTGGCGATGGGGTTGATGTTGTAACGTAACATCTCTGCTTCTGCTGCTCCTGCACGCGAACATGTGCTAAAGTTCAGGACCGCATTAGCAGGAAAAAGGGTTGATCTTGTAAATTAATAATATTTTATTCCTCTTAAATGAAGAGGTCAACATGGCGTATACTTAATATTTAATTTTTATTGCATACTTTAAGCACCCTTTTGAAACTCAATCCGCTCCTGGTTTACCTCTTCCCTGGCACTTCCTTGCACTCTCTTCCCTGGCTTTCTAGGCCCAAAACGTGCGCCTAACAAAATGCCGGTTTAACTTTTACGTTGTGCGGTTCTCCTCTTCTTTCTGACTGCCACTGTTTGTTTGGCGAGCGAAAGAGATGCGCGGGGCAGGTGGGGTAGTGGGGTGTACTGGGGACAGGAGCATGGACGCGCGCGTCGCTAGTTGGAGCTCTGCTGCCGGCGCAGTTCTTGTTCCTTCTTGCACTCGCATTCACATAGACAGTGGCGGTCGCACAAGTAGGGAGAGTTAGTGACTAAATAAGTTTCGTTGGTTGGTTAACTACTTAGTTGGTAGTAATAAAAATACGTATTTTAATAATAATATATTAATAGCAAAATATTATCATTACAGACCTTCATGCACTGCCCGCGACTGTGAATGCTTCCAGCCAAGTGAACTGCATGCGGCCGCAGTTGGCGTCGTGGTCCGTTGGCAGTTGGTTTTGGGAGCTGCTCGTGCGAGGACGTCCGGCTCTGCGCCAATTTCAGCGCCGACGAAGAGTGACGAAAAAGAGCGAAGAACGCGTTTCGGTTTCGGTTTTAAGTTGCGATCTTCGATTCCCCCCACAAGCAACAAAAACAACAACAACAAAAAAAAAAAAATAAAAAACGAAAAAGGGAAGCAACAACCAAGAAACAAAAACCCCAACCGACTAGCTGCCATTCTTACCAGTTTGAAGCTGCATTACTGCTCCAACAACAGCAACAAACAAGTGAAATATTATATTTTAATTTTTGTGTGTGCGCGCGTGTATGTGTGTAGTAGTAGTGCTCCTTAAATAATTTTTTTTTTCGATTTTTTTTTTTGTGTGCCAAACTAGTTTCGAGTTAATTGAATATTTTTTTTTCGCTTCGAGTTCGAGTCCGCGTCCGCGTAAGCTCCTGCGCTGCTGCAGCGGCTAATTTGGTTGCTGCTGCTGCTGATGCTGCTGCGATCGTCACTGGAAATGTAAGTGAAAATTGTTTTGTAAATATTTCAGGGCTCAACGCAATTAAATAGCCAAAAAATACATGTTCGTCGGCGACCGCAGGACTTTTGCGGTCACGTGGCAGCTGTGGAATTGGGGCATGCCACCGCAAAACGCTAAAGCCGCCAAAAAGGTTATTCCAACAAAAAAAATAATTAATTATTTGCGGTTGAAATGGAATAGATGTTCAGCCATTTAAATATAAGCTCTTTAAGAGAGAATTACTTTTTTTACAGTTATTCCTAGTTCTCTTCCTGGTGCAGCTCCTCCTCTCTTAAGTGCTGTCATAGAATAATAACTGTCAGAGCTATGACTGTTGAGTGTCTGTGTGTGTGTGTGTGTGAGAGAGAGTGCTTGAGTGGGAGTTTCTGGTTTCTCCATCTCCTTCTCGTCCTTCAGCTAACCCTACTTTTTTTTTTTTTTTATTATTAAAAACAATTGTCTAAAAAAAATCCTTTGTTAGTCCTTGGCCATTAGGATTTATTTATATTTTAATTAGCACTTCTTGCACTTTTCAGTTTCTTGAACTTTTTGCTAATTTTCGAATTTGTTGTTCCAATAAGTCGCTTAATGAGTGCGAAAAGTTTTCTGTTAACTTGGCCAGTTGGCGACTCCTCCACCTTCCGAATCTAATTAGCCAAGGACCCCCTGCCGGAGGCCAGGGCATCGATCATCCAAAGGGCGCTTCAAGGACTTGGTTACTTCTTAGTTGGCCTTCCTGAACTCTTGGCTTATTAACAGAATGTTAACTCTTGGCCCGGTACAGGGCTATTGGCCAAGTGCTACTGGCCAACTAGCTGACCATTTGCCTCTTTCCTCTTCCCCTGCTTCGTGTTTTAGCCGTTTTATTTTGGCCACAAGTTCTAGTTAGTACGAGGCGAGTTCATAGAGCCAAAAGAACCGGTCTTGGAAAGTCGTCTAAACGTTTCTTCTGGGCTTAGTGCACTGAGAGAAACGAAGGAGTGGAAATTACACAAAATTCTAGCTTACACTTTTACTTTCTCTCTTTTAATACATATTCTTAATGTTAATTTTAATTAAAATCTAAGAGAAACTCTTAAAAATAAACTTTTTTTTTGTGGAGACTGTGGAGTCCATGTCGATGCTGAGTGGAGACTGAAGTCCATGTCGATGCTGAAGTGCCTGTCGGTGTGAGCCAGTGGCTTCTTCTGGCTCTGTCTCTATGTGTGTGTTCCCAGTGGAATGTGTTAAAGTGTCTAAAGCTGTTTACCCCCTAAACCCCCCTCCGCTTGCCTCCCCTGAGAGGCACTGTCTCCCAGATCCCGCCCCTCCTCCAGGCTTAATTTTAATATATTTTTTATTCTCTCCACTAATAGTTTGGCTTTAAGATTAAACTTTAAAGTTAAAATCAAGCGAGTGGAGTTCGTAGGCCGTCGCCTGGCTTCTTGGCTTGTTTGCGGATGACTTGGTATTTGCCAAAGTTAATGGGAAACTGGGAAGTGACTGGGCCAGCCCACAGCCAGGGACAGTGGAGAACGTTAGTGTAAGGCTTCAAGACTAGGACTAAGTTAGTTTCTAGCTAACCTTAGTCTTATGTCTTGCTGCTTACTAGGCTTAACCCCTTAAACCAACCTGTTCTAATGGAGTTTTTAAATAAGTAATCACTTGCAGGAGCTGGCAGGAAGGAGGCATGAGCCAAGGAAGGACCAGCGGTTAACGGTTAAAGGCCCAGACATGCCCAAAAAAATAAAAAAAACAGGAAGAACATGAACTCTAATTGATTGTTAACTCGTGTGTGGCTTTGAAATTGAAAAGAAAAGAAAATCATTCACTTTTTTTGGCTTAGCAAATTGCCACAACCCTCTACCACTTCACCCCCTCGCAAATATGGCCAACTGCAACTCCGTTAATGCAGGAGAGGGGGAGTTCCGTGGGGGGGCAGCAAAATAAAGGCCATAAGTAAACCAATTAGTCGCCCGGCAGTCGTAAGCTACGACTCGGTGCAGTGCAACTGTCGCCATCGCCATCGCTGTCACTGCCAGCCAACCCCTGACCCCGCCAGAGATGCTTTAACGGCTGATTTCGGTTGCTTGAACGAGAAAAAAGGCTAAAAATGAGAAACTTGTCTGTCCCACAGGGCGTATGAGTGATGTAATGGCTATATTCCTCAAAATAACTCATACCCCTTAAAAGGAAGTAGATATTTTGTATCTTTCAGATATATTTAGACCAGAAACTAGCTTCTGAGCCATTTTTTAAGGCAATATTTTTTTTGTCGGCCGTTTTTGGCGCCCAACGTTGGGCACCGACGACAGCAGCCATGGCAGCTGAAAATTGCGAGTTGTGGCTTTGGTATTGTGTAGTGTTATAAGCGCATTTGACTTTTTGCACAACGCCAGTGCAGACGGTAGGGGGGGAGTAGCATAGCACCAGCTAAAATGGTAAAAGGGGTGCCCAAGTGACACTAAAACATGGCAACTCTATGTGGGCGCTCGACGGCACAGCTCTCGATGCTCTGCAGCTGGTGTTTCAAGCGAAAATGGTAGCTCTATAGCTTAGTTACTGTTGGGGGTTGAGTCTTTAACAATTGGTGGCTAGAATTGGGTATTACGAGTGCCCCCCTTCTTGCATATCTCTCGAACATAGGCCCTTGGGCGCTTTTCTTCAAGCCAATGTTCTGGAACATCACTTCTGACCAAAAACCTCGAAGAACCCCAGCCATAATCCAATATTATTCTTTCATTTCTGCTTCAGAGGTCTGGGAGGAGGAGGAGACAAATAGCCAAGCTGATAAGTTGAAAGCCAGAAATAAAAAGGTAATGGAGAGGAGCCAGAGCCAGAGCTAGAGTTAGGGCCATGGCTTAAGTGGCCTTTAAGTGTTTCCTGGAACATAAATAAATTGATTGTCGAGGAAACTCTTCAATAATCTATTTTTTATTCATTTTTCTTGCAGAACTGGGCGGCAAAAGGACATGATTTCGCGAATCAGCAACCAAAATACTGTGAAGAAAAGGGAGAGAGCCTCTCTACTAAGCCTCCACTAATAAGAAATAATATCCTGGAGATGGAAAAACAATTCCCTGTTGCCAACGAGGACGGCTTGATTACGCAATTAAATTAAATTTCCCGCCGATGGTGGCACCAGTTTGGGTTCAAAGACCCCCACGGAGCATCGAAATCGGACTATTGGAGACAGCCTGTTAGCTTCTGGTGAGTTGGTTAGCCTTTAAGAGAGGGTGTTAAGGACTTGATCCCTTAAATACATTGCATAATTATGGGCCGGGCTTATCGGCTTAGGGGCCAGGAAGTCCTCCATGTAGGCCACTTCCCCCTCGGGTTCAGAGTTCCATACTTTTTTTCTCCTTTTGTTTTTACGCAACTTTGGCTTGAAACAAAGGTCGTTTGTTGCACTTCTTTTGTGTTGCAGGAGGAGAACTCTGTGTGTGTGGCAAGCTGGCAATAAAAGTTTCATTGACTTTTGCACAAGAGTTGCCTCCGGGACTTGGCAGCAGCCTGGAACTAGCGGAGATGCTTCGACTTCGAGTTTCAAGTTCAGCTTAGAGCTTATTACCAATTTGTAGAATTTAAATGGCCCTCGACTATCACTCTTGTAGCCATCTTGGCCATAAAATGCCATCAACAACATTGTTGCCACTTTAACGATCGCCGCCCAGAAACAGTCCTTGCAGGCTCTGCCTCGGAGGAACAAAAATTAATCAACTATTTCCGCCATTAAAGAGAGAGAAACGACAAATTAGCCAGCAATGGGTTAGGAGGGGGGCGCCTCATTTCCACTTCATTGGCAATAAATGCGAGAAAGTAGTCTCCCATTTTTTATTATCCAACGGGGGGTGGGGGGGCGAGTGGAAAGTGCGATTTCATGAAGCTATCAGCGTTATGCAACGAGTGACGGGGAGGATCGCCGCCATAATGACTTCATTCCGAATGCAAAGTGTCTGCTAATTAAGTCAACAAGTGCGCGATTGCTGTCTAATTTAAGATTTAATATTAATTTAAGATTTAAAAGATAAAATTTATGTACAAGGCAGTCCCTAGAAGGAAAGGTTATTAAAGGGACTTGTCCTTAGAGAGTAGTTTTTAAATAAAAAGCACTTTACGCACCAAACCTTTTAAATTCAAATGATTTAAGCATTTTACATTTATTTATCTTTAAATAAATATATAATAAATTATATATCTTTTATTTTAAAAAAGTATTTCTTGTATTTTTTTAATAAAAATTAACACAAGTTGTAGAACTACAAGGAAATCCCTTAAAGCGGGTACTTCTATGGAAGTTATAGTTGGTTTAGTATTATATAGTAGTATGTTATAGTGTTCTATATAGTTATCTATTCTATATAGTTATCTATTCCATATAGTTTTCTATTCTATATAGTTATAGTTTTTAAATAAAAATCACTCAACGCTCTAAAAATATTGTTTATTTAAGTATTTATTTGTATATTTGTTGTTGCTTTCTTAACTAAAATTCTTATTAATTAAACTTAAGTTGTGGAATTTATGAAATTACAAGATAGTCCTTAAAAACAGTTACAAGCAGTTCTTAGATTAGATTAGAAATCTTTTTTAGAAGAAAAAATCATCATTTTGAATCATTTTTAATCAAATTATTTTGAAATTTATTGAAATTTTTCTTGTTAATTTTTATTTTTTTTGTTTGTTTTTCATCCCAATTTCAAATTAAACGTCTCTGGACTTAAATGGCAAAGTAACTCTTAAAACTAAGTAGCTTTCACTATTTCTATATAATGAATAGCCATTCAAAGCTAGTCACTTCTTCAAGAGCTTGTAACCATAACCATAGTTAACCATAGACAGTAGTT
The DNA here is from genome assembly GCA_035047585.1 of Drosophila monieri. NCBI lineage: Eukaryota > Metazoa > Arthropoda > Insecta > Diptera > Drosophilidae > Drosophila > Drosophila monieri. The sequence goes on along the minus strand of JAWNPJ010000061.1, from coordinate 2,354,712 downwards.
AGTAGTTAGTAACAGTAGTTAGTAACAGTTAGTAACAGTAGTTAGTTCCAAAACAAACCAAAAGAGACCAAAGAGACCATGGATTTCAGTATTTTCTTGTGTTTTTTTTTTCCCCCAAATAGAATAATTTTTGAAGTCATCCATTAAAGCAATTACGTATCCCTACAGGGTAGCTTTTAAAGAGTATTGAGAGTTCTAGAGAGAGTTCCAATGATTTATGGATCTAAAATGCAATATTTTTGGGAATAGGAAATGAAATGCAATGAAATGTGAACTGCTTTGCGAACTATTCGTTGATGCTCAATGCTGAAACACTTGAACCCAGCACCTTATTTTCATTATTAGCATTTCTTATTAATTGTTAACATTGTAAATTATTTCATCATCCCCTCGACAATAATAATAGTTTTAAAAAAATATGTTGAAAGGCCCACATACACCCTCCTACTACTCAGAGTATTTAAATAAGGCGACGGTGACCGGATCAGTGCTCAGGAACAGCTCAGGAACACAGATGAAGAATTCTAAAAAATATTTTTTTATTTTTCTACACCAAAATTCTCATTAATTAAGAGTAAGTTGTAGAATTAAGGAAACTAATGAGTAGTCCTTAGGGGAAATGTAGTCCGGCACTTATCCCTAAAAAGTAGTTCTTAGAATCAGAAGTAGTTTATGAAGAAAACTCGTTTTAAAGTGTTTTTTTTGTTTCTGTCATAAAATGTATAATAATTAAGGACACACTCGGGAATGAAAGGACAAAGTGGGAGGCGGGAGTTCCTAAATGCGGGAACTTATCCTCTTTAGGGATCTCCCTCTAGTTTTTAGCATGAAACAGAAATAATGGATTATTATTTATTATTATTTTTGTTTTATATTTAAAAACTTCTATTAAATAAGTTGAAGAATTAATTCACAAAATCACAATCTTTAAAGGCGGGCTAAGTTAAAAAATAAAAAAATTCAAATTATTATTTTCTCTTTTAAAGATTTAAGTCGTTTTTTGTGGCTTTTCTTTCCAAAAACTCGCCTTAATTAAACCCAAGAAGTAGAATTAATTCCAAAGTAATCCTTAAAGGCGGCCACTTATCCCTAGGGAGTAGTTTACAAAAAAAAAAACCTAACCTAACGGACAAAAAATTAAACTTTGTAATGAGGCTTGAGGAGGACTGGAATGAATTTCCATTAAACCGTCCATTGAGCCGTCACTCCCCAGTATCCCTGCTGCCCCAAGAAGGCCAAGTATCCCGTATCCCATATCCCATATCCCTGTAACCGGGCGAGGTGCGACTTCCTGCTCCGCCGGCAGCCTGGCAACTCTAATGCAGCGAAAATAAACAGCAGAGTTGCCTCATCAGCCCGTTACGGGCATGAAGGAATCACCGCGAATCATGAATTTCTAATTGAAGTTGCCACAAAAAGTTGCACAAAGCCAGCGAGCAAGACAACGGGACGAGGAATGTGAAAAGCAAGAGGAGGCTTGGCGATTATTGTTCTCAGTGGCGGGGAGAGGTGCAGGAATGCGTGCAACGGGCGCAACGAATGACATTTTGTGGCAAGTTGCAAGTTCAGTCACTTTGTGGCGGAAAGAGACGGGACTAGAGGGAGAGAGAGGGAGAGTTGGCACTTGACGTATGCCACAAGCATTTAAGATCCACGCATGCGCAGCCTTCGAGGGACTTTTAGGGTATTTTTGTGGCAACAAAGGGTTAAGATTTAATGAAAAAATAAATAAATAAAATATTTGTTTAAAAGCTAAACTAAAACTACTAATCTTCTGTTTAAGAATATCTTTTATTTTATTTAAAAAAAAAAAAAAAAAAACCCCAAAGAGCATTTCTTAGTCGTTGAGGAAGCAAAGTTCTTCCAGTTCGATCTGTGGGCTGGCAAGCGATTTATTTATGCGCATTTCTACGCAGACTTTTGTGCGAATGAAGAACAAGCTGGCAGAACCGTAAAAAACGAAAATAAAAAACAAAAACTGGAAACAAAAAAACGAGAAAGCGTTTCGGGAGGAAGGACTCCAGCAAGCCGCGATGTAGAGCTCTGCCACGGAAGGGATTCAAAAAAATAGAAAAATCATCAAAGATACTAAAATATTTATCCTTACAGATTAGTGGACTTGATTAACGCCTGATTCCTGTTCCTTTGTAGGCAGTCACCACTGTAGTTGGAGAGTCTGGAAATCCAGAAACGTGCCACGCCGGACATTCGGACTGGTGTTGTCTAAGCCGCGTCTGCAGTTGAACTTGTGAACCTTTCCGTCTGTCAGTCACAGTTGCCCCTCGGGGTGGAGAGGGAGGAGGGGCAGGGCCTACAGGCCTCCAGGAATGACTGGCCAAAAGTCAGCCAGAGCGACTAACCAAGACACTGGAAACAAAAAAGGTTATTGGCTTCTAAGCTTTACTTCAAAATCTAAACAAAAGTGGGGACTAGGGAGTGTGTTTGGTTAACCTTCCAGTTCAGGGCCGAGGTGCCCTGGAAAGGGTCACCAAAGAGGGCTTCAGGATCTCTATAGAAGCTTCAATGTCAAGGCTTGACCTTAGGAACCCCAAGCTGCAAGTACCGGGTATCAGATAGTCGTCAATCACAGGCCTTTCCGCGTTTGCCTTCTGCCTCATTTGAATGAATCCTCCGCTGGCTGGACAACTGACATCTGGCATCTGCTACTTGGCTTGGTCCTGGCCAGGCCTCAGAGTCCTTTTCTGTCCTGCCTCCTGGCTTGATTTTTATTTGTCCTTCTTTCGCTTCAGTTTGTGTTTGTGTCTCTTTTTGTTTGTTTTCTTTGACTGTCCTGGTTGTCCTGACTGTCCTGACTGTCCTGCCTGTCCTGACTTTTGCAAACATTTTAATTTTTATGAATTTATGTAATCGCCCTCCCTCTCCCCTGTGTTTCATCATCTTTCTGTTATTATTTTTGTGTCATTGGACTGTTTTTTTTACTCTCCAGCCAACACTTCCTTGTCATATCCTTTATTTTATTCCAGGACCCATCTCCCCGTTCGAATCATTAAACTCTTTGCCCAAAAAATTCAACTTTTTCGCACTCCCCCCGGCGGCACTTGCATCTCACATCCTTTGAGATACTTTTCTCTCCTTTTTTTTTTTTTATGAAAATTACTTTTCCCAGCTGGCTGATGGCCCAGAGTCCTCCAGTCCTCCAGTCCTTTAGTCCTCCATCGCACGAAATTGATTTCAATTTGCTCTCCGCTCCATAATTGTATTAATTACGGCCCCAAAAAAAAACTAACCGCGCAATCAAATGAGACGGAGGCTCAAAAAATAAATAAGGAGAAGGGTAATAAGGGTTCAGGTTGAGGTCTACGGGAGCTAGGGGGCTTCTGGGTCAGGTGCCTGGTGCCTGGTGCCTGGCGCTTGCCGCTTTGGGAGCCACTTCAACCGCAAATTGAAATGAATTCTGCGGTGGCTGGCATCCCAGGCAGCCAGGCAGCCAGGCAGATGATATTCCCACAAAAAGGCAATGCCAGGGAGGGAGGGAATAAAAATAATAATAAAAAAAAAAAAAACAAACAATGCCTGGCTTATAGATCCATTAATTATGGGCAATTAAGCAAAAATTTAAATGGGCTCTAATGGAGCTTGAAAGGCAAACTATATAACGAGCTTTCGTCACTAAAGTTTTCCGCCGTTCACTGAAACAGAATAGCATGATGGGAAAATGGGTTTTCTTTAAGGATTTATTCCCAGTTAAGCTCTCAATTGAACAGTAGGGCTTGCAATGCAAACTATTAAGGGAGCTTTCGTCACTAAAGTTTTTCGTAGTACACTGAAACAGAAGTTCCTTACTTTTCTCACAGAGTGAAGGGTTGGTTTTAGTGACTTTTCTCTCAGATGAGCTCGCAATAGAACAGTGGAGCTTTAAATGAGCTTGAAATGCAAACAATATAGGCGACTTTCGTCACGAAACTAATTCGAAACAGGAAGACCATACCTTTCTCGTAAATTAAGGAGTTTGTTAAGTGTTTTTCCCTCGGTTAAGCTCGCAATTGAACAGTTGGGCTCTAAAGGAGTTTGAAATGCAAACTTTATTAGAAGCTTTCGTCACTAAAGTTTTTCGGAGTACACTGAAACAGAATATCAATGTTGACTTGCTCATAGAATGATGGTTGGACTCTCAATTAGCTTTTTTAGCTCTCAATTGACCAGTAGGGCTAGAAATGCAAACTATAAAGGAAGCTTTCGTCACAAAAGTTATTCAAAATGCACTAAAACACAATGTCCCTACTTTTATCATAGAGTGATGGGTTTGTTTAGTGTTTTTCCCTCGGTTAAGCTCGCAATTGAACTCGCAATTGAATTTTAAAATTCAAACTTTATTAGAAGTTTTCGTCACTAAAGTTTTTCAAAATACACTGAAACGCCATCGAAATGCCTTTCTCATAGAGTGATGAGTTTATTTTGGGCTTCTTATTATTTCTTTTATGTTTTTAAATTCTATATAGAGCTATATAGGCGACTTTCGTCACTAAAGTTTTTTAAACCACACTGAAACAGAATGGGGATACCTCTATGATATAGTAAGGAGTTGCTTTAAGGCTTTTCTCTCAGTGCCTTTGATTGTTTTATGTTTTCAAGTCTACGTAGAGTTATGTAGGCGCCTTTCGTCACGAAAGTTTTTGCAGAAAACTGAAACAGAACTACCTTCCTGGCGGAGTCCTTTCTTTTCTCTCAGTGCCTGTGACTGTGTTTGTTGAACTCCTGTCCTCCTGCCAACCCGGCTGGCCAACTCTCAATGGACCAATGTGTCTAGACGTCGATCGAGTGGCCGAAACTAAAGTTGGCCAAAGTTTGGTGTTGGCCCTGTTTGCTTTTGGCTCGTTTAGGGCCGAGTGCGTGCGGGGAGGCCCTCGACAGTGGATCACGCTCCGGTTGGAAGGACCCTCGACCCGGTTATGGTCTTAGAGGGGAGTGGCAGTGGCAGGAACTGAAAGCCTCCACAAACATCTAACAGGCCAGTCCTCCTCCCACACTCCCGCCCGCAATCCGATCGGCATTTAAGTTTCAGCGCGAATCCAATTCGAGATGTGTCTGCTGGCTGGGGCAGGGGGGCCACGCCCCTTAAGCTCTGGATGGAGGAAACTGGGCGAACTGGATCCAGCGACGGCGAGCGGAGGGCCGCGGTTGGGTGGTCGTAAATTATTGTGATTATTGGCCAAGGAGTTAATGTGCAAGAACCAGCGGCCGCAGGTGGGCGGCCGAGGGCTAAGAGCGGCAGCAGTCCAATCGGCAACTTGTTAGGTTCACCTACACTGGGGGAAATATTTTTAGGAACTTGGGGATGCCTTGGGGGCCAAAAGATGGCGAGTGGTTCCAATAGAAGAGTTCACAGTCCACTTTTTGAAGAGAAGAGTATCTGGAATGATTCAAGATACTTCATATTCATATTCAAGATACTTTTCTGGCCAGTCAGTAGTATCTTTTAAAAGTATCTAAGTAGTATCAGTTAGAAGTATCTGTTAGTAGTATCTGTTAGAAGTATCTGTAAGTAGTATCTATCTAGTATCTCCTACTCCTACTCCTTAAACTTTCTCGAATCTATGCCCGCGATTCGAGCCGTACGTTATGCGGCAGCGCCCCTCGGTCGGTTGGGCTGGAGGTGGGCTGTATGTATGCAGTGGGAACCGCGCGAGTATCTGTTAGAAGTATCTGTTAGTAGTATCTCTTAGTAGTATCTGCAAGTAGTATCTATCTGTAGTATCTTTTAGAAGTATCTGAATATTGTAAATACTTAAGGATGCCTTGAAACCTAGAAGATATTCCTAAAAGTATTTCTCCTTCTAGGCTCTAGAGCTCCTTCTAGGCTTCTAGGCTCTAAGTTATCTACTATTTAAGGAAAATATTATCCAAAAAGAAGTACTTCATTAGTATCTCTATCTGTTGGGTTGAAATATTAAGATAAAATACTTCAAAAAACGTTAAAAGCTTGAAAGTAGCTAATCCAGGACTAGTAGGATTACTTTTGAAGGAAGTCTTAATTAATTAATCCTAAAATTAATCTTAAAAATATTATTCCAAAAGTTGTATAACGAAGAGTAACTTGAGATACTTTTCCTTCAACTAAACTTGTATCTATTAGATATATATGCCTTGAAGCCTTGCCTTGCCTTGAAGAAGATAGGAAAGTGTTTCTCCTAAAAGAGTACCGATACTCGCACTAGTTTCAGTATCTGTTAGGTTGAATTACTTGAAATATCTTCGGGATACCTAAAATTCTGAATCATATTTAAGTATTTCTACCAAAAGATGTCTGAAATAGAATCCATTTCTTAAGAAATTTTAAGTAAAATTCGATCAACAGTCAAGATACTTTTCCTTCAAGAGCATTGGTATCTGTATCTGTATCTGTTGGGTTGTCAGGAATCTTTGAAATACTTAGAAATACTTTGAATCCTAAAAGTTATGAAAGTATTTCTCTTAAAAGAAATAAAAATTTTGAAATAAAAGCCATTTCTTAAAGAAACTTGAGATACCTTTCTTCGAAGCACCATAGTATCTGTATCTGTTGGGTATTATAGTATTTGAAATATTTTTAAAACTTTCTGAATCTTTCTGCGATATGGAAGCAGGTTTTGGTTCCAAAAGAGTTTTGAAGTAAAAGTAATTTTTTAAACAAAATATTAACCCAAGAGCTTGAATTCAATCGAGAGATACTTAGTCTTCAAGTCCATAAGCATCTGTATCTGTTAGGTTGTTACAAATGTGATTGAGATACAAATATCTTACAAATATTATGAAGAGTTACTTTTTTTAAAGAAAAACTTATCCCCAAAGTTCAAAATTTAGAAACTGATACTGTAGATATGTATCTGTAGACTGTAGATACAGTATCTATTAACAGATGCTGTATATAAAGAGATACTGTTTCTTAAAGTGGATAACTATCTATATCTTATGGATAACTATCTATATCTTATGGATAACTATCTATATCTTATGGATAACTATCTATATCTTATGGATTGGAGTATTTGTCTTTCTATTTCTATTTCTATTTCTTTGATTTACAAAAGTTAAGATACTATTCCCTTAAGTGCTTCAGTACCTGTATCTGTTAGATTGTTGGGAATATTAAAATGTCTAAGACGTTTTGGACCTTAAAGATACGGAAGTATTTATAACCAATTTCTTAATCAACATACGAAGATACTTTTTCGTTAAAGTGCCTAAGTATCTGTTAGGTTGTTAGGAATATTAAAGATACTTGGAGATACTTTGAATTCTTAAAGATACTCCTAGTGTCTCCTAGAAGAATCCCGAAGTTCAAACCATTTCTTAAAAAAAAGTTTCAAATCAAAGTTGAGATACTTTTTCCTCCCAGTGCACTAGTATCTGTATCTCTTGGGTTGCAGTGTTCGTAAATAATGCCGCGAAACGTGCAGCACGATCATGAACTTGCAACTGGCATGAGAAGTGGGTTGAAGGGGGAAGGGGTGCTCCTCAAAAAAATAAAAAAAATAAAAATAAAATAAAATTATAAACGAGTGTCTTGGGTAGGCGGGGTGGCCCCTCCCGATATCGCGAAGGTGAAGCAGCCCCCGAACAGGTGTTGTGCAAGGGGGCGGCTGGCTAGCGGGGGCGTGGCCGCAGAATGCCAGAAATTAATTCGTGACGAAAAGTGTTCTTTAATTTTTCATTTTTGGGAAAAAAAAAAATTACAAAATATATCTACTTTTTTTTTATTTTTTTTTTTTAACACCTCTCTTGGCTTGTTTCTGGCCGTGATGGAGCTATTGGATTACAACCCAAAAAAAAAAGTAAATAAAAAAATAAATAAAAAGAAAAAAAAAGAAAAAAAAAGTCAAGAAACTGAAAACGAAAAACGGGATGCGAACTCGAACTCGGAGTCGACTCCAGAGATAATGATCATCAATGCCATATTTAACGCCATTTAGGCAGCAGGATGGGGCTGCCCCTTGGGGGCGGGCGGGCAGGTAGGGCGGGGGGTGTGGCCCCAAGAGGGGCAACTCTCTGGATGAGTTTCTGGTGCCCGGGGCAGGCAGGCAAGCTGGCTGGCTGGCAGCTGTTGGCTGAACAATGAAATGTAATGGTAATACGTGCATTTATTTATAACGGTGTTGCAGGGGGGAATGGCAGGGAAATAAATTTAAAAAAGGGGGGAATAAAGATTAAAAATAAAAAATAATTTTTAAGAGGAAATATTAGGAGAAGAAAGCTGGAAAGCCTTATAGAAGGAGGAAGGAGGCTTCTCAAAGTCCCAGACTCTTCTTACGAGCTAACCCCCTTTTTCTCCCAGTGTCTTCTCCAAAAGCGTGAAGCTAAAGCTCTTTCTCCGCTTCCCAGATTCTCCAGTTCCCCCTCTCCCAGTGACTTGTTAGCATTTGTGGGCGTCTCAGCTTGCAGTCTTTCTTCTCCCGCCTCTGGGAGAAGACAGAAGACACAAGACCTCTCTCTCCCCCCCCCCCCCCCAAAAGTCTTGAATTTATTTCGTACTAACTTGGCCAAAAGCAAAAAACTAAAGAGGAAACGTGATGAACGCATTTTAGTGTGGAGGCTGGATTTTGTTGTTTAGTGTAAGCCGGCCCCGCCCACCGCCCCCGCGCCTCGGCCCTCGGGGGCCAAAGAGGAAATACTTTATGGGCATTGATAATTCGGGCCATAATGTGCATCGGAATAGGCCCGCTTAGTGCTGGCTAATTTATGTGTGCCACGGGCGCATTCGTTGCCAGTTCGCGCAACTAAATAGAGGGCCGCCCGCCTCCCCCTCGCTCCCCACGACCTGTAATGTGGGAAAAAGTGTGGACTCTGAAGCGGAGCAACAGTGTCGGTAATTGATTTTTGGTATGAGAGGTCCTTGGGTCGAAATACAATAATCCTTCAAGTTTCAGCCGATTCTGTCTTGAAAGTTAAGAGTTACAAAAGAAGGAAGTTAAGGGTTTCCTGTTCCCTATAAACTGTTATGAGGGAAATGTGTGATTTTTGGTATGAGAGGTCCTTGGGACGAAATACAAAAGTCCTCCAAGTTTCAGGCTCTTAGGACTTTGGAGTTAGGAGTTACTAGAGGGTTCCCGGTTCCCTGTTATGGGGTTATGAGGAACTGTTATGAGGGAAAATGTGTGATTTTTGCTATGAGAGGTCCTTGGGTCGAAGTTCAAGAGACCTCCAAGTTTCAGGCTCTTCTGATGGTAGAGTCATGAATTACTAGGGATATATGTATGTAGATGTCTTATATATGGTATCCCATGTCTTATAAGCCATAATGAAGGAAAATGAGTGATTTTTGGTATGAGAGGTCCTTGGGTCGAAATACAATAGTCCTCCAAGTTTCAGGCTCTTCTGATGGTAGAGTCATGAGTTACTGGGGGGTAGCCCATGTCTTATAAGCCATAATGAAGGAAATGTGTGATTTTTAGTATGAGAGGTCCTTGGGTCGAAATACAAAAGACCTCCAAGTTTCAGGCTCTTAGGACTTTGGAGTTAGGAGTTACTAGAGGGTTCCCTGTTCCCTATAAACTGTTATGAGGGGAAAAGTGTGGATCCTAAAGCGGAGCAACTCTGTCTGTAATTGATTTTTAGTATGATAGGTCCTTGGGTCGAAATACAAAGGCCCTCCAAGTTTCAGGCTATTCTGATGGTAGAGCCTTGAGTTACTAGAGAGTGTCCTGTGCCCTTTAAATATAATAATGTGGAAAAAAGTACCGATTCTAAGCAAAACAACACTGCATGTGATTGACTTTTGTTCCCACTAAAACCCTTAGTAGAAATCCAATAATCCCCCCAGTTCCAGGCCCCCAGAGCTGCTAGGGGGTAGTCGGGTGTCACCTCGTCATACGCCAAGCCATCTGGCGTTGTCATGCCAGATCCGTCCCAGGCGCATGATGCGCAATTACTATAATCTACCCGCCGCCTTAAGCGCTCCTCCCGAGGCACAGAGAGAGAAACTAAATAGTCCCCAGACCCAGAAGATGTATTAGATCTTTCGCACTTTGGACCATCATTTTCGACAGTGTGGTGACTGGAGGACGAGCTGGCCAAGTGGAGCAGAGCGGTGGCACATTAATTGCTGATGCCGCTGCGTTGCAACTTCTGTGGCAGCATTTTCCACTTTTCCACGAGGCGGCAATTGTCGAGTCATTGGCTCATCTCCGGCTGGCCAAGAGAGGGAAAAGGACTGAAATCAATTAGCCAATCTACTCTCCCAAGAGCGTCACTTTCACCTCCCATCCAGCTCCCAGCCCACATCCCCACAGCCCACTCTCCAAGACAATAAACCTTTTCCTTTTGGCCAAAAAAAGGCAGAGCCAGGCCACAAGGCAACTAACTTGTTGGCTGTTGGGCCATAAACACTTCATCGACACTTCAGGCCACTGTCCTCCTCGTCCTCGTCCTCGTCCTGGCTAGATTCTCCGGCACTGGGAAGTGCCTTGGACATCAAACATCAGCTGCACTTAGAGAAATTGTTTAAAAAAAAAATGGAAAAAAAAAACAAAACAAATAAAAAATAGGATGAGAATTGCCCAAGAAATGGACTTTGTTCCCAACTATTTATAAAAAAGCATGCTTTTTTGAATTTTTCAAAGGCGTACACCTAGAAAAATTAGACAAATTTTAGATTAAATTTTAATGCAAATTGGTGGAGAATTATTTTATAAATTTTTTAAGACATTTCTTTCATGAATCGGTTGAGAATTGCCAAAGATATGGACTTTGTTCTGATTTATTCAAGAAAAAGCATGCTTTTTTAAATTCTTGAAAGGAAAAAATTTATAAAATGTTTTTAAAAAATTGTGTTTTAAGGTTTTTATAAAGATTTAGAGTAAAGTACGATTAGTTTAAGATATTCTTGTCTAAAATCGGAGATAAATTACCAAAGATATGGACTTTGTTCTGTATAACTTAAGAAAAAGCATGCTTTTTCTAATTTTTCCAAAGAAATATTGGAAAAAAATAGTTTGAAAAATTATGTTTTAGATTTAAATGCAGATTGATGGGAAATTAATCAACGATTGTTTTAAGGAGTTTCTTTTAAAAATCGAATGCGATTTGGCAAAAATATTGACTTCATTCTGGACCATTATTGAAAAAGCATGCTTTTTTGAAATTCCTAAAAGGGGAATCTCCAGAAAAATTGCTGAAAAATCTTTTGAAAAATTGTTTTTTAAGATTTTGATAAACTTGGAGAGTTAAAGTGCGATTAGTTTAAGGAATTCCGATCTGAAATCGCTGGTGAGTTGCCAAAGATATGGATTTTGTTATGAAAAAGCATGCTTTTTTTAACTCTTAGGGTTAGATTTAAAATTCTAACAGCAAAGTTGACAGCAAATTTGTTAAAAAATAGTATTCAAGATTTTAATGTAGGTGGGGGGAAAGGGGAACTAAAATACAAATATTTTAAAGTCTTTCAATCAATCATCAAGTTTAAAAAATGGGAAAGAAATAGAAACTTGAGATAAGATTGGGCTATGTATCTATAGATACTACTATATCGATATCTTTATCTATATCTATATACTACATCTCCCGATTTTTCAAGAGATCTCATTAGAAAATCTGTAAAAAATAAATAAAAAATTTATTTTTAAGATTTTAAAGATGGTTGATGGAGAATTGTTTTGTGATTCGTTTAAAGATTGGATTCAATATGAATTTTATATAATAAATAAGTATATACATAAATAAGTATATACATAAATAAGTATATAAATAAATAAATATATAAAATATATAATAAAATAAAGACATAGTTAGGGGAGATACATAGGCGCCCACTAGACTCCCCAAGGGGAGGACTCTCCATTCGAAAAAATTTGAAAAATGAGTAAAAAAAAAGGGTATTCCTCTCATACCTTAAATATTAGTTAAATATTAGAAGGAAATATTAAATATTTGGAAGAATGGAAGAAAAAAATATAAAATGTAAACCATTTTTTTCTTTAAGTGCCAAGCTCTTCGGTTTCAGGCTGCTACACTTTCCTGGCCGTTGCCAGTCGTTTTGGGCCAAGTTGCTGGCCGGAGAGTCGAGAGTGGAGAGTGGGGAGAGCGGAGAGTGGAGAGCGGAGAGTGGAGAGTGGAGAGTGGAGAGTTGCGTTGCGGAAGCAAACATTTAATTGACTTGGCGTGTTAAGCGCTGCATACCGGCACATAACAGCAATCAACCGACAAACAACTCGTGGGACGTGCGGCGACACACACTCCACTGGCCACTTAGCGAGGGATTCCTGTAGGCCCAATAGCCATGCCATGGATCTCCCATGCCTTGCCCCCCCGCCTAGTCCTGGCCAGTTGGTGGCATTCGAGCAATGCCAAGTAGCCGCAAAGTTTATTGGGCGCATCTGATTGAGGCAACTCGTCAAGCTCTAGGATCCCCAACACTGAGAGAAAAGGGGGCCATCGTTGGGCATCCTTTCAGATACAAGTCACACTATTTTTTTTGTCTGTAGGCCCTGCCTGGCTGTGGCGCGACTATCGGTTTCAGAGAAAAGCACAATAAGCTGGCGGTCATAAGCCGATTACCATCATCCGTGGAGAGCACAGTGGACACTCGAGGTCAGGTCCGTCGCATCGGATGGATGTCCGGGAGGCCGTCGCTTCGGTTGCATTTCAGCGAAAAATTTACGCGTTGTAAGCTTAAGCGGCGAAATCAATTAGCGGACAATGTCCGAGATGAGTTTCGCGGACAGAGGACAGTGGACAGTGGACAGTGGACAGTGGACAGTGGACACCAGGAATGTGATCCGATACAGTGAAGAAAAAGAAAAAGCGCCGCGGGCTGGCGGACATCATTCAGGAGGTGTCAAGTGAGCCAGGAGGAACAAAACAGGAATTGGAAGTGAAAACCAGGAGGGGAGATGGTCTCCGCTACTTCTTCAGTTCCTGGGACATCCTAAAAAATATATTCTTTTTTTTTTCCAGTCAAGAAAACCTGAAAGGCAACGAGAGAGAGAGAGAGACAGAGGGACAGAGCCCCTGGAAGTGAAGAAGTCGCGTGTTAGATTGACAATCACCTGACAGGTGTTAGATAAACGAATCTAATCCTCCCGGCCGGGCTAACAAGCAGCAATTAGCCAACTATGCTGCCTTCAAGACTCGCACTTCTTCTGCAGAGACAAAAAAAACACGATGGTGCAAGTGTAATCATGTTTGAACATGAACTAATATGTTGGAATATGTCAAAAAAACATCCTAGAACATGTAAAAAACAACACTATCTATGTCAAAACGTGTTAGATCATCTAAAAAACATGTTTGAACCTGTAAAAACATGACCTTGCTTGTCAAAACATGATTGGAAATGTAATAAACACTTTAGAACATGTCAAAATATGTTTCAATATCAAGAAACCTTAAAAAACGTGTTTATGCATGTTGACATGAAAATACGTGGCAGATCGTGTCTAAAACAGGATCAGACCTGTTGATGAACCATTTTAGAAAATGTAAAATATACGTTAGAATATGTAGAAACACTACGATGCATGTCAAAACATGCTTTGAAAACATGTTTGAACATGTGAAAAACACGTTACAATGTGTTCAACAATTTTTTCATGCCAAAACATGTTTTAACATGTAAAAAACACGCTTGATTTTGATCATGTAAAAAAAATGCTATATCATCCATATGTAATATGTTTGAACACTTTACAAAATGGTTGAGAATGTAAAAAAATATATTTCTCATGTCAAAACATGTTTGAAAATGTAAAAACCATGTTTGACCATGCAATATACACGTTGGAATATGTAAAAATCATATTTCAACATGATTATGTTGGAGTTATTGAAAGAAACCAATTTTATATTTATGAATAGTAAAATGTCTATAAAAAGCAAGCCTTAAATCATGTAAAAACATGTTAGAACAGGTAAAGAAAGTATTTATTTAGTAAAAATCATGTTTAAACATGTAAAAACACGTTAGAAAATGTAAAAAACATTTTTGGAAAATGTAAAGACACGATGGAACATGTAAAAAAGGTTAGAACCTGTTAAAACGTGACCTTGCATGTCAAAACATGATTCAGAATATAATAAACACGTTAGAAAATGTAAAAATATGTTTCAACATGAAAAAACATGATTTTCCATGTTAAATAATGTTTGAACATGAAAATATGTGGCAGATCATGTAAAAAACTGGTCTGTCGATAGAATGTTGAAGCACTACATTGTATGTCAAAACAGAAACAAAGGTTTATTCCTCTTAAACATGTTTGGACATGTAGAACAACGCGTTAGAATATGTTAAAACATTTTACATATGTAAAAACATACTTGATCATGTAAAAACATTCTATATCATTTAAAAAACGTGTTTGAACATGTAAAAATCCTATTTGAATATGTAAAAACACTTTAAAATAGTTGAAAATGGGGAAAAAAATTATTTTACATGTCAAAACATGTTTGAAAATGTAAAAACCATGTTTCACCATGCAAAACACACGTTGGAATATAAAAAAAGTATCAAATATGATGTAAAAATCATGTTTTAACATGTTTATGTTTGAGTTATTGAAAGAAACCCATCTTATATTTATGAATAGTTAAATATTTATAAAAAATCAATCCTTAAATCATGTAAAAACGTGTTAAACATGTAAAAGCACAGTTTTTTATGTAAAAAAATGTTAGAAAAGGTAAAAAAAAGTATTCATGTTTCAGTATTCAGCGAAAATCATGTTTAAACATGTAAAAAACTCTTTACAAAATGTAAAAAACATGTTTGAATATGTAAAAAAACGATTTTTTACGTAATAGCATGCAACAGAAATCCCATCTTTGTTGATCTTTTAATTTATTGAAAGCACTTGGCAGACTTGCTTCTCCAAAACTCCAAATGGTTTGAAAAACATCACAAGAACCAGAATCAAAAATGCGCCAGAAGGGAGTCAGGAGTTAAAAAAAGTGCGTGTTGTCGCTTGTTAATTAAATTTTAACGCAACGCACTCCGGGGTGGAAAATGCGCAGATTGAAAAGAAAATCCCCTCTGAATCAAGCATTCCATTCCAGCCAGTACATGGGCGTAGCTCCATAGGGGACTGGGCACTGGGGAGGAGCATCAGGAGGGGAGTGCCAGTCAGTCATTGACTTTTGTCGTGTGTGCGAGAGCTTTGTCAGCGCCACTAAGTTTTGGAGATTCCCCATCTCGCAATTCAAGTGCACTGAGGAAAATGAGTGTTTAGAGATTACTTATTTATAGATTTTTTTTATTTTTTTTTTTTATAAATATCAGATAGCTAAGCATATTTAATTTCTAACTATCTTAAATAAGACAAATATCTTTTAATAATTCCAAAACCTAACATTTTTAAACTTGTTTTTAGATGATTTTACATGTTATTACATCAAAAATCGTATTTTTACATATTCAAACATGTTTTTTGCATGTTCAAACAAGATTTTCAACGTATAAATACTTTTTTGCCTGTTCTAACATGTTTTTATATGAAAACTTGTATGGTTTTTACATTTTCAAACATGTTTTAATATAAAAAATCATTGTTTTTACATTTTCAACTATTTTGTAAAGTGTTCAAACAAGTTTACACATGCAACATCGTGTTTTTACAAATTAAAATATGATTTTTAGAGGTTCAAACATGTTTTTTACATGTTATAGGATTGTTTTTACATGATCAAGCCTGTTTTTTACATGATCAAACATTTTTTTACATGTTCAAACATGTGTTGGCATGAAAAAATCTTCAAACATATTGTTTTTAAGGAATAAACTTTTGTTTCTTAAAGTCCTTTACACGACCTTTTACATTTTCAAACATGTTTTGACATGCAAAGTAATGTTTTACCTGTTTTTTACATGATCTGACTCATATTTTTCAATATTTTCAATATTGTTTAACATGCAGAAACATGTTTTAACAATGTTAACATTTTTTAACGCGCTTATTACATTTTCAATCATGTTTTGACATGCACGGTCATGTTTTTACAGGTTCAAACCTGTTTTTTACATGTTCAAAAATGTTTTTAATGGATCTAACATGTTTTGACACAGATAGTGATGTTTTTTAAATGTTCAGTCATGTTTAGACATGCACAAACGTGTTTTTCAACGAAGAAGCTTGTTTTTTTTTCATTTTTAAACATAGTTTTTGATTTTCTAACGTGTTTTGACATGTTGAAACATGTTTCCAACAAACATACTTGCTTTCACAAGTTAACATGTTTTTTTCATGTCCTTACATGTTGTGACATGCACAAACATGTTTTTTTTTTTGGAGTGTAGTCATATCCAGCACTTGGCATCAAAGTATCTGCTCGAGAGTCGCGACCTGCCGCAGGCCACAGAACAGGATAGGAGTTAAAAAAAAAAATGTACAGATCCTGGTGCTGTTCCTGCAGGAGCTAGTGGCTCCTCGTGGCTCCCGGTGGCTTCTGGTGGCTTCGAAGAAATGAAAACTTCGATGCTTGAAGGTTTAACGAACTCGCGGCGCTCCCTAGTCTCTCCCTTGTCAGTCGGTTGGGGCTGGCCAGGACCCCAGGATACAGCATGGCAGGATACGTATCGCTTTGACATCTGTCAGGGGGGGCGGGGCTAGCAGGAAGTGTGATTTTTTTTTACTTTCTCCGCTCAGTGTGTGGAGGCTCTGGAATTAAAAAATATTTTTTTAAGTTATGGCCTTAATCTACCTTCTTGTTCTTCTCTTTTTTGACCACTTAGACCTTCTTAGACACCACCGGGAATCCGTGGGGCACCTCCTGACAGGCCAATGACCTTGTCGCCCCCTATTTCCTTGGAAAATGCCACCCACCCTGGCCCCACATGGGCTCAAGGAATTATGCACAAAGTGAAAGGCGCTCGAGTGCACAAAAAATAAAGAAGACGAGGCTGGCGAACCTCACAGATGCAGATGCGGATTCCGACTGGGATTCAGTCGCCAGGAGATGGAGATGGAGACGGAGATGGAGATGGAGGTCCTGGCGCTGAGGTGTAGGTGACCCCCAATGCGTGGCATTCATTGTTGGGGCAGAAACAATGGTCCTCTCTGGCAACAGGAGCGAAAAAAAAGCTAGAAACTCCCCCAAAGGAGGCTACATAATTATGTGGAGCATGTGTGTGTGGAGCGTGTGTGTGTGTGTGTCTCTTAGGGTGTCCTTCTCCTCCCCTCTGTGTGTAGTTTCCTTTTAAAAAACATTACGAAACACGGCAGAAATCCTTCCTGGAAAAGGAATCCTTCCAAACAGAAACAGAAACAGGAACAGCTTTTCCTCCTAAAGTCTAAGGACCAAGACACATCTTGGCAGGAATCCTTGAATTTATAGAGAAAGTAATCCTTCCTAGTGGTACCCATAGAGTTTGGGAATTTCTGGAAGAATCCTAGAGGCTTTTCACTTCCTTGAAATGAAAAAAAAAAAAAAAAGAAGAAAAAAAAGTGAAAGCGAGGCCCAGAACCCTTTGAGTTTTGAAAAGAAAAAGCCTGAAACGAAGCCAATGAGGCTTATCGGGCTCTGGTGTGGCATGAATAGAGGGGCGAGTGAGGGAGGGGGAGGGAAGGGAAGGGGCGTGGCAGTTGGCTAACTAAGAGATAGCGCACATCCTAGCCGCTGAGATCCTTTCGAGGAACATCTAAGCGGGCAACGAGTGGAGCTCTAAACAGCAACTACACTGAGAAAAGGGGGGGGTTCTTGGCTTTTTTTTCAACAAAAAGATATAGTATCTTGTAGTAACTAAAAGTATCTAGTAGTAACTGATACTATCTGGTAGTATCTAGTATCTATTTCAACAAAATCTAAAAGTATCTCTAAGTAACTCTCCTTTCTAGGTGGATCTTTGACAAAAAAGGGGGTTTCTTGGCTTTTTTTTTAATAAAAAGATGTGGTATGTAGTACTAACTAGTAGTATCTAGTAGTATCTAGTACTATCTAAAAGTATCTAGTATCTTTTTCGAGGAAAATATCTCTAAAAGTATCTGTAAGTAAGACCCCTTTTCTCAGAGTGTCTTCGGGGAAAAAAAAGGGTAAAAAAATCATAAAAAATGCAAAAAATGAAGGGAAATCATGTTGAAGAATGTAAAGATGCAGCTTAGGGAGGAAACTAGCTAGTAGCTAGACCCCCCCTACCCTTCCTCCAACCCCCCTCCATCTCCGCTAAATAAAGAGCCTGCCCATGTGTCCTCCCCTTTGCTTTTTTTTTTTTGTTGAATTTATTTTTCTCCTTTCACTTGGCGAGTAAGTCCTCTAGTCCTGTCGTCCTGTTATCCTGCATCCTTATTTCTTCTTGCATTTTGTTGCGGGGGTGACTCCACTCGCACTTGTTGACAATGCACTGAAGGGGGGGCCCTCGCAGCGACTCTCGCTCGGCCTCTGCCTCTGGAGAGTCAATGCACCCCGAACCGAACAATCAACGAAAGCGAGTGACAACCGAGAGGGGGAGGATCTGGGTGGGCAGTGTCCTCCAAGGGGTGGAGTATGGGGGCGTGGCAGAGTCCTTTTTAATTGATTCAGGAGCGGAAAAGTGGAATATCAATGGAAGAGTGGACAAAGGAGGCAGCAAGGTATGACACAGTTTGTTTGCTTTTCGGGAAAAGTTTAATAACGAGAGAGTCCTTTTTCCGGGACAACCAATAAGGACATCAATCAACACGCAGTTTTTAATATGTGGCTGGGTGGCAGGGGGCAAGGGGCAGGAGGCATGGGGCAGGGGTGGCAGTGACTGGAAGAGTTTGTTTTTTCGAAACATCAGAAACGGAATAAACAAATATGTTGCAGAATATTAATTTTGGACAAGTCCAGGGAGTACTACAGAGTACCAGGGAGTACTAGGTAGGACCAGGGAGTACCAGGGAGTACTAGGTAGCACCCGATCCCTTCCAGGAAGTACCAGATCCCCACCAGAACCAGAGAACCAAAGCAATCCCCAACAAACTGAAAGCGAAAACAATTCAAAAATATGTTTTCTAATTACTTGTTCGCACTCGTGCCGCAACATGCCATCAACAGAAGGGGCACGGGGCATGTGGCAGGGGGCATGTGGCATGGGGCATGTGGCAGAGATCCTCCGGGAGCAGTCTGAGTGAATTGGCGACACATAAATTGCAAATATGATAGAAGAACATGCAACACTCTCGACTGGTGCTGCTGCTGCCACAGCAGCATATAATTATTGCAATGCGTTGCTGTTTGCCGTTGTTGCATGCCCCCTTGTGGCAGCAAAAAACACGCGCCACGCAGCCACTCGCAAAAAGGGGGGGAGCTGACTCACCCACTGAGCGAAAAAGTCTTTCAAAGATTTTTTTCTTTTTTTTAGAATTTGTGGAATCATTTGATGAACCGGAAAGCCTTTTCTTTCAGTGTCTTGGTGGTGCAGCTGCAGTTGCAACATCCCTGTTCGCCCTAAAGGCTGGTGCGTGTGTTTCTAATTAATAGAACCCCCCCTCAAGGGGTCATCGCCGCCCAATCGATCAGCGAAAGTCACTCGAGCCGAGAAAAGTATTGGCAGCCGGAGGAGGAAAACTCCGGGAAAGTGGAAAGAAAAGCGAGCAGGAAGTAATCAGAGATTCTCAGACCAGGCCTGAGACTAGGACTAACTAGGACTAGCAGGAACCACTAGCCAGTTAGGGCCAGAAATGGAACTAAAGAGGAAAGTTTAAGGACATCTAAGAGCCTGGAAGACATTTTTTTATTTTTTTTGTTGAAGAGCTGCCCCTCAGAGGAGGAGGAGGAGAATCAGATGCAGATGCAGAGTGCTTCTCCGCCTTTTAACCCCTATGTGCCCCATGCCACATGCCCCTTGCCACATGCCTCCTGCCTCTTGCCGCATATTTTGTATCTGACTGTTGACAATGGCATGCGTTTGGGTTTTTTTTTTTTTGATGTTGTGCTGCCAGTGGCAGTCCTTAATCCCAGGAAGGCTTTAAAAGTTATTCAACAGAGAAAGAGACAGAGAAGGAGAAGGAGAGATAGCTAGGCGAAAGAGACGGCACTAGAGAAGACTGCCCCTTGCTGGGCTCGATGTTGGCTCTAAATTTAGACGCTAATTTGGGGACCTGCTGGGCCAACGAGATCGTGTCCAGTTCTCAGACTCGTCTCGGGTTACAGAGAGCGAGAGGGAGGTGGGGCAGAGAAGAGGAGCCAGAGCCAGAGCCAGAGCCAGAACCAGATCCTGGACAGGCCTGGCTATCAAATTACGAATTAAAGCTCTGTCTGCTACCTCCTCGGAGCCAAGGATCTGCGACTCTCATAACTTGGTGGCATTATGGTCGTCATCGACTTCATTATGGTTCCCGGCCCATTATCGCCTCTTCCCGCCATTCCAGTCCAGGAATTCGGGGCATTCCAAGGGACTTGGACTTAGACTTGCCACAATTAGTGGCTAATACACCCCGCCATCCTAATGCCTTTTAAATCTCTCCTCCTCCTCCTTCCAGATCCTACAACATGTGCCATGGAGAGCCTGGGCTTGGGCAGCAGACGCAACAACGGCGGCAATCCTGCCGTCCCGCCGCCTCACTCCTCGCCCCCCCATGTGGGCCCCCACGGGGGCGTGGCTGGCAAGGTACTGATCCACAGTGCAGCAACCACCAAGGCCCACCATCACCACCATCACATCCAGCACCACCACCACCACCAGCTGCAGACCTCCAACCAGAACTACTACACGCAGCAGCAGACGCAGCTGCAGCGTCTGAAGCAGCAGCAGCAGAAGCTGCAGCAGCAACAGCACTTGGAGGCGGTGCACGGGGGCATGGCTAAGCACTGCCTGCAGTTCCCGCCGCCGCCGGACTACCCACCGCCGCCCGGCGGCCCGGTCAAGGACAGCGGCTCGCCGAAGGGGAAGAGGCAGCAGGTGCCGCGCTATCCCGACCCGGATCCGGATGCCATCGAAGTCTGCAACGAGCCGGGGCAGGAGGCATCGCCACACCACCTCAAGCAGCTGGCGGCGCGGCACAGCAAGAGTCTGGGTAGGCAGACCAGCCACCCGGGCCAGCACCTGCACCACCCGAGCCTGCACCACGACTACTCCTACGCCTACTATGAGCCCGGGGCAGCCATGCGCCACTCCAATGTGCCACGCCCCGAGAAGGGGGCTGCCTCCGCTGCGGCAGGAGGGGGCGCTAGCGGACATGTTGTCACGGTCGCCATGTCGCCGGCCTCCTCCGATCCACCGCCGCCGAACTCCATTCGCGCCCTGCTCTCGAAGGGCAAGAAGAACAAGCAGCTGGTCAGCCCCGCCACCCTCCAGTCCTACCAGACGCGCTACCACAAGCTGGCCAGCTCCGCCAAGGCTGGCCAGAGCGAGAACTTCTACGAGGAGATCAATGCGGCAGCCCTCCAGGGGGCCACCGGCCACCTCCGGAGCACCGTCGGCTCCCAGTCGGCGGGCTCCCTCAACCAGACCCTCGTCGAGGAGGAGCTGCGGCGGGTGCAGAACCGACACCACAAGATCCTCGGCGAGCTGAACCTTAGCGTGGAGGCCATGCTGATGCCGGAGAGTCCGCCCAAGCACGACCCGCTCCCCGGGGCCGGGGAGGCGCCAGCGGAGGCGCCCGCCTCGGAGCAGAGCCCCCAGAAGCAGCAGCCCAGCGTGAGTGTGACGACGGCCAGTGGCCAGCCGCCGACCATGCTGGCCGCCCGCTTGACCTCCGCCTCGGCGGACAACATCTGTGATAGCAAGCGGAGCGGCAAGGGCCCGGGCCCGGGACCGGGACAGGCCGCCGGCGACCTGGACAGCGGCTTCAGCGGCAGCAGCAGCGGCGCCAGCTACATCGGCAGTCTCCGGCTGAGCAAGACGCAGCACATCAAGTGCGCCCGCCAGACGCCCACCCTGGCGGTGGCCGCCACCCAGAGCTGCCGCTCCTTCCAGCGGGCGGCCACCGTCTACGACGAGTCCGGCCCGGGCTCTGGCTCCGGCTCGGGTGGCAGCTTCCTCTCGCGTGCCTCGTGCGGCAGGAGGATCCTGAGCTGCGCCAGGATACGGGCGGCCGAGGATCCTGGGCCCAATCAGCTGGGCGGGAGGAGTGCAGGAGCGGTGTCGGGATCAGGCCCGGCCCAGGAGTCCAAGGCGCGCAGTTTCTGGAGTCGGAAGGGATGGCGCAAGCTGCCGGGATTCTCAACTTCCACCTCGAGCATCAATGATACAGGACTAACGGGTGAGTGGCGATAGTCCTTACATATTTTTGACTTTAAGGTTTTAGGAAGAGTTTGGAAGTTTTTTGATGAAACTAGTAGCATATTTTACAACTATCTTGTTTATTTAGAAGAAAAAACTCTTAAATTCTTTTAATTACTAAATTTTTTACTCATTTTAAACATTTTTATTCAAAAACCAGTATTTTTATTCCCCACACTTGTCCTATCGACATATTCTACATGAGTAGAGTTACAAAGATGTAGAAAACAAAAGGAAATAAGCAAAGATACTGTTATATTTCATTAAATTAAAACATAAACAGCTAAATAATATCCTTAAAAATCATATTATTTAACAAAATCTATTTAAAATCTATTAAAACTTGTTTAAATTAAGTTTTTAGTAAAAGCCACCTGTTGGAAAAATCGACTGCTTTCTAGCGCCACTATTGCTAGAAAATCCAAGCTCCGCCTTCTCTACACGACTTTGTTCCATTTTCTAACAACAGATGTCGCTCTGGGTGGGGCTAGTGGTGTTTAGTGGCGCCCTGTATTGACAAAACAGGGGGACTTGTGTAGAGAGCAAGCCTTCTCTGCCCACCGATTGGTGGCGCTTTGGAGCTGCTCTCTTTTCACCACAGACCCCCGGCGCTGTTTTTTGGGTCTTGGAGCCATTTTCCGCTTTTTTCCTCATTTTCTTATCGCTCCCCTGGACCGCCCTCGCCCTCGCCCTCGCCCCTCCCCCCCATTATTATTTTTTGTATTTTTATCAACAACTTTGCATGCAAAGCGAGCATCAGAGCACCATCGGCCGGAGAAGGCAACCAAACCCAAATTCAATTTCCAATTCGGCCCGAGAGCAGCGATCCATGCTCCGCTGGCTTCACTTTACTCTGTTTTTTATTTATGCTTTTTTTTTGTTGTGTTTTTTTTCTGTTTTTTATTTTTTTTTTTGCCCACTTCGTTGTTGGCGCTGGTGCTGGTGCGCTTCGGGCTCCATTCACGACGTCGATGTGGATGCGGTTTTCAGTAGAATCGATCTTGTCGCGGATGCCACATGCTTTTTTTTAGTTTCGGTTGTGTGTTGTGAGTGCCGATCACCTGTCCTCCAGTCCAAAAAAAGGGTCTACCTACCTACCTACCCCCTAGAATTGCTATTTTTTAAGGGGCGTCTTCTGAGTAATGATTGGAAACAGAAATAAAAATAAAAATAAAAATACTAAAGAAACGGTGATGTAAGAGTGTGTGTAGGAGAACCTCCACAATGGCCTTCCAGCTGATTAAGAAGAGCTCCCTGGAGAGCCCCCCCTCGCCGCAGTTGCTGCGCCGCCACAGCAACCTGGGCCTGCCGCACCAGCAGGCCGCCGGAGTGGTGCTACTGAAATGTAGGTACCCCCTAGACCCACTTGGTTGGAAATACTTTTCCAAAATGAATCACAAACTATAACCGATTGGGCTATTTTTGTGCGTAATTCGTGGCATGAGTCACTAATAGTACGATTTTAGGTTGTTTTTCAAAAAAAAAAAAATAATAAAAAATAGAACAAGTGTCTAAAATTAGGGCTATAACTAAGAGCTACTAGGAGAGCTAAAGGGAGAGCTATAGGGAGAGCGTTTTCATAAAAATATTTATTGGAAAAGGTCAAGAGGAGGCTCTTATACAGAGCCAAGGGCCTAAAAAATAAATAAATAATTAATAAATAAATAAAAAATAATAAATAATAAATAATAAATAATAAAATAATAAAATAATAAAATAATAAAATAATAAAATAATAAAATAATAAAATAATAAAATAATAAAATAATAAAATAATAAAATAATAAAATAATAAAATATTAAAATATTAAAATATTAAAATATTAAAATAATAAAATAATAAAATAATAAAATAATAAAATAATAAAATAATAAAATAATAAAATAATAAAATAATAAAATAATAAAATAATAAAATAATAAAATAATAAAATAATAAAATAATAAAATAATAAAATAATAAAATAATAAAATAATAAAATAATAAAATAATAAAATAATAAAATAATAAAATAATAAAATATTAAAATATTAAAATATTAAAATATTAAAATAATAAAATAATAAAATAATAAAATAATAAAATAATAAAATAATAAAATAATAAAATAATAAAATAATAAAATAATAAAATAATAAAATAATAAAATAATAAAATAATAAAATAATAAAATAATAAAATAATAAAATAATAAAATAATAAAATAATAAAATAATAAAATAATAAAATAACAAAATAATAAAATAATAAAATAATAAAATAATAAAATAATAAAATAATAAAATAATAAAATAATAAAATAATAAAATAATAAAATAATAAAATAATAAAATAATAAAATAATAAAATAACAAAATAATAAAATAATAAAATAATAAAATAATAAAATAATAAAATAATAAAATAATAAAATAATAAAATAATAAAATAATAAAATAATAAAATAATAAAATAATAAAATAATAAAATAATAAAATAATAAAATAATAAAATAATAAAATAATAAAATAATAAAATAATAAAATAATAAAATAATAAAATAATAAAATAATAAAATAATAAAATAATAAAATAATAAAATAATAAAATAATAAAATAATAAAATAATAAAATAATAAAATAATAAAATAATAAATAATAAAATAATAAAATAATAAAATAATAAAATAATAAAATAATAAAATAATAAATTAATAAAATAATAAAATAATAAAATAATAAAATAATAAAATAATAAAATAATAAATAATAAAATAATAAAATAATAAAATAATAAAATAATAAAATAATAAAATAATAAATTAATAAAATAATAAAATAATAAAATAATAAAATAATAAAATAATAAAATAATAAATAATAAAATAATAAAATAATAAAATAATAAAATAATAAAATAATAAAATAATAAAATAATAAAATAATAAAATAATAAATAATAATTCCAGGCAGATGGCACTTGAAACTCTCTCCTATTCCCCTCCTAGACTCCAGCCACTTATTCTCCTTAAATATAATTATTTTTTTTAATCAAATAAATAAATAAAATAAATTCCGAATAAAAGGCAAAGATTATTGCACTTTTGTTGTCGTTTTGTGGTCGCTCACTGCCCCTTTATTGTCCGTTTGGGACTCGCGATTGTTGCTTTGACTTGTCGCCTCCAACTGGATGTATCTGGTGGATGTATCTGGTGGATGTGGAATCTGCAGCTATGGGGCATAGCGCGTGTTCGAGGGCCGCCTTAACTAGACACTCGTTAATCAATGTCGCCAGAGAGTCTAGAGTCTAGAGTCTTAATATTATTTATTAAAAAGTTTAATAAAAAAGGAAAAATCAAGCAGAAACTAGGCTCTTTTAAGAGCAAGACTAGGACTGAGACTTGGAGTCTAAAACATGAAATTCGTGAGGCCTTTTTTAAGTGAAAGTGTTTACTTTTAACTCTGGCTCTAAACAAAAACTCAGCTCATTAAAAAAAATAAAAAAAAGACAAACTCCTTGCTTCCAACTCCAAGAAACGGCATCGAACACACCTCGTCTGGCAGTACAACACGGCGTATGCGCAACATTAATTAAAATTCAAACAGCTCGAAAAAAGGCCAAAAAAGAGACAAAAAAAGGCCAAAAAACACTAGCAGTGACTACTAGGAGAGACAAAAAAAAAAAACGAAAATAAAAAACAAAGCTTGTTGGCCAAAAATTTGCATAATAAGAGCCGCAACAATGCAACCGACAATCTCAAATCTCAACTTATCTGAAATTATAACAAACGACCCAGACAATGCGCATACGTACTGTTGTACTTCCAAAAATGGAAAAAAATTATAAAAAAATAATAGATTAGATAGAAAAAAAATAAAAGTAAAAACAAGAAAAAATGAGATGAAAAAAGTGTCATTTCTGATCAAATTTGTTGATAAATATTTAAAAAAAAATTATTAAAAATAGCAATTGCTTAAATATTAATAATAATTATTTATATAAATATTAACATCTACCCCTTTTTTTCTCAGTGCATAGATGTGGGTTCTGGTAGCTGAGTTTCTGTGGTTTCCTGTTTCGAAAACGAAATTATTTTGAAACTAAATCAGGAGCCTCTACCTGACTTTCCAAGAATTTGAATTGAAAATGTTTGAACTTTTCAGTTCCAGTCGGAGGATTAAATCTCAGATTTAATCATCGGAGCTGTTTATCGAAAAGCTTTTTATCGATTTTCATGAATCGGGACTGGAAAGTGGCTTTTTTTTCTTCAAAAAACACTTTTCTCTTGTAGGCCATGGCCAAGATGATTAATGGCCGAATATATATTGGACATTATTGGGTTCTGTTGCTTCTTCTGCCTGCCTGCTGTCGCCATGTCTCCCGTTAGCCGCCACCCCTCCCCCTTGCCAAGCTCCTCAACTAACTTGGCTTAGTTCGGCACACGCCGCCAATTATCGCCGTCATTTGAAAGCCAATCGAAAGCCATAAATTTTCCTCCCAGCCTCGTGTCTCTCTGGCTGGCTTCTGGTGGCGAGAGGGGCGTTTGGGGCGCTGGGGCGTGGCCGGGCCAATTGAGCTCCACATTCGGCCAATTGCTTTTCGGTGTTGACACAATTAAGCCAAGTTTGGAGAGGCCGGGCGGCAAATGAAAGGATCTGAGGAGAAAATTAAGAAGAGTTGGGAGGAGAAGTTAGAGAAGATTTAGGAGTAGAAGAGTTGGGAGTAGAAGAGTTGTAGAAGAAGTTGTAGAAGAGTTAGGAGTAGAAGAGTTAGGTGTAGAAGAGTTAGGAGTAGAAGTTAGAGATGGGAGTTGAAGTTGTAGAAGAGTTGGGAGTAGAAGTTAGAGATGGGAGTTGAAGTTGTAGAAGAGTTGGGAGTAGAAGAGTTGTAGAAGAAGTTGAAGAAGAATTGGGGGTAGAAGAGTTGGGAGTAGAAGAGTTGTATAAGATTTAGGAGTAGAAGAGTTCGGTGTAGAAACTGCAGAATAGTTGGTAGAAAAAGTTGTAGAAGAGTTGGAAGTAGAACTTGTAGAAGAGTTGGGAGTGGAAGTTGGGAGTAGAAGTTGTAGAAGATTTAGGAGTAGAGGAGTTGGGAGTAAAAGTTGTAGAAGAAGCTGTTAAAGAAGTTGTAGAAGAGTTGGAAGTAAAAGTTGTAAAAGAGTTAGGAATCGAAGGGTTGTAGAAAAAGTTTCAGAAGAAGAAGTTGTAGAAGAGTTGGGAGTAGAAGAGTTGTTGAAGAAGTTCTAGAAGAGTTGGAAGTAGCAGTTGGAGAAGAGTTGGGAGTAGAAGGGTTGTAGAAGTTTTTGAAGAGTTGGGAGTAGAAGAGTTGTTGAAGAAGTAGTAGTAGTAGGTGTAGTAGTAGTTGTAGTAGCAGTAGTAGTAGTAAAAGTTTCCTTTAGGGCATCGTACGTGTCTCTTGGAGTCGTTACCAAAAAGATTTATTTTTGTTTCGTCGCTCCATAGGACATTGTTCCCCTTTTCCCAACCCTCTGTTGCCTCATTTTTAAATTATTCCCCAGAAGTATCTGAGTACCAGGTGCGTCCATTTAAGCCTGCTACAGTAAGTCTACGACGAGCAGCAATGGTCTTGGAAGACGTGAAGGGATTCTTCTCAGCAAGACTTAGGATTGGGGTGTCCCTCGTTTG
Organism: Drosophila monieri; assembly: GCA_035047585.1. Taxonomy (NCBI): domain Eukaryota; kingdom Metazoa; phylum Arthropoda; class Insecta; order Diptera; family Drosophilidae; genus Drosophila; species Drosophila monieri. The sequence continues at coordinate 2,326,978 of JAWNPJ010000061.1, read as the reverse complement.
AGAGGATTTCTTCCTCCGACCTCGAGTTTCGGTCTGAGCCTTGGATTTCTTTGAATTCCCAGAGGCACTTTGGACAAATCATACTTGATTCTCGTCCAAGGCTTTTGGCTATTTCATAAAAACCCTTTTTCCTTCCTTTTGCAGATGCTTTTTTTAATAAATAAAAATAATAAATAAAATATATAATAAATAGTAAAAATCAACATACCTTAACCCAATTGTTGCTTAAATCTTTTGGAGTACTCCTGCTCCTTGTATCTTCTTGACTTACAGGCCTCTGTATCTTACGGATATGCCCCCTATGCCCTCCTCATCTCTGGGAAGTATAAGATGCCTTTGTAGAGCTCCTGCTTCCCCCGAAGAGTCATGACTTTTGAATGAAAAGTAGTGCCAGCCAATTAAAGCCAAAGGAGGTGGGGGAGTGGGCCAATTGCAGCTCCTCCCCACCACCCTCACCCCACTCACCCCCCTCTTAGTTGCCCCACTTTAAAAAATGCCACAAAAAATAGAGTCTTTTGCTGTGGCATGCCTCTGATCAGTTGCCTGAGATTATTTGGTCGCCAAAGTATCCGTCAGATACTCCCCCTCAAGCATACCTCTAGCCTCCTCCCCCTCCCCTCGGCTAGCCCCAGTTGGCCCCCCGCCAGCCTATTTTTTGTAGCCACATTGCGCATACGCACCGGTGACCCAGCCGCATTACTTTCGCCTCGAAATCTTTCGAATTAGAATCTGGGCCAGACTGGGCCGCTGCCCGGGTAGCTTAATTAAGTTTTTATGTTCGACTGTCAGCAACTGGATTGACTTGAAATAGTTGTAGTTTTCAACTAAAAAAAAAAATAAAAATAAAAGAGAAAAAAATAAAAAATAAAATTAAAAACAAAATCAAAGTGCGCGACGAATGTTTTGAAAAAAACTAAAAAGCGTATGGACAGCATTTTGTGCCACAAAACGTTTTTGGCACGCATGTGTCTAGTTGTAGTTGTTGTTGTTGTTGTTGTTAGTGTTGTTGTTGCAACAAAAATTGCATTTGCTGATGACAGTGGGCTGTGGCTGCCGTTGTTGGTCAACAAACAACATGATTTATGTCCAAGCCGCCGTTCGCAGGCGTGGCTTCTTTTTTTTTTTTTTTTCTGAGCCGGAAATAGAGACTGGCTGGTTGGGGACTTGGGAGGAGGCTTGGGGGCAGATGGAGCGATGACAGACAGGCTCCAGACAAGAAGCTAAGATTCTATAATCTCTCATCTTGGCCCATCATTTCTCTCAGTGCTCAGTAGCCTCTGAAGAATCGGCTTAGAACCTCAGACAGGCCTTCACTTCCTGCTTGTTAGCAGCTGGAGCTTCTAAGCCGGGCTTTTAAACATTGTTGCAGGAGACTGAATGAGAACTAACTAGAAATAGTTAGTCAGGGTTCTTAGATACTAGCTACAAGATACTAGATACTACCTACAAGATACTAGATACTTTTTACTGAAAGTATTTCTTAAAAAAGAACCCCAACCACCACCTCTCCAAGCCAATCATCCACTTAACGCTTGGATATAGCCAGCAGATATATATATCTGTATATGGGAGATATCGGATTGCATAATGGATGGCGATGGGGGCGGGGGAGGGGCGGCAGAACGGAATGTCCATGTAATTGCATGCCAGGTGTCATAAAGCTCTTTGCCGGCCGCCCAGGCCACAAGCAGCCAAGTACAGTGGGACTTCGATAAGACTCTCTCACAAAGACAGAGGACAGAAGCCAAAAGATCTCTTAGGCAAGCCACACTGTACTTGCTCCCTGCTGGAGGCCATTTTTCGTTGCAAGTTGCACTTTCGGTTTCAGTTTCAGTTTCAGACTCTCGCCCACGCACTCCTCCTCGTCGCATTTTGTGAGTATTTTTTTTTTTAACGCCCGCATTCTCAGACAACAACAAAAAAAAGGAGAGCCTGTGGAGTGGCTGCTCCTGGTGTTCCAAATGCGCCTTTAATGAGTTGCCCAGAGTTTGCCATAAATTTCCATAAACTAGCCAGTGGCCAAGCCAGTCGCTTGGTTTAGTCCCAGGGCTTAGTTCCCAGAGCCTCCTTTTTGCGTTTTACTTTTCCGGAATGCGTCACTAGAGAGGTCCTGGCTGGGTAGGCAAAAGGAGTTGAAAAGCAGGCAGGTAAGTAGCCAAGGATCAAGCTTAAAGGAGAGTCTTTCTATTAATTTCTTAACCAAAAGCTGAAATCTCTTAAGTTCTGTTATCCTTCAACCTAAAACTCTTAAAAAATTTTATGAAATATTTTTCAAAACCTCTTTCCAAACCAAACCTGCCCTTCCTGTTAGAGTATTTCAGTTTCTGTTGCTTCTTGGCGTGTTTGGCTCTTCTTTTTATTTTTTTTAATATTTTTTTTTCGCACTTGCCCCAAACACACGTGGCAGGCACTTCGTGCCTCTTGACGCATTTCGCCAGCGAGTCCACCTCCCCTTCCGACCCGAAAATCCATTTATCTTTTTTCAAAATCGATGGCGGAGATCGCTCCCCTCAGGCACTTCCCTCTTGCAACCCTGCAACCCGATCTGGGGGGCAGCTTGAGGCGTGTCTGGAGCGGAACTACAAGTTCTGGATGAGTTGCAGGGGGTGTCCTAGTTACCGAAAGGATCATCTCTCCGCTAAGCGACCCTCTGTCAGGTGCCAGGAGTGGCATACGAAATTGCGGCAAATATCAGAGGCCCTGGAGGCCCAAATTAATTTCCCAAACAGGGAGGCTTAAAAATTAAAAATAAAAAATCAAAAAAAAAAAAATCAAAAAAAATAAAACCCAAAGCCCCGAAAGGGAAGAATCAGTTGGCATGAAATGCGATTTGCGATTTGGTTTCTGATGTGTGTTGTGTTGTGTTGTGTTGTGTCCTGTGGCCGCCAAGGGGAGTGGCATTGTTTCTGATTTTTCAGCTCTTTCAGCTGGCAGCCCCCCTTTCTTTTTTTTGGCCAAAAATAGAACGCAATTAAGGGGAAATTTCAGTTTTTCTCTCAAGAGAGGCACTTGCTGGAAAAAAAAGAGTTCCAAAGAGACGATTTAATGCCCTTTTAAGGCATAAATTTAGTTAATAAATTAAGGATCTAATAGATCTAACTAGCTCTACTTAAAAATTAAAAATTAAAAGATAAATAAATATTTTTATGATTTAATAATTTTTTTAAGAATATTTTTCCCAACTCTGATACTCTTTAGGGAAAAAGCAAGAACCTCTTCATTCCAGGAATGCACGCGCTTGCAAACAGGACATGTGTCCCGACCCCTGACCTCCAACCCACCACCCCTCCATGCCACACACACTCTTGAAATCGCTTCGCAATAATTGAGAGCACGCGCACCGGATTACACGAAATTATTTTATGGCAAAAAAAACCAGCAGGATGCAGGATGCAGGATAGAGGAGGGTTGCATTGACAGGACTATAGAGAGGGGTTGGACAAGTCCCCCTCTACCCTCCACCCTCTACCCTCTACTGAAAAAAAGGGTATAGTCTTGTGGTTTTGGTTGGAAATATTTGAAACTTGGTGTTCAATGGCCTGGAAATAGATGATTTTTACTCAGATACTTAGATACTTAGCTACATAGATACATAGATACACAGATACTTAGATGCATAGCTACACCCCCTTATCCTGGTGGTTGCCCTTAAATATTGATATCACTTCTGCAAACATTAATTGGCTCGAAAATAATAATTCATCGAAGCCAGAGGGATCTGTGAGTTGTTTACCTTTCGGCTCAGTTCGATTCTGGCCGGAAATAGTTATTGTTATGGAAGGGAAAGGGAAAGGGGGGGAACTCATAAAACTATGCCATAGACATATGTCTGTGGGGAAGTGCAAAAATCTCTGCCCGTAACATCTGCCTGGGAATTAAGGTCTAAGGGAAGCACTTCCTCCAATCACCAAAGTATCTGTAAGATTTTTTCAAGACAAAACCCTCGAAAGGGGAGATGGAGTTGGGTTTTCTTCGATTTCCCCACCAAAGCTGATCAGTTTCGGGTTTCAATCGGCCGGGCCACCCAAGGCGACTACTTCGGGGTGGCCAGCAAGGTGTCAGCCACTTGCCACTTGGCCCTTTTCTTGCTTTCCCAGAGACCTACGCCCGCACCTTCGCCCGCTCCGATAGCTACGACTCGTAGGGGCCTGGAAACAGAAGAGTAATCCCTCCCCTGACCTTCGAGAGCAATTAATGACTCGATGACATAGCCTCCCCCCCACCAGACCATAAACGGTTGATCTTGGGATTGGGCCTTGGCTGGCTTCCTAAATATTGTTGCCTTTTCCCGATGCCCGCCACCACTTTCCCACCTCGACCTTCTCTTTTCGGCTTGTTTTTCACGGAGCGCCTTTGGCCAAGAAAATGTTTTTGCCAGTTTGGCGATTTGGATGCCAGATACCACTCGCCGGACATGAACGATGTACACTCATAATTTTTAACATTTTCTCTAGCCGGAGTGCAGATTTATCTAAAACTTTGTCGATCCGAGGCGGGGGTGCCTCCGGCCACGAAATGCAGCCAAAGTCACGTTGATAAGTCCCAGTCCCAGTGCCTTGTTGGCTTGTTGATAGGAAATTTACATAATTACCGCAAGGCGTGTCGACCAACAATTGTATGTGGCACCTACCCAGTCCCCTGGCCACTGCCCCCTGGCCTCTAGCTCCTCCGCCCCTTCCCGGAGAACAGAAATCATCCAGACCGCCAGGCCCGCTGATAAGGGCCCGGGCTACCAACCTGCTGTGACAAAGTGCCCAGATATGCATTCTGGGGGTCGAGGAGTCGACTAACCGACACCCTACTGTGGAAGCCAGCTATAATATTAAGTTAAGCACCAGTGACGAAAGCTCAAAGTTAACTAATAGCCATTTTTGTGACGAAATACTTGGAAATAGACTTCTGGAGATCCAGTAGTCGACTGCTTAACATCCTACACCATAGTGCCTCCTATTATATCAAACAAGAACCTCTTTTTCGAAGTAAAATGCCAGTGACGAAAGCTCAAAGTTAACTAATAGCCATTTTTGTGACGAAATAGTAGGAAATAGAGTTCTGAGGATTAACTAGTCGACTGATCAACACCCTACACCACAGAGCTACTCAAAACGGAACCTCTTAGAATGGTAAAATACTAGTGACGAAAGCTTGAACTAACTGCTTTCAACATTTTCCAATGAAATACTTAGAAATGAGCTACTGGATATCAAGTAGTGGACTTATCAACACCCTGCTCCACAGAGCTACCTATAATATCAAGAAATACCCTCTTTTTCAAAGTGAAATACCAGTGACGAGAGCTTAAAATTAACTAATAGAAATTTTTGTAACGAAAAACTGAAAAATAAACTTCTGGGGAGCGACTATTCAACTGATAAACACCCTACACCACAGCGCAACCTACAATATCAAAAAAAAAAAAATCTTAAAGAGGTTAAATACTAGTGACGAAAGCATAAACTAACTGATGTCATATTTTTCTGATAAAATACATAGAAATGGACTTGTAGTAGAATGGACTAGTGGACTGATGAACACCCTACACTACAGAACTAGTCTTATACTTCCCCTTCATTATCAAATAGTAACCTTTAAGCGAGTTTAAATACCAGTGACGAAGGTTTAAAGTGAGTAATAACTATTTTTATGACGAAATACATAGAAATAGAGTTCCTTCCCAACAGCGCCACCTACAGAACCAAATAAAAAGTTCTTAAAAAGTTCAAATGCCAGTGACGAACGCCATTAGTATTTAGTATCTATTTTTGTGACGAAAACAGACTTGAAAGTAAAAGTAAATCAGAGATATATGCCCCAGCACACAATGGGCACTGAAAACTGAAGCATAACTATGCGGAACTGAACTCGACTGGGTGCTGCCGAACAAAGGGCGCTGAGGGGCGGGGCATTGAACTTTAGCTGAAAAGTGCTCGCTCAGTGCCTGCCACTGCCACTGCCACTGCCACTGCCACAAAACGGCAAACAGCAAACGGGGAACAAACAGCAGCAGGAAAAATCAAAGCGAGCCAAAGACGAACGAGAAAAGAAGAAATCTGAAATCTGCACACCCGTCTGCGGGTCGGTCACTGCCGTGCTCCGTCCACAGATCTCCAACCGTCATCCCTCCATCCGCCAGGCACCAGCCACCATCCTCCATCCACCATCCACCATCCTCCATCCTCCATCCTCCATCCACCATCCACCATCTTCACTGCCAAATGCCAAATGCAGTTTGCAGCTCGGTCCCACTTGGTGCGTGCATGTGTCTATAGATATTCTACAGAGAGAGAAACGATATGCCATTCTTCTACAGTTCAGGCCTCTAAAAGGAAGAGTTTCTTTGAAAAATAGACTAGTATGACCGTATGACTAAAGAAATCGGTAAGAGAGTGGACTTATCTAAGGTTTTTGAAGTATTAGTGTTGCCAAAGTCGATAAAAAGTATTTAAAACTAAGATTTAATCTAAAAAATAGAATAGTGTGACCAGCTAGTGAAAGAAACTGGTTAAAGAGTGACCTTATCTAAGAGTGTAATAGGGGTAGTGTGACCTAAGTCGTAAAAAACTACGATTATTATAGTGTTGAGCCTTCGAAACTTAGAGATCCTTTAAAAATAAATAATAACAAGCAGTGTGACCATCTACCTAAAGAAAACGGTTAGAGAGTGACCTTATCTAAGAGTAAAAAAGTAGTAGTGTGACCTTAGATCACAATAATTATGTTTATTTGGATATAAAGCTTTCTAAACCAAGTTTTTCTCATAAAATAGAAAAGTGTGACCTATTAGCTAAAGAAAAGAGTCACTGAGTGACCTTATCCAGTTGTATGTCTACTAAGTAGTAGAAAATGATGATTATTTGGATGTAAACCTTTTAAAACCACAAGTTTCTTTAAAAAATAGAGCAGTATGGTCTTCTAACTAAAGAAAACGGTTAGAGAGTGACCTTGTCTAAGATTTTAAAGGCATTAGAGTGACCTAAGTTGTAGGAAACTAATAGTTTCTTTAAAAAATAGGTTAGTGTGGCCATAGTAACCATCTACCTGAAGAAAACGCTTAAAGAGTGACCTTATCTCTCGATAAAGAGGTATTAGAGTGACCTAAGTTGTAGAAAACTAATAGTTTCTTTAAAAAATAGGTTAGTGTGGCCATAGCAATCACCTACTTGAAGAAAACGCTTAAAGAGTGACCTTATCTCTCGATAAAGAGGCATTAGAGTGACCTAAGTTGTAGAAAACTAATAGTTTCTTTAAAAAATAGTTTAGTGTGGCCATAGTAACCAACTACCTGAAGAAAAAGCTTAAAGAGTGACCTTATCTCTCGATAAAGAGGTATTAGAGTGACCTAAGTTGTAGAAAACGAATAGATTCTTTAAAAAATAGGTTAGTGTGGCCATAGTAACCATCTACCTGGAGAAAAAGCTTAAAGAGTGACCTTATCTCTCGATAAAGAGGTATTAGAGTGACCTAAGTTGTAGAAAACTAATAGTTTCTTTACAAAATAGGTTCGTGTGGCCATAGTAACCATCTACCTGAAGAAAAAGCTTAAATAGTGACCTTATCTCTCGATAAAGAGGCATTAGAGTGACCTAAGTTGTAGAAAACCAATAGTTTCTTTAAAAAATAGGTTAGTGTGGCCATAGTAACCATCTACCTGAAGAAAAAGCTTAAAGAGTGACCTTATCTCCCAATAAGAACCCAGTAGACTGACCTTAGTTGCACAAAATGTCAACAATTTCCGTTTTAACTTTATTTGAAAATTTCCCTCAGTGCAATGATGCTTCGTGGAAGGGGTCTGAGGCTCCGGGATGTTGTTGATGTCGCCTGTTTCGCCATAATTATTATTTTTATTCCGCGAGGCGGCTCTGGATTGTTAATCCCTCGCCCAGGAGCTGTCAGCACCCGAATGCGCCGCACATTCCACATCTATTTCGGCCTCCTGCCTCCTGCCTCTTGCCCCTTGCCGCCAGCCATGTAGTATCGACTGAATTATTTGATTTAAAGTATTCGAGTATAGGTTTTGCGCCTCGCAGGCTAATTGAGGCCTTAGAATGGCCATATTTTGGGCGAAATTGTTTACCTTGGCGCCGGCACGGCTCTTCCTCTTCCTCTCACGTGGTTTCGCCATAAAATCACTTTTCGCCTTCAGTTTATTTTCCTCTCGAAGCAATAAGCTCTTCATTGTTTCGTTTTCCTTCTGGAAATTTCGATAAATTGGCAGTATTTCAATTTTATTTACGAGCGGAGGCCGTACACTTCCCATGTCCCGTCCGCAGACCACATTCTGTAACAGAATAGCCCAGCCAATTGTCAGCCTGCGTCATTCCTGCTGATTTTGGGATGGTCGAGGACCTCCAGGACTCCGGGGCAGCAGGACAGCAGGACACCGTGGGTTCGGGTGTCCTGTGAGCCCACTGAATTCCAAATGAAACGTGTCCCGGCAACGTGTGTGTGCCGGATTCGTTTCCATGTGGTGTGGTTTGCCAAGTACACTGAGAGAAATCATTTCATTTTTTTGTATTATTTTTAATATTTAAAAAAAAAAGATTTTAAGGGGTGGAGTTTTTGAAAAATTCTAAAATTTAGACAAAAATCTCTCTAGAGCAGAGTTCTTTTTGGTTTAAGAATTTAAGTCTCGGGTTCGACTCTTGTTAGTACTTTTTTAATTTTTTTTAAAATTTTTTAAACTCAGAATTAGTTTCAGAATAATCTTAAATAAAAACTTTATGAGAAAATCTCTTTAAGAACTTGATTCTATTAGAGCTCTTCTCTTCTTTTTTAAGAATGTGAGTCTCGGGTTCGACTCTAGTACTGTTCCCCTTTTTTTTAATTTTTAAAAAAAGAGTTTAAACTTAATTATGAGACTAGATAGGCTTAAGTTTCTAAAATTAATCACAGATATAGACTTTATAGCAAAAAGTCTATAAGAACTTGAAATATTAGAGCTCTTTTCTTGTTTTTTTTTAAAGAATTTGAACCTTTTTCTTCCTATTTAATTTTTTATTATTTTTTTTAACAAAAGTTTAAACTTAATTATGAGACTATAGACTTTTATATAGACTTTTTAGGAAAATCTCTATAAGAACTAGAAGTATTAGAGCTTTTTTGTTTAAATAATTTGAGTCCCGAGTTCGACTCTCTTTGACACTTTTTTTTTTTATTATTTTTCATTTATTTTTATTCATTTTTTATTAATTTTTTGCATCCTTTTTTTTGGGAACTGCAATATTGTTGTTCACTTATTGCGTAAAGGAGCAATTTGTGGTTGCTTATTCTACGCTTATTATTCCATTGACATAGTCAGTAGCCAGTAGCCAGTAGCCAGTAGCCAACCACCCAACCACCCACCACCTAGCAACCACCCACTGGCACCTCCTGCTGAGAGCGTGTTTGAAATGAAACACGAGCTTTTAATTGAATTGACTTCTTGTTGTCCAGTGGCAGTCATAGATTTGGAATCCACGTGAATCGGAGAGGTTGTCTTGTCTTTGGGCCACCATCCAGCATCCTGCATCCTTTATCCTTTTGTCTTGGACGGCCACGTGGCTCTTAAAGCCACTTAAAGCCCTTTAAAAGGCCAGGCCTCAACAGGTTTTAGTTCAAAGTCAAAGCTTAGTGTTGACACTTCTGGGAAATGTCCTTCGTCCTGTCAGGCTAGTTGCCTTGCGGCTCTTAAGTGTTTCCCATTTGCACTTTCACTTCATTTCCCAGAAAAGATGTTGCAACATTTTGTTGCCTCCCAGCTGCCAGCCGGCGCCTGGCCTATATCTTTTGTTTTTATTTTGGAGCCCCGGGACTCCCAACTGCCCGACCATCGATTCCCCATTTCGCAATCACTTTTTAATGGCATTTCTGATACTGATCAGATGCTGGCGGGGTGACCCATTTTTAAAAATGGAGCACACCTTGCCTCCCAGACTCCCAGATTACATAATCCAGGGATCGAGCAATTAAACGCCAATACTCCAATGGGATTTCTATTTTTTATTCTCCGTTCTGTTATCTTAATGAGCAAAGCTACTTAGGGTGGAATGGGGCGGAGGGGGAGTATTTGGGTTACTCCACACTTGGAGCTCATTGTCTGGGCCATTGTCTGGATGGGTTTTCATCTTTATTATTATTTTTATTTTTATGGTGGTGGCCATCTGAAGAGGCCCATTAGAATATGAATGGTGGAGGAGGCACTCATCCCAAATCCCTTCTATTATGATTATGATTTCATTTGTTGTCATTGTCCGCCCAGAGACTAGATCTCTGATTCCCTCTGCCTCTCTGGAGAAGGAAAGGTGTGAACGGCGAGGAGGACAATGGCGGAGGAGAACCTCTACGGAGGAGTAGGAGTTGCTTCGCTAATGAAGGCACTGTGTTTGGGAATTAACACCTACGGGACTGCAGAATCAAGCAGCGAGATGAATGGCTCTTGCCACAACGTGGCAGGTAGTATAGTAGTTAGACTCTGCCTCTAGGAGACTCTCTTCTGGCCACACTCCAACCATTCCGATGTCCATTAATGATAATTAAATGAAATTAAAACGCGGCCGACATCTAAAGGAGGGGAAACCAGGCCGGGCCACCCCATCGAGGGCGCCAGTTATGGATCTATGGATCTATGGATCTTAATTGAATTAGATCTCCCTCTACCCCGCTCTCGCTCCCTCCACATCCCCATGTCCAATGGCATTCGAATTGCATTTCCCCCTTCAGAGTGTCTATTTTTTTTCCCATTTAATTTCGTTTCCGATCTTCGCGCTTCTGGCATGAACCACAACCATGTGTGTGTTTCTGAGGTCTAGGGTCTGAGGTCTGCGGTCTGAGGTCTGCGGTCTGAGGTCTGGGGGAGGAAAAACAAACAAACTAGTCCGAAAAAAAACAAATAATTTCATTAAGCGAATGCCGAAACAGGAAAAGCAAAGCCAATTTTCATGAAATTGTGAATGGAAGAGAGCTCTAGTCTTCTGGAAAATCATCTATTCTTAAAGTCTAGCCTGTTTCTCTCAGTGCCCAGCATTGCACATTCTCTAGATGCGTTCTCCCCTCGATTCCCATTTAATTGCATTCGATTTCCTGCCGATGCGATCAGCAAATAATCTCAATATTCGTCTGAATTTTTATAGAAATTGTGGCATTTTGGGTTTCTTTGATGCTCTAATCAATTAACGAACATTTTCACTTTCGGTCACGAGTTGGAAAGCTTTCCCATTCCCCAATAACACTTTCATCGCCACACATGCCACACACTGTGGATTGTAAAAACAAAGGCGATCTCTTCTCGGAAGACTCCGTTAAAAATGCTAACCAAATTCTGAATACATTCTGAATACCACAAAGTAATAGCCATAACAATGATCCGAAAAAGCAGAAACCCCAAGCGATAAGACCTCTGGAGTGGAGTGGTGACCCCGACGACTTCATTATGCAAATGCCTCCCAAGCACTTCAATCATATCGCTTTTTCAGAGTCCGGCTGGTAGTTATGACAGGGGGAGCCATCCGTTTAGTTATGGGATGTGGAGTAGGGACTAGGAGGTGCTCTGGAAACCTCTTTCTTGATGTCCAAGGCGCTCTATGGTCTTTCTCTCTCGAGAAAGATTCGATGTCTTTAATTGAAAGTTTTATGCGCTCGCGTCTAGGGGCATTTTTATGGCCCACTTGATGGCGGCGCTGAAAGTGTCGGAGTAGAAGGAGTAGGACCCCTAGGAGAACCCGAGACCCGCATGAAACCTTTGACCAAGACACCGACACACTCATGTGTGGTCCTGAGGATCCTTTATGTTTTATTTATGGAATGCATTAGTCCAGACGCGACATGAGTCTCGCAAAATGCATATTTATGTTGGCTGCTGGGCCACTGATTTGGGTTGACAAGTTGGAGGCCTTTGGCGCATTTTTTTGATGCCATTTGATGGCTCGGATCATTAATCACCGAGGAGTCTGCTTTGATGTTGTGGGAGGGGGAAGAAATCTTGCCAGAAATTGCTAATTATTGCTATAACTGGCAGAGTTTACGAAATTTCATAAAAAAAAATTATGAAGTAAATTCGGACTTTTAAGAAGTCATCGAGTCTCTACTTCCTTGCCTTTTGTTGGCCATTTTTATCTTCCATCTTCCTTCCTCTATTCCTCTCCTCTATTATGCTTTTTGGAATTATTTTTTAATATTTTCCGGACACTATCGCTTGCGGTCAGCTGTCGCCAATCTAGTGCCATCTGCAGCTCCTTTCAGCTCAACAAGTTGACAGCTCCGGCCACGCCATTTTCCCACCCATTTTCCTGATAGTTTTTCCTTTTATTTTTCATCTAGTTTTGTGTTTACCTGACAGGCTTTCCGCAACAAATCAAAATGCCATCGGACGACAGGCTAAGGATGTGGAGGTCCTTAACACGCGCTCTCTCCGCTCTCCCTCTCCCCCACTCCTCCCATTCAGGATTATGACGCATTTCGAGGGTTGATATCCCTCTGTCTCTGGGATTGTTTTGGTTTTGATTTATCTCCGCCATGGCGGTTAGCCAGAAAAGGGTTTATCCCTGGCAGGATGCCCCTTTCTACGCATTTTCACACGCTCTAAGGAGCACCCACCTTCCCTCCCTCCCTCGGCAATCGAGAAATGACTTGTTAATTTTCTAATTACGAAATCATTTTCCTCCATGGCCCAGGCCCAGGCCCAGCCCCGGCACTGGCCCTGGCACTGGCACTCTTCTACCTGAGAGCCCCTGGGCCCCAGTCGGTGCCTCCTCTTTGATGAAGGAGAGCGGCAGGAGGGAGAGCCGGAGACAGGACGGAGAAACCTGTTTGATTTGTCTCTTAATTTCTTCCAAGAGCCGAAAATTTCAATGCGCCTGTGTGTGTCTCTGTTACACTAAGAGAAAATATTGAAATCTAACTGTAAACTATAACTAATATTAAGTGCAAACTCTCTTAAAGTTCTCTCTCTGCATCTCAGCCTCTGGTTTTGAAGGGGGCCTGCTATCAGCGCCAGTTCATCAGCTTGTGAGCCTCTCTCAGGCCATCCCCTGCAACCTTTAGTCCCTCCGCTGCCTCTGCTACCCTGTAACTGACTATCTACAAGATACAATCGCGATCAAAATAAATTATTTAAATAATAAATTTTATTTTTTATTGAAATTCCACTCTCCAGCTCTTGCTCTCATTAATTAAAATATTATTTTCATCAACTTTTGAAGGATTTGAGTTGAATTCCTGCATTCAAGGGTATCCCTTTGTTCGTAGCTCTCGCCTCCAGCTTGTTTTCAAATTATTTATATGCGTATAGTAATAAAAAAAAAGAAAAAACAAAAAAAAACAGAAAGAAAGAAAGAAAGAAAGGAAAACCACACAACAACAAAGAGCAGTGAGCACAAAAAAGAAAAACATAAAAAAAATATTGGATGGCAATGGATGTTCTTACCTATTCCCGAGTGCTTGTCTTTTTTTTATCAAAATCATTTGTGAAGAGAGGCTGTCTCTCCGTTTTTTATGCAGATTTTTTATTTACTCCAAAATACATAAATTAGAGGAGTTTCAGACTAAAAAATAGGTTACTAAAAGGATTAAAGTTAAAGGGAATGGTTATTGGAAAAATATTATATTTTTAACTAAAATATAAACAAGGAATTCCTAGGGCTAGTATTTATATTTTAGTTCTAAAAATAATATATTAATAAAATGATAAATATGTTACATAAATTAATACATAATTAACATAAATAATATTATATAATATATTTTAAATAATAATATAAATAAATAATAAATGCACTTAAATTATACATTTTACTAAAATATTAGTTACTAAAAAAATAGAAGAATAGATATGTTATTGGAAAAATATAATATTTTAAACTAAAATATAAACAATGAATTCCTAGGGCTAGGTATTCCTATTTAAGTTAAGAAATAATATATTGGTTAATAAAAATATTAAATGAATTAATAAATAATACTTTTATAATACATAAAATAGCGTAGTTTTAGAGTCCTTTTCTTAAACTAAAATATTAGTTATTAAATAAAAAAAATATGTTACATAAATTAATACAAAATAATTATAAATAATATTATATAATATAATATGATATAAATTAATAATAAATAGGTATAAATAATAATACATAGATTAGACAAATTTAAGAGTAATTTTTTAACTAAAATATTTATTAAGAGAATTAAAGTTAAAAGAAAAGATTATTAAAAATATATATATTTTAAACTAAAGAATACTAAAAACATAGAATTCTTAGTACTAGTTTTAGTCTTAGTTCCTATTTTAGTTGAAAATAATAATATATTGGTTACTTTAATATATTATCAATAAATAATACTATAATATTTAATCATAATACATAAAAGAGAGGAGTTTTGGAGTAATTTTTTTAAACTAAAAATTATTTATAGTTTATAAGTATTACAGATAATAGTTAAAAGGAAAAGTTCAGAGAAAAGGTTATTTTTTAGTGAAAATATAAATAAAAAATAAATACATTTAAATAGATAAGAAGATATAAAAAAATATTATTAAAAAATAGAAACAAAGAATTCTTAGTACTAGTTTTCATATATTAGTGGAAAAAAATAATGTATTGGTGAATAAAATGATAAATACATATCAAACAAAAATGTTTGTTACATGAATTAATAAATAATACTTTAAAAAATAATAATTAATTTATAATACATAAAAAAGAGGAGTTTTAGAGTGATTTTTTTTTAAATAATAGTTTATAGTATAGTAATAGTAAATAATAATAGGAATAGTTTAGAGAAAAGGTTATTTTTTAATGAAAATAAAAATATAAACATAAAATAAATATATTTCATTAAAGATTTAATATTTTGAACAAAAATATAAACAAAGAATTCCTAGAACTATTATTCCCATAAAACTTTTAATTTCCAAAGCAGTTTCTATTTTTTTTTTTTTTTTGGCCAAGGAGGGCTCTGTCGTGTGCGTATCTGTCAGATACGAGCAGCACTGGCAGTATCTGTGAGTGTGTGCCTGAATGATTTCAGCTTGGCTTGGACTTCAAGTGCGTCTGCTGCTGCTGCTGCTGCTGCTTGCGATGCTGCCTTTTGCTTCTGTCTGTTGGCAATCATAATTATCTTTAATTTCAACAAACGAGGGGGAAAAGGCGGAAGAAAGAGAACTAAGAGATAGAGGAGGAGAGGATAGAGGCAGACTCAGAGGCCGAGAACTAAAAGCGAAATTACATGAATGAACGCGTCACGTGTAAGTACAGATACAGATACAACATAAGATGCAGATACTAAGTTTGTATCTCAAAGCAAGCAGAGTATCTGGTATCTGGTGGAGCAGTGACAGGCAGCATCCAGCAGGTGACTACCAGAAGCACTTGCTAAATACACAGTCCCCTCCCCCCTCCCGCCCCTTAACGGCCCGCATCTTTTGAATGCAGGTGCATTCATTTGCCGAGAAACTGAAAGCTCTAATCATGTTATCAGCAAACAAACATGCGTCATACGCCCTGTGGGCCCGAAAGCAGCTTCTTGTTTGCCTTCCAAGACAAAGCACATAGTTCTGCTCCCAAAAACCTCCCACCCCCCTTAAAGAACAATAATTCTAAAATATATTTAGAATTTAATTGAATTATCGGTCCAGAGTCTTGGGGGCAGCAAGCGAATGCACATTACTGGCGACACTGCCGGCTGGGTAGTGGTGGGCGCCCAGAAATCGCCAACAGCTGGTCTCTGAGGCGAAAAAGTTGAACAACTTTTTGGCAAACATGCGCAGAGCATAACCGGAAGTTAAGATGAGGCCTTGTTCATTCCCAGCACTGAGAGAAATGTTAGCCAGTTCTAATTAATTATAATTTTTAAATTTAATTTTGTTTTTGGTGCTCTTGAGGGGGTGGCACTTTTTTTGCACTGCGACTGTTGGCAACTGTTGCATTCCCCCAAGCCATTGCACCTGATATTTCGTACTTTTCTAGTCCCCACTCTCCCACTCTCCCACTCTCCCACTCTCTCTCTCTCTCTGTATTTTTTACTGTTTATTTATACTGGGCCGCAAATTCATTGGAAAATAAGAACAGGAACAATGAACAGCGGGAGTGTGAGTGTGGGGGGAAGGGGGACAGCTAGCATGCATTCAAGTGCAGCGGCGGCGGCGGCGACAGTTCAGCAGAGAAAACAAAGCCAAAATAGAGGGCGGCAGAGGAGTAGGAGCAGGAGCAGGAGCAGGAGCTGGAGCTGGCATAAGCATACATGGAGAACATGGAGGATAAGCGAAAACAGAAGAAGAAACACACAACAGATGCAGCAATTTCCGGTGCTATTGTTCTCAATCAGCTAACGCCATCTACGCTCCGCCATCGCTCCGTCTCACTTGCTCTGGCTCGTTCTCTTCCTCTTTTTCGTGCAACGGTTGCGACTGCGCGTTTCAATCAAAATGAATTAAATTTTATAAAATAATTGGAATAAACATGCATATCCCTTGCCTGCACACATATTTCATTCATTTTCTTAATTAATTAAAGCAGCGCTTCCCTATTTTGATTATTTATTGTTTGGTTCATTGGTTGTTTATGCCATAACGGGCCGCCTGGGCCGCGTAATTAAAGAATCAATTGAAAAGTGCGCAAAATATTGCACATTATTCGTGCCAATTGCAGGCAGCACGAATTTATGGGCGCCCACTGTACGCGCTGAGAATGGTGGTGCGAGTATGGCGGCAAGACCCCGTTGTTCTGTTGCTCCGGCTCTCTTGGTTAGCACTGAGAAAAATTTGAAAGCGAAAAGGGGTTCATAATATTATTGTTCAGTATTTAAAGTTTTTTTTTCTTATTAAATAAATAATTAAAAATACATTTTGATGAAAAAAATTAATATTTCATAATTATTAGTTAGTAATATTTTTATTTGTCTTTATATTTTACTAAATACATATTTAAATTAATAAATCGGATTTATTTAACATTCAGATTAAAAAAATAAACAATTGCTAAGGATTCTTGTTTTTTTATTGCTAAAAGTAAATATTTGAGATAAAGATATAATAACTTTACTCAAATATTTTAGAATAGAAAATAACAGACAAAAAAGAATAATATTTAGTAAATATTTAATTTAATAATTAATAAAAAATAAAGCATTTATTTTAAATTGAAATGTTAGAAAGTATTTATATATTATTTCACATTTATTAATAAATTTAAAAATAAAACTTAAACTAGAAAATTCTAAAATTATTGTTTTTAAGAGCTTAAAATTTCTGCTAAAAGTAAATATTTGAGATAAAGTTATTATTCTAAAAAAGAAAATATGACATACAAACAGAATAATATTTATTAAATATTTAATTGAATATTATAATATTAAATTGAAACGTTAGAAAGAATTAATATTTTATTTCTCATTTATTTATACATTTAAAATTAAAACTGGGTCGCATTAACATTTAGATTAGTAAAATGCTCATAATTCTCAATATTTTTGTTTTTAAAAACTTAAGATTTCTGCAAAACATGTATTTTTTTGAAATATAAAATTTTATAATATTGAAAAAAAATCGAAAAGTAATAATATAAAATTATTTATTATCTATCATAAAAATATTATAAATTTAAAATATTTTTTCATGCCACTTTTTGAAAGATATGTATTTATTTTAAATTAAAACTAGTTCCTCCCCTCCACTCGGTTTAAAAATAAACTCTCGCAGTAAACTTCTCAGTACCAATTGTTTTCTGTGCACAACAGCATGGCGTGAGAGCGGAGAGCGGAGAGCAGAGAGCTGTTGCCGGGAGAGCGAAAGAGCAGCCAGACTGGGGTTCGCAGCACTGTGGCTACGGGCCGCTGTGTCAATTCAAAATTCGAACTCGGACGGGCGAGATGTGTCGGATTGAGTCGCGCGTGGTTTTTGAATCGTTTTCGATGAGATAAATGAAACGGCAACCGTGCAACTGCAACTGCATTTTACACTGAGGCGCTAATAAGTCAATTTGGAGGTAGCTGCGACTAGCGGTTGTCTTATTGTTTTGTTTTGCGAACACCAATATTCACGTCGAAGAAGCCGAAGCAGAAGCGTGAAGCGCGAGTGCCGAGACCAATTTTGTTTTTTGTGGCAAGAGGCGGCGAGCAACAAGTGCGAACCAAGAATTTTAGCCATTTTCCCCGAGTGCGTGCCAAAGGGAATTTGAATTTCGTTAAAAAAAAGTTGAAGCAAAAAATTAGTAGAAGCGGCTCGAGACCGAGACGTGCCTCAAATTATTATTGTTTTTATGCGGTTAATGGTATTTTATTTATTTTTATTTTTTTCGTCGCTGCTCCCCTTCCCCTCCTGTCTTTGCTCTCCTAGCATCGAGAGAGAACTAAAGGAAGAAAGCAAAACAAAGTGCAGTGACTCGGAAACGATCTACGCCAGAATTGCATAGAATAGAATAGAAAATAAAAAGAAAGAACAAAAGAGAACAAGAACAACTACTTCATCATCATCGTCGATCATCATTATCATCATCATCGGAACTAAAAAGGTAAAAATACAAATCGAGAATAAGAACCGAATTAGAGAGTTACTCAGAGAGAGAGTGCGAAGAGAAGTGCATCTGCGATTAGGATCTCAGTTTAAAGATCGAACTGTGACGAATTCCTACCTGTGTTCTCTCTTAGAGAGAGAGAGAGAGAGCGAGAGAGTGTGTGTTTTTTGCGAGTGTTTCTTAATCTTTTTTTTTTTTTGTTTTGAACAGCTCATAGTACTTGTTCTATTTCTGTTTTCGGAAGAATTCTTCTGACACATTCTTCCGAGACTCGCCTCCCATTTCTCACTGTGCAGGCCAGCAATTAAACTTTCCTGATTTCCATTATTGCCCTCTCTTCGTCTTGCCTCTTGCTCTTCTTATTGATAATTGCTGGACTCCTTGGGCTCCCGGCCCCACTCTGCATGACCGATCGTGCCAGAGCGAGATGGAGCTGGGCTCTGGGCCTCGAAGAACGCCCGAAATTCCCAAAACTTGCATATTTAAAAAAAATTTAAGAATTCAACACGCAGTTGCATTTCAATTTTTTTCCAGGAACTATTCTCCAAAGAAAGGAGGAAGGAGCCAACGAAAGAGAGAAAGAAAGAAAGAGTGTGTGGGGAGGGGAGGGGAGGGACTATTGCTTCCTTTTCTTTTTATTTTTTTTTTTATGAAAAAAAATGTTTAATTTTTAGTGATTTTGAAATATAAATATTTTTTATAATTTTTTTCTCTTAAAAAATATTAAAAATTATCAACACCCCCCTTGAAAAAGGGTATTAAAAAAAATGAAAAATAAAAAACTGGCCTCTAGCTATTTAGCAACAAAAACAACAACAACAACAACAAGAGTAAAGTGCAAACCATCCCCAAGACCTGCAATTGATCCGCTTTTTTAGTGCTGTACCCCCCCTTAAGGCAGTCCTCTGCAAAAGTACAGTGGGCCTTCGAAGAAAGGGAATAGTATGGCATTTGTGGCATGAAGCTTAATTTTTTTTTTTAATATTTTTAAGATTTTGACATTAAATTTAATTATTTTAATTTGTAATTAGGAATGGATTTTAATTAAAACTTTACTGTAAGGTTAAAAAAAATATATATGTATTTTTTAGAAGAAGTTTTAGATTAAAAAAAGAGTTAAAGATTTAATTAAAAAAAATAAAATGATTAATTTTTAGTAAAAAATGATCTCTAATCTCTGTCCCAGACATCACTGTACTTTGGGGGAAACTAAGTCCTCGTCTAAGAATTGCGAGAGTCTTCTTCTTCCTGGCACTCTTCTGGAAGAGAGTCTTCTGGCTGCCTCTGGCCCCTGGTGGCAGGCTTTAATCAAATGAAATGGCAGGAAACGTGATTCCTTAACCCACTGAGGAGGCCCACCTCCAAGCCGCTTCTTCCTCTTCTTCTCATTCTTCTTCTTCTTTACTTGAAAACCAAAAAGAAGATGAAGAAGAAGAAGAAGAGAACCGCCCCCCGCCCTAGGGCTCTGCCACGATTCAGATTCAGATTCAGATTCAGTTTCCAAGGAATTCTCAATATGTCGCACGTTTGCCACACATGTTTGGCATTTGTTGTCGAAGATACAAACATACGCAGATACATAGATACAAAGATACATAGATACAGATACACAGATGCAGATACAGATACGTAAACAGGAAGAATCCGCAGTGTGTGTTTACATAAAAAAAAAAAGAGAAAAAAGGGAAGACATCGGACATCGCTGACATTTGCCGACAAGGCTCGACAGCTAGTTGAGTTATTTTCAAAAAAAAAGATACAGATACACAGATACAGATACACAGATACAGATACAGATACAAGCCAAATCTTTTCCCAAATTAAAAATTGTTTAAAAATTAAGGTTAGATCGAGAGTCTATTTGGGGGCAAATGGGCCGCTCATTACATAACTGTATCTAGTACAGGGGATAACCCTATCTAGTCCACCAACTCCATCCACCACACCCCCCCCCCAGAAGCCCAGAAATAGAAAAACAAAAACAAAGTCCCTTGTTGCGTCATCTGTTTGCCACAGAAAGTAGTTGCAAGGCCCGATCGGCAGTCGGGTGGCGAGAGAAAGTGGTCTGGAAAAGGCAATGTGGTGCACAGGTTCGAAACAGATGACTCTTTTTTTTTTATTTTTTTTATTTTTTTATTTTTTTTTTTGTTAATTTTTTAACTAAAAATGATAGTTTCTGGCTTTGAAATTGAAGATGCAATGGAATCAGATGCTTCTAACATTTTAGAGCAAGAGTTCAACCCCCAGCAGGTGTTTAGTATTTTTAGTATTTTCCCCCTGCCGTAGGGCCCTATGGATCTCCCTTCATAGCCCCCCAGAAACTCCTAGCTTTGAAGGAAGAATCCTTTCCTGAAACTTCTCCCTCAAAGCCAAAGCCATTACGATATTAATCGGCTTAGTAGAACTTTGAGGCACAAAGGAGGGGATAGGGGATTAGGGATAAAAGGGATAGGGGTAGGGGATTATAGTTTCTTTAGCTGCCCTGCCTGCCGGCTTATGTGGCACGCGCAAGGCATGCCCCAACAGGCAGGCTCTCCTTTCCAATCGCCAGTGGAGGAGGAGTCGCCAGCGTTTCAGTATTTTTTTGATTATTTTCAATTGGCAGAGTGGCAGAGTGGCTGGGCAGCGAGTTGAACTTGCTTTTGGTAATGACCTTCCTACCCCCCACCCCCCTAATTTTCCTTTTTTCATTTTTTTGATCCACAAGTGTGGGTGCAGCCGTTGGTCAGCTTCTGGTCGGCAGAAGAGTCTGCAGTTTGCTCAGCGAAAAGGTCAATGCAGGCTTCACCCTCTCCAACTGCCATCCAACAGCCATCCAACCACCCACCACCCTTCCAGCCCCCTCCTCCGAGCGTGTTAAGTGTTTTGATGAGCGTGTAATGGCCTCATGCTGCTGTCAGTTTAATTGGTGGGAAGTGCTAGCAGGGCGGCCACTAGAAGGGGACAGGGAGCTAAGCAAACTAAGACTACTTAAAATACTAAAAAAAATACTTAATAATCATAAAGAAAAAATATAAAGGGACATAATATGATGAATTATGACAAAAAAATATGAAAGAAAAATAAAACAGAAAAAAATACTATAACTAATAAAAATACTAAAAAAAAAAATACTGAATAAAATGTTAAATAAATATGACTTAAAATTGGGTAAAACTTAAATACTTGAAATAAAAGTAAAACAAAAGTAGCAGAAGCAGATATAAACGTAAAACTACAAAAATACTAAATAAATATTAAATTAATACTAAAAAAAACCATAAAAATTAAAAAAATATATACTTTAACTTCTATACTATAACTTCTTAAAAAACGGGCACTTGTTCCCTTCCTATTGTTTTTCCAACTAGTGTAGCTCTACATCGTCCTATTATGGTCTTTTCTCTACAAAAAATACCAAGTAAATAATTAAAAATACTAATTAAAACATAAAGATTAAAAAATCATACTAAAACTTTTTAAAAACTTCTTTTTTTATATATTTATCTATTTTTTAGTCTTTTTGAATTTATTTATCTTATCTTATTAATTTGATTTTAGTATTATTTTCTGTAAAAAAATACTAAATAAATACCAAATAATCAATAAACAAATACTAAACATTAAAAAATATACTACAACTTCTTGGAAGTTCTAGAAGTACTTTTCAGTACAACATCCGAGTGGCTCCTCCTACTAAAAAAAATACTAAATAAATAGTAAAGAAATACTAAATATTAATACAAATAAAATACTAAAACTTCTTCAAAGCGAGCACTTTTCTGTTTTTTATATTTATCTTCATTTGATTTTAGTATTTTTTTGTGTAAAAAATACTAAGTAAATACCAAATAAATGATACAAAAAATCACAACTATTAAAAAATATACCAAAACTTCTTTAAGGTACTAGAAGAAGAATAAGTTAACAATTTTTTTTTTATTCTTTAGTCTTTTTCTTTAAAAAATACTAAATACTAGCACTCGTTAGTTGAAAATGCGGGTGTCTCCCCCTTCCCATTGTCTCTGCCACTAATTTAGCTCCATTTGATTTTGTTATTGTCTCTTCCCTCCCCCACTGGCTGCCACGCCCCCATGGCGGCCACTTGAGCTCATTAAGTGGCCATTTATAATGTCATCCCCTCCTCCCTCCTCCTGCCTCCTCCTGCCTCCTCCTCCCTCCATGCCTACCATTGCCTCGGAAGCTGCGGGTCTGGAGGCCTCTTCCTGGCGATCGCTTTTTAATCAACTAATTGCTTGACAATTATTCCCCAACAAAGACTAAGACTAAGACTAAGACTAAGACTAAGACTAAGACTAAGACTAGGACTAAGACTAAGGCTAACAAAAAAGAAAAGTTCTCAGGAAAAAGTTGAATTTAATGTCATTCGCCGATAAATCTTTGCCTCAAATCGACTAAAATTGGCCAACAAATTGTAATTTACGATGGAAGATGACGCTGATGATGATGGAGGAGATGGCTGGCGATGGTGGGCCATGGTGGGCCATGGTGGGCCATGGTGGGCCATGGTGGATGGAAGCTCAATTCCCACGTTCAATTGTTTGAGTTTGAGGGCAGAGGGAGGGGGCAGGCTGGAGGGGGGAGTGGGTGGCAAGGGTCAGGACTGTGTTTCAGAATCTAAAAACTTTTTTCTTTCTTTTCTTTTCTTTCTTGTTGGGCGCCAAAGGAACTGAAGCTGAAGCTGAAGCTGAAGCCTGTTGAGTTGTCGGGGTTCCAGATCGTAAATCAAGCCAACACATGGGTGTAGCTTAGAAAGGGGGGGGCCATAGGGGGGGGTCTGGTGACAAAGTCTAGTCACAGTTATGGGACAATTGCCGGAATCCCCACAATCCCCAGAATCCCAATCCCCAATCCCCAGGCGGACAATCGATTCAGAAATGTCTTTGTGGGAATTTCTTGGCTATTTTCTGGCTTTTTAGCTTTTTGGGAGAAAAAAAGGGGAAATGGAGAAGAAAAAAGAGGGGAGAGGGAGAGAGAAACATAAATAATAAAATTTTGAATAAAAAAACTCGCATTTTAGTTGAATTATTCGTCCATTTAATTTTTGATTAAAAAAACTAATCAGACTCATTAGTAAGTCGGGTCTTAGGTGGCAGTCTAACTGTAATAAAACCTGTTTTTTGGAGATAAATAATAAGAAGAATTAAAAAAACAAAAAATAAAAACATAAAAAATAAAACTCAAACAAAATCAAAGGCAAAAAAACATAAAAAATGAGAAGTAAAAAAAAATAAAACTTAAACAATAAAAAAACATAAGAAATCATTTAATAAAAAAAAATTAAAAACAAAGAAATGAAAAATATAAGAAATAAAAAATAAAAAAACATTAGAAATAAAACTCAAACAGAATAGGCATAAAAAGGCATAAAAACAAAAAAAAAATAAATAAAAAAACAAGAAATAAAAACATAAAAAATAAATCTCAAGACAAGAACTACAAAAATCATACAACATAAAATATAAAAAACACTTAAAAACTTAAACAATTTCAACTATTTTTTTTATGGCCCAACCCCCAGAGAGGAGCCCTCCACTGAGAGAAATAACTAGGCTCGTCCCTCCCTCTCCGTCCCTGTCCCCTGATGGTATCTCATTTTTTGTGACAGTTTCTGTGGCAAACGTGATTTTTGGCCAAAAGTGGTGGGAGGTGACTGAGGGGGTAAACCCACTTTTTTTTTGGCGAAAAAGTCACTTGGTCGACGGGTTAATGGTGGCCAGGAATGCCTGTCACCAGTGGGTTAAGAGACAGGCGAGTAGTGTTTGTCTTTCAGTATTTTTTGCTGCCCAATCTGGTATTATTTTTCGACACTAAAAAGTGCCTGCCATCCCAGCCATAAATCCTTTCAATTAAAACTCTGCTGACGCGCCAACTAATTCTCTGATTGCATCTCCGGACTCATTATTTCGCTTCTCACACACTCTCTAGCCCTTTCCCTTTCGCTTTTTTGTTTTTTTTTTTCTTTTCGGCAACTCTGGCTGTGAGTCGTTTTTCATTTAATTTTTGTCACTTTTTTCCCAGAGTCTGTGGGGGGGAGTCCACTTCTTTTCGGATCATCCATCCATCAAGCGACTCGGAGCGCAGTCGCAACTGCCAGGCATTAGCCCCCGGATAGTGTGACCTTATCCAAGAGTCTCCTAGCAGTAGTGTGGCCTTAGCTCTGGGGAATTGGGATTTTTCGGGGGTAACCTTTCTCTAAAGAAATAAAAAATAAAAAACTTAAAAAGTTTCTTTAAAAAATAGAACAGTGTGGCCATTAAATGAAAGGAAAATGTTTATAAAGTGACCTTGCCTTTGAGTATGGAAGCAGTAGAGTGACCTAAGTTGTAGAAAATTATGATTTTTTGGGTGTAGAGCTTTTAAAAGTAAGAGAGTCATTGAAAAATAGTTTAGTATGACCATATCTCTAGTAAAAAAAGGGTTAAAAAGTAACCCGATCTAAGTTTTTTTTTAATCTAAGGTTTTAGTGTGACCTATTGAGTAGAAAATAAAGGTTACTTGGATGTATAGCTTCCAAAACTAAGATTTTCATTGAAAAATAGATTAGTATGACCATGTATGTAATAAAAATGGTTAAAGAGTGACCTAATCTGACACGTAAGCTCTTAAAAACTATAATTATTCGGGATTAAGGCTTTGAAAACTTAGAGTTTCACTGAAAAAGAGATTAGTATGACCATATATGAGGTTATTACGGTGTAAGAGCACACTTGGTAAGAAAAAATTATGGTTAGTTGGATGCAAAGCTTTTAAAACTAAGATTTTCTCTTCAAAATATATTAGTGTGGCCATCTAGATAATAAATATGACTAAAGAGTGACCTTATCTAAGCGTATAAAAGCAATAGTGTGACCAAATGTATGTAAAACTATGCTTGTTTGGGTGTAAAGGTTTTAAAGCCAAGAGTTTCTCTGAAAAATGGAACAGTGTGACCATCTACCCAAGGAAGCAAGCAAAAGAGTGACCTTATTTGAGATGCCAAAGTAATTAGAGTGACCAAAGCACTATAAAATAATGGTTTTTGGGTGAAATCGAAGAGTTTAAGCCAAATTTCAATTCAAAAAGAACAGAAAATAAATAAATTATTGACACGAGAGCCAGTGCCTATCCCCGACTGCACTTTCCATTCATAATTTCCCAAAAATTCAATTATCGTCGGCGAGAGAGGCCGCCAATAATGGCAATTGGGGTCAGGGCTGATCGATTGATGGCCGATCTGAATGCCAAAAAATAAAGTCCCACAGCCCGTGGACCATATCGTGAGATGCCTCGGAGAGTATCGAGTTCGGTGCTTGGCTTGCAACCAATTAGAGGCTGTTGGGCCACCAGGAACCACAGCCAGCCAGAGTCTCTGGTAACCTGTTGCCAAGTGGGAACCGCAGGGGGGGAGGCCATTAATTACGCCGCCCAACAACAGTGGCGGCAGTCAGGGCCCAATGCTAATGATGAGGCAAATGGAGTGGGCTAATAGGTTGCCAGGCAACAGCCACCCACCCAGCCAGCTCCTGGCCCTTGCCCGGCTTCTGGGAAATGTGTGTCAAAGAGAGTCCTTCTCGGGAGGAGGTCCTGGCTCCTTGGATGGACGGTTGGCCTGAATATTTCATAATTTCAAACCAAAATGCTTACAGGCCCAGTCTTGGATCTCGGGGGGGAGGCTAGAGAGAGGGGTATCTCCTGGAGGCTCTTAATTGGCTTCCAAATCATGAGAAACCCTTTCTCGTCGTGTAGATGGGCCCTGATCTGCCACGCCCTCTTCTCTGGACCCAAGCATGTGTCACTTTGGTGCGATTTTCGAAACGAAACTTTTCAATCAATATTTAATAGCAGGCCCCCCCCTTATTATTGATTTATGTGATTTTCGATGGCCTTGCGGACAAACAAGGCGGACAGGCGGACAGACGGACAACAAATTGTTTTCTATAATTCTTCTAGTTCGTAAATGGCCTTGAACTCTTGACGAGTTGAGTCTTTGGTAGCTTCTGGACTTGTTGGCTGACCTTTGGCATAACTCTGGCTTGTAATTCGGAAATAATTAAGACTCTTTAGCCTCTTGAGGCCTTTCAGGGGCGTGGCTGTGTGGGAATATTTGCATAAAATCCAAAGATTGACCTCAAGCGGCCTTCCTTAAACGATTTTTAATCGACTTGGGTCGTAAATTCCACAATTATTTACATTTTTTTGGTTAAAAAATGGATGGTTGGTGGATAGTTAGTTAGTTAGTTAGTTAGTTACTTGCTTAGTTAGTTAGTTACTTGCTTAGTTAGTTAGTTACTTGCTTAGTTAGTTAGTTACTTGCTTAGTTAGTTAGTTACTTGCTTAGTTAGTTAGTTCTAGGGACTAAAACATCTACAAGAGTTTAAGGAGAGACCAGACCCCCTCTGCCACAACAACCCTCACAATTCCCAATCATCTGTCCTCTAATCGAAGGGGGACGTGGGACTGGCTGGGAGGAGGAGGAAAATCCATACAATAGACCCAAAAACCGAGTTCTGTAAACAAAAACAGAGAGCTATCTGAGAGAGCGAGGGGGCAGGGGCAGGGAGACCATAGAGGGAGGGAGACCATACATATATCCCTCCGATATCATTTATCAAACTAATGTCGAGGAAGCGAGAGCTCCGACACGCATCAACCGGCAATAAAAACAACAATGGGAACAATTTCCAATGCGAATGTGTGTGAGGGGTGGGGGAGGAGAAGGGGGAGGGGGAGGGCACACACACAGACACTCTCAAACACAAACACACTCAATCGCAAACAGCTGCGGATAAAATAATAGATATCCTTTGGACATACTTCCAGATACTTCAGTCTCAAGACCTATTGCTTTGTTTTAGTATTTTATTGCAGTATTTTTACTTAACAATTTTTAAAAGTATTTAATTTTTTAGACTTTAAGTTTACTTTTAAGGGAATTGTGGCAGTTCAGTTTCAAAGCCTTTTCTTTCAACTTTTCTTCTACAGTATTTTATTTTAGTATTTTTTAGTATTTAGTATTTTTTAAGGAAATAGTGGCAGCTACTACAGTATCAAGACTTTTTCTTCTAAAATATAGATTATTTTTAGTATATACCAAATCAAACCACTTTAAAATCATAGAAGATCCAAGTTTTGGTATCTTTTGGTATTTAAAATAATACCAAAAGTATTTTTCTTGGAAGACTCCTCGATAAACAGTGTCAGATACTTCATTTTCAATACCATTTTCTTCCAAAGTGTATATTATTCTTTAGTATATACCATTTTAAGCAGTATATACAACAGTAAAGTGTTGGTTTTGTATAGTAATTTATTTTAGTATTTTTTTAAATACAAATTATTCAAAGTATTTGATTTTCTTGCCAGACTTTTAAGGAAATAGTTCCAGATACTTCAGTCTCAATACCACTTTCTTCTAAATTGTATATTATTTTTAAGTATATTCCACTTTAAACAGTATTTTATTGTAGTATTTTTATATAAAATCAAAAGTATTTATTTTAAACCTTTAAAACTCTCGTTAGACTCAGATAGTGACCTAAATAGTGTCAGATAGCAATTGTTTCCAGACCTTTTTCCTCAAAAATATTAAATATTTCTTAGTACATACCATATAACAGTAATGTTTTGGTATATTATTATATTGTTATATTATATATTTTAATTTTAAAAAGTATTTATTTGTGAAAAGTACCAAGTACCTTCTACCAAGACCAAGACCAGTCAAGTTCCGATACCTTTTCCTACAAACTGGATATATATTTTATTATAAAACCATTTAAAAAATTATAAATATTTCAGTATTATATTTTAGTATCTATTTTAATATTAAAATGATCCATTTTTGACACAAAATCTTTCATAAAACTGTTGATAAAATAATAGATACCCTATAGATATCCAATTAGATGTCAGTTATTATAGTTTTAAGACCTCTTCTTCTCAAGAAAAGGTCTCTTATTTATTATTTTTTGGTATATACCACATACTAAACAGTATATAGTACCCTAGAGTACTAGTGATTAAAAATAGTGGAATAATAATTGTAGAGAAATAGTTTCAAATCCCATTGTATTAAGACACTTTCTTAAAAAATATAAACAATCATTTTTAATTATTTTCTCTAATAATATTATTACATATAAGCTACATTAGAGAGTTGGTATATCATAGTATTTAATTTTAGTATTTTTTTTTTAGTTTTTTTTTATCAAGAATAGTACCTCCTTGGCCCACTGTACGCGCTCCATTGTTTGTTCAATTCCTCGCAGAACCTAACCTGTCAACCGGTCGCTTCTCGCCTGTCAGATATTTA
Source organism: Drosophila monieri (assembly GCA_035047585.1). Taxonomy (NCBI): domain Eukaryota; kingdom Metazoa; phylum Arthropoda; class Insecta; order Diptera; family Drosophilidae; genus Drosophila; species Drosophila monieri. The sequence goes on along the minus strand of JAWNPJ010000061.1, from coordinate 2,298,202 downwards.
ATCAAAAATTTTATTATTGACAGGACTTTTTCGCCCAGTGCTTAGGGGGGGAGTGGCAAGTAGGGGAGGGAGGGGGTGGGTCTGGTTGGGAACTTGCAGCTGTCCAGCTGGTGCGGCTTCTAATTGGAACTAGTTGCGCAGAGAGATGCCCCCCCCCCTTCCGTTTTATGCAAATAAATTGCCGAAGGAATGGCCTTTTGAACTGGGTTACCCCCAGTCGTCGCACTATCGCTGACTCTCGGTAATGGTTCTGTAATGATTCGAGATAAGGCCCCCGAGGCACCCTGAGACACAGACACAGTTGTTCATTACCAATGCCACAGAGAGAGAGAGAGAGAGGGGGGGCAGGGGGAGGGGGAAGAAAGTGCAGCGAAGAAAGCAAGTTGTGGTGGCAGAAGACCAACTGCCTGCAGCTGTTGCTCGATTCCAAATAATTCTAAAAATAGAAGAAAAAAAATTGAAAAAAAGAGTCAAGTTTTCCTTAAAAAGTGACTCAAAAGTGTGTGTTTTTCTCTCAAAAGGCGATAACCCTTTCCAATGATCTCTCACTGGAAGTCGGAAATGACTCTCCGATAGTGGAAGTGGATTTTTTCGAAATTGAAACTGAAATTGGAGGGCAATCGTGGTGGACTCTGTCCACTTGCCATTAATTACTGCCCGTTCGCAGTTCGCACTTTAATTGACAATTGCAGCCCAGCCGCTGATAGAATTGCTTCCCCCCCTCCTCTTATCGCAATGAGATGCCCTCCCCCCTCCCTCTCTCAGACAGTCTCTGCTACTGATTCCAATGTCCCATTAATTGCCTCTCAACGCCTTTTGTTTTCCACTTGGGTGGCACTTGTCTTGTTTTGTTTTATTCTTTCTTTCTGTTTATTTCTTTTTTATTATTCTTCCATTCTAATAACTGCAAAAAACAAGAGAGAAGAGAGAGAGAAAGAGAAAGGGAAAGAGAATTTAAAATCAGCCGACAATTAAGTGATTTCGTAGAGAGACATTGAGAGACATTTCCAGCAAACTGTTGCTCTCCTTGGAAGGACTGCCAGGGTCGTAGGGGCTGGCAGGGTTGCCAGGCTACAGCATGGCACTCGTTCGGGACTAATTAGGCCTTTAATTGGTGGGGGGAGGGGGACTGGAAGGGCGGGAAGGAGGAGGACTGGTAGGAGATGCTCTGGAAAGAGGTCTGGAAGGAGGTCTGGAAGTAGGAGCTCTGGATGGAGGAAGTCTGAACGGAGGAGCTCTGGAACAAAGAGGTCTGGAAGCAGGAGCTTTGGAAGCAAGAGGTCTGGAAGGAGGAGGTCTGGAAGGAAGAGGTCTGGAACGAGGACGTCTGAAAGAAGGAGGAGGGCTGGAAAGAGGAGTTCAGGAAGGAGGTACTTAAGAAGGAGATGCTCTGGAAGAAGTAGGGCTGAAATTAGGTCTGAAAGGAGGAGAGCTGGAAGGAGGAGGTCTGGAAAGAAGTCTGGAAGAGGGTCTAGAAAAAGGAGCTCTGAAAAATGGAAGTCTGGAAGGAGAAGCTCTGGAAGAATGAGGTCTGGAAGGGGGTCTGGAGGCAGGAGCTCTCCAAGGAGAAGGTCTCTGGAAGGAGAAGCTCTGGAAGGAACTTAAGTAGGAGAAGCTCTGGAAGGAAGAGGTCTGGAAGGTAAACCCCCCTTAAAAAAGAAGCTCTCTAAGGATAAGGTCTGGAAGGAGGAGGGCTGGAAGGTGAAGGGCTGGAAGGAGAAGCGCTGGAAGGAGAAGCTCTGGAATAAAGAGGTCTGAAAGGGGGTCTGGAAGCAGGAGCTCTGGAAGGTGGAAGACTGGAAGGAGAAACTGTGGAAAGAGGAATTCTGGAATGAGGAACTCTGGATGGCGGAGCTCTGGAAAAAGGAGCTCTGGAAGGAGGGGATCTTCCATTGGGAAGTCTTCCAGGAAGAGGAGAAGCTAGTCCGGAAATGAAATTAAAACGAAAACTGCGAAATAGGATGCCTAAACCCTTCTTCCCATCAAGTGCCAAGTGGAAAAAAAACAACTCCTATTCCAATCCCATAGATTTCCATTTTGAATCCATTTTCTTTCTTTCTGGGAGAAGAATACCTGACAGTTTCCCTCAGAAAGGGAAAACCGCATCGCCCTTCTGGATAGTTCCCAGAAAAGCCAACTATTTCCACGCCCCTTCGAGGCGTAAACCCGAAAATTAAGGCCAAAAGACAGTCGTGGGAGGTGCGAGCGTTTAACGACATGTTGGGACTTGTCGCTCGCCCAGCCAGTGTGGCCAGCCGTCAGAACGCCGATAAATGTCACTGGAAACTGATAGTTTCGATAGTTGTGCGTTTTATTGCAATTTGTTGGCACAAACTCGGACTTTGTTGCAGAATTTCACTTTTTTTTTCTCACAGACTCTCCTCTGACTCTCCTCTGACGCTTTTCGTTCTAAAAAGGTTGGCTGGAAATTGCAACTTTTTGGTTTATTTTTTATTTTATGGCCGCACTTTCTTTTATTGGCTTTTGGGTGAAAGGCAGATCCTTGTTGACGCGCCCTTCTAGAGGTGGGAGGGGGGTAGTGCGTGTACATCGTATTTGTTTATTGATTTGTCATTTAGTTAGGCCCCCCCCTTGGCCGCCCTCTTGGTCCTCCCTTGGCTTTTCTATTTTTGGTTCTGTGGGCCCTTTTCACTTTCGTTTGGCGGCCAGTTATTAGCTTGGCTTGTTTGTCTTTGCTTTCTTACCACCTCCCCCCTTCCCCCCTCCCCTTTTTTTCTTTCATTTTTGTCCATTTTTCTCTTTTATTTTCCCTTTAGAAAGCCACGCCCCCCTAAGCCACTTGTTGCGCTTTTACTTTTTCCCAAAAAATGCAAAAAAAAAAAAAAAAAGAGAGTTTGTTGTTTGTATCTTGTATCTATGTATCTATGTATCTTGTTTTTTAGTATCTTTGTATCTTGTATCTCTTGCATATTTATTTTTTATACTAATCCCCCCCTTTTTTTTTGCCATTTCTTCCAGGTGAGTAAGCTTCTTGGCCATTCCATTCAATCATTTCGGCCATCTCGGCTCTGATCTTGTGGTAAGTGGGCTAACGGTGAGCAGAGTATCTTTTGGATGGCTCTTCCATTAATCTTGCAGATATTCCTGCCTGGTTCTGCCAGATGACTCATGTTAGGAGAGAAGAAGAAAAAAAAAAAAAGAAAAAGATTCTCTGGCCAACTGCAGGGGCTGCATGACTAACTGAGGACAGTGGTGGTTGAAAAAATAGGATTTTTAATTATTAAAAATTATTAAAAAAATAAATATTTATTATTTCCTGCCAAAAAAAGACCATCTCTTTAAGGAAGTTCTTAAAAAAAATATTAATTTAATATTTTATTAAAATAAAGGTTGAAAAAATAGGATTTAAAATTATATAATATTTAAATAATAATTGCCTAGTAATAAATAAATAAATATATAATTATTTATTACAATTAAAAATAAAATATTACCAAGGCAGACTTCCAAGGCAAGAAGCTCCTAGGAACTCACCTGCAGCTGTACTGTACTCTGCCTGCTGCTTTTGGCCACTTATTGCCGCTCTGAAAAGAATCTGGGCAAAGACCAAAACAGAAATATATCTCACGGATGCTCAGATACTCAGATACTCGCTGACTCATCCGCTAGAGATGCAGCTGACATCAGCAGCGATTATTCAAGGGACTGACCTCTCACTCCCACTCTCCTTTTAGCTTTTTGGCTTTTAATTGAAAACCATTTTTGGCTCACCGCAGCCCAACCTTGTGACCCCCCCGACTCGGTGGCCTGGGCGGGGGTCACCTGCAATAAAATATACATCTGGCCAGAAACAAAAAGCGAACAAAGCACTGAAAAGTTCACAAATTGGCTTTCACTTTTATCAGCCAGGGACCACGGAACTAATCCGATCGAATGGGCTTGGGGGCTTGGGGGCTGGGGGGTCACTCACCCCTGACCCTCGGTGAGTGCTGGGCTGAAGGTCGCCGCCCGCTCTATCGCCGGCACACACCCTGCCCTGCCCGCCGGCCATCGTCTGTCAGGCGATCTTATCACTCGGCCAGTGGTTCGATGGCCCCCAGACCCAAAAACCTCACTTTGAAGACCGAAATCCAAAGAAATCCGAGGAAATCCATCGAAGAGCCAAGAAACGTGTTCATAATTTGTCAAAAAAAAGCAAAAAAAAAAATAAATAAAAAACAGAGTGAAGATGAGACACAGTGGTTTGGGTCTTAAAAAGTCTATTTAGACGGAAATCTATTAAGAAATAAATAAAATATTATTTAATAGAAGGTTTTACTTTAGAGAGATAGTTAGAGATGGTAGTAGTGCAGATTCAGGTCTTTAGATATCTATTTAAACAGAAAATCTATGAGGAATTAAATTAAATATTACTTTAAACCACATTATATCATTAGAGAAATGCTCTCTTGTAGGGAAATCTTCAAGAGAAGTACCGGGTATAGAAGTTCTATGATGATATTTGTGATTTAATTTGTATTAAGTTCCCCTTTTTTAACTCTCTCTCTCTCTTAAGTTTTTAAGATATATTTTTTTAAGCAGAAACCCTATTAAGAATTAAATTAAATATTATTTTAGAGATAGTACTTCCCTCTAGAACTGCTATACCTGGTACTTTTCTTCAAAATTTTATTTCTTTCCTAACTCTCTTACTATTTAGGTCTTAAGATGTCTATTTAAACAAAAAATCTTTTAAGAATTAAATACAAAATGATTTAAATCAAAAAATATAATTAGAGATCTACTATACCCGGTACTTTTGTTAAAGATTTCTTAAAAAACAACCTCAAGATATCTATTTTAACAGAAAATCTATTAAGAATTAAATAAAATATTTTTTAAAACACATTATATCATTATAGAACTGCTCTTTTTAGGAAATTATTAAAGAGAAGTACCGGGTATTGCATTATGTAATGATATACTGTGTTTTACTTTCTTTTTAGGGCCTTAGAAGAGGATATTTTATATATCTTTAAAACAGAATATATGTTATATATCTTATTAATATATTATATATCTTATATATCTTTTTAAACAGAAAATCTATTAAAGGTCAAATAAAATATTATCCAAGAGGGAATATTTCATTAAAGAACTGCCATACCCGGTACTTTTGTTTAAAATTTTTGTTAAATTAAAAGGAAGAACACGTCTCTTTTTATAACTCTCTTCCTCCTAAGGCCTTAAGATATCTATAATTTAAATATCTATTATATTATATTAAAAAGAGATTTATTAAGTAATAAATTAAATATTATTTAAGAGATAATAATTTATTAAAGATTTGCCAAACCAGGTACTTCTGTTAAAAATTTCTTAAAAAATAAAGAAAGTACTCCACCCTTTCCCAACTCTCTTACTCCTCACTCCACTACTCTTACTCTTTACATCTAATTAAACAGATAAATCTATTAAGTAATAAATAAAAGTATTATTTAAGAGACAGTACTTCCCTGTAGAACTGCCATACCCGGTACTTTTGTTTAAAATTTCCTTAAAAAGAGAGAGAGACAGCCCTTCCCCTTTCCCAACTCCCAACTCCCAGCCAGCTTATCATCGCACTTCTCTCCAAAAACCTCTCACTTTTTAATTACAATGATTACGAGGCCCCCTTGTACCCCCTCTGAGATAATTATCCAATTGGCACCACTGTGGTGCTTGGCGGTGGCTGGGTGGTGCGTCAGCGGCATTGCCGTCAGCTGTCGACGGTTTCTTGAACTCGACGGCGGATGTCATCTTGCGCCTCGTTCTCTGCTCGTCAAAGTTAATTGGGCATTCGGTGGGGTGGGGGGGGTCATAGCCACCCACTCATCCACCTTCCTCACCTTATTTCCACCACACACCTACCTACTCCCCCCCTTTGAAATGAAATAAAATATCATTTAATGGGAAAAGGCAAGAAAAATATACATTTTTTCAGCACTCGGCGGTGTGTTGTTGCCTTGAACTCTTGGCAGCAGCTCACCCCCTAACCTAGGCCCCCCTCCCCCTCCCCGCTGTAGAATCCGGAAGTTTGGCCAAAAATTCTTGAATGGCGATGAGTTGCTTGCCTTTTTCTTTTTCATTTTCATTTTCATTTGTTTATATGACTGCCCCCCCTCTGAACAGGGGGTGCCAGAAATAATACCAAGTGTCTTCTGGTGGGCAGGTGCTCTATTTTTAATAAAAAATAAAATATATTCTAGGGGCTGGCTTGATCCCAAAAATAAATAAATAATTCGGAATGGCGATAATGGCTCTTAACCAGCCAAGAACTGTAATTAGTTGTAGTTTGTATCTATTCGAGGGCAGTATCTGTATCTGTATCTGAGAAGCTGTATCTGTATCTGAGAAGCTGTATCTGCATCTGTCGAGACTCTATATGGCCTGGAAGCCCGCCCGGCTGTATGCTAATGCCTTTGTTTTGTCGCCGTTGCCATTTCATAAAGTTTCATAAATTATTGCACAATTAACCTTGAACGTTGTGGCTCGCCTTTTGTGGCTTTAAGGGGGGAGCTCACCACTGATGTGTTTCCCTTTTCCAGTCTCTCCGCCATTCTCGGTCTTCTGCGATCTTGAGAAGCTCTGCGTTGGTCGCCAGAAGTCGCCAGAAGAAAACCCATTTGACACTCGACTTTATGACAGTTTGCGAGTCATTTAAAGCGTATTAAGTTCTTGTCTCTCTGCTTTTTAGTTTTTTATTATTTTTAGTATAAGTATTAGTATTAGTATTAGTGTTAGTGGTTCTTGGGAACAGAACAGACATTGAAGGACTCTCCTAACCCACAACGACCTCCCTCCTCCGATATTCCAAAGAGAGCAATGGCCTTAAAAAGTCCAATGATGCTGCCGCCCGCCGTTCTTATCTTTTATTTTTCTTTCTTTTATTTTTTTTTTTTCTGAAATGAATTAAGGAAATAAATAAATTAAGAAATAAATAAGCAATCGAGTGTGAAGTCTGACGGCAATTACTCCACTTTGTGATTTATTTCTTTTCTTTCTCTAATTAGAGCTACTAACTAGCTAGCCTGACTAACTCTCCACGCATATCTGGGATTGGGAAACTTTTCTCTTTGTTTTTCCCGCCGATGTTTTGTCTTTTTTTTTCTGTTTTTTACGATGATTGATCGACTTTCTTGGGCTGACCTGGAAACTGACGAAAAATATTTCAAAAAATAAAAATTTCCTATTAGCAATAGTCCAACTAATTAGTTAAAAAAAGTTAAAAAAAAAAAAAAAAAGGGAAATTTCAAAGCCAGAGTCGAACACGTGTAGTTGAGGTGGCGCCCCCTTCAGAATATTTCTGCATGCAATTGCCAGTCAAGGGGCGGGGGCGGGGGCAGGGCTACGCTTGGCTAGTTTTTGGCTTCCATTCGAGAGGATCCTTTGAAGCGGAGTTCCGCTCCTCCCCTGCCAGCGCCCACTCCCTCGACCAGTTTCCTCAACAAAAGAGCCGCTGCACCTATCCTCCCTCCAGGTGGCATGCCACTGAACAAGTAACACGAAAGGCCCTAAAAAAAGGCAAGAAATGTTAATCATTTGATATTAAAAAAGAGTCAATCGAGGGGGATATTTTGGCAATTAAAAGCCCAACCCAGCAGCCCCCCTGCCAGCCCATTTGAGGTTTTCAAAGCAACTTCTGTGGGGAGTCCAAGTCAGAGTCCAAGTCAGAGTCAGAGTCAGAGTCAGGTGGGAAAAAAATAAAAAAAAAAATCAAAATAATTGTGACAGGTTTCGATTTCGATGGCGGGGGGCTTGAACTTGAATGGATGGCTGATCTCCCCTCCCCTCGTCCAATCATTGATGTACAAACAAATCTCAAGCTACGGTTTCTGTTAACCCATTGAGTAGGTGTGCAGGTTAAAAAAAAAAGTAAAAAAAAATAAGAGGCAGAAGTAGCTACATCATCATCGTCATCGAAAGTTGAACTGCGTGCACACGAGAGCCGAAGGGCAAACTTGCTACAAAAGTCACGTCCTTGACTCAAATATGTTTGCAGCTCTCTGAAGCGACAACAAAAAAAATGAAACAAAAATTGTAAAAAAAAAGAGAAAAAAAAAATTAACATTTAAGCAGAGTTGAGTTTGAGTTCAAGAGGCAATGGCGGCCCTAAAAGCATTTCTGGATTGTATTTCGCAAAAGTGGGCCACAGTTAAGGCTACTAATTATGGCTATTACGAGGTGAACCTTTCGGTTAGATAATTATCTCAGAGATACAAAGATGGAAAGATACAAAGATACATAGATGCCAGCTGCCTCCCACACTCCCCCAGGAATCAGAACATCAAACGGGAATTGAAATTGGAAAGTGTACCTGTTCCTGTACCTCTCTTTCATCTCTTTCTTCTCTTTCCACTCTTTCTTCTCCTTCCTCTCCACCCCTTTTCTTATCATCTTCATCAGCTGTCATGTCTTCTCTTTTTTTGTCACTCATTTGTTTTTTTTTTCATGAACTTTGGGCTGACCCCTGCAACTTTTCATTGCTTCTCGCCTCTCCTTCCTCACACCTTCGCTTTGATTCGCTGATTCGCTTTACAGTTAGCCGGGGGACTGACCAAGTGACTCATCATCCCATTGACGAAATCCGCAGTTCCCCAGAACCGGGCCGCCAGTTCAGTTCCCCCTCCATACTATTTTCCCAGAATTTGTTTTTTATTTTTTTATTTTTTTATTTATTTCCGAGATATTTCGATAAAGGGCTCTCTACCCCACCACTCCCCCCCCCCCAGAGAGCCATTGACCTTCGGAGAGACCCTCTAGACCCCTAGGGTAGTGCCTTTAGTGATAAAATTTGGTGGAAATACATCTTTTCCTTTGCATTTCCTCGCTCTTCCGCAGCGCCTCCCCTGCTCTTCCTTGCCATTTCCTCGCCTCTTCCCGGCCCGCTCCTGGGTGATTGACAATCTGCCTTCAATCCGGTTGACTCGCTTTGACTCTTCTGCCGGCTATGCCTCCTCCTCCGGAGCTTTGGAGCTAATCAAATTGCTTTTGACGCAACCACGCAGCCACGCCCACTCACCCCCCGCCTCGTCCACCGCCCCCTTCTTGCGGCGAGTGGAACATCAACTAAATTAATGGAAATTGAATGACACGCAATGGGGCCGCAAAGCACTCGAACTCGCACTCGGGGGGAGGGGGGGCTGCCTGGCTTCCGCTCACCTTTAGGTGGGTCCTGTAGGACCTTCCTTCCCTCCACCCCCCCTCCAGGGGCAAGCAAATTAATTTATTTCCCGCCTCCGCCTGCCAATAAATGTTGTCTACTTTTGGAAGCTTTCCAGTTGAAATCCTTGACAAAAAATTTGTATTTATTTTAAAATTTAAATTATTTAACTTTTGGGGCTTTCGTTTTAGCCAGTGGGACCTGTAGTGGCGGTGCCTTAAGGTGCCTTCGTGCGTGCTCGCATGCTTGGGCTTCCTTTTCGCTTTGGCTTCTGGGGGCTCCAAGCTGTGGGCTGTGGATACTCCATCTCCTCCCCCACTTCGATTCCCCGACTTGGCTTTGGAATATGCTAATGAGCGTTTAATTTGCCGTTGCCGTTGCCGTCGCTGCCGACGTTGTCGCTTTGTGAAATAAACCGAAAACTCTTAAAATTCACTTTCAACTCTGCTGTCTCTGGTAGCCACCGCCACAGCCAGAGCCAGAGACCAGAATTAGAATTTAATTCGAGTTTAAGGCCCAGTTCCTCCTCCTCTCAGAGAGAGCTGACCTTGTGGCACTTCCTGGCCGGATCGGAAGCAATTCTACACAGTATCTCCCACTATCTATCTTTCTATCTATGTATCTTTTTTTTTATCCGCCTTTAAAGCAAGCTTGTATCTCGCTTATGACACAACTGCCAATGTCAATGTCTGCTGAGCTGTTCTCGAGCTTGAGAGCTTGTCGTGGGAGTAGACTTGCATTTTATTTCATTTTCTTTTTTTTATTAATAAAAAAAACTAGAAACTGGCTTATTTTTAATTAATTCTCTTAAAAAAAAATGCAATTTGTGAAGAGAGACGGTGCGGGTCATGACTATAAGCCAACTACCTTCCCAAACACCTTATTGATTTATCGCGTGTGCCTGTCATAGTCGCTTCCGAGTGATAACTAAGCTATTGGGCGATAATGGCCACTCCAGCAGCTCCACTCCGACATACAGTTGCGAAACGCACTGTTTATGCAAAGCATCCACCGAATTGTCCAAACATCTGGACACATGTTGCGCCTCACAACAATGCCCCCGAGTCTGCACCGCCCACGTTACAGGGTAGAGTATGGGGATATAGGGTGTCACATACTCTTTGTGGGGAAACCCCATACCGGAGAGGCCCAGTAAGCCCCTTAGGCCACTGAAAATTAATCTCATTAACCGAAAAAAGCGAATCGTTTCGCTTTCGATTTCTATTTTGAAGTATATCCCGTGGGCGGGTATTGGGGGGAGGGAAGGACACCCGACTAGACCCTACATTCTAGCATTTTAATCAGCGATTAACGAGACACTAATTAAAAATCCTCTCTTTTCCCATTTCTGTTTCTGTCGTTCCAGGTGAGTCCCAGGGTCGAGCCGGAAGACGGTGGTGGGGCGTTGTGGCTGACTTCAAGCCATAATATGACTTCAAAACATAATAATGTATAGTACCCACTCCCACGAGACGGTAATGTAAGCAATTAGCCAGGAAATTACAAAATATTGACCTCTAGCTGGCCACTGAAGGCTCTGGAGCGTCGTGCTTGAAATATCAATAGATATTAATTCAAATATTTTCTTATAAGCTTACAAGCTTTTCTTTTTAATGATTTTTAGCCTCAATAGACCATAATTGATGAGTTTTATTCATTTTTTGCGTTAGAACTCATACGCGACTTGGAGTTTCGCTTTTTTGAGCCACAGATGGCGCCACAAGCAACAGAAGCAGCTTAAGGGGGTCATCCTCTTTGTGTTTTCCTCCTTCAGGACATAGATAGAGCTTTCAAATTTTAATCATTGATTAAGATATACTTAAACTATTTAAGTATTTAGTTTAAACTAAAAATATTGGGTAGAAAGTGAGTTAATTTTTTTTTTTTTTTTTTTTTTTTTTTTTTTTTATATAAATTAAATTTTTATTTATTTTTATTTATTTAGTTTTTATTTATTCTAAAAATCTTTAGATCCCTCTTCTAAAAATGTTAAAAAATAAATTTATAAAAAAAAAACCCAATCCCTTAAGGAAGCCTCAAGACCCTCCTAGTTCGCCTCCAACTGCCACTTGTTGCTCGGCCAGCCCTTTGAGATTTCTGCTCTTGAATTCCACCTGTACCGCCGCCTGTATCTGTATCTGGTGCTGGGGCCACCGCATCACGCACCTGCGTTGAGCCCCAGACTGGGCGCTATCGGCAGCACCTTAGCCGCGTTGCGTTGTCGTTTGGCACGTTTGAATGTTTGCATTTGAAAACCGATACTTGCCCCGAAACTGACCACTTCTGTGGGGGACTGGGCTAAGTTTTAGTTAACTTACAGCTGACATGTACATGAGTGTGTGTGTGTCTTCTGGTGTGTTGGAGACTCGAAACACACCCAAAAAAATACGAAAACAAAAAGACAACAATGTCATGGTCTATTTGGCTTTTGGGTTTCATTTTTTTTTCAACTACAATGGGCACTGAGAATGAAAATAGTTTGGAATTTATTTACAATTTAGGAGTTGTAGTGCTTCTTGGGAATTTCTCTCAGTGCCTGAGTTCGTGACTCCAGCCAGGGCCCCTCTGGACTGAAAGTTATGCCAGTTATGCCTCCATTCCCATTCATTTCAGATGTATTCCTGGGCCTGGAAGTTCCAAGAAAGCTTCTGCTGGAGGTAACAATTTATTTTTATTTTTTTTGTATTTTTTGTGGGTGCGTTTTGGGGCAATGGTTTTAATTGCTTGTCGCGAGTCACCACGCACTCTGCTGGAAAAACTCTGCTGGCCGGGAAATTCAATTACGAGCCACGCCTTGCCACAGACTAGAGGGTTAACCCACAAAAAAAAAAAGGTAAGCTGGGGGGCTTCTGGGGTTTTAAAGCACCAGGCTCTCCCTCCTTCTCAGCTAATTTGGCGGGCAAGGCCTCCAAGGCAACTTCCCGTCTAAATATACCTTTTGGTCCACCCTCCCCCCTCCTCCTGTGGGGCTTAAAGGATTTGCTTGCCACCCAGAAGTGCTCCCTTTTTGTTTGTAATGATTCCAGGGCCCTGAAGCAGTCCCTGGTTGTCTAAAATTATATTCCCAGAGCCCCAGAAACAAGTCTATATTAGGCATTAGGCATGATTTCACATTTTATAGATACTTTTGTATCTTTTGTGTCTTGGCCTGCTGTCCTCCACCTCTAGAGACAGGAAGACTAGCCATAGCTGCCCTGGACACTAGCCTCCTAGTCCTGAGATCCTTGAAGGCTTAGCTTGTGCCTGACCTTCTCTGTTGTCTGGGTCCTTAGTGGGAGGAAGACCCAAGGCGTCTAGTTTCTTAGAAGACTAGAAAGCCTAAGCCTGTCTAACCAACCCACTTTCCTCCCACGCCTCCTCATTGATTGGGAATTATGTCATGATCTTGCCGAGCCGTTTATATAATGGGAGCAGCGTCGGATCATCTGATGTGGAAAATGTCGCATTTGCATACTCCACGGGCCTGGGCTAATGAAGAGATTCCCCCCACTCCGGCCCTGATGCTCGCCCATTTAGCGCATCGACTCGACAAGTTGGTCTCTCGGCCGCAAGAAGCTGGAAAATTATGCTAATTAAAGCCAAAATCAAAGCCAAAGCAGGCCGCTTACCAATTCAATTAGCCCCACAGACTGCACACTGAGAGAAACGAGTCCGTTGAAGTCCGTTTCAACAGCTTCCATGGCTATTGCTATTCGATTGAATGTTAATCGATAAACGACGCAAACACGTCTCGACATGTTTGGAGAAAGACGCTGAGGCGGCGGCGAGTTTCAAAGTCAACAACCAGATGCCACATGCCACTTGCCAGGCCACTGAAATGAGAAAAGCAAACGCTTGCTGCAACGAATGTTAAGTAATTGCAAGCTGAGATTATTATTTATCGGATGCCCTCGAAAAAGCATTGTATCTGTGAGATACTCGCCTAGTGATGCTTCCAATTAGCGCTTTAATTGTTGCCCCTCTAGTTAGTAGCCTCTAGCTGGTAGTCGCTAGTCGCTAATCTATTAGTTTCATTGCATTTCCCCTTCGGTTGACTTTGTTTATTAGTGGCGCCACTTGTTTATGTTTTTTTTTGTTTTTTTATTTTTATTTTTATCGCCGAAACGAAATTCTTTTACAAAAATTTATTTTAAAAGCCAACACCACCACCCACTGGCACTCGGAAATTGCACAACGCATTCGGGCCCTGTTCTCAAGGTTGTGCCGGTGGGTGTTTACACTAACCAGCTAGCAGTGTTTATAATTCCAGGCACTGAGACAAAAAAGAGAGACTAAAAAAGTAACTAAAAAAGTGACTAAAAAAGTGACTAAAAAGTGACTAAAAAAGTGACTAAAAAGTGACTAAAAAAGTGACTAAAAAAGTGACTAAAAGTGACTAAAAAAGTGACTAAAAAAGTGTCTAAAAAAGTGCCTAATTTTTAAAGAAATAAAATAAAAGACAAGTACCGGATATCAGACAGTCTTCTGGTTAAGAGCCCTTGGAGCAGCACCTCAGCTGCCACCTTCTGGCCCGGCCATTAGGCCCCAAGTGGCAATTTCTTCACTGCTGCCACCACCATCCCATCCCCCCTCTAGTCTGGTCTTGGCCCACACGCATTATTATTTTATTTCAGAGAGTCGCAGGCGATAGGCAGCGCGAATTAAGGTCAAGTTTGTCGCCTGTGCGTGCCATCATCATCACCATCGTCTTGGTGGTTCGGTGTGGCAATATTTTCGTTTCAAGTGCCACCGCCACATGTCGCACAAATCATTACATTTCAGGTTTATGGAGAATCTGTCCTGTCACAGAAGCTTCTGTGGCGACACATACCCTGTACCTCCCCATAAGAGACTGCCCAGCCCTAATGACACAAGTTGGCCAAAATGTGTCGCACTCAAAAGCCATTAACGAATATTAGTTATACTTTGTGTTCGGGGCTCTGGCTCTCGAGAAACGAGTTTGCCAGCCAGCCCGACCAGTCGCCAGCTAAAAAAATGCCAAAATAAATAAAAAACAAGAAATGAAACAATATTCTTATTGAAGCTTAAGTAGTAGCTGCCCCGCTTCCTATGATCGCATCGATCGATTTGGTCGATGATGATGATGGTCGGACATTGGGGGAAGCCTCTGAAAGGCCAACGGATGAAATCCAATATCGCCAAACACTTTCCAATGGCTGGGGAGATGTCGGAAAAGTCTGCGAAAAGGGCATTGGCTCGAGTGGCAACCGCACTGGTGGGATCCGATCCGATCCGATCTGTTATTGTTGCATAATAATGGGGAAGTGCAAGTCCCGCACGCACTGCACCAAATGGAAATCAAAGGAAAAGCGGATGGAAAAGCCAGAAAAGCGAGAAGATCAAAGACCCAACTTCCGATGGGTGTCGATTTTCAGGGACAGAGAGATCCTGCTAATAACTAGTTAGTAGTTACTAGTAACTAGTTAGTTGTTAGTAGTTGCTAGTTACTAGTTACTAGTTTCTAGTTTCTAGTTTCTAGTTACTAGTTACTAGTTAAAAGGTAAAAGTTACTCGTTAGTAGTTAGCAGTTATCGTTAGTAGTTAGTAGTTACTAGATACTAGACACTAGTTACTAGTTACTATTTACTAGTTACTATTTACTAGTTACTATTTACTAGGTAATTGTTACTTGTTACTTGTTACTAGGTAATAGTTACTCTTTACTAGTTAGTAGTTACTCGTTACTAGAGTAAGTCTAGATAGAGTAAGATACTAGATACTAGATACTAGATACTAGATACTAGATACTAGATACTAGATACTAGATACTAGATACTAGATACTAGTTACTAGTTACTATTTACTAGTTTCTAGTTACTAGTTAAAAGTTACTCGTTAGTAGTTAGCAGTTATCATTACTAGTTAGTAGTTAGTAGTTAGTAGTTAGTAGTTAGTAGTTAGTAGTTAGTAGTTAGTAGTTAGTAGTTAGTAGTTAGTAGTTAGTAGTTAGTAGTTACTAGTTACTAGTTACTAGTTACTAGTTACTAGTTACTAGTTACTAGTTACTAGTTACTAGTTACTAGTTACTAGTTACTAGTTACTAGTTACTAGTTACTAGTTACTATTTACTAGGTAATGGTTACTTGTTACTTGTTACTAGTTAATAGTTACTCTTTACTAGTTAGTAGTTCGTATTTACTAGTTAATAGTTACTCTTTACTAGTTAGTAGTTACTCGTTGCTAGTTAGTAGTTAGTATTTACTAGCTAATAGTCAATAGTTACTCGTTAGTAGTTAGTAGTTACTAGTCACTAGATACTAGTCACTAGATACAAGTCACTAGTTACTAGTTACTAGTTACTAGTTACTATTTACTATTTACTAGGTAATTGTTACTTTTTCTAGTTAATAGTTACTCTTTACTCGTTACTAGTCAATAGTTACTCGTTAGTAGTTAGCAGTTACTAGTCACTAGTTACTACTTACTAGTTAATAGTTACTAGTTACTAAATACTAGTTACTGGTTACTAGTTACTAATTACTAGTAGTTATCAGTTACTAGTTACTAGTAGTTAGTTAGTAGTTAATAGTTAGCTACTAACTAGCTAGTAGCAGCTACCTGTTTAAGGTAGCCCTGCCGAGAAAGTGTGTCTTAGAAAATGGCCCTTTTTCAAAAAAAAAAAACAACAAAAAATTAAAAAACAAACACCTGTGAGATGTATGATGACTTTCACTTTGGACCTGAGGCACGGGGCAGGTGGCAAGAGGCAGTCGCATTCTTGGCCAAAAACAACAAGCCATAAAGCTTTCAGCTGCCACTTTTGGCCACTCATAGGCAGTAGCCAGAGTAGCCAGTAGCCAGCTTGCCACTTTTTGTGGCATTCTTCAAGCTGCACCGTCGCTTATGATCAATTATTATTGCGGCTTATTATTTTATTAAGCTGCCGGCAGCTGCCACATAAACAGACCTGTTGTTGCCCATAATTATGGTCACTCCTCTACTGATTTTCGCATTTAAAAAAAAAAAAAAAAATGCTAAAAAAAATGTTAAAAAAATGTGCAGAAAGTCAAGTGGCTCGGTGGACAATTTATGGAAATTGCAATGGCCAGGAGCTGGGAAGAGCTCATCTGCCACTGCACTTACGCCACTTTGTCGGCTTTTGTTAAAAAAAAAAAATAATAAATTTTTAAAAAATAAAAAATAAACTGTCAGAAAAACGGGTAAAAAAAAAAATCAAAAAGAGAGCCGACAACAAAAAACAATAACAATCGCAATCGGCGGAGAGGAAAACTCGTTCGGCTGATAAGAAAAGCGAATGAAAGTGAAACCATGTCACACACACACTCTCACACACACACACACACTCTTGTGGTTAAATATCATAAATAAATAAACTAAAAAAACAACTAAAGTCAACTCTGATAAAAAAAAATGAAACGAAACGAAATGAAATGAAAGAAAAACACAAATAGCAGCAATAAAAAAAAAAAAAAAAAAAAAGTGCCATGACAACAAAAACATGCATTCGGAATGGAAATTGAAACGTCAGTTGTTGTTGCTTTATGGTTTTATTTGTTGTTATTGTTGTTGTTTTTTTTTTTTGTTGTTGATGTTGTTGGGGACAGTGAAAACCCCTCTTCCGCCCCCACTTCATTGGCGCCTGCATTTGGCTAAAATTGCAAAAAAAAAAAAGCGCCACTTAAGCCAGCCAGTCTCGGCTCTTTATCTTTTTTTTCTTTTTTTTGCTTGAAAAGCGACTGCAAATCTATCTCAGAGATGGCCAAGAACTGTCTCAGATACAGTTTCTATTTCTCACAAATAGTTGCTTTACGGAACTGCCATTAGAACTGTCTATGAGATATCTCAGAAGTAGCTAACAGATGCTTTAACTTCAGAGTTTGAGAGTCCAAAAGTTTTAGTCCAAAAATAATAAATAACTAAAAGTAGTAAAAAAGTAGTTGTAAAAAGTAGTAGATCTTCAAAACAATCATTAGAACTGTCTATGAGATATCTTTGTTTAAAAAGTTTAGTTTAAAAATAGTAAATCTTTTGAACTGCCATCAGAACTATCTATGAGATACATTATAGAGATTGGATAGTAGATCATCCAACAGTTATAGTCTATAATTAATTATTTATTTAAATTATGTTTGCTTAAAGTTTAAACTTTAAACTAAAGCTACAGAGGGACAAGTCTATAAAATACCTCAACTTTAGGGTTGGTTTTAAAAATAGTACAGACTTTCAAATAAGAGATCTTCAAAAGTGTCATTAAAAGGGTATATGAGATATGTCAGATATAGTTTTTGGTTTCAAAATAGAAGATGTAGAATAGTAGTAGTAGAAATAGTAGTAGTAGAAATAGTAGTAGTAGAAATAGTAGAAGTAGAAATAGTAGTAGTAGAAATAGTAGTAGTAGAAATAATAGTATTAGTGCTAATAGTAACAATAGTAGTAGGAATAGTAGACTTTAGCACTGTCTCTACAAGTGCCTAAGGAGATGTCTTATATAATAAATATTAAATAAAATATATAGATATATATATAGTCAGTATTTGAGATATTTAAATAGAAGATATAGATAAGATATCATATATTTAGTTGTACCTTTTAAAATAGTATGAGATAATTTAAACTAAAAAATAGTAGTAGCTTTACTAGTAGAACTGTATAAAAAAGGTAGTTTTGGAGATGTCATTACATTATTATAAATAGTAGATACATCTATAAGACTGTCTATAAGATAGTCTGTCGATACTATAGTATCTATACTGTCTATACTGTCTATAGATAGACTGTCTATAAGATCTAAATAGTAGATCTTCAGAACTGTCATTATCTAATATATAGACTGGGATCTGTCTTTGAATGAGGGATCTGTATCTATGAGATACATCAGCTATAGCTTTCGGCTAAAAAAGAGGGTGTAGGTCTTTAGAAGTGTCTTGAGGACTGTCCATGAGCTATTCTGTATTTCAGTATAAGAGTATTTCTGTATAAGAGTCAGTCTCCAAAACATCTCAGATACAGACAGATTTTTAGTCAAAACATTTAAGATCTGCAATTGGACATCTTTGATGAAGCTT
Source organism: Drosophila monieri (assembly GCA_035047585.1). Lineage (NCBI taxonomy): Eukaryota > Metazoa > Arthropoda > Insecta > Diptera > Drosophilidae > Drosophila > Drosophila monieri. The sequence goes on along the minus strand of JAWNPJ010000061.1, from coordinate 2,280,034 downwards.
TGGGTTTAAATATTTAAGAAAACTGTCCATGAGTTAATTTATTTAAAGAGTGAACTGTCCTTGAAGCTATCCAACTATCCATCTATAGTCATGGCATTAGCTTTAAAAATAGCTTAAAAAATAGCTTAAAAAATAGCTTAAAAAATAGTAGAAAAGAAAGCCACCTGGCCACCATCGACATCTGTTGGCCTCCCAGAGCTGCCAGGAATGCCAGAACTGGCAGGAAAAAGTCAACAAGGTGGGGAAAATCGGAATCGGAAAGTGTCAGCAGCTATTGGGAATTGAATTATTCAAAGGGGGGGTAGGGCAGGAGAGGCAGGACATGCGGGACAGGACTCTCCCGAGGTCAGCACCTTTGACGGGCATTGTCGAACTGAATCACTAAGCGGAGCCATCAATATTAATGCCCTCCGCAGGAGCCTGTTACGCGGCTGACAAAAAATCACACAGGATCTCTGTTCACTCGCCAGGGGGAGGGGGGGGGCTGTGTGGGGAAAATGGAAAATGCAGAAAATGCAGAAAATGCATTTCCATCGAACACTCAGCCCTAACCCGATCGGGCGGCAATTTAACTTCCGAGTGCGCGGAAAAAGGCTTTCAAGCCCGCCAACAATGAGTGACTCCTGCCAGGACCTGGACACTGCCTGTCAGTCTTTCCTTCCCTTCTTTTCTTTTCTTTTTTTGTGGCTCTATTGGAGTGGAGTCACCCCCTAACCACCACCACCGCCTTTGGCTAATGTAATTAAGCCGGGATGGAGCTCTAAGGGCACTCGCTTGTGGTTCTCCTCCTGGCTGCCTTTTTTTTGTCATTTTTGTCGTCTGGGGGGGTGGGGTGGTGGCCACTTGAAGGCGCCGGCATTGTTTTCAGCTCAGCGCCCTCTAAAAATAGTCGGAGGCATGTCCCAGTCCTCCATCGCCATCGCCATCGCCATCGCCATCTCCATCTGCCACTGCAGCTGCATCTGCATCTCTAAACGGGGAGCCAGTAGCAGCCAAGAGGCTAGCAGTGAGAGGATCTTAGGCACCAGATATACCCTCTTTAGTTGCTTTTTTCTTTTTTTTTTTTTTAGAAATATTTATTTATTTATTTTAGCTTTATTTTTAAAACTAAGACTTACGAACAAGAAATGCTATGCTGGCTTTTAGGGCCTTTGACTAGAGAGTTCATGGAAGAGACTTGGATAGAATCTTAGATATAATCTTAGATATATAATATAAATAATATAATTAATATAAATAATATAAATAATAATATAAAATAAATAGTATTATAAAGATATATAAACCAGGCACCTTAATCTTAATGAGTTTTATTCTAAAAATCACAAAATAATCTTCATTTTTTGCGACAAATATCATTGAGTTGAGAGATTTACGATTTAAGATTTAGATTATGATTTTTGTTTTGATTTTGATTTTGATTTTGATTTAAAATAATTATTATTTGTGATTTTTATTTTTATTTATTTTTTTTTTGCTTCAATGATTTTTAATGGAAAGAAAGAGTTTGTTTAATTATTTAATTATTTTTTAATGAATTTGTTTAATTTGAAAAATCATAATGTGAAGTTGTAGCTGTATTCTTGGTCTTAGGAGATATATAAAAGATATATAATTCATACAGATCGAAGGCATAAAGAATATTTTTAATTCTTCGGCCATAAATGGCATGCAGTTTCGTCACCTCGTGGACTATCTCAAGTCCAAAGTATCTCAAATATCTAAAATAGTTAATAAATAGATGCAATCCTGCACTGAGTGATATTTCTAAGCAAAAAAATAATATTTAAAAATATTAAAATAAAAGGAAAATAATTATTATTCCTGATTTTTACTTTTTTCTCCGAAAATAATGATTAAAAAATAATATTTTGTGTTTTTTTAAATAAAAATCATAAAAATGTTGCAAAATAATTTGATTGATTAATTTTAGAAATTAAAACAAAAGTGTCTTAATGTTAAACAGATGAACTAACTAAGTATTTAGTGTTTTAGGCTTTTGTGCTTTTTAAAAATTGTTGTTTTTAATTAGTTGGTGGAATTAGAGTCCTGGAAACCCTAAAAAATATTAAAAAATCATTCAAATTATTCTTTTTTTTTTATCTTAGACCCTCCACCTATATACCCCTTGCCTGTGGAGAGTCCCCTTCAAGGGGTATCGCTTAGAAAGAGTCGCACAATGAGGCGACGGCCGGCCAGGAAGTGCCTTAAAATAGGCAACAAAAGCCGGGGCCAGCGCTGCCTTTGTGGCAAGAGGCAAGCGACGGCCCTGCCTCAAGTTTCCAAAGCAATTGAGTTGAGAGGTGCCTGGAGTTGGAGTTGGGGTGTGGGGGAAGGGGGACCAGAGACCAGAGACCCACTCGATGGAGCTGGAAAAATGTCTAAAGTATCTGATGGATGCAAAAAAAAAAAAAGAAGAAAATTACATGCCACGCGTTGAGTTTAATTCGGATCTGGCCTTTTTCACAGGGGCCATGGGGCAAGGGGTAGGGGCTAGGGGGTACCTGGTACACCTACTTCCACCCATAGATACCCTGTATATCCAATCAGGGCGGCAAGCTAAATAATTCATGTGGGACTGTGAATATCTGTGGCAGAGACCAGCCCTGCCTCTAACGGCATAAAAGTGGAAAACTAGTTTGCAACTCGGTGGGGGGGGAGTGACTGGTGGCGACATTAGCAAGGTCATTCAAGACAATTTGCCATTAATATTCATGAAGTGGCGGAAAGTTAGGGGGGGTGGGAGGAGGACACCTGGACGCGAGGTGTCCGAAAGTCAGGGCAGTCGCTGGGGAAGCGCTCCAAGTTCCGGGCGGAAGTGCAAGAGTTTTGAGAGAAGTTCTCGGAAGTAAACCACAAAGGATTGTTGCACAAACGGGATGAGAGTATGGAGTTGCAAGGTAAATAGTGAAGAGAAGGGCCACTCGGCCACTGACAACGCCTCTTTGTGGCAAGTTGGACGAAAGAGTAGCCTGGAAGCTGGAAGATTGATTTTGGATCTCAAGCAGGCCAAGTCGCCAAATTGCAAAACTTTATCACTCGCTGGTTGTGGCAATGTCGTGCCGATTTCTTTCTTTTTTTTCGGATCTGCCTAATTTTGATGTCATTAATTTTTCCATTCCACTTCCATTTCCATTTCCATTTCCATGCTGGCTGGCACAGTTTCTTGGCTTAGACACGCAATCCCCTCGAAAGCTGCTCATTTTTTTCTGATTTTTTGGCCAAAAGAAAGTAAAGGGGCTTCGCTTCGGGTAAGCAGAGATAGATCGATCGATTGGGGGCTACATTTGGGATTTGGGATCGGGTTTCTCCCCATCACCACTAGACTGGACTCGACTGGCCCGGCCTGGCCTGGACTTTGGCCAGAGAAGTGGGCTTCCGAGGGCAGGTGGTCCATGTCCATGTAAGGAATGCCTTGTCGCAGATGCAGAAACTCTGCAAGAATCTGCTTTAAAGTTTTTTTTAAAAATGAAATTAAATAATATTTAATTGTTATTATTATTATTATTATTATTATTATTATTATTATTATTATTATTATTATTATTATTATTATTATTATTATTATTATTTTTTTTATTATTATTATTATTATTATTATTATTATTATTATTTAAGGTAGAAAAGTTGAAAAAACTAAACTAACTTAGTGGGTATGGCACTGGCGAGGCTTTTAAGTTTAGTATCTCTTAGTATCTTAGTTTAGGTTTAGTTTAGGCTTAGTTTAGGCTTGTGTTCTAGGGTGTTCTTAAAGATAGATTCTTTTGTGGGATGGAGGGTTGGACTAGAGCTTAGAAGATGGGATATAGGTTATAGATGGGTTTTGCTTGAAGTTGGTTCGTGGGCATTCCCGAGGGTATGATCGAGGCTGTTCCATTTTGGGCTAAAGGAGGTCCTTGTTTATGTTTCTTTACCATTAACTGCCTTGTTTAATGTTTTTTCCGACACTATCTTGTCGAAGAAATAAATTCTTTCGATCTTTGCAATATATTTTTGTCATTTCTATTGACATTTGTTTTAAATATTTTCTAAATATTTTCCAAACACTTTTGATGAATTATGGGGATGACGAATGAGTCCAAGGGAGAGGATATGCGGAAGGCTGTCCCCTTTGGAGACATCCGATTGGAGACAATTTGTAGCCGATTTTGAATCGGAATATACCTATATATGTAGATTCTTAGTTTATTTCTCTAAAAATCATCATAAAAATCCAGAAAAAACATTTTTTTACTTTTTTTTTTTCAACATTTTTTCTCTTCCTCAAAACTTCTAAAAAAAAATGCTAAAATATTATTATAGCTTAAATATTTTGCTATTTTTTAGCCAAATAAACATAGAAGTAAGTGCACTTTTCCCTTAGACTGCCATGTGACCTGGCCTTGACCTTTCCCCACCCCACCTTCCCCCGCCCGCCCGGCTCTCATAAATATTCAGGAGTGGGAACTGGGAACTCATCTTCCTCCGCCCTGGACTCTGGATGTCTTTGATTCTGGATGCTGCGCATGTGATTAGGATTGTGTGGCAATAATTCACTAATTAGTTTACGGCCAAGAGGCCCCTCACCCCTGACCCCTGACCCCTCTCCCTGACCCCTAAACATTGCTGAGAGGTCTGGGCATCAAAATTGCAAATAGAAAGCAATTTCCACACTGATTATAGACACGTGTGGGTGGGGGAGTGGCGTGGGAAGTGGGTGGAGGCAGTGGGGAGTGGAGAGGTGGAGGGGGTGGAGGGGGTGGTGCGTATAATGAGCTTCCGGATTTACACTGAGAGAAATTTTTAGTCAAAGAAATGGTTTTTCTTTTGGATGGATTTTAGAAATATTTTTAAAAAATAAAAAATATATCTTTATTTTTTTTAATAAAAAAATAATTAATTTAAAGCAAGTACTATTTTCTTGCAGTGTAGGCACTTCCTTTCGTTTGGAATTTGGCTCAATGCCACCATTTCCCCTTTCGGTGGCTTAGGGAACTTGCTAACTTGGCTGAATCAGTGCCTGGGAGTGGGTCTTGCCGCTTGCCACAAGTGGCAGGTAGAAAGAGACAGAGTTAGAGAGAGAGAGGGGGGGCGAGGGGGAGGGAGAATTGGCAGCCCGCTGCTCAATTTCAGCCACACACGAAATTACTTTGCAACTTGTGGCAGAGAGTCGCACGAGCCTTGTGGCCTCATTAGGAGGAGCCCTCTAGAGAGAAGTGTTGGGAGGTGGGTGGGTGGTGGTGGGGCATCTCTACAAATTAGAGATAGCTAGAGGGGGAGGGGGGGCTAGTCAGCAGGTGACTATACAGTTGGCAGCTACTTAGCCATTCTGGCCTGCATTCTGCACGAGTTGGAAATATTTATGAGCCATCTCGCAGAGGGAAAGAGGGTCAACTTTGGATGCAGTTCAGTGGCTTGTTGGCGATGTTTAGTAATATTACTAAATAATAGTAACTAATAGGTAACTAATACCCTAGATACCCTCTGATTTTGGCCAAAAAGTTGGTTAGGATTCAGTTTTTGACAAAATTTCAGCCAGTTTTGAGCCAAAACTGTCAAAAAGCTTGTCAAGTTGTTGACTTTTATAGTCAGGGGGACTAAGTCAGGGGTCTAAGTCGGAGGTCTAAGTCGGAGGTCTAAGTCTTCGGAAATTAAAATATGACTAAGGCTGAACTAACAAAATAGAGAGGGAGAGCTGTCATTAGAGCCATGGACTCTTGCCTCTTGCCTTTTGGTTTGTCATTTCAATTAGCAATGGACCCGAGACCCGAGACCTGAGACCTGAGTGTCTCACTTTGTTGCCGGTTAGCAGTTGCCTGTGGCATGTGGGCGTCTCAAATGAGTTGGCAAGACAATAAAGAACCCAACAACAGGAGAACCCAGCTCCATAGAGCTCTATACAACTGGCATTAGCATTTCTGCCGAGATTTCTGCATTGGCATTAATGAGCGGCTCATCAATCACTCCCTAACCGAAATCGAACTGCGAAGGGAATGTGGCACTGACTCACTGATGGACGAAAGCTTGTTGCATGGGGAACACTAGACACGATAGGTGGACTCCCCCGCGGGCACACATGGCGTATGATTAATTTTTTTCCACAAACATTATGCAAAAAATAGAAAAAACCTGTGGAGGTGGCTTAGATGCATCCAATGGGGATATCTTTTGCGTGTCGAGTGTGCAGGAGTTGCCGCTGCGATAATTAATGAGCCGACGGTGCGTATACGCGATGTCGTAACAAGTCCCACAGCAACTCGCAAATCGAAAACAATGCAGAGAGAGAGCCGCCTGAAAATAAATTAGATAAATGCCAAAACATGGAGTGGAGGGGGTAGCCCCGAGCAAAAGGATTGAAAAAATGGTAATTTTTTGGGCCACCCTAAGTATGTGCGTGGGCCGTCAGTCCATCAATGTCCCATCAAAGTGTTGTCCCATCCCGGCATATGGTTTCGTGTTTTATTTAATCGAACGGCCCCCTAATGCATATTTTATCAAGTGTTTGGGGGGAGGTGTACCCCCTGACTCTGGCTGGGCGGTGGTGGGCCCATCGCTTCCGCTCTTCCAAAGTTTTTTAAGATTAATTAATCCCCCACCATCCATCCATCCATCCGGATTGTGTGAATCCGAGTGTGTGTGGCGCTGTCTCTGCTAAGGAAGCAAAAATAAAAAAGTAAGAAAGAAAAGGGAAGTGTTTGTCAAAAATCAACTTAAACGATGCCTCCCAAGATGCTCTTTTCAAGGCGGGGAGGGGGCTGTCTCTGGCTCGGCCTGGCCTGCTTGCGGGCCTCTCCCCCAAAAAGTTACAGAAACTCAATTTGGTAAAAGCAAAATGTGTCCTGCCCCCCCTCTTATCGGCTCGTCTTTAATGTGATTTTCAACATGTTTTCACATTTTGCGGAAAATATTTACACAATTTCCCTCATACTTGGTTCATTCTTGCCTCTATTGCCTCATACATGGCTCATTCTTGTCTCATTTTTGTCTCATACTTGCCTCAGATATACACCAAAGAGGGTAGAACAGAGGGGTATAATGTAGTTTTCATATTAAGTGGAAAATATTTATACAATTTCCCTCATACTTGGCTCATTCTTGCCTCTATTGCCTCATACTTGTCTCATATTTGCCTCAGATATACCCCAAAGAGGGTATAAGAGAGGTATATAATGTAGTTTTCGTATTAAGTGTTAAACATATGTATAATTTTCCCCATACTCAGTTCATACTTGCTTCATACTTACCTCATTCTTGCCTGATACTTGCCTCAGACTCACAGACCTCTGCATAAGAGGCAGTTTTGAAGACGTCTTAATATTAAGTGGAAAATATTTACACAATTCCCTCATACTAGCCTCATACTTGGCTCGTACTTGCGTCATACTTGGCTCATACTAGCCTCCGACACACACCAAAGAGGTGTACATGGAAGGCATATCATGTAGTTTTCACATTTTTTATTCTAGACTCCTACTAGGCTCATACTTGCTTCACAATTGCCTTATACTAGCATCATTCTTACCTCATTCTTGCCTCATACTTACTTCTGTTGCCTTATACTTGTCTCAGACACAAACCAAAGAAATGTACATATAAGAGAGGTATATAATGTGATTTAATGTCATTATCAAGATGTTTTCACATTTTGCCTCTATTGCCTCATACTAGCCTCATACTAGCCTCATTCTTACCTCATTCTTGTCTCATACTTGCCTCAGACACCCACCAAAGAGGGTATAAGAGAGGTGTACCCTCTATAGTATGTAGTGTTCAGGATGTTTTCATATTGAGTGGAAAACAAGTATACAATTTCCGTCATACTTGCTTCATACTTGCCTCAAACTTGGCTCAGTCTTGCCTCTTCTGCCTCAGACACACTCGAAGAGGTGTATAAGAGAGGTATATAATGTAATATTGAAGATTTCAATCCCTTTTTCGGAAAACATTTATACAATTTCCGTCATACTTGCTTCATACTTGGCTCATTCTTGCTTCTGAGCCACAGCGAAGGGGATTGAAAGGCCAGGCTGGCCGGCAAAGAGGGCGGTGGAGGGCCGTTGGCAATTATCGCAGACAACTGAGCCCGACTTGTCACCATTCGGGCCAGTCCACCGCTTCTGGCCAAGTCCGTCCGAGCCACATGATTAATGTGCTTGAACATGACTGAGAGTTGTCTCAGATCTCGAATCGCGAATCGGTGTGCTGTTTTTTGCGCCATCTGGATCTCAATCGGAATCGGAATTAGAATTAGAAACGCCAGCCCAGCTACACTGAGAGAAATGCCCAAAGCAAAAGTTGTTGGAACTCTGCGCTCTAGAAGCCATTTCTCGCAGTGTACTTGGCTCTAATGCTCGACTGGCGGCGACGGTGGCGGTGGCGGAGAGCTGTGGTGGAGAGTGCCGGCGGAGAAGGAGTGTGGGAGTAGCTGCTGCCGGCCATGGCCACTGCTTGGCAAGAGTTGGCCCACACAGAGCTGGCCAGAACCGAGGTGGCGGCTTTCTGGCTTTGATTTCCCCCAAGTCCCACGCCGCGAAATGTGGCAATCTTTTCTTTTTTGGCCAAGACGCAGACACATGACGGCCATGGCCAAATCCTGTTTGGCTTTTGCGCTGCACATGGCCCACAATTGCTGGCAATTAACTCACTCGACCTGGCCTGCCGACGCATAATTACCAATTGGCAGTGTTTGTGGCTCGGATGACGTCATTCCTGCCAAGAATCCACAGTCCGAGATGTCATCTGGCGAGTGTTGGGAGCGGAAGTGGACTTTTGCTCTAAAAACTAAATATTTTAAAACTAAAACATAAAAAATAAAAACATTTAACTTTAAAATCTTTCATAAAATCATTTATTTTAAAGATTTATTCATCACTTAGACTCTTTTTTATTTCAAATCTTAAATATTTTATGAGATTAAGAGTCTTTAAGCTTAAAAATTTATTCAAAAATGTATTTAAGATTAAAATTAAAAACTTGTTGGCTTAAAAAAATGTTTTTTTTGTCGTCCAGATGAACACAAACTGAACTCTGGCTCATGGGAAGACACCTTGGACGAGCCACACCGCCACCACCAGCCGCCGCCGCCGCACCACCAACACCACCAACACCACCACCACCAGCACCACACTCTGCACCACAGCAGCCAGCGCGGTCAGATTGGTTCTCCGCCATCCAGTGCCAGCATCACCACCGCCCAGCTGCATAGCGCTTTCAGTCGAAGGATCGCCGAGCAGCGGGAGAAGAGGAACAGGGACAGAGATCGGGATCAGCAGGATCGCGACTGCCCCACCGGCACCACAATTGCCGGCGGAAGCTATAGCGCCAACGGTGGCCAGGCAGCCACTGTTGGTTGCAGCCGGAGTCGGAGTAGCTGCAGCAGTAGCAGCGACAGAGACACCAAGTCCCCCAACCGGGATCCCGAAAAGGATCACAGACACATACTCCAGCAGGAGCAGGAGCAGGATCAGGAGCAGGAGCAGGTGCTGCTAGACTCCCAGCAGGCATTGCCGCAGGAGGAGGACCATCTCACCGAGGAGGAGCAGACCAGCAGCAGCGTGAGTTCCCTAAGCGCCGGCAACCAACGCAATTCCCAATTGCGTTCCACCTTCAACAAGGCCAAGCAGCATTTGTCCTTCGACAAATGGCGCTCGGCCGCCATCGGAAGCACCACAGGTTCCGGCTCCACAACAGGCTCAGGCTCAGGCTCTGGATCGCAAACTGAGAGTCCCAACTCGAGCAACATGATTCTGCGGCGGGCCAGTGCCTGCACCATGCCATCGAATGGCTCCGGAGGGGGCGGGAGTAGTTCGTCCCAGCGCGAGGATGTCACCACGCCGGGGGAGTCGCCGGGACGGCTGTCCAGGTGGTTCTCCATCCGCCGGGGCTCCTCCCACCAGTACGACGTGGGCGGCCGGCACTCCACCGCCTCCAGCTTCGACACGCCCGACTCGGGAGCGGCCACCACGGGTGGCGAGAAGGGTGGTAAGTCGGGGGCATCCTCGGGAGGATCCTCGGGCTCGCAGGGAGCTGCGCAGGACGCCGCCTCGCCCCAGAAGCTGGCCAATCTGGGGGCCAGCAAGATGATGCCCGGCGTGCCAGAGGTGAGTGCTGACGATAAGTCAGATCCTGCAGGACTCTCTCTTGATGTCTTTCCTCTCTCTTCCAGTACGAGGACGATGAAGGCTCTCCGGGAGCGGCCAGCAATGCCAATCGCTTCGACATGGACCTGATGATGACGCCGGGCAGCCGGGCCAACGGCACAGCTCGCACCGCCCACAACCGGCTGGTGGTGCCGATGCTGCCCCCCGCCCCGGCCGGGCTGTCCCAGCAGCAGCTGAAGAGGCGCCACATCGTGGCGGCCATCGTGCACAGCGAGAACTCGTACGTGGCGACCCTGCAGCGTCTAGTCAATGTGAGTAGAGGTCTCCTCCACGGAGGTGCCTAGTAGTTCTCCTAGACCCTACCTAGAGTAGAGAGTAGAGAGTAGCGAAGTGCATGGAAGTCAGAGAATTCTTCAAAGAAAGAGAGAGGCTTCCTTGCGGAAGAGACTAGTAGTTGTCCTAGAAGTTCTCCTAGAAGGGTGGAGAGTAGAGAAGAGCATGGAAGATGCATTAAGCAGAGAAGAGGGAGGAAGAAAGACAGGTGTGGGTAGTAACCTCCTTCACGGAAGACTAGTAGTTCTACCAGAAGAGTAGAAAATAAGAATTCTGCAGAGTAGAAGCGTGAAGCGAAGAAAAGACTGGAAGAAAGAGAGGTGTGGGTAAAGATGTGTCCTTTATGGAAGAGACTAGTAGACTAGAGACTTATAGAACGGTAGGGAGTAGAGTGCAGAGTAGCGCATGTCCTGGAAGAATTCTTCAAGATATATACATCAAGGGGAGAAAAGACAGGAAGAAAGAAAGGTACAAGAGAACTAGCCTACCAGGCTAAGAAGACAGGAAGAGGGGTCTGAGTTGTAGCCTCTTTTGTGGAAGAGACTAATAGTTCTCCTAGAAGAAGAGTACATGGAAGTATTGGATGAATTCTGTATAAGATAAGAGTATAAGACGGGAAGAGAGTTTGAGGTAGTAGTCTTCTTCATGGAAGAGACTAGTACTTCTAGAAGAATGGAAAGTATAGTATAGTTGAGCATGTCCTGGAAGTCTCAGAAAGCGTAGACAGGAAGAGAGGTCTGAGTCCTTGATGGAAGATACTAGTAGTTCTCCTAGAAGTAGAGTTAAGGGAAGTATAAGCTGAATTCTGTATAAGATAAGAGTATAAGACGGGAAGAGAGTTGTGAGAAGTGGCTTCTTTATGGAAGAGACTAGTATTCTAGAAGAGTAGAAAGTGCTTGATGGAAGAGTCTAGTAGTTCTGCTAGAATTAGAGTTGAGGGAAGATTAGGATGAATTCTGTGTAAGATGTATAAGAGCTGTGAGATGTGGTCTTCTTCATGGAAGAGACTAGTACTTCCAGAAGAGTGGAAAGTAGAGTATAGTAGTAGTATCTCAGTAGTAGTATCTCGAAGACAGGAAGAACGAGAGGTGTGAGTCCTTGATGGAGGAGACTACATAGTAGTTCTCCTAGAAGAGTAGAGAGTAGAAAGTAGAGTAGGGCATCAGTCAGTCTAAGAAGAATTCTACAAAGAGTAGAAGCATGAAGCGGAAAGAGAGGAAGAAACAGAAGTGTGGGTAGAAGCCTCCTTCATGGAAGAGTGTTGTAGTTCTCCTAGAAGAGTAGAAGGCATAGAGTAGATTAGACATGTCCTGAGAAGTCTCAAGTCTTAGAAGAATTCTTGAAAGAGTAGAAGCATGAATCGAAGAGAAAGAGAGAAGAGAGGAAACCCTTGACTGCGTTTTAAAAATCGCAATTTATTTCTCAGTTTTGTGTCTGATTTAATGGATCGCAGTTGGCATTGAGTTGCTCTAAGATTAGATCAATATTTTAATTTGTGTGCTTAGTCAGCCAGTGACTAGTGTAGTTAGTATAGATAGGATAGTTAGTATAGTTAGGGAGTGAGGGAGTTTAGTAGAAAGCCTCTTCGTTGTCGAGGAACTCAAACTCCCTCAGTGTCATACTGAGTCGTCGTCAGTGTCCTCGACGGCCTCGGCCTCGGCCGTTGTCTCCAGGGGATCCTCCCCCGCCAGCATCCTGTCCAGGCTGGTTCCGATATTCAGCTCGAAGGGAAAGCTGAACTTGGGCACCTGGAACTCGTGCATGTGGTACTCCCAGTTCAGCTGATCCTCAGATTCCCTCAGGGTCTCCTCCGAGGGAGTGACGGTCGGCTGATTGTTCAGCTTCTTCTGGTCCGGGTCCTTCTGGTCCGGCTCCTTCTTGTCCAGCTCCTTCTTGTCCAGCTCCTTCTTGTCCAGATCCTTCCTGTCCAGCTCCTCGGCTCCCTGCTCGTGCTCGTGCACCACCTTGGGCTTGTCGCCTTGGAGGTTCTGAATGTGAATGGTGTGCACGTCCATGGACTTGTCCTCCGACCGGGAGAGCAGGACCTCCTTGTACCGGTCGTAGGAACTGAGATACTCCGTGGCCGATTCCGGGGTCATGGTGTCCGGATCGATCAGGAACTCGATGTCCACCGGCAGCAGGATGTACTTCTCGCCGGTCTGGTCGTCCCGCTGCATCTTGCCGAACTGCTCCAGGTCCTTGGCCTTGACCAGGTCCACCTCGAGGACCTCGTTCTTGCCCCACTTGTCGATTTCGTGCTCCTCCGCTCGCTCGAATCCCTCCAGCTCCTGTGACGTGGGATGGTTGTGCTCCTTCTCCTGCTCCGGCAGCTGGAAGCGGTGCAGCTGCGGCTTCTTCAGCTGGACGAAGGCGTCGTTCCGGCCAGCCTCGACGAAGATCTTCACCTCCCCGAAGGCGTCGGCAATGATCTGTGCCTTCACTTCGTCCTCGTACTCGAACTCGGCCTCCCAGTCGGCGCTGTGGAGCGACTGGTAGCTGCCCAGGTCTCGGTGGTCCTCCTGCTCCTCCGGCCTAATCTCCATTGCCATGACTACGACTATGACTCTACAATTTTAGGGGTTTCCTCTCGCAAGAAATCAAAGGATAATGATAGTTTCTCAACAACCTAACCGTAATTTTTCACTGGCACTCGGCACAAAAATCGAAAAATTGTTAGAAAAAATGGTTCTGTACTGTTTGTTTGTGGAGAGTGATCTGTGGGAATGGGGTGGGAGTAGCCCAGTAGCCAGACTGACGGGAAACGAAAGCATGCTCAGTTTTGAAGTCAGGGATGTCAGGGTAGTCAGGGTAGTCAGGGTAGTCAGGGCAGTCGGAGAACTCCACCCACCTCGCCTCCAATCTAATCTTTAATCTCATTTCGAAACTCATTTGATCTCTTTACATGCCATCCTCTTCCCCTACGCCGACTTGACCATCATCACCACTAACACTTGACACTTGACACCTGACCCCTGACCCCTGACCCCCCAACCAACTAACCAACTAACTGTCTCATCCATCACCCCCATCATACTCGCCCACTTGTAGTCCCAGAACTAGAAACCATAACACCATGCCATCCCATCAAGATCCGTCGCAGAGAGCTTGGTAAAAAGAGTAATAGTATCATTTCTGGCGAGGCACCATCCTGGGAGAATCGGAGAATCGGAGAAGCGAGAACCAAACAGAGGATGGTGCCTCGCAGTCCTTGAAGCCTAACCTCCTGAGTACCCCAAGACCTTAGCTCCCACAACTAACTATTCTTGTTGTTTCTCGAACAACCCTTGTAGGATTACAAGAAACCGCTGGAGGAGTGCAGTCCACCGGTGCTGAATCCAGTGAAGATCTCCACCCTGTTCCACTGCCTGCCGGACATCCTGCACTCGCACAAGCTCTTCAGGATCACGCTGGCGGAGTGCGTCCGCAACTGGGACCGGGACGAGAAGATCGGTGACTGTTTTGTGAGCGCCTTTGGGAAGCCGCAGCTGCTGGAGATCTATTCCGGATTCATTAACAACTTCTCGGCGGCCATGGAGCTGGCCAAGATGGAGGAGAAGCGCAAGTCCGCCCTGGCCGACTTCTTCAAGGTGAAGCAGATCAGCGCCCACGACAGGCTCTCCTTTTTCGGGCTGATGGTGAAGCCGGTGCAGCGCTTCCCCCAGTTCATCCTCTTCCTGCAGGACCTGCTCAAGTACACGCCGCAGGGCCACCACGACCGCATGTCCCTCCAGCTGGCCCTCTCCCAGCTGGAGCTGCTAGCGGAGCTGCTCAACGAGAGCAAGCGGGAGGCGGAGCAGTACCAGGCCTTCAAGGAGATGCTAGGCCACATCTCGGGCACCTTCAACGCCCGCTCCCTGAGCCTCTCCAGCGTCAGCATGAATGACTCCTCCGGCGGCCATCGACCGCGCTATCTCCTGCGGGAGGACAACGTCACCCACATGGAGTTCAACCAGGCGGGCTTCATTGTGAAGTGCAAGCAGCGCCGGCTGCTGCTCCTCAACGACAAGGTCATCTGCGTCTCGGTGGCGCCCAAGCAGTCCCACGACTTCGGGGCCACCGAGAAGCTCACCTTCAAGTGGATGTTCCCCGTCAACGACGTGGAGATTGTGGACAACAGCACGTCGGCCACGCTCTCGAGGATTCTCACAGCTGGTAAGTGGATAGTAGATCCTTGATCCAATCCCGATCTAATCCTAATCCTTGTCTCCCGCAGGACTCAATCGGGGCGGCAGCCTGAAGTCCAATGGCAGCAGCAACACCAACGGCAGTCCCTACGCCAACAGTGGCACTCTGCCCGCCCACGGCCTGGCCGGATTCGGTGATCCCCACAGCTCCCCGGCCGCCCAGCTGACGAACGGAGCGGACAACCTGTGCAGCGAGATGAGCACTTTGATGTACGACTACGAGGTGATCTCCCGCATCCACGACCTGGTGGGGAGCCTCAAGGGCAGCTACAAGGAGCTGAACGCCAACACGACCCGCAACGTCCTCAACCTCATCCAGGGCTCCATCCAGCGCAAGGACGAGGAGATGGCCTGGGTGGACTCGTGCTGCCTGCAGCTGACCGGCCGGCACAAGTCCGGCAAGGAGGAGACCTTCACATTCCAGACGCAGACGCCGGCGGTGAAGAAGGAGTGGATCACGGAGCTGCGTCTGGCCCAGCTGGCCCTCGATCCGAACAACTCGCCGGCCTGGGAGCGCGGCGGCACCCACCAGCCCCTCCAGCACCACTCCAGTCCCGGCGATCCCCGCCACACCACCCAGGAGCAGCTGCAGCTCCAGGAGGCCGTGCAGCAGAAGCAGTCGCGCAAGATGCCGCTCTTCGTCAAGGCGATGCCCGTCTACAAGTCACAGCATCAAACCGAGGTGAGTAGATGGACCCATTCCTCGAGAAGATCACCTGGTAACCCATTCCCAACCCAATTCGACCTTCCAGGTGCGCTGTGGATGTTACTATAGCATCGCCAACGACACGAAGCTGAGCGGGAACGCCAGGCGGCGGCACAAGCAGCTCAACTACCTGTGGATGTGCAGCAGCGACGGCACCTCCTC
Organism: Drosophila monieri; assembly: GCA_035047585.1. Classification (NCBI taxonomy): domain Eukaryota; kingdom Metazoa; phylum Arthropoda; class Insecta; order Diptera; family Drosophilidae; genus Drosophila; species Drosophila monieri. The sequence continues at coordinate 2,264,570 of JAWNPJ010000061.1, read as the reverse complement.
CCACATCACCGTCCTGGCCCAGCACCCCCAGCAGGCGGGCAACCTGCGGGAGGCCGGCGCCTTCGACATCTACGAGACGCAGGTGTCGGCATTGGAGTTCGTGAAGGGGCTGGAGACGCAGACGCGGAGCAAGGACGAGCCGGCGAGCCTGCTGGGCGACCTGGTCTGGCTGGGCACCGACAACCGCAAGATCCTCGTCTACTCCGCCCGCAATCCGGAGCAGGAGGAGCAGCTGGGCAGCTACTCGGTGCCGGGCGCAGTGCAGCGGATACTCTACCACTTCGATGCCGTCTACGTGGCGCTCTCCGGGGCCATGGTGCTGATCTATCGGCGCGGCCACGACGGCATCTGGCAGCTGCGGGATCCCCAGATCGTGCGGCTGGGCGACACGGATCTGCCCGTGCCCAGCCTGCTGCCCATCAACATGTGCATCTACGCGTCCTGCGGCAACCGGGTGTACGTCCTCAACGCCCTCAACGGGGAGATCCAGCGCAGCTTCGAGGTGCAGCACGGCGCCAGCCAGCAGGTTAACCTGATGGCCCACTCGGGCATCGGCCTGTGGATCTCGCTGAAGAACTCCACCATGCTCTGCCTCTACCACACGGAGACGTTCAAGCATCTGCAGGACATCAACATCGCCTCCAGTGTCCTGCGGCACGACGGCAAGAAGGAGCAGCCGCTGAACAACAGCTCCGTCTACGTGACGGCCCTGATGGCCTGCAAGGGCCTGCTCTGGGTGGGCACCAACGTGGGAATAGCTGTCACCATTCCCCTGCCCCGGCTGGAGGGCGTCCCCATCATCAGTGGGGGCATCAACATGTCCTGTCACGCCCACTTCGGGCCGATCACCTTCCTGCTGCCGCTGATCCCCAAGGTCTATCCGAGCTACAAGCCGCCGATGGGCGGGGTCAGTGGGGGAGTGGCGCCGCTGGTGCCCAGCATGGGCGAGGACCTGCAGCTGCCGGCCATCGACGCGGATCCCAAGCTGGACCTGGACGAGAGCGCCGTGATTCTGCGCCGGGACCTAGTCAAGGAGGAGCAGGCCACCTCCACGCCCATTGCCGGCTCCGGGGGGGGCCTGCTGGTGCGGGACCTGATCACCGAGGGAGACGAGTCAGCGGCGTCCGCCGCCTCCTCGCCGCGCAGCTCCAAGCTGGACAAGCAGCACTCCCTGGACCAGAGCTTCACGGCCAAGATACGCGCCTCGCTGGCCAACTCGCCGGCCTTCCACCGCAAGCGGTTCAGGGAGGACCCCAACCGAATGTCCAAGACCCTGCCCCGGGGACTGGGCGCCACAGCGGCTGCCGGAGCAGCCAACGGCGGACCACCGGCTGGGACTGGTGCTGGGGCGGCGGGAGTGGCCGGCAACCACGGGGAGCACGGCTACTGCGATGTCTACGGGCTGTACGGGAAGCTGATCTTCGTGAAGGAGGACTACGACGCGGAGGAGGGCAACCAGGGCAACCTCATGGACATGATGTACGAGGGCATGCGCCGCTCCGACCCCGAGCTGGCCGCCATACCCGGCAAGGTGTGCACCCTCGACCGCCGGCTGAGGATGAAGGCTTCGCGGCCGAGGTCCCTGGATCTGTCGAACTGGTCGGTGGACTCGAAGTCCTCCAGCCTGTACACCTCCTCGGGCAGCGAGGAGAGCATGGGCATCCGGCTCTTCGGGGGCCGCTCCGTCTCCCGGAACAGCAGCAGCGCCAGCCACAAGACCTCCGGCACGGGCAGCGACCTGGGCAACATATCCGAGAACGGTATGATGACCACCGCGGACATCCACCACTACCACCAGCAGCAGCAGCAGCAGCAGCAACAGCAGCTGATCGGCGGGGCCGGCAAGGCGGACGAGTCTGGACGACTGGGAGCCGGGACACCTGGAGGACTGGACAAGCCGGCTGCCGCCGCAGTGGCCACCCTGAAGCGGAAGCAGAAGCAGAACTCCAAGCAGCAGCAGCAGGCCAGTGCCGATGGGCCGCGGACAGTGATCACCCTGATGGGCGGACGCGGGTACTGGCGACAGATGTGGTACAACACCACCACCGGAGGATCCCCCAGCCACAAGAACAGCTCGTTTGGCGGCGCCCCCGGCGGCGACTCGCAGTCGGATGCCCCGCTGGCGGCCAACTCCAATGACGCCCACATCGTCGTCTGGGAGAAGAAGTTATAATCGCAGGAGCTGGTGTGCTGCTGCACCCTTCAGCAGCACCCCCACCAGCACCACCCCCCCCTCACGGAGCTGTGGCGCCACCAGGCCCAGCACCAGGCTCAACAGCAGCAGCGTCGTGGGCGGGGGCGTGTTCGCTTCCGGGGATCGTTTATACAGCGGGACCGCAGTGCTGGCTCTGGCTCTGGCTCGGGAACGGCAGGATCACTCTCTGGCACTGGCACTGGCACTGCAACTGGAACTGGAACTGGAGCTGGAAGTGGTGGCTCCGGGTCGGGGGGCATGCTCAGCGCCAGCTTGAAGCGACTCACCAAGCTGAAGCGCGGCGGCAGCCTCAAGGAGTTCTAGGGATCGCGTGTACAGTTACGGCGTAGTCTCCCAGGGAGCTGCGGATTAGGTTAAGTGGATAACGGATAGCGGATAACGGATTAGGCACAAACAACAAATCTGGCGGCCACATATATTTATTGTCCAACCTGCCAAGTCCCAAGGACTTTCCGAAAACAATCTTTTTCGAATTTAATGCCAAACTGTTAATCTCCTTTTTGAAACATCCTTTTCTTAACAATTTTATGTAATTTTTGGAAATCGGAAGGATAGACTTGGCAGGCAGGAGATCCAATACTTTTCTTGTCTTTTTGAAAAAAGAATCCCTACTTTTTAGTCAACAAACTCGAAAGTTTCTCTCTCGTTTTCGATCTTCGCCTCCGAAAGTGAAACTTAGCCATAGGGAAGTGTTTTTTTTTTATTTTTTATGTAGTTCATAAATGAATATCCAAATATACAATGTTTTTTTTTTGTGATAGATTTTTAAGGAGTACGTTATGTAGGAGCTAAGTAGGATTAAGGATTAGAACACACACACCCCCCACACACACACACACACACACAAACACACACGAGGAGCGGCAAAGCCAACAAGCTGAGGGGAGAAATGTTGTCTGTACAATAAGATTTCAAAACAAACATTGTTAGAGTCTCCCAGAAGAGGAGTCTTCTAGAATTGGTGTCTGCACTAAAGCACTAGACTTTTCTTTTTTTTTTTTTGGTAGGGAACTGGCAGCACTTTCCTTATGTATTATATGAAAAAAAAGAAAATAATTAGACTTAAATGTTTTACCATAATTATAGCACACTTGGCGGATTAAGGGCAGCATATATGGGTGTTGCAGGGAGGAGGTGGTGCCACAGTTTGTAGTACGTAGTGTCTACTCTAATCTATTTGTAAACATTTACAAGCCAATGGGATGTTTTTTTTTTTTTGTCGAGTGTGTGTGTCTCCCAGCCAGGCACAAGTCTGGCCTGGTACAAGGAGAGGGAGGAAATAATAGAGCGAACAAGGAATATCTTATACTATATACAAGAATATACTTATATACGATTTACATATACACATACTATATATTAAATAATTAAATATACATGGCGCGTGTCTACGACAAAACAAACAAATATTTAGCTAAAACAAACAGAAAAAAAACAATGTTTCATCGGGGATATTTTTTGCGAACGATATCTTTTGGGATATATACAATATAGAAGTCGAGCATAATGCAATTATGTAACTTTTTATATCAATGTGCATATTTACACACTCAGACACAGACACATGAGCGTTAGAGCACCCATCATACATACATACATACATACATAAATACATACATATATATATAAAGAAATATATAAATATATTATATATTTACCTATATATCTACACGCATATTTACGGATTCCGAAGGGAACCTTTTTGGTGTACTATCTATCGAGGACTGCATTAGCGGTCGCTCTCTCAATGTAATACAATAAACGAAACAAAACATGAGCATTGTATGTATTCGAGAACAAAGAAAAATGTATTAAAAATATTTAAAAAAAAATATAAATACATTAAGGCAGTTTTTATTTGAGGTTATCCTTGGGATAAGCGAGTAATGGCGGGCTTGGGAGGCGGACATGTTGCAAGATAACCGTTGTACCAGAGCCTCTCAAACTGTGGCGTCAGAACTTGGGCTGCTGCTGCTGCCAGCAAACGGCAGAGGGCGCTCTAAGAACTAGCTTGTGTTTTTATTAGATTATTTATTCATTTTAGCATTCAAGCTAAATATTTAACTTTGCATTTAGTCTTTAAAAACCTAGGTATTATTTAATTATCAAATATTTACTATAATTTTTATTTAAAAAGAGATTTGAGGCCCAAAAGACTTGGTCATGTAAATAAAAGACATGTAGAAAGTTTGACACTGGCTCTAAAACTGTGGGAGAAAAATAAGCCAATATTAAGACAGTTCTCTTAAAACTTTACAACATGAATAATGAAGAAGTACATTCTTTTAGATATTTTTTCTATTCATTTCTTGATCTACTAAAGAAAAGCTTTGCCCCAAGTCTTGACCAAGTCTTGACCCACTTGCAGTTTATTTTATCACCAAAATAAGTCACTTTGCGCAAGTCTCCCAGGTGTAGAAAGGGCGCCTTGTAATGATGATAAAGCCAAAGGCCCAAGGCGTGCCAAATTGATATTATCAGTAATGAATAATAATGCCTAATAAGCGAGCCAGGCGACGACCATCCACATGCCCTCTGATAATGACAATAATAACGACAATGATGATGATTACATAAACGAAAGTACATTGCACCACCAACTAGCTGGGGCTTATTAGAGTTAATTGTTGTCGCTCCCGGCTGGCGACACTTTTGTTTCCATTTTTCATTTTTTCACCCATCGATCGATCGACTCGGACTCACCATCTCTCTTTTCACCTTTTCACAATTATTCATTTCAATCGAAGAGTCGAACTTGGCAAGTGTCTGTCCCCGTTAACGCTTAACGAGATTGCAGTTTCGATTCGTCGATCGATCGATTGGTCGAGTCTGGGCCAGGCTTTCCATTATGCAACGATGGAGATGGCCCTAAGACGATTTGGCCCGGTAGCCAAAAATAGCCCGGAAACTGAAAACCAAACATACATATTTGTGGCAAGAGTGGCAGGAGATTTCGAATAAAACAATAGAAAGGACTCGACTCTGTGCCGCAACTGGTGAGGCACATAAATCAGGCATCTTTATGGGGATGCCCCCACAAATCAGCAGCAGCAGCAGCAGCAACAGCAACGGCCATAACCGTAACTCCCCTTGCTAATGGCCCTCGGTTGCCATTGGTTCCCACTTTCCGTCCATTGAAAATTCCCCAAAGTTGAGAGTTTGTCCCAGGCCATGACCTGCCCCAAGTGCTTTTGCGTAACAACAACAACAACAATAGCAATAGCATGGTATGGTAAAAAGGCAAAAACAAAAAAATAGTCAGTTGGGGGCAGGGAAGTCTTGTTGTTTTTGGCTTTCCCAGCCAGTCACGATCGCAGCAATTTTCTTGTCACTGTCACCCGAAAAAAAGCGAGGCGAAGAAAAAAATGCTTTGGCGGCACACGCAACAAAGCAAAGCTGCCATTTACACTTAAAAAAAAAAGACTAGACTATAGTTTAAGCTATGTATTTTGCATTTCTCTGTGCCTTCTCACATGTTACCTCAACAAACACCCTTTTTTCTTGCACTCTTCTCCGCTGTTTAGGTATTTGTTTGTTGTTTGTTGTTTGAGCCAAAAAACATTTTCGGTGTGGCAACAGCGGCTTAAATAACAAATAAACAAAGCGGCAACAGCAATACTACCAATAGCAACACCAACAGCAACAGCAACACTAACAGTAACAGCAACAGTAACAACAAAATAGCCGTAACGCCAGCGGTGGCAACAAACAACAAACAACAACAACATAAACGAGAAACTAACGATGCTGCCGCGCTGATAAGAAAATCGAAAATCACACTTGAATATTGGTGAGTTTTCAAATACTCTACATTATTTTATTATAATGCTATAATAATTGTAAGAAACTTTGCTTTATTTACTATTATTGGGCATGTTTTGGAAGCATTATGTACTAGTATTATGTATATACTATTCTATATAATTGGTTGCTATATAGTTGATACTATTAAAAAACCTGTTAAAGGAAATCAAATTTAGAAATCAAAGTCATAACTTGAATAAATCTTATTCTGAACACATTCTATAGATTCTATGATCATTAGTACTAATCAAGTAAAGAGCAATCATTATGTGTTTTATTTAAAAAATCACAAAATAATTACTATTTTCTGAGAGAAAAAATAAAAATCAATAATATTCATTATTCTCTGGGCGAAAAAATAAAAATCCATAATAATCGTTATTATATGTCGGGCTATAGATTCTATGGCATAGACCAAGTATATGAGAATGATTTTTCCTCGATCACTCTTCCTAACCATTAAAAATTATAAAAAACAAATATTATTTTGTGATTTTTTAAATAAAAATTACATTATAAAAAATATATACTAATACTGGAGTATTCAATCAAAGTGATTCGTAAAATGAATCTTATTATAATAATACTTATAGTACTAAATAAGTCTCTTCACTAATCACAGTCATAATTGAAATAAATCTTGAAAGAATCTTATTCTTAAATCATCCTTGAGGTATCCTTAAAGTTGCATATCTTTCAAGCTTCTAATGCTAATTAATTAAAAAAAATGTTTTGAATTAGTAGTTTTTTATTTTTTAAATATAAGAAAGAATTTCTACTCTTCAGTCCTGGAGCTATGGAGGTGGTGCTGCTGCCTTGTCTCTTGAAACCACAATTAGTATTTATATCTACAATATCATATCTCCTAAAATATCTGGATCTGATATTTAGTTTTTAAACTATTTTATTATATTATCTTTTAAACTTTAAAATGTATAGTTTAAATTTGAAGCAACACCATGGCTGAAGAAATATGCCCGTTTTGGTTGGAAAGAGTAGAAATGGTTTGCTCGCAAAAACAGCGACAACTTAACGAGGTTGCTGCTGCTGCTGCTGCCGATGTGGTTGCTGTTGCTATTGGTAGTATTGCTGCTTCCATGAGCAACATTTTGGTCTCAGCTGCAGACGCTGCTCTGTCACTGGCTCTGCCACAGCCACTGCCACTGCCACCGCCACTGCCTCTGCCAACTTCTTGAGCTGGCAGTTTCCATTTCATTTTTAAGCCAACGCTCGGCGCGCTCAGCGTTTTAATATTTAATTGTCGTCGATCGCGAGCGGTTGTCCATTCGTTTTAGCCACATTGTGCTACCGTGTGCTGCCAAGGCCCGAACCGCAAAGCACTCACCGTTAACCGTAAACGCTCGCAAACGATCGCATACCGAAAGCCACACACAGAGCCCGCGAGTGCCATTTTTTTGCTTGTGGATTACTTTTTGTTTACTGAACTGAGTGAGAAAGGACAATGATGTCCTGGCTTAGCTGCGGCCTAGTCCTGGCCTGTGTGGTGTGCCCGCTAGGCGTTACCTCGCGGAGCTACAGCAACGGCCTGATCTTCTACGAGCTGAAGTCCCACAAGCCCTACCTGCCGCCCACCGTCAGCGTGTCCCGGGGCAGGAACCTGGCCAGCGTCAAGTACTCGGACAAGGGCTCCATCTGGTCGACGTTCGGGCAGCCCTGCGAGTGCCAGGGCCCCGTCTGCGGCTGCTGTGCGGGCCTCAAGGTGGACCAGTACCGATTCGACCAGAAAGGTGAGAAAGGATATGAATATTATTGGGAGGCAGCTTGGATTGGTGCCATTAGGCCTTAATACCAGCTCATGATCGCTGCTTAGGAGCTGGATCGCTGCTCCCCCTGGCCCCCTGGCCCCAGGCTCTGGCAGTCCCCATATGGGGCTATCGGCCAAATTGAGATCGCATCGATCACTTAGCCTGGTCCGAATCGTGGCCAGTGGCCTACGGCTTAAGGCTGCAGGTTTTTGTGTGTCAGCCAGGGGGTGTGCGGGATGGCTAGTCTGGTCTGGACTGGCTGCCTGGCTGGCAGAATTCGTATTGAGGCCTCCCCAGAAAAATGAAAAAAAAAAGTATTCAGTTTCTTGGCGGCGCATGCCGGAGACAACAATACCAGGCAGCCAGAAAGAGTGGTTTCCATTTCCATTCCATTTCTTTTCGTGACATGCCTGCATTTGCCAATCAAAATGCCACAAATTGTTGGCGCTCCAAGCGATTCCCGCGCAGAAATCAGTTTATAGCCCGCCACCCGCCACTTTCATTCGCTGAATGCATGTAATGGGATGGAGTGGAGTGGGATGGAGTGGGGTGGAATCGTATCATTGTTGTCCTATTGTATTCCTAGCTCTAACATGTCTGTTATTTCTCTGTGCAGTCTGCGCGAATGTGACTTTTGTGCCGCACTTGGAGGAGGCCCAGCTGGAGATGTACGTGAACGAGAAGGCCACCTCGAAGTTTGGCATTTCGGTGCGCAATCCGGCGCCCTTCTGCATACCGGTGATGATGGGCGTGCCGATGGCCATGTGCGTCCAGATGACCGACGTCCAGATGGTCGACAACAGGCTCAACATGTGCATGGACTTTGTGGTGCGCCTGGCCACCACCGATCTCTTCGAGATGCACTTTCAGTGCATGCGCATGGGCCTGGACGGCCTCCAGTATGTGGACAAGAATGGCAAGCCAGTGCTGCCACCCGGGCAGCAGGGTGACGACGATGCTGGCGAGGATTATGGGGAGTATGCTGAGCTGGAGGATCAGCCGGAGGAGTATCCCCTGGCAGAGGAGCAGGAAGGCGAGAAGGACTACCAGCCAGAGGCCTATCCCTCTTTGGATTACCAGCCGCAGGTGGTCGAGTCTGAGAAGACTGAAGACGAGTCTTATCAGCCTCCGAAGCTGGAGGAGAAGGACGTCCAGGAGGAGGAGGAGGAAGCTGAGCCGCTGCCAATTGAAAGTGAAATGCTAATAGCTGGCGATCAAGTTGAAGAGCCAGAAGAAAACGATGAAGAGCTTGAAGACGAGGCAGCTGAAGAAGAAAAGAAAGAGATGGAAGGGGAGGAGGAGCAAGAGAAGGAGAAGGAGAAAGAGGAGGCGACACCTGACAATGACAATGGCAGCGAGAGTGGCCCGAGGCCAAGTCAGGTAATTGAAACAATTACCAATTCAATAAAAGCCACTGAAGAAATGCCAGCAACAACAACAACAACAACAACGACAGTAGCACCCACAACAACAACAACAACATCGACAACCAAAATGCCATTGACAACAACAACAACAACAACAATGGAAACAACAAATTCAACAAACAACAAACCAAACATTGTCGTTATCGATGACAAAGACAAAGAGGCGGGGCAGGAAGAGGCCATGCCGGAGGAGAAGGAGAAGGAAAGGGAGGATGAAGAGGTGGAAAAGTCAAGCGAAGAGGAGGCCGAAGACGAGGAGGGTGAGGGGGAAGACGAGGGGGAAGAATCGACGACAAGCGCCGTTGTGGAGCTCGAAAACGATAGCGACAATGAAGTAAACGTTGATGACGACGGCAGCGACGATGATGACGATGGCGGAGCGAAGAAAGGCCAGGTGAAGGAACCCCCAACAAAGGCGGAGATGGAGATGGAGGAGAAAAGGGAAGAGACGGAAGACAAGGGAGAGCCGGAGAAAGAAACAGCTGCTGGCAATGAACTAAAGGTCAAGCCCGGGTCAGCCTTGGGAGGTGAAGGAGAAGCCCAGGAAACGGAAGAAGGAGCCGAAGACGAAGATGAAGAGGAAGAGGCGGAAGAAGGCGCTGAGGAGGAAACAGAGGACGACGAAGATGGCGAGGAAGATGAGGAGTACGAAGACGACGAAGAAAATGTCCAAAATCTAGACGACGAAAAAGCCGAAAAACTGGAAATCGAAGCAGATCAACCGCTGGAAGGCTATAACCTGGAAAATCGAGATGCAAAGTCGGCAGCCAAGTCCGAAGCGAAGCCGGCAGCGAAGTTGGCAGCGACCAGGCAGAAAGCAGCCAAGTCATTGTCCCGACGCCGGCGCCAGCGTCTCCAATCGCGTCCTGAAAAGAGAAGGCATTAAACAGACACCACAGACACTGACACTATCATCACCACCATTATCATTCCTCAACTTAATTTATTTTAAATCATAATTCATAAATCGTAATGCATAAATCTTAATTCATAATTCATAATTTGTAATTGTTAATGATTTGTTAATGCTGAACGTTGATGCCTGTTAATTAATACGTATTTATTGTATTTATTGAAACCGACTCAAAGCCAAACTCAAGCGAAATAAATGATAATTGTAATTAAGCAGCGAGTCGTAAAAACGTCAATTGTCGGTTCGAGGCATGCCTCTGGGCCTAAATACCTGGACATATAATTTCATCAATTACTAGTCAAGAGGTAATACTCTCAAAGACTGCTTCCGCCCACCTAGGGTCCTTGACTCCTTGCCATCTCTCTTTCTGGCAGGGATAATGGAAAGGAGCCAAGCACCATGGGCTAAGCGGATGAGTCCGGCATGACAATACTGTCGGAACTGATGTTCCTTGAAACGGGCGTCGATGGGTTGGTCCTGGTGTCGAAAGTATTCCTCTTCCGGGTCTTTCGCAGGGAGGCGTCCGACTGCCGCAGCTTCCTCAAGACCATGTCGTAGTCGTTTAGGGTTATGCAGATCGAGAGGTAGGCCATCAGCCTGGGAGCCCCCAGGGTATAGGCCAACTTATTGGCCTTGGCGAGTGTCTCCTTGAGTCGCTCGTACCGGCTGAGGACAGCATGGACTTGGCAGGCGAGGAAAATGCTGTTGAATCGCCAGATTAGGCTTCTGCATTTGCGCGCCTCTGTGGATAAATTAGTTATTTTTTGAAAGAAAACATTTTGGTTAAGTATGCCACCGTCAAAAGCGCGACGCGCCATCACCAGACACTTGTCAAAGCGGGACTCCTTGAAGTGACACCTGGCCACCTCGAAGAAGAGATAGGCCCGCTCTATCGCGTAGGGGGAGTAACGCAGCCGATCCTCCAGATGCTCCACTTTCTGGCTGCGATTTATCACTCAGAGGTGTTACTGCCCAAGAAACAGAAATAGCCAGCCACTCACTTAATCCGGTTGTGTTGCTCCTCCTCCCGACGCATCTCCACATACATGTTGGTGCCCCCAAATCGGTACGATATGTCCTTGACTTTCTCTGGCGGTATTAGATACAGAACTAAACGATTACTTTGCTGCATAAAATCGACATGGCGGGGAACGGTGCAGCGCTCGCAATAGGTCAGGGCCACCAGGTTGTAGACCTCGTTCAGGAACTCCCACTTCCAGGGCAGGGTGCGATAGGTCTTCACCTCAATGTTCTTGGCCACGATGTGCTCCACATAGTCCGATATCTTATCCACGTTGCCCGCCCGCCACAGCGCCTTCACCTGGTTCAGCATCCGGAAGCAGTCGCGCCGTGTCTGGTACTCCACATGGAATAGGTTGGCCTCCCGTCGCCGCTTCTGGGTCCGCTCCCCGATCTCCCCCCAGTTGCCGACAAACGGTCGATTGTACAGCGGATCGCGAGCGTGCAGCATTTTCTGAGGGCATGGCAGAAACATAAAGTAATTAGGATACTTAAGGATAATACTTTTATTAAGAACTTATATTGGACTTGGCAGCAAAGTATCTACAAAAGCGTATAGTTTCCCATTTTGAAAAATTCAAACTCTTTTTATATATTTTTTTTTATATATATATTGCTTATTTTACAGACTGATAACTTATAGACTTATATAATGTGTTGTTGGGATTCTAAAAATACTGTTCCGATGGCTCCTTGTGATGGGGACGATCGCACTTTAATGTGTGGGCTGGATTCGGGTGCATCTCGTTCACCTGGAGAGTAAAAACCATAATTAGCGGAGGACAATATTTTTTTGCGCCCTGTTCCAGATATTTACCCAAAATTGACCAGATAGATCACCTCCTCACAACTGCTGTGATCTACGGTTCCAAAAACCTTACTTATAATTAGTAAATTAACTATCTTTATAACTAAAATCGTAATAATGGCTATTTATATTTTTCCAGCGCTGTTCCTTAGCTTTCCTAACACTTTCTAGCTTCCTGGGCGCATGCGGAGATAACGTGCTAACGCTTTTTAAGGATCAAGATGGAAACTCTCAGCCAGGAGGTGTAAAAATTTAAAAAACCAGGTCCCGTACAAGATCTTTCTAGAGAACTATAAGGACAACCCAAAATGACTGCTGGAGGACCTGTTGGGTTGAACGCCATCCTCACGAGATTTCATGAAGGCATGAAACTGAAGCGACCCCCACAGCAGTTGGAGGTGTTCTAGCCGAGAGTAAATATCTCTAACAAGGAAAATATTTTCTCAAGCTAATATAGTTTATTATACAGGATTATATTCAGGGGAACAGGTTGAAGCAAAGTCCGGGACGTCACTTGAAGAAGATTAACAAAGAAGATCTTCAGTTAGATGTCACAGATAACCATCTTGACCCACGAAACTTAAGAGCCTTGGAACAGTATTCAATAACTAAGGCTTACCATGGTATCACCTATCCTGTAAATATATGAATCTTACAAATAAAATGTTTCAAACAAATGTGTTTAATAAAACTTTTCGACCCGATTTTCGAAAAAATGGAAAGGGGTTACATCACGATTTTTTCGATTTTCGCTAAAAAAATTGATTGCTCGATTTCGCAAATCTTTTGACGCAGTTCGACTAGAATTGAGGCGCTGATTCCGAAAACGTACGGCGTTGCCAGATCGGACCACAAATGGCCGAGATATGCGCTCTAGAAACTCCATTTCTGGCCCGATCTGGCAGCGCCGCACATTTTCGGAATCAGGACATCGATGTCCTTCGAACTGCATCACTAGTTTTTCGAAATCGAACAACTCATTTTCGACCCGATTTTCGAAAAAATGGAAAGGGGTTACATCACGATTTTTTTCGATTTCCGCTAAAAAATTGATTGCTCGATTTCGCAAATCTTTTGACGCAGTTCGACTAGAATTGAGGCGCTGATTCCGAAAACGTACGGCGTTGCCAGATCGGAGCACAAATGGCCGAGATATGCGCTCTAGAAACTCCATTTCTGGCCCGATCTGGCAGCGCCGCACATTTTCGGAATCAGGACATCGATGTCCTTCGAACTGCATCACTAGTTTTTCGAAATCGAACAACTCATTATCGACCCGATTTTCGAAAAAATGGAAAGGGGTTACATCACGATTTTTTTCGATTTTCGCTAAAAAATTGATTGCTCGATTTCGCAAATCTTTTGACGCAGTTCGACTAGAATTGAGGCGCTGATTCCGAAAACGTACGGCGTTGCCAGATCGGAGCACAAATGGCCGAGATATGCGCTCTAGAAACTCCATTTCTGGCCCGATCTGGCAGCGCCGCACATTTTCGGAATCAGGACATCGATGTCCTTCGAACTGCATCACTAGTTTTTCGAAATCGAACAACTCATTTTCGACCCGATTTTCGAAAAAATGGAAAGGGGTTACATCACGATTTTTTTCGATTTCCGCTAAAAAATTGATTGCTCGATTTCGCAAATCTTTTGACGCAGTTCGACTAGAATTGAGGCGCTGATTCCGAAAACGTACGGCGTTGCCAGATCGGAGCACAAATGGCCGAGATATGCGCTCTAGAAACTCCATTTCTGGCCCGATCTGGCAGCGCCGCACATTTTCGGAATCAGGACATCGATGTCCTTCGAACTGCATCACTAGTTTTTCGAAATCGAACAACTCATTTTCGACCCGATTTTCGAAAAAATGGAAAGGGGTTACATCACGATTTTTTTCGATTTTCGCTAAAAATTTTGTTGTCCGATTTCGCAAAACTTTTGATGCAGTTCGACTAATATCAAGGCGCTGATTCCGGAAATGCGCGGCGTTGCCAGATCGGGCCACAAACGGCCGAGATATACGCTGTACAAAGCGCATTTTTGCAAAAATTCAAAGGGCCAGGGCCAACGCAAGGAGGATCTTCAGTTATGCGTCGTGGGAATCTATGCCAATTGAGGTCCTTGAAGCAGCATTTCCAGAAGTTTTACCATATATGTATTACTAAGTCTCTGATAGATTAGTTATAGTACATATTGTCTAGGTATAGTGTAGTCTAATTATAGTATAATTATTTTAGTCTACTTATAGTATAGTAAGCCTGTATGATCTTTAAAAAAATCAATAAAATGTTGAACATTTACGCATGTTTTATTAAAGGGGGGTACAAAATAAATCGGATTTTTCAAAATTTCACAAAACTTTCCCGAAATTTTAAAAGGTTTTCCGAAATTTTTCAAATTTTTCCAGAATTTTCCCGAATTTTCCTGATTTTTTCGAATTTTTCACATTTTTTTTCGAATTTTTCTGAATTTTCCTGAATTTTCATGAATTTTCCAGAGTTTTTCGGAGTTTTTATTTTTCGGAATGACTTGCACTTTTTTTTTCGCCTTCGAAAAAGTCGGTTTTGGCCCACTACCAGGCCTGAAGTACTAGGCGAACAGAAACGACTAGTAGGTCGATTTCACTTTTTGAAAATGTTTTTTGTGAATAACTCGGCCATTTTGCATTAAATCAAGGATCGCGATAGCTCAAAAAATGCGGAAAAATACGGCCCTTCTATCTGGCTAATAAAATCTGGTGTTGGCCAAGTTAACAACGTGTGGTTAACAAATTTGGCCTAAAAGAATATGTTTATTTTTTCGATTGTTTATATCTTGGTAATTTTTCAACCGATCTGGAAACGAAGTACTATTCCTGGATCAGGACTTTAATATCCTTCGGACTGCATCAAAGGATTTTAAAAATCTAACCACATAATGCAGTGCGGCATCCGCATTTTAGGAAAGGAGAAGCATCACGATTTGTGAAGTGGACTACAATTTCATGGGGATCCTGTGATGCACTTCGAAGGATATTAAAGTCCTGATCCAGGAATAGTACTTCGTTTCAAAATCGGTTGGGAAATGACCAAGATATAAACAATCGAAAATATAAACATATTTTTTTAAGCCAAATATTTTTACCACACGGTGTTAACTTGGCCAACACCAGATTTTATTAGCCAGATAGAAGGGCCGTATTTTTCCGCATTTTTTGAGCTATCGCGATCCTTGATTTAATGCAAAAATGGCCGAGTTATTCATAAAAAACATTTTCAAAAAGTGGAATCCACCTACTAGGCGTTTCTGTTCGCCTAGTACTTCAAGCCTGGTAGCGGCCGAAAATTGAAAAATTTTCAGCCACTTTAGTCCGTGACGTCACGGATTGGGCTTCCATCTGTGACGTCACAAACCGGTTCAGCCAAGACACAACCCCCGCCCTCACCTGAAATAGCCAAGACACATCCCTTCCCCACCTCCCCATCCCAAAATGTAGCCAAGGCACCTCCCAGTGATGACGTCACAGGTGGAAGCTCAACCCGTGACGTCACAGACTAAAGTGGCTAAAAATTTTTAAGTTTTCGGGCGCTACCAGGCCTGAAGTACTAGGCGAACAGAAACGCCTAGTAGGTCGATTATATTTTTTGAAACAGTTTTTTGTGAATATCTCGGCCATTTCGCATCCAATCCAGGATTGTGGTAGGGCATAAAATGCGGAAAAAAACGGCCCTTTTATCTGGCCAATAAGATCTGGTATTGACCAAGTTAACACCGTGTGGTAAACAAATTTGGCTTAAAAAAAATGTTTATATTTTCAATTGTTTATATCTTGGTCATTTCCCAACCGATCTGGAAGCGAAGTAACATTCCTGGATCAGGACTTAAATATCCTTCGGACTGCATCAAAGGATTTTAAAAATCTAACCACATAATGCAGTGCGGCATCCGCATTTTAGGAAAGGAGAAGCATCACGATTTGTGAAGTGGACTACAATTTCATGGGGATCCTGTGATGCAGTTCGAAGGATATTAAAGTCCTGATCCAGGAATAGTACTTCGTTTCAAAATCGGTTGGGAAATGACCAAGATATAAACAATCGAAAATATAAACATATTTTTTTAAGCCAAATATTTTTACCACACGGTGTTAACTTGGCCAACACCAGATTTTATTAGCCAGATAGAAGGGCCGTATTTTTCCGCATTTTTTGAGCTATCGCGATCCTTGATTTAATGCAAAATGGCCGAGTTATTCATAAAAAACATTTTCAAAAAGTGGAATCCACCTACTAGGCGTTTCTGTTCGCCTAGTACTTCAAGCCTGGTAGCGGCCGAAAATTGAAAAATTTTCAGCCACTTTAGTCCGTGACGTCACGGATTGGGCTTCCATCTGTGACGTCACAAACCGGTTCAGCCAAGACACAACCCCCGCCCTCACCTGAAATAGCCAAGACACATCCCTTCCCCACCTCCCCATCCCAAAATGTAGCCAAGGCACCTCCCAGTGATGACGTCACAGGTGGAAGCTCAACCCGTGACGTCACAGACTAAAGTGGCTAAAAATTTTTAAGTTTTCGGGCGCTACCAGGCCTGAAGTACTAGGCGAACAGAAACGCCTAGTAGGTCGATTCTATTTTTTGAAACAGTTTTTTGTGAATATCTCGGCCACTTCGCATCCAATCCAGGATTGTGGTAGGGCATAAAATGCGGAAAAATACGGCCCTTTTATCTGGCCAATAAGATCTGGTATTGACCAAGTTAACACCGTGTGGTAAACAAATTTGGCTTAAAAAAATGTTTATATTTTCAATTGTTTATATCTTGGTCATTTCCCAACCGATCTGGAAGCGAAGTAACATTCCTGGATCAGGACTTAAATATCCTTCGGACTGCATCAAAGGATTTTAAAAATCTAACCACATAATGCAGTGCGGCATCCGCATTTTAGGAAAGGAGAAGCATCACGATTTGTGAAGTGGACTACAATTTCATGGGGATCCTGTGATGCAGTTCGAAGGATATTAAAGTCCTGATCCAGGAATAGTACTTCGTTTCAAAATCGGTTGGGAAATGACCAAGATATAAACAATCGAAAATATAAACATATTTTTTTAAGCCAAATATTTTTACCACACGGTGTTAACTTGGCCAACACCAGATTTTATTAGCCAGATAGAAGGGCCGTATTTTTCCGCATTTTTTGAGCTATCGCGATCCTTGATTTAATGCAAAATGGCCGAGTTATTCATAAAAAACATTTTCAAAAAGTGGAATCCACCTACTAGGCGTTTCTGTTCGCCTAGTACTTCAAGCCTGGTAGCGGCCGAAAATTGAAAAATTTTCAGCCACTTTAGTCCGTGACGTCACGGATTGGGCTTCCATCTGTGACGTCACAAACCGGTTCAGCCAAGACACAACCCCCGCCCTCACCTGAAATAGCCAAGACACATCCCTTCCCCACCTCCCCATCCCAAAATGTAGCCAAGGCACCTCCCAGTGATGACGTCACAGGTGGAAGCTCAACCCGTGACGTCACAGACTAAAGTGGCTAAAAATTTTTAAGTTTTCGGGCGCTACCAGGCCTGAAGTACTAGGCGAACAGAAACGCCTAGTAGGTCGATTCTATTTTTTGAAACAGTTTTTTGTGAATATCTCGGCCATTTCGCATCCAATCCAGGATTGTGGTAGGGCATAAAATGCGGAAAAATACGGCCCTTTTATCTGGCCAATAAGATCTGGTATTGACCAAGTTAACACCGTGTGGTAAACAAATTTGGCTTAAAAAAATGTTTATATTTTCAATTGTTTATATCTTGGTCATTTCCCAACCGATCTGGAAGCGAAGTAACATTCCTGGATCAGGACTTAAATATCCTTCGGACTGCATCAAAGGATTTTAAAAATCTAACCACATAATGCAGTGCGGCATCCGCATTTTAGGAAAGGAGAAGCATCACGATTTGTGAAGTGGACTACAATTTCATGGGGATCCTGTGATGCAGTTCGAAGGATATTAAAGTCCTGATCCAGGAATAGTACTTCGTTTCAAAATCGGTTGGGAAATGACCAAGATATAAACAATCGAAAATATAAACATATTTTTTTAAGCCAAATATTTTTACCACACGGTGTTAACTTGGCCAACACCAGATTTTATTAGCCAGATAGAAGGGCCGTATTTTTCCGCATTTTTTGAGCTATCGCGATCCTTGATTTAATGCAAAATGGCCGAGTTATTCATAAAAAACATTTTCAAAAAGTGGAATCCACCTACTAGGCGTTTCTGTTCGCCTAGTACTTCAAGCCTGGTAGCGGCCGAAAATTGAAAAATTTTCAGCCACTTTAGTCCGTGACGTCACGGATTGGGCTTCCATCTGTGACGTCACAAACCGGTTCAGCCAAGACACAACCCCCGCCCTCACCTGAAATAGCCAAGACACATCCCTTCCCCACCTCCCCATCCCAAAATGTAGCCAAGGCACCTCCCAGTGATGACGTCACAGGTGGAAGCTCAACCCGTGACGTCACAGACTAAAGTGGCTAAAAATTTTTAAGTTTTCGGGCGCTACCAGGCCTGAAGTACTAGGCGAACAGAAACGCCTAGTAGGTCGATTCTATTTTTTGAAACAGTTTTTTGTGAATATCTCGGCCATTTCGCATCCAATCCAGGATTGTGGTAGGGCATAAAATGCGGAAAAATACGGCCCTTTTATCTGGCCAATAAGATCTGGTATTGACCAAGTTAACACCGTGTGGTAAACAAATTTGGCTTAAAAAAAATGTTTATATTTTCAATTGTTTATATCTTGGTCATTTCCCAACCGATCTGGAAGCGAAGTAACATTCCTGGATCAGGACTTAAATATCCTTCGGACTGCATCAAAGGATTTTAAAAATCTAACCACATAATGCAGTGCGGCATCCGCATTTTAGGAAAGGAGAAGCATCACGATTTGTGAAGTGGACTACAATTTCATGGGGATCCTGTGATGCAGTTCGAAGGATATTAAAGTCCTGATCCAGGAATAGTACTTCGTTTCAAAATCGGTTGGGAAATGACCAAGATATAAACAATCGAAAATATAAACATATTTTTTTAAGCCAAATATTTTTACCACACGGTGTTAACTTGGCCAACACCAGATTTTATTAGCCAGATAGAAGGGCCGTATTTTTCCGCATTTTTTGAGCTATCGCGATCCTTGATTTAATGCAAAATGGCCGAGTTATTCATAAAAAACATTTTCAAAAAGTGGAATCCACCTACTAGGCGTTTCTGTTCGCCTAGTACTTCAAGCCTGGTAGCGGCCGAAAATTGAACAATTTTCAGCCACTTTAGTCCGTGACGTCACGGATTGGGCTTCCATCTGTGACGTCACAAACCGGTTCAGCCAAGACACAACCCCCGCCCTCATCTGAAATAGCCAAGACACATCCCTTCCCCCCCTCCCCATCCCAAACTGTAGCCACGGCACCTCCCAGTGATGACGTCACAGGTGGAAGCTCAACCCGTGACGTCACAGACTAAAGTGGCTAAAAATTTTTAAGTTTTCGGGCGCTACCAGGCCTGAAGTACTAGGCGAACAGAAACGCCTAGTAGGTCGATTATATTTTTTGAAACAGTTTTTTGTGAATATCTCGGCCATTTCGCATCCAATCCAGGATTGTGGTAGGGCATAAAATGCGGAAAAAAACGGCCTTTTTATCTGGCCAATAAGATCTGGTATTGACCAAGTTAACACCGTGTGGTAAACAAATTTGGCTTAAAAAAATGTTTATATTTTCAATTGTTTATATCTTGGTCATTTCCCAACCGATCTGGAAGCGAAGTAATATTCCTGGATCAGGACTTCAATATCCTTCGGACTGCATCAAAGGATTTTAAAACTCTAACCACATAATGCAGTGCGGCATCCGCATTTTAGGAAAGGAGAAGCATCACGATTTGTGAAGTGGACTACAATTTCATGGGGATCCTGTGATGCACTTCGAAGGATATTAAAGTCCTGATCCAGGAATAGTACTTCGTTTCAAAATCGGTTGGGAAATGACCAAGATATAAACAATCGAAAATATAAACATATTTTTTTAGGCCAAATATTTTTACCACACGGTGTTAACTTGGCCAACACCAGATTTTATTAGCCAGATAGAAGGGCCGTATTTTTCCGCATTTTTTGAGCTATCGCGATCCTTGATTTAATGCAAAATGGCCGAGTTATTCATAAAGAACATTTTCAAAAAGTGGAATCCACCTACTAGGCGTTTCTGTTCGCCTAGTACTTCAAGCCTGGTAGCGGCCGAAAATTGAAAAATTTTCAGCCACTTTAGTCCGTGACGTCACGGATTGGGCTTCCATCTGTGACGTCACAAACCGGTTCAGCCAAGACACAACCCCCGCCCTCACCTGAAATAGCCAAGACACATCCCTTCCCCACCTCCCCATCCCAAAATGTAGCCAAGGCACCTCCCAGTGATGACGTCACAGGTGGAAGCTCAACCCGTGACGTCACAGACTAAAGTGGCTAAAAATTTTTAAGTTTTCGGGCGCTACCAGGCCTGAAGTACTAGGCGAACAGAAACGCCTAGTAGGTCGATTATATTTTTTGAAACAGTTTTTTGTGAATATCTCGGCCATTTCGCATCCAATCCAGGATTGTGGTAGGGCATAAAATGCGGAAAAATACGGCCCTTTTATCTGGCCAATAAGATCTGGTATTGACCAAGTTAACACCGTGTGGTAAACAAATTTGGCTTAAAAAAAATGTTTATATTTTCAATTGTTTATATCTTGGTCATTTCCCAACCGATCTGGAAGCGAAGTAATATTCCTGGATCAGGACTTCAATATCCTTCGGACTGCATCAAAGGATTTTAAAAATCTAACCACATAATGCAGTGCGGCATCCGCATTTTAGGAAAGGAGAAGCATCACGATTTGTGAAGTGGACTACAATTTCATGGGGATCCTGTGATGCACTTCGAAGGATATTAAAGTCCTGATCCAGGAATAGTACTTCGTTTCAAAATCGGTTGGGAAATGACCAAGATATAAACAATCGAAAATATAAACATATTTTTTTAAGCCAAATATTTTTACCACACGGTGTTAACTTGGCCAACACCAGATTTTATTAGCCAGATAGAAGGGCCGTATTTTTCCGCATTTTTTGAGCTATCGCGATCCTTGATTTAATGCAAAATGGCCGAGTTATTCATAAAAAACATTTTCAAAAAGTGGAATCCACCTACTAGGCGTTTCTGTTCGCCTAGTACTTCAAGCCTGGTAGCGGCCGAAAATTGAAAAATTTTCAGCCACTTTAGTCCGTGACGTCACGGATTGGGCTTCCATCTGTGACGTCACAAACCGGTTCAGCCAAGACACAACCCCCGCCCTCATCTGAAATAGCCAAGACACATCCCTTCCCCACCTCCCCATCCCAAAATGTAGCCAAGGCACCTCCCAGTGATGACGTCACAGGTGGAAGCTCAACCCGTGACGTCACAGACTAAAGTGGCTAAAAATTTTTAAGTTTTCGGGCGCTACCAGGCCTGAAGTACTAGGCGAACAGAAACGCCTAGTAGGTCGATTCTATTTTTGAAACAGTTTTTTGTGAATATCTCGGCCATTTCGCATCCAATCCAGGATTGTGGTAGGGCATAAAATGCGGAAAAATACGGCCCTTTTATCTGGCCAATAAGATCTGGTATTGACCAAGTTAACACCGTGTGGTAAACAAATTTGGCTTAAAAAAAATGTTTATATTTTCAATTGTTTATATCTTGGTCATTTCCCAACCGATCTGGAAGCGAAGTAATATTCCTGGATCAGGACTTCAATATCCTTCGGACTGCATCAAAGGATTTTAAAAATCTAACCACATAATGCAGTGCGGCATCCGCATTTTAGGAAAGGAGAAGCATCACGATTTGTGAAGTGGACTACAATTTCATGGGGATCCTGTGATGCACTTCGAAGGATATTAAAGTCCTGATCCAGGAATAGTACTTCATTTCAAAATCGGTTGGGAAATGACCAAGATATAAACAATCGAAAATATAAACATATTTTTTTAAGCCAAATATTTTTACCACACGGTGTTAACTTGGCCAACACCAGATTTTATTAGCCAGATAGAAGGGCCGTATTTTTCCGCATTTTTTGAGCTATCGCGATCCTTGATTTAATGCAAAATGGCCGAGTTATTCATAAAAAACATTTTCAAAAAGTGGAATCCACCTACTAGGCGTTTCTGTTCGCCTAGTACTTCAAGCCTGGTAGCGGCCGAAAATTGAAAAATTTTCAGCCACTTTAGTCCGTGACGTCACGGATTGGGCTTCCATCTGTGACGTCACAAACCGGTTCAGCCAAGACACAACCCCCGCCCTCACCTGAAATAGCCAAGACACATCCCTTCCCCACCTCCCCATCCCAAAATGTAGCCAAGGCACCTCCCAGTGATGACGTCACAGGTGGAAGCTCAACCCGTGACGTCACAGACTAAAGTGGCTAAAAATTTTTAAGTTTTCGGGCGCTACCAGGCCTGAAGTACTAGGCGAACAGAAACGCCTAGTAGGTCGATTATATTTTTTGAAACAGTTTTTTGTGAATATCTCGGCCATTTCGCATCCAATCCAGGATTGTGGTAGGGCATAAAATGCGGAAAAATACGGCCCTTTTATCTGGCCAATAAGATCTGGTATTGACCAAGTTAACACCGTGTGGTAAACAAATTTGGCTTAAAAAAAATGTTTATATTTTCAATTGTTTATATCTTGGTCATTTCCCAACCGATCTGGAAGCGAAGTAATATTCCTGGATCAGGACTTCAATATCCTTCGGACTGCATCAAAGGATTTTAAAAATCTAACCACATAATGCAGTGCGGCATCCGCATTTTAGGAAAGGAGAAGCATCACGATTTGTGAAGTGGACTACAATTTCATGGGGATCCTGTGATGCACTTCGAAGGATATTAAAGTCCTGATCCAGGAATAGTACTTCATTTCAAAATCGGTTGGGAAATGACCAAGATATAAACAATCGAAAATATAAACATATTTTTTTAAGCCAAATATTTTTACCACACGGTGTTAACTTGGCCAACACCAGATTTTATTAGCCAGATAGAAGGGCCGTATTTTTCCGCATTTTTTGAGCTATCGCGATCCTTGATTTAATGCAAAATGGCCGAGTTATTCATAAAAAACATTTTCAAAAAGTGGAATCCACCTACTAGGCGTTTCTGTTCGCCTAGTACTTCAAGCCTGGTAGCGGCCGAAAATTGAAAAATTTTCAGCCACTTTAGTCCGTGACGTCACGGATTGGGCTTCCATCTGTGACGTCACAAACCGGTTCAGCCAAGACACAACCCCCGCCCTCACCTGAAATAGCCAAGACACATCCCTTCCCCACCTCCCCATCCCAAAATGTAGCCAAGGCACCTCCCAGTGATGACGTCACAGGTGGAAGCTCAACCCGTGACGTCACAGACTAAAGTGGCTAAAAATTTTTAAGTTTTCGGGCGCTACCAGGCCTGAAGTACTAGGCGAACAGAAACGCCTAGTAGGTCGATTATATTTTTTGAAACAGTTTTTTGTGAATATCTCGGCCATTTCGCATCCAATCCAGGATTGTGGTAGGGCATAAAATGCGGAAAAATACGGCCCTTTTATCTGGCCAATAAGATCTGGTATTGACCAAGTTAACACCGTGTGGTAAACAAATTTGGCTTAAAAAAAATGTTTATATTTTCAATTGTTTATATCTTGGTCATTTCCCAACCGATCTGGAAGCGAAGTAATATTCCTGGATCAGGACTTCAATATCCTTCGGACTGCATCAAAGGATTTTAAAAATCTAACCACATAATGCAGTGCGGCATCCGCATTTTAGGAAAGGAGAAGCATCACGATTTGTGAAGTGGACTACAATTTCATGGGGATCCTGTGATGCACTTCGAAGGATATTAAAGTCCTGATCCAGGAATAGTACTTCGTTTCAAAATCGGTTGGGAAATGACCAAGATATAAACAATCGAAAATATAAACATATTTTTTTAAGCCAAATATTTTTACCACACGGTGTTAACTTGGCCAACACCAGATTTTATTAGCCAGATAGAAGGGCCGTATTTTTCCGCATTTTTTGAGCTATCGCGATCCTTGATTTAATGCAAAATGGCCGAGTTATTCATAAAAAACATTTTCAAAAAGTGGAATCCACCTACTAGGCGTTTCTGTTCGCCTAGTACTTCAAGCCTGGTAGCGGCCGAAAATTGAAAAATTTTCAGCCACTTTAGTCCGTGACGTCACGGATTGGGCTTCCATCTGTGACGTCACAAACCGGTTCAGCCAAGACACAACCCCCGCCCTCATCTGAAATAGCCAAGACACATCCCTTCCCCACCTCCCCATCCCAAAATGTAGCCAAGGCACCTCCCAGTGATGACGTCACAGGTGGAAGCTCAACCCGTGACGTCACAGACTAAAGTGGCTAAAAATTTTTAAGTTTTCGGGCGCTACCAGGCCTGAAGTACTAGGCGAACAGAAACGCCTAGTAGGTCGATTCTATTTTTTGAAACAGTTGTTTGTGAATATCTCGGCCATTTCGCATCCAATCCAGGATTGTGGTAGGGCATAAAATGCGGAAAAATACGGCCCTTTTATCTGGCCAATAAGATCTGGTATTGACCAAGTTAACACCGTGTGGTAAACAAATTTGGCTTAAAAAAAATGTTTATATTTTCAATTGTTTATATCTTGGTCATTTCCCAACCGATCTGGAAGCGAAGTAATATTCCTGGATCAGGACTTCAATATCCTTCGGACTGCATCAAAGGATTTTAAAAATCTAACCACATAATGCAGTGCGGCATCCGCATTTTAGGAAAGGAGAAGCATCACGATTTGTGAAGTGGACTACAATTTCATGGGGATCCTGTGATGCACTTCGAAGGATATTAAAGTCCTGATCCAGGAATAGTACTTCGTTTCAAAATCGGTTGGGAAATGACCAAGATATAAACAATCGAAAATATAAACATATTTTTTTAGGCCAAATATTTTTACCACACGGTGTTAACTTGGCCAACACCAGATTTTATTAGCCAGATAGAAGGGCCGTATTTTTCCGCATTTTTTGAGCTATCGCGATCCTTGATTTAATGCAAAATGGCCGAGTTATTCATAAAAAACATTTTCAAAAAGTGGAATCCACCTACTAGGCGTTTCTGTTCGCCTAGTACTTCAAGCCTGGTAGCGGCCGAAAATTGAAAAATTTTCAGCCACTTTAGTCCGTGACGTCACGGATTGGGCTTCCATCTGTGACGTCACAAACCGGTTCAGCCAAGACACAACCCCCGCCCTCACCTGAAATAGCCAAGACACATCCCTTCCCCACCTCCCCATCCCAAAATCTAGCCAAGGCACCTCCCAGTGATGACGTCACAGGTGGAAGCTCAACCCGTGACGTCACAGACTAAAGTGGCTAAAAATTTTTAAGTTTTCGGGCGCTACCAGGCCTGAAGTACTAGGCGAACAGAAACGCCTAGTAGGTCGATTCTATTTTTTGAAACAGTTTTTTGTGAATATCTCGGCCATTTCGCATCCAATCCAGGATTGTGGTAGGGCATAAAATGCGGAAAAATACGGCCCTTTTATCTGGCCAATAAGATCTGGTATTGACCAAGTTAACACCGTGTGGTAAACAAATTTGGCTTAAAAAAATGTTTATATTTTCAATTGTTTATATCTTGGTCATTTCCCAACCGATCTGGAAGCGAAGTAACATTCCTGGATCAGGACTTCAATATCCTTCGGACTGCATCCAATCCAGTTCGACCCGATTTTCGAAAAAATGGAAAGGGGTTACATCACGATTTTTTTCGATTTTCGCTAAAAAATTGATTGCTCGATTTCGCAAATCTTTTGACGCAGTTCGACTAGAATTGAGGCGCTGATTCCGAAAACGTACGGCGTTGCCAGATCGGAGCACAAATGGCCGAGATATGCGCTCTAGAAACTCCATTTCTGGCCCGATCTGGCAGCGCCGCACATTTTCGGAATCAGGACATCGATGTCCTTCGAACTGCATCACTAGTTTTTCGAAATCGAACAACTCATTTTCGACCCGATTTTCGAAAAAATGGAAAGGGGTTACATCACGATTTTTTTCGATTTTCGCAAATCTTTTGACGCAGTTCGACTAGAATTGAGGCGCTGATTCCGAAAACGTACGGCGTTGCCAGATCGGAGCACAAATGGCCGAGATATGCGCTCTAGAAACTCCATTTCTGGCCCGATCTGGCAGCGCCGCACATTTTCGGAATCAGGACATCGATGTCCTTCGAACTGCATCACTAGTTTTTCGAAATCGAACAACTCATTTTCGACCCGATTTTCGAAAAAATGGAAAGGGGTTACATCACGATTTTTTTCGATTTTCGCTAAAAAATTGATTGCTCGATTTCGCAAATCTTTTGACGCAGTTCGACTAGAATTGAGGCGCTGATTCCGAAAACGTACGGCGTTGCCAGATCGGAGCACAAATGGCCGAGATATGCGCTCTAGAAACTCCATTTCTGGCCCGATCTGGCAGCGCCGCACATTTTCGGAATCAAGACATCGATGTCCTTCGAACTGCATCACTAGTTTTTCGAAATCGAACAACTCATTTTCGACCCGATTTTCGAAAAAATGGAAAGGGGTTACATCACGATTTTTTTCGATTTTCGCTAAAAAATTGATTGCACGATTTCGCAAATCTTTTGACGCAGTTCGACTAGAATTGAGGCGCTGATTCCGAAAACGTACGGCGTTGCCAGATCGGAGCACAAATGGCCGAGATATGCGCTCTAGAAACTCCATTTCTGGCCCGATCTGGCAGCGCCGCACATTTTCGGAATCAGGACATCGATGTCCTTCGAACTGCATCACTAGTTTTTCGAAATCGAACAACTCATTTTCGACCCGATTTTCGAAAAAATGGAAAGGGGTTACATCACGATTTTTTTCGATTTTCGCTAAAAAATTGATTGCTCGATTTCGCAAATCTTTTGACGCAGTTCGACTAGAATTGAGGCGCTGATTCCGAAAACGTACGGCGTTGCCAGATCGGAGCACAAATGGCCGAGATATGCGCTCTAGAAACTCCATTTCTGGCCCGATCTGGCAGCGCCGCACATTTTCGGAATCAGGACATCGATGTCCTTCGAACTGCATCACTAGTTTTTCGAAATCGAACAACTCATTTTCGACCCGATTTTCGAAAAAATGGAAAGGGGTTACATCACGATTTTTTTCGATTTTCGCTAAAAAATTGATTGCACGATTTCGCAAATCTTTTGACGCAGTTCGACTAGAATTGAGGCGCTGATTCCGAAAACGTACGGCGTTGCCAGATCGGAGCACAAATGGCCGAGATATGCGCTCTAGAAACTC
Source organism: Drosophila monieri (assembly GCA_035047585.1). Taxonomy (NCBI): domain Eukaryota; kingdom Metazoa; phylum Arthropoda; class Insecta; order Diptera; family Drosophilidae; genus Drosophila; species Drosophila monieri. The sequence goes on along the minus strand of JAWNPJ010000061.1, from coordinate 2,237,197 downwards.
CATTTCTGGCCCGATCTGGCAGCGCCGCACATTTTCGGAATCAGGACATCGATGTCCTTCGAACTGCATCACTAGTTTTTCGAAATCGAACAACTCATTTTCGACCCGATTTTCGAAAAAATGGAAAGGGGTTACATCACGATTTTTTTCGATTTTCGCTAAAAAATTGATTGCACGATTTCGCAAATCTTTTGACGCAGTTCGACTAGAATTGAGGCGCTGATTCCGAAAACGTACGGCGTTGCCAGATCGGAGCACAAATGGCCGAGATATGCGCTCTAGAAACTCCATTTCTGGCCCGATCTGGCAGCGCCGCACATTTTCGGAATCAGGACATCGATGTCCTTCGAACTGCATCACTAGTTTTTCGAAATCGAACAACTCATTTTCGACCCGATTTTCGAAAAAATGGAAAGGGGTTACATCACGATTTTTTTCGATTTTCGCTAAAAAATTGATTGCTCGATTTCGCAAATCTTTTGACGCAGTTCGACTAGAATTGAGGCGCTGATTCCGAAAACGTACGGCGTTGCCAGATCGGAGCACAAATGGCCGAGATATGCGCTCTAGAAACTCCATTTCTGGCCCGATCTGGCAGCGCCGCACATTTTCGGAATCAGGACATCGATGTCCTTCGAACTGCATCACTAGTTTTTCGAAATCGAACAACTCATTTTCGACCCGATTTTCGAAAAAATGGAAAGGGGTTACATCACGATTTTTTTCGATTTTCGCTAAAAAATTGATTGCTCGATTTCGCAAATCTTTTGACGCAGTTCGACTAGAATTGAGGCGCTGATTCCGAAAACGTACGGCGTTGCCAGATCGGAGCACAAATGGCCGAGATATGCGCTCTAGAAACTCCATTTCTGGCCCGATCTGGCAGCGCCGCACATTTTCGGAATCAGGACATCGATGTCCTTCGAACTGCATCACTAGTTTTTCGAAATCGAACAACTCATTTTCGACCCGATTTTCGAAAAAATGGAAAGGGGTTACATCACGATTTTTTTCGATTTTCGCAAATCTTTTGACGCAGTTCGACTAGAATTGAGGCGCTGATTCCGAAAACGTACGGCGTTGCCAGATCGGAGCACAAATGGCCGAGATATGCGCTCTAGAAACTCCATTTCTGGCCCGATCTGGCAGCGCCGCACATTTTCGGAATCAGGACATCGATGTCCTTCGAACTGCATCACTAGTTTTTCGAAATCGAACAACTCATTTTCGACCCGATTTTCGAAAAAATGGAAAGGGGTTACATCACGATTTTTTTTGATTTTCGCTAAAAAATTGATTGCTCGATTTCGCAAATCTTTTGACGCAGTTCGACTAGAATTGAGGCGCTGATTCCGAAAACGTACGGCGTTGCCAGATCGGAGCACAAATGGCCGAGATATGCGCTCTAGAAACTCCATTTCTGGCCCGATCTGGCAGCGCCGCACATTTTCGGAATCAGGACATCGATGTCCTTCGAACTGCATCACTAGTTTTTCGAAATCGAACAACTCATTTTCGACCCGATTTTCGAAAAAATGGAAAGGGGTTACATCACGATTTTTTTCGATTTTCGCTAAAAAATTGATTGCTCGATTTCGCAAATCTTTTGACGCAGTTCGACTAGAATTGAGGCGCTGATTCCGAAAACGTACGGCGTTGCCAGATCGGAGCACAAATGGCCGAGATATGCGCTCTAGAAACTCCATTTCTGGCCCGATCTGGCAGCGCCGCACATTTTCGGAATCAAGACATCGATGTCCTTCGAACTGCATCACTAGTTTTTCGAAATCGAACAACTCATTTTCGACCCGATTTTCGAAAAAATGGAAAGGGGTTACATCACGATTTTTTTCGATTTTCGCTAAAAAATTGATTGCACGATTTCGCAAATCTTTTGACGCAGTTCGACTAGAATTGAGGCGCTGATTCCGAAAACGTACGGCGTTGCCAGATCGGAGCACAAATGGCCGAGATATGCGCTCTAGAAACTCCATTTCTGGCCCGATCTGGCAGCGCCGCACATTTTCGGAATCAGGACATCGATGTCCTTCGAACTGCATCACTAGTTTTTCGAAATCGAACAACTCATTTTCGACCCGATTTTCGAAAAAATGGAAAGGGGTTACATCACGATTTTTTTCGATTTTCGCTAAAAAATTGATTGCTCGATTTCGCAAATCTTTTGACGCAGTTCGACTAGAATTGAGGCGCTGATTCCGAAAACGTACGGCGTTGCCAGATCGGAGCACAAATGGCCGAGATATGCGCTCTAGAAACTCCATTTCTGGCCCGATCTGGCAGCGCCGCACATTTTCGGAATCAGGACATCGATGTCCTTCGAACTGCATCACTAGTTTTTCGAAATCGAACAACTCATTTTCGACCCGATTTTCGAAAAAATGGAAAGGGGTTACATCACGATTTTTTTCGATTTTCGCTAAAAAATTGATTGCACGATTTCGCAAATCTTTTGACGCAGTTCGACTAGAATTGAGGCGCTGATTCCGAAAACGTACGGCGTTGCCAGATCGGAGCACAAATGGCCGAGATATGCGCTCTAGAAACTCCATTTCTGGCCCGATCTGGCAGCGCCGCACATTTTCGGAATCAGGACATCGATGTCCTTCGAACTGCATCACTAGTTTTTCGAAATCGAACAACTCATTTTCGACCCGATTTTCGAAAAAATGGAAAGGGGTTACATCACGATTTTTTTCGATTTTCGCTAAAAAATTGATTGCTCGATTTCGCAAATCTTTTGACGCAGTTCGACTAGAATTGAGGCGCTGATTCCGAAAACGTACGGCGTTGCCAGATCGGAGCACAAATGGCCGAGATATGCGCTCTAGAAACTCCATTTCTGGCCCGATCTGGCAGCGCCGCACATTTTCGGAATCAGGACATCGATGTCCTTCGAACTGCATCACTAGTTTTTCGAAATCGAACAACTCATTTTCGACCCGATTTTCGAAAAAATGGAAAGGGGTTACATCACGATTTTTTTCGATTTTCGCTAAAAAATTGATTGCTCGATTTCGCAAATCTTTTGACGCAGTTCGACTAGAATTGAGGCGCTGATTCCGAAAACGTACGGCGTTGCCAGATCGGAGCACAAATGGCCGAGATATGCGCTCTAGAAACTCCATTTCTGGCCCGATCTGGCAGCGCCGCACATTTTCGGAATCAGGACATCGATGTCCTTCGAACTGCATCACTAGTTTTTCGAAATCGAACAACTCATTTTCGACCCGATTTTCGAAAAAATGGAAAGGGGTTACATCACGATTTTTTTCGATTTTCGCTAAAAAATTGATTGCTCGATTTCGCAAATCTTTTGACGCAGTTCGACTAGAATTGAGGCGCTGATTCCGAAAACGTACGGCGTTGCCAGATCGGAGCACAAATGGCCGAGATATGCGCTCTAGAAACTCCATTTCTGGCCCGATCTGGCAGCGCCGCACATTTTCGGAATCAGGACATCGATGTCCTTCGAACTGCATCACTAGTTTTCGAAATCGAACAACTCATTTTCGACCCGATTTTCGAAAAAATGGAAAGGGGTTACATCACGATTTTTTTCGATTTTCGCTAAAAAATTGATTGCTCGATTTCGCAAATCTTTTGACGCAGTTCGACTAGAATTGAGGCGCTGATTCCGAAAACGTACGGCGTTGCCAGATCGGAGCACAAATGGCCGAGATATGCGCTCTAGAAACTCCATTTCTGGCCCGATCTGGCAGCGCCGCACATTTTCGGAATCAGGACATCGATGTCCTTCGAACTGCATCACTAGTTTTTCGAAATCGAACAACTCATTTTCGACCCGATTTTCGAAAAAATGGAAAGGGGTTACATCACGATTTTTTTCGATTTTCGCTAAAAAATTGATTGCTCGATTTCGCAAATCTTTTGACGCAGTTCGACTAGAATTGAGGCGCTGATTCCGAAAACGTACGGCGTTGCCAGATCGGAGCACAAATGGCCGAGATATGCGCTCTAGAAACTCCATTTCTGGCCCGATCTGGCAGCGCCGCACATTTTCGGAATCAGGACATCGATGTCCTTCGAACTGCATCACTAGTTTTTCGAAATCGAACAACTCATTTTCGACCCGATTTTCGAAAAAATGGAAAGGGGTTACATCACGATTTTTTTCGATTTTCGCTAAAAAATTGATTGCACGATTTCGCAAATCTTTTGACGCAGTTCGACTAGAATTGAGGCGCTGATTCCGAAAACGTACGGCGTTGCCAGATCGGAGCACAAATGGCCGAGATATGCGCTCTAGAAACTCCATTTCTGGCCCGATCTGGCAGCGCCGCACATTTTCGGAATCAGGACATCGATGTCCTTCGAACTGCATCACTAGTTTTTCGAAATCGAACAACTCATTTTCGACCCGATTTTCGAAAAAATGGAAAGGGGTTACATCACGATTTTTTTCGATTTTCGCTAAAAAATTGATTGCACGATTTCGCAAATCTTTTGACGCAGTTCGACTAGAATTGAGGCGCTGATTCCGAAAACGTACGGCGTTGCCAGATCGGAGCACAAATGGCCGAGATATGCGCTCTAGAAACTCCATTTCTGGCCCGATCTGGCAGCGCCGCACATTTTCGGAATCAGGACATCGATGTCCTTCGAACTGCATCACTAGTTTTTCGAAATCGAACAACTCATTTTCGACCCGATTTTCGAAAAAATGGAAAGGGGTTACATCACGATTTTTTTCGATTTTCGCTAAAAAATTGATTGCTCGATTTCGCAAATCTTTTGACGCAGTTCGACTAGAATTGAGGCGCTGATTCCGAAAACGTACGGCGTTGCCAGATCGGAGCACAAATGGCCGAGATATGCGCTCTAGAAACTCCATTTCTGGCCCGATCTGGCAGCGCCGCACATTTTCGGAATCAGGACATCGATGTCCTTCGAACTGCATCACTAGTTTTTCGAAATCGAACAACTCATTTTCGACCCGATTTTCGAAAAAATGGAAAGGGGTTACATCACGATTTTTTTCGATTTTCGCTAAAAAATTGATTGCTCGATTTCGCAAATCTTTTGACGCAGTTCGACTAGAATTGAGGCGCTGATTCCGAAAACGTACGGCGTTGCCAGATCGGAGCACAAATGGCCGAGATATGCGCTCTAGAAACTCCATTTCTGGCCCGATCTGGCAGCGCCGCACATTTTCGGAATCAGGACATCGATGTCCTTCGAACTGCATCACTAGTTTTTCGAAATCGAACAACTCATTTTCGACCCGATTTTCGAAAAAATAAAAAGGGGTTACATCACGATTTTTTTCGATTTTCGCAAATCTTTTGACGCAGTTCGACTAGAATTGAGGCGCTGATTCCGAAAACGTACGGCGTTGCCAGATCGGAGCACAAATGGCCGAGATATGCGCTCTAGAAACTCCATTTCTGGCCCGATCTGGCAGCGCCGCACATTTTCGGAATCAGGACATCGATGTCCTTCGAACTGCATCACTAGTTTTTCGAAATCGAACAACTCATTTTCGACCCGATTTTCGAAAAAATGGAAAGGGGTTACATCACGATTTTTTTTGATTTTCGCTAAAAAATTGATTGCTCGATTTCGCAAATCTTTTGACGCAGTTCGACTAGAATTGAGGCGCTGATTCCGAAAACGTACGGCGTTGCCAGATCGGAGCACAAATGGCCGAGATATGCGCTCTAGAAACTCCATTTCTGGCCCGATCTGGCAGCGCCGCACATTTTCGGAATCAGGACATCGATGTCCTTCGAACTGCATCACTAGTTTTTCGAAATCGAACAACTCATTTTCGACCCGATTTTCGAAAAAATGGAAAGGGGTTACATCACGATTTTTTTCGATTTTCGCTAAAAAATTGATTGCTCGATTTCGCAAATCTTTTGACGCAGTTCGACTAGAATTGAGGCGCTGATTCCGAAAACGTACGGCGTTGCCAGATCGGAGCACAAATGGCCGAGATATGCGCTCTAGAAACTCCATTTCTGGCCCGATCTGGCAGCGCCGCACATTTTCGGAATCAGGACATCGATGTCCTTCGAACTGCATCACTAGTTTTTCGAAATCGAACAACTCATTTTCGACCCGATTTTCGAAAAAATGGAAAGGGGTTACATCACGATTTTTTTCGATTTTCGCTAAAAAATTGATTGCTCGATTTCGCAAATCTTTTGACGCAGTTCGACTAGAATTGAGGCGCTGATTCCGAAAACGTACGGCGTTGCCAGATCGGAGCACAAATGGCCGAGATATGCGCTCTAGAAACTCCATTTCTGGCCCGATCTGGCAGCGCCGCACATTTTCGGAATCAAGACATCGATGTCCTTCGAACTGCATCACTAGTTTTTCGAAATCGAACAACTCATTTTCGACCCGATTTTCGAAAAAATGGAAAGGGGTTACATCACGATTTTTTTCGATTTTCGCTAAAAAATTGATTGCTCGATTTCGCAAATCTTTTGACGCAGTTCGACTAGAATTGAGGCGCTGATTCCGAAAACGTACGGCGTTGCCAGATCGGAGCACAAATGGCCGAGATATGCGCTCTAGAAACTCCATTTCTGGCCCGATCTGGCAGCGCCGCACATTTTCGGAATCAGGACATCGATGTCCTTCGAACTGCATCACTAGTTTTTCGAAATCGAACAACTCATTTTCGACCCGATTTTCGAAAAAATGGAAAGGGGTTACATCACGATTTTTTTCGATTTTCGCTAAAAAATTGATTGCTCGATTTCGCAAATCTTTTGACGCAGTTCGACTAGAATTGAGGCGCTGATTCCGAAAACGTACGGCGTTGCCAGATCGGAGCACAAATGGCCGAGATATGCGCTCTAGAAACTCCATTTCTGGCCCGATCTGGCAGCGCCGCACATTTTCGGAATCAGGACATCGATGTCCTTCGAACTGCATCACTAGTTTTTCGAAATCGAACAACTCATTTTCGACCCGATTTTCGAAAAAATGGAAAGGGGTTACATCACGATTTTTTTCGATTTTCGCAAATCTTTTGACGCAGTTCGACTAGAATTGAGGCGCTGATTCCGAAAACGTACGGCGTTGCCAGATCGGAGCACAAATGGCCGAGATATGCGCTCTAGAAACTCCATTTCTGGCCCGATCTGGCAGCGCCGCACATTTTCGGAATCAGGACATCGATGTCCTTCGAACTGCATCACTAGTTTTTCGAAATCGAACAACTCATTTTCGACCCGATTTTCGAAAAAATGGAAAGGGGTTACATCACGATTTTTTTCGATTTTCGCTAAAAAATTGATTGCTCGATTTCGCAAATCTTTTGACGCAGTTCGACTAGAATTGAGGCGCTGATTCCGAAAACGTACGGCGTTGCCAGATCGGAGCACAAATGGCCGAGATATGCGCTCTAGAAACTCCATTTCTGGCCCGATCTGGCAGCGCCGCACATTTTCGGAATCAGGACATCGATGTCCTTCGAACTGCATCACTAGTTTTTCGAAATCGAACAACTCATTTTCGACCCGATTTTCGAAAAAATGGAAAGGGGTTACATCACGATTTTTTTCGATTTTCGCTAAAAAATTGATTGCTCGATTTCGCAAATCTTTTGACGCAGTTCGACTAGAATTGAGGCGCTGATTCCGAAAACGTACGGCGTTGCCAGATCGGAGCACAAATGGCCGAGATATGCGCTCTAGAAACTCCATTTCTGGCCCGATCTGGCAGCGCCGCACATTTTCGGAATCAAGACATCGATGTCCTTCGAACTGCATCACTAGTTTTTCGAAATCGAACAACTCATTTTCGACCCGATTTTCGAAAAAATGGAAAGGGGTTACATCACGATTTTTTTCGATTTTCGCTAAAAAATTGATTGCACGATTTCGCAAATCTTTTGACGCAGTTCGACTAGAATTGAGGCGCTGATTCCGAAAACGTACGGCGTTGCCAGATCGGAGCACAAATGGCCGAGATATGCGCTCTAGAAACTCCATTTCTGGCCCGATCTGGCAGCGCCGCACATTTTCGGAATCAGGACATCGATGTCCTTCGAACTGCATCACTAGTTTTTCGAAATCGAACAACTCATTTTCGACCCGATTTTCGAAAAAATGGAAAGGGGTTACATCACGATTTTTTTCGATTTTCGCTAAAAAATTGATTGCTCGATTTCGCAAATCTTTTGACGCAGTTCGACTAGAATTGAGGCGCTGATTCCGAAAACGTACGGCGTTGCCAGATCGGAGCACAAATGGCCGAGATATGCGCTCTAGAAACTCCATTTCTGGCCCGATCTGGCAGCGCCGCACATTTTCGGAATCAGGACATCGATGTCCTTCGAACTGCATCACTAGTTTTTCGAAATCGAACAACTCATTTTCGACCCGATTTTCGAAAAAATGGAAAGGGGTTACATCACGATTTTTTTCGATTTTCGCTAAAAAATTGATTGCACGATTTCGCAAATCTTTTGACGCAGTTCGACTAGAATTGAGGCGCTGATTCCGAAAACGTACGGCGTTGCCAGATCGGAGCACAAATGGCCGAGATATGCGCTCTAGAAACTCCATTTCTGGCCCGATCTGGCAGCGCCGCACATTTTCGGAATCAGGACATCGATGTCCTTCGAACTGCATCACTAGTTTTTCGAAATCGAACAACTCATTTTCGACCCGATTTTCGAAAAAATGGAAAGGGGTTACATCACGATTTTTTTCGATTTTCGCTAAAAAATTGATTGCTCGATTTCGCAAATCTTTTGACGCAGTTCGACTAGAATTGAGGCGCTGATTCCGAAAACGTACGGCGTTGCCAGATCGGAGCACAAATGGCCGAGATATGCGCTCTAGAAACTCCATTTCTGGCCCGATCTGGCAGCGCCGCACATTTTCGGAATCAGGACATCGATGTCCTTCGAACTGCATCACTAGTTTTTCGAAATCGAACAACTCATTTTCGACCCGATTTTCGAAAAAATGGAAAGGGGTTACATCACGATTTTTTTCGATTTTCGCTAAAAAATTGATTGCTCGATTTCGCAAATCTTTTGACGCAGTTCGACTAGAATTGAGGCGCTGATTCCGAAAACGTACGGCGTTGCCAGATCGGAGCACAAATGGCCGAGATATGCGCTCTAGAAACTCCATTTCTGGCCCGATCTGGCAGCGCCGCACATTTTCGGAATCAGGACATCGATGTCCTTCGAACTGCATCACTAGTTTTTCGAAATCGAACAACTCATTTTCGACCCGATTTTCGAAAAAATGGAAAGGGGTTACATCACGATTTTTTTCGATTTTCGCTAAAAAATTGATTGCTCGATTTCGCAAATCTTTTGACGCAGTTCGACTAGAATTGAGGCGCTGATTCCGAAAACGTACGGCGTTGCCAGATCGGAGCACAAATGGCCGAGATATGCGCTCTAGAAACTCCATTTCTGGCCCGATCTGGCAGCGCCGCACATTTTCGGAATCAGGACATCGATGTCCTTCGAACTGCATCACTAGTTTTTCGAAATCGAACAACTCATTTTCGACCCGATTTTCGAAAAAATGGAAAGGGGTTACATCACGATTTTTTTCGATTTTCGCAAATCTTTTGACGCAGTTCGACTAGAATTGAGGCGCTGATTCCGAAAACGTACGGCGTTGCCAGATCGGAGCACAAATGGCCGAGATATGCGCTCTAGAAACTCCATTTCTGGCCCGATCTGGCAGCGCCGCACATTTTCGGAATCAGGACATCGATGTCCTTCGAACTGCATCACTAGTTTTTCGAAATCGAACAACTCATTTTCGACCCGATTTTCGAAAAAATGGAAAGGGGTTACATCACGATTTTTTTCGATTTTCGCTAAAAAATTGATTGCTCGATTTCGCAAATCTTTTGACGCAGTTCGACTAGAATTGAGGCGCTGATTCCGAAAACGTACGGCGTTGCCAGATCGGAGCACAAATGGCCGAGATATGCGCTCTAGAAACTCCATTTCTGGCCCGATCTGGCAGCGCCGCACATTTTCGGAATCAGGACATCGATGTCCTTCGAACTGCATCACTAGTTTTTCGAAATCGAACAACTCATTTTCGACCCGATTTTCGAAAAAATGGAAAGGGGTTACATCACGATTTTTTTCGATTTTCGCTAAAAAATTGATTGCTCGATTTCGCAAATCTTTTGACGCAGTTCGACTAGAATTGAGGCGCTGATTCCGAAAACGTACGGCGTTGCCAGATCGGAGCACAAATGGCCGAGATATGCGCTCTAGAAACTCCATTTCTGGCCCGATCTGGCAGCGCCGCACATTTTCGGAATCAAGACATCGATGTCCTTCGAACTGCATCACTAGTTTTTCGAAATCGAACAACTCATTTTCGACCCGATTTTCGAAAAAATGGAAAGGGGTTACATCACGATTTTTTTCGATTTTCGCTAAAAAATTGATTGCACGATTTCGCAAATCTTTTGACGCAGTTCGACTAGAATTGAGGCGCTGATTCCGAAAACGTACGGCGTTGCCAGATCGGAGCACAAATGGCCGAGATATGCGCTCTAGAAACTCCATTTCTGGCCCGATCTGGCAGCGCCGCACATTTTCGGAATCAGGACATCGATGTCCTTCGAACTGCATCACTAGTTTTTCGAAATCGAACAACTCATTTTCGACCCGATTTTCGAAAAAATGGAAAGGGGTTACATCACGATTTTTTTCGATTTTCGCTAAAAAATTGATTGCTCGATTTCGCAAATCTTTTGACGCAGTTCGACTAGAATTGAGGCGCTGATTCCGAAAACGTACGGCGTTGCCAGATCGGAGCACAAATGGCCGAGATATGCGCTCTAGAAACTCCATTTCTGGCCCGATCTGGCAGCGCCGCACATTTTCGGAATCAGGACATCGATGTCCTTCGAACTGCATCACTAGTTTTTCGAAATCGAACAACTCATTTTCGACCCGATTTTCGAAAAAATGGAAAGGGGTTACATCACGATTTTTTTCGATTTTCGCTAAAAAATTGATTGCACGATTTCGCAAATCTTTTGACGCAGTTCGACTAGAATTGAGGCGCTGATTCCGAAAACGTACGGCGTTGCCAGATCGGAGCACAAATGGCCGAGATATGCGCTCTAGAAACTCCATTTCTGGCCCGATCTGGCAGCGCCGCACATTTTCGGAATCAGGACATCGATGTCCTTCGAACTGCATCACTAGTTTTTCGAAATCGAACAACTCATTTTCGACCCGATTTTCGAAAAAATGGAAAGGGGTTACATCACGATTTTTTTCGATTTTCGCTAAAAAATTGATTGCTCGATTTCGCAAATCTTTTGACGCAGTTCGACTAGAATTGAGGCGCTGATTCCGAAAACGTACGGCGTTGCCAGATCGGAGCACAAATGGCCGAGATATGCGCTCTAGAAACTCCATTTCTGGCCCGATCTGGCAGCGCCGCACATTTTCGGAATCAGGACATCGATGTCCTTCGAACTGCATCACTAGTTTTTCGAAATCGAACAACTCATTTTCGACCCGATTTTCGAAAAAATGGAAAGGGGTTACATCACGATTTTTTTCGATTTTCGCTAAAAAATTGATTGCTCGATTTCGCAAATCTTTTGACGCAGTTCGACTAGAATTGAGGCGCTGATTCCGAAAACGTACGGCGTTGCCAGATCGGAGCACAAATGGCCGAGATATGCGCTCTAGAAACTCCATTTCTGGCCCGATCTGGCAGCGCCGCACATTTTCGGAATCAGGACATCGATGTCCTTCGAACTGCATCACTAGTTTTTCGAAATCGAACAACTCATTTTCGACCCGATTTTCGAAAAAATGGAAAGGGGTTACATCACGATTTTTTTCGATTTTCGCTAAAAAATTGATTGCTCGATTTCGCAAATCTTTTGACGCAGTTCGACTAGAATTGAGGCGCTGATTCCGAAAACGTACGGCGTTGCCAGATCGGAGCACAAATGGCCGAGATATGCGCTCTAGAAACTCCATTTCTGGCCCGATCTGGCAGCGCCGCACATTTTCGGAATCAGGACATCGATGTCCTTCGAACTGCATCACTAGTTTTTCGAAATCGAACAACTCATTTTCGACCCGATTTTCGAAAAAATGGAAAGGGGTTACATCACGATTTTTTTCGATTTTCGCTAAAAAATTGATTGCTCGATTTCGCAAATCTTTTGACGCAGTTCGACTAGAATTGAGGCGCTGATTCCGAAAACGTACGGCGTTGCCAGATCGGAGCACAAATGGCCGAGATATGCGCTCTAGAAACTCCATTTCTGGCCCGATCTGGCAGCGCCGCACATTTTCGGAATCAGGACATCGATGTCCTTCGAACTGCATCACTAGTTTTTCGAAATCGAACAACTCATTTTCGACCCGATTTTCGAAAAAATGGAATCGTGAATACATCACGATTTTTTTTGATTTTCGCTAAAAAATTGATTGCTCGATTTCGCAAATCTTTTGACGCAGTTCGACTAGAATTGAGGCGCTGATTCCGAAAACGTACGGCGTTGCCAGATCGGACCACAAATGGCCGAGATATGCGCTCTAGAAACTCCATTTCTGGCCCGATCTGGCAGCGCCGCACATTTTCGGAATCAGGACATCGATGTCCTTCGAACTGCATCACTAGTTTTTCGAAATCGAACAACTCATTTTCGACCCGATTTTCGAAAAAATGGAAAGGGGTTACATCACGATTTTTTTCGATTTTCGCTAAAAAATTGATTGCTCGATTTCGCAAATCTTTTGACGCAGTTCGGCTAGAATTGAGGCGCTGATTCCGAAATCGTACGGCGTTGCCAGATCGGAGCACAAATGGCCGAGATATGCGCTCTAGAAACTCCATTTCTGGCCCGATCTGGCAGCGCCGCACATTTTCGGAATCAGGACATCGATGTCCTTCGAACTGCATCACTAGTTTTTCGAAATCGAACAACTCATTTTCGACCCGATTTTCGAAAAAATGGAATCGTGAATACATCACGATTTTTTTTGATTTTCGCTAAAAAATTGATTGCTCGATTTCGCAAATCTTTTGACGCAGTTCGACTAGAATTGAGGCGCTGATTCCGAAAACGTACGGCGTTGCCAGATCGGACCACAAATGGCCGAGATATGCGCTCTAGAAACTCCATTTCTGGCCCGATCTGGCAGCGCCGCACATTTTCGGAATCAGGACATCGATGTCCTTCGAACTGCATCACTAGTTTTTCGAAATCGAACAACTCATTTTCGACCCGATTTTCGAAAAAATGGAAAGGGGTTACATCACGATTTTTTTCGATTTTCGCTAAAAAATTGATTGCTCAATTTCGCAAATCTTTTGACGCAGTTCGACTAGAATTGAGGCGCTGATTCCGAAAACGTACGGCGTTGCCAGATCGGAGCACAAATGGCCGAGATATGCGCTCTAGAAACTCCATTTCTGGCCCGATCTGGCAGCGCCGCACATTTTCGGAATCAGGACATCGATGTCCTTCGAACTGCATCACTAGTTTTTCGAAATCGAACAACTCATTTTCGACCCGATTTTCGAAAAAATGGAAAGGGGTTACATCACTTTTTTTTTCGATTTTCGCTAAAAAATTGATTGCTCGATTTCGCAAATCTTTTGACGCAGTTCGACTAGAATTGAGGCGCTGATTCCGAAAACGTACGGCGTTGCCAGATCGGAGCACAAATGGCCGAGATATGCGCTCTAAAAACTCCATTTCTGGCCCGATCTGGCAGCGCCGCACATTTTCGGAATCAGGACATCGATGTCCTTCGAACTGCATCACTGGTTTTTCGAAATCGAACAACTCATTTTCGACCCGATTTTCGAAAAAATGGAAAGGGGTTACATCACGATTTTTTTCGATTTTCGCTAAAAAATTGATTGCTCGATTTCGCAAATCTTTTGACGCAGTTCGACTAGAATTGAGGCGCTGATTCCGAAAACGTACGGCGTTGCCAGATCGGAGCACAAATGGCCGAGATATGCGCTCTAGAAACTCCATTTCTGGCCCGATCTGGCAGCGCCGCACATTTTCGGAATCAGGACATCGATGTCCTTCGAACTGCATCACTAGTTTTTCGAAATCGAACAACTCATTTTCGACCCGATTTTCGAAAAAATGGAAAGGGGTTACATCACGATTTTTTTCGATTTTCGCTACAAAATTGATTGCTCGATTTCGCAAATCTTTTGACGCAGTTCGACTAGAATTGAGGCGCTGATTCCGAAAACGTACGGCGTTGCCAGATCGGAGCACAAATGGCCGAGATATGCGCTCTAGAAACTCCATTTCTGGCCCGATCTGGCAGCGCCGCACATTTTCGGAATCAGGACATCGATGTCCTTCGAACTGCATCACTAGTTTTTCGAAATCGAACAACTCATTTTCGACCCGATTTTCGAAAAAATGGAAAGGGGTTACATCACGATTTTTTTCGATTTTCGCTAAAAAATTGATTGCTCGATTTCGCAAATCTTTTGACGCAGTTCGACTAGAATTGAGGCGCTGATTCCGAAAACGTACGGCGTTGCCAGATCGGAGCACAAATGGCCGAGATATGCGCTCTAGAAACTCCATTTCTGGCCCGATCTGGCAGCGCCGCACATTTTCGGAATCAGGACATCGATGTCCTTCGAACTGCATCACTAGTTTTTCGAAATCGAACAACTCATTTTCGACCCGATTTTCGAAAAAATGGAAAGGGGTTACATCACGATTTTTTTCGATTTCCGCTAAAAAATTGATTGCTCGATTTCGCAAATCTTTTGACGCAGTTCGACTAGAATTGAGGCGCTGATTCCGAAAACGTACGGCGTTGCCAGATCGGAGCACAAATGGCCGAGATATGCGCTCTAGAAACTCCATTTCTGGCCCGATCTGGCAGCGCCGCACATTTTCGGAATCAGGACATCGATGTCCTTCGAACTGCATCACTAGTTTTTCGAAATCGAACAACTCATTTTCGACCCGATTTTCGAAAAAATGGAAAGGGGTTACATCACGATTTTTTTTGATTTTCGCTAAAAAATTGATTGCTCGATTTCGCAAATCTTTTGACGCAGTTCGACTAGAATTGAGGCGCTGATTCCGAAAACGTACGGCGTTGCCAGATCGGAGCACAAATGGCCGAGATATGCGCTCTAGAAACTCCATTTCTGGCCCGATCTGGCAGCGCCGCACATTTTCGGAATCAGGACATCGATGTCCTTCGAACTGCATCACTAGTTTTTCGAAATCGAACAACTCATTTTCGACCCGATTTTCGAAAAAATGGAAAGGGGTTACATCACGATTTTTTTTTGATTTTCGCTAAAAAATTGATTGCTCGATTTCGCAAATCTTTTGACGCAGTTCGACTAGAATTGAGGCGCTGATTCCGAAAACGTACGGCGTTGCCAGATCGGAGCACAAATGGCCGAGATATGCGCTCTAGAAACTCCATTTCTGGCCCGATCTGGCAGCGCCGCACATTTTCGGAATCAGGACATCGATGTCCTTCGAACTGCATCACTAGTTTTTCGAAATCGAACAACTCATTTTCGACCCGATTTTCGAAAAAATGGAAAGGGGTTACATCACGATTTTTTTCGATTTTCGCTAAAAAATTGATTGCTCGATTTCGCAAATCTTTTGACGCAGTTCGACTAGAATTGAGGCGCTGATTCCGAAAACGTACGGCGTTGCCAGATCGGAGCACAAATGGCCGAGATATGCGCTCTAGAAACTCCATTTCTGGCCCGATCTGGCAGCGCCGCACATTTTCGGAATCAGGACATCGATGTCCTTCGAACTGCATCACTGGTTTTTCGAAATCGAACAACTCATTTTCGACCCGATTTTCGAAAAAATGGAAAGGGGTTACATCACGATTTTTTTCGATTTTCGCTAAAAAATTGATTGCTCGATTTCGCAAATCTTTTGACGCAGTTCGACTAGAATTGAGGCGCTGATTCCGAAAACGTACGGCGTTGCCAGATCGGAGCACAAATGGCCGAGATATGCGCTCTAGAAACTCCATTTCTGGCCCGATCTGGCAGCGCCGCACATTTTCGGAATCAGGACATCGATGTCCTTCGAACTGCATCACTAGTTTTTCGAAATCGAACAACTCATTTTCGACCCGATTTTCGAAAAAATGGAAAGGGGTTACATCACGATTTTTTTCGATTTTCGCTAAAAAATTGATTGCTCAATTTCGCAAATCTTTTGACGCAGTTCGACTAGAATTGAGGCGCTGATTCCGAAAACGTACGGCGTTGCCAGATCGGAGCACAAATGGCCGAGATATGCGCTCTAGAAACTCCATTTCTGGCCCGATCTGGCAGCGCCGCACATTTTCGGAATCAGGACATCGATGTCCTTCGAACTGCATCACTAGTTTTTCGAAATCGAACAACTCATTTTCGACCCGATTTTCGAAAAAATGGAAAGGGGTTACATCACGATTTTTTTCGATTTTCGCTAAAAAATTGATTGCTCGATTTCGCAAATCTTTTGACGCAGTTCGACTAGAATTGAGGCGCTGATTCCGAAAACGTACGGCGTTGCCAGATCGGAGCACAAATGGCCGAGATATGCGCTCTAGAAACTCCATTTCTGGCCCGATCTGGCAGCGCCGCACATTTTCGGAATCAGGACATCGATGTCCTTCGAACTGCATCACTAGTTTTTCGAAATCGAACAACTCATTTTCGACCCGATTTTCGAAAAAATGGAAAGGGGTTACATCACGATTTTTTTCGATTTTCGCTAAAAAATTGATTGCTCGATTTCGCAAATCTTTTGACGCAGTTCGACTAGAATTGAGGCGCTGATTCCGAAAACGTACGGCGTTGCCAGATCGGAGCACAAATGGCCG
Organism: Drosophila monieri; assembly: GCA_035047585.1. Lineage (NCBI taxonomy): Eukaryota > Metazoa > Arthropoda > Insecta > Diptera > Drosophilidae > Drosophila > Drosophila monieri. Next base: position 2,220,324 of record JAWNPJ010000061.1, on the reverse strand, counting down.
AGATATGCGCTCTAGAAACTCCATTTCTGGCCCGATCTGTCAGCGCCGCACATTTTCGGAATCAGGACATAGATGTCCTTCGAACTGCATCACTAGTTTTTCGAAATCGAACAACTCATTTTCGACCCGATTTTCGAAAAAATGGAAAGGGGTTACATCACGATTTTTTTCGATTTTCGCTAAAAAATTGATTGCTCGATTTCGCAAATCTTTTGACGCAGTTCGGCTAGAATTGAGGCGCTGATTCCGAAATCGTACGGCGTTGCCAGATCGGAGCACAAATGGCCGAGATATGCGCTCTAGAAACTCCATTTCTGGCCCGATCTGGCAGCGCCGCACATTTTCGGAATCAGGACATCGATGTCCTTCGAACTGCATCACTAGTTTTTCGAAATCGAACAACTCATTTTCGACCCGATTTTCGAAAAAATGGAAAGGGGTTACATCACGATTTTTTTCGATTTCCGCTAAAAAATTGATTGCTCGATTTCGCAAATCTTTTGACGCAGTTCGACTAGAATTGAGGCGCTGATTCCGAAAACGTACGGCGTTGCCAGATCGGAGCACAAATGGCCGAGATATGCGCTCTAGAAACTCCATTTCTGGCCCGATCTGGCAGCGCCGCACATTTTCGGAATCAGGACATCGATGTCCTTCGAACTGCATCACTAGTTTTTCGAAATCGAACAACTCATTTTCGACCCGATTTTCGAAAAAATGGAAAGGGGTTACATCACGATTTTTTTCGATTTTCGCTAAAAAATTGATTGCTCGATTTCGCAAATCTTTTGACGCAGTTCGACTAGAATTGAGGCGCTGATTCCGAAAACGTACGGCGTTGCCAGATCGGAGCACAAATGGCCGAGATATGCGCTCTAGAAACTCCATTTCTGGCCCGATCTGGCAGCGCCGCACATTTTCGGAATCAGGACATCGATGTCCTTCGAACTGCATCACTAGTTTTTCGAAATCGAACAACTCATTTTCGACCCGATTTTCGAAAAAATGGAAAGGGGTTACATCACGATTTTTTTCGATTTTCGCTAAAAAATTGATTGCTCGATTTCGCAAATCTTTTGACGCAGTTCGACTAGAATTGAGGCGCTGATTCCGAAAACGTACGGCGTTGCCAGATCGGAGCACAAATGGCCGAGATATGCGCTCTAGAAACTCCATTTCTGGCCCGATCTGGCAGCGCCGCACATTTTCGGAATCAGGACATCGATGTCCTTCGAACTGCATCACTAGTTTTTCGAAATCGAACAACTCATTTTCGACCCGATTTTCGAAAAAATGGAAAGGGGTTACATCACGATTTTTTTCGATTTTCGCTAAAAAATTGATTGCTCGATTTCGCAAATCTTTTGACGCAGTTCGGCTAGAATTGAGGCGCTGATTCCGAAAACGTACGGCGTTGCCAGATCGGAGCACAAATGGCCGAGATATGCGCTCTAGAAACTCCATTTCTGGCCCGATCTGGCAGCGCCGCACATTTTCGGAATCAGGACATCGATGTCCTTCGAACTGCATCACTAGTTTTTCGAAATCGAACAACTCATTTTCGACCCGATTTTCGAAAAAATGGAAAGGGGTTACATCACGATTTTTTTCGATTTTCGCTAAAAAATTGATTGCTCGATTTCGCAAATCTTTTGACGCAGTTCGGCTAGAATTGAGGCGCTGATTCCGAAAACGTACGGCGTTGCCAGATCGGAGCACAAATGGCCGAGATATGCGCTCTAGAAACTCCATTTCTGGCCCGATCTGGCAGCGCCGCACATTTTCGGAATCAGGACATCGATGTCCTTCGAACTGCATCACTAGTTTTTCGAAATCGAACAACTCATTTTCGACCCGATTTTCGAAAAAATGGAAAGGGGTTACATCACGATTTTTTTCGATTTCCGCTAAAAAATTGATTGCTCGATTTCGCAAATCTTTTGACGCAGTTCGACTAGAATTGAGGCGCTGATTCCGAAAACGTACGGCGTTGCCAGATCGGAGCACAAATGGCCGAGATATGCGCTCTAGAAACTCCATTTCTGGCCCGATCTGGCAGCGCCGCACATTTTCGGAATCAGGACATCGATGTCCTTCGAACTGCATCACTAGTTTTTCGAAATCGAACAACTCATTTTCGACCCGATTTTCGAAAAAATGGAAAGGGGTTACATCACGATTTTTTTCGATTTTCGCTAAAAAATTGATTGCTCGATTTCGCAAATCTTTTGACGCAGTTCGACTAGAATTGAGGCGCTGATTCCGAAAACGTACGGCGTTGCCAGATCGGAGCACAAATGGCCGAGATATGCGCTCTAGAAACTCCATTTCTGGCCCGATCTGGCAGCGCCGCACATTTTCGGAATCAGGACATCGATGTCCTTCGAACTGCATCACTAGTTTTTCGAAATCGAACAACTCATTTTCGACCCGATTTTCGAAAAAATGGAAAGGGGTTACATCACGATTTTTTTCGATTTTCGCTAAAAAATTGATTGCTCGATTTCGCAAATCTTTTGACGCAGTTCGGCTAGAATTGAGGCGCTGATTCCGAAAACGTACGGCGTTGCCAGATCGGAGCACAAATGGCCGAGATATGCGCTCTAGAAACTCCATTTCTGGCCCGATCTGGCAGCGCCGCACATTTTCGGAATCAGGACATCGATGTCCTTCGAACTGCATCACTAGTTTTTCGAAATCGAACAACTCATTTTCGACCCGATTTTCGAAAAAATGGAAAGGGGTTACATCACGATTTTTTTCGATTTTCGCTAAAAAATTGATTGCTCGATTTCGCAAATCTTTTGACGCAGTTCGACTAGAATTGAGGCGCTGATTCCGAAAACGTACGGCGTTGCCAGATCGGAGCACAAATGGCCGAGATATGCGCTCTAGAAACTCCATTTCTGGCCCGATCTGGCAGCGCCGCACATTTTCGGAATCAGGACATCGATGTCCTTCGAACTGCATCACTAGTTTTTCGAAATCGAACAACTCATTTTCGACCCGATTTTCGAAAAAATGGAAAGGGGTTACATCACGATTTTTTTCGATTTCCGCTAAAAAATTGATTGCTCGATTTCGCAAATCTTTTGACGCAGTTCGACTAGAATTGAGGCGCTGATTCCGAAAACGTACGGCGTTGCCAGATCGGAGCACAAATGGCCGAGATATGCGCTCTAGAAACTCCATTTCTGGCCCGATCTGGCAGCGCCGCACATTTTCGGAATGAGGACATCGATGTCCTTCGAACTGCATCACTAGTTTTTCGAAATCGAACAACTCATTTTCGACCCGATTTTCGAAAAAATGGAAAGGGGTTACATCACGATTTTTTTCGATTTCCGCTAAAAAATTGATTGCTCGATTTCGCAAATCTTTTGACGCAGTTCGACTAGAATTGAGGCGCTGATTCCGAAAACGTACGGCGTTGCCAGATCGGAGCACAAATGGCCGAGATATGCGCTCTAGAAACTCCATTTCTGGCCCGATCTGGCAGCGCCGCACATTTTCGGAATCAGGACATCGATGTCCTTCGAACTGCATCACTAGTTTTTCGAAATCGAACAACTCATTTTCGACCCGATTTTCGAAAAAATGGAAAGGGGTTACATCACTTTTTTTTTCGATTTTCGCTAAAAAATTGATTGCTCGATTTCGCAAATCTTTTGACGCAGTTCGACTAGAATTGAGGCGCTGATTCCGAAAACGTACGGCGTTGCCAGATCGGAGCACAAATGGCCGAGATATGCGCTCTAAAAACTCCATTTCTGGCCCGATCTGGCAGCGCCGCACATTTTCGGAATCAGGACATCGATGTCCTTCGAACTGCATCACTGGTTTTTCGAAATCGAACAACTCATTTTCGACCCGATTTTCGAAAAAATGGAAAGGGGTTACATCACGATTTTTTTCGATTTTCGCTAAAAAATTGATTGCTCGATTTCGCAAATCTTTTGACGCAGTTCGACTAGAATTGAGGCGCTGATTCCGAAAACGTACGGCGTTGCCAGATCGGAGCACAAATGGCCGAGATATGCGCTCTAGAAACTCCATTTCTGGCCCGATCTGGCAGCGCCGCACATTTTCGGAATCAGGACATCGATGTCCTTCGAACTGCATCACTAGTTTTTCGAAATCGAACAACTCATTTTCGACCCGATTTTCGAAAAAATGGAAAGGGGTTACATCACGATTTTTTTCGATTTTCGCTACAAAATTGATTGCTCGATTTCGCAAATCTTTTGACGCAGTTCGACTAGAATTGAGGCGCTGATTCCGAAAACGTACGGCGTTGCCAGATCGGAGCACAAATGGCCGAGATATGCGCTCTAGAAACTCCATTTCTGGCCCGATCTGGCAGCGCCGCACATTTTCGGAATCAGGACATCGATGTCCTTCGAACTGCATCACTAGTTTTTCGAAATCGAACAACTCATTTTCGACCCGATTTTCGAAAAAATGGAAAGGGGTTACATCACGATTTTTTTCGATTTTCGCTAAAAAATTGATTGCTCGATTTCGCAAATCTTTTGACGCAGTTCGACTAGAATTGAGGCGCTGATTCCGAAAACGTACGGCGTTGCCAGATCGGAGCACAAATGGCCGAGATATGCGCTCTAGAAACTCCATTTCTGGCCCGATCTGGCAGCGCCGCACATTTTCGGAATCAGGACATCGATGTCCTTCGAACTGCATCACTAGTTTTTCGAAATCGAACAACTCATTTTCGACCCGATTTTCGAAAAAATGGAAAGGGGTTACATCACGATTTTTTTCGATTTCCGCTAAAAAATTGATTGCTCGATTTCGCAAATCTTTTGACGCAGTTCGACTAGAATTGAGGCGCTGATTCCGAAAACGTACGGCGTTGCCAGATCGGAGCACAAATGGCCGAGATATGCGCTCTAGAAACTCCATTTCTGGCCCGATCTGGCAGCGCCGCACATTTTCGGAATCAGGACATCGATGTCCTTCGAACTGCATCACTAGTTTTTCGAAATCGAACAACTCATTTTCGACCCGATTTTCGAAAAAATGGAAAGGGGTTACATCACGATTTTTTTTGATTTTCGCTAAAAAATTGATTGCTCGATTTCGCAAATCTTTTGACGCAGTTCGACTAGAATTGAGGCGCTGATTCCGAAAACGTACGGCGTTGCCAGATCGGAGCACAAATGGCCGAGATATGCGCTCTAGAAACTCCATTTCTGGCCCGATCTGGCAGCGCCGCACATTTTCGGAATCAGGACATCGATGTCCTTCGAACTGCATCACTAGTTTTTCGAAATCGAACAACTCATTTTCGACCCGATTTTCGAAAAAATGGAAAGGGGTTACATCACGATTTTTTTTGATTTTCGCTAAAAAATTGATTGCTCGATTTCGCAAATCTTTTGACGCAGTTCGACTAGAATTGAGGCGCTGATTCCGAAAACGTACGGCGTTGCCAGATCGGAGCACAAATGGCCGAGATATGCGCTCTAGAAACTCCATTTCTGGCCCGATCTGGCAGCGCCGCACATTTTCGGAATCAGGACATCGATGTCCTTCGAACTGCATCACTAGTTTTTCGAAATCGAACAACTCATTTTCGACCCGATTTTCGAAAAAATGGAAAGGGGTTACATCACGATTTTTTTCGATTTTCGCTAAAAAATTGATTGCTCGATTTCGCAAATCTTTTGACGCAGTTCGACTAGAATTGAGGCGCTGATTCCGAAAACGTACGGCGTTGCCAGATCGGAGCACAAATGGCCGAGATATGCGCTCTAGAAACTCCATTTCTGGCCCGATCTGGCAGCGCCGCACATTTTCGGAATCAGGACATCGATGTCCTTCGAACTGCATCACTGGTTTTTCGAAATCGAACAACTCATTTTCGACCCGATTTTCGAAAAAATGGAAAGGGGTTACATCACGATTTTTTTCGATTTTCGCTAAAAAATTGATTGCTCGATTTCGCAAATCTTTTGACGCAGTTCGACTAGAATTGAGGCGCTGATTCCGAAAACGTACGGCGTTGCCAGATCGGAGCACAAATGGCCGAGATATGCGCTCTAGAAACTCCATTTCTGGCCCGATCTGGCAGCGCCGCACATTTTCGGAATCAGGACATCGATGTCCTTCGAACTGCATCACTAGTTTTTCGAAATCGAACAACTCATTTTCGACCCGATTTTCGAAAAAATGGAAAGGGGTTACATCACGATTTTTTTCGATTTTCGCTAAAAAATTGATTGCTCAATTTCGCAAATCTTTTGACGCAGTTCGACTAGAATTGAGGCGCTGATTCCGAAAACGTACGGCGTTGCCAGATCGGAGCACAAATGGCCGAGATATGCGCTCTAGAAACTCCATTTCTGGCCCGATCTGGCAGCGCCGCACATTTTCGGAATCAGGACATCGATGTCCTTCGAACTGCATCACTAGTTTTTCGAAATCGAACAACTCATTTTCGACCCGATTTTCGAAAAAATGGAAAGGGGTTACATCACGATTTTTTTCGATTTTCGCTAAAAAATTGATTGCTCGATTTCGCAAATCTTTTGACGCAGTTCGACTAGAATTGAGGCGCTGATTCCGAAAACGTACGGCGTTGCCAGATCGGAGCACAAATGGCCGAGATATGCGCTCTAGAAACTCCATTTCTGGCCCGATCTGGCAGCGCCGCACATTTTCGGAATCAGGACATCGATGTCCTTCGAACTGCATCACTAGTTTTTCGAAATCGAACAACTCATTTTCGACCCGATTTTCGAAAAAATGGAAAGGGGTTACATCACGATTTTTTTCGATTTTCGCTAAAAAATTGATTGCTCGATTTCGCAAATCTTTTGACGCAGTTCGACTAGAATTGAGGCGCTGATTCCGAAAACGTACGGCGTTGCCAGATCGGAGCACAAATGGCCGAGATATGCGCTCTAGAAACTCCATTTCTGGCCCGATCTGTCAGCGCCGCACATTTTCGGAATCAGGACATAGATGTCCTTCGAACTGCATCACTAGTTTTTCGAAATCGAACAACTCATTTTCGACCCGATTTTCGAAAAAATGGAAAGGGGTTACATCACGATTTTTTTCGATTTTCGCTAAAAAATTGATTGCTCGATTTCGCAAATCTTTTGACGCAGTTCGGCTAGAATTGAGGCGCTGATTCCGAAATCGTACGGCGTTGCCAGATCGGAGCACAAATGGCCGAGATATGCGCTCTAGAAACTCCATTTCTGGCCCGATCTGGCAGCGCCGCACATTTTCGGAATCAGGACATCGATGTCCTTCGAACTGCATCACTAGTTTTTCGAAATCGAACAACTCATTTTCGACCCGATTTTCGAAAAAATGGAAAGGGGTTACATCACGATTTTTTTCGATTTCCGCTAAAAAATTGATTGCTCGATTTCGCAAATCTTTTGACGCAGTTCGACTAGAATTGAGGCGCTGATTCCGAAAACGTACGGCGTTGCCAGATCGGAGCACAAATGGCCGAGATATGCGCTCTAGAAACTCCATTTCTGGCCCGATCTGGCAGCGCCGCACATTTTCGGAATCAGGACATCGATGTCCTTCGAACTGCATCACTAGTTTTTCGAAATCGAACAACTCATTTTCGACCCGATTTTCGAAAAAATGGAAAGGGGTTACATCACGATTTTTTTCGATTTTCGCTAAAAAATTGATTGCTCGATTTCGCAAATCTTTTGACGCAGTTCGACTAGAATTGAGGCGCTGATTCCGAAAACGTACGGCGTTGCCAGATCGGAGCACAAATGGCCGAGATATGCGCTCTAGAAACTCCATTTCTGGCCCGATCTGGCAGCGCCGCACATTTTCGGAATCAGGACATCGATGTCCTTCGAACTGCATCACTAGTTTTTCGAAATCGAACAACTCATTTTCGACCCGATTTTCGAAAAAATGGAAAGGGGTTACATCACGATTTTTTTCGATTTTCGCTAAAAAATTGATTGCTCGATTTCGCAAATCTTTTGACGCAGTTCGACTAGAATTGAGGCGCTGATTCCGAAAACGTACGGCGTTGCCAGATCGGAGCACAAATGGCCGAGATATGCGCTCTAGAAACTCCATTTCTGGCCCGATCTGGCAGCGCCGCACATTTTCGGAATCAGGACATCGATGTCCTTCGAACTGCATCACTAGTTTTTCGAAATCGAACAACTCATTTTCGACCCGATTTTCGAAAAAATGGAAAGGGGTTACATCACGATTTTTTTCGATTTTCGCTAAAAAATTGATTGCTCGATTTCGCAAATCTTTTGACGCAGTTCGGCTAGAATTGAGGCGCTGATTCCGAAAACGTACGGCGTTGCCAGATCGGAGCACAAATGGCCGAGATATGCGCTCTAGAAACTCCATTTCTGGCCCGATCTGGCAGCGCCGCACATTTTCGGAATCAGGACATCGATGTCCTTCGAACTGCATCACTAGTTTTTCGAAATCGAACAACTCATTTTCGACCCGATTTTCGAAAAAATGGAAAGGGGTTACATCACGATTTTTTTCGATTTTCGCTAAAAAATTGATTGCTCGATTTCGCAAATCTTTTGACGCAGTTCGGCTAGAATTGAGGCGCTGATTCCGAAAACGTACGGCGTTGCCAGATCGGAGCACAAATGGCCGAGATATGCGCTCTAGAAACTCCATTTCTGGCCCGATCTGGCAGCGCCGCACATTTTCGGAATCAGGACATCGATGTCCTTCGAACTGCATCACTAGTTTTTCGAAATCGAACAACTCATTTTCGACCCGATTTTCGAAAAAATGGAAAGGGGTTACATCACGATTTTTTTCGATTTCCGCTAAAAAATTGATTGCTCGATTTCGCAAATCTTTTGACGCAGTTCGACTAGAATTGAGGCGCTGATTCCGAAAACGTACGGCGTTGCCAGATCGGAGCACAAATGGCCGAGATATGCGCTCTAGAAACTCCATTTCTGGCCCGATCTGGCAGCGCCGCACATTTTCGGAATCAGGACATCGATGTCCTTCGAACTGCATCACTAGTTTTTCGAAATCGAACAACTCATTTTCGACCCGATTTTCGAAAAAATGGAAAGGGGTTACATCACGATTTTTTTCGATTTTCGCTAAAAAAATTGATTGCTCGATTTCGCAAATCTTTTGACGCAGTTCGACTAGAATTGAGGCGCTGATTCCGAAAACGTACGGCGTTGCCAGATCGGAGCACAAATGGCCGAGATATGCGCTCTAGAAACTCCATTTCTGGCCCGATCTGGCAGCGCCGCACATTTTCGGAATCAGGACATCGATGTCCTTCGAACTGCATCACTAGTTTTTCGAAATCGAACAACTCATTTTCGACCCGATTTTCGAAAAAATGGAAAGGGGTTACATCACGATTTTTTTCGATTTTCGCTAAAAAATTGATTGCTCGATTTCGCAAATCTTTTGACGCAGTTCGGCTAGAATTGAGGCGCTGATTCCGAAAACGTACGGCGTTGCCAGATCGGAGCACAAATGGCCGAGATATGCGCTCTAGAAACTCCATTTCTGGCCCGATCTGGCAGCGCCGCACATTTTCGGAATCAGGACATCGATGTCCTTCGAACTGCATCACTAGTTTTTCGAAATCGAACAACTCATTTTCGACCCGATTTTCGAAAAAATGGAAAGGGGTTACATCACGATTTTTTTCGATTTTCGCTAAAAAATTGATTGCTCGATTTCGCAAATCTTTTGACGCAGTTCGACTAGAATTGAGGCGCTGATTCCGAAAACGTACGGCGTTGCCAGATCGGAGCACAAATGGCCGAGATATGCGCTCTAGAAACTCCATTTCTGGCCCGATCTGGCAGCGCCGCACATTTTCGGAATCAGGACATCGATGTCCTTCGAACTGCATCACTAGTTTTTCGAAATCGAACAACTCATTTTCGACCCGATTTTCGAAAAAATGGAAAGGGGTTACATCACGATTTTTTTCGATTTCCGCTAAAAAATTGATTGCTCGATTTCGCAAATCTTTTGACGCAGTTCGACTAGAATTGAGGCGCTGATTCCGAAAACGTACGGCGTTGCCAGATCGGAGCACAAATGGCCGAGATATGCGCTCTAGAAACTCCATTTCTGGCCCGATCTGGCAGCGCCGCACATTTTCGGAATGAGGACATCGATGTCCTTCGAACTGCATCACTAGTTTTTCGAAATCGAACAACTCATTTTCGACCCGATTTTCGAAAAAATGGAAAGGGGTTACATCACGATTTTTTTCGATTTCCGCTAAAAAATTGATTGCTCGATTTCGCAAATCTTTTGACGCAGTTCGACTAGAATTGAGGCGCTGATTCCGAAAACGTACGGCGTTGCCAGATCGGAGCACAAATGGCCGAGATATGCGCTCTAGAAACTCCATTTCTGGCCCGATCTGGCAGCGCCGCACATTTTCGGAATCAGGACATCGATGTCCTTCGAACTGCATCACTAGTTTTTCGAAATCGAACAACTCATTTTCGATCAGACTTTCGCCGAAAAATTTGTTGTCCGATTTCGGGGAACTTTGGATGCAGTTTGAAGGATATCGAGATATTGATACCGACAATGCGCGGCGAGATATGGGCTCCAATTCTGGCCCGATGAAGAAAATGTTATTCCCCCTGGAGTAAAACACATAAAGTAACCTCCTAAAACAAATATCAGGGAAAAAATAGAGTTTTAAAAATGCTTATATAGACATATTATCAAATAGTTAAACATTACAAAATATATGCAAAAAAAATGGTAGCTGTGCTTCTCTAGACCAGAATTTCTAGCACATTTAAAACTAGTTGTGTACAGACTTAATATAACTTAACTATGATTGCCTAATTACCATAAACCTGCGGATGATGTCGAAGTTATATCTACTTAATTGGCGAAGGTATGGAGTGCTTGAGCCCATCAGCGGATTGAGAAAGTCCCCGTTGGTGCGCAACTCCCGCAGAAGATTCACATCTACGGCGTTCCTGCGCATATAGTTGTATGTGTAGAAGCGCTCGCTGTTCTTGCGCCGAGCTCGTTCCAGTGGCGTCAGATAAACGCTCTTCTTCTCCTGGATACTTTGGACATCGCACTCCTCCTGATCCTGTCGGATCTTCCAAAGGGGTCGCGGTATGTAAGCAGCGGCCTCATTTCGCTGTTGCATCACGGCCTCAACGGCAGCCATGTTTTGAATCAAAAACGGCGACAAGGACTCTCCAACCGTGTTATCGAAAACGCCCATGATCTTGATTAAAAGGACAAGTTGGGTAAATTAAATTAGAAAAGAGAATGAAACTCACCTGATCTTGGATTTTTCGAAACTGTCGCACGGCATTTTTGCTATGGAAAGCTCTTCCCTCGTCGTACACTGTGGTCAGACACTTTTCGAACTCATTTGCATCGAACAGGACGTTGCATTTCTCCTGCACTATTTCCGCTTTCCCCACTGCGCCATTCATTCCCAATTGCTCCATTGCAAAAGGTACGGCCCGCTGGGCCTGTTGGGCGTCCTCCCAGGCCTTCTCCGAGTTGGCCATCGAGCGATGGCAGCGAATACGGTGGTACAGGGTCTTGTAGTCGTTCGAGCAGACTAGACGCTCCGGATCTATGCAGGTCCTCCGCAAACGTTTCGTAGCCGTAGGTGGATGTCGGGTCATCAAGCAGGAATTCTGGTTATACGGCACTTTGCAGGCCTCCTCGGCCCGCTTTAGGGTCTCCAAGGCCATCTGGTTGAGCGACCGCCGTATGTAGTAGCTGCCCCAGTCGCGCAGGATCCTCGACCTAAGGCAGGACTTCCAGTCGAAGCGCTGCCAGGGCTTCACCTGCGGCAAGAGTGTTCCCACGCCGCCCATATTCAAGCCGCTTGTCCAGGACATTTTCAGGACTTTGCAGATAATTTGTCAGACGATAATTTTGGCCAATACGCTGTCAGACACAAATTCACGTACTCTACTTGGATAATTTTTGAATGAATTTCCGATGAAAGGCCTGTGTGATGGAACAACAATTGTTGGATTAATAAAATAGTTACTAAAGGAGTATTTTTTATCTAATAATATCGACGATAGTTCTTTTTCATCTAATAATATAGTTAGAGATAGACTACGGTTCAAAAATTATAAAAGTTACGTGATTTCTAAGCTTAGTATTGAGCAATTGAAAAAATTAGAGTTAAACGTTTAGGCAGATAACAAAAAATGTTAGTTTTTCTTTAAAAACAACCAAAAAAAGAAAGAAGGTCAAAAGACAAAAGTATAAATTTCTCCCACGTTCGCACTTTGAGACGAAAGTGTTGAGTTTTCACAGCGTTTAGGATTTGTTTCTGGGCCACAATGTTGCAATGGCTAAATTATCAAAGCGGGCCAGAAGAAAGGCGCAATTAAGAGCCAACGGCCAAAACGAAATGACAAAAAACTGCAGTCGGCCAAAGGCCGGGCCAACAATAACTCGCATAATCGGGCAATATTATATAACACACAATGCCGCCGACCGGCTTGTCCGAAATTATTTAATTATGCTTTTGGTTTTCGGGCCCTCTTCCACCTCCTCTACTTTCTGCCTTGTTCGGCAGCGATTATACGACAATTATTACAATATTTATTTATAATTTTTAATTGCTTTTATTTTTCACATCAGCCGCTAATGTCTTTTGTTTTGTGTCTTTTGTTTTTGTCTTTGGCTATGGCTTGGCTATGGCTTGGCTATGGCTATGGCTCTGGATCAGACTCTGGCTCAGGCTTTGGCTTTGCATAAGCACAGACTATGAATTCAATTAATGGAGCTCACTGGAGCACCAGGGGCCTGAGCAAGCAGTGGGGGTCCGACCATTACTCTTCATTTGTATGCCAGCCGGAGTGTGGGTGGCTTTTTTTTTGTTGCGGAAAGAAAGTTACTTGAAAAAAAGTGAGATGGGAATTTCGGACAGTGGCATAGGGGTAGGTGGCAGGGGCCAGGGTCCATGGGCAGTCGCCAATTAAATTTTTTTGCTGGTTTTTGCTTGATAGCCGTATCGTTTTTGGCAATAGAGCAACAAGCTCCAAGTGTCGCAGAAAACGGCAACGGAAGACCAACAACGGCAAGCAAATAAAAAATAAATATAAAAAACAAAGGCAGAGGCCAAGTCGAGCAAAGGCAAGTAATCCATTGCATTTCAATTAGTTATAGCCGCAGCGAGTGTCAAACTGTGGCTTTGGATCTAAAACTGTGAGAGTGGTTTCAGTTTCAAATATTAATTCCTATTTGCATTTAAAGTTTAAAGATTTGGGATTTAAGAAGTTAAATTATGTTAATAAACTAGCTTAAAGTTCAAGGTAAAAAAAGTAAAAAAAAAAAAAGGTTAAAGGTATTTTTCCCCAATATCTAGTTTGGGAGTGACTGTCCTAAGCTCTATTACTTAAAGAAATATTAACTTATCTACTTTTTTTAGGGCAGTACTCATAAAGATCATATATCTTTTAAATGGATATAGCCTTCGCTGGGGACATTAAGCCTCTATATCACTCTTCCGAGCATTTAAAAAGGTGTCTCATCAGAATATTTCACAAATTCAAATTAAAAAGCAGTTTTACTAAAAAATGGAGATGGGGATTAATGGATAATATATTCCTACTTCTTTTGAGGTGTTCTACATATGAATCACATGTCCTTTGACTGAAGTATAGTGTTTCTAAAAGCTATTTCTATCTACTATCTATATATTTATCTATCTACATTTCTATCTATCTATATATTTCTCTTGAACTATTTCTATCAACTATACTACTTACTACTAGTACTAGTACCATTTCTATCAACTATAATATATTGAAATAATATTTCAATAAACTCTTCTCTCTATTAGCTCTTAGACTTTTTCAACAAGTGGATGGGAAACTGTTACGGCATTAGATATTCCAGCACCTCGAGCCAATTAGACAGCACTCATACGCCCTGTTGCATCCATAAACAACACTCCAAATCAAGGAACGAGCACTCAAATATACACAAATATGTACAACCACATATACACGATCTCAGGCTAAGGCTCAGGCACAGCCACAGGCTCAGGCACAGGCACAGGCAGGTGCAAATTGAGTTCACCTGGCACTGAACGTTGACTTTGTGTCAACTGATAACATTTTCCACACATTGCCTCGCAGACGGAAAAAGTAGGGGCCAGCAGGGAAGCGGGAAACTGGGCAGCGAAAAAGTGGTTAAGTGGTCAGACGCCCTTCGGTGGCAGGAGGCAGGTGCCACCGAATACGGACAGACTCTGGACTAATTAGCCGGACTCCAGCAGAGACAGGTGTTCTCGGGAGTCGACTTGAAGCCAAAAAAGTCACAAAAAAGCCGCAAAGTTCATGCCGGCCTACAGTGGACACTCCAAAAGACAAAAATGTGCTATGATTTTTAAAATTGAAATAAATAAAGAAACTGTAAAGGAACTTAATAAGGTTGTCTTTTTTCTTACCATTAAAAATATTCCAAAAAATTAATCTTTGTGGCAGTAACTGGAAATAAGACTAAAAAAAATTGTTTAAAAGTTAATGCTTAGAAACTTCTTAAAAAGTAAATGAAGTGTAAATTAATCAGTATCGAATACTAACTATAAAACCCTTTATTTAAAGCTCCTTTTTCATGAACTAAATCAACAAACTAACTATGGAACTCTCTTGTAAGCAGTGCCCTTAAAGTCATATTTCTGAATAAAAACAAACTTACTCGAGAGCCTCATAACAAGACCCAGAAATAAGAGAGAAAAAGGCCACTCGATGGCTTCAATTGGTGTTGGTTTAATCCTTTAATTGCGGAAAATTTTAGGTGTCTAATTGGGTTGCCGGCCCGGCCCGCTAGTGGCAGCCTCTGGCTGAAAATCGCTATTTTCCTTAACCGGCCGCGACTGTGCTGGGGCTCGTTCGGCTGGTGGCCCGAAAGGCGATCGGGAGTGCCGTGGACTTCGTGCAGCATCTGGCGGGTAGGGCCGGATAGTGTCCCGTAGTCCGTAGACCGGAGTCTCGGAATCAGTCTGCTTTTGTGTCGCCTTGTGGCAGGTCGCAGGTCGCAGCATTTTGTGGCTGGCAGGAAGGCGAAAAGGCTTCGAAAACACGCATACGCCCCGTTGTGCAAGTGCGCGAGTGCAAAGTGCGAAAGGCGAACTTTCCGTTGGCGATTTGATTTCGAAAAGTGCGCTTAGAGGAAAAGGCGTTGCCTGTCCCCAGAAGCGAGGTGAGAGGTGAGCGATTCTGGGCCCCTAATCTTGGGCCAATTTATTATTTATGGCCAAGTGTCAAGTATCCGAGAGATCCAAACGATGGTCTGTTGCTTTCGTCCTCGTCCTCGAACTCCACCTTCCCTTTACCCCTCCCACCCCCGTTTGCGGCCAAATCACTTTGCATACTAAACCGAGTCCTGAGTCCTGGCTAAGGCCTAGTATGTGTCTTGTAGTCCTCGGCTCGCTGAAAGCCATTAACATGAATCTTTCATTTCATTACTTTCTATTTGCTTCGGTCGAAGAAACTTATTGCAGTTTGTGGTGGTGTTGAGGGGGGGCGAGAGGATGGATGCCTATGTCCTGAAAGAGACAGAGATTTCCACTCCCGCATATATGGCATTTTTATGAGGCCCTCGAGTCTGTTTTCCACTTGCCTTGGCCTTAGTACGTTTTGTTTTTCCATTCGGCTATTTGGCTTCTGTTTAGTTTTTGTTTGCCTTCGTCCTTCTGTCCCGGCTTCAGTTTTGTGGATTTTTATCATCATGTGCGGGATGGCTGCCAAATGGCTGATAATCCTGGGAATGGTCCAGCTCACGAGAGGAAAAAGTATCATCTCCAAAGGCCCTACCGTGATAGAGATCTTCTGTACTCTTTAATTTGTTACTTTTATCAACATGTCGCATACTTAATATTTGTTGCAAGTTCCTGAATATTGAACAAGAGTTATCCGATTTGTCAACTTACTTTCGAGAAATTGCCGCGTACGTGCACGTGGCGTATACTTAATATTTGTGCCGCATCGCTGCCGCTTTTCATATTTTCGCTCGCAATTGTCAGGACATTCGGGCGGGCAATCAGTCCTCCTCCTCCTCCTCGTTCACCTGCCCTGCCGCCTTGCAGCCAGCTGCCTGACGTTGCAATGAATATGTCCTCCTGACTTCTGGTCCTCAGTCCTGAGTCCTGACTGATTGGCTTCAGCTCTAAAATGCGAAAATGCTAAAATGCGAGAGCTGCACAATGCCGAACCAATCATCCGTGTTCCGCTCTTATGTGTGGGAAATTAGAAGCCCAGGGAGGCAGAAAAGGGAAAAGGGGGGAGGGGGGATAAAGGATCCCCTGGAAAATCATGAAAAATTCATGAGAGCGCCACCTGTCGGCCTGTGAGCCGAACGCATGCATAATTGAAACTGCAATGGAACGAAATGAAAATGAAATCATCTGCAAATGGCCAACGCCCGACGAAATCCCAGCAGATCTCGTCCTTAATTTAATGCTCATGTGTGCATAATTTGGATTTTAAATTATGGAAAAGTTTTCAAGGAAGTAAGGATAAGGAACTGAAGAATAATCATCTCTTTAGATAGAAATGATTGAAAGTTAAGGATGTTATGGAAGGATATCTCAGGAAGTTAGATCAGAAAGAGATTAAAAGAAAGCACCAAACTATTATTGCCTTTAATTTTTAATCATAATTATGTTTTTACAATCATTTTTAAAAGCAAACACTCAAAAATAATTACAGACTTTAAGGGCCAACCATTAAACACTCGACAGTCGACGCCTCGAGTTGGAGAAGAAAAGCCACCAGACATTCGGAGTCTAGGAATCGCCTCGTAAATGCAACCCTTCCCCTGCACTGTCCACTGGCCTCTGGCCACTCCCCCTGTAGCCCTCCCCCCCACGATTAACCCATGTTGGCCTGGGATTCCCCAGAGAAGCCCCTGAAGATATGCAACAGTTAACAGTAACAGTTTGCCGTCTAATTTAATTGGCTTAGCTTGAGCTCCGGGCTTAGAGCTCCTCTCGTCGCCAAGCTCCCTGGCCCAGTAAGCGGGGCATTAACCCATGGACGGCCAAAAGGGGGGCTCGTAAAACGCTGCGTATCAAATTATCGTTAGATTTATTGCCCGCCAGCGAGGCAGTTGCTCCCTCGTTTTACATTTTTATGGCAGCCACCAAAGACAACACAGAACACAGGACTCTGAACACTGAACACAGAAAGTTGTTCAACAGAAAATAGGGACAAAAAATGTGAAAGGAAAATAACGCACCAAGGTTGTTCTGAAATGACAGTTTAGATTGCATAGCTTTCGATTTATTACGATTTCGGTGGATCGTGTTTTAGGACGCATTTTTATCCTGCCAGGAGGAGGCAGTGCTCTTGGGACAAATAAAAACTAAAGGGCAGCTGTCCAATTTGGAATAAAAATTTCAGAAAATAAGCGGATTAATTGTTTGCCTTTATGGGGGATTCATGAAGGAAATAGAATCAAAAGGATGAGGTCTTTAAGGACCCCCTAGACTCCTAAAAATGAAGTGAAATTTTTGGAAAATTTCACAATCTTTGGCGCCTGATTGGTTTGCATTTTTGGGGTTTATTTGTGTGGCAGCTCCTTGGTGGCTGCTCACCACAATCTACATGAAAAAAAAATGCTTAGCTTAGAGAAATGCCTTAGTAATGCTCCTCGGCTCCCAGTGGTCGCAATTGTCAGTCAGTGGAAAGTTTGGTCGGGAAATCTCCAGTTGATTGAAGTTTCCGCGAAGCAAGTCATTCCCCAGTTGGCTTCCACTCCGTCTAGAGGGAAGAAAGGCCCGCAGAATAGAGAGCCGCCACAGGAATCCGGAATTTTCCCAGCCATGTGGCTTGACTCTGCGCTTTTCATTGTCGTTGCCCCCAACACCCACTCCCGCTCTGATAGTCGTTTTTCACGGTTGAATGTCACATTTTTCCCATGCCACGGCAGACTCGGTGGAACGCCTGATATTCCTTTACTTTCCATTATTTTTCAAACGCTTCTGACGCTCTGCGTAGTTTTCCGGCAAACTGAATTTAATGTCGCCTCCCTCCCGCCCGGCCCAGTGGCCTTTGGGTGAATATTTTGGAATCAGCCTGGGGAGGGAGGCACTTTCCCTGCGACAAAGTGGAGTGTACATGGTTCCTCAATTATGCCATCAGCTCTGCACCACTACATCTGCCCAACAGCAACAGGCGCAGAGTGTCCTTGTTCCAGGACATCCTCCCAGGCCCCCACACCGCCACTCATCAAAACACGAACAGACAACGTCGGGTTTTATGAAATTCATTAAGTATTTTAAATATGCATGAACATAATTTGGCAGTCCTCCTCCCGCCAGGACACGCTGTCGTAGTCCTGCAATCTAAGGCCAGCGAGCTACGATTAAAATAAACATTAAAGGACACTGATTTTTAAACTTGAGGCCCCGAGAATGTGTGTATTAGAGAAGGTATTACTTGCATGATCCTTCCAGCACTCGCAGGACTTTGCCAAATTCCCGCAAAATCCATAATTGGTAACCGGATCGATGTGTGGAGCATGAAAAGGATGAAAGCCATCGGAAAAGTAAGCACCTCTCCCTCCGCCGTCTTGGCCGCACTTTCCACCGGATCTTCCCCCTCATATTTCCCATTTCCCAGCAACTGGCACACAGTTGCCACTTGTTGAAAGTCGTTAATTTATGATGATTGCGTAAAGAAAAGTTTGGACCGGCTCGGCTTGGGAAACTTTCCATCGCTTTTCTTTTTATCTAGGCGCCCTGTGCTTCGGCTTGTCAAGGATTCTGCTTGGAGGAGGGCGAGGGAGGACTTTGAATTTTCACAGTTTGCGATTCGACACGTGTTTTCCCATCACCCTCCTTCCCCCGCTCTCCATACACATTTTCAATGTTTCTATTATCGAGCCCCAATTTATTTCGCCCGGCAAACTTTTTCGCTTTGTAAACACTTGCAACAAAAATAATAATAATAGGATGCCGCACATACCACACAAGCGGGGGTGTCGAGCGTGGGGCATAAAGGAGGGTGCTGGGCTCGAGTCGTGCATTCGGAGGCATCTGGGCAGAAACCTGCAGATAATGCAAAACAAAACAATGTAAACAGCTTGACGGGATGGGGAGAGGGGCCAGGGCCAGGGCCAGGGGGGAGATGCTACACACTGAGAGAAATTGCGCCATCATTCCAGAAAGGCGGTTAAGCTTGTCTCTGATGTTCTCCGCAGGAGCCTCTACATCACTTGAAATATTTATTTCTTCGGGTGCCCGTTGAAGGGAAATGGAAAATGTGACAATGAAGGCTTCTGCCGGAGGTCCTGCGAGTCCTAGACAGCTTTGTTAGCACTTGAGACGTCGTTAGCAAAGCAGAGCCACAGGCAGAGGCAGCCACAATAAAAATAATAGTTAGATCTGAAAGCCAGTGGAAAGTGTCTCTCTTTTTCGCAAATCCCTGGGAATCTCAAGGCGAAAGGACTTTCAACTTGGGGGATTACAGCGAAAACGTTGCCATAATTTCGTTGCAAAATCTGGTGGTTGGGAAATAAATAAGATGAGAAATGTAACTTGGCCAGGACATGGGCGGGACTTGGCCAAAAGGTGGCCGTTGAGTGTCCTAAGGACTAAGTGAGATTGGCAATTAGACTTTCTTGACCTGATTTATGCCTTAATTAGCCAGAGGCATTAAAATCAGAAATATGTATGGCGTGTCTGTTCATCAAGGACATACATATATGCATAGTGTCCTGTGTCCTGGCCAGGGTCAAAGCCTTCAATGTGGAAAATCAAATCTCGTGGCGTCTCGAGTTGTTTTCGCTTTGTCTCACTTGTCTTTATGGCGAAACATATATTCGGAGAAAGCACTTTCTCCACCACAGCCCACTCCCAGGACAGCTTAAACTCGTCCTTAAACTCGTTCCAAATGTTTGGCCATATTATCTGCAATTGGGTCAAAATGTCTCTATTTCTCTGCCACCTCCTTCGCTTTCCTCCACTCGGCTGGTGCGTAATCTATGTCTTTATCCTTGGCTGGATATCCTGGCTTGTTACGCCTGCATGATGCTGTTGGCCCAAGGATTCATACCGTTTGAGTCGAGAGTCCTTTTGAACTTTTTGGCTCAGTTTCGGGGCGAAGATGATGGCATGTCATACCCTTTCTAGGGGTATCCATTCGGAAAGGGTTTAAAAATAGTGTGTCCTGATCTCCTATATCCTTGGAACTAATAGTCCTTGCTCTGCCCTGGTCATGGTTGCAAATCAAAGTGACAAATAATTTAGATTCCAGTTTAAAGATACTTTAAATGTAAGTCCTAAGAGTCCTTGGGACTACAGATCCCCAAACTATTCGCAAAGGACTCTCTCGCATGCAACAAACCCCAAAAAGATAAAGAAATGTGGGACTTACCTAGAGGTGGGGGAGGAGACTCCCCAGCAAGTATTTTCTTCGTCCTGACTCGGAAAATCTGAGAGTGTCGGAAAAAGCTTCTCGCCGGCTGCTTCTCCTGGCATGTCCTTTCCACTTGCTGGCAAGTTTTACAATTCATTTGGCTGCTAATTGTTTGTCGAGTGTCTTTCGAGGGTTTGTTTAGTGGCTCTGAAAGGACTCGCCCGCCAGAGTTCACTACTCAAGCTGGCTCCCAGGACTCAGGCTGCGAAAGGAATGTCGCACAGCTGAAAGTGAAGGAGAGGAATGGCGCTTGTTAGAAACTTTAAATGGCCGGAGCTTGCGAAGAGTGACTTGCAAATGGCAACAAAAAATGGCCAAGCTCTTAGACTTAATCTGTCAGCCATTTAAGATTCATAATTTGTCTTCTAAAACGGCGCATACTTAGAGTCCTGCCATGACATTTGACATTAGTTTCGGTCTCCAGAGTGCTGCGATGGCTGTGCTGGGTGTGCTGGCCACTCCCAGTTTGCTTTTGTTGCCAAAAACTTGGCCAACTTGCAACTGCAGCGGCAACAGCTTACTGCCACATTCATTACTGGCTTTGTCTAATTAATTTTCGCTCTCGCTTGTTATCCTTCGGGCTGCCCGCCTAGTGCCCCCGCCGTTGTTCCAGTTGGTAAGCTATCATAGCCAGCTATCGTAACATGGCCAACATGCCCGACATGGCCCATAAATATAATTACAAATTTCCAATAACCATGTGGTGCCTTGTGGCAGATTTTGTTTGCGTTTGTTTTGATTCAAAACAAATGTAATTACATTTTGGCAACTAGTTTATAGTCAGACTGATTGTTTAGTGAGAGGTACTAGCGGGGAAGAGCAGGAGTTTGATAGCTTTCAAGGATAATATTCCTCCCTCCTGGCTGTCGTTTCAATCTCTGGCATCCCTCGCCAAAAAGATTCAAACAGAACTTGGCAAATGCGCTTTTCTCATAAAGTCCTGGCACAGGATGCCAAGCTCACACACAAACACACACACACTCTCTCCAAGTTGCCAAAGTTAATTAAAACACAATGATAAATTTTCGATCCTGCAAGGATACTCTGGAACTGCGCACTCTGTTTGTCGGGGATTCTCGGCGCATTTTCCGGCTGCTGCCGGTAGCGAGGTTCGCTCCGCCAGTTCCAAGGCCGCAACTTTTGCCAAAAAGTTGCCAAAGATAGCAACCAGAGGGAGGGGGAGGGACCACCGACCACCGAACTGGCAAATGTCACTTAAAAGTTGTGTTCCATTCCGGAACATTCATTTTTGGTTTAGCCTAGTTTTCCGGGGCGGGAATCTTAATTGAATGAAAAGTGAAAGTGCCCCCAGTGGGAGGCAGGAGGCTGGAGGCAGAAAACTGCATTTTCCGCGGCCGTGTAGTTGGCCGAAAATAATTCAAGGTACACCCTCCCCGCCATGTCACTCAGAGCCACAATTACCTGCGGGCTGAGTTTTGCGTTTTGGCAGGTGATTGGCGGGTGTTGGCAGAGGTGTTCGGCTCGATTCTGGGATACACGGCACGCACGTGTATCAGCAGAATGCCTAATTGCATCAAATGGCCCAGAAACTGTTGAGGGAATCAGCGTCAATCTAATCCGCCAGTGGGCGGAGCTGGCGACAGGGCTGCCTTTCTGCACAATTGATTTGTCCAGCGATTTCCCGATAAGAATAACAAGGATTTCTCCTCGCCAAGGACATGAGTTGTACCAGGAAATTGAAGGCATTTATCCTCCGCCCAGCCAGGCTCCCCTTCTATAAATAGATTTCTCACGAAATCCAAACTATTGCCTCAAACTCATTGCAAGTTATGAAAAGCTTAAAAATAGATTCTTACGGACCTCGGCAGGACGAGGCGTTTCCCGGCGGAAGCTTAGACTGGGAATTGGGGTGATTCGATGCACCTGTCCCAGCGTCTTCCGGTCTGCCGTGACCTTCGCCAGGGACGCTTGACTTCCGCTTCCGTTTGGAAGCCATCCTTCCGCCCCTTTTGCAGCCGACAGCCGACAGCCTTTGACCTTGTCCGGAACAGTGGCCTGCCAAGTGGCTGGGCCGCCTTCGTCCTGACAGTTAGTCAGTGTCAGAGCCTTTGATTTCCCAGCATCCTGCATCCTCTGTCCTGCGTCCTGGGCCGGAGGATACTTTTTGATTTATGCGGCCTTTGCATATGTCGCTGGCGCATGGAGGACACCGTCACGTCGCAACCTCTGCCAAGATATACTCGCTGGCTGGGATGTGTCGTGGGGGCAACAAGGCAAAAGGACGAAAAGGATATAGGCAGATAGGCCAGACAGGAGCAGACATTTCGGGGGCTCTAGCTGTGGCGGTGGCTGACGCTATAAGCGCTTATTTATGGCCTCCATCCACCACTCAGTTTCAGTTTCAGTTTCAGTTACAGTTTCCGTCTCGGCGTTTCGCTGGCAAATTCGGGAGGTCCTGGAACTGGTCCTGGCTGGCGGGAGCAGCTGGGGATTCCTATTATGAAAATGTGCGTGCGCCTCGTAAACAACAAAACTATTATAATAAACAAACTTCCAACTGGTGCACTGAGCGAAAAACTGAGGGTGTTTCAGAACAACTCTCTCAATTAAAATCGAATAAAAAGCCAGTCCTTAAGGCTTATCCTTTCGGGGGAATATTAAATTTTCCCATCTTCCTATTATCCTGCAAGTGAAAGCCAAACATTTTGTTGCCATGCAGTTGTTTTCTCAAGAAGGAAAGGAAACTTCGCGTCACTTTCGTGGTGGAGAGACTTGCGGCGCGGCAGTGATGTTTGCTTTTTATGGTCCCGTCAACAAGGACACCGCCTCCCGGCAGCTGACACGGCCAACTGACGTCACAAACAGCAAATCACAGCCCAGCCAGACGCAGCTAGTGGGCCAAGTTAAAATCGTAAAATTAATTGATGAGACCATTAGGACGACGGGTGGCGGTAACTCAGTGGCTCGAAAAAAAGGCATTAAAAATGGAAAGCAAAAAAGTAGGGGATTGGGGGAATGGGGGAAAGGGTATCCCAGGAAGGACTACTGCAGATGATGAAGAGTGATGGGCCCGAGAGGACGAAGGACACGATGGCACCCAATTGCAGCTGAGACTCTTTGTCAGCCTGATAGATGACATGTTATTGAGTGACGTTGAGCTGCTTGCCGGATGTAGGATGTAGGATGTAGGATGTAAGGATGCAATGACAAGTGCATTGAACAGAGAGAGGGGAGGGGAGGGGGACAGGGCTATTATTATCCTGGAAATGAGTCAACACAAGTCAGATGTCTGCTAGTTTGACGGATAAAGTTCCTGCACCATCCACCTCCAATAAAGTTAAGCTTTGCCCTCCAATAACAAGCACTTGACAACCCCAAGCTCCAAGTCTGGTCACAAAGAGTGTCCTGCCAGGACCCTGTTGCACTCCCCAGACATCTGTTTGTCCTCCCTAATATCCCACCCAAATCCTTCGACTGTTTACTCCTCTGAGTGCCGGGAATGCACAAAATGCAAACAATTGAAGAACTCAAAGACAACAAAATGGATGACAGGATATGCCCGGAAAGGAGGGGGATAGGAGTATTGGAAAAGGAAAAGGATCAGGGAAGTGATGGCGACGGATACACGTCACACCCCAAAGTGAAATAATGAATGTTTAGCCAAAACGGTGACGACAAACAAGAAAAATGAGAGTCAGTGTTATGGGAAATCTTCCCGAAATCCTTTTCCATATCCTGCTAAAGGGTATCATGGGGGTATATAAGTACTTTGAAGAATAAAGTAACTGATTAGGTTTAAAAAAAACTATTTTTCATGACTAAGAAACAGTCTCTAGCCATTTAGCTTTCATTTTTTAAGAATTACGGGGTATCTCATGCCATCCTCTCCCATTACTTGCACTTTCACATTTTTTTCCACTCTTTTCCGGCAAAAAAAAAAAAAGTAAAAATAAATGAAACAAAAACCCAGAGCCAAATTATTTGTTGGACTCGTGCTGTTTTGTTGCCTGGCTTTTTACATTTTTTTTTGGTGGCTTTCCCTGCTGCTGGCCATGTGGAAAAGTTATGAGGCGCCGCGAGACCCAACACACACTCTCGCACACATGCACACGCCGGCGAAGGAAAAAGGACTCAGGCCTCAAGGATTTGACGCTCTGTTGCCTACAAAAAAAAATATTGGGAGAAGGGGAAGAAAAATGAGCAGGCATCCTCCTGGCCTTAAATCCCATTTTTCCTACAATTTCCCAATAAATTTGTGTTTATCCACAAACCGAAATCTTTTACTAAATCAGTGATTGAAATGAATCTGAATCTGAATCTGAGGAGCTGGTGTTTATTTTTGGTCCATAAACTGGCAACTGAATGGGTTGAATATGGCCGAATGGGCTGGAGGCCAAGTGATGGTGTCCTGCCGGGTCGAATTGTGGCCAAATCGAAAGCCATTAACCAAAAACCAAAAGCAAATTTAGGCATTGTTGAGCTCAATGTGGTTGGAAAGGATAATTTGTGGAAGGATGTCAACGAGTGTTATAATTCTTTCTTTTGACAACAAAATATGACAAATTTTAAGGCCTTTCTGGCGGAATAAAACATGAAATTCTATTTTAAGGACTATCCTAAAGGGCATCTGTCAGTCGTATCTGACGATCCTTTCCCTGTAACTACAATTATTGGTATTTGATGGGTTTTGGTGGCCATTCTATGACATGGTTCCCTCTTGCCTGATTTCTGTGGCTGGTCACTGGGCGTAATTAAAGCCACGCCCTGCTTATGGGCCTCAATTTATGCTGATGCTGCACGCACCGAGCCAGAGAACTCATTAGTGTATGTAGCTGGGTGTTGCCACATTAATAAGCCCTTCACGCACTCCCAAGGCCAAGAGGAGCATATATGCGAAGGTAATTAAAAACTGCCAGCCAGGCACTTGCACTTGATTTCAATTTGATTTTATTCCGAGTGGACCAGCAAGGACTGTGGCGACCGGAAGCGCTAAATAGCTTTAAATAGTGCCAGATCCTGGCCAGCCATTCCCCGAAAATAAATAGTATTCATATTCAAAGAAAAAAACACTCATAAATGCTCTTTAAATATTTACACAATTTCGTGTTTCGGATTACGCTCTCGAGCTACAATAGCTGCCAGATACAGATACATCTGACTCGACCACTCGCCGACCTCCGACCTCCGACCTGCGACCTCCTGGCATATTCAATTTCAATTCCCATTTACATTTTCCATTTAAAATCATAAAATCCTAGCTGGAATTGTGCATTAAAGCCCAGCGGTGCGGGCCATCTCTCACCTGGACCGGGCCAAAAATTGGTATCTAGGTCAGGCCGAAAAGCTTTATGCGGCGGCTGCTTGTTGCACGGATTCTGCCCTTTTTCCTGATCCCTGGGCTTCTGGTTTTCTGTTGCAATAAATTGTTCGAAATTACCCCCTAACCAGGGGCCCCAAAACTATGCGATTTTTATGAACTTTTATTCAAGACTGGGTGGGGCTTGAAAGGGCGGAGGTGGAATTATGTTTAAAATTTTGGGTTAAGGGGAAGATTAAAGGAGTTATGGAGGCTATTCGCTATTACTATTTAATAATTATTAACTTTATAAACAAAGTTCTGGTGACAATTACGAGTATGTATTGTGGATATCGAGATGATGTGCTGAGGAGTGAAGCTTTGCAGATGCAATGGCCGAATTATTTATTTGTTTCTATTTTAAAATCGTGTCGGTTGACTCGCCACAAAGTCTTAGTTTTCTATTTAATATTATTTCTTAGCTATAAAGTAGTTCTCTAAGAAATCTATTCCAGCTAGATGATCTGAAAGCTATTTGAAATAATAGAACTATCATCTTAGATTCTTGTAATTTTTATAATTACTCAATTAAAGGGTGTTTTTTTTATAAAAATAGAACTTCAAGCTGTCAAGTGATTCATTCTCAGTTGGGTTTGGCAACTCATCATGAATAGGCTCAAGCCTGAACAACGCTTGCAAGTAGTGCAATTTTATTTAGAAAAAAATGGTTCTATGTGGAATACATATCGCGCACTACGTCCTACGTCCATCGTCGACACAATCGTCCTTCAGAGCAGTTAGTTCGATTAACCATGGAACGACTTCGCACCACGTTTTCTCATATTGATATCTTGCATCCCTAGAGACTACTTAAGAGGCTACTGCTACTGCTGAGCGTAGCATTGTG
Source organism: Drosophila monieri (assembly GCA_035047585.1). NCBI lineage: Eukaryota > Metazoa > Arthropoda > Insecta > Diptera > Drosophilidae > Drosophila > Drosophila monieri. Next base: position 2,193,740 of record JAWNPJ010000061.1, on the reverse strand, counting down.
GAAGAACCAAATGAGTCCACCCACCAATTTGAGCCCATGAATTGAATCTATGTCCATCCACTTTATGGAAGATTTGATTTCCAGGAGCTGTACTTTCCACAAGACGGCACAACATGTCACACAGCTCGTGCCACAATCGATTTATTGAAAGACACGTTTGGTGACCGCCTAATTTCACGATTTGAACCTCTGAATTGGCCTCCAAGATCTTGTGGCTTAACACCGCTACACTACTTTCTGTGGGGCTATGTAAGGTCATTGGTCTATTCGGATAAGCCACCAACGCTTGACGTCCAGATTGGACTACATCCGAGCCAGCCGTGGCGGTCATATGCCAGAAGTCACATTTAAAATGTAATTCCACAAGATTATCTTTCGAATAAAAAATACTTTATATCAATCGAATAATCCATCTTTGTTTAATTAATATTTTAAAGTTTTATACCTCTAAAAAAACACCCTTTATTTGATAAATATTAATACCTAGAACTATACCCTAGTCTTGCTCTAATTTTATTTTTTATCCCAACTGGGAGTTCCGTCTAGATTCTATAAGCGACCCTGAATGGAACCTAGTGGAGTGGGGTCAGTGGAAATCAATGCATTTCAGCTGATGACGTTAATCACTTTGAAATGCGGTCAGTGGCAGGGTATTATCATCCGACTGCCCCAATGGCCGATTGGGTGGGGAGGGGGTGGAGGGGGCGTGGCTAATTGCGACAGTGGGGCATAAATCTGCCACGAATCTGACAGAAATTGTCTTTTTCTCTTGTTTTTAGGAGGCGTGGAAGAGAGTGGAAAGCGGATAATGTTGGCAGTGGAAACTAAATGAAAAGCAGGAAAAGCAGGCCACGCCTTCTTTTTTTCAGTACTTCCGCCCCAGCGCCCCCCAAGAGCATACAGTTTCAAAATGGAAAAGAAAAGGGAAAAGTGCAGTCGAGCTGAAGGGAAAGGCCAAAGTCAAAGCCAGAGCCAAAGTCAAACAGAAAAGGCTAAGAACTAAACAAATAAAAATGTCATAAAGCTAAAAAAAGGGGCGTGGCAGGAGCAGGAGGTGCACAGCCTGCAGATGCTGTCATGCAAACAGAAATGATGTCAACACAAAAAAGTGTCTGCAGAAATCTGCATAAAAAATGTCAAAAAATTACTCATCCCAAGGCTACAAAAACAAAAAAAGCGACATGAATAGATGCTAAAATAATTACTGTTTTAAATATTTCGCTTAAAACAAACATCAACTGCTGCTAATTACATTTTTAGTGCCGCAGGTTGACTAATTAGCCTTAATTATCTGAAAATACATAGCCAAGGGGCTCACTCGCACGAGAGTTGATTAAAAACAGAGCAAAGTTTTGCAATTATAAAGCTTTTATTTGTTAAAAAAAAATAGAATAGCAATTAAAAAACTATTTACACGCAGGGGAAAAATAAATACAAAAAACGTTAAAGTTTCAAATAAAAATTAGCACAGTTTGGCAGGCCAGACATGCTGGCAGGCTGCCAGGCACAGTTTGAGAGCCACTGTGGGCTCATGGCCTCCTTGCCAGGATGAGGGGTAACTGAGCAAATAAAAGACATCAGCATCCTGAAAGCAGAGTCCTTTAAAAAAGCGCAGGTATATTTAAATAAACAGAAAAAAAGGATAAAGTATAGGAGAAAGGATATCTAGGGGTCCTTCCAAAAGTTTTCACCATACACTGGCACATCCATCTTCGAGGAGGACTGCACGGCGGCATAGTCCTCGATGGAGAACTCATTCACATAAATGGCGCCCAGATGGGTGTCCGCCTTGGAGTCCTGGCGCCGTTGGCTCTTTATCCCAATGTCCTGGACTCGCACCGGCCCGTCGAACTTGGCCAGGTAGTAGCGCACCTGCCAGCCGCCGCCCACGGCCCTGGGACTCTGGGGCAGTTGCAAGTGTTGCTTCCGCGGCAGTCGGTCCTCCAGGGGACAGAGGCAGCAGCGTCGCGCAGACACCATCGGACCGCCGGAATAGTCGCCGCAGAACACGTCCAGGAACTGGTCGTCCTGGCTGTTACCCTGCAGCGGAGTCACCCGCGCCACCACATCCACGTCCGCCGCCCCGCCCTGGTTCTGGAAGGCGTAGGCCAGAAGCAGCACGCCCCGGACGAGCTGAAAGTCCGTGACGAAGAGCCGGAAGGCCCGCTCATAGTTGATCACGGTGAGGCAGCTGCCGCCGGAGAAGGCCGTCGCGAAGTTGTGCACCGCGTTCCGGTCCAGCGGCACCGACGGCTGCAGCGACTGCCGGTTGAGGTTGAAGAAGGCGCTGCTCCGGGTCGCCTGGACGCCGCGCTCGAAGGTGGCCTTGCCGGAGCCCACACAGAAGTCCGTGTAGAAGGGCAGCGACCTGTACGAGTGGGTGGCCAGTGTGGGCCAGATCCTCGCCCACCACGCCTCGTTCCTCGCGAGGAAGGCGTCGTTCACCTGGTCGTCGCCCTGGGCCGACTTGATGTTGTAGCCGAAGCGGTTCAGGGTCTCGAAGGACCAGGCCGGCGCAAAGATTCCCGCCGAGAAGCCGCTCTCGGCGATGAGTCTCATGCTCTCCAGGCTCTGGAATCCGCCCTTACGACTCCGCCCGAACACGTCCAGACCCATGAAGATGCGCTTCAGCGACGCCTTCTCCCGCTCCGCCTGCTGGGCACTCCGTCGCAGGTGGCCCTCGTCCCAGGCGTAGTTGATCAGCGTGGCATGGCTGCGCCGGAAGAACTCCGCGTTCCGGGCGTTCAGTTCGTTCTGCCACAGCAGTTTTCCGTCCTCCAAGACACTGTCGTACCAAAAGACACGTCCGTGCGGTACTCGGGCCTCCGTGGCGTCGGTCAGTTGCCGCAGAAAGTAGCTGGGATGGCAAAGAAAGAGGATCAGGACAATAGACAAAAGGGTCACCAACAACCCACGATACCCACTACAGATTCTCCACGTTGGTCGCCGGGACGTTTACCTCCACGTTCACCAGCCAGCCCTCGAAGCCAAAGTGCAGGCACAAGCGCGTCAGAGCCTCCACCGTACGGTCCGTGGAGGTGCGGGTGGCCAGGACCTCGTCCATCCGACCGGCGGCCTCCACAATGAACGTGCCCAGCACCGGAACGCCGTGGCGGTGGGCGGCGTTTAGCCAGCCGCAGGGCGGAATGGTCACGTACTCGTGGCTGAAGTAGCAGAAGTAGTCCACGGCCGCCCAGTGCAGGAACCGATAGTCGTCGAACTTCTCGGAGCTGTGGAAGTGTCTGTGGGAATTCGTATAATTAGTTTTAAGATTCTCCCAGTGTCCCTTAACTTGCCGATCCTCCAGGTAGTTGCCCATCATGTCGTGACAGACGAGCAGCTCCCTGCGGTTCTCCTCGGTGGCCCTTCGGCGGTGGCTGCCCACAAAGTCCACCTGGCGATCGAGGTAGACGGCCTCGGAGCGGACTGATGTGTCCAGGGGCTGGACGAAGTGCCGCCAGTCGATGTCCCGACTACGCACCTGGAACTCCCACAGCTGGCGGTTGTCCTTGATGGGCTCCGCTTCCAGTTGGGCTGCGAGTGAGGGAGTAATGTAGAATCGCCGTAGGCCATGCATTTTTTTAGTTTTGTTTCTGGAGTTTTTTTGAGCGGAGACGGATGTGGATGTGGATGCGGATGCGGACTGGTCGCGCGTGCAGTTCGCAATGAGCAGCGCGGAGGAAGTGCGGAAAACTTATCATAGCGGCAGCTAATCGGGCCCCAGAGGCCAGGCCTTGCAATCAAAATGCATTCAAACAATGAATAGTTTTGCTTTGCAAATAATTTTAAAAAAAAAGACAAAGAATCAGGCCAATGACAGAAGTAGTAGGCCTAGAAGCCCTTGCCATTCCTTCATTTTCTGACGGAAGTTGCGATGACCTACCCCTTTTCTCGCAGTGTAGCCAAAACATCAAGTGCACTCAATTGTCACTCGTATCTGCAACCAGACTTCAGCCTTTCCGCTCCTTTTTCCGCTCAACTAAGCGGAATGCTGGCAGAAGCGATTAAGGGCTGACGGGACCAGGACATCCCTACCTCCCTACCTCCCTCCCTCCCACCAATGAAACAATCTTCTTTTTTTTTTGGCACTTTTATTAGGATGGATAGTTCCTGGTGTTCATTTCGACACCAGCGATGCCGTCAAATGCGGCCGCAATACTCGATTTTACCTTAACTTGCACCTGGTCTCATACAAGATCTCGTATGTGCGGCGTCTTCGAGAGAGGTGTGGTGTGGCTTGGCGTGGGGAATGAGCCTCCATCTTCTCTGTGACTCGCGATGGAGACCATTCCATGTTGATCCGTTTATTTGTTCCAGTAGTTTTCGACCGTGTAACCGTTTTCTAAAATGTTTTCAAAGGATTACCTTTTCACTTTCACTTCAAACTTTGGTCACTTACAGCTTCTCAATAAGGTGGTGTGGAGTAGGATGGGGTAGGGTGCTGGGTGCTCCGCTGTGTGCTATGTTTTGCGATTTCTAGTATTTTCGATCATCCTTCTTTTTCAATTGTGTTTCTTTTTCTTTTTTTTTTCTGTAGTATTTTTTTGTTAGTTTTTTTTTAAAAGTATTGTACGACCAGTTGGGTTTGTCGTCTGTTTGGGAATGAAGTTCCTGGCCGGGGCTCGGCCTTAGGTGGGCCGGCAGTCTGAAGTTTCCAAGTTCACAGCCTACTTGCCGAGGCCTTCTCACCACCCGCAGCCTACTTGGCTGGGATCTGGTCGAGCAACCACCTCCATGAACCGAAAGTTAATCAAACTGACCTCCTGCCACTGCAACTGCAACCGTCTAATTCCCGCTTAAATAATGACTGGGCCCTTAATTTTCATTACCCATCCGGGCGGTTGGTCCTCGAAGCCTTCTCAAGGCCACCCCCCAGGAAAATGGGGAAACAAATGTTTCAGTTTATCAGAGTAGTGGCAGTGGCAGTCGCAACTTGTTCACCAATTGCAGAACGTGCTCCCAACACTGTGGCGGTTCTGCAGGAAAGCCATTTGTGGGCCTCGGCTTTTGGGACTCAAAGGGGTGGAGGAGTGTTTAAGGATAACCCCAAACTGTGGACATTCAGTTAGCTGTTGCAGTTTCCCATTGCCACTGCAGCTTGTAGTCCTGCAGCGGCAATAGAAACTGGGCACACGTTTCCTGTTGCGGCTTCTGTGTTGCACAACAAAAAGCCATTAAGAGTCCTGCCGCGAATCAAGGACCAAACAAATAATACCAAAAACAAACTCATTTGTTTAAAATATTAATTTGTAATGAAAGTCAAACACTTTCTTCCATTTATTCAGAACCTCACTTCTGAACTATTTTTCAAGTGTTTTTTGGGCAGAAAAGTTTTTGCAACTTTTTAGGCAGACAGTTGTGGGTGTTTTTGTGGGCAGACTGCACAGGGGGCGTGGCCCATGCAGTTTCCAACTGGGCGTGGCTTTAATCTATCACGCCTGCCAGCATCTAGGATATAGGTTCCGGCCAGGAACCGGGCCGTGCATACGAATGAGCCAAGTTCTGCGGTTAGGCATTGTCAGTCTTCAGCCTTCAGAGGCAGCGCCATTATCCTCCCACATGGGGGTGGACCTTGGTAGCCTTTAAATGCTTTTTGATGGACACTTTTCGGTTTTCACAGTTGAACCAAATAGGCATCGGATCCTTATCAGAGGGACGGGAGTACAAAAGGGGGTGTTATGGAGGGGAAATTGGATTTTATTTTGTTGAAATTTTGAAGGAGGGTAGGGTGGAGGATTAAAGACAATATTATGTCAAAGTTTTAACCAAAAAATAGGCTTTTAAGCTTCAATTTTTAAGTCAGAATAGAGATCAAAGCCAGTAATGAATCATTAATAATAAAAACTTAAAATATAAATTTATAAAGTTAATTTTCTTTTAAAAATAAAGACTTATTAATAGAATAATAAATAAACAAACCCTTATCGTGACTTAACGGCAATTGTGACTGATAAGAAGCGGTTAGAGCGAGACAATGAGAGAGCATGACTAACATTGGATATGATTTTAAAAAAGAAAAAAGAAGAAAACACTCACGGCATCTACAGGTGCTGGTGTCACTACACCTCTCGAGCTCCACCAACCCACAGGCTTTCTCTTTTTCCCCCTTTGGGCTTATCTCCGCAGCCGGCTTTTCTTCTTCTTCCAGGTGCTCTCCTTCAATTTTTCGTTTCTTTGCCGGAGTTTCTGCCTCTTCAGCCTTGTCTTTGGTATTTTTCGCCAGCTCCTCGTTATCATGTTCTGTCGGCACCTTCTCCATATTGCACTTGCCTTAATTTTACTTACTTAAGCCAACGAAAATTTAAAACAAACTTAATTCAATGCGCCGGAAGAGCTAATGTTTACACTCCAAAACAAGTTATCGATAAGTGTTGGTAAGCTTGCGGCCAACACTAAAACACTTGCTCGCAGTGTTGATAAATGAATAAAAGCGCGCCAAAAGCTTAAACTTTAAATTTGAAATGAATAAACCATTACTAATTGATTGTTTTTTCTACATTTTCAGCTCGTGGTCCTTAGTTTTTGGAAGTCAAGGCTTGGCCACGAATGCGGAATGCGGCCAAGCCATAAATTGTAATTAAACAAGGCCAACCAGAGACAGCGAAGTGAACTTTTTTGGCCAACGAGCCAAAAACACAACGATTTCTTTTATTTATTGGTAGCGCAGAGTTTTTTGTTCTTCATTGAAACAACAAAATGCCAGCAGGACGAGTGGCTGGCAAAGCCGGCTACTCAAATCACTACTACAATGGTAAAAATAATGGTGGAATAAAAGGTGCCACAGATTCCACATGAATGATGGCACAAAACGGAGCCTGTGGCATCCTTGCAAGCTCAATTCCTTACTTAAAATTTGTTCTAATATCCTTTGCTTGAAGGTCGCTCCTATGTGGGCATCAACGAGGAGATCATGTGGGTGAGTATTGGGATGGGCGTGACCATCGCCCTCCTGATCACGATCGCCCTGTGCTACATAGCCCGGGAGAAGTGCCAGAAACGGCAGAGGGAGTACTACGTGACGGCATAGTTGTTGTATGCGGCCTGCCACACGACGGGGGAGGAGGCAGGGGCATGGGCAGGAGCAACGGAGGTCCAGGAGGTGCAGGATAATCTGCTGGACCAGTTAAAGGCAGAGCCCACAGAATCGCACTGCAGCCTGGACATGGAATGGAAATCTGGAGAAGGAGAGGGAGGAGTAGAAGGATCCGAATCACCAGCGAAAGGAGCAGCAGAAGGGGCGGGATTAGAGGCCGGAGAAGAGGGTCCGTGCGAGGAAGGAGGCGAAGGACAAGTCACAGTCATGCAGTGGACTGTGGTTGACATTTGCGGTGCCCGCAGCTGGGGCTGACATTTTTCAACTTCTACCACATGAACCACCCAGAAACCACCCACTCTACGAAACAAAGAGCCAATGGAAACCCACAAAACTATTTCGCTGCTCAAAGCATTTCAAAGCGAATCAGTAGAATTTTTTTTATTTTTTTTTTTCGTGTAAGCACATTTAATATATAATATAGAATGTTACTTTAAACAACCAACATGTTATGGAATTTGCCAAAATATATGAATATACAATATTAATACCACAAACACAGAGTTTTATTTCTTAGTGAGGGGTGGATAAAATATTCACATTTTAAGATAAAAAGCTAAATCAAAATTTATGGAAATAAGGACGAGGACGCATGGGGATAAGACGCGTTTTGGCGCCTGAAGATAAAGTAATCAAAAGCTCCAAAATATACTTATTTCATGGATTTAAAAAAGGGTCCTTTCAGAAACATATAACATTACAATTGAATCTATAAATTCAAGTAAAAGATTGTGATGAGAATGAATAGTTGGGGAATAGTTCTCTATGTTTTTTAAGGTATTCCCCTATAGTATCTGATGACTATTCAAAAGGTCATATCATTCTATGAGGGAAGAAAACCCCTAACATAACATAAAAACTATTTCAAACGAAATCAAAACAGCCAACAATTAAAAGTTTAATCGCGAAAATAAAGGTTCTTGAGTTTAAAATATATGAAATAACAATAATACATGTGTAAAGAAGGTGAATACCATCAATAAAAGGGTAATCAAATTTTTTACACATTTAATTTCAAATAAAACCGTATATGTTTTCCATCTCTTTTTTTTCTCTATCTGGCAGCTCTGATTGGCAGCACTAATTGGCATTCCTTTAGGAGGAATATGACAAAATACATGAAATATATTAGTCCCATTACCAAAAAATAAAGACTTATAATTTATTCGCTGAATGTACTTATAAATTATGAAATAAATAGGTTAGAAATATTCTTAATTTAAAATGTGAGTCATTTGTCAACACTGATGGGCATCACTTATTGGCACATTTGAAACAGCTGTTTTCGTGTGACTGTCAAATCGTAAAGAAGAAGAGAGCGCGCACGTTTTATTTTATTTACAAAATTCCTTTGCCTTATTTTTAAACCAAATGTACCAAAATGGTGGATAATATAACATTAAACATAAACACAAAGCCTGCTGCCAAGAAAAAACAGCAGGTAAGTTGGTCGAGTACCTAGGAAATGATAGATTTCATACAAAGTTTTGTTTTATTTTAGAATGGGCCTGCGATCCAAAAACGTGCTGCGGCTTCGGACGTATTCGACTTTCAGTTCAACGTGGACAAGCCCAAAGTCAAGGCGATTGTTTTGAGACGAAAGGTCACCAAGCCCGCCGCCACTTCTCCCTCAGTTCGGGCACCTGTCACTCCTGCGCCAGCTCCTGCCGCTGTTCCAACTTTTAGCGCCAAAACATCCGCTGGAGCTTCCACCTCCGGGGATGATTTCATGCTGAATGTGACCAACAAGCCGGTGGCAAAGTCGGTGGCTGCCAAGCCCAAGCCCAAGGTCACCAGGGCCGAGAGATTGGGACGCAAACAGAAGAATCAGAGCCGAGTGGTGACCAAGCTCAGTGACGAGCAGCTCTCCAAGGCGTTGAAGAACCACCGGAGGGCTGTGAACCCCAATCAGATGCCTCGAGCTGGAGACATTTTCAAGCAACAGATGGAGGAGGAGAGGCGACGTGAGAAGGGAGACCCGGAGAAGACAGAGAAGGATGCCGACGAGGCCAAGGAAACCAAACAAAAACCCATTAAAGAACCTTCCAACGACGAAGAATCCCATTCAGAAGCCGAGGAGCAAGCTCCCAAGCCCACGGCCCCCAAGCAGGACAATAAGAAGTCCGAAATCAACCGTTTCAAAACCAAGAAGATCGGTCTGTTCGACCAAAGCGATGTGGAGGCCCTGAAGCAACTGGGCCAGCGCGCCGTGAAGCCCGTCAAGGAGACCATTTTCACGGGCGCCAAGATCGGCTCTCTGGGCCTGCACGCCCACGCTGTGAAGAATCTGGAGGACCTGCTAAGCATCCGCGAACTGACGACAGTCCAGCAGAAGGCCATTCCGCCCATACTCGAACGCAAGGACGTCCTGGTGCGCTCCCAGACGGGCTCCGGCAAGACTCTGGCGTATGCCCTCCCGCTGGTGGAGATCCTACAGAAGCAGCAGCCCCGCATCCAGCGAAAGGACGGCGTCCTGGCCCTGGTCATTGTCCCCACCCGCGAGCTGGTGATGCAGACCTACGAGCTGCTCCAGAAGCTGGTGAAGCCCTACACCTGGATCGTCCCGGGCTCGCTGCTCGGCGGCGAGAGCCGGAAGAGCGAAAAAGCCAGGCTGCGCAAGGGCATCAACATACTGGTGGGCACTCCGGGCCGCCTGGTGGACCACCTGCTGCACACGGCCTCCTTCAAGCTCACCCGACTGCAGTTCCTGGTCCTGGACGAGGCCGACCGGCTGCTGGAGCTCGGCTACGAGCGGGATGTGAAGCAACTGGTGGAAGCCATCGACAAGCAGCGGAGCGAGGCGGATCAGAAGGAGCTGCCGCAGCTTCAGAGGCTGCTGCTGAGCGCCACTCTGACCTCGCAGGTCCAGCAGCTGGCCGGGCTGACCCTGAAGGATCCCCTTTACATCGACAACAGCGACGAGGCGGCCAGCCTGGCCCTGAAGTCCAAGGACGGCTACCAAAAGGAGAGCATCGAGGCGCAACTGGGCGTGGAGGAGGACGGCCTGGGCGAGTACCAGGAGGATGTGACGGGCGTGCTCAGCATTCCCGAGAATCTGCAGCTCAGCTATGTGGTGGTGCCGCCCAAGCTGCGAATCGTGGCTCTCTCCTCGCTCCTGGCCAAGGAGGTGGAGGCCAACCCCAAGCAGTTCAAGGCCATTGTCTTCATGAGCACCACGGAGATGGTCAACTTCCACCATGACATACTCAACGAAGCCCTGACCCGCAGAGTCCTGGACGAGGAAGACGAGAAGGACGACGAGGAGGAGGACGACGGAGAGGAGCCTCTTCTGCCTGGCCTGCGTTTCTTCAAGTGAGTTCTCAGAGGCATTCATCTAGAATCGAGTTAGTATCCTTCTCTTGCAGACTCCACGGCTCCATGACCCAGACCGAGCGCCAGGGCGTGTTCCGGGGATTCCGCGACTGTCCTAGCTGCGTCCTCCTGGCCACAGACGTGGTGGGCCGTGGCATCGACGTGCCGGACGTGAAGCTGGTGGTGCAGTACACGCCGCCCCAGACCACCGCCGACTTCGTCCACCGAGTGGGCCGCACTGCCCGGGCGGGCCGAAAGGGCAGGGCCGTGCTCTTCCTGGCGCCCAGCGAGTCACAGTTCGTGCGGCATCTGGAGAAGAAACGGATCCGGATCCAGCAGGGCGACATGTACGCCTACCTGCAGGCCCTGCTGCCCAAGGACGTGGAGGCGAAGACCGTCCAGGAGGCGGCCTCGAATCTGCAGCACAAGTTCCAGTCGCTCCTCGAGGACGATCGCGAGCTGCACGACAAGTCCTGCAAGGGTGAGTACGGGATGAGTGGCTTTGCTAGGCTCTGCGCCAGTTCCCATGGCACTTACTTTTCCAATTGCCCCCAACTGCGGGCCCCCGCAAACTAGCAATTTAATCCTTTCACCAAAAGGACATTAACTTTGTAATTACAATTTTTTCCCCTTTTTTTCCACCCGGCGGCGATAAGGGCCAGAAACAAATAACAAAAAGCAGAAAACACACTGACAGACAGACACAAACACTCTGCTATTTTTCCAATTATAAGTTGGAAAGCTCGCGCCACGCCCCCATCCTTTTGACCGCCTCCACGGCCACCCTTGCGGCCGGCAGCGACCGGCAGGGCAGCGCGCGTTAAAAACACAAAAATTATTTCATATTTGAAGTTAATTTCGATTGCGTGTCAAATGAATCCTCGGCAGGCCCCGCAGGATCTGCCAGGGTCCTCGTGCTATGGTTATCCTGGCCAGGGACTTGTTCAGCGCCCGCCCTGATCCTTTTTCCTTTACTATTTTGTATGTTTTTCAAAGCTTCCCTGAGATGAGTACGCTACCCCTGGAAAAGGGATGGAAAAAGAGTAGATTGGTCAAAGGATTTTTAAGGACAATAAAGGATGGGAGCTATATATTATATATTTGTAGAGAGGAACTATATCCCAAATAAAGTGTAGATTATTTTCAAGACACTATTGAGGTGGACTTACAGGATATCTTTGCCTTCCTTACGCTGGACGCATTCCCAGGACTCTTTCTTGCCCCTTTCTTCCCTTTTTTTTTTGGATTCTCCACCCAATCAATGGTAATGTCCTGTTGAAAGTGTAATTGCAGCCTTGGAAAAGCCGCAAACGACGGAAAAAAGTTAATTAGATGTTACCAAGGGGAGTTCTCCGAAGGATTCAGGAGGGGCGGGGGGGTCAGCCAACAGACAATGTTTTCCGCCTTTTTTTCAGGCATTTTTGGTCCTGTCTGAGTGGGCGATGGAAGCTCAAGATGATTCCAATCGAAAAGAGGCTCCAAAATGAATCATAAATGGGGAAAAGCGCCCGAAAAGTGAAACAAACAGAGGGGGGAGGGAGGCAGACCATCCGAACGCCCGCCCGCCCGGTCGCAACAGGAAGCGGAAACGGAGAGGAATATTCAAAACAATGGGGGAAAAAAGAGAAATAAATGCGACCAAGGAGCATAAAGGAAATAAATGGGGAATGGAAAATGGAAACGGAGTCGTAGTCGTAGTCGGAGGCGGAGTCGGAGGCGGAGTCGGTCAAAATGGCAACTCAAATTGCACTTAAGCGCCGAGTCAAGCGTCAAGCCGGAAGCCGAGACTCCGGAGACGGTGACGGGAGACTGAAGGAGAGACAGAGAAGGCGAGTGGGTGGAGCTGACGAAGGTGGGAGGATGCAGTTGCTCTGCTGCGTCCAATCAAAAAGCCATTAAAAAGTATTACGCTTGAACAAAACTGTACAAAGCAGCAGATAAAAGCCAGAGTTCGAGTTGGAGCTAGAAAGGACTTGAGACAGACAGAAAAGTAAAGGATAAAAAGGGGGGAATGTCCTGGGAACTTGTGCCGGAGCCAGTGCATCGGTAATTGAAACAATTTTCAAGTTGAAATTCACTTTTTGTCTGCCGGCTCGGGCAGTTCCCAGTAGTTTCTCCATTCGTGTGCTACAGTGCGTTTCAAAGCCGTAAGACAAAGGAAGAGGTCCCCAGAGAAGGCCCAGGCGCCATCCGTCTATCCTCTATCCTCTCTTATTAATGAGCCTGTTCCCAGCCATGATTTCTTGTCCAAAGCAGATGGTTCTCTGTCCAATCGTTAATCCTGTAAGCTGCATAGAATCACTTTGACTTGAGGCACTTTTCACATATTTAATGGCATATTTTGGACGGCTTAGGGCCATTGTTGGCCGGCAGTCCACCCCCGATTAGCCGGGCACAGTGGGTATCGAATGAGGAAACCCTTCGGACTAACCACAAGCCAGGGGGGGGGGGTGGTAAACCACAACCAAAATGAAACAGAAACTGAAACTGAGACAAAGGCTAAAACAATCACAACAATTTGCCACGCCTACACACGCCGCACAAGGACACGCGCCTGCCGCTTCCATGCCACCCACATCATAAGCCTCGCCCCCGGCGCTCGTAGAGACAATGGAGGGCGGCAGGGCAAGTGGCATAAAAAGCCATTTTGTGAGGCTTCTGCCAAAGGACTCCCCAGCCTTGGAATGACATTTATTTTATTCGCCACTTCCGGCTGGCAGACGTCTCTAAACATCCGCTCCCGTCATACTTTTGTTTGGCTAATGTCTGCCACTTGGCTGTAATCGCATTTGCGGCAATTAAGCCACAAGACCCAAAGGATACAGCTCCCCAGATCCCCAGGACCAGAGTTGACTTTGAGACTTTCCTCTCAGAAAAAAAAGGGAGACTCTGCCCGTTAATTGCCGGGGAAGGAGCGCCTTTGCATAGATCTCTGTCATGGCTTCTCTCGGGCCTGTCTGGGGCTCTTTGGCAGTCAATTAGGAGGTCCTGCCAAAGGAAGTGCCGCTAGTTTATCATGCCGAATGCATAAACTTGTGGAATGAAAAGGAAGTAGGTTTAGCCTGGAGACCCTTTCAAAGGACGATTGAAGATAAAATCGCTAAAGTCCTGCGGTTGAAGTGCCAAACCTGTTGGAGATACAATTCCAATGGCATCTGTCGGATGCTCAGATGCTCGGATATTCGGATACATTGCATTTTTCAACATGAACTTCACATCAAATTTACATACAGAGATCGCTCTCCGTCGCTGTGCCCCTGCCCCGGATGTTGTTTTCTATATTTTTTGTGTCTGCCGCCGGGTGGGAGATGCTTATCGGAGGGTGGGGTTACAATTGCGGTCTTTGTTGCCACGCCGAGTGGCAGGCACGTTGGTAATTTGATATCATTGTTGTATAATTTGGAATTGCCTGGCATAAGTGCTGCGTAATTAGCAAGGACATGCCCACAATACACACACACACACACTGGCAGTATCCTGGCACACACAAACAATAGACCGCAGAGACGTGGTTGTGAAATCCTTTGCTGACACTGCTCATTTGTCATTTTAACAAATTTATTTTGTAATGAATGCCGCACACAACACTCACATGCACTCGCAGCACTTAAGCCAAGACATCAATTAATTCTAAAAGCATTAGCATTAACATGTCCCCCCTCCCTCCCCTCTCTCTCTCTCTCAGCCTTTGTGTCCTGGATGAAGTTCTACTCGACGTTTCCCAAGGAGCTGAAGCCCATCTTCAACGTCCGCATCGCCCACATGGGCCACTTCGCCAAGAGCTTCGCCCTCAAGGAGGCGCCCACCAAGTTCGCCGCCAAGCACGCCGCCCCCAAGGCGGCCCCGCCCACCAACCGACTGACCTATACAGAGCGGTAAGTCCAAGGACCCGTTTCCTTTTACATTCCTCCACTAAAATGGATCTCTTCTTAGCGATCCCGAGAAGATCCAGGCCCAGAAGAAGGCGAAGCGGCGCATGTTCACGACGACAGTCAGCGGGGAGGTGCGCCAGTTGCAGCAACGGGAAGGACCTGCCGCCGAAGGCAGGAAGCCAGGAGGTGCAGGCCTACCAGGAGCCCCTGGCGGAGGCGGAGGAGGTCCTGTGGGCCGCAGCAGCTTCATGAAGAGCCTGAGCAAGTCGCGAGCCCTGAACATGTCCGAGTTCGATAGCGGCCTGCCGGCGGCGGGTCCTGCCAAGCGACGGAAGCAGGCGTAGGAGTTGGCTCAGACCGGCAAGGAGGAGTGGAGGAGCAGGGAATGCTGGGGACCAGGAATGCTCCCCGGATGGCAATGCTCCGGGCAGTTTGCGGCGTTTTATGCGCGCCATTTTGCCCGGCCAGGGCCAGTTGGCAGCTGCCAGCTCAAGCGTTTAATCGAAAAGAAAATTGCTCCGTCCGCAGGACGCATATATCCCTGTACATACATATATATATATATATATATTCAAATATATCCATCTCTATATGTATAAATGAATGTCGCCAAGGAGATGGCCGAGATGCGCTCATAAAAGTTTCATTTTTCTCAACTTTTAAGCCCGGACGTCCTGCGGGAAAAGTTGAGAAGCTGCCTGACAGCATATTTTAAGATCCTTTTTTTTTTTCCTTGATTTTTTGTATTTTTTGTTTGATTACCCGCCGTAATATGCTGATGCTTTTTTCCTTCTTTTCGTGGATAAATATTAGAAATCCATTTTCCGCTCTCTGCAGATTCATTCAGTTTTGAAAATGTCAAGGGTTCGGCGGGGTAGGGGAGGGATCACAGGGGGTCAGGGGGGCGGAGTGGGACGGCACGTGTCGCCCGATGGAGCCCCGATGCCTCGCTTTTTGCCTTTTAATTCAACTGAAGCGCATAATTTGTTGGACAAGGCATAAATAAATATCAAATATATATATAACCGATTTGTTTTCCATTTCGACGGCTGTCATGCTTCTATTTGGCCAAGGACACGTGGCCAGGACTCGGACCTATTCGGGGTATTATGGCCCTTAATTGCGGCCTCTCAAACGGGAATGAAGTGGCCCTAATTAGACGCCCAGCGATTGATTTTTAATTAGGCCACTCGACCACGCCCCCCGGTACGCCTGGCACGCCTGCTCCTTACTAGCTCGCTCCCCACGCCCCCCAGTTGTCCTGTCACTCAAAGTCAAAGGCAATCAGGCATGAACAGGAGCCGGATCGGAGGATAAGTCGATTCCTAATTACGTGCGAGTGTCAACATATGAAATAATATTTTGGTATAAATGCGTCCATTAAAAGGAAACCCCCCCACAAATAGTCCTTTTTGTGGGGTGGACACTGTCTGCAGTGCTTCCAGGAACCACTGACAGGCTATTTGATGTGTTAGTGGCCTCCTTATAAAGCCAACGAGCTGGGTAATTAAAAAACATTTTAGTTAGTCCTTACTAACTACCTTGTTAGTATTAAATACAAGTGTCTTTCAGTTTGAAAAATAAAAGTTATCGATTATTTTCAACTTCTCAGTAATATTTAGTACTTTTTTGGCATTTTTCTTAAGCTAGTTTTGGGCTTTTCAACTTTTAAATTATCTTTAAAATAATATTAAGCATTAAATTTAGACTTAAGAGAGAGAGAGATGATTAAAGAAAACATTTTAGGGAGGGATTTTTTTTAGTTAGCTATCTAACTAATCGATAATCGATAGTCAATCGATTTTGATAAATTTTCCAGTTATATAGAGTATTTTTAAGAGTTTTCTATAATTATTTCTAACTTAAAAACATAAAAAAACAGATGTCTAAAGATTGAGTTAACAATTGTTACTATAAATGTGTAATTGAATAAAGTAGTTCTTTTGTTAATTTAATAATTTATCGATTTCAAGGAATTTCCCTTTAATATCTAGTATATTTTGGTATAAAATCTATCTCAAAAACTTTAAAGTTTAAACTAGTCTGCTTTTTTAAATAATTTTAAATATTCTAAAATTGTTTTTATGTGTTAAATTTTTCGACGATTTTTGAGTTGCTTAAAGTCAATATATTATATTATAATTATATCTCATACTTATTTATCTCAAATAATATATTTACTCTTACTTGACAGAGTTTTTCATTAGAATTCAGTATTTTTTTGGGAATCCCCATCTAATAGTTCAAAGTGATTCATGTACTTTGATGTTTTGCCAATTAATTCATACATAAAACTATTTAAAAAGTTAAAAAAAAAATAATTCAAAAACAAACTAATTTTAATACATAGAACTCCCAGAATAAAACACAAAATCGCATTTAAATCCAATAGAAAATCATACGACAAGCAACATCTGCTCGAAATCCGCCACAAGCGAATTGTGATTGATTTAAGCTCTAGTCCTGCCCATGGAGCAATCTAATTGGATCAACTGCCGCCGCAAGGACCTGGGAGAAAGTGGCTCGTTACCCAGCCAGGACGGAGCAACCACCAAAGGGTTGGCCCGTGGAAAATTGCTAATGTGATTGCACTAATGGCTCGAATTATAGACGCATTAGGGTAAATTAAAATCCTCCACTCCATGGAACTGGGCGGCAGTGTCCTGGTTGTCCTGGCAGGACAACGTATCGACTTTTGGGGTTGTAATAAAGTTGTAGTGCCTCGTTGTGTGGCACTAACAATGCCATTGTTGGTCAGTCAGGTGCAAATGTTGCATGTTTTTTTTCTCTCACTTTCCCCCCGCCCAGCTTTCTTTTTTTTTTTTTTGTATTGAAATCAAAGGGTCCTCGTGGGGGTGGGGGGAAGGACTACGACCCAAAACAGCTGTCAGCATTTTTTCTGTCATCGACAAAAAAAGGAAAACCCGTTGACAATTGGGTGGAGCTTTCCAAGAGGGGCAGGTGGCAGGACGGCAGGACAACTGGATGGCAAGGGGCAAGTCCTGGTAAGTGACAATTATGTGTCCTAGTTGTCGGTTTGTTTCTCCAAAGTATTGGTTTCGTGCCCCTATTGGTTGGCACCGAGTGGTGGCCTTCTCAGTCCCTGCTCCTCCAAAGCATAAACGTGGGTGTCCTCTCCATATCCTGTGGGGCCTTATGACCACTCACCACCTCCTACCACCTGCCTTTTCTCGCTCCCATCTTACGCATCCTCCAGCCAGAGACTACTCCATTCCCATTTTTCGCCTTTCGTCGCCTCGCGTTAAAATCCAATTAATTTCAACGCTCAACCGGTGGGGTATTTAGTCCGGACCGGAGGATCATCTGTCAGAGAGTCGCACATCCCGGGCCTGACCTTCTAGTGGGGCGGCAACTGCAACTGCAACTACGGCCCAACATATAGAGAGAAATACGAACGCCTTAATTGTTTGCATTTGTGTTGCAATTTAGCCGAAATCACGCCTCTTGGCCAAATTGTCTTTAAATTGGCAGTTGCCCAGTGTGCCATAAATCCAAACAGCACCAGAACATGTCTCTCTCTTTCTTCTGCTCTTTTCATTTTTATAGCCATCTCTTTCGGAATCTTTTCGTTTACTGTTACCTTCTTTTCAAAAGGGGTATATGGGGTTTTTGAAATATATTTAAATATTTAAGAGATATGTGGATATAATAGAAATTTCTCTGCTTGAGAAGCTTTTGGTTTTCGAACAATCTAGTATTTTGTGGTATATTTTGAATACAGTTAACCTAAATGAATATCAGTATTTGTTCAAAAACCTGTCCTACTAGATATTCTAAAGATTTGAACATTTTTTACACATTTTTTAAGCCATTTTCCTAAAATCTACATCGCTTACATTGAATATTATTGCATTATAACCTAAATGAATTGAAGTATTTTTTCAAAAAACTTTTTCTTAAAAGTTATTACTAGATTTTCTGAAGATTTAAAAGTTTAAAGTTTTAATACATTTTGTAATCCATTTTCCTAAAATCTACATCTCTTACATTGAATATTATTGCATTATAACTTAAATAAATGTAAGTATTTTTTGAAAAACTCCTTTTTCAAAGTTTCTACCACATATTCAAAAGATTTTAAAAGTTTTGAAAGTTTTTACACTTTTATTAAGCTATTTTCCTAAATTCTACATCTTTTAAAATGAATACTATTGCATCAAAATAAATGAATTGAAGTATTTTTTGAAGTATTGAACCTGTCTTATTCAAAGTTTTACTAGCTATTCTAAAGATTTGAAATGGTTTGAAAGTTTTCACACTTTTTTATGCCATTTTCCTAAAATCTACATCTCTTACATTGAATATTATTGCGTTTTAACATAAATGAACTGAAGTATTTTTTTGAAAACTCCTTTTATTCAAAGTTTTGCAATGTTTTTAAAGTTTTTAAACATTTTCAAGCCATTTTCCTAAAATCTACATCTTAAACATTTAATATTATCTTAAAATATCACCTATACATATTTTTTAAGATCTAAATATTAATCTGCAATGGATATCTTTAAGTTGAAACGAAATACTAAACCACATCCACTGGTTTTCCGTTTTCGAGCAGCGGAAGTATCGCTTGAGGAGCTCTCGATCCTCGCCTCCGAAAAGCCTCCCATTCCCGAGAGCTCCGAAAGTCACCCGTGGGGCATCGTTGGCGGTCAGAGGAGAACCGGGAACTGGGCATCGAACGAGAGATCCCTGGGATGTCGGCGGCGGCGGCGGCGGTCGCAAATTATCAACAAATTAGACTTTTCGTCGAAGCTGAGCGCCAAGTTGGAGCTGGAGTAGCCTCGAGTTGGAGTCGGATCATTTGGTTTGATTTGATTTCATTTGTTTGCATGTCTCGTTGTCATTTCAGTTTTTTTTTTGTTTTTTATTTTTCCTTCAAGTTCTTCTTCTTTTAGTTTTTAGGGGTCTCGAGTCAAGTTTGGGAATCGCGATTCGCAATCCGGGATCTGGCATCCACGATCCGCGTTTCGGGACTGCGTTTTATGGGACGCCGCCGGTAAAGTGATTTCTTCAACGCTTTGTTAGCGCTACGGATTGATGCGGCTGTCATTAGCCGATTTCGTTTCGTTTTCGGCCTAAACGGGTCTACCTCCGATCTGGCCAAGATGCTAAATGCGTTTTTAACGTGCTTTTAATTGTCAGTTGGCGGTTGGCAGTTGGCGGTTGGCAGTTCTCAGCTTTCAGTTCCCCCCCTCCACTCTTCCAGCTCTGGCGGGCAAATTAAATCAAATTGAAACTAATTAACATAAATAAATTTACACAAAATCCAATCGCAATATGCCTCGTTACAGGCTTCACACTTTCCGCTTCACTGTCCTCCATTCCACCCCCTGGTGGTGTGGGTTGGAGGGGGTGGACCACCAAGGACCATCAGGACCCTGCCTGGTGTGACATTTACAAGCGACAACTGTCAAATTGGACAAGTTGCATTTGCAAATAAATAGACGGCCAGGCAACTCGCTCAAACGGAAACGGAAACTGACGAGCCACGAATCCCAGAAAATTTCCACCAAAAGAGGGGGGATGAGGGGCTGAAGGGTGGTGGTGAAGGCTTAGTGGGTGGGGCAGTGGTGCTGGGTTAGCTCTGCTTCGACGCTTGCGCTTAAAGTTTTTAGGCGCTATGGATAAATTAATTGGATTTGCCTGTGGTTGCTTCTGTTTGGCAGCTTCTACAGTGGGTATTGGCCAGAAAGGATGTGGCAGGATAAAAATATTTATTCCTTTTATGAGATCTTAAAGGATATAACTTAATCTTAGAAGACCTAACTTATGGGTCTAAAACGATTAAAATTCAAGCTAAGAATAGATCGTAAGTCGTCATCTAAGGCCTAATAACTCCTTAATTTCTGACCATTTTATAGACCCTGGAAGCCCAGGACCACGCGGCGTATGCGCAATGTAACCTGGCCCAAACTCCCTCCCCTCTAACCAAAAAAAAAGAAGGACCAGACCAGTCCCTTTGGTTATTTACTGCTTTATTTGCGGTCTTGTCAAAGCAATCAACACAGTCAGAGCGTGTCCTTTTGCCGGCTTCTGTTCCTCCCCCTCCACCTCCTCCTGCGGACACCACGGCGCACTCCATTCAAGTGGCAAGGTGGTGGATTTTATTTACTTGTCTGCCGAGGACTCTGGGCTCCTGACTACTGGCTACTGGCCCCGGGATCCGGGTTTATTTGTAGAATGATTTTTCAATAATTTATGTATGACGCTGTCGACAGACGACGGGTGGGTGGTTGGAGTCGGGCTAAGGGGGGTGGCACTTGATTTAATGTGCGGGGTGTTACTTTCAACACCCTCCAATCACAATAATAACAGCAGGAGCAAGTCAGCCAGCCATCCAGTCAGCCTGCTTCTGGCCAGGATCAGAAACAGAAACAGAAACAGAAGAGGCAACTGAATCTGCAACTACTATTGACTGACGTTGTGACAATGCAATTATAAATGGTGACAAAATAATTTCCGCTGCGTGATTTTTATGACAGTTGTTCAACCGTACGGGTGGCATTCGCATTCGTATTCGCATTCTGCTCCACTGAGCAGGGAGTTCACAACGGGCCATCGAATTAAATCGAAATTAAATAGTCGAACAGACAGGAATCCAGCCTTCTTGGCTCTCTTCATTTCAAATGCCAATTTAATGACCATAATTGGTTAGGATGTGGTCAGGGCATAATTTTGGCTCATCATTCGCTTGATTTCCTGTCCAGTCCTTGTCCTGGCCGGCTCCTTTCAGTGTGGGTGCTGGTTGCCCAACAGCTCCTCCAATCGCATATGAAATCATCATTTCGAGGGATCGCTTCGCGAATTCGTAAAAGCTTGTCATTTGTGGCACGCAATCGGATTGCGTTATAATTGGAAATTGCAAATTGCCATGAAATGGTAAAAGCATAAGCGTCAAAGTCAAACAGCAATGGTATCTTATAGATACTTTAATATGAAACTATCTTAAAATTAGTTGAGAAATCAAAAGCTCAGTAGCTCTTTCGTATTTTATACAAATTTAAGAAAATATAGATGTTGAAAAATGTACTTCCTTTTATAAAAAAATATAAAATAGATTTAAATCTATAAAACTCCTTAGAAAAAGGACATTCTTTTGAATAGTTTTACAATTTCTTGAATTAATTCCCTCTAGATTATTTTCCCACTAAATCGAATCCCCTTTTGCAATTAAAATCTATTTGGCATTTGCTTTGCGGAATAGCTTCCTAATAGGCGTATCCTTGCGGCAGGATTTTCGGACATAAATCTTCAGAGCTTCCGGCGTTTCACACACCCGTGCCGCAGATCCTTTTTGCATTTCTAATGGCTTCCTTTTCTCGATGGGCCGCCGCTTTAAATTGCATTTCCTTCGCAGTGGCTGCAGTCGTGGTCGGTGTCCTGGACGATATCCTCCACCTCCTCCGGCTTGTCATCATCTTTGTCCATTTGGCAGCCGCTGCTTTGATTTATGTGCACTTCACGCTTCGTCCCGTCCCGGCACCCACCGCTCTCGGGCATTATCCTGGACACGTGTGCGCACAAATTGATCCTTTATGAGCATTTTGCGGTTAATAATGCAGCGGCACGTGCCTCCTGCGTAAACCGTTAAGTGTAAATGATAAGCTTTCGGCCTCTGAGTGGGTGGATTTGGTGATGGGGCAGTGTGGGGTTAAATGTTAGTTTGTTTTTCTGTTTTATTCCGATTTTTGTTTGCCTCCCTTTGATGCGATTGACGAGATTTTCCGAGGGTTGGGTCACTGGAAGGTCCTGGCCTGGCCGTGCCCAAGTGCCTGACATGTGACACCTTTTGTCAACATTTTCGTTGTTAGTTTTTCCATTTTCCCTCGATTTTAAAGCGCTTAGGCCTTCGGATGATGATGATGATGATGTGAGTCCCAAATGGCACTTCACACTTAATTTGCTCATAATGCCCGACGTAATCCGTTGACTGGACCGCTGGCAGGACATCAACAGCAACAGCAACCCCTGCTAATATCCTGCCAATTACACTGACAACAACAATATTTTCGGAATATTGTATTCCGGAATTAGCCGGAGGACTCACCACCACCGCCAGCCATCTCGCCAATCGGCAAAATAAAGAGAAATCACCACCGAAACAGTAGCCAAATTCTCTCGATCGGATGAGCTGATCTTATCGCCAGTACATGCCCCCGGTTAATGTGACAAATTCATCGAGTCCTTGTTGTCCTTTTCGCTGCGCCGCTCAAATTCTCATCGCTGATAAGCAAAATAAATCCCTATTTTTGATTTCCTCGCCGGTTTTTAGTTTTTGGCCGCATTTTAATCTGTAGACAAAATTGCCTAGATGGCTGGACGCCGATAGAAAATGGCAACAAATGTTTTAATTTACAAGGATATTTATGGCCGTGCCGGCGTTTTGCGTTTTGGCCCGAGGATTACGACCAGATGCCAGTGCCGTCAGTTGCTCAGCTGTGAAAAGTGTTTGGCAGCTGATATGATCAGATAGATGCAGTAAGATCGAAAGCTGTTCTGGGTCTACAGTTTCCATGGACTTGTAGCTCTGAAACTCCGAGCTTTAATTACAAAGGGGCTATGGATTTTATTGATTAGTTATATAAGCTTACAAGATATAGCCTCTTGGCAGATACTGACTGTCTAGGAGGAGCTCTGAAGACGTCTTTAATGATGGTATATTAGATCCCAAAAGGAGCTCTGAAATAAAGCTAATTATTCAAGGATCAAGGTAACATGAGTTTTAAAAAGTCACTGACTTAGATCTTAACTGTCTGCTGCAGGCTTCTTAAATGATTTAGATTATAATCAAGCTCCAAGCTAACCACAAGCGACTGAAGTGATAGATACGTTCCTGGTGGTTCCAGATACGACTTAGAAGTAATCACATGCACTAAGTCCTAGTCTCAGAGCTGGCCCATCTTCCGTAGCAGTTTTCCTTAATCAGCAGGTTGTCTAAAATAAAGGATTAAAACATTATAGGTCTATATGGAAGAAATACATAAAAAAACGATAACCCTAAGGAACTAGATGTTGCTTGTCCTCCAAGATCCATCAACACTAAAACACCTTCCGGGGGCAAGACGATTCTCCAAGAAAACCATCCAAACCCCCTCATCACGATGGGGAAACAGGTCTTCTTAAGTGATCCAAATCTTCTGAAACTCCTGATATGTATATGATTCCTTAGATAATATCAAAATAAGTAAAAACAATCAAGTATCGATACCAACTAATCCCAAGAAACAATCGACAATGTTTTGAAAGCACTGGAATTTCCCAGCAGTGTTGGAAAACGGGCAATTTCATCAGTTGAATTTTTGACTTGACAGGTGAAAGTTTTCTCCCGATCTTCTTATTGGGACCGAGTATATCTTTGCCTTTTTTTCATAAAAAACACCATAAAATGCTAAATAGTGGATTAAATATAGTTTTTAATTGTTATCCGTGGGAAAAGTGTCGAAATACAAGCAATTAGTGTCCGCGGCGGCCATTAGTGCGTGGGTGAGAATGGCAATGCGTTTTTTTTCGGTTTTAAAAAACTAAATTACATAAGTTTTCGCGGTTTTAGGTCTTTGGAAGTGTTTTTAGAAGTTATTAGTTGTGATTATGGAATATCACTGTTGCTGTACCGTTCGAAAGGTATGTCTTTGTCCTTTGCCCATATAAGGAGAACCGCTAAGTGGGTGCTCCAACGGGACTCTTTTTTTTTTTTTCATATTTTTTATGTGTGTGTGTGAGTGTTGGTGTAAGGATCGCGGAATGCCGTTGCGGGTACAGTTCGATTTCATGCAGATATTTGTGTTTACAGTTTCATGTATATATGTATGTGTAATTAGAAGCCTGTAGGCTATAGGGATATGATATTTGTGTATGTTACACATATATGTATGTATGTGTAAGTTATGTATATAAGAAAGAGTAACGGGAGATGTCATATATAGGGAAGGGATAGGGAAGAGTCGGGATTTTAAACTTAAGGAATTAGGGAAGTGTTGGTCTTTTTATACCCTTGCAGAGGGTATTATAATTTTGGTCAAAAGTGTGCAACGCAGTGAAGGAGACATCTCCGACCCTATAAAGTATATATATTCTTGATCAGGATCACCTCCTGAGTCGATATAAGCATGTCCGTCTGTCCGTCTGTCCGTCTGTCCGTCTGTCTGTCTGTTTCTACGCAAACTAGTCTCTCAGTTTTAAAGCTATCGACTTCAAACTTTGCACACATCCTTCTTTCCTTTGCAGGCAGTATATAAGTCGGAACGGCCGGGATCGGTCAACTATATCCTATAGCTGCCATATAACTGATTGATCGGAAATGCCATATCTCTGTTGTTTTTTAAGTTAGAAGACTGGGACTTTGTATGGATTCTACTTTCGGCAAACTAATTTGATCTGCCGAGTTTTATAAGGATCGGCCGACTATATAAGATCCCATATATATCTAATAATATAAGCTGCCACATATCTGCAAGGGTATATCAACTTCGGCTCCGCCCGAAGTTAGCTTTCCATTCTTGTTTTTCTTGTGTTTTTTGTTGAGTGTTTTTAAGTGCGGGTTAATTAATATATAATTGTATATACTATATAAAGTATGTATAAAAAAATGTATACATATAAGAAATAAAAGTTTGTAAGATATACAAGAAAAGTGTTTTTTTTTTTTACTTTTTTTTTATGTGCGTAAATAGTGTGTTGGTTTTAATAGTTAGTTGGATATCAGTGTCAGTGTTGTGTAATGAATAACTATATACTATATAATATACATGCCATACCAGGATCTAAACATGCTATAAGTACCTAAGGAATGACAACTTCATCAATTTAGGGAAAAAAAGACAAGTGAGTTTCTTAAAAATTTTTATTTTTATATATTTGAATTTTACGATTTATTGTTAATTTTGTATATTATTTAATCCCTTATTCAGTCAGAAAATGGTTTAAAATTCAGTCATTTGAGTGACCGAGCCTAGTAGCTACTATAGCTAGTCCTTAGGATTTGTCCTCCGTCTCCAAGTCAGAGTCCTTAAAGCATCTGAAGAGCCCCGAGGCTCTGGGCCTCTCGTCCTCTGGCCATTTGCATAACTATAGCGGGCAATGGCATATAAATCTTCCATATGCTTTCTATTTAACTTTTACTAAAGACTTCCGACACATTTCTGCGCCGGCCAATTTGCCAGCCGATCCGATCTCCCTCTCCTGGCCAGCGCCCTGCTATTCCCCGATTTCCCTGCGATTTCAACTTTCAACACCTACACACCGTGGCAGTTGCACATTGTGGCAGTGTGGTAGGGAGGGGCTGGCGAGGGGCAGAAGGGATGGATGGAGGATGGCGTGACTGGCCACCATTTGGGCCCAGAGCCGTGGAAGTGGCCCAAGCGGCCCAGAGCCGCACTTCGGTGCAGTTCACTTTGTCTGTGTCGGCCCTCGAGGCTTGTAACTTATCTAAATGCACACAATTATTGAATATAATCGCCGCCAAGGCACACACACACAGACAGGAGGGGGAGTGGGTGAAGGAGAGTGAAGCGAAAACAAACACATGAAATTTTTGCATGCCGCCTTTTAGGCGTTCCTGGGCTTCCTGCCTCTCTTCCCTGTAATGTCTATTATTTAGTTCTTAGGAGTCTTAGCCCATGGCTATCATGGGTTAATCCCCGACCAAGTTAGCGATTGGATCAGAGCAGAGAGAATAACAAACATTTCGCAATTATCAAGCAAATATTTATTTAAGCGCAATTATCCAAACACGGGTAATAAAAAAAAAAATGAAAAAAAAATCTTTGCTGGCAATTAAGCGCAATTTCCGTTCTCTGTCAAATGATTATTTAAAATGCAGCTACATACATATATATTATATAGTATATGGCTTCTATTGGGGCTATCGAGGGGGTAAATAGTTAATGGAAAGTGTGACAAATTATACAGAACGTAGATTAACTCTCCACCCCCAGCCATTTGTTACAAGATGGATGCAAAAAAAGCAAAAAAATAAATAAATGAAATTAAATAATCAGGAAAAAAAAAATAAAACATTAATGCGGTGGATAGTATCCATATGTCCAGTGTCAGTCGAAGCGAAATCAAAAAAAGCGAAAAAAAATAAATGGAATTTAAACAGGAGTCGAACCCGTAGCCGGGTTGGCCGTTTTTGGGGGGAAAATGAATCGCGAATGGGGGGCGTTCTTCCGGCCAGCCCTTTAATTTGAAGCTCGAGGGCTCGAGAGCCTCTGGAGGAGGTCCTGGGCACACATTATGCTTTTCCAAGAAAAATAATTCCCAGAAAATGCTTGAATGAATCTTAATTACGAACTTATGCCGGGGAGCGATAAAAAATGGCAAAATAAATAGCAATGGCGTGTCTAGGATGCGATGTGCCATCCTCCCACAAAAGTGTGCCTCTAATTGGATGCCTGTGCGCCAGTGGCAGTGGCAGTGGCAGGACTTTGACATTCGGCGGCTGATTTCCATGCAAATTGATGTTACAGCACAGTAAGCAGGCAATATTTCTGCTTCATTTCGTAAATGCGTCCTGGGATGTGTGCGTTGATCCTGCTAGTGTGGTCCTGCCCATCCTCCACCCTCCCCAAGGACTCGCACACACCCGCCTCATCATCAGAGGCAGCCGGAGTTTGCATATCAAACGCCTGATGCTCATGTCGCCAACTGTCACTCCGGTGATGAGTCTTTAATTTAAACATGAATTAAGTTTCGCCCAAAAGCCAACTAAGGCTCATGGATTTAAGTTAAAATTTAAGACATTTTCTTGCTTAAAAAATGATAATTGCTTTTGTTTTTTTATGGCCAACATCGTGTTTAATTGAGCGTGCTCGGTTGTGTCATTTGTCTTTTAATGAAAGGCTGCCCGCCGGCCTCCCAGCAGTGTCCTGGCTGGGCCCTGCCTTTCGCTTTTGTTTTAAGCCAAAAGCTAAAGGCCAGCAGCCAACAGTGGCCAACATTGCGGCCAATTTGTCGAAGAAGGCGCAAAAACACAAGAAGCCTCAGAAGTGGAAAAAAAAAAGTAATGCCAGGGAGAAGGGACTAAGGGATACCCTACCTTTTAATAAAATTAGTTATTTAATTTCAAAAATCATTAAAATATTAACTAGTTTAAGGACAAGACTTTTATTAAAAGTCCAAAAATAAAGTCTATAGTCTAGTCATGTGACTCTCTCTCTCTCGTAATCCTTTTCAGGACTAACTATGTATGTATATACCTTTTCCAAGAACACTTCTCCCCCCCCCCTTGGCTGGGTCACCTGGTCTTTTTTGGTCCTTGGCCCGGACTTCAAGGATCGTTTGCTGGACTTTGCCTTCGGCCGTTGGCCAGTTTGCATGCGAGCACGCAATGCAGTTGCAGTTGCAGTTGCAGGGCATTGGACATGGCCATAACCGCTCACCCCCCCTATGTGTTTTTGGCCAACTGGTGGCAGTTATTCAATATATCAACTTTTGGCCTAATAAATGCACTAATTGCGGTTAAATGCATTTTGCATGCAATTATTATCATTAGGGGTTGGCCGGCACGTCGTCGTTTCTACACCCCCCTGGCCACTCCACTCCACACCACCCACCCCCTTGTTGCTTGTTAATTGTTTCTGTTTGGTCATTATTTTAATTGCCTCTCTTTTTTGTTTTTGTTTTCGAATAAAAAACAAGCTTTATATTTTCGTATATAATTATTGTTATTTTTTTTTATTTAGACAAAAAAATACGTGTGGTTGCTAACATAGACAAAAAAAGGATATACATTATACAGTTAGAGTTACAGTTACAACGTCTAGGCTACAGTGGCTAGGATCTATGATTAAAAAAAAATATATATTAAATATTAATTCGACGATGAAGATAATACATTTTGTAGTTCGACTTAACTATACAGAGTTTTGTTTCTTTTTTTTTTTTTTGGCTGATAGTGTTCACATACAACATCTAAATAAATATTTTATTTTTTAGTTTATGATTATAATATTAATAATATTATTATTATTTTGTCAAAAAAAAAAGTATTGTGGTTCCTTTGAGTTTCCAGAAGCACTTCCAATAAGTTACTAAGAGCGACAAAAAAAAAAATAAGTTAAGAGGCAGACACACTCACTAACACAAGACTTATATACACAAACACACACACACACACACTCTCTCCTAGACATCCTGAATTTATTTTCGCTAAAAACTTGAATTTTTTATAAAATATTTGTGCTTGCTTTTGAGATCGAAAATAAATGTTGATTTCAAAATAAATGCTTTTTTTCAAAAAGATATTGTGCTTTGGGGAGTTTTCCAACACTGGTTCTCAAACACACACACACACACAGACACACCCTCTCCATGTCCTGCTTCCCGCTCACACCTGGATCTGATCCTCGTCGTCCGACTGGGCCTGCGAGCAACTGTCCACCGAGCGGCCCGGCGGGCTGCCC
Organism: Drosophila monieri; assembly: GCA_035047585.1. Lineage (NCBI taxonomy): Eukaryota > Metazoa > Arthropoda > Insecta > Diptera > Drosophilidae > Drosophila > Drosophila monieri. Next base: position 2,165,040 of record JAWNPJ010000061.1, on the reverse strand, counting down.
GGGTTCAGGGTCGGACTGGGCGTCGAGGGGGGGCGGGCCAGTGGCAGGGGCAGCGGCAGCGGCGGCGAGGCGGAGGCGGGACGGGAGTGGTGCGGGGCCAGGCCGCCGGTGGGGCTGCCGGCCAGCGGCTTGACGAGGCCCCCGATGGGCGATGGGGAGCCTCCGGGGGCCGCGACAGCCGCCGCCGAGGGCGGTGGTGGTGGCGGCGGCGGTCCGCCCGGATTCGCGGCTGCGGCGGCGGCAGCGGCGCTCTGGTAGTAGCTGCTCAGCGAGGACAGCGAGCTGGAGGCGGATAGGTGCGAGAAGGGGGCTGGTCCGACGCCGACGCCGACGCCCACGTTCGGCACTCCGGCGTAGAGGTTGTAGGGCAGGGGCTTCTGCATGGCGGCGGCGGCGGCCGCCTGGCGGTAGTAGATGTCGATGCTGGTGTGGGGCGTGGCCCCGTGGGCGGCGGCAGCAGCGGCCCCAGCCCCGGCGGCGGCCGCGTACGGCCAGGCGCCCAGGTAGGGGGACCCGCCGTAGAGCCGCTGGAAGGCGGCGAAGTTTCCGGCCTCGGCGAGTAATTCCAGCCCGACAGCAGTCTGGCGCTTCCATTTGGTTCTGAAAAGCGAGAAGAAAACATAATTGTTAATTATTTAAAATTAAATTTAATTAAAAATAATAATTAAGGTAAAAAGTATGTCCTTTGGACGCACCTCCTGTTCTGGTACCAGGTCTTCACCTGGCAGTCGCTCAGGTCCAGCTTGTGGGCCAGCTCCTGGCGCTCCTGGACGCTGAGGTACTTCTGCCGCTCGAAGGACTTCTCCAGGGTCTGCAGCTGGTGGTCGGTGAAGGCGGTCCTGGCCTTGCGCTGCTTTTTGCTCAGCCCGCTCATGTCGCTGGTGGAGCCGCTCTTGACGCTGTTGCCGTCATCGTCCTTCCCGCCTAAAAAAGCAAAAAAAAATGCAAATTAAAAAATAATATTCTTCGGAAAAGAAAAACAAACATCAATTACTAAACTCTTAAAAAAAAAGACATAAAAGTGGAATAATTACAGGAATTAACCTTGGGACTAATGGCCAACTAATCCCAATTAATATTCCCCCTCCCGGCCAGGTCTCCGCGTCGGAGATTTGTTTTCCGACCATCGGCCGTCAGGCAGTTGCACTTTACAGTTAGAGGCTCGTTTATGGCCACGCAACTGCCGCTTCCGCCAGCCTATAGACTTGCCACAAAACGAGGCAGAGCAGTAACCCCTGTTTTCGGCTCAGAAGTGTGTTCTCGGCTGGCCACTTTTCCGCCTTTTCTTAAATAAAATTTATGCAAATTCGCGAGATCGTGGTTAGCCGATAAGCGAGGGAGCGGGTTTCGCGGGCTAGACTCTCCGACGAGGGAGGGAGGGAGGGGGGTTCTAGGGGGTAAACTCTCAAGCGTTAAATTATTTAAAGCGAAAATTTGCCAAGTGCTGCACTTAAACATCCACTTCGATGGTCGGCTCTGGCCAGGTCTTGTCTGACAAAAAAAAAAAAATAATTAAAATAAAAAGCCAGACAGACAATCCCCCGGCTTGAACTCTGCACCTTTGAATCGATTTAAGGCGCTCTGCTGACGGTTTCTATTTGTCGCCCATCAATCGCGACGAGAGCTGTTATTGGCCATAAAAGTGGCGACGATAACTGATTAATGGCGGCGATAAATGAGCGATAATGCCGCGGCTGAATAATATTAATTTTCAATTAAAGCGGATTACTCACGAGTGCCGACTGTGGCTGCTCTGCTTGCCGAATGAATTATTAAATTGAAAGTAAAATCAATTAAAATCAAGACATGGCAGTACGATTTCCGATAATATTCGATAATTGGGCCAGCGCTCATTACTAATTGAGATGGCACTTGCGATCTCTGGATGGAAACTTTGTCAGAATTCTGAGGAATTGAAGGATTGGAGTGGGACAAGAGCCTGCTGGCGCATCATTTAGTGGCCCCCGGATGCCCCCTCCGCCTGAGAGAGAGAATCCTCTAAAAGATCCAAAGTGGACGCGACTACCGTTTATAAAATTGCAATTGGCAACAGGAAATTGCTGTAATAAATGGCACAGCACAGCACAGCACAGTGGAGGCCAAAACAGATGGAAACTGGCTAACACAAAATTACATAAAAACACCAACAACAACAGGGGCATACAACAAACCGGAGACAGATAAACGAAGCGACTGGAGATGAGTTTTGAAAAAACAGCCTGCAACAATTTGAACCTTTTTTTCTGTTGGTTGTGCCAGGGGGCCTCTATTAACGGGGGTTAAATGCATTTTTACAACAATTTCCACAATTAAATGATTGGAGAAGGGATGGGAGCAGGGGGAGGGGGCCTCCAAAGGGGCAGTGCGTGAGATAACAGAGAAAATCAAGAGAGACAAGGAGAAACAGAGAGAGAGAGGCGGGAGATTCGTAATTATATGAGATTTTTCGCTGCTTCTGCTTCTGCCCTGCTTCTGCTTCTTCCTGCCTGACCACGCCCCCCATTCTGCCATAATAACTCGCACTGCACTGCAGGTGCATGCCCCCAAGCGTGGTGGGCAGGGGGGGGATGGTGGGAGAGGGTGGTGCTGGGCCCAGTGACGCAAACAAAGCGTGAAAATGCATTCTTTTTTTTTTTGAATTTTTTTTTAACTAAAAAGCAGCAGCGGTTGGGAATTCTAAAAATGGTCATGCAATCATTTTTACAGTTTGTTTTGCAAAGCGACATAGGCGACGGCGCCCTCACTTTCCTCCTCCTCCCCCTCCCTCCAGGCACACGCTCGAAAAAAAAATTGGAAATAAAAAATAGGAGAAACGAAAGACTTAGGCAACGAACTTGGTATTGGAGGGAAGAGTTTTTCTTTCAAATTTTTGGTATTTTTTAATAAATTCTTAATCTTTGTTAACTTTTGTTGTTTTTTTTAGGAAATTAAGGATATTTTTTGGCAAATTGGACAAATTTTAATACCCAAGGACCTTATTCCTCAAGGATCTCCCTCAGCCTTTCCAGAATCTTCCAGAATTAAGAAATCCTGCCACCCCCCCTTAGTAAAGAGGCTCACCTCACCATTGCTACAAACGCTGTGATCGTCCATGTGGCCGCTGCCTCCCCCGCCGCCTCCCGCGCTGCCGCCCTCGTCGCTGTCGCAGTCCTCGTTCTCCTCGTGATAGTCGCTGCTGTCGTCCAGCTCCGCGCCCGCCGGCGCCCCACCCACACCAGAGCCACCTACTCCTCCTCCTCCTGCTCCACCGCTGGCGGCTGCTGCAGCGGCTGCCGCGGCGGCTGCTGCTGCACTGTTTCGGGCCGCTGCTGCAGCGGCGGCGGCGGCATAGTGCTGTTGCATGGCCGCCGCGTACTGCGCCACATTCAGAGCTGTGCCGTTGGCGGCGCCTCCGCCGGCGGCCAGCTTGGCGTGCGGATGCACCAGGGCGTGCGGATGTGGGTGAGAGTGCGGATGCGGATGGGGATGCGACTGCGGGTGCAGGTGGTGTAGGGGCGGTGGTGCAGCCGCTCCTGCTCCGCCGCTAGGTGGCTCGAAGCTCTCGCCGTTGTTGTTGTTGTGGTGGGTGGGGCTGCTGCCGCCACTCGACCCACCGGAGTGGTTGTTGTTGTTGTGGTGGTGGTGGTGGTGATGCTGCTGCTGCTTGTAGAAGGCGGCCGCGGCACTGCCCGCCAAGATGTCGTTGATCATGAAGCGGGAGCGGTTGGGCTTCAGGTTGGCCGCCGTGGTGGTGCTGCCGGACATGTTGATCGCCGTGGTTGGGGCTGCCGCCGGTGGTGGAGGTGGCTGGTGCTGCTGCTGCTGCTGCAGGCTGTAGTGGTGCTGCAACACCGGGTGGTGGTGCAGCGCCGGATGGTGGTGACTGAGATGGTGGTGCAGCTGGCTGTGGGCCGCGGGCGATTCGCTGGGCGTTTGGGTTAGAATGCTCATCGAGTCTTTCATAGCCAGTCCAGGCACTCTTCAAACGATACTCTTTCTTCCCGAGATCTCTTCTGCTTCGAGCGGTTCTTTCTCCGACACTTCACAAAAAAAATAAACTTCACTGATTCCGATTGGCACTCTCCCCAGATGGTTGCTTGGTTGGCTTCTCCTTTTGACTTTTCACACTCTACTTGGGATTGGGGGTTCTCCGCCAGCGACGTCGTGAGCGGCTTGGCTGCCAAAACGAGACTGAGCGGTCTCCGAGCGGCTGGCAACGCACCTGCCACCGTTGCCGTTGCCGTTGCCGCCGCCCGTTGTGGCTGCTGCGTCGACGCCGGCAGAACGTCAACATTTCTGCCACTTTGTTACAGGCCGCGGTGGTGACTTTGCAGCTCTCTTGGAGCGAGGCCTGGGTGCGAGTGGTGCAACTCTACTCTCGCCCTGTAGCCCTCCCTCTCGGCAGCTGCACTGCTCTCTCGGGTCTTGCCTCCCGCTCGCGTCCAGCGCCATGTTGCCGCAAACTCACCACGCCGGCCTCCGGGCTCTCACCTTCTCAGCCACTTTTTATAGCATCTCGTATCTGCGGCAAATGTCGGTCAAATGGCCGTAATTTCGGGCGGTCTCTGCCCCAAAATGGCGCTATTCGGGGGGGTGGTGGTGGTGGTGGTGGCGTCCATCCCAGAATCCCAATAATTGAGATCTTGAGCTTTTTTTGGCCACTTTTTGTTGTCTTTAAACTGGAAGAGCTTGCTGATCTTTATGATCTCAAGACACAGATGGTACGACATAGTCCTAGATAGTCCTAGATAGTCCTTGATAGTCCCAGATAGTCCTAGATAGTCCCTGATCCTGTAATTGCAGCTCCTCCACCTCTGCTCTCCAGACAACAAGCTGGCAATTAAAATTTCACGCCAATAGCTCAGTTTCTGGGCCTCGAGAACCAAGCACCTTTTGAGGCCACATGTTTTCCCGAAAAAAAAGGACTAATTGCAGGAAGGAGTAGGCCAGCAGAGGTCAGAGGGCAGCAGAAGTAGAACCAGAAGCGGAGCGAGATGAGAAACAAAATGCAATTTGTCGAGAGCGGCGGTTTCCGTTTGATTGATATTGATTCCGGTTGAGGGACAGCAGAGCGGAAGACGAAAGGTCAGGTGACCTGGGAAGGTCATTAGTGGCTAGAAAATTGGAGCGGCAAGAGAGTGGTGGAGGGGGCGGGGCGGGGAAGGAGGCAGGAGGCAGGACTCAAGCGCGCGCTTCAATTGCGGAACGCATTAAAATAATTAGCGTCTGGCGGAGCATCAAATGCCACGAAAAAGTCAACCGAACTCAACTCGACTGAACTGAAGCGAGTCTGAGTTGTGCAGAGTCCTTCGTCCTGATGACGGTTATTGCATTTAAATGCATATAATTGCCAGACACAGTCGCATATCCTGCGGTCTGCGGTCCAATTCGAAGCCAATGCCAATTGAATGCTTAAAATAATTGCACTTTCAGAGGCCAAAGGACACTGAGAAAAAGGATGCAAGTAGAGATTATATTAGGGATTAAAAATATGTAATTAATATATAATTAAAAAGTGAATAAAGTTTAATTTAAAATACTTTTCTTTTAACTTTTTCTCTTCAAACTTTTTCATCCAAAAAACTTGAATTATTTTTGTATTTTTCTCAGTGTACTTTTGGCTGAGAAATTATGACAAAGAAATGTACAAATGTGGCAACCGCAATGCGCAGTTGTCCCCAGCCACGCCCACCGCCCCTATAGACGGACAGTTGGCAGCGTTTTTCCGGTCGCTTCTGCGAACTGCTGCCAGCCACCCATCCATGCACCATCCAGGCATCGCAGATGCCAATCCGATCTCGGCCATGGGCCCAATTAGTCTAATATCCATTCATTGGCTAACGCACTGTTTGCTCAGCGCCCAGCTCTCTACCATATCCGTCGAGGAAATCGAGAAACCGACCACATTCCTGGTCGATCTGGTGGCCTTTTTCAAATAATTATACATGCATGTCCTTAAGTGCTATCTTTTGGAATACTATCTATTCTGTTGACTGTTTTTGGCCCAAAATGGAGTTATAACCTGGCCAGAGAGAGATCTGCCCACATGGCCTCCACCTCCAGCCTGCAGTCTCTAGTCTCCGCCGTTTCTGATCCGTTTCTGATCCGTTTCTGGTTCTGCGGGGCCCGGTGGAATCTTAATCGGCATCTTTGATATTATAATGTTCGTGTTACTGCGTGGACAAACGTAATAAAATAACAGATCGTTGTCGCTGATAAGTTAATTTACTTTTAATGTGCTGCCCTCGCAACGAGATGCGAGATGGGAGATGGGAGATGCGAGAGGTGGCAGGGTGCAAGCTGGTTCGAAGGCCCAGAGCCCAGAGCCCAGAGAAGGAGTCTGGCCAATGGCCGGTGACTGGAGGTGACAAAGGTTCTCGAGGAGAGACTGTGGAGACTGTGAAGATTGTGGAGAAGACGACTTGGAGATACTCTCTAAGAATCTCTTTCTTAAAAGCTTAACCCTTTATCGCGTAGAGTATTAAGCCAACTCCCTTTAAGCCAACTTAAACCACCTCGTGTTGGCCTTGTTTTTTGGTTTCCTTCTCCTCTTTTTTTTTTTTTTTTGATTATTTGTTGGTCGCGTGTGCCGTCCAGGCTTGTTGCCAACTGATTTGTCAACAACGTGGCCAACAAAGGTCTTCCCCCCACCAACCTCTCTCTTCCTCCTGATTTATCGCTGCTCCAGATCACTCACCACCACCACCAACAACAACAACAACAACAAGCCCTGATTTAAACAAAAAAAATTAATGTCCTTCCAACTAAATGGATGCTATTGAAAATTTTTACAACCCGCCGGCATCCATAAATCCGTTTGTGCTTTTTTTTTTTTTTGATCCTAGACCCCCTCTCCTGTATGATCTGCCAGGATATCACCTCCTCCAAGTGCTTGATTCGTTTACGGCCCAGCTTAGGCCGGCCGGCTAATCAACACCTCGCTGTGATCTTTGATTTCCGATTCTGATCCGAGATCTTTGCGAGGAGAGTGTCTCGAGGAGGGCTTATCTGCCGATGGGCCTCTTAATTAGAAGAGCAAGTTGGCTAAACGGCAACCAGGCAGCCAGACGACACTTGCCACATATCGGCCATAAAAATATGCCCAAAGCATTCCCACTTAATGGAATGGTGTGGCAGGAGTGCTCTCCCCCCCACTCTCGGCGAAGTGAAAATGTATTTTATGACTCAATTTGGTGCACATAAAACGACCCAAACACACCACAAAAAAGCGGTGGCAAGTGGGGGGGGGGAGGTATTGGGGTCTAAACCATACAATGTGCAACATTGTCTGTGGCAGGGCAGGAGAGGTGCGAGGCGGCCCATAACGATGTAACGACGAAGAAGGTGTGATCTGTGGTGGTGAGAGCGTGATCGAAGATTAAGGGGGTATCATGGTTAAGGGGGAGTATAGCTGTAGGAAGAGTATAGGCCACTCACGACTCTCCCTCACGCTGCCATCACCATGTCCGTTCGATAGTTATTGTTGCCGCGATAGGGCTGATTGTTGTTAATTTTTATGTGCAATTAATCGGCTACGCGCATTGAGCATTTATAAGCATTTCTAAGAGGGGGTTAAGAGGGGGCAGGGGGGCAGGGGTAGGGGCAGGTAGGTGCCTTGTGCCCCATTCGGCAGATCGAAAAAGAAATTAAGTCGTTTTGAATTAAAGTGAAATGCAAAATGCATCTTTCCCGCAGAGTCATAAAAAAAAACACACAGCAGCGGGGCAACATTGTGAGTGGTGGGGCAGTAGTCCGGGGGCGGGGGGAGGGGAGACTGGAGGGTATCCATAAAAAAGTAAGCCAGCAAGGTGTTGAAGCCAGAGCCAGCTGCTGATCGCTCATTGTCAGCAATCGAACGAGGGCCCAGCCATCCGCCAGATACAGATACAAGATACATCTGGAAGGGAATGAGTTGCCTCCCGCTGGGCAGTGGCTTCAGGGCAGTCACTCTTGCCACTCCAGGAACTGGGCCATCGGGTCACTCTTAAAATCCTTTAAGCCCTTCCCCTCAAGTCCTTGACATAGTAATTATTTATTTGGAAATTATTTAGATTCCTTGCCACTTTCCTGGGAATCTGGAATGGAAATGTTGTGACAGGTGGGGGGGTGGCTGCCCATTGGCTATGGACGCCCCTTTGTCCTTGGCAGTAGGTCTCCTGCCTCAGAGTAGTCCTGGCCCCCTGGCTGCCTAATTGCATAATTTCATATTCGGTTTCTGTGTGAGCTTTTCTGGCTTTTGTTCATTTGCTTTCTCTGCCTCTGCCTCTGCCACATGCCCCTTCCTCCTGGTGGGGGCAACTTAATTGCCATGGCCGAAAGTGGCAAAGAAATGCAGCTCACTAATTACAACAACAAGAGTGCAGGCAGCGAGGCATGTCCTTGCCTCCTTCTCGTGTCCTTCAAAGGAGCCAATTGAAGTGTGGCAACGTTGCATGCTCTCTCCCCTAGAGGGGTGTGGACGGGGCATGGAATATATGTAGAATTTTAAAAGTCATAAAATTGCGGAATGTCGCCAATTAAAATTGTTGCAGGAGCCGTGGTGGTGTTCTGGGCTTCGTGTTGCACATGTGACGTGACATAAATGCATGTCATGTTCGTTGGCTGTTTTCTGTTTCTTGCCTCCTCCCTCCCTCCAAGGATAGGGGCTGTGGCGCGCCAAAAACTATGCAACACAATGCGCGCAAATTGCGCAATCAAATTACCAGTCGAACCCCCCCACCCTCCCCCCTCCCAGCTTAGGCAATCAATTATAATGTTGGCATGCAAGCTTCATAATTGCTCAGAGACGGCACTGAAAAGGATAAAGGATAAGGGGATATTTTAAGGGAAAGGGTTTAAAAAAAAAATAATAAAATATATTATAGTCTCTTAAGAATAAAGTAGTTATATTATATATTTTTTTTAGATTTTTTTTAAGCTCCTTACCCCCTCTATAAGCTGCCTCTTGCCTCGCGGTTCTACAAAATAGGCATTTTAGAGGCAACTCCTCGCCCGCCCTGCCCTGATTGCCTAAGTACGGCTCGGCCCTTTGGTGTCACGTCAGGTGGGCACTGTTGTTGCAACAAAATAAAAAGCAAGAATTATGCCACAACGTCGTGGCAGGAGGCAAGTTGGCTGCCTCATTTTAATTTCAAGCGTTTAACGTGACCGCGTGCAAAGTTCCACAAAGTGGCCAGGAAGGACCCGGGCGGGTGCCGTGGCACTCGCGTTTGTACTCTTTAGCGCTCTTTAGTTGCGCTTTGCATTCGTCCTGCTGGAGTCGGGTGGCGGGGGTCAAGGGTTAAGGCTTCAATTTCTCACTATTACCCGGCCACTGATTAATGATCGAATCGCATTAGTCGACCCGCCGCCAAAGTCCAATAACTCAATCAATCAGAGAGTAGGTGGACTTCTATTTCCATTTCCGCTTTCTCGGGTGACCTCTTGACCCCACCGTGTGGCGAATGATTAATGTACGGCTAAGTGGCAGACTCCTTGAGGAGAAAGCGCTCCACAAAAGCTTTTCTTTTCTCTCCTCAACAAACACGCTTCTGTTCTGTTCGGGAAACCCAAACACTCCAACACTCGGCATTAACTTTCATAAGTTTTCGTTAAGGTCTCCCAGAGCCAGAGCCGGAGCCCCCACCTCGTGTTCGAAATTGCAAATTGTGTGAAAACCGCTTGTCGACTTTATTGCGGTTTTTGTTTATGTTTTTGTTGGAAAAGCCAAATGCTTTTCCCAATTCCCCACTCGAATCCCACTGAAATATTGCCACACATTGTTTAGCAGTTGCGGGAAACTGTCATTACCCCCCTCCGCCCACCACCACCCACAGCCGCCTCTTTTCCAGAGTTTTTCCATGTTTTTTAGTTTTTAATTAGTTAATTATTATTTGCCTTTATTGCCTTATTGCTCAGCGAAAACTATTTTTTCCGGGCGCTTTAAAGCATTTTAAGGCTCATTTGGGATGGGAAACCGAAGCCATCATATGTTTGGGGAGTTTTCAACATGATATTACTTGTTTGAACATGTTCCTATTTCATTATATTTAACTAATCAGTCATTTAGTGAGTAGTTTAACATTAGAAGCTATTATTTCTGGGAGAAAACTATTTTCCAAGCGATTTAATGCGTTTTTTGAGGCATAGGAGAAAAGCAAAGACTTCTAACTGATTTTCAAACAGGTCAGGACTTGTTTGGACTTTTTATAATTTCCCTTTATTCATCTAATTAGTCACTTATTAAAGTATTGTATTTATTATTAAAAGCTATTATTTTTCAAGCCAATCACTATTTTCTGACAGCTTCCAAGCAGTTTAAAGCATTTTTTAAATTATAGAAGAAAAAAAAACATTTTTTAAGGAGTATTTTAAGAAGTATGTATGTCAGGACTTGTTTGAACTTGTTTAAATATCCCTTTATTCATCTATTAAATCACCGCTTGACTAGATAAGTGAACTTATCTATTATGTCTCAGAGAAAGCATTTTTTAAAGCATAGTGTAGGTTCTACATTTTCGAAAATGTCGGGACTTTTTTGAACTTGTCCTCTCTACTACTTATTAGTCTATCTACTCTAGTCCTCTACTCTGTATTAGTATTATATCTCCTCTTATAATATCCCCTATAATAATGTCCCTGGACATTATTTTAAATGAGAGCAGAGTTTAAATGAGAGCATATGTACATATTTCTTAAAGAAAAGTGTTTTCCGACTTCAAAACGTTTTGAAGACAGGACATTTTTTGTTTCTAAAATTTCCCTAAAATTTCCCAATTTACCAATATTCCTCTAATCAGTCATAATTGTCATTATTGAGTTGCTTATCATAAGTAGCTATCTTTCGAGGGATATAAAGTATTAATTTTTCCAAACTTTCCAAAATAGTAATATTTAAGGCATAAAGGAAAGGATTTTCGATGCTTTCATGTCAGGACTTGTTTTAATTTCCCAATACTCTTTAAATTAGTTACTTATTGAACTATGAGCAGCTTTGTTCTTGCATTTTGCCATTTTTTTTTATTCTTTTATTATTACTTTTCAGTTGAAAACTATTTTTCGAGAACTTGAAGGCAGTTTAGACAATTTTTTGAAACAAGGAAGAAAAGCTGGGATTTTTAAAGGGGCTGGGACTTTTTTTCCCATATTCAACCTATTAGTCACTTGTTGAGGCTAATAGTTTTCAAAGAAAACACTATTTTAAACACTTGTTTCCAACTTATTTTGAAACATGTCGGGACATGTCTGATTTGAAAATCAGACCATTTCCCCCACTTGCCTAATAAACTTGTTGAGAGGCCCGAAGTGGCGGCTCGCGTGCCTGTCCATTAACTCCCCAAGTACCAGCTGTTCCACACGATATTGGAATGCAGTGGGGAAATGGTGTCTGCCCCAAGGAGGATGGTGGAGAGGGGTGAGGGGAAAGGGGGGGAAAAACGCATTTCACGCATTTTCTGGCAAAGCAATTAAGGCAGCAAATATCGCAGTCGCGGCTAATCGCAACTTGATTAGAAATAGGGAAATGGGGAAATTCTCTCTGCACCATTGTGCCTCATTGCAGAGAGAGAGAGAGAGAGAGCCAAAGAAAATGGAAATGGAAAGGAAAACGAGCACGAAAATTAACTGTACTATAAAAGGTGGAAAATTGTGCAAACAAAGCAAGTTGCAGAGTCCGCCTCGAGGGGCATTTGCATAATTATGATTAATTCGTGGGGCGGCAAGGGGGTGCATTCGGAAGCGGGGGAGGGAGTTCGTGTTAGTGGGCTGCCCAAAAAAAAAACAACAAGAATTCCAGTTTCATTTCTATTTGGTTTAGTTTTGCGGTTCTTTGGCGTTTTCCGCCATAAACGCTGGCAATCAAATGTACATAAAATAGTGGCAGTGGCAGAGGCAGTGGCAGTGGCAGTCGCACTAGTGGCAAGCAGCAAAAACAAACGGTTTGTTGGTCATGCAAAAGTTAAGCCCACCACGCACCTGACCCCCTCACTGCGAGAAATAAGAGGCATGAAGTTGGCTGCCACTGCCAGGGGCAGGTCGGAGGGTGGGGGGGGGGCTACTAGGTGCACAACAACAAACTGGCGTTTAGTGGACCCTGAAGGGTACCGCGTCTGCGTGGCATTTAATTTGTCTGATTAGCATTTTCAACGGCACGCATAAAACGCATTAAAGTTTCATTGTGAGAGGTTTTCGTTTTCCCTTCTCCCCTTTTCGTTCCCTCATTTTCCATTTCCCACTTTATGCAGCCGGAAAAGTGGAGAGCAGAAATTCTAGCACCTGTTATCAAACAAATTGTTGCACTCTGCCAGAGTACCGGGTATCATGTATCCTTTATATCATGAGTACACTGTATCCACCCCTTGAAAAGTTAATAATTTTAAATGAATTTTTTTTTTTTGATTTTTTTTATGAGAAACCCCCGGGAAAATAACAATTACTTAATGATGGGTTGGGTTTTTGGGGGGGAAAACATTTGTGCGCGAGGCAGAAATTGTGACAAATCATTGCAGGATCATCAGTCAAGAGGGGGTCCTGCGTCCTGGGTCCTGCGTCCTGGGTCCTCGGTCCATGTCCTGTCTGACAGCTGATGAAGCTGCGGCTAGAGCCGAGTGAGTTGTGGCCTGTCCTGGCCCGCAGTTTGACGTTTGTTGACACATCTCGCTGTCATGATTGACGATCTCTCCCTCTCTTTCTCTCTATCCATCTCTTTCTGGCATTTGACGAGCCACTGTCGTTGATTTATTTATGCCACCAACTTCCTCCACCAACGGTGGCAAGGAAGCAACTCAAGGGCCCTCACGCCTCGACAACCATCATGCTCCCAACTAATGAATTTCAAATGATGCGGCAATTTTTTCTCACTCGTTTTTCCCCCCACCCCCCTTAGGGGCATGGCTATTAAGGCCTCTCATCTTCCTGCTTGTTCCACGCCAGTTTTTTAATTGCCAAAATCTGCCCATCTCTTTCAGGCCAGTAGTCCCTTCTCTCTCCTCAAACAATGTGTGTGGCTTCGGATACAGTATCTGTATCTTTGTATCTCTGTATCTTTGCATCTCAGTAGGCGCCATTGTCTCTCAGCGCGGAAGTGGGCTTCCATCTTGCAGATAAAAGAGTGTAAGAGAGGGAGGACTAACTAACTAACTCATAAACTAACTAACTAAACTAACTAACTAACCAAGTAGCTCCAAAAAGTCTTCAAAATAAGAAAAGAACATAGCCACTAGCTACTAGTTATGCCTTAAAAGGCTAAGATTTCATTAAAAACAATGTTTAAATTTTATTATTTAACCTCTTAAAAATCACTAAATAATTAAATCATTAACAAACTAAAACATAAACTAATAAATAGCTGGTGGAACTACTATTTCCCAGAACTTGTTCCAAGTCTCCGGGAAAAGGACTTCATAAATATCTTAAATGAGTTTCCTTTTGTTCCAGTTCTTATAGAGCCACCCCTACCCCCCAACCCCTACCCCCTACCCCCTACCCCTACCTTGTATTAGTTATGATTATGATTATTTTTTTTTTTTGTTTTTGTGGCAAGCTTGTGTGGCAAGCCGTGTTGAAGGCATTCGCTTAAATCATTTCGTGGCACTATCGGCACAAAAATCAAATGCCTTCGTTTAAACGAGCGATAAGAGGAATGCTTTTGGGGGTTAGGACCTGCGTCCTTGGTCCTTCGTACTTCATACTTCGTCCTTCCTCCTTCGTCCTTAGACTGAGAAGGAAAATTCACGCAATTAGTTTGTTATTGTTGGGAAGTGGAGTCCGGTGGAGTGGAAATGTCGAAAAGGCGTTCGGAGCCAGCTCGGCCCGTCCAGTCGCGACTTTGCCTCATTAACAATAATTTCGCTTTAATAAATAACGGTAAAACATGCGCTAAATAACATTTTTAGGCTAGTTGCCAAACAGGAAGCCCATGGAGGACACTGACAGAAATTTCCAAAACAAAGAAATCATTTTTATGAACACCAGAGGCACTAAGACTTGAGGTCCTCTAAGCCTCTCTTTTTCCCCCCTCTAGTCCCTGCAACTCTTAGGATTATTCTCTTAGGATTTTCTCTCAGTGCTTACCTCCTGGCTGGGCGTTGAAATTAATGTCCCGCCAGCCAGGGCGACACTAATTTGCCTGTGAACATGTCAAATCAGCCTCAAAGTAAATTTTACGCCAGCGTAGTAAGTTTTTTCTTAGCCAGCAAGCACCCACCCAACCCCCTTGCTGCACCACCACCACCACCACCTCCTATCCTGCCGCACGGCGGCCACTTAATGAAAAGGTCCTTAAGTGCTTTCCAACGGTATTTTGTTTCCGTTTGTACTTTTTCTCTGACGTCGCCGTCGCTTGTCGTTGATTTGTTATTGTTGCCACTGCGCAGCATAAATCATCCAGCCAGGACTTGAGCCGGACCTCGAACAGGCCACTTGACTCCTGTAACAACGGCGATGGTGGTGGTGGTGGTGGTCCTGGTGGTGGTGGTCCTGGTGGTGGTGGTTCTCTGCTTCGAGTGGTGCAGTTCGGGGTGCCATGGGAAGTGATTAAAGTCATTTAACCCACTCTGCTGCACGCGGACGAGCTGAAATTAATTTCTAATTGCGCACAAATGTAGGCAATGCAAACACCACAGAGTGTGTGTGAGTGAGTGTGTGTTGGGTGGGGTGGGGTGTGCCTCCTTTAGCCTTTTCGGTTGACGGATACAAGTGTTTTCGGGTTCTCACAGTTGCACTTTCACTATGAATGAGTCCTCTGAGGGGTAACCTTTTTTGGGCTTTATAGTCGGTGGATGATGTTATAGATCTTATAGACATGGATATAATATATATTATTAGATATTATAGATATATATATTATAGATATATATATTAATGATATATATATTATAGATATGATATATGTTATAGATATGATATGTATATAGTATAGATGTAAACTTTATTAATGTATTGCTATTGTACTATTACTATTGTACTACTTAGTACTACTACTACTAGTAGAATACTAGTACTACTTACTATTGTAAGTAAAGAATTAATAAATATATATATTATAAATATTATAGATATTATTACATTATTATTATATATTATTAGATATTTGGGATATGATATGGATAGAGATATAGATATACCAGAGATACTATACTTTACTTCTTAATTACTAATTGTTATATCGAAAACATGGCTTATGTTTAATGTATAGTAGTGTGTATGGATTGTACAGAGTAAATAAATAAATATGTACTATAAATATTATGGATTGAATACTTGTATGTATATAGTATAGATGGTATTCATATAATAGCTATTTAAGATAGATATTACAAGGTATTTGAGATTTCATAGATAGAATAGATAGTGTAGATGTTATAGATTGTATAATATTAATGGATATACTGGATATTATAGACATTATTAGATACTTTTTATAGGATACGGATAGAAATATAGATCTACTATAGATGTGATATATGTACAATAGATGCAATAGAATAGATATAATAGATTTTATTGATATTATTGTTATTTTAAGAACTATTTTTCCTACGGATAAAATGGATGGTATAGATGGTTTGGATATTATAGATATTCCCATAATCGGATAATAGTCAGTAAGGAATAATAAAAATGTATAAGTTATAATTATTATAGATTGAATACTGGTATATAGTATAGATAGATGGTATAGATAGTAGATGGTATTATAGATATTATAGGTATTATAGATAGATATAGATAGAAATATAGATCTACTATAGATATGATATATATGCCATAGATTTTATAGATTGTATACATATTTTATTGACATTATTGTAGATATGATAAGCATTATTTTTCAAATGGATAGAATGGATATTGGAGATGGTTAAGATATAATAGATATTTCCAAATTCAGATAATAGTCAGTCAGTATGAATATTGTAGATACATTACTGGTATAGTATAGAATGGTATAGATGGTATATATATAAGATGTTGGATCGTTATGCTAGATAATAGATTATAGATCTTATAAGGTATTAGAGATTTCATAGATATTATACATAGATAGAGTAGATGTTATAGATTTTATATAGTTATAAGGTATATATAGCTAACATATAATAGATATAGAAATAGATATAGATATAGATATAGATATAGATATAGATATAGATATAGATATAGATATAGATATAGATATAGATATAGATATAGATATAGATATAGATATAGATATAGATATAGATATAGATATAGATATAGATATAGATATAGATATAGATATAGATATAGATAATTTGTATAATAGATACTATAGGGTGATATGGATAGAGATGACGGTATATTATATTTAGATATGTTATGCATTATATTTTTGTGATGTATTATTATTGTGTTATATATAATATTATATATAAAGATTTATTATGATTTAAAGATTTTATAGATATTACAAGTATTATAGATGGTATAGATAGTATAGATGGTATAGACTGTATAGATATTATAGATTTAAAAGATGTTCTAGATATAATAGATGGATAGATATGATGGGGATATAGATTTAGATATTTTATATGAAGATATGATATGGGTAGCTTAGATATTAAGTATAATCATGACAGATATTATATGTATATTGAGTAGAGAGATATTATTTATTTAGACATTTCATTAAATATAAATATTAAATATTATTATATACAATTTTTTAATGATTGAGTAGATATTATTATTATTGTTATAATAAGAGATGGAAAAGCTTAAAAAACTAAACTTATTAGATACATTATTTATAGATATGCTATGGATGGTGTAGAGTTTGTAGATAGTTATAATAGTCATTATAGACTTTATAGATGTAGAAGATTTTATAGATATTATAGATCGTAGAGTTATATATAATGCAAGTGTTATAGTACATATAAGAGGTATCATAGGTATGGATATCATAAATTTTATATTATTTGTTAGTATTAGAGACTGTAAAGCTGGCATAACTACAGAAAATAGATATAGAAAAGCTTAAAAAAAATAAACAAACTTATATGATATTGCAAAAAAAAACAATAAAGAAGGAATAAATGATATGGATAGTTTAGATATCTAGTTTTGAGGATAAATGTATTAATTTTTAAACCGAAAGCAAGTTAAAGCATAATAATCATCCCTTTTGCTAATAACTTGCCTTAAGCCCTTCCTCTTCCTCCCTTAACCCTCCAAAACCAGCCTTTTCTTCTCGCTAATTATTCATAAAACCCAAACAAAAACATGAAAATGTTCAAACAAACTCAATAAATACTAATACAACTATTCTAATACTAATACAAATACTAATTCTAATACTAATAAATATTCCGAAAGCTGCCCCTGCCCTGTCCGAGAACTAAATGCCATAAACTCCGCCTAATTGCGAGCCAAAAAAAAAAAAAGTCTGAAATAAATAGTTGGGACGTATGTGGCCGGAAGTTGCGTATACGCCGTGTGGTACAGCCACTACACCATATTCGGGGCTGGTATTATTTTATTTTATGTATTTTACTTTTATTTTTATTCAACTGCTGAGATTCTACAGCCCAGAGACACACGAGGGGGGAGGTCGGAGTCATAGAACGTGTGGGGCATAAAATGTCGCACAAGCACAAAAACAAACACAAATACAAGCACACACGTGGCAGGAAGTCAAGTGGTTGGTCATAATACGGCTGACACTCATAAATCTAAACAAATGCCAAGGCAAATAACTGCAGGGAGAGGGGGCCAACCATGGGTTAAGGAGTAAGGGGGTGTCTTTGCATATGCGTCGGCCATGACTAATTTGCATTGTGGGATGGGGAGGATGAGGAGGATGAGGAGGATGAGGGGGAGGAGCTGGGGTGGCAGCAAGGTCTGCCATAATCTGCCTCAAATCGTTTTTATTGTTCGCACTTAAGTTGCGTAAAATAAAAATCATGTTTCTAACGCCGGCCCAGAGACTCCTCTCCAGGACCTCTTTCCTCTTCTAAGCTCCATTTGGCCTGAATGCCATAATTTTTATGTGAAAGCATCACGCATGTGGGTCCTCGTCCTGCAGTCCCCCCTACCAGACTTTATCAGACTTAGTTGCCCTTTGTTCGGGCCAAGAAAATCTCCGCCAAGAGTGTCGGGATTTTTCCGCAGCCGGATTCCAACAGGGACTAAGGAGGGTGGTGGTGGGAGTCACTTTATGGCCATGTTTGTGTGTTCTTTTTTTTTTTTTTGCCCTTTTGGGGCACAAAGTATTTTTATAGCTCAATTAGCATATGCAGGGGGGAAGTGGTGGGGAGTGGTGGGGAGTGCCGGAATGCGAGGGCTTTTCTTTGGCTTTTACTTTTGTGACAACCCTTTTTTTTTCTTTTCGTTTTTCTCCCCCAAAAGCCACGCAAAGGAGCTCTGAAGGACAATTAATCAAGGGCTGGGTGGAAATTATGCCATTTTTGAGTTTCATTTCATAATTACTTGCCTAATTATAGGCATTTTATTCGTTTCTAAGCATGTCTGAACGTGCCTAAACATGTCTATACAGGTCTCTGCATGTTTTTTCATCTCTTCTTTTCCCCAAAAGCCAAGCAAAGTAACTGTGAAGGAAGGGAAGCAAGAAGAGAAAGAGGTTGAAGAGGTTATAAGCATAAGTGAGCATGTCTGAAAATATCTAATCATGTCTCTACATGATTTTTCATCTTTTTTTCCCCCAAAAGCCAAGCCAAGTTAGTCTAAAGGACATTTTATCAAAGGCTTTGGTGTAAGAGACTAAAACTATACCACTTTGTGGTTTAATTTAATCAATATTTGCTGATTATTGGCATTTTGTGCTTGTCTCTGCATGTCTGTCAAGGCCCTAACACGTCTAATCTTGTCTATACATGTTCTTTGTCTATTTTTCACTAAAAGGAAGCTTAATTTCATTATTAGCTGCTGATTAGCTGCATTAAACATATCTATGCATCCTTAAACATGTCTACTCATGTTCTTTTATTTATTTTTCCTCTAAAAGCCAAGCAAAGTAACTCCGAAGGACAATTAATCAGTACTAGGTTGGAACTATGTCACTTTTCAGTTTAATGTCATTTTTACTTTCTGATTATTTCCATTTTATTCACATCTAAACATGTCTGTTCATGTCTCTGCTTGTTTTCCATCTCTTTTTCCCCAAAAAAAGGCCAGCCACTCCAAAGTAACTCCAAAGGCAGAAATAGGTTGAAGGTATGCCACTTTATAGTTGATTTTCATCATTATCTCTTGATTATTGGCAGTTTTTTTTCTATATCAACATGTCTTAACATGTCCATACATGTCTGTACACGTTCTTTCATCTCTTGTACACTTTGATGTCCTGGAACGGCAGTCGTTCTTTGTTCGCTTTCGTTTTTAATTGAATTGCCAGCTAAGTGAGTTTTCGGTGTCGCAACTTTGTCGCATCCGACATCTTCTAGCTCATCAACTCGGCATGGCCATATCCTGCACAGTGTAGACACATATCCTTGCTTATCGCCTCGTCCCGTGTCCTTCTCTGCCTTGTTGGCCAATTACGGGCGCAAATTCGACAACAAAGCCAAATGATATTAACATATAAATTGCACAAAGTGCCGCTGATTTGGTTTTGATGCGAAAAGGAGCCAGGCGGGGGGGAGGTCCTGGCCGAGGACCCAGCCCAGTGCCAGTTTGTTTTTACGTCTTTGTCGTCATTTACGTTTATTATTCCGATTTTCTAGCGCAGAAAAATAACACTTATGTGGAGGAAAAACACACACTATGTGTGTAGATGTGACTGCCGAAAGTTTCTCCGAAAGCCACCCACCCACCCACGCAGGACACCCCACGCTTAACAATGAGAGCGCCATCTCGCTTTAGCGCACATTTCCGGCACGTCGCTCCTTGCCTGTGTCCTGTCCTGTGCCCCGTCTCGCTCTGGACTGGTGCTGGGAGCTCTTAGCCTGCTTTCACATACAATTTACTGCCATTTCAAAGCTAAACATCTATGCCTTCTCTGTCCTGCGTTTCGGCCACGTTTTTATGGCAGATTCGGGCACAAAATGTCGTCGTTGTCGTCGACGGGAAATTGATATTTTTTCCCGTTCCAGGATAAAGTTTTGGGCTTTCTTTGTGGGGATTTGTTTCGGATGGATGGACAGTGAGGACTAGATAAAAAGTCTATAAAATATTTGGAATAACTGTTCTTTAAATAAATATTTTATATTTTTTTAAGCTTAATTTTTGTTAAGAAATATTTTTATTTATTTTTTTAACAATAATTATCCTTCTTATTTAGTCCCTACTGTCCTTTAAAAATGGCATTGATTTCCTTTATTTTTTTTTTTGGCCCAAAGGGTGGACCCCTTTTTTCCCATCGCCCCTTTGCAGCCGATGCCCCCCCTTAATTTTTTTGTAAATGCGCGGAAATTGTTAATTTTATGGCCAACCATATCCTGCCTGGGGGCCACTTTCAAAATGGCCGCCTGGCGGACAAAAGCGTGACCAGGATAGGGCTAGGAGGGGCGGAGGGGGAGGGGAGGCTGCCTCCAAGTGGGCCAAGAAGTAAATGCACCAATCGCATTATGGTCGTCCAGCGTTTTGGCCTCAAATCGGCAATTGGCAATTGCAGTTGGCCCGCAGCCCGCACTCCACCATTATCGCCCCACCGCCGCCCCCCCCCTGAGCGTCTACAAGGGCAGGACCCTCCCTCGGGATGGCCAGACCCATCGATGGATCTCCACCGCGGGCAGTTTGGGCCACGTTTTGCAGACATTTTTCTTTCGGCCTGTCTATAATTTCGAGGCAATTCCCAGTTTCAGAGTTGGCCAAATAAAATGCATTTCAGTTGCACGTCCACAGAGGACTCCCTCCCCTTCGCCTCCATCCCATCCATCTTGCAACATTTGTGGCCTTTTGTGTGGCATATAATTTGCAAAAATTGCAATTTAGAGAAATAAAAGGAATCGCAACAGAAATCAAAAGAAATAAAAGAATTCATTTCACAGATGGCGGTACAGTGTCTCGAGAGAGGGCTTTCAAGGGGTTAACCTTAACCCAAGTGGCACTAATAATAATACATTTTGAACTCTTAATTCCTTTCCTCAAAACTTGAATCTTTGGGATGTGTAGCGCATCTGAAACATTCGTTTAGGCCGCTCTTTTGGAGATCCTTTTTGTGGGAAGAGGCCTGGCTGGCAGGAGACCTGGCTGGTAGAGGCCCAGCTAACCGCCCAGCGAGTGGGGAAACATAGAAATCACGTTTCGGCCATCAACGCTGCAAATGCAACAATTTTGTATCGAATTTCGACCACTGCCGACCCGGCCCTGCCTCTCGCCACAACAATATTTCTTCATTGTATTGATTATCGGTTGTAATGTTGCAAATTAAATGCCTCCGCCGATCAATCAAACAATCAAACTGGAGGCAACTGGCCATCAAAGTGGAGCCTGCATCCACGGCATCCAAATCGAAATAAAGTGAAATTTCCCCTCGAAATGGTAGAGAAGCGATAGTTTGTTGTTA
Organism: Drosophila monieri; assembly: GCA_035047585.1. Classification (NCBI taxonomy): domain Eukaryota; kingdom Metazoa; phylum Arthropoda; class Insecta; order Diptera; family Drosophilidae; genus Drosophila; species Drosophila monieri. The sequence continues at coordinate 2,143,592 of JAWNPJ010000061.1, read as the reverse complement.
GCAGGACGCGGAGGACTATAATTTCCCATCGCAACATTTTTTTTTATGAAAAGACTTAGCGAAACATAAATTGGCCGGACATGTTTCGGGGCTGCTGCGATTATTTTCAATACGATAAGGAATTTATTCGACAAATTAAATGGCCGAAATTGATGGGGTAGTTGGCAATTGGCAATTGGCAATTGGCAATCGCGAATTATAGTCCCCGCCTCCACTGCCCGCCATCTGACATCGTTTCCATTCCGCACCAGTCTTGCCCCACGGAGCCGTCTAGGCCTAATCCCGGCCAGATCGCGGCCTGATAAAAATTAATTATGAATGGGAGATGGAGCTGAAATGCGAGATCTCTCTCACATCTCTCAGCTCAGCACTCTAATTGAAAATGCAAACAGCTAGAGCAGCAATTAGCTTCGGGCTTTGGGGTCTAATAGACTAGAAGCTGTACCCCTTAGGGGCAGATCTTGTAATAGTTACAGGGGACACGGCTTAAAAGTCGTATTAACTTCTGTATAGCTACTACAGGGTATCAGATGTGGCTTAAAAGTCTCTCAGGACTTCATAGTCTTGTTGGAATTATAAATAATTCCTAAAATTCCATCCTACTCCCACCTTATAGCTACTTCAGGAGATATATCTGATAAGCTATAGTTTAAAAGATTTTTGAGAAAGATGTAGTAATAGAATCTATACTATAGTATATCAGATATAACTAAACAGCTTCTTAAAGACATAAATAATACTACTATATCTCATAATCCCATTATATTCCCACTTTATAGCTACTAGAGATATGATATAATATCAGATATGGCTTAAAAGCTTCCTAAAGCAGAGTTTTAAGCTTCTTGGTCCTCTTAATCTCATTCTTATAGCTACTGTAGGGTATAAGATGTGGCTTACAAGTCTCCAAGAACTCCTGAAGAGCTACTTCAGGAGATAGGATATAGTTTAAATGCTTTCTTAGAAACAGTTTAAACCTTCTCATTCTTATAGCTACTATAGGATATCACTAACTTTCTCCTTATAGCTACTACTGGGCATCAGATATGGCTTATAGGTTAGGAATAGGTAGGAGTCTCTTAAGACAGAAGCCTTCATAGAATTGTTCAAAGTGCAAATACCTACTTCCATATCTTATAGCTACTATAGGATATCAGGAATACCTTCAAAGCTTCTTAAAGACAGAGTTTAAACCTTCTTATTCTTCTTAAAAATCTGAATAATTTCCAAATCCATAGCCTAGGTTTAAAAGAACTATTAAGTACTATCAAGTATCATATAGTCTTTTTATTTTAAATTCAAAAATTGTACAATACTTCAACAATGAAACTAGCATGTACCGGATATCATACATTTCTCTTAAAATCTCTCCTAAATATGACTTACTCGCAGCTTCTGAGCTGTTTTTCAAAGAAAACTAGCAAGTACCGGGTATCATATAGTCTCTAGAAACTATTGAGTACCGGGTATCATCTCTGTAGACCTCGGAATTGGCATGTTTTCTTATTTTTTATCCATTTGATGCCAAATGTTGTACTTAGACATTATACTTTTCAAATATATAAAATATATACAAAAGGATAACCCGCTTGGAAGATCAATTTGCATCTGAAATTGTGCATCTTGTGATGTTGAGAGAAGCTTTTCAGCGCTTAAAATGGTTTTTGGTGATAAACGCCAGAGCTTTTCAAGTATGTAGCTCTCTAGAAGAAATTATGATAGTTTATTGCAACACAAACTACTTAAAATAAAAAGAATTATTAATAATCAATCAAATATTAATCTATTACGGCTCGAATAGCTTTTATTAAATATATTTCTATAAATAATCATATCATATTTTTTATATCTTTTGCATATTTTTTGGAATTCTAATTACTTAATACGTTAAAAAATATATATATCTAAGTAATACATCTAATTAATTTCTTGAAGACTTTCTTTTTGGAATGAAACGAACAAGTACCGGGTATCACATAGCAATCTTTTGATAAAAGCAACTAGCAAGGGTATCTTAAAGACACAAGATTAAAGTCTCAAGAGGCTCCTTATTCCTTTGAAAAATCAAAGTAACCCCAAAACCCATCATACCCCCAGCTCACACCTACTACTGGGTACCAAGGCAGCGAGAAAAAACTGGAAAATCGGCCAAGATGATGGCTCTGCTGGAGGATGAGACTCTGGCGACTGAGCTGGGTGAAACTTTTGTGCAACAATTAGCAGCAAGCTAGCTGTGGCAGCTTGCAGCAGGCAGGTTGCCAACCAGATTCAGTTAGTGGAGCAACCCGGCAGAGAGGCCCGGCCATAATGAAGCACTTAAATGAATTTAATTGTGTGAACAGCGGAGAGACAATGGGCACTCTGCCCCACGGACTGTGCCGCCTCCACTGTTCAATAAATTAAAAATAATTTTATTTAAAGAGACATAAGCCGGGTCGTGGAAAGTACTCGTTAATCAGGTTAATGAAACTGTACCTCCAGCGGTTACTAATCCAAGCTGCACTTGCAACTGCTCCACCGAAGCAGGCACTTCAACTACTCCCTCGTGGCAGGATTCTGGCTGAGCGAGGAACTACCCCTTTTTTTCCCCAGCCACTTCGCTGGAGATGCAATCTGGACGGACGATAGGATCGGAGAGCCCAAATGTAAATTACCACAAAGAGTGCAATGGCTTTCGGGCGGGGGTTGCAGACTCGATGCGACGAGGAGGAGATGCAAGCCACCGATAGCAGATACGAAACTGCATCCACCAGATGCCAGATGCCCCGGCCGTCAGGCGGCGGATTTGTTCTAGTTCCAATCAACCGAAATGATTCCACCTCGGCCGCGGCTGGAGGTCTTCTGGAGGCCATCCCGCTGGGCTAAGATGGGCCAAGCTGGGCCAAGCTGGGCTGGGCAGGCAGTGGGTATCTGCATCCGGAGAACGCGTGCCCCGGCTGATTAGCGCAAAATGTTAATTTCACACTTTGATCGCATTTCCACGACTGCCCCGATCACCGATCACTGAACGCAGATGCGTTTTATTTAATTTTAATTTCAATTTAATTTGCGCCAAGACCCTGACTCTGACGCTGGCTGTGGCATCTCGAACAGCGTCCATCAATCAAACGCGGCGCGGTGCTCTACAAGATGCCCTCCACTACCCCCAGATACACAGAGATCGCTCAGAGATCGACGATCGCCCCGGAGAAGCGGTTTCATTAACAGCCCAAACAGCTCGTCAAGTGGTCTTCGGTTTTCGGTTTTCTGGCTCATTGTTGCATTTTGTCCTACGCTCTCCCTGGCGCTGCTTCAAAGGCATTCCATTCCTTAACAGTGGCTTCCTCCTTCGCTCCTCCATCCCTTTTTTTTTTTATCTTTATCAGCATTCATCAGTCGCCAAACAAAACAAGCCAACTGGCTTCATTTGTAATGGAGCTGGAGATGGAGCTCTCGAGATGGAGCTGCGATGGGCAGGAGTCGTCGATTCCGGCCGAGGTGGAGGCGGCCTGGCAGTAGTCGAGGCTCTGATTGCCTGGCATTAATCATTCCCATTCTCGGAGGGCCACTGGAGAGCTGTGAGTGGCTCACAAAAGGCTACACTTGCAGAAATATTCAAAACTTATCAGAGAAGGGAGAGGGTTTATGATACCTGGTACTTTTTAATTCTTTTTTTAGTAAAAGCAAGTCTCTCAAATACTATATGATAGCCGGTACTTGACAGTTTAGGCTACATTTTTAGGAGTCTTTAAGACTAATAGATACCAGGTTTTCCTTAATTTTATTTGGAAAAGAAATCCTGAATAAATAAGAGACTACATATATGATTCCAGAGATGATACCCGGTACATAATAGTCTATTTTATTCAATATATAGTACTCTTAGTGTAGGATTAAGAGCTCAGAAGCTGCTAGTGGATTAAAAAAGTCACTCTTTTCAGAGCCTTTAAGAGTCAGAGACATGATACCCGATACTTTCTAGTTTAATTGATGAATTATTATTATTATTATTGTTAATTTTTCATTTGTTTTCCAAAAGAGATTCATTAATTACACCTTACACCTTACATTAGAGACTACTTGATACTCGGTACTCCTTAGTTTTATTTAAAAAAAAAAGCCTTTAAGAGACTACTAAATAGTTTCTTTTATAAAAGTACTCATAGAGTAGTGCATAGTGCAGTCTTGAGAGTTTAGGAGCTGCGAGTGGATCTCTAAAGTCACTCTTTTAAGAGCCTTCAAGAGTCTTGATATATATATGATACCCGGTACTTGCTTGTTTATTTATTTATTAAAGCAAGCTTTTTAGAGGTTGAAAAAATGTCGATGTCATCTATTTTACTCCTATTTCTAACCTAATCAAAACTGTGTGATACCAGGTACTTGCTGGTTTATTTGTTGAATTATTGTAAAATATTTTAATGGCTTAAAAGACTATATGATACCCGGTACTCTAAGCAGTTGTAATCCTCACAGTTTGGGAGCTCCAGTTTTGGAGTAAATCATAATTTAAAGAGATTTAAAGAGAAATGCATTTTTTAGTTTAAACTAAAAAGGCTATATGATACCCGGTACTCCGAGTAGTCTAAATAGTTTAAGATCGACGAGAAAGTCGCAGTGCCAAGAGCCTTCAAGAGATAGTGTGATACCCGGTACTTGATAGGTTCTTTTGCTGCAAGTAAGCCTTTAAAAGACTATATGATACCCGGAAATAGTTTGTTTCCTCGAAGAATTATTGTAATATTTCTAAAGTGGTTTTAAAGACTATATGACACCCGGCTATTGTTATTTTAAATCCTAAAACTGTTCGAGACTACATGATACCCGGTACTAACATAGTTTAATTCTTGAATTATTCTAACATTTTGTTAATTTATAATAAAAAGACTATGTGATGCTTGATTGATCTCTTAAATCCTAGATTTAAAAACTATATTTTAGACAGTACATGATACCCGGTACTTGCTAGTTAAGTTAGTAAAAGAAAGCCTTCAAAAGCCTATACCCGCTACTTGATAATTTCTTCAATAAAACTTCCAACTTGCCCTTATGAATAGCCTTCTCCCACACAGCCTTTCTCGCAGTGCAGCCTTAACAGTTTAGGCCGCAAAACTGTTTCCAGCTACTTACAACACGCCTCAGTTCTCCGTCTCCGGTTTACAAATCTCATTGTTGTAATTGTTGCTGCGGCTTCCAGATCGCTGGGGTTTTGGTTTTCGGCTTGAGTTCGAGTCGGGGCACCGTAGCCGGGGCTTATCGGCGGTGCGGCTTTCATAATGATGATCCGTCGCGCAAATCGCCGGCCGCGTAAACCGATCGCAGCTCATTAGACACTTTAGTCATTGCCTTTGGATCATTGCTGGGCGCAGATGGCGGCCGGAGGCACTGCGGTTTGGCGGGCGAGTATGCGAATTTTTATGTAATCAAGCGCCTAAACACTTACTATTAACAAATTCCCAATAATTTCTAACATCTTGCGGGTAATCGGAGGAGCGTTGGGAGCATTGGGAGCGTTGATCCGCAGCAGCCTCAGCGGATTGCGGCTGGGAAAGCGAGCTTAAGTGGCTCGGTGGGGCAAGTTGGCAGTTATGGGGGAGTATCGATGTTACAGTCTCGCCGAGAAACTGTACCTTCAACTGTAATGGATGGAGGTGGAAAGAGGAGACCACCCACCGCCCCAACTAATTGCATTCTGATTCGAGGTGATCATAGATCGGTGGCAGCCTCCAGGGGGTGGCTGGATGAGGCAACATTTTTCACTGCCATCCACTGCCATCCACCCACAACAAGAACTGGCCGCGAACGGTAGCCACTTTCGGCTAAAAGATTCCGATAACACTGAAGCGAAGGATGGAGGCAGCTGCCGATGAGCTGCCTCCGATTCCCCCGGATCTTCATTAATAACTCCCCGGCGGATCATTAATTTCCAACCTTTTCATTAATCGTCGAGTGGGCCTCCAAGGAAGAAGGGGGAACGAGTTGAGGGGCGGCCTCAGGTTAAGGCCAGTAGTCGCTGGATGTCGCTTGCAACAAAATGTGGCAGCCTCTCGCCATCCTCTCAATTAGTCTCCCTAGTAGCTAGGAAACATGATCCACTGATTACCTTAAAGCCCGAAAATTCAGCCACTTCTTGGAGCTGGAGCGACCTTTTCGAAATCCAATTAGTGGTCGGCATCGGCAATTCTGATTGTATTTTCCAGCCGCATAATTGCATGAGTCCACCTCCCACCTCCCACCTCCCACTCCCACTCCTCCCCTCCGAGTGGCACTTAGGCAGCGGCCAGGATGTGTGCGGGTGGCAGGACATATTCCGTGGATATTCCTTTATGCAAATGCCACACATCGTCGTCTCCGGTTTGGGGCAGAGGACCACTGTAGAAGGGGGGCAGTGGTGGTGGAAGGACCCTCCACTAGGCACAGATATCCGCCAGATTCGGATTCGGATTCGGATTCTGTAACGGGGCTGAACATGCAAACTACCAGCCGTGAAAAATCTCGTTTTCAAATATTTTACAGCGTTTTTTGTGCCTGCCTAAGCACACTGGTGTCCTGGCTGGCGGCAGGACCTGGTCACAAGCCACTAAACAGCGCCCATCCAATTCCAATTCAGATTCCAATTCCCCAAGGCCCCCGACCCCTCTGCCCCCTCCTGAACCATTTTTGAAAATTTCGTTTAGAGTCGCCAGCCAAACAAACAAACAAACAGGACAACCAAAAAAAAGGACATGAAAAAAGGACAGCAACGAAATCAAAGCGAAATCGAAACAGGATAAATAAATGTGCACATTTCCGCTTGGCGCGCATATCCTGTCCACGCTTCCTACCCACTCGCAGGACCCTTATCTGTTATATATATTATTGATCTGCCGCGCATAAAAAGCCCATTTAAAAACATCCAAAAAAGGAGCAAGCAGCACCCCTCGTCCTGTCGTCCTGTAGTCCTATCGTCCTTTAGTCCTTTCGTCCTGTCGTCCTGTCGTTCTGCCAAACAAAAAAAAAGAATCACCCGAATTGTGTAGAAAAATTGTCGCGCACATTTGGCGAGACTTGAAATTGTAAAATTGGCCATTTTGGCTTTCTGGCTGGTGGCCCGAAATTGGCAATGGCCAGGGAGGGAGGGGGATGGAGTGGAGTGGAGTGGAGTCCTGTCGATTGGCTAGACTCTTCATTTGGGCGCCCGGGGGACTCTTTCTCCATAACAGAGTTGGACTGCAGTGAAGCAGAACGTGGCCGCTGAGCGGCTGGAAAAAATCAGTGGCCGTGGAAGGGAGCTGGGAGACGCTCTTTGGCGATACCCTGTAATCAGTGAGGAGGTCAAGGTATAAGTTACTTAGGAGCTCATAGATCTGTATTAGACTTTTCATTAGTTTGGTCGGGGATGGCCGATTAGGTCCCTCTCCAGTAACCATTTTTATATTAATTTTTAGAAACAATTTTCCTCTCCTGCCATCATCCCCTGGTCCTGGATTCCCTTTTTTTAGAGCGTTTTAGTCTCTTTTATTCCTTTCGTCGATTTCCATTAAAATTCAATTGATGTGCCACAGATACAGGGGAGTAGGAGGGGTGGCAGTGCCTAGTCAACTATTTCAAAGAGTGTCTCTCGTTTTTTTGCACTCACTGTGTGATTTATCGAACATTAGAGTGGAATTCAAAATAAAATTTCTGGTTAAGTGTTTGGCAAATCCGAGGCAGCAATTCATGTGGGATTTTGTCGAGTTCATCGAAGGATGGTGGGGGGTGCCTGCCTCTATCATTCCATTCCGGAAGGGGGGACCAGCGCACTTTATAAAGCCATCAAAATGCGATTAACCCTTTTTCGGGTAGCTCCTCCGATCCGAAAGACTTCCGGCCCGTCCCACCTAAATTAAAACAAAAGTCGAACCTAAACGGAAGTCATTTTCGGGCCGTGGATAATGAAATCATTTTTTAGCTGCCCGGCCGATAATTTCAAAACTAATTTGCCTTCGAAATCAGAGAAACGGGAAGGGGAAGTGAAGCCAGCATCTGCATCACAATGGGATGTGCCGGTAACTAGTCGCTATGGCGGCTATATAGCCTCTGTCCGTATCTGGAGTAGTCTGGGGAGGTAATTAAAGCAGATAAAGAGTCGCATTAAAACAATAGATACAAAGATACATAGATACATGGATACATGGATACATGGATACAGGTATGCGGCATGCATAATTGAGTTTCAGTTCGGAATCGGCCGAGATCAGCTTTTGTTTTGTGGGCTTGCTTGCCGACGCTTTTCACAAATTAATTGGCAAACCCGCACACACTCAGCCACTGGCCACACAGCCACTACAGATACAAAAGTATCTTGTAATTACAGCCAAGCAACAACAATGGGCATTTGTGAAATTGTCACTGTTTAGCATATTTGGTCACGAAACGTGCTTTTTGGTTGTTTGGCTCTCGGCTCTCGGCTCTTGGCTGTTAGCTCTTAGCTCTGGCTGCTGTGTTCTTTATGAGCCATAACAATTTATGCGTTGGACCGATTCCCGAACCACTGCACCCCCCAAAAGTAATATAATATAGTATATAAGCCGGGTCTAACCACCCTCCCCCGCTCGGCCAGCGATTAAATGGAAATTTCAACAGGGATTTCCGCTTCTGATCGTGTCGTGTTGGGTCGGAGGCTATTGTGCGTGTTCATGATCTGGCAGCTTATGGATATATCTGGGGAGTATGTCTCTTTTCAGCCTAGAGACCTTATAGATACGGCGCTATAAGGTATGAGGTATAAGGTATAAGGTATAACCTTTCCCCACTAACTCTTTTAACGGAAATAGATTTAAAAGTTCGCTCTAACACTTTTAGATAAATAGATGATATAGTTCTTAGAATAGCTTATAGATAGGACGCTATAAGGTGTAAGGTATAAGGTATAAGGTATAAGGTATAAGGTATAAGGTATACTCTTATACACTTTTAGATAAAAAAATTTTTTCATCATGCGTATCTTCAAATATCTTATAGATAGTGCGCAATATGGAATAATACCTATATGGTATAAGGTATAAGGTATAGATACCTTACCTAACTATATGTAACTTATGGAGTAGCATATAGGTGGTGGTTTAAAGTATAAGGTATAGGGTATAAGGTATAAGGAAGAAGATATTAGGTATGAGGTATAATAGGTATAAGGCATACCCTTTCCCCATTAACTCATTAAAGGGAAATAGAGACAACTGTTCTAGAGAAGCTTATAGATTATCCTCTGCATCTCATAATAACTCACTCTTATAGATTAATAGATGCAGCTAGAAGACTAATTGTAAGAATAGCTCATAGAATTGCTTATAGATTGGCCCTATACCTCCTTCAAACCAACTCTTATAAATAAATAGATGGAATAGTTCTTAGACCAGCTTATAGATAGGGCGTTATAAGGTATACCTTCTCTCACTTACTCTTTTTTAACTCTCTTACCAACTAACTCCAATAAGAGTTGCTTTATAGGTTGATTTAATCTTATAGATAGGGTGGTATGAGGTATAAGGCATAAAGTATGAATTTATATTATATGTGTATATATTATATTATTAGATTATTGGTTATATATATTATAGGGCCTATATTCCAACTAACTAATATATATAATTAATAATTCTTAGAATAGCTTTTAGATAGGATGTTATACGATATGCCTCTTCCCCATTAACTCTTTAAAGGGAAATAGATTCTTGGCAAAAATTCCTATAGAGCTTATAGAGTAGTTATAAATAGGGTCTATACTATAAGTAACTAACTCTTATAGATAAATAGATGCAATAATTGTTAGAATAACTTATAGAGTAATTATAATTAGGGCCTATACCTTACTATAACTAACCTTCTTTAGATAAATGGATTTAATAATTCTAAGAGTAGTATATAGATAGGGAGGTATAAAAGTATAAGGTGGGGAGAGTATATACCTACTCCCCATTAACTCTTTTTTAACTCTCTTTCCGATTAGCTCTTTTAAGGTACTTTATAGAAGGTGTGGTATGGGGTATAAGGTATATAATTATAAGAGTATCCTATGGATAGAGCATATTTCCTATAGATAAATAGATTTAATAATTCCCAGAGTAGCTTCTCAAAGGGCAGTGTAAGGTATTAGGTATCTATTATTATAGTAATTCGCCATTAACTCTTTTCAGGTAAATACCTTATAGATGGAGTGGTATAAGGTATAAGGTTTAATGTAATACCCTTTTCCTATTAACTCTTTTAACTAACTATTACTGATAAATAAATGATTTAATTCTTTGAATAGCTTATAGATAGGGTGTAAGAGATATACCAACTCCAACTAACTCTTTTAAGGTAAACATTGGTGTACATAACATAAGGTGTACATTGGGCGGTATAAGATATAAGGTATAAGCCATAAAGCTTAAAATTATAAGAGTAGCTTATAGATACCTTACCTAACTATAGGTATAGATACCTTATTCTAACCAACTCCAATAGACAAATAGACTTAATAATTCTTAGAGTAGCTTATAGAGTAGCATATAGGTGGTGGTATAAGGTATAAGGTATAAGGTATAAGGTATAAGGTATAAGGTATAAGGTATAAGGTATAAGGTATAAGGTATAAAGTATATGATTATTAGAGTAGCTTATAGATAGGCCTATACTTCATTATTACTAACTCTTATAAATATTATTTTTCCATTTAATAGATAGGGTTTATATCTCACTTAAACTAACTTTTTGAAGGTAATAGAGAGGGTAGATAGGATATAGATAGGGTAGTATAAGGTATAAGGTACGAGGTACAAAGGTACTAGGTACAAGGTACTAGGTATACCCTTTCCAAATTAACTCTTTTGAGGTAAAAAGATGTAATATATCTTGGAGAACCTTAGACGTAGGGCCTATAAGCTCATTCCAACTAACTCTTTTGGATAATTAGATTTAATAATTCCTAGACCAGCTTGTAGATACGACGTTGGAAGGTATTCCCACTCCCCTTAACCCTTTTTTAAACAACCATAACCCACTTTGCGAGAAAGAATACTTAATCCAACAAATCTACCTAAAAAAAGTATATCTTTTATGACAGTAATGCCAGTAAGTCCCCTGGAAACCCCTCCAGGAGTACTGGCTCCCCCAACAATGGCCGCCAACTCCCACAAGCTCTGATCCAATGAGTTCCACTCCCCTTTCGCCCCCCAATCGGCTCGGAAACTAAACATCTAGATACTCTGCTCCCCCGGCAATTAAATATAAAGCCATTTTGTATTTTTGAGGAAATTGGCGCTGAGATGTGTGCCAGTTTCTGGGCCTAAGCTGCAGCAGGGCATTGCATTCTTTTGTGGCAATTAAGTGTCGCATGCAGCTTGCAGTGAAGGCGTTGGCATCGCGGCCACAACTATGCACATAATAACCCAATTTCGTGGCAGTCCACCCCCTTGCAACCCCTGACTTTCGCCACTCGCGATGGGGGACTGGCTGGCGGTGGGAAAATCTGTTGCAATTAGCTGCTCGCTTTACAAACAAGAAGCAGTCTCGAGTCTCTGGTCTCCAGTCTCGACACGCAGCGAAAACAATTTCTAAACGCGCTCAAAACGACTTAATTATGAGTGAGAAATATGCGCGGAGCTGGAGTATCTGTCGCTGGCACAGTATCTGCATCTGCATCTGGATCTGCACTGGTATCTGTGTCTAATGCTTGCCAAGGCCCGGCCCCCCCTAATTGCTCCCACTCGATCAAAGCGGGCCAACTTCATTAGGCATTTGCGGTAAAAAGCTTCGGCGCAAAAAAATGGAAAATTAAAAAAACGGGCTAAAAAATTAGAAGCAAGGAAAAAAGAAGCGAATAAAAAACAGGCAACTGCTTATAACAAAAACCTACAAACCGAGTTCACACGACGTGATGAACCCGATGAATAATTAGCAGCCATAGAAGATTCATATGCCCTGATACCTGGTCCGGGTTGCGCCGCAAACAGTGACTAGGCCATTAATCAGGGTGATTACCAGGGGTGGGGCAGGGGGGTGATTTTTTCGGGGACTTGGATACTCTTGGATAGGATACTCTTCTAAAATCTTTAGAAAGCTACTTTTGCCTTTTTTGATAGAAAAACTACTATTGGAATTTGAAGTCTGTGGAGGTACTTCGGTTGAGGATCTTATACAGGCTGGGTCCTTAAGAAGTCCTTGGAGAATTTTAAGTCCAAGCAGAATGGCAATGAGTGTAGAAAGCTTTTGAAGCATTTCCCTTAAATGAGATACTTATAGGAAGAGATATGACCTTCACAATCCCAAGGAGTTTCTCCAAGAAAAATAGAAAATAAACTAGCATTCAATAAATTATAATAAAAAAATTAACAAATAAATAAATAATAATCTAATCTATCAAGATCTAATCCTTCAATAAAGCTACTCAGCTTAAGAATCGGCTGGAAGTCGGCTGAGATATATTCTTTGCTTTCAAACTCCCCATATTGAAGATGCTACTCTGGAAAAAATCGAATAATTCAAAAAATTAAATATTAATGAAAAATTATGTTTTCGGATTTAAATTCCGATTTATGGAGAATTTATCCATAATTCTTTTAAGGTTTTCCTCTTAAAAATAGAGTAAGTATTGGGAAAGATATGGACTTTGCTTAAGGTCATAAATATTGAGTTTTGGGAAAAAAATATGGCCAAAGATATAGCCATAACTTGGCAGATATAGCCTATAGGCATTTCTTTGAAAGGACAACTTGAAGGAGACCTTCTCCAAAATGTAAAAGCTTCCCTCCTTATTTGCCCTCTTTTGAGCGAAACTTTAAACCAGTAAGGACATTGGCCATGGAACAGGAACAGGTGGTAGTCTAGGTGGTAGGCTATATGGTGGATGCTATAAAACCTTCCATCCGAGCTCCCGCAGCTTCTGACGTGGTCTGGCGTTGTCCTGGTGAAGCACTACATCCTTCTTGATGGCCAATTCTGGTCGATCGCCTGCTTCAAGCGGTCCAGTTGTTCGCAGTAGATGGTAGAGTTAGGCGTCTGGCCATATGGGAGCAGCTGGGAGCCTAGTGTATGATTCCCTTCCAATCCCACCAAACGCAGAGCAAAACTTTCCTGGCCGTCAATCCCGGCTTGGCCACTGTTGTGGACGATTCCGGGGCCTTCAACCACGACCGTTTTCGCTTGATATTGTCATATGAGATCCATTTTTCGTCGCCAGTGACCATCTTCTTTAAAAATGGATCAAGTTCATTCCGTTTCAGCAGCACATCGCAGGCGTTGATTCCGTCCAACAGGTTTTTTTGCGTCAAATCATGCATCCAGCCTTCTGCAGATGGTTTAGAACTGTTTGGTTACCAACTCCTATCCCCTCGACAATGTCACGAGATGTCACATGCCGGTCTAGCTCGATGTCTAGCTCACAGGTTGGCTTATCCATGGTGTCATTTCCACCGGCTCTGAATCCAAATGTATAACTTTTCAACGCATTAACCAAACTTCTCTTAAATAGCGTCGTTTTGTAGGTCAAGTCAAGACCTTTCATTCGATTTATGGCATTAGCCGATACCGATATGTAGAGCTTTGCCTTCAAAACCCAAGAAAAGCGAAAGGAAGATACTTGACAACCTTATCTATGAAAAGGTTTAAGCAGTTTATAGATATAGGCCAAAAAAGTGTATATATATTCCTCCATTTGCATCATCCATATTACGGACTATGCCTTTTTCTTTCTTCTTTTTGCCTAAGAATCTAAAAAAAATATATATTTAATTTCAGAGATTCAGATGTACAAATATATGTAAAATATTTAATTATTTAAAATATATTGCAAACAGAATGTAGAGATGATTATTGTTCTACTTAGTGATGGGCACTATATCATATACATAGATTGGTTCAGTCCCTGTTTAAAATCGAACATAATTGGAGAAAGATATACAACATTATCTTTGAAGGATTAATGGGAATATGGTAAGAGAAATCGAACAAATAATGAAGGATATATAGCCTTCTATTTTACGCTATTTTTTGAGTCTAGGGAACTATAATCTTTCTTTTGGAAATTCATGAAAGTTGCATATAGACATTGCCAGGATTTTTGGCTTTCAAAATGATATATGATAGTACTATGATGGAATAGTATTAGGAATTTAATGAAAATAATATTTAATACAATAACTAGAAAGAGCTATAGTCTTTAGACCAACTAACTAACAAGCTAACTAACTATCTAAGCCAACTATCTAAGCTATCTTTTCAAGACCAAGTCCCTTTTAGAACAAACTGCAATTAATACATTTATGGAAGTTATTTTTCCGCCCTGTGGCTCTGTAGTGGTTGGCTGGATGGCCGGGTTGGCCATAATCGTTGCAACATAAGCCAGAGATACCTTTTACGGCCGACAAACTGCCCCGAGGGGATCGCCCTGCCAGAGGCCTTTCATATTTCTTAGCCCAGTTAGCAGAGAGCCTGGGTCGGTGTTGTCGTCACCACAGAAACCGCACACATCATCGCTTGGACAGTGGCCTCCGCCTCCGCCTCCGCCTTCCCCTGCCGCTGGCAGTCATTCCTCGACCCTGATCCTCGGCCACCGCACTAAATTGGTAACTAAATACTTAAACTAATTTTAAGGTTTAACAAAGTCCGAGAGAAGTTGTTGTGCCTGGCTCTGGGGAGGTGTGGAGGCGGTTGACCGCAACTGTGTAAGAGTGTATGAGTGCATGAGTGTGTGAGTGTATGAGTGTGTGTGTGGGTCACTTAAGTAGCCACTAACAGTTATTTACATTGCTCGCTAATTTCCCAGCCGAACGGCACACACATACTTCTATGGTTTCCCCGGCCCAGAGCCAGAGCCAGAGCCCCCCTAGGAGCGAGAACAAATTCCGAATATGAAATCCAATAGGGCGGCCAAAAAAGCGCCTTTCGCAAGACATCCATCCACTCGAAAGTTGGGACCTGCTGGATGGATATGGAACATATGTATGGATTTGAGGACTGATTGCCAGGCACTTTAGATCAGGGCCCGATAGGAGTGGCCCGATGGTGTGTTGCTCAATTGCCGCATTGATTGACGTATTGGATACCTTTCCGAGTGGGACTTGGGAGTGGGAGTGGGATCGGGTTTCCCGGTTAAAACCACCCCCAACCTGTCCAAACCACCACCCACAGCTACTCAGATACATTGCTCAAAAGTGTATCTGTTGGGTGGAAATGTATCTCTCTATATGTTGCTCTCTGGCGATAGCTATGCCTTTTATGATTTCTTCTTCTACTATTTTTTTTTTGTTAATTTCTTGTTTGGTATTAAATTGTGCGGTTTTTGTGGTGGTGCCGGGCTTAAGTACATTTCTACAATATTTTCCACTTGACAAAGCCAGGAGGAGCCCAAGGAGCAGGAGCTGAAGGAGACTGGGCCAGGGGCCGAGATGAAGCCACAAAAGCGAAGACGCTTCTTCAGAACTTCAACTATTATGGCCAGTGGTCAGGTATTTAGAGATGGCCCAGTATACAGATAGAAAAAAAGGGGGTAGACTCGTACAAATAATTTAAAAAATGATTTAAAAATTAGATTCTTACTATAGGCTTGATTATTTTCATTTAATTCTTTTAATTTTAGTTTGTAATTTATCTCTTCTTACTCTCTTCCCCCCTTAGATACAAATGTATCTGTAGAGACTTCAGGCCGCTGAAGCGAAATGTGTTGAAAGCCAAAAGCTGCTCGGGAGAGACTCTTTTTTTTGTTTTTGATTGATGATTGCAGCTCAGGGATGCCTTTCAGCCAGAAACTGACTACCTCTTTGGCCAAAAAAATAAAAAAAAAACAAGAGAAACAAATAAAAATGAGAATGAAATAAAATTGCCAGGCAGGTGAGAGATGAGTTCGGTGAAAAAAAAAAAAAAAAATACAAAAAAGAAAAGGCTGCGGATCATGGCCTCGTGATTAAGCGCCAAATGTATTGAAAAGATTGTAATTAAGGCCACAAAGGCTGTAGATCTGCACTGCCAGATAGCCGCTTGTTAACAGGAGTACAGCAGGGAGGGAGGGGGGTGGCAGGGGAGGGGGTGGAGTACATAAGCCATTGGCAGCTGACTCACCATGACGCACAATTGAATAATCATTTCTGAATGCAAAAAAAATGCGAATTAGTAACGCCAGACAGAATCCCCCAAAAAACAAAAATGTATCTAAATCTGGAAGAGTATCTTTGTGTCTCTGTAGCTCTGGTGGCATATTAGCCCGCCTGGGTGGCATGCATCCGCCACCCAAAAGCCCAAAACTGATTTTTACGACGAGCTTAACAACTCCATCAGCGAGCGGTTCTGGAGCGTCCCGAATCGGCTATGGCCTCGAACGAATCGTTTTGAAGGCAAATCGTATTAACTTTTAATGCAAAGTCCATCAAAGTTGGCTTTTCTTTTCGAAATAATGGCTGCAAGGGGCAGGGGGTTATCTAGTAATGTTTTTTTTTAATAATTTTCTAAACTATGTGGATGTCTTTGGTGGATTTTTGTTTCCAGTGTGGTCTGGGCCTGGGCCTGGGCCTGGGCCTGGGCCTTCTCTCAAAGTTTATTTCGTAATTTATGCAAAATCATTGGTCGATCGATCAATAGCTGCCGCTTGCCAAGCAAAAAAAAAAACTAAAAATAAATAAATAAAAATATCGAAAAAAAAAAATCCCCTCCCGCACAGGTGCTGGCAGGAAACGAGGATGTGGGCCGTCCATTTAATTGGATTATCGCCCAAATCCTGTCACCGGGGGAGGTGGGGGTGAGAGCACCCACGAACAAGAAACTAATTGCAATCGAATTAGTCAAGGAGCTCAGCCAGCGGCTTTCCCTCAAAATTCATTCCATTTTCCTTTTTCTTCTCCGTTTTTGCGGTCAAGGCGTGAAAAGTAAGCATTTCTCCTGTCTCTTTCTCTGTGTGTGTGTGTGTGTGTGATGCTCTCTCTCTCTCTCTGGCAGTCGGATTACTATTTCCGGGACGGCGTCAGGGTGGCGCCTGCGCAGGGGCCCTCAAAAAGGGGGCGTGCCTGATGACTTAAAAGGTTTTTAAATGGGCGCCCTGATGGGGTTTTCCTGCTGCCCTCCTCCCGTTTGGTCTTTGCCGCTCAGGTTCGTTGATCCGCGCCAGTCCCGGGGCAGTAGGATGTCTTAGCCCGAGGATGGGAATGTGTTAAACGGCCTTCGAACCCATTTCCCCAGATGAGAAATGATGGTAGCCTCTGGAGGGTAGAGCTGCCAGAGACCTTCAGACCCAAGCCCACTCTTGGCATCTTTTTGGAGAAAATGGCAACCTATTCGCCCCGCAGCATCCACATGTCTATGAATATCTCCCAATAATTATGCAAACTATCCATAATTATACACATTCCCCCCCTAACTCCGAGCGGCAGAAGGGGGACAGAGGTATTTAAATGAGCTTTTAAAAAATGTTGGCTACTGTTTGACGCACTCGACGACTCGGCAGCCCCCAAAAGATACATTTCAGAGATCCGAGATACGAGGGAGCCCGAGACGAGACCAGACCCGAGATCTGTCGCTGGAGTGCCCTGGGCTGGGAGGGGAGCTGGGCTCCCGTCTATGGGAAATTATGAAATTGCTATTATTGATGATTAGAAACGTTTTTTGTGCACTTGGCTGGGGATTGACAAGCGTTTATTAACGATTTTATAATGGCCGGGGATCGGGTGATCGAATGGCCTCCATTGTCCTCCTGGTGGTATGATATTTATGATATTTATGATATAGCCCCTTGCCCTCTCTCCTCCACTGTGTCGTGACTGGCGGCGGCCTCTTGACTTTGAAAACTGGCCAAGAAATACAATAGAAACTTTATAGAAATATTTTGCTCAAGACAGGAAGCCTCTTTCCATAATTAATCAGTTTATAAATGGCTTTTGGCTTTTCGTAGAGTCATCCATACACTGAGAGACACCACTAGACACCACTAGACCCTACTAGTCCCTAACTTTCCCCTCCAAGACACTCTCGTGGTGGAGAGCCAGTGACGCATGGCGAGGGAACTAAGCTGGTTGTTTAGCAAATTGCTTGGGATTGTCCCCAGATTCGAGGAGCCTGGCTCCGCCGCTCTCTAAATTGTCCAGTTTAGGCTTCAGAACAGGGCATTGCGTGCAAAAATGCGTAAGTGCCGCCTGCGAGTGCGTAACTAAACGCATAATGTCAATGCACCGATTTTTATTCCCATTTCCAGCCACCCCCAGGGCCCTCGCAGGCTATAGTTAGTTCACATTCTACTCTTTTTTTTATTTTTTAGCAAATTGCCAGTTTCCGTTTCGCTTTCAAGCACTGGCCGAAGGAGGGAGGGAGAGAAAATTAGGGGGAGCGCAAAAAAATTCACTGGAAAAATGCCTAAACATTTTCCAAAGTGCCTGCAATTTAGGGGCACAGTGATGCGTGATGGGCCATGGCAGGCAGCCACCATATAGTGCGTATAAATTATATAGTGCGCCGATCGCACAGAACGCTGACACAGTTTCCGCCCGACCTCAGCAGTCGGAGCTGGAGCCGGAGTCGGAGTCGCAGTCGGAGTCAGAGCCAGAGTCAGACATTTCTGCGGTTTGTCGTTTTTTCTCCATTTCGGATGCATTTCTGTGTTTGTTCGCGCAGGTGTCTGGGCGGGGGAGTCGGCCCCTAACTGTTAAAGCACTGTTAGCACGCCTTCCAAGCTAATAGACAGGCTATCCTAGAGACTATACTAAGTACTGGCCCAGAGACTATCTCAGAGACTGTCTTAGTAACTCCTCTAGAGACTGTCCTAGGGACTATCCTAAAGACTATTACAGAGACTATACTAGAGACCATCTTAAGGACTGTCTTAGAGACTATCTCAGAGACTTTTCTAAAGGCTATTCTACTAAAGCCAACTACTACAGTACAGCCTATCCTAGGGACTAGCTTAATGGCTATTCTACAGAAAATATCAGAGACTATTTCAGAGAGGCTATCCTAGAGACTATCCAACAGCTCATCTCAGAGGCTATTCTGCATACTATCTTACAGTCTATCTTAGAGACTATACTAGATACTATCCTAGAGATCATCTTACAGACTATTCTAGAGAGTATCTTACAAACTATCTCAGAGACTATTCTAAAGACTGTCCTACAGACTATGCTACAGATCATCCTTAGAGACTATCTCAGTAACTATCCTATAGACATTCTTAGAGACTATCTTAGAGACTCTTCTAGAGAGTATCTTCAAGACAGTCATAAATACTATATTAGAGACTGTACTACAGACTAAGACTACAGACTACAGATTATTTCAGAGACTATTCTGGAGACTAACTTAGGAACTACCTCAAAGAGTATCCAAAGAGTATCCTTCTTGAAGACAATTCTAGTGATATTCCTAAAAACCATCCCATAAATTATTTTAGCGACTTTCCTAGGGACTATCATAGAGACTGTCTGAGAGACTACTCCAGCAACTATTCCAAAGGCTATCCTTTCGTACAGACTCTCCTAGAGACTAGCCCCCTATGACTATGCTAGAGACTATTTTAGAGATTATATTACAGACTATATCAGAGACTATCCCAATGACTATCGTAGAGACTCTTTTAAAGACTATATTAGAGACTATCTCAGAGACTGTCCTAGAGACTAGCTCATAGACTATCCTACAGACTGTATCAGAGACCCCTTCAGAGACTATCCAACAGATCATCCTAGAGGCTGTCCTGGGCACAATCTTACAGACTATCTTAGCGACTATGCTAGAGACTATCGTAAAGACAATCCTAGACTATCCTATCTTTCTATCCAAGAGACGATTATAGGAACTATCTTAGAGACTATCCTAGGGACTAATCTAAAGACTATCCCAGAGACTATATCAGACATTATCTTAGTAACTTTCCCAAAGTCTTACCTAGAAACCATACTAAAGACTCTCTATCCCAGAGACTATCGTAGAGACTCTTTTGAAGACCATCTTAGAGACTGTCCTACAGACTATCCCAGAGACTATCCTTAGACACTATACTAGAGACTTTTTAAGTGACTGTCCCAGAGACTGTCTGAGTTACTATTTTAGAGACTGTTTTAGAGACTATCCTAAAGACTGTCCTAGACTATCCTATTCTACTATCCAAGAGAAGAGGTTATAGGAACTATCTTAGAGACTATCCTAACGTCTATCTTAGAGAGTATCCAAGTCTTACAGACTCTCCTAGATACTCTCGTCCTAGAGACCATCACAGCATCCCTTAACAAAACCCTCGAATCATCCGAGAACCACTTCCTGGGCCTCCTTGCCTGAGCTGGCTCTCACTTCCCGATCGACGATCTCTAAATGATCGATTATCGGCAAACTAGATTTCACACATTCCGGCCACCATTTAAGCTAATGAACCGTTCCGCCAGAGCCCGTCCGAGAGTGGCCACAAAGAAGCTGGCCAACTGGCGGCTAGCCCGGTGACTGGCAACTCATCATCATCTGTGATCAGTCGGCGCTGATCTCGCGCTGATCCAGCCGTGGACCATTTGGCATGTCCATATGCCCATGTGGACGGTTGCCTCCGAATAAGTGCGGCATCATCATCATCATCATGATCATGGGGCGATCTCAGTGTGAGAAATAGCCTGCGTCATTCTCGGTAGCAACTACCGATCTTGCCACAGATACAGATACACAGATACAGATACGGATGCCAGGGAGCAGCACGGTAGGCGCACAATTTTCGCGCCTGATCAAAAGCCAGCCGGCGATCGGAGGCGGGATATAGCCACAAGATCGAAGAATTCCAAGCTAAGGTCCAAGAAAGAAGGAAAAAAAATAAATAAAGAAAAGATCAATCAGGCGGGGGCGAGAGGGGTCGATTATGAACAAAAATAAACAAAATCGTACGGCGTAGATCAAAGTCAAGTCGGGGGGGACTGTAAGGGGGCGTGGCATGACGGGATAAATGCACAGTTTGCCGCATTTTAATTTTCTTCCAAGTCCCAGCCCACTGAGAGAAAATGTTTCCCAAAAAAAAGGCATTACCTTCTCTTAAAGTTTACTGGAAAGTCCTACCTATTTTTTTCACTGCCTTGAAGCCTCGACTCCCTCTACCCGTTTATGTTTGTTTTTCAACCAAAAACCTTAAAACAAAATTAGAGCCAGCCCGCAAAGTCCATGCGGAAGTCCATGGGCAGCCGTAGCAGTAGCTGTGGCCCCCAAAAGTCCACCGATCTGAAGTGGACCATCGAACCACTTAACACAAATTACGCAGCAGAATGTCGAGACGGATTGAAACGTTTCTTCAATGAAGCCTCCCTCTCCCGGCCGGGGATTCATTCACAAAAAGGGCCATCAATGAAATGGCAAAATACTGTGTGTGTGTGTCTATTAGACACATCCATCCATCCATCCAGCCATCCATAAAGTCAACAGATCTCCAACGAACAATATATTCTAATGACAACCGATTGCTGGCTCGATCTTGTAACAGATTAACGTTTTCGATCACGTTTGTGGTAATTGTATCAGCTCGTTAGTTGTTTTTTGTTGAAACATTTAAGCGGCCAGTGGTTGATTGATGGCTGGGGAGTATCTGGGAGTATCAGCTCCTTGGAAAAGGATCAAGAAGTCACAGGTCCACTCCAGGCCACTAATTACTAGACGGAGTAGAAATTCCGAAAGTCTTCAAAACCAGTAGCCGGGCATTTAGAGACTGCCGACTGACGACTGGCGACTGACGATTGGAAGAGAAACTCTGTGGAGGCCCTGCGGCCAAATACCAGATCACCTACAGTAGCCGAGACCATTTTTCAACATTTTTGCATAAATTTCTCTCCACTTTTGGTGGGGGGAGACGTTTGCCCAAACCAATAATCTCCGGCCGGAGGAAAAGTTAATGAAGTTTAGCACGATCGGGCCGAGAGTCCCTCCACTGATCCCTCCACTCTAATTGGATGCAGTCGCCCAGGGATCGCCCCTTTTCGGTCCATCCATCCCTCAGATAAATGCCCAAAAACTGTGGAATAATGAGATAAACGCGAAAAATTAGCGAATAGCGATTGCACTGCCGGCAGACAGAAATCGATGTGGGATTGAAATCGGTTTTAACATTTTTTTTTTCTACCTTTTTTGAGCTTTTAATCCAATCAGAATCACGCAGATGCATTTACTTACAAAACCAAAAAAAAAAAAAAAAAAAAAAAACCAGGCAAAAAAGTTAAAGTTGTTAGCCTAATTGCAGGTTGGTTGGCATTTTTCGCAATTGTTATTGTAATTGGCCATCATGGCTGCCTCTCTCTCTCACTCTCCATCTCTCTCTCTCTCTCTATGTGGCTATCTCGGCCTGTAATGGAGGCCAGAACCACACATCATTTGGCCAACTCCTCTCGTAAACGAAAACGTTTTAAGGCTTTTCATAAGCAATCTTAGCACCGGTTTTTAATGAAGCTTTTTTCCTTAAACTCTTCCTTCTTTTTAGCTTTTAGTTCTCAGTTCTTTGTTCTTCATTTTGTTTGTTCACCTTTTGTGGTGAAGGGGAGGGAGGGGGATGGCTATCACTTAAGTGGAGACTGTTTCCGGCTTAGAGGCTCTCCACTGCCCTGGGAGTCACCCAAGAAACAGTTCCAGCCCGAAGCTCTCTTCTAATCACTGTTTTTGGTTTAAAATGAAGCTAGTTAGACCCACTAGAGACCTCTCACTTAAGTTAGTAGCCTGGCTTATCAGACTTCCATTCAGACCTCAATGACTCTCAGAAAACCTTCCCCCGCCATCCACCTCGGGCCGCCCGCCCATTCACCATCGATTAGCAGCTCTTATGAATGGAGAAGGAAGAGTCTTTGGCCTGTGGTGTTGGGGAAGCCATTCTGTATCTTTTTTCGGGCCATGCCCCAGCCATTACATCTATTTGGAGCTAATTTCGTTCTCCGTTCGCGGCTGGCCAATAAACTAGCCATAAATAATTGAACTCGAACGGAAAAGAGTTGGCGTAATTATGGCTTTGTCTTTTCATTTTTTGTTTTTTTCCTCCAAAAAGGCACTGAAATAAATCTTTAAAATTAAAATATAACAAACTACTACCATTTAATAGTTAAATAGATCTTTTTGTAGCAGTGTAGTCTATATATTTCCCTCGCAACTGCCTTGCGGTTAGCCATTCATTGTCTTGTCGGCCTTAAGTGGAGAGCCGGCTTTTGTGGCGCGTTTAATGCGTTTTAAATGGTTTAAAAATTTGATATAATTATAATTACGCTACTACCACCAAAAAAACAACAAAAAAATAACTAACAAAACAAAAAATAGGGAAATAAATGGGTTAAAAAGGAGAAACAAGAGTAGCTTAGACCGCAAAACGCGTCTAACAAGCTCTGCGGCGGGCAATTACGTGGCGAATCAAAAGTCCGGCCTGTGAGAAGTGAACATTAATGCAACAATTGTTGTGTTGCCTGCCCCTCCTGCTCCCCGGGGGTTGCTCTTAATTAATTGCCAACAAATGAGAGGGGCGGGGACTGTCTGTCAGAGATTTTAAATCCCCCGAAGAAAGAGTTTCTTCCACTCGACTGGCCACCCGATTGCAGTTGATGTGTTTTTTATGCAAATGCAGGTCCTGCAGGATCATTAGCATGCCGTTGCGGCACTCCAAGCGACCTCAAAGATCAAAAATTATATAAAAATTAAATGATAAATTATCTCTCCCCCCAGCCATCCAGCCAGCCACTCAGTCAGTCACATTCAGTCAGTCAGCCAATGTCAAATGTAAATGATTATTATAATTGCAATTGTATCTCTCCATCTGTATCTGTATCTGTATCTGTATCTGTTGGACTTAACCATGCGTGAAATTTATTTAAATTCATTTTCAAGTGTTCACAAGTTGCAATTGCGCGATATAGTTATAAAAAGTATGTGCACAGATATTAAAAATGGATTTATGGACGGAGTTACAGCCCATTGCTGCCACTCTGTGTCTGCCACTCTGGGAAGAGCGAACGACGCATTCAGAGGACTTTTATTGGGAAATTATTTATGCAAATTGCATTTTTTGTAAAGCACAGGCAGGCTTGTAACAAAAAGGATTGTGCATTACTCTTAAATCATTATTTTTGACTAATTTTGTAACAAAGTTTATTCATTTTTGACTTCAAAACTGTTTATTGCTTTTATATTTTTGCTTGTTCCATGAAATGTCATTAAAAATGTCATTGTGACAGTTATGGTAGTGTTTTGAGTGTGGCCAGGTAATTTTATTTAAAGTGCTGATATTAATCTTAAGTCTTAATTTTATTTTTTTTACAATTTTTACATAAGTTTCAGCAATATTATGCCTTAGAATGCTGTCATGTTCGGGATTGTATCAGAAAATGTCATTAAAACTGTCATTATGACAGTTACTGGAGTGTGTTTAGTGTGGCCAGGTGCAGATATTAATCTTAAATTGTTTTTATTTTTTTTTTACAATTTTTAAAGTAAGTTTCAGCAATATCATGCCTTAGAATGCTTTTATGTTCGTCCTTGTATCATAAAATGTCAATGATAATATCATTAAAACTGTCATTATGACAGTTACAGAAGAGTGTTTAGTGTGGCCAGGTACTGGCATTAAAAGTACTGATATTAATCATAAATCTTTATTGTTTTTACTATTTTTGTAACAATGTTTAAGCATATTGTGATTAAAACTGCTTTAAAATACTTTCATGTTCCTGCTTGTCCCCTAAAGTGTCATTATGACAGAAGGGTCTTTAGTGTGGCCAGGTAATCGTTAAAAGCTCTTATGTTATTCTAATATCTGTATTATTTTGAAGTTTTTAATACAAGTTCCACCCATTTATGTACTTCTCTCTTAAACAGATTAATGCTTTCATGTTCCTGCTTGTCCGTGAAATGTCATTCAAACTGTCATTATGACAATTACAGGAGTGTGTTTAGTGTGGCCAGGTAATTGCGTTGAAAGTGCTGACAGAACGAACGACACGAAAACGACAAACTTTCGGAGAGAGAATCAGTGACAGGAAACGAGGCGACTTGGCGGTGGAAGCGGAAATTCCAGAAAGGTTTAGGTCTAGTAGTGTGGGGGAGTGGGGGGAGAGGCCCCCAGGGGGCTAGGAGCCAGCTGGCTCCATGATGATGATGATAATGATGATGATGACAGCGCTTTGTTGACAAAACAGCTCGAAAACAGTTAAATGCATTTTAGTTCATATTTTAACAGTTGGTTAAGTTTTGTTTAATGATTTAAATAATTGCAGGCAGCTGACAACGTCGACTGCAGCAGTGGCAGTGGCAGCGACGCCGGCAGCGCATGACACGCAAGCTGTTGCCACAGAGGTGGGGGGTGGGGGGTGGAGAGAAGGGGGAAGGTGGCAAAGCCGAGGTGAAATGAGGTTTTTTTTTCGTCATTCCCTGCCAGGAACCAAAAATTCGCGCGACAGGAACAATTAAACGAGCAGCCAGCCATGACCCCTGTCCCCAGACCCCCTCCCCCTCTTACATTTTTTTTTTACTCTTATTGTTGTTGTTGTTAGTAGATACACTATTCCATACATATGGTAATGCCGCGACGGCGCAGGGAAATTGTCTCATTTATCAGGCGCGCAGGCGCACAAAAAAAAATAAATGAAAAGCGAACTGAAACGAAATTGCTCTCGCACTCGACAAACGAAATTTAAATATTTTAATCGGTTTGTTTAGCTGCTGCTGTGTGTGCATTAAAATAAATTAAAAGAGTCTGGGAAACGGGGGAAGCTAAAGTTAAGCGAAGCGGTGATGCTCTAGGTTCTACAATCTACAGTGTAGAGGGTTCTTAAAGTGTTTTTAAACTAAAATATTTATAATTATCCATAGGTTGGATGGAGAGATAAAATATTTAATACAAACTAAGGCTTATGAATCTGTATAAACACTTTTTAGAAGCTTATAACATCATATATAACATAATAGCATAATAAACAGACTTATTTCGTCACCTTCTGAAATCACTTTTGTGAAAAACTTCATTAAACTTTAGCTTATTTCATTGTTTCTTTAGGTTCCCACACAGATTTAAGAGTCTAGATGGTTCTTACATAGTTTTTAAACTAAAGTTTAAACTAAAAAAATGATTTTTGATGCAAACTAAGGCTTCAGAATCTTCATAAACACTTTTTAGAAGCTTATAACATCATATATTATATAATAGAACATTAAAAAGACTTATTTCGTCACCTGCTGAGATCACTTTTGTGCAAAATTTCCTTAAAACTTTGCTTATTTCATTGTTTTATTTGTTTGCAAATCCCAAAGTGTTAATCATCTAGGTTCCAACACAGATTCTAGAGTCTAGACTGTTCTTAAATAGTTTTTAAACTAAAATACCTAAAAATAACTATAATTTGTATAAATATAAAAGAATTTTTATGCAAACTAAGGCTTTTAAAACACTCTTAATACCTTATAATATTATACATTACATAATAGAATAATAAAAATATTTCTTTCGTCACCTTCCGAGATCACTTTTGTAAAAAAACCCCATTATTCCTTGGCTTATTTCATTGTTTTTGTTTTTTTTTTTTTTGGTTTGGCAAATCCCAAAATAGCCTGCACTGAGAAAAACTTAAAAAAAGAAATAGTGAGAGGGGTGGGAGGCAGGGAAAGGGGGCGAAGAGTGAGCGGTACGGGAACGGACCTGGGCGGAGAATGAGTCCGATAAGCATCGCTTCCGGTCTGGCGTTGGTGTTGCTCTTGCTGGGCCGCTAAAAAACTCAAAATAACTAAACTAAAGTACACTGGAAAATAATTTCTAGACTTGAGAAAAATAATAAATTATAAAAACATAAAAATTATGATAAAAAAAAATAAAAATATATAGGAATGAGGAGAAAAGTGGCTTAGAAAGATAAACTTTTTGTTGCAGTGTATGAAACTGGCCCGGGGTTAGTCGTGTGTATCAAATGGGGTCTGTGGCAGCTCACCGCTCCCCCCTCCCAACATCCCTCCTCTCCGGGCCATAAAAATGCGTCTATCTATGTAGTCCCGGGTTCTAGTCCGGCTTAGTTCAGTTCCTCCCCCTTTTATATTATTTTTACATTTTTTTTTTGTTATTTCCGAGATGGTAGAACGAGATACTAATTTTTGGTACCTACACTTAATTTAACCCCCGACCTGTCCCTGCCCCTCTCCCGCTCCCTGTCCCTGAAAATCTGTAAATTTGTTTTTATTGTCATTATAATTTGTGAGCTGTGGTGTGCGGTGTGGTGTGTGTTGTTCTGTCTAGTGTGCTCTATGACTGGTTCTAGTTGGCTGATAGCGTTTAGCACCTGACATTTTTAGTGGCAATTATAGGAGGCAGCTATCGGGAGCAGCTATTGGAGTCAACGAACTGCCGCCCTGCCGCCAGGCCGCCAGGCCGAGTGGGAGACAAAGTGGCTAGCTAACTGTTCCTGGTGCTGGGCTAGATCGGCTGCCATTTATGCTCGTTAGAGGAACACTCGAGCGACCTCCTCGAAAATGCAGAAAGCAGGTCTGCTCCGAACGTCATGTTGCATGTTGTCATGAGTCATAAAGCAGAGTTGCATGTCCATGTGCAACAGCAGTCGGTATTGCAACCTGCTAGTGCAACCTGCAACTGCAGCGAGTCGCCAAAGAGCCGGAGCCTAAAATTGAATTAGAAATTTGAAAAAAAAAATTTAAGCAACGAAAAGCAAATACAAGAGGCGGAAGTGGAGCACTTTTTGTGAATTATTTTTTGGTACGGAATGGATTTAGATCCAGGTCCAGAGACTAGGGATTAACGGGTCTTTAAAATATATACTAAAAAAAAAAAATTAATTAGAGGTAGGGTATGGTTGGTGTCTAGGGAAGACTATGATGGTTAGATGTTTATAAGAAGTTTTTAGGAATAGATCTTGAGACTTCAAACCTCATTCCTTAGTCAAATAGTTATAGTTTTATTGTTATTAGGACTAGTAACTATCTTTAATCTTATAATACATAGATTTAGAAAGTTTCAGGCTCTTATTAGGTGAAATAATAATATTTCTTATAGGGTATATAATATCGTATAATCCCATCTCAGTGTATACAAGTTTCTCCAAAGACTTCCTGCACAAAAAGCAAATCAAGCTCCACTGCACTTGGTTTTCCATTTATGAGTATGACTCCCCCCCTCCAGCTGCACCTGCCACCCACCTGGCTCACCCCCCTACCTCTTTTTAGCGCATTTCGAGGCCAACTATAATATTTTGTGTAGCGTTTTTTACGACCACGATTACGTTTACGATTACATAAGAATATAATATCGCAATTAATCGCATTTAACACAAAAATGTTTGGACCGTCCAAGGTGGTATGCCTCTAGCCCTCCTGGCTGAACCACCTCCCCCCCTTTTCGATGGCGTGGCATGCGTGTTGTTGCTGTTGCATTCTGATTGTGAGTTGCAGCAATCTCGACACGACATACAACAATTAAAAACTTTTTTAATCGCTCCGTTTTTTCTTGAATTTAATTTGATGGTTTTTTTTTCGGAGGGGTTTTCATTGGCATGCGATTGCGGATTAGAGCCACATCCAAGTTCCAAGTCCCATCTGGCCCTAGGAGGTTCTTGGTCTAAAACTATGAGCCGAAAACAATGAGCTTTTGGAAGCGAAACAATCATCACTTTCCACACCTGAGGGACACGCCCACGTGGCTGAAGAGCTCGGATTATGGCCAACTATCCAAGAGCCAAAGAGACTCCAAATTGTATTTTATTTGGTGTTTAGATTAAAAGATTTATGGCTACAAATTATGGTACTTGGCTCCGACGATAACATTTCCGTTTGGGCCAACTACTTAAACTCAACTTAATTTCTGGCCAAGAGCGGCAATAAAAACGAACAATTAATCTTGAATGAAGAGTCTAACGGCCCCAGAGTTCACAGATCTCTCTATAGGGCCCTCTGCCTAAAAGGCCTATAGACTATGGGCCATAAAACTGAGAAATTTATTCTCACACCCAATTTGAGACCAGCCAGCAGATAAGAGCCACCTCCAGCCCCATCTCTTTCTCGAGCTGTAGACCCCTCTCTTTCTGCTCTTGACTTGTGGCCGGCTCATTAACGGGCCACGGATTCGAGGGACTGCAAAACACACACCTTAATTTGTCATTAATTTGCATATGGACGGGGCCAAGGAGCTAAGAGATCCACCCCAGAAACACAAGAAGATCTACAGTGAGAGAAAAAATTGATTTAAATAAAAGATATCTGCAAGAAATTGTTAGAATCTTATGGTCTTTAAAATCTATCCAAGGATAGACCTCTTTTTCTCCCACTATCTCCTCTTGAAACCTCCCTAAATCTCACTTTTTTCTCACAGTGTCTATTAAGCCACCCTCCCACTGAAAAAAAAAAAAAACAGAGAGAAGATTAGATTAAATTCAATGCTCGACCGAAGCTCGGGTCTAGTGTGAACATAACTCTTAAACCAAATTACAATAAATCATTCGAAAATTCCACTTTTCACCTTCCTCCCTCGACTCCGCTCGTAGTATCTCCTCCACGGGGACCTCCCATATCTCGGGGCCTCGCTTCTCTTGTTTTGGAGATCTCTGCGAGATCGAGACGAGCAGCCGACCAAGGCGGGCCCAACAAGGTAACAAAAATTTAAATAATGCGGTAATAATAGACGCGCTTCAGTTGCCGTAATGACTGACTTTTCGGCTCTTCGGGCCTCCAGACACTTGTTTTAATGTGGAACCATCCCCCATAAATTAGGCGGCTTCCCAAAATGTGGAAATTCTTTTCATTTCCCTAGCCAGAGTTCCCCGAGCCGGCGAATTTTTTCTTTTGGGCAATTAATCAAAGGCCTCAAGTAGGGGTCTTCGCTTTATTCGATGATGATGATGATTGTGGGCAGGTCCATAAATATTTCATATGCATATTAGGGGCTATCTAAACGAGGTCATGTCCTACCAGATCGAAGGCGATAGGACTGGGAATTAGGGTCTAATAGGAGTCTAGTATGAGAAGTCTTTCTTCTGGCTTTGGGGGCAATCTGATGTCTAGAGCTAGGAAGTCCTTTCTCTCTCCCAAGACTTCTTGTTTGAAGGTTTCTTTCGACTTTAAAGATAATCTGACATCAAGAACTAAGAAGTCGTTTGAGTTCCTTAGGCTTTCCTCTCCAGGTCGGAGGTGATAGGACTGGGAATTAGGGTCTAATATGAGTCTAGTGTGAGAAGTCTTTCTTCAAACTTCTTCTGGCTTTGGGGGCAATCTGATGTCTAGAGCTAGGAGGTCCTTTCTCTCTCCTAAGACTTCTTGTTTGAAGGTTTCTTCTTCTCTTAAGACTCTTCTAATATGAAGAGCTATGAAGTCCTTTGAGTTCCTTAGTCTTTCCTCTTTCTCTTGAGGCTTGCTTCCCTCTTTAAGGCTAATCTTCTTCAAGAGCTAGACTTCCCTTCTTCTAACTTCAAGGCTCACCTAACACCAAGAGCTACAACCTCCTCCCTAAGCTCTCTTCTAACTTGAAGACTAATCAGACATCAAGAAAGCTCTCAGCAAAGTCCATTCTCAGTACTAAGACTTTTCTTTTGAATCTCTCAAGTCCTATTAGCGAGGTCCCTTAGCTCTCTTCCAACTTTAAGCCAACAAGTCGAGAAAATGTCACTGGATAAGCTCACTGAACATCCACAAGAGAGAAAAGACCCGAAAGCCCCCTTTTCCTTGGCTGGAAAACTTGAAACATTTTCCAGGCTGTGGGATGTCTGCGCATGCGCGACTCCAGCCACTTCCGCTGAGAGCTGGCTGGAAGACTGAGACTCGAAATTTATGCAGTTTTAAGTAAATTTGTTAAATGCGCGCTTTAATGCTTCGTTAACGCTTCGTAAATTTTTCACAAAACACTGAAGAGACAGGAAAAGGCCAAAGTGACGAACAAAATGTGTGTTGGCGAGAGGGAGAGAGAGCTCCTCGAGTTCCCTAGAATGGCGCGGCATTAAAGTCAACCACCTGTAATGAACTGACGCCACCGCAATTTAATTCACTCTCGAACTGGAGGTGATGGTGCGACTGGAGGGGAATGGGAGCAGGCACTGCGACTGGGAATGGGAGCAGTCATGAGCCAGAGGTGGCCCATGACCGTGGACTTTGGCAGCGAAGCAAAACTGCAGCATACACTCGGAAACAGCTGGAAGAAAGTGAACTAACCACTGGCTCGGAGCTCCCTACCCAAGACAGCCGGTGTCTTCCAGTGTAGACTCGCTCCTCCGCGGTCTTCGTAGCCCAGTCTCCTCTAATGAGCGGCGAATGGTTCTGGGACTTGCTCATAATTAGTCATAGTCATACTTAGTAGCAACTGCGGCGGCCTTGTCGGCTGGCGATGGGAGCGTGACACGCCACCCAGGACTCTCCAGGCAGGGGGGCATCTAGTTCAGTTCTCTTCTCTTGACTATTCTTCGGACTCTTCTACCATCTCTGGCGCGGAGAGACGAAGCTGCTGCGGTTGCAAATCTCCTTTGAAATTTAATCTATTGTAACTAATTAAGCCGCGAGCGGGCTAGACGGCGGCGGCGGGCGGCGGCCGGGCAGGAGAGCGCTTAATTTGCAGTTAATTTTAAAGCTTGCGGTTTTCGCATCACTCGCTGAAGTGTATTTACATATCGCAGCTGCTTCTTCCCACTCCCGCCGCTCCCTCCCAGACGCCCCCATCGCCCCTCGATTGTTTGCGAATTGTTTGCATAACATTTTACACCAGTTTGCTTCCACGGGCAGAGATGGAGGAGGCGGTGGAGGCCCCTGGGATAGTCATAATTATGCTAAATCCGTGAATGGCAGAGCCGCAACTGTACTCTGGTCGTAATGATCGTGGGATGAGCACGTGAATCGAATTAATCGATTAAGTATCGGGGCGGGAGAATGGGGTAAGTTGATTGTTAAAATGCTGAGTTTATTTTTCCAGCAATCTCTTCAAAACATTTTCCTATAGACACTTTGGAAGAGAAAGTACACAAATATAGTCATACGAATAATAGTCATCGAATTAATCGATTAAATATCGGGGGAGAGCATGGACATTTAATTTAAAAATTTTTAATTCCTTTTTCTAACAGTCCATCTCTTTCAAACACTTCATTCTGGCGTTTTAGGACATTAAACATTATTTAGTCATAATTATGTTGTAGGATCGATTATGTCGTGAATCGAATTAATCGATTAAATATCGGAGGAGAGCGTGGACACTCTATCTTATTAAGCACTCTATCTCTTTTTACACTTCATTCTAGATACATTACGATATAAACTATTATATAATCATAATTGTGCTAGGAAATGAGCGCGTAAATCGAATTAATCGATAAAATATTGAGGGAAGATTGTGAAAATTGCGTTTTAATGTTTCTGACAGTCTAGACATTTCCCTCTAGACACTTTAAGATTGAAATTATGAAGATGTAGAATATATATAGGCATAATGAACATTAGATGAGCATTTCAATCGAATTTATCGATTAAATATCGGAGAGAGAATTGTAGAAGTAGTGAATTAATTTCTCTAGAATTCTATCTCTTTAACAAATTTCATTTCTAGACACATTAGGAAATAAATATAGAATATATAGTGATAATTATGCTATGAAATAAGCATTTACATCGAATTAATCGATTAATTATCGGGGAGAGAATTGTCATAATGTGAATTAATGTCTCTAGCAGTCTATCTCTTTTCATTCTAAGCTCATTATGAAAGAAAGTATACAGGTATACAATTTACATAGTCATAGTTATGAAATAAGCATCTACATCGAATTAATCGATTAAATATCGGAGAGATACTTGTAAAAAGTAAATAAATTTCTTTAGAAGTCTATCTCTGTAACACATTTCATTTGTAGACACATTTGGATATATAATAATTTATTTAGTCATAATCATGCTATGAAATAAGCATCTAAATCAAATTAATCGATTAAAAATTGTGGGGAGAATTGGGAAAATAGTGAATGATTATCTCTAGTAGCATATCTCTTTAACACCTTTTTATTCTAGACTCATAAGGAGAGAAAATTAAAGGATATATAATATCTATAGTTATAATATTCGTGCGGATAGCAAGTAAATCGAAATAATCGATTATATATCGGGGGAGAATGAGGAAATTTATTGTAAAAATAGTGAAAAATGTTGTCTCTTGCAGTCTATCTCTTTAACACTTTACACTCCATACACTCAAGGATATAAAATATTATATTGTCATAACTATGAAATGGAATAAGGCCGTGAATCGAATTAATCGATTACTTATCGAACTGGCAAATGGGTTGTGAAATTGTGAATCAATTTCGCGCTCAGCCTATCGCCTCAGCACACTTGGATCTTAAATCAGAGATCGCTGATCACTCGATCACCTGATCGCCTGGATTTCTCCTTAAGCCGCCTGATTGCAGTCCCCACTCCGATATAGCCGATATATCGATCGACGATCGCCGATCGACAAATGGCGAACTTTTAGGCTCGCTGTCAGTATTCGTTAAGCCGCTGCGAGTGTCGTTCGAACGGCTAAAGTGTCAAACCTGACAACAGCCGGGACATTTGCTTAATGATCTTGGCCAGAAGTGGGGATCTTGGCTGAAGTCCGATGCGTTAAATGCTACACTCGGAGATAAAATGTATTTTTTTGATAATAAATGGCTCCAAGGCTATAGATTCTACAAGTTTTCGATTTGAGAAAACCTTATCCCCAGTGCATGGAGAACCCCTCCGATACATAAATCATCAATCTGCAAATCAATTTGACATTTTCTCTCTTTTTCAATTAACAGCATTATGTTTTTGCTAAAGTTGGCTTAGCCCCGGAGACTCGAAGATCTGGGACTGGGTACTGGGGACTGGGGACTGGGATATGCTGGATATGGGATGGTGGTGTACCCAAAAGTGCTTAATAAACTTGTTGGCAAAGCCAAACGGCAACGGTGAGCGACAGGAATTATAAATCGCTTCTGACATTTCAATTGACAGACACCAATGAGCGAGTTAATTTTCCACCCAGCCCGCTTACAGTGCCTCTCGAAAGTCTGTCTACCATTTTATTTTTTTCGCTAGCTTTCAGTTTCGTTGTGGAGCGAGCGAGCGAGCTACCTTTCTCAAGTTTTGTTAACTAAACCCATGGCTTATCACAGCCCTACAATGTGACCTCTTCCATAAGACCCCCTTGTACAGTGGCTACTGTATGTTAGCTGTCGCTCAAACTGCCGATCAAATGCCTCGAATCCAAAATGTGATTAATTTCTTGCATATTAGAAATCATTTTTCAATTACCGAGACGACGGATCTCCTCCATCTCCTCCTCCTTCTTCTCCTTCTTCTTCTTCTTCTGACAACTTATCAAATTAAAACGACAAAAATCAAAAGTGATATCAATGAAGAGATCAACCATCCAAGTAGCACTATGCCAGTACCAGTACCAGTACCAGCACCAGTGCCAGTTCGGGAGAAAGCCAGAAGAAAGGCGGAGGCATTTGGAAGCCGATGAATGAACGTGTGTAAGTCCGGAGTCAGTCAATGGGGAGGGATGGGAAGGAAGAGAAGTAAAAATAAGAAAAGAAATAAAATATAAACCCATATATCGAACTCTCGTCCGGTCAAGCAGCGCAGTCAGCAGGCAGGCCCTTAAGACGCAACGCATCGCGATCTTTAAGCTGCTTAGGGGATTAGTGTTTTCAGACATTTGACACGTTAACGTGGCCCATTCCAGTTGCCAGGTACCAGGGGGGAGAGGTACCAACACACACACACACACACTTGGTCTATATAAATAAACATTTGAGCCAAGTTGCCCCACTAAACACTAAATACTTGCCGCTGCAGAGGAAGTGCGTTCCAAGAGCGATCGCAGTGGAGAGATTTCTGAAGCCGTTGCGGGGATACTCTTCCAGGGGTTATGGGAGAGGGGTCAGGTCTTAAAATATTAATTATTTTATTATACAGGCTAGTGTTGTATTATCTAAAGACTAATTTCTATTTAATATCTATTTTAGTTTCAATTAAAAAACTTAAAAAAAAAAGTAAAATAGCAGTGACGAAGGGACATGCAATGCTCAAGGTAGCTAATGTCTATCTAGGTGATGAAAAAAAGTATTATAGGTTAGGATGAGGTTTAGATATTATTTAAAATAAAATATTATTTATTTTATTATAAAGGCTTGTCTAGCTACTAATATCCATCTAATAGCTTTCTTATTGGCAATTAAAGAAAGTAAAGTACCAGTGACGAGTGCCCATGCAATGCTTTGGATGTCTTTGAGCAATTAAAGTGATGAAAAAGGGCATTATAGGGTTAACAAATTAATATAAACTACTCTACCATTTAGTACCTGAAGCCGGGATGCTCTTCCAGGGGTTATGGTGTAAAGTTAAATTTTAATTATTTTATTATAAAGGCTTGTAATAAAATATATAGGACTAACATCTATAATGTATCTATTTTAATCTATAATAGTCTGTTTGTAGGAAAAAAAGTTCTGAAAGAAGTAAAATACCAGTGACGAAGGCACATGTAATGCTTAAGATGTCGGAATCCTATTTAGGTGAATAAAAAAGCCATCATAGGGATACAAAATTATTAAAAAGACTTGTGATATTAGTCTTTAGATCCTTGTCATATAATATCTAGAGTTTCATATGTTTCTAATACATACTTTATTAGTTTTCTTAAAGAAGAAAAGTTCCAGTGTCGAAGGAACATGCAATACTTCAAATATCTTTAATCAATTTAGGAAGAAAGTGAAGAAAAAAGGCTTAAATATGTATAATAAATTATTACAAGCTACTCTACTCTATACCTACCTACCTTAGTGCCTAGAACACCCTTTGTAAGAGTATTTAAAATCCTCGAGATTCGTAACCTTGCTAAGTAATGCTCAGAAGCCAAGAACCTCAAGTAGCCAGGAACCAAAAGGCAGTAGCAAGATGGGAGTTTAGTATAATAACTATAATAAATAAGTGTAATAATTATATAATAATATCTTAATAAAAATTAATATTAAATAAAGTTTAAAGCAAATGAAATAAATATGATACCCTACAGAGCACTACCTTTGCTAATAATTCCCAAAGCCTGACCACTTTGATTCACTTTGCATTCAGGCTGGACTTGAGCCCGAGTCCTCAGCCACCCCGCTCCCATAGCTACTCCCTGGGTCGTTTTATTAATATCCAGGTGAGGAGCGGGAATCGTTTAAGACACCTTTTTGGTTACGCATCAGTGGCCCTCCAGTGCAGTCGCCAGGTGCTGCTGCGAGAGCTAAGAACTGCATTTCCTTATCTTAATCTTGGCAAATTTAATTTAAACTCAATACGCAATTTACGCAAAAAGCATTTTAGATAAAGGGCAGGGCAGGGCCAAACCGGGCCAGGGCAGCCCAGGGCAGCCAAAGCGAAACGGGCAACAAAGAGCGGCTTAAAAGTTGCTGCTGCTGCGCATGCGCATCGCACGGAAAAGTTGACAAATGCCAAAATGCAAGCGGATTGTGTGTGACACTTCTGACGAGAGTCGAGGGGAAAAAAATGCAAAAAAACAGAAAAGGGGTGCAGAGGGTTAAAGGGTCGTGGTGGAAGAGCCAGGGGCGAGAGGGCCCATCCATCCATCGCATTGCAGGATGCGTTCAATCGTTCAAATTGTTTTTGCGCTAAAACTCACGTGACGAGTGCACCGACGACAGAGCTGGGAAAGGTCTCGGGCACTGCGAAAAAAACGAGCACAGAATAGAGCTTAAAAATTGCAATTTTCGTCTTAAGAAGTATCTGGAGAAGAAACGTATCTGGGAGATCTTTTTGACAAAATATACAACTCGTACGCTATGGCTATAGCTATAGATGCCTGTTGATGTCCAATTTCAAAAAGGAATAACTTTAAATAATCCTTAATTCATTTTATTTTAAACTTTATTTAAATCTTAAAATCAAAAATTTTTATTTATTTTTGTTTTTTTTGTGGGATAACCCCTTTAAGCTTATGGAATCAACAAGATTACCCGATTAGGTCTCCTTCTCAAGCCTCTACCTCTGAGAATTTATATCCAATTTTCAAGAGGAATGCCTCAAAAGACTCGTAGATAGATTTACTTTCATTTACTTTACATTTAAATATAAAATTAAATTTTTTTAGATTTTATTTTTTAATTTTTTTGGGCTCATCCCTTCTATAATCATGAGTCTTCATAAGATTTTGTCACTATCTCTCCCCTGAGAAGCCTTTATTTTGTTCCAACACTGACCCGATTGTTAAGTTATTTTTCATCTGAATTTAAATCTGAGATGTTATATTATTTAAGATTTTTTATTTATTATTTTTTAAGTAGAAATCCCTTGGAAAGTCTTTGAAAAGGCTTCGAAGGCTACCCTATGTCTGCCAAATATCATCCTATTCTCCGAAGAAAAGATGAAAGTCAAGATACTTAGATCGTTTTACTAACTTCTACATAAAAAACTAAAAAAAAAAATTTATTTTTTAGAAAAGCTTTTTTCTTGAAAAGCTTAGGGAATCCTGGATTTCTAAATGGGGCTACTTCCAAAGGCTATATCTCGGCCAATTCTCATCCGATATTCAAGAGGTTTATCTTTAGACTTTTTTAGATTTTTTTTATTTTTTATTTTTAGAAAAAGGAAGATCCTCATGAAGGTCAGGTCTGTTTATTCCCCTAGCGATGGCTATATCTTTGCTGATTCTCGTCCGGTTCTTGATCTACATACCTCAAATGATTCTTTAACCAATTTCCTATCAATCTGCTGCTATCAAAGAAACTAAAAAACAATTTCCATAACCATTTCCATTTTTCGAGCATTTTTATGATGCCAACCCCTGGACAAATTTTGAGGAGAGTCTATCTGCGAAGTCTATATCTTAGTCAGATCTTAACAGATATACCTCTAAAAAAAGTGTGGATTAAATTGCTATAATTCTACATTTATTAAAATCAATAAAAAAATTGTTAATTTTGGATATGATTTTTTTCAGTGCACTGTGCTGCCGCTTTCCGCCGCTCTTCACTTTATCAGATTTCTTAAGTGCAAAGCGAACTTGTTGGCTTTTTGTCGTCTTTAATGTTGAGTCCGAGGCTTAAATGTGACACTCGCGACTTGATGGGATTGCCGAAGAATGGCGAGACGACTTTCGTGGGAATGGGCAGTGGACAGTGGATGGTGGACAGTGGACAGTGGAGAGTGGAGAGTGGACAGTCGACAAAGTCAAATGGCAAATGGCAGATTAATTTGCACACTTGATTATTTTGAAAACTATAAAACTAGAGCGCTAGAGGAGCGATGGCGATGGGATAGATGGGAGGCGGGGAGACAAATGAATAGAGCCATAAAAAGTTATGCTCGAAGACAGAAAATTGAAAAAGCATGTTAGGAGTGCAAAGGCATTTATTTTGATTGCTGATTGAGACAAATGAAACGTTCTATAAACAGACCAATAACGAGCTCCGGCCACACGCCGCCGACACAACTAAAAAACAGATCCAAATAAAAAACCGAAGTGAGACAGAAAAAGGGAAAAGACCCCGCGAGTCTTGTCAAAATGCATAAAAATTCAAATGAGAACCACCGGAGAGCTGAAACATCAAAGCGGAAAAGGCTACCAAGGGAGTGTGGGCTTCGGAATCGTACGATATGGGGTGTTGGGGATCGTATCGGGGTATCGGTGTATCGGATCGGATCGGATCGAAAACTGTGAGATTTAATGCTTATTTGCGCAAAGTCAAAACAGATTTCGTTGCGGCCATAATCATGACATAAAAAAGCAGAACAAAACAGATTTTCAATTTGACTTCAGTGCCCAGTGCCCAGTGCCCGCCTCACAGCAATTTAATTAAACTCAGCACACACACACACTTCCTCTATAAATACTCTTTACTTTTTATATTAAAGCCCTCCTTTTTTTTAGGAGACATTAATGGACAGATCAGAGGCTTAACTGCCAGGTGAGTTTACAAGAAATATCTGTTTTTGAAAACACTTTCAGGCCAGAAGAGCCAAAAGAACAATGAGCACTGACCTTGCTTCGAAATCCCATGTAGGAGATGAGTGCCCCCCCTGGCATCTCTTGAGCCAACAAGTCTGCCCACAATTTGCAATTCGATGCAGTGATCTGCGGCCCAACCCCCTTATGGAGGGGAGGGGGCTGGCGGAGAACACACATTTCCAATATAATTTGCAATTTATGTATTGTGCTGGAAATGCATTTCATTTCCCTTGATTATCCGCCAGTGGGTGGTAGGAGGGGGTGTGGGAGTTGATGCACTCAGAGAAACGTTTTTCCATTCAATTCCATAGAGATATGTTTCTTGAGCCTGGCTTTTAATGATTTATTGGCAATAAATAGTCTTAATTCGTAGGCTATAAATAAGAAATATATTAATAATAATTATTTGTGCAATTTTTAGTTTCTTTTTCAATTAAAACTTGAAATAAAAAGTATCATCACTAGAGGGGGGCTTGTCAGCTCGAACTGGTTGAGAATTCTAAGGCCTCTTATGTCCCAATTCTTGTTTACTTTCATCCTCCCGACTCCTGTTATTTTCTATAAAATATTTTTATATATATTACTATATACTATATACTATATGAATGTAACTTAGCTGAAAAGTATCTAAACCCCCACCATCCTAATCCCTGATTTGAGCTTCTTGGTTAGAACTAGTTGAGAATTTCAAGATTTGTACCATCCTTGTCCTTCTAGTTCTTATCCTTCTGCCTTCTAAAATGTTATATAAAATATGTTGTTTATATTTTTTATGACAGATACTAGAAAAGTATACTCGCTAGTGGGGGACTATTGTGGGCCTATGAGTTGGAACTAGTTGGGAATTTTACGACTTGTACCATCCTTACATCCTCCATGGCCTTTTAACATTTTTTATAAAATATTTAGTATATATTTTCTTTATTTTTTAGTCTCCAATGCAATTAAAAGTCAGACACTCAAAAAAGTATAGTCATCTTGTGGACCTATGAGCTAGAACTAGTTGAGAATTTTAAGACTTTTAGCATCCTTATCCCTCTAGCTCTTATCCCTCTGCCTTCTAAAATTTTTTAACATATATCTTGTACATATTTTTAGTATTTTTTAGTTTCCAATGCAATTAAAAGTCAGATACTAGAAAAGTATAGTCGCTAGTGGGGGACTACTGTGGGCCCTTGAGCTAGAACTAGTTAGGAATTTGAAGGCCTGTGATTGGGATAATCCTTCTAGCTTTCATCCTCCTGCCTCCTAGTATTTTCCAAAAAATACTCTCATATTTTTCTTGCAGTTTGCAGTCTCCCCCGCAATTAAAAGTCAGCTTAAAAGTATCGACACTGGCGGCGGGGCCTGGTCCGGGTGGGATTGGGTGGGAATGAGCCGGGCTGGGCCGGGCGGGATGGAAGCGAAACAAAAGGAAATGTTTAAACAAATTATTTCGAATTAAACCGCAGGTATTTATTAATGTTTTGTGCTTGGCCGAGCGTGTCTCTGTCTGTGGCAGTTGCAGTCGCAGTCTGAGTCTCAGTCTCAGTCGCGGTCTCTAAGTGCATTTTCCGAGCTATTGCCAGCGTTTGCAATTTTACAATTAACAGCCTTGCTGGGAATGGGAAGGGGGGAGAGGGGAGAGGGGCTAGGAGCTTGGTACGTACAAAGCGGCGTATGCGTAATTTGTAATCGTTGCCAGCTGCTCTCGTGCCTCAGTGACTGCAAAAACGTTTCAATTTCAAACCGTCTCATTTCATTCGCGGAAGTTTTCTTTGCTTTTTGGCATTTTCCTATTACCTCTTTTTTTTGTTAGTGGCTTTTATTATTTTTTTTTGGTTAGTTTTTTGTGGGGATTTTAATAACTGCATCTTAATTGGCGCACAATTCCGTGAGGCATGCAACCCAAACTGGGTCCGGCAATTAAAGCTCGAGCCTCGAGAGCCTTATGCAATCGATTTCGCACAGTGGGCCCCGTGCACAGTACAGTCGCACCTCGTGCTTGACAAACGGACGGACACACTTACCCAGTTAGCCAGTCGAGTGCTAAATCAACTCGTTAGCCAACGGATTTGAATTTTGATTTGGATTCGATGGGGGATTAAATATTAATCGGCCGTTAAACGGCGGCGCGATAATGTGGCGGCGGGTTGATGGCATCCTATCCCACCCCATAATCCCAGAAACCAGTTCATTTTCTTGCCTCCAACCAACCATCCTCTTAATCGCAGCTCTTCCCATTTCATCATCACTTTTCGTCATCCAGCTAGTGGCTCATTATATAGTTTTCGAATCAGAAATCGCTATTTAAACTGTCGGAAAAAAAGCAATGACCTCCGGGGAGGGAGAGTGGTCCGATCCCAAACTAACCCAGATTTCAATATCGCGACAAAAAATTGTATACATATATGTATATTTTTTGGACAATAATCGAGGCAATTATTTAACACATTTTGTAACCAATTGTCTGGCGATGTGATGGGATGATGACAGCCAGACAGTTGGTAGTGGAAAGAGAGGCCAGATGGGTTGAGACAGAGACAGAGACAGCGAAACAAGCGCAGCTAAAAAACCAACAAACAAAAATGATGTCTATGAAAGAAAAGGTCTATGTAACTGTCATAATTAAAGTAATTTGGTAGAAAATTTTTAGCCAATTAACCAAAAAACCAAGCAGAAAATGCGACAAGAGCGTGGCCGAGGACTGACAGCGACAGAGACGGCCATATTACGAGTGAAAGAGAGGGGGAAAAGCTTAGGTTAATGCTATAAAATGCCATCATATTGAGACGACGACGATGACGTTGGCAAAGTTTAAAAATAAACTCTTTACAAACGATACAAATAAAGGCTAGTTTCAAACTGGAGTATTTTTACGCATTTTAGGCGGTCGCTCGTCACAGTAATCACTCGCCAACAGCGACACTCTCTCACACAAAAGCGGAAAGAGAAAAAGTTTAAATCGAAACCGCAAGTTTCGACGCTTAATCGAATCAGCAAAGCGTTAATAATGCCCCCCACTGCCTCAGAATCTCTCGGCAGTTTGATGTGCCGAAGGTGCCAGTCAAGTGTCACTAGGAATTCTGTCAGACGTGGCTGCCAATGTGGAGTCATCTTTGGAATTGGCCAAAAAGAAATCGAGTCTGAATCGGAATCGGCATCTGAATCTGAATCTGAATCCTTGTATGCCAATTAAGAGTCTGTCTTCAAGGCGTTCTTCGCATAAATTCTTTTAATGTGAGGACATCCTTTTTTTTCATGGAAGAATATTAATAATTCTCAAGAAAACTACATCTTGAAAAATAAATATGAAAATAATAATGACATATACTTCATAAAAGTGTCATATAATGTAGATAGTAGATTGTTAGTTTAAGAAACTATTTCTTTTAAAGTCAGGATATCTTTTATAAACAAAGAATGTGTTGGAGGAACAGGATGTCTTGAAAAACAAATATATTTCATAAAAATAGGATATAATATGAAAATAATGATCAAAAGATGGGAATCTAATAACTTATGTGAAGTTAGGATAGCACTCTTAGGGGAAGAATTCTTAAAAATATTAAGAATGAATATTAGGAAGGAATATTAATGTTATTGAAAAATAAATACAACAAAAATACTTTGAATTATATTTCAATAAATACGAAATAAAGTGGAAATCAAGTGGGATAACAAATATTTATAATTAATTCTTCTATTATAATAAGTCGGGATATAGTTACTATCGATTCTTTAATAAATAAATATTTATAAAGATATCTAAAACATAAATATATATATTATATATAAATAAATATAAATAAATATATAAATAAATATATAAATATGTATATGAGTATAAATATATAATATATAAATATTATATTTAAAATATTATATAAATATTATATATATTAAAATATAAAAGCCTAAAACATTAAGGGTTTATAAGCTCTATAAGTACTCGGGAGCTAGAAGAATTTAAAACAAAACGATGTCTTAAAAATATATAAAAATGTATGTATGTACATACATATATGAAAAATACTATGAAATATATTTATTAGAACTATAATATGTTACAGAAATAGCTATCTATTTCACTAACAAGTGGGGTTAGAAGATAATTAGAAGAATAATTTCTAAGAATAATAATTAAGAATAATAAGAATAATAATTAGAAGAAGATTTAGAAGATAAATTCTTCTAAAGTCAGGATATCTATTTTTTAAGAAAGATTTAATAAGATAATTATGTGTTTATGTTTTGAAAAAATAAATATGACACAAATTTCATAAAAAAAATAAATAATATGAAAAAAATTATCTTAAGAAAACTCTTTTTCTAAAGTCGACAAAAGGGGGAATCTAACAACATCTTTTAAAGTTCGGATACCCCTTTTAGAGAAAGATTCCTTAAGAAAATAATGTCATTTAAGAGAAGATTGCTAAGATTCTTCAACATAAAGGATTATAAGTTCATAATACAAAAATATCTTAAATATTAAGGCCTTCTAAGGTCTATAAGTACTTAAGAGTTAGGATCAAAATACTTGAAAAACAAACCCACAAGCCTTCCAACTGACAGGCCAACTCCAACGCGTGGGTTTCAATTTGTATCTGAATTTTGAAAATTTGTAACACATTGCCCCCGCCCCCCTTGTGGACTCTACACCTCCCTGGCCCCTGGCCCCCATAAAAAAATAAATAAATTTTCGTTTTCCATTCAATTCAAATCGAATTCATTCATACTCGCCGGCTCAGTCCGCTTCTGCTGCCTCATTGTTGTTTTTTGACACAGCTGTGACC
The DNA here is from genome assembly GCA_035047585.1 of Drosophila monieri. Classification (NCBI taxonomy): domain Eukaryota; kingdom Metazoa; phylum Arthropoda; class Insecta; order Diptera; family Drosophilidae; genus Drosophila; species Drosophila monieri. The sequence goes on along the minus strand of JAWNPJ010000061.1, from coordinate 2,099,930 downwards.
TCAGGCTAGAAGCCAAAAAGCCAGAGGGGGGCACTGCGGAGAGGGAAATAGAAAATAGAGAAAAGAAATAGAAAAAGCCCGAAAACCACGTAGTAACAATCGGAGACAAAACTGCGATTTTGATGCCATTTGTGGGCAACGGAGAGAGCGAGATAGCGGCCAGAGAGGTGCCATAAAAATCTGGCCAACTCACCACTGCGCAGCTGCCGGCTGGCTGGCTGTCCTCTCGCCGCCGTGGTGGCTTCGGGCTCGGCTCGGCTCGGCTGGCTCGGGGTGGTGAGTTCGCGAGAGGGGCCTCCTCTTAAACTCCGCCTTTTATTTTCTAATTGATTTAAAGTGTGTTAACTTCCGCTGTCGATAATTTCGGTCCAGCTTTCAGTGCAGCTCTCGCTCTCGCTCTCCCGCTCCTCCGGCTCTCGCGAGCTCTTGCCCAGCGCACAGAGGCCATCTCTTTCGGGTCTCTCGCACCAATAAACAGCCAGAGTGCCAAAAAAAAAAGCAAACATGGCAAAAAAAAAAAAAAATAAATAAATCAAGTAGAGAGAGGAGGCAGGGGGAGCTGCTGAGTATTTTTACAGCAAATTGTTAATTAATCTTGTAGGCCCCGTCGTGCCTGCCACCGCCACCGCCCCGCCCCCCACTATAGAGTAAGCTATCTTGCTCGCACAGCATCCTCCGGCAACAGCGCTGTCGCCGCTGCGCTGACGCCTCTGCCTCTGCCGGCGGAGGCAGGATGGTAAGTAAAAAGCATTTTAAAAGTTATTTTATGGCATTTAATGCAGTTTTGGATATAGAAAAACTGTGCGTTTAGATACTTTGACTCAAAGTCCAGGGGCGGTGGGGGCGAGAGCGAGAGAACTAGAGAGCTGGTGGGAGAGTGGGTGGGAGATGATGGGCAGCCTGCCCTCCCGCTCGCTCGTCCTGCCCCTTTGCGAAAATGGCGAACGTAACGGAAACGCTTTTATACAATTAGATGGCAAGTACGTGGCATGTGGCAGCTACGGAAAATGAGCAAAAAAAAAAAAAGGTGGCTAAGGTTGGTTGGCCACTTAAGCCAGACACGAGTGTGTGTCACAGGACCTGGCTTAAAGACCGAGAGCAGGTTTTTCGGCCATATCTCGAAGGACATCCATGGGAATCTCTCGAAACTCCACACAATGACTTGTTACACAACTAAGCAGGAGTAGTTAAAGTTTCAGGCTGTTGGGTGGTGGTGTAAGGGTTGAAATGGCCTTTTTAATCGAAGAACTACACACCCCCCTAAGATTTTTGGGGGTTGGCCCATTAACTGGAAACATTGTAGGGAGCTGCGATGCAACTTAGTTGCTCTGCCAAATGTTCCATGTTAACATGGCCATTAAAACAATAAAAAAAGTAAAGTGGGCGAAAAGCGAAAATAAAAATCGATAGCGGGGAATAGTAGTTTGTAGTTTGTAGTTTGTTTTTTTTTTATAAAATAAAAACACACAATGGCAGGCGCACAAAATTGCTTACAAAATCAACAAACAAGGCGCCCGATGGCCATGCAAAATGGCCCATTACCACTAATTAGTTGCATTTAAACAACAGCTCATGAAATGGCCAGCAAGCTTGTTGCAACCCATCGCCAGTGACAATTAATTTTTGCGGCCATGCAACAGCCCGAAGGATACCCTAACTTACTCCCTACCTGGCCAGCGACTAAGAACTAGTTAGAGTATCTGGGTGGGGGGGAAATAAATATTATGACGGCTGGTAGTAACTATTAAATATGATTTGCTGTCACGCCATCTCGCACACGTAATGCTGATTATTTTTTAATTAATTTTTCTACTTTAATGCTTTAATAATTTCATTTTCGCTTTGTTTTCCGCTTTGTTTCGCTTTGGCGATCGCCGGCGAGTGGCCATCGAAGGCATACTTTGGATTTGATTTTGATTAAAATCGTTAATTAAAGGAGTCACCCAGCAAGGACAACAGCAGTTGGCTGCGTTCCGCCAACAAGTTCCTGCCGAGCACCGCTAAGCGGCTCTTAAGGACATGTCACTGGTGTTTATCTAGCCGCAAGGACAATGACGCCACACAAAATGTCACCGAGGACACTGCAAGAAATAGTCTCTATTATAAAGGATAGACCTTCCCCGGCCGGCTAGTCCTGTTTCCGCAGTGTGGAGAGAACATGTGCAGCCACACAGATCCTTGGCCTGTCATGTCCTGGCCAGTTTTGTTTTCATTTGCGGGCCAGGACATAAGTGACCAATTTTATGTGTCATTAAAATTGGACGCGCTACCTTCTCTCGTTTGCTGCACTTTGTTTAATGAACACGCCAGGACAATGGCAGGACCTGCTTCAGGTCAGCCCCTGGCCAGTCGACCAGGCCTCCAGGTCTATGCTCGCTGCCTTGCATAATTAAATTACACCTGTCCCAGTTGCCACTTGTCCTTTGTCCTCTGTTTTCGTTACCGAGGTCCTTTACAGTGGCTCTCCTGGCCCCTGGAAGAAGCAGCAGCAGGGAGGGGGGTGGAGTGGTAGGGGGGGAAGCTAGAAAACCTTCTGAAAATGATAATAATTTCTCACCGCTTAAAAGTTCATTAACACACTTCGACTCGACCGGAAACGTCTAGGGCGAGAGAGTCTATTCGGATCCGATCCGATTCGATTGGATTGGATCCGATGGGGGCCCACCGGAGGAGGAGCTGGCCTGGAAAACGGGAACAGCGGAAAGAGTTTACAGTAGCAATGGATTCATGGCCCCAGGCGCCCCATGGAGCGGCCAGTCTAGGGTTAATCAGAAGTCCAAATACCCTTCCAGAGTATCAAGTATCGGACTTGGGCATTGGATCGAAGGGTTAAGGTAATCTTGAGGGGAAGAGTATCTCTCCTCGGGATGGGGCTATGTGTTACGCTTCGATTTGGCAGTCTTCGTCTTTCAATTTAAAACCAATCTCGGCGAGACCTAAACGCCGATCATTAAAGGATCATTAGTGCTCATAATCTGATTATAATGCTCTGTTTTGGCTTTTGTTTTTCCTCTCTCGGGCATTTTATTAGGAAACCCCCCAGTCCGAGTCCGAGTCGGTGGCAGGCAGACGAAGAAGTTCCAATTAATGAAGCACATCCCGTTGCCCGGCTGGAGCCTCTCATCTCCGATTGCGTGTCAGCGAGAAATCTTCTCCAGGCCGGGTCATGTGACTGTTGGTATGAGTTTTAAACTGAAACCAAACTCCAAATCCGAATCCAAAAACTAAAGCTGAGGGCTAATGGTGCCGGAAATAGAATTATGAATACGTTGGCGTGCGTAATTTATGGAATTGGAAAGGCCATTGGCTAATTGCCAGAGCCACTCCACAGAGAAAGAAATAGCTGGGACCAGAGACTGGCACCAGAGACTGGGACCAGAGCCACCTGAAGGACTGCCTTGTTTCTCAGAGTGCCTGGCTTTTAGATTTATCTATGGCCTGGCACTAAAAAGAAGAACCTCCAGATGGATCACTCTCCTGCCTCTCCTGCCCTCTTAATTCCTTACTTTTTTTTTTTTTTGCAGTCTCAGCGTGTGCGTATAATTTACACTTGAGCTAAAATATTGATACTTGAAAAGCAATTTAGATAAGGCTCTTGCAGCGGACATTGCTGCCACACTGGACTGGAAATTCCGCTTCACACCTTCTTCAAGGAGGACAAAAAAAAATACAGGAAAGGTGTGAAAGGCCTGCAGGACGGTGGACATTAAGTGCACTGGCAGCTGCTGGCACTGGGAAGTAAAAATAAAAAATAAAAAATATAACAAGGAAAAGCGGGCAAAAAAAAGTATAGCAGGGGCGGGCGACCTTCGGCGGAGGCCTCGTTAGGAGAGCGGCCCAGAAAGTGCCACCACCAGCTGTCAACAAACTCCGAATTTCGGCCAAGTCACACCTCCGGCTGGCTCTAATGAGTGGCGATAACATCAAAAGGCCAGACATGATTTCTCCGGCGACTAGTGACGTCAAGTGCCTGCCCCCGCCGTGTAATTACCATTCGATCGGAGCAGGGATCATCGCCATTGCAGGGCGTGGCCAGGATCATTAGCAACTACTTTTCTTCCTGTTTTCCGAGCCACTTCACAACTACATCCATTTAACGCTGTTTTTGGGGATAAGACTGGAGAGTGGTTGCACTTTTTCAATGAAAATTCAAATCCAAACTCTGCCTCACTCTACTTGTGCCCCGAATTAGTCGCCGCACTTAGCCAGGACTAATGCCCAAGTTGTTGCAAATTAGTCGAACAAAACTCTGCCCCAAAAAAAAAGAAAGCAAAAGGAAAAATGAAAACTTGACCGTGCTTAAAAACAAAGTTGCCGTGAGGAAGTTTCCAGCTAATTTTCAGCAAAAAAAGGACGACGGGGAAAAAAATGCAAAATGTTTTTAATGTGAACACTTTTAACACTAATGGTGCCGGAATATTTAATTTGAGTGCCGGGCGGAGGGCCTGGAGATGAAGTTGAAGGCCCAAAGCGAAAAAGCACATTAAGGACCAACACCCACTTCCACTCCCACTCCTACCACCACCCAGCACCACCGCAAAGCATGTCAAATGTGAGCCACCCACCACCCCCTTTCGAGCCGGAGATGTTGGCGTAAATTTGTTAATTCGGCACCGATGACAACCAACCCAAAACAGTCCCAAACACCCACCACCACCACGTACCAGTGGTGGCAAGGTGGTGGGGCGCCACTGACTGACAGCCAGCAACAGGCAACCCACTTGGGTGGGTGGATGTGGAAGCCAGGACCTGTAAAGAGCAGGGTGTATATGTTAAGGGACATCTTAGGATCTAAAATTATTATACAAGATGGGTCTATAAGGTCTAGATCCTAAGTTTCTTAAATATTTTAAATAGAATTTATAAAGTATTATTTTTAGAGAAGAATAGTTGCTAGAAAAAGTCTTAAAATATTTAATAAAAAATAAAAACTATAGATAGAAGATAGGGAAAGTCTATAAGGATAGAAGAAATTAAAACTTGATCCTAAGTATTTCATTTTTTTTTAAGTATAATTTCTAAAATATTATTTTTAAATAAGAAAAGTGGCTAGTAACTCTTAAAATATGAAATAAATAGTAGCCCTTTTATAAGGATTTTCGCCCAAAAGGAGGTTTCTAAGGCAAGTATATAAGGATAAGAGAATCTCTTGTTAGATCTAGATCCCCAAATTTTAATTCTTAATTTATTTTATAATATTCTTAAAATTGTTTCTGAAAGTAACTCTTAAAATATTGATATAAATAATCATCTATTTATAATGGGTATATGTTAAGGGTTTAAAGGGCTATAGTCTATAAGGATAGTTGAAGCTTTTAAGGACAAGAGATGACTCTTATAAGGCCTAGGTCCTAAGTATTTCATAGATTTTAAGTAAAAGATATTCCAAAATATAAGATAGTCTTAAAAAAGTTATTTTGTTTTAAATAGTAGTGGCTAGAAGCTCTTAAAATATTGAATAAATAGTACGTCATAATATATCCTTATAATAGTACCCTTTTATAAGGATTTACCCCCAAAGACTATAGAGAACTTAACCCTAAGGGGTGTATATGTTAATTTTATTTTTAAGGCAAGTCTAAAAGGATAATAGAGTCTCTTTTAAGATCTAGACCGAAATTTTAGCTTATATTTTAGTTTTTAGTTTATAAAATATTTTTTTTAAAAACTACCTTTTAGAAACTCTAAAAATACTAGATAGGTAATCCCCTATAAGCACTTCCCCCCCCAAAAAGTAATGAGCACTTTCTGGTCGAAACCCTTTTTCGGGGAACAGTCTCCAGTTTTTTGGGATACTTATTTTTTGTTTGCCTGTTTGGTGTTGCAAGTTAAAATTGTTTTAATGCCAAAGGAGAAAGAGAAAGAAAGTAGAGGGAAAGAGACAGAGAGAGAGAAAGAGGCAGAGAGAGAGTGAAAGCGACGAAAATTTATGCAAATTGCGCTCTTTTTGCATATTTAAAAAGCGAATACACGAGCACTTTGCCAAAGTAATTTGTTACATAATGGCAGCCAGGAGCCAGGAGCCAGTAGCCAGGAGCCAGGAGCCAGGAGCCAGTAGCCAGGAGCCAGGCACCAGAAGGCAGCAGGAAAGGCAGCAGAATCCAGCATCACTTTCCACTTTTGGGCGCCATTTTTGTTAAAAAGTTTAATTTGGCATAAGTGCGCGCCATTTTGCATCATTTTCTTCGTTTTTTTCTTTTTGGTGGTGGGGTGGTGGGTGGTGGCAGGTGGGAGGGAAATTGGACTCCAGGGGGAGGAGTGGCTCAACGAAAATTATGCAAATGTTTGGCTCTTAAAATATGTTAATGTTAGTCGCCTCTTTGCGTTTTTTTTCTTACTTTTGTGCTTTTAGCAAATGAGTAAAGGGGGTGGCCAGAGGGCCGCCATAGGCCCAAGTGTCAAGCTTGAGAGTTTAATAAATATAATAATTATAATATAAAGAAACAGACTGTTGCAACAAGTACTAAAAATTGTATTAAAAATTAAAAATTATTTTAGAGTTTTTATCATCAGTTAGTCATAGTTTTGTAAACTTTTCTATCATATTTAATAAATAAATAAATAATTTTAGTGTTTTCGTCTCTAGATCTATGACCATATCTAGAGAGCCCATGTATCAAGTTTCAAGTGTTAGAGTGGAGAAAAGATACCAAAATTATCTTAAAAATTCTAGAGACCAAAGGGACTTTGTTTTAAAAACTTAAAAATTATGTACCCTTAGTTCTATATCTATATTTTAGTGTTTATATTACAATAATTGTAAATATTTTATTGATAATATATGCGTTTAAGATCCATTGCATCAAATTTGTAATTAAAGGGACCAAGTATTCAAAAGTTAAAAGTTATTTTTTTTTAAACCTTAAAGGTAAAAACAAACTGCAAAGTTTCCATTGAAATGTCATTGACGTCTTAAGGATTCACTTCCCATGTATCAAGTTTTAAGACTTAAAATGGAGGCAGTACAGAAAATTTCCCTAAAACAGGGTTTTGATGCCAAAGAACCAAAGGAAATTGGTATTTAAAAGATACAAATGACCCTTTGTGACCTAAAAAGCATACTTATTCGATTGATTTCCTGGCCATAATCAAAAATATGATCCATTATCATAGACCCATGAGTAAGTATTCTACCAACAATTTCTTAAAAACGGTCTCATAAGCTTGAATATACAAGGTGCTTGGTATTCAAAAGTTAAATATTACTTTGTTTTGACCTTAAAGGCATTATTCAAGATCTATGTATCCAGTTTTAAGTTTAAAAAAAAGATACAATACCAAAAACTTGTTAAAAGCTTAAGAGTTAAAGGGATAGAGGAGTCCTTTTCATGAGAATAATGATATACATTACCATCTTAGAGATAAATGACATAGACCCATGTATCAAGTTTTGTGTCAAAAGTGATTTGGAATTCTGAAGTTAAAAATGTGTGTGTTTTATTCCTTAAGTTATAGATATTGTATAGTTTCCATTCCAATAATGAAAAATATTGACTTGTTAAAAATCTATTACCATATACCCCAGAATCCCATGTATCAAGTTTTAAATTTTGATTCAAAAAATTTCATAAAAGCATAAAAAACGAATCCTTTTGTCCTTATAAGCTGTTGTAGATATAGTAGATAGTAGATCTTAGTAGATATTGTAGTTTTTCTATTAATATAATGCCAAATATTGAGGTTTTGATGATCCTATAGTCCTAGGCATCAATGTTTTTAGTGTTAAAATGGAGATAATATCGAACACTTTTTAAAACCAGTTTTTTAAGCTAGAGAACCAACGTCTAGAGAAGGTAGTTGGGAGTTAAAAATTACCTTTAATTTATAGTTATAGTTATAGTTATTGCACAGTGACCGGAATGGCCGATTTTTTCGCATAAAATCCAATAATGATCCTTGGAGATAGGTATTACATCTCCGACCGTATGGAGTATATATATTCCTAATCAGGATCACCTCCTGAGTTGACATACATTATGCATTATATGTAAGCATTATTGCTGCGCTGCCAAGCGTAAAAAAATTAACAACTGTAGGAAAAGGAGTAAAAGTTTTTAATCAAGTTTTAAAGATTAAATATACATTAATACTTCTGCAAACTCCGATTCTGATAGAAAGTGACTGAAAATGAGTTATACTCCATAATACACAGACACTCTAGATACAATTTTAGTATTTTTGGACATCCCGAAAACAATTCTCTGAAAAACACGCAACACTGAAGAAGAATCGGGTTGTCTATATTATATTTTATATATCTGTATAAATATATGTATAAATGTATAAAATATTATTTTCCAATTTGTTTCGTTTGAATTGGGGATTGTATTACAAAACGTGGCAAGTTGAAAGGAATCTGCACACAGGACTCCCGCCAAAAGTTGTCCTGAGCCCTCTCATAGGCTCAGGACTGCACATATTCAAATAAAACTATTTGTTTAAAGCTTTAACTAGCTAGTTGGACAATCTACTTTTAGAATCTGAAGAAAATATATTGAATTTTATTGAATTTATGCCAAAAATCGTTCAATCCGGCCACCATTCCAAGTATTTTAGAAATTAAAATAGAGGCAGTACCAAGAATGTCTACACTTTGGCCTTAGAACCGGCTTTAGGACTAAAAAAATTGTATTTAAAAGTTAAAAATATTAAGCTTAAATATCAAGTTATGGGTGCTGTACAGTTTCCATTGCAATTAGACTCTAGTGACCTCTGCTTGGAAGTGTCACTGGAACATAAATCATTTCCACTGACTGCAGATTACATAAGTCGTGTCATTGTTGGCAGCCACAAAAAAAAAATACATAAAAAAGGAATAAAAAATTAAAAAATAAAAATTGTGAATAAAATGCGATTACAGGGGACTTTCGAAAGAGTCAGTATGGCGGGGATATGTGGGAGTGGGTGGGGGGTGGGAGTATATGCGCCATAAATCGCGGGGACACGCCCCGAGGTGTCGGCCTGAGTGGGGGACAGACTCTGACACTCAATGTCAGAGCAAACAAAACCGGCGACAAAAAACACTCGTCAGCCTCTAACGATAATTGAGTCATAAACTTAATCTAATGACGATTTATGCCATTCAGTCGTCGCCCATAAATTTCATTCCAGCGGCTTTAAATCATATTTGTTTTGAGGGAAAACAATGCCATTCGAAATAAGAGCGACTCCCTCATTAGTAGTGTGTCCATTACCACCTGTGTCCTTCCTCAAGCGGAAAAGCCAGACTCGCACTAATTAACTTTCAAAAATTTCAATTAAAATGTCTTTTTTTTTCGTGTGATTTTTGGTTCGGACATGGGGGGCACTATGGTCTCGGTGGCCAACCGGAAATTTTTGTCACCCGGAAAGTGGAGAGTGAGAGAGTGAGAGAGCGCGAGAGTGATAGAGAGAGGGGGAGAGCCCTCTAATGAATGCACACACGTCCGCCCACCATTTTCCAAATTTTCACATTTTTTTTTTGGTTTTTGTTTTTATGGAAATTTCTTCATTAGCGCATAAATTAGGTTTAATTACATTTTAGTTGAGAGGAAGTGCCCCATGCCCCCTGTCACCTCCCAGATACTTTTGTATCTGTTACTAAAGATGCTTTACTGGCCCACCTGTAGGCCCCCCTCCATCAATCACTTAGCATCAGGCATCGGAGACGGCCAATTGATTGTCAAATGGCCGGCCGGAGAGCCAAACAATTATATTTATTTGCCTCTATCGCGGCTTAATTATCTTAATTACTTTTGGTCTATTGAGTGGTCCGAGTCCTGCGTGTTTCTACATTTCAATTTCGACTCAACGAGCAGCTGAAATGAAGACAAAAAACAGAAAAACAAAAAAACATAAAAAAGAGTCAGCGGCGACAGAAACAATTCAATCAATTTTAGCCATGTTATCGCCTATCGATATCCTTCTTAATGATACCGTGGAGTGGAGTGGAGTGGAGTGGAGTGACCAAACCCTTTTTCTTCCATATCTCCCGGCCCTTTCGGAGCAATTAGAGTGTGGAGGCCAAGGTCTCCGGGGCCGGGCACTCGTATCGTCGCCCCCATCTCGGTTTACTTTGCGGGGCAGTTGCGAGATATCGACGGGGAGTGGGGCATGGTGTCGTTTTGATTCACCGCAAAACCAAATAATTCATCAATCATGCACACTTGACCGATCCAGGCGGACAGGCGACATGTCCGGCTGTTTCAGATGCAAGTTTTAGAGCCACAGTGGTACTCAGAGGCCTATAGCTCCACAAAGAAAAGGTTTTTTCAATCAAAGGATTATAGTTTCTTTTGGCTTACACGTTATAGACCACTGTGCCTGCCTCTGCCTCTCCTACCTACCTGCCACTCTCACTCCAGATACCCTTCTTTGAACGCCATTTGATGGCCTGTGTCGCCGCATCCTTTCGGCCCGAAAGCGATTGACAAATTATCATCAATCACTCGTAGCGTTGCGATGCGTGGGCAGCTCTAAGGACCCCCCCCAATGGACTAATTCGAAAAATAGTTTTTCTCAAAAAAATTAAAACAATTCTCTCAAGGGAAACCTTGCAGTTGGAAGACTTAACGACTGAATAATTTTAAGCAATTTTGAGGCAAGTATCGTAAAAGGGGGGGCAGCCATTCACTTGCCAAGCCAATTGACAAACGTTCAAAATGTAATCAATGCGAGATGCGTAAACCGAGCCTGAAACCGAAACCTGTGACTCGCCAGCGATCGATATTGAATGGATCGGAGTTGAGTACTAGAGGTATCTGAGTGTCTGAGTATCTGAGTATCTCAGTTTGTGGAGCAGGCCACTTTTGACCAAGTTAAGTGCTCATTAATGCGTAACACGGAGATTGGCTTCAAAAGCCATGCACCGAATGCCTTTTAATTGTTATTAAATTACCTCTGGCTGGGGATGGCGAGTTGGATGAACTGGACTGGACTGGAGTGAATGTGAGGACCACACGGGAGTCACTCATTCGCATATATGTAGTCCGCAGTGCACTGAGAAAAAGTGAGTCTCAAAGTCGGAAGACCATAGATCTATGGCCTACCTTCTCCCTTCTTTTTTCTCCAAGTGCCCTCTGTTTGTAAATATTATTTAACAATCTATTGTTGTTTCAGGCTTTCCCCTGAAAGAAGACCATGATTTTGCATATTGTTTGAGCTTATTCGAGAGCCAGAGCCAGCGTCGAAGGGTTAGTGGCAAGTTCAATCAACTATAATGCGAAACCCAAGCCCGAGGCTGAGAAGGTCTGAGGAGGTCTGAGAAGGGGGGAATAACTGAAATCGAAATCCAAAAATTATTGACACTTGAGGAGAGAACGTCGACGCCTGTCTACCGAAGGCAAGCTACCGAAAATTGTTCATTAATGAAACTTAATTGATTCCATTCATTAATCATTAGCCCCCCACTCTACACTCTCCACTCGCCACTCTCCACTTCCGGAGCACTCCAAGGGTTAAATGCCACAGCCTCCAACACTTTCTCTTGGAAAAGTGCGGGCTGCTATTCTCGGGTTACTGGCTCGTAAACTAAACGATGACTATATATCATAATTTTCATATTTTGTCAAAAAAAAAAAGAAATAGAGTCAGGTGGTTGGGGGGTAACCCTACTCAAGCCTTCGTTTGGAAACCAATTTTATTTAATTATGCATTTTTGATTCAAAGTCTGCGCAGGCGCAACAAATTTATGGGACAGAGGGTCTCTGTTGTGACACCAAAGAGCACAGGGGAGCCCCCTTTGATGCGGCACACCAGAGACCCAAAAAAACGGACCCCGGAATAGGTGTTAGAATAAGGGCCCTCGGAATTTGAAATTTATGTCGGGCTCTTAGCCAAATCCGAGTTCTATCGCTCAATTATGTTGAGATAAAGGGAAATTGCTGCGACATTAACACTTTCTTAATCAGATGCTCTGAATTTATGTTCGTCCGTGGAATTTTGAGGCGGCGTCTGGTCTGCTTTTACAAACAAAAAGTAAATAAAAATAAAAATAAGAAAAGAGGAGAAAAACAAAGAAGAATCGAACCGCCTACCCCCATCCAACCACCATCCAATGTCGTTGCATTAATGCCACGCGCACACTAAACGGGCCAAAGCCAAAGTCAAAGTCAAAGCCGGAGAAGAGCAAACCCTTTTTCGATTCGAATTGAAGGGAAAAGAAGAGGCCTCATCCCCAGGCCCAGATCTCCTATACCTGCCTGTTACTTGGGACTGTTTATTTTAAAATTTATTACCAAAATTATCGACTAAACGATGCAAGCAAAAACAATCGATAAAAGTGAATTCTTGGCGGAGAGTCGCTCGCCGGCGCGAGGATGCTGGAGGGGAAAACCTTTTAATTTGCTTGTAACAAAAATTTGTTATCTCCTAAACTGTGCCATAAAAAACGAGAACGAAAGGCCCCAGAGCCGAACCCAGATCCATTTCAATATATCACACACACAGGGCCAGGGGCTGTGGCCAGGGGCTCTTCGGGCCACTTGGAGAAATCGTCCGCCCAGTCTTCTCTGTCAGTCTGGCTTAGTCTATGGCCAGGGCCGCTCCTTTGTTCTCAGTGTATAACGGCCCAAAGCCGAAAAAACTAAGCATCCAACTCGAACTCGAGACAGTCAGTCTCGGGCTGAGGCAGCGGCTGAGGACCAGGCTCTTAAAAGGTGTTGATGTTTAAGTTTAACATTGTTTCTCCTTATCGTTATAGTTTAGTGGCAGCGACAACAAAAGCAGCCCGACCCAGAGAGCCAGCTCCGAGAAATAACCGAACTTGGCTAATTGATGCAACGCGGGCCAGCCTGGGAGGCTGGTATTTTTAGCTCCGGACAGCCCGCTCTTACAGCCCGCCGATAAGCATCTCAGCAGTGCCTCAGATAACCCCTACCCCTACCCCATGCTATACCCCAGGTCCTCCCAAAAAACACATATTCGAGTATCTGGAGCAATCGCGTACAACTCTTACATTATGCACTTTTGAATACATCTTGTGGCGATAAGAGCGGTGGTGAGTGGGGCAGGGTAGCAGTGGGGTATATAGGTTTCAACCTCAAGGGATACCTGCTTGTCTTGCTTAGCATCCTAGTACCTGGTCCTAGCTCTCTACCTCTCTAGTCTTGCTTAACATCCTAGTACCTGGCACTAGCTCTCTACCAAGTGCCAAGTCTATCAGGCCCTTGCACAGTGGTCCAGATGCTGCCATAAATCCATGTTCAATAGTCTTGGACTCAAAAATTTCTAATCCTCATCCATTCTTGAATATTTGAACTATAATTCCAATAATAATTTCTATAATAATTCTTCCTATAATAATTTGAAAACCTTTTTTTATTTAATTACAAATATCTGTACTACAATCCGCAATTTAAAACTTTTGAACCACCGATCTGATTTATGAGCACTTTTTCCATATAGCCGCACCACTGTGCCTGGTCCTGACTCCCCTGCGGTTCTTGTCTCCGCTAAAATATATTCATCACCGCCCGGCTGATAGGAGGGCAGAGCTTTAATGAATGGCCGAAGGAGCAACCCGGTTCCATGGCGACTGGAGGTGAGGCCCAGGTAGGTAGGTAGGCAGACAGGCAGGTAGGTGGGTAGGTGTGTTAATTGATGTGCCATCTCCCCGGCCGCCAAGAAGGGAGGGCACACACCAGTCTTTGGCACACGTCATCTGTACGCGTGGGCTTATCGCTGCCCCGGAGTTTTGGGGCGTCATAAAGTTGGAGAACGCTGTCCTCCATTTTGGCGGCCTCTTGGGGCCCAGTTAATGCATCAATCTGGCCAGGGCAGGGCAGGGGCCGGCAACTATTTGATTTATGCAGATGGAGCGCCTAAGGAATGCTGCGATGTGTAACACAAAGAGAGCTATTGCCATTTCTCGGCCATCCGGCCAGGCATTCGGGCTTATGGACAAGGCAGTCATGGACTCAGAGTGGAATCCATAGCCATAACCACCATAAACCATCCAACGACGGATGCAGAAAGGTTCGAGTGGCGAACAAACAAATGTCGCTTAATGAGATTCGAAAATAAATAATTTAGCACTTATCTTTAAGCAAAATGTTAACTTAATTAGATAATTACTTTAATGTCATTTTAAACAAAAACAAATGCGCTGTCCGCATGGGCACTCGGGGCCAGATTGCCGAGAGATCAAAAATCGAAGCGAATCGAATCGAATCGAATCGAAGCGAGGCATTAACCCACACAGACTCACTTTTTGGTGAATGGGGAAGAGCGACTAGGGGTTAAGGGGGGGACAGTGCGGATAAAACGAAACAGAAAACAAAAATCAAACTGAATCGAAATCGAATCGAAACCGTATTGAAATCGTATTGAATTGAACTGAAAACAAAACGTGTCGCCATCGTTGATACTTAATTAATGCACAATCTTTTATATTGTTGGAAATTGACTTAAATTATTTATTAGCGAGTAAAAATAAAAACTTAACGCCATAAAAGTGTTAAAGCCACTTAGCAAGCCATTTGCCAAAGTCCACCCATATACATATATACATATATCCATCTATATCCGAATCTGAATCAACATTAGTATCGCCACAATGCCCCCGACTCCCCCCGAGGGCATTTAAAATCATTTAAATTCGTGAGGCCTTTTGTGAGAAATCGCTTTATTTGAGAAACCAAACAGAAACAGAAATGATTAACTCCCGACACTGCGTTGCGGCACCATAGCTCTAGAATCCTCAAAAAGAGACTCTCCGAGGGGGAGTTATCGACATGATCCCCACTATCCCCACTTCGCGGGTGCTTCAATAAATTAAGCCCCATCGATGGAGCCGGACTAGTGGCTAGTCAGCGCCCGATTGCTTCACCTTTAACGCCTCAACGCTCTGCGTTTCGATTTTGTCATTTTTCTTGCCGGAATAATATGCCAGCGATTAGCATAAAAAGCCAGTTAACAATTTGTACAACATTTATCTAGTTTTTCATTTAGTCGCGATCGTCGGAGCTGCCTCGGACCGATTTTAAGTGGTCTTTTGTATAATAATGTGTAGGATATGAATGGCAGGCCGTATATGTCTCTGTCTAGGGCTTGGCTCTGGCTCTGGCTCTAGCTCTGACTCTGACTCTGACTCTGGCTTGGTTTCTTTTTTCGGACGGGTTATGACCCGGTCGTCATGGTTCATTCATACTTCGCAGGTCTACGATCACCGGCACTCATAAACTTGCACTCATAAACATAAGGTTATCTTTTTAGCTCGATAGACTATCCTACTAGTATTTAATTAACGAACAAGAGAGCAAAGCTGGCAGCGGACATCGGATATAGTTGGCAGACTCTTTTTAGGAATTTTAAATCCTAAGTTCATAGCACAAATTTTGAAACAAATTTAGAAAAAAGTCTTCAAAAACACAAATATTCTGAAATTGCCAATCAATCAGTTGTATGATAACTATAGGATATAGTCGGCCGATCTTTATTAGACTTGGAAGATCGGTTTAGTTGGCCCAAGAGAAAATCTGTATAAAGTCTTGAACTTAACACTATAGTTATGTTATGGCTCAGTCAGTTGTATGGCAGCTATAGTTTATAGTCGGCCGATCTGTTGCAGCTGTAGGATATAGTCGACTGATCCCAGCTTTAAGCTTTAAAACTGAGACACTAGTTCGCTTAGAAACAGACAGGCGGACAGACGGACATGCTTATATCGACTCAGGAGGTGATCCTGATCAAGAATCTATATACTTCATAGGGTCATAGATGTCTCCTTCCCCTCTTTGCACATTTTTGATCAAAATTATATTACTTTATATATAGTATAAAAAAATATATAAATTCTTAAAATAAGTAATACTAACTTAAGCACAAAGTAGGGTATAAAAAACTTATTTTATTAAGTTTTATTATGATTTATGATACTTTTCCCCTAAAGTTCAATTTGAAAAACAAAAATTCTTGATTAAGGCGCGACAAATTATTCTTGTAAGAACTTAAAAATACTTATTATGAATTCATACTTTTTTTCAAATTATCCAATTCCTCAAATCCATAAATCTTAACAACAACAACAAATAAGTTTAGTCCCACTGTACATAACTAGAATAAGTACACACCAAAGGTTTTATAAATATTTCCAAAGCTTAAGCTTGAAAAAAAGACTAAGTTTCTATTATTTTATCCTTTACTGTATATAGACCTCTTGAAAACAGGTATTTTATACCTTATTATATACCTATATTTAATACCTGTTTAAGTTAAGAAATCCCTTTTTGTTACATATTATGATATATTACACATTAAAACCTAAATTTTAAAGAAAAAATTACCTTCACTTTATAATTGTTGGTAATTTCTTTATAATAATAATAGTAATAATAGTTTTTTGTGAATTATAACTAAAGTAAACGATTTTTTAATTCTTAATTTCATTTTTAACTCATATATAATATCATAATTTTTGATTTCTTGATTTCATAATTTTTTATTTATGTGTTCAACTTTATTAAACTCTTGTATTCAACTGATGTTTATTGAATGTGGTAGGATTTGATCCTTAAACTATTCAGCCATTGTCCAAAATGGTCAAACATTTTCCAAAATAGTCCAAAATAATATTCCAAATTACTCTTCGTGTTTACTGTCAGGTACTATATAGTTTTTTATGGTCTTAATGGAAATATTAAATATTAAAAACAAAAAAAAATAAATAAAAACACAAAAAAAGTAAAAAAAATAATTGAAAAAAGTGAAATTATCAAGCTCGGCTCGAACCCAGTACCCTTTCCTTCACACATCAGCCGAGAACTCCACCGCTCATTGTACTATTCCTGAAAAAATGCTCTAAACTTCAGTTGTGGCTCCGTGGCGCCTTAAAGTTATATTGTCAGCTCAGCCCCCTTGCCCACAAAGTGTTATCGATAACCAAGAAGATCGATAACCATCAGAACAGATTCAAGAAGCTCAAGAGCTTCAGTCTGGTTTCAAGAAATTCATGTTGTCAGTGTGAGTAGTTTTTGACTTTTTAAATTTAAATAATCAAAGAAAAAAAGTATTATTTAAGTGGCAATCCATTATTAATTGTTATCGGTAGTCGAAATAAAAAAATAATCAAATGGTGGAATCTGCTCCACGAGGTAATTCGAGACGCTTACAAAGTTCGAGTGGGCACAGTGGGAATTCGTCGTCAAAATAGTAATCAAAAGTAATTTGCAGCAGCAACAGAGGGGGGGAAGGAGATGGAGATCCATCCCTCAAGTGCCAGACACCGTATGCCGCAGGACGACGGGGTGCTCGTCCTGGAAATTCCACTTGGTTTACCGCGCACATCAACACCCTCGGCTAATTGATGACAAATTATTATTATGAGCTGCTGCTGCTGCGGCCTCTCGCACCCAAAGCCAATTTTGATGAATGGAGAAGGAAATGGGAATCGGCATGGAAATGGAAAATGGAAAATGGAAATGGACAGGATGGGAAGGACTGCCGACTGGCAGGACTATGAAAAGCACCGTATGCCAACTGACAACTGTCAAATTAGCGAACGAGGAAACGAGGGAACACAATGCCGAATTAGGGCCAGGAATTACAGGACTTTGCATACGAGAGTTGGAAGGACACCAGTCAAGGACGAACAAAGGAAAGGCCCCTCGGGGGGTGGCTTGTTTTTTTGACTGAGGGGGACTGGCAGGGAGTTCCAGGAGGATCTCCTGAGTTCTTATTGCTGACCAAGTCCTAGTATCCTCACAATACAACTGACTTAAGGACTAATTGGTACTAACTACCAAGTACTATCTGTTTCAATGAAAAGTCCTTGAAAGGCTCACTCGAGTTAATCTAATTCCCAACACCCCGAACAGGAGTAATTTTTATAATATTACCATTAAGCCATAAGGACCAACCCTCACTACTGCCGGCTGTTGCCTTTTTTGTTTCGCTTTTGTTACTCAGCCAGGAGCAGGACAAGGACTAGGCCCAGGATCAGGACAATTGTAAATTGGCTCAACTGAAGTCGGCTCGTAATTGGATACCGATGTGGCAACTGTTTGCTTTCCGCTGCCATTGTTTCGAATGCGCATTCCGTGGGCACAGCGTGAGTCCTTTCACAGGACCATTGACTGACAGGCTTGGTGTTTGTGCAGCATTTAAATAGCCCCAGGACCAGTTTAGTCACACTTCGAAAGGCAACCAACAAAAAAAAACAAAAAAACTAATAACGAAGCGCATTTGTTTCCCATTTGGAGGTTGGAACTGGGAACTTGCCACGTGCCGCACTCTGGCACCTTGGCACTGCTCTGGCACTCGACCTGGCCAAACAAAAGCTTGACTTTTGGCGCCTTCCCAGCTCCGAGTCCTTCGGACCACACACACTCTCTCGGCTAACGGGACCTGGCTCCAAAAAAACCAAAAAACCCTGCCAGGTATCGGCTTTCCGTATCAAGTGGCCAGGTCCCGCCTGGGATGGCTCGGCTGTGAGAACCTTTTGACATTGGCGTGTGCCCGCCGAATAAGATGCTGATACCCTGTAGTGGGGTATGCCCCATAAGGGGGTAGACTAAGAGACTAATTAATAATTAATAATTAATAATAATTAGAAGACTGCCACAAGAACAGCCCTAGAAGGCTAGTGTAGTCTGATTTTGGACAAAAGTCTGTAGTACTGTCCTTCCAGGATATCCCCCTTGTTGAGCAGACCGCCCTGACCAATGGACGCCCGATGATTGCCTTTGGCAGCCCAGCACAGTTAGAATTGATTGAAAAACCAAAATCCGAAATCCGAAAACCGCAAATGCAATTGCAGACCGAATTGCAAATCGATCGAACGCATGCAAATTGGGTCTCAGCGGTGGGTTGGAGCGGCTCGGTGGTTCGGTGGCTCGGTGGCAGGTTCAAAACCAGTAGCCGCCAACCGAAGCTCATAACCAAGACATCCACATCCACATCCACCGGTGGATCAAATTGGCAGCGTTTAACTGGCGGCGACGACCGACAAATCGATTTTTCTGATCCCTGGCGCCACGAAGCCCATTTACGGAAATTTAAAGGCACCGACCACGAAAACAGGCATCTGTGGAGGCTATGGCTCTGGTTATGGACCGGCTATTGATATAACCTTGCTGGCATAAATCTTCACTGATTTCCTGACGAGGTCAGAGGAGGACACCCCGCCCTCCACCATTCCAATAGCCATTCTGATTCCGATTCCTATTCCGGCATCTAATTCGATAAATACACGCATTTAAGGACACAAATTTATTGATAACGGAAGCCACCCACTGCCAGGCTCCTTGCCACCCCCCATGTGTCCTGGCTGGCTGCACTGAGAGAAGTGCTTAGAGTCCACTAAGCCGTCGTAGAGCAGAGCAACTCCCTGCTTCGCCCAGTGCCTCGGTGGCTTTGTGCGAAACAAATTGCCTGTGTAATGAAGCAGCATCCCTCCTGCCCCCCAGAGCCGTGCTCCATCCTGCCAGTGCGTCGGCATCCTGTGACAAATTAGCTTCACAAAGAAGTCGCCGGGAAGTGCATAAAAAACGATGTGAAAGAAACGCACGACGACCCCCTTGCCAGAAACTTCTCAATTAGCTTTCAAAAGATGTGGGTGGTGGGGGGAAAAAAGGGGAAAGTGGTGGATGGGTGGATGGATGGGTGGGTGGATGGGCTACTGGATAGTGGTGGTGCGACGGCAAACGCATTGCAATTGCTTCCGGTGTGAAAGCACTTTGTCAGCTCGGATGCACAAAAGACACCAATCCAGCGGCAAACTGGCAGCTGGGAGGAATCAGTTCCCAGTCGTCCTGCAGGAATGCCAGCCATCTACATATCCGTTCTGCATAAAAAAGACTTGACCCTGGAGCGGCACAAGTCCATAATTGTGATTGATAAATTAAGTGTAATGGAAAGTGCATAAAAAATAATATATTTTATTGGAAGGCTGGAAGAGGGGGACCCTGAAGGCAACTCACTCCCAACGAGGAGGCCACATCTTGGCCATTATTGATCTGATCCTTAAGGGGAGTGCTTTCCAATACTTTTGTATCTATTTATTATTATTTTCTTAGCAAAATCTGGAAGCAAACTATTTTTTAGATTTTTTTTTTGTTAAATTTCTTGGAGACTTCCGGAAATGCTTCAATGTCTGCCATGAATGGCTATATCTTTGCCAATTGTCTTTCAATTTTTGGCGGTTTTGTAGATCGATTTAACATCATTTTGTAGAAAAATCGGAAAACCCTATATTTTTTTAAACATTTTTGTGAAATTTTTTAGAGTCTTCCCTTCAGACACTCTTAGAATGCCTAGATGGCCCTCCACTATGACTATATCTTTGATAATACTCATAAGATTCTTAAGCAGATTATTCTAAAATATTCATATATCGATTTACTGTTAAGCCAGAATTTCAGATTCTTAATATAAAAAATAAAAAAAAATTGTTGTAGATTTTTTACCATATTTTCTAGGGGGTGGCTTTTGAAACCCTTCAAAAGAAATGCCCAATGACCCTCGCCTAAAACTATATCTTGGCCAATTCCCATCCGATTTTGAAGCTAAAACCTGAAACAATTTATTGAAGAACAATTGAAGAAACAAAATATTATATTTTTTAGCCTTTTTGTATCAAATTCTCTGGAAGGGTTCCCTTTCCCAAACTATTGATGTCTATTGGCTTCTAAATCTATCTGTCTATAATCGATATAAATCTTTGCCAATTTCCATGATACTTTTAAGCGCAAAATCTTGAAAGATTTTTAGTTTAATGAAATAACATTTTTCATCAAAATCTGTGTAAAATATAGTTTTTGAGATATTTTTCTTTAGTTTTCTAGAAGGTCGGTCCCCTTTAAAATCCTCTTCCAAAAGAAATGATTAAATGGCGCACCACAAAGGCTATATCTTGGCCAATATCTATCCGATTCCCAAGTCGAACATCTCGAAACACTTGCAGATGGCTTTACTCTCATTCTCCATTAAAATCTGAAAGTAACTTTTGGGTAATTCTCCAGAAAGCTCAACCACAAACATATTTTCAGATATATTTTTTTTAGGGAGTAATGTATAATAATTTAATTTAAGAAATTGAATAATATTTTTTATTTACTTTTAACAAATTTTGATATATTTCAAAGCAAAGTCGTAAAGAGAGTTAAAATGTATTAATATTCACTAGTTTGAATATCGACTTATAACCAAAGATTAAAAAATTTACTGAGAATTTCTTATATTTCTTATATTCTTATATTATATTCTATTCTTATATTTCTAAATGTATTTTGTTTAGCTGCAAATTAATGTTTAATTAATATTGAATATCCAATTCATGTCTAACTATTTATAAAATACAAAAACCACATAAAAAGTTTGATAAAAGTAGTTAAAATTTAATTTAATTAAAAAACTACTATTTAATACTTCCAAGTGAAACAAAAAGAATTCCTAAGATGAATTAATAAATAACATTTTAAAATTGATTTCAGCCCAATTTTCCATCAAGTTTCACTGAAAACAGCGTTTAAAATCCTTTTTGAAAAAGTTACTTCTGTCTGTGTCGCGACAGCCTTAGTTTGGTTTCAATTTATTTTTTAAACAAATAGTCATCCAAAATGTATATTTTCGCCAATTATAGTACTCGACAAGAGCCATAAGATTCACTTTTTTAAAAATAAAAAACAGGGCAAGAAAATGTATTTTTTTCAGTTGAAATGCGTAGGAATGGCGCGTATGACATTAGAGGATTAGTAATCCTGGAATACCCATATTTTTTATAGATTTTTAGTCAAATTTTCTAGGAGGTCCCCTTTAGAAAACCAAGAAATACCTACAAGGCCCCCAGAATTTCTATATTCTGGCCCATTCTCATGAGATTCTGAAGCGAAACACCTTGAACTGTTTTTCCTTCTGAAACAACACCATTCTGGATCCACATTTTCAAAACTTTTTCTAAACGCGAAGCATTAGCTTTGGGGGGGAGTCTGGTGTTTCGCCGATTTGTCTGCCCAATCAACTGTGAGATGACAACAAAAATATGCAAATGTCCCAGAAACCACCACCGCCCACCGGCTACTGCTGGCGTGTTTCTTATTTGTATTTTTTGTTCGAGGAGGCCGGAGTTAGAAAAGAAGCCCGTTTCTCAGTGAAAAGTTTCGCACGGTCTGGCGGTTTGACGGGCCACTCATAAATTTATAAGTACTCGGCACTCCGGCACTCCGGGCACTGAGCCACTGAGCCACTGAGGCACTCCGGCACTCGCACTGGCACTCGTAGCGACTGCCGCGAGGAGCACTCATAAAAATTTCAAATCGATGCGAAAAAAATGGTGAGAGCGGGGAAGACCGCAGCGAATAATCAATTTGTTACAGAGGCGTTTGGCAAACGTTCCAAAATCGAATCGAAACGAAACGAAACGAAACGAGAGGAGATGAAGAAGGGAACCCTACGCACAATTACTGAGCTATATATACAGTATAATCCGAAGCCATCGACACTTGACTTGGATGACGACGCAGCCACTTCACGCAGGGTCTGAGAATCCGGATCAGAGCCGGGAAGGATCGAGGAAGGAATCGATTGCGGAAAGGGGTTGTGTGTGTGTGCTGTGTGCGCCACTCGAAGGCAACGCAAATTGAATTCGCTTAGCCGCAACCCCATAAATTAAAACATTAACCAAGACGTCGATGGGCGACGGGAAGTCGGAGTGCAGGAACTGAAATTGTCATAAAAGTAGCGAAAATGGCAAGCGGCATGTAAACAGGCAAAACAAACAGCAAGGGGTAGGTCCTGCCACCAGCTCTAGCTAGAGATGGGAGGAATGCCAAGGATATATGGAGGAAGAAATAATATGTAGATTACTAAATAGTATAAGATAGTTGCAAGATTACCACTCTTGAGATGAGTAGATTAGCATAATGGATAAATATTTAAAGACAAGATCTTATACTATATACGACACTAAACTATACCAAATTATAGTACTAATACTACTACTATACTAATACCAATAAAAGGTTTAATAGAGAGATTACTACTAGATATCTATCTACTATAGTGAATGGTGGATAGATAGCAGATATATTATATATATTATGGATGGATATTTTAAGACTATTACTATTTGAAGCATCACATTTATCCCAATATCATATAATTCTATAAAACTTGTACAA
The DNA here is from genome assembly GCA_035047585.1 of Drosophila monieri. Lineage (NCBI taxonomy): Eukaryota > Metazoa > Arthropoda > Insecta > Diptera > Drosophilidae > Drosophila > Drosophila monieri. The sequence continues at coordinate 2,076,837 of JAWNPJ010000061.1, read as the reverse complement.
AAATGCTATACCACTAGTATATTATGCTAAACTATTATAATACTGGATAGTGGATAGTCTTTGAGACTGTATAGTATGCCAGTAAGTATCATATAGTCTTATAATTTATACTATACCACTTCTATACTACACTAATAGTAACTATATTCCATACCACATATATACATAATAGACAGATTTCTACTGTATAGTAGATAGATCGTGCATATGTTTGAAATAAATAATTAAAGGACTACTAGGACTATTATGAACTATCATATAGTGACACTAAGCTTATCCCAACTTATAGCTATTCCAACTTATACTTATATACTATACTGTCCTATCTTATACCATACTATACTCATACTAATTTCTTACCATATATGTAGTATGCACTATCTTGTGGATTGATAGTAGATAGATAGTAGAGATATTATAGACAGATACTTTTGGAATATATGTATAAAGTGTCAACTATTTGTACTACAACACTTGTACCAACTCATACTATCACCTATAGTATATAAGCTTGTATATGCCAACTATAGTATAGGTTGCATAATTGCTATATATAAGCTCAACTCAATACTATATCAACATCCTATCCTATACTAATACTGATTTCATACCATATATGTATAGACATTTACAAAAATCATACTATACAATACTATATACTATAGCATATGAATTATATATACCATTATATAACACAATACCATCCCAATTTATTTAATGATTAAGGAAACATAAATAAGAGTATCCTTGAAAATAGTGACTCTATTTATTGATAAATTAGGTATTTCATTCAAATAAAATATATGAATATCAAAATGTTTTAGTTATTAGTCCTGTAATTAACCAAAAAATTATTATTGTTAAAAAAATTAAAGAGTATAGTATTGATTGAATAATATCAAGAGGTAGTTTATATAAAATATTCATTTTAGGGATTAATGAACAAGAATTTACTTTTCTCTTGAAGTTTTTAGAGAAATAATCTTATTTTTGATTTACTAGACCAATCTTTTTTTTTTATATTATTTATTTACATTATTATATAACGCTATTTTATATAATACCATATATTATATTTTTATATCCTACTATACCTATACTATGCTTTATACTATACTTGAAAAAATAATTAAGAAATTAAGCTAATTAAGTTAGTAAATGAATACTATCCTATACCCTTTCATCTTTTAGAATACCATATAATATCACACTATACCACTTCATATGTCTATTATTCGGTACATATATACCCTATCTATACCCTACTATACCATATAAAGAGTATACCACATTAATAACTTTATCTAAATTTTTAAAAAGAATTTAACAGAAACTTATGAGACTGAACTACTTAATTAAATACTTTGATTCTTATAGCCTATGTAGCCTCCAAACTCAACCATAAACTTGGTATTTAAACTTAATATAATAAATAATCGCTTATGAAGCCCCCGAAAAAAGACTCACGCTACCATCTCTATCAGATATCGCTTCAGTAGCTTGGTGGTTGAACCCATCGCCCCTCTCCTGCCCCCTGCCCACTGCCCCCTGCCACTCTGCTCCAGCAAGTCAATTAGAAACGTTTCAGCCGTCGAGTGGCGAACGGCGTCTTTCCCGCAGGACTCGCTCCGGCGACTCCTTGCCAGGCCCTGGCCAGGCCCTTGCCAGGACCAGGACCCTTGGCAAATGTTAACAATTTCTAAGTGAGCAGTTTAGTGGTCGGGCCACTCTTCCCAGGCAAGCACTCTCCACTCCTTGCCAAAATCGGCAAAATGCAACAGTTCCTCGAGGACCCCTGTGTGTATCGAGTATCGCATATCGCATATCCCATGTCCCATATCCCGCCACCCCTTGAGATCTCGCCGCCTCGACTTCTCGGCTCGTGTGTCAGCTCGCATTAAAATCAGGATCTTGGTCCTTAAGTTCCCAAACAAAGGCCCAGTTCGCTCCATCTCTCATTTTTTTTTTTTTCTGAATTGCTCTTTTTCTTTTATTTTTTTTTCTCTTTTTTTTAATATTACTTTATTATTACACTACACACACACAATAGACGCCTTAAGACTAGGCACAAAAAAAATTTAAAAAAAAAAATGATTGTTTGAAAAAAAAAATGGTTTTTGTTTTTGTTGGTCTGCCGCTGCTTATATACAAAAATCATTTACAAAAATGTACAAAATTTTCACTAAGCTAGGATTTAAATATATTGAAAAAAAATTTTTTAATTTTAATTTTATATTTTACGCTTTTTTTTATACACAATATTTAAGGGGGGGAATCTATTCGCAGAGACGGCAGGAAATGGGGGAAGGGCTAATACTGGAAATTAAGTTTTAGGTTTTTTTTTAAATTTAAAATTAAGTTAAAAAATTTTAATTTAGTTTTTAGAACTCAGAGTCAAGGTTGAACCTTTTTTTTAGAAAATAATTTTTTTCTTTAAAAAATAATATTTTTTTGCCCCATTTCGATGGTTCTGCTTGAATAGAACCCCTGCCGTTGGTTTGTGAGATCCAGCTTAGGGAGAGGCGACTGTACTTAGACCTCCAGGGCCAGTTCCTCGTCGTCCTCCTCCTCGCGCTCCCTCTCGCGCTCCTCCTCCCGCTCCTGGTCCTCCTCCTCGGCCAGGCCCCGGCGCGGCGGACTGCCCGGGTTGAGGGGCGGACTGGGGGGCGCCCTCTCGCAGTCGGCCTCGCTGTTGGCGCTCTGCGACGTCGCCGGCGAGCGGCTCAGCGGCTGGACGGCGGAGGCAGAGGCCGAAGCGGAGGCGGCCGCAGCGGCTGCGGCGGCATAGTAGCCGCTCAGCATGGGGGCGGCGCCGGGTGGCGGCGGGGCCGGCATGCCGGGGAGCGCCATGCCGGTCGGCATGCTCGACGGATACGGGATGCGGTAGGAGGCGGGCAGGGCGGGCTTCTGGAGGGCGGCGGCGGCGGCCGCCTGGCGGTAGTAGATGTCGATGGCGGAGGGCGGGGCGCCGTGGGGCGACTGGGCGGCGGCGGCGGCGGCGTACGGCCAGGCGCTCAGGTAGGGCGTGGCTCCGCCGTAGAGGCGCTGAAAGGCGGCGTAGTTGCCGGCCTCGGCGAGGAGTTCCAGGCCCACAGCCGTTTGTCGCTTCCACTTGGTCCTGCAAGGATCAAAAAAAAAAAATTCATTTTTAAAAATTAATAATTTTAGAGGCCTTCTTGAATCCCCTTCCTCTTGAACAACAAAAAAAAGGTCGATCCTGGCAAGTCGTGTCGATTAATCACGAGAACTGCCGAGTCACTCTGCCCGTCTCATGTCCCGTTGAGCGGCTTCAAGGACTCCCGCCCGACTGTTTATATTTCGCACTTAATTGTTTTGTCATTAATCTTGGGCCTGCCCACCGAAAAAAAAACACAAATCGAAAATAAATAAAAATACTCTAAGCCTTAAACCGAAAACTGAGGCCTAATTGGCAGGGACACGCCTCTCCCTGCTGCCACTCCTTACTATTTTTTTGGCAAATCCTTTAATTGTTTGTGGCGCCAGGTCTGGGACGGAAACTAGAACTAGAACCAGGTCGAGTTTGGGTTTATTTTGGCCGTTTTTTGTGCCCATTCATGGCCCGAGCGGCGGGAGCAGCTGTGAAAATTGTTCTCATTAAAGGACCAAGGATCAGTTACAGTTCCTAGTCAAGATTAAAGTCAGAAATTTAGAAAACACTTTTCAGAGCGAGAGACTCCACAGAAAGAAAAATTCACATCCGGTTGCGTTGCTCTGCTTCTTCGCACCATTCTGCTGCTGGCCATCAAAAAAGTATTTTTTTTTTCAAAAAAAAAAAAAAAAGGAAAAAAAATAGTGACAAGTCATTGGGCAATAATTAAAAACGAAAATAAAACGCGATCGAACGTAATAAGGCAGCAGAAGCAGAAAAAGCAAAACGCAACAGCAACGTAACGAAAGACTTAGGCAACAAACTTGCACTGAGAGAAAAAAAAAATAAGAAAGGAAAATAAGACTTAACGATTTTACGAGACGGAGCGCAAAATGCAGCAAATTAAGTAATCAGCATAAAAAATAAAAAAAAACACAAACACAAACACGCCGAGATAGCGACGGCATTAAAATGATTTTTATTGGAAAAGTGCGCGAAGAAATGGGCGCAACCCATTAAAGGCGCTGATTAGCGGGCCTTAACCCCACCACACAGCTTAACCCATTAATCAGGCTTGAAACGAGCCGCCGCCGCACCACACCAGACTCACCTGCGGTTCTGGTACCAGGTCTTCACCTGGCAGTCGCTCAGCTCCAGCTTGTTGGCCAGCTCCATGCGGTCCTGGACGCTCAGATACTTCTGCCGCTCGAAGGACTTCTCCAACGTCTGCAGCTGGTGGTCGGTGAAGGCGGTCCTGGCCTTCCTCTGCTTCTTGCTCAGGCTGAGGCTCAAGTGGGAGGAGGAGTCGCCGTTGGCGGAGCTGCCGTTCTTCAGACTATCCTCCCCATCATCGTCCTTGCCACCTAAAAAAGGATTATTTTTAATTATATATTTTAATAATTTAAGTAAAAATATAACTATTTCTTCTATTCTTCTGTAGAAGAGGCTCTCCCGCCCGCCACTTCATAAAGATTCTTCGGACATATCTCATATTTGCAATTTTCTGCAACATTTACGCGCTTTTTTGTTCTTTTATGGCCGGCCGACATGCAACAGGCCGAGAGGCAAGAGGCAAGACATGCATGTGGCAACATTGTTATTTTTGTTGTTTTAGTCTTTTGCTAATTTGCAATTAAACAGTTTATGAGCACAAATTACAACAAGAAAGGCAACAACAAACAATTATCAGCATTACCTTAATGGATATATGCGGCATGGACGGTTGTTGCAACCAGAAGCCTGCAACGGCCAGCTGATATATTGGTTTAGAGAGATGGCTAATTAAGGAGCCATCTGTACAAGCTTACTTTTAAAAATAAAAAATATTTTGCAAAAAAAATAAAACAAAAATCAGGCCATTTCTTCTCTCAGTGATGGCTCTGAGCTGGAAAATCTTTTCAACTGAAGCACTCACTCTACTCTAGCCCAGTCACGCCTCCCTCTTCCGCCTTTTCTTTTCTTTTCCTACAAATCCCCCCCCCCTCCCCTCTCTACAGGCAACACCCACTAGCATACATTTTTTTTTTTTTTAATTTTTTTTAATGCATTAATAGCGGTTCCCCCGAAGAAGTTTGACTTTCGAAGCATTTCCGCAATTTCTGTTCCACACTTGGCAGTGCCCATGTTGCTGCCGCTGCCGCTGCCACTGCCACTGCCTCACCACCCCCCCACCACCCCTCTTCTGTGTTTATTTCACATTCGCATTTGTAATTAAGTGCTTGTGGCTAAACTGTATTAAACATGCTTAAGTGTGCACCGCGCCGACTTCCTTAGGCTGGCCTGCCACTTGCTAGTTGCCTGTTTCTTCTCTTTTTTTGTTTTTTTTTTGTTGCATTTTAATTGTGCAACAACTATGGGAAGAAGAAGAAGCACCATCACATTTGCAATTGGCCTTTTTGCATTTTAATTAGAAGAACCTAACCATTTCCCCCCCTTATTTTTTCCCTATTTCTTCCCTACTCATTTCCAGACATTTTTTTTTTTTAGTATTTTCTTGGGCCGCTAAACGTTTATCAACATTTTGATAATGTTGGCGTTTAGTGCAGTCTACAACAACAACAATGTGAGCTTGCATAACGGTTGTTGGGTCTTCGTGCTGCCTTTATTATAAATAGTAATTATTATTACTTTTTTTTTAGCATTTCCTTCACGGAAAATGGCTGTTTGAATGAAATCAGGAACAGAAGCGAATTAAAAATAAAATTCAATAGAGTGTTGGGGGGGGGGGGGGGGACAAAAAAAATTAATATATTAATGACATAAAAAAGTGCTTAAAACTGAAAATTATGCATGAAATTGAAAAATAGAATCGAAAATGGGAGAACGGGCAGAAAATAATACAAAAAAAATGTAAAAAAAAATTAATTTATAATTTTCGCAAAAGTGACACAAAAAAGTGAACACCAATTAACCTTTAAGCTTAAATTCGCACTAAAATTCGGCACAAAAAAAATCAATCAAAACGAAAAACAGAAAACAAAACAAAGAAATAAAAAAGCAAAAAAAACAAAAGACTTAAGCAACGAACTTGGCCTGGCGCACGTGATTTTTGGATTTTTACATTTTGACGATCTTGGGGGATCTGGTGGTGGGTTTATCCATTAATCCCTTTGTGGATTAAGTGGCTGAGCTGCGTCCGCCCTCCACCTCGGCTGGAAGCCAAAGCAAGAGTCTCGAAATTCCTAAAATGCCGAAAGCTGATGCCCCAAAATATCAATTTCAATTCGAAACCATTTCTCCCCTCTCCTGCCCTCGCGTTAGCTGCTGATCCTTGGCACTTGATGGAGGCATTGGAGTGGCAACTGGGATTTTCGATCAGTGTCCAGTTCACTGGGCAGGCTTGTGGGTCAATTTCAAACGCGGTATTTGGCGGAGAAGTAGAGGCAGGGAAGCAGAAGACTGCAGCTAAGAAGACTGCAGCTGAGAAGACTGCAGCTAAGACGGCCCAGAAGAACAACAACTGTCGCTCGCACGCGTCTCAAGTGACACGCGAGTGTTGAACGCGTTCGAGTGCCTCTTCCCTCTCCCTCTCTCTCTTGTAGTCTTGTCTCTTTCTATTCATAATATCCCTATTCCCCTTTTTTAAGGATTCGGCTAAGCCTGGGTGGGCTTTAGCTTGCGGTTTCTCAAACTTTTATAATTATTTTGGAAGCCAGGGGGAATCAGAGTCTCTACCAGACATCGCCCAGCGTGGGAGAGAGAAGGCCAACAAACAGAAAGAGACAGAGCAACTCCAAAAACCAAATATGTCAATGGGTGTATAATATTTGTGACTGCGTGTGGGTTTCTGCTGTGTGGCTGTCCATCCAGCCAGCCAGCCAGCCAGCCAGCCAGCCAGCCAGCAGATTAAATTTAATTTTGATTTCTTTAGTTTTTATTTTTATTTTTATTTTGATTTTAAACAACAACAACAGAGTGTGTGTGTGTGTGGCTGACTTGTCTGGGCCTTTGTTTGGCTTGTGTCTCAAATCAAAGCAATTTTCGGTTTCGGTTTCGGAAAAATTGACAGCGGGACGTCAGGCCGGACGAGACGGGGGGTCCCTGCCTGTAGACTCCTTTGATCCGATCTCGATCTCGGCTCTTTCTGGGTTATAGTTTAATTTGTTAATTGATTCTGGCACAAGTCAAAAATGTGAAAATTGCCCATAAAATTGGAAGACATGATTGGCTAAGATCTCCAACTGAAGCCAAGAACAGATACAGATTCGATTGAAAAGGCGAGATTATTGCTGCCATTTAATAGTAATTTGTCATAATTTGCATAACGTTTAAAAGCAAAATCAATTAAATTGTTGCACGCTAGTCAGGGGGAGGGGCGACCACAATCAAGGGCATTTTTCTAGCAATTCCAGCTTTTCTAGCCGTCTCGGTGACAGTTCTGAATGGAAAATAAGCTGAAATAAGTGCACACCGCGTGCTAATCCAAGAGGGGGAGAGAGGAGGGGCGAAGAGATACTGCCTGCAAGACACCTGCCTCTCAGACTCACCTGTGCCGACACCCCTGCCCCTTGCCAGCATTCTTCAACCTTCCAAGTCAACGTTTTCCCAGTTCGAGCCTCACAATTTATGGTGGTTGTTGTTGCGGTTGCCGTTACCGTTGTTGTTGTTGTTGTTGTTGTTGGTCGTTATCTATTAGCTAACAGCCACGGCAACAGAAACAACAACACGGCCAACACCTCGACTCGATAATGCACCACTCCACATACGGCCCAGACTGGAGGAAGTCAAGGGTCAGGGATTGCTTTCAAGATTGTCGGCAGTTGGCAGCTTGTTTTCTAGTCCTAGGCTGTGAGGTTTTTACATTTATTTATTTTTTATTCACACTTTTTTGGTGTTCAGCTTCTTTCGTCACAAAAGTAAGGCATTTGTTTGGAAAACTGTCACGGAAGTCGAGGAAGTCAAGGGTCTTTAGCTTGTTTTCCTCGAAAGACTAGGACTAGTCTATAAAGTCTTTAGAAATGAGATCTAAACGGTTTAATTATTTAGTTTCTTTCGTCACAAAACTAAGTCATTTGCTTAGAAAACCTTCTCTGAAGTAATTCTTCGATCAAAAAACAAGAAAGTCAAGGTTCTGTTACTTGTTTTCCTTAAAAGATAGTCCTAGTTTATAAAATCTAAAGAAATTAGATCTAAAAAAGATTATAAATCTTATACATTTTTTTTCGTCACAAACCTTAATCATTAGCTTGGAAAACTTTCACTGAATTCGTTCTATTAGTAAAACATGGAAGTCAATGCAGTATGCAGCATGTTTTCCCTGAAAGATAGTACTAGTTACTGAAATCTAAAGAATATACAGTGTCTTTCGTCACAAAACTAAGCCATTTGCTAACCACACTTTCACTAAACTTATTATAGATTAGAAGAAGAACAAGTCTTGTCTTGAAATCAAAAGAAATTAGATAAAAAAACTCTTATTTATTCAGTTTCTTTCGTCACAAGCCTTAATCCTTTGTTAGAAAAACTCTCACTGAACCTATTCTTTGATATAACAAGGAAGTCAAGGCACTGTAGCTTGTCTTCCTTAAATAATAGTCCTAGTTTATAAAACCTAAACAAATGAGATCTAAACCCCCACTATTTATTCAGTTTCTTTCGTCACAAACCGCAATTATTAGGTTGGAAAACTTTCTCTTCACAAATTATATGAAATTTGTGACTTGATTTATGGCTTCTGGGAATATTAATGCCGCGTGATAACTCATCAGAGAATGAGCTTTTGGTTTTGTGAAGCACACACACCCCTAGCTATCACTCCTAAGCCCCCCAAATCACTCCCAATTCTATCAATTAGTTCCAAAACTCACCGCAGTCGTCGCTGTCGCTGTCATCGATGGTACTGGCCTGATCGCCACTGATGCTGCTTCCTGCCCCACCCAGCAGTATGCTACCATTGTTGTTGTTGTTGTTGTTGTTGCCACTTGAAACATTGTTGTTGTTGTTGCTACTGCTACCGTTATTGTTATTGTTGTTGTTGCCATTTGCACCACCCAGTTGCTGCAACATGAGCGGCGATCTTGACCGCTCGTCGTGGTGGCTGGGATGCTGCTGGTGGTTGAGATGGTGTTGTTGCGGCTGCTGCAGCTGCTGCTGTTGCTGTTGCTGCTGCTGCTGGTGGTGGTGGTGGTGGTGCGACTGCTCCAGGGGCAGGCCGTGGCGGTGCAGCGCCTCCAGGCGGTCCCTCTCCATTTGCTGCAGGTGGTGCGGATGGTGGCTCAGCGAATGCTGCAGGCCGTAGTGGGCGGGCGGAAAGTGGTGCAGCATCGGGTGGTAGGGGTGGTGCGGGTGGTGCGACTCCCGTTCCCTCTCGCGCTCCCGCTCCCGCTCCCGCTCCCTCTCCCTTTCCCGCTCCCTCTCGAAGCGCAGCAGTTGCTGCTGTTGCACGATATATTGTTGCAGGGCGGCCTGCTGCTGTTGATGCTGCTGTTGCTGGTGGTGCTGTTGCTGCTGGTGTTGGTGGTGGTGGTGGTGGAGGGCCTGGTCCCTGTCCTGGGGATCCTGGGGACTGCCACGCCCGGCCGCCGCCAGAGCCGCCGCTGCTGCTGCCGCCGCCGCCGAAGCGGCCGCTGCTCCGGCCAGAATATCCGTGATCATGAACCGCGATCGGGTGGCCTGTGTGGTGGTTGTGGTGGTGGTGGTGGCCCCCGCCGCCGCCGCCACTCCGGCTGGCATTGCCGCCGGCAGAGCACCGCCGGGCGGAGAGTCGCGCGCCCTGGCGCCGCCGCCACCGCCGCCGACGGCAGCGGGATGTTGCGTACCGCTCGTCGGCGCACTGGCGGTACCGCCAACGGGATTGGCCGTTGCTGCGGACATTTCCGGTGGCATTGTGGTCATGTGTTGGTCCTGCACTACCGTTTTGCACTCGAAAAAAATTCGCCAAAGGGTAAGTCGCCAAAGGGAAAGAGTTCACGGCACCAGACACCACTAGTATCTGATAGATTGTTCTTCTTAATTTTTTTTTTGTTTTCTGAGAAGAGTTCTCTGAACGATTCACGTAAAAAACTGGTACTACCGATGGAGAATGTGGAGCGGAGCAGTGCTTCGAACAACCGCTCGCCTGTGGCTTTCGACCGAAACTGAAACTGAGCTGGCGAGCAACTGGCCAGCAGCAATATCGCTGCCCCGGCAGCAACAAATTGCCGCTACAACAGCAGCAACATCGGGCCAAGACCGAAACAGCAAAAAAAAAAACGGAAAAAAAAAACATCAAAAACCAGTTGAGTCTCTTTTGATTGTGACACCTGTCGTTGTCTCTTTCTGGCCAGCGCTGTCGGCCAAGTGGTGTGGTGGGTTTCTCTCTCTGTCGCCCGCGCACTCGACCTCTCGCTCGCTCGCTCACTGGCTCTCCGGAGCAACAGAGGCCCGTGTCTAGTGGCCGCATTTATTGGCCGTAATTGGCAGCAATTGACATTCATTAGGCTTCAATCAGCGGCACTTGAGTGTGCCTCGGTGTGTCTGTGGGCGAGTGTGTGTGTGTGGTGAGTTTCCTCTTCACAATGGCCGCTCTAACGGTTATTTTTATGGCAACTATGTTACTTTGATGGCTTTTGTAGCTTTGCAAGATTCTTTATTTTTAATTAAATCACAAAACTGTTTCGTCGAAGGGGACTAACAACCCTTGATTTGCAATTTAACCCTTAAGGCCTTAAAGGATTTCTTTTTTAAATTATTTATTTGTTCAACCCTAATGGCTTAATTAAGCCCTTAAGGGGAGGACTCACTAATTTTAATTTTGACAAAGGTATTTAGGGAGAAATGTGTTTAAAAATATTAATTCTTTTAAAGTTTAATATTTTAATTATAATATTATTATTATCTCGTAGATCCTTGATTCTCTCAACATCCTGCTCCTCTCCCCCACTTGCCATAAACTTTTTATGGCAACTCTGCAGAAAAACTCACCACGATTATGGCCAAACAGCTGCCTGGTATCTGATGGATACGCAAAGATAGCGAGATGGCAAGATGGATGGATGGATGGGATGCTGTCAACCCTGTTTTGGGCCAGGCCACGCCTCCCTAAACTGGTTCACACACACACTTGCACACACACACTGAGCCTCTTGTCTGGAGTGGCTAGGCCCGTCTCACTCGCACTCCCTGCCACCGTCCCGTCCGCATCCTCGCACCAACTCGCCCCCTCTCGCTCTGTTGCTGTCTTTTGTTATTTTTGCGCTTGTTAACACTTTTTGTTTGGCATTTAAACAGTAAATTGGCAGCAGTTAAATGATGCAGGCTCTCTCTCGCCCTCTCTCACTCTCGCACACTCTGCTGCTGTCTCCCTCGCCTGCACACACACACACATGCACTTTTTGCGGCCTCACTTCTTCGGCTTACTTGTGCATCGATGCCAATTTGCTGCCTAATGTCCAAGTGAATGGCGAGACTAGTGGCTGGAGATGCTGTGGGGAGGCCGTCCTTGCCGCAAGGAGGCGGACTCTCCCCCCCACCTCCCCCCCACCCGATCCACAGAAAGCACAAAAAATGGCCCACGGCAATTGTCTGGAATTATTTGCCATCCACCAGGCCAGGCTTCCTGTTGGGATGATGGTATCGCGATATTCCCGGAATATGCCACATGGCTGTGCCCCAACCATTTACGGCCTTGCGGCTAACTATGTGGCAAACGATCGGTTTAGGCAGGAAAGTGGAGACGTGACCGGGATGGGAATCAATGGCAATCGCAAAGGTTTTCTTTGTTTTTCCATCCAAGCCACCACCCCTTCTGGCAGCCTCTCTTCCTAAAAAGACTCCCATAACCCTCTTCCCGGAGGATGAACCTCTGAATGGACTAATAATTGTTTCATTTTTGTAAATAATACTATCTAGTATCTAATATCTATTCATCCTGGAGGGTTAACTTAAAATTCTTAATCATTTACTATTAATTTTTGTAACTAATAGTTCTCCAATCACTCCTATCCTACGAATAGTATTATTTTAGTATTTTTTAGTATTATCTATCTTCTATAAAGGAACTATCTCACTCTTAGCTCTCCTATCGTATTATCCTGGACTGGCTTTCCTCTATTCCTCTATCAGAGATTCTCTGTTAATCACTATTAATTTTTTATATATTTTTTAATACTAATATTATCTTTCGGGAAGTAATATCTTGCTACTATCTTTTCATCCTGGAAGGTAAATCTCAAGAATGAACTAATAATTATTTAATTTTTGTAAATAATCAAAATCTTCTTCCCATCATATCATCCTTTAATATATGATTTGACTTTAAATATGATTAAATATAATTCTCTATTAGTAACTGTTTATTGTCCTAAATAATACTCATATTATCTTTCGGAAAGGTACTATCTTGCTCCAATATTTTCATCCAATAGAGAAATACTTTCCTCCCTTAACTTTTCCTCTAAAATCACTATTCTCTGTTAATCACTGATTATTTTAGTAACTAATACACCTATTATACTTTTAAAGAAGTTTTTAGTGTCCATCTCCATTATCCATCTACCACAAATAGTCTATCATAGTTCTATTATCTCCCATTATCCTAGAGGCTAAGTGGACTGAAGGCTAGCTTCTATAAACTTTAAGTTATAATCTCTCTATTAATCATTGTATATTTTTGTCAATAATACTTCTATTATCTTTCTAAGGAGTAGTTTCTATTCCATATTGTATATATATATAGTGATATATCCTACCTCCAAAGCAAGTCTTGCCTAAATTTTAAATTAGAAATTTAACATTTTATTTAATCAATATTATATTTATTTGAAAAGTATTCTTAATACTCCTATTACCTTTCAAATAGTATTATCTCACTTCTATCATATCACCCTGGAGGGTAGCTATGAAGATTTCTTTCTTCCCTAAACTCTAAATTATAAATTCTTGTTCAATGACTGTCAATTTTTGTTTAAAAATAGTCCTCCGATTACTGCTATCCTGTAATACTCTTATTATCTTAATAGGGAGTATTATGTACTTATATCTGTAGAGTATTATCTATCGACTATCATACTCCTATAATATAGGCTTGCTTCCCTAAACTTTAAATTATAAACTCTCTATTAGTCTAGTCTTTTTAAACTATTTATTTTTTGTAACTAATAGTCCTAGTATCTTTCGATATATCATTACCTATATCCAAATATGTCCCAAATAGTATCTATCTTCTATGAAGGAACTACCTTAGTCGTATTAACTCCTATAATCCTGGAAGGTAACTGACTTGACTTCTCTGAGAAAAACAAGAATTCCTGAGAATTCCATTTTTGTAAAAAAAAAAAATAATTCTCCTATTACACTACTCCTCCTAAGGAGTAGTTTTGCCATCTATTTAGTATTATTTTTTTTCAATAAAGAAACTATTATTTTAGTACTCCTATTATCCCCTATATTCTATCCTCTCCTATGCTTCTTTAATTTTAATTTAAAAATTCTCCATCTAGCACTATTATTTTTTGTAACTTACAGTCCTCCTATTACTGCTACACTTCTATTCTATAATACTTCTATTAGCTTTCTAAAAACTATAATTTACGTCTATAAAGAAGTATCTATCTTCTATAATACTCCTATTATCTTACTATCTTATCTAAGTTCCTTTAGGAGTATAATAGTACCTTTATAGAGAAGTAACTACTCTATAAAGGTACTATTATACTCCTGAAGGGTAGCAACGAAGACTTCCCTTCCCTGAACTTTAAATAATAATTAAATAAGTAATTCTCTATTAATCACTTTTCCTTACTTTAACTTATAGTCCTGCTATCACTCTTATACTCCTATAAAAAGTATAATCTACATCTATAAAGTAGTAACTATCTTCTATAAAGGAACTACTATATACTCCCGAAGGGTAGCTAAGGAAACTTTGCTTCTCTAAGCTTTAAATAATAAATAAATAAATAATTATCTTAAACCAACAGTGATGCTATCACTCTTATACTCCTATTATACTCCCATAAAAAGTATAATCTACATCTATTAAGTAGTACCTATCTTCTATAAAGGAACTACTATATACTCCTGAAGGGTAGCTAAGAATACTTTGCTTCTCTAAGCTTTAAATAGTAAATAAATAATTAATATTAACTACTAGTCCTGCTATTACTCTTATACTCCTATTATACTCATATTATACTCCGATTATACTCCTATAAAAAGTAGAATCTACATCTATAAAGTAGTACTTATCTTCTATAATGGAACTATGTTACTCCTGAAGGGTAGCTATGAAGACTTTGCTTCCCTAAACTTTAAATAATAAATAAATAATTAATATTAACTACTAGTCCTGCTATTACTCTTATACTCCTATTATACTCCCATAAAAAGTAGAATCTATATCTATAAAGTAACTATCTCTAGTAACTATCTTCTCCTTTAATCTCCTCTCATCCTGGAGAGTGAATGCCTCCTAAACTTTAAATTACAAAATTCCCCTTTAGTCCCTCCTCACTTTCGTCACTAATAGTCCTCTAATAATAACGGTATCTGTGTCAATGCCACTCCCCCTGGCGGTTGCCAGCCCCGCCCCTTAATGAGATTCCCATAAAAATGTGACAATAATTCCCTCTGCCTGCTAATGAGACAGGTTGACTTTCGCCACTCACCTCTGCCCCCAGTCCCGTTTAATCATCACTCCAAGTCCGCCATTTTGTGGGGGACTAACTAACGGCACTTGCTGGGGAAGTACAAAGCGAAATATAATACACAGAAGCGAAAATAAGTTAATTAAAGATGAGCAAGGTGGCTTACTGGAGAGATACTGCCAGGGAGATACTCTATCTGAGATAAGTCACAAGTGATAGATACTATTGTATCTATGGGATAAGATAGCTCACTAACCTATCTTCAAAATGAAGTTCTTAAAGCTTGCTTTTAAAAGCAATAGAGTGGTTGACTTCGGAGCCAATGTACCCGGTGGTTGCCCATAGGTCCGATAGGTCGGTGGAAGCACCACCAGAGCGCCATTACCTTCGGTGGTTTAAAAAGACATTAAAAATGACAAATACGCAGTTGGCGGTGCGAGAAGGTCCGTTCCCAAGCTCATTAAGAGTGGCTACAAACTGGCCAGTTGACCATTAACTGTCCATACCACCCCCATCTCCCAGTGCCCCCACCCCCCCTAGAGTTTCTTTTGGAAAGTAATTTTAATTAGCCATCGCCCGCCACCTCCACTCTGACTCTCTCCACCGCCACCCTTGCCAGGGGGGATGGAAATGTGGGCGGAAAAGTAACTGTGACCGAGGCTGAAAAGTGGTTGTGGGAGTGGGAGTGGGAGTGGCAGGAACAACCCCCTGGGGATGCGCTTAAGTGCCTTGAGGATGAGCATCCTGTTTGGCTTTTTGAAGGTGTCGTAATTGCACTCAGCTCACTTGATTCCCCGATAAAAGCGGAACACTGGGAATACGGATTTCGAATGCAAACAAATTAAAAAGCACTTAACAGGGGCGGGGGAGTGGGGAGTGGACTTGGAAGGGGGTAAGGCAGAGACTCCTTCTAGGCGCCATTCGACGACGTCATCGTCATCGCCTGTGTGAGATCATTTAGCAGTTGAGGTCGGAGACTGGAGACCGGGGACTGGAGACTGGGACTCCACTGAGATCGTAAATCCTCCGAAACGGACCCTGGCGTGTGGCGTCAGTCAAAGCGAATTCAAATTGCCCGAAAGAGTTTAACATCCTGTTTGGACCAAGGGGGCGCTCTCCGTCTACCTACCTGGCCTCTTAATTGAGGCTTAACACAACATTTACCGCTTTTCGCTAATCGCCTTGAAGCTGCCGCTGCCGCTGCCGCTGCCTTCCATACCAGCATCGAGTGGGGCACAGTGGATGGTGATTCTACAAGCTTAGCAGATCCATTATAATAGTTTCAAGATCTTTTCTAAAGAGTTGTATGCTAGGAAAGACACTAACTTTTATGTTTTTTTGTTAAGAAATATTATAATACAGTTTATGGGAAGAATTCAGCTGGCCAACCCACTGTTCTCTTCGGATCTGGGAGTGGCTCTTCAGGCCCCAAAACTCCGAAGCTCTAGCTCCGAACTCCTCCTTTTCATTCATAAAATGCTGGGCTTTGTTTTTGTTTTGATTATGCGGCTTAATAACAACACGTCATGTCATTTCATTTCATTTCGGTTTTTGGCCTTCTCACCCCGCCTAACCCCCCCCGCCAGGGGTTACCCCGCCGCCCCTGATGATTCCCGATGTGGCTCTGATCCCATTGAGAAATGCTCGACGTTTGTTCATCACGCAATGTCGCGTCCGCATTTAAAATTAAACATCAACAAAAGTATAAAAATAATAAATAAAGACCAATCGCGGCTCGTTTCATCAGCCATCGTCGGGATGGCTCTCCTCGCAGCATTTAAATTTAATAATATTGACGTTTGTCCGTTTCGATCGACCCTCGTTAGTTGGGGCTCTTTTCGGGAGAATTATCTCAGAATACCTTCTCGGTCGGACTAATTGGTCTGGATGGGTGGGGAGTGGTTCTCAAGCTTCAGGGAGGAAGTGGTTAGAAAGTCTTTAGCGAAGAAAGTAACTAATAATCTTTAATAGGGAAGTGAATATGAAATTTGAAAAGAATGATATGATGCCTGGTACTAATGACAGTTTGAGGTTAGGTTTCAACAGGATATAAGGACAACAATCTATGGAGATTGGAGATTGGCCTGGAGAGCCTCCATCGAATCTTGAGAGCTCTATAGCCCGCTTATAGATTATGACTAAAGTGGTATGATACCTGGTACTTGTGGTCTTATAAGGCAGATAGTGCTTCAAAGTAATAGGATTAAAAACGATATAGAAGAAGATATATATAGGAGACTCTCCGCCTTAGAACCTCTAACTCTAAGACCTCCAAGGCCCCACCCAGTATCTGAGTGTAAAATAGGAACCAAATGGTATGATACCTGGTACTTGAGAGGTTAGGTTTCAACAGGTTATACTTAATATAAGAACTTGTTTTAGAACAAATGTGTTCAAAATTTGATGCTTAAGTGCTCACTAAGATTATGTATTTAATTCATAAAAAATGGCACATTTATTTTAATCATGAAATAAGCCATTTACTAATTAATAAATAATTAATTAAAAACAGTAGCAACATGAACTCAACCCAGTCCCAGATGATGGACACAAAAAGGAAAGAAATAGTTTTTAATATTTAGTCCAAAGACCCTTGTTTTTAATCACTTTTTTAATCTCCTTTAAATAATTTTGTTTGGAATTTGTTTTCATTCGTAATCAAGGGGCAAGGGGCCATCTCATACCGTCCTAGCCATCGCTTGACAATTGCCCATAAGTTTTCTATTGGATTGGGGTCGGGACTTTGAGGAGGACAATACAAAAGAGTAAAGTTTTCAGCCAATCTTTTACGATTTTGACAGTATGTTTAAGATCATTGTCCTGTTGAAAAATTAATTCCTATCTGAAATAAATTAAGATAGATAGATTATCTATATTAATCTCTATATAAATGTGTATAATGTTTAAGGCCTTTACTAATTATTTTACTTGGAATGAAATCCCACCATTTTAAAACTTATATAGCTTGGAACCAGGTTCCATAGGAAATGGTATGATACCTGGTACTTGTGATGGTTTGAGGTTAAGTTTCAACAGGATACAAACACATTTTTTCTCTAATATATCTCTCTCTAATATACATAATATTATGTATAATAATACCTATTTTGTATTCTTTTTTTTTAAGATAAAGACTCTCCATCGAACCATCTTAAAACCTGGAAAATATTGTTCAGAAAAGTTTATTTTAGTATATATGTTTTAGATCTCTAATGTGTGTATAATAATACCTATTATAATATCTAATATAAATAATTTTTAATAATATTTGACACCTTTTTCTAGTTTCTAGTTTTCTAGTTCCATCTTGTGCCTGAATATAAAAAATTAAAAAAAGTAATATGATACCTGGTACTTGTGATCTTTTAAGGAAAATAGTATTTAAAAAACGATAGGGCTAATCAGGATAAATAAGGACATGTTTTAGATCTCTAATATATATTATTTTAAACACATTTTATTTTTTTTTTTAGCATAAAGACTCTCCTTCAGAAGTAGAATATCTCCATATTAAAACCTCTCCATCTTAAACTGTGTATGGATTGAAAATAAAAAAAATAGTATTATACCTGGTACTTGTGAGGAAAATGGTGTTTAAAAAAGAAAAGGATTAAACAGGATATATAAGATATAAGTTTTAGGTTCTCTTATATATACATATTTAATATTTAATAACTTTTTCTTTCATTAAAGAGATACTAAATAGAGATATTAAGAGCTCTAAGACCTTTGACCCCGTGCCCTGAGTATAAAAAATGAAAAAAATGGTATGATGCCTGGTACTTGTGATGTCTTGAGGAAAATGGATAGGTTTCAACAGGATGCACTATATGCAATAACCTGTTTTAGATCTCAAATATAAATACTATTTAGCCTCTTTTAAGAGAAATAGTGTTAGAATAGAGTGGGCTTAAACAGGATGTATAGAACTTGTTTAAGGTCTCTGAAATAAATAATATTTAACACCTTTTGTCTTCTCCTTTTTAGCGTGTGGAGACGGAGACTATCCATCTTGAAGCCGCTTGAGCGCGGAACCAATTCCCCAATCGAAGGCCCCACCCCGTGCCTGACATCAGCCGGCGATGGCCCGGATGATATATGCTCGCATCGGGGCGATTAGGCGTTATCGGGCGTTATATATCACGATGGCCGGACAAAGGCCGTGAACAAAATCGTACAAAAAGTGATGGGCCGGGCCAAGAAATGGAAAGAAAATAAGAGTCCAGCGCTGGGCGGTGGAAGACAACAAAAAGTTTTCCCCGCATCTCTTATCGGGTAAGTTTTATGTTAATTTCTATTAGAGCCAAGTCAGGGCGCATAAAAAGGCCAAATCGAGAGGCGGCCATCAAATTAAATCAGTTTAAATATGGCATAAAATAAAAGTACAAAATCATGTTTGTTTAAAAGGCCAACAACTCGCCAACACACACACACACTTTGGGGCACTCTCGAGGCACTCTGTGGCAGGAGATAGGCCAGTGGTGTCACCTGGGAATTAGTATTTTAGTTGATATCTAAAATCGAATTTATCGGCGCACAATTTGTGAAATTAATTTACTTGCCGGTTGCCGGCTAGCTCGCCGCTGGACTCTAGAGCGTGTCAGAAATGCGCTAATTATTGGCTGCCAGGCAGGCCGTTGCCAGTCTTGATTGTCAGTTCGAGGAGATAAGTTAAAAGTCCTGCCGTGCCGTAGCTGCCTCGCATAAATCGGAGTCCCCCCCATCAAAATCTTATCGCCCGAACACATCAAAAGTCAGACTCCAGGCCAGGCCACTCCATCCAGCCCACAACAGAAAACCGAATCAGGAATCGGAAATCAAGAATCGCCATTTGGCGTTGACAATATTTTTCATGCTAAGAGACTTTTAAGCTGTCAGCGGGCGGCGCTCATAAAAATTGACCACCAACTGAACGGGTCTGAGCGGGTCCGGCCAGAGCACCTGGAGAAAAGCACCATAGTCTCTATAAGGATGTAGACGGCTCTTCAGGCCAGAGACTGTCTCTCAGTGTAGACTGTTTGGAGCATCAAACTGTCTGGCAATTGTTTTATGCATTTAATGCACTCTGGAAAATCTGGGTCTCTGGCTGATTTAAGGCTTAAAAATATATATCTTTTTTTTTTTTTTTAATAATTTAGAACTACATAGACTGGGTGAGGGGTGGGTGAGGGAGGGGCTTTGGCTGGAGGAAGCCAATGAAACGAAACGAAATGAACAAACAAATTGGCGTCGTTGTAACAACTTGACATCAGCACGTGGCCCTGCATGGGTGTGGCAGGGAGTGGGAGTGTGGCAGAGTGTGGCAGAGTGTAGCAGAGTGTGTGTCTATGTTGACAATTGGCAATGGCTGCTTGTAATTCCCAATCTATGAATATCAAATAGGCCTGGGGTGCCCATCCGAGCCATCCGAAAGGACCTCTTGTTGGCGAAAAATACGTCGAGAGGGCACTTCCCTCCCCCTACCCTACCCTACCGTCCTGGCTTGTTTGGCAATCAAATCATAATCTGAATATTCCAGAGAAACAACAACAACAACAACAACAATGTGGGAAGCAAGGGGCCTGGGAGTAGATAGGGACATTAGGAAAAGGATGTCCTGGGTAGTCTAGTCCTCACAAATGCAATTTTAGAGTGTTACATGAAACGAGAAAACGCGCAATTTGTGCCTCTAAGGGGGGGAGGGGGGATTGGGGTGTTAGACTCCTAGCAGAGTGAGCAGGATGGCCACTGCCAGAGGGAAAGGGAGGGCTAGAAAGAGAGGCAAACAGAGGACTTGGGCTTTGACGCCTTTTTGATTTGATTGTCCATGGTGGAGGGGGGAGGGGGGATACCAATTTGACTCTTCTTCTTCTTGGGGCAAGGGTCCTTCCACACCCATACCCCTCCCCCTCCCCCTTGTTGCATTTCCGCCATTTGTAATTCAAGTCAAAAGCCAGTCAAAGTTGTTTGTTTTTCCCATTGTGTGGATGTTTCTCTTCCCTATAGTCCTTTGGGGGGGTGTCCTTAATACAAAATATTAAAAAAAAATAAAATAAAAATAAATCAAATAATTGCCATTTTTAATGACAAATATTTTACAATAATTAAGTAATAATTATACAATAATAATAATTATAATACTTTTTTTTAATATCCTTAAAAGTTAGAGAATCTTCCCACTTCGACTATTTTCCACAAAATATTTTCCTGCCCTTCAGACTCCTTGTTGTTGTTGTTGTTCCTCGACGGATTATAATTTTCTTTTCCGTTTCAATGCATTTCATTTCCGTGCCAACGCACGAACGACCCTTGATCCCCTCAGAGGTGGTGCCCCCCCCTCCTTACACACACACACACATACACTCCTCATGTGTGTGTGTTTTTGTATTTTTGCATTTTTGACTCAATTACAATTTTCATGCAGAACAGCAACAAGGACGGAAGGACTACTGCCGCCAGGAGGGGGTAGTCGCAAAAAAAAATATCACAAGAAAGTAGTCACCGGCATAAGTTATGTTGCTCTGTAATCGGATTACATAATGTGATCAAAATATTAAATCGAATCAAAGGACTTGTGCAAAAAATAAAGGTACTTTGAAATTCCTCCTGATTTGAATATAAATGCAATTTTTAAGAGGCAAGTGGGTTTTAATTTAAAACTCTTGTAATTATTCATTCGCTGTGAATAGCAAATACTTGGCGCGCACATTTTTAAACTAAAAAGTGCTGCCCATTCTAGTTAGAGAGTTGCCAGACAACTAAGTGATAAATAGGCAGCACCAAAAGTAATGCCAAGTTTGGCTCAAAAATTTAAAAGGGTTATGGGTAGTATTTTTTCTTTAAAAAATTAATCAAAATAAAAGATAAATAAATTATTTAAAGTCCATTTTGAATTTGTTAAAAATATAAAATAATCTTTTACATTTTAAAACAAAAAAATATGTATTTTTCTCATCTTATGTTATAAAAACTATCATTTCTATGCCTAAAAAATGAAATATTTTCTATTTTCCGGAAAACTTGCATTCCCACATTAAAACAAAAACAAAAACATGTCTCAATCATTCCACATTTTTTTCTTGCTCTGCTCAATAAAACACTTAAGCCTAATTTTGTTACAAGGTTCTCTGCTTAATTCAACTCTTCGGTTACGGGAAGTAGGAGTTTTAAGATTAAAGAAAAAAATAATTAATTATGCATCAAAACAATCGCACACACACGCACGAGCGCAACTTTAGCCTAAAAAAAAAACTAGCAGAAGATAGATGATCCTCCCGCGAAACTAATTCTGATTTTTTTTTTTCATTTTCAAAACAGCGTTTTAGGGTCGCAGGCTTAGGCGCAGGTGTCACCTTCTCGACTTAACCAAAAAGATATATAAAGCTGACCTGAGTCGCCTCGACTGACACCAAATAAAAGGAGAAGGCCAACCGTCGCTTTGGAACTCAAAGAATAGTAAACGAAAAGGGGGTGAATAGCATATAGCATATAGTGTATAGTAGTTGTAGTAGTAGTAATAATAATAATAGTAGGGCTACACGTGAACGTCCATGGCGATGGCTGCATACACTCCGAAGTATGTACGGCGTCAAGTGTTTAAAAACCGAAAGAAACTGGATCTGAATCGGAATCTGAATCTGAATCCATCTCTCCGCTACTGAGAACAACGTTTAAATCTAATCAAAAAAGGACATTCGGGGGAAGTCGGGGAGTCGGGGCTAGACTAAGGGCTATATAGTCATATCGTAAATGTTACAGTTCGCGGGGTATGAAATGCTAACGATGATGCTTCTGTTGTGGTACCCCGCACATTGAGCTGGCAGGAGATGGAGAGGATCCTGGATGTCTGCACTCCGGCTCTCTCGCTGGCGTTCATTGGGTGTGCGCCGTTATCACGATGTTCATCTGCGGATATACGTCCGGCTTGGCCTCCGTTGTGATCAGCTGCACCATCCTCTGCTGCAGCTCGTCCTGGCTGGCCTGCGTGCCCGGCGGTATCATCCAAATGGCATCTAAAATAACCATACAGATTCGATTAGAAAATGCTAGGTGGACTCTTAAGATGGTTGGTTTATGGGGACCATTGCTCACCGCCAAAGTACCAGCCGTTTGGAGTGCACAGCCGCCACATGATCGGCGGCTGGGTGGGCATCAGATCGGCCAGGATATCACAGGTCTCCCCGGGTCGGAGGGCCGGCACATTGATGCGCTGCGTCTGGATGGGCGAGGTCAGATAGCAGTTGCTGGGCCAGCGCTCGGTGCCGTCGTTCTGCAGCTGGAAGGCCTGCTGCTGGGCGCTCAGATGCTTCCCCTGGACGATCTTCATCGAGGGCAGCGACTGCAGGCTGCAAAAGTCCAGATAACAGCCGACGGCTGTCTGCAGGCTCCTGTTTGGGAATATTTTTACAAAATATTTAGTCTCATGGTGATAGTGAGTCAAGGAGTTGATTGTTTTCTTTTCCTAATCTCCTAAGACTTGCTTTCATTCCCAGAACCAATGTGTCAGCTAAGTCTGCGGTCGCCTGCCTTTGTTTGGGAGCCTCATTCTGCTTCCGTCAACTCTTTTCCCCCCTTTTTCGACTTTGTTTTCTTAGCTTAGACTGTCCAGATCCCCTTACCAATTGCTCATCTCCAGATAGAACCTGGCCGACTCGCGGTTCATCTGGTTGTTCATGAGGCTCTGGAACTGGCTGATCAGGTCCTCGTGATCCGTGGTGCCCATGCAGCTGAACTGCTGCAACAGCAGCGAGTCGATGTCAAAGTCGTTTGTGGGCAGGCCCTTGATGGCCGGTGCGGACGCGGATGCGGATGCGGATGCGGATGCGGATGCTGATGATGATGCGCTTGAGGTTGAGGTTACGGCAGCGGATGAGGGACTCGGATTCGGGCTGACATTTGGATGTGGGATGATGCCCGGTGGTGCTGGCAACGGAATGGCCATCATTGGATTCGTGGTAGTGGTGGTGTTAGTGGTTAGCCCGAAGAGGGGCTCGCACTGCATTTGCTGTTGATCGGAGGTGGCCATGGCCGGATGAGGATGCGGGTGTGGGTGCGGGTGCGGGTTCTGGAGGCTATTCTGCTGAGTCTGCATCTGAGTCTCGGCGGCACTCTCATAGTTCTCCTCCACATCCATGTCTCTGGCTGGCACTCTAGCCTTTCTCGCTGCTTTCTCTCCTGGTTTTCTGGTCGGATGGGGGGCTCTCGGTTCTCGGCTCTCGGTTCTTCCTCTTCGCCCTTGTTTAGCGTCCTTTGTTTTGCTTTCTGGCTGCTTATTTCTCTGTGATTTGAAATCGCGAAATGAAAATGCGTTTTACGCTTTGTTGTTGTTTGAGCACAAGTGCCCACACGTACGCACACACACAGTGGCTGGCTGACTTACCCAAACGCACACACACTAGCTTGTACGCGCACCTCGGCACAGGGATGCAGCACCAGAAGCAGTAGCAGCACCAGCAGCAGCTGTTGGTGCGACAAAAACAACGACTCCGGCGGTGACCTCTGCGGCTGGGGGCGTTCTTCGGGGGGCCGGCTATGTGGGAAGCGACCTCTGACCTCAAGTAACGGTCTAAACGGGCGACGGCGATCGCTGGACAGTGAAGATCTCGGATTAAAATAAAAGGCAACAGCCAGAGCTGCAACAGTGTGGCCAGATCTCTTTTCCGCGATTTCCACCACACATCCACAAAGAGACCATACTTGCGCCCTCCCTGCGCGGCACATTTCAAAATCAAATTGGAATTTTCGAAAATTTCGATTTCTAGATTCTATCCTAATAAGTTAAACATGCACTTTGGTAGATATTATCTCTGAACCCCCATTTTTTAAATTTATTATAAGGATACACTTTTTTATTAGTTAAGGAAAATTTTTGAAAAAAGTCGAACATTTGAAAAATGTTCGATTCGAAAATTTAAAAATCGCCCGATGAGGAATATTACTTTTAAATTGGGGAATATTAAGATATTCCTATAAAAAATCAGCCTATAAAAAATTGGCCAAGATATGCAATTCCGCAGGAGCATATCTTCAAATTTTCAATTTTTCATAACGGATAGTAAAGTAAAACTTTTGAAAATTCTTAAAATTTTTTGATTCGGAGATTTTGTCGTAGATTTGTGGGGATTAAGCCTAAGAATATTTAACAGAATTCCTTTTTGAAACTGAATGTAAATAGGCGAAGTTATGCATTTCGAAAGCAGTCAAACATGAACATTTCCATTTTTCTAATTTTATTCCTTTATTAACAGATAAAGGAGTATAAGAATATCTTCATTTTTTTTTTTAAATATAAATTGTAATTTTATTTCATAAATATTGAAAAATTAAAGGAATCCCTTCAGAAATTGGATGTACAATTTTGGCCAAGATATATCGATATCACTAAATAAATAGATAAACAAAAATATATATATATTAATTTTTATTTATTTAAAAAAAATAGTATTTAAAAATCGGTTAAAGCTTTTCGAGCTTTACAAAGCTACACTTTATAAAGGCACAAGCTTTTCCGATATTTGTATCCCGACTATCGGAAAAGACAATTGATATTATTTGGCAACTGCGGGTCTGGTCACACTGTCGTTTTGCGCGTTGTTGTTTTCTGAGCTCCGTTGCTCGCTGGTACGAAAATTGTTAATATTGCTAACAAACCGTTGCGAACGCACAGAAGCCGGCGATTGCAGTGCAATCCTAAAAATTGTAAATAAACAAATCGAATTTTTTTTGAAGAAATTTTTTTTTGGCCACGAAACCAAAGTGCAAAAACCAAACGAGAAACAACAACGAAAGTGCGAGTGTGTTTGTGAGGAAAGGCTGTAATCCCAACTGGAATGGTAATTAGCGGGCGACGTAGCGTGCAGAAGAATTAAGATTAAAAATAATAAGTAATAGGCAAAAAACAAAAATAAGATTTAAAAGAAAGTGTCACCGTTACACACGCCCACATATACAGACGCCGAATAACACTCATTTACACACACAGACATCCAAAGGCGGCGAAGGAGCGCGGCAAAAAAAAAACAAGAACGAACGAAGAAGTCAGAAAGAAGAGAATAAAAAGTAACTGCGAAAACGGCGATACAGTGAAATTAATAATAAACGCATAATTTATTTAAAATAATAACCAATCAAACAATCAGCCGCGCGCGGTTATAAATAATTAAGAAAGTTAAGAGAAGCACAATACAACAGTAAAAAGATGGCAGCGCTGAACAAATTCACGAAAACGCTGTCCATTGATGAGAAGGCCGAGATCAAGGAGAAATTTACAGAGGTAAGTGTGTGTGGGGGGGAGAGGGACAATTATTGAAATTAAATGCCAATAGCATGACTCACCCACATAGACATAGACGGTGGTGGAAGGGGGACGACCGACGACCGACTACCGATAAGAAGAAGAAGCAGACCAGGATGAGGTTGAGGGTGTGAGGGAGAAAAAGAAGAAGAAGCGGTGCATGTGGGCGTCGGCGTTGACAATGGGGGAGCAGCGTCGTCGCCGGCAGCGGCTTTGGCCTTCAACAGCAAAAACAACACACAGTCCGAGTGCAAAGCAACCCCCCATGAAGTAAAGAAGAAGAAGAAGCAGCAGCGGCAGAAGAGACAAAGCATCGCCAGGCTAACGGTTAATGCGCTGCTGCTGCATGCGAGAGAGGGTGTGTGCGTGAGTGGTGGGGGTAAGATGGGGGAGCAGTTGAGCAAACAAGTTTCATCTCCCTTATCTCTTGCTCTCTGGCTCTCTTGCTCCCTCTCTCTCTGTGGCTGTCTCTGAGAGAAATACAGTAAAGAGTCGGTAGAAGGGATAGCTGGAGAAGAGAAGGTAACTCCCAAAGGGTTTATCCGGGAGATAGTCTACATAATACCTGATATCTCTGCCAGACACCCCTCCTCTCTAGTCCCCATTAGAGAGATATGCCCGAAAAACAAGCTCCCGATAAGGAATATTTGCATTTCTTATCGCCATGGGAGAAATTCCCTTTAAAAATTCCCCAAAAATTACTTTCAAACCCCCGCGAGTGCAAATCCTCTTTGGGTGGTGGCCCCTGCAGTCGCCGTCGCTGCCACTGCCACTGCCACTGCCAGCGTCGCTGCAACTGCAGAAATCAAACAAAGTGAAGAAGCAGCAGCGCATGCGCCGCAAAGCGCAAGTTCAATGCCGCAGTCGACGTCGCTGCTCGCGTCAGTGACTAATATTAAAGTAAACAAAAAAAATGTTTAACTAAAATAACCTTTTTTTTCAAACTTTTATTTCCATACTATGACAACAGCACGTAAGTGGCGCTGCCGACGTTGACGACGCTGGTGGGGTGGCTCTGGGCAGGTCGGACAGGTGGGGTGGCGACCGGGGGGGGAGGCTGGGAATAGCTGGGGAAACCAGTTTCTGCTTAAAATAAAAATACAACACACATACCAGCCGCCTAGTTGCCGGAGAGCGTGAAAAACTACGTCTCAGCCGCTCAGTCGCAGCCTCTCAGCAGCTTCTTCTCCCTCGGTTCTCGATTCTTCCGTTCCAAGATCTTCGCTGGTGAGTGGGTCGCCAAGGGTTAAGGCTATGCTGGGACTTGCATTGGAAAGTGGAACAAAACAGTTATCTGAATTTGTGCATCTGCATCTCTGGACATGAACATTCATGTCTGAACATGTCTAGTTGAAAAAAATATTATTTCTTTTGAAAAAAAGGCATTAGTCACACTGGCACTGCCATCTCGGTTCAAAGGTCAACTCACACACACACACACACTCCCGCTCATCTAATGGCCCGGCAATTGCTTTCCAGATCTCTGTCCCCACCCCCTGCTTTGCATTTCGGTTTTTCGCTGAGCCCGTAATTCCCGGCAGGCCCCGGCAGGCGGGGGAACAATAAACGCCCACGCTGCAGTTGCTGCGGCGAGTGCAGAGTGGAACAGTGCCGGCCATAAAAGTTGGTACGCAGGAAGAGTAACAGAAAAAGACATAAAAAAAAAAGAGTGAGTGCCTGATTGCAAATGCAGTTGGCAGTCAAGGAGAAATTCCAACACTGAGAGAAATGGTATTCAAAATTATAAATATTTGTAAAACTTAATTTAAATAATTATATATATTTAATTATAATAATTTAATATAATTAATTGTTTTTTTTAGTTTAAAAATTATTTGCAGTGCATGGGCTCAAGCAGCGCCCTGTGGCACGCGTTAATCGCCCCCACAATAGACCTCCATTGTGCCGCGAAATCTTAATTCCGATGCGTGGCCAACGGAACGATTCGTTTTTGAAAGAAAACAGGATCGATCAAGTCGAAGGGGCGAGAGACAAGGCATCTCTGGTGGCTCGCGAGATGACTAATGCCACTTGAAGCTGAAAAAAGCTGAAATAATAGCTAAAAAAAAGGCTAAAAATAAAACATTTACAAATTTAGTTCCGCATTAAATTAATGAGTTTTTTGTTTGTTTTTTAATATTTATTTATTTTTTAAGTATAAGAGAATAAAATATACTTCTAGCTATAAAAGATATAGCTTTTTTGGCTTAGTTTCTTAAATAATTTTTAATAAACCCTCAAGATTGTCTCTAAAAATTGAATCTCAGCTCTGCCCGCCACACCCACGCCACCACAAAGCCTTGCTTTTGTTTGTCTCTCCTCCTGCTTATGTTTCTTTTCTTTAATTTTTTTTTTGATTTTTTGTTGATTTTTTTCTCATTCTGCGTGGGAGTGGCAGTGTTAATTGCCGCAAAGCCGCGCACTTGGAGTGTTTTTACGGTTTATCGGGCGGGCTGCATACTTGACGAACGAGAACACCAGCGGCCGAAACGGCAAGATTGTTTGTGGAAGGAAGGGAAGGTACTACTCCCCCATGAGTCACCACTGGTTGCATGGAATTTGTGGCCACGCTTCTCCAGTTGCTATTATTTTAGCCGCCACTGTGTGTGTGGCACATAATTCATTTGGTGGCTGTGGCGTTCTCTTGTTTTCCTTAACATTTTTGTTGTTGTTTGTGCTCCATGGTGCTCCCATTCACAGCCTTTTGTGGCCTCTTCCGAGTCGCATTCCTCCCCAGATGGCTTCCATCAGCAGGCCAAAGGGGCCTTAATGCACATGCCTGCCTGCCTGCCTGAGCACAGTGGGTCGTGATCCGCCAGCGATGAGGTCATGCCCGAGCACCGTCGCGAAGGCCAAGCACGACACGTTGGGTGTTACGTGATTGGGGAATAAATAAATCCCGATTCCAAATACCTAAATTATTTTTCAAATCATAATTAGCCAGCTTTTCCCTCCCAGACCTGTTGGACTAATAGGCCCAGTTAGTTGGCAACCACTGTGCCCGCTCCATCGAGAGTGAAAGTAATGCGTTGATTGCCCTGCCCCTCGCCCTCGCCTGTGCGATAAGTTGCAGCTGCTCTCCGGAGTGCGAGTTGGAGGCTTGAGAGACTCTTCCACTCTCCCCCCATCTCTCCGTTTTTGTCCTTTTCCTTCCAGTTGACGCTTTTCGTTTCCTTTCGCTGGCATACTCTCTCTCTTTAGAGGGTATATGGTGTTGGAGAGGGGCTTTGAGCAAGATGAGGCATGATTTCTTGGACGATCTTGGCTCTTTCAGACTTACACTACTGGCCAAAATATTAGGACTTCTTTTTTTTAAAACTTGATTATAAAAATAGTTAAAAAAGAGAATATTTCAGTTCATTTCTAGAATTTTTTTTCAAAATAGTAAAAAAAAAAAACCATAAACAGCCTCTCTAACTTAAAAATAATTTTATCTAATTTTATGCTAATCTTATGCCAATACCCAGTATCCCCTCCTTATTTTTTATAATTTGGTTATCCTTTTCGGCAGGAACTAAAGGAACCTCGTTCCAGGTTTTCTCTACGAAGTTCTGTATCTCGAAATGTCTTCTCGATGGAGTTCAAGTCTGTAGAGTGACTTGGTCGCTCCATAACTTCATAATTTCCACCTTGTTGTCAGTCAACCAGGTCTTGACCAGCTTTGATGCGAGTTTTGGGTCATTATCCTGTTGAAAGATCCATCTCAAGGGCCTGTCTTCCTCATCTTTCAATTATTTCCTCGAGGAAGTGGGACTTTTCTGGCTATAGGACCTATGTCCTTGTAAGACTGCCAGAGTGAGTCTACGAAGAACTTATCTGGACGACAATTGATTATCAATATGACCGGCAATGGCCTTGGGAGACATGAAGGGAGATCACTTGGTGTTCGGGTGTCCGTCGTTTGAGAGGATTTCCTCCTCCAACCTTGAGTTTCGGTCTGATCCTTGAATTTCAAGGCCGATGGATGACTTTTTCCCTCCTTTTGCAGACTCAAAGCACTTTTTCTTTCTTCTGTTGTAGAATGTTTATTTTTTATAAATAAAAATTATAAAAATAATAAATAAAATATATAATAAATATTTTGTAAAAATAATTTCAGCTTAAATCTTTTAAAATTTATTAAATACGGAGGTGTTCTTATTATTTTGGCCAGAACCATCGCTCATCCAGCAGAAACTGAAGCTTAGTGTTGAAAACTCTCTTGAAAACCCTCTCTCATTTTTGTTTTTGAAATTGTGCAACACTGTAAGCCTTCAATAATTGAAATTGCAGCGGAACTCGGGGTTCCCCTCTCTCATTTTTGTTTTTGAAATTGTACAACACTGTAAGCCTTGTTTTTGAAATTGTACAACACTGTAAGCCTTGTTTTTGAAATTGTACAACACTGTAAGCCTTGTTTTTGAAATTGTACAACACTGTAAGCCTTCAACAATTGGCACGGGTGCTTGCAATACCAATCGAGATTTATGGAAAAAAAATAAAGACTATATCTGTGTACTTGTTATTTCGGCCACTAGTGTTAAAAAAAAGTGAAAGAATTGAACTGAAACTTGAAGGATAATGTATTTTGGGACTATCTTATCGCTGATATAGAGTCATATTCCACACCAGATGATGATCCAAACTCAATTTTGATCATTACGATCCAGGATCTTGCGATCTTAACTCTAAAAGCTACAAAAAAAGTCAAAGAATTGAACTGAAACTTAAGGGAATAATGTATTTTGGCATTAAATTATCACTAACAGAGTGATTTTTTATTTTTTTTACGATTTTAACTGTTTTATGATCTATCTACGATCTATGATCCTATGAGGTTATGATGCTATGATCTATTATCTATTATCTATTATCTATAAAAAGAGTGAAAGAATAAAAGTTAAAACTTGAAGGAATAGTGGCTATCGAGTTTATCTTATTCCTCTCTGAATGACATTATATATCATTATAGATTATGATCTTAACTTTATTATGATCTATCAAAGATCTACGATCTATAATCTTATGATTTATTATCTCTTTAAGCAATCTACCAAAAAAAGGGGGGAAGAATGGGTCTGAAACTTGAAGGAAGAAGGTATTTTTGGAATTATTTAATATAATTAATTATCTTATTCATTAATTTATTCATATTATTCAGAAAGAGTACTATATACTCTATGATCTCATGATCCTATGATCTCAGGATACAAGTCTATAAACAGAAAAGATTGGGAAAAAAGACCTTCAACTTGAAGGAATAAGGAAGGAATATTTTAGGACTATCCTATCTCTAACAGAAAAGTCTTGCTATAAGAATGATCTCAACTCTGCTATGATATGTCTGCTATCTATGATATATAATACGATCTTCTTATCTTATCTTACTATCTTATTCTACTATCTTCTCTTATCTATTATCTATCTATTATCTCATCTTATCTATTATCGATTTTATTATCTAAAAAAAAGAGTTAAAAATATATTTTAATTGAAGGAATAAAGTATTTTTTGGTTAACTCATCCCTATATGACTATATATCGATATACTATATATCGATATTTTGTACCAAATGATCTCAAAGACAATTTAATGATAAGATATGATCCTAAAAAGGCATAAAACAGGTCTACTATGATCTATCTTCCATCTAAGATCTGCCATCTATCTATGATCCGATGTATCTACATCTATTGTAGCTCTTAAAGTATCTTTATCTATTATTATCCAACTATTATCTTATGATCTTAGTCTTCTATGAAAGAAAAGTATCTTATTCCTATCGGAATGATATTTGTACTCCATATGCCATATGTTTCCAACTCTTTTATGATCTATCTTATGATCTATGATCCTATGATCCTTGATCTAATATCTATACTATTTTGGGACTATCTTATCCCCAATATATCTCTTATCTAAAATGTATCTATGATCTCCAAAACGAGCCACAGAGACAACTTGTGAATCCCAAAGAGTATCCATAGGTGGGGTGACCATTTGGGGCCACTTCCTTTCTGGTTTTTTGCCTGCTGGGGTTTGTTGAACTCTGGCCAGTTACCTTTTGGGGGCAGCCTGTTGGCTTGTGCCATGTTGGGGCACCACTAAGTGGCCAGAGACACGGATGATTTAGTGGCTCATTTCGAATATTCATCCGAGTGTGACGTGGGGCCCCCCTCGCCTGCCACTGCCTCTCTAAATTAACTGTAAACTTGTCATAATGAAGTGCAGGCGTTGACTTTCACAGATCGTTGGAGTGGGGGAGGGGGGCGGCCAGTGGTGTGTGTCGCGGAGGAGAGTCATTGAGGCGCAACCAATACAATTAACACTCTGCGCCGCTTTAGTCCGCTTGTTGCACTTCAATTAGCGGCCAGGAATGCGCCACCACGGCCTATAGTCCGGGCCTGAAGAGGCTACGGACTGTGACCCCACCCGGCCTGACACCTGACACCACATAGCTTCAAGTTCTGGCAGCGCGGAGGAGTCCGCTTACACTCATCAGGCCAGTTTCCGCCCTTTTCTCGCCGTCAGCCTAATTAGCCAGCCTCGGCCCTGGTCATTTGTCCTTGTTTTCCCGTTAAATATTTTTTACGTCACTGGAAAGCAAAAGTAATCAGTCCTCTGACAACCGACACGCCCTGGAAGCTCTGGACATGTTTCCAGAGACTCTACGAAGGATCTGGCAGAGCTTCAGGGAGTTCTGGTGGGGAGAAACGGTTAAGGATACAAATTAGGGACCAAGAGAAATTAATTTAAAAAATATTAATAATAATAATTATAATTTAGAAAAATAATAGTGGAATAGCTCTGGGGAGGAGAAAGGGATAAAAAGTAGGGACTAAGAGGTCTAAGAGGGTCTAATCAAGAAGCAATATTATTAAAAATAATATAAAAATAATAATAATAATAATAATAAAAATAATTAAAATAGTAATAACAAAAATATTTAAAATAAAAATAAGAATAAAAATAATTAATATGATGTATGATGTATTATCTAAAACTACTACTAATAATAATAATAATAATAAGAATAATAATAATAATAATATTAACATGAATAATACTATGAAAAATAATAATAATATTAATAATAACAACTTTATGAAGGATCTCATTCCAGAAAGTTCTGGTGGGGAGAAAAGAGACAATAATGTAATAATAATAATAAAAAATAAAAAATAATAATAATTAATACAATTCATAATAAAAACAATAATAATACAAATAATGCAAATAATAATATTAGTAACTAATATTAGTAATTAATAATAATATTAGTAACTAATAAAAATAAAAATATCTTTACGAAGGATCTGCCAGAGTTTTAAAAAGAGTTCTGGTGAGGAGAAAAGAGATAATAATGTAATAATATTAATAATAAATAATAATAATAATAAATAGATAATAAATAATAGATAAATAATTAATAATAAACAATAATAAAAAATTAGAAATAATAATACAAATAGAAAAAAAACACAAAATATTTTAGTTTAAGGCAAAGGCCCCTAAGAGTAAGGTACTAGGCAAGGCCGTTTAACTAGTGTAACGGTTTAAAAAAAAGGTGATTTTTGGGAATTTTTATTGAAAATTTTAAGAATATATTTAGACATTCTTAGATATTCTGAATACAATGAAATTTTTGAAGAAAACAATTATATATTTTTTAGGTTATAGTCGATCTCCAGCGGCGGGAAAAAAGGTCCTTCACTGCTGCAGTGATGACGGCCTTCTCCGTGGATGAAATCTAAAAAAAAAAATAATATTTATTAATAATAATATTAAAAAGATATTATTGTCTGTACAATGACCTACGATAAAAAATAAATCAAAAATTTATATTATGGCGGCGTTAAAAAAAAGTTGAATTTTACCCAAAATTTTGGTCGTTTTTGGCCTGACTTTTTTTTTTAATTTCACAGTAGGTGTTAAGTATTTATATAATAATATTAATATATTTATTATTAATATTTTAATATATTTATATAAATCCTTAATACAAAATATAAAAAAAAAATAGTAATAATAATTAATATCCCCATAAAATCCTTATTAGAAATGCCTATTAAATAGACAAGAAATAACTGTCTTGAAGAAACCCAAACCCTTCACCGCCATTACCTCAAACCACTATTGTTTTTTCGGCATCCACGCCCCCGAGTCCCGAGACCCGCTGTCTAGTCAACGGATATGTGTCACCGCCGCTGATTATACAATTAGCCAGCCCAGCCCTTCTGGCCCGGCTCCTCCTCTCCGCCGTGGACTCAGTGGACAACGCACTGCAATTTCCACATAAATATTTATTACACTCCCAGTCGCGACTCGCGAGTAATGGCAGACAAGCGAAAACTCAAAATTCGCTTTACGTGTTACAAATTTCAATTGGCTGCGACAACTCTACAAACAACAAAAACAACAAAAACATAAAAAACAAATACAAAAAAACATAAAAAAAAAAACAAAAACAAATACAAACAGAAACTGTGACTGGGAAGGGGAAAGGGGTAGGGGAGGGGTGGGTACTGTGACAACGAAGACCAAAGGCTGAATGCGAACAACGACCGACAAACAACCAGAGAAGAAGCAACAACAACAACAACAACAAAAACAGTAACAGTAACAGAAACAAAAATAAAAACAAAAACCACAACACAACGGCAAGAGAAACGAAAAGTAACGCACTGACACCGTTTCTGCCCAACAGGCGACAAAAGGGTCGACTTCAATACAGTTTTCGATTGTTTTTGAGATTTTTAATACGACTTTTTTAGATATTTTTAAGAAAAAATGAATAAGTCATAAGGAGTATCAGGAGTAGCGATTATATCAGCTTTTTATAATTATTTTAAGTATGATTTTTATAGATTTTTTTAAAGATAAAAAAGGTATAAGGAGTATCGGGTATGATATAATCGCTTTTTATTATAATTTTAAGTAAGATTTTTATAGTTTTTTTTTTAAAGATAAATAAGTTATAAGAAGAATTTTGAGTAAGAGGTTTATAGTTTTTTTAAAGATAAAAAAATTATAAGGAGTATCGGTTATAAAATAGTCGCTTTTTGCGATTATTTAGATATATATTTCAAAGGAAAGATAAATAATGTATAAGAAGTATGGGGTATGATTTAATGGATTTTTACAATTATTTTCTTACATTTTAAGTACGATTTTTACAGATTTTTTTAAGGAAAGATACATAACTTATAACTTTTTATAATTATTTTGGGTGAGAGTTTTATAGATTTTTTTAAAGATAAAAAACTTAAAAAGAATAGTCGCTTTTTACAATTATTTTCTTACGTTTTAAGTAAGATTTTTATAGATTTTTTTTAAAGATAAATAAGTTAAGAATATATAGATAGTTTTTTAGCTTATTCTTCTGGTAAAATCTGAGACAATTTAGCTTTACAATTTAATGTTTTAGATAGATTTTTTTTTTGAAGAAATAGTGTTAGTAAATAAATTCCATTTCTAGTACCGGGTATCATATAGTAGATGGATAGCGCTTCTAGCTCTTCCTTATAGATTCTGGGAAGAAAAGATTCTACTTCTATGTTTAGGGTTTGTAATATTTCTATGTTATTATTAGAAATATTAGATTCATAATTTAAAGATTTTTAAAGAACAAATTAGTGAGGAGTACCGGGTATCATCGATTTTGTTTTTTGTAGAATCTTGGCAAGCCTTGGCTTTGCGATTATTTTATTGTTATTATTTTTTTAAATTATTTTCAAGTTATCCAGCAAGAGATTTTTAGAGAATTTTAAAAGATTTTTAAAGAATAAATAGCTTAATAGAATAATATACATAGATGGCGCTTTTAGCTCTTTCCTATCTTCTTAAAGAATCTTGGAAATCTTTGACATTATGATAATTTTATTTATTTATTTTTGTTTCAATATTTTATAATAGAAATACAAGCAATAATTATATTACATAATAACATAAATTATAATAACTGAACAGGAGTACCAGGTAATACAGTAGGTGGATATCGTTTTTAGTCCTTTCCTTCTTATAGAATCATGGAAGACCTTATCTCTTTTTTTTTTATTTTTTATTTTATTTTAAAGCTATTTCTGGTCAGATTTTAATGACTTTTTATAGAACAAATAAGTGAGGAAGAGTACCGGGTATTATTATAATCATTTATTATATTATAATGAGCTTGTTTAACAGTTTTAATATGATTTAAACTTTATTATTTAAAAGTAAAAGTGTATTAAGAGTCAAGTGTATTTTTTACAGAGATACAGATTAGTATAGCTAGTATAGATCTGATCTATATAGAAGTATTAGCATATAGATCAGAGAAATCATACTTTAGGGCTTTATGAGTCTTTTATGTTAAAAATTTATTCAGATTTAGTGAGATTTAAATTCTTATTTAAATTTATGAAAAAAATGAAAAATTTAGGAGTAGTGCCGGGTATCATATAGCGAAGGAATAGATTTTATAGCCCTATTCCTCTTATTCCTTATCAGATCTTGAAAGATCTTAGTAGAATTCGATAATAATATTTTAATTAAATTAATAATTAAATTAAGAAATAAATTAATAAATAAAAGAGCAGTAGTACCGGGTATGATATAGTCCTGTAACTGTATCAACTCTGCTTCTCAGATTAAAATCCCCTGGAAGACCTTGCTGTCGCGACCTTGTTTCTGGAAACAATTCCAGATTTATATAGAAAAGATATATATATATATAGGAAAGATTAATAGAAAAGATATATATATAAGATGTATCTGAAGAATAATGATATACAAAGTGGTGCGTTGTTTACTTTTGGTGTTTAATCCATTAATGTGGGAAGAGCTTCGCAGAAGATATATCTGATAGATATGTCTTCGTAGATATATCTTTATGACTTAATAATAGAAAGGTTGTGCGCCGGCGTCTGGTTGTGGGGTGTACGGCGTTGGTGGTCGTTTTTTACGGCCGTGCAACGGTAAACAGCAATCTGGCATATCGTCATTATCGCCATCGGCATCGGCATTATTAATTTCTGTTCAATTGCTTGCCTTTGCGCTAGTCTGGAGACTTGTCTGGAGAGGTCATGGGGGCTGTGGGGCCGTGGGGGGGCACTGTAGATACAAAGATACATTGCCTGTCGGCAAGTGCCTGAGCTGGAGGCTATGTGGCGGGCATATCTATCAAACAATGCTGATTAACATGTTGCGAGTGCCGACACCGCTGACTCACCCTCCAATCAGCGTTGATGTAATGCCGTCGAGGTCGGAAGAGTGGCTGCATTGTGGGGCATGATGTGCATGCAAAGTGTGGAATTTGGCGGAGAAGAGCTGGCCTGGCCTGGAACCGGTTCAACGAGGTGACATTGCTGCCATTACGTCACTGCCCAGCTACCACCCGTACTTGCCCCAAAAGCAAACAAGACTAAACGGCCGCTTACCGCTCAGTCCCCAGTCTCTGCTAATGAACTTCATTTGCTGTAAATGGCCTCTTGGCCAGCGAAGAACATTCATTAACAGAAATTTGTCATAATTATGATTACCAAGCAGGCAGGCAGGTCGGCAGGCAGGCAGGTGAAGGGTTAGCCAGCTTTGTGACACCAAAGGTGAACGCCACTTTCTTGCTTTCTGGGCCAGTGAGAGGTCAGGCGTGTGCGGTTCTGGTTCTGCTTCTGGCAGGCCATCTGATCTCCGGCTGCTATTATGCAACTGACAACTGGATTGGTAAAAAATGAAATAAAAAAACAAAAAACAGACCAGAAGATCGCTGCAGTTTGTTCAGCTGCCCCTGGAGGAGGCATTACGGCAGACAACAAGTGGCATTGTGTGTCCAATCGGGGGGGGGAGGAGGATGATGATGATTAGTCACTGATCGATAACGGTGACTATGATGTATGAGTGCCTGTTGGGGTGGCCATCGCGGCCAGGGAGTTCTTGGAAGGAGAACAAACAGAGTCCTAAACGGTCGCCAACTCCCTTGTCTTATCGCCGAGAGCTGTTATCGGCCCCGGAATGGATTTATGTTCTACAAGCTATAACTCGGCTGAAATGACAATTGCCACATAATTCACTCGCTGATACAATGCCTATTAAAAAACCAATTACGTTTAAATACCTTGTGTCGCTCTCTTTGGAGAGAGAGAGTGGCAGGGAGAGAGAGAGAGTGGCAGAGAGAGAGGTTCACCCGTCAAGAAGGTTACCTATTGCCGTTAACCGTTAAATTTTCGATGCGTAAGCAGTTTTTTTTTTGCTAAAAACTTTTTTTTTGGCTCATTCGGGGACAGGGTTGCCGAGTCACTCTAGTGCCGAGTGGGGGGAAAAACCAACAGATTCATTCATGATTCATGATTGCGAGAGAGATGAGTCACTTGGCGGCTCACCACTTGACTCAATGGGGGGAACTAACTTTAATCCTGGAGAGGCCTGGCAACCCTACAACTCCCAGTGCACTCTATCGATTAAGGCCGAAAAAAAAAAAGAAAGAAAAGAAAGAGAAAGAGTTGCCATGGCTTTCTTATCAGCTGATGACTCCCTTGGAGAGAGGGAGAGGGTGCCGCCTAGCCGAATTCCAGGGCACTACCCGGTAATTGTAATCCCATTAAGTGCAGCTGTTTTGCCTCCTTAACGGTGATGCACTCTCTCTCTCTCTCTCTCCTTCGCACTGACCATCCGTGATTCAGGATAGTGGGCCGCCGCTCTCCCACCGCCGCTCTCCTGGCCGCTCCAATTACGGCGCTCTCCCTCCGATAAGGCTCCGTTCGATTGGCCAAGTGTTTTTGTTGTCATTGTTTTGTGATAAAAAAAAGCAAAGGCATAAATAGGCCGCCGCAATGCAATGCTCGGTTAGTTCTCAGCACCAGCTTGTTGAAGGCGATTCAGTGGAAGCAGGAAGGAAGGAAGAGCAGTCGGAGGAAGAAAGCTAGCCCAAGGAATAGGAGCGCCATCACCGTTATTCGCAATATCCTTGCCTCTCACGCTCACTCTCAATCTCCCCCGCGCGCGCGTACTCTCTCTCGCTCTCTCGCTCTCTTGCTCTTAGAGACAGTAACGGTGTACTTCCTGGACTTCTCTCTCGATCATCGCTCTCCGGCGCGTGTCTGTGCTTGTGTGTGCTTGTAATTTTTTGTTTGTGTTTATTTTTATCGCCAAAAAAATTCACTCGAAAATTACAAAAAAAAAAAATAATTAATAAGAAAGCAGAGAATTAACTGCGATTGCGAGTGAAAAGAAATTGGAATAATGGCCGATATTATCAACATTGAACAGCACCAGACGATCGGAGAGTTCAAGCAGAATCTCGAGGAGCTGATACCCGACGTAGGTGGCGCCACTTAGAACTCTCTTATCAGAGAGAGGATGGAGTGATAGTTGTTTTACAGTTAATATTTATTAAGATAGTTATTGCTTTTTAATCTCTTTTTTTAGCAAGTAGTACTGTATTTTTTTAATTACTCACAACTCACGTAATCACTCCCTCTCGATTATTTCGCGGGTGGTGTTGGTCCTATCGCTCTTCCCCAAGCCACTTTATGGCTTTTTAATCGATAACACCAATGACTGGGAATGGGGATACAACTACAGGCAAGTGGGGCCTTACAGTGGACACCTGCGATAAAGAGCACGCGATTCAGCTGACCCCAGGAAGGGCCTTCCCTTCTTATAGACAAACTCCCCCCCTTGGAAATGATGGAATCACTTCCGTTCCATGTCAGTCACTATCTTAATCATGATTCTGAGAGTTTTATTTTTAATTTTGTTTTCCCTCCAAGGACAATAATCAATAGCTTCCTCTTGAGCACCACCACCCAACCACCCATTATTACCATATACGTAATCAAGAGCTGTTTTCGATTTTATGTTCGCTTTTTTTTTTGGCGCAGAAATTTATCTTATCGGCCAACAGAAAAAAAAAGCAAAAAGCAAAAGCGGAGCAATCAAGGCACCACCATTGGCAACACCACTGAGCTGCCATAAATTCCACAGTCCAGTATCTGGTGATAGGTATATAGAGGTGGCATAATGCCACCACCTCTGATCCACCTTGCTCCACTTTCGAGCAATTCGCGATTGGTTTTCCCCCCAAAATGGGGGAAATGGCATTACAACCCAGGGGTAGCGGGAGGTAGAATCAAGGAATACATTAATGGAGAGACTATTGGGCAAGGTTAGGAAGGCTCTGGAGAGTCCAGAGTCCAGACTCAAGACCAAGAAGCCAAGCCGAGTTGGAATTTCAGGCACTAATCTAATCAGAGGCGCCCTCTATCTGAAGATTTTTGAAGACTGACTCATCGGCCAGTATTGGTGGTCAGCAGCGGAAGATCTTGGCCCTCTTAGTCATCTTCTAGAGAGACGTGAGGTGGAACCAAGCCATTTCAAAGTCAGGTGAAAGATAGCTCCGCCGGGGAGTCAGGAATGGAATTTGAAACCAGATAAGAGCCATGGCTGTGATAAGGAGGAGGGGGGAGTCTAGCGACTACTTTGCATACCTCTCAATCGCTTTGATGGATGGATGACTCATGGATCGATCGAGTCACTCATGATCGGTGGCGGGCATTAGTCATGGGAGGAAGGCAGACGACCTCTTTGCCAGACCATCGCTAACCTCATCTCTCTCTCGTAGTTGGACGCCAACAAGGATGGCTTCATCGACCTGCACGAGCTGAAGGACGCCCTCAACCAGGTGGGCTTCAAGCTGGCCGGCTACCAGGTGCGCGAGATGATCGACGAGTTCAAGAGCAAACAGCGCACCGCCCACCAGGGCAAGCTCAACCTGGAGGAGTTCGAGACGCTGTGCTTGGACCTGAAGAGCAAGGACGTGGCCAGCACCTTCAAGACGGTCGTCTCCAAGAAGGAGAACCTGGAGACTCTGGGCGGC
The DNA here is from genome assembly GCA_035047585.1 of Drosophila monieri. Taxonomy (NCBI): domain Eukaryota; kingdom Metazoa; phylum Arthropoda; class Insecta; order Diptera; family Drosophilidae; genus Drosophila; species Drosophila monieri. The sequence continues at coordinate 2,036,061 of JAWNPJ010000061.1, read as the reverse complement.
ATGTCGAGCATCTCCTCGGAGGGCACCACCCACTCGGTGCGGCTCGAGGAGCAGCTGGCCTTCTCCGACTGGATCAACTCGAACCTGGGCCACGACAAGGACCTGCAGCACCTCCTGCCCATCGACGGGGAGGGCAAGCGGCTATACCAGAGCATCAAGGACGGCATCCTGCTCTGCAAGATCATCAACCACTCCTGCCCGGACACGATCGACGAGCGGGCGATCAACAAGAAGAACCTGACCGTCTACAGGGAGTTTGAGAACCTGACCCTCGCCCTCGTCTCCTCCCAGGCCATCGGCTGCAACATCGTCAACATCGACGCCCACGACCTGGCCAAGGGCAAGCCCCATCTGGTCCTGGGCCTGCTCTGGCAGATCATCCGCATCGGCCTGTTCAGCCACATCACTCTGGACAGCTGCCCGGGCCTGGCCGGCCTCCTCTTCGACAACGAGCGGCTGGAGGACCTCATGAAGATGTCCCCGGAGGCCATCCTCCTGCGCTGGGTGAACCATCACCTGGAGCGGGCCGGCATCTCGCGCCGTTGCACCAACTTCCAGTCGGACATTGTCGACTCGGAGATCTACTCGCATCTCCTCAAGCAGATCGCCGGCAACGATGCCGACGTCAACCTGGACGCCCTCCGGGAATCCGACCTGCAGAGCCGGGCCGAGATCATGCTCCAGCAGGCGGCCAAGCTCAACTGTCGCAGCTTCCTCACGCCCCAGGACGTCGTCAACGGGGTCTACAAGCTGAACCTGGCCTTTGTGGCCAATCTGTTCAACAACCATCCCGGACTGGACAAGCCGGAGCAGATCGAGGGCCTGGAGTCCATTGAGGAGACGCGCGAGGAGAAGAGTGAGAGCTACAAGGTCACCATAGCATTCCCATTCACTAACCCTTCTCCCCTTACCGCACAGCCTACCGCAACTGGATGAACTCGATGGGCGTGTCGCCGCACGTCAACTGGCTGTACTCGGACCTCGCCGACGGCCTCGTCATCTTCCAGCTCTTCGACGTCATCAAGCCCGGCATCGTCAACTGGAACAAGGTCCACAAGCGCTTCACCCCGCTGCGCAAGTTCATGGAGAAGCTGGAGAACTGCAACTACGCGGTGGACCTCGGCAAGCAGCTCAAGTTCTCCCTGGTGGGCATTGCTGGCCAGGATCTGAATGACGGCAACGCCACCCTGACATTGGGTTAGCTAGCAACTACCTTTCGTACAAGTCGCTCCTGTTGCTAATCTTTTTTTGCTTTTTGGGGGCTCCAGCTCTCATCTGGCAGCTGATGCGCGCCTACACCCTGTCCATCCTCTCCCGACTGGCCAACACCGGCAACCCGATCATCGAGAAGGAGATCGTCCAGTGGGTGAACAACCGGCTGGCGGAGGCCGGCAAGCAGTCCCAGCTGCGCAACTTCAACGACCCGGCCATCGCCGACGGCAAGATCGTGATCGACCTGATCGATGCCATCAAGGAGGGCAGCATCAACTACGAGCTGGTCCGCACCAGCGGTACCCAGGAGGTGGGTGATTGCTTCACGAGATTAATGCCAGCAATAATCTTCTTTTGGGTCTTTTAGGACAACCTGGCCAATGCCAAGTACGCCATCTCTATGGCCCGCAAGATCGGCGCCCGCGTCTACGCCCTGCCCGAGGACATCACCGAGGTGAAGCCCAAGATGGTGATGACCGTCTTCGCCTGCATGATGGCCCTGGACTACGTCCCCAACATGGACAGTGTCGACCAGAACAACCACAACAGTGCGACGGTGGTGGCGGCCCCCGTGGCGGTGGTCAGCAACAGCAATTAGTTGCCACAAAGCGAAGAGCCACCAACCACCCACAACTCATTAAGAAGAAGCAACAGACGGTGGACAGAGGGGACTGTGAATGGGCGTGGAGTGGACACATGGAGGTGTACACCTATTCGTATTCCCCCATTCTACTCGTACATCCCTCCGTACGAGGACAGTACTTCTACGAATTGTAAACAATTTCCGAACGCCTCCTTCGACTCCTCCAACAACTTGTTCTTGTATCCTTGTATACATGCACACCCCCTTCTTATTTTTTTTTTTTTTCTAATTGCAATTACTTTTTGTAATTTTTTTTATTATATATTTAACATATATATATATATATATATATATATAGAAGCGCTCCTCGTTTGTAATTTTTTTTGTAGAGAGCCAAGCATTTTTTTAGAGTGTCGGCCCAGGGGGAGGAGTGTTTCCCGATTAGAGTTTTGTTCAAAAAGTGTTTACGTACAACCTTATTTTATAAATAGAGGTTTTCCTTGCTCTCTTCCTTCCACTCTCTTCTTAAATATACAAATACAAGTCCCCAAAAACAAAAAAAACACGAAAATGGAACAAAAAAATTAAAAAAAAACAAAAGCGATAGCGTTAAATGGGCAAGAATGTGCAGGAATAAGCAAGAATGTGCAAGAGTGTGCAAGAATGTTCATGTTTGTTCATGATTATACAAAAATGTGCAAGAATGTGCAAGATTGTTCATGTTTGTTCATGACTGTACAAGATTGAGCAAAAATGTGCAGGATTGTGCAAGAATGATCATATTTGATCATGTTTGTTCATGATTGTGCATAGTTGTGCAAGATTTTTCATAATTGTTCATGTTTGTTCATGACTGTACAAGATTGAACACGATTGAGCAAGAATATGCAGGATTGTGCAAGAATGATCATATTTGTGCATGATTGTGCAAAAATGTACAAGATTGTTCCTAATTGTGCATGTTTGTTCATAAATGAACAAGATTGAGCAAGAATGTGCAGGATTGTGCAAGAATGATTATTTTCGATCATGATTGTGCATAATTGTGCAAGATTGTTCATGATTGTCCAATAACCTGCAAGATTGTTCATATTTGTTCATGTTTGTGCATGTTCGTTCATGATTGTGCAAGAGAAACGATTGTAATATTCACACACAGAGAAAAACAATTAACTTTGTAACATATATTCTTATATATTTATATACGACTACGATATGCGCCTATAAACATAACAAACCCACATATATATATATTTATATATATATATATTTACATAAATCGATATACCGATATATATTTTTGCATAAATGAGTTGCCTAGAGAGTCGAGAGTAACGTAGTAACGGGGATTCCCTTGAAAAAAGAAAACAAAAATCTAAAAAAAAGCAAAACTTTTGTATTTAATTATTTTTTTTTTATGGCAATTAATTGTAAGCAAGCTTTGTTCATGTTTTTTTCTGCGTGTGTGTTTTTTGTTCTATTTCTTTATACATATTATATATATTTTTTGTTTAACTTTGCGTTTAAGAGGGTTAGAGCGAGAGGCCTGGACGGCAAATAGAAAGAGAGAGAGCGTCATGCCAGCGACATGACGGAGAAGGCAACACGTTTTTTTAGTGCAATGAGGCGACATATTTAAAAAGCAACAAATTACAAATTAAAAATTAAAAATTAAAACTAAAACTAAATAATATTAAAAGAGAAATGCAAAACAGACAAAATCGAGGAAAAGAAACAAGAAAACGATTAAGTACTACTATATGCATAATAAAAATAAAACAATAAAGTAAATCTACAAAAAAAATACTAAAAATTAAACAATTTTTATTCATTTTCCATTAATTTCATAAAAACTTATCATTAGAAAAACTAGATCTCTGGAAATGGACTTTGTGGAAGACTTTCTGTGGTCTGGAGATATGAAAAGCCTTGTCTTTTTTTTTTTTTTTTGGTTGTTTGCGCAATTAAACCATGTCGATAAGGATCCCCGTAATCTTGGTATTTTCGGACCCTCCATCTAATCGCCGCCAGCTTATCAGCCATGGGGCTTCTCACGTGGCTGAGGCAGGGCCAGGGGCAAAGGCGGTTCACAAATCACATCAAGTGTCCAAATCAATCAGGCCTCGAGGTGTCCGGATGTGGATAGTCCGCCCCTGGCATGGCTACTTTGGGGCTAAGGAATAGTATGTTATGTGGGAACCCCTGGAATAAGTTCTATTGGATCTTGCTATTTAAAGATTTGATTTAAATTGCTGATTAATTTATTAAAGCTTAGAGTTAAGAATAAAGAGTTAAGAATTTAATACCAACGCCCTTAAGTAGGCAGTATTTTTTTAAAACTTTGTTCTATAACTGAAGCCTTCTTTTGGGTGTTAGGACTTGTAAGACTTGTCTTAGTCTTCTTTTAGGCTTTTTTATCTAAATTTTAAAAATTATAATAAAAAAATCAAACAGAAATAATTCTAAGTAACAGAATATAAAATTTCAAAAGCAAATATTAGCCAGTTTCTGCCTAATTAGTTAATTTTTAGTGAGAAAGTTTAACTTGAATTCAGTTAAAAAAGCTAATATTTTATTTTTAAATCTCTTAAAAGTCTAATCATCATCTTGGAACTTGGAATTTGTTTTCATTTCCTCCTGAAACTCATTTCCTGGGCACTTCCTTTTCAAAAATTAAGAAGAGGAAATTAATATTTGTATTATCTAACAACTATCTAATTATCTAAATAATTAGCTTCTGGAAGAACAACAATAATTACATGTTTTTTATTTACAAAAAATAGCAATCAAACAATAGAAAAATTTAAAAAAAAAAACAAAAATAATCAAAAAAAGTGGTAATTGGCCTTTAAAGCGCACTTTTTTATCAAATGATGGCAGGTGGGAGTTCCACAATTGTTTCTCATAGATAAGTTATGTGCGATTTGCCATAGGCTTAGGCCTTATCGGAGAATTAAGTCCACCAGACAGAGGATCCAGTATAAAAGGCCACCACAGCCCCTGGAGTGGATATAGTTCGTCCAGGAAAGGAAAGCAATCATGAAGTATCTGTTGGCTCTGGCTCTGTGCTTTTTGGCTGTGAGTGTTGGAGGGAAAACTAATTCTAATACTGAAACTAATACACTACCCGACCAGGTCAATGCCCTTGTGGTGCCGCGTCCATCCGGTGAGGAGACCATCCCGGAACCCGAGGAGGACCTCCGCATCTTCAGCGCCACCTACAGCGCCCTCAAGACCGCCCTGCGCACCATCAAGGGCCTCAGCTGCATCATTGACTGGGTGGTGGGGATCAAGGCCAGTGCCGAGCAGTTCAACTCGGACCTTATCCTATGCGGGGTGACCGCCAGCAAGGATGTGACGAACCTGATCAACGCCAACCTGGAGATCATCAACTCCTGCAACAACATCATCAATCTGAAGTCCACCATTTGTGCCGCCGCCGACGACGAGGAGGCCAAGGTCAGCAACAGCTGCTTCGTGAAGACCGTCGCCCAGGTGTGGCAGCTGAAGAAGCAGGTGGAGAAGGCCGTCAGCCTGGCCGGCAAGCTGCCCCAGACCGGGCCCAATGCCTCGGCCTGTGTCAGCGAGTCGGTGACCACCCTGGTCGAGTACTACACCCTCTTCCCCCAAAACATTGTCAGCTGCTCCAAGCTGACCTCCTAAGTTGGGGGCCTGGAACATAAATATTACAAATCTTGACGAGCATTTAATAAAATTTTTTTTTCTTAGCTAAAAATATTTGTTTTTAAATATTTTAAATCGGCTCAGATATGAAAGCCAAGGAATCTTTTGGGTTTTGAAAGATTGTCCATTTTTTAGCTTCTTGATTATATTTTTTTATGGAAAAGAAAGGATTCAAGAATAAGAGACTTGAAGATATAGTTTTGGTTTGGATTTTAATGAAAATTAATAATATAATTTATTAATTAATATTTATTCCCACAGGCTGGAGAATCTGTACTTTTAAGAGTAGAAATTATGGCAAATAAAAAACTAAAAATAATTTAAAATATTCAAAAGAAGAGAATATTCAAGGAATTCAGGATACAAGGATACAAGTACTAAGTACACCTTAAAAAAATATACAAAAAGGACAATAGTACACTGAACCGATATTAAATAATTTGAAAACTAAGGGTAATGTATTTTAATTAATTATGCCATAAAAAAAATTATTTCCTTTATTTCTGCAGGCTTTGAATACAAAGGATCATTAGAAAGAATAAATCCAGAGGAGAAACTCAAAGTATGTCCTGCAAAAGCACACTGGATGCATCCGAGATCAGAGCCCTCCAGTCTGGAAGTAATGTATTTTTTCGTCACTAATCCCCCCCATTGAGAAAAAACTAAAAATTTCTATTTGCTCATTAACTCATTTATTTATTTCGTTTTAATTAGTTTCCCTTCATGCTGGCGATGCACTGATTGATGTTGGGGACGTAGGCGTTGCAGGAGTCGACCACCGACTGGGTGGCACTCACGTAGCAGTTGCTGGTGTCCTTGGGCAGCTTGCCGGACTGCTTGATGATGGTGTTCATGGTGCGGACTATTTTCATGGAGTTGACAAACATCTTGGAGCCACAACGCAGCCAGTTCTTCAGCCAGAAGGAGGAGCTGGTCTCGTCGGCGGCGCACAGAGTGTTCAGATTGGTGATGCTCGTGCCGAGGGTGATCATTTTCTTGACGTTGTTGACAATGGCGAGGATGTCCTTGGGCATGTCAGTGGTGCACTTGGCGATGTCGTCCAGATAGCTGGTGCAATCCAGCACAACGTTCATCGTCTCCTCGATGATGCACTTGGTACCGTTAACGCCCCTGAATCCAGCCTTCAGGACGCTCCAGCAGCCGTGGACGAAGCCGTAAGGTTCGATGTCCATGAGTTCCATGTCGCTGTCATCCATGTCCATGTCCATGCCATACATGTCCATGTCATAGCTGATGGCGTTGGCCTAAAAAATTGGAAATTTAAAAAAAAAAAATGGTAATTATTACAAAAAAAATATATTTTTTATATAAAATTAAATATTATATTTTCACATTTTTAGCACACTAAACTTTTGTCTTTGGATTCTTTCGATTTTTTTTGGTAAGAAAAGTAAAAAAAAAAAAAAGGTTGAAGGGGCCTTTATCGAAGATTTTTTTTTTGTTAAATTTTGTTTTTGTCACACTTCAAGTTATTTATTTTTTTTTTTAGATAACGATGACAATGAGTACCCGTGCACCCTTCGCCCGTTGATTAAACTTCTGTGGTTCCCCGGCAGGACACTTACACTGGTGGTGGCCAGCAGGCAACAGGCAAAGGCCGCAATCAAAAGGACTTTCATGGTTGGATATTCACTGACGAATGTTTGCTGACCGATCCCCGGCATTTGTTTATATAGAAACGAGCCACCACCTCTAATCAGCGGGCGCAACGCGTGAAGTGGTGATATTTTCGGTAAATTAATATGAGCTTAATTAAGCTACCAAAGTCCGAAACTAATTTGACCTTATCTATGCAGGGAGCTGGACAGAAAGACATTTCAGCCTGATGGCTCGGTGCCAGATAGCTTCGTGGTGGCTCTGGTAATCGCACCAGCACCTGGTTGAGATATCGAACCAGATTCAGTGGCGCTATCACTCGATGCTGCAGCTGCGCAATCTCCGGTGGACTGTGGCTCACACAAAACCCACACAAAGTAACAACAGACTTCACTCTGTTCTAATTTTAAATGCAGCAATCAAAACAAACCCCTTGGAGCAGTCCAGCCATCAAAGCGACATCTTCGATTTGAAAACAACATTAAAATAACCTCCAAGGCGTTAAGCGATAGAACCTCATAGCCAAATTAATGTGGGCGACATTAAGGATGGAATCTAGATATGATAATAATTCACATAGACACCAAAGCTATAGAATTAGCTAAATTCTTTAAGACAACTTGTAATTGTATTATTTTGTAAGACATATGTATGTAGATCGTTGGAGATGACTCTTCCGCCTTGTTAGAGCCATTCCAGGTCGAAATTTGATGAGAAATGTCAAAAATATTGCAAAAAGTATTGCAAATTTAAACGAAATTGACCTTTGACCTTTTTTCATAATACTCATCCGATTTCGACATTGAGTGTCTTACTGAAGAGTCTCAGGAGTACAACTCCAATCGATTGACTCAAAAAAACCTATAGAATTAATCATAAAATAAGAAATTTGTTTTGTTTCCAAACTATTATAATATAATTAATTATTATAATTATAAATATGTAAAAAAAAAGTTGTTAATCCTTGGAGATTGCTCTTCTGCGTTGTTAGAGCCATTCCACGTTCAAATCGGATGAGAAATGGCCCAAATATCGAAAAAAAACCAAAAATTTAATGATCCATTGAAATCCTTGATCCTTTTCCTTATTCTTCATCCGATTTCGACAAAAAATGTCCTTAACGATTCAAAAGAACTATCCCAACCGATTTATCAAAAAAAAAAAATTTTGTATTGGCCAAGTCATGTTTTTGGCCAAAACCGTTTTAGCCAAGTTAAGATAGTCGAGATTTTCATTGGTAATAAATCACATTCGTTGTCTGAACCGTTTTAACCATTCTGTATTGAAATCTGAAAAGAAATCTTTGACTTGGAGTTGCCGTTGCCCGCCGGCCATTTTATAATTCCCAACCAGTTCAAGCGTCGGAAAAGTATAAATAGAGCGTCGCTGCAGAGGAATCCTCTTTGAAAAACCGTAAGAGCTCGGCCATTTACCGTCCGATTTCGACGAGTGATGTCTTAAACGACTCGTACGAACCGCTTTAAGCGATTGATGCAAAAAAATTGTGCAATTTTCATCAAAAAAATTTATCGGTAGATTTTCGTAATTTTTTTTGCATTGATTGCTTAGTAAGGTTCCGACGAGTCGTTTAAGACATCATTCGTCCAAATCGGACGGTAAATGGCCGAGTTCTTAAGGTTTTTCAAAGAGGATTCCTCTGCAGCGACGCTCTATTTATACTTCTCCCACGCTTGAACTGGTTGGGAATTGTAAAATGGCCGGCGGCGCCATTCGACTTGAAGCGCCAAACTCAAATGGTTTACATGGCTATCTTGGCCATTTCTCGTCGGATTTCGACGGGAGATGGCTTAAACGAATTGGAAAAACAATACAAATTTATTTATATATTTATTAATCAATTAATTCGTTTATGGTAATACATATTGTAATATATAGGTTTATATTAATAATATTGTTTGAGCCGCGTATATAAAAACAAATAACAATAAAAAAATGCCTAAAAATTAATTAAATTAATGCCGTTACTTAATAAATTCATGCAGAGTTGCATACGCGAAGATTACTTTAAAAAATACAACACCTTTGAAGTTTTCATGAAAATAACAATACGTTTGCCGCAAAAAAAAAAAAAAAATGGATATTGGTTTACATAATTAATAGAATAGTAATAATTATACGATTATGATATAGTACAGTATAGTAGCTAGTGATTGTCTTTACCATTTTGGATGTATGCTTACGTTTATAGTTTATATAATTAGATAAGATTTAAGAATTGCACAGGCTTCAAGTTACATTCTTCAAGTTGCCGAAAAAAAAAAACAAAAAAATGCACTTAGGGTATGGAATTTTGGGATTCATGATTTGGGATTTTCGATTATCGGTACTAGGCTAGCTTAAATGAGACTCAGGCGACTGTTGGTTTTCCGGAGCTGTGCCCGCCATGGAATGATGTTGTCCTCCTCCTCCTCGGCCTGCTCCTGTCCCGGATTCTCACCCGATTGCTCCTGTCCAGCCTGCTCCAGCTCTGCATCGTGGTCGTCGGGATGCTTGGCGTCGCCGTGGTTCTCCTTGTTGCCGAGAATCGGGAACTGCTGCTGCTGGAACTGGATCTGCTGATAGTGCTGCTCCATGCCGGCCAGATTGATGTTGATGTTGTCGATGGACATGGCCCGGTTCTTGAGGCGCCAGGTGTCCGCCACCCGGTTATTCTCCTCCACCTTGGGCGTGTAGATGGCCGCCCTGGAAGACAACACACCACCGGTGTTTTAGATGCTTCACCCCACCCCCTCCGACACACTCTACCTACGGAGCCAAGACTTACTTCAGCTTGTTCTCCGTCTCCTCGCGGCGGGCCAGGAGATCGCGCTTCCACTGTGGAATCTGGGAGAGACGCCGCGACTCGGCCTCCTGTGCCATCCGCTCCTCAAAGTCCTTCTTGGCCCGCTCCGCCGCCTTCTTGGCCATCATCTGGCGCTTCCAGTCGGGTATGGCATTGCCGGCCTGGTCCTTTTCCGGTATCTGCAAGTAGATCTTTGCCCCCCATCTTAGTCACTCCTGCACCGCTCAGGTGTAGGCATTGCAACTCACCTGATCCACGTAGTTGTTGGCGGTGAACTGCTTCGTGATCTCCATGTAGTGCTCCGAGTCCATGCGATTGGCCATCTGCTGCTCCACCTTCATCTTCTTGATGCCGGGTATGTCCTTGGAGATCTTCAGCTCGGCGATCAGGTCGGACTTGAGATAGGTCTCCGTGGTGGAGGTCAGGCACTGCATGCTCAGGCTGCGGGCGGGCATCTGGTAGGGCTTCGGCACCTTCTGGGTGTCCGTGCGTCGGAGCTGGAGGGGATCGCACATAGGGAGAGCAATAATGAATATGCAGAGCGTGAGTACTCCACGACACCAACCTGGACACTGTTCAGATCCTGTATGGAAATGGCCGAGAGCGGCTGGTGCTGCTTCCTGGTGGCCGTGTCCTGGCTGCTGGGCGTCGCTCCGTGCGGCTTCTTCGGCTTGTGCGAGGACTTGCCCGACATGGTGGCATCCTGGCCGCCTCCTGCCCCGCCCATGAGCGCCATCAAGGGCTGCGGCGGCAGCATGCCGTGAGGCAGCGGTGGTGGTGGCGGCGGCAATGGTGGCTGGTCGCCCATTCCATGGTGCTGGTGCGGATGCTGGTGATGCGGATGTGGATGGGGATGTGGGTGGTGCTGGTGCTGATGCTGGTGCGCCTGTGGGTGCTGTGAGTGGTGCACCTGCTGCTGCTGCTGCTGGGCGATCTGTATCTGCATGTAGTCCTCCGTGTCCGTAGAGCTGAAAGACAAGAAGGAAGAGAAAGGGTTAGGGAGAGAGTCACTTTCACTGGACTGGCCTGGGACTGGACTGGGGTGGTGATGGTGTTCGGGTGAGTAGTGGGCAGTAGGCAGTGGGCGGTGGCTGGTGGGCGGACCTGCGCCAAGCGTGGCGTGTGCGCAGCAGCATCTTCGGATTGCAACTGAGTGGCAGTGGCAGTGGCAGCTGCAAGATCGCCAAAGTGGCAGGCCGCAAAGTGGCACGCATAAAATTTCATGCACTCTTGAGCGGCGAGGGAAGATCTAGCAGTTTGGCTTTATTTTATTTTTTAACTTTGAGAGTATTTTTTAAGGTGGAATTAAGATTAAAGAAGCTCTCTTGAAAAAAATGAAGAAATAAATTATTTAAAATTAATAAAATGGCTAATAACTTTCAAATTTTAAACTTTAAACTCAATATTTAATATAAAATTATTTAATATAATTTTTTTAATGAAATCTTTTCCCTCTAGACTGGCCAGAAAAAGCTAAAACATCTCCGACTCCTAGCCAGCTGCAAGCTGCTAATTGGCCAACATCAGCCAAGCGTCTTGCAGCCATGTTTCTACTGTTACTTTGTTATTTATTTCTACTTTGTTGTCTGTTGTTTGTTGTTGCCTGGCTGGTGGCTTGCGCTCTTTTTGGCTAATTGAGGCGAGGCAACTGTACCGCCAATACTAATTATGGCCGCGGCTGCACGAGATCTGTTCCAGCAAATTAAAACGGCTGCCATCTGCTAATTGAAAGTGTTGGGTTGGGTTGGGTTGGGTTGGGGATTTGGGATCCGTGGGTGCTCATCAGGAGGGGGCTTAGAGGGACAGACAGACAGACAAACCACTCACCGGGCGGAGGATGGACACGAACGCTTGTCGATGCTGATGCTCTTGAGATACTCGGACGGCTTGATGAGATGCGTGACGCCGTCCTGGGACTTGTTGGGGAAGCTGGGGGGCACAAACGGCAGCACTAGCTGCTTGTTGACCAGGTTGGGGCCACCGGGACGCTGGCCACCACCCGGCCCGGTCACTGAGCCCACCGACTCGCCGTAGATCTGCTGCTGCTGCTGCTGGGCCAGTTCGTAGTGGTCCTCGGCGGAGGATCCTCCACCGCCATAGAGGCTAGGAGCATAGGAATGATGGTAGTGCTGCTGCTGCTGTTGCTGGGTGGAGTTCTGGGCCTGGTAGTTGCTCCTCTGGCCCTTGCCTCCCTCCGAGTAGCCGTAGATGCTGCCGTTCCTGGACTGATTTCCGCCGCCGTTGCCTCCTCCTCCATTCTGGGTAGCCAGAGCCTCGGGACTGATCTGGTTGCTGGCTCCGGACTGGGCATTCAGCAGCTTGGCTTTCTTGTTCGCTGGAATTGAACAAATTTATGTATGAGTTTGGGGGAGCTGGTTTGCGAGTCAGTTTGTGGGTTAGTAGCAGTTATCACAGTCTGGCTTCGGTCATGCTACCTTGCGCAGACTCCTCTCCAGTGTCTTGCTGGTGTGGCAGGGACGGTGGGTGGTGTGGTGTGGTGGCTGCGTAGCTGCCGCCTTTCACCAGACCCCCAGACAAAGAGAATCGCAGGCCTAGTTGCATACGAGAGCGGAATAAATTGGAATTAATTCAAAGGCAGACTTGGGAATGGCTTGGCTTGGCAACTCATGGAGGAAGGCGGCACTCTGTCCCCCGCCAGATTCAGAGATACACCAGCTCATTAGCCCGAGATAATGCCTGATAACCGATAAGCAGGCAAGGGCATTCTGGCAGCGGCAGGTGGGTGATAAGCGGCGGGCATGTGCCACTTCATCCAGCAACTCCCACGAGCGTGACTGATAAGGGAAACTCTACCCCAGAGATAAGAATTTGAATGCGAGTCTGGCTGAGTAAAAATATCACCGAAATATGTGTTGGTCGTGATTCCCATGAGAGGTGGAAGTGGTGGTAATCATCTTGAAACACGGAAACCCTAAAGAAAGAACTACTTCCTCTGGCAACTTGGTCGTGGGAGTCTTGATGGAAGCCCCTGCCTCTGGCAGCCAGCTAATTGGACAGAGACCGAGTCCCCCAACCCGAAACTTTCACGGCTCCGCAGACCCGGTTTCACGATCATGGCCAGCCACTCGAAATCGAGTCTAGCCTGTTCGAACTGCCTCGAATCGAATTGAATTTTTGGCGACATGAAAAACGGGCGAACGCAATGCCAATTTTTCCACAAATCCCCACACATTGCTGCTCTTTTTCTTCGCTTTTTTTTATTAATTCGTCTATTAATTCGAGCGGAGCAAAGCCGTTTTTTAGCTTGTCAGCACGGAGCCGGTCGTTGGATCGGAGCAAGTACTGGGATGCGGAGAAATTTTGATGTCCAGCTCGATTGCGTTGTTGTCTTACGAGTGCAATGTCTCGGCTGTGGATGCCAAGGTGCTCTGGCTAATGAATAATGGGGGGATGGCAGGGGATTGGGTGTCGAAAAGGACATAACATTATGGATTTTATGGATTTAATGGAGTTAGTTGGGGGGATAGCTCTTTATAGGATGCCTAGGAGTCCGGTAATCCAACTAGTTAGGTGATTGAATTGTTTCTGAATGATTAGAAGAGCTACTAAGAGAGGACTAAGAGGACCTCTCGGAGGATTAAGCCACAAACCACTTCCTTGGAAACAACCTTCCAACTTACACCGAAAAATATCAAATCTCTGAAAGCTGAGCGTAAAGTAATTCCGGCGCGAGTTCTTGTGGATCTTCACCGAGCCCAGCATGTTCATGTTTCTGTCTCTGGGTCCAAGGACTGGGGATGAGATCTAGTTAGAAACCGGCACTAGGTACCGCGGACATGGTCGAGCACTGAATAACTTAAGAAACCCTAACCGTAACCGAAACTGAGATCGCGACACGCCGGGACAAGAAAGCAGAGGACGCGGACCGAAGCCAAGTGGCTGCAAAAGTTGACTGAAGTGAGTTCAGGCCATCGGCAAAGTTATTCACCCAAGACAGCTCCAGCGCCAACTCTGAGCTCCAACTTCAACTTCAACTCGAAAACACGTTCACTTTCGTTGGGGGAAAAGTTTTCGCAGATCCCCACACACAGTCGATTGGAGGGGGGCGTGGCGTGGTGTGGCATGTATGTATGGGCGGTGGGAGGTGCGGGTGGTTCGTCATGTGGATACACAAAGGTCTCTCGTCTATGGCTGGCTGCCAATTATGGAGAGGACTGGAAGACTTGTTGACTTGCGGCTGGCAAATCGCTTCCTCATCGCGAATCGGGGGATGCCACATGTAATGTCCACTTTTTTGTTGTTGTTGTCTTTTATAGCAAGCTCATGGGTTATGCACTCGAAGAAATGGAAAGGAGTAAGTGGGATTTATGAGGAATTATAGAAGAGAGAGGTTAAAAGACAATGAACTTGTGGGGGTTAAAAGATTTCAGTTCCTTTCTCTCTTTCAAGCTATAAAAGATAGATTTAAGATTTGAGATTCAAGATTTAAGATACTTAAAGATTGTCTATATTTTATCTCTCAGTGTAGGCCATAATCCCATGACTCGTGTTGCCAACAGTCAAGTGTCTGGCGAATTGTTTTGCCATCAAACCCCCGACACTGGCACTGGCACTTCCACTTTCCAGCACTTCCACCTCTTTGTTTCGGCCACAATTTCCACGGATCTCCGGCCGTGTGAATGCCATGTTGGCTCAATTAAGGCCTCTCCACTGGAGCCTCCTCCTCTCTCCTGGCTTGTAATGGCCAATTAACAAATGGAATACAAACACATGTCAAACATGGAACTCGGCCTATCACTCCCCATTTCTTCCACTACTATTGCTTTTTGTATTATTGCCGCCATTATGGCAATTATTCCGAATACCTGGCATTACCCATCGTGCGATAATGAGGCACCTGCTCCTGCCACTCTCCCCAGCTCCCTGCACAAAACTTGCAAGTCTTCGTTTATTGCCAATTTATCAAACTTGAAAAGGTCATACTGGCTCCCCCCGCCCGCAGGTTGGAGGCCACCTCGAGGGAAGAGGACCAGGATCAGGATCAGGATCAGGACGAGACATTCCCACCCGCCCTATCCCACCTTACAAGTTGAAAGACCCGGCTCACTCTTAGCGTGAATTTTAATCGACTAGTGGGTGCCGCGGTGCTTCGCCTTGAGGCGGTGCCGCTGGAAGACGCTGCTCCTGGCGGTCGGTAGGTCGGTGCTGCGATGATGGCAGCAGTGACAGGTCCTGGAGTCGGACCGCTTCCGCTCGCCAGGACAGTGCAGCTTCGCCAGCAGATTGGCGCCCGGCCCGGAGCCGGGATGCTGCTCCAGGATCGAGTCGCCGGCGTTGGTGTGGGGCGGGGGATGCACGCCCGGTATTTGCTGCGATGGCGGGACCGACGACGCCATGCCCTGGGTGATGATCGAGGGGCAGGGCCACATCTGACCCATGGGCGGGGCCACCTTCACCCCGGTCAAATGGCGATCCAGGAGCTGGCGCTCCTGCTCGCTATTCGCCCGCGGATCCAAGCTGTCCAAGAAGAGCGTACAGTTCCCCGGGCTGTAGATGATGTACGTGTCCTTGAGGTTGGGCTGCTTCTTGCTATGGGAGAAGTCCCAAACGCTGTCCGCGGCTGTCGGGGTGGGTGCCTGGCCGGGGGCATGGCTGTTAGCGGGGGCTGTGGCGGGCGCGGGTATGGGAATGGGGATGACAACAGGGATGGGGGTGTGGGCCTTCACTGGAACTTCGGCTGGGATCTCAGTCTCCTTCACCACCTCCTCCACAGGCTCTTCCTCATCCTCGTCCGCCTCCATCTCCTCCTCCGCCTCCTCCTCCACTCCCACCTCCACGGCGTCGGAGGACTCCCTCTCCTGGTCGGAGGAGATGGAGGTGTTGCCACCTACGCCGCCGCCATCATCGTCTTCGCTGCAGGCAAAGCTACTAGAGCTGCCGCTCTCGTCGCCGTTGTTGTTGCTGCAGTTGCTACTACTACTGCTACTGCTGGTGCTGCTACTGCTGGAGGAGCTGCTGTCCACCAGCGCCGCATCCTGGCTGATTGTGCCGCCCTCGCTGCTCATCGCGCCGCTCCGCACGTCGCGAGCCTGTAACCTACTCCACTGCAAACCAATCTTGCCCAAATAGTTCGAGCATCAGGAAATTTTGAGACTTTTTAAAATAAAAACGAAGCCGAAGGCAAGAGTATGCGAATCGAAACTGTCCGACAGAGTTGCTTAAAAGGAATGAGAGTCCAACTGAGGCTTTCAACTGACATTTCACTTCGGAAGGAATATTTTCAAGTTCAAGGCACATTATGTTTGATTTTCAGACTTGGATGGAAGAGTTTTCATTCAAAAACTCAAGCTTTTCACTTTTTCTTTTCAAAAAGTTAGCTGCCATACATGGCGGATGAGCAATGTCCTCTAACACACACTCCTTAACCCTCTAAGAACCAACTCACCCGATATAGTGGACATGGTGCGATTGTGATTCCCCCTCACGAGCTCCGAGGGCCGCAAGCTGGGCTCCTCGATCACCTCGAGTCCCGAATCCGAGTCCACCGCTTCATTGGAGCCAGCAGCTCCTGGGTTTCCACTCGCAACTGGAGCCACTTCTCCAGCCACATTGTTGGCCGAACCAAAGACGTTCTTCTTGTAGATGTTGCTGTTGTTGTTGGCGTTGTTGCTTGTGGTGTTGTTCATGTTGTTTGCCGCTTCGGCCTTCAGGTTGTTCCTCTGCTGCTGGACGGGAGCTCGCAGGGGCGGCGGCAAGGGCGGTGGCGGTGGTCCATTAACTGAAAGGGCATCTCAGATTAGATATATCTTTGAATCTCTCCAAGATTCTGGCACTCACCTATGGCCACATTCTGCATGGGTGGCGCCGAGGAGACCCTCTTCAGGTTCCTGCCACTCTGATTATTGTTGTTGTTGGGAGCTGTGGTGTCGGCCAGGTTGTTGCGGATCATGGAGTTCTTGTGGGCCTGCTTGGTCCTCTCCGCCACGTCCTCCGGCGGGCAGACACTCTCGTAGGTGTCGCTCTTGATGCCGCCGTTGAGCAACTGATTCTTCAGATTGACGTTCTTCGAGCTGTAGTTCTCCTTCAGCGGAGGTTCGTACTTGCTGCTGTGCAGGCCGATGATGGAATGTGATTTGTTGCGATTTAGCAGGCTATTGTTGTTGTTGTTGTTGTTGATGTGATTGTTGCTGTTATTGTTATTGTTGTTGTTGTTGCTATTGTTGTTCATGTTGCGCTTGTTATTCAGATGCTGAAGTAAAAGATAGCATTAGTTCTCAGCTCGATTCTCGTTTGACGTGAAATTCAAGGCTTGGGAGATTTCAAATCGCCTTCTCGGCCACCCAAAAGTATGCAACGATTTCTGCAAAGCTCAATACTCACATGATTGCTGTACTGGAGGACAATGTCCGTGCTCCTGGTGGAACTGGCACTGGCCGAACGCGAGTGGGAGCCACTGTCCCGCGACCGCGACCGCCCCACATTGTACTTGTGGAGCTGCTGCTGGTGCTGCTGTTGCAGTTGCAGCTGCGCCGTCTGGTGCTGCTGCTGTTGCTGCTGGTGCTGGTGCTGCTTCCGCGACTCCTCCCTCACCAGGTAGATGTCC
Organism: Drosophila monieri; assembly: GCA_035047585.1. Taxonomy (NCBI): domain Eukaryota; kingdom Metazoa; phylum Arthropoda; class Insecta; order Diptera; family Drosophilidae; genus Drosophila; species Drosophila monieri. The sequence continues at coordinate 2,018,598 of JAWNPJ010000061.1, read as the reverse complement.
TCGTAGTCGTGATCCCCGCCCCCAACGCCTCCACTCCCACCACCACCGCCGTTCTGCGATCCTGCCACCGCCTTGTGCGGCTTGTAGCTGATGTTGCTGCTGCTGCGGTTGAAGCTCTGGCTGCGCAGGTGCTGCATCTGTTGCATCTGCTGCAACTGTTGCATCTGCTGCAGCTGCTGTTGCTGCTGCTGCTTCGGCGAGTTGAAGCTGGAGGAGATGGAGACGGACTCGTCCGAGCCGCTGCCCGCCCCACTCGAGCTGGAGTGGACGTCCGCCTGGATGGTCATCGCATTGCCGGCCTTGGACTGCAGCAGCTTGCCGCCGTGCTGCTTCACGCTGCTGCTGCAGTCGGAGTCCACGAACAGGTCCCGCACCCGGTTGTAGATGATGTCCTGCGGATCGTGCAGGAAGAAGGACTCCCCGGAAATGCTGCCGTTCGGCGAGGGCGAGTTGTAGAGCCCGCCGTTCCGCATGGGATTCACGTACAGCCCGTCGTTGGGCAGCAACTGGGCCCCGCCCCCGGAAGGACCACCGCCTCCTCCTCCGCTGGAGGAGCCTCCTCCGTTATTCCCCGGATTTCCGCTCAACGACCCGTTGTAGAGCTTCTCGGAGGAGCTCCGCGACTGCTGCGAGTAGAGGGCGTCGCTGTTCTTTCGAGTGATGCCCAGGCCCAGGATGCCAGATCCCCCAGCGCCGGTCACCGCCGGCGGGTGGAGGTAGAACGGCTCCACGTCCGAGCTCAACGTGGAGGAGGACTTGGACTTGATGGTGTTGCTGCGGCTGGTCTGCTTGGAGGAGTTCGAGTTGGAGTTGCAGCTGCTGCCCAGGTGCTGCTGTTGCTGCTGCTGGCCCTGGTGCGACTGGTGCAGTTGCTGCTGCGACTTGTGCCGCTGCTGGGAGCTTCCGCTCTTCCCATTGTAGTCCACCGACGTTCCATGCTGAACCAAAACATTCAGGCACTACGGAGGGGGATCGGAAGATTAGTCTTCAGCTGGTAAGGAATTCTGGTAAAGACTCACCTCAACCTGCTGATTTTCAGCGGCATCGTTTATCGGCGACTTGCCGTACTTGTCCAGGGACAGCTTGGCTCCGTGGTTGAGCAGCCAGCGGACCACGGAGAGGTGTCCCCGCGAGGCGGCAAAGTGCAGTGGCGTGGCGCCATCGCCGTCCCTCAGGTTGGGATCGACGCCCTGGTCCTGGACCTGCGAAAGATGGACCACCAAACATCACTACATCATCCTCTCTGGGCACCGATTCCCCTCCCCCCACCAATCCATCAATCAAAGGCATCTCACAGCTGGAATACTTGGCCGGCGATGCCCCTGTCTTCATTTGGCTTCATCGCTGAAGTGCGTTTCGCCACCAAATCCATCCTCGTTAACGCTCGTCGGGTTGGCTAAGTATCTCACAGCTCCGTGGCGGTGTGGAAGAAAGTGGTTTTCTTTCTGGCCGTGTCGGGCGGCGGGGCAAATGAAAACTATTTAGTTCAATTTAGAAAGGTGATTTTCCTCCGCCGACTGGCCACCAGGCCGTGTGCTGATCTTGAAAATGTATTCTATTGGCCCGAGTATCCAAGTATCTTTGCATAAGTCAGGCAGCCAGGCAGTCAGGCACTCTGGCAGCCCCCCACCAGTTGATAAATGGAAGAGGCCGCGCGACAAACTGGTCGCCAAAAAAAAAGAGGTAGAAGAATCTAACGGGGAGACCCAGAGACCCCAGGAGAAACGAGTACACCAACCATACACTTGGCCAAAATAACCCAGAGAGTAAAGGATAGCCATCGCGGAAACTATATCCCAGCGCTGCAGTGCAGCCAATTGACCCCCATTGGCTGCCACAGTTTGTGGCCAAAAGTACATGTCTTAGTGGAGCACTCACCATCCATTTGAGGCAATCCAAGCAGCCCATTTGTGAAGCGGCATGGATCGGTGCCATGCCGTCGCGTGCGCGCACATACAGTGAGCCCCCGGCCTCGAGGACCAGAAACTTGAGCACCTCCAGGTGGCCCTCCTGCGCCGCCAGATACACGGGCGTCACATCGTTGTCCATTTGCGTATTGGCGCTGAAGAGATACCATTTAATGAATAAAAGTCCAATTAGTCGCTTCAAGTCAATGGATTAATGGTGTTAATGAGCAGCAAGTGGCACGAATTGGTGGCAACCAAAAGCAGTTGCCACTTGGAGTTAAATAATTGCCTCGAGATTTGTTTCTAAAGTAGTTTCTTAACAAAATTTTCCTAAAACTATAAGTTCTTGAAGAAAGATTTCAAAAGAAATAGAAATGGAAGCAAAAACCACAAGATTCTTTAGAAATAGATCTCCCATATCCTCCCCAATCTCATAGTCCTATGAGTCCTCGCACCTCACGACACTACGTCGATTATTTTGCTCCTTGCGTCCCCCACCGCCGCCCATCAGGGGCGTGGCCTCGTCCTCCTCGTTCGAGTCGGGCTCCTCCATCTCCACCGAGGACTTGCGATGATGCAGTGGCTCCATCTCCAGACAGGGCGAAGGCTTCAGCTTCAGCTCCAGCTGCAGCTCTCTGACTTGATCCTGCTGCTGGTCTGCTTGGTCCTGCTCGTCGTGGTTGTGCTCCTGATCCGAGTCCTGGTTCTGATTCTGATTCTGGCTCTGGACCAGCTGGCCCTGGCCCAGATCCGAGCCTGTGTTGCTGCTGCTGTGGACACTGGTGGTGAGGATGGCTACCTCCGCGGCGTGGATGATCGTGTGGATGTCATTGTTGGACTTGGACTTCTGCTTGCTCCGGCGGTAGGAGGTCAGGCTGGTGGTCATCCGGCCGAGGAGGCCCTTCTTCACGTTGATGGTCGAGAAGTAGCTGGCGGTGGAAGCGGATGGGATATGGATTGGATGCATTTTCAATCGATTCGGAGTGCAGGTTGCTCGGGGAGTGTGTGGTTCGAGTGTATTTTTCAGAGGATTTTTATTTCATTTTTTTTTAAAAGATTTTTTTTATTTTTATTTCAAGTGCTCAGTGCTTGTGTTGGCTTCTTTATTTTTTATTTTTATTTATTTATTAGCTTACCAGTCACTTCTCGTTTCTGACTTTTGTTTAGTTTTTAAATTAAGGCTTTAAAGTGTTATTTCATTTGAATTTCCATTCAAGTTCGGCCAAAAATTCAGTTAGATTTTCACTTTCGTTTGGACCCTGGGGCTGGGGGCTGGGACTTGCGACTTGTTCCGGTTTTCTTGTATCTGTATCTTTGATTTTCCTTGTACCGTTATGCACGCACAACAAAAACACACCACACACCACACCACACTGTACCACAACAAAAAAACAGTTTAAATTATGGAAACTGGTTTAGGAAAAATCACTTAACTATTGACAGCGTCTGGAGCTGTTCCGTCCACTGATTTGCATATCGAGTTTGCCTTTATGGCTACAGTTTATAGTTTATAGCTTATAGCTTATAGTTTCTGGTTAATGGTTGATTTTTCACTTTATCTCGGACCAGCTCGGGCCTCTGCAGAAACCGAAAGTCGCCAGTAGTCTATCATCCCACTTGTGGGCCTCTGGTCTGGGCTGGGAGCTGCCTCTGTCCGCCTGGCCAAGTGGCTGGGCCGCGATTAACGCCAGCAGATATCCGAGATGCGCCATCTGCCCGACAAGCTTCTAGCAGAGCCCTCTCTCCTCCCTCAGTACCTCCCTCTATGCTATATAGCTATCTAAATTTATTTTATTTCTTTTTCGGGTGAAATTAACGCTTAAGAGCGAAACAAAAACTCTCTATGAGTTCCACGATCTGCACTTGCCTGCTTCTGCTTCTGTTTTTGTTTTTTGTTTCGTTTTAGCGGCTTTCCACAGTGCCACAGTGGGGCAACAGTAGTGGGTTGCTTTTCAAAGGGAGGAGATGTTTTCAAATATTTATTGATTTCTAATGCGATTCTTTTCTAAGATATTCTAAACTAAACTAAGCCAATTCATTTCTGAATCTGTAGTCTTTAAGGCTTAGTTTTAAAAAGACTATTTTTTGAGTTTAAAAATTGCATTTTTTCAAAACTATTATTTTTCTATCGAAACTTAAATAAATGGCTTCCTAAACATGTCTTCTATTTGGAGTTGCTTTCAAAACTTGTGGCTAAAAACTTGAAATACTATTTTTTGAGTTTCTAAATCTCAAGTTTTCCAATACTTTTTTAAACTAATATTTTCCAAACTAAACTAAAGCAATTGTTTCCTAAAAAATGATACTATGTTTGTTTTATTTATTTGTTTTTTTTGTAAATAAGAGTGTTCTATTCGTAATTTCTTTCAAAATAAATGCCTAAAATCCTCAAAAACTATTTCTTGAGTTTCAAAATCTCAAATTTTCAAAAACTAATGTTTTTCAAACTAAACTTAACAAAAATAGTCGCTTAAAAAAGGTTATTTTTCCAATAACTTGAAAATTTCATGGCTTAAACTTTAAATACTACTTTTGGATTTAAAAAAAACTATTTTTGAAAAAACGTCTGATTTTCAAATCAAACTAAACAAACTATCCCCTCAAAAATAATGCCTCTATTCCAACAATTGAAGGATTTTGAAACTTGTATGTCTAAAAACTCCAAAAACTATTTGTGGAATTTGAAAATCGGATATTTTGAAAACCTTAACCCTTGTGCCACTGTGCTTTCGCCCCCCTGTGATTCAAAATAAGATTCACGGAGGCGTCGGAGGCAATAATGAAACTGCTTAAGATGATGATGATGATGATGGTATACTGTGGCTCTGCTGTAGCCAGTGGTGTAGTATCTGTATCTTGTGCACTTAGTCAACTGGCTTACGACTTCATGGATATTGCCCACAGACTGGCGGCCAGAGAGCAGGGAAGTGCCAGAGGACTGGGGGAGATGGACTGGGGGAGACTGACTTTCCAGCGGCTTTCTTCGTCCGACTTCGGACTACTTGTTACATTTTCCAGCTTTTCTCGCTTAGAAATGAATTGTAAACCAATTAAAGCTGATTTTTCATCTCCCCCCGATGCTGTTTGTATTTTTTATTTAGTTTTGTGCTTTTTGTGGGTTTTGTTTTACTTTTCTGATGGCTGAGCTTCTTCAGTAGGTGAAATAGGAGTAGTATTCCCAATTTGTGTCTCTCCTTCACTCGCACTTGATTTTTGCAATTTAATAATTATTTTTTAATTCATTTAATGTGTCTGTCTAAACAATAGAAAATAGAAAAACGCCACTGTTTGTGCCACTGGCAGTGCCTAGTGGGGCATCGTTGGGAAGGAGAAAGACCGAGTGGAGCTGGGGCCTCGTTAGAAATGCCAGTTGACAGTTATAGACTCGTTTGTTTAATTGAACATTTGCGTGTTCGAATCCAGTGGCTGGCTATTGAGAGAATGCAGAATGAAAGCCAAACCAAAGACCCAAATGGACCCACGGGAGTCATCGCCAGATCCAAAGCTATTAAGATGCTAAGATGCCTGGGCTCTGGCTCTGGCACTGGCACTGGGTACTTGAGTCACAGCAAGTGGGCAGCAAGTGCCGCTGGTTCTCTATTTGGATTCTTGGTTAAGAAGATTGTCTTCTAAGAGGGTTCTCTTCTATAATTATCTGATAAATGGTATTGTGGCTACTACTCTTACTTTATGGCTTCTTAAAGCAAGATCTTGGTTTATAATCTTTCTTTTTGGAACTAGCTTGGGAACTAATAGTCCCTCAATACTATATCTTCCTATTCTCCTAGAAACCCTACTATACCCTACCTACCTAGTGGCCTAATTGGTTCCTTCTTCTTTCATGAATTAATAATATTTGTTATAGTTTAGGAATGATTTCCTTTAAGTTTTTATACATTTTTGTTGCTTATCCTTCAGATACTTGGTTTGAAGATATCCCTTAAAGATCTCATGTCTTCAAGGTCTTAAGATCTGTATCTTAGTTCCTTGATCCTTGTTTTGGAAGTGATTTGATTTATTTTTTAGAGTTATATCCATTATTCCTTGTTTTTAATGTATTTGCATTTAAGGTTTAGATTTCCAATCACAAGCACTGATGATTCCTTCACAACTTCCTTGTCACACTTTGAACTTTGAACACAACACACCTCGAGCACACACACACTGGCAAAAAAAAAAAGAAACTAAGAAGGCTCCAACGCTCAGGCCCGGCTAATTCGATTCCTTGGCCTCCTCCTGGCTTGGCCAATCGATTAGTGGCAACTGAATGTTGGCCAAAACCACCGGGGCTGTGGCTACCTTTTCATGGTTGCGGTTACTGGATGAGCCGCTGCTGCTGCGGCGGCGGCTGCTGCTGCTGCTGCTGCTGCGGATGTTGCTGCCGTTGGCTTAGGCATTTAAGCCGATTGTTGTTGTTGCTGCTATTACTACTATTGTTGTTGTTGCTGCTGTACGGATGGGCTACTGTTCGGAGGAGCCAACTACTGCAGTTCTTTGGTTAACTGAAACTGTTAATTAATTCGCGTTCCGATTCGTTAACTGCATTCGAAACACTTTGAAGCGCGAAATTTTGCTGGCCGCCACGAGGGGCGCAAAAAGAGGGCGGGGCCGCGGCCGCAGCCAGGCCTCAAGCACCGATGCTTGGGTGTTTAAATAAATTGCAATGGTAACCGCATTGAAATCAAAAATTCAAATCCACATTCTACGGCCGCATCTTGCCCGTAACGGTGGTGTGTTGGCCCAAAACGGTAATCTCGGCAATAAATATACCAGAATATATTATATATATATATATTGTATATCTGGGGAGCGTGGAATGGCCAGATATATAACTATATATGTAGTGAGGTGAGCCCGCGAACGAAAAAGCACCGTTCGCCTCGACCGGCCAAACGCGAATAGCCGAGCCAGCCGCCACTGAAGAGTGGCCAAGAGTAGATGGCTGGCTGACTTCCTCCTCCTCCTCCTCCTCCTATGCTTCGGCTGCTTCTTGGTCGTCTCAGCTGGCCACCGGGCACAGGCAAGGGGGCGTGGCCAGGGGGGGGGCGGCGAGCAAACCAGCTCGGTGCCACAAGCAGCAACAAAAACAACAAGAGATGGAGGAAAAACGCTCGCCATCGAGCTGTCGCCTCGTACGCAATATTATCAAATGGTCACCAGCGAGGGTGGCTTCACAAGTTTATTTTGAGGAAGTGGGAGATGATTGGACTTTCCTTCCCGCTTTGGTCAGACAGTCTTTAAAAACTTTTTAGTATATTTTAATCTAAATGCTAAGCGTTGGAATCATTAATTTTTAAATCATTAATTTTCTTATATTTGGCTTTAAGAATAGCAACCAAAAGTTCAAGAGCCACCCTCGCTTTCTCAAGACAAGAAGCACACCATCTGCCTTCATTGTGGTGTCTTTGTACGCAAAATTATCAAACGGTTTGTGACGAGGGAGGCTAGAGAACTTCTGGTTCAATAATAGTTAATGTTGGGATAAAAGTCACAAAATTAATTTCAATAATTTCGAATAATAATAGCAACCAGATCTACAGTTCTTGAAGCTCTCCAACATCCTAACTCTTTCATCCAACCAACTATTAATTAACAATCTACCCTCGCACCTCTTGTGGTTTCTGTGTCAGTTGTCATGCCAATTGATCGGCCTCGGCGCTTGATAAATATGAATTTCAACTCCGGCGAGCCGAGGGGATCCTCCACAGAAAGGGGATCACAATGAGGGGATAGATAGGCGGAGAGGCGGTAGAAGATCAATTCTGCTTTTGATTCCTTGGCCGGCTGTCTGAAGGTGCTCCACTTTGGAAAACTCGTTGCAACGGTGCTTTCCGAGGCTGGCTTTCCGAGTTTTCCAGTTTGACTCCAATTGAAAATAGCACACGCCAGAGAACATCGGAGCACGATAGACCCAAACTAGGATGAAGTGGGACTCCGACTAAAACAGAGACCAAGACTGGGACTAAGACTGGGTACTGGGTAATGGGGAATTGTGGAGTGGATCCCGCTTGGCTTGGCCACAATTAAATGAATCAGCTTTGGACGAGCTGGTTGGAATTTTGAATTTAGGTGAAAAACCAGTGGCCCAGTTGGAGCTTCTGCTTTGGCGCTTCGACGACTCTGCTCGAGAGTCCATTCTTTCTACTTAGTTGGATGAGCTAATAAGTTTTAGTTAGTGCATTTAATTGACTGAAGACTAAGCACTGGAGCTGCCTGCTTAGAGCTCTGATTGATTCGGTTTTATGATAATCAGTTCGCTACGGAGTCTTGAGGCGCTCCGAGCCCCGTAACTTAACAAATTCCCATTAATTCCAGGCTCTAAATGTTAAATGCTAAAAAGGTATTCTTTAACGATTCTTAACAGTTGGAATTAGTGGGAAAATCTTCCACTAATGTGTTTTCCACAGCATTCACTTATTGGCAACAAATTGCTTCGCTTAAATCGATAGAAACTCCACTGAATGAAAACTGAGTCAGAAACGAAGGAAATAATAAATAAAACAACGTCGGCAATCGATCTTTCCGACCGATTTCCCCTTCGCCAATCTCAGTTTTCCATTATCCGATATACTGTGTGTGTTTCTATAATCAGTCCCCGAGAACGACTCTTAACAGCTTTCACTTTGCATTTCGGAATAGTTTTGGGGAAAAGTTTTAGCAAACCTACTTCAACATTAAAAACTATTTTTCTTTTAAATTTAAAATTAAGCCAGCCATCAAGTAAAGGCTTTGTCCAGTCCCACAATCTGCAACAAATCTCTTATGTATTCTGAAACGCATGGAAGCTTTGGCGGGAAATCACACAGACTCTCTTCAGGTGAGAAATCATATCTTGTAGAAGAATCTATCTCCTTAAACTTACTCACAGCTACTCACCAAATATCCACGGATGCTGCCACCAACAGCTGGACACAATCCAGACAGCCTCTGGCGGCGGCGTAGTGCAGGGCCAGAGCTCCTCCGTTGGGTCTTTCGCTGCCGGAAACGCTCCCCGGATGGTGCATCTGGCCCATGGAGGAGCCCATCTGACCGATTGGGCCCAGGGCGGTGAGGTGGTTGCCCAGGCCCATCTGGCCCAGGGCGCCCATGCCGCCCAAGTACGAGTCCAGTTGGTGGGCGTGCATTCTGCTCAGGTTGTTGTTGCTGTGACTGATCAGCTTGTTGTTGTTGTTGTGGATGTTGATGTGGTTGTTGTGCAGTTTGTTGTTGTGATTCAGGTGAACATTCGAGTTGAGAGCATAATCGTTTATGGTTCTAAAAAAAGAGTATTAATATTTATTATTATTTTACTTTTTTTTTTTAATCAAGTTTTTAATTATTTATTGAATGGCCTTGGGATGCCTTGGGGAAAGTCTGTGCATCTTTCTGCACCTCTGCAAAAAAAAAACATTGCCTACTTCTGGGCTGGGCTGGAAATAGAAATGACAGCCATCTTTGCTGCAGTCCAAACGAAAGACTTGAGACACAAACTTGAAATCAAGAGACACGAACTTCAAGTAAAACTTAAAAAACGAAAGACTTAGGACACGAACTTGAACAAAGAACAAAATAATCTGGACACTAACTTGACGAAATACTTCTCGAAATCAGAAGACTAAGGACACAAACTTCACGAAAAAAAAAAAATAAAACAAAAGTCTTAAGACATAAATTTGAACAAAAACAAAAGACTCAGGACCTAAACTTAAAATCATAAGACTAAAATCTAAAAGAATTCCAAAACGAAGGACTTAAGACACAAATGATAGAAAAGCTTCTAAACAACAACATTAAGGACACAAAATTGAAAAAAACACCTAAAACCTAGGGCTTAGGATACAAACTTTCCATCAAAAGACTTAAGACACAAACTTGAATAAAGAACAAAAGAATCAGGACACAAACTTGACGAACTACTTCAAATTAAAAGGCTAAAAATACGAACTTACAGAAAATCTTTAAATCAAAAGACTTAGGACACAAACTGGAATTAAGAACTTTAAATCTTGAACACAGTCTTGAAGAAAATCGAAAGACTAAGGACACAAAATTGAAATCATAAGTCTAAGGACACAATCTAAAAGAATAGTTACGAAACAAGACAACTAAAAGAAAAGCTTCACAAAAAAGAATACAACAAAAACATTTAAAACAAACGACTTAGGATACAAACTTGAAGTCACAAAACTAAAAACACAAAACTGGGAGAATAATATCGAAGCTTTGAAGGCACTTGAAAGAAGGTCTTAAAACACACCTCAAAGGAAAGCTTCAAAACAAAAGATTTAGAACACAAAATTAAAAAAAAAAGAAAAACGCCCCAAATCAAAGGATTTAGGATACAAACTTGTCGAGACGAAAAACTTAAGACATAAACTTGAAAAGAGACAGAAAAACGTTTAAAATCGATTTAAAATGACGAATAAAAACAACAAGGGGCAGTGTTTCCCAACCGTTGAGTAATTGATTAAAAACGAAAACGTTTTCCCCAAAAAGCGGCGCTTAAAAATGAATTTTTAGACCCAACTTTGACAAGAGAATCACAGCGGGTGATTAATCAATTAGCCGAGGGAAGTACTTGCTATTAGTTATGATTGCATCTGCCGCAGCCTCTGCTGGCTGGCTGCCCTTTTCCGAATCAGTAAACCAGGTCAAGTCTACCCCCGGTGCTGCTGACTCACTCCGCGATTTCCGCGCCCACAACGACAATGAAAATGATTAAAAAAATAAAAAACAAAAACATGGCAACAAATTAATTGAAAGCCACAAGGCAACACCACGTCGGCAACATTAAGATGCGAAAAATACCCGGCACTTGTGGCGCGTTTGTTTGTTTTGTTTTTTTTTTCCCACTTTCGGAGGCAGCCGAAAGACGACACTTTCTTCCAGTTTATTGCATCAAAACGGTGGCGGCTAAATGGAAACGGGCCGGTAGCAGGTGTCAACAATTCAGGGCAGGGTGGCAGGTGCCACAAAAACAAAACGAATTAACAAAAAGAAAAGGAAGTAAATAAACCACCCAGCATACCCAAAAAAAAAAAAAACTATAAACACGAGTGCGATGTGAGAAAAAAAAAAAGTGAAATAAACGATTTGGCAAGAGCATTGGGGGCCAGTTGGTCACCAAAAGCGGCCAACGGGGTTGGGACAACAATGGCTTTTCCAGGGTTATCGCTTCTTTGGACTCTAATCTTCGGCTTGGTGATATAATAGGCTGGAAACTAATCCCGGCAGCTGAAGACGGGAAGACTGAGAGCTCTTCTCTATCAATTAGCAATTAGTGTTCGAATTAGTCGCGACTGAGTGGAGGAAACTTTCCAAGAGCGGAAGAACACTCAAAGAAACGGGGAAAGGAAGTAAATAATAATTCAAGAAATTTATGTTCTCCATTTGTGGCTTTTTTTTATGCTGACATTGTGGGAAAGCGGTGGCTTGAATGGATTTCGGCAGCAAGCGAGAGAACCAATAAAATGTTGCTTTCTTAATTGGGAAAGGGAAGATCATCCCAGGTATTATGTTCCTTGTGGGATTGAGGCACTATACTCTTCACATGCACTGAAAAAAAACACTATCTTGTTTACTTCTCCACTAATCGATTCTCCAACGCTCTTCTATTTTTAAAAACCATTTAGTTCGTTCCAGTTTCTCTCCGTTTGGCGATTTCTTTTACCTCAATTTGATGGCGATGTGGCGGCACTTGTCGCATGGCACTTCCCCGGACTTTGGCGCCTCCTTGTCCGGCTCCTTCTCCGCCAGAGTGGCTATGGTGGCGTAGGTGGCCTCCTCTTGCCGGCTCTCCGTCGCCCCCTTCGCTCTGGGCTCTGCCTCAGCCTCCTCCGTCTCGCTGGCAAAGTCCACCACTAACTCCTCGACGGAGTCCTGCCGGCCCAGCTGCCGCCGGCTGAAGTAGCCCACATGCTGCTCCACCCCGGCGCTGGCGTCCTTCAGGATGCGCTCGTAGGCGGCGCTCTCGTTCTCGCTGAGGGCGAACCGCTGCTCGAACACCCGCACCGGCAGGGCGCTCTTCCGCAGGACCTCCATCCTCTTGTGCCGCAGCTCGATGGAGAATATCAGACGCACTCGGACGAGGCGTCGCAGTCCCTGCTGTGTGGACCTCGCCCGCTGCAGTCGCCTGCGCTGCTGCCGGAGCTCTAGCTTCTCCAATCCCTTGAGGGACTTGGGATCGACGACTCCCGCGTGGTTGTAGTCCGCCACGGAGGTGAGATCCAGGGCAGACCGGGTGCGTCGCCACGGCACCAGGTCGAAGTGTGAGCCGGCCCAGGGATGGAAGTTCACCTGGCTGACGTTGTTGCTCCGATCCTGCTTGAGAATCCAATCCGAGGAGGTGGTGGTGGAGGAGGAGGAGGGAGCCGGCTGGGGCTTCTGTTTGGTCTGATGAACCTTGACAAAGTCGTTGCGGGCACTCGCCTCGGGCTTGTGTCGTTTGTAGCGCGGCACCAAGGTGGCCTCCAGCATCCGGGCATCCAGGCCGTAGTCCCGACGCAGCTGCTCCAGCTCCCTAGAGCTGGCCGTAAACTGAGCTCCGTTCCACACGATCACCGGCGCACAACTGCCCATGGCCCTCCCGAGCGGCACTCTAAATGGTTAAGTTCTAGGTTCTGAGCTCCAATTTGTTCTCTTCTAGCTCTTTTTTTTTTTTTGTTTCCCCAATTTTCTAATTTCGTTTTCCGGTTTCCGTTTCGTTTTGTTTTTAAATTAAAAAAAAAAATCTATGTATGGTGAGTACCGAGTTCGAACTTTGTCGCGTTTCTGCGTCCGCTTTCCGTGACGACGGCGACGCAAATGGCCAAAAAATCCAAAAAGCCCAACTCCGGATTCCGAGTCCGAATCCGATTCCGAGACTACGATTCCTATGCAAAAATTGTTGCGCCAACTGCGCTGCCAGCGCCAGACATGATTAAGAGTTTTTTGTTATTGTTATTATGGGCTATTTTGTTGGGGTTGCCATTGATGCACTGAGAGAAACCAAGGCACAAAAGCATATATTTTATAATAGAAATAAATCTTAAAAGGATTTAGGTCTGAGAGACCTCAGGAAGAGCTATTATATATTACTTTTTACATCTATATATTTTTTTTTTTGTAATTTTTCTCTCAGTGTCTTGTTGGCGCAACATTGAAGAGTCGCTGGCTGGGCTGCCGCCTCAGCCTGATTGTATTATTTATTTATTTTTCACGCTCACTGCCATGTCAACTCCGACTGCTCTGCCGGGGCTCTGGGGCAACCCTCTGCCACCACCGACATGATGTCTCACATGACTGCGCAGGCGTCAACGCGCCAAAAAAACAAAAAAAAAATTAAATACAAAATACAATATAATATTAGTTGCTTTGATTCTTGTGCTGGGGGCATCCATAGAGCAGCTCCATTCTCGGCTAATTGGCAGCCAACAGGCCATTGGCATTGTGCCGGATAACTTGGCCAGCAATGCAACAAAAACCTGGCCACAAATCATGCAGTGACGATCGCCTCATTCGATCAATAAACCAGTTACATCACTGCTTCTAGCTTCTGGCTTCTGGAAGCAATTCTTTGCGACTTCCTCCGCAAATATGCAATTAGTTGCAAAATATCCGACTGGCATGTCGAACATCAATTATGGTTTTCAGAAAATATTTAAAAATCTCCAGCTTAGAACTCAACTCAGGCATGGCGAAGCTAAACGATTCGAGGGCTGGGCGGGCGACCACTTAATGGGTTCCAGCTTCTTGACTCGCAATTGGGCAACCCTTGGATCTCCCCTCGGGCCTGTTCCAGAGCTCCACCTGACTTCCGAGTCAGAGAGTGGCGGTGTGCTCAAGTGGCGTGAAGAGTTGCCATGATTTCTGGTTCAATGGCGCCTGCGAGTGTCATTCTGCGAATGATATTACGTGACTTTCCGCCCAGCACATCCGCCCGCCTCCGGCGTATGTGGCATGCTTTTCTCTCCGTGTAGTGGTTAGATAGCAGAGTTCAAGTCCTCAACCTTCGCTTTCGGTTTGCATAATCGCTCTCGCCCTTTCGGCAATGTGACCCCAAAAAGGCCAATGAAAATGAAATGAAAATGCCAGGGAGATGGGAGATGGGAGCCATTAACCGAGCCAGAGCTGGCTTAGAAAGGCTGCTGTCGGTCTGGGCCATAAAGCTCGGATCGGGCCACAATGCCAATATAACAGAGCACATTGTGAGGCAGGTGAGGTGTTGTTTTGACTGCCCCACCAATCCATCCATCTGCTCATCCGCATTTCACGCAGCTCCCATTCAAATTCAAATCCGAAAACCGAGAGGCGACATCTTGGCTGAATCCGAAGGTTGACAAAGTAGACTCGGCCTGCAGAAATCGCATTCAGCGGCGATAATGGCGACGACATACATTCAATGGCAATATTATACATTTATTATAGGCACATTATGATGGACTTGCTCTGGCCAGGCCACAGGCCATGTGATGCAAGTGTTTGTGTCTTAGCCAAGTGGATTAGCCAATTGGCTAATACGCTGGCTGGCTGACTGGCTGGCTGGACCGTTGGCCAGTAGCCACATAAACAAAATTAATCAACATTGTTTTGGCCAAGAGCCTTTTCATATTCAAATCTTGCTTCCTGGTGACAGAAACTAGAGCTCTTCGATGCAGAATGCTCCACTGACTTTGAAGGGTAAACCCATAAAAAAATAACAAAAACAGAAACGGAAAATGATTTCTTTTGGAAAAACAGTTGGTTCGCTTGGCGGGTAACTGTGCCTGTGCCTGTGCCCGTGCCCGGCCTGCCAACTGGGATGGGAAATGATCGTAAAAGCCACCAACAACACACCCCAAACACCAGCCATAAGCACATTAATAATGGTAGCCGGGCAGGGCCATAAAAAGCGAAAGAAGAAAATAAAACGTTGTTACTGCTATTCGGGCTTTGATCCATTTAATTATGAATATTTTTTTTTTTTTGGTAATTGTGCAATGTGGCGAGGTGGAGGGAAATCTCTTTCTTTCAACACAAAATTGTTTTAAATTTGTTCAGATATTTGTTTGGAAATTATACGAAATCGGGTCACTCTCCAGAGCACTCTCTAGCTGTGATTATAATACTATATAGTAGGCTATATAGTAGACTATATAGTAGACTATATAGTAGACTATATAGTATATATCATTTAACCATCACATCATACATCATCAACCCAAAACAAATCATTGAACTTTGGCAACTTCTACTCCGATACTCTTACTTTCCAGTCTTTTGTTTCAAGATTTCTTCTGTTTTTGCTTTTTTTTTTGCTTATCAAAAGCAGAACACACCGCTAGCATTCGATCTAACTGTAAACTGAGAGATGATTGGCTTCGTTTTCATTCCATCCATCGGATGGAAGTATCTCGCATCTGACAAATGCCTCATCCGTCAGATGCCGGAGCGCTAGCTGACCAACAATTCAAATTCAAATTTTTCGAACGGCCGAGAATCGAAACGCGGCAAGTTTTCACTTTCGTGTGTATGTGATTTTTTTTTTTATTATTTTTTTAGTTTTTTGTTTGTATTTTTTTGGCAAAGAAACAAAAAATGAAGAGAAAAGAGTAGAAAGCAAAAGTCAATGTGCTTTGAACCGCTGACCTCCAAGAACTACTAGGCATCTGCCCAGGAAATGCATTAAAATTTCGAAAGGGCAGCCAAAAATGTTTGCAGTGCATGGGTGGCATCATCTCTGCCCCCCCCTGGCAGTGTCATTCATATGCAAAGTCTCGCCATTTCAATCACTCATTCATGCGACTCGAAGACGCGCCCCGCGTCTGTGAAAGTAAGCCATGACGGAGTCCGAGAAGAGCCACTGCAAACATTTGTCCAAAGCCTCCAACAGATGGGAGGCAAACAAAGAGAGACATCAGCCAGTGCATCTGCAGCTGTCTGCCTCCAAGGCCCCACCTGCTCCTCCGAGGGGAGATCAGTGAATGCCCTGCCTCGCGTCTGCCAGGCGGTGGGAGGTGGGTGGTGGAGTGGGGATTGCAAATGAGTCAACAAAAAGCAGGCAGAGTGGTCACTCCAAACACCCTTCACCACTCGTCCAAAAGGGAAACAAAGTGGAAAATATTTGCTTTTTTTAGCAAAGTTTTTGAAGATTTTAAGCAGCAGGGACTGGCCTTTTAAACTCATAGCTTAGAGTGAAGAGTTCTAATGGAAGACCCATACCTGAGCCACCCTTTTCACGCACTCTGACAAGACATTACTCTTCAGCCTAGACATCAATGAACCTGGCGATTTATGGCCCGGCTTTCTGCCACTCTGCTAATGACCAAATCCGAACAACTGGCCGCCAAATCGAACGAAACACTTGGACAAACGGCCAATTACGGCGCTGGGTGGCGAAGAGATGGGGATTGGAGGAGGACTGGGAGCGAGTGGGAAACCCGTCCGTCCGATGAAAGAAAACATTGGCGCTGGCAAAGCAAGCATAGGAAAAAAAATGTATGTAAACGGTTGCCTTAATAATCGACATTGGTGGAAAGTTGCAACTTGCAACTGCAACTGCAGCCGGTTATTGACCGACGCCACCGCCGCTGAGAGATTCGCTAACATAAACGGGCCATGTGTGTGGGGAGCTGGAGCGCCCGGCAGTCTGGGCCGGGCCAACGAAAGCAAAAGGATGATGACTGCCCCTGCCCCTGCCCCTGCCTTAAGCTAAAATATATAGAAGAAAAAAAAAAACGATAATAAGATAAAGAGGCAGCGTGGAGGGAGGAGGCTGAAACCAGTCCTCGCCGATAAACGAAATTTCACTTTTACTTGCCAGAGTCTTGTGCTTTATTTTGGCTTTTATTTATTTTTAGATGGGGCGCATTTTGAAATCAGAAAAAGCGTGCCTAATTAACGCAGGCAATCACAAGTTGCACAAAATAAATAATAAGTCGGCGACGGCCTATTCAGGTGTTGCGAGTGATCTCTTTCTTTGGCGGCCGACCGATCGCCCCGATCGGTTGCCACATCTCTCGAAAATAATTGCTCCGTAGGCGTCTGCAACCGAAACTGGAGTTGAACGAACGGGGCTCCCAAATGGCGGGCTACTCCAACAATTCGTTAGACCCCAGAAAGCACGGCCGACTTCCTCCAGGAGATGATCCCAATCCGACAGGCTTCGCACCGAATTGGTCACAGAATTAGCAGACTAATTGAAAACGAATCAACCGAAAATGTGCCACCTGCGATCGAAAATAATGGAAGTCACAGAACTCTCCTCGCTTCTCTACTGAGTATCTCAGCCATTTCACTTCCGATTTAGAGTGGCAATAGCTTCTTAAATTATTAAATTATATTATTTTATCATTTTTTGGAGGTAAAAATAAATGGGAAAATGGACAAAAGCACAGATGGACAAAAGCACAGACCAGAGCGAACTACATATGTCCATAGAATACATCAAAATATTCTTGGTTCAGTTCCCCCGATCGATTTTTTGGATGTTATTCAGGGAGTAATCCTTGAAAAGGCATGCTTTTCATATACGGGCATAAGCAGAGGTAGTATCTTTGACATTTCTTATCCAATTATTCACTTAAATACCTCGTAGCTCAATTCTCTATCAATCAAACTATGTTAGATTTAGGGTACATCATTTTGGCTTACAATTTGGAATATGAAATTATGAAATGTTAGGTGTAAGAGCACAAGGCAATGTATTCTACAATATATATATTATATATTCTATAATATATTTTCCAAAAAAGAGATATACTTTTGGAAAAAGCATGCTTTTCATATGTGGGCATAAGCAGAGGTAATATCTTTGACATTTCTTATCCAATTATTGATTTAAATACCTCGTTGCTCAACTAATCTATCAATCTCTATTGATAGATATATTGATAGATTAATAGAGAATCCCTTTTTCTGGAGATACCTCTTTGAAAAAAGCATGCTTTTTTGTAATATGCCCCAGAACGAAGCCAATTCTCTGCCAATTTTAAACAGATTTTTAAAACATTAAAAGATTCGTAGTTGGATTTCCCATTAATCTGCCTTTAAATCTAAACTACTGCTTTTCGATCTATTTTATAATCAATTTTTCCGGGGCTTTCTTTTTTTATTTGGGAAAAAGCTTGCTTTTTTCATATATGATCTACACTTAAGCTCATATCTTTGCCAATTAATACCAGATTTCTGGATCTACACCTTTGCCTAATTGAAAAAAGCATGCTTTTTAATATGTACCACAGCGAAAACCAATTCACACCCAAATTCTGATCCGAACAAAATATTCCTATATCTAAAAGCCTTTCTAGCCTTACACTAATCCTAATTCAATTCATCATTGATCTAAATTAAAATTAAAAATACAATTTTCGACACATTTTTGGTCAATTTATCCAAAAAAGCATGCTTTTTCTCATTTGGAAGTCCATATCTTTGTAAATTCCCATCCGATTCTTGATCGGAATAACTCAAAAGATTCGTAGTTCAATTATCTAACAATCTGAATCAAAATTCAACAAAACATTTTTCAACATATATTTTTTTACATTTTTCTGGAGATACCCTTTGGAAAAAGCATGCTTTCTCGTATATGGCCCCGAACAAAATCCACGTCTGTGCCAATTTGGAACCGATTCTTGCTCTGAATACCTTAATTGTAGCTCAACATTATTTGAAATTGGAATAATAGAAACTAAGTTTAAGAGTCTATCAAGAAAATGGAATGGAAATAAATGGAAAACTTGTGGGATTATCATGCAACAATGAGCGATATCATGGAGAGGGGAAGCGGGCCGAGTGTGTGCGCAACTCCGAAACAAAATACAATTTATGCGGTTTTGTTATTACCCATTTTTTGATTCTACACCACGTCAAGCATGGGCCATTCATTTATCACATGGAAGAAGCGAGTGGCATGAGCCAGGCAGGCAGGGTGTTGCACATAAACGCATTCGGCTGACTTGCCACACACTCAGCCAGCCAGCCAGCCAGCACTCCAGGTTGTAATTATCGCAGCGAGTCGTAAATAATCAGAGCCAGCGACCAAAGGGTTGTATAACATAGCCCCTAAGAGCTTAGATACTTGGATACATTTGGTGGTGGCATGGCGGAGAAAGCCAAATCCGATTATTTGGCCCGGAGCATGGAAGATTTTTATAGCTAGTTGTGGGGTTCTGGTTGCCAAAATTAGCAATCAAGAGGCTCAGCTTCTATTAATAACTTTTTTTAAATAGATTTCTTAACTAAAAGCGAAGGCTTTGGCTTTATGGCTACCCATTCTAAAGCTTCGCATCGCAAATAACAATTCAATTAGAAAACATTTTCACACAAAACTTCACGTATGATGAGTATCTTTTACTTTCCCCTCTTCAAGCTGAGAAGAAACTTACCACCGCACCACATTTCCTCAAGACAGTCTTCTGGGGCAGAAACTGTGGATGAACTGGCTGGCTGATGGATGGGCTGATTGAAGAGCAACACAACAACACTCACAGGCCAATGATCAGTTCTTGATCGGGTTTTCCATGTTCTTCACAAATCACTCAAGAAATCAAGACTCAGACGACAAAAAAAATTGCAAAACTCAACCTAATCTTGGTGCATTTTCTTAAATTATTTCGTAAAAAATGAAACTAAAGAGTATCTCTTGGATAAATAATTCTTTTGTTTTGATTGGGCGAACGGCGTCGATTGGTTTTCGAGGAGCGCGGCACGTGCTAAGCGAACAATGGTCGCGGCTTGTTTGAGTCCGGATTTCAGACGCGGCGGTCCAAACAGATCGCCCAGCCGAAAGAGACGGGAATGCACTCGCCGACAGAGATGGGGCGAGTGAGAGTGAGTGGCGGAGAGATGGAGGAGACTGACTCGACCAGCGGTCGGCGAAGAAATGTTAAATCCAAACGCAAAAAGCAGCGGACCCCGAAAGCAGTCCCCAGCGAGAAAGCTCTCAGGTGAGCCAACTGGTGCTTCACGATGCTCTACGATGATAGATCGGAGAAGATGGATTACTTAGTCTATTTTATGAAAGGATTTAGATTTTAGTAAACTAATTCTTAAAAGAGCTTCCTTGGCACAACTCTGCCTTCTCTAGCGAGTGTCTTCTTACGAAAGAGTATCTGGAAAAGTGCCAGATACATCTTCAGTTTCCCAAGCACACCTGCCACCTGCCACCTGCCTTCGATGTAAACATAGGCTCGTGTGCTCATGAGCTCCGCTCTGCGTCTCTCGTTTAGTTGATTTTCGATGCGCTTTTTGCACACTGCTAGACCTTTCTTGCCCGCCTGGAATGTTTCCTCCGTAAGCCGGCTCTCGGCCGTAAGTTTATCCAATAGAATTTATGCTTTTTTATGGTCAGGCTTGGCCGGCCGACTGCTAACGGTTGTTGCTGGCCAGTGGCCACTTTAAGGTTTTCTGCATAATTATCCGTCCATCAGTACCTCTCCTCCGCTCATTCCGATGGGAAATCTGGCCGTCCAAGTGCCACCAGTCAGCGGCGACAATGCCATTTAATAGAATTATGAAAGCACTCGATTAATTAGCCAAACCGAGTTGAAAGTTCATTCGAGTGCAATCGATCCGATCGATCTTAAATCGCTTGCCTAATCGCCATCGCTGGTTTATGATGTGCTTACATCAATGGACTCCCCAAGGCAGGTGGCAGGCTAAACACCCATCAGCTCTAATTGATAATTGGCACTGTGATTGAGAAATTTCTGCGCAGCTTGATTGGGTTTGAAGCGCTTTCGATGGGTTAATGAATAATTGTTCATTTACAAACCAATACCCTTGGACAAAATGGTCTCTCATGGCTACAGGTACTTGGACAACAGTGGAGGCTATATCTTAGGCTAGCAAGTCTCAAACTCTAAAGAACTGAAAGAGAAACAAGTCGATTAGACAAGAACCAGCTGAATTACAAAGAAGGAGGAGTCGTCTCTACCTGCTTACCAAACCAAACACACACAAGGCATTGCATTATTTCTTATTGGGAGATTAAAACTTAGCGGGCACTGATTGCAATTCCTGTAATTAGAGGATTATTTGGCAATCACTCACCTAATGGCCGCCGACTGGTGGTGACCGGCCAGCATCCGAGCACTGCCTCCGAATCTGGGGTGCTGCAGCTGGGGGTGCTCAAAGTCCGGATCCGGCGGCAAGCCCCGGCTTATCTGGCTGATCCGGCTGAGGCGACTGGCGTGGGAGCCGCGCTCCGAGTTGCACTTGGAGCCGCACAGGGAGTTCTCGCAGAAGCGACAGCACTTGTTGTAGCTGAAGGTGGAGGTGCAGAGGGTGCAGAAGGAGTCCAGCTGCGACTCGGCCTGGTCCTCGTCCTCCTCGGCCAGGTCGTGGTGCTCGTGGTCGGTGGGGTCTGTGGCGCTGGACAGGCCCATGTCGATATCGTGGTGGCTGCGCAGCTTCAGTGTCTGCGTGTGGCTGCTCTGGTCCTCGTCGGAGCAAAAGTTGTACGCCTCGCTCTCCGTGTCCTCCTCCTCGCCGAGGCTGCTGCCTGCACTGCCCCCCTCCGGCCCGGCCTGGCCCGTCGGGATGCCGAAGCTGCTCAGGGGGCACGAGGGGTAGCGGGTGAGTGGAAAGGGCCGGACGTTGTACTTGCTGGCCATGGACAGGTTCTCGTTAAAGTAGATTACGTTGGGGGCGGGCGCGTGCTGGTGGGCGGGGCCTGCCCGCTCGCGCTCCCTGTCCCGCTCCTTGTCGCGCTCTCTTTCCATTTGGTGGTCCCGGCTAATGCTAAGATCGTGGTATTTTCGCAGGAAGGCCGCGTTGCAGTCCGCCGCCGTGTATTCGTGGAGTTTCTTCGGCTTCTGGACCGGCATCTGGGTGTGCTGAGTGTGGGGGACGCCATTATGGTTGTGGTGGTTGCCGCCATTCGAGTGATTATTGGCGTTTCCATTGCTATTGTTGCCGCCTGAGCGCAGCAGGTCAAAGAGGCGCTGCTTGAGGTCGCGCATGGCGACATGGGGGTCTGCAAGATAAGAAAATGGCGCGTTAACATTTGAACTTAAGCTTTCTTTCGCACTTCACTGTCAGGTTGCCAACTATTTTGAAAAAGAACGCCATTTTTTCAAGCGTCTTTTCTCATCGGTAGGTGGTGCTTTCAGCTATCGATATTTTTATATTAGTGCTGCCAACTGCATGGCGATATTTGGTATGTTTTATTATCGATTATATTAGAGATAGTAGTGA
The DNA here is from genome assembly GCA_035047585.1 of Drosophila monieri. Lineage (NCBI taxonomy): Eukaryota > Metazoa > Arthropoda > Insecta > Diptera > Drosophilidae > Drosophila > Drosophila monieri. The sequence goes on along the minus strand of JAWNPJ010000061.1, from coordinate 1,996,555 downwards.
CACTAATTTTAGTTGCTACCATCCCAATAAGTATTTAGTTCCATTTTATATCGATTGTTTGTTCTATCGATGGTTTTAGCTCAGTGTTGCCAATTGTATTAAGATTCCATCTCTAACTATATTTGGTATTTTCAAAATACTGTCAAACAGTCACACTGCACGTGCACTATTATTATTTAGCTACGGAATATATTGCCTGTGATCAGTTTTATCCTATTTACAAAAGGTAATCAATGAATTGGTGAACAGAACACAGAGAATAACTAACGATTCACTATTTTCAGTTACCGGAACCCAGTCTAAATCCACAATGAGCAGCCAGCGAGGCAATGTGTCCCGCACACGTGCACAGAAACACAAAAATCGTCATGTTTTCAAAAACGATTTGCACGACAAAACGCCCCAACAAATGCGCCTGAACGCCATGCACGTGTCCACCGTTTGCCAGCGGTGCAAGGAACAGATCGAGTGGAAGATCAAGTACAAGAAGTACAAGCCACTGACCCAGGCGAAGACCTGCGCCCACTGCAAGCAGCGGACAGTCAAGAAGGCCTACCATGTCATCTGCCGCGACTGTGCCGTGAAGGCCAAGGTCTGTGCCAAGTGCCTGAAGTCCGGCGACGAGGTGGCCATCGAGGCGCCGGAGCCGACGCCTCAGGAGGAGCAGCAGCTGCAGGTGGAAATGGACCGACTGATCAAGTCGTTCTCTGAGCGCAAGCGCCGCGCCTTCCTGCGCTACATGCAGAAGGGCAAGAAGCAGCCGGTGGAGGAGCCCGCGGACGACGAGCAGGAGGCCCAGGCGCAGGAGAAGGCCAAGCGAGTGGCGCACACGAGGGACGAGCTGCTGGACAAAATCAAACAGTTGAACTTGGCCGCCGAGGACGATGAGGGCGACGAGGACTTCGACGACTTCAGCGACGAGGACGAGGATGACTCGGAATTCGACTCGGAGGAGGATGAAGAGGAGGATAGCGAGGAAGAGCCTGTAAAAAGCAAACCGTCTAAAGCGAAATAAACTTTTTTTTTCTAAACCTAAAAACTGCTTAGCATTCCGTTTAAAATTAGAGGAACTCTTCTCTAATCTGTTTAAGATTAGAGGAATTAAAATGTATTTTGTTTATTTTTAAACTTAATGCTTTTTTTTAATTTCAAAATGAAAATCCAGAAAAATAGCTTTAAAATTGCGTTATGTTGCGAAAAGTTGCGGCCAACTATCGATAAAAGCCACAGTGTTATCGACTTGGCAACAGCTCCGCTCTAGGGAAAAATCAGCTTGTGCAAATCGGAACCAAGTTGGTTCTTTTGATTTTAAAAGCCAAACTAGTGTATAGGTCTCGCTTCCCCTTCCTTCCTTCCTAGGAAGACTTAAAAGTCATTCCTAGATCTAAATCATTCATTGCCAGTCCTATTAGCATTTGGAGCGTTTTGGTGAAAGTTGGAAACTCCAGCAGAAAGTTGTGTGTTTAGAAGACTTGTAGAATACGAAAAAAAAAGCAAAATCTGAATTAAAAACCAGACCAATGGCCGACAGCGGGAAGGAGCAGAACCAAAGGGGCAAGAGGCGCCGCCCCCGGAAGAAGAAATGGACTGCCGGCGCCGCCGCGTCTGCTGGTGCTGGCCCGTCCGCGTCCGCAGCCGCAGCCGCCCAAGAAGGCTTCCCGGGTAAGAGGAAGAAGAACAGGGACAAGAACAATGTCAGTGACATTGGCACGGTCGAGGAAGAGATAAGTCGCGTGGAGCAGAACATCCTGCGCGCGGTCGTGACGGATTTCATGCAAAGCACAGAGCAGAATGTCCAACTTCGAGGGCTATCTCGCCTCCAGCGCAGCCACGTGCACCGGGTAGCCCAGAGCATGGGCCTGAAGACTGCCAGCAAGGGTCCCGCAGACCAGAGGGTCCTCACCATCACCCGTCCGGCCGTCGTCGACCCGCAGCAGGGCGTCGTCCAGAAGCCGAAGCTCACGGTCTCTAGTGCCCTGCTCGAGATCCTCTCCAAGTCGAGTGGTGACATGGACATGAACCTGTTGCGCCGCTGCACCATGCAACGCCGCCCCAAATCCGACCGAGAACTGGAGCGGGAGTGCGAGCGCGATTATCTGCATCGCCCGAACAACAACGGGCTGGTGGGCGTGGCAATGGTGCCTCCGCCCTCGCAGTGCCGCAACAGGAATCTGGTGCAGGAGCGTACATCTCTGCCGATCTACCGCCACCGTTCCAAAATACTGAGCGTTCTGCAAAACGAGCAGGTGAGTCCCTCAGCCCAAATCTCCAGCCTGATGCGCCACTAATCCCCACTTTCTACCAGGTTCTGATCATCAAGGGAGCCACTGGCTCCGGAAAGTCCACCCAGTTGCCGCAGTACCTGCTCGAGTGGGCCACCAACGTCCGTCGGGCTGTCCGGGTTGTGGTTAGCCAGCCACGTCGGATTGCCGCCACCAGCGTGTCGGAGCGGATTGCGAAGGAGCGCGGCGAGACGCCGGGCAGTACCGTGGGCTACCAGATCCGCATGAACAGTGAGTCCATGATACCCTACTGCTTTCAGAGTGTTTTCCTAACCAGTCGCCGCCATCCACAGGTCGCTGCAGTGCCCAGACTGTGCTCACATTCACGACCAGCGGGTGCCTGTTGCGTGTGCTGGCCATGGACGGCGAGTCCTTCTTCACTTGCACCAGCCATCTGGTCATCGACGAGGTCCACGAGCGCGACCTGGACACCGACTTCCTGCTGCTGGCCACTAAGCTGGAGCTGAAGAAGAACCCCCATCTGCGCCTGATCCTCATGTCGGCCACCATGGATCTGGGTGCTCTGTCCACTTACTTTGGCGGCGCCACGGTGCTGGACGTGGAGGGACGCAGCTTCGACGTGAAGACCTTCCACCTGGAGAAGATACTCAGTATCACTGGGTACATGACGGCGATGATGGAGCCGCATCTGGGCGAACTGTTGGAAACGGAGGACCCGAACGAGCTGCTGGAGGCGTACAACGCCAGTCGCACTCTGGCAGACGGCGAGATCGACAACGACCTGATCGTGTCCCTGCTGGAGCTGCTTTTGCATCACGGCGAACCTGGTGCGGTGATCGTGTACCTTCCCGGGTACCATGACATGACTGTGCTGCAGGAGCGCATCGAGGAGTCACTGCCCAAGGAGAAGATTAAGATCCTGCTGCTCCACAGCCAGGTGGACAGCAACGAGCAGCGCAAGGCGTTCCGCATCTTCCCGAACATCCGCCTCAAGATCGTGCTGAGCACCAACATCGGCCAGACTTCGATCACCATTCCGGATCTCGTGTATGTCGTCGACACGGGACGCTCCAAGATGAAGACTTACGACCCGAATACCGACGCCTCCCAGCTGGCCACCGCCTGGATCTCGCAGGCCGACGCCAAGCAGAGGGCCGGACGAGCCGGCCGCCTTCAAAACGGCATCTGCTACCGCCTCTACTCCCAGGCGCGCCACGACAGCATGAGCCTCTACACCATTCCGGAGATGATGCGCCGCACCCTGGACGAGATCTGTCTGCTGGCCAAGCTGGCGGGCCCCGACCAGCCCATTGCCAAGTTCCTGTCGCAGGCTCTGGATCCTCCCCAGCCGGAGGCGGTCGTTCAGGCGTGTGCCCGCCTGGTGGTGATCGGGATTCTGCAGCCGAAAACCGAGAAGATCACCCCGCTGGGCAAGATCGTGGCGGAGCTGCCGGTGGGCGTACAGCTGGGCAAGAGCATAGTCCACTCGATCTACTACCGCTGTCTGGGCAGCATGACGATCATTGCCGCCTACCACTCGGTGCGCGACCCCTTCGTCCTGTCCGTGGATCGGACCAAGAAGTCGAACAAGCTGAACGCTCGCCACGCCTTCGCCGGGAATTGTACCAGCGACTCGATGTCGGCGGTTAGCCTGTACGAGGGGTTCGTCAAGTGCCACAAGCTGAAGTTGCCGATGTTCTGCGAAGAGAATCGCGTCTGCCGCTACGCCATGGAGATGTTCGTCTCGGCGGTGAACTGCCTGCGGGACGCGGTGCGTCGCATCTTCCACGGCAACCTGGCCAGCGAGCGCATGGTGTCCGAGTGCGACAACGATCCGCACATGATCCGCATGGCCCTCGCCGCCGGCCTCTATCCCAAGGTGGCGTTCATCGATCGCGGCAACAAGAACCATCTGGTCTCCGAGGGGGACACCTGCATGCAGATCTCGCGCAACTCTTGCCTGCTGTCCCGCAAGAAGCTCAAGAACCTGTCCAGCGACTGGGTGCTCTATGTGGAGAAGAGCCGCAACGCCGACCAGCGCTCCTCGCTGGAGAACAACACGATGGTGAGCGCCCTGATGCTGGCGATGGCCTGCGGCAAGGAGGGCGACCTGGAGGAGCGCGAGGAGGAGTGGGTGCTGTGCCTGGACTCGTGGGTGAGGATCATAGTGCCGTTGGAGTTTGGCCGGCAGCTGCTCAAGCTGCGCCGCGTCATCCAGTGGGAGGTGGAGGAGATTGTGTTGAAGCGCCGCCTTAATCTGGGCAACAGCTTGATGGGACCGAAGCTGGTCCACCGGATGCTGCAGGCGGACGCCTCGTCGATCTGTGTGGCCGAGGGCAGATCCCCGTCAGCCGAGCCGGACTGTGATAAGGATAACTAGATCATCAAAGACACCCTTAGCCATACACCTGCTACACTCAACACACACACACTTATAGTTTCAGGCCAAAATGGAGGCTAGCCAAGGATCTGTTTTTGGTCCAAAATTATAGCTAAAGCAGCTCCTTTTTTTCTTTTTTTTCTCCCGGAGCTCCCACAACAACTACTACAAATACAGTGCGTTTCATAACATACATACTAAGGCCAAATCGTACCTGACCAAGGCAGCTAAAATCACAAATCACAGACTAGTTTCCGATTCGAGTTAGTTACCAAATTGTTAAGGATTTGTTTCAGGACCTAACCCTACTATATCCTTTGATCCTTTGCCGATTTGTATTAATGGTAATTTAATGACGTGATCTAGATTTAAAATCGTACTTAACCAAACAATTTCAATATCGTAACACCAGAAATGTGATATGGAGATAGATTTATGTATATATTTTCGAATATGTTTTCGAATATATTTTCGACCTCGTTTTCGATCGACTCGACTGATCAGCGACTTATCCATTTACGTATTAAGGGCCACATATTATTACTCGATATGGAATTTATTCGTAAGCTACTTTAGAGCGCACTGTATGCTGATTTTAAATCTAAAACTTGTAACTTTGGCAATGCAGGGACACCAAATACAACACAAACTGAACAAAACCACATGGAGAGGGTATTCGGGGGGAGGGCTAATTGGTGGGTGAAAATATATGTGCCACAAGTGCCACATGAAGGCCTGGGATGGGAGTTGCCTCCAAAGTTGGGAGCTTCAGTCTCAGCTAATCACTGAGAGAAATAATAGGATTTGTTTGATAAAAGATTATTATTTTTTGGTAAGGAACTAGACTTTTTTTTAAATAATTTTTTTTTATTTTTAAACTTAATATTTAATAATTATTTTTTTTTTTAACTTTTAAGTTTCTTGTTTTGCTTGAAAATTGGTAGTTGCCGGTTGGGAGTTGCCCTTGCGGTGCATTGGGGCATGCAACCGTCGCCGTGGCAGCTGACGTTTATGCTCCACCTGCACCTGCACCTGCAGCTGCCCCGCCCCCCCACTCTCCGCCCAGCCCATTCAGGCGCAAACAAGAGCGGGCCAAAAAGCCAAGCTAATTGCAGAGAGACGACGCAGTCAATAAACCTCAAGTCGGGCTTGTCGCTGCTGCAACAACAGAGGGGCAACAATGGCAACAACAAGAAGCAGAGGCATGCAACAGCAACAACAAAAGGCAAGCCAACCAACAGCAAAGAAAGTGAAATTAAATTGTTATTATTTTTATTTTTTTTCGGTAAGACGAAAAGAGAGCATTACGAATCGCCATAGACCCATTGGGCCCTTGGGTGAAAATTTATAGATTTCTCTGCCGACATTGGAAGATCTAGGAGTCTCCCGAAGATCTCTTCTGCCCGCCAAATTGCTAAGCTCCAGCCATGCCGCAATAATTTGCAACTCATCAATGGGAATTGCGGGAAATCTGCGCTCTAACGGAGCTCAAAGATGCCACATCCCAGGGAGGAGTTGGCCCGCCAGGGTGCCCGGGAGGGGAGTACAAATCAATTTTTCATCCATTGTCCGATGGCAGGCATTGAACCCGCTGTGTGGCACAGTTGCATGGCTGGAGTGGCGATGCAGTTACTCGAAATTAAATAAAGTCAACGCTAATGGAGCGACAATAAACTTGGCCAACAAGTGGCATTCGATTGGAGTCCACAAGCTGGTGGAAGCCGGTTGAATGCACTCCCATTCAAACGGACCAGCTCGGCAGGTGTCTCTTCGAAGCAGGAAGGTGTCGCAGTTACGGAGCTATTGTGGGTCAGATGCAGGTCTCCCTCTTCCCCCAATGGTGGGCTAATGACTCGACCCTCCTCGACTGATTGATGGTCCAGAGATCCATGATCGGCGGACTCTTTTTTTGGGCCAACAGTTACAGTTACACAATTAACTGAAATTAATTTCGCAGAAGCTCAAAAATTGCCCACGGCCCACTGGAATGATGACATCATCTTCGCCAGCTGCCATCTCGCACGGAATGCGTTTCGGTAATTCCCAAATTCCAAATTCCGAACAGGGTATTATCATAAATATGTATGTATCGTATGTTGCAAGTCTCGACTTCCAAATCACGCCAGTCAAGTCAGTCTGTCTGCCTCCCCATCTTGCTGCATTGGGTGAAAGTGCCCCGGGCCTGCCTTTTTTTTCGGCGGGGTCAAATCAATCAGCCTGGGCGGTGACCCTACACCAAAGCTAAGCCATAAAAGCAGTAGGCCACCGCCGGACCAAAAGTGGGAGATGCCCTTTTCCCATTTTATCGCACCTCTGGCGAGAGCCAACACCTTTCCAAAAACTAAAAACACAGCCTAATTATGTCATTAAAAGGCATGGCTTTGGGTTTTACGATGACTTTTGTGGAATATTAAGATTTCCGAGGGGGATTAGGTCTATCTGGGAGCTGTATATGGAGGGGTTCTGGGAAAGTCTTTTTAGGGGCTTCAGGACTACAGTTTAGGACCCTTAACTAGAGAGCCTCAAACCACACCAAAGTGCTGAGAAGCAAATGCCAACTTGGTTGTGGCAGGCGAGGTAAAAGTGAACTCGTGTGCGATTCCATGGGGGCACCGAAAAGTAAAAGCCGAAACGAGAGTGAAGTGATGGCCAAACAAGCTCCGATCGTGATTCGCATTTGGCCATGGCCGGGCCAAGCCAACCAGCCGCTGTTGGCCAAGAGCAACAACAACAAAAGCAACTGGTAGCAACTTTTGGCCAACAGCAGGAGCCGGAAACTGGCTCGGGTTGTGACCCGAACTGCGGAAGTCCGTCATAATCAATCAATATCAAAAGTCATATCATAGGTCTTTGGATTAGGGCTGGGCTTATGCAACGATCGTCTGTCTGGCTTTTGTTTCGCTTGTCACAACAACTTAATGGTGCGTCATTAAGGTGCCACAAAGTGTTGCCAATGCAAATCCAAATATTTGCCAGTTCCCCAAAACTGATAATCTGCCGAGGCAGTGTATTTCGAATTTTTATGTCTTCATTTTGCGTGTTTTTGTGTGGTTTTTTTTTATGTAAGCGAGATGCGGCAGTTGCTGCATCGATTGCCACTGAATGGCCGGAGGGAGGCGTGGCAACAACGGCGCCAATCAGCGGCAACAACACCGACAACATGAGCAACATGCGCATTAAAAAAGCATGGCGAGAAATTCAATTTTTCTTCACACGTAACTGGGAATACTTTACTCTCAACGTTGTCCAGATGTGTCCAGTTTTTTTTCTCAGTGTCCTGTTCAGGTGGCAGCAACACTCTCCACACTGCAGTCTGGAGTCTGATGTCAAGAGCCTCTGCTTCGGTCAAGCGCCAATTGAGATGTGACAGGTTGTCTGGTCAAGATTTTCCGTACACCTGAGAGTGTGAGCTCAGCTCCCCTCCCCCCAACATGGAGGAGGAGAAAAAGGTCACCGGCGGATTCCAGTGCACGATAGCCGGCAGTTCGTGAGAGATGAAGTGGATGGTGCCCATGATGGCATGAGCCAACTGAGCTCTTAAGTTTTAATTTGGCCTGTCTTCGTTTGTTTTGCCAATTTCCCGAAGCAGGATAAGTATGGAATTATGTCGGAGGGTTGGAGTGGCTAGTGGCAGAGTGGCTAGTGGCTAGTGGCAGAGTGGCTAGTGGCTAGTGGCAGAGTGGCTAGTGGCATGTACTTCTTGCCGGCCAGACAGACAGTGATGAATGTCCCTGAGTGGTCGTGGGGCGCTAGAAAAGGATTAGCCGGGTCAGGACTGGATTTTCAGGTCTCAACGGGAGATGGAGGATCATAAAAATGCAAATTAAAACGCGGATAGGCGCGGCCACTAATGAGTAGAAGCCAGCGAGTGATTAACAGTCGTTGAAATGAGTTAGAATTTAAATAATAACAAGTATGGTGTGTGGTTTCTTTTCCCATCAGCCTATCGGCTTTCCAATCCCCTTATCTGACACTCCAACTCAAAAAACAAGTGTTATATAAACACTATAATGACTCCCGATAACTGTTCCGCCCTTAGTCTGATCTGGAGCTAATCGCCTTATGCGTTCGAAAGTTACTGGGTTTCCAGTCCGAGACATTTGTCATTGTTCGGGAGTTATTGGGACGCCCAGGCAGGCTTATTTATGAACGATACACAGGTTTCACTTTCCATAGTCGATAAGGTCGGAAAGGTAAAAAATATAACAATATTAACAATAATAAATAAAGCAAACCACTAACAATTACGAGCCGATCAAAAGAAACCAACAAATTTGTTTATAAATGTCGGACAATATTTATTTGTTGACGCCGTCATCGATTTGTCATTGTTGGGTCTCCCAAATTTATGAGGCTTATGACAATTTGGGGTTTTTTTCTTCATCACAGACTCCATAGAGATGCCGAAGAGATTCCATAGAGACTCCATAGTGAGGTGAAGGGTTCACAATACCCGGGACAAAAGATCAAAACCAGAGACAAGACCAAAACTAAGCGATTCCAATTCGAAAGCGGGCAGGCGACTCCGATACCCAGTCGAGTTGAGGAAATTTATGCATAATTTCTGTGACAAATGCCACAAAACGGACACACCGGCTGGTGGCAGTGGAAAGTGTGAAAAGTGCATTTCCAGCCATTGATAATTATGTTAATTGTTTGGAAAAAATATAGACAGATGGCTGGCAAGAAATAGGGTCCGCAGCGGGAAATGAGAAGATGAGCGATGCGATGGCTTCGGCAATAAATAAATTTTCACATTTTGACAAAAGACTGGAGAGGGTGGGGGTGCCTACCTCAGGTACCCATTGAAAGAGAGCCAAACAACAAAAACAGAAGCCCAACTTTCATTCTTAGACAAGACGACGATGCTATAATGATAGCAGCAGCCAGAGCCACTGATTTGTTGCGGTTTCTTATTTCCAGAGCCAGAGACAAGCACTGCGCTTGATTATATGGTACGTGCTATTTCATTTGCTGACAGATACAAGCTGCAAAGATACTAAGATACATAGATGCAACCGCAGAGCCAGAGCCAAGATGGGTGCACTCTAGATAGAAGTTTTGGGGAATCGAGTTTGTCGTCCAACCAAGTCTTTCGTTTGGAGAATTTATTTTCGCAGCACTCTCATAGTTCTTCTAACAGCCAACAGGCCTTCGACGACGGGCTGCGTCGTTGTTGCCCCAACTCTTGGCGGCAATTATGATCCGCTAGCTGCCTCCGGGGCATGTCTCAACTCCAGTAGGGAGCTGGCCCAGGAATTCTGGGAATAGCTTCTCAGAGTTCCCATTTCACAGCCCCCGGGGACAGGGAGCCAAGCAGAGCTCAACTATTTATGCAAAACGGGCGGGACTTAATTTATGAATTATAATTGAAAAGTGAAAATGCAGCTGTGGTGCGTTGGGCGGTGCAAATTATGAAATTAGTATTATGCGAAACGGAGTTAAAAGTGTGATTACACCGGAGCTGCTCCACCGGAGCTCCGGCAAGACGCTGCTGCTGACAAAGTCAAAGCCAAGCGACCGGGCTGCCTACTCGCGCACTCGAACATAAAAAGTACACCACTTGCCGCATAATAAGACAATGAAAGTCGGTGTGTGTGGGGCAATTAATATCATTTCAGCATGTGTAGCTCCACCACAAGGTGGGGGAGTTGCGGTGGCAGGCATGGGGACTCTTTTCCAAGTGAGCGAGTCGCCCAAAATTGAAATGCCAAAGAAAGGTTAAGCTTTGGGGTGCTCAGGGGCGAGAGATTGATGTTTTTTATGAAAAAAGCTCGTTAGGAGAGTCTTTCTTTTAAAGGTTAAAGGTTAGCTGATCCTCTTTTCAAAATTCTTATGAAAAATTCCCTAAATCCTCATACTCGCCACCCCGTAGAGCATACCCCCTGCTACCCTATACCCTCCACAAGTTGCAGCTACAAAAAAGCGTATAGTAATCCCCTCCAACCACCCTCGCCCACTCTGGGCCGCGGCTTATTAGCAATGGCACTTAGAATCAGAGTCGGAGTCGACTCGCGCTGAGGCAGGGAGAAAGTCATTCAGATGAATGCACATGGAGCGAAGTGTGTTGTCACCTGCCACATTCCCCCGGCCCGCCACCCGCTTCCAGCCTGCCACATCCCTCTTATCGCCCGTTTCTTTCCGTTGCAGAAACCGCAAGCGCAGTCAAGTTCGTTGCCTAAGTCTTTTGTTCTGCGAGCCGCCAGTTGCGTGGGCAGGGCTCGGATTTCGGTTTCAATCGCATGCCAAAGGCCCGCAGGCCCCCAGGCCCCCAGGCCCACGGGGCAAAGCTCTCTTACGGATTTCGATATAAACTTTTTATTAATATAAAAAAGTATTTAATCTCGAAGCCGACGGCGCCACCAGACTGAGCGCCAAGTGTATGTGCATCCATAAGTGCAGAGCCACACTGGAGCTGAAAGAAAATGAGCTGCTTTGGTAATTAATAGACCATGAATAGTTTGCCAGTCGAAAGAAAACTGCGAACCGCAAAATCAAGCCTAACTCCCCGCTAATGCGCACTTATCAAGTAAGACCCAAAAAAAAAGATAGTCAGAAACTAGTCGACTTGATAGCTTCCTTCACATTCTAAGAATGATTAATTAGTCATTGGGACTAGTAATGGATCTCTTTTTGTCTTCAAAACTCACCTCTTGTCTAAAGTGGCTAGCTATTACGTATTCCGCTTGTGCACTATTCCCTCTTTGTTTGCCAGCCGCCAATTAGTCAACACACAACATTATTAATTCCTTCTTTGCTTTGTGCCATTTAATTAACTTTTTGATTTGCGCCAATTAGGGGGGAACTGTGCGGCCCAAGAACAGGAAAAAAACAAACAAACAAACAAGCCAGCCAGAGGCCAAGGCACACTGCAACACAAGACACACTGGGGACTCCAAGGATAGTGTTTCAAGGATGTGCTGAACCACAGACGGAAGTGGGATATCAACAACGACGACTCGCGAGGTGTTTCGGAAAAGTGGCGTTTTTTTTTTGGGAAAAGGCAACGAACGCGACGCTGCCGTCGATCCGGCAAACACGTTTTCCAGTTACAGCGTCGGCAACGGAATGATTTGGCCAAATCTGCAGCACCAGCCAGCCAGCTCCGAAATTATCAGCCGGCGGAGCTACAAGAGAGTGCCCCACAGAGAGAGGCTTTCTCTTGAGCGTGGCAAGAGAAAGAGCCACTTTGAATACCCTACCTCGGGTCTGTCACGCTGATCCATGGAGCACATAAAACTGATATGGTTTCAGCTTCTGTGCGATTTCTTCCTCGCATAAATTTCCATCGATTATGGCTCCAGCTTCCATTTCCATTGCCATTCCCATTAGAGCTGGGGAGGCACTTCATCATCGGCTTGTTGCAGTTGAGGGGTTGACGGTTTTCCCGCTCGAATTCAGGCAGATCGATTCAATCAGCCATCAAGTAGCTTACTTTATCAGCTCGTGAGCCGTTGGCATTGGACTTGTGTGACAAATCAATATCAATGGGTTTTCATTAAAAAACTAAAGTTTAATAAGAAAATTGTGGGCTAATGGGGGATGCCCAGAAAAATGGATGTATGTCAAGAGGTAGCGTGACTTTTTGTTGAAGTCTCAAGACCCTGTTGGATAATAAACTCCCTTCATAACTTTTTTGAAAACCATTCTGTGTGGGCTCCAGGCTCCATGGCTCTACTTTTTGGGTCGCCTGACACAACAGAAAAAAACCAAAACGTACATTTGACTTCCCCATTTCAAATATTTTCCGTTCACAGCATTTCTGCCCGGCAAGATGTCCACTTAAGCCGATGTTGATGAGTTGCATTTCTGCATTTCGGCTTGCATAACGCCATTTGTTCACTTTCAACCATAAACATAAAAAAAAAATAAAATAAAAATAATAGCAGAAGCATGGATACCACCCACGCGGCCTACAGCTGATCATCAACTGGAGGCACTGCCTCCGCGGGCCAACTCTTTTAAGGCTCTCTTCGGGCCAAGCTAGCCATGAATCGAAATCGGAAGCCCAACGGCAACAGCGTCGATTATGGATTAAATAATTAAAATCAAAGCCAAGGAAAAAGACGATGGAAAAAAGCGGAGCGGCTAAAGATAACGATGAGTTCAGTTCGAGATTAGTTTCGGGTAGTTTGTGGCTAGTACCGCCTGAGATTCTAATGATGGAGTTTGGCTAATTGACGGCCCGGCGTCTGAAAATTGTAATTGATTTTTTTCTTAGATTGGCCATTTTATTTTCAGTTTCTTAGATTGGCGCTTTGGTCATGATTTTCAGATCATTAGCGAGAGATCCGTACAGAACCGAGCTATAAATTCGGCTGCTTCTTGGAGCAAAGGCATCACAATCCATTGGATCTTCACTTGACGTGGAATCTTCAAACCGAATCTCAACCCTTAACTTTCAAACCAAAATGAAGGTAAGCTCCTGGGTCCTTCGCGGGCTTCCCAATCTCATGTCCATCCTCTTCCCGCAGGTCTTTGTCTGCTTGTTGGCTTCCCTGGCTCTGGCCAATGCTGGCGGTCTCCGCGGTGGAGCCGGTGGCGGCGCTGGAGGCTACCTGCCCGGCGGAGGACGCGGCGGTGGCGGTCGTCCTGCCATCGGCGCCGGCCTGATCTCCCACGTCTCCCAGTCGCGGGGCAACACCAAGGTCCACATTGGCGGCGGAGCAGCCGGCGGAGCTGGAGGCTATGGAGGCGCAGGAGCTGCCTATGGCGCTGGAGCTGGAGCAGGCTACGGCGGTGGTGCAGCCTCTTATGGCGGTGGTGGCGCTTCCTATGGAGGTGGAGCTGCCTCCTATGGCGGCGGTGCTGGCGGTGCTTATGGCGGTGGACGTGGAGGCGGCGCTGGCGGCGCTTATGGCGGTGGACGTGGAGGCGGCGCTGGCGGCTGGCAGGGATCTGGAGCCGGTGGACGTGGAGCCGGAGCTGGTGGCTGGCAGGGAGGTGCCGGTGTAGCTGGAGCTGGCAATGCCTGGGGCAACCCCGCCGAGTTCGACTACACTGTGAACCACGCCTCTAGCGCTGGAGGAGCTGGTGGAGCCTACGGAGGAGCTGGAGGTGCTGGCGGTGCTCCCTACCTGGGTGGTGGAGCCGGTGCTGGTGGCTCCCGAGGTGGTGCTGGCTGGTGGAACGATTAGATCCTTCCCAGACCCGAACAAAATCTATTTGAAACCGTGATTGATAAATAAAATTGAAACCCCACAAGAAGTTTGTTGTGAGTCTTTTGATTTTCGAGAAAAATAAGACATTAAAAAAGCTTCTGTCTCAAGCGGTGCTTTGTAGAGGTTGTGAAATTGGCTAAGATAGATTTTTTTTAAATATATTAAAAATAATATGATTATAAGCCATTGCTTAAGTTATTTATTGTTTTAGGAATTGTTTAAAACTCTAAATACCTGCTCAGATATATGCCTTTGAAAAAGGATTAAAAACTATTAAACCTTTATTATTTTATAGCTTTTCAGCTTTATATTTAAGATTTAAAAACTAAAAAAGTTCAATATGAAAAGATTTATAAAATATTCTAGAGATCCTTAATCCTCCTGCATTCCTGATACCATAACAGCCTTTAAAAAATAGTTCAATAACTCAATAACTTATATATTTTAGTTTTTAAACATTATTCCTTATTAAAAAAACTTAAAAGGTAGTTTTTAGTAGTTAAAAAGTAAAAACTTAGAAAAACTTAGTTGAAGTTCGTTCAATATAGTAGAACGAAGAAGTGTTAAAAAATACTCTAGATATCCTGAATTGGGGGATTTCCTTTAAAATAGCTGAACAGCTCTTATTTATTTGAATATTTTATTCATTCATTATATTAAAGCTTTTAAAAAGATTATATTTTAATTTTTATTTGTCATTCAAAGTCTAAAAAGTATAATATCTGGAACAGCAGAGACTTCCTCATATCAAAAGCGAATCCCAACATCATATCCAGCATAGAGCTTTTAAGTCTAGCTTGTATAACATCACCGCTAGATGTCGCTTCGGCCGAGTTTGTGGCTCAAGTCTTTTGTTTTGCGGGCAGCCGAACGAAAACCAGTTTACAACTCGACGCACTGCCCTTGGGATTGGACTGACGAAGTTCAAGGTCACTGCAGGTGCCAAAATGGAAAGTAACGAGAACTGTCACCAAATTTAAAAGGAAATTATATTTTAGGTATTAAGTTTATACCAAAAATTAAATCATAAAATTAAGTAATAGCTATTAGACTGAGTGTTTGATGAAATATCACTTCGATTTTGTATTTCGCTTATATTTATTTTGATTTTGGTCTTTGTTTGGTTTTACTTCCGTTGATTTCCTTTGTGTGCCTTTGTCTTTGGAGATCTCTTATTCGGCATTCGGTAATTATGAAGTTGTGGCTCCAAAGCGTCTCGGACTTTTGGCTTTTTGAGTTTTTGGTTTTTGGTTTCCAGGGACACTGTCGATACCGATTTAATGAAACTACGATTTGCGTGTTTGTTTGTAAACAAAAATGAGAATCTGTTTTATTTACACTGGAGTCGGACAAATTATGCCTGGGTTAACCCGTTTTTTTTTCCATTTTCGATTTTTCGCATTTTGCTTAAGGCTTCGGGGCTGGAAACTGGTTTTTCTTTGTCGGTGTTTGACAAATACTCGATGCACATTTCGGAGATTAGCGTTTAAATTTTATTTGAATTTAATTTTTGTCAATGAAACGCCAAAATGGGTGTAAAAAAAAGTCAGTGGCAAGGGGCTTATAATCAACAAGCCCAAGTACTTCCTCTTTGAGGTTCTATACTTCATACTTTAAAGATTATCCCACGATTCTTGAGGCGATTCCAGGTGATTGATGGAAAATGCAATCGATTAACATGCAATTAACTATCGATGCTTTACGGCCTTTAATGCCCGGTTGTATTTATACGAGCTGGCTGCCATCCATTAGATGGCGACCGTAGGTGAGCGGAGTGATATGCACGGACCCCGTGGAGCACTATAATGTGCTTGTTTATGTGGCACATGCCCATCTGCGGCGATTGCCTGGCTAATTTTGAATGCAAGCTTGCAACTATTCCCTAAGTACCCGGCGAATGAGTTATCATTACAAGGCGGATTACGGATTTCAGGCTTATTAATGAGTGTCATCAATTTCAGAGCTAAAACAAGGGAGCTCCACTCACTTTCTGGCATCTGGCAGATCTTTGGGCATTTGCACTTACCCGGCTTGCAATTAAATATGTTAATTCTTAGTGTTTTTTGTTTTTAATGGAAGCCTTCAGAGCCATCCGAGGGCGCCGCGATGGGAAATAGATGTGTGTTATTACAGCGGCGGGGTACTGCCATTGTAAGCCACACATCTTGCCCGAAACAATGAGCTGGACATTGAGATTCTAAATTAATTATTGTATTGTCTGGCTGTTTGGGTTAATGGTTTGTTTGCAGCACATTTAGGCAACTTTGTGTAACAGTCCGTCGTCCAAAGACAAAGGCTCTTGATTGCTGAAATTGTTTCCTACATCAGAGTGGATGGAACTAATCAGGAAATCGTGATCGACAGAGGAGATCTCTCAGACGAGAACTCAATCGCCGACCCGTTTGCCACTCAATTGACAAATCTGTCGTTCTGTCATCGGATCGGTAGCTTACAGCTCTGAAATAGTGGCCGTTCCATAATCGAATAATGCGATTATGAATATTCATGGCGGAGTGCCGGGGAGCGGGTATGTAAATGCCAAATACTCAAGCCTACTCGGAGTCTTAGTTTTTGGATTCTGCATAAATTTTCGATACTTTGCGGGCATGTGCTCGGGGCGTACGTTGAACCCAAATATATACATTTTGTCCATTTAGTGGGAGAGATTTGTGTTTATTTTTCGGGTTAGTACAGCCAAATGGAGGAGGAGGAGGCCCCCCAGAGGTTTGCCAATTCCCAGGCCAGTCCGGCGAGCGACTATGCAAATATATGCCATAGAAATAGAACCCATCCGACCCGACCGGTTCTACGTATTTTTCTGTACTGATGATGTAGCTGGTCCCCGGGTGTTTGTTCTCCGAGATAGGCCTCTTCCTGCTTCAGTTTCGGAGTTTTCTTTCGCGAACCTTGGCGGCCGTCTCTGGTTTTTTGGCCATTAATCAGTTCGACACTTGGGCTGCTGCTGCTGCTGCTGCTGCTCGGCTCTTCAAAGCTCAAACTCAAAGCGAAGAACAAAAACTAAAATATAAATGCAAAGCCGAGTCTGTCGCAGCTGACCAACTGACAAAACATTGATATAAATGTTGATTGTCGAGCCAAAGTGATTAAATGCCGATAATTTGTTTGACTTTCGGCTAGAGGGACAGTGGGGCGAGTGCTGCGATTTTTATTCAAAAATTTATACTTTTTCAGAGTTAGACTTCTTGATATTTTCAAAGCTTTTCTTTTGGAGAACACTTTTATTTGGAGATTGTCTTTTATTGTTATATATAAAAATAGTTTAAGCTTTTCTGAGATAGTTTTTAGGCTTAAAATCTTTATTTCAATCTATACTTTAAAGCTAGTTTATCATTAAGTATATATTAATACTTAAGACCATCAAAATCACTCTACAACTTATAGATCTTTTATTTTAGACTGCCTTAGCCTCATGCCTAGTCCATTTTCTGACATAATTTTTAGGTTCATATCTTATTTATTATTATTGTTGAATTTTATAAATATAATAATCTAAAGTTACTAATAGTTAAGCTTAGTTATATTATAATAATATTAGAATAAGCTATTGTGAATAAGATTATCGATTGTAACTAAGCTAATTTTTGCACCTTTTTCCAAGCTAATTTGAGCAACTCATAAAATATATTTAACAATAAATTGATCCTCAAAACTCAACAATTTGGATTTTATTGACTCTTGAAATGCTTTTCATTAAAAGTACATTTCTTAAACTTAAGTCTTTCAAATATCACACTACAATTACCCAACTTATAGAGGTGATGTAGACCCCCCCGTCCGTTTACAGTCTAACTTCAGGAACTCTTAAGATCTTATTCAATTTTTGATGTAGTTTTTTGGATCATAACATACTTACTACTATATGTTGTTTATCTCTAAAAACAGTTTTCATTGAAATGAAATTTCTTAAAACTAAACCCCCGAAATATCATACTAAAATTAACCGACTTATAGATCTTTCTTATAGACTTCCCAACTCTCAGTACTTTGATGAACTTTGTCCTTTTTCTGACTTCATTTTTAGGATCAAATCCTACTTAAAATATTATGCATTGTTAGTTTCTACAAATTTTAGTCATTGAAAGTAAATAAAAATATATATAAAATAATAAAACTAAAAGATATATAATATCACACTTTAATTAGCCAACTTATAGAAGGGATATAGACGCCCGGACAGACCTCCTAACTGCCACAACTTGTTAAATTTTCTGAAGTAGTTGGCTCTAAAATTCCTTGTCATTAAAAGTAAATTTTTTAAGTAAAGTCCTCCCCTTTAGACTGCCTAACTCCTAACTCCCAGTACTACTAGTACCAGTAATATATATATTATTTTCTCCATAAACCCCCGAAAAATGACACTCCAATTTCCCAATTGATAGCCCTCCACCCCCAGTACTCTTATGTACTTTTTCCATTTTCTGGCATAATTTCGAAACTCGCCTTGAGGTAGCTTAGCACCTCCATGCCATCCCTCCCTGGAAACCCCCAAAGACCTGCAGAGACCACCGGAACCCCCGACCCACTGTGCGAAGAAGCCGCGCATGCGCATGCGAGATTAGCATATGTGGACAAACAAAAGAACGAGCATAGTCGAATGTGGGTTATTATGAAACGGCAGAGAGGCATGGCGGTGGCTACGAACTGGCCGAGAGCCGGCTCTACCTCTTCTGCCCATCAGCGGCTTCTAATTGGGCGAATCGATGGCCGATCGACCGATCACCCATTTTCGGGTATAAAGGTGCGGGTCTCCGGCAGAGTAGCCATTAGTTTTGATCGGCCGTCTGCAACTTCCGTCGAGCACTTCCCTCTCCAAGCACAATGAAGCCCTTTGCCTGCATCCTGGTGATCCTTGCCTCCATCCTCGCCGTCGGCCACGCCTCTCTGGGCGGTCTGCTCGGAGGCGGTGGCGGCGGCGGTGGTGGCGGTGCCGGCGGAATCGGACAGCTCCTCCAGAGCAAGCTGGGCGGTCTGGGAGGCCTTGGCGGCGGCTTGGGCGGCGGTCTCGGCGGCAAGCTCGGAGGAGGCGGCGGGGGCGGCTACTCCGGCGGACAGTCTGGCGGATGGTCCAACGGCGGCGGATACTCCGGCGGCGGTGGATACTCCGGCGGCGGTGGATACTCCGGCGGTGGTGGATACGCAGCCCCAGCTCCTGCCAGGCCCGTGGAGAAGGTTGTCATCGTCAAGGTCATCAACGAGGGCTACTCCGGCGGATACTCCGGTGCCCAATCTGGAGGATACTCTGGCGGCCACTCTGGTGGATACTCTGGTGGATACTCTGGTGCCCAGTCTGGAGGATACTCCGGCGGCCAGTCCGGAGGCTGGAACAAGGGCTGGTAGGAAGCCCCCCAACCACCCCCCTACACTTAAAAAAATAGTTCAAACTGCCAGGCAGAAGCGTGGGCTTTCCGGCGGAGAGAAGAAACCAGAAGTCCCGAATTTGAAGCTCTGAAGCCACTAGCTTAAGTTTTTTTTTTATTTAGATTTATTTTTTGTTTTTTGTTTAGAATTTATGCGAAAAGAATTTCCATTTTTAATTGAGAGACTATTTGGAACCGGTTGGGTCGTTGGGAGCCACGCTTCCGGCTAGGTCTTCTTCTTAGATCGGCGGTGGTGGTGGGAGCTATTTTTGGAGTTGGAGTGGGCCAAGTGGAGGTCATTGTGGTGCCAGTTGGGCCAAGTAATGGGACAGCTAATGGGGCAGGTACTTAGCTGCTCGGCGACGGACAATGGCTCGGCGACTGAGCCACAAAAACTGTCTGCCCCACGTTGTGCAATTCGAGTGCATTTTTATTGTTTTTCGGTTCTGTGGGCTTTGGCTGTCCATCAACCTGATCCGACAAAGGCCCAGAATTGGCCCGGATTCCAGTGCCGCCCCAGAATCAGAGGCCACCTCTGGCAATGCCAGAAACGTGCCAGAGCCAATAGGTTCAAGTGGCTCGGGCCTAGAATCGATTGCCATTAACATTTTGGCCTTAAAGTTTTTCTCGAAATTGAAACTGAAATCGGCTCCGTCATGACTTCCAGATTGGAGCCGCAAGATCCATAGAAATGAATCTTATCTTGAAGGCAAGTGAACTCGATTTCTCAAAACCCACAACAACAGTCTTCTCCAGCCACTCTTCTGACTCTTCTGAGATGTCAGCTCATAAGCTGCACCTCTCTGACGGGTGGATGGATGGATTGATTGGCTGATTGATCGGTTTTGGGGCGACCCGATTGGCAGACAGCACGAATTATGTGCAAACCGCAACACGCAGTTGCAGTAGCAGTTGCAAGGCACAAGTTGCAACAGTTCGCCATCTGGAAACCATTCTAAGTAATGGGCGATCATAAAGAACCGATATCCCTGCCACCTCGGGGCGCACTCGATTAAGTACTCTGCGGTCTGGCCGGCTAATAAATCGGTGATCATGATGCGGTGCGCGGAGTGTGGCATGCCACCACACTCTCTGGTTGCTTTAAGGGTTCCCCCGTTCACCCAACAACGAAACAAAGAAAGAGCTTTGCGTAATCCCAGCCAGCCATGGTTTCCGATTTTATGACAAAGTTTAAAACCAAAACCAGAAGTCTCTCGCCAGATTTGCTTTTTAGATTTTTTAATTGAGTTTCAATACCTTTTGGGTTTAATTATTTTTAAGAAATTGATTCGGGAGTATTTGCTTTTGGAATTAGTTTTTTAGAGAGGTTTCCAGAAGTATACAGGATGCCTTTTTTTCATCACTCTTTCGAACATATCGGTCGGTATGGCTATCGTGGCAGGCACGGATGTCGTCCTTTACCCCGTGGAGGGATTTCAGGCATAAACTTCAAATGTCCCCACAGAAAGAAGTCTGGAGGAG
Organism: Drosophila monieri; assembly: GCA_035047585.1. Taxonomy (NCBI): domain Eukaryota; kingdom Metazoa; phylum Arthropoda; class Insecta; order Diptera; family Drosophilidae; genus Drosophila; species Drosophila monieri. The sequence continues at coordinate 1,975,911 of JAWNPJ010000061.1, read as the reverse complement.
CTAAGTCGGAAGATCTCGGTGGCCAGTCCAGGGGGCTTCCGGCAACATAGACTCTCCCTGCCTCAACCAAATCAGGTGAGCGTCTTGGACGTCCATGAACTGCATGTGGACGAAATTCAGAAAAATTGGCCATAAGACGGCGAGGATTATTTATTTATTTATTTATTTATTAGATATATTTAATTTTCTTTACAATATATCTATCTAAAGATAATATTTTTTTATACATGTAGGGGATATTTAAAGGGAAATGTTTACAACCACTCCTTGGGTGGCCTAAAGGGAAGATCAAGGGTTGCAGTGTCGATCCAGTCTCTCCTGACACTTCAAAGCGTACCTTTTAACTTCTTCGGTTACACTTGAACCTCAAGGCCCTTAATGATGACCTGGTTTCTTACGTAATATGGTGCTTCAGCTAGCCTTCGCAGAGTAATGGGTTGAAAGCGTTGCAATACTTCGATGTTAGAAGTTGAGGCTGTGCCCCAAGGCTGAATCAGGTACTCCATATGGGCTTGAGTATCGCTTTGTACAGCAGGACTTTGTTTCTAAGGCTCAGTTGGGAATTTATTAGAAAAGTTTACAAAACTGACCAACAGTATTTTTTTAGGAATTTGATAATTGCTTTTTCTGGCGAGGATATTTTTGAAGATATGCTCGATGAGTTAACTCGACTGACTTGTTAGTTTCAAGATACATTTTTACTACTTCAGTGGGTTGTTTCGGCCTGTAGGGGGACCATGGTTGAAATCCTACTGATTTGAAGTTTCCAAAACATTTCTCTTCTAGCTAATCGAACGATATTTGAGATAAATATTCAATGTTTAAATTAAAATACATAATATTTTTCGTACAATTTTCATGAAACTAAGACCTCAACCCTGTAGCTTAGTGTCATCAGAGCCAAGTGTTGAATATTCTTTAGAAATTTATAACCAAAATCTATTTATTTATCTTAAATCCCAGTACTAGTCAGCGATTAAGATCTTGTGTTAAGTGTTCTTAAAACTAAAACCACAAGCTTGCAGCTTAGTGTTGTCACAGTCCTATTTGAAAATAATAGTTTTGAGACAAGTTTTCTTTGAAAATTAAATAAAAAATGTATTTATTTATCTTTAAGCCAAGACTTCCTGAAGCTAAAACCTCAACCCTGTAGCTTAGTATTATCAGAGCCAAGAGTTAAATATTTTTTAGAGATTTAAATAAAAAATCTCTTTTTTTATCTTAAAGCCTGGTACTGGTTTCTATTAAATATATTTTTTAAGGTATTCCTAAAACCAAAAAATACATTCAACCCTGTAGCTCAGTGTCATTACAAGCAGTTGCTCTGGCTTTGAGCCTTTTTCATAATTTTTTTTTTGGGCCAAAACGAGCGTACGAAATCGAAAGTTAAAGTTGGCATAATGAGGCCCACAGCCGAGAGGTGGCTTCCCAAGCTCAAGCTCCACCCTCAGCGACCCAGCCAGCCAGCCACCCAACACCCCTACCCCCCCGAATCTTGGCCATTGTAAGCGGTCGGCTGGTCGGCAGTTTTGGCAATTACATTTGATTATACGAGCCGGTGGCAGTCACCGGAGCCGACGGAGCTAGAATCTCTGGGTATCTGCCGCTTGGCAGCCGGAATCTGGGTATAAATAGCCGAGCCGGCCTGCAGTCGGAAAACAGTGAGTGCACGGCAGCTGCGGAGATGCAATCGACTACTCGGACTCGGATCGGCCTTCTGGCGGTGCTGCTGGGCGTTATCGTGGCCCAGGCCAAGCCCCACGGCTGGGGCGGCAGCGGCGGTGGCGGCAGCAAGGTCATCATTAGTGCCTGGCCCTCCAGCGGCGGCTGGTCCTCCGGAGGAAGCAGCGGCGGCGGAGGCTGGAAGAGTGGAGGCGGCGGAGGAGGCGGCTGGTCATCAGGAGGTGGCGGTGGAGGAGGCTGGAAGAGTGGAGGCGGCAGCGGCGGAGGTTGGTCCTTGGGAGGCTCCTCGGGTTGGTCCCTGGGCGGCGGATCCTCCGGCTGGCCCAGTTCCGGCGGCTCGGGATGGAAGTCCGGCGGTGGAGGTGGCTCCTCCGGCTGGTCCAGCGCTCTGTCGGGTCTCTCCGGCTGGAAGTCCCAGGCCCTGTCCAGTCTTAGCAGCGGCGGTGGGGGCTGGAAGAGTGGTGGCGGCGGAGGAGGCTGGAAGAGTGGAGGTGGCGGCGGCGGCGGCGGCGGCTGGTCCTCGGGAGGAGGCTCTTCGGCATCCGTCTGGCCCGCCAAGATCAGCAGTGGCTGGTCCTCGGGCGGTGGCGGTGGCGGTGGCAGCGGCTGGAAGAGCGGCGGCGGGGGCGGCTCCGGCTGGTCCTCGGGCGGCGGTAGCTCCGGCTGGAGCTGGTAAGGAATACTCACTGGCGATCCACTGGCAACGAGGCGACACTAGACACTGATCAATTGTACATAACATTTCTCTGCCCTAATTTTAATTCTTAATCCTGTATATTTTTTTTTGTTTGTTTTGAAACCCAAGTGTGTGAATAAATTTTTACGAGAATGTAGTTTCAAAAACGTTTTATTTAGAATCATGAATCGGAAATCATAAATGCTTATGTAAGATTAAAGAACGTTGGCCCAATAAAATTCATTTTAAAAAGTGAAGGCATCTCTGAGCTGCAGATAAGAGGTCCTAAGTGGTTCTTTTTCCTAAAAGCCCTGGTTCTTGGAAGGTGATCAGTTGAAAAACAATCTAAATATATTTTTACCTTCAGATAGCAATTATAGAATATCTATAATCCTGTAAAAATTTATGGAATATTTATTAAAAATACTATTCTATAGATATTTCGCGCTGCTCCCGCTGCATCCATATAGTTCACCTCCCGCCCAACCGATCGAGGGATGCTGCCGCATAACGTATGGCTCGAGTCGTGGGGATAGATCCGAAATAGTGAAGGAGTAGAGTTGGAGTAAGGTACCACGAGGTACGATAAGGCGTTTAGAATAAAGATTCTAAGGTTGTAAGTAGAGAAAAGTGACAAGATGTGGTAGAGACCATTGTAGTCCGAACATAATACCCTACAGGGATCATGTTGGGTATATGCCGAACTGCAGAGGGTAAGGAGCAAAGGACGAAAGTTTCTAGTCCTTCTTTTAGAAGGACTCAAGAAGGTCCTGCGTTTAGAATAAAGATTTTAAGGTTGTAAGTAGAGAAAAGCGACAAGATGTGGTAGAGACCATTGTAGTCCGAACATAATACCCTACAGGGATCATGTTGGGTATATGCCGAACTGCAGAGGGTAAGGAGCAAAGGACGAAAGTTTCTAGTCCTTCTACTAGGAACGTTAAAATTTAGGCGTGTTGGTAGATGCTGGCTCTCTTTTTACCAATTATGACATCACCAATAATGGGATTGTATAGAAACACGACACCCAACATTGTTCCACGATTTGTTAGTGATGGTAAGTTGATTAATAAGAGTCTACTATGGTAGAGGGGAGGTGAAGAGTTGCATCCCAATGAAGTCCTCTCAGAATGAAATCGAATATCTGGAAGTTTTTTATTCGATCACTACTATTACTTGTAATATAATTAACTACTACACTATTTCTATTCTATCTTACTTACATTTTTATTTTAGTTTTGATTTCTGGTAGTTTTTAAGACTTACTTGTTCCATGTTATCGAGTAACTTTTAGAAACTTTTAGTAACTTTTAGAAAGAAAACTGTCTGAGAGGAACTGGAAGGCAACTAATAGTTTTATTTTGAAACAATATATATTTCAATATATTTATTTTGAAATAATATATATATTTAAACAAAAAATGGTCTCTATTAAATAGTGAGGCTCATTTTATTAAGAGTTATTATATTTTTTATATAACTCTAAGAGTAATACTATAAGAGTAAGAACTATAGAACTATATGAAGTAATATTATATAAGATATATATATAAGAACCATAAGAGTAATATTTTATATATATTACTCTTATTATATAAGAGTATTATATTTAGAAATGTCCTCAATATAATTAAATAATTTAATAATTAATTATTTTAACTTGAAACTGCACTTAAAAGTAGCTAGAAAAGGATAATTAAAAAGATCGATTATAAGAGATAGATAGAAAAGATAAATTATTCACTTTGAAGGCAAGTATTACCAATAAACACAATTTTAGATATTTTATAGAATTATAAATTATGAACCTTTGGATGTTTCTTTATAAAAATATTCATTAAAAAGACAATTGGATGAATTTAAAATTTAATATTTGGATTCTGGTTACAAGAAACAGGTCTTCTGTAAATTCCCACAGGTGTGAGGAGCTAGTTCTCTGCCGTGGCTTCTCAGTGACGATTATGTAACAACCTCTCTCTAATCCCAAAGCCAAAACTTTATTGCTTAACCTTCCATAAAAACTTCAGTGCCTTCAAAATGCGTATAATTGTTTTATTTGTTAAAAAAAATAAGTGTAGGTTGAGAAAATAGGCAGAAATAGAAGGGCATTCAGTTTTGTGGGAATTGGAAAAAAGTAATCGGGATTTCTCGGGGGATGTCCACTATCTCTATGCCATGGAACACATGTCAGCAATTGGGTTAGAGCTGGCTGGGATTAGCTTGTGGGCTGAATCTACCAGCCTCCACCACCACCGCCTCCGTACTTGCCGCCACCACCACCGCCGCCATGGTGGCCACCGCCTCCTCCTCCACCGCCGCCGTGGTGTCCGCCTCCCTGGTTGCCGCCTCCATAGCCACCGCCTCCGGATCCGCCGCCACCATAGCCTCCCTGGCCACCACCTCCTTTGCCGAATCCTCCACCACCGTAGCCTCCTTGGCCGCCGCCTCCACCGCCACCGTGTTTGTTGCCGCCGCCGCCGGAGTTACCGCCCTGCCAGGAGACTGAGCTGCCTCGGTTACCGGCCAGGGACTTGCTGCCTCCACCGCCGCCGCCTCCGTAGCCTCCTTGTCCACCACCGCCGCCGCCATAGCCTCCCTGGCCGCCGCCGCCGCCTCCGTGCTTGCCGCCACCGCTGCCATAGCCTCCCTGGCCGCCTCCGCCGCCGCCTCCATGCTTGCCGCCGCCACCTCCATGGCCGCCGCCTCCTCCATAGCCTCCTTGGCCGCCGCCTCCGCTTCCGCCGCCTCCATAGCCGCCACCTCCTCCTCCGCCGCCGAGAAGGCCGGCAGAGGCCAGGGCGATCATCAGACCGCACACAAAGACCAGGACCAAAGCGTGGCGCATTTCAGATCACAGAGAACACACACAGAAAAAAAAAGAGTAGTCCTTGTGGTAAACCGCTGAGGCAGTGCAACTGCAACTGATGTTCTAGCCCAGAACTTGACTCCCTTTTTATAGCCATTGCTGCGGAACTAATCGTTCTCCATTTTCAGTTGAGTCACCTCCATCCGATCCGATCCGATGCGATCCAATCCCTCGGAGCTCCCAAAGGAAGGTTGAGAACGCGGCACAATGCACTTGTCTGGCTGGCAGGCCGGAGCAGCCATACAAAAAGCAACATGCCTCAAGTACGTCTGTGCTGGGAACATCGCGTATACGCCACCGATTCGCCGATCCACCAACAAAACATAAATAAATAATAAAAGCCAACCTCAAAGCCCGATCCGAACCGAAGCACTTTTAAAATTGCTGAGCCATGGCTGGATCATTAATTGCTGGCAGTCTTGCTGCCAAGTGTCTTCCATATTCTGGGCTCTAAAGCTTTTCTTAATTATTGTTATTATTTTACGGCATAAGAGGCCTAGAAGGAGGTATGCTGGTGGTAGGAAAGGTGTCTTTGGCACAAAATCTGTATGAAATATTAGAACCTAAATAGGTTACGAAAATAAAGTATTTCAAGAAGAAGTTTTAAACAGCAAGGCTTCTAAATAAAAGTGAATGGTTTATAAAATTCCTCTAAACAGGGTTAGAAAATTATGGGAGTTATAGGTTTATGAGTAGAAAATCGGTTTAAAATATATAATACCCAAATAGGTTACCCAAATAGGCAGAAGGGCTTTAAGGACTTCAAAAAAGATATAATAGGAGGTTTTCAAAAAGGTATACTTAGGTTTAAAAAACTATTATTAGCTTTTTACTAATTCGTACTATTAGGTTACGAATATCTAGCAATTTTCGAAATTTTAAAAAGAAAGGATTCAAAAAAGATGGGAAAGACTGTTGAGAGATCCATCAACAAATATACAACGGTTTAAATAAGTATAAGAAACATAAACGTATAAGAAGAGAAAATTTGTATAAAATATTACAATTTAAATAGGTTACGAAAGTTCCAATAGTTCTCTAACTATTAAGCAGAAAGGCTTCAAAAAAGAAAGGAATGCCTAAAGGAAAGAATACTCATGGTTAGAAAAGTATGAAAAATCAGGATAAGAAATAAAAGGTGCAGTAAGAAATAAACCTGTTGAAGAGGTTACGAAAGTTCCAAAAGTTCTCGAACAATTAAACAGAAAAGCTAGAAAAAAAGTACAAGAAGCTATATTTTGGGTTGAAAAAGTATGAGATACATATATTTTTGTACATAGAATCAATAAAAAAAGCATAAAAACTTCAGTAGGTTACGACAGTTCTGACTGTTCTCCACCTAGTAAATAGAAGGGCTTCAAAGCTCAGGCTTGGTTCAAAGTAAAACCCACACGAAAGCCCGCAATAGTCGGCTTAAGTAAACAATTCTCTCGCACTTAATTTTCAAATCATATTTATGCTCGTTTTCGGTTTGGTTGCAATGTCGTGTTTGTGGTAATTAATCTTCATTTGCACAGCCAGCAGCCACCAGCCAACAGCCACCAGCCACGCGGGGCAATAACAAATCGGTGGATGCAAATGGGAATGCAACCACAAGTGTGTGAGCAACAATCAGACACTAGTTCAATGTCAATTGGCTCGCAAACACTTGAGCATCGCTTGCCATAAATTTCATCCAAGTATCTAATGGATGTGTGTTGGATATGCCGCAAAAAGTATCTTTTTCACATTCAGAGTCATGGAGTGGAGCCATAAATTCGAACGAACCACTGTGCAGCAGCGCGGGCGCATCTCCCACCTTGGCCGGAGCCTCGACTCAGCTGTTCCACAATCATTCAAGCCAAGATAATGAAAAATGCATACAAACCGAATAATAATAGTCAAGAACCAGAGGCTCAAGACTCAAGTTTAGAATGTTAATTGCCCGAAGATCCATAATTCAAGCTTCCACTGCATATTTATGCGATTTTCAATCGAAGATCATAAAAATGCGAAAACTAGTCTGAGAAATGGAGGCAGAGGTCTCTGATTTATGCATTTTATTTCGATTTACAAAAAAAAAGAGTATTCTTATGTAATTATGTTACAGATTCAAGGGGACTGTTGTGAACCAGAGGGCGGGGGGCGGAGGGGGGCGTGGGAGAAGGGTCCTTTCCGTAGTCCTTTCACCACCAGCCGCTGTTCGAGCCGGAACTGGACCAGCCGTTGTTGTTCCAGCCAGAGTTTCCACCCCATCCGCCGGAGCTGCCACCACCCCAGACCTTGGAGCCACCGCCCCAGACTCCAGTGTTGCCTCCCCATCCTCCAGCGTTGCCTCCCCATCCTCCAGTGTTGCCTCCCCATCCTCCAGAGCTGCCGCCCCATCCTCCAGAGCTGCCGCCCCATCCGCCAGAGCTGCCGCCCCATCCGCCGCCGCCACCGCCTCCTATCTTGATGACCTTGATGACCTGCGGCTGGGAGGAGGAGGACCATCCGCTGTTCCAGCCACTGCTGCTGCCGCCGCTGCCGCCCCAAGGATTCGAGGATCCCCAGCCGGAGGATCGCACCACGCCAGCGGAGACGCAGGCCACCAGAGCGGAGATGACAATGAGCAGCTTCATGTTGAGCCCGTTGAGTCCTTGAGTCCTGTTGATGGCTTCAGATGTTTGTGTCGTATTTGGTTCACCTCGCGAAGTGTCGCACTCGAATGATGTGGCCAGTGGAGCGCCGGTCGCTATTTATCGCAAAAAATTACACCGAAACTGCGTGGCCCAGACTCGGTCTCGGATTAGTCCGCTTCCACTTCCACTTCCCATAGACTGGGACTGGCCGGGCTGGGCCGGGCTAAGCCTCGCTTTGCTCAACCCCAGTACTGGGCCCGGCTCGGTGCAATGCAGCCGAGTGGCGTCGAGACGAGAATCCGCAAAATAAATCTCACTCGAGAGGCGGGTGGCTGGGACCCTGGGTAATTGCAGTTTATTAAACCACTTTGAGCGGCCGATTCTTGACCAGGGTCAACTGCTTTTAAAGCCAAAGTACAAGAAGGCAGAAGCCACCAAGCCAGAAAGCCACAAAGCCAAGTGGGTAGCCAACAAATCAACAAATCAGCCGACCATGTGCGAGCCGGGTTGCAAAATTCGTGCATAACTCACACGCTTGATGGATCATTTCCTCGCCGAAACTGCAGCAGAAGTGCACTGAGAAAAAATGTATAGATAGAGTATAAAAAAGAAAGAGTAATAGACAGAATCTCTCTACACTTTGCCCTCAACAGCTCTTCTCAAATCTACAAAAATTCTATAAATCTTTTACTTTTTTCTTCCAGTGTATATGAGAAACCTCATAAACCGCACAAATATGAGTACACTGTGCGAAGATCTGGCGTCGGGTGAGTCATTTGTCAAGCTGGCAGCTTAAGCCCCAAACGGCGACACTTGCAGATGCAGACACAAAGATACACAGACACTGAGATAACATGCAGATGCGGATTCCAGGTGAAGGGGTTACCTGTCAGGCTGTGTCTGCGGCACAGTGGATGCCCTGGCATTTCCTGATCCCGAAGGACACACTACCACCTGGGTTTCTCCCCAGTTTCAGTAGATTCCACGTTTTAATAATCGAGATCAAGTTTTCGACGAGGCGGGCCATCTAGGACGTCTAGGCCATTAAAAGTAACATTCACTTTGCTCCCGACCTCACCGATGACACTCGCCGATGATTTGGTCCGCCACTCACTGGGCCCCACTGTAGGCGCACCGGGCGCCATTAAAAATCCAACAAATTGTAAACAAAAACTTGAGCAAACAGTCATCTCTGAGCTTGTTGCAATTACCTGGCGAATGGCGAACGGCGACACTGCGACCTCTTTTCCAGCTAAGTTATTCATTCTTTGGGGGTATTGTGGGTTAAACACTAAGGACTGTGAGGGTTAACTATGGGAGTGTCTGAGACAAAGGCAGGAACTCATAGGAACATGCTATTGAAACGAGGTGGCTTGTCTATTTCGTAAAGATTATCATTTATTTCTCTGTCCTCTCAACTCTAATATGGAAGACTATCACTTAGGGTATCCCCGGATCGATCAGCTCTCAAAGACCAGTATTAAGCACAAAATTAATTGAATTGTCAACGCGCTTAGAAGGCAAAAATAGTATATTGCATATCGACCGCAATCGGGTCACCACGAACCAGGTAGCTCTGTCGGTTCCGACGGATAAGAGTTGGTAAGTGGTAAGTGGAAACATTAACAACTAGCTCTAGCCTAGTAAGTAAGATTATAAATAGCTGGGGAGGATCTCCAGGAGGAGATCCACCGCCTCAGAACCAGGACCTTGACTTTCCCGTGGTGGAGGTCACTGGCTGGCTGGTGGTCGACGAGGTGGAGCTGCTGCTGTTCGGACAGGTGCCGCAGGTCTCCAGGTGGGCGGAGCGGACGATGGAGGCGTGGATGCCGTAGGGCGTGGTGGGGTTCACCTCCAGGAAGTAGTTGCCCTTGGAGCCCTGCGGTATGCCATAGCCCATGGGTATCTCTTCGCCCGGGCAGCGGAACTCCCGGAGTCGGGTCAGGGAGCTGCAGCGGGTGGCCATGAAGTTGCGCTCGTTGCCGGGGTAGACGGTCTCCGCGTAGTACTGCCAGGACCTGGCGTGGGCGCACACCACCGAGTAGCAGCCGGCCGGCAAGGGGCTCAGACCGCTGGGATAGAAGTCCGCATCGCCCAGGGGATCTCGCTTGCCCAGCACCCCCGAGTTGCTGTGGATCACGTCGATGAACTTGGCATCCCCGCGCATCAGCCCCGAGAGCACCTCGCCCTCGTTGAAGCACGGCTTGGCCGGATCCAGTCCCGTTATCCGGGGAATTACGCTTCCCGTAAGACGCGTCAAGTGCCTGCCCGCCGCGCCCACAATGTGAGCGCCCAGGCTGTGGCCGATCAGGTGGATGTTCTCCACGGGCATCACGTCCAGCAGCTTCACCAGCCCCAGGGCTATGTTCTCGCCGATCTCCTCCGTGTTGAAGGCGCTCCAGGTGTACAGGGTGTCCACGAATCGGGCAGCGTCCACGGCCTTGGGAGAAGCTCGATTATTGGACGGGTTAAGTCAAGTTCGGAATAGCCATTACGAGATTAGCTTCAGGGCTGGCAGCCACTGAAAACAATCTCGGATGAGCCTTATCTCCGATTCTACAATCTACAGAATGGGAGACCCCCTGCCACTCACCACGAAGTTGACGTCGCCCCGGCAGTTGTAGGCCTTGGAGAAGACCTCTATGGTGTCCGATCCGTTCACCGTGGTGGTCCAGCCCGTGGCCAGGATGACCACCTTCTTCTTGGGATCGAACTCCGGGCTGTGCCACATCGCGCCCGGGTTAGTCAGCGGGAAGTTGATCTTGGCGCAGGGCGTCCGCAGCTGGAAGTTCATCAGGTTGATGTCCGGCGTGAACTTGGACTTGATCTTGTTGTTGGCCAGGGCTTGGGAGCCTTGAGAGAGATTCGGGTCATCCTATGCCCACATTCCATCTATAATCTACTTACATATGTAGCTCAGGGAGCTGGAGACGAACTCGAAGGGATAGCCGGCTATCAGCTGCTTGCCGCCGTCGAGGAGCCCCTGCGGCGTGGGCAGCAGGCTGGGATCTACAATGCTGGCGCCCACAGTGCCCACCGAGTCGATCACATCCGGCAGCGTCCACTCGATGGCCTCCATCGGCCGGAAGAAGAGCTGCAACAGCAGCAGTAGCATCATCAGGGGCAGCAGCTTACGGGCCGGATTCTGGCCAAAGTCACCCATCCTGGACGAGATTCGAACGCAAACTGAGTGCCGGAAGCCGGGTCTCAATGTTATTTATACGGCTTCTCGCGGGGGGATCCGATCGACTTGTATATATTTCCCATTCGACGCCGGCGACAATATCTATCGATGTGTTTGCTCCGCCGATCAGATAAGGTGCACTTGTCACTTAAATTAGTTTCCATTTGCGGCACTCGTCGGCGCTCCGTACAATGCCCATATACTATAACCAGTCTACCATATAGGAGGAGGCGGAGAGGCTGTCCGGCTGTCCCTAGCCACTGAGACTCACGGGCCGAGCCAGCTGCACTCGCATGTCCCACCCTCATCTGCATACATTCCCCCAGCTGATAGTCCCTAGCGGCCGGGCCGCTACTCTTTAATCCGAGCCTAATCCGGATTGCCGACCCAGCCGCCGCTATCTACGCTGGATTTGGTGATCTTGGAATTCCCAAACTAGCAGATCGCTTTCCGCGGCACTGATTAGGGGCCTAAGCCGATGTTTTCGGGCGGAATTCAAGAGCCAACTTCCGCGGGCAGCTGGCAAGGTTCTGGGCAGAAGATAGGGTATCGGAAAGGCCACTGAGAGAAATAACTAGCAGGTGGTAGAACTGGAATACTTGATGGTAGAATACTTGAAGTATTAGTCATGGTTTGAGTTCCAATCTCTGAGGATTCTGGAAGACCTTTAAGCACTATTTCTCTCAGTGCAGCGCTTAGACTCACGTATTGAACATCAAAGGCCCCCTCCCCACGCCCGATCCGGTTGCGACAGCAGAGTCATATTAATGCGAGCCCATCGCCCATCTCCCATCTCGGCCCCCACCCTTCCGAGTTCTCGGTTCTGGTTCCCGAGCCATTGTCATTCCGGCGCCGTTTCGTGGACAATTATTTGGAGAACGGGCATTACGTCAGAGACCCCTTTTGGAATTATGATTGGACCTTTATCTATGAATAGTAAGTGGCAACAAATCGATGTCTTATATAATCTCTGAGACTAGTAGAGGGGTAGGACTCCCAGGCAGAGTCATCCCCGGCAATTGCCGCACTCGGCGTAGGTATAGGTGTACGTCTCCGGGCTTGCGTTCTGGCCGTAGGGCTCCGCCCCGTTCACGTCCACGTAGAAGAGGCCCAGGTCCGCCGGATCCGCTGCGATGCCCATGACGGTGGACGTGCTGTCGCAGAGTATCCCCGTGTAGAGGTCCGCATACTTGCCGCACCGCTTCCCGAGGAAGTCGTTCCCGTTCGTGGGGTACACCGACTCCAGGTAGTACTGCACCGCCCGGTTGTGGGAGCAGGAGAGGGCGTCCAGCCCCAGGCAGCCCCGCTTGAAGGGCAGCCGGCCCTGCACGAAGAAGTCCGCGTCCCCGGCCCGCTTCGAGGTGCCCAGCATGCCGGGATTCGTGTGGATGATGTCCACGAACCGGGCATCCCCGCTCCTCACCCCCTCCAGGTCGTTGCCGTCGTAGAAGCAGGGATTGGCCGGGTCCAGGCCGGTGATCCGCCTCAGGATCTGCCCGCCGGACAGCTGGCGGTAGTTGCGGCCCGTCGAGCCGGCTATCTGGGCGCCCAGGCTGTGGCCCACCAGGTGGACCCTCTCCAGCACATAGTCCTGGTCGGGCAGGCGGAGCAGGGCCTTGGCCACGTACTCCCCGATCGCCTCCGTGTTGAGGGCCGACCAGGAGTAGAGCGTGTCCAGGAAGTAGGCGGCGTCCAGCACCATGAAGTTGGTGTCCCCGCGACAGGCGTAGGCCTTCGCCACCGGCCCGGCGCCCGAGTCGTTGATGTTCGTCTTGAAACCGGTGATGTAGAGGACGGAGGGCCGATCCCGGCGGAATCCCGGCGTCGTCCACAAGTCCTCCGCCCGGGTCAGCGGCACACTGACATTGAGGCAGTCGGCGTCCTCGGTGAGGAGGAAGAAGCTCATCCGGGACATGTCCGGCACCACCTTGGACTGCAGCACCCCCAGGTCTACGATGGTGCTGCAGATGTAGTTGAAGGTGGAGAAGCCCAGGTCGAGGGGCACTCCGATCACCCACTGCTTCAGGGTGCTCTGCAGCCGGTCCAGCAGGCTGTCTACGCTGGGGAAGCCCGGCTCTCCGCCGACCTGCCGGCCGGGGTACTCCCTCCTGCTGATGTTCATAAAGTCCAGGATGGAGTCGCTGCGGATCAGATCGCTTTCCAGCCACTCCGACTGAGCCGCTCCGGCGAGGAGGACCAGAACTACTAGGGCAGAGAATGTCATGGCTTGGGCGGCACACTGGGAGAAACTCGGACAACCTTGACGCTTTTATACCATCCGGCGACCCACTTTCTGATAATGCGTCTCAGGTTCTGGCGACACGATCCCACGACGTCGTGTGCCCGGAATTCGTACTCCCCAAGCACGTGTCCGAGTGGCACGAACTAATCCCCTCTTGCCACATCCAGGTAGAGCAGGCGCTGTTTCGCCAGAAAACTATAGCGACTGGCGGATGGTGGGCAGTGGGTGGGTGGCTCCAGCCAGGCATTGGCAATCGCATAATTTTCCAAACCAAGATATTTTGCGTTGGGAAACGCTCCGCTCAGCTAATAACTGCCTGGCTCTGGCTACCAATTACCCGGCCACCAGGTCTCCGCCTCCGCCTCCACCTCTTCAAGAAACTTCAATTAAAACTGAAACTGAGGCAGAAAAAAAATAATAGCAAGCGTGGCCATTACATTGGAAGTTTCTACACAGAAAGAAATAGGGTTTGGAGATTATTTTTTAATCAAAAATATACCATTTAAGATTTCTCCGAGTGTATGGCTTTGGGCTTGCGTGTTTCTGCTAAAGATTCCCAATAAAATCCCGAAAACTACTCAAGAGAGTTAAAGGCTTTTGAGGTAAACTTTAAAGTTATTAAACATTTTATTCTAATTCTTTAAGACCAAGAAAGCTTCCTCTTCTCATTTCCTTTTATTTTTAGTAATATTTTTATTTAATTTTAATAATTTGATTTGAATTGTCTTCCAAGAGTACCCGGTATTCGGCGGATGGGCCACCAATTCGTGCCTGGTTTTCGGCAATTTATTCGCACATTTCGCGTCGAAGCTGATGGCTACAAATGTCTGCCAGCTTTTGTTTCGCTTCCCCACCTTTTGCAATCTCTGGGATAGCCAGTAGCCGCCAGATACGAATATAGGTGAGTGTGTCAGATACACTTGTGTTTTGTTTTCGGCACTCGAGGAGCGGAGTGCTCGCTCCACTGACTTATATGGCTTTCTGGCTATGAAATCAAAACCAACGAAGATTGCTATTTATGAGTTGGCTTGGACGCAGCACAGCCCCTAATTGGAGCTTCCCGGCCGGGCCAGGGTGCCGGACAGGCACGTGTACGGGTATTTGACATGTCACCTACCCTACCCTGCCGGTTTAAGATTAAGATTAAGATAAGGTTATGATTAAGGATAAGATATCTGCTTGTAAATCTTAAGGTCGTGGGTTCGACTCTCAGCAGAAAAAGTTGTATTATGAGTTTTTTTTTGTTTTCTTTCAATTATTTAATATAATAGAGACTGCTTTTATATAAATTGGTGTATTTAATAATTTTTTTAAATAAGAATTTACAAAAATTAAGATTGTTTTATTGCTCAGCCACAGCCTACGCGTGATTGCTCGACAGCTTAGGGGCTTTTATGATGGTCCAGTCCACAAAAGCATGGAGGTTCAACTCCCAGTGGAGGGTAAACAATATTTATAATGTTACTTAACATTTTAATTTAGTTTACAAATGGTGACAATAAATTACCATCAACTGTTAAGGAATTTATTAAAAATAATAATTATTAAATTGAGGGATTAAAGGTGGTCGGTTTAAAAAATTTTTTGCTTTAATTTTGGACCATGAATGAGCCCTGATTTATTCAACATTTTCAGCCCGGACTCATGCTTTATTTTCAGGGCTGATTCAGCTCTGCTATTCTGGTCTGAATCAGGACTGATTTCGAGATGATTTTCACTCCTGAATCCGGATTCGGAATCAGGGCGGAATATGGGCTGATTCATGCCTGAATATCGAATTCATGGCCGAGAGGACATTTTCAAAATTTTCAGAACAAAATGCATGGCACCTTGTTCTACATTTCAGGGGTGATTCATTAGGGAGCAGGGGGCGCATGTGTGATTCATGCTTGTTTCATGGGTGACTGGTACTGCAGGGTATATATGTATACTATATAGTATATAAAATAATAAAATTTAAATTAAAGAATGAAAATTTATTTTCTTATTTTGGAGGAAGGGATGGCCCTTCGTTTGGTTCGGTGGAACGCTTCACGAGTTTCCTATTCATACCCCTGGTCCGTCCTTCCAACTGACTTTGATATAGAAATATATAGAAACTAGAAGGAAGAATTACAAAAATAACTTACCATATACCCAGTTCTATTTATTTTTATAAATTCGAAGTTAAATTTTATCTAGTTCGCCATTGAAATTCGTTTTAAAGATAAGTGATCTCAGAAATAATATAATATAATAAATAAATAAATATAATTACTCAGAAATAACTGACTTCAACTACTTTATTAAGTCTTTATATTTCCGATAAACAGTGTGCATCTTAAAAAGTATTTATGAGGCATTTATTTATATTTATTATTATTTATATACATTTATTTATTTATATATTAATAAGAGTGGATTTTCTAAGCGTACTTAGAAAAGGATGAAGTGTATTTTAATTGTACAATTACTACTTTTTTCCCACTTACTACTACTACTACTACTACTTACTACTTTTTTATCTGAAAATTTCCCAAGTATTTTCTTAGGACTTATAATATTTTCATGTATATTTTATAGGACTTGGACCAATTTTTTTAATTTCCCTGGGACTTGAACAAATTTAACAGCAAATGAGGCTGAAAAAGGAAATTATTTTCCCAGATTCCAACTTGGGATATCGGACAAGTAAGCGGACAAGTAACAAGTACTCTGTCAAAGAGTGAGACACTTAGGCAGACATGTCCACTACCCAGGGATGTACCCTTGTCCCAGGTAGTCCCATAAAATCCGACTGGGTTGTAGAACGGGTCTAGTGGAGAAGGCAGCCCGATGAGTGTTCAGGAAGCAAGTATGTCGGAAGACTCTCTTCAGAAGACTGCACTTTTTGGGGCTTCCAGTTCGAACAATGAGCTCTTCTCAGCGAAGTGTTGATCCCCGAATCTGTTTGCCATTCTAGCTCCCCGATAGTATCTGTTGATAAACCCAATTAGTCGGCTGATGCCAAAAAAAATTAGTATTTATTAAAAAAAAAATAAGAAAAGATATACGGAAAGAGAGCTCAGCTTCCGCCTCTACATATTTTGTTTTTGTTAATTTTTTGAAAAATATATTATTGATTTTTGGAAGGCCCACAGGGATGGCAGCTAATTGCGTAACATTAGCCACACACTGGAAGAAAAGAGGCGCAAGAGGCGAGTATTGTTATTACGTATACGCACCGTTGCAACATGGCGGGGTAAGTGCAGCAAATTATCAGCTCCAGTCGAACGATCGCGGACGATCGTAGGCAGATGTCCGTTGCAAAATTTTTGTATTTTTTCTTTCGGAATTTTCGTTGCAAGCAAACAGAAGCGCGAAACAGAAAAGTGGCTGGAAAATGCAGGAAAATGAAGGAAAATGGACGGGGCCGCGGAGCATATAAAATGCCACCGAGTTTCGAGACCAAATTAGTTGACTCGCAACATTTCACCGCGTCGGTTTTGGATTTGGATTTCGGTTTTCCCCACCACACACCTGAAGAAAACATAGGAAAATGTTCAGCTATCGCCTGGAAATGATGCTCCTGCTGGGCCAGCTGTGCCTCCTGATCTCCGGCCATCCCCTGGGCGAGGACCTCTCCGCCGGAGTGCATTCGGCCGGACTGCTGGGCAGCTATGCCGGCGGCCTGACGGGCGGCGAGGCTCTCTCCAAGCTGGACTTTAGCTCCGAGGTGTCCTCCCACGAGTTCGGTGGCATCTCCGATGCCGACCACCTGGGCGACCATCTCAGCGAGGACCACTTCCCGGCGGACTATGGCAGCAGCTCGGACGGCGGCGAGGAGTACGCCGAGGCCAGCGAGATCCACTCGCACTACGAGGATCACCACGAGGACGACCACAAGCCAGTGCCCGGCATCGACCACGGCAAGGGCGCCTTCAGCTACAGCACCCTGTACGAGTTCAAGGACCGGGACGAGCACGAGATCCACCAGCTGCAGCACCAGGCCCTGGAGCAGCAGGTGGAGCACCTGGAGAGCCACGACCACGACCACCTGGGACTGGGCCATCTGGAGGAGCTCTACTAAGACTGTGATTGTCTACAAAACCAAAAATCAGAACCAGAAATCCTAGCTATTTTTTTTTTTTTTTATTAAAAGTTACAGAAATATTTAAAAACCAAAGTAATAAAGTTTATATTAAAAAAAATTATATTTTATGACAAAAAAAAAAACAAAAATGAAAGTCCTTCTTCAACGTCCATGGGACTGGACTGGAAAAGTGTGACCCCCGAGCTTAAGTTGGGAAAAGTCCAGGTTATCGCTGACCAGGATGCGGGGCTCCGGGACAGCCACTCCCGAACTAGCCACCGGCAAGTGGGAGGCCCCAACGGTGTCCACATACAAGTGGGGCCAAGGACTCCCTCCCAGCGACCCGGAGGAGGAGTAGGGATTCGAAAACAAGAGCAACTGGGTGGGCTCCGTGTCAGGGGCTAGCTGGAGAACCCCAGAGCTGATGTGGACAGCAGGTCCATACCCTGCGAATCAGACTCTCAAGTCAAGCCTGAGCAGCAGGCACATTACTCATACGCACCGTGTGCTGAGGGAAGAGTGGGTCTCTCCTTCTCCGCCGGATGACCCGCCGATGTTAGGCCCACAGCACTCGCCGCCAGAATGAAAAGCTTCCAACCCAAGACTGCCATTTCGTGGCTTCTTTGGAGTTCTTCGGAATTCTTCTACGCTTTTATAGTCTCCGGAGAACGGATGTTCCAAGTCGTGGCTGAGCGCCCATCGGTGACACTTGCATGTCTCTGGAGGGCGATCAAGATCAGTTGGAGTCACTATACATAAGCTATAGATCGGCGATGATATCAGGGAGAGGCCAGGGCCTATAGATTCCAATGGAAAGCCTAAAAGTCTCCCCGAGACTTGCGCGAAGCACCAAACTAGTTTCTTGAACTGAAATTCTAAAACCCTAATTAAATTATTCCATTTCGATGGAACCTCAGACCATCCAGGGCCATCCATTGCGGTGCTCATCCGGACTCGCTGGGAGTTAACATTCGGGTGCTAATTTCCGATAGAATCAACAAAGTCAGCCCGCCAGACCTCCAGACCGCCGGAGCCATGAAACTGAAACACAATCGCCGCCATTCGAGATTCTGGCGATTGCATAAGAGGCCCGCCCGCTGCTGGCCGGATATCGTGGATGGTGTATAGTATATTACATAACGAGTCATTGGAACATCCGGATGTGGCTTATATATTGAGGATTTATTTTTATTTACAAATCGATCTTCGCTCGCTTCGGTTCTACCTCTCGGAGAGTTTAACAAAAAAATGCAATCATTCGCTTTAGAACTAAAAAAAAAAAATAGTTGAGTACGTTTGGGTTACGTTGAGTTCTGGGGTTCTGGGTGGTCCATCTAGCAGCCGACCAGCTTCTCGAGGATGCCGCCGCGCTTCCAGCCGGCGCCGAATCCCAGTCCGGAGTTTCCGCCACTGTAGCCTCCGTTGTAGCCTCCGTTGTAGCCTCCATTGTAGCCTCCGTTGTAGCCTCCGTTGTAGCCTCCGTTGTATCCGGTGCTGTAGTCACCGCTGGAGCTGGCCGAGCTGCTGGCCGAGGCGCTGGAGTAGCCGGTGGCCACTGGGGCGGGGGGTCCGTAGACCGGGGCCGGGGCGTGGTCCTCGTCCACGATCAGCTTGATGGTCTTAACGATCTGCTGGTTCTGGGGGGCGTAGTTGATTGGGGCGGGGGCCACCACGGGAGCGGGGGCGGGGATCACCACGGGAGCGGGAGCTGGGATGGCAACTGGGGCCGGAGCAGGGGCGACGTAGCGCACCACAGGAGCGGGAGCAGGAGCGGTGTAGCGCACCACTGGGGCGGGAGCAGGAGCGGTGTAGCGCACAACTGGGGCGGGGGCAGGAGCGGGAGCACTGTAGCGGACCACGGAAACTGGAGCCGGAGCGGGAGCGGTGTAGGTCACGGCGGGAGCTGGGGCAGGAGCCGAGTAGGTGACTGCTGGTGCGGGAGCGGAGTAGGTCACAGCGGGAGCTGGAGCGGAGTAGGTCACAGCGGGAGCTGGAGCAGAGTAAGTCACAGCGGGAGCTGGAGCAGGAGCGGAGTATGTCACAGCGGGAGCTGGAGCGGAGTAGGTCACAGCGGGAGCTGGAGCAGAGTAAGTCACAGCCGGGGCAGGAGCCGAGTAAGTGACGGCAGGAGCGGGAGCTGGAGCGGAGTAGGACACAGCGGGAGCAGAGTATCCAGAGGAGCTGGCGCTGGAAGAGGCACTGGCACTAGAGGAGGAGTAGCTGCCGCCGTAGCCGCCGCCGTAGCCGCCGCCAAAGCCGGAGGAGCGGTACGAGGGCTGCTCGACCACCTTGATGACCTTGATGACCTGCTCGCCGCCGCCGTAGCCGCCTCCATAGCCACCGCCGTAGCCGCCGCCGTAGGACGAGGCGGAGCTGGAGGACGAGCTGGAGGAGGAGCTGCCGTAGCCGGAGTTGTAGACGGGGCGGCTGGGCTGGCTGTAGTATCCTTGATTGTAGCCGCCGGAGTAGCCGCCGCTGCCGTAGCCGGAGCCGCCGTATCCACCGGAACCGGAACCGGAGCCGCCGCCCAGGCCGCCGCCGAGGGCCTTGAGAAGGGCCAGCTTGGCGCCCAACAGGGCTTCCGATGGGGCCGGGGCCGAGAGGGCCATGAGGGCGACAAAGGCCACGCAGACGTACAGCTTCATGGTGATGATGGCAGTGGTAATGATGCTACCTGAACCCTAAGCGAAACTCAACTGATGTCCCAAATCGAGTCTGGCCACTAATTTATAGCCGGCTTTAGACCTGTATCTGTATCTGTATCTGTATCTGTATCTGTATCTGTATCTGTATCTGTGCTTGTGTAGTTCTAATCTTTGAGAGCTTCGGTAGCCTACCCCTTGGAGCAGCCGTGTTTGCTTAATTCATAAATAGTTACTTATGGGCCAAGACAAGAGTTAAAAAATAAAAAAAAATAGACGAAAATAAAATCTAGGCGGGGCTCTCCGCAGGGCTGTCTGTCACCTCAACTACTTAACCATCAAGTGAGATATTTTCTCGCATCTCAGCCGAGCAATAAATAAATAAAAAAAAGTATAAGGCAGCATTTTGTGGATAACAGACGTTACGGATTCGCAAGAAGCTGCCAAGTCAGGTAATTCCCCAAATCAAAAAATGTACACTGAGCGAAATTCACTAAAAAAAGGAATAGTTAAGGATCATTATTAGGCTGACTTTTAGGTGATTAAAATCATAAAAAATAATCAAAACTCAGCTCTTATTCTATCACAAGAAATAGGGAATATATATTTTCAAAAATGACTTAAAATATTTCAATTTCAGGATTTAATGTCCAATTAACGAAAGGGATTTGAAATACTAATCTAATAATAATTGGAGGATAATTGGTATTAAGTTATGGTCCTAATCCCTGACCATATCTTGTCCCATTTTAAGTCCATTTTAAACATAAGAATTAATTATTATTATTACTCTTTTTAATCTAAAATCAAAGCTAAATATTCATAAATGCTCATTATAGCTTACCATAGCCACTATCATAGCTTGGCTAATATTAAGATCCTAAACTCTTATCCCTAAGATCCTTAGCTCTTCGAGTACTTGTTTTCAAAATTTAAAAAATGATAGTCCTAAAATTGTGGCCATTTTTCGTAACTCTTCAAAGGGTGACCTTCATTAAAAATCAACAAAAATCTAAGAAGAGTATGTCTATAGAAGATATAGAAGATATAGAAGATCTAGAGAAGATGCAAATCGATAGTAAATGAAACTACAAAGCCTTTAAGGGGTTATCGATTTATTGCATTTTCTTAATATAGAATATATAACATATAATAATTAACATATATATCATATAATAATTCCTCCTTATAATGCCTAAAAATTCCTTAATAATAATATATCACATATAATAATTCCTCATATATGTTCAAGTTGATCCGATGAATATTTTCAAAGTTATAGACTCATTAGTGAAGGCGCGTAGCTTCTTAACTATATTTTTGAAATAAATCAAAGGATTTTCCCATCCGAAGAAAATTTCTTATTTTTATGAACAATTAAAGAGACGAATTTTGGTCGAAAATTTTAGCTTTGAGTGGTCGGCACTTTGTTAAAAATTGTTTCTAATTCCTTCTATTAATTTCTAGATTATTTATTGTATTAATGGAATTTATTTGGTTTTTGCATTTTAGATGATTTAGTTCAGGGATATCGTGCTCACCGCAATAATCCGTTTTTTGCAGACCTCTGATAATATTTTTGGCAATAAAAAATACGAGAATATAGTTTAAGATTGTCTTAATATTATTGCCAATTTTCAAGTCAATAAACCAAATAGTTTGCTATGAAAAAATTCTTAAAAAATTGCTTTTTTTCTACCTTCTAACTCTATATAACCCCTTAAGTTTTTAGTTAATCGAAGTTTTTTATTAATCGCTTTTAAATCGAATAATAAATGACAATGTTATGGCTTATTTTAATTATTATTATTAATTTTATAATAATTTTTATTTTATTTAATTTTTATTAATATAAAATAATTCAAATAAATGACTAAATATTGAAACAAACCTTTTTATCCTTAAATGCTAACTTAAATACTAATTTAATGGTTAATTTTAATCAGATCCTGAGCTCTGGTCTTCAGGAACTCGGTTATTTAAAAAAAAACTATCATCCCAATATTATTATAATTTTTTAAACATTTAACAAAGGGGTAACCTTGATAAAAAGTTTCCAAAAATCAATAAAATTCTTGTCCTAGAGACTTAATTGTCAATAAATGGTGTTTGAAACCACAAATCCTTGAAGCTATACTGAGATAGAGACTTGGAGAGGTAACATAATTCTTGGCTACTCTTCCCACTTTAAGGCTAAAATATTTCTCTCAGTGCTGGCTGGCAAATGTGCGTAGCCAACTATGTTGTCATTGTCACTCACTCAGCCACCGAAGTCGTGTGCATGGCTCCACGTAGTCATAGATTTGAGAAAAAACAAGAATGGAAAGCTAACTTCGGGCGGAGCCGAAGTTGATATACCCTTGCAGATATGTGGATATATTATTAGATATATATCGGATCTTATATAGTCGGCCGATCCTTATAAAACTCGGCAGATCAAATTAGTTTGCCGAAAGTAGAATCCATACAAAGTCCCAGTCTTCTAACTTAAAAAATAACAGAGATATGGCATTTCCGATCAATCAGTTATGTGGCAGCTATAGGATATAGTCAGCCGATCCTTATGAAATTTGGCAGATCGAATAAGTCTGCTAAAAGAGGAGTCCACAGCAAGTCCCATCCTTCTAACTTAAAAAACAACGAAGTTATGGCATTTCCGATCAATCAGTTATATGGCAGCTATAGGATATAGTCGGCCGATCCTTATGAAATTTGGCAGATCGAATAAGTGTGCTAAAAGAGGAGTCCACAGCAAGTCCCATCCTTCTAACTTTAAAAACAACAAAGTTATGGCATTTCCGATCAATCAGTTATATGGCAGCTATAGGATATAGTTGACCGATCCCGGCCGTTCCGACTTATATACTGCCTGCAAAGGAAAGAAGGATGTGTGCAAAGTTTGAAGTCGATAGCTTTAAAACTGAGAGACTAGTTTGCGTAGAAACAGACAGACAGACGGACAGACGGACAGACGGACAGACGGACATGCTTATATCGACTCAGGAGGTGATCCTGATCAAGAATATATATACTTTATAGGGTCGGAGATGTCTCCTTCACTGCGTTGCACACTTTTGACCAAAATTATAATACCCTCTGCAAGGGTATAAAAACCCAAAGCCGAAGCCAGAGACAAAGCCAAAGCACGCCCAAATCTCAGCCTCATCTCGGAAACTTGTCCACGTTGTCCGACGTGCCGAGATGTCTATTTTTCCAGTTTAGTTCTCATATTACATGTATGTAGATTCTTGGAGTTATTGATCCAGACTCGTATGCTAATGCGGTCAGCACCAAAGCGCCCAAACCCGCCCAACACTCTCCATCTGCTCCAAATTCTCGACTGGTTTTTGGTTCAGGCACAAGAGCGACATAAAGTCCCTTTTTAGGGAACATGCGTGGAGTCTTGGCTTTAAGATGCAAATTATTTGCATAAATAATTCCATGTTCTATGACTTTGGGACCAAGTTTTTAGTTTTTAAGGAGAGGTTCGGCATCTCACTCACCCTGTATATGTGTCTCCATATTGTAGTTCCGCATCCAAGTCTTCTTTCTTTTTGTGGCTCTTGAGGGTCTGTTGGCAGAACTTGGCAAATATTAAATCATAGCCAATTTACACATTTCCATTTACAGATTTTGTAGTTTTTTCCCCCTTCGGAGCTCACACATATTTCATTTATTTTCAGGGCACTGGGAGAAATTTTAGTCTCAAAGAAGCAACTAAGAAAGGACCAAGTACTCCATTCCTCAACTAAACCATCTATCTATAATGTTTGTTTCTTTTAATAATTTATTTTGATTTAAATATTTTTTTCAGTGCATGCCTGGTGCTGGTCCAGCTCAACCAATTTGCACCCATCGGGCGTAGAGCATTCTTGGCCACACATTTTTTTTTTGTCCAACTTTTTTGGGCTTGGCTCTTGTGACTTTGACTTTGGTTTTGCTTTCTGGCTTTGTGGCTTTTTTTTTGCTTTCTGGCTTTTGGCACTTGATTGCCGTCAGGAGGGGAGCATTGTTGGCCCTGCACCCGGGAGCCACAAGCCGAGAGCCGGGGCCAAACCGTGGCTAACCAAATGCGTAAACAGTGGTGGCTAGTGGCCACAATCAGCCAACTCTCGGTTTCATTCAGACCCACCACCACCACCACCTCCACCCGAAGGTCATCCTCCGTCTGGGTTGAATGGGCTCTTTGGGTTTCCCATTTGCGGGCTTCGGCATTTGGGTTGGGTTCACCTCACCTCAGGGAGGCTGTGATCGACTTCTTCGATTGGGTGCGAAATATTTGACATGATTTGTAATTCCAAGCGTGGAATTGCAACAGCCTGAAGTTGCACGAAAATAGAGGCCCCCGAGTGTTGAAAGTCAGGAGAGAAATAATATATCAGTGACGAAAACATGGATTATAAAATATTTCAAGAATTTTTAAGGCAGAGTGCCTTTTCTCCTTTTTTTTTTGAAAAGATTTCACATCTTATTTAGGATTCTATTCAAATACTTAATGGGTTTCTGATTTTCTGACGAATATACTACTCATAGAACCACTTTTAAACTATTTTTTTCTATTGGAAAACTAGAGGCCCTCGAGCGTTGAAAGTCAGGTTGGAAATAATATTTCAGTGACGAAGACATGGATTATAAAATATTTAAAGAGTTTTTAAGGCACTCTGCCTTTTCTAATTTTTTTTGGAAAGATTACTCTTCTTATTTAAGATCTATCATCTTATTCCTATTTAAATACTTAAGGGGCTTCTGATTTTTCTCCATCACTGTGAATGGTAGTCCAAGAGGTGACGAATATATTATTTAAAGAACCAGTTTAAAATTTTGTTTAAACCGGAAAACAATAATTTTCACCAGAAAGAATACAAAAATCTGTAATTTTCATTATATCTTTTTATTTTAGAATTTATTTTTTACAAAATGAGTTTAAAAATACAAAAAAAAAGTTTTTAACCAAGTATAGCTTCTTCGTTCGTTGAAGTTTCTTCAGCACAGCCCCGAGGCCAGTCCCAGAGGTGGGGGAGGAGCTCCGAATCCCAGGCCGAAGCCACCGCCTGCTCCGTAGCCGGCTCCGAAGCCGTAGGAGGCGGGCAGGCTGCCGTAACCGCCGCCGAAGCCTCCTCCGAAGCCCGACAGGCCAACGGCAGGGGCCACCGGGGTGGAGACGGAGGTCACCACGGGAGTGACCACCGCGGAGGTGGAGATGGCCGGAGCAGCGCCCACAAAGCCACCAGAATAGCCGCCGCCGTAGCCTCCATAGCTGCCTCCGTAACCAGCGCCGTATCCGCCTCCATAGCTGCTTGCTCCTGGAACGACGGATACCTTGATGACCTTCACCACGTTCTCGGGGGCGTAGCCGTAGCCCGAGCCGTATCCGTATCCGGCGCCATAGCCTCCTCCGTAGCCGCCACCGTAGCCAGTGCCGTAGCCAGCGCCATAGCCAGTGCCGTAGCCAGTTCCGTAGCCGGCTGCAGTGCCTCCGCCGCCCAGCAGAACGTTCAGCTTGCCAAAGGTGGCGTCTCCCGGAGGCACCACGGCCACCAGGACCACGAGCGCTAAAGCCAATCCCACGTGGAAGTGCATCTTGCAATGTGTAAGTGTTTCAGGTGATTGTCGGAGCAGAAAATCCACAGTTCTTGTCTTCCCAACGGCGGCCGGTGAACTCTGATGGCCTGTCCGGTGACTGGGGAATTTATACCCCGCCGGGGGTCAGGTGGCGTCAATGGGCAGTGTCTGTTCTTGCCCCGCCAGCGGCCAGCAAAGTGTGAAATTACTCAATCGAGGGCCTCTCCGCGCCGAACAAGTGACGCCACAAAGTCAATGGCAGTTCCCTCCATTGCGGTTCCCCGGAAGGTTGCCGATCCGAGATTATTTAGAACTTCCCGTATACCTTGTGGTCTGATAACCAGTGTCACATTTTTGGGCAAATATTTGGGCTTAAAGGGAATTAACACTTTCGCTTTCTAGCTGGAACTGTGCAAGTGGTTCCAGATCCGGATTGGGAAGATCCGGGTTAGGGAACTGCATCAACTTCTCTTAGATCTCTTATCCCTTCACTCTACACCTGGCATCAGTCAGGCCAGAATAATTTTGTCATTAATTTAATAACAAACTCTATAAAAAATATAAAAAAAATTATATAAAAAGAAATTTAAGAAATTGAAAAAAAAAATTATTGAAAAAAAAAATTATAGTTCCATCCCGGAGTGTGTCGAGGAAGTCGGGGTCCTGCTGGGCAGCTGGAGAGCCTCCAGGATGAAGCCGCAGCCAAAGTCCAGCGCTCTGAAGAATCTCCGCCCGAAGCTCGGCGGCAGCTGTACTAGCTGTGGCGACGATTCGCCGGAAGTGCCCCCCGCGTCACCGCCCCTGACCCTGCCGCCCCCCCTGGTTAACTTCATCCGGAGCCGCCTGAAGCCGCCCAAGTCGCAGAAATGCATCTTCTACAGCACCGACTGGGAGAAGTCGGCGCTGCTCACCAACTTCCAGAAGCGGGGCTGGCTCCAGGTGCCCTCCTTCGGCGGGGAGTGGAACTTCTACTGGGCCTGCACCCAGAACTGTCGGTACATCTTTGGGATCGATCATCCCTACAGGATGCGTTCTGATCAGTAAGTATTCTACAGAAGATACAAGTGATCTGAAGCTTTTTTGAGGTGGAATTTGTGGGTCACCCTCTCTCTCCAAATAGACATATATACAAATAGATATGTAGATATAGTTTTGGGGCAGATTAATATATTTTAAAATCATTAAAATCATAAAATCATATATTAAAACTATTCTTTCAAATCATATATAATTCTTATTTAATTTAAATCCATTAAATCTTTATTTATAATTCATTATTTATTCAGAATATATAATTTCAAAAAAGTAAACATATAATGTCACTTACCTTCCACTGTACTTCCATTGACTTCCACTGACTTCCAGTCGATCTCATTCTCATAAGTATGTATGTGTGTAAGCTAACGGTACTTTCGCCACTGACGGAGAGGGACTTAAAGGACTTATCCCCGAAGCACCCTTCACAAATTCCCTTATAATTCTATTTAAATAATTTAATATGTTTGAAAATGAGTTACGAAGTATATTTATTATATTCTTACCCTTCTAAATTAAATAAAAACAAGAATGGAAAGCTAACTTCGGGCGGAGCCGAAGTTGATATACCCTTGCAGATATGTGGCAGCTTACATTATTAGATATATATCGGATCTTATATAGTCGGCCGATCCTTATTAAACTCGGCAGATCAAATTAGTTTGCCGAAAGTAGAATCCATACAAAGTCCCAGTCTTCTAACTTAAAAAACAACAGAGATATGGCATTTCCGATCAATCAGTTATATGGCAGCTATAGGATATAGTCGGCCGATCCTTATGAAATTTGGCAGATCGAATAAGTCTGCTAAAAGAGGAGTCCACAGCAAGTCCCATCCTTCTAACTTGAAAAACAACGAAGTTATGGCATTTCCGATCAATCAGTTATATGGCAGCTATAGGATATAGTCGGCCGATCCTTATGAAATTTGGCAGATCGAATAAGTCTGCTAAAAGAGGAGTCCACAGCAAGTCCCATCCTTCTAACTTTAAAAACAACAAAGTTATGGCATTTCCGATCAATCAGTTATATGGCAGCTATAGGATATAGTTGACCGATCCCGGCCGTTCCGACTTATATACTGCCTGCAAAGGAAAGAAGGATGTGTGCAAAGTTTGAAGTCGATAGCTTTAAAACTGAGAGACTAGTTTGCGTAGAAACAGACAGACAGACGGACAGACGGACAGACGGACAGACGGACAGACGGACAGACGGACAGACGGACAGACGGACAGACGGACAGACGGACAGACGGACATGCTTATATCGACTCAGGAGGTGATCCTGATCAAGAATATATATACTTTATAGGGTCGGAGATGTCTCCTTCACTGCGTTGCACACTTTTGACCAAAATTATAATACCCTCTGCAAGGGTATAAATATATAATTTGAACACTGACTCTCTCCTTTTCTTATGCACTTTAATTACTTAGTTTTAGATGTTTTTATAACTATTTTAATCAATTCTTATTGACAAAGACACTATTTAAAAACTAAAATCCAACAAAACTGAATTTAAAACACTGACAAAGAAGCACAAAACAGAAACAGAACGGGCGGCTGAGAGAGAGCGCAGGATCAGCCAGCAAAGAGAGAGAGAGGGAGTGGGAGAGAGAGCAGGTGCAGCCCAGGGTCACACTAACAAGTGGTAAACCTTAAGTATTTCTCAACACTACCAGAGAGTTTGGCGCAAAAAAGGATCATTTTTAAATAATCATAGCATATATTCGACCGATCTTAGAATATATTTTACTTACAGAATGATAAACCACTTTCCCAACTCCGTCGAATTGTCCCGCAAGGACCTGCTGATCAAGAACATCAAGCGCTACCGCAAGGATCTGGAGCGACGCGGTGATCCCCTGGCCCAGACCCTTTCCCCGGACACGAAACTGGGGATCGGTGGAACGCGGTACAAGCACCTGGACATCATACCCCTGACCTTTGTCCTGCCCGCCGACTACCAGCTGTTCGTGGAGGCCTTCCACCAGAACCCGGTGAGCACCTGGATCGTGAAGCCGTGCAGCAAGTCGCAGGGCGTGGGCATTTATTTGGTCAACAAGCTGTCCAAGCTGAAGAAGTACGCCTATGATGCCAGGACCTTCTACCCGGCCATGAACCGGGACACCTGTGTGATCTCCAAGTACATCGAGAATCCCCTCCTGATTGGCGGCAAGAAGTTCGACCTGCGGCTCTTTGTCCTGGTCACGACCTTTAATCCTTTGAAGGCCTACCTCTACAACGAGGGATTCTGTCGGTTCTGCACGGAGAAGTACGACCAGGCGGAGATCGACAATGTCTTCATGCACCTGACCAACGTCAGCATCCAGAAAACGAATGTAAGTGATGGGGATTTGATAGATTTGTGGATCGAAATGGCCAACTCGTAATTGCAGGAGGAGTACAACTGCATACACGGTGGCAAGTGGCCCCTTCAGAATCTTTGGCTCTACCTGGACAGCCTCCGGGGCGAGGGCGTTTCGGATATGTTGTGGCGCCGCATCTCGGACACCATCCGTCACTCCCTGGACGCGGTGGCTCCAGTAATGGCCAACGACCGGCACTGCTTTGAGGTCTACGGCTACGACATCATCATCGACAACTGCCTGAAGCCGTGGCTGATCGAGATCAACACCTCGCCCTCGATGCACTCCACCACCACCAACGACCGGAGCCTCAAGTCGCGCCTGATTGACAATGTCCTGGACGTGGTTGTCCCGCCGAACAGCTTGCCAAAGTGAGTTATCCTTCAAGATGAATCCCTGGAATCATTATTAATTGAAATATATTCCCAAAGCGAACACTGGGATAAGATCCCCAATCCGGAGTTGTTGAAAAACTTCACAGTCCTGATGCCCATTCCCCACCAGAAGCATAGTTCGACGGGTGCCGGAGGGGCCAACCGATCGGGCGGGGGATCGCGGCGCAAGGGCAGATCCTCGAAGAAGAAGAAGACCCCACCCGCCGAGGGGGCGGAGCTGAAGGCCAGAAAGGTGAAGGGCGGCGGCAGCGGCAAGGAGAAGACGCTGCGACGATAACATAGTTCTCTCCCCCACCCCCCATTAGGATCTCTGGAATGTCGTTGGGTTTTCGAAATTTTCGTAACTTTTAATTCGCAATTCTCGGTATCGCACAAAATTATACTTAAATAGTAGAGTACACACAAAAAAATTAAAGTATCGTATATATAATCGCTATATATAGAGGCTTAGGCTCTAGTTTAATGTTAAATCGTACAAATGGATGTGTTTTCCTACATCTTGGCTGCTGTCTTTTATTGTTTTTTCGCTTTTAGAGACCTCGATTCGTTTTGGAGACAAACAAACAAACAAACAAAAAAAATGTTATAGGCTTCACCTCAGACATATCCTTTAAGTTGGCTCTAAGTTTTACTTTTCGCTTCTGGCTTCCTTGCACACAAAATGGCTTCCACTTTAAAGCTAACAGAAAACATATATCAGTTGTTATATAATATATACAAATTAAAATAGAAAAAAAAAATGGTAATCAGAGACGTTGAAATGGTACTTAAGGTCTGGCTGCTGTCCTCGAAGCTGGATGTCCTCGCTACTAGTTATGTACAAAAGATGGCTTCCCACTCGAGGAGTCCCACCCCTCGCCGACTCAGACTCGGACTTAGAACTAGACTTAGATCGTAGCTAACCCTAATCCAAGCACTTTACAAAGACATATGTTAGCGCTTCACCTGGGGAATACTTTCTGTCGCTCCACTCTCTACGAACTAATGTTGTGACTTAAGCCTAGGTGTGTGTGTGGTTCAGGGCGGGCTTGGCACTTCGGGGCTCAACTCTCCCCACAAACCTTATACAAGGACCAGAAGGACGAGTGTGTTTTGGGGAAATTATACTTTCGCTTTGGTTACACAGATTATGGTTGGAATACATCGATCTTGGATGAGTTATACAGTTTAAAAGCTTATATAGTTTGTGGCCCAGGATGGGGATTATCCTGGAGTAGTGGCCGACTCCCACCCTGCAAATGTCTGTGTGTGTGTGTGTGTACGAAGTTGTGGAAGAGCTTCCATCGCAGATTCCTCAGCACTCGGTGGCGTAGTAGAAGATCTCCACCTCCTCGCTGACCGCCCTAACCCCGCTGGCCTCCGCCTCCGCCTCCCGCCTCCGGTCCACGAGCACATCCCGAGTGGCGCGCGCGTGCGCCAACACCTATAGTCACACCTTCGAGGCGTGCGGCTGGGATCCGGCGGTGCTGCCGTACTGCGACTGCCCGGAGGACATCTTCTGGACAGTCTGGTAGGTCGGCTGCTGCTGGATCTGGAGCTGGTGCTGGAGCTGCTGCTGGTGTTGCTGCTGCTGCTGCTGGAGGAGCAGGTGGGCGGGGTGGCCGCCCTGCTCCCGGATGGTCACCTGGGTCACAAAGGGACCCCGGCTGCGGGCGGAGCTGTTGAGGCTGGCCGGCGAGTAGCCGTTCATGGTCGCCGCCTTCCAGTGGGGCACGTTGATGGGCGAGGTGGTGGTGTTGCCTCCGGCCCCGGACGCGTCTCCCCTGCCGCCTCCTCCGGAGGAGCTGCTGTGCTTGATGCTCCCCACCCGCTGCTGCACCGTCTCGTACTCGTAGTAGCTGCTGATGGGACGCACTCCGTTCCCGGCCTGCGCCTGCGGACCTGCCTGTCCGGCTCCCGACACGGACCCCGATCCCGTCGAGTGCATGCTGATGTCCTGCGAGCGGGCACTGCGCTGCGAATGGTAATGCTGATGGCGGCGACTGGAGGAGCAAGCAGAGTGTTTGATGAGTAATTTACAAGGTGAGTGGGAGGGAGGGGTGTTTTCTTGTCAGTTTGGATGCAGAATCTCGACAAGCCGGGACTCAATCTAAGCTACTTTCTACAATCTAAGCAAGCACTAACAAAGACATTTAAAGACACTAAGCAGAGGGCAGTGCGTTTCGTTTTCAGGATACAGGGGGTCCTCCATACAAAAGAAATTTAAAAATTGAAAAAAAAAAATGTAGTTCGAATTGATGAAGAATTGAACCACAAATCATTTATTGAATTCCGATTAGGAATCGGATAAGAACTACCAGAGATATGGCTGTTCTCTTGAGCGATATACGAAAAAGCATGCTTTTTCTAAATTTTTAATAGGGTGCCCCCCTAGAAAAAAAGACAAAGAGTCTATCGGCAAATGATACCCTGCATTTTGAGGTAATTGTTGTTGGGACTAAACCTCTAATTGAACTAAAAATCTTTTAAGATATTACGATCGATAATTGGATGACTTTGTTGTAGTAAATATTTGAAAAAGCATCCTTTTTTCCCTTTTTAAAGAAAAAAAATGGACAATAAATCGATTGGAAAACGATTTCTTGTAGATTCTCTCTGTAGATTGATGGTGAATCAAATTACAAATCTTTCAAGGAATCCCGCTTTAGAATCGGATAAGAATTGCCAAAGATATGGCCTTTCCTTTGAGACATACATCTAAGAAAAAGCATGCTTTTTCCAATTTTTCAAATGGAACAAAAAAAAACGATTGGAAAATGATATAGAATTTTGACAAGTAGATTGAAGGAGAATTTAAAAAAGAATCTTTTAATCTTTTCTGATTTAGAATCGAATGTGAATTAGATGCCTTCACTTTAGTCCACACTCGAAAAAGCATGCTTTCTCAATTGGCCGAAGGGATACCCCCAAAAAAATAGACAACAAATCAATCGGAAATGAATATCCTAGAATTTTTTGATGGAGATTGATGGAGAATTGAAGTACAAATCTTTCTAATCTGAGGTTTCTAAAGAAATTTAAGGTTTCCCGCTTTAGAATCGGATAAGAATTACCAAAGATGTGGCCTTAACTTTGGACCATATAAGAAAAAGCATGCTTTTTCCACATTTCAATATACAAAAAATAGATTGGAAACTTAAATATATAAAGTTTTATATAGATTGAAGGAGAATTGAGCTAAGAATCTTTTAAGCTATTTGGATTAAGAATCGAATGTGTATTAAAAGCTATTATTTTAGGCTTTATATGAAAAAGCATGCTTTTCTCAATAGTCCAAGGGTTACCCCCAGACAAATACACAAAAAATCAATCGGAAAATAATATCCTAGATTTTTATGTAGATTGATGAAGAATTGATCTACGAATCTACCAAAGTATTCCGATCAACAATGATCCGATCAAGTGGCAAAGGTGTAGTACTCATATAGGGAAATCTTCAAAAAAGCATGCTTTTTTTACATTTTTCATAGCAGGTCCTCCAGAAAATTAGACCAAAAATCGGAAATATACAGATGTCCTTTTGATGAGGAATTGAACTACAAATCTTTGAAGGCATACCGCTTGAGAATCGGTTAAGAAATACCAAAGATATGGCCTTTGTCCTAAATCGTTTTTGAAAAAGCATGCTTTTTTGAGGTTTTGAAGGACTTTTTTTATAGGGCCACCTACAAAACCTACGCCGAAATCCCTTCGAAAAATTTCCCTTCGGCTTTCGATCAAGAATCTGATAATATCTAGAGATATAGGGATAGATATAGAAAGATATAGACTCCTCCCTGGAACAATCAATGGGTTTTGGGACTTTTAAGCACGAAACGCACTGTCAGAGCATGCTTTTATGTGTGAGAGTGTGTTAGTGTGAGTGCGAGTGTGGATGTGGGTGTGGCTGTGAGTGTGAGTGTGTGGGTGTGGGTGCTGGGGGTTACCTTTCCGCCTCCACCTTGATCCGCTGCCTGATCACCTGCTGTCGCATGCACTCCAGAGTGGATTCCGAGAGCGTCTCCGAGATGCTGGAGTCGCCTCCTCGACTGCTGCTTCTTTAGCGTTAGTAGTTGTGTGTATGCATGTGTGTGTGGGTGGGTGTGTGAGGGAGTGTATGGATGTATGGGTGGTTGTGGGTTACAAACACATGGACAACAAAGTACAGGCACCGATACACCGACAAGACAGAGAAAGAAAACAATAGAGAGAGAGAGATGGGGACACAAACAGATCCAAGTTAGATTCCATGAATAAATGATTAGAGGTTAGTGCTAGTAGTCCTCCCTCCACCAAGCCCACAGAATGAAGCCCAGGAGGATGGGTGCCGGACGCAGGAGCCGCCGCCCTCTCACCTAATCTGATGCTGGTGCTGGTGCTGGTGCAGGTCCTCGTAGTTGGCGTAGTGCTGGTAGCGATGGTTGAATATGTCGTTCTGGTGGATGCCCCCGTTCAGCTGCGATCCTCCCCCCGAGACGCCGTTGGGGGCGGGCAGTGGTGGCGGGGGCTGGTAGGCCGGCGGCTTGCCGTTCCGCTCCAGCGCCGCCAGGGCAGCGGTGGGTATCTGCTGCGCCTGCTGGACCTGCTGGGCGTTCGTGGAGACCACCGAGCTGGGCGGGGAAATGGTGCTATTCGCCGTGGCGTACGTGTCCACCGGCACCACGCCGTCCTTGCGGTTCTTGCCGAAGCGGAACATGTGCCCGATGCCGCGCAGGATGCTCGGCTTCTTGGCGCGCGAGGACTTGCTGCCGTGCTTGCCGTCGTTCAGGGAGCTCTGGAAGGGACCGTTCCGCTGGGCGGAGAAGCCGCCCTCGTGGTCGCCCTCCTCCAGCAGCCAGGTCTTGCGGGGCTCTGCAAGAGATTAGAGGTTATTAGAGAGGCAACTTCCTGGAGATAATCGCTACTCACTGTTGGCGTCCGGTTCACTGACCACCGCAGCCCGGAGGCTGTCCTCCCGGCCGCGTCCGCGAGGAGCCCGCAGGGCGTGATGGCCGCGCGGCTCGTCCGACATCTGCAACTCCTGCACCATGGTCTGGAGCGACTCCAGCGACGAGGACTTCTTCAGGCCCAGCGAGGGACCCAAGTCGCCCAGCTGATCCCGGGCCTCCGACTCGGCTGCCATCTGCTGCGTCTCCCGCTGCTCGATGCTGGAGGCCGTCTTGGCGTGCTTGTAGCCCGTCGCGAACTGGGCGTTGGCGCTGGCGATCCGCGCCGTCAGGGACTCGATGGAGCCGCCGTACACCGCCGACTTGGTCAGCTGGATGCGGCGCTCCCGTTCCCGCTCCTCGCGCAGCTTCTTGTTCCGCTGGTAGGTGCCCGTTTCGCGGGCATCCAGCGCCGCATGATGCTTCTCCGAGATGCTGCGCCGGCCCAGGGCGTCGCGCGAGAAGTGCTCCACCCCGGAGTTCGTCTCCAGGCTCAGCTGCGACGAGTAGGTGGCGTCAAAGTTGGAGGACGTCGAGGGAGTGCCAGGCACGGGCACTGCTCCGGGAGCAGCCCCTCCGGCTGCCACTTGCTGGGCGGACGATGCGTTGGCGCTGCTCGGGTTGCAGTGCTGGACATCGTGAGGACGTGCCGGTAGAGTTCTGGAAGGGATTCAGACGTGAGAAGAGAGATCTGGGCCTAAAAGAACCTTCAACTTACGGCGACATGGGCTCGGAGTCGTCCTCGATGAGCATCGCCGTGTTGCCGTGTCCTGTCAGCAAGTGCAGCTGCGCCGGCGACCAGTTGTCGTTGGTGGCCATGTAGTAGCTCTCGTTCCGCAAGGCGGCGCTGTTGCCAGCCGGAGCTGGTGGCAGCCGACGCTGCTGCTGCTGTTGCTGCTGTGGAGGATGCGACTGCTGCTGTTGCTGCGACGGCTGCTGCTGCTGTTGCTGGGAGGACTGCGCTGAGTTGGAGGAGCAAATTCCACCGGTTAGACGATCCAAAACGGGATTGCTCCACCTGCAAGAAGAACTCAAGTGTCAATAATCCTCTCAAGAAATAAACGTCGAGGGCTCCTACCTATTCATCTCATTGCTGGAACTGCCGCCGCCTCCACTTCCCCCGTTGCATCGCTGCTCCCGCTTCTCGGGGCTCAGGTAGATGACCGTGGCCCCCGAGTTGTCGCTGGCATTGGAGCTGCTGTTGTGGTTGCCACTTCCTCCGCCCCCGCTGCTGTTGCTGTTGCTGTGGCTGCTGCTATGGCTGGTGCTCTGGTCGAGGATGTCGCTGGAGCTGGCCGAGCGGTGGATCTTGCGGCCGACCAGGAGGGTTATGGTGCCGGGATGCTTGCCCGGCGTGTTCACCATCGCCCGGCGCAGGGTCTCCATGGCCTCGGCGTTGTTCTGTCCCCTCAGCGAGACTCCGTTGACGCTCAGGAGCTGGTCGTTCATCCGCAGACGCCCGTCCCGGGAGGCAGCTCCTCCGTGGATCACGTTCTTCACGAATATGCCCAGATCCCCGTCGTGCTTCATCGGCCCGTTGGCGCTGCTGGTGGTGCTGGAGCCGGAGACGTTCAGGTTGGAGCACGTCTTGCCCTTCACGCTCACGCCCAGGCCGGCCTTCTCCGTGTCGTGGACCGGGATGTGCAGGGTGAGCTCCTCCCTGGACTGCCAGCTGTTGCTGCTCGGCGGCAGGCTGTCCTGTTGGGATTCAAAAGAGACTGGATTAGTTTCGGTTCTCGCCGAGATTCCACGCCCACTTACATTCGAGGCCGCCGACTCGCTTCCCGCGTCGATGAAGTGCTGAGATTCGTTCAGCTGCGCCTGCTGCTGGGAGTGCTGGAATAGCGACCTGGCACTGCTGGACTTCTGGACGGGTATCGGGGGCGGAGCTGCAGCCGCTGGAGCTGCTGCTGCCTGAGCTCCAGCCGCGGCCTGCTCGCCGCCCTGCTCGGCCAGCTCCTGCTGGCGGGAGACTACAATCCGGACAGTGGCGCCGGCGGGCATGCCCCTCAGAATGGCCACCACGTCCGTCTGGGTTTTGCCCGTCATGGGCGTGCCGTCCACCTCCAGCAGCCGGTCTCCGGGCTTCAGGCGCCCGTCCTCGATGGCGGCGCCGCGCGGCAGGATGTTCTTGATGTAGATGGGACAGTGGCCGCCGGCGGGATTGTCCCGCGTGGTCACCGAGAAGCCCAGTCCGTTGGGGCCCTTCTTCAGGAGTATCTCGATCTTGCGGCCCAGCTTCCGGGTGTTGGCCACCTGCAGGGAGGTGCCCACCGGAGCGGCGTGCGGCTTCCGGGTTGGCGAGACAGTGGCCACCTCGACCATTTCCGCCACCTTGGAGTCCCGCTGCTGGCGGCTGCGATTCCCTCGGTCGCCCCTCAGCACCCTCACCCGCAGCTCGGAGCTCTCCAGGGCGCGGCGTAGCTGCTCCTGCACCTGGGACTCGGTCAGGCCGATCAGCTTGATGCCGTTGATCTCCAGGATGCGATCGTCGCGGCGCAGGCGCCCCCTCTCCGCCCGCGATCCGGGCTCTACGTGCTGCACCAGCAGTCCTCCGCCGTGCTCCTTGTCCGGCAGGGCGGTGAGTCCCAGAGGACTCCCGTACTCGTTGATGATCAGCAGCATCTCGCCGTCCTTCTCCCGGATCGACTCGTAGGCCTGGCCCAGCGGCTCCTTGCGCTTGCTCTCCCTGGGCAGGGACTTGCTGGAGTAGGCTCCGCTCTGAGCTGGTCCGGAGTTAGCCTGCTGGACGGGTGGCTGCTGGTGGTGGTGGTGGTGGTGCTGCTGCTGCTGGAGCTTCTCGGCGGCCTCCATCCACTTGTAGCCGTTGCCGACGCCCAGGAACTGCATCGAGAGGCGGCCGGATCGGGCGAACGGCTGGTGGTTGCCTCCTCCGCCGGCTCCGTTGTTTCCTCCGGAGTGGGGCTGCTGGTTGAGAAGCTGCTGGCTGGGATCGTCCTCCTCCTCCCACTGCGGCGACAGGTGGCCGCCGGCCTTCTCCATCAGCAGGCGCTCCGGCGAGTCCCCGCCAGCGTAGTGGGCGCCGCGGCCGACCAGCGCTTGTTGCTGCCCTCCGCCTTGAGGGAGGCCAGCAGGTTGGGGTCGCTGCTCCGGCGCACCATCAGGCCCACGCCCAGGCCCGCCATCGGACCGGACGTGGTGCTGGTCACCTCGATGTGCGGCGTGGACAGGTCCCGAGGGCAGGTGGGCGCCTCTGTGTTGGTGGGATCCCGGAAGATGTCCGGTGATCCAGTGCCGACGGATGAGCTGCCGGAGGCTCCATCGCCACCGCCCTGCTGCACCCCCGGATCCGGTCCGGTATCCTCGAAGTGGGCCAGGATCTGCTCCCTGTCGTCGGCCACATCCCGGACACAATCGTCCGGGTCCAGGATGCCGGACTGTGTCTGCAGATGGGTTACCGTCACCCACGAGTCGGGCTGGAAAGAAAAACCAAACGTCAGATGAAGTCTCTCTTGGGCTTTGAAGAAATCTTTGCAGGTTCATCACCTCCATTACCCAATCCATTACCCAAGGAGGAGGAGACGCATTCGCTTCCCACAGCCCCAACCCCAGTCCCGCCACAATCTCCACCTGGCAGGCACCTGGCACTGCCTCGTATCTGGTCTCTGGTATCTGGCATCTTGCATTTTCCACTTTGGCTTCCGCATCAGAGCACAGGCCCTGGCGGAGCAGGCACAGTACGTGTTGAGTCACCTAGCCAGATCTCGGCTCGGATCGCGGCTCACGTGGGCTGTCTTCAAGCTCAACTTGAACTCCCCTTGATTGACGCCAAAATGAGCCAGAAACCAGCGACCAGAGACGGCTGGGGACAGTGGACGGGACGGGACGACCTCCAGCGCCCCAAATTGCAATAGCAATTCGTTGCTTTTGGCATTCCGCTGGATTCCACAACAAATGCCATAAGATACACTTGGAGAAATGGCTAAAATGTTGAATATTTTTAGGCATTGACAAGGTTATTATTTTCCAAAGGATCAAGGCTTTAGTTCTCTATCTTTTATGATTTTCTAAACACTTTTGGTTTTCGAAACATCTATAATTTTTAATGATCTATTACTAGAAGCATTTTTCCTAACAGCCATACATTATATAGCAGCGTCATAAGGGAAATTATACTACAAGGCTATAATATTTTGCTCCAAAGGATTAAGGCTTTACTTCTGTATCTTTTATGATTTTTGGAACACTTTTAGACTGTAATCTTTAATGATCTATCACTAGAAGCATTTCTCCCAACAGCCGTACATTATATAGCAGCGTCATAAGGGAAATTATACTACAAGGCTATAATATTTTTTTCCAAAGGATTAAGGCTTTACTTCTGTATCTTTTATGATTTTTGGAACACTTTTAGACTATAATCTTTAATGATCTATCACTAGAAGCATTTCTCCCACCAGCCGTACATTATATAGCAGCGTCACAAGGGAAATTATATTATTAAATGAAATATTTAACAGAATATAATATTTTATTCCACCTTTTCTCACTTGATAAGCTTCTAGCTTCTTATTTATAATTTCTCTCTAATATTTTTTGGAATAAGTATTTTTTCTCAGTGCCCTAGAGCCAAACAATTGCATCATGGCTGAAAAAAAAAAAAAAAAAAAAGCAAAAACCAGTCAAAAGCGTTGGAGTCTTGGAGGCTCAGAGCGAGCTGCAGAACTGGAACGTCGAACCTCAAAAGTTGGCGCAATAATTTCGGCTATTTTTCGCTTGTCTTTCTTTCATTTTATTAACTTTATACATAAATACATATATATTTTTTTGTGTGTATTTTTTTTAGGTATTTTGTTTAGTTGTTTTGGCCGCATTGCTGTTTGTGGGTCAACACTCGCATTCAGGCATTCTAACTATTTAATCCAAGCCTCTAACTAGTTGCAGTGCCATTGCTACTTGCGATGATTAATGAATATTTTTTATTTTTTTTTATTTTTAAAGCAGTTTCGAACCACTGTCATTGCTTTTTGGTCATTTTTCAATGGAAACTATGCTGCCACAGCAATCTGGTTCTCAGATATCGGACATCTCCAAGATCGGATGGGGCAGGTGGGCGTGGAACCTAATCGGAGGAATGCCAGGTGATTGACGGACAGATGCA
Source organism: Drosophila monieri (assembly GCA_035047585.1). Lineage (NCBI taxonomy): Eukaryota > Metazoa > Arthropoda > Insecta > Diptera > Drosophilidae > Drosophila > Drosophila monieri. The sequence continues at coordinate 1,936,580 of JAWNPJ010000061.1, read as the reverse complement.
CAGCGAGAAATAACTAATAGATATGATGAGATACTTTTCGAGAGATACTTTTTGTATCTTTCTTTTACCTTCACACACGAGTAGGCCGAGGGCGAGGGCGGCCTCTTCGGGAGCGTGAGGGAGTAGGACTTGTGGAGCTGGCCGTGGGGGATACCCTCGTGCTTGGCCGCCACCTTGTAGGTGTGGCGCCACCCGAAGATGCCGCCCAGCTTGTTCGCCAGCGCCGGGCACTTGGGCGGTACGTCGAACATGGCCGAAATCCCTCCTCGATTTGGCTTAAATCTTTGGTATTATCCGCTGTTTGGATTATTGTTTGTTTTTATTTATTTTATATTGTTAGTTTTGTTTTGTTTTGTTTTGTTTTCTATTCGATTTGTTTACGTTTTCATGGTTGTATGACTTTACACAAAATCGCGTCGTTGGCTCTTTCTCATTTCACACAGTTAGTGGCCGATTAGTAATACTTTTGAGGAACATTTCACCGCTCAGTGGTGGCCCTGGGGATTGGGTTGCGAACAAAAAAAAAAATAAATAAAACAAATCGTAAACAGGTAGCTCGACTGTGATTCAAGCCCTTAGTCACTGCCATTATGAATGCCGGTAATCTCGATCGCTTCTGCAGACACTCGCGTTCTTATCGGTGATGCAACCTCGTTCCGAGAGATACTCTTATCAAAAGTGCATTGAATTGGCTGGAATTGGCTGGAATCGGCCCTCTCTTATCGGTGGCACACGGAAATGTCACGCAATAATGAAAACAATACCGAAAATAATAGCAGACAACAGCAGAAATCAAAACTCGAGCCAAGTGCCATTGAAAAGCAAAAGTATTTCGGGAGAATGATAAAAAAAAAAAACAGCATAAGCGATAAAAAGTGGCAATAAAAGTTCATGAAACCCAACACAGATGTTCTATCTTTATTCTAACCAACAAAGTCCTTTAATGATCGCTCTACTATATCTTTTCAAAATTCAAATCCGTTCTAATTGGCGCCAAGCCCCAAAGTAGTGTTGGAAACTCCCAACAGGGCTCTCTCACGCCCTCTCTCTCACCGACCGCCATGATCAAAAAATTAATCCTTCTCCGCTCCTTGTCCGCTACGCGTCTTTTTCTTTTTTGCCTAATTTTAAGTGTTTAAAATGCAGAAATGCATAAAATATTTAATAAACTCAAGATAGACAATAAGAATTATAGAAAAGTGCTTAAAAATCATTAAAATCGGTGGAAATTACTGCACATTTCCAAATACTAGTGATCGCAGTCGGGTCGGTGCGTGTGTTTGTAAGAGGAGTGTGGCGGCGCCTCCTCTCTAATTCCGATTAAAAACCATTTCTGCGTCCATTAAAGAGAGTAAGTCAATAACTAATATAGTTCCTGCATCCCTTACTAATAAATATTTCCATTAAGAGTTTTTAATTAAAAATTCTGCAGAATAATGAAATGCATGGAGGGTGCTCCACCCCCTCTCCCCCTTATGTGTGCTCAGTTTTCTGGGCAACTCTGAAGTCCCGTTAGCGTATGTAAATATTTGTGCGAATGGAAGTAAATGGAATGGAAGTGGATGTCATTGGAAGCACAGTTCCAGGTAAGTGGAAATGTTTGTTTACGTTTTTTGTTTACATTTTTGAAACGGCATTTTCTGAATGAATTATTTATTGGAAAATAATTCCAATTAAAACGGATTAAGATAAATGTGTTTATAATTTATTTATTTTATTTTATAATTTAAAAAAAAAAAATAAAACAAGTCTTATTAGGGTGAACTTGTTGAAGAGAGAAAATAGTTAGTAACGCAGCTCGAGTCACTATTATTGCCACACATTTCCACCGCTTTCACATTCTCCGCCGCAGTCGCTCCCCCCTCCCCCGCTCCCCCGCTTCATTTAGGCTCATAATTATTTTATATTGTGTCTAAATAGCAAACTGGTTTTGATTCTAAAAGCTCCGCACACAGCTAATGCCTTTCCCATGCAATTTTCCAGCCAGCTTCGCGCCTCTCGTGGAAAACGGAAAAGACAAAAGCGAGTGGGGTGGCGGGGGAGGGGGGATGGAAAAGGGAAATCGGCAACAAGTTGCACGGCCAGCAAGCATTTTATTTTCCTTCCCCCTTTTGCATATTCGCGTGCTCGAAGGCATTTTAACTATAACACATATAATGCCTTAATATAAAGATAAATCAGTGGCAGACACAGGTTGCCAGTTGCAACAGCAGGTTGAACTCAATTCGCACACTCGGCAATAGGCTTTGACTATGCACCTGGGTGCTAGAGGGTCGAGGGGCGGAGACACACCTGCAACAAATACAAACAATGGCCCAGGCCCAGGCCCAGGCCGGGCTGGGCCGCACAGCAATTTTTGAAGCGCCAGCAACGCGCTGAAGCATGACAAGATGCCAGTCTCCCCCATTCCCCCCCCCGCAAATGCGATTTATTTGCTTACTAGAAATTTTAGACAGGCCCGCCGCCGACAACAGCAAAAAGTGACTGTACACTCGCCACAGATACCCAGATACTCAGATACCCAGATACAGATACTTTCGCATAAATATTTTTTTAGGCCGAGCCAATATTTACTCAAGCCGAAAATAAAACTCCACTTGAGGGCAGGAATCCAAGGCACCTCAGGGGAACGATCGCTTTTCGACCAGAAAGTATTCTGACACTCATTCCCATTCGAATCGGAATCAGAGTCTTTATTTGAAGGTCAAGTATTCATTCAGAAATGAATACTTTATTCATTCATTCACTATTTCATTTATTCACTCACTCATTTGTTTGGAAAATGAATGTCTGCTTTTGTATTCAAACTAATTGAAGTCTCAATCGCTCTGGTTTTGGTCATTCTGGGGTGTGTCGGAAGAGATTCACCAACATTTTCATTCAGAAGTGAATACTTCATTCATTCGCTGTAGAATTCATTGATTTGTTGAATGCATTCAGTGTTTTACTCATTCATTTATTCACTCACTTGTCCATTTGTTAAATTAAACTCTGATTTTTGGGTAAATTTTTATTAAAAACAAAGGAAGTCTTAAACCCAATCAGAGTTAGAGTCTGAATCATTATAGTTGATCTGAGATACTCATTCCTAGTAGCTCCTAGTCATCCTATTCATTCCTCCAAAGAGGTGCCAGGGGACATTCATTGGCATTCTTATTCCCAACCTCATTATTCATCTTCATTCAATCAGTCAGTCATTTATTCATTCATTCATTCATTTGTTCAATTAATTTAGTTAATCATTCATTCATTTATTCACTCACTCATTCATTTCCCAAACAAAAGACTTCTTTTTAGTTCAATTATTAAAAAAGTGTACAACCCATTCAGATTTCTGTATTCTGTTCTGATATACTCATTATTATTCGAACCAGAATCCAAATTAGATTCTTGATTAGAAGATCATCCAAAGAGGTGCCAGGGGTGATGATTACCCTTTTCATTTAGAAATGAATGCTTTCATACACTTTATTCTTTCATTTATTTATTCATTCATTCATTTCCCAAATAAAAGACTTCTTTTTAGTTAAATTCAGATTTAGAAAACATTCACATTTAGAAATGAATGCTTTCATACACTCATTCATTTATTTATTCATAATTCACTCACTCATTCATTTAAATAAGTTAAACTTATTAAAAAAAAGTTTAAAAGCCAAGAAGAATTAGAGTTTGAATCTCTCTAATAAAAAAACAGAATCAGAAAGTATTCATTTGAAGTACTCATTCCTATTCGAATCAGAACAAAAGTCTTTATTTGAAGGTCATCCAAGGGGGATGCCAGAGGAGATTCATTATCCATTTAGAAATGAATGCTTTGCTCATGTATTCATTCATTCACTCATTCATTTATTCACTCTTTTATTCACACACTTATCCATTTGTTCTTATTCCATTCCTTCTCTTTTCAGTAAAAACCTATTTTGAAACTAAAGCCTGGAAGCCTAGTCTGAGCCTGAATCACCCTATTCACCGACACTATTGATTCAACCAATCACTCATTCGTAGTCAGATCCATTATCGTATTCACAGCCCAGCCACGACGCTCTCGTTTGAATTATCAATTAGCGAGTCCCTTTTTCGGACCGGAATGGGGGGGGAAATTAATTGAAAAGCTGCAAAGCACTCGTAAATTTGCATAAAATGCGATCATATAAAGTTTTGTGATACTGCCACGCCCACAACGCCCACAGAGAGGGAGGTTTGAATGCCTTTGTGTGGCAGTCAGGGATTTTTTAGCGAAAGATTTCCGAGCCAAGCCATAATTTGCAATCAGGCAGGCAGGCAGGCAGGCAGGCGGCCCACGAGATGCCGTGAGGCTGCAATCACAATCAAGGGGCAAGAAATGTTGAGGCGGTGGAAAGAAAGGCCAAATTACATGTTGTCATTATGCATGCCACATGGGGCACAGCAGACATCGGGCATTGGGAGGGCGGGCAGGCAGCGGGCGCTCATAATAAGGTGTAGCAAAAAGTCGGATAAGAGTTGAGAGGTCAACTAACGGAGCAATTACAGCTTTTCCAAGAAGACTCTTCTGGGAAAGCCATCTCCATAATTTGTCCTTAAAGTCTGCTGATGTCTGGCATGAGTGGCAGAAGCAAACAAGCTGCACTTTCCTCGCACAGCTCTCGAGTGAAAGGAGAGGGGCTGCCCCTACCACCTGCCCCTCGTTATATTTTTTTATTTTGCATCTAATTGGCACACAGAGCGAGAGAGAGAGAGCCAACACTTTGCACAAATAATTAGCAACCAATTGAAGCGAAAACAGAGCACCTGAGGGTCACCTGAGAGGCGCAACAGATGCCCTGCCACACAATAGACGGCACCACGACAGCTGTGGCCGCCACTTTTCACTCCAGTGGCCGGGCGGGGCGGGCCATTTAAGGCTATTAGTGTCACTCGCAACGCTTTCCATCTGCCCGATCTGGCCTTTGGCTTTCCCAATCCCATTAAGCACCATTACTCCCATTATCAATCGCCTGATATGAGCTCGGAGATATGATATGACGGCGAGTGGGTGTCAGTGTCATCCGGGATGGGGATGGGGAAAGGAAAACAATTGAATGCCATTGTCCCTGGAAGCACTTCCCAGGCCAGGCAGTGAAAAGAAAAGCCACTTACGACTCTAATCTATTCCAGGTTGATGGCCCCTCCCCGCCGTAATTACCCGCCGGAGGGAGAAAGAAATGTGTTGAACAATGGACCTTTAACACCCATCATGTGTGTGTCTCATCAACTTTTGCTTTTTTTCAGACCTATGAGTACCAGGTAGTGCCCAGAGAGAACAAGAAGAAGTACTGTTAAGTCACTGGACACCACAAACCCTTTTGTTTGCCGACAAATCGAGAAATTAATTGAATCTGCTTGTCGCCTAATGCCTTTTCTTCGGCTCCCCAGCTGTACTGACTGCTTTCTGTGCACTCTCCCAGTTACGTATTATTATTAATTGCTGTACCGAGCTGTGCCGAGCGGGGAAAACTTTCATCTTTTCCTGCTCATTTATAAAGTGGAGCGTCGTCGCCGTAAAACGCTGCACTTACAAACGCCGAAGCGCCATCCAAACGAAAGTTAAACAACAAAAGTCGCTTACAGACTTCAGCCCGACTCGAGCGTAATTGCCATTGCCGAAAAAATGTATATATTTCTGTATAGTTTTTTTTTTTTGGCTTTCAACCGGTCTTCTCGCTTTCCGACTGCCAAAAGTTTACTGAACTTCCGACGAGGCAGGGGCAGGGGCAGAGAATCGACTGAATGAATGAATGAATGAGCCGAGCCGGGCCGAGGCCCAGCTGCTATGCGATTGAGTAACACAGATTTTAATTGATTTAAACGGCAGCCCGACTTCAGCTTAATTACTCGTGAAAATGCAGAAAGAGACCCAAGATCCAAGATACCAAAAATATGGTAATCAGCTGGAGTGATGCGGGCGATGGAATACGCTTTCAAGCGCTTTACACAATTATTTAATCCGAAAGAAAGTGAGGTTATGGCAAGGATTGCATTGGTAAGGACCTGTATGAACAAGTATTGTATGCTTTACAAGAGCAAGAAAGAGACAAACAGAGTCCTCATAAAGCTCATTCACTTCCAAGAAAGTGAGGTTATAACAAGAACAGGAAAGAGACAGACTGACACGAAAAACAAAATGCAAGAGAAAGAGACTGCAAGAAGGACATGTCCAAACATGTGCTGAGCTTTGCGCATAGCATGCATTTCAATGAAAGTGAGGTTATGAAAAGAGGATATAAAGATAATAAAAAAAAAGATAAACAGAGTCCAGAGAGACCTCATTCATTTTAAAGCAAAGAGCAGGACATGAGCAAACACAATGCAAACCTAGTGTGTAAGAAAGAGATAAACATACTGGCATCTAGACATGTCTGAACACGAACTGTGTGCATTACAATTACAAGAAAGAGACCAACAGAGAGTTTGTGAGAAAAATAACGATAGACAGCGTGGAAGACATGTCCAAACATGTGATGTACTCATTACAAGAACAAGAAACAGACAAAAAGAGGCTCCAAGAAAGAGACAAACAGGCGGAGAACAGGATATATCTGAAAACAATCTGTTCTTGATTCACATTAATTTCAAAGAAAGTTTGGTTATTACAAGACCAAAAAGGAAACAAACAGAGTCCAGAGAGAGAGAAAGACAGACCGACAAGGAGCAGGACATGTCCGTCGAAGTCATTCAAAGAAAGTGAGGTTATTTTATGAAAAGAACAAGAAAGTGACAAACAGAGTCTGCAAGAAAGAGACAGACAAAATGGGTGCAGGACATGTCTGAACACATGATGTGTTCAAATCGCATTCACTTTAAAGAAAGTGAGGTTATAGCAAGAGCAAGACAGAGACAAACACAGTCCTTAAATAAACACTTGAATACTGTTCGAGTCTCATTCATTTCAAAGAAAGTGCGGTTATTACAAGAACAAGAAAGCGACAAAGTCTGCCAGAATGAGACAAACAGAGTCCTGGGAAAGAGACAGACAGGCTGCGTGCAGGACATGTCTGAACACGTGCTGAGCGTTGCGCGTCGCCTTCGTTTCAGGTCATGCGAGTTCACTGTCACTTTCACTCACTCCGCTGTCCGCGGACAAGTCTATGTTCAAGAGTATTTACTTATTTTTCGCTTTTTTTGTTGTTGTTTCTGGTTTAAGCCACTTTGGTGACAACAGCCGGTAACCGAAAACAAGCAAACAGTTAATCAAGCCCGGCATTAACTGTGCATTTCTCGATTGTTTCGATTCGTTTTGTTTGATGGCCAGCAGAGATCGATTTATTGGCATTTATGCTGTGTTGTGGCTTTCGTCGCGTTGCGGCTTTCAGCTTTTGGTCTTTGTGGCCGCCGCCTGGCTGTGGGAAACGGTGTGGAATGCAGGGAACTACCAGCTCGAAGGCTGATTAATACCACTAGGTGTACTACCAGGTAGTGCTTAGGTACAAACCCCCCACACTGACTGGCTGCGAAAATATTTTATCAAATCGAATAAAAGAACCGAATCGGTGCGCAAACAAACCGAAAGCCAGGCCGTAACCCGAAAGTTATTTTATCTCAACAGGACGATAAGATTAACGGCCGTGAGACACAGAGCTACGATGGTGGTGGTGGTGGTGGTGCTACTCTAGAACCCAACCCAGTCTCTAGTGGGTCAGAGCCCAGTGAAGGCCAACCACACAGCTACTGGTGCCGCCTGGTGGGGCAACCTGCTTCCATCCAGTTCGAGTTCGGAGGCGGATTCTGGTTCTCGCTGCATTCCTGCCAAGTGAAAGTCGCTGGAATCAAGGCTATAGCTCTGGCCACTGCCAGATAAAGCCACCAACCGATAAGCCAACGCCCAGGAGGTGGGGGGGGATTGGGGCAACAGGTGGTTTTGGAACAAATGTGTTGAAGAACTGCTTCCCAGGAATGCGATTAGTCCCATAAACAAACCTCTTTTTGAACAAAGAACGGATGGTGGCTGGTTCTAATTAATGTAATTGGAGACCCGAATGGATCTATTGGCTGTCGGCGGAGGGCGAAGGTTGCGGCGAAGCGAACAAGACAAAGGAAAAGGTCAAAGGATCCCGCAAGAGAAGCCCTACGAGAGAGGGGGAGAACTCTTTATGATTTGTGGCATTTTCCCGCAGTGTACCGCCTGTCAGGCCGTTTCCTGGCTGCGTTTCCTGGCTCCGTCATGGGAAGCTAAGCAGCCAGAAGCCATTATGCCGAGCTGAAGAGGGCTCTACCACGGGGAAGACTTGGCAGAAGAATCAACCCCAACGGCAACTGCCTCTCACATAATTTAGAGAAAAAACCAAAATTCCTCCTTATCTGCATATCTGTGTGTTTGGATAGAGTATCTCTCGGATGCATCTCTATTTATCAGATAAGCCCCGAATTCTTCATGTTCTTGAATTCTTGAGATTTCTGAGCAAGCAGTTGCCTCAAAACTGTGGCATTGCCTGCCTTTTTGTCGCAAAAACACTTTTTGGCACTTGAACAAAAATGTAATTGGCTTCTGTTTCGTTTATCACTTTTTATGTTTTTTTTAGGGTTTTGTTTTTATTTTTTATTTTAAATCGAATATCGAACCGTTGAATAATTGCAGTACCCCGGCAGCGTCTGCGGCGTCGCAGTCGACGCATTACGGCGAGCGCATAAAATGGAAGCAGCGACCGAACGCGACGACGGCGGCAGTAACTTTGAAAACAACAGAGGCGGTGTTTTGGCCAACTAGCATTCGCTTCTCACTCGGTTTTTTTTCAAGTGTTTCTGGTTCGAGCCTGCAGTTCGATCCGAACTGGCGAGCGAGAGGTGGCTATGGGCTCTTCTAGTCACCTCTCTCTCCTCACAACTTGTTGTGTGCTAGGCACTTTTGCCAGAGTGAGAGATCAGATATTGCCTGTCCGTCATATACAACATGTTGCGCCTAGGAGAGTGAGAGAGCGACAGACCGTGGCGAGAGGCGATCGCAGGTGAGACAGAGGCACAGTGGGACGAAAAGATTCTTATCTCAGTATTAAAAATAAATTATAAAATTAAATTTTATTCAATTCAAGGTCTTTAGACACTAAAATATTAAATTAAACTTTATGAAAAAAAATATTTTTTATTTTTAATGCTTGTATATTTTCGACCACTGTGCGATCGCATGCTCTGTGCCATGGCAAGTGCACCCCGCAGTGACTGTCAAACTGTTGGCAAATGACCACCGGGCATAAAAAAAATAAAAAAAAACAGATAACTAGAGAAAAAAAAAGTAGAAGAACTTTGTCAAGCGGAACGCAAACGAAATGCGCAAAAACAACAACTGTCAGTACCAGGAAGAGAGAATGCAACAAGTGGCAAGAACACTTGCCAATAAAACGAATTCCCAATACCTTGGACAGAGGCAAAAAAACTACCAACAATGAAATCAAAGGAGTGATTGCAGAACCAGGTATACCCTCTCCGAGACACGCACACACACCTCCTTCCTGGGCGGCGCTGAAATGCAAATTTATGCCGAAGCAGGAAAGACAAAAGACACTCCGGAATACATTGGAATTGACGCCAGGACGCCGTCATCATGGCCATTGTTGGGTCGGGCGGAGAGGGAAGCCAACTAGACGCTGACTGCCAAGAACGATGGACGCCGCCCGATAATGATGATAATGACGATGGTCGGATGGTAATCATTATCATTAACAGTTTCCTTTTCCATTTTCCTTGAGTTCTCGGCTCAAAACAGACAATGGCTTGGCCTTCCAGTGCATCTATTTTGCATTTTTTGCAGAATTTTTGCAGAAAATTCTCGCGCAATGAAAGCAAACGAACTGGAAAGCTTCCTTTTTCCACCAACATTGAAGGAAAATGGCCCACCGTTGGCATAATTAATGAGAGAAACCCAAAGAGAAAAAAATAAATACATAAATTGAATTACTCCACAGTGGATAGCAAGTCCTAACTCGCATGATAAATAATTGTTTGAAAATAAATAAAGCCTAAAGCCCAATTAATTCCTCTTCAGAATGAGTCAGAGCTACAAGAAACACCTTATAGACTTATTCTGCGATTAAATTATTCTGATTTCAAACTGTAAGCCGTCATAACTTCCGTTCGACATAAAAAAAAAGACGAAACAAAACACTACAAAACAAAAATAAATAAATAAAAGCACTGTCATCAGCCAAAAAGCGAGCACACAACCTAATGAGCAATAAGTCTGAAGGCACAGTGGGGCAAAAGTCACTAAAAAATGTAAATAAAGTAAATTATTGGCTCTAAAAATGATTTAAAACCTAGTCATAGCTCTTATTGTTTAATTATTAACAATACTCTTAGCTGTTTTAATATTTTTCTTATTTTTCATATTTATTTTTTTAGTTTTTTTCGCACTCTGGCTTTGTGAGTCTTGAAGACAAAGTTGCTCGACGGGTTCGATCTCAGCATCTCTCATTTTTTTTTGGCGTTTGGAGCTAAAACAATAGAGTAAGAATGGTTAAGTTCATTCACCATTTCACCCAATTTTCGATTTTGTTTTTGTGATTTGTGTTTGGTTCCGTTTCGTTTCCTTTGGCTTTGGCTTTGTTTTGTTTTTTTTTTTTGGGCCAAGTTCTGAATTGTGTTGATTGAACAGTTGGGGTCACAAATCAGTCAACAGGGTGGGTGAGGTGGGTGGAGGTAATTGCTGTGCTTCACTGACCCCAAGGTCGCACTCTCTCCGTCAAAGAGTTGTGCTTTAATTTTTTAAATTAAAAAAAAAAAAAAAGGAATGGAATGGAAGTTAGCTGTCGCCATCTGTTGGGGTGCTGGGGAAAGCTAAAGGTAGACACAACCTTTTCATTAAAAAAGAATAACTAGTTTATCCTTCTTTTTGGTTAAAAGTTCTAATAAAAACTATTTTTAGTCTTAATATTAAATCAAATATTAAAATTTAAAAAGTTAAAAAAAAGTGTAGTTTACACAACACCAGTGCCGCCATCTGCCGGCGTAGGAAACAACAGCGCCATCTAGTGATTGGTATGGCATGTGTGGCGCTCTGCCGCTTGCCTCTCATAGATGGCGCCACTCGCTTCTGGCCAGGTTTATCAACCTTTTCTTATCTTTCCCGTGTTTTTTGTCAATGATTGTTGTTTTTCGTTAAACAAACAGTTTTTTAGTCGATTTTCCTATCTGTCCCAGTTCCCCCAATGATTATTTTCCCCCATACGACCCGCCGAGACTTGTACTTGTAAGTTGCAGCGCGATTACTCTTCGTCTCTGAAGCGGCCGATAAGGCGGAATGGGTGCATTTTGGAGCTAAAATAAAGCGGAAAATAATGAGCACTATCTAGAGTATGGACAGGAATCGCGGCGTTCTGAGTGCCGCCAACTCACGATTCACAACTCGCTGCACCCGTGGCATGTGTCAGCTCGGTGCCGGCATTTCATTTGTCAGTGGAAGGAAGGAAATGTGTTGCGGCCGTTCAACTGGGTCATCTATGTATGTGGTGACTACCTGCACCATTTCAACTAACTAGGCTCTTATCGGGGTTCTTCTTACCTGAAAATAGATAAAATGGTAAAGAAGTTTAGTTTTCGATTTGGGGTAGGTAGTGCCCAGAGAATGGGAACAGCGATAAAAACTATTGATTTGTGTTTGTTAGCATAACTAGGTTAAGATAAGGGGGCATAGGTTGGAGCAGGGAATTCGTCAGGGGCCAACCACCCACTATTCACACCTCTCATTCCTAGTCAGATCTCCCCCTGCTCCAGTTTCTGCCTCGTCTCATTTCATTCGACACTGTTGCATCTTTCGGGCCCCACCATTTGTGGGGCTTCCTTGCCGCTCTAGCTCCCGCCCCACAGCTAAGTGGATTTTGTGTCGCTGCTGTTGCTGCTGCGTGCGCTTTATTAGCCACCGGGCCGTACCAGTTGGGCGCCACTGATGGAGTCTCGTGCTTGCGTTACATTTTCCATGCCACACGGATTAGGGAGCAGGAGTGGCAGGGCCAGGGGATAGAGAGACAGAGAGAGAGAGAAATGCTTTTCTAATGTCAAAGACACGATCAATTACAAGCGGCTTAGAGTCGCCGGCTCGTGACTGGCTGCGGTTGCTGTGGAGTACAGTGGGGCCTGGCTGGCAGTCTATAATCAGACCATGCCCTTTGGGCGACGTGAGGAGAATGAGAGAAGGTGGTAGGAGTACTACCCCAACCCCAACGAACCAAGCCCGCAATCCCTGTGACATTTATTTATGCATATGCCCGGGTGGTGCGAGGGTTGACTATGAATTTTAAAGTCGGAGGCGGGCTGTGGTGTCCTGAAACGAATGCATTCCATGTCCAAGTCTCGTTCTCGTTCCTGGAAATGTGCCAGAAATTAAGTAATAGACCTGGGGCCTGTCTAAGCGGAATACAAATGACTTCCCCAGACTCGCTGTGGGAACAACTGCTGGCTGTGAGTCAGTAATGTAATCCCATTAGCCGCCAGATCTAGTGATTCATCGATATTTGTCCCAGCAGACTCTGTCGCTCAGTGACTCGGCGCCGGCCAGAGAGTAAGTGGTGACCCAGAGACGGATCCCCTTTTGTAATTGTCTTTGGGTCACCCCTCTTCCCCACCGGCAGACAAAAAAAAAACTAAAACAAGACAATAAACCGATCGGATGTTGCGCAAAAGCTTAAATGTTGTTTTCATTTCGGGCTGTTTCCGCAATGCCGTCAACGACTGGCCGGCTGGGGAGGGCGGGGAGTGATGAAAGTGGGAGGGTCGAGCAGGTATTTCAAAGATAAATCATCTCAGAGATTGCTATACTTTTCTCTTTAATTATGGGCTGAAGGATAGGTCTATTCTTGAGCTCTTTCGTTTCTCTCAGTGCATGTGGGGTCACTTGGTGGCAGGTCGGACAGAGTTCATTGCAAAAGCTTGTTCAATCGCCGAGTTATGCAAACAGAAAGAGATGCTTCCAGCTGCCAGCGAGGGAAAGTGAGACACCAATAGTGGAAGCGACGAAACGACGGAAACGCATTTGTGGCATTTGCTTTCCAAGGTGAACCAGCTGGAGACTCACTCACTCACTCAATCAATCAGTCAGTTAGTCAATCAATTGAACAATCAATCAAAAAAATAAGAAACCACAAAAAAGAGAATCTTTTAGAGATTATGAGATACTCCCCCTTGCCACTGAGGTAGGTAACCGGAGACCTCACTTTGGGGATTGTCTTCTGACTGTTCTTGTTATCTTTGTTCCTTGCCCCCACCTCCTCCTCCTCCTCCTCCTACTCCTCTTTCTCTCAAAAGAGAAATGCAAGACGAAGAAAGGCAGATCCCAAAACAATATAATTTATTGTTTGCGGAATTGAAAACAGAGACGACACACGCACCGAGAGACTGCGGGGCAAGTAAGCCGAGACTTACATTTATTTCTGTGTCGCATGACACAGTGGTACAGTGAACACTGGGAACAACACCACCAGTCATCACTGTTCTGCGTAGAAAGCTTCGAAACGAAAGCTTCCTCTTTGAGAATCATTGAAGGAGAAACAAAAGGATCGCGATTTCATGGCAACTGGCATGGTAGGTTCTTCAAATAGAAGCCTACGCGCTGGCACTCCCTCCTCGCGCCGAGACCTCCATTGTAATGGATCACAGCGAGAGGCAATTGAAGAGTTCCTGGAACTTCCCCGGATGCCGGCGACGACAGGCAACGGCATTAAAACGACATTAGAAGTGAAATTTATGGGCTCTTGGTTCGTAAAAAAAACATTTCCCAAATGTTACCTCAAACGTTTAGAGATTTCTTAACACATTACCGCACCAGGGCAACCCTGAACCATGGCAACCCTGTGCAAAAGTTCAGGCCACAAAGCGAGATGACAAATCTCATTTATTTTTCGGCCAAGAAGCAGAGAAGCAGCTCTCCTATTCAGAAATTAATTAAACTCTATGCCGTGGAAGTGAAATTAAATGACCCAAAACGCTCACAAAGCGAGGGGAGAGACCTGCATTCCTCAAAAAAAAAAACAAAAAAACAAATAAATGGAAAGTGTTTGGGTGACTTTTTGGAAGAATGGAGAAGAATGGTCGTCTTCCGAAGAATTCGGAGAAGAAAGGGGAGAAGATTTGAGAAACTAATCGGAGACGGAAAGCGAATCTTGGACAACAATGAAGCTATTATTGTTCTATTTCTTAAAAGTAAATACATTTTTTATATTTATTTTTTTATATTTATTTTTTATAAATTTTTTACTTTTTTTTAAGTTATTTTTAATTCAAGGCATGTTGTTTTTGTTGGTTTTGTGGCTTAGCGATTTCAAGGCCAGGCAGGCCAACATTGTTGTTGTCTTTTACAGGCAAGTATGTAGTTGTTGTTGTTGTGGCATGTGGGTGCATTGTAGACACACACACACACACACACACAGCTAGAGCCTGCTCAATTGGAACGACTTGGAGTCCGCCATGTCGAGTTTGTCGCCTCAGTCTTTCGTATTCCGCCAAAGGGAGCGGAGAGCAAAAAAGGCAAGAGAGCGCCGGAGAGAGAGAGAGAGAGAGGGGCGAAAGAACGCAAACCAACTCTCTCTCTTGCTAAGCCGGAGCATCGCCCCCGCTCTTAGTACAGTGGGACTAACAAGAGAGGATTAGACTTAATTTTAAAATTAAAAAAAAAAAATAAATAAAAAAAAAGTAATTAAAAATGTTAACTTTTAAAATATTTAATTTTAAAAACTCAATTTTTTTAGAGGCTCCACTGTACTTAATTAATTAAACAAGCTGGGGAGGCAAGTGCGCAATTTGGCATGGGCGTGGCCTAATTGCAGGGCCTGCCGGGGGGTAGGGGGGCAGAGTGGATTATCGCCGCTGTTGCCTTTTGCGGACAAGCTTTTATTTTATTTTTTTTTTAAATTTTAAGCCCCTGCACGTGCAGCGCCTACGAAGAGAGTCGCGCACCACTCCCGCAACCTTCAACATTCTTTTGGCAAAAAAAAAGAAACATTTTTCTTTCTGTGTAAACTCCTCCGCTTCGGATGATTCATGAACTCCAAAATGTAATCGTATCTTTGGAGGAAACACCTGGACAAATACAAACGGCGGGGAAAAAGCCAACTAGTTTTGGATCGAGGGGGAAAGGTGACTCAGTCAGATGTCCAAACAAACTCATTAATTAGTCCAGAAGGCGATGGACTAATGAGCTTCTCGTTCCTAGAAGTATCCACTTTCCGAGCCTAAAACTAAAACGCTTCTGACCTAACCCAACAATCCAAAAAATAAAACCAAACGACATCCAAGCTCCTCCAATACCCGTTGTGTGCTACTCGACATTCCTTCCAATAAACGGTTTTCGTTTTTTGTTGCCTTTTTTGTATATTTTTTCTCTTTTTTTTATTTATTTTTTTTTTTTGCATCATCGAGAAGAAAAATGCTGTTTTTTTTCGATGCCAGACTTGGTTGTGTTTTGCTTTTATCGCCGAAACGTGAGCGACGTTCGGCTCTGAGTCTTACGATTCTTTCTTTATTTTTTTTTGTTATTACAAAAAATTTATAATAATTGAAAATGAAATAAAAACTGTTGAGGAAACAAGACAGGTCTGTGGGGGATTTGTGGGAGAAGGTGTCCGTCATCCACACAGACCAAAATAAATCATGTTTTTCCACCGAAATTAATGCTAATTATCGGATTTGTCGGAGGAGTGAGGGGGCAGAGGCAGTTCTGGGAAGTATCTTCTGGCCAGATATGAGTGCAAATTTTTGTGCCAGACTCGTTGATGGGTCTGTTGACCCAAAAGTCAACCCTTTTCCACAAATATATATATCTTTTTCGCTATAGCTACATTCCGATACGTGCCTATATCAGACATGTGCGATCGCCATCGCTTGAGCGCTTCGGGGGAACACGAATAATATCTACACTGCAAAAAAAAGGGCTCAGTTGTGAGAGGTAATCGGTTGTGACAACCTGGAAGTGCTTAAATTTTTTTCCAGTGCATCGTGCGAGGCAGACAGACCGTGTTTATTCCGGAGCTTACTCATTTCCCGAAAACGTCACGTTGCAACATGGAGAGTGGGGTTGGGGGGGCGGTGTGGGCAGAGAGCCACGCCCCCTCTAGCTTCACTGACCACTGGGCCCATTGTGGGATGACAAAACGACACGAAACAGAACTAGTTTGGGAGATCTATTATGGAAAAATAATAAAGAAGCTTCCATGGAGGTCTGAAGGGTCTAGAGATAGGGTTTCCCCCAAGAACCCTTTACCCTAAATGGCCTAATGGGTACTCCTTGTGGAGCTATGATGGAGCTTGGTAGAGCTTGTCAGAGAAGTAGCAGAACCCCAATTAAGATGTTCACTTTTTTGAACTTGAAGCACTTGACCCGGGTTCCCCTTCAATGGAGCTTGTCGGCCGACCCACACGCACTTGCCACGCCCCTGCCTGCCACCACCCAAGGCCAAGACCCAACCTTCACGGAGATGTGAAGTAGAACTGCCTTTGCCGACGAATTAATTCGAATAATTGTGGCTAAATGATGGGCTTAATGGGTGTAGTTCGGGGTGTCCAAGGACATGGGTGGGAGGCGAGGTGTGGGAGAGTGCAGGCCGGCTGTCATAGGCCTGACTGTCAAATGGCACTACTATTTGGGGTTGGGTTTCCTTTTTTTTTTTATTAAAACAACTATTGGTAGTCAGGGGCAACGTTGCAACTAAAACCAACAGCTGGCACTCCCCTGAAGGGGAACATTTCCATTAACCCTCGTGATCCACGATCCTGAAAATGCATCCGAACGGAAGCCAAAAAATTAAACCAAACCCATCTGGAGAGCACGACTCGAAGGAGAGGAGAGGGGAGGGGAGGGGAGGGGCGTGTCATAGGACAGAGGGGGCGGGGGAGGGGGAGGTGGGGGAGGAGTGGCAGACACACGCACACACACGTGCGTGACCAAAAATAGATACTCAATTAGTGTGGCAATAAAATGTTTGTAATTCTAGACGATAACGAAGAAAATGCACTCTGGGGTGAACCTTGCGAGCAGGCCTGGCCTTTGACTTTATCTTGTTGGCCCAACTGCTCAGTGTTTAGTATTAATTAGTGGGACTAACTGGGTTAGACTAAATAGAAAACAAAAAAAAAAAGATAAAACAGGGAAGGTCCAGCCCAATCCTAAGCCCTGGGGAAGGGGGCTGGGGCGGTGCATAGAGAACCCCGCTCGAGGCTGTCGTGCAATCGTGCCAGGCGTGCAAATGGAAGTCGAATGTGTCCATTTACGTTCCTGCTCGCTATCCCCCCCTCCCTGGTAAGTAAACCCCATCCAGATACCAGATACCAGTACCCCCCCCACCCCCCACTGGGGTTTCTAGTTTTCCAAAACCCATAGGGGGAAAATAATTTCATACCAAAGGCAGAAATAATAAGTGCAAGGGGAGAGAGAGAACAATGCGCCAATAAATCGACAACAACGATTATTTCGATTACTCATGCCAGAGCCAAACCGCTCCACAGACTATCGATTACTCAGAAGCTATTCCTGTAAGTTGGCAAGGGAACTGGTAAGTGGAGTTATAGATCGTAGGTGAGAGGGAGACTTAATTCATATATCGACCTTAAGACGATTATTTCGATTACTCATTCGATACATAAAAATCGAAATGACTGATGGGTTTCTATCGATTATTCAGAAACAGAAGTTCTTCAAGAGAATGTGAAGCAGATCCGACAAATTAGGTTTCATATAATAAGTTTAAGACAGACTAAACAATCAATCGATATTTATCGATTACCCATGTATAAGATAATCAAACTATGGACTACTTAGCTATAGATTATTCAGAAAAATAAGTTCTTTCGGAGAATGTCTATAGAACAGAGAGAAAGGGACTAAACTATCATTAATATAAATCGACCATATTCCGATTATTTCGATAACTTATTCAAAACAAAATGTCGTATGTCGTATCATCAATTATCGATTAATTCGATTACTCTTGCAATAGCATAAAGCCTTTTAATCCTTTTTAGATGGGACTTATAATGCATCAATTATTATCGATTATTTTGATACCCAATCAAAAAAATAATTGATAATTAGTCTCTATTGATTATTCAGATACGGAAGTTCTTCGAGAGAATGTGAAATAGATTCGACAAATCAAGTTTCAATTAAAAGATATAAGAAAGACCAGAATGTATTAATAATTATCGATTATTTCGATAACAAATGCAAAAAAAAAACCTAACTATATGCTAATAAACTATGGATTATTCAGTAAGGGAAGTTCTTCCAGAGAATCTGCAAGAAAAGTGGCAAAAAGGGTCTCTCCCAATAGGTGTTAAGCATAAAAAATAATCGATTATTTCGATTAGCCATTCTGTATTTTAAAAGCAAAATATGTAGTTATTTTCTATTAATTATTCAGAAACAGAACTTCTATCAGAGAATGTGGAACAGATCTGTAGAGTTTCACCTAAAAAGTCAGAAGCAGGTTGTTATCGATTATTTCGATTACCTTTGAAAGAAACAAAAAGACTAATAAAGTGTCAACTATTCCAAAGCAGAAGTTCTGCCAGAGAAAGTGAAACAGATTGAGTTCCACCAGGAAAGTCAGAGTCAGGCTGGACAAGGCATGAATAATTATCGATTATTTCGATTACTCACTCATAAGGCCACTTGCCAACAAGCCAGATAGGGTTACAGCTTTGAGTTAGAAAGAAGTTCTTGGGAAGAATGTGGAACAGAGCCATGAAATACTAGGGGGCTCTCTATGGCTGCAGTTTCTAGAATCAAGAATTAATCGAGTGGTGGGCGGACCGCGGACCATGGACAGTGTCTGTTTGGCGAGTGTGGGTGTCGCTTGGAATTGTTTTTCCATTTCAATTACAGGCCGTATAAAGGCGGCACTTCTCGCTCCAAATTTGGTGGCGTGGCCAAGTGAATCGGCCCACAATGCAATATAGAAGCATATATATCCATGGCTGTCGCTATATACTATAGCAGTGGCTACTCTATATCGAAAATGACGCAGTTGTACACACCACCTCGCTCTGTAAGCCACTTGAGCGGAGTAGTAATCAGGTTGTTGTCATGCCAACCGACCAAACAGAAACTATTATGGGCTGCACTCGCAACCCCCAAGTCGAGTCGGGTACAGTGCCACCTGACGCCTAGTCGCGAGGGAGGAGAGAGGCCCGGCCCTGGTCCTCTGGCAGAGTATTATTCAGTCGAAAGCAATGATTTCAAAGGTTAAGCTGTTGCGGTAGGTTACGAAGGTGCCTCGAAGGTGTATTGATTTTATTCTCATTGTCAGAGCCGCATTCCTCCCCACTACCATATTTTCATTGCAATTATTGGCCTAAACCAATTAGAGCGGACTTGAAAAAAAATATGATTTTAGCCACAAAAGTGTGAAGGCAGCTGGCACAGAGAGCGAGAGGAGAGCCCTGTCGAGAGCTGGATATTTCTTTTTATGACTAAATAATTTACAAATTGTGCAAAACTGGTTTCCCAGCCTCGCGTTCCGAGTCTCGGAGCTCGGCTGCCACTTTAATGCCAAGAATTCAGCAACAGCGACAAGAAAAATGCTCAATGAATTTTTCTTCTTTTTTTTTTTTTTTGTTCCAGCTCTCGGCTAGTAGTCTCTTTTCTTTATTTTTTTTTTGTCATATATGCCCCCGATGGTGTTTATTTTTCGTCCAGTTCCCAGGCAAACGCCAAACAGATGAGCCATGGAGCCACCCGAAACCCGAAACGTGATTTTATTTTTGCTTCATTGCCCCGATTATCAGTTGTTTTGTTTTGTTTTTTAATTAATTATGAAACACATGGCTCTGGGAGCTGATAAGAGAGGCCAGCAACGCCCCCCAAAAGCTACTGCCAGACATTAGAGATCTGTTTGGCAATAGAAGAGCTCAGCAGTATCTCATGTGGCTGAAGAATTTCTCGAGTTTGAAGTGCAAGAGTTGCAGAGTTGCAGAAACCAAGACTGAAATGGGAACTGGAGAGGGTATATAGCAATATTATTATTAAACATTTTCAAAGGAAATACCTCGAGTCTGAAGAGTGTGAAGACTTGGTGCTAGTTCCCTGAGCCAGTGGCTGGGATCTTGGGCAGCTGGTGGCGCACGTGATAGCCCGAAATGGAAGGCAGCGTCTTATCTGGCAACTGACACAGTTTCGTCAAAGAGACTTCCCACACCTGGTGGGTGATCTGGTGGGTCCACCAACCGGATATCCAGAATTCCTATTGGAAGTTCCATGATTGCTCTCCAAAAATCTATCTTTTTTGAATCAACAATTTTCCATGGAAAACCTTTTTCTTTTTCTTTTTTTTTTTTTTTGATTAATTATAGTGGCAGGGGGGTTGTGGATGTTATTTCTGATTAATTAAGGTGCATCTTTGGGCCGTAAAGTGCATTTCTCGGTCGGGTTACCTGTCGCCCTCTATTCGTAGTTCCCCCTCCCAGTACCCCTCAAATCCAACCAACAATCTTGGGTTCAAACGAGTTCAGAAAGATATAAAAATGTTCTTTTGATTCTCGACTGACTTTTATTATAATTCCCAAGTCTTCTTCGGTTCTCCTTCTCCTTCTTCTCCTTCCTTCTTCGATTTGTTTGTTGTTGTTATCATCTTCTCCCCCTCTCTCTCTCTCTCCAGCCCCCTCTGTCAGTCACTTTTTGGGATTGTTTTATGGCCGCGACTCGCTGGCTTATCATTATTTAAATATTTTACCCACAGACCTGGTACACTCACTCGCACACACTCATGAGTGCGTGTCTGCCTTGTCACTGTACCTCCCTCCCCCCTCTCCATAAGCGCCGTTGAAGAACCTTTTTTGTATTTTTTTTTTTTTTTTTTTTGTAATTACATCACTTTCAAGTGCATCATTTCCGCTCTCTCTCTCTATCTCCCTCTCTCTCTCTGAAGGAAAGATAATTATTTACAGGAATGTATCTTAATATCTTTGAGATACTTTGGTCTACCAGCTGAGGGAACTCACCTTGCCGGCCGCCTTGATGTAGCGGCGGGTGGCCTCCTTCACCAGATCGCTGACCAGGAGATCCCCGGAACCGCACGGCACCAGAATCCGGACATCGCCAAAGCACACAGTGACCTTCATTGTTGTTTTATTTTTTTTTTTTTTTGTTTTCGAGTTCGTTCGGAATGTTTTGGTTTTTTTTTTTTTTTTTTTGTAAAAAAATATTTGAAATTCGATTTTTGAGGATTATCGCTGCAGTGCACTTTCCAATTTCTGTTTCTCGCGTTCACAGGCACAATTAACTGTTTATTACACGCTTTAAATATTTTTTTCTCTTTTTTTTATTTTTTTTTTTCTATTTTTTAGATAGTCGCGGTTGCCCCTCAGTTGCAGCTAGTTGGTGTTGCTGTTGTTTTTGGTGAGGATTTCGTTGTGGCCGCATCTTTATCAGCGCCCTCTCTTCTTCGCCCTGTTCGTCGTTGTTGTTGGGCAGCTGCAAGCGAGACGCCTGCGTACCTGGGAGGACGGATGGACGAATGGATGGATGGACGAATGGATGGATGGATGATCACTTGTTTCGTTAGATCCCTCTTTTTTTTTAATCTACGCCTGCGGCCTAGAAAGAGAGAGGAACGTTTAGCTTGGCTAGAGCGATAGGTACTAGTTAGTACCACTCCACTAACTAAAAATCATCCAATCCTTTTTACTCAAAATTTTCAAAAAAAAAAAAACAATTTTTAAACTGATGCTCACACACACTCCTGCACTGTACCCCGGGGCACTGCTAACGGTTAACCATGATCTGCTCATCACATTACAAGTGCAAGTCCGTCCGAAGGACACCAGAACTCCAAGCTGCGGATTAAAAAAAAAAAAATCACCAACACTTGAAGAAAGGCAGATGCCTTCGAGGTCTGATGTTGTTTCGCGGGCCTCTTCTGGCAAAAAAAAAAAAAACGCCAGGCGAACGCGTTCTCTCGTTTAGTGTGGCCAGGCGCTGCCATCGGGATAATGCCAGGGCGCCGTTAGGAGTGGGCTAATTTTGAATTCTTCTTCCAAGCAAGTCCTGGGGGTTTTCTTCAAATTGGAAATATTTTTAAGCCATCAAGTGAATAATTATTTAAATTTTAAGAAATTCTAAGAACTCTGCAATCTAAACAATCTCTAAGGATTCTTGCTTCAGGATATCAACTATTTCAGGCATTCTCCTCTTCTCTCCCACTCACTAACTCTCTTTGCTCTTTGCTCTTTTATTTACTTAGCATACTTCACTCCGACTCCGAGTGGCTTTGTTGCTGTTTTTGCATTTGCATGAATCACACGCGCGCACAAAACGAGTTACAAACAAACAACAAAAACAGCGGGCCAGGCCAAGATCATCGGAAACGTCGTAACGTACGAAAAAAAAAAATATATAGAATAATAATAATATAAGCGCGTCTCTATGCTGCACCTAGAACCGTTAGAAACGATATCGTTTTTGGAGTAGTAGCTCACTTTTTGGTTTTTTCGCATTTGTTTTCTTGTTGTTTGGCAGTGGTTTGGTGGTATCTGTCCTACCAACAACTCTGCGGCCCGATCATTTTTTTTTTTGTTTTCGTTGCCGAGCGTTGGCTTAAACAGCTTATCTGCCACTGCTCCGTCGGCGCTTTTCCTGCTGGCGTCGCCGCTTTTCACTGTTATATCTCGATATTCAATTCGCACTGCACACTTGCTGCCCGCGCTTATTGCCCTCGATCAGCGAACAGTGGTGCATTGTTTAAACTCAAAAAAAAAAAATGTTCGGACGCGAGCCGCAGCAGCACACGACCTTCCCGATTCACGATTCAAATTTGTAAACAGTGGAGGTGGACGGCTTCCACCTGGAAGGTGTGTGGCTGTGTTGCGGCATTTGGTATTTTTTAGCCAGATCTAGCTATTGGGGACTGCACTCCATCTAATCGATAGCTGGTCATACTAGACCAGCTTGATTTTTCTATCGATATATCGGTGAGGAAAAACTCATATTTATTATGAATATATTGCTACGAAAAAGTTTCATCCGATAACATCGGCTTAAACGATTAAAAAACAGTTAGAGAAAATACCCACGCGGTTCGGCGGGTCATCTCCGCCCACCACTAGTCGCGACGCTTCGTGTCACGACTGTCACCGGACCAGAAGAAGCCACCTCCAATGACAGACGATTTGTGCAAAAAATTATAATAGAATTCGCCCCGACGTTCAATGGCGGATTGCCGCCTTGGCGCTTACAACTACCGGACACTACTGTGCGTACCACCATCTATCTGTATTCCTAAGATCTGCTAACTCTTCCCCCCTCGCAGATGCAAAAATATACCAGATCTATTCCTTGACAAGTTTGTGGCGCGGTCCCACTTCGGGCGCTTCGGAACTCTCGTTAACTTCGTCCTGCGTCCCCGCCGGATGACCTGTACGGTTAGCTATGCTACGGAGGCGGAGGCGGAGAGGGCCCTGCTAGAGGGCGGCTCATTCAATGGCCGCCAGTTCGACATATCCTATGCGGAGAACGAGAATTCTCCCGCCCAAAAGACGGAGGAGTGGGTGGACCCCGATGTCCAGGCGGAGCTCAGTGCCCTTAGTGCACCATGGCGGGGCGACTATTCGGCGGGAAAACCCGCCAAGAAGAGTACGTCCTCACAATCCCATTCCTCCTCCCATGCCTCGGCTTCCAAGATGCATTCTGGAGGAGGAGGAGGAGCATCCACCAGCAGAGATCGCTCGCACGACCGTTCGCAAACACAACACGAAAAGGAGCTGGAGTCGCTGCTCCGACGACCCGCCCACACGGCCGAGGAAAGGTATCGCGTGTTGGACGCCCGGGATAAGCTGCTCCGCCTGAACCAGGTCCACAAGCGCTCCAAGAACAGACAAAGGTCCAGCACCGCCACAGAGGGCTACTGCCCGGACATGTGCCCAGAGAAGGAACGAGCCCTGCGCGAGTTTCAGCGCCAGGTCGCCGTCTATGAGCTTCAGCCCAACTCCGACGAGCTCATCTGCCACGAACGGGCCCTGAAGCAATATTCCCGCAGCAGCGCCGACCAAGAGACCCCCCTCGCCCACGAGCTGCGCGGCGAGCCGGCTCTCCACATGACCATGAGCTACCTGATGCACGAGATCATGGACATCAGCGACAATCCCGAGCTGAATCTGGGCGATTGGTTTCACTTCGTGTGGGATCGCACACGCTCCATCCGGAAGGAGATCACCCAGCAGGAACTGTGCTCCCTGGGCGTTGTGAAGCTGGTGGAGCAGTGCGCCCGCTTCCACATCCACTGCGCCGCCCGGCTGGTCGCCGCCGAGCCCAGCGTCTTCGACTCAAAGATCAATGCGGAGAATCTCACCAAGTGCCTGCAGACCCTGAAGTACATGTACCACGATTTGCGGCTGAAGGGTGTGCAGTGCCCGCGGGAGGCCGAGTTCCGCGGCTACATCGTCCTGCTTAACCTGGCGGATGCCAACTTCCTCTGGGACATTGGCCAGCTGCCGACCGAGCTGCAGAGTTGCAGGGATGTGCGTCAGGCCATACAGTTCTACCTCGCCCTGCAGGATACCAACATCGTCCGCTTCTTCAAGCTGCTGCGGGACAAGGAGACCAGTTACCTGAGTGCCTGCATCCTGGTCACGTACTTCACGCGGCTCCGCGTCCTGGCCCTCCAGCGATTGATCATGGCCTACCGGGCGCCCCGGAAGAACGAGGTCTCTTCACTGCCACTCGTGTATGTCACCCAGATGCTGGGCTGCAGCGATCCCGAGGAGGCGGCCGAGTTCGTCGGGCACTACGGCCTCAAGGTGAACAGTGCGGGCCGTGTCGCCCTCACCCGAATGCACACCGTGGAGACGGAGTACAAGTTGCAGCGCCAGATAGAGCTGGTGGAGTCCAAGCGCCATCTGTCCGTGGGCGAGTGCATCTGCGGGGAGCCTCTGCCTCCGAAATCCCTCTACCTGAACCACCGACCTCACAACAGCTTCAACGAGCACGGAGTCCTCAAGAGCGTGGCCTGGGCGGCCAAGGATCAGCTGCCCGGCATGCACGCCCAGATGGAGGTTGCCCCACCCCGCCGTTCTCCACCGCCCCCTTTGACGACGCAGTCATTCCACAGACCCCCCAACGTAGACACCTTCTTCAAAGTGCCGATGGCAGCCCCAACAGCGCCCGGAGCGATGCCCTCCACGATGTTCCGCTTCGTGTTGCCGCAACCCACGCGCCAGGCCCAGCAGGAGCAGGCCATGTTCGAGGAGCAGCAACGGGTGGCGGAGCGCCGCAGGGCTGCCGAGCTGGAGGCCCGGCGTAGGGCCGAGGCGGAGGCGAAGGCGGAGCGCGAACGCCAGGAGAAGATGCGGCAGCTGCAGGAGGCCGAGGAGCTCAACCGTCGCCAGCAGGAGCTGCAGAGACAGCTAAAGGAGCAGCAGGAGCTGGAACAGCAGCGGCGGCAGGAGCTGGCCAGGATTAAGGCAGAAAAGGAGGAGCATCTGCGGCAGGAAAGGCTCCGGATAGAGAGGGAGCAGCGGGAGAGGGAACAGCGCGAGAAGGAGCTGCGAGAGATGCATCTGAGGAGGGAGAAACGGCAAATGGAGCTGAGTGTCCAGCACTACGACGAGCTGCTCAACGGCATCATCGCGAAGGTGTGCCACCAGGAGCTGAGCCTGCAGAAGGCGGTGGACCGCTACTACCAGGACCTGGTGGACAGCTTCATTGCCGAGATGGCGGAGAAGGAGCGCCAGCAGTCCATCTACGAACTGGGTCTGATGCGGCTCTACTGGCGTCGGTGGCGCAACTACCGCGGCATCCAGCAGCAGAAGGATGTCCTCTTCAATCAGCTGCCCCTGAGCTTCGCGGCGGAGAACCCGTTTCGCCTGATCGATGAGCGCCAAGTGGAGGAGTCCCTGCGCCTCATCCGGCGCTACCGACAGGGCGAGGCCTGCGACTACAAGAAGCTCCTGGCCGGCCTCGAGGAGAACAGCTGGCTGAAGCTGGACCTGTGGCGCGTCCTCGACCAGTGCCTGCCCGCCAAGCTGCCGGGCGCCCGGCGATTCTACAAGCTCATCCTGATGCTGCCCGCGGGAGACGATGGCCTCCAGCTGAACTATGACCTGGACCGGGGACTGCTGCAGCAGCCCCAGGCGCCAGATGCCCGCCTAGAGCCCGGCGGCTACATCCGCGGACTGGCCCTGAACGTGGCCCTGAGCGTGGTGAAGGTCAGGGGCGACTGGACCCAGCAGGATCTCCTCCAGGCCGATGGCATCGTCTGCTTGGCTGGAGCCTCGCACTTCCCCCAACTGGGCCAGCGTCTGCAGCGGCTCGTCCAGGCCAGTGGCTGCCTGGATGTGGCCCTGATCCTGCAGTATCCTTCACATTCCCCTGTGGACCAGCCCCAGCCGCCGCTGGAGCAGATGGGCCTGCGCCACTGGAGGATCTACCCACTGAGACACTCTGGGAACAACCGGCAGCGCTTGCTGTCTCACGTCCGAAGTGCCGTTGAGTTCCTGGCCGGGTGTAGAAGCGTCCTGGATCTCCGGCAAGTGGAACTGCGCGAGTTCCTGATCGAGAGCCTCGGACAGGAGCTCTTCCGCCAGCTGAAGTACGCCACCGCCAGGGACGCGACCATCCGGAATGGAAGTCGGAAAAGCCCCCAGTACTGTGTGGAGCTCTACAACGAGGCAGTGCATCGCCTGCAGCTGGTGGTGGGCGAGGACTTGAGCACCGCCCCCCGACTGTCCGAGGAGCTGCGCGTCTTCGTGGAACCCATGTCGGGCATCGTAACCTTGGACACCAACCGGATGGAGTACTTTGAACCGGGATGGGAGAGACCCGAGCGCCGTCGGAGGATTGTGGATCTGATGGAGCGCAGCAAGCTGCCCACGATGAAGCCCCTGCCACCACGAGAGGAGGAGCAGTGCCAGTGGGTCCTGGACTACGCCCAGTTGTCGCAGCAGGAGGAGCTGGTGGAGCCCATCTCCCTGCAGGCCATCAAGTTGCTGGAGGGCTCCAGGCAGGACTACCTCGGCCTGGTGGAGATCTTCGCCGGCGAGAGGCTGCAGTACGTGCTGCGCCAGGAGCTGGAACTGCCCCAGGGACTGGTCTACAAGGTGGCCAGCCTGAAGCAGCGCTTCCTCAACGCCTGGTACTACGAGTTCCAGGCGCCCGACTACAAGGAGAGCGTGCGGGAGCTAGTGGAGGAGTCTGCCAAGGAGCAGGAGCAGCTGGAGCAGGAGGAGGCGATGGCGATGGCGGGGGAGGAGCTGGATTTCCAGACGATCATCAACCGGGCGGAGGCCATCCTGGACCGGTGTCAGGAGCGTCGCATCCTTGCCGAGCTGAACAGCCCCAAGGAGGCGGCGAAAAAAAAGCCGGAAGGAGGCACGGATCCGGAGAGCAAGGCCAAGCGCCAGCGCCTGCACAAGTCCTTCCTGGATTAGGCCACATCCTTGCCAGCCAGTCCAATAGTCGCAATCTTTTAATTACTTTCTATGTTTGTGTGTCCTTTAGCCTTTTATTCGTCAACTAGGATTTTTATTATTGCAATTGTAAATGAATTTACGGATATGTAAAAAGCTGATTATTCTAACTATTCGTACGATTTTTACCGAAAATTTATACAGAGCAAGTGAGACGGAAGCGGCGATCAGAGAGAGATAGCACTTCCCTTTCACGAGCCACGACAATTTGAATTCAAAAGATTATACAACATTTTAGCTCTAAGTTTTTAGATTAAACAAATTTTCTGTAATAAACCTAAGCGCCGTACTTTTGTCATTTCAAAATAATTATTCATCGATTATTATCGATTTTTTTTGGGGCTGAAAGTGCAGTTTTTTCAAGTTTCTTTGTGATTTGTTGAAATTATTATTTATCGATCATTATCGATTTATAAAATTTTACCTTGAGTGCTGGTTTAATAGTATTTCTGTGATTAGATAATGATTATATATCGATTATCGATTTCTTATCGACAATTTTTATTTATCGATCATTATCGATTTATTAAAATTTTACCTTGAGTGCTGGTTTTACAAAATTTTTGTGATAAGATAATGATTATATATCGATTATCGATTTTTTATCGATCATTATCGATTTTTTAATTTCTTCCAGTGAGTGCTGGTTTTTCGATCGATTTAGTTGAATTTTGACCAAAATTGCAGATTTTGTAAGTACTTTTGGGATTTAAAAATGATTATTAAGCTGTTATCGATTTTTGAATCGTAAGTGCTGGGTTTTTCAGTGCTTTCGTGATTTGATAATTATTATTTATCGATTTATTCCGATTTAAGTCCTTCTGTGATTCTGTGATATCTTTTTTTTTAGCGAAAGTGCCCTATTGATATTGCATATTATTTGATAATAATCAGTTATCGATTTTTATACAATTTATCGATAAGTTATCGATTACTTATCGATTTATGTATAAGCAGGTTTTGAAACTCTTCTCCAAAAATTCGAATAACAAGCAGGCCATGGCTCTGGATCTGACAGCTGTCAAGAGGAGCTGGGGCCGAGCGTTCCCTTCCAGCCTCAGTTTACTCTACAGCTCCGAGGCGAAAGCATCCACTTCTCCAAAACTATTTGTGTTTCCCGTTTTTTCTATTGTTTTTACGATTTTTATCAATTTTTAACCGTTTCGAAAAAATTGCCTGGAAAAAATGCACAGCCTAGTTGCACAAACGGAAAAACATATGCGACCCAAGCAAGGTGAGTCCTTCGTCGGTTTCAAAAAAAAAAAAAAAAAAATTTTATGGTTCCGGGATGTCTTCCGTACTGATCCCCATCCTTTACAGCTGGGCGCCTGTTCTCAGTTCTCCGTCAAACCTGCACCGCTGCCTTCAACATGTCCCTAGCCAGCGGCAGTGCCCGCACCTCGGGCGGGACCCTCTGGGAGCTGGTCAACCCCCTCTACGGCCAACAAGCGAACGGGACGTGGCCGCGGCACATGGCCAGTGTGGTGAGTCGGCCGGGATTTCAGGAGGGCCTGTGGCGCCCCTACGTCAGCTTCAATACGCGCCTCGAGCGCAAGCTATCCGTGGCGATCCTGAAGCGACGCTCCAGCATGAGATTCCTGAACCCGAAGCCGGCCACAAAGCGTCCAGCGAACAGTCGGCTGCCGATCACCTGCCGGCACGCGCCCAAGACCATACAGGCCCGCCACTGGCACCACTGGCGGAATACGGCACTGCGACCCTTGCTTCTGCCTTCTTCGAATATCTGGACAGGCTTTCTTTCCAACCGCTGCTATGGGGCTAGGCGGCTATCCGTGCCCCAACTGGAGCTCACCGAAGCCGAGGCCGAGCATGAGGAGTTGATCGTGGAGCGATATCGGTCCAACTCCAAGCTGGGCGAGGTACCCCGCCGGGGCTACCGGGTCGAGGAGGAGCCCGACGACAACTATCCCAACCAGCAGCAGGTGCTGCATCTGATGAAGCCAGAGATGGCGACCAAGTGGGTGCCAGTTAAGGACGAAGCCCAGCAATGTACCCTACTGGACAAGCTGAAGGCCGGCCGGAGTGGCCGAACCATGGCCCAGTCGACCGTGCGCCGGGAGCTGCGCCGCCATCACCGGTACTCGCATCGCGGCGTCTCCAATCCGATACCGATCTCCGAGCTGGAGGAGTATCGGCGCGCCGACGAGCACCTGCCAGTGCCCGTCTTCCTGGGCGAGCCCATCGAGCAGGAGCACCTGCAGATCAACAGCACCAGCTCCAGCGCCCAGATGGTGCCACGACACTCGGACGACGAAGACGACGAGGAGGGGAGCGAGGACGGACGTCAGTCACCGCTGGTATGGGGCGAGATGAAGAAGATGTCACCCTGGGGTGGACTGGCGCGCGTGGCGAAGCGTCTGGGATCCCGGAAGAAGCCGAGCCTCCTGCCGACCATCAAGGCGGCCAAGTCGAACCTGTTGCTGGCCGAGGAGCACGGCCTGCATGGAAGGAGTCGTCACCTGAGGCAGGCGAGCGCCAGCGTTGACAGTCTGCCGGGAACGGCAGACGAGGAGGAGAGTCGTCCAGACGTCCAGACGCGCCCACCGCAGCGATCGCTGAAGATGTCCACCGCCAAGGATCCGAGGACACAGAGTCGATCAGGAGAGGTTGGAGGCGTGGCGGCCACCAACCCGGCCAAGGACAGCAATGAGCAGGGGCCCCGCGAGGAACCCGCGGAGCGAGCATTGCTTAAGCAACATCTAGCCGACCTGCTACCTGTGTCAGAGCCCCTCGCCTCCTTCCGGATCGAGTACCAGCCCAACGCCCCCACCCGCCAGCTCCTGGAGCAGGGTCGCTGCCACGTCTCGCTCCACCGTGAGCCGACCAGCCTGGGACCGGTGCGTCCCTACTCGACCGTCCAGGGCCCCGACCTGGAGCGGAGCACCTCCGTGGGCATCGATCCCCTGGGCCTCGCCCTCATGAGCCCCCGATGTCCCGGCGAAGTGGTGTCACTGCATCACATGGACGGTGCCAAGCGGCCCCGGCCCGTCAAAGTCGTGAAGAAGCCATCGATGCTGACCCTCTTGCGCCGCCAGGCCTCGAAGGTGTCCGCGAAGACGGGCCTCAAGCGCACCACCTCGCCGCGAGGAGCTGAGCCACAGCAGACATACTCCCACCACAGGCAGGCCCGGGAGCACCACTCGCCGCGCCCCAAGGGTCGCGTCCGGTCCAAGCTGCCGGCCAAGGAGGTGGTCGCACTGGGCGAGCTGCAGAAGGCGAAGCTGAAGCGATCGCCCACAGAGTCCTTCCGCCACGTGGAGACGTCCTATCGGGCCACTGTCAACGACTGTCTGAATCCCTTCAAGGACCTGGATGCGCCCAGGATCATGGAGAAGGCGGTGGCCACCAGCTCCAAGCAGGCGAATCAAGCTAGGAAGTACAAGTGCAGCAAGTTGATAAGCAGGTGAGTCCTGGCTCTCCAAAGAGGATTCAAAATTATTCATTATCCTTCGGGATAGGATTCCTGTGTACAGCCGCAAGGAGTGTGTGTATGGACGTGGACGTCTGCCGGCCAAGCTGGAGACCGTGTCCAAGAAGTCGCACAAGGTACGCCCGCCCAGGCTCCCAGTGGTGAGTTCCAAAGTCCAGACACCCGATCCCAAGGACCCGGAAATGTACGCCCGGCCGGAAACGAGCCGGAAGTCGGAGGCCAACCGGAAGCTACCGCCGGTCAGCAAGAAGGCTGCCAGGCTGCCGCCCCCAGTGCCGTGCCTGGAGCCGCCCTCAGCCTCGGCCATGGGCATGACCAAGGAGAAGCTGGAGTGGGCGCGCTCCCAGCGAGCCTACTTCGAGCGCCGGTGGCGCTACTAGGTTCTATAACCATCGCTTGGGACTTGGGGCATCCTAGGCCGGAGTTTGGCACCTGACCCTGGTCCCCCCCCACACACCCTACCACGGAATTCCAAATTGAGGAGTAAACACGACACGCACAGACATGCACAGGCATGCCAGGACATGCTCAACTACCACTACCTAGACTACAAACTAACTAAACCTACAGCTACAGCTCACTAACCACTACCATTACCACTACCACAACTACAACTACCACTAGTACACATCATTAATCTTTGGACCTATCCTGGAGCCTAGCCCGGAGTATAGAAATCTCGGAATGCCATCCCGCCAAAGACGCCCATAGAATAACCCCCAAACCCCGATCCACAATCCACATACTCCAAACCAACGCAACATTTGGAAAATTCAAAAGTCACTTTCGAGTCAACGTTCGTTTGGTAATCTATTCAGTGGCCTATTGAGGACCACCTTAATGTCCTTAATCCTTAAGACACCCTTTTACCCGTTTGACTGCCACCCACCCCGTTTGGCACAGTCATTTTATTTCGTTAACCCTTCCGGATACGCGAGGCCGCATTGGATTGGAAATCTGTCGGGACCCGAATGTGCTGCTTCCTAACGTCTAAATCATAGTTGTGCGAGAATGTTGTCCAACCTGGATCTTAATCCCGTCCCCAATCCTGCAGCCTGCATCCTCCCGCACTCTCCCGCAGTCTCCCATTTGCAGGTACGGACGCCGATGTGGACAGCACTCCGATTCAAGACTACTCATGACTGTCGTGACGCATTGCCGTAGGTCTTGAAATAAAACGGAAAATTTCTAGTATGCCTCGAAAAAAAGTGACTATTTGGGGCAGGGGGACTATAGATCTCTTCAGATTCATCCTTAAACGATGGAAACAGTATATTCTTTAGATCACACTTTCTTAAAATACTGGAAGATGGGGATGGCTATGCTCCTTCCAAATCGAACCTCATTTGTGGATCGTAAGAGGCACACTTGAAAGAGATTTGTGGAACTAGAAATAAAACGGAAAATTTCTAGTATGCCTCGAAAAAACGTGATTATTTGTGACAGGGGGGGACTATACGGATTTATCCTTTAACGATGGATCTACTTAATATTATTTTACATCAAAATCTGGAAACAGTATATATTTTAGATTAAATTTTCTTAAAAAATTGAAAGATGCGGTTGGCTATGTTCCTTCCAATTCTAACCTCATTTGTGGATCTTGAGAGAGATTTGTGGAACATCTATCTGGAAATAAAACGGAAAATTTCTAGAATGCCTCGAAAAAAAGTGACTATTTTTGGCAGGGGGGATACGTACATACATACATATATCATTGATTCGTCCTTAAACGATATATTTTTTAGATCGCATTTCCTTAAAGTGGAACTGGAAGTCTTTCCAATTCCAACCTCATTTGTAGATCTTAAGAGGCACACTTGAGGGAGATTTGTGGAACTATCTATTTGGAAATAAAACGGAAAATTTCTAGTATGCCTCTCCAGAAAATTTGTGGAAGGGGGGACTGTACATACATATATCTTCAGATTCATCCTAAAACGATGGATCTACTTAATAATCAACAGCATCAGAATCAACAGTATATTTTTAAGGTCACATTTCCTTAAAATACTGGAATTTGAAGTCTTTCCAATTCTAATCTCAAATGTGGATCTTAAGAGACACACTTAAGAGAGAGATTTGTGGAACTGTTCTACAATCTGCATACACATTTTGGCACAATATCGTTTCTGTTGTATACATTTTGGGTCAAATTATTCCCAGTTTTTCTAAAAAATTTTCTTAAAATTTTGGAAAACTATAGATTCTGGATTCAAATCTGGAAACAAAATATTTTTTCGATTTTCTCTCAAATTTTCTGGGGGGTCCCCTGGGGGGTTCTGGGGGGTCTATATCTTTGCCAATTCCTATCCGATTCTTAAAAGGAATACCTTTAAAGACCCATACTCCAATTCACTATAATTCGGCATTCAAATCTAGTAACAAAATATATTTTATTTTTTTTTTGGGTAATTTTCTAAGGGAACTCTCTTTCAAAATTTTGAAAAATTCATGAAATGCCCTATATGACCCCGATGGAAGGCCATATCTTAAACAACTTCTATTCGATTCTCAAGAGGAATACTATTGTAGATCAATTTTCTATAATTCTACATCTATATCCTCAAAGAAAGTATTTTTTTTTTTAGATTTTATGTGAAATTTTCGAGGGGTCTTTTTGGAAAACCCAAGGGAAAGCCCTATGTGTTGCTCATCAAAATCTAGGAAATGCCTATATGGCCCACGGAGAGGGCTAGAAGAAAAGAATATCTAGAATATATTCTCAAAAAATACTATATTAAAAAAATAAACAAATATATTTTTCAAAACCATACTACCGCCCAGTCTCCTTAATGGTCTTCCTGTACAGGAAGGAGGTGACTTGATGTCATCTACAGGAGGAAACCTTCAGAAGGATCTCTTGGGCTACCTAGTACATGAAAACTAAGGATCTCAAGGTGTTGAAATTCGATGATGAGCTTCAGGAAATCGCCCAAAGTATGCGAAAAGGATCAATGTGCATCTTAAAGGCATAGGACTCGGGAACTAGGTAACGGTGCTCCTAAAAATAAGACCAAAGAGGCATAACCTGGACAAGGTTTTGGCATAAATTCAAATATATATCATAAATCATAATAAATTGGTCATAATTAATTAGTTAATTAAATTAAAAAACTAAGACCCGAGTTGCTGTGTATCTGCCACTTGGGTGGCAGTGGCCTGAGCATTGAATAAAATTTCATGAATAAAGGAAAGCTTTCCTCAAAAAGAAACAGCTATGACTAATGACACGATTCGCTATTATTGTTGTAGAGAAGACTACATATAGTAGATACAAAATATATAATATATAGATGGTTCGTAAACATGTTTACCATAATTACCGCTGCTTGCGTTCCACGAATTTCGCCAAATTAGACGCAAATTGCAGTGCCACCTCTCGCATCAAAACAACAACAAGGCCGGCACGTGACAAGGAAGCCAAGAATAAAGGGTCCAAGTACTATATACTATATACATATATGTACATGGGGAACATGAATCGATTTGGGTATTAATAGCAGTGCAGTGTCATGCACTAATTTCGGTTTCTCGGCGCTCCCATTTCACAATCGAAGAAACCTTTTTCATTCCAGAAAGAAAACAAGAGTCTTTGTTTCACAGAATCTTTGCTTTGCGGCTTATTTGAAAACTAAACCAATAGGAACTAACTAAATATTGAACTTAATTACAATTTTTTTTTAATAATAATTAAAACACTCCAGTTGATTTTCGGTTTCGTCTCCATTGGCAGTCCCGGAAGAGGGTTTTTGGTTTTTGGTTTTTCGGAAAGGGGATTCTGGTGGGGAAGTACTAAGTGGCGGGGGAACTGCCAATGGAGAATTCTATTCAACATTTCATAGCACTACATTCAAACATTCTCTCTTTTGGATGCCTTCTCATTTAACAATTAGAACTAAACGAAAATTAGAAACAAGCGCTCGGCGCCCGCGAAGGTGCACTGTGCTGCCGAGGTAGTGGGCTCTCTGGGGTCTATCTGGGGGTGATGGGGAGGAGAGTAGTCCTCTACTGCATGTGATGCGCCTGCTTGCACTGCCGCAGCGCCTCGTTGAATCCCTCGCAGAGCGACAGATCCGCCTGGCCCTGGGCGCACTGGAGGAACTGCTTGATCTCCCAGGCGCAGGCTCCCTGCGGCTCCGTCTGCTGTGGCTGCTGAGCGTAGTACTGCTGCTGTTGGGGGGCCGGAGCAGCTGCGGCGGGTGCCGGAGCAGCTGCCTCCTTGTCGCCGGATCCGCTGAACAGCGAGGTGATGCCCGCGCCCATGGTGTGTCCGATAGCCGATCCGACGGCCACGCCACCAGCGGTGGCGGCCATCTGCTGGAACATTGAAGGCTGCTGGGGCGCTGGCATGCCCACGGCGCTAGGGGCGGCCGCGACGGGTGCCGGTGGCGGCGGGGGAGCTGCGGCACGTGCTGGCACAGGTGCGGGAGCTGGGGCCGGTGCGCTACTGTAATTGGAGGAGAGTGTTGTTATTGTTTGTTTGCGTGAAGGGGGAACTATTTTTCTGAACTTTGTACCCTTACAGGCCAAGAAATGACAATTATGAGATTATTCTGCCACTTCCATAATCTTCAAAGATTATCTCTTTGGCAACCCCATGGAATGGCTTCCTTGAACATCCAAGGCCCCATGGAACCTTGACAATCCAAGGCCCCATCGCTGGACAATCCCATGTTATAGGTTCACCCACTGCTCTGATATTTTTTTAGGTTACGTAACCGTAACTCATTTTTCTGGTGGCCCCCAAAGCGGCGGTAGGTGAGGAACACAACCCGGTATCGGAAGACAGAGATGTTCCGATCCTCAGGCGATTACGAAATGCCCTTCCTCCTCCTGGCGCCGCTTTGTTGTTTCCTTTATCTTGGCTAACGCTTTGTTTCCGATTTCGTTACTTACCGACGAGCGGATGGCGGGGGGCTGGCAGAACGTCCACGACGAACCATTTTGTTTATTTTATTGAACTGTTTTCTTGATGTCTTGACTGAAAATCACACGAAAATTTCGCTTTGTGCTGCTTGGCGATTGCCTCGAATGATGTCTGTCGGAAACTTATAAATGAAATTCGATTTCGACGAGAAAGTTCGGCCTGCTTTTCTGATGTGGCAGCACTCGTTATCGACGAGCGAGTTATCGATAGTTTGGCGATGGTTTTCCTGATATATGGCAGCCTTGTTACTACTTCTTCTGACATCTCTATATTAACGGGAAATTTACTCAATGGCGGGTGGTTTAAATTTAAAAGAGTTTTTGAAGCGATGACCGCTAGGGTTTTGTAACATACAAAATGTATGTAAAAATAAGCTTTTAATTTAACTCTTTAAATATTTAATTAAATCAACTTCCTATCTTTTTGGAATATTTTTATTTATATCATTTACAAATTAAATTTCTGTAATAACCTGCTGGTTTTGTTGTAAGAGAAAATTGCACAAACAAACACACACACACACCAACACATGCGCAGGCCGGGTGACGAGCCTCCTACACGCGCTCTCTCTGGCCACTGCCGCCTCCCTCTCTTTTTTTGTTTATCCTCTCTCTGTGAACAGATAAAAGTGTTATACCAAAACCAGTTTACATGCGCAGCGTATAACAGCTGAAAGCTCCCAGCGCTGCGGCCGCCTCCTCTGCTGCCGTCGACTGCTTCGTCAGCAGAGCTGCTCAAAAAGGACAAACTCAAGGGCACTGAAACGCGGAAGAAGAAGACGAAACCAAAAACCGAACAGAAACAAATACAATTACAGATTTCTTGTGCCGCCTTTGATAAGTAGTTGCTTTGATTAGCATACTCTGAAAAAATATCAAACATGTGTACTGCCTAGGCTCAAGCCCTCTAATAATTTTTGTTCCCGTTAGATTGCACAATCAGTTTGGTATTTTTTTTTTTTCCTACTATTAAAGTCCCCGTTTTGTTCCTCCGCCACTCCCACGCTTTTTGACGTTGGGAGAGGATTTCATTCCGTGAGTGGGCGTGCGAGTGGGTGGCTGGGTGGATGCCAGCTGACACAGTTTCGTCCTTCTCGCCCAATCACCCCTCTCCCTTGCTCACTCGTCCTCGCCCGCCTACAGCCGTTGGCGGCGCGTGCCCTTTGAGGTTATGTTCGCATATTTGAGCAAGTGACATTGATTAACCATCAACTAGAATACTAAGTTGACCCACCTAGTCCGTACACTATCTCACCATCGTTTTTGGGTTTATTGATATCGATTCCAACCGAATTTTTCCACTCCCCTTGCGAGCACAGGCACGCACGCGAACAGCTGTCGTGTAGCGTTACATATGATGTTTACCGTTAGACAAAAGTTAAAGCTTTTGTGAGGTTAGATAGAGCCAAAAGTCTGAAGGAAAACAAATGATTTAGTGGCATTACTATTTATAGATGACAGAAATGGCCTGATATTGTCATCCATAAATTCGATAAGGTTCCCGATAATAAATACCTTTCCTTTTGTGGCAATTCTGTGAATTCCTCCCCCGCCGAGACACTTCAGATCTCAAGGTTATCGATTCCGATCAGCCATCGGAATTTTATATGGCACTACGGTCGTACTGCACTAATCCCCGTACTCGTAATCCGTAAAATACAACCGGATCCGGAGTTCGGGCGAAAGTTTAGCCTGCGTCTGGGAACTTGGCTTTATCGAATTCCTTCGATAGGGAAAGTTCTCGACGATCGATTGATTTATGCAACTGCGCCGATCTAGTTACCCCACCGACCGACCAGTCCCCGCCTCCATTTATTTTTATTTATTTTTTTCACCTGATAAGCACTCCCGGGGGAGGAGTATAGTCACTCCAAAGCACTCCAGCACTCGATTATTGACAAGAAAAAAAATAAATAATGAAATTCTAGTGTTTGGATGGGGTTTATCAATCTCAGGCCGAAAATATTAATCCACTATGGCAACAAAATTGACAGATAGGGCGGGATAGGGTTGAAAAACATGAATTAAATAGGGTCTGTGGGGGGAACTATAGTACGATTAAGTGGGGGCTGTGGGGGCTTATCGGTGCTCTGGATAGTATTATCGCAACGAACTTGGCACTTTTACTTTCACAGTTGGGGAATAATGAAAAGTATGGACTGGGATTACCATTTTAGTAGCCGAGTAACTTCAACTTTAGACGATTACTCCTTATCTGCGATAATTAGCAACAAATTTTCTAAATATATGTACATACCACCCATAGTCCCATTCAAATTTGATTATCTCGGAGATAGAGTATCTCGTAGGTGCCGCTCCAAGCACTTCTGGTGAATCAGCCACCCCCGGGGCCTAATCTGGCTAAGAAATTTAAGACTTTGTGGTCGCACCAGAAGTACATAGTAAATTTTTCAGGCAGGCCGTCCCAATCAAAGGGACCGATCCCATAAACGATCCAAGAGTGCCATAGAGCTTTGGCCCACGGAGCACTACAATTTGAATTCCCGATTCCATGGCTTATCAGTCAAGTGGTGTTTGCAAATGATCATTATTTTTTAGGGAATTATTTTTAGTTTCTAAACCAATCGGAAATAAATATAAGAGTTGTCTCTGGGGAGAGACATCCCTCCTTCAACCTTCCATTAACCTCTCCGATCCATTCTTGGATCGATTCCTGGGCATTTAGTTGGGCTTGTGGGCTTATCAGCTGCGGGGTTCGGCAACAATTCTAATTACACTCCTAGTGCCCTGGGGCAGTACTGTGGGGGGAGGTTCGATC
Organism: Drosophila monieri; assembly: GCA_035047585.1. Lineage (NCBI taxonomy): Eukaryota > Metazoa > Arthropoda > Insecta > Diptera > Drosophilidae > Drosophila > Drosophila monieri. The sequence goes on along the minus strand of JAWNPJ010000061.1, from coordinate 1,898,028 downwards.
CCGCGATTCGCACACATTCCCCCCCTATATGGCCGGTCATAAATGTGTTTATTGTTTGGGGGAATGTGTCCGAGGGGGCAGTACAATGTATCGTAGATTGCCCAGCCACTTGTCCCTTGACCCTTGCTCGATCGAGGGGGCTTCAGGCAAGACAAGCCCAAAAAGATATTACTGAGAGGCTCTGATCTATTGGCAATCCCCTGGCAGTCCCCCGCCTATATCTGGATTGGACCTTATGCAACCCGTTGGGAATTGCGTTTTACGGCAAATTGTAAAGCGGAAGACAACGAGATCCAGTTCGAGATCGAATTGCATTCGTTTCTGTGTTGTGTTTGTTTGTTTTTTAGCTGAAACGGTGGTGGGGCAATTATCGCCGTACAGTGCATAAATGGCCCTGGCTGGAATAGTTGCTAAATGACTGGTTCTCGGCTGCCAGAGCTGGCTTTTTTTTACTGCAAAATGAATGAATGGACTGGACGGCCTGACCGACGGCTCAAAGTTCCGCCATAGTTCATAGTCGGTCTGGTCACTCACCTGCAATCCGAATCATAGCTTTGAGTAAACAGAAATTATAGTCATGCTGGTGTTTCAATATCCAGTTCGAAGTGGATATCCCCTCCTCATATTCCCCAGACAATGATCCATTTGAAACCTTATTGCTGTCCAGTTTCCAAAGAACCAGAAGAGTCTAGACTCTAGAGTCTCTAGACTTCAGAGATGCATCCCAGTCGAGAGCCCAGGGCCCAGTGTCAGGTGGATTGTATAAGAGACACCCATAAGAGGAAAGGGTATTGCCGGAGAGGGGTATTGAGAAATGCAGAAACGTGATCTATTCCGACATTTTTTGCGGTTATCAGCCGAGCTGTGTGTGTTCCATTTGCACCCAAAAACGGTTCGTTGTTTACGTTTGTTTTGGCCGCAATTTGTTTTTTTGTTTTGCTCGTCTCTGTTGTTATTGTTATTATTTATAGCGCCTCGGAAAGGTGTTTAATTTATACCCCCACATGATCCGAACCACCCACACCCACACCACAACCCCCACTCTTACTCATCCTCATTCTCCGGCATAAATCATAGTTTCCATTAGAGGCTCTGAAGATGCCCTTCCAAGAGTGGCCAGACTCTGGATTCAGTCTGACCGTTTGCCATAATATGTTTAAAATCAAAAATCCCGAAAAGCCTGAATGGCTGTATCGCAGGATTTTGGTATTGGACTCTTCCTGCCAAGTAGGCCTTGAACCGAAATTGCTTGGCCCAAAAATTTAAGGCCTCAACCTAAGCCCCAAAATAAATCAGTTCAACTCCGGGCCTCGGAGCGGTCGGGTCTAAATAAAAAAAAATAAAAAGGTTCTAATAAAAAAAAAAAAAAATAATAAAATAGTCTAAAAAGTGAAAAATATTAAATAATTAAAAAAGTGAAAAATCAAATAATATAAAAAAGTGAAAAAAAAAATATTATGAAAAAGTGAAAAAAAAAAAATATTATATATTTTAGAAACTAAAAAGATTTATTCAGGTAATTGTTTAATATTAATTATTCTACAGTTTGATTTATTTTATTTATTCTCTAGTTTTATTTCATTTTATTTTTTTTTTCTTCAATCACGTCTGAAAAATATAATTGAATAATTTTTTTTAATAAAAATATTTTGAATTTTCCAGAGGCTCAACTTTACTTTTAAATTGGTTATTATTTGTATTCTTTGGTAAATATTTTAACAGCTTTGGCTTAAATTAATATCTCAATTTTCTTAGCCATTTGGTCTTAAAATTAAAATTAAAAATCTCTTTTTTTATGTCCAATAAAAGTGATACTCCTCGGGTGCTTTTTCCATTTTTGACTCTCATTGATACAATGTTGGTAAGTATTTTTCATAACCTCTTGCATCTAAAATATATTAAAAATATATTAAAATATATTTATACTAAAATATATCTATTATTTTTAGGCTGCCTGCTTCAGAGTCTGCATATCCTTGTTTAACTTAGGTAAGGTTCCTTGGAAAACATTATTTTTTATACCTTTAACCCAAATTAGATTCTTAGCTAAACCGCATTTTGAATTAAAAGGACTCTTAGGGCTTAGTGGTATCTGTACTACCTCGTCTTTTTATTTTTTATTCTTTTTTTGGTAAATATTAATTCCATTACCTTTAACCTAATTTTAATTATAAATTCCCCTAGCCATTTCATTAAATTAAAGCAATGGCACTGGATTTTCCATTACTTTTCCCTCTTGACTTTAATTTTTTTTTATACTTTCTTTGGTAAGTAATATTATTATTGCCTCGCTCCCAACATAATATCCTGATTTACAATTTTTAGACATCCTCATTTCCTCGATTTACTTTGTTTTCCTTGGTGAGTATTTTTTGGAATGACTTGAACCAAGATTAATCCTTAAGATCCCTTAGATCTTTTCAATTAAAAGGAACCTTCAGAGTGTTGTTCGAATATGGCGCAGAGCATGCTTCTTTCCTTATTTTCAAATATTTTTCCGAGTGCCTCCAATATTTTATCTACCTTAATCACGTTGGGTAAATATATTATTTAATACTTTACAATTTTTTTTTATCTATAATTGAAATTTTCTGAAGCACCTACTTGGGACTCAGCGAGGTATCCTGGTCCTCAAACTGGAGTAATGTATTTATAGCTATTTTTATTACAATATTATGATAATAAACATCTATTTCCAGAGTTCCTGATATCCTTCCTTATTTTCATCTCAAATCAACCAAACCAAGAGATCAAGATGAAGTTATTAGTTATAGACTCTAATTCCTAACTGTATTCCGGGCTTGGAGCCTTGGGCTCAGTTGGTAAAGATTTTTAATATTAGGGCTTCTGAACAATTTACAATTAATCCTTTTTAGATTCCACTAAGATCTGACTGATTTTCTTCTATTACTTAATAAGACCTCCAATGACATTTCGAATACCACTCGCTATCCCCTAAAGATCCGCTTGCGATGGCACTTTTTCCTTTTCCTTCTGCGCTCCTTCCCTCGGTTTGTACTAATTATATTAGTTATTGATTATTGTACTCTAAAGTTTCTAGTATCTCCTACCAGGGTACTCCTTTATTTTTATTTTTTATTTTTTAATATCTCATCGCTATCATCCTTTTGCCTATCATCGCTATCATCGCTATCATCGCTATCATCGTTTGCCTTCCGGCTTTCAGTAAGTACTTAATATTAATTATTATTTTTTTTAGACAATGTCCTTCTTTCCACAGATTTCTCCTACGATTCATATTTTTATTTTATTTTTTAACCGATTTCTGGTATTGTTGTTCGTCATCGCCATCTGAGCCTCCGGTGGGCTTCTCCTCCAGTGAGTATTAAAAAAATATATATATTTTATTCTCCTTATAGATATTAATTTAATGTAATTTATTTTTTTCCACAGGTTTCTCTTTATAGTTACTCCTCTTTTTCAACTGCTAGAATTTTTTACAATCGCCTTCCAAGTCCTTGTTGGGCTCTCCTCCTTGTGAGTCTTTTAAATATTTCACTTTATTAAACTAAAATATTTTCTTCCCATAGTTTTAATATTTTTTTTGCCGATAGCCCCTTACGAGTGAGTTATAATAACACCCAATTCTGTTATAAAAATAATATATTCTTCCTTTATGTGGGCTTTAGAGTTCCAACACCACCTTCAGCACCACCGGTTACATTCCTTATGAGCTACATTTTCTTAACCTTTGCACTGAGTTCTGGTACCCTTTTTCCTCCGTATTTCCTGTTCCCTTTGTAAGTATCTATACCCGGTAATCATAGACTAGGACTATGTTTAACTAAAATATTTAATTTCAGCCCGATTTGCTTGATAAAAACCGTTTTCTTAGCCAATGAGGTGGATCTTTGTGAGTATCTACATATACCCGGTACTCGTGGTGTAGTTTTAATCAGTTATATTAACTTAATTATTGATATTTATATATAGATATATAATATATAGATCTCATTTTTATTTTCATCCAAACTGGATTTGTCTTTCTTAAATATCATTAATATTCTTGCTTCTGCATTTAATAATTTATTGTATTTATTTATATTATTTTCAGGGATTATCCTGCTTTGCATTTGGAATCTGCCTTCATCATTTCCGTAAGTATATTTTTCTTATTTAGTCTTTATCTCCATTGAAATTTTGACTTTTTTTTTTTTGGGTTATCTTGTTAAATAATTTAGCTTCCTGACTTGTCACCGTTTTCATCCTTTTCCTGAGACTGAAAATCTACTGGTAAGTCATTGGAATTATTTAAATTTTGTACCCAAAACTAACAGGTCTATCCCCAGGTCGCTCATTATAATTATTTTTTTTAAATTTATTTTTCAACTGAGTCCTGGTACTATTGTTTGTCGCAGAAAGCTGAGCCACTAAGATTCCTATTGTAAGTTTTTAAAATATAAATTATACTCAACTTCTTTTAGTTTTTCTTTAAAGTTAATTCTTTTTAAATAATATTTTTTCTTCCTACAGGTGGATTTTAAAGCTCCAGCCCCTCCATTGGGGTCTGGCAGTTTCCTGATTTGCTGATTTTATTATTTACCTTTTCCATTGACTTCTGACATGTTCATTCCCCATCTTTCGCGGTCCTTTTGAGCTCTTTCTCCTTGTAAGTATTTAAAATACATCGCTAATTAATCCCTAATTAATTTTATTCCTTCAAAGGCACTCTAACGATGGTACTCATCTCTGACCATCTTCTGACTAGTGATGGACCTGTTTTTTCTTCAACATTGGCGCAAGTTAGAAGTTAGAACTTGCACTCTTCGTTGACCATCTTCCGACTAGTGATGGACCTGATTTTTCTTCAACATTGGCGCTCTAACTTGCACTCTTCGTTGACCATCTTCCGACTAGTGATGGACCTGATTTTTCTTCAACATTGGCGCTCTAACTTGCACTCTTCTTTGACCATCTTCCGACTAGTGATGGACCTGTCTGACCGTTTGCCATAATATGTTTAAAATCAAAAATCCCGAAAAGCCTGAATGGCTGTATCGCAGGATTTTGGTATTGGACTCTTCCTGCCAAGTAGGCCTTGAACCGAAATTGCTTGGCCCAAAAATTTAAGGCCTCAATCGAAGCCCCAAAATAAATCAGTTCAACTCCGGGCCTCGGAGCGGTCGGGTCTAAATAAAAAAAAATAAAAAGGTTCTAAAAAAAAAAAAAAATAATAAAATAGTCTAAAAAGTGAAAAATATTAAATAATTAAAAAAGTGAAAAAATCAAATAATATAAAAAAGTGAAAAAAAAAATATTATGAAAAAGTGAAAAAAAAATATTATATATTTTAGAAACTAAAAAGGTTTATTCAGGTAATTGTTTAATATTAATTATTCTACAGTTTGATTTATTTTATTTATTCTCTAGTTTTATTTCATTTTATTTTTTTTCTTCAATCACGTCTGAAAAATATAATTGAATAATAATTTTTTTTAATAAAAATATTTTTAATTTTCCAGAGGCTCAACTTTACTTTTAAATTGGTTATTATTTTTATTCTTTGGTAAATATTTAAACAGCTTTGACTTAAATTAATATCTCAATTTTCTTAGCCATTTGGTCTTAAAATTAAAATTAAAAATCTCTTTTTTTATTTTCAATAAAAGTGATACTCCTCGGGTGCTTTTTCCATTTTTTGACTCTCATTGATACAATGTTGGTAAGTATTTTTCATAACCTCTTGCATCTAAAATATATTAAAAATATATTAAAATATATTTATACTCAAATATATCTATTATTTTTAGGCTGCCTGCTTCAGAGTCTGCATATCCTTGTTTAACTTAGGTAAGGTTCCTTGGAAAACATTTTTTATACCTTTAACCCAAATTAGATTCTTAGCTAAACCGCATTTTGAATTAAAAGGACTCTTAGGGCTTAGTGGTATCTGTACTACCTCGTCTTTTTATTTTTTATTCTTTTTTTGGTAAATATTAATTCCATTACCTTTAACCTAATTTTAATTATAAATTCCCCTAGCCACTTTCATTAAATTAAAGCAATGGCATACTTTTCCCTCTTGACTTTTATTTTTTTTATACTTTCTTTGGTAAGTAATTTTATTATTGCCTCGCTCCCAACATAATATCCTGATTTATAATTTTTAGACATCCTCATTTCCTCGATTTACTTTGTTTTCCTTGGTGAGTATTTTTTGGAATGACTTGAACCAAGATTAATCCTTAAGATCCCTTAGATCTTTTCAATTAAAAGGAACCTTCAGAGTGTTGTTCGAATATGGCGCAGAGCATGCTTCTTTCCTTATTTTCAAATATTTTTCCGAGTGCCTCCAATATTTTATCTACCTTAATCACGTTGGGTAAATATATTATTTAATACTTTACAATTTTTTTTTTATCCATAATTGAAACTTTCTGAAGCACCTACTTGGGACTCAGCGAGGTATCCTGGTCCTCAAACTGTTGTAATGTATTTATAGCTATTTTTATTACAATATTATGATAATAAACCTCTATTTCCAGAGTTCCTGATATCCTTCCTTATTTTCATCTCAACCAAATCAACCAAACCAAGAGATCAAGATGAAGTTAGTTATAGACTCTAATTCCTAAATGTATTCCGGGCTTGGAGCCTTGGGCTCAGTTGGTAAATATTTTTAATATTAGGGCTTCTGAACAATTTACAATTAATCCTTTTTAGATTCCACTAAGATCTGACTGATTTTCTTCTATTACTTAATAAGACCTCCAATGACATTTCGAATACCACTCGCTATCCCCTAAAGATCCGCTTGCGATGGCACTTTTTCCTTTTCCTTCTGCGCTCCTTCCCTCGGTTTGTACTAATTATATTAGTTATTGATTATTGTACTCTAAAGTTTCTAGTATCTCCTACCAGGGTACTCCTTTATTTTTATTTTTTATTTTTTAATATCTCATCGCTATCATCCTTTTGCCTATCATCGCTATCATCGCTATCATCGCTATCATCGCTATCATCGTTTGCCTTCCGGCTTTCAGTAAGTACTTAATATTAATTATTATTTTTTTTAGACAATGTCCTTCTTTCCACAGATTTCTCCTACGATTCATATTTTTATTTTTTTTTTTAACCGATTTCTGGTATTGTTGTTCGTCATCGCCATCTGAGCCTCCGGTGGGCTTCTCCTCCAGTGAGTATTAAAAAAATATATATATTTTATTCTCCTTATAGATATTAATTTAATGTAATTTATTTTTTTCCACAGGTTTCTCTTTATAGTTACTCCTCTTTTTCAACTGCTAGAATTTTTTACAATCGCCTTCCAAGTCCTTGTTGGGCTCTCCTCCTTGTGAGTCTTTTAAATATTTCACTTTATTAAACTAAAATATTTTCTTCCCATAGTTTTAATATTTTTTTTGCCGATAGCCCCTTACGAGTGAGTTATAATAACACCCAATTCTGTTATAAAAATAATATATTCTTCCTTTATGTGGGCTTTAGAGTTCCAACACCACCTTCAGCACCACCGGTTACATTCCTTATGAGCTACATTTTCTTAACCTTTGCACTGAGTTCTGGTACCCTTTTTCCTCCGTATTTCCTGTTCCCTTTGTAAGTATCTATACCCGGTAATCATAGACTAGGACTATGTTTAACTAAAATATTTAATTTCAGCCCGATTTGCTTGATAAAAACCGTTTTCTTAGCCAATGAGGTGGATCTTTGTGAGTATCTACATATACCCGGTACTCGTGGTGTAGTTTTAATCAGTTATATTAACTTAATTATTGATATTTATATATAGATATATAATATATAGATCTCATTTTTATTTTCATCCAAACTGGATTTGTCTTTCTTAAATATCATTAATATTCTTGCTTCTGCATTTAATAATTTATTGTATTTATTTATATTATTTTCAGGGATTATCCTGCTTTGCATTTGGAATCTGCCTTCATCATTTCCGTAAGTATATTTTTCTTATTTAGTCTTTATCTCCATTGAAATTTTGACTTTTTTTTTTTGGGTTATCTTGTTAAATAATTTAGCTTCCTGACTTGTCACCGTTTTCATCCTTTTCCTGAGACTGAAAATCTACTGGTAAGTCATTGGAATTATTTAAATTTTGTACCCAAAACTAACAGGTCTATCCCCAGGTCGCTCATTATAATTATTTTTTTAAATTTATTTTTCAACTGAGTCCTGGTACTATTGTTTGTCGCAGAAAGCTGAGCCACTAAGATTCCTATTGTAAGTTTTTAAAATATAAATTATACTCAACTTCTTTTAGTTTTTCTTTAAAGTTAATTCTTTTTAAATAATATTTTTTCTTCCTACAGGTGGATTTTAAAGCTCCAGCCCCTCCATTGGGGTCTGGCAGTTTCCTGATTTGCTGATTTTATTATTTACCTTTTCCATTGACTTCTGACATGTTCATTCCCCATCTTTCGCGGTCCTTTTGAGCTCTTTCTCCTTGTAAGTATTTAAAATACATCGCTAATTAATCCCTAATTAATTTTATTCCTTCAAAGGCACTCTAACGATGGTACTCATCTCTGACCATCTTCTGACTAGTGATGGACCTGTTTTTTCTTCAACATTGGCGCAAGTTAGAAGTTAGAACTTGCACTCTTCGTTGACCATCTTCCGACTAGTGATGGACCTGATTTTTCTTCAACATTGGCGCTCTAACTTGCACTCTTCGTTGACCATCTTCCGACTAGTGATGGACCTGATTTTTCTTCAACATTGGCGCTCTAACTTGCACTCTTCTTTGACCATCTTCCGACTAGTGATGGACCTGTCTGACCGTTTGCCATAATATGTTTAAAATCAAAAATCCCGAAAAGCCTGAATGGCTGTATCGCAGGATTTTGGTATTGGACTCTTCCTGCCAAGTAGGCCTTGAACCGAAATTGCTTGGCCCAAAAATTTAAGGCCTCAATCGAAGCCCCAAAATAAATCAGTTCAACTCCGGGCCTCGGAGCGGTCGGGTCTAAATAAAAAAAAATAAAAAGGTTCTAATAAAAAAAAAAAAATAATAAAATAGTCTAAAAAGTGAAAAATATTAAATAATTAAAAAAGTGAAAAAATCAAATAATATAAAAAAGTGAAAAAAAAAATATTATGAAAAAGTGAAAAAAAAAATATTATATATTTTAGAAACTAAAAAGGTTTATTCAGGTAATTGTTTAATATTAATTATTCTACAGTTTGATTTATTTTATTTATTCTCTAGTTTTATTTCATTTTATTTTTTTTTTCTTCAATCACGTCTGAAAAATATAATTGAATAATAATTTTTTTTAATAAAAATATTTTGAATTTTCCAGAGGCTCAACTTTACTTTTAAATTGGTTATTATTTTTATTCTTTGGTAAATATTTAAACAGCTTTGACTTAAATTAATATCTCAATTTTCTTAGCCATTTGGTCTTAAAATTAAAATTAAAAATCTCTTTTTTTATTTTCAATAAAAGTGATACTCCTCGGGTGCTTTTTCCATTTTTTGACTCTCATTGATACAATGTTGGTAAGTATTTTTCATAACCTCTTGCATCTAAAATATATTAAAAATATATTAAAATATATTTATACTAAAATATATCTATTATTTTTAGGCTGCCTGCTTCAGAGTCTGCATATCCTTGTTTAACTTAGGTAAGGTTCCTTGGAAAACATTATTTTTTATACCTTTAACCCAAATTAGATTCTTAGCTAAACCGCATTTTAAATTAAAAGGACTCTTAGGGCTTAGTGGTATCTGTACTACCTCGTCTTTTTATTTTTTATTCTTTTTTTGGTAAATATTAATTCCATTACCTTTAACCTAATTTTAATTATAAATTCCCCTAGCCATTTCATTAAATTAAAGCAATGGCACTGGATTTTCCATTACTTTTCCCTCTTGACTTTAATTTTTTTTTATACTTTCTTTGGTAAGTAATATTATTATTGCCTCGCTCCCAACATAATATCCTGATTTATAATTTTTAGACATCCTCATTTCCTCGATTTACTTTGTTTTCCTTGGTGAGTATTTTTTGGAATGACTTGAACCAAGATTAATCCTTAAGATCCCTTAGATCTTTTCAATTAAAAGGAACCTTCAGAGTGTTGTTCGAATATGGCGCAGAGCATGCTTCTTTCCTTATTTTCAAATATTTTTCCGAGTGCCTCCAATATTTTATCTACCTTAATCACGTTGGGTAAATATATTATTTAATACTTTACAATTTTTTTTTATCCATAATTGAAACTTTCTGAAGCACCTACTTGGGACTCAGCGAGGTATCCTGGTCCTCAAACTGTTGTAATGTATTTATAGCTATTTTTATTACAATATTATGATAATAAACCTCTATTTCCAGAGTTCCTGATATCCTTCCTTATTTTCATCTCAAATCAACCAAACCAAGAGATCAAGATGAAGTTATTAGTTATAGACTCTAATTCCTAACTGTATTCCGGGCTTGGAGCCTTGGGCTCAGTTGGTAAAGATTTTTAATATTAGGGCTTCTGAACAATTTACAATTAATCCTTTTTAGATTCCACTAAGATCTGACTGATTTTCTTCTATTACTTAATAAGACCTCCAATGACATTTCGAATACCACTCGCTATCCCCTAAAGATCCGCTTGCGATGGCACTTTTTCCTTTTCCTTCTGCGCTCCTTCCCTCGGTTTGTACTAATTATATTAGTTATTGATTATTGTACTCTAAAGTTTCTAGTATCTCCTACCAGGGTACTCCTTTATTTTTATTTTTTATTTTTTAATATCTCATCGCTATCATCCTTTTGCCTATCATCGCTATCATCGCTATCATCGCTATCATCGCTATCATCGTTTGCCTTCCGGCTTTCAGTAAGTACTTAATATTAATTATTATTTTTTTTAGACAATGTCCTTCTTTCCACAGATTTCTCCTACGATTCATATTTTTATTTTATTTTTTAACCGATTTCTGGTATTGTTGTTCGTCATCGCCATCTGAGCCTCCGGTGGGCTTCTCCTCCAGTGAGTATTAAAAAAATATATATATTTTATTCTCCTTATAGATATTAATTTAATGTAATTTATTTTTTTCCACAGGTTTCTCTTTATAGTTACTCCTCTTTTTCAACTGCTAGAATTTTTTACAATCGCCTTCCAAGTCCTTGTTGGGCTCTCCTCCTTGTGAGTCTTTTAAATATTTCACTTTATTAAACTAAAATATTTTCTTCCCATAGTTTTAATATTTTTTTTGCCGATAGCCCCTTACGAGTGAGTTATAATAACACCCAATTCTGTTATAAAAATAATATATTCTTCCTTTATGTGGGCTTTAGAGTTCCAACACCACCTTCAGCACCACCGGTTACATTCCTTATGAGCTACATTTTCTTAACCTTTGCACTGAGTTCTGGTACCCTTTTTCCTCCGTATTTCCTGTTCCCTTTGTAAGTATCTATACCCGGTAATCATAGACTAGGACTATGTTTAACTAAAATATTTAATTTCAGCCCGATTTGCTTGATAAAAACCGTTTTCTTAGCCAATGAGGTGGATCTTTGTGAGTATCTACATATACCCGGTACTCGTGGTGTAGTTTTAATCAGTTATATTAACTTAATTATTGATATTTATATATAGATATATAATATATAGATCTCATTTTTATTTTCATCCAAACTGGATTTGTCTTTCTTAAATATCATTAATATTCTTGCTTCTGCATTTAATAATTTATTGTATTTATTTATATTATTTTCAGGGATTATCCTGCTTTGCATTTGGAATCTGCCTTCATCATTTCCGTAAGTATATTTTTCTTATTTAGTCTTTATCTCCATTGAAATTTTGACTTTTTTTTTTTGGGTTATCTTGTTAAATAATTTAGCTTCCTGACTTGTCACCGTTTTCATCCTTTTCCTGAGACTGAAAATCTACTGGTAAGTCATTGGAATTATTTAAATTTTGTAGCCAAAACTAACAGGTCTATCCCCAGGTCGCTCATTATAATTATTTTTTTTAAATTTATTTTTCAACTGAGTCCTGGTACTATTGTTTGTCGCAGAAAGCTGAGCCACTAAGATTCCTATTGTAAGTTTTTAAAATATAAATTATACTCAACTTCTTTTGGTTTTTCTTTAAAGTTAATTCTTTTTAAATAATATTTTTTCTTCCTACAGGTGGATTTTAAAGCTCCAGCCCCTCCATTGGGGTCTGGCAGTTTCCTGATTTGCTGATTTTATTATTTACCTTTTCCATTGACTTCTGACATGTTCATTCCCCATCTTTCGCGGTCCTTTTGAGCTCTTTCTCCTTGTAAGTATTTAAAATACATCGCTAATTAATCCCTAATTAATTTTATTCCTTCAAAGGCACTCTAACGATGGTACTCATCTCTGACCATCTTCTGACTAGTGATGGACCTGTTTTTTCTTCAACATTGGCGCAAGTTAGAAGTTAGAACTTGCACTCTTCGTTGACCATCTTCCGACTAGTGATGGACCTGATTTTTCTTAATACATCGGCACTCTAACGACGAAACTCATCTCTAGTCATCTTCCGACTAGTGATGGACTTTATTATTTGTTTATTTTACGGAAAACGTCGGCACTGATTCTTGTTTAAAGCTCTGTGGCTCTTCTTTCCTACCTTAATTAAAGAACTATGATATCTAAAAACAATCTTTTACTCAAACATTCCCAAGTTTCAGCTCCATTCATTAACAGATCACTTTGCTGGACAAACAAGTTGAAGAGGAGGGAGAACTACTAACCAAAGTCTCGTGCCCGCGTGTCTGCAAATTGACTCAAGTGTCTGGGATCAAATAAATTTGTATGCCCAGCAATTTCCTCTAGTCCCCACAACCGGATGACTTGTCTTCCAGAAGAAGCCCCTCTCTTCTCACCCATTAATTGAGACGAAAATACTCGGAAGATGAAGGCAGTTTCTGGCGGTTCGTACCGCCGCCTCAATTGGTTTGCATTTGGGTTCGTTAAGCGATTAGTGGACGCTGTCGTCGTCGCACTTTCATTCAAATCAATCATTCACTTACATCATCTATCGGAGTGGCCGTGACCATGGCGAGCTCCGCCGCCGCCGGAGGCAACTGTACCCGGATCTGGCTGCCAGGGGCTGGGAGGCGGGCCCTATGGGGTATACCAATTACAGAACCCGAGACAGACGGCGTCTCCCATCAATTTATCATCAGTTCTGGGTGATTATGCGCAGTTTTGTTTAGAAAACTTATTGCTGACTTTTGTAATGGAAGCCGCAGACAGTTCTGATAGGTGTTTAATAAAAGTGTCTGGTAAAGTATGGAGAAATACGAGTGAGATACATAACTCTCACACTTAAACTCTAAATATAAAATTTATTATCCACCAATTAGTTGGAGACACTTACCTGTCGAGCATCCCACGCCCCGCTCAATTGATCATCACCGGCTTAATTACCTGGATTATATCATTCAATTTAGTTTATATCCCAATGCCGCCGACTCACTCTGCTTTTTGCGCTTTTCCCTCCAACACGAGGCTTTTAATTACTCATTTATATTGCCTTTTCTCGCGTGGGGTTTATTATTATACTTCAGTGTTCCATTTGCGGTTTTTTTTTTTTTTTTTTTTAATTAAAACGTAATTAAAGTAATTTTAGCTGCAGAATTTATTGTTTAGAGTTTCCAAGGCGAAACACGAGCGATGGCAAGACAAAAACAAAAGTATTGTTTTTTTACACCAACACTACGAAAAATCGCTAATTTGGCAGTAAAAAACGAGGCAGAGCCAGAGCTGGCAGAAAAAAATGGCAGAAAAAACAAAAGCGTTATAAACTAATAACGGTAATCGTTCACAGAAAACAACAACCATAAAACAAGATCGGCAAAGGAAATGACGGCAGCCATCTATTGTTGGGATTTGGAGTGTTTGCTGGTGGCTTTGTTGGAATGTTGTTGGAATGGCTCCAGGGCGTTGGAATGTTGTTGGAATTGAAATCTTTAGGATCTTAAGCCTCAAGAGTCAATGGTCTAGTCTTATCTGGGGCTTATAATACATCAACATCTCCCCTGATTTCAAAATAATATGTGAGGTCTTATCATCGCTCTGCAATCGTAAGAAATTCTGCATTCTTTCGCCATGGCTTATGGGTCTCTGAGATAAACGATTACCTGGCCAATACGGCAATCTTTGTACATTATTACGTATCTGGCATATCGAGAAATACGGCCATTGTAAAGTCTCGGACTACCGAAGTGCGAAATCAAAGGTTTTATCACGACGCCGATCGATAAGATTTGATATCTGAGATAGGGCCGGGTGGGTCTACGGGGAAATAGAATGTCACTCGAATGTCAAACTAGAGAACTAGCAATTAGTCGTGAGTCCAAAAACAAAAAATAGTACTATACTATAGCTATTTGAATGCTCCTTCCGGTCGTTCGATGTTGTTGTCGAAACTGGTTTGTGTCTCCCGACCTGCTTTAAGACTTTTCACGCTTCCAGCGGCTGTGTAATAATCTAAACAAATAAAAACATATCGCTCGGAACTTGTATCTATATTTTTCCGAGTGTGACTTGTTATGGTTTTATTTATGAGGCGAGTGTCAATCTTTTCGCAGCTGTTTCGCTAATGTTACCTTTTCAATTTAAATATGCAAATATTGGCACTCAGAAAAGTGCCCAGCAGACCACAAACCAATCAGTTTCAGTTTTTATGGACCTTGGGGGGGCAACTGTACTTCGGGGTCACCAGACACAGTCTGGTCACACCTAATTCTTTTCAGTGCAGTTGGCTCACATGATTCGGTGTTTTGTTTTCTTGTTTTTTGTGCTTCCTTGTTGCACTTCCATTTCACACTTTCGAAAATCGCATTTTGGTGGCGTTTTGAAATGCCTTTGCGGTTTGCAATTTAGCATTTGCGTAACAACAAAGCAACAGGGTGATAAAGCAGTGCCAGCAGCACGAGCGATAGTGAGAAAATAGAGACGATTTGAAGATCAAGGGGAGATGACTTTCTCCATCTCTTTTCATCTCTCTCCCCTTGTTTTTGCCTTCTTCTTATTGCGTATTTTGTTTTCGGTTCTCGATTCCCATTCCCCCCGCCCCCCGCCCCCTGGCCACGCATTAAAACTATTTTAGAAAAAATGTTTTTGAAACATATTTTGTAAAATTGCCGCGAAATTAACGCGAAATTTTCGGGCAACAACAATAAGCTGTCACAGTTCTTAAAAATGTTCAAAAAAGAATTCTTTCTTTCTTTCTTTCTGTCTCGCCGCTCAATGATAAATCTTTTGACTTTCGGCCACCGACTGACGTAGGAGGCTATCCGCTTTGAGGCGTGGTCCTCCGCCCACCTACTTCGGGGGCACGGTGACGTATACGCAATATTTTGATAAATTATATTTGAAAAATGGCATTCTACAAGTATTTTGTATTTTTTAGATAAAAGTATGGATGTGGAATGAATACTGTTTTGGGGGTGAAAGATCTGATGAGACCCCCCCTTCCCCCCTCTCGACTTGATTATTTCATATTACGTATACGCAGGGTGTGCCCGAGAAATTTCTACTACTACTGGCACAATCAAGTGCAACAAATGAAATTCCTAGCCCTGGGAGGAGTGCCTGACTGATAGTGACCACCGAGAGCCTGATAAGAGGGTTAAGGACACCGCGAGGGCATCAATCGGGTGTTAAGTGGGGCTAAGTGGGGTGATCCCCTATCAGTCGCCTCCCAGCTGGCTTCAAATCATCACTTTCGGTCTGGTTAATACCCGGAGCAGGGTATCTCCCACTTGGAATTCCCCTCACCACAGACAGTCGAAACTGCGGTTGGCATTTCTAAATTGAAAATTTGCATTCCAGATATTTAAATTGGGGTCGGGCCTCAAAATCCCCCCAGACCACCAAACGCGCCACCAAAAACGTGATCGAGTCGTGCCGGAGATTGCATTATTTTCCGGCCCCTTTCTAAAACACTTTTCCACTGACAGTTTTGTTCGAGTGTACGACTGACACGAGTGCCGCCTGCCTGCCTGCCTGCCTGCCTGCCTGCCTTAACCCCCTACTGCCCCTCACACATTTACGATCAATGGCTCAATCAAGCCTTTTGTCTGTCCGACTGGCCCGCACTTGTAATTCAAATGCGTCAAACGAAAACTGCAAATGATTCAATTTAAAATGGACTACAAAGCGGCGAGAAAGGTGGTGGAGTACAGACTGTGGGGATACCCTGTAGGGGATAAGTATGTTTCAGATTATTCTCTTAAAAAAGTTAACAAAAATAAATATCAAGCTCTGTCTTTTAACCAAAAAATGGAATTAAAGTTCAGTTCAAGAAAGATAGTATACTACAGACTGTGGAGATACCCTCTAGGGGACAATTATGGGTTAAGTTCTAGATGATTCTCTTAAAAAAGTGAAGAAAAATAAATATCAAGCTCTGTCTTTTAACAAAAAAAAAAGAAAGTAATATACAGACCACATAGATAACCTCCAAAAACAAGTATAGGTTAAGTTTCAGATTCTTTTCTTAAAAAACTAACGAAAACTGAGAATATTAAGCTAAATCTTAAAAAAAAAAAAGATGGTAAAGTACAGACCACATAGATAACCTCCAAATACAAGTATAGGTTATGTTTCAGATTCTTTTCTTGAAAAACTAACGAAAACTGAGAATATTAAGCTAAATCTTAAAAAAAAAAAAAGAAAGTAAACTACAGACCACATAGATAACCTCCAAATACAAGTAGAGACCAAGTTTCAGTAGAGACCCTCAGTATCGTTACAGGGTATCGCCTCCAAATAACCTCCAAATACAAGTATAGGTTATGTTTCAGATTCTTTTCTTAAAAAACTAACGAAAACTGAGAATATTAAGCTAAATCTTAAAAAAAAAAGATGGTAAAGTACAGACCACATAGATAACCTCCAAATACAAGTAGAGACCAAGTTTCAGTAGAGACCCTCAGTATCGTTACAGGGTATCGCCTGGCTTAATAATATAAATAAAAAAATTAAGCCTTCTGACTGATTGCCATTGTCGCTGATGATGCATAATTTTAGACTGAATTTAGTTCACAAATAGCTCTCGGCGGGAATAAATAAATCTCAAATGATTATCCCACCCCCTTTCCCCAAAATCAACAAAAATATCTGTTTCTCATCAGCGGGTTTTTTGTTTTATTTTTTGTTTCTTCTGCATCGACAAACAATCCATTTTCAATATTTATTTTTATTTTTTTCATTCATCTTCGTTTCAAGCCTTCTGGTTTATTTCAGTTTTTTAATTTCTTTCAGTTTAGGATTTAGTTTTTTGATAACTAGACTTTTTTATAACAGGGGCTAAGTTTTTTATTTTACAATCTTTTTTTTTTTTTATTTTTTTTTGTTGAAAAATAGAAACACTTGTTGTTAGCTTTGGTTTTCTTAAATATTTTCATTTTGTAACATTTATTTCCATTTCCGTTATTTCCATATTATGTCCATTTCCAACACTTGTCTGATCAGATCTGTGACTCCACTGAAAAAAAATGTTTTTCCTTTGCTTTGATTGCGAATTGTTGTTTGTTGTTGTATGTGAGTGATGTTGTTGTTGTTGCCTGAGAATGCTGACCAGCAGCATTTAGAAAATTTCAACCAAAAACTGAAAAACCAAAAACCAAAAATAGATGAAACCGAAAAAAAAACGAAACTTTTATGAATTAAGAACAAATTTTATTTGCTTTTCATTTTCGCGTATTTTTGCCTTTTCGCTTTCGCTTTTCGCATTCTCTCCGGCGATAGTTGTTGTTGTTGTTGTTGGTAAACAATAATTAAATATAATTAAGGGCTGTGGGGGGGGGGTAGGGTTTTTAGGGTTAGGGATGGGTGGTCTGGGCGTATTGCGGGCTTCCACGACAACATTTAGAAACTAAGATATGAACTAAACACTAAACTAGGTCAAAAATGTACAATTACATAAATAATCGCTCACAAAGTGCATCCATCTACTATATGTATGTATATCCAAGGGATGAGGGGGGGAAAAACGTCCAGTTATTACCTTCCTACATGTTTAGTTTAAACAACAAACAAATTCACTAAACAAAGACAGTACAAAGCAGTACAATTACAATAAAAAAAACAAAAAAAAAAGTCAGTAATATAGTGGCTAATGTATATCATATTTTATATATATATATATATATGTAAATATATATGTATGCAAGTATTATCATATAACGCTTCGTAATAGGTTCTATATAAACATTTACAATTACAGAAAGGACACCGTCTAGCGCCGTCGGTTCTTCGCTTCTTCATCGCCTAGTATTTCCTGTCTCTCTCCCAGTCGCACTCCCCATCTCTCTCTCTCTCTCTGTCTCTCTGTTTCTGTTTCTGTCCTGCTCTTCTTCCTTTTTAGCGGCTAATTTTTTTTTTTTTGCTTTTCTTTCTTTCTTTCTTTCATTTAATTATGTGCGATTTTGTCGGTTGTCCTGCAGGATATGCTAGAATGCTTGTAGCACGATAGTATAACAATTTCTCTCTCTTTCTCTCTCTCTCGCCTGCTCTCATCTCTGTATCTCGGGCTGTGGGCGGGGCTAGGGCGGGGGAGTCACCAAACTTTGAAATCGAAAGGAAATTCGCTTCACAAATTGTACTATAATAGTGGTTTCTGTGTGTATTATCGGTTTGCTTTCATCGTAAAATATATATATATATATAATAGCATAACAAATTTTCAACAAAAATCGAAAATCGATCCATAATCATTAAGCATACCATTAAGTTTTTGCTTTTTAAGTTTTAACTAGGAGAGAAAGAGATAGAATGCAACAAATCTTCTGTCTCTTAGTGGGATTACTTTTTGTATTTTCTTCTTTTTTTTACTTTTGTTTGCTTTTCTTTCTGTATGTTTCTTTAAAAACTTTGTTTTTTTTTTTTTTTTTTTTTTTTTTTTTTTTTTTTTGCCTAATTAAAATACTAAAGCAGCACGCCGCCAGGTGGCGTTGTTTCTGTGGGCATGGCTGGCGCCCCCCTGGCGACGGCCAACGAAGGAACCTACAGCAGGGCCGCGCTAACTCTCCAAAGGCTCCAAAAAAAAGTTTCAAATCTCTCCCCGACATAGCTGTATCACGTTGATCCTTCGGAGGACATCCACGGAGCAGGAGGAGGAGGTAGTTCTCCAGGATAATGCAGGGGAGTAGCTAGTTTGGTTTTCTTCATCTGGCAGCTGGTGGTTTGTCTTTGTTGGTATGTGGGGGGGTGGGGGGCGGCGATTGGCGAGTTAGCGAGGCCTGACTGTAATTACGCATACGCCGTGGTGGCCGTGGCCGTGTACTAGGTGTTCTCCGGTTTACCGCCGCCTGGCCTTCCGCTCGCAGGACATCATCAGCGTCAGATCTCCTACTTCTTGGGCGAGAGCATGTCCTCGCGACAGGCGACCGCCGCCACCAGCGCCGCACCGCGTCCAGAACCGTCCTCCGAGAGCAT
Source organism: Drosophila monieri (assembly GCA_035047585.1). NCBI lineage: Eukaryota > Metazoa > Arthropoda > Insecta > Diptera > Drosophilidae > Drosophila > Drosophila monieri. Next base: position 1,878,595 of record JAWNPJ010000061.1, on the reverse strand, counting down.
CAGATCGAACGTGATGCTCGGCTTGATCAGCTTGGAGATCTTCTCGACCATCAGGTTGTGGAACTTGGGATGGAACCGATACACACTGCCATCTACGCCGACGGTCACGTGCGGCTCGTCCATCTTGTTGATGAGGGTGGCGATGCCGGCGGACACCAGGTGGGCGGCCCGCTTCGAGACGCACTCGCAGATGTAGCGGACGTTGGCGCAGTCGCCGTCGGTGGCGTTGGTCAGGCCGAGCTCCTCGAGGACCAGCCGGCAGTTGGTGAAGGTGCCGGGCTCGTCGGCCTCGATCTCGCTCACGTACTTGGTGAAGAAGAGGCCGCGCGTGTTGAGCACCTCCGAGTCCTGGCCGTTGAACAGGATGCCCGCATGGGTCATCTTGACGAGAACGAGACGGACCAGCTCGCCCATATACATGCCGGAGATCATCTTCTCGAAGGTCTGCTTGCCGGGATTGATGCTGTGGACGTCGATGTCGCGATCGAACTCGGTGCGGACAAAGTCGAGGGCCCCGTTGTCGCCGAAGGCACCCCACTCGGTGTTGATCAGGACATGGGGCTTCTTGTTGTCCGCCTCCACGTCGAAGAGTTCCGCCTCCTCGACCCGCTCCATGTAGCAGGCATTGGCGCCGGTGCCGACGATCAGGCCGATCTTGCAGTTGTGGTTCTTCCAGGCGCAGCTCATCAGGGTGCCGGTGGTGTCGTTAAGGATGGCGCAGACATCGATCTGGACGTCGCCGCGCCGGGCGATGGCGTCCTTCAGCAGCTGGACAACATCCTCGTTGACGACGCCGGCACAGTTGAAGCCCTTCGTCCAGGTCTCCAGCAGGCCCTTGGTGAGGCCCAGCTGGCGCAGCGGGAACGAGAAGGTGAAGCCCAGCGGCAGCCGCTCCTGATAGACATTGTGCTCCGCCATGAAGTTGGAGAGGCACTCGGCTATGTGATCGAACAGCTGGGTGCCCGATCCAATCATAATGTGCTGGGGGATGGCATAGATGCGGGACTCCATTTGGAAGTCGTTGTTCTCCTGCAGGTGGATCAACAGCACCCGGAAGTTGGTGCCGCCGAGGTCGAGGGCGAGGAACTTGCCGCGCTCATTGCCGTTGGGCAGGTCCTGCACGTACGTAACAAAGCACTTGACATTGGCCTTCGGGTGGGTGTCCTTGGCGAGGCCGCGTCGCAGCTCGTGGAGGATGCGGTAGCACAGCTCCTGCACCTGTTCGTCCGTTAGCAGCAGCTGCTGACATAACTCGTGCACCATCTTCTTTTTCTCTGCTGGGCTACTGGCCGCGAATCGGTTCGCCTCCAACGCTATCGCTGCATTTGTGGCCGCTGTTGCATTTGCGTTTGCGTTCGCCGCCGCTGCACTCGAGCTGCATTTTGTGGTTGTCTGTGATGCTGCCGCTGCCGCTGCCGCTGTTGACGTTACCACCACACCCCCCGGTACACCCACTCGATCCGTTTCGTCGCGACTGTGTCCGTTCAGCTGTGCGGTACCGTTGCTATTTATAGACACACTCCTCATAGCGCCGTTCAGCTCCCGATCCATGCTTCTAGCTGCTGCCTCTCGAGATTGCACTCACACGGGAAAAAAAAAATTGTATTAAACTAGTAATGCACTCGCGACTATTTTATTTTTTTTTTGTTTTTCTCGCTTTTCTTCGGTCGCCTTGATCTGCTTTCTATCTTTCTGACTGTCTATCTTTTCGCTAATTTTTATTTTATTTTTTTTTTCAGATATTCGCCTTGCGCTTTTAGCCTTCTTCCGCTTGTTTTTTTCAACTCAGCTCAGTGCTCGTCGCTCTCTCCGGTTATTTTTACTTGGTCCGCACGCGTCCGTTGCCGTGAAATGTTTTTTATGGAATTAAATCCACTCGCCGCGAGCTGCTCGCTTTACGCTGTCGCTGCTCGCGCCGCTGCCTCGGTCGGCATCGACGTCGGCGTCAGCGGTGGCGTCGTCACTGGTGCTCTTTGGCGCTCCGGAGCGCTCCCGCTCTCTATTCGGCGCGTGAAGGAACCTTGAAGGTCAAAAACTGAAAATTAGTATGGGGCGGCTAGTTGGAGATATGGCGCAGTCGGCATAGGCGAACCTACGCCTCTGGGGCCCAGCGACCTCCTCCCTCCCTCCCTCCCTTCCACCACACCAGACAAAGAGCGAGCGGGATGGCGAGAGCCAGAGTGTGCGCCGTGGCGCTTTGCCGTTCGGAATGGGTTTATGCGGAGACCTCGATCGCAGAATATCAGGAACTTAATGGTGAGTTTCATAATTAAAATATTTATAAAAATTTAATTATTATTTTTCACTAATGAACCCATCTCTGTCTCATAATCATCATTAAATGAAGTATCATCATTACTGTCCTACATGAACGCCAGGCCCCAAAAGGGCTCTCCGAGCTCAAGAGAGTCCATATTTGCTTTCGTCAGCATTATGATACCCTACCTCCAGGAGGGTTGTTGGGCACTATGACTTGGTGGTTTTCGAAATCCAAAATCATAATCATAATCATAATATTTTTAGCATAAGGTTATAGAACATTAAACAATATTAATTATTAAGGTTTTGGTATTTCCCCCAAAAAACCTTTTGTAGGATATCAAGTAGTCGCCATGGTGCACTCCCGTTATACTGCCTGCGTGTTGGGCTCGTTCCTTGAACTCCCTGCCAGTGGTAGTATAACAGTTCCAGGTGGAGAGCAGACGGCGAGAGAGAACGAGTTTGGTTAACCTAACAGTTGCCAGCCCCCCACACCACCCCCCGCCCACTTTATTGGTTCAGTGGAGCTCGACGCCCGCCCTCCGCGCCTCCACCCACCTCTGGGGCTTGTGAGTACGTGCCTTGGAACTCGAAGCTCCTCTCTGTCTCTCTCTCTCTCTACCACTCCGCTCTCTTTCAATGGAATTTTGTTTTTGGGTCTTATTGGCATTTATTTAATGTTTTTTCTTCCGATTTCGATTGCAATTTCATTCAGATGCTGCACTTTTGCATTAGACTTGCAGGTGGGCCGTCTGGCGCCTGCATTTGGGGGCTTTTTGCGCTGTTCCACAATATTTTTCCAAAGAGGCTCGTCCACAATGCCGTTCAGCCAGCTACATGGGTGCAAGTGTGTGTGTGCTTGGAAACGTGTGTGCTGGCATGTGGCCCCAGCAAAGTGTTATACAAGACCAGACGTGTGACAGTCGGGGGTGCAGCCACAAGACCTTCCGCTCATAAATAGCTTCTCTAAGCTGTGCTCCCTAGCCCAGTAGCTAGTGCTAACTAGTTGACCTCTGCTGTTTACAGTTGTAGGCCCATACCCAAGAATTCCATTCACTCTCAGCCGCCACACACGCCCCCTTGGCCGCCAGAGAGAGAGAGTGACTGGGGGAGAGAGAGTGACTGGGGGAGAGAGCGTGAGTTCGATGACGTCTGTGGAGCCAAAGCAACAACTACAACTACGACTACTCCCTCTCTCAGTCCCCACCTCCAATAACAGTTGCACGTGTCTTGCGAAACGATTTCGCCACAACAACAACAATGTTAGTTGTTTACGCCGCGCCAGTTGGTCGTAAAGTTGCCAAAAATAAAGACCAGAAACCTCAAAGTGCAAAGTGCATTAAAAATTAACCAAAAAGCGCTTCACTACACTTTACTTTTTATTTTATTTTTTAAAGCGGCTGGAAAGGGGGAGCGTCTCCACTTGTTAGTACGTATGTATGTATGTATGTATGTATGTATGTATGCATGTAGGTGTGTCCTAAGTGCCTCACTGTCTCTCTCGTATGTGTGCGACAGAAATGATTAATTGCTTATCTGGGTGGGTTACACGTTCCGTTGCTCAGGAACACACAGACGTAGATACGAAACAGAACCGTAAAAAAAGACAACAACAAAAGGAGCGTGTGGAATACCCTATGAGATGGCAGGTAATCTCACTAGCTATGATACATTAATTATGAAATTAAATTTCTTTGTTTTTGATCGTTTTAGAGCCTGAACTTGGGACTGGTGGAGCAGGCCGGAAGTGGCTACTTGAAATGCATACTGCAAACGGCCTATCGAAGCCACAACACCCCCTCTTTCTAGGCCACAACCACAACAACAAGAATAATAGCAAACTGAGGAGTGGTTGCCTGACTTTTCTTATCGGCAGTTGCGGAAATTAGTCTTTGTTTTATTTTTTTTTCGCAAACAATTGGAAATGCGAAAAAGGGGGCCTGGAGGGGGTGTGGCAAGCGATTCCATCTCGCTCCAGAAATGGCATGCTTGTGCTTGTCTCTTTGTCTATGGGATGTTTGAAGAACAAACATGCATACAAACATGTATGGACATGATAAGGGCCATGCACTAACATGATGAGTCAGCTGCTCTGGGAGGCAAACACAGTTATGGGAATTAATCTAATGAGCATCCTTTATGGACTTTTATTAATAAATAATGAAACCTAATTGCATCAGTTCCGAGAACCTTACAGTCATTGCGATAAAAAAGAAGAAGAAAAAGTTCAACTGGTTCCTCAACTGGGCCCCCCTCAGCCTCCCTCCCGCTGACCAACCACGCCTTGAAATTCCAACGATTTCGTCAGCTTTTCGAAACTGTCCTACATGTCCTGCGGCCGTCTCCTGTGTCACCTTCAACCGGCGTAGGCGTTGGCTGCGACGCTGACGCTGACGCCACTGCCAGCGCCCACGCCGACTTCTCTGCCGCTGTCGGCGTTGCGGTTGTGCGGCGTATTTTTTTTTTTTAGTCCGCTTTTGGGAATCCAGTTTTGGGGGCTCGCCCCATGCACGCACACAGGCGCCCAGCTCTTTGCATGTCCGTATCCGTACACGCCGCCCCTGAGCGTGTCTGGGTGTCCCGTCCCTGTGCGCCTGCCCGTACGACCATGGGTATATACGAAATAATTGATTTTTACAGCACTCCATCGTGCGATGTTACGCTGTGACGTCAATCATGATGACGTCGCCCAGTCAGCCCCTTGTGAAACTCACTCACAGCCTGTCTCTTTCGCTCACAGGCGTTCTGTCTCTTTCGCTGGCTGAGGGGTCAATGCAGCCAAACGACACCGCGTGGAAAATTTGTGAAAATCCCGCCGGCCTTCGTTCCCAAAACAAAAGTCATTAATTATAATACGTTTTTTGGCAACGTAAATAACTTCACGTGACGGGCCTGCCAAAATGCGGAAAATTCGAAATGCGAGGCAAAAAAAAAAATAAATAAAAACAGGCAGGAGATAAAAAATAAATTTAGCGACAAAAACCCCATTAAAATGTACAAGCCACAAAAAGATATCCCCAAAAAGATATCCATAGAAATACAGGAAAATAAATTTTGAAAAAAAAAACGAAATAATATTTACTGGCACATCGAAATATCCGTGTTTTATCGAGTCCCCCAAACACAAAAAATATAATGTATAAAAAATCAAAAAAAAAACTATTAATATGCGAATAAGAAGTCCATTAATAAACGCAGTCGGTCGGTCATTAAAAACTGCTCGTGCGGCCTTCGCAGCGGTTGGTTGATTGCGAGGGGAGAGTCCAGTCAAGGAAGTGTTGTTGTTCGGCGTACATCTCCTTTTGTGTTGGCAAGGTCAATGGGAAAAGGGCGGCGAATAAACTTCACCCAAGGTCATTTGGCTGAGCGGCTGGGAGAGCGTATAACAGTTGCCGATCATCGTGCCCAGGGTGCCACGACAACGGTGGCGGCGGCAAAACCCGTTTTATCTCAAGAAATTGAAACGCAACGGAATAAAACTGGTTCTCAGTCTCCAAACTGCTGATAAAAGCTAGACGAGACATTCAAATGTCTCGCGTGTTTTCGCCTTGGAAACGTTTTCGATTAACATCGTAAAAGTTTTATATTTTTAGGCAACACATGCGATACCGCGGCCGTGAACTGCTGCCGCGTCAAAGAGATTAAAAGTGGCGCGATGCTGGGTCGCTGACAAACGGCAAACGGTCAAACGCAGGGCAATCAAATTTGAATTTGAAAATAGCGCCATGCTAGGGATGACACATCGCCATAATAATAAAATAGTTGTAGAGCAGCCAGTCTCTCGTCGCTTAGTGATATATCGATAGACTCACGCACCGGTATCGATGTTCAAGGGTAGAATTCGGATTTGGCCATCTGGCAACCGTGTCGCTCAGAAACAAACAAACATACACAGATACACGCACACAACACACAATTCGTTCGACAGAAATGCTGGCCAAGCTTAAAACCGTTTAAATTGAAATAGAAAACCACTTGTACGGCGTGTGGCCGCTGCCAGGAAACCAATGCGCACTTTTACCGTTCTAAATCGCAGTTATTGTTGTTATTATTTACGCATTTTTTTCTGCGCCGCAGTGCGAGAGTGCGTGGTGCGATAAAGTGAGAGAAGAAGTGCAATGAATACGTTGACAGTCAATCGATGCCGTCGATCTTCGCCGACGACGACGACGATGCCGCCAGCCGGAACGGGCGAGGATGTGCCGCCAGCGGAACCGGGTATGGGTGACGGTGACAGCGGAGGCGTGGCCGTAACGCCCAGCTGCCTGACGAAGCGTGACTCCGAGGAGGATGCGTGGGCATCCAAGGGATACAACTACATTAATCCATTCGTCCACCGCATCGAAATCGACAGCCACATTGAGGTGGCCAAGGTGAGTTCGCCCACGCATTCGTTCCAGGGCCGTAGGCGAAAAGGGGGAGCTTGGGCTAAATGCCAGCCATGGAAAATACGTAAATATTTGCATAATCGGCTGCCAATCGCTAATCCAATTCCCCTTTCGATCAGCCTCTGGCGCTTCCTCTCACCGTCTCCCTCTTTCATTCACGCAAACGGGGGCACATGTGCGATCTCCATGCGAAAGAGACGAAGCTAGGGAGAGAGTATGCGGAACTACTCTTCCCCCCCCCCCCACCGCTACGGCAAGACACAGTGCACTTGACATGCATTTGCCGTTACATTGGTTGTTACTCTCTCCTTCTCCTTATCCTTCTTGTTCTTTCTGGCATTAAGACCAAGAATGTTATTGTTGTAGCTCTTCCTCTTTTTTTTTTATCTGGCGCTGGCAACGTTGGCTCGCTGCCTACGTCAACGTTTTGCTGGCGGCGGCGGCAGCGAGAATCGTATGATTTTCTTGTTCTACTTGCTGGCTATTGTTGTTGTTTTTGTTGTTATTGTTTTTTCTCAGATACTGGTGTACTACTAAGGCCTGCCCTCGTGTTGGCCGGCAGCCACTCTTTGTCCCTCTCGGCCTCATTAACGGATTGGGAGACCCAATATTGGGGGCGATGAGATGAGAGGTGCTCTGGGGCATGGGGTAGTACCACCTCTTTCCACCTTCCCGCTTGACAAGTCAAAACATGATTCATTATTCAGTAAATTGTGACACCAGTTGGCCAATAAATGGAGTCTGCCACATGCTCCCCCAGCACACACCTCCTTGTCTTGTCCTCCATGTGGTAGCGCCTCCCATCCCCACCCACTCTAATTGCAGGAAAAAAAAACAGCAATGAGGCATGGAAGGCAAGTGTTTCGGCCTGGTTCATGGATGAGTGGAGAAGCGATCCAATTCCGGTTAATGGGTTCTCGGCTACCCACTTTCTATTGTTTTTTATTTAAAAAAAATTGAAAAAACTTTAATATTTTTGCACTATTTGTGGAGAGTGAGTCAAGTGGCGTGACAAGTTCCGGGGACTTCTGGTAGTCATGACAGCTCTGGAAGCATTACAATAGTTATTCAAGCCCCGATGACGCTATCCCTGACTCAAGAGTCGTAGAATAGATAAGGTTAGAGCACTGCACCCACCGGGTGGTGGGGGGAAGGGGAATCCCTCAAAGCAAGCCACTGACCTACTAAAAAAATATAAATAAAATATAATGAAGCTGCACAGCTGCTTCCCAAGGCCACCAAGCAGAGTCTGAGTGCACAGAAATACAAAACCCGTTTCGCTTTCATTCCGCTCGACGCTTCCGTCCAAAGTTCAAGGCACTCGACTGGCCCTGACATTGCGGCTTGCCACTTCCCAGAAGCAAAGTTCACGGCAACACCCTTCTCCTGCCACTTGACTGATAAGGCGGCACTATCGGGCGATTAGGGACAGCCAGCTCCAAGCGCCGGCGGGATGGACATGTTGGAGGCCAATTGATTTGCGGCGTCTGCTTGCCTAAATTATGGTTTTCCGATAGTCCCTCTTATCGGCCTTGATGTGACTTAATCCCAAACTAAATCACTTCCCGTTTCAGACCTATGTCCTCACGCTGCTGCTGCTGCCGCTGCGGGTGGTCGGGTGCGTCCTCTCCCTGCTCTCCGCCTGGATGTTCTCCTGCATCGGTCTCTACGGCCTGACATTGGACGACCTGAAGGAGAAGCCGCTCACCGGCTGGCGGAAGTGAGTGTTAATCGACTAATTCCACTAATTTATTGACATTTTTCACCCGCCGCCATCCAGACAGGTGCAGTATATGACGGCATGCGCCATGCGAATGGTGTACACATTCGGCTCCTTCCACTATGTGAGCATGAAGGGCAGGCCGGCGACGCCGAAAGAGGCACCCATCCTGGTGGTGGCACCGCACTCCTCCTACGTGGACTCCATCCTGGTCGTGGCCACTGGCCCGCCCTCGATAGTGGCCAAGCGGGAGACGGCGGACATACCACTGCTCGGCCGCATCATTAACTACGCCCAGCCGATCTATGTGCAGCGCGAGGATCCCAACTCCAGGCAGAACACCATTCGGGACATTGTCTCCCGCGCCCGATCCACCGACGACTGGCCCCAGGTGGTGATCTTCGCCGAGGGCACCTGCACGAACCGCACCGCCCTTATTAAGTTCAAGCCGGGCGCCTTCTATCCGGGCGTCCCAGTCCAGCCAGTACTCCTCAAGTATCCCAACAAGTTCGACACCTTCACCTGGACCTGGGACGGCCCAGGAGTGTGAGTATCCCTTCGACCTATTGCGAATCCCCTTGGAGTTACAAATCTTCTCCTGCAGACTGCGCCTGCTCTGGCTGACGATGACGCAGTTCTACAATCGGTGCGAGGTCGAATACCTGCCGGTGTACACCCCCTCGCCGGACGAAGTGGCCGACGCCAATCTGTACGCCAACAATGTGCGGGAGGTGATGGCCAAGTATGTTTGCTCAAATTTCCATTTCGAGGAGAACCACACCGCCACTTCTATGGCCATCTATGGCTAACCATTATCCATCAAATATATATCCGTTTGAAGGCCAATCTTTGTAACCAATTTGTAACCTTCTCTGCTTTCAAGGGCCCTGGGCGTACCCACGTCGGATTACTCGTTCGAGGATGTCATCGTGATGAGCCGGGCCCGCGACATGAAGATCCCGTTCCCCGGCGACATTGTCGAGATCGAGAGGACCATCGAGAAGCTGGGCCTGGTGGAGAGCCAGCGGGACAAGGAGTTGTGCGAGTGCTACCTCCGGCTGCCCGGCACGGACAAGCTGGACATCATCACCTTCGGCGAGCTGCTGCGCATCGATCTCAAGAACCCCGATCTGCACAAGTTGTTCGCCCTGCTCGACCATGTAAGCCAGTGGATCCACCTCCCTCTCTTTCTGTTTCAATATGCCAACTCTTTCTTTTAGCGGCGTACGGGCACCGTCAGCCTAAAGAGCTTCCTGCTCTGTTCGCTCTTCTGCAAATTGAAAAATTCCGATCTTTTAACCTTCCTCCGGGCCCTGATCAACGTAATACACATATTAGTCCCCCATTAGTTAGCTAGTAACTCATTGTTCTGTACACCCTGTAGCTCTACAGCGAGTCTAGTCGGAAAATCGACAGGGAGAGCTTCGTGCGACTAATGCGACACGCTGGCGGGAAGCTGAACGAGCAAAAGGCCCAGGCGCTCTTCTACGCGCTGGATACGAACAACCTGGGCTATGTATCCTTCGGTTTGTCTTATCTTTGAAACACTTTTTGGTTAATTTTATTCAAAATCATTGCTCTCATCCGCAGAATCCTTCGTGGAGCACACGGAGAAGCAGAAATCAAGCTACAAATTCCTGTACCACAAGTCCGAGCACATAAGGCGGCCGAAGGCGGCAGGAGGAGCTACCACACCGGGCAACTGAAGCTCTGTAGCAGCTTGAACTAGAGGCAAACAATAAAAGCAAAAGAAAGAAACGCGGCGAGTAATTGTAGGAGAGTAGGCGTTAAAAATGAAACCCAAGCTAAGCAGAAAGTCACTTCAACTGTCAAGTGTATATTTATAATATTTATTTATCGAGTAATGCGCTGGTCCCTGGTCGCCAGATATACATATAAATTGTAATTAATATAGTTTCTATACTTATTACCGTAGACATTTTTTTTTTTGTTTCGTTTACAATGCTCAGAGCACAGAGATCCCAGCTTTGTTATTATTTATACTCGTAGCGACTCTAAACGCAAGTCATTTCATCTTTGTGATTCTTATTGTACACTTAACACATAGAACACCCCTACGTTATATAATATTATATACAAAAGCTAATATATATAGAAGCAAGGAATATATGTATTGTGTAGAGAAAGGCGATTCACCAGCAACCCCTTAATAGCAAACCATTTCCATGGCTAAAGAGAATGCAATGCCATGAGATAAGATATAGAAAATTTTGTAACAGCAAACTGTAAGCCAAACTAGCCCAGAAAACCACCAAAAATGTAAAACCACATAGTGAACGAAGGAACTGCGATCGCCAATATGATCATACAAATAATATGTAGATGTAATCACCACTTCCCAACTGAACAACCACCAAGCCCTCTAAATCAGGATAGCTATAGCCCTTACGAATATCTCTCATTTCCCCCATCTAGTAGAATTGTTAACTCCTCGCTCCAAAAGGTCACAACAAAAACATTCTGAATGCTTTGACACACTAGTTCTATCTCAAGTAAAATTATAAGAATTTATTACACTATAATGTAACCATAACACTCAGACTACTCAGTTAAAATATTCTGTAATTTTGTAACCACTTCAGACAAGCACGCGCTGTTCTTTTTTTTAATGAATTTAAACTGTAGGATCTCTGATCTTGTAAATGTTCTCCTCAGTTCCTTATAGTTCCTGTCGAGCCAGTCAGTCGGCTGGCGAACATTTCTTGTGCATTTGTAACTTATCTAGACTTTAGTAGACTGCAGCACCTGGCACTTGGAGAGCATATAGCCTGTACTTAAATCTTAACACCTTGGCACTTAAAAACACAACACACCCCCACACACGCAGAGTCTATTTTACAAAGAATGTTATTGAAATCGAAAACAAGTTTGAAAACGTTTGTGTAATTGTAAAAAGAAAAGTAAAACTCGTAGTTTTTAAATTTTGAGATGAACTAACCCCTAAGCTAAAAATGATTTAATTTATGTGCTATTGTAAAAGATATTATTAGCGTCCTAAGTCAGCACCGAGAGCAAGCCGGAAGCCAAAATGGGTTTATTGGATAAATCTGCTCAAAAAAAAAATATATATGTGTACGATTTTAATTACTTATATGGTTTAAACGACTTTTGGCCAAAATCGCCCGAGTGCTAATTGTTTTTTATACATCAATCGCTTAGTTTCATTCGTCCGAGACGTTTAAGACATCCCCAGTCGAAATCCGACGAGAAATGGCAAAGATAGCTAAACGTAGTTTGAATTTAGTCGGGTGGTGTCGCGGGTCATTTTATAATTCCCAACAGGTTCTGGCATCGAGAAAGTATAAATAGAGCGTCGCTGCACAGAAATTCTCTTTGAAAAAACATAGTATCTCGGTCATTTACCGTCGGATTTTGACGAGTGATGTCTTAAACAGCTCATACGAACCTAATTAAGCGATTAAAATCAAGAAATTGTGAAATTTTGACTAAAAAATGTATTGGGGGTTTTTAGGAATTTTTTTACCACAGATCGTTGAAATAGGTTCGTACGAGTCGTTTTTGGGCATCCTCGTCGAAATCCGACCGTAAATGGCCGAGATTTTAAGCGTTTTGGAAAAATATTATGGCGTAGCGAAGCTCTATTTATACTTTTCTGACGCCAGAACCGGTTGCGACTTCTAAAATGCCCGCGCTTAAATTGCAAAACGCAGTGTTGTAAAACGAAAAAATGTGTATTGATTGGATATCGATATTTTATTTACTTAATCGATAGCTTGCGTTTACAGTACCCTACTTGCGTGTTACAGCACACAACTATCGATAACAGAAATTAAGCTTTTCCAACTATTATTGCCATCCCCAAGCCAAACATAAACAAAAACCAAATTCAAATTGTAACATTCTTACCAAATGACTGACTCTTTCATTAAGCTTGCTGTACAAAATATGCAATACTTTAGTTAATATTATTTTAATAATAGCAATAAATTATGTTGTAACACAGCTTTCAAGATTCGGTTGCGTCCTCTTCCAATTTTATTTTGGAAGAGTTAGGCTCCTCATGGTCCTTCAACCCTTGTTTCAACATGTGGGCCTTCAGCCCTTGATTCCTTGCAAAGGTCTTGGGACACAGAGGGCATTTGACTCGTTTGGATGGAGCATCAACAGGTTCTTTTAAGTGAATGAGTCTATGGACCTTCTGGCCATGTTCCGATATAAAGGCCATTGGGCATTCGGGGCACTTGAAAGGGCGCTCTGTGGTGTGGGTTTTCTTGTGCTCGCGCATCCTATACATGGAAGCAAAGGTTTTATCGCACTCCGGACATTTGAACGGCCGCCCCTCACTGTGTACGTTACCAACATGGCGCTTGAGCGAGGACTTGTATGTGAACGTCATAGTACACTGTAAACAATTGTAAGTTTTCTCTCCGGTGTGGGTTTTCAGGTGCACGGAGAGTTGTCCTCTCTGCTTGTAATTCTTCGTACAATGCATACATTGGAATGGTCTTTCGCCCGTATGCACTCGCATGTGGATGATCAGGTACCGAGCTGCGGGGAAGCCTTTCGAACAAACGCTGCAATAGTGCGAAATTTCCTTTTTCTTTGGCGGTTCTCTGGGAAAAACGTGAACTTTGTGATGTCTCCGGAGGGTGGTGGCGTTCTTAAAAATTTTCTGGCATATGGGGCATGTGGGCCACCAGTTGGGGTCATGTCTCCGGGCGTGGCGAGCAAGAGCCCTCTTAGATTTATAAATCACCAGACAGTGAGTGCATTGAAAAGTAACCGACGGGCACTTTCCATCACGACTGATCATCGTCAAGTGATTTTGATAGCGTTTTTCGTTCCTGAAGGTCGCCTCGCATAGATCGCACTTATAGGGATGACCTTCGGCGTGGAGAAAGCGATGCCGATCCAAGTCTTTTTCTGTTATAAACCCCTTCCCACACTTTGAGCAATTGAATGGGCGATCCATTGGTGTTCCGTCCGCCTTGTGGGGAACACGCATGTGTCTTTGGTAACGTGCCTTCTGGGAGAAGCTCATATTACAGCGTTTGCATTTGTAGGGAAGCCCGCTGGTGTGCGTCCGGGCGTGTTTCCGTAGGTTTGACAAATATTTGAAACTCTTTGGGCAACGAGCGCATTTGTAAATCTTCTCCTCGTCAGAGTCATATTCTAGTTCCGAGTCCTCATCATTGTGATTGTTGGTCAGGTGCCTTTTGTAGCCTGCCCTTTGCGCGTAGACCTTTTTGCAGTGCTTGCACTGGTAGGTGCGCTTTCCGGTGTTGGGTGGGTGGGCGGTTAGCCGATGCTTGTTACGGTTCTTGGCCAACTTAAAGCTCTTAGGACAACGGGGGCATCTGTAAGAACTCGAGTCTTCGTTGGAGTGCTCAGAATAATTTTGAGATTCTACTTCGTCCTCATCCTCGTCGTCCTCTTCGTTGACATCCTCTTCGTTGCCATACTCTTCGTTATCGTGGTAGCTACTCCCTCTATAACCTACTCTTTCCAGCAAACTTTCCTCACTCTCAGACGCCGCATAGTCGCAGTGTTCTTCGACGTTAACCGTGAAATCAGGGTCCTCTTCCTTAATGATGGTATCGAAGTGGATGCTCTCACTTGGACTGGGAGGCTGTTCTAGCTCTGAATTGTTGTACGGCGGGTACTCTTCATCAATGGGCTCGTTTTTCACCCGGAATGGGTTTCCCAGGCCGCTGTCCTCGAATCCCGGCGCCGCCTCTTCACTTCTCCGCCTCTTAAGTTTTTTGACCAGCGCCTCGTTTTCGGCCGCCACTCGTATGAACGCCTCCTCCAGAATGTACTCCTCTTCGGTCGTCTCGCCCCTTACCGGGACGTAGCGCCTCAGGATTGCCGGATGGGCCATCTCCTGTCTCCCGTTGTCCGGCAGCTGCAGAAGATTTTCCGACTTGGCAACAAAGTCCATCGGGACGTTTGGTACCCTGCCAAACAGGTCAAGGGCCGCACATTTTATGATCTGAAACGGCAAGAACGAAGGCGTTAGAAGGCAACTCAATTCATTTTAAATAACATTTACTTACTAAATGCTGGGAAAATGCAGTTTCGCAACAACAAATCGTATTGTTTGCGTTTTTGGCATGTAGTGCTGTGAAGCGCGACTCTGCGCGCCTTTCGCAACACTTTTAGAGGGAAACAGCTGTGCCTCGCTTGTCAACACTGGCGATGTAGCTATTAAGTAGTAGCCGTTTGGCTAAGTGACACCGGGACAGGTTCACTCCATTTAGACTACAAAAACCTCAAAACAAAATTCCACGTAAAATTCGAAACTTGTTCGGGAACCAGCAGCACCATCCCTAGACACGCATCCTGTACAGCTCATCTCTCCTCTTCCAGTCTCCTACGCGAAGGTGAGTGTGTTTGTTTTCGTTTATTTTGGGGGTGTTGTGGGCGAGGGGTGGTCCACTAACTGGGCGCTCTCATTGCCAACGAATATTACGCATTTGCAGAAAAGCCTATGATATAATATTATGTCGCGTCCCCTGAGTCGCGTACTGGGCAGTCTTGCCCCCGGCAGCCTGCCCAAGGGAATGATCCGACCCGACCTGCTTCGTCCCCAGTCACATGCCCATGCCCATGGACATGGCCATCCCATGGCCATTCAGCGGGCGGACTATTCTAAGCGCAACGGACCCCCCTCAGATGCGGGTCAGCCCTTCAAGACGGTCTCCAAATCGCGGGACCTGGACGACGACGACCTCAATAGCCTGGAGAGCGAGCCCAACTGGGAGCTGACATCGGCGAAGAATAACAGATTCTATCTGCCAAATGCTACAGGACCCGCCTGGCAGGGCGATAACACCACCGTGGGCTTATTGGGGCCGCTGGTCCATCTGGTAAACTTTTTCCAAGAACCGAACGAGGACAAGTCGCGCTTAGAGTTTTCCTGCTGCCCGTGTCCACTACTCATCCGCGAATCACTGGTGGAACTCTTTCCAGTTCGTGTCGTTGCCCAGCGCGATTCGCTCATCACAATGCTGATTCTGAGCTACGAGGGAGACATAGAACAGGGTGCTGCGAAGGTGAGTTCGTTGGCCTTTTGCTCATCCACAAGATTGTTAAACCTTCCTCCCACCTCCCTCCAGTTTGTGCTCGCTGCGCGGGATATGTGCGATCGCCTTCTGTCGCTCGGCTACTGGGCAGACTTCCTAAATCCGTTCAGCGGACGGCCATATTTTATGCCCAGAGACGGATCAATCCTTTACAAACAAGACCATCGCTTCCGTGGACTGAACATGCGGCTGTCGCAGCAGAACCACTGCACTGTCATTGCTGCCGAGGAGAACGATCGCACCCACTTCTCCGGCACCATATACTGTACAGCGCCGAGTCACTACGCCCAGCTGGTGCAGCTGCTGGTACCGCCTGGCCATCCGGGGCTCCAAGACCTGCCACAATAAAGCGATCGCACTTCCCACATTATCCTAGATACATCCTAATTCCTGAGAGAGATTGGAGAAGAGAGAGAGAGAGAGAGAGATAATGAGAGATAGGAGAAATAAGGAGAGTTGGAAACACACGCCACGAAGTCGACGACGATGAAGATGAAGAAGCTTTTTAGTGATGATGACTGTGTTAACTGTGTTTAGGTTTTCTGTTCCGACATTGTATATAGACACATAGACTTGTTAAACTATATATGCTGCGAAATATATACGATAAGAGAGTTTTGTTCCCCTCTAAATCAAAAGTCGAATTACGTCTTGCCGGATGTATGTACATACGTACCTTCTCTCATAAATCAACACTTCCAGTTCTATGGCGAATTTATTGATCCTAGGTGAGGTAAAAACCAGTAAAGAAATAATATATAAATGCCTATGCTACCGCCATCTGGGCACAGTGCCTTTCGATCTCCTTGAGCCGATTGATCAGAGATTGCAATTCCTCAGCGTTGCACACAAACTCCACCACTGTGATCCGCTCGCCGCTGCTCTGCCGAAAGTGGCCCAGGTTGATGTAGAAGTTGGCCACCCCCGTGCTGGTGTCGGAGGTGGAGGACTTCACGTCGGACACAATGCGCCACTGGACGTCCGTAATGTGGGGGAAGTTGTGGCCCAGCTGCAGCTGCCGGAGAATCAGGTCCTTGCGGTTGTCCTCGAAGACACGGGCCAGCTCGTCGACTGCCATGCTGTGGATGGAGAGGTTCTCCAGTTGCTGCCGCAGCGCAAGGCCATCCCAGCCATGCTTGGTCGCCACGGCGTATAGAGTCACTACCCCATACTCGCTTTGCTTCGCACAGGCGGCATTCGAGGCATAAATCTCCGGCACTGGAGCAATGGCTAGGGATTTATACAACTTATTAGATCGGGATGTAACTTTATACTTTTCTACACTCACTTGCATCTGGATGGAGCGTCAGTTTCATGGAATTGGCAATCAGTGTCTTGGTAAGAGCTGGCGAGATAATTGTTCCAAGATTTTTCAAGCCCGCCACCACAGTCGCCGACAGGGGATTGACATCCTCGGCCTCCCCCTCCACACTTGGCAGCGTAGCCGCAGTCGCGGCCATCAGGCGGTGAGCTGGGTATAACGATAGGCTTTCGCCGAATTAAATACCAGATTGGATGATTTCTTTATTTGTCAAAATTGTAAACAAAACAAGTGAGCAATGCGTTCAACAGCACTCTGTTATAGCTAAACAGCTGTTGAGATTTAACATCTGTAAAGTAACAGCTGCAAGCTTTTAACACCCTACGTAAGGCACGCTGTACAAATCTCACATCACTAGCAATGGTCTTACGAGTACATATTCCAAATTGAAAATCATTTTAAATTTTATACAATTGTCTTTTCCTTTTCTACAAATTTAAGTAAACTATATACAAAATTAGACCTAGCTTCTAGACTCTATAGAAACACTCCAAGGCTCTGGGTTGGCAGTTCTCGTACGGCTGCAGCATTACATCTCCGTGGGCCGTTTTTTCTCCAGCATCGATCTCATCTAGCTCCGATTCTGGGACGCAGGCGCACTGGAAGTTCTTGTTGCCTCGACTGTACAACTTCCGAGGGTATCCCGATGAAGAGCGCGTTTTACCGTCACCGCTGGTGTTGGTGCACCACACTCGCGTGCCCTTCGCCTCACTCCACTCGATGTTGCAGCCGGGATACCGATTCCTCAGCTCCTCGACTTCCTTCTTAGCATCCTGCGCTTGTTGTAAAAGCGCCAGGTATTTGTGATGATAAGTGGTCAGGTCACCCTTTTCGTTGTAGAAACGTCCTATCAGCTTGCCCTTGTATATGTAGTCCTTCTGATAGAAATCACGCCAACCAGCCAGGCCAATAAGGTCATCTGGCTTCAAGGTGAGAACATCGTCAGCCACTTTGGGGTCGTAGTTTTCGAATTCCCCGGATATGAAAGAGACGGAGGCATCTCGGCCCACGAAGAAGTTGTAGCTGCAGCCGGCGCCGTAGTGCTTAATGCCGCGGGACACATCGAATACCGACCCAAGAAGGGCCAAGTAGAGGGGGCGCCCCTCTTCACCATTAAATGTGGCCAATTCGGTCGCCGTAAAGAGAGTGTCGTCACCAGTTTGAAAGGCAACCGGTATTTCGTCACTGCCGCCGGCCTGGTCCAAATAGCTGTCCGTATATCGACGCAGGAACTGTTTGACCTCAGTGTGGTAGACTCCAGCCAGAATTGCGGCTATCACAAATATAAATTGCAGTTTAAACACCGGTTTTAATAAGCCAAACATGTTTTCATTCAGTGCTGTTTGTTTCCAGTGTGGGAAAGTGCTAAAATACGTTACGTAGCTGTCGAGTGATTATGTTATTTTTGTTACGAGGTTGTGTTAAGCCCAAAGTTTCAAACCTGTGCAGCACTAGACTTTTAGGCGCCAAATTTAAAATAATTCAAAACAGGGTTTAAGTTTGCATTAAATTTTTTTATTAGAAAATTTAACGACGAGCGACGCAGGCATCAATGTGGTTGTTAACTTCCTGGAGCCCCAATACGGCAGTGGTGGAGGCGCCGTGAGTGCAAACGTTTCCATCGGTGAAAACGGCGGGAATGCTCTCACTGGTGGACTTGCGAATGGTTTTTATGGAGGAAGCGGCATTGATCAGGTAAACGGAGCCCTGGACATATACCTTGGCCATGCAGGTCTGCTTGAGGACCGAGTTTTTGTACGACTGGCACTTGTTGTATGTGTTTATCAAGTTATAGCCACCGTACACAAGCTGCTGGGTGGCGGAACTCACGTCGGAGGCGATCTCAGCCGAAGTCTTGGCAGCCACGACTCCACAGGAGAACAGATCCTCATGAGCGGTGTCAACGATACGGGCGATCTCCTCATCCTCGGCAGCAACGCACTCTGGGCTCTCAGCGCGACGGGCTTCCACCTGCTCTAGGGCTTCCTCCAGCTCATGCTGGGGCTCAACGATAATCTCCTCGTACTGGTGCAACAGGGTCTCCCCAGTGGACTTGCTCAGTCCAGTCAGCTCGTCCACCACGCTGCGCACCTGGGCGTCCATTTGGGCTGGCCCGTCGGCCGGCAGGCTCCAGCTGCTGGCCACGAAAAGGGTCAGGACAATCAAAGCGGCGTACTTCATGGCTTCTATAATTCCAATGTTCCTTTGGCCCCGGCTGACATCGTATTTATACCCCGGCAGATCCAGGCCTCAGACGACTGGCGTGCTAATCACAATTATCTGAATTGGCGGCCATAAACTAATGGTCTGGATTATAAATCATTCTTTGCGTGAACTTTACATTCCCGAACTGCCATTCGAAGAGTTTGCTTATTTGGACTAAGATTAAAAACACGGCTAAGTCGCACAATCCCACAAAGAACAATATAGAACAATATATGAGATGAAAAGGTAGCGAATATTATGGATATTATGCCATAAAGTTAATTATTTGAATTTGTGTTCATCGATAAAGGTCGTAGACATTGGCAAGTAATTCCAATTTCTTTACTTGGATTCCCCCAATAAGCGACTAAAAATAATAAACAAATGTCTCGAGTGATTGAAGTTGATTAAAGGCCACCTCTATTTTTGTGCCGACATCGAAATGACTTTTAATCGCAGTCCAACGCGGACCATAAATTATATGACATTATCTTCTATAATTAAGGCATTATTTAGACTTAACGATTGGAGGCGATTTCAAGTAGGGAATCCAGTAATAGATGTCCTTATCGGCGCCACGAGAAGGGAAATAGAATTCGCCACCTTATCGGCCACCCAGCACTCTCCACTCCCATTTTGGGGCAGCTGGAGAAAACAGAGGTGGAGGAAATCATTCTGATTAAACCGACACAAAGACAGAAACCATATAATGGGAAAGAGTTTCGCTTCAGGCACACTCCAAATAAACCGATAAAAGCAGACTCTTGAATTATATATTTTAATTAACTGACCCGCCGATAGGGCATATCTGGGGGGCCAGTTTGTGAGCCGGATAGGTCTCCAAGCCGTATAAAAAGCAGGGACAGCACCCGCAGAGTTTGCAAATCCAAAATCAATCAATCATGAGGAGTATTATTTTAGTCTTGGCCCTGTCCCTGGCCGTGGCAGCTGTGAGTCTCCCCAAAAAAAATATACAATACAACTATAAACATACCCTTTTTTCAGATCTCTGCCGGATCCGTGGAGATCGACCAGGATGCAACTGCTCTGGACTTGGCCAGGGAGCTGGGCATCGATCTGGACCTGGAATTTCCTGGAAAATCCTCCCTGGGGGAGGATGGCATCATGGCCATTGACGAATTCGGAATTTGGGGCACGATGGTCTCCGCGATCATTGCCGAGTCAAAGGCCCTGGCCAAGGAAATTATCCTGCTGACAGAGCGCCAGTTGTTGAAGATCTTCCTGTACCCGGTCCACCAGCTGGAGCAAATCGTCGAGGACATTGAGCACCGGGCGGTGGAGAGTGAGGAGTGCGTGGCTAGGGAATCGGTGCACATCGCCAACATCGTGGAGGACACCACACTGGAATTCATGGGCTGTGGCCGCGATGCCGCCGTCACCTCCATCAACATTATCCTGGACACTAAGCGAGCGGTGTTCCAGCTGACTGTCGATGGCTACCAGCTGGCGAAGCTCTACAGAAAGTGCAAGTCCATGACGAACGCAATCAGGAAGAAATCCTGCAATTTGACGCTGGGTCTTAAAGCCGGATTGTTTATCCTCGAAGGCCAGAAGAACCTGCGCTACCTAATCGCTCTGAGACGCAAGGTGCCCGCCGTGGCCACCGATGCCACTGCCTGCACTAATGAAGCCACCGCCAATGCCGTGCAGGGACTTGACGACATCAATGCCAGCATCAATACCTGCATCAATACGATTATCTCCTGATTTTTCAGTTCAGTTTCATATTAAACTAAAAGCATTCATATTTCTATTGGAAAGTTTCAAGATTTTATGCAACTAATCATACATATGTGCTTCATCTTATCGTTGAAAGCGGAGTGCCTTTTATAGATAGATTTATAGATATTTTCTGATGATTCTTTGATCGATTTACTATCATTCTGCATCAAAATCTGTATTTTGTTCAAATTTTCTGTAGGATTCCCTTCAAGAACCCAGAAAATACCTATATGACCCCCAGCGATGGCTATATCCTTACCAATATTCATCCGATTCCTAACCAGAATACCTTTAGAATTTTAACATCGGTTTATATCGATGAAACATATCGATTAATTGTATCGATTTTTTTAAAACCCTTTTTAAAAAATGTGAAAATGTATGAGTATGAATACTTAACCCCCTAGGGCCTTGGATGTCTTTGGAAAATAAATAAAATTGAAGTTTTGAAGTTATTACTTTTATTTAAATTTGGTTTCATTATCATTCATCGTTTTCAAATACAATAAATAAACATTTAAACTATTTAGTGGTATGTATATATGTATATATATATGCACATATATATATTTAAATCTTTTTTTAATATTTTAAATAAGTGTATATATATTGTATTTAAGGGGGCTTTCCCGTCTGCCACCACAATTTTCTTCGCTTCCGTTATCGTTTCCGTTTCCGTTTCCACTTTCATTTCCGTTCCCGTTTCCGTTTTCGTTTCGTTTCATAATTGTTGATCTGTTCGTACCAAAAATGGGATTCTCGAATGCCATTTTGGGCATTTTTTTGTTTTTTTAAAAGAACTCTGTTTTGGTTTGGTTGGTTGTTTATATAAATTGTTTAAGTAAATTGCTGTGTTCGGGCTTACGTTTGTCAAATATCGTCTAAATACTTTGTATATATATCGTAATCTGCTCTATACAAATACACGTATGTACCAGTATGTATGTATAAGTAAAAGTAGCTGTTACATAAATTCTAATGTATAAATTGTTGTCTACTCAAGAATGATGTACATACAAATACAACTATGTTTGCATGTATGCATGTGTTTATGTGTCTGTGTGTGTGTGTCAGCTGTACATATGTAGAATGTATGTACTGTCTCAATATTTAGTTAAACGGTAGCTAGTATATATATATATATAGGTTTTCGCTTACATATGTATGTGTCTGTTTTTCATGTCAATGTGTGTGTTTTTTGCCATCTGTTATTTTGTTTTTTTTTTATTTTTAAAATTAAACAATCTCTTGTACACAGTTTTAACTTTGTTTTCATTGGAGTTTTTTTAATTCATTTTCTTTAGCAGATTTTTTAATAATTTATCTTGTTTTTTTTTTAATTAGTCACAGATGTTTTTAGGCGCATTTTTGTTTGCAAAATTTTCTTTAATGAATTCAGCGTGTTGTATATTATTAATATTCAAATCTTTATTTTATAGTAGAAAATAAAATACAATTAAAAGGCAATTTTTAGTATTTTTTATACGTTTTTGTCGTGGTTGTTTCTTTTTCTCTTTGAAAAAATTTGTGCTTAATTTTGTAGAAATTTTGTTCGCCTGCTTTTTTTCACTTTAAACACAAAAAATGTAAGGATATATTGTTGTTGTTTTTTTGTCTTTTTTTTTGGTTTTGTTAGTTTTTTTTTGTTAATTTTTATTTTAATAATGTATAATATTTAGTTCAATAAATTCGTTACGACACATGGACTAAGACACAGCAAAAAATATTCATGCTTAATTTAGATTCAGTTTTTTTTTTGTTTTGGTTTTTGTGGTATTTCTTGTGGTTTTTAATTGCATATTTTGCTTTTCACATTTCGCGTTATAAATGCGCTTGTAAATATATTTCAATAATAAATGATGAAACAGCTTAAGAACATTATTTTAGGTTGGTTGTTTACTCAGTAATTTTTGTTTGCAAATATTTTTCAATACACATTTCCCCAGCTTCCAGCTTCCAAATATTTATATTTAATCGTGCTTATGTTTTAAGAGCTAAAGCATTCAATCGGTAATTTCTAGAATCTAGAATCTAGATTTCGTATTCTCCGCATTTTCGTAATCGGTAATTGGTAATTGGTTATCGGTAAACGGTAATCGGTTATCGGCTTTTTTGATATGTTCGCTTCAAATGCGTATCATGAAAATACATTTGCTTTGCTGATCTGATTCTGATTCTGATTTTCTATACAACTCCGTTTTTAAAAATATAGAGTAGAACAAGGCTACTACATAAGTACATAGGTATTTACAAATATATATATATATCAGTATATATATATATTTGTAAGTATATAGACTAAATTGGGCAAATATTTCTCTTACGTTTGTTGTTCTTTTTTGTTGGGCTTTGTGATTCATTTTCGATAACACAAAAATTCCTAGCTCTCTATTTCCATTTCCATTTCCGTTTCCATTCCCATTTCCGTTCCCATTTCGATTTATTTTGTTATTTTTAATATAATAGTGTGGCCAAAGCTTATTGTCGGAAGCGTTATGCATTTTTTTTTTAGTTTGTTATTTATGTTGTTTTTTGCATTGAAAAAATTCTGCTCTTCTCGTTTTTCAAGATTTGTAAAAATATTTTCGTTACTCGTTGCTGCTTTATACTCCATTTTCACGTTCTCCCTTTTTTCACTTTTCAGTTTTTTTAGTTTTTCACTTTCAAATATTTTTGAAACATTGTAGAACAACGTAGGGGAAATACGTAACGTAAAATATAAAAAGTTTAGAGTTGAAAATTTGTTTTTGGTTTTTTGTTTTTTTTTTTTTTAAGAGTGAGTGTGTGTTGGTAAGGCTATTTTTTCTGTTAGTTTTCCTCTTTCAAAAATTAATTTCATTTTTGGTCTTTGCTTACATTAATTACTAAAAGTTAATCCTTCTTGTATATATTTTTTCCTTCGATAAATGTATATAAATTTTTTGTTCTTGGGTTTTTGTTTTTGTTTTTGTTTTGGCGTTACTTTGTGTGAGCTTGGTTTTCATTCTCGTTTTTTGTCTTTATTTTTTATATATATATTTTTTGTTTTTTTTTCTTGTTTTGGTAAAGAAAATGTTTCAAAAAATGTTCAACAAACAATTGAATAGGCTTTACACGAAAATGATGTGGCATTTACTTATATAATGTATACACATGTATGTATATAAATCAATTGTAAAATATATTTATATATATATATATGTTTTTTAATATGCTTGTATGTTAGTTTTGTTGTATAATTAAATATTGCATTTGGTTTCGTTGAACGTCTGGACAATTTTTCATCTTCGCCGTCGATCCTCCCGCCTATTCATCTCATCTACTTAGTTTCAAAGAGTAATAACTAGATTGGTATATAGCCGTACGTATATATAATATATATGCTACACGTATTTCTTTAAGTGTTTTTCTTGTGTCGTTGGCCTCAAAGGGAAGCTGAACCCTTGGGCCGCCCTGCTAAGTATGCTATTGAAAATGTTTTCTTAAGAGCACTAAAGAAATGATTAAGGATCAAATATTTCCATCATATCATCTATCATCTATCATCATCATCGTATCATCGTATCATCGTACATATATGTAAGTATATATATTTTCATTCCCGTGAGAGCCGCGAGATTATCGTATATAGTATCATATTCCCAATTCTCGGTTATAGTTTGTCGACGAAACACTTCCTTGCTTTTATATAATTTACAAAAATTTTGATTTCAGTACCTGATTGTAATGTTTTTTTTTTTTTATTTTAGTTTTCGTTTTTAAAAAAAAATACAGACACTTTTAATTGTTGTTGTTGTTGTTGTTGTTGCTTCTGTTAGACATCATTTGAAATACATATATATATATATATGTTATGTATATATATATATTTTGCTCTAGTTTTAGATTTAGATTTAGTTTTAGATTCAGATTTAGGCCTTAATTTGTGTTTTTGGTTTGAATACGAAAACGCTTTCAAAAACGCGGGCTGTGGCCGCGATGCCGCCGTCACCTCCATCAACATTATCCTGGACACTAAGCGAGCGGTGTTCCAGCTGACTGTCGATGGCTACCAGCTGGCGAAGCTCTACAGAAAGTGCAAGTCCATGACGAACGCAATCAGGAAGAAATCCTGCAATTTGACGCTGGGTCTTAAAGCCGGATTGTTTATCCTCGAAGGCCAGAAGAACCTGCGCTACCTAATCGCTCTGAGACGCAAGGTGCCCGCCGTGGCCACCGATGCCACTGCCTGCACTAATGAAGCCACCGCCAATGCCGTGCAGGGACTTGACGACATCAATGCCAGCATCAATACCTGCATCAATACGATTATCTCCTGATTTTTCAGTTCAGTTTCATATTAAACTAAAAGCATTCATATTTCTATTGGAAAGTTTCAAGATTTTATGCAACTAATCATACATATGTGCTTCATCTTATCGTTGAAAGCGGAGTGCCTTTTATAGATAGATTTATAGATATTTTCTGATGATTCTTTGATCGATTTACTATCATTCTGCATCAAAATCTGTATTTTGTTCAAATTTTCTGTAGGATTCCCTTCAAGAACCCAGAAAATACCTATATGACCCCCAGCGATGGCTATATCCTTACCAATATTCATCCGATTCCTAACCAGAATACCTTTAGAATTTTAACATCGGTTTATATCGATGAAACATATCGATTAATTGTATCGATTTTTTTAAAACCCTTTTTAAAAAATGTGAAAATGTATGAGTATGAATACTTAACCCCCTAGGGCCTTGGATGTCTTTGGAAAATAAATAAAATTGAAGTTTTGAAGTTATTACTTTTATTTAAATTTGGTTTCATTATCATTCATCGTTTTCAAATACAATAAATAAACATTTAAACTATTTAGTGGTATGTATATATGTATATATATATGCACATATATATATTTAAATCTTTTTTTAATATTTTAAATAAGTGTATATATATTGTATTTAAGGGGGCTTTCCCGTCTGCCACCACAATTTTCTTCGCTTCCGTTATCGTTTCCGTTTCCGTTTCCACTTTCATTTCCGTTCCCGTTTCCGTTTTCGTTTCGTTTCATAATTGTTGATCTGTTCGTACCAAAAATGGGATTCTCGAATGCCATTTTGGGCATTTTTTTGTTTTTTTAAAAGAACTCTGTTTTGGTTTGGTTGGTTGTTTATATAAATTGTTTAAGTAAATTGCTGTGTTCGGGCTTACGTTTGTCAAATATCGTCTAAATACTTTGTATATATATCGTAATCTGCTCTATACAAATACACGTATGTACCAGTATGTATGTATAAGTAAAAGTAGCTGTTACATAAATTCTAATGTATAAATTGTTGTCTACTCAAGAATGATGTACATACAAATACAACTATGTTTGCATGTATGCATGTGTTTATGTGTCTGTGTGTGTGTGTCAGCTGTACATATGTAGAATGTATGTACTGTCTCAATATTTAGTTAAACGGTAGCTAGTATATATATATATATAGGTTTTCGCTTACATATGTATGTGTCTGTTTTTCATGTCAATGTGTGTGTTTTTTGCCATCTGTTATTTTGTTTTTTTTTTATTTTTAAAATTAAACAATCTCTTGTACACAGTTTTAACTTTGTTTTCATTGGAGTTTTTTTTAATTCATTTTCTTTAGCAGATTTTTTAATAATTTATCTTGTTTTTTTTTTAATTAGTCACAGATGTTTTTAGGCGCATTTTTGTTTGCAAAATTTTCTTTAATGAATTCAGCGTGTTGTATATTATTAATATTCAAATCTTTATTTTATAGTAGAAAATAAAATACAATTAAAAGGCAATTTTTAGTATTTTTTATACGTTTTTGTCGTGGTTGTTTCTTTTTCTCTTTGAAAAAATTTGTGCTTAATTTTGTAGAAATTTTGTTCGCCTGCTTTTTTTCACTTTAAACACAAAAAATGTAAGGATATATTGTTGTTGTTTTTTTGTCTTTTTTTTTTGGTTTTGTTAGTTTTTTTTTGTTAATTTTTATTTTAATAATGTATAATATTTAGTTCAATAAATTCGTTACGACACATGGACTAAGACACAGCAAAAAATATTCATGCTTAATTTAGATTCAGTTTTTTTTTTGTTTTGGTTTTTGTGGTATTTCTTGTGGTTTTTAATTGCATATTTTGCTTTTCACATTTCGCGTTATAAATGCGCTTGTAAATATATTTCAATAATAAATGATGAAACAGCTTAAGAACATTATTTTAGGTTGGTTGTTTACTCAGTAATTTTTGTTTGCGAATATTTTTCAATACACATTTCCCCAGCTTCCAGCTTCCAAATATTAATATTTAATCGTGCTTATGTTTTAAGAGCTAAAGCATTCAATCGGTAATTTCTAGAATCTAGAATCTAGAATCTAGATAATTTCGTATTCTCCGCATTTTCGTAATCGGTAATTGGTAATTGGTTATCGGTAAACGGTAATCGGTTATCGGCTTTTTTGATATGTTCGCTTCAAATGCGTATCATGAAAATACATTTGCTTTGCTGATCTGATTCTGATTCTGATTTTCTATACAACTCCGTTTTTAAAAATATAGAGTAGAACAAGGCTACTACATAAGTACATAGGTATTTACAAATATATATATATCAGTATATATATATATTTGTAAGTATATAGACTAAATTGGGCAAATATTTCTCTTACGTTTGTTGTTCTTTTTTGTTGGGCGTTGTGATTCATTTTCGATAACACAAAAATTCCTAGCTCTCTATTTCCATTTCCGTTTCCATTCCCATTTCCGTTCCCATTTCGATTTATTTTGTTATTTTTAATATAATAGTGTGGCCAAAGCTTATTGTCGGAAGCGTTATGCATTTTTTTTAGTTTGTTATTTATGTTGTTTTTTGCATTGAAAAAATTCTGCTCTTCTCGTTTTTCAAGATTTGTAAAAATATTTTCGTTACTCGTTGCTGCTTTATACTCCATTTTCACGTTCTCCCTTTTTTCACTTTTCAGTTTTTTTAGTTTTTCACTTTCAAATATTTTTGAAACATTGTAGAACAACGTAGGGGAAATACGTAACGTAAAATATAAAAAGTTTAGAGTTGAAAATTTGTTTTTGGTTTTTTGTTTTTTTTTTTTAAGAGTGAGTGTGTGTTGGTAAGGCTATTTTTTCTGTTAGTTTTCCTCTTTCAAAAATTAATTTCATTTTTGGTCTTTGCTTACATTAATTACTAAAAGTTAATCCTTCATGTATATATTTTTTCCTTCGATAAATGTATATAAATTTTTTGTTCTTGGGTTTTTGTTTTTGTTTTGGCGTTACTTTGTGTGAGCTTGGTTTTCATTCTCGTTTTTTGTCTTTATTTTTTATATATATATTTTTTGTTTTTTTTTCTTGTTTTGGTAAAGAAAATGTTTCAAAAAATGTTCAACAAACAATTGAATAGGCTTTACACGAAAATGATGTGGCATTTACTTATATAATGTATACACATGTATGTATATAAATCAATTGTAAAATATATTTATATATATATATGTTTTTTAATATGCTTGTATGTTAGTTTTGTTGTATAATTAAATATTGCATTTGGTTTCGTTGAACGTCTGGACAATTTTTCATCTTCGCCGTCGATCCTCCCGCCTATTCATCTCATCTACTTAGTTTCAAAGAGTAATAACTAGATTGGTATATAGCCGTACGTATATATAATATATATGCTACACGTATTTCTTTAAGTGTTTTTCTTGTGTCGTTGGCCTCAAAGGGAAGCTGAACCCTTGGGCCGCCCTGCTAAGTATGCTATTGAAAATGTTTTCTTAAGAGCACTAAAGAAATGATTAAGGATCAAATATTTCCATCATATCATCTATCATCTATCATCATCATCGTATCATCGTATCATCGTACATATATGTAAGTATATATATTTTCATTCCCGTGAGAGCCGCGAGATTATCGTATATAGTATCATATTCCCAATTCTCGGTTATAGTTTGTCGACGAAACACTTCCTTGCTTTTATATAATTTACAAAAATTTTGATTTCAGTACCTGATTGTAATGTTTTTTTTTTTTTATTTTAGTTTTCGTTTTTAAAAAAAAATACAGACACTTTTAATTGTTGTTGTTGTTGCTGTTGTTGCTTCTGTTAGACATCATTTGAAATACATATATATATATATATGTTATGTATATATATATTTTTTGCTCTAGTTTTAGATTTAGATTTAGTTTTAGATTCAGATTTAGGCCTTAATTTGTGTTTTTGGTTTGAATACGAAAACGCTTTCAAAAACTCTACAGGACATAGCTATTCCTCCACAATCGTTTGGTTTTTGTAAACTTTAATATGTAAATACACACAATTAGCTATATATCATATATATATTAATATTAAATATTTTGTTTAGATTGGTTTCGGCCCAGCTACAATTAGAACCCAATGAGCAAAGTATCTAAGACGTACGCCTGGAAAATGGCGTTAGCATCGCATTTCGTACATAGCACTACAATTCAATTTGTTTCGATTATTATTCGGTATTCGGTTGTAAATATCGATATATATATGCGTATGATCGTAATTCATTGATTAGCTTTGTCTTCATCTGAGTCTGTGTGTGTGTGTGTGAGTGTGACTTTAAAAAGGCATAGGAATTGTTTACAGTGCATCCGTGTGCGACAGAATCCGCTGGCTGAGATCGAAACAAATCGAGAGGAATTGGTCTAATTTTTAAATCCCATTTTTGTTCACAACCATGTAAAGAAGTTGGAGGGGAAGAAGTAGGACAGATCGATATATATTAGTTATCATTAAGGGATGGGGGGAAGGACTATAACCAAAACTGTTCTAGGTTGTGTGGACTTTTCCGGATGATTTCCTGACTTGAATCAAAATACAATATGTATGGAAGTGGCTCTCGTACATTCCGGACTCTACTAGCAAGGTATAGCTTGTTTTTTTCTTTTTTTTTAAGATATACAATATGTGTGTGTGTATATATATGTATTATTGCATGTGTACGATCATCGATCGGCTCGACTATCGATATCGATTGGTTTAAAGTAAAAGAAAACTCAAGCTTTTGTTCTCAAGGTTCAGGTAATCAATTTCTAGTCTTATCTGTTGCACTGAGTAGTCTGCGATTTTCCTCATTTTCTTGTTTTTTGTTGTCATTACATATGATTAGGTAATACAATATATATATATATATATGTGTTTCGATTTCGTTACGTCATTAGTAATAGTTGTAGTCGCAATTGGATATACATCGGTAATTACAGGTATATTGTTTAGAACTAAGGAAACTATCAACAGATTTGTCAAGAACCGGAACCAATTGGCAATTTCGCAATTGCAGTTCGAATTGCTTACTTAGGTAATGAGTTGAGTTCGAGTCGAGTATTAGCTGCAAACTATATATCATATATAATATATGCACTAGTAGTTTCTATTTAGTTTTCATTCCAAGTAGTAGGTAAATTTGTGGCTGGCTGAAACAGGTTGTTCTGTGTGAGTTTTGGAGTTTTCAAAAGGAGAAATTGTCCTTATTGTAGTTTGTCAATTTTTTCTTTATATTTTTGGCTGCTGCAGTGCTTAAGTTAACTTTGAAGTTTAATTTATTTTTGTTTTTTTTTTTTGTTCTCTCTTGAAGCTTTGATTCATCTCTCAAATTTATTCACTTTTTTTTTAGTTTTAGTTTTTGGTCAAGCGGTTTCAATCAATTGTTTCTATCATTTTTTTTTTTTTTTTGTTGTTGTTGTTTAATTGATTCAAAGGGAAGACATAACATTCTAGAAAAAGGTTCCTAACTGATTTCTGGTTTTCCGTATCTCGTAAATATATAAAGTGTATATTGTATATATTTTTGTTCTGAGTATAATTTAAAGCATTCTTATATATGTATATTTTTCAATTTTATGTGTAAATATCAATAACTGTTTGCTACAATAAGACAATATACATAGATGCTTACATAATTTTTTTTGTTTTTTTTTTTTTGGTTGGTGCCACTATATATTTTTTTATAGTTATATACGTATATATAAATATACAAGTGTGAGTGTAAGTGTGAGTGTGTGTTGGTGTAAGGATATCAGAGGCAGAAGGGGGTGGTGCGGTGGCCTATGTATAGAAACTTTTGTACCAGGCCATAGAAAAGTCGATTGAACCCTTTTTTCAAATATTCTTTTTTTTTTTTTTTGGAAATGATCTTCAACATTTTCGTGTAAAAAGCACAACGAAATAAATGTTTTTTCTACCTCTCCTGATCCATATTTTTGTTTTTTTTTTGTTTTTGTTTAGGAATGACACGCCCTTTTATTTTTTTTTTATATATCCATAATATATATATATAATATATTTTCATATAATTGTTTTTATTACTTTTATAAGACAACATTCAAACATTTAAGATGCTTCATCAAGTTAATAAATAGTTTTTTTTTTGTTTTACTCGTTTTTTTTTTTTATCATTTGTTAAAATATCAAAAGTGGATGGAATTATGTGATTCTAGTTATTACACGCACTATTATGTATATATATATATATATCGTTCCTTGATAATATTCAATTCATTTTCATTGGTTTCTGCCTTGCTGCCTGAAAAAATTCGGACCAAATCGTTTTTTATTTTGTTTATATTTTTTTTTTTGGGGGAATTTCATTTTTAAATATACACAAAAATATCTGTAGAGACTTCTTTTGAGTGCCTTAAATGGTGTGTAGATATAATTGTTAAATGAAACCATTTTTGCAAAAAAATTACAAAACCAGGAGGTTCTCTAGGAGGGGGGCAGGAGACAGGGGGGCGATTAATGCGATTGCTAAAAATTCAATTCAAATATTGAGTTATTCACAATATTCAATAAAATATTGTCGGCTCGAAAATCGATGATGTTCGATGGAGTTGAAATTTTAGTTTCAAGTTCGAAATATAAATAAATTACTTCAGAGGGACATATCTATCGTATGAGTTTCGTTAAAGGTACAGTTACCATTTAGAATGCTATCTTTCTATATCTTTTTGTTATTGTATAATTGGTTCAGAAGTTTCGCTCAGTGTATGTGCATGTGTGTGCTTCAGTTTCCTGTTTTCTATTCATTTGCTGGACAAGCTGGCTGTTTCCAAACTCAAAAATCGCCAATCGATTCAAATTAAACTAAAAACCAAGATATGTTTCCGGTGTCCTTATTTTCTTTTCTCTTTTGTTTTTTGTTTTTTTTTTTTTTTGCTCAACAAATGAATATTGTCATTGTTTAGTTTCTTGTCTCCCTCGTCTTCGTCCTTCGTCCTCTGTCCTCGTTTTTGTTTTTAGTTTCTCTTATCTTCGTAAAATTTTCAAAATTTCTATAATATTTGTATAACGCTAAATTGTATATTTTATAAATTATTTAATACTTATGTAAAAGCATTTTAAAAACAAAACACACACACACAGGCTCCAAAAAATATCCATGACTATAAGAATAAATGAGTAAAAAAAAAAAAAAAAAAATAAGCCTAAACAAATTAATTTATTTTACCTTGATTTTTGTTATCACTATCACAGGCGGGAGGGGGTCTTTGAAGGGGGGGGTATTGAGATTCAGAAGTGGATAGAGGGGGCATGGGCTGGGTTGTGTGCCTACAAATACTCGTATTCCTAATCCAAGTCGAGGATAATGCAATGGACCTGATCTGATCTGATCTCGAGGACAGCAACAATTGAAACTAATTCTTGAGGCATATATAGGGTGCCGCCAGAGAATCCGTCTACACTTTTATATATATGTATATACAATATATATTTGCGATCCGATCTTGCGAGTATATCTGCGTGGATGTGGGCCTAAGAGTACTCTCTTCGAGTGCCAAGTTATATATTTAAATAGTCTGCCATTTGCGAGTAAAATGGTAAAAGGTGTAAAAAGCCTAAGGAGTACAGTCAGCAAAAATGGTATAAGTTGGTTTCTGTAGTTCACATAGTTCTGCTAAGTATGTAAATAGTTATCGATATATTCGATATACATGTGTCCAACTCAGGAGCAGAGTCGGGTGAGAGAATGTGATCGAAATACTCAAGGGTTTGAAGAACAGTTAGTAGCTTGGTGCTAGAGGAACATTTATACACATTTTTCTTCATTAACTGGGATATTAAATGGTTTCATTTTCATTTTTCTGTTTTAATAACCCTTAACCCTTAACCCTTGTGCTATTAACTAAATTCTGCCCTACATATGTATACAAATACGTTACAAAAAAAACAAAAAATAATAAACACTTTACACACACGTCCATAGATCCGATTTACAAATAAGTTGAATGTAAATTTGTTTAAATAATTGTTGCTTGCTTGGTGTTTACTTATTTTCTTGGTAAAATTCCTTTTAATTCCACAGTGCAACCCCACTGTGCCCCTACGAAATATACATATAAGTGTATATGTTTATAATTTCAATGTTACTTTTTTTTTCTTTTTTATCTTTCGTCTTGAGGCAGCTTTTTTAGTTTTGTTTTTCTTTTTTTTAGTTTCCCTCCCTCCATCCATTCCCAAAGAAGGATCGAGTGTCCTTGTGGAGTAGTTCTGGGACTCGAATCGATCCTGTGCCTTCTTTTACATTTTTTTGTTTTATTGTATTGCACTCTCTGTATTTTGTTAAATTTTTTACGTTTACTTTAATTAAAATGCCCAACAATTGTTTTTGGTTTTTTTTTTTGTTCTTAAAGGGAGATTGTTTTGGTTTGGTAATTGGTTTGCTTCGTTTTTGTTTTTTTTAACTATACAACATCAAAAATAACTCACATAAAATTCATTCAACATCTTATCCTCTAGGCTAAAGTACACATGTATATGTCTGTCTATATATATATATATATCATGTATATAAGGTGTATATAATTCATAAAACATTCTAATTGTAATATGTTTGTATGTTTTGGTTTTTAGCTTGGAAAACCGTTTACTCCATCAATGGATCCATTGATGACATCCTTCGCAAACCCTCTGCTCTAGGTATCATATATATATATAGATATATATATATCGTAATGCAATACAATAAGTGACTGTATATTTGGTGCCCAAAAATATTGTTGCTGTGTTCCTGCACTCGACCCCAAACATGTTTGTTTTTATCTTTTGGTTACCTTACATATTATTCCGCTTATTTTGTTTAATTCTAAATTACAAATCGTATCTGGATTTTATTTCCTTAGTTATTCCATTTGGGTTTCGTTTAAAGCCATTTGACAACACAGGGAATTTGTTCGTTTTACCTTATTGGGTCTATCCGTCGAATTTACTTGCTCGATCTCTATGGGGACTATAATCTATATAATATTCATATTGTGGAGAGTCCCAAGGTCCAAGGACTCTTGGTTGAATGTGCGCCTTGTCCACTCAATTGCCGTCAATTCGTCATCAAAACATCGTTGTCTAAATTACTTTTGAAAAACTCTGCAGTGTATGTGGTGTGCGGATAATCTTTCATATCATTTTTTTTTTTTTTTTGGATCTGGATCTTCACTGTCGTCTACTTATTGGGTGTTGGTACATTATCTACTTTCATGAGGGGCTTCACGCTAATATTACTTCAAAGATTACTTCAAAACTTGCCAAGGCGCGCAAAAGTTAATCGGTTTCTATTGGTTTTGGTCTCATATCTTAGTTATCGTTAGATTTAGAATATACATACAATATATATATATTTGCTTTTCATATTATTATCGATTTATGTATAGTTGTGTCTGTTAGCTGTTCATAATTCATTAATCGCTACTCACAATAAAAATGTTATTTTTTTCCGTGTATTTAACAACCCCAGAGACAAAGTGTTTCAATAATGTTTTCAATATTTTTGAAAAATTGTTTGTTTTTTTTTTGAATCTCATTACTTGCTATTTAGTTATTGCTCTATAGTTTTTTTTTGTTTTGTTTCCTAAGTACTAGTATTCTGTAGTTGTTGATACTAGAGTAGTTGTTAAATTTAAGTTGTTGCTTTTGTTTTACACTGAGAGAAATTAGGAAGTTGGTTTTTAGTTTCTGGTTGCTTTGTTGTTGTTCGGTTTTGGTTTTGGTTTTGCGGTTCACAATTTAAAATTCTAGAAAAATAAAAGCTTTTTAATTGCTTCTGTTTTCATATACCCCCCCCGACCGTCCTGATCCTCGATCCTCGATCATTCTAGTCCAAGCGCGAAAAATTGTATTTCTATTTCGGATTCTCCTTGTTAATATTGCATTTGGTTGTCTCTAAATTTGTTTGCGTTACTCCTCGTCTCTATATAATAATATAATCTAATAAATATGTATATATATATATATATATATATCCATGTATATTTGTTTGGTTGTTGTTGGTTGTCAGAAAAGGACTCACTAAATTTTACAGCACATCAATAAACAATTTCCCCTCGTACTCTAAATCATGGCACTATAGTTTTAGTTTCTGTGTGTCTTGTTGGTTTTTTTTGGTGTCCTCCCTCTCTATAGATCGCTTGGATATATGCTCCCTAAAAAACACTACACACATACATACATACACTCAATCACACTGACACACACTGGCATACACTGGCAAAAAAGGTGAGCAACAATCAATCGAAGAAAACCATAGTTGTAAAACCAAATCCAAAAACCAATCCCTCTATTGGTGTATAAATACCAGCATAGTGTAAACATTATGCTAAAAAATGTCCCTCTCATATACTCTCATTTTGTTGTTTCATTGTTTTCCTTAAGTTTTTGTTTTTCTAGTAGCATAGTGTAAATAATTTCCAGTGATATGTACGCAAATTTAACACAACAACTCGTCCAGAGCCTCTCGGATTGATTCTACGTATTCTCTAAACATTAAGATCAAGCGAAAAGCATTAAATGGTCGATGACTTAAATGCAATATCTGAACAGAGATTGAGGCAATATATATAGCTATATACTCGATACTGAACCGATAGAGTCTGCCTAGTTTTCAGATCAAACGAAGGTTTATCGATCGAATTCCCAGTTTTGCAAAATCAAATTATTTTAAATAAAATAAATAAGTTATTAAATTGAGGAACTTGTATCCTGTCATAGCTGGCAAGTCTGGAGAAAAAGCTTTATCCGGCTGAAGAGGGCTTAATTTTTACGTTAATTCTGGCTTTTTCTGGGCTTACTAATTGATTTGCTTGCTTTGAGTTTCGATTTGAGTTTTGATAATGTTTGGTTGTTTGGTTTTGTGTGTTTTTGTTGTGTGGTGTGTATTGTAAACTTGCTTTTGATTACATAATTTCTGACTTCTGTCGGCTTCAGTTTGCTTCGCTTAATGCTATTAATGATTTCTATATATATATATATATTTTTGTATAATATATACCTTTTTGTTTTTTGGTAATTGATTGCTTGTCGTTAAGTTTTAATTTGTTTTGTTTTTTTTTTTTATCAACTTGACATGTGTTCGTCCTTACGTCTGCAAATAATTCCCGATTATTCCCGAAAAAAGTCGATTGCCTTTTTTTTTAGGTTTTTTTTTTTATCGATAAATGTGATTCAACTATACTGGAAGCCGAAGCAACTGCGACTGATTCCCGTTTAATCTATTTTTTACTTTGAAATTTGTTATATCCATCATTACATCCATCGACTTAATAATTATTAATTCTTTTTTTGTCTCTTTTTCGTTTTTTGTTTGTCTATAATAAGGCGAAAAATATCATCAAAAAATTGACGTACACTAGATTGTATTTCTGTTGTTGTTTTTGGTTTCTATCAATTATTGTTTGACATATATGTAAGTATATGTACGCATGTATATATATCGATTTAGTAAATTTGTTTTGTTTTTGGTTTTCTTCGCTATCGCTTTTATCGATCTGTTATCGACCGCCACACATCCGGGCTAGTTATCGGCCATCTGCTTGGGGACTGACACTGACTGTCTCTATATATAGGTTTGAAGTTGGAGTTCCGTTCGTGACTAATACATTTAAAAATGTTTCGCTTTTCGCATTAAATAAAATACATAATATATTTGTAAATGTCTGCTTGTATATGTATATATAGATATATGTTTTTATACATTTATATTAAAATAATTTGATGTATAAAGCGTTTGTTTTGGTTTCATATTCCATTTATTTTATTTATATTTTTTTTTTTTGTCAATTTTTCGTTTTCTTCTTATTAAGTTTTTGAATAAGTTTGTAGGCTTTTGTTTTTATTTTTTAAATTGAACTAAATGCAAATATGATACAGGCAAACCATGGAAAGGGGGGTGTGGTGGTGGTGGGAGATGGTGGGTGGTGGTGTGTCTTTGGAGCAATAGGCATTTGATGGCGAGTGTACTGAATGTGTGTTGTGTAGTGTTAGTAACTAAACCCTTCCGATTCGGTTTCTCATTCCGATTACATTTCCGTTTCCGCCTTCCGGCTTCGTAATTGTATATTTTCAATATGTTCAATATGTATATCGTATATGTATAGTGTTATATGTCCTATATATCGGCTCCATAATCTCAACCAGAAATTTGTTGCATTTTTTTATTCAAGTTTTTGTTTGTTTTTTTTTGTTTTTTTTTACGAGGAACAAATTATTTAACAAATCCGCGCCTCGGCAATCATTTAGTTAGTAGTTTGGTATTAGTTATAGATTTTTTTTCTGTTTTTATAGCGCTATTTTTGTATTTTATTATTACGAGTTTTATTTTGAGCAAAAGTCTCAAAAATATTTCTGGCATTTTCCATTCCGTTTATTTTGACCACAAAAAAAAACAGAACAAACTTAATACACTTGACAGAACTAAAAATAATAAAAAATAATATTCATTAAACATAGGTGGACAATATGAAATATTCAATATAATTGATTAATTCATTATATCATTAATTCAATAATTCACATTATTACATTTTCCTTCTCCCATTCTCTTCTCTTTTTTTTTTCACATCGATTGTATAAAAATCTTTGGCAGCATCTTTATAAAAAAAAAAACATTGGTTTCCCTCTCGTCCTTTATCCGTCCTTGATTTCCCCTCTTCGTATTCTCCATTCTAGATCCTTGCCAATTACTGACTATATAAAAATTGATAATTCTTTATGTATGCGTATGCAGAGTAGGAATTAACGTAACTATATTTATGTTTATATATCAAGTGATTGAGAAACATGTGGTTGTTGTTGTTTGTTTAGAGTCTGTTGCTGTGTTGCCAAGTGTCCTGTGTGTCCTGTGTGTCCTGTGTCTTCTAGTCTCTAAAGTTAAATATTCTCTAATTAGTTTGTATGGATTGGAAAGAAAACATAAGTCAGAGGGAATACAAACGAAATGGAAAAACGTTAATATTATACTTTGAAATACATATATGAAGTATATATATATGATTGTAGAAAATATATAGATGTAGAGTTGAGGTGGAAAGCTTTCTCATTTTGTCACATATTTTTTTTTTGTTTTTGTTTTTTTTACACGGTAAGCAACTAAGAAAATATCAGCTACTACACTTGAATTTTTATTGCTTTCTTTTGTTTGCTTTTATTTGTTTATGTGGAAAGTGGGAGGCATGGGCGCTGGCGAGGTGGGAGGTCAGAGGTCACTGGGTCAGGGGTCAGGGATTTTTTTTCGTCGGTAAATGGCAATTACGTCCGTCCACGGGTTATGCTGTGTGTGTGTTCTTTTTCTACTAGTGACTAGTTTGTTTGCCGCCCCTCCCTCCCACCCCCTCCACATCAACCACGCCCCCCTCCCCGCCCACGGCCCTGGCACGCCCCCGCGAGGCCATTCGCTAATCGTACATAAATGTATAGATAATAGCAAATATATACAGGTGTGTCGTTACTGTAAATGTATAAATATATATAGGTATTTATATATATTTCGCTAGAAATCCTATAGCTATACGTAGTTAGTAAAACGTTATCGTCGTTAAGTTTTTGGATAATCTCAACTAAATTGTAAATTTGATTTAAACTTAAGCACATTTCTTGTTTATTTGGTTTTCTCACTTAAAAATTTGTATGCCATAGGAAATAAATTTGTTTTTCTTGTTTTTGTTTTTGTTTTGTTTCTTGTTTGTTTTGTGTGTGTTTATGTTGTTTGCTTTTGTTTTGGTTTGGAAAATTATTAGTTTTTTTAAACGCATCGCATAAAAATCATGTACGGTTCACTTAATATCATTCTCGTGTTACAACTTAAATTATTTAAAATTTTTAATTTTCTTTAAAGCAACAATTGACTTTTTCTTTGTTTTTTCTTTTTTTGTAGTTTTTTGTTGTTTTTGTATTTTGTGATTCAACAAAGCAAAAGAAATTGAAAAAACAAAATAATTAATTAATTCTTGTTTTTGTTTTTTGTTGTTGTTGTTGTTGTTGTTGTTGTTTTTATAAAATAAAAGCGTGTGGAATTACAATTTCATTTTGAAGGCTTTCCATAAAACTAGAAACAAATGTAAAATGGTATTTTTTTTTTCTTTTTTGTTAGATTAGTTTAGTTTATGTTTTTGTTTTTGTTTTTGTTTTTGAGTTGTATAACAGTTTTCGAGTTTGTTTTACAGAAATTCTGCTGACTAAGGCGAAGACAACCCAAAAAATAAGGACTAAGGCTATTAAAGGATACAAAATAAAATCGAATCTTTGAAGAATTAAAAATAATAATTGTTCCAAATACGGTAAATTAGAAAAAGGGGAAGATTTTAAATTTAAAACAAGTAATTTGGTATAATTTTCATTTGAGTGATTGTTTAGCAAAAAATGTTTCCTCCCTTTAATACTTTCGTAGTTAATGAAGCGAGCGAAAACTAAGGATATGAATGTGGAAAGGACTAAGGAAACACTAAAAAGGAATCCATGATAAATTCATAAGATAAGACAACAAAAAAAAAAGGTGAAAGAAAAGAAAAACAATATCGAACGTAAAATATAACACTTTGCTTTGTGGGGGCTTAAGTTAATAAACGAGAAAGTCCGAAGCGTAAATTAATTAAAAATTACATAATTCAACAGCCAAATTGTTTCACAAAAAATTGCATTTTTCTTTTACCCTCTCGTTCTTCTGCTTTCTTCTGCTTTCTTCTCTCACTCTCTAGATACACTTCCTCTAGATCTAGGCGCTTCGCAGACCTCCCCTCCCCTCCCCTCCTCTCTCAACAACTTTGGGTTACATAATATAATAATAATTAAAATAATGTGTATAGGTAAATGTTTCATAATTTCAGTGGTATAACATAAACAGAAGCGTTTCACTTGGTTCTCGTATAGTTTAGTTCTTAATTCGATTTAAGCCTAAATTATATGTACACGCGTGTGTGTGTAATATGTATGGTGTAGCCTCACACGTAACGGTATAAAAGTAAACGAATTAGAAGTATGACAGTACAGAATCATCAAATGTGTGTAGTGTAGTGTTATTTCTTTTTTTTTTTATGGTATTCGTTTAACATATATATATTTTTTTTCTTTCGATTAAAACTAATTTTAAATTATAAAATAAATGACAAGATTGAAAACAGTTTTCTTCAGTGTGTTTCATTTAAAAAAAAAAAAAAAACAAAAGGGATGCAGGATATTTTTTCTTGTTGTTTAAAACATTTTAAAAAAGGAATCGAGTAAAGCCTAAATATGTTGGTTTCTTTCTTTTAAAACAAAAGATTCGTTTCGTTGTATGTGTGGTGTGTGTGTTGTGTGTGTTGTGTGTGTGTTGTGTTTTTTAATGATAAATGTAGTGTTACAGCCTATAAAAAATAAGTTGCTTGCTTCGACGCTTTGCTCGAAATCGCCATTACTCGATGGTCGTTATCCTTTCTACTAATTCCTCTCTGTCTCTCTCTCTTTTCTCTTCACATGACAAAAATTCATACATTAAAAAAACGGTATATATATAGATAGATATATGTATATAAGAGAACAACAAACTAAATCATAGTAATATACATTTAGACACACGGTCGGCCGCGTTCGATTAGTTTTCTTTGTAAAATAATAATGTCTTGGGAGTAAACCAGCCTTATATTGTATTACAACGGGAAAGAAATGTTGCATGTATCCGTACATATATGTATATTTATCATCCTAAGTGGTGTGTGAGTGTTTGCTTGTGTGTGTGTTTGTTTGTTTGTTTGTTGGATAACATGCACATGTGTTGCATATGTTTTTTTGTTTTGTTTTTTTTGTATATATAAGCAAAAGGAATATCTTTTTTTTAACAATGTATATTAGAACTTAACAGATACGTTTTTGTTTACTGTTGTATGTTTTTGTTTTTTTTTGTTATTTCTCACTTCACACTTTGCATTTGTTGGTTTTGTTATTGCTGTCATAGTTCTTGGCCTAATGCAGATCGCATTTGTTTTTGTTTTTGTTTTTGTTTTTGTTTGGTTAGCTTAAAAGTTAATTTGTATGTTGAGTTTGCTGTCTATAGTTCTTGTTGCTGTTGATGTTTCATAAACACACACACACATTAACCTCCTGCTTCTGGGCTTCTGTCCTGCTGACCTGATGGCCTCGCGGCCTGTGTGTGCTTGACCCACTTCCGTACCCTATCTGCCCTAACTCCTCACATCCTGTTTATTTTATTTTTAATTATTTTTTTTTTTTTTTTTTTGTATATATATGGCAAAGTCATATAGTCATAGGATTTCACATATATGTTTAAGATATAGTTTTTTTTGTTTTCTTTTTCATATATTCATATATATATTTATATATAAATAGATATCACCTTATATAAGCAGCGTAAGGAAAAACCTAAAAAGTTGTTTATTTCATAAATCTTCTCATTTTTCGTCTCGTTTTTGTTAGTGGTTTTGGTTTCAGTTTTTTTTTTTTTTTTTTAAATCAAAATAAACTACTCAGATTTCATCTTCTAGAATTATTGCCTGTTCGCGCATCCTTTCTCTTTTATCAACAAATTGTTTAATCCTGGTTTTCCTTTCCGACTCTCCTTCCTACTCCTCCCTCCTCGCTTTTCGCCAATTTTCGTTCTTTCTTTTTTTTTTAGCAAAAACCTCAAATGTGCACAAAAGTTGCACATTCCTCTAGATATACATAGATATATATAGGTGTAGATATATATATATATATATGTATATATATGTGTTGTATATATATGCGTGTTTCGTTTTGGTATTTTTTGTTTTTAGAAAAAAGATTCTGGAAGGGTATGCACAAAAAAGCTAATCGGTCGATATAACAATATATATGTCTATATAGATAATAAGTAACATGTATAGTAGTGTCTGTGTGTGAGTGTTTGTGTATGTGTATGTATGTGTGATAGTATTTTATGACGAATTTTTAACAAGAACATAAATCCATTAAAAAAAAAATAAAGAAGAAAACAAACTAAACATTCAGATAACCGAAAAAAAGAATCTAAAAAGATTTTCTTAAAAAACCATTTTTTAAAATATCCCAAGTTTTTCTTTCTTCCGTCGTTTGTCGTTCTTTTCCTTGCTTCTTATTCGTTTTTTTTTGTTTTGTTTTGTTTTTTGTTTATATTAGTTAAAATATTTTTGTTTTTCTTTGTTTTGTTAAATTTGTTGATGTTTTGTTTTTTGTTTTTTTTGTTTAGTAGTAGCGCTAATTGTTGTTAAATTAGAGATCAAAAATAGTATTTGTTGCATTTTGTTTATCGTTATTTTGTAGGTTGTTGTTTTTGTTGTTGTTATAGAGTTGCCGCCGCGTCCCTAGCTCACAAAAATGGCAACACTGGTTGTTGTTGTTTTGAAAAAGGATTCTTTCTATTTGGTGTTTCGAGACTCGTGTCCTACTCCCCATTCCTAAACATCATATACACAATGCGTATGCACATCTTCTATATATATATATATATAGTCACATATATATATATATCATACATCGTATGGATGTCTCTTTGTATGGATATTGTTGTTATTGCTGTACATTCTGTCAAAATCGTTGCTATGTTCTTGCTATTCGTTCGATTCTCTAATTAAATGACTGATGTTGGCGAAGGATGCAGTTGCTGTTGTTGGTTGTGTTGCTGTTGCTGTTGCTTCCTTGCCAACAAATTCCTGCCCGTGTTGCTCATGTTGTTGATGTTGCAGGTGTTGCTTGTTGATTGCTGCGGCGCTTGTTGCTGTTGTTGTGGCTGACGTCGACAGCCATAAATCTTTCCCGACGAGTATTTGTAGTTGTATTTGTTCATATCGACTGATGGACGATTGTTGCGCGCTTTGATCTGCAATCAGTGAACATAGAGGGTGTTCAGGACCAGGACATGATGGTTGTTCTTGGCGAGGGTCACCACATAGCCTTCGGAGGTGATTTTCAGGCCGCAACAGCGAGAAACCTACAAAAAAGAAAGCCAATCTCTCACACGAATCGCTTAAGAAGTACTCAGCACGGACGCACCTTGACATGGGGACACTCGAACTCGGACTGGAGGGCGCCTTCGCGCGAGTAACAGGCCACATGGAAGCGGTTGCCGTGCGAGTCACCGATCAGCACGTCCCCGGCATTCGAGATGTCGATGCCGTTGGGGAAGCAGGTGACCTTCTCGTTGCCGATGCGATAGAGGAATGTTCCGTCGTCCTGGAAAACGGCCACGCAATGGCCCTTGAAATCGCAAACATAGAAGTCGTTGTCTGTAAGGGATCAAGAGTTGGTTAGTCCTGGAAAGAGGGAATCATAAGCAAGGACTAGCTCACCTCGTATGGCTATGTCAGAGGGTTCACGCATATAGTCGCTGCAATCGAACCAGCGCACCAGCTCGCCCTCCTCCGAGATCACAAAGACGGTGGGCGAGACACTGTCCACGGCCACGATGTGTCCCTTGGCGGTGACAGCCAATCCTGCCACAATGTCGATGTACCTAAAAGATGGACACAAACATATAGAGAGATGTTGGAGGCACAGTTTGGTCATCCATCCTACCTGATGGCTATCTTGCGCATAAAGTGTCCACACTTGGAGAAAATCTGCATCCGGGAGCGCTCGTTGCCGCGATCGCACACCACGAACTTGCCGTTGTTGTGCATGACGGCCACCTTGCGCGGATACCAGAGCTGGCCCTCCTCCTTGCCAGCCACGCCGAACTGGAACTTGAGGGCGCCCATCTTGTCAAAGACCTCGATGCGATGGTTGTTCGTGTCCGCGACGATGATCTCCTCGTCCACGCCCAGGCAGAAGCCGTGGGGCGAGTTGAACTGGCCCTTGGCGGTGCCCAGGGAGCCGAACTTGCACCGGATCTGCATGGGGGTGGCCTTGTTCCGGCCGGTGACGACGCTGGTGGTGCCGGGCGGAGCCACGGCATGGAAATTGTTGAGTCCGATGTCCTCTACGCCGCCCACAATCGGATTGAGGCTGGGGGAGGGGGCCGCTGGTAGGCAGAAATCTGATAAAAAATCAATTCCCGTTGAGCTTCCGCTCGACAAAAGATCATCTGTGGGGGTGTCGGTCGGGGATGTGGTGGTTGGGGTGACGTGTGGAGGTTTTCAGGTGGTGTGTTGGGGGGTTGGTGGTGTTTTTTTTTTTTTTTTTTTTCAAATAGTGCCGCAGGCATAATATAAAAAGAAAAAGAAAAACTCAAAACTTTAGGGACAACTGAAGAGAGGAGGAGGGGGCGGCGGCAACCAAAAAGAGGAGCAACAAAGCCAAGTCACTAGACGCAACGTCAGACTCACCATTGTT
The DNA here is from genome assembly GCA_035047585.1 of Drosophila monieri. Lineage (NCBI taxonomy): Eukaryota > Metazoa > Arthropoda > Insecta > Diptera > Drosophilidae > Drosophila > Drosophila monieri. The sequence goes on along the minus strand of JAWNPJ010000061.1, from coordinate 1,834,344 downwards.
GTTCAATCCCAGCTTGGCCAGGGCCTGGAGATTGTTGAGAGCCCTCTGGTCGCCGGAGAGGATGTCCGCCAGGGTGATGGGCTGGGTGGGGGTCACGGCGGAGGCCGGAATCACTGCCTGCTGTTGCTGCTGGTGCGGATGGGGGGCGCCAACAACAGGGCCGCCCGTTACCGGAGCTCCGCCGGTCACTTGGGCCACACTCGACCCAGGACCGGAGCCAGCACCGCCGACGGCCAGGGCATCGCCCAGGGTCTCGGGCATGGGCTCGGTGAGACTGGCTAGCCGCGAAATGTTGTACTCCAGCATGCTGAAGCTGGAAGGCGGTCCGCCGGCTCCCAAACCATTGATCGTCAGGTTCGGACCGGGTCCGGCGTTGAGGCTGACGTGTCCAGCCTGCTGGACAATGTTCTGGGGCGCCACCAGTTGGGCCTGCTGGTGCAGGACCTGCTGCTGCTGTTGGTGTTGATGCTGCTGGTGCTTCTGTTGCTGCTGCTGTTGCTGCTGCTGCTGCTGCTGGTGCAGGACAACCGCCTGCTGTTGCTGCTGCTGCTGGGATTGCTGCTGCTGTTGCTGTTGCTGCTGCTGCTGCTGCTGTGACTGCTGCTGCGGCGGCGAGTCCATCATCGAGAAGTTGGTCATCACAGAGTTGGTGTCCCCGTCGAAGGAGCTCTGCAGCGACGAGGGCAGCGAAATGGGGCTGAAGACCGCCGAGCTGAGGCGGCCCTGGACCGAGGAGCTGCCGCGGTGGCCCACGATCAGGTTGCTGGTGCCCTGGGCCTGTTGCTGCTGGTGGTGTTGCAGCTGTTGCAGTTGCTGTTGCTGGTGCTGCTGTGCCTGCTGCACCTGCTGTTGGTGCTGCACTTGCGCCTGCTGCTGCTGCTGCTGCACTTGCTACAAAAATGAAAGAAAAGCCCATTAGTAAGGAGACTTGAGGAGAAATAATCCTTGGAATCCCCACCTGATGATGCTGCTGCTGGAGCTGCTGGGGCTGCGATTGTTGCTGTTGCTGTTGCTGCTGCTGCTGGTGCTGCTGGATCAGCGCCATGGAGCCCTTCTTGGGACTGGAGGTGCTCTGCTCCGTCAGGAACTTGCCAAACACCTCGCGGGCGAACTGCTCGAACTTCTCCGGCTTCGAGTCGAACTGCAGCTGGTAATTGACATCGCACTTGGGCGTCTGCTCCATGAGATTCAAACACTGGGCATGGATCACCGGCTTGAGCAGCAGGAACTCAATAGCATTGGCCTTGTCGATGGCCCGCTGGCCGAACTGGGCCGCCTGCTGCAGCTTGCCCATGTTGTTCTCCAGGCTCTGCATCAGGTCCATGATCTTCAGCTCCCGCTCGGAGTGCAGGTGGCTCAGTTCGTTCAGTAGCTGGTCCTTGACGCCCTCCAGCATCCGCTTGTAGCTCTTGTAGGTGTCCTCGATCTGTTGGCGCACCGAGTCGTGCTGAGACTGGAGCTCGGTCAAGGCAGAGCCGAGATTGCCGCCAGCCTCGTTGCAGTAATCGGCCTTCTTCAGGGTCTCGCCAAGGGTGTGCTCCAGGTCGGCGCGCACCGCCTGCTCGGCGACGGTGGCCGTCTCGTAGTGATGGTCGCTGCCCTTGTGGTCGCTGAGCAGGCAGTCGTTGCAGGTCGGCACCCGGCAGGTGAAGCAGTAGTACTTGAGATTCTCGCTCACATGCTGCCGGCAGCAGACCGGCTTGTGTATGATCAGCTTGTCGTGGACGTTCTTCTGCAGGTCCTCGATGCGGACGACCTGATGGTTCTCGAAGCAACGCATGTACTTGTGCGCATTGTCGCAGCCGTTGCAGAGGAAGTTGGCGCAGTCGTTGCACCGGGAGATGGCCTCCTCCTTGCTCTTGCAGGAGGTGCAGGCAATGTGCTCCGACTCCAGATTGGATAGGTCGAGTATGTTCGTCACAATGTAGTCGCAGGTCAGGCCCTTGACGCCCTTGGGCCCCAAGGAGGTGGCCTGCTTGCAGACGGGGCACTCGAGAATCAGCGAGTTGAGGCGATCGCTGCCGCTGCCGCCGTCGAAGGAGGACGAGGAGCAGCTGGTCGGCGAACTGGCTGCCAGCGAGGAGCCATCCTTCGAGACCAGTGCCTGCAGGCAGTCCTCGCAGAAGACGTGCAGGCACGACAGGATGCGCGGCATCACCAGACGAGCGCTACGGGCAGATCTCACATTAAAAGTCGAAAATGGAGAAAAAGAATGTCCTGGCACTCACCTGCACAACTTGCAGGACTTGTCACCGTCCTTGATCAGGCCACTGCACGAGTCCTCCAGCGAGTCTAGCTCGGTGACGCCGTGGCTGCTCAGCTCCTGACTGCTCCCGGAGCTGTCCACATCCACAACGAGACCGAGCTCGATGCCCGAGGAGGAGCTCGAGTTGGCCATAATCGAGGCGGCGCCAGAGCCCGCGGTGGACACCGAGGAGGTGATGGAGCCGGCCGAACCGATGCTCGACGTGCTCACACTGGTCACATCCAGGCTGCCCACATTGCTGCTACCCTTTCCGGTGTCGGTATCCGTTCCCGAGCAGAGACCCGAGCTAGAGCTGCTGCTGCTGGAGCTGGAGGAGCTGCTGCTGCAGCTGACCGAGCTGCTGCTGCTCGTGTTCACATCAGTGTCCTCCAGGACGGACGAGGACGAGGTGTCGTCGCTGAGGACGCTCTTCAAGCTAATGCTGGCATTGCCGTTGGCGGCGCCGCACGACTCCTCCACCGCGTCCACAGTCGTGGAGACGGTGCTCTCCTCCAAAGTGCTGGCCATTGTCCTGCTGCAAGGATAACTGATTAGCAACCAACTGATCCTCTAACTGATAACTCACCTTTTTTTTTCTATTAAACTTTTGTTTTAGATTCGATGTGTTGCTAATTGGTAGTCCTGTTTGAGTTCCTTTTTGGTTTGGTTTCCGTCTCTAGTTAGTCCTTTCGTGATGTCCTTGTCCCCTTTGCACTCTGACCTTATCCTTTGAGCTAAACTATTGGCTGTTGTCCTGCTGCTACTCCCTGATATCCTGCCGCTCTTGCGAGAGAGCCATCGATCTCCTATGTGACCTTCGACCTGTGCCCGATCCTTGTCCTTGGGGGGGAGGGGGAATAATAGGATCGACAGTGGGGGGGCGGGGGGCTGACTTAAAAGCGTTGACGACAAGAGAGGGACAGAGCGATATACGTTTTGTGCTCACTCACACACACACACATACGGCGGTTGGCGGCTTTTCCGGATTTACCGTTGCTTCTCTCAGCCCTCTCTCTCTCTCTCTCTCTCTCTCTCTTTTGGCTGATTTCTCTGGTTCTGATTCTGGTCTCCTCCTCCTGTTTCCTTCTTCCCTGCTTCCTTATAATTATTGCAAATTTCTAAACATATTTGCGAGCCTCCTTTCTGCTGTTGGTTTGGTTTTAGTTTCTTTTAGTTTTTTCCTTTTTTTTTTTTTATGATGTTTTCGTTTTTTTTTTTTTTTGGTGTTTCTTCTCTCTGTCCTAGATCCTTCGAGGTTGACAAACTCTTAAAGCGTTGGTAATTGCATGATGTTGTGATGATCTTGCTGTTCTTGTAGCGGTAGTTGTTGTTGTGTTGTACGAACGATGATCACAAAATGAAACAAGGACGACGAAGACACGACGACGACGACGACGACGACGACAACGAACACTGACGACGAAGAAGGCGTTAAAATGGACGACAGCGCCGCTTTCTTCTTCTACTTTGTTGTCCGTTTCGTATGAAAATAGAAATGGAAGAATCGCAAAGTGGTTAGAAAAAAAAGTCGCGCAATTTTTCTTAATTCTAATTATTATTTCAAAAAAAAAATCCAAACACTTTTTACCGATAACACCCGCCAACCGAGCGGAACAAGAACAACAACGCAACGAACAACGGGGGGAGAAAAAAAATTAAATAAAAATAAACGAACTAACGTAACGGACGAAGGGAACAAAGAGAATAAGGGAATTGAGGCAAGGGGGGAACACAAATTGTGAAATCGAAATTGGCATTAAAGTCAATGAGGAAATGTTTTTTTTTTTTGTTTCAATTCTTTTTTTTACAGATTTTAATTTTTTGGAAACAGAACTTTGCATCCCCCACCCCCACCCTTTGAGCGATGGCCATGACTTATGTAACAACTCCCGTTATAGTGTATACTTTTGGGCTAACGGTAAAGTTTGCATACTTTTTATTTTTTATTACAGTTAGTTGGAATTGAGATGAAATGAAGAGTTCTTCTTTTTAATTCCAAGAATTCCAATGAGCATATTTTGTGGAATTGCATTCCAATAGGAAACTATTCCAGTAGTACCGTTTAACAGCAAATACTATTCCCATTGGAGAGATTTTGTGGAGAATTTTGAAACAAGAAGTGTCGATTGGAAACAAGATCACTTTTTCGCAATAAGAGAGGCGCCTGACCAACTCTCTCTCTCTCCATAGCCTTGGCGCGTTCCAGGGAATTCATGTTGGTTTCTGGAATCTGGAATCTGAACTTGAGTGGCCCGTGTTGGGTAACCTTTTTTGATTGGGTGGTAGGTGTTGTTTTTGGACCTTTTTGTTTATGCTTTTCCAGATACCGATCGCCCGATTTCCAATTACTATTTGCGCCTCCCTCTCTCTCTCTCGCGGAGGCAGGAAAGGGGTACTTACAGCTCGAGTTACGAGCTACGAGCTATGCGCCAATCACACTCACACTCACACACACATACACCGATATATACACACTTGCGTAGACGTAGCCGTAGCCGTAGCCGTAGCAGCTGAGCTCTATTAGCCTTTGATTCCGATTCAGATTCCGTTATTTTCCTCCATTGAGAGTACGCAGGCGCGTCACCAGCGCTGGCCCGTCAGCTTGCCAGCCTTTATCCGCCAGATATGGCGTTTGGGCAGCAAAAAGGCCAAGGACACCCAGGACCCCCAAGTCCTTGACTTGACATGCCACAGCGCTGAGCAGAGGCCGAATCAGTAATTGAATTTAATTAAGCTGTCACACGCATGCCCCATATCCGGCCGAAAAAAATAAATAGTTATTGGTCAGCGGATGTGCGGCATATTTAAATCTTGATTAGTTTCAGTTTCAGACCAGACCACCACCACCATTCCCATTCCCATTCCCATACGCATCCGAATCAGCTGCGGAAAACAATTGCACATACACACAGAAGCATCCCCAGGCACACGCTCCAGCCCGACGGACACACGTGGTAAAAAAAGCGAATTTGGAACGGCTGAAATTCGGTTAAAAATGCAACGAGATGCCCCCCTTTCCGTTATTGTGAAATCTGCGACGCAGCATCCGATACTTTTTTTTAACCATTTCTCGTAAAGCTTATTTTTTTTTTTTTGATATTTTATTATTTTTTCCGTTAATTCTAAACACCCCTAGCTCTCATTTACTCTCGGAACAGTTATTTTCGAGTGCACCCGTCGTGCTGGGGCCTGTCTGTTCTCCTTCTCCGTTCTCCCATGTGTTTTCGGAGAGAGTGGCGGCGGCGGCGGCGGCGGCACAGAGGTACATGAGTATTGGTGTGCGCAAGCTTGCTCAAACGCGGCAAAAAAAAAAAAAGGAAAAAGAAGAAAAAAAAAAGCACGAAAAACGGACCACACATACAAGCGAATGAAAATTTAATTCCTTTTTTTATTTTTATTAAAATATGTGTCTATTTTCGACTGATCACACTTCGTTTTGGCAATTGCCTGGGAGATCTTTTTTTTTTTTTTTTTTTTGGGGTGGGGAGGGGGTGGTGAGCCCTCCCAACAAATTCTAACTGTAAAAGACAAGAGCCAGACAACTTGTCGTCGGTCCGTCGGTCCGTCTCTCCGATTCTCCCTCTCTGCCCACACAAACCAAAGGAGGGGGCGGGGGTACACGGACACTCCTTGAGGGGGAACGCTAGGAGTGGGCGGGGGAGCGGTATGCTGCTGCCACTGCGGTTGTCCTTGAACGCAAAATTTCCACTTGACTACCGCCCAGGTGGTCGTGGTCAGAAGACACACGCGACACATTCAGCTCCACTCTGTCGCACTCGCACTCTCTCGCTTTTGCATACACACTCACACACACACACACACACACACACACACGGTAGACAGGAGGCAATGCAGAAAAGGTCCTTGAAATGCCTGAGCACTGCCATGTTCATACGGAATTGTCAACAAATTCTTGCAGCAATCATGCTTTTAAATGTCTTATTTTCGTTTCGATAACTTCGATTTAATGCAGGCGGTACCTTTTATGTAGTTTTCACACGTTTTTTTCTCCTCTCCTCTGCTCGTTACGATTTTATATTTTTTCGTCGCGCACACGAACGCACACACACAACAGCAGCTAGAGATCAGTGTCACCAATGGGCTTGCGAAAAATCATACCAAATATTCTACCTCTAGCGCGTTTAGAACGCGCTCTGGCTCTGTTCGCTCTGGTCTCACTTACACCGCTTAACTTAATCGTTAAGTTTCAAAATGCAACACATTTTTAGGTAAACATTCGATTACATAGTTGGACAAGTATGTTTTACGATTTGTTCTAGTTATGTTAAAAAAATGTAAATAATTCTTTTGACAATGATAATTTATAGCCTATGTCAACCATAAATTAATATTTATAATTAATATATTTAATATAAGAAATAGTTTTGAATCCTAATTACTAACCATTTTGATTGACCTAATGAACTTGTTGCAAGTTAGAAAATACTTAACATATTCTAGCAAACTGGTATTATTTATATATCAATTGGATATTCTTATTAAAAATAAAAATTTAACAAAAAATTAAGAAACGCAATAACCTCTAAAATCCAAAAATTGTGATTCCAACTGAAAATTATTTATAATTTATATTTTTATTTCAGTCCGTATGCTTTTAAATGTTTATTAAATTAGCGTCGCCCAGTTAGCATCGATATGGGACAGTGAAAACGGAACACGAAGACCAACATTTGGGTTTTCAATTTTTTCACCGCATAGCCATCTAAATTAGTTAAAAAAAGGTTGATAAAAATTGAATAATCTAGCATGTCACACCAGCTTATAGCTTTCTACATTATATATTATTTTACTATTTACTTATATATTATATTTTAAAGCTTATTATATATGTGGACGTTGCCTAACACGAAAAGCGCCATCATTTGAATTTCCCGCCAATATCTTTACTGTTTTCTTTACTGAGGTGGCATGTTGCAAGAAAGCAAGTTTTTTATACAATCGAATGAGAGTAATTAAAAAAAACTATTTATAGGAATATTATAGGAATTATAGAATTTTATAAAATCTTCTTTGAAAACGTACGAGTGCTATTGACCAATACTGCGCGCTTAACAGCACCATATGGCGCTTAACAGCACCATAACAATGGTTATGCGCCATTGTACATTTTGAAAAATACATTTTTCTCCCTTCTTTGCCCCATTTCTCGGGATATACGGTTGCAAAGCTAATTTGTTTACAAAAACAAATGACACTATTCTCATCCAAATATTATATTTTCGCAAAGCGCTTATCAAAGCTTATTTGCTCCAAAGAAGTCACTTTTGAAGAACCCTACTTTAAGTTTCCTTATACCTTTTTTTCTTTGAAAGTTTACGACGGACGGTAATGTCTGGGCTTTAGTTTTAAGCTGTTCTTTAGCATTTTATTAAGCATTTTAATAATTTAGGAATTATCAATGAAAATACCCATCAAATTGGTTCAAAAAGGAGCAAAAAGTACACATTTACATAAAATTAAATCGACCAGTTTTGGACAAAAGTACAAGTTACTTTGGCCGCTTCCTGGCTGACTTGAAAGCACTTCAGTAATTTGTTCGACTAAAGTATTGAATTTCTATTGAAATTAAAGTATTTCGCCAGGTTCGGAGCCCCTGGAGTCGTCGCTGATGGTCTTCCCAGATTATTAGCTTATTTTCTAGGCGGCGGCTGCCTTTTGGGGGAACAGTGGTTTCAGCTAAGAGTCCAACCAATTTAATAAAAATAAAAATTAAATGAGAAAAGAACAGTGAAATGGAATTCCTGCTCGCTTTACAAAGCGTCACTATCGTAGCTTCTCCTAAAGCTGAAAGGACATCTTTTCTTACTACTCACTCACTCATTCAGCTATAATTGATGAATCCAGCTCAGATTCGATATCTGATATTTTGTCTAGAGGTTTTATTTTATTTGTTATTCTAACATTATTCTAACATTTAGAAAAGCAAACGATGGAAAATGCTTGAATGCGTGAAAGTTAGGGGGTCGGTTTCGAGTAAATTCATAAATTTATGGTACAATTATGAATTTTTCTGTGTATTTTTAAACTCAGGAATCAAAATAATAGTAAACTAGATGAAAGCGATTATTTTTTTTGGAAATGTTTTTTGTTATTTCGTATAACTTGATTGTTTAAAATAGATTGTTTAAAAATTTCTCAGTTAAAATTTTAAGAAATTTCTTTAAAAAATGAAACCAAAAAATCTAAGACAAAATCTATGTGCTAATTCCAGAAATAAAAAATATATTTTTTATCTTTTGTAACTTAATATGCCTAATCAAAAAAAAGAAGTTAACAGACAGAGTGTGTTCGGCATTCGGCATTCCGAAATCACTCTATTTGCTTCCCACTCCAATTCATTCGATACTCTCTCATTCCCATTCATTCAATTCTATTCCATTCGAATGCCATTCCATTCCTTAATGTTTTTTCTAGTGAAAAAAGTAACAGTTTCTTTTTTTATTTTATTATTTTTTTTACACAATAATAGTAACCTCTTTGAATACAAATTAGTTTGTTTACGCATATCTTAAATTGTCTAAAAAAAATACATCAGATGAAAAAATACAAATAATTAATTTCTCAAGAATAATAATTTGAAATGAAATTAAATAAGAAAAACAGTTTTCAAGCCATGCTTTTTCACAAAAAAAATTTCTGAAATTAAAATAGAAATTGGTTTAAAATTTAAAGTAATACATCTTGATTTGGTTATTTTTTTAAGTATTGCATTAAGATTATTGGCAGATTTAAAAATGTTTGACATTTTTCAAGTTTTTAGACAATTTTCATGGATAACTCCATCATGATAACTTGTATTTAAGGTACTTTTAATTTTAGTTTTAAATCTCAGTTTTTAAAAAAGGAATTTCTATACCAACTATATTGTACAATTTTCTAACCATTTAAAGAGAGTTAGAAGTTATTCTAACCCTTTTTAGCCCGGGCTCTTAAAAGAGTTTTGCAGGCCGCATTGTGGGTTTTGAGGGGCAGTTCGTCTAGAAGAAGGAAACACAGTTAGTTTCAAAATAATTAAAGAAGGATTAGCGAAAACATACAGATCTTGTGCTCTCCTTGAACGGGCAGAAGTAAATTCAATTGCTCCGGCTTGGTGCAGACGAAAACATACGGACTATCCGATTCCCCGTTGGGATACAAGTCCCTGTATTCCTCCTGAGGCAGGCAGCTGTCCACTTGGACACAGCCCAGCAGGCTGCTTGTAGGATAGTGGCTTGGAAACTTAATATTGGGATCTGAAAATATGCAAAGAGTTGAGAATCGCTTTACAGACTGACTCTGAGACTCTGAGTTGGATGTACCATTGTAGAGCACTCGGTAGAACTCTTCCATTTGGGCTATGTCGTCGGCATGGGGTTCCTTGGCTGTGGAAGCTATCCACAACCTGCCACGGTGTTCACTGTACCAGACGCGACCCTCGTGCCTGTGGAAGATTACTGATTAGAATAAGAAGTACACATCGATATAGCCTACTTTTTAATGCCCGCCACAAGCAAGGAGGCCCAAGGCTGGTGCATCGACAAGCACTGCCGCATATCCTGCATTTCAAGCAGCTCCTTATCCTGCACTCGGTTGTAAATCCTCTCCAGGCCATCGCTGGCTGCGGTTGGTACCGGCCAGCTTTTCGCCTCCTTGCTGGCCTTGAAAACCGGCGGCTTGGCCATGTCCAGATTCGGTGCCAGGGACATGGCCGAGTGTCCTGTGAGGCCGGATGAGCTCCAGTTATTAGCACTGCCGGATGCCTTGGTCACAGCCGCCAGTTCGCTAATAACCTGTTGCTCGTACTCCTTGGAAATGGGCAGTTCTTCGGGCATTTCCCTTCCGGCAAAGTCCACGCGGATTTTACGCTTCATCCGACTACCATGTTTCATATCGTGCATCTCGCTTTTCAGTTTCTCGAACTTCTCACGTTCCACGTCGCTTAGCCAAACCGAATTTTCCTAAAAGAATGGATACTTTGAAAGTATACTTTGGGGAAAGATATAAAGCATTACCTGGAAGTAGTCCAGCTCATCGTCAATGACCGTGGTTCGCTTCTCGCTGTTCCGATCATACTCCAGCAACCGATCCCTTTGGGCCACGGCCTTTTCCAGTGATTCTTTCGAGGATTCCTTGGTGGATTCCTTTGCTTGTTTCTTTCCCTGCTTGCCAGACTGTTTGCCACTAGCACCCCCCTTCTCGCGTGCTGCCTTGGCCAGCTGCTGCTCCTCTTCCGGGGTTCGGACGGGCTCGCCGCAGAATAGGCAAGGACCACTGCCCTCCTGTTCGCAAACGATGCGCCCACATCCCAGGCAATTGTTGATCAGCTTATGCTGGGCAGCCTGGCAGTTGCAATTCCGTCGGCCCTTCAGTAGAATAGTATCCCCCTGGACACGACCATCGCTGGCATAAAGATTCACATATTTTCCGGACTTCCCCTTGGCGCCCTGGGTGTTGGGAGGCGGCGGAGTCTGCTTCGTGGGTGTGCGACTTTTTCCATTGTTCCTAGGTTGTTTCCCACTAAGAAGCATTCGCCGGCAATTAAGCAGAAACATGCGGTGTTCCTCATTGTCCTCGCTGAGAAGGTTCCCAAAATACTGATCGAAGTCGTAGTCATCTTTGATGTTTAAGATTGCTCTGCCAAAAAAAATAATTAAACAGGCGAATTTCAATATTTTTGCAGTACCTACGACATCATTTGATCAGTGACCACACAGTCCAGGCATTTTGAGAGCGTGTCCCGCACCCAGTTTTCCATTTTTCCGAATACAAGTGTAACAGTTGTGAAATTTAAAGGAAAACTTTATTTCGACAGCTGGATGCTAGTGTTGAGAAGTGCTAAAATATATCTGATAAGGCTGCCCGCGATAGTTTCAAGTGCTGGTAAATTTTAAGATGAATTCAAAACATTCCAGGGAATGTTTAAATTAAATATAAAAAAGTAAGGATTTTTAATTAATGAATAATTATTTCATCGAATATAAAAATGTATTAGGAGTTTTCATAGCGCCATACGAAACTAAGACATTTTTTTTTAAATTAATCTCTAAACAAGAACCTCCTAATATTTTTGCAAGAATCTTACTAAAGTTCTTATCTTACTAAATTTTTACAAGAATCTTACTAACGTTTAAATTTTATAGCAAGATTTAGTCCGAATAAATGAAAGTCAAAGCTTTTAGAGATGGATCGCTATCAACTAATGTTTTAAAACTTATCGATAGCTATAGCGCCAAACTTATCGACGGGGCTTCGCTGCCCTTGGCCATCTCTAACACAAATGCAAAGCAAACGCAAAGCAAAGCAAAAAACCAAACTGAACTGAACTGAAAGTGCTGTGATCTTAGAAACAAATCGAGCGTGGCGTGCGTGAAATTCGTTTTGTAAATAATGTTATGAGTGCCCGCCGGGTAAACGGTTTCTGCTGCAGCGGCGGCGTCGGCCAATTGTGCGAATAGAAAGTGCCAGGTGAAATGCCAAAAACAACAACAACAAAATCATAAGTAGAAGAGGAAGCAAACGCAGCAGCCCAAAGACACAGAGAGAGAAAAAAAATCAAAGCGACGCCTCAGATTCCTTTGAGATTCATCCCTTTCGCTCCTCCCGCCCTTCAAGCGTCTTGTCATCAGCTGTAAAAGCTGTAAGAGAGAGAGTCGTCCATAGAGAGAGGCAGTTCTGACGTTTTTGTAATTTGTCCAGTGTTTTTGTTTTTGTGTCGGTACTAGCTAACGGCCAGCTAACGGTATTCCATAATAAATTTTATTGTTGTTGGCCTGTTTTGTTATTGCAAATATTGCGTGTGAGGTTGACGATTTCCTCGAGTCCCCCACACTCTCTTCACTCTCTCTCTCTCTCTCTCTGGCTTTGTGTTACTTGCAGTTCATGCACTGCCGAAAAATCGTGATTTACTGCCGATTTAATGCAATTAATCATAAAAAAGAGTAGAAAAGTGTAGAATTGGAAACGTTAAGCTTGGATTGGTGATAAAATACAAGAAATGTATAATCTATATATATAATTTATAAAGTAAATCATGATTTTCTGTTGCAGTGTATAACCCTGTGTCTGAGTGTCTCCTGCTCTTCCTCCTATTCGCCTTCGTGTCCGCCACGCAGCGACATCGCCTCGAATTACCTTTTTTTTTTTGTCATTTTTTTTGTTTTTGTTTTGTTTTTGCCGTTTTTTTGTTTCTGCATTTCGTTTTCATTTCGTTTCACTGAAGACACAATTCGAGTGCTTACGTATGTGCGTGCCTCTGTGAAAAAAATGACCAAAAATAGCCAACAATAACAATAACAGTGCACTGCCATCTCGAGAGAGAGCGGCAGGCGAGCAGGAGAGCAGGAGAGCAGGAGAGCGGGAGAGAGCAGACGACCGGCAAAAGCTAGACAAAAACAAAAAATTGCCAATAAAACAGCTGTTTAAAACTCCTTTAAATAAATTAAATAAACATTAAAAACAGTACATCTTAAAATATATTTTTTTTTATCCAAAAAAAACAAATATTTCATTTTAATTAATTCCAAATTATTAAATTTATTTCTTCCTTAAACAGTTGGAATTAGAATACAAAAAAGCAATAAAAATAAATAAAATAACAGTCTTCTGCAACGAAAATCGATAACTAAAAAGGAATTCCAAAGAGATCGGTGAAAATCCATACACCGGAAACCGGAAACCGGAACTCACCGCCATGTACCGCATCAGCCCCATCGGCCGGAAATCAAACTTCCACTCGCGCGAGAAATGTCTGATTGGACTCGTGCTGGTAACTCTGTGCTTCCTCTGCTTCGGCGGCATTTTCCTTCTGCCGGACAACTTTGGCGGCGATCGCGTCCTGCGCGTCTACAAGCACTTCCAGAAGGCCGGGCCCGAGATATTCATCCCGGCCCCGCCCCTAGCCGCCCATGCGCCCCACCGCAGCGAGGACCCGCACTTCATCGGCGACCGCCAGCGGCTGGAGCAGAAGATCCGTGCCGAGCTGGGCGACATCCTCGACGAGCCACCGGTCGCCGGCGAAGGTGGCGGCGACAGCGGCGGTAGCAAGGGCCAAGCCCCGGCCCCTGCCCAGGCCCCGGCCCCCGAACACCAGGAGGAGGTGGGCGGCGATCACCAGGCCGCCAACCCCGTCCTGGCGGCACCCGTTCAGGGCGATGGCGGAGCCGGCGCAGCGGCGGGCAGTCAGGCCTCCCACCCGCAAGCCAACAGCGGCCAGCAGTCGGTCCTGCCCCTGGGCGGAGGCGGCAACGAGCAGGCGCCGGACACCCTGGATGCCACGATGGAGGAGCGACGCCAAAAGGTCAAAGAGGTGAGTCTATTTACGAAAAAAAAAATAATTTAATTTATTATTTAACTGTAAGAAGTGATTTTTAAATATAAAAAATAAACTATAAGCTCTTAATTATATATTTTATTAATTATTATCTCTATCCTTAAATAAAATAAAATAATTCTACAATTAAGCATTTAAAATTAATTTTAAGATTTAAAATTAATAAATGATTATCTATAAGAAAGGCTTAAAAATGAAGCTAAATTTTAAATAAAAAATTACTTATTTTGGGAAGTGTTTTGGGAGTTTTTAGAAAAAAAAAAAAATTCTTCGTGTTTTGGATTCTTTTAATTTTTTGAAATCTGGAAAAAATAAATGTTTGGTTATGGACTTTTTTATGGCCTATATTTCAAACTAAATCTAATATTTTTATGGCAAATATTGTAAATATTTTAAATGAAATTCTTGCTAAAAAATAATAAAAAAAAGTTTCAAGAATTAAGTTGAAACTTCCGAATGCGGGGGCAGTTGGGGGCAGCCACCAGTCACCTCTCGGGGGGTTATCGCTCTTCCACTTCCACAAATTCAGCAAAAAATCGCGCTCTAATTTCGGAATTTATTTATTTGTATGTGGGCCTGCGTTGAGATTTTTTAATTTTTATTTTTTTTTGTAAGCCGGCAACGTGGGCAATTATCAGCATTCCGCTACTTGCGATCCGCCTCTTTTTTTCGCTTCCGTAGAGTGAACGCTCTCCATCTACCCCTTCCGCCAGTGCGCCCCTGTTTTTATTTTTATTATTTTTTTTTTTTATTTTTAACACGCCAAGGCCTACGAATTTGTAACAAATTTTTATGGAGGATGTTTATGTCACATTTTTTTAATGAGCTTGGAGCATGTGTAGTCCATTTTCCCAGCCAAGCGAGCATGGGCGCTGACGTGTATTGTACGGCTTTAATTGTTGTTGTATTTTTAGGTTAATTATTTTTAATTTGGCCTCAAAGACTTCAAAGTAAATAGTACATTTTTTGTTTAACTTTTATGTAAAAACTATGCCTAAAAGCTGTCATTTTTTATTATTTATTTAAGTGTTTTTATGTTAAAAATTATAAATTGTTTCTAAAATGATCTCCTAAGTTAGGAAAAAACGATGACGTGTATCGGCAGGCTAAGGTTTTTGTCAGGGGGGTGTAGTATTATATTTTTTTTATTTAAAAATTAATGGAAATTAAATCATTTATGGAAATCTATTCCAATTAATTTATTGTAGGATGGGAAATATTGGGGAAAACACTATTTTTGTAAAAAAAAAAGGTTTCGCCTTTTAATTTTTATTAAGTTTTATATTAAAAACAAAAATATTTTATTTCTATATATTAAACACTTAAAAAATGAGTAAACAATTAATAAATTTTTAAAATTTTATGAAACAGAAGTATTAAAAATTTAAAATTAATCGGAATAGTAATGTTGTTAGGAAAAATGTTAGGAATTCAATTTGAAAACATAGTTTAAAAAAAATGTACCTATTTTTCTTTAAATTTTAAACTTCTTATAACCCAAACCTTTACAAACCTTTAAACCTTTCTTATAATCCCTTTCTATAATTTAAAAAATAGTCCTAACTTTGTCAATTTTAATCCAATCAGAATTCTTGAGAATACTTGAATTATTATTAATTTTTTGAAGTTCAAAATGAAAATATATATTTTTTATATAAAATATGTGACAAAGGCCTGACACTCCACTATTCGAAGTTCTTGGGAGCCTCTTGGCTTTCGGCCAGCAATTAACGCTTTCGTGAATTCCACTGCGAGACTGGCAAGTCTCGTTTGTGGCTTTTATTTTTCGCTGCTCGCCGCTGCCTCGCTTGGTTCCACTGACCCAGAATCTGAATGGGATTCTGTCGGCTGCCATAGCCCATAGCCCCGGGCGGGGAATAGAAAATAAAATCGCTGGACTAATCGCTCGGATCAGCAACAAAAACAAACCCTCACGAATAAAAAACGATCGCGTCGTCATCATTTGCTATTTTTTTTCTTTCTCAAATCCGATAGACACACACCTACAGAATAGTTATTGTTGTTCTAAATTATTGCTTGGAAATAAAACAAAAGGCGAATCAATTGCTTGAAGTTTCTCGGGAAATGCCAGGCCAGGTGACAAGGTAACTCTATCGGGCGACTGGCTGGGAAAGCGTCCCCCTGCCTCAACTTCTCCATTATTCAGTCAATCAAATCATTCAATCAAATCATCGCCGAGACTCATCGAATCATTTCCAGTTTCGCTTTCAAGTCGATCAGCACCAGCAAGCGACAAAAAAATTTCGGGTTCTGGCCTTGCCTCTGGGTGTTCCTCTTAAACGAAATTAATCCGGCTTGTCGCCTCTCCCCCGATTCTTCTCATTCGATTCTCCTTTCAGCCGTTTTCTTCTTGGCTTATGCGGTGGAACCGTTTATGGCCAAGACTTGCTTTAAGGTTAAAGGGTTCCCAGATCGAAGATAGCCACAATGTGCGGATCGGTTTGGGGATTGACTTGTTTTTTTACACTTTTATCTATTATCTGATTTTTATTTTTTTGAGAAGTTTATTTTATATTTTTTTAAGTCTTATTAGCAAATTAGAGCAACTTCTTAAGGAATAAATAGTAAAAATATACTTAGGTTAGGTTAGAGGTCTTATGGGCTAGCAGCTCCCCCACTCTGAGGCTTTGGAGAACCCTTCTGTCCAGTTGGGGTCTGTTTCTGACATCCCTGAGATGCTGTTGAGGAACCTGTCGCCCAGGTTCTGAAGTCTGAGAGACTGCAGAGCTGGGCAAAGCTTCGCCTAGCATGTGCTCCCACTAGCCAATGCCCCGGGATGACTCTCATATCCGTGCCAATGCGGGTTCTGTCCATCCCAAGTAGTTGAGGTGGTCTTTTTGTAGAGATTTTGGGCCAGAGTTGGCGGGCCAACCGGCAGTTTGGAAGGGTTTCCCAGCTATGCTGGTTCTCTTTCTTGTTGGCTGCCCTAAGTTGGAGCTTGTATGAGGATGAGGCTAGTGGTACCTCCACCGGTACCCTCCAGTTCTCCAGTTCCAGTGCCAGTTCATCTGCCATGCAGTTGCCTGTGATGTCCCTGTGACCTGCGACCCAGATGAGGCTTATGTCATACTGGTTTGCCATCTCGTGGAGAGATGATCTGCAGTCTGAGACTGTTTTGGAGTTACTTGCGACCGAGATGATCGAAGTTTAGGTATTTTAGCGCTTCCCTTATGGCAATCACTTCTGAAATATCCTTAAAATGTAATGGAATTTATGTAGATTTCCCAAGAATATGATACCCGGTAGTCTTCTATTCCATTTTCATAAATTTTTTCATTAAACTAACCTCCAACCTAACCTCATTTATGAAACAGATTCCTAAAACAACATTTTGATGCATACTTTTGGGTGCTAAGGAACAAGCCAGTATGCCAAACTCCTATTTTTTTAGTTTGTAGGGTGGAGCATCTCACAAATTTGAATCAAACTGGCTCTGTATTTATATTCTTAGGAGTTTACATGGAAACCCCCATAGTTCTATCTCTAAAAGTATCTGAGAAGCTTTTCTACAGACAGACTATGACTATGCCTATGACAGTCCTGAAAGACAGTCTAAAATCATACATATTATACATTCTATTGTTTCTAAACTTTAATGTAAACATTCCTGAATGCATTTAGATTTCGTTCATCAACTTTTCCAACCAAAAGTTGAAAAAATGTAAAGTTCCGTGACAGTTTAAAAACTAATGGGGTCATTTTCTATGCCATGGTTTAACCAGAAGCCTCAAGTGCTTTAGTTTAATCAATAAAAATGACAATCCCACATCAGAACAGAGTCACTCTGCATTATAATTTCGATTCAATTTAGGGGCTGGTGGGGCAACAAAAGCCAAATGAAAACTACACATCGCTGCCGTGCACGGTTGAAGGCCCAGACAGCGAGCCTGAGCCCAACGAACCATTTAAACACGCATTAAAAACCCATCATCAGTTATCTGGATCTGGCCAATATATAATATATTATTTATATACTATATCTGCGCAAAAATATATATAGAGACATCAATCGGGGTTTATAATTTCAATCATTTTCAGGGCTAGTTGGGCATTCAATTTATCGCTGAATGTGCAATGTATTGTCTGTCCCCAAAATGACTGGGCACTTTGTAACGATTTAAGGGGGTAATGCTACTTTAAGGACATAAAAAAAAACAATTTTCTGAAATGAAAGTTTTCTAGAAAAACTTTTATTCGTGACTATATTATATTGTGTTTATTTTAATTAGGTGTTCAACTTAAATTATTTATGATTAACTATGATTAAATAATCTTTATTTTTAATCTTTATTTTATGGAACACATCTTAGACTCTTGCCCAGCAATATCTCAGAATATCTTAAGAACCCAACAGCAGAAAACCCAAAAAAAAAGTAATAATTCCTAAAAAAAAATGCCTAAAAAAATCAATTTATACAACGAAATTTTCAATTTAAATAAATATACTGTTAACTTAGCTAACTATAAACATAACTATATAGTTAAAACACGTAGTCGAAGGTTAGTCATAGTTTTGTAAACTTTTCTAAAAATAAATAAATAATAAAATAAATAAATAAGAAAACAATATTTTCTACAAAAAATACTTAAAAAAAAGCTAAATTAGTTAAAACTTTATATAAATAATATAATAGAAATGGTTAATAGTTAGAATAATTTAAATAAATAATTAAAATACATATTCTCCCTTAAAAAAATTATTTTTCAAAGCGGCCTAAGCCGACTCCCCCCTAAATTGTAATTGCGATCTGGTAGCCAGCCGATACTTAAAAATTTATCAAACGTATGTCTTATGGATAAATGTTTGCCCATAAAAATATAAATATATATATTTTTTATCACTTGGCGGTTTCAATTATTTTGAAACCATATTGAGATAATGTGAGTTGGTGGCTTTTGGGTCTCGAGTGTCCTTGGCAGCGAAAAACAATGATTGCGAAGCAAACCAGACAATTTCCATTCATGCCACCAGTTGCTGCTGCTTGGCTATTTGGCGGAAAAGAACCATTTCGGAGGGGCATCAGAGCAATGTTGACCTATTTGGGCGAGGTCTTCGCTTTGCTAATTTAGTCATCGCGTGGAAAACAGTGGAAAAAAGAGACTACTCAACCAAATAAATAAATAATATTAGAAAAAAATTAGAGAAAAAATTAGAGATATTAGATCAAAGTTTTTAAGGGCAATCAAAGTTATTAAATTCTTGGAATAGTCTTCTTTTTATTTATTTTTTAATTAATTTTTTTGGGATGATAGCTCTGATAACTCTGTTTTGGTTGAAAAATATGCATTAGTGTATTACTTTTTTATCTAAAATAGCTTCCAGTTGGCCGTAAAACATTTCTATTTTGTTTGGAAACTCCCCCCCGATTCTCTATTTTTTTTCTGCCAGGCCTGGCTTTCACCAATTCTTCGTGCTGCGCATACAAAACAGTCCAAAACGAAGCGAAAGAGAAGAGGAATAAAGAATAGATCCAAAATAGAAGCAAATGTGTCAATAAGTAGGCAAACGTCCAACGGGCATTTCGGGGCTTGCCACAGTAGGTGGCATTGTGCTGTGACTCACAATTACAAATGGAACAAATACATAAAAGTATGTATGTTGTCTGTTTATCTACAAAAAGAAGGTAAATAAAACATGTATTCTTGTTGTCTTTTTGATAAAACATTGCAGTTCTATCTGTCAACGGGCATTGGCAGATAAGATGTCAGCCGACATCTACAGGACACTCTTTGGAAACCAATTTATTGCATTTTTTTATCGCCTGTCTACCTGTTGTCTCTTCTTAGTTTTTTCAAATCTTTTCCCAACAAATTCCTCGGTAAATGGGTCACAAATGAAACAAACACTTTCTATAGCTAAACTAAAATAAAAAAAAAAATATTTCCAAACAAGCTGACATGGGAAATAAAATAAAATTACTTGACACTATAAATTTTATAACGAAAATATATAATTAAAATGTGTGACATAATCATAAAATGCATCATTCTAATCTAATCATAAAATGCAATACCTCTACCTTATAGTTTCTTTAAAATAACATAATTTTCCTTAATATATTTAAACTATAATCTTAAAGTAATATAGTTTTATAATCTAAATGTCTTTAGGGACGTTTATTTTTAAAGGAATGTATAATTTACTAAAAAAAACGACCTACTTTTGATGCTTAAAATTTTATAATTTATATAATATAATTTAATTAAAATATTATTATATAAAATATATACTAAAATTATATTTTTAGACTAAAAAAAAAGTCTAAAATTGTCAATATTTGTCTTAATGGCATATCTAAACAATCATAAAAATATTCCAAACTCATAAAGCAATTCATTTTTTTTAATTATAAATAATATTCTATAAAAAACAGCCCTAAACTTAAAATATATTTCCATTTCGATTAACTGACTATTTTAAAATTGAAAAAATAAGTTAAGCGGCTGCTAATTTCTAAAAAGAAAGCAGACCCTTTCCTCATCAATCTTCGCTTTCGACTGAAAACAGAGCATGGTTTCCGCTCGGCTTCGGTGGCATTTTGTTCCATTTCCCACTTTGTTCCGCTGCAGCGCCGAACTTTTCCCAAAAAGCTTCGCGATTTGGAAAGCTTTCCGAAGCTTATGCGACATTTTTTGGCGCCAAAAAGAAATGCTTAGCGTGTTTTTTTTTTAAGGGAAGAGTGGTGGGGCCTAAGATGTAGGGTACCTTTGAAAGGGTGTTTGGGCATTTGTAAAAGTTTTGTATTTTTTATATTTTTGGAAATGTTATTTTGCAGTTTGGAGTATATTTTATTGAGAGAATTTTTTACATAGATTACGAAGATCTATTACATATTTCTTGTGCTGGTTGTGTCTTGTGCCTCTTTATTGTTTTCATAAAAAATGTCTTCATAAAATTTTCACTAAAGACAGTTTAAATACTAAGGGGTTGTTTTTTTTAAATTTATTTCACAAATAGTACATAATCTGAAAAAATCGACAAAAAATGTATATAAAATATATATTTTATTTCTATTAAATTGAAAATAGGTTAAATATGTAGGTTAAAAAATATTTTTTATGTAAATTATTTTTACGGAAGCATAGATAATTACATATCTATATTTTTGTTTTAAATATTTTACCAAACCAATCTATAATGATCTTGCATTTCTTTTTAAAGAGTTTTTAAATTTTAAATAAACTCTTAAAAAAATTAGAGTAAAATGTTAGTAAGGAATGGCTTTGGATTGTATCATAAGTGAAGGGTATGCAAAGTTCGGCGTTGAGATAGATCGTAGGAATCCCCACTGTTTCTCCTTCGACAGCTCTCGACTTGCAGTCGGTTTGGATTTCGATTTCGGTTCGGTGCGGTTCGGCTCTGTTTCGTTTCGGGACTCGAGTCGCCCCGAACTGGAGCCGAGTCCCTTCGGCTGGGCCGGGATTGGAGGAGTATTTCAGGGGCGTGCGCCAAAGGGGGGTGCTCGCCTATAGAGGTGCCTACGCCAAACTGTCTGGCTGCGCTGCTGATTCTGAGTTTCTGCTGCTACTGCCACTGCTGCTGCTACTGCTACTGCTGCTGCTGCTGCTGCGGCGGCGTCTGCTTCCCAGCTTGGGCTTCTTCTGTTGCCGTTTGGCTCTGGCGCGTTTAATGTCTCGCCTGCGCTGGAAGCGTCAACTCCTTTTCGTTGTTTGGGCCGCGCCACACGTCGTATACGCAACGCCACGGCACGCATCCGCAACGAAATTCGTAACATCACGTATACGCCACGTATTTTCGGCTCGGTTTATTTACGCTGCCGCTTACGCATCCTGCGGAACGCGCGTGTTTTTTTTTTGTCTGTTTTGTTGTTTGGTGTTTGTGTTCAAGGCTGCACCTGCTGCAGGTGACTGCAACGGCAACTGAAACTGAAACTGCAGCTGCGGCACTTGCCACTGCAACTGAAACTGCAGCTTCCGCAGATACGTTGACAGGCTTGGCTGCCTAATTTTGTAATTACTTCGCAGAAATTCGAAATAATTAGCGGCAAGAAATAAATTGCAAAAGACTTTTTCTAAAAATATAATTAAAATATTAATTTGATAAAAATAAAATATTTAAATATCAATCCTAATACTAAGAAAACTTAATCAAAGAAGTATGAAAAATCAAAGATTTTTAGTTAAATCTTTTATATTTATTCAATAAAATATAAACAGAATATATAATATTCTTGGTCTTAAAAAAATATAAATATATAAATAAAAATAAAGTTAGTGGAGAAATAATTAAATATTAATTAAATGACATAAACAAAAACTTTATAGTTATACCCCTTATAAATAGGGGAATAATGTGTAAAAAAAATTTTAATTACTGGAGTTTTATAAATTTTTTAAAATTAAATTAAATGTTTAATATTTCTAAAAATTTGTTTTGTCTAAAATAAAAAATATTTGACATAAATTTGATCTAGAATCGTTAAGGGTACTAGTTGTCTTAAATAATAAATCTTAAAAAATTATCCCTTAAAAAAATGTTGAATTTAAGAAAAAAGACAAGAGTTTAAACTTGGTTATTGCTTAGCTTAATATGAAAATGATACTAGTATAATTATTTTTTCAAAATAATAGTTCAAAACTGACAAAAATGAAGTAAAAAGAAGTATTTTTATTAATTGCTGTCGCTGCACTTTCTCCACTAACAAATTAAACAAAAATAAAAACAAATAAGAGGAAAAAGAAACAGTTGCTGTTGTTTTTGTGGTCAAAAGAGAAAGAAGGCCAACTTATTGTTTGCTTGGCCATTAATTGTGGCCACGTTGGCGAACCGGAAACGGAAGTGCAATGTGTTCATGACACTGTCTTTTTTTTTTTTTAGCTACTTTTTTAGTTTGTAAAAAATATGTGACAAAAAAGAGCAAGATAGACAAATGTTAAAAGATTTTGAAAAGTTTTTAATGGACTTGACTAAAAGATTTAATTGAAACTTCATTAAGATTAGGGTGTTTTTAGGAGAAACATTTGTTTCTTAAAAAGCTAATAAGTTTTAAGATGTTGCTAGATTTTTTTAAAATTATTTCTTAAAATTTTTGACTTTTAAGTCAGCAGAAACTGCTACATTTCTATATTACTCCCAAATATCCACCAATAAAATATAGTCCCCTGACTTAAAATGAAAGAATATAATATATTTTGAAAATTTATAAATTTCTACGAAAAGCTATGCATGAATTATGCCGAAAATTGTTCAGATTTTAATCAAGAGAAATTCCATTAAAAATTATGTGACACGGGGAGTAAGTGGGAAATAACTTTGAATATGGCGTGCGAATCTCTTGAGTAATAATGCAAAAAAAATGTATATGTAGGGGAGCTGGGAGCTGGGGACGCTCAGCATGGTGTCGGGAAAAATGCGAGAAATATATATATATAAGTAAGAGCTAAAACTAAATCCAAAATACGCGCAGCAGGCGAAAAGAAAAATTCTTTACACGCGCGAATTTTTGCAGCGGCAGTAAATAAAAAAAAAATGCATAAAAAAGGCTTGGAGGAAGCGAGAAGGGGAGCTGAGCAAGGGAGATGGTGCTATGAAATGTACAAAAATAAAAACACGTTGAAAATTTCGCATAAAAATCTCGGTCCTAGACAAACTCTGCATGGGTCTTGTGTTTTTATGGATGTTTGTGTGTTTTTTTTTAGGTTTGTGTATGTGTGTGGCCACAAGGGGTTACATTTGACTACACAGATTCCCACACTCATACATCCCAACACACATTGGAAAGTAACGCATAATGCGTCATTTTTCACTTCAGCAACATAATAACCAGGCAGTGAAGGAAGACAGCGCTAGAAAATGCGGGAAAATCAAAGGAACGCTCTGGGAAAATGGGTGAAAATTAGTGAGAATGAAGGAAGTCGTTTCTATGGGGAGAACCCTTTCATTTTTGGCCAAGAGATCTGGACTGAAACCCCAAAGAAGTCTGCCTTTCAATGGGAATTTTAATTAAAGTTAAATGCTTGCCTTTCTGTCAAGAATGTGACAATGGAATTGAAGGCCCAAGAATGTTGGCATAAATGTTTGCCTTTAATTATTTTTCATTTACAAAATGAAAGTTTAAAATGAAGACAATCACAACAAGTAACATAATTTCTATTCTTCCTTAATTGACAAAAAATAAATAAAAATAGAATGCAGTGTAGAAAACCCCCACATTTCTTGTTCAAAGAATAGAGAGTACCGGGTATCATTTAGCCGCAAAAAGCATCCTCTTTAAATCCCTTCACCTATCATAAAATTGACGAACCGAAACACACATAAATATTGATAAAGAATAATGTAAAAGGAAGCTCGGAATGCGATTCCGATGAAGAAATTTTCCAGCAGATGGCTTTCACTGCACTTCATGTGGAAAGAATAAAGATAATTTGTTTTCCAAGCCTTCTTATTTTTATTTTATTTTGGTCCAAAGTGCATCTTTAAGCCTCTTTCTCCGCTCGGCTCTGGGAACGCATTTGAGGCTAGACAAAAGCGTATCATGTTCTCAGCCAACCCACCAATCTCTGGCCACCCCCGAAACCCTTATTTTTTTATATAAAATTTTTCTTTTTTCAAGCAGCTTCCTCCTTGCCACACTCTCTGGCCCCTTTGGGGGCAGAGTCATGTGTTTGTTTACAGGCAACTCGAGTGCACTTAAGCGGTGATACGGGAGCGGAGAGAGGAGCGATGGAGAAATGGAGAAAAGTAGAGAAAAGCTAAGGCCCAGGCTAGACCAGGACAATCTACTTGATGCTGACATGCAGCTATGTGCACTGAGAAAAAAATGGGCTAAATAGGAGATTTTATAGGAATTATTTAAGGGAATTATATTGCATATTAATTAATTAATTTTTTTTTATTTTCAAGCAGTTGTTTACTGTTTTAAGTAATACATTAATTAATACATATTTTAAACATTTTGTTTAATCAATAAATACTTAATATAATTTATTAATATTTATACCCGGTACTTGTAGAGTAAAATCATTTTTTTAATTATTTTAAAATAATTTTTATAATAATATATTTTTGTTTATTTTAAAATAGGTTTTTGTGGGTTATTTTGAATAACTTGTTCTAAATATTAAATATAAATAAATAAATATTTTATTTTAAATATTAAATAATTACAAATTTTTTTGTTTTTATGAAAAACTAATAAATGTTCTTTTTGTGTAAAAAAAAGGATAAATCCAGAGAAGGGAACAAAAAAAAAAAAACAGTAGTAAGGGAAGTTCTAGGCAGAGATAACGAGGAATTTTAAGAAATTCCCAGTCAAATGGTGAAGAACTTGTCAAACAACTCGCTTTTCTCCAGCCCTCTCTGTCTGTTCCCCGGGTGTGCTGTCTCTTTCCTTTGGCGATGACTGGCGTTGACCTGCCCCAACGTTTTCCTCATTTTCCCGACATTTGACGAGAACTTGAAGCCAGCCAGCCACCCTCCCAACGGCTTGCTCACTCATACGTTTTGATAGAAACGATAAAAATTTATAAATAAAATACTTAAGTGCCTGCTTTTTGGCTTCAAAAATCAACAAATAAATTTTAAATTTAAAAGCTTTTGGTCTTATTTTTTTCATCTTCATGGAAGAAAGGACGAAAGAAATGTCCTTTATCTGATATTGCAATCTTGAAAAGTAATTGATAAAAAAAAAATGTTGGAATATTTAAATTAAAAATCGTGAAACAGCGTCATAAAAATGCATAAATATTAAATACCATTTTACAGCATCATTAATTTTTACAAAACAAAAAAAGTAAAATCCTCTGAAGCCTTTTCATCCCTTTTGCTTTGGGCTTAAAAAAGTCCTTTTATTTTTTATGGCAGCTTCTCGTTTTTATTTTCTTGTAGGATTCTTGTTTTGTTTTTATTTTGATGGAAGGCTTCACCTTCTCCATTCATTCACTTCCTACTCCTTCTTTTTTCACGTTTTTGTTCTGCTTTCCTTCTATTCTCTCTTTTTTGTCTTGTTGATTAATAATTCATTGGGCTTTCCACGCCTTTTCTTGTGTCCAGCCATAATTCTTGTGGCGCCGCCTGTTGGATAAAAAGGGAGAACAAAAAACACGACAAAAACAAACAATTTATTGGTCATGCAAAGAGGCGGCGGAAGAAAGGGGGGCGTGGCAGCGTGATACCCTTTTTTTTTTAGCTGCTGTTCCTTACCTGTACTTTTGCGGTTGTTTTTGTTTTTATGTCGTCTGTTTCGCTTTTTTTTTATAGTCCAGCACGGCCTTACTAACTTTTTATGGGGATTATACACTGTACAAAATTGTATGCTATATTTTTTATATTTTATTTTAAATAAAAATATTAATTGAAATAATTATTTTTATATTTATTTCAAAGGCATAGATTTTATTATTTTATTTAGATTTTATTAATTTTTTGAAGTGTAACTGCATTGGAAGCAAATTGTAAAAATCATTGCTGACTTTTTGCCGCAAAACTTTTCCTCGTAGTCTCCTAGTCTATTCTAGCCGTCTCTCTCCCTCCTCGCAGGCTCTGTCCTTCTCTAACACTAAGAGCCAAGTCAGATGTTGCATTTTAATTGCAAAATCTAGTTTTATTTCGTTACATTTTTCGGTTTACGGGGGGCAATGGGAGTGGGAAAACTGTCCTTTTTGTCGGCAGTCAACAGAATTGATGCCTCTTGTGCCCTGTCTCGCTCTGGTCAGCTCAATCTGTCTCTTTTATACCCGCTATGGACGTCTCTTTCTATTGGTTTTATTGTCCTCTTTTTTTCGTGTAGTTCTTGTAGAAGACTGCCAAAGTCAGATGCGGCCAACACAGACAATCCATTTTGTCAGCCAACAATTGAAGCAAATGCGGTTTTTCTTTTTCCTACCAGTAGATTGTGGACGTTTTGTTTCAAAAAGGACACAGCACAGGAAACAAATCCCTCCCAATATCCCCCAAATGCTTAATATTTCACTCAATACCCATCAGACTTGTCAAAGTTTCAAAATGTTATTCGGTATGTGAGAGTAACCAGATTGAAATTAAATCTTTTTCGGGTAAAGCGGGGCTTACCAATTTTTCTTTTTGTGTAAAAAAAAAAAAGAAGGGGAATGGACAACCGAAATGCAATTAAGCGAGAAGGCTGCAAAAGTTGCCATTCCAAAAGCTGGCAATGAAAGTAATACAGCAGATTCCATTTCATCGTCCACTTTAAAAGGGTTGCCAAAAGTAATAAGTCAGAATAATAAAAGTGCCACTCTAACAGGCAGCCTACAGGTCTACTAACTGGTTGACATCCGAGACTAAAAATAGTAACTATATTTAGGGATTATCGATAAATGTGACTATCGATAAATGTGACTATTTTTACATTTTTATAAATAAAGTTTTCATAAAAAAACTAATCAAATGCTAATAAAAGCTGTGGTAGCTGTTTTAAAATTTTTAAATCGAGATTTTAAAAAGAAAATCGATAAATATCGATAAATACTATTTTAATATTCTGCTTCTATTTGACTTAATTTGTATTTATTTTTGTACTTATTATACAACACTAATAGTATTACTATTTATATAATTATAGAAGCATTTTTTTTTCTAAAGAGAGACTAAAAATAGTAAAAAATAGTAACTATATTTAGGGATTATCGATAAATGTGACTATCAAAGAAATGTTATTTTTACATTTTTAAAAATAAAGTTTTCACACAAAAACTAATCAAATGCTAAGTAGAGCTGTGGTACCTGTTTTTAATCGAGATTTTAAAAAGAAAATCGATAAATATCGATAAATACTATTTTAATATTCTGCTTTCTATTTGACTTAATTTGTATTTATTTTTTACTTATTATACACCACTAATAGTATTACTATTTATATAATTATAGAAGCATTTTTTTTTTCTAAAGAGAGACTAAAAATAGTAACTATATTTAGGGATTATCGATAAATTTGACTATCAAAGAAATGTTATTTTCACATTTTTATAAATAAAGTTTCCATAAAAAACTAATCAAATACTAAGTAAAGCTGTGGTACCTGTTTTTAATCGAGATTTTAAAAATAATTTCGATAAATATCGATTAATTCAATTATATTATTCTTCTTCCTATTTGACTTAATAATATATTTATTTTTTAATTATTATACACCACTAATAGTATTACTATTTATATAATTATAGAAGCATTTTGTCTTTTTGCAAAGTAACTATCGATAAGATTCGATAAATACAATTTGTAATCGAGCAAGAATGCGTTGAAATTTTTGATTTGGAATAGAAATGACAAAACTCAAAAACTTTTATGGGAAATGCATTTGTTTCGTGCAACATGCAGTTCTTTGAGCCTTTCATGGCTGATCAATTCTCAACATCGAATGGAGGCAGCCCTACGTTTATGCATTTGAATGCATAGAAAAATAGGAAAAAAATAGGAGACTGAGAGGCGCAGCAAAGTATGCTAAATTATTTATTCGCCAGCACAGACCAGACACACACACACACACACACATACATGCATAAATGTGGAAAGTCATGACGCAGCAGCACCTGAATAAAATGTGGGGTGTGTGTGTGTGTTGAAGGCTTCTCTTTATGGGCACTAAACATGTCCTGGCAAGCTGCCATCTCCCTTTTTACTGTATCTTGTATCTTGCTCTCGAAGGACTACCAACTACCAACTACAGAGCTGCATCTGGTGATCCTGCGACTGTCTCCGTTCGATTTCTGGAATTTGATTTTGGAATTTCGTCGCCAACAGTTGGCATTGACTAATTAAATTTTCCCATCGACCTGTGGTTTTCAAATTTCAAGAAATAATTATTCACAGTTATTCACATATCCTTATAAATATCCTCATAATATGACAAATCAGCCATCAATTTAGGTTCAATATTCATTTTTCTTGGCCAAAAAAATAAAAAAAACCAAAAGAAAGGAATATTTTGTGGAACACTTTTAGCCATGTCCTGTATCTTTATTCTTGTGTTGTCAAATGCACAAAACACGACACAAAGGACACTCGCTCGTATTCGCACAGGATACACGGGGCCTTAGATTCTTTCTGCTCTTGTTATTGTTATCCTTGTGGTGCAGTTTTAATAATTCAAAGTGCCTGCAATAGACGGGCTGCTTACTGCTCATTGCCTGTCCTTGTCCTTTTGTTTGGCTTTTAAAACCGCACACACCACACACAGCACACTGTGTAGACTGTACGGTGAACATGCACACGCACACACACACACATTAGCACACACGGATACGCAGAAAAGCGGGGAAAATGGGGAGAAAATAGGACTTGTGTGCGGCCCAGCAGGGCACATTACGTATACGCCCCGAATGCACTGCAGGGAAATAAAAACAACAGCAGCTGCTGGACTTCGAGACTTCAGGACTTCGGGACACTAGGACTGCTGGACTAAAAGGTAGCCCTGATGACAGAGTCCTTTCGTTTGTCCTGTCGGCGTCACGTGCCATACACATCAGAGCGTTGAAAGTCGATTGCTCAAAGCAAATAAATTTCCTATTAATATTATCGTCCTTAAACAACAAGCCGCGTTCTTGGCTAAAATATGCTTCTTTGAATATCAATAGCCTTGGCAGTGCCATTTATAATGAAATTATTCCATAATTGACTGGCTGATTCCCTCATTTTAGCTGTCGGATAATACACAGCGAGGCTATTTCTCACTCTTATTGCACAAAAAAAGGGAAAACATTTATTAATCTTGTCGACAGACAAACGCCATTAAACAAATGGCCAAAAGCGGCACAAAGCCCCCTTTCTATCCCGCGGAAGCTCACTGAACAGAGAAAATAATTAAAATAAATAGAAAAATGTGCAACAAAGGCTTCTCTACTAGTTGGCTCTAGTACAGAAAAAATCACACAATTAATCACCTTGCAGTTAAATAATTTGGCCAACATCTTCAGGAGAACCCTTCAATCTCGGGCGCGCATAATTATCGCTGCCGAAAAACGGGGGCGCTGCCAAGGAAACCTGCACTGGGGGCGGGCCAAGGGGCGGAGCTGGGCAAATAGTTCCACTAATTAGAGACAGGTTGCAAGGGCACGCGGATGAAGGATGCGGATGATGTCGCAGTTTGTTTGTTGATTTAGCCGGAAGGCTCGGTGCGGGAAAACCCGACTGAGAAACTCGGCGCAGGGCCACTCAGTGTGTATCCCAAAGAAACGAAAACATCGCTTTGTAAATCCAAGAACTTTCTTGAAAGAAAAACATATCATAATATTATAAGTAAGATAGTTAATGTAAGTCTACTATTTTGCTGAAACAAATTTTCAACAATTTTAAGCGATTTGAGAAAAAACGTTATTCATCGAAAGTAATCGATAGTTTTTTGATAATTTATAGAATTTTAAATATTTCTTTGCTTTTAATAATTGATCTTATTATATTTACTTCAGCCAGGAAATTTTTAAATATTTTTATTCATAATTTTTATTTTTAAATTGATTTCAAAAAGAATATAAACAATTTTAAATATTTATTTCTTTTTTTGTTTTTGCTTTTGAAAGTTTTTAATGGACGGTTCGTGTTGTTTTTTCGATTATTGAACTATTATTTATCGATTATCGATTATTGAACTATTATTTATCGATTATCGATAGACTTGGTTTATCGATAAATATTGAGATATTAATTTTTAAACGATATTTACGATATTTTATAAAATGATTATAAGAAGGTATGAAGGGAAGTAAAAATCAATGCAAGTTTTAGAAAAAAATTGTTTTAGAAGATTTATGAACTATGTCTTATGTGATTAACCCCCTAATGTAAAGCAATTAATAAGCTAGATACTTCCGATTAACTAATGAGGAGAATTTTCGGTTAGTTGGCTAGTTAGTGGGGCGTCTCTCCGTTTCAAAGGCTGCATACTGAATGGGAATTTGTGTTTCTTTTCGTGTTTCGACGCCGGGAAGTTAACTCGATTTGTGCGGAATTTGACAGGCCAGAATGGGAGGGAAAAGAAGGCCTCCGCAACTTCGACTTGGCCCAAGGACACCGCTGCTCTGAAAAAGAGCCTTGGGATTGGATTTGGGATTTGAATTTTTCCCTCTTCTGGGGCTGGGGAAGTGCAGCCAAAGGAAAACATCTGCCCAGCCTTCGGGGCACAAGGAACAAAGCAGAAAGCCCGGCAGAGCAGTAGCACGAAAGGCAGCAGAAAAAATACTAAAAAAAAAAAATAGAAATCCAAAGCCTCGACGTGCTTTGAAACGAAAAACACATTTTTTTCCTATTTTTTTTTCGCTTCTCAGAGCCAAATGCAAATGACAAAATAATGCGTTCAGGCAGGGTACAAATAAAAAATAGGAAAAACGGAAAAATTTGGGGGGGAAATGTTTTGGTGGAAACGGCAAAGCTGCAGCTGTGGCAAGTGACCGTTGCAACAAGCCCAATTTGGTGGCTGCAACCCAAAAACAGGCAAAGGAAAATGAAATGCAGCCATCATCAACCAAGCTGAATATTGATTAAAAAGGGCAAAGCCATAAAATGTTTAGCGCAAACGGAGTGCAAGGAGGGAATGTTTAGTAATTTCCTCAAAAACTAGGAAAAAATTAAGTGAATATTAAGTGAAAAGGATGGGGAATAGGCACTGAAAAGAGAGTTTTCTTTTGACGATTGATGTTTGGGTTCAGATTGACTCAGATTGGGCTATAAAAAGGGGCATGGTAAAGGGGCATAAATCATTCTTTTTATGAAATGAACAATTGATTTAACATTATTTTTACCATTTTATTTATTTAAAATCAACATTTTTATGGAATAAATATATACATAAAAGGAGAAAATACAAAACAACTTTTGTTTTAAACACGTTCATTTTTTTAAAGCATGTTTTTTATTCTTCTAATTTAAATTTCATAAAAGATATATATTTTTTTGAATGTATTTTTCCATATTTTTCAATATTTGTCCATGTTTTTCAATATTTTTTCATATTTTTCAATATTTTTTCATATTTTTCAATATTTTTCCATACTTTTCAATTTTTTTCCATATTTTTCCATGTTTCTCAATATTTTTCAATATTTTTTCATATTTTTCCATGTACATATATTATAAAAAGAAAGTATATAAGTTTTTCATAACAGAAACTTAAAATTAGTTTATAAAAATATAAAATAATTTTTTTTTTAATGAAGTTTGTCTAATATTTTGTGTTTATGAAATAAAAATAAGGGATATTAAATAGCAAATATAGTAAAATTCATAAAGTAGACTTCTTCCACCAGATGGACTGCAAATATTTTGAGATTCTTATACTTCTAAGAAGCAAAAAAAATTTGAAAAGGCAGTAGTTCTATTAATATATTTCTTTTAAACAAGAAATTAGCAATTAATATTAAATTAGTAATAAATTAGCTTATGGAAAACAGAAATGGGATAAATATGAAATCGAAATCCTTGGTATTTTTTAAAGTGAACCCTTCTATTATTAATTTCTTGGCACTCGACGGGTGTTTCTGGTCAACCCCTTGGCCATTACGCATACGCACCGTTGCACGCCTCATCCAATTTAAGGCGACTGTGGCGCAAGGGGAAGGGGCGGGGTTAACCGGGGAATAGGGTGAATAATAAAAGGAAGAGAAAGGCAAAAGGAGAGAGGGAAAGGGGAAAGGTAGGGGAGAAAAGGTAAGGGAGCTGGGAATAAATTGCAATTTACTTGCGTAAATTTAATAAAGTTTGCCATCGCCTCGCCGCCATCTTGCTGCCGTCTCGATTATCAAATGTACAACACTTCCCGTCTCGCTCAGTGCCGCTCCGGCCATCTCCCTCGCTCTCTGCCACGACTCGACTGCAACTTGTTGTAATGCAATCTGTTTGCCGTTTGCCTTGAGCCGCAATTTTATGAAAAGCTGTTGAAAATAATTAAGATGAAACGCCAAAGATTGCGGCACATCTTACAGTACGTATATCTTCACTTGCAGCTGCAGGTTCTTTAGCTTCCACGTCGTTGGGGAGGCGACTCCCGGCCTCTTTTTACTTTGTCCATTCTTACACTTGATGGATGCTGTTATTTTGCAATTTACCCTGCCAGAAAGTCTTCCATGTCAGAGTGAAGTTCGCTTCTCGGGACGCTCCGTGGATTAGCTTCTGGGAGCCTGGGAGCCGACCCCATGGTCGAGTCCTTTGAGACTCTGGTTAGAGTTTTTGCAATTGACCTCATTCGGAATTTGAAATCGAATGTAATCCCAAGTTAATTCCGATGTCAAATCCACTTCGGCTCTCTCCTAATCACATGCCCTGCAATTTGTCACAAATTACGACTAATTGAAATGCCTTAACATGTTTAATTGAAAATGTAATCCGTTAAGGCCCAAAAAGCGCCAATATATGTACCTCCGCAGCCACAGCCCTTCAATTAAATCCATCAGACCCGAAAATGGGCTGAGAGCCCTTTCTGGCTTTTTTGTTTTGGAATTAATTAAGCGACAAAGACGCAGCTTCATTAATTGAAATAAATAGCGACGAAAAAATAGAGACTGCTTAAGGGTTAGGCCAAAATGGAAATAAAAGTCTTGGCAACAGGCGTTAATATGCAATTAAATGAAATTTCTTTCGTCCATCAAACACACGCAAGACTCTGTCAGTGTGCGTGGCTCTATGTCGCTGTGTGTGTGTGTGGGCGTGCGTGTCGGCTCAATTAAATCCGCAAAGTGTCCCCTTGCCGGCCCCCAAAAACCATCCGCAATTTTCGCCCCCAAACACCAAAGACGCGTGTGCAGATCCCATGAAATGAATGCTTAAATCCTCCTCCGAAAAAAGAAAAAGAAATTCCACACAAAGGCACAAAAGCGAAGAAAACAGAAGTAGAAAAGAATACTCAAAGAACTTGAAATACCCTTTATTAGATAAAGTCAAATGTGTCGATAATTTATCGATGAATGTTTTATAAAATATAAGCTTTTATGTTATTTTGTATTAAAAGTATGAATTAGTAATATTTCTATTTCTTTAAAAAATTAAATAAAATATATCGATATTTTATCGATTTATATATCATAGAATCTTAAACTTAATGTTTTCATTAGCAACTATATAGTTGCTAATATATAATTATAGTTTTTAATTAAAAAAAAATCTAGTAAACAAAACTATTAAATAAATTTAAAAATTTATCGATAATGTCATTCTCTCGATAAATAGCGATTTATTTTGCAAATTGAAAAACTCGACTTCTTAGAGTATACTGCGAGCACTGTAAGTGTGCTTATTTTTGCCTCCAAAGCTTTTGTTATAATAGGGTATTACATTGGCATTATATAACTCAACTTCTGGACGCATTACCACATATAGAGAGTGAGAGCCCCGGATAGTCAAGGTTGAACAGCTCAGGAAATAGGAATGGATAGTGAATGGGGAAGGAAAAAAGAGAAAGGTGTGGCGAACATTTCATTAACATTATGCGAGGCGAATTATAAGTTAATAAAATCGATGGATTAACGAAGATGCAATAGAAATTAATTAAGAGAGCGTTAAAGACGTGGATGAATCCCCTTTCCTAAGCTTAGGATACACTCTCTCGCCTGTACTCTTTAAACTTGAAAGATATTTTTGGCAGAAATCTGGCTAATAAAATACTTAAAAATAAATTCGCGACACACCTCCAAAACAGCAACAGCAACTGTAAGATCAAATAAAAAATTTAACGAGCTGCATTTTTGTTACGATTTTTTGTGTGTTTGTTTTCCAGTGTGTTTTGTGTGTTTTGTGTGTTTTGTGTGTATTTTTGCCAGATAAAATACAAAGAAAAAGGAAAAAACAAACGGCAGGTAACCAGTGCAAAAATAAACAAAAACGGGGCCGGCAGGCGTTTGGGCAATAAAATAAATCACAAATCCAATTGCAATGGTTCGGCAAGTAAAAAAAAATAGCCAAATATTACAAACACTGTACAAATAAATTTTAAAAAACAAATCAAATAAAATTCAATATCAACGAAAAATATTGGAAACTTCAACAGTTTTTAAAGTCAAAAACTTTATTAATAAAACAATACAAAAAGTTCAACAACAAAAACTCAACCACAGTATTCCAACACAAAAAAAAACTGAAATAGGTTTTTATTTTTAAGAAAATTAATATTCATAAATAATAAAAAATTAATTAAGAAAAAAAAAGAATATCAATAACAACAAAATTAATAAATAAGAAAAGACTTCAACACAAAAAGGCAACAAAACCCTAAAAAGGAGTGGGGAATAAAATTCACAAAAAAAACATAAATAAAAAAATATTTAAGTATATCTAAAAAATAAAAGAAAAAAAAATTCCACAACAAAAACTTTAAAAAAAAATTCAACAATAAAAAGTCAACAACATCCATCGAAAAAAAATCTGAAAACTATTATTCACGAAAAACAAATGAAAACTTTGCCGTAAAAAAAAAAAACAAAAATTAACAAATAAATAAATATAAAAGTAAATCCAAATAAATAAAAAAAAAAAGAAACAAAAACAATTCATCATGCAAATCCGCTTGTCCCAGCTGCGCAGCTGCAGCGGCGTCAGCTGAGGCAGCGGTGTTCTCTCTCAAGGTGAACGACATAAGCAGCGTGGGAGCGAGAGAGAGAGCGAGCGCGCCAGTAAGCAAGCAGTGAGTGAGCGAAGGGAAGCAGCAGACTGCACCAGCGAAGCGACTTGAATGCGACTTTAACGGCACTGCATTCGCGTTTCAGCTGCACAGGCGAGCAGAGCGAAACGCGCAAAAAAACGCGCTACGATCGCGGGCGTCTAATAGTACGAAAGAAAACCCATTCGCTGAACTTTAAACGAGTTAGAGCCACTGCATTATTTTTTGTGAATTTTGTTTTTGAATTAATTGTTGCAAGAGCCAGGCCAGAAGCGATTTAAATGCGTTTTTTACCGTAAAGGCCAAGCAAAGGAGGACCATGTGCAGCCGGAAATGCTTCCGCATGCCCACCCTTGTCATCTGCGGCGTCGTGCTGACCATCATACTGGTCTGCATCACGGGCATCACATTAACGAATAGCATCAACATTTCCAATATCGTCAAGCTGAGGGAAAAAGTCGCTAGCGACTCGGCGGCGGCCAATGGCGGCCACCAGGCGGCTCAGACGCGCGCCGCCCTCGTCGAGCAGCAGTACTCGACGCTGCAGCAGCACCACTTGTCCCGCAGCGATCTCAACTACATTCAGGCGGCCACCCATCCCAAGAACCTCCAGCGTCAGATGCAGCAGTTGCAAATGCAACAGCAACAACAACAACAGCAGCAGCAACAGCAATCGAACAAAATTGTCATTGAAATCGGCCTAAATAATCGGCCAAGCAATGAGAGCGGTTTAAACAGCGCGAGTGCCGGCGTTTTAAACAGCCCCCGGGTAAGCAGTTCAGCAAGCAGTTCTCCCGGCTACCCAGACCACTACACTGGCGGCCATAATTCTGCGCCACCGATTCTGCAGGCCGCCGAGGCTCTGATGGAGGGGAACGTGGACTCGATATCCTTGCCGGCTGCCTCGCCGCTGATGCAGCAGCAGCCCAGCATGCCCGACGGCAGCAGCGAGGATGAGCACTTCGAGCCGCCAAGCAGTGCTAGTGCCCCGGGAGCTAATAGATCTGCCAGCACTACGACGTTCATGCCCCCGCACCTAATGGGCATTGCCGATCACAATCCCGGCGGCATTCAGTTCGAGAGGCGCGACCACGTCAAGCAGGTACACACTGAGCGAAAATACGAGAGACTCAAATATCTGATTGAATGGTGATAGGAAACTGAGAAAATTGTAGTTTTAATCGATTTTAGGCTCCACAGATTTTTTAAATTGTATATAATTTATTGTAATTATATAAGAATTAAAGTTAAATGAGTTCTCTTACGCTTTGTTTGTTTTTAAGTTCTAAATAATTGGTATTTAAATTAAAACAATATATTTTTCATTTTTGATAATTAATTCAAAATAATGCAAATTAATAATAAAATTGATAATTAATAATAAAATGGAAAATTAATAATAAAATTTGAGACTAATAAAAAAATTTAAAATTAATTTTTGCACAAATTTTGCACATTTTATAAATTTTTTGTTAATTATTTAAGATTAAAGTTCTTAGTTATTAATTTGCAAGTAAAGTTTTACGCTTCGTTTATTTTAAAATTTAAAATAATTGGTATTTCAAAAAAATGAATATAAAAAAATATAAATAAATATATAAAAAAACATAAATAAATATATAAAAAAACAAAATGAAGTAGATTTTTTATTTTTGAAAATTGAAAATGAATAATGAAATAATGCAAATTTTATTTTTCACAAATCATGCAAATTTGATATTTAAGTTACATGAGTTCTTGTACGCTTTGTTTATTCTTAATTTTAAAATAATTGGTATTTTAAGAAGAGAAAAATATATTTTTTAATACAAAATGTATTATATTATTAAAGAAAAAAGCCTTAAGTAGCTCTATAAATATTTTATTTGTATAATATGTGATGTTCTCAATGATGTGAATAATTATTCAAAGGAATTGATAAAAAAAATTGCTAAAAAATATATAATTCAATTACATTCCAAAACTATATTTTTTTGTGAAATAACAAAGGTGTTCTTCAGCTTATTCAATTAACTTTTCAACGAGTTAATATTTATTTTTATTTTTTAACTATTTTCAACTTCAAAGTGCAACAAATATGAGTTATTACGACAAGTCCAATCTAGAATAAAAAATGAACCTTTTAAGTTGTGCAATTTGTGAGCAAACACTTCACTCGTTATTATTTAAGGTTTTATTTTTGGCAGTGTATGAGATATGGGTATCATATGGGTATGACATATATACTTCCCATTTGCCTCTGTCGTGTAATTTTCGCAATTACAAATTGAACAAAACTCGCAGGGGGCGCCTTTTCGTACAACTCCCCAGCAATTGCTATTTAAAAAAATTCAATTTGCAAACTTTATTTTGTTTTTTGCTCACGTTTTCCCCCCCTATTCCCAGCCATTGTTTTCCATTTTCCGTACTACGTTTTCCGGCTTTCTGGTTATTATGGTGGATAGTAGTGGCTGTCTGGCCGGCTAATCATTGGCTGCATTGTCGCGATGGGCGGCAAACACGAATTTTCGCTTTATCACTCGCTCCCTCGCATGAAAATTGCAAAAATGCATTTGTTTTTCGGTTCGAGTTCAAGTTCGATCTCCCTCTGGCCAAAAATAAAATGTGTTGGCCTGATGGCACACATCTCACCATATCCCCAATTAAATTTGTCACGTTTTGTTTGCTCACATATTTTTTTAAATTTATTTTACCTTTGGATCCCCTAGGATAGGGGGGTCTTTAATTCGAGCTTTTGTCTCTAAACTAGTACGAACTAGCTCCAACCGAATCCGGTCCCAGAGACTAGAACCTTGGCGCTTTATGCTAATGGGGGAAACATAAGGAAAAAGTTACAATAAAGCCGTTCGAGTTACAGTTTCTGCCAATTTCAATGCGGATATTACTCATTAATCAATCATTAATCAATGGGAGAAAATAGTAAGAGGTGGTTGATGTTACTTTTTATTTAAAAGCTAAATAAATATAACAAATACAATAAACAAAATATTATTTGAGCTATTTTTTTACAAATAAAATTTTAAAAAATATTATCTAAAATCTTACCATATGATAAAAATATAAAATGTATTTATAATAT
Source organism: Drosophila monieri (assembly GCA_035047585.1). Lineage (NCBI taxonomy): Eukaryota > Metazoa > Arthropoda > Insecta > Diptera > Drosophilidae > Drosophila > Drosophila monieri. The sequence continues at coordinate 1,796,113 of JAWNPJ010000061.1, read as the reverse complement.
AAACTTCTTTGTTTAAAACAGAAAAAAAGATAACCTTAATATTTAAAACATATTTAAAACTAATTAAAACATATTTAAAACTATTTTAAACATATTTAAAACTATTTCGCTTTACATAATTTCTTTGGAAATATTTTAAGAAGTTAAGAACTTTCTTTCAAAAGGGCTTACAAGAGGCAGTAGAAGTACCGGGTATATAGTAAAGTATAGTCATATAATCATAGAAAAATATAGTCATATAGTCATAGAAAAAATATACTTTTTGTTTCTCTACAAAAAAGTTTCAAAGAAATATTAAACTTGAAATTAATTTCAAATTGTTCCTTAACTTATACACTTTAAGATATTTTTATTTCTAAAAATATTCTATAGGTAGTAAAGAAGAGATAATACTACCTATAACTAAACTAAAACCTAAAACCTACCTATAATACTAATCTATAATAAATATTGATTTAACAAATAATATTATTTAAATATTTGATTATTTTATGGCACTTCCATCGAGTATCTTTTCAATAGTTTCTAAAAATAATAAACAAGCAAATTATCAGAAAATGAATAAAAATTAAACTACTGATTAAAAAAAAAAATAGACCGAAACACTTAGCACCTTCAATTAAATACGGGTCAGTGGGCGTAATTGCAACATTCAGCGCTCTCCGTCCGGCAGTCAGTTACGGAAACAATATCATCCGACAATTCTGGGCCTCGGGGCATTACAACAAATAGATTACAGATTACCATAATTAACATAGTTCTAATAGCGCCGGGAAATCAAAATGCAATAAGCCGCACTTGACAAAAATAAACTTCATTTTGTGGCAAAACAATAATACAATTTCCATCCGCCCCGGCACTACTTTGCAGGCCCCTTCCCTCGCTCTTTAGTTGGCAAATCCCGTGTAAATCGCGCATTTTCTCTAATGCGATTAAATCCATACAAGCCAAAGTTCAAAAACGGCAAGAAAAAAGCTAAAAAAGTTAATAGAAAATGGTGAAAAAAGTTGAAATGAATTTTTAATGCAGTGGGAGTTTAGTTTAGTTTGTTTGGACAAAAAAATTACTCTTTACGAATTAAAATGTAATTTTAAAAGCCAAGCACACACAATTTCATTTATTTTAATCCATCAAACAAACTATCTCCACTCTTTTGATGTATTACTCAGTGTCTTAGTAGTCGAATAAATCACTTTTTTAGTTTAAAGCTTTAGAGATAGTCGTAGTCATTCAAAAGCCAACGTAAAGCCAATTAACTTTTCAAACTTATTCCGTGTGAAATTAATTACTTGATTTTCATTGCCTTGTTTTTATGTTTTACTTTATATTTATTTTTTTTTTCTCTGAGATAAATAGAGAAAAGCGAGAGAAGGGTGAGAGAAGACCAAACTATTCAAGTTTGTGAATTTAATATGAGGCTTGTTCATTTATTTAGAAATGCTAATTTTGCTCACTTCCGCTTGCATTCGATTTAAATAGTTAGTGGTTTTTACTCACTTTTTTTTTAGAGCTTAAAATAGAGAATTTCAACGTTGCAGAGATTAAATGAATAACATAGAAAGCAAACATATGAGAAAAAAAATAAAGTAATCACCATAGAATATTTATTTTTAAGGTAAATCGAATTTTAATACGATTTTCTTCCTAAAATTCTCAAGTGGTTCTAGTAGTTTCTAACTCAAGACCAAAGTTGAAAAGTGTGGCCAGGTTTTGGGATTTCTTTGGGATTAGAATAAACACTTTTCTTATTAAAATGATTATTTTATTAACAAAAAATAAAATGATTATCCATTTCTATTAAAAAATTAATTTAAAACAAACAATAATATGGAAATCACCAAAGTATTTATTTTTAAGCTAATTTAAATCGAATTTGAATACGATTTTCTTCCTAAAATTCTCAAACGGTCTAGTATTTTCTAACTCAAGACTAACGTTGAAAAGTGTGGCCAGTTTTTGGGATTTCTCTTAGAATAAACACTCTTCTTATTAAAATGATTATTTTATTAAAACTAATAAAATGATTATCCATTTCTATTGTCATTGCTGGCCATTTTTCTTTATAAACTTTTCCTAAATTGTTATTTTGTGCCTGGCTTGTTATGCGTTTTATTTAATGTCCTCCATTTATCAAACACAATTCTCCCTTTTGGCCGAGAACATGAGGGCCATAACCTTTGCCCGTTTCCCTCTTTGGGGCCGCTTTCTCCTCTCTGCAGCTCTCTTTGCGTTCTGGTGTAAAAGTTTTTCTTAATAATAAATTGCTTAACTTTTTAGGTAAACAAAAGCACAGTTTTTGGCTTTCAACTCGCCGCAGGCTCGTCACGTGCGGGTTGCCCCAAGAGCGCGAAAGAGACGGCCTATGGGCCGTGCGACAGAGAGGGGGCTAGGTGTAGTAGCAAAATGAGACTTGCAAGTTGCCTGTTCTGGAAATTAAAATAATTGCGGGGGCGGAGGCCGGGTAGACTGCGGGGAGTAGAAAGGTTGCAGCTAAAAACGCCTGGCCCTTTGGGCGTTTTGTAATTATCGCCACAAAGTTGAACTAGTTCCGCTAAGTGAACTAGTTCCCCCCAATGATTAGAGCCTTGTATTTGCTTTTCTTAAATTATAATTTATCGTTCAAGTTGCCCAACTTTCGTTTTCGGCCAAATTAATCTTGCGAGGGGGAGAAAAGAAATGGCAGGAAAATGGCCTTCTATTTATTTTATTTATAGACTGCAATTTTTTATTTTTTTTTTTTTTTTTTTTTTTTTTTAATATATATATATAAAGATACATTTTATTAAATTTAATTATTATTTATCATTTTTTTTTTCATTCGACATTCATAATCATAATTCCCTGCTGAATCTAGTCCTATGCAGTCTACTACTATAGAGTCTACTCCTACTCCTATACAGTCTACTCCTACTCCTATACAGTCTACTCCTACTCCTATACAGTCTACTCCTATACAGTCTACTACTATAGATTCTACTCCTACTCCTATACAGTCTACTCCTATACAGTCTACTCCTATACAGTCTACTACTATACAGTCTACTACTATAGATTCTACTCCTACTCCTATACAGTCTACTCCTATACAGTCTACTACTATACAGTCTACTACTATAGAGTCTACTCCTACTCCTATACAGTCTACTCCTATACAGTCTACTACTATAGATTCTACTCCTACTCCTATACAGTCTACTCCTATACAGTCTACTCCTATACAGTCTACTCCTATACAGTCTACTACTATAGAGTCTACTCCTACTCCTATACAGTCTACTCCTATACAGTCTACTACTATAGATTCTACTCCTACTCCTATACAGTCTATTCCTATACAGTCTACTCCTACTCCTATACAGTCTACTCCTATACAGTCTACTACTATAGAGTCTGCTACTATAGAGCCTACTACTATAGAGTCTACTACTATAGAGTCTACTCCTACTCCTATACAGTCTACTACTATAGAGTCTACTACTATAGAGTCTACTACTATAGAGTCTGCTACTATAGAGTCTACTACTATAGAGTCTACTCCTACTCCTATACAGTCTACTCCTATACAGTCTACTACTATAGAGTCTACTACTATAGAGTCTACTACTATAGAGTCTACTACTATAGAGTCTACTCCTACTCCTATACAGTCTACTCCTATACAGTCTACTACTATAGAGTCTACTACTATAGAGTCTACTACTATAGAGTCTACTACTATAGAGTCTACTACTACTCCTATACAGTCTACTCCTATACAGTCTACTACTATAGAGTCTGCTACTATAGAGCCTACTACTATAGAGTCTACTACTATAGAGTCTACTCCTACTCCTATACAGTCTACTACTATAGAGTCTACTACTATAGAGTCTACTACTATAGAGTCTGCTACTATAGAGTCTACTACTATAGAGTCTACTCCTACTCCTATACAGTCTACTCCTATACAGTCTACTACTATAGAGTCTACTACTATAGAGTCTACTACTATAGAGTCTACTACTATAGAGTCTACTACTATAGAGTCTACTCCTACTCCTATACAGTCTACTCCTATACAGTCTACTACTATAGAGTCTACTACTATAGAGTCTACTACTATAGAGTCTACTACTATAGAGTCTACTACTATAGAGTCTACTACTATAGAGTCTACTACTATAGAGTCTACTACTATAGAGTCTACTCCTACTCCTATACAGTCTACTCCTATACAGTCTACTACTATAGAGTCTACTACTATAGAGTCTACTACTATAGAGTCTACTACTATAGAGTCTACTCCTACTCCTATACAGTCTACTCCTATACAGTCTACTACTATAGAGTCTACTACTATAGAGTCTACTACTATAGAGTCTACTACTATAGAGTCTACTCCTACTCCTATACAGTCTACTCCTATACAGTCTACTACTATAGAGTCTACTACTATAGAGTCTACTACTATAGAGTCTACTACTATAGAGTCTACTCCTACTCCTATACAGTCTACTCCTATACAGTCTACTACTATAGAGTCTACTACTATAGAGTCTACTACTATAGAGTCTACTACTATAGAGTCTACTACTACTCCTATACAGTCTACTCCTATACAGTCTACTACTATAGAGTCTGCTACTATAGAGCCTACTACTATAGAGTCTACTACTATAGAGTCTACTCCTACTCCTATACAGTCTACTACTATAGAGTCTACTACTATAGAGTCTACTACTATAGAGTCTACTACTATAGAGTCTACTACTATAGAGTCTACTACTATAGAGTCTACTACTATAGAGTCTACTCCTACTCCTATACAGTCTACTCCTATACAGTCTACTACTATAGAGTCTACTACTATAGAGTCTACTACTATAGAGTCTACTACTATAGAGTCTACTCCTACTCCTATACAGTCTACTCCTATACAGTCTACTACTATAGAGTCTACTACTATAGAGTCTACTACTATAGAGTCTACTACTATAGAGTCTACTCCTACTCCTATACAGTCTACTCCTATACAGTCTACTACTATAGAGTCTACTACTATAGAGTCTACTACTATAGAGTCTACTACTATAGAGTCTACTCCTACTCCTATACAGTCTACTCCTATACAGTCTACTACTATAGAGTCTACTACTATAGAGTCTACTACTATAGAGTCTACTACTATAGAGTCTACTACTACTCCTATACAGTCTACTCCTATACAGTCTACTACTATAGAGTCTGCTACTATAGAGCCTACTACTATAGAGTCTACTACTATAGAGTCTACTCCTACTCCTATACAGTCTACTACTATAGAGTCTACTACTATAGAGTCTACTACTATAGAGTCTGCTACTATAGAGTCTACTACTATAGAGTCTACTCCTACTCCTATACAGTCTACTCCTATACAGTCTACTACTATAGAGTCTACTACTATAGAGTCTACTACTATAGAGTCTACTACTATAGAGTCTACTACTATAGAGTCTACTCCTACTCCCATAGAGTCTACTACTATAGAGTCTACTACTATAGAGTCTGCTACTATAGAGCCTACTACTAGTAGGCCCCTACTTCTATAAATTCTTATAGAATTCCACTATAGACTAAATATTTTACATAAAGATAGGAAAAGTCGATAGGCCCGGCTGTGGAATTTTAATTTAAAATTACTTTTTAAAATAAAAACTCTTTCAACCGCTCTTGGTCGGTGGCCAGAAAGATAGAAATCAAATACAGAAAGACAAGGGAATATAAATATATATGTATACATATATATATTGATATTCCTCTATCTTAAGCCAATGATATCTAGGGACTAGTTAAAAATTTCAAATTTTCTTAGTTGGTTCTGGATACTCCTCAGTCTACCAGGTCGTCATCATCAGGATGATTATAAAGGAACAACCTTCTTTGTTGACTTTCCATGAACCATTTCATATCCTCCTACTCGAATACCTTCCTTTGATATTTGAAACCCAAACACATCCTAGGAAATGGTGTTATCCTTGCTCCACAATTCAAACGGAAACTAGTTTTGATTTATTCTGGCATTGTCGCAACAATTATCGTCCATTTCCCTTTTCCATTTTCCCCATCAAGTCCAGCACTTTTCCTCTAAGTAATATGCTCTCGCTTCTGGTTCGTTTTTTATACTTTTTATATATTTTACTTTTTTTTTTTTTTATGCTGATAAACGGTTTTCGCCTCTCCATCCCGCCTCCGAGACCGTCCATTCCGCTGTACATCTGTCATGTCTGGGAGCTGCCGGCCCGGCCCGGCCATAATTTATAACCAACAATTGCAATGCAAAGCAGCCTCTTTATATGGAAAACACGCGCCTGCTGCTCGCACACACATACACCGATAAATTCGCAATCTCGAACGTGCCAATGCACTGCGAAAAATTGGGGAGGCTCAATATTATTATTGAAATATTATTTTTTTGGGGAATAGAGAAATATAGGTGACTCTTTGAGTTCTAATACTATACAAAAAAATTATTTAAAAAAATTTATATATTTTAAAACATTTATTATATATATTATAATATTATATACTATTACTAATAATAATTTATTATAGCTTATTATAATATAAAATATTTAAAAATAATCTCCACTTTCTCTCAGTGTACTCATCTAGTTCTATTTGTTTCGTTTACTTTCAGGTGAGTTGCAAGTGAATGATTTGAAGATAACGCCTTGGTTCGTGGCTCGTTCAGCCTCTGCTTCTTGGCATTGCAATATCATGGCTAAAAGGTTTTTGGCCAAAAAAACGTGTATATTTTCTCCCGCTATCAGCTGGAAAAATATGATGCTAGAAAAGTAAGAAATCACCGTTACAATAAGCTTCAATTTGGCGCTGCGGGAGGCTAAGGTTCAGCGAGTTTTGGACAAAACTGAAGCTGAGATACTCTCTTAATATTATAATATTTTAGGGCTAACTGAGGGATATAATAAATGGGGAAAAGATAGGATTAGCATAGACAAGGATTTGTGTCAAATTGGCAGAAAATAAAACAAACGGACAGACGGACAGGCGAACAGGCTAGGGAGAGACAAAAAGGACAAAAGAAAACCTAAAAGGATCTGCCTGACCAGGTCCTGGGCAAAGTTTTCCTCACTTGGACAAATGCGCAAATGGCAATGCCTGAATGCTTTCAATTATGATGTCCTGTACTGTCCTCTCCTGTCACTGCGAACAGTATCATGTCCTTGGAAAGACTTGTTCCGCCTTTTTTTTTATGTCAGAGCTTCCAAGACCAACAACCAAAATAGTTTCTTAATTCTAGTATTTTTTAAGCCAAAATCTGTAGGACCTGGCATGCATTCAGGGTATTGGATTCGGAATTGAATTTCTGCGGCTGCCGCTGTTCGGGGTCAAAGTTTTTGGGGCTCGGAGCGTAAGTAATCATTGTTCAATACCGGAAACTATTCAATTTCCGCATGACATGAAGCGTGCACAAAACATGGCCATAGAGGGCGGAATGGGGGTGGTGGCTGGCTCCCAGGCCGAATAGAATCAACACCAGGCCCAGGACTGTGGCAACCCGAGATTCTGGCAATGACAGCGGTATCCTGGCGACCGGCTCTCCACTACATTTTTGCGCTTTAAACCAGGTCCACCCAAGACTTTGCTTTAAATTAAATCAAATAATATGAAGGAATAGGGAGTGCATCCATCACACTTATTAGTATTTTCTGGGAATTCATTTTGAAATATTTGGGTAGCTTTTCCAACAAAAATTGACAGCTGAAGTTTATCTGCCTTGAACTTGATTTTCTGTCACAGCTGCTGGTGTGTGGGAGACATCTTAAAGGACCTCGTGTATATTTTTCCTGCTGCATTCAATGGATTTTCCGCCTGCGGGAGTTTTTCCCATCCGCAGTTTTCCTTGCCCACATCATGGAGACGAAGAAGAAGGAGGAAAAGCCCCGAGTTGACTTACTTTGTTGATGTTTGGTTTTCGGTTTTCTCTCCCTCCTCCCTCCTCCAGCCTTTCGCCCCCATTTTCCTGGCTTCCTGTTTCCGCTTTTCATCTCGTCCCTGTGTGCTAAGCTGATTTTGTCTTGCATTGCACTGCTCGAGGACATGTTGGCTCGGAGAGGTCCTCTAACTTGAAGAAGTCAATTCTGTTGTCTGCAATTTCTTGGCCTCTCACCTGGGCTTATTTTCCCTTTCCCTCCTGGCGCTCCTGGCGCCCACCTGGACCGCCTCCTCGTCCTTCTACCTGTTACGCTTCGTTAACTATGCGCTGGTATAAAAAGCTTTTGGCTATCAATCAATTGTCCTTATTCAATTATTTAGCACACTTTGCTATTTATCCTCTTCTGGCAACGGATACACCGAAAAAGAGTGCAAGTCGCAATGTCAGCTGTTTCTTGGGAATGAAATTTAGGTTGGGAATTATAAGGCTTATTGCCTGATATTTAAATTATTTAACTAAAATTCTAATACTATAAAATACTTACATATATCTATTTTTTTAACCAAGAATCTATTAAACTTATTTAATGTTTTTTTATCTGATTTATAAAAATTCTAAAAGAAAAATTGGGAATTATAGCAATAAAATAGAAAACACAATTTTGAAATATTTAAAATAAATATTTTCAATATTAGCATTATTTTTTAACTTTAACTTAAACCATTTCCATTTAATAGAACGTTTAGTAAAAATGAAAAAGAACTTGGGAATTATAAGCATAATTTCTTAGAAAAAAGTAAGCATAAAATAATACAAATTTTTGGGTGAAAAAACTTAATTTCTTTATTAATTCTCACTTTTTAGTCCATAATTCTTTCTCCGGGTGCATTATTTATTTAATTTCTTATCGTTTTTTGGCCAAAACCAAAATGGTTTGAGGTTAGATGCCGAAAACAGACAGATGGGGGCTTGGGCAGTCAATTCCGAGCGATAAACGATTAAACATTCCCCGGGAAATCTCTTAAAACATTTTGCCATAGATCATGGGGATTTGTACATTGCAATTGCTTTAGGGGAAATACATGAGAGGACAAGTCCGACAGGAAGTGGAGGCTCTAAGGGCGAAGGACGAGCCAAGCAACGGGGGCGACCATTTTCGCCATCGTTTGTTTTACGACTTTTTCTAATTGCCGGCCACTGGTACTGCTACTGCTACTGGTACTGGTCCTCTTTCCTTCTTTCGACTTGCCACGCCCACGACTAGGACCAGTACCAGGACCACGCCCCCTTTAACAGCAACCGGAAGGAAGCAGGCAGCCTCGTCCTTTATTTATTGGCTCTCCGAGGCATTTTCTTCACTTCACTCTGCCATCTCGATTGCGAAAAATAAAACGAAAATAAGGATAGGAAATTGCCATCGATAAGAAGAGAGTCCATTGGGAAGTGGCTTGGCTGGTCAGTGGAAAATAAGAGAGAGGAAAATTCTGCAAAGCAAAGGACTAGAATTGCACAAAGTTCTTAAATGGACAAAAAAAAAAAAACTATTTTGAATTGTGCTTAAATCCTATATTTGTCTTGAGGCATTTTATAAAAATAATGTCCAATTGTCCGTAAAATCTATTGTATCTTTTAGGTTAAAATATGCATGGTTGGCTTATTCATTTTAGTTTTAACTTATAGCAATTTTTATGGTAAAAATGTACTTATAAAGAGTGTGATGTCCTTTTGTCCGTCTGTCCGCATAATCACTTTCTTTATTCATTTTTTAATTATGTGTATTGGCTTTCTATTGGAAAAAGTGGACTAATAGAGGAAGTCTATACCCTGCCCTTTTAAAAAATAATAATCACTAGTTGTGTTAATTTTTTTTTCTTTTAATTTTATGCATTTTTAATACTCTCTTAAATAATAATAATTATTATTATATACTGATCCTTTTACTTAAAAATTTATTTAAATAACAAAATACTAAAACAAAAGTTTTCTAAAGACCCTTTAAGGAAAAATCTTTTTTTTTAGAATAAATTTTTAAACTTTCCAAATAATTAAGACCTTTAGCCACACTCCCCCAACAACTCAGCTCAAAAATGCCTATTTACATATATTATACCCTTGCAGAGGGTATTATAATTTTGGTCAAAAGTGTGCAACGCAGTGAAGGAGACATCTCCGACCCTATAAAGTATATATATTCTTGATCAGAATCACCTCCTGAGTCGATATAAGCATGTCCGTCTGTCCGTCTGTCCGTCTGTCCGTCTGTCCGTCTGTCCGTCTGTCCGTCTGTCCGTCTGTCCGTCTGTCTGTCTGTTTCTACGCAAACTAGTCTCTCAGTTTTAAAGCTATCGACTTCAAACTTTGCACACATCCTTCTTTCCTTTGCAGGCAGTATATAAGTCGGAACGGCCGGGATCGGTCAACTATATCCTATAGCTGCCATATAACTGATTGATCGGAAAGGCCATAACTTTGTTGTTTTTAAAGTTAGAAGGATGGGACTTGCTGTGGTCTCCTCTTTTAGCAGACTTATTCGATCTGCCAAATTTCATAAGGATCTGCCGACTATATCCTATAGCTGCCATATAACTGATTGATCCGAAATGCCATAACTTCGTTGTTTTTAAAGTTAGAAGGATGGGACTTGCTGTGGACTCCTCTTTTAGCAGACTTATTCGATCTGCCAAATTTCATAAGGATCGGCCGACTATATCCTATAGCTGCCATATAACTGATTGATCCGAAATGCCATAACTTCGTTGATTTTTAAGTTAGGAGGATGGGACTTGCTGTGGATTCTACTTTCGGCAAACTAATTTGATCTGCCGAGTTTTATAAGGATCGGCCGACTATATAAGATCCGATATATATCTAATAATATAAGCTGCCACATATCTGCAAGGGTATATCAACTTCGGCTCCGCCCGAAGTTAGCTTTCCATTCTTGTTTTTTTTTTTTTTTATTCAGTCAACACCAGAGGCTATAGACTTGAATATTTATATGTTAAATAATAGCCAAGACCTGCACTGAAAAAAGTTTTTAAAATATAAATATATTTTTGTGAAAATTAAGGATAATAAAAATGAAGAAGAAATATTTAAAATTGAAACAAAAACACTTGAAATAGCTCTGTTTTGCAGAACTTTTTTACACAACGCCTTTATTAAATGCCACTTTGGTTTCCCCCGTGTACTCCTTTTGCCGCTGATGTCCTTTTGCAGAAACTTCCCAGGGAAAGTTCTTAAAATCTGCGCGGACCACAGCTGAGTTTGTCCATTGAATCGCCTAGGAGATGCTTCTCAAGTGCTTGAGTGTTTGTGGGCTAAATTTTTGGTTTTTTGGGATTTCAGGATAACCCCACTCCGCCGCCCACCAACGGCAAGGGGCGGGGCAGGACCCCGAAAGTAGGAGTGACAGATAAAGCGTCGTCTGAAGAAAAGTCAGCCAGCCAGCAGCTGTGACTGCCAAGAGAGCAAAATCGTAAAAAAGAAGCATTGCCATAAAAAAAAATACAGGAAACACACGAACCGAAATGAAATGAATCATAAATATGTGATGAGTGGGAGTGAGTCGGATAAGCCCGTGAAATATGTAATCAGCTGGCTTTATAACTTCTTCATAACTTTTTGCTCGACTCGACTCAAGCACTCTATTCAGGATTCATTGGCAGGAGGGGGGGAAATCGACTTTGGATATATACTAAGAGGCTATAGAGAAAAAAATGTATTTTAAAATAAATCATAGTGATTAAATAGATGGGTATTTTAGGTATTATAATACTAGTATTTGTCCTTTAAATATTCTTGAAAATTAAAGTTGAAATTTCATGTTTAAATGTTAAAGAAAAATAATAAACATGAAATACTAAAGAAAGATACTAAAGAATTATTCTGTCCGCTTATGATTATTTTTCTTAATTATTATTAAGAGAAATTATTAAGAGAAAATATAAATTTAAAACTTGAAAATGTCCTGGTCCATAACATTTGAGAGCCTCTTGACCGGAGTGCCTTTGTGGCTCTATATCTCTGGCTATTTCATAAGCCATCTTCTGCGCCAACAGCTGCTTCTCAGTCACTTAATGCATATAAATATATATACACAAATATATATATATATTATATACTCTTTGAAAAACTTGCTGATAATCATCAGGAAGAAAAGGTCAACCCGAGGGAGGGAGACGAGCCGTGACAGTGGTATTTCGGGTAAAAGTGTTTACGTCTGGCTTTGCGGTTGACCAGCTCAGCCCAGCCCCGGCCCTGTTTAATTTTCAGTTTATGTTGCATAATTTCAGGCTCCAAACTTGTAGCACATCCGGAAGGGCATTTAGGAGTTGGTGGCCCAACAAACGAAAAAAAAAAAAATTGGTTGAAAAGGTTGGAATTATTTTTTTGTGCTGACTCAAGGTGGCATCATTTTTTCTTCGGGTGTATTAGCCCCGAAAGTGCTTACCAAACAAGTTGCTGCGTCCGATAAAGATGATGGGGATGATGACACATTGATAATAGAATCGGGGCCAAATATTGGGGCAATTGTGGGGGTGTGTCCAATCAGTACGAGGCAGGGGGACTAGGACTGGGACTGGGCCAAATTTGAGGTTTCACAGCTCAATCACTTGATTGACAAAACAGAACAGTAGGAGTGGCAGTATTAGGGGGAAATTTTCACCACTGACTTGTTGATACTCTTAATAAAAATTTATGAGGTTTATTTGGGGGCAGTGTCTTAGGGGATTTAAATAAATTGTTGTTATTATTAAGTGTTTGTGTGTGGCTTGTTTTTTTTAAGAAAAGAGTATGGCTTTTATGCTACAAGTACTGGGTATAAATATTTTATTCAAATTTGACCTTAAAAAGGGTGTTTTTTGAGGAACGGTATAGAAATTCCTGAATACTAAATTAAAGTGGAGCTACTAACTATTCTTACTACTATTAGAAGATAATACTTATACTAATTCATAAGTTTACCTTCAAGAAAAACTGTACTAATGTGATCTACAAGTACTGGGTATAAATATTTTATTGGAATTGATCTTACAAAGGGTGCTTTTTTGAGAAACAGTCTGGGAAAATTCAGTACCTGGTATGAATACTATTATTAGAAGCTATTACTATTCTTTTTAACATACTTATCGTTAGGGTATAAATATTTAAAAATTAAAACTGATTATCCCCAATAGAAATTGTCAAGAAATTAATAAAAATATAAACCCCCACTCCCTTTATGACTTATTCTTCAAAATCGGACTAGAAAACCTCAATAAAATTCCCTATTCACAATCCTTTCCCCACAAATCGTCCCTGGAAACTAACGAGGCTGGGCAACTGTTCACCTAGCAAGTGTTTGGCTTTGAGGGTATTTTTGCTCCAGTCGGATGGTTTCTGTGGTCAACCCCAGACCATGTTATTAATACACTTTATGCTTGTTGATATTATGGTTATGGGCGAACAATATACACGGCTATATGCCTGTGTGTATATAATGTGAAAGAAAAGATGTGGCTGGGCTAGGGGGCATCGTACATAGCGCCAAACAATGTGTGTCCTATAACAATATTTGCTCTTGTGAAATTGTCGGTCGCCGAAATGCGAACTCAATCAAAATCAAAATCAAAATCGAACTCGAAAAGGTATGGGGGTATTCAGAAATTCAGGGACTATACTATGCGATGTGTAGGCTTTGTTTGTGGCCTCATCAAATATGCCAATCCATGAAAATGACCCGACCGTACCGACCGACCCCCGCCCGAACCGAATTACGTCAATCCTGTGGCATTATCTATCCCCCTCTCTTTCCTGGGCCATTGTTCCTGTCCCTTTTTGGCCAAAACCTGGCAATGGCACTTCTATTCTATGCTCCTCTGTGTATGGTTTGTGTTTTCAGCTTGACAGGTCCATGGGTGATGATCCAACCCTTCAGAGTTCACCATCAAAAGGACCTCTCAATGGACGTCAACCCAATTCAATTCAATTCAATTCAATTAGTTATGCCATAAGGTCCTGGCGCTGAACGCTGCCTTGCAATTACATTGCATACTTATTCATTAATGTTTTGGCAAACTGCTCAAATTTGTTATGCAAATTTGGCTTGGAGTGTAACAGGAAGCTGGACAGGACATCACAAATCAAATTGATAGCCCAGAGATTTGTGGCATTTGCATAAAACACTGAAACCCTTGTCCTTTTAATTCAATTAAAAGAACTATATGTATTTCTCACACATGGTTTCGAACTTTACCCAGGAATTCCTTTAAAACTTGTTTTTACTAAAATGTTCAAGTTGTTTTTTGAGGCTTTTATATAAAAAATAAAAGATACTTCTTTTATAGATACTTCTACTTTAGATTATAAATAAATACTTTATATATATACATATATTAGTATTATTTTTTTAATAGTATTTTTTTTTGGCTTAACTAGCCCTTATGAGAAGCGAGGAGAAAGGCACAGTTTTTTAAACATGTTGGAACTCGTTGTTGGAATACTTGTGGATTCTTGTAAACCATAAATAAATACCTAATATATATATTAGTATTATTTTTTTAATAGTATTTTTATTGGATGAACTAGACCTTATGAGAAGCGAGGAGAAAGGCACAGTTTTTTAAACATGTTGGAACTCGTTGGAATTCTTGTAAATTCTTTCTAAAATCATTTTTTATTAAAATTTCTTTTAGAATTTATTAAATTTTAATTGATTTTAACATAAACTAGTTATTTTTAATTAACACATTTTTTTAATCCTTTTATTTAAAAAAAATCAACTATCTCCATTAAATTTCATTGTTATCTCATAATATTAATACAAAAAGCAAAAGACTGCAAAAAAGTGTATTAACAATTAAATATATGGAGGTGTCGGAATAGTAGCCATGAAAAATCCCCGACAGGAAACGCAACGAACTGAAAACTTTGATAAAATGGCTCACACATATCGCAGCGAGAGTGAGAACATGAAAATGGAATATAAAGTTAAATTTTGGGTAAGAAAATGTGATTTAAAAAAAAAGAGGGATTCCATATTAAATAATTAAAAATATTAGACGAGGAATGACAGAAAAATGTAATAAAGTCAGCAATTTCTAGTGACTTTTTATGACATTATGGCTTATAGCATTATTATTAAATAATAATTTAAATATAAAAAGAAATAT
This sequence comes from Drosophila monieri, assembly GCA_035047585.1. Taxonomy (NCBI): domain Eukaryota; kingdom Metazoa; phylum Arthropoda; class Insecta; order Diptera; family Drosophilidae; genus Drosophila; species Drosophila monieri. The sequence goes on along the minus strand of JAWNPJ010000061.1, from coordinate 1,781,041 downwards.
TATGTAATTGATAAACATATTTAAAGATTGTCAGGAGTCCTCCCCTTTACAACAAAAAAAAGCACTCAATGTCAATGTCTTGAAAAATCTATTTTTATGCGTTTTTTTCGCATTCGCAGACATTCATCAATTTAATGAAATAAAAATGTCAGAGGCAACAGGTTGCCAGTGGCAAGTCAGAGTCCTTGGTGGCAGAGGCCTCCTTCTTATTTTATTTTATTTTATTGGCTTACGGGTCGTATGAGTCATCTGGGGCGACTGGCGGGAGCAAGGATTCTCAGCCTGGCGCCCCTCTTTTAATGCCTTTGGCTGGTCGCATTTAATACGCGTTAACTTCATAAGGTTATTGAATTTAACCCACCCTTCCCCTTCCCGCATCCGCCCCCTAAGACAAGCTCCTGGAAACCCGCATCCCATTTACTCGAAGGCGTCTCATAAATTAACTTTGACTTTGACAGCATAAAAGACATTACGCATACGACCCATCAGCCGAGACATGGTCGGCCGGAGGATGGAGGGACACACACACACACAGAGGAGTACGGTAGGGGGACTGGCAACAGAAGCAGTTAAAATTCTATTTTTATAGAGGGTCCCCGAACAGAGGGCGTGGCAGTTAGATCTTTAGTGAAAAAGGCGTGAAGTGCTTTCGAAAAACAAATTTAAAGATAACTCGAGGAATTTCCTGCTGGTCCTTTTTTTTTTTTTATTTTATTTTATGGGCCTTTTTGTGGATCAAAAGTTGGGCATAAAGGAATTTTTGTCTGCTCTTAAAATCTAATAATCGAGTAATTATAAATCGTATAAGAAATCTTAAAAATTAAAAGACAGAAATAATATATAATTGAGGAATATTTTATTATTTTTTTATTACTAATTATAATACTTAGACTAATAACTGCTAATAATTCGACCATAAAACACAATCCATAAAGGCCAACCAATGCAACTTTGCTTTTAATTTGCTTTCCCACCTTGAGGGATTTCGAAACCAAAGTTGATGCTTAAAATGCATTAATAACCCGGCATCAGCGCCAAACACTTCCATTAAAAAGAGGAACTTAAAGTAGTTTGACCTTTTGCATTTAACCCACACACACACAGACACACAACACCCGCTTTTCCAGCCATTTCACTTTTCCAATTTTGAAGCCCCAAAGTCCTCACATTAAGAGGCTTTAATGCCAGTCCAAAGGACTCGAACATGAATATAGAATAAAACATATTTTTATTTATGACGGCGCATAAAAATGGGCAAAGTATAAAAAAAAAAAAAAAAGACCAGCCAACCAGTATAATAATAAAATAGCAGCGTTGAAGGAGCAGAGGCTGGCGGCAAAAAAAAAAAATAAAAAATAATAATAATAATCATAATAATAATACGTAAAAAGTTTTATGGCTCGACGGGCACACAAATGAAAAATTGGTTTTACACGCCATTCTGCTGCTGCTTCCCCCGATGATCATTAATAATCATGATAATGATAATGATGATAATAGGGATGGGCGTGAAAAGGGGCACAGGACAATAGCGTGGGGGGGGGGGGGGGAAGAGGAGGCGTGGCAAATGAGGATATAGGCAGCTGTTCCAGCTCTGAATCAGCTTCTGCTTCTCGTTTCTGGTTTCTGGTCCTGGTCCTGGGCCGTGAAATTTTCGCAAACAATGTCCATGAATTATGATTATTGGCGGCCATTTTGCGATAATGTCACACACACACACACGGACACTAAGAGAGAGACACTCACACGCATGCAAATGGCAATTCAATCGATGGCGTCCGAAACCCCCTCCATCGCCGCCCCTGACCTGACCCTCTTCTGGCCACAGATTAGCCAATTCAATGACGAGATTTAATGCCCAAATTGGTTAACTGCTTTTCGGGCCTCGGATTCGGGAGTTTCCAGGCTCCCTGTTATGTTCAAGGATAATTCCGGGTACGGCCGTATATCATGGAATCTCATTTTATTAAATTGAAAAAAAAAAAAAAAAAAAAGGATATTTATTGGCCTTTGTTTTTGTGTTTATTGCCGGCAATTATTAGGGTTTTCCCAAAATAGGGGGTAATACATATATTATTTTAGACAAATTATTAAAAAAAATTTAGGAAAAAAAATGGGTGACTGTTGCTTAAGTTTTTAAACAACTTTTTATTTTTTAGCTTCAAATATGTTGATTTTTTATTTTTTGAAGAAATATTTAAATAATATATGGGGGTAACTCTCCAGATAGGTCAACCACAAGCAAAAAGTTCAAGTTGAATGATTTTTCCAGATATTTTTATAGGGAAAAACTTTAAATAATTTTAAAATAATTGAAATTTAACAAATTTAATAATATTTTAATGCAAAGTCCCAAAAGTGCAAACGTTAAGTTTTCAACATTTCAGTGGCACGATTTTTAAATAAAAATTTTTTAAATATTAAATATATAAAGTTTTAAATATATTTCGGAAAGAGAGTTCAAATGCATTGATATTCTCTATTTTTTTTTGAGAATTTCTTCAGATTATCAGTTTTATTGAAAACTGTATTTTCTTCATTTAATTTGTTTAGCCCCAAATTAATTTTTAATTATTATTGAATATCCAATTCATGTTAAATTAATTAAAAAGTAAAAAAACAATATATAAAGTTTGATAAAAGTGGTTAAAATTTATTTAAAAAAAAGAAACTAACAAATATTTTAAAGCAAAACAAAAAGAATTACTACGAATTACTAAATAACATTTTGGAAATTGATTTCAAACAAATTTTCCATCAGGTTTCACTGAAATCAGCGTTTGAAATTTTATTTTTTTTTAAAAAGTTACTTCTGTCTGTGACTGTGCGACAGCCCTAGTTTTGTTTGAATATTTTAAATCAAATAGTCATCCATAATGTATATTTGCACCAATTAAGTACTATAATTAATCTTATAGTCCAGAGCTATAAGATTCACTTTTTAAAAAATAAAAAAAAATAAAAAATCAGTCTAAGTACATGTCTTTTTTCAGTTGAAATGAGAATTAGCCATATTATGATTTTGGAAAGTATCGGGTATCATATAATGATAACTTTTATTTTCAAAAGTATTTCAACTTTAAAGCTTAAAATATTACTTATAATATTACTTAATAATATTAAAATATTACGTAACACAATTTATGCCGTAATAACAAATTTTATTGATGGTATCACTACTAGGTATGACTTAAAAACAAGAATGGAAAGCTATCTTTTCCAGATATGTGGCAGCTAATAATATAATAGATATATATCGGATCTTATATAGCTGGCCGATCCATATGAAATTCGGCAGTTCGAAAAGAAAAAGACAGACGGACGGACATGCTTAAATCAACTCAGGAGGTGATCCTGATCAGGAATATATATACTTTATAGGTTGGAGGTGTCTCCTTCACTGCGTTGCACACCTCTGACCAAAACTATAATACCCTCTGCAAGGGTATAATACCTATATTATAAATAAACAAATACAGCAACCTCTAATTCCATTTAATCTAATAAAGAAAGGGGCGCCTTTTGACAATTTCTCCCAATTGGTCTTAAGAATTTAGCATAATTTCCGCCGCTGAACCGCAGCTTAACCCCAATTGGATGAAAATGTAAATCTTTAACTTGGAAACCAAGGGGGATCGTGGTCCGGGACAGGGGCGGGGCTTAATTCAAACTCAATTCAGCTTTCGCATAATTGCCGAGGATAATCAGTTTGGCCCAGAGCCTCCCATTTTTAATATATAATGAGGCAAACTTTTATTTGCTACTCGAATCTGATGTGCTCTACTTTTCACCCTTGGTATCTGCTGCTGCCTTTCAACCTACTTTTAAATTTATTTTTATTTTTTTTTTTTCTCGTTTTTTGTTTATTTGCGAGGAGATTTCAATTAGCAGATAAATCGCAAATAACCAAACAAACATTCGCGGTGCCAATGAGTGGGAATGGGACAATTAGCACATCGAAGTCGAAGGGGGCGACCTTGGTTTGCGGCTGATTCGTTCACTTGGCTCCTAATTGCTTGGCCCGCACTGTAATGATCCACATAGAAAAACTGGGTCTGCTTTCTATTTACTCTTTTAGGTTAACTTTTCTTTAAAAGAAAAGGTTTTAAAGCTTTAGGGACATTATTTTATTTTAAGAGGTCTTAGGGTCTTTTCTTCGGAAGCAGTTGAGTCGCTTGGCAATTTTAGTGTTACCAAGATTTAACGAAAAGTGTGACCATGCCCATGTTAATTAATCTTTTGTATTTATTTTACATTTATTTAGTTTTCTTGTACTAGTTTTTGAAATTTTAAAGTGTTATTTCATAAAAGATACTATTTTGAAAGATTAAAAATAAAAAAATAGGACATTTTTCAAGATAGGGGAATTTATTTTAATATTAATTTTCTTAAAAAATACTATCTCTTACATACATTTAGTTTAGTAAACTTTACTTTATTTGATATTAAAAAATATAAAAAAATTAAATTTAAAAAAAATAAATAAGAAATCGTAAATATATAAAACTGTAATCCTTATAAATGTTTTAGAATTTAAAATAGAAATCCAGTTCAAAAGATGTTAATTAATTAATAATTTTTATATTTAAAAATTGCTATGAAATTTGGATTTTTTTTCACCACACATTTTTCTCTCTGTGTAGTGCTGATTCTACGATGCTGTTGCTTCTACTACATTTGCTGCAGCTGGTAATTAGATCTGGGTGCAGCAACTGCGTTTAACGAACCTTGTGGCAAAAAGTTCTGCCCCTCGATTTCCAGACTGCCCCGCCCACTCCTGATACCCACCACCTCCCACCCCCTCCCCCTTTCCCTTCTCCTCGGCAGTCATAACCGTAATCGCAATCATGAGCACAATTTCATTTCATTTCCAGAATTTTTCCTCAGCCTGCAGAGGACTGAGTTTTGCACTTTTCGAGTGCGTTTAATGAGGCTAATAAAGTGGAGGCCAAAACCCGTGGACGCCTCCCCTGCCAGCCCTGCCAGTCGCTCTGCCCCCTACCGCCCAGATGGCCACACCCCCCTTCTAATGAGCTTATTGCATAATAATTGATTTTTATTGGCTGATCCTGAACGAGGGAATATTAAGGATATTTTTTTCTTACATTTTGTTTGAAATTAATCTTTAAAGTTTAAAGAAAAAGGAAATATTATTTGGGTTGATTTTTGAATTATTTTGTTAAATTTTTTTATTGGAAAATATTCCATATAAGTTTCTTACATTTATTTGAAAATTTCTTCAAGAGATAGCTACCAAGATTTTATATTTTACCCCCTAAAAATTTAAATTTTAAAGTAAAAGTATTTATTAGATAAAAAATGAGTAAGATAGTGTTAATTACAAATATGCATTTTAAGATTTTTTAAAATTAAAATATCTCCAAACATTAAAAAGGAATTTAAATAAATTTTTTATTAATACTCGGTACTCATGGAGTAAAAAGGTATATTTATAATTTATTTTTCTAAAAATAGAAAAATAAGTTTCTAATGTAATTTAATAATTCGTATAAAAAATGTATATTTTTTATGAATTATTTCTAAATTCCGAACATTAAACTTAATTAAAATTAGCAATGAACTTTCGTATTAATACTCGGTACTCATGGACTAAAAAAAGTATATTATTAATACCTAAAAATAGGAAAATAAATTTATCATTTAATGTAACAATTCTATTAAAATATTTATATTTTTTATGAATTATTTCTTATACATACATCTGCCTGACCATTTTTTTTGTTAATTTCCTGGCTCTGTTTTGTATTATTTTTGGCTTTGCTTTTTATCGCTTACTTTAAGCCACACATTTGGGCCATTTTGTTGTTTTTTTTTTTTGTATTTTTTTGTTCGCATGTTCGTGGCAGCAGCAGAAGCCCCGCCCCCTTTTTTTGTGGGCCGCAAAGTGGGCATAATGTTTAGTGCCTTTTGTTGTAAAGAGTTTTATTTTATTTCCATTTTCTTTGCATTTTCGGCTCTTCACTTGCTTCTTTTTTTTTTATATTATTTTTTTTTTTTTATTATTTTGCAAGCCCATAAATTTAATGTGTGAGTGTGTGTTCGTATGGGTCTGAGTGTGTATTATGGCCTGCACACACACACGATTACAAAGGGAATTGCGAAAAAAAAAAATAAATAAAATGGCTGAAGTAAATGCATTGCAGTGACTTCCTAAAAATGGGAATTTCGCCTTTATTTCATTTTGGCAGAAACCATTTATTTCCCTTTTATATATTGGATTTGTGAATCGAGTTCCTCTATTTTTTATATTTAAAAATAATCGAGTTTTGTAACTTTTAGTTCCATTTGATTCGCGTTTATTTAAAATTAATGTCTTTTATGTTTTATGCCTTAAAATTTACCATAACTTTGCTTTTCAAATATTTTCATTAAAGGCAAAGTGAATTGAAATAAAATGCAAGCCCCTCAGGACATGAAGTGGCTGCCTTATTCCCTGAAAGATCAATTTCTCTTTGCATTAACTCACTTTATTTATGACATTCGCTGAAAGTGTCTAAGAGAGCCAGTGGCGTGGAAAGGGGGGTTCATTTAACTTGGTTGCAGCCTGCCACGCCCAGCCAGGACTCTTATGGCCAGTTGAAGCCATAGGAACCACGAGGCTCCTCTGCGGGCTACTGTCGTTGTCATTGTCCACTTTTGTTATTACTCGTAAATGGATTAATGCGCCCTGTCCCAGGCAGCTCACCCAGGACTGAGTCCTGGAAACAGCCCAGCTACGGCTGTCTCTTTCAACTCAAACAGTACCCCTCCCTATCCACTCCTATATGTTCTATATGTTTTATGGCTAATTTACGCCTTGGTCGGGGAAAATTCTATTAGCAAGCCAGCAGGAAACTGGCAGAGAGTCTTTAAAAGGGACTCTTTTATAGAAAATTAACAAAAATGTTACTCACTAAATAATATTTTAAACTTAATAAATAGTTAAAGGATATCAGGTGATTTCTTCATTTTATTCTAATAAATTTCTAGTTTAAAGGTCCATGTGGAAAGGCTTGATACAATACAGACTTGATCTTGGTCCAATAACTCCCTTGCGCTTTTTTGTAACCCTCTTTTGAGGGCCATGGACAGGAACAGGAGGTAGTCCCTTGGCGCCATGTCCGGGCTATATGGTGGATGCGATAAAACCTCCCATTCGAGCTCCCGCAGCTTCTGACGTGGTCTGCCGTTGTCCTGGTGAAGGACTGCACCCTTCCTGTTGGCCAATTCTGGTCGCTTCTGGTCGATCGCCAGGATTTGCGAAGGAAAACTTCAACATTTTTACAAACGTATAACTTTTCAACGCAATGACCAACCTTGTCATAAATAGCGTCGTTTTGTAGGTTATGTCAAGACCTTTCAATCGATATATAGCATTTCCGATACCGATATGTAGCGCTTTGCACCAAGCCGCCAAATTCAAAAACAAGAAAAGCGGAAGGGATATATTTGACAATTTTATAAATAAATATTTTTTCAAGTCTATGAGTAACAGGTTTAAATAAATTTGTAGAAGGAGTTTTTGGTACTTTTTCTTAAATATCATTAAATTAATAAATCAATAAATTATTATTAAATTAATATTTTGATGGAAAGTAATGCATAAATTTTAGAGTTAAAGAGTTGTTAGTGCCTTGATGTGTCTTGTTCTCATAAAAAAAATAATAAAAAATAATAGAGAATTTTTAGAGGAACAAGTAAAACGTCTTTAGAATTGTTTTTAAAAAAGAGTTTCGAGTGCCTTGATAGACTCCTAAAATGGACCTAAAGTAAAGACCTAAGAGATTCAATTAGAAGAAAAAATAGAAATAAAAATAAAAAAGACTTTGTACCGGATATGAATAGCTTTTCTTTCTACATAATAATTAGCATATAATAATTAATAATTAATTATAATAGAAAATAATTAGCATCTTGTATGTTCTCCAATATTTCCATAAAAGAAAAGTTTTTCCCCCGAAACTTAATCTTCAAAAGTATCTCTTGAATGGCATTTGATTATTTTTCCACTTTGGGAAGATTATTCTATTTTCCCTCAGTTACTGTCATCGTAACCTTTTTGTTTTTATTTTGTCGCCAGTTTTTGTGCTTTTGTTTTCCATTCGAAGAAAGGACAAGAACAGGCAGCGTGAAAAAGTGAAAGTGGAACCGTGACAGGCGAGTGAAAGTGTTGAAAGATATTTTTTTGAAGGCGTCAAGCGATGAAAACAAAACAACAATGCAAATCTCAATCCTTGATCCCTCCCTGCATCGCTCTCTCCGCCTTTCTGCACTTTCTCTGGCGGCATTGTGCGTGATTTCCTTAGGCAGACAAAAGGATGCAAACCGACAGGAGACAAAAAGAAGACAAAGAAAAGAGAAAGGAGACGGGAGGCGGGAGGCGGGAGGCGGGAGAAAGCGTCAAGGGAAACAGCAAAGTAATAAAGAAGAGTTAATTAGAAAAATGCTTTGGTTGGGCGGTCATTATGGAGCAGAAAGCAAAGGAAATTGGAAATTATTGTATAAAAAAAAGATAAAATAAAAAAAGATGTTGGAGAAATAATGAAACGGAAATAAAGGCAGGAATTTGAATTTAAAATTAGCTTATATTAGTTTATTTTTAATTATTTGCTTTTTAGGGAAATATTTTTTGTATAAGAATTTTTAAAGAAAAGTTGAAGAATGTGTTATTATTCAGGGATAAGATTTATCAGAAGAGTTCATAAAAAATAGCTAGAATTTAAAAAAAAATTAAATTATCATTAAAATAGAAGAATTTCTAGAATTAGGTTTGAGGAAAAAGGTATAGAATATTAAACTAAAGGCTTATTGTAAATACAATTAGTATATAAGTACTTGATTTAAAAAATAAACAAGTTATTCTAAATGTAAACTCTTAAAGTATATTTTTTTTAGAAGACATTTTGTTTTCTGTTAAAAAAAAACACTTAAGATCGTATTCCAAAATATATAATTTCAAATCATAATGATGTTCAAGCACATCGTTTAAGCTGAAAATTATGTTTTGAACTTTTGTTTAGACCTTTTGTTATTATTTTTCTTTTGGCAAATACCGCACAGATACAGATACAGATACAGATACTTTTCCTTTTGCGGCATTACTTTGCCTTGTCTTGACACTCGGTGGAAATTTCTATTGTTGTCTTGCCGCTTTTGCCGCCTTTCCAGCTGCTCGGCGGCAGTGGCAGCCTTTGTTTCTTTCCCGAGACAAGTGCTAAAATGTTACCCTCGTTCTTACTCACTTACTCACTCACTTACCCAGTTAGTAACTTACTTAGTGGGGCTTATGGCCAAATAAGTTATTGTTATGAAAATACCAAGACAAACACCGTCAGGGAAACGGAATGCAGGCGAATTAATTTATGTTGGCAGAAAGCAAAAAGAACAATGTACGGGGACGGACGAGTGGTGGGGGCGTGGCAGGACATGGGGCCAGGACATTAACCAAGTTGACAGGGAATTAGTGGAGCACATTTTTCAGGCATGTTAGAAAATGACAGGAGTGAAAGGTGAGCGGTCCCGGAAAGGAGTGAAATGTTTTGCAAAAAAATAAATGAAAGCAGTCCCAAAAGACGAAATCTCTGAGCCCAGAATAATTACTATAATTAATATAATTTAAAATTCTTCAAGTTCATTCAAAATATTAGTGTGTTCTGGAAGGAAATAGCTTCTGGTATCATTGGATCTAATAAAAGATGTATATAGTCCGTTTTAGTTTATTTTTATTTAATATAAAATTATCTATCTCTTAAAAAAAAACTCTTAAACAAAAAAAATGTTAAATAAACCAATTAAGAAAATTAATATAGATTCAACCAAAAAACCTTTAATCCCAAATATCCTGAAAAATTCTATAAAATGTAATAAAAAGAAAACTACTTAAGCAAGTAACCCACAAGAAGAAAAAAGGGAGAAAAAAGAAAGAAAATGTTAGACGGATGAAAAGATTTTTAACCCAGTTACTTTTTCTAATTAGTTCCCAGCTTTGGCAATTTCTTTACAAATTTGTGCCATTTAGCATCGCAGTTACCCCTCCGGCCCCCAGACTCTCTCCTCCTGCACCCATTTAAGCTTAAGCCACTTTCTTTTACTTAATCTCATGCATACAGGGCGTATACTTAACACGTTTTTATGATTCGCCTTTTCCTGCCATTTCCATGGGCATTTTCTTCTGCTTCTTCTTCTGAATACCCCTTACCCCATTTATGTTTCAAAATACTTTCTATGGGTTGTATAATTTATCTGAAATTTTTGTAGAATTTACAAGAAATTTTACATTTTTTAAACTTAAAAAAGCAAATATTTTTAATAAAAAAGCAAATCAAAGAATTAGTATTAAAAGAAGTATCTTAAAAGTTATTGTTTTTCTTAGCATTATTTTTTATATTTTATGAAGTGGGAGAATTCGACCCCTGGTGTGAACAATTAATATTTTTCTTTAAAATAAAAAAAATTGAAAAAAGAAAGTGTATGCAAAATGCGACTTAGTCTAACCTTGGCATTTCTTTACAACATTTTTTACATGTGCCATAAAAAACGAAAGGATATTCTTGAGAAGCACAAAAATTTGTTTTACTTACAGCATTCTTAAATATTTTTTAACGAGCTCTGCAGAAACCCACTCATAAATTCAGCTAAATGAGCTCATTATTTATTAATTTCTGTAAGCATTTGTTTATTGTTTTAAAGCCTTGACTTGCCGGCTTTGGTATTATTTCCTCTTCGACGATCTCAGTGTCAGCTTTAAATGAAGCATAATTGAAATGTATGTGAAGCGAAAGCACAAACGCCATAAAATTCCAATTAGCATTCCAAATTTATTAATATTTTTTGTTGAATTTATATGCCTTTAGGGTAATTAAATGCGAAACATTAATTGTCGTAAAAAATTGTGTGTCATTTTATTTTGATTAATTGGTATTTTGTGTAAGAGTCAGCTTGTGTTTTAATGGCTTTCTAAAGTTAATTGATTGGAAAAATTAAAATTATGTGATATTTTTTATTTATCTTTTTGTTTTTAAATATTTTTTGGTCTTTATTATTTTTTAAAATTCACCCTTTCCGTGAATCCCCTTTTCAAGTTTCTCGTTTTAGCTTTTTTGGTGTGGAGCTTTTTGAGGTTCTCCATTGCCAAATTGTTGCTCATTGCAGCGCCTGTGGGTGCTTGTTTCATCCCATACCGTTCCGTTCCGCCTGTTGCCATTCCATTTACCGCTATGGCAAAGTTATACGCTCGCATGTTTTTCTTTTATTTATTTTTTTTTTTTGGATGCACTTCGTCGATTTCGTCGTTTGTCGCTTGTCGTTCGTTTCATGTACATCGTTTTTTCAGTGATGCTCAAGAACAAAAAGCTAAGGGGATTTTTTTTATATAGATATTTTATGTTTTTAATATTTAAACATCAAATACAAGACTATATACCAAAAGTGTTTATTAAGTTTATTTATTTAGCCATTTTTGTTGCTCCTTATGATTTCTTTGCTTTGCAATTCAGAAATTTTGAACAAATTCTGAACTTTGGTGGTTTTTAAATTATGAGCTTAAGTTGTGAAAATTGTATTTTAACTTAAAATGTCTTAAAAATTAAATTTTCAAGTATATTTTGTACTTTTGTACTTATATTTTTCAATAAATTGATAAAAATAAGACCAGGAAATTACGACTTTTCTTAGCTTAATCTTAAGAATGAATTCTACATATAAATATTATGTGAGCATATTATAAAAATATGTAACAAATGTTTAAAGATTTGTTTCTTTTTTAAATTAATATTCAAGAAATTTAAATTTATTAAAATTAAAATTAAAACTATAAATATATTATAGAACAAGGAAGCCAAGTGTTCATCTCTGGACCGTTGCGGTTCCGCCGCTTGAAAGTTCCGTAGTTCGGGGTTCGGCTCTTGGCGTTCGGCTCTCGGATTTCGGCTTCTGTTGTTTTTTTCCGCCGTATTTTCGTTAGTCCGGCCCATTGGTGTTGCCTCAGTCACCGCACTCGGTTCGTTCTGTTTTCCGTCAAGTTTTTCGTGCACGCGCGAAAAATTCCGAGAAAAAAGTAGAGGGGAAGCCGAAACAGAAAAAGCAAGAACAAGAACCTGAACCTGAAAAGGAAAACAAAAAGAGACGCACAGTAGCATCCCAAATAAATAATAATAAAAAAAAGACGACAAACTATTAGCAATATCGAAGGCGAATTTATTTATAAATAAAATGTGTCACGAAGTCCCAACCCTGAAATAGTGAATTCTCAGGCCGACCAATTGAGAAGACAATTAAAATTGTATTTTGGCTTTAACCAAAAATAAATAAAAACAAAGGCATGCAACAGTTCCTAGGGGAAAAACAATTCATCTTGAGGGCCTAAAAACTATTTGGAAATATTTAAAAATTAAATTAGATATTTTTAGGCGGAGAGATAAAAAGTATCTCATTTATTAGAAATAATTGATAGTTTTTAGAAAAAAAATAACTATTTTGTGAAGAAAATGAATGCAGAGAAGCTATTCCTAAAAGAGAAAAAATTTTAGCAGGTTTAAAATTATTTAAAATTTATTTGAGCTGGGAAAATTATTTTAATGAATTTGGGTAATTATTTAAAATTAAAGTAAAACCAATTAAAGTTAAATATCAAAAAAGTTGCAATATCATAAACTAAAAAAAAATACAAATTTACTTTCTTGTTAAGTTTAAAAAGCTACAATACATTTTTATTTTTATAAATAATAACTTAAATTTTTGACAAAAAAATGAAGCACTAAAAACGATTTTGAAATATAACTGGAATGATTAAAGTGAAAATAATGATTAAGAACCCCTTTAAAAATTTGGGAAATCCTTACAAAACATTTTTTAATCTTAAGAATAATGGAAAAGAAACAACAAGTTTGTTAATTTTTGAAAATGCACTTGGAAATGCAGAGCCGCGGAAAACATAAATGAAAGTCAGTTGCCTGCGGGATGCTGGCAGCTTCCCCTCTCCTCCCCCGCGAAAGTTTCTCCATTTTCACCTGCCAGGTGGATGGCAACATTTTTGTGTTGATTTTTGTTTTGTTTTTGTTTTGTTTTTGTTGGTAGTGGTGAAAGTAAGATTTTCTAAAGGCCTGAGGCTTCGTCTTGCTCTTCAGTTCTCGCCAAGTGCCGCAAGTTGCGCTTGACACGTTTTTTTTTCTAGTGCATTTTTCGCAGAGAAAACGAGCGAAGCTCTCCACGTGCGTGTGTGTGTGTGTGTGTGTCACTTTGTTGTGTTTATGTTTTATTTTCATTTCGTGTTTCTTTTAATTGCCAACTGCCTACCCCGAGAACTCGTCCTTGAGCCTGTGCGCCCGCCCACCCACTCGCTCTTCGTTCGGTGCATGCCACCTCCCATGCATCTCTCAATGAGCTTGCCACTAACTAGCAGTCTAGTTTAGAACCATCTTTAAATCAAAAATGTATTTTTAGGAGCCAATCTTTCAAAAATTTCATCAGTTTTTGTTTATTTATTTTTAGAAAGTTTCTAAATACTTATGGAAAATTTCCCAACACACTTTTCAAATTTCCCAACGCATCGTTATCACAATCTTCCATTTCTATTTCCAAAGAAATGAGAATGAAAATAAAAAACCCCCTGTTAGTTGTTTTTCTGATTTGGTTCACTGTAAAAAAATACTGTGTGCCATGGACCCGGGCACCATTTGTTGAATAGCGTGCTCTGAATTGATGTGAATTCAATTAAAATTGTCGGCGTCTGAGTTCCTAGCTGGCTATAATATGAACACAAACAAAAAAAATGAAAATTTCTAATAAATAAATGTGGAAGAAGGATGCGGGTCAAGGGGGTAATAATTATGGAATGTAAACAAAATCGAATGAATGAACAGAACGAAAATGCTTCTGTTATCGGATTGATCTCATATGATCAGGTTTTTTTTTTTTCTATTTAATAGATTTCATTTATTTTCATTATTCACTTATTTTTTTTTACACAAATTGGGCATAAATATTACAACGAAAAACACAGTTTCACAGAACTATAATTATTAAATGTATTTTATAATAATTAGTATTTTTTACTCTCAACTCTGTGTAGCTAGTTTTTTTTTCAATACATTTCAGGAATTTTTAATCATTAGATTGTCGCAAAAGAATTTTTTAATATTTGACTCATGCCTTCTTTGACCCATTTTTTTCTCTTCCGCATATTCGAAATATTTATTTAATTTTGTGGCATTCATACATGGCGTATACTTAATTATTCCCTGTGATTTTTGTACCTTTTATTATTAGTTTTTATGGAATGTCTCTTTTTCTTTACTTTATTTCGTAACTATTCAATAACTAGTTTAAATAATTCTATGTTTATTCTTGAAAGACATCAATTTGTTCCACTGTGCGTATACGTAATATAATACCTAATGTTTGGGCCTTTGTCTCATTTTAGAAAACTTCTTGAAATATTCTTGAATATTTTTAATATGAGGCTAAAATAAATTATTTCCCACAGGGCGTATACTTATTTCTCATAAATAATCCTAATAAAAAGGGTTAAGCTTTTTTTTAATTTTCAATTTTTTCTCAATTTTGATTACTATAATATTTTAATTTTTTTTTTATCCTTTTTTTACATCACTTATATTATAATATTTTTCTAAAAATAAAACTTGTTACATTTAATTGCCCAAAATGATGAAAAAAAATATTAGTTTCTATTCAGAATTATGTTTTTTCACACGACATTACGTGGCGTATACGTAATATTTGTGCCAATATAACTTTAAATCACGTATACGCATAGGTGTACAACATTTTAACTTTCTTTTTGATTAGTTCTAGTCGAAAAATGTTGCAATTTTCCGCATTAGAATTTTTATTCCTTGTGCCATTGATTACTTCGAATTGAAAGTGCAGTCGTGCGCCCTAAAAGCAAACTTTGAAAATTCATAATATGCATGGCGAGCAGTAGGAAGGCGACGACAGAGAGACAGACAGCAAGGACAACAGACAATCAGACAGACAGATGGAAAGTAGGAAAAGTTAGGAAGAAATGGGAAAAAGGAGCACGGAAAGCGAAGAACACTTTAGACATTACACGGGTCCAGTTCTCACCTAAAAACTTTCCATCTTTTCTTTTATTTTCTCTTCAAGAAATTTTTATTTGTTGTGCTTTTCGTTTTGTTACTTGAGGAAATTCTTGTACTTTAACTGACAGTGTCTGCTTGTGTATCCCTGTGTGTGTGTTGGTTTGGATGTCCTTTTGGTTTTTGTTAAAAAAAAAAGGGAAAAAAAAACGAAAAAGGAATGCAATAAAACCTTGTCAACTTTTATATTGCTCCGCTGGTGAAGTACTTAGGAAAAGAAAAATCGGGCAAGAAGATTCCCTTAAGTGGTGTAAATACGAGGGGGAATTAAAGGTATCCTTAGCGAGAAAGGGGGCAAAAATGCAATCTTGGAAAGCAATAAAAATATATATATTTTTATAAATAGGGTAGCGATGAAAATTGTTGGCATTTCTTCTACAATTTCCAAGGTTTGGGGGGTGAGCGAACATTGTTAGTTGGGTTTTTCGAGGAAATTGATGTTTCTACTTTGAATTATTACATTTGAGAGAAATATTCTCTACAACTTAAAACCCTAAGAACTGTTGCTAATTCTACTTCAAAAATTAGGATTAAAGGCTTAAAACAATGTCCAGTTAAATTAAAACCCCAAAAAACATTTTAAATCATAAATAAAATTATAAAAAAAAACTAAAAAATGTGCCCGAAAACATCGAAAACCACACCGCTGCTTCTGATCGCCGGCATTGGTTTTGTGATCGTCCTGGTGGGCATCACAGGGATAACCCTGATCAACAACATCAACCTGTCGAATATCATCCGGCTGAACGAGAAAGTGGCCAGCGACAGTGTTACCAACAACGAGAATCAAATCAAGGAACTCAACTACGTGAACAATCATCCGAGGAACATATACGCCAAGCTGAATGCCAGCAAGGACATGCAGGACATGCCGGGCGACGAGGAGATGCAGAGGGAGCAGGAGCAATTGCCCGGCGTTCCTTTCAGCCAAGATAATCCCGGCCAAAATCAATTGCCGACCGGGCGGGCGGGAGAGAAGCAGACTCTGGCCTCCACCTCGACTTTCTCGCCCTTCACGGGGGACTCCCCGCCCTTGCCCTTCGGCGGGGTCAAGTCCAACGAGTCCGTCGGATTGATTGATTACGAGAAGC
Source organism: Drosophila monieri (assembly GCA_035047585.1). Classification (NCBI taxonomy): domain Eukaryota; kingdom Metazoa; phylum Arthropoda; class Insecta; order Diptera; family Drosophilidae; genus Drosophila; species Drosophila monieri. Next base: position 1,764,834 of record JAWNPJ010000061.1, on the reverse strand, counting down.
GAGAACGCGTCGTCCAGGTGAGTCAAGGGTTAAGAGCTGGGCCCACCCAGGCCAAGTGGGTTAAGGTGGCAACTTAACCCTCGCTTCCCATCGGGTATCCATTTCAAATGCTTGACCTTTTTTCGGAAACAAACTGACACGCAAATGAGCCAGCAAGAAAGTCATTTAGGACCTTTTCTTTAAGGCACTCATCAAAATAAATATAAAATATTATAATCTGCAGAAGAAATATAATTTATCAGCAAAATAAAGCTATTCTCATTGGCTTTTTATTTTATTTTTGTTATAAATTACAAGCATTTTTAGTCTTTAAACTTTTAAAGTGATTTAAAGTGTCTTGTAACTTAAAAATGTATTTTATATAAAAAACTGTAAATAATTTTGTTGAAAATGTCAAGTTAATTAAATTCAATTTAACAAAAATTAGAATTCCATTTCAACATTCTTTCAATGTTATCGAGTTCCTAATCGATTTATGATTTAGAGCAGTCTGACACCCATCCATCCCTAACTATATTTCGTTTATTTTATTTGGTTTAATTTTGTAAACCAAAATTGCTAACCAATAAGACTTGAATGTTAAATAAAGTCTAAAATATTAATGCTTAAAAACAAAATGTATTTTTTGCTTAATATTATTATTTATTTATATAAAGCTAGCTTATAGTTAAAACTAAAAGTTAGCTGGAGAGATAGAGCTATATAGCTCGTACTGTGCAAATTCTAAAAATTAAATCTAATAAAAATATATTTTAATGGGAAAAAATTACTTTTTATAAAAAAATAATAATAGTTTTTATTAAAAAAAATATTTGTTCGTAAATATTTTCAGAAAGAGGTTACCGATTTTGTATTTTTATATAATGGGTGGGACTTAATCACAAAATTCTTGAAAAATTCCCAGCTTAGTATCGCGTCTAAATCATTTTTTTTTAATTTTCATACATTTTTAACAAAAAACAAAAAAAAAAAAAATTTTTCTACCGCAGAGTGATGGTCTTTTAATTTTTACGATAATTTATCGAAAAAAAAATATTTTTGGCCACCGAATTTTGATTATCGATAATACAAAAAGTTATCGATTTTATCGAACAAAAAGTTGTATGCTTGTCCTACTTGAAGACACCTATTAAAAAAAATTCAAACCGTAAATATTAAAAAATAAAATATTCAAAGTGGCCCACTTGACATGGCGACCCATATAGCGACTAGTGGCCTTCATCTTATAGAACAGGATAGGCTTAATATTTAATCTAGTAGGAACATTTAATAATTATAGAGATACCTAATAAATTGTCTCTGCCTTCTATTGAGGCAGATAGTTTCAAATTTTGTAGAAAATACAAGATTTCTTCTTCGAGAAAGTTAAAAACTATTTGGAAAGTGGTTTCGTTGGGATTGGCTTACCCCAGGACTTAAGTCAAAACTGTTTTTATAATGGCCACTATTTTAAGGAAAAGATAATATAATTTATTTCGATGACAAACAGAAACTTGGGAGCCAAGAAATCCGAGAATGAGAAGAATTGCATTGGCAGGAATTTGTCCAGGACTCTCGACAACTTAATTGTCCTCGTCAACTTGTAGATCATCTCGGTGCTGATTCCTGGAAAAAATATTTCCAACGAAATAAGAATTTTCCTTTTGATTTCCCCGCACCTCTCCCCTCCCTGCTCTCCTCAGTTTTTCCTTCTCCGGCATTTTCAACTCCGTTTTCCACTTTTGTGGACACTTGAAGGATTTCGAACAGGAGTGTGGCAAGTAACAGCAAACACGGACCCGGCTTGATATTGAGCTGTATAAACAAGCACGTGGCAACAACAAAAACAATAATACAAACAACAACAACAGCAAGAACATGTACAACAACTGGGAGAAGTGTCAAGTACACGGGGGGGCCACCCCCCCGTTCGGACGAGCCATAGAGCCACCCCCTAAGCCAGTGAATGTGATCTAAATCTTGGCGTTTATTACGCTCACTTGGCTCCTTCTCCCATACAATTGCCATTACGTGGTTGGCCACCCCCCCTTTTGTGCATGGGCGTAGTGCAAAGGGGGCATGGCTGAGTGGGGTGGGGTGGGGTGGCGTGTCCTATGCCAATTTCTTTACGCTTTTGCGGCTCAAAAGCCCGTGACAACTGGAAAGAGATAGATGGCGAAAGGGGAGACCTTGAGGCGAGACCTGCACTACGAGGCTACACTGTAACTTGGCCATAAAACTTCCTTAAACTCTTAAAGAGAGGATAAGCCAATGGAATTAAATATTTATGAAAGTTTCTGGGAAGAAACAGAAATAATACTCTAGCTATGAGGGAGACCTAAACATAAATAGTAATAGTTTACCTTAAAATAGTTTACCTCTTTTTTTTATTTCTTAAAATGACTCTTGGTAGTCAAAGCTGTAAAGTGTGCTTCAGCAAAGAAATCTATAATATTTTTTAATAATTTAAATTTAAAAATCCAAAAATAAATCTCCAAACAAACTATTTATGAGGGAGACCTAAACATAAATAGTAATAGTTTTCCTCTTTTTTATTATTTCCTAAGGTATTCTTCGTATTTAAAGCTGTTCTTTTTTAAGTGTTCTTCTAGCAAAGAAATCTTTTATATTTTGTAATAACTTAAATTTAAAAATCCAAAATGCAAAAAAATGTATATCCAAACAAACTATTTATGAGGGAAACCTAAACATAAATAGTAATAGTTTACCTTAAAATAGTTTACCTTAAAATAGTTTACCTCTTTTTTATTATTTCTTCAAAGTACTCTTGGTAGTCAAAACTATTTTTTTTTTTAAGTGTTCTTCTAGCAAAGAAATCTTTTATATTTTGTAATAATTTAAAATTAAAAATCCAAAATGAAAATGCCACAAACTATTTTATTCATGAAGACAGTTATTATTCTTTCAAATCAATAAACTGAAACCTTAAGCTTTAATTGAAATATTAGTTAAACGATTTGTCCGACAAGAGACTGGACCGTAGGACGGTTGGTGATTAAACTGTGAGGGATTATTTTATAATTGAACAAGAAGGACACTTGGCAGCTTGATCAATTGAATTGAAATTGTAAACGAAGCGAACGGAAGGGTAACTTTGTCTTGGGGCTCTATCTTGGCATCGGGGGGTAGCCCGAACTGAAATCAAATTGCATTCCATCGACTTTTCTATTGGATTTTCATTTACCAACTGAAGCAGGTAATTCCTCAATCAGACTCCCAGACTCGGAATCAGAATCAGAGAAAAGTATTCCATTTTCCGGGGGAGGGGAAAATTGAGTGCAAATATTGCAGGTGGATGTGAATACATTCATTCGTGTGATTACGATTACCATTTGTGGTGGCGGCCAGGCGAGCTGAGTCGAGGGGGGGAGTCGAATAAAAGATGGAGATATTTGTTTATGCACATCGATCCTGGGGTGGCACTTTCCCGGCCCTCTTCTTGGCCCGACTAAACGGGAGGGGGCGGAAAAACAATCTGTTGCAATTCAACTTTCTTGTCCTTGTTGCCCTTCCACTTGGAATTCACTTTACTCACTTCAGCGCCCAGTCTGCCTTCCATGTTTTATTCATTGTTCTCTTCCGATTATTTTTCATTTCAGGTGAGTTAACTCGATATTGATGAAGGCCCCCCTGCAATGGCTAATGAAATTTGTTTAAGACACTCGCCTAAAGTATGTAAGCCATTTTAGGGACATTAGGGCTGCTGCATTGATTTAAACTACCAGTGAGAAAAGACTACAAGTTGGTAGTATATTTCAGCCAATTTTGTTTAACTTAGAGTCAATTTTTTATGTCTAAATATATTCCTTTTATGTAAAAAATAATTCATCGTAATTATATCACCGAGTTTCTAAACTTTATGAGAATATTTAATATTTTAGAGCACAATAAATGCCAAATTAACAAAAATAATATAATAAAAATAATATAATAAAAATAATATAATAAAAATAATATAATAAAAATAATATAATTAAAATAATATCATAAAAATAATATCATAAAAATAATATCAAAAAAATAATTATTATTTTTTTTCGCTCGGCTCCCGCTGCTTACGTACAACCGACCACCTCCCGCCTAACCGATCGAGGGACGCTGCCGCATAACGTACGGCGGATAGATCCTAGACATTGAAAGAATAGAGTAGGAGTAAGATGTTAAGAGGAGGATTGTTGCACCTATAAGGCGCTTAGAATATAGGATTTAAGATTGAAAGTAGAGCAAAGTGACAAAATGTGGCACAGACCATTGTAGTCCGAACATAATACCCTAAAAAGTATCATGTTGGGCCTATATCGAACTGCAGAGGGAAAGTAGTAAATAATATAATAAAAATAATATCATAAACATAATATTATTATTATAATTATTAAAGGAAGAGAAGTTACAAATCTAAACTAACTTAGTGGGTATAGCAGTGGCATAAAAATAATATAATAAAGAATAATGATAATAATATATCATTATTAATAATATATGATAATAATATAATAAAGATAATAATATATGATAATAATATCTATCTAATTATCAAATTTATCAGAAAATTCAGTTTCTGTTGCATTTTTTTTTAAATTCCTTTGTCTAAATTATTAAATGTTAAAAGTTCAAACATATTTTTGTTTGTTGTCAAACATAAAATTTATTTAAGAAAAAGATGAATTATTCATGAATGAATTATTAGCAATTATAAGCAATTTCTTTTTAAAAAACATCAACTTGGTTGATATAAAAATTACATCATTTTTAAAGGTATTTTAAAGGTAAAGTATTTGCCTTTGAAAAAAAAATATATATTTCTAAGTTTAAACCATCCAAAATATAAATAATATTTTAAAGAACAGGAAGCAAAGATTTCAAGGAATAGATAGGTATAAGTAACTAATTCCTGAATCATTTCTTTTCTAATTCTTTTGAACTTCCTAAAAAATATACCAATTAGTCTTAACTGTTGGCAAATATTTTTAGGTAGTATTTTGATATATATTCTTAAAAATATATAAAAAATTATTAGTGTAACTAGTGTCTTAATACAAATATTTATTGAGTAACTAATAAGATTTTTTTGTTGTACATTTTCTGTGGAATTTTCTGCTCCAACTAATACGCCTTCCCCGCTACTTATGTTTCAAGTTCAGAAGTCGGACTTGGAGAAGCCTTAGCCTTGGCTGGGAATTTCCATTGAAGGCGATTCTCCGAGTCTTGTGCTTTCTTCTGCGTCTTTCTTCTTCGCCGTTTCTGTCTTGTTTTGGTTCTCGTGTTCTACACATGTCGGCAGCTAATAATCGAATTGTGTTCAGCCATTTGTCCGCCCTGCCTTGTTTAATCCAAGACCACCCAGAATTTTCCACCCACAACCATGCAAATTACAAAAAAGAAAGAAAGAAAGAAAAGCACGGGAAGAAAGGGGAGGAGAAAGTGGGAAAAACGCAGAATAAATCGAACGGGGAGCATTGAAAAGCCAAACGCAGACAACTGAGCCACTTGTTCAAGGTGAAAGTAAGTGGGGAGGGTGGGGGGAAATTGGGAAAACTGCGGGGAAACTGCGGGAGAGGGTCAGCAGCAGGGGAGGTTGTGGAAAAAGGACTGCGTAGCATTGACCAATTCAACTGGCCGCCAAAAGCTGGCCAAGCCAAGTGAGAAAATACCCAAACACCAGAAAAACCAGAACAGTGGTCACAATTCATGAAAAGTAATTAAACAGAAACCTTGACTGTTCTTTTAATATTTTGCAAGTCTTTAGTTGGACACATTTTTTTTTTGTATCAACTGATAAGTAGGCTTTTATTGTCACTTTATGACTGCCAATGATGAGTCGTTGGTGCAGTTCCTAGGAATTCCATTATTGATTAGATACATGGCTGTGTGATAGGAAGATAAAGGAAACCACAAGATAGAGAAGATGTTTCGGGCTCTGAAAGTTCTAAATTGGTGCAGAATGGTACCAGAAAAAAATCTTAAAAATCAGGTACATTATGTCCCTAACTCTTGGCTCTTTTCTGGAATATTCTACAAGTACCGGGTATGAATACCATTCAGCTTAGATACATTTTATTTTAATGAGACTTAGAAGAATAAATACATCAAAGATTAATTTTATTTTTCTATTAAAAATAATTTTATTTTTGTTCACTTTTTGCCTGTTTACCGACCACTGTTCGGTCATCAGTTGGCTCGAAACTCGAAATCCAATGTCCTCCAACTGGATCGATGTCTGTGTGAGCCAATTTGGCATTGGTATTTGTATATGTGTGTGTGTGTTTGACCAATGGCTTGCGATGATGCACTTGCTGGCCATGTTTTGAGCATTTTGACCGTGCTGACCAGTTTCATTGTCAACAGAACGGGGTCACCAAAGGGTTAACGCAGCTCGTTAGGCAAAAGGATGAGAGTAAACTATTTAAAAAACAGATTTAAACAGAAACTCAATAATGATTACTCGAAAGTTTCGTTACCAAAACCAGAAAACCCTCTATCTCTATATATTTTTCCTTCTTTTTCCACAGCTTCTGCTTTCATAAATTCTTTAATAGTTTTTCTTGATATTTTCTTTATCATTTTTTGCTCCCTGCTGCATTTTGTTGGAAGAAAGTTTGGAAGTTATTTGGTTATGCAGCCACGCCCACACAGTCACTGCAGCCTTTGGCACCTTAATGCAAATAGTTGGATTGTTCTTTTGTTTTTTTTTTTGGCAGATACCCTATGGGGATACATTTTAAAAGTGTCCCAGTTTTCGATAAAATCATAAAATAAATAGATACAGATACTATATCTTCGAGAACAAGAGGGGTTACAGATACAGATGCTACTTTTCAACATATTTTTTTTATTCTCTCTCTATTAATCTCTCGCTTTTTTTTTTTAGCCATAACCCATAATATTAAATCATTAACTTTTAAAAAAATATATATTTTTTTTAAGCAATGTCTTAAAATCCAGTTAGTGGATAGGAAACGTTTCATAAAACCCTGTAATATCCTGTAAAGTCCTGTGATTTCCTCAGACACATTCGGTAGATTACGCGACAGAGACAAAATAGAAGAGTGAGTGAGACAGTAGCTAGAAAAGGGTGGATAGAGGGGGCTAGGTGATGGCTACTGCCCCTCCTCCTTCGCATTATTTTATGGCCTTAAGCAAATTATTTTCTTTGCAGGAGAGTTTCTGGTTAAACTTTTCTGCTGCCAGGGATGTTGATGTTTATGTGTGTGTGTTTGCATTTTTTTTACAACAATTTGTAACTTTTTTGTTTTATTTTTTGAATTTTTATCTCCGGCTTTGTTCCCCTTTGTTTTGGGGAAGAAAACTTTGAGCTTTGTGCGAAAAGTTAAGGTCGGGAAGTTGCATTGAAAATATTTTGGATTTTGGATTATTCAATTACGGCCAAGGAGAAGCCCGAGATGCAGCCACAGGGAATAGGAGGTAGTATGCTGTCATCTCTTTCGCCAAGTGATAGCCTGTCTCTTTCGCTCGAAAGTCGGTTTCGGGTTTTTGAGTTTTGGTGCCATATCTTTCGGGGTTCTTGGTGGCTGTAAAGATTGAGCTCGTAAATCGCTCATTTCTCAAGAGGCCCTGGCATTAAAGTTTGAAGCCGAGTAGATAGCAGAGGGGCATTAGACAGCGAGGGATGCTTTTAAAATGAGAACACGACTGAAATGAAATGCCATCAAGTGAATGGCGAAAGTCACGTGCCGGCGGCTGACGAAAAACAATTCCAGCGAGTGCCAACATTCAGCTGTGGCATGCCTCAAACTAGAGGTATGTGACACCGCAAGCACTACACAAAAATTTCCTAAAACTAAGCCTAGAAATTTTTACTTTTTTTTGAATTTAAAGAAATATTATTGTAAGATAGCTACTAATTAAAGTAATAATTATTCTTAAATTTTATTTGTATTTTTTAAGTCTAAAAATATTTCGGGCAGTGTGTTTGAACCACCTGCCGCCTGGGATGTGGACACATTGTGACATATGACGAGTGTCTCTCGCTCTGTCTCACTCTTATTGAATGTTCTTGTCTCTTTCGGCTACCATGTTGGGACATTCCATTGCGGAAATTATGTTCCAACATACCAATACCCAGTACATATACGTTCAAGTACAGTACTTAATGCTTAAAAGGGAAATTGTTAAAAAGAAATCAAATCTAAAAATTTTTTAGATTTAAAGCTTATAGTTCGTTTTTTTAACTTTGATTTCCATAAGAATCTATCATTTTCTATGACTTCTGATAGTAGTCTTCATTTGGATTATTCACTGTACCCTCATTGGGATGTCACACTCACGCACAGCCATTTGAAACTGACATTCCTGCGCCTGTGGCACGTTTTGTGCGACGTTTGCACATTGCCAGGATATAACTTGATGCTTAATGAAGACATCCAGGCACACTCGCACACACAAGCACCCAAACACACCCAGTGGCACACACCACAAGCACCGAAAGTACACAAATTCACAAAGCATGCTCCGGTGTGCCGTGTGTTTGCCTAAAAGTATGCCACAAAAATACGAAAATTACTCAATCAATCAGTCAAATCCATCAAGCCGTTTCCGTAAATTAGGCAACCTGATGATTTTGTGATTTAATCTCAAAAAGGGTATCGCCTTGACTTGTTGTGACTATTTTTTTTTGGGGGTTTTGGGGCTAATTAAATTAAATTAAATTGCTATAATAGTACTATAAGTTAATTACATAATTATAACAGGGTCTTGACTATAAATCATTATTTTGTTTATGATTAAAGATCATTTTGGAACTCTTTTCATTCATAACTTTTTATTAACTTATTGGTTGGAAAAGGATTATTATTATTTCATTTTATTTTATTTATTTACTTGGTAGTTCCAATTTATAAATCTTGGAAGACTAAATAAGAAAATTGTAATTAATCTTTAAAATGTATATTTTTTTATCGTTTTATTTTCATGAAAGAATAAAAATACAACCTGATTCAAACAGAAACTTAATTAAAAATTATGAATTCAAATTCTAGGGCTCATGTGTTATTGTTTGATTGTTTAAAATTCCTAAATATTCTTAAAAAAATATATTAAAATCTTTTAGCTACAAATAATAAAAATGTAAACATTTTGTGGAAAAGGACCAAAGAAATCTTGAAGTTTTTTAAACAAATATTGTCTTAAACTCAGTCTACCCGTCGTTAGAATATGATTTCCTATCAATTCCATTCCAAAAGTTCATTCACAAATCGCATATCTCTACAAACCAAACACAATCTTTGTTTTATGAACCTTAACCTGGCGTTTAATTGTATTTTATTTCCGTTTCGGTTTCGGTTTCGTTTTCATTTAAATTTGCGCTGCTGCTCTCGTACTTGACATTCCTGAATGTCATCCATCAATCCGAGCTCTGCGGCTCATTAAATCACAGAAGCTGCTAAGAACAAACAGCCGGAGGGTGAAATGCGAAATGCGGACGGAGAATGGAGAACGGAGGAAGCACAAAAGTTGCTTCCTTTCGGCCGCCTTGATGACCTGTGCCCTTCGTCCGTTCGCCACTGTTTCGTCCTGTTGGTAAGCCCCTTTCTCACACTCCTCCGCACACAGCTGTTGTAATCCGTTTAAAGTGTTTTTGCGGGTTGTAAACATTTCGACTTTTAATTCACTGACAGCGGTTCTTCATTCTCCATTCCCCAGTCTGTCCATCTCTCTATCTCTGTCTTCTGACGTATAGCCATCTCTTTTGGTGACCACCGGCTTTGAGGTTTTCCGGAGAATTGCGGTGGTCCCAGGGACGACGTCTCTGTCCCCGAATAAATGTTTTTCGGCTAAGAGTTTAATTCGCAAATAAAAAGCTGCTAATTAGCTTTTTGGGTTGAAAATAAAAATAATGCGTTAATGGGGGGGAACGATAACAAGAGATTTCGGGACTTTAAGGTCAAGTGATGCGAAAGTTTTAAATCTGAGAAATAAATAATTAAAGTTATAAATACTCCCTAAGCCCCATTTAGGGTTTAAAATTTAAGAGCCCCTGACTTAAAGCGTTAAGTTAAGAGGGGGTTAAGCTCGGGCTGGCCGGGGTGGGTTAAGTGGGTGGACGCCGTTCAGTGGGTTATGTCAACGCGTTGGACTTTAATTAATTACCGGGAAAATTGTTAATATTTGTTCAGCCCTTTCCTTTGCTCTTCTCTGCCAAAAACAAAAGCAAACACCAAGAAAGAGAGAGGGCGAATGGTGGGGAAACTGAAAGGAGAAAGGTAGAACAAAGTACACAGAAGAAAATAATATTTTTTAACTAGTTTTCAATACTAAATATTATATATAAATATGAATAAATTAATCAAGCTATTATTTTTTTTTTTAAGAATTTAAATAAGAAACTAAAAGATACTCAGCTCTTAGAGATAAAGGCTCTTAGGATACTTATTTGAAATTAAAGAGGTTGTTTTAAAATAAATTCCTTTTAAGTTTTGGTTTCAAAATTTAATTATCAAATAATTAGTAAAATTTCATAATTAGTTTCTATTTCGTTGGCTTCATTTTTCAAGTGCTGTGTGCTTTGTAGTGCGGTCGTAATTTAATTTTTGCGCAAAAATGGAGAAAAAAAAAAATTGCACCAAATGAAATCCAAACCGAGGAGGAACGAGAAGGGGGGACAGGAAGTGGGTGGGCGGGGGAGCGAGCGAGGGGCCAGAGTTTAACGTGAGAGGCTCTCGAAAGTATGCAATGCCAAATTATGCTATGTGTGTGCAGGTGTGAGTGTGCGAACGGATGTGAATACAAGGCGAAATGCAAATGCCTGCAGCAGAGGCTACCCCATCACAAACACACACACACACACACACACACACACACATGGGAAAACACGCACACGAATGCCAAACCAAATGGAAGCTAAAAAAAAAAAAACTAAAATGAATCTTGATGTTTTCAGGAGTGAAGGTGTTGCAGCCCAGGATGTGATAGGCTTAAAACAAGGGTTTATAGCACGCTTTTTTGGATATTTTTAATTTTTTAATTTTTATTAAATCAAAATGTTTGGAGCTTTAAAAAATCTTGTTCGTCGCTTTCGGCTTCTTCTGTGACTGACGATTAGAGATGGCCTGAAAATAGTATTCTCGAATTCTGCTGCTGTTGGTCTTGTTGGCGCTAACAGAAGGATAAAGTCGAATATTAACATTTCCTAAGAATTTGTGGTAGTTATTTTGGGATTTTACATAAAAAAAAATCTTAAAATTTGACTCAAAGATTGGTAATTCTAAAAACAAAACAAAATATTATTTAAACTTTGTATGTATAAAGTATACATTTATTTTTCAGAGTATTATTTTTGCCCAGTTTTTTTGAAGAATTATTTTGAAAATTATGTTTTCTATATTTTATTTCCTTATTCTTTTTATACCCTTGCAGAGGGTATTATAATTTTGGTCAAAAGTGTGCAACGCAGTGAAGGAGACATCTCCGACCCTATAAAGTATATATATTCTTGATCAGGATCACCTCCTGAGTCGATATAAGCATGTCCGTCTGTCCGTCTGTCCGTCTGTCCGTCTGTCCGTCTGTCCGTCTGTCTGTCTGTTTCTACGCAAACTAGTCTCTCAGTTTTAAAGCTATCGACTTCAAACTTTGCACACATCCTTCTTTCCTTTGCAGGCAGTATATAAGTCGGAACGGCCGGGATCGGCCGACTATATCCTATAGCTGCCATATAACTGATTGATCGGAAATGCCATATCTCTGTTGTTTTTTAAGTTAGAAGACTGGGACTTTGTATGGATTCTACTTTCGGCAAACTAATTTGATCTGCCGAGTTTTATAAGGATCGGCCGACTATATAAGATCCGATATATATCTAATAATATAATATACATATCTGCAAGGGTATATCAACTTCGGCTCCGCCCGAAGTTAGCTTTCCATTCTCGTTCTGAGAATGAAATACTTATATGGGCATTTTTTTGTACTGCCCTAATGCCATGTCCCTAATATCCTTCATATCCTTTGTCAGGGTAGCGCAGTTGCAAAGGATTTTCCGCTGTCCATTTCATTAACATTTCTGTGGCTACCGCGAAGCTACGTGACTTTCCAGGGGCGCGGACTGGGTGGGTGGACGATATCCGATATCCGATTGAAGCCGCACCAAAAACTACAACAAAAAATGGCAAAAATGGGAGAATATGGGTGGAAAATCAACTTTTACGTTTGCAAACATTGCAAACCGAATTGGAAGCGAGAAACCAAACATGAAATAAATTCTGCTAAAGGCCAAACATTAAGCAGAGTATATATAGGCTCAAAGGAATAAACTGCTGAAATCCTGCAAAAAGATAGGAATTCTTAATGTGCAGATATTTATGTCCTTTTTTTATGGGTGGCCGCCGTTTGTCTAATTGAAAATATTGAAGACTAATGTGTCGTTCATGGAAATTGAATTGAAATGAATTGGTTTAAAAATCAACTCGGTTAAAATGATTAAAATATAATTTTTTTTACATTTTTTCAATCACTTGATTCACCTTTTAGCCACTTTCATCCAAAAAGAATTATAGGAAATTATAAAATACTTTCTTTTTATGATAAAAAGTTGTAAACTGAAAAACTTTCTCTTAAATTGTTTCTCTTTTATAAAAAAATACCATAAGATATATTTTAGAACTTTAAGTTATGTTCTGATACTGAAAATAACTTTTATTATAAGGTAATTTATGAAGGAAACTTTTGCTTAAATTTAAATAATTTAACTAAAATAATATTGGAATCTATCGAGTTATTTTTTCCCCATTTTGTTGACATTTAAATCATTTTTTAAAATAAACAAATTCTGGGTTTTTAAATAAAAAATAAGACTATATTTTTTAAGGCTTTCCAAGGGAAGATTGAAGAATAAAAATAACCTTTTCATAAATTTGATCATAAAAATGTATGCGGTATATATTATTAATTTATTTTTAAAAGAGAAAAAAATAGGAGATGAATCCTAATAATAATACTATTAAAAATTTTATTTTCAGATGATGGAGCACGCGTGGCACAACTACAAGCTGTACGCGTGGGGCAAGAACGAGCTGCGGCCCTTGTCGCAACGGGCCCATGTGGGCAGTATTTTTGGGTCGTACGACCTGGGAGCCACCATCGTCGACGGACTGGATACCCTGTACATCATGGGGCTGGAGAAGGAGTACCGCGAGGGTCGCGACTGGATCGAACGGAAGTTCTCGCTGGATAATATCAGTGCCGAGCTGAGTGTCTTTGAGACGAATATCCGGTTTGTGGGCGGCATGCTCACCCTGTACGCCTTCACGGGGGATCCGCTGTACAAGGAGAAGGCCCAGCACATTGCCGACAGGCTGCTGCCCGCCTTCCAAACGCCCACAGGCATACCCTATGCCCTGGTGAACACCAAGACCGGCGTGGCCAAAAACTACGGCTGGGCCTCCGGCGGCAGCTCGATTCTGTCGGAGTTCGGCACTCTGCACTTGGAGTTCGCCTACCTGAGCGACATCACCGGAAACCCACTGTACCGCGAACGCGTCCAGACCATTCGCCAGGTGCTCAAGGAGATTGAGAAGCCCAAGGGACTCTATCCCAACTTCCTGAACCCCAAGACGGGCAAGTGGGGACAGTGTGAGTTTCATAAGTATTTTTTATTTTAAGGAGATTGTTTTTAAAGTAGTCTATACTTTAAGAGTGGTTAAGTAATTGATCTAAAAAAATAAAAAAAAAAATAACTTATATTTATAAATAATTTATTTTTAAATTATTTTCAGTGCACATGTCACTGGGCGCTTTGGGCGACAGCTATTACGAGTATCTGCTGAAGGCCTGGCTGCAATCCGGACAGACCGACGAAGAGGCCCGGGAAATGTACGACGAGGCCATGCTGGCCATAATGGACAAGATGGTGCGAACCAGCCCCAATGGACTCACCTATGTCTCCGACCTGAAGTTCGATCGGTTGGAGCATAAAATGGATCATCTGGCCTGCTTTTCGGGTGGGTTTTTAAGAGTTTATCCTGATTTGAAACTGTGTTTTACTTAAATATACTATTTATAATATTTTTAGGTGGTCTGTTTGCCCTGGGAGCCGCCACGCGTCAAAACGATCACACCAACAAGTACATGGAGGTGGGAAAGGGAATCACAAACACTTGCCACGAAAGTTACGTGAGAACGCCCACTCAACTGGGTCCCGAGGCTTTCCGGTGGGTTCTGGCATTCTTAATTCTTCTAAATTTGTATACTAAATTATAAATCATTTTTCACCAAACAGCTTCAGTGATGCCGTGGAGGCACGTGCCCTGCGATCGCAGGAAAAATACTACATCCTGCGACCGGAGACCTTCGAGAGCTACTTCGTCCTGTGGCGACTCACACACGATCAGAAGTACAGGGATTGGGGCTGGGAGGCGGTACTCGCCCTGGAGAAGCACTGCCGCACAGCGCACGGCTACTGTGGCCTGCGAAATGTCTACCAGCAGGAGCCGCAAAAGGACGATGTCCAGCAGAGCTTCTTTCTCGCAGAAACGCTCAAGGTGAGCTGCTAAAGGATCAAATTGGATGTTGGAGTCCTGCTAGATAGACTTTTTTTTGAGTCATTATAGATCATTGTAGATCTGTGTCGAGAATTAACCTTTTCAATATTATTTTCCGACTATAATAGTAGGAAATAGTAGTTTCAATCACATTAATGTACTTTATTATATTCCTAAACATTGATAGAAAGATAAATATCTGTTTTGATTTTGTAATATTACTTTCAAGTCCCACTGTTCAGGCCGTACATCAATTGGCAGCGCCACTTTAGTATATTTTGTAAGAAACTAAGAATCCTCTCTATACTCTATCCTCTCTATATTTTATATTCTAAAATATTTATTCTAAAATGTGTTTTAAATGATCTTTAATGTATTTGCGATATAAAATTTGACATATAACTTCAGAAATAGAGATAGAAATCGGAAATAGACATTGATAGACACTTAATAATGGTTTGAAAAATGTTTTAAAAATATTTTTGTCATAATCTTTTAACTAATATTGTATACATTCTGGATTAATGTTGTTGTACCTTTCAGTACCTGTACTTGCTGTTCTCGGACGACTCGGTGCTGCCGCTAGACGAGTGGGTGTTCAACACGGAGGCGCATCCGCTGCCCATCAAGGGGGCGAACGCGTTCTACCGCCAGGCGCCCGTGACGCTCCCGGCCTCGAATGCCTCGTAAGCGGGCCAACGATGGCCGCTAGCTGGCCTCCTGCTGCTGGCCAGATGCATCTTACTTAGCTCCCGGACATCTGCATACTTATATGTGTGAAGGACCTTTTTGTGTCTATGTTTCGTTTTAATAGTGTTTTTTTTTTTTTTTTCGTTAGTAGGTAGCTTAGCGTAATGCAATGACAACTGCGTTGGCAAAAAAAAAAAAAAGAGAAAATGTAGTCTCAGCCGAGGCACACGAGAACCTTTCGATGTAACATATTTATAAAGCTTGCACATACATATATATATAGATATATATACACATATATGTAGGAAACCAAACGGATATATCGTAGTTTAGTTTTTAACTCTCTGCACAAGTTTCTCCCACATACGATTTTTTTTTTGAATATTTTTTTAACGAAACATAATAATCCAAATAGTGACAGAGGTGTGGTGAAAACGATGACGATGGCGGTGACCTCAATTTCCATTAGCGAAACACTCTTGATATTAAAGATATAATGATATATTATATATATATATATATGGATTACGGATATGTGTGTAAATGTAAATCTCAGGTGTTCTAAATATGATTTTCCTTGCATTCACAAGGCACTTTCGCACTAACTAACTGACTAACCAGCAACCAGCTACGTAACTATCTCGGCAGCATTCTATCAAGCAATTCTCGATCTACGACTATATCTTTGGCTATATCTCATGTGAAGGGCGGAAGGCAGAGAGCGGTTGGCATTTCGATAGATAGTTGGATATACTCTACTGCTGACTTCCAATTCGAATCTTTGATCACTTTGTTTTGTAAATAATTTCGCAACTTTCCTCGCAAAATGAAGGCGGCAGAAAATCGAATTGATATTTATACAAATATATAAATGCATATATTCTTACACATTGTTTACTTTGTAGTCTAAATATTTAAATATAAATCTAAACTAAATTTAAATCTAGAGTCTAATATAGAAATCGACAAAAAAAAATATATTCGAAACATCAATGAAAGAAATATTAAAATGTACGAAAATCTATATTTGTATTCGTATTTGTATTTAATTAAATCAAATGAATCGTAGGCAATTGTTAAAATTAAATAATTATACAATGGCACCCAGCCGATCAGCATTCGATCGATTGTGGTGGTTGTAAAGGATTTTTTTATAATACAAAAGCAAACAGAAAATAGAAAACACAAAACATAAAATATAAATCATAAAACATAAAAAAGCAAAACTACAATAATCTTATTTATAATTCTATTAGAAATGTAATCCATAGTCTGTAAGGCAACACACATCGCATGAGGAGGAGATGAACATTAGAAATTATGCAATTGTTTTTTTTTTTTATTATAAAACATGCACAGTGATGTGCAAAGTGATTAAATAACAGTAAACTTAAATTAATAATACCTAGCTGCTAAGGCATGAATGTGACAAAAAGAAGAGAATTTTAAAAAATTTTAACACAAAAACTTAAATAATGAAAAACTTATTTGAAATCAATAAAGAGAACTTAAATAACATTAAATTGATTAACAAAGATTGATGAACTAAGCATTAACTTAGAATTTACACCAAAACATATTTTTTTGTTTAGATCAAATTAGAATTGAGGCAAATACAAGTATCTAGATACATATGCATATATGTGGTATATAGCGTATCTGATTCTCTGACGATATTTAACAAAAACAAAAAAGCAAATGGAAATGCATAAATTATCCATCAACTGCGGTTCCTGAGCTGCTGAAGATGACAATTGTATTTTGCCTAAATCATAAGTTTAATAAAGATCTAATAATTAACTTAAAAGTCTTGAATGTGTTTTTAATTAAAAGGGACTTGTAGATATTAATTCTTAGCTGAGAATATCTACCTATTTAATATTTTTTTTAAACATTTATCTTGAAAGTTTTCTGACTTCATCAAGCACTTTCATATAGATACAGATACAGATAGAGGTATCTTGCCACATAAGGCACTCGAATCTCAATTAATGAGCACTTGAACTGCGCGTGTCAACTGTGCGTATACTTAATGGAGAAACTTGCACAAAAGGCAAACAAGCACAAAGCACAGAACTGAGGTTAACAACATTCTCCGGCGATTCAGCGATTCGGCGGTTCGAGAACCCGGAAAGGGACTTTACGTCGAGACAGAAAGCCAATCAACCACCCTCAACCCCTCCACGATTAACCCTTTAAAAGAAGTTATATTTTTGTTGAGAAACTATTTTTTATTTTTTCTTAATTTTTTAAACGCACTAATGGTGATCTTCGAACCTGTACATATATGTACATATTTATGTAAACTCGATCTAGATCACCCCCCGATTTGTATAAGCATGTCCGCCTGTCCGTGTGTCCGCGAATCTGTTTCTACACTAAACTAGTATCTTTATTTTAAAGCTATCTACTTTAAACTTATTTAACGAAGATATATATGCAAGTTGAAACAGTTGGGATCGACTGACTATATCGTATAGCTTCCTTCTAACCGAAAGGTCAAACTTCCCATTACTTTTCTTTTTTTTTAACATAGAAATAATAATTATATGTTTTATTTATTTATTAATTCAGTGCTAAAGTTATATATGAAATAAATGTTTATAAAATTATTTTCACTGCAGGAAGTCCAGGAGCCCGGCCATTCTAGGGTTAAAAGCTCTTCGGTGAGCAAAGTCCGAAATCTTGGAGCATAAGATCCCCTCCCGGGGTGCAGCAACTTGGCAACTGGCTGCAGTAAGGCGAATGGGAACAAAGCATAACCATAAAACGGGGGAGCGCCAACCGACGATTGCATTAAACCGCCGCCACCCACCGCCCACTTTTCGCCTCCCACAATTTGCAACTCGATTCACAAAGAGAGAGTACTGGCGGGAGCCACACAAAGAGAGGGTGCAGCATGTGAGCAAGGGAGTGGGAAGCCAGGAACGAGACAGTTCCAGACCCTGGAATCCGGAGTATCGCAGACCGGTCTCTCGTCCGGCTCTCTTTGTCCACGATTTCTCTCTCTCTCTCTTTGGATATGGCTTTAGCGGGGATCTGAAACATAAAATAGCAAAAAAATAGCTAGATTTTGAACATATTATATTAGGAGATAACATTTATTAAATTAAATTAATTCATAATACATAAAAATGTTGGAAAACCAAGTTTCAGTTTGTTATCAAAGTTAAAAATATGTTTTCTTTGATTTTATGAACTAAACTTAAAAACTACAAGAACATACTATTAACTTTATTTAAGGAATGATGTGTATGTTCGTTTAATTATCAAAATAATGATTAATAACTTAACATATTAATACCTTAAACGCGTTATTAAAATCGGTAGATAGCAAAAATTACTAAAAATGTTCTCTCTGACTAAAATAAAACCTTATAATTTTCTTAAAAAAAAAAAACATAAATAAAGCGATAAGCAAGCTAAATGATCAACAATGCTTCTGTTTGTTGTTGTTGCCCTGAAAGTTGTTGTTCTCTGTAGTCTCTCGTTGTTGTTGGTTTCTTTGTTGACTAGACGAGCCCGCCAGACCGGCTGTGCGTTGGTGTGCGTGCGTATCTGTGTGCCTCTCGCTGGCATACCCTAAGTTTTCCTAAAAAAGTATTTCAGGTGGTTGCAAAAAAGGTTTGCTAACAAAATATTTACACACTCGAATTGCTCTTGGCCATTTAAACTGTATTGAGATATATTTTAACTTTTTTTTTATGTATTTTAACCTTTAAGCCTTTAAATAGCTTTGATATAGTTTTGACTAATATAAGACTTTAAACTTTTAGTAAAATTTATTGTATTTTATTACTAATTATAGATTAAATAATAAAACTGAACCCAAAATTTGTAAATTTGTATACCAAAAGATTACATTTACTTATAAGTCAAATTTTGTTGAATAATTTAGGTCTTTTGTTTTCTAAAAGTAACTTCCAGGGCATCCTCTAGTCGGCTACATCATCTATAGCCTTTCTTTGTGCTTTGTTTTTTTTGTGTTTTTTGTTTTGGTCGTTGACGTTGCGGCGTTGCTTCTAGCAATCCGCACAGTTCGCATCGAGACTTCGAGCAGAGCGGCAGCAGTTGCAGATAGAGATACAAATCGAGATAGAGCTACAGATAGAGTGTGAGGGATACCAGGGACCAGGAACCAGCGACCAGATTGAGATACAAGTCCAGCAGATCCAGTTGCAAAATGCCGTTCCCCATCCATCCGCCCAAGCAAATGCCCTGCCCCCACTGGCAGCACTTCCCCATCAGTCCGGTGGACAGCAAGCCGAATCCCTTCGACACCGTGGGCGGAGCAGCGGCCGCCGCCCAGGCCTCCCAGGGCAACAACAAGCCGCCGGAGCCGGTGTCCTACAGATATTGTTTGCAGTGCAAGACCTCCGCCAAGGAGGTGGCCAACGGCAACTCCTCCGACCGGGAGTGAACTCCGGAAGACTGGGAACACTCTACTTCACCCTCAACAGCCACCCATCGAGAAGGTGACATTGCACTGGAGTACTCCGAAAGTAATCAGAAAAGTAATCAATGAAATAATCAGCCATCACCTGTAATCAATCCACTTACCAGAGGACACTGGAATCACTAGCTTTCCCCGCACGAGTGCTTAAAAACATAAAAAAAAGATACAAAAAATGAAAAAAAAAAAGAAATGAAAATGAGAAAAAAATCAACTAGAATTATGACATTTTTTTTTGTTCTGTGCATAAGAAACCTTAAATATCGTTCTTAATTTTTTTTAACCTTCAAACTACTCAGAAAATGGTGCAAACTGAAGAAGAATTTAAAAGTATCTTTTTTTGTTTGTGAAAAAAAAAGAAAACCCTTGGTGATTATTTAACCTAAGCACATGTTCCATTTTAAATATTTTTTTTGCTCAAGTGTTTTTTGTTTTAATATAGTCTCTATACTTAATTTAAGCATTTTTTGTACGTATTTAAGTTGTATTTAGAGCTAAAGACTACAGTTTATAATATTTTTTGATATAACCCGTATACATATATAAATATATATATATATCTGTATAAGAAGCGCCAATAAACGCACGACGCATTTTAAAAAACGAGTTCTACACAAATACATTTAAACTTCATATACCTATACAGTACATATGTTGGGTTTTTCAATAGTGTGAGGTATATAGTTTTTTTTTTTGGCATCAACTCTGGGTTTGTTTTCGGTTTTGTTTTCATTTTCGTTCTTTCTGCCCACCTCTGGCTCTGTGTTTGTTTTTATCAATAATTTTCAAGGTCGCAGGCCGAAAACGCGATAAGAGCGGCTTGAGATTTGATTTTCTGGAAAAATCAGGGACGTTCTGTCTGCTTTTCATTCGGCTTTAAAAAGTGTCAAGTATTTTGTGACAAAGTTCAACAAACTGTTCGAATTAAAGCGAAGCGAATTAAAAGCGAAAGCCGGTGGTGTAGGGGGCGCGGAGGAGGGCCAAGGGGTGGGCGGATGGTGGGTGGGTTGAAATAATTGCATTCGTTCGCCGCATGCAAAATAATTGAGCACAATTCTCGAAGAGTTCATTTATATGCATGCGAAAGATGCACCTACACTGCCAGAAAGTGGGGGGCAGTTACTCCATTCTGCAAGAGTTTCCTTTGCTCAGTTTATTATTTTTTCAGGGTTTTTTAAACAAACAAAATTTTAATTAATTTACATATATTTGAACAAATATATTTACGCATTTAAATTTACATAAACATTTTTTTTTTTTCATTTATTTTATTTACATTCCTTTTATTAATAATAATTAATATTTTTCATGTCAATTTAAAAAATTGTCATCCTTAAAAAATATCGATAAGAAACCATCACTAAAAAGTCTTGTCAAAAATCGATAACAATCTTTGATTTGTTAATCTTAAAATTTTAAAAAGCAAATAGAGGCTTGATAACTCTGTACATAACTTATTTCTATCTTATGTATATTTTATTTAGAAATAGTATATACTTTTATTATAAATTTAAAACTGAATCTATTGCATCTTTTTATCGGATATCGTAAGTTTATCTTATATTTTTATTCGAATATTATTTGACATTTATTTTTCAAGTATTAATTATATGCATTATTTACAAGACACCCACTTTTTGCACAGTGTATGCATGTATTTATGTAAGGATGTGCCGAGGCTTGTATGCTGGGCACTCATGTCTGCGGCTGTACTATATTTAACCTTATCGCGTTCGCGAATGCGTGTGCGAATAATAATATTGAGCAAATACTACGAAGAAAATACTATCGCAGCAAGCAGTCGAATAGTTCGTGTTGCTCTCGCCGAGCGGACCGGCTGATTGGGGACATTAGCGTACTGGAAATTACACATTTCGATTTCAATGGTCGGACCTTACATTTCGGCATCGTGTGTTCTAATTAATAATTTTATGGACTGGCTTATCTCTGGTCGGTACGGGCATTATCTGGGTTTCTGGGTCTGGCCAACGTGCCCCCTAAAATCACACAGGAACCCATACCGATATACCCGAGTCGAGATATGCAATCTGAAAAAAAGTGCAGATAAAAGTGAAAACAAACACATAAATAAATACACACAAGAAAGTATAACAACAAATATTAAGAGAAATAATATTTATTTGAAATTATTTTAAAAATTGGTTCAACAATCTCACTTAGAAGCCATGGGGATAAAAAAAACAGCAATTCCATTTATCCTGAAAACTGAAACTTAAGTAAATTTCATAATTAGATAAGCTTAAATTTTAAGTTGTAAAATATATAATAAAAAACCATTGTATTTGCTTAGCTTATTTGATCTTAGCTGTTCGAGAACTACCATTGTCTACCAATTTGCGTGTCACGATTTTGGGGCTCGCGTGAGTAAAGATGCTGCGTGCCGAAACCCTCCAGCGATACCATCTTTAGATAAACTCCGTCCCCCTTAGAGAATAACTATAATCCTCCAAATAAAATTTAATATGGCGGTTAGTTATATAATGAGAAAGGGGGTTGTTTCGCCGCCATAACAGAGTAATTTTAATGAGTCTCCTTTTTCTTCATCAGTTGAACAGAAGATACTTAGTTATGGCAGCTCTTGCTTCTCGGACGTCACTGAACTGCTTGCTGTAAGCAGTGAACTTTTTCAGTGTGCGAGCATCACTGCGGACGGCCGTCCACGTAGGTGACGAACCGCAACCGCTGTGCGAAGATAAAAGCAAACGAAGCCATATAAAATTCAAAAGGATTCCCGAAATTGGAAAGAGTGTTTGGAGAACTGTTTCCGCCTTGAAGAAAAGCCTTGCAGTTATTGTTGGTCCTTGGCGGCGTTGGTCCTTGGGTTGGATGCTCTGGCCTACCTACAAAAGAAACACCTCCCATATTTAAAATTCCGTGTGCTGCAGGATACCAAACATATGGTATTGAACCATATTATAAATGAATTCTATGAGGGCCAGAGCTATATCTCTAGATCCCTTGTCTCATTGAACGCTGCCCAAAATAAAACTGCCGAGTTGGAAAACGTGATATCCACGATGATTTCTCGCATAGTGAATTTTATGGCATCCTCCTAAGGAACTGGAGGGGCAGGACATTGAATCAAACACTTTTATTATGATTCTAAAGGAAATGGAAGCCTTTTTCTATAATGTCTATAATGTAAGTTAACAATAATTCTTTGATTTTTTTTCTTTTAGAGAAAAACATCCCAATTTACAGAGCAGACCTTAAAAATGGGGTTATTGCAGACATACAAAATCTGAGACATCGGTGCCGAATCCAACTATACTATCCACGCAGGACTATATGCAGGACTATACGATCCAGTTGGATCTCTCAGCGATCATAGTAGGTCAAAAATTTGTTGATTAATTTTCTTTACATCATTGTATAAAATATGTACAAACATTTTTAAATAAAGTCTCATTGACATTCGCCTTGAATGATTAACAATCATTTTTCTACAATTCTGAAGATATTACGTAAACGCCTTGATTGAATTCAGTCTCCAATCTTGCCTCTTCGAATGCAATCATTCTCTATAAAAGATATATGGAAAATCTGATCCGATTTTCGTAAAATTTGTGTCACGAAAATGGAAGAGGATCACATAGGTCAACATAGGAAAGTTTTTTGTTTCATTAATTTTAATGAAATTCATTATATAAGTTCTTTTTCATACACAGCTTTTTTTGAAAGCTTTTCATTTAAATTTGGCGCCCTGGGCTCTAACCGGAGCAACTCTTAAGATGGATTTTAGTTTTTAGACTTAATGTTTTGTATATTGAATGTTTTCTCTTTGATTTTTTTACAAGCTTTTCTGTCATCATTTAAATTAATATACAAAATGTCCTTCTATCATTTAAAGCCAACAAAGCTGACGAGATATTTGAAACGATTTTTCGCGCCAAAGACCGGAAGAAACCTACCGGTTAACTTGGCAGCACTTTTCCAGAGCTTTCTCTCAGCTTCCTGCACGCTCTCATGGCGCCGTGCGCTCTCTCTCTGAGTCGCTGCGACCCGTTAGCTTTTTAATCATGTGCCATGCTCTGCTTGTCTTCCTCTTCCTGCTTCTTGGCACCTCTGTTGCCGCAGCCTCCTTTGCTGCTCCTCCTGCTGCTTCTTCTTCTTCATCATCGGCACGCATCGCATCGGATTGGCACGCAGTGATGGCAGCTTAGAGGCGCCATTTTTAATCTGGTTGGGATTTTTTTATTCAGATTATACATTTGAATGTAAATGGCAATGGAATGGTTTATCTTAAAATCTTAAAATATTAATTATTGGATTATTTAATAGATAAATAACTGTATTGAAGAAATCTTTCCTAAAAGTAGACAATGGAAAATTTTTAGCTATCTTCCATAGGAGCAATAAGATACAAGCTACTTTTATAAAAGAAATATTTACAATTTTATAATAATTTTTATACTAAATTATTAAATATTTAAGTTAAATTTAAGTTACAGAAACTAACTAAAATCACCAAAAAATTGTTAGCTTTAGACTAGAGCATAGTGGGGGCATCACTGTTGATTCGGGGACTCGCGAAAGGCGCCGACGACAGCGAGGACACGACGCAGCAGAGGCGGCAGCAGCAGCGTCGGCGGTAGGCACCGCATTGGCAGTGGCAGTCGGAAAATCGCAAGCAGCAGCCACAGTCGCAGCCGCAGTCGCAAGCAGAGCAGCAAGCAGTTGCAAGGGCGCCGCCTCCGTCGAGTTGAGTTCTACTTCGATTTGATTTGCTTTCTCCGCATTTCTCCGCCTATCTCCGTTTCCGCTTTTTACGCATTAGAAACGTGTCCTGATTTCGCACCACAATAATAAATAATAATAATTATAATATAATAAAAAGAGAAACTGAAGCATCAGCAGCAGCAGCAGCAGCATCAGCGGCTGAAGAAGAAGAATAAGAGGAAGAATTACTAACGGCAGCAGTAGGTGGTACTACAACGGTAAATTGCAGTGGCCGACGCGTGTGCCAAATTCCACTTTCTATATTTGCGAATTACTCTCCTTTTCTCTATTTTGTTGATTTAACATTTGAAATGCCAAAGCGCTGCTGCTGTTGCTTTCTTTTTCATTTTTAATTTGACATTTTTTTGCCAGTGTGTGTGTGTGTGAGTGTGTGAGTAGTTCTTTTTTTCGGTAAAGTGCGCCAAAAACAAAAAAAAACAGAAAAGGAGCATATAACAGATAAAAAAAATTAACAATTGCCTTAATTAACGGTTGTTTTCCCCCTTGGGTCGCAACAGGCCCCCATGGTGCCATCTCTCTCTGCCCCCCTCTCTCTGCCACTATCTCTATCTCTATCCCTACCCCCCCACTGCAACTCCCTCTCCAACACCCATCTCTCTCTTCAACTACGTCACACGTATTCGCAAATGGGTGTGTAAGGTTGCCTTAGGCAGTGTTCCCCGTTGTTGTTGTTTTTGTTTTTGTTCTTGTTCTTGTTACATGCGTGCATCTGAGGGTGTGTGAGTGTGTGTTTATGTGTGAAATAAAATTTCATAATGGTTGTTGTAGCACCCAACGGCTGCCCCTCCCCTCGCCCTAACCCACCGCAACATTTTTTTTTTGGAAAAACATAAAAAAGTACTTTTAATTAAAGAAAAACAACATGGCTTAAAAAATATATATGTATTATAATATATATGTGTACAAAAATCGTTTGAAAGCTATTTTTTATTTATTTATTTTTGGGAAAACCAGAAGAAGTTGGAAAAGCCCCAAGAAAAATGGAGAAACTTCCGCTGATAAAGTGACCCAAATAAAAGAAACCACAGTTTTTTTTAAGAAACTTTATCCAATACAACTAAAAAAATATTTTAAAAAGTTTAGTAACTAATTTTAAAAATGTATTCAATTAAATTATATATTTTTAAGAAGAATTGTAGCCTTTACGAATTAAAGGACTAAAAATTTGTTTAAAATTAATTTCGTTTTAAATAATTTCTTTCATTAATTATAAATAAATAATAAAAAATAAACAAAAACAAATCAAAAATCAATGTTTAAGGAAAGAATTATATTTAAAAACATAAAATATTTAATGTTATAATTTAATGTCAAGTTGCTGCCATTTAAAATTAAAAAATTGACTAGAAAATGGCCTAAAAATAATTAATTTTAAATATATTTTGGTTTTCTTAAATAATACTTTAATCTCTATTAAAAAATATAAAATACACAGTATATATATTATAATATTATATATTTTTATTTCTTTTTTTTTTATTTTTTTCTGAAAAGTGGCCGAGTGGCAAAGAGAGTCACCGCCCACTTGGCCTGCTCCGCCCCCGCTTCGGGATCCCCTCCCACTTCCCTTATCGCCAAAGAGTCACGTTTTTGACCCATTTTCGCATTCTGTGTCGGGGGCCTAAAGCCAGTGTTCAAAATGTTTAGATGGCATGGAAGCTGCTGCCAGGATATGTCCTCCTCCTCCTCCTGTTCGAGCATATGGTGGCTCCTTATGGTGGGTCGTG
The DNA here is from genome assembly GCA_035047585.1 of Drosophila monieri. NCBI lineage: Eukaryota > Metazoa > Arthropoda > Insecta > Diptera > Drosophilidae > Drosophila > Drosophila monieri. The sequence goes on along the minus strand of JAWNPJ010000061.1, from coordinate 1,738,708 downwards.
TTCCTCTTGTTGCCCATTAACCCATGGCAGCCACTTAACCCTCGAGTGGCTCTCGCTGATGTAATGCCATTCGATATGATTTGCCATGGTTAACCAGATTTGCTTGCCACAGCCATTCGGCATTTTGCGGTTCCAAGTCCTTGTCTAGTCCTTGCACTGAGAGAAATTGCTGCGGTTTTAATATTTAAAATGTGTTTCTTAAAGAAACTAAAGGAAAATATTTTAATGTCTTCAATTATTCATAATTATTCTTATTTAATAATTATTTTTAAGATGATTATGCATGCAAAGTTTGTTTTTTTTTAATTTAAAAAGATATTTCAAATAATAATTACTTTTTAAAATATTTTAACGAACTCATACATAATTTTTGTTTTAAAATATTTTTGAATTGCATGATCATTTTTGAATTTGTATTTATTTTAAAATTAATATTCTTTTTTTGGTTTTTAAATTTTATAAAATGATGAATTTTAAACATAAAACAATGAAAAGTTTAAGATAAAAATAACTAAGTTTTTATAATTTAGCAAATTTAATGAAAATGAAGTTTAAAAAAAATTAAAATTATATAAATAATATACCAAATATACCAAAAGTACCATATATACCAAAAGTATGTATAAAATAAATATTTCTTAAATTTAAACTTCTTACATTTCTAATAACAATTAAAAAATATTTTTTATGAGCTGAAGGCCACTAGTCGCTATTGCTTTACATCCCCAGTTATGTTTTAGTTTTAACCATAAGCTAGCTAGATAAAAAAATAAATAAAATTTTTAATTTTTAAATAACATTATAAACTCCATATTAAATGTAAAACAATTAAAAACCTAGGCGCTATTAATCATTATTTAAATAAAAGTAAAAACCATAAAATCATAAATGATATGAATATTTCTTTCAAAACATACTTTAAGGTTAAAATCAAAATTAAAATATAAAATATAATAAAATAAATAAATAATAAATAAATAATTATATATATAAAATGGAATTCATTTAAAGTTAAAAAAAAAATCCAAAGCTGAAAATCAAAATATTACCTTTTTCTCTCCCTTAACCACTTGCTGGTGGCATCTTAAGCTTAAAAGCCACTGGTTTCTCTCAGTGCATATATGTAAATGGCGAATATGTGAGTCTGCAAGTGAGTGGGTGTGTGTGTGTGGAACTGGTTGATTACTTGCCACATGAGCGAAGATAAGTCAGTAAGTTAATGGCCTCCATTTGCGTACGAGTCTAATTTGTTTGTTTTTTGCGGCTTCTATTAGTTAACCCATTGGTGCCCCACTGGGTGACCAGCATGACCGTGTTGCTCGGCAAATCCCCAGTCGCTGGAATGGACAACTGAACTCCCCGGTGTTTCCCACTCGGACCTAACCTCACTTATCTTTATATAAACTCGTTTATCGCACGTGCTTGGGCATGGACTAAAAACAGGATACTAGGATAACTCAAAGCCACTAGGACCTTCGAAGAAAAACAACAAAGAAACACTCGCAAACGCAGGAAAAACGACTTGAATATCGGTGAGTAGTTATGGAAAGTTTAGCGAGTGATTCAGCGTTTATTTTTATGAAAAAAAATAATAAATTATTTTTAATTTTAAAATTTAGTAGTAGAAGATATTTTAAGGACTATCAGGCTTGACCTTTCATTTGAAAATATTTAATTATTCAACTCATTGATTTCTAGTTTCAAAATAGGCCATTTCAGTCACGATTTGGCATAATCGCTGCTTCCACTCGCTTACACCCACGACCTAGTCCAGAATTAATTGATTTAATTTTTGTATTTTTGCAGGCAGCCCATCGGTTGGGACTTGATCCAAACTGGCCCATCAATTCTGGTTTTCCTACCCGCCACCGGGCGCTGGCGGCGGTTCCTCAAGTGAGTCCAACGGTTTTCCGCATGCTGGCACTATAAAGTAAAAAAAAAAAATATATATCCCGGGAATCGTAATCCCCTTCCAATATATCGATCCCATTTGTGTTGTTCCTCCCTTCGGTGTCTATATAATCTGATTGATCGAATATAATCGAAAGCGATCGAATATAATCATAGTACATAGGAAGTGCGAGTATTTTTCGTTCTATTCGTATATAAATATATATATATTTTCCTGGTATGACTAGACTAGGCCATCCTGTGAGTCCTCTCTCTGTACGTCTATTTGTAATTTGTAATCGTATATATGTATCCTATATATATATGTCTGTATGTGGAACGTTTGTTGACAAGTGACTCCTCTCCTCATGTACAAACCTAGATCCGTAAGCATTTACATCCGTATGTATCTATATCCTTAAAGTATCTTATATTGTGTAACCGATGATTTGTGTTTCCTTCTGTTGTTAATCTTACTGAGGTTTTTGGTCACATAGTCCTAGTAAATATATACCATATAGATATACATAATGTAGATCGGACAAAAAACTGGAGCCAGAAGCAGAGAGATTAGAGCTTCATTTTGAGTTCCAGGACAACCTATTGGAGGCATCAAGTGTAGGGTTAGGGAGACATTTTTGTTCTTAATGGCTTTGCTATTTTTATAAAATTTAAAATTAGGAATAACCAATATTTCCGCAGATTTTATTTCCATTCAAGTACTAATAATTCTAGATTGGTTTTTTGTCATTCCTTTCTTTGCTCTTCTTTGATTGTATTCTCTTCTATTTTTTACACTGCAACAAAACCATGTATTTGTAGCCAGTTTCAAGCGCATAAGGAATAAAGCATAAAAAACACAAAAAAAAAACAAAGATAATATCTGAAAACATAAATTAAAAAAAAAATTTAATAAACATCCTGAGATTGAGATCGTTTCCTCTCCATCTCTCTTTGTCTATCTCTCTATCTTGGTCTCTCGCTGTCTCTATCTCTCTCCCCCCCAAAAGACACACACAAACACTCCGCACTCACCCAACGGTACTTCAAACGGATTCCAATTCCAATCGTTTCGGTACGTGTCGTGATCGCGTCTTCAAAACTATCGAAATTATTCAAATAAATCGAAAAGAAAAAAAACTAAATTAATCGACACGAAAACTACAATAACAACAACAACATCATTACAACAGCTACAACAACATCAGAAACACTTTGAGGTAAGGATTATAACTCTTTCTCGCTTTCACTTTCCCACACACACACATCCGCCATCTCTCTCTCACTCTCTCTCTCTCTCTCTCTTACTCTGGTCTCGTAGTTTTGGGTAAACTATAGCATAGACCCCCGCCCACCTGCCCGAACACCAGACCCCCCATGCTTAGTGATAGAGTTTTGATCAACTCCGTTCGATTAGTTTCGTTCCATTCGTTCCGTTCCAATGTAGTTCGTTTCGTTCCACTGTTCGTTGTTTCGCTCTCAGTTGTTCCCTTAGTTTTACGTTTTCTGTTTTTTTTTAGCTTCTGTTTTAACATTTTCATTTGTAGCGCTTTGAGTTTGGCAATGATGATGATGATGATATAGCGATTATAATAGCGATGATGGTGATAATGACGGTGCCCCTGATGCGCACAAAACAGGTGAATGATGTATGAATGGAATGGGGTCAAAGGAAAGCAAAGTGCACTCATCGTGTGCGTAAACTTACCGCCTACACGGTCTGCCACTGTGTGATGTCCTTTGAAATTCTATAGCGAAATGGGGTGACCGTTGAGGGGGGGTTGGAGAATGGGAGCAAACATCTGAACCGTAAAGGCTCTTCAATGGGATAATTGTGGCTGGTTCAAAGGTTAAAGGAAATGAGAATACAATATCTCAACCATAAATGCATTTTAAGCCCAACATTTGGGACAGCTTAAGGGTCTCTGAATAAGAAAAAAAAAAAATAACTGAACTTATTTTGAAAGTTTGTGAGAAAACGGTTAAGGAGACAACCGTTTGACATGTGTCAAATATGTAGGAGAAGCCAAGGCCAAAGCTCAAAGCTCGTTAACAAAAAATGCACAAGAAGGAAAACTTTATTCCGCTGATATCCAAAAGGATTTAACTTTAAATTAAAGTCTTGATTACTCTTCTATTAAATATTAAAATTAAGTCTTAGAGAAACCGTTTTTCAAAAATATTAGTCCTTTGGTCACACTTATATGTATGTTTATTTTTGTTTCAGTCTTAAATATTTAAAAATTGATGTGTTTTGAGAAATGTTTTCGAAAAGTATTGAAACCCAATCCTTTTCCAGTGTGACCGCCTTGTACAAATTTCCCCCCAACTATGGTCACACTATTATATATATATATATATTTTGTTGTTGTTTTTTCCTTGTCTAATTCTTGTTGTTGTCACACTTCTGGTTGCCACAAATAAATGAGCTTTAACACCTGATGGGAAATTCGCGACCTGCGAAATGAGAGCGGCGAAGACGCGACCGACCGACTAATTGGGCCGTGGTCAGTGTTTCGGATATAGTTTTAGTTTCACTTCTGTTTTCAGTGTCAGTGCTGCTTGGGTCCTCGAGGTTGTTGGGTTGCTTTTCCATTTTTTGTTTTTCATTTTCCAAACAAACACCACGAACCAAACGGAAACGGAAGAAAAGCGGGAAAATGTCACCGCCACGACTAAGTCGCTATTTGATGGCCGTTCGTGGGCGTGAGGGGGAGCGTAAGTAGGCGCGCGGGGGGGGTGGTGGTGGCCTTGAAAATAAGTGCGTCTGTATGTGTGTGTGTGTGTGAGTGTGTGCGTGGGTGGGTGGTGCTGTAGTTGCATGCTGCGATGCTAGTTTTCTATTTGCAATTTAGCACTTTTCACGTTTTTCACCAGCAGGTGCATGAAATGCCAATTGACGGAGAAAATTGCAATTGAAAACCCATAGAGAATCGATTGAAACGGCTTACCTTTCTTTGTTTTCTTTCCTTCTCTTTCTCTCTTTCTCTCTCTGTCTGTCTCTCTCTCCTGGCTTTCTCCTTCTCTTTTGAAAACGAAAACATTTGTTTCTTTTGTATTTTTTTTGAATCTGTTCTATGTATTCCCCGTATCTAGATAGTAAAAATTCGCAAACGGACGAGGAGAAGCAGCGCGATCGACAGCGAAACGAACGTGAGGCGAGAAAGGAAGAGCAGGACGCCATTAACTACAAGGTGAGTGTGTGGGTGTGTGCGTCTATCCCCCGTCTCTTTCTCTCTCTCTCTGTCTCTGTCACTCTCTCTCTACTGTGTCACTCTGCCAACTAAGTCGCGCTCAATTCGGTATGTGTGTGTGTGTGTGTCTCTCCTCAAAATCAAGCGCGTAAAAATTACAAAAATTAGCAATTAAATTCGCATAAAAAAAAAATTACACAAAAAGCAAATAAATCAAAAAAAAAAAGCAAGAAAAGAAATGCAACAGTGATTTTGTAAATGCAACAAGAATTACGATGGCAATGCGATAACGTTATAACCAATTAACCTGATTGTAAGAATGCACTTTGCGACAATTGCATGCAAACAGCGCGACAAGGAGCAACGCGAGGCCCGCCTCCTGGACTTTGAGATCCGCCGGCAGCAGAAGCGCGACGAGCAGCAGCAGCAGCGCCAGCAGCAGCAGCAACTCCAGCAGCATCGCGAGCACCAGCACCAGCAACATCGCGAACAGCAACTGCAACACCAGCAGCAGCAACAGCAATCCAGCGAGAAAAGCCCGCCCACCACCTCCTCGTCCACCTCCCAGCAGCAGCAGCAACAGCAGCAGCATCAGTTGCATCTCCAGCAGCAGCGTCAGCAGTTGCATCTCCAACAACAGCATCTGCAGCAGCAACAGTCGACGGGCAGCGGCAGCAGCAACACTCCCGTCACCCCCAAATTGCAGACCCCGCCCCCCGATCGCTCGCTGCCGCCCGCCTTCCGGAGTCGCTCCATCGAACGGGAGATCCTCTACGAACGGAAGCGATTCTCCCAGCCGGACCCCGGCGAGATCAAGGTGTCCCACCACTCCCCACCACCAACGACCTCCACATTGCACCCTCCTCACCCTCACCTGCAACCTGCAACCTGTAACCTGTAACCTGCAACATGCAATCTGCAACCCACACCCCACTCCCCCCTTTTCAAATGAGGTGGAGAAAAATCGTTGACAGTTTCCCTTGGATCAAGTTTTATATTTTACGATCATTGAACTATATAGGATAGTAATAGATATTATCGTTTGTATTAAGATTACGATAGTTTTTAGTTTTTAAAAATATTATTACTTAATTTTTTATTTTATGGCTTAATTTTAACAGTCTTTCCTAAATTTATTTATTTGTGAATAAATATATTAATTCTTTATTCTTTAAATATATATTTTTAAATGTAAAACTTATAATTTTAAATATTTTGAATGTAAATAAATCTCAATGTATAAACAATTAAGATTTGTGGTTGCATTTTATAATCTGTGGAATAATTTAGATTTCTTTCTATGTTAACCTTAATTATAAAAATAATATACCGCTTGATGATTTTTATATAAAAAATTATAAATTATTTATTTACTTCTAATTATAAATTTTTTATGGAAATGCAAATGAAAAATAAATTAAATGACTGTCCCCGTTCTCTTCAGGTTTTCCTTTAAATTTCTTTAAAAAAAAAAACTTGAAAAAGTAAACAAATGTAGATTTTGGACAAACTTTGTGAAATAGTAATTGTTGTTTGCTTATTCATTTTATTTTTAAAAATATGCACTAGTTATAAACTATTTTAAATTTATTGTAAATTTATTGTAACCCTAAATGTTTTGTAATTTAAAATATCCAAACGATCACTGTGTCATTGATTTTTCTTCAACTCCAAAAATAACGGTTTCCTAATAAATTATCCTTTTTATTTGATGAACTGCGAAACAGGAACTCGAAAGCACAACATCATCATCCTCCACGCAGCAGACATTTCCCGGCAGCGCAGTTGCAGCGGGCAGAACAGCGACAGCGGCAGCGGCAGCAGCAGCAGCGGCTGGAGGAGTGGGCGGAGCCGCAGTAGCGGTTACTGGAGCGGGACAAACGACGACGACGACATTGGCGGGGCCGCCGGCAACGGCCGCAGCTGCCACAGCTGCCATTATCCCGATCTTGCCGCTCGGCGTTGCCACGCTGCGCGATGATTCCACCGAATCCGATCAGTCTGTGGCATGTGCCCACCAGCACCACCAGCTGGATGCCTACCATCGCATCATGTGAGTACTGTTTTTATTTTTATTCCCACCACTACTTCCGTTTCCGGTTTCGATTAAATTAGACGTTAATGTTTAAAGTTTAAAAGTGAATTTATTTTAAGGGGTTAAGGATCAAAAAGAATGTATATTAAATTTTTAAATTGCAAGGAAATATGACGAAAAATATTAGTTATTAAAATGGTAATAAAAAAGTAAGTTATGGTCCCTGCCTAAGTGCATTTAATTGTAAAGAGGTTCTGCCATAAATCATAAAATAAATAAAGAAATAATTAAAAATAAATTCAAAACAATTATGGTTATATTATTAAAATATTCATGGAGTATTAATTACTAATATAATTACCATAATTGTGTCCAATTAAATGTATAACAGTTGAAAAAGAAATCAAGCTTTAAAAAAAGCTAAAAATAATTCTATTCAAACTAATTTCTATGCTTAAACATTTAATTTAAAAGCTTAATGTTAAATATATTGAAACCCTAATTACAAGCGAATCTTTAAATATATCTTATATCTATATATAAGATATATCTTTTTACTCACATTTAGAGAAAGGATCATATCCTTGTGGGCTTTTTAACTATTCATTGTGTAGATTTTATTATGAGGTCCTTAAAATTTTCCTCCCGAATATAAACTTGAATTTATGCGCCAACTTCTTTTGTTTAACGAAAAGTTCTCTTGTCTTTACATCATGGAAGCTGAGCTCGTTAGCATTAAATGAAGCAACCTTTGGCCTGAGGTCAGCGGTGATTTTCCGAATTTCCCATTTTCATATTTTGTGCTCTCTGTGTTTTGGGTTTTGCTCTCTCTCGCCCTCACTCTCCATCTGGCACTCTCTTATCGCGGAAAGCTTAAAAAAATGCATTGAAGGTGTGACCGCTTTTTTAAAACTACTCCTTAAGGAAAAAAATATATAAAACTTTTCCTAGAAAAAAAATTAAAAATGAAAAAAGTAAACAGCAAAGCTTTTGCCGAGCTAAGAAAAAAACTTTAAATCTGAGAAGTGCATTCGGGCTTGCTCTGAAATGTATGCTATGAAAAATTCAGGTGGAATGTAGAAAGCATGTAGATAACATGCAAAAATCACGTATACGCCATGTGGCTCGGATTGCAGTTGCGATTGCATGCTGAAAGATGGCGCCAGGCATGCACTTGTGCAGAATGTGAATGCATTGGAAATGTATAAATTTTTAATCTTTTGAAAATAGTTGTTGGTTAAGGTTAAGTCAATAAATACATTTTTTTGGTAAAACGGATTTTAGCTTAAAATTTAGAGAGCTTAAAAAATTGTTAAAATTTTTAATAAGGAATCACATGAGAGGAAACAAAATGACAATATTACTATTAGTTTTATAGGCAGGATCCAAATAAGTTATTAAATTAATTCAAATAAGTTGTTATAAAATTGTACAATAGTTTCTGAAAAAATTATTTAGACAAAATCGCAAAACTGTATGTAACAGTGAGAAGGAACCACATAGGATCAGACGTTTGCCAAACTATTCCTTTTTTATATCTAAAGAAAAGTTTCCCGATCGGACAGTTCTTAGGGAATTTATTGAAAGTATCTTTCTTTGCCTTTTGGCCCAGCTTCTGTACAAGGGTCTTGTAACTTAGCAGGTGGGACTCAGATTACCTGCAAAAGTCAAATTTCTGGAACAAATTTACGCACTTGTCTTCCTGTGTGGCATCGAATTTGTTTAACTATCATCAGCAGCTTTGGTTTTCACTCTTTTTCTTTTCAATCTTTACCATTTTGACAGCCAGATTCCAGAGTCACATTTAAAGGCAGCCCTTCAAAAAGTGGTGTTTCTTTTATTTTGCAGCCCTGCAAAGAATCGATAAGTGAAACGCAAAAATCTTTGGTTTATCGAGACTAGTAGACCATGATGGAGGCTTTTATTTGGCCCCAAAAACCGTATAAAAATCGGCTGTCCTTCCCTTCCAAATCATTAGTTTACTGCTCTCTAAATAGTTAGCTTTTCACTTTTTATTTTTAATTTAAATGATATTTGTTTTTCTTTAAATTATTAACTTCCATACAATGTATATATGGTTATAGTTTATATATTATTTTTAAAATTTGTTTTCCCCTATTTATTTTTATTAAAAACATTCTAACTCAGCTCTCATAAGTTCAGCGTCTCTTTTTATTTTATTTTGTTTCCTTTTTTAACCACTTAAAATTCTTTTAAAATATTGAGAGGCTAGATTCTACATTTTGGATGGACAAATAACAAAATTTAGGATAACAAACTGAATATAAATGAGAAAAGACATGCTTTTAGCTTTGACGGTAGCGACGACAGGGACTCTTCGTAAAATTAATTTAAATTTAATTGTTTTTCCTTTTAAATACTTTGAACTTTAAACTGACCTTGTCGAAGCCCCTGGTTGTTGGTGGATCTGGTAGATCACTGAATAATGTCCAAACTCCTCTCTCTTGAAACTCCTATATTTTTGTAATAATTTTATCATAAATTATTCTTTTTAATTTTTCTTTCATTAACCAATGGATGGTAACGTCTAAATAATACAGGTCCTTTAGGGTTAAACATTAAAATGGTCAATAAGGCAAAACCTAGTGTTTATATTAAAACAATACAAAATATATTTATCACAATTCATGCAATTTTTTGTAGTACTAGTGAATAATTACTCAATTACATACATTTATTACATTTATTACATTTATTACATTTATTTTTAACTTTAGAAATAATTAATCAAAGGAACATTTCTACCAAAAATATCTGCCAAATGTTTTCCTTATAATGAAAGGATGCATAAGTGTCTAAAGTTTATTCTTCTTAGGATACCTTATTTTGATCGTGAGAGAACTGAGCGTTGGGCTTGGGCGAGCCTTAAGGAGCCAAATCATAGTCATTTTTTTCGAATAGCACGCGTATCTTCTTCAACCAATCGAATCAATCATTTTCGTTGGTAGAGCGAGGCCCTCTAACTTAATTGTTAAATTGGCAAATTACAGGCTGTCGGCATGGCCTCAGGCCAAGATGTTGAATTTTTTATGAGGACCAAGTCCCCATTAGGGGGCAGTGCATTTACGTTCGATTCCACCTTGACCAAAGGACTCTATTGTGTTTGATTTGTGCCCAGCCTGCAGTCTGCAGTCCACAGTTCCGGCAATCGGATCGAAGCACCGTCGCCACACATACATAAGTAATAATATATTTACGCAGAAGCCCGTTTCAATTGGCTGAGTAAGTGACTTATAATTGAGGGTAGCCTGGGGAATTAGTGTCGTCAGAGTGGCGCGCTAAGTGTTCTTTAATATTCCAATAAGTGCGTTTCCCCTGCTGTATGCCTCTGCATTCGTAACTGTGTTAATATTGTGTACTTAAATATTACTTGCATGTGCAGTAAGTGTGTATGGCTGCTCTCATGGTGGTGTTTGTAATGGCCTTTGGCAAATGACTTCTTTGCATTTATCCATTATTCATTATTATCCGGAGAGGGGGGGCAGGGGTGGTGCCCATCGGCGCCATTTGTGCAACATTTGGACCCGTTCCAGTCCGCTTCCCAGGCTCGAAGCATTAGCCTTGCCGGTCATAGGCGCTGATTGCCATTTTCCAAATGGGGCCGGGCCGTTGCTGCAAAAATAAAAGCAAAGACCAAATATCTCGCCACTAATTTTTCATTTTTTTGTCGTCTGAAGGCTAAATCTGGGGCTAAAGGCATCTTCGTTGACTCATTTTTGGCCACTTTTTGGCTGGGGCTTAAACAATGTTTTTATACAGTTTTTGTTAAATAAAATGTACATAAAAAAAATATATTCAAACAAGTAAGAGCTTAGGATCAATTTTTAGAAAACTATTTCCAAAACAATTAATGTAGAGGTTATTTTAATTATTTAATTATTCCAACTTTTTACTTTTCTGTTTTAAAGAAACATTGATAATTAAATTTATTAAATTATTTAATTAAATAGGAAAATAAAACATAATACTTGCCAATGAAAATTGACTTCAATCAAAATTTGTGGGCATTTTGAAGAAAAAATAATCAATGTTCTATTGCAACGCTTTTTTATTAATTGACCCAAGCCCATAAAAAAGTTGTTTAGAAGACTGGATTTTAAGTACATATATATTAATCCATAAAAACAAGATAAAGTGAGTGTCTTAAACACGACTTAAAGGCCTTCGAGAGATACAAAGTGCTGTCGCGTGAAGTTTCCGTTTCCGGCAAGCATTTTATTGCACTCGAAGTGAATTTATATTGCCTACTTATGGGGGCGGCCATAAAACGCAGCTCCTGAAGTTATCGGAGTTTCGACCCCGATGCCTTTCTTGCGGCATCGGGACTTTAAAGATGCCAAAAATACTAGCTATGATCAATCTTAGGTAAAATATATATGTGTGTGTGTGCTGCATACAAATAAGTGTGCCCTGTGTCTGTGTGAGTCAGTGTCTGCATTCATCCTGGGGCACAAAAAAGTGAAAAAATATGGGGAATGGGAGTGCCATGTAGGCCCCAGAGTATAAGCCGAAAAGGCAATCTCATAAAAAACACGCACTGCCATCCATCTGTAGTACTACAGACACACTAGCACACAGGCACTCACACTCGCACACATATAACACATACATTCACGGTTGAATTGTCATTGCAATACACAGAAAGCCACTTTTGTATAAAAGGAGAGGCTTAAAAAAAAATATATACATGTGTATGTATGGGAAAAATATATTTTAACTATAATAAATATTTTAGAAACGAAAAAGTCTTGTCAAATTATAATTACTGAGATTTTTTTAACAAAAGAAATCATGTAAATAAAAAAAAATCATTCTTTCTTGTCAAATAATTCCATTATTTATAAAAAAAAACATTATTTTTAGATATTAAAAATAAATATATAATTTATACATAATTTAGTAATTTGTATTCTGTTCTCTCAGTGCACACCCTCGCATGAAGAATAAAGAAACATGCCGGGCCAATTTGCAGCCCAAAAAGCAACCGCAAAACGAGAATTCTAGCGGGAGGCGGAGAGCAGAGAGATAGGGACAAGCGAGTGAGAAAGACACTTGGCGAGGGAAAGATTGAAAGGGAGGACTCGTACGAAAAACAAGGGGGAAAGGGATTGGGATGGTGGCTCGAATAGGGACACGTGCGTTCGGTTCCGTCTCCGCTTTCGAAACTCACCACAAAAACAGAGAGCGCCCCGAACAAAAAGCTCACACATATTGCGCACGCTGCTTTCTCTAAATTTCTCTCTAATTTCTCTCTCTCTTTCGCCCAAAGGTTCTCCCTTTGGCTACAAAACTTATTAGAACCGAATGTAGTCCATTGCATTTATTATTTTTCAAATTATTTTAAGAAATATAATCAAATAAAAAATATAAACTTATTTTTTGAATTTGGAAATGTTACAAGTTTTATTTCTTTAACAAAAAATATTATTTTATTTTGTTTTATATTTTTAAAACATAGAATAGCCTCTTAAAAAATATTATTTTCGATCAACTTAAAAAAATTAAATAATTCTTAAATTATTTAACATTTTTAAATCTAAAACATACAAATTTCTTCCAAATTCGTTTGAAATCGACTCATGTTTTATTTTCGTTTTTGTTGTTTCTCTGCTGATTCCTTCGGCCTGCGAATAACACGTGCATTTTGCCGCAACTGCTCCTTGCCGCTCCGTCCCGTTCCATGGCCCACCGGCCCCTTATTGGCCGATTACCATTACGGCGGCCGTAGTGCCTAGTTCCTAGTGCCTTCTGTTTTCGCACGACTTTTTGCATGTCTCGTTCTCTTTCCTCTCCTTTGCTCGTTCGGGCTCTCTTCGGGTTTCAGCTTTCGCCGTTGTTTCTGGTTTTTCGGCTGCCGCCAGTGCTGCCAACTCTCTAAGAAATTTAGAATTTCCAAAGATTTTTACTTTTGACTTTTTTAAATAAAACTTGTAAGAAAACTTGCTTTATTTTTATTTAATAACAAAACAAATGATTTTTTTTTAATTAAAATTAAATGTTTAGTAAGCTAGAAAGTTTAAATATTAATTTAAGTTAAATTTTAATCAATTTTTCTTATAAGCTTAGGCAAAGATTTTATTTCTTGAAAACTAGTTTTTAAATTGTAATTAAACCAATTCTAAATGAAAAAAGGTTAAATTTAGGTCTAATTTTATAATTTATTCAAGTTTGTTTAAAGTCTTTAAATAATTTTTAAGATTCTGAGTTTTTACAATTTTTTTTCTTGTTATTTTTTTAGGCTTCAAACTTAAAAAATTATGAAGATTCCGCATTTTTTTACTTACAAAAAAGGTAACAAAAAATTATATCTCTTTTTCGGTTCGACTGATGAAAGGTATTCAAATATTATGTTTCTTAATAGAATATTTTGGCTGAAACTTAAATCAAATAAAACAAAAGACTATTTTTAAAGTCCCCAATTCTGGCTTAAAGGCTTCTCTTCTTCGCTTGGTCAGCGGCTTTTAGCCATTTGGCTTTGTGCTTGCAATTTTCGCCTGACTGTTTCTGTTTCTGTTTCGGTTTCGGCCGTTCGCCGTTTGCGTTTTCCGATTTCGGCAAACGGGGCCGAAAAAAGTCGAGTGAGCCACAAGCCAGAGCCGGGCGGAGGGGTGGAGGGGCCGGGTGGAAAGTGGCAAGAGCTGACAGCGAGAGGCGGCTGGGTTTTTGGCTCTGGGCCTCATTGCGGTGTTACGTGTTTCGCGTGTCAGACGGACGCGTCGCGCGCGCTCTTCGTTGGCGGCGACTATTTGGGCGAGATTATTTAATAACAATTTATAAATAATTGTAAACATAAAAAAAAACAAAACTAAAAAGAAAAACAAAGCATAAAATATATACAAAATATAAAACACAAGTATCGATGAAACAAAGCCAAAAGCCTTCAAAAAAAAAAGAAATCAGTGCGAATTTGAAATTTTTGAATTTGATTTTTCGTCCATAATTTTTTTGTGGTTTTTGTTGTTAGTTTTTGTTTGGTGCCAAAAAAAAAAAGTACTATATCTGCATATGAAATATGTAGAATGTATCCACTATATGTATAGCACTAAGCATATAGCATATGGATTGTACTTATATACCTTGTCGCATGTATATAATGCGGCACATAAACACAATATATGCTTATAAATCATGCCTGACAAACAAGAAGAAGAGAGAGACGTGGCAGCCGAAGGTCGGGGGCTGTTGTACCGTTACATGTGCTGGCTGTCGTGGGTAAACATTACCGTTACATACGGCAACGGTGCGTATGCGTTATGCGTTATGTGTGCATTGGCCCAATGGCCAATTTATAACGTATACGCGGTGTGGGCTTCCGGCTAAGCAGCAACTTTGTGTGTTGTTTTCTTCTTCTCAGCTCATTGGATTTTTTTTTTTTTTTTTTTTTTTTTTTTTAAGAGGAGTGCATTTTTAAGGAAATCTTTCAAATGTGATATCCGAGTTTCATTACGTATACGCCGTGTGGGCCTTCTGGTCCTATAACTAGAGTTTTTCTTTTTCCACAGTGCAAATATGTATCATTTAAGAATGATAACCTTAGAATTTCTTGCTTGTGTGGCATTTTTAGAAGAAGATTTCGTTTATGATCTGATTTTATTACGCATACGCAGTGTGGGCTTCAGATTTAAGCGATAAGTGTGCATTTTTTATTCAGTTATGTCTTGTTTTCATTCGAAAACTGATTTGAAATATATATTTAAGTTTAAAAGGGAATGTCTGATTTTTTTTTGTTACGTATCCGCAGTGTGGGCTCATTGGTGAAGCAGAAAATGTGTTTCATATTTGAAACCCTGTCTATTTTCTTTCGTAATTTATCTTGAATCTTAGGGAAATATTTTTTAGTAAGTTTGAATTTATCAGAAACTGTAAAGATCGCCGGGAAATGTGTTTCATTTATTTTTATGTTAATTATTGATTTAATTCCTTATTTAAAATGCTTAAAATCTGGACAAGTTTACATTATTCATAGACTTAAATTGACAAATTGGTATTATGCTAATACGTTTATAAAAATATCTAATTAATAAAAAAGATTTTTTAATCATAGTCTGACAAGTAATTTAGTCATTTCTTTGAACAAAAACTATTGTATGTTAATTTAAATTTTAAAGACTCTCAAATGAGCTATAGAAATGTTTAAATATGAGTTTTTTCATACCATTTTTAATAAAACCTTATATGATTATTTCAATATTTGAAGAAGATATACATAATTTTGAAGGCTTAATTCATGTTAGAAGGACTGTCTGCAGGCAAAGCCTTAACTTGAAAGTCTAATCCAGTGAAGTTAGTATAGGAACCTGAAACCAAACCCTGTTTTGTATGCCTTGCCTTTTTTTTATGCAAGTTTTTACATAGACCAGGACAACTATTGCATCTTTCCAAAGACAACTCTGAATTTTAGGCAGATTTGGGTTAGTTCGCCTCTCCAGCTCTCAGTGGAGGATATCATTATAAACAAAAGGCAGGAGGCGAACATCTGTGCCAAAATCGTGCTCCCATGTGTGTGCTTGGTGCTGTGTGTGTGTTAGCGGCTTGTAAGTATATGTGTGTCAACGCTCTAATTTCCGCTGGTGTCCTTTTGTCCCGAGGAATTCTTTGGGGAAAACTCAAAAATACACAAAAACAAACATGGTTACAAAACGCATACAGTGGGAGAAAAAATGGCGTGATTGTGCGCGGGGGAATATGGAAATGGGCGAGAGAGCCACCAAAAAAAAATTGGTTCAATAACTCCGCGTGCTGAACTTTAATGTCGTGTGAATTGCATTCGATTCAGTGGCAGAAACCGAAACAGCAACAGGAAAAAATTGTGTTTAGTAAGTAATTATCCAGTCACGCCACAGTGTGATTTCTCAGTCCGTCTGATGGTGTGTTCTTGTGGGTGTTTGTCGGGCTGAGTGTGTGCCAGTGTGTGTGTGCTGCGGCTAATATCGATAAACCCGCCTCAGCCACACACCCCGCCTCAGCGGGGCTCAAAGTTCACAGGCGGGCTGACCAAATCTGAGAAAAAATAACACAAGCGCAACAATAACGATAATAACAGTCAAACTTCGGTAATTCAAACTATTTCATAATTTTGTATATCAAGGAAGTTGTATCTTTAGAGCAAGACTCAAAATCATTTTAATATAAATAATAAGTAGATGAATCTTCATTCTAAGGATAAAGTATCTCAGACAGAAATTAGTCTTAAAGTTCAATTAAAAAATTCACAATAATAAATAAATAATGGCATATAGATTTATCAAGCTTATTTAATGTTTACATTATTACTATTAACTTTTTATCATTTCTGCTTATATTATTCTCTCATAATCCAAGAAAAAGTATTAAATACAAAGAAAAGAAGTAAAACTTCATTAATTCAAGCTTTTTAAGATTTGTTAATGTTTAAAAGAAATATAATTTATGTTGCTGGATCCTCTTAACATGTTGATTAAATTTAATATCTAGACTCCAAATTTATTCAAATTCAATCATTTTAATATTTTGATTAAGTAAAAGGGATTGCTTTAGAAACTAATCAGATATTAAAGTTTCAAATTAATATTCATTCCTATTTATGTCTTTAAAATGCTATTTAGTCCATATTGATGAAGAATAGCTTTTAGGAAAACCACTAGAATCGATATGATAAGCCTCATATTCTCTTTATTGATGTTTTACTGTAAATCGGTTTGCCTGTAATGGTGCATATGAGTGTGCATGTATATCCCGACCGGGCATATCCTTGCCTTGCCCCTGGGCCCGAATATAACCTTGTTGATTCGACTCGACTCGACTTAACTCCGCCCCCCTGGCCCTGATGGGAATATAATGCAACCAAGACCAGAGTATGGGGGGTGCTAGTGGAAGAAAGCAGCAAAAGGAAAATGTAAGGACATGGGGCAGGCAGGCCCCTCGAGGGACTTTGACTTTGGATTCGTGTGAGAAATATAATTCCAATATGACATGCCACGTGTCACTCGATCTGGCCGCTGATACGGGATATAGAAAAATGGGCAATTGCATAAGTTTTTTGTATGGAGACCGCCTGTCGCTGCTCCTCCCCCCGCCAGTACCCTTGCCCCTTGGCCCTGATCCTTGCCACTTTGTGTTCCCCCAAGACTTGTGAAATAAATAAACAAAGTAATGGAATGGATATTACTTAAAAGCCTATTAGGGGAATTGAATTCACTTGAAATGAATTATAGTTCAGGCTAATTGCAGTGCATTTTTAAATGTGTTTTAAGACTTTTTAATCAGATTGAGATAAGGGTTCTCTTCTTTTCAAATATTTCCACATGTGGTTCAATAAATACTTTTTTTTATAATTTCTCAAAGGAGTTACAAAGACTGGAAATTAATAATTTCATTTTTTAATAAGAATCGAAAAGCAAGGCATTATATGTATTAATAAATGGTTATATGTACTTCATTTACACATATATATATTTTTTATGAGAATTATTATATTATAAATATCCTTCGTAACTAAAAAATGCCTTTTTGAGGAAAAAACACAACAAGCTTTGTATTTAAGGGGATAGAGGTTTTTTTACTTAGTTAGTTTTTGGATAATAATATTTTTTTTGTTAAATGCCGCTGATATAAAATAAAAATATATTTTTTCTTTCTTTTTTTTAGCAAGAGAAACAGCGTTTAATGAGTAGTCTTAAATAAATATGATTTTTTATATATAGACTTTATAGATGATTCTCTAGCTTATCCAATATTACTAATTATCTACTTAGCTACTTTTTATTTTAATTTTTATTAAATTTAAATAAAAATTATCTCCAGAATATCATTTTAATTTGCAAATCATTTAAAGTGTGTAGCTTATATCCGGCATCCTGCAGGCTGTTTCCGGTTGCCGGTTTCTCGTTTTGGGGTTTCTGGTTTCCTGTTTGCCTGTTCTCCGCTTCCCTACTTCCGGCGGCCCTTAACTCTTTCGCTAATCGATTATCGAAGGACCTCAACTTCTCACGGCCGAGTGCACTTAGGCCCGAAAATTGTCAGAGCCCGGGCCGGAGAGCCAGAATCCGTAAAATCTATATCCGTAAGCGTATCTCTGTATCCGTATCCGTAACCGTAGCCGTGTAGCCGTAGGCCGGTCAGCGCGTCAGTGGGTCACGGCCCCCTCTAGCCACGCCTCCTCCTCCTCCTCCTCCGCCTTCTCCGCCCACAACGTGAGAGAGTAAGAGAGACGGCGAGTGTGTGGGAAAAATAGAGAGAAAGGCGGAGAGGAATGCGGCATATCGACCGGTGTTGGTGTCACGCCATGCTGCGGTTGTTCCTAAAAAAAAATAAAAAAAAAATAAAATACAATACAACAATAAATACAACCTAAAAAAACAGGAAACAGAAAATACAGTGCTCAGACACACACTGGCACACACTGCACATGTGTGTATAATATATTTATTTTATTATTTGCACTTTTTGGCTACGTGCTGGGCCAAAAAAGCGGCAGCCAGCCTATGGCAAGTCCTTTGAGCCAGCCAGGCCGAAAAGGATAACAAAAACGAGGAGGAAAAAAATAGAGAAAGAGAGAGAGAGAGGGCGACTGAGAGGGAGAGTACGAACGAATTGCAGTTGCAGTTGCAACAGTCAAGGTTGCTTTAGATGATGTTGCAGCTAGAAAGTAGCAGGCAAGTGCCTTAAATTGGATTTTTCTTGAAGCCACCTGCCCCACCGTCTGTCCCCCAGCCTGCCTTTGTGCCACATAATTAGGAAACCAGAGGCTGACACTATAAACCATTTTTCTTTTTTTTTTCTTTGTACCATAAGCTTGTAAACAGCTTAGACGCCTTCTGGCCTTTGCCAGCAGCAATATCTGAAAAACAACATGGACAAATTTCAAAAAAAAAAAAATGTAAAAGGGAAATAGGGAAAACACATTTTCCAATTCGTGCATGAGTCAAGGTCGACAGAACAAATGCCAGGGAAGGAGCAGGAGAAGATAATCGCCAATGATGCGATTTTAAGTGCAGACAGCCAGTGTCAGCAGCAGTTAGGGTAAAAAACAAAATAAAGGGGATAAAATATAAAAAAAAGGGGGAAAAATAACAAGGGGCAGCCTGACAATTCAAAGAACAACAGCAACGAGGAAATTAGCCAAATGGGACAAGTGCCTTGCAAGTCATGGATTGATTTGACACACGTGTGGCACAAAGTACTACAGAACGGTAAACCATTCAAGCCAAATCAATGCAAAGGCAATTAGTCTAAACGACACTCGGTTGAAAGGATTATTTTCAAGGGCAAACTCGTTGGAGGGGCTCCTAAGCCTTTAATTGTGAGATGAAGTAAAGATACTAACGTGAGCTCGATCAAGGACAGAGAATATTAATTTAGTTACTCGTTACTCTGCATTTTTACTCGTTACTCGCTACTTCCAATTGCTTTGAAAAGCGCAAGCTTTGAGATCAATGAGATTGAGATCAATCTCAAAAAATGGCAAAGTCTGGATAATAAAAGGCAAAATCATCTTCCAAATATTATTAGTAAGCTTTATATTACAAATAAGAATAAAAGCTTCATATTAATACACTTTTTTTTATTTTCTTAAAGAAATGTAAAGTCAAAAAATGGATAAAAAAAACCTATATGATAAACCTGTTAACGACAATATAAATTGTGTTAATTAGATAACCCTGCTTTGGATAGTTTTCAATGTTTTATCAACAAATCTTTACTCGTTTCTTTTTTTTAATGATATTTTTATTAATTTTCTGTTATTTTCTATCGAAAAGAAAATCAGAAAAATTATTCATAGCATTTTTATCAAACTTTGATGTTTTTCTGTATTATTACCCCTTCAATATGCTACTTGTAATTTAATTTTTTTTATTATTTTATTTTATTTATAAATAATCTTTTTCGAATAATTTCCTTAAGAAACTTAAAGATACTTTAATAAAATCTTTTTTTAAAGACGAGTTTTTAAAGGTTACTTTTCCTACTCGTTACTTTTTCACACTTAATTGACAGTTTTGGATAAAATGATACCTTTACCTCATTATTTGTTTTTTACTTTTATTAGTTAATATTATGAAATTTATTTATTAAAAGATTTTAATAAAAGCGAATATTAATATTAAATATTAAAGAGAAAAGAATAACAATTAGGTTATACATAGATTGAAAGAAAACACAAAAGAAAAATGTCCTTTACCTATAGGGTCTCAAGAATAATTAAGTAGTCCTTCCCATAAATAAATTCGCCTTTTGAAAAGCTTTTAAAAATTTCAATGGGCCCTGAACGGACTGCCGAACAAAAGGCAAAAGTAGTTCTCCCGCAAAGTAGCTGTCAAATCAAGCACATAATCAATTGCTCGTTGATTAAGGATTGCTGTAACCTCCGATTATCCTTTTGTCAGGCGTCGGAGGCGTTCAGGTTGGCTTGTTTTTTGTGTGACTGATAATCTGCCAGGCTTGTCGAACACGCCCACCCACACGCCGCCCACTTGTGGGATAATCAGGGGCGACAAGGACGGAAAGGATAACAAGGATAATGGAGGCTAAGGCTAGTGGCAAGGCAGGAAAGTGACTGCCAGCCCACGACTAAAAGTTTCATTTCTAGATTAGCTGCCGTTCTCAGTCCCTCGAGTTCCCCGACACCTGCTTGTTTATAAATATTTCGCCATGTATCTCGTTATATATTCGTGTAGCGGAGTATATATTTACTTTGAGAAGCATGTGCTGCTCAGTCAACTGTCGTCCTGGCCTAGAAAGGGCCAAGAATCCATTGTGTTTGGGTAAAGTTTGCAACAACCGCCTCTCGAAACTTTTGGCCGAGATGCAGTCTTTGCATCAAAATGGTCATTGATCCCAGTAGCAAATGTAGTACAACAGTAAAAAATAATCCTATTATCTCAGATGTTAAAAAATGGCGAAACTAATAGTTAAAGATTGGATTAAGTTCTGCAAAAACTATTCCATCAAAAATCCATTACTTTCAACGAAATATTTTATTTGTTTCTACTTGAAAATAATTCTTATTCTCATCGAAATTAACACAATGTCTGAGCATAAAAAAATGTTTTTATAAGTTTTTAAAGTTAATATAACATTTAGAAGACATTCAAGTTGTTACCTTTCTATCTAAGAACTTGATTATGACTTTAAGGAGAGAATTTTTTAAGATTTTTTCACAGTCATAGTCTATTTTATAGACTATTTTATAGGATTTTAAGATTAACACAAAATATTCCTGTTTATAAAATATTAAAATGTATGAGTTGAAAAAATAAATGATTCGGCAAGCAGTTTAGAGAACTTGTAACTTAAAAATACTCCTAATCATTTTAAATATTTAATTTTCCTGGAAAATATCAAGTCTTTAATATCAATTTTTGTATAAAAACAAAATATAAATTTGCTATAAAAAATAATTGATAAAATTGCCAAAGAAATAATATATATTGAAAAGTAAGCTAGAATGAAAAATCAAGCCATTCCAAACATTTGCTGTCTAGTGTAATGCATCCACCACAAGCCCCTCGTCCTGGATTCTAGCTACCTGTAGAGGTGTCAGTTTTGTTGTGTAAACCATTGCATAAACGTCAAAAGTTCGTAAGAGGAAAATAGAAGGAAATGCAGGGAAAGGAAAATTGTTTTTCTTGCTTTTTACTTTTTTTTTATGGGGAAAATAGACCGGTCATGGTGAAAAGCTATCCCTCTCTCACACTCTTTCTCATTGGGGGCTCTCTCCCGTTCAGCTCTGTGTCCACTTTTCCATTTTCCCCGATAAAAATGCATTTTCCTGCCACGACTTGGTTTCCAAATTGATTCGGCTAATTGAGACCAAAGAGCTGTCTGGCCGATTCCGAATCACTGTCAAGGTTAATCTATAATTAACTCCCGATAATGAGAATTTGAGAAAAAAGAACACCAACCAGACGCCGAACGATACAGATACAGATGCGACAGATGTATAGATACATCCAATAGATACTTTTTGGCCCGTGGCGGATTAAATGAACCGGCAGCAGCGATCTAAATTTAAAAGCCATCAAAAGTTTATTTATGTGCCCGGATATTTTGACTTTTATCTGAAGAGTCTGCTCAAAGATCTCTATTCGATATATTGGGATATAGAATCTGAATTAATTTTAGTGACAATATGGAAAGTATAATAGCAGGCATATTGTGCCACAAACATATTTTCTTTCAACACGTTGACAGGCTCTGATCACTTAGATGTTTTCTTTCAAAAATAAATGAATCAGGTCCAAGCTTTTTTTTTTAATATTTCAAATACAGAAAACATATTGAATTTATATATGTATTTTCTGGCATGTTTCTTAATTAGTTTTTTTAAATTTTTAACAGTTCTGATTCTGAAACAAATTAAATATATTTTAAGACTAAGGACCAGAAGGGTCTATATTCTGCAACTAAGCTTCTAAACACTTCTATACATAAATATACACAACATAAATATAAACTAACTACAAACATACTGTCAAAATAATTTAATAAATAGCTTATACAGAACATTTGAATATTTTGATATTTTTGTCTTTTAATTATATTTTTTTTTTGGATATTTGGCTAGAAACAAGATTTCTTTTCCATTTTTAGGTATTCTTAGAAACTTAATTTCAATTTTTTTAGGGTTTGTTTAGAAGACTAATTTGGGCAATGTTTTTAGAGATATTACCTAATTTCTTATATTTTTTTCTTTCTTTATTTAATTTAGAATCTATCTATCTAAAGATAAAAAATAAATTCTTTGAGTTTCGAAAAATATTCAACACATTTGAACAACATTTGAAAAATACTCCTTAGAAACTCCCAAAAATAGCTTCCTAGTAACAAAAAAGTGTTCTTATTTTGTTTATTAAATGTCACACTTGTCGAAGCATTACTGTATCGAGAACATGGGTATTCGGATGTAGGACAAGATTAGGCCATGTTAACAAGTTGCCAGGCAGTTCCATTTATCATTCGAGTGCACGTGAAGTTTACGGCCGGAATCGGAATGAATGCGAGCCGGAATGAGATGCGACAAATCTAGGGCTTCTTCCTCTTCCTCAAGTATGGTGAAAAGCTCTCGCTCCGTCTCTTTCTTACCCCGCGTTGCTCTCTCTTTCGCTCTGGGCTTCTCTGTCCCTTTCCCGTTGCTCTGGAAATGTTTTCTTTAGATTTTCTTGTTGTTTCTTTTTGTTTTTTGCGGATTGTTTCGGTTTCTTAATTATTGTGGGAAAAGTTTTGGCAAAAGTTTCGATCAAGTTTTTTGTTTTGTATTTTTTTTGCCAACAGATCCAAAAAACAGATAAAAAAAAAAACAATTTCTCTTTAGTGACAAAATAAACAAACAGCCGACTGGACTTTGCCTTAAAAGTATGCTATAAATAAATAAAAACAAAAAATAAGAAATCCCTTGTGATTTGTAGTCCAGTCTTAGTAGAATAATTAAAAACAAAAAAAAAATTTAACCAACATAAAAAAAAACATAAAAAAAAACTAAAATGCTAACAATAAACAAAAGCTAGTGAAATATTCAATAAAATAAATAAAAACGCTTTGAAATTAAAGTGAAAAACTAAAATAAATATAAAAAGTGCAAACAAAAAGGTAAAAAAATAAACACAAAAATTGAATAAATAATGGCGTCCAATAGTGTCTAAAAAAATAAAAATAAAATAAACGATCAAGCCGCAGAACCAAAACAAACGCAAATACACTGAGAAAAATAAGGAAAAACGCCACTATGTCCATGGCATTATGCAATTTAAATGGCGACGGCAGCCCGGCGTCGCAGGCGCAGTCGGCAGCACAGTCAGCCACGCAGTCGTCCGGGGCAGCGGCTGCCCAGACGCTGGCTCACTCGCACTCGCACTCGCACACGCTGACGCAGGAGAGCATTTTGGACGCCAGCAGCGCCACAACGCCGCTGCTTTTGGGCCACGAGCAGAGCGGCAGCAGCAGTAGCGCTGCTGGCGCCGCCGACAGCAGCGGCGGTGGCGGCGACGTCGTTGATGGAACGGTAACTGCCATTGAAATGCCAGCCTTGGCTACTTCTGCCGGCGAGCCTCTGCCCTTGCCGCTGGCCCTGCCGCTGCCACTGCCTCTAACGCAGACGCAGTCGCAGCCAGCGCCACAGCCGCCGATGCTAATGGCTCTGCCGGCCAACCTTAACTTTGTAACGGGACCGACGACGCAGCCGCTGCAGCAGCAGCAGTTGATGATTGCCAACGGCGCAGTCGCAACTTCGACCAATGACAACAATAACAACAACAACAACAACAATGTGGACAATACTAGCGATGACTCGAACCCGGTCACCATTTACAGGTAAACCAGGTGGAGAAAGAGCTTCCTCCATAACAGTTATAGGACCATACCAGGCGTATGAGTAATAAAAGCGATTAATTCGTGAAAAAATATGAAAAGCTATTGTTGTATCTGAGCTTTTAATAAAATTATCTATTTCTCACTATGTATGTTGTATGTATCTTATCCATAACCCAGTTATGAAAATCCTGGGTATAAGTAATATAAAAATTTTAAAACCCATTCAGATGGCATAACAATTTTCTGAAGTGAAACTTTACATAAATAATAAATAATACTAGAATAATTTTATTTAAATGCGTATTGTGACCAGAATTTCTATCCCCAACTCGATCAAAGGTGGACAATTGTATGCGATTCTGTGGAGATCCAAGCCGTGTCCTTCCTAAACAGTTGTCATTAATGTTCACCATATACCCATACATACATCTTACTTTATAAGTAATTAAATAAATTAATTAATA
The DNA here is from genome assembly GCA_035047585.1 of Drosophila monieri. Taxonomy (NCBI): domain Eukaryota; kingdom Metazoa; phylum Arthropoda; class Insecta; order Diptera; family Drosophilidae; genus Drosophila; species Drosophila monieri. Next base: position 1,713,818 of record JAWNPJ010000061.1, on the reverse strand, counting down.
AATGCATATCTTAAATTCATGAGACTCAAGACTACCCAGAAAGTGCAATCTTCATTTTTTTTTATGATAGACAAGGATCTGGAAAAGCTGGGAGATTCGATCTCTTATTTTTCGAATAACTGGGTTCTGGCCACTTACCTTTGGTTTGTGTTTTCGACTTGGTCTGATTATTAATAATCGCTAGTTGAAATAAATTTTTCCAGTTTCTAGAATTCATTGAATTCTATCAGGAGCTTCACGAAAATAATTTTTTTACTTTTCTAGCTAACTTGTCCTTATTTTTATTAAAAATTTTATTGTTTATAAATCTCTCTGGCTCATAGCATAACAACCAGAGGCACATGCATCTCCGATTTCTTACGATAGATGCACGAAAATGGAATATCTATTAAAAATTATTTTTAAAAATAAAAACACTTCAAGCAGTTATTACTTCTTGCGCGTATTGCTCGTAATTCCAGCCTCCAGCTCCAGCTTAAGTAGTCTTCTACCTTGAGATTGAGAGCTCTTATCAGTATCAGTGTTCAAGCCAGTGCTAGTGCTGTCTATGAAATGGAAACATTGATCACAAGCCTTTACAAAAGTCCATAGATAAAATGCAAATGGATGTGATTACTTTTGTTTCACTTCTCCATTATTGACATTACAATTGAGCTACTTTATCGAGGGTATTATTTAAATGACTAAAATAAAATGATAATCACATAAAATGATTATTTTAATTACTTTCACTAACCATCGAATTTAACAATAAAACTTAAGATCAAAATAAAACTTATTATTGTCAAAGGGGAGTCTGAAATTCAGTCTAAAAAGCTTACCTGCACTAATATAGATACATTTATGAAAAATTTTCAAAATATCTGTATATACGAAAATTTTAGATACTTTTCAGACATACTATATATCCTGCCTGTGCGCCATAATAGTCGTATACTTGATTTTTGTTTCTTATTCTAGGAAAAACTAACCCTTCCTGATAATAATAACTAATGCCATGAATAAATATTTTATTTTTCAGGTGCCGGGCTCCCATTGCGTCACTCGACTGTATGGAGGAGTTCAGTGGTACGGGCGGTCATCTTGATTTCGGTATCAAATTTCTCACTATCATAAAGGCTTATCGTTTATGTTGTTTCGATATATTCGATTGCTCGATTGTTTCGATTTGTCGACTGTTTTTAATCGATTGCTTGTCCTTGCATGCCTAAATACTCACACACTTGAACAGTTTTTGTGCAACCATGTTGGATAATTGTTGGCTTTGCTGGTTTTTGGCAAAACACAAAAAAGGAGCAATGCCCGATTTATGGCCCAAAGCATCATATAATTAAAGCTGTAATTTATTTTATTCGTTTTGTACAATCATCGTGGGGGAAAACCCTCCAACAAATAACACTTTCGTCAGTCCTTAGTCCTTGCCACACAAACTTATTCCTGCCACACAATCACGCACCCAAAAAAATTAACAAAAACAAAATAAATAAATAAAATACACGCACCGGACGCACGCACTTTTCGTAAAAAAAAATAAATTGGTGGCTGGGGGGCATAAAAAACTGAAGGAGGAAACGAACAGAAAAATGTCACTTTTGTTTATTCATGTTCATTGCACGGCGGCTCGTTTTCGTTTTTTTTTTTTATATACTCTGCCCCCGAGGCAGCCTCAATTAGCTAATTGGAAGCACGCACTTACATTTTGGTAGAAATCTTCAAAAATTCATTTAAAGGGTCGCCATGGCATAAATATTTCAAACTTTAAGGACAGAAAATTCCCTTTAGAGGAAAAATAATGAGGAAAGGTGGTACTTTTGTCGCAGCATATCAGGACTGAAGTGTTTTTCACATTTGTCCCTTATTAAATTGTCCCTTAGCCCTTTTAAAATGTTTAAAAATTTTCCTCCATAAACACTAAATATTTAAAGTTTGTGTTTTGTCCCGACTTTATTTTTATTTATCATTCATTATTGTTAAAGTGTTGTTATTTACAAATTATTTGAAATTCAAAATAATTATTACAAGTATTTAAAAAAAAAAAAATCAACATTATCACTGAAAATAAATTACCTCCAATTGATTAAAAAAATATTTCATTAACCTTAAGTAATTTTTTGTAGTAAAAACTTTTACGAAATAGCCAGGGTATATATTTTACAAACTTAAGGCAAGAATGTTAAATTGATTTAAAAAAAAAACATTAATAACAAGTTAAGCCATCACATGTCCCTTGGAAGAGTATTGAAAATTCGGCACCTTTCTGACTGATTCATTTGAAGCTTTCATCGCAGAGTTGCGTTTTGTGGTTTTAGCCCTTATGGTGGCCGTTGTTGTTTTGCTTGTTGTTGTCGTTTTGTTGTGTTGGTTTTTGCACGTTTCTGAGCACTTTTCGTTTCGACCAAAAAAAAAAACCACATGAAACACCCACTAAACAAAAATGTCTTTTTATTTCCGCGCTGGCACTCGACGATGACCGTTTACCTGGGTATTCCGCTCCGTACTTCCGCCCCCGCAGGCCGCTCGATCAGTCTGGGATCCAATCCGGCGCTGCCACTCCGGCACGGCTCCACCCCGACACCGGGCCTCCGGTACAAGAACCTCGGGAAGAGCGGCCTCCGGATCTCGAATGTCGGCCTGGGCACCTGGCCGGTCTTCTCGCCGGGCGTGAGCGACGACCAGGCGGAGGCCATCCTCAAGCTGGCCATCGAGAGCGGCATCAACCTGTTTGACATCTCGGAGGCCCACTCGGAGACCGAGATCGGCAAGATCCTGCAGCGGGCGGGCTGGAAGCGGACCGCCTACGTCATCACCACAAAGGTCTACTGGAGCACCAAGTGAGTACACATTTAATTGAAATATTTGATTTATTAATTTTTGGTTCAGGAAAGTTGTTTTAAAGAATTCCTAATACCACCATTAGTTGGAAGCTAAAAGGATGCATATGATTTAGGTCCATAAAAATAGTCCTAGTCTTAGAACAAGGTGGTTTTTTGGGTTAATTTAACTGTGGTCTTCTGTAGAACTTTAAACCATACTAAAAATTTTAAAAACTAGATGTTTTTTTTAACCAAAAATAAAGTTCCTCCTCCTAATTTCCTAGTGGTAGTTTTTTGAACGAAAAGTAAACCTCCGGGAACAAATTTTGAATTGTTCTGGAAGTCAGTTTAAGGAAATTAAATTTAATCGAACTAGCTTAAGTATAAAAAAAGTTAAAATTGTATTGTTTTTTTCGCGCGGTTCCCACTGCATACGTACAGCCCATCTCCCGACCAACCAACCGAGCGACGCTGCCGCATAAGGTACGGCTCGAATCGCGGGGATAGATCCGAGAAAGTATAAGAGAAGAGTAGGAAAAGAGAGAGAGAATTACCTTAAAAAAATTATTGAAGCACAGACATTTATTTTGTGGTAATAATCATATATTTGTCAAGTGATAAATAATCTTTAAATTAAAACAATACGGTATATTTGTAATGTTTTAAGGTTAAGGATATTCGCTTATATTAATCTTTCAAATAATATTAATTATTTCCTACTTGAATTACTTCTAGATCATAGTCTTATATAATATGTATGCTTAATATTGAATATCTTGTTGTTATAAGAACAATTTCCAACAATAACTATTTCAAAATTTATTTTTAATATATTTATAATATATTCCCCGTGAAAAGGTCGGAGGAGCGAGGTCTGTCGCGGAAACACATCATCGAGTGCGTGCGAGCCAGCCTGCAGAGGTTGCAGTTGCAATACATCGACATCGTGATCATCCACAAGGCGGATCCCATGTGTCCCATGGAGGGTGAGTCCTGCAGGACATTCCAACTGAGTAAGAAGTGTAAACCAAATACAAATAAACTTTGCAGAGGTGGTGCGGGCCATGAGCTATGTGATACAGCAGGGCTGGGCCATGTACTGGGGCACTGCCAGGTGGAGTCAGGTGGAGATCATGGAGGCGTACACCAACTGCCGGCAATTCAATTGCATCACCCCGATCGTGGAACAGTCCGAGTACCATATGTTCTGTCGGGAGAAGTGCGAACTGTATCTGCCGGAGATGTACAACAAGATTGGCGTGGGCCTGATGGCCTGGGGTCCCCTGTCCATGGCCCTGAGCGACACCCAGAACGGCGACAAGCTCTTTCTGCCCAAAGGCTCCTTCAAAACGAAGAGCTTCTCCTGGACGGAGGATGAAATCAATAGGAATGTGAGTTGGGAGCTTGGATAACTTTAGTTTTTACTACTTCATGTGGTTCCCCCATCTCTAGGCTGCCCTCTCCCCCCAGGGAAGTTGGGGCAAGGACAGGATCGAGGAGGGTCGTCGTCACTGCGATCGACTCCGGGACTTGGCCGCCCTGGCCGAGAAGCTGGGCTGCAGTCCCACCCAGCTCTCCATCGCCTGGTCACTCAAGCACGAGCCGGTCCAGTGCCTTCTGCTGGGCGCCACCTCGGCGGAGCAACTGCACCAGAGTCTGCAGTCCCTTCAGGTTTGTATTTTTTTTTTTAATTAATAAATTTTATATATAATTATTATCATTTGGAGATTCTCACATATTTCTTTATAAACACCAATATAGGCTCTATCTTTTAGGACAAGATATAGCTTTCCTTTTAATAGAATCTACGAATTTCAACAGACAAAAAATTGAATCTAAGAATCAGAGCAGTTGTCGTTTAGATTATAAAACATAGAGTAAATAGAGTAAAGTAATAATGTAATGGTTATTCAAATATTTAAATAGAGTTTCAAAAAAGTTTATAACATAACATTTTTTTAAAGAGAGAAAAAGTTAAGGGAAACATGTTCGTAAAGAAAGAATTCTACCAGAAGGAGATATTAAAAAAAAATTAAATTCCCTGAAATGATATAAATCCATATATCATCCTATACGACTAAGGCAGACTCAAGAGTCAAAGGGGAGCTGAGATTATGGGCTATCGCATAGTTCCTTCTTTTATTCTTATTTATTTATTATACCCTGTAATCATAGAGTACAAGGGAATATTGTGTTTGTGCGAATGTATGTAACAGGGAGAAGCAATCATCTCAGACCCGTGCAGGGTCGATATAGGCATTCCGTGCATCCCTCTGTCCGTTTTCCTAGCTTTGAATGCCAAAATATTCCAATGCCTTATTATTTATAATGCCTTCCAAACTACTTAACGATCGGACTATTCTTAGAGAATATATAGACTTTGTATTCTGATTCCCCATTTGATCTTTACCTTTGTCTGTCTTTGCCTTTGGAACTGCCTTCTGTTTCATACGTGCGGTGTTGACAGGTAACTCAGATTACCTGCTAGGGAACGAAGAATGGGTCCCAAAGAGTGTCGTATTTTCCTGATTACCTTCATCAGCCTGGGATTTCTTTTTGCCACTGCTCTAAACATTTTTCACAAACTTTACTATTTTGACAGCCAGGTTCCAGGGTTACATTTAAAGGCAGCCCTTGAAAAGTGGTGCCACTTGCATTTGGCAAGCCCTGCGAAGAATCGATAACTTTTATTGCAACTTTGAAATCGTTCAGTTATCCAGAATAGTAGGCCACTTTTGGGTCTAAAAACATTATAAAAGACGGAGTTTCTTGCGATTACAATCATAAGTTTTCCGCTCTCCAAACAGCCAACAACCTTATTTTTCTTCTTATTTTTAATTTTATTTTTTTTTTATTTTTATTTTTTTTTATTTATGAATGTCTTGATAACGTCCAAACAATGCTTAGATTAGTTGATGGTTCTATTCCAAACTCGGTAATAAACATAAATCATCCTTCTTTGCTCATTTTATTTTTTTATTCTATATTTTTTAATCCAATAATTTTTTTTTTTTTAACTTGGGTTTTTCTAACTCAGCTCTCATGAGTTCAGCGTCTCTTTTTTTTAAAAATAATCAAAACTTTGTTACCATCAAGTGTTACCACTTGAAATTGTATTGAAATGTGGAGGAGATAGATTTTCAGAAGATTTTGGAAATTTGATTATATAATTCACGATAACAAACGGAATATACATATTTGTGAAAAGATGTCCTTGTCGCTTTATCAAAAGCGACGAAAGTGACGCTCTTACTTTGTAGTCTCTTATTTTGTTTAGATTTTATTTTTATTTTTGTTTTTTTTTTATTTATGAATGTCTTGATAACGTCCAAACAATGCTTAGATTTTTCATAATTTTTTAACTTTGGCGCCTATTTGATGGTTCTATTCCAAACTCGGTAATAAACATAAATCATCCTTCTTTGCTTATCTTATTTTTTTATTCTATATTTTTTAATCAAATAATTTATTTTTTTTTTAACTTGGGTTTTTTTTTTTAAATAATTAAAACTATACTTTTTTTTTGTTACCAATTGAAATTGTATTGAAATGTCGAGAAGATAGATTTTCAGAAGATTTTGGAAATTTGATTTATAATTCACGATAACAAACGGAATATACATATTTGTGAAAAGATGTCCTTGTCGCTTTATCTTATTTTGTTTAGATTTTATTTTTAACCCATAATAAAACCCAATAATAAATAAAAAGCTTAATAAAAGGCTTTAGACTTTTTTCCAATGATTTTCCTTTGGCTGATCTATTTTAAAAACCATTTGCAGCTCTTGCCGCGTCTGTCGTCAAGCGTGATGCTGGAACTGGAGCGGATTCTGGAGAACAAGCCGGTGCGGCCGCCGATGATATCGACGCTGGCGCTGCGGTGACAATCAGCGTGCCCGCAGGGACCGCTCAGCCTGAGCGGCGGCGGACCCTGCGGCGCCGACTCGCCGAAGCACGAGGATGAGGCGTTCATCGAGGAGGTGGACGCGGCCAAGGACGCTGCCAAGCAGGGATTCTGCCTCATCCAGTGACGAAAGGAGTCCTTAGATAACGATAATAAATTTTTGAAAGTGATTAGCAGTAAAACTAGCCTAAGTAGCAATACCATGACGACAACAATAAGCAGGCAGGATCAGCAACTCCAACAGCATCAGCCCCTTCAGGCCATCACCAGTTCCAGCGAAGTCGTGGGCGGCGGAGCAGGAGTGGTGGGTGGTGGCCTGGCCGAGTCCTGGCAGTTCGATAGCCTGAACAACAACAACAACAACAACGGCCAGACCACTCAGGACCAGGACGAGCCACAAAAGCGTCGATCCCTACTCAATTTCAAGTCCCTCGACTTTCATCTCAAATCCCTTTACACAGGACTCCGCGGCAGCAACACCAGTCAGCCCGCAAATAGCTCCGCTCCGGCCGTGGATCAGGCACAGCGTCGGATGCCCTACCTGCGGGTGGAGAGTGTCGATCCGGAGGCGGAAGTCGTCGCCGAGGGACACCCCATCGCTGGACACTCGCCCAGCTTCCTATCACCCTACACTGGAGCGGTTGGAGGAGCTGTCAGCCTCCAGTTGCCGTCAGCCGATGCGGCCACCATCCGACGGTCCTCCACCTCGGACATCGTCAACTGCCGGCGGGGCGGGGGGCAGCCGGATCTGGGCCAGGCGGAGGGGGCGGCCCGGACTCGCGGCGGCCCAGCACATCGGATCTCCTGCGGAGGGCCAGAGAGCGGAAGGGGAGCGAGGCCCGGATGGGCAGGAGTGTGTCGCATAGTGGGTTGACCAGGGGCGGGGCCTTCGGTGGGGGCGGAGGCTTAGGGGGCCGACGTACCAGCATGGCCTTCTAAAAAAAAGTTGGAAAGTAAAAAATGTTACATTTTTCAGGGGGTTTTCGAAAAAAAAAATCATAAAAAATATGCAAGAAGGGGATCCGAAAGTGCTCGAAAAAAAAAACAATTCTAAAAACTAAAAAAACGTAATGGTGTAGTTAAAAAAAAACTGTTGATCAAATCTGAATCAGAAAAATCGGCTGACAAAATGGCGCTTATGAATTTTTATCTAGTAAACGTAAAAAAAAAACGTTAAAACATAAAAACAAAATAGAAAAGAACAAAAAACAGCAGCTAGTAAGAAATGACTTTTTTTGTGAATCTATCATTATGATTATTATGTATTTATGGTTACTACGATTATGCCTCGAAACTCGAAACTAAAGATAGTAGATAAATATAATGAATTAATGATAATTAATGAAATTAAAACAAGAGTCAAAGGAAGGAACATAAAACATTTCATCTTCTCAGCTCTCTCTTTCTATTTCTCTCTCGAGTCCCAGCAAATAAAAAAAAATACAAAATAATAATATTTAACCCTTGTGCATCACACATCGTCCCAACTTTTATGACAATATTAGAACCTAACTATCGTGTACTATCGTTAACTATCGCCTGGCAACTGAAAAGCTCTAAGAAAAAAGCAAAAACTATCCTGCGTTTTGGCCCAAAAGTAAAAATAAAAGATCGATTCATGACCATCTTACTGTGAGAGTTCATATCAAGCTAAAGATTAAAAAAACGAAAGAAACTAAATCTAGTTACGTCTTTTTTTTTTAATTTTTCGATTCGTAGACCTAAAGAATGTTAAAGAATTGTTAACGAAATGTTTTTGAGCGGAGATTGGGACGATTAGCGATAAGCGATAAGCGGTCGATGATAGCGATTAACGATAACGATAACGCCAAGAGAAATTCATCAGATAAATAAATTTTAGCTAAAAAAGAATTCAACTAAAATGAAAAGAAACAAAAAAATACAAATCGTAAACAACAATGAACAATTCAAATCAAATCTTATTATATAGACATTACTAGACATTATATGTAGTTAAAAATAATACAAATTCAAGCGAAATTTTTTTAAAATCAACAAAAACAAAATGCCTTTCATAGCAACAAAAACAACAAATTTATATTTTAAATAAATGCAGTATATATTATTAGATATACACAACAACAACAACAACAACAAAATGAATCTTATGTGAAGAAATTACGAAAATGCGAAGAAATAATAAAAGAAACCAGCAGCAACAAATTGTTATTAATTAATTGTAGTTGCCGAACCACAAACACATCTCATACATTTTTTTCCCAAAACAAAAAATAAGAACACCAAATATTTGAAACATGTAGGATATATAATATACATATATATTAACAAAAAAAGTAAAAAAGCCCATGTATTTTACCATCATTATCGAGTACATACATATATAAAGTCTTTCTCACATACGGACTGTGATTTCATATAAAAAGTAAACGTAAACAAAGTAAAGAATTAATTATATTAATGAACGATTCAATAAATTACGTCTAACCTAATGTAAAATTAAATAATTAAGTTCTCACACACACACACACACAGATACAAACACTATCACACTCACTGAAACACACCCACACTTATGTACACCTATATCTGTACATATTTATTTGCAAATTAACAAGAAAAGTAACTAAAAGTGAAAACAAATAGCAATTTTCAAGTCGAACGGCATTATATACTCTACTCTACAATTAATTAACCAAATGCGATTGCCTTAATAACAAATAAAAAGAAAAACAAAGTACTTATAATTAATAGCAAAGATATAGACACCACACAGACATTCTGATCGGATCAGATCGGATCGGGGGCCGGTTTCCTCAGATTTATTTCCAGATTGGAAGAATATTAGAAAAAAAAGAAACAGCCACAATGCCACATTCTTGCACTTTTGCTTCAGAAATCGTCCCGCGCCGACAAATAAATATTGAATGAAATATATTAATTGGTTTAGCTCCATCGGATCGATCACTCGCAGCGCATATACACAATATATATAGAGTGTACTTATAAAAAAGAGTAATTGCATTTTTTAGTAAGTAGTTAATCCGTCCTCGACAAACGGCCAATGAAAATTATAAAACAAATAGAGATAGGCGCTACTTATGGGGTTTTTCGACCTGTTCTTCCAAATTTTAAAAACTATAATTGCAACTATATGTTTATTTCATATTATTCTTTCTGAAAACAATAGTATTCGAAAAATGATAGCTGTTATAGCTATAATCTTTTACTAAAGATTCGAAAAACTTAGTTTGAAAAAATTGGCGTTTGAAATCATTTTCAAAATATTTAAAAATTTTAAGAAATCCAAGATTTCAAATAAAAAACTTGTTTCAAGGATTAATAAATTAATAAATAAATCTTCCGAAATTTTTAACAACATTTTTATGTTTTTAAACATAAATGAAACTCAAGCTTAACATTTTGTATATTTTTTCATAAAAGCTTTTTAAAAATCTCCAAATTGTTTAAAAAGGCTTAAAATACGTAAAGCGAATCACAAAAATAATTAGGAATTTTATTGCAATTTTTAAAGCCAATTAGAAACCAAGTTCCAATTAAACTCGATATGTAATGAATTCAAAGCCTAAGTTAAAAATGTATTTCATTGATAATATTTATGTTATTGATTTAGATGAACTTGCTTTGGCTTCAAATCTGTTATTTCAAGGTTGTGATATAAATGTCGTAAAGTTTTTGTTGTTTTGAAAAATGCTGAAAAAATCAAAAACATATCTAAGAATAACTAAAATGTGCAAGTGTTACCAGCTTGGCAAAATAATTATTAGCAATAAAATGAAGAGCAATGTGAGGCAGAACTAATTTCTTAAAAAAAAAATGCTTCGAAAACTCGATAAGTAGCGCCATTCTTGAAAATATGAATTGTGGCCATGCCTCCCCCAAATAAAAACCAAAAAATGCCACAACGTGTAAACTGGAAAAGCAATAAGGCAAAATAGTGCTGAAAATCAAGTTCAACAAAGCAACACTAGTTTATGTACATAAAACATAAAATTTAAAAACTAACAAACACACACACCAACACACAATCACTTCTGCACATCAGCTTAAAAAACGATTCATTTTAGTCGGTTGTTAACGCAATTATTATCACGATTATTATGATTACGATTATTATTAACCTGTAGCTAGTAAATCGAATGAGAAAACGCAATTTATATATGCCTAAGCCTGAAGCTCACACACACTCGAAAATTAATAAAAAAGTAATAACAATAAATTAACAAAAATGCAAATAAGAAAGCAACTCAAAAGCAAAAATTGTAACAGAAAGTATTAAGTCAGAGCGAGAAAACAATATGTGTGACGAGGATAGCGAATCAGATAAGTAGAAGAAGACGAATTATAAACACTAGTCAACAAATTTAACTTTACACCAAACAAAAACAACAACAACAAAATATAATATTTATGAAGTTTGCAAAAGACACGGAGCAGCGATAAGGAGTGCGATAAAGGATAGAAAAATAAAAATAATCTTATAAATTATTTTCTTATCGAAACTGGCAATAATAAATATTAATATTAACTTAAATCGATGAATGGCGAAAAGAGGAGAATATTATAGACGCATGAGCCAAAGATGTGGTGAGAACTTCATAGGTAACATTTTGGAAAATCAAAGAAACAGAAAAACACACTTGATTTCAAATTGAGTCCCACGCAAAGCGTAAAAATCACACATTTACACACAAGCGGAAACGGAAACGGAAATGAAAACAGAAGCAGAAAAGTAACGAAACGATTACGGAAATAGGAGGAAGGAGTGTTTACACACCGATCACAATTTGTTACTGCACCAGTGTACACCCACACATATTGCAAACAAAAGGCAAGACAAAAACAATTATTATGATAATACATATATATTTAACAAAACACACGAGATCAGCTTTACTTTAGATTTTTCAAAAAATAAATAAATTGCAGGGTTGCTTAGGGTCGCTTGATAATGATATAAAATCGTAATAAAGTCGAGAAATCGATAGGAATCCGATTGAAAACCAAATCCAATTCAGACGCTTGCTTATAGCCTCAAAAAAGAACAACAAAAATATATATACAAAAATGATACATTATACCGCAAAACAGCATTCAACTTACGATCATATTATTTCGATCAGTTACTAGAACACCAATAATATTAAATAACTCCTGATTACCATATATAATGCAAGAATTAAAGAGAAAACATTATATGTATCTGGCAGATCGAGGCGAACAAAACATATAGACGCGGGCAAATTGTTTACATTTCACTTTTAAAACCACATTTAATACTAATAATTCGAAAAAATGCTAATTAAAATAAGTTACTAACAATAAACGAACGAACAAACAAAAACAAGGACAACAACAACATTGAACAGCAATGAAACAACACAGCTAAAATACTGAAAAATTATATAAAAATAAAAACTCTTATCTTTCAACCAAAAAACCTGGAATGGGACTTTGATTTTTTCGGGTGGCCAATTATATATAAATTTTACTTAAATCTTACATTTCAGAATAAGAATTTCTGGGTTAAAGAATAAAAGAGATTATTCAAGTCCAAAAATAGGCAACAAAAATTCTAATTCGCTTTAAATAAAACAATTTGAAATTGCAACCGTTAACTTTTAGTTGGCAAAACTTTTTTCAAAATAATAAACTACGTGGCAACGTCAGAAAGGGGCTGCCAACTTGACAGCACTGTGGGGACTGCCACTCTTTTCTAACCGATTCGCAAACTCTCCGCCCGATTCGCCAACCAAAGGATATAGAAATTATACGGTTTTGATCTAGCTAATGGGCTTTTGGCCAGCTATTGTAAGTCCGATGGTAAAAAATTCCCGAGGAATTCCGAAGAAACATAGGTGGTTCACTCAATAATGCTGCCATCTATCGGTCATTCGAGTTTTATAGCTAAACTCAAAGGCCAACTTAAAATGTTGGATTTCATAATTAATTGCACTATAAAATAATTACTAACATATTTATATATTACATTTTTATTGTAATTGTTAACCAAAAATAGCTAAATAATGTTGTAACAGAGCAAATCAGTTGGCCGTAGAGTTTACAATATTCGGCCATTAAAAAGCTAAATGTCGTGGGAGAATAGCCAAGTTGGCAACACTGTTTTGTTATTGAACAATTTGCTTGGCCTCCTTGGCGTTCCGGGGCGTCGTGGATGTGAATCGACTTGAATTGGCTATCCACTTGGATCGCAGGACGCTGGATGCGCAACGGGCGGAACTGCATGCCAGCAATCGCCGGATCCGGAGCAGGGCGGGCGAATGCAAAAATCGCAAAGTGCTTCAGTTGTTGCTGCGAAAAAAATTCGTGTTCCTTGAGCGCAAAAAGGACGAGCCACTTTGAGGAGCCACGATATCCCGCAAAACCATGAAGAAGTCGGCAAAGGGGAAGCGGCCAGCCAAGGGGTCTGCCTCCGGCGGCACTGCGTCCGGGGAGTCGTCACAGGATGCCAAAGCAAAGCAGCCAAAGGGCGAAGTGGCTGCAAAGGAATGCGATTGTGAGTACACCTCCAGATACATGTGCTCACCCATACAAGCGCGGAAGCACACACATCCACGTCCACACGGACGTGATTGGGCGGGCTGGCACGGTTGTGGCCAAATTATTAGTTGCGCGGAAAGTGTACAAAGGAGTTTTAAAAATTCCAATTGAATGTTAATTCTTTTCCTATTAGGTTTCCCTTTTTCTCAAACTACTATTTATGTGCAACCACATTTAAATAAAAAATAATAAATCCTGAATCCTGAATGACAATTTATTTTATTTAAGCTCTTAATTTTATTTATTTTTATTTCTAAACTTTTAAAATAATTTGAACTTTTTCAGCAAACGTTAAGGAGCTTACAGCCAAAAAAGAGCTCACAACCAAGAAGGAGCCCAAAACCAAGGAAGAACCCAAAACGAAGGAAGAACCCAAAACCAAGGAGGAACCCAAAACCAAGGAGGAACCCACATCCAAGTCCGAACCCGAAAAAGAAAACGAATCTCTCTCTAAATCCATTCCCGCTATTGACAAGCTGCGCCGTTTTTGCTTCATTGGCTCGACGGAGGCGCCTGTTTACGCCACGCCCACCTTGGACCTGGGCGTGGAGAGGAGTGTCCCGACTCTGGTGGCACTGTGCTCTGAGGTCGGCGAGGCGGAGCTTGTCGAGTGCCTGTCCAGCGTTCTGGGCAGCGGCCCGAATGCCGAGCACCTGCCGCGCTCCGATGAGCCACTCCTCGTCCTGGCCGTCTTCCTGTCCACCCACGGCGACGAGAAGCAGCGCAAGTTGGTGCGCAACAAGTTCCCCGATCTGATAGCCGGCGACCAGGAGCTGATCCTGTTTGTGCAGCTGGTGAAGCGCGTGCAGAAGCTGCTCGACCGGAAGACGCCCTTTAGTCGCACGGTGCGGAAGGCCGTCCTCGATTGGTATGGCAAACAGTCTCTGGACAGGTTGCTCGACCTCTGGTCCATGGGCGACGGCAGCCGGTGGTCGGCACACAAGGACCTTCTCCACAAGTGTCACTACCGCGACGTGGAGTTTCCACCGGACATAACGGCCGCCTTGCGCTTGCTCTCCACCCATCCCAAGGAGCTGTCCACCTGGCCCAGCTACCTGAGTCCGTTGGCCAGTGTTCGCAGCATTATCGAGGGCATCCTGAAGCTGCGCCTGCTCCAGGATCCGAAGGAAGCCCTGCCCTTGGTGCAGAATCTATGCCTCAGTAGCAACAACGTGCCGGTGCCGCTGTTCCGGGACTCACGGCTGGCCAAGTTCCTGATGCCGCACATGAGCTACGACGACCTATTGTCCCGGTGGCCGCGTCTCTCGCGCCACCACCACCAGGTGCGCCCCTTGATGGAGCTGCTGGCGGACGAGAAGAAGCTCAAGGCAGGCAATGTTCACCCAGTGCGGCTGCTGCTCGAGGACATGCGCTTCCGGAAGGCCAAGAAGGTGGTGAGTTGACATGAGAGCCAAAAGTTCAGTTACTAACTTCAACTCCTTAACAAAAGGGCCCCATCTCGGTCGTGTCCAGGAAGCCTAGTTTTCTGCACAGCGCCTACGAGACATCCTTTGGGCTGAACAAGGCCGTGGGCAGACGGCTGCACATCACCCTCAACCTGGAGCAGTGCTACATGGGCAGTGAGTGGAATGCATTCCTTACCCAACTGAGCGATAACTAGTTTCTCCCCTCCCCCAAGAATACCTGACTGGTCGCTGTCGTTCCCTGAAGTACTTGGACGCTGTGGTGGCCCTGGCCTTTGGCTACTTCCGCAGTGATCCCAAGGTAACTGTCCAGTTCTGGCCCGACCGGAGCGGCCAGCTGAAGACGCTGCCCTGGACCAAGGAGATGACGCTGGCGCAGGCCACCGTCTGCTGCGAGGATCAGAAGGTAATTGAAGTCATTGTCCTGGCCAGAGAAATCGCTCACTAATCGATTGGTAAAGGTGCACAAGATCAGGCAGTCGCTGACAGGTGTTTTGGAACGGGCGCTGGAGGACGAGAAGAATACGTATGACGTGTTCCTGGTGCTGGTGCCGGGCGCTGCTCGAGGGAATCCTGGAAATGGCTCCAAGAGCCTGGCCGCTCTCATGGATGCTTATCGCGAGAAACGCAGCTCTAACGCCAAGTAAGTTTGTTCATCGAAAGCGACAAGTTCTCTTCCAAAAGTAACCGAAATCATTGCACAGTGGGTCGGCTATATGGAAAAAGTGGTCATAAATCAGAAACTCAACGTAAAGAGTTCAAAATTTGTACTTGGGGGCTTGAGGGTCGCTGATTTCGAATATGAGTTTTCAATTGGGTATTGAAGTACTGATGTTCGTAATTAAAAAAAAAATTACATTATATTTTTTAGGATCTTCGCCACTTGTCACTTTTAAGGTTGAAAATTTGATGTAAACGGAATTGAAACCAGCTAATACTTTGGGGAATTATAGTTCAAATATTCAAGAATTGATGAGCATTAGAAATTATTAAATCCAGGACGATTGAACATGGATTGTCCCAGCATCAGCATCTATAAGTTTTTTCTTTCCAAATACGAGGATTTTTGAGTTTAAACTTGAAGGTTGAAGAAAACAACTTGTGCCTATAAGTAGACATTGTCATTAAACGCTTGCAGAGGCTATCAGCATTTTGTTCAAACTTTTCGAACTCAATTAAGGACAACTCTCCGTCCTTTAAAGTGTTTATGTAATATATATTCTTAATCAGCAGCACCTCCTGAATTCATATTCATATATCAGCATGCCCATCAGTCGGACTGTTTCTACAAGAACTATAAGTAGAAGAAGGGAGCCCAATCAATAGTTTTTGTTGCTCCAATGAGTTCCGTTTCAAAACCATTCTCTTACACGAAAAATACAGGAAAATCTTAAATATATTTAAAAATATTTATCAATATTTATCAGCGTGCAGTCCGCTGACATACTGTGTGACCATTTCTTAAGTGCTTCTAGTCCACCACATATTTATTTTTTAGGCTGCAGTGGATCGGTTTTAAGTCATGTTTATCTCTTATTTCCATGGGTCCCATTCCTTGAATCTCTTTCTTGGAATTTGTGTCGTGTTCAATGCTGGAACAACTGGTCCCTCGGCTTCAACTCCAAACTCTGCATTCGTGCTTTTATATACACAAAGTATATAAGTCGGGATCAGCCGCCTATATCCCATAGCTGCCATATAACTGAACCATTTGAAATGTCATTACTTTGATGTTTTTTAAAATATTCTTTTCTACAATTTTAATATGAAATTGGATGAATACTGAAAATCTCAATGATCCACCACTATATACGATTTTTGCTATGTATGTTCGATCGGATATATATCTTAACTGCCGCTTAACTGCAATGGTATATCAACTTTGGCTCTGCCCGAAGATAGCTTCCTTTCTTGACTTTTATATAATGGTCTGATCTGATAGTACTAGACGATTTCCTGTCAACACCAATTGAAAATGGGCCCGAAGGTAGTAAACCCTTAAGGTTCACTTAAGGTGAAAGAAGTATTATTTTAACAAATTGAAAGAGAAAGAAGGAAAATCTCCACCCTTCATTATGGGTTAAATTTCGACTTAAGGGGGTATTCTGGTCTAGAAACGTGAATTTTAGGTAATTTTTGAAAGGTCTTAATATTTTTCTATCCATTTTTTTTCGTTCACTTTTTTCACTGTTTTGAATTTATTAAAAATAGTAAAATTTAAAATTTGGGGATGGGCCTAGTTCCAGTTCTAGAAATGCCAATAAGGAAGATTCCATAAAAATTTCAAGTAAATCGGTTCAGTAGAACCTGAAAAATCGTGGGTATTGTACCAAAAAACACAGTTTTGAGAAAAACGCGTTTAAAGTTTCGGGTAAAGTTTTTTATAGTCTTAAATGCTATAGTTTTAAAAGTTAAAAATGCTTATATCTCCGAAAATAGTTTAAGTTTTAAAACACATCGTACATACTCGTACACATATTCTTTAATAGTTAAACTTTGAAAAAATGAAAAAACAAAGCTAATAAGAAAAACAACCTTCTCGGGAAGAAACTAGCTTATATATCCTTACTATATCCTTATGTGAAGATCTGTCGGTCTGCTAATATTGACTCACAGCCTATTTCAACCATTTTTAAATTATAAAAAATGTGCAAAAATGAATTATTAAAGAACTATATAGAGATGGTAGCAATTCGATGTTAAAAATGTACCTAGTATTATTCCAAGGTCCCAGTTTTATTCAACCACTTGACCTATGACCCAACTAAAGAGATGTTATTTTGTTTAGCCTGTGATTATTTATTTTTAATTAGAAAAAGATTAATTAGAAAAAGAAAAGATCTTTTAGATGTGTAAACAGACCCCAAACGAAGTCTTCGGATTTTATAAGCTTATTATAATTCTTAAATATCTTTTAACGAACAAACTGGTTGAAAAAAGCTTTGAGCCAAAAAACGTATTATTAGAGTTGTTACCTTAATTAATTTTTCGATGTCTGCAACGTAGGTTTATTGTGGTGAGCCTGCGACAGCACCACGCCTCCATGAGCTACTCCAGCGAGCGGAACGAGAACCTGCTGGAGCTGTGCAGTCTGGACGAGCACACGCCGCGGCTGATCAACGCCTTCGCCCGCAAGAAGTTCTACTAGGAGGACGACAGGGACTCGGCAAGAAGAGCAACCAAAGAGAGGTAGAAGCGCTCCAAGGGAGCCCAACGCAACGCACTGCTGCCAGCATTTTCCCAGGCAAACACCCGATACCCCGAGAACCGATACCACTACCGAAAATCCTTCCACTTCCAGTTTGTTGAAGGACGATGGCCAGGTTTGTTGCCATCTCCTTCGCTTTCATAGACGCTAGAACCCTCTCGCTCGCTCCCCAAACAAACAGAAAAAAAAAACAATACACCCACACGCCTCGTCACACAAATAGCTTTCTTGTAACATAGGTCCTTGGTGTATTATGGAATTAGAAGCAAACAAAGCGCAAAACTTAAGCGATGAGCAGCGTATTTATGTACTAATTAATAATTAATGGATAAACTAAAAAAGAGAAGAAAAAGCTTAAAGTTTACGAAACTTCAGGCCCCAGAATTGAAAATGAAGGGTTGGTTAGAGATGTTTTTTGTGGAACCAGATCGTTTTGTGTATCACCTTTGTATTCGTGTT
This sequence comes from Drosophila monieri, assembly GCA_035047585.1. Taxonomy (NCBI): domain Eukaryota; kingdom Metazoa; phylum Arthropoda; class Insecta; order Diptera; family Drosophilidae; genus Drosophila; species Drosophila monieri. The sequence continues at coordinate 1,695,449 of JAWNPJ010000061.1, read as the reverse complement.
TTGTATTTGTACTAGATTTGGTGGATTTATTTTTTGAAATCAAACTGAATCAACACTGAACTGAACTCAATCTAAATTCAATTTGGATTAAAAACAATCTCAAAGCAAAAGCAGAAGCAACAAAACTTATAGAAAAAAAAGAGTAAAATAGTTAAAGAGAAAAATGAAATACAAAAACCGAAAGAAAACAAAACAAATTGCCTTACAAACAAAAATGTTAGTAAAACTTTCATTTTAGTTGAGACTTTTTCAAAAATCGAATACTGGAACTGAAACACAAATTATGGCATTTAGATAAAGTTAAAGTTAAATGTAAACTGACGTAATCATATTGAATACTGAGCGAATATATATGAAATATATATTATATATTGGATATTTAATCTAACGTAAATTAATGAAAAATTGTCAAAGTCCAAGCAATAATCATCAATCACTAAAGCAAATCAAGTTATAGCCTCAGATCGATCATAGATTTATGTTGTGCTCGAATAGAAGCGAATTAATACAGAAACTTAGCTAAATAGTCAGAACGCGTACAAGGAAGGATATTTCAAAAAAACACTCCCAATGTGCCATACACACACACACCCCCACACACTCAGATACACTCAACAGATGCAAAAGTTTATAAAGATTTTTTAAAGGAAAAAATCCATAAGTCCCATATATATCCGAGAGAGAGAACAATAAACCACGAGGACAAGCGAGGAATCGCAACCAATTTGACTAAACATGAAATCAGTTAAGGGAAATTATACTCAAATTACAATTAAATTACATTTATTGTACAGAAGGCATAGCAACCGAGCATTTGGAAGATGTAAGCAAACATTTAACTGAAAACCAAAAATAGGGAGAGGAACTAAAACTATACCAAAATTAATCTGAAATCGAAACGAACAAATACAAAAATAGAAAATATTTCTACGGACATTTCTAACCGAATGTTTCCACACGCGTCTGTGAAGTAAACCGTTGTGATCGCTTTAAATTTTTGATTTAAATAGGAAAAATGAATACTACAATACAAAACAAAGTAAAACATAAATTACGAAAACGAAATAAGAAGAATTTTAGGGGAAATCCAGAACAGAACACGAGCAACAGGAAGCTATAAGTTATTCTATATTGTTTGTGGAAGTACTCGAAATATTGAAAAATGAGAAGCCAGTAGGAGCGTAACCGAAGAAAGTACCTATACAACAAAAGCTGCAACTGAAACTGAAACTAGAGAAACATACAAAACTGCAACTGCAACTGAAACTGAAACTGATCAAATCGAAATCTAAACTAATCCAAGGCGCACTACAAATCAGGATAAAGCAGAAATTACACCACACATCCATGCACACACAGAGAGAGAAAAAATAATAGGATTGAAGGACCTACCGCAGATACCGAATCATATACACTTTACAGCAGATTGTTACAGCAGAAGCGAATACGAATCCTGAATTGATTTTTGAATTTATTGTTACTAATCTTAAGGAGTTAAGTCTAAGCAACCCACTACCTTAGTTGAGAAACCATTTTTGTTCGTCGTCAAGGTATTACTACTTTACTACCACTTATGTTCTAAGTTTCATAATCATTTGTATTGAATTAGACTGTAAGGATAGCATTCCATTCAGTTTGTAGAGTGTATGCCACATACACCGAGAGAAACTCAAACCAAACAGTAAAAATGAGAAGCAAGGATTAATGCCAAGGAAATACACACACATTTCAGTTAGAGAAATTTGAATAAGGAAAATTATTGTTGTTGATCTGATCAAATCAATTTAAGGAAACTAAAAACTAAAACTAAAACTAAATCGAATCGAAACGAAACGAAACAAATCGAATTGAATTAAATCCGTAGAGGGAAAACAGCAACAAGAAGCAAAACATCATGTGATATCTATTTCAAAAATAAATCAATTGACAAACTAAAGAGAGACCCTAAACCATAACCGATACACAAGAATATAGTAAAATTAGCCTAAAAACCTAAAAGCCACGAAGCGTTCAGAAATCACCAGAGTTTCCAGGACGAACAGGAGAGTTTTCTTTTTTTATTTTTTGGTCTATCGTTCGTTTTCCATTCGAAGCGTTAATTAATTAAGTCAAATCCGATAATCACACTGAGAAAAACCAATGTTAATGTAATTCAAATCAATTGAAACCCAAAATATCCAAAATAATCGATGAAGAAACACACACGAAGACAGTTAAGTACATGGCTCGACTTTGACCCTTTTATCTCCCCATCTCTTTCTACCGCTCTATCTCCGTCTTTCATCTCTTTCGCACAGCATCGCTCTATCTCTTTCCGTCTGTAGTGTTTTAGCCAAAGAATTTGGATTGTACGCGCGCATTCCCCCAAACAAAAGTCAAAACGATGCATTAACTTGAAAAACGGAAAAAAAAAAACATGTTCAACTCCTTGCTAAAGTATTCCAGAAGGTTTTTATAAGCATATACATATACGTATACATACTTCTTATACACTAATCTAGGCTAAAGTTGAATAAATTCTGAATGATTCGAAAAAGCACATTTCAACAATTTGTCTTCACTGGGCGGCTATCCATGTTTTGTGATTCTGTGTCCAAGGATTCTGTTTCAGATTCTTCTATCTTCAGATTCTTCAGATTTATTTATTTAATTTCTTTGTTGAAGATTTCTTGAAAACTTGCTTGACTTCTTTTTTATGTATAATTTTATTTTCTTTACTCACAAGTCATTAAAGTGCCGATAAAACAATTTATTTTACTCATTTTTTTTGTTGAAATTTTATCTTTGAGCCTTAATTTTTTTACCTGTAGACTACATTTAAAATTTGTCAAAGTATCTCCAAAAATATTATATCTCTGTTATTTTTTTATATATTTTTTGCATATCCTCCCGATTCTTGGAAGTATTTCGTAGATTTGTCTTCAATTTTGTGTCTTTTGTTAGTTTAGGATATTATCCTTTTTTTATAAATCAATTAACTCGTAATTTCTGCAGGAGTTCTTTTAAATTTAAGTCATTTTTTTTAAATAGCCAGTTCTTGCTCGCCAATTTTCTGTCAACTTCAATATCCTTTTATCTTAAATACTTTAAATCGTCCTAGTTTAACAAAAAAAATAGTGCGGTGTCTTCTTTTATCCTCAAAGATTCCAGGTCTTGTGTCCTTAGCAATCCTTCAGGAATCCTTGTTTTAAGCCTTATTTGCAGGACCTTTGTAAAGTGTTTTCCTGTTCTCCTTAAAACGAGTCCTGTCTGTTGGTGTGTTCTTGTGCTTTCCAGGCTTCCCCCCTCATCCTTATGAGTCCTACTTGTTCTCCGTAATAATTCCCGCAGGACCGCAGACGTAGAGCTGCTGCCCATCCCGATCCCTGAGGGGCTTGAAGCCCAACTCATCAGTGGGCACTCCGTACTGCTTCAGCTTGCACTCGTAGGTCTCCAGGAGGTCGTCGTGGGCCTTCGTGGCCTTGGCCACCTCGTACCGCAGGTCCAGGATAATCTTGTTCTTCTCATCGATGATGTTGCCGACCCGCTCGTCCAGGCTGGTTAGCTTCTCGGCGAAGTTCGGCGCGCAGGTGGCGATGGTTTCGTGCAGGACGATGCTGCGCTTCTCGTCCTCGCGCATCAGGGCGGCGATCTTCCTCTCCAGCAGGACGTTCTTCAGACCGGTCTTCTGCTGCAGCTCCACGATGACGTCGTTGAAGCGCTCCTTCAGGCCCTCCCTCTCGGACACCAGGGAATCGTTGCGAAGTATAAGAGTCTCCGCCTCCCAGGTGAGTCCCTTGACCTTCTTCTCCAGCCGCGTGTTTCGTCCTTTCAGGCGGTGCAGCTGCTGCTTGTCTCTCTCATAGAACTCCAGTTTCCGACGATACTCATTCAACTGGATATTGGCGTGCTCCAGCGGCTCCTTCAACTTGCGGTTCTCGTACGCCGTGTCCGCCGCAATCCTGTCCGACCGCTCCGCCTGCTTCCTCAGGTGCTCCAGCTGCTCCTTCATGCTCCCGATGAGCGCCAGGTTGTTCAGGGTGATGTCGTTGTAGTAGTTCTTCATGTCGTTGAAGGCCAGATCGTGGTGGTCCTGCAGGTCCTTGATCTGCTGGTTCTTCCGCTCCTCCACCTCAAACATCTGCGTCCCGTAGAAGAGGTCCAGCTTGGCCTTCTGCTCGATCATCTTCTCCTCGTGCAGCATCTCGTTGTCCTTGCGCTCCCGCTCGAAGGTTATCCTTTGCTCCCTGGAAGGATGCATAAAAAATGGTAATTCAAATATTTTTCAAAAGGTACTGTATTTTAATTTATATTTTAAGCTTGCCAATCTCAAAGTGTTGACTTTAAGATCCACAATTAATACAATTTTAAAATAAAATAAAATTTCTAAAAAATTTGTCTCTTTATTATTTTTTTTTTTATTTAAATATACCTGAGTTTTTTAGGTAACCATAGAATTTTTTTAAAAGTACAGAAAATAAAAGGATTGAAACTGAAGTAAAAGTAAAAAAAACTTGCCACAAAACTTAAAAAATTGTACAAAAAATCATACAAATTTTTGAAGCAAGTTTATTGGCAAAAATCATAAATTTAATTATTAAATATCTTTTTTTTTATATATAAAATATTTAAATATGTTAAAAAAAAATTGTTTTGGCTTACAAAAATAGGTTAATAACTAATAGGTTAAATAAACTTTACGTATTGTATAATTCTTTATTTTGAAATTTATTTATTTACATATAAAATATAGTTAATTTTTTTTTAAGTAACTATTTTATAGAAGTTAAAATTCATTCATTGTATTGTGGATTGTGAATCCAAAACTCTTGAAAATTACAGAAATTAAACAAATAATCAAACAAAAACTAAAGGAGAACTTTGCAAAAATCAATATATCAAATTATATCAAAATTGCTTAGGTTATATTAATTAATTTTATATTAAAAGGAATGAGAACAAAAAAGCAAAGTTCTTATTTTTGTTAAAAAATATCCCAAAGAATGCACTAAAAATTAAATTTTTTCATAAACCATAGCCTAGATTTCTAAAACCAAGTTAATGAAAAACTAATAATTTTATGACATTTTTAGGATAAATTTTTTCCACTAGGGGATACCCACAGGAGCTTCTCGTTGAAGTGGGCCTCCATTTGGCGCAGCTGCATCTCGCTCATCTCCATCCTCTCGCGGAGCATCCTGCGGAGCTGGCGCTTGTCCCGCTGCAGCTCGTTCTCCTGGAGGACATGGTGCTCCTGGGCCAGCTTCAGTTGGGTCATCGCCTCCGCCCGGACCTCGCCCAGTTTGTTGTGATTCTCGAACTGGAGGTGCTTCATTTGCTGCATCACATGCTTGGTGTCGATGTCCGCCAAGTCCTGGGTGGCCTCGATCTCCTTGTCCTTCTGCTGCAGCTCATAGCGGGTCTCATCTGTGGATTTATTCGTTCACAGGTAACTGAGGACGTACAGGCTGCTCAGAACTTACCCAGCTGCTGGCGTGTAATCTCCCAGAAGGTGCGGATCTTGTCCCGCTCCAACTGGAAGTAGTTGCGCTCCTCCCTCTCCCGATCCATTTCCGCCTTCAGCCGGAGGGCGAACGCCTCCAGCTGGTCCCGGGTCATCGCCGAAGTGTCCACGCCATCGATGAGCACTACCGAGAGTGATTAAATATATGAATATATATGTTTATGGAAAAATCTAGTCTATATATATTTCTTATATACTTTAAAAATAGGCCTTAAATAAAGCCATGGAAATAATTTGTAACGAAAAAAGGTAAGGAACAAAACATAACTTTTACTTAATCTTTAAAATTAAATTAAGTTTTAATTTTATGCATTTTCAGATCAGAAGTACCAGGCCAACACAATCACTCCATAGAGGGAATAACTATTTTCTTAAGAGTTTCTCGCGACTTGACCAAAAAAAATTCTTATAGTAATGATTTGACAAAAAGATCTGAACATTTTCCCACTTAAGATCATGGGATATAACCAAAACCTAATTTTTGCAAAACACTACTGTATATATTTTAGGAGCTTGGCTTAATTAGTGCTTTAAAATATATAGATGCTTTGAAATAAGGCAAAAATCCTTCATCATTTGCAAAGAACCGAACCAAATTATTTAATTTAACTTTCCACATTTGTCGATTTCGGTTGAAAGGGATTTAAGCCCTGGCTTATAAATGGAATAATCCCTGAGCCATAGCTGGAGATGGAGATACTTGCTTTGGAGATGTTCTTTAAAAACTGTTCGGACAAATGTCAGCTTCCCATTGCACCTTTTAGTTTACTGCTTTAAGTAAATGAAATTTTTGTTTTCAGGTTAAATTTTATGACAATCTTAGATGGTGGAAGAATGTTTTATTTCCTTGCCAAGGGGATTGCCAAGGGGGAAGTCTGTAAAGGACATATGTATGTTCAAACGAATTTAGGACATTTGGTATTTAAGCCCTGATAGCCAATATGCCAATGATAGCCAATTTGATCTGAAAGCAATACATTATCTGTGTATTAAGAATAGTTAAAGTAAACACTAGTTATTATTACAGAGTTACAGTTACAGAGAGTTTAGCTTAATGTTAAAGTATTGCAATTGTTATTTTTTTTGAAATGTTTTGTAGCTTATTTCCCAGTACTCTTGGGGCTTTTGTGAGTGAGTGGAAACTTTTGGCCGCATTTTTGGGGTTCCCAGCTTTATGGCAATTTAATGAGAGCGGCACGCCTGGCTACCCCACGGCCTCTTTCCTGCCCCCATCTGCCAGTCGCCCTCACCCTTTATCATCCTTTTCTGGCCATGCCACGCCCCCTAGTCCTTGGGCAAATGCCCGCATATGTGGTCCAGCAGCAGACCGTGTTGTAATTGTTTTCTGTAATTGGCATCGTTGGCCGGCTGGTGCCAGGATCCAGGACTCGAACTAGAAACAGGACGACTACTAGGACTCCAGCTCGAACTAGGAGCTACACAGTTCCCCAAGACATATTGAAAAGTAAATTAAATTGTATCTTATCTACGGAAAACGTTCTAAAATAATTGCAAATTTACATTTTTTATAAAGTCTGTTTTATTTAATTTCTCAAATGACTGGAACATGTTTTTAGAAAACATGTTGATTAAAAGTTTTAAGAGAAGAGAAAGTATTTTTTTTTTAAATGATTGGAATGGTATGCAACTTTTTATATATTCCTTTCTAATATTTAGTATTAAAATTAAATAATTTTTACTGTTTAAAAGTATTTTAGAAACATTTATAGCTTCCTTGGTAAGAATTTTTCTATTTTCTCAGGGCAAAAATGTTTAAACTCGTCATTAAATATAGATGATAATTTTTAACAGTGCAGTCATAGAAACAATTATGTGCGTTAGATGTTGCAGGAGCAGAGGGTCAAGTAGGGGGGTGGGGAAAAGGGGAGAGCAGTGTGCTCACTCGTGGAAATTAAGTGGACAGTTTGGCCTCCACAGCTTTTTTCTAAAATTCTTTTTTTTTCGACTGCCAGTCTGGAGCAGAGGAATTGCATTCGGCATTTTCTTGCCCGCAGTGCTACTCCATTTTCCATTTTCCCCTGGCCCCCATACCCCAAGCCCCCTCCTTCCTCGCCCCGTCTCTGCACCTTGCCTCACTTTGCGCCTCTCCTCACGCAGATTATCGTTATTTACTAATTGTTTTGCTTGGCCTTTTTAAATTGCCTTGAATGACCAATGTCCACCATGTTCCCCTTACACTCCTCCCCCCGGCACCACTGGCACCCTTGCATCCCGGCACCCTCGCCCCTGTGGCATCCTGCTGCCATTAATGTTCCCAAAATGAATTGCCGGACAGTTCCCATTCCGTTCGCATCCATTTCGGAGAGGCTTTAATTGACGAAGAACTTAAAGGGACAAATTCGTTTGCCAAATAAGGCAACAGTTTCCCCAAAGACTAAGAGTATTTTCTTGCATAAATTTTTAATTATTAACAATACTATTATTAAGAATATGTCATTATTAAGAAAATCTTATCTCAATTTAAGGATATAGTGCTTTCTCTAATATTTTAGTATTTTATAGGTTATATTTAAATACTTATTGACTTTCGGTATCTCAATAAAAACTTCAAAAAATAAATATATAAAAATCTGAAAAATAAGTTACTTTTATGAGACAACTTTATCTTCATAAATCTTTTTAATATAAACTGAAAGTGGACAACCATTGACATAAATTTTAAATTTTATTTAATTTTTTAACATAAATTTTGACTTAAATATTGAGTGAAAAATTTGCATATTTTTTGTTAATGTTCTAAATTTTATTTAGTGATTGTCTTAAAAGTTTTTTCCTTTAGCTTCTATGAGTCGTTAAGAATGTTATATTAAGAAACATTTTAATTGGAACATTAGCCCCAGCAAATTATTTCACTGAAACTCTTAGTAAGCTTGAGTTCAAAAATTTTATTTGAATAATGCGTCGTACTAATACTCAAAATTATACAATCAGTGTTGAAAAACTTATTTCGAAGGCCTTGCAATTTTTTAGACCAGTGTTGCAACAGTTCCTTCATAAGTAGGCCTAGAAACTAGGAATTTGAAAATATTTGGTATATAAGGAGGTTCTGTTCCAGCCAGAATCAGTTAATGACTGCCTTCAAAGCAGTTAAGAACTCATTTTCTTCTTTTTACTTCAGGCACTTGGAAAGCGAAGTGCTCTTATTATTTTATATTCAATTTTTATTTATTTAATTTTATTCGAATTAATATTTTTCATATAATATCCTACAACTGGACTTCTATCCTACAACTGTAAGGGGTAAGGTCTCTGGTCTTTAATTACTGAAGCTTATTTGTCTTTTTAATTTGTTTATTCCCAATGAAGTGGGTTCTCTTTACGACGTGTATACTGCTCTAGTTTATGATGTTTCTGCTTTGCTTATTTTTTAATTTATTTTTTCTTAAATTTTAAACTCAAACGTCTTTATAATTTGTTTATTCCTATTGAAGTGGGCTCTCTTTACGACGTGTATACTGCTCTAGTTTATGGTGTTTCTGCTTTGCTTATGTTTTAATTTATTTTTTCTTAAATTTTAAACTCAAACGCATCAGTTTACGCCAAGGCGTTACTCTGATTTATTTTTGTTACGGAGCTCTTGAGTTTTACTTCGAGTATTATTCGGGTGCAATATTTTCGGATTAATTTTATTTTTGATTTAATAATTTATCATTTTTCAATGCAGAGTGCTTTTGTGATTTTTTGAATAAATATATTTGTTTTAAATACTTTGGTCTTTATTGAAATGAAGCTGAAGAATGTGTTACTTCTTAATTATATTTTTAATATCGTAAAAAAAGTACCCTTCTTTGCCTATTTTTTTTATATTATTATTTTTTGGGTTATTTTATTTTTGATAAATTATTGCATTTCTTGCATATACTTCATGACATTAGGGTATGATAAATATTCTCATAAAATACTATGGCCCTTAGTTGAAATGGGCTTCGGGTAAACCGTTTTAACCTCTTAGAAGGTATTGGAATTTTGGTCAAGAGTTTGCGACGAAGGGAAGGAGAAATCTCTGAACTTGTAAGGTATATTCTTGATCAGCATCACCTCCTGAGTTGATGATATTTCCTTCTGTCCTTCTGACCTGTTTGATTCCACGCAAACTGTTCTCTCAGTTTTCAAGCTATCGTTATTCTTTTCTTTGCACGACCAGGAGAGGATGACTATATCCCACATACTGCCATAAAGTTTATTTATTAATGAAATTCCATATGGATCGGACGACTATATCGGAGATTTGCGATATCTAATCTTATATATATATCTTATAAAATAAACTGCCACTACCTATATATGGGAAGTCAATAATATATCAATATATAAATATCAATAATAATAATTATATAATGAATAAATAAATTTAAGTATGAATAGACTTATCGGACAATTACTTTAGAAAAATATTGTATATTAATTCTGACATTTTTTTTAAATATTTACTCTTTTGTATATATTTATTGAATTCAATTCTCAATAAATAACAAGTGTTTAAAGAAAAAAGATATAAATAGAAGAATAGACTATACAATAGATAGTCTTTCTATGGATAGTCTAACCAAAAATGCCCTTAAAATTATTATTATATCATTAATTATTTCCTTAAAAGTGCTTAAAGGTCTTCATTGCACAAATTACTTTTTTAATGAATTTTTTATGTTGTGAAATAAAAACCATAAAGGCAACTCACCTGGCAACTTCTTTCCCTTTTTTCCTTTTTTCCCCTTTGGCGGCTGAAAGGAAAATAATTAGAATTAATTTTTGTTTAAGTAAAGGTTTATTAAAAACACTTAGGGAAAGAATGAAAATGCATAATCATAGGGAAGGGGAATGGCAATGTACTTGTCAAATATTTGACCGCAGATGAGCTAGAATTTCTATGGAAGTTTCGCCGGGACAAACGAACTTGGCCCGAAGAATTTCCACATTTGTCTATGCAAATGAAGTTGGAGCTGGAAGCGGGGTGGGAGTTTTCCCACCTAGTTTTTCCTAGAGGAAATTGCCGAGAGTTTGCTTGTGAGTGCCATTTGTGAAATTGTCGCCTCTTGCCAACTATTTTTCGCACTTTAAATCCTTTAACTCGATTCTCTTTCTCTGGAGGTCCTGTCTCCCAGTCGCCCCGTTCGCCATTTCTCCCCTTCGCTATGTCCCTATGTCTCTAGAGAAACGGGCTGCCATCGTCGCTTTAAATAATGTGATGGCGCGGCTTTCAAAACAATTTTGCAACAGCTGTTGGCTGTTGGCTGTTGGCTTATTGCATATTTTATGACTGCAAATTATTCAAAAATTTTCGAAGCCGCCTGCGCCCCGTTCCCGGCCACCACGGCTATCCGGGATATACATTACTATATAAATAAATATGTACGGGTACTTTACTTTAAAAAAACAAATAAAATAAAACCAAAAAATAAACAGGCAAAAAACAGCAAGAGCACAAATAAAAAGGAAAGGGCGAAGAAGTCAAATGAATATATGTATGGGGCAGGTCTATACATAAACAAATGATCGAAAATAGACAACAGGCCAGGACAAGGCGAGAGCTGGCTGAGAAAGAGTGTTAACTGGGCTGAGGGGGCTGGGAATATGGCCATAAATATACAGTGCAGATTCCTTAAAACCGCTGATTTAATTCAACAAGAACGACTGTTTACGATTACAATTTATATTTAATTTTTCATTTTATTTTGGCCTTTATTAAATAAAAATTCAATATTTCAATAGGTATAGTTTAAAATCTATTTGAAATTAAATTTTGGAAATATATAAATTAAGAAATATCAATTATTTCGTTTTAATTTATATTTGAACTATTATTTTAAGCTTAAAAATGTTATAAAAATTTTAAAAAGAGTCTAGCTTTTGTCTCTACTTTACATTTGATAAAATGAAAAAATAATAACAAAAATAAAACATAAAATCAATATTGATCAAAAATATCAGAAATGCAAAAAATAAATATTTTTTGTAGAAAAAAAAGTCCATGTAATGGTTTCCTTTAGGACGTTTTCACTGTACTTTCTGCACAAACTGGCACCGGGAGGATGGCATGCATTTTGTATTTGCAGCAACAGCCTGGCGTGGCATGAAAAATTGAATGCGCCGTTTGCAGTGAAACCGAAAAATGCAGGAGGACGGAGGCGGAGAGGCCGCGGAAAACGGAGAGAAAATGAGGGGAAAATGGAGGAAGCGCAGGACCAAAGGAAACGGAAATCGGCGGAGAGGAGGGGCGTCGACTGGCCAAGCAGTTCGCTGATATATAAGGCGAGTCCTGCCGCTGATTTCACAAACTTATTACTCACCATTTTGCTGCGACTTGATCTAGATCTTGGCTAGTGGTCCTTGGCTCCTCGGCGGCTTGTCCTCCACTCGCAGGACCTCCGCCCGTCACTGCAATGTCCTGCCAACTGAGCCGCTTCCGTTGTTGTTCCCAAAACACAAGTAAGCTTATCGATAAAGCAGTTGACAACGCGGTTGCCAGCAAGGAGCTCTGTATCTGTGTTTGTGTTTGTGGGTACTGCCAGGCAACAGGAGCAAGGACGCGGGTTAAAGGTTATGCGTTTCGGTTCTCCGCCTCCTCGACTTTCCGGTTGGGGGGAAAGCGGAAAATTGTGGTGGGAATAAAAATATCCCTGGGTTTCTGGGGTGATTTTTCCGAATTTTTTGAAATAGTTTTTTAGGTAATAAGTATGTAGAATAAAATGATTAATAAGTCAAGCAGGTTTAAAATTCGGAATTTCGGATTTGTTATATTATTAAACCACTTTTTACAAGTAAAGAAGATTGTTATTTCTCACTAAATATTTTGGGCTGATCTGAAATATGCGAAATTTAAAAATTGGTTCAATTTTTCTCTTTTCCGTTTGAGTTTTCCTTTCTATCCCAGCTTTTGGAGAACGGGAACTTTCTGATGATTAAACGAATATATTTTATTTAGATATTTCATTAAAAAGTCTAAAGAAATTACAAATATACTTTAAACTTAATCAATAAAATAATTAGATTAAAGGAATATTTAATTTCGATATATCTTCTAAAAATTTTGAATTTTTCAATTTCCACTTATATAAGCTGCTTTTTGTGTAATTTGTCCTTCGGCCCAATTTGTCCTTACTCCCCTCAGCAAACGTATTGCTTTCAAATGAAATATATTAAAAAATATATAAATATTTTATATTAGAATACACACCTTGAATCGAATCACTAGCCAAAGCCAATTTATCCTCATCTCGAGCACTTCACCTCAAGCTTTGATCTTTGCAAAGGTCAGGATTTGGCCAAAACTTTAAAAGTATAGAATATAAATTTAAAAACATGTAGCTTTTTGGTTAGAAGCTACAATCTTTCCAGTCCTATATGAAACTCATCTTCCCGTTTGTTCGTTCCGATATCTTCGAATCCATTTTTACGTTCCTTAAACGTAGGATTACTTTTATTTGAAAAATTAAGTTTAATTTAATTGTCTTGCGATTCACAAACTACCTTTGAAGGCCTTGGAGCTGATTTTCTTGGATGAATGATTTTTTATTATGGTTCGATGGACAACGATCTCTAAAAGTTAGGAGATTCGATGTTATATAATTGGAAGTAATGGGTTCTGGCAACTAGTACACAAGTCGGAAAGTCCGGGAACGGCCGACTAATAGCTGATATAACTGAGTTATAGGAAGTGTCATAGCTTTGGTCGTGTTGAACATATAAGAGTTACCTAAGATACCTATACTACCAAAAACTTTAAGTCCCTCTCCTGAAATATGTCATTTCGAAAGTCGCGGCACACGATTACAAAAAATCAACTGTACCAACATTGCAGTGTGATAATTTTACACAGAATTTAGTTATTCAACTAATTCCTTAGTTTTTATTTAATATATCTAATTTTATTGGACTACCTTGAAAGTAGGAGTTTGAAAATATTTGGTTATAAAAAGGCTCTGAATGTCTCCATTTCTTTTTAATCCTCCCACCGTTTATCCTTTTGACTTCAGGATGATGCAAATCCCAATCCTTTATTACTGAATCTCATTGAAGATATTAATATATAATATATATATGCAGAGTTTATTATTAAATGATAAATGTTTATTATTATAACTGACAAAGGTGTATGTAAATTTAGCTTATTTTAACTTAATAGTTATTTTCTTTGACGCGGCAGACTCGGACTTTTCGACTTCCTTGACCGACTTGCTTCATTGCTGATCCACGACACTGCTTGAACTTGCTCAATAGGTGCCGAAACAACCTCCTCACACCAAAGGGTGCATCCGAGCCTGCATGACTTTTCTACTTTACATATATTATGTATTTTAATGTAATCTGATGTACAACCTTGATATCTACGACTGCATGCATTGTTCCTTCTGAGATTTATTTCACACTAAAGCTTACTTTAGAATCTAAAGTTTAGATTCAAGGTTTTGATGGGTCCTCCAACCGCAATTTTCTTGTAGAGGCTACTATAAGGAACCAAATGTAGTATTTTTGCATTTTCCAGCAGAAACTTGTCCTAAAATTGTAAAAATTAAATGAAATAGAAATGCCAAAAGCCAAGACGTCTACCGACTCTGTTCCTTATCGCAGTTTGCCGTCTGTTTCCCCAAAAATATAAATACGGACGCCCCACGTCCTGTTGAGCCACCCCCTGTGGCAGATGTCCCCCCAGCCCCCACCCCTTGGCCAGTTGCACTTGGTGTTTGTTTATTTGGCAGCTGCCTTGGCGGACCCTGGAACTTAAATGGCCAAGAACATGGCATCTCTGCTGCTGACTAGCTGACTGACTGGCTGACTGTTTGGCTAATTTGATGATTTCGTAAAATACGATTTTATCAGGAAAATGCAGTTTGGTTTTTCCGCTTCCCTGCCTGCCCGATGGGCTTGAAAGACCATCTTAACAGACGGCTTTAAGGACCTCCTCCTGGGGCCACTGTGTCACCTATCAGTTGAATATCTAGAAGCCTTTTGCCCAGAACTTTCTCGCCCTAATTAATGCAAACTGGTGACTGGAAGGGAGGAGGCCGGGGCTCAGGTTTGGTGGGTTTTCTGTAAACAAAAGGCAAACAGAAGGAAATAAAGGCGTACTGCTCACTTTCGACGGCTCTACGGTTAAATGCTTTAATTGAAATTAATAACCGCAGCCTGTTTGCCCGTTTACCCGTTTGCCAGTTGAGCGGAGAAGCCTCCAGTTCTTCGACGGGAGGTTGGAACACCATTTTGGGATGCGCACAGACACCGCGAATTTTCAATTGTTTTCATTAAAAGTCAATTTCTGATGGCCAAGATGCCAAGCCTGCCAAGCAGAGAAAAAAAATATGTTTACTTGTGAATAAAAATGTTTGTAAAACAACTCTAGATATTTCTTCATAGTTTGTTTATAAATTTGCTTTAAAGTTTAACTAATTCATACTTCAATTCAACTTCAGTTAAAAATTTTTATTTAGTGTCTTAAAAAAAGAAAATAAGAACTAAGACTAACAACTTCGTTTCGAGAAGTCTCTAGTTACTTTTTTCAGATTTTAAACAAAAATTTATTAGTCTATTACATATTTAAATCTAATTACAAATCACACAAAATCTTAGTTGCATTTTTTTCAAAGATTATTTTTTGAATAACAATTGTGAAGAGGTTGACGCTTATCCACTAGATGCAAAGAGTAACGGGTATCATATACCCGATTAGCCCAACTATAGGATTTTCTCCTTCTTAAAATAATTTTTTTCTATTCTCGTTTCAATTTCCTTTTCAGTGTATTAACTCAACCCTTTTTCTTGGCCCCGCCACTGGCCCTGCATAATTTTTGTTTCATTTTATTCTGGCCAACGGCTGCGGTCGGTCATGGCCCATTGGGTTTCGTAACGGCTGTCAAGGGTCGCGGGTGGCGGCCGGGGTGGGGGACGGTGGAGAAAGTGACGGCGAAAGCAGGCACTGATTGAAAGTGAAAGTATTTAAAATATGATTAGAAAATTTGCTCATCAAATGTGAGGTGTTCATGGCTGGCTTTAAAGGCGAGGCTGCCGAAAGTTGAGGATTCTTAAAGCAAGAACTGCAACTTTTGTTCTAAAATATATCTACGCGTATTTAAATTAAAATAAAGAATTTTTAACCTAAATAGTTTTTGGTTTATTGCTATTTTTTGTGTTTTACTTTATGTAATTGCTATAAATGTCAACTCTGTTGATGCAACTCCGAAAACAAACTCTTTTTCGTGATATATTTAATATGGAATGTAAATATATATGTTATATATAAAATATATGTTTGTATGAAAATTTGTAGAACTTTGCAGAGGGGGCGTGGTCCTGGGCGGGGGGTGGTGTGTCAGGCCGTACTGATGCAGCTCAGTGCTCATTGCGGTGGCAAAAGTTATTTGCTGTGTTATTTTCACAACAACTTCCTTTCGGCGCAGAAACGGATATCCTGCCTCTGAGCGAGATATCCAGATTCCAAGGGGGGGTCCTAGTTGGGAAATTGCTGTTGGTGCAGCTGCTCGGACGCCTTGTCTTGTCTGTTGTTACCAGCAGTCCACCCCGCCCCTCCACCTCTCACCTCATATGCAGATTTTGCTTTTACAACTCTCGATTCAAACTTTGACTTGTGCAGCTGGCCCCCCTACCCCACTGCCCCCTACCCCTCGTCCTTGCCGACTTCCCCCCTCAATCTCAAACTCACTTCTGGCAATTTAAAGTTTCTGATTAATTTTAATAAATACATATAAATATGCTTTTGTTTAAGACAAGTTATTTTAATAAGCTGTAATTGGCATTCAAACTTGTCCTGTTTTCTTTTAAAAATACACAATTTTAAAGTAAAAAAATAATATTTAAAATACAAACATTTTATGATATTTTATATATTATGATTAACAAATAGAATTGTTATTAAAATGACATATTTTTAATAAAGCTCTGCATTCTTGTAATAATTTTCAAAAAAATAGAAATCTTCATGCAAAATCGTTTAGCTCTATTTCTTATAGTCTCGGTATATGAACATACGTGTGTATATGTATAAATAAAATAAAAAAAAGAACAATAATCAAAATTGGTCAAAAAAGTTCATCCAAGGACTCGAACCCTGGATTAATTGTGTATAGATCGGATGCTTTGCATCTAGGCTACCCCCTAAACCCTTTTATTTCGGCATATATGTAGATATTTTAGTGCGTTATTGTAAGATTGGAAGTTAAGGAGTAAACATAGTCTAATCTTTACTTTCACAAATTATTTCTCTTAAGCTGTGAGGCTTGGGCCGATGATATAGAACCGAAGAAGAAATAAAATCCGCTGTCATACGATCTCATTTTTAGCGAGCTATCAACAAAGCTCGGAAGTTTCGGATATTATGATGATATTTCTATGGTCTGTGGTTCCTCCGATATGTTCATGTATAATCTATTTATTATATAACCTTGGATATGACCTAAGGTAAGAATAAGCAACCCACCCATTTGAAAATAAAAACTTTGTCTTTAATTTTAATAAATATATTTTTGTCCTTTATTTGTAGAATTTGTTCGTTTACCATATAGTATATAGTATATATATATAGATTTATATATATCATTTTCGTGTATATATATGTATGTTGTTTATTATTATATATAAGATATAATTTTATACTTTTTGCGATTTATGTTTTATTTAATAATACTATATATATGCATATATATAGAGCTGTTCTCGTTTAAGTATTATTTTTTATTTTTGAGGAATGGTTGGTTTTCTGGGAGAACTTTGATTAAGCTTCAGTGTTTTTTAAGTTTTTAGGTTTTTGGGGGAAACGATTCGTAATTCCATTCTACATACATATTACATTTTATCGATATAGTATCGGATGTCTGGCTATATACATTTTAGTGTTAAATTAGCTTTAAGGTTTTTGTTTTGCTTTGCTTTTCCATATGAGTTTTCTTATATACAATTCTTAACCTGAAGGTGAGTGCAAAAAAAAGAGAGTACATTAAATATTTTATATAATATTACACACATGATTATATAGAATTTCTTTAGGTTTAACAAAACTATATACAGAATATCTAAAAAAAAAGAAATACTATCAATTTTTATGAGCACTTTTTAACATTCTATATGTTTGGTTTTTGGTTTATGTATTTTCTGCTAAATCGTTTTTTTCTTATATGTTCAGCATTAGTTTTGCTAATAATGGCACATAATATTATTGTTTATTTTTGTGTTGAGCTGTATTCTCGATTTCAAGTTTTGATATAAGTACAGTACCATGACTATAGTTAGTATGTATATAGGTTATAAAGAGACACTCATATATCCCGACAAGCGCCCACTTAGCATATGAACAACCTCGAATGGATCCAGTTTTTATATCATTTCTTATATAAGCAGGAATCCACATAACCATGTCATTATTATTAATTTTTACTGCCTTTGTTTTTAAAAATTGCCATTTTACTTTTTACAAAAAACAAATAAGTATTTCATATTTTTTATGTTTTTTTTTTAAATGCTTATCGTAGGTTTGCTTATATTTCTGGGGGTTGCTTGGATCTTGTGGCTAGATTAAGGTTTATTGTTGTTATTATATAGGGATACACACGAACGTGTACTCGTGTATGTGTTTTTGGCACACACTTAAAGGACTCTTAATTAAAATGCAACAAATGAACAAAGAGAATCCTGCAGCAGGACAACTGTTGCACAATGGGGCCGAAGGTCCTGCTCGAATAAAATTTCAATTAAATCAATTCAAGCATGTGGCCAGAGGGTCCAGTGTCAAGTGCTCCTTCGAGTGTTGCACACACACACACTTGCCACACTTGGCACACTTGCAACCAGCAACTTGCAACCTGCAACCTGAAGCAGCTGTAATTGAATTTCGGGCTCTGGAGCTCGAGTGGTTTGTTATCTTGTATTTTGTATTTTCTATTCTGTTTTCTGCATCTTGTATTTTGCATTTGTTTAATTTTATTTCTCGCTCGGCCGCTCGCCAGTCATCAACTGATGGAAAGATTACGGCTCCGAGCCAAGTTCCCTTACACAAATCCAGTTATTTGCTCTCCATGCACTGGCAGAAATTTCATTAGGGTATCATAATTGAAATAAACAAAAAATAATTAAATCAAAATATTGAGCAAAACTAGATATATGAAAAGTAAACACTTTAAAACAATGTTTTTGTAGAAATTTTTCAAGAAATTAAACTTCTTATAAGAATTTTTTTTGGAATATTTAATTTGTATATGGAAAGTAAACAGCACAAAAATATGAAATATTCTGCATAAAAGAATAACATACATTTTAATAGGAATAATGACTAGTTAAGGCTTGTAAATCATTTCAAGGGTTTTAAATCATTTAAAATTAAAGTGATCGAGTTACCAAAATATTAATATAAATCAAATATTTATCGTAAGAAAGAGATAAATATTAGAGAAGAGACAGAAAGGAGAACATTTTTATTTAAATCAGAATATTGATTGCTTTTTTATTTAAGAGAAAAATAATGAATTACAGAGTATAAATTAATAAATGTGAAAAAGAAAATATAATTAAATATTTGAATAAAGCATCATTTTAAAAATGAATAATTTTAAAGTAAAATTAGAGTTTATAGATCGAGTATATAGACTTCATGAACTAAAATCATTTCTTTGTAAACGAAAATAAATTAAAGAAATAAAACTAATTTAAAAATATAATAATATAATAAATAGTTTGACGAATTGGGTGCTTAAAAATGTATAGTATTTTTTACCAGTGTTTGAATGATTAAGCCAGCTGTTGCTTAAGAGTCGCTTGTCAGCTATTCAGATTTCACAAAGCGATACCATTTACGTGGCAAGCTAACGCACACATGGACGCGATTACTCATACAATGGCAGACACACACACACAGAGAAACAGGACAGGGACACACACAGACAAGGACACAGACACTCGGATAAATAGGGATCCATATACTGACACTCATTTCATTATTAAATCAAAAAAGTTGAGTAAATTTCAGCCAGCGGCTGACAGGACTTCCATCCCGCTTGCACCCACAAAACTTTGGTCATATTTTCCTCGAATGTTCCTCCTCACCACCCCTTGCCCAGCCACCACTTCTATGTGAGTGTGTTGGTGTGTGTGTGTGTAACAATTCAACTTGATTGCCATTTGTTTTAGCGAGCTGCTGTCCTGTTCCCTGACCCACCCACCTCCTGCCACGCCCCTACAGTCTCCGAACGCCCACTTGCGGAAAATGTTTTGCGGCCAACACACGCACACCACGCCTCTCGGACCACCCCAGTGTAAAGTAAAGCGGTGTATTCAATTAAACTTCCGTCAAACATGAAGGCAAAACTCAGTACCATTCGCCAGCCCCCTCTACACACCACCCATGCCCCATGCCACTCCTCGCCCCTCACCTTCAAGCACCAGCTCCTGCCTTGAGGTTATAAAATAAACATGTTGCCACACACAAAATTTAAATAGATACAAGTTTGCCCGCCACACTGCCACATAACACAATAAACCGTCGTAAAACAAAAAAGTACGCAGTCCTGGAAGATGATGAAGATGGAAAATAGGAATATAAAAATATATAAAAGCCAAAGGAAGGCCAAAAAAATATAAAGTAGAACAACTATGCTGGCCAGGTTGGAGAAAGGCTGGAAATTATGGCCAAAAAGGATTCCCATCGGCAACTGGGAACAAAAGAACAAAAATAAGTATCAAAGATAAAAATAAACATTTATGAAATTTTAGTGATTGTATAATTTTAGAAAATGTAATATAGAAATCATATAGAATGGAAAGATACATTTTAGAAATAAGTAAAAGATAGTCAAAAGTAGACATTTCTATAGATAGTTTCTAAGTAACTTGCTTTTTTATGCTTTAAAATGAAAATAAATTTATATATATAATTAAAAAAGTCAAGACCTCCAAATTATAATAAAAAATAATTTAAAAAAAAACAAGAAATAATTAATTTTTAATGTTTTAAAATTAAATATATGAAAAACTAAATAACTTAAGAAAAAGATAAGTGTTAAAATAGGTTAAAAAGGATTAAAATAATTTATTTTATAGAGACTCAAGGGAAAGTTTTGAAAATCCATAACAGGAGAAAATAGTACACATATCAGAAAATAAACATCTAAAATAATATTTACATGGTTTTTAGTTAGAAGAAAATGCTAATTTCTAGATCATAAAAAGTAAGATGTATTAAAATTAATAAAAAACTCCATTAATCCATAAATCATATTTAACGTTGACAATAATGCGAATTATTTTTCATTGAAATAATTAGCAACATTGTCTCGAATAATCAAGGATCCTTCATACTTTTTAGTTATACCATTGAGTGTCATACTTCATTTGATTTAAAAGACTTCCCATTCGGGTATAAGTCGGTAATCCCCTTGACTCTTAATTTTCCCCCTCATCCGCCCTCGAGGGTTCTCGTCTTTTCCCATTTGCTCAACAAAAATAAATAAAAAAACTGAGAACAAAAGCAACTTAAGGACAGCAGTCACACAGCCTGAGGAGCAGAAAAGCAAGAAATGATAAAAAAGGAAATGCGAAATTAAAATACAATTTGAGAGCATCAAATAGAGCAATTAAGCGGAGCCCCCTCTCTTTTGCGCCACCAGGAGTTGCTCCGCCGCCCATAAAAGTAGGCAACAAAAACGCGGAGAGGGAAGCACGCACCCTCCCACACGCACTCAGACGCACACATGTGTAAGGGTGTGGAAAACTTGATTACAAGTGTCGCGGAAAGCCCCCAAAAAACATCTGAAGCTGCGGCTCCATAACATAACCATCATAATCAGTAGCAGCACACTGAAACAAATTGGGAAAAGGGGTCATTAAATATATTTTTAAGAAGAATCAGAAGAAGCTGAGATAATTTATAAGCTTCACAAAATAATACAACGTTGTACAAGTTTCAAAAAAGTACTAAAATATGATGATAAAAACTTCAATTAAGCAAATATAAGGTTAGTTTAATGACAGACATTTAATAAATAATTAAATATGTTTAATTTTCTGTCAAATCTAAAGTAATCAAAGGTAAAAAATAATTTATTTGATGTATGTAAAAAGATGTAGACCAGGGCGATGTAGAATGATAAATATTCATTAGGTATTGGTTTCTTAAAATGCTTTGCTCACTCTCAAAGGGTTTTGACACTTTTTGAATCAATCACTTGCTAAGCCCAACTTAGTGATTTTTTTCGTTTAAACAGCTGGAATATTATTTCATAAATTGCACAAACTATAAAACACAAAGGCCTGAACTTAAATTTTGATTCCCCGATTCACCCGTGTTTTTATTATTTTCTCACTCTGTAATTGTGGTAAAGTGCATGTTTTTGGGAGATATTTGTCTGGTGTTGCACACATTTGGTGTTTGTATTTGCATTTGTTGTGCCATTTAAGCTTTACAAAAAGGACAACAAAGGATGCGCCATTGAAAGGCTGCGACAACAATAGAAAATACAAAGCCAGCAGTAACAACAATAAAACAAGCCATATTACAAGTTGAGGAGCCAGAAGCAACAACAGCCTGGGATATTAAGTGGGAGGGAGTATGCCTTCTTAAGAATTTCTTAACCTTTAAATGTTAATAGCATAAGAAAATATTGGAAATAAATTAATTAAGGAAACATTTTTTTATACTTAAAAATTAAGTTACAGTTTTCTTTTTTTATTTAAAATGGAAACGAGTTTTATTTGCAACAATAGCAGCCTGCGGTGACTAGAAAACAAGCAACATCAACATTAACATGAGCAGCAACACTACCAACAACAATAAAAAAAATCAGCAACAACATAAAATAGCAACAAGAAGTAGCAACAGCAACACAAATAGTAGCAACAGCAACAGGAAGAGCACAAAGCTGCAACAGCAACACCATGAGGAAAGTGTTGCAGCTTGACTAGTTCTCGATGTTGTAGGTTGCTGCTTGGCTTCCTTTTGCCACGGCGTCTGTGTAATTTGAAACACTTGTGTCAACGTGGCCAGGACCCCCCTGGCACCTCTCTTAGAGCCCCCTTTACCGCCGCCACTGTGCCTGCTGCTGACATGTTTCTTTGGGTTGCTGCTGTTGCTGTTGCTGCCGTTTGCTGCTGATGTTGCTGCGGTTGTCAGCGTCTTATTATCATCATCAGTGGCAGCTTTTGGCGGTTTTGTATATTTCCCCCCTCTTCTTACCCGACCACCCCAAAAAGAGGGCGTGGCTGGTAAGAAGAAGTAGCAGAAGCCAGGCTTTTCTTTTCGTTTTTAGTTGTAAGTTCTGGCGGAGAATTGTTCTTGGTTTTTGGAGACGGGGGTTTCTTACAATGAAATTCACTTTGCCAAAAAGTTTTCATTTCATTAAAAAACCTAAGGGTGTATCTGTGTGTGTGTGTTTTACATGTGTGGGTGTGTGTTTGTATGTGTGGTTAACTGACATGCAAGTAATTCATCAAAAGCAAATGCAAGCAACAAAACTGAGGGCAGATCCAAGAGATCCGAGAGTTTCTGTGTCCACAACTTGTGCCCCACAGCTGCCACACATACATACACTGGGAAAAAAAACACACACGCTCTTGAAGACTCAGCTGCAAAGACAAGACGTTGCCACAAAAAAATAAAAATAAAAAGAAAGCAAAAGTTTTTCAGGCAAACACCGAAGTAGTTGGGGGGTTAAGACTTTAGTGCCACAAGGGGCTAAGACGGCGGTATTCGCCTTAAGAGCTCAACAGTGTGTGCAAATAATTTGCATAAACAGGCCAAAGAATTTAATTATATTTCGAGAGAAAGCCCGAAAATGAATCACAAAAAATAAATTATCGTTTGAATGGAAACCTTTTGCTCGAAAACCTATTTATCAGGTCTTATATGTATTTCCCACACCTTTGTCAATCAAAAGTTAACAAATGAACAGAAATCATCCCAAGGACTCAAAAAAGTTTTTCATATTATTTGTTATTTCTCCTCCATTTCTTATAATTTTTTTTTTTTATTAATTGACCTTTTTGAAAGTAACTGGGTTGTGTACAAATCGGTTCGGGAAATTGCTTTTCTTTTCCATTTTTTTCTCGTTTCGGGGGAGAAGGAAAAAGGGCTGCCAAGCTGCCAAAAATTTAATGAGAAAATCAACCCAAAAAAAGGGTTTTTGGCACTTGCTTTAATTAATCACCAATGAAGTGGAATACTTTGATTTGATAACGAGAGCTAACAAAAAATAAAGAAATACGACCTCTATAATATTGTTGATATTTGCAACCCCCGTTCAAAAAATTTCCGATAACTCTAGAAATGCGAGCATTTAATACATTCACTAAATATCGATAACTCCAAACTGCATCCCTGTTTTTTCTTTCCTTTTTTCGGTTTTTTTTTTTGTTATGAACAATTTAACATTTGCTACTACAACATGTGTGTGTGTTCGTGTGTCTGTTGCAGCAGGGGCGAATGTTGGCTTTATCATTAGGGTCACTTTTGGGCTATAAGGTATAAGCAGTTAAAATAATTTAAAAACTTTAGTATTTTTTTTAATTTTTGTGAAAATAATTATTTGGTAAAAAAAACAGGGACCTTTATTATGAATGTTATATAAAATAAATATAGTACATTTTAAATACATTGCTTTCTTCCGATAAAAAAAATTCCGAATTATCCCATATTTTCTTATTTTTTTGAGTGTTTCATCAGGACTATATATTCGACGTATTTGTATTGATAAAAAAGTGTTGAGTGGAAGATTTTCTTAAAGAAAGTTACGTGGAAAATGACCTACGATAGAATTGAATTTACAATTTTAGGGAAAATTAAGCATTTTATACTATTGCTTTAAAATCTAAATTTAAATTCACATACGAAACTTTTTGCGGAAATCGGCCAATAGCTTGAATACCTTCGGATGGAATTCTTAGAGACTTTAAGCCATATTTGGGCTCATCATTTACAGAAACAGTTTCTGTTTTTTTTATTTTTTGCAGAAAGAGTAACTTGAACTAATTTTCCAGAATCACTTTTCAGAAACTTTTTTTATTATGAAATCCGTAACAACTTCATTTAAACCAAAATATTTATAGAATTCTTTTCAAAACTGCTTTGCAATCTTAGGTCGAGAATTGCGAAAAATATTTTTTTAAACCCTTCTGCCTACGCCCCTGCATGTGTAGTGTGTTAATTTTTTTTGGGTGAATATGGGTGTGAGTGTCCTGTTTTATCCTGTTCTTTTTTTGGTTTATGTTTTTTTTTTCATTTTTTTTTTTTGCGAGTCCTTTAGACTGCGTATTATAAGAGGCAGAGCGTGAGCAGAAAGCCGGACACGGCGGACAAACCCATTAAGAGCGGCTGTCGACAGTGCCAACTCTGGTGATAGCGGGGCGAGGAGAGGGGGAGGCAGGACAGTGGCAGGAGCAGGTGGAGCAGGGGGAGTAGGGTGAGCAGGGAGTATGCCCCTCGGAGTCGCGAAACGCCGGAGCTCATTTCGTTGTTGTCGATGGCGCCGCGTACTTCCGTATTGCCGATGCCGTAATAGGGCGGCGGCTTACGTGTAATGCCCCCGCCCCCGCCCATTTCGCCGGCCCCACCCGGACCACCGCCTGCCCCGGCACCTGCCCCGCCATGTTGCTGGTGGTGATGGTGGTGGTGATGTTGCTGCTGATGTTGATGCTGATGCTGATTGCCGCCGGAGTTGCTGCCGCCGCCCGGCTTATGTGTGGGCGGTTTATTGCCACTGGTATAGTAAACGTGTGGCGATAACGGACCCCCGCCACCTACTCCGCCCATGCCCTCCCCGCCATCGCCGTCGAAATCCTCAACGGATCCGTACTGCAGCTCCTCGTCGTCCGGCTGGTAGGTGACTTTGACTTGTTGTTTCTGCTTTAAAATGTCATTGGCATCCGCATCCAGGTTGCCGGCTCCGCCGCCGCCACCGCCCCCGCCGGACACGCCTCCGCCCTTGCCGCCCATCGGGTTTTTATTACGGTTCGGTCCCGGGATTTCTGGGGACGAGAAGAAACGCCAAAAAATGAATAAAAAGTAGGAGTAGGAGGGCGGGCCAGTGAGTAAATAAAGGGAGAGTGTAATTGAAACAAAGGCGCAAATACGTCCATATCGCGGAATCCGGCCAGTTACAGTTGCGGTCATTTTAATAGGTTCGTTTACCACCGTTTAAACCAAAACTTTTCATTGAACATCTAGCTATTTGATCGCAACTGCAACTCACAACATGGCTTGTAAAAATAAACACACTCACCGTAGAGACGAATACTGCTGTCGACCTCGCCCAAGGAGTTCTTGGCAATACAGCGATAGGATCCGACGTCGTCCTTCTGGAACTTCCGCACAATCATCACCATTTGAGTCTCGTACATGGACTGTGACTTCTCCTGGACGTGGTACTTGCTCGAAGTGACTATCATTTCACCTGAAAACACAAAGTCCAATCGAAATACATCCCATCAAAGCAATCTATGACTCGAAAAGTGAATAAGTGTCAAAGCCCCAGACCCTGTCTAGAAACAAGTTCAGTATATTTTCTACCATTGACCAAACCGTACGTAATTTCATAGAAAAAAAGCCAAAATTAAAAACCAAAATAAAAACACTTCATACGAGCAAATAGTTTTTCGAAAACGAAAATCCTGCACAAAGGGAAATTGATTTGAAATTTAAAAAGCGATTCAACTGCGACTTATCCAATGCTTTCGGGTGAGTACTTGAGATTTGTTTGGAAAAGTGTAGCAGTCGGTGGTGGATATTGGCAAAACTGCAAAATTAGATTTAGTTAGATGCAAAATCAGATGTCAAACCAACACGTTTGGAAAGTAGAGTGAGTGATGAAGTCTTCTTTTGCCAATCTAAAATCAAAATTTTTCAAAACGAACATTTTCAACCACGAGATGTGCCGCCTGGTAAGGCCGAAAAGTTTTAGGAGGTAGAAAGATGGGTGCCTCACCTGAAGCCTGCTACCGGGTACTGGTTGGAGCTACTACCTGGAACGGACGAACGTGCCACAATCTGACAACTGACTAATGACAATGCCAAGCGATTCGATTCGAATCGATGTTGGAGTAATGATGCGTTCGCCCCCAGAGTCCGACATCTGCATAGATGTATAGTCTGTGTATCTATACATCTGGCTATCTACATATCTCACCACCGATAGGCAGGACTCTCTTACACACACGTATATATATGGAAGCACATACACTAGTACACTTACCCGTGTCCTTAATCCAGTAGTTAATTGATTTGGGCGAGGCCTCGACGTGACACTCGATTTGAACATCAGTGCCAAGTGGTGCGCCGACTAATTGATTCGGCACTTGGATGACTGGATGAACTGCAACGACAGAGGCGGAGAGAGAGCACAGGGTGAGGGGGTTAGTTATTTCACAGACGAAGCGCAGGTTAGAGGTTAGAGGTCGTGGGTTACAGGTTACAGGCTGCAGTCTAGTGGCTAGTGGCTAGAGGGCGCCTTCAAAAGATGTTTAATTCAATAAATTAGCTTGACAGAACCCGCAAGATTCTATTTAGTTTGCTGATAAAAGAACTAATATACTTTTAAATAAAATTTTGGTTGAAAAAGCAAAGGTAACCTAGATCTATAAAGTTTATTTAATTATTTAAATATATGTTACATTAAGAGGTTTCCTTCAAAATTCAAAGTCGAAAAGTCAAAAGCCACTGCCTAGTTTTCCTAGCCTACACTTTATGTCTATCACATTTTTTTCAGTGTATTTATAGCCCAAAAATATAGCATCAAAGTAGACTAGGTAACAACACTCGTTCTCAAGCATCACAGAATTTTAGTTGCTTTCCACATCAACAGCATTTTCGAGTTTTTTCTAAGCAAAAAAACAAAAAATATAAATAAAATAATCTACGTGGAAATATTTTGGAAAAAAAGATATCTATCGGTAAGAATATAATTCTGGATACTATTTTCAAGCCAGTGTTTGCCACAACCGACTCTCTCTTTCCTCGACTTGTACATCCTTTCGAGTAATCGATTTATCATTCCATTGCAGACCTAAGCTTAGAATTGGTTATGGCGGACTATTCCAAATATCTGGTCACATTGACCGAGCAACTGGGACTAGCCCAAGGAACGTTCAATGGGCTACGTCCTTCGCAGAAGGCTGTGATGTATGTGGGAGCTGCGACTGTGGCATGTGTGATGGTGGGACTGACTGTCAAGTCGCTGCGCGGACGCAAGCGCAAGGAGCCGAAGAAGCGTCGTGCCATTGATCTCCTGGATGGGGCTGATGGTCTAATGAATGGTCGCGGCGGCGATGGTTCTGGCGGAGATTCAAAAGACGATAGCTGGATATCGCAGGACTCGCTCGATTTGTCCGGGGAAGTCTCCGAAGGGGACTCGATGTTTTCATCCAGGGTCTACTAAGGACGATTGTCCACCAACAATCGATCATCGATAGCCGTCAATCGATAATCGACCATCACCAATCGATAATCGATAACTGTTCATCGATAATCGATCTGAATGACATTAGCAACCCCTTAACACACACACGCACGCATACCACAGCACAGCACAGCACAGCTCACAGGAAAGGAAAGAACAGCACTGTACGGCCTGACCCCTAAATAATTTGTATCCCCCTTTTATATATACTATATATACATATATACCCCACCTATATATGTATATATGTATATAGTTATTGTTAAATGCGTTTCTCGAGTTGTCAAATATATTTTATAATTTTATGGTGGCCGCTCGAGGTAGCGGTCTTTGGTGAATCAAATCTCTTTCTATTCATTTTTTATGGGAATCTGATTAATTAAAAATAATACAATTTTGGGGAAAATAAATTTATTCTGAAATCAAACCAAATGAATTTTTTCTATAGTTCATTTATTTATGTTGGGTCATATAGTCAATCAAATATTCCTAGCCTTATAGGCCTTATAGTTATGAAGAAAGGTATTATTTTTAGAGAAAAGTAACGTTAGCGAGTTTTCTTTCTTTCGATGAACTGATTTGTAATTGAACTATGATTAAAAATATAAATACATGTATTAACTGAATATAAATGAAGTCTTCTCAATTAGTTTGAAACACAACTTGCTCGATTACCAACTCAAAAATGAATTTAATTCTGCAATGGTCGTTATGGTATGGCTGTTTTCATTATTAGCAAATATTTTCCTAATTGAACTTTAATTTGGGGAAAGTATGTTGGAGAGAAGGTCTTGAATGTGGCTCCTCTTGGAGCTATTAATGCGCCATCCAACGGCATTCAGAGAGGACTCTGAACGATGGCATCCTTTCGCTTCGCAAAGGACAAAAGTTGGTAGCAAGCTTGAGGGCCAATTGAGTGTGGCATAATTTGATGGGCGATGGAGGGCGGGGGGTGGCTGGAATTGGGGGGCGGAGGACTGCTCCCGCTGGGCAGAAAGGACTCATCAGGATGCAGGATGCATGCGGAGTCTGCACTGCATTGACAACTCTTTGGCCGGTGGCCCAACTTTCGTATTTATTGTCACTTAGGCCAGGTATAGAATGCAATAGAATGGAACTCCTTTTGGTCCTTTTGCATCGAAATTGGTGGTTTTGTGAAAGCTGGCTGCTTGGCCCATGCCTCCTGCCCCTTCGACCCTCGTTCCTGGCAGCTTACAGATTGCATATTGTCTTCGCACTTGAGACATTTGCGGCCATGTGCATTGATAGTTGATTGCAGCGGGGCGAAAAGGACGAAAAAGGACAAAATAGGACCAACAGGAGCATCGGAGCACCACGGACCTGCAACGGCAACTGGAAAACTTCTTCTGGACCGAGTTCTCCGAGCCAGAGGGATTTTAATTGATTTCCATGGACCAGTGCTTTCTGTCTTGGCCATCACACATCCTTCATCCTTCCCCGTGTCCTTTTTTCTGACCATCGAGAGTATCTGGCATCGAAAAGCCGCTTGTGGTCGACTCTCTTAAATTTCATTTATGCATATAAAATAACTTTTCGGGCTTTGTTCTTTTCCGAGAGGCCTGTCTCACTTCCGGCTCCCAGCTGCTGGCCCCGATCGTTAAAGCGAATAAAAATATTCTAACTTTTCACACTCGGCCAACGAGATTGGTTGTGGTTTTTCCAAATTCGATTACAAATTAAGTCAATATTCGGGTTAACCAGCAAATGGAATTCGTTAAAATGATTCTCAGCATCTAGTTACTACGCAGGATTAAATATAAAAAATACATAAACTATCATACTCATTTTAGAATCTAATTTTAATTTAATTTTTGTTATGTTCTTGGCTAGATTTTATTTATATTTATGCCAAACATAATGTTATATTGTTTATTTTTATCTTTTATTCCAAAAAATAGTTCGGAGTTTAATGTAATGCGTTGAAATTTATTAATTTTTTGTTTTTGATTCTTATAAAATAATAACAACTAAATAAAACGTAAATAGTTTTCACTCAAATTAATGAAATCTTGGTTTAATTGGCATTACAAATTTTATTTTGTATTTTTGAGTAAGTATATTTTTTTTCATGTCTTTCATAGACATTTTCTTTACTTCTAAAAAGATTTAGCTATTTTTTAAATTATTATTCTCTTGAAATAGCTATTTTTAGTAGTAAGCAATATATAGCAATTTTAAAAATAATTAGCTTGTATTTCTGAAAATGGACATTAAAGAAAACT
This sequence comes from Drosophila monieri, assembly GCA_035047585.1. Taxonomy (NCBI): domain Eukaryota; kingdom Metazoa; phylum Arthropoda; class Insecta; order Diptera; family Drosophilidae; genus Drosophila; species Drosophila monieri. The sequence goes on along the minus strand of JAWNPJ010000061.1, from coordinate 1,665,303 downwards.
ATAAAATAATTTTTTTATATAAGCATTACTTAGCAGCATATAACTATATTATTTTGTCACTCTTATGAAAACATTTTAGATGAATTTTTAACAAAAATGAAAAATAAAAATAAATAAACATGGACTTTAAGTTTTCTTTTTTAAGAAAAAAATTCTCTATAAAAGCATTTTGAAGGTCCAATTAAGAGCCTAGTTAATAATATTAACTTCAAGTCTTATTCTTAAAAAAAAACGTTCTTTCGAAGCGAACTAAAGTCACCAATTTTCTCCGAGTGCACTAGAAAGAATTGCTGGCCTACTGGGACTGATAACTGGTAACTGGTTTTCGTATGGCAGCTAGGCATACGTGCTGGTCCACTGGTCCTGCTTTAATCCATATCCTGGAGCCAAAGTCCTTTGGCCAGGAGGAATGGAGTGGAGGAAGGTCCTGCCACATTTTGGGGCTACCTTCCTGGTGGATTTTAGCATTGGGGCAAGCACTACATTGGGGAAGGGCTAGGGCTATCCTATCCTCTCGGCACTTTCGCTTGGCGATTTGCAATTTTGCAATGATTATTCTGAGCATGTTCCTGCCTGCCCGGTGGCCAAACGGTCACCTTTCAACCTTTCAACCTTTCAGCCATTCTGGCATTCCGGCATTCTGGCCATCAGGCCACCACCACGTTGCCTTGCAGCTCGCTCAGTTTTGCGGCAAACAAAGCCACAAATATGCACTAATGACGTCGTCAGCTGCTGCCACTGTCCCCCCTTTCTCTGCTTTCTCCGCCTTTCACCTGCGCCATCCTCCTTCCCACTCCTGAAAAATGTTGCCTGCAATCTCTGGCAACAGACTCGCATTTTGTCGATTGTTTTTGGAGAGCTTGAGCTCTTCGAAGGCGACAAAAAGTCTGAACACATGCGTGTTGCAACTTCCAAGTTGCAAGTTCTCAGTTCACTGCGTGCAGTACAGTGCGTTTCGTGAGCACTTCGCCGGAGCGAGCCCCTAATGGCAGAAAGGTATTTTAAGCTCTTAAATAGAGTTCGTAGCGCTTAGGTCATGACCCGATTGTTTCATCAAACATTGCCACTACATATGCATTTAAAATTCTTATTTTCGAGAATTCCTTAGAGCCAAAGGTATCAGAAACTTAAATTTTAATAAAATTTATATAAGAGGGAATATAACATTTCTAGACTTTTAATTCAAGCCATGAATTTAGAAAAAAATATCAATTCACTGGAATTTTATATTTTGAATCTAAATTAGCAAGTCTCTTTTGATTTTTGCTTTACTTTAGTGAAAAATATTTTCAAACGCAAATGCAAAATATATTAATTGGACAGATTCGCTGCAAAGGTTCAAGAATAGTCTTTAAGATTATCTTGAAATTTCATTGTGAAAGTCAAGATTACATTTCTGACATTTAAATTCAATGAAAAACGCTTTCTATGAGTGCGTCACCAAGGAAGGTGTAATAATAACTGATTATATATATTAACTGCTGGGGATATTTTATATGTACGTCCCAATAATCCCAATTCCGTAGACAGCACTCGCATGAAGACTGATTCGTATAAGGGACTGTCACGGCCAAGTTTGAAGATGCTTTAAAAAGCCGGATTCATGAGCACCGAAGCATCAGTTGAAGTTTTTCAAGCGAAAAAAAACTGACAGTTACTGACAGACGAAAAAAAAGCAATGATCCTTTCGGTTGTTATTGTTTCTGCCTCTTTGGGATCGGAAGAAGTAATAGCGGGGTCCAGTGTATTTTTTGAGGATAATAATTATTTATTCAAACCCCCAGTCGTTTATTTATCGCAAGAAATGGAAGACAAATGTGCCGCCATCTGTTACCCAATGGTGAAGCCCCTGGAGGCGCCGAATGGACTTTCCTGATTCTTATATATAGTTCTTATATATATATATTTGTTCCGAGAAGCCTTCTCTACTGTACTGCTCAGTTTCGGACGAAGTTTTAATATCCTCTTCATTATACCCTCTACAGCGTAAATATAAAACTAATAGAAACAGGGCATTGGTATCAAGAGAAGTAAGTCTGTAGGACTCAAGATAAGTTTGAAATAAAAACACGAAGGAACAATGCGTGAGTGGAAAAACAATAAATGATAAAGTCAAATAGAAATAAGAACAAATTTTAGATTTTAGATCACCGCGGTGATTCACAAAGAGTTATTGTTTTTTTGACAGAATTGTTTTATAAAAGAATTTATTCAACCCGAACTCGATTTAATAAATTGAAAATATGTTGTAGGCTACTTAAAAGATAACTCAACCTCCTAACATATCAAACATTTGCAAATTTGGACTAATCCTTCAATTAACGCTTTCTAACACTTGTTTAAATGTCTGTTAAAGGAACTCAATAAAATTGTACAGCACTGGATTTAACGAAAGAAGTTTGAAGCTCTACTCAAAGTAAGTTTTTCAGCACTAGTTTTGATGGAGCTAAAATTTAGTCAATTATATTATTTTCTTTCCAACGTGACATTTGTGCTTCTGGTGGAATATTCCAGAATAAGGGAGAAAGCTAAAAGGCGATGAAAATGGGAAAATATTTATGAATGAAAGAAGAATGAAATGAAACGAAAGAGAATAAAATTCATATGAAGATGTCGAGAGTTCCGACCGGGTCTAATACTCCCCCCATTCAGGTTGCAAATATGCTGCTAGTGGCACGCGACCTGTTCCTGTTGCACATCCCAGAGGTGCAACTAATTAGGGAAGAGCCTAATAAGGCGCCCCACAACCGGAAGTGGCAATGCAACGGAAATGGTGCGAAATGTGGCATGTAATGCACTGACAGAAAATGGATAGGCAGAAATATAGGAGTTGAAATAATGGCGAGATAAAAAGCGAGGATAATTATTTATATATTTGCTTATAGAATTTGTTGGACATGCGTTTTTTCTTAGTGTAACTTTATCAGGCAGTTGCAGCATCTGTTCGTGCAACTGACTCCGGAAAAGTTTCCCAGCGGAAAAGCTGGGGCCGAGGGGAAAATCTAGACGCGGTGCACCCACCGACTCCTTGGCAAACAAATTGCGAGGAAGTGCTGCAAAATGGCAACAGGAAAAGTAAACACGCAGGAAGACCCCTCAGGAGGAGGGCGGTGCAGGAAAGCAGGAAAGGCGGCGAAGGACGCTCCGCCACTCGAGTTGATCAAAAGTTTGGCCAGGTTGCCACCGCGGGAGCGCCACGTCTTGGCAACTACAACTGCTTCCCGAAGATAACTGTTAACCAGTAACTGTTTACTGCTGACAAGCAGTGCGAAGAAAGGATTTCGAGTATTTTAATACCCTGCCATGATGTTTCTTTTCAAGGATCTAAGAATCAAGGATCTTTTTTTTTAAATAACACATAGGCTTAAATAAAATGAATAAATATATATAATAATATTTAAAAAAATTCTATTAGAGATTAAATAATCAAAAATAATTATGGTTTATATAATTAAGATAACAATTTAGGAAACAAAATAGATATTTGCAACATCTTCCACATGTTGTGTCTTAAATCAAATAATCTGAATCTGCCTACATTGTGCAATGGCTTAATCCGCCTATAATGTATAGAAGTATTGAATTATTTATATTTGTTATTTATTTTAATAAATTATACAATATTTATTTGGCTTGATATCCCGAAACTGGGGACTGCCTTATACTTTTTATTTGTAATGCTGGTTTATTGGCTTGCATGATTTATGGAAAATGAGCCAACAAGAGAATTGATGAAATTTTAAACTAGGCTTGTCCTTTTAAATTCTTAATTTTGAAGTCCATCTGGTCCAGAGGTTGAAGGTCCTGGCGTGCACCGCGACACATGTATGGGCGATGGAGATGCACTTAAAGACCGCATTAACACAATGTCAAAATGTTAAAAGGCGTGATTTTGGCCCAAACAGTGCGAGTGGCAGAGGTGAGAGGTGGCAAGTGGCAGGGGTGGTGCTGCAGTGGTAAACTGCCAGAGCCAAAAAACAAACAAGCGCAGTGAATGAGCTGGCATACCCCCCTTTTCTGGTCCGTACGCCACTGGCCTGATGATTGAGTGAACTGCCACATGGCAGCCGAGCCAAGGGGCAAGTGGCAAGCGGCGGGGTAGTGGGGCGGGAGGGGGTTTGTGTGCAGCACGTGCTGCAGACAGTTTGACAAAAAAGCTGTGGCCCACCAAAGGGCACCTGCCACGCCCCCATCCCTCCCAGAAGAAACAGAAAAAGAACGAAAATGGAAGAACGAGGAAGAGGAAGATAAAGGGGATAAGGGGGGTGGGGATCAGGTAATGCCCGGTATCAGTGACAGGATTTAAACGGATTACAACAAGGACAATCGAGTTAGCACGGCACATAGAGCATAGAACCTCCGGTTTACCTTCTGTCTTCTGCCTTTTGCCTTTTAGCCATCAGCTCTGCTTCGGCCCTCCCCCTCTGCCACACCCTTCGCCACTCCACCCGCTTAGCATCACCTTTGGGCCCTCTTTTCACACGATTTTCCACATTTTTTCCTTATTTTTTCTGTACTTGCTGCTGCTTCCTTGGCTGCAGGACATTTCGCCACAACGAAATGGACTGTCTCTACACTGCGAAAAAATGCTACAGGTGCATTTATTTGTTTTCAGCTTCCAGGATTTGGCAATTCAAATGATATGCTTAATTTCAGCCCGTTTAATTTTAAATTAAATTTATTTATTTATGAAGAGCTACTAAGTAATTTAAAATTAAGAGGTAGCGGGGATGTTGATGAGCAATGGCAACTGGGGCCTTCAGCTCGTATTTAATGAAATATAGTTAACGATTTTTTAGGAATATATATTCGAGATAAACATTTTGTTAAAATGAAGACAATAAGAAATATTTTAATTTCCTAATTCTTACTTTGAAATAAATTAGATTTTTTAAGTTAATTTCACAAAAGTATATTTAATGATGCATAAAATAAGGATAAATTATATAGGACCTTTGCAGTTTTGATTTTAAAATTATTAAAACATTACTGTACTGCAATCTATATTTTTCTTAATTTTTACGTTTAAAAATAATTATTATCCTCCTATTAAAATGTTGCCCTTTGGGACCAAATTAGCCCTTCTTTTCTCCCAGTGCTTAGACTTAATGTTAGATAAACGTGGCAGCTGCCCTGGCTGTTGGCCTGGCCAAAAACCGAGCTGCCTGACTGATGGATTCCCGGGCCAAAGGAAAGGGTCAGAAAGGAGCTGACCAACCGCAAGCGGCTCTAATTAATGGCGCATCCTGCTGCCTGCAGCCTGCATCCTAAGGATGCTAGATGTCGTGGATGTCCTGGACAAGGACAGTGCATATGGGTGCTGCTGATTAAATACTCACAGTGAATGCTGAGGGAGATGCGCTTGGAAACCGAAGGGGGGACTCCATTGGAGGCTATGCATAAATAGGAGCCCATCTCGTTCCTTGATATCTTAGACAGCTTCAGCACCTCGCCGCGAAATGAGGGAGCTGGTTAGGGATACAATTAAACGAAAAAAGAAGAATTTCATGAGAATAATATAGGGGGAGTGCGGCATAACTGCTACTCACCCAAGGTCTTGGTTCCCACGTTGTCCTTGAGGACAATTTCGTTGCCATCTTCACGCCGCCAGGTGACAATCGGTTCCGGATAGCCACGGGCTCTGTGGAAGAATTTTATTAAATAAACAGTAAAAACTCAATAAAACTTCTATTTCGAATATATTCACTTAATAAATAAAGTTTTAATTTTCTTAAGTAATTGTTAGATTCTTCAATCTACAATCTTTTGAGGTAAAAATAATAATAACTTGCTTTTCTTTTCTTAATTCTACTTATTAATTTTCCTTATTTATTTATACATATTTTCAAGTTTTTATTGATGTATTATTTTTAAAATATTTTACGATTATTGAAATATTTTTTAATATATTTTGTGTTATAAAACATAAATATACAATTTAATGTACTTGACTTTCAGTTGGTTACCTTTTTGAAAACTTTTAACTGAATCTTATATGAAAATTTTAAAATTCAATTTTTTAAGCAAATGCTATGATTTGTGTTCAAAATTATCCAGAAGCCAAAAAATCACTAAAGGCGCCATAAAACAAGCAACCACGCCTCAATCGTTATGGCAAGTGGAAAGTGGCAAAGTCTAAAATACTAAATGGTAGTCAGTGCTGGAATGCCGAATGGAAAATATTCGAGTTCAGTGGCTTATTAAATTTAATATGGCGATGCTTGTTCAGTTTCACAGATTGTAAGGCCGCGGCTCCTACTTCTGCCATTGTGTTCCTACTGGGGCAAGGAAACTTCTATCCAAAGGCACAGCACATCAGAGCAGGGCAGAGTAGAAAAGCACAGCACAGCAAAGCACAAGCCATGCACGGCGACAGAAACGCAAAACGCTTGGAGCCAGCAGGCGCCGTTCGAGTTTTCTTGGCGACTTAAGTGTGTGAAGCCGTGGTTGAAAAAATATATAAAAAATTTCATTTGATGGACTTGGGCGTACTTAGCAGGGGGATAGGAAAAATGTCAAATCATTCGATAAATATAATAAAATCGATAATTGAATAAATCCGTAAAAGAGTGGAATATTGTTTTTTAAAATAAAAAGAACTGCGAAACGTCAATAAATCTATAGATTAATTAAAGTAAATTGTATTTATTAAACCTAACATTTTTAACACGTTTGCATTTAAAACTATTATTTTAATAGTTTCTTACTTAATGAAATTAGCTAATACCTAAATCAATAGTTAATTCTTAATTAAATTTTACTACGTCGTGGCGTGGTGTTCGTCACCTACTTGGACTGCCATAAAACAAATATTATTGTATGATTAATTACATTTCGAGAACGAAATTTTAAAATTTAAAATGTATTAATATGCATTAAAAAACGTACAATTTTAGCTCTTAAAACTCTTACAATTTTTTGATTAAATAATTTCAAAAATAGCATCACTAAGCAACAGTTGGGTGAGCTGAGCTAAGCATGGAACGTATATAACCCTTGATCCTGGTATACCCAGGGTATTCCGGAGAGAAATGCGTGTTAAGACAGAAGTTGTTCAACAGCGAACCAGACACGGGTGTGGTAAATTTTTATGATGCCGCAAACAGATGCAAAATGGCTAAAAAGAAAATCAAGCAAACGCATACAGACACCCACCCACACACACACGCACACACAGACAGATACTTACAACCACATGGAGAGCACAATGGCGGACTGGCTAACAGTTTTCAGTTAGCAGTCACTGCCAGTTGCTTAGCCATATTTAGTCGGGCCAAGATGGAATATGTGGTAGTGGCTGGTGGCTGGTAGTTGGCCTGCAGTCTCCGGGCAAACTAAGTGCAATTTACATGGCCAGAAGACAGACAGACAACGCGAACTTGGCTCAAACAAAGCGACAGATACACTGATGGGGACGGCTGATGGAGAAGACGTTTTGACCTTCTTTGGGGCTTTAAACTTGTTTTTACTTTTAATTTTCATAAGGCAGCTAGTACTTGGTTTTGGGAAAAGGTTGGGAGTTACTTTTTTTCACTTTTTTAATGGAAAAAAAATCGTTAAAAATAAACATAAAGAAAGAGAAGAACAGTTTGGCAGAGCGATCCATACCCGGTACAATAATTGAAACTTAAATGAATTAAAATAAATAAAACCAAAAACCTAACAATTTTGTTACTAATTAAAAAAGCTTTTAACCTTTTTAACACTTTAGAACCTTAATTAGAAATTAAAAAAAAAACAAATTTGAGCCTTAATGTGGAGATTAGTGTCATAAGTGTTGGCCAACTACACCCAATATTTACATATTTACATATATATAATCTTGCGTGTATATATGTAAAGTTGAAATAAGAAAGTTTTATAAAAAAACTGTTTTACAATGAAACTGAAATAAAATAAAAAATTAAAAGACAGAACACGAATATAAATATTTGGTCAGTAATATTTATATTCGTGGCCCATATATATCTATTTTTCTTTAATGTATTGAGCTATGTTTTTATTTGTTTCAATATTTAAATAATAACTTCAAGTTGAGATTGAAATTTCGCTGTTAAAGTCAAGCTGACTGTTACCTGAATAAATAATTTCAAATAAGGTACTTCTACAAGTGGCTATGCTTATATTCAGAAATAAATAGCTTACTTATAAACGTTATTATATGAAGCCACGAAAAAAATCTAAATAAATCTGTGTTCCTTATCCATTTTTTCTGACCTTTGACATCACATCCGAACTCATTATTTGTATAGAATTTCTTTTTCATCTAAAAATATACAGATTTATTATAGGCAACTGCGTTCTGGTTGAAAAAGGGTGGGAGGAAAATTAAGAAGCGATAGGGGTTTCTCTCCGAGTTCTGGGTATGAAAATCATAAAATGTGGAATTCCTAGGGCGTTCATGGATTTTAATGAATATAAATTTGACATATATTTATGTCATTTTGATAAGGAATTTGAGCTGATAAGACATTTATTTCGTCATTTTTACATTTTTACATTTTTTTTTCGATTCACTGGAATTTTAAATTACTTAAACAAGCAATTATCTTAAATGTGTCAATAATAATAGCTCGGTAAAAACTTATATAAATTTATATAAAAATATTAACTTAATATATATATTTTAAAAGCTTGGGATATTCTTTAAGTGTACGCTCAGTCCCCAATCCGTAGTCAGAACTTGCATAAAGACTGATTCTGATAACAAACGCTCAGGGTCCAAAATCATTTAAAAGCCGGAGCCATGAGCTTTGAAGCATGAGTTGATTTTCTTCTAGCGAGTCTGGTAGACTGCCAGATGAAAATATGTTCCTTCCGGTGGTCTCCTTTATGAAATTATAAATTCTATCGAAAGAAATGGAAAAGTGAAGCCCATAGGAATTTAAAAAATCATTACAGTTCCAGAAAGATAACGAGGATTTGCAGAAAAAGTATTCCGACTCGTAAAATAAATATGAGATAATGCAATCAGAGAATCTGAGGCAATTTCAAAGCTCAAAAAGATCAAGAATGTGTGAAAATAAATTTATTAAAAAATAAAATTAATGACCCGAGATCACAAGTTAATTTTTCAAAAACATAAAGAAATGGAAAATTATACTAAAAACTGTAGAATGTTAACAAATCATCTGACAAATATTCAAAGACAATGGCGAAGATGTTAATTAAAGGTAAGTTGGCAGAACTCAATAATTTTGAAAATAATAAATTGAATTTCCCAGCATTTTTAGATCTTTGTCCATCAACCCATGGTAGACTTCAAGAAATACAACTACCAGATGAGTGACCTGATTGGATGATAGTTTATTTTAAAATTATTTTTATTAAAATTAGTTTTAAGTTTCCTTTTAATGGATCGACTTCCACATTGTGTTGATCCAATTGAGCCTTAAGATTGCCATCTTCCAGATTATTTGATTTCAGCATCTCATATTTTTTTTGCAAGTCCGAATGATTTTTCTACAAGTCCTCGTAATCTTTCTAGCACTGTCATTTTGTTTTTGAATTTCGAATAAATCTGGCGATTAAAATTCTGTTTTAAGTTTGTCTACTCCAAAATTTTTCAGAAATCGGACATCATTAGAGATGTCAGGACCAGCCCTTTGATCGGCTCTCATGGAAAGGGAAACTGTAATGGAGGTCCTTAAAGGAATTGATGAAACATAAGTGCAATCGGAAGCATCTATATCCAGAATAAACAATATATTACATATAACCTGCAGGGGCATAATAAAAGAATAAAATCCTTTTGTAAAAATTTAAGCTACGTCTGAAAGATGCAATTTCTTTAAAGGAAAGCGGCCACCATTCAAAAATTCTTAATCGTGTGTAGTGAATCTATAAATAGGTTTGTATTTGGTATGGTAGGATTGTTTGGTATTTTGTTTGTTTTGCACTTTAATTTGTTCGAGATTATTAGCTTTTAATGTGCGTTGCGCCAAAAGCTGAACTTATTTCGAGGGTTTTGCACTAAGTGGCATTAAAAATGAGCAGACGAGGAAAAATAATGAAATTTTCAGACAAGCTCTCTAATAGCTTTCCACACACACACACACTAGTTACACACTCGCAGATGGAAAACAAGGAAAAGCCAGGAAAAACGCGCTTATCGCCATCGTTTCATCATTTTGCGGTTAAATCGTTAAAAAAAAACAGAAAACGGAGCAACACTTCGTGGTTGCGGTCAAGTTCATAAATCAGGAAACCCAAACCCCCTTAAAGTCCAGCCATCCCCTATTCGTTTGGCCGTTTCGGCATTTAGGGGCTAACCAACACAAATTAGAGACTCCTGGTAAGCCGCCTGGAAAAGGATTCTTGAGGACTCTGATCCGAGATCCCATGACTGAAAGTCCTCAACTACCCCAAGCTGGCACGAAAGACCAGGGTAGCCGTGGGGTTTTGGTGCTAAATCAAGAGAAATGAAGTGTCACTTAATTTGTTGACATTATTACACCAGAGAGAGAGACAGGATGAGGAAGGAGAGAGGGAAGGACATGCGGGCTAGAGGTAGAGGGCAAGCCAGCTTTAGTTTAAATAAAAGCTTGTAAGCTTACTTCTGATGTCTGGAAAGGATTCTAAAATGGCAAAAATTACACTAAATCTTGTATTTTTGTAAAGCCATTATCTTTTAAAATATCATGTTTTTATTAAAAAAAGATCTACATTTTTTTCTCACTCGAAACTATTTTTAACGACTCAATGCCACTCGGGCGGTACCTACTCACCGACATGTCAATCGCACCGAGCTGCCCTCCGGCACAATCACATCAGATGAGGTGTCCTCGCTGATGAAATCCGGCGGGATTACCACGTCCAGGAAGCCTATCTGCAGGATCAAGGGAAAGTGTACAAAATGCAATGTGAGAATTTGGTAATAAAATAGGAAGAGCTGCTAAGAAAAATTTGGGAGAAAGTCATATTATAAGATAATATGTATATAAAAAATTGTATAATATTTTAAATGTTTGCTGTTTTTTCTTAAAAGAATTTCAGAAAGAGATTTAAGTCTCATAAAGCACCAAATCTTAAGTCAAACGCTTAAAAATTGACCAAGTAATTAGCCGAGAAGAAAATTGACGGACAGGCGGACACACGGACAAGAAATCGACTTGGAAACTTAATTTGTATCCTGATCGGAAATGTTTCCTTCGTAGCTTTAACTAATTTGGAAGCAAATTATAATGTCCTCTTTTAGGACATGAGGACGAAGGAAAAAGAAACCAAAACATTAGCACGTCGACGCGCCGGAAGACTTTATATTCCACTTCCGTAGATTATCGCAAATTGCCGGGGGACACAGAAACCATAGGATAGTGTGTGTTTTGGAAAAATCTGCTGATTATGCAAGTGGCTCGTAAAGCAGGAGTAACGGTAAAGTGTTTTATACGACAACTGGCCGGGAGAGGAATAAGAGGAGCAAAGTGATGTGGAATAAAGCGAGAATAAACTAAGGTTGCCAAGGCGAATGAAATGGCGTTAAATAGTTTAAGACGGTGCCATGTAAGTGGGGGGGATGGAGGTGGTGGTGGTAGTGCACTTTGACCCCACGGCTGCTTCCTCTTGTTCTGCGTTCCCCGTTTCCTTCCCGTTCGCTTCCCTCTTGTTATGAAAAGCGTAAAAGTGCAAATAAAAATTAAGGAAGCATGAAATACATTTTATTGGCACCATAAACTTCACTTCGCTGGACACACGAGTGTACGTGTGAGCGGACACACACACATGCCCAGGCAGGGGTGTAACTCAAGCACAGACGAGGTCAAGGATACGATTGCTTCTGTTTAATTTAAAATAAAACACATTTTTGTTTTAATTCATAAAGTTTTGCAACAAAGTATAAAATATAAACATATTTAAATAATAATTTGACAATTAAACACACATAAACATAAGCAGAAATCCTTAAATATACCCGGTAGTGATGAAAGACTTAAATATATTAATTTTAGTTTATAACATAAGAGTTAAAATCTTAAAAAATATATAATAAAAGGAATTTTTTTAACCTACAATAGTTTGATAAATAATATTTTGTAGTTAATAAATTCGGATAATACAAATAATATTTACATGACAAGTAACTAAATTCCTCTTTGGCGCCATATAGTTCGAAAAATGCCACAATCTCAAAATCAAAAACACAAAAAATGGTCACAAAAATAATTATCTGGTTCTGTTTCCTTGACCACCGGTGTTTGTCGGCGTACATTCATGCTGCCCTGCTGCCAATATACTCGTATACCCCCCGACATGTGAGCGTGTGTGCTCGCATAGTTTTCGCTTTCGATTTGCAGCGCTTTCTCCGCCCTTCTCCCCCTTCTCCACACACCCCCTTTTCGGCCAAAAAGATGAGAAAAGAAATAAGGCAAAAACAAAGCATAACATCCAAAGTACAACAGCTCAATGCATCGCATTTTACTTTCCCATTTAATGCCGCATGAAAAGGAGAATCCCAACGATGCCAACCAAACAAAAGAAAATCATTCTGACATCAACGTTGGAAGGTCCTAGTTGCAAGTTCGCGCAGAAAATCTAAATAGAAATCAATAGCAATGTTGCACTTTGTGGCCAGCATGGCGTATACTTAATGTGCATTCCCATATCACGTATACGCAGTGCGTAACTCACCTGGCTCTTCATGGGATCCGTATTCAGCTGGCACATATAGCCGCCTCGATCCTCCTCGGAGACGGCCTTGATGTGCAGGTTCCAGGTGTTCTGGTCCAAGTGGCTCACCGTGACACGCGGGTTGTGCGTGATCACGTTCTCGTGTATCGCCTGAATGGCCTTCGTGTCGGCCTTGAGCCAGCCCACCTACACGGGGAGGGGTGGGAATAAATGTTTAATCGATTTAATTTCAGTTTTAATCCTTGGGTTTCTGTTGTTATATTTCAGAATACTTTAAGGTTTTCAATTAGTTATTGTGTTACTAATTGAAATTCTTAAAGTAGTACACAAATATTTAGATTAAATTTTAAATTAAAATCTTCAAGAAAGACTGTTTTTGTAAGGACTTGAAGTTGAGAAACAGTGTTTAATATTTTTTAAATAAAACCTGAAAAGGAAAATGAGATATAAAAACTTTTGAAAAATTTCATACATATTATTCTCTAATAAATAAATAGAAAAAATGCTTGGAATCTCATTAAAGGACACGCGGACAAGGTTCCTTGTAGAATCTGAATCTAAACCTGAGTCGGCTTTGCTTTAATCTGCTTCGATTAGTTTTCAACAAAATCTGCTTAAATTTTAGCCTCTTAAGAATTACAAAATAAAACACTAAACAACAGCAAGTACAGTGAAGCATCGACTTACCCGATAGCCGCCCAAGTGGCGGACGTGACACGTGAAGGTGGCATCGCGTCCAACGGCGACGGACACATTGGAAATGCTTTCCACAAATTCCGGTTGAAAGGCGCCAATGGCTGCAAGGAGAGAGGTGGTGGGTGAGTGAGTGCGAGGGGCGGAGATTAGAGTGCAGCGGAGAGTGTGTGGCAGTTAATGATATCGCACAGGTTCACTGGCAACTGCCCCCTCCCGCTACGGCGAAAAAAATATTTCCTGCGTGCCTCGGCTGCCAAAAAGCCCGTGATTTATCGCTTTTAAATGTGCCCCCCTTACCTACTACGCCACTGATTTTTGCCACTGGCCTTGCCAACAACTTAACTGTGCCAGACAGTGACGGGGGCCGAGGGGTCGGACGCGAAGGGGCACAGACTATCAACAGACAGCCGACGCCGGCAGCAGACAATTTAAAGAGCTGCGGCGGCTAATTGAAGATCGACATCCTGCCACCACGGCGGCTACGTAATTTCTCTTTACCCCCCCTTTCCTTTTCCTCCCCCTGCCCCCTCCTTCGGGCCCCGTTCGATGCCAATCCGATGCAGTCCAGGAGGGTAGTGGTAAGCTGGCGAAACGGGCACAACGGGCAGCGGCATACGCAAATATAAATAATTTATTGAATCATTGAAAATCAAACATTTCACTTGCAAGTGCTGCAGAAAAGTTTTTCAGGCCTCGAGGCGCAAAGCCCACAAAAAAATCAAAAACATCCCCAAAGGACCTTAAATAGTCGACTGAAAAATACTGAAGCTTTTGGGATTTGATTTACAAAAATATGTTTCAATTTTAATCAATATCTTATTTCTGATTATCCGTTTCAATACACATATTTAAAATGTTTTCTAATAATGATTTTTAATTTTAAATATTTATTCTACATATTTTTACAACCTGTAGAAAATATTCTTCATTAATACAAAATACTAAATAATTCAAACTATTTTTTAAGTATTAAAAATAAAGTTTTTTTTATGATATTACATAATTCAAGAACCTTAAAATGAATTATAAAATAATGTTTAATGTAATGTGAAATTATTAAGTTAAGTTAACTTAACTAACTTCAATAATTGACTTGTTTTTTTTTATTAATTTATTTAATAAAAGAATATTTTTATTAATTTTAAATCTAATTTATGTAAAATGAAAATTTGCAAAGGATTTAACTTAAAAATAATCAATCAAGTTGTCATGTTAATTGCACGATTCCGTATCCCCAAGACTGTGTCCATTGAGGGGTATGAAAAAAATAATGGAACCGAACCTAGGCAGAGTCCTGCAGGGAGGGTCGTGGGGAAAGGGATGGCAGCAGACGGCAGGAGCAGCCACGCACGACTGGTGTCCTGGCCGCAGAGCAGACTCTCCTTTTTCCAACGTCTACATCATCGTAATGCATGCAAAAAACTTTTGGCAAACTTGAAATTTAAATATTTATAGACAGTACACTATATATAGAGTATCGTTGCCAGGACACTCGGGGGTGTACACAGTGTGTCTAGGAGTATCCATGTATATGTATGCGTATATAGATGGATGTATATTTTAGGAGTTGTGCTGAAGAATGTGCTGAATCGACTCAATTGGCCAAAGGCATGATTTATCGCACTTTCAACTCCGACTGTGCGACTGCCAAATGCAAAGTGAAGCCAGGACTGGGAATGGGACTTTCGTTCCAAATCCTGCATGATAATCTGGATAATCTACTTGCTGGCCACAAGCTAAAAATATTTAAACAAACTTTATCTGTGTCGAGAGGGAAGCCATATATCTCCGTATATATTCCCATCGGCTGGCCTTTTTAAATGATGAATTAATTGGTGGAATGCCTTACTCGGGCACTGTTTGCCATTTAATTGAAGACAAAATTGATTGAAATCGATATTGATTTATTGGCGACTTGCTGTGTGGGGTTACACAGTTTTTTTTACAATGTTTGTATTAACAGTCTCCATGATTTTAATTTTCTAATCAAATTTAAAGGCCAGTTGAAGGAAATTAATCAACATAATATTCTAAAAATTATAAAAAAAATGTATGTAGTAAAGGATTTACTTATTTGCAATAATGGTGGATTTTCGTCACCAATTTAGTTAACATTTTTTTAATGCGTTCGTCATGAGATTTTTGTATTTCTTTTTCGTTTTTTTAATAAAGTAATAAATTTATTTAGCTTAAATATGAAACAAAACATGAACATGTTCGTCACCTACGTGGACTGCCGCCAGCGGCGATCTTAAAATCAGTTTAATGGCTTTCAGATTTCTTAAAGTATTTAATAGCCTTAAAGTTTTCTTAGATACTGGCTTGATTCTCGCCTCTAAAAATATTTCAAAATTAAGCTCGAAAGAAGTCCAGATTTAAAGAAAAGTAAGGAAAATGCAAGGAAAATGAAAAGCAGCGGCGATATCTGTGAAATCTGAGAGAAAACAACTCGGCAACGGACAAAGTGCAAATTCTGAGGGAAAAGCCAAAGTGTTGAGGGAGCCTAGTACTACTGTAGTACAGTGCACACCCTCCACACACACACAAGGACACTAAGCAGTACACACACTCCATGCAACATCCGGCTGCAAATGTAGTTGCTGCTTCGGTGACTGCGGCTTGTTTGTCAATCTGTTGGAGAGGCCAAGATGTTTTCCAGCATTGTGCCAATCCCAATGAACTTGTCGTCCAATGAACACTCCAGTTCCCTCCAGGCCCCCTCCACTTTTCGGCCACCTCAGGCCCCTAAAGCCCCAGTACTTTGTTTGCGAACTTTGGCCCCCGACTTTTGGTGTCGTGGGTCAAATCTCGTTGTTTCTGGATGTGTTTTGGCTTTCTTCGAGGCATTTCTGCCGGAATTTGGCCAAAGCCACAGCCAGAGCCACAGCCACTGCCAAAGCCAAAGTCAATTAACCCCTCAACAGATCTAAATCCCTTCCAACTCCCACTCCCACTCCCAGTCCCCTCTCCAACTCATTTCAATTTTCATTTCTTTTGCACGCATTTTTCCTTGGGGCTCTCGTCAATCTTGGTCTTGTATTTGTGTTTTTTCGGCTCACATCCCGGGGCTCCTTTTTTGTGCCAAAAGTCCGGGAAAAAGTTTAAATCACACACATCGACAAGGCGAGGATTTCCAAAGCAAATTTATGGCTAAGGACATTGGCAAAAGCTAAGCAGGGGTATGAATTTTGGTAACAGGAACGGCGGGTGGGTGCTTTATTTTACGGGTGGCAAGGTAGAAACACACACAGGATACGGGATAGAGGATCCTGCGATGCGATGCGATACAGAGATGCCAATCTGCATGGGAATGGCACTTGAGACCCCTTTGCACTGGGAGAAAAACAAGGTAAGCTAGTGGAGGGATGAGTCGAAAACAATATGAAAATGTCCAAAAAGGTTAATATCTAATTTGGTTGATTTATAAATTTATTATAAAGCGTTGTGTTGGCATTTTCGATATAAATTAAGCAAACCACTAAGCTTTAAACGATTAAAGTTAGGAAAAATATAGAACAGTTTTTAAGTTAAAATATTAACATTAATTTAATTTTTTCCCACCCTAAGTAGAGTAAAAAATGTATACTTTACTTTAACAGGTAATGTTCTATCAGATTCTAACTCCCAATTCTGCACTGTGTAGTGTGACACCTTCTTCTGGGCCAATTTTTATGGCCTCGCACTTGGACAGGCCCACAAATCCAGTGGCAAAGCACCAATGATAGGTGATAATGGCAAATTTCTGGGTCCTGAGACACCGAAACTTAAATGACAAAATGGCAAAAGTGGAAACGGATGCGGAAACGGAAACCGAAGTGTGTCTTAAAGTCAAGCTTCTTTTTTTGTCCAAAACAAATGAGCGCCTTGAGCCAAAAAAGGCGAAAATGCCTGCAAATGACTGTCGGCTGGCATTGAAATTAGCATTTTTACAAATCGCCTTGGGACTACGTTGAACTACTGCCAATAGAATTCCATTTCCCCCGACTTTTCCGGCTTTTCTTTAGCGTTTTTTTTGCCTTCCAAAAATTCAATTTAAATTTCTCGGCCTTTCCTTTTTGGCCAAAACAAATGTCACGCAATTAATTGTGTCTTGATTCTTGTTTCACACTTTTTTATTTTAATTTTTCTTATTGTTTTTGTTTTGAAAAGGGTTCTTCTTTAATTGATAAACTTTAAGTGACAAAATTAGTCAAGGGGCTGGGGTTCGGGATCTGTTTAAAGTAATTAGAGGTCAGGTAGAGCTCAAAGAGAATTTGTACTTTGGTTTTAATTCAAAAGATTGTACTTTTATTGCTATTGACTTTTTTTCAAAAATTGTTTAGCTTTAAATAATATTTCACAAAAATAGTAATAGCTCTTTAGATTCAAGTATGACTATAATAATAAGTAAACAAAACCCATTCAGATTTATTTGGAGGAAAACTTAAGTTAGAAATTATTATTTTTTCTGTAACATGAAAAATGTATGGCAAGAAAATGTAAGCTGTATAGGTAATTATTTTACTATGATTTGACAAATAACTATACCATTACTAACTGAATTTAATTCTTAAAATTATATTTTATAGAATTATAAAAACAATTTATAATTTAAAAAAATATATAATTTATTTTGAATAAAAATAGCCAATAAACCAAAAGAAAATGATGTGGGATTCTTTATAGATTTTTAATAATAGAAATTTATACGATAAATTATGTAATGATTGCTCTTATTTAACTTTAATTTAAAATATAAACAACATTTTCTTAATCCCTTTAAGTTAAAATTTAAAAAATGTAATACTTTTGTGGGTTAAGCAACCATTGGCAACCATTTCCTTTGAATATTCTTCCTTTTATGTTTATTGCGAGTTCCCTTTAAAGTTCTCCTTAATCCTTAATCTCCTTTAGTATCTGGGCTTTTCGGTTGCATTTTCCGATTTTATTCCTTGGGCGTCACATATAATTAATTACGAATTACGCGTGCATTTTTGTGCTAGCCCACGAGTAACTTTTGCTTCCCCGGGAAAAGTTGGGGGACTTTCCAAGCTAACTCCGTCTGCGGTTTTCCTTTTTTTCTCTGCCCTGACCGCAGGCGTTAAAAGCCGAAGAACCGCCGACGATGTCGACGATGACAAAAAATGGGATGTTTACATATAGATCTCCCATAAAGGTAGTTAAAAATTAAAATAAAAATAAATTTACAGCACACATATATACGGGGGTACAAAGTGTGCATAAAAATGTTGTTGCTATCAATTAAGTCGCGGGACAAGCCAGGACACAAAAAACAACAAAATTGCCATTAAAGCAGGGAGTACGGCATCGCCCACTCAACGCCTATATTGTGGTTTTAGGTTACAGTTTGTTTGTGAGCTTGTTTTGCATTGGTATTTGTGCAGCGAGTCCTTTTGGCTTGGCAATTAATTTGCATATCATTGATATGCACACACAGTAACATTCTAGCTTTATATTTGCTTAGGATTATTATCGGTTATTAATGTTGCTGTAATTGAAAATTATTTTCACTTTTATGTTTATCACTATCGGCTGCCATTACAAATGTTTTCCCCGCTTTTCCGATTCCGCCTCCGATTCGGATTCCGATTGCGATTCCGAGTCCGAGTCCGGCTTTCCCCCCGAGGGTCCTGGATGCATTATTATCATCGCTTGGGAATTATTGTTTGCCGTGATTTAAGTGCTTTAAATATGCACATCTGCATGTATTTAATATTTATGCCATCGGGGGTGGACCAGAGGCGGGGGACAGGACCTGGAGGGAGGACACGTTCATGCATAATTATCAACTTTATGGGAATAGTTTTCGGCGCCGCAGTCCAAGTTCCAGGGGTTTAACACCAAAAATTGTAAATGCCAAATATGCCAAAAATGCCAAACGGGTACAATGTTCTGCTTTTCATTTCAATTTTCCGTAGGCGGTTCAAACTTAATTGATGTTTCCGTACAGATTCAATTAATTTCAATGATATTTAATAATGAAATACATAAATAACGGTATTTCACGAAATTTATAAAACACCTATGACTTTATTTTTCTATTTACAAAAATTAAGCAAAAAAGCCACTCATATCACAACTCACTAATAGTTACTATTTAAGAGTTACTATTTAGGAGAAAATCAGAAAAATATTAAACACATATTTCCTGAAAATGCTGAAAATAATTCAAATTCGAATACCTTCGCTTTCTACTTAAAAATAAATGAAGTTATAACCACTACCTTAAAGAAGATTTTCCAAGCGATGATAATATTGCATCTAGAACCCTCGGGGGTTCGGAACCGGAATCGGAAAAGCAGGGAAAATAAATTTTAATGTAATCTAATTATAGCAACATATTTGAAGTATATTTTAAAGTCCTTAATTTCTTGGTGAATACAATTTATTTATTTTATCTGATGGCCAAAATTGTACCCATTTCATTTAAGGTTCCATTAATAATAGAAACTGATTTTAATTCCTTACTATTTTTTCACTTACAATTTTATTTCTTTATAAGTTTCTTCTTTAAAAAAATTAAAAAGCACAAAAGTTTCTACGAACCCCTTGACAGTTCGTATATATAATTTCATAATATATGTTTTTAAGGCTTAAAGACATTTTTAATTAGTAAAGTGGACCGAAATTTTGTATTAGTCTTTTGGTGTTAAAATTGGAAATTAAAATATTTGTAGTCTTAATTTAAATGTTTATTGTATAGTTTTGAATGGCAGGATGCTGGTAAAGATGATAAAATTTGTAAGCTTAAAGTATAATTTAAACCATTGGATAGAATATTTCAATATATAAAATTTGGTCTTGAAGCTTAGTGTTTTTAAAACTTGTCTTTTATGAAATTCTAGACTCCTGAAAATGACATTTCAGGCAATCATCCATTCGAGTTGTAAGTTTCTTTTTTAAATATGTAGTTTTATACCACGTAGATGACTTGTAAAGTTGCTATTTTTATATTATTCAGCCTATCAGAGCTTTGATTTGAAAATTAGTTGCATTTAGTGTCCATTAAATGGAATAGCCTCGTGGCGATTTTCCGGCAATTGCCCCAACTCTCCGGGCTGGTCCGGGAAAGCCGAAAGCCACAGGCAAATCAAAATTAATGATTCGATTTAACCGCAGCTTTCGCCATCGGCTGGGGAATAAAAACAAAAGGCCAACTGTTTTGAGAACGAATCGCAAACAATGAAGCAAATGGGAATGCCCTCGATGTAAATATTTAATGTGTACTGCGAGGAAGGAAAGTATTTGGTGATTGTCGCGCCGACGTGAACAATTTGGCACTTCATTTTTTACAATTATCAGACACCGGGCAGACAATCAAGCCGACAATCGCTGCCGGGCAGGAAAAGGTGGAAAAACCCAGCGGAAAATGGCCCCAAACGTGGGGAAGGTGAAAACATAATTTTACGCAATTAAAATGAGTCGAATTATATGTTTGCACGATTGACTGAATCGAGACAGTGCGTTGCAGCAGAATGCAATCATTTTTATCGGAATTATTTTCTTTTTATTTTTATTTAAAAATTATTTCTAAAATTTTTATTATTTAAAAGTAACATCGCAGCTATTGTTTTTACAAATATATATATGAAAAATATTTAAAGGTATTGTACATTTTCGAACATTTTTCTTTAAATATTTGTATTTAAACAACATTTATTCAATAAATTTTCATTTGAAAACATTTATTAAAATCAGAAATCGTTTAGTCTTTTAAACTTTGTTGTAAGTATTTAAAGAAACAATTTTTGTTTAATAATTCAAGTATAACAAATATATAATGATAATCGAATGATAATTGACAATCAAATGAAACTCAAAAGGGATTCATTCGAAAATGCAAATGAAATTTAAAGAATTCTTCCACTTCAATGTAAAAAGCTGTTTAAGTCATTAATGTTTGAATTGTTTCTAAACTTATATTCTAAAAGAAAACTTAAAAAATATATTGAATATTACCCAAATTTGATGTAAAATCATATTTTAAATATATTAATGTTACTGTTTCAAAAATATCCCTAAATTAAGTCCAAATAACCGACAATAATTATAAAATCAAAACGGAAATGGCAAAAACACTAAATTCCTGTCACAAGCTGTATCTTCTGACTTTAAACAGATTTTCGCATCAAAAGAATCGGCCCTGGTGGATGCGAGTATGCGAGTAAGTGAATATGTGAATAAATGAATATGTGAGTGGGATGAGTGAGTGGATGAGTGAGTCGGTAAGTGAGTCAATTAAATCGCCATTGAATGGCCAGTGTTCGGTGTTCAGTTTTCAGTTTTCAGTTTTCCGATTGCCTGTTGTCTTTTGCTTTGCTTGTATGGGCTTTTATTTATTTATTTGTTTGCATGTTATTTATACGTTTTAATGCCAAATGGCAATTGCAATTGGTCGTGCCACTGGATGTGGCAGCGACACTCGCTGTGGCAGTGCCAGTGGCAATGGCAGTGGCAACAATGCAATGCCACGGCCAGTGTGCAAAAATGTGCGAAATGGTAGCCATGACAGTGCATTAAGCAGTCTCCAGCAGCTAACGGGACATCAGATGCCGTTATTAATCGCCTACCATCCCCCCACCATCGACCACCAATTGCCGACCACCCATTGCCGCTTTTCACTTTTCCGGACTTAATAAACTCGCATTACGCCGTAACAATTTCCAAGTCGGTTTGCCGTTCAATTGCCCGCCGGAATGTTTCCGGCCCCGACGTGACGACGCTTCACAACACTGGTTACCGGACCGGAGATAAGTCCCCGTTATCTCCATTAAGCCCTCTTCAAACGGATTCGACCAAAAGTCGAGGGTCGAGGCTCAAAAATTCTTTTCTTTTCATAAATTCATCAAATAGTATTTAAATGTTAATTTAAAATTTAAATCCTTAAGCCGATCCTTATAAGAATCACACTATGTAATCAATTTTCTAATACAAATGTTGGAAACAGCCTCGAGCTTCTTTAAAATAAGCAAGGTTTTTTCATTTCCGATCGTTCAGTTATATGGCAGTTAGGAATCAGTCGGACGATCCTTTCGAAATTCGACAGATCGGATTAATTTGCTCAAAATGGAATCCATACAAAGTCCAATCCCTCTAACTTAAAATGGCATTTCCTATCAATCAGTTATATGATAGCTATAGTATATAGTTGACCGATCCCAACGATATCGACTCCGGAGGTGATCCCGATCAAGAATATATATACTTTATAGGGTCGGAGATGTCTCCTTCACTGCGTTGCACACTTTTGACCAAAAATAATACCCTCTGCAAGGGAATAAAAATAATATTAAAGAACTTTAAGTATAAATTTATGTAAAATGAAAATCTTATGGTGTTCACCTATGTATCTTTTCTAATTTTGCTCTATCATGTTTTAAAAATGTTTTTGTTCAACATAAAATAAATAATTTAATTATACAAATTAATATTATTCTTAATTTTAACTCTTTTTTAAATTCTGAGACTTCAGCGCTCCGCAAAACCAACCTTTTCGGTTAATTTTTAATTTAAATAATAATTTTACATCAATTTAAGATTTCGCGAATATTTGTATTTTTTTATATAATATGTTGTCAAAATTTTCAGTATAGGCTTTTTTGAAATTGATGGCTCTTTATAATAAATTTAAAAATAAGAGTGGCTTGTGACTTTTATTATGGAAGTTTTTCAAAATGGCAAATAAAACAGAAAATTAATTATTATTTGTTAGCGAATAAGCTTTTTACACTCTTGCACAATTCTCACTATCAAAGCGAAGTGGGTTTTGTTTTTCCGTTATAATTTGTAACTGATATTGAGTTTTTCGAGGCAAAAAAATCTTAAAGGACTAGTGTTTCCAAACACAAAATAATTTTACTTGAATTCGGCTTTTAAATATACAAAACAAATGGTTCTTTTTATTTTTTATGGTTTTTTTCGCCACAGAATTCATTCTTTTCCAAATCAAAAATTAACGAATTTTAAAAATGCCCTTGAGATATCACAACTTTGAAAGGAAAAACTATTGAAACATAAAGATTTCCCCTTTTTTAGCTACAAGTTCAGTTTAGTCTGAGATTCTCCACAAAACTAACAGAGTTAAGTGTTGCTTGTTCGGTTTATGGACTTTTTGATCGTTTACCTTCAAGGAGGGAAACCGTTATCAGCAGAAGGATCAGCATTTTGCCATTCCGATCGATCTGACAGCGCTAGAAGAATTGTGAAAACCGTTTCGCAGTGATTCGCATTTGGAAAACTCAAAAATTCCGCACCGACATTTGCGATCAGATCACGCGAACAAAACGATTTCACTTCACTTGCTTTCCAGTTAAAAAAATTTCCAAAAAAAAAATGGATTATTTTTAGGGATTTGTCACAGAAATTTTTATTTTAATATTCGTAATTTTAAATATTAATTTTGCTTTTTTTAGGCGACGGCGCACGTAGGCAGTGCAGTTACAGCGACGCTGGCAGAGCTCGCGAACGCGTTCGAATTGGGATTTACCGTTATTCAACCAGCCGACAGCGCCGCAGTTGATCAACTGAAAATGAAACCGTTAGAGCGGCGACCGCAGCCTCCGAAGAAAGCAGCACCGTGGCCCGAGAGGCGCGAACGGAAAACCGATGCGGAAAGCCAAAGGAAAAACGAAAACTCAACGAGGGCCGAGCCGGTGACGAAGTTGGCCGAAGGAGCTTCGTACCCGCCGGCCGTTGGATGCCGTCGAAACGAGATGAAAAGCCGAAAGGCTTGGTAACGAATGCTCGTTGCCAATTGTCGAAGTGGATGTTCGAATCGAACGGCATCCACCATGTGCCGAATGCCATCCACACGGTGGCCACGTGGTGGAACGCATCGTTCGGTGGTCCTGGCGGGGCGCTCTGCGTCCGGCGCAGGCGTACTGTTCGTCGGAGGAGGAGTGTCGTCGGCACACGTCTGACAAATGGTACGACAATTGCTACAAGCTGTGGTGGCGACTCCCCGGGCCGCGCGTCCAACAGCCTCCAGTGGAGTGGTGTGGAGGTGGATACCTTAACGTACGTATTCCGCACCGTGTTGGCCGTTAAGGCAGGCTCGCTGGTTCCTTTATTGTCCTGGCCATAGGTTCAGGTTCATCACATGCTTCCAGTGTCTAAGGTCGGAGGGTTACTTATTTCTGTGGGCTCTCTGGAAGGGCATCACGAGATACCTCATGGTAAGCTCTAGACATTGACATTTAATATATATTTCAAATAGTTCTCTTTAAACATACGAATGGAACTCATTTGAAGTAATTTATTGGCAAGCATCCTTCCATTTTCTTTTTATTTTTTATCAGAGACGCGAAAAGGCCTATCTGGGCCTATATGGGACTGCCTCCCACAAAGTTCCAAAGCTACACTAATTAAAGATGAGAAAGTATCATCGTTCTTAAGTAAACTTTCACATTAAAAATTAAGCAACTTTCATAGTTAATTTATATAGCACCAATATTATAGCCCATACTATAACGATCGAGAATCTCGTAATTTATATGAGAAACCTATACCTTCAAAACTGAGACTCTAACTTTTGAAGAATTAGGGTTTTAAGGAAAACTTAAATGTTTATATCGACTCGGAAATCAGTTTTAATTATAAATATTTGTAAATTTAACTTTCTTTTTTACAAACATTGAGTTAAAATTTAATGTATATTAAAAGGTATATACATTAAATATGTATTTATCTATATCCGTTGATTAATTTAATACATTTATTAAGCCACAATTAATTACTAGCATAGTTAACCCAAACAGAGTTATTATTTATTTTGTACTAACAACAAAATATTTAAAATCTGTCGAGAATATGAGTAGGAAGCATGTACTTCTTACATAATTAGTAATAATAATAATAAATTATTATTATTCCTTATATTAATATATTATTATATAATTCATATTATAATATAAATGTATATATTATTCTATATATATTCTATGTAACCTGTTAAAAATATATTCTTTATACAATATTCTGTATTCTTCATAACACAGCAAAATATGAAAATTATATATTTATATATTATTATTATATATTATTATAGTATTATTATATTATATATGTTACGATCATTAATATTCTATTTTGCAATAAATATTTAAAGGGTACATGCAACCTTTCTTAAATTATCATTAAAATCTATTTAAACTTTAAAGCATTTAAACATGTTTTATTTTCAAAAATGTATTTTATTTTTTGGCCAGCTTGGTGTTTATTCCATTGAAAGCCCTTTTCATTTCCATATGCCAATGGACATTGGTGGTTTCTCAACCCAATTCCGAACGAGAAGTTCCACCCACTTCCACCCCAGGCCCAGAAACCATTTCCCATTTGGCATTTTCCATCATAAGGAAAAACTTTTGGAGCGAAAAAAAGTTTTGAATTGCATTCTGGATCCTGAATTGTGAATTCTGAGTTCTGTCAGATAAGCAGGCGAAATGGCGAAATCCCAATTGACATAATTTTCAATATTTCAATGTCGATGTGGAAACTGCACTGTGAATTTAATTGAACTTTAAGTGTCAGTTTTTGAGGGGGACTCCAGCGACTCCTAAGGACTCCGAGGACTTGAGGGATCCGTGGATTCCTCGCTGCTGTGATAGGAGCAAAAGTCAGCCTGTCAAACCTGCCACAAAGTGGCTTAATTATCCAATAGACGTTAGACATTAGACCTTAGACGCTAGAATTTTGGCTGGGTCCTCTTCGTATTTAACTTGTCAGCGGATGCCAGTCATATTAAATGGCTCCTGCACCCCCAGCCCCCCATCGGAGGTCCTTTTCTTTTCAAGTTCTGCGGCATCTTCAACTTTTCCGCTAAATAACTCAATTACTTGCTCCGAAACGCCAGGCCTGGCATAATTATGCAATTATGCAATTATGCAATTTTTACCACACCACACAGATCCTTCTTTTTTCCCCAAAATGAATTGCAGCTGCTATCCAGAAATTTGCAGAAATTCGTGGAAATTCGCTGAATTTCTTGCAGCAACAAATCAAAGTGCGATTCTTTGAATGCGACGACGAAAACTTTTTGGCAATTATCCGCAGAGCAAAAAATAAAGAAAAATTCAAAGTGAAGAGGGGAAATTTTATTAATCATTTGAAAGTTAGTTAGCAGCTGAAAGATATTATTGCCCAAATAAGCCCCTAAATGAATAATCTAGTTTTCCATTCAATTTCCCTTCAACATTTTGCCAACTCACCTTTCATTCTATTTTGGGGATTATTAACGCCTCTGAATAGATAGGCACACGCGCACACACATATGTCCTTGCTAGCACATATGGTTAACTAATCCGACGCCCATCCTTAACCCGCTCCCACCCAAACACCCCCTCCTACACACCTCTTGAATTCTCCTCGAAAAACTTCTGGGACAACGAAGAAACCAAAACCAAAACTTTTGTTTCCAAAACTCGTGTTCCAGGTCCCCCCTCGAAAAACAAAAGGCAAATTTCAAGAGGGGACTCTCCTCAGGTTTTGAATTTGAAAAAGTCCTTGCTCTAGTCCTGTCCCTGTCTGGCTGACACCTGCTGGAGCTGTAATAAGTATTCAGATTCAACAAAAACAAGTTCTAATACCCTGGATTTTGCACCTGGATTTTTTTGGTGCATTTTTCAATTTTTGAATTTTTCTAACAATATAAGTAGGAATTGTTGTTAAAAACTGTTGAGAACTGTAGAGGAACCAAATAAAAAAAGTTTCAAAAACTACTACTAATCCTTATTCGAATCATGATAATTATTATAATATTTTTGGGAAACTCTTATTAGGGTTTAGAAATAAGTTCAACAAATTTGTAATTTATTCTGAATTTTAATCTGCCATTTCTAGCTATACAATATTTTTAATTCTACTTATTATTAGTCTAGTCCAAAACTTGAAATTATATTCATAATAATAATTTTTATAAATATTTCGAAAAAAGCCAAATATATATAAGGTCTATAGTCTTATATGTTCTCTTTAAACAGACTTTCCTAACTTAGTTAGTTAGTTACTTAGTTAAACAATGGCATTAATAATCGCCCTTAATACAAATATTCTCATATTTAAATGGAAAAATAATCCATTAAATCTAATCTATTAATTGTTCTATTCATAAACAATATTACTAATAATACAATTATTATATTAATCAAATATAAATAATATTTAAAAATAAACTATCAAATTGGGTATTCCCTAGTCGAAAAAATATAGTCGAAAACAAACGGCGCTTGTTCTTTCGTTTTGAGGTGTTAAAGTGGGCGAATTTTGGAGGCCAAGCTGGCAAGGACTTGAGTGGGTGTGGAGGAGGGTCGGGAAAGCAGGAAGCAGCTGCATGTGTCGCGTACGTGTGCGACAAAAACAACAATGCCGAACAAGTGACAACTGTGCGAGCGAGTGTGCGTTTGTGTGGGTCTAGTGCGGGGGTGTTTGTGCATTTCTGTGTAAATCGCACATTTCAATTTGCATGTGTTAGCGACAAACTTTTGATAAGTGTTACTCACATTACACGCCGAAGTAGAGGGATGGGGGAGGGGCAAAAGAACGAGGGAGGAGGGTAGCGAGAGACAAGGACACGGATCCTGAGACACACGCACAAGACATTGAAACTTATTGTCAAACAAGAACAGGAACCATCATTTCCCCCTCAACAGCCCCCCACTCCTCCCAGAAACACATATGCAAATTTAGGTGCACACACACACCCTCACACTCACTCACACTAAATATTTTTCAGACCCTACGTGCTCACTTGGCCAATTTCGAACACCTCGCAACCGAAATCGATGGCTAATAAAATGGCACACGGCGCGTTTATTATTGAAAACAAAATTCTCAACTGTCTGGGAAATTGATTTTACAAAAGCCAGTAAATAGGCAAGTAAACTAAAAGTTTTGCAGAGTTATATAAAAGGGCTAGAAGGAGCTGGGATTATTTATTTTCATAAAATAAATGACTTATTTTACATACATACTATACATACTATAAAGAATATTATTACTAAAATATTGTTCATTTTTTACATTCTCAATAAATTCTTGTCTCTTCTAGAAACATAAAAATAGAAAACTGGTAAAATATAACCTAGAATAAAATATCTTCTGGAATGAAAGATCTATTCAATCAATCAATTATGTCATCAATTTTGAAAACGTTTTTAAGTAGCTTATATTACTTAGGTACAACAGGGCGTATGACATATTTTCTAAATACAAATTACTCGGAAAATTTATAAACCTAAACGAAATCTTCTCCAGACAATTTTCTTTTATCTCTAATTAACTTCCCATTGAATTTGCATTTTTTTGGGAGTTTCTCGGCTGATAACTACAATAAGAAACTTAAATACAATTCAATAAATTAAGTATACGCCATATTGTCGAATGAAGCAAATTAATTATTAATTTATTTCTGGTCAAAAACTAGTTTAATATTTGTTTATTCCTTATAAAATTGTTGGTTTTTCTTAACTTAGTTTATTTCAATAAAAGACCTGAAAAAAATCAATATGTTTCGGGCTAAATGGGTAACTTGAAAAGTCACCTTTTTAGGTCACCTACTTACTCTTTTCCCCTTTTTTATTCTTTCCAAAACCCAAAAAAGGATTTGGTTTTTGTGTCTTCCTGTTTCGTTGGGCGTTGATGAGTCCTATAACTCGGAGTTATCTGACACCCATATTCCCAGCTTCCCCTTTTCCCACGTTAACTGTCGCCTTTAGCGCCGCCTGTTGACTAACAGCTGAAAAGAGGCAGATACCAAAGGACGCAGCCCTTTCCCCCATCGCATCCCTTGTGTGCGAGTGTCCTTACAGAATTATGAACATATCCTGTGAATTGAGGAACGTCATCAGGGCAGACAAAAGGCAAAACAAATTGAGAGCAACGCTCTTTCTTATTTATTGTGTGGAGAGGTGTATATTTTAACTTACATTTTCTTTTCATTTTTTGAAAGTAAAAAATTAAATCAAATATAATATTTATTTATGTTTTGTCATAAAGAGTCAAAGTAGTTTGACAAAAGTTTTCAATAAAATATTAATTCTTAAAAAATCTTTTTATATAGACTTACTATCAGCACTTAAAAGTTTTATACATTTTAAATAAGTTCTGAAATATTTTAAATAAATATTGCCAGGATTCATTATTTGTAAAATTTCTATAATCCTTTTCCATTTTTTTTCAAAAAATGTTTTTCCATGATTTTTTTTAACTTATTGTTGTTTTTTTTTTATATTTAATGTTCCTTCAGATATTTTTACAAATGTAAATCATTAAATTATAAAAACCTTTAAGTTGATGAAAATTTTCTACATATTTACTACAAAATATTATATACAATAAATATTTATTTTTACTATAATATTGCGAAAAATATATTTGTTCCTATCTTCCTTCATCAATTTCTCTGTCAAAAATTTACTTTTTTCTAACTGGCATCACTAAATATTTTTTTTTAGCTGCTACATAAAAATCTGTTGCACCCTACACCCTACTTTCCTTTACGTCGATGTGTGTGTAGAAGCCGTGTATATGTGTATATAGATATATATATATAGGAGCCGTGTTATCTCTCGGCTGTGCGTCATTTCACAAGAAGAAGAAAGAGCAGAAGACCGCAACAAAACAAAATCTGACAATAAGTGTGAAAATTGCGGCCCCCTCGCCATTTCCCATTTGCCACCCTTTCGTGTCATGCAAACTAAAAGAAAAATGTTTAAATATTTCCTGTTTTTTATTGTGGTTACAGTCGCTACACTCTCTTTCCCCCGCACCTCTCCTTCCAGCAGAATCAGAAGCTGCACAAAAAGCAACAACAACGAAGAAAGCGGCCCAGAAAAAAGAAAGCTCAGGATGCAAGAAATGTATTAATAAATATTTGTATCGACATAGTTGATACCTTTTATTTAATTTAAAGTGTTTTGTAAAGTTTTATTAGTCCCTTTTTTTATAAGGAACTTGTGTGGAAAAATATTAAATGCATTAATTTCTTCTATATTTTTTTCTATTTTTAAAAAAAGAGAAAAATATCTTTTTTTGTGTAATTTTAAGTACTAAGTTAACTTTATTTATTTATAGTTTCTAGGGTATTAAAGAAGTCTCTGCAATTTCGACCTCAAACTGAACTATCAGGAGTAGGAAGAAGAAGCTAAAACAGAACAAACGGGAGTAAAGCATAAAAAATGGCAACACTTTCCGTGTGCTTTGCTTTGTTGTGTACACTGGGAGAAACAAAGCATCATTAAATAAATAAATTATTAACTGAAATCAATTGATTTTGCAGATTTCTTTTTTTCAATATATATGTACATACATATATATGAAAATATTTTGATTCTTGGACCTATCGATGAGAATTACTAAGTGAAGCCATCTATCATTCTCTGGGGTAAGGTGCAGGGTTCATGAAGTAGGTACCGGATATCATACCTTAGCCTTTTTCAATTTTTTTGGAATGCGTCAAAAATTGATCATAGGGATTAGATAACTGTCTAGTTTAGATAGACAGAATTTTAGAATTTTCAACTATTTCTAAAACCATTTTGAATCCATATTTCCGACATCTCTCTCTTAGTATCCTCTCCTTTTTTTTTCAGTGCATCGCTGTCGTTTGCTGTTTACTTTTATTGTTGTTGCTGTCCGCGACGACGGCGCTCGAAAAATATGAAAACTTTCGACAGGAAACAGGAAACTGATAAGGGCATTTTTGCGCCGTTACCCGTTGTGTCTCTATCTCTATCTCCCTTACCCACACCCGCTCCCTCTCTCTTTCCCCCTTCAGTATAGCTGTCCCGTTCGGTGTCACCATTTCCCATGGCGCCCGTGTCATTTGCTGTTGGTGCTTCGAGCGTTTCTCTTTTTGCTCCTCGGCTCCGCTCCTCTTTCTACGTGAAATTGGGATGCTCTGCTTTTTCTGCCCGAAGAACGTATTGTATGAGATTTATGTACAGTGAAGACTGCACATGACAAAAGATCAGTAGAGAAAAGTTGTTTAATAAAATTATAATGCCTAATTTGCAAACGAATAATTTTATAATAATTTTTACTTTTAATTTTGAATGGTTTTTTCAACGAGTACTCACTGTACTGCCCGGATAACATACATGCTGTGGTATTCCCTGTTTTATGGCCCGCTTTTATGGAAACCAACAAACCCGGGTGCTAAAATATGATCAGTTGCCAGGATCCTTCACTGTACGGTGTTAGTTGGCATCGTTAAGCTATTGCCACGCCCCCTGGTGACACGGCCTGACAATGTGTGCCCCTGCCACCCCACCGTCCACCCTCTCTAGCCAACAACCCACACCCTTCATCCAATTTCCACCTTCTCTGCATCTTCTTGTGGCCATGTCCTTTCTTTCATTCCTTTTTTCCGTTTGGGGACAGCTGTTGCAGCAATGTTGCAAGTTGCAAGTGCCATGGTTTTATGTCCATTCCAGTTCAGCTTTAAAATGTTTTTGGGGAGTTCCTGGTAGGTAGGAAGGTTTAACGACAAATATCTGTGTTTTTAATAAATAAATAAATACTTTAGTTAAAGGGATTTTTATGGGTTTCAGTGGGGAATAAATTCGAAATAAAATGTAAAGTTTTGGGCCATTGGTTAGCTTTTCTTTCGAAAGCTACAAAGCCCAGAAACTTAAAAAAAATCCAGAAAAAACCAATTATGATCAATACAATTGTAAAGTGGATTTATTTTTTGTAAATCAGATCATGAACTAGGATTCTAAATGAATAATTATTTTTTAATTATAAACTCTTCCCATTCCTTTATTTTAAACTTTACTGAAAAATAAGGAAATTTTTAAGAATTTCTGAACTTTAAGAATTATAAAATAAATTTATTATTATTTTATTAAGATGAATAGATTTATTTTTATTTTAAGTTTTAAGTAAGCTATACTTTTATTATTTAATGGAGAACTAATTCGAAAATTAATCAGTAACACAATCAAAAAACTGTCCAATCATACAACTAATTGAAAAATTGAATGAAAAATGGTTTTTTCAAATTGAATTGAAAACCAAGCAATTTCGTCCTTGCCCAAAATCCTTGATATTTGGCGCTCATCACATTGAAGGAAGAGAAAAAAACAGGCTCATCAGAGCCTAGTTAGCGGCTTAGTGGGATATCCAGAAGCTTAACCCATGATGGCCAGGGGGATTACCGGAGCCGAATAATTTAAAGCTTAGCGCGGCGAAGCTGATTTAATTAAATGAGTCATCAGGCATCATCATTTGGGTTAAGCCAGCCGAAAAGTCATTCTAGGGGGTTAGGGGGTTAAAAAGGAGCAAGGAGCTTCGGGAGGGCGTGAAGGGAAGGTAGGAGAGTGCGGTGGAAAGGGGGAGATGGCCCCAAAAAATCTGCTTATTTACCAAACACACTCTTCAACATTTGCGGGCCAACGGCCAATAAAGCTCCTGCGAGTCCTGCTGCCCCTCACCCCCGCCTCCCCGCCTGCTTCTGTAAAGCCCCTTGTTGGCCATGGAGCTGCCAGCACCTGTCCTTGCCCCAAACGAGTGCAACATAAAAACACGACCATGAATTAACGTTAAAACATGGCCAAAAAGGCAGGGCCCACCGCTGTTCCCACCGTATCTGTGTATCTGTGGGTACGTGTATCTGTTAGTGGGAGTATCTGTGTTAGTGTGAGTCCTAGGTGTGTGTGTGTGTGGGGCATCCACACGCGCTGGCCGCAAACAAACACATAAAAATGGCCTGCTCCTGGTCGAAGGACTTCTACCCAGAGTCTCGCCAACCGGCGTGAAAATCATTTAATTTACAACACGAACAAACACGGAGTTGCAAGGAAAAGCGGGGAAAAAGCAGAGGAAAAGCGGTGAAGAGCCAAGAGGGGCTGGAGGAAAATTCTCGGAAAATTCCAAGCGAAAAGCAGACAACGAGAGTCGAGAGTTTGGGCCTAACAATATGAAGTGAGTTTTCATTTAATGGACTGCCAGCGGGGAGAATGGCTCGTCTATAGGGGAGCGAGGGGGCGGAAAATTGTGGAAAATGGTACAAAAAGCAGGTGCAGACACACAGATAGTCCAGGGAGGGTGGTGCGAAATGGGGGCGGTGGGGGGCGGAGAAACTAGTGGACAGACGGAGCCAGCAAAGCTAAGCCACGTTATGCGGTTAACTAACCGTGCCACAAAATACACATTCACACACAGCTTTTAACCCCTTAATGCCGCCCCACTCCGCGACTGGAAAGCGAAAGTTGTTGGGCTGCCTGCTGTTTCCCTATCAGCTGATGCCAGCGATTTATGCCGTTAGCCAGGCCAAAACACTCACAAATAGATACAAGCCATGGCTGGCAAATAACCATTTAACCCATTTTCCCGCACGGCCAAGCTCCAAAATTATGGATTTAGTTCGAATGGGTATTAAAGGTATAGTTTAGAAAAAGTAATACATTAATTGGGAATGTGAAATCAAACTTCAAATGAATTGAATCAAAAAAATAAAACTATTATAAAACTAACAAAACTATTGCACCGTAAATAAAAATACACATATATGAAAAAATACCATTAACTTGAATATTAATTTAATTCGATTTTTATAACCTTTTTTATTTCAAATATAAAGGGCTTTGACTTTATAAAAATATCTACAAAGCTATAAGAACATCAACCCAAATGGCTTCAATAAAAGTACGATTGTAGGACCCAATGTTCTAAAAAAGTAAAATGTTTAATATGTGGCTTGTTCTTAATTCCATGAAAATGGAATGAAAGTAATGTCAAAGTTCTGATAACATTTGATAAGAAACAAGAATTTATTTATATTTTTTGGCCCATTTTTATACCCTTGCAGAGGGTATTATAATTTTGGTCAAAAGTGTGCAACGCAGTGAAGGAGACATATAAAGTATATATATTCCTGATCAGGATCACCTCCTGAGTCGATATAAGCATGTCCGTCTGTCCGTTGGTCCGTCTGTCTGTCTGTTTCTACGCAAACTAGTCTCTCAGTTTTAAAGCTATCGAATTCAAACTTCAAACATTCAAAAACATCCTGCTTTCCTTTGCAGCCAGTATATAAGTCGGAACGGCCGGGATCGGCCGTCTATATCCTATAGCTGCCATATAACTAATTGATCGGAAATGCCATAACTTTGTTGTTTTTTAAGTTAGAAGGATGGGACTTTCTGTGGATTCCATTTTGGGCAAACTTATTAGATCTGCAAATTTCATAAGGATCGTCCGAAGGGGGGAACGGGCAAAACTCAAAAAGACAAAGAAGAAACAACCAAAATTGTAAATTTCAGGATCATTGGCTAAATTGCTTTTTGAAAAATGTAAAATTTGCTTTTGTTTATTTATAGAAAGTGGTGTTTTGTTGACATCTATATATTATTAAGATATTAATTGATTAAATATTTATTGTTAGAATATTTATTTCTCGATTCTCTTGAGCAGTTATGAAGCATAATTTTGAGACAAAAGAAATCATAAAGTGAGCGACTGTGAGTATTTGACTATTTTAAAACAAAAATAAAATATTATTGGAAGAAATAGAAGAACCAAAACAATGAAAGTGTCCTGGGGAAATGGCAAACAGCAATCACTCGCTTAGGCAAACAGGAGAAGCCCCCACTAAAGCGGATCATGGACAAGCGGCCTTTTGCTGAAATAACTCCACTATATCCCCTAAAGCCTTCTCCGTATTTGGCCAAAATCTCACCCTCAATAGATACTTTTATTTTTTCGAGTATGTGCGTTTATAAGCATTTATGTCAATATTTGTGTCAGGCATATCGCAAGCACTTTTTCCCCGAT
The DNA here is from genome assembly GCA_035047585.1 of Drosophila monieri. Taxonomy (NCBI): domain Eukaryota; kingdom Metazoa; phylum Arthropoda; class Insecta; order Diptera; family Drosophilidae; genus Drosophila; species Drosophila monieri. The sequence continues at coordinate 1,630,209 of JAWNPJ010000061.1, read as the reverse complement.
TTCCCCTCCAACAGGAGTCTCTGAGCAGTCTGTGCAAATATTTTACCGCTCCCTGCCTTTTTTATTCCCATTTTCACGACACGTTGAAAGGATTTACCCCAAAATTTACCAAGGAGCCTGAAAAAAAAACAACAACAGGGGGTCAGTAGTGGGCAGGATTGCCTGGGACTGGGACAGGACGAAAAAAACAGGCCAATTCAGCGTTGAATAAATATTTGCAGGACGATGGAGCAAAAAAATACAAAGGTGCCGGGCGATATGTGTGAACAAAGGCGGTGACGTCCTGTCACTCTTCGGTCAAAAATGATTCACTCGAAGTGCACTGAAACAAATCATGTTAAAAGGTGAAGAAAAATACTCACACAATTTTAAGCAACATAATAAAAATATATAAGCTTAGTTTTAAAAATTATAAATTTTTAAACTACTTCAATTTTTATGAAAACTATTTATATATTTTCTTATTTTTTATTCCCAAATTTATTTTATTCAATTAATTTTAAAGTGATTGATTCTAATTATATCAACAGCCTATACAAAATGATTATTTCTACTTTAAAAAATTCGTCACCATAAAATTTTGCATTGGATTGAAATTCTGATTTCACGTCCAACCCGTTGGTTCCTTTTTTACTTTCAGTGCACGGCTTCCAGCATCTTTGGTTTGGCTTGGCTCGCATTGACCCCCTTTGACCCCATGCCCGCCCACAAAACCACCTACGCCACTGCTCCTGGCTCAGTCGCTGCGTGTAATATCAGGGATTCAATAAACACTTCAAACATAAACTTGACGATTTATTACAACTGAATGGGCAAGCGTCTGCCGGCAAGTGAATATGCAGGCGAAATGCACTGAAAAATATGTTATCTGACACAAAATTGCCAAAAAACCACAGATATATTTTTAATTTAATAAACTGTTTTTTAAAAACAAATGAATTGTTTGTATTTCAATATTTAAGCAAAGTCAGGGTAGACCAAGCCATGTCGCTGAAATTCTCTAATCGTTTTCAAAGCAAAAACTGAAATGCGGCTTTATAACTTTAATATAAATTATGAAAATAAATTGATAGATTAAATTAGCATTATGCTACGTATTTTGTAACAAATTTCAACAATTAAATTAAGTGTTTTAGCATAAAAGTTTTATTATCATGACACTTGTATTAATATATTAATTGAATAAAAAGAATTACATCCATTTAAATACCTTTATTTGAATGTTCAATGTTCTCCCCTTTTCTCTGTGTGTACAAGTGCGAAGGATTTGTCGCCCCTTTCGTAATCCTGCGAGGGAGAGTGTGTGTGTCAATATGCCATGTGACAGTTTGCTAGTGTCTGTCTTCGAGTGGCAACGCGATGTTCATATACGCAATGAATTATTAATTCGTTGGCCCGGGTCCGGGTCCGGGTCCGGGTACTGGTTTGCAGTCCGGGTTTTGCAGTCCGGGCTTTTGATCCGTGTCCGTGTTTGTATGCGACTCGGAACCGTAGTCGGAATCGCAGTCGGAATCGTAGCCGGCATCGGAGTCCCTGCACGTCGCTTCGTCGGCATTTAACTGCTGACAAATGATAAATTTATTATTTACCAGGCGGCTGGCGGGCAGGGGGAGTGAACATTTGCTAGATTAAAATATGTTTTAATATTTGCTTTCGTTACACTCCAATGGAGCCATGAGAACACGCACAAAACTCGCACAGACACAAAAATATTTATATACATATTTATATTGAAACACCCACACGTGACGAAGCAACCTTGGCTGGCCTTAAGCACTGACTGCCCCACCCACTCGTCCTTGGACCCCGGATCCTTGACGCCTGGCAGGACGATAATCACGCGCATTTGATTAATTACCCGTGTCGCCTCGCTCGGCATCTTGAGATTTGGTTTTGTTGTGGAGACTAAAAGACACTGGAAACTTAAAAGGTTATTCTAAAATAAAATAAATAGGATTCATATAATTATGAACATTTTATAAAATAAAAAATAAATAAATGTTTAAAAAATAGATTTAACTTGAGAATGAGTTGGAAAATAAAACAATATTCAAGTTTGTTTGAAAAGCTATTACAAAATGATGCTAAAATAAAACTTTTTAAAATAAAAATATATGTAACTCAACTCAAATATAATTTATTGAATAAAAAAACATACTTAAAGTGAATTTTAAAACTTTTGCTTGCTTTTTTACCTTTGAAATCCCGTAATTATAGTCAGAAATCGATTGATTTTGTTTGAATTCCTAGTCGTTTATAGATATAACTACACATTTCCCTAATATTTTTGATACTAAATAATCATTAAAATGTAAATGTATTTTTTTACAGTTTTTAGTTTAGTGTCATACAGTCTTCACCCCATCCGGCAAACACACTTCAGTCTCAAGTTCAACACAACGGTGTAAGTTTTCTTATCGCCGGGAAAAAGTTTTAGAGTTCCTGGCCAACTAGTTTCTTGACGGCAGGCACTCGCAGGTAAGAACTTTCTCCGCCCTGAATATTCTCCCATGAATCCCAATGAGTTCGAGTTCCTCCCGGACCCGGAGAACCTCAAGCCATTTCGGTCGTACGTGTCCACCGGCGAATCCGTCCGCTTAACTGGCTCCGTAATGGGTTAAGAGCCCGACCATCCGCTGAAAAAACTGCCCATTTATGTGGTTCATAATTTGGCATATGCCTAATATTTTCCTATTAAATGTAGCATTTAAATTTTCACATAAGAGTGTTGAAAAGCTATTTAGAGTGTGAAGTATGGAAACATTTGTAAAAAATTATACAAGATTTTTTTATAACTTTTATAACTCCAGGATTTGAATATATAGTTTATTTAAAATCTGTATTCTCCGCTAAATATCAGTGAATTATAAAAGATTATTATTTATACAGCATTTCCCCATCGCACCCATTTAAATTTTGAAACATCCAACAAATGCCCCTTGATCTTAAATTCTTAAAGCTCTCTGGGTAAAAACCTTGAACTGGCCATTCAATTTGCGAAACGCACAAACCAGATGCCCAAAATTAGCAAACGCAATCAGAAAATGGCAAACAAACAAAAAAATTCTCACAAATGTTTATACAACAAACAAAATATAACAAATAAAAAATGTTATCATAAAACGATTTTCTCACTTAAAGAAACAGCAGCACACTGAACGAAACATGAGGGTGGGCGGGGTGCAAAAAAAACTTAAATTATTGCAAATCAATTTGGCAAAGGGGATGGGCGGGATGATGTCGAGGCAGCAGATGGTCCCCCTCGGAAGAAAGGGGACCAAGGCCTAGACAAAGGCTGCGACCCCGTTATTACTTTCCTCCCGAATCCCCCCTTTTCGACCCCGTGTTGTTTTTGCTGGCACAGCCATAAAGCACATTTTATTGAGTTGTCGAACTTAAGTACCAACAGCAACAAGAAGTAGCCAAAAAAATTTGGCAAAAACAAAAAATGTGCACAACTAAAAGAAGCAGCAGAAGTCTGGTGTTTTGGGTACGCATGTGGTTCGATCCCCTTTTTCGGGCCCCATCTCTTAGAGATACTCTTTTTTTGAAGATTTCTAAATATAACTAACTATAATAACTAAATAAATATTTAAATATAAATCATTTTTGTTAATTGTCTATGAAGATCTCTTAAATTTATTTTAAATGATTCAAGAAAATGTTTGAAAGTTTTTGTAAATGGAAATTTTACTAAAAATAAACTACGTTTAATGGAAATTAAAAAAATTAATTTTAGTTTAAAGAGTATTGAAAAATTCTTAATAATAAATCCAGACAGCATTGTTATTTTCCTTTTCCACTTTTGCAATGTAGGGCAATGTGGCGCAAAGACGGGCTCAATAATATGCCAGAGACCCCAGTAATGGTCTTCCCTTACCCCCTTTCCCCTTTTCCCTAATTTTTTTTTGCCTGCCCCGCCCCCCAAATTGCAGCACACCCAGACACCCACGAAGAAAAATGCGATTGGCAACATTTTGGCCAAAAACACAAACACTCACAGGCACATGTGTAGCCACCGTCTTGCCTGTCGATAAGTGCTTCTATTTCCACTGGAAAGAAATGAATTTCATTATTTTCAGATGAGCGTACAACGAATTTCTTTGGGAAATATATAGGCTTTCTTCCAGTGTACTGCTCGCCACCCCTCGAGAAGCGTAATCGTTTACAGCTGCTCGAATGCGCAAATAATTTGAAAGGAATGTGCTCCCAAAATGTTTATACGCCAAAAGCAACGACAAGTAATCACTGTGCACAGTGGAACAACAACTGGAAAAAACTATTCTAGCTCTAAGTTAATTTTTTCACATATTTTCAATTTCTTTGTTTATTTTTCTGTGTACAAATTTAGCTCCGTATCCTTTCTAAAACAAAAACAAAATTAGAAAACACACAGTTTTTGGATGTAATTGTTTTAGAAAACGTAAAAAATATGTATATTTAGGGATTTTTTGTATTCAAAATGATAATGATAATGCTAATGAAAAGAAAAATACTTAGTCCTGTATGTGGCCTAAAAATGTACACATTTTTTCTCTCCGTGCACAACAGCTTGGTCCTTTTCCCCAAAAATCGTGGTAGCTTTTCCCCCGCTTTTTGAAGCTATTATTTGATCATATTTAAAAAGGAATTTTCGGTGTTTTCATATTTTGTACTCTCGATGGGTGTTGTTTTTTCTTGTTCGCTCCCGTTTGTTACCACTTGAGCCATCAATAATTCACTTTCGCTTAAGAGCCAATTAGGGAGCTGTACTGCAGGGCAATCGGGGTCACCACATGTGACCCCGACGCGGGTGTCTCCGAGACAGAGTTCGACCCCCTCTAAGCTGTCGCTCGTAAATTTGACAGTTTATTAATTACGACTGCAATTACCAAAGGCAAAGGGTTCTGCTATCAGTTTTATTTTTACTGCCTCACCATCACACACCTAACCACCCCCGGCAGTTAAGTTAAGACAGTGTTCTTTGAAAAACTTTCCTCCCAAAAAAATAAACAGCAAAAAGTAAGGAACTTAACTACTAAACGCGATACGCTTGTTGGTTGAGATTTTAGAGCTGGACTTTGTCAGCACAACTCTATTAAAATGGCAAACAAAGGGACTCCACTAAAGAAAAGTTTGGCTTTGGTGGTAAAAAAGTAAAGAGGTTAAAAAAGTTTAGAAAAAGTTTAACATATCGGAATATCTAAGAAATAATCTATATAAATGTTGACAATTGGAAGGAATTAAGAGATTCCTTAAAGCAGTTGTATATTTTTTATGAAATTAAAATACGATTAAATACAATTTAGAAAGCTTTGACTTGGACACAAAGGAATTTAATGCCCCGCAAACACCCCAAAAAAAGGGGTTTAGTATCAAAACTTAAATCCCTCAAAAAGCTTTCTGCTTAATAGCCTTTGTTTAATCTCGTCAAAGGAATTGTTTCACTGACCCAGTTCGCGGCTTCAATTATTTTGGTCTATAAGCCACCCCTTGTCGGCGATTAGGAAACCCCCCAAAGAAATACATAATGAGCTGCGAAATGCGTCAAATATCAAACAATAAACACCAGACATCGGACTGTTGGATATACTCGTATATGGAGGGCATCTGATATCGCATCCTTATCCAGGCGGCACTCAAATTCAATTGCGGAAACGTTTTTGGTATGCAACCAGCGTTCTACAACTATTTTTCTTAACGCATTTTATTGGCGCTTGGGGGCTGTCCGGGTCTTGGGGGAGTGGCAGTCAAGGGGGTTACGAGCGAGCTGGCGAGTAGGGGGTGGGAGGGATGTGAGTTGATTCTGGCCAGGAAGAGTGTGGACACGTACTCGATTTAAAATGACACACCCGAACGACCTAATGGCGGTTGAAACTGGTTGCCCCAAAATACAGGGTAGATTATTAATAATCTCAAGGCATGGAATAGTGGATACGTTTTATATATTATATTTAAGAAATATTATATTGAGGAAAGCACTTTTACAACAACTTTAATTTTTTGTTTAATATACTATTTATAATTTCATAAGCTATAATTTCATTATGCTATAAATAATTATTATTTTCGATAATAGAATTATTATAACTTTTAAAAGTACAAAAACACTTTTGAATAGTATAAGTATACGAGATAAATCGATCTTGGATTTTTAAAGATAATATGGGTGATTCGATTATATTTTATAATTTATTTATGATTTTATGAATTATATCTCACAGTGATACGCGAAAACCATACAAAATCAAGAAATTTCAAATACATGTTGGTATTTTCGTCATTTTTTAATTAATAACAAATTTTATAATTAATGTAGATGTTTCTGTTAAAATTAAAATAGTAAATTTATGTGAAAGGTTTGATGAACTTGGCTCGGACATCCCCAAAGAAGCTACCCTGTAAATATGGTAATAAGTCGTTTTTGTGTTTCTTTTTTTTGCCACGAGCACCACCCCCTTTTTGACCATTGTCATATTGAAACCGCAGTGACAAAAGCACCCGAGATGGGCGACGAATAATTTGGGGCCGTGGTGGGAGGGGACAAGGTCGTGCATGGCATTTTCTATTAAGAGCTATGAGAGATAGCGTGGCCAAAGCCAAAGGCAGGGATTCCCACAGAGTTTATATTTTCCCCTATTTTGTTTTGTTATTGTTATTGGACGGCCAATTTGACACCGCAAGGGGCAGAAAAAAACCAAAAAAAAAAAAACGGAAAAATAAATAAAACAAGGCAGACGATGTGACAGTCAATAAGGAAAACGCTCTTGGAATTCAAAAAATATTTCCACAACGAAACAACAACAATTGTCCGAATGGAAATTGTTAAAAATGGTGTCCCACTGCCATAAATATTTGCATCAGCCACAAAATGTCCATTGTCAGTGGGTGCCAGTGTGCGTGTGCATAGTTCTGGTCGACACTGTGCCTGCCTTTATGCCCAGTCCTGACAACGTGTTTGTCATAACTGAAAAGCCCGAACCGATCCAAATTAGGTTAAATGCGAACAAAAACTAAGAGAGGAAAGCCAATTTCGGGCCAGGGCGAAGCTTACATACCCTTGAAGTTAAATTGCGGTTTCTATTTATTGTAAGGCACGGCATTAATTTCAAGTACCGGATATAGGTTTCCGATCCTTATTAAATAAAAGTATTTGACATATAATTTCAAACGACAAAATAAAAGGAGGCATTTTTCTTTATTTTCAGTTCCATAGTACTTTTTTATAGATGTGCGATAACACTCCCAATTCCATAGAACTCGCATGAACACTGATTCTGATAAGTTAGTCCCTGGGATACAATGACTATATCAATATTGATACGGTAGAAACATTAGAGGAAACAACGGGCTTTGGAAAGAGAAAAGAATAAGAAAATACATCGAATAGATTATGAATTTAGTTATAATTCTTTTATTATTACGCTTAAAACTGTTATTGCAATAAAATATAAAAAACAAACCATACAATAACCAAATTAAATAGCCTGATAAAATGTATGGTCTTGTTTTGATTTTATCCTTGCATTCCTTGTATCCATAAATCCCTATACCTCTATGTCCAGTCGTCGCCAAGTGTCAGACATTTCTTAATATTTTATGGTTGCTAAGAAGCCGAATCGGAATATCAACTAAGAGCAGTTTGAAGGCAGTGAAACCTAAATAATACTTGTATGTACCAATGTGCAAAATATATTTTTATAAATATAGTTTTAATAGTTAATTTTTGACTTTTTAACAAAAAGGTTTATTCATGGAGACTGCAATAGACTCTTCAAAAGGTAGTTTTCAGTTTTATTTCATAAATATATACGTTTATATTTTCAGAAATATATTTTTGAGACTTTCTAAATAATAGGTAATAGTATTTAGTTTAGTTTACTATTAAATAAGTTTAATAGTATTTAATTTCATAGAGCAGCATGACTATATTGTACAATTATAAATATTTAAATTTTAACTTTTTTTTAGATATAAGATTCCTAAGCAACATATAAATAACCTGTCAATTTCAAAATCCTAGCCCATCTCAAACTGACCTAATTCCAACAGTATATCGCGGCCCCTTCTACTGTTCTATTCAAGCACTATAACTTTGAAAGCGTTTTTCTCGAAAAAAAAAACATTTTTCAAGTTGGCCGGTAAGATTTTTCAAAGAGTTTTTATCCGATCAGTCTCAAATTTTGTATGTATGTATATTCAACAATACTTTCTCTATGGAAGTTCATACGTAGGGTTATTTTGCAAATTATAATTCTTATAAACAATTTTCGAGCCTTTTTTAATCGATTTTTAAACTTTTTTTGCCGATTTTTAAAGTGATGGAATTTTTGCACAAATTGATTTAAAAAAAAATCCTACATGATTATAGTAAATTATATGCTGATATTATACTAAATTGAACATTTTTTATTTCATGACCCAAAGTTTCAATTGTAGGGGAATTCTTACCTGCAATCCTTACATGGAGAGCTCTCAGAAAAAGGTGTCTATGGAAATCTACAGCCAAGCCGCCATTTTGTTTTAAAAAGCTCTGAAAAAATTCTGAAACATTATTTAAGAGTTGTATCATAAAGACCTTTTTACCAAATATCAATATCTTTTATAGTTTTTTGTGAAAATATTCCCAAAATTGACTGTTTTTTAGCTCTAGAATGGTGTAACCCCTTAAGAAAAAAACTTTTAACTAAAAATAGATTTTACAAAACAAGATTTAAAATAATCTCTCAAAATCAAAAATTTCTTACAAAACCCAAATTCTTTTCCATTTTTAAATGGGTCATGTCCAGTTGAGTTCACTGTAAAACTACTTAAGCGAATGCACTAGGTGCCAGGCAGTCCTTTTCGTAAAAGTCTCGAGGTCCCTGCAGACAGGCGAACAAAATAATTTTGCTTAATTCAGTGCATCAAAGGAATTTCTGGCTAGGGGTAGCTTGTGGGACGGAAGTTGCTCAGCACCCGGTGGAGTTGCTGATAAAGGGCGGCCAGGGGTGCTGCAAGTTGCAAGTTGGGGTGGAAAAAAGGCCGAAGGACGAAAAGGAAGCTGAAAGAGTGGATGCCGCTGGCTTCCTGTGACGCAATTAGTGCAACATTGTTGACATTGTTTTTTGTTTATCCTGTGATTTTTATTATTTTTTTTTTCGCTCCCTTCTCGTTTTTCTGCGCTTTGAGATGGTTGCGCTTGTGGCTGCAACGTGGCAATGCCACAGGTCAAAAGGTTTGTTTTTGGAAGTTGACTTTAAGGTACATAGTTTCGTTGACTTTGCAAATAATTAAAATTAATAAGCAAAATTTTAGTAGATATTTAATTTGTAAACCATTGTTTTTGTATCAATAAAGAATACTACATTGTTTTATTTTTTTTCCTGACGTTTTTGGGTATCCTTCCATTTTGTTTTTATCCTGTTTTTTATCCTTTGGTCTAGTGGTCCATTTCTGCATTCCTTCTGTACTCAATTTTGTTCCAGCCAGTACTTGACTTTTAATTTCTGTTCCCTGACTACCCCCGGCCTTGGGATTTTGGCCGAGTCGAGTGCTCTTAGCTGATGAAGCCATTGTATCCACATAGAGACACCCAACCGTTTACCATTTACCACGACCGCCCGCCCACCTACCCGGAAGACTCCACGCCGGATTCCCTGATTCCGGGAATCCACTTCAAGACCAAATCACGCGTAAAATGAGCGAAAAGCTTTAAAATTTGCATTTTTTCTACTGTCGCTGCTCCGGCTGCTTCTGTTGCATAAGAGGCATGGAGGTGGATGGACCGTTATTCATGCATACGGAAAATGTGGCAGCTGGAAAAAGTATTGAGTTTCCTCCTTTTGCGGCAGGCTAGGTTGGGGCAGCTGCAGGGCTAGAAACCAATCAAAAACAACAAAAGAACTTGCCAAGAACTTTCTAACTGGAATTTGTAAATTTTTCCATGCGAAAAGGTTAAGGGGGAAAAAATGCACAAAAATAAAAACAACAACAAATTCGAGGCAAATGTCTATCGAGAAAACAAATCAATCGGCAAATTTTTTGCTCAATCTCGAAACGAAAGTGAGAAAATATTGACCTCAAGCGATGAACATGTTTAGGATGAAAAAAGGTTTTTCAGATACAGCCATTGGCCATAGAATGGGGAATATCGCGACTCTATTAGTCGCACTCTTATCTGGTAAAGAATATGTTTATTTATCGTTGCAGAAACTCCATCATGGATATTTTTTAAGGGGCTATCCTGGTCTTGACTTTAAGAAATTCATTTTTTTCAACATTTTTTATAATATTATATAAAAAAATATATTTTTTTATAGTAAAGAGTGTCAGGAATGTTGTCCGTTTCAAGTCAATCGAAGGAAAACTCTAGGAATGGGGGAAGCTTAAAGCGCGGGTTTTCCAGAGTGATTCAAGACACTTTGAACGCGTTTTTCTCAAAACCACGTTTTTTTAAGTCGGTAGCTCCATTTTTTCGAAAACTATTGCATCGATCGACTTGTCCTTTTGCTCACTTCTTTCAGACATGTATTTGTTATTTTTTATTATTTTCAATTACAACCTATTTTATAATATTCTACAATATAAACTTTTGATTTTTTATTTCAGATGAATATTAACGAAGAAAATACAACTACCGCCAGTGCACTATTTTTGATGTGGTCAACATTCACGCATTCTCAAAGGATCAGTTTTGAATATTTCCTTTTCAAAATTTTACAGATTGTAGTTTAAACATTATATATTAATATTCAATAATCGAACTTTAAGAATATCGCAATATCGTTGAAAAAGAATTCACGGAAATAGGCCTTTTTTGGACCTTCAGATCCAGATAACCAATTAATAAAGCATATAGTCTGATCCAAAAGATATCACATTTTATGGCCCTATCTCCTCAAAAAGTTTAGCCTCTCCTTGAAACCACTGCTCCAAATCATAAAAATACGTGCGATGGGAAAGGTTTCCCACCTCATTCGTTTGATGCATTTCCAACATATGTAATTTTGGGTTTTTCAGTTCCAATTCTTAAGGGCGTCATTCCTTCTAACCTAAAAAAACACTAACGTTATGCCATTTCCAATCAATCAGTTATATGACAGCTATAGGATATAGTTGACCGATCGGCCGTTCCGACTTATATACTGCCTGCAAAGGAAAGAAGGATGTGTGCAAAGTTTGAAGTCGATAGCTCCAACACTGAGAGACTAGTTTGCGTAGAAACAGACAGACGGACATGCTTATATCGACTCAGGAGGTGATCCTGATCAAGAATATATATACTTTATAGGGTCGGAGATGTCTCCTTCACTGCGTTGCACACTTTTGACCAAAATTATAATACCCTCAATAAAAAAACAATAAAAAAAAGTTATGACAAAATATAATTTTATAAAATATATCTAAAAATATTTTAGCGAAACTATTGCATTTTTAGTTATTTAGCTGGTTTGTGCACAAAAATCTTACAAATTTTGGCATACAAAGTATTACTGTTGGTAAAATCCGTCATACGATACTTTCGCGGCAATGCGTTGTTATGTAAACTGAAATAATAAGAGCTTTGGTAAAAAAAATACTGCGAACAATCTCAAATCTTCAAAGTCTAGGGGTTTTCCTCTCTCCCTCATCAGTTGGGTTCCTCGACACTGGGGCGGCGGCGGCGGCAATGGAGGAAACTTCTCAAACATCGAGGGGGGGTGGACCCATAAACATGTCAGGAAAGAGAAGTTTGGTGGGGTGGTTTTTGTCGATCTTATAGTTTTTTTTTTTTCTTTTTTCTCTTAACTTTGCTCATCAAATTTCCACAATTCGATTCTTTCCATAGTTTTACAACACCACAGTATGAGGAGAGTTAGCGAAAGAGAGTTTTGCACATCTCTTGACTACTGTGAGGCGATCGACCGCCGTCTGTACTTCTTCTAAAGCCCAATTTATTCTGTCCTTTTTGGAATAAGCACTTAGGAATCATAAGCAACCCCAACCAAAAAGCTTACAGGCATCAGCGCCTGAAAACGAAAGAGAGGACATCATGAAAGAACGGAACCATTTATGACGGTGTTGTGATCGGTGGGCCTTTGGTTTGCTTATCTCTTTGCTTTGGGCTTTCAATGAGGGGAAAAAGTTTAATTTAATTAAAAACAAAATATGTGTGATGATTATTCAGTTCTTAAAGAATTTTTTGGTGAATACATTTGCTTTCATTGGTATTTTTTGTTCTTCTTGGAACTTTAGGGAATACAATATATGAGCTCTATATATTATTTTCGAGAAACGAAGATCAGGGAACTGAAACGTTAAGAAAATATATACTCGAGATGGTAAACTAGACTTTAGCTTTTTTATATGACTATAAACTTGTGAGCTTTTTAGGGGAAATAGAAGGTTGAATCTTAATTGGATTAGAAAGACTTGGATTAGAAATCTTAAATGGAATGCCTCTTTAATGTCCCTTTTGCAATAAAATAATGGAAACAAAAAAAGTCGGAATATTTTGGGATATGGGTGGCTAGTTGCCGAAACCCGAATCGAAAGGGAAAGTTGTGGTTCCGGGTCCAACAAGCATTTTTAATTGATTTCCCAACTAGAACTCGAACTTTTCCATCAAACACACCCACACACACATGCGTCTGAAAAGTTTACAATAATTTTTGAACATTCAATGGCCGAAACTAAAAACGCCAAAAACGATCGGAACGAAAAGGGGGCGCAGCGGCAGTGGCATCCTCCCTAGTGGAAGGTGGCGGAGGAGTTCGATAAAGGGGTTAAAGGGTTACTGTCCGGCTTTCAATCCACAACTGAGACCAGGAAAAAGCGATGACAAAACAGAAAATAGGGATAAATACAAGAAGGTGCAGGGGGGCTAAAAACTTTTGCCCGGCATTTGTCTGTTGGCATATTTTGAAAAGCAGTTTTCCAAAATGCACACACCCGCACAGGCACAACCAACGAGTTCAAAGTTCAACGCATGATTGTGAAAATGGAAAAATGGAATTGCCAAAGTTGGTAAGGGATTTCCAAGGGCGTAAAAAAGTGGCAACAACACCCCAAAAAAGGAATAGAAACTCAATATATATATTTTTAACATTTTATCTTTATTTTATCCAAATTATTTTTTCCCCCTCTCTACTTTTGGGTTAAAAGTTCAGTATTTAAATGAATTAAAACATTTAAAACTCTTGGAATATTTTTTAAGGTGCATTATTATTATATATATTTTTTATAAATTTATCCTGCCATCCTCCTTATCTCTCTGCGTTCTGCTTCTTGCTAACGTCCGTTTCCTTTCTGTTGTCCTTTGCTTCTCCCTTGGCCTGTCATTCCTAATGGCAGCACCCTTTGTCCACTGTGCAGTGCCCAGTTGGCTAAAAAACCTCCCACTGTCAATTCAAATATGTGCAAGTATTTAAATCTACATAAATATGTAGGCAAGTATATGAGGAGAAGAGGTAGGTGGCCCAGCTGTGTGCAAATAATTTCAATTTTGCATCTGGAAAGCAAAATTCCTAATTGAAATTATTGTTTGAAGTTCAAGGGGGGAAACACTGAAAAGTATGGGTAAAAAAAGTCACAAAAAGTGCATGTTTGTAAGCGTAGCTTGCTATTATCTTATCTATTGCTGTTTTAGAGTTCCCAACTGGTTCTAGCTCTGCCAGGAACACGGCCATATGGCGACAATGAGATCGATGGGATAAAATTAATCTTCCGAGATTGGTGAACTCCTGCGTTTTCTAATATTTTTTAACTCGTTGTGGAAACCGATTGTCAGTCTTCTGAGTAATTTAAACTCGTGAAAACCGATTGTCAACTCATTTTGTCATAATGTCTTATGTTTGGTCCAATAATGGGTATGAAGAGTAACATTATTTTCTTATCGTGATTAATTGAATTAATTACCTAAAAAAAAATTAAGCTTCGGTGTAAACCGAAGACCTAATCCAAATTTGTAGTTTTAAAACTTTTGAAGTAATTCTGTAACTAGTCAAAGGTATAGTTCCTTTTTTAAAAAAACTGAAATGACGTAACTCTCTACCTAGGTTTTTTTTTAATATCAAATTAGATTTCAAAGATATTTAAGTTAAAAAAAAAAATATTCTCTAAGTAGACTTCGGCCAAGCCGAAGATCTTAATAAATCCATTAAAACTTCTAAAGAAACACAGGTATTGAAAATTGTTTTAAATTGCTTTCTTCAAATAGACAATTACAAGCTTATTTATATCTAAGCTATATCTTAGCTATATCTAAGCTTATGTGGCCGAGTGGGTAGAGCGCTGGCAGGTCGCGGTGAAGGTAATGGGTTCGATTCTCCTGAGAACCTTAATTGAAGTAAAATTTCTGTATATTTTTAACTGCAACAACAATTTTTTTTTAAATATTACATATATTAAAATGAACAATTTGTCTTCTTAATGTTCTTTTGGCAATAAACGAATTATTAGACTTTAAAGTTTAAAAATTTTATGAATTAGATTTCTCTTATGGCGAAAAAATAATCACCTTATTTTTTGTTCTTACTTGGAGAATCATAAAATAATTATAATGAAGTGATTGAACCTACTTTGACCAACGGTCTTTGAGAATCCTACAAATAAACCGCCAAGCTACCTCATCTTGAATCAAATCACCAATAAATTACCAAAAGCCAAGCAATTTCCCAGCCATTATTTAGAGCAAAATTGGAACCAAACCCAAGTCAAGAACTCACTGGAACCGAACAATAGAAGAAAAGCAAAAAAAGGACACAGAATTTGCCAAAAAAGAAAAGAAGGCAAATGAAAGGGCCGAAAATGCAACGCCCTCGAGTGAAATGGAGAAAAACTGCAACTATTTAATTTCAATTTCGGAAAGACAAAACGCTGTCGCCTCTACAGAACCCCCTATGCTGGCTATCCGTTTAACCCATCAATCCTAATCCAAAGAGTTGGCATCCCAGGAAGTGGCTCGAACTAGAAGCTGCAAATACCTCGAGCAATCAATGAGCATGTGTGCGTCCTTGGCTTTCGCCGACCCATCACCACCCGCCCAACCACTGGAACACTGGCCCACCCCCGCTTCGCCGCAATCAACATAAAACAAAGACGAAAGGCAACTGTATAAAAATTAAGCTCAATTACCAGAAATTTACAACATCAATAAAATAACTGAAGAGTGCTCAACACAAAATCACCGCACTCCCGCACTCCCACACCCCCTCACACCCCCACTCACCCACCGACTGTGGCACGTGTGTGTGTAAGCGGGGGCGGAGGCGCTGGAGTGGCGGTGTGGGCGTGGCACTGGCGAACGTAGCAAACTCAT
The DNA here is from genome assembly GCA_035047585.1 of Drosophila monieri. Taxonomy (NCBI): domain Eukaryota; kingdom Metazoa; phylum Arthropoda; class Insecta; order Diptera; family Drosophilidae; genus Drosophila; species Drosophila monieri. The sequence goes on along the minus strand of JAWNPJ010000061.1, from coordinate 1,614,950 downwards.
CACCGGATGCTGACATATTGAAACACGTACCGACAACATGCTACACCAAAATTATAGTCACTTCCTTGATTTTGATTTCAAGTACTGGCGGCGAGAGGGAGGGCGGCTGGCGGCGCTGGTGGGGGGATGGTTGGTAGTTGAGCCGGGTCCTTGTCGAGGAAATTCACCCTCACACCCTTAGTACACTGGACGATAATTAGCCTGTCTTTCACCACAGGCTTTATAACTGTTTAGGTTTCCAAGACGAAAAAAAAGTTAAAGTTAAAGTTTCAGACTAAACATCTTGCCGCTATAACTAAGGGCGGATATTTTTAAATATATTTTTTATAATAAAAAAATTGTTTACTTAACGAACTATGGAATGGATTCAGGTCGTACCTTTCATAACAGAGCTTTTAAGCAGTACTAAGTGGAAAATAATGAATAATTATTTAGATTAGTTTACAAAAAGAATCAGTAAAATGGAATAGCAACATGAAAAATTAATTTTTAATAATTAATAATTATTGGGCAAGTTGAAAAGTTTTCCTTCCAGTGTAGCCCCCCACTGTGAGCAGACCGTAAGTGTTGCAAAATATGTTGACTCAACTCATAACAAGCCCAAAAACTGAACGTAACTGAGAACGTGGCAGTGACGAGCCGAAGGGGGTGATGGGTGGGCCGGGGATGGGGAGGTGCCACCCAAAAAAACAAAACAAAAAAAAAAGTATAAAAGTAAAATTGGGAAAAGTGCGAGGTTGAGGGGGTCCAAGGAGGCCAGAGCAGGGCGAACATCAGTTGAGGATTTCCTAATGAGTGCTTCATGAATGAATTTCAGCCACAGAATACTAATTCGATGGAAAATTCATTTTTCCACACGATTGGCAATTAAAAGAGATTTTCTACCACATACACCCATCGGAAGTGGGTGTGGGGCTATGGGGCCGGCGAGAAAAGTGGGTGGCATACACAGCTTTGTCTAGTCATTGAGTTTGGGTTTGAATTGACAGGCGAGCGAGGCGAACGAAGAGATTTGTCAGAGATACGCCAAAGCATGGCTATTTAAATTAAGTTTCCATAAATTATTACAAACTAAATTAATTAAAAATTCAACAAAATTAAAGTGTTTTCCGTGTTTAGGTTTGTTCAATAAAATCCTTAATTTATAAATTGGTTTTGAATAACAAATAAATCAGAAACAAAAATAGATTTTTAGTTATTATAACTTCTCTTACCTTTTAGTTTTAGTTTATTATCTGTTAAACTTAATTTTCTTATCATTCATATTTAGTTTCATATTTAGTTTACAGATAAAATTCAGGCTCCTACTTCTTGCATTTAGGAAACATGTTTCGGTAACTTCAGTTAAAAAAAAAAAATGTTTACGAGTAAAAATACAATTAAAAAACCAACATATTCTTAGGTTGAACTTATAAAAATAATTTAAGTAGACCAGAAAACCGCCAAAGTGACAGCTCTGTCTGGGTATTGAATGTTGGGAGTTGGGTGTTGGTTCGATTGGTTGACTGGACTTCTGCTGGTTAGCGTTGTTAGGTCTTGCTGCCACGCCCCTGTCCTAGCAGTCCCCTACCCATCAGCCCATCAGCCAGCCCTGGAATGAATTCCCCATATTTTGCCACATGTGGCGGTGTGTGGGTGCCTTTGGTGACTTATGCTGCGCGAAAGCCAACTTGTCAATGCGAGAAGGCAAGCAGTCGACAGGCGTTGACGTATTTGACAAGCAGAGACGGCACTATCACTGATTGAAAGAGACGGGAACAGAGACATTTGTCACCTCGTGGCGGAGCTGCAAGTTGCGAGGCTAATTACTTTAATTGTTCGTTGCTGTCCCGCTTTAAAGTGCCATTGAAATCGAAATGGTGGCATCCAGTGATGTGGGGTGTGGGCTGGAGAATCAGCCCCCTAAGGGTCTGACGCGGTCTGAGGGGCAGTGGCAATCAGCTTGAACAGCACGAACCATTTCTGTTCAGAAAGTTTGCAATGGAAAATCTAATAATGCCCCCAGAATGCCAACTACTTAAAAAGTGCACGACAAACGCATAAAAACAATAAATTGCACAAAAAGCAAGGGAGCCATCGGGAAGGGAAGCTCCTTCAAAAAAAAAAAAACAAGAATTCCTTTCAATTTAAGTTAAATAAAATGCAACAAGGAAAAGGACGGGTAGATCATCGCCCGAAAGAGACCGACATAGCTGAGCCGCAGAGGGCAGCTGTAATAAAGAAGTTTTCTCGGTCTGCCCTTAAAATTTCCAAAAAAAAAAAAGGAAAACGGAGAAACAAATAAAATAAAAACCCATGATACTTATTGCACAAAACACAATTTGACAGCTGCAGCCAAAGGGAAAGCGGAAAAGCAGGAAAACCAGGAAAAGCTGCGATAGCGGGAAAAATAAAAATTGCCGCATCGCATTAACTGAAATCGATACAAGCAGCCGCTTCAATGATTTTCTTCCCACTGCAAATTAAAGTTTATAGACAAACTATAAATTAGTAATTAAATATCTATTTTAAGAAATTAAATATTCATAAAATTTTATTTTTAAAAATTAACAAAAGTGAATATTCATAATTTTCCATTGCTTTGCTTTTAAAATAAATAAAAAAATGATTTTAAATTGAAACATTTATTCATTTTTTTCTAAACACCATAATTAATTTCCATGATTTTTTTAAATTAAAAATTTCAACAACTATTTATTAAAAGTATTTATTTAAAATCTATAAAAAAATGGAATACATTTTTATTTAAAACATTAATCATTGAAACACACTTATCAGCTGATCCTTGACTTAAATATATTTAAAATTTTTGGTATTTTTTCGTTCTTTCTGGCATTGCAGTGCCTTTGGATCTCCTCGCTCTGCTCCAGGACAAGAAAATGTTGCTCCAGGACAACTGCAGGCGGAAATAACTTAACTCAATTACGCTTAATTATTTCCTACTTCGAAAGGAATTTTCGTTCTACCATCTGTCCGTCTGAGGGTCCTTTTGGCGTGTCCCTAAGACTCCGTGCGCCGCCTTTTTCCGCACAGACAATAAAACTTTCGTTTCGTTTAGTTTTTCGTATGTTACAGAGAATACAAAAGAAAAAAATAATAATAAGAAAGGTCCTTGGTCCTTACACATGTGACCCTATTGGGATTGGGTGGATGAGGAGGGTAGATGGGGAGGTGTCGAGGAAAGCCCACTTCTGATGATTATTATTCACTTGGGCATTTTTACGAGCTGCTTTAGACAAAAAGTTCGCCTCGCATTTTGGGCCAAAAATGTCTAGAGGGATAGTTCTGATATTCTTCCAACTGACAGCCCTCCGCCTTACCCTGGAAAATATTGTTCTTTATAAAAAAAACTATATAAATTATAAACTATTATTTATTTTTTAGCTTTTATGAGTACTAATACGTCTTTAATTTTTTTTTTATTTCAGGGTATGCAACATCTTCACTACCATATCCCATTACCATTTTCTCTAAAAACCCAACGTCGTCTGTGTATTTTTATGAGCCCAGCTGCCGCTTCCTCTTCCTCTGAAGCTCTGGATATGGGCTGTCCTTTGACCTCCCTTAAGCCCCCGCGCCCCCTGAGCGCTCCACACCCCCCCACAATTTTAGAGCCTTGAGAATTACAAATCAGACTGCCGCCGACAACGTCGCTACCTATAAAAAGTGCTAATAAGTATGTGTGTTTTATTGTAGTCGACTTTATTGCCCCGTTAGTCGTCCTGATGTCCTTTTCCGGCCATCACCCTTCCATTCCCTGCTCGTCCTGCATAGTTCTTGGCTGGGCTGACAGTTTGATGCTGCTTTGGCTCAGATTATTTGAATGGAATGTGTGATATATGGGTTTGGAGGAGAGAACACGACCTGGGACACAGTCAGGGGAATGGTGAAAGGTCACAAAAAAATTGTCTTAAAATTTAAAAAAAAATGTTTTATATATAAGTATTGTTGAAAATAGATCAATTAAAAAGAGGGTAATGGTTGCTTACAAAAATATGAATTTTGAAAAGGACATAAGGAATAACAAGAAAGGATAGCTGACTTCGGAAGTTGATAGACTCTTATTTTATCGTTCTAGATAAATTATATGTATGGCAGCTAAAGGATATAGTCGACCCTGAAGAAGTTTAGTGGAACGGATTATTACTCGCCAAACTCCGATCATTATATCTATTAAATGGAACTATCGAATCCATATAAAGTTTATATACATTATAAGTCGGAGATGTCTTCATTAAGAGTGACACTCTTGTCATACCCTCTTATCTCCCTAAAAAACGAAATAGAAGAAGGAAAAAATTAAAAAAAGTCAATGAAATAATTAAATACAATATTCAATTTATAATTTGAATTAAATTATACTATATAAACTACTTTATATAGTAGTATATAAAGTTTATATTTATATTTATATAAACTACTACCACTAGTCTTCTGTCCAAGTACTTTAGGCCACAAAAACACAACAAATAAATTCTCTCTTCAATTAAATATTTCACCGAGGCAGGGCAAGGGTAATCCGGAAAATTACAGGAGTCCTGCGAGAGTCCTGCAGTAAAGGCCAAGAGGAGCTGTGCAGTCCCAGCCCCCTCCGAAAAAGTTATGCATCCCAAGGAAGGTTTAAATATCAAAGGGAAGCAAATGATAATTTCCCTCAATAAAGTTCTCTTGACTTTGGAGGGGAAAAGTTTTGCCTCAGAGGGAAGGTGGGGGTCAAAGGTTATGGCCATGGCTAAGAGACAACAGCAGCCTCAACGATGATGATGATGATAATATTTATAGGGCTCCTCAAGGACACACGATTGAGGCTCAAGGATGGCTGGGATGGCCACTTATGAGTCACAAAAATTACCCTGGTGGCTAGTTGGCCACAATTTGTGCTTTAATTTGGCCACAACAAAATGCAGTCAAGAAAGAGTCAAACTTTTTACAATAAAAACGACCCCAGGGCTTTCAGAACAAAAAAAAAAATAAAATGCCCCGAAGGATTTCTGGGATTTCAGTTGCCGCTCATCATTTTTATTTGTTTGCTTTTTCAACCAACACCATTACCCCATCCGCAGGACATCACTCAAGGGTGTTTTCCCAGGATATTCTTTTTATTTATTTTTGGCGCCCAACCAACCAAACTCGCAAACAAACCTGAAATAAAATGAAGGGAAGAAAAAACTTTGTTTACCTACAAAATTGAAGTGTGAAATAAGCAAAGTTGAATTATTCCTGGCGGACATGATAAACTGTTGGCCCACTGGCGTCCGTTCGAGGGGGGCGCCACTTGTGCTTCGAGGGCCACTCAACATTTTGGTTTTTGTGTCAATTTGTGAGCCCCGACTTTGGGTTAATGCCTCCCAGTTTGCAGTTTGACTTTGACCTGTCAACTGGAAGCAAATGAAATGGAATTTGTTTCCTTTTTTCTCTTTTTGGCTGATAAAAGCAAGGACGATAGCCTTCAAATTTTAAAGCTATGTCTCGAAAGCAATCCCTTCAAATTTCTTGTAATTGAAAATAAAAATAATATAGTATTAATAAAAAATAATAATATTAAAATAATATAATAATTATTTTCATTAATATTTTAGTCAGTGGTCAATATTATTCTCTACATTTATTGATTAATTTTTTTAATTTAATTTAATTTCATATCAATATTTTGAGACGATTCTTAAAAATATATTGCCTTTTAATTATAAATTAGTTTAAAAATTCTTAACTATTATAGTTAAAGTATTGCCAAAGAGAAAAAATTGATGTTGGCTTTTTTGGATAAAAAGTTACGCGGTTAAAATCGTGAGAACAAAAGGTGATTGGTTTTTCCCTGCATGGATTCTCTTCCACCCAAAGGAAAATCCACTTTTCCGACCGCCGACACACACTTTGCCGCACACATGGAAATTGTATGCTCCTTGTTGCGTTGCCGAAAAAGTTTTCCACGAGCTGGGAAACTTTTCGCTTCGACTTTTTTGGCTCCACAGCGGATAATTTGATTTGGGAGCATTAATTGCACAAAAAGTCAATTTTAATTAGGTGAGCAGGGCGGGCATCGGACTTAATCGAAAGTGGGGCAAGTTAATAAAATCATCGGGATGCGGAGGCGGGGCGGATAAGGAGGCGGCTACGACTGCGGATGCGGATAGGGGGCGGGGCTGTAGAGTCGTGTCGTCATGTCATCAGGCCATAATTAATGGCAGCGACATGTTCAAAGTGGCAGTCACGATTTAGCTAATTCTTTTATCGATATATGTCGATAAGACGTGTTCGAGTTTCCCGAATGGACAACAGCTGTCTATCGAAGGAAAATAGGCGAGCCGGGAGTGTGGATGGGGGAGCTCCCACGGCAAAGTGTGCAGGAAAATAAGGCTAAGACACAATTATTACAGACACTCTTGGGCACTTCATTAGGCTTTTTGGTCGGGACTCTGAAACTCCCAGACTGGGGCGATTTTTATGCGTTTTAATACCCTGGATGCTGCAAGGGTATATGAGGCAAAAGCTAAACTTTCAAATAAACAATATACTAATGGAAAATAAATCTTAAACACATCTTTTATAAAAAATTTCACCAATTCATCGAATAAAAATCGATAAATTGCATCAAATTAATTCTAAATGTGTCATAATGTTGTCAAAAAGTAATCTTGGTATTCGACCAGGTATTATTATCAGTAATGCATATATTTAAATCTAAATTTTATTTTAGCTATGTATATTTTACCAAAATTGTTTATACTACATGTATCTCCAATTTTGAATACTTATCGATTAAAAATATGAAATATGATAAATTCTTTATTGTTATTTTTACACAAATATCATTTCTGCTCCTACCATATTCAACATTTTCATAATTATATACCAAACTTATACGCATTAGGGGATTTTTAATAGAATTATAATTCTAGCTTTCAAAGATTTCTGGTTATTATATTTCTCATTATTAAAATACCCTTGTAAATGACTAATTAGTTATTCCGAATTATTTTTCTTTATTTTGAATCAAGAGGTATGTGTCTTCTGCGATTACTCCCCCAATTCCACACTCTCTTGTTGTTCAAGCAAAAAATAATTATTTTAGGCCAATTTGCAGTAAAAATGAAATTCTTTTGTAAACGTTTTTATTAGCTCTAACTAAATCCAATTAGCCTGGCCAACAGGATCAAAGGCAGCCACACCAACAAGAGTCTCCACGGGGTGGTGGTTTTTTTTGGGTGGGGACTGCGGTGGAGGTGGTGCTGTGAAAGTGCAGTGCAGAAGGCGTCGGCTGCTGCTAATGCCTTGTGGAATTTCTTATGACAAAAGTTTTCGCAAAAAAAAAATGTTGAAAAAATTATGACGAAAAGAGATATGCCATGAAAATTAATTATTGTAAAATGTGCAACTAATTAGCCATCAGATAACTTTGAATATAACAGTAGCAGGCTTGTTATTCAAATTTTTCAAAGTCTAGTTTTTTTTTGTAATCTTGTTATGAAATGGTAATGAATTGATTCATTAATAAAGGATAATAAGGTATTAATTTTCTACAACATTTCCAGATTATAAAAGAAACACTCGAGCACTTTTTGTTTAAGATATTGGAAGACGAGCATTTAACAAACTCTTTTGAACAATTATTCTCCAGGAGATGATTTTTATTTGTTGTGCATTTTGTTTTGAACAAACCCTTCTTTAAAAATGTAACTTCCCCTGAAATCTTCCCACAAAAAATACACAATCCTTCACCCACAAAACCGCTTTTCTCTGGCATTTAAAGCTTAACCAGCGCTCCTAACCTCAAAACGAGCGGGAAAGGCAGAAGAAAGAGATGGGGGTATGGGCTGAAAGAAAGGGCAAAGCAGCGCTAAGCTGGCGATTAAACAACAATTGGCTGACAATTATTTACACAAGTAGCCTGCTTTGTGTATATTGATCACTTGCAAATGCACACACAAATCTGTACCTATATCATTGTCTATATCTCTTCCTATATAGTTCGTTTCAATGCAGTCTGCTGCATAATATGTGGCGTCTGGAAAGAGACAGTTGCAAGACAGAGACGGCTTGATTATTGGCGCACAGTCGCCTATTGTCTGCCATAGAAAATCCAACCACTCCAACCAGCAGAAAAAAAACCAAATACTGTGGGGGTACTGGGTTCGATTAAAACACAACAATTTGCTGATTTCTTATGCAACCGAAACGCGAAACGCGGCGAAAGAGAGGGGCTGAGTGCTGCAGAAAGAGACGGGGATGGCGAACAAGAGAGCTCACGACAATCGACGCCGTCAAACCTTATCCACAGCGTAAACACAGACGAAAAACTGCTAAATCATTGCAATACAAAACCAACAAAAGCCGCTCTCGTCGGCCCCCTTCCGGCGCCCTTCTCACAGCTAAGGATATTCCCCTGCTTATGTCGGTGTGATACAGTAGTAGAGTCTCACTGTGCTAAAAAGATGACAATAATAGTAAAAAATGTATTAGTTTTTTATTCTTAAAAAGAAGATTTTTAATACCAAAAGTGAGACTCACATTTAGCTTTAGTCTTAAATAATAATTTCTAAAATAAGGTCACACTAAGTCAAGGTTCTTTTTATAATTTCTCATTATTAAAAATTTGGGCACACTAGGCGGAAACCTCTAATTGTAACTTTTGTAACAAATCTTATCGAAAAAAAAAACATTTTTTTGTGACGAATTCGGTCGCATTTAAAATGAATTAATACTTTAAAACGTTTATTTCTAGAAACAATTTTATTGTAATGAATAATTTTAATTTTTTTTTCATTTTTTAACAGATATTAATATATCAAAAATATTTTGAAATCGTATTTTAAAAACTTGTACTAAGTTATTCGTTATCCACTTGTCTTGTAATATAATATATAAAAAATATATATGGCTAATATTACACCTAGAAAACCAGTGCCACACAGTTTTAACGGTGCCTGTATTAAGCCCCTATTGTTTGCCCCAAACCCACTCCGTGGGTAACTGCAGTTTATTCTTCTGCTCATTCTTCTTGCGATGCGCAAATATTGAAAATACAATCCGTCTATGCGGAATATTGATATGCCGTGCCGTCTATATCTATCGATATATCCGAATGGGAGAGAGGAATGAGGGTAAGAGTTAGCCCAGGGGGGCTGCTACTTGCGGTTGCCACGCCACTGCCTCGCACAGAGGAGTGCTTTTAACGCTGTCTGCTCAATGATTTATTGATGGGGCCAGGACGTATGCGCATTTTGGCATTTAGCTGCTGCAACAAAAGCGCCAAAAAACCTTAAAGCATCCAAAGCAACCAAGCCAAAAAACAGAAAGGCCAATAAACTTGAGCTTTTATTGGTAATTAGAATTCAAGTAAGCAGACAAAACACTTTTAAGTTGGAAAAACAAAAAAACACTTAAGGGTCTCCCTTAACCCAAAACCAAAACAAAGTCACACAAAATGCAATAAGGTTAAAGCTTAAAAATAAGTAGATAATGCACACATTCCCTAATAATGAAAACATCATATTTTCCTAAACAGACAAAATACAAAAAAGAAATAAAATCAGAAAACAAAGGACATTCCCAAAACTTCAACCCCAAAGTCCGAAAATTCATGTTGTAAGAAGACAATTCAATTCATTAGCAAAGTGCACTTTCTTGTACGAAAAGGAACAGTCCGTGCTTCTGTTATCCTTTTTGTGTTTTTTTTTTTTTCAGATATGAGTCATTCATACGCACTTGCTCTTTCTCTGTAAACTGCGATTCACAAATGGCTCTTGGGGAGCAGGGTCTCCTTGCCACAGGACCTCCTTGTCCAGTCCGGTCTGCTCCCAGGCAGACGAGATTTAGGCAAACCAATAAATAAGGATATTATTTCTCATGCAAATGAGTAAGGGAATTTGTTGGAAATTATATCAGTTGAAATTATAAGACTAAATATTACCCTGGACAGGATTCTAAGCGCTATTTAATTAAGGGGCTACAAAACATTTTAAAAATGTACTAAATAATTTAAATAATATTTAATAATTTAAGCATAGATTTTAATGCAGCATAAACGGAAGGAAAACGCACAGAAAAATTTAAGTAACAAGCAAATTAATTTTAAAAATTCGAGTACGAATTCAAGATGCTAAAACCCATATATCAAATAATCCAAACAAAAAGTCAAACTTCCAAAGAAAAAAATGGCAAGAGTCTCCAGGCCTAAGGATACACAGGACACCAGCAAGCAAAAGTAATAAAAACGTGCTTAAAAATCATTTATTGAATTCGTGACGAAAATACCGGGTAGAAATTGCGGAAAAAAAAACAAATTATTAGGGGGGTTAGGTATAAGGAGGGGGCGGTAAGGTGGAAAAGTTTGGCTAAAAATGCGACTGCGACTGTCAAAGATGCGAATGCGACCGTGCAAGGACAATATTTGCCTGCGTCAGGACTCGGCCTTTGCTATCTGTCTCGTCCTCTGGCCCTCACTCCTCCCCTCATCCCACTGCCCAGCACTTTAGCGCCAAGGAAAAATTGAAAAGGACCGCAAACAAAAAGGGGGACATGGGGAAGGACCAAAAGAAACCAGATAGCCGCTGGAAAATGAAAAGAAAAACCGGAAACGACTGCAGCACCATTTTGCGGACCGACATTAAAATCACCAACGAATGCCACGAATGCAGAAATGAAAATTTTGGGAGGAAGAGGGGTGACTGGGGGAGAAAATCTTGCAAATATTAGATATTGTTTCGTACCTTTATTTTTCCCCCATTTGTTCAAAGACAAACTAAGCAGGCTTTTTCCAAAAATTAATAAAACATAAATGTACTGTTTTAAAAATATTCATTTTTTTTCAAAACTTTAGTTTTAGGTTTTTATAGTGAAAAAAGTAGGCTTTTTAAAATTTGTACAGGGTTGCCTAAGAGTGGCCACCATATCCCTAGAATTGAAAGGTAATCATTGTGCTATCGATATCAAAAGTATCTAAAGATAATTAATCGAAATGGGGTCAGTCGAAATGAAAGTTAAGGCAGGCAGTCCCATCGCATTTTTCTATTCAGTTCATTTTTAGACTCAGAGGTCGACAGACCTTAGTTCCTATTTATACGCTTTTGCTTTCTTATTTTCTGATTTTTTTTTTTTATTTATTTTTTATTTAAAACCAATACATTGTGGCGGCTGTTGCTGATTGGTGTTTATCTGATTTCATTATATTGCTTTATTTTATTTTTTTCTGCCTGGAATGTAAATTGTATCTGCTGCTCCTGATTGTTGTTCTGATATTCTTTTTTTTTTTTTAACACTTTGAATTCTTTTATAACATTTTTTAACAAAATAGTACTTCCTGATTTTTTTATTATGTCCATTTGGGTAGCCTTTTTTACAATCCCTTGCAACGAAAGCCTCTTAAAAACTAGAATTGTTGACATTTTTGGTTTAAATTAAATATATAATTTTGGGAATAAGTTAAATTTAATTTTTTGGCTGGGATGTCAACTGTTCCTGTTGCGCCTGGTCATCTAACATCCTTTTAGTCCTTTTTTGTTAAATTCTATGCCGATTTTGCAAGAAATAAAATTTTTAATCAAATTTATTATATAATTTAATATTATTTATTATTTTTATTATGGATGGAATGTCACATTTTGCTGCCGGGCATGATTGCTGATCTGATTTCCATTTGGTAACTTTATTTTTCTTAATTTTTTTAGCAATAAAAATTTCAATGAATGCGAAATAAATAAAATGTATTAAAAACTATTTATTTTTGAATAACATATCATTTTTGGAATTAATTATTTGTTCTTGACTGGGCTCTCAAATGTTTCTGTTGTTGATTTTGCTTCTTTAGGCCGATAATATTAATTTAGAAGCATACAAAAAAATTGTACAAATAAATTATTATTTAATTTTAAAGGTAACACAAGCTCTTCCTTTAGAAAAAAAAAAGTTTTGAACAGAAAACTAAAAACCGAAAAATGCAAACAACTGGGACTGCCAAATGATGAATTAAATTAAATGAAAAAAAATGAAAAATGTCGGCGGAAAGAGACACAAGAAAGAAATGGCTAGCTGGGAATGGAAAGAGACGGGGCATGGATGGGCAGAGGCTACGCACTTGGCTGTCCGATAAGTTTTCTCCCTTTGCCGACAGCAATTCTCCTGCAGAGTTGCAGGTGCAGAAGGGCAGGAAGGGCAGAGGGGTGTGGCAAGAGGGGTGGGGCAAGGGGGGTGTTGCAACACACAATGAGCGTCTGCCATTTTTGCAGGTCACTGCGCGCTTACAAAAGACAAAGAGCAGCGGCAGCGGCCGCCGACATTTGGCACAAATCGCTGAATAGATTTGTTTGCCACTGCCACTCCGTCCTCTGCCCGCGACTGCCCCCCCGAAAAGGGGGGCACTGTCGGCCAACTGCTCTTTGTTGGCAGTGCTGCAAGTGACAAGCGTTTTGCGTGTGGCACACGGTGTAAATTGTCCTTCTGCCGCAAAGGCTCTGAAAAGCGGCGAAAAACCAGATAAAAACCAGGAAAACCAGGAGCCTGGTGCAACAAAGCCAACAAAAAAAATGTGAGAAAAATTATACCAGACTCTGGGATCAATAAAAGTTTGAATACAATTTTGTTTTGTTCTATTCAAAGAGAAAAAATAAAGTGTTTAATAATTAGAGAACTTTTGTATAATTTGCATGAATACCAATACAGATTTTTCCCATTTTTCCGTCTGACTCTGTTTCGATCTAGGCAGTTCCCAGTCATAATTATTTTTATTTGTATTTTATATATTAATTTTATTAATGTTATATATTTTTTTGGCCCCTAAGCGCTAGAGCCTCGCTTCTCTTCTTTTCTTAATTTAATCACCATTTGAGGATCAATGGTGGAACTAGCTTCTGTCTCTTATTTCCGCCCTTATCTTACCAAGTTATTGTATTTAATATAAAATCGATAAGATTTTTTGAGCATCAGCGAATCAGATTGAACTTTGTTTCTTTCTCCATTTTTTTTGCCAATCTTTTTTAACTTTTATAAATGTGGAAATTTTATTCTAAGGATTAGCGCACTGCTACCCAATTGGCAGCTTAATCTAATCAGTATTTACAATTTTATACAATAATGTGTCTAAGTGTTACTTAGGGCAAGAAGTGAATACATGTTATGGATTTAGGATGTTAAATGAATGCAGATAGCGAATTTTCTAAGTCAAGATCCGGTCTGGTAGGTCTTGAGGGTGATGTCGTTTTAGTCTTCTTCTAACTTGATTCCTTGGATCTGCGCTTATAGCAGCGGTGCCAAGTTTTTTGGCTAGGCTGTTGGGGTGCTCATTTAATCTTTCCATATATTTCTGAGCAAGTTTCTGCAGCTTGTCTCCAAGTTTGGGAACGTTGAGATCACGTTCGATGTCACTGGTTCGTATAAACCACGGAGCTCCAGAGATCCTTCGAAGAGTTTTCGCTTGCAAAACCCGGATTTTGTTGAGGTTTGTTTTAGAAGCAACACCATAAACCTGGAGTCCGTAGAAAAGACTTGGTGCTAATATAGACTTATATGTTTGGACCTTACATCCAAGTGCGAGCTGGTTGCGTGGTGCGAGAAGCCAAGCCATCCGAGCCACTTTGGTCCTGTAGGAGTTTTGGATGCAAGTAATGTGCCTGCTAAAAGTGAGTTTTTTGTCCAGAGTGACACCGAGGTACTTGTATGCCGGAAGGGCTCTAATTGGGCTTCCGTTGAGGTTGACTCCTGGGCAGGTGCTTCGGCGATTGGAGAACTTAACATTGGCACATTTGTCTGCGTTCACTCGAATGTTCCAGTTTTTGTCAATCTTAGAAAAGTCGTTGGGGTACTTTCTTTCAAACTCTGATACTAGTTTAATTTTTTAAATGAATTATAATTTTTTTAAATGAACTATTTATTTATTTTATTTATTTTTTGGTGTTTAATTTTTAAATAAACCGTTTTAGAAAATTTTAGAACAATACAAAAATAGATTAAAATAAATATAATAGTAGACAATGAAAAATCCATACACTTTTTAATAATGTGGGGTAGAAACATTATTAAAATAAAAATGTAAATATTGTATATTAATTACTTCGGAATCCCTAGATAATTCCTTTAAGCTTCTTAAAAACCTAAAAGATGGCAATTTAAAAGATAGAACATAGTTTTGTTGCAAATAAACCCACACTGCGGATACGCAATAAACGTGGTAGCCATTTATACTTCAATATATTCATTAAAAACATGACTCTTCCACTCTTACAGGCGAAGGTAAAAAAAGGGCTTTTCGTTTTTCCTAAAATGCCTTTTGTTTGGTGAATTTGGAAAATGGACAGAGCTCTGCTGGCGTTCTCTGACCTCAAATTGAGCGTCTACAATTGCAGCTTGAGGTCAGGTTCGTTGGGCTCCGATTGTTCAGCTCCATGGTGTGTGTGCGTGAGGTGTGCGTGGGAGTACTTGTAATTTGTATGCACATTCTGTGGGCGTGGACCAACACACGCACTCCGCAGGCAACACTCGCCCCCATGCAGACCTCCACCACACACTTGGAAATCTGCACGTGTCTAGATGGGGCAAAAACAAAAATGGGCGCCGAGAGAAAACATAATTATAAGCACATGTTGCACCGACACACACACACATGCACGCATGGCACATATGCACTTGCTGCAGTTTGTTGCATCTCTTTCTGGCATACATAAATTACCGCAACGAAGGGATGCATAAAAGTCCGGTTTCAAGTCCAAAGATTTTTGTACATGACTACACTGCCAGAAAAATTGTTACAACTTATTATTCTTATTTATTTTTTAGTTAAACAATTTTAAATGTAGAAAATTGAACAAATAATTATTTAAATCTAATAAGCACATTTGAAATAAGATTTATAATACACAAATAACACAGCCAATGGAAAAGTTTTGGAGTAAAAGTAAAAAGAAAACAAAACGCCTAGTTGTATGCTTCAAAAACTTAACTGCTTCATATTTAAAAAACCTGCAGAATATGAAGAAAATTATTAATCTTAAGATCAAAAAAGTACTTTATTCAGTGTTTCATAGAAAGTGCAGAAATATCAAGACAAATTCTCATTAATCCCTCGAACAGAAAATTCAAAAACCAACCCAGATTTTCTCTCACTGCTAGTGTGCGTCCATTTCTGCCAGTTTTAAATTTTAGACTTGTATTTAGTTACATGATTCGAATTTCTAAAAACTTTTTCGATTTGTTTGGGCAGCAGTGCAGCAGGAGACGCCTCATCACCGTCATCGGAGCACCGGAGTCCTGCAAACAGGAGTCAGGGCTTCCTGCTGAATCTGACACACTTCGCCCCGAAGTATGTGAGTATTTATGTATGGTATAGTAATTAGCCAAACAGAACTGTAGTCGGGTTGCGAATAAAAAGAATTAGGATGCCTTTGTTTGGGATTTCTGTTTCATGGCTGCCTTAAATCGCTTCTGAAATATGAACTGCATTCGGATACTATTATTATTCAAAGGAAAATCAATTAGTTATTCATGTTGTCTAATATTTAATACTTTTGGTTTATAATTTGTTACTCCACTTCTGGTTTAATTTGAGATTTGTTTTTTAGTTGTACTCGGTATTTAAGGTAAAAGAGGAGCATGTTTTAACTTAAAAGGCATTACTGGTATTGAGTTTTGTGGCAAAATAAAGGCATAAAAGTATGCAACAAGTTTAACAGATCTAGTCTATTATTTTCTGCTCTTAAGATACTCTCGGTACTAAATACTACTATTCATTTTTGTCATTTTGAGAAACACTCATTTTCCATAGCTGTTACCTTTATTTCTAACTTTCTGTCTATAGGTGTCTGTGGTAAGCCCTGAAATCCCCGTGCAGGATGAATCGCTCCCGCAACTCCCATGGGCATAATATTTCCAAAAATGCAAACATCCGACTCAGGTGACAGTTTTGCACATTTTTGCAAATGCCAATCGCACTTATCCCCGGTCCCACTAGAATCTGCCTATACATGTACATATATTGTGTATGTTCATCTATCCTTTTATATATATGATTTATATAGCGCTGGCGAATTCATTTTGAATGAAAATGTTTCAAAAACTTGGTCGCTGGTGACTAATAAGCCCGAAAGAGGGACATTGGAGAGGGTGGCCATGGTGGTTTCATTTTTTTTGGTTTTAGGGTGGACCTCATTCCAGGGGGTTGGAGATGGGAAGTGGAAATTTATTAGTGCTCTTGACAATCGGCGGCACAGAATGTGCAGAGCGCACATTTTTCATTCGCATTTCAATTCATTTGGTTCTAGTTAATGCCACTCCCCCTCTCTACACCCCCACGCCCTCTGGGGGACGCTCCAAGCCAGAGGCGTCGTCTAGGGGATTTCACAAAGCTCCATATAATATTTCCTCCCATTCCCTTTGCGAAAAATGTGTCCGCGTTGCACAAAAATGAATTCCTATTGCCTCCTGGCCCCCCTCCGCGTGCCGTGCTTCTCCTGTGCTTTTTATCCTTGCCAGGATCTCTGGAATATGACAAACAGTAAATCGCACCAGTTATTAAATCGAAGCGGCTCAATAGATTATTACGTTCAGTCCCCCACATACAATGGAAATGCACTTTGAATGAATGGAAATGAAATAAAAGAAAGTATCGTATCCTTGGAAACCGACAAATGGCCAATTGGGTTAAAATCTATAAATTAATCTATATATGCCGGTTAGTATATAGAAATTTAGATTTAATGGTCAATTGCATGGGCTTTTGGCTTAGAACCGGTGAATGGACAATGTAGGTGGACTAACTGATACCCATTGGTTGGGTTAACAAATATAATAATTTGGCATTTTCTATTATTTCTTATAAAATATATTTTCCATCCTCTTAATGCACATAAATAATTTATGAAATGTCTAAAACTTATGTATAAAAAGTTCATATTATAATTATTATCAAAAAATCAAAATATATTATTTTTATTATAATATTTTTATTATATTTTTTATGCATTTTATAATATTTTACAACCTATTTTCTGAATTATGATTATTTGCATTAAGCATTCCCGAATCCCATTATACCCTCTATCTCCCCGAGCTAATGGGCCTACAAATCCATCAGATATTGAGCCTTTTTGCGGGCTTATTGAAGTCCTTACACACACACAAGGACAACTGGATGTTGCCAAGTCACAAAAAAGGACGAGTGTACAGTGTATATCAACTGTGCATGTGAAGGATATATCCAGGACTCGACGTAGGCCATTGTAAAGTGCAATTGACATTTCAATGAGACATCCTCGTTGCTCTTTTTCGCTTCTATTAACCGAAAAACCTAGCTGGAATTGACGTTTTGGGCTTTCGATTAAAGCCACTTTGGATATCGACTTTGAACCACATTCAGCCTCGGATTCAGATCCAGATCCAGACTGAGATAGTGAGATACTGAGCTCCAACGGACATCAATCAAGCGGCACAAAAGGCGGGGACTTTAGCCCAAATTTGTACAGCATTTGGCTATCAAAATGATTTAATTGGCTTTTCTCTATTGTATTTGTCCTATAGTTTTTTAGGGCAACGACGGATGACGTCTTTGCACTCGATTGACCACAAATCAATGCGACAATTTAGTGAAAGACAGAGACTAAACGGGAGAGGGAAGGTGGTGGCTAGATATCGCATCTGGTGGAAGGGTATGGCAGTCCACCTGAGTTTCGTGTATGGGAATTTGTTATTCATGAGCAGCCATCAACACCAAACAATGTTCAACAGAAGATAACAACAACAACAACCAGAGCAGAAGCAATAAGAACAACCAACAAAAAGGTGGAAAATGGCAAAAACAACAAATACTAGAGAAACAGCAACAAGAACAAGAAGAGCGTTTCCTGGCCACGTCCAAAGCTTGATTGTCCAATGGGCTACTGACGTTTCCGCTTGCCAAATGCAAACGGAAATGTCAAAAAAAGGAGAGAGAAAGAGAGAAGCGGCTAAAAAATGAAAAGGGAACTGAGAGATTGTGGAAAAAATTTTCCAGGGAGGTAGTGGCAGTGGGCAGGACTCAGGAGTGAAGCGGCTGCAACTGCCAACTGCTTTTGTTATGAATGATGATGGAAAATCTGGCAACAGCAGCAGCAGCAGAAAAGCAGTTGAGGCATCTCCGGCAGCATCTCGATGGACTAACCAATTACACTGAGAGAAATAATATTGAATTCAAGGAGGTCACCAAACTAAAACAGAAATAGGAACAAAATCGGATAGGAAGGAGGAAAAAGTTGAGGAATCACAGCGGACGGCATTCCGCTAGGTGGCGACATGCATGCCCTGCTTGTAGCAGAAAAAAAAACGATTTTTAAAGAATTTCCCAAATGAAACATTTTTTCAGGTTTTACTCCGAAAAAATGTCCCGTCCGCGTTTGCCTTCTTTTGTCTATTAAAATTTTGAAAAGAATTGAGTATGTTAGTTACTAAAATCTAAGCAATGTTTGTTTTAGGATTTTTTAAATTACTTAAAAAATTACTTACCTTAAAAAATGCGTAACTTTACACTCACCTAACTTCACATGCTATATTTAGTTAGAAAGGTTTTTTAATATCTTTTTTACTTTCTTTGAGAGCCAATGTCTAAATTTTAAGAAGAAAAAAATACAACGAAAAGAATTTTTTTTTCAGAAAAAGTTTTTTTTTTCAAAATTGGCTCTAACGATCCGATTCATATTGCATGTAGAGATAGCCCTTGAGGTAACGCAACTTTTGACATATCGTTCATATCTGGGAAAATTCGCTTACTCAAAATATATTCGATAAGTAAAGCTACCCATGGTGCTGGCTGTGAAGCTAAGGTGCATATTCAATATAAACACGTGCCGGGTAAGAATATTTTTAATGTATAATTTTTTATACATATTGCATATATCATCATATATATCATATATTTTTGGCATGCGGGTTTGAGGGATTGGATGTAGTGTCGGAGAGGACTTCCTCACTTCGTTGCACGATTTCGATCGAATGTATATTTTTATTTTTATTTTTATTTTTATTTTTAATGTATAATTATGTATACATATATTGCATTAATTCGTCACCAAAATGGTTACCAATATCAGATATTTTTAAAGTGGCATGCGGGTTCGCCACCGTTATTTTACCTCGTCAAGAGGTTTTTTTTATATGATTAATAAAAAGACTACAGTTGGTAAGTAATCATTTGCTTGGAAAGATTTTAAACTAATTATTATAAGAATATTATTTTAGATGAAAGATACATACACATATTAATTGCTAATTAATGAATTGCTATTCGAATTAATTTTATAAAAAACTTCGGATAAGATTTCAAATAATAATAAAAACGACTGTTTTCTCGCTAGAACTTCTAATTATTTCCTGGGAGCTGAAGTATTTTTGAATTATTTCGCTCAGTGTAAAACAATTGTCCTGGCCTTCGGCTGTGGTATTGGGTGGGGGGCTGGCTAGGACCGGGGGATAATAATTTGGGTGACTCAATTCAGTTTGTGCAACGAGCACGGCCGGCCAAAAACTTGGTGTGCAAGAAAGGAATCGGATTCCTTGTGCTGGTCAGGCGAAAAAAAGGCAAAAGGAAGGGGGGTCCTAGGCGGGGGGCTGTGCCCCACAAATTTTTGGTATCCTGGTAAGCCCTGCCTCCCTCTGCCTCCCTCTGCAGTCCTCCCCAGGCCCCTTTATTGGGTATTGAAATGCAAATGGTCGCTGGCCTGCCGAAATTAAATTATGTGGAAGTAATGATAACCCTTCTGTCTCTGTCCCAATGCCACCCAGAAGACCACCCAGTTTCCAAAGCTTT
This sequence comes from Drosophila monieri, assembly GCA_035047585.1. NCBI lineage: Eukaryota > Metazoa > Arthropoda > Insecta > Diptera > Drosophilidae > Drosophila > Drosophila monieri. The sequence goes on along the minus strand of JAWNPJ010000061.1, from coordinate 1,595,188 downwards.
TCCCCTGAGTTTTCCCAATTTCCTGGCACCCCTCTTCTCCCCCCGCTCCGCTTTACCCTTTGGCAGGGTCTTCATTTAACCGGCGACGTAACGCCTTTTTTGGCAGCTGTCTTCATTGTGTCCTGCCGCTGCCACTTTTCCGCTTTCCCCTGTGAGCACAGAAGGAATAGGGGGAGGGGGAGGGGGGCGGTGCTGCCCAGTGGGTGGGTCGCCAGTGGGTGGTGCGAATGCAAAATGAATTGGGTAGGTGTGTCGCCAGCAGCCGCTAACGGCAATTAATTGTTTGCTAAAGTGTCTTCGCACTTAGTGCAAGTGGGGAAAAGTGAGGAAAATCAGAGAGAAAGAGAGATAAAGGGAGGAGCACAGGAGGATAGTCCCCTTTGGAAAACTTTTTGAGGAGATTCATTAGGGCCAAAGTGGAACTGAGATTGAAAGGTGTGAACGGCTTCTGAGGGGCAATAAATTTCCATCCAGAAGTTATATTTGATATCCATCAATGCTATTGACATTTTAATGGCTATCCAAGATGGAACTAAAAAACTCTATTCTTTACCCTATCTAGGGAGATTGTTTAAGTCTTAGTTTTATATACATATTTGTTCGATTTTTATGTCAGACTGTTAATCATGATGATTGATCAAAAAATGATTTTATGATTTTGTTTATTTACATATTCGAAAAGTTTTAATGAATGCCGATACACTTTTGGAATAATACAAAATATAAAAATTAAGTAAAATAAAATAATAATGAATAATAAAATTAAATAAATAAAGTAAAATACTTCAAACATCGTTTCGCAAAAATTAAAGCTTCCAAGGAATGGAATTGAAGAATTGCCGCCAACTTTTTTGGATACTATGATATACTTATGTTGGAACAACATAAACGACTTGTGGGTGCCCAAAATGCGACTTGTGGTGGAAGCTAGTAGCGACGAACTCCTCTTCAATTAATACAAAAATTTATTGATTTAAACAAAAACTTGGTAAATTTTAGAAGGAAATAAAAGGCCAAAGATTATAATAAAATAAGAAAATCAGAGTCCCTCGAAGGTGGATTTTGTGCGTCTATATCCACCGCAAGAATATTTTGGGGGGAAGTAAAAGTAAATAAATCAAAGGAAAATAAAAAAATTAGTAAATCGAAATCAGGTAAGAAACTGGCCAACAGCAACAACTTACATCAAAGTCATAAAAATTATTAAAAAAAATAAAATCAGAATCTGCCAGAATCAGCCAAAAGGAGTCTTTCTCCGCGTCACATCCCAGGAGAGCCCAACATTTAATTAAAGTGCAATTATTTAATAAAAAAAATATTTAAAAATAAATAAGAAAATAAGAATGCCAGCACTTATATGTGGAAGAGTGACGACCCCAAATAATTAGTTTCATAAAAATAACAAGGAAAGAAGACTTTTCAGAATCAGAGCAGAAGAAAGTCCCAACGTTCTTTCTCCGTGTCACATCCCAGGAGGAACGCATGTTGTGCAATAACAAAATTTAAAAAAAATATATATGACGAAAATCCTATTGTAAATAAGAAACGAAGATTCCCAAGGAGAAGGCTTCTATTGTGCAACTTCGACTATTTAAATGATTAAAGTAGATATTTAAAACAGAAAAATTAAGTTGAACCAATGGCAGCTCGTACTCAACAGCGACAAACATGGATAAATATGAAATAAAATATTCAAAAAATAAAAATTAAATAATTAAATAAATAAATATAAGGAAAATAAAAAAATTAGTAAATCGAAATCAGATAAGAAACTGGCCAACAGCAACAACTAACATCAAAGTCATAAAAATTATTTAAAAAAAAATAAAATCAGAATCTGCCAGAATCAGCCAAAAGGAGTCTTTCTCCGCGTCACATCCCAGGAGAGCCCAACATTTAATTAAAGAGCAATTATTTAATTAAAAAAATATTTAAAAATAAATAAGAAAATAAGAATGCCTGCACTTATATGTGGAAGAGTCTGTCGACCTCTGAGACTATTTAAATGATTAAAGTAGAAATTTAAAACAGAAAAATTAAGTTGAACCAATGGCAACTCGTACTCAATGGCGACAAACATGGATAAATATGAAATAAAATATTCAAAAAATAAAAATTAAATAATTAAATAAATAAATATAAGGTCTGTCGACCTCTGAGACTATTTAAATGAATAAAGTAGAAATTTAAAACAGGAAAATTAAGTTGAACCAATGGCATCTCGTACTCAACAGCGACAAACATGGATAAATATGAAATAAAATATTCAAAAAATAAAAATTAAATAAATAAATATAAGGTCTGTCGACCTCTGAGACTATTTAAATGATTAAAGTAGAAATTTAAAACAGAAAAATTAAGTTGAACCAATGGCAACTCGTACTCAATGGCGACAAACATGGATAAATATGAAATAAAATATTCAAAAAATAAAAATTAAATAATTAAATAAATAAATATAAGGAAAATAAAAAAATTAGTAAATCGAAATCAGATTAGAAACTGGCCAACAGCAACAACTAACATCAAAGTCATAAAAATTATTTAAAAAAAAATAAAATCAGAATCTGCCAGAATCAGCCAAAAGGAGTCTTTCTCCGCGTCACATCCCAGGAGAGCCCAACATTTAATTAAAGTGCAATTATTTCATTAAAAAAATATTTTAAAATAAATAAGAAAATAAGAATTCAAAAAATAAAAATTAAATAATTAAATAAATAAATATAAGGTCTGTCGACCTCTGAGTCCAAAACAGAACTGAATAGAAAAATGTGAAATGACCATAACTTTCCGATTTCTTATCTTTAGATAACTTTCGATAACTTTCCCTTAACTTTGGAGCTTGCCGTGTGGCAACTCTTGAAGGCAACTCTATAGGAATTGCAAGAGCCTACTATGTGGATTTTCCAAAAGCCAATTTGTGTTTGGAACGAAGTTCTAATATTTAAAATATAAGAAATTTAAAATAATAATACAAATTACAAAAAACGTAGGAAGATAGAAATGTATGTAGTCCATTAGTCTGTATCGAAAGGAACCCATTTTACTCATCCCTAGTATATCGATAATCCCTATTTTGTTATCAGCCGCGGGTGCCGCTAAATATATATTTAGTAATAAAGTAATATATTTTACTACTCGTACTCCTGGTCTTGGAAACATAATATTATAAACATATATAAGGCAGTTTCTTTTATTATGTTATGTAGCATATAGTTGGCACATTCCCATGGGAATTTTCGGATCAGATCTATTATAATTGCATACTAACACTTAAAACAAATTTTTAAAATTTCATAAAATGTATCCCGGAAAGAGAATTCAATTCAGAGAATTAACAAACCGTAAGATCATAATTTCCATTGAAAAGATTATCTTCATTAATGCTATCATTTTGTATTTAAATTCAGAAACGAATTGTTTAACAAAGATAAGTACAAAATAGATTGAATCTAATATTTCAGATCACTTAAGCAATTTGAAGTAAATTTTGTATTATTTATTAATGTTACTAGACTTCATAGTACTCGATATTCGATTAAAATTCCACAACATAAGTTGCTATTTAGTACATATTTATTTTTTGTGATTCCCGATAAGCATAACTTGGGTCCAACTTGTCGAAAACTTGATTTGCGAACTGAAGCCCTTTGACCCTGTGTCCTTGTTGCTCCATGTCCTCAGTCCTGAGTCCTGTATTTGTGTTGTGTGTGTGCTCTCCTTGTTTGTTTCGATAAGGTCTTTGTGGGCTGTTAGGACATATGTGTCGGACTATACGTATATATTCGTCTGCATATATGTACATTTATATGCATTTACAAGCTATTCTCTCAGTGCGGTAATGTTTTCCTTGGAATTTGCTGGCCCCGGGGGATAGAAAAGCATAGAACAGAGCAATTTTGTCATTTGCTGTTGAGAATTGCTCGAATTGTGGCAAGTTTTTGTTTCGGTTTATTTAAATAGACAACCCAGTCGGTTTGTGTTTCAAGTTTAGGCCTTTTGTGGCGCTAGCTATAAGAAATAAACAGAACAGAGAGCTGTGCTGCGAAGCTGCACTTTCCACACAGCCTCTTCCCACACTCCTCCACCCGTCCACCTCTCAACCCATCAAGCTCTCTAGCTCCCATCCCATCCGTCCTGCGATTCATTTATGTTGCCATCCTCACACGAATGCATATTTACTTAGCAAATATTAACATTGTGTAATTTAGTTGCTCTACAAAATGTGTACAAGGATATAGGCGACTCGTTTCAAGTGTTTCCCTGCAACAGTGCGATTCAAGAGTATAGGGTTCCAGGGAAAGGTTAGTGCTCGGTATTTAATACAAGTGTAAGCCATTTAACCAGTTGGAACTATTTGAAGGACGACAGTGGAGGCGAAACTATTATCTTATAGTTCCCATTAAAATAATATTTATTAATGTTTTTAAATATTGCCAAATGTGAAACCTTTTAAAGTCTTAATATATGCTTTCTCATTGTATGCTTTTGAATATCCATAGTTTATCCATCAAAATGCATTAATTTTTAATTAATTTTAAGGGCTTTATTCTAATGGCCCTATTTAAACTAAATTAATAGATATATGAGTTTATAGATATTCCTATTAATGTTTATTTGTTTATAGATTTGTTTATAGATTAATAGATATTGAAGTTACGCATATAGTGAAGTTTTTTCTGCTATAAAGTGCCAGTCAGTCATAATTAAAGCAGGTTTTTATAATTAAAATTAAAGTCGGTTTGAATGCATTTCAAACTCTTATTAAAATAAAATTTCAAAAAAAAAATCGTACATCCAATCAAATAGTCCATTCAATCCATTCTAAATAATAACAACCTCAACGACTCCTACAAAACCTTTATCTACTGTACCCCTAGGAACCTGTCCAGTTACATTTGCCCAAGACCTTAGAGCTGGATCTGGCAACTTGGAGTAACATTTCCATTTCGGTCTCAGCCTCGCCAAACTTCCACATCTCACTTTGGCACCCACAAAAGTACACACGGCGAAAACGGGGAAGGGGCTCTCCGGTATCTTAGCACTTTCGGCACTTTCCACACCCCAAAGTGTATTTATTGAAAGGAAGCCCACTTTCCGGGTTTTGCGGGCCTCCCAGCTAAGAGAGAGCCTGTCATAAATCGTTCTGTTGCCTTGCCTGCTATTATAAACTATTATTCCATCTTGGCTGTTGATATTTTTCCAAATTTAATTGCATTTCTGCCCGGAATCCAGTTTACTTACATCTATATACTTATATATGTATATGTATTGGAGTGTGCCGCAAGGAGGGGGCTGGGCGGAAGGAGCTGTGACAAGACAACTCAATTTGATGGCAAATCACATCATATGCTTTCCAAACACGTCCCAACCAGCAGCGACAGCAGCACGCAAAAATTTAAGTCACGAAAACAATTTCGTCAATTGTTGTTGTCTCTGCGACGGACGACGGACAAACTGGCGGACAAACGGACAAGCGGACAGACGGGCAACCGGACGGGTAGCTGTCCTTAAGTGGCCGAGCGCCTTGAGTGGATTACAGCGCAACGAGGCGACATTATTGTGCCTTCCCCTTCCAAATATCCCTTGGCTGCGTCATCGTTAAGTGCACTGAGCGAAAATATGCGCTTTTTTAATTCAATAAATTTAATTAAAGAACTTTTATTTACATTATCGTATGCAGTCAAATGATTATGCCAAAAATACTTTGAGAAGTTATACCAGAAGTAGACTAACAAAGGTTTTAGTCATAGTCCTTGACTATGAGATACCCGATACTCCTTACACTCCAACAATAAAGATGGCTTAAGCTTTGCTGGAAGTTAAAACTTTTTTGGACAATAAATTTCAGGACTATATTTTTATATAGCTATACAATAATAGATAATAGATTAGAACAGATAATAGTCGATTTGTAATAAATAGAAAAATGGTATGAAATATTTATAAGGGAATATTGAGGTATACTTATTTAAAAACTGTCAGAAAGTCTGTATCAGAAAGATTGAAGGTATTGTAAATCCTTGTGTTTATGTTTAATAGCTTAAATATTTGTTGATTAAAAAAAATTTAATTTCGCGCAGTGCACCACCGTGTCCATGCGGGAGAGTGTGGGGCGATGAATTCCAGTTGCATTTGTTCGGCTGGGCCAGAAATTTGAAACAATTGAGTCGCGAATTAGCATTAAGTCAATCACTTGTCTGGCAAAGGAATAAATATCTAGCCAAGGCAGAGCACGTAGAGCACTGGGCAGTTAAAAAACAAAAACAACAGGCCGAAGAAGATAAAAAAACAAAAGCCGAAAGATTTGTTTTGAGCCCGAGAGAATTTTGAATGTCTAGAAACTTATTGCTTATTTCTTTGCTGTCGCATATTGTTAATAATTTTAACGATTGTCGATGATTGTTTGTTTTGGGGGGAAATTGTGAGAAGAATTAAAAAATATTGAACCTTAGAGACAACGAAAAATGAATTTTAGAGAAATTGGAGTAAAAAATATGTTTAATTTCAGGTTCCTTTCTATATAGATTGAACCTTTTTATAGATTTCCCTAAGAGAAGTGATTCTCTTAGCAATTCTTTTGACAAAGGACAACACTCCTTTATGGGTCACATTCTGAAACTTATGGTTGAAGGACCAAGGAAACCACGAACTACTAATTACTAAAACGATTAAGAAAATCATCATAGGGGTAACACAGGCGGCACACAAAAAGCATTTTGGGAAATCGGGCAACATGGAAATCCAAATGGAAAGCCACAAGATGATATAGTGTCCCTGTTCCGTTGGATAAATTCCAAACAAAAAGCGGACAGACAGCGAGAAGCTTTAAAACAATTAATTATAAATTTATGGAGCCAGAAAACGGGGAAAAACGGGGCTCGAGGATAAAGGATGAAGGATAAAAGGAACAAATGCAGACATTTTAAATAACTCGCCAAACAAAAGCCAAACAGAACAGGACACTTGAGTTCTATAGAGTCGAAAGAGAGAGACGCTGGGCCGCAAGAGAGAGATGGGTATATGTGTAGAGGAGGAAATGGATTTCCATTTAAGGCGGCATGTTGGGGACATTGTTTTTATTAAGTGTCGCATGATATGTGCCATAAATACTTGTGTATGGACTACGTTAGGGTGGTCCGAATCAATGAAAGTATACTTGAAGATTGTTTTTCATGAAAATTTGGCTAGAAAACCTTTACATTTTCTTAGTTTTTTGTATATTTTTTTTTTGGAAAATTGGCCCACCTTAATATATATATAGTTGTAGGTACATATATATGTATATCGCTTCAAGTCGGAGTCTGTGTGCGGCTCCATTCACATAAACACTTCAAGTGGCAACATGACGTGCAACTAATCCCTGCCCTAAAAAGTATGTTACAAGTGGCCAAGAGTCCTCAAACAACGAGGGTCCAGGACAGTCGGACACTGTAATAGACAGAAGGACATTGGTAAAAAAATGTGTTTCTGTACATCCAAGTTATGTATTAAAAGATTAACATAAATTCTTAAGCACTTTTTATTTAATCAAAAACATAAAGTTGTTTTAATTTACATATACATTTTTTTTATTTTATTAAGCTATTAATAAAAAGCTATTTATTAGAATTTTGGCCCGAGCCGAAACTTTTATATAGAAAATGACTCGTTTCAACTGTAAGATTTACATTGAAATATCGGATAAAGTTGACCGATCCTAATGGAAATTTCAGCATCAGGCTGCTTCCTTAAAATATGAATTAAAAAAAGTTCCAAGCTTCTATATGCAGATTCAAATAAGGTATAGATATAGTGACTGATTAAAATTCAAGACAATCGATGATCTAGAAAAAATATAAGATAAATGTATAATAATGTACGTATTTGTGGTTTATGGGGTCGAACACTTTTCGGTTTAAAAAACCCTACAATTCCAGTTCATACCACGTTGTATACAAAAATTTCCTATATATTTGGGAAAAATTTTTTCATTTCAGTCAATAATATTTATAAGTATTAAAACACACTTCCCAAATCTATACCTAAATCTATACACAGGCTCTGCTACATATGATATATATCTGTTAAATCAGGGTTACTTTTACGTCATACTCGAAAAATGTAAATAATACTTTCGATAAGGATATATATGTAACAAATAAATATCTCAAAATTCAAGTCATATACAGAGAAGTCCCCTCGGAAAAATATTCATACATAAGTAAATGCTTCATGCTATCAAATTTTTTTTTATATTTGACTTCACATCAGAACTGTTCATGGAATTGATTTACTTTTTGTGTCCCAACTCTATGGACTTGAACATTAATTCTGATAAGACACTTTCAAGCCTCTCTCAGTCGGAACAAACCAAGTGGTTATCTGTTTATTTTATTTCAGCCACTCTGGGCTGTGTGAAGAAGGTAATAAAGGCTTAATGAAATTAATTTTCAATCCAAATTCACAGTTGAAGAGCGTCCCTCTGTTTGCTAACGTCAGTTGTAGTCTGACTAGAATTGTCAGCTGGATAATCATTCGAAAAATCTGGAGCTAAATTCGTATTTGCTGAATAAGTATTTTGAAGCTCAAGATAAATACTTAGTTATGCAGATGGGAAATATCAGACTGCCAAAATAAATAATCAAAACTTGGTTCTGGAAATTGCGAATCGGAATAATCAATTAAATTTAAAAATATAAAAATCGATTAAGTCGATAAAAGGGTCAATTTTTTAATCTAAAAAAAAACAGACAAAATGACAAACCAAATTTGGGAAAATTTTGAGGAGTTGCAAGAAAAAGCCAAAATAGAAAACCGTCAAAAAATCAAATGGGGAATATTTCAACTGGGGCACCGTGGATAATACAAACCAAAGGTAGTTGGCAGAACCCAGTAATTACAGAATTATTAATTGAATTTCCAGATCGTTGCCCACTAACCTAAATTAAAATGTGGGTCCTCCAAGAAATCCAGCTCCTAGGCTCTGATCCCTGTTGTTACCCAGTACCGGTTTGGGGATCTTGATGGAGGAGTTGGAAAGGTGGAGTCGGATATGCCAGATCGAATGGGAGCTTATTCAGACAAATCGAAGGCCTTATGAGATTAATATAAAGTCGAAATATTTTATTGGGGATGAGAGATCGGAGCAGGGCATCATATTCTTATAATTTATTTCCAAAGTCAATTTTCAAAGGATCTATGTTTCCTTTAATCTTTTCTTCGCACCAGATTTAGTTTAATGAACTTTTGAAAAATGCTTAATAAAAGGAGAAGCTTGTAGCAATTACTACCAATTGTATCCTTTCTAAATGGATGGAAATTCATTTGAATGTAATTATTCTATTATTGAGCTTTTTACTATTTAGGCTCTACTTTGAGAATTTTGTACATTTTTGGTCAGTGTACAGTAAAGTTTCCTTACTCGAAAAAGTTGGCTTGTAAACAAATCTTAAACTGTATATCTAAAAACATTTCGAAAAAATTTTAAGTAATAATCTAGAAACCAAATAAATACGATGTTTTTATTCAAATAAAATAATTTTTTGAAATAATAAATGAGTCTACTTTTGCTTGATTTTATGCGTTAATATGCGAATTAACAGAATAATTAATAATAAAAATAAAGTAACTAAATATATTTTTTTTGCGACACCCCAACCCACCGTGCAAAGGACAACATAAAACAGCTGCGATGACGAGTACGACTTCGACTCCGACTACGACCCCTGATGTTGATGATGATGACCCTGGCTGCTCCTTCCCCCTTGTCGGACGAACCTGTCCGGCGGACCTCCAACTCCATATAATGCACGCTAAATACATAGTTTGAAAATAGTTTTGAACCCTTTCATCAGGCAGCCCAGCTCGTCGGCAGCCGCAAACAAACAAAAAACCCATGGGAACTCGACTCGTGGCTTTCCACCAGCATCCTAAAAAAGTCCTGCCTGGAGGGGGAGGGTGCTAGCAGGACAGCAGGACAGCAGGAGAAGCAGGAAAAGCAGAAGTGACACTGCCAGAGCATTGGCTGTCATTTTCCCTCGTTTTCCACTGTTTGTTTTATATCTGCCATATGACCTTTTTTGTCACATTTTGAACGAGTTACATTTTGTCACTCCTTAACCATCTCATCATGGGTGTAGTGGGATGGAGTGGCGGCGATGTCCGACTGCACTGCTTTGTGCTGATAAATGAAAGGAGAATTCTTCTTCTCCTGTCCCCTGACGTGCCCCGCATTTTCCCAAACCACATCCACAGTCTGCGTCTGAGAGTCTCTGTGTGTGACTGGCTGCCGAAATGAATGTTGCAACTAAATGAATAAATGGAAATTAGTGCCAAAAAGGCAACGATGCGCACACAATGAAGGGACAGACGGACAAACGGACTGGCGGATGCAACACGGCGGACAGACGGATAAACGGACAAGCGGACAAAGTGCAAAAATTTTCAATGGAAAGCATCTCTCAAAAATAAAGCAATTATGTATGTACTTTCTATGCATTTTTATAGTATTTTTTTGCAAATCCTATATTTTGTGTTCGACATTTCCAAAATCCAAATTGAATAACTATTTGATGACCTCATTTTCGTCGGTTTCAATGACTTTAAAACTTGTATATTTGGTTTGGATTTGGATTTAAGCAGATGCCTCGAAACGTTTGAAGGTTTTTTCTATATGTCCTTTATGTTAATGTTTCAATAAAGATGTACTGGTACCTCAAAGTCGAACTATTTGAGTCGATACTAATCTCGGATCTGGAATTAAAACTTGCCAATTTTACGTAAATTTTGTTTAGTTTGAAAGTAAAAAAAAATGTAGTTCAAAACAGTAACTTTTGATAATATATTAATTGATTATTGATTATTGAATATTTTAGCTCACTAAGATGAAGAAAGATAGCCTTCACTTAATTTTTTGAAGGCATCATAATTTTCAGTCTAACTTTATTGAGAGGAATAGTTTAAAATAAAGATTTAAATATCAAATAAAAAGTTTAAAATAGAGAAAATATATCCAGAATTATTCAGTTATAAAACAGTAAAAGCCTTACATTGATCAATACTATTGCATTGAAAAAGGGGAAAATTATTGGTTTTCATGTTCAACTTGTAGTTACAAAAGATTCCGTAAGCCCTCGTCCAAAATGTTTTTTTTTTATAATCCTGCCTTCATTCCGTATCCAATTGGCTTTGATTTTTCGGCTTTATTTATTCGCGGACTGGAAAAATTGTTGTAATTGCTGCTTAAACGCCAAAGCGATTCATATTTCCCATGCATAACCCTCTTGCTACTCTCATTTAAAGCTTCACCCCGTCAGTTCCCGACCCCCCGGAAAATGGCTGGAATATTATCGTATAATTCTGGGCAAGTCGGGAGCAAGGGGAAAAGCCGAAGGGGCAGCGCATTCAAGCGAACGCATATCTATCATTAATATCGCTGCAGTCAGCTGCTGTTGTGCTAAAAAAAAAATAAAATAAAAGAAAAACTAGTTCTGGGTGAGGCCGAACAATTAAGACTCTTTCATTTACTTTAAAATTCAGTACATTCAACCAGCTTTAATTCGTTAAATCAAACAAAAAATTAGGGCATCTTTTAAATGTCATTTCTTTTCAATATCTGACAACATATTTAAAATTATTTAAGTATATAAAATATTCACAGAATAGTTCATTTTAATAATAATAAATATAAAGAAAACTGCAAGGAATCAATAAGTAATAAACAAAATGTAAAAGTTTTATGAAAAATGTTGAGCAGAGCATGTTAAGAAAACATAAAAGTTTCATTTAATATATAGTATAGGAAATCTATACTATATATAATACTAATATTTTGAAAATTCCATTTTTGATACAAGTTAAATAATATTATTAGTAACTCAATAATAGGCAGCATTTCAAAGCATTAATTTTTATTCTTTGTTATAAAACTTACTAAAATTATGCTTAGAATATTTTTGAAAAATGTCTCAAATTTTTCTCGACAACTCTAAAAATCGATCTATTTTTTTGATAATTAAATATATCAGCATTTTTAAAATTCAAATAATTTTTAAACTAAAAACCAAATAAGTTTGAAAATATTTTCTATAGTAAATTATTCTAAAGTATGACAAATTTAAAATAAACAGGATAATACCCTAAGTGAAGTAAAATAAAAAGGAATAATGGCAGAACTCTGCCACACACACATGGGCAGCCATGAATGCTAACACGTACGCAGAGGCTTAGTACAAATTAAAGAAAGGGGGTTCCTAAAATAAATTTGGATTATAAATCAATTGCAATTCTTAGAGAGATGATTAAGACTATATAAACATTTTTTTTTAAGGAAGAATTGATAATCTCTCCCCCTTGAGACGCCTCTGCGTAAAAAAAGATCGTTGGCATTGTGTGGCCCTGAGGTTTGCTGGGCTGCATTTTCTGCTGCAGCCGAGAAAAAGCAAAAGCTGTGGCAGTAACTGACTGCTGAACTACTGCCAACTGCAATTAATCATTTTTCTATCATTTTCAGATTTTTTCCAGACACACACACTCATGCATATGAAGAGCGTAGTATATATATGAATATGTACTTCACAGTTGTATATGCATATGGTAAGTTATGATTTTCCACGATGCTGTTCAACATTTTTTTTTGTTTTATTTTTCGCCTATTGAAAATGTTTCTTTTGAAAAAATGGGAAAGGGAAATTGAAATTTGTAATATACCTTGAAAATTGTGGGAACAGTATTCTTACAGTGAGCTTTAAAATTAAAACAAAACCAATCAATCAAGCTTTTAATTTATCAAATCATAATATTTGTATTCTTCTATATGCATTTTTAATTAAAGATATACTCTTTAAAAAATGTTATTAAAGAGTAATCTAAAACTAAATAAAAATAATTAAATAAATATATAATTCGCATCTTTTAGTCATATTAATTAGTTTGAGATTGCACCATAACTAATGCAGAATAATGCAATTATCGTCAATTAATGTTTTAATGTAATCACAAAATTTACCCCCAAAAAACTTGCGAAACTTTCGTAACGCCTTTTTAGGTTGTGCGGAGACATCCTTGAAACGCACTTTCCACAGAGGCCCAGCACAATTTGATGTATGTACATCGTAAATGGATATGTGTACATACATATTTACATACCCGCAAACATACACACATAACGTACATAAAGAGGCATCTGTCTGCTATTAGCCGCCGTAAATTGCATCGTCGCCATCGGCCTAAGCGATTTCTAATGGCGGGGCACAGCGGGTGCCTGCCAACACCTCCTCCAGTCACCCTCCAGCGCCCGCAACCTGCAACCCGCCATCCCCAGTCCTTGCTCCGGAGTCCTTCGTTCTGAATCCTGAATCCTCAAATGCTTCGCTACCAAAGTCCCAGGCCCATTGAGCTCTTCTCCAAAAGGACACTCGAAAAAATAATTCAAGAGGGAAATATTTGAAAAATATTGGAAATATGTACTTCTGTACAAACAAGGTTTGTTGTTTACAAACAAGGTCACGTTTGTAAACCATTGCCTTTTATATTTATTTAATAAAAACTTGTAACTTTAAATAGATTAAGGTAACTATATTAACTTAACTTCACTTTAATTAACTTTGTTCATTAACTTTGTAGACAATATAAGCACGTGCCGGGTAAGAATATTTTGTATGTATAATTTTTTATACATATATTTCATTTATTCGTCACCAAAATTGACATCATATATTTTGGGCGTGGGTTCGCCACCGTTATTTTACTTCGTCAAGATGATTTTTTATATGATTGTTAATAAAAATAATAATAATAAGAATAATAATAACAATAATAATAATAATAATAATAATAATAATAATAATAATAAAAATAAAAATAATTATAATTAAAATAATAATTTATTCGTATTATAAAAATAATAATACGATTTTCATTCTATACTAAAAAATCTTTGTTGAACCTTAAAGGAAAAACTTAAATATTGTTTTAAAGGAAAGGCAAAAAATAAAAAAATAAAACTTTGAGAATGAACCTGCATGTTAAGTCCCGGTACTTGTAGAGTTTTGAAGATTAGTACCATTCTAGAGTATAAAGTCTAGAGGACCAATGAAATGGTTACAAAATTCAGACTTTATCAAAATTTAAATGCATTTCGTGCAGTGTAATTTGGTACATCCTTTGGCACATATGTGCAGCCTGCACCCAGATAGACATATGTACATAGATTAGGTCAATTTGCTGGCAACTTTTGATGATGCCCCCACCCCCGTATAGAAGAGCAGGAGTCGAAATCGGATTCAAAGTCGCAGGAGCTGCAGGAGGGAAAAGTTTTGGGACGGTCGGTCACTCATTGATGCGGATACATCCGGTGTGGCGTGGTAAGAAGGTCCTGTGTGTGGGGGTGGGGGCATCAACTGCTAACAAGTCAACAAGACCAACGAGCTCGGTTCGACTCAGTCGGGCGGCATTCCCATGGGACATTTGGTCAGTTCGGTCAGGTTAAGTGTTTTATGAACTTGTTTCAATGAAGTCATACAAAGTGCGTATATATCAGGATATATGAATGTGTGTATGGGTGTGTGTGTGTGTGTGTGCAGGTGCCATGTGGTGACATGCGGCTGGAAGAAGACGCAGCTGAAGGAGAAGCAGGAGGAGAAGACGACCAAACAGGTCCTTGGGATCCTGACCAACCATCTCTCGTCTGTTGCCATTGAAGCTTTTAATTTGATTTTCGTTCAAGTGTCGTTTTCTGTGGTCCTCCATCTATCTATCCCCTTCGGCGGCCCTCTACCCGTCTCTTTCACTTTCGTACTAAACTTGAGCCTTTGCCAGTTCAACTTCTTTCGACTCCTGTCGTTTCCGGACCTGGTTTCCCATTTTTTTCGACTAGGATTTCAGTTTGGGGCTTGCTCTTCCTGTTCCTCGTTCTCCTAATGAGGCGAGTCCTTTAATTAAAGTCAATACTGTAACCAACTGGTGGCAATAAACTGTGCCAGGACTTGATTTTTGCGACTAAGCCCAAAGTTATTTAAGGCTTAATTTATTTGAATTTTTATACTTGGAATGATATGGATGATGCATTCATGCAGATATTGTATAAAAGTCAACAGAACTTGGAAATTAAAATTTCGAGTCACCATTAGCCCTTTTGACAATAAACTCCAACACCTCCAAGCTCCAACAATCAAATCCATTTGGCCCCAAAGCGTGTCGAGCCGGAAACCCCAACAACTCAACTGTCAAGTCAAGAAAATTGCATTAAATAATCAATTTAGATAATTCGTGAAATGGAAATGGGTGACGTGGAAGTATAAATAGGAAGACCCTGATGGTCGACCATGCAGTGGAGTTTTCAGTTCAAAATGCGAGTGCCACGAACGCGCCAAAGGACGAAGGTAGTTCTGGGCCAACCGCAGAGGAGAATTCCCCAGCCAAGGCCGAGGACGCTCAGCATTTCTTTGGCCACTTGGCGGCGAATCCTGTCCAGAAATACTGACGAATTCTGTCGCAATACCACAATTCATGGTCTGAAATACATTAACAACAGCAAATTGAGGAGCAGCGATAGGTAGCTTCCACAACCCATCTCCATCCGAATTTATGCTTATAACTATGGTTGTTTAGACTGTTCTTTGGCATCGCCTTGCTGGCTGTCGTGTCCTTTGCGGTGTATCTGATACAGGACGCCTTCGATAAGTGGAACACCACTCCAGTGATAGTTGGCATTGACCCGGAACTGACTTCCATCACCAACGAGCCCTTTCCGGCGGTGACCATCTGCAATCTTAACCAGGCCCTGGCCGATAGGGTCGTCCACCTGGCCAATGATTCTGCCGAGTACGCGATGCTCCAGATGCTCTGCCGGCGACGGATGGACATTCTGCCGACCGCCTCGTCTTCTGCCAACTCATCCAACTGGGAGGAGTTCATCAT
Source organism: Drosophila monieri (assembly GCA_035047585.1). NCBI lineage: Eukaryota > Metazoa > Arthropoda > Insecta > Diptera > Drosophilidae > Drosophila > Drosophila monieri. The sequence goes on along the minus strand of JAWNPJ010000061.1, from coordinate 1,579,288 downwards.
GAATGTGAGTGGTCGTTGAACTAGTCCCTTAAAAAAAAAACCAAAATTTCCAAGATAAAATATTTTATTTTTATTTTAAAATTAAATGACAAAAAACAGCGATCAAATCGCACCTCACAGTTTATTTTTGTTTTGTTTAGATTTTCTTTGTTTTTTTTTTTTGGATTTTTTGCTTGTTTTGAATGTATTTAGCCCTTAGACACACCTTTCCCGCGAATTCCGGGCGGGTGGGCGCTTCTTCATCTTGGGATGGGTGTTAGGTGTTAACCTCGCGGCATCACGCGCGCGCGTATTTTTATCGATATAAATCGCAAATCTTGTATCTGGCGAGCATTGCCAATGCTTACTCTCAAATATACTTTTCTTTTGTGGGAGGAGGGGGAGAAGTTGGCTAAGCTTCCCCCCCACCCGTAAATGACTTCTTCCCCCTTTTTTGTGGGTTTTCCGAAGTGATTGAAGGACGAATCCTTGGATATAGCGTTGTGGCGACAAATTACGTCTTTAGCAACGGTTTATGTTTCATTTTGCATGGCTGCAAACGTTTTAATGTTTTGTTTTCCACAATTAGTCGGGGACGTGGACAACCCTTGGTAACTGTGAGGCGCTCGACCGCCGAGACTCGAACCATCACAAGCGCTATTTATTCTGACCTTTCCGGAATATGCACTTGCGAATTATAAACATTGGCAAGCGAGAGCGAAACTGAGAGAGAGAAAGCACTGGAGTGCTCTTCTACTGAGAGTAAAGGGCGTTCATATTCGCACAGTGATCGGCGGGACTTGCATCTGCGCTTTTTCCTTGTTCTTGTTGTTCCCATGACCCTGGGAAAGGGGATTTTTAATCCAGTGCCTTACTCATGAGCAATCCGTCGATTAGATCCTGTTGAATTGATCCTGAAAGCTTGCCATATTCCTGTGCTTTCTAATAAAAGGCTTGCCAAATCTGACCTGACCTCTTGACCTGACATATTTAAAATCTTTTATGTTTTCTTTTTATTTTAAATTTTATTACAAAATATTATCTTTAAATACATGAGTTTTTTATGATTTTTAATGCCTTTTAAAAACCTACAAAAATATTAAAACTATTTTTTAATCAACATTAGCAACATTAACAGCAAATAAAATTGATTTTGTATCTAGTAATTATTATTATTTAATTATACAACCAATTGCTATTCAGTTGAAAATAATTCCCTTTGCAGATATCGCAGACGTGTCAATCAATGGTGATTGGTTGTCGATTTGGCGGCGACGACTACGAATGTGCCCCACTCTTCAATCCAATTGTCACGGATGAGGGTCTCTGCTGTGTTTTCAATATGCTTCACCCCAGGTTTATGTACAGGAAAAGGTGAAAAACTTTAGATCAACTCTGGACACGCTTTTCTCAGCTTTTACTCAAAGATTTTCCTTTTGCTGCAACCCGAAATCGGGCTACAAAATCGAGCTTTTCCAAAGCCAAAGCTTTATTTTCTGAGGATTAAATGGTTTACAAAATTGGTAAATATTTAAGCCAAGCACTTGGCTTACAAAATCCAATTGGAACTTCCACAATAAAGTTTCTTCCCTTCGAGAAACAAACAGTTTAAGAATATTTAGTTTCAAAATTATGAATTCATTTTTAAACCAAGCTTAGCTTAGTATGTCTTTTATTTAACATTTTTTCTAATGTATATAGTTTGAATATATAGTCATAAAAACAGACGAACGGAAAGGACTATATCAAGACACCTGGTACTCACCTTTTCCACCCAAACTCTCCCCAAAAAATATGTTGTGTTGTATACTTTTGTATTTTTTGGAAGAAACAACTCAAACAATCAAATCCCGTAGGGAAGCTGAATGAATATTCAGGAATGCTGAATCGATAACTCCTCTTCTATCCTATAATCCTGTATCCTATAATAAAAAGAAATCAAATCCCGTAGGGAAGCAAAGTGAAAAATCTATAATTCCTCCAAAAATGTTCCGAGGAACGAGGTTTGACATTGAAGGGGTTGTTGCCACAATTTTGTGTCAAATGTGTAAGAATTTTGAGGTCTATGTGCCAAAGCTAATATAAAGATATACCTTTCAGTTAAATGGCAGATTATATTATTATATTTGATCGTATATAGTGGGCCGATTCTTTTAGGAATTTCACTGTTGAATAAATTTATTAAAAAAATGTTAGAAACAGCCCAAAGCATCTTTAAAATAAGGAAGGTTTTTTCATTTCCGACCCTTCAGTTATATGGCGGCTTTAGGATATAGTCGACCAATCCTTATGAAATTTTGCACATAAAGTCCCATCCTTCTAACTTGAAAAACAACGAAGTTATGGCATTTCCGATCAATCAGTTATTGGCAGCTAGGATATAGTCGACCGATCCCGGCTGTTCAGACTTATATACTGCCTGCAAAGGAAAGAAACTTGCTCGGCGAGAGTATTATAGAAGTCCACATGCTAAATCGTATAGCTCTGTTTCTTACAGTCCCTGAGATCCACGACTTGGCTATCGTTGCTGATCATGAATATATATGCTCTATGGGATCGGAGTTGATTCCTTCTCCCTGTTCTCCCCCAGTATTCACTCGAATACAATATACCCTTTTACTCTACGAGTACCGGGTATAATTATTAGTTTCCTCCACCACTAGGGGTTTACCTCGCCAGGTCTTTTCAGGTCAAAATATACAATTATTCATAATGCATTTTAATTAAATATTTAAGGTAGGTATATACATAAATAAATAAATATTTAAGAATTTATTTGAAAGTTTCAAGTTTTAAAAGACAAAATAATATGTTTGCATTTCTTCCAGTGTACCCCTCTCGCATCGGAATGTGAGTCTGCCCCCGGGATTCCTCTCCGTCAATTGGCACGCCGAACTGGGCTACAAGAGGCGTGGCACGTTGGTGGACGGAGAACTGCCGCTGTATCCCAGACGGGGACAGGGCACCGGCGAGTCCTTGGGGCTCTCCCTGACGCTGGATGTGCGCGCGGACGCCTACTACTGCTCCTCGTCCAGCAGCATCGGCTTCAAGATCGCGTTGCACAGCCCCAATGAGTCGCCGAATGTGCGGGAAATCGGCGTGCTTCTGGCCCCCGGAATGGAAACCAAGCTCCGAATAGACCCGGCCAAAATATTGACGGAGAAGCACCTGCGGTGGGTGGATCAAAAGTACAGACGGTGCTTGTTCCGCAACGAGCTGAAGCTGCGCTGGTTTGCCCACTACACTCAGAGAAACTGCGTGGCCGAATGCCTCTCCCGGCTGCTGATGCTCCACTGCGGCTGTGTGGCCTTCTACATGCCGCGACTGAAGTGGAACGATACCATTTGTCCGGTGGGCAAGAGGAGCTGTGTCGAGTTGGTGCGACTGCGGACCATTGAGGCCGTGGAGTCTTGTCTGGAGGAGTGCCTGCCCTCCTGCTTCGATCTCTCCTTCAGCATTACGGCGTACTCCACGAAAATAGCCTACGGCGGCTTCAACCAGCTCCACCCGAACAGTCACTGGAACTTCTCGGAGAAGTATGTGGAGCGCAATGTGGCTGTGGTGAATATGTACTTCAAGGATCCCACTTTCAGGGCCAGCAAGCAAACGGAGTTCATTGGATTCTCCGATTTCCTATGTGGGTTTTGTAGATTAATGTTAAAACTCTGAAGCAGCTTAAAACAAAATGTTAAATATTATATTTTTTTTAAATATTATTTTCAGCTTGCGTGGGCGGCCTGATGGGCTTGTTTTTGGGCTTCAGTTTCCTCTCCATAGCCGAGTGTATTTATTTCGCCCTCATTCGTCCTTGTCGCACCTGCTCGGAACTGCGCCAACTGCGCCAGGACCAGGATAAGGAGAAGCAGGAGCCCCCTATGATACCCAGGACTATGCCACTCCCAGGCAACATCAAATACATATCACCAGCAAATTGGTTTCAGGCCGAAATGGCCCATCCACAGCCCCACAGGCTGCACTTTAATCCAGCTTAAGATTATGTCTAGTCTAAGGATCTAACTTAGTTCAAAGTACTTCGTCACGCATCCGTTCTTGGGCAGAGCCAAGTTTCCAGGTCGTTCGTAGTTCAAAGCGAATTGCTTGGCTTTCGTCTGCAGTTCATCGTCGAAAATCTGCAAAGAAGCAAAAGATTATTATTCTAAGTGGAAATATTTCAGAAATGTTTGCGCAATTCTAATAGTTTCAAGTTAAGTTTTTAATTAAGTTTAAGTCAATATCATCAAAAATATATGTGTATTACGAGCTTTATGACCCAACGAACAATAATTCTCCTAATAAACCACTATAAACACATATTCAGATGTTAAATATCTTCACATTTATAGATACAACTGCCATCCAGGCACCCTTCAATTCAGTTTCAATTTTTTTAACCATCCATTTACCACCACACCGCTCCAGGGACAACTGGAGGGCACCACCAGCCTCATACAAGCTCCAACTTGGAGAAGCCAACAAAAAAGAGAACCAGCTCAGCTGGGAAACCGTCCCAAATGGCCGGTTGGCCAGACTTGGCCCAAAATCTCTACCAGCGGCCCGCCAAGAACCAGCACCCGTGTAAAGGGTGTAGATCCTCAAGATCTCTTGCCTCCTCAAGAGGTGAACGCCAGCCGTCTAATCCAACCTAACCTAACCATTCAATTTTAGGAGCATTTCCTTCAACACCAGATCACAGAGCGAGCTATACATCGGAAGGAATATAGACAGGAATATATAATAAGGGTAATTCTCTAATGTCGAACGCGACATTCGTACGCATTTCAACTGAAAATAATATATGTTAAGTCATGAGCATTTAATATTCAAGTCACAAGAACACACTATACACATAACAAAAACACAAGTACAATAAATATTAATAAAGAAAATATTAGGTCAAAGCCTACATAAAAAACGATGAACATTGAAAAACCAAACACTACAGAAACAACAAACTGAAGACGCAGCAAGAACTGCTGACATTATAATTTGATGCAACCGACAGAATATTGCAGAATTACACTTTTAAAATTTTTAATTTATCATTTTTATGTTTTTTACTACCTAAGCAATATCTATGTATCAAATTAGCTATAAATATTGAACCTTTATATGAATAAAGGCAGTCTCAGACAAGCCTATTCTGAACTCATTTCTTTCTCCACGTCCAATTTGTTCAAGTGCAAGTTGCGGCAACAACCCAGCAATCGGTTTATGTACCTTTTGCTTATATTCAAACATTTCAGATTAACAATATATGTGCTAAGCCTGTTTTTTTTTTTTTTAAGTGAATCTTTTAACTCTTGGCCAGCACTGTAATAAATGCAAGTATATCGACTTTGTTATTACTGAGAAGGGAAGGAAAGGAATAGTCCTGACAACTAAACTCAAACAACAAAGAAAAGCTGGTTTGGACCGTTTATTTTTTGTCGCGCTGTTCCCACTAAACTACAACCGATCGAGGGACGCTGCCGCATAACGTACGCGGGGATAGATCCGAGAAAGTACAAGAGAAGAGTAGGAGTAAAGTATCACGAGGAAGGCGTTTAGTATAAAGGATTTAAGATTGTTAGTAGAGCAAAGTGGCAGAGACCATTGTAGTCCGAACATAATTCCCTGGACAGATCATGTTGGGCATATGTCGAGCTACAATGGCTAAGGAGTAGAGGACGACAGTTTCTAGTCCTTATCCTTATCCTTAAATGCTGGCTGTCTACATTACCATTAAGATTGAATAGAAACATGTCACCTGACACCCATGACACATAAGTTTATTAATCAAAGTCTACAATGATAGGAGGGAAGGTGGAGACTTGCATCCCAATCAAGTCCCCTAAGTGCGAAAATAAGGAAGTTTTTTGTACAGATTCTATGTGCAGGACTATGAGGAGGATATGACAAGGAGTCGAGACAAGAACCGGACGGACTAATTGAATTCTTTTAACCATCTTTTAAGAAAACCAAGCACACCCATAGCATTATTAACCATGGTGGATATATAGTCGGAAAATTTAAGTTTAAAATCTAAGAGGACACCCACATCGTTAACCTGAGTTAATCGTTCCAAGGCATTCCCATAGAGAAAGTACGTAGCCTGGTGAGGACTAGATCGATATAATGACATGAGTTTACATTTCGATCCATTAGGCTTTAGGTTATTTACTAAACATCCGTTTTGAAATTCATCCAAACCGGATTGAAGTCTTGATTGGGCGCTGGTGAATCTAAAGATGTAACAGATATATACCTGATCGGTTATATAGTGCAACAATATCGAATATAGTTTATCAATCCCCATAAGAATTTAATTATAAACCTGATTATATCTTCCACATTTTATCAAACACCAAAGTTTAAAAATTCAGGATTAAGTAGGACATTTTTAAGATAGGATCAGTTGACGAAAAATAGAATGCAGAGAAAGTACCATCTTTCTAACAAAAATCCGCCTTATAAGTAACTCTGATCAAGAATATATTTGCTATAACTCCTTCACTTCGTTGCACGTTTTTAACCAAAATTATAATACTTTCTGAAGCGGTATCTGAAATTTTTTGTATTTGAACTCCACCCAAAATATCTATAAAGTTAATTAAGAACTTTCCAATGGTTATACACTATGGGTCACTCAATAAGGAATAAGGTATAAAGAAAAACAATAAAAACTCAACATTTTTCACTTTAAAAAGAATTTAACTTCTGAAACTGCTAGGATAACGGAAGCAGGACTTCTTCCTCGAATTCCTCGACGGTCTTCTTCCTTAGCTTAATTTTGTATGATTGCGACTAGGCTCTATCGAGAAATAAAATCCAAAAACAAGTCGAAACTTTAGTCATGGCGTAATGACCTAAAAACTTACATTGCACTCCTTCCTGTCCAGGATCGGGGCCAGATCGAACTCCATTATGGGCAGTGAAGAGTTAATGAACCGCGCCGCATTGGCCACTTCGGGAATGGCGTGCTTCTGCAGCAGAGTGATTTCCCACAACGAACTGTTGATGGCCTCCGATTTCACCGGATTGGGTTCCTTCTCGTCATACGGATCACTGATTGCCTCCGCCGCTCCACTGGCCTTGATTAGCTTCTGCAGACCCGTGTGCCTCAGCAGCAAGTTGCAGACGAATCGAATCATGATGACGGCGTCTTCGGTGGGGGATTGCAGTGCCAGTCTGGCCAGTCTTTTGACAAAAGCGGCCACCAGATTCTCCGGCAAGTGGGTGGAGGTCAGAAATATATCCGCCAAGTAGAACAAACGAGCCTTGTACTTGTTGTAGAACATCCGGGGATAGAACATATTGTACAGCTTCTCATACACATCCGGATAGGTGATGTTCTGCTTCTGCATTAAGGTGAAAATGCCCTGGAGGGCCAGAAGAGCAATGGGACCATCTGAAACAGTGGATTATTGGCTCGGGAATTCGACGGAAATAACGAAGAGACTAGTACCCACCGAACTGATGCAGCGAATCCATCAGGAAATCAGTCAATTGAATGGGATCGTCCAGATGGCTAATAACCCGCTCGAGCAGCACCACCAGAAGCTGGCGATGTACCTTCTCATCCACTCCACTGCTCGACGCCATGACGGCCTTCCACAACTTATTCAAACTCTTCTGATTTTGTTTGTAGTTAAATTTTGAGGCCTGGTCCGTCTCCAGAAAGTATTCCTCCCCGTTTAACACCGATTTCCCCATGTCTATAAGGTTAATCAGAGACAGGAAGGTCATTGCCTTGACGGGTTGGTCCTTGAACTCTCCCTTTGGCACCAGACTCAACAGCTGTTTTAGGGTAATATCCAGGATATCCAGGTTTTTGCAATATTTTCCATAGTTAACCAGAGCAGTAATGGGTGTTGCGTCGCAGTTTAGAAGTGTGTCGAGCATTCGGCGAAAGCGGTAAAAAGGCAAGTTGGTGTTTGGTGCTATAGGATTTTTGGCCTCTGACTTTATCAGCTGCATGCAGACTTTTACAGCAACGGAGCTCTCGGTGTCCTGGAGCATGTTTTCCAGGAGAAGCAACCAGGTTTCCTCGTACAGCTCCCGGATTTTGGCGGGCGTCTTTTCAGCTCCATCCATAGATTTCCGCTTTATTAGATTTTTGAATATCACTTCCAGGACATTCATCACATCGCCAACTTGCACATTATCTGGTGTGTCTTTCTGTGAACATTTCAATTACAAATATTAAATTTTAAATATACTTTTATTTTATTAAACTCACCAGCATTTGTACAAAACCCTTTAGAATTTTGGTGTCCACATTTTTAGAATTCAGCAAGGCATTTGCTTTTGATTGTAATTGCTTTTTGGCCACAGGCTCCACCGCATCCTCGTCCTTCTTTGCTGCTGGTTTCTTCATTTTTTATATAATTTATTTTGTTTATAAAGGAAACACCAATCAAAACCAAAATAAATGAAAACATGCGGCGTGCTCGCCCAGCGTTGCCACTACGTTGGAAAAGGTATAAGAAAGGGCTGCCAGTTCGATAAAAAAAGTTATACCATTTAGTACTATTAAAATATATTCTTTTTTAACAATATAGGTTTGTTTCGTATAATTGATATGAAGTATAAAATTCTCTTTTTTTATTTAAATTTAATTAAACAGCATGCCTTTTGAAAATACCCAACGATACATCGATATTTTTTTTTTGAGTCTAGTCTGATATTAAGTGTGACCTTAATTTGATTGAGATTTTAAAAATAAGTTGGAATACTTCAATTATATATTAGAATTCCTATGTTTTATTATTAATGATTAACTTATTTTCAATGATAATATTGAGCCACAAATACAACAGATGCGTTAAAAAAATGCGTTTATTTCTAATATCGGAGAAATATTATTCAAGGCATAGTCGATTAGTTTTAAAACATTTAAGACGTTTTTAAAGAAATTATTAAATGTTTTTATAATTTATGGTTCTATTTATTTTCAAATTATTTCCAAAAAACAAAATGTATGTTTGCACCCTCGAAAGTAATAATCAAAAAATATGAAGGTTACTAAAAATGATCTCAAACATATTTCTGTTGAATATATTACTACATTCAAAGTTGAAAAGTGGACAGAAAAAATGTTTTTGTTCAAAAAAATTACTTTCTTTGTTCAAAAAAATAACTTTCTTTGAAAAATTTTGTTTAAAAAAAGAGATAATTTTTATATTTAATAAACCAATTAATAAATTTAAATCTTGACTGATATATTCTGTGCGGCGTTTTCGCTATTTCCATGGAGTACCATACTTATGTGGTTTCTTATCGATATATCGTTACTTTCGGGAATTCAAATTATCCATCTCTAACGCGAACTACTATAATTCAAAGAATATGTAGCTTCGTGTCTATAATGTTGGTTTTAAAAGGGTCATTTTTGAGTAAAATCAGTAAATATATATATAAACATATATAAATAATAAGATAAAGAAAAAATAAATTGAAATGTTTCTTATAGTTGAAGTGCTTGAAACGTTCATTCATAAACCCAAATTACTCCAATTGAGTTTTATCTCAAACGACTCGAGGATTTTTGAGTTCGGCATGTCGGGTTGGGTTTTATGGTCTCAATTTCAACGCTTTCGGGTTTCGGCTTCGTTCGCTTTGTTTACAAATATTTTGGCTGTCCTTCCTTTGGGAATTTGCATGCGCGCCTGTTGATTCCATTTCCAATTTCTCCTGCCACACTTTCTCCGCCACTTTCTATTCGCCGCCGATAATAGAATTTTCAGCGGGGGAATTCGTTTTCTATTATTATTTTTTTTTTTGACACTGTTAAAAAAAATTGGTAATAAAACATGTGATAATACATATAAAAATAATTTTTTAAGAGCTTTAATTTTTTATAATAATACAAAATTATTTAATTATAAAAATTAAAGTTTCAGTTTAAGTTTTAAAAAATCATTGTACAATTATTAATATTTGTTTTTAAGGGAGGGAAATTATTAAATATCGGCACACTGAAATAATTATGAATAGTGGAAATTAAATAACGGGTTTCTGTATTATCTATACCTTATAAAATGATCTTAACATTTTTTTTTTAAATTACGAATAACAAAATATTCACTTTTTTAATATTCGATTATTCCCTTATAAATAATTCGCTTTGAAAATAACTTTTTATTTAACAAAAAACATTTTATACCCATGATTCTATCCTTTTTTTTTGTGTTTTAGCAGTGTATCAAATACAAGAATGCAAAAATAAATCCAATTTATATTTCAACAATTGATTTCTTGGAGAATCAAACAACAATAGTTTTAACAATTGATAAAGCCAATTATATTTAATTAATTCAATTGTTTCTTGGCCAAAAAATTGAAAGCCAATTTGTGAATTGTTTGATTGTTTTCATTTTTGAATTTTTTATTTGAGAAATATTGGGAAATGTGCGTTTGTATTTTGATTTTTTTTGTTTGATTTTAGAGAAATAGAGCTTAATAGGCGATGAGAACGTGACTATTAAAGTTGTACATTTTAGAAATTTAAAATTTTGAAAAGTACAAAATTTAAAGAATTCTTCAAGTCCTGGCGCTTTGAGTGCTTTTCCCGCCGGCCGAGGGACTAAAAAGGACTCAGCTTGAGTGACTGCCACGGCAGAGAAGCGAGCTCGTGTCCTGCCGTATCCTTCGGCTTTCGGCGTTTGGTTTTGTGTTTTGGTTTGGCTGCCTTTGGCCCACTTGGCGACTGTTTCGCCTTCAGAGGCGCGTAGTTCGCTTGCGAATGTCCTGACCGACGGATGTGTGGCGGACTAGAAAAAGGACCCAGAGAGGACTCCAAAAACGGTACTTCAGCTCAGTTCGAAATTCATTTATTTGAAAGTGTCGCAACAGTTAACAACTCTTTTTTCTTAATTTTTTTTAAGTGCTAAAAAATAGAATTTAAAATCGAATTAAAAACAAAATCCTACAAGCAAAAAAAAACTCAAAAGAGAAATTTTTATAAACACAAAAGTAATCAAACCTGAAAAGGAACTTAAAACCAAAAAACCAAAACTATAAAAATGCAACAAAATTATTAAAAATTACTGGCTTTGTTGAGACTTTCGGCGGACCAGAAAATGAAATAAAAATCAGGTGAGTGGGACAGCTGTTGCCGGCGGAAATTGAATCAAGAAACCGGTAATTGAATTAAAAACCAGTATAAAGCACATCCCAAAAATTGGGATTTCCCTCTGCTCGAAAAAAAGACACCATAAGAGTCCTTTAATTGTGCCAAGTGTTGCGGTTTCTTCACTTTGTTCCTAATCAACTGCCACATCCGGAATCGGCGAATTAGGGATCCGGAGCGGGTTTAAATTCCAACGGGGAGAGCGGCTTTTGTCTGCCAGTTGATTGATGAGGCTTACAGGGATTTGCGGAGTGACCTCTGCAGAAATAGAATACAAAATCAAGGAGCCATACGCTGGTCATCTAAGCGATTCAGGTGGCAGTGTCAGGTGGGACAAAGGACACGGAGTTGGTCCTGCCGGTGGAAGTCCCCTGCGGGAACGACCAATCACTCGAAAATTTCATTGACGGAAAATAGTTGGGCGCTTAACCAGCAAATTGGCTTTATTTTTTGCTGTAAAAATTAGTATTTGCAACAACTAATTCTTGAGTGCTTTAAATTCTTTAAAATGTTAAATTTTTTTTTGCTAAAAATGCTAAATATGTTCTTAAAAATATAAATATAATGTATAATGTGGCATTTTAGGAATCATTTTTATATTAATATGACATTTGGAGTCCGTCCTGATAATATTCCGAATTTCATGTTTTATCAAAAGAAAACAGAATATCTTTTTATTATAAGAAATATACAAATGTAAATTTTCTCCTTAAAAATTTCAGGCTAAAATAAGCCATTATTTTTGTTCCCAGAATAATCTCAGCTTATACTTTAGTTTAGAATTTTCGCAGTTTTGAAGAACTTAAACATAACATATAGAAACATATAAATATAAATATAAATATATTCCAAACTAAGCAATTTGAATAGTTTCCAACTATAAACGTAAAATTAAGAACAAATTTAAAAAAGTAGCAAATATTTTAACCCTATAATGTGATTATATTAGTCGTCAAAAATTGTTTTAATTATAAATAATAGTGGCTTCAATATAGAACTTAAAGAATTTCAGTTTATAGATTAACAGGCTTCATGGTTTTGGCAATTATGAGCCTTTGTAGCCTTTAACTATAAAATACAAATAACTAAACAAATTTAAATTAAAGTCTACATATGTATCTTTACACTTGGAAAAAATGAAAAGAAGCTGTCAAAATTGGGTAGAAATTAAAAAAAAAAAATGAAGGAGGAATTAAAACCCTCAGGCAGATGCACCTGCCGTTAATTGAAGCACATTTCCAAATCACTTAGACGACAAGGAGAGTCGCCCCTAGTAATTGTGTGGCATTATTGCACTTGCCACTTAACCTGCATGTCAAGTGTCCCCTCGGATATGCACACGGCTAATCTGGGTATAATTTTTAAATCCAAATTCAAAGCCAAGTCCGGGCTTTGTCCGGGCATCATCTAAACACGCGATGCGACTTGGCCACACAGGCCACACGCCGCATGCGACGTGCATTTAATTTCAATTTGAGTTGGCCGCCCAATTTACACATTTAATGTGTGTAATTTGCAGCTAAATTTAATTGGGCTAATTAGGTGCGACATGGCCGTGAAAGTAACCTGCCAGGAAGAAAAGGGTGGGTGGCAGCAGGCAGGTCCTGGCCATTGAGTGTTTGGCCAAGGACCTGCCTCAAAGCAAACCAGAGTCGCGTCAATTCAGGCGAAATCAACCGAAATAATTGCGCGCCTCAATTGTCAAATAGCGATGTTGGTGTGCCTTTAAGTGTTTTGACTAATTGCAGCATCCTTCGAGAGGTCCTTCAAGGAGTCTTACGATGTCCTGAAATAGAGGGATTTTCGTGTCTTTTTATTTAATTATAAGGTGCATTTTGAAAAGTCTTGCCTCTTTAGGATTTCTACCGAAGCATTTTCAACAAATATGTTTCCTCATTTTGCGAGGAAACAGCAACTTGAAAGTGCGTTCTTTAAAAATTTCCCCCCTTTTTGTTAAACTACAAAATAAGGCACAAAATCTATTTAGTTTGTAGAGAATTTTAATAAAGGGCGAAAGCCAAAGTCTCTATGCATAATTTCCCCTGCTTCCCAACCTTTGGGCTCTCCTAAACCAAAGTCCAATATTTCGTTCATGAAATATATATTTAATTGGCAGAAGAATTGTTCACTTGACTATAATAAATACAACACAATTAAAAGCTTTTTTCGAAGTCTGATAAATTCGAAGTCTGATAAATACATCTTAATCTCTTGAAACTTTCATAGAAAAATTGTTGGGCATAAATCATAGAAGCACAAAAATAAATGTATTTAATTGCATATTTCAACTTTGAATTAGTATTCCAAAGATAGGGAATCTGTTAGATGCCATTTTTAAGTTCTCTTTGAACAGATATGCCAATAAATAAATGTAGTTAAAGGTAAATTTATATAATTGATTGGCAAAGGTAACTCTGGGGGGTTTTTCAAAGGCTTAATTTTTTTTCAAGCATTCTAAGATTAGATAATAATAAATTCCCAGCGTTACATGAGAAAATATTTACAGAAGTCGTGTTGAAAATTTCATAAACAATCGGTACAGTACCTTTGGAACAATGATGGCCACCGACTTTAAAAACATGATTTGTGGGGAAGACGACAACCAAGCAAACGGCTTGAAAAAGTAATGTTTTGGGCCTAAAGGGAGAGATTTCTCTGGCTGGATTTCCTTTAAAGCGCAGAAAGAATTGTGAAAAAGTTTGCCACAATATTTTAACAAGAATTTAACGCTGCAGGCAAGGACAACGCACACAAGTCCTGTAGCAGTGCCACACCCACCCTGTGCTCCCCGCGCCCCACAAACATTGTCCGAGACCAAGATGTGGCATTAAAAATGGAAAAGCAACTCAACTCAAAATTCCCTGTCTCGCAAATGGGAACGCAGCAGTAAAAATACCAAAACGCATAGTCATAGGGGGCGGTAGTGAGGGTATAGGGGGCGTGGCAGGGTTATATGTAACTGAAACCTTTTCCTCCCATGTCTCCCATGTATTTGATGGGTCCTGGGCCCATCTCATCTCTGGCTCATCTGAGGCATGCAAAATGAACCATAAAGTGCAGTCAGTCAAGATGTTTTTGGGTTCCCGTCAAAGCAACCAGACCCCCAGCATCCCCAACCCCTTTCCGCCGTCCCTGATAAGCACTTGACTCGAAGGCTTTGACCAGTTAGATCCATACTCTCCCCTTTTGTTTCGGACACAGGATCAGCTTCATATTTCCCGACGCCGGTCGCCAGGACTTTCTCATCAACTCGGATTCATATCTTAAATTTTGGGTAAAGGGTCCTGGCAAAGTCCTTTCTCCCCTAGGCTGGGAAAGTATGGCCGGTTTGAGGTGAGACTGTGGCCAGCAGAAGCTAATCGCAAAGCCAAATTCCGATTTCATTTCACTTGAGTGTCGAAAGTTCATTACCAACAATGTCACAATGAAGTTGCTTTAATTGTTTTCAACGTCTAAGGGGTTTCACTCGTGTTACGATTTCAAAAACTCGATTAGTATTTTATTTTTTTATTAGGCACTGAAACAGCTCTAGAAAATCTAGCTCTGTTTCAAAATCGCAAGTCAGTACAAGCAATACTATCGGAAATAAAGTCGAAGGAAACGGCGTGTTTAGTCAAAAAAAAGTCTTTAGCTTCTTTCAAAAATTTAAAAAAAATTGGTCTATAACAAGCTAACTAACCAACCAAATAAAACTGTGATTTATTTAAAATTTATGTTAGTCTTTTTGCTTAAGTTAGTTAAGTTAGGGAATTCGTCACTGGAAATTTATTTCGTGAAGAGTTCCTTCTGTATAATTTAACTTAAATTCTATAAATAACTCCGTAATAAGTCATAAAAACAGTTTTGTTTTTTTTATTTTATATTTTGTATATTTAAAGTTTTGTATTTCATTGGTATTTTCGCTTAAGTTAGTAAGCCGAATTAGAATTTTATTTCGAGAAGAGTTTTTTCTGTATAATTTAACTCAAATTCTATCAATAAAAGTCATAAAATACGTTTTGTACTTTTTATATATTTTGTATATTTAAAGTATTTTATTTCCTTAGGTATCAAACATAGCTTATAACAAGAAATAAAAGCTAACTTCGAGCGGAATCGTTGAGTATAGATGACCGATTCTTGTGATTCTTGAACTTGATTATAAAGGGTGGTTTTTTTAGAGTCTTAGAACTTTAACTACTAAAAATGCAACGATGGATTATTCGATTGACATGCATTTTTTTTATTCGAAAGATGATCTTGTGGCATTGCATTTTAATTATGATTTCTGGCATATGACCGCCATGGCTCGGATGTTGTCCAATCTGGACGTCCAATTTACGATGACTTTTTCCAGCATTTGTGGCCGTATATCGGCAATAACACGGCGAATGTTGTCTTTCAAAATGTCAAGCGTTGGTGGCTTATCCGAATAGACCAATGACTTTACATAGCCCCATAGAAAGTAGTCTAGCGGAGTTAAATCGCAAGATCTTGGAGGTCAATTCACAGGTCTAAGACGTGAAATATGGAATGGCAATCTCGTTTTGGGCCCATTCGACGAATCTACGCCTTGCTTGATGATCGTTTGGCTTGGCACGAGTTGGATTTTGTAAGCACGCAGACCAAGATCCTTCCGCAAAATCTTCCCTAAAGTGGATGGACACAGATTCAATTCCTGTGCTTGATGGCGGATGGACTCATCCGGGTCTTCCACAATGCTCCGCTCTACAGTAGCAATAGCTTCTTCTGTGCGTACCGTGCGGCGTGTCTGGGGATGCAAGTTATCAATAATCGAATTAACTGCTCTGATGGACGATTTGGTCGAAGATGAAATGGACGTAGTGCGCGATACGTTTTCCGCACAAAACCAATATTTTCGAAATAAAATTGCACTATTTGTCCATTGCAAGCGTTGTCCAGGCGTGAGTCTGTTCATGATGAATTGCCAAACCAAACTGAGAATGAATCTATACCTACTTTCTATACCTCTAAAAAAATACCCTTTACAATTAATTTCTTTAATTAATTAATATGAATTTAAGTAATAAAATTTTTTAAAAAAGTTCCAACCTGCTAACTTGAAAAACACCATAGTTGTGTCGTGAATACTTTATGGGGTCGGAGATGTGTCCTTCCCTGCGTTGCACACTTTTCACCAAAATTATAATACCCTCTGCAAGGGCATAAAAAGCAAAGGTATTATTGCATATCTCTTCTAGTTGAAATCCTTAGAAATGCAGCTCTGCACAAGTGCTGTCAGCTTGGCCTCTAATTGGGATAATAATCCACAAACTGAGACTACGAGTATAAAGTGCAGCAAGTGGCTTGCCGCAAAATCTCCTTTGTTTTTATGTCCGACTAATCAGTTTGGCCGTAAACATTTTAGCCTGGTTCATTTGCTTTTAAAAGTCGGCTAAATGAAATGCAGCAGTTCCCTGCTCCATAATAATAATGCTTGCCATAAAGCTTAGGAATTACACCTTTGCCAAATGCAAATGTTATTGTGTTGTTCCTGGGTTTTCCTTATTTTTCTCTCTTTTTTGCTTCTCCCCCTCCGGTTGTGCCGGCTTTTCCCAGTTTTCCATTTTTGCCTCCTCATGTGGCAGCTTATCCGTGGAACCTCGTACCCCAAACCACTCATAAGCTTACTTGGCACACAACAGGGCCAAAACAAGATAAACACGTTTACAAATTTTTGCCAAAGCTCAACCGAGCAGGGAGAACACACGCGAGTATCATGAAAAATGTATGAAAAGCGCTGCCAGTGGGTTTTCCACTCCAGCCTCTGTTTTTCTCGGCACTTCCTTTTTTTTTTTTCCTGGTGTGTAAATTTAATTGATTGACATCACTTAAGCGTAAGGACAACCAAGAATATGTATATATGTACTTATGTATCTGGCTATATACACATCCCCGGCTATGTGCGGAAAAACAAGGGGGGGAGCGTGTAAACAAATGATTTGTGAATTGCCTGCCAAGCAAAAATGATAATCGAATGTGAGCTGAATTTTTTCGCTTCATTCCTGGATCTGGGCCGAAAGGACTCGCATCTTAATTTGTTTTCAATGCAAATATTTGTCAAACCCGAGACACTCTTGTTTGCCGTTGTTCCATCGAATGAATTCGCCACAAAACCTCGATTAGTTGTCACTCTGAAAGTTAAGTGGCTGCGACAACATTTTTAATGGAAGCAAAGCAAATTTATGGAAAATATGACTTGAAATATGACTAAGAAAAGCAAGAGAGCTTTTAAAGATTTGATTTTGGCGAGTTGGTTTTTTGAGAAGTAAGCCTTTAATGGCCCATAAACTCATAGGCAACCAAGGAAGTTTATTCAGAATTATTTCCATTATTTCTATTACTTTATTATAGAAAAGCGCATCATATTAGCTGGATGATTATCTGAGAAGAAAACTCTTGTTTTGTTAAAATTATTTATGGAAATGTCCTTTTTTTGGCTCTGCCATTAATAGTTTTGGCAATTCGGGGAATTCAACCTTTACGCTCTGCCCCCCAAAGATATACAATAAATCGCCAACTCCGAGGCGAGGGGTTTTTCAGAGTGCCTTCCTCACAATTAGTTAATTAACTTAAATTCGCGTTGTTGGCGGCACATTGGGCGTCATCTTGGTGGCTCATCAGGGTTATCAAGATGAAAGCGACTTTCGCTGGAATTTCCGAGAAGTAAATAGAAACGGCGTCGCTCGAGTGTGTCTGCTTGATACTTCTCCACGACGGTGGTGCAAAAAAATATAAATATAGGACAAGCTGAAGAATAGATACCCTTTTGAGAGAGAAGAGTTCAAAGATTTTAATTTTTCTTCTAACTTAGTTTTTTCTGAGAGACAATGGTTGTGGCAATTTCAATTCTTATATGAAAGTCTCTTATTATACTTTTTTATTACAAGTACAGTTCTTAATATACTTATAGGAAAGCTGTAGTATAAGATGACCCATTTGATCTGTTTTGACTTATATAATATCCCTAACTAAAAAATGGTTGTATCCAAAATTTAGGCTTCAAGCAATTTCGCGGACAGACACACATACGGACGAAACCTAATTGCTGTCTTAGGACATCAATTGAACTTTTTAGTCCAAAAGATCAATTGTAACTTAAAGAAGCTATTGTACCCTAGTGAGGGTATAAGAAATAAAGAAAAGACAAATGACGTGGGCCCCCAAAAAGCTACTTTGAAGTGCTCAGGAGCCACACATCTTTGGCTGTTTTCAGTGTTTTGCGGCCTGTTATTGTTGTTTGTTGCATGTTAATCGAGGGAAATTGTGAATTTCAGCCGCAGGTTGAGTGACTCCCACTCCTCGAAAAAATAAATAATTGATTAATAAATTACAAACAGTTTCGCGTTTCACACATGCCTCTGATAGCTTTTGCGATTTTGTATAATTAAAGCATAATGCCGCAAACACGTACTTCATGTACAATAGTACTTGTGTATGTATTTCTGATATATTCAGGATATGTACGTATGTATGTATCTGAAGATATGTTTATATTCCCCTGGATAAAAGTGGCTTAAGTAATTGCCTGAAAACCCATTTCTTGCCTTTCCTCGGCTTATTTACAATTCAAATTTTGTTTTCAGTTTAAATGGGAATTCGTTCGACAACAAAAAATGTATAAAGTCAGCAAATTTCACATTTCAATTTCAATTAAATTAAACACCCACGCGTTTTTGATAAAGTTTCTTCAACCTAATTATGAGTGTGGGGTTTTCTTTTAAATGTGAGGGATTTTTGTTTTCCAAACATTTTAGGATACATTTTTTGAAATTTTAGGAATTGTTTATGACTGCTAGGGTATCCCTTCAGATGGTGAATAAAATGTCGTAGCATACTTTTTGGGAGCTATTAAAGCTCCTCTAGAATTTATAAAAAGTAAACGCATTCTCAGCAAATATCTCCTTCAAAATGCCTCGAATCACTTCGTTTTCCAATTAAAACAGACTCATCGAAATCAAATCATAGTCAACTTATGAGTTTGAGCTTCCAAGTTCGAACCCCACTCATTCGAATTCCATTTAGCAACCCATTCCAATAAGCTGCGATTCATTCTAATTTCCACACAGTGGACGCCATTTACCATTTACCCGCACATTTGCCACTCAGTACCCTGAGACTTCCCGACCCTGGACACTGGTGATCCGGGGTCTAGAAAATACAGTCTGGGTTTTTGTGGTCCGTTTGGGGGTTACGGGCTCGCAGTGTTTGGCCAGTTGTGCGAAATTGCGCACATTCATTTCCGGGATTCTATGAATTTTTTGCGGCCACTGTCCGTCGAAAAAGAGACAAAACATAGCTCCCCGAGACCAAAGGGAGATAGCTGCAGAATCTCCGGAGTGTGGAGACAAATTACGGAGGACGGGCGTCGACGAGTTCCGGAGAACAGCCGGAAAGTAAGTTCATGATGTGTAGTTAGCCACTTGTGTACTTAATGAACTTTGCGGCTCTTCTCCGGTTCACAGTTCGAATCGCTCAGCGAACCGGTTCGGGCCAAAGGTCAAGAGTTCATAATACTTGAGGAATCACTGGACCAAGGAGCAAAAAGTATAAAATCGCCAAGTAGTTGGCAAGAGCCTTGGATATTTTCAAAGTGTTTAAAAAGTTTCCAACAATTTCCCACCAATTTGCAGCTGAATGATTTCTCTGTGATTCAGTTGTCATTCCGCTGGACTGAGGTATTGGAAAATGGTCAGATCCCAAAGTTTCCTGCAAATTTTATATGTAGAGTATTCATTGCATTTGTTGCATTATTAACTGAATTAATGTATTCTTAATTAAGAAGACAGTTAGCTAAAAAAAATGTTGTAACTTATAAAATGAGTAAAGAAATAATTCAAAAGAAACCGATTGTTTTGAAAATATAGAATTCCTCATAGAAGCAAACACTTGGGAAATTTTATCTTTAAGGTGTCAACCTTGAACAGAAATTTTCAAAAGAGTTTGTGACCTAAGCCTTTAATTTTTGATAGGAATGGCTTTCTGTTGAATCAGTTCAGCTAGCGATTTCTGTGGCACATTTAATAAATTATTTTTTTGTTATTTAATAAAAATGAAATGGATATTATACAACTTTTGTTTTATTATTTGAAAAAAATAGTCAGAATGTGTGAGAAGACCTGAATGGGACATTCTAGGGGATGATTGTGCATTGAATGAAGTAAAAATTGTATATTGTAAAAAATATAATAGTATTAAGTACACAATTTAGTAATTATACAATAATTATATACAGGGTAGACTTTATTTTCTCTAGAATATCTGGCTGGATAAAGTCTATCCATATAACTGACCTAAAACCATCTAACTTACAGAAAAAGCACTAGTCTATAATACCTACTTCCATAAAACACTATCCAACACCCTTGTTGAGAAAAAGGCAAATAAAATATTAGCTTTTTGTCTTTCAAGGACTCTAAATGATTGTTTTTTAAGTCCAGAGCTTAGACTGGAACACAAATAAATAGTTTTGTGTCGAGAGTGAAGCAATTAAAAGTTTCGCCAAAGCCAGGATATTCGTGAAATCTTGGAATAATACAGAGAATTAAGCCAATGCATTTTTGGTTTATTTTCGAGCACAACTTTAATTAAAATTTCGCTCAAAGCCAGGCCTAAATGGAACATCTGTTGTCCTTGACTGTTATTTAATGTCACACAAATGCTTCGCAGAATTATTTTATTTCTCTGGAAAAAGACAACAGCCCATCAACTTTTTAGTGTCTTAATCCTAAGCTAATTTTAAGTTTAGCACATCATTTCGTTGAAGTAATTTTCATATTTGTGGGGACCAACATAGAGCCAAACTTTGATTAAATTAACGTGGCACATGATTAAACTTGATTCAAGTTGGCCATCAACGTGTGTGTGGGAGCCACGTTTGCTTATTAAAATTTATGATCAATGTTCGTCGACATCCTCATCGTTAACCCCACGCCATTGCCAGGCCATTGTGGCTGAAAAGTTTTACAACTTTGCCAAAATTATAATTTTTGTGCTGTGTCTCAAACCTACCCGAGTAATAAAACTTTTACGCCCAAATGTATGCAATATGCATGTTACAGTAGTCACTCTCAAACATGTCCTTGAGAGTGTGGAGAGTGTGTGGAGAGAACACAAAGGGGGGACTATCATTCAGTTCTTGACACTTTTCGGATTATACTTTTTGGCTTAATTTTCTATTTAATGGAATTAAATGCTCAAATTTTACAATTAGAAAGCGATTGAAATATCAGAGTGATCTTATCTAAGTTTTTTGTTATATTTTTCATAAAAATACCTACAAGTTTGATTTATTGAAGATAAGAAAATATGTCAAAAGTTAAAATATTTAAAAAACTTTTCTTTGAAAAGTATAATTTATATTTCGAATATTTCTTTGCATATTTTTATAAAATATGTTTCTCACCCGTACCCCTGCCGTACCCTCTTGAAACAATATCTCTACGCCCCTGGGTGGGTGGGTGCTTTCGGGTGTGCGTGTGACGAGTCAAATGTCACAAAGGACTGCTGGTTGCTTGAGCAACAACAAGAAAAATGATGGGCGTGGCTTGGGGCAGGAAGTGGGTGGCGGTGGGTGATGGACCGAAGACAGGACCCAATGTTGAACAAAAGAATTGTGAAAATATGCCAGCGGGTTAAGTTGCCAAGCAGGAGCAGCCTCCTTTCCCTCAACGCCCACTTTCCCTTTTGTCCAGCGGGCGTGGCAACGGCATTAAATTATGAAGTCAACAATGCATGTGTCATGTCGTGTATGTGAAAGGGGTGGTGGGGACTAGGGGGTCGAAGGTAATTGTGGGTGTGGCTAACAAGCCCAAGAACTGGGCTGTTTTGGACAAATGGTTACATTTTGATCACAAGCGTGTTTCAAAAACTTGAACATATTTAAAGGAGGTAGAGGAAGGTTGTGCGATGTCTTTTCATTTATTTTGTTCAAAAATCAGTATTTAGGATTGCTTTTCGGCCTCTATATTATTATATATCATATCATAATATTATAATCATCTAAAGATTAATTATTTTTTTAATACTTCAAGGCAAAGCCAAAACTGTCTTTGGAATGGCTGCGAAATACTAGCCATAACTCCCCCAAATAAAGAATAGTTGTAACCCCCAGGACCCCCTCTGGCCAAACATATTTTCTGCTTAAATACTATGTAGTTCGGGGCCTTAGGAAAGATTAATTTGATTTTATTAATGAAATCATTAGTGGGCCAAAAGGTAAAATAAGGCAAGGAAATCGAAACAGAAAAGACCTCAACACACAAAAAAACCAAAAAGGTTAATGTAGCATGTGAATGTTGCGACCTGTAACTTTCCCCCCCACAATTTCTTCGCCCCATTCACTTTCACCACCCACACCTCCGCTCCCCGCAGAAAAGAATTCAGTTGGCTCTTTCATTCATTTGGAAGAAGGTGGTTTTGCGTGTCGGCAGGCTTAATTTTTTTTCGGTTTCAGCTTGGGTTTTTGTCATGCCAGCCGGTCATTTCATTCACTTTCTGGGGGGCCCGACCCTACGACCCCCCAAGCTGCCGACCCTCTGACCCGCATGTGTTGACCAATGAGGACGTAACGGTAAACATATGCACTGACAGCATGTTCTTGCCAAATAGTTTGTTTGAAAAAAAATATTTTTTTTAATATAAAATAAAAAAGATAAATAATAATTAATAAAAAAAAGCCAATTTATTTAATTTAATTTTAATTTTATTGATTTAATGTAATAATTATTATAATAATAATATTTAAAACCTGTTGAATTAGTGAGATTCCCTTTTTTCGATATTTATTTAGATATTTATTAGATTTTTTGACAGTGCATTAGAGGTCTGGCAACGACAAGGTACAACGACAACGGATGTGGTCATTTACACAAATTAAATAATTGCTTACGCTGTTGTAAGTGAAGCGTCATCGCAGGACATCAACGACATCGACGAGCAGGTCCTTCGGCCTTTAGAGGCGACTTTCACATTAACTGTTATCCCTCCTGTTTGCCACCATTTCTCCTTCTTTCTACCTGACCGCCACCCATCCTCTGCCACCCACAACTTTCACTCTTCAACTTTCACTTCCCCCTGCCGTATCTCATTCTGTATTCTGTGTTGAATTAATTGAAGCAAAATTCGTGTTCTACCTTTGGCGCAGAAAATTCGTGCGGATGAAAATAAATAACGGACAGCTGACAACCTTTCGAACTCTTCTTCGTCACTTCTCCAGTTCTCCGTTTCCTCCGAATCCTTTGATAAGCTCTCTGAAAAGGACTCTCTTCTGGGTATTCTCATCGCCTTGGCTTGGAAGATGTTCAAAGTGCGAGGCAATGAATAGGATTCGATATTGAAAGCCGATTTAAATCTTCTAGCAAACTACAAAACATGGTAGTCGTCAAAGGACAGTAACTATTCAAAGGCCCAGACCATTCAATTAGACATGAAACTTTTCAGATAACTCGTAAAAAGTTTCTCTAAAATTGGTTTGTATGTGAGGTGTTTACAGGTGTGTAGTGATTCTTGGGCTTAATTGAGATTTTTCAGAATACTTATAAGCAGAGGGTCAAGTTGAAATGATTGAGTGTTTGCTGAAGGACATATCGGTGGGTGTGGGGTAAGGTTTTCGATTCAAAGTGTTGGATAATATATATAACAAAAGGGCTTATTAAAATCACAATTAATATTTATGATCATATTTTTTACCTGTCCTTATATTTTTTACAATTCCATAAAATTTATTTTTCAATAATTCTCGCTCTTATCAAACGTAATACTTGTAGAATACCTTTTTTTTTGAAGATCCCCTCCTGTTTTCAGGCAACCCAATCCGTCTCTAATTTAACAACTTCTCAACTTGAACTTGTCTGCCAAACAAATGAACTCAATTGAAGCGAATTCTATCACTTGTTATCCCGTCGCACACTCCAATTCATTCAATTTCCTTTCATTTAGTTTTTTATTTTTTTTTTTGAGGATTTTCTGGGGTCGATTAAACTTTGATCTAAGCGCTTTCCAACTTTTCTTTGTATATATGTACGTATATATTTTTTTTCTGTTCGAATTGAGTCCAGGCCTAGAGGCTAAACATTTAAATAGATTTTCCGGTCCTCCCGTTTTTCGGCGTTTTTCTGCTTTTGTCATCGAGTGGTCAGGAGAGAAAGCCTCAAGAATTTCGGAGCCGAAGAGAAAAAAGGCTTGTGGAGAAAATGTAAATAGATTGGAGCTCAAATAGCAGATACTTTTATTCGTCTGTTTGCTTGACGAGTTACCTATGGGCAAACAAAAAAGATCCATCTATGTGCTCTGCGACCCACTGGAGCGCACCTAAGCACACATCGCACCACCCACCCACTCACCCGCCACACCCACTTTGAATGCGATACACAGGCGCTAGGAAACAAATCAAATGTGGCAAAGGATGCGCTATTGAGGCGCGTTGAGGCGCTAAACGTGCCGGCTAAATGTTGTTGCCTAACGCCTTCCCTCCCTCACCCCACCACCCCTCCCGACCCAAAAAAAAACTAGATAAAGATACCGAAAAACGGTAACGGTAACGGTAAACGAGGCGTTGTCAGCTTTATCTTTCGCCCCAAACCAAGTCCCGCCCCCCGAAATCCCATTCACGGCTGATTGCGAAATACTTGATACTTGATACGCTGGCACACTCGAGGAAAATATGACATCTCGTATCGGTTACAGAGTCGTATTTATAGGATTTTTGTATTACGGGGGGGGGCAGACCACTGCCAACTAGTTTATCAGACATTTCTCATATTTTGTTGAAAAGTAGGTACACTCTTAACTACGAAATCCTAAGCTGATTTATTAGTTTATCTTTTACTTTTTTAAAGAGACAATAATTATAATTATTTTTGTATTAACAATTTTTTACTCTTTTTTTGGAATAAATGCTTTCTATTAGTCTAAAGTTGTTAGTCCAAGCTGTAAATTGTATAATAGTTACCTTATAATATTTAACTACCTTGGTTTGACCCTGAGCCTGATTCTCAATATACATATATGCTAGGTGCAAAAAAAATAAAAAATTAATCCATATTAAAACTAACTAAAACTTTTACTTTCAAGAGCCTTAGATGCCAGCTATTTAATTATACTTTTAGTTACTATGCAGGAACGGTTTATCTTATTTCTTAACTGCATTGGGGACAACCAAATAGAATCTTTTGGTTGGAAGCATCCACACCAAATAATTATTCCCTACTTTTAAGGCAGAAACCAACAGGCCTGCTTAAATATATTTTTTGAGTGCGCGACTTCCGCTAAGACAATAACCGATGCTAATGTATTGTACGTGTCAATGTGGCCCCATCTTTTGACTGATATCTGTCTGCACTCCCCCACACCCACTAGCACTTCCCACTCTTCGCCAGCCGGGTGGGTTGGGGCGAGTGTCGCAGTCGATTTGTGACAAATAGCATTCGTCCTTGTCGCTGAAGTCCTCGCAGTCGCACTCCTACTCGCACAATGGGAAATGAAATTGCAGAAGCCAACAAGTTGGTGACCCCACCACTCACACTCAGAATAAAGATTCAATGCTATCGATTAATCACGGACTATCGATCGCCATCGGCCACTGCCAGAGGAGTGATACCAGACCGAAAACCGTTTGATGAAAAGACAAATGGCCGCCGCTTCGATTGGATTCCCTCGACCCATAAATCTAGCAGAGAGCGATGGGTGGCGTGCTTCTTAATAATCAGTCTCTGGGAATTATTATTCTATATAATCCATAATCATATTGAATTGATTCAATTAATTAATCAAGAAATAATTAATTTTTGTTTGATAAATGTTTCTGTTAGAGCTATAACTATCTCCAAGGGGTTTCGATTAATCACATTTCTCAGATTCAATTCATTCGATTAATGGGATTCGATTATCCGACTATTTCTTTATTGGGAAGCGGTGGTAGATTAGCTACCATTTTGTTTTTAGTTTGGCCTATTAATGGTATTCGTAAAATTAACCGATTATTAAATAATAATAATGAGTTGTGTAATAAATAAGGAATTTTTTTGAGGGCTTCTGAATTATTAATTATTCTATTTCCATAATGGTCCATAAATCTCAATGACAGTCCGATCATTCATAATGACAATTCGATATATTTCGATAATTAATATATTATATAATATATATAGATATATTTTTTAATCTGAAAGTAAGCTGTTATCTACCGCTTAGACTTGATTATCCGATTATATAATATTAATTCTAGCGTTCGATAATTTCTTAAAATTTTAAAACAACTAACAATTATACTTTCTATTGTTTTAAAGTCCCAAAACTATGCCATTCCACTGTGTTTACGATTACAGCGACACAAAGCCCATGAAAAGTGTCCCCCTAGGATTTCATTGAGTTTCGAGCAACCCCCTTTTATTTTCTGCTCCCTTTTTTGAGCCTAAGTAAGAGATAAGCAAGGACATACGACACGTACTTGAGGGGGTGGGGAATGATGGGATCTATGTGTGTTTGTGCGAAGGACATGATATATGGATATAGACACCTACGCAGTCTCAAAACATTTATGGCTCTTGGCTTTGTCAGGAGGGGCATGTAAATGGTGAAAATTTAAATTGAATCAAGTTTTTGGCTCGAAGCTCACAGCGAAACTCATATATTTGCCATAAGGCTTAATGAACCCGCTCCAGATTTAAGTGACACTTTCTTTATTTTCTCTCAACTGTTTGGAGTATGTGTTTGATGCAATTTTCATAAAGTTGTCAAAACTTGGTTTTTGCCTTTCATTTGTGTTGATTTTTTATGAGGGAGTCCCTCGCTTTTTTTGTATACCCTAGTAGAGGGTGTTGCGTTTTATTTTAAAAAGATATATTTCAATAGTTTAAGAATGGCACTTGATTGGATAAAATTCTACAGCAATATATCCTAAAGCTTTCATAATGATATTATATTGTCAAACGACTAAGCAACATAACTATGGGACCTATTTCATGAGAGTCTGATATAATCTAGAAAGACCCTCAAGGATATCCCGTACCAGAAAGAATATTTAACCAGTCGACTTGCTCCTTTTACTTTCTTCACTTCTTTGCTCTCGCATTTTGGGCAATTCGAAGTTTGGCGTATAAAAAGCAAAAGTTTAAACAGTTTACAGCTTGCAGCTGGCCCCGGAGGATATAGAAAATTGTTAAGGGAAAGGGCTAAAAGGGGAGTGGCAATTTATGAGGACAACGCCCACGAAACGAGAAAGCAAGAAAGAGAGAGAGATTGGGGGCAAGAGGCAACAGTTGGAAAGGCTGGGCTGGGAATGCAAAATGTTTGGTCACATCAAGCATACGCACTGTTGTCCCCACTCCCTTGGCCTGTCAAAAATTAAACGAAGCAATAAATTATGGACCTGTCAATGTGTGCAAGCGAACGGAATCTGCCCATATACATATACCCATACGCATGTATGCGTGTGCTTAAATATCCCTTTATATATGCAGATTTCCTGAATCTCCTTTCGGCCACAAAAAAAGGGTTTCCGACCAAGGATGGCGACTGGTACCCGATACTCTGTCCGGGGCAGACCCGGTGACCCTTGAACTTGGGTTAACTGCGGGTGGATTAGGTTCGATGAGCGAAGGATTGATTTGCCGCCAACCGGCTCGGCTGCCTAGGTTCCAAGGACATTAATCAATAATTTAGGTTTTTAGATTCTCGTTAGGCTCTCAGGTCCCGCAAAATGATTTTCAAATACCCGAGGGATTGTATTTATGAACATGTTTCATTTCTAGTTTTGGCCTAGATTTGTGGAGCTATTTTTCTGTAATTTATTAAGATTTCTTTTTTAATGTAATTTTTTGTATTGTAATTAATTAAGTTACTAAACTTTTTGATCTATAAATATTAGATGAGAGTTTTTATATGTTAATATGTTAATTTTTATTTTTATATAATGTTCGTTTTTGAATGAAATAAATATTTAAGAAACATTATTTTTGGAAATTATTTTTTGATTTATTTACACTCAAAAATGTTTAATATTTAAAAAACATATATTAGCTACATCCCCCGTGCTATATTTTCGCTCGAAAATATTTTCGAGTGCCCTAACAGTATCCCATTTTGAATTCCATTTCCCGGATTCGCAACTATCACGCAGCTTGTGCGAAATGAAATCGGAAAAGTTTTGTAAGTTTTTCGGAAAGGGAGGGGAGTTGAAAGTTTAAAGATTGGGGCGCCCTGAGACCGCTTTAAGGGATGACAAATTTTTGGATTTTTGACGGATTTGGTTAGATTAAATATTTGGTGTGAGTGTTGTGAGGGCACGAGTGGGTGACAGAGCAGAGCCCGGGGCCCCTAATCTCTTTTTTCATATATATTGTTGGGTGCCCCCCTAAAACACACACACAGACGCGCTTACGGAGTGTTTGTCTTTATGTTAATGTCTTCATTTCGAGACCCTCCCTTTTTTTTGACATTCTCACGCAATTCGAAACATAATTCGGTCTTGTTTAATGCGCATATTTATCCCCTCCCCTTCCCTCACCCCACTCCCCATGGTTTTTGTTGGTTTTTGGATTCTCATTTTTATTTTGTTGTGTATTAAGTTAATTAATGCGACGCATAAGCCGCCGTTTCTACCATTTAGCTCGTCCGTCGTCCTTCGTCCTGCGTCCTTGTTGTCCTTCGTCAAGTCAATCACATGATAACAGCAACAACAAACAGTTCTAATGTTTTCCCAACTTTATTTTGGTTCTACGCTGTTTTTTTCTTCGGTATTTTCTGTTGTTTCTTTTTTCGTTTTAATTAATTTTGTGAGGGATTTGTGCGGCTTATGAACTTTAAATATTTAACTTTGTTTTTGGGCTCTAAAAAGTATAAAAAAACGAAAACAACGAAAATATATAAAAACAAGTGGGCGAAAAATGTCGAACTCAGGTGGCAGGACTTCTCGAATGATTGAAGGGACAACTTTGTTGCAGCTCCTTGTTGAGTGATAAGGGTTGCGCCATTTAACAAATTTACGAAAAGATAAAAAAGTATGCAAAGTATGGCGTATGCAAAGCTGGCAATCTCATTAATTTGATTGGTTTTTTAAGATTGCGGAGTTTTGTTTATAGAATTATTGTTTACGTATTTATTCAGATTACTGTTCATTTTGCCAACATAAAGTGTTCAAGGACATTTCTGATTCTGTAACAACATATTTTTTTTTATTAATTACTAATATGAATGATTTACTTATATTATGAATCGTTATTAAGTTTTTCCACATCTTGCCACTTTGCTCTACCAACAATCTTAAATCCTTTATAGTAAACGCCTTATCTTCGCCACACTCTTCCTCGTGATACTTTACTCCTACTCTTTTCCTATACTTTCTCGGATCTATCCCCGTGATTCGAGCCGTACGTTATGCGGCAGCCTCCCTCGGTCGGTTAGGCGGGAGGTGGGCGTACGTATGATGTGGGAACCGCGAGGAAACAAAAAAAATATATCTCTGATTTGATTTTTTAATATGTCTTTAAGAAGATTCCTCGCTATTCGTTTATACAAAATAGTTTCAAAAAAATTATATATTTTATTATTCACAAGATTTTGAAACTCATGATGTTTAAAATGTTTAAAAAATGTTAATTTCTTACGTCAAATTCTACTATGTATTTCTCATATTTTTCGTTAAAAAACTTTATTCTGTTGATAAAATATATTTCAGAGTTGGAATATTTGTTTTTGAAAAACAATATATCCTGAGGAATTCGTATCTTTCTTAATATAGATTGTACCATATGGAAAAAGGACAAAAATATATGAGGAATTAATTTTTTTGTTCATCTTAATTTTTTGCAAGATAAATCTTTATTTCAAGAGTAATTCTGTAGGCAGCCAAGTATTCATATAAAAAAATTTCTCGAAAAAATGTATTTTGCGTATTATTCGTATTTTTCTTAAATCGAAATAGATCCTCGAAGTGAAATATCTGTCGAAGACAGGAAGTCTTATTTTGAGAGAAATCAAAATCAGCCGTGAGCCAATACATTTTCCTGCAAATGGAAGATTATCCCTGGCTTTTCTGCTTTGCATTCCCTTTCATTGGCTTCTTCCTGGTCCTCCTTCCGCCCACCATCTTCCTGGCACACACACACGTGGACACACATCCTTGCAGTGACAGGAAATGTATGCCTTGGTACCACATATTAAAATGCTGCCACTCAATAAAGCCAGGACGAAAGGCAGCGTGAATCCTGGCAGGGAAAAATATGCAAAAAACAAAAGTCGATGGCACTTCCTGGGCGCAGGACATATAACAGGACATTTCTTTGGCCGGCAGATGAAGACAGAGATGGCATGAGCAAGTTAGACAAAGACAGGAAGTAGATGAACAAAAAAAATAACAAAATGTAAACAAATCAGAATAAATAACAAAAAGGCATTCGTCCTTGTTTTTTATGCCGTGCACTTGACATATCCGCTTGCCCCCACCCCCGCCTATAATTCCCTTCGATGTGTGTGTGCTTGTGGGGGCGTGGTTAGGAAATTTTTTCAATTATATTGACAGCAGGAAAGTTTTTTTTCCCCTGCCCTCATACGTTTGCATAAATTTAAAATCCCAGAAAAGTTTCTTTTTTATTTATGTTTGTTTTTTTCGATATTTTCCTAGAATTCCAAGGGCGTGAGGATGTCGTGTTGGCGACATGTGTAAATTTGATGGGCGTGGCAAATGCTTAATTCAATACGCATCAACAATAATTTATGAATTTTTATTGAAGTTGTGATTCTGTTTTCATGATGAGCGTATAAGCGTGTGCCAGAAAAAACATAAAAAATACACGCAGCATCTCAGCCCGCGAATCATAAATTATCCTGCAAATAAATAAAAAAAAATGCAAGGAGGGATATGTTTCTTTTTATTTTCTTTGCGTTTTCAGCAACAGGATTCTATTAATCCTGCATCCTTTCTCCCACTTCAAGCCAAATAAGAAAAATTATTGAAATGCTTTCCAGTGAAGGTGGGATAAGGACTCTTGAATCCTCTCGGCCTTTAATTTTGCTGTTTATTGTAAAGAAGATTTTGTAGTATATTTTGAATATTTTAAATAAAGGTTAAATAGACAATTCTAAACATAGGTTGATAAACTAAAAGATATATATTTTTTGCCATACCATATATAGATACCATATATTTATTAATAGTATACATTTTTTAATAAAAGCTTAGATAACTATTATTAAAATAAGAAGTCAAAACTGCTTTAAACACTTTACAGCCATTTGTGAAAATTTAGTAGAAAATTAATTAATCATATATGCTATAAGTAGAAGCAATTTCCTATATCTTTATTGTGACATCCCTTAAATAACCGTGTGAGCTATTATTGGTGGGATTGATGATGTTCCCCATTTCTCACAATACATTTGCATCAATTTCAATTGCGAAGAAGACTCGGCTCATTAAAATGCCGACCAAGTCGAAGAGAACTGGCGGGGTTTTTGTGGATAAGGTTAACAACTTGTGCGCAAATCTTGGCCAACATAAAGTCATCAAATTCGGTTGCCCTTCAACCCAAAACAACATAAATTGGGGGACCATCAAAGAGGTCAGGGTCACAAACTCCTCGTAAAGAAGAGGGGATTTTTTGAGGTCAGGTCGTGGCGCAAGTTGATTAATTCTCGATTTTATTTGGCATTTTTTATGAGCAACTGCATTGATGGGGACACTCCGCTAAGAGCCAAGCCCAGCAAACAGTGAAGGCCTTACTCTCTACCGCTTTCTGCCCGAACCCGTTCCTGAACTTTCTCCTTCCACAACGCCCTCGTTTTTTACACTCGTTTTCCGCTTTTCAAAATGTTGCGTTTTTGTTTGCTTTGGTTTCGGTTTTCGCTCCTCGACATGTTTTTATGTCACCTATCAAATTTCCACACGCAGAAATCAATACACTGAAAAAGGGTTTTAAATCAATAAATAAGTCAAAATCTATGTTAAGTTCCCAGATATATATAAAGAAAATACAGAAGTCGAAGTAGTTTTAACAATTTAGAAAACTAGAAAGAATTTAGAAACTTGTTTAAAAAGATAAAAGACTTTGGTGGACCAATTTAAATGATTTTTTTCCTACCATTCAAAATGTTTAAATGTATCTATACAAAAAATTGTATTTTTTTTTTCAAATTCTATAAAATATCCAAGAAGTTTTAAACCAAATGTGTTTTTTGTATTGTACAAAAAAAAAGTCTGAAAAAGGTCTAAACCAGAAAGTCTGTTTGGAAATCAATTTTCACAGTGCCCCACAAGCCAGAGGTGGGTTATGTTAAGGTGGCTTCTTTTTTTGGGCCTTTTGTAGCCAAAGGAGCATGGCCAAAGCGATATTTTATTTCACCATTAATCGTAAAAATTGCTCGTTTTATTGCTCGAAAGTGTTTGCCGGATGCCCAGTCGCCGATTGAACTTTCTGGCCCACTTTCTCCGCGCCTGAGAAAGTTTGCATGTGCCTCTTGCCTCTATTTTATTTCATTTTATTTATTCTCGTGCCTGACAATGGCCAAAAAGGAGAAAAAAAAACAGGAGAAAATAAATTTGGAGAACAAAGAATCGGCGGCGAAAAAAAGGACTCAAAGCAAACATCGCCAGGTTGCTGAAGGTGGAACGAAAAAGAGGAGAGAGGAATCGGCCGGAGGTCCTGCCAAATGTTATGCATAAATCGTTGTACTCCTGTGGGCGTGAGTATCCTTGTCCAGGATATTCCTTACAAGTCCTTGGCATCATCTTGGAGACTTTGACGGATGGGCGACAGAAATATGGGCGCGGCGATTCGGCGACGAGGCGAGCAATTGATATGTGGTTTACATTTGTATCGGAGGATAACAATTTTTTGTGTGGGCTTCATTTAAAAAAAAGAATAAAATAAATAAATATTGAAAATTAAAACAAAATTTTAATTTTTGTTTCACAAAAATAAACAGTAAGTTAGTGTCAGTCACAGACAGCCTTAGTAAATCAAGAAAAAAGGCTTTTAGAATCAGAGCATAAGAAATAGAGTTTTCTCTCCGAGTCACATCCCAGAAGAAACGCATGTGGCGCAATAAGAAGCCAGAATATGTCTCGATTTTTAAGAAATTAAAAAAAAATTCACTAAAAAATATTACAAAGAATTAAAAATAGAAAGAACACGACTGGGTGTCCTGCTAAATGTTATGAATAGATCGTTGTCCTTTCGATCCTGCAATTCGTGACAACATGCTTTGTTGTATATATGTATAAAAAAAAAAAAAAAGTAAATTGGTATCAAAAGACATCTTATTAAATAATTAAATTATTAAAAGAAAAAAACAAGAATAGAGGCTTTCAGGATCAGAGCAGATGAAAGGCCCAAAGTTCTTTCTCCGTGTCGCATCCCAGGAGGAACGCATGTCGCGAAATAAACTAAAACAAAAATAAGTAGAAAAAATAAATAGTTTACAAATGCAAATGGAAATAAGAAAATAAGAAACAATGCAGGCTGATGAAGTCTAATCTGAAAATCAATTGCTTCGACAAATTAAAAAATTGGTGTGAATTTCAAAACAGAAAACATAAGCTGAACCAGAGTCCGTAATTCAACTTTGACAAATATGAGTAAAAAAAAGAAATAGAATATTCAAAGAACAAATAATACCCTCTGCAAGGGTATAATAAAAAAAAAGTAAGTTAGTATCAAAAGACAACTTATTAAATAATTAAATTATTAAAAGAAAAAAACAAGAATGGAGGCTTTCAGGATCAGAGCCGATGAAAGGCCCAAAGTTCTTTCTCCGTGTCGCATCCCAGGAGGAACGCATGTCGCGAAATAAAATAAAACAAAAATAAGTAGAAAAAATAAATAGTTTACAAATGCAAATGGAAATAAGAGAATAAGAAACAATGCAGGCTGATGAAGTCTAATCTGGAAATCAATTGCTTCGACAAATTAAAAAATTGGTGTGAATTTCAAAACAGAAAACATAAGCAAAGAACAAATAATACCCTCTGAAAGGGAATAATAAAAAAAAAGTAAGTTAGTATCAAAAGACAACTTATTAAATAATTAAATTATTAAAAGAAAAAAACAAGAATGGAGGCTTTCAGGATCAGAGCAGATGAAAGGCCCAAAGTTCTTTCTCCGTGTCGCATCCCAGGAGGAACGCATGTCGCGAAATAAAATAAAACAAAAATAAGTAGAAAAAATAAATAGTTTACAAATGCAAATGGAAATAAGAGAATAAGAAACAATGCAGGCTGATGAAGTCTAATCTGGAAATCAATTGCTTCGACAAATTAAAAAATTGGTGTGAATTTCAAAACAGAAAACATAAGCTGAACCAGAGTCCGTAATTCAACTTTGACAAATATGAGTAAAAAAAGAAATAGAATATTCAAAGAACAAATAATACCCTCTGCAAGGGTATAATAAAAAAAAAGTAAGTTAGTATCAAAAGACAACTTATTAAATAATTAAATTATTAAAAGAAAAAAACAAGAATGGAGGCTTTCAGGATCAGAGCCGATGAAAGGCCCAAAGTTCTTTCTCCGTGTCGCATCCCAGGAGGAACGCATGTCGCGAAATAAAATTAAACAATAAGTAGAAAAAATAAATAGTTTACAAATGCAAATGGAAATAAGAAAATAAGAAACAATGCAGGCTGATGAAGTCCAATCTGGAAATCAATTGCTTCGACAAATTAAAAAATTGGTGTGAATTTCAAAACAGAAAACATAAGCAAAGAACAAATAATACCCTCTGAAAGGGAATAATAAAAAAAAGTAAGTTAGTATCAAAAGACAACTTATTAAATAATTAAATTATTAAAAGAAAAAAACAAGAATGGAGGCTTTCAGGATCAGAGCAGATGAAAGGCCCAAAGTTCTTTCTCCGTGTCGCATCCCAGGAGGAACGCATGTCGCGAAATAAAATAAAACAAAAATAAGTAGAAAAAATAAATAGTTTACAAATGCAAATGGAAATAAGAGAATAAGAAACAATGCAGGCTGATGAAGTCTAATCTGGAAATCAATTGCTTCGACAAATTAAAAAATTGGTGTGAATTTCAAAACAGAAAACATAAGCTGAACCAGAGTCCGTAATTCAACTTTGACAAATATGAGTAAAAAAAAGAAATAGAATATTCAAAGAACAAATAATACCCTCTGCAAGGGTATAATAAAAAAAAAGTAAGTTAGTATCAAAAGACAACTTATTAAATAATTAAATTATTAAAAGAAAAAAACAAGAATGGAGGCTTTCAGGATCAGAGCCGATGAAAGGCCCAAAGTTCTTTCTCCGTGTCGCATCCCAGGAGGAACGCATGTCGCGAAATAAAATTAAACAATAAGTAGAAAAAATAAATAGTTTACAAATGCAAATGGAAATAAGAAAATAAGAAACAATGCAGGCTGATGAAGTCCAATCTGGAAATCAATTGCTTCGACAAATTAAAAAATTGGTGTGAATTTCAAAACAGAAAACATAAGCAAAGAACAAATAATACCCTCTGAAAGGGAATAATAAAAAAAAAGTAAGTTAGTATCAAAAGACAACTTATTAAATAATTAAATTATTAAAAGAAAAAAACAAGAATGGAGGCTTTCAGGATCAGAGCAGATGAAAGGCCCAAAGTTCTTTCTCCGTGTCGCATCCCAGGAGGAACGCATGTCGCGAAATAAAATAAAACAAAAATAAGTAGAAAAAATAAATAGTTTACAAATGCAAATGGAAATAAGAGAATAAGAAACAATGCAGGCTGATGAAGTCTAATCTGGAAATCAATTGCTTCGACAAATTAAAAAATTGGTGTGAATTTCAAAACAGAAAACATAAGCTGAACCAGAGTCCGTAATTCAACTTTGACAAATATGAGTAAAAAAAAGAAATAGAATATTCAAAGAACAAATAATACCCTCTGCAAGGGTATAATAAAAAAAAAGTAAGTTAGTATCAAAAGACAACTTATTAAATAATTAAATTATTAAAAGAAAAAAACAAGAATGGAGGCTTTCAGGATCAGAGCCGATGAAAGGCCCAAAGTTCTTTCTCCGTGTCGCATCCCAGGAGGATCGCATGTCGCGAAATAAAATTAAACAATAAGTAGAAAAAATAAATAGTTTACAAATGCAAATGGAAATAAGAAAATAAGAAACAATGCAGGCTGATGAAGTCCAATCTGGAAATCAATTGCTTCGACAAATTAAAAAATTGGTGTGAATTTCAAAACAGAAAACATAAGCTGAACCAGAGTCCGTAATTCAACTTTGACAAATATGAGTAAAAAAAATAAATAGAATATTCAAAGAACAAATAATACCCTCTGCAAGGGTATAATAAAAAAAAAGTAAGTTAGTATCAAAAGACAACTTATTAAATAATTAAATTATTAAAAGAAAAAAACAAGAATGGAGGCTTTCAGGATCAGAGCCGATGAAAGGCCCAAAGTTCTTTCTCCGTGTCGCATCCCAGGAGGATCGCATGTCGCGAAATAAAATTAAACAATAAGTAGAAAAAATAAATAGTTTACAAATGCAAATGGAAATAAGAAAATAAGAAACAATGCAGGCTGATGAAGTCCAATCTGGAAATCAATTGCTTCGACAAATTAAAAAATTGGTGTGAATTTCAAAACAGAAAACATAAGCTGAACCAGAGTCCGTAATTCAACTTTGACAAATATGAGTAAAAAAAATAAATAGAATATTCAAAGAACAAATAATACCCTCTGCAAGGGTATAATAAAAAAAAAGTAAGTTAGTATCAAAAGACAACTTATTAAATAATTAAATTATTAAAAGAAAAAAACAAGAATGGAGGCTTTCAGGATCAGAGCCGATGAAAGGCCCAAAGTTCTTTCTCCGTGTCGCATCCCAGGAGGAACGCATGTCGCGAAATAAAATAAAACAAAAATAAGTAGAAAAATGAAAGGCCCAAATATTCAAAGAACAATAAAATGAAATGAAAAAAAAAATCAGGAGCTATCAACCATATCAGAAAAATACATTGTATCGCTACTAAACCTAAGGTTATTCATCACTAATGGGAATTCTTTTGGTGTCGAAATTTTAAAAAATTAATAATTATGAAAATTAACAGTAAATGAAAATGAATTAAAAAAGAAAGATATTTTTAAGAATCGGAGAAGAAAGAGGCCCAGAGTTCTTTACCCGTGTCACATCCCAGGAGGAACGCATGTCTCGAAATATTAATAAATAATAAAAATAAAGAAATAAGCTTCGATTATGGAACTCAACTGCTTCGACAATTTAAATGATTAATGTAAGAATTAAAATTAAATAAATAAGCAGATCCAATTAATCAACAAGATTAAAATATTTCAAAAATAAAAATTAAATAAAAAAGAAAAAATAAAAATTATATATTGAATATTAGGAGCTAGTAGGTCTGCTGACCTCTGAGTCCAAAACTGGACTGACTGGATAAATGTGTGGGGACTAAATGCCTTAGCTTTCATTTCGATAGTCGTTTACATATCGTTCGATTGTTAGTCCGATAACATCCAGTATTGTAAAGCAAAATTTTTTTGGACATACGAAGTTTTAAGGTGGTGACAGGTAGGCGACATGCATGCCCTGCTTGTAGCAGGCGCGTGAAGACACTATATAAAGCCGAAGAATTAAAAATTTTTTCATATGAGTGATATACCAAATGAAAGATATTGTTTTCATTAGAGGGATTTAATCCAAACATTGGCCAAAAGTAGATTGGCTTGGGAGAAATTTGCGTAAATGTAAAACTTTCGATTCACAAAATTGAAAATAGTGGGGACATTGGTTTCACCAGACAAAATGTTTTACGCAGATTCTGCTCCAAAATACGCGTCGATTACAATATTCTTACCCGGCACGTGTTTATATGGTATATTGGTATTGTTCCACGTGCCGAATAAGAATATTTTTTATAACCGCGGACGGGACATTTTTTCGGAGTAAAATTTTAAAAACATTTTCATTTGGGAAATTCTTTAAAAATAGTTTTTCCTGAATAAGTTTTGAAAGAAATGTCGGATCGGAATGGTTGAGGTACCAATCGACGCGTATTTTGGAGCAGAATCTGCGTAAAACATTTTGTCTGGTGAAACCAATGTCCCCACTATTTTCAATTTTGTGAATCGAAAGTTTTACATTTACGCAAATTTCTCCCAAGCCAATCTACTTTTGGCCAATGTTTGGATTAAATCCCTCTAATGAAAACAATATCTTTCATTTGGTATATCACTCATATGAAAAAATTTTTAATTCTTCGGCTTTATATAGTGTCTTCACGCGCCTGCTACAAGCAGGGCATGCATGTCGCCTACCTGTCACCACCTTAAAACTTCGTATGTCCAAAAAAATTTTGCTTTACAATACTGGATGTTATCGGACTAACAATCGAACGATATGTAAACGACTATCGAAATGAAAGCTAAGGCATTTAGTCCCCACACATTTATCCAGTCAGTCCAGTTTTGG
The DNA here is from genome assembly GCA_035047585.1 of Drosophila monieri. NCBI lineage: Eukaryota > Metazoa > Arthropoda > Insecta > Diptera > Drosophilidae > Drosophila > Drosophila monieri. The sequence continues at coordinate 1,540,766 of JAWNPJ010000061.1, read as the reverse complement.
ACTCAGAGGTCAGCAGACCTACTAGCTCCTAATATTCAATATATAATTTTTATTTTTTCTTTTTTATTTAATTTTTATTTTTGAAATATTTTAATCTTGTTGATTAATTGGATCTGCTTATTTATTTAATTTTAATTCTTACATTAATCATTTAAATTGTCGAAGCAGTTGAGTTCCATAATCGAAGCTTATTTCTTTATTTTTATTATTTATTAATATTTCGAGACATGCGTTCCTCCTGGGATGTGACACGGTAAAGAACTCTGGGCCTCTTTCTTCTCCGATTCTTAAAAATATCTTTCTTTTTTAATTCATTTTCATTTACTGTTAATTTTCATAATTATTAATTTTTTAAAATTTCGACACCAAAAGAATTCCCATTAGTGATGAATAACCTTAGGTTTAGTAGCGATACAATGTATTTTTCTGATAGGGTTGATAGCTCCTGATTTTTTTTTTCATTTCATTTTATTGTTCTTTGAATATTTGGGCCTTTCATTTTTCTACTTATTTTTGTTTTATTTTATGTCGCGACATGCGTTCCTCCTGGGATGCGACACGGAGAAAGAACTTTGGGCCTTTCATCTGCTCTGATCCTGAAAGCCTCCATTCTTGTTTTTTTTCTTTTAATAATTTAATTATTTAATAAGTTGTCTTTTGATACTAACTTACTTTTTTTTTATTATTCCCTTTCAGAGGGTATTATTTGTTCTTTGCTTATGTTTTCTGTTTTGAAATTCACACCAATTTTTTAATTTGTCGAAGCAATTGATTTCCAGATTGGACTTCATCAGCCTGCATTGTTTCTTATTTTCTTATTTCCATTTGCATTTGTAAACTATTTATTTTTTCTACTTATTGTTTAATTTTATTTCGCGACATGCGTTCCTCCTGGGATGCGACACGGAGAAAGAACTTTGGGCCTTTCATCGGCTCTGATCCTGAAAGCCTCCATTCTTGTTTTTTTCTTTTAATAATTTAATTATTTAATAAGTTGTCTTTTGATACTAACTTACTTTTTTTTTATTATACCCTTGCAGAGGGTATTATTTGTTCTTTGAATATTCTATTTCTTTTTTTACTCATATTTGTCAAAGTTGAATTACGGACTCTGGTTCAGCTTATGTTTTCTGTTTTGAAATTCACACCAATTTTTTAATTTGTCGAAGCAATTGATTTCCAGATTAGACTTCATCAGCCTGCATTGTTTCTTATTTTCTTATTTCCATTTGCATTTGTAAACTATTTATTTTTTCTACTTATTTTTGTTTTATTTTATTTCGCGACATGCGTTCCTCCTGGGATGCGACACGGAGAAAGAACTTTGGGCCTTTCATCTGCTCTGATCCTGAAAGCCTCCATTCTTGTTTTTTTCTTTTAATAATTTAATTATTTAATAAGTTGTCTTTTGATACTAACTTACTTTTTTTTATTATTCCCTTTCAGAGGGTATTATTTGTTCTTTGCTTATGTTTTCTGTTTTGAAATTCACACCAATTTTTTAATTTGTCGAAGCAATTGATTTCCAGATTGGACTTCATCAGCCGGCATTGTTTCTTATTTTCTTATTTCCATTTGCATTTGTAAACTATTTATTTTTTCTACTTATTGTTTAATTTTATTTCGCGACATGCGTTCCTCCTGGGATGCGACACGGAGAAAGAACTTTGGGCCTTTCATCGGCTCTGATCCTGAAAGCCTCCATTCTTGTTTTTTTCTTTTAATAATTTAATTATTTAATAAGTTGTCTTTTTGATACTAACTTACTTTTTTTTTATTATACCCTTGCAGAGGGTATTATTTGTTCTTTGAATATTCTATTTCTTTTTTTTACTCATATTTGTCAAAGTTGAATTACGGACTCTGGTTCAGCTTATGTTTTCTGTTTTGAAATTCACACCAATTTTTTAATTTGTCGAAGCAATTGATTTCCAGATTAGACTTCATCAGCCTGCATTGTTTCTTATTTTCTTATTTCCATTTGCATTTGTAAACTATTTATTTTTTCTACTTATTTTTGTTTTATTTTATTTCGCGACATGCGTTCCTCCTGGGATGCGACACGGAGAAAGAACTTTGGGCCTTTCATCTGCTCTGATCCTGAAAGCCTCCATTCTTGTTTTTTTCTTTTAATAATTTAATTATTTAATAAGTTGTCTTTTGATACTAACTTACTTTTTTTTTATTATTCCCTTTCAGAGGGTATTATTTGTTCTTTGCTTATGTTTTCTGTTTTGAAATTCACACCAATTTTTTAATTTGTCGAAGCAATTGATTTCCAGATTGGACTTCATCAGCCGGCATTGTTTCTTATTTTCTTATTTCCATTTGCATTTGTAAACTATTTATTTTTTCTACTTATTGTTTAATTTTATTTCGCGACATGCGTTCCTCCTGGGATGCGACACGGAGAAAGAACTTTGGGCCTTTCATCTGCTCTGATCCTGAAAGCCTCTATTCTTGTTTTTTTCTTTTAATAATTTAATTATTTAATAAGATGTCTTTTGATACCAATTTACTTTTTTTTTTTTTTATACATATATACAACAAAGCATGTTGTCACGAATTGCAGGATCGAAAGGACAACGATCTATTCATAACATTTAGCAGGACACCCAGTCGTGTTCTTTCTATTTTTAATTCTTTGTAATATTTTTTAGTGAATTTTTTTTTAATTTCTTAAAAATCGAGACATATTCTGGCTTCTTATTGGGCCACATGCGTTTCTTCTGGGATGTGACTCGGAGAGAAAACTCTATTTCTTATGCTCTGATTCTAAAAGCCTTTTTTCTTGATTTACTAAGGCTGTCTGTGACTGACACTAACTTACTGTTTATTTTTGTGAAACAAAAATTAAAATTTTGTTTTAATTTTCAATATTTATTTGTCTTATTCTTTTTTTTAAATGAAGCCCACACAAAAAATTGTTATCCTCCGATACAAATGTAAACCACATATCAATTGCTCGCCTCGTCGCCGAATCGCCGCGCCCATATTTCTTCGCCCATCGGTCAAACTCTCCAAGATGATGCCAAGGACTTGTAAGGAATATCCTGGACAAGGATACTCACGCCCATATGTAATTTTTTTTACATATATTGCATTTATTCGTCACCAAAATTGATATCAGATATTTTGGGTGTAGCATGCGTGTTCGCCACCGTTATTTTACCTCGTCAAGAGGTTTTTTTTATATGATGTCTACAAAAACTAAAGCAGCCGAGTTCACAATTTCATTTTAGAAAAATATGGAGAAAACATTCTGTCTTTTTATTATAGTTGGCGAAATTCACCGTATAAGTGTTAAAACACACTTGTTAGTCAACATTGTTTCACTCAAAATCTGCTATTTTTTAGTTATCGTAATGATGAATGAAATCGTGTCGATTTGTCAAATTTATATACTTATGATGTCGCTAGCTTGGATGATATCACTACAACACTAAAGCTTAAATGGCATATAAGAACTACAACGCTTTTTTTGACTTGTAATAAGTAATAAAATTTTTAAAAAAATTACAAATATAAATGTATTCAGGATAGAGTATAAAACAAAATTTTAATGAAAAGCTCTGCGAACATTTTTTGTATAAAAAAAAATCAGCCCTGAATGGCGAAAAACATCGATTACAATTACCATAAATCCATGCAAAATAGTTTCGCCAAAGCCAACAAAAAAAGAAACGAAATAAATGGAGAAAAAAAGCATCACTAGCCAAATAGAATATCCCGCCCATCACTAACCATTAACATTTTCCGGGCCCGGAAAATTGAGGCAACAAATTTATTTATGCATTCAATTAGCATACAATGCGGGGTGGGAATAAGGTAAGGATTCGAATTTCGAACCTTGGTCGATTGCCGGGTAAATTGAGAAATTACTTTAAAAAGCAAACAGCTGGCCCACTGAATGTTGCTCTTTTTTCGGTCTTGGAGGTCCTGGATTTTTGTTTTCCTTTCGCCCCCCATTCCTGGCAGGAGGAAAACAGAAAATTCTATCCTAGGAGGAAAACAGCGAAACGAACCTAAACAAATTTCATGGTGAGGTCTTTCATGGAAATATGAGTGAAACCTCACTCCATACATAAATACCCAGCACTTTGGGAATGCAAAGGGTATATTGAATTTGTGGGAGTTTCTGTCCTGGTGGGTCCACATCGTACAGAATATATAGAAGACTTCAAGCATAGAAGAAGGAAAGTGTGCCACAAATTTGTAGTGTGCCGAGTACCGGGTATCTGTTAGCCCTCAGACTTGTCCCAGTGTTTTTTTTAAAGGCTGCTTATTGGAGTACTTGGCAGCCGCATTTATTACTCATTTACAGACATTTTCGTCCTTGCTCCTTGCTCCTATTTGTTTATTTTTTTTGTTTTTCTCCTCTATGTGTGTGAGGGCTTTACTTTCGTTATTTACTTTGGACTGCCAAACGAGCAAAAGTTTCAAATCTTTAAATGAATTTAATATGCCCGAAATACGAAAAAATAGGCCCCTCGTCGTCATCATCATCGTGCCCCATCAGCGTCCGTCGACGACCGACGTATATGATTTCTGGATTATGTTTATTAATATGTTGATATAATAACTTTTTCGCCACCCAAACCCCCCGCCAGTCGCCTTCCTTTGCCGAGCGGTGCATGGGCAGCTGTTGTGTGGCGTCGTCCTGACGCCAGCCACGAAAACCGCAAAAAGGGTTCCCCCACAAGGACTCCGTCTCCGGGTCTCCCTCCGGTCCTTTTTTTGAGGTTACTTTGAGCTTCTCTACTCTGACTTTGAGTCAGGGATACACCTTCACTTTTTACATCCTTACTTTTGGTTACACTGACGGGGAGATGGGCAGATTGTCAGATTGATGTCTTGGTTGAGATTACTTTGAAAAAGGAACATGTTCCTCAGATGCCAGCAAGGATATTATAGATTTTAATGGGCTTTAAATGGGTTATTATATACTCAATATATATTTATTATATCCATTAATATATGTTTCTTTATTTAATATCATACCTAATATCGTTTTAGCATTTCAAATTGTAATAGCACTCTTTCGATCTTTCCTTTTCTTGCAGATCAAACCTTTTTGAAGAGAGTTAAAAGGTAATTAAGCTACTATATTTGTATACTGTATGAGACAACCAATTTCTGGCTCTTATATCCATTATTCTAACTAATGAAATTAATATTATTTCATAGTTATTTTATATATGAGAAGCCACATTCTAGAGGTTCGTTGTGAACAAGTAGTTGAATGTCTGTACATTTGTTTTCCAACCCACATAACTCACATATCAATGATGATTGGTAATCGTAGCCGGTGAATTCCAAAGAACCAGATACCGAGACCGTTCAGCTGGCCCCAAAATTGGCCCACCTATGTGTGCCACGTTGCGCATACGCCACGTGGCCGCATGTGGAAATTGTTGAATAAAATATGCTCCAAACGGACAACGGACGGACGGACAACGTTTGCCAAATTGATGGAGACGGTGATGCCATAAATATTTCATTTTCATTGGAATTGCCTTTTCACAATTCGTTAAATCTGGACAATAATACCCATCTTAGCTGTCTGCCTCTCTCTTCTCTCGCTTTATCTCTCGCTCGCACTATTTATCCCCTTCTCTTTCCTTTTCCGGCTCGTTTAAATGCTTTATTAATGCTCAGTGATGTGAAATTTCTTCGGCGCGGAGGCGACGACTTGAGGCAATGCTCAGCAATGCCGGGTCGAAGGTTAAGCTGCCTGAAAACGCACACTCTTAATGGATAAACAATAGCGGAAAAAAGTGAAGCAACCAACCAGTTCTTTTTTTTTAAATAGGTTTTAAATAAAGTTCAAATCTGACTAAGAGTTGTGGTCATGAATTCTCTAATATCATAAATTATGGAAAAATGTGCATTGGACCAAGAAGTCCAAGTTTCTTTGAGAAACTATGTAAAATTCAATCAATAAAAATTAAGAAAAACAAATAAAAGCTCAAAGCAATGCACATATTAAAAGCCATTTTATCAGAAAAGTTTCATTGCGAAAATAAATCCCAGGAAAAGTTCTTTGTACATCGAGGCGTATAAGTAATATCATTTCTCGAAATTTTGTATCAGAAAATGCGCACATATGTATGTCTGCCTTTTTGTAAATCTTTAGCTTTGATTAAAACTTTCAGTTTGTTCGACAGGATTTTTTTTTGAAAAAATAAACCGAAAACCAGAAAAATGGTTTTCCTTGGCGTGCTCCCATCCTTGTTGCCCTTTTGCTTGCTTTTTCCCAGCAATCCCTTCTCCATGACAGGCTTGCCGAAAGCCGCTTAGCAAATTATCAAACATAATTTGACATTTGGCTAAGGATCTCCCACACAAAAATCAAAGCGAAAGACCAAAGTGAAGCCCACGGATTGGTCCTTTATTTTTCTGGCAACAGAACAGCAACAATAAAGTGTTGACTGTTTGGGGAAAAGCATTTAAAGAACTAATAATGGCATTTGTCTATTTAGCTTGGCTTCACTTCTTGCTCCCTTAGCCCTTGCAGCCTAATTTATTTATTCTCTTCTTTTTCGTTTCCTTTTTTTTTTGCTCGGAAAAGCGGCTTTTCTTTTTGGGCGTTTTATTTGGGTGTGTGTGTCTGAGTTTTCCTTCTGGCAGTTCATTTTATTTGCTGCCTTTTGAGTTTTAGTTACAAAACGATGTGTGCCAGTGGGTAGATTTGTTGGATGGAGAGTAAGTCAAAAGGACCTTTTTATTTATTGCCATTTTTTGCCACGAATCTTCAATTTTATGTTTAAGTTCTGTTCAAGAAACTAACGTGTTTATTACGAGTTGTAGGGTATCCATATTAGAGTTTGACGGCAAACACGCCTGACTATTTGCTAGACGTCTAAGTAGCTTCTTCTCACAGACCTCCTATAAACTGGGGACCAAAAAAAGGGAGTAATGCTGGAGAATCTTTATTTTTTTCTCAAGATCCCCTTGATTTGCTGCAGCCTAATGTGCTTGTATTTACTTAAACGCACAAACGACTTTCTCCGGCTTTCTCCGCCTTTGTCCTCTCATAGACTCACATTAGCGCCCACTTCACTGGGCCGCTTTCTCTTTCGTCTCTCCGTCTCTGTCTGCCTCTATTTTTATGCTCTCGCCCTCTCTGTCTGTCTGTGGGTTCCGTCCCATTCACTCCTGCCGTCCCAGCTGCTGATGAGCAGCAAATTGAATTTTATTGACTTGATTCGCGTCCCGCGCCATCACCGATTCGTTTGCTGACCATTTTTCCCAAGTCTGTAAGAGTGCACTGGAAAAAATTAGGAATCTATCGGAAACATCGTAAACTGATTGTACATTATAGCTTGAATTGAAAACCAAATTTAAATATTTCCCAACAAATTGTTACCAACAAATTTTAATAATATTTTCACTCTGAGAAAAAATGTATAAAAAATTTCGCAAATTTATCGAATAAATATTTGTACATATCTTTATTTAAAATTATTATTAAATTATTTAATTTTATGCTCTTGATTGGGAAAAATATGATCTATGAATCTTTGATCTAACAATTTACTCCTAGAGGTCTTTCGGATGAAAAAAAATAACAACCTTTAATGATAAAATCAAAGAATATGTACTGACTATGTAGTAAGCAACTTATGAATCCTATACCACTTTTAAGTTAAGTTAAACAATTAAATACTGAACATAGCCAATTCTCTAAAATGAATGGTCTGAAAATAAAAATTATGATGGAAATATGCACTTATTCCATTTTTTAGTACACTCTCATGTATAATATACCTTTTTTGTCACAGTTTTGGAATTATAATAATATTAGTTGGACAGTTTTTATTAAAAACTTTGTTCAGTTTTCGATGCATGACTTTTTAGAAACGCTTAACCTTCTAAAACATACAATTTTCCCACCTTTCCTTGATAAATAATTTTGTTTCTCTGTGTCAGTGTTTGGGAGTGTGTGTACACAATAAATTGATTTCTGATTATCATTCCATAATAAAATGACTAAATCCGTGAGGCCAGGACTGGCCAGGCTCGTCCTGGCAAGCCAACGGAAGGCAGAAAAGAAATGCAAAGAAGCCCAGAGTGGGGGCGACGTGGCAGCGAAGGACTCGCGTAGACAGAAGTTTTAATGAAGCGTATTAAAATTTAATTAAATAACAATTTGCACAAATGTAAATAAACATGTCGCTGCTTATGTAAAGCAGCCCAAGGAGCCGAGACATCCTTCGTCTTGTTTCGTCGGCTCGCCATCGACATCAGCAGCACCAGTAGAAGCAGCAGCAGGACATCAACAGCAGATCCTGCAGGACGCTCGTCCGCCAGCCTCCTCGTCCTTTGGCTCCTCCGGCCCCTTGCGCTCATCGGGCAACGCCCAGTGCGGCGAACTTTGGTCATTAAATTAAGTGCACGAGACGAGGATGAGGATGAGGACGATGGCGCGACTGAAGATGTAAGATGCAGGGTGGAGGCTGGAGAATGGGCTGTGGGCGGGGGAGGACTGCCAAGGGAGACTGTGAAGGGGGTGTGGCACAGATAGAGGGGCAGAGTGGCATAAGAGGTGCTGGGGTGGGGAAAACAGTGGCTGGCGTGGCCCCAGGTTAGCTGCGGTTTTCTGGCTAGGTTAGCTTTAATATTTTTACGACAAATTATGTATGTTTTTATTAAAATATTTAAGCGGAATAAAATAAATCCAGTTTCCACATTTAAATAGAGGGTTAAACAGTGTCTATTAATTAATTCCTTTCCCTTTTGAAATTCTTAAGTCCTATTAAGAAAATAACTGCATTTAAAACCCTAATAAAAATAATAAATGCTTTACTGAAGGTCTTACGAGATAAACTATCAAGATACGATTAGATTGTAACTGTATTTTCAATGTTTAAATTTATTGACCGAAAGCCGGTTACTAAGCTCTAAAAAAAGTAAATCAAAATTTTGTTCCATACTTTGTGTGCCTCGGAAAAAGACATTAAAAAAAGCCTAATAGTGGCTAGTTTCCTTAATGCATTAATAATAAAATATATATTTTTCAGGTCAAGACATTATGGTTTGTTATAAAAATGTCCCCCTAATCAAATAACCCCCATAAGTGCCATCTTTGTAGTATAATTTGATTAAAAAATGCATTTTTGTTCTCCTTTTTTTATTAATTATAAAGTTAAAAACTTTCGCTCTCACCCACGAGACTGTTTAGAATGCCGTCCTGTCCTCCTCTGCCCTCCCCGGCGGTTAATGTGATTTTTAATTTTGTCATACACCAACACACACAGAGACCTACACACACAAGCGCAGGTTCAAAGGGTCGCCCCCAGCACTACCCTCACCTCTATTTGGGGCCGCACCCCTCTCCTAGTGGCAACTGTTCCTCCATCGGATCACATCACTCATACGCAACGTTGAACGCGTCGCAGTTTTTTTCGCGCTCCCCGCCTTTGTGCGTGTTTCTGGGCGTGCTCGTGTGCGTGTGGGCGTGGCAGGTAAGGTCTTAATTGAATTTGCTTTTTTTCCAGTTGCGTTGGCCGGGCAACGCCATTTTTCCGCCTCCAAAAAAAAGCAAAAAACGCGAACAAGCCGAGCCTACAAGGCCTCCATTTCACATGCGGAATTTCTGTTGTTAAATAAGAAATTTAATAAATTTTATTTAATTTTCTTGGCTTATGCGAAATGCCTTCAGCTCCTGTTGAGAGTGTGTGCTAGTGTGTGTGTTTTTTTCAAGGCCTTACAAAATTTGAAACGTTTTTCATCTATTTTTTGAGTGGCGGAGTTTTCAAGTGGAAATGAAAGCGGCTTAAAATAAATAAAAATATTTTTAATTTGTATTATGCAATATTATTGAAGCATTTCCTATGGCATTTGAGAAATTTGAGAAATTGTAAGAAAAAAGCTTATTTTTCTTGGTGTTTTTTTCGGCTATTTATTCGTATTGGCTTAGAAATAATAAGATACTTTTTTCTGCTAAGGTTTGCTTTATGTGTTCTTTATGGGATCTCACGTATTTTAATGCTACCTTTACAAAATGGAATTTATTAGGAATTAGGTCAGACTTTTATTCTTTCGGTAACTTAGCATCATAAGTTATTTTTAACAAATTTTAATAAATTTAATATGTTATGTTAACAAAATAATAATCAAATAAATAACAATGTTACGCATAAAACTTTGACAAAAAATGAATCGGAAATATTGTTATATTTTCTATTATATCAAATTATTTATAAATAAATTCTAAAATTATTTTTCTTCAATCTAAAATAAAAAAATAAAAATGTTGACACAATTAAAAACAAAATAAATCTTATTATTCACAAAAATAATAATTTTTTATGATTTCCAAACTCTAAGCTCTTCTCTTTTAGGCCTCTTTTTTTCTCGTTGAGATTTTTTGGCAGCAAACTCGTAAAAATGTCGAAACGTCGTGAATTTTAAGCCGCTTGAGGTCAAGGTGGCTCTTTTTATGGGTCACCTTTCCGAAGAAGGTCCTTGGTATCCTGGGGACGTCAGAGTGCTTGTCTGAGAAGTGATTTCTGTCTATAAGCCAATTTCTTATCAGCTGTTTGCACTTTGTTTGGCCCTAAGCACAGGCTCTAAAAGGAAATAAACTGTGACCTAACTGCGGAATAAATAAAATATTTTGTGGCATGCTTCGCGACAATTTGTCAAGTTTTTTTCTTTTTGGGGAAAACCCAAACAAAGTATAACAAAAATGCGTTCACGCTAATTTCACTTGCAGCCTCGGAAAGGGGACAAATGCGGAATGTGTGTTCGTGATTAATAGCCGACGAAAATGCCAATTTAATGTGTGAAACTTTTCCGGGTGCTGGCCCATTTCACTCAATTCGAAGGCCCCACAAGTGGGCAAAGTTTCCTGCCAAATTGTTCACTTGGCAGCCCAGAGTGTCGGTAATCTGTTTCTCATTGCACCTGCGGGCGCCTCACTTAAAAATGCCACCCAAGTTAGTTCGCATAATGGCCTCTCCGAGGCAACAGCGGTTCAAATCACCTCGTTATGAGCACGCAAGAAATTAAAATCGTAATTGCCAGCAATGCAACTCAAAAAGTCCACAAAAATTAAAGTTACCAGCTATTAAAAATGTAAAAATGAATAGGTTTGAAAAACAATTTTTTATTTAATAGTTTTATTTTTAAAAAATTAGATCAAGCTTACCTTGGCAAAAATAATAAAAGCGAGTATGAGTATGAGCTTAATTGATTAATTTATTAAATATATGTTATTTATATTCCATCTTAGGTTATTTAATTAAACTTACTTTCATAATGAAAACTTAAACTTGTATTAATTATTTCCATTTTACTTTATTTGTCGGTAATCCGCTTGAGGGATCAAGCTCAAGCTTTAGCTTAGATATACTTAAATCTTGTACACAAGATATAAAAATTATTATGTAGAAGAATTCAAATACACATTTTCAAACTTTTTACTAATTAAAATAAATTAAAGTCAATAAATAAATAAAAGAGATGAAGCTCCCAACGCTACTCTCGAGGGTTCAAGTCCTAGAAACTGCCAAAACAAAAACGTTTTTTTTTATTTTTAGATTTGCTTAATAAAACCTTTTAAAGATAAAAATAATTGATTTGCACGAGAACTTATCGATAGCTCGTAGGGTTGCAAAATGCATGCGTCTGCATCTTTTCACTTTTCAACACTGTAAATGAATCCCAGGCACCCTTCTGTCAAAATGGAAAAATATTGTATTGGCAAAGTGAAAACTCAACCTGCTGTTGGTAATTAAGTGGTAATTATGTGGCACCCTGTGGAGCCCACGGGAAGGCACATGCGTGACTTTATTCCAGTTTATATCGCAGGTAATCTTCAGATATTTTGTTAATATAATTAAGCCATTGGAAAAGTTCGGCATCAAAAGTTCAACTTGAACTGCGTGAGTATTATAGGGGTCTACATGCAAACTCTTATATGTACATATTGTATCTGAGATCCACGCGCACATACGGACACACGGGCATGCCTACAGACATCGGATTGCCTGTCGATGCTGATCAAGAATGTATATATATAATGATGGGGTCGGATATGATTACTTCACCCTCTTACACAGACTCGCACAAATACAATTTTCTACACTATTCTACCGTGTAATGAGTATAGAAAGGCGTGCATTATATATAACTTTTAAACAATTTGTATTTATTTTTATTAATAATTTGTATATAATATATTTATAAATAATGACGTAGAGAAGAAACGTTGGCGTTCCTGCTTAAGGTTATCATTCATATTATTTCCTAGATAAAATTCAAAATTGTCTGTCGTTAGCGTGAATTTTCCCTCAGTGATCCTTTAAAGTTGATCCCGACGGGCTGACACTTTCAATCAGTCGCCGGAATATGAAGTGACTCGGAGCTCAAAGGATTCGGCGGCATTGGCGGGGAGCAAGTGCCGTCTCCAGGGCTCTGGCTCCTTCAGGATAATGGGCTCTGTTTCGTGTTCATTACACGGCCTTCGCCAAAAAGATAACGACTGCCTCAACCGCCAACCGCAGGATGCGGAGTGAAACAAACGAACTTTCAACTTGTCGCCATGCCAAGTGAAGGAGATGGGTAGGGGTAGGGAATAGGGGAAATCCCTTTGGGTAATGGCTGGTAATTATCCTTAATTAGTTGTAAAATATTGAAGTGAAAGTATTTGGGTATTATGTTTTTTTTTGGGTGTTCCTTCCTTTTCTTTTTCCTTCTGGTTTCAGTCTATGAGTTGGCCAAAAAAGCCAGAGAGCCATTAGCAGAAAGTTTTACGAAACCCTTGCCATGCCCCAGAAAGGAAGAAAACCTAATTCCTTTATAATGATAACGATAATAATACTAATAATAATAATACATATAATGATAATGATAAAAGTACATCTGCGCCTCGGCGCTCTATGATGAATTATGTGGCTAGGTTTTCCTCAATTTGCGATATCCCTCCTATTATTTTTAATGCCATTTTTCACAACTCGAAAAATTAATTACCACACAAAACTCATTACGTACCCGCCACCGAGCCAGATACAAAATGCGGAAGTGAAGCTCAGAGTAGTTGACTTTCTGGACGATGGACGATGAGAAACTTTAGCCCTTAATGAATTCCCCGGAATTCTGAAATGTTTTCGACATTTTTTTCGCAAAACTTTCCCAAAATTAAATTTTGTTTGTTGTGAAGAAGAAATATTATTTTTGGAGAAGTTGGGAAAGCATTGAGTTCCGGTTTGAGTTCCGAATATTTTTTATGTAAAAAAAGATTAAAAAAATAAAAATGTTGGCAGAAGTTAAAGTTTATATACCATTCTTTTGCTTAAAAGTAGTGTTTTACATAAAAATTTTAACCACAATTCCCTTCCCTATTCCCTTACTAAAATCCAAATATTTTCAAAGAAAGAATACGTACGTGTGCAATGTCAAAGGTTATTAGTGATTATTAAAAGGTGATTAGTAACACAAATTCTTATGTACATATTTGTCATTCATCTTATGATTGCATACTTCAAACGGAAACTGTTTTTGAAATATATTTAAATGGCTTAATAGTAACTTTATCACAAACAATTAAATTTCATGAATTAAATAAAAAGTATGTATACAAATATTAAATTTATTATCAATGTATATTAATATAAGTTATTATTGAACTGTTAATGCGAATTCATGGAATATGGGAAATGGGTATAGCTTCGCGAAGAGTATACTTACGCTTATAAGTGATTACTGATGCCAGAAGTAAAGCAATTCTTTAGGGATTCGCTTTAGTTTAGTAAATTTATGAGACCAAGATAAGCCGAGAAATTAAAAGTCTTATCACTCAGCCATTAAATTATTTTGATAGTTTGGCTAAGTATTTCTTTGCGCATACAGTGCACAGTGGTCCAGATGTTGCCTTAAATCCATGTTCAATAGTCCTGGATTTAAAAATTTCCAATGCTCATAAATTTTTGAATATTTGAACTATAATTCCCCAAAGCATTAGCTAGTTTCAATTCCGTTTATAATTATATAATTATAATTTCTTTTTTAATTACGAACATTTGTACTACTATACCCAATTTCAATTCGAAATCAGCGACCCTCCGAACCCCCAAGTACAAATTTTGAACTCTTTACGTTGAGTTTCCGATTTATGACCACTTTTTCCATATAGCCGGACCACTGTGCAGTGGTACAAAAACGAGAACTAAATCCAATAAATTTCTTAAAAAATGACTGAGGCGTTCCTAAATTAACACTGAAATTCTGAATTGAAATGAGAACGAAAAATTTCTATCCAAACACTGCCAAAAATGGCGGGGTTTCCCTTTATTTTTTGTTAGCTTTTTTCAAAGCTTGGCCATAAATTTAATTAACGATAATATCCACGCCCGCCAACGCTAACTGGCAATGTTTTTCGGTCACAGGACACGCGAGCCACGTGCACCTTGGCCGAGGTCCTGGCTGGTCCTGCGGGGCGAGAGGTCCTGGCGCGGATTCGGGCGGGTGTGGTCTGCCAGAGAGTCAACCTGCTTAAGTGACATGCAAAAGCAAGAAGAAAGCATGCTTTTAGGCGAGAGTCACGCGTCGAGTGGGTTGAGTGACGACGCTCCCCTCTCCCGCATCCTTTCTGCTCCCCCTACCCTTCTGGTCCACCTTCGCCGACATCTCCTCTATTTCTACAGATAAAAAAACGGTCTATTTCTTCTTTCTCCAACTTCTCACTGAACTTGTTCACCCAACTGACTTCTCTAAAAAGCTTTTCTTCATAAAATAATTATTGTCTTTGACACAATTTTTATAAAATATAAAATTTGTAATCAATCCCAAGCCACCCTCTTTGTTTTCAGTGCATCTTTACCCTATTGTGAGCGTCACTTGTCCAGCTGAACTTTTAGCCCAACAGCTGCTTTTGGCCGTCAACAAACTAAGCTGGCTGGAAGGGGTTGGGCAAATGGAAATAGGAGGGTGGGATGGGGAGCGGGAGAGGGTGGTGTTGTTGCAACAGCAGGGACATGAAGACAGGCGGACAGGGAACAGGCAGACGATGGCAGGCGACACTCTACCGGCAAGAGCGGCTGTCACCACCGAACATCGTCATCGTCTTCAGAACCCTTTGCCCTTCCCCGTGCTTCGTGCTCTCAGCATGCTTTTTTCATGCTTTTGCCATGCTGGCTGAGAGACGGCTGCTAATTAAAATAGTATGCAGCGGCATCAGCTTAAGTGCAGCTTTCCCCGGAAAATGCTTTTCGCGCCGCGCCGCTCAAAATGGGCCGCCGCAAGTGAACCGCATGGCAGAAAAAAATGCCCTAAAAGCCGGTGGGAAAAAAATACAGAAATAAATAAAAAGTGTTAAACGTTTTCGCGACGTTTTAATGGCAATGAAAGTCAGCATTTTATTTGAATTCTTTCAGGCTAACTTAGTCAGAGAAAACGGCTTTCATGAGAGTTGAAAGGAAAGTCATAATTTTGGCAACCTATTGGTTTGGATATTCTAAAATATATACAATTCTTTATATAATTATATGTATAATTTTGTATTCTACAAAGTTATGATATTTATTACCCTTTTTTTATTTGTTAGAATTTTAAGATTTTATTACAAGAGAATTTTAAAATATTACCATTAAGATAAATCATAAATCTTTCGCATTTTTCATGATAGATCTGTAAAGATTGAGAATTATTAAAAATATAAATATTTTGGGAGAAATGTTATAAATATATAAATATATGACATTTTCAAGCGTATTAAAAACATCAAAAATATTTTTAAAAATAAATCGCTCTTTATGAACCATATTATTTTTTTATAAGAAGTACTAAACCCTTATAAAGCAAGAAACCCTCAATGTCTAAACTGGAATAAGAGTTTATTCAAGCCCCCCTGAAAAATGGGATACTTTTATCAAGGTCATTCAGTTTTTCATCCATTTCTCTCAGCTCCGAAAAAAATAGCTTTAACAATTTTTGAAATTAATCTTAGAGCACCCAGAAGCCTCTGCATAAAATATTGTGTTTCTTCTTGTGATTACATTTATTTTCCAAAAGCGAGTTTCGGTGAAAATTGAAATTCATACCCAGTTTCTGGGGAAGGAGGAAGTATGTACCTCGGGCGACCAGTTCCTCCAGCTGACCGGCTAATCCGGCACTTTTACTGATTCTCCAGACTTGTATTTTTTATTTCTTGTTTTTATTTTATATATTCGTTTATATGCAGTTTTTTGGCATTAGCATATTCAGTGGCTTGCTACTTTTGCTCGAAAGTCCGACAATTGCCTGCAACACGCTCCGCACATTGCATATTTTCATAAATTTATTTAAGTGCTGGCAATTTTCCATCCAAAGGAGGACTAAGGGAGTGGCAGGCGGCAAGGATGGAGAAGGATACTGTAATGCACTCGGAGGACCCAAAAGAAGGAACAATAAATTTGTCGCAGCTAAGCTAAGTTGCGTGCACTCGGCTCAAATCACGTTGCAAAGTAACCGAAACCAAAAAAAAAATATATATGTATATCCTGCATTGGGATGAGGGGATGAGAGGTGTGTGGCTAGGGCTGCGGGAAACTGTGGCAATAGAAAAGCTGCAACAAGCAAACAGTTACCGACTTTTTGGCGCATGCAACAAACCACGGCGGAAAAAAGCGAAAGTCGTAATAAAAAACGCAGACGGAAGTCGTCACGTGCAGTTGTGAATTAAGGGCACTGGAAAAAATTTATTAAAATGTTAGTATAATTTATGTATTTACTTATTTTTGGAAAATACATTAGCCTTAAATTCAGAAATAGTTAACTTAAATTAGCTATTTATTAAGTGATTGTAGATCAGATTTCATGATGAATTTTTGAAAATTTTTTAATGAGTGTTTAAACAATTCCAATAAGTTTCCAATAAAAAATATTTGTATTTTTGTAAGAAATTACATAAAATTAGGGTTAGGGTTAGGGTTAATTAGGGTTAAAGTTTGTAAGTTATTAGGATACTCATTAGTTATTAAATTTTAATATATCGTCTAATATCTTCTATCTAAGACCATGAAATATAATACTTTATTATATTGCAATAAACGCATACTCAAAAATGATTTATTACGTAATTTACGTACATATTTCTAAATTATTAATTATAAAAATATTAAATAATTCAGTTTTCAGTTGAAGCATTAATTTTTTTTTCTACCATTGTCATATCATATTGTTTCCAAATGCCTATAACTAAAATTTGTTTCTAATGTTGAAAATGATCTTTATTTTATAATTTTCTTAATGAAGATTCATAACTCTGTTAACAATTTTTTGATAAAACACCTTAACTTTAAATACTTTTTAACAGTGCCTAAACGTTAGGGAAAACCCAGGAGAAATTAAAATAAATTAGCTTTTGAGTCCCCCGACCTCGCGTTCTCTTTTCTGCGTTCAACAAATTATGCAAAAATTTCACTTTCGTTTTGCGAATTGTTTTCCCATTGTTTTCCACAATCCTGGCAGATTTTCCAGGCCCCTCCCAGGCCGCCCCCACCACGCCGCCTTCCAGGACAACGTGTAAATTGGAAAATTAAGTTGGCATTAGTTGTAAGTATTCGGACCAGGGAACAATGGCCAAAAGTGACAGGGCCCAAACGGCAAAGACGGAAAGGAAACCGTCTACAGGAAAATGCAATTAGGCCAAGTCACAAGGCCAGAACAAGGCAACAGATGCAGAGCCAACTTTCCGTGATACCACAAGTGCAAAAAGGCCAACAAACAAAAAGTCTGTGGAGAAATAGAAGCCAGCACCTGAGGTCCCCTGGGGGGCGAACCCCAAGGAAGTTGGTCAAGAGTTTGAGGCCACAAATTACGCTTAATACATTTTATGGGTAAAACAGGTTTTCTTTGAGTGAAATATCATAAATATAAATATTAAACATACATTTGTCTATATTTTGGATGAAAAAATAATGAAATGAATATTATGTTGAGATTAAATTGAGAAAGTGTTGATGACATTAGACAATTAGAAGACAATTAATTAAAATTAAGAAATCTAACATTTATTGATCAAGAAACTTGAATATTTTGGCATTAAAACTTTGCTTTATAAACCATTCGGACACTTTTATTATTAAATGTTTTTCAATAAGATAACTTAGAGGAAATAAAACTGAAATAATAATATTTGTTTACTAGAAAACATTGGTGTAAGAAATAGATAGAGAATTATAATTATTATTAAGTTTAATATGTTATAATAATTATTAATTGTATTAATTATTAAGTTTTACTTTTTTTTTAAGTAAATAAAATATACTCTTAAAAATATATTATTTTTACGGGTAGTTGGTGAGGAAAACTAATTTTATGAAAAAGTTCAGGACATTTAAGTTAATAAAACATATTTTTAGTTTATTAGTATAAACATTTTATAATTTTATTGTTCTGAATTTATTTATTATATTAAAGCATATCAAACAGAGTTGTAGCAATCAATTGAAAGTATTATATTTGTGGTTTTTAATTTTTATAGAAATAAGGGAAAAAATATCCGCTCAAAGTCAAGCCTTTTGTTTGCTGAAAATAAAAATAAATATATTTAAGCTTATGACGTAATCGTGTTTGGCATTTTCCTGCCAGTGGGAAAAGTCGCTATTTTTCATCAGCTTTTCCAGCCAATTGAGTTGTTTGTTTGAACTTTGAACGTGCAAATTTTCCATTGTCATGTGTCAATGGCCCGCCGTCCGTGTTACCCAACACCCGCCCACTTGCCGCCTTCTCTGGCACTTTCTCCGCTTTCCCTCAGACCCTTGCCCTCTCTCCCCAGCCCCCTTCCCAAAGTCCTTGCTCTCTGCTGGAGCCTGAGCCAAATCACTTGCAATTTGACTAGACGATGTCGCGACAATTTTTTTTCCCTTGCCTTTGTTTTTTCTGCTGTATTTTTTATTTATTTTTTTATACAAATATTTTTTTTGTTTGGTAACAAATTTCAAATGCTGCGTGCGGGTCACTTGCTAGGATTTATTTAAAACTTTTCTTTGTTTTTGCTGGTTTTTGGGTTTTGGTTTTTTTTTTTCTTTGTGATCCCTTAAAACTGAAGCGACACCTGACAGTTTTCTTATTTATTTATTTCGGTGAAAAATTACACAGCTTCTGGCTTTTCCCTGACAAACTGCGCGTGAAAATGCCCCCGGGGGTTGGGGTGGTTTTTCTTTTTCGAGGGAAGCAGGAAACCCGCTTAGAGGTTAAGCCAACTTTATCAACTTAATTTGTACACAAATTCATATTTTTCATAATTTTTTTTCCTGCTTTTTGGCGGCTATATTTTATGCTTTACTTTTGTCTTTTCCGGGGCTTCTTTTCCCGCATTTTTCATTCAAGATTTTCCATTTTCCATATAGCAGTGTCTCATTTTCCGACCACTCTGCTTGATTCCATTATGGCCCGCGGAAAGTTTTGCCGCCGCCGTTGTCCTTGCTCCTTGTTCGAAAAATTGTATTTGAAACTTTTCGAAAAGTGGCAAATGCTCTTTGTCATTGGCGTCCTTAGAGGGGGGTGCGGGGGTGGTGGCATAGGCACGTGCCATAAGCCATTTGTCAACAAGAAGAACTGATTGGATTCATGGCCTCAACCGCGTTTAGTTTCTGTTTTTCAGCAAAAACGCTTAAAAGCAAAATGTAATCACACTTGGTTAGCCAATTTGGCGAGAACAGTACAGAAACTTGGCTAAGACAAGGTGCGTTCTGGCCTTTAACAGCAAAGCCCAACAGCCAAACAGGGCATTTCAATAATAATTGCCTAGCCCCAAGAATCGTTTGCGAAACTTTGCCAATTAATGCGGAAAGCGATCAGAAGCGACGCCTTGGGTCAATCGGAAGGAGGCCTCCAATTAAACGGTTCCCCGTTCCCACGACACCCTTAGACCGAATATGGGACTAGTTGATACCGAGGAAAAATCAAGAATGTGTCACAAATCAGCAAGGGACCTTGGAAAGAGTTTCATCTTAATAATATTATAACTTTTAATTCATAATTATACAGCCTAGTCCTGACAATTCACAATGAGATCGATCTATTTTGTTTTTCAAAGGATTATATTTATATTTATATTAAATTTATTATTATATTTAATTATTAACTATTGTATCTTTAATATATTTTAATTATTTGTTTATTTTAAATCAATAATGTTATCAATAATTTTACAACATAATTCGAGCAATAAATTATAGTTATTCATGTAGTTATGAGATGAAAGCAATAGATTTTAGAAGTATATATAAAAAATAAACTAAAATTAGTAAATTCCTTTACCAAAATAGTTATACTCTATAGCATACTCTGTAATAACCAAAGGTATACATACTAAAGAGGTCTTCCACTTATTTTTCGTCCCACTCAGAGATTGAGATTGTCTTTTGGCAAACATTGCCAAAAATAATTTTGTTTGGATTCTTGGCAGCTTTTCGAAAAGTTCATCATTTTTGGTCTTTGTCTTTGTTATCCTTCCGCCGAAAAGGGTTTTCTGCCTTAATTAGCTTTCGGTTTTCAGGAAGAGGGCTCAAAGGGATGCGGAAATAAAACATTACCATCAAAAATAGAAACTTATCTTCATCGCTTAGAAATGGCAAAGAAAAATATAAAATTAATTCTAGATATCTGTACGCATGTTTAACTCTTAACATTTTAATCATCAGATATTTTTAGCAATTTCGCATTACTTTTAAAGTTATCTTTTCTGGGAAACTCAATAGATAGGGTCACTTAATGAGCCATTTGAAGACTTTCGGACATCTGCAAGTTGCAACAGCAAATGTGTACATTAAGCGAAGCATTTAAATTTCGAATCTCCTGAACGTGGGCATACACGGCGTATGCGTGATGTAACTGGGTCCCTTCAGCTTTCGAACGTTTCCAAATGCCTTTGCCTCTGCACTTCCGTCATTTTGTTGTTTTTCCCAGGTTTTTTGCATTTGTTGTGCTTTTGCAAACGAAAGAGCTGGACAGAGAGAGAGCACGCACTTTTCCAAACGGTAAACAAGTGAAAAACATTTCCATTTAGCACACACATGCTAGGGGAAAAAACACACACAGACGGGGTGCGAAAAATGGCGTTTCTTTGGTTGATAATGGGAATTTTTAATTTCAAAAGAAAGAGTAAAAAAATTATATTTTTTAAACCAAAACAACGGGGAAAACATTAATAAGTAAATCTTTTTCTTTTTGTACCTTTTAGTACAATCTGGCCATATAGTAAGGGTAGATAAGCCAAAGGGTATATAAGCCTTATCTATTTTTTATTTATATTTACTAAGAATATTTTTTTTGAAAACAAATTTTAACTATTGTGCCCTAAAATAAAAAAATCATGCATATATTTATATAGAATCAAAAATCCTCAAAGTCCTGTCACGAGTCCTACACCCAGCCATTCCACAAACTCAAACAAAATAGTGAAACATATCTTGGACATATTCCAATGGCCTCTTTTCTTTTCAATTCTTTTCACATCCGCATGAGCTTCTCTATTTATTGCCGTCTAACTGTTGATTTTGCCCCATATTTTTGTGGGTCATCTTGGGCACTAAGCTCCTGACCCCCACTGTACGTGTGCGTCCGTGTATTTGCCATGTTTTTAATCCACTTGAAGGCACTTAAGGCAGATCACTGCCAAGCGTAAATGTGCCAAGTGTGGTGGGCGGGGCCAAACAAATTGTACAGGTTTAGATATCTATGGGGCACCCACAGTGCACAGTGCACCCCCTCGCCACCCACGCCCCTGTGTGCTGCTGAGTGCTTTCAGCTTGTTCAAATTCATAATTCCGATAAAAAAACAGGGGAAGAAACTGCGACAGCGACAAAACAACAACAGAAATGAACAGAAAGGACGAGATGCCAATGGTCAGCATAAATAATCGACCCTGGGGATACTCTAAAAAAGGTTGCAAGATTTTATCTGGAGAGCCGAAAACTTGGCCAAACAAACACATCACAAAAGAACATTTAACTCGAACAGATAAAGGGTTTCTGGTCTGGAAGTGTTTTGATTTATTTTTAAACTTTTAAATATAATAATTTAAAGAATTACTCAAAGTTTAAATGTATAAGAGGACGGTAAATGCATAGCTGTTTGTTATTAAATATATCGCAAGCTGATCCATTGGTTATTTTTTTTCAATCTTTAAACAAAACATAAATTTCCAATATGGCGTCCACTGGTTCTTCTTCTTGCTCTTCAAGCTGCAATATGCAAGATCATGTATTGTAACTATCGGCATAATCTATCGGTACATTTGACTTTTGACTATTTATCAGAATATATTATTTACTTAAATTAGGTCTTTTAGAACAACTTACATAACTTATTCTTTTACTTTTATCTAAGAAATGAGATTATCTGCTAGCTGGTTTTCATCAGTAATTAATTTTAATTAATTACTTTTTATTTCATGAATTTTAAGGCCAATTATTTAAATTATTATTACTAAATTAGTAAACTAGACTTCCACCATGTTTAATAAAACTTTACCTATTTTCGTTGCAGGTAATCCTATAAGATAAGAAAAATATGATTACAAAAATATTCATGTAAGTAAGACGGTCCTTCTGAGGTGCGCTCATGACCTTTACGATACCCTGTAGTTGAGCCATGAATATAAAACAATGTATCATTCGGAAAATGCGTGTGTGTAAACTATAATAACAGTAATAACAACTAAACTCGATGGCAAATGACAGTTCTCGTTTCTCGCCCCTGCCCCCACAGCCCCCCACCAAGGACCTCCGCCATTTTGCAATAACCCCAGCCCCCTTCCGACTACCCCCATGGACAGTGCATAGATTACGTTGCCATTTCCCCAAAGCTGACTCAGCGAGAAACGCAGAAACAGAAACTTCTGACAACGACACACGTCTAAGATTACATGGGCGGCGATGGGCGGGGCTAGCCATGGGAGGAGGAAGGGGAGGAGGAGGGGGAGGGGGGATGATAAAAAGGGAGAACTGAAAATGGCGGGGCACGTTCGACGCTTCACTTAATTAAGCGCCTTTTTGTCTGCTGTAAGTTGATAATTGAGGTTTTGCCGGTTTTGCGGCAGACAAAAGTTAATCCCTCCCACTCATCAAAAAAGGCCCTTCGACCCTGCCGCCGTCCCTGTCTCCTTCTCCTTCTCCGCCTCTGCCCCCCCACTCCTGACCCCACGGAAATCCGAAAAGTGGTAAAGAAGCCGCCAAACTACGAGAAACAAAAAAAATCATTAAGGATGTAATTTAATTTCCATTCTGCCTTTTTGCTTAATTTTTCGCCGAAAATAATAAAAAGGAAATTAACAAACGAAACAAAAAACGGAAGAAGAAATCAAGCGGAATGGGAAGAATCTTTGTTTGAAATTTTGGTTACATTTAAATTGATTAATGGGGATTACAATTTTTTTCTGGAAAATTGAGTGGCAATTAGTTGGCTAATTAAAATGGAATTATGGAATTTAAATATCCTATAGGATTGACGGAGTTTGTATTATTTTTCTATTCTTTTAACTCAAGTCTCTTTCACTAATTCTCTTCTAATAATAAAAAAAGGTTTTTAAATACACTTTCTGTGCTCCAAAAAATCTTCCAATAAATTTCGAATTATACAGTTTGTATTCTAACTGTGCAGTTAAAAACTTTTGAAACTTTCGGTTTTCAACTTTTTGCAAATATTTTCAGTTTATTATTATTATGATGCCGAATTTGCATTGGAAAGTTTTCGCAAATTCGCAAACTTTTTGGATGCATTTTCAGCGGACTGGCTGCTTACTTGTTTTGGGTTTTTTGTTAACGCGTTTGTGTTTAATTTGTGCAATTATTCCGGCCGTGTTAAGGTGCGGACTCGGCTCTTGTTAAACTTATATAAGTCCATGTATAAATTTATATACATACAGGATGTGTATTTAGTCAAAGGACTTTAGCACAGCGCCATTGTTCTGTAACATGTGTCTGTTAGTTAAAAGCTTTATGTGGATTATGTTTTTATGGCGCCTGGTCCGGACTCCAGAGTGGAAATCCTGGCCAGCCAATCCAGGTCATCCTACCCCGTGTCGCCCCTCTTCCCGGCATGTGCTGCCACTGTGCAAATATTTGGATTTCCTACCATTTTCGTGCAATCTTCGGCTACCTAGCCACACACACTTTTGCCGTCGCCAGGACTCATCTGAGGTCCTTTTCCCCGGAGAAGGCCAAAGGCCACAACAAATATGCCAAGAAGTCGGACTTTTCCAACTGAATTAAAGACTAAATTAAGTTTGCTGATCCGAATTTGATTATCAGGGACTATACTGCTGAAGCAACATTTGAAA
Organism: Drosophila monieri; assembly: GCA_035047585.1. NCBI lineage: Eukaryota > Metazoa > Arthropoda > Insecta > Diptera > Drosophilidae > Drosophila > Drosophila monieri. Next base: position 1,516,494 of record JAWNPJ010000061.1, on the reverse strand, counting down.
TCTGGCATTATTTTGGTGAACATTTTGGCTAAAATTTTAGTCTTTTTTTTTTTGTTTTTATTTATAAAAACTTTACTTTTATTACTTTTATTTTTATGATTTATTAAAAATATCAAAGATTGCTTTTGTATTTTTTCAAAACTGTTGAAACTTTTGTAAAAAATGTATCACTAATTTTTTACAAGTTAAGTTCAAACACTTTTTCACATATTTTTCAAGTTTTTGTCACAAAAAAGAAATAATCAAAGAACTTTGTAACGAAAAAATGTCATATAACTAATCAGAAAACTCTAAGTTCATCCTCAATATTTAAATTTTTTACTCACTTTGTTGGCATTTTTACGACCTTTTTTTGTTTATTGTTTTTTTCGTTTGAGAGAAAAATTCTTCATTTTGTGTTTTCGGCAAAGACTGAAAAAGTGGGGCAGAGAAACATTTAATAGATGGAATTCGGGATATGGAGTACGAGCTCATTTTACCAATTGCCTGACGCATTGATTGAGCTACGTGCCGATGGCTGATGGCACCTGATCGCATTCCAATTTTTTTCCAGCTTAAAAAAGACAAAAAAGAATGGGAATAGTTGAGTGTCAAAGATATGTGATACCCGGTACTGAGGCATTTTTCGGGAATATACCTTTTAAGGCAAAGATGGAAGCCGAAACAGTGTGTCCTCAGGGATGCATAGAAGCATCTTTTGACATAATATTTCTTAGATATTTTTCTTAAAAATCGTATCTAAGAAATCGTATTTTCGTATTTTCGTATTTTCCCAATTTATTAGACAAAAGTAATATCTCCCATGGATATCTCCCATGACTTTGATAAAAAAAACTTCCAAAGGAATCAAATTATTTTTATGAACGGACTTAGCTCGAGATATCTCTTCCCATTATATTTAGGCTTAAAGAATACTCCCTTATATTGCATAAGTACCGGGTATAGATATTCCCAATTTTTGGAAACAAATATTTGCCAGGCACTTTAATATGCCACAGAGTCGCAAAAAACACATACGCGCCATACCAAAATTCTGAAAAAGAAAGAAACAAAGAAAACCCGATACTGTCGACAACTAAATATTTTTTCGGCTACGGTTTTTTGGGACTCTTATTTAGTGGCAGATGAAGGGAATTTTGCAGGAACGGATGGTTGGATGGATGGATTGATGATGGCGGTGGCAAGGAGCTTTTCATGCTCTGTGCGCCGTGAAACGAGATACGACACACACTCACACACGGGCAACATGCGTCCAAGTATGTGGAAAATGAAACAAGTTTTGGTTGCTGAGGCACGGGCGGGGAAGGCGGAAAAGCGGCAAGGGGCACTGAGAACAGAAGCGAGGACAAAGTTCCTCGAATGACACAGAAGCAAGCTGCCATTAAATATAGACAGGATATGCCGACTAGCACACAGACGGGAGTTAACAGTTTGGGGTAAAAAACTGTTAGGGTTTGCCCTGAAATCTTGTTTAATTTTAAAATTCAATTTTTGAATCAAAAATTTTGCTTACTAATTAAGCTAATATTATATTAGTATTACTTACTATATAAATATAGTATTTTTGTACCAATAAATGATGAGGAATGGTGGACAACCTTTTTGCATAGATACCCGGTACTAATATTTGTTGAAAATAAAATATGTTTTAATATACTATAAATACATATTTTATTTATTAACAAATTAATCTTTAAAGCGATTATGATTGTATTCATTTAAAGGTAAATTAAATTTTATTTTTAATTTTTTAAATAAATTATTATCCACAATTTATGATTTTTATAATAATTCAAGACACGAGAGAACTTCCATCTCCACTGTTACAAAGTAAGCCCTATAGCTTTGAACTCCACTGTGTGACATACTAATACACCTCCGCACACACAGGGACATGTGTAACACCTTGTTGCTTGTTAAAAAAAACCACAACACTGAAACGCCACTCACAAATCGCCTTGGAGCGTGAGGAGCCTGCACTCCGTGAAGTGTGAAGGCGGAGGGTTGAGAGGGTCAAAAGGGGTGTGTTGGCCCCCAACCCCATTCCTTAAAAAAACACACACACACTCGCAGTGTTTGTTGTAACAAATTAGCTTGACAACCGAGTTTTCTTTTCTCTTCTGTTTGATTTTGTTGTAGCCTGTGGTTTTCTTTTAACTTGACAGTACAACAACAAAAATATATATGAAAAGAAAAAAGACTCCCTGGAACACCTTCTCCTGTTAGCCCCTTCTCCCAAGCCTGGTGCGCCTTCAGGTGTAAATTGTTTTATTGACATTTTGCGTTGAGAGCTTGTCTGCAATTTACTTTTCTTGAGCATTTTAAATGGCTAATGAACCGAAAGGGTTAAAAGTTAGTAAATATAAGGAATAAAGGGGCATGGCAATGCATATGGGACTTATTAGGGAGGAATATTAAGGTGCATTCCAAGTTTCAGCTCGAAAACTTTAAAACTAAACCGAAACGGACGGATAGGCAAGGAAAGTAAAATCAAAAAGACCTGGAATCAATCACGATGAAGAGCGCTTAGACATTGGAAACCCTCCGTGGTGAGTCACTTACAATACCCGACTATAAATATCTGTAAGCCAAGAACATATTCCCTGGCCAAACGAAAAGCGAAAGAAATCCAGACCCAAATCTTGTCCAACTAACTTATTCAATGTTATTTTCCGCAGACAAAACAACAGCAAGGAAGGGAAAGCAAACAGTAAACAAAAAGCGAGAAAACCCATTGGAAAATTCCGCTCCCCACCTATCCCCAGAAGTAAAAACTTTGATATGGAAAACTTTCCCCGACTGTTGATGCTATACTTTACACATTTTCGTGCAGATTTGGATCCCCCCTGCAGTTTCTCGATCCCTGGTCGAATATTTTTATGCACTGACAGTCGCTTATCTCCCTGAAATAAAAATAAAAAAAAGGGAAAAATAGCCCACCCCCAGCACCCGAAAGAGAAACCCTCTCCCTTTCCACAGACAAGTGCAAAATTTTCAACTTTTTGCCTGAATGACGGCCCCTTTCTGCATTTTATGAAGGCGAAATGGTTGCCCTTTGGCGTTTGTTTGGCCATTTTGTGTTTTCTGCTTAATTAGATTTCGCATTTTTCGGGGCATAACAATAACTCTATATACACGCCGGTAGCTGATAATTGGTAGTATAAATCATTGCAGGCCACGCGGCGTATGCGCAACGTGTGAATGAAGCCAAACAGAAGGCCGTGGAAAAAAAGGGAAAAAAATTTCGAAAAGGGGCGAAATAAAGAGAATAACGAAACAGAGCAGGGCAGAAAGCCGCTTACAAATTGAGGAACTGGAGTTGGCCAAAGTATTAATAATAGTCTGGAGTTGGCCTCATCGCAATCTGTTTTCGTTGTTCCAACCAGCAAGAGGTTACAGACAGTGGGCTACTTTTTACTTTTTTTGGAATTCATTAACTATTGTTGCAAAATATGGAGGAAATTTTCAAAATATACAATTTGGCTCGCAAACCTAATTCTTAGAAAAGATGGTGAACGTTTTCTTCAATAAAGTTCCAAGAAATGTTCGTTTTGCAAAATCTTTTTTTCATAAAATATTTATGAAGGTTCTTGTCCTAAATATGTTTGAACTTATGACATTTAGGCCACCTAACGCCTAATATGCTTTTAGATAAACAGTTTTTTTACATAAATGCAAACACAATTCAAGACTTTTAAATTTAAGAAACATTTACTTTTAACTTATAAAAAGTTATACGCTTTGGATCTTAAAAATATTATGAAAACCAAATAAATAAACTCGAAAAATATGTTTTTGATATGTTATTTCTTAATTTAAGTATTTTAATATATTTAAAATACTTCTAATTTTCCCGCTTGTGCGCTTATTAAAGCCACTTAATGCCCCTCGATGACAGAATTTGATACTTTAAAGCTTTCCTTTTCACACCTTTCATAATTTTCACATTCAATAAATATAAAAATAAAGTAGGCATTCAAGCCAATCATTTTCTTAGCCCGCCGCTAATTTGGGAATGCCCCATTATTAGCCAGAAAGTCTCCATTCCGACCCACTGTCATGGACTGGTGAGCTAATGAGCCCAAGTGCAAGCTCCGTTCATCCTGTTCATTGCTGCCATCGCCTGCTGTGATGGCTTTCCTCTACTTTGCTTGGCTTTTTCTGCCGTAAACGCTTTTCCGGGCATTTTTGGTAGCTTTTGGCTTCGCCCCGGGGGCAGATGGTGATGGTTTGGGCGTCTTTTTTTGGGTGGGTTGGTAGGTGAGGAGTGGGGAAAGGGTCATAATTCATTTCCACATAATTTGACTTGCACACGCGCAACGTCAACGGTGAAGATGAGAGAGAATGGATGACTGTCGCAGAACACTGGCCAAAAAAAAAACAACAAAAGGGCTAATTAATATTTTTTATACATTTTTATCAAAAGAATAGGATAAATTAGATAGAGAATCTTTCCAGCTTATACCCTTTAAATAAGTAGCCTCTCGCCTCCAGCAAATAGCCTCCATTTTCTTTATTATTTCTTCAGTGGGGAAAAAAGAAAAGAATTATGCCAGGGGCGTACTATGTACATATGGGGAGGGGGTAGAGGCACCTGCTCGCCGCAGACAGCTGTCACTTAAATTCACTTCTCGGCTGAGAACTGCGTCGAAGTGGCATCCTGCGGATAGATCCTTTGCCAGCTGCCGGGGGACAACGCAAAAAGGGTGCGTGCAAAATGCTAAAAGCTTTTCGCTTTCAATGAGCGTTCCTGCCGCCTCTCTGTTTTTCCATTTTTCAGTTTCTTCTTATATTTTTTATTTTTTCCGCTGCAAAGAAATCAATAGCAATATAAATAAAAGCCGATCAAATCATAGAAAATTGCTGTAAAATAATTTCATTTTAAAGAAAATTGTTGCCTTCAATTTGGTGTCTATTGTATAAAATCAATAATCATTTATCTTGATGGTAGTTTGAATTGAGAGTTTAGGGGCTTAAATGCTTATAGTCTACATGTTGGCTTAGTATCAGGTATTATTGTATTTTTTCCCAAAAAATATGGAGACTTCTCTGGGCCATTAACATATCATTTCTACCCATTTCGTAAATATTCATAATATTGAATTATTTCAATGATATTTTGGTTTAATTTATTATTTTATTCATACAAGTTTTTTATTAAAAGCAATCCAAACTTCAATACAAATATTTGAAATATTTTTTAACTAAAATTCACACCAAAGTACCGGGTATTTTAAATTTTTTCCAAAAAGTATGCAATGAAAAGCCCATTTATTGAAGTAGACTTTTAAACCAATTCCAACAAAAAACTTGTTACTACCTTTTCCAATTTTTTATATTTTATAATAAAAATAGTATTATCACCCCTTGGAATATCAAACTTTGCCTTCAAGTTTTCATTATCTCTTCCGTATATTTTATTTCTGTTTTATTTTTGCACTCAAAGCGCGTTCCCCCGCTCCCCCTTTGCATATAAAATAAAGGATTTAGCGTTAAGTACCACAGATACTGGTGCAACCCGTTCTTGGAATTCTCCCCCTTTCGTACAATCCTCATTCAATTTGCTGCAGTTTGGCTCTTCAGTTCCCAAATGGATATATCTTGTACAATATTATACATTTTTCGAGGGCACTAACGGAAACTGCATATAAATGCCGGCCACGCCCGCTGTTTCCACACTTTTGCCTCCATAATTTTCCATCCAGCATCCAGCACTAGCATTTGATCCTTTTCGATTGTGAGTACCACTGTGTGTGGGTGGAAATTCCTGTGAATTTTCACATTAAACGCTGCGCGTGCCGTGCCCTCTGAACAAAACTGGAAAACTCCGAGCTGCGGGATGCGAGGAGAGAGCCGGATAGATGGAGTTGCAATTGACTAAATTGGCCAAGTGTCGAAAGACAAAGTGACTGTCCAATTGACACTCTCCGCAACCACCGCCCACCATCAAGCTATGAAAACTCCTGCCACTTTTCCATTTTCCACATAAAAAACCAACGACAGCATTAAATTATTATCCATTATTTTTGCTTCGCGCCGGCGACAAGTATAATGATGATTATCAATATTTTTTGTAAGAGTTTAATGTCTGGGTTCTACCTGAACCATCAAGCCACAACGACTGACGAGCAAGTTGCATGTCACGACCGTTCAAAAGCCCCATAAAACCGACAGATTTTAAATTAATGAAGCTGCTTTTAGCTTCTTTATGATTAACAATTTGTAATGCAATTTACGAAAGTACATCTTAGAACTAAAAAACTTGTCAACTATAAGATACCTGGTACTCTAACCGCCTCTTGTCCTCATGATGGCTAAAGAGTCCAAATTTGAATCAAACTAAATGCTTTTTTTGAAGTTTAATTGAAGGTTTGCACCCTATGCTTTAATACTCTGGAAGTTTCAAGATTTCGCCAATTCAGTCAATCGATTGCTCACATTTTTTTCTCCAAGCTGGCACCTAAATTGGATTTAATTTTTTGACTTGTTTTGTTAAGTATTTTCTAGGGGACCCATCGATCAAAAAGCCCAATTGCTCAGCCGCTCAATCCATCAGTCAGTCATTTACTCATTCAGTTATTTACTTACCCAGTTGGCCAAGTTAGTGGAGTTAAGTTTTGGCTTCGAGCTGGCCCAGGACATTAGTCAAAATGCTAACAAAATATGGCTTCAGTTTTTTAACTGCTGTTGACAGCGGTTCTGGAGGGGAGCTCGTCCAGGTTGTGCACAGAGAGAAAAATAGTAATATTTCATATAACTTTTAGTCGGTTGGGGATAACTTTAAAAAACTAAATATGATAATGAATCATTTATTAGACATAAGCTGGTTCGATTTCTTTAACATGTATATATATTTATAAATTAAATAATTTATTATTTATAATCAACCCGATATATCCTCACTCTTAGTATTTAAAAAGCTAAAATTATTTTAGAATATAATTATTATTTTATTATAATTATTTTAGAATATTTGTTAAAGAATCAAAGCATTTACTTGATTTTTTATTGAGTTACCTAATTAAAAGAAAAATAAAAAAAATTGGAATAGCTCGAAACGATTTTGGGTCAATATGATACCCGGTACTTCTCGTTCCGGGTCGTTCAAAAATTGTAATATAAATGTATTTTTTTCAATAAAAACCACAAATATATTTCTTTGACAATCATTTTGCTTCCCAAAAAAAGGATAAGCCTATCCTTAGTAGATATTGGTATCTGGGCACATAAGCTGCATACGTATGTATTTTATAATTAAATTATTTAAAATGTAATAAGTTTTAATTTTGAGTCCTAAACCCAAGTGTAAGTGGGCGGAATGAAACAGCACTTCCTCACGATTGAACTTTGTTCTAGGGCGAGTTAAAAAAGTGAACAAGAAACGTTTATAAATCATCGGATTAAATTATAAAAAAAAGAAAGAAAGCGGGAAAGTAAACAAAGGGTCTGGAAAAGGGGAAGTTCACATTTATTGGCATTAGCCCCGAAGTTGTCGACATTTTCTAGACTTCTGGACTTGGTGGCTCATTAATCTTAGTTAGCCATTGCCAGGATACCCAGGACACTATGTATTAAATGGTCGCACCCCTCCCCTCACCTGACCCGAGCCCCTGGCAGCGCTTAACCCGCCCTCGCCCCTCCTCACTCAAGAGACTTTCACTCACAACTTTACACAATTTTAATTCATTTTAATTTGTTGCCTGTTTATCTTTGTGACTGAGCTTTGGCATCGACGCCCCCCCTGCCACTCCCCCATTGCCCTCGTGCCCCTATGCCACCCCCTCTTGGTCGACGCCCCTGTAATTCACAGCCCTGTTAAGGACCCTCCGCCTGCATGTCCTTCACTCTTTTTAAGTTGGTTTAAGCAGCCGTAAGCTTTTCATTTTCGTCGAGTGCTTCACGACTCGTCCTTCTCGCTCTCGCCTGCGGCATGTTAATGAGGCGGGAGCGAGAGGGCAGGCGCGGAGAAAGGTCAACAGCAGAAACCGAAAGAAAGCAAGAAGAAACTTTCGTGGAAAGAAATCGTTCGCGGAATGATTTTCTCGGCTGGCTGGCTGGCTGATGATATCAATCAAGAAAGTCTCATAAAAAATCAAAGTTTCAAGTTAAAATTTATTTCTTTGTTTTTTGAAAAAAAAGTAAGGCTTGAAATAAGTTGTGAAGATTTACTTTTTCTTTAAATTTTACTTAGCTTATTAACTTTTGGATTAAACTTGTCTTTAAAAAAATAAATATTCCTAACGTATACATAATCGACATAATTTCTAAAATTATAGAAAATAAATTCATTAAAAGAACATTATAAAATTAATGCTTTTTAAAGAATGTTTAAAGCAATTAAAATTATTTATTTTAATAATTTAAAAAGAAAATTGATTATTCTTGTGTTTTAAAAACAGCTAACTAATTAACTCAGAATAATAAAAAATTCTTTATATTTTAAGAGAATATAAATTTGTTAGCTAAAAAAAACAAAGTAAAAAGAAGTAAAAAATATTTTATAAATTCAACAAAAAATAAAAATAAAACATGTATATGGTCTGGAACTTTATCTTGAAAAAAAAAATGAAATAGAAAAATAAGTGAGTAAAAAATGTTAACTAACTTGAGTTTATCTTAACTCTAAATAAAATTCCCAAAACTCTGCAAAAAAAGTAGCTTTGTATAGAAATAAAAGTGAAACAAAGTTTGTTGCTTCGTTGAATTTTGGGGATAAACTATAGAAGTAATTGATATTTGTGTTGCTGACACGTGTCCGGCTCAAGTTACTCATCAATCAAGCCATCAAACAGGCCAATCAATCGAATCTGGCCAGAACAGAAAACAAATAGAATTTGGCCAAAAACATTTTCTGGTTCATTCAACTCGATGATTTTAATGAAGTCACTTTTTAAATTTTGTGGCAATTATCTTTCAATACAAACGACTTCAACTCTCGTTTCTAAACTTTCGTAAATTGCAATTGTTTCTGAAAAGGGAATAAGTTTATCACTAAATTGCTAACCAAAATCTTTCCCCCATTGTCTGGCCAAAAAATACATTTTTTGTTTGCCAATTTTCCATTTGGGGTTTTTGGTTTTTACTTTTTTTTGCCTTCTGTTTACTTGTTCATTTCCAGGGCTTATCGTTTCTTTGGGATTTAAGGGAAAAAGCCAAAAGAGATGGAGAAAGGCTATTGCGATTTTTTTGTAATTATTTGTGGCCAGCTTTTTGTGGCAAAGTCCCCCAGAATCACACCCCCAATCTCCTCCGCTGTTATCTCGCCAAAAACATTGTCCTTTTCGCTTTTCCGACTTGGTGTCCTGCATCGGCAATATATTTTCTATTTTAAGACTAGTCTGCCTTTGTCTTTATGCCCGACCAGATACCCGTAGACTGGAGTCGGGTATACGAAGCCATCAAAAATCATAGCATACTTTTTAGAGTCAATAAAAATATTCCGGCTTAATCAGCGGTTTTTAGTTTATGGCTAAGATGTGTACTGTAGAGACCTATAAAAAACCTGGTGAAGCAACTACTCCAACTTATAGTTTATTTATAGTTAAGGATTACTTAAGTATTTATTTAAGAATAGTAAAATTCTTTTTCTATACATGAGATCGTAAGAAAATATATATTCTTTGATTTTTTTTCTGGAAATGTATTTTACCCTATCTATAATTTTTCAGTTTCATTTGAAATTTGGGAGACCAATTATTCATAATAATATTAATTAAAGTTTTCTGGATATGAGATTAAATTTCTTTTAAATTTAAATGCCAAAATATTGGATGATAACTTGGAATAAGAAAAAGCATTCAACACTTCCTCAACAGCCAGTTTGCACAATTTTCGATTTCCATTAAATTTAAGTTTATCGCTGGGAGGTCATCAGGCCAGTCGACTCCCAGGACACTCAGGACACCCAGCACCCAGAAGTCGCTGCGCTGCCAGGACATTTTGTTGACTTTTCCCCCGATTCGCCCCTCTCCCCCCCCCCCCACCCCTTTCAGCGTCATCGTTTGCGGGGCATTAGCGGCACATATGTATGCTCTCCACATATCAAAAACTATCCCTCCCCCACGGCCGACGCCACTGGATTTGCTTTTGTTTCTATTCGAGGGGGTTTTTCGGGTTTCGGTATTTGTATTTTATGGTTATGTTCGCATATTGAAAGCCATAAAAACGAGCGAAGGGAGAACATGGCCGGGATAGAGAGATTGTCCTTTGCGAAGGCAATTTACATTTCATTTTCGTTTAGTTTGTTGCGACAAATTAAAGGAGGGTACGTCCGATATTAATCCGAGAGTCAATTCATATTCAATTGAAGCCCCTCTGTCTGTCTCATTTGCCTTTTTCGACGCGATTTTCGCACTTCCCTGGACCCTTTGGGGCCGGCCAGTGCCTACACAAGGGGGAAGTGTTACACTGGAAATTCGTGACATTTTTAGAATAATGTACTATTAAAATTTTGTTTTTCTTTCCTAAATAAAAATATTAAAATTAATAATAGCTGAATATATTTTTTTAATGTTGACTGTTTCTGTTTAAGAAAAAATAAAAGTTGAAGAATGTATAAATTAGTACATTTTTGTAGTGTATTTAGGGTCTACCCCGCTCATTTATTCACACATCCCTAGGCAGGATCTCACCCACTTGAGTGGCCCGAGAGTGGCACTTGAAGCGAAAAAGGCGAATCGAAATGAAATGAGAGTGGATCGGGTGGAAAAAGGCAGGGGCCGTTGCTAATGCGGGGGCTGTGACACATTTCCACCCTACCACCCCCTTTTTGGCTCTCCCTCGGCTCATCAGCCCTTGGCAGTCAGTTTGATTATTCAAATATATATATACATATGTATATATAGAGACTGATTCGATTAGTCCGGACTCCGGACTCCGGGCTACCGACTTCCAGACTCTGTTCGAAATGCGAGAACATAAAAAATAATGAAACTATTGGGCAAGGGGCCTGATTTTTGGTAATCAACTTGGCTTTTTCTGATGACTTGGCAGGTGCTTTTGTCTCCCGCAACCTTGAAGGCCTAATTGAATTTGTTTTGCTTGGATAGAACTATATGGTTCTTATTCAATTTTATAAAATACAAGCCATTTTTTCCACCTCCTAATCCAAATATCACACTTTTTTGAAGCGATAATGTCCTGTTAAATATTTTGAAAGCTAAAAGGGAAAAAATTCAAGAGTTAAGTGTGTGTGTTTGTAAAAAAAAACGATATCAATGGAAAAACAACTTCCAAGTGAGCAAACAAAGCCCCAGAAATTTTAATAATGGGGAAAAAAATGGAAACGGATTGGGGTTTTGATAAAAGGGTGAGGATGGAAAAGTTTCTTTTAAAGGGGGAAAAAAACGTATCGCTTAAAGTGAATTGATTTAAAATTAAAAGGATTTTCTATTTTTTCATTGAAAGGGTTCTCTATTTAAAATTAAATTTTGAGAAAAAGTGTGGCGTTATAATCCAAAGCACACAACTCCAAGGAACCCAAATGACAAAAAAATGCATTAAGTACCAAAAGTCCTTAAACCGGAAATCACCAAATCAAAGAACAATTAAAACAAAAGAAGGCCTCATAAAATTATAGTAAAATATTTATAAGAAAATCACAAGGAAGTTGAAACGCAGGTAAAAAAAATTATAAAATCCCAAGGATTTTGTTAAATAAATTTAATTCAAAATAAATACATTTAAGGCAGCAAATGCCTTATTATGGAAAGACCAGAATCTCCTTATATAACAAATATTCTAAAAATTTATATTCTAAAAAAAGGGCTACTCATTCAATAACAGTTTTGAAACACTGGCCTGAATGTCTGTGATAAAAAGAGCTTTTACAACACTGGTTTATAAATTAAAAAATAAGTATTTTGAAACAAGTGTCAGTATTTTAAGTTTCAATTACTATTAGTTTGTATTAGAATTAGTAATAATAATAATTAATAAAAGTTCGTATTTAATATAATTAATTAGCACTTTGGTTCAAAGTTCTGCCTCGCTTTTTTTCCAGTGTGTGGGAGTGTGTAAGTGGCAATGGCCACACCCCTCGGTGTGCCATTTATTATTGTCCTGCTGGCAGGACTTTCTCCACCTTTCACTCCACTTTCTCCGGTACGTGCCCTCGTATCTCACAGCTGCCACATTTTATTCTAATCATAGCGAAAGGATCCCCCGTATATCCTTGGACTTTGTCCGGGGGACATATGTGTATTTCGCATTGTGTACATAAACATACAGTCATTCTGAAAGGCGGCAGCAAGTGCAAGTCATGTCCAAAAGTAAAAACACTTTTAGGCCATTCTCTGCATATTTGGCCAAGACGAAACTTTTCCCATTTCCTTGCCTTTTTCATTTGATTGTGAGTGGCTTTCCCGGAAGAGGGGCGGATGGGGCTGGAGGGGGCGTGGCAAATGGCCTGGAGATTGTACATTATGAATTTGCCGCCTAATTGAAGTAGCTACTTACCAGCCACGCCCCGTCCCGCCCCGGGGGAACACAAGCCCACGCCGAACATCGGCCACCGAACACTTCATGGAAAATTGCCATTTCATTTGCATCTGTTGATGGCATTTTGCGGTTGCAACCATTCGTTCTCCCTCTCTTCTGAAGCCGACTCTATCCCTGTCTTTCTTAATTGTTCCCTCTCTTTCTATTCTAATGAGCTGCACAATCGTCGCCATGGTCGCAAAATGCGAAATCCAAGATTCAAGCCACACACAAAACAGGCTATGCACTTTAAGAAAATATAAAAATATAAAAAACATAAATGATCAGAATAATTTTTTCTAAATACTATAATATTCAAATCTGTATATTTATTAATCAGAAAAATAATTCGAATGGTTTTATTTAGGGTAAAATAATTCTGACAGTGTTTTGGTTCAACAGCACTAGTTAATGACGACTTAGTTTCCCTTAATTCGCCTCCAGATCCCTTTGGCAAATGCCTCTTGCTTACTTCATAATTATTCTCATATTATTCCAGTTGGGTTTTAATGACAAGAACCGCACAAAATGCCGCCTTTCCAGCAAACAGAATTTATAATAAGGGCTTAGGACTTAAAGTCAGTCAATAAATATGGAATTGAAATGCATTTGACATTTATCCCTGGCATGGTATCTCGGAGAAGGCATATCCCTAAGTTTCCCACGCATTTTCTTCTCTTTTTTTTGTTCTTGTTCCGAAGAGACAAATGCAATGGCAACAAGCACAAAATGGCTGCCATAACTGTCAATAAAAACATAAACGAAAACAACATAAACAACAAGCTGCTAACAGCAACAATAACAACTACAACAGAAACAGCGAAATAGCAAACAAACAACAACAACATTGCCGAAACATGTGCTCTTGGGTCATAAAGCTCATAAAAATCAAGCAAGGACCAACAGCTCAAGAAAAGGAAACAAATTTTTAACGATAAGGACAAGAATGAGCACGCGATAAACCGAAAACAGGAAAATCCCGAATTTTATGCCAAACACCATAAAAGATAAAATATTATTAGATTTGCTGCCTAATTGTGATTTTTTTTTTTCAACACAAAAGAAGTAGAAAATTCCAAAAAGAGATAAAAGGTCTAAGGTTAAGCCTTATGAGTCTTAGTCTATCCTAAGACCGCCTCTTGTGTAAGCATTTTAGCAATATTTTACCCTTGTCCTGGAAAATTTAAAATAAAATATATATTCTTTCAAAATATATTAATAAATAATTTTTAAAGAATTTCTCTACAATTTTTTTCCCGATAGTTCCCATTTTATATTTCCTTTAGGAAATTTTACGTTTAACCATTAACATTCTTCCCAGTGGTACTTTTTCTTCATTCTTCCCTGTACGTACGAGAAATTTAAAGAAATATACTATGATTAAAAATTCTAAACAACTTAAATAACTAATCATATTAATGAAAACAATTAACTCTATTATCTATTTTAAACTTCTAGCAGCTAATAAAATATTCATTACATTTAGAGTAAATTTTACAACTCATTTACAATTTTCTCAGTAAAAATCCTTAAAACAAAGAGAATGAATCAAAAATATTAAATTTTAATCCTTTAAAAAATCGGTTTAAATAACTCTTTTCCCCCATCATTAGCAACAATTAGTAGCTAAGACTAAGCCATTTTAAATGAATATTTATGACTATTGAGGGAAATTAATCATTTACCAGACTGTAAGTGCATGGCATTTCCAATTGAGTCTCACCTCATTTCTCCCTTTTTCAAAATGTTGCCAAATTTTCCACACGAAACCATCAATTATGATGGAAAAACTCAGAATGCTTTTCGGGCAATTAAACGAACATCAATTTTTCACAGAATTCATCAGCGATCTGGTAAATGTTTGATTGGCCCAACGGCTTATGAATAAATAAATTGCTTATAATTGTGAAAATTGTCTGATTTTGATTACAGATTCAGGTTGGCTCTAAACGACTCTAATTTTTGGCCGATTTGGCATTGGAATTTGGCCGGAACCCAGAAATCGGTGAGTGGCTAAAAGCAAAAAACTAAATTCATTGGGATTTCTGCAGCGAATGCCATTGTTGGCCCAGATCATTAAACAGGGCCAAGACCTCCAGGGTGGCTCCAGCGAGGGAAATTAAGCTGGAAAAGTGTTGGCTCCAGAGGTGGCGGAGGGAGGGGCGGGAAAACCCAAACGACAAAGCCAAGAGGCATTTTATGGTTATTCTGCCTCCTGTCGCAAAAGGTGTAAAACTTTGAACATGAAATGACATGCCGATTAAATTAATGTCCCTAACTAAGGACACAGGGTTAGAGAGAGAGAGGCAGCCCACCTCGGAGACAGAGGTGGCTATACTCTGTCGGAGCAGAGAGGGTGGGGAGACAGTGCAACTGACACCATTTGGCCTCCTGGCTAATAAAGCGGCATTGGGGCCCATGAAAAAATATCGTAAAAATAAAAACAAGCCAGAGATGACCAGTTTAAGAACGAAACTTTAAGTATCCATTAAAGCTTCGATAATTATGAGTATTCTAATTGAAGTACAAAATATTGAAAGTGATTTATTTAAGGGTTAATATACTTATTTTCAATTTAAAGCTCACTCTTTGTTTCAAGCTCTCTGAAGCTGTCAAGGTGAAATATATTCAAAAATATTATATCGTATATAGTATTATATATAGTATTTAAATAAAAAAAATCCTTAAGCCTTAGCCTTAAGCCCCCCGTGCATCTTTGGGGAATGTCGACTGAAAAAAGACCCAGAATCTCAGTCTCCTACTGAGACAAAAAGGGAAAGAAATAGGCCATTGACACCTGTGACCTGTGAGGGAAAGAGATAGGTAAACGGCTGGGGCGAAAGAGGCGGGGCCCACATGGTGGCATCATTAGACACGGACACCATGTGCAACATATAATCCCAATAAATGACAATGGCCGGCCCCCCGTCACCTACGCCCCTGGAAGCAACCAGAACCAGTTGCTGTAAGCAGATATTTTTCATTTCGGTACTATGACCTCTGCCGAGGTTACAGCTAAAAATAATATTATAAAGACATAACAAGACATAACATAGTGGTTATATATTCGAGTTTCTAGATTATATTCTCACTTATTGAATAGTTGTATGATTTTTTTGAAAGTTCTTTCTCAAAGCCAGCCAATCTTCAAGTCCAAAAGAACCATTTCCCGAAAGGTATCCTTGGAAAAGATACTTATTATTTGAAACACCACAAGTACCGGGTATCACTATTAAAATAAAGTTAAAATAAATAAGTATTTTTTTAAGAGCTAGTCGAAGAAGAATTCCCCTAACATACTTAATAATGACTTCGACTATGAGTAGAAAAAAGTATAGAAAGTTAATATTAATTAAGTTCAAATAGGATTAAAGGACCACCATTAAAATTTCCACCTTTATGAATTTTACCAAAATTGACTCTCATCAAACTATCAACCAATAGTTAAAAATTAGTATAAATAACTATCCAAAGTCAAGCTCCTAATCATTTAAAAATGAGAACCTAACAACAACAAAAAAATTCAAATGAAAATCAAATTTTCAGTTTTGTATAATGGCGTCATAATAAGCGGATTTCGGGTGGACTCCAAGCCAGAAGTCCGTCAAATAGAAATATCAAAACAAATTACATTCGGAGCGACCACAGAAATTGCAATCAACACTGGAATTGCATATGAAATTCTGACCTTCCGCATTATTTTCCGGCTTTAAATTTCCCACATTTTCCGCACAATATTTCCCACTTGTTGTGGTGGAAAAGTTCTATTTTTTCCATGTACTTTTTTAAAGTAGGTTTTTGGCTGGTTGTCCTGGGCATTTGAAATAAGCCCAAAACTGTTCAAATAGTTGGGCCGTTCAACGAGCTTCTCGCCTCGGGACAGGACGGTGGCGGCAGAAACAACATTGTTGCCACATTAATGTCAACATTAAAACCCAAAATTGCGTTTACTCGAGTTTTTAATCTCCCTCAAATCCCATTTCTGTCAAAACAGGTAAGCTTCAAACTGTGCTTTTCACCCGTGGCTTACACTGTGCGAAATACATATTAAATACTATTATTTGTTTTATTTTATATTTTATATATGTCTGGTGCTTCCATAATCTTTAATAAAAAGCTTATAAGAATGCAATTTTTTACAAAATCAAGTAAGCAATATTGCGAATCGGGGTGGAGGAGTACCGGGTATCATACAACAACATATGTATGTATCTGTTAAGTTAATGGACTTACATAATATGTTTTATTTGGGTGACAAAGAGAAAAAGTACAATCATATTTAAAAGCATGAATACAAAATTCTGAAAATTGAAAACCTAAATTTCTTTTGTAATATTATTTTTTCCTGAAAGAAAATGAAGGATGAAATTTATTATATTTCGTTTTATTAATTTTGTTTTTATGAGTTCGAAGTTGAGTTAAAGATCTAATTATTATATATATTATATATTATGCAGTGGATATTAAATTTATTTGTATATTATTTTTTCACAGTGTAGATGCTTTTTCCACTACATTTTTGTGGCGAAATTTTTACTTTATTGCCGCAGAAATAAGTTGCGAAAGTATTTCGAGGGCACCTCGCCTCACGTTTTTGCAGAACTTTTCTTTTCAGCGGGAGAACACACACAATAAATCCAATGCCAGGGTCAGAGAGCTTTTCACAGCGGATTATGGAATATAAATAGACGGAATGAAAGGAAAATATTTAAAAAAAAATAAAGCACACAGCAGGACGAAGGCTCTCAGACTCGGCATTCCTTGAATGGTGGATACTAATATTGAATGTTAAAAATATTCAAATAAATCCCTTTGGCGCAACACCCCATCTTTCATCCATTACTCACTGAAGACGAAGGTATATATAGATTTTATTTGGCGACAAGTTTGCCTTGGTTGCCAAAAATTGTCGAAGTTGGCGCTTAATTAAAAACTCAGTCCAAGATGTATATGTATTTTGGATATATATAGAAATGTGTACATATACTTTGGAAGTGGGGTGTGTGGCTGGAATTCCCCAATCGAAACCAGAAAGCGTTCTCTCCTTGGATTTCGTATAAAAGAATGTTTGCCCTAAATAAACTTGGCCACCGATGGGACTGTAGCGAAGGGACGAAAGCGTCGTCGGGGCAAGGTCCCTTTTTCTTTGTATTTGCAGTGTCCACCCGAAAACAGCTGTTGCAGCTTCCCATGTATTTGGTTTTTCCTATTATTTAATGAGTTCCTTATGAAAAATTAAATGAAAATGCTTGGCATGTGCGACAAGTGGCACTCGGTGTGTGTATTTTGCATACTTATTATGGCAAAAGTGGACAGGCCGGAAGAGCCGGAAGGCCATTAGCACTGAAAAGGGGAAACGGAAATGGAGTGGCTGGGAGGAGGACATGAGCAGGATGCAAACATTTAGTGGCCCCTTTTAAATATGCAAATGGATACTCAAAAAACTATTTTATTATTCGCCAGGCGCCCACAAAACGCACTTCCTGGAACACAAACTTTTTATTTTTCTATATTTCTTGTCTACTTTGTTTTCCTATTTTTCCTCCTCATATGTACTATACATATTTATTTTGCTTTTTTGTTCCTATTGTGCCAAGGATCCCGCCCTCAGCAGGCTCTTTAGTGTTATGTCCTGTTTACGATGCCATAAAAGCAAAGAAAACGAAAAACGGGAGACAGGAGACAGGATTCGTGACACGAGGAAACATACATAAATAATAGTCGGTGTTTCACCTCACTTTCCCGAAAGAAAGTCTAAGGAAATGTAGTCTTGGAATCCCAGGCTGGTATTACTCTCAAAATGATAGTTCATTGTTTTCATAAATTAGAAATTACTGAGTTTGAAATTATTCATTGTTGACAGTTATTGAGTCCATAGATACATATAACATATTTGATTGAAAAAAAGAAGATGAAACTAATGTAATATATATATATAATACCAAAATGTTATACATAAAGTATACAAAAAATCAAGAACTTGACGTGTTCTATTCTTTGTTTATTTTCTATCGAATTTTTCATTAGAAGTTCGTTGTTTTTATTGAAGCTCATAGTCAATAGTGCACAAGGTATAACATGTATTGTAGATACATAAATTCTTGTACTTTCCATTTATTTTAAATATTTCCCATACATCCAATACTAATAATCGTTCCAAATTCCGGAAGCCCCACTAGTAACACTTGCAGGACTTTAGACCTTTGAATGGCTTTAGAATTTAAACGAAATAGAGTTGACCCTCGTGTTTTTGATGATTGCTAGAGCTCGAAAACAGATTTCCCGCTTTGAAATGTTTACCGAAAGGACCCCAGACCCTAGGACGACCTCTGGAAAAGCCGGGCGTCTACCGTCTGACATTGAATAGAGCAAATGCCTTTGTGTGATGCAAAAATACAAATACAAAAAAAGTCCTTCTGCCACAGCTGCAAAGACAGGACGGCAGGAAAAATGCGAAAAGAAGAGGGTCCGTCGAACATTGAACATTCCACATGAACACCATCGACATCATCGACAAGCTCTGAGAATTGTCCGACCAATAAGCCGCCTAGCTTGGCCGTAACCGTAACTGAACCCGACTCAAATCATGTCAACTTAGGCCACCAATGCGAAGCCCCTCCCACTGGACCGCATGTTTCATACCCTGGGATATGGGGTATATGCCTTTCTAGGTAATGAAATATTTCTTTAAATTGGAAAAGCATTTTGTAAAGATTTTAAACTAACGGGAGTTAACTGATTGAAAACCAATTCTATTAGATGGTAAATTAAAAAACAAAATTTGGGATTATTTGGAACTATTCAAGTTATTAAATGCTTAAAAATATTGTTTAATACTATGTGGAGTATTAGTATGATATAATAAAATGTTTTTAGAAAGCACAATCATTCAAATAGCCTAAAACTAATGGAGGTATTCCCTTCTTCGATTCCCCTACCTCCCTTTATAGTTTTTAGAATCCTTTTCGCCCCACAGTTGGATCTCTGCCATTCCCCAGATTGCATATTTGCACAGGAAACGGAAAACGGAAACTGTTCTGTCCTGTCTGGATGTCGCGGGGATGCTTTGGGCGATTTTGGGCCAGAGTTGGGGGAGTAGAAGGTTCGAAGTTTTCAGCACATTTTGTGTCGGAAATTATTTGCTTTCTATTTTTTTCGCTGGCCTGGTCAAAGGTCGCGAATTCTTTTTGATTTCCCCAACTCGGAGTTCTGCGATTTTTCAGTTATTTCAAATCATTTATTATTTACGCTTCGCTCTCAGAAGTTCCCTATTTTTTATTTATTGTATTTATTTTGTCCAGCTGTTTATGGTAATTGGATAAATATGTTCGAGTCCACTGGTTTATTCAATCACTTTTTATTTCGCCTCATTCAAAGGTGCATTTGCTTTGCACCTGAATGGAAATCAAAAGCCTCGAACCAAAACTTTATTAATCTCAAATTGATTGATGTTTATGCAATAATTTAATGGAATTTTTTATGACTTGCTCGCCCCAAGTACAAACATTAAATTAAATGAACTAAATTAGCTTCGGTAAAGGAATAATGTGCTAATTTGAAGGTAATAATTAGCTATAAATTATTAGTTAATTAATTTTATAGTTCGCTCTGATTTAATTCAAAGAGTCAGGACATGTTTCCTTATTTTATATTTATTTTATTCCATAGGCTGTGTTTGGAGAATCCTGTATAGAAGCTATAAAAATCTTACGTCCTATTTAAACTCTTATAGTTTCTTAAATTTTCCCTTCAGGCATTTGTTCCTTTTCTCTTGATGTTTAATCTTTTTATTTGCTTTGGCATAAACTTACAATTTACACTGGCATCTTAGCCTTAACCCAAATAATATATTTTCTTTACCATTTCTCTGTCGATTTTTGTTTGGCTTATGTTTTTTTTTTTGACCACCCGAGATTGTTTATATGCTTTGCCCCTCTGTTGGCTTTATTGATGACACAAATGGGTCATTGGTTTCTTAGAGGAGGGCTGGCTTCAACATGGGATTGGCCATTGCAGGCCCATAGTGATAACGTGTCCTGCGTGGAAAAACAAGGAGCAAAAATTAAACATTGAATGCGGCCGAGCAGAAGCAAAGTCGCAAAAGTCGTTCATAAGCCGGCCCAGAGAAAGCCACACAAATCCAATTGATCTATAAAACGCACAGTAAAGATATAGGTCGTAATGTATATATAAATAACTTTATATACATCTGTACCTATATTTCAAGGTGCCTTATTAAAAAGCTTTCAGCGCTCAGACACCAAAACAAAAGACAACGAAACGTCGATGCCTCTCCTGTAATTTTCCAATGAAAGGAAGTGTGAAATTGTGCCGTTATTCATTATATATACGTGTACGCTGATACCCTGATAGATATACATATATATCCCTATATAGATATATATATGTGGTGGCCATTTGGCCTAGACCAGGAAGGCCTCAGTTTACCTCGCCTCGGTTATTGTAAAATTGAAATTGAAAACAAACACACTGCCCCCACGGCACAGTGGTTCCACTTCCCCCCAAAAATTCCACAAAAAACCACAATTTTTCTTAATCGTTATTATTTTCCAATATTTCATACATTTAAAGCCACAAAATAAAGGTTTTAAATGTTTAAATTGATTTGGATCTACTGCGTTTCCAATTTCTTTCAAATAATCTTTCCAAGTTTCATCTAAGATTTTTATTTAAGATTAATCAGTCACATAAAATTAATACCTTTTTTTAAGTTTTATCGAAAATATTATCGCAATAAAAGTTACATGAAACTGCAATATCTGCGATGAAATTAAAATTATTATAAATATTATACTTAAATATATTTAAAATTGAAAATAACTTTACTAATCTCAACATAATGATTTGCTCTTATATTTATTTTAAAAACGAGAATTTATATTTTTGTTAGAGTTTCTTAACTAATCACCCGGATCCTCCTTAGACCCGATTGAAATATTTTTTATAATTTATTATTGATATTTATTGAGAGTTAAAAATGCTATTTACTAAATGATACCTGGTACTTCTCTACTTTTCCTAAATAGCTTTGAATTATTTTATTATCTTTAAAGCAGATTTAACTTCCTAAATGTTATATTGTATTTAACTAATATTATTACCTTCAACCAAACTTTTTTTTATTTTATTTTTTTTTATTTTATTTTGGTTAAACAAAAATTTAACCAAAATAAGAAAAATAAATACATGAAAAGAATTTATTAACACTTTAGGATTGAAGTTCTTGAAAACCTTGAGTTTTAATAAATTAAAATAATTATTATTAATAGTTTTTTTTATAATTATTAATAATTATCAAAGTATCTTGTACATTTTCAGACACTGTACTTTTTTGTAGCTCACAAAAAACCAAAAAAAAAGACAGATGAGCCTGCAAGCCGGAAAATATCAGGGGTTTCGATGGCATCAGGGGTAGTAGAGCTTTCAAGAGGGTCCTGGCCAGGGGTATGTAGTAAAGGGCGTTGCGGGTTGTGGGGCTGAACGTAAGGGCGGAAGCTGGATACGCATTGTTGCCTGTTTGGTTGCCAAGAAAAGAGCGCCCCTGGCCGACTTTTGACTTGTGTTTTTACAGCTGCTATATGAACGTGTGTGGGTGTAATTCTTGCCAAAAGCCCCCCTCCAAGCGTACACCTCCGACCCCGGCCACTTTCTGGTGGCTTTCCCAACATTTTCTAGTGCGTTGGAAAATTTATATGCGTTGACAAGTTGAGCGCCAGGCCCACGAACTTTCAGAGGTGAAAACACTCAGCTGGAGGCGCCTCCTGCCGAGGCAACTTAATACATATATATTTTAGACGAATCAGGGGCTTAATCCAAAGGGGGTTGCCATGGTTAGGACTCTGCCATTGGCGTCCCAAAGCAATCAAGAGTGCTTCACACAATTAACTTCATTGAAATAATTAAATAATATTAAGGAATACCAACCCCTCTTGAATGACGCCTCTGAAAGGAACCCAATCACGTACCAGAATTTCCCCACACACACAGAAGCCAGGACAGCAAAGGACAATCAGTTTTCCAAACAAAAGTTTTTCTTTGACAAAATAGTTTATGGTTTCATATTTCACATATTTTCAAATGCAAATGGAGTTTGGACAGGAAACGTAAATATGCCATCAAAATTATCAAGAGTTGTATTTTTCATAAGCTTCGATCATTTTCATACGTAAATTATATTTTTAGAAATTAATATAGCGAGATCTATTCTTAGAATCAGGAGTGCTACTTTATTCATGCCAAGAGTATGGTGCTCCAGAAATGTATTTCCAAAAAATGCAATAAATAAAGAATCACGCTATAAGGTATCTTAATCATGATCGCCGAATGAGTATATATGTATGTACCGCGTTTTTATTATTTTTTCCAACCCAAATACGAGGTTTTCCAATGAATTTCGATAAACAACAAAAATTGTGGGCGAAAAGCGTTCGAAAAGAAGATGGTAGCTATTTACGTTGGTAAAACTTAGCAAAAAGGCTTTAAGTAAAATAGTAATATTAGCTTCGATTATTTTTTCCATCACTATATACAAACATATTCGCTCATCTGCTGCCGTCTAAGGGGAATGATGAAATCGGTTCAATAAAACCTTGTTTGTTATTCATTTATAGGGCTCTTATTATAGTATTACGTTTTAAAGAAATTGTTTTAAGTTTTAGTAGAGAATGCAAACATATTATATTCAAATTTTGTTTAAAACACGATCAGTAATATTTGTGAATCCATGAAGCGACTTTGCTTGCTTAAAAAGTTTTTAATAAAAACCTTACAAAAAACTCAACTTACAATTTTCTATAAAAAAATCCAACATTCTTCAGATATTCTGAGGAACTAATCTGTTTCACTGATTCCCTCAAAACTTGGTCAAATATTTCCTCATAACTCAACTGCCAAAACGATTCTATAATTGGCCATCATCTTTCGGAAGTAGTTTTCCAGCTGCAGAGCTATTGTTAGACACTTTTCAAAATGAATCAAGAGTCAATTGTTAATTTCTTTTTGGTAACTTTACAGCTGATCCTAAGATTTCTGAAACTAAAAATTTTGCATTCGATTTGAGTTTTGCAACATTTTCGAGAAGAAAAACTTACATTTCTGTTAATTAACTAAGAGAATATATTTTTTTAGACAATTGTTAATGACAAGAAATGTATTATTATTATTTCACATGATTTTTCAGTCCTTTTCTTCAAGTTTCGAAGAAGAGGCTTTTCGGCACTTGAGCCCATAATAAAAATGTATATCCGAAGAAGAGATTAAAAGAAACATACAGCCTTTTAATTTTTTTGACTCCTTTAATCTTTTCTTCGGATATTCATTCTTATAATGCACTCAAGTGCCCCAGAACATAAAGTCCCAGATCCATTTTTCAGTCACATATATTTTCAGTTATATATTTTTCAGATACTGTTGTCTCTGGATATCCTTTATTTTTTTTTAAACAACGCAGGAGGGGATTTACAAAAGATTTACTTATGATCCGATAGATTTCCAACTGTGAAATTAGAATGTTGAATTAATTAAATAAATTCACTTTAAAACGTAATTACTTCAGGCTAGTTTCCCAAAAAGGCAAAAATAAAGACCACCGGAAGGACTTTTTTTAATATTTGCGTGTAGTGTTGACTTGAGTGTCGACGAGCCACTAGATGAATTTAAACTGATGCTTCGAAACGCATGGTGCCGGTTTTTTTATATCGTTCTCGACCCCGAGCTTGGGCTGGAGAGTTTCTTATCAGAGTCAGTATTCATACAATCGCTGTCTATGGAATTGGAACTAATGAGGGCACATGTACATATATAAAAAGTCACAAAGACTCGTAGATAGAATGCATCCGGATGTGATGTTCATAACCAGAACATATTTATATTTTTCTTGTCGACTATTTCTTGCAATGACGTGTATAATGGCGCTTTTTAGTAGTAAATAAATATTCTCTTATCGAATGTATTTTTTATTTATTTTGAATGACCTAAAAGTAAGCTTCACTTATCAATAAAATTTTAAGCTCAATTTAAAAGCTGTTGCGCAATCATAGCATTGGAAAGATAATGTTTAGATTTTATTATTAGCAGAAAAAAAAATAATTTATACACTGCATTATTAAGCTTATTTTAAATACGAGTGAAGCGATTACTTATGAAATCTTTTTCGTATTATTTTTTTCCATTTGCCCTTGGAAAGGGCTCTTTTGACTTCTTTGCCTAATATTTTTGCAAATTTTTACTTACAATAATCGATATAAATTTATTATAACTCTTGACATAGTATGAAGTTGCTTCACTAGAACCGAACATTAAATCTTTCTTGATCGTGTTTCTTATGTCAGTCAAGTTATCGATTTTTCAATAATCATCATAATATTGGGTATTTAAATACATTAATATTGAGAATAAAGTTAATAAAGTTATTCTGCCGTTTGTTTTTTTGTAACTTTATTAAATTTTTCTTATGTCTTATTATATTAGTTTCAGGTTTTACGAATTACCAATAATTCAATAAGCTTGGATTAAATGCGTAGCTGGATGTCGTAACATATCGAATAGCGGTGATTGACCGTTATTATTTTATCTAGAGATGAGTTATCGAATTATGCAGCAGATTATGATGTGTTAACTCGATTAAGCAGAAGTCTGACATGAATGTATCTTTCAACACGACGAATAGAGATCAATTTGGTACAAAAAAACTTTCGATTCTTTTTATGGGTTTTTACCTTTTTGGTACGCATAGGTTGCATTTGAATCAGATTTACAAATAGAAGGGTCCAAATAATTTTGATGTTGTCTAACTCACCGTTTGCCTCCAAATTCTAGTCTGCTTCGAACTGATCAATATCCACTTCATAATTCTCTCCTAATAATCATCATTATTATACTCTGGTATCAAGTAGTGTCGTTGCAGTTGGAGGTAATGTAGTATATATGGTAACTTATAGGGGATCTGATATACAAACGTCGCAAATATCGGATATAGTTATCCGATCATAATGAAAATTTCTGAATATTATGTACTTTAAAAATCGTTCTTTCGGTTATATCAGAGCAGTAGAATAAAGTCTGCCATTCTGAATTAAATTTTACGTCGGAGCAGTTGACTAAAAGTGAAATCCATACAAAGAAGTTTATTCTCGAATTGTAAACAATATTCGACTAGCCGACGTGATGCTTATTTTCGTTATCTATGATGAAAATATACAGAATTTTATGGAAGAGTTGGACAAATTCATCTCTGCCGTATATATATACATATGTATTCTTGATCAGCACTAGAAGCGAAGTCTATATGTGAGAATGTCAAACGCCTTACACCTAAGGATCTAGCAAAGGTATCCTATTAAAGGTTAAAAATGTGGCTTACTTAAATTAAGATATTTAACAATATAATCAACTAAAATAGTAAATAAATATTATTCCTTTCTCACTGTGTAGATAACTGCCATAACAAGTGTCAAATAAAAAATCAACTGAAAAATTAAATTGGAAATGTTCACACCGAATTTCGTGTGGAAAAGTTTTATGGAAATCGAAAAGTTACGACCACTCATATTTAACCCCTTAGCTATAATCGAAAATTCAATCAACTTGATTGTCCATCGCACCCTGGTCCCTCACCCCAGGCCATTTATGACTGTCTCCGCCCCCTCTCTTTGGCAATGATCTGTGTTGAACTTATGAACTACATGGCGTATGCGTAATGTTAATATCCAGACAACTACAAACTTTTTAAAGCAGCCAAGTATTTGTTGGGAGAAAGGATATAGAATGTGGCTAATAGGGGAGTGGGGAAAGGGCGCAGGGAAGAGGGGCAAGGCGATGAAAGTAAAACTTTCGCATTTCGTGGGCGACATCAATGTGGCCACAAAATTGTGTGGCGCCAAAGTCAGGGAACCAAAACTAAGAGTACTGCACATAGAAGAAGGAATAAAATGGAAGAAAAATAGGAAAGATTGACAAAAAAAAATACTATTGAAGGAATTATTTCTTAGCCAATAAAATAAAAAAAAAATTAAAGTTTGGGAGATCAAACCTAACATAAAGATAACATATTGAAAAGGAATGACAGCTTTCACTATTTTTAAATAAATGTTTTTGATCATACTCTCATTTTTAACATATTTGAGTTTTTGTTGTATTTTTCACAGTGTAACAAATCAAAGGTCTTTCAATAGGGAGGCTCTCTTTAGCTCCTTTTGGCCACCATTTGTTTGTTATTTCCGCTGGCCACTTTCCGGGTCGGGGGAAAGGGCAACAATTTTCCCGCCAAACCACGAAAAACCACCCAAAGCCCATTTCCCCATGATTTCTGCACGACTTTGGCCTCTGCTCTCGTTTAGCTGCCATTTGATTTGTTGCAAACATTTAAGAGGGCAGCACAAGAAAAATCAAGAAAGACGGTCAATCAAGTTAAAGACGATGTTCAACTACTCTCACTAACATTTTTTTGGGCCCATTTATAGATCTCTAAGAAGAGTTTGAAGGTAGGCTCGCACCTTTGACAAATATGAAGTGTCCTTCCATTAAGATTATAAATTAAAATCTTAAAGATTTCCATCTACAAATTACTCTAATTTACAAATAAGAATTTAAGAATATTTATAGCCAAATACAAAATAGTTTTTTTTCTCGAAATAATATAAAAACTGTCATATTCTAATTTATTCATAAAAATTACTCCAACTGCTTCACAAATTTTAACTCTTTTTTTTATAAAATTAATCAACAGACACACGGACAAATAAGCGGACAAGTCGTTTTAGGACTAGGAATCCCGAGCCAAAAATAATCCCTTTGATCTTAATAAAGCCCCGCCTGAAAGGGTATACCAAGAGAAAAAACTTTTCCAATATAGAGTGACACACAATGGATGTTCGAAGCAAAGGTCCACCCCTTTACAGGAGCCCCGCTCCTCCCATTGCCCCTCAACAGGTTACCACAAAAACTGTCAGCAGACAGTAGAAAACTTTTACATCTCCGGCCCCGAGAATTTCTAGTTGTCCGGCCAAAGTTTTTTCCGTGTTTTTGTCGTCTCCGCCGCAATTGATTGAGTGTTTACAGCGCCATCTAGCGTTTAAGTGCAAGTTCCCTAGAAATTTTCCCATTTTTTTGGGAGGGCGTCGGGGTATTACCACTTTTTGACAGTTTTTTGGGGTGGGCCATGACATCGAACTAACATGGAACGTAAATCAAATGAAATTGATTTGACAGTTCAATTATGGGCGTTATTTCTTGGGTAAAGTTTTAAGAAAATCGTATTTAAAGAAATTATATAAATGGAGTTTGAAACCTAGCATTTTTTTTGCAAATAATTCTGTATGAAAAATTTGGTCGATTGTCCTGTCTGACTTTCGCCATTGTCCTAGTGTTAATTTGCCAATTTCTAGTCCTCGCACCTGCCCAAAAAAGGACAATGGTCAGATGGCAGAAGAGACAAAAAATATAAGTATAAAAAATACATTCAGACATGAGCAATCGGTTTGTGTGATGGCATTTTATAATCAAAACTCCTTGCACGTTTTCGGTTTTTGGCCACAATTTTGTCTCCCTTCGTCCTTCGTCCTCTTGACTTTTATTTTTTGCACATTTCGTGGCCCATTGTTTGGCTGGATGAGAACTAAAAATAAGAACCGAGAAAGGACAATGGAGGAACGAAATTAAAATGCAAGTCAAAACCTAAGCTGCATGTGATGCCTGGATGTCCAGGATTCTCAAATGGAAAGGACGATTGCACTAGAGACGGTCAAGGCATGAGTCCGAAAGTCAAACAAGTTCTCCACGGCACTCAGAAATGCATTCCTAAAAAAAAATGAGAAAAATAAAATAAAAGGAAACTCCTATCTTTCAACCAGGCAAACAGTTATATTGAACATTCATATTGCAGCAGAAATTCCCTCAGGGAGTTGTCTACTCAGCTGAATTGATTTGAAAACTTTAAAAATTATTTTTAGTTGGTCATCCGTTAGCCTGGAGGCATTCTAATTTACACATGTTTGTTGGTAAATATTTTATGGAAAATAGCAGGAAAACAAACAGCCTAAAATAAAGTCTTTTAAGTTAATGAAAGGCTAAAATATTACCTCTAAGAGTCATAAAATGTATGCTTTTTTTATATTTTGTTCGTCAGAAAAAATTTTTGTTTAATTATTATTATATAAAAATTAATAAATTAATTTAAAGTTAAGCTTCAAATCAAAGATTTATCGAGAACTTAACACCTCAATTGAATTTATTTCATTTTTTCAATGTTTAGTTAATTAATTTTTTCTGATTTCATTGCTTTTGTCAATGTCCGATATTTCAGCTTCTTGTATTTAAATCAATTCGAAGTTTGTTTATTGTTTTTAATTTTTATTTTATGTTTAACTAAGTTTAATTCACCAAATTTATTTGAAAGATAGCGACGTAATGGTGCATATAAATAAATTTATTTTTTTACTTACATCATTTAGTAACCACATTTCATTTTTAGTCATTTTAAAAGAAATGTTTTGTTTTACTTCATTTAAGGAAACGACTTTTGTTCTTAATTATAAATTGTGAAACCTAATCATAAATAAAACGTTTGTTCCATTTATTGTCAATGAGTTCGGAATAAAATTTTTTTTTTGAGAATTTTGAGGCATTCCTAATGCAATAGGTCTTAAGCACTTCAGGTCACTGTATTGCTCCTGTTAGGGTTTCTATGTTTGTTCAGTTATTTTATTTTAACATTTAAATATATTATTATTATTTAATATCCAACTAAGTACAAGTAGATGCTTCAACTACATATGCGTACATATTTAATCACAATAAAATGCCTTTTTGCCTCATCTTAGCGGTCGATTAACCGAAATGCATCCAATTGAAATGCAGCCCAATAAACGAAATCGTTTTTTATATAACCGGGAGGAGCGGGCCACTCAAAATGAATAAGCCACATAAAAAATCGAATGAGCAAGGACTAAGGAGCCAGTAGCAAGGATATTGCCCGCCTTTGGCTGACCAAGCAAAGTAGAGCGATAAGTGCAAAAAAGGAACTCAAGCAGGACTACCACATCCATTCATCCTTCCTGGCACGCACGACTGAGCACACACGACAACTCTGGGAACGGGGGCAACTCTGGCAGAAACTTTGATTTCTGCAGCTGCCCTCTTATTTTCCTCTTACTTTGCCCGGCATTTCCATCGTTTTTCCTTAACTTTTTTGATTCTGTTTGCCAGCGAAAGTGACTTTTCCTCAAAAGGACTTCTGATAATGACGGCGGGATGAAGGGGGCTCAAACAGGACACGTTCTCATCCAACTTTTTGGGCGTCTAGTGCTTAGCTTGCTCATCTAAATTTAGTGCTTAAATGCCAAGTTTAATATTCAAGAATTAAATTAAGCATTGGAGCTTAGTTTCCTTGTGCATTTCTTGATAAATAAATGATTTTCTCTTTGAGCTTAAGAGTTAAGAAATAATGGGTGTAGTACTAGAGGGCTTCAAACGGCATTATGGACTATATAATATCCAGTACTCCAGATACCTTCCAGATATACATACATTTAGTTTTGTCCTTAATATAAATAGTCTTTCATTTCATACATTATCAAAATAGTTAGTCTTGAAAAAGCTGTAAGTGGCTTTTCATTAAAACCATTAGGTTTATCCTTAATTGTCCTGACTTTGTGACATGCATATCCTTGGCTGACAAGAGGGCCTGAAGGAAAAAGTCACTTTTGGGGCTCGACCGGCTTTTTATCAAAATAATTAGGCAAAGTGCTTGTGTAAAATTGTGCACTTTAATGGGAGGTTTAACTCCTGGTGTCCGAAGTCTTTGCATTTCCAAATGGACTCTTTCAGTATTTTCCCCCAACATTTTCCCATGTGGAAGTCGGAGGTCGGTTTTTCTGCAGCGCTTTAACCAATTAGGAAATTACTTGTGTAAAGTGTTTGCCACAAAACAGAAAAGAACAAAAAACCATCAGAAGCAGTAATAAAACAAATACAAACGGCAACTTTTGACCGGGCTTAAAGTTAAACCAACGATCATTAGCCATGTTGGCTGCGAGCTTTAGCCATTCTGGCCATTTCCCGTCCGCCCTTTTCCCCAGTCATTGGCCAAAATCAATGCAAGTGCTTGAAACTTTCAAACCGAGTTGAGAACAAAAACTAAACAAAAAAAATCTGCAAGAGCCCCAACCAATTTCGAAACTATTGAAATCAATAGAATTGATTTATTTTCTGAGCTTAAATTTCTAGTACTCCAGTCGTTAAGCTATTACGCTTTTAATTTCCACATTACATCCATTAATTAATCGAATCACTAATCGATAAAGTTGCGTCATGTAGCCTTCTAGCATTTATTGTTTCTGAAAAATTACCTTAGAGAATCCTTTGATAAGTTAAAATGGAGTTTAATTAAACTGTATTTAGAACATAAAATCATTTATAATAATTCAGTAGTTTTGACTACGCAAATCGGTTAACTGATTTCATAAACTTTGGCTTGTAACTGATTCTCAATTCCATTTCAAACTAAAAACTTTTCTTAAAAAGATATTTAAAAGAAATATTGAATGAACTTTAAGCTTGTATAGTATGAGGTTAGGGCCATGGCCAAGACAAAGATTAAAACCAAAAATCAAAACCAACGAAACCAACAGCCAACGACCGTTTCGAATTTTGTTGCCATAGCCAAAGCAGATTAAGTTTTTTAATTAATTCTTTCTAGCCGGGCGTGCAACGGGAGAGGGCGGCTGGGGCTCTGGGGGTGGTGACTGCGGTCTTGGTTTTTTACCAGTAGCGGGGCCAAGGGGGTTGCCGAGGGATTTGGTGTAGTCGCCTTTAAAGTCAATTAGTTTCATAAATCCGCGTTGACACATATTTGATTAAAAAGTTGTACACCCGCCTCCACCACCAAATAATATAAAAAAAATTCCCAAGCTGCCTTTAGAAAGAGAAAGGTTTATGGAAAGAAAAAGAAACGGGAAGAAAATGATATACTGTATATACAAAAAATTTGATTTTAATTACAGTTTGTCGAAAGTTTTCGCCTTGGGTTTTTCTTCCTTTTATTTTTAGGGGGAAATCAAAAAAGCATATTGCAGCGAAAGGAAAACATAGGAAAAATGGGTTAACAAATTAAATTGGGCAAGAAATCTGTTGATTTTTTTCTTTCCAACTTTTTTTAAAGCGATTTTAAATTAAAAATTGGATAAAAAATTGGATTCATGTTCAATTTGAAGCTTATATCTATCCTAAAACTTTTCAGCTCATGACTAAAGACCTCAATTACACATTTGTAAATGTATTTATATAATTTATTTAATAGTAAATACCCAGTACTTGCCCCATTTGTTTTTAAGCCGAGTATCGGACATTCGAGACATTTTGCATGATAGAACTCAGTAGACTCTGTGATTTTCTAGTACCATTTTTTTGAAAGCACCAAGTAATATATATTAGAGAAACTGGCTTAATATATGTACGTCAATATACTTTTAAGATATATTGTGTTCAGTTGACCAAATGTTTCAATTACCATTCAAGCTTTTATTTCACACAACCTTCTTTTAAATAAAAGCAAAAACCATAGATCCCGGACTGTAAAAAACCCCAACTATCAAATGCACTCAATTAGAATTTGTGCTTTTTGAACTGAATTATATTTCGGTTCTGTTGTTTTGATGGATCCCGCGGTTGCAATGCAAATATCGAGGCTCGGTGACTTTAATTTGTAATTAAATTTTTGTGGCTTTCCCCGCAAATGACCAATTTGATTGAAGCAGCCTTTTTGACAGCAGTCGGAAAAGGCAAATAAAGAGTGAATTTTCTGCGGCAGTAAACTGTAAAGGAATCGGGAGGGGCTCGGGAGTGGAGGGAGTGATAATAATGATATCAAGTATACGCCATGGTAGCCAGCCTTTTGACAGGCTTTAGCCAGCCTTTTCCCTGCTATGCAAATAGTTCAATGACAAACATATTTAATTTATACACACACTGCGCTGCTCATCGGGGCTTTTCTCTAATGGAAATCGTTTGGAAAGGAGTCGGCAAGGACGAACAGGGCGGAAAAGCGGAAAGGAAATTTTCCGACATGGAAAGCGAGAGCAAACAACGGCAGAGAATGTCAATAGAAGAGGTAGCTGCCTCTGTGCAGATTTTTAATCGAGCTTATCGACCCTGCCATATTGCTTTTAATATTGTATTTACATTACTCCAAATAAAAGTTTATATTTTTATGAGAAGCGAACAGGTACTTATTTTATTCGAGCTACAGCTTAAAGTTTTGACGATTTTTTAATCTTTAAGCTGTTTATTAAAAATGCCTCTCTAGAATAAGTTACAAAAAGCATAATATTCAAGCATAATATTTTTATTTAAAACAAAATTAACAAATACATCAAGTCACGAGATAATGATGTTTTTGGAAATATAACTTATATGGAATAAAAATATTTATAACATTCTAGTCATACAATTCGTCACTTGAAATTTTTATTTTATTAGTTCCTTATTCCGAAATATAATGAAAAGTCATCTTTATATGAAAATGTCATCTTCCTTTACTTACAAATAAAAAAATTCAACCAAATAGAACGACAAAATGTACTGTGATTATTTTGACTTTTCGTTTGCTGTGCTGTTGTTTGTCGCTACCAGCTTTTCTTTGAGGCGTGTGGCAGTTAATTAATTATTAATATTTAATTCAGAACAGATGTTGCCAGTTGGCTGTCGATTTTCTACAGGATAAAATGGTATGCCTTGAGGTCCCTGCCTGCCAGTCTGCCAGCCCGGCAGCCTTTTTGGATTTTCATGTACATTCTGCTTGGGTGACTTTTATGATTCGCATTCGGGCCATAAAAAAGCAATTAGATTGAACACAACGTACACATAAAAGCCACATGAGCGGCAACATTGAGGCCCCCTTTTCTAATTGAAATAAATGAAATAATCAGCCCAGACGGAGGCTTGTCACGGCGTACACCCACCATCCCTTCAAAATAATTGACTCGGTGACAGGCGAAATGGAATTACCCTGGTCTGGTTGAATTTCGCTTTTGAGATTCGAGTCAGAGCTTGGGCTTTGAGGCGAAATTTGCATTTGCGGTTTCATACGGCCCATGGACACAATTCACAATTCCATTGTCCTCTGCTGCAATCCGTGGCAAACTCATTTCGATGGCCAACTGGCGGCCGGGGGCGGACATGCAGATGACAACGCGGCGTATACGCAATCTTTCCAAGCGAGCAACAAGCCAAACTGACTGCATGATTGACTGACTACAGGGAGAGAAACACTGAGAGAAATTTATAAATTAAAATTATAAATATATACTATTTTTAGGGTCTTCTATTTTCCAGGGAGCTATTTAAAATGAATTTAAATAAGCAAATAAGAGCACTTTAATTTTTTTTTAGATTACAATTTTTCATAGCTTTTATTATATAAAATCGGCATTACTCCTCTTAGCTTTTTTTTAGTTTTTTTTATTTATTTTAATTCAATGGCAATGCGTTAGATAATCAATTGGATACAAAAATATTGAAATATATTTTCTTTAAAACTACAGAATCGTACTTATTCACGATCTATACTTATTCCGCCCTCGGGCTTAGCCGAAATTGATATACCCTTGCAGCTAAGTAGCATTTCTGTATGATCAGATATATATCGGATCGGGTATATTGGATCGATCTTTATGAAACTTTCGCTATTAAATTCTACAAAAAAATGTTGGAAAAAGTCCCAAGGTTTTATCTTCAAAAATACCAACGTTGTGTCATATTCGATCATTGTAAATAAGTTATAGGACAGCCTACCTTATATGGTAGGATATAGTCGGCTGATCCTAATGAAATTTGGTAGATCGGATTATTTGACTCAAATGGAATCTGAACAAAGCCTTCTAGCTTAAAGAACACTAAAGCTATTTCCGATAAATCGGTTATGGCTGCTATAGGATATAGTCGACCGATCCCGGCCGTTCCGACTTATATACTGCGTTTGTTGTCTTTTTCTCACTTTAAAACTAGTTTACATAGAAACTAAAATATAAGAACTAGAGTATAAAAACAAAATATTAATAATTTAAAATCCTAAAAGTTTAAAACTAAAATTATACAGTATTGTTGCAGTTTCTATTAAAATTTTCTTTATTTTTGTTTATATTTTGCATAAAAGTTTCGAACAGTGCATCGATTGAATAAAAAGAGTGCATTGTGTCTCGATATATGCAAAGCTTGAGCTGTCCTGAATCGAGTGAAAGGACATAATTGAAGGATACCCATTCCCATTACCATCACCATTTTGTGGTGAATGGGCATTAAGTAGATTAGATGTCTATTCCACGAGCGATTTTAGATCCATTCAAGGACATCCTGCATTAAATCAGTTGAGCTAATGAAATGGGGATGTGTCGATGCGATTAATTACCTCATTGATTATCCTTTTAATTTACAATGATATGAAGGGAGGGCTTCCTTTGCCTAATATTTAGTTTATTAAAAACTAAATTAAGACTTATTTTGCTTTTTTGTCGCCACAAAAACAGATATCTATTCTAAAGAAAATACCACCTTCGTTTTCACCTTCAATTTAATAATGTATCTTGTAAGAATAAAATCAAAAACCAAAGAATCTGAACCGCATTACAATATATATTTCAATTCTAAACCGCTTTCTCGAGCCACTCAAACAAAGGAATAAAGAAGGGAAGGATGAAAGGGCCCCCATCGGGTTTCTCCATCAACTCCTTGCCGAGTCGACATTGTTGTGAAGTGTTTCAGGCCTCAAGTGGCCTCCACAATGGACACTTTTCACTCGGGGAACTAACAAATTCAATTTCATGCCCGCTTGCCCTCGTGACTTTGGAAAATGGCGGAAAAGTCAGAGGGGAAGCGGGCGGAAATCGGAGAAAAATCAAGCCAGTTCCGGTCGTTCAAATGGAGTCCCACTTTTTATTTGCCCCTCTAATCCATAAACAGTTTGGCTTTGAGCGGCGAAGCCGTAAATCAAAACAGCTTAAAATGCTCAACATAAATCGTTTTCGTTTAGAAAACCAAAACCATTAAGTCGCATTCTACCACCAGTCCATAAATACTGTAAAAATGAATAATAATGCCATCGATAAGAATAAGAGACAAACAGTTCATAATTATTGCTTGATTTAATTAAAAGTGCCATGAAAATAATTCACTGTCAACTAAGTGGAAATCTGTGACAGAAGCACTCGTCTGAGCTGAGTGGGCTAGTCGATGTTATCTGAATAATTTATGTATGTCCCCCAGTATCTGCGGAATATATTCCATGTAGTGTATATAAATAGGGGTAGTTTATTGTGTCAGTCTGTCAGTTTCTATGCATACAATCTGGCCAAATCATGACTCCAATTTTGTTCTGCAGATGCAAATTTCATGGCATTGAATATATTTTATGTTTATGTATTTGTCAATAAATTGTGTTTTACGCTTTGGGTAAATATTTGTCAATAATCTGGTCAAACTTCAGCAAACTGTCACTCTATGTTTTTGAAACAATCTGGTCAGACTGGGTCCATTCACAAGTTTCCGTGAAACCGATATGAAGTACATATCACGTCTCCAAATAAAGAACCAAAAATATAAAAAAATTTTCAAGAAATAATTTAGGTACATTAAGCCATTTGAGGTGCAGAAAAGTATGTTTAAATATGGTCACACTGAGTCAATATATACGCAGACATTGGTTTGACAATATAACCCTAAGTTAATTTTTTTCGCCTTTTAAATTCATTTAATATTTAAACTATGGCCTTAACTCTGACTATATGGTAAACTTAAATGGTAAACTTTTTTCTAGTGGTCTGGTCCACATCATTAACAACTTTTGTTACCTTGAAACAATTAAAACCATCACCTTGGGCTTATATTTTATGGTTCCGTTAGCTTTGCGAAGAAAAAACTCTTGAAACTCAAGATCCACAGTTCCAGCATCACTCAATTATGCGACTTCCTTTCGTGTTGGCTTGCCCTTTCCCCACATACATATATATTTTTTGTCGGTTTTCATCGTTTGTCAATCCCCCTGGTCGTCCTTTCGGCGAATCCTGCTCGCATCGTGGTGTTACTCGCTTAATAATATGTTAATTGACAGCTTAAGCCAACTGTCAGCGTTCGGTGCGTGCCATTTCCGTTTGGGTTGCAGACATGACAGCACATATGTCTCCTCGCTTAGTCTGTCCGTCTGCCGTTCCTCTCCAAACCCCAAGTAGTTAGAGTGCAATGGCATTGAAAAAAAAGGACAAAAAAAAAGTAAAAACAACAAAAAAGTATACAGAAAACAACACGTATACAAGTGTCATCCTTCGGCGACTAATTGATGCGGAGCACGTGGCGTATGCGTAATGTTTCCCCTTCATGTCCATGTGATTTGGGCATCAATGTTATTTATTAAGGTATGCAAATGTGATGAATGTTTGCCAAGGTCCACTCCAGTACATCCCCAACCCCGCACCCCGCACCCCGCTACCCATGTGTAATGGAATTAAATTAATTTTGCATAATTTTTACATGGCCATGCTGCATGGCCAGATGATGGCCAGTGGTCCATACACTGTGGAACTGCTTTTTATACGTTCTACTCTAGCTTTAGTTTATAATAAGGTAAGAAAATAGTTTATATATTTATTAAGGTATATTATAATATATCATAACATATTAAAATCACAAATATATTTATACATTTATACAAACAAAAATATTTATAGTATGTCCCTTTTTATACCCTTGCATCGTGAAGGAGACATCGCCGATCTTACAATGATACGCTAGGTACTTTCTTAAAAAACTACATTTTAAGGGGGTGAGGATGTTTTTTGGAAATAATGTTTTGCAAATATACAAGATTCGATTGTTTATTTTTCAAAGGACACGAATAGGCCACCCTACTCTCTGTTAATTAACTAAACATATATAATAATCTAATACCATTTTTATACCCTTGCAGAGGGTATTATAATTTTGGTCAAAATTGTGCAACGCAGTGAAGGAGACATCTCCGACCCTATAAAGTATATATATTCTTGATCAGGATCACATCCTGAGTCGATATAAGCATGTCCGTCTGTCCGTCTCTCTGTTTCTACGCAAACTAGTCTCTCAGTTTTAAAGCTATCGACTTCAAACTTTGCACACATCCTTCTTTCCTTTGCAGGCAGTATATAAGTCGGAACGGCTGGGATCGGTCAACTATATCCTATAGCTGCCATATAACTGATTGATCGGAAATGCCATAACTTTGTTGTTTTTTAAGTTAGAAGGATGGGACTTGCTGTGGACTCCTCTTTTAGCAGACTTATTCGATCTGCCAAATTTCATAAGGATCGGCCGACTATATCCTATAGCTGCCATATAACTGATTGATCGGAAATGCCATAACTTCGTTGTTTTTTAAGTTAGAAGGATGGGACTTGCTGTGGACTTTAGCAGACTTATTCGATCTGCCAAATTTCATAAGGATCGGCCGACTATATCCTATAGCTGCCATATAACTGATTGATCGGAAATGCCATATCTCTGTTGTTTTTTAAGTTAGAAGACTGGGACTTTGTATGGATTCTACTTTCGACAAACTAATTTGATCTGCCGTGTTTTATAAGGATCGGCCGACTATATAAGATCCGATATATATCTAATAATATAAGCTGCCACATATCTGCAAGGGTATATCAACTTCGGCTCCGCCCGAAGTTAGCTTTCCATTCTTGTTATTATTATTATTAGTTTATTATTATTAGTTAGTAAGTTATAAGTTAGTAGTTATTTATTAAATTAGTAATTTAGTTTTTAAGGCATAAAGAAATCATTTTAAACTTGTTCTTGCATTTCCTTGGCAATTGCATTTTTGAAACAGCCACACTTTTCAAACCTTAACCCACTGTGGCTAATACATTTTATTTTGAAAACACAAAAACCAAACCAAAACATCCTACCACATATAAACATACATGGGGGGTGGGTTGTGGGGATCTAGGTGGCGGGTTGGCCTTGACTGTTCACGTCCATCTATTATCCCGACAGAGATGGGGATTTATTTGCGTCGCCTCTATGGCCACGTATCTGTATCTGCACATCTGTGTATCCGTATCTCGGCATCTGTATCTGCATCTAAATTATTTATTGCTCTACTCCAATTTGTCTCTTGCAGGCGGACGGATAAATAACTCACGGAAATGCAAATTATGCGGTGGGCGTGGCTGGCAGTTGATACAATCGAAGGATATCTATAAGCCTAGAAGGGGAGAGCGAGCCGGTTCGGGAGACAGGGGCCAATTAAAAAGCCCCCACCTTGCCTTCCCCGCCCACGCACTTGGCCAAGGATAGATTGTGTGAGAGATATTGAAAGAATCGATCCGAAAATGGGCAACCTTCGGGTGGTGGCCCTATTGTTGGCCATCCTAATTAGCAGCTGGCCCAGAGCCTCTTTGGCCGCCACAAGCCAGAACGGCGGCCCAGTGGATGCCGCTGGTGGCAACTACACTAACAATTACAATGCGAATGGCAACGGCAATGGGAATGGAAATGGGAATGCGAATGCGAATGGAAATGGGCTTGGGATTGGCAGTACCAGTGGCAGTGGCAATGGAAATGGAAATGGTAATGATAGTGGGAATAATTTCCCATATTCTTCGGACCACAACGCCAACGATTCGATGGAGTACGATCCGGAGAGTGTGGCTCTCGAGCGGATTGTGTCCACGATAGTGCCCGTATTTTTCGGCATTATCGGATTCGCCGGACTACTCGGCAACGGACTGGTCATACTCGGTGAGTACTCGGCACTGAAAAGAAAACTAGAATTGAGACTATGTTTTACAAAACTATTCAGCTATTCAATAGGATTACCTAACATTTTTTCAAATCATATTCAAATTAAATTCCCATTCCCATTAATTCCCATTAAAATAAAACCTAAAAGTAAACCCAAGAAAAAGAAACGAATATTGGATATTTTATAATTTTTTTATTACTCTTTGTATAATTTTTATAAAAAAAACAAATAAAACTGATTTAATTTTTACCTAGTTTCTTAGCTTAAAAACAAAAGAATATTATTGGAACAATTATTCATTTTTTTCATTACTTTTTAAATCTCTGGTCACACTGACACAATTTCCAGAGAAAAAGTTCCTAAACTATTTTAGAAAAATACTGAATTTAATACACATTTAGTTTTTAAGCCAAGAATCCGAAGATTATGCTATTCCTCATTCAAATACCAACCAAATACGCATTAGAGAATGCTCTTTAAATATTAATTTTTTCATTATTTGTTTAATCTGTGGTCACACTGACACAATTTCCAGAGAAAAAAGTTCCTAAACTATTTTAGGAAAATACTGAATTTATTTCTGATTTAGTTCTGTAGTCAAGAAACCGAAGATTTTGCTATTTCTCATTGAAACACCAACCAAATACACATATTTAAATAAGAATTAGAGAGCAGCCCTAAAACAAAATTAATCTAGAAAGAAATACACCAGCAACGAAGCTCTTCATCAATATATTAAAGCCGTGATCTGGGCTCAAGCAAAAAAGTTCTTGTGTGGCGGCCCGGCCTGCCTGAGGGCTCCGCTCCCCATAAAAAAAGTCAAACCCGCATCCGACCAGCGCTTTCATTAGCGACCTCTGGCAAATTATGCGTAATAATTGCAAATGAAGCCGGGAGCTGGGGAAGGGCCATAAAAACATAAAAACGACTGCAAGAGCTGAGCATTCAAGCGGAAGCTAATTGATTTTTTATATCCCATTACGGAAGGAAAAAGCGGGCAATATGCAGGGAATGAGGGGAGTCTCAGATCGTTAAGATTGCAATTCTGAAAGTATTGCAAAGAAGCTTAATAGGCTGGCAAAAATACACATTAAGCTGCAATTCATAAGTCACTAATTAATAAATTAATGAATAAAAGTATTTAGGTTCAATGAAGTGGAAAGATAGCGTTTTGAAGAGATAACTAAAATCGTTGATAATCATTTATATTTTCTATTGAATGTGATGTTATTTTACAGACTTTCTCTTGGCAAATAATCCAATTATTTTACAATAAAACGCCTATTTTGCTTGGACACTTGATGTTGTGCAGAACCCATTTAAGGCAAATAATTGAATCATTTCTCTGCCCTTGGCCAAAAAAGAAGGCTACATCCGAAAGAACCAGAGGCTTAGAAAAATCGGGTTAAACGGAAAGTGGGGAAATTTTACCTCACCACTTTACCTTAACCACTTGAATGCATGTGGTGACTGTGCCTCTGTGTGTGTGCCCTATCAGCAGACCAGCAGACTACATCTCAACAGGCAAACTCATTTTGCATGCAGTCTTTTTTGTTACGGTTTTGTTTCCTTTCTCTGCAACCTTGGCGTGAAAGTCTTAGAAGCCATTACACCTGAGATGCCACTAGAGATGAGAGTGTACTGCAAGAAAACAATCGAAATAATCGTTCGATTAAAATTTTTTAAATCACAAGTATAAGTTACAGAAAATAAAATACAAATTACAAATAAACTAAATGAAACAATTAGAAAATTTGTTAGTATCCAATTAAAAATCAACGATAACTGATAGTTTCTATAAAATAATAAAAGCTTTAATAAATGTCTCCAGAAAAAGTAACATATCCCCTGCCCAAGCCAGAAACATTGTTGTCGAAGCAACGATGCAAAAACAAAAGAAATATGAGGAAAAAAGGCTCAAACATGCTAAAAATAGAGGGACTGTAACAAATAAATAGCTAGTCCCCTACGTCAAGAACAAAGAACACAGTGTCTTTGCCGCCCCTTTCTTCAGACCCCTTCTACCATACCACTTAGGTTTAGTTCAAGACCTTTGCCTACAGAAAATTCTAATTCACTTTAGCTAATAAAGACAAAATTATTATTACAGCCTTAAAAACTTAAATAAAGTAGGTCTAGGAAAAAATTCAAATATTCCTGTGAATAATCGAATAATAGAGCCTTTAGCTGGAAACACTGTGAATGAAAAGTAATTGGAACACCGAGCTATTTCAGTCTCCTTTTCGTGTTGGAAAAGAATCTCGCTTGGAGACAAATAGCCGTCCCGGGCCCCCTCGAAAGTTATCCAAGAAACAAATGAGGAGGCCAGAGTGCAGGCGGCCCCGCCTACTCCGCCTCGTGAAAAGTGTTTTTCATGTCGGTTTCCTCTCGCTCGCTTTCCATTCTTGGTGCTGTCAGGCCGAGCGAAAAGTTTTATTAAAGTCGCAAGTGGCACTAGGTATCCTATTGCCAGACACCCACATATCCGCAACACCACCGACACTTGGAGAAAACTCTCATTTGATGATTTAATAAAGCTGCAGAAGAAATTTTAAGAATGTGTTACACAGTTTTAAAATGCGTTAGAGATATTTATAAAAAAAACTCGATAAATTATGGGTTTTTTTTCTGACTCTCTCACTATTTATTAATATTATAGTGTCACTATAAGTGTAAAGTAATTGAAAAATTAATTTTATGCAGTAAGCTCAAAAATCCTGAAGGCTATAGCGATTTGTATATTTTCTACATTATCTGGTCACTCTAAAATCACAATAAAGGCTTGTAAATGGTGTTGTAGCATTAGTATAGATTTTTTTAACCGTTAGAAACTAAAATATATTCCACAATTTTTTAAAATAAAATCAGAAAACTTTCATAAAATATTTTTTCCTGGTACACTAGTATTTTCTTAGAGACCCCCTCGATTTTGTGGCTGCTACTTGGGTGGAAAGTGGAAAGCCACTTTGTCAGCTGCGTTGGCGACATTATGATAAATGATTTGTAAGTGAACGTGTGGATTTTATGGGAAATTATGAAGGCGAAAATTAGAGGCACTCGAGATAACACCCTAGTTTCAGTCAGGCTAGAGAAGGCTGCTAGCAGAAGTCACCTTGCGAGGGTTGGAATACTTTGTATATTTTATTTTAATAGAAAATTTTCTGTATAACAAAAAGAATCATAATCTTTTTTCTTAAGTAATTTTAGTACAAAAATCTTTGTTTTTATATTTTCAAATACATTTTTTTTTATTTATTTTTTTCAAGCTTAAGTACCCTTTTTGAAAAACGTTGAGTACATGATTAAGCTGCCAGGAGTGCAAAGTGCAGGCGTATGGCTTATGGATGGATAATTTGTCAAAATGCCATTACACATGGCCAGCTCTGCTCTTCGAGAAGAAAGATTAGACAAAGTGTGATCATGAGGACATAATCGTTTTGGCCCCCAAGGAGCTAGGTGTATGTGTGCATTCTATCTGCACTTTATGGCTGGCAAGTCAATTTTCCATGGATTTTGATAGATGAAGGCGCCTCGTCCTAGTCGTCCTTGGCGTTGAGTGGGCGATTGTTGAATTTGTAATTTAAATATTGTTTTTGCCAGGCTGGCTGTGGCTAATCCGACAGGCGATTCGCCAAAAGTCAAACAAACGGCAACACGATACTATTTTCCCCAAAATGTATGCATAAGTTTTCACAACTCTCCGGCACAGACTGTCAACAGCAATTTGTGTAAATCTGGGGCATCGGGACCAACCGCAACGAAATACGCAAAATACAAAATACACAAACAACACGAATCCAAATCAGAATCCTGCCTAATTATAATTTATGTTCCAAGAATGTTTATACCCACAGATTCCAGGCAACCGAATTGTCACTTCAATTTGCATTAGCCTTTGTCAAAATTTCCGGCTTCGACAGCACTCGATTCACAGTTTTAAACTCGCCCTGGCAGTACTGGACTGGAAAAGGCGGTCTTGGGATATCTGGGAGGACGTCCTCGCTGAAAATGTCCCCTTGGCTTTCGACAAAATTTTGTTATAAAATTGTAATTGGCCAGACGAACAGGAACGTGACTCGTCCCCGAAGCATAATCCTTTCTCTCTATTTTCCCCCCCATTTTTTGCACTTTTTTGTATCACTTTTTTGGTATCCTGTAGTGTTTGTGAGTAAGGGGTATATATAGCGTACTATTATATATAAAATGAGGTAGATATTTTTATTATAAATACAAATAATAGACAACACGAATGTGATGATAATTTTTTGTTTATAAATAATATAAAAGTTATTTTATTTAATTATAGTTTAGAATTAAACAAATGTTTCTCCATTGTATACATTTCATGAGAAATTTGTGACTATTTTCTAATTAATATAAGTTCAAGGAAAATAAACGCCAAACCAAAAACTAGGTACTCCCAGAGTTTGTCAAACTTTGTGTCAACATTTTTCGCCATTTTATTCTGAAGCTCCTGTTGTGGTGGCTTTTCTGACAGGGCTGGCAAATTTGATTTGGTCCCAAACCCAAAACATGTTTCACATTCGACACAGTTTTCCCTTTTTTTGCCCCGTTCGACGCTTGTATCCTTTTGATTCAAGGCTCGGAGGACAGATGGAACCACAAAATCAACTTAGATGAAAGCATAATGCGATTTCCCCGAGACCCAGATCGCTTCCGGAAAAGGGGTTATGGGGGCTATCTGATAGCTGGACATGGTGGCAAAAAATATATATATTTCATATATATGTATCGTAGGATGTCCCATATCGCACACCTGGTGAGAGGGGATATGGTCTATAAATTGTTGGCACTTTCACTTGAATTGTTATTGTGGTTTTTCGCTAGAAAATGCATTTCCCATTTCCGCATTTTGGTGTTTCCCTGTTTTTCCTGCTCTCATATTGTTCCAATTCTCGATTCCGATTCCCATTTGCGATTTTCACGCGAATCGCAGGTAAAAATAGCCAGGGGAATGCTCCTATTGGTTTTATGTATAGAATTTAAAAATAAAATGTTTTATGGCAAAGGTAGGTTAAAGATTGTACTTAAGTACTAAAGGGGCTTACCTACATATATAATATCCGATAATAGTTCGAAATGTTGAACAAGCCATACAAATTTTTATTTATTTTTCCTTCATCTCGAAAAATACAAAGCTTTTCTCGTTTAAATCGGATATCGAGTGTCCAAATCCCACACGCAAACCCCTTTTCCGATAAAATTTGGCAAGAATTTTCGGTCCACGTTTTTGTTGTTGTCTAATGATTTTTGAAAAAGTGCTTGTAACGGAAGCAAAACATGTACAACGTGTACAACTGAAGGATACACCTGTTCCAAGTCCTGTTGCCTTTTTTCGAACCCTGTTTAATAGACCAGGACTGCGAGCTTCCAGTGTCGAGCACTTTATT
Organism: Drosophila monieri; assembly: GCA_035047585.1. Taxonomy (NCBI): domain Eukaryota; kingdom Metazoa; phylum Arthropoda; class Insecta; order Diptera; family Drosophilidae; genus Drosophila; species Drosophila monieri. The sequence continues at coordinate 1,471,812 of JAWNPJ010000061.1, read as the reverse complement.
ATCGAAGAATGCCGGGCACTTCACTCCTTGGATAAGCTTCAATCTTTCAAGAGCTTTCCCTTCAGCAACTTGGTCCCTGGTTCCCATATAAATTCTTTTTTTTTTTGTGTTTTCCTGACACTTGAAGGATGTTGCAGGCTGCACGTAGTTGCAATTTGAGGGAACAGATGTGGGTATTTTTGGTATTTTTTTTTCTCTTCTTTCTATTGGCCCGTAAAAACGTACGCACAAAAGTATGCTATGAAACAGCATTTAAGCAGCATATGGAAAGTATTTGTGCGTGTGTGGGTGTGTGCGTGTGTATGGGTGTAAGAGTGTGCGTTGGGTAAATTTACACAAATCCACAAGGCGTACAAATTTATTATCCAGCGTTGATAGTGATAAAATTTATAACCAGCATTGAGTACAGCGCCTAAAAGCAGGCAATACAAATGCCAACAGAAACCCAAACGCAAGCCCAGACAAACAATGCCCAAGTGGGCCACACACACCACCACACACACTCACACCCAGGCAATTGCCGTCCTTTTTACACCACAATATCTGTCTCTTTCTCACACTCTGGTACATTCATCATATTTATGTTTTTTTATGGGCCATGTACATTTTTATTGTTTTACTTTTCAATGCAATGTCTGTCGGGGCCTGTGCGTATGCATATGTGTGGGAGTGGGTGTGGGTGAGTGGGCGGGGCCAACGCCCACGGACCCCGTGTAGCCTGGGACCCCAAAACAACAAAAAATAATAATAAACCCATTTCGCTGGCAGAGAACAAAGCCAACCAAGCAGGTAGAAAGCGCCAGACAACAGTTGTCCTTCAGCTCGATGATATTTGCAAACCGATGCTGTTCCAGATAACTAATCCTACCTTATGGAAGTCCTTAAATGTATCCTGTATTTATTTTTTAAGTACTCCTTATTCTAATCTTAAAAAAATATATTTATAAAATCAAAGCAATTATTATTCATAATTGCAGATTGAGCTTCGAGGAAATAACTTTGCTTGCATACTTTCCGGGTTGAAATTTATTTATTTATTTATTAATCTTTTATTTAACTTCCCTAATTTTAAAAAAATATCTTAGGACTCTTAAACTTAGGACTAGGACATAGACTTAGGACATCTTTAATCCTTTTTTATATTGTAAAATAAAACTTTGCGAATATTACCGTATTCTTTGAGGTCCAAATATGAAAAAATTTCACCTCTTTATCCAAAACAGTTATTAGGCTTAATATTATTATTTAGGCTTAAAAGTTTTTTTTTCTAAATATTTATAATAAAATTAATCAATATTTTAAATAAAGAATAATATGATATATGGATAATCCTTCAACCCTCACTTTTTTAAGCAAGTATCACAGCCCACTATTCAGCTTGAAAATTTTACTTTTCTTTTTTTTTTTCAAGAACTCGGAACTTTTGACGTTCTCCTTTAGTTTTTATTTTCCAGCTCTTTTGTGTGTGTGCCTTGCATTCAGCTCCGGCCGTATCCTTTTCTCTTTTTTCCACTCCCTTGTGCGACCCCTAGACCCCGACATACCCGTCGATGGCGATGATGTCTCCATCGTCCTTAGACACTTGTGGCGCCCTCTTGTCAACACATATTCGCCATATGGCCGTGCCTCTCGCCACCGTCAACCAGGTGTCCTTAACAGCCCTAGCCGTCACCGTGTCCTTGGGCTTTCGGCCCCCTATGCCAAGTGGCCATAGATTTTATATTCGTCCGCCGCCTGATGCAAATCCCATCAATAATCCAACAATGCAGCGCCATTCAAAAGAATGTTGGAATACAAAAAAGAATGAAATAAGATTAAAAAGAGCGGAACATTTCTTTAAAATACTTCATGGCTGAGACGAACAAGGGAATAAGCTCCATCAAGATGAGACCCTTTTTGTGTCTGAAAGATAACTGCTCACTGAAGAAAAATAATTTAACATATTTTTATTTCATAAAGGGCTTAATACATTTAGGTATTTATACATTTCAAAGTTTTTCCCATAATAATTCCATTATTATCTTTAATAACTTATTAAAGATCTCATACGATATCTTTAATAAAATCGATTTACAATTTAATGGAATCAGCCGTTGATTTCGAATCTCCTGGCAATGCCTCCTCGTAGTTCTAGAAACCGAAAATTATTTTCTGTGTCGACCTGACTGGCTGTCTGATTGATTGATTTACATTTGTTTGTCAATGGTAATGATGCCCCAATACTGCCGCCAACATTGATGGCTGGCTGTGTTAATGTTGATGTTGATTTTCGATGCCGCTGCCATTGTTGTCGCTCTGAAAGGGTAGAATGGCATTGTTGAACAGCAGTGTCCTCTCTCTCTTGTATAATATATATACCGTAGACTCACAGGTATTTAACTTGATTCACCGTCAATCAAGTCTCTGGCAAAAACCCTTAAAATCATTTAAGCATCGTGTCAAACATATTGAATTTCAAATATTAATTAATTCAATGGTATTCCCAGATTAACTGTCATCGTTATAAGCAAGGGAGCTATGATTTATTTATGAATTCTAATGTGTTTGCATCCAAAAGTATGCTTCAAATATTTGCATGTATGCTTGCTCTGGAATGGGAGATTTGAAATCTCCAATTATTATTTTTGGTCATTTCCAAAACGTAATTAAAATCTTATCTTTTAATTGTTACCATATTTTATGGTATTGTATGTACTCTCGGTTCCAGGAATATGTTCGGTCCCTCCTTTGATTGCTCCTGCGTTTGTCATTGACATTAAGAATTTATTTGTATAGGCTGGCAAATGATACAAATAAAAGAAACGAAAACAAAACGAAACGAAAATAATGAAGCCGGGCCAGGAGTGGGCGGAAAAAGTCTGAAGATTGCACAGGACCGGCTAGCAAATGGGCCAAGAAAAGGACAATGGACAAAGGACTCGGTTCGGTCCGGTCCGGTCCGGTCCGGTGAGGTCCTTTGTAACCGGATATTCATGTGCCAAAACAGGATGTCTATACCTTTCTCGGTCTCTGGCCTGTCCTGTCTGGTGCATTAAAATTTAAATTAATTGCCATAGTTATGGGTGTAGCAACTGTACTTTAGGTTACTGCATTACCAAAATATTCCTGCATATCCTGCGCCCCAAAGGGCAATCATTTATGCACTTAATGGTCCGACCCTAAGCAGGAAAGGCTTAGGGCTCCTAACCGGCTGCCGACTTTAATTGGATCATAAAACAAAAGCCCGACAGAACATCTAACTCAGCGAGCTACTTCCAATTTTAATTGCGAATTCAATTCAGAGTCATTAAAATTATTCCCAAATAATCAGGCAGTGTGATTTAATTATGTCTTAAAATTCGCAATTCACTTTGAAGCGGAAAAGTGGGCTCACAACAATGAATCGGTGATTAACTTACCAGCAAATCATCAAGAAATATATATATTTTGATTTTAATAGCAATTAATTAATGTTTATGTTGAGACTTCATTTTCAGTTGATTAAATAAGATGTTGTTTGTAAGATTTAATACAGTGACAGGTATTAACTCACTGTACTTTGTGACAGAAAATATTGAAACTTTTTTGACTGAAAATTTTATACGATTTTTTATGAAAAAACCAATAACAAATCAGTTGAAACAAGAATTTAAATTTCTTACTATAAGCAATATGCTTATAGTATACTTATACTTAGCTTAAAATCATGTCATGAATCATCGATTTCAAATCATAAATCCAATTTCACAACCACGGTCATAATGGTGGTGTCAGTTCTTATCGCTATAACATGATATTTCTCACAAAAGTAAGACATATTCAACAGAAGTCTTACTGGGTTTCATAAGTGTTTTTGGGTTTTATGAGTATGAGCTTCTTGAATGGCGTAAGTATCAGATCGTTTTAAAAACCTATTACCGGTCTGCTTAAATTCATTAAAGCTATTTAAATTATATAATCTGTTCTGAAAAGGATCGACCGACTATATCCCATAGCTGCCATCTAGCTGAATGATCGGAAATGGTCACAACTTTGGTGTTTTTGAAGCTTGGGACATTTTTCCAAATTAGTATTATAATAAATAGTTTTGATAGTGAAGGATCGGGATCGGAAGTACCTAATCGGTACTTATATAGGTAGGTACTACCTATATCCGATATTTGCGAACAAAATCAGTTCCGCCCTAAGTTATCTTTCCTTTCTAGCTTTTTCCCTAAAATCAAGGCAAATAAAAAATTATATTTTTTTAAAATATAAATACTTTATATATTGTATAAAAAAAATTGGAATAACAAATTTAAGCCAACTATAAACCTTTAATGTCAGTATAGGGCTCTTTTCTACAGGGTATCATACAGTTCAGACCAAAGGCTTACCTTTCCTTAGCTACTTTACAACTATTATTCAAATACATTATATTGTAGTATAATATCCTGATTCTAGAAGAATTCTGCATCAATTTAGCAACAAAATCAGAGGCCAAATTGCGTATACGCCACGTAGAACCCATGGGAAATAACCTTAAAAAAACGAAGTATATAAATTGTTTTTAAATATTAAAAGCAAGCACTGCTTTAAATTCCTAATTTCACTTACATATGCGGATCCTGAGAGCCTTTTTCCTGGCTTTTCGTACTAAATCAGGGCTCAAATTGCGTATACGCCACGTCGTCCCAGGCACACATACTTGAAGTGCATCAATAACAAAGTTAAAATAGGGGGAGCAAGGACTGACAAGGAGTGGGGCGTGGCAAAGGAAATGGGCAGGCATTAGAGTGACATTAAAGTTCAATAAAAGTGAATTTATGCCCCCCGATGCGAGTGAACAGGAAATCCTGTCTAGGACACACACATGTGCCAGAGTGTAGCCTGATTATTTGTTTATTTGTAAGCTGCTCAGGACCACGCCTCCTGCTTTTTATTTTTTTTTTTATATACATAAGATATACTTTTTTTGCTGGCATTAAATAACAAGCGTTTTTTGCGCTTGAAGAACTTTTTCGCACACAGTCTCGTTTTTCTGCCATGCCCCATAAATTATGCTACACTTTATTATTTTGTAAAATGCCAGCCAGACAAAAAATAGAAACAAAAACTGGCACACTTTTTTCTTTAATGGCAAGGAAAAAGTTAATGCCCCCGCACAGATCCCTTTTCGGACCCTTTCCGTTTTTTTCCCCCATTTTGTGGTCCCGCCAAGCTCCTTGTGTGTCAACATCGCGCCCACACAAAGTTGGTTAGCCAACTGGCCTAGTCTATATGTATTTATAAAAGTACATACATAAATATCTGGCTGCTGCCGCCTTCTGTTAATTGATAAAGCTCCAGCCAAAAGTTCCCAACTGAACCAATTTAAAACGGGGAAAGGCCTCCAAAAAAAACCAATAAAACTAGAGCCAGGGAGAAATACAGCAAAAAAATTTACGTATTTCATTTAATACGTGTTTTCGGGTCAAAAGGCAGAATTAAGATGTATAAAGGTTCCACATAAAATAAAAGCAGAAAAATATGCCATTAGGCAATATGAAAAAAATTAATAAGGACCAAAAAATAGGTAGTAGCTTTCCTTTTACTTTATCCTTTATTTATGAATCTGGTTCTTATGTATTTTTTTTAATTAACTCTAGCATATATAGAGCGTACTAGATGACTAAACAAACTTAATTTTAAATTCAAATTTATGATAAAAGCATGTTTGGATACTAAAGATTGAAAACAATTTCCTTCTTCCATTCGAAGAAATACTTTCGACCATCATTAAATTAATGCGCATCCTATAATATTTTGAATAAAATATTTTGGCAACTTTGGGCCACAATCCAATGCAAATTCTGCTGCCAAAATGGCTCAAATTTGTTACCAATCTGTTGCCAAAAAACTATCCAGCAGCCTGTGCTGTCTCCCATCCGACAATAAACAATGAATACTTTGGCAAGGGCTTACAAGGGCTTACACTTGCAGTTGAACCACCTCATGCCTGGCACACATCTGCTACTTTTCCGGATATATATATAAAATAAATGTATATATTTATATATCATGTGTGTATATACTTTATATATGTATATCCCAAACAAAAAAGTTAGTACCCGGGTATTTATTGTTATTATTGTTGCCGGCCTTCGCCTGTTGCCATTACTATTGATTCGCATTTTGAGTTCCAGCGGTATTCCTATTCCAATTCCCATTTCTATTCTTATATTTTTCTATTACTCTATTGCGGGCCTTTTTTATATATATATATGTATTATTTTGGGAGGGGTTTTCGGTTTTTGTTTACCTTGAAACATCCTGCGCTAAATATATATTTGAAAAGGAAATTGATTTGCGGCCTCGCCTCGCTGTTTCAAATGTTGCACTCAGAGAAACAAGAGTAAGTTAATATATTACATTTAATTTTGGATTTTAAGTACCAGATGGGCCTACGATATTACTATTTTTTTTAAATTAAAATTATACCTTAAATAATGGCAACAATTTTTTTTAGTCCATTTCGAAACCCAATATTTACTAGCTTATCTTTAATACCGTAATATCCCTTTTATTGTTATTTTCATAAAATTATAATATTTTTTACAATGTGATCCTTTTATAATAATATCCTTATCGAGTTTTTATCCTTATCGAATTGTTCTTACATCCTATCCTTAATATCGTATATTTTTGTCAACTATATTATGAAATTTGAATTTATTTGAAAACTGTCTTGGACATTTTCGGAATTCAAATGCGAAGTGGTCTTTTTTCATATTTTTTCCAAATAATAAGGAAATGTGGATATTTAACCAAAAAAAATTAAACACCAAAAAATTTTACAGTGTGACCTCATAAAATTGTTTTAATTTTAGAATAATTTCAAAATTTGTAAAGTTTTCCAGAGTGAAATATTTTAAAATATTTAATTAAAAAGTACCTGACACAGTTATGATTTTCAACTGGTTTCAAATTTTTTTAAAGAGAATTTTTATAAATAGCATTGCATAAGTTAATAATACATTCTATATTTTTTTAAAGTCTACTCCGCGCCGTTTCCCATTTCCTTTGACTTGCCCACCTGAGATGCTTTTTGTGAGAGGGGGTGGAAGTACACTTCCTCCGTTTTTTTGACTCGAATGATTGTTGGTCTTTTGAGTTTATATTTCCTTTGGCTTCCTTCCTTGGGCCCGCCATCAATCCCTTGGCAAGGACTTGTCGCATCTCCGAACATTTTGTTACAGTCCGACACCGTCGACTCCCAGACTCTCGGGGTCTCGTTCGCTTTTCCTGTCCTTTTGTCGCGCTGCTTTTTCTATAGACCAACATAAATTGTTGGCTAATTGCAAGTGGCTCCTTTGGCCAAGAAAAAAAAAAAACGAAAGGCGGGGTGGGGGTCTCGTCGTGTTGAAAAGGCGAAGAAAAGAAAACATGAAGCTTGCCAGAAAGTGGGTGAAGAAAGCGAAAGCGGAAAACGAGAACAAAGATGCGAAATGGTAACAATGCCAGACTCCCTTTAAGAATTTTCAATCCCCCGCCCATGCCCTGTCACACAAACACACACTCTCCCCCCCCCCCCCACACACACACACTCCCCATATGGAGTGATTCAGTGGCGCGTGTGAAATTCGTCAAAGGGAATTTTGAAATCTTAATGCTTTACTAATTTCAATTGCCTTAATTTAATTAGCAAGCAGGGGATATACATGTATATATGTGTACACAATATACATTTTTAATGAAGTGGATTTGCAACCCCGTTCGCACCGCCACTGGCCACATCCACCTATCCGTCCGGGGTCTCCGTTGTTTGCTGCCTTTTGTCCACGTAATTGGTGGAAAAGAAAAGCTCAGAGGGCAAAGGTGCAGGTTTTCCGAGCGGCGGCCGTGGGGTAGGGTAGGGGTGGGGAAAATTGTTTGGAGGGGTCGAGGGGGGCGGCCAGGATGCTGCAACCAGAGCAGTAAGTAAAAAGCTGAACTGTTGCCATGGCGGCCAGATTCTTCACATTATGATTTTTCCTTTTTGGTTAAGAAAAGTTCACAATTGAATGCACACATTATAATACACAGAAGCACACAAAGCAGCACATGTCGTGCCATTTCCTCCCAGATGTATACTTCATTTTAAATATATGCAGCTTATGAAAAATGAAAGAAATTCCAGTCTGTCATAAAAAACAATGTGTAACAATATAAAGTCATTTTTATTCAACAAAAACTATGGATAATGCGTATAGTATACATAAAAGTATGCAGTAATATTTTTCAAATAGACATTTATTTATGGTATATTTTTATAGCCTATGAGTCAGAAGACTAAAACGACATCACCCTCAAGACCTACCAGACCGGATCTTGACTTAGTAAATTTGCTATCTGCATTCATTTAACATCCTAAATCAATAACATGTATTCACTTCTTGCCCTAAGTAACACTTAGACAAATTATTGTATAAAATTGAAATACTCATTAGATTAAGCTGCCAATTAGGTAGCAGTGCGCTAATCCTTAGAATAAAATTTCCACATTTACAAAAGTTAAAAAAAAAAAAAAAAATAGCCTATGAGTTACCAAATCAATTACTCCTTAGTTCATAATTAAATGATAAATTATGAAATGATAAATTAAAATATCATAAACAACTTCAGAGCTCATAATTAAATATGAAAATGTAATTAAAATTCAAAATAACTTGATACTGTGCCTAAAAGCATGCTTTAATTCTCTTTTCAATCAGAAGTCTAGCTAACAGGACTCAAGAATCAAATTACTTTAGATTAATTACACTCTTCATTAGAAAACCAATATTAATATACAACCTAGTTTTAATATTATGTCATTTGTCATGTCATGCCAAAACGCCTAAAGGTGTGCTTTGAAAAACCAACACTGTCCAAATAAAATTTGATAAGGAAGAAATCCCCCAAAGTAAACACATCATTCACGATTTAAATCTTCCTTACTTCCAGTGGTTGTGGCCAACCAACAGATGCGCTCCACCACCAATTTGCTGATTATCAATCTGGCCGTATCGGACATCCTGTTCGTAATCTTCTGCGTTCCGTTCACAGCCACCGACTACGTATTGCCGGAATGGCCGTTTGGCAATATTTGGTGCAAGTTCGTTCAGTACATGATTGTGGTTACATGCCACTGCAGGTGGGCTTACATATAAAATATATATATAAATACTTGGTTCTAACACAACGATTTGCCAACAGTGTTTACACATTGGTCCTGATGTCCTTCGATCGCTTCCTGGCCGTAGTTCATCCTGTGACGAGCATGTCCCTGCGAACGGAACGCAATGCCACATTGTAAGTGCATCATCTAACCAGACTGCCTTCCCAGGACACTGAAACAAATATTTAAAAATAATAATATTTGAAGACAATTTTCTGAAATTGTTCTAGAACTTTTCATTGTTATTTGGATTAGAATTTTTATTAAAATCTATCTAGCATCGAATCGTTTTAAAAATATATCTTGATAATTGGTCCTTCGAGCCGCTCCTAAAAAAGTAGCAGCCTTTTTTTTGCATTATTTCATGTGCAATTTTCATAAATAGTTATAGTAGTTTCCAGTAAATTCTTTAATAGAATAATACATAATTTAAGAGCCGTTTAACTTTTTAAGTTTGAAAAGAATTGGGCTTTCCAGCCACTTTGAATAAAAAATGTAATTTAAAATATATTCAAATCTGAAAAGAAATAAATCTGTGAGCTTTTTAAACCTTGAATTTCCCCAAAATCACTACAAGTTTGTGTCAGTGCTGAGCAGCTGCTACCCCCACAGCCCACATCTTGCAGAGTAATTGCATCAATTTGCCGTTGCTGTGTAATTAGCTTGCTTTGCCTACCTACAAGCCTTGTCCCTTGTTTGCTGGCCTGTGAACTTCAACCTTCTAGCTGGCATTGTTGCATGAATGTGTCTCGAGGTATCACTTTAATGTTACATAACCCTCTTAAAAAAAAAAAATGGTTCCATTAAAGCGAAAACTTTCTTGAAAAGACGAGACACTTTTGCTGATTACAAAACTTGAGGAATCAAGGATAAGAGCTATAAAGATAAGCTGATGAGACTCAAAAGGAAATCCTATTAGCTAAATTAATCATTTAGCCCATGGCTGTGTAAGAATATATATTTCTGCTATTTTTCTCAGGGCCATCATGTGCGCTTGGGTAACAATTGTGACGACTGCAATTCCGGTGGCACTTTCACACTCGGTGCGAATCTATCAGTACCATGGAGCTGCCGGCACTGCTTGCGTATTTTCCACAGACGAGGAGGTCTGGAGTCTCGTCGGTTTCCAGGTGAGCACTTTTCCCCCATAGTAGTCCATATACGAGTAGTGGTTCCCCCACTAGTTTCCCCCGCAGTCCACGAAAACATTCACTCAAAGTGCCAGTGCGAAAAACCCGAGTGAAATTGAGGAGATCGCTTATTGTTGAAATCAAGTCATATTTTCCAGCACTTGCCCGCCAAGATTGCAATATATTTGCTACTTAACACAGGAGCTATTGCAGGGACCCAGGGACAAAGACTCTTCCCGCTGCGAGGACAAGTCGTCAGGACGAGTGACATGTCAGCGCAGCCAAAGGACTGCGTATATGAATGCTCTTTGCAGGACACTGGGGCAGGTCTTGAGATATTGGCGAACTCAATGAATTTTATTTAAATTACTTATATTTTATTTTAAATCCTCAATGTTTTCATTTTCAATCCAACACTGCGTATGAGTGATATTGTTGGCACATTTTGTAGAAAAATAATTTTTTTGTTATTACCGAAATATTTTACATAGAATTATAAAACAAAATAGAATCTAAATAGATATTTGTGTCATTTAAAAAATCCTGTGTTTCTACCTTTAATCCATGATCCTAAAAAATAGTCATGGAATTTCATAAATCAGAACTCATTGTTCAAACCCACTGTGCCCTCTGGTTGAAAAGGTATTTTAATCTTCGTTCCGTAACTGAATAGTCCAGTGTAGTATTTTGCAATTATATTCCCCCTTTTTTCGGGTGGGATACTCAAACGCAATTCCATCATCATTATGAGCCCGATTTCGTCCTCATAGATCAGAGTTATCCCAAAATGGGTTCTCCGTTCGCTTGAGTTGCTCATATTTTTGTCTTATTCCCATTTTTATTATTTTTTCTGGAGGGAATCCAACTCGAGTTTGTTATGTTTATTACTTGAACTTTTGTCTATTAATCAATTCGGCAAGCCCCTCTCCGGCCTGAGGTGGAGTACGCCCCTGCCCGAGAAGAGGGTAATTCCATGCCGGAAGGATATTACACAGGAAGTCACCGTTGTTTTTCGTGAGGATTTCGGAGGGTGGACAGAGGAGGGAGAGGAGCTTTGTCGTCTATTCACAGTTAGACACCGAATGAGTGAATCTGCACAGAAAGAAATATTTGGAGAAAGTTTTTTATCCTGAAATAAAAAATAAACTGAATAATATTTTAAAGCATTTCCGAATATCTGTCTTCTAAAATTATGTCAAAGCTGCTATTTTATTCTTTATATTTTTATATTTATATATGCATTCGAAATATTCAACATTTTAAATCTTTTCTTAAACAAAAAGAATACTTTCAAGCATCAGATGCATCATATATTATTTTATATATTGTAAAGAATAATGCGATTTGTTTATATAATATCCTACATACTTCTTAACTTTAGTTTTTTTATTATAATTTTTATTATTATTTTCTGTTGTTTAGTGCTTTTTTTTCGAAGTGCATATAAGTGACTTGCTGACTGAATGACTGACTGACTCTGAAACTCCCAGAGCCGTGCGGTATCTTTGGCTAATATGCACCCTTCAAGTTGCGCTGGAACTGGCTTTCCCTGATGTCGCCTTTTCCTCCTTTCCCCTTTCTCCCGCTTTCTCTGTTTGATCCTGCTTTCTTCACACCCACTCCCACTTCGCCGTGACATCTCCTTTGGCTCACACCCTCGAAAAGCCACCTGGCACGGCAAATTGCACGGTTCGCATCGCTCCGGTTGTGCGACACTGACACGGATACGGATCCGGATACGGCTACAGATACGGATGTCCTTGCCGCCACTCCCCTCCCCAAAAAAAAGCCCAGGACTGTGCATATAAATCGCTTTGGAAAACACGGAATGGAAACCGCAACTGAGGACAAAGCTAAATTTTGGAATGCTCTTTAAAGGACTTTTCGAAATATTCTTTTGAAAGTCTGAAAACCTAAATTTAATATTTATTTCATCAATTCGCAAAAGTTGAATACTCATATTTTATTTCCATAATTATTTTTTTATTTATACGAAAAAAGGAAGTAAGAGCATAACGCTTTCAACATCAAATTACATTTTTTCCGTGCCATGATGTCGGTTTTAGTGCGATTTTGATTTTCCGCCCCTGAAAATCACCATTGCCAGGGTCAATATATACATATTATATAGATACAATATATTTTTGTTAGTTAGAGCCTTGTCGGGCAATAAAATAAAAATGGATCAAACTTACGCGACACATCCATCAAAGCAAAACGAACAACGAAACTAACGACCGAATGGCTGTCATCGTAAAGAACTCATAAAAATGAAGCAAATAGTCTGGAAAAGGGCGTTCAAAATGAGAAAAGTCAGTGACTTGAAAAGGCTGAACTAAAGTTTTTATATAAAGTAATTTCTAAGTAATATAAAACAAAAAGATTTAAGATACAGGTGGCTGACTTTATTTTAAATATACTTCTCTGAATAGCTTTACTTTAGCTTTCAAAACTTGGCTAGCTCTTAAATTATTCATAAATTTTAAGTATTGAGTATTGAGAGTATGATTACTTTTAAGAGCCAAAAAGGGGAGAAAGCTGAAAATATTGAAATATAGAAAAAGTGACCCGATGGACCTATGGAAGCCATATTTTGCGATTTTTAAATTTTGTCTGCCAGCAAGCAATAGTCTCCAAGTAAAATTTATAGAAACAGACATGCATCTACAATTACAGACGGAAACACAATTAAAAATATTTGGACAAAATAAATATAAATATAAGGCATAAAAAAATTGAATCTAGCTTCAAATCATATACTTTTTGCATTATTTTAGGCATTTGGGTTCTTAAGACTTTTGAGCATTGAAGCCATCTTCTTTAAAACATTATATATTCTAACTCTAGACATTTCTAGCTTCAAAGTTTTGACTTTAAAACGTGGCTTAATAGTCTATTGCTATTGCAATTGGCAGACATTTAAAGCCATCTCACAAAGCAATTATGAAAACGTCAAACAAAAAAGTACAAATTCTTTTAAAGCTTTATCCATTCAAGTCTAGCGGCTTACCATATCTTACCAGTTTGAAGCCAATTCATAATTCCAATCCTCGTTATTATTTTGATTATTTTTTGTTTTTTGCCACAAGACATGAGGGAAATTTATGAAACGAAGAGAGGCGGAGGAGGGGGCACTCATCAGCGGACCACCAGAGCCTGTGGCAAGTTGATTAATTTCGCTGAGTGTCTGAAGAGGCGCCGCAGTTGCGTTTATGGACAAATCCCAGGCGCAATTTTTGGGTCATGGCGAGTATTAAGGATATGCCCGACACCCCACACCATTTATCATATGGCACACACTTCAGTTTATGGCTTTTTATTAGGATCCGCATAAAGTTACAAAAAAAAAACAAAAAAGTATCCAAGAAAAAAAATTGTTTCGCTCAAGTTTGGCAACTGTTATTTATGGCACGCCCCTTCCGTTGCGATTGTGTTGTAAAATTTCATGGCCATCCATGTATCTGCATTCCGTGGCTCAGTATCTTTGTATCTTTTCTATCGCCGCCTATTTCCTAAGTGAGGAGAGTCGTGAAATGGAGTTTTACAACCAAAACTTTATAGTTCCTTAACTCTGCTTCCCGTTCTGAACCAGTGTCTGCCCATACATCCAACGAGCCCCATTGACATCTTAAGTCTCTGGCTCGTCAGTTGGACAAAAAATGTAAAGAAAAGCCATTTTGAAATGTTTGCTAATCATTTGGTCCACCAATGACTTTCACTTTTGTATTGTTTTAGTTTTAAATAGCAATTTGCTGAAAGCAGATGAGATCGTTTTTGGGTCACAAGTTTATAAAAGTTTTTCTTGGAAGGGTCGGGGAAACTTAACTTTGTTGACTTAAATTAAGAAAATTTTGCAAGTAAGGAGCTTCAAGTTCAGACTTTTAAAAGGGTTCTATTCTGTCAAATATTCTTATAAAAAATTACCAACGATTGAGTGGTTTTTATTTTTTTATCGTGTTATAAGTTTTTTTCTTCGATATTTAATCGATTAATTATTTTAAATTTCAATCTATCGAAAAACTTATATAGTTCGAAAGATGTCATTGATTTATCTTTCAATCAGCGAGACAATCTACTGATGACAGGATTAAAGGGTTTTATTCTGTCAAATATTCTTATCAAAAATACTTCAACGTATTATTAGTTTTTTCTTCGATAATTGATCGATTATCGAATCGAAAAAATTTATTAAATTATATAGTTCGAACGATGTTATTTCAGACATTTACCAATTTCGCACATCACTTTATCTTTCAGTCAGCGAGACAATCTACTTATGACAGGTTAATGGTAAAGAGTAAAAATAAAGAGGTATTAATAGACAACAATACCCTACACCAAAAAAAATCAACCAATTCCGCACTTAACTTTATCTTTCAATAAACGTGACAATCAACTAATGACAGGATAATGGTAGAGAGAATAAAACAAGGAGGTGTTAATAACAAAGGTGACACATAAATTCCATTGTCTTGCGAATGCGTCATAAATTGCAGAATTCGCCAGAGATATCATTGCCATTATTATCAGTGACACTGCGATGAGGGATATTACAAGCAATTTCCTTTGCGACTCTTGCATTAATTAATGCATCAGTAACCAGCTTAACTCTTGCGAATGAAAGAATATTTGTTCAGGAATGTATAAAAATATGCGAAAGATAGTTAACCATTGAATCCGATAGTACTTATCAAAAAAATATAATTCTAACGTTTTTCTATTTTTTTAGAAAGGGTCAACCTTTTTTAAACAATATTTAATAATTTTTTGTAATATCTTTATGATTTTTTTTACTTTTATTAATTCGATATTCCCTTGATTTGGGCCACAAATTAATGGGTAATGGAAAGCAGATTCCGGGCATTCGCACCCGGATCCGGAGAAGTGTCATGGCGGATTATGTCACTAGTCCTCGGGTCCTCGCGTCCTGCGTCCTGTGTCCCTGCTATGTCCTTGTTTTCGTTGTCGTTGTCGATAACAAACGACATGTTCATTGGCCACGGCCGGGTAATCCCAACAAAGTGATTTCGATTCCATAGCTGTCAGGCATTTTCAGAGTCCTGGTCCGCCCTCTGCTCCTTGGCCGCCCCTTGAAATATGAATTCGAAGGCGTGGCACCGATTATTAACAATTGTGGCATACGCGTTTTCATCGATGCACAGAGGAAAACTATCGATTGATTAAAATAAATTACCATAAAATTATATTTTGTTACAGGCTGGGTCGATTACAATAGTTTCTTTAAAGAGCATGGTCACATTTCACCAAAATTAATTCATATTGTAGCTTGGTCACATTGCAAGTTAGGTTAAAATGAAAATGAATAGTATGTTAGATATTATAAAATTACAATGGGAAAAATACAGGAAAAATGTTAATTAATTTTGTAAGCCCTACTCTTAAAAAGTTCCTTAAAAAAGAGTATTCTTCTTCAAAGAGTAAAAGCAACTTCAGTATTTTTTTGCAGTGTTCTCTTCGTCCTGTTTCCGTATCATTGCTTTCATTTCAAGGCTCACGGCTCACAACTGATATATGTACATATTTTTTTTCGACTTGCACCTTTGTGCATATTTGGCTTTGCCGCGTGTGCTTTATTGTTTTCATTGCCTGTTTTCCGCTTTTCCGGACCTGGGGAAAATGCTTGGGGATGCCCCTTAATCATTTACACATGGCTGCTGAATGCCACCATCTCTAGCGGCGCCACCCCCACCACTCCGCCGCGCCCAATCAAAGAAAAACAGAATCCACTCGAAAGTTGAGGCGCCGCCAAATGAATTTTAAGCCTGCAGCTCATTGGATATCCCAAATGAATGCACAGACCAAAAAATGAGAGAACAAAATATATGGATTGAAACCCTAAGAGCGAAGCGAACTATGAATACTTTAAATACCAAACGCTAGCGGCCCTTGAAACTTTGGCCCGAAGAACTCAATGGATTAAAAACTCACAGAAGTTATGAAAGGCAGAAATTACTGCAAATGATGAAGGTATTTTCATTTTCCAGTGAAGCGATTAAAATGCTTCACATTTATTCAGCCATAAAATTGAATACAAATAGATTTGAATTTTCAATGGTTAATGGCAAATCTATGCCTTTTTTTTTAATTATTTAACATTGAAATTACATTTTTTATAAAGTAGAGCAAGCAAAATATTTTATGAATATTTATCCATGACGTGTTACCTAATAATTCTTTCCATTTATGAAAATAAATATTATTTAATTACCATTGAATATTAAAACGAAGATTTTATGTGTATTTCATGGTCACACTGCAGCAATATAAAGTAGTCTTGGTCACATTGCCAGAAAGCATTATAGCCACAATTAACTGAAATTAAAAAAAAGTTATTTTAAATGCGTGTCCAACAATCTTTACCCTTGAGAATCTCTACCCCTGTTAAAAAATATAATTTATATAGTTTTTTTAATCCGATATTGTTACTTTTACGAATATCCCGGCAATTGGATAACCATTCAGAGCCATACCAGCATAACTACCAGTATTTTCTGTCAGCTTTTGCAAGCTTTACCATCTCTCGCAAATATATAAATATATAAAGATAAATCCATTTGGGTATATATTTTCGCATATATATCTTTTTGTGACTATTGGGAATACGGCTAAGCGGCAGCTGGTAGAGCTGGTAGAGAATGGGGGAAATGGTGTCTGGTACTCATATCTGGTATCTGGTCAGCATTACGGGTCAGCGCTTCTGACAATTTCCATGCAAAAACAAAAGCCGCTGACATGGCAGCAGATGGCAAAGGAAAGACCTTCTACCAGCAACAGATGCAAAAAATGTGTTGGCACCAATATATACAAAATATAAAGGAAAATAGGAAACAAAATTGTAGAAAATTCTCAAGAAAAATGGTTAAATAATTTCGTATTTATTTGAATGCGAGCTTGTGAAAAGTCTTGATCCTAGTTATGAAATGCTTAACAAATCTTCCACCTAAACAAATTAAGCAAAACATATTAATCCTCTTTAATAAACTCAACTTAAATACCTTGTGGCTATGCATATTTTCATTTTCGACCACAATGACATAACTGAAATGTGGCCAGCCTTTGTACTTTGTGATTAAGTCAAAGTGACCAAGTGCAATTACAACACTTGTGGGGTTGTGGTTTAATTCAATTATAGCGCTGCGAATGTTTCTTGGAAAATGAAATGACTTTGCTGGGAAATGCCAGTGGGTTTTAGCTGTCATAGTCATTGAAATAAAATTTACTTAAATCAAGTTGAAACCAAATTGATTGAAAATTTTAATAGGAAGCCACACTATTTACAATATTAAACTTTTAAGAAAAGCATACATATTCATTTTTTTTAAATTTTTGTTTAAGTTTAGCTATAATATATTTTTAAACGTTAAGCTTTTATGCTTTTTCTATAATTTTTAACCTTATTGGAACTATATATTACAAATTGCTGCCATTATTTCATTTAAAATTAAAATCTTATTAAAACCACTGATTATTGTTTTCTAAAGTTTTAAATGAAGTTATATTAATGATAAATTATATATGGAATCGATAAATTATCAATTATGAAACTTTTCCAAGCTGAAATTAAAAATTGTGCAGCGAGGCGCCGCCGACAAATTCTCTTTGATTTTTACACTCGAAATCAGTGAAAACCCAAACTGTTCAATAAAAATGTCTTTTATATATTCTGTGTCTCTGTTTTTGATTTTTCTTGCAGGTTTCCTTCTTTTTATCTTCGTATGTGGCACCCTTGACGCTGATTTGCTTCCTCTACATGGGTATGTTGGCTCGTCTGTGGAAAAGTGCTCCTGGCTGCAAACCTTCCGCCGAGTCACGGTGAGTAGAAAAATAAATAAATGTATAATATATAAAAAAAATTTGGAAAGTAAGAAGGAGAGCAAAAACAAGCCACCTACAAGCATATAAAAAAATATAGCGTATACGCCATGTGGCACCTGCGGCTACTGTTGCTTTCGCTTTTACAATTTTTTTTGCTTCGGACCATGATGAATGTCTTTTTATTAGGCAACGAGAAAAGCTCATGAGCTTTGGCTCATGCATTTTTAAGTGGCCAGTATACCGGGTCAACGAAACCGAAACTGAAACTGAAACTGAAACTGAAGTGAAAAATGTGAGCGTTGCTCCCTCGAGGAATTTTTAGGGGACAAACAAAAAATATAAAAAAGCCATATCTCTGAGCCATATATTTTCTTAAATTCTGTGAAAATTGTGCTTTAAAGTAACCAAAACAAAATCTATAGTTTCAATACGTGTTCGAGGTCAGCAAAACATCAATTTCAAGCTTAGAACTTCTCCGAGGGAAAAGGAGTTAAGAACGTATTTATTTTCCACCAAACTTTGAAAATACTTTCAAGAAGTTTGTTTTGTTTATCATAAGAGAAAACTATTAAATTTCACTCAGTCAGTAATGGAAAACTTTTGAAATAAATAAAATGTTAGGGGAGTTTATTCAAAGGTAATTTAATTGAAACTGACAAGGAATATCGAGTCCAATGCAGAGCCTGTCATTTATATTTTATAACCAAACGTATGGCCCATAAATATGTATTATTTTTTCCTATATTATATATACAATATGTAGAAGAGTCGTTTTTATACCCGGTACTCCACTAATAAAAGGGTATATTGTATTTGTGCGAATGTATGTAACAGGGAGAGGTATTCATTTCCGAGAACGCAAATCATTTCTTGATCAGCATAGACAGCTTAGGCTTTATGATATAGGGCAGATTTTGACAAATCGTCCTTGTCTGCATTCTGGCCTCCTGCCTTCTTGACTTTCTTATGCGTAATTATTAATTATTTGTAAGTATTAAACCATTCAGATTACCTGTCAAAGTCGAACAACTTGAATAAATTTACGCATTTTTCTTAGACTTTTCCATTTAGGCAGCCTGATCCCAGGGTCGCATTAAACGGCAGTCCTCAAAAGTTTTGCCACTTTTTCTTTTCATTTAAAACTTTTTTTTTAAATTTTTTTTAAACCTTGGGTATAGTCTTAACTTGTAAATCTTGCCCAGCTTCTTCTCCTATTTTTTAAAATTTGATTTTATTTATTTCGATTTTTTGGGTCAACCGTGCCCAGCTTCTTTGTTTATTTTTTTAGCTTTGCTTTTTAATTACACAATTTATTTTGGGCTCTTCTAAAGCAGCTCTCATGAGTTCTAGTCCCTCCTTTCATAAATAGTTTTAATTTATCTAAATAAATACTGTGACTCTAAAGTTTAGAGTCTAAACCTTCTTTTCGCGTCCAATTTTTATTTTAACTAAATACCTTGAACTAAACTTGCTTGAAATTCCTAGCTATTAGGAGGACTTGTAGAAGGATTATTATGACTCCTCCTAATTTTTTTTTTTACCCGCTGGATGCCTATTGACTTGATGAGTATCTATTTTTTTTTAAAGGTTAAGTAAAAAAAAAATAATCTTTAGAGAAAGTAAGGCTGGAAGAAGAGAGTACCGGGTATCATAAAGTCGAGAATGTCGATTACAACCGTCCATTCTTGTTTTAAATTTGTAAGCCAAAAATTCGACTAGAAACGAAATGAATTCAATGCGTCGAGTTTGCAATTCGCACGCAAAGTTCATAAATCAAAGAGCAGCAGGCAATGCAAAATTCAGAAACTGAACTGCGGCATAATTTATATACCCCACTTCTATCTCTGTCTCTGTGTATATATCTGGCTAACTCTGGATATTCATATTTTCTGATTTCCATTTTCCTCTTACACATATTTGTGCGTTTGTATTTTTAGGAAGGGAAAGCGCCGCGTCACCCGAATGGTTGTTGTCGTCGTATTGGCATTTGCCATCTGCTGGCTACCCATTCACGTAAGTCCGACAAAATTTTAATTTATATTTTTCATTTATGAATTCCAGGAGTGCAGGGAATAAATGAACATTCGCTTTACTGTCAATTTTGTAATTTGGTTAATTAGTTTGTCGCCATCCGATTGACAGATTGCCGTGAAATTGTATGAAATTCTTATTAACAATTACGGCGATTTTGCAATCAGAGTTATTTAATTAATATACAAGGAATATTTTCGAAAAGGTCAAAAGTTTGTGCCAGAAATATCCGTAAAAGTTTAATTTCTTTTGTTGATCTGCAAGACTGAACTTGACGGTAGATTCATAAAAAGGACCCTATAAAAACCTATAATATTGCAACTTTACAGATTTTTCCTTAGGTTATGCTATAATTTACGATAATATTTTGATCAATCCTTCTACAAAAAAATACTAAAACGGCTCACACTATTGATAAAATGTTTTAAAAATCGTTAAAGAATAAAATAGTTTAAATTAAATTTGTATTTAACTTATTTTGAAGACCCACCAACTTACTTTTATTTAACCCTAAAAAATACAAAATTCATCCCTAATATTGTATAAGTAATAGTCCGTACAATGGACAAATATCCAGTTCAGTTGTTAAAGTTTCCTAATCCGCTTTATGGCAATTATGAATTCAGATTAAAGTCGGCTCGCTTACTAGGAAGCACAGCAGCGTAATGACTCCATAACCGACTAATGACCTCCAAGTAATTCCACAGCGGAAACTGAGAACTAAGACTTCAAGTGCATTATGGACATAATCGATTTGCTTAAAGTTTTGCTCGCAACTCGAGCAGCAGCTTAAAGTGGCAACTGCAGCAGCTGCTGTGCTGACAAATGTCCCGAAAAGGGGGCCGAGTCGGATCCAAACAGTGGCCAAGACACTCTCGGCTAGTTGCGATAAATTGACATTTCCGATTCCATTGGCCACATCTGAATTTATTCGCTCAATTGTTTAATAAGTCGGTGGAGGGGAGGGGAACGAGAACAGCAGCTGTTGCTGCTTTTCCCCACTTCGGGAGCTCCTTAAACTCAAACTCAAGCTGGAAGCTCAAAGTGTTTGCTCAAATCAATGTGCTCACAAATTACAAACAAAATTACACAATCAGACACTCAATGTGCAAGATGTGCAAATTGCATTTATCGAAGCCAGCATACTTTCTGCCCAAGTGCACTGATCAAGAAATGGGGGATTATCCTTAAGGTATAAATCTTGAATCTAAAAAAATTAAACAATTTTGTTTTATTTAAATTTGAGTACATAGGCTTTTTTCCCAGCCACTGAAAATAAGTGTAATGGCCAGAAGTCACGTTAAATCTACTATCGATTCTATCGATAGTATTTTCTAACATTTAAATATTTAAAGATCTAAGAAACATCTTTTTATAATTATGGTAGGTTATGATTGTGTTATTTACAGAATTGATTTTAATTTCCAAAAGTACATTTTATAAAAACTGAAAAGTTTATGACCATCAAAGGGATAAAATTAGGTTTAAATATTTACTTATTGCATACCATTTATAATATCGATAAATATTTACAATCGATCACATTTTACTTATTTAAAATTATTAAATAAGCTATTTTTGAAATCTGAAAAAGGTCTTAAGCTCAATATCCAAATATACAATAAAGGCTTAAAATAAATTTTAACCGATCGAATTAGAGTTTCAAATATGAAATTATCATAGAATTATCGATTGTTATAAAATCAAGTGATTGACAGATTATTTTTCTATTTCAAATATAGTTGTATGATGTTATTATTTTCGGATCTACTTAGCTATTCAGATTAACTTGGCTACTATGCAACAAAATAAATATTTGATATATCTAAGTAGTTGTGTGGATGCGATTAGACCCTTTAAGAATTATGTTGCTGTGGAGATCAAACTCAATCGATTCTTGCCCTCTCCTGTCTAGGTCATCTTGGTTTTGAAGGCGCTTAATTTGTACGGTGGAAGTCACTTGTCCGTCATCATCCAGATCATATCCCATGTGGTGGCCTACACCAATTCTTGCATCAATCCCATTCTCTACGCATTTTTGTCCGACAACTTTCGCAAGGCGTTCCGTAAGGTGAGTACTTTTCGGGATGTTTTGAACGCTTTCTAGAATTATTAATATGAAAATGTTAAAATATAAATTTCAGGTGGTTTGGTGTGGCAGCCCACCGCCATTGATGACCAATCAACAGGTGACGAAGACCACGCGAACTGCAACTGGAAATGGGACGTCCAATATTGAAATGCTCTAAGCGGGTAAGTGATTAGTTTTGGATTTTTATTCTAATTTGAGGTTCAAAATGATAAGGAATACACATTCTATTAACGAATATTGAAATACAATTGTTGTCCGTCTGTCCGTTTGTCCAAGAATTGCTTTTTTAGCTTTTGTGTAGACAATTTTTTGAACTTTTTAAGTCTCAATGATCATAAAAGCTTTTGAATTAGCTAATACAACATTTATTATAACATAAATATATTTTTTATATCGAAACATAAAACTAAAACCATTTTCTCCCTTTTCCAGCTCATTGTAATGAATTGCACTTGGAGGTCGTCGGATCGTTTTTGAAGACGGTTTTCAAAAAATCCCCAAAAAACGAAAAATGTGAATTTAAATCGTAAACATAATAAAATCAAACAGAAGATATTTATTTAAAAAACGGCGCACATAAGTTAACTTAAGATATAGAAACCAAAAATATAATTTCGTGTTTAAAAGGAGAATATAATTTTCCGAATTTTTGAAATGTGATTTTTTATTTTCCCAATTGGTTTTGGTGATTTGTTAGTTTTTGAGTTTTGAAAATATGCCGTCAATATGTCTTAATAAACTAAGACGCCGTGTAAACCTAAGAAAGCGACGAGTTATTCACTTAAAATTTAAGAGATAAAGGTAATTGCATTTTGTAAAAAAAAAAAAAAAGAAATCAGCTTACAATACAATTGTTTGAAATAAAAATCTGCAGTGAAAATGATTCCATTTGACAAAAAATTAATGATTGGCTGATCAGGATTAAGAGGAGCCACGTTAATGGACGTGGAAATTCCAGTAACAATGTGTAGAACAAAGTAAAAAATAATTAAAACCAAAAATACCAATTGCTTGTATCTGTGTACGTGTTGTTTTTCCGGTGCATATGTGTGTGTCATTTAGTAATTAAGAATTTATAGCAGAAATTTATAATTGAAAAAATATGCAGAAGAAGGCCGATGATGCATCAGAGAGTTGTAATGGCAATTTTTGGGAAAACTAATGGAATGGATTTAATGGCAAATTGAAAATAAACAAGTAATGCATTCACAAGTGTAGCACAAAACTGAAACATTTTTACAAATAAATTGAAAAACTGTAATTCTAGATATTAACACTTAAGCGCTAATTGAAAATTTCTCTAGTAATAATCCTTGAATACATACTAGCAAAGCTCAATTGAATGTGTATGGAAAAATATATAGGTATATGCCAACCCTCATAATCTCATGAGTCCTCTTTTATTATGCTAATTTCCAAGTTGTCCCCAAAAACGATGTAATCACGGGATTATTCAGTATGTAAGCTGGCTTAAAATGATTTAATAAATGCTCTCTCCATGGCAAAAATATATAAAATCCTCTCGATTAAATAAAAATTATGCATAAGTCAACTTTTTTTGGTTTTATTAAAAAGTACATAAGTAAAAAAGTCAACCGATTGCTGCACTAACATGCTGAATAGACAATTGATACAGAAATTTCAGTATTTCGTGTTTAATTAGTTGTTTTAAGTGAATATTTAATAAAAAGGGTTAACTAAGTCCAAAAGTATAAATTTAAATAATAAACATTTTTTCAAAAGCTTCCTCAGATATAAATTAACATTTTATATTTAAAACAAAAATGTATTGAGAACAATTGATATCCGGTACTCGAAATCTTTCGTTTAGAGGCCTAGAAGTATGCAACAATCTTTGAGAAAAATATACCTGTGGTCTCTTTTTTAATTTGAAATATTCACTTAAAACAAGTTTTTATCGTTAGAAAAATACTGGAAATGTTCCACACTAATTATATAAAACAAATATTAAATAGGTAATTAATAAAATAAGGTTCCCCCACACAATTAACTTCAATTTATTTATAAAATGTTGGCCGTGGGAAATGTTTTTTTGTTACGACATAAGTTAATCATGTAAATGAAATATTATTATAATATAGATGCATATTTGACTATTAAATAAGGAAAACAAATAACCTTTTTTGTTGAATTATAATGTTTAATTTTTTTCAGTTTGCTTCGGCCTTGCCGAACTAAAATGTAACCTAAGATTAATTTATTAAAGCTAAAAAAGTAAATAACTAACAAGTAATCTTAGAGAAATAGAGTTGCGCGTATGTATGACGTGCTTTTTACATATGTGTGTTAAATGCATATGCAAAAACTACATATATATAGATATATATTGTATTTGTATATCCTACTGCATTCCTAGCACAGTTGTGGAATTGAACAATATTTGAATTTAGAAACATGGACATGGAAACAACCAAAATTGAACAAAGAACAAACTTCAAAATACTAGAAATTAAGCTAAGAAATAAACATTTTTTTTGTGGCCGCTTGACAAGGTGTAGGGTCGCCTATGTACTAGTCGCCTAGCCACCAAATCTTTGAAGCCAGGGGAAGGAATAACTACGAGGTTTATTCACTATTTTTTTAGTTGTCCAAAAAGCATAACTAAAAAATAAAATTCCAATGCGTAATGCGTAGTCTAAGAAATGAATGCAAAATTGCAAATTATTGTATTTGTATATGAATGTATATGTACAATAAAAACAAAATTTGTTCATTGTGTTAAATAAAATTGATGACTCTGTGTACACTAATTTAATCCAATTGTTTTCCCTGGGCGGGCGGAGTGGATCAGGGGATAAAAGTGTGAAATAATCACAAAATAAATCAGTTTAAACTATTTATTTTAAGCTTAATTAAAGCGAAGCCCACGCTGACATGTTTACAATGGCCTGCAATTCATTTGACACTTTATTTGTTTTTTTTGGCTCTTAACCAACTGTTTGCTTTTGATAGTTCAACAAAATAAATAAATAGAACATGGAGTGGAAGTGCTTGAAATGGTAAATGGGCTTTAATCGATTCTTTACACTTTTGTTTCGGCCAAATCGAATTCACTAAACTTGAACAAAAATGGGGTCTACGATGGGACTCTTTCTTCGCCGGCAACCAGCCACTGGCAAAGCCATCCAGGAACTAAAATTCCAAAAACAAGCCGAGAAAAAAGGACTTGGATGCGGTTGCTAGGGTTGCCAGGTACGGCGTAACATAAATTGGAGGCAAATGTGTAAACAGTGACATTATTTAGCCAGGCTATTGCCCCACGTGTATGTAGTGGGCGGTTGCCAGTGGGCGTTCACCTGCCGGGTGGTGGTCAGTGGGGCTGCTTATATTTCACCATTTGTACATTGGTTCAGGATAATGAAACAGAAAGAGTCCTTGCAAAGTTTTTCACTGCAAAATATGTCGCAAAAAAATATATAAAACAAGAATGGAAAGCTAACTTCGGCCGGAGCCGAAGTTGATATACCCTTGCAGATATGTGGCAGCTTATATTATTAGATATATATCGGATCTTATATAGTCGGCCGATCCTTATTAAACTCGGCAGATCAAATTAGTTTGCCGAAAGTAGAATCCATACAAAGTCCCAGTCTTCTAACTTAAAAAACAACAGAGATATGGCATTTCCGATCAATCAGTTATATGGCAGCTATAGGATATAGTCGGCCGATCCTTATGAAATTTGGCAGATCGAATAAGTCTGCTAAAAGAGGAGTCCACAGCAAGTCCCATCCTTCTAACTTAAAAAACAACGAAGTTATGGCATTTCCGATCAATCAGTTATATGGCAGCTATAGGATATAGTCGGCCGATCCTTATGAAATTTGGCAGATCGAATAAGTCTGCTAAAAGAGAAGTCCACAGCAAGTCTTATCCTTCTAACTTTAAAAACAACAAAGTTATGGCATTTCCGATCAATCAGTTATATGGCAGCTATAGGATATAGTTGACCGATCCCGGCCGTTCCGACTTATATACTGCCTGCAAAGGAAAGAAGGATGTGTGCAAAGTTTGAAGTCGATAGCTTTAAAACTGAGAGACTAGTTTGCGTAGAAACAGACAGACAGACGGACAGACGGACAGACGGACAGACGGACAGACGGACAGACGGACAGACGGACATGCTTATATCGACTCAGGAGGTGATCCTGATCAAGAATATATATACTTTATAGGGTCGGAGATGTCTCCTTCACTGCGTTGCACACTTTTGACCAAAATTATAATACCCTCTGCAAGGGTATAAAAATGTACCAACATTTATTTAAAAAACAAAATGATAATCGGTACTTTTCAAGAGTCCATCTCTTATATGTAGACATCCTGAGCTATGCATTCAAACACATTATTTAGATTTATGTTTTTTAAAAAAAATATCAAAAAAATATAAATAAATATCAAAAATATCAAAATTATTCCGAATAACAAGCTCTATTTCTTCATTAAAACTATACTCTCAAGTATAAAAATATTCAGAATACCTTCAAATTTACAAATTTTAATTATTTGCTACTTGTATTCTCTTCAAGATTAAAAAAAAAACTATTAACAACTTACTATTAATTTATTTTAATTTATTTTAATTTATTTAATGTACATAAGAAATTTGATTGTAAAAATCTTAAATAAGATTACAGGACATGTTTTTTTTGAACACATTTTCTTCAGACCTTAACCCACGGTCTACTGACGTGTGGGCCGTATTAAAATTCGAGCAAATATTGGAAAATTTATGCCAACTTCGAAATAAAAACATGTGCTGAGCAGTCGGCGCTTTTTACGAGGCAAACAAAAGGAACAACAGCGTAACTTGCTGAATTTTATGACGTTTTGTTGGTTTAGAAGAAGCCAAGCAACAAGTTCAACACTGTAAAAAAAGAGGAGAGTCGTTTTTAGATATTTATAATATTTAAAGAAAGCTTTCCAAAAAATTACCCTTCAAACATAGATATTTGTATAATAATTAAAACTATTTAGGTTTATGAAATAATAATTATGCTTTAGTCGCTCTTAGAAAAAAAGAATCCGAAAATACATTCGTTTGGGCACTCTAATATTTTAAAATTAGTAAAATTTCAAATGAAAATATGAATTTTAAACAAAAACAAAAAATTAATATGAATCTTAGGAAAATCAATATTTCCATTTGATTAAAATATTAATATTCTACTCTAATATACTAAAATTAGTCAAATTTTAAGTGAAAATATGACTTTTAAACGAAAAAAAAAAATTATTTCAATTTCCATCAATATTTAAATTTTATTTTGTTTTAAATTTTATTATTTAAAATGTAACCTAAATACAAATAAATTTTGAAATTCGAATTAAAAAAGGAAATTAATTCAATTACACATTTGAAAATATATTTCTTTGGGCACACTATTTTGATGAATCCTATGAAATAGATGCAGCCTTTTAGCATTTTTCTCAGTGTACAGGTAACAGGAGCGAATAGTGAGAAAGTGGGTCCAATTTGCGACCCGCTGGACGCACAAATAAACAAGCCAATAAGCGGCGCATAGAATTGCTGCCGTTGCTCTTCATTAGATTGCATTGGACTCGATACGCAGAGGCGGCCTCTTCGGCCGTGAATGTCCGGCCGTGTCCTGGCATAGCCTAGGTCCTGGGTGGATCGCCTCATTACTTCAAATACGGCGGTGTCCGCCCGATTTAATTATTCCGTCGCCCGACAACTGGCCGCCATCCTGCGGCTTCCCAGGCGGAGAATCGGCTCCGGTTATAATTCAAAACCGGACAACGCACCGGCCAGAGGCTCAGTTGCCATTTGTCCGCCGTGTGCACTGGACCGGAGATCGCTGGAAACTAGGAGACCGAATCACTAAGGATATCCAGGATGTTGTCGCCAGTGTCCTCGGTGGGTGTCACTCCCAGGAGTTGGACCCTGTGCGGTGCCGTGCTCCTGTTCGTCCTGCCGATGATCCCAATGCCGGAGGCTCTGCAGCACACCGAGGAGGGTCTGGAACTCCTCTTTCGGGAGCGGTGAGTATTTTCTGGGTCTCTGGTCCATTCCAGATATGATTTTTATCACTGAAAAATAAACAGTTTAGAATAAAAATATATATATTTTTTAAACTAATATTGATTTTAATTTTTTTGATTTTAATAACAGAATATTTCCGTAAAATTTCTAATTTGGAAGACCTTTAAAAAAATAAACTTCAAAAATCTCTTCTCAATAAAAGTACTTATAAGTCCGACTTTAAATTACTTTTAAAATAAATTAAAACGACATAAAGAAAGATTTTTTTCGATAAAATTTTTTCGAAATTGGAGAAAGGGAAATTTTACGATAACAGGGAATTTTTGACATTTTCTTCAAAATTAAAGTCTATAATAAACCGTTAATAAGTAAGAATGTAAAAAGTTTTAAAAAGTTTACTTTTAAAAGTTTTAATTTAAAAAGTTAATTAGTTAAAAGTTGCCTTCAATATTTTGACAATTGTATCGAAGTGAGGAAATCTAAGAGTTTTTAAAAATGAGCCCTAAATTTGTAAACCTTAAATATACTTGCTTTTTATATAAAATATATTTAATAATACATATAAAAAAAAATTAAAAAAGCTTCTACCATAATCCATCATAAAAAATCCAATTTTAGTTCCCAGTCGGACTGGGAGAATGTGTGGCACCAGGAGACCCATTCTCGGTGTCGGGATAAGCTCGTCCGGCAATTGTACTGGGCCTGTGAAAAGGACATCTATCGGCTGACGCGACGCAACAAGAAGAGGACTGGAAACGACGAGTCCTGGATCAAGAAGCCCTCCAAAGACCGTGAGTGTAGAAAAGATTAAATCCTGACGCTTTATGGCGTTTTTTAAGATACTTTGAGGAAGGATATTAAATGTTACTTATACTTTTAAATCCTTTAAAAATTTTCTTGGAGGAGACTGCTCTGACAACTCCCAAAGACCCACCTCGCTGACCTTTGTTCCATTTCTTTGACAGCCAATGGCTCCACCTGGTTGCACGTGAACTTCGCCAACATGTTCCTGCGGAGTCGCCGCTCGGACGCCCCGTCGATCACCAACGAGTGCTGCTCGAAGCCGGGCTGCACCTGGGAGGAGTACGCCGAGTACTGTCCGTCCAACAAGCGGCGGAACCACTACTAGCCGGAGGACGAGCTCCCTCCTCCGAATATCCATTAATGCGTAAATCTAAATATTCAATCGCTTTTTTTTGTGGCTGTTGTGGGTGTTGATGTTGGATGTTGATGTTGATGTTCTTGTTGTGGTGTGGAAATAAACAATAAAAATACAATTTTTTGGGTTCACACAAAAAAAAAGAGAAACACTTTACTAATGGTACTAATAGGTAGGACTACTACACAGTTTTTTACACTAAAAGGGAATTAGTTTCTACCACAGACTATGGTCTACGACAACGAGAGGGGAAGACACAAGAAGAGGGACATTCTTTTCGATCAAGTTTTCTCATCACAGATTATAACAGTTTCGTTCAACAAACTATAATCTATAATCTTTTGGTTCATAATATTAATTATTTAAATATTTTTGTATTTTTTTTTAATTAACGCACATCGATAATGGTAGAAAGTTGAAATTCCATTTATAAGTCTGATATAATATTTGGAGCTTAGGCTACACATCGGTTATAGATTTAATATTTGAGCTTAACTTAGTTACAACAGTTATACTTAGTTAGTACTTTTGTTAATGGAAAAAAAATTACTTTGGTAATTACACTTTTTATAAACAATTTTAGCTAGGTTTCTAAACTAAAAAAAAAAATAATTAATGTAAAAGAGAAGGTTAATTCCGAAATTCAAAAATAAGTAACAATTTCAAGGACCAACAAGGACCAACTGCCTCCCCGCTCGCCGTCGCACTACTTTAGTTAAAATCCTTTACATTAATATCACTTAGTCCTGATGTCGCTGACGATGGGCCAGGATCTGCAGCTACTTGCCGCTGGCCTCCACGTCCTCGTCGTTCTCCTTGCGACTTTTCGCGGGCCCCTGGCCACCGGCCTTCGGGCAGCTGGGCGAGGGGCGCGGCCGCTTCGAGGCCTGACCCTGTTCGTAGTGCGTGTCCAGCATTTCCAGGAGGGTCAGCTGGCGACTGGCCCCAGGTGCTCCTCCGCCTTTGGCGTTGTTGGCTTTGGCCGGCGTTCCCAGTTCGTCGCTGGCTTTCGCCTCCAAGCTGGCGGCCATCATCATGGCATTGGCCTCCTCGTCGTCCGACAGCAGGAGGGCCACCTGATCCTGCGAGGAGTTGGAGTTGTCTTGAGACGACTGGGAAGCGAAGATGTCGGGACTTTGTTGGTTACTGCTTGCTGGGTTCCTCGGTTGGCTGCTTGCCACTGATGGAGGGGTCTTCTTCTTTTTGGTGCCCGCAGCCTGGGATCCGGAAGGTGTTGCAGTCGCTACAGCTCCCGACCCTGCAGGTGCTCCGCCAGTGGCGCCTCCGCCGGATGCTCCTCCTCCCTTTTGCAGTTCCTGCTTTATGAACTCGTAGAGCCGCACTTTGTTTGGCTTGATCTTCTTCTGGTCCCTGGCCTGGACGTAGCTCCGCAGAACACTCCACACCTGCTGGACGGTGGCGTTGGAGCTCCTGAAGAACTGCCACACCTCGTGGAAGTCATCTCTCAGCTGGCAATTGCCGAAGGTGTAGTAGGCCAGGGGCCTCCCCAGCTGGGCGCAGACCATCAGCTGGAGCACGGCCTTCAGGTAGGGGTCTCCGCCGAAGGCGCCACACCCCCAGTTGCCGGTGGCCACTCCCGGCGGCGGCGTCACCATCCAGTGCACGAATCCAATGTACGCCTTGTTCAGCTCCCGCTCCATCAAGTCCTCGCGGTACTGATGGTCCGCCTGGGCAAAGTGCAGAGCGTCAATGGCCACTATTGCCGTTTGACGGCGTCGCGAGCCATCCCTCGGCGTGGCATCCTCGTAGTTGCCCGACCAGGCGAACGTGCCAGCATAGCCCGTATAGTTGCTGTACCGTTCCGCCCCGAACATGACGAGGGCCTCGAAGGGTCGCAAGCACTCCGTGAAGAGTTTCCCCACCAGCAGCTCCGGACAAATGACGAACCGGATCTCCTCCTGGACGCAACCGTGTCCCAGCACACCTCCGCCCAGATACTTGTTGGCAAAGTCCACCTGCAGCAGGCCCACGCCTTCGTCCTCGATCGTTCCCGCGGCGTCCACGTGCAGGGGCACCATTCCCAGCGGCGCGGCACTTCTGGCTCCAGTCCACCTGGTTCTCCGGCTTGCCGCTCCGCCGCACAAATGTCACGCAGCCGGAGGGCACGTTGCTGGCATCCCTCTCCGTGGGACAGACCCTCCGGAAGTAGTGCACAATGCATTTGAGCTTCTCGAGCACCGCCGGGCCCGAGGACTGATAGAGTCTGTGGACGGTTCGAAGGTTAGAGAAGGCTCTTAGTTCTACCCCAGGATACTCACCTGTTAAAGTTAATATCCGGAAACGTGCTGTACTCCGACTTCCGTTTGAGAGTATTCCGGCGCGGAAAGGTGCAGAGGAAGGCGTTGGCCAGGAGGCAGGCGATCTGCTGCTGGCTCAACGACAACGAGGCCGTGTGATGCTGTTTGAGCAGCGGGATTGGGGCCTGAATCAGGTCCGGCAGGCGCAGAGCCAGCCGTATAATACGCGGCAACAGATCCTCGAAGAACACCCGCGTCTCGCTCTCGTCCAGCTCCTCCTCCAGCAACTGATGCAGCGCCCGGAACTCCCACTGGCCCCGGTAGGTGGTGTTGTACGACAGGATGGCTGCCTGGAGCTCCTCGCTGGTCTCAATGGGCTGGAGCAGGGCGCGTTCGATCATCTCCCAGCGGGAGTCGATGGTGGTGGTGCCGTCTTCATTCTCCAGCGGATATTTACTCTCCGGGGCGCACGGCAAGCGCACATGCTCCGAGTCCCATTTGCCAGGCGCCTTGTGCGGGCGTGGCGGCTGATCCGGCGGCTCGCGGATGGGCGTTTGGTAGAGAACTCTGTGGTGATTGCTGGGCGTCACCGGTCCCAGGTGCTCCAGCTGAAAGAGGTGCAGGCCCCGGTGTATGGCTTCTATCGGCTGTCCGCGCCACGTCTGCTCCGGTGAGCATGTGGAGCTCCTCTCCCCCTCGGACTCGGAAGGATTTTCTGATTTGCTCTCCGGCTTCTCCTCCGCTTTTCTGTTGCCGCCATCCGGTGGCTCTGACATCTTGTCCCTCCTTCTCCGACCCAACTCGCCCGGCTTGGGGGTCAGCGACGCCAAAAACCTGCAGCTGAACGCCGACGACCGGAAGAGCTCGCCGAATGTCCGCAAAATTGTGCAGCACGCGCTGGGAGTTGTTCTTGTTTTTGTATTTGTGTTTCGGCTACAACAAATTTGCAAACTGTGGCGGGCCAGTGTGACCACAGAGCAGGTGGGCGAGCGCGCTAGAGCTGACATTTGGTTATTGCCGATAGTTGCGAATATCGTGTTGCAAATATCGCGATTAAATCTATTTTGTCAAATTTTGAGAAGCTGGTGTGGAGCCAAACCCTCCACATCTAGCTCCTCATAAATATTTAATCAAAAAAAATTTCCATATCAAGAAAAAAGAAGCAACGGCTTCATGATTTTATAAAGTAGAAAAAAATTAAGATTATTAAATAAAATAATCATAAATAATTTGTCTTTAAACTTATAAGAAGCTTCTCGAAGTTCTTAATTTCACACATAGGCGTTGGCGTTTAAGCTTTTTCACGAAACGGCCAAGGGAATCTTCTCTCTCGTTGAGCTGGGAAGCAACTAATATAAAAAAATAAAAAAAATTTTAATTTTAAGCAAGGGTTTCTCAGTTTGGCTATGGAAATAATAAGTGACAAAACAGTTTATATTCACATGTTAAGAAAAAAACATTGTTTCATAATAATTAAAGCTTACCATGGTTAAAAAATCGTTATGAAAAGCCAAAGGCATTTGTTTTTATATTTTAAATTTATGACAAAAAAAAAAACTTGAAATGATGTTTAAAATTTTATTATTTAACCGCCAAAAGCTTGCACATCTCTATAGAACCTATTACCCCACAGACCTAGTGTGTACACACTGACGCCATTGCAGTATTAAAATACCGCACTGCAAAAGCGAAACTAACAACAACAAATCGAAAATAAGAACAACAAATGCCACACGTCTGGTCAACAATTTAAACATTTTTTTTCGTGTGAGAATAAATTGAAGCAACGAGAATAATATCAGTTACTTATCCCACCTGGAAAACCAAAAGAAACACCACAAACGGACAAACAAACCCGAGAATAGAGCTTTAAAGCGGCGTATGTGCAGTTGTTTACAAATAAATTTCATGAAGTGTCGATTTAATCACCAAGCCAAATAGAAAGGTAAGAATAGTTAATACCAGGTACTACACATACATACATATTTAATTTTTAGTTCTAAGCCTGCCACATATTTAAGTCTTTTCTTAGTTGACGTCAGTGGCATGAAATCGCGGCTTATTTGTATTTACTAGCCCTGTTGCTCTCTCGCTTGCTCGCACGCCGTCTGCGCACTTGCGTTCTCCTTCTGGCGCACAATTCGAGCTTGAGCGACGTGTAAAAAGCAAAGAAGAAGAAAAGCCGCCGCATATACACGTGCAAAATTCTGCGAGAGAGGAGAGAGCGAACGGGAGAAGGAGCGAGAAAGGCATAGTGCAGAAGAGAGCGGGCTTTGTTTGTTTTGAAAGCGCCAAAAAAAAAAAAAAAGAAGCAAAGAAAAAAAATTAATCCGAATCCAAATGCAAAGATATTCGCCAGCCAGCTAAAACAAAAATAAATATAATTTATTGAACGTACTTTCCTAAAGTTCAACACACCTTTATCTCTTTGCAAATTTTTGTCTAATCGCGCTCTTTCTCCTTCCCCCCCTTCCCCTCCCCCCCAAGCTACATTACTTTCGTTCGCTCCCTCTCTGTCTGTGGCTCTTTCGTTTGTTGTCCCTTTTGCTCCTTTTTGCGGAGGCGTAAACAAATGAAAGCATCAAAAAGGGGAGCAGAAAACGCGAGCAGACGGTAAATAGAAACAAAAGAATTATCAGTCACTAGAATTCTAACAAAAAAAAAAATTATTTAACTACAAGCACGAGAACTCTCTCAACCTTTTTCGCAGTGTGTGCGTGATTTTTTTTCGATTGTGTTTAGCCTTCAAATTTGCTTGGGTTTCGCCTTGACCATAACCTAGAAATACTCGCAGCACTCGAAAAAATACAGGTCAACTTCTGTAAGGAGGACTCTAATGTTAGAAAAATAAAAAATTGTTTTTAATAGATTTTATTAGATAAAAAAAATTAATAAAATAATTTTAATTTGTTTTTTATGAAATTTAAATATAAGTATTTTTTTTAAACTTTTAGGGGTCCCACTGTACTCTCTCTCCATCTCTTTTCTAATTTGCGTCAGCTGCAGGCAGGTAAAAAGAGCGAAAGAGACAGCCTCGCCTAGAGGGGGAGTGGGGGTGGCGAGCCAAGAAAAGAAAATAACAAAGCAACAACAAAAATGCATAGAACAGCAAAATAATCGCATAGAAAGCGGACGGGACGGTAGAAAAACGCCCAAAAATGCGAAATGTTAGTAAACTTTTTCAAGGTCACTTCAAAAGCATGAACTAATACTAATAACACTAATACCAACCCAGCGCCTGCAAGAAGCAGAGGAATTAGAAGAAGCGACGTAGCTGCAGTCTCGTTTTATTTTTTTTTTTTTGATTCTTTGAATCAATTTTTAGAAATTTGCGAGAAAATGAAATGGAAAATGAAACAAACATTGAAAATTGTTTGAATATTATTATTTAACTACAATGGTTACTCACTAAGTGATAAAATAATGAAATAGAATTAATAATTATTATTTTTAGTATTATTTTATATTTTTTTTAGAACTAAGATGTGAAAATTATTTCTAAAAATGTATATTTTTTAATTAAATGTAATATTTACTTTTTACATTTAAGTAATTAAAATAAAAAATTATTTTTAATGCATTGTTATACTTATTCCTTCTCTATGAGTGCCCACTGTGCTATGTTTTTACTTTTGCAAACAAAAAAAGAGTGAGAGAGAGATGGAGAAAGGAATGGAGAGTGTCGGGAACATCATGTGATCTCCAATTGTTTGAAATGTTTGGGGTTAAACGCTAAAGTAATATCTATAAAAAACATCTAGATAATTTTTTGCACTATTTTTTCTTTGCTTTTTCTTTTCGTGTGTTTGCAATCACACACAAAGAAAAAGGGAAATTATTTTTTTCTATTAATTTTATAGGAAATTTATTAAAATACTAAATAAAAATATTAAATAAATTATTTAAAATTGTATTACTTAACAAATAAATACATCGCCTATTTCGTTTTGAACTTTTTCTTTGAAAAATACATCACGTATACGTAATATTGCATTTAAAGACATGCAGCCAGACAGAGAGGCAGCTATGTAGATAAATAGAAAGGGACAGCAGGCACACGTGTTGCTAGGGAGGGTCGCTAAACTCTACCACCCACCACCCCTCGTCCAACCCCTTCCGCCCGTGGTCACCTTGCCTATTCTCGCCCCCCCGCCCCTTTCCTGCCAAAAAAAAATCGCAATTTCGCAAACAAAACAAAATGCACACACACTTAAGCAAAGCAGAACGAAAAAAAAAAAAAACACAAAACGAGCGAAAAAAATATTTCGCATGCGCGCATGACCTTGAAAATTCCTATAAGAAGCAAGCATCGACGCCGGCAGAGACGGCGACGTCGACGTTGGCTTCTACGGCGGCAACGACTGCGCGACTGCAATGCGAAATACAAAAAAAAAAGGAAAAGAAAATGGAATAAATGAAAAATAAAAATAAAAATCTCAGAAAAAAATTATAATAAATTTTAATTATTATTTATTTAACAATAATTTTATTGAAAAAGGTTAGATTTTTTTTTAAGTTAATTTTTTTTTAATTATAATTCTTGGCCAAAAAAGAAAATGATTTTCTTTGAAGTGTGAAAGGGTCAGAACTATGTTACCTGTCAGCACTCATAAATTCATGCATTTACCGTTAGTGGCAAATGCAAAATGGCCACAGCGGCCAAAATTTTTTTGTTTTTCTTTTAATTTGTTTTTGTTTTTTGTTTTCGGCAATGTTTACGCCCCCATTAAAGAAAAAAAAAATATATAAAAAAAAAATGGAAAAAAGAGAAATCGTTTTTCGCATTTTGCACGTTTTTAAAATGAAAACGAAACAACAAAGAAATCAAAAAATAAATCAATGCACAGGAAATAAATTATAATAATTTATAAAAATAATTATTAAAAAATTAAATAATTTAAAAGGGGTTTTCAAAGTAAATTTTTTTATTTATTTCCCATTTTTTGTTAAAAAAAAAGGGGGGGCTTCTTAAAATACTTTACTGTGTAGTTATTTTTATAAATTTAATAAATAAACAATGTCTAGTGGTGCTTAAAAATAAAAGCAACAAGGGTGATGGCCAGTCGGAAAGGCCTTAACCCCAATAAATTTTTGTGAAAACAATTAAAAACCAAAAACCAAAAAATAAAACCCGAATTACCCGCAAAATAGAGAGCTCGTAAGACACATGATGTGGGTGGAGAAAGTGGCAGACAATAAAAGACACAATACTAAGTAATAATTATATAA
Organism: Drosophila monieri; assembly: GCA_035047585.1. Lineage (NCBI taxonomy): Eukaryota > Metazoa > Arthropoda > Insecta > Diptera > Drosophilidae > Drosophila > Drosophila monieri. The sequence goes on along the minus strand of JAWNPJ010000061.1, from coordinate 1,434,916 downwards.
CAATAAAATAATAAAAGAACTAAAAAACCTTGATACCTCGATACACCAACAAAAAACCTGTATTTTTGGCCAAACAATTGCAATTATTTTCACATTAAAAAGCCAACTTGTCTGTTGCAAAAATTAATTCGTTTTTAATTCGTTCGACTCTGCTCTATTTTTTTTTTATTATTTATTTTTCTACATAAAGGCACATATACATACATACATATATTTATATATATTCGACTCTATATCTTCATGGCGACTCGAAATTTTGGAGCACACCTTCCCATGTTTGCCTTTGTTCCATTTTTTCTATATTTTTGTTTCCCAGGAAGTAGATAATAATTTTTTTTGTGGACTTGATAAATGTTTAAAAATAAATTTATTTCTTTTTCATGTTTTTTTTCTAGGGGTTATATTTTAAAATAGTTTAAAATATTATTTTAATCTCTTAAAGGTCTTTTTATAATTCTTAAAATTAATTTCTTAAATCCTTAAAAAAATATGATTAATAGTAAAATATTTAGTTACTTTCACATTATTTTAAAACAAAAATTATAAAGTGTTTTTTATGATTTTGAAACCAATTTGTAGCAAATTTTCATAATTTGCTTACTCCTTCGAGTACTCTTAAAGTAAAAATTTTATGTTAATTCATTTTCCAGTCTAATTTAAATTTAAAAAACAAAATTTATCTAAATCTGACGATTTTTAGAGAAGTTATAGACTTTTTTTTCTGCTTCCCTTGACGAACATATTTCAGTGGCTTTGGTCTCAGGCACCTAAAAGTAGGCAACAATATTAGGTTTCATAAGAGTTCTGGGTATCATATAGTCTTCTTCAGTTCTTAGGGTTGAAAAATGAAAAATTATATGGTTAATATATTTCTTTAAGCTTTTCTTTAATTATAAGAAAACTTCATATAAGAAAACTTAAAAACAATAATTTCAAAACATTAAAAAGAAAAATAATAATAATAAAAAATGGGTTTATAAAATTACTCAACTTTAAATCAAAAATATATAGATATATATGTATATATATTTTAATATTTTTGTGGATTTGTCTTGAATTTAAAATTAAGAAATTTCGAAAACAATTTTTTTTGAATATGTACAGTGGGTCGCAGCTTATTTCGTGCAGGCGAATAAAAAAATGTTCAAGTCGTTATTACCGCTAAACTTATAAAAAATTCAAAAATTTATATGGGACTTTCCAGAAAATAGTCAACCAGGGATGGAAAAAAGAATGTGGAATATCATCGAATTTTTTTGAGTATTCTTGTTAAGGAATGTTTGAAACTTCCATAATACAATAGATTCAAAGTATATACCAGTTTTTTATGTTGAAAATATTGGCCTGTGTAATTTTAAAATTGAAAAAAATACTTTTTAGTTACTTTTATCCCATTTAAAGGCCGTCTTCCAGTCTTTATATAAAATCTCTTTAAAGGGTGTCTAATAAGAGAAGAAAAATGAAAAAACTAAAAAAAAGATAATTGAAAAATAAGTTAGTGGATTAGTGTTGAAAATAAAAAAATTAAAATAAATAATAAAATATGTAGTTCCAATTGAAAATGATTCTAGAATCTAGATATTGGAAACGGCATCATTTTATTGACATGAGAGGTGACATTCGAGGTTTTTCCTTCAAATTACGGGTCACATTTCATAGTTTTTCGCAATTTTCATGCTGAAGCCAGACAAGACTTCTATTTTTTTTGTGCCGATCGTCAAACTTTTAATTTTAAATATAAATACTTTTAGTTAAATGTAATGAAAAGTTTTAGAAAATATTATTTTTTGTCATATTCTTTTTTTCTGTCCACCTTCAGCCTTAAGTACCCTTCGCAACCCTGGAAATGCCTCCTTAAAAAAGTCCCTTAAATATTGACTTTACTTTTTAAATCTAAAAATTATGCATTAATTTGCTTGACTTTTCTTGGCATTTTTTTTTCTTTCAATTTTCCTGTTAAATTTCATCATTTTTCGTCTTTTTGTAACCTTATTCTGTTGACGTCACTCGGGACAACGGTAAGGGAATTACAGAGTATTATGTTTTTCCAAGGGGGAAAGAGAGAGAGAGAGAGAGAGAGAGGGGTGGCATGGGTGGTATTACTCACTTGGAACACTCACAGACTAAACGGCACTTGTTGTTCGCTTCCCTTCAAAGAAAGGGGGGTTGTGGTGATGGTTTTTTTTTTTCATTTTTTTTTCATTTTTTAGTTGGGGAAACTAACTAACCGCTCCCCCCACCCACAACTCTGCCTGCCTGCCTGCCCCCCTTTTTGGGTTGACTAACGCAGCACAGAAGTAAGCCAAAGCGAACGGCTGATAAGCGAAGTGAGTAATAATCCCACAATCTAAGTGACGAAGTGCAGGGTGGCGGCTAAAAAAGCGGGTACACTGAGAAAAATGTTGTCAAAGGCCAGTAATTGCTTTACTCTTTATAAAAAAATTAAGGGGCGCTGCTGTTTATTGTACGGCTAATGCTGGCACTTTCTTAAAAGAATATAAAAAGATATAATATAAAAATATAATAATTATTTAAGGATTAAATGAATATAAAAATGATTTTGTAAAATTTGCAATATTTTAATTTTAAATAAAATAAAGAAAACATGCAAGAAATGTATTATAATAATAAAATAATAATAAAATGAAAAAATAATAATAAAATATAGTATTTAAAAACCTATTTAAAAAAACTTAACTGAGTCAGAAGCTGCCTAACATTGTACGGCTCTGGAAACTTTAAAAGCTTTAAGAAAAGTAAGAAAAGTAGTAAAAAGTAAAAAAAAAGAAAACAATTAAATTAAAAGAAATATAAAATAAAACTAATTAAATTAATTAATTTTTTTTTAAGATTAAGGTCAGCTTAAAATTATCATTTTAGTAGTTAATATTAGTAGTAATATTAAATATTAACAAATTTAAGCTTATTTTTTATAGAGAAAAATTAAATAAAATATTCCTTAAACAGTAAAAACTGTTTTTAAATTATTAAATTTATTTATGGTGCTCTCTGCCATTAAAAATAAATAAAATAATGTTTAAAATAAAGATGAAAAATAAATCATTTATTACCTAATAATAAATTATTAATATAATAAAAATTACTAATATTAATAAAAATTACTAATATAATAAAAGCTAACAATAATCATAAAAAATGTACTCCTATTTATTTATTAAAACTTGAATTAGTTTAAAAAATGAACTGCTACAAGTTTTAACTCGAAAGCCGCTGCCGAGCAATGTACGGCAATGGAAACCAGAGATTCCTGTCGTGATAAGGTACTTGGTGTTTTAAAATACAAAACTAGTTAAATTTTTTTTTGTATGTACCGATCTTGGGGTGTATAGAGAATAGAATCGTCGCCCCCTGAATCCATCGCCCCCTCCCCCTTCCCCCGCCACTGACAAGTGCAACTGTAATTGAAACCGGGCTCATCTAAAGGTCAGCCAATGACTTTGACGAGGAAATCGAGTGCAGTGGAAAAAGAGAAGAGAAACCCTAAGGTTATCACTTAAGTAGAGGTTTTCAATTAATTAATTTTCAGGTTGACAAAGCGAAATATTTTAGAAAATAATTTACAATCTTTTTTTTAATAAAAATAATTGAGAAATATTATTTAAAAAAATATTATTTCTTAAGGTGACAACCCTAATTTGAAAATGTCTAAAAAACCTGCCATAAAATATTGAAATTGTTTTTCAAAATCTTTTTCGAAATCTTCAAAGCCAAGAAAGATCTTTGAAAATTCGCAGACTTGTTTTTAAAATTAATCACCAAGCCAATGGCAAAAAATAGAAAATTGCCGAATATTATGAACAATTATTTTTGTCGCATTTTCAATGTCAACGTTTTCATAAATTTTCGGTGATTTTTGTCATCTCTTTTGTTGCGTTTTCTGCCTCAAATTTAAGGCCTTTGCTGTTTTTGTGGACAAGTATTTTTTTTTTTAACTTGTAAAATATTACTTGTTATTGTTTTGATTATTTTTTTTCGTGTGATTGGTTTTATGATTTTCATGACTTGTGGATATGTTGGTTGGAAAATACATTTATTTTTTTTTTCGAAATTTATTATACAATTATATTCATTTACTTTACGTATTGCTGCTTTTTTATTATTATCATCCATTGTTCGGTCGCCAGATGAGGGAGAGAGAGGCAGCGCGTTTTCGCCGATTCGCTTATTCATTTCCCACATTGCACATGGCCTGAGGTTGTGTGTGTGCGTGTGTATCTGACATCAGCGATAACAATAACAATAACAAAGCAACGTGCGCCCGTAAAGCGAAAAACAAAATGAAAAGAAGCGAGAGGCGAAAGAGAAACGGAACAACAACAAAAGCCTAACCAGTAAACACGTCAGCCAAGTCATTGAACATACAAAAAAAAAAAAAAAAAAAACACCACACACACAAACACAAAAACAAAGTAAGTTAACTTGAAGAGCAGAGAGCGAGAGAGAGAGAAAGAAAACCGGCTGGTAGTTTTCCAAGTGTAAAGTAAAAACAATTACCAAAATACGGGTGAAGAGAGAGACGGAGAATTGGGAGAGAGAGAGTCGTTTGCGTGGCAGCTTTTTGGCAAAAAAGCAAACAAAGTCATTCTGACACGTGAGCTTACCAAAGAGAGCGCAGCTAAGAGAGGGCGGCGAAAGAAGAGAGTCAGCAAACAAGTTGCTTGGACTAGACGTATGAGAAGCAACAGAATAGGACAAAACAGTAAAATATTTAAAACCTTTATTAATTTAAAAAATTAAATACTAATGTTAAGATGTTAAATGTGTAGATAGTAAAAACTAAAAACAGACGGTTGTTTTAAAGAAAAACAAAACAAAAGCTTAAGAAATCCATTAAAAAGAGTCTTGCAATTCAAGAGAGATCTGGTAATTAAGAGAGTGAGAGAGAGTAATATCTGCACTTTGCATTTGCAATGACAACACCCCAAAATGCACACACACGCATGCCAAAGCAAACAGAAGTGCGCGCTCTCCTGTTTTTGTTTTTGTGTCGCGTGATTTGAAGCAAAGCCAAAATAGCGGTAAAGAGAACGCATTCGTTCTGCCTCCCCATTCTCCCTCTCTCTCTCTCTCTGGCACTGTGTTTTGCCATAGGCACTTGCGCCATCTCTTTCGCACTTGCCAATAAGTGCTGCTTATTATTGTAGGTCATAAATGCATGCACATGACTGCACTCGCAGAGAAAGATAGAGACTGAGGGAGCGATGATGGGAGAGGGAGCGAGAGGTTGGGCAGGGGGCGGCATAAGAGAGAGGCTGCATGTGTGTGTTGGGTGTGTTGGTGTTGGGGCGACGTGTACAATTTGGATGCGCTACTTTGCTATTTTCAAACTCTGGAAACCCAAAAAGTGGAATCACAAATTCCAAAAGTAGAATTTTCTTTTAGTTTTTAATTAAAGAAGTCAAGTCTACTAAAAAAAAATTATTATATATTAAAAGTTATTTTATTTATTCATATTTTTTTTCCAGTTTTTTCCAAGTTTTCTCGAAAATGCAAGAGCGAGGGAGAAAGGCTAAGAACACTATGCAGAGATGCAGAGAGAAATTTTTTTTTTTTTTTATTTTGTTGGAAAATTAATGTTTTATGACTTTTTGAAATTTTTGTGGCCAACCCATGTATTTCATGGTTGTTTTCCTTTATTTTATAAATTCTCTCTGCATTAAGTAATAATCATTTTCGAAATGCAATGTAAGAACCCAAAAATAGAAGAAACCAGCTTGGAAATGAATAAAGTTGCTGGGGTGTCAACGTGACGTATGCGCAATGTGCAGCGATGAGAAAGAGAGAGCGGGAGAGCTAGAAAAAAAGAGGGTATAAAAACATCAAGGGGGACAGTGAGAGAGAGGGAGAGGGAGATAAAAGGGAAGAATTGCATAGAGCGAAAGAGACCGTAACTGCAGTTTGTTGTTATCGTTGTTGGTGTTTTTTTTTCTTCTTCTTTGCTGTCTGTCTCAGTTAATTAATTTTTATTTTCCGCCTGATCATTGCCAATGTCTGTTTTATCTCCCCATCTCCTTTTCTCCCCGTTTACCGTTTTATATCTATACATTTTTCAGACTTTTTATCGTTATTGAAAATATATTTTTTATCGATAAATAAAAAATAAGGTGTGTTTTCAAAATGAAAACAATAATATTTCTTTGTTTTATTTGGTTTTTTCGCATTTCCTTCATTTCCTTTCCTTCCTTCACATATGACAGCGTGAGCTCTAAGATCATGCTGTGCAAAGATCATGTTCCAACTTGTCCTCTAACTTCGTGATTAATCGGCCGGTGACGAAAGATGCAGATTTTGAGACGAGTCGAGGATTTTTGGCGATAAAATCCCTGTTTCTCGGGTTCGAGCGCCTAAAGACGAAGACTTTTAAAAGTTTTTCATGAATGGCCTTGATATTTCCCCGATTTTCATTCATTTTCATTCATTGAAAGTGAAATAAAGTGAAAAAATTGAAAAAAATAACTTTGTTTGGTTAAATTTTGGTTAAAATTTAGGAAAAAAATACCCAATTTTGTGCTTCAAAAAATTTTAATTAAAAATAAATACTTAAAAATAAAATTATTGAAGTTTCTTTTAAAGTTTTAAGATGTACAAAATCCCCAATACCCAATTTTGTCCAAAAAAAAAAAAAAAAATCGAACCGCTCACCAAAATTGTTAACAAAGAACTTCCTGCCGTCAGAATGGCTGATAAGCCAAGAGCGGGAATCCTCTCTAAACTGCAGCGAGTGCACTTTGCAAGGAAATTGATAAGAAAACTGGCAACAGACAAGAAAATAATTGAGGTAGCCCATACATTTCCATTTCCCCCAGACAGCGGACCACAAATTTTGATAATGGTCCCTGGAAGGCAATGCTGATAGTGGGAGGAAGTTTCTGGAACAAAATGATGTGGGTGGATGATGAGGTGGGGGTGGAAAATGGATTACGATTATCTCTAAATATTCACTATATGCAAGTGAATAAACACAATTATATTCTGAATAGATGCTGAAGGTCGTCTTATCAATCAAGGCTGTTTTTTTTTTGTAAAAAAAAGGGAAATTTGTACTTAAAGTACAGATAGGACTTTTAATGGAGTTTAAAACAATGATTGTTTATTAACTTATATTTTATAACATTTTGTTAAATAGGTTTTTTTTTAGGTTTTTTCCATTCCCAAATATCTCGAAACTTTTCATTTTTATGAATTCTCCGAAAGTCTTCTATTTTTTATTTTGGAAATAAAATTAATAAATAAAACTTCAAAAATCCTCTTGAATTTCTAGACTTTTTAAGGGTAATTTTTTAATCTTGAATTTTTGTCTTTTAAGGGGGTATTCTGGTCTAGAATTTGGAATTTCTAGACCAGAATACCCCCTTAAATCATATATTCCCTCAAAATAATACTCTTTTTTATAGATTTTATTTTCTTTTCTTAAAATTCAAACTTTTAAATAGTTTTCAATACTCAAATAAAGATAAAATTAAATTTTTCTAGTCCTAATTTTTTTTTTTTTTTTTTTAAATATATCTCGGAGGAAATGTTTTTAAAAGCAAATCTTTAAATTGGAGTCATGGTTCTCTCCAAAATAGTAATTCCCTTTGTCAGGAAAATGAACTCGGGAAGTGGCAAACTGGTTGAACGTGCCGAATTCCAATTAGTTGCGCACTTGAGGGGCTCCCGGACAGTCCTTATCCAGCCCAGCCCAGCCCCCCGTGCCAGCCACGCCTCTCCCCTTTGAAAACTCTGGCCCAAAGACAAACCGAAAAGCCTGAAAGCCAAGTTTACTGTAAAGTTTCTTTTATTTTTTACTTGCCTTACTTTGGCTTTTGGCTTACTTGTTTTTATACCCTGTAATGGTGACTTAGAAAAGGGTATGACTATTTTTGAGGTTATAGATATTTTTTTATAGACTTTATTTAGACCGAAAAAGGATTTTTTTTAGTAAAGAAAAATAAAATTATGTAATTTAAAATATAAATTGTATAAATTTTATTAAAAAATGGTTTATTCTCAAAAAGTGTGACCAGTTTTCATTAGGCCTACAAATCGAATCAAAACTCGTTTTTTTTAAAATATTTTTATGCAAGATCAATCAATTTTTATACAGAAACTAACAACTTGTATTTATTTTTAAGAAAAAGTGTGACCAAGTACTCATTTGATTCAATAAACAAACTAAAAAACAGGCAAAAAAGTATTGAATGAAAAATCTATTAAATTTGTTTCTTATTTTATTTTATAAATAAACATATTTTTTAATAGAAATATTAAGCAAGTCTCATCATAGAGATTGATTTTCATTTAAAAAAAGTGTTACCAAGCGTCTTTAATAAATAAATAAATCAAGAACACCTGTTTGAAGAGCCGTTATAAATTATAGGGCAATATCCAACCCATATTTCGCTTTTCCATTTCCATTCAGTGGCAGCTTATTTTTTACTTTTTATTCTCGGTATTAATTTTTTCCTATTGACCCTGGAGCTATGCAAAGTAATGCAAAAAAAAAAAAAAAAGGGGGAAAAACATGTACATTTTCTTAATGGTTGTCGCCTTTGCTTCTTCTTCCTTAATCCCCGCGCCCCGCCCTTTTCGCCCCCTTCTGCACTTGAGCCGTCTTATCAGAAAAGCATAAAAAACAAAAGCAACAGCATCATCACATGCACATTTGCTGATTATGCTTCCGTCTATAAAATATACAAAATAAATCACAAAAAAAAAAAAAAAAACTGAATGTAAAATCAGGAAAAGGCAAAAACATGATGGAGACACAGTGGAGAGGAGGGAGCGAAAATACGCCCTCATTCAGCTGTCTCCTCTCTGGGCTTCTCCTTCTTCTTACCTTTATCTCCCTTTCTTGATATATTTTTTGCCTTCGTTTTGTTGTTTTTGTTGTTGGGACTGATAAGTGTTTGCATTTTTTTTCTTCTTTGCTCCTTGTCTTGTTTTATTTTGTTTTGCTTTGGCTGTCTGTGTGCTTGATTCTTGCATTCGTGTGGGTGCATATCAGCTGAAGGCCCGAACCGAACCCATAATGCAGTGGATTGAAAACTGGAACGTAACGCTGACTGGATAGATACCGTTTGTTTTCCTCAAGATACTTTCGGAAGTTGGAACACGAAAGAGAAAAAAGATACATTTTTAGATGTCTATATTATTGAGATATAAAATATTGATTTTAAATATTTGTTATATAAAATATATCGATATATATCGATAACTTTAATCGATAACTGTAAAATTAAAATAAGTTCAGTTTATTGTACTTTTTTTTATAGTTTTCATATATTTAGATATATTTTAAACAAATTAGATACAAATTTTTATTAATTTAATAATTGTAATAAATGAATTTTAAGCATAATTTAAAACTTAATTATTTTAGCACTAAATATTATTGATAATAATTTGTTTATATTTTTTTATTATTTACAGAAAAACATCGAAAGTTTCATGAAATTGTTTCGATATTCAACCATTTTTGATCAATAAACATATTTTTATCGATTTTTATATCGATATTTTTATAGATTTTTATATCGATATTTTTATAGATTTTTATATCGATATTTTTATCGATTTGTATATCAATATATTTGATCGATTTTTATATCGATATTTTTATCGATTTTAAAAGCAATTCAAATATTTTCTTCTTTAAATTTATTTCCTAAATAATGCTTATTTTTTATATCATTATCGAGAGTGATTTTAAGGACAACACTGCGTATAAGTGATATGTAAAAAATGTCCCAAAAATTCGATCTTCGAGGATATTGGTGACTTTCAAGTCACTTTTTTTTTAAGGATTTGGAAAGTAATAATAATTAAATAGGTAAAGTGAGTAAACAAAGTAACTGAATGCCCTTAAACACCTTCCCAACTTCAAAGTTCAACCTTAAATTCCAGTTGGATGTCCGAGAAATTCAATGGAAATGCTATCGCGCTTTATGGCTTTATAGTGAATGGACTTTTGAATTACTCTGTCCTATCATGTACCTAATAGAATGAAGAAGAGCCAAGGCAGCGCTTCGAAAGTGAAAAGTTCAAACAGCACAGAGTGCAACCCCCTTTCCTTCCACACTTCCCCACTGTTGTCGTCGTTCCTGCTTCAGAATTCTGCCACTTTGGAAATTTGTTTGCTGCTAATTAGAGTGCTGCACTCTGATTATACCAACACACACTCACACACGCTCTGCTATGTGAGCAGAAAAAAAAAACAGAAGAAAAAATGAAGAAACTTTGTTCCATAGTCGAAGCTTATCTGCCCTTTTTGTTGTGATTTTATGGTTGCCATAAAAAATTATTAACTTGAAGTGATGGCAATATACAAATATGCATTTTTTAGACTAAAAGAAGTGGAAAGAAAAGCTTCTTCAACTAACGGACAGGCGGACAGACGGACAGTGAGCGGACAAATATATCTTGGAGTCTTAAATTATTTGGCTTTTGATGAGTTTTTGGTATTTATGAGGAATTGGAACATGGAAATAGGTACTTTTTAGGGTTAATAAAATGTAAGGAGCCATTTCTCACCCAACCAAGTGTCAAATTAGCGGACAGACGGACAATTTAGCGGACAGACGGACATTTTAACGGACATCTAAGCCACAAAAGGGTTGGTAATGATTTTTTATTAAACTTTACATAGAAATATGACAGTTTTTGTATAAAATGATATTAAAAGATGTGTTAGTTATAGCCTTTTTGTTGCCTATCTTAACGGACAGACGGACAATTTAACGGACAGACGGACAATTAGGCCACAAAAATGTTGTTAATAATTTTTTTAGTAAACTTTACATAGAAATATGACAGTTTTTGTATAAAATGATATTAAAAGATGTGTTATAGCCTTTTTGTTAACTATCTTAACGGACAGACGGACAAACGTATAGTTCTCCCTTGAATGCTTTGATATTTTAAATTTTATTGACAATTTATTGTCCAAGTCGTACAACCTTTGTCGAGAGTATTATAAAAAACCAACAATACCAGGTTGATATAGAAAATAAAAAAAAAAGAAAACGGAAGAAGGCAACAAAATGTTTGCACATGTCACGTAAAAGGGGAAAACAGGACTCAGCCAAGAAAAGGGTTAAGTCAGGGGAAGAAATGGGAAATAATGATGTTTTAGGTTTTTATATATCCAATTCAACCTATTAGCTGTCTATATAGAAGGATTATAGTAGCATTATGGGCCCAGTCGACTAACCAAAAAGTGGGTGCTGCACTTTACAGTCGAACGCTTTCGTCATTACATGGCTGGAGCGAAAAAGGGGGAGCTCCCTTCCAGAGTCTTCTGCTATATTGTTTGTGCAAACACTCAGCTTGATTGATTTATGCAAACTACGAGAAAAACAGCAACATCAGCAACATCAGGGGGAAAAAAACGCTTCACTTGCAGGAAAAAGCTGGAAAACCCACAGTAAGGAAGGCCTGAACATTTTCCTTTATTTTTGTGCAGCGACATTTTAATTAAGTTACACCTCCTCTGGAGTGGCTGCTGTTTTTTGCATCCCTCCTGCCAGGCTTCCTTGGAGCTACGCCAGGGCTTCTGTGTAAGAGGAGATCGATAAATGGTTATCGAGAAGCATCTAATTTCCATTGATGGCGGAATTTTGTAATAACATCATTGAATTTCTTTGGAATTTGCTTGGAAATGACTTCCCATGAGTATCTCAACATGAGAATTGATAAATAAATATTGCAATCTCGTATTGTATTTATTTTCAAAGAGCCAGACATGTTTATGGTGTCATTGGGTGCTTTGTCAGGACTTTTAAGGCTTATGTTACTCTACTTGATCATTTTTTTGTCAAATTATCAACAAATTTTAGTCGAAACCATCGAAAAGTATCGAAATGGTATCAAATTAGTTCAAACTATCAAACTTACTGCTACTAATTATCAAACTTATTCTACTTGATCATCTATTTTTTTTGTTTCTGCTCATAATACTTTTTTTTTATATTTTCCTTCAAATTATCAACAAATTTTAATCGAAATCATCGAAAAGTCATCGAAAAATCATCGAAAAGTATCGAAATGGTATCAAATTAATTCAAATTATCAAACTTACTTTTCTAAATAAACAAATTATGTAATTATGATATTTCTTTATTAATATTAATATCATTAATACTTTTTTTCTACTTTTCTTCAAATTATCAACAAATTTTAGTCGAAAAGTCATCGAAAAATCATCGAAAAGTATCGAAATGGTATCAAATTAGTTCAAACTATCAAACTTACTTCTACTAATTATCAAACTTATTCTACTTGATCATTTTTTTGTCAAATTATCAACAAATTGTAGTCGAAACCATCGAAAAATCATCGAAAAGTATAGAAATGGTATCAAACTAATTCAAATTATCAATCTTACTCTATCAAACTTACTACTACTAATTATCAAACTTAATAAATCTTTAAAGTTAAATCTAATAAAATAAATCTAATAAAATATATAGATATATCGATTTATAAATCTAATAAAACTATATTAAATCTATTTTTTTTGTCTCTGCTCCTTAATTTTTTTTTTTATATTTTCCTTCAAATTATCAACAAATTTTAATCGAAATCATCGAAAAATCATCGCAAATTATCGAAAGGATATCAAATTAATTCAAATTATCAAACTAACTATTCTAAACATGCAAATTATATAAATCTTGTATTTTTTATAACTTATTTAAAGCCAATTGAAAGGAAATATCAAAGAATCCCAATTATTATTGCATATTTTAATATATCGATTTATTTTTATCGGTTTGGAGAACATGATCTAAAAGTACATAACATTTACTAAAAATATTTAAGATAATGTCATCTAATATCTATTAGATAATCGCTAATATTTAATATTCTAATTTGAAATTTGAATTGAATTTAATCGAAAAAAAATCATGTTTACAATTTTATTCATTTGTGGCTGAAGACTTATCGGGAGTGGAACAATCTTTGAGCAACTTGCTTATCATCTTTTGTTTGTTTCTGTTGCACGTTTTTGTGGGACATCTGATATCGCACTCCGTCGACAATTATCGCAAATTCTCGCAGAGATATCTGATATCTGAATTAAATTGAAATTATCGCAACTTGTCGAATCTTGCAGATGCGAAATAATTACATCAGGCATGTGACACTCGGATTGTTACGTCGTCCTCCGCCCCACCGTCCTCCGCCTGCGTTTTCCACTCCGATTACCTCTCTGTTTTCCACCTCTCCATCGCCCACTCGCCCATCTCCCTCTTCTATTTGTTTGTCGGTGCGTTTGCAGCGCGTGCTGATTGCATTCATGTCAACGTTCGTTTTCAATGTTAAAGTCTGGCTCAAAGGGAGAGGGGGGGCTGGGGGTGGTGCTGGAAAATATGGCGAAAAAAAACGGTGCAACGGTGGGGCAGGCAGAAGATGGGGGGTGGATGTGCCAACAGAATGCTAAAAACAAAACGAAAATTATGCATGAAAAGTGGCATACTAGTTTTTCCATTCATTTATTCTCGCTTTTTCTCTTCTTCTCCTTCTCTCTGTCGCTCTCCATATCTGCTCTCGTTCGGTCTCTCTCTCTCATTTGCAACAAACATGCCCAAGCACACTGCACTACACACACACACACACACACAGCCAACCTGATTGCATTCGGCGCTTGTGTGTGTAAGTGGGAATTGCTGCAAATATGCCTAGAACAGTGGGCCAGAATGGTTAAATTAAAAAAAAATAAAAATATTTAATTTTTTTGTTTTTGAATTTGTTTTATTGACAGGTAATTCTTTACTTCCCTTTATCTCTTTATTCTCTTTTTTTTTCTTAAAAAACTAGTAATTAGTAAAAAACGAATTTAAAACCTAAAATTTAGTAGTTATAACCAAAATACAAACTTTATAAATTAAATGAAATATGTATAACTTTTACGCATTTACTCGACAGTATCGTATGTAGCTTTTTACCGATAGCGATATTTAAATGCCAAATTCTTATACAATTTTTTAAATAGATCACAAACCAGCCATATAATGCAACTAAAAACTCTATGTTTTCGCTAAAATTAAAGATTCAATTATATTTTTGACATTACTTTTTTAACAAACTTTTTCAATAAAAACATCTATTGAAAAGCTTGGAAATGCGTTGATATCTTAAAGAATTTTTATACAATTTTTCACTATATTTTAATAATGAAGGTAGATTATTAGTTACATACATATAAGTTATAATTATTATAAAAAAAAAAATAAACAGTTTAACGAAGAAAAAAAAGAATGAAAAATGAGCACAATCTTTCTTTAAACCTTTTTTTTAAAGACAAAATTAAATTCATAGATACAAATACATTGTATAGATTTTAGACTACTAAAAAATTGATTTAATTTAATTTAAATTTATTTTATTAATGTCAGTAGATTATTAGTTACAAGCATATAAGTTATAATAATTATTTTAAAAAATAAACAGTTTAACAAAGAAAAAGAGGGAATGAAAAATAAGCACAATCTTTCAGTAAACTTTAATTTTTTAAAGACAAAATGTAATTCAAAGAAACAAATAGCTTTAAGTCTACTAAAAAATTGATTAAATTTATTATGAAATATATTTTTCAATGAAGATTTTTCTATACAGTTGGTATATATTTTTTGTTCGCACTTAAGCCCACTGTTCGATAGAGCCACAGACACGAACATTGATGATGGGCAAGCCCATACAATCAGAATCATAGCCGCGAGAGTCAGAGTCAGGGCTTAGTTTGGTGGCTTGACAATCAGTCATTCAGTCAGTCAGTTAGTCAGACATTCAGTCAGTCGCTCCGTCAATCAAGGGGCTATATATAGTCTACCTATACATACTTATGTATAAATGCAGTTGCACACAACGAGCAACCGAGACGGCGAATAAGTTGACCTGTCAAGTTCATGCGATACTCATTGCATTCAATTGAAATCGCATTGTGGCAACAAATTTATCCAACAACATGTACATACGTGTATTCATACATATCCAGGGATATTTTACCTTATTTTTTCCCATTTTTTAAATCATTATTTAAGTAAACTATTATTGAAAATTATTGTAATTATTATTGAAATAGACTCTAAGTTTTAAAAGCTTAACCTTTAAACATTTAATTTTATTTTTTATCTCGTATAAAAATATGTATATTTCCTCATAAATGTATCTTTATTTATTTTAAAATTTAATAATTGTTATAATAATTTTTATTGTTTTTTTTGCAATTACAGTTTATTTTTAAAAAAGTTTTACTCAGTTATCAAGATGTTTAAATAATTAATAATTTTTATTGAGCCACAAATTTTTATTAATTTATTTTTAGGTCATTTTTAGAATATTTATTGAATATTATTTTATATTTTTATAAAAAAATAAAAATATAAAAATTGTATAACATAATTTATATTTTTAGTTCATTTAATTTAGTAATATTTATTTTTAGAAAAATAATTCCCTAAAAAATATAAAATTTGCTAAAATTACATAGTCCTTAAAATATATTTAAGCAGAACAAGAATTAAAGTTAAAGTTAAAGTTAAATTAAAGTTAAAGTTAAATTAAGTTAAAACTTAGACCTTTAAAGCTTAAGATATTATTCCTTGATACTAATTTATATTTCCAAAAAAAGTTAAAAAAAAACATGTCTTAAATCAAATTATCTCTGAAATACATATTTTTTTTAAATTTAATTGGAAACACTTTTATGATCGAACTCTTTTATTTAAAATCTACTTGACGCACAGAAATATCTTATCGTAACATGTCTTGTGGATCTTGTGGATACAATCTATCCATCTCTCGGAGACTTTGCTTTATTCTTTTGATATATGTCGGCGATTAAAAACCCCTGTCTCGCCCTGCTGATTGATGTCTAGCCCATTGTATTCCCCATCCTGGCGAACGAAAAGGATTCTACACTTTTGGCTTTTTTGGGGGATTTGCAAGGTTTCCGTTCCGCCTTTTTCATTATTTTTGGCTTTGGCGCATATTTTTGTTGGCTTCTTCGATTTAAATTGCGTATTTCGCATTCCGAATGGAGAGTGGTAGATTTTTGGGGTAGATTTAAAAAAAAATACTGCAGAGGCAGCTGTCGAAGTGTTTGGTTACTTCTTTGGCTCCTCTGCTTAGTTTGTTGACAATCATAAATATTTTATGGGAATTTATGGGAAGATTTTCGCAATTTATAAATAAATTTATAAATAAATATTTTGATTGAACTGTAATCGGGGATAAAAAATAAAGATAAGGATAAAGAAAAACAAAAATTAAACATTTTTGTTCTAATATTTTTTACTTTTTTTTAATTCTCAGTTGATGAAAATCACTATTTTTTATAGGACTATCATTAACTTTTTTAATTTTTAATTTAAATCATTCATTTTCCACTGTTTTTTCATAGTTTTTCCTCTTTTCTCCTCATTACAGTTGTAGAATTACCAAAAAGAAGAAGAAAGAAACCCGAAGAAGGTCTACATGAAGACGAGTCTTCTCCCGTTATTGCTTTGAATTCTTTTTCTTCAACCAAGTAAGTTAGATTTAAAAAAAAAAACACATAAAAATAATTTATATTAAAGAAAAATGTTAATTAGTTTTAAAACTATTTTTTTTATTTAAATAAATAATATTTTACGTAAAACCCCTTATTTTTCTGGCTGTAGGGTATTTCGTAACCTAAGGACCGTTACCTCTTGCATTTTTGTTTTTCCCCTCTTTTTCTTTATTATTTACTTTTCCTTGCCCTGTTGTTGCTGTTGTTTTTGTGTTTTTTTGTGTTTTTTTTGTTTGTTAATTTAAATTCCATGGAATGTCAGAGGCTAAAAACACTTGCAGCGTAACCTGGCACTTGTTTCGCCTGCATTTGTTGGGTTTTATAAGGTCGGCAAAAAAAAACAACAATAAAAAAACAACAACAAAAAATAAGTAAAATAAAGGGCGAACAGAAAACAAAAAGCTAACGAAAAAAAGAGAGAGGAAGGGTTGCATTACTCATACGCCATGTTGTGCAGCCGTTCACTTTACTTACTCGCTTCTTTCTTTTTATTTTTTTTTTCGCTTTTTTTTTTCGTTTTAGTTCCGACTGTTTTTGGCACGCATTTTTTGTGTGATTTGTTGCCAACTGCGACTGGCGTTTACTTTAACCCACTCGGCAGCACTCCCCCCCCCTCGGCTCGCATAACAGCTCACTGATATGAAGGGTTAACTAAAGCCAATGAGCTGGCACTGCCGCTGGCACCTTCATGGCTAAGAACCCGGCCACCAATCGAAGAAACGTCAAACCACTGCCAAGTAATGGCCAATTTCTGGCGCATAACCCTCAAAACCCTGAAATTAAAGCAAAGAAACTGAAAGGATTTAACTCAAAACTCCATCTACCATCTCGAAGCGATAGTTGAATCTTTTACAACACTACAAAAATGAAGCTTAAAGCAGCTTATACAACACTAGTTTGTGGACTGCATGATAACCGGTACTTCTCATCATCCTTCCCCTTCTACTTTGTCCACAAAAAAGAATGACTAAAGTCCTTGAAATCCTAGTCCTAGTAGACTAGTTATAGGTCATGTCCTTATATCCTTTTATCCGTTTATCTATTCAAGCGCTTCAACCTCAAGGACTATACGACTTGGAGTCCATAACCCTCAGAACCCTGAAATTAAAGCAAAGAAATTGAAAGGATTTAACTCAAAAGTCAATTAATTATTGAAGAAACTGTTCTACCATCTCGAAGCGATAGTTTAATCTTTTACAACACTACAAAAATGAAGCTGCTTTATAGCAGGTTATGCAACACTAGTTTGTGGACTGCATGATAACCGGTACTTCTCCGCCTACACCATCCTTCTTCCCCTTCTACTATGTCCACAAAAAAGGATGGCTAAAGTCCTTGAAACCCTAGTCCTAGTAGACTAGTTATAGGCCATGTCCTTATATCCTTTTATCCGTTTATCTATTCAAGCGCTTGAACCTCAAGGACTATACGACTTGGAGTCCATAACATCCACTTGGCATTACAGGAGTAGCAGGTGAATAACCGTTTACGAATCGCTTGAATAGTCCTTTATGGCTAAATGCAATTTTCCCGAGCGAGTATCCTATAGAGCGAGGACCCTTATGTCCTGGGTAACTCATTTGAATGTTTTAATTGGCTTTTGACCACATCTGAGCTTGCCACGAACGCCACAACTCTTGTGGCTGCCAGTTGCAACATCTTGGCCGGGGCTGTGGCCTCATCCTGGAAGCTCTAATTAGCCCCATAGCCACGGAAAATGCAAATATATGGCTTTCATAATGCGCTTTCTAATTGCGATTACACCCTTACACGACGGGCCAGGACAAAGGGCGAAAGGCTAAAGGATGGCTGCTTGTAAGGATCCTTGTAGCGGGAATTTGGGGAAGGGCAGGGCACAACAGGACACCTTGCCTGCTCTCCCACTCTCACTCTGACGCTCTCTCTCTGCATTTCTCAACATGTTGCGGCAACAAATTGTTGCACGATTATTGTTGTTTTCATTTATGCGGCAGCTCCTGTTTCCATTCACTTGTTTGCTCGCCCTCTCTGTCTATCCTTCTTAGCGGCTTTTGGGCCCGGTTTTCGCTCTTCGTCCGTCTTCCTTGCTCTCTTTCGCTCTCTTGGCCTCTCTATTCTCATTGCGCCGTCGCTTTGGGCCATTTGTCTTCCTGTTTTTTCCACTTGCTGCAGCTTGTATTGTGAGCTCCCCTTCTGTCTATTGCCTTCTTGGTCACTCCTTGGCTCTCTCCCTCTTCCTCTCTCTCCCCCTCTCTTTCCGTCCTTCTAGAATTCTCTTCTATTCCCTGATACTTCTTAAATTCAATTTAAAAATAATCGAATTTTCGTCATCCAATTTGCGATTTCAAATTTTAATAAAAAATTGGATTTTCTTAAACTTGTTGGTGTAAAAAAAATACATTTAAATATTTAATACATTAAAATTATGTTTTTTTAATCGATTATTTGTCAATTTATCGGATTAATCGATTTCCCTATGCCAAATTTATCGAAAATTAAAGTTAAAAAGTCTGGTTAGTAAAAGCGTTTGATAAAATAATTATTTTTTATAGATACTAAGTCTAAAATTAATATTTTTAGCTTAATATTATTTTTTATATACTTCTCCTAATATTTTTTGCAGTGTCTATTACTGAACTTCTGTTTCAGCTTCTCAATCTTCTCAATTCTCCTCAATTCTCGCACACTTCCCGTAATGAAAGAAGAAAATAAATAAATGAAGAAAAAAAAAAAAACGGAATTATAAAAAAGAAATCAACATCTCCTCCAGGCATCGCACCTGCGCCTTATTTTTGCGACGCATTTTCCTTAGCTGTCGCTTCGCATGTTCGTTCGTCATCCTGTTCCTTGCGCTCTCTTGGTCGCTCCTTTACCCCAAAAGAGCGGACGAAAGAGTGGGAGCAGGATGGAAGGCCTTTTTTGTTTTTGTTGGCGCTCACCCGGTTTTCTGCAAAAACTCTCTCGCTCTCTCTCTCTCTCTCTCTTCCCATCTCTCTACTTTGCTCCCTATTTGGCCCCCACGCCTCCCCCCCTCCTCTTTTTGCTCCTCTATTTCCACAACAAATTGTCAATCGCCCACGCGTCTTGTCTTTGCTTCTTCTTGCTCTTGCACGTTGCCTCCCCACCAGGTTCGCGTCTGTTTGTATGGGTGTCGAACCCTAATTAGAGTTGGTCTCACCTTTCCACCCATGTCCCATGTCCCATGTCCCATGTCCTTTTGCTCCCTATGCCATTTTGGCGTTCTGTTTGATTTCCGTTTTGACTCCCTCGTGCACTTTGAACTTCAAATTCGTGTTTCCTTGAAGGTCGGTTCTCATACGAGGACTAGCGCGTCTTGAAATGGTTTTCGAGAATGGTTTTCGGTATAAAAACTTAATTTGAAACAAAAGCTAGTGTGGCCGAGTTTGCTAAAGTATCAGCGCGTCGCACATGAGACCCGGGTTCGAAACCCCAGCTTGGAAATGTGATTATTTTATTTTATTTATTTTTACATTTTAAAACCCTTCTAGAAGGTATTATAATTTTGGTCAAAAGTGTGCAGCGGTGTGAAGGAGACATCTCTAAAAAATCCTATAAAGTTATATATTCTTGATCAGGATCACTTCAGAGTCGATATATAGCTGAACTATCGGAAAAAACAAGGTTTTTCCCATCATTTTTTTTTGTAGAAAATTGATTTAGTAGCCAAATTCCCATGAAGATCGGCCCACTATATCCATCCGATATATATATATATATATATATCTAAAATGGCCGAATATAGTATATAATAATATATAAAAGTTTATTATAAACACAGTGTTTCAAAATGAGAAATCGCAAGTCAATCTTGAAAAATAAGAATCTCGACCCAATCGTTCCTATCTGAAAAATTTTCAAACTTGATCTGTCTGCAAGGAACTCAGGGCGCTGTATAGAGACATCCTCTATTTTTACTAACTTGTCGTCCTGATCAAGAATGTACAAGAAGAGTGGAAACGGGCTATATGTTCCGACGAATCAAAATTGAATCGAATTCAATCGGACGGAAAGCAGTATGGCTGGCGTAGAACTGGAAAAAAGTTAAATAGAACCCATATCATAATTATAAAAATGTTTTTAGTCCATTATAAATAGTTATAAAAATAATATAATCACAATTTAAATACAATTTATAAATAAAATCAAAAATATACGTAATATAACTTAAGAAATCCAATCGATTTTGTTAAGGAATAATATCGTATTTACATTTTTTGGCTTTAGCGAGATGACTAAGAATAAAAAATTTAATGTTTAAGTTTCATAAGTTTGGATAATTGTTATTATTATCGTATATTTTAGTTTCATTCATTAATTGATTAAAAATGCGTTTAGCTTTCCAAGTTTCTTCCATGCCAAGGATGGGTGGAGAGGAAACCTCGATGTTTCGATGTTTTGGAAATCATCGATGTATCGATACATCGCCGATGTTTCTTCCAGCTCTAATAGTAGAGCATGGTGGGGGAAATGTGATGGTGTAATGCTGTTTTACGTGGGGGATCACAGGAAAACTAATCAAGATAGATGGCATAAGGCCTAAAGAAGGCTGCCTACAAATCCTGGAAAAAAATCTGCCCGATTTTATAGAAGAGTGCGCCTAAGCTCCAAGTCCCGATCTCAATCCAATAGAAAACTTATGGGCAGTTTTGAAGCGACGGCTAGGACGGTATGAGATAGCCCCTACGAATGGAAACACTTTCCAAAAGAAGTTATTATAAAATTTAGTCATTTACATATATCATTAATGATTAAAATAAATACGCCATTTTGTTATGAATTTAATACATAATCTTTGAAAAAAAAAGGTGTTACCATTTACTTTCGTTTTGTCGCCTTAAACACCAAATTTTTAAAATGTTCTCAATTTTACTCCCCACTGTACATACTTGGAAGAGTATCTTTCAAAAATTAATATACCCTGTACGGGTATACAAAAAATATACTAAAAATACCAAACGCTAGATGGCTTAGAATGCAACAAAAAAATATATTTAACGAAAAAAAAAACAAGGAATTATAAAAACGAAAATAACATCAGCTGAAAACTGATATTTTCTTGCCACATTTGGGAGTCATTTTCAGTCATTTTCACCATTAGGCACATTAGGCGCTGTCGCTCATTCAAAAATCATCCATTGGGGTTCACCACAGACGCACTTCCTGATCTGATCCTCCAAAGTATCTAAGCTGTTCATCAAGTCGTCGCACAAGGTGTCATGACTTTGACACCCAGGGCAAGTAGGACCACCGGGTCCACATAGCTTGCACCCACAAGTAGGCTCCGGGGTGGGTTTCGGAGTGGTGGATGTCGGAGTAGAGGGTTTTTGAGTGGTGGATTTCGGAGTGGGGGATTGCGTTTGCCTTTCGGTAGTCGATGTCCTTGTAGGTACTCTAGGCGTGATTGATTTCGGAGTGGAGTGTATGGTGGGTTTTGGAGTGATGGATTTCGTTGGCCTTGGAGTGCAGGGTGCCTCTGTTGTACTGCTACACCCTCTAGTGGGGGATTGCGTTTGCCTTTCGGTAGTCGATGTCCTTGTAGGTACTCTATGCGTGGTTGATTTCGGAGTGGAGTGTATGGTGGGTTTTGGAGTGATGGGCTTCGTTGGTCTTGGAGTTTGCCTTTCGGTGGTGGATGTCCTTGTAGGTACTCTAGGCGTGGTTGATTTCGAAGTGGTGGGTATCTTTCGTGTAGAACTGCGTGTTGGCGGTGCTTCAGAAGTGCGCTTAGTAGTTTCTGTGGTGGAGTGTTTAGTTGGCTTTGGAGTGGTGGGTGTCGGTTTAGAGGTTGGGATCGTTTTGCTGCTACATCCACACGCAGGTGTGGTGGTTCTGGTGGCACAACCGCACGGTGGTTTGGTGGTTCTGGTGGCACATCCGCATGCTGGTGTGGTGATTTTGGTAGCACATCCGCACGACGGTGTGGGGGTTTCGCAGCCACAACCTCCTGAGGACGGCCATGGATTCCAACCTCCAGGGAACCAGCCCCCTGGTTGTATGGTTTGGCGTCCACATCCGCACGCTGGTGTGGTGGTTTTCCGGTCACATCCGCACGGCGATGGGGTGGTTTCGCCACCACAACCTCCTGATGTCGGCCATGGATTCCAACCGCCTGGGAGCCATCCTCCTGGCCACTCACCGGAATGAGTTGGTTGATCGCAAGGGAAAGCCAAGGACTTGGTGAACAGGACATGAACTGGAAGACAAATCGCTAGTAACTCGAACTAAAATAGTAATATCCCAACACGGAAATACCAATGAAAAAGCCGATAAAAAGCTTCATGGCTCTGGAGGTCCTGGAGTCTCGCTTCCAAGTATTTTCGGATCCTGCAGACAGAACTCCAACGAAGTTATCTGACTGATAACTTTGGAGTAGATCTGTCCTCGTATTTATATTCCCTCGGGATGTGGGACTATTCCCAACTAAAAATAGTCTAGACTTGATCAAACAAACCCACATCCTAATAATAGACTAAACATGCTTCTGGCCAAGTTCAAGGCTAAATAATGTATCTGTACTCGTATTAATTTTAATATTTGCTCTTCATCTCACGAGCCCGCGCCGTGAACAATCTATTTAAAGCAGTTTTGTTTATGGAGATGTTTGTTTTCTGGTTTCGATGAACTTTTACTTTTTTTAGTTACATATTTCTTTATTTTCTTTATATCTTTATTATAGTCTGGTTCCTAAACCCACCCAGTGGTTGTACGCGAATGTTGTATTTATTTTTTTATTATTTCGTGTAGTGTCCTATTTTTGGAAATGGGTATTAAAGGGACTTTTCTGGCATCATAGATATACGAGTATCCCTTATCAGGATGCTTTCGGGATTTGAAAAGAGTATTAATAAACTATTACACTATTATGCATCATACGATACTATTATATATCATATCGTATACTATTGTAGAATGTATCATAGTATCGTATGACAATAGTACTACTGTTAGTAGTAGTAGTAGTACTGTTAATAATACCATTATAGTAAAACTATACTCTTTTTTTAATTCTAATATATTTATATCATATTATAATGTATCATAGTATCTAATGTAGTATCTAATCTAATAGTATCTAATAGTATCTAATCCCGTATCTAATGTAAGGAATGTAATAAAAAAAAGATTCAAATTCTCTGGACGTATGCTATGATACATCTAGTGCTACATCTAGACATCTAGTCCTGCTGATCTTAAGATCTTTTGAATAATATCTTACCTTACACCCGTAGGAGTCTTAAGACTACGATTTAAAAAGGATCTTAAATAGCTGATAGATAAATAGGTCTTATAGGTAGGTTCCCAGAGTCTCCGATAACGTTCATGATTTTGGATTATAGTATATGAATAATATTTTATTTAGATTATATTATATTGTATTATCATATTACATGATTCTATTATATTATATTTGGCCTATATAGGTCCTAGTCCTACTGACAAGGGTTCCTTCTAATAGGTCTTAATAGGCTTAATAGGTCTTAATAGGTCCAAAATGGTAATAAAGGTCATGATTTTGGATAATAATATAATATATTATATATATATATTATATATTACATTATTTGTTACATTATTTAGATTATATTGCATTTTTTCGCGCGGCTCCCGTACAGCCCTCCTCTCGCACAACCAACCGAAGGACGCTGCCGCATAACGTACGGCTCGAATCGCGGGGATAGATCAGAGATAGTGTAAGAGTAGAGTAGGAGTAAGATATCACGAGGAAGAGTGTTTAGAATAAAGGATTTAAGATTGAAAGTAGAGCAAAGTGACAAAGTGTGGTAAGGAGTAAAGGACGAAAGTTTCTAGTTCTCCTACTAGGAATGCTAAAATTTAGGCGTGTAAGTAAATGCTGGCTGTCTACGTTACCTTTAATCAGATTATATAGAAACAGTATATTATATATATGATTATATATAGTGTATATACATTATATTTTATTTCGATTGTATGATATATTATATTAAATGATTCTATTATATTATAATTGGATTGTACAGATTATACCCTTCCTTATCATATAGTTTAAGAGGATCTAGTCCTACTGAGAAGACCCATAAGACCCATAGGTGCCATAAATTATTATAATTTAATTTATAAACTATAAATTTTAATTTATAAATTTTATAAATTATAATTTAGATTATAATTATCCTTTATAATCTTTATAAAAAGGTGAGACTTGGGTAGTCCTTAAGGTGAGGGTGGACTGGAAAGGATATTTCCTTCCTCTTATATTTCCCTAAAGGATCAATTTTTTTTTTTTTATGTATTATTTTGGATTGTTTGTTGTTTTTGGGGTTCATCCAAATCTCCCGTCGCACCCCCCACCCCCACCCCGCAATTCAAATTGTAAATTTTGACCCAGAAAGAGAAGAAAAGCGAGGCGGACAAAAGGCAAAACAAAGCGCGGATGATAATGCAAGGGAAGTGGTGGCCGGACTTGGCGATAGGTAGGTGAGAAAAGGCAAAGTGGCAAAGGGGAGGAACGAACAAGGGTGTGGAGGCCGCGAAAAACACGACACACAGAGGCAGAGACCCAAAAAAGTACAATGAACTCCGCTGGCCGATGGGTTGCATGCTTGAGGTGGATGTTGTTTTTGTTGTTTTCGGATGCTGCAACTGCGTCAGCAACATTGTTGCTTACGTTTCCTCCTTAACCCCCTGCTTCCCATGATCCGCGAATGAGTGGAGCAAAATGGAATGCAAGAAGAATTATGAAAACAAACAATTTGCTGCGATATTTTCTGTTGCACCGTTCTGTGGCATGCTGCAACTTTTGCCCAGGGCTCAGGTTTTTTGGGCAGCTGCCTCTGCCTCTCTGTCGCTGCTAGCGTCGACGGCGACGCCGGCAGAGCAAGCCATGCATATCAAAACAAGTTCCGTTCCACACAAATGCCAGCACGTTTCGAAATTGCCGACGCGTCCGTCGCAGTCGACGCATCATAACAATAACAAAAGCCCAACACCAGCAACATATCCCCATACACACACACATACATATGTATACAACTGCAACGACAACAACAAACAACAGCAACTCCAACAGAAGCGAGCAAACATTTGGGAGGGCAGAGCAACTACAGTAAGCACTCGATACAGAGGAAGAGGCTTGATGTACTGATTACTATTTTTTTTAAATTTTTGTAAAGGATTATTATTAAAAATTATTATAAAAAAATAAAAATTATTTATTATTTTTTAAGTTAATTATTAAAAAATCAAATTAATTTACTTCTGATATTAATTTAATAAATATTATGTAATTTTTTTGCCTTTGTTCAGAACTTAAACCATATTTTAACTTGATTTTTTTAAGTAAATATTTAACATAAATAATATTATTTTTAAAAATTAAATTTTAAAAATTAAATAATTACAATCTCTTATGAATAATGAAAGTAAATCCTATTTAAAATAAAAAATTACAGTCTCTGATTTAAAAAAAAAAACAGTATTTATTTTTTTAAGTTCCTTCATCGAGTACCCACTGTACGTGCTCGAAACAGTGCACAAATAGTGGCAGCGACGTCCACTGAGGCAGAATCAAAAGGTGGTTGGGGGAGGGTGGCGATGGGCGATGGGCGAGGAGGAAGGGAGTCGAGAAGAGGAAGAAGAGCGGTGGGGTGGGTAGGAAGCGGCGGCCGTGTTGCCGTGGAAGAAACAATGACGCAGCAAGCTGAGAAATGAGAATCAGAATGAGAAGGAGTGTGAAGAAGCCCAGCATAAAAGCTGCGAAGGGAGAAGATGGAAGTGAAGAAGAAGACGCAAAAGAGCGGCTCTGCAGCCAACATTGACGCTGGCAGCGGCAGAGGTAGCGGCGAGACTGCAGCATCTTCGACTAGGGAACTGAACCAAAAATATCTTACGGATACGTATTTAGGAATTGCAAAGTAAAAGGATAGGAAAAGCTAGTAGACTTCTTAGCTTAACATTTTTTTTAATTGTTTGACACACACACAGATGCGTGCATATCCCGTTGTTATTGTTGTTTCTTCTTCCTATTGCACAAGCTCCGAGAAGAGCAACCCAACATGCGTGCCCACAGTTATGGTAATTTTTGTAGCTCCACTAAAACGAAGATGCAATTTATGCAAATAATCGAATCAAATTGCATGACCAGATTTCATAAACAAATAAATATTTATTATTATTTACAAACGGAATGGAGTGCAAAATTATGGAGGTGTCTCGTGAGTGTTTGGTGTTACGACTTCTGCTGTAGTGGCTGCTCTACGTACGAAGCGCACGCAACGCGTCACGTGCGCTCTCTTCTGCGCTCTTTTTTTCTCTCGCGCTCCGCTCCCCTTACTCTTCTCGCGGCGTCACCCCCGCACTGGCTCAAAGCGCTTTTGGCTCGTTTGGACTCTCTCTCTCTCTCTGTCGCGGACCGTGCTCTCTTTTCGCGTTCGCTGCACTGTGTTATGTGCGTTTCGCCTTTGTTGCTTCTGTTGTTGTTGTTTTTGTTTTGCGAATGCTGCGCTGCCGCCAGCAGCGACTGCGACGTCGGCCAGGCGGCAGCAGCACCAGCACCAGCAGCAGCAGCAGTTAAAGCCATTGAGCTGCGGCCGCATTTAGTTTTCTGTCATGGCATAAGAAATACACAAAACAGACAAAAACAGAGCTAAAACCCGAAAACGGAATAAACTTCAAAACCGAAAACCAACAAATCGCTTGCCTTTATTTTTTCACGTTAAGTGCAACTACACGTAGCAGCAGCAGAAGAAGAAGAGTGCTTAATAATTCTAACGGTAAATAGTGAGCAAATTTCGGTGCAAAGTGCGAAAAGTTTTCTGTGAGTGTGTGTGTGTGGTTTTTTTTTTTTTTATTGTTTTTGCCTGGTACTTGAGGTCTGATGTGTGTGTTTACTGGATTTTTGCTTTGAATTTTTTTTTGCATTGCATTTGGGATTTATTTTTGGTCAAGACCAGTTTTTGAATTTATTTTGTAAGCTTTGTTTTTAGCATGTGCTCTTTTTGTGATTTTGGGAAGAGTGTAGTGTGATGTGTGAGAGAGAGAGAGAGGGTGGGGTTGGGTTTGGGTTTGGGTTTGGTTCTTTTTTTCTCCACGCCATCTGCCATGCACACAAAAACAAAAATAACAAAAACGGCGATTTTACAGAGGAGCGCGTGCTTTTTTCTGCCGTCTCTTGCCTTCTACACGTTTCGCCCCCACACACATACACATACGCAAACAAAAAAAAATAATAATAAGCAAGTTCCATGCTACGTGACTGTTTCTCTTTGGCGTGCTCTTAGCGCTGTTGCTTTTCTCTTGCGATGTACCCTGTACGCGCCGAGGGTTGTATGGGAACAGAGTTTTAAGATAATTAAAGTTTTCCTCGAAGCCCAGTCACAATTTAAATTTCTCGTTAAATTAACAATAATTTTTGCTTGGAGACGAATTCTTAAGAATGGTGAGACGAGAGATACGAGAGCTCGGTTACAGGGCACTAACCATTCGCAACACTCCACGACCGCCGTCCGGGTTCTCTTCGGCTCTCGCGTGCTCCGGCTCTGCGTCGGCGGCGACAGCGAGGGCTCCGCTGCCTTGGCATTTTGTCAGCTCGCCTCATTTCCCGTTGTTTAGCCGTAGCGTGCGCGTCGCAGTCGCTGTCGCCGTCGACGTTGCGTCTAAAGTTGCGTCAGTTAAAAAAAAAAAAAAAAAATAATAATTAGCAAAAATTCAAAAGCCAAAAAAAAAAAACCTTACAATTTTTTTCGAGTTTATTTTTTTTCAACAAGTGCTTCACCAAAAAAAAAAAAAACAAACCCAAAGTAGGTGAAAAGTAGAGTAAAAAAATAATGGAAAAAAAAGTCATACTGGGCTTAGCTCCCGCGTCAGCTCTCCTACGTGTGTGTGTGTGTGTGTGTGTTTTGAGCTTTTTTTTTTTTTGTTCGAGATGTCTCAGTAATATTATTTAAGCAAATAAACAAATTTTTTAAAAATAATTGGCTATGGAGTGAAAAATCATAAAAAATATGCTTCAAGTTTTCATAAAAATTTAATTATTTTGTTCGAAGGGAAACTTCCTTTGAGAGCCCCACTTGCTGCCAGGAATTAAAAAAAAAAAAAAAATTCTATTAATTTCGGAAAAAGTTTGGGTTTTCAGGGAAAAATGACCAACACGAGTACAAGTGTGTGTGCGAGAGATTTTCCTCCTCCATTTTTCGGCTATTTTTAAACGTTTATTTCCCGTGTGTGTGTGTGTGTTTTCCTTTTTTTTTTTTTTTTTTGCACGCTTCATCACTCTTCATTTCAAAAATTAGCAACAATAACACACATGATGACGAAAAGCGCCAACAAAAAAGAAGGAAAAGAAATGCAAAGAAAGTGCGTAGTGGGCGCAGGAAGAGAATCATAGAGAGAGAGAGAGCGTAGTCGAAGAGAGCAAACCCAAAGCTTCAGAACTGTTTTTTTTTTTTTTTGCTTTATTGTTTTTGTTGTCTGTTGCTTTTGTTATTCTGTTTCTATTTCCTCCTTTTTGTTTCACTTTGATGATGATTTTCACCAAAAATTCACTTTCTTTTTGCTTTTTGCTTGTCTCTCTGAAAGCTTTTTTATTTTCTTTTTTTTTGAAAGTGTCCGAGGGGGAAATGGGATTTTTTTTAAATCACTTTTGAGACCATACAAGTGTCCTTGAAACAAAAAGGAAATTCCTTTCAAATATTAAGTTTCCTCCGCCTAACCCTTCTCGGGTAACATCTCTCTTTCTCCGTCTCTCTCAACTCCTCCGATTCTTACATTTCTTTTTCTCCTTTTCTCCTCCTGTTCTTGGATCAAATCAACCGCAAAATGTTTAATTAATTTCTCAGCCGCGTTCTCGCGTTCTTTTCCCTTTTCACCACCTCACCTATTACCTATTACCTTTTACCTTTTCAACTTTTGCATTTTGACTTTTGATAGAGGTTGGTGGGATGGATGGTAATCTCTTTCTTGCTTCCAGCCACCCTTCTTCTCTTCTTCTTCACAAGTCCTGTTCCGGTTTCTGTCCCACAGAAGGGAGACCTTCTCTCATTAACTTGTACAGGGGAGACTGCCTAAAGTGGTCACTTCTTGAAAGTTTAAACTGGTATTTATTTTCAAACCAGACTTCCCCCTTATCCTTGCCTCACTGTACCCAGTTCCGTTCACACGCTGGCCTGGCCTGGCCTGGCCCATGAAGAAAAGCCCAAAACCCAAATGCCTTACAATGGCCCGTTAGGGTATCTTTCTGGTCCTCTCGACCCCTGGCCCTTGAAGCCCGACCCGGCCCCTTGGGGTGGATTTCACCTACCCCCATTATCCCCTCCCCCCTCCACCAGGGACACCTTTACCTTCTTTTTTTTTGGGTCGATTTCTGGCTCGCGTTTCAGGTAGTCGCAGGATATAGGATATAGACGTACTATTTATAGTCTCAGTCACAATTACTGCGATTTTCCTCGAAATACTCTTTAATTCAAAAGGTCAGCTTGAGGGGGAGGGGTCTCTTTTTCAAAGATCTTTCATGAAGATTCTCCTCTTTTTCTTCTCTTCTCTTACTTTTTTTCAAAAGAAATTTATATTTTTATTATTTTTTATTCAAGTTAGGGTATACTAGTAGTCGACTTAATAAAAAATCGAATTTTTTTCCCATTTTTTCCCCCATTTTCGGTCCATTTAAAGCGATTTCGATTTGAATATTTAATAGAATTTGCCACGCGCCGGCAGGATTCCTCTCTTCCTGGCCTGCCGCCCACTCGCCGCGCTCTTTTGTTTTTCTCTTCCCCCTCCTCCCTAACTGTGACTGACAGCGAACATGTCACCCCGCAAAACCAAACAAACAACGAAAATGAGGATACCCTACAAAAAAAATCTCAAAAACCTGATTAAAAGTGAAGGAAAAAAAAAAAAAGTCCAAAACACGTAACTCCCTTAAGACCCCCTCTCATACCTCTTAAATCGGAAGTGACACTCTCCCGTTAACTGACAAATCCCTCTTCCAAAGTGATAATGGAGATAATCCAATTGCTGATAAAGGGTATTTATTGGCAAGAATGTGTGCGTGGGCAGAGTGCGAGAATAAGGGGGTGGGATGTAAAGTGGGCGGGGGTAGGGAGAGAGAGAGAATGCTTGGCCATCAAAAGCGCGTTTAATGTCAAGGCAGCGTCATTCGAAGGACTTTTCGAAGCTCTCTTCGCCGCTCTCTATTTACTCGCTCCGCTCTGCTCTCTTTTTTTTTTTTTTTTTGACGGCGAGACAACAAAAGCGATTGAGAGTATGCGCCCGTGAGAGAGGGAGCCAGCTGCTGTGTAAATAACGCCGGCTGCAACTCACTCGACTCTCCTGCCGCCTGGCATGCCTGGCTCTCGCTCTTGCTGGCGACCCTTGACCTTTTATATCAATTATGACAACAACAACAGTAAAGACACTGCAGCATTATGATTTCTCTTCAATGGCTTTGCCCCTCAGTTGAATGCCCCAAACACACACACACACACAGTCACATTCGAATGAAAAATTAGCAGCTGACGGAAAAGAAAAGATGAAAAGGAAGAGAAGGAGAAGCTGCGCGCACGCGCCAATCGTTCTTTCATCAATTCGTTTTTTTATTTTTTTTTTTTACTTTCTTCCGCCCCCGCATTCCGTTTTATGTTCTGTTTATTTCATTTGACTAGTTCCATCTCTCTCTCTCTCTCTTCCGACTGCAACTTGTTGGTTGGGGCTGCCGCTTCTCTTCTTCTTCAATCATCTGCCTCTCCCCCCTCCACCATATATTTTTAGTCCCGTTCTTTCCGTATTTATTTGTTTGTTTGTTTTTTCTTTGGCCTCTGCTTTTGTATTTTGTTGTTGTTTCTTCCGCCGCCGTCGCCACGCAGCTGTGCACAATTAGCGCAAAAAAGCAAAGGAAAAGCAAAAACAAAAGCAAATGCAACAGCTGCTGCTGATGATGATGATGAGAGAGGGGAAAAGAGAGAAAAGCTATACAAAATATACCGTAAAATATTGTTTAAAGAGAAATATTTTTTAAGAGCATTTATTTTTATTATTTTTTACTATAAAATATTTGTGTTTATGCATTTTTTTTTTTTTTACTAAAAAAGCTTCTTTTTCTTTACAGTTTACCCAACAAACACCAAAATCAAAACTGCAACCTCCACCGAAGCTAAAACTTAAATTGCAAAAAGAACTAAAAAAATTACAGCAGCTAAAAAAAAAAAAAATAATAACTTTTCAACAAACATTACGTTCTTCGAACTTATAAACCAACAACAAACATCAAACCATTCAGCAACGCAACAAGAACGCTCTTGCAACAAGCAACCATCACAGTCAAGAAGTAACAGAAACAGAAACAACAACTACCGCTCCACATCACAACTGTAAAGTGTCGCGATTACAACAACAAAGCTCCTCACCTCCCACTCGTTAGGCGCTCTTTCTCCGCTCCCTGTCTCTCTCTGTGTCGCTCTCTCACCTGAACAACCGTGTCGCTGTCTGTGTAAGCGTCGTGCTTTCGACTGTGCGTGTGTGTGTGTGTGTGTGTCTGTGTCTTATTGGCCGTGCCGTGCGTAATTCGTGTGCAGGTGTGCGTGAGAGCCCAGAGTCAGCGAGAGAGAGCGTGTGCGTTGTTGTTGTATGCTATGTCAGGGAGCGGGGGCATCAAGGCGCTCCTTCAGGCGGCTTACTTTCTCGAGCAGAATGAGAAGCTCCCGCAGGCGGGAGGCGGCACCGGTGTCGTCGGAGTGGGCGTGGCCCTGCCCCAGCAGCTACCGCAACAGCCGACGCTGCACTGCTCTCTAACCAACGGAAAAACAATTTCCATCATCAACAACAACAACAATAATAACAACAATAGCACCAACATCAACAACAACAACAGCACGAGTCAGCTGAATAGGAACAGCAGCAGTAACGGTATTATTGCCGCCACACCATCGCTAACGAACGGAAATGCAAGTGGCAGCAACGGGATCGGAGTAGGGATCTTCGGCAACGTAAACGGCCTAACCAATGGCCACTGCAGCACGCGCAGTGCTCTGGCCGGCGGCGTGGCAGAGGAGTACGTCGTCGGTGGCGGCGCTGCCACCAACGGGCACAGCGAAGGTCGCACCATCATCGCGGGTAAGTCCCCCGTCCCTCAAAAGCCCCCAAAAATATGACTCTTTCAAAAATCATTCACAATCGAAGTCAAGTCGGTATTTTTAAATCAAAAGTTGGTATTTTTTAACTTGATTAAAAAATAAATACGAAAAATATTTAATAGTTTTAATAACTTGAAATAAAAAAAAAATAACTAATAAATATTTAAATATAACAATTATTTATTTGTCCCAAATTTTAAAAATTAAAAATCAACTTATTTTAAAAATATCGATTTAAAAAAAAAAAACCCTAACATTTTCATTATCATCCCACATATTAATTCACGACATCCCGAATTTTCCGTCCAAGTGTTGCTATTTAACTGCCCACCGCTGTTGCCCGAGGCTCTTGTAACAGTTTCCTTTCCAACTGCAACAACAACAAGAATCAGCCGCTGCTGACTGCGCTTCACTGTTCTGCTCTGCTGCTAACTGTAAACTGTTGTTGGTGGAGCTCGTCCAGGCGACCAAAGTTTCGAAAAGAAAATGCCTTTTCCATTGTGAATTCTGATCACTCACTTTCGTCGCCTGTGGGGGGAAAGTGGGTTCTTATATTCTTGTCGCCTGCACTTGTGGGGCCACGGGTGTGATAATAAAATGAAATACTGTTTGAGATATCGCGAAACTGACCAATTTATGATTGATTTGCAAGTGGTGCCAATAAATGGTGCGATTGCAAAAATATATTTTCAATGCAAATTTTTTTTTTTTCATTTTGATAATGACGCTCTTGTCGCCTTTTTCTCCAAAAACAAAAAAATTTTGCTGCTGCATTTAAACTTGTTTTGACCTTGTTTGCGACGCCAACGTCAACGCCAGCGCCAACGCAGACGTCGACTGCACTTTGCGTGGGCGCCCACTGTACCAAAAAAGAAACAAAAAAAAAAAATAAATAAATAAATAAATGGAATAAAATAAAATAAAATAAAAACCCCCAACATAAGCAACAAAAAGACCACTCTTTTTCCTCACCTTTTTTTTGCTGCTCCCTCGCGCGCTCTCTTTCTCTCTGTTTCTCGCTCTCTTGGCACAGGTTGCAAGCGTGGCAAGCAGCAGGTACTGTTATATTTTTAGCGCGCTCTGCTGCCGCAGTCGACGCCAGTGTCGCTGTCCAATTGGCATGTGCTAAATTGTCGTGCTTCGTTGTTGTTTCTTTTGTTTCTTCTTCTTCTTGTGTTTTTCTGTTTCTGTTGCTGACTTTGTTGCCTTGCCTTGACTAACAATAACAACAACAAAGTAAAGCCTAGCTAAAAATTGCCAAATATATTTAATTTTTTATTTATTTTACTGTATCTCGTGTATTTGCTGCCTTGCTGTGCTCGTTTCATCTTTTTTTTTTTTTTCCCCCAAATTTGTATTTTTTTTGTTTGTGTTTTCGCCTTTGTCATGCGCTTATTCGTATTTTTTCGCACGTACGCTTGTACTTGTTGCTGTTGTTGTTGTTTGGGGTCACGTCATGTTGTGGCTCTTTTTCTCTCTTCTCCTCCTGGTGCTCTTTCTCTTTTCCGCACAAATTAGTCATAGCGCCTGCATGGAGAGAGGGCAAAAAATAACAAAGAGCAACAGAGTGCAAGTTAGCCCACGTGAACAGGCAACTCTCTTAAGTTTTTTTTTTGTTTTCGTCTCAAATCTCTCTTAGGGCAGCTCTTTCTGTTTTTTCGATGGTGCTCTTGTTTTTTTTTCTGCCTGCTGTAAGACAAAGTCAATGAACTTTGTACGCATTTTTTGTTGTTTTTGTCGGGTGCCTGTTTTTTCGTGCCCATTTCATATATTATTACTTGGCCTTTCTTTTATGTTTTATGTTTATTTTCTTCACACTTGTACGTTTCATTTGTTATTGTAGTATTTTTTTTTTTTTATTTTTTTTTTTTTGTCTTTTGCTGCGTTACATGTGTAATATTTAGACAGCTGTGTCTTTTGTTTTGGCTGCCTCTCTTTCTTGCTTTCATTCTTTCTCTTTTCGCCTTGGTACTCTGGGTTTCTATTTCCTTTTCCTGTCACCTGAGCTTATTTCATTATTTTTCGATTTTAAAGCCTACGAAGTAAAAAATCAACAGACTGGAGCGCCAAAAAGCAGGCCACAAAAAATGTTGATTTTCCCCCCCTCCTTCCCAAGAACGACACTTTACTGTAATATGCAAAAATATTCCGAATTTGTTTGTTGTTGTTTGTCCTCCCAGCCATTTGCATTTTCTCTCAAATGCAAATTTTTCGCAACTCTGATTTTCTTCGATTCTCCCCACCGTGTCGATTCTTCATTCGGGCTCGAGTCGCGGACGGGAAAACGGCGATTTTCCGATCACTTTTTTCTCTCCACTTTAGTGCCGCTTAGTTTGTTTTTCTTTTACCGTAATACTTCGTACGATGCGGCACGATTATAACCAAGAACAGCAACAACAAAAAGACGAACTTATCGCCGAATTGCTGAAACATCTGAGGGCCCTGCAATGTTTGCTGCTCGAACAGCAAAAGCAACAACAAACACTGGAGGCACACTGCAGGGCCTGCGAAGAGCCATCGTCGCCCAAGAAGAAGTGGATACACAGGCATTACAGTTATGGTACGACACTGTACCGGTTTGGAAAGGAAAAGTGCAAAGCCCAACAGGGCGTATGAGTGATTTATTTCTGAAATCCTGCCCCTTTTTTTTGCCCGCCACTGTGGCAAGTGTGTCGCATGATTTTATTTATTTTTATTATTATTATTCCCCCTTTTTTTTTTATTGTTTGCCAGAGAGAGAGAGAGAGTGCGATAACGGGGGTTAACTACAGTTTGCCGCCTCTGTTGTGTGCTTTCTGTGTTGTCTGTTGCAGCCACGTGCGCCTCCATCACGTGGCACTGTGATGTGTGGGCGTTACACCAAACATATTGGAAGGGGGGCGGGGGTGCAGCATGTGTAATCAGTTGGAAAAGAGAAAACAAAGAGGTGGTGGCGGTGGCAGTAGAGGCGAGGAAAGAGAGAAACCAATAAGTATGCTACCAAAAAAAATGCATAAAAAAAATGAGAAAAATTAGTAAAAGGGAAGATTTTGAAAAGAATATTAATCTTAAAATAATTGGAAACAAATTAATTCTCTTAAGGGAAAATGGAAAATTTTAATTAAAGTGAGAAATGTAATTTGGAAACAAAAATCTAGGACAGAACATGATCAAACATGATTGAAATTGATTTCAACAGCTTGATTTGGGAAATTTTAGTGACGAATGTTAGTAAAGAACTAAAAAAAACTATTTTTGATAGTTATTAAAAAAAACTATTCTGGATAAATACAATCTGGATGTTTTTTATATTTAATAGCTCTTTAAAAACAATTATTTTAAAAAATAATACAAAAAAAAGTAATTTTTTTAACTAAAACTTAAACTTACTTTAACTAAGTAAAGCTTAATGTTACTAAAAAGATTTAAAGTTAAAATAAATTTTAAAAGCTTAAAAACTATTTTTGATAGTTTTTTCTAGTTTAGTTTTTTTTTTCTAGATGTTTTTTATACTTAATAGCTCTTTAAAAACAATTACTTTAAAAAATAAAAAAAAAAAAAATAGTTTTAACTAAAGTTCTAGTTGAGGACTCTTGATGTTGTTTAATTTTAAAAGCTTTATCTGAAAAATTTTAGTAACGAAATGAAAAACTATTCTTCCTAGACTCTTAATAAATCTTTCTAGATGTTTTTTTTCCATTTAATAACTCTTTAAAAACAATTATTTTAAAGAATCAACAATATTTAAAATTTGAATTCATTAAAAAGCTTGATCTGAGAAATGTTAGTGACGAATATTAGTAACGAACTAAAAAAACTATTTTTAGTAGCTTCTAAATAAATATTTTTAACACAATAAAAACAATTAATTTAAAAAATCAACAAGATTTAAAGCTAAAATTAATTTTAAAAGCTTGATCTGAGAAATGTTAGTGACGAATGTTAGTAACGAACTAAAAAACTATAGACCTAGCTATATTTTTTATATTTTCTCTTTAAAAATAATTATTTTTCACTTATTTTAAATAAAACTTTTTTTTTTTTTAAACTAAATCCTAAACTAAAAATACAAAATGTAGAGCTCTTGTTGCCTAACCGCATTCGTGTTTTTGTGGCAAATTCAATCCCTTTCCTGCGGTCTGCCACACGTGTCTCGCTTTTCCTAAGGGGGGGGGCCTACCTAGAAAAAAAAAAACAAAAAAATGACTAAGGGAAATAAATCATTTATGTTGCATACAAAATGCGATTCGTTTTTCCTTTTATTTTCACTTTTTTTTTACTCTTTTCCTCTTTCCTCTTTTTTGAGGTTGGGCTGTCGGATTTGTTTCAATGGAATTTCGCATTGGGGTTTCCACGAATGCGTAATTAATTCATTACTAACACACGCACACCCCACCACCCACTATCCACCCACTAATCATGTATAATTAACCCACTAAAGGACCTTCATCGAGCTCTGATTGCTGCCTTTTGCCTTTGTTGCCTTTGTTGCTTGTTGGTTGTTGTTTGTTGTCTTTAACCCGAATTCATTTACATTCATTAAATATTTGTTTTGTTTTGTCTCCCCGAGCCACAGGCCCTTTGTCCTCTGTTTCATTTAAATTTAATTTTAGTTTTTGTTTTTGTTTTCCGTTTCGCATTTTGTGGCTTTCGTTTTGGAATAATTACAGGAAGCTTCTCCAATTTCAATTAAAACACAATTAAAAAGATACAAAATAATATTGTATTAAATATTAAATTCATTAATAATATTTAAATATTAATAGATAATCAAAAAGATTAAAATTAAATAAATAAATTCATTCAAAGGCTTTTAAAATGAAACGAAATTAACAAAGTAATTCAAGCCACATTAGGTTTAAATATTTTTTAAATAAAAACTAAAATAAATAAATTAAATAGTTTAATAAATGAAAAGAATTAATCTGCCTTTTATTCTTAGCTTTAATTTTTTGATTCTTTATATATTTCTATTTTAAAATAATATAATAAAAATAAAAAAAAAATACATATAAAAAATAAATTGAAAAAATTATTTTGTATTTTATTACAATTATTTGTCTAATTTATTTAAGTAAGAGATTTTTAAGAGATTACAAATTATTCTCATAATAGTTTTTTTTTTTTTTAATAAATTAAATGTTTTAAATGCCTTAAAATGTTATTATTTGTTTTTTAAATATAACTTTCTTTTTTTAATTACTAAAGAACTAAATAGTATTCAAAGTTTTTATATTTAAATATATATTTTTTTATATAAATTTCTTAACTTAAAAAAAGTTGAAATTATTCAACTAAATTAAAAAAAAAATAAACAATAAACAATAATAATAAACAATGTTATTTTTTTTATTAAATTCTTATAAAAAATTAAATATATATTTTTTATGCCTGACTGAGAATATTTGGATCTCCCCTCGTTAAGTAGTCGTAGTCCTTGGGGCTCCTGGGAGGGGGGGTAACTAGGACCCAGTTCATTAGCACTTCACCCCCTCATTTGCATTTCCCCCATCCCCATCCCCATCCCCACTCCCCTCGACACTTTTCTTTAATTTCCCTTTCCCGCCACATTTATGATTTTCTTCTGATTTTCTGTTTTCTGATTTTTTCGTTTCTCGCACACTGTTTGGCTTGAAATAGAGGACGATAGCTCCTCGAGCCTGAGAACCATCCACCACCCCCCGCCACATGCAACAGGCAGAGCAGCAGCCGCAGGGGCAGGGTCAGGGGCAGGGGCAGGAGCAGGGGCAGGAACAGGAAGCAATTCCCCAAGCTCTTCCGGCACTGCCTCGCCCTCCTCCTCCACCTCCACCTCCGCCTCAGCATCTCAGCCGTCGCCTCCCCCCGCGAACAGCTCCCGTTTGTTGCTAGCTGCGGCATCCAAGTCCTCCGCAGCTGGGGCAGGTGCCGGGGCAGCTGCACGTCCAACATCCGCCGTAAATGTCTCGCTGAGCAGTCTGAAGCACAAGCTGGGCACCCTGGTGGAGATACCGGAAAAGTATCTCCACCTGGACAACGATGCCATGCCCAGATACCAGGCCAGCATGGCCAGATTCGTCCAGGACCTGCAGAGCTACGACCTCCAGAAGGAGCAGCCGCAGCCGAGGCAGCACTTGGGCCTGGGAAAGTCGAGCATCACCCTCACCCCGCCCCCGATGCCCACGCGGAAAGTGGGCGACACGCGCATCCGCTCCTACTCACTCTCCTCCCATAAACTTTCAGCTCCCGGCGGCCACCAGCAGGAGGCCCACCACTTCCAGGCCGGCCACCTGGGCGCCTACGTCCGGAGCGGCAGTGGCGGCGCCAGCACCGCCCTGCCCTACCGCCCGATGATCAACGTCCATGCGATCGCCGCCGCCACAGGAGGAGCGGCTGCTGGGGCGGGAGCGATACCGGGCGCCGGGGTGGGAGCAGTGGCTGGTCCCGCCGCCATCAATGTCGCCTCCTCCGCCCCCGCCGGCTCCCAGCTGACCGCCCACACTCAACCCGCCCACTTGGGACGAAGGCGCACCACCAGTTCCAATAGCAATGGGTGAGTTTTTATTTTTTTTTTTTAAAGAGAATTTAAGCTTAAATATTAAAGTTAATTTGGTTTAAATTATTAATTAGGAAAAGATAGTGTTTTTATTTTTAAACCTTTAAAAATTATTTTCCAAAAAAGGACTCTCATAGTCCTTATCTAAGCTCAACAATTCTGTCTCCTTTCTCTTTTCTTTTCTTCGCTACGAGCCGTACATTGTGTGGCAGCGCCCCTCTCGGTAGCAGATCGAACTAATTCTTGGAGAGTTCGTGGAGAAAGAATTTTAAAATAAAAAGTCTCATTTTTAAAACAAAAAAGAATAGAAAACCTTTTTTTAAACATTTTTTTTCAACTAAAAAACATAAAAATTTAATAATTTAAAATTAAATCTTAAAAATAAATGAATGAATGATGATTCCTCTTCATTTCAGGGCTGGCACTCGGGAAGTGCACAACAAGCTGGAGAAGAACCGTCGGGCCCAGCTGAAGGAGTGCTACGACCAGCTGAAAAAGGAGCTTCCCATGAAGGACGAGGACCGCAAGAAGACCTCCAACTTGATTATCCTCGACACGGCCCACAAATATGTCAAGGTGTGTGCTAAAAAATGAAGATACACAAAAAGATACATAAAAAAAAGACACACCCTTTCATATTTAATAAAAAATATTCGTTGGAATATTGATCCTTCATGAAGGATCTGGAAATGGAGCAGAGATATGTGGTTCTTGGTTTTTGGGGAGATATTTGGGGAGTTTTAAAAGCTAAATAGCTTCTTAAATTGTTTATAAATATATTTGATATATTTTAATTGCATTTTTTATTATTGATTTGCTTTAAAAAATGAAAAGTTAAAAATGTGATTAGAGATATG
The DNA here is from genome assembly GCA_035047585.1 of Drosophila monieri. Lineage (NCBI taxonomy): Eukaryota > Metazoa > Arthropoda > Insecta > Diptera > Drosophilidae > Drosophila > Drosophila monieri. Next base: position 1,394,887 of record JAWNPJ010000061.1, on the reverse strand, counting down.
TGGTTCTTGGTCTTGGGGAAGGCTTTAACACCTGCATTATCCTTAGATACAGACATGCTTAGTCAGAATGATATAAAAAAATATGAGAAAAGGGCTACACTTTAATTACATTTTATGGAAAAATTTGAAGATTAAATTTTAAGACAAAACATAAGAAAAGAAACACAAATATTCTGTTTTTCGACTAGAAAGAGATGTATAGCTTTAGGGACTTTATGTGACTTTTAAAAAGAACTAACTTTTAGGAGAAAAATTCTATAAGAAAATAAGAGTTAGATCCAATAAAAATATACCAAAAAGATGTAGTTCTTGGTTTCACGAATACATGTCGCTTTGAACTTGAAAAAACGGTTAAGAACCTCCAGAAAAAAGTATAAAATTTTCATAAAATTCTTCTCATTTCTTTTCCTGCAGCAACTGACGGCGCGTAATCGGGAACAAGAGGCGGAGGTGGAGCTTTTGGCGAAACAGAAAATTGAACTGCAGAAGCGACTGAGCGACATCAGCAAGCGACTCAACCTTCAGAGGGACACGCCAACAGACCAGCAGCAACAGCAGCAGCAGCAACAGAGCATTCCACAAACCGACAAAGGTGTGTCTCGATCCGATCTTGATTCGATTTTCCTTGGAAGCCATGAAAACGGCGTCGGCATTTGCATGGCTCTCCTCCAGAATGTGGATCAAGTTTTGCATACGCTTGGAAATGGGGGACCTTGCCGCGATTGTTATGCAATTTAATTCACTCCCACACCTCCCACACTCCCACTGAGCGATTAAGACTGAATCCGATTCGTTGTTTTACTTTCCAGCCGTTTGCCTGGCCACCAACGCCACATCCACACCCACACCCACGCCCATTACCACCGCACCAGGTGCAGGTGCAGGAGGAGCCGCAGGACAACAGCATCTGACAGCAGCGTCCAGTGGCCGCAACGGCACCACCACCACCATCCTGTTCGAGGCAGCCACCGTCTGTGCCACTGGGGTAAGGATGTGTTCCAAGCCGCAACACCATTTTATGGATTTTTGGAGAGCAAGGAGGCACCTCGAGCTTAAGAAATGGGAGCTTTCTAGTCATTTATGAAGAAGCGGAAAGCATCTTTAAGTCTTTAAGTTTCTTTTTTGTTGTCTAATATCTATTATTTTTATAATGCCTCTGTAATAAAGGGGGGGGCAAGAGGTGCATTCCATAGAATTGGTTCTAAACGCAGTAGGGGCGTAGGTCAAACTATGAACCATGAATCATAGATGGTCAGGACTAGAAAAAGGAGACTGAAGTCTTCTCAACTCTGAAGTCTGAAGGAGAAGAGTCTTTCTGTGGAAAGAGTGATTCTATTAAGATCTGACTAAAAAAAAAGAATGAAGGAATATATAGAATATAGACAGAATAGAATATATATAGAATAGCTAGAGGTATAGCATTACCAGCTTATCAGCTCACCAGCTTTTCTGGATCTAACACTTTGGCAATAAAATCTAAAATCCATAGAAAACTAGATACATTTTTCAATAATAAAAGCTAATAAAATCCCGTACCTAACAAAAACTTTATACACTTCACTAGTCCGTCCGATTCTTGAGTATGGATCGTGTGTCTGGAGTCCTCAACACGGAGTACACCAAGATCCCAAAGAATCTGTACAAAAAAACTTCCTTATCTTCGCACTTAGGGGACTTGATTGGGATGCAAGTCTTCACCTTCCCTCCTATCATTGTAGACTTTTATTGATAAACTTATGTGTCATGGGTGTCAGGTGACATGTTTCTGTTCAATCTTATTAATCGTAATGTAGACAGCCAGCTAACTAACTTTACTAACACGCTTAAATTTTAATGTTCCTGGTAGAAGGACTAGAATGAAAGAACTTTCGTCCTCCACTCCTTAGCCATTGTAGCTCGACATATGCCCAACACGATCCGTTCAGGGTTTTATGTTCGGACTACAATGGTCTCTACAACATCTTGCCACTTTGCTCTACCAACAATCTTAAATCCTTTATACTAAACGCCTTATCTGTGCAACACTCTTCCTCGTAATACTCTACTCCTTCTCTTTATACTCTCTCGGATCTATCCCCGCGATTCGATCCGTACGTTATGCGGCAGCGCCCCTCGGTCGGTTGGGCGGTAGGTGGGCTGTACGTATGCAGAGGGAACCGCTCGAAAAAATATCGAATATCCATTATAGTATATAGGGCCTGTTGTATCGGAAGTAAATCATAAAAAAATGTTTAGGATAAGACAATTAGACACAAAGTTAAAAAAAAGAAAATATAGTTTAAAGGTTTACTTATCAGATTTCATAGAATCTGGATGTAGTTGATGAACCCTTAAGCACCCACCAGGGGTCTCTGAGAAAGCTTCTGAGAGATGGCAGTAGTCCAAATAGAGGTTTTTAGGAGAGAATAATCTAAAGTACAAGCAAGAATTGTACTGATTTAAGGCGTTTTGAGTCTCTATTGAAGGTGTTTAAGGGTAAGGGCTAAGGAAAGACCCTCGCAAGAGACTCAAGAATGGGTAGACTTTGTCAGAAATGTCTTCTTCCGTCCAATACTATATCCCTCTCTGCCAGACATGACCTTATTAATCCGAGAGGAGGTCCTAATGAGGGATTTATCCTTCACTCCAATAGAATAGCAATAGAGCAATAGTGGAGGTAGCTATAGGAGCTACTATTTAAATAATTAACTGACTAATCCTCCTCCTGCCTCGCCCTCAGCTAACAACTGTGATAAACAAAACGAATGCCACACCAGCCAGCAACATTAGTGCCGCGGCGAACGGCAGCAGTAAGCACACTGGAGCTGCCGCAACCGCCGCCCTGACCCCGGCCATCGGGTTCATGACACTCAAGAGTGGCAACGGCAACAGCTTACTGGCAATCTCACCAACGGCTATCCAGCAGCAGGCCCAGCAACTGCAACTGCAGCAGCAGCAGCAGCAGCAGCAGCAGCAACATCAGCATCACAGCAGCCCAGCGGGCAGTCCAAGCAGCAACGGAGCCGCAGGAGGCGGTAGTGGAACCGGAGCTGGAGTGGTTGGTGCCACCATTACGAGGGGATCGCCCACTCCGTCGACGCCCTCGCCGTCGCCGAGCTCCTCCTCGAGCGGCGTCTCCTCGTCAGCCTCGTTCATTGGCTCGTCGTCCTCCTCCTCCTCATCGTCCTCCTCGTCGTCCTCCTCCTCGTCGTCGTCCAGCTCATCGTCCAGCTCGTCCTCGCCCACGCAGCAGACCCCCACAGCAACGGCCACCGCCCATCTGGTGGGTGGTCGGAGTGTGAACCTCAAATTCCATGGTGGGGCAGGTGGCGGAGCCACTGCACTGAATGGCGGAGCCACCATAGTGGCCGCGGCAGTGCCCAGCGCGGGTGGACCAGCGAATGGTGAGTGTGGAATCGATAGTTGAAGCCAAGAACTAGGTAGCGGGATGATAGTTTTTGGCCAAATAGTGTTATTAAAAACACTACTAATTATAGTATCCTCTTCCCATGACAGGCTTCCATCAGACGGACAAGGATCGCAACTACAATTTCCTGATGCTTAGTGCTGGAACCACAGCGCAGTAACACCACAGAAAAGGTTTAAAAAAAAAAAAAAAACAATAAATGAGAAACATCAACAACAACAACTGAAATGTGTGCAACAGCTCCCACCTTATAAGATGTAACAACAACAACAACAACAACAACAACTAGAAGAACTACAAAACACTTTTTTTTTGTACAAAAAACACAAAAACTTAAAAAGAATGAAAAAAAAAAGAAACGTAAAGATTTTTGCGTGTTTTTTTACTCTTCGCACACATCAACAGCAAAGCAAACAAACAACCAACCTGAAAGCTGTCATTATTGCATAATATTTCAACAACAAACAAACAGTTCCGCCCAACACATTAGCATCGATTTTGAAAATCAAAAAAACCAAATAAGAGCAAGATTATTTTTAAAAAAAGAATCATTGTTTTTTAGAAGAACATCAAGAAGCAGAAGCAGCAGCAGCAGCAACATCACGGGAGGGAAATCAGTTACCAAAAGTGGTAAAAAAAAAAACACCAACAATAAACAACAGAAGACCAACAACAACAACAACAACAACAAGCTAAACAACAATAAGAATGAGAATCAGAAGCAATAAGCAGTGAGCGGCAAAAAATATTCAACAACAAAATCAACAACAAAATCAACAACAAAATGTCAACCATGTTCAACAACAGCCAACGGCATACAAATCCCAACAACATGTAGCTTTTTTATCCACAAACCATCAACAACAACACCAAGAATATATATATATATATATATATATATATATATATATGTATACCTATATCTAATTGTACTACTTTATAGAAAAGAAATAGATCTATCAGAAAAAAAAACGATAACACCAACAACATTTCACAACCGTATGAGAGTGGCACACCTAAAAGCAAAAACAAAAAACTAAAAAACCGAAAGCTAGAAAAAAAAAAACGATAAAAAAAACAATATATAGAAAAAATATAAAGAAAAGAAAAAAAAAACCAAAATGCGCTGTTGTAACAGAAACCACCAATGGGTAACGCTTTATAAATATATACACATACACACACATATATATATATATTTGAGTAAATATATGTATATAACTATTATATATATGTATACCTAAAAGTAAAAGAAAGTCGAGCAAAATATAATTTATGTCAGATGTAAAAAAAAAGAGAAATAATCAGTGTGTGGCGAGTAGTTAACTTTCTGAAGACCTAAAATCTGTAGCAACTGATTTTCTTGATGACCAAACTAAAGAACCGAACCAGAAACCTTAGCAATAATGGCGAAGCGATAACGATAACGATAACTCTATTCTAAATTCTCTCAAGCCCGTCTCCATTTTCAATCATCTATCGATTTCGAAAACTAAAAAACTGAAAACTGAAAACTAAAAACCGAAACATGAAGCAGAAATCAAATTAGAGTGTTTGTGTGTATGTATGTGTGTGTGTAGCCCAGCATTAATCATAGAAATATTAAAAAAAAATAGTTTAAACCAGAAAAATATATATATATTATATAATTAGCATGAACGAGAGCGAGAGGGGAGGATGGGAGTGGGAGTGCGTGCGAGCGAGTCGGCGAGAGTGTTGTATCTGTGTAATACCCATTTTGAATTAGAAACTAATCGTAGAGAGCTAAATGTGTAGCAGAAATTTGTGTAATAGTGCAATAAGCTAACATGTAAACCCTCAACATTTGTTAAATAATTTAATATATATTTTTTTCTTTTTTTTTTTTTGAGTTTGGTTTGGTTTGGTGGAAAGACAGACCAGACACACACACACTTTGTAGTCGATAGTGCGTTTTATGGCCAAAAAGCAGCTTCTAAAGTTTATAATTTTTATTCCTGCCGCCTTATTGCCATTAACCGCACTGTACCACATCAATCAAAGCTAGCAGGCAGGAGGAGGAGAGTATGGTGGAAGAACGCAGATCCTAAATCAGCCCAAAACTGTTTAAAAAGCTTACAAAAATATTTATATACAAAAGGAAAAACACAAAATAATAGCATAGAATAGAAGAAAATGAGAGTAAGCTAACAACAAAAATAATAATATAAGCGAAAAGGAAAAGGAGGGAAATCTAGCAAAAACAACAACAAAAAAAATAAAACTAAATGTTATATTTTGGAGCATTTTTTTCAATGTGTATGTGTTAGAGTATATATACAGATATATAGCCCTAGATAAAATCGGAGGAAGGAGAACAGGACGAAGGAGGTGGAGAATTGATAAAAGTATTAGCAAAAGATATCTCTTGAACAATAATGAAAAGGACAGGCGGAGAGATTTCTTGTCCCAAAAAAAAAAAAGAAGAAATTGGTAATTAAAAGTCTTTCTTTTTTTTTTTTTTAACATAAATCGGGGTAATGAACATAAAGCTATATATCATCTATCTAAATATATATATGTATACACGAACTAAAACGAGCAGAAGGCGATAAAATAGGGAAATGATAGAACAGAGCGTGAAATTTTCTATATATTTTGTAAATACTTTAAAGCGACCGGAAACGGAAACGGAAATGGAAATGGAAACGGGGAACAGAAGCAGAGATACTGTCAACATAACTGTCAAGTAAAAAAACAATTTTTTGCGTTTTCGATTGTTTCCAAGAACAGAAGAGAACAGATTTAGTTTTTTTAGAGCGATTTTTCCACCAAATGGACAGCAAATCAAAAATTATTTTCACACAAGAGAGTTTTACACAAAAAACCGAAAAAGCAAAACAAAAAAAAAAAAATCAATAAATTTAAAAACAAAATGAAAAAAAAAAACAAACACCTTGAAAATCGAAATTTAATAAACTTAAAAGAAAAAAAAAAAAGTAGAATTATATGTGTATGTGTGTGGATTGTCTGTGTAAATGTGTTTGAATGTCAAATTGTGTAGCGAAGCAAGTCAGTCGGGGCGGAAGAGTATATATATTTATATATGTATATGATCCAGCCCTGTCTGTCACTTGACTTCGTCACTAATCATAAAAGCAAATGTAAAAAAATAATACGATAGCGGTGAGCAAACACTTTTAAAGAATTAACATTAACTCTTAATTAGGTTCTATGTTCTTTTATTTATGTCAATTTTTTTTTCGTTGTATTAATTGTGAAAATCACTTTTTGTTTTTCGAAACTTTTTTTTAAACGCTATCCGTAAGTAGGCAAGTAATGAGAATTGAACATAATACTTTTTTTTTTTTTTGTGTAATTTGTACTAAACAAGCAAAACAAAAAACAACAACAGAACGATTTCATTTTAGAAATTTAAGCCTAACTTAACTAATTCTTAATTTTTAAATCAATTCTTTCTTTAAGTTGAAAACAAATCGGGAGTATTGCAAATTATAATTAAAATTAAATATACAAAACAACAACAACAAAAAAACAACAAAAGAGAAAACTCAACAAAAAAATTATATTTATAGAGAAGCGGACAACACAACCAGAAAAAATAAAAAAAAAAAACCAAAAAAAAAATACAAACAATAAACAATTTCAAACAAAAAAAAAACCAACAAGAGGAAAAACGAGAGAAAACCTTTTTAGATGTAAATTTAACTGTAAAACTAATTTTAAAGAACGATGCAAATAAAAGTAAAAATCAACAGAATCGGAGGAGAATGGCAAGATCTAAGAAAAGCATAAAAAGTATATATGACGAATGAGATATATATATTATATAAATGTAAATGTGTAAAGAAAACTTAAAAATGCGACAAAAAAAATAAAAAAAGAAATTTCAAAGCAAGATATTTAAAATTGTGTGTTTTATTTTTGGGTAAAGGTTAAAGGCTAAACTTCATTTGGAGGAGCATTTTGGAAAATCCTGAATTATTTCTAATTATTTCCAAATAGATTTCAAAATAAACTCCTAAAACAAAGTATTTTTGGGAAAACGGAGGATTATTCCTGGAAAATTGTTCAACATCTTTGTATCATTTTCTAGAACTGTCAAAAATGTATTATTTTCTAGAAATTATTAAATATTAAGGCATTTTTTTGATTGGCAATAAAAGTAACTAGATCGGAAAGGCGTATACGTAATATTAGAAGTTTTCAAATATCACGTATACGCAACCAAGTCTCCCATTAGAATGATGTAGTTTTGCTCTAAGGATTTTCCTCTGCAGAGGGTATAACCATTTTTTTATCTTTCCCTTCCTTTGGTATTTTAAAAGATCCCTTTGTCTTTAAAGGTCCTATTCGGAGTTCAAGGACATCTGGGACTCGTAGCAGGGAGGAGAAATCATAATCGATCCCACAAAGTATAAATTCTTGATCAGCACCATTAGCAGAGTCTATATAGCCAGTTCCCAAGTTAAGTTTGTCCCAAGCCAACGCATGGATCTAAGAGATTAAAAAAACTTAAAACTACTAACCAACCACTACTGTTTATTATAAAAAGAAATAAAAAAGTATGCAACAAAAATGTTGTCGAAAATCTGTACTTTGAAAGCTTACTGTATTAACGAAAGGTTGTAAGTGAAGATGAAAAATCAGTTTCTAATAAAAGGTTTTTTTTAGAAAAATTAAAAAAAAATATGTATAAATGTTGATCCATGGGTTTGAGGCAGATTGAAGCGGAATCAAACTAAAAATCGTTTAAGGTATTCTTTTTAAGGATCAGTTAAGAATTGACAAAGATATAGCCAAGGTTATGGGCCATATGTGGAAGTCCTTCGAAAATTGGTTGGTAGATTGGTGGAAAATCAAACTAAAATTCTTGTAAGGTATTCCTGACGTATAAAGAATAAATGGACATAAAATATGGACATTGTGCGGAGGCACATGTATTTAATGGATTTCTCTAAAGTTTTTACATTTTTATAGCCACAGAAGCATGTCCCTATAAGGTTCACTCCAGCAGGCATTGGCAATGGAAAGGATGTGACACGATAACGGCTTAAAGACTCAACAAGCCCGGAGGGATTACAACCACAGAAATGGGGAAAAAAGAAGGAAAAGCCATCGTCACTCCTGTTTGACCAGACAGAGAATTCTCAACTTTTATATCCATGGTGGCCGTCTGACATTGTCAAGCAATTTGCTAGAGAGCTGAATTTACTTCAATTTACTTTGAAAGGTTGGTGTATTAGCGAAAGGTTGAAAGTGCAGATGAAAAGTATGAGTACCAGGTATCATATACCCTAAAGTTACTCTAGGACAGGCGAAGGAAGCCAAATGTCTTGGCATTACTCTGGACAAACGACTTACTTTTGACCCAAACCTCAAGTCCGCGGTTCAAAAGTGTAATACAAGGATTCAGCAGCTGGGTTGGCTCATACATTGCATACTGCCATTCTGGCTTTATGGCATACAAAGCTCCACTCCTTATAGAGATCTAAAGCTACATACTGAGGATGAACAGACTGGAAGACACACAAGCGGATGCAGCGACAGACTTTAAGGACAACGCAGCCTACTTGCAAGAAAGTCACTTCCAGCTAGACCATTGAGGCCTCTTAAACGGCTGGGTTTTGCCAAAACGAATAAGTTAGACTATATGTTAGATATTATAATTTCGTAATCCTCATATTGTATTTTGGTTTGGTTGTTTTCTTTACATTTCCTTCCATGTGATGTTAAGGTACGTGTTTGTTGTATAGATTCTAATGTTTATTCTATGAATCTATTCTTTGAAAGTTTCACTTTAAATAATAAAAGAAGAAACCGTGTATCATAGAGTCGGGAATCTCAACTCTAGCCGTCTTTACTTGATTATTGATAAATATATAAAATACTCAATTTTTCCTCTTTCTGTGGGTCACTTTTCCAAATAGCTACTTGCTGTATCCAATCCACACACTAAAAATAATATAGAGTCTAGTTATCCGACTACCTCTACAAGAAGGTACTCTTCCCACTTAACCAGACTTTACTTTTTCTAAGATTTATTTTATTTCTGAAGTGAAACTTTAAAATAATAGATTCAAGGAATTAGAAGGTAATACATATTCAAAATTAATTCGGTTTCGGGTGTTTCACCAAAACAATCCTGGAGGGAGGCAGATAAAAATGTCCTACAAAAATCGTCCAATTTGGGAGAATTTTATTTTGACGAAACAAGATAATGTTATATGGTGGGATCGGAAAGCATTATGTGTCTTTAAGCTGGATAAAATATAACATAATCACAGAAATCCCCAATTCCGGGATCAATCGGGGTAGTCCTCCATCATCCGGACATACCAGGCTGGCAGGAGCGAGTACCTGCGTGGGCCAGAGTCCTTCCTCACGTATATCTTGCGCTTCTCGGCGACGTAGTTGAACTCGAAGGTGGTGCACGGGTCGTCGGTCGCCTCCATCGTCTTCAGCATTTTGCGGAGGGTGTTGGCCAGGAACACGTGACAGACGTTGGGCAACCACAGGTTGTTCTGTAAAAGGATGCAGGGGCTGGAGTTGGGGACAAAATGAAGGGCAGATCTTACCCCGTGACTGATGAGACTGGCGGGGGTCTCGTTCTTTAAGCAGCTCACAAGCCCCGTCGGGTTGCCACACCCGACATAGATGTTGTCCACGTTCTTGAGGTAGCACTCCGACCACCAGGCGAGGGCCTCCATGGGGTCAAAGCAGACCCCGGTGTCGCTGTGGAAGCGGTCGGTCACACAGCTCCCCAGCTTGAAGTCCATGAACCGCAGGTTCGACAAAGTCTCGAGGGGCGAGTCGATGCTGAAACGAAACGGTTGGGTGTTGGCCCGCAGGACTCGGATCGACTGGCACTTACAAGATGTTCCGGACACGAGCCCCTCCCATGGGCGCGTCATACAAGATCGAAACGTCCTGGTCCAGGGTTCCGAAGAACACGTTCTTGTACTCCGACGTGCCTTCGAGCCAATTCGGCAAAAACTCCTGCCCGCCGTGGCACATGATGTGCTTCAGAACCGCCTCGAAGTTGTTCATCTTCTGCTGCCTGGGGCTGGGGGCCCCCACCGGCTCCTCGAGACACATGTAGTGAGTGTTCCTGTATCGATGGGCCACGATCCGCCAGTTGTCGGTGCGATTGTACGGGGTCCCCATTAGCTCCTGGAGCAGCTCCATCTGGCACACAATGGAGACCCTGGAGAGGATGCCCGGGCCGTCCGCCTTGGCGGTGAAGAAGCGCGTCGGGGTGGCCACCATGTACCGGAGCAGGGGATCCAAGTAGTTTCCGTAGAAGTGCTTCAGCTCCTTGGAGAACCCCGGAGCGATCGGCACTTTCAGGTTGAGGGGGAAGCTGTGTGGCAGCGGCACCTGGATGAGCCCCAGCTGGCTCGCGTCGTTGCGGAAGGCACGGTACTTGTTCAGGCTGAAGAAGCCCAGGGCTCTGGGCCCCAGGCACGGAATGTTTCCCACTGGCGGAGGCTCTATCGGCTGCTCCAAGTCCACAAAGTCCTCTCCGATTGGCGCCATTGTGCTTCTCCGACGGTTTTTCTAGAAACTTACTTTTTCTTGAATCTCTGGGTGAGTTTTCTACTTTTTCAAGTGAAGTGTCACCGGCTCCGGCTTCAGAGTTGATTTCTCCAAGTGTTGAAAGCGACTACAGTGTTGGAGAAGGGAGTGCGAGGCGAACAGAGTGACGGAAGCTTCACAGCCGTATTTTCTGATGAGTTTGTTGGAAAGGGTGTGTTGGATAGGCCCTTTGATCAATAAGAGCCTGATTCCTAATAGGTAATCAATCAATTCCCTACCAGTCATCATTAATTTGTGGGAATACAGGAGCGCCTTTCGGGCATGTGCTTGGTATTCAGATCCCCCGGAATACGAGGTGTGTCCAAAAAGTTTTGGTAATTTTGAATTTTTACGTATTTTCGAATTTTGAGTTCGAACCGCCAGTTCGGTCGAATGTGAAAGTTTTGCTGACAGTTTTCTTCATGAGTTCTTGCCACAGGGAGAACGGCCAGTAGGGAATATTACCTGCAAGTTATGCGCAATTCGCGCGGAGCAATCCGCCAGAAAGGCCCGGATTTGTGGAAGAACAAAAACTGGCCTTTGCACCACGATAACGCCCCTGCTCACACATCGTTGCTTGTGCGCGACTTTTTAGGCAAAAACAACACACTGATGATGCCGCAGCCACCGTACTCCCCAGATCTGGCCCCCTGTGACCTTTTCTTGTTCCCTAAACTGAAGAGGCCCATGAAAGGACGACGTTAGGCCATGCTTGAAGAGATAGAGACGGCATCGAAGGAGGAGCTGAACAAGATTAAAGGAAATGCCTCGAAGATTGGAAAAACCGTTGACACAAGTGTATACTATCTCATGGGGATTACTTTGAAGGGGACACAATAGATATTCATGATAATAAATAAATAAATAATCTTTGAAAAAATAAAAAAATCGCGATACTTTTTGAACACACCTCGTATGCACAAAAAAACACGATGCAGCTAAGAGTTCAGTTGAGGGTTTATTCCTTCACTAACTCATAATTATTTTAATCTTTAAAGATCGTCAAAAGACGATTGCCCACCACCCAACTGCCCGGTTATTCAGAGGTGTAGCCCCAAATAGCCCTTAGTGGATGCGATCCTGATTCGAGCCACTCGACCCCAAACGAAAAATGTGTTTGCTTCAAAATTTATTTAGTCCCGAGACCTCGGCATATTGAAGGACAAAAGGAATATGCCATCCCTTACTTTGCACCACTGACACCTGCGAAGTAATCCAAATCAAATTTCTTATTTTGTGAATAGCCTCTGTCGAGCCCTCAAAGTTCTCTTTAATTTAATTAAATTTTCTTTGAGTTTATAAAGGTCTTTTATGAATATATTTGTCAAATCCCTCAGGAAATCAGTCTCAGAGAACAATCATGAGAAGTGTTTACCGCTTGATGCGAATTTCATTTAAAATATTTTAAATTTTTCAATATTTCCCTAGGAATGAAGGGTCTTGGCACCGATTTTGCACCACATTTTCATTAAATATTATTTATGATTGATAGTAAAATATTCTTTTTTCCTTGTACAGGGTGCGCCCTATTTTATTTTATGGGCATTCAAACATATTTAAACATTGAACAACTTGAAAGAAAAACTATCTATAGTATAGTATCTATAGGATCTATAGTAGATCCTTTTGGGTTAGGATCTACCATATAAAAATAAGTCGGATCTTCCCTCCTGACGCTATAACTTCAGAACGCACGAACCGATCACCACGGCTTTGCCTTCCTTGGAACGGTCTCGGGCTCCGTGAGGTTTTTGAGTAGATTAAATTAAATAATAATTTAAATTATTAAATAATCTCCGCTCCGTTATTTTCTTGTGACAAACCGGAACTGTGTTCACTGTGAAATTGTGAAAAAATTGTAAAAAATAAGCTATGCGTTTCCCAACATTTCAAGTGGAAACCACTAAATCAATCACGTGTATTTGGCATGTTTTTATTGAATTTCAACATTTCAATAGGCATTTGTGTGGATCGTGCATTAGAGGTTATGTTCTGTGGGCTCTGTCCAGAGTCCAAAATGCCTGGAGGACGAGGTGCGAACATCGGCCGCCGCACAAGACGAGCGAGCCAGCAACAAGTCTACTCACAGACCTTAAGCGAAGAAAGACAAAATACAAAAGTGTAATGGTATTTATTAGTAGTAGTATTTATTTAGTATTTATTAGTATAGTAGTATTAATAGTAATTATGCCTCTAGATATGCTGTGACCCGGAAGATGCTGAACTATGCTTGATCGGGTTGAAGTCAGGAGAAACCCTGGTGGAACACCCAAACCGCTCTGACATGCAAGTCGATTGCTAGTATAGGGTATAGGGGCGACAGATACAATTAATTTGGCGCAATATAAAAACCAATATATGGCCGCATTTTTCATCACTCTCTCGAGCATATAGTCGGTATAGCTCGTCGGGGATTTGAGGATTACAGGCATAAACTTTGACCCTCACATATCCCCACATCCTCCGGCAACATTGACTCTCACTGCCTCAATCAAATGACTGAGCGTCTTGGACGTCCATGAACTGCATTTGGATCATGAACTGGTCTGCAACCGAATCAAATTAGGAAAAAATGGCAATAAGACGATATACGAGGATATTTTCGGCTATATGCACGTTGAGGTAACACAAGTGACTATTTCAGCATCTGCACTATTTCAGTGCTTAACTTCGGGGTGTATCGAGCCATGGTTGAAATTCTATTGCTTTGTTGTTTCCGAAACATGTCTTACTAATTGCGACCTACGCTGATGACACTGCTGTCCTAACCAAAAGCAGTAGTATCTTAGCGGCCACATTTGCATTGCAAGAGTATCTGGACGCATTTCATCAATGGGACATGAGCTGGAACGAACAATCGCCGAAGCACCTGCCCAGGAGTCAACCTCAACGGCAGCCCAATTAGAGCCCTTCCGGCATACAAGTACCTCGGTGTCACTCTGGACAAAAAACTCACTTTTAGCTTGCATCCAAAACTCCTGCAGGACCAAAATGGCTCGGATGGCTTGGCTTCTCGCACCACGCAACAAGCTCGCACTTGGATGTAAGGTCCAAACATATAAGTCTATATTAGCCCAAGTCTCTTCTACGGACTCCAGGTTTATGGTGTTGCTTCTAAAACAATCCTCAACAAAATCCGGGTTTTGCAAGCGAAAACTCTGCGAAGGATCTCTGGAGCTCCGTGGTTTATACGAACCAGTGACATCGAACGTGATCTCAACGTTCCCAAACTTGGAGACAAGCTGCAGAAACTGGCTCAGAAATATATGGAAAGATTAAATGAGCACCCCAACAGCCTGGCCAAAAAACTTGGCACCGCTGCTATTAGCGCAGATCCAAGGAATCAAGTTAGAAGAAGACTAAAACGACATCGCCCTCAAGACCTACCAGACAGGATCTTGACTTAGAAAATTCGCTATCTGCATTCATTTAACATCCTAAATCCATAACATGTATTCACTTCTTGCCCCGAGTAACACTTGGACAAATTATTGTATAAAATTGTAAATACTCATTAGATTAAGCTGCCAATTGGTAGCAGTGCGCTAATCCTTAGAATAAAATTTCCACATTTATAAAAGTTAAAACGAAACATGTCTAAATAAGCCAATCGGTCGATGTTTGAGAAAAATATTCAATGCTTAAATCGGCCCACAAAATATGCGGCAGGGCACCCTGGATATGATTGACAAAATGATAAAAATGTGATTTATTTATTGATTTAATTTGTGCCAGCTGTTGCACATAAGCTTGGTTTTAAATAGTGACTATCGAAATAGTGGCCTTATATATAGTATTGATTGGACGATGTTGTGATTTAATTGTTTCATTAATTGGAGGAGCAGCAAAGGTGCCGCTCCAACGCTTCAATTGTATCTGCTTTGACATTATTCTTTTAATTCTAAGTAAGGCTCTAAGTAAGTAAGTCTTATATATGATTATTACAGTAATCTATGTATATATTTATATATAAAATTATATAGAAATAAATGTATGCAGAAATGCAAAATTTAGGTTGGGGTGTACACTGTGCAGCACAGTGGTACATAACTTGTGGCATACGACCCTATGAAGAACCCGTATTCCTAATCAGGTATACCTCCTGAGTCGATTTTATTTATATAAATATTATATATATTTATAAAACTACTAATTTGTTAAAAAAAAAAGAATAATTGTTGAGTTCTGTCCTATATTTGTCTATCTACGTATGTATGTGTATCTAGAACACTGAGTACAAATAGGTTTGGAGTCAGTGTTCCGCCATTACTTTGTAAGCGCAGAAGCATAGTTGTGAGAAAATATGAGGTTCGATCCAGAATGGTTTCAACCATTGCACAGTGGTCCAGATGCTGCCATAAATCCATGTTCAATAGTCCTGGATTTAAAAATTTCTAATGCCCATCAATTCTTGCATATTTGGACTATAATTCCCCAAAGTATTAGCTAGTTTCAATTCCGTTTACACAAAAATTGTTAACCTTAAAAGTTACAAGTGGCGAAAATCCTATAAAAATATAATGTAATTTTTTTTAATTACGAATATCTGTACTAAAATACCCAATTATAAACTTTTGCTCAAAATTGCGCAATTCAGTCCCCGAGTCCCCAATTTTGAACTCTCTATGTTTCTAATTTATGACCACTTTTTCCACATAGCCGGACCACTGTGCAATGGCGCTGCAAATACTTTGTATCTGAAATTGGAACATGAAAAAATTATATATTTTTAATGAAAACTGGATGTTATACTCATTGAAGTAGTGCTACATTGGGGAGTACCAGATGTTGGGCTTGGCGCTTAAAGATAGGAAAGTATTTTCTCCCTAGCCCAGCTCCACACTCTGCGTCATCCCAGAAGGAGGATGGCCTAGCTTCAGGACCATCGGGTCTCAACATTCCAACTCTCCTACTGGAATCACAGTTCCTTTTTAGGTGCATTGGTGGCTAGAAATGGGAATTCTATTCCAACCATAGGCACTCACTAGCCTCATCAGCTAGTGAGTCGAGGTCCTTGCTCCATCCTCATTTGGCCAGAAATCGGCTCTACACTTCATTTATCCCACGCTCCTGATCTTAGCTCTTCGGTTGCGACATTCCCAATGCGAAACTGGAAATTCGTATTGTTCAAAGGAGGCTCTGAAGCTTCCGTCACTCTGTTCGCCTCGCACTCCCTTCTCCAACACTGTAGTCCCTTTCAACACTTGGAGAAGTCAACTCTGAAGCCGGAGCCGGTGACACTTCACTTGAAAAAGTAGAAAACTCACCCAGAGATTCAAGAAAAAGTAAGTTTCTAGAAAAACCGTCGGAGAAGCACAATGGCGCCAATCGGAGAGGACTTTGTGGACTTGGAGCAGCCGATGGAGCCTCCGCCAGTGGGAAACATTCCGTGCCTGGGGCCCAGAGCCCTGGGCTTCTTCAGCCTGAACAAGTACCGTGCCTTCCGCAACGACGCGAGCCAGCTGGGGCTCATCCAGGTGCCGCTGCCACACAGCTTCCCCCTCAACCTGAAAGTGCCGATCGCTCCGGGGTTCTCCAAGGAGCTGAAGCACTTCTACGGAAACTACTTGGATCCCCTGCTCCGGTACATGGTGGACACCCCGACGCGCTTCTTCACCGCCAAGACGGACGGCCCGGGCATCCTCTCCAGGGTCTCCATTGTGTGCCAGATGGAGCTGCTCCAGGAGATGATGGGCACGATGTACAACCGCACCGACAACTGGCGGATCGTGGCCCATCGATACAGGAACACTCACTACATGTGTCTCGAGGAGCCTGTGGGGGCCCCCAGCCCCAGGCAGCAGAAGATGAACAACTTCGAGGCGGTTCTGAAGCACATCATGTGCCACGGCGGGCAGGAGTTTTTGCCGAATTGGCTCGAAGGCACGTCGGAGTACAAGAACGTGTTCTTCGGAACCCTGGACCAGGACGTTTCGATCTTGTATGACGCGCCCATGGGAGGGGCTTGTGTCCGGAACATCTTGTAAGTGCCAGTCGATCCGAGTCCTGCGGGCCAACACCCAACCGTTTCGTTTCAGCATCGACTCGCCCCTCGAGACTTTGTCGAACCTGCGGTTCATGGACTTCAAGCTGGGGAGCTGTGTGACCGACCGCTTCCACAGCGACACCGGGGTCTGCTTTGACCCCATGGAGGCCCTCGCCTGGTGGTCGGAGTGCTACCTCAAGAACGTGGACAACATCTATGTCGGGTGTGGCAACCCGACGGGGCTTGTGAGCTGCTTAAAGAACGAGACCCCCGACAGTCTCATCAGTCACGGCGTAAGATCTGCCCTTCATTTTGTCCCCAACTCCAGCCCCTGCATCCTTTTACAGAACAACCTGTGGTTGCCCAACGTCTGTCACGTGTTCCTGGCCAACACCCTCCGCAAAATGCTGAAGACGATGGAGGCGACCGACGACCCGTGCACCACCTTCGAGTTCAACTACGTCGCCGAGAAGCGCAAGATATACGTGAGGAAGGACTCTGGCCCACGCAGGTACTCGCTCCTGCCAGCCTGGTATGTCCGGATGATGGAGGACTACCCCGATTGATCCCTGCAATGCATGTTCCTGATATTTTTAGTTTGTAGTCAGCGTGTTTTGGGTTAACTTTCTGCTCAGAAATAAATAATATTCCACGATAACTGACACCTAAGCTTGTACCGTAGGATTCAAAGTAGTTCGGGAAGCTCAATGCTTTTCAATCCAGGCAACTTCATTATACCCTTGCAGAGGGTATTATGATTTTGGTCAAAAGTGTGCAACGCAGTGAAGGAGGCATCTCCGACCCTATAAAGTATATATATTCTTGATCAGGATCACCTCAGTCCATCTGTCTGTTACTACGCCAACTAGTCTCTCAGTTTTAAAGGCTTGGAACTTCACACACATCCTTCTTTCAGGCAGTATATATATACTTGCAGGCAGTATATAAGTCGGGATCGGTCAACTATATCCTATAGCTGCCGTATAACTGATTCACCAGAAATGCCATAACATTGTTTTTTAAGTTAGAAGGATGGGAATGTGGTCCATGGATTCCACCTCTGGCAAACTAAACCAATCTACCAATTGTCTTAAGGATCGGCCGACTATATCCTATAACTGTCATATAACTGAGTAATCGGAAATGCCACAACCTACGCTACTTTATCGATGCTTGTGGCTTTGTATTAAAACAATTGATTTAATAGTGAAGTATTCATAAGGATCGGCCAACTATATACGATCCGGTATAAACCTTATAATATAACTGCAAGGGTGTATCAACTTCGTCTAAGCCAGAAGTGAAATCCCCATTCGGGCTCTACTTTTATGATTGCCAGCGGTATCCTTAGCCACTTTCCCCCACTTTCCCCAGGAGAAACAAGGATAGGCCCATGTTGGGCCAAGACTGGAAGCCGCTTAAAAAGCGTCGGATATGTGGTCGGCCTATGACTGCGAACGCATCGAGTGTTAACACCACCCCGTCGCAGGAGCCTACCATTGGTTAAAGTTTAAACTTTTAAGAAACGGCCAATTGTATTAAACAATCTCGGCCAGCAGCGGGCAAGTCTCATCCAAGCACATTCTATGGGGCTCAGCAGTAAAAGTTTATGTTTTTAGTTTTTATCATAAAAACACATCATTTTATTTAATAAAAATCTGTAAGAAAGTGCAATAAGACTGTTTTGAATTTATTCTTTATTCGGACACTGCCTGTCTCCCATTTGTATTAAAATTATTTTTAATTTGTGCCTTTCCTAAAGGGCGTCTTCTAGTGTGACGGTTTGAAAAAATCTATTTTTTTTCCTGCATATTTCTTGCATATTTTCCTGATGATGTTAGAAATATGTTTTTTTTTTTTTAGTTTTAAAAGGTTTTATGTTTATTCACGTTACGTTCTCTAGCTCATGCAAAAAACTCATCTTCTGCACAACAGAAGATGGGTGACTTTCCCAGATGAACCAAACCGAACCATCGCGACGATGTGCGTGAACCCGCTCTCTAGACATTCAGGTAGTTGTCGGGGAATTCGAAGGTAACGTCGCGGCCAGTCAGCTTCTTGTGGTCTGCTGGTTCTTGTCCAGGTGTACCTCGACCAACTGGGAGCCATCCAGCTTGACGCGGATGCGCTTGCCCACAATCTCGGCGGGGAAGACCAGATCCTCCAGGATGGCGTCATAGACGGCCGTCAGGGTGCGGGAGCGGGGACGCTTCTGCTTCAGGGGGTTGCGGGCCTTGCGAGTGGCCTTGGGCAGGATCTTGCGCTCGCCAATGACGACGACGAACCAGGATGATCTGGATCTTCTGGAACACCTTCTGCTGTGGAATGGGCACGTAGATGATGACGGCCTTCTTGGTGCCGAACTCGATCTCACGGGCACGGGTGATGTGCAGATCGCGCAGATAGGGCTTCAAGTCGCTGTTGGCCTCCAGCTCCACCAGAGCCTGGGCAATGGACTTCTCGAAGTCATCGGGATCTGCGCCGCCGGGCTTGATAATCTTGGAGCCGATAGCCATCTTTGTCGACTATTTTGACAGAAAAGACAAATATGTTGACGAAGGGTTTTGGCTGTTTCTGTCCTTGTTCGGAAGTTATAGACTTTACTACATCTTTTGTCTTTAAACGCTTCTCCTGAAAAGTCGTGTTTTTAGGTGGCGGGTAATCGGTTCCAGAGAAACTGTAGGAACATTTGAGACACATTTTGATTTTTTTTTATTCAGAATACATGTCGCTATGGCGTGACACGAGTTTTTTCGAAAATCTTTATTCAAAAAATATTTACGGTCATTAGCCAAAAAAAATTAAAAAAAAGTGTTTTTTCAAAAGCGTTTAATTTTGAAAATTTTTGAGATTTTCAAAAAATCTTGTGGGAAATCCCCTTCTCCATAGGGAAGGGGACCAAAAATATTAATTCGTTTCATGTTTGTGTTTCAGATTGCCCGAATTCTCAGAAGTGATTACCCGCGGCACTATCTTCCTTTTTGACATGATTATATTTAAGGAGAAAAAAGTCCTTCAAAAATCGTCCAATTTGGGAGAATTTTATTTTGACGAAACAAGATAATGTTATATGGTGGGATCGGAAAGCATTATGTGTCTTTAAGCTGGATAAAATACAACATAATCACAGAAATCCCCAATTCCGGGATCAATCGGGGTAGTCCTCCATCATCCGGACATACCAGGCTGGCAGGAGCGAGTACCTGCGTGGTCCAGAGTCCTTCCTCACGTATATCTTGCGCTTCTCGGCGACGTAGTTGAACTCGAAGGTGGTGCACGGGTCGTCGGTCGCCTCCATCGTCTTCAGCATTTTGCGGAGGGTGTTGGCCAGGAACACGTGACAGACGTTGGGCAACCACAGGTTGTTCTGTAAAAGGATGCAGGGGCTGGAGTTGGGGACAAAATGAAGGGCAGATCTTACGCCGTGACTGATGAGACTGTCGGGGGTCTCGTTCTTTAAGCAGCTCACAAGCCCCGTCGGGTTGCCACACCCGACATAGATGTTGTCCACGTTCTTGAGGTAGCACTCCGACCACCAGGCGAGGGCCTCCATGGGGTCAAAGCAGACCCCGGTGTCGCTGTGGAAGCGGTCGGTCACACAGCTCCCCAGCTTGAAGTCCATGAACCGCAGGTTCGACAAAGTCTCGAGGGGCGAGTCGATGCTGAAACGAAACGGTTGGGTGTTGGCCCGCAGGACTCGGATCGACTGGCACTTACAACAGGTTCCGGACACAAGCCCCTCCCATGGGCGCGTCATACAAGATCGAAACGTCCTGGTCCAGGGTTCCGAAGAACACGTTCTTGTACTCCGACATGCCTTCGAGCCAATTCGGCAAAAACTCCTGCCCGCCGTGGCACATGATGTGCTTCAGAACCGCCTCGAAGTTGTTCATCTTCTGCTGCCTGGGGCTGGGGGCCCCCACAGGCTCCTCGAGACACATGTAGTGAGTGTTCCTGTATCGATGGGCCACGATCCGCCAGTTGTCGGTGCGGATGTATGGAGTGCCCATCAGCTCCTGGAGCAGCTCCATCTGGCACACAATGGAGACCCTGGAGAGGATGCCCGGGCCGTCCGTCTTGGCGGTGAAGAAGCGCGTCGGGGTGTCCACCATGTACCGGAGCAGGGGATCCAAGTAGTTTCCGTAGAAGTGCTTCAGCTCCTTGGAGAACCCCGGAGCGATCGGCACTTTCAGGTTGAGGGGGAAGCTGTGTGGCAGCGGCACCTGGATGAGCCCCAGCTGGCTCGCGTCGTTGCGGAAGGCACGGTACTTGTTCAGGCTGAAGAAGCCCAGGGCTCTGGGCCCCAGGCACGGAATGTTTCCCACTGGCGGAGGCTCCATCGGCTGCTCCAAGTCCACAAAGTCCTCTCCGATTGGCGCCATTGTGCTTCTCCGACGGTTTTTCTAGAAACTTACTTTTTCTTGAATCTCTGGGTGAGTTTTCTACTTTTTCAAGTGAAGTGTCACCGGCTCCGGCTTCAGAGTTGACTTCTCCAAGTGTTGAAAGCGACTACAGTGTTGGAGAAGGGAGTGCGAGGCGAACAGAGTGACGGAAGCTTCAGAGCCGCCTTTTCTGATGAGTTTGTTGGAAAGGGTGTGCGAAGCAAAGGGCCTTTGATCAATAAGAGTCTGATTCTCAATAGGAAATCGATCGATTCCCTATCAATCCCCAATATAGTCTGGATCTAAGTTGTAGAATCGATGTTTGGTCAACTTTTTTATGAGACTCCTAAAAATTTACCCCCTTTAAGAGCTTATATATCCGCCAAAACTCTGACAATTCTAATCTGACCACGGATGTCGTAGCTTTCCGAACTCTAGTAAAAACCCTAAAATATTATCCTTGTTCCGCGTGCTTTATATTTTTTCGTGATTTTTTGCTATAAAAGCAAAAGCTAAGATCAGGAGCGTGTACTATTTCTAATTCAAGGATCTGGGATTTCTAGTTCAAGGATCAAGGCAAGGATCTTAACTCTATCAAATATATCATAATTTATAATCCAGTCCTCAGGGAAAGCATCGAAGACCTCCACGCACAACCTGATGAACGCCTTTCGTTGAGATCACCCGAGTTGGGCACAGAAACACGATGCAGTTGAGGGTTCAAGGTCTTTAATCCTTCACGAAATCTTTACCTTGAAATCTTTCACAGTTTTAGTAACATTAGAGAAGCGTTTCTGTAAAACTGCCTAAATAAATAAATAATAAATAACTGCCTTTTAGACTTTGGGCTTTCAGAAACCTCATTTCGTATCAGAAACGTATCATTTCGGAAATTTGGTACATGAAAGCTTTCAGTATTTTTTAAATATTTTTAGAGATTTGAAAAAATGTGCACTGCTGCACACTATCGTAAAAATGTCACTTTTGAAGTAGAATGTCAACCCTAAATGTAGTCTACTTCAAATGGGATAAGAGTTGGAGCATTAAAAGGGAGCATTAAACTACAAATACCTAATAAATAAATAAAATATTAACTAAAAGTAGTAAAAACTTATTTTTTATTTCTTACTTATTTTTTTATAATTTTATTATTTAAAATAGATCATGATTTCGTCTCCTAAAAAGTTAAAATAGCGGCATCAACATTGCCGCTTTCATCGACCTCCGCTGTTTTAATGTTAACAGAAAATAGAATTTAATATAAATTACCAAAATATATCAAATTTCCGTTAATTGAAGCCATTATGAAATAATTTTTATTAAAAAAAAAATCAATTTGTATATACATTGAGGAGACTAGAAAGATGCGAAGCTTATATACCATTGTAGTGAGGTGGTACTTTATGTAATAATATATATACCGGATCAGATTGATATTATATATCAAAGATCGGATATAGTTGAGGGAATTTATTTTTAAAATAGTCCCTTAGTGATCTATACGATCACTTATTACTAATTATATTCAAAATAATAATCAATCAAATATTAATTCTCCTTTATTAATTAATATTAATAATATATTAATAATATATACTAATATACTAATATATTAATTCTACTTCTCCTTGAATAGCTTTTATTAAATATTTTGAATATATATTATATATTATATATATTATATTTTTTTATGTCCTTTGCTTGTGTGCTGCATATACTTTGCACATTTTTTGAATATGAATTTTATGCAAATATCTATTCATTGAAATGAATTTTGGTGTTTTCAGACTTCAATTAACTTAATCCGTCAAAAATATGCAAATATGCAAATTCCGAGGTCTAGTTATCAGAAGTTAGAAGGGATCTGCCAACTATATCCTATAGCTGCAATATAGCTGAAAGTTTGTTGTTTTTATACCCGGCACTAGGTAGAGTAAAAGGATATTCTAGTTGTGTGAATTTATGTAACAGGGAGACAGGATCTCCGACCGATAACATATATATATATTCTTAGTTCAGGAAACTATTTGAAAAACTATTTTGATGCCAAACTATTTCTATAGCTAATTTGTATCAAAAAACTAATTTAATCCAAATCGACCGATTTTAAGAGTAGCTATAGGCTTTTTATTCTGCTCCCCTACTAGATTGCTTAAGATTTTCCTTCGAAACGTACAAAAGTATGCAACAATAAATTGTTTTGGGATTCTATACTGCGAGGGGTTATTAAAAGTTTGGCTGACAAAGATGATTACCGGGTTCCAGGCAGGAAATGTCCGAAATACCACTTGGCCTATGGCTCCCACCCATTTTTCCACACCTCCAAATGAAATAAGAACACGGCTATTGGGATTTTTGTTTTATTTCACATATTTTTCGGTTTATTTTGAGTCAAGCTAAACATTACGCTCCATCCGCCGTTTTGAACTCTCGTAATAATAATTTATGTATATATATATATATTTATATAAAAAATGCGGGTTGTGGCTGAACTTTATTACTTTTGTTTTTCATTTTGGAAAGATGACGTGAGCGAGTGTGTGTGGACGTGGAAGAGAAGAGTGTTTGAGTGTCGTAGCATTTTTTTTTAAGTTTTTTTTTTTAAGTGTACACGTGTCTGTTTAGATTTAGTAACAATTTTCACACATTTGACGAAGAAAACGTAGGAGATTGGGGAAATGCTTGATACAAAAAACTGGAACCATCCATCAAATAATTGCGTATATAACTTATATATTTAATAATAATATTTACCATAATAATAATATCTTAAGCAGTACAATACAGAATGCAGTTTTACAAAAGTAAGCAAATCAATCGGGAGTGGTAGCCACGTATGTCCAGGAAGAGTCTACGGGCCAAAAGTTTGTATTTTGGATGTTTAAATGTGATTGAGAATGAAATTGGTGGAGGAGACCCTCCAGGCTTCTCACAAGTGTATATTCGGCTTCTCGATTACTTTCACTTTCAATATATTATTTATATATCTTTCTAATCGTTTGCTTTCAGTTAAAAAAAATTACAAAATTGCATTAAAAATTTGTTTCGATTCATAATTGGAGATACTTTCCCATTTCTAGTGTTTAAGTGTACTATTTAATTATATATTTAGATGTATTTATAAAAAGCTTTTCTGTGTGGTTTCTTGTTTGTTTGCATTTTGCTATTTAATTTTAAATTACAAAAAAAAAAAAATAATAATAGTAATAATAATATATATGCACGCAATATAGAAGTAAACAAGAGACATATTTTAGCATTTATTTGCATATTTTGGGCGTTCTAAGATCGATTACATTAATAGGCCTGCGCTCTATTGGTTCACGTTTATTATTTTGTAATTTAGCTTCAACATCGATTGTAGGAAAATACAAAAATTTGGAAATCAAGGGAGGAAAACCTATAAACACTGCCCTGTGTGTTGCCTAAATAATATAGTTTATGTATATTACAATGCAAGTTACTCGAAATACAATGCTTTTCCCTTTCTTTTTCTTGAGTGTCGCAAATAATTTTGATATTCTCTGCTGTGTGGTGTTTCTTTTTTTTTAGTCTAAGTTAATTATTTATTAACATATCGTTCTGTTCTTTCTTTTTTTTAGTTTTTTCTTCTTTTTTTTGTATTCTTTTCCAGTTGATTTTTTATTTTTATGTCCGTGTGGCCGTTGTTGTTGTTTGCTGCTGCAGTTGTTCATCGTGTGGTTGTTGTTGCTTGTTTCATGTTTTATTTGTATATTTTAGTATTTGATTTTTTTTTCCATCCTACAGCAATTGGCAGCAATGAGAATTGGGCTTCGGCGGCTGTTTCACGTCCGTCTGACGTTGTTTTTTACGCGATGAAATATCCCTGATTAGATCATAAAATACCTAAACGAAAAAGACATCATTAGTTTCCATTTTAATTTCCCTTAAGTTTAAATTGTTATTCTTGTAGTGGTGGATGGGGTTAAGTTTGTTTTCTAAATTACAGAAATTTTGAAGAGCTTCTAGGAACCAAAGTGAGAAGTAAACCAAAACTTTACACCACAAACTAATCTTTTTTTTAAACCAAACCAACAAATGGCAGTCAAAATTTCAGGCAAACTCTAAAAATAAATGAAATGCTTAAAATTAATTTCAAAAATTCACTTTTTTTTTTTTTTTTTGAATAAGCGTGTTTGTGTAAGTGTTTGTACAAGTGTGTGTGTGTTAGTGTGCTATTCTTAATTTTTATTGACTTTTTCGACCCATAATACATCTTTTTTTGATTTTTTTCATAGCAACCCTTAACCTCTCTTAGTCGAAAAGATCGAAGGCCAAGAAGGCCAATCTGTCTAAAAGCAAATATTCATCAAATGTTAGTATTTCCAGGTGTACCTTGTCGGCAAATCAACAAACAACTGAACGATAAGGAAATCAATCAAAAACTATAGAAAGAAAGGAATAAACTAAACAGATTAGTAGAAAGAGTGCCAAAGCTAAAGGGGTTTCAAGCAATTATTGTGTCTACGGGTTAGGTGGGTAGGAAGTGGGTTAGGGTTACGAGTACTCTAAAATAATCGGATAGCTGGATAGATAGAGAGAGATTGTATAGATATTGTATGCACCTAATGCCTAGAGTAGGGTACACTTAAGTCTCCGCTTCTTGCATCTATCTTTAGCGCGCCCGCTCGTGGCTTTCGAATCTTCGGTTTTTCGTGATCTTATTTCGCGCATCAAATCAAAAAATACCTGCAATTGTGGATTGGGAATTAAGTCATATTCAGAATCATAATCAGAGTCAGAGTGAGAGTCAGAGTCAGAGAGTCACACAACAAAAAAGTCAATTCCAAAACCAACACTAACTATCAACTATGTCTTGGCATTGGCATTTGTTAGGAAATCATAAAAAATAATTCAACTCAAAAGACACATTTAAAAAGCTTCGTTTTTTCGAGTGCACTACTTGTGGCTGTGTTGGTGTGTATCTGTGTGTGTGGGGGGTTTTCCGAGAGAGAGATACAAGGTATCTCCCAGCCAGGATCTTAAGAACTAAAATGCTAAAAACTTAAAATACTAAAAACTTATAATGACTTTAATGCTTATAATGACTTTATCTCGAAGCCCCCACTAGACATTATCTTTTCGAAAAAAAACCTTGAATCAAGTGTATTATAACCATAAAGATAGAAAAAACCCACGACTTCTTAGCCTAAACAATCTGGAAGATTATTTTTCTGAACAAGAAAATAAAAAACAAACCAAAGTCGATCAAAAATACTTAAACAATCGATAAGAAATACAATAAGTGCTTTGTACTGGTTCTGTTTTTCTTTTTTTTTTTTACAAAAACTAACAATCAAAGCTTAGTCAATCTATTAAGTATTTATAAAATTTATAAAGTAAGGGTTAACTAAGGAAACATACACATGTGTAACTAAAAGTGCATTTATTTTGTTCGTTTCGAAAACACTGTTTAGCTTGCCAATTCCAAAGGTTTCTGTTTGTTCCTAAACATTTATTTTTGTTCTCTGCTCTTTTCAATTCGTTAATCGCTTCCGATGGCAGGCGAGTGCCGACCCTTACCTTGTCCACGTTCTCGCGCGTCTTGGCCGAGGTCTCCACGTAGGGTACCGACCACTGCTGCGCCCGCGACTGGCACTCGCTCAGCGGCACCTTCCGCTTGTCGTTCAGATCGCACTTGTTGCCCACCAGCAGGAAGGGTATGCTCTCGTCGTTCTTCACCCGCAAGATTTGTTCTCTGCAAGAGGGTTCAACGGGTTAATACAGGATTTGAAAAATGCAGATGGATATAGTTCGAATGGGAGTTGCAATGAGGTTTCAACAGTTATGGTATGATACCCGGTACTTGGTTGGTGGCTTTCTCTTAGTTACTATACGGGGATAGCCACAGCTGGCAGCTACAATATCTCAAAGGAACATTCAAGTGGAACTTTCCCCCAATCCCAAGCCTCCATTCTCAAAAATAAGGTTTTTAACAGAGATTTTTGAATCAGAACTTTACCGAAAAAAAACAAGGTATGCTTTCTCTCAGAGAGATATCCCTTTGATTTGAAAAATTTAGGTTTTCAGGTTGAGCTTTAATAATGACACTGAGATGATGACTCAAACTCAGGTCTTTTGTGTTTTGATTCAAAAACCAACAAACCTTGCCTCAACCTTACTTTCAAATAAATTCCCAAATAAAAAAACTTGGGGAAATGAAAGGATCTGTCTTCGAATCCCACTAATAAAAGTTTTTTTTTTACTAAATGGATTTTATAGTTTTACTATTATTTTTAGTTTAACTATCTTTGTTTCATAATATAATATAAGGAGTCTTGAGTAGTTTAGTCTTTCAGCAAGTACAAAATTAAGAGCTGGAAAGGCCTTTCGACAGGCAACCGAGTTGCCGGTACAGCGCTTTTAGGTGAGAAGAACTCAGCTCCAGATAGTTATAAAAATCTAACATTCAAAGTTAAAAATCAAATTGAAAAATATCCAAAAGACTTTTATTTTTCACTCTGAGTGAGACCCTTTAACTCGAGAACCAAATCTAAAGGTTTTTTTCCTGACAATTTGTTCAAAGGCTTCATAAATGAGACTTTTTTCATAAATGAATAGAAACATTTAACTGTTATTTGCAAGCTCTTGTTCTTACTTATTGAACTGTTAGGTATTATAATATAATATATAATATATACCTTAACATGTAGTATGCCCTCTACATATATGCCATAAAATACTACAAGAGTGGAGATACTACAAGACTGTAGTGGATAGGAAGTGTTATACTTCTGAGATCTTATGAGATTTTCTGTGTATAAGATACAATACATGTCTATAAGACATATATGTACATACTGTCTATAAGATTTTTCCAGCTTCTATGTAATGTCTGTCCTCACACTATAACTATGCAACTAACTATACTCTACAACTAACTATACAAATAACAATATAACTACACAACACCTAAAACTATATGAAGCCTCTAGTAGCTTTTATTCCCAAACAAGAATGGAAAGCTAACTTCGGGCGGAGCCGAAGTTGATATACCCTTGCAGATATGTGGCAGCTTATATTATTAGATATATATCGGATCTTATATAGTCGGCCGATCCTTAAGAAACTCGGCAGATGAAATTAGTATGCCGAAAGTAGAATCCATACAAAGTCCCAGTCTTCTAACTTAAAAAACAACAGAGATATGGCATTTCCGATCAATCAGTTATATGGCAGCTATAGGATATAGTCGGCCGATCCTTATGATATTTGGCAGATCGAATAAGTCTACCAAAAGAGGAATCCATAGCAAGTCCCATCCTTCTAACTTTAAAAACAACAGAGATATGGCATTTCCGATCAATCAGTTATATGGCAGCTATAGGATATAGTCGGCCGATCCTTATGATATTTGGCAGATCGAATAAGTCTGCTAAAAGAGGAGTCCACAGCAAGTCCCATCTTTCTAACTTGAAAAACAACGAAGTTATGGCATTTCCGATCAATCAGTTATATGGCAGCTATAGGATATAGTTGACCGATCCCGGCCGTTCCGACTTATATACTGCCTGCAAAGGAAAGAAGGATGTGTGCAAAGTTTGAAGTCGATAGCTTTAAAACTGAGAGACTAGTTTGCGTAGAAACAGACAGACAGACGGACAGACGGACAGACGGACAGACGGACAGACGGACAGACGGACAGACGGACATGCTTATATCGACTCAGGAGGTGATCTTGATCAAGAATATATATACTCTATAGGGTCGGAGATGTCTCCTTCACTGCGTTGCTCACTTTTGACCAAAATTATAAAAACCTCTTCAAGGGTATAAAAATAAAAAATATTATACTAGTAGTAGTCTTCAAACTTTTGAGAAACTAACAAACCTCATAGAAAGGTTAATGATATTAAGTATCATCGTTAAAGCCTGTTAAGAACAAATATACTTTTATGGAATTGAACCCCATTTTTAAAGAACCTTTTTGTGATTTCGTTTCATTTTCTAAAATTCTATTAATTCTTTCATCAAACTAGAAAGAAAACAGTTGAGATGTAAACTTTTTGAAAGAAAGTCCACTTAAAAGTACCTGCCCCTAGGGTGGGGATGGGGAGTCTGCTGACAAATCAAAAGTTAACCAAGCGCCCACTTCAGCCCAAAACAGCTGCCAAAGCTCTCTGCAATTTGGTTTAAAAACTCTTCTTGGCAGGAATTTAAATTCCAGAATTCAGAGTCACTTTCGTCACCGGACTGTGTCTTGTTTACGAAGTAGAAGCACAATCGTGTTTATGGAAGGGGAACATGTGACAGATAAGAGGTTATCACTCCTGCAATTCCGATCCGGAGTGAGTCAGAGGCAGGGCGGGTGCGAGTGCGTGTGTCATGCCACTTGATGGTCCGCAAACAGAAACAATGAGCCGCACTCGGATGCACTGAAACGAGTCCCGTCTGTTTGTGTCATGTAAGCCCATCGCATCAGCACCTGGATGCGGCAACGCATCAGTACCTGGCCCGGCCAACCCCTCGGGCTGTCCAGATCCCTGGCCAGGGCCGGCCATTGTTTCAATTAAAGCGCCTGCAGCTCTCTCCGAGTAACTCAATTAGGCTGATGGAAGTGGGCGCAGTAGTCGCACTGCACTGCTGGGTGGGAGAAGTGGTTCTCTACTGATGGGGGAGGTTTCCAAAAGCGGGGCGTCTCCGTGAAGCATCCGAGTTATGATTTCGGAGGCATTGGAAGATTGGAACTTAATTTCCATCCAAGAGGTGGCTAGTAATGAGAACAAAAATGCAAAACAGCAACTCTAGGATGTCCATTGACAGGATGAGCTATAAGCTCCAGGAAGATAGTCCCTCAACCAACCTTTTTATTAAAAATCATTTCTTTATTTTAAGGAATAACTCACAATATTTAAAATCTGCAATTCTTAAAGAGATAATTCATAGTCAGTTGGCTTTAAAATCAACAAAACCACCAAGACTCCCACTTCAAAGACTTCCATAGTCATACATGACGTTTCTTTATTTATTTTCCAAGCCCTCTGGGCCTGAAGAAAGATTTATTACACATTCTTAGAAGAAAGCCTCAAGTTTCTGCGACTAATTAGCAGCACTAAAAAATAAAATAAAAAATATGCAAAGAGAGAATGAAGGGAGAATGGAGGTAGGTACTTGTGTGTCAGCATCAGACTTGGACGACGGAAAACCACGACACTCGACCCACTCACCTGAATTCCTGGGTGGCCTGGAAGCTTTCGTCGTCCGTGATGGAGAAGACGCAGAGGAAGCCCTCGCCGCTGCGGAAATAGTTGTCTCTGATGGCGGCGTAGTCCTCCTGGCCGGCCGTGTCCAATATGTCTATTTGTACTTCCTCGCCGTCCAGCACAACCTGTGTGTGGTTTCAAAGGATTAAAAGATTATATATTATTATTTTTATTATTAAGAAGAAAGTGTTAGGCTATTTAATATTTAACAATAATAGATTTTTTTTAACTTAAACAGGCATAAGTTTATATAAAAAAAAGAGATTAACAAAATAAGAGGCTATAAGATATAGTCCTCCTCCTAGACTTTACTTAATTCTTTAATTTTTTATATCTTAAATTAAATTTTAAACTTTAAATTATGAGGAACAACTATATCGGGGCATAGATGGTGAGATTCTCACTAAGATATCCATCTCTGCAACAGATACTAGATACAATGGACCTAGTACCTTTATATTTTTTAGATATTTATTTATTATTTATTATTTATTATTTATTATTTATTATTTATTATTTATTATTTATTATTTATTATTTATTATTTATTATTTATTATTTATTATTTATTATTTATTATTTATTATTTATTATTTATTATTTATTATTTATTATTTATTATTTATTATTTATTATTTATTATTTATTATTTATTTTTTATTTTTAGCCACTATTTTTTTATCTTTATTTAATTTAAAATCTATTCCATCTAAAGATAGTTAGATAGCCTCTGAGATATACCTTTTTCCTATAGCTATCGGCCTTGGTGGGCTCGTAGTCCTCCACGAACTCGTCGTACATGAACTGGAGTGTGAGGGCGGACTTGCCCACGCCGCCGCTGCCCACCATGATGACCTTGTGGAGCGCCGGTCCGGCTGTCGGCTTCTTGCTCATGATGGCGGGATCGGTCTCTTCCTCACTCGACCTGGAACGAAAGGCAGGGTGGTTGTTGAGAGAAATAAGTACGATTGCCAACACTGTTCGGGTGGGGCGGGGGGCTGGGGATTATGTAAGTGGCGAGTTGTGAATGGCTAGATAACTGTAGTGGCGGCCATAATTGAACCGCCGAGACAAAAACTAAAATAAAAAAAGGAAAAAAAACAGCAATTGTCAACTTGACAGTCCAAGCCACCAAGTCTTGACTTTTTTCGGCTTATATAACTTTTAATGGCGGTGCAGTGCAGCAGTAGCTGGCGGAAAGGCCTGCCTGGCCTTTGTTGTAACTCCGATCGGTTTTAGTTTTTTTTTTTTTTAATTTTTACTCTAAGCGGAAAGGGGTACATCTTTTTTTTTTTACTATTTTAATGGAAGAGAGGATGAATTTTTAACATACATATAATGCTTAAGTTAGAGACTTTTTATTAAAACAAAAAATTATTTACATTTTAATGAAGAAGAATTCTTATTAAAAAAAATAGATATAATGTTCAAATAAATGGCCATGGTTTTAGAGACTTTTTATTAAAAAAATTATTTAAATTTTAATGAAGAAGAATTTTGATAAATGTCAAAATAAATAATATCACTAGTTTTAAAGACTTTTTATTAGGAAATAATTATTTTATAGTAATTTATAAATAAATATTAATTAATAAAAAAAAAAAATAAAAATAATAATTTTCTATAAGTTTCTATTTTGTTAAACTTTTTGAAGATAAATTTAAACTTTTTTCATTATTTTCACATTATTTTCATGAAATCATTAAATAAAAATATTTATATATATTTTTTATATTAATTTGAAACCTAGTACCTAGTAATTTTAATATTTTAACATTAATAATATATACTTAAAAAAAAAAAGTATGGCTAAACTATTATACCATTTGTGTGAAAAAAATGGTATTTTAAGTTTTTAGCTATTATAAAAAATTAATTGTATATTTTTACATCAAAGTTTCATATTAAAAAAAAAAGAGCAACCTCTTTGGCATTAAAAATGTTACTAAATAATATATTATTACTTGTTTTTTGATATTGAATTAATAATAATATTTTATAGGGTATTGGGAAGAGGCTTGACCTCGGCACGTCCCTCTCGCCTCTTTCGCTTTGTTCGAGTCGCCGATGAAGCATAAAACGGAAAGTTCAATGAACTGTTTACACACACAGGCACAGGCCAGGGGCTGCTGGCAACAATAGCGACACGAAAGCTATGGGCCAACAGCATAATGCGGACCTGGCCAGAAGCAGTTGTTGTTGCTTGCAATTAGCCTTTTGTGCCCAGAGACCCTCTCCGTCGATGGCCATAAATAAAGGCATTGGGAGGCGAACGCATTCGGAGGCAGAGTTGGCCATCTGGCAGCCGGCCAACGAGAGCCCAGGGCTGGGAGCCCTCTCCAGGCTTTGGGTCTTGGATTTGTTAGCTTAACTTTGTTATTAATCCGATGACGGCCCAAGGCCACTTTCTGTCTTAAAATCGCACAGCAAACGCCCCCCAAGTGCAGCCACAAAATGCAATCCACTTGCGGTTGTCGCGAGTCACCGAATCTCTTGAGGCGCTGCCGCGCAAGGTACGGCTTGCGGCAACACTCTATAAAAAATACTAGACAAGTTTCAAGGGAAAAAGTTTGAATTTTGTTTAAATATTGTTTGGTTGAAATATTCCCATTAAAGTTAATACTCTGAGACCTTAAAAGTTTCAACTTGGTGGATGGTTCATCAAAGAAAGTGTTTTATTTTAGTATTTTTTTAAAACTACAGTATCTGTAAGCAGTATTTAACTTTATTCTTTAACTTTAAGAGACTAGAAGTTCTTAACTTGATTACTGCTTAAAAAAATAGTCATAAAAAAGTGGTTAGTGGTTACTATGTGAAATAGTTTGAATAATTATTAACATTCCAACATATTCCTTCAGTTTCAGTATTTTTTATTGGAATATTTGATCAATCTTACTAATAATTAATTTAAGACAGAACCCCTATACTTCCCAACTCTTAAAATGTGTCTTTTTTTGTCAGAACCCCTTATTCTTTAACCCTTAACCCCCCTCAAATCATCGAAAACCATCTTGAAGAAGAGAAAAATGTACAAAGAACCGGCATTGTTTTGAAAACATTTTGCCAAAAGGGTGTTCAGCCTAATGTACACCTTCCTCTTTGAACTTTCCGGTGGCAGTGTTTGGTTTTATTTTTTTTTGAATTTCCATTTCAATTTAACGCAGTCTGGGCCGTGGAGGGAAAGCGAAATGGAAAAGCCAGCAGCTGCCAGGGCGTCAGCGACAGTAGCGGCAACAGTCGGAGGAAACCAAGCAGCGCCCGTTAGGCCACACTGCGTATGAGTAATCGGCCCAGAGCTGCCCGTCAATCAGCTCCGCTGAGGCGACAACAAAAAACTTCCCACACCCAGCCTGAGTCAATTGAATTGTCAAGGAGGCCTGTTGGCCAATCGCTAACACCACCACCAGCAGCAACAACACCTGGGAATCCACCAGCAGCCGACTCGTCAGGTTGCATATTACTCATACGCAGCGGTGTGCCAGCTTATTTCGACGGGAAAAGCGGCGAAATAATTGAAAAGCTAGTGGTTCGCTTATTTCAGGTATTTGAAAGGTCTAATACGCTCTAGAGGTGTGTTTTGTTGACTCATTTTTACTTCTTTTTTTGTCAATTTTTGACTTTTTATCAAAAGATATTTTTTATGCGAAAATCCTTGGGAAAAGCGACGGATAGGTGGCGGTAGAAGTACCGGGTATTATATACTTTATTGTCTAA
This sequence comes from Drosophila monieri, assembly GCA_035047585.1. Lineage (NCBI taxonomy): Eukaryota > Metazoa > Arthropoda > Insecta > Diptera > Drosophilidae > Drosophila > Drosophila monieri. Next base: position 1,360,618 of record JAWNPJ010000061.1, on the reverse strand, counting down.
TTTTATATTTAAGTTGATATTTTAACAAGTTATTATAATAAATATTACAGAGCATAAAAATGACAGCTGTATTCTGAATTAAAGGTATTTTTTAAGAAGTTTCAAGCCAACAAATGCACTTTTGTGGTTAAATCAAGAAACTTCTTTAGGATCCTTACTCCAGAAAGTATCTTGCTTTTTAATAAAAGATATATAATTATTTCTACAATTTAGTAGATCTAAAACCAAAAAACAACTAAATAAATATTTCCTGTATTATTTATTCCAGAGAAATGCCACTAAAATAGCATATAGTAGTAGTTTTAGTAGTAGTATTAGTAGTAGTTTTAGTAGTAGTATTAGTAGTAGTAGTAGTAGTAGTCCTAGTAGTAGTAGTAGTAGTCCCAGTAGTAGTAGTAGTAGTAGTAGTAGTCGTAATTCTTCACAAAGGTCAACCACAAGCAAAAAATTTCAAATTCAATAAAAGTATGTTTTTTTCTTAGATATTTTTATAGGGATATATAATATATATTATATATTATATAATATTATATAAAAATTTAAAGTAATTGAAATTTAAAACATTTAATAACATTGTACATTTACTTATAACACATTTTTGAAATATTTTGTACGATTTGTGTTAAATTTCGTAAAGAGAGTCCAAATGCATAAATATTCACTAATTTAAATATCGGCTCATAACCAAAGATTAAAACAAAAATTTTACTGAAATCAGCGATTGAAATGGCTTTTGGAAAAGTAACTTCTGTCTGGGCCCTAGTTTTGTTTGAATATTTTGAAAACAAAAAGTCATCCAAAATGTATACTTGCACCAATTGTAGTACTTGTCAAGAGCTATAACATTCACTTTTTTAAAAATAAAAAACAGACTAAGTACATGTTTTTTTCAGTTGAAATGCGTACGAATGTCGGATTTAAATTGGAGAATTGTCCATATATAGTATAGTATGATATAGTAGTAGTATAGTAGTAGTTGTATAGTAGTAGTTGTATAGTATAGTATAGTATAGTAGTAGTAGTAGTAGTATAGTAGTAGTAGTAGTAGTATAGTAGTAGTAGTAGTAGTATAGTAGTAGTAGTAGTAGTATAGTAGTAGTAGTAGTAGTATAGTAGTAGTAGTAGTAGTATAGTAGTAGTAGTAGTAGTATAGTAGTAGTAGTAGTAGCATACATATAATAGTATTCTTCATAAAAATTTCCAATACAGCCCGCCGGCAGGAAGCCGACCAAACTCGACAATAATTTTTGTCGAAAATATGTTTACGATGTTCTGGGCATGTTGCTGCAGCACTGCATCTAAATTTAAAGTTATGGCCAGATTATGTGGCACTAAAAAGCGGAAGGAATGTGCAACATTCCAGTCTGTTTTTTTTTTCCTTTTTGGAGTGCGAAAAGTTGACTGTCCCGTTTAACGAGATAAGACTGCCAACAGCCGACTGATTGCCGGTTTTCGAAAACAACTAATTGGGAGGCCCAGGAAACGCCAAAGAAAATCACTTTTGGCAGAGGCCTTCGTTTGGTTTTCAGAAAATGCTTTGATTCCACAGCAGCCATTAGCTCGTAAAGTGGAATTATAATTGATTTTCCATTCAAATCGCAAAGGCATTGGGGATTTCGGCGATTAGATTGGATTTTTGGCCAAATATTCCCAATGGCCTGGCCTGGGCCTGGGCCTGGTGGAGGACGGGAGGGGAGGCGTTTATGGCCCCAGCCCGTTGGTCGTAAAACCAATTTAATTCTTCCAATAAAAAAATAGCCGAAAAACCACAAATGAAATTAATTTTTAGTTTTTAGCAAAAGGCATAAAGAATGAATACTCCCTAATTAAGGCCAGAAAACTGCGTGTGTATACCCCCTAAATATGTACCGTTAAAAGCCAAACAAAGGAAGCCCCAAATACTTGGATTGTTTTCCCAAAATTTTCAACTCGATTTGTTTGCGGAAATTTCATTTGTTACCGTTAGAAGAGAGCCGTAGTCGTTTCACGCGCCATGACGTCACTGTCTAGTTGTTTATCCTAGGCCCCCACCTCGCCCCCCGCCCCCGCCTGGAGCGGCATAAATTAGCCAAAAGTCTGCTCCCGCGAGTGAATTAAAATGGAATTCTGCTCGGTCTATAGTTGGACTCGCCATAAAAAGGGTTGCAGGAACCGTTCGTTTCTTAGAGTTCTCCACGTGACACGAGTCGACTATACGATACCAGAGAACCGCAACGAGTTTGATTGAGTTTGCTACAACGAGTACATTCAAATCACATCACCAGGCGCAACAGTTCAAGTCGATTCAAGTCCCACCCAACTCCAACTCCTATGGACTGGATCGGTTCGAATCAAGTCGCTTCGAACTTCACTCAGCCTGATGCAAGCTTTTGGTTGCGGGTATGCTACGAGTAAAAATGTTGGATTGAAACGTGTGAAGCTGATAAGTAGCAGTAAATATTTAGATACAAATAAAAAGGAAAAAAAAAACAATAGAAAGAAACTTTTTTTTTTCATCATTTTCTTACTAAAAAAAATCAGATTTCCTCATCTATATTTATAATCCATGTCTAACCTTGGTGCCACATATGGTCGTGCCAAAAATACAATGATTATATAACAATAATTTTTTATATCCCTTTAAATAATTCTATTGAACCTTTTTTTTATTGCTGTCTGCGGGCAAAAGGTTTGCGATCAGGCTCGGTTGGTTCCCTTCCGCCGACGGATCAGAATCAATCATACAAGTATGAGTTTGGATCATTTTCGGGTACTGCTTCACCCCATCGAACAAAACAGAACCAATCATATCCTTCCCAAGTGATCCGTAAGTGATTCAAACTTGTTCCAAATCATTTTGGATGGAATGGAACAGTTCGCTCAAACAGAGTAACGCATCAATCCTCGAGTATGAACCGAAAAAATGTGATTCCTCTCTCCATACGATACCCGGTACTTTTAAAAAGTCCTTCGATTTGTCTGAATTTCATTTCTCAGATAGATAGTTGATAGAATAGTTTGGTTTTAAAATCTCTCTTTAAAAACTCTTTCTTGAGATTAAAACTTTATAATTAAGACATTTTTTGGAGGTTTTTGGTATAAAAAGTTGATCTGCCTGAGAAATACTAACTTAATACCAACTTGAGCTCTATTTTTAGATTGAAAATGAAATATATAGTTAAAATAATTTATTTTTTCCCCTTGACTAACATCTTAGTAGATGAAAGCCAATAAATACTAGTTTTTAAACCCAAACACTTTAATGAAATAAACAAATAGGAATATCTTTCCCGTCACATCCCTCGACAGTCTATTCATTTGTGTCAGAAATTACTTTAAAATATTATTTTAGGCGATGCCAAGCCTGTGAAAAATGCTTAGCCATGTTTCAGCCTAAAATATGGTTCTGATGCCGCTTTCATCTTGGCGAGTAAATCGAAAAATAATTTCCTTTCACCTGTGCACACGCCGTGCTTTTTTCGCAACGGGCACTACATTTTCGCTTTTTGGGGAAAGAAGCCCGATTTGTGGGCCATTTATTTGGTAGCAGATGCTTCTGGCCAGACCAGAGCGACCGGGCCAGACCGAAATTTATGAAGTTTTTGGCAAAGCGAACCGCACAGACCACAGATATTTATATTCCGCAATCAGCCGGCCCAGTGGGGCCTCCGATTTGTTTATTACTCATCATCGATTTTCGCCCCTCGCACTATTTGTATTATTTTTACCCCCTTTTATCGGCAGCCCTGGCTCGGGCCCTGCCATGACGTCATTTGGCCGTCTTTCCTCTCCTCTGGCCCTTCTTGTGGGTGGCCAGCCGAGCGTGATGTGGTGTGTGGCATGTGCAACTCCGTTGGAGTTGGCTCCTAATGCCCAAAGTGCACGAACGTCTGCGAGCTTACCGCTACTGCCAGAGTTCCCACAGGCCTCTCCCGGCCTGCCCTGCTTCTCCGCTTCTCCGCTCCTCGGTTTCCCCCTTTTTTCGGCCTCTTCCGCCCTTTGTTTCTTTCTCGCCGTCGTGCCCTTTGGCACTGGCCCGCTCTCATGCCATTAGCGACCAGGTTGCTCTAATAACCCCCGGAAGGTATGTCAGGTGAGTGAGACATTTCTTTCCCCATTTTTCATGGAGCCTATAATGGGGTGTGTTTCTTCGAAACTTTTCTATATCTTATGCTTTCTTATAGTTTTTCTTATCTCTTGACGGGGTAAAGCTACGGTGACGAACGTGCATGCAATGGCCAAAAGGCCTCATGTCAATTTTGGTGACGAAAAACCCCAACACATGTGTAAGCACGTTATGATATCTTCGCACTTCATTGATTTTGAAGTTATGCATTTTGTAATTAACAAAGTTTTTTAATTTTTTAACATAATTAGTAACATATATTAGTAACAAACAGTAACAGTTTAGTAACTAATAGTGCAGAGGGACAAACTGCCTTTAAACTTTGTTTTACTTTCACGCTAATTTCTCTGAAACCAAACTACTTTTGGAAAATGTAGTATAGTGTATAGTGCTCGCCAAGACATGCATGCAGTTCGTCACCTCGAGGACTACCGTCCACAGTGATATAGCGCCCCTATGTAACATTGATTGGAGTCTTACGACAAGAGTTTCTTCCTTTCTTTTTTATTCTCTCCAGTTTTGGATATTCTTTCCAACAATTTTATTAATTTTAAATATAATTTAATTAATAGTTTCTCTAAAATAATAAAATATTTGCAGATTTGGCAAATCTTTCTCCCTATTTATATTTTTTTTTCATTTTTTAGTTTTCTTCTTCTAGCTATTAACATGATAACTGCGCTTAACCATTTCCTACATGCAACAATTCCCAAAAGCCGTACAATATGAGGCAGCGCCCCTATATGATGTATTTTTTTGGGATTCTCCCCAAATGTGACTAATAATTACACATAAACCTAAAATTTTTATAAATTTTTAATAATTTCTTAGAAAATTATAAATTTTTGTGGTTTGGGCAAAAATTTCCCCTAAAAAAGGGTCCTCTTAGTAACTGTAACCTCTTCCCCAAGCAGCTCTCCATGGGTGAGTGGTTTTGGGCCTAAGTTTTTCTTTTATTTCTGCTCTACTTTGCCATTTTCCACCCACTCCCTACCTCCTCACCCACCACCCACCACCCACAACAATAACAATTTTCCATCATTTGGATGCGTGTTGCGTGAGCATTTCGAAAAAAAAAAAGAAAGAAAATAAATGAAACATTTCATGACAGAGTGCCATGTTGCTTTGCTTCTTGCTTTTTGTGCTTCTTCTTCTTCTTTTTCTGCGCTTTTCTCATCGCCTCTGTGCCGTGGGCTCGATTTCAAGCCTAACTGTTAAATTAATGAATTTATTTTTAGTTTATTTCAGTTAGCAGTGGGCCTTGCTGTGCTGTGCTGGTCGGCTGGCTGAGTGCCCCATGTTGTTGTGGTTTGTTGGCTCTAACCTTGAGGCGGCGGTTTTTGTGGTTAACAAAGTAACAGTTAGTCCACACTCGAAGAAATTGTTGGGTGATTCATTGGTGATTCATTGGTGATTCATTGGTGTTTCAAGACGTGATTAAATATGAGTAATGTTTTAAGTAATTAATTAATTTATAAATTTCTAAAAACATCTAAAAATAAAGCAAAAAAATATGTATTTTATAAAAAATTATAAACTTAAATATGCAACTAAAAAATATATATACTATATATTTTTAATCTAAATTTTTTAAAATTAAATTTGTATCTATAACTTTTTTTTTCAGTGCCCTTTTCGTGCGAAAGAGATGGCAGATCAACTATTAACTAGAAGCGTATTTATAGAGCGCAGCCCCCAGTTTTGGGCAATGTTTATAAGACCATCCCTCCTACCCCCTACCCCCCCTAGCTTATGGTAATTACTGGATACTGGAATAATTTTATGGCCAAGAAATTCCTTTTGGCCCGAAAGAGCAAAGCGGAGGCGATAGACTGAATTCTGCGGATAATTGAGCCATTGGAATGCTCACAGTCCCTTTCAAGTCCTCCCTCCCACTGACAACCCTCTCTCTCTCTCTCTCTCTCTGCCTCTCTCCCATTTTCAAGAATTGCGATTTTATGTCGCCGCTTAGCTTCTTCTTACAGTCGCCGCTTTATTTATTTATTGTTGTTGTTATTGTGCTTTTTGTTGCATTCTCCAAAGTGGAGAGGCGTGATTTTGTAAAACTTCCGCCTCTGATTTTGTACGCCAGAAAGAGAGGGCGCCTAGCATGCATGCACATTCTTGATTTATCTCCATTTTTTTTTAAGACTTCCCTCCACCACCCACAAACTACAATTTTTCAGCCACTTGTCATCAACTTCTCTTGATTCTCTATGGGAATTTAGCCTTTAATCTGTTTTTTATTTATTTTTCTTCATTAAATGCATCTCTTCCGCGTGCATGTCTGTGCGAAAGAGATGGGAAGTGGCCAGGGAAAAAAGTGCAATGGGATTCGACGAGTGAACTTTTCTCAGTTCTTTGGAGAGATTCTACCGTTAGATCGGTTCAGTGCACTCTCCAACGATTAAGACGCGCCGTGCAAGTAACACTGGCCTGCACCACAATGGGCTTGGCTCTCAAGGGAAATACTAAAAAAATTAATACAATTTGGTATAATTTGGTATTTTTTAAGTAGGCGGTATTAAATAATTATCTAAAAAATAATTCATCTTTTTAAAGTAAACTCGTGTTGTGGTCTAATCTTTATAGCATTTCATTCTATTTTTTTTTCTTTTATCTAAAATTTTTTAATTTTTTTTTTCTTTTAAATTCCTTGATTAATATTAATTATTGATATTATTTAATATTATATTTTTTTTTATAAAAAATAAGAAATGTTTTTTTGTTTTATTAATCATTTTAATATTTTTCCAAATTTTTTTAAAACAAATTCTATAAATTCTCCAAAAATAAACACCTACAACTCTGTCTCATTTTTAAAAATCCTCAACAACCCTAATTAATTTCTAATTCTAATGCAATTCCAGCAACTTCAAGTATTTCGAGATGCCTCAGAAAAAAAATCCAACAAAAGCCTTGTAATTATTCAGCTATTGTTCGATAAATACTCGAAGAAACATTCCTAGACATGACATTTTTTTAGGCTGAGTCACATCTACACTTGTCTACAAACATGTGGACTTGCGTTTAGTGACGCCGCTGCCCAGTCGCGAGCGACGCTTCCAATGTCAAGTTTGAATTTCAGAGTCGCGATAGAGCTGCGAGGGTGCACTGAGAAAAGCAATAGGGAATGGCAAGGAAAATGGCAAATTTGTGAAAAAGTTGCAGCTTGGTCACACTAAAAGAGTGTTGGAAAGTATGTTTTTATTAGAATTTTAGCAAAGTTAGGTTAGGGATGAGACTTATTTCAATATATTTTATGAAAAAAAAAAAATACTTTATTTTAGTATTTAATAGTTTCCTTTAAATACTAAATTGCTATGCCAGATCAGTAAAAATACTAAAATAAAATACCAAATTTTTTAGCCTTTTCTCTCAGCTTATGCCGTTTTTGTGGCTAATTGCTGTCTTGCGTCCCTGCCACTTTGAACCTCTCACGCTTGCAATTCTACGGAGATGGCATCATTTCTTGACCCCCAACTGCCGAGCCGTGCGCTTTCTTCTCTTTTTGGCCTGAGAAAGTGCGGCTGGGCATTTTTCCTGCCACTTTCTTTGCGCGGCGCCTTGTCGGGCAACCAGCAGCGCTGTGTGCCACAGCCTTGCAAAAAGTGTTTTCGATTTGGTGGCAACAAGTCCAGTGTCTAGTCTTGGGTTCGCACCGAAAACAAGAAAATCAAATTTCCAAATTCGAACAATGCGTGGGAAGTGTTTGTTGTGGCGAGCGGAGGGGAGGGGGGTGCGGAGCATAATTAAAACCTAGGCACAGGCAGGCTGGCGATAAAGATCTAAAAAAAAGTGCGATGAAGAAAATAAAAAACAGCCGTCACGGGAGCAGTTGAACAAAAACGGAAAAAACCAGTCCCGAGGTGAGAAAAGCTAGAAGATGCCGGAGATGTTAACGCGATGATGTAACAAACTCCATTCATTCTTTAAATTTTGTCAAAAAACCAAAAATGACATTTTTTTAAGACACTTTAAATGTATGGGTTTCTGGGTTTTTTAATAAAAAATTGTTTAGAAATCGGAAGAAAAGCATTTAAAGAAGAAAATAAACAAATTCCAGTGACAAAAGCCAGTGCTACACCCAAAAACAATCTTATAGCAACTTCAGTGACGAAAGAGATATCATTTTGCACTAAAGTTGTATTTTTATTTTTTTTTTTTATTTATTTTTTATCCTTTTAGAGATTTCTATTCAAAGAATAAAGAATTAATGAACTAAACGAAAAGACAAACAAAAGAAGCTCTTAAAAAGCTCTGTTTTTTTATTCCAGTGACGAAAAAAACCACTTTTCGGCAAAGAAAATGACGTTTTGGGAGAACTCTAGATACTCCATTATCTCCATTATCATTTCTCCATTGGATCTCTCCAAGACCTGGCCATTAAACTGGAATTAGGCCCGAAATAAAATGCCATTTAGCAAGTGGCACTAAATGGCCTCCATCCGGTGGCTCCATTCGCAGTTCGAACAAAGGTTTTGAGAAACAAAACGACGTCCATGTCATTTGGGGCGAAATCAGAGCAAATCACTAGCTGATAGCTTTGAAATGGGCCATGGGTTGCGATGGCTGTCTCTTCTGCCTCTGGGCCCAGTTAGCATCAGAAGCCCCAAACTATGTCACTGCGAAGATCTGCCAAGACCTGTGAGTCAGTGTTCCGTTGCTATTTATTTCTTCTCGCGCTTCTTCCAACTTTCTGGCTAATCTGTTCCCACCTGCAGGCAGGCAGGCGCGTTGGAAGTGGCCGACAAGCAGCATCAGAAAAAGGTTAAAAGTCAAGATGAGAAGCTCTAAGCGTCAGCTTTGGTGGCAAAAAAATGGCAAAAGGTGATTCGACAGGCAAGTGCCCTCTAATGTTCGCTTTTTTTAATTTTTTATTTAAAACAAACAAAAAAAAATTATAATTTAAATTTTTAGAAATGTTTTAAATGAAATGATTTTTTTTTAGGAATTTTTAAGACAAACTTGTAGTTTTAAATAATTATTATAATTAAATTTAAGCCAGAAAAGCATGATTCAAGTTTTAATTCCTTTTTTTTATTAGTTCCTACACAATATTTAGTAAAAATTTAAATATTTTAAACAAAAAATAATTTATTTGTAATTAATTTCGATTTATTTCATTTCTATATAATATTTAATATTAAAAAACAACAATAAAAAAACAATAAAAAACATGCCAATTTGTAAAAAAAAACTTGTCCCGTTATTCCCCACTGGCAAGAACAGTCGAGTAAAAAAATGGCGAAATGCGGAAAATTAAAAATCAATGAACTCAATACCCCCCGCCGGGCTCCACCGGCGCCCCTTCCCGGGATTCAACTGTAAAGTTTTTGTTGGCCGGGAGGGGGGTGGCGGTGGACTCTGAAATTCAGAACGCATTATTCGCATAATTCTCTTTCCTGCCTCGTTCGCTGAAAGCTTGCGACGCCCCTTGGTAACCGGAGAAACAAATAATAATTAGCAAGTGGCGGGGGGGAGGGAGGGAGGGGTGATGGATGACACACATGGAGAAAAGAGAGGATTGGGCGAGCGGATTAAAAACTGCAATCAAAATTGAACTTGAACTTGAATTAAAAAAAAAAATAAAATCGTATTTCAAAAATAACTGTAACAACCTGTATTCTTCAGAAGATTCTTGTTGTGTCACGTTTCAAGTTTTTTTTTATTCTTATTTTTTTTTTGCAACTATTTCGTTGAACATGAATGTGCGGGTTGAGTTTCTTTCGGACTGTGATGATCCGCTCGGATCATGATCTAACACGCCGAATCCAAAGTGGGTTGCCGATTAGCAGTAGAGTCCAAAAATTGGCACGTACGTCACAGAACATCATCAAAGAGAGACGAAAAGGGGAAACGGGTTTATAAGTAAACAAAAAAAAAAAAAACAAAAAATTTTAAAAGCAAAAACTTTGTGAGGAATATTTTCTGGGAAAACAGACAATCTTGATCGTGACTAGATAAATAATTCGATTTCTAAGAATTTTATAATTATTTATTTTATTAATAATATTTCATAATAGTAAGAAGTAATATCATTTAAAAATTTAACTTTTTTTTATTACATTATTTTTACATTTTTCTTTACTTTGGTCCACCCTGTTTTTTTGCAGTATTTGTATTTACGAGCCAGCCTGCAGTTATTTTATTTTCGGGAGAGTCAATAGAGTAAACGATCGAAAAGGGATGGGGCGACAAAAAGAAAAGGGTAGGGGAGGGGGAAGGAATAGGAGTCCGTATGAGTCAACGCGCAAATGCGGGTGCACCTTGCACACCCCACAAACTGAGAGCAAAATAGAGAGAGAGAGAGAGTGAGAGAGAGCGCAAAAGGGCCAGCCTGGGGAGAGGCAGAGAGAAGCGGGAGAGAATAAGGTCAAGCGGGGTGCGGCAACAAAAATATTTCCGCTGATAGTCAGTCGTTGATAAAAGGCTCCGTTGATGCTCTCAGTCTGTCTCCTGCTCCTCTCCCTTTCACCTCTTTCCTTTTGCTGAATGAACAATCAGCGAACAGCGGAGGCAAGAAGAAGCACAAGCACACACACACTACAATGCCGATATGGCTTTTATTTCGCTTAGATTTAAATATTTAACAAGGCAAACAATAAAAATGCGAATAAAAATGTGCAGAGAAATTTCACTTTTGCCATGCCATGCCATGCACATTCCGTTATACATTTTGGGCTTGGTTTTTTCTCGCGTTTTGGCTTTGAACACACACATACAAGCGTACACAGGCACCGAAACAGAAACACAAACACTGGCGCACTTTCTTCGGCGCCTTTTGGCGGCTTTTAAAATTTTTGTTTATAAAACAAAGACTAGAGGAACAGCAACAACTGCCAATGCGAAAGGCCTACGAACTGTTCCTTTTTCTTCCCTTTTCAGCAATTAATCAATTTCAGCCAATCACAAAAACAAAAAAACACACTCACACACACACATGTATAAATGTGTAGAAAAAGAAAGTGTTGGGAATTCTCTGTGAACTGTAAAAAAAATGTAAGAACAACAACAAACAACATACGAAATATGCGTAATCACTTTTTTGTTGGCTTTACTGCAACTTCTGCTTCTTGGGTTTGCTCCTCTCTACGATGCGTACTTGATTTTTTTGCGTGTCCGCTTTGGTCGCTGCTTCTTGGGGGTTTTATGTTTGTTTCTTTCTTTGCCGTTTCACTCAATACACTAAACAAAAAACACGCGCAAGGATCGTACTGGTTAGAGTCTGGCGTTTGGCGTTGGCGTTCACTGTGCGCTTCGCTGCTTTTCCGATTTTCTTCCGCACGCCGCAAATTAGAAATAGGGATGTCTAGCGTAATAGGTTTTTCGCCAACATACAATCGCTTATCGATTAAATCTGCAAGTATATTTTCAGATATTCTCGTTTTGGTCACACTATGTTCCCACACGAGCTTTCCAGCACTGTTCTTCGAATTATGCAACACTTTCCAACACGCGCCAAATTTGAATTTCGCTGATACCATTTTTTACCCTAATCCCTAATGCTGTGATCCCTGAATTAATATTTAAGGGATCTAGGTACTTTTTTTTTAAATTTTATTCCTGTAATGTAGTTGTTCTAGTTTAAGTTACCTTCTAAGAAGTAATATTAAATTTCTGCAGCGGTACCAAAAAAAAAAATTGGCTTGTCTGGCAATGGGCTTTCCAACCAAAATTTCGTCAGGCACAATATTTCTAGGGCTTTTCTTTCCTGGTCCTGGAATGAAGAAGCTCATTAGTCACGGCTCTCCTTCCTGGACCGACCTCTTTCCTATTATTCTCGCCGATTTTGCTTCCCGCCGCCGTCTCCTTGCCATCCTTAAGGCTCCTTTTAATTATTTGTTTATTTTCTGTCGCACTGATTGACTCTCGCCTTTGGAATAACCTTCCTTTTTCCCTTTTCTTTCCCCCGGACAGGCCCGTTGTTCCATATTCGAACCGTCCCGCGCAAGATAGCCAGGCCATAGAGCCCTAAATTTCCCTGTTTGGGACTAGGTGACAGCACTGGGGCCCTCCTCCTCAACCTGGTGGCATCGCCTTGCCCAATAATGCCCAAAAAATAGAAAAAACGCTAAGACGGAAACACTTCTCAGCGAGCGATCGCATACTGGGTGCTGCTCCGCAGGTTCTGGATAGTTTTTTGATCCAGAATCAGAATCAGAAGTGGAAAGTGTAATGGCCTTAATTTCATCATAACAAGAGTAGATTGAATAAAAATAAAATTAAAAGTGAAAAGTGCCAAAAACCGTTATTTTTTTTGGAAAAAGTTCGATTGACAATTGACAGGAAACGGAAAAACGAAAACCTAACTTTGATCGCAGACGAAGGTATTACACCCCCGTGTGTTACTTTTAGGTTTCTGAGGATTTACTAAGTTTTTTTTTGGCCACGCGCTTTCAAATCTAGTCTCATCTCGGAGGCGAGGTGTCAAATGTTTTGAATATCATAGAATCTGCCTTTTTTTCTGGGAAAAGCACAGGTTTATATTGCATTTACGGCATTAAATCTGAGTTTCGGAAGTACAATCAGTATGCCTACAGGTCAGTGCGTGATAAAAATATTGGAAAATGCTCGACGGTATCATAACCTCATTACAATACATCATTAATCGGTAGGAACCGCAGAACCCAAAAATTTCACTTGGCTTATATTATTAGATATCGGATCATATATAGTTGTCTGATCCTTATAAGAATTGGAAACTGCCACAGGCATCTTTAAAATAGGCAAATTTTTGTTCATTTCCGATCGTTCAGTTATATGGCGGCTATAGGATATAGTACGATTTAATGGATCGGATTAGTTTGCCAATATAGATTTTTTTATTAAAAAACTCAAATGTAAATAAGTGTGAGTAAAACGGTAACAAAATCAGTAACTGATTTAATATAACTGATTACTACTACGGTCAAAGTTGAAACACATTTATATTTAATACATTTTTAATTCTATTTTATTATTTTAGTAATTTATTTATAAAATATTTATAATTAAATGTATAATTTATAATTAAATGTTGCAGTAAGATTTTATTAAATCATTAATGCGGTAAGACGCACACCTGACCTGGCCGTGTGTACGCTTCGAGACTGGGCTACCTGCTGTGGTCTGGCAATGGCCCACACCGACTCGGACGCTCCAAAGGCGGTCCTCCAACTCAACACTCCCAGCTTCCCAAGAACACTCGACTCGGGTATCGGGCCATTAATCCTCCTCGATTCTATTCCAGCTGTCAATCCTACATTCCAGCATCACGCCACACTCCCGTTGGCGGGTTGCTTCGGTGGCCCCCTTGATCCTCGCCAAGGAACTTGCTTGGATTCCTTCAAGAGATCCCCGTTCCGCGTCGTCTTCCATTCCTTGCTCCTCCGCTGTCGCTCGCCCGTCCGCATTGTGCTGCAAAGGGGTTTCTTTTCCTCGATGGGTCCACTCACCTTTGATTCGGGGCTGCCTTGACGTTTCGACGTGGTTTCTGCAAAAATGAGGTTTATGGAAATCTAGAAAAAGGGTTCCTTTGGTCCATAGCAGCCATTTTAAGTGACATTCTTTCTCTTCGCGATCCTAACTGCCTATAGATCTCACGCTCCTACTTACCAAACTATGAGCGAAATTAGCAAACTAATTACCTACCACTCTTAATTACCAATTAAGTTACTCTATTAAATGCCACTAGTCAGGACCAAGTTCCTTTTCTTTTTCTCTTCAACACTTCCGGTGTTGACAAACATTCACTTTATTCATTAAGTTCGCTTTGAGTTTACTTTGGGTTCAACCTTTGGTCAAATTTTAGGAGCTGCGGCCTCAACATAAAATGGGTTTCGTGGAGGCGAAGCTATAAACCCGCACCACTTTCGCTGGTGATCATTAACCAAGCAGCCGCCTACATCTTTGGAGACCCCTGCCTCTGTTACTCTCTTTCCTCGTTCCTCGCGCCACCCATGCAGCTTCAGCCAGGCACCTAAAGAGGGCGCCACCACCCTAGCCGCACATTGGGCTACAAGCCTTTGCCCATAAAGGGCAAGGGATCTTCCTTATTTAAATTCTTAGCCAATTCTCCTAGTCTCCAAAATAGGCAATCTTTAAGTAGAATTTATCCATTGGCTATAATAAGTAAAAAATAGGTAGAAAATAAGTAAAATATATCCAATAATTCCATTAGAGGTTTCGAACAATCATTACAGTGTTGTAAAGTGCAATTAACATCAAATGTTGGTTCCCATCTGTTCAAAACAATGTAAGTATGTTAAAAAAAATACACTCTTTAATAATTTAACTGTGGTATACAATAAATATCAGTATTTTTAGTTTCTATATATGTATAAAATCAACATGGGTACTCATCTCACGCTTGAGGTACTTGATTCTCGTAACAGATTTGGTACATGGTTATTTACAATAAAAATATATATGTATAAATATTCGTAATAATTCTGTAGATATTGTATCACTGGGGGCGTCGTCTACAATTGGGCAGGGCGATAAGAAATGGTTTTAGATTTCATGATTTTACGGTTTTCAAAATTAAAATTGTTGGTCGTTCTAACAGCTTTAGTGAGATTTCTTCAGGAGTAGTGCACTTCCGATTTGTTTTTTATTAAATTTAATTCTTAAATTGCGAAACAACTTCATGGTCTGCCCTCGGCTAACAATTTTGACAGTTTATCATTCCCAGGACCACGAAGGGCTTTATTCTTTCCAAAAACACGCAACAACTAAGGCATTTCTCAGACAAACACTGATCTTACTCGACGTTATTCAACACTATTTCTCTTTTCCCACTGTTCTCTCTTTTACAATACTATTTTCTCTCTAAAGCGAGATAGCTTTTAAACTTTCATCTAAAACAGGATCAGTATATATACTTAAATTCATTTAAACTTAAGTTTAATTTAAATTTAAGGGCTTTTGGCATTACTCTTATAAAATCATGTTGAAGCATGAAAAAAACATGTTTAGACATGTTTGATGATGCCTGAATATACGAAGCCTTAGTCCTTTTTCCTTTCTTTTCAGTTTTGCATTTAATATTAATGCGTTCCACGGACATCAAGTCGACTTTAACTTTAGTTAACTCGACTAACGGTCTAAGGACGTATTATAAAACTCCCTACTGATCCCTTGATTGACTTTAGATGATGTTTGTCTTCAATGGAAGTCTTTAAATGAAATGTTGATCTTAGAGTTGATCTATTCCTATCCGTGGGACTGATAAGCTACCAAAACTGGCTCGAGAGCAGGCCATGCAGGTCCAAAGAGGGTTATCGAAAGGACCACGCACACCAGTTCGTCCTGCCAAACTTGCAACTGTCTTTTCCGTTTCCCATTTCTGTAGAGTTGCATTTCCGCCAACTGCTAGCTGGCCCGGTTCTGTAGACGGGCACACCGCGGGCATCCCTGTACATTGCGGCTCCGAGTCCGGTACTTCCAGCAGCCGTAATGACAGCAAGATCCGCACCGATCGCAGCGCTGAACTTTCCTCTGCCAGGGATATATCAGATCTTCGCTTTTGCATTCCTCGCAGACGAAGGCACGACCCGAACAGAGCTGTTGATAAGAAATGCATTTATTTATATTTTATTTTCTTGGCAGAGTCACAGAAATGAAGGAGAAGCTTTCTCAAAGAACGATTCATAAAATAATCCCAGCTATTTTGAATCTAAACTACGCTTTTAAGTATCTGAACTTCAAGCTTGATTGACATAGGGCTAGGAATCAATATTTTCTTATTATACCCTTGCAGAGGGTATTATAATTTTGGTCAAAAGTGTGCAACGCAGTGAAGGAGACATCTCCGACCCTATAAAGTATATATATTCTTGATCAGGATCACCTCCTGAGTCGATATAAGCATGTCCGTCTGTCCGTCTGTCCGTCTGTCTGTCTGTTTCTACGCAAACTAGTCTCTCAGTTTTAAAGCTATCGACTTCAAACTTTGCACACATCCTTCTTTCCTTTGCAGGCAGTATATAAGTCGGAACGGCCGGGATCGGTCAACTATATCCTATAGCTGCCATATAACTGACTGATCGGAAATGCCATAACTGTGTTGTTTTTTAAGTTAGAAGACTGGGACTTTGTATGAATTCTACTTTCGGCAAACTAATTTGATCAGCCGAGTTTAATAAGGATCGGCCGACTATATAAGATCCGCTATATATCTAATAATATAAGCTGCCACATATCTGCAAGGGTATATCAACTTCGGCTCCGCCCGAAGTTAGCTTTCCATTCTTGTTTTGATTTCTTTTCGCCGCAATTTTGGTTCTTCGTGGAAATTCATTAGAAGACCTCGTGCTTGGGTTCGAAAAAATAATAGAAACGCGCTCGTATTTTGTCAAACTCGGTGGTTATTTCTGGTCCAAATTAAAATAAAAGGTATTGTTTTGAATATTTTTATCACCAGGAGTGCTAATAAAGCAATATATTGTACAATTTATCATTTAATTGCGTTGATAGCATCAAAATGTGTCGTGGAGCACAGTAGAGAGAAACCTAATTCTCAAATTAAAAGAAGAAGGCCAATACATGGGGCATATCCACCATACAGAGAAGCAGGAGAAACGTGGCAGAAGGCGAGCACTTTGACACGACCCTTATAAGGAAGTCGAAAAAGGAGCCATTCTTTGAAGGATCTTAAAAACTACATGAACGCATCCGTTACAAGTCGCACCATTCGCAACAGGCTGATTGAGAGCGGCTCGAAAGCGCATTCAGCAAGGAGAGTTCCTTTTTTGAGCAAGAAGCATATTGAAAGGCGACCCTAATTTGCCAAAATCCAAGAGATCCCCCAAAACTGGAACAAATGTTCCTTGGTCCGATGAGACAAAGATTGATTTGTTTGGATCTGATGGTAGGCCACATGCTAGACCCCCAAACAATACTGCATTTGACGATGTTGATGTATGGCGATGTTTTTCTGCCTTAGGTGTTGGTCCACTTTATTGGGTGCAGGGCAATAGCCAAATTTATGCAGGATAACGATCTCAAACACACACCCAAGCTTAAGCCAAAAAGTGGTTCAATAAACTGGACTGGACAATAAAGTCTACGTTATGGATTGGCCAGCTCAGTCCCCCGACTTAAACCCTATTGAGCATTTGCGGGGCATCCTTCGAAAGCGTTTAAGTGGGTTTCAACCAAAAAATAAAGAACATTTGTGGGAGAAAGTCCCCAGAAAAGGAAGAGTGGTACTCTATTGAACCATCAATGTGCTCCAATCTGGCGGAGTCTATGCCTCAAAGGTAATGAAAAACCATGGCAATGCAATAAAATATCAAAACCCACAACATCTCATGGTAAATTTTGCTTAAATAGTGGATAAGGATTAGATAAGGATTAGTTTATCGTTTCTATTTCTATTTCCAGGTGAGAGTCATGAAATGGAACTTAAGTAGTCTTTTTTAGTTAAATGAATTAAGTTAAATGCATTTTTGTTTTCTAGTCAAGACAGATGTATATATATACATGTATATATATTCCTTATTAAAAATAAGTATTTAAGGCCAACGTGAAGATGCGTTTCTATTATTTTTTCCATCACTGTATGTTAGACTTCAAGGGATCTAAGTCTAAAATTATTATAATCTAATTATAATGAACTAAAAATAAATCTATAAAACTCTATGTGCTTTGGACACTGAGCGACAGTGCGGCCAAGATGTACAACGTGGCAAGATCCTAAGCTTTCGAACTTACCACACAACTCTGGACATGATGCTCGCTGAGGACGACCAGCTCCTTTATGGAGCGCCCCATGCTTCGGTTTTGCACGTCGACAAAATCGCACATGGACCACATGTCCGGATCCTGGGTTAGGTGCTCTGGAATGGCGTTGAAGAAGGCCTGCTCTCTGTGGAGGAAGATAAGTTTGTTCATTTTTGGTAAATATTACAAATAATTATCCTCTATCCTACATCTATTCTATCGTTCTTTAAAGTGAAGTGATTTGTTTTATTTCTTCTAGAAATCTAGACACTTTTATGTCCTTTTTATGGCTAAGACAATCAGTTGGGATGGTGATTGACAAGCTTTGACGTCTTGTAACCATTAAAAGACTAGTATCCTTTCAACAACACCTCCTCCTCCTCCTCCTCCTCCAAAATAAGCCTACCTTACGGCAAACCGGCAATTCGATATGAATTCCCTGACGGCCTGAAGCTGCAGCCTCCTCCTTCTGGCCTTGGCCAGCTCCTTCTGCTTGTACAACTGCTCGTTCAGGTCCGGAACGTGGAAGAGTGGGAAGCCGTACATCTGCTCGATGAGCTTGTAAGCGAACGAGCACACCGGATAGCAGCGGAAGTCCCACGAGCGTAGAATCTTAGCGGGAATGGCCGAGATTTGGTTCCGGTGGCAGCCGGTGCAGAGGTACTTTCCCAGATAGGTGCAATAGCGATAGTGCTGCTGGAGATGCTTCGCCACACGCATGCCGCAGCCGGCACAGCGCTGATTCTGCTTTTCCAGCACCTTGGCCCGACTCTCCGCCGGGTGTTCCGTGAAGATGATCTGCTGGCGCGGTGGGGCCCAGCTGGATGTGCCCCGGGTCAGACTGCCAGCGGCTGGCTGCTGGTCCTGGTCCGGTTTCGGTAGAGTCGGCATGGGCAGCAGCTTCTGCGGCGCCTCCTGCTCGGACACCAGCCACTTCAGGTGGCCCAGCTTGGGCAGCTGCTGCTCGTTGAAGCGGGAAATTAGTTGAAGGCCCACCGCCTCGGCGCTATGATTCTCGACGTCCCCGGCAATCGGCTGGACATAGGGCATTAGGTTGGGCTCGGTGCGACTCGGTTGGAGGCTGGCCGGCTTGGCCGACAGTTTGCGGCTCCACTTCACGTGCTCGATGGCCGCGATGCAGGCCTCCGAGATCCGGAAGTGGGCGTTTTCCTTTTCCAACTGCGTGTTATTGTGCGTTTGACGGGACATCTGGAGGAAGGACGCCAGCGACTGCTGGTCCATTTTGTCGCTGCTCGGTGTGATGCTCACCGAACTGGAGGCTGTGGTTGAGCTGGTGGTGGTGGTGCTGCCTTCGGGTCTTTGTATGTCCCAGGGTGCTGTGGAAGCGGCGGAGGCAGCAGCGGCAGCGGCAGCAGCGGCGCTGCAGGAGGAGTAACAAGTGGCAGAGGTGGTGGCCTCGTCCAGCATGCTGACACCCTCGAAGAGGGTTTGGTGTTTCTTCAGTTTCCTGCCATTAACCGGCCGGAAGTTGTCCAATAAGCCGTCGCCGTCGCCGTCGCCCCCACTGGCGTTCAGGTCCTCGCCCAAGCCCCGCTGGAACCAGCTGGTGTAGACGGGCGGGGAGCCAAAGAAGCTGCCCAAGAAACTGCCAAAGGGGGAGGAGGATCCGCGGGGCAGGTCCACCGGCTTCTTTTCCTCCCTTTCCGGAGGGGACTCTGTCAGCGTTTGGTCCGTCCAGATCTTAATGTCATCACAGTTGATCAGCTGGATCCGCTTGGGGCTGCCGCCGGAGGAGCAGGAGCTGGGCGATGGAACGTCCAAGAACTGGCTGCATGGACTGCTGAACGTCTGGCAGCGGCGTCTGCTGGACAATCTCTCCAGTTCGGGGTCCCTGGCCTGCTCCTGGCTGAGATTCGGCAGGCTCTTCAGGCGCCTCAGGTAGTTCCTCTTCAGGGTTTTCTCCTCCGGCACGGCTTGCAGCTTGGGCGAAATACTAAAGTTTGGCTGCGAGCAGGTGCGCCGGTGGCGCATCTGACACCTGACCTCCAGTTGGCCCAGCAAGCCGCTTTGGTTCAGCTGCACCGCCGTGAGACACACAAACAGCGACGTCGCCTCGCCCGCGTGCCGCAAGAACGCCTCCTCCGTGGGATAGTAGAAGTCCATCAGCTCCGGGTCGGCCACCAGGGTTTGGAGGCACTGCGACAGGCAATGGCCGCGCAGGCTGCGCTCCGTCCATTCCATCAAGAAGGCCTCGACCGCATCACTACTGGTGTTATGGTTGCCAGTGGGATTCCCCCTGGACTCGGCTGGTTGTCCGGCACTCGCCAGCAGAAACTCAAAGTCATCCGACAAACGCAGCAGCTCCACAGGCTCCAACTGAAAGCAAAAAGGCTATAGTTCTCTTGCTGCTCAATGGTTAAAATGAGTTGGTGTGAGGACCCTATAGACCCTATAGAGTATACATATTCTTGATCAGGATCACCTTTTGAGTCGATATAAGGATGTGCGTCTGTCTGTCTGTTTCTAAGCGAGTTAGTCTCTCAGCTTAAAGCTATAGCCTTGAAGCTTTGGCTATGAAACTCTGCACACATCCTTCTTTCCTTTTTTTTTCAGGATCGGTCGACTATATCCCATAGCTGTCATATAACTAAACGACCGGAATTGGCATAACTTTGTTGATTTCTAAGTTAGGATGGTTAGGATGGGACTTTTAGGCAAACTAATCCAATCGTTCTTGCTTTATAAATATTTTAAGATAACTTAAGATAACTTTAGGATTAAGATATCTTAAGGAGTCTGTGCACTATACTTGTACTGTACTGTACTGTACTATACTAATACTTTTGTGAGAAAGACTTGAGGTAGTTTGAGGGATTCCTCCTGTTCTATCAGGAAGAATCAGTTTATGATTTTGGGTTATCGAACCAGAATTAAATACCAGATCGGCTGGTACCTGGTACTCGATAAGTAGAAGGGTATATTGTTTTCGGTTGAATGCATGTAAGAGGGTAAGCATATATATTCTTGATCAGCATCCGCCATGTCCCTCTTTCGGAGACTATGAGGGGTAGAGCTACAGATGGAAAAGTCCTTCAAACTCTACATGAAAATGTTGACCTTCTACAACCCCCACGCAGATCAAGTTTCAAATTTTTGGCACGCCTCCTACCAGCCTAAAAAATGGCATATTCCGGTGGCATTAGTTCAGGAATATATTGTGGAAAAGTTTTGGTGCGAAACTGTTTTTTAGATTATTATGTCTGGAAGCTAAATGGGCCGATTTTAGAGGAGTTAAAGACTTTTGTATTCTGGTTGCCATATTGCGGGACTTCTATAGAATCTATTTGAGAAAGAGCTATCATATTTCAATCGGACCATTTTTAGAGGAGTTATAGACTTTTCACTCCGAGTTGTTTATTCGAAAACACACAAAAGTATGCAACACAAAATTTGTTTGGGGAATCTATACTTTGAAAGGTTAAACAAAGTTTGGGTGCAAAGGAGGAGTACCGGGTATCATATAGTCTAGCCGGGAAACTCGACTATAGCCGGGTATTCATTTTTATTCCCTTGCAGAGGGTATTCTAATTTAGGTCAAGAGTGTGCGACGCAGTGAAGGAGACATCTCCGACCCTATAATTTTCTTGAGGATCAGGATCACCTCCTGAGTCGATATAAGCAAGTCCGTCTGTCCGTCTGTCTGTCTGTTTCTACGCAATCCTTCTTTCCTTTGCAGGCAGTATATAAGTCGGAACTATATCCTATAGCTGCCATATAACTGATTGATCGGAAATGGCATAACTCTGTTGTTTTTTAAGTTAGAAGGATGAGACCTTATATGCGTCCCATTTTGGGCAAACTAATTCGCCAAATTTCATAAGGATCGGCCGCTTGAAGAGATCGGAGAGCTTGAAGACATTTAAAAGAAGATATTTAAAAGGAAATTTCATATTTATTTATAATATTTATTTATCTAAATCTATCTCAGTATCATGTTCTTGTTAAGAAACCATCGGAGATCCAAAGAAATCTAAATATTGACATTACTAGAGTTGGCCCGAGTTCGATTCCGATCACTGGAAAAATTGATAAACAATTTTTGTAATAAGAACTATTGAATGTGGCTCGACTCGGGCTTACAAGTTTCAAAGAATTCAATTTTGTGCTTAAAAGGCGTTGTTCTGATTCAAAGAAGTTGGATTTTCTTATTCTCTTTTGTGGAGACTAAGCGACGAGCTTATGTGATTTTAGAAAATACTCGAAAGTTGATCTGCATTAGAGATCTTAATGTAAAGAGTTAGCTCGAGAGCAGTTGAGTCAAGAAAGTACAGCGCATAGATCTAAAAATTAGAGAAAGGGATGCATGATTGTGTTTTTATCAGGGACCGTTATTATTATGATTTTTTTTTTAAATCAAAAAATAAAATCAAAGAATAATGATTATTTTCTTAGCGAAAATATAAAAATCGGGAATAATCATTATTTGTGATTTTTATTTTTTTCGCTGAGGAATATCACTCAATTCAAATTTGTGGTCTATTCATGAAATATTTTAGATATTTGTTTTTATGAATTAAAAAATTAAAAATAAAATTAGAAATAACAAATCTCTTTGAACATTTGTTTCAGTAGAGCTTCACAGATTTTGTAGATATGAATTTTTGAATAAATAAGAATAAAACTCCTCTTTAATTGACGAAAATATTGATTAACTATACTATAACTATAATGAAATTTTACCGAGCTTTTGCTTTAATCCAAAATTAAAACATGGTTTGCTCTACTGATTTCAATAAGAAAAAACAAATCGTCAATGGAGAAATTTTTGGGGATATTTTTTTTTCAAAGTTTTATTTATTTTTTTTCTCTCATTTTTAATGATACAGAGGAGTGATAGCTTTGCAGGCAGTCGGAACGGCCGAGGTCGGTCCACTATATCCTATAGCTGCCATATAACTGATTGATCGGAAATGCCATAACTTTGTTTTTAAAGTTAGAAGAATGGGACTTGACATGGATTCTACATTGGAAATCTTATTCGATTCGTCAAATTTCATTAGGATCGTCTGACTATATAAGATCCGATATCTGTATCGGATATACATATATCTGTATATCTATATATCTAATAATATAAGCTGCCACTTAAGTGCAAGGGTATATAAGCTTCGGCTTGTCATACTTGTGTTTCGAAGCGTCGCATACTTTATTACAAATTGTTTTATAAATTTTTTATGTACATATTTTGAACGAAATGAAATCATAAGAAATCCATGCAGCCCCTCTCTACTGAGATTCTTATCGGGCAGTTCAGAAATGATAAGCTGGTTGGCTTCCTTGATAAAGTCTCAGCTTATTGGACGTGCATATGGGTACTATTCCAATAGATCGGTGGGCCAAGATGGTCGGTTTTGTAGCTCTTCTATAGAAGGCGGCATTAGGGTAAAGTTTAACTCTAAGCCTCATAGACAGAGCAAGATCGCGATGGAAACCTACCACTGCACAGGGGCCGGGAATCTGCACACAGACTTTAAACTTGCCACGTTTTGTAACCCAAGCACCAATTTTAACGAAACAAAATGGAAAATATTATTCATGGTATGTAAGATATAATATAGAGAATCCGATTCTTCATCAGTGTTGCGTGTTTTTTCTGTGAATTGTTTTCGTGATGTCCAAAAATACTAGAATTGTATCTAAGGTGTCTGTGAATTATAGAGTATAACTAATTTTATGTCACTTTCTGTCACCATCTGAGTTTGCAGAAGGTATAGGTAGTTAAGGTATAGTCAATCTTTACAACGTGATTAAAAACTTGTGCTCCTTTTTGCTCCTTTTCCTACCATAGTCAATTAAGGACAGGGTCGAATTCAGTTACAGCACACTTTCTGAAGCTTGGCAGCGCAGCAATTAAAATAAGATGCTGTATCTGACTACAATTTGGAAAAAAGTGGCATTAAAACTGGTGTTCCGACTTATACACTGCCTGCAAAGGAAAGAAGGATGTGTGCAAAGTTTGGAGTTAAAAGCTTTAAAACTGAGAGACTATTTTGACTCAGGAGAGGATCCTGATCCAGAATATATATACTCTATGGAGTCGGAAATGACTCCTTCACACTTTTGACCAAAATCATAGTACCTAGCACCATGTACCATGTACTTCTTTTAATATCCTTGCTTACATGGGTATGTTTCGAGTTTATGGATTTGGGGGCGGTAAGTGGGGCGTGGCCAGATCGAATTCAAATTTTGGCTATAACTTTTTGGCGATCTTATTATCAAATGTGCCAAGTTGCAACTCTGTAGGATCATTATTGGATTTTATGCAAAAAATCGGCCATTCCGGCCACTGTGCACTGACGGCGTCTTTAAATCTATTCGGATTGTAAGTTGTGAAAATTTGGCTTGTTTTGTTCTGGTTTTTGTTTTCTGAGATTATTTTATAAGATTAAAATATATTTTTCATGCGAATTACGAATTAAGCTTTATTTGGACCAAATACAAAGTTAACAAGAATGGAAAGCTAACTTCGGGCGGAGCCGAAGTTGATATACCCTTGCAGATATGTGGCAGCTTATATTATTAGATATATATCGGATCTTATATAGTCGACCGATCCTTATTAAACTCGGCAGATCAAATTAGTTTGCCGAAAGTAGAATCCATACAAAGTCCCAGTCTTCTAACTTAAAAAACAACAGAGATATGGCATTTCCGATCAATCAGTTATATGGCAGCTATAGGATATAGTCGGCCGATCCTTATGAAATTTGGCAGATCGAATAAGTCTGCTAATAGAGGAGTCCACAGCAAGTCCCATCCTCCTAACTTAAAAAACAACGAAGTTATGGCATTTCCGATCAATCAGTTATATGGCAGCTATAGGATATAGTCGGCCGATCCTTATGAAATTTGGCAGATCGAATAAGTCTGCTAAAAGAGGAGTCCACAGCAAGTCCCATCCTTCTAACTTAAAAAACAACGAAGTTATGGCATTTCCGATCAATCAGTTATATGGCAGCTATAGGATATAGTCGGCCGATCCTTATAAAATTTTGCAGATCGAATAAGTCTGCTAAAAGAGGAGTCCACAGCAAGTCCCATCTTTCTAACTTGAAAAACAACGAAGTTATGGCATTTCCGATCAATCAGTTATATGGCAGCTATAGGATATAGTTGACCGATCCCGGCCGTTCCGACTTATATACTGCCTGCAAAGGAAAGAAGGATGTGTGCAAAGTTTGAAGTCGATAGCTTTAAAACTGAGAGACTAGTTTGCGTAGAAACAGACAGACAGACGGACAGACGGACAGACGGACAGACGGACAGACGGACATGCTTATATCGACTCAGGAGGTGATCCTGATCAAGAATATATATACTTTATAGGGTCGGAGATGTCTCCTTCACTGCGTTGCACACTTTTGACCAAAATTATAATACCCTCTGCAAGGGTATAAAAAGTAGCACCGGGAAGTGGTTTCTACAAACTATTCTCTATACTTTATGCTTTTACAAATTGTTTCAATTGCTTATTAGTTGTTTGAGATTTTAACAAAATAATAATAAATAAATAAAAAAACAAAGAGAGGAAAGGAGGGCTACAATCACGTTTATATGATACCCGGAACTCATATTTTTATATATGATAAATATTTATTTTATACCCGGTACCCACACACACTTTCAATTAATTACCCTTTCAAGGTATAGGATCTCGACTTTTGTGTGTTTCGGAATTAACTAAGTAGAATCAAAAGCCTGTAACTCCACTAAAAACCCTCCGATTTTTGTTTTGTTTTGCAGACACACAAGTCATTCATAGAATAGTTTTATTCATACAACAGTAGGAGTCTACATGCAATACCTTATAGCTCCATCTCTTGAAGTCTCTGAGCTCCACAATTCATACAAACTCAGCTCCACCCTTGAGCTCCACGAGTACCGGGTATAATAAATCTGGAATCTGTGACAAGGCCTAAGCGATATACGCATAAAGATTATAAAATTCTACAGACTTCCTACTGGTCTTTCATGGTTTTTTGCACCTGTAGTTTCCATCTTTAATTGGAAAGGTGTTTTGGTTTTAGTTTCTTGAAATCTGGTATTGTTTTCTGTGGTATCTGACTTCTGGCGATGACAATCTGACGTTTAAAAGCAGTTGACAGTAAAGGAACACAATCCTTATTTATTTCTAGAATTCTTCCTTTGTTCTTGAAAGAATCTTTGAAAGAATAGGTACTTTTTCGACTGGGTTCTAGTCTGCTCGGGACTTTCAAATTGTTAAATATACTTTATAATAATCTCCTCAATCTGGAAATAGAAATATATTTAATATGACATTTTTATATTATAAAAGATAAGATATAAAAGATATATAAAACATTAGTTTATTAAAGTAAGCTTTAAAGATTAAAGGTAGTGCCTATAGAATGTTGCCCCTCCTGAATTAATCATTTTTTATTGTTTATTTAGAAAACCTCCGTGAATCTAGTCACTTGTAGGGCCCTCTGGTTTCCATCGCCCATCAATTCCAAACACATTTTATCATAATCGGGTTGTATAACTTCGTCCGATTTCATAACTTCCCCGCAATAACCCAAACATATCATTGCTAACAATGGCTGACTAAGGCTTCGAGGGTACTTCTTGGTTATCAGTGTCGGGATCAGAGTCCCCCAGTCCCCGTCTCGCTCCCACTCGCTCACCATTCCGTGCCTGAGGATGCGGGTGCAACTTTGGGTCAGCAGCTGTTGTCCGTCCGTCGATTTGGCCCGGAACCAGAAGTTGGTGGCCCGCCGCAACTCCGCCAGCAGGGAGTTCCTCGCCAACTGGTGCTGGTGCTTCTCCAGGCGGATACTTCGCAGTTGGGGCTCTGCTGCTGACGCCACTGCCTCGTCTGCTGCGGCGAAGGGGAGCGAGGCCATTGCGTGTAGATGTTCACAGTCGAGGGGGTCTTGGTGGCGTCGTAAACATTGTTGCAACTTAAGCGACGATCCTTGTAGGCGATGGTGCGTATTATTGAGTTTTATTTATCATATTCGCGTAGGCTGTGCTACTTTTCGTGTAATTTGTTGTGACGGACTGAAGATGGGTATTATCACTGAAAGCGCCAACGGTCTTACTCCCAAGTCAGCTGTTTGCCAGCTAGGGATGGTCACTTTAACTTTACGCGTAGTTACACGACATATTGTGTAGAATGTAGTGGCGCTGTACTTGATCGTGTAAAATTAAATTGAAATTGTTTTTTACTCATAATGTTAATTCCATTTAAGATTTTTGGCATTGCAAAATTATTTTTAAATTTATTTTATGTTGAATATGTATGTAGCTGTGCTACTTTTCTGAATCAATAGCTGTTTAAGCTGTTTCCCAGTTAGGGATGGTCACTTTAACGTTACACGTAGTTACACGATATATTGTGTAAAATGCATTCTACACAAGAATTTGATCAACATGCTTGATCGTGTAAAATTGTATTAGGTACGGGTTGATTGAAATTCTGTAATTCTGAACACATTTGATTTGATGTTGAATATTTGTTTATTTATTGTAATATTTATTGTTTTAAATACAATATACATCAATATAGATTATATTATTAAAGAACTTAGTAACTCTTCATCTCAAGAACTTTGTTTTTTAATAATAGTAAACAGATTAAATTTTTTATTTTAAAATTAACCTTAAATGAAGAAGAAGATTAAATCAAATATATTCTGTTGTTTTTAAATTGATAATCATATTGTCCCAAATATTTATATATTATTATACCCATATGTATGATTTTATGAAATTGTTTTTAGAAGTTTTTAAATAATGCCTTAATGAGGATAAAAAAACTGAAGTTTTATGGAGGACTGAATAAATAATAGTTTATAGGATGTAATTTTGTAACAATACATCATTGTACTATTGATAAAAAAAAAATTAAACAGGAATTTGACTAGATCATTTAAAATTATTGTTATATATTGTATTTTCTGACAGTGTTTGATAGATTCTCCTTAGATGGCGGCACTGAACCGTTATTTGCAACTGGCTTTCCGTTCCAACCGCCAGGTGACGCCACTCGCCACCTGCTGTTCCCACTATTTCCGCGCGCTGTGTGGGCGTTGCCTTCTACAATACAGCGTCCACAGCTGCCATTGGCTAAACTGTGGTGGCCTGCGCAGCTGCGTCTCAAAAATGTCAAACTTTCGCCACGCCCCCAGCTCCATAGTGTGCCGCTTCTCTGCTTCTTCTTCGCAATGGAAGGTGTCCAATGTGCGTGCGCCGACTCTGACTGCGCTGCTAACGTTGCTGCTGCCTCTTCTGGCGCTGCGGCTGCTGTTCCCCATTTTGTGTTTGTATGCGTGTGTGTGCGTGAGGGTGTGTGTGTGTGTGATTTTGTTTATTTGTGCGTTTGTTTGTTTGTTTGTGCTTCGTTTGTCGTATAAGTGATGAGTCAATTAACCCAACATTCCTGGAGGCCACATATTGCTTTAATTAAACAGACAAACAAAATTGCAACAACAGCAGCGCCAACAACAAATTGCACTACTTTTGCCACCATAGCTGCTACTTCGGTATCTCTTCTTCTTACATAGCCAATACTTCAGTACAGCCATTGCCCCGGCCATCCATCCCCTCTCCGACGAAAAGGTTTTGCATTTTGTGACTTTTCGGGGCCAGTTAAATGGCAAATAAATATTTGCATTTATTTCCAAACACACACACACACACATACACACACTCACTCATGCATACATGCCTACACACATACCATAACAACCTTGAAACAATAGCAAGATGAAGCACACACTGAAACATGCACATTCAGCTCCACTGGCTCTTAATTAAACTTTAATTACTTGTAATTAATAAAGTTGATTGATTTGGCGTCCATAAAATAAACGCACTCTATTTTATTTTTCCATTTGCCAATGAGCTGTTGCCATGGCGGCCATTTCTGTAAATAAGGCTCTTAACGGTAATATACTGACGGAATATTTTCGGCTAAAATGTATATTTGGTAAAACAAAGGGCCCAGGAAAGGGCTTACAGTGTGTTTTTTTTTTAAGCCATCATAAAAAGCCAACTTTAATTTTTTTTTTTCAAATAGTTGAAAATCCTCGATTTTTCACTTAGTTTCGAACTCAAAATAAGCCCATAATATTGGAAATCATTTTCAAATAATCCAACAAAAATCAATAGATGAATAGGCTTTCAGGATGTGCGGATATAAATAGTCAAATAATGATTATAAATAAATAAATCACTTATTGTTCATAAATTTAATATTTATAAGGAGTTCATTAATAATAGTGTTAAATAAAAAAAATTATAAGGACATCTATCCATCTATCTTAATATTTTTGAATTCATATAATAATTCTATAGTTTTGATTTTAAATAAATTTCATATTAGCTTAATCAAAAGTGATTATTTTGATTATGTAGCAAAACACCATTTTTTTTTTTATAAAACGTTTTTATATATTTTTTGTTTTCCACAAAAGTATAAATTTTGGAAACAACTTATTTATTATTACCATTTCCCAGATTTTAATGACTTTATTTATTAAGTTTTCTTAAATCATAGTTATTCTCATATTTCATATTATAAAAAATAGTACAATTTCCTTCAATCCCAAGATAAAATAGTTCGAATGGTCTATTTTTAAAGTGTAAGAAACAAATTATTCGAGTTTATATTTATAAAAATACAAGAAAAGCATTTAATATTTAACATTTGTCTAAATTTTGTCAGTTTTTTGTTTGTTTTAATTTTACATATTTTAGTAAGAAAGTGAACTCTGTTTTTTACGATTTTCTATTCGAATTTTTCAATGAATTAATCCCCGGCACTCTCCTTCAAAACTTTGCTCGGCTTATGAGCGAAAACTGTCTGCATACGTTGGGGGGCCCAGCTTCCAGCTTCCAGCTCCCAACTCCCAGATTTCAGCTTTTTGTTTTCGCAAATAATTAGAGAAAAGATGGAATGATTCCCTCTCAAAGGATTTTAATTGCTGAAAAGGAGGCTTATCTCGGAACGAGTCCGTGCCAAATCCCATTGCCAGATTGTGAAAAGATGTCTAAGAGTCTAGACAATCGGGCCAAAAGGATTGTTGGTCATAACGAATCAGATGTTAACCTGGCTTAAAGGCTCCAATTCACTTTTCAAATGTGCAGGAATAGCTTTTCCAACAGCCCAGCATTTTTTGCTATTTCATTATTTTAAAATTTGGAAATATTTTTTGACAATTTTTAACCAGTATTCTTAATATAATTAATTCTTATTTTTTATTTTAAACTTAAAGTAGTGATTCCATTAAAATAGGGTTTTAAAATATATTTGAAGACTGATATTAAATATTATTTAATAATAGGTAACAAATAATAGAAAAAATTTTAAATTTCTAGGAATAGATTGTTCATTTATGAAATAATTCTATTATTTTTTACATATGTACATAAGTATTGCATTATTAATAAATTAAGAAATCAGCTTCGGCAAAATGTAATAATTATTATGCTCATTTATATTTTTATATTTTTTTTATATTCAGCTTTAATTGAACTCTTTTTTCTTATCTTTTCAGTTTAAGTTAAATATCTTTTTTTTTAAATTTTATTTTAGAATAAAATGTTATAGTTTTCAGATTGACTAATAAAAAGGAAAGCAAACAGAAAAGAAATAGCAAAGGCAGAAAAATGCTTTTCTGTCATAAAAATTTCCCTGTCGCGATTGGGTCGCTTTTTAGAGAGCTGGACTGGGCGGAAGGGGAAATATTTTACGTCGTTAGGTTTCAATCTAATTAAGGTGGGCTTAGTTATCATTATAAATCTTTTGTGTGTCTTCAAGAATCTGTCCACACTTCGTCAAAATGTTGATAACCAATAGTGATGAACTCTCTGCGGAGGACTTATTACCAACTCGGTGGCGAATCATTTTCCATTTCCCGGCGACAATTGGCCGCCGACTGGTGGGACAATGGCAAAAATGGGAACCGCAACATATGCAGACAGGACACAAAGGATCGGACAGTGGGGATTACTTGCATATATAGAAGATATAGATTCCTGTACAGGAATCTGAGGGTAGGGCACGGGGTGGGGGAGGACATGCAAATTGTTGCGGCAAAAAGCAATTGAAAGGACCGAGGACGAAACAAAAGGCGGGGAACACAACTAGAAATAGAAATTGAACGGGAGTATGGGTGATACATCGTCCTCTCCCTTTCCACTCGACAGCATGCCGTCTCTCTCCCTCGCTTGGCATTTTCAAAATTTCAACACAAAAACGGACAATGGGCACCACGGAACAATGGCCAGAACCGAAAACAAATTTTGCATGCTAAATGCAACAAACAAAATAGTATCTCGAATGCGAATATTGCATTCAATAAAGGATTTCCACTTCAATTTTGCCAGGCATCAGGCACCCAGGCAGCGAACCATCCGGGCATCCTGCCATCCTGGCCCAGGACAATGCCGAAATGCCAAAAATGCTAAATGGGTAAATAACCAAACAAGACACAAAGTGCCAAACAAATGTCAATGAAATGTATCTGAAAAGCGAGTTTCTGCTTCTGCATATCGGTATCTCTGAAAAACTTAAAATTTTCAGTTTTTGAAATAATTCTTTGGACCTAAAATAAAGATAAAGCCTGGCAAGATTGATTTTTTTTTGGAATTTTAAAATACAAACAATATTTCGTATGTTTGTATGTTTTGAATTTTTGTTTCAATTAAAATATTATGTTACGTTAAATGTTAAAATATTAATAATAATTTATTGTATTGAACTAAAAACATTGTTTTTAAGTTAAAAATGTATTTTTTTTTATAATATTTTAAAAACATAAAAAAAGGAAATTGATATACCCATCGGTATGACAGTTAATCGAATAGAAATTATATCGCAAGTATCGGATATAATTATTTCGGATATACTGATCCTTATTTCATTATCCCACTAATATTAAAATCTTATATTATCTATCTCTAATTATCTATTATCTATCTAATCTTATCTTATATTAAAAATTGGAAAAGAGTCCTAATATTGTTTTATAACCTTAAAGGTGGGTAAATAATAAAATTATTCTTTTCAATTAATAATTTAAAATAATATGAATTTATGAATATAAAATTTATGAAATGAATATGAAATTTATGAATTTGGAATAAAAGGTGGAATTATGAAAAACAAAGTTACTGAATTTTTTCTACTGTTATGACATCAAAAATGTATTGAAATGTTTTTTAATGACACTTGAAATTCAATATAAGATTCAATGTTGGGATTTTTAATAATATGAATTTTAATAATAATTTTTAATTAATTCTTGAATATATGAATCGTAGAAATAAGAAGAAAAATTGGAATAGAGAAAATATTAATAAATTAAATAGATAGAAAAAAATAAAGAAGAAAGAAACAGATGCTTAGATACAAGAATACAGAATATATATATAGATGCATGGATACAAATCAACAGATACAAATAAAGAGATACAGATGCATCGGTTGATCGACTTGTGACTTAACGCAGCTCGGGCGTTTGGAATGCAATTTAGCGAACCTTGCAAATCTCACAACAAAGAGCGGAAAACACAAAAAAAAATGAAAATGAAAATGAAATTGAATGCACGGAATAGAAGAAGAGATGACGAAATTCGGGATGTGAGAGGGCAATCAAAAAACAAATATGTAAGTGCCTCTCGTCCCGAGTCCTTTATTTATTCGAACCATTCAGAAGCGAATGTAAATAGAGGAGAGCAACACAAAAGACTGGGGAAAAGGATGAAAGCAAAAAAGAAGAAATAAATAAAAATTGGAGAGGATGGAGGATGGAGAAAAATTGAAAAGGATGAGGCCCCGTCAAAGTCAAAGTCCTTTGAAGATATTTGATACAAATTGAAAGCGATGATCTGGAAACGTCGAGTCCCCGAAAGACGAAGATACGAGGCTAAAAGTCGGGGGACTTTAATTCGCCAGATCGATTGCGGTAGTTGATCTTTGGAACGTAATTTGTTCGATTGCTTCCTAAGGATGCAGCTCGATGGCGGGTCTGGGGTTGGGGGCTATTGGATCCAGATTCCCGGCTGCAGACTCCAGGGTTCCATGCAGATGGATTCTGATTCGAATTAGCCAAGCGTGGCTGAGCTGGATGAGTGGACTCTGAGGCGATGCGATGCGGTGGCATTGGCGATTACTGCTCCATTGATAAGTTAAAAGAGTTATGGGAATTATGAATGGAGATAGAGGAATATAGGTATGGGCCAGGGATACACACTTTATAGGCTTTTAGGAAATGAAATGCCATGCCATCTAGAGGGCTTAAGGTTTTTGGGATTTTATAATTTCAAATAATTTCTTGTAAAATAATATAAAAAATTATCTGCAACCTAGGGGCATAAACTAGACGACTTTTGAGACTTTTGTGCGCTTATGCTTACAATTACTCTTCAGGATTTTAACGTAAAAACCCTCTATGGAGCTGGAATTGTGATTTTTATGTTCCAGGATTTCAAAAATATTGCCTAAAATATCATTATAATATTTATAATAAAATATAACACTTCCCTAAGCAAAACAAATATTTCCAAAAGTCCCCCTCCTTTAATATTTATGGCCATTTGATCAGGCATCACCAATAAAAATCATTCGCCATCTGCAGACTCTATCCTCCCCCCCACGATTTCACCTCTCATTTTTTATAACTTCCGCTCCTTGCGAACAAAAAATTGCATTAGAAAAATCGTTTTGGGCACGCATGTGTCCTGCGCCCTATGTCCTTTGACCCTCATGCACCCCACCCCTCTTCCTGGCTACATTTCCTCCTCCATCTCCTCTCCATCTATTTTTTTATTCGTTCCCGATTTGGTGTATCGTTTTTCTTTGTTTTTTGCACGTCGTACGCCGCCCGCGACGAATTTAATCTGCCCGTCCCTGTCTCTCTTGAATTTTGGGTTCTTCCTCTTGCCCAACTACCTTGACTTCCTCTCCTCGTTATTTTCGTCACATAGGGGATCCCACATCTCCCATCCCTCCATTGTCCTCTCTCAGTTAGACGGCTCACCTCTGCACCATGGGAAATCGGAACACTTTTCCTGGCACCAATAAATTACTCACGAATACTTTTCATTTTTTTGATTGAGGGCGTCCAGGCACTGGAATAAATTGCCTTCCTCTTAAAATATTTAGTCCCCGAATATTTAGACAATTATTTACTTATGTAATACTGTATATTATATAAATATATCTGCAAGGGTTTTGGGTAAAAAACAATTAAGCTGTAATTCTTTCAAATGTTTCATTATTAAAATACAATAAAATATAGTGCATTAGAAATAGGAATTTCTCATTATTTTTTAGGTTTAAGGAAAGTCTTTTTTTTTTATTTATGCTTATTATATTATTATATTAGGCTGTATTGTACTTGATCCCTTACTTTTAGGTCATTATAGATGACTTTTTAACTTAAGCTTATTAAAAAAAAAAAATTCAAAATCATAAAACAATTTGTTTGTCCTAAAAATATATTGAATTTATGCATTTATTTTGTTTCTTCCTACTTCAAGTAGGCTTTACTGTACTTGCATCCAAGTTTCCTTCGGCCACAATTCTCTCTAATTAGTTTGTTGTTCTTGCATCTGTGTTCTTGTTATGCTCTTTCCTTGAGCTACTGTTGTTGCTCTCACAAAGAGAACTTGTGCAAGACCCCTCTCCCTCTCAATGACACACAGGGCGTATGCTTGATTTTTGCAATGGGGCGTATGATCGGAAATGAAAGAATGAGGTTATCCATTAAAAATTAATAATAACTAATATTTTTAATGAAGGAAACCGATAGTTTAATATGCTACATTCAAGTAGGGGAAACATCCAAGCCTTTATGCACAACGCCGCCACTGATATTCGCCACTGACGGTCACCGCCCCCCACTGCCGTTGCCCCACTGCTTTGTTGGCTGTTTTACGAGCGCGGACGAAGGAGAGAGAGAGGAAGTAGGGACGGCGCAGAGAGCAACAACTATAATTGCCGCGGAGGACAACGACGACAGTCAGTCTGGGCAGAGCGGCCATCATTTGGGATTAGTGTGAGGCAGTGGCAGTGACAGGGGCAGTGGCGGTGGCAGCGGTGTTCGTGTGTGTTTGACCTTTTGCATCTGCCAGAGGTCGCCGCAGTGTGGTGGGGGGCAAATGGGAAGCCGTGCTCGTTATGGAGTCACGCTCGTTGCCGTTTGCCGCTGCCGCTGCTGCTGCTGCTTCTGCTTCTGCTTCTGCTTCTTCTATATAAATTAAGATCCCTAAATGCTGACAAAGGCCACTAATTCAATGGCAATAAAACGGATATTAAACACACATCGAACTCCGGCTACCGACGAAAGTCGGACGAAAAGGTAAACGAAAAGAGAGTGGGGGTCACCCCCCATGGCTGTCGATCACTCTCTCCCTGTCTCTCTCTCTCTTTGTCGCCCTACTCTCGCACTCCTTCGGGGTGCATCGCTTGCATTAATGAATTAAAAATTGGAGAATTTTCGAATTGGTAGCTGTGGAAAAATGCGTTCAACGGTTGCTGCTCTCCCTCTTTTTATCATCTTTTTCCCCAACCATTTACAAAAAAAAATGTATTTTTTTATGAAAGAAACTGACAAAAATGTGGCTTGAAATACATACCCTGTAACTGATGTTGGTTAGGATGAACCTTGGTAGACTTTTGAAAACAAAATAAGGTTTATTTATTTTATTTTTTAATTCTTTAAATTAAAATTTTAAAGCCTATTTATTTTCTATTAAATTCTAAGTATTTAAATTTATTAATGGGTGTATAAAATATTACATACATATTATTATTATTAATTATTATTTTTTATTACATTAAATATTTATTGAAATCATTGTAGTTTAGCGTATGTATCTATTGTCTTTGAATATAAAATACAAATTTTATTTGAATTTTAATTAAAACTAAACTTAAAAAATTAAAAAAAAATTTTTATAAATGAGAAATATTTTAAAACTATAGATTATGGATATATTTGACTTCTATTCATTTTCATAAATTTCATATTTTGTTTTAGATATACTTGATATATAGATTTTATAATTAAGTACTGTAAAATAATTTTTATAATTACTTTTTTTTTTATTATAATTTTTTTCTCAGCACTTTATGGGCTACAATATCAGGACCAGACCTTCCGCCTCTGAAGCTTGTATACAATCCAGGTAATATCTAAATTCGATTATCGAGGTCTTTGAAACTTCCACCTCACTCTTTTGTGTTCGAAGCCAGTCGCTCTGATCACTAATTCATTTTTCTAATTTCCCAAATGTCCAAGAAAAAGGTGGACCGCAGTGTGCGGTGTGTGGGGTGTGGGGTGTCGGGTGTGGAGTGTGGGCTATCAAAAATCGGAGGGTCCAAGGTCCGAGAGTGGCGATCGATTCATTATGTCGGGTAATTTATGTTCCACTGTCATCTGTGAACAATTGCGCGGCTGCAACTGGTCTTCAATCGCTCTCTCTTTGGCCTTTCTTTCCTCTTCGGCCCCCTCCCCCGTCGCATTTCCACCTTTCCATTTGTGTCAAGGGTCACTCACATTGAATCAGGTGCATCCTCTCAGTCCCAGAGCCTCATAAATTAGCCATTACGAACCAATTATCAAGGCAGCGGAGGACAATGGGCGGAAAATCGAGAGGAAACTCCAAAGGAAGCCTCTGGAGGAAAACAGGAAGTTATCGCCTCTGTGTGTCACCGCTCATTGTCCACCTCCGATTGTTCATTACGGATTCCACCCATTCTACCCTGTACGATTCTCGGTCCCATTCCCAATCCGAGTCCGAATCGAAGCCCGGAATCCGGTAGCTAATTCATGGTTTCAGTTCAAAACCATTTTTTGCACCTTAAAAAATAAATGTAGGATCTATGTATATCAAAATTATGTTTAGTTTCATAAACTATTTTTATTTTCACCCAAAACAAAATATTTTTAGTGCCTAGAATAGTTTTTGACTTGAAAATGCCAAAACAATAAAAACTTTCTTCCAGTGTAACTGATGTGCGGTTTCCGTTTGATTCAATCGCCGGACTCTGCGCCAACAACACGACGACCCAAGGAGGCGGGCCGAGTCCTTACGGAAGTTGACCGGATATTGGACAGTCCTTGATGAGATGAAAAGGTTCCTGTGGCAGGGGAGGGAGCTGCGGGCCGAGCACTTACAGGGGGGGGGGGGGGGGGGGTGGGGGGGGGGGGTCCCCGCAACACCAGTTCCCACACTCACAAAAACAAGGCAGAAGGAAACTAGGGCACCTCGCTTTCCTTTTTCATTAATAATTAATTTCATTAATGATAATGATGATAACTATATTGCCTGGTAGGGATGTCTGGATTAAGGATTAGCTAAGGATCAAGAACTTAGCGTTCTCCTTCCCAGCCTAGCACACTTTTGGCCAAAACTATGATACCCTCTGCCAGGGTTATTACTTATTTCTTTGCTTAAATATTAATAAAAGTTTATATATTGATAAAAAAACTAAGCTGTGCCCTATCTCTTGCTGCTGACGATTAAAAAGTTGTATAGTTGATCAATATTTTAATCGTCAGCAGCAGTAGAAAGTTGCAACATCGACAACAGTTAAAAAAGTTTATAGAAGTTAAAAAATTAATAAATAAAAATATTTCTGTGTTTATTAATAAAAGTGTTAAAAACTATACTTATACTTCGAACCAAGTACGAAAATATGAGGAGATATTTAACAAAGATATAAATATTTAACAATAAATAGATATTTAATATTAATTTCAAAATGAAATATTTTAAGGTCGTTGTATGGAAATAAATAATAAATAAACTTTATCATTGAAAATCGAATTATTCCTTAGAAGTAAATGTTTCCCCAGCAAATCATTTAATCTTTTTCCCAAAACACCATTTAATTGATGGATTTCCCAAAAATTTCCCAAGACCTGTGCTATGTTCCCCGAAACCCCATGGCCCCGACTGCTCTTGTTAGAACACCCCAAACATATCATTAGCTTGGCCGCCTGGGCTCCTTGGACCTCTGGATGCGACTCCCCTCCCCCACCACCCGGGAAATCAATCAAATTGGACAGAAATAAAACATATTCCTTCAGAGTGTTCTCCCTTCAGAGTCAACCCATTCCATATTATGCTTCCCCCCCTTTTTGGCGAAGCGACTACCGATTCTGACCACCCTGGGTGCGATTTCCAGCTGGAATCGGTGGATATACCCTGGGCTGGACGGAGGTGGTTTACGGGGGGAGATGGGAAGAGGGCCGGCAACCGGTCGCCGGTCCCGAACTGTCTGCAGTTGGAACTTTTAGGCGCGACCTGGCTAACCCTTTGAGGATTTTCTCCGACTGGAACAAAACGCAGATTGCAGTTTGTGTGGCAAGTGCGTCTCTTTCCCTTTCTACACTGACAAAAGAGGTATAGGATGTTCAGTTTGAAGCTTTTATTTAAACCAATTCTATATAGATTTGGTTTTTTTTTGGGCTTATATTATTTATTATTTTTTTCATAAGTTTTTTAGTCTTATATATTATGTAATTAAGGAAATTTGATATTTAAGGGGTTCTTGGACTTGTATCTTTACCTTTTTTTACGACATATTTCGAAAGTTGAACAGAAACTATTTCACATTCGAGCTTTTATCTTTCAGTGCATTTAACTGCCCCTGGTAGCCCCATTCCCCCCTCATAAATGCCACGCTGTGCCGCTTATTAATGACACACAATTTTTGTATCATTTACGGGTCACAATAATGTGGCCCGTTGGGGACTTTGGGTCTCCGAAATCAGATCTCCACCTCCCGAATCAGGGAGCCCAGTGGCCAGTTTTCTTTCTTGCATCTTTTTCTTATTTTTTGGGGGCCTTTCGATGCACAGAAGCGCATTCTTTAAAAATCCCCTGGTCGGCCGTAATTTATTATCCGAGAAATCTTATTCACGTGACTTATTTGCTTCTGAATGCCGCCAGAAGAATTGAAATCAGCGACGGAATCCGGATCCCCCGATCCCGGCCAGAAATCGTCGACTCCTCCGGTGTCGACCACTTGCCGACCAAATGGATGACTCACCCGGCCTGGACAGGGAAGGATTGGCTAGATAATGGCGGCTGCCTTGATGTGGGTCCGATGATTCCAATAACAATTTCGATCTCGAGGCCGATGCCAATCCCGACACACACACCCTGCCCATTCAATTTTATCCCGCGAATCCCATTGGGGGGCCAAGATCCAGTTGCTTGGCCAAAAAGGCGAATAAAAAACTTGAAAAGTAGTGCTGGCCATAGGGGTAGAGACTCTTGTGACGACAGCGGATCGGAGTCACAAAAGTGAAATAGTTAATACATGAGCGGTGGGATATTTATAGAACAGGTAGGACATGTGGGAGGTATGTTTATGAAGTTGGGTCCTGATGCAGGGTATGTCTTTGAAGCTCGATTGGTTTATGATTTTTTGGTTTGAATTATGAATAATTCGTAGAAGAGTCCATGTTACATCGTAGATACAAATTGTCTCATTTTAATAGACAATATTATAATCTATCTTTTCGATTTAGCAGAAATTGTTTATATTTTTTTTTAGTGAAATGATTTATTTGAAATATTTCAAGTCTTAGTATAAATTTTATTTGAAATGGGATTGAGATTAAAAATAAATAATAATGAAATAAATATTAACGATTTAAGACATGTATTTATTATTCATTTTACTTCAAGAAAATATATTTAGAGCATAAAAGTCAATGCTTAAGTTAAAAAATTATAAAAATTTGATACTAATATTTACTTCCGAGTTATTTATATTTTCCGAGTTGCTTCTACTAGAGTTTCCCTTTAAAAACTAGTCACAGCTGCGAAAAGTAGTGTTTCTATTATTAAAGAGTATCCAGAAATCCGTGCTACTTCCCATTCCCCACCCTTCAATAATGTTTTTCTCGCTTTGCCTTTACGCTTGGCTTTAATTTATTTTCATTTGGGGCCGCGTGCGATTTTTATGCTCATTTTTGTCGAAGACATTTAATGATCGCATATATAATTTGGTTGGCCCCCCAACCCTCCGTCCCTGACTCCTTTCTTATTTTTTTTTTATTGAAATGCAAACGCGAGGACCTGCAGACCCGTGGATCTGTGGACCTGAGAATCTTCGGATGGGTGATGGTTCTGTCTGTCGCTCCCTTTTCGCTGCAGTTGCTCATAATTTTATGGGAGCTGCTTCGGCAAATACACTCGCAAAATTTATGCACATTCCAGCTGACCACCTTTCCCCGGCCCTGCCCTGCCCTGCCCTGCCCTTTCATCTCCATCCTTCAACAAAGACAATTTGCATACCAAAACGGCAAGGAGTTTCAGAGACCCGAACATAATGATACCCTGTTTGCATAAAAAAATGTTACATTATTTATAAATAATAATCAAATTAGTATAACAAATTTAATAAATAGTAAATACAAATTTAGTTTTAAAAGTGGAGAAATAGTTTTTAAAATTCAGCTTTTTATGGAAAATATTGTTTTCCTCCTGCTTACAAATTTTCTAAATCCAAAGAAGGTTATGATTTAAAATTAATGCATTATCCTAAAAGCTTTAATAATTTTAGTTTTTTTTATTAAAGTCAAACTTAGGCAACTTTTTACATTTTCTTAATTGAAATTCCTAGGAAATTGTAGAAATTTTTACTTCAATAAAATATTACTATTAAAATTAATATTTTACTTCAATAAAAAATAATTCTTGTTTAGTAAAAAAAAAGATATTAAAATATTAATTTCAAATGAAAATTTGGAATATAGAATATAGGCTATAAAACTTGGAATATAGGCTTTTTTAATAGTTTTTTTTAATACAAAATATATTTAGGAAGACATTTATAAAAATAACACTTTGAATACAATAGGAATAAAGGAATAGAAATATATATCCTCAAGTTCTATCCCCAACTAATATCCAAAATAAAGTTCGAACTTGATCAAAACCATAATATCCCCAAAAAGTATAATCCAAAGAGTATCTTTTCACTGCCCAGGTGATCCAGAGGGGCGGGAGTGGGACGGCAGGAGAGGACGGGACACCAGGTGCAAGGACGGATCCCCCGGATTCACTAAAAAGGAGCCGCCCGCTCAGTTGGAGCTCTTAACAAATTTGTTCGGGGCAACACGCCCAAAAAATGGCAACAACAAAATGCACGATCGCGAGGGAGATCCAATATGTTATAGCCCCAACTCCTGAGATCCAGTACACTGAGAGAAAATGTAAGCCACATATATACATAAATTAACTAATAAAATGTATATTTATTTACTTATACATACATGTATGTTTAATAATATTTGCTTAATAATTTGTTGTTAACTCTTTTCAATAATTAAAAAAAATATAATAAGTTTAGTCAAAAAATATCAAAATTTAACTCTTTTTTGTTTGAAATTGTTAAAAAATAATAAAGATTTAAATCAGGTACTTTTTTAGTATTTATTTTTAGTATTAAGTATTGCAATATATGTATATAGTTTAAAATTTATATTGTTTTCATTTTGCTTTTAAAATTATTTATTTGAAAAACGGTACCTAATATTCGAATATTATCTTAGGGACTAATTTTTTTATTGCATTA
This sequence comes from Drosophila monieri, assembly GCA_035047585.1. Lineage (NCBI taxonomy): Eukaryota > Metazoa > Arthropoda > Insecta > Diptera > Drosophilidae > Drosophila > Drosophila monieri. Next base: position 1,319,213 of record JAWNPJ010000061.1, on the reverse strand, counting down.
GTAATTTTTAATGTTTTGAATTAATATTTAATTTAATCACAAAATAAAAAAAAAACAATTTCTCAAAATGAAATAAAAAGAAAATTATAAGTTTCTTTCAGTGCAGCCCCCTCCCCTTCCCCGTTCTAATTATGAGCTCGTGTGCTGAGCTTCGTTTCGGTTTTTTACAGAAATTATATATTTTTTTTAGGATTCCCATTTTTTTTGATTTTGAATTTTGTTGTTGTATTTGTTGTGTTCGATCTGTTTCGTTACGCTTCTGGTTTTTGGTTTTCTTTTCACTTCTGCGCTGCGGTGACAACATAGGGAAGAAGCAGAAGCCGAAGCAGAAGAAACGCAGCAGTGGCAAGAAGAAGCGAGTCCGACATCAGAAAGGCCGCAACAACAACAAACAAGCCAAGAAAAAAACAACAAAGCAACAGAAGAAAAAAAAAACTATAACAACAATGACAACGCCTTGGATAAGCTGGGTCAACTTGGGTGAAGGGGTGGGGGTAGGGCCTCCAAGGGGGCGGGGGGCGATCACTTGTAGGCGCGGCACCGACTGACCCCAAGCCCAAAACCTTTGCTCCCCAAAGCCCCTCCGCCCCTTTTCGATTTCTCGCCCAAAATCCGTTGACCAATTTGGGTGTTTTCCTTTTTTTATCGGACTTACAGTAGCTGCAACATAATTTTTACTTTAAGTAGCTAACGATCAAGGGATGTGTTGCAAGGTGGGTGTGGCAAAAAGAGCTGTTCAGAGAATAATCAAAAAATGAAGGAAGGGAAAAGGAATACCTTTGAATCGTTGAATCGATTAGGTTCTAATTGTTTTTATAATCAAAAAATTAATTATGATAATAATAATAATGAAATACTAAATATTAAAATGTACATCTATATACATAAATCTATACATATAATATTGGTTTTATTGACTATTTAATAGATGCTGGTTCTAGTGCGAAGTATCTTTCTGAAAGAGTCCCAAAGTTTTACAGAACGACCGATTCAAAGTACTCACATTGTCTTTGAAATAAATGTTTTTTTATCTCTTTTTTATCTTTTAACTTTACCTATTTACTCCATTTTTTTTTTAAATTCAGCTTAGGATATGCCTCATATAAAGATGTATAAAAAGATAATGCCTCATATACTTATAAAAGTTGAAACATTTTGGTGTAATATCAAAATTATTATACATATATGTATGTATGATATATCACTTTGTTATTAGCTAAGGGAAGTTTAATTTAGTTATACGAATAATATTATATTTTTCCATAATATATGGATAAAATCCATAAAATCCACATATTTTAGGGTCCATATATAATATATTGGCATCCAAAATAAGAATATCTAAGCGCGATATTCGAACGCATTTCAATTGAGAAAAGACTACATGTCTTAGATTGTTTTTCATTTTCAAAAAAGAGAATCTTTTAGCTCTTGACAAGTACTACAATTGGTGCAAGTATGCATTTTGGATGACTATTTGTTTTCAAAATATTCAAACAAAACTAGGGCCCAGACAGAAGTTACTTTTTCAAAAACCATATCAAACGCTGATTTTAGTGAAACCTGATGGAAAATTTGTCTGCAATGAATTTCAAATGGGTATTTATTAATATATCTTAGTAGTTCTTTTCTTTCACTTAAACATATTTGGTAGTTTTTTTTTTAAATTAAATTTTAGCCACTGTAATTTTCGCGAAATTTTCCTCGATCAAACTTTTTATGTTGTTTTTGTACTTTTTAATAAATTAAACATGAATTGGGTATTCAATATTGATTAAACATTCATTTAGAGTTGTACAAAAATATTGTAGAAAATATAGTTTTTAAGCTTAGCAAACAAGTTTTATATAAAATCTTAAGCCGATATTAAGCCGATATTAAAAATAGTGAATAATAGTGCTTTTGAACTCTCTCTACGAAAAATACAAAAATTTAAAACAAATCGTGCCACTGAAATTTTGAGAACTGAACTTTCGCACTTTTCGGACTTTGCTTTGAAATATTTCTAAATGTGTTATAAGCTAATGTAAAATATTCAATTTGTTAAATTTTAATTATTTTTTAATATGGATCATGAAATACATACGAAGTATAATATTCATGTTTATATTATACTTCGTATAAGTAGTAAGCTTTCCATTTAATACTTTTTTTTAATATATTTTTTTAATTTTAAGATTTTAATTAAAGCTTTTAGCTCTTCCTAAAAAGAAACGCCAAAACGAGTTTTTCGTCTTTATTTTTGTTTGTTTTGATTAGAACTCCAGTAAATTATATAATTCCTTTCCAAAAGAAAAATCCAACTTATCTAGCTTATCCAATATTATATATATATTTTATTAAATTCTATTAAATATTCCAATATAAGCCCAGCTAATTTATTTGAACATATTATGGTTCCCACATTAAATCAATCCTTTCTCTATCCCTAGATATAGATCCTAAACCTTATCCACTTGTAGTTGTTCTCTTCAAAAGAATCCAGTCTGGCGATCATCTCGATCATTTTGCATTAATTCCAGCCAGCTTGCTGATATCTTTGCTGGGAAGGAAATGTGCCAAAAGTCAGCCAGATCGTCGGGGCTGATCCTTGACCTGCGTCGCCCCCGCCACGCCCAACATACAATTTGAGATTCAGATTCGATCTGATCCCCTTTCAATTAGCCAGGAGCGTTGGCCGGGCTAATTGGGCGAAGATCGAGACCCGAAGATAGCCGGAAAAGCATTAAGAGGCCCGGGAAATTCGAGCCCGATGCGGTTGGGCCCAAAACCATTTTCCCCCCAAAAATGCGAAAGACTGTTTTGGAAAATGAAGGAAAATTGAAAATGGAATACATATATGGAAGAAGTTGAGACAATTCATCTCAATATGCCAAAGTCGCTTTCAACGATCGCATTGTTTGGACATTGCCGAGAAAAATGTGAAAAGGTTTTCCCGGCTTCCCCTCGAATAATAAAGGAAAATACATTTCGGGCAGTCGGGCAGACTGTAAGACGCCCCGGCACAGTGAAGACCCAATTTAGCGTCCGATAAGTTGCTGGCAGCTTAGCCGCAGAAAATGGAAAATGGAAGGGCGACGCAACCGGAGAACCAGAAGCAGGAGGAGGAGCAGGAGAACGTTAAACAATCGCCGCAATATGAAAATGAACAATGGGGGAAGGATTATCCCGGCAATGATCGGCGGCCCCGAGCCGGAGCATGAAGACATCATCTTCCCAAAACAGTAGGCCAATTCTCGATTCTCACACCGAAAGAGAGAGTCTGAGGGACTAAATCTTACACTGAAAACATTTACACAAAACAATTTTATAAATATATATAATTTTTATTTTAAAATGAAAATAAATAGTAGGACAACAGCAACAATGTTAAAAAAATATACAAATGTTAAAAGAAAAATAAAAAAAATAAATAGTTTTAAATATTAAGAAAATATATAAAAAATAAAATAATCTATTTTGGTATTGAACAAAAAAATAATAATAAATAAAATATATGTTAAAATCGAAATATACATATAGTTTTGCTAGTCCTTAAAATCTACTCCCGATTTGTTTCAGTGTGGACTGTGGGATCGCTCTAGTTTCGGGCCTTCCGTTGAACAACTTGTAGCGGAAAATTGAAAGGTTAAACAAAACAAAGGGCCGGCAAGGGGGTGGCGGGATAGCTGAGGATGCTGATGGGGAGGTGGGGGAGGATCAGGAGGGGAGTGGGGGTAGGGGGAAGAGCCGAGACAGGAGCAGGGGCGGGGGTGAGACAGTCAGTCAGTCAGTCGGGCGGACAGGTAACGTCGGTCGCCGATGAAAGAAAGTAAAAATCAATTTCAAGTCGAGCAAAACAATTACTTTCCCATCTAGTGTTCATGTAATTACACTGAGAAAAAGTTCGCAATTATGTTTTAGGCATGTTTTTTCATTTTATTTTTTTTTAAATAATAAGCATTAAGAGTATAGATTCATTTCTGTTTGTTATATCGATAACATGTCAGCTAAAATTGTTAAGATTGGTATTTCAAGATTAAATAAAATTGACAAAATGATTCGTCACTTAAATTAAATGCCTGTTTTGGAAGCTTTAGTAAGTAAAATTGGTTAAAGATGCGACGAGCACTTTCGTCACAGTTTTTTAGAAGATTTTTAAAAGTTAAATGAAAAAATATTATATAAATTAATTAGAAAAAACTTCCAATAACTTTTTTAAATAAATCAAGACTAAAAGTCAGAGTTTTAGATAAAAATATATTCTATTTTCTAAAAAATTACAAAAAAAAAATTGCAAAAGATACTTTCAGTAGAAGATTATTTTTGTAAGCACTTTCAGTGATTTTTTCTCGCAGTGCCCCTTGAGTAGGCAGCTAGCAACGAATTTGGTTCGGCTGTCTTCAATCTCCAGTCTTCAATCTCCAATCTGCACACACAAATAGTGTCAATCAAAAAAGGTTGCACAACCAAAGGGAAGAAAACAAAAAATTATGAAAAGAAAATCTGTGTTTGGTGAAACCCGTTGCTGCGCCGTTCTCAGCTTCTTAGTTTTCGTGGAACGAAGATATTCTTTTATATAAAAAAAATATATTTATAGATATTCCCATTGCCCCAAAAAAGAGGAGAAATAAACCCCTTCCCTTGGAGGAAAATGCCACTCGGGTTTTCGGGAAAATGATCCCGCATTGACAACATTTTGATTTGATTTGATTTACTTTGCTTGATGTGGAGGGACTTAACTGAATCTGAATCTGAATCCCAGTCTGTATCTGAATCTGAATCTGGCCGAAAAGGCAATCTGTCCACTTGGCATTGTTATTGTTTTTGGTGTTTTGTCAGCATTGGTTTTTTAAGCCATCCAAAGACCAGCAGAAGAAGTAAAAAATGAAAACGTTGATGGACAACGTTCATTGTTGGAGTGAAGTTGCCTCAAACAAAAAACAAGCAGCAACAAAAATATGTTGGGAAATAAAAATCCAAAGGCGGAGGGGGGCGGGAGAGTGGTCACACATGCCACCGAATTCAAATCCGTGGGTTAAGTCACCAAGCAGCCACTAACTCGAAAAAAACCAAAGAAAATCTCAACAGAAAACTTTTCTCGGTCCCGCCAATCAATCGGAAATTTATAATCGAAAAGTTCAGTTATTCGAAGACGACAGAGTCGCTTGTTTACAGTTTTTAAGTACATTTTACACAAATCACCTTTTAAAATAATCTCCAATTTGAAAAACATGATTTTCGAAATTACTTTATTGTTATGTAATTATTTTCAATTATTGGCAAACATATTTATGTATTTTTTGTCTATTTATTCGTAAAATAAATCGTAAAATAAATGAAAAGAATACAAGTATTTTAATGTAATATATAACAACTAGATTTTTTTATTCATTTCTTCTAAAATAAAATGATTAATAGAAGAAATTAATAAGGATAAGCTAAAAAAAAATGATTTAATCAAACAACAATTTTTTTTCAACATCATTGTTATAATAATAATGCAAAATGAATAAAAACATGTTTAAACTCATTAAATTTAATAAATATATTATTCCTAACAATAATTTATTATAGTTGAAAAAAAATGTTTATTTAAAATTGTTGGCAATTTCTGGCCTGGAATTTCATCTTCTACCAATTGAAAGCCAAGTTAACCAAACTATTGGTTGGAAAACCAAGAAAAGTTCTTACTTTTATTGATAACCAAAACTAGAAAAGGATCCCACAATTGCACTTTCAATCCCCGTCCTGCCTGCGGTTTCCCGCCGCTTTTTCGCCTTCAAAGTTGCATAAAAATCACGCATACGCCGCATTGGCCCTGTACCACTCTCGCTCTATAGCCGTCTCTTTCACGGAGTGCGACCGAAAACGTTCAACTGTAAATAACGGAGGGAAATTTTCAATTCGAAATTCCAATTTCCAACAATAATAAAAGCCCCGACCAAACGAAATCTGTATCTACATATCTCTATTATATTCTGATTTTTTTTCTTTTTGTGCCTTTTCCAATTCAGTTTTTTGTTTGTCGTTTTCTTCTTTTTGTTTGCCGGGTTATTGTGTAGGCATTTCCGGTGTGTGGCGACTCTAAAGGAAATTTTTATGACGTCAACGGGCTCACAAAATGATCGGTTCTACTCCCAAAATGAACAAAGTAATAATAACAAAATGAAGGGGAATGGAAATAGTAATAATAATAAAAGTGAGAACAAAAATATTGCATTTGAAACTTTAAAGTTTACTTCGTTTTTTTTTCGTTGGCCGCTTGGAAACCCATAAAAGATAAGTTTTCGAAGCAAAGAATTGAAACAATGTTGTTTTTGGGGTTTTTTTTATTTACAGTGAATATTCGAAAAATGGTTTTAAATAAAATGTTAAATAAATGTTTGTTTTTTTACTTGTTTTTTAAGAATACTTCATATAATTCTTAAAAGTTAAGGCTATTTACTTTCTATTACTTTTTTTTACTTTCATACGTTTGACAGTTTTAATGATAAAGATAAAAAATAAAAAGATATTTTGACAAAACTTGAAGAATTGAGGTTTTTGAGTATGAAAATCATTCTTATTCTTAAAACTATAATACAACTATTTTAGATTTATTTTTTAAAATGAATATAAAAGACTTAAAATAAATTTCCAAGCTAGATTTTCTTATTTTTTAATATTTTCGTAGTATCAGTTACCACTGTTTTGTGTAATTTATTTGATTTTGTGTCTTTTTTTGTTGGATGTGTCTCTTTTTTTAGTATTTCGTTTTGTATTTTGGCAATGAGCCTACAAATTGGCTGGCTTGTCTTGGGGCCACATATGCATAATTAATTTTGTTTTATTTTTCTTTGACAATGCCCCCCCCTCCCCGCGCCCCAACTGCTCCCCCCAAGCCCCTTCTAGCTTTTATCATTTATTTTCTATGCGAGCTTCCGAGCAACAACAACAAATTAATAACACAAAAGAAGCTACAACACACACACATGCGTGGCGATCCCTTCGACTATTTCTGACTCTGTCGCACCCAAAAAGGTTTGCTTTCCTTTCTTCTTCTCCTGCGTCAGCTTCTTCTGCCGCTTCTTCTCTGACAACGACGAACCTTTTTCGCTTGGCTTTTTTGTTGTTTTTTTTTGTTTAATAATGAGACGACATTTCGAACGCATAAAATCGTCATAATAATTTTTGATATATGAAGCAGCACAGGGCGATACAGCCGCGCTAATATCAAACGAATTCTTTTCAAGATAAAAAGCAGCCCATATAGGCAGCAGCCTCACCAACACCACAACGAAAACAGAAGCAACAGCAGAAGAGGCCCAAAAGTGGAAGAGAGTCGTCTTGTGGAATCTTGGAAGAGTGATGCTTTCTGGTAAAGCCCTTTAATGTCTCCTCACAAGTTAAAAAACAAAAAAAATAAAACAATAAATAAAAATTTTTAAATAAGTTAAAAAACAAAAAAGACTATATTTTGGCCAAAATGTATGCTACATATTTTTTCATTCATGCGCCTATAAAAAATTTAACATATTTAAATTTTGTTTATCTACTAAAAATTAACAATTCTTGCAGGAAATCTATAAGTATAAAATTAAAATATAAGTCATACATAAAACAAAAGTAAAACACTTGCTTTTTTTTCGATTTTTTAGAAAAGTGTATGTAAATTAACATGTTATAATATTATTGAAGAATTATTAAGAATGTTAACAAAAAAAAGCCAAGGGGCGCTTCCATATAAAGTACGGCAATTAATTCAAGATCTTCAAATCAGATCGTAAGGAAAACGCATGAGTTTTATGAAAAATTATTGAAAGTATACGATTTTGTAATACAAATGTATTAAAAAGTAACAAAAGATCCAGAACTCTAATATAATTGTTTACCCCTTAGATTTAATATTGTTTATTATATCTAATTTTCTTAAATAAAAAAAATAATATATCAAATTTAGTCTTTAAATATTTAAGACTAGTTTTAGAAAAGTTTTAGTTTGAAAAAGAAAAGTAAAAGCCCAAAAAAAGATCAAGCCAGATCTAGCTTGAGTAAAGCCAACTGGTCAGACTTGCCTTCCAGTTGGAAACTTGATTTTGTTTTTGTGGAGCGACAGTAGCCGAGTTGCAAGTGGTGGGCTGGAAAGGGCGGTGGGGCGGAGGTGTGTTGAAATGGTGGGAGGGGCACACGGCGACCGATGCTGACCAATTCTTATAAGAAAAGCCCCAAAAGACGCAAAAGGCAAGGGACATAAATAAATAAAACAGCCACAGAGAGTCAGAAAAATTGACAATAACAACAACAAGAATGAGATGGTGGAGCATTGGGATTGGGTGGGGACTGGGGACAGAGGAATGGGGAATGGGGAGATGTGAGGAAAAAAAGAAATAAAAAATGGAAAAAGAAGAAGCATTAATCGTAACAATGTTATTAGTCGTACAACAGGGGATTAGGCTACCGATTCGTATTCGTGCATCCAAGGAGATGGGCATCCCAGAGAACTTTGTCTCCTCTCCCAGCTCCACACTCTTCTGCTCTCCTTGCTCCAATCTTCAGTAAGCTCGCGTGTGAGAGAGTGTGTGTGTGTGTGGTTACTTCTCGCTCGCTCGCGCTTCTTCGCTTTATTGTCTGTTTTTTTGTTGGTTTTTGGGGCGGGTAACCTGCAGCTGCCATTCTCCTGCTGATTCCTCTTCTTCTCCCTAGCCCCCCAAAGCCTCTAGCCGCTCTACCATCCAGCCCATTGCTTCTCTTATTCTTTTTCTTATTTGCGCTGGCTTCTGATTTTCTACCAAGTTTCTTTTCTTTTTTTTCCTTATTTTTGGTTCTTATTTTTGGTACCCTGTAATAATATCAAGATCTCATAATAGCTTCTTTTTTAGGATTGGATTTCAACAAACTTTTATAATTTAATATAATTCTTATTAATACTAAGCAGTGCCTTAGTGATATTAATATTAATTTTAATATTAATCGGATAAATCGAACTTAGAGGCTTTGTTTTTATTTAAATTAAAAAAAATTAAAAACTATTAATCATAACTAAAAAAATTCCTAGCCCATAATACTCCTGCAGGGTATCTCGTCAGTTGCATAACTTTACAATTTATAGAGTTCTTACTGGGTTTTCCCTTTCCTCGTTATTTTGGGCGCGTTTTATGGACAATCTTATGGCGGTGATTAAATCATGTTGCACAGGGAATGATGCTGCTTTGTGGGAGGGTTTTTTTCTCTTCTGGGGTGTAGTCTTCAGTCGGAGGGGTTCACAGCCAGGTGGGTGGATGGGGGAGGACTACTGTTTGTTATTCCACCAACGCCAGATGGGTCATGATTGTGATTGTGCGATAATTGCAAGTCACGGTCCTGGGTGTACCCTATATCCCAAAAATTATACTTAGATCGAGGGGAAATACTTAATGGTTGCTAATTTAATTTAGGGTGGCGTTTGGGGGATTTATGTAAAAAAATATTTCAAATGTTATTGAGATAAAATTTATTGGATTATTTGGGCTTATCGTGAGAAGTGATGGATTTTAATAAAAGTATGGGTTGATATATCTTCTGATTCTCCACGAAACCCCCTATTTCCAATCCCCATTCCTATTCTAAATCACCTTTTCTTCCCTCCCACACCATTCGGCTCCCGAGTCTCGATTTTATTGCCCCTCGTTTGTTGTTCGGCTAATTGCATTAATTGAATGCCGAGGAAAATCAGCAAAATAACATCAAGATGCTGCACATTCCACTGGAGGGCCCAGTTCGGGGCCAAAAAAGGGGTTCTAGGGGCAAGGAGATCGCGTTATGAAGATACTTCACTTCTTTATTTTTCTCCTTCGGCAGAGTTCTTAACATTTTTTATGGTGCTCGGTCCCAACTTTGTTGCTTGATGGCCAAACAACTTTCACTGCATATGGCCAACAAGCAAACAAATTAGCCAAGTACAGTGGTAATTCGCTAATTAAGGTTGTGGGTGAAAAAGGATAGCACGAAAATTAATTACTATAACTTTTTATTAGAGTAGGGGACTTTTTTATAGCATATTTTTTAACATATATAATTTTTAAATCAATATAAAGTCAATTGACTATTTAAAAAAAAATAAATTAATTAAATATTCCAAATTTGATCAAGGTCTAACTTTAACATTAGAACACCTTTACTATTAATCTCAAAAATAAATATTCTTCAAACTGAATGAATCATAAAATTTCTTCATCATTGGGTTCCAGAAACCCCTGTCAACACGCCCCTCCCTAAACAGCCACGCCCCTGGCAAACCCGCAAAAACACTTACCAAAAAACGCCCCAAAAACAAAGGAAGGAAAATATAAAAGTCCTGAGGGCAAAAACAAGGATATTGAGGATGGGCCACCGCAGAGATCGAAGGACTGATAGATCTGCAAGGATATGGGAAAAATGAGCAAAACAGCAACAAAGAGAACCGACAAAATGGAGACTAGATAAGACCTCAAAGTAATTGGCAAATAATTTCGGAAGGACCTCTTTGCTTTTTCAGATTCCGATCTTAAAACCCAGATCCTGGCCCGAAGCAATGTTGCTCCTTTTTTTTTGCAATATCTATTTGCACATCGGGATTTGCTCTTTTTTATGTGCATAATATTATATTAAACACTTGGAAAATAATATAGGTAATAATATAATGTTTTATTGTTTTTATTTTGCTTAAATAAATTGTAAAAAGTGTAAATGAACACCCAGTTTTTTTGCTACTAGGCCCGTTTTTTTTAGTGTGTTTCCAGGCCGGCGGCAGAAAAAGTGTGGAGGCCAATTTAGGGCGAAGGTTTGTGGGTCCTGGCCGAGTTTTTAATTGAATGCATTTTAGCGTAAAAGGTGAAAATACCTTTGCTTCCCCTTTTGCTTGTTTTAAAAGAACTTGCAACTCTTTTTAATTTTATTATATATTTTAGATCTAGATTTCAGAAAAATGTTGGCTTCATAAAAACAATAATTTTGTAATAAGTTGATGTTAAAAATGTTTGTAGACATTTTTATTTGTGAATATTTCTCGACTCGACTCCCGCTGCGTACATACGTACAGCCCACCTACCGCCCAATCGACCAAGGGACGCTGTCGCATAATGTACGGCTCGAATAGCGGGGATAGATCCGAGCTAGTGTAAGAGCATGTACATATACATATGTATATATATGGAAACTATTATCTAGAAACCTATTTTAAGTGTTTTTTTATGTAGTATTTATTATTTAGAATTTTTAACTACATTTTGTTGTTTTATTTCGTTCAAATATCAGCTTTTCATAGGAAATTCTTAAAAATATATTAAAAATAGTGATTTATAGCTTAAAACCCATTAGTTTTACCTAATGGCTTAATCGCAAAGTTAGGTCTTTAAAGGCAAAATGTGCCCATTGGCAGCTAAACCTTTTCCGCCCCTGCACCCTGCCCCTTTCCGCCCTCCTGCCGCCCCTTTTCCGCCCACCTACCACGCCCCTTCCGCCCTTTTTCATCGTTCATCGTTGACTAGCTTGTGGCCTGTTTGCTTCGCTTGTTTGCCAATTTCCACTTTTCCGGTTTTAAGCTCACACGGACACGCCAGTACACACACACATGCACCCACTCCCGGTCCCACTCCCCCTTTCCCTGGCTCTCCTTCATACCCCCAGACCACCCACCACCACCCCTTAACCCATTTCCCAACGCTTTTCCTCTACCTTCAGCTCATTTTCCATTCGGCCATGCATTTTTCATAATTTCCGTGGGTTAACAGAAGTTCTTTAAGTAACTTTTACCTGCCAAGTTATTGGTTATTTTGCCCGGTGTAAGGATACTCCGTGAGAAGGATACAGGGGATAGAAAATAAGATATAAAAGTATTTATCCTTTGATGGTAAGATGATTTTCTTGAAGATGTTTTGTTGAAAACTTGGTCTATTGAAATGAAAGAATTGGAAATGAAAGCTAGAGTTTATGAAATAATTTAAAAATTACCTTTAAAACTTTTTTTAGAAGTATCATCGTATCGAATTAAATATTTAAAATATAGGATGTATTTACTATTTTTAATTTATATATATATTTATAGTAAAACGGAAGAAGTGCTACCAGGAAAGAAAGAACCTCTTTTCCATAAAATAATTCAGTTTCATAAAAATCGGAGAGAAAAAATATCTATTAGAAGTATTTCTAAATCTGGACTTTAATTCTAAAGAAAAAAACATCAAAATAAATGTTATTCGAAAGTTTTTAAAGGTTAATTAAAGTTCCCAATTAAAAAAAAAATAAAAATATATATAAATATGTATAATATATCAAAACCTTCAAAAAGCTGGACATTTTTTAAAGGCATATTGATTTACATACATATGGGCATATTTGTAGCAAGTTTTGAAAGCTTGAAAATTCTAAAAAAAATTTAGCAAAGTATATTGGGTCAAGGAGGTCAGTTCTTAACTTCCACTTTCTGCCTTACCCCAAAATAATCACACATTCTTTGCCCGCAATTGTAGAATTAAATCAAAACTAAGAGCTCGAAAAAATGAAAACCCAGCAAAGTTGGAAGTGGCTTATGGTTAGGCCATAAATCCATAGCCATTGACTTGCGTATCAAAATCCATAAATCACAAAGCTAAAACAATCACTCCGATGTGCCGAGGCAATTGAAAAATGTGAAAGTGAGCGGAGTATTTTGGGGGGATCAGAGAACTCTGTCCGAGTGATGGATGTTGGCGCAATTGCGAGATGAGATGTAACGAGGGCGGGCAGTTCGAGCAGTAAACTGCAACTGTAAACATTATGGCCTGTTAAGCACACCTCGCTTGATTAACTGCAAATTGCTGGCCAAACATCAACCGAAATCAGCGGCAAATTTATGGCCCGAAGTTTGCTGTGTTTGTTTGTGTGCGAGGATATAGCCAGTATCCGCTAGCCAGCCAATCGTAAAAAATGAAGCTTGCCGAGTGAAAGATGCGCCGATGCCGACATCCCAGAAACGCCACAAAAAACCCTGAGAATTGCCAGCGAGGCGTGTAACAATTAAATTTTTTCCCCACTCCGTGCAAGAAAAAATATGATTTTCATTAATAAATGTTGGCTAAGAGGAAACCCCACAAAGGGGTGGGGGAAATAGTCAAATACAAAATTTCAAAAAACACCCAAAAAAGGAAAGGTCAAGAAAGTAAGGTCGAATCTTTGTTACTCTCTGATTAAATAATTACTCTGTAAATAAATCTTTATATTAATTAAATAACTTATCAACCTGATAGTAATTTTAGAGAATTTTTAACATTCCTTGGAAAAATCACAGTACTCTCAGTTAGGGTATTCACAAAAAAAGAAGGAGAAAAAAAGATAAATATAAATCAGCTAAGACCGGAGGAGACCGCAGATTGTCGCCTGTCTCTTGCTGTTTGATCGACGTCTCCACTCCATCTCTTGGATACACTCGCGGATCTTTCGGATCTCTATCTACCCATGGCGGTATAGCCCCATCTCTTTCGTGCCACCATCTCGCCTTCCCTGTCCCTCTGCCAGTGGCTGGCTATAGTGCCGTCTCTGTCGACGACGACCGTTCATCATATACCCTTCAGTCCATTTAACACGTTTCTGACACTAATCCTGCCTTGATGAAACTAATTTTTTTCTCTCGTTGCTTGTTTTTTTATTTCTCCATGTGGCTGCGGCCCCCCCTCGAAAGCCCCTCGCTAGCACGCCCCTGGTCGGGGCAAGCGGAGCCAGTTGATTTATTTCAGCGTGCGCTGCTGGTGATCTCCGATGCTTAGACAAAGTATATGGCTATATAAACTATATACTAAAACGGACAGGGCACTGAAAACAAATATTACCATAAATTTAGAAGGATTTCCCATAAATATGCACATAAATGTGGGAAAAAGTCCGTGGGAATATGCCATTCTTCATATGATACATTGAATTCTATTTCTATTTCTATTTTCTTTCTACAAAGGGCTTCAGATACTTGCTTCGAGTTGGGTCAACTGTACCTGGCGCAAGCTCTTGTCACGGTCGCCAATATTTGGCAGGATCAGACATGCCATAGATTGAACCAAATCAATGAATGAAAACAAGACAAAAAGGCTCCATTGACATGAAAACTTTGTGATTTATTATTCTGTACTCTGTGGACTTTCTTTCAGTGCATTTGCTTGGCTGACTGACAGACTGACCAACTGACAGTCGACGTGTTTTCATTGCCGCTGCTTCTGCTCGGGCTCATCGCATCTCTTAACATATTTTTTATTCCCAACCCAGTCCCAGTCCCAGTCCCATTCCCATCCAAGGCAAGGTAAGGCAACTCAACTGAAGTGAAGTGAACTTGACGGGGAAGTCGGAATCGGAATCGGAGTCAGAGCTGGAGATAAAGTCGAAGACTGAGACAGATTCTCCTCGGAGAGAGAGCGAGACGGGGATTGAGACGAATTCTCTGCGGGCCGCGATGGCTTGCTGTGATATGTATGGCTATATCTCTGGCATGATCTTGCCACAAATTAGTTTGGTTAGCTGCCGTTGCCTGCTCTAAATGTGGCACCGCCAAACTCCTCCGGTTTCATCCACTTTATTTTTCATTTTTGTGTTTTCTTAGCCCCCATCCCCCATGATCTGTCAATCATTGAAATGTTTGCGGACCCGAACTCAAAGTCGAACTCAAAACTCGAAGCGTGGTTAAAACGACTTCCAGTCCGGTTCGGTTTGCTTTGCTTTCTGTTACCAATAAAATTATATTTGTGGGTATACTGCATGGGAAAAGGTGCACATTTTAAAAAATATACTTTTTTACCACTAACTATAATTGTATAAAGTACATAACATGACATTAACTTTTTTCAATTAATTAAAAATATTGTCCCCTTTCTTTATGTTCAATTTATGCTTCTATCTCTAAGGATGAATAATTTTTATGAAAATAGTCATATATGTATGCTTTAAAAAATATATATTTAACTTATTAACTATTAACTTATTAACATTTTTAATCTAGATTTAATCTAGAGGAGTTCAAAACAGTCAATATAAGAACATTTTCTTGGATATAATTTCTTTCGTAATACTTTAATTCATTTTTATTTGAATTTTATTGAAATTTTAAAAATTATCTACATAAATACAATATGTATAAATAAATACAAATACTTTTACCTATTTTTTTAAAGGAATTTGGCTATATAATATGCATTTTATTAGTTTTTTTCTATAAATACATTTACAAAATCCTATTTAATTTTAAAACTTAAGTTAAATAAATGGTAGGCTTAATATAAAAGCTACCTAAAATAATTGAACATTTTAAAATTTCTATTTTTTTTCTATTTCTTGGACAATAACACTATATACAAGTTTTACATTTTCTTAAATTTCTTATTCTTACTTAAAATTTTCAAAATATGAATAAAATATGTACGAATTGAGTACCTATGAGTCCCCCAAAAATCTCCTTTAATTTCTTAACCTTTAGTGTTTAAATTAATAAATAAATAATATAAAACTCTATAACAATTTTTAGAAAAAGCGTATGTGAGAGATAAATTGACAAATAACATATAAAAAAAAATTAATAAAATTAATGATGTAAATCTAAATATAAAGTATTAAAATCTAAAATAAATATTAGTTTTTTTCAATAAAATTTTCAATTCAGGTTGTGTTTGTCGAGGACTTGAGGTATCTGATAGTCGAAGAGTCTCCCCTGGATTTTCCGTATCGAGGAACCCGTTCGGTTTCAGGTTCTTCCTCGGACATTGCAATGTCATGCTTCATTTCCTGGGTTGTCAATTTGTCTGGCAATCCGGCAATCTGGCAATCCGACAATGCGGCAGTCGGGCACTGTTTCTGGCCGATCGGCAGCGAGTGGAAATCAAATGAATTATCGCTTAAATGCCAGCAAATGATCAAAACAGCAGGTGCACGTAAAACAGAGGAGTGCCTCCAAAAGTGGTCGAAGGGGGGATACATATATATTTTTTATATAATTATTGGCTATGAGAATCTTTCCAGCTTAAGGTCTTACAACATCCTCTCAGGCCCACAACCGAAAAAATAAAATCACAGAAAAAGCGTAAAAGCAACCCTCAGTAACTTTTGATTCCGAATGGGATAATTTAATTTCTGGCAGGGTTGACGCTATACGCCCCCCTCGTTGTTATTGTAAGCATCCTCCCCCCCAGAAACTTTCCAAGGGGGTAAGAACGTAAATCCCATTACAGATAACGCGATAATCGTCTGATAATCGGCCATGTTATCATCATCATCATAATCATCATCATTCGGGCGTCATCAGGTCTTTACGCGTTTCGTCCCTTTTCCCATTTTCTCATTTTCCGAAAGGGGTTTTTCCAGCGAAAATCCATGCACCTCATAAACTCATAATCACCTAAAACCCAAAGCCTGAAATTGAAACCAAGCACCAGAAATCAAAAATCCCGAAAGGGTTTCAGGTTCAAAACGGGCTTACAGCTCCGGGGCTTATTTTTGATTTTGATTCCGATTTCGAAACAGAGTCTTTAGGCTAGGTCAGGTCATGAAAGGATTTGGCTGGGATTTTCAGGTCAGGTTGATTTTTTCTTCCAGAAGTAGTTCATTTTTATGACAAAGGGGTGTGCTGACAATTTGTGCAACATTTCCTATACCATCTTCAAGAGTTTTCTTGAAAAATTTGAATAAATTTTGAAAATCTATGATGATATACCATTTTTTGAAACTTCTGGGTTAAGTCTCAACTAAGATGTGGAGTAAATGGAGTTGTGAGTAAAATTTGTATAATATAATATTTTTAAAATTGGTTTAAAAGCAAAAATAAATTTAAGTCTCAAAGTTGTTTGTTTAAAAAGCAAATATTGAGGTGTTTCAGGATCAAGAACATGGCTTAGAGGGTCAGGACATGTATTTGATTTTTACTTTCGATTATTATTTAAATTTTCAGACTCAGTTTGATTTAAAAAACAAAAAATTATTCCTTTAGGGCTTTATTAAAAGATTAAAATATTCTGCCAAAAGTTGAAATAAATTTGAACCAACTCTGTCCAGTATTTAATATTCTATCCATTTAAAGTTCAACTAAAGGTGTACTTATTTGTGGGTTCAAAGTTTTTCCACCTAGCCGCCTTCAGGCAGGTCAAACGAGTCCTTTCAAAGGACACCTCCCAGGTCAGTTGAGAGCCCTGTTCGAGATTAAAGTCCGTACGCTCGGCAGTCTGTCCGTTAGTCTATCTGTCCGTCCGGCCACTTGTCCATTCGCATTTGTATTGTTTCAGAGCAGCCAGGACAACAATGAAGACGATTAAAGGCGTTTTATCCTGCTAACCGCAGCGCGGTCTTCGGCGGTCCATCCTTTTGGCATGCGGTTAATCCTTTGGCTATGTCGCACGCGAGGCGAGGGCGGAAAAAGACGAAAGGCCTGGGCACAGGACTGGGAGGACTCGGGACACAGGTACTCAAGGCATTACCCAAAACTTGTGCAGCTTACGCGAAAGTCCTTTGCCTGAATTCGGACTATGGTCAGCGAGTCCTGCGGCTGCACTCGAAGAAATATTTAAGTATTGAGAAATAGTAAATAAATCTTTTCAAAGTACTTTAGTTTAACTTTTATGCTTAATATTTTATAAGTCAACCTCAGTTCAGACTTTAGAAAAAATATATTTTTTAATTATGTTTTTAGTGACATTTTTTTGAATCGTATAAGAAAAATAACAAATGCAGCTTATTGATTTTTTATTTCAATAAATAAATGTATTATTTATAAACATAGTATTTTATAAACAAATAATATTTAAATATTTTTCTCGCAGTGCTGAACCTTTGCTTGTGCCTGCGCTACTGCCTGTGTCCTGCCGCGCCTGGTCCTTGTGGCACTTGGTGCTGCGTCGTGTGCGCGGGCACTTTGCGGTTGCAAGTGCTTAACCGCATCATAAAACCATCAGGCAGCATAAAGGCAAGCCATTATAATCATTGGGCCACGCAAGCCTTAAGGACTCTGCGATCCGGCGAACCGTCGATCCTGCCAGGCGGAGATCCTCCCCGCTGCGTTTTCTACCTCCCGGTTAGTCCTTTTTCGGTTCACAATGCATCTGATCCTGTGCCTCACCTTAATGAAACTGGGAAAAATGCAATAAAATGAAACGAAATCCGAGAGATCTTGATCTGGATCTAGATCTGAATCTGAAGACCAGCACTTGCTGAACTCCTGGGGCAGCCCTCGCTAGTTCCCGGCTCCTGGTCTTTTTTTCTTCTTGGTCTGAGCTCTTGACATTTATATTGATTTAAAAGGGTTTTGAATTTGGCTCAGAAGTGTCTGCATTTTGTTTATGGGATTTGATAGATTTGTTCTTTTTCCTGGGACTTGATCAACAAAACGACATCCTTATGAGAGGAAATTTGAATAAAAGGAGGGATTTTCCATAATTCAATTAATATATTAAATATTATTCTACAGATTATTAAAATTCATTCCTGACTTCTGCCTCTACTTTCCCATTTTAATTCCCTCATTTGGAAAAAGCATTCCTTGGACTCTGATGGCCCGTTGCCTGGATACGAGTTGCTTAATCAGGCTACTTTTGCCACGCCCACACTCGTCGGACTGCCCACACACCCACATAATTCCTTGACGTCCTCCTCCCCCCTGCCCCCACTCACCACCCCCTCCGTGGCTAGCACGCCCCTGCCCCTCGATTTGAAATCCCCCCAAACGGCCACAAGCCCCCATTGAAGACAATAAAAGACAACGGCTGAGGCTAATGAAATTTACTGGCTCGAAAGGAAAATGTGCACTGGAAAAAAAATGTTTATTAATTCCGAGAATAGTAGAATATGCTAGAGCTTAATTAAGTTAAATAATTAAAATTATTAAAATATATATATAAAAAAGAGAAAAATATTTATATTTCTACTTCGATTTTATCGTATTTCATATACCACTACATTTATTACCAAGTTTCAAATATTCTTGATTATCTTCATAAAGTATTTTTTTGTTTATTCATAACTTTCGAAAAGAACTAACCAAGAATCAGAAAATATAAACGTTATTATTATGTTTTTGATCTTTTCAATAAAAAATTATCAAAACAAAACATGGGTGCTTACATTTTCTATGAAAATATTTTTAGAAATGTTTTGAAAGATATTATAGAGATTAAAATATATTAAATAAACTTTAACCTAAAATGTATTAGCTTAAAAACTTAGGAAGGATAACAAATTTAAGATGGCCAAGAAAAAAAATTACAGAAAAATCATAAAAAATATGTTTGGGAATTTTAGTAAAAATATATCTATATCTTATATCTTATATCTTATATCTTATATCTTATACCCTTTCAAAAATGAATTGATTTATTAAATATTCGAATCAATCTTTTTCTCGCAGTGTGTCTTGCAGGAGGGAGTTATCCCCATGTTGCATGCCACGCGCCTACGACAGAGGCTAATGAATGTGCCGCCGCACACAGTTGCAGGGCAATAAAAAATCAGCCAAACGAATTGTCGTTAATCAGCCGGCGCAAAAAAATAAAATTGAAAAAAATGGGAGAAATAAAATCCCAAAAAAAAAATAGGGGGAAAAACGAGAAAAAAGTATAGAGAATAAGAGGAAGGCTAGTAGTTGCCTGCGTTTGTAGTTGGAAACTCGCAGTTGGCAGAACCTGTACACCCACATACCCCACCAGGCCCCCTCTACTGCTCTGCCTCTTCCCTTATTTTTTTTTTTTTGGCCCGCAAAGCAATCAAAACTGTCGCCTATGAAAAATGTTTTGGGGCAAATGGCGGCGAACTTTTCGCGGATGGCGAGTTGCAAGAAAAATGAAAAAAATAGCACAAACACATGGACATCCACCCACTCACACACTCATAAATATACCTACACATATGCGTGAGTGGGTGCTCAACTTTGATTTTTTTCATTTTTAAATTGTTTTTATTTTTGTTGTTGTTGTAGGTTGCATGGACACAGTTTGTTTTCGAGGAGTTTTTTTTGAGAATCCAACTATGTTTTGGTTCCAACGGAGTTAAGGAAATGCAGATACAAAGATACTTTGTTGGAGTCTTTAGATACATTTTTGAGGGAAATTTTTAAAACGATATACTTGTTGTTAGTAGGTTAACTAGTAGTATTAGTATTATATATTTTCATTTATTTTGATTTATTCACAATCTTCACTTTTATTCATTTTAATAGTTTTTATTGACATTTTCAGTAAAAAATAAATATAGTTTTTTAAAGAATGCCTTTTCCTATTAAACTTACACAAAAATGTTTAATTTTTAGCATTTTCCATTTAGTTTCAATTAAAAAATTATACCAGTTTCTATCCCCAAAAATAAACTCTCAACTTTTTTTCAACATTTGCGTTTTAAATTTATTTTCATTCGCTTCAGTTTTTCATGAATTTTTGTTTTATTTTTGATTTATTTTTTTTGGCGAGGCCCCAAATTGTATGCTAAGCTGCGATAACTGTAGGCACACATACACACACACAAATATATATATATATAAATATATATCCCCCCTCTCCCACCAGTGGCGGGTAATTGCCTCATGTTTCATCTACACATCAATTAGCCGCAACAATTTAATTTGCCCGCCTCAAAATGGGAAAAGTGCGAGAGGAAAACAACAATTTGAACAAGAAAAATCCATAAAATATTTGTGCAACATTTTCTCGCCAGCCCCCTCCCCCTCCCCCTCCCCTGTGCGTGCGAGCGGGACAGCGAAACAACTGTCGTCAGCTATTTCAAATTGTCGTAAAAATTTGATAAGGTTTTTCCCGCCACTGCCCCGTCCCTATGATTCCCCGCCCAACTACGCCCCTCGACGCTTTTTTTCCTGCGTCAGCTAACAAAGCAAAAAGAAAAAAAGTTGGGCAAAAAACTAAATGAATTTGTTGTTGGTGGCACTTGGCTATATCATTTACAGTTGCGCTGCCAGAGGCGATTCACTTTCGGGATTATTTTAGAGCAACAATTACACGGTACATTTTACTTGGAAATTATATGATATAGCGTCTTATACTTAATTGTGTATTTTTAAATATTATAATCTTAAAGAACAGAGTCTCTATCTCAGAATTTCAATTTATACATATGTATATATTTTTTTTTTATATTTTTTTTATTTATATATGATTAATCTTATATAAATTTAATAAATATATTTATTTATTTTTAAATTTTAATAAAAGAACTTGTATTTGGTAGCTCTTGTCTAAATCTTTTACAGGTAATTGAAAGAAAATAATGTTGTATCATTTTAATACATAACTGTGAACATTAAAAATAAAATACTTAATAAACAGAATTTAATTCACTTCATTCCACTATATTGAACAACATATAGCGATATAACTTCTCAGTTCTCAGTCAGATCATAGTCATATCACAATTTTAAAACAAATTCCTAGTTTTCTAAAAAATAAGTGCTTAATAATATTAGTTTAAGTTTAAAGTTTTAATAACATTTTTAACAAAATAATTATTTAGAGCTTATATTTGTGAACTAAAAAAACACATAATTCAATTCAAAATGGTTGTTTTCAAAACTTGATAATTATAAAAATAAGTTTCTGGGTTAAAGCTTTCCAAGAAGTTACTCATACGACCCGTTACCCAGTAAGTTTGTTTTGTAATTTAGTTTCAGTTTATTTTGTTTCTAATTCGAAGCAACTAGACCATCAAATTCTTTGGTACTGCGTTTGGGTAAATGATAATTGAAAAATGGTCTGCCCATTGCGAAAGAGAGGGGGCCTGGTCCGAGTGTGTGTGAGTGGCCCTGCTCTCGTCCTGTCGGCCCCCTCACTGGCTCCACTGGCTCTCTGGGCTGTTTGTTGTTTGTGTGGGCTCGGTGTGTGCATGACAATTTTGCGACGTCGTGCCACAAGAAGGCGAGGAAGAAGCAGAACGAGCAGAGTACTGACCAGCGTCCTTTGCACCACACACCGCCCCAGCCCACTCCGCCCCTTGCCTAGCCGCCTCGTTCTCTTATCTTTGCTGTTAGCTAACAAATTTTAGCGTTGTTTTCTGTTGCTTATTTTCGCTGGCGTGTGTTTGGGTTGCCTTGTCGTTTTCATTAAAATTTCAATGCTGGCGCGCAAAAATATGAAGGGAGCTCTGTTTTTTATTTATTATTTTTTTTCTGTTGCTTGTTGTTTTTGTTTTTGTTTTTTTTGTGCTACCAACAAAGTTGTTGAACTGAAGGCAGCATGTATTTTTTTTTGGGGTGTGGTTCCACACAAACGCACACACACACACACACATGCTTGTGAGGGAAAACAGCAACAACACTGCGGTAAATACAGTTCTTCGGTGGGCGATTGAGCAGCTCTCTCGCTCACTCTGCCCGGCCGAGCGGAAGGGCGAGAGAAGGATGGCGAGAACGAGCCGGGAGAAAAGAGACGTACGCGTCACGGGTGGTGCGATACGGGCATCTCGCTCTGACGCACGAGCAGAGGCGCCAGCTCCGGGGGTCAGCCATTGCTAAAAATCGACGCCGGAAACACACGCTCTCTCGCTCGCACCGCAACCGGTAGTTGTTGTTTTTAGCAGCGGGTCCCGGTACTGGTTTGCTGCTGCCGCAACTGCTGCCGTGCTGCTCGCTGCGCTGCTACCGCCGCCGCCGTCGTACGCTGGAGGTGTCTCGCAATTCATTTCCAGAGTAACTTTCGTGCCGCTCGGGTTGTTTTTGTGCGTCCGTCGCTCATACACGCTCGTTACCGTTAAACGTTGCCCGTACCCGTGACCGTTACCGCCTGACGTTCGTTGCCGCTCGCAGTTAGTATTCGCCGCGTTCGCCGCAGCAGCAACAACAAGAGAGCATCGTCGCCAAAAAGCCAAACACACGAAATACAAAGAAAGCCTAACAAAACTAGCGGTAAACAAAAACCAAACACAAAACCCAGATATCGTCAGAGATACAACATCTCTCGGATACAGGATATACATATGGAAGTGTGCCAGTGATTTTTTTATGGTGTCCTCAGTGCCGAAAACGAAAAGCAAAGTCCAAAGCCACATAAACATCAACAATAATCCAAAATAAGCAACTGGAATACGAAAATATCTCAGAGGTCCATCGGCGCATCCGAAAGATATACCCGAAGTATCTGATCTGCCTGGACCCTGGACCTTGTTTCAAGTCCATCCCGCCACTTGGAATAACTGCAACGATTTTGGTTCTAGTTTTGTTTGTTTTTTTTTCGGTGAGTGCGCCCACCGATCCAACCAGATCGGCCCAAAACCCCCCACACTGCCCCTATCCCGCCTATATCCAGCCGATTTATCCCGGTTGGCGGGCCGTAAAGGATTATAATGCTGGGATTATCTAGAGGATCGATCGACTTAATAGGTCCAGCGGCGGGGGCTCAGGTTGTTTTTAATCGGGGGGAGTACGAGAGGTTGTCTGAAGATCCTTTCAATATCTTAGGGATGGCTGGATCGTAAACTAATGATCAGTTTGTTTTCTTTTCGAGTTTGTCTTCTTTTCATTAGCATTCGATTCTTCAAATCAAATCTTCTTCTTCAAGTATTTTCTTCTGAAAACCATTCCTTGTAGTTTGGAAACCAAAAACTTCAGAAATCAACTTTTACAATATTTCTCGAGTGTTTTGAGGATTATTATTATTTTTTTCCTTAAAAAGTATCTTCAAAAAAGTATTTTTGAAATGACTGTAGTTTTTCAACAAATGATTGTCGTTATAAAGTATCTAAATATTATGAAACCTGAATCTCTTTTCATAAATTTTATAGCTTTTTTCGAATCATAAACCTCTTTTGAAAAGTTAGATTCTTGAATTTATTTCAAAATTGAATTTATTTTGTTTTGAAATCCCTATTTCCAATCGTTTTATAAGCTAAAACTCAAAAAAAGGTTTCGAAAAATGTCTAAAAAAAGAATAACAGAAACTTTAATAATAAGTGTGATTATTTTTAGTATCACCAGAAATCGAGAAGCAAAAGCCAATGATAGAACCTATAATTCCTAGTTTCAGAGTTCAGGAAATTCCCGTCTATGACTAATGCGCCGTAATGTGAGAAAATGATACCGCATTCGAGAGATTCGTTATGATTTTCATAATTTTAATGGGCATATTAAGGCCGCCTCCCTTAATTAGGCAAAACATTCGACTTCGACTGAATCCAAGATGACAGAGAGGACGGGGGGAAAAAAAATCCAAAATCGATATAGAGACTGGGGATGGTGGGGAAGGGGGTCTGGGCGGACAAACGGCAACGGAAGAGAAACCCTAAGAAATCTAAGAAATCTAATATTGGACACAATAGATACGAACCGACGCGACGGACCCGTTCGGGTCGCATTATTCACACATTTATTCCCCCCAGATGGGGCGAGGGAGAGGGAGAGGGAGAGGGAGACACAACAAACCGATCGTCTAATTTCAAAGCGGCGGCTATAAATTAAAATATCTGAATAAAACGTTGACTCCTCGCTGCTACTTTGTTGTTCTGTTTCCAATAATTTGCATATGGTTTGTTAGAAGCAACAAAAATTAATATGCAAGTCTATCCTCTATCGTCTTTCGTGTGTTGGTTTTTATTTTCTGATTTTGGTTTTCGGTTTTTCATATTTTCGAAGATCGATTTGCTGTTTATTCGGACAAAAAAATTCTTTTGGCGAAAAGATTTGAGAATTTATCAAAACTTTGAATCAGAAATTCAATTTGATTGCTTCTTGTCCCTGGGAGAGTGCTTTTTTTCGGCCTGTTTCGGTTTCCACCCACGCTGGAGCTCTCGGCCTAGCCTAGCTCCTAGCCCCCAACGCCTCAATGCCTCAATGGCCCAATGCCTCAATGCCAATTCATTCATTCATCCACAACATCCGCCCAGCAGCGCTTGATTTTTGAATTGAAAGTCGCCAAGATCGCGTCGCGACACCTTTGATACCTTATCGCAATATCCCCTTGGATTTTTGCTCTAGGCTGCACTGGAAAAAAATTGGGTTGGACTAGGCCATGTCTTTGTTTTTATAAATAGTCTTGAAAAAAGCTTCTCAAAAGAAAGATTGTTTTGAAAAAAATGTCATTAGAGTTGTTACTTTTTTACTAAATGTTTTATTTTTTAGGATTTTTATTACAATTATTAAACATTTAAATCATAAAAAAAAACTTTTTAGGAAGGAAGAAGGGTTTCGAACTTTAGACCTTGATTTGTTCAACTTGTTAAAAATTTCATAATTTAATCAAATTTTATCATGAAACTATATTTTTTCAATAGTTTGGCCTTCAAAGAACTCAAATTAGTTCTCCTGCCATAGTCTCTGGCCAAAAAGCAAATCTCTCTTAACAAGTAGCCCACATTTTTGCCAAGTGTAAAACGGTATCCATTGTTCCGCTTTCCTAGCACGCCCCAATCTTTCGATTTTGGCTTCAACTCCGACTTCGACTTCGGTGTCGACTTCAACTCCCACACACAACGGAGCATACCTACGAGATCGAGTATCTATATATCTGTGCGAGAGCTGTTTGCCTTTTTTTGTGTAATTTTTTTCCCAATTTTTTTTATGATTTTTTTGTCGTCATCTTTTGTCAATCTGCTTGGCGTCGCCTCGCCTCGCCTTAAGTGAGGTTTCATTTCATTTCGTGTGGCGTTTCTCAGATATAACTTCTATTTCAGTTGTTTTTTTTTGGCTCTGCCTCCCAATTATTTGTATTATTAATTTTTATCTCTCTTCACTCTTTGCTCATTACGCTGTTTTCCAGTTTGCTGCTCAAATTTCGTTGACAAAGCCATTTAAGTAGAAATCACTCAGACCCGGCCCCAGACAATATCCATCTATTTTTCGGGTTCCATTTCCAGTTTCGACTATCAAGATCACACTGACAATGCGTCAAATAATAACTTTTTCTGCCCGTCCGCGTTACTCTACTCTATTAGTTTATTATTGATTTATTGTCGGAGTGTGTGAGTGGTTTTTTCTTCTTATTTTCTGTCATTATTGTCCACTGTCCGCTGTCCACTGTCCTCTGTCCACTGTCCACTGTCCACATGATGCAATCATTTGTCCAGGCCACAAAAAAAAACCAAAACAAGCGCAATTCATTCAATACTTTTTCCCCAACACTGGTTACTATTTTTGTCCAAATTTTTTGAATGGAATCGTAAGAAGAGGCGAGTGATGTAAAGCCCAGGGATTTGTTGAATTAGAAACAATTTTATGGAAATTTATTAGAGCATTGTTGGGGGAAGCATAATAGAAAGAAAATGTGTGTAGAGACTTGGAGGAAATGAGCTTTTTTAGGAGATTTAACATGAAAACTATTCCATATTTTTGCTAGTTTTAGGGTTTACTGTTTTTTGAGAGATAGGCGGACAAGCGGACACACGGACAGTAAAGGATTTTCAAGACATTTTGACAGAAAGAGTTGGATAAATTGTAATCAGATTGGTTTTAAAAAACTTTTAAGGTTAAAATGAACAAAAACTAACTTACTTGATAGTTTAGAAGTATTTTTAAACATGCGGACATACGGACACGCGGACAGTGAGGCATTTTCGAGACATTTTGACAGAAAGGTAATGAAAAAATGGATTCAGATCGGTTTTAAAACACTTTTAAGGTTACAAAAAATACAAAAACTAACATATTTTATATTATTTTTAAGCTAGCGGACATACGGACACGCGGACAGTAAGGGATTTTAGTGGAATTGGCATAGAAATGAAAGAAAAACGTGAATTTAGATTGTAATTAAAACATTTAAGAGGTTAAAATAAACAAAACTAGCTTACTAGATAGTTTAGATATATTTTTAAGCAAGTGGAAAAGCGGACAAGCGGACTCACGGACAGTGAAGCATTTTCGAGGCACTTTGACAGAAAAAGAATATAAGAATGTGTTGAGATTGGCTTTAAAGACACTTTTAAGGTTAAAATAAACCAAAACTATCTTACTTGATGGTTTAAAAGCCTTTTTAAGAAACAGGACAAGCGGACAAGCGGACACGCGAACAACTAGACTGATGGACCGTTTTACCCAAAATAGTCTACAAATGGAGTCATTATAGATGGAAGCACCTAGAAAAAAGCAATCTAGTCAATTGTTTAAATGCATTTATAATTTATTGCCCAACCCTGTCCGATTGCAAATTGTTCGGTTAATGAGAAAGCAATTAAAAAAGCCACAAAGCAATTTGTTAGCCGGCCAATAGTTTCGAACAGTTAAGGGATCTCGTTTATTTTAAACGTACAGCTAGTTAGTCGGTGTGGCTGGTATGGCCAATAGATTAATTTGATTGAGCAATCGGGCTGGCATCTATTAATTACAGCAACGCTGTTCATGTGTCAATTTGATTAGGCAAATAATGAATAATTCGCCGTGCGATAAGCGAAAATACAAAAACTAATTAAAAAGATACACAGCCACACGACACATGACATGAGTGGAAAACTAGTCGCCGCGACAAAAACAGTTAGTTGGCGCGTTAGTTTCTAGGCCATAGTGCTTATATCTGGCGATATCTGGAGATATGTATGCATGCGGAGTGGTGGCGTCGTTTTTTTTTAATGCGTCTTAAACTTGTCAAATCTTCACACTTTTTCAATTATTTGGCACGTTGCTTAATTAAACTTCAGGCAACGTCAACGTCAAAGTCAGTAGCCGGGATCCACATCAACAGCCTCATCACACTCATAATCGTATAATCGCGATCCTACTGCTCCGGTCGGCGGCAAGGCAAGGTTCCGCCAGCGTTTTCACCAACGCGCTCTAAAATAAAATAACTAAATATAATTTTATGCGAAAATTGCAAATTTAAATGTCAAAATGCATTTGCGTAGCAATGGCTGACTGCGATGCACAGCCAGAAAACGTAGCTGAAAGTTTTAATGAAAAAGGGAGTTGGGAGTTGGAAACTAATGCTTGGAAAATGGGTCAACAAAATGTTATCCCTCAGCGGGATTTGAGTTCCTAAAATTGATATTTTTTTTTCTAAAACAGACTCGAACTCTTGCACTTTCTTAACTAATAATTGCTTTTTATTTCAATCACACTACAGAATGATGTATTTTATTTTAAATTTCTTAATTTATTTATCTGTATATAGTTTTTTTTAGTGTAACGACTTGTTGGCCAGTTACCGTGTTACCTGTTTTCGGGACGTGACTGCTGAAGCTGCTACTTCGGCTACTTTAGCTACTTGGACTGCCTGCTGCCTCATTCTTTGTTGCATTTATTAAGTTGCATTATTTCCAAAGAGACAGACCGACAGGCGGACAGACGGACAGGCTTATTATGCTAAACCAGAGAGTCACTCCAACTCAGAAACTCAAACTTGAAGTCGGACTAGTCGTCTAGTCGCTATATAGCTTCTCGCCTGTACACATATATAGATTCATATTCCAGTAGCCGCGGCTCAATGTAAATGAGCCTGAGAATGCATTTTTCATCTGCCAGTCCATCCATCTCTTTCGCTTTTCGTGTTTCCTTCTCTTTCCACTGCCCACTGGGAGTCTACACTTGGCCATCACAAGAGTTCAGAATCTCTAAAGGATTTTTGGATCGGTTTTTCGATCTAGAAGTATGTTAGTTATAGCTTATAGTCTTATTTTTCTCCCCAAATATTTTGAAGGCAAGCCTGATCTCCATCTTCAACCACTAATGGTTGGAAATTGGTGGTGATCTGCTACTAATTGTGGTGCTCAGTGTGGACGGATAATGTCCGGGCGTATTAAGTTGTTATAGAGGTTGTGGAGACAACTAATAGCCCCGCCGACCTGGAGAAACTAGAAACCTCCACCAGAGACTGACAGGTTGGCGCTCCTGACAGCTGCACCGCTGCACCGCCAACTTGATGGCCCCTGACTGACTAACTAAAAATAACCACATGAATAATGGCAATAGTTGTAGTGTTAGTCAGAGTCGCCTGTGTCTATGACCAAAATCTTATGCAAAGTCCAGTCATTAATCAAATCGAAAATAATAAAGAGAGTCGGAAATCTTCCCATGGCCCCGAAATGTGAACAGTAGCCGGAGTGGCTAACAACTTGGTTCGATTTCTTTTCGGTTTTCGACTTTCCCAGTTGCCAGTTTCCAGTTCCCAGGGACCCGGGTGCCATTAGAGATCGAGCAGCAGCGTCATCAGGCAAGCAAAACACTTGGATGTGCGGGTTTCGGATCGCCTTTTGGGTCTTGGCCCCTTTGACAGATATTACGGTAGCAGCGAAGGCACTGAGAGAAATGTATTAGAGAGCCATAATTATGCCAGCCAGCCTGTGGTTCAAGTTTTTTAAAGCGAAATCTACTGTCGATCTGCCTGAAACTTTCCAAATCTTTGTATTTCAAGCCCAATCATAAATCCTTATGAAATTTTAGTAGAAAAGCACCCGTTTTCTCGCAGTGTGTGCCATCTTCAAATTGGTAGCTGAAATTTCTTGGCTTTATTTTGTTTTCCTCGCGGCTCTTGTTTACCAAACAAATATTATTTTGACCGTAATTACGGCCGGACAAACGAATTGTGGCTTAAACCCACAAGATGGCACTGCATGGCGCACTGGGTGGAGGAAATTGAAACTGAAAGTGGCACCACCGAGCCATCGGAGAATCCAATCCCACCGAGAATCCGAGCTTGAAAATCAAAAAATTGCCGAACGGCATTTATAATGAAAGTGTCTCCGAAATCGTACGTGATGTATTTCCATTCCCAATGATTTTGTCTCGCCTCGTTTTGGTTTTTAGTTTTTGGCTCACAATGGATCTCTTTTTTTCCACAAAACAAAAGAGGCAGAAGGAGTATAAAAAAGCCAGCGGGCCTTCTCTCTTTTTTTTTTTGCCATTTGCCATGATTTTTCATAATCAGCGGCGAGGGCGGCGGGGCGGGGCTGGCCGCCAATGTCGAGAAAATCACGTAGAGCCACAAACGTTCCCGGACTCTCGATCACCGGCGATCCCAAGATCCCAGCTTGTCTCCGCAAACCGAAAATGTGTCACATGCCCGACGACTCTGTGACAGATGTTGAGAGTTCCTGGTCCGCAGCTTTGCTTTTTCTACTTTTGGGGGGATTTCTTAATTAACATTGACAGAATAATGATTAAATAATTAAATATTTTTTAAAAAGAACTGGAATTGTAGGAAAAATAAATCATCGGCAAATAATTCAATATTTTTTAGACAAATTATTAAAAAATAAAACATTTTCTACCAAGAAAGTCTTTCAATTAATCTTCAATTAAATGCCTTAACTTTAAATTATCAAATACTATTAGTAAATATAAGTTAAAAATTGGATTTCTTATTATTTTTTATGAATCTAAATTTTTTAGACAAATTATTAAAAAAAAAAACATTTTCTACCAAAAAAGTCTTTCAATTAATCTTCAATCAATCTTAATTTTAAATGATTGATTACTATTAGTAAATATTAGTTAAAAATAGGATTTCTTATTACTTTTATCAATCTAAGACACTTTTAAAACATTTAAATTGACAAATAGTAGAGTAAAAGTTTTAAAAAAGTATTAAGTTTAAAAAAGTGAAGGATATGTTTTGTTTTCTTCAATAAAAAATATTAATAATAAATAGAAAAGTCTTAATAAACCATAAATAAAGTAAGTTTTTATATTTAAAAACTATAAAAATAGGTTATCAAATCATTTTCTAACTCTTTTAATTATATTTTTTAAACAATTAAATCACTTCCAAAAACTATTCCAGTTTTGAAACAAAATAAATCAGATATCCCTATGGGAGTACTATCCTACTTAAAAGCATCTTTTTCACCCAATTAAGTCTTGAAATATTTTTCCAAAAATGCCTAAAACTAAATGTTCCAGTTTTCTCCTCCGAAAAACAAAACCAATTACAGAGTTTGAGCTTATCAGCTACCGATTCCCGCTCAGGGAGTCCTTTCGCTGCGCCCAGTCCCTGTCGCGCCGTCTCCTTCTGCCGGAGAAGGCCTCTCTTTTCACTCTCCCCCCGTCCTTGGCCGACCCTCGAATTGAAGCCAGATGTGTTATTAATTTGCGTGTGCGCGTGAGCATGTAATTTGTGAAATCGATGGAGGGAGGAGGAAATCAGGAGCATCTCTCGCATCGGGTTTTGGTATTTGGTTTTTCGGGTTTTTGGTTTTTGGGTTTCAGTTTCGAACACAAACACACACAGCCACAGCCTCACAAATTGGGTTTTTTTTGCGGCTGCAGTTTTGAGGCTCTGAGCCGGAATGCACTGAGCCATGAAAGCGACATGACAAAACAAAACAAATTTTTAAAAATTTTCAAATGTGACAAATAGTTTTCAGAGGGTCTCTGGCCGGGCAGGATAAACAAAAGGAGGAGCCGTGTACCGGGCTAGGTGTTCGTGCTAATTCTGCAATTGGCATTCACTGGCCTCTTGGCCTCTTGGCCTCTTGGCCTCCGAGATAGTGGCAGTTTTTTTCGCACGAAATCTGCCCAAAGTATCGCACACAAAGGCATCGGAATCTAATCCAGTTGCGCTATCTCCCTCTGGCCAGGCACTGCTGCCGTCTCTGTCTCTGTGGCTTAATCTTAATGCCCTGTAGCCATTGTCCTGGATCAGCTAGTCCCTCGCCGACGTGTCCTAGTGAGTGTCTGAAGTAATCCTGCGGCTAAGCTCAGATCAAAGATCTTTAAACCGCAAGATAAGTTTTCGATGTCTTCCACATAGTCTGGTCTCGGAGGCGGTTGGTTGGGTAATCTTCCGGGCTACCATCCAGATTAGAAGTTTTTACATCACTCCGGAGTCCCGCCGGACCTTGGGATTAGCGGGTGCGAATGGGACGGGGCAAGGGTGAGGGAGTGGGCGAGATAATGCATATAGGGTTTCCAGATCTATATAGTCCCGACCCTCGTCCAGTCCTCCGTCAGTCTTGGAACGAAACCGGAGCTCGTGGCAAGAGCTTAACCCACAACTTATCTCCTGCTCTCCGTAATTTCCGAGCAAAGTGTTTGTTTTCGATAAAATTTGTAAGAAGTGGAGTACTTTTGGGAGATAGTCGAGTTGCAGTGAGTGAGTTCCTCAAACTATTTGATTTTGGACTTAAACTTAGGGATTTGCAAATGGATTAAAATATGTCTGACATCAGAGAGTCTTACGAGTAAAAAATCAATTACAAAAACTATTATTTTTTCAATTAAATACCAAAAATACTTAACTAAAAAAAACTAAAAATAAATTATTTATTTATTTCTCTTGCAGATTGAAGAAAAACGGAGAAAAGGCAACCACTAAGCGGGTAAGCTAATCAGAAGTCGTTGCCAACCAACGACAAAAAAACGCAACACGGATCACCGCATTCGGTTAACGGAAGACGGCGGCCGGTCGGAGGATACAGGATACTTAGGTGGATATAGCCGACGGCCAGTGGATCCTCACAGCTTCAACGTGGCGCTCCATTCGACCGAGGCCTTGATGGCGGCGGGCTTCCTCAAATCGGGCGATTTGGGCCCCCATCCGCACAGTTACGGGGGTCCGCACCCCCACCATTCGGTGCCCCACGGTCCCCTGCCGCCCGGAATGCCGATGCCATCGCTGGGTCCCTTCGGCCTCCCACACGGTCTGGAGGCCGTCGGGTTCTCCCAAGGTATGTGGGGTAAATATCGCACGACAATTTTGGTATACGTCCTACAGTTCATCCGTAAGTTGTAAATGTGCTGAAAGTTATTCCAAAAAAAAAGTTATCCCCCCTGACTGGAGGGATCTTAAGAAAGGAGAGAGAATCTGCAAATATTTTTACACTTGAAGAAATTTAGAAGAAGGTTTAAGTCATAAGGATAATGAATTTAGAGAATTTTGAAGATCCCCATAATTTTTAATTCAATTTTTATGAAAATTAGAGATTCATAACAGATATTCATTGAAAGAAATGAAAAACAATAATTTAGATAATTTTTAGTATAATTTCCCAGCAATTTCTTTCAAGCTAAACTGACAAAAAAAAGCTTGTTTTTTGTTCTGAAAACTAATTGAGATTTTTGTAAAGTTTTGCTTGGAGAGTGGGCTTCCTCCGCGTTTCGGTTTTCGGTTTTGAGTTTTTTTCCAATGCCTTTCAATGTCAGTTCGCATCGATATTGCATCATTATCAGTTAAATTGTCAAAATGAATAATGAGCTTTGGGCTGTTTTGAGTCGCCAGAGTCGCGAACGGAGCGATACGTTTTTTATCTGCCGGTTTTTTAGTTCGCTTCGGCCTGGCTTGGTTCCAGTTTCGATTCGTTCGGTGACGCTGCAAATGACAAACAAAACCTGACAAAAAATTGGCTACAAAATGCCAACAAAAGACTCTGCCACACAGCCATAACATAAAAATTATTGAAAAGAAAAAAAAAATAACCGAAAAAACTGTCGTTAAAAAAAGAATAACTTCGTAATCAATGTGTTTGTTGGGAGAATTTTTTTTTTTCGCGGCTTATATAAAACTAAAAATTTCATAACTTGATAAATTTTCAAAGTCAAATTCGAGGAAGCCGTAAAAAAATATAAACTCTAACGAAAATAAACAATAAAAAATTGATGGGTGCAGTTAATTAAACAAAACACAAAAATCACTCTCTCTCTTTCTTTCTTTCTTTCTTTCTATTAAAAAAAAAATGAAAATATAAATAAAAATCAGAAATACAGAAAATTGCAATTAATTTAATGGATAAAAAATAAAATAAAAAGTCGGGGCGACCATTTTGAAAGCGAAAAGCGAAAGAAATGAAACTGAAACGGCAGCTGCAAGGTAGAGCCCAAGTTTTTTATTCAATTTATAAATTCATGACCGAAAATGACTAACTCATTAATTTTTGATATGGCCCGAGAGGGAGGGAGTGTGTCGGCGCGAAAGAGAGGGCCAGAGCCGGGGTGTATTTGGGACAGGCTGCACGACAGCACGACAAAAAAGAAGGAAAAAGAAACAGGGAGTGGGACGTCTCGAGAGGGTGAGAGCGACCAGGAGAGCCAGAGCGCCCTCTGGGAGCGAGGGAGACGGAGCGAGCTAACAAAGCAAACAATGCGGCGGCTTAGCTCGCACACACACGCACACTCGCATGTGCCCATGTACATAATGTACTGAGAGAAAAAAAAAAAAAAGAGGGAGTCTCGGGTTTTTGGGGCGGCTGCTGCACGGGGGTTGGTTCTCCCCTTCTGCCCACCAACCCTACGCGAATCTTTTTAGGGGTTGGCTGTAGCATTTTTCGGGGGTTGCTTTACACACACACACACACACACACACACAGGCGGAGAGACACAGACGCGCTCACACACGCAGGCACACAAAATAGCGGTAACTGCCGAAAATAAAAACTGGGAACTCTCTCCACCCACGCGGCGTATACTTGATATGAAACTTTCAGCACATTTTCTTCAGGCGATTTCCACTCCCGAGACTTGTTGTTAATTTTATATTTTCTTTTTATTTTTTTTTTAATAATTCTCAAAGGTGTAAACACAAGGAAACAACGTCGCGAACGTACCACATTCACACGCGCCCAACTGGACGTCTTGGAGGCACTCTTCGGCAAGACCCGCTACCCCGACATCTTCATGCGCGAGGAGGTGGCCCTCAAAATAAATCTGCCAGAATCCAGAGTACAGGTAAGACACAGGACTTTACTATAAGAGTCATAACTATAAAGGGAAGCCTTAAAAGTCTATAAAAAATCAAAGATTCTATTTGAATAAAAATGTGAAATTTCATAAAAGTATTCCTTTAGCCAATTACTTGAATAATTCCAAAGAAACTTAGCCTTTTAATTGGTTGTAGAACAACCTTAATGTGTTGAAAGATTAAAAACCTAACCAGATTTTCATAATTCCAAAGAAATGGAAATCTCCCAAGAAAAATTGTTAATTAAATAAAATACATCCCTTAATTCAAAGCCATCTAGAAATAAATAATCTTAACTTTGGGGAAATTCTGTAAGCCAAGAAATAACTAAAAAAGACACAAGTTCTTCTGCCAATTTCATAATTGGGAAACCTACTTTCGGTATTCCCCTTTACCCAAAAATGGGGAAGAAAGCACTTGCTGACCTGCTAACTCGTTTATTTATTTATTTTTTTGACTTTGGAAGCCCATTTGCCGCACATGTGAGCTTTTCCAGCCGCGTTAATGCCACAAATGCTGCGGCACACTTGTACAGTTGATTTAATTAGGCGAAAATGCCCTCGGAAAAGTGCCGGAAAAGCCATCACGGCTAACGGCGAACGGCGAACGCCGAAGGAAATCCATAAAACAAACAAATTACAACAGCTCGGAACAGATTGTTCACGGCAAGGATGTAGTATATGTGCCAGGATATAGGATATAAAACATATACACTTCATGCGGGGGGTTGGTAGTTGGTAGACGCTGTTCCTCCTTCACATATGGGATGATGGCGATGACTTTCAATGCAAATAGAGGAAAAGCGGATGCTTTTTCGAGAGTGAAATAAATTCCCGGTATCTCGTATTTGCGGAAAGTATTTGCGGGCTCTGACGACAAGTCACCCCTCGAGGAAGGACTCGGATTCTGTTTACTCAAGGCATTAGTCGAGCATAATTTGCGCTAATTTTTTAGCTTCAGACCAGATGAGCACGATGACGTTAAATTGTACAACTCAATTTTGTTTGGAAAAGCGGAAAAGGAAAAGGAAAAGGAGGGATCGCTTCTTTATGGCACTGTCGTGTTTGTTTAGGTGTCCTCTCTCCTCGATCGGGGCCTAAACAAACAAACTGCCTAGCGCCGTTGGCCAAAACGCTAACTGCCAACTGGCAAATGGCCCAAACACACAGCCCCTTCTTCCGGTTTTGGTGGAAAAAAGGAAAGACTGCCATCTACCGTTTTTCGGTAATTTCTTGGGCAAACACAGCCGCAACAATCACTAACGATCGATCGTTTTGAAACGGCAGTGACAACAGAAAACACACACCCCGAACACTGAGCAAACATTATTGGCAACATTATTTCACAAAATTGTCAAATTGTCGAAATGTCACCGAGTGGAAGCATATTGATCCATCGGTTTGTTTGCTTTGCTTTGCGATGGCCTTGCTTTGCTGTCCACTGCCATTGTTCGTGTAACTTAAGGACGTGACATTGCAGGGTACACAGAATATAGAGAGGTTTGCTCCAAAAGGTCTAAAGGTTTTAATTGCAAATCAATAATATTAAGCGGTAGAGTTAGGCCCAGTGGGGCAGTTGGGGAGTGAGAGTAGTTAGGGACAGTAGGAAAACAGTATTCATTGTTTTAATGTTTGAAAACTATAAAGATTTCAACTTTAAAATCAAAATAAGGTCTAAAGTTGTTAAAGGAAAGCCTGCAATGTTAGGCTGTAGACTTAAACGAAGACTTTAAACCTGCAGTAGTTAGGGACAGTAGGAAAATAGTATTCATCTAAAAACTATTAAGATTTGAGCTTTTTAATCAAAACTACCAACATTAGAGTAAAGAAAAATAAAACCCTGTTGGGAAGTGCTTTAAAAAATAAAGTACTTGAAAGCTATTGACTTCAGGAGTGCCGTCAGGACTTTAAAGAAGCGCCCAAGAAGGCGACCGAAGAAGCCCCTGCAGTGGTCGGGCTGGAAAATGAAAAACGACACGTTCTCCTCCGAAGGGGGGAGACAGGCAACAAAGAGAAGGGGGCGGAGGCAGAGGTCCTGCAGCAAGGAGACCTTGCACATGTCCCATGAATTGACTTCTCGCCCCCGTCCCAGTCCTTTTTTATTGCTTCCTTTTTTAAAAGTTACGTTTTTTACACAATTGATTCCGAAGTAATGCCACAATCAGGATAAGAGCGAGAGGGACGAGAGCTGCAAGAGAGAGAGAGAGAGAGGGCAGCATTTCTATAGATTTTCCACATGTTTTTCTTTTCCAAAGATAGTTGGTTCAGGTTTATTTTTAGAGACAGTGGGTGCCAATGGCACTTGGCAGGACCAAAAGCGAAACGTATTTTTCCGAAGTGTTCCCAGTCTTCTGACCCACTGTACCTGTCACTGCACTCGGACGCCCACACCTCCACTCGCATATCAGATTACAGCAAGGAAAACTAGGAAAAACCGTACAAAACCCCAAACCCCCACCCATGGAAATGCGAAAATGTGGAAATGCCAAAAAGCAAAGCGAAGAAGCAAAAACACAACACGATTCGTTTGCATTTTACAAGGCGTCTGGCTTTTGGTTTTTTCCCTGGAGCATGTTGGGGTTTGGTGGGCAATGTCTGGGGGCGTTACGGTGCTGGGGTTTGGGGTTCCGTGTTAGTTTCCTACCACTGTTTAGACGGCAAGGAAGCCAAGCAACTCAATTAGCCAGACCAGAAACTAGACTTGCGGGGTCTGGGGTGGTAGGAGTTTTCACTCGACAGAGCTCCGACACCAATGGAAGAAGATCCCTAGGCGGGAGGTTCTATTTCTAGGCAGAATTTAAAATAAAGAGGTGCAAGCTTGGACCTGGGTGATTTTGAGGCAAGGTGACAAGAGCTAGCCCCATTCTCGAGCTATAAAAACATCACCTTTAAAGTGCTACCCATAGTTGGAGGACATCCGAGACTGAGAGGTCACCCACTCATAGACCACCTCCGTGGAATCGTCTTTGTTGAGGGGTTACCTCCTCACAGCAGGACCTCCATTCAACGGGAACACCTCCTCGGCCTCCACATAAATAATCATTACACGCCCCGCGAGGGTCGAGGAGCTCGAAACGAGGAGCAGAAGGAATCTGGAAACAGAATCAAAATCGAAATCAAAATCGGAGTCATAATCAGGAGTCTGGGGGGCTTAGGCCTGGTAAATATTAATTGAATGATAGGCATCTTTATGGCCCAGTAGCACTGCCAGGGGTGGGTATTTCGGTCCTTTTTCCGCTCGGCAAGGGAGCGGGGGTCTTACCGCGTCCCTCGGTAAGTGAGAGGGCGTTGATTGGAACCAATACAAATAACGTAATAATTTTACGCAGCTTATCTGCACCAGAACAGAGCAAACATTTACGCCCAAATGTTTTCATTCGCCATTCGTCGAGGACGGTCCAAGGGCGTAGAGGCCGGGCTGGGGCGCACGCCGAAAGGGGGTTGAACCGGGCAGGACGGCTGCCATCGCTCGGCAGTCATAAATCACAGTGGAAACCAGCAGCCGGGCCGCAATCGTCGCAGCCAGCACCCCTAATAACCATTTTCCCATTTCCAACACTACGAAAAATAATTTCTATTTGTTTTTCGAGAGAGTTTTGAAAAGTTTTCAAGGGTTTTGAATATTTTAAACATTTTATTCATGTTCCAGAAAATAGTAGCAACAAAAAGGAGTCTCGAAAAGTTAGTCCTTTCTTTTAAAAACTTCTTAAAACACTTTTTGTATTAGATTTTTGAAAAGAGATTTTTGTAATAAAGACATTTTCAAAAAAATGTCAGAAAAGGTGAGCGTTTAGAACCCTAACCTACATCTTAGAATTTCAAAGCCCTTAGTTTTTGGATCTGTGTAAGCCCTGTGTTTACCTTCCCTAGTATTGTCACCTCAGAGATGTCGGATGTTCAGCTGTTCGCCGGCGATATTTAAGGGTTGGACTGAAGCCCGAAAGAGACGGCAGCACTGGGCGCCGGACAGAGACGGGGCTAGGGAGAACGCACCTAAACTTAGCCAACTCTTTCTATTTTTTCCTTCCACTCGCTTTCCATTTTCCCTTTTCAACTTGGAGATCCTTTTTGTTTTGTTGCCAAAGGATTTGTCTGCCGACAAAAAAAAAAAGTGACAGAGGGAAGGGCGAAGCGGCGAAGGGGAGAAAAAAAGGAGGGATAGATGAAAGGAGAGAGCAAAGGGAGGGGAAAACTTTTCGCTCACGCACAGCTGTTTTATAAAATGAATTTTCCCATTGCGGATTAACAATTTCCACTCTTTTTCGCCACCTTTTCCCGTTTATCACTCACGCCCAGCGACAGAGACGGGCGACTGCTGCACATGGGGCTTAGAGCGAGACGGGGCGAGTTATGCATATCAAATGCATAATTTTACATTTTCGTTAAGGCCACATGGGGACCAAAATATGAAAATGTGCATACATACATATTTTCATACTCCGGCTGGGGGGGGAAATTAAAAGTCAGTCAAGAGTTAAATGGAAAATTTCGTGAGGTGGTTCTAGTTTGTTTTGGGAAATCTTAGATATTTATTAATTATTAATTATCCTAATTTTATCCTAAAATGGTATATAAATAAAAGATTTCCATTTTCATAAATCCCATATTTTAAAAATAATATTTCCTAATTTTCAAAATCTAAAATATGAAACAATTAAATGGGCTTTGAACTCCATACTCTCAGTAACACAACTTATTTAATTTATTATTAAAATAATAATTAAAAAATAATAAAACTGTTACAAAATCTTCTTTATTCCTTCAAAAAAAAAATATTTTCCCAACTAAAAAACATAAAAGAAAACAAATGAAAACGAAAGAAATTGGGATATGCCTGAGAAAATGAGGATATCGGTTACCCAAGAGCCGGAAAACTTGAAATTTCCTCAAGTGTTTTCCTTAGTCAAGTGCCATTTTCTCGCTTTCCCAGTGCGCCACTGAGTGTGTGTTTATTCGTCGGATGGGCGAAGAGTGGGCGTGTGCCGGATGGCCGGCGGCTGCATTTTCCCACATCAATTAGTTGGCCGGGGCGGGCCAATGAATAAATTATTGGGGGGCGGTGGGGGGAGGCCAGCCCAGTAACAACAAGTGCAAAAAGTCACGCGCTCCTGGCAGCCCAACAACACAAACAACAACATCATTCCCTGGGCATACGAGAGAGGAAAAATTACATCAACAGCCGCCGGCGGCCAAAAATTGACTCGATTATATTGTCACCCACACAGACACAGTCCTCCCCCTCTGTAAGGGACCCTTGTAAAACCACCCACTCGACCCGCCCAGAACGCATCCCTTTCGGGCCCGGAGACAGGAAGACAACAATAAACAGGCCATAAAGCGGCACACTCGAGCGCAAGGAATTCACTTAGCCCTGTTTGTTATGCTTAAGGGGCTGCAAACAATCCGCTAAGTGCCAGGACTCCCGGTCTGGCAGGGATCAAGCCAGAACTAGCTATTTTGGGGTGACATTAGATCTTTTCTAAGATTCTTAAGATTTTCTCAAGTTAGGAGAAACGTTATTAAAGAAATACAATAATATGTTTAATTTAATATTTTTTATATACGATTTGGGCTAAATTAAATAATAATATTAACAACAGTCTAAAAACAAATCAAAACTCATATTTTTTGTTTTAAAAAAGATTATTTTCCAAACATCCCAAAGTCTGGCATCACTTCTAAACTCAATCTATAGATGACACAATTTCTTAGGACTCTCATCCAGCTCAGCACAAGTCCCCTCTAGAAAACAACAACCTTCGCCAACACTCTTCCAGTCTGGCATCACTGGCGTCACTCCAAATCACAGATCAAGCAGTTGAAGCAGTGCATAAAGCTTAGGAAGCAGTCGGTAACCGCACTGCCTGGCAAAT
Organism: Drosophila monieri; assembly: GCA_035047585.1. NCBI lineage: Eukaryota > Metazoa > Arthropoda > Insecta > Diptera > Drosophilidae > Drosophila > Drosophila monieri. The sequence goes on along the minus strand of JAWNPJ010000061.1, from coordinate 1,278,842 downwards.
GTTATTCCAGAGATTTGTTGTTTGGGGTTGGTGTTGCTTGCTAATGGCTTGTGCCTTGGTAAACAGCTGAATTTATTACCGCCTGCTGCCCCACCCACCCCCAGACTCTCCTTCTCTTCTTTTTTTTTTTTTGTGAAGTTAACACTTGCCACGCGGCTGTGGCCACTCGAGCATTTCATTGCCGCAAATGTATACTTCTCGAAGGAGGAGTTTCCTTTCCGAAATTCCATGGAGAGTGGGGGGGCGCAGGGCACCCCTCATCAAAAAAAAGAGCATTAAACAAGGCGTATCAAATTTCATTATTTGTCGACGTCGTCGTTCGTCGTTGTCGTTCACCCCCTCGACCAAATTCAATTTCAATTTTCAATTCAATTTTGAATTCGTAAATCCCCTTTTGTCGTTTGACTTTGCTCCGTCCATGGACTTGATTCCATTTCCCGCTAGGCTTTGATATCGTTTAATGAACTGTTGCCAAATTTCATAATAATATTGATAACACTAAGCCTGGGAATTTTTGCAAATTTTAGCAGAAAATTTAGCCAACATTTTGAAAGGCGAGCCTTTCAACCGATAATGAACTTCAAAAGCACTTGCTCCAGGGGGCTGGTTGGGCGCACTTCAAAGCGATTTTCCTTTTTATTTTCAAATTGTCTCGTTTGCGGTTTTACTTCGTTTTCTGATTTCCAGATTGCCACAAGGTGGGAGGTGTGTTTTCGAGTTTGTAGACACAGGACTTGCTTCAATAGCCCCGATTTTGTTTTATTGAAATTTGGTTTATGGTCGATTTGGTTTATGGTGGGGGAGTTTGAGGGCGACTTGGGGAGTTCTAGGGCACCAGTCCTCTTTTTTTTTGGAGGTAATAATATGAGCAAGAACTTCAAACTTGAAGGAGTCTGGTAATCTTAATAAAAAAGTACTTAATTCCAAAATAAAAATCAAAAAAGCCAGCTCCTGTCACGGTCGCCACAAAGGCCTAGGCAGTTACAGAGTATCTGAAACTCCTTTAAAAATGGAAAAGCTTCTGAAAGACTTTAAGGGCCAACTAAATAACCCCAAAAAATATAATCAAACTAAATCCCCCCCCTTTTTTCTTTGTGTAATTCCAGGTCTGGTTCAAAAATCGCCGCGCCAAGTGCCGCCAACAGTTGCAACAACAACAGCAATCGAACAGCCTGAGCAGCTCGAAGAACTCCAGTGGAAGTGGCAGCTGCAGCGGTGGAGGCAGCTCCTCGAACAGCCGCTCCAACAGCAACAACAACAGCTCCTCGCAGAGCAACAAGTCCGGCGGTGGCCAGCAGAAGAGCCAGTCGAGCCAATCCTCGCAGGGCGTGGGCAGCGGAGGAGGCGGCGGCGGAGGCAGCGGCGGCAATGTCGGCGGCTCATCCGGTTCCGGCAGCAGCAACTCGGCGGCTGCGGCGGCGGCCAATGCCGCTGCGGCCGTGGCTGCCGCCCAGCAGTCGATCAAGACGCACCACAGTTCCTTCCTGAGCGCCGCCGCAGCAGCAGCTGCCAACAATGCCAGCCAGTCAACCAGCAACAGCAGCCAGTCGAACAACGGCAACCCCGGCGGCTCCACGCCCAACAGCTCCAGCAGCAGTAGTCAGACGGCGGGCGGCGGCGGTGGCAGCGCCAGCCACGCCCATCTGTCAGCGGCAGCGGCGGCGGCGGCGCTGAATGTGACGGCGGCCCATCAGAACTCCAGTCCGCTGCTGCCGACGCCGGCCACGTCCGTGAGTCCCGTCAGCATTGTTTGCAAAAAGGAGCATCTGACCGGAGGCTACGGCTCCGGCGGAGTGGGCTCCGGATCTGGCGGAGGCCTGAACCTCGGCGGAGGCGTTGGCGGTGGTGTGGGCGGTGTTGGTGGCGTGGGCGGTGTGGGCGGCGTAGGTGGTCTGGGAGGCGTCGGCCAGGACCTGTTGCGGTCGCCATACGACCAGCTGAAGGACGCCGGCGGCGACATCGGCGCCGGAGTGCATCATCATCACAGCATCTACGGATCGGCGGCCGGCAGCAACCCCCGGCTGCTGCAGCCCGGCGGCAACATCACACCCATGGACAGCAGCAGCAGCATCACCACACCCTCGCCGCCCATCACCCCGATGTCGCCGCAGTCGGCGGCCGCAGCGGCGCACGCCGCCCAGTCGGCCCAGTCCGCCCACCACTCGGCCGCCCACTCGGCCGCCTACATGTCCAATCACGACTCGTACAACTTCTGGCACAACCAGTACCAGCAGTACCCCAACAACTACGCCCAGGCGCCCAGCTACTACTCCCAGATGGAGTACTTCAGCAATCAGAACCAGGTGAACTACAACATGGGCCACTCCGGGTACACGGCCTCCAACTTCGGACTGTCGCCGTCGCCCTCGTTCACCGGCACCGTGTCCGCCCAGGCCTTCTCGCAGAACAGTCTCGACTACATGTCGCCGCAGGACAAGTACGCGAATATGGTGTAGAATCTACTGTTCCAGTACTGCAGCAACAGCAGCAGCAGCAACACGAACAGCAACACCAACAGCAACAACAACAGCAACAACAACAGCAGCGGGGCCAGTAACTCCGGAAGCGGCAGTGACAGTTCACCCATACTGGAGCAACAGAATCTGCACCATCACTACAACATCCAGCACCAGCATCCACACCAGCACCAACAGCATCTGCACCAGCAGCAGCACCATCAGCAACACCACCAGTTGCAGCACTCGAATCTCCAACAACAGCAGCAGCAGCAGCAGAATCTTCACCATCAGCAGGATCAGAATCTGGATTCTACTTTTGGGTAAAGTGGGTGCTACAGGTCACCCACCTGCAGATACATATCCCCCTGCTACTTGGACAACCTTGAACGTTTACAGCCCTCAGATGCAGCTACTTAAAGCGCTATTTGGTGGAATTAGTGCTAAAAATTCCACAAAAAATAAAATAATAATTAATACTTGACGGGCGAGTTTCGAACCCCACACTTACGACTCGAAGAAATTTCACTTTCTTAGCACTGAAGCCACCGAATGGCCTTTGAGGAGCCAACCCACACATTAGGGCTGATATTTTTTTTTTAACTTTTTTTTTTTGTAGTTAACGAGAATTTTTTTTTAACACTTATACATAGTAAACCCGTTAAAATAGAGCGTGTATAAAATATAGAAGCGGAGGAGCAAAGTTACAAGTTTATACAACCCAAGACATAAACATAAATCTAAACTTATAGGTATTATAGATCTAGCATAAGCAGCCAGGATCAACGAAGTAAATGAGTGATAACATAAATAAAAAGAAAACGTATAAAAAAATATAAAAAAATCCTTAAAACATTTGTTAAAATTCAAGCAGTAAGCTAAATGCAACAACGCGAATGCATGGCGAAGATAAAAATTAATTCATAAGTGACGGACGTGAGGATGAGGATTTTTAAATGCAATACGTAGACCATTCCATGGTAAAGCCAGGGGGACGGGGGATCCAAAGATAGGGAGCGATCCGGAGGAAATAGAGCTGTTCGAAGACCCCGGGGGTGGTCATAGAGAGCTCAGCATATCATAAAGCTAAAAACTTAATTCCAATTTCAAGTTCTTTAAACCAAACTAAACAAAAAGAAGTTTCAAGTTCAAATCATCATTTTGTCGTCTTTATATATATATATAAAAAATAAAAACAAAATCGATATTTATACATAACATTTAAAAAATATATATAGAGAATACGACCCGAAATCAGCTAAAAACGAATTAACATTTCAGACTTTAAAAGCAAAAAATAATAGAAGAAAGCAAAGTATTTAGCGAGTAAGCGAAGCGATGAAATTAAAACCTAAAATCTTGACACACCCGATCGAAATATATATATATATATATAGAAATATATATAGGAAATTTTATTGAAAATAAAAACGATGCCAGAATCCAAAAGAGCAGACAGCATGGAAATATTTATAAAATAATTTAAACATAATTTTTAAAAAAAAGTGTACAAAAACCTAAAAAAAATACATGAGAAATTCTTGGGAAAATATATATATATATATTAATGATATATATGTGTGTAAATGTTCTTCATAAAGTATGCTAAAAGATTTATAAAAATATATAACTAATTAACGACAAAACTTTTGTAATATTGAAAGGAAAGACACACACAAGAGTTAGTTCAATGGACGGTTTTCTTCACATTTTTTGTTTAGTTTTAATTTCAATTTAATTGTAATTTAAGCTTAACAATTTGTTTAAAAAACACTCATACACAGACACTCACACACACACACACACACACCTAAACAATTACACACATACACACTCAAGAAGAAAGGAAAATGTAACGAAATCGAAGAATATTTAGCATTTAATTCTCTAAAACTAAGAACTTTTTTTTCCGCGGGTTAAATTTTAAGCGAAAAACAAAAAAACAAAATGATGATGGAATGAGAAAGATCGGAGAAAATAAACAAAATTAGTTGATAATATTTAAGAGCGGATCCGTATACATAGATGCATGTATTGCTATATACATGCACATTCAGCGTATATATATACACGATCCCTATATATATATATTATAAATAATTATATGCTACCGTTTAAGCAAACTGGTTAATTCTTTTTTTTTTTTTAATTATAAAACCAAAAGAAAAACTAAAATAATTGTAAAAAGTTCACAAAAATATGATCAGATGAATAATATATATATATAAAGAAAAAAAATAAACAGTGTTTTTTATTGATCTTATTTTGGAAGGAGGGGTTCTGCTAAGGATTCAAAGGGATTCCAGATTTTTCTATTCATTCCAGAAGGACAAGTTTTCTTATAAGGAAATGTTGATTCTATGATTCTGAGAAAGCTATAGCTCCGTTTCCTAAAGCCTACAATTTAAATAATTTTTGAAATCTGGAAAACTGAAATCTGGAAACTAACCTCATTTTTGGAGAGGTTATGAAGATTTGATATTCTCTTTGGAACTCCTTACATCACAATTCCCAAAGCTAACATAGTTTTGTGAATAAAAAAAAACCAAATTATGTTTTTAGGTACTCCGAAATTCTACGTTAAAAAATACAAAATAATTTAAAAAACTTCTTTATTTTTGGTTCTTCTCCCTCATATTCCATATTCCTATTCTATAATGAACATAATCTTTTATTGGGTTGAAATCCTTTGAAACCTTTTTGGGTTGAAACCATATTTTATTGGTTGAAACCTACAATAATATTAAATTCCGAATGCCGATTTTTCGTATATTCTTAAATATATTTTTTTTCTTTTAAATAAAGTATCCAATTGTTGTAAGGAAAAATATTTATATCAAATCATTTATATTTGATTTATGTATTCTTGTTTTTATTTTAACCAACTAACCACTATATGAAATATAATAAAATAAGTTAAAGCTTTAGTGAAAGGCATTCCCTCAATAATTCCTAAAAGTTTGTTCATTATATTTCTCTTCTATTATCGTTCTCTTATCTATTAAGCTAATAGTCTTTTTTTAAGCTAACCATTTATACTCCCATTTATTTTCTCCTTTTTTTAAGATGTTAGTTTAAACTTTAGTCTGTTAATATAATTCATTAACAATGGGAACTACACATTCGTGAGATTGTTAGATTCATCTTTGATTATTTCAAATTTGATCAAATCATTCATTATTAAATCTAATTATAACATTACTTAATAAAGTTACTCTTATAGAATTATTCTTGTATCAATTTCAAAGTATTTTTTTGTACTCTTCCCCCAAAAAGCTGAGTCATAACTCTGGGCCCCCTTTCCAAGTGATACACACCTGATAAATAACTCTGGAAGCCGACAATCTTTGGAATTCGGTTTGGCAAATAAACTCGATCGCCGGCAGCTTCCAAACAGAACATTCCAACGCCGGACATGGACCAATCGCTTCTGATTCTCCTTTTTTTTGGCAACTCCTGTGTGAGATTTTGTTTGTTTGCGCATTTATTGGCATCCGTGGGGCACGCGCCTTTTTGCCTTTTTGGTTTTTTCGGCTTTCGATCGGTTGGTGGGTTCCTGGACAGCCGGATTCCCGGGTTTCTGGGTCTCGGGCTCAGGTTTTTGGCTTCAGTTCGCGGCTTGTGGCCTCCGCGGGTATCGTCGGCTTCTTTCGAGCCAGCCTCTGATCCCACAAATGAAAAAGAGCCCTTTCGACCGTCAGCGCCTTGACAACAATTGTTAAGGCCTTAACTTTGACTCCAAAAGCAAAACGAATCAGGAAAGGGGCACAAGAAGGGGCAGTGGCAGTGGCAACGGCAACGGCAGCGGCAGGACGAGGACTAGGGCGTGGCAGGGCAAGCCAGGGCGAGTCAGCCATCATCATCAAAAACCATTAATTCGGCTCATAAAACTTGCCACGCCCCGGCCACATGAAAGGACTCTACGAAGAAAGGTCCGGTCTCCAAGGAGGCAGATATATCAAACTATATATTCACAAATCGCACATCACACACACATTTTTGTAAATCAACCACCTGAGCTTGGGTCACTTTGTGTCGTTCCCAGAAGGTGGTGACCGAAAAAATAAAGACTTTGAGTGTATTTATTTACAATACTCGGGGAAGAGTCCTGATACATTTAGACTTTATGTAAAATATACAAACTATACCTATGTGATACTTTCTTACAGAATCCCTCTAACTTACTGCCTTGTAGTTATATTCCACTTCAATATCTTCCCAAGAAACTTGCCACTTTGGTTTTTCATAAAAATATCTATAAATTTTTGCGCCAAGATTACTTCGATAATTAGCTATGAAATATTTTAAATAATTTTATATTACTCTACATTTTACTGAATCTTGGGCTTAAAAATATTATTTCCTAAATAATATTTATTTTTTAAAAGAAAGAAAAAAAAATCGGACTTTCATGTAGACGGTTGATAGAAACCAGAAATTAAATTGATAATCCAGTCATTAAGTTTCTTAAACAATTAAGAATCTTAGTTCTTTCTTATTGATTTATTTAGAATTGTATCTTTTTTTTAATATAGTAATTTTCTTATTACCTAACTCTACCTTAATCTTAATATCTTTCTATATCTAAGTGCCTTAAAGCATTAACAACTATTATTAACATCTTTCACAGAATTTCTACAATATATGAAAACTATATACAAGGTTTGCAAAGAAAAGAGCTCTGATACTAAAAAATAATTTCTTTCTCAGTTTTTAGCTCATCATTTTAGTGTTTAAATATATGCTTTATGAAGTTGTTTAAATATTTATTAATTGCTTACATATTATATATGTTGCTTATATATTAATATAGTCTCTCTTTCATATAATATAATAATATTAATAATATAATAATATAATAAATTCAATAAATATATAATATAATAAATATATTAATAATATAAAAATATAATAATATGAAATATAATATAATTTCATATAATATGTTATAAAATATAAATTATAATATTTAAATTCTAATATAATAAGATTAGTATATTTCACAGAATTTCTACAATATTTGAAAACATTATACAAAGTTTGCAAAGACAAGAGATCTGATACAATTGTTTTTCAGCTAAGATCTACAAATGTTCTTATTTATTTCCAAGTTAACCATTGTTCTTTGCCATTTAATTATAGTATGTTCATATATCGGACACCCAAAACTCGGTTATAAAGTCACGAATACAGACTCGATAGAACCCTCGATTTAGCTTGCCTTTTTAATGGGAGACGACTCGAGAGTTAATCCGAGCACTCGAGGAGTGGCCGAGTGCCTATTATTTTCGATTAATTATGTTAATGAAAATGCTGGGAAATTCATTTGCCATTTGCGGCTAATTGTCGCACCAGTTTCTGAGCTCACCAGCTGCTACGTGGCACGTGTCTCGGCCAAATCAGATTTCGAATTGAATTTATCTGCCAGATACATCGATTCCCAAACTTCTCAAATAGCCAACCCGCTTTATATTTGTTCTATTTTTTGTTGTTGGCACTTTTTCCACCGACTGCTATCTAGAGAGAGACACGCGACGGCTCGTTGGAGGGATTCCCATTGGCAGACCCATTTTCGAAGACCCCGTACAATCCATCTTCGTCATCAATGGGCGCGTGTTGCTTATAGAATTACCAACTAATTCGGTATTTATGAGGCTTCGTCGAGTGCATTTTGCGGGTCTAGGAATCGCCTGGGCTTCCACTTTGTTTTGGCTCTTGGGTTCTGGGCCTGGTGTTCGGCTTCTGGGTTTGGGTTTTGGGGGCAGAGGAAGCCAGCAAATTGAGATGCTACCGCCCCCGGGCAGGAAATTGTTTTTAATCTTTCGCGTTGCGCCTTTTGGCGGCAGTGCAAAAAAATATATATATGTATATCTGAGGGTAAATATCTGGCAATCAATGACGAAGAGAGTTGCCCAATTTCAGGGCACATCCATTCCAAACGACGCCCGCCTCATTATTTTCATTTTCGTTCCCATTTGGGGTTGAACGTCCTGTCGCCTGCTCTTGCAGGACTCTTGATATAGAGTTTTGTCAGGAGATATTCCTGTGAAGATAACGCCTGGGCTTGTTCCAATAACTGCCAATTAATTCCTGGGAAATAATTAGCAGAAACGGGCTTAGATTGTATCATTAGGAAAGTTTCTATGGTTAGTTACAGCTTTTGGAAGAAATTTTATGAATTGGTTAATATTTTCTTTAAAACTAAAAATATAAATATTGCGATGATGTTGGACTATCTTACATAGATTATTAAGAATCAGACTTTAGTGTCTTATATAATGTTACATATGATGGAGTATTATTTTAATATTTAATTTGATTTTTTATGACAATTTTATTCATTTTTTTAGTGAATAAAATTATTTTTAAATTAGAATTATTTTATATTCGCAAACAATTTTTACATAAAATAATTTTGGACTTAAAAGAATCAATCTTAAGAAAAATTCATTTTTTTGTAGAAAACTTAAAGTGTGAAGGATTAAAATAAAATATGTAAAAAACTTTAGATATTTATTTTTCCTTTTTTTAGTCAGTAAATTTGTGATAATTACGATACTTAATTGTAGGAAATATTAGTATATCGTTTCATTTCTGTATAACTTTTAAATAGTAGTCTTTTTGAAAAAAAGGTTTTGTGAAAAAATGATTCATTTCTTTTTAGAAATACCCATATATAGCTTTGATATAAAAAAATTGAAAGCTAAAATAATTATAGATTCGGATTAGGCATTCGTTTTTTGGTCTTTGATATAATAAAAATAACATTTTTTGAAATGATTATGAATATGATCCAAAAATAGGCTCCAAAAATATTATTATTATTATTATATTCTGTTTAGTAACAACAATTTAAAAAGTTTAGGTAAAGTAGTAAGAAAGATCCATTTAAATAGAGTACTCACCAAACTGAGCTAATTATGCTTATCAAAATAATAAATTTAATTGCGATAAAGGTATATTTATTAAATAAATTAACTAAATAAGTTGTATACATGGACCTGTATCAAATAAGATTTTACTGCTCAATTTCAGAATGTGATGATGGCTAACAACTAATTCGGCAAATTGATTTATTCCAGCCAGCCTTCGCGATAAAAGGCAAACCCATAAAGATTGCCCGGGAGTCCTTATTAGCGGGAGTCCTTGTGTCCTTTATTTTGCCTCTCGACCAGCAACGCCTGTCGGCGGTCGATTTGACTGGCGACACGTGACCTGACCCCCCGACCTGCGACCCCACAGCCCAGATCGAGATCCCGGACCAGATGAGAGCGATGCTAATCGAATCCTTGAACAGGAGCCCTTGGTATTATTTTTTTTCCGGCGTGCAACCCATCAATGTTTTCATCTTTCACGCTGAGCGACGGCGTCTGCCTTTTTGGCATTTTATTTATCAACTTAATTTCTGGCTCGGCTTTGGCTAATGGAAACTCCTGGCCTGTCCCTGTCCTGCCAGCCACCCTCATCCTTTAATTTTGTCCTCCTACTCTAGATGCAACCACCCACTGACTTTGTTTCATTACAGTGCAAAAAATACTGGATGGGTTTTACACTTATCTTTGAAAATGCATGCTAAGTGGAATTTGAGGATTCTAGATGAGACTTTGGCCAATATTTCATATTTGGAGTTACACGGTTAAATATATATAAAAAATATATATGTTAATTATATCCACTTCATAAAAAGAAAAAAGTTATAATTATTGTTAAATTTATTAACTGATAAAGATTACTACCAATTTAATAACTGAATTGAAAATATTTCTTCCAATATTTTTCAAAACTTTGAACAATTTTTCAAGAAAGCATGTTTAAAGAAATTTTCTTAAATATTAAATCTTCGAATTTTAACAACAATTGCTCTACGATTTACACAAAATTGGAGATCCCAGAAACTTTGGCTATAAACCTAAAAAAAATAAATGAAAACAAGGAATTTTGGATACCTAGGTTTTCACTTTTCATCCCGCTTTTTTCTGCCAGTGTTGCCACCCCTTGCCGACCGCCAGTGCTGCACTTGCACGATAATGTGCGGCGTGTGTGTTTATTTTGATTTGCAGCTCGAAACTCGAAAAGTGAGTGGAAGCCCCGTGGAAGCCGCGTGGAAACCGCATGGAAAAGCCCTGGGAAATCGCCGGCAGCAGGTTGGAAATGGCTTCGTCTTTGAAGTGCCACCGCCGATCAACCATGAAATCGGCTAAAAACTTATGCTAAGCAGCCCCATAATTTCGATCTCCTCCAAATTTTTCATCACATTTTTTGTGCACTACGTGACAACTGATTAATTTGCTGGAATAGTAAAATATTTCGAAACAAAGAACCTGTCGGGGCACATGGAAAATTTTCGCCAAAAATTTTTGTCTTCAGAAAAAAAATCACAATAAAAGCTGAGAGAAAACCCATGGAATAAATCTCTTAATTAATATGCGACCATTCTTTGTGAGTTTTGATGTTTTATAATATTTTTTTGTTGGCCTGTTGGAAGTCTGACAAATTAGCGAGATCTCTAAGCGCCAGTGTTGAAAAAAATTAAAAGTTAAAAAAAAATGTTAATAGATAAGATAGTGTACATTTTTTAGGAGTTGATGAAGATCTCAAGAAGGATTTTGGTATAAAACTTTTTAAAAAGGTGTAAAGCACAAAAACTATGTGGAATTGGAAATATATGTTAAATATTCATTTGTCTTTTATTTTTGGTAAAAGGTTTTAAGAAATAACTATAGTAAATCCTTTTAGCTTCTTAAAAAAGTAAAATCTAAAATAATTTTCTAGTTTTTATAAGTTGTATTAAGCTTTAAAAAATAAAGCTTTTTTTAAGTCAAGTATTTTTTTTTCATTTATTTTGCATTTAAATTTCAGTTAAATAAATTTATTTAACTCTTTAATCCCTAAGAATCTCTAATAATTTGTTTTTTAATTCTAGAAATACCTATTTAATTAATATTTTTTGTTCCAATTTCAGTGCCAAGAACAACAATTATTTTCCTTATTGGAATTATACATTAAAAGCTCAAAATAATGTCATATTTTTTGTAGCAATATAATAGAATCACTTATTCCTTCTCCACAAAGGCAATTCGTCAAAATATCAACACAAACAAACTTTGATAAAATCTTGGACGAGCGAGCGAACAAAACAGCTTCTGTTAAAAACAATTTTCAATAACAAAATATCGGCGACAAAAAGTTTTTGGATGCTTCTTATTATTATTTTTTTTTCTGGAATTGTTAGGCCCCCACAGCCCCCGTACCGGCGTACCCCCTCTATCGATATTCCCCCTCCAATCACCATAATCCCCCCGACCAAAAGTCGTCAGTTTCGTCTTCTGATGGGAGCTGCGACTGGGACTAACAAAAGGTTAAGCTTAATTTGATTAATTAGTATAAAAAATGTTTTGAGAAATTCCCATTTAATGCGGAAAGGAGATGGGGAGAGTCGGATATACCACATATACGTAAATATATTTCTTTGGGGTCCCTTTGTTTGTTTGTGTTTTGTGTGCAGCTTGGAATGTGCTACTTGTATTGAAAAATGGCCAAAAAAAACAAAAGATGGAACTCGAAAATCGACGTACGAATCAAAATTATATATTCATATATATACGAATTGCTTTAGCATATACGATATAAAGCGTGTGATTTAAGTTGAATTATTTATGCGATTTTATGCTATTTTTACAGAAACACCAACAGAAAAAATGAATCGAACTTATTATTGTTTTTTAAACACAATATTTAAATGACTCGCTCAGATAAAATGCGATAAATAATGCAGTTGGTACTCCTTGTTTTTTGTTTCTTTTTTCATTATTATTTTTTTTTTATATATATGTATGTATAAGTATTTTTTCAGCCTTTGTGTTTTCTGTTCGCTCATCTGATCTGATCTGACATTGTCATTGCATAAATTTCGGTTTTTTACAGCTGACAACAAAGCCAACAAAGCCCGTCCAGCTGACAAGAAGAGTTCGTTAAGGGAAGCCAAATAAAAAATAAATAAAAGAGATGCCAGCGCACCCTTTCAGAAAATTTCAACCAATAATGTTTGCATCTCTTAATATTCACTTAAAAATAAACTTCAAACTATGTTACATATAGTGTTACTTTTGGGCATCTTAACACCAAGCAATCCCCTTTGGAAACTAATTTAATGACACAAAAAGGAAGCTCAGCTCTCTGAGCCTCGTCCTTGCCGAATTAGCAAAGGATAATAGGTAATAGAGATATTAAGGTCAGCTTTTCGAGTTTATTTGAGAAGCATTCAAATTTATCAACAATGTTACTGTTTTGGGTACTTTATTAAGGATATACTTTAAAAATCAAAAACCAACTTAAAAACTTACTAAAAAATATACATAGCATTCTGAATAATTTATTTTTCAATAATTTTATTTTTCAGATTACTTATTTTAACTAATTTTTATAATTATCAAATATTTAATATTTGAATGAATTAGGTATTAAAATATTTATTTAAAAGCATTGCATAATTTAATAATAAAATTCGTGTTATTTTTTAAATTCAGAAACTGTAAAATATTTAAGCATAATTTATCTTTTTTGAAATTGTTTTAGAACGCAATAATATTCGAATAATATTATTTTTTAAAAATTAATAAAAGTATACCTAAATTTAATTTTAAAAGTTTAGAAACCTTTTAGGAAGGTAACTAACTCAACTAACCCTAGTAATGACTTCCATAACTAACATAATGATTTCTTCAAGTATATTACGCTTTTATAGTACATGGCCGAACTCTTCCCACACAGTAGGCTGTTCCCACTGTGAAACGCTACTGTGTTTGTGGAAATAGTGTCCACACTCTCGGTCATTAAAATCCACAGTCGCCCCATCCAAGCTAATGCTCTTTCTTTCTGTCATGGAAGGCTATCTCTTTCCGGCACAGAGGGCGTAACGCAAAGCGGCGACAGCGACGTCGGCGTCGCTTCAAATTGTCGCCATTGCTGTTGTGGCGTACAAGCGAGACAACTATATGCAGGAAGTGTGAGTGTTGCAGTGTGTGTGTCTCTTTTTGTTGCATGTATTTGTTTGCCTTTGCGTTGCTTACATTAATGTTTCGTTGTTGTTGCTTTGCCGTTTTTTTCTTCTTCATCACCCTGCTTCCGCTCGGCTCTTCCTCTTCGGCCCACTCGTCGTCATCGTTTTCTTCTTCTTGTGCTTCTTGGACCCCCTTTTTGGCACGAAAAGCCACCTTCAACAACATTTTTCGCCTCTCGCACTTCAAAGTCACAATTCCTCTGTTTCGCCTCCATCTTCTCCAGCTTTCCCCCTACCCCCTGTCTTCTTCTTCTTCCTTTTTGGGGTTGTATGTTTTTCCTTTTTGTTTCTTTTTTTTTTGCTTTTTCCAGGTTTGGGGCGTTTGATTTTCTGCTCTACTGTTTTTCCCTCTTCTTCCCCAACATTTTTCTTTGCGTATATTCTTTTTTTCCCTTCTTCATTTGCTGGCAAAAATTTTTCTTTTCATTTACCCAAACAGGCAACGCCAATCAAGCCTCTCCCTCCCCCCTTTTCAGCCCGCCCTTTTTGTGACAGCACACCAGGTCCCCCCCTTGATATGGGGGTATACACATACATACATACATACATACACATACTGTACATAAGTCCCCCAATTTCCCCAACTGTCGTTTCTCACTTTTCTTTCATTCTTCTTCTTCTCCCTGGTAGCCCAAATATACAGGCGTATGTGTGTGTGTGTTGTACATAAAGTGTTCGGGGTTTCTGTCCTGGGCCGTCTAGGGGTGCGGCGGAGGTTGTGTAGGGGTTGCTATAACGCTACCATAGATAACGAACTAACTAACTAACGTTGAAATCAAAATCAAGCAGGCAAAAATGTTGCCTCGATAAAGCGGAAAGTAGAAATTTTTCGGTGGGCGTAGGGATGGGGGAGGGCTACAGGGTTGCAAAAGAAAAAGGGAGCGAAATAAGGGAATGAGCGGAAATACAAAAAGGAGGAGAGTAGATGCCTAAAAAGAGGGAGGAAGGGCCAGTATGTACGTTCGAAGTTACACAAAAACAAAATATTTTATTATATTTAATATATCTAAAAAATAAAAATTTATCAGATAACAGATCAGACCTAACCTAAATATCATAGGTTAGGCTTGTAATAAAAGGATATTTTCATTTGTAAAGGATTATCATATAAATAAGGACGAAAATCTAGTTATTTCAAAAAGAACTAAAAAGAGCTAAATATTTTGTTCTCAACAAATGCTTTACTTTTTCAAAAATTTTTCAAAAATATAGAGATGGAGTTAGGTACAACTCTGGTTAGGTACAGTTGCTGCATTTCATAAGGAAACTTTAAAAATGAAATGAAACATAATTTTTCTCTCTGCAAACTTCCTCTGCAATAGCAAAATAAATAAAAAAAAACCCTAAAAAGCCTAAAGTGAACCAGGGCGGAAATAGGGGGTGTTGTTCATCAGGTTTCGTATCGATATATACAAAAAAAACATACAACCATAGCAGAATATCGCCAACTCAGGGCCTCGTAGGCCTTTCCCTGGAATTCTCTTACCGAATCCATTTGGCAGCACATTTCTAGTTGACTTCAAACACTTTTTTCTCGGCCATTTTTTGCTCATGCCTGCTTCTGGCCTTCCTGTTGGCCATCAGATTTAACTTTGTTTGTTTTGGATTAATTGAGGGTCTAAGGCAATTAGAGTAAAAATTGATGGGCTTGTGGGATTTGGATTGCTCGGCCCGAAGATGGCAAAGTTTGGAGCACTTAAAGGCCATTAGTTCGTTTAGTGTTTTTGCTTTTTCGAAAAATTATCGAAATAAATTTTAAACTTTGTTCACCTGGATTACGTTGGAAGGTTGAAAAGCTCCGCGACAGCAAATTAAGAAAATAAAATCAAATAAAAAATGAGCAGATTTTCGTTGTTATTATTATTTGGAATTATTATTATTTCGTATTATTATTACTCTGATTACATGTTGTTGTTTATTGTTTTAATTTCTGGGCTGCCTTTGTTGTCGCTTTTTGCTTTCGGGTAATTTGCTGATTAAAGCAACAACAAAAGCCAGCAAGGTAAGACAACTTGATTGTTGCTGTTGATGTTGTTGCTTTACCTGCCTCGCTGTGGCATGTTGTTGCTGTTGGTGTTGTTTTTTAAGCATTAAGCATTTTGAGTTTTCAATTCATTTGACTTTTCATTGCAAATGCCAGGGTATTATCCACACGCTTTTAAATTAATTAAATGCAGCCAGAACGACATCCAGCCAGAAGCAGAAAACAACAAAAAGCCACTACGGCTGAGGGGTACAGGGTACAATGTACACATAAAACCCGACAACACAGACAGAACACGCCAATCCCAATCCGAATCCGCATCCCATATACACATACACATCCGTATCCCGCATCTGCATCCGTAGCCGTAGCCGTAGCCGTAGCCGTATCCGTATCCCAATCCCTGTTCCAAGTCCTCTGTGGTAGCCAAGCAGCCACTTTTCCCAACAATGGCCTTCCTCATGAAATAATCATCGGAGAAAAGTCACCCTATAATACATTCCCAGCTTATAAATAAGTTCAAATCGAAATGGAAACAAAAATATTAACCCCGGAACTGTAGGGAAAGTGGGACAACAGTTTTCACATTTCTGGCTGCTTAACTAGTCAGGAGAGCAACGTTAGAAGGGATTCGAAGTTTATATGCCCTTACAGATTTATTTTCAGAGGTCTCTCAATAAGCCTTAAGGATCTTTTTTCAAAAACAAAAAACATGTTTGCCGATTTTTATTGGTATATGGTAGATATATAGTTTTTCAAGCCAATCTTTATGGATCAGACTCTAAAAAGATTCAAGTATTTGGAACGTATCAAGCATCCTATTAGATACTTGGGAAAGTTACTTGATATTAACTCTACAAATATATATCGTGACTTTTTAAAGGATTAACAAAGACTATATTTAAATATCTAAGGATGTTATTTGTAGGACGCATATTAATTAAAATAAAATAAATTGGTCGGCTTTCTTTTGTCTGTCGAACCTGGATAGGATAGCGACTAATAGCTTATTATTTATTAAATATATTAAAAATAAGATTGAATTGTTTGATAATATAGAAAAATAAAAAACTATAAGCCTGCAACTTGTTAGCATAATATTTGAGAACTATGAAGCCGAGTTAGCATACGAGAGAAAATTAAGAAAAGGGTAATAGAAGTGTGTACTTTGATTAAAGGTAAAATGTTTGTGTACTAGGGATGAGTTGTAATAGAGAGGGAAGTTCGAATGATGGGAGGTTATAGGTATGGGCGCCATTAGCGATGGGGTCTTAGAGAACTTTGAGAGTTTCTGATATGTTACGGAATTACACCTATGAACATACAGGCAGATGTATTTTTGGAAGTCATTTTGCTTACCAAGTCACGTTTGTGAAGACTTACAAAGAGGGTGAAGTAAAGTAATTCGAATAATAGGTCTTTATTTTATTAAAATATAACAAGCACATTATAAACATTTTCAAAGCTTTGGCAATCATAATCAGTTAACAACGAGATCAGATCAAAAGGTGCTGCAGGGGGTGGATAAAAATCCTACCCGTACTCCATCCAACCCCTTTGCAAGTCAAAACTCACATTCGATAATGTTGTCGATTATGTACGACTGGCCGGGAAGGACATACGCAACCGAACACATCGCAAAGTCCTGCCCTGCATCCCTGTAGCCCGGCGCCCCAGCACCCCTGCACTTTAGCTCCCACCCCCAATTAGCCTTTATGCTAATTGGCATATGCTCAATTAAGCACTGTGGCAACCAAAGGAGCCGGCAGGAAACAACAAACACCAGCAGTTTATTTGCAGAAGAATTGAAAGGACATCATGCAGCAGGTCCTTCACTTCCCAAACAAAAAAATCAGATAGATAGGTAACTTGGATACTACTTGGATGCTACGAAATCCACTTACCACGAGACCATTTAAGGTTTCAACTTGAAAAATACTGAGATTATTGCCTTTATATGGCATTTATAGGAAACTTTTATAATAGACACTATATACTTTGATAATGTATCATAATTTATGCATTGGAATGTCAGAAACCAAAACCTCAGTTTCTTGAAATTATGGCTGTAGAAAAGAATACATTAAATAGTAATAAAAATCAAAGAGTGTATATAAAGAATAGAAATCTACATAAAGTATTAAGAAAATAATGATCATTAGTATTATAATATATAATAATATATATATTACAAATAATAAAATAATAACTATAAAACGTTGGTAATACATTTTGATTTTAAAAAGTTACCCAAAAAATGCATTTGTAATTCTTGTTTATTTTTGTTATTTATTTATTAAGAAATTTTTGCGTAGCTTAAATTACAATTCTTGTTGATAAATTTAGCTTTACACGAAATTTAGAAAATTAATAAAAATGTCTCCAAAATATGTTAATTATTGACAATAAATTTAATAATTTTTTTTAGATGAATATATGTAGCACACACAAAAGCTTTCAAATAAATATAAATAAACAAAACTTAAACTACGAAAAACTTGAAAAAAATCCTTTTTTTTTGTAATAATTAATAATACAATATTATTAATAATTGATAAAATAGTTTTTAAGTAACATAAAAAATATACAAAGTCAGTAAAAAAAGAAATGTTTTGCCATTTACCTTAAAATTATTTTGGATAATGGATAGATTATCCAATATTGTTTTGTATTTAATGAAATATTTAAATTTTAATTTTTTATTTAAGTTTGTATCAACAAAGACATGCAACAGTTGCAACGTCAAATCGGTGGCTGGGATTTCTTCAACCAGCAACCCAGTACTGGTAACAACATCATGAATTTAAAAAGAAATGAAAAAGGGAACAAGCAGCAGGGTAAGGAGAGTTTTAACGGCTGATTAAATCGGGGTTACTAATTTGTGAGCCGCATTTCCATTTTCCATTTGTTACGCAACATTTGCGAGGGCACTCGGTGGATTCGCAGGATTCGAAGGACTCGAGGCTGCGAGGTAGGGGAGATGGTGGTTAGAGCACTCAGGGCATGTTCCAAGACTGCGTTGCTAGGTGTTGGCATTAAATCGGCCCAGTAGCAACATCGCAAGCAGCAGAAGCAACATCAGTCATCAAATGATAGCCATAATCAAAGCAATCACCCGCAATCAGGGGCGGGTATGGTTGAGATTATTAGGGGGGCGGTGCGGTGTGTATACTCCGAGTTAAGTCAAAATGTTAATGTTCCTCTGCCATGTTTCATGTTCAAGTTAAATGCATATGTCAAC
The DNA here is from genome assembly GCA_035047585.1 of Drosophila monieri. Taxonomy (NCBI): domain Eukaryota; kingdom Metazoa; phylum Arthropoda; class Insecta; order Diptera; family Drosophilidae; genus Drosophila; species Drosophila monieri. Next base: position 1,260,102 of record JAWNPJ010000061.1, on the reverse strand, counting down.
ATTTTGTGGCAATTTCACGGATTTTAGATTTTTCAAAAAAAAAAAAAATGAAAATGTGTTTGAAATAAAGGGACTCAGGACGAAGGAGGCAGGACTCAGGAAGTGGGATAATGCCCCGCGGCATTATGGAAAAAATAATCCCAGTGGTAGCTGCTCTAATTAATGAAATTTTGTACCAGGCAAAGACGTTTGTTTACTAATAGAATTGTTTCCCCGTGGAGCTCAAAATATAATGTACTCTATGATCGATTGGAAATTTATCACTCAATTATAGGGGATTTGAATATTCAATTATTTCCCATCACTTTGCGGGGATTTAAAAGCTGTTGAAAACTATGCAACTCGTACATTTTAAATGCATAATGTTAAAAGGCTTATTAATAAATTAATGCACTTGCAAGAAAGCATTACATTTATAAAACACATTAATTTATGGAGGAGATAAAAACGTATGGGGCACCACAGCATATTTTAAATGCACTGAGACTGAGGCTTTATTCCATTTTATTTAATTCGCTTATCAAAATTAAAATAATCCTTTATTATTATAACTTTATTTAAGATTTTGTTGTATTTTAAATGTAAATGATTAAGGTAGAAGGTGCTTACAATTTAAAATTTATTTTTTAAAAGCTTCTATTTAAATCAATATTTTCTCACTTATTTTTGAGACATAGTCGGTCTTCTACCTGATCTCTTAAGACAATATTAGTAGAATTAGTATTGCCATCTCATATATTCAGAAAACCTATAACCCATGATTGTCTATAGAGATTGTTGGTGCTTTTTTGAGCTAAAAACCAACTTTTTATTCGTGTATTTTTATTATATAGCACCATTAGTAACCACTTCTCTATATCACTCAGTGTTATTGAATCCTTGGAGTATCATATGTCAAAGTTATGCATGAAATAATCCCTTTCTTGGCATTCCTTTCCCAAATAGACCTTGCCTTTCAGGTTTATCAAAGCCAATCAACACCCGAGGTGAAAGCTGTATCCCTTTGTCCCTCTGATGGGTGATAGTTCCAATTTCTCCGATTCCGATTCCGATTCCCTGATTTTATGATTTTTGTGATTTTGTGATTGCCTGCTGCTCTGTTTCAGCCTGAGGTTTTTGAAACTGTCAATCAACATGCGATCTGCGATCGGCTTTCACCAAAAAAAAGCAAGGACTCTGCATTAAAGGACTCGAAATTCATCTGCCTGCCTTCCTCCCTAAACATTTTCTGTTGGCATCCTTTGTTTTGATATTTTGTGTGCTGCCGATGGCGACACCATCGATATACGTATATACACACACATTCCAGGGATCATTTTTTGGGTTCCATTGTTGTTTAAATATATATATGTATTTAATGACAAATTTCTGGGGGGGAGGGGAAGGGAGAGGGCAGGGCACAATCCTTGCATTGACATTTCTCACTTGGGCGCGATAAGCGATCAGGGACTCGGCCATTCGAAAATCTCACTTCTCAAATCTCGAATTGGAAGCCGGCGAGTGTCAAAAACCATTTGAGGCCAAAATAGAGCAAACATTTCAATTAGGCAATATCTGGTAATTCAATACGCCTCCGATCCCTCCAAAATGGCGCGACTGAGTCATATTTGTCATTGGAATTGTATGTGGATACTATTATGGTAATAAAGCTAATGATTATTTGCCAATTTTGAAAAATAAAAATAAAAAATCTATAATAGACAGCATTGTATTGGTATCTGCATTTGGCATTTTTATGAGAATTCAAATTATTCATTGCATTATAATTGGTATTATGATTTTATATATATTCTTGATCAGGATCACCAGGATCAGGATCTGTCTGTCATAGCTGTCATATAACTGCTTAACCGTAAAAGGCATAACTTTGGTAGTTTTTAAACTAGAAGATTGGCACTTAAAACAAATTCCATTACGGGCTTATCCGATCTACCAAATTTAATAAGGATCGGCCGACTATATCCTATAGATGTCATATAACTGAGCGATATTTTTCCTTTAAAGTCAAAGTCAAGTCTTTATACATTTCTATGGCCGCAAAATATTCCCTTTTTTAACCATTTTGTCAATTTTTCCTACACTTTCTAAATTTTAAAAACAATTTTTAGGTTAGCGAACTAAGGAATCTTAAAGCCTCAGTATAAGCCTTAAATTTGTAAGCAGGATTGCTCCTCCATATTGTTGTTTACAGTCTAGAGTCCTCGAACAATTCCGATTCCCCCACTAAGTCGCTGAAGAGTCGAGGGAAACTAAGACTCCAATTAGCTTGGCTCCTCAGCTCCGCCCACCGCCTTATTAGGGGGCGGTCCTCCCGTGGGTAGAGGGTCTGGGCCCAGGGGGGTGCAAAGGTAAAGCCAAGTGAAGCACTTGCCGTGGGCTTTAACACTTGGCATCTGGCCAAGAACGACGTGCAAGAAGAAAAGGTATCTGGTGACAACAGCTATGCTGACCATTGGTCCACAATAAAAACAAATACGCTGAGAGAAAAATTTGTCCCTAACAAAAATAAGAGGGGATTTTGATCAGGACTTTGCATCAGATAATTCTCATCTTTTTTTAGTGGCTATTAAACTTTTTTTATCGTTTTTTTGGAGTCTAATAAATAATATTTTTAGAATTTCTCTTAATAAAATATTAATTTAATTTTTGTGGGAATTAATTCCAGAACAATGAAATATTTGTATATTCTTTTTTTAGTTTTCTAAACTATTTATTAAAACATTTTAAACCTGATCATACAATTCTGTTAATTAATTCCCCATGTTTTCTAAAAAAAAATTGTATTATATTTTTTACCAAAAAGGACATTAAATGAAAAACAATTTCTTGGGTCGAGTCCAATTATAAAATTTTGTTTTTTTTTTGGCGAGTGTTGAGGGGGTATGTAGGGGGGATGTTATTATGTTGCTGTAACTATGCTTCAGGTGGCTAACAGGTGAGCATTGAAGGGGGGGTTGGGTAAGGGGTGGAGGGGGGCTAGGAGGGCATGGGTGGGGAGGGGCCAAGAAAACGTCAACATAAGCAGGCAGGGTATTATTTTTAAGCTCTTCCTTCATTGTCTGCCCTCCCAGACGATGACCAACAACAATGGGTCCAGGGGGGTTGCTCAGAGAGGGGGCGTTGCGAAGTATAAGAAGAAGAAAAGACTAAATAAGAAGAAGATGTTGACGTTGACGTTCGGATCGAACTAAATAAATGTATTTACTTGTATTTCGTGGCTCCACATTAAGTATACCCTGGTCATGCGGGGAGAGGGGAGTTCCCTCCCCCAGGGGGGGTGGCCAACCAAAACACTCCCGAGGGGGGTGTGCCTTCTTGGGAGGTTGTAATTCAAAACCCTCGCGAACCGAACAACAGAATCAAGTAAATTAAAACAACACAAAATGCCTGAAAAAATCGAAGAAAAAGGCAAAAAAAATGGTCAGATACATATATAGAAATGGGGGACGAAATGGGGGACGAAAAAAAAGGTACAGGAATAATTCTTACTCAGAAATTTTAAAATATATATTTAAGAGAAATTTTATAGAATATTCAATTTTTGCTATTAATATTTTTTCGCTTTAAATATTAAATAATCCATACTCGATATAATTAAAGTTATGGATCTTCTCCAATTTTTATGGATCTTCTCCAATTCTTATAATTCTTATCCAATTCTTATAATGGATCTTCATTTATTATATTATACTAATAGTTATACTAAACTAATATTAAAGTTTGACTTCTCATTTAATTATATTTCAAGGAATCTATGAAATGGTAATTATATATCATTTATAAAAAGTGTGTACAATTTTTCCTCATTTAACTAAAAAAAATAAATACTTTTTACTGAAATACTAAAAATACTGAAATATACTTATATTTTTAGTTGACATTCTTAGCCCTGATTCACTGTACAGGAGGGAGTCTTATTGGGAGCTGACCAAGCTCACAAATGAAATGCCAAGAAATATGTCAATGGATTCCGAGTTCCCTGACAACCGACCGATGGACACCCAAACCCAAGACTCAACCCAACCAAACCAACGAAAGAGACGGAACTATGGCCAGGGAAAGAGACGGATAGAGAGATGGGGGTCTTAGTGGGGTCCAGTCCCGTCCCGTCCAGTCCAGTCCAGTCCCCAAAACCAATCCAGCTCCAATTCCAATGGAACCTGGCCACCGTTGAATGTTGAATGTTGAACGTGGGACGCCCGTCACATTGATGGACAGAAAATGGTCACAGGCGGAGGTTAAAGGGGGGGAATTAGGTGGTGGAGGGGCACTAAAGGGGGCCTGGGACAGCAGGGTCAGGTGTGGGGGAGAAAGGGGGCAACCGGAGGCGGAGGAGGAGGAGGAGGAGGGCGAGGCAGCGGCTTAAGCTGGACCCCAAGTTTGTCGGTGACGGTGGCCCCCGTTTTTGGTATACCCTCAGATTTAATCCCTGTGTAACTTTAATTTTGCAGATTTTTTATTATAAAAATTTTGGCTATAAACCTAATAATAAAAATAATCTTAATAAAATTTCATTCCAATTTTCTATTTTATTTTCATTCAATGAATTTTATTTACTTTTTACTCAGTATTTCCTTTTATTTTTTTAGAAAATAACCATATTTATGTTTGCCTCTCTAGTTTGTGAGTACCGGGTATGGTTATATTTTATTTTATGATTAATGAATTTTAGATTTTCTTAAACTATGTTTAAACATGTGACTATCACAATATTTTATTTAAAATGAATACATTTTTAGAGCCATTTATTAAGATTAATGTCTGAATATGAAACGCAATACAATTGATGGTTAACTAGTTATGTTATGATTTTATTAAGGTCACTCATAAAAATGAAAAGATTATTATTTGAAATATTGATATTAATTTAAAATATTTATTGTTAAATATTTTTTAAATAAGAATTCTCCATAAGTTTTAGCTTAAAGTTAATTTTTATTTTCTTGTGATTTTTTAAGCATACTTTATGATCTGACATTTTACGACCTTAAAGGTCATAGCTGGTTCGGTGTGGACCCTCAGAGATTTCCCTTTTTTGTTGTTACTCGCGTTTTGATGAGGAAAAATGTGTGCTCTAATTGACAGTTTTTAGATTTTAATCTTCGGCCCGAACACCCAAACACCCAGAAGACCAGAAGACACCAGATGGGTGGCTGAGGGCTATGGGGGGATTTGAAAAGTGAGGAGAGAATCGGAGACTCCTCGCTAATGCATTTTCAGCGTTTTCGGACGCCCATGCCATTGCGATGATGATGACGACGGTGGCGATGATGACGATGGGAGCAGCTTATGGCCACCAACAATGACATGTGTGATGGGCGTCGTCGGTGGGGATTGGGACTCGGACTTGGAGGGGGGTGACAGGGCGAGGCGGGAGGGATCTTCCACAAGGGGGCTGAGCTGCTTGACGCGCCCCGAGTGAGTATATTCATATATTCATTCATGCATCGCATATGCTCTTTGTCAATTAAGCAATCAGCAGGAAGTTTGCTGCGCACTTTGAATTATCGTCGTGCCCTCTCTTTCGCCCCCGCATAATAGCCGTCTCTCTCTCTCTATCTCTGAGCCGCGCTTCATTGCATCAGAAAATCACATCATCAGAAAGTCAAAAAGTCCGGCAACACATTTATTTTATTCGCCTTGGCGTCTGATACCCTGGAAGGATGTTTTTTTTTCTGAAAATTTGAATAAATTGTACAAATATTTTTATATTAAAAATCAACTCTTAAGGCAATACTTTAGTAAAGATAACAATATTTTAGGATCTGTCCCAAGAAACCTAATTCATTTTATTACATTTTTATATCGAGTTTTTATCCTATTTTAATGGAATTGGAACCTTTCGATTTTAATAAAAGAAATCCATAAATTATTCTTACTTTTATCAATTTTAATAAACACTTTTTTCAATTTCTAGTTCCTTCAGTCTAGATCCTATACTTCACTCAATAAATTTTTTTTTAATGTATGACAAACCTGGAAAATTATTTTTTTTTTGGTATGCTTACAGGGTAGACACCTATTCGAGCCTAAAGCCCAGTTCCTTGGCCTTCTGACACTTGACGTTTGTCGGCGGGCGATTTTCATTTTCGCAGCAGTCCGCCAAAAAGCCAGCAGAAAAAAGTATGAATAAAAATATATAAATCTATATAGTCAGTGAAATGAAAAGAATGTTGAGCCGCATATTAAATACCACCGCCTGAGCTCAAGTGTCAACAGAGAACTGAGACTCCGCCTCAACTCAGACCCACACTCAGACTTAGAGTCCTTTCCTTATTCTGATTCAGATCGGAGAAGGGCTGTCGGGGATCCAGGCAATAATCGACCACACCGAACCCGGGACTCGAAAACCCCCGGATCCAGAACCGAACCCGTAACCGGTGAAAAATGGACTGCCCGCGGCGTAATTGAATATTTTGAGTGCAAAAACCGCACCCGGGTTTTGGACTTTATTGCAATCGGTGGGAAAACGGAAAAGGGTGACCTGCCACCTTGGGCGTACTATATAAGGATAGATTATGACCAGTTTTAAACTACTTTAATGTATTCAAAACATATATGTATATACTTAAAAATATTTCAAAACATATACAAAATAAAGGAAATAGAAATATGAAAAATAAATTTACTCTTAATCAGAAGAAGAAATCAGATGATAACAATACATTTTTTTCATAAGGGTTTTAAACATTTAGATAAAGTAATATAAATATATAAACTATAAAAAATAATACAATTATTCGAATATTTTTGAAACCCTTTTTGAATAATAAGACAGACTGTAGAAAAAGTTCAAAAACTGTTCTCCTACAAGTCATATTCACTTTTCAAAAAAATAACATTTTCCACACGCGCCTTAATAAATGAATATAAATAAATATTAAAAATGTGCCAAAACTATTAAAATAGTAACAAATATTTAAAAAATGTCTTGCAAGATTTTTCCAACATCTATCCAAAATGGTAAACTGTATATCCTAAATAGATCATTCCAAAGCCCAACCACTGTAGATGTCCAGGAGTGGGGGTGGGTGGTTGTGGATGGGCGGTATAAAGGGGGGGAGTGTGTGTAAATAAAACGAATGACTTTTTGCACGCATGTGTGCGAGTGGGTGGTGGGTGCTGGGTGGGCGGGAAGTGTAAAGTGTTCGAGTCAAGCCAGTTGATTATTAGAAAACACAAGTACAATAAAAATATAATAATAATAAGCAGCATAATGACGAGCTCGATAACCAAACGAGTTGCACAAAAGGCGGCGACAAAATGAGGCAAAAAGCCAAAGGGGGTGGGAGTATATGAGAGGAGCTGGGCAGGGGTTGAGCAGGCGGGGGGTGAAGAAAAGTTCCTCGTTGAGTTTTGTAAAGGAGAAAAAAGGATATAAACTGGGAAACGAGTGCAAGTGGAGAGTCAAGGAGCCGTCAAGGGGCCGAATAAGAGCCAGCGGTACAAGCAAAAAAAAATAAACGACCGACGAGAGGGGCAGCCCTCAAGTAGGGTTGCCAACAAACCCATGAATTGCTCATTTAGATTCCAGAGCTGCCACTCGAAGGACGCTCGAGTGCCAAACAACGAGCGACGAGCAACGAGCTTTGTTCCAAAGAATCAAGCAGCCAAGGAACAAAAGTCAACCAGCCAACGATTCGCATTCTCCAAATACCCTCGACAGAAAATAATGAAATTTCTTTGCAAGGCTTAGTATATTTTAATAAATTTTAACTCAAAAATTGTATTCAAATAAACTAAAAATATATAAAGAACTTAAATAAATCCCATTACTTATTTACATTTCTTAATTTTTAAAATCATCTTTTAATTTCTATTTTCAAGTTATCCGATTTCTCTTTTATTTTTCTTCCTTTTATGATTTTTTTCATTATGAAATTTTGAATAGTTTATTATTATTTTTTATTAATACTTTTTTGATTAAAATGTTCTCAGTTACTTTTTCTTGGTCTCTGACTATTATTCTTTTTTTTTTGGATCTTGCTTAGAACTTTTATATTTTTTGATTCTAAAGTTTTTAGATTATTTTGAAATTTATTTCTAATGACACGTAGCTTGTATTTTGTAATATTTTTAGATGAAATTAGTTCCTACCAAGAACCTCGTTTTCAAAAACTTATCGTAGTACTCCCTCGCCAATACACCCGCAGGACCTTAAGCAGGGGACAGGGTATTGGGGAAACAAGGACAATTGTGCGCCGCGTCGAGTGGTCGCCGAGTCGCAAAGTCTTTCGAGTTGGAAAACAATGCCAAACAATTGACAAAGAAGAACCCGAACAAAAAAACTAATATTATATATATAGAAATAAACGTACATATACACTTTGTAGTGGGCGTGGCAGAATGGGAGCAAGTGGCACCTGTGCCACCGGGCTGAAAGTTCTCCTATATATTTGTCTTTGGCATTTTGGCTTTGCGATAGGGACTTGCCTTCCCCCATTCTTTGTTATTTTGTTTCTTTTTTGCCTCAGTTTGCAGAAGAGCTTAGAGCTCTCTCCTGGCATTTTCCCATTTTCCATTTCCCATTTTCTACTTCCCATTTGCCATTTCCCGCCACCCGAAGAGGTGGGCAACCCATCGAAGAGATAGCGCCGAGCAGGCCCCGACTTGTCCGGATCACTGGCGGATTATAATCGGAAAGCGGACCCAATGCGATAAGTGATAAAGCCGCCGATCAGCCGGCGGATGAGGAGGGAGCTTACCACAGCCCAGGATTTCCAAAAAAAAAGGATGTGCGATAGTCCTAGCCAAGCCAAGCAGGCCAACTCGACGAAGAAGTCCTCGCCAGTGCCTCAAGTTTGCACAATAACGCTGTTATCTTCAGTCTTCTAGCTAATAACTATAGCTAACTAATAAAATAGCTAATAACTAGATAATACTTGACATTAAAAGAGATCTATAAATGATTATTTCACTTTACCCAGTATCTCTTACTTAATTAATCTTGAAAGGAACAAATATAAATTCCACTTTATTGAATTCGATGTTCTTCTATAATTATATTGTTTTTTAGATTTATTTTTTTGTGAAAATATAGATAACTTTTATATTATCCAAAGTATGTTTTATTTATAAATAGTTTGCATTTAGTTTAAATATAATTTATTACTATCTTTAGTATTCCTATATACATCTTAACAAAAACGGGACTGATTCTTATTGTTGTATAACCTTTTTTTTAAATATTTTAAGAAGTTACAAATAGAAGATTTTTTACATAAACAAGAACGATACAAAATAAAACATTTTTCTTTGCACATAAACTTTCATAAAAAACTTTTTTTAGGCAATATTCTATTTAAAATCCTTATAATTAATTTATGTATATTGTAAGCTATAGTAAGATTGTAAGCTGTGGATACATTTAAATAATTTTCAATCATAAGTATGAAAAAGAACTGAAAATCTTAATAAAAAATTTAAAATTTATTAAAATGAAATAATGAAAAAAAAAACATTGTGGAGTATTTTAATATAATAAGATGTTTATCCATGTTTACACCAATATAAAATATGGTTTTTAGAAGATCAAAGAATTTTCCGCCTAATCAGCCAAAAAAGTGGAAAAAATGTGAAAAAAGTGCATTGGCCCCGAACAAAATCGGAAAGAATCGGTGGTCAGTGATGGCTAATTGCTCAGCCATTGTCCAAACAATGACGGCGGCACAAAAAATGGGGAAAAAGGAAAACCCGCCAGGCACTTCATTTAATTAGCGCTCTAATGACCGCCTACTGTCGCTTTTTGTCAAATTGTTTGTCTTTTTTCTGTTTTTTACGAAAAGCGATCAGTCAGCCATCGATCGATCGATCGCTAATTTGGCCGAGGGGGGTGCAAGTCATTGCCTTAATTGCATAGAACCAGGTGGGAAGAAAAGGTGAAAAAATCATCATCACCTGGCCAGCTAATCGAGAATAATTGCCTCATGATGGCCAGATGAGGCAAAAGGGGCAGGGGCGGCTGAGGTCTGGAAATTACAAAAAATTCCAAAAAATTTGTCAAAGGTATTAAAAAAAGCAACGCCAGATATCAAAGACCCAAAAGCTGTGTCACTAGAAACGACTTGCAATTAAAAGTCTCCCAAAAAATAAACAAAATGATTTCTGGATTCAGTTTTTCGGAAAACGTATTTTTGCAAAAATGGCAATCAACAAGAAAGATTCCAAATTTAAATATAAAAACTTTTTGTTTTTTAAAGCAATGGTCCAAAAAAGGATAGGATTATATATTTTATATATATAGACAGACCGACGGATATACAGACATGCTTATATCGACTCGGGAGGTGGTGCAGATCAATAATAAATGTATATACTTTACAAAATAATTATACCCTGTGCAAGCGTCCAAAAATGTATCAGAGAAAAGCCTTTGGCTTAATTGGCGGACAAATTTCTTTCATGCAACAAATTCCAGAAATAAATGCCTTTGATACAAACGTTTTTCAGGATTACTCTTAAAAAAAAAACGTAAAATACATCCTTTCAAATTTTTCAGGATTCGAAACTATTTATACCCCTATGGAAAAGCTTGCTTGACAGTGTTTCAAAGTTGCTCCGGGAAATTATTTTTGTTATCGGGAAATGTAATTTAAAATATTTTTATTTCTATATATTAGGATATTAGCGGATTAGGATTATTAAGCTAAGGAGGAAGCTTTCATCCGGCAATTTTCGTAAATATGTCATTATTATATGAATCTTTGATCATTTCAATATGCTTGTCGACAGAACTTGGTGCTATGGATTCATCTTTGTCTTTTGAAAATTTGTTGAATTTTTTTAAATCGTTCAGAAAACAATTAGAACGACAGTTGGAAGTCATTCCCATAAACACATACAGATTGGAACAAATTTAAAAACTAATCATAATCACAGTGAATACTCTACCACACAATTACCCTTGGCCAAAGAGGGAAATTCCACTTAATAGAAGTGTCCACTAAAGGGGGATGCACTGTACTAGTATATGAAAACAAAATAAGAAGTACTAAGAAAAAGATACTTTCTGGGGGAGACCTAAGGGATACACCCTTGCAGGTAAATGATTAAGTGATAAGATACAAAGGCATTTGTGGTTCGACGACAATTTAAAAAAAAGTCAATTGATACAAATTTGTTTTTTTTAAGCTATCAGTTTGATGTTCTATGTTATCATAATGAATAACGGAAATAATTCGAAATATAATGAATGGGTGTAGTAATAATTTTCATACTTAAAAACATTGAAAGTGTTCTTTTTAAAAAATTTCAAAATGTTCTTCACAAAGATTTTAAAGTAGTTTTGGGCTAAAAATGGCTCTAAAAACTAGATGAAGTTAGTTGGCAGGAAAAATGCATTTCCAAGACTGCAACTCCTGCGTCCGTCTCTGCCTTCCGGAGTGCGCCATCTCGCTCTCTCTATGAGTTTGTTTCTTTGTGTGAATGTAAACACGGGGTTGGGCAAACAATAACTGTTGACAGCTCGTAAATTAATAATTTTGCACAGTGGCAGAGGAGGGGGAGGAACGGCGGTAAACTGAGCAATTGGAAGGGAAAATATATTATTGAAAAAAAAGGTAAGCAATAGGGGTGGGGGCTTAGGGCATGGCCCCGGGGGCAAGGACAAGGGGCAGGGGTGCAAATTAGCCGCGTTTCCGTTGCAACAACAATAATGACGAATAATAATGGGAAAGCGGCAGCAACAAATAAATAGAAAAATCTCCCGAGCCTGACACTTTGACTTCCTGTGGCCTTTTCCCTGCATTTCTGATACTCCCTTTTCCAAAATTTTCAATTTTTCCTAAGCCCGGCTTCCTCGCTGGCCCTTTGTTCTGGGCCAGGCCGAGGCAATTGGCCCAGAAACATCAGCAGGCTCTCTTGTCTTGGCTGCCAAACAAATTTCAAATCGAAATCAAAACAAATTTCGTTCTGCCCATCACTTGTTTGCTTTTCCTTCTCAAAGGAAGGTGCACAGAATATTGAAAATGGAATTTCCTTGTTTTTCTCGTATTTGGATCAAGGAGTTTGTTTTGAAAGTAGCCGACAAAGAGCCTAAAGGAATCGGAACTCTGGCTCAATTATTCTTTCCACCAATTTCATGCCAATTCCTCAATTTTTCAATTGCCAATTTTCCGATATTTTCCCAATGGTGCGAATTGATTTTTAATGAAGTAAGCCCCATGGGCGGCGTCTGTTTCATTTTTTTACCATATCAAATTTTTAATAACAGTGCAAACGGCAATAAAAACCTACATATATTTATATTTTTATTTTTTTTATAATCTAATACTTTCATAGTACATGCCACTATGAAAAAAAACTATATTTTTTGAAAATATAAAATGTTTTTAAGGGCAGTTTTATATTTATTTATTTAGCATGGGAGACATGTTTTATGTTCCTTGTCTTTATGCCAAAATTCTAATAGTTTTAATTAAAAATGATTCTATATATCAGAAACTACCTGATTTTATTGTGACATAAAATGTTTTCCTTCAAAATTTTCATGCTGAAGCCAAGACTTCTTTTTTTTTACCATTCGCGATGCATTGTTTTCTACAAATCGTTTCAAAACAACAAGTCCTCAAAGCTTTCAATTTTAAATATAAATAGTATTGGTAAAATGATGGTTCAAAGTAAAGTGAAAAATTCAGAAAATATCAATTTTTTATCCATTTTATACCGTACGAATGTTCCGTTTGCGACCCTTTCAATGCCCATATTTAAGTTTGAATTTATTTCGCTCCTTTGAAATCGCGCCCAAAGATATGCTACGAAAAAGCCCAAGCCCCCACCATAAAAAGCTAGTGCCCCCAAAGAGAATGACTGGCAGCTTTCCTCAATTTGTGGAGATGACTTGTGGAAGTCGGAATCGGAATGACAGATTGGAATCGGAGAAACAGATCGGAAGCCCGGGGATTGACAATAGAGACCATAAAAGTGCCACATCATGATCGAAGTGTCAGAGGCTGAATCAAGCTAATTTGTTGCCATGAAGCTTACAGAATCTACACAAAAAATATTAATAAGAAAAGATAGGAAAAAAAAGAAACTTACGTGAAAGAAACTGATAAAAAAGAACCAAGGGAAGTAGGGTTATGAAAGATGTACACAACAAAAATAAGGTTCATACTTGGTGTGTCATTATATACTTACGTTTTTTTCCAAGATCTTTTAGAAAATATGCTTACGTAAGCTTCGTGATTTTTTTCTCTGTGCAGCGAGGAAAGCGGAATTGAATCTGACAGCTATTTAAGTGCAACGATCGACAGGTTGGACTCTCACAATAGAAACGAAAAAAGAATGAAATTGAAAATGTGGAAATCTGGAAATGTGGAAAACCCCTAATGAAAATCTGTGGCAGCGTGGGCAGTGAGTAGGGGAGAATGTGAAAAGTGTGGGAAATGCTAGTTCGTCGAAATCAAAGTCCGGAAAAGATCAGATCCCGGGATTGAATCAAACAAAAGTTCCATTGTATCGAAGGAAGTTGCCCAAGGCAAGTGTGTCAACCCTGGGAGATCTCTTTCTTTTCCTTTATTTCCTTTTCTTGCATAACTCTCTCACTCGTTCTTGTCTGATCTACCTGTTCAGTGTTATCTAGCTGGCTGTTTTACGGCTATATTTTGAAGCTGGTATGGTAATCACTGTTTTCCAAATACCCTTTATTTGAATAATTTGGTATTATTGGCCTACAACCCCTACACATTTTGGTTTACTCGGAAAGTTTCAAAAATATCCCAATTAAATATAAATCTATAGATTTCTAATAAATTACCAAGCTTACATTTTTTAAATACAAGGCATACAAAATATTTGGATATATGGATTTATATATGGATTTATATATTATCAACCTCCTATAATATTAGGATGAATTTTTCAAAGAATTAGTTTATTCAGGTAAGCTATTTTTTTTATATTCCATGGATTTTAGAAATATTATAATAAAAATGTATTTATACAAAAATAAAAAGAGGAACTTAAAGTATAAATCCGTATTTAATTATAAGTCGAAATTTAGCAATTTTCTAATATTTTTTAGACTGCCATCACTGGTTGTCACTTTCTGAGATTGTCGCAACTACCTGACTGCCACGCCCACCCTCCCCCGCTAGCCTGTCACTGCTTTCTTTGTCGGATGTTACAATTTTAATGCGTGTCTGCCGCGTCAAACGGCATAATAAAGCAAAGAAGGTGAAAGGAAGGAGCTGAAGCAGGAGAAGGAGTGGGAGGAGGAGGAGGAAAATCGGAAGACAAAGAGTCCGGCTGGGGCAGGAGAAGGAGGCTGGGGAGGATGGGAAGTAGTGGCCGAAAAAGAATAAACGAAAACTAAATGCGTGCATGCGTGCGTCCTTTATATTGAAATAAAATAGCATAAAAATGGGCAACTAATGAATTTTCACAGCGAGTCCTGAGGGAATCGACCTTCGGCCCACTTCACTTCTGTTCCGTTTCAGCGTTCCCCTGTCTTCTGTCCCCTTTCTTCCCATTCTCCTCCTCCTTTGCCGTTACTCGTTTCGTTGCCTATTTTTCAGAGACAATGCAGTACACAGAGAGAAAAAATGTTATGAGTTATTCTAAGCAACTTTCCAAAAAATGGATTTTCTTAAAAATATATTTTCACTTTTTGTGCTTAATTAATATTAACATTTAACAATAATCTTATCATTTTAACATTTTCTTCAAAATATTTTTCAAAATCTATGAAACAACTTTGTAACTTGTGAACATGTTTTCCGTGTAGAAGCCACAAATATTCAAAGAACAAGAGGCATTCCCGTTAATCGTTAAAGCCCAAACGCCGACCCCGAACCCCGATCCACGAAGAACCAGAGCGAGAACAAACCCAACCCACAACAACAAAAAAACTACCCATCAGGGCAACAAAAGGAAACCCAAACCGCAACACTCGACCATCCAACCAGCCAGCCACCCACCTACCAAGTACCCACCCACCGCCTTACCAAACCAAACCTTAACCACCCAACCACCCCCTGACAAAAGCCATTCAACCGAACGTTGTATAAATGTAATTCAATACTTTTTCAATCTTGTTGCTGTTGTCGGTTAC
Organism: Drosophila monieri; assembly: GCA_035047585.1. NCBI lineage: Eukaryota > Metazoa > Arthropoda > Insecta > Diptera > Drosophilidae > Drosophila > Drosophila monieri. The sequence goes on along the minus strand of JAWNPJ010000061.1, from coordinate 1,245,050 downwards.
TTTTCCTGCTCACTGTTACACTTACACTTCTGCACTGAACGAAAATATTTGTACATCTGCAGTCCTTATTAGCTCTTAAAATACTTTATTTTAAGAATTCTTGCAAAATAACTAATACCCTTTGTTTATTCTATTATGGCAGACCACAAACTGTTTTTTATCAATAATATTTTTGCATAAAATTTTCTTTGTAAAAATAATTACATCAATCTTTACCTTTTTAATACACATGAAAAACAATTAAATAAAGTTTTTTTATGTGCACCCATAAGTACCACGAATAAGAGGAAGAAGCAGCCTGAAAATAGGGGGAAATGTTACTAGCAATAGGTACAACAAATTGGAAACACATTTTACCCTCCAATTACTTAAATACAAAACACACTGCGATTGCTTGTCATATTACAGTGGTACTTAAATCAACAAAGTTGCCCAATAAAATTAAAATAAATATTGTTTACTACATACGATTTTTTTTTAATATTTTTTTGTTTTCTAAGAATAATATTTAAATAAAAAGCAATTAAAAATATTTCTTTTAAACTTTTTTTTACTAAAAGTCTAAATAAATTATACACCCTTTTAATTCCATTTTTTTATTAATTTCAAGTAAACTACATACTATATTATTTTCTTTGAAATGTTACATAATTTTCGAAGTACTTTAAGTACTTTAAGTACTTTATTGAGGAATTCATTGAATTTTTATTATATAATAATTATTTTTTAAGGTTGAGGTATGATTTTTCACAAATAACCTAATTAAGATTATTTTTAATTGTAAAGCATAAATTTTCCATGAATTTTTATTTTATTTTTTAGAGCTTGCAGAGTCTTCTAATGACTTTTGAAATTTTGTGAAATTCTAAATAGATCTAAAAACTTTATATATTTAATATATTCTTAAACTATTTTTATATTAAAATTCATAAAAATTATATAATTTATTAATTTGAAATAATTTTCCAGAGATAATTTCTATAATATTATTTACTATATTTAGCTTATTTTCTAATTAGGTCGAGATGTTTTTTAACTTTCGACTTTTACCCTCTCTTTATAACAATTATTCAGGAATAGTTGTGAAAATATATTGCAGCCACTGTTGCTTTAAACTTTTGCTTTGATTTGTGTAAAAGTTAAGAGCGCGACTGAAAAACTCTTGAGCACATGTAGGGATACATGTATGTACATATGTAGAGTATGTACCAGTACACGACCCACTGTCTGTAGTATATGGCACATACCCCCATTAACATGATATATATTGTATGTTCTATATGTCTGTCAGTCGGTCTGACAGTCGTGTCAAGCACGCGTCACGCCAACAGGTCTCTAATTTCAGCTCGCCTGTCTGCGTTTTTTCCACATCTTACTCCGAGCATTGCACTGCAGTGCGTTACACTTAAAAAAAGGGATGTCCTCAATATGAATGAATGCAAATTTATAAAAAATCATTCCTGAATAAGTTATTCAAAATTACTCGCACCGAAAAAAAAAAAATTTTATTTAAAATGATGCTGATGCCAAATTTCCCTAAGTGCATGCCTCTTTTGCGTGTCATCAAAAAGGATGCTCCTGTGACCCCCGACACGGACCCCCGACCCGTGCACCACCCCCCGCCATGAATGGGTTCGGTGAGCGCTAATAGATTTTCTATTACCAGAAGTGAGGCGGGAGAGACTGGGCAGGGGGTGGATGCAGTGGCAATGGGAGTTGGAGTGGGAGGGAAACCGCACCCGTTCACATGCATGACCGAATTTCCATTTTACGCCCCGTCTCACTCTCCCGCTTTTCCTCGGACAAGTCCCACCGGAATCGATGCGGCATTATTATTATTATCATTATTAAAGAAGTCGATGGCGATGGGCAAAGCAAATCCCGGCCAATGCGAATAATATGCCACATGTCCGACCCACTTCATCCTCCTGTCCTGCCACCCCTCCTGCATCCTGCCTCCTGCCTTCTGTCAGAACCGTCAAACGGAACAAAAGCCACAAGCGGCGACCTCAGCGGGACTTTGTATCTGCTAGATACATTTATGATGAGACTCCCATCTATTTGTCTGCGCTACACATGTCAGTATTAGATTCCCAGATTTGCGCCGAAAGTTAAATGGGTTATCTATGGTGGTAACTGGCAGGCATTAGCATTAGCGAGGCATCTAAATTTTTGGCTTAACTAATTTTTAATAGTACTTATAGTTATTTCCACTATTATCCTATAAGCACTATCGGATAATATATATATAGTATTTAGTTCGAATTCACGTACTAACAACTCTCTATCCAAACTTTATTGTGGAATTTGAAAATGAATTACAGAAACAACTCAACTATTTTCTGCTACAAGTTGTTTAATTTAGATCTATTCATGATATACTATTCCCAATTAGTCTTTAATTGGGTTTAATTGGTTTTTAAAAGTATGGAAGTTCTTACATGGGAAGGAATTGGAAATTTTATAAAAATATAATTTTAAAAAAGTATATTTTAACATAGACACGAGTTGTGTTTTGTATTATTTTAGCTTAGGAATGAAAATAAAAATCTTAAAATATGTTTAATAAATTTCCTAACTTCTTCCCTACTTTTTTTGCTTTATGTTGTTTAACTTTTGAAATATTTTTAATCGACTTAAATTTATTTTTCCACTTATATTATATATAATCTATTATTGAATTTATTTAATAATTATTTTTGCGCTTTTAACAATTTATTTTTATGTTTTTGTTTTAGTTTTGTTCTACGATTCTACCCCATAGACTTTAGATGTTCTTCCTTATTTGTACATTCTTATGTAGTTATTGTTTAAAAACTATTAAAAATCATTGAAACTCTGGAAAAAGTGAACAACGAAATCCCTTTTCGTATTGATGGCAATTGCAAAGTTCGAGGTTCTGCACCTGCGCCCCCACCTGTGTATCTGTATCTGCACCTGCGTATCTGTATCTGTGATTGGAGTGCTTAAAGTAGTTACCAAAGCCCCGAGCCCCGCCCCCTGAGGCCGCCTCTCCTTTGAAGTGGGCGTTCCTGAGTGTGTGGCGACGGAGGCGGGGGCGGATTCAAACAAATTGTAATTAAATGAATGTATTCCACAGCGGCATACCAAGTGCCCGAAGGCAGGATCTCCGGTATTGGGTTCATACCGGGGTCACCATGTCAACCAGTTGGCAAACAGTGTGGGATCAGGAAAAGGGGTGTGGAGGCGGGGGCAGGGGCAGGGGCGGCAGCTGCTGTGGCCGCAAGCGTTTTTCCACTTATCCGGGATTAGTAAAAATGCCACATTAAACTAAGTAAACAGTTATCATCAAGCGAGGGATATTTGGCACGCCAACTGGATCGAAAGACTTTTAAAAGCATCTCCAGACATCAAATCAGGCTATTAAGTAATTATAGTAAAAAAATATTATAACGGTAGCATTAATTCTCTTAATTAAAAGATACTCCATGAACTTTATTTTTTTAATCACAGAAATTTATGAGCTTATCACTTCTTCATAATAATGGTTGTAACATATTCTTCAAGAAATTCTATTTTTTTCAGGTTGTTAACCTGAAAAAAATTCAAAGGTTCAAAATTCAAAAATAAAGCTATAATTATACACCCTTGCAGTTAAGTGGAGGTTTATATTGTAAAATATATATTCGATCTGGATAGACATCGAAATTCTTAAATATGGATACTTTATAAGGTCGGAGATGTCTCTTTAGTATTGAAGACTTTTGAACTAAAGGTGGAGAAACATCGATCACATCGATGTTTTTCCACCTCTATAGTGAAATATGTTTTTTAATATTATTTTTTTTTTATTTTTTTATTTCATTTTTTTATTATTTTTTATAAATTCGCGATAATAGTCCCAATTCCATGCAACGGCTGATGTTTGCGCGGATGTTGATAATGAACTCTCAAGCTCTAGGTCATCTAAAAAGTGATTAAATGATTTAAAAAGCTAGGGCCATGGTTTTCAAAGCATCAGTTGTACTTCTAGTGGTTCTTTAACACAACAGTTTCTTTCTCTCTTCTCGTTATCACAACAGGACCGACAAAATGGTCCTTCCAGTGGTCTTAATTTTTGCACTATTTTCTATTTCTGTCTCTTTGGGAGACTCGCAAGAGGTAATATGATAATATTTATTCATTTTTTAAAGTTAAATTTACATTCGAAATCCACAGTGCTATCTTTCAAATGAAATGAAAGAAGAATGTGCTGCGGTTTGTTATCCCATTGTAAAGCCTCTGCTCCGATACTTCGAAAAGTGTCAAGAAAAGGATGTGAAGTACTCCCAGTTGCATGATAGCTATGTGGAAGTTCTGGAAAAAAATGCATATTTGCAAAATAGGTATTCGGAGGAACAGTTAATTGATAATCTTAAAGCCCAAATAAATAAACAAAATTTGGAAATTATTTTTCTAAAAAATCAAATTGTTGATTTGAACAAAACAAGTGAACTCAATACAATAACAAATCTATTTCGCAAAGACATTGAAAAGATGCGCGAAATAATAAAAACTGGAGAAACGGTAACAAATCAAATGACGAATATTTATAATCATGCGATGTCGAAGACACAAACCAATAGTTTGGAAAATAATAGATCGAATTTCCCAGTTCCTTCAGTGAGTTTTCAATGGATGATGGTTTTGAAGAAATTTTATAACTCAGAAGCATTTGATCGAACGTATGAGGAATATGCGAATGGTTTTGGGGATATCGGGAATGAGTTCTTTATCGGATTGGAAAAATTGCACCTTCTAACCAGTGCATGGCCGCATGAATTGATTATATACACGAGAGGATTGTTTTTCGATAAAATACTTGAATGCCGCGACTTCGCTTTGGGCAATAAAAACGATGGATACATGGTGGAAAAAATTAGCGGATGTACTGGAAAATTAGGGATTGATACTCCAGCTACAGGCTACAAATTTTTCACCTTGGGTCGAGATGAGGTTAAAAGACGTCAAAATTATGGGAGGAAAACTGTCGGAGTCGGCTGGTGGTTCGCTAGGTGTGTACACTGAAATTCCTTTAGTTTTTGTTAAATTGTATATTTCCAACGGGAATCATTTTTAAAATTCTATTTTTATTCAATAGTGACAAGCCATCCAACGCTCATCATGGTATAAGAATTCTGATCCGAGCGAAACCCCTTTAATCTGAATGGAAACAATCTTTTTTTAAGTTGAACTTGGAAAAAGGAAAGAAAGCAAGAACTCGAAAAAAATGTATCCCACATAAATAAATACATTTTTATATGAAATTAAAATTTAGACAAGGTACATCATAGTTCTGGTAGAGTATAAAAATACATACAAATGTTTAATAGGGAGAAGGAAGCATCTCATTCCTTAATCAGCATTCCTAATCAGCATCGATATAACCAGTTAAAGTCCCATAATACTGGCGCTAATAAAGTTTGTTAATTAAAATTATTGTAAAGCTAGTTTCGAAAACTTGTGTGAAAAAGTATTGATACCTAATATAAACAGCAATTTTTACAGGATTTTTAAACCATTTATGTCTTTTTTCAAAGAACTTCAAAGTATGCAATAGTTTTTTTTGGGAATTTTTTTCTTTTTTTTTTAATTTGTAGTTAAAATAAAAAAAATCGTGTACTGGGTATCAAATATTTGGGAAATTAAACTATACCTTACCTTTTTATTTGTAGGAAGTGATAAAAACTCGACAGTTGGAAAACTATTTGCATAGAAAACTATCCCCTATAAAAGAAAAATAGAATGGAAATCTAATATATGTACCCTGAATGTTATAAAAGTTAAGATATGTATATAAAGTATAGTCAGCCGAACCGTACTAAAATCCGTACTGTATATTACATAAAAATATTTACATAACCATCTTTATTAATAATTCTTGTAATATACACAAATGTAATAATTACAATGTTATAACAGTTATAAATATACATTTATTACTTTACTAAATAAATAATTATAAATCTTTTACATTTTAAAATTCGTAACATTATTACAGATAATTTTTTAGAGATTTTAATCTATTGTTCTGCCACCTACAATGTAGATTCTACATCATACCTACATTATTTCTACACATAATAAAACAGTGTACAGCACTAAAAGTTATCGCACTAAGCCACTACCAATCGAATTATCGATATATCGATCGCGAACAATCTATTGGCGGCAATTCGCGCCTACAACTGTCATCACTAGTGTGTTTTCAGCGCGTTTTCTTTTACAATCGATCGTAAGCGAAAAACAATCCAAAAACGAAGAAAAGTAGCAAGAAGAGTTCTAGGAAAACAGCAACAGAATGCCCGCAGGCATTGTGAAATCCCCGAACAGCAATGGCAATGGAAACCAGAAGACCGCAGAGCGGAATTCTAGTGGCAAGAAGTTCGTGCAGACGCGTCTGCCATTCAAGTTAATAACCCCGGGTGGGAGTGCTCCTGGGGCGGCAGCCCCATCTTCGGGAGCCTCTGAAGCAGAGACGCAGGAGCCGCGCAAAAGAAAGCTCTCCTACGAGGAGGACGAGGCCCCAGAGGGCACTTCCGCCTCCGACGACCATCTGAGGCGGTCCACCAGCAAGGAGAACTTGAACGTGACGGGTCCTGCAGCCACAAAAAAGGCCAAAACTACGGAGGCCGATGAGGGCGCAATGGCGGAGGATGTGATTGAACTGGACGACGATGAAGACGAAGTGGTGCCTGTAAAGGAAGTCGAGGAAACCAAGGAGCCAAAGGCGACGAAGTCTGGGAAGAAATCCCTGCCCAAGGACAAACAGAACGCTGCCAAGGCCAAGGAGAAAATGAACTCCTCCAAGGCGAAGGAAACCAAGAGCTCGCCGGCACCACCCATCCAAATAAAACTGCCCTTGGGCAACAAGCGGCCGAAACGCAGGAAATCGCTCAAGAAATCGGAGGAAACTGTCGACAATTCGCCAACAGATTCGTCCAAACCCGGAAGTGAGTCCAGTGATGATATCGAAGCCATCGCCGAGGAGCTAAACCCCCAGAAGAAGCCAAAAGTTCTGGAAAACAAAGATGAGGATGTCGTGGAACTATTGGACGACGAAGAGGGGGAGATCGAAGAGGACGCTGGGAACAGAAAGGAAGTTGGGAAGGACACCAAGAAGCCAGAAGGAAACAAGAAGTCCATCATGGATCTATTCGCGTCCAAAAAAGGAGACGGCAAGAAGAAAGCAGACAACAAACAGGAAAAGGAAAAGCCAAACACGAAAAAAGACGAAGAATCGGAAGACACAGAAGAGAAAAAAGTAGAAGCAGAGTCGAAGCCGGCGGAGAAGCGTAAGAGGAACTCGCGAAAGAGTCCCAGCAAGCCGGATTCTCCCAAGGACGCCAAGGAAAAGGCAACCACGGTAAAGAGTTCCAAAGAAGAGAAGGCCAAGGAGAAAAGTTCCAAAGAGGAGAAGTCCAACGAGAAGAATTCTAAGAAGAAGGAAGCCACAGAAGAAGAAACAGAAGAAACAAAACCCACAGAGAAGCCCAAGAAGAGTGCCGAAAAGAGTCCCAAGAAGCAGGACAACTCCAAGGACACGACAACTCCGAACAAGGAAAACCCAAATTCGAAGGAAACTCCCAAAGTGAGCGAAGAGGAAGCCAGGAAGGCGACTGATATTTCTGTACTCCTCTCCAGCAGCGAGAACGAGCAGTCCAGCAGTGACCACGAGATGGAGGTGGACACAGATACTCCGGCCCGGTCCGTGCAAAAGGACACGCCGTCGCGGAGGAGTCTCCCGGAGGCATCCGTCGGGACGCAGAAGAACCTCACACCCAAGCAACAGCGCCTCCTGGAGCAGCGGAAGAAGGCGCGCGAGGAGAAGGAACAGAAGCTGGCCGAAGAGCGACGCCTGAAGCAGCAGGAGAAGGAGCAGCGGGAACAGCAAAAGAAGCAGGAGCGCGAGGAGAAGGAGCAGCAGCGCAAGTTGGAGAAGGACCAGAAGGAGCAGCAGAAGAAGCTGGAGCGCGAGGAGAAGGAGCGCAAGCGGCAGGCGGAGGTGGACACCAAGAACGAGGAGAAGCGCAAGCGCAACGAGGCCAAGGAGGAGGTGCAGCGCAAAAAGGACGAGGAGCGGCGCAAGAAGGAGCAGGAGCGCGAGGACGCCGAGCAGAAGAAGAAGCGGGCCGCCGAGTCCTTCTCCAAGTTCTTTGTGCCCAAGCAGCCGAAATCGGGATCCGGAGCTAGTGCCACGTACTGCCTGGAGCACGAGCAGAGCAGCTGCGACAGCACCAAGGCCAACAGCCAGACCCTGGCCTTCCGACCCTTCCAGATCAAGGACGACATGCTGCTGGCCCCGGTCATCAGGGCCAATCTCGAACAGGAGCAGCGCTCCCAGCTGGACGGCCTCTTCAGGGAGAAGCAGGAGGACGACCAGGACGAAGACGAGGACATTGGCCGGCGGAAGCGACCCAACCGCGCCCACTTGTACCTCAGCGAACTGAGCAGCGGCCGCAGGAAGCCCCTCCACATGCAGAGGGATGCCAGGCTGCAGCGACGCACCAAGGACGAAGAGGACGAGGACGAGGTCCAAGTGATAGGTAACCACGACTTTACTTCCTGTTTGCCACTTCCTTCTAACTCACTTTGGTTCCACTTCAGATGACCTTTCCACGGCAGGTCTGCCCATCGAGGAAGAGCAGCCCAAGCAGCTGGCCAGGATGCGAGCCAAGTACCTGCACTTTGCGGACAACCGACGGCCGCCCTACTACGGAACCTGGCGCAAAAAGAGCCGCACCATCTCCGCCCGTCGCCCTCTGGCCCAGGACAAGGTGAGAACTCCACAAATCCATCTCCATATCCAAAACTTATCCGAAAAATCCACAGCAACTCTTCGACTACGAACTGGACTCCGATTGCGAGTGGGAGGAGGAGGAGCCGGGCGAGTCCCTGAGCGCCAGCGAGGACGAAAAGGAGCGCGAGTCGGAGGAAGAGTCCGAGGAGGAGTACAACGAGTGGTATGTGCCACACGGTCATCTCAGTGACGAGGAGCTGCAGAACGACGGCGAAATGGATGACGGGCACACGCGGGAGGCCCAAAAGGCCAAGCTGCAAGTGCTGCAGCAGGAGTTCGCCCAGGAGATGAAGAAGCAGACGAAGAAGATCAAGCCCCGGCTGCTGGGACCCGTTTGGCTGGACGAGAACGGCAACAAATCGGAGCTATTCCCGGCCATGTTCGCCCACACCATCGACATGTACGCCTGCTGGCAAGTGGCGCCCCTGAGCCTGGAGCCGCCTCCGGAGCCGGAGCGCGAGGATCAGCCGCCGGAGGCGCCAGTGCCACTGCAACTGGACGAGCGCCTCTTGCAGCAGCTGGTGCGCCTAACGCACGGCAACCGCAATTCCAAAGTCTTTCTGATCAACGAGTATCTGGAGTACCTGAAGACACAGGAGGGCGGCGGAGAAGGCGCTGTCCTGCCCTCAAAAACGCTAGTCCGCGAGAAGTTCGATGAGCTGGCCAGCTGGAAGCCCGTGGAGCTGACCACCCCCGACCTCAACACTTCGGGCAGCAGCGCGAAGAAGGCCAAGAAGCCGAAGAAACGACTCTGCTGGGTGGTGCCCCCGGAAATCCTCGAGAAGTTCCACCTACCCGATCTTAGCCTGCAGAACCAGTGGGACTACACGTTGACCCCGAAGATCACCGAGGGTCAGGACGCCCAGCAGCACGAGCTGAGCCCGCCGGCGGAGGCGACAGAGGCCCCAGCCACGCCTGCAGCTTCCACGGCCACGCCCACGTCATCGGTCGCCACAACGCCCAATACGGGTGGCGCCACCAAGAAGCGAGCTACTCTGCTGATGTCCGTGCCTCGGGATCAGCCGATTCCAACCGGCGCCAAGAACGCCCTCATCAGTCAGTTCCTGCGGCGGCGAAGCGACTCCGCCAGCGCTAAATCCGGCAAGGAGAAGGTCAATACGGCGGAGACACCGAAGGGGAAGGAGCGGCCGCCCACTGTCTGCGAGGATGTGGTGATGCTTTCGGATTAGGCTTCAGTGATAGCACCAGGATACATACACAGAATGCTGCTCTGCTGCCCGCTGATCCTCCTGGCTTCCAGATCCTCTTCATTTTTTTTCTTCTGCTAGTTTCGATTCTAAGTTGGTTTAAATTTTTAAATTTTAGTGTTCCGATGTACGTTCGACTTGTATATCCCTATCCCTTGGCAGACCCATCCCCACTAACCATTCCCCAGTGCCCAGTCCCTAGTCCCCAGTCCCCTCCCTCATCGCATCCGTAGCCTGTAAGTGGTTCAAAGGAGCCCAGGACCCGCCCGCTGTAATTATCCCTCTGCGTTTCAAGGGCCTCCTCGATCCGTCTTTACATATATAGTATATATGCAATAATACATTACTCGATGGACTTTTGATTGGGGATTTCGGGAGAGATGTGTTTTTTCCAGGATATCCGGCTTAGTGGCTTCAAGGATCATTGCTCTCCCTGTTGTGCCTTTTTCAATTCTTTTCTTTTTTTTTGCACCACAATATTTTAACGAGTATTTCTCATTAATTAGTGATTACTTTACTAAAGAAATACTTTTTCCATTTAAATCAATCGTGTATCTCACTATTTGCATCACTAATTCAAAGCAAACAAGGAAATAAATTATAAAAACTATACATGTCCTAGGCCCTAGACAGGATAAATAAAGAATGGAAAAGGCTTTTCATAGCTTAAAAATATATTTAATTTATTCAAATAGGAAAATTTTTCTAAATAAAGTTCGAAAAGTATTTATCTCCCGCACATACAAACTTATTCGAGTTTTAATTCAAATAAATATTTGCATTTTTTTTAATATAATAAGAACAAATAATATTATAAATAAATAAACATTTTAAGACCAACAAGCAAGTGAAAAAAGTATAGTTTATTATTAAGGGTCATGCCGTGTTGAAAAAACTACTTTTCGAACAAACTTATTTTAAAAGTCGATTGATTTTTCAAAATTGTTTAAAAACATAGCCACTGATATAAAAATTCATATGGTTTTCGATTTTTTGGTTTCAGAGTATCCAGTATCCGGAATATCCAGTACCCTACTTCACGTCGCTTTAAAATCATTGCAGGCAGTACATAAGTCGGAACGGCCGGGTTCGGTCAACTATATCCTATAGCTGCCATATAACTGATTGATCGGAAATGCCATAACTTTGTTGTTTTTAAAGTTAGAAGGATGGCACTTGCTTTGGACTCCTCTTTTAGCAGACTTATTCGATCTGCCAAATTTCATAAGGATCGGCCGACTATATCCTATAGCTGCCATATAACTGATTGATCGGAAATGCCATAACTTTGTTGTTTTTAAAGTTAGAAGGATGGCACTTGCTGTGGACTCTTCTTTTAGCAGACTTATTCGATCTGCCGAAATTCATAAGGATCGGCCGACTATATCCTATAGCTGCCATATAACTGATTGATCGGAAATGCCATATCTCTGTTGTTTTTTAAGTTAGAAGACTGGGACTATGTATGGATTCTACTTTCGGCAAACAAATTTGATCTGCCGAGTTTAATAAGGATCGGCCGACTATATAAGATCCGATATATATCTAATAATATAAGCTGCCACATATCTGCAAGGGTATATCAACTTCGGCTCCGCCCGAAGTTAGCTTTCCATTCTTGTTTTTCATAATTTAAAATTAGAATTTACCTATTTGGGCATGCAACAAAAATAAGATAATAATACACATCTAGCATCGTACCACTGGCCCAAGCCAAGAGTACTTTCGCCCAGGTTTAATAGAGATCTCCATCTTCATCGCGATCGAAGACGGAAAACTGGTTGCCCTCCATTGGAGGACCAAGCCATTAGTTTGCAGTACAGCCCTCAGAGACTTTCACCATATATCCTTTGGGTTTGTGGCCCACAACAAAGTATTCGAACAACAAAAAGCTAGTAAGGAATGGATATACTCACACAATGACCCCATGAGCCTCGCCCCCTTTGACTCGATAGGTCGATCTCGATCTCAGTGCCCCAATCTACTCCAAATGGCTTTGGAGACATTTGTGTAAGGGGAGTAGGGAACTTTTTGGAAAACCAACTTCCAACCAGCAACCATGTCCGGATCTGCTTGAGAAAACAAATTAATAGGATCGGATCCTAGGGTTGTGGTAGGTTATCTTCGTTTGTTTTTTTAGGAACATCTTTCTGTTGGTTTTGATGGATCTCTGATTTGGAAAATCCGAATGCTCTTTCAGAACTCCTGTGCACCTATCCCGCCACTGTGATCTCTAGACTTCTTTCTCCTGACACTTTTCGAAGTACCGGAGCAGGGGCTTCACAGAGGGATAACAAACCGCAGCACACTCGTCTTCCAATCCATCCGAGAGATAGCATGAGTGTGAATAAAACATATTTTATAAATATGAATAAAATATTAAATTAATAATTAATGAAAATTAATACAAATTAAATTTAATTCTTGTTTCTCTCCCAAAGAGACTGAAACAAAAAAAGCCGGAAATTTGAAGCACTGCAAGGACCATTTTTATTTTTAAATTGGAAGAAATTCAAATGATTAGAAAATGATTTTCTTATCTACAGAGGGCTGTCTGTAGAATTGGCACTATTTAGAAAGACTTTAAAAAATTAAATGAAAGAATGCGCACGGATGTGATGTCAAAGGTAATAGTTGATAAGCAGCGGGAATCATTTTAGCTCGCATAAAAAATACTACAATGATTGAGTTAAATAAGCTTTTAAATATTTAATAAATATTAAATATTTATTAAATTTTCCCTTCTCTTCCCTTCTTCCTAAAGTACAAAAAGAACCATAAAATTGAGTAGTTTTAAAGTTTTAATTGAGTAGATGCATAGTGGTCCAGATGCTGCCATAAATCCATGTTCCATAGTAGTGGATTTAACAATTTTTAATGCTCATGAATTCTTAAATATTTCAACTATAATTCCCCAAAGTATAAGCTAGTTTCAATTCCGTTTACATAAAAATGCTTAGCCTTAAAAGTGACAAGTGGGGAAAAAAAATAAAATGTAATTTATTTTTTAATTATGAACATCTGTACTACAATACCCACTTTAAAACTTATGCGCAATTCATATTCAAAATCAGCGACCAAAACCCCCGAGTACAAATTTTGAACTCTCTACGTTGAGTTTCTGATTTATGACCACTTTTTCCATATAGCCGGACCACTGTGTGATGGTACAAATAAATGGGTATAGCTTTGAGAAGAGTACCTTAACTTACATCTAAAAATCAGGGACTGCAAATAATGATTATATATGTAAATGTTCAATTGAAAAAATAATTAACTTATAGTGTTCATAATTGAGCGAGAAATATACCACTTTCGCCTTGAAGGACTTTGCATTTTCATCATAAATTTTAAAATTTTTATTTTTATTTTTTGTTCAATAAAATATCTTTACTTTATGAGTATTATTTTTGATAGAAAAATAATGATTAATTTTTGTTTTAAAAATAATGAATATTTATTGAATAAAAAAATAAAATGCATAACATAATGATTATTTCATGATTATTTTAATTAAGGGGCACACCTAGTTTGAAATTTAAAAAAAATATAGTTTTTTCTTTTCATATTTCACCTTTCATTTCATATTCACACCTTTAAAAATAACATTTAAAATTAAAATTTCAAATCGATATCTCAAATAGTTTTTGAGCTTTAGGAATTTAAAGAGCAGCCGCTCGGCAGCTAGAACTAGATCCTTTTATCTTTAATCGCGTTTTTCTCGAAACAGCATTTTCCGAATTCGCTGCAGTGATTAGTCAAAAAAAAATAATCCGATCACCATCGAATTTTCGATCACCATTTTCACCATCGATCACCATCGAATTTTTTTTATATGTTCTATATATAGTTCTCCGTACAATAACCTATCGATTTTTTGATCTGATCAAAAATAGAATTTTGGCAGGTCAAAACGACCAACATTTTGGGTAAAATCGACTATTTTTTTTAAAACGCCGACATATTGTCAATTTTTGATTTTTTTTTATCGTAGGTCATTGAGAATTTTTTTTTTTTTAGATTTCATCCACGGATAAGGCCTAAATCACTGCAGCAGTGAAGGACCTTTCGCGCCATTGGATATCGACTATAACCTAAAAAATATTTAATTTTTTTCTTTAAAAATTTCACTGTTTATTCTTAAAACATGTCTAAATATGTTCTTAACATTTTGAAATAATTGATAAAGTATTTTTTTTTATTAAAAATTCCAAAAAATCACCTTTTTTCTAGGCCGTTACACTAGGTGGCCCCTAAACTTGTAATGATTACAGTCTCTGCTAAAAATAATACTTACAGAAGTAAGCGAGAAATCAATAGACTTTTTTAATTAGTTTAAGAAAATGTACATATATTATGTATTTTTTTATGTGTAATTATTAATTAAATGTATGTATGCCTGTACAATTTTTTAATTAAATTGTTGCCTAATTTTTTCAAAAACTTGAATGAAACATACATATTAATAATAACTTTCACCCCTAAAATGGTATGACCTGAAATGTAAATAAATATTAAAAACATTATATATAATGTTTATAGAAAATATTTAAATATTTAATTTATGTAATTATTAATTATTTATTAAATATATGCCTGTAAAATGTTTTAATTAAATTGTGGCCTAATTTTCTCAAAAACTTTAATACTTAAATACTTAATAATTTTAATTAATTTTAACCCCTAATCTGGTATGACCTGAGATGTAACTAAATATTAAAAATATTATATATAATGTTTATAGAAAATATCAGATATAGATATTATAAAGAATCCCATAAATAGTCCCAAAACTTTGTTTATTTTTTGTATCAATTTTGTTTTATTTGTTTATGCTTTATTAGGTAATTAAATTAGTTATTAAATATACATTTAGTTAAGATGCCCGACAAAAAAATTACTGTGGCTGCATTATATAAGTGAGTGTGTATCGGTATTGTTATCCTGGATCTATGTGGGTTGAAGTGTTATTTGAAGTACTACTCCTCTGGGGTGTTGTCTTAAAAACGTGGACGTGAGAGTTGTTTGAAAATTCAGATCTGCAATATGTTGCTCCCGAGCTACACTTATTAATGGCTATCCACTATGAATTATTGCTATTGTAATCGTTGTTTAATTGCTGTCAGCTGTCGTCAGTATTGAATCCTTTCGCCTTCCGATCACCGCCTGATCCCTTCCCTCCCCCGGAAAAGTTCGCTAAGCTAACTAAAGGACCCGGAGAGCATTGTGAGAAAATCTCAGGGCAAACACAAACCCAAACACCAATGAAAAAGATCAGGGGAGTTATGTTATTTTTGAAATAACCATCGAAAAGTAGTGGGGTAAAGGGAGTGGCTCACAATGCCGCCGTGCAAGATCGCACTCACATGCTATACACCTATGTATGTCTGTACACAAATACGTTTTGTTATATTATATATAATAAGGCAAATATGACGAGGGTCGAGTTTGAAAAACGTTTCAATGAAAACATACTTTTTTACACGGTACTTTTCGTTATTATTAGGGAGAGTGTACAACTGCAGTGTGTTTCACAAACGATGCCACTACGAGCGACGACTAATCATAGAATAAAATCAATCATATAGATACAAAGCCAATGGGTAAGTCGATTTTCGTTACAATTTCGGATCGGATTAAGTACTTTTGGAGTGAAACGCACTGCCAGAACTTCGAAATGTATTGTCACAGAAACCAGTCATTAAAGGCGAACAAAATCGTTAAGTACTTAAGTTTAAGATTAGGTCATTTACAAAATCATGTGTCAGGTGTTTGATTATGCAGTGAATGTCAGGATAGGTCGCTAACAACAATACAAATATTAAATCCGTCAAATTCTTCTTTTAACTACGTAAAAAAAACACAATTTATAAATTTCCTAAGGATTGTTTCCTACATGTCTTGGATCCTAAGCTGTTTAGTCATTATTTTGATCGACCGAACCTAATGTGTTTCATGATAAGCGTTTTGTTGTTGTTAAAGTTTCCAGTTCGTTAAAAAAAAAATAATAATGTTCTTTTTGGTCGTCTTCTCTTTTAAGCTTCCGCTCCGCCGTTCAATTCCGCCTTCGCCGAGTCCTCGCCCCGATCTGCGGCCGAATCCCCGCCGCCAGGACCGCCGCCCGCTGTGCGTCAGGGCAGCAACAGGGGACGGAAGTAGGCCCGACAGAATATGGTCGAGGCCGAGGGCGGCAGATCCTGGTTGCGGTAATACATATTGCACTCCCGCTCCGTCAGCTTGTCGAAGACGGCCGCGTACTCCCGATGGAATGTGGCCAGGTCGACGTTGGCCCTGCCCATGGCGGTCAGAGCCAGGAAGAGGATGTCCCGGTAGAAGGAGTGCGATCTCTCCACCCCGTTGCTCTTCAGTTTGTGCCGCTCGTTGGCCAGGCGCTTCAGGGGAGTCCCCAGATCGTTGCACCTGATGGCCGAAATGATTTGCTGAATGACACTGAAAAAAAAGGGGAGGGCTATCAACTCGAATCGTAATGGAAACAATTCAATAGTCACTTCTTGCTGAGCTGCGCCTGGTCGGTGAGCAGGGCCTTGATGAGCGGGCTCGTCGGCTGCGTCTCCCTGTACAGGATGTACATGGGCGGACCACTGGCCTCGCTGTGCAGGCTCAGGTTGTCCCACAGGCACTGGATGTGCACCGTCTTCACCTTGCTGAGCGGATCCATGGGCTCCTTGTCGGTCTGAAAGTGGACCATCATTAGAGGAAGATACTCCTTCGAGATCTCATTAAAACCCACCGGCACTGGCAGACAGAGCTCCGGCAGGTGCGTCTTGCTCTCGATGCGCTCCATGAGCCACAGCAGGTTCCAGTAAATGATCGGATGCTCCTCAACAAACTCCGGCTTGATCAGCGCCGCATCGCCCTCCTGGGTGAGTATGTTCTCCAGCTCCTTGCGCAGCACCAGCGGATTCAGATACGGCACCGTCACACTTAACTTTTTCGCCGGCTGCTCCTTAGCGCCCTTGTCGCCCTGCTCGTCCTCTGGCTCGGCCTGGCGCTCAATCTGGACGCTGAGGAACGGCACGGTGAGCTTGTTGCACGCGTGGCAGGTGGTGTTCAAATTCGAGTCCTCTGCCGTCCAGCCGCTCATGATCTCCTCGTCGTAGACCAAGACGGAGCAGTTGTGGCACTGCGAACAGGTCGTCAGTTGGATGAGCACGTCGCAGTCGCGATCCGAGGTGCTCTGAAAAGAAATGTTAGAATATGGCGACTGCGGCCGAGATCATCCACTTACCTCTCCAATGGGACTGTAGAGGTTGTCGGGCAGCGCGGGAAAGGCGTGCAAGTAAAGGGCCCCGCTGGAGGTGTTCTCGCCCAGCGGCACCAGATTGTTGTAGCTGGATTTGCGCGACTCGCTGAGCCTGCCCCACGGATCCAGGTCGCTGGAGACGCGTCTCAGCTTGCCCTCCTCGTGGACGGCCGCATCGTGCTCCTCCTGCTCGGCCGGCTGGTGGTGGTGGTGCGAGTGGTGGTGGGTGTGCTGGTGCGGCTGGTGGCCGTTGTTGGTCTTGGTCGGCGTTGAATTGGCCGAGATGACGCCCTTGATCTCGTCGAACTTCTTGGTCAGCGAGTTGGCCGCGTACTTGATGCTGCTCAGGCTGCCTTGGATCAGCTCGTTTGATTTCTTGCCCGTCAGGCTGGGACTGTTTTTTTTTAGTTTTTGTACAAACATCAGGGATTAGTTATCGATAATTTCATAGATTCTAACTATTACATAAATGGGGAACACTTAATTGGTCAACAGAAAAAAAAAAAACAACTATGAAGTGGAACCAACAGCAGCTGGGAACCTGAATCACAGATACGAGATTCAGGTTCTCCTGCCGTTGGTATTTAATTTTTAAAATGGTGATGCGGTGCTTTGTGGCTGTCGTTAGTTTTCATCTTTCTCTATTTTGTGACATATATTTCTATATAGTTTCGTGTTAGTGTTCAGTACTTATGAGTGGCTTTTGTCAAACCTTGAATTGCCCGCCACCAACGGAGTTTAGGGGACTTTAAACCATAACCATGACCATAACCATAACCAAAACCAAAGGCAAAGGCAAAGGCAAAGAAACTCTGCTCAGTAAGACAGCATTTCGAGTTGTGGAACTTATGTGGAACACAATGAAACCAAAAGTTAGGATACAGTATTGTGTCTTAGTGTGTGTTTGCTGCGGCTCTTCACATTTCATATGGATTGTGGATTGTGGATAGTGGATTGTGTATTGTGGATTGCATGTGGAACATGTTCAGAATTTTGAAAATGTATTTTTGAAAAAAAATAAAATAATTATGGTAGATAAATTATAAATAGTCAAAAACTAAAACCAAAAGTGTGGATTCCATTAGATCCTGTGAAGAGCTGCCTGCACCCACCAGCTTATGCAAATATTGTGTTTGTGTTCTTGTTTTTTTTTTTTGGGATTAAAAGATCTCTGGAGAAGGCCTCCACTTACCTTATGCTCGATATATTTTCTATAATATTGGCGGGCAATTTCAAGTCTTTCTTAAGGGACAATCGTGCGGGTGAATAACGTCTAAGATATAATCATATATTTATATATAAACATGTAACAAATCATAAAACGAATGGGGCTAGAAACGATATGGAGAAGGAGATCGGAAGTGGCCCCCATCAGGGCTGTCCTTGTCGATGGCACAACTCCTTCCTAAGGGACTGCCACGACAAGAATAGTCCCGGATATGGGCCACGAAATCGGAATAAAACCAAAGAATTAAGAAAGGATTAAGAAATCTGCTGGCTGCTGCTGCTGTGCATGGAGGTGGAATGCTTGTGGATCGAGTGTGAGGCGAGTCGAAAGGAAGGGAAGAAGTGGAGCAGAAGAAGAGAAAGAGGAGAAGGGGGCTTGGAAGGCCGAAGTTACCCGAACGTGAACTTCAGCGAGGAGCCGATATTGGCCAGGCTGTGAGTCACTCCGCTGCTGGCCACCGGCATCGTCTCCGACCGGTGCATGCTCTTCCCGATCTGCGTGGACTCGTCGAAGGTGGCGCTCCGCTGTCCCCGGAACAGGATCGGCTTGTCGCTGTAGATGCTGCTGTCCATTTGGGCGTGCGACGACGTCTCCACCATCGGCTGGGTCTGCTGCGTGGGCGTGGCACTCGAGCCAGACTCCTCCTCGTTGAGGGCCCCCAGGGGATCGTTTTGGGTGACGGGCGTGCGCGGCGAGATTCTAGAGGATGGAGTACGAATCAAAAATAAGTCATATACATAAAGGACTAGTACTCACTTGGTTGGACTCTGCACACGCTGGCGTGCCCGCTGTGCGGCCACATGTTCATCCACCTCGTCCTCCTCCCCGTCGTCCTCGTCCTCCTCATCCGCCTCGTAGTCACCGGCGCCGGCATACTGGCGTCCGTCGGAGCCCAGCTGCTTCTGCGGAGTGCTCGGCGAGGCTGGGGTGTACTCGTCCTCATCCTCGTCATCGTCCTCCCCGCCACCTATGCTCATGATCTGCTTGCGCGGCTGTTGCTGCTGCAGGGCCTTGGTGAGGATCTCCGTGTCCCCGCCATAGGTGGGAGTGTTTGGGGCGCTCGGCTCGCCGGCTATCAGTAGTCCGGCGCTGTTCACCACGTCCTCCGTGGGCAGGGAGTCATTGTTGCCTCCCGTCACCGTCTGGCGGACAATGCTGCCCAGTTTGTTGCGCAATCGATCGAACGCCGCGAAATCCAGGAGGCCATGACCCCCACCGCCGCCCTCGCCGGTCGAGGAGGCCAAGCTGCTCCGCGACTGCCCGTCCACTGTCTCCAGAGTGCTAAGGTTCTGGTCCTGGGAGGCGCTCAGCGACTTGTTCACCTTGGCGGCCGCCCGCCGCTTGCCGGCTCGCCGGAACTGGGCCGCGCCCATCACCACGTTCTTAATGCGGTTCCAGCGGATCTGGCTGAGCGTGGTGCTGTCACTCGGCCACTGCGACTCCAGCACACAGCGGTTGTAGAAGCCGTAGGTCAGGGCATTGGCCTGCACCCCGGAACGCTTCATCAGATAGTGGAGGCGCACGGCCAGCACCGGCAGATTGTGGATGCCGCAGAGCTGCATCATGATCCGGTAGCAGAACTCGTCGCAGGTGATCTTGAGGCGACTGGCCCGCACCAGGACGTCGTAGGCGGCGCGCAGGATGTCCGGCTCCTTGCCCGAATGCCGCGTATCCAACACCATCGAGGGCAGAATGAGGAAGTACAGCGAGTAGCAGGTGGCCAGCAGGTACTTGGACCAGGCCTCCGGGTGCTGTTGGCACCGCGAGGCCATCTTCTGGGAGAGCTTGATCTCGTGCTTGGTGCGCCTGGCTATCGGCGAGCCCGGCGACAGCGAGGCGTTCAGCTGCATCTGCAGGAACTTCGAGAGCGCCGTCTTCTTGTTCGTGCTCTGCAACAGCTCCGGCTGCAGGGTGAAGTTCTCATAGCTGTAGGCCCCGCCGGCCGACTGGGAGCCCGCCGGGGTGACGCTGTCCGGCGGAAAGATGTACTTTGTCCGCTCGCTGTTCTGGCCCGTGTCCCAGTCCACCAAATGCAGCTGGGCGGGCGTCTCGTCGTAGTTGCCCACCTTCTCGGCGCACTCGTCGAAGAAGCTCAGGCCGTGGTCGCCGTCGGAGACGAAGGAGCGCTCCTCGATGAACCGAATGAACATCTGGGTCTTCATCAGCAACTCGAAGAACTTGAGGTGTGACTGGAAGGGAAGAAGACCTCCATTAGTTATGCTGCTCAGGATTGGAAGAGCAAGACGAGCTCACCTTATCGCGGGATCTCAAAAAGGCCTTCAGCTGGAACAGGGCGCTTGGATCCGTGGCGCCCACGGAGGGCGCCTTGGAGATGGGCACCAGGAAGTCCCGATAGCCGCGCAATATGCTGGCCATGAAGAGCAGAAAGGCCTCCTGGATACGCTGCTCCAGGACCAGTTCGCGCTTTCGCTTCCGTATGTCCCGGTCCAGGCTGTTGGTGGAGTCGTAGCTGATGGGCTTGGCGTTCTCCAGCTCCGTAAGCGTTTGCCTTAGCAGGCGGGCGGCTCTCTTGGGCAGCAGCTTGGGCGATAAGTGGCGCTGCGATTCGCACAACTAAATGCAAAGAAATCCCTTTAGAAGTAAGTCCTCCGAAAGGACACCCCAGAACTCACGCTTATATTATTCGTGTCCAGGTCGATGCAGGTGACGTCTGTGGGCGGTTCGTAGAGGTCGAAGAAACGCGAGTCCACGCCAATCAAGTACGGCAACGGAGCATGCAGGATCTCCGCCAAGCCCAGAGGACACAGGGGTATGTAAGGACACTGCCACTTGAAGGGGAACAGCAGGGAGACAATGGCCTCGGCCACGGCTGTCAAGGTGGCGGGTCTGCAAGGAGGCAATTAAAAGTACATTCAATTATTAAAAGGGCCGGCCGTGAGCGGCCACCCACCTCAGGGAGTGGATGAGTATCTTCTGTTCGGTGAGGGCCAGCAGGAGGACGTGCAGGCAGTTGTCAGTGCCCAGATTCTGGAGCAGAATGTGAAAGCCGGCGCCGCTCCTTGGCAGCGGCGAGTCCTCCGGCTGGGTGAGCAGGATGCGGTCGTTCGACTCGCTGGACAGCTGCAGGTGAATGCTCGGAGCCGGAAAAGGCACTTCGTCCAGTAGCTGCGTAATGTAGCGCTCCACGGGAATGGGGATGTTCCCACACAAGACCATGCGCTGCAAGGATTCGAGTTATTGGTTAGGATACTCTGGGGGTGTTCGAAGGCGAGATGTAACCCACGTGGAGGTATTTCAGCCACTTGTCGAAGGTGTCGCCGAAGGGGTGGTGGGACAGCAGGCAGATGGCCTTGATCATGTGCAGGGAGTGCTGCTGCGCGAACTCCTCGTCCCAGCCCAGCAGCTCCTTCTGTTCAGCCGACAATTTGGATTCACTGGAAAGAGGGACTCCGTCAGAAAGATTCATAAAGAAAAGTAGCCAGAATGCAGGACTCACTCGTAATCCTCGTAGAACGTCAGCGCCGAGCCGTAGACCTTGTAGCTGCCATCGTTCACCGTCAGCACAAACGTACTGAAGACCGGACTGATGGGCTTGCGCTTCTCGGTGCCGTGGACGTGGGGCCACGCCTCCAGCGAGGCGCCCATCGGCAGGCAGAAGAGCGGCACGCTGGGGCAGAGGTTCAGCGGGAAATCGTTGTGGTCGACGGTGGGGTAGCGCAGGAGGATCTCTGGATTGTAGCTGATGTGCTTCGGCCGGTACATGGACTTCTTGTAGCATAGGTAGACGTCGCTGCCCATGTAGCCCTTGTTCAGGGTCTTGTGGATGAGGCAGAAGGCGTGCGGCTCCCTCTCCCCCTTGCTCTTGACGATGACGCACAGTTCGGTGACCACCAGCTCGTTGCAGGGCATGTCCGCCCGGGCCCGGCGGTACGTGAGGAAGGTCTTGGCCGAAGAGTTGTTCACGTTGGCCACCCGGCCGCCTGGGGTTTCTGCGACAATCTCCGCGTCGGACATGATCCGCTCATGGCCATCGTATAGGACGCCTAGAAGGGAGAGTTTTCGAGGGGAGAGTTAAAAATAGGCATTGACCCACTACGTTGATGGAATCTTCTCTAGCTCCTCCAACTTATCAAGTTACGTGTCGAGATTCCAATCGTTATCTCCCAAGCCCGCGGAGCTTTCGTTTGATGGATGGGATCTTAGACATTGAACAAACTTCCCCACCAAATCAGGGAGGGAGTTGGAACTTAATACATGCAGACTTGACACCCACCTATATCCACCAGCGGCGGCCGATCCTTGCCACGGCGGAAGTAAATATAGCACTCCGTGGTCCTCACGGAGCCGTGATTGAGGTTGGCCGGCAGGCCGGTGGGCGTGTGGGCGAGGAGCTCATAGCCCTCGGGTATCTCCTCGCCGAGGAGCGGGAAGAACACCCCGATGTCCGTGATGGGCTCAATGGTGTTGGCCGCCCGCAGACGACCCGAGTCGTTGAAGATGTTCTCCTTCAGCAGCTGCGGTTGCTCCGGCATGCCGGCGACCACAAAGTAGTCGGCGATGCGCTTCTCCTCCATGGCGGCGACGCTGTCTGCTCCTCAACTGCAGAAGGGAAAAGACGCCGATAAGCTCGAGTCGTGAGTGGTTAATGCCCGGGAATGTGGCAGAAAACTTGGATAGCAGATAAGATAACAGCCGCAAGACTGTGCTAGTGAAGCCAGTTGGGGTTGCCAGTTGCTCCCAATCCACTTTCAATTAACTTCCTCCGGTTATCTCGACTCTCCAAGTGGAGACTCGCTAAACGGTCTTCTTTCTCTTTTTGTTTTAAGTCATAATTTTTTTTTTTCAGTTTTCTGTCACAATTTAAATTCCCAATTTCTCCGACGAGGTCTAAGGCCACACTTGGCAGTTGAGACAGTGTGACCATCCCTTTGGAGAAGATGATTCTGGGAATACCCTTTATTTACTCAAAATTCTCGGGATGATAAGCCGCCTTGGGGAATGCCAAGCACACCCAATCTTTTGAAAACTAAACAAGACGATCTTTCGTGTTTGAGGTTTGGAACTGATTACTGTGGCAGTTTGTGAAATACAAGCGGAAGGGATATTTTGTTTGTTTAAAATTCCCAGCCCCAGTCTCAGTCTCCACTAGGGGTGGAGATTGAAGAAAAAATGTGCAGAAATGTATTACTTCAGCAAATATTTATATTCCAAGGCTCCCTAACTTGGTTCGACTGTATTTAAAAGGGAAATCTTTTTCGAAACAAAGTTTTTAGGTTCCTAAAAGAAAAATCCTTTTAAAAGAAATCCATTATTTCTACTCTAGCTGTGTATTTTTTTTTTAATAAATTTTATCTATAATTTATTTAGAATATGTGGATAAAAAGATGTTTCAATATTCGATGCCGTTGAAAAGTTATAGCGCTGAGAAGAAATGCATTCAAACGGCCGGCAAGGCGTTCTCGTTTTTTTTCGAAACCACTTTTTTTCAACTGGCATCAAGATTTCTAAAAAACGGACTGACTAATCGCTTTGAAATTTTTAGGACATACTTAGCAAACGAGTGACTATGGTATGAGCTAAGAGATTAGTCAAAGCCTTCGCAGAAAAAAAAAAATTAACAAAAAATAGTTTTTTTTTTTAAATTCAAGTCGTGTAAAAAATGTATTTTTCACAATTTTTTCAAACTTTTTGTCTCACACCATAGCCACTGATATATAGATTTCAGAGTAGACAGTTTTTTATTTTTGTATCCTACTTCAAAACATTAATTTTTTATTTAATTTTTAATTTAATTTCTTAATGTAATTGATTATAAACTAAATATATGGTAAAAAATGCAAAGTTTTATCTTTTAATCGAACGAAAAATAAAATTCCCAAAATTCAGCTAAAAAAATGACTTCAAGGGAGGCTCTACATTATTTTAATTTATTTTTTCCCCTGCTGGACAATCTTATTTTGATAAATGCATTGGTCCCCCTGTAGCTGGTCCTCTCTATCTGGCGGCCACTGTACTATCGGAACGGAAGCGCCCGCATGGCGCAAATTCTTTGTTTACGTTGCCCAGCGATGGAATCCGAATTTGGTGCGTCTGTGATTGGACTTTGTGGCTGGCTTTTGTGTATTATGTATTTTTGTTATGCTTTATTAGCAGCAACAAAACAACAACGACAACAACAAGAGTAAAAAACAAGTTCCGCACGATGATTCAACTTCATCCGCTTCCGCTCCCCAACAACAACTGGTGTATCTTTTGATTTTGTGTTGTTTTTGTTTACAGGAATTTCCGTTTTCAAGGGGTTGGCCGTAGGTGTCGTTCGTATGTCTTACGGTACTTTGATGATCCTTCGGCCGGACGGAGAGTGGGCGGAGGAGCAAGAGCAAGAGCAAGAGGAGGAGGTGAGGTGAGGTGAGGTGGTTGGACCTTCACTTCGTATCTTTTTTTTGTTGTTCGCCTTGGATTGCAATTGTCACTTTTCCTTCGCCACTCTTCTTCTTCGCTTTACACTACGTTAATTTCCACACACACCGACACACACACACACACACACACACACACACTGACACACACATCCCAGTCCCAGGTCGGGCTACTTGAGAGTTTTCATTTACATCATTTTTGTTGCAATTGCATGGTCGTTTTGCCTTTTACCAACTTCTCTCTTTCCGCGACGCCTTTTGTGGGGCTCGCTGCGCCGCTTTTGTGCTTCCAACAAACCAATCCAGATACAAAAGTATGGCCAAAAAGCGTAAAATAAGAATGTTAACTGGCCAGCGTGTGTGTGTGTGTGTCAGAGTTGCCAAAATTTCTGCACGTTGTTTTGTTCGAATGCGATCCGCGATTCATCAAACTTCTAGCTCTAAGCACTGCACGCACGCAAAGCGAGCAATTGATTTCAAACTCGGTTGACTGCACTGATTGCAGCTATTAACGGTTATTGGCGGACAGGTTGCAGGTCACTCGCCATGCAAAGTTCAACACACAAACACACATTCACAAGTGGGTGGCAACTCCGTTCCAGCCCTCTCAGCTGATGGCCGATGTATCGATGCCCAATGCCAACTATCGCATAAAGCTTTTTTAAAGCGATTCTAAGGAAAGTTGTGACAGGAAATTATTAATCCTTAAAAACGTTTAATATAAAAGTAGAAATTTTAAGAGAATCTGAAAGATTTTGTAAACAAATTAATTTTTAAGATTATAATAATGGGTATTTTGGTACATTGATTACTTCGAAAAAGTAAAAGATCTTTTGGATTTATAACTTGAACTGTGAATAGGTTTGATCCCAATTACCCCTTAACGACATTAAAATTTAAAAAGTAATTAATTCAAATACGAGGAGGTAATCATTTTCGATTTGTTTCCCAATCGATATTAATTGCTAATCGATTAATTAATTTTTCATAGCATCTTCAAGGCTACTTTGCCATCCCTATTGCCAGAGGTAAACAAAAAATGGAAGGGAAAACCAAACGCTCATTTAAAAAGCCATTTGCCTTTGCCAAGAACTGTGTGTATCGCCCTCTTAGGCAGATCAGCAACTTGGAACGGAACTTGAAGTTGCCCGCCGACAGGCCCACGTGTAAGCAGACAAAATCGAATAATCAAATTCAAGGTAGAACACGTTTAATGGCTTGCAGACTTCACGCTCAATGCACCGCCCTCGCTCGTGCCGGCCAAGAAATACTCAGACATCAGCGGCCTGCCTGCCCCATACGCGGATCCACATACCAAGCTGAGATTTGCCAACGCCGACGAGTATGCATCCATGCAGCACATGCCCTCAGACATCATCAACGGCTACCTCACAGTTCGCGGTTACACGAGCGCCGTGGGATAATCAGTATAGGAATATGTATTTCGTATACTAGATATTCGCACTCACCGAGTTGCGCCTCTCGAGGTTCCACTGGAGGTTTCCCAGTCCAAAACCACCCAATCACAGACTAATTACGGACCAGCTGACCTTACTTTTACTCCGATTGCGTGCGAGTTTGTTGTTTTCAGAAGCTTGGAAACTGCTTCCTGGCTAGAACAGTGCGTTTTGCAAATGTTAATGCTAAGGAGTATTGCCCAATTCTGATCGTAGCTCTACTTGAGCTCTAGGCTTAGACGCAATAAACTATAATTATAGATCTTAAGGTTGATTATCTCCAGTTTCTGGAAAAAATACACATTTTAAACATCGAAGGCTAAAGAATATCTTACAAAATGATTAATTTTTATTACATAAAGACAGATTTTGCTTAAAATAAAATTTCAACAATTTTTTTTACAAACTTAACAGGCCGGAATCAAACACAAGTCTTCGGAAACAGAAAAAAAACTCAAATTTTGAGCCCAAGAGGAAACTTAAAACTTTAAATTATAAAAATATTAAGTAGTGTTCTCGTCTTGCATATAGTTAATGGAGTTTTTATTTAAGGACATTTATAAATGTTGTACAAGCTATGTTTCTAGCATTATCCGTATCATTCGAGGTATCATTCGAAGTATCAGCTAATATGCGCTTTTGTTTAACTGCCAACAGAAGTATCAAAGCAAGTTTCTGAAACTTTCAATAATTACTGGGCCATTACTGGGCCCCTATCTCCTCGACTGTCCATCTCGTTCGTCTGTGTGCTTTAAATTTAATTCGAGCTTGCTCCCCCATCGTTGAACATGCTTGCTAAGAGGCAGCCGGACTAGTGGTCTAAAAGTTCCTCTTGTATTTTTGTATTCTTTAATGATTTTGGGTCGTGTGTGGCAGTTGACGCAGGATGTTTGTGGGCTCCTCTGCCTCGCGATGCTAGCCAGCCTGGTTGATTGGCCGGCTAATACTGTTCGGCTGCGTGAGCATCTGCAGGTCGGAACGAAAGCTCCTGGGAAGCCCCGATATATCCAGCTGATACTTCAGCACCACCATGGTGGCCAATGTTTTCAGTGTGGGCTCAAAGTCGAGCACATGCAGATCGCTGTAGTCGATCAAAACGACGCTGGAGGCAGCTGCTCCACCTGCCGCCGCCGCCGCCGCTGCTGCCGCCACTGCAGCTGCAGCGTCCTGGGTGGGCGTGGACGTTGTAGAGGCGTTAGCTGCAGGGGTGGCTCCGGTCCTGGGACTGGTACCTCCGAATAAAAACATCTTTGTGCCCATTACAATGGCGCATTGGCGCCTTCGCGCAGTTGGCGCCTTTCCATTGCCGCGAACCAGGTTCCACAGCTTGGTGCGCGGATCGAAGGTGTACAGGTCGTTGAAGTGCTTATCCAGCAGGCCGTTGTATCCACCAAAGACGTATATAAGCTTGTTGTAGACGAACATGCTGTGACTCCGCCTGCCCACGGGCACCTTTCCCGCTGTGAACGGGCGATGCCAGACCTTTGTCTTCATGTCGAGGTAGACGATTTCGTGGCAGTAGGTCTCCTCCTGGCTGTGGTAGGGACTGTGCTTGTCCCCGCGACCGCCGAAGATGTACATACGCTCCTGCTCGTAGGCCACAGCGGCGTGGAAGTCTCTGTAACTGGGAGGCACTCCGAAGGTTTGGACATAACGCCACTCCATGGTGTCCAGGTTGAGCGAGTGCACGTCGCTGCTGAACTCGTTGATCTCATCAACGAACCCGCCGAATATAAACATGCAGTTGCCGATGACACAGGCCGAGTGGCCGTCGCGCGCTCCTGGCAGGCAGCCTGTGACTGGGGGTCTGGACCACTGGGCCGTCTTAGGATCGAAGCAGTAAAGGGCATTGCACAGATTCTCGTCATTGCGACCGCCCCAGATGTAGATCTTTTCCTTGTAGGCCACCACCGTGTGCCCGTAGCGCTGGAAGGGCACCAGAGGATACTTCAAGGGTTGCCCCTCTTCGTCGCACTGTTGTGGCACCAATGACCACCGCATCGTGTGCGCATTCAGGACATGGACGTCGATGGGCTCATTGTAGCGATAGTCGTATCCCGTGCAGTATCCACCGAAACTGTAGATGAAGTCGCCCACGCCCACAGCCGCATGATTGACCCGCTGAGGGCCGCCGTCCAGGTGCACTGTCCACAGCATTGATTTCGGCCAGATTTCGACTGCAAACAAAACAAGATAACCGAAAACCAATAAATCACCCAAAAAACACATTAAGCACACAAAAAAAACTCACACAAAGAAAAAAACGGCTACTGCTTCAGTTGCTCTTGTTTTTTCCTGCTATCGCTCTGCTGCTGCTGCTGCTGCTGCTTTCGGAGAGGTGCGATCGCCCGAAGGCCACGGCTCAGGTGAGTTGCAGGTGCAAAGGCGGCAGCCGTTAAAGCTAATTGCCAATCGCCAATTGCCTATTGCCTATTGTATTTGCTTTAGCTTCTGCCCAACTGATGTTGGTGCTAGCGACGGACGGTCGCCGATAACCTGACGCCTGTCAGCTGGAAATCCGATATTTCACGCACTTCCCGCTACATTTTGAATTTATGCGATTAATTTTATTTATTAAAAAAAAACACGTCCACACGTTTTAAAACAGACTAGTTAAATATTTGCACTGCTGTTTTTTCGTTTCTTGTTGCTACTAAACTTGCTTTAAGCTCAATCATTAGGGCTTAAAAGTTTGTTTTATAAATTTATATACAATTTTATGCTCTTTATTTATATAAATAAGTGATTTTATTCCAGGATTTAATTTTATAGGATTTTTATGAGACTAACATTTTTTTCTAAATAAGGAATTTGTTTCCGATTCAATTAGATTGTTTATTAGATTCGATTTTGAATTATTTGTAATATTTGATTATTTATTTTTAGATGAGTTTTAAAGTTGAACCTAATTGTAGTGTTTCCTTAAAACATATTGTCTTAATTTTCTTCATTTTAAAAACCATATTTATTTTTAGAAACTTTAATTTCCGTTTTTGATATCCAATCTTTATAAATTATTAATTATAAAAAAAATACAGTTAAGAAATAAGAAATTATAGCAGAACAGTTAATAAATCATAGCAGAACCAAACAGTCTAGCCAACACTTCCAAAAATCCAAACTGAAAAATAAAAAGTATTATTTTTAATAGATATAAGATATAAAAGAATTAGTATACTTACAAATAGGAGGAAAAACGAGATGTGGAACTAGAAAGGAGCCATACCGCAAGCTGTCCAATCTTTATAAATTATTAATTATAAAAAATACAGTTAAGAAATAAGAAATTATAGCAGAACAGTTAATAAATCATAGCAGAACCAAACAGTCTTTCCAACTCGTCTAAAAATCCAAACTGAAAAATAAAAAGTATTATTTTTAATACATATAAGATATAAAAGAATTAGTATACTTACAAATAGGAGGAAAAGCGAGCTGTGGAACTAGAAAGGAGCCATACCTCAAGCTGACATTAAAGTAACAGTTAAGAAATAAGAAATTGTAGCAGAACAGTTAATAAATCATAGCAGAACCAAACAGTCTTTCCAACTCATCTAAAATCCAAACTGAAAAATAAAAAGTATTATTTTTAATAGATATAAGATATAAAAGAATTAGTATACTTACAAATAGGAGGAAAAACGAGATGTGGAACTAGAAAGGAGCCATACCGCAAGCTGTCCAATCTTTATAAATTATTAATTATAAAAAATACAGTTAAGAAATAAGAAATTGTAGCAGAACAGTTAATAAATCATAGCAGAACCAAACAGTCTTTCCAACTCGTCTAAAAATCCAAACTGAAAAATAAGAAGTATTATTTTTAATAGATATAAGATATAAAAGAATTAGTATACTTACAAATAGGAGGAAAAGCGAGCTGTGGAACTAGAAAGGAGCCATACCTCAAGCTGACATTAAAGTAACAGTTAAGAAATAAGAAATTGTAGCAGAACAGTTAATAAATCATAGCAGAACCAAACAGTCTTTCCAACTCGTCTAAAAATCCAAACTGAAAAATAAGAAGTATTATTTTTAATAGATATAAGATATAAAAGAATTAGTATACTTACAAATAGGAGGAAAAGCGAGCTGTGGAACTAGAAAGGAGCCATACCGCAAGCTGTCCAATCTTTATAAATTATTAATTATAAAAAATACAGTTAAGAAATAAGAAATTGTAGCAGAACAGTTAATAAATCATAGCAGAACCAAACAGACTGACAGTCTATCCAACTCGTCTAAAAATCCAAACTGAAAAATAAAAAGTATTATGTTTAATAGATATAAGATATAAAAGAATTAGTATACTTACAAATAGGAGGAAAAACGAGATGTGGAACTAGAAGGAGCCATACCGCAAGCCGACACTAAAGTAACCCTGCACGAACGGCCGAAAGTTGGAGAGTCCAAAAGGTTGAAAGCGTAAAAAATTAAGTGGTCTTTTAATTCAGATATTATATTATATTATTAACGTACCATATAGCCGAATTGTCGAAATATTCGTAGCAGCTACATTTAGCGAACTGAAAGAGATAAAATTATTTTTAATTGAACAGTAAAGGGGTTTAAAAATTGTATTTTCTATAAAATCCAATACTCACGGGTAAAAAAAAAGATAAAGGAATCGAATCGTGGAGAACTTTGGGGCAACCACATAAGAAAGCAGCAAACTAAAGAAAATAAAAAAAAAGATTTAGTAGTTTATATGAAATTCATCATATATTACGCGATAAAGTTCTTAAATATTTTAAACTAAAGTGTAAGCTTGATTTAACTTATTTTTAAGATATAAAAAATAAGCAAAGGAATACTTACGAAAAAAAGGAAATCAGATACTCGAAAAGTGAAGAAGAGGACAAAGAGCTGCAGGAAGAGAAGTGGAGGAACCAAAATTTGAGCCTAAGGAAAACTATCGAAGAATTTATTATAGAAAGATATGGTAATACTTACAAATTCTCTTGAAAAGCAGCAAGTAGCCCAACAGGGACCATGTTAGCAAGTGTCCTTCTGCCATCTGAAAAATAAAGGGATTATTCAAGTTTTTCAGATGCTTAAAAACAAAAAATAAGATAAGTTATGAAGTTATGTTTGAAAGGAAAACAGTTAGTATTTTTTGATTCGAAAATCGAATACTTACAATATAGAAAAAAATAAGAACGAGAACGAAACCGAAGGTCTTTGAACTTGGAGGACTACAAAATAGCCATTGTATATGATCTAGAGGAAAAAAGAAATGTTTAACTTTCAAGAGAAACAAAATTTGAATACTTACGAAATAAAATAAAAAGAAAACAGCCACAGACTTAAAAAGGTACTTCTCCCATAATAGAACTCAAGATTATATTAGAACTCAAAAATATTAGAAATACTATCACATAAGCTGTAATAAACAAGGGTATTAAAAGAAATATAAATAAAAAAAAATATTTACGGAAGAAGAATAAACGAAATTCATTGGAACCATTGTTTGGGGATAACATCGCAGGAAAGAGAAAACTAGGTCGATGGATTTTCCGTTTAAAGAAGTATATCTATAAAAAAAAGTATAATTAAAACACGATACGTGTTGGATTTTAATTTAAAACCTTCAAACAAAAAATTCGCTGCAAAAAATAGGAAAAAAAAATGTATTAGTATACAAATAGAAACTTCTTTTTGCAATTTATTTACTTACTTTACCATAAAAATTGTTTTAAACGCTCAATTATTCAATAAATATTCAAATATTCAATACAATAAATAAATATTTTTGTTCACTTTTTTATTTAACTGAAGACCAAATTAAATATTTTTATTTAGACTTACACACGACTGCGGCCAGAACGAAACTGAAATCCAACGCCGTCGGAGCCTCAATTTATAGTCCTGAGGAGCTATCGTAGCCTACTCAGTTGTGATTTTTTTAAAATCTCTTACAAATTGTAATCAAATTGTAATTTTGCAAAATAAGGGATAAGGCTTAGAGCTTTTAGGCTTGGGGCTTAGATAATTAACGAGCCATTCCTATTCCTATAAAAGTTATTCAAAAAAAGATTGAATATGATATATGTATATTTATTTACTGTATACTATCGATGAGACTTTAGTTAAGGAGATAAGTTTTTAGGATGGTTTTTAGTCTGCATTAAAACGAAATACATTTTTTAAATTAATATAAAATAATAAAATATACTCGTTTTTAAACATTAACCGTTAATAATAATGGAGTTCGCGCGGAAATATTGCGTCCGAGTGTAATCGATAAAAAAAACTATCGGTTACGTTGTGATCACTAACCAAACTGTCCTGCAAGCCGGCGTCTTTTTTTTTTTATGTTCCAAACAAACCGCTGCCAAGGTGAGTGAATCGGCAACTTGAGAAAAGTGTTCTTCGGCTGACTGGTTTGGTAGACTGAGTGGCCATGATGTGCCCAGAACTGTTCTTTTTCGCCGTGGGACTGGCATATTGCCATGGAAGCGCGATCGTGGTTTCGCAAGCGACGGATACAGTTTACCTAGCGCCGGGAACATCGATTGATATTGCGGAGAATTTATATGGGTCCAAGACCCTGCGGACCTACTGCTATCCCGGCGAGAAGAACTCGGTACTGGGCCTGTTCGAAACGGTCGAGTTTGTGCTGAACATTGCCAGCGAGGAGTACACGGAATATGGCGGAAAGTCGCCGGAGGAAGTCCTCGAGCACTACAACGAGCAGCAGTCCCTGTTCAGCCTGACCCTATTCTCCCAGAAGCGAAAGAAGGTTGCCCTGTCGCCGTTCGAGCAGCAGTGCATCGGAGTGGCCTCCAGGCAGCCGTATAATGTAACCCTTTACTACCGCCAAGTGGACTTGATGCGCTTGCTGCAGTTGGGTGCGGGTATTTTGATCTTCTGGAGCAGCCGTCGTCTGGCCAAGAACGCGGTCTTCTATTACCTAGCTGGCGGCTCCATGGGCATCTTCGCCTCCATTCTGATCATCATTTTCCTGGCCTCGAAGCTCTTTCCGCGGCGCCCGATGATGTATGGCGTGTTGATTGGCGGCTGGACCATCGGCTTTTATGTAATCAAGCAGCTGGTGGACAACATGAGGGTGATACTGCTCACCTACAGGGACTACGTGGTGTGGTACTTGGTCGTCACAGGACTGATCTCGTTCCTGGTGAGTACTTGTCACGAAATTACGGAATGAAAACCAACATTTTGTTTCTTTTTCCACAGATTTGCTATCGTTTTGGGCCGCCGAAGAACCCCCGATCCCAGAACATCATCATGTGGGTGCTTCAGGCTCTCGGCGGGGCTCTGATGTACTTCAGCAGCTGGCACACCAGAGTCACTATTTTCGTAATGGTCGTGACCTTTGTGGCCCATTACTTCCCCCCGTCGCTAATCGCCTACTGCATGAAGGTGTACCGACTCCGCTTTCCGCCCAAGAGGAGGTTCCTCACCCAGGAGGAGTACTACCTACAGACCGCCAACGAGACGGCCAAGTCGCTCTCGGAGCTGCGTCAGTTCGTCAACAGTCCGGAGTGCAAGCAGTGGAGCGTCATTTCGAACCTGCGCAACCCCATGCGCTTCGCCTCCTTTGCCAACGGAGCCCCGCACCTGTTTGACGAGGAGATCGACGACTATTCAAGGGCCATCGAGGAGTCCATGGAGCAGGTGGCCGAAGAGGAGGCGGAGGAGTACGTCCAGTGCAGTATGTACTACAGGCCACCGGCGGAGAGGCACTCGTCCGAGAACCGCGAACGCGACCGGGCGAGCGCTCAGATGCCCACCCACAGCCGCCACTACATGGCCCAGGGCAACGACGATAGCAGCTCGGACGAGGAGGAGGACAACAACGAGTACATGGACCACGACGAAGAGGACTCGGACTAAGCTGAGGCGCCAACTCCCCGAGCCCCCGGGGGGCAGAAATGCCAAATACTTCACAGTCATAGACTCGTAGGGAACCAAGGACTTGCAGGACTCACTGCCCGCCCAACTGGGAGCTCTTGACCCACTCTCATCCAGCACTATCTCTTGAAACGGCAGCAGGTCTGTTAGTCACTCAATCTACGCACTAAGAAGGCACAACCCAACCATCACTCTGCCGACCGAATGGTTTCACTCAAAGACCAAAACCTACTATCATTTTCGTTCACTTTTCCGTTCGTGTTGTAAAAATGTATCATTATTGTTTGTAAATCGATTCTCAAGGCTTCCACCTGGAAATCGATATAGCGTCCGTACTTATCTCGAGCACTCATCTGACTTTTAAGGACTCCTTAACAACGTCCCTCACCAGCAACTGCATCTCCTCCAATCCGTTCAAGCTCATTTCACTGTAAATGTTCATAAAAACAAAGAAAAAACTATTTCAAAGTCTAATGGTAGAAATAAATTAAAATTAATTGATATTCGGAGAGTACTCCTCTTAGTTTTAATGTTTTAATCGGAAAATATTCCATGTATTTTGGATCGAGACCAAAAACCTAGACATTTCGAGCCGAGATGGTTCCTAACGCCACCACCTAGCAATGTAAGCACGGAGGCTATGCGAAAATGTACATAAAGATTTAGGAGATAAATTGCGAAATAAATATATTTTTTATCCTTTTGGTAAAATATTGCGTGTGTCGGAAGTCTTTTTGAATCATTCTAGCATTCCCTCCTATCTCCATCCCTCTCACATCGATGCGGCACACTCAATGGGCAGCCACTGGCACTGCTCCGATGGCGGGGTGTGCATCTGGCCCGCCAGCATCTTCACCAAACGCCGGTCGCCATCCCTCTTGTCGGTGGCGCACATGGTGAGGTCCCGTTGGCGGAAGATGAGAGCATCGCCCGCGTAGCTGATGCTCCAGGCACTGGTGGCCGAGCTGGGACTGCCGGACCGAAGGGCAGCCACACGGTTGCCCTCGGTGGGGTCCACGAAGAGGTACCACTTGAAGAGCTCCCCGCGAAGAGTGAAGGCCGGCCGTCCAGTGCTCTGTTCCTGGACAAAGGCGCGAATCAAGCCGGCGGAGTCCGTGTAGTTCTTCTCGTGCCAAGTGAAGACCTGCCTGCCGTTCAGCCCGTAGTTCCATTCGTCGGTTATGGCGGTGTATATGTATTCGCGGTCGGAGCGGCTCTGCAGACAGAAGCCCTGCGGGTTGAAGAGCCGACCTAGAACTGGTGGCAGCGAGCTCGCCATCGCTTCCACCCGCCGCTGAAGGTCCGGCATCACACTGGCGTACATGTGGTGGGTGCGTATCTTGCTGGCCACGTGGGCCATGCTGAACAGGAACTCGGCGTTGCTGTCGTGGAGGGCTTGGTACTTCCAGAACAGCGTCAGCTCCGCCTCGACCATCATCTTGAAGCTGACCTCGTCGCGATCCGCATGGATCTGTTCGAACTGGTGCACCAGCTGCGGCAGGGGCCGGTGGAAGTAGATGTCCTCGACGGTTGCCGTTAGGATGTCGCGCACAAAGGACGGCTCAATACTGGCTGCTATGTATATTCCGTACGACTGAATACTCTCTTCGGCGTTCAGCATGTTCGCCAACCGCTGCGACATCAGAGTCCTCAGATGACGCCTCACCTCATGCTGCAATTGGCAAGCCGTTCGCCCAGTGGATCCACTGGTGCACGGCATCTCGTCGCGGATGTAGTTGCCCAGCTGGACGTACAGTCCCTTAACTTTGTCCGTGTCCTCCGTGAAGTCGGAACGGATGGCTCCCCAGATGCTCTGGAACACCTGAAGTTTGTCTCCGCGATTTGCGCCGCGCCGTAGGATGCCCTGTGGAGAGATGTAATGATCTTGTACAGATTCTCCTCGAAAATGCAATGCAACTCACCTGAACGCCATCGAATTCCGGCTCCAGGGGCAGTTTCTCGCCGAAAGCCAGCGATAAGCAAAGGAGGAGGAACAGCAGCAGGTGCATCATGACCGGAGATTGTAGGCCAACTGGTCGGCTAGAGCAACAATTCTAACTCTCTCCCAGCGCACCCAGCTATCAGCGCAATTCTGATGGGGTCACTGGCAAGTCGATCTTGATTTGCTTGGCCTGGTTATCATTATCGTTCGTGTTTTCCACCAGCGATCGTTTACGGCCCAGCATGGCCACCGACTGAATGCGCTGCGTTAGTTGCTCCATTTGACCGAAGCCGGGGAATTCATTTCGATTCACATTTCGGAGTTTCCCCCTGCGATGACGACGATCGCGGGGATCCCTTTGCGGTTGGGGTACCGCAAATCGCCAGTAGATCTCCTCCAGCTCTTCCAGTGTTGCATTCTCCTCATTTGGTAAATAGACCTCCCTCTATATAATGAGTTTTCCAATTATTCTGATCAGGTGAGCTAAGATAAGACCTAGGTTTCCTACTTTCTTGAGCAGCTCCAAAATATCATCGCGTGTCAGATCTTCTTCCATTTCAAAAAGTAAACAAAGGATGGCACTATCGTGTGTTCTAGAGAAAGTACTATCGGAGTTATATGTATG
The DNA here is from genome assembly GCA_035047585.1 of Drosophila monieri. Taxonomy (NCBI): domain Eukaryota; kingdom Metazoa; phylum Arthropoda; class Insecta; order Diptera; family Drosophilidae; genus Drosophila; species Drosophila monieri. Next base: position 1,208,271 of record JAWNPJ010000061.1, on the reverse strand, counting down.
TGAAAGTGTGGCAATTATTACGATGGTTTTTAAGGATTTTATTTATAAATAATCTGAAAATTCTGTAAACGTTATTTATTTTATATATTGTTGTTCTATATACCAATAGATATTGGTAATGAATAACAAAATATACAATAAAGCAATACATTAATCTGAATAAATATTTAAATATTCATTGTCCGCTATTTTCGAAAAACTTCCCACCATTCTACATCGAACTTGGCCCAATAAAATTTAAAAACTTTAAAAAATGATTATTTTTGAAATTGTTTTTGTCTTTATTTGAAATCGATTCTTATCAATCGCTATATGGTTTATACATATATAATTTTTCGACTATAATTTCATTTAAATATTACGGCTGTTGCGTGAATGCTTAATCAATAAATTTAAAATAAGTTTGTTAACAATTCGTTTCAACAAAATAGGGCTTGTCCACCGATATCCGATAATACAATATGTAATTAGCGTAAATAATTGGAACTGCTGAAAGTCAATCCATGGAAATTCAGTACCTCTTCCTATAAATACGTATATATCTCGTGATTTGATATATGTTCTTACTTAAGATATAATTGTATGTGGAAATATACACATTATTAAAGCGAAATTAGCTCATATTTTATATTTCGGTGTAGATGGATTAGTTTTTTCAAAAAAAAAAAAATATATATATTTTGTTTATAAAAATAATAAATCAACAAAGTAAAAAATATGTGAAAAATAAATGAAAGTTTAAACAAAAATATATAATGCCTCTGTGGGTTCTGCGGTTTTTATATAAGTTTTTGAAACTCCTTAAACTTTGGTATAATATTCGTAATCGTAGTGTTAATGCTTCAAGAACAAAAAAATCCATAAATTCTAGTCAAAGAATTCGTTACTTTAGCTACGAAGTTGGGCAAAAGGCTGTGATGTCCTGTGTGTCCTTCATTTTCAGTGTTTGGTTGTTCTAATACCGATTTCGTATCGTTGTTTTCTTTTTAGTCTCGTAACTACGTCTTAAATTGGGGAACTAATGGGTAGTATTGGTAAAGCCCGCCTCTGCAAATCCGGGGGAAAGGTATTTAAAAGTCTGTGCTAGCTTATGAACAAAGTCATTATAGTTGCCGCTGCTTCAGGATAAGCTGCCGTATCCTTTACGGGCCCCTCTATATAGGTCCTATATGGGTGCATTTTAGACTATATAGGCTATATGGGTCGAGGTGCCGAATTGACCCTAAACGTCGATCACGCTGTCGTTCTTCTTCATCTCCATGAGATGGGTCTGCTTGAGCTTCTCCTGCATCTGGGTGAGCATGTCCTGCATGCGCCGGATCTCCTCGTCCTTCTGCAGCAGCAGTCGGTCCGTCTCCGAGATGGCCGCGTCGAATCCGTTCGTCGAGCTGATCGAGTCCCGCTTCAACTTGCCCCGCTCGCGCAGGGCGTGCTGCGATATCTGGGAGATGCACTGCGCCCGGAAGTTCTCGTAGTGCACGTCCTGCAAAGGAAATCAGGGATTAGTATGTATGAAAAGCCTTTTAACAAAAATTTTTTATAAATATAAAAATATATTTAAATACAAACATACATATCTTTGAAATAAAAATATGTTTTTTGGAACAAAAACCAATTAAAATTTCTAATCTTTTCTTTTGAAAGTCTACCTTTTTTGTAAAATAATATAAAATATTGATTATATTTTAATTTAAATTTTTATTAAAAATATTTCTATTTAAATAATAGAACTAAAATATAACTAACCTGTGTGGTATCCTTGAGGTCCTGCATGTGCGTGGATATCAAAAATGTGCGCAACTTGATAAAGTCACTGTGTTCGGGATCCTCGACGTTGACCACGCCCCAGGGATACTGCCGCCCACGCACTTTCTTGCCGGCCACCTCCAGGATGGTGTTGCTCCCGACGACGGCGAACGGTATGGAGGCCTTCAGCTCGCGGTCCTGCTGCTTGAAGTCCTCATCCTCGTCGGAGTCGCATTCGGGGAACTGGTACAGCTGGATATGATTGTCCTCGAGGTCCTGCAGGATGCGCTCCTTCAGCTTGCGCACCTCCTGCTTGTTGAGGCAGTCCGCCTTGCCAATGACCAGGACGATGTTCACCTTGCGGTGCAGTCGTCGGATCAGGTCCAGGTCCATTTGGCGCAGGCTGAAAGAGGATTTGAACAGGATTAGAAAGGGTTTCCCGTTTGGGAGTCATGTGGACCCACCTGTGTCCCCACGGAGGCACAAAGTAGAGGCAGCAGTGGACCCTGTTGTCCTGGATGTTGCGGCGATTCAGGCCGCTCTCGTCGGTGAAGTACTGGCGGAACTGCTCGTCAATGTACTGGGTGCACACCCGCCAGCTGTCCTCGCAGTTGACGGCATCCCCGAATCCCGGAGTGTCCACCACCGTCAGCCGGAGGCGCACGCCCCGCTCCTCGATGTCCATCGTCTTCTTCTCCACCTTGGTGGTCTTCTCGATCCGCTCCTCCACGTTGGGCATCTGTCGGTTCTTGTAGAGATCGCCCAGGAAGAGGCTGTTGATCAGGGTGGACTTGCCCAGCCCGGATTCGCCCACCACCATTAGAGTGAACTCGAATCCCCGCTTCACCGACTTCCGGTGCACTTGCTCCGGCAAGGTGGCGAAACCTATATAGTCCCGGTCCTTGTCAAAGGAAGGTGTTTTCGCTGAAAATAAATTAAGAATAAAGATTTTATTTTTCAACATTTATTTGAAATACGATTATTTTTAACTCTCCAAAGTGCTTTTCCGATTCTTATCTTTTATAATTCTTAATTTCTTATTCAAAATTATTATTCAAATTTTTTTTAATTCCCCTTCTAGTGTTTAATTGTTTATTTTTGAATATTCATGAGTAATTCTCGAATAATTAGTTCCAGTTGATGGTCTTAGACAGAAATACACACAAAAAAATTACTATTAGAATAAATCGTAAAAAATAAAGGGAGAAAATGATTTTAAGTGGAAATTAGAAGAATTTAACTAAAGTTGTAGAAACTCTAATTTCTTAACCATCAAAAAAAATGAATAATTGGTAAAATCTATGGATATTTCGATATTTTTTATAAAGTATTCTATAGTAGTTTCATAATCTTTAGAGAAGATTTGGCTTTTTACAATTTTAAAAAATTAAATAGAAAAAAAAGATTTAATTCGAATTAGTTTAATTGAATTTTATGGGATTTGGATTATTGTTTGGTTTCCAAATATCAAAAATGTAGATGTTTGTGGATTTTGAAAACTACAAAGTTGGGTAAGAGGATTTGAAAAACTGTAATTTGGAAAGAGATAATAAATGTCCCAAGGGAATAAACGAGGAAATTGTTAGATAGGGCATTATTAAATGCCCTATTTAATGTTATACTTTATAACTAGTTTAAAATAAGATTAGATTTGATAAAAGTGTTTATATTATTCCTCAAATAAATATTTTTTTTAAGCTAATTTAAATATTTTAACTTCAAAAACATTATTTTTCGATAAATATGAAAATTCTAAAATAGTTTTTAACAATTAAAGCTATGTATACAGTTATATACAGTTATTTTAAGATTTTGAACTTAAAAACGATATAAAAATTAGTTAGTTATTTGAAGAAAAATCAATATAATAATTAATGTATAATTTTTAATCAATAAATCCACATAAATGGAGGAAAAGGCTGACAATCGACAAGAAATTATATAAAAAGGAATTATGGAAATGTTAGATAATAAATCCTGTTACAGCAAGACAGCAAGTAGGCAGCTTTTCTGTCAGTGCAGATTGAGAGGACAAAACGGGTTAATCGACTTAAGGACCTTGCTCTTGGGCTCGGCTGGCATCTTGAAGCCTTCTCATTAGGCAAATGAAATGGTGCAACGAGTTGCGAGTGGAGTGGCACTCGAGGGGGTGCCCTGCCACAGATAACTCTGCCTGGGGAATCCTTACACATGTCTATCTGGCACTGGTTCTGGCTGTGGTCCTGATATCCCTGGCTCCTGCCCGGCCGCTTTTCCGCTTTTCTGCTTTTCGTGTGTATACAGAACGCCTACTTAAAACGTAATTCGCACTCCTGCAGCCTGCTTTCCTTTTTCGAGCTTGTGCTTTTCGTTGTGTGCATTAATTGTCAACAATTTGGCCACATTCTTGGATTATTTTGTTTATTTGTTGTTGGTCCTGGCTTGGTCCGTGGGCCCCGTTGGCAGGGCGAAAAAAAAAATAAGTAAATCCCCGAGTTTGATGAACACTTTATTGTATTGTGGTGGAGCTGCAACTGGCAGGCCAACTGCGAACTGCGAACTGCCCTAAAACCATCAAAATTTAATGGGCTGGCGCGCTCTCATTTCCACCCACACCCTCCCCCATCCCTCTCTTAGCTGCGCCCTATCTCTATATGTTACTTCAAGGATTGTAACACATCAAGTGGCAACGCCGAAATGCAACTTTCCCCCGTACTATCATCCGGAAATAGAGAACGCTGTTTACCGTTCGTTCTCTCCACGCTTGCGCTCCTTCTCTCGCACTCGGTCCTTGGCCGAAACTACCGTTAGCCCGCTAAAAGTGGGCCACATGTTACTTGGCCTCGGTCTAAATCGGCGGAGTAACGGTATCTTTCACAAGGTTGCCAGACTTCAAGCGGCATATTATTTAAAAGTTTAATAACAAATTGGGAACTATTTCAACCCAAACTCGTTTAGATTATTAAAATAATTTATTATCATCTTTAATATATTTTTTTATATAATTTTTAAGTCGAATTCTTAATATATTATTCATATTTAGAACGTATTTTAATGCTTTTCAAAGTATTTATTTTGGATCAGGGAACGTAAATAATGATTATTTTGTGATTTTTATTCTTTCGCTCAGAGAATAATAATAATTCTGTGACTTTTATTTTTTCGCTTAGCAAATAATAATTATTTTGTGATTTTTAAAATAAAACTCATAATGATTACGTTCCCTGATTTAGATATAATATTTATAGAATATTTATTTATATAGAATATTTGCCTAAAAAAAGTATTTTTTTTTAGTTTCAGCGTAGTCGAACTCGAGGTAGTTATTTATTTTTGTCTTCCTCATATATAATATTTATCCAAAAAAATTTATTAAAAATATTCTATTATATTATATCTCAAGTAAGTTGAGCTAAAAATTATTCTTTTGAATTTATTTCAAAACTTTTTGTTAATATTTGTCCTTTCTTTAAAGTTTAAACAAATAAACATTTTGAATTCTTAAAAGAATGTCTCTCAAGCTAAAAAGCCTCGACTCTTTCTGTACAAATATTTTCCCTGTAACCCAATCCTTTGGAAAATATTTACTTTCTGTGCACTTTCTTGCATTTGGTTGCCTTGCCACTGTCCTTGCTACTCGTGTTACTTGCGTCATGAGGCGTCATTTCGAAAACAAATTTCGTCAGTTCCTTAGTGCCCCATCCCCTGTCTGCAGGGTGGCAGCTCTGGCCGAGGACCACCCTCTCCGGAAGTGTCACCACCCACCCCGTTTGGATGTTTTGAATCCGGGGGGTGTTGCATGGGCTTGTTGTATTGTTCCCGCTCACGTTTCGCTCGAACCTCACCCAGTCCATCTAGTTTTCAGTCGCGTTTCAGCCGGCGATTCCGATATTCCTGGGGCGCTGAAGTGCAGCCCCCGACAGGGTGGACACCCTGCACTTAAGCTGCACAACCCTTGATCTGACTTCGAAATCTGAGGACGGTATTACACTAAATTATTTGACTTTTTAGGTTATAGTTTTAGTTTTTTATTGAATTATCTATACGACGAAATAGAAAAATAAAAATAAAATGATTTTAAGAAAAGAAAATTAAAATAATACATTTTTAACAAATTTTTAAAGAATTTTAACGATTTGGCGTGAGAAAACGCGTTAAAACTATGGAATTGTTCAAATAGTTCAATAAATCTTAACTATATGGATAGAAAAAAAATGCCTATTTACTAAAGTTAAACAAATATTCAATATTATCTTTTTTCACTTTCTTATACTTTTTTTAAATTCACTTTCTTTTTAATTTTTTTTTCTAATATTTATATTGACAATTTATTTTTTAAGAATATATGTTTATATTTTTAATGGATTTCTATTAGAATTTCTATGAGTTTATGGAATTATAAGATACAATATTTTTAAGCTTATATACATATATGACTTATGATTGATATAGATTGACATGCATTTTAAATTAATTAATGACATTGTTTTAATGCAAATATATTAAGGCACAAATGTTAAATATTAATTTTAAATATAAATTTTAAATATTAATTTTAATATACATTTGAATAAAGAAATAAATATTTTCCACTTTACCCAGTGTAATACCTCCCCAAATTCAACCATTTGCATGAAGCCTACTGAGTACTATTTTTGTTTAAAAATTCATTGCGAGTTTCGGGGAAGGAAGCTCTTGAAATATTTTCAAAACCATTTCTTCGGCTTGGCCTGGAATATTTCGAGTAAAGGCTCTTCAATTATGGCGAATTGTTTGTAAACATTGTACTTTGTCGCCAGAGCCACGATATTTGTTGAGGTCTTAGGGCGCAGATACAGTTATCTCGCCGGATCAGTTTCTGCCTCTGTATCGGCGTGACTGTGTATCCGAGTATCAGCATGGCCGTATCTGCATCTGTGGGATAAATGTGCGAAATTGGGCCCAGACCACAAGAAGCGGCTAATGAGTGCATTGACTCGACTTGACTCGCCTCCAAGATTGTGTTATGTAAACAAGCGAAGGCTATGGGGCAATGTGTGGCTACACTGGGAGAAAAGGGATGCGTCTTTTATGGTTCATGGACATTCATTACAGAATGAATGAATAAATGGGATCTCAAACTTATCAGTAGGAATGGAATGAGTTTGGCAACGGCACCTAGCTTCTTAAGATTTAAAAAAAAGTTTCCAATGAAAGAATTTCAAGAGGAGTTCAAGAGGAGGATGGCATTTTCTAAAATGCCTTATTATTAGACTATTATTTGATGGAAAATTTGGAATTTAGAAAATATTCCATTTTAAATACACTTTAAAAAAAAATGCTTAATATATGCAATAAATATTCCAAACATTTTCTTATCATAATATAAAAAAATGATTTTTAAAAACTAAAAATTAGTAAGATCTTAAGACTTATAATTTTAAAAATATATTGTATATTCCTCATTGTCTAAGAAAACAATATAAATCTTATTAGTTATGTAATAATAATCATATAATTAATATATGATTATTTTATTAATTATTTATTAATTAATTATTAATTATATAATTAATATATGATTATTTTCATATATTTTATTTGTGCATTTTATTCATAATTATTAATTATCTTATTATTTCTTACATCAAATTCCTAATTCCTAATAATTATATTCATTCATTATATATTTTTATGTATATATTTTACAAAAGAGTATTTTTGAATTAAAATTTTGATTATAAAAAAAAATGTTGTGGGGAAGATTTCGGATTTTACTTTCCAAAAACCAAGAATCGATTATTGGTTTATGGATAAGAGCATACATTTTAAATTCCCAATAAAACTATAAAAGTATTTAAAAAACTCTAAATTTAATTTAATTTAAGGAAGTGATGCAGAAAATCAGAAAAAGTTCTTTGAACTTTGCGGCGCAGCTTGCCTCCACCTGCCAGGGCTCTTCAGTCAGTCGAGTTGCTAAGTTCCCCCACCACCAGTAACACCCACTTCTCCCACTCGCACTCCCCCACCCACCACCACGGCCCCCATTCACACCCACACTGACACTTTGGATACAATCTGAGCTCTCAATTCGATAAATCTTCTAGAATCGTTTCTCTCTGTTTCTGATTCTGATTCTGATTCCCATTCCGATTCTGTTTCTGCTGCCCTTCCTCTTTACCGTTCCTCGGTTTCCGTCTGTGATCCCATTCGAGATCTTTATCGTCTGCTTATTGTCGTTTGCTTATCCCGCGGAGCTTTTCTGTGGGCGTTGCAGTTCCCATCCCTGCCCCTCCCCAGCCCCTTGTGGATTTTCCCTTTGGTTCGGTTCATCGACTAGCCGGGTCGCTGTCACAGTCATTATGGTGCCATAATCGGGGGGTCGGAGGTCCCGGAGGTTTGCTTTGTTGGCCAAAGGTTGGAGTTTTCCATCATTATGCCATAATCGATCCTTAAAAGGCTCTCTTTCAGGAGACTCCTCCAAAGGACGCTCAAAAGTATGCAATGTTTGTTTTGGAAAAGGAAGTACCGGGTATGATATATTAATTATATTCTTTCATATTTGATTGAAGGGGCCAGTTGGGCCAGAGATACAAAAAAATGTACTCTACACATAATAATTTATGTAGCTTCAAGAAGTTAGAATCCATTAAAAAAAAACAAAAAACGCGTAAAAGTATGCAATCTTTATCCTAAAAATTGATTTCCGGGTATGATATAGGTATTCATACTATTCTATAATTTTTGATGCCCAGGGATTCAAGTACCAGGTATGATATATTAAATACTATTCTTTCATATTGGATTGATAGGGCCAATTGGTCTTTTTTTTAACTTTTATAAATGTGGAAATTTTATTCTAAGGATTAGCGCACTGCTACCCAATTGGTCCAGAGATTAAAAATACATACATTAAAAATATGTACCCTACACATAATAATATATGTAGCTTCGGGAAGTAAAAATCGGGAAGCTTCAAAAGTGGAAGACAAGTGATAGTCATCCGTATTACAACATTTTACACTAAATTTCTTTATCTCTTCCAGAGAAACATTAAAAAAATGTACTCTTCCCATAATTACTTTGAAAACTTAGAAACCATTTATCCAAGAGACGCACAAAAGTATTCAATCTTTGCCATCAACATCAACCTTAACAATCAACCTTAAAAATGTATTAATAATTCGTAGAGGTTCAAGTACCGGGTATGATGTAGCTGAAAATGTTTTATTTTTTTTATACATATATTCTTTAATATTTGATTGATAGGGCCAGTTGGGCCAGAAATACAAACATTAAAAATATGTGTTCTACACATAATAATTTAGGTAGCTTTAAGAAGTTAGAATCCATAAAAAAATTTAAAAAAAAAACACACAAAAGTATGCAATCTTTGTCTTAAAAATGCATTACTGGGTATAATATAGGTAATGCATATATATATTCATACTACTCATTATAGTATGAATCTATTCTCTAATATTTTATGCGCAGGGTAGAAGACAAGCGATCGTCGTCCGTATTATAACATTTTGCACTAAATTCGTTTATCTCTTTTATAATATTTGATTAATTAGACCTATAGGGCCAGAGAAACATTACAAAAAAAATGTACTCCACTCATAATAATATAACTTCAAAAACTTACCATCTATTTTTCCAAAAGACGCACAAAAGTATGCAATCTTTGCCTTAAAAGTGTATTAATGCGTAAAGATTCAAGTACCGGGTATGATTTAGCTCCACATGTCTTATTTTTTTTGTATTTTCTTTAATATTTGGTTGACAAAGCCAATTGGGGCGGAAAATCATAGAAAATTTATGTACTCTACTCATGAAAATATATTACTTCGACAAGTTTGAATTAATTTTTTCAAAAGACGCACAAAAGTATGCAATCTTTGTCTCAAAAATGAAACAATTTGCGTAAAGATTAAAGTTTCTGGTATGATTTAACTTCGAATGTCAGAATTTCTTCATCTTTTCCTTAATATTTGATTGCCAAAGCCATTTGGGCCAGAGAATCATAAAAAAATATACTCTACCGATAAAAAATATAGAACTTTGAGAAGCTAGAACCCCTACCCCTACCCACAGTCTGGGCTCAATTGTCGGAGTGTCAGGCACTTGAGCGTCTATCGCCCGATCGAAACTGCCGACAAATGGCCTGGGAAATGCGCTTTCCGCGCTCTCGACACACGATCTCGATCGCATTATGACAGGCCATTTAACACATGGCGACACATCAATTTCAATCTCGGTCGCTCACTCAATGCCCCAACTGGTCTGCCCCCTATCTTAACCCTTTAAGGGGTCTGCCCCTTTTCCACCCCCACCCCTGCCACCCTCGGGGCCATCTCAATTTCATTTCAATTAAGTTCAATTCTGGCTCCGCTGCAAGATGCAGTTTACTCTCTTACGTCTGCGCCCTACGGTTGGGGTGGGGTGTTTCGGTTTTGATGGGAACTTTGAGACAATTTATGAAAATTATTTAATGGATGCTTACATCTAGGCCTCATAGTACAGAGTCCAGTCTATATACATAGCTTCTCATGAGCTTCCTGAAGCTTATCATATTTATTTTTTAATTATTTTTAATAATTTATTATTTAGTCTAATGGATTGGGACAATTGGGCCAGAGTGCTAGTCTTTGATACCTTCGACTCTATTTTTTCTTTAAACAGAAATCACAATATACAACACATTTTTTCTAATAACTTATCTATTATTATAGCAATAATAATTCATTTATAATTTGTTAATTTTAATAGTAACGTTTCAAACGCAATCTTTCAAATGGAATCTTTTAGAAATTATGGAATTCAAATCTTTCTGTAGTGATTTCCAATGAAATATCCAAAAAAACGTACCAATCAAATCTTTCTGACATTATTTTTAGGTTAAAAAAAAAAGAGTTTGGAAAGGTTACTGAAAGATTTCATTCCTTTTTCAGTCATTCGTTTCGAAAAAGTGTTTTCAAAATTACAAAAAAAAAAGCAAATAAAGAAAATTATTAAAGTATTCAACCAAAACTAAGATTCCTCTGCATTTTTTGTTTTAATAAAATCATCTTAAGCCCTTAGACTTTTGAGATATTTTTTTTAGATTGTAGGGCATTGAAAAGTCGCCTTGGAGAAGTGGGAGAAGCTCCTTCTGGTTCAACTTCTTTGAAGTATTTTCTTTGCATTTTGTTCTGCTTCTTCTTCGAGTGGCTTGTTGGGCGAAGAAGAAGAAGAAGACAGATTCTTCAGACGAAGAAGAAGAAGAAGAAGAAGAGGCTGTGGGGCAAGGGGACTTGTGGGCTTGAAGTGGTGCTCGTTGCAACCATTGAACGTGCATCGGCATTGGGTTTCCTTGCCTCGTTGTAATTCTTTTTTTTTTCTCCCTTTTTTTGCGCCCAGCCCAGCCCAGTTGGTCGGTTTGGCTAAAAAATAAAAGTTTGTTAACAAAAGCACGGATGGGTGGAGGAGGGAGGGCCGAAGGAACTACAGTGGAGCTTAGAAAAAAAATACTAGAAAAATAAAATACTATTTTATTTAATTTTTAATCAAAATAGATTTTATAATTAAAATTCAGTTTTTTTTTAAAGAACTAAGATACATTTAACGATTTTATTATATTTTTCATTAGAAAAGATTAGATTTTGTTTATTTTGAATTTTTTTTTACCCAATTTTGAGTTTTAATCTTTAGGGGATAAGGAGACAAGATTTTATCTATGAGATATAGCTTTTTTATATATAAGATATAAGATTTCTATTAAGATTTAAGATATAAGATTTCTATTAGAAAAGATTTAAATGGAAAAAAATGATAAGAAAACTCTATTTTTTTTTTTAAATATTTCTTATAATAATCTGATTTTAAAAGATTTTCATTCATATGTAGTCACTCTTGAGTAAATCTTGAAAATGTTTAAATAATATAAATATTAAATTAATATTTAATTATTATAAAAACAAAATATTCAAAAAACAAAAATGTTTTGCTCTTTATTTTTAAAGTTTTTCTCTAATCAACCATCAATCTCCTAAATTGTTTCAAAACTTTTTAAAATAAAAACAATTTTTTTGTGCCTTGACTTGAAAGCAAGTGCATTCTAGCGATGCCCTACTGTAGAGCCAACAGCCGCCCATCCGCGGAGCCTCTTCCAAGGGCATTCTTTGAACTGTTCCATAAATAGTTGCATCTCCTCGTGCTGGCTGGCACGCTGAAAACTTTTAAAACAATTGACGGCATTTGAAGTAGCTGTCCAAGTTTAGACCCAGTACTACCCTCCCCCCCCCCCCCCCTCCCCTCCCCCTCCCACCGAGCCATTTTAGTTAAAATTCCATCCAATCCGATCGATTCGGTCTTCGATCCCATTCCGGCATTCTTTCGCCTCGGAGGGAGATATGTTTATGTTAGACGAGTCCCTTGCCGCACAATTGCTCCATAAATTCCGGGAGGCGGCAGCTAGCAGGGCCCACAGCTGGGGCCACGAAAATAGCGCTTCTTTCGTCACATTTTGGAAATGCTTTTGTCTATTTCTGGTCAAACGTTACAAGTACCAGGTAGAGCTCTACTAATAGGTCGCATTCATCCGCCCCTCGAGTGCGGACAACACATGACTTTTCGCCTCCAAACTTTGATCTCTGAAACGGATCTTTAGGCATCTGACATCCCAGCACATGTCGAGATCCCACGCATTCTATGAATAGAAGTTTTGGAAGAAACCAGTGCTGGGCCAACCCCTTTCGGGAGGAGCACCAGACCTGACAGCTTTATGCACTGATTTCCCTAATTGCTTTGAAATTCCACCCACCCCTCCACATGCACATTTGTGGCTTTTTGTGGGTAGACGCCCCCGGATTTGGGACTCGGGAATGGGGACAGCCACCACAAAGGCCCGGCATGTGTGTTCGTTCGCCGCCACAATGAAGCTGGCTCCTAATGAGTTCCTAAACGCACTTTTAATTGAAACTAGCGACTGAAAATTAGAGCCACAACTGGAAGCAAGTGACTAAAGCCATGCTCCCAGAACAGAGATCCATTAATCGTGGACAGCCACTTAGTCAGCCCTGAGTCCTCCTCTTCGTTGCCCTGGAATCTGGAATATAGATTAAATGACTATATCTCGGGTCGACTGGAAAGCACAATGGGCCAGGTATCATGTTGGCTAATACTATTACCTCACTCCCAACTCTGTTTATCTTATCGGCCTGTGACTCTTCGACTGTCGGTCTCTGATCGCTCCTCGGTAATCGTGACTAATAAACGACGCTGTTAACTTTTTATAATGTTTTTAGATACTAATATTTCAAGATGTTTTTTAAGCCGCAATAGTGGGTATCATTTTTAACAATAAAAAACCTCCTATTAGCTGCTTGTTGGCCCGATTTATCGGACTACCGATACCATGGCCCGATTTGGGTATAAAAATATATTCTCTGACATAATGCTGCCATAAGCTGAGATGAAATGGGTCTTTCACAAGGTCATTGCCTCAAAACATAAATCAAAGCTGGCCAAGACCTCGTTCAATGATAAAAAAACAAAAATTTGGGAAAATGTTTATTTTTAAGTTAGAAACCCTTTTTCCTGCTTTTTTTGGCTTATTTGACAAATTCTATACATTAACTGAAATATTCTCATATTAACTATTTTTACAATCAACTTTGTGTCAGAAAACTACAAGAAACTGGTATTTGTTCGTCACTGTAATAAAAAAAGATTTACTTATTATTTTGGCCAGTAGTGTGTATAATGGAACATATAATGTATAATAAAATATATTTTTATATATAATAATATCATATATTATAACTGTTTTATTTATAGTATTCCTCAATAAATTTTTAATAAAAATTTCTTATACATATACAGTTGTTATCAAAATAATAGGAGTGCCCATTACGTATGTCTACTTCTAAGTTTTTTTTTCGAGTTTTATTTATTATTTTTGTTTTTGTTAATAATATTTCTTTAAAACAAAGTGTGAGATTTTTTTAGGGATTCTGAATATTTTGTTTGTTGAAGATTTTTTGAAAGATGACTTTCAGGAGTTGACTTCAAGAACTGACTTTCAGGAATTAAGAGAATTGTGTGAGGACACAATTTTTGAAATAGTATTTCTGTGTATTTAAGCTATTAACATAATAAGTTTTAATATTACTCTTTTGTAAAATATGTCTAAATAAATAAATTTACAAATAAATAAATCTTTTGTAAATAAATTTTAAAAAATTATGCACAATAAAACATATTTTTGGTTTCATTATTTAACTGCTTACGGCGCACTCCTACTGTTTTTTTTTGTCACACTCCTATTATTTTGAACGTAATTATAACTGTTTTTTTTTTTTAGCAAAAAATTAATGAATCTAATAAATAGAAAAATAAATAAAATATTTTCTAGATTTCGTTAATACATTTCTTCAAGTGTAGATTAGTGCCCTCTTTGATCTTGGCCCTGTTGAGGTTCCAGAATATCGAATGGCCTGCTTTGGCCGTTTAAGGCGTCCCCCGGACAACAACAACAACAAAAACAACTACAATCTATGGGCGACACAAATGCTCATCGAACACTAACGACATGTCAACCAGGAGTACCGTTACCTGCGGTCACGTTGCCACTGTTGTACTAAAAAAAAAAATTAGAAAAAAAAAAAAAGAAACATTTCTATAATCATTGCCATGGCCGAAGGCCCCCAAGACCGTCGATCTGCCATTGGGTGCGGCCCACTGAACAACAAAAGAAACAACAAGAATTAATAGAAAATAAAAAGCAAACAAAAAAATGAATAAAAATAAAAATAAAAATAAAAACAACATCTACACGCCTACCAAAACGGCCCGTCACAACGACTCCCCCCAGACCTCAAACTGCGGACCAAAAAAAAAGCAAAAAAAAAAAAAAGAAAAAAAAAAAGCATGGGGAAAGCAAAGCAAAAAAGGAAAGGAAGTCAGTCGCCAAAGCAAAAAGACTTTCCAACTCGGAAAACGGAAAACGGTGGCCAGGCCAATTTTCTTGTCGACTGGAAGTCAGCTGGAGAGCCAGGGGAAGGGGAAGGAGAAGGCCGGGCAGAAGGGGATCCAAGATCCCAGTTACCAGATAAAATCGATCCACTCGAGGGCCCCAAAGGCCTCAGACCCACAAAGAACTTTCAAGCCAAAGCTTGAAAAAAAAATGTCGTTTAAGACGGCTAAGGCCTTGTAAGTTACAGTCCGAATTTAAAATTTCCCATAAATTAAAAATTTAATAGCTTTGAAAATGATATTCTGGCAATAATGCCTTAAAATTCATTTTTTAATATTTATGATTTCATTAAAATATATTATATATATTATAAAATATATGATTATATACATTAAGAGTTCCAATTGAAAATGTTTCCCACTCAAAAGTGTCCAAAATTGAAAACCATTCCAGAATCTTCTCTATAAAGTGCCCTGAAAAATCCTGAAAATCCTAATTTGTGCTTCAAAACTTGCTGTTTTCTTGAAAAACATCTTTTTGAAATCCCAAATTTTGAAATCCCATCCCTTCTCCAAAAAACACCGTTATGTATGACAAATAGAGGTGGAGAAACATCAATGTTCGGAGACATCGATATTTTCGATGTCTTTAAAAGAAATATCGATGAAATATCGACAAAAAATTATTGAAATTTTAACAAATTATGGGATTAAGCGTAAATTACTGATTTAAAGGGTTTCTCTTAAAACAAATAAAAGTTAAATATTTTTTTTTTAATAGGTTTAAAAAAATAAACAGATCTATATTTTTAATGAGATCACAGAAAAACTATAAAATAGAAAAAAAAACTATAAAAACAAAATCGAAAAATATATAAAAACTGAACTCAATAACTTAAAATTTTGACTAATTATTCCATGTTGCCCTACAAAGAACAAAGTTTCCTTTTAAAAAAAAGGAAAATAAGTTCCACCACCATAACTGCTCAAAGCCTGGTGCGGCGATCTGATATTTTTTTCCCCATCTTGCTGAGGTCGAAAAGGGTAACATCGCAAGACATTGCAGGTAAAAAAAAATAACTTTTTGCCAAATTTAAGATGTGTAATCTGGCAATATATACAAATTGATAAATATTTTCTGCCAATACCTTTTAAATACGATGCCTTACATGACAACTGCGACAAAAACATCGATTGGGGTCAGAAAGCATCGATGTTTCTCAAAATTCTAAAAACATCGATATCTTCATCGATGTTGAGGTACACCTCTAACGACAAAGCAAAGTGCGAGCAAGCTATCGACTTTAAAACTTATGAGATGAGACAAGTTCTATGATACCCTCGGAAAGGGTATAAAATAATTGCCAAATTAATAAAATATCCACGAAGCCATTTATCTTGGCACTGTGAAGGTTTGTTGACTTTAGACGAAAGACAAGCCTTATCTTCAGAAATAGTAGGACTATTAAAATTTTATCTACGAGAACGCGAGGTTGGAACTCCATTCAGACTTATTTCAGATAAAAATGTTGGCTTTTAAACTACAAAGTACAAGGAGTCTCTGATAAAAGTTTGACTTTTAGGCTTAAAAATTTATAGAAAAAGTCACAGAACTTACAAGTTAAAAGTTAAAAATACAATTGTTTGCTTTACATTTTTTTAGCGCCGCCTTAAAAGCTAAATAGATTGCAACTATTTGTTTAGATTCCTTTTCCCTATTTACCTTTTATTTCTTCGAACTGATAAGGTTTATACATTTTTTTTTTCATTGGAATTTTGGTTTAGTGACTTTACTGGTCACTGCATAACTCTTTACTCTTTACCTCTTATTTATTTTTTATAAACAAAAAATAAAGTCTATCGAATTATATTTAAAAACTGGGAAATAGTTTGAGGTCTTCTGTTACTTTTTTAAAGAAAACTAAACGGTTTCTTAAAAGATTCTATACCCAAAACACACACAAATTGTTAAATTTAATACATTTATTTAATTTTTTAAATATTTTTATTCAAGAATTGTATCTAAATATACAATAATTTAGTTTATTGTCTAAAAATAAAATTATTAATTTATAATTAATTTATAATAATTCATTTATGATTAATTAACGTAATAATGTAAAGCTTAAAATAATAAATAAAAAAATTAAAAGCCTAGATTAGTTTCAGCCAAAAATATTCAATTGATTTTACTTCTGAAGCAGGCCCCCCCCTTGAAGTAAACAAAAAACAATCCAATCTGCTTCCCAGAAGTAACTTTTTCATTTCAAGGCCAGCTAGGTTTTGTTTCAAACTTCCGGACTGCCGGAGAAAGATTCAAGACTGCCCTCGTGCTGAGTCGGTTACCCCTTTTCGCGCCGAACCTAACCGCAGCCACCCCTATGGCCTGCCAGGAGGGGGGGACGTGATTTACTTACGTTTGGGGTAGAGGGTCGGTCGGCACTTTCCTGCCTCAAGGCCGTTGCTGTTGTTGCCGTTGAGGCTGCTGATGGCGCTGGCCACCACCCCGCCCGTCATCCCGCCCAGCGAGGGCGGCTGGCTGAGGGGGAGGGGCGGCGGCGGGGGCTGGTGCTGGTGCTTCATCGACGCCGGCACGGACGTCGGTGGCACGCTGCCGCCGCCGAAGAGGCGACACTGCTGTAGGTACGCCGTTGTGCCTGTTGCAGGTTCCTGGCGAATGGAAGGTTCGAGTCGGTGTCGCTGTCGCTGTGGCAGTTGCAGGTTGCACTTAATGTGGCACCATTAAGGCAGCATATGCTTTCGCTGCGGAAATGGACAAAAAGAGTGGTGGCGTGTAGCAGGTTGCGATGTTGCAGCTTTTTGTTGCTTTCTTTGCTCACTAGTTTCGCTAAAAAACGGAGGTGTTGCCCATTACAGGCTGCACTGCGCTAATGGATGTGGCAAGTAACAAAGGAAATTGTGTTGCAACAACAAGAGGAAGAAAAAAAAAGCTTCAATTTGTGTTGCAAGTTGCAATTGTGAATTATTTTACATTAAATTTGAAACTACACTGCAAGAATATGACATGAATATGCAATTTCGTAAGTTGCAATAGCTCCCCTTTTGCAGCTGTTTTCTACACTGAGAAAAATAAGTCTAGAGCTCTAGACTTTAAATTATTTTTTAGTTTTAATATTTAATATTTTTATTTAAATATTTTCTAATTATGTAAGTTTAGAGCTTTAGACTTTAAATTATTTTTTTACTTTTAGTATTTAATATTATGCATTCAATAATAATATTTTTTTTTATTTTAAAATAAATATTTTATTAAAAAACGTAAGACATAAATTATTTAAATAGGCTCTTGAATTTTTTGTAGGTCATCATTCCATTCTCCCAGTGTAGATTGCAAAACCGTTATTCATTATCTCCCCGTAGGAATGGCTCTGCCCATCTCCCTGGAAATCCGTATGAACTAGAGATGGGATAACTGCAGTTAATGGCAGTGTATTCTATTGACTTCTAGGGTTTCCGCTCTCGAAACGTGTGTGTGGTGGCGTGTGTTTGCTTCAATGGAAAATGCAAAAAAAAACTAATGGTGCAGCTGCTTCACCTTGACCTACACGAACACAAACGCAAGAGATGCTCTGACACACACAACACACACACTCCCAGGACAAACACCAACTAAATTGTTCATTTAAGAACAGACACAGTCACTAGTAAAAAAAAAATTAAGCAATTGTTTTCACGCACTTTTTTATTAACTGTTTCCGCTGCCAAATAAAAACAAAAAAATTGCAACCGCAAACAAATCGAAACCACAAATGAATATTCTATGTAATTTTTTGTGTAGGTTTTTTCAGGGAAACAGAAAACCGTGCCGCGCTAATATTTAAGCTCCGACGAAGGATTACCGAAGTCGATTCTCGGATCTCTGTTGATTTTTCGCCTCAAATCAAAATAAACAGCTTCGTTGATTTTCGCACCCGTGCTTCTGACACTAACTGGCGAGTTGCGCTTTCAAAAACGAACTGAGTGGCGGTCGCTTCGACGGGCGTTTGAATTTCATAGACTGCACCATGCGTGTGAGGGAGAGCGAGAGACTGCAGTGTGCCCGCCTCCATGCCAGACACAAATGCCATTAAATATCGATATGAGGTGGTATTTTTTTTTATCGATGTAACGAGTTAATGTAACGATTAAAAAGTTTGAATTGTGATTTTGAAAAGTGCTCATCTTGTACCGGATTTATCAATGTTAATTTAAAAATAATTTAAAAATAACTTAATTTTAAAAAGCACACTTTGTTTTAATTCTTAGGAAAGTATTCAATACGTTTTTTAAATAAGCTCCAACTGCTGAATTTTAATAAGGAAAATGTACATTACTTTAAATTTTAGAGAATAGTTTTTATGTTTGATAATAACTATTTTTTTTAATAAAGAATAAAAGAACCGAAAATTTATATTTTCTTATTTAAATTTTTGTACAACATTAGAATTAACGTTTTTTGTACCAAACACAAATAAAAACCAATAACTTATCAAATGCTGTATAAATAGTGAAACTTTTTTTGGAATTAACTTTTGTTCTTAAACTTATATTTTTATTGACATTTTTCATTTTTTAAATTTAAAAATCATATTAAACTAATTTCCTTTTTAAGAAATCTTTAAAAAAAGTCTTAAGGATGGATAGTCCGGGATCGGCCAACTATATAATAAAGCTCATACGCAACTAAAGAATACTGACCGCTACAGCTGAGGTTTTTTACGTTTTTCAATAAAATTAAATTAATAATCTTTTAGACGTTTTTTGAATATGTGTGAAGTGTCCAAGCATATCTTATATTCCACTCTTCATATTTTTTAATTTGTGGATCTCAAAAAGCTACAGCCAATAAAATAAGCTTCCCAGCTATTAAATACCGAAATTTATATTCAATTTAAAATTCACGTCACATTTTGTAAAAATAAAATATTAAATTGATGAAAATTTTTCCAAAATAAAGCAGCACCCAAGATTCCCTTGACACTGGCCTTGGTGGAGAAATGGCGGCCATGCAAACGACCGCTTGATTTTTGGCCTCCAAAGCACGCACATTTGCGCACGGTGGAGCTAGGATGAATATTTCGTCTTTACGTCAAACTTGACAAAAGTTGTCTTATGGAATTTTTTAGTTTTTAAAACTAATTGTTTTTTTTTTATAGAATTTTAGTTATAAGATGTTTGCGTAAACTTTTAGTTCTAACTTTTAGTTAACTCTTAAAAAACAAGAAATAAACAAACAAGAAAATATTTATGCTTATTATTAAAATTTGTATTCAAGAAAATTCAAAAATTGTATCTTAATATTATTAATTTTATTCCTGCATGGTAAAAAAAAAAGTTATCATATTTTTGACATTAAATTAAAAATAAATTCTTATTAAGAGCTTAGTCAAATTTAATTTAGTCAATTTTAATAAATTCAAACTTTTTAAAAATGGTTTTTCGAAAGTGTATATTTAATTAAACTATCCTATTTTTTTTAGTCCCTTTCGATTAAATACAAAAGCAACATTTGTTTTTTGACCACAATTAATACAAAGTTTCGTTGCTTGCCCCAAGGTGCGTTGGCCCAACTCACACTCGCACTCGCACTCACACTCATTGTCAGACTCAGATTCAGTTTTGGTTCGAGACTTCGGATTCGGATTCAGTCGAACTCTAACGGCGCTCGCATTCGGACGCGTTTTGAAAACTTGCTCTTAGCTTCCCAGAGAACTGTTTGATTATTTTGGGGACATAGGCCTGAAATAGGCCTGGAGAAGTGTAAGTCCGGCACGAAGTCAGGAAACAAGAGGCACTTCTGAGCCCTCCCAGCCCCCTCCAGAAATCATGCTTCAGTGTTGTGTGAAGTTTTTTGTTCAGTGCTAATTTAGGCGCCAGTGTGGGCGTAAAGAGAAACTATAACCTCCCACCATCCATAAAAAATTATTTGGCTTTCTGTTAGTTTTTTATTTGTTTATTCCTATTTTTTCTAATTTTTTTTGTTTGTGTGTGAAGTAAAGAAATTGAAGCCCGGCAACGGCAACGTCAACCGCCTGGAACAATGAAAGTGGATTGAATATTTTATGCAAATTTCCCATTGCAGAGAAGCAACAAAAACGAAAACAACAGCAAAAAATCAACAAAAGCCAAAGCAAGACAATAAAAGAAATTGTCAAGTGAGAAGAAAACAGGAAATCGCAAGAAATTCAGGTAAATACTGAGCCCAACACCTTTTCACTCAGACGTGGGAAAGTTGAAGATCAAGGCCAACGAATCTGGTGTGGGTGGTGCAGGTCGGCCTTGGCTGGCTCCTCCTCTTGCCTATCCCCAGTGCCAGTGCCAAGGTGAAGGTCATTGCAGGCGAACACCGACGTCCGCGTCGTCGTCGGCAGGGCTGCACTCGCTTTGTTGTTATATAAACATCCCCAGGCCCTCATACCATCTCCCACCCAGAGCCCCAACCTCCAACATTGAGCCTCGAAGTTTGCCTCACTAACCCAGTGCGCATGTCGCCCCCTCCTTCGACCTTCGCTGCACGCACGTCCTGACGCACAGTCGCGGCCAAGAGTATGTAGCTCTCACCTTGGAAAGTTTGGTTGACGGGATCTCTAATAAATAGTTTTAAAGTTGTGTTCCCATCTTTGGCCACTTGCTAAAGCCTCTTCTTTTCGTTTTTTTTTTGTGAATGAACTTTAATTATAATTAGTAATAAATTATAAATAGTAATTGCTAATTAGTCACTTAAGTAGCTATCATTTTAGGCCTTAAAACGGTTAATAATAAACTCTTACTTACTTTAAAACGCTTATTAAGTTATTGATAAATATTTTTTCTTGCTATTAAAAAAAAGAAAATTTCAGTTAAATTTAAAAAACTTTAATACTTAAGAAGTATACACTCTTCCTTTGAACTTTAATCGCATTTATGAAAATTTCTTTTCGTTTCTAAACCAAGAAAATCGATTTCTAAAGCAAGCATATTTCTAGAATTTATAATTTTTTCTATTTCAAATTTTCTAAAAAAAATGTTTGAAAAGCTTCCAAAAGATGTAGATTGGAAGCTGTTACTGTTTCCAAACTGATAATTTTAAAAATATTTTACACTTCATTAAAGTATTTAGTTAAATTTTAAAATGTATTAGATTTTCTTAAATACTGATTATTGAACCATTACCCATATAAACGAATAAAAGTTTAAGTGATTTAATATTTTTAATAGGATTTTAAACTTTCAATATTGATATTTGTGTGCCCGCGAGTGTGCCCTTCTTGGCCAGGCTTTTAGCATTGAACTTGACAGTGGCGGTGTGGGGCTAGGCGGGGGCTGGCCTAAGCCAGTGGCTGTTGGCCACTTTCAATGAGAGCGTTGGTAACAAGGTTAGTGGGTTAACTGGCCTGCTCCAATCTCTCGGCCACTTTTCTCCGCGCCCGGATTTAAGCTTGGACTCGGACCTGGTCATGGCGTTGGTCTGGGACTTGGTCATCAAGTTGATAATGGAGTGTCGGACTCTAAGTTGGAGTCTCGGATTCGGGGGAAACCCGTTAGCACTGCTGTGACCATTAAAAGCCACTTACCCTCGCCGACTGGCCACTGGCCCGATTACTTTCCATGCTAATCAAAAAAATCAAAAACAAAAACAAACCTGAGGCCCAAATCGAAAGAAATTTGTTTGCCTCGACATGTCTCGATTTTGAGTTTAAGTTGCCTTTTTTTATTTTTAAATGCAGCTAATTCTTGGAACTGGTGCAGCCAAAGTGGTTCAGTGGTTTGGTGTTTGGGTGGCTCGTCCACTGGAGAAATTGAGCCACTCGATTGCCTATCGAAGAGTCCAGAGCACAGAAAAAACATTTTTTAAATCTCGTTTGGGGTTTTAATATTTTTTTAAGGAGTATATGTATATTCGGCAAGAATGTACTTAATTATTTGATTTAATTCCACATATAAGTACACCTGACTAAAGTTTAAACCTCAATTTAAATGACACTGCAATTGTGACTTTAGTAATTTATTCGATTTTTATTCGATTAATTTTCTTGAAAAAGAATTGGTTTTAATTTCCAGGCTAATTCTAAAAAAAATATATATATATTGGAGTGCCTTTTAAGTCTCAAAAACAAACAAGAATTTATAATAATTTATTATCAATGATTTGACAATTTTAAGCTTTAAAAAAGATACAAAATATTAATATACTTACATAAATTAAAGTAGTTGGATTAAAAAAAATATATATATATTATAAGAAATATAGTTGATTTTTTTTCAATGAGTTTTCACCAAAAAAGTGTAGTAATAATTCGTTTTATGTTTGTGCAGACAAACTAAATATGAATTAAATTTCTTCAAATACATAAAATAATAAAATATTTAAACTCAAAATGAGCAAAAATGGAAATTTCCCGCAAATTATAAGCCTAGTTTGGGTAAGAAGATTAATATCTAATATTTAAGACCTCAGAATACCTTTCTAGATTCTATATTCTAAGAATCCTTTACCCAAGATCTAATTTTTTTAATATTCATTTGAAAGTAAAGATTTAAAACGAGGCTATAGACTAATATTCTATTCCGAAAGTCAATTCGAATTAAATGCTATTAGTAAGTTTGTTGTGTTTGTAAGTTTGTGTTTTTTTGCATTCAATTTACTTTTAAAAAACTCAAACTATTGTTCGAATAAATTGTTTCCAATAAATGTTCAACTGCGGGCCCTATTTCGCTCAGTGTGGCAAACGAGTTGCACGGCTTGCAAGTGCGAATCAGTTAAATGAATGATTAGCTTGCAGGCGTCTGACTTGCGGGATGGCCCCTCCTAAAAACGAGTTTGGCTAAACGCTCAGGCCTCAACCGAAAGAGTTGTAAGTAACCGTAAACGATTTGGGTGAAAAGATATAAATTGATTGATAAACGAACCTGAATTGATAGCGAGGTGTATGCTCATAAAAATGCAATTTCCAAAATGTACGAGCTGACAAAATAATTGAATGTCTGATGGGGAAAAGTTGTTTGTGGCTCAATAAGGAAATTCATTCTTCCGTTTAAACACAATTTAAAGGATATGGAAATGCCTTTATTTTTAATCAATTTAAATTAAAGTTGTCTTTATATAATAAAATAAATTATTATTTATAAATATCTCAAATTCAATATCACATGAGGAGTATGATCTATTAACTAGAAAATAAAATATATTTTTGTTATTTCAAGCGCAAGCATATTTAATTTTTAGTATTTAGTATTCTAGTGCAATATAGTATAAAGTATACTGTTTTAGCTTTATGGTATTATGGAAGAAAGGGGATCGATCCAAACACTAAAAAGTGACCGGCAACGAGGGATGGCGTGAATTTTGAAATAAAGAAAAATAGACTACAAAAGGAAATAAAATTAACGAAAATTAATCGGTTTTCATATTATATTCATACTTGACCAAACAATTATAAAGTCAGAAGAAAATAATAAGACGATTGTTATATACATCTTGATTTTCGGATTGAATTTTAATGTGAAACTAAATCTAATTTTAACAAACAAAGAAAAGGATATCCAGGATATCCTGTAAAGGATCTTCTTGTTTCCAATTATTATTAAGAAACTTGGGATGATATTTTCTTTTAAAAAGTTGTTTTTAAAACACAAAAATTATAAATTCAAGAGCCAGAAAGCTTTTATTGCAGCAAAGTGTATGCAGAAACAAAACGAGCCCAGCCCAAAATTCCCCAAAATCTCGCCAGGAATTCCTGAGTAGAAGAACAAACATAACCAAATTCTTCGACTGGGGCTTTGGTCTGAATAATAAAAAGCTTAAAAGGGGTTCGATGACTCCGTGAATTGCATTTCGAGGGGCACTTCACGCTCGACTGGAGCGGATTGACGGATGGATGTATGGGTGGACAAGCTGACAGGCCTGACAGACTGACAAAACGTGCCACTCTGCGAATGCCAGTGTGGGGCATGAAAAAATAAATAAAGCTGCGTCTGCGGCATGCCACGATCCCCAGCGATCCGATAATTGCACCCAAAAGAGAGCGCACACAAAAAAGAAAAGAAAAAAAATGCGATATAAAAAAAAATATAAATTAAAATTGAAAGAAGGAGAAAAAGCGAGCCAGGCCAGACCCAGACAAGTTAAATGAAAACCAAAACAAAGTCATTAAACGCAGAGTGCCTCGAAAAGTAAAATAAAAGCGGAAAATTACCGAGCAGTAAGACAGAGAAAGAGTTAGGAGAGCCGTTGCCTGGGCTTACCGCTTTTCACTTTCACTTGGCCAAAGGTGGGAAAAGTGGGCGTCAGCCAACAGTTACCAAGTCTCGCTCTGATAATCCGCCAAAGCGCCAGCCCGGATAGAGTTCTCCGTTCTAAATGGGCGGTCTCATCTCGTTGCCCCGCAAATGAGTCAGAGAGATGGCCCACAAAGCGCGAAATCAGTTGACAAATCCGGCTGGGAACTATGGGCCTAAAAGCGGAACAAAAACGCTTTTGTGGAAAATTTTCCACGTTTTCGAGGCTACTGTGGCATGTCATATGAATTATGGAAAACTAAGTATTTATTAAATACCACAGTCTTCGTTATATGGAAGCTATGTGTCCGATCCTTATGGCTTTTATAGTTTTATGAAGCCTCAAGCTTACATTCCCATTAACTCGATAGTTATAGCTTTTTATCTTTCTCATCTAAAACCAATCACTATGACAGTTTGTATAATGAACTACATGTTCGTTAAGTGGATTCAGTACAGAAATGTATTTATTTATTTATTTCGCCAACGGATATTCAATATACATATTGGTACAATAGTTCTATCGTTTTAGCTTTCCATCTATTGAAACACATAAGATATGGGGCTTCAACTCATAATCGCGAAAGTAAATGGTTAGACCCTTATTTTCTAATACTATGTATTTAATTCATAACTAAATGGCATATTTATTTTAATCATGAAAGAATCCGTTTACCCAGATACCCAGATCAACCCAGCCCCTGATGATATGACACAAAAAGAAAGCAAATCATTTTTAATATTTCGTCCAAAGACCCTTGTTTTCTAGGACGTTTTCCAATCTCCTTGGTATGCTCTCTATCACTTTTATAATAATTTCTATTGGAATTTGTTTCCATTCGGAATCTACACGCCTCCAAAGATCGTCCAGATTGCAAGGAGCTATACCATACCGTCCTAGTCATCGCTAAGTTTTCTATTGGATTGAGATCGAAACTATTGATTTATTTTTCCTTACTTCTGCCCTATACCCTATTTTTTAAAGGGCCCTTCTAGCTGTCCATCGACTCACTTTTTTCGGACTTCCATCGAAGCCTCCTTCGGGGATAAATATCTATTCTTCCTCATTCTTTTTTCAAGTTAAAAGGCGAGGGCGAGCACTTACATTTTTTGTCTTAGTATTCTTGCTTTTACGAAACCTAACCAATGATTGTTTTAGGTTACGTTTTTTTGTAGCAATTTTTTTAATTCTTTAACGCGTTGAGAAACCTCGATTAGTTAAAGAAACAATGCTGTTCTCTTCATCTGCCGATGTTTTCTTCATTTTTTCAACAAACCAAAAAGATAATTTACGATCAATGAAGCAAGTTGCTTAGACGTATCGTTCTCTGAATTTTAAAGCGAAAGGTGGCTTATTGATGGCTGTTCTGGGGTAACTCCCTCTAGCTGGATTCGAGGGGTGTTCATTCTGAGCGTTTTCAGTGAGAAACAGACGTTTGTCGTTGTCTGCGGATTGACCTTTGAATTCCACCTTTTGCACTCAATATACCTTATAGATCGAATATACCTTATAGAGTTGGGGATACCCCCTCTTTCCAAAGCTTAAAAAAAGAAACACTTTCAAAACAAGTTGAGTGAACACTTTTCAATGAAACGTACTAGTTTAGATAAAGTTTTGAAAGTAAAATATTAAATATTTATAAAGAGGCACTAAAAAAACACAATTTGATGCTCACGATTAACATTTTATTTGATTACAATACGATCTATACTACATCCCAAAATGAAGCTGTTTATTTTTACCAAATTATACAAAATCGAAGATCTGTTCGTGGTTATGTTTTAGGATTTAAAATGAAATCAATATCTCACATGAAACCCCCTTGATCCTGGCCGTGTCCGTTTACAAATGCGCATTCTCCCTGATCCATTGGCCCAGCTTGGAGACCCTTTCGTAGCCATCGGGAGCTGCCCTGGCACAGCCGCCGATGACGAAGCTGGCCACGCCCACCAGCTGCCCCTCGTAGGTGGCCGGTCCGCCGGAGTCCCCGTTGCAAGCTCCCTGCTTGGCGTCGTGCAACAGGCACATGGTCGTGTCGTACAAATCCCGCATGTACTTCCGCTGACAGGTCTCCCTCGATATGTGCTTCACGCGGAGGTACAGCAAGTCATTGGATATGGGCCCGCCCTGGGAGATCCTCCCCCATCCGGAGATCTCCACGGTGGCATCGTTGGGTGGGTCGCTGGTGGCCAGCTTGATGGAATTGATCTGGGAGCTGAAGTCGAGATTTTTCTCCAGTCGAAGTACAGCCACGTCGTTTCCCCTTCCCTTGTAGGAGGGGTGTACTGTAACGGCGGCCACTTTCACGCGAACTCCGCCCCCGCTAAGGGTCAGACTTCCCGCCTGAATGTCCAGCTGGCTGGCTGGAGCTCTAAAGGGTTCGAAATTGGTTGAACAATTTTTAAAATAATTTTCAAATATCAATGTTATCTTATCTGGCAGTCTTATTTTTAAGTTTTAAGATTGGTTCTACTCTATTTCATATTTGGAAAATTTTGCTTTGTGTTTTTTGAAATTGAAAATCTTATACATTGTTGTCACAGACTTCAAAATCATTTAGGAAATTTTGATGGGGCTGCCGTAATCCCTAAAATCTTAACCCTATAAGAGCAAGAAAAAATTTAAAAATGCTTACCTAATAGGGTTGAACATTTTCATGTACTTGAAACTTTTCCCTTATCGGGTATTAATGTGATTTAAAGTAATTTCTGATTTACTCCAAGAAACTCCAAGTAAAAAAATCAAATAGACCAAAAAAAAAGGACTAAATCGGATAGAAAATGATAAATTTTACCTCCATTTTTTACACTTTACATCCTCTTACATACTTCGGTCAAAGTATGTAATCTACATCGGATTCGACGAGTACCGCGTATGAATATTCTGTATACTTACACATTATTACCCGACTTGACGCAATGGGCGGCGGTGAGGACATAGTTATTGGATAGGATGGATCCTCCGCAAATGAAACTGCCTCGGCGACGGAGGGAGATCTGATGCGGAAATTGGCCGGCTGTGGCCCGGGTTCCGCCCACAACTCGGGGCTCGATATCGACATCCGTATCGTTCTTCCTGCCCTTTGCCAGGATTCCGCCAACGCAAAGGAGAAGGAAAAATGCCCGGAAGATGAAAGACATGACTGGATGGGTTTCTCTCGTCGGAGGGTTCTGCCTACTCAGGGTTCTTGGAGGGCTTTATGTATTCAAGGCGCCGAAAATCGGGGCTCATCATCATTAGTTCTCTGACATGTCAAAGTCAATGCTGCGCTATCGAGCTTTAGCTTAATTTCCTTGAATTTGTTGTTTTTTGTTGATTGGCGAGTGAAGCCGCCCTAATTGCAAATGGGTTTCGTGAAGCAAGACAAAAAGTGTCAACATATGCGGGAATACATAAACATTAAAGATGGTGTTTGTTTCTTGGAACTACAAAAGTGAGATACAAAATTTTAGTATTAAAGCAAAGCAAAGATTAAAAGGACAACAATTAGGACATCTATCTGATTCTCCGATACTTAACTAAGATAAAAATATCTTAAAACCATTTAATGAAGGCATGTTTTGAGATTGAATATCACTTGAAGGATGTACCAAGAATAAGTAGTTTATGAAGTTCATAGCATTTGTTTTCCTATATTACATAAATAAATTTAAGCTCTACAAGAACCGGGTATTATTTTTCAAATATGAGAACTAGAACTTAACTAACTACTAACTACTTAACTAAGATAAAAATATCTTGAAACCATTTAATGATGGCATGTTTTGAGATTGAATATTACTTGAAGGATGAAGGATATATTATATAAATAAATTAAACTCTACAAGTACCGGGTATTGTTTTTCAAATATGAGAACTAGAAGAGCAAATTTATACACACATTCTTGAAAAGAAACTTAGTTGACTAAAAAGTATTTTGAATTGCTGCTATAATGCCCATTATTAATTCCAAATATTATACTATAAGGAACTGCGCTGATATCTGGAATTTCGTGCCATAAATTTTTTCCCATTTGAGGTCGTAAATAAATGAGAGTTTGAGGCTTATGGCGGCGGTGTATAGTGGGCGATTACTAAGTTTGGAAAAGGCAGTATAACTATAACACAGTGGCAATCGCATCACAGATATTTATCCTTATCTAAGGCATTGAGTCACGGTTGTTAAATAAAACTGCCTGGGAGTTCAGTGGCGGCCACAATTATTAGTTACTTGAAGGTGAAATTTAAAAACTATATATTTTATGAAATATTAAACTATATATATAGAAATACTAACTATATATCCTTTTAAAGAAGCCCTTAACCCCAAAACAATGCTTTGTTGCCAAGGAATCTTCATAGAATTGTAACCCAAAAAAGAGTACACATATTTTTTGTTTCCTATGATATATGTATTGATCTTGTTGTTTTTTTTTTCATATTTTTAAAAATGAAAATCGGCTAAAAAATAAATAGTTTGGGGCTCAAGCCAACTGCTCCTGAATCCACTCAGAGTAGGCCGAGAGGCGGACAAAGACGTCCGGGTAGCGGGAGCCGCAGGCGCCGACAACAAAGCTGGAGATGCCAATCAGCTTGTTTTGGTGAACCGCCCCGCTGCCACCGTCTCCGTGGCAGGTGCCCTGCCTGAGCTCGTGGGCCAGGCAGAAGTTGGTGCTGTCGTGATCGCTGTAGGCGTCCAGACAGGTCGCCTCCTCGGCCACCTGGAGACCCAGCTCCCGGATCTTGTAGGAGGCGGCGCCCTCGACGGTGCGGCCCCACCCGGCCACACTAACCTCTGACCCCGCCTCGGGCAGCGCCTCCCCGCTGTCGGCCACCTCGATGGCCTGGATCCGGTCGGTGAAGGTCAACGCCTCGCTCAGCTTGACCACGGCCAGGTTGTTCTTCAAGTTGTCGTAGCTCGGGTGGGCGGTCACCGACTCCACGTGGGCGATCCTTCCGCCGGCGTACTGGTTCGTGGTGCCCACTCGGACAGACAGGCGACTAGCGTCCAATCTAAAATGCAATACAAATTATTAGGATTAGAGATCTCTTCGATGTACCAAAAAAAGGAGCAACAAATTATGGACGATGGACGGTAGGCGATAGGAGTAGCGACTACAATAGTCGATTAACTCGACTACTGGTGTCCTTTTTAATTATATCCGTGTATTATTTTATATTGTCTCATTTAAATGAGAGAATCTTTTTTAATTTTAAATAATTGTAAAAAAAAAGTAAACGCATTTTATTTTCTTAAATTGTAAAAATATAGATTAAAAAAAGCCCAAAGAATCAGAGGAAGTGTGAAGTAACTAACTCTATTTATTTTTAAAAATTTCTTTCAACGTAAAATATAAATAAATATATATTTTTTTAATTTTTTAATTTTTTTTTGTTGATAATAATATTTGCTAAATAATAAAAACTGAAAAATGTTGGTTTAAGCTAAAGGGCTATCTCTCAATGACGTCTAATTATAATCATAATTACGAGGCAAGATCTTATTTTATCTTTTTTATGTTTTAAAAACAAACAAGACTATTAAAAATAGTGTATTTTTTATTGAAAAATCTGTTGAAGATAAAAATATCTTTATTATTAGTTCTAACGCCCCGAGACATATTTCAAATTACTTATACGCCTAGTAGTGCTTACAAATACTTTTAAAAATAGTATAATAGTAAAAGTTTTAGAAATATTTTTTAAAATTAAAAAAAAGCAAAAACTCACAGCTTGCTGTCGCGATGCACACAGTGGGCGGCAGTGAGAAGGGTAGTCGCGGACAAGATGCATGCCCCGCACACGTGGGCGTTGTCCACTCGCAGGGAGGCGGCGTAGGGCGTGTCGTTGGGCCCCGCCTCCTCGCCGCCAAAAATCCTACCGCCTGCCTGGGCCACGGCCACCAGGGCCAAGCCGATCACTCCCAGAATCAAATATTTCTGCTGCATCTTTGAAAAAAAATGGTCGAGCTTAAAACCAAGAAACTTCAGTTCCCCGCGGCGGTCGAAATGGGAATAAAACGTTGGTAGCAAGACGAGAGTTCTAGAGTGGTCAGAACCAACTGTCTACAGTAAAACCCCCTTCCCCTTTCTTCTTTTGACCAGGTCTTATCTCCGGCTTGGGCCTTAAACAAAATCTAATCTTATCATCTCCATTTCCAGCTGAATTGGACGACTCGTTTATTGTATTTTTTATGCCGCTTGCTTGATATTTTGCCGATCAATTGGCACATAAATAGAAAATTGCACAAGCCAGCCATAGGAGTGTGGGGATTGATTGTTGATCTACGGCCGTGACAAGACAATGCGATCCACAGATACAACCAGTCCATTTTGATTGGGATGAGTAAGCCGGATGACGCATGAGTCAGCCCAAACACGGGAACTTCTTTCGATGAATTTTAACCAAAAAAAGAAAGGAAAGCCCTTGCAGTTAGGGGACTACATGGGTTTCCTCGGGACAAAAACGGCCTTTTCTCAATCATTTTTTTTGCATATAAAAAATGAAATATTTTAATGAAACTTTTCATTATTAAAAAGATACATTTTGTGATAATTAAAGCATAAAATTATAAGCATTTTGTGAAATTAAAAAAAAAATATCACAATGATGCCATTTTTGACAGTCCCTCGAAAAAATTCGCATTTTCAGCAGAACTTCTTTCAGGATCATCGGAAATAAAAATAAAAAAAAAACCTTCGTTCAAGACCTTGTGAATGATATCTCGAAGACCTGTGAAAAATTTCATTAGGATCGCTTGAGTAGTTCGTGAGAAATCTTGACAACCGACTTTGAAATTGTAGTTTTGAGAAAAACGCGTTTAAAGGCTAAAGAGTAACTGATACCTGACCTCAAGGGCCCACCTTTTCAAGACTGTATCTCCGAAACTATTAGTCGGATCATCTTGAAAGTTTAGGACAATATTGTAGAGATGTTAGAGAATTTTGTTTTATTAGATATATGTATATGTCAAATGTCGGATATAGTTGGCCGATCCTTTAGATAATTTCGTTATAGAGCACATTTCTTATAACAAAAATTTGGAAAAAGACGAAAGCTTCTCAAATCAAAAACACCAAAGTTATGATATGATTGTTCAGTTTTAAGGCAGCTATCCCGGCCGCTGATCAAGAATATATATACTATTATACTATACTATATATACTATACTATACTATATATACTATACTATACTATATATATGCTGATCAAGAATATTTAATTATTAGAATCTTCTCTAAGCTATTTACAATTTATTTCAATGAACTTTGATTTATTAATAAAATAATGTTATGCATTCTAATATTATAAGGATTATTAGAAAGACTGCTCACTGGGCTTTGCGTCAAGTGCAATAGTCTTTTTTTAGTAAAGTAGGAATCCTAAACTGCTAATTAGGATTCCATTCAATTAGGATTTAACAATGGCCATCATACAAAATAGATTAAAAAAATTATTCTTAAATAAAACAAAAGATTCGAAGTAGGATCCAAAATTAGAAAATCATTATCAAAATTTGTAATATACCTAGGTATTACCTGGTATTTTCCCAGAAGTCATAATTGGATTAACCTGAAAATCCAAGTCGTAAGTCATATTGAAACAATAAAACCGTCTGGCTTGGGCGGTAGAAGGTTTCCTAAAATGGTTGTGGGCTACTCCCAAGATCTCTATCGGGTTGCTGGTGGAGATTGTCCACTAAGCGAATAACAAACTCAAATATTGTCTCAAAAACCATAAATCATACTGTTAATCTACCAAAACAGACCTCGTTGTTAATTGAAATTGTTATAAGATCATTACTTGCTATAATCCCAGTGTTATCTAAAAGGTTGATGGTTATTTCGTAACTCTGCTGAATAAACTTTGATCGTCGATTGGCGCCGTATTATATAGATTCCGTTTTTATACGAGGGGGCAATAAATTCAATTTGGGAAAGAAAAAACACAACGTTGGTCACATTTTTTATGGTTTTTTTGTTGTTATTCAAGAGGAAGCACACAATTAGGGCACAGTAAAAAAAAATGTGTAAAAAAATAGGGGGTAATCCTGCCAATATCCAGACGATTTTCACTCATCGGCGGTATTGGCGGCAATCCAGTCCAGGTAGTAGGAGACCTTGGTGGATATGTCCGGGTAGTTGCTGCCGCAGTCTCCAAAGTAGAAACTGGAGATGGCACGCAGGACCTTCTGGTCGTCGATCACTCCGGCTCCGGCATCCCCCCGGCAGATGCCCTCCTTCTCGCCCCGGGACAGGCACACGGTAGAGTTGTATCCGTATCCGGCTGCCAGTTCGCAGTACGGGGCACTCAGCGTGTTGAAGTTGGCCTTCTGCAGCTTGTAGCCGGCAGTTCCGTCCGAGAGCTCGCCCCACCCGGCCACATAGACCGGCGTTCCGTTGGGCAGCTCCTCCTCCTCCGTCTCCTCGGTCTCCCCCTCGCTGGCAGTGGGCAAGGTCACTGCTGCAATGGTGCTGGTGAAGGTCAAGGGGGCGTCCAGTTCGATCAGGGCAATGTCGTTCAGGAAGTTTCCGTAGGAGGGATGGATCAGGATCCTCTTCACGGACACGATGCTGCCTCCGGCGAACTGATTGATGCTTCCCACTCGCACCTGGACGTCGCTGTTACTGACACTGCAAAAGGGGAATGGGTTATTAAAAGTTTAAAAGTATGAATTAAAATTAAGTTAATTAGGAATTAATTTAAATTAGTTTGCTAATAAATAAATATCTGTTCAAGTAAAATACATCACTGAGGTCAGTGGTCTATGTAGGTGACGAACCGCACGCCGTAGTCTCGAGTGCGAGAGGCATATTCATTAAAAAAATACATATTTCAGTATTTTTTTAATCAGATCAGTTTTTCTAATAGTTTTCAATATTAAAGAAGAACAAATAAAGTTAATTGGCATCACATGAAAGCCACTACTATTCATCCTTCCTACTACTTATATACTTTACATAAATGATCAGTATATATCAATATATGTTACATATATATTCGATATATTACATATCATAAAATATGTAAGAATTCTTTTAAAATATATGGAATATTTTAATTGACTAAATTTATTTTTAATTATTTTTAAAAGTTGGCTTAAAAACATCTTTACGATTTAGTGAAATAAGGTAAGAATGAATGTATACTATATGTGTTTCTATATAATCTCATTAATGGTAATGTAGACAGCATTTACCAACAGGCCTTAACTTGAACGTTCCTAGTAGAAGGACTAGAAACTTTCGTCCTTTACTCCTTACCCACTGTAGTTCGACATATGCCCAACATGATCCGTTTAGGGATTTGTCACTTTGCTCTACTTTCAATCTCAAATCCTACATTCTTCCTCGTAACATCTTACTCCTTCTCTATTCTTTCAATGCCTCGGATCTATACACGCGATTCCCCGCCGTACGTTATGCGGCAGCGTCCATCGTTTAAGATTGTATAATATTTTGACCAAAAAAGTGTTGCTTTTGTAGAAACACAAAGCCCTGATCAACGTTTGGTCTGATGTGCCTAATTAATACGTAAATTTATTTGGTTAATGATTTGATTTAATTTGTAGAAAAAAGGTGAATTGAATTCAAATAAACAAAAAGATAAGATACGAGCTTTAAGAAGCTAAAAAATGCGAAGAATGCACTTTTGTTGAGGGTTTTATAAAGAAAAATTTGAAACAATTTCTTTTGGAGTTGGGTTTTGGTAAATGACAGTTGTTTTGTTAAATAATATTTCTATATACTTGGCTATATATATATAAAATATATATATAAAAAATATCCTATTCCCTATTTCATAAAGAATTTGAAGCTATTAAAAATGTGTGTTTGTATTCAAAGCCGTAGTGGGAATACTTACGGCGTGGTTCCCACATCGGAGACGCAGTGGGCGGCGGTGAGGATGTAGCTGTCGGAGATGAGACTGCCGGAGCAGACGTGTGCCTTCAGGTAGCGGACAGAGACGGACCAGGGGAACTCGCCCTGGACGGCGTCCTCCCCGCCGAGAATCCGGCCCTGGGGCAGGGCCGCCGCCTCCGGAACCAAAGCGAGTCCGGCGCAAATCAGTCCGAGGATTAGCAGGGTGAGATGGGGACGTGGATCAGCCATGGCGATTGATTGGCAACTGAACGGAGCAACTGACCATCGATCGATGGTCGCCACAGAGCCCACTTTGCGATCTAATCGCCGGGGGAATATATAGGAGTCCGATACAGTGCCCGGAGATAAGGCAATTTATGGGTTGAACAGCTCCGATTAGATTGCTTAATCCATGGCTAACCGTCGTAAAATCGAAAATGCCTTTGGCTCTATAAATGGCGATCGCCGGACAGGAGCAGCTCTTAGTGCCAATTTCTGGGAGCATGTGTCCGGTTCGATCACTTTCCGTCTGTCTGCTCCTCCTCCTGGTGACCTTGGGGGTCGAGAGCGCCCGTCTCCCGGCGGACGTCGGCTCCCTCCCGTACACCATCTCCCTCCGCCGGAACAGCCAGCACGTCTGCGGCGCCGCCCTCATCAACGCCAACTGGGCCTTGACCGCCGCCCACTGCGTCAGCCTGAGCGGTGGACAACAAAGGTACACGAATATATCGAAATTTTTAAAATTCTGAATAAGTTATAGGAAGCATATTGTTCGAATGGTATCTCACTTTCAAAAATTAATTCCTGAAATTTTCAAAGTTATTCCAGTTCTTAGACATTATACATTTCAATACTTTCATGGAAAAGGATAAAGTACTCCCCTTAATGATAGATTTTTAAAATTATCCGAGCAAATTATTTGAAAAAATTAAACAGAAATAATACAAATATTAAAAGTGCGCGATTTTTATTGGAAAAAATATATTTTTTTTATATAACAATAGATAGTTTTGTTTTCTAGATCGTGAAAGATTTTTATAGATCGATCGATAGATAGATCGATAAATAGATCGATAAATAGATCGATAGATAGATCGATAGATAGATCGATAGATAGATCGATAAATAGATCGATAGATAGACAAACAATATAACCTTTTATGCCACGCCCAGAAGTGCCGGGTATAAATATTTCTCAAAGAGTGAAGTGAATGACTGAGGAAACATTTTAAGGCTTATTGTCTGGAATATTTTCAATCATAATTAATAAAAAATGGTTGACGTTTAATTAAAGAAGTTTTAATAAAAAGTTGGCATAACATGAATAGATATAATACTCGAAATCGTTTTACAAGAGATACTAATTTTCGAAAGTATTTTTAAATATTTTATAAATAGAAGACCAGACAACGCTCTTCGGGTCATTTTTTTTTTAAAAAGTATTTTTCATGAAGTAAAAATTTCTATGGTTTTAGTAGATAAAATAAATGTATTAAAAATTAATTATTTAGTTTATAATGCTAATAGTACTGATAATAGCTAATAGTGCTAATTTTAAACTGATAGTGAAGGGATACCATTTAGAATAAAGATGTACAATCTGTAATCTTCGAACCTCTGTATTAAATGCCCTTTGGAATCCTCCACGGCAGCTATCCCCCCCGCTCGTACACCGTCCGCTGTGGCAGCATCCAGCGCCTGGTGGGTGGCCAGCTGGTGCCCCTTTCCCAGATCATTATCCACAAAGACTACTCCAGCTCGGGCTCTTCTGCAGCGAACGACCTGGCCCTCCTGGAGCTGCAGACCCCCGTGATCCTGAACACGAACACACAGCCCATTGCCCTGGCCCAGGAGCGGGCTCCGGCTGGCTCCCAAGTGACCTTCGCGGGCTGGGGATCCTCCGACATCGACGGCTCCCCCAGCCACGCACTCCAGGTGGCCACCCGCGTGAGCTTGAGCCAGGATGACTGCTACAAGCAGTTCTACCTGGAGCAGGATGATCTGCTCTGCCTCTCGCCCAGCACGGAGGACACTGACTTCTCCGGTCTGTGCTCCGGCGATGCTGGAGCTCCGGCTGTCTACAACAACCAGCTGGTGGGCATTGCCTCCTTCTTCGCCGGAGGCTGTGGTTCCGGCCAGTCCGATGGCTATGTGGACGTCACCCAGCACCTGGACTGGATAGCCGAGAACACTGCTTGAATAAAAGTCCAAATGGATTTAGCTAGGAAACTTGTATACTTGAAAAGGATATTTTGAAAACGCAACAAAATAAAAGATAAATTTCAACTAAAACTGATGATTAATTCTATCCTTATAGTCTTCTTACAACTACTATAAGATATAGTTGGCTGATCCTTATTGAAATCTTAATGAAATAAGCTCTTATAGAGACAATACTTATGAAAGTGATAAGCCTGTGTTTCTCTTCATATCAACGGAAGTATCTTTGGCTTAGTTATCTGACAACTATAGGATTACTGATCATTCCAACTCATAGAATATTAACACAGATTCAAATTTTACAAATTACTTAATATTTTAATATTAATAGACAAAAGTACTCTATAGTTCAATAGAACTCTATCTTCCTGTATGACATCATATTTTTTCAAATATTTTAAACCAACTTATGAAAACTGAATTAGCAGAAAATGTGTACTATAAATCGTAAAACCTTAAAATAAATGCACGTCACTTGAAAATTATCTTAAATTCAACTTTCAAGTTATCCTATTAAGCCCTAAAATATTTACGAATGCTATTCGTAAGGCCTTCGGATCTAATCGCGGACAAAAGGCTGTTCAAGATCTAATTGAAGTGGATGATTTGGATTTTTTATGGCGAAAGTGGTTACACTGGTGATGGTTTTCCTGTATTGATTTGCGAAATAAATATGCACTTCCGATGTTTTTCACTTTTTGCTACTTTTTATAAATATTCCTATTTCTATGAGTCCATGCCTATAAGTATACCGAAAAATTTTTGAGTTCTATTCGATTTCTATTCCATTTTTGAATATAAATGTATGCAGTAGGGTTTTGGGGATATAGCTAGGGAATATACATATATTTTGGGAATATAGCTAGGGAATATACATTAATTTTGGGATGAGGAAGAAGAGACTTCTATCTCTAGATTCTAAAATAAAAAAAAAGCTACGTTGCTTGTTGGAAAATAAATCATTTCATTTTATTGAATTTGTGTCTGGTTTATATAATTCCCTTTACGAATCATTCGAAAATAATATTCGGCACCTACTATTGAAACAAATTGGCTTTATTATTGAATAATTAAAAGCTAAAGATCATAAAAAGAATATCCTTTATATGGATCCTCTTAAAAACATATAGATGTACCGGGTATTGCATTGCCTTGCATTGTACTCTTTTTTGACATTTTCCCCTTGACAGAATAGAAAGATCCCCCTTTCCCCGCCCAGACAAAAAAAAAAAAGTGATTCGCTTTTGCTGTTGGCCAAGTTATAGAGTCAATAGTGGTTTATTGCAACTGCTCCTGGATCCAGTCGTAGTAGGAGGGAATGCTGATGAAGCGCTCCGGCAGCATGCCGCCGCACTCGCCGAGCATCTGGGCGCCCAAGCCGACCAGTTCGCCCTCGAAGACGGCCGGGCCGCCCATGTCGCCGCTGCAGATGCCCTGGCGACGTCCGTGGCCCAGGCACAGCACCTGTTCGTTCTCCGCAATGGGCTCCTCCTCGGTCTTGGCCAGGGCGCACTCGCGGGGGGCCATCACCTCGGCCTCGCCGACCTGCAGGGCGCGGTGCATGTTCACCTCCGACTCGGTGGTCCTGCCCCATCCGGAGATCTCCACGTTGGCACCCTCGGGTGGGGTCTCGCGGGCGAGGGGAATGGCGGCGACGTTCTCCCCGAAGGGCAGGTCCTCCTCCAGGCGGAGCAGGGCCAGGCCGGACTTCAGGGTGATGTAGTTGGGGTTGAGGATGATCTCGGCCACTCGCACCTGCTTGGCGCCGGAGTAGAGGTCCACGGATCCGACGGACACCATGAACAGCTGGGGGGCCCATCTGTAAGTTAATATACCCCGTTATTCGTCTATTATTTATTTTATTTATTTTTTAACTTTTAACAATTTTATAGATTAGGGAGCTTTTTAGCTTAGAGTAAT
The DNA here is from genome assembly GCA_035047585.1 of Drosophila monieri. Lineage (NCBI taxonomy): Eukaryota > Metazoa > Arthropoda > Insecta > Diptera > Drosophilidae > Drosophila > Drosophila monieri. Next base: position 1,169,370 of record JAWNPJ010000061.1, on the reverse strand, counting down.
ATTGGAAGGTGAGAAATTCCGAGAAGTCGCATAAAATATTTTTGTAAATTAATTTTAAAATTCAGAAGATTCAGTCTTTCGGTTGTGATGTTTTCTTCCAAAAATTATGAAGAATTTATGAAAAAAATGTTGTTACTTACGCGGTGTCCTTGCCCTCGGAGCAGACACAGGTGAGGGCGGTCAGGGCGTAGCGCTTGGCGATCACCACGGCGCCGCAGTTGTAGCTACCGCCGATGGAGAGGGCGGCCTGGTAGGGCAGCTGTCCGACCACGGCGTCCTCGCCTCCGGCGATCCTGCCCTGCGGCAGCGCCAAAGATCCGGCCACCAGGACGAGTCCAATAACAAATGTCAGCTTCATGGCTTTTCTGATTCCGATTGTTTACCGAAAACTTGAGTTTTATGGGATCGCGTGAGCTTTTATAGGCCCTCGGATCCGGGGATATCTAATCGGCCGCACGGACAGCTGATAGCCAGATAGATAGTGCCATCCGGTGACTGCGAAATACACCTGCCCCTTTTGATAAGACATGTTGGTGGGGGGAAGATGGTGCGCTGATGGGCATCGGGTATCTTCCAGGTAGGATCGGGTAGGAATCAATATATTGCTGGCACGGACGGACGGACCTCGTTCCTATCTATATTTCATTGACATTCAATGCTTTACCAATCTTAAAGGTATTAGAGTTGGCGCCTTGAATTATTACTCAAAATTTATTTATTTATTTAAAGATAGCTTATAGTTAAAACTATAACTAATTAATAATACTAATAGTTCTACTATATTTTTGTAAATAATTTTTTGAACTAATATTTAGTAACTGGGACTTGTAGAGCAATTTGTATGAAAAAAAGAATAATGGAAGCAAGAGTAGTACCGGGTATCATATAGTTTTTAAACTCGACTATGAATGTCGATTCTTTACATTTCTCTTTGAAACTTTTTGAAGCTAATTATAGATAATAAATATTTTATATAATTAGGTACTAAAAAAAAGGTATAAGGTACTTAAGATATTTCAACTAAGTATTGAATAAATATTTTATTTTTGTATTACTTTAAAACATATTACTTGCATTTGACTTAATTGTATTATATATTTGACTGCAATATTATGTTTTTAACAAAGAATCCAGAGTTTTGATAAAAAAGCTACGTTAGTATTTAAAAGGTTTAAAGGTTTAAAGGTTTAAAAGGTTTTTAAAGTATACCGACCTGAGAAAATGCTTTGCCTGTTTATTTGTTTAGTTTTAAATCAAAAAACCGAGTGGAGAAAAGTTAAAATGTGTATTTTTTAATAGTAGCCCTTAGCCATTTGGGAATATTTTACAATCATAATTGTATAGGTTTTCATAATTTCCGTAAATACCATTTTTTTTGACAACATAATTTTGCGAAATACAGTCGGCTGTGACAGTGGAACCCTAGTATCAACGAACTCTGGCCAGGTGATGGACGGATGGATGGTGTCAGGGGGAAATTTGAGGCGGGGAACACGTTTGAGGCATGCCACCAAGTGGCAGGGGCAACGATCGCTGTCGCAGTCGCAATCGCAGTTGCAGGTTGCAGGTTGCAGATTGCAGATTGCAAGGCACGTAGTTCGGGCTCATCTCGATCTCGATCTCGATCCGAGTTGGCGATTCGTTTTGGCCAGGCTTTTAGCCACACAACCAGTTGGCGGCTCTCATTCCGAGCCGAGCCACATAAAAATAAAATGCTTAAATGGTCTGCTTTCCGCCAGTCTTCTCCATTCGCAGTCCGCGCCTCGTCCAGTAACCAGTGACCACTGACAGTGACCATGATCTTGCGGAGATCTCACCTTGCCTACGGCCACCTGCCGCTCCTGCCACTCCCCCTGCTCTGGATGATCCTCGCCCTCCTGCTGCCGGCCCCCACCCCGCCCGTGTGTCACGGGAAGACCGTCGGACCCTCCGATCCCCTCCAGCCGCAGCTCCAGCCGGAGCAGGGCCTGCCGGAGCCCCGGGCCTACATGCCGGACGCCCAGAACCTCGACTTTGTCTACCACGACCACGAGGAGCTCACCAGGTTTTTGAGGTGAGTTTATGAGGAAATTTTGCCACTATTTATTTTAAATAATATTACTTTAAGAGAAGTTATTAGAAATAGATAAGTTTCTTATTAGAATAAATAAGAAACACTCTTTTCAAATCTTCCAAAATACAAAAATACGAAGAATCAAGACATTTTTAAATCACTTTCCGACACAGACATATTATTTGAAATCTCTCTAGATTAGCGAGGCACAATCTGTCACAAATTCAAGGCCTAGATGTCAGTCTTTAGGCCTAGATGTCTGTGATATTTTTAAATATCTTCGAATTTCAAACATGGGATTTTAAGCATTTAAAGGCGCACAGCTTGTGAGATGATTTCTTTTCAATGTTTTTGTTTATTTGTAAAAAATGTTCTTCTTTTTAAAGATGTATGATAAGTTACGTATTTAAACTTATATATATATATTTTTTTTTATTTTTTATTTCTTTATTGAACATAATAATTATCTGTTAATTTTAAATGTATTATAATTAGGAGTAAGGCTAAAAATATTCAATACAGATACAGGAATAGGAAATGCGAAAATAGGTTCTAATTTTTACAATTAACACGAAAAGGATCATGTTCCGCAAAATTCGATCTACAAATTGGTATCCAACGGGGTCGGAAGGACCTGGTTACCCTGTTTGGAACGGAAAATAATATTTTTTCCACTAACAATTTCGAATCAACTTGACCAAGAATGATCCCATGAAGGAGCATGACCCCAGCACCAGAAAGACGCACTTGCAATGGAGGTAGATCGAGTAAAGCGACCATCTGAGTTCCAGTTTAAATTTTTTAATCCAAATAAAAGTCTATGCTTTTGCATAGATTCAATACCCATTTGATGAGCCGTGTATTGCATGAACAGTATTCAAGGATAAGTTGAACCAAGAGACATACAGAGTCTTAGTGGTGAAGGGATCATCGAACTCTTTTACCAGCGCTACCTATATGGTAGAAAAAATTTATTTAAAATAAAATTTATATTTAGTGTGGAATTTAATTGTCATCAAACACCAATAAGAAAAATGATTATTTCATAATTGACTGGGAAATATTATTATACCTCTAAAAATCAAAAGATACAAACTAATTTTTTATAGCAAAGTTTCAAAGAAAATTGTTAATTTAAACATAAACCAATTTAATGAATTTCTTCCACTATTCTCACAGAGCCACAAGTGCCCGGTATCCCAACCTGACGGCCCTCTACTCCATCGGCAAGTCCATCCAGGGCAGGGACTTGTGGGTGATGGTGGTCAGCTCGTCGCCCTACGAGCACATGGTGGGCAAGCCGGACGTGAAGTACGTGGGAAACATCCACGGAAACGAGCCCGTGGGCCGGGAGATGCTCCTCCACCTGATCCAGTACTTCGTGACCAGCTATAACTCCGATCAGTATGTGAAGTGGCTGCTGGACAACACAAGGATTCACATCCTGCCCACGATGAATCCAGATGGCTATGCGGTGTCCAAGGAAGGCACTTGCGATGGCGGTCAGGGCAGGTGGGTTCGCGTCTTCTCCTAGCAACTAATTCCTTTTTTCATTAATTTTTTCTTTGTTTTCCAGGTACAATGCCCGTGGCTTTGACTTGAATCGCAATTTCCCCGACTACTTCAAGCAAAACAACAAACGCGGCCAGCCCGAAACGGATGCGGTCAAGGATTGGATTTCCAAAATCCAGTTTGTACTGAGCGGCAGTCTCCATGGAGGAGCTCTGGTGGCCAGTTATCCCTACGACAACACACCCAACTCCAGTAAGTAGTCTAAGAAGTGTGTCCCGGATTCCTCTGAGTTTTTCAATGAAATCGTATCTCCTGAACAGTAATGTGATCAGTATGAAAGATACGATAGATATGGTTGGTTCGCAACCAGAACTGTGGTAGGTCGCATATTATTTTCTTATGATTATCTAAGTGGGCGTCATAGCCTCTTATCGAACTCTGACTCCACAAAGTCCATAGAAATCCGGTTACTTCTGGCCTACAATCTGAAATATTTTACCTCCATTTAATGTCAAATCGAATGCTGATATTCGAGTATCGAATGGTCAATCGATTGCCAATCTATTAAATTAAATCCAACAGTTTTTCCTACAAAGTTCTCTATATTCTACACTTATTAACACTCATTTCTAAATTTATTATTTAATTTCCATAATTTCATTATAAATGATTTTTTTTTCAAGATTTAATTATATTTTAAAATCATGCAAATTATTTGTTTTCGGAAATCTATTCCCCTAAAATACCAATAAGTCAAGAGAAAAGGTTAGACCCAGTGCACAGTGGTCCGGCTATATGGAAAAAGTGGTCATAAATCAGAAACTCAACGTAGAGAGTTCAAAATCTGTACTCGGGGGTGTACAGATTTCGCTGATTTCGAATATGAATTGCGAAAAAGCTTTAAATTGTAAATTAAAATTATGTAAACGGAATTGCAACTAGCTAATTATAGTTATGGGGAATTATGGTTCAAATATTCAAGAATTGATGAGCATTAGAAATTTTTAAATCCAGGACCATTGCACATGGATTTATGGCAGCATCTGGACCACTGTGCAGTGTAAGAAGTGCAGGATATCATATAGTTTATAAAATATATGTATGAGAAATATTTAAAAAAAATATACACATATTTTCCTTTCGAATTCCCCTAATCCCATTCAAAAATATAATTTGTTTTATATTTCTTAAAAAATTAGTAAAGTAGTTCCTAAATTAAGTAGTTTGTTCTAAAGTTTAGCTTTAAATGTCCCTTGAATTCCTTTTTAAACCACCCCCTATGCCCCGATTGATAAAGCTCCTTTCGTCCTTTTCTACCAATATGGCTGCTCAAAGGGATCTGCCGTTCGTCCGCCTTGTGCGCGAGTGAGTCCTGCGAATCCTGTGCTCCGCTCTGCCACAACCCATCTAATTGTGTTTGCTTATTTTTATTTTTATCCTCCATCCTGTGATCCTGCGAACCTGTGCTTCCGCCTAAACATGTCCCCTGGGCGCAGTGTTCCAGACGTACTCGGCGGCGCCCTCCCTGACCCCCGACGACGACGTCTTCAAGCACCTGTCCCTGGTCTATGCCCGGAACCACGCCAAGATGTCCCGGGGGGTGGCCTGCAAGTCGGCGACCCCGGCCTTCGAGAACGGCATTACGAACGGAGCCGCCTGGTATCCCCTGACCGGGGGAATGCAGGACTACAACTACGTCTGGTACGGCTGCATGGAGATCACCCTGGAGATATCCTGCTGCAAGTTCCCGCCCGCCTACGAACTCAAAAAGTACTGGGAGGATAATCAACTGGTGGGTTATGACGTTACCAGGGTTGCCTCCAAATTTTAAGGACATGCTGGGAGCTTATTTATTTATTTATTTATATTTTTTGTAGTCCCTGATCAAGTTCCTGGCTGAGGCACATCGGGGGGTCCAAGGTTTCGTTTTTGATCCTGCGGGTATGCCCATTGAGAGGGCCTCTATTAAAATCAAGGGTCGAGACGTGGGCTTCCAGACCACCAAGTACGGAGAGTTCTGGCGAATTCTTCTGCCCGGATACTACAAAGTTGAGGTAATGACTCAAAAGACTGAACTATAAGTAGAAAGAGTAATAAAAGTCATTATTTCCAGGTCTTTGCCGAAGGCTTTGCCCCTCGTGAGGTGGAATTCGTGATTGTGGAGCAACATCCCACTCTCCTCAATGTGACGCTGCAACCCTCGAAGGTAGGTCCCCCGTTTTTGGGATTCGGGGTCACCCTTTCCTTTGGTGCCGGCTAACTCACTCTATTTTAACTCTTACTCCTACTACCAACTATCGTAATACTCCAGTACCTACTGGCAGCCTCTGGGGCAACCACTTCCGCCGCCAAGGCCTCACCCACTTCCACATCCACCCAGACCACGACCTTAAAGCGACGTGTCAACGACAAGCTGGAGCTGTCCACCGACTAGGGTGGAGGTCGCCAGAAGCTCCGGACTGGATGGATGTCTTGTAAATACCGAAAGATGTGCTTTAACAAAAAGTCCAATGGGAATACCACTCAAAAGTGTGGCCCTACTGGACGAATGTCGAAAAGTTTGCCTCTAGAGTTGTGTAACTTTAAAGATTATTTGGAGCGGGTTTTGTTTCAACTGGTTGGTTCATTTGCTATTCTGAAAAAGCTATTCCTTAAAAGCTAATTCCTTATAATTGTATCTGCTCTTTGTGTATATTAACCTACCTCACTTGTGGATTAGTGGTTTAGTAAAGCTTGTTCTGTTTAAACTTATAGACTGGAGTTGGAAGATGTGTCGAATGGTAATTGTAAGATCTCTACTCCTTGTGAATGGTGACCTTCTGTAGTCTAAGTGTTGCTTGTTAATGGTGAAATATTAATACTAAAAAAACCAAAGAAATCCACCAAAATCGGAAAGCCTTAACCCCTAAAATTCAAATGATTTTCCAGCGCATTGAGGGCATCGGGGCAGTGGGTCCCGCCGGAATCGGACCCGGCGGACTGGGCGCAGGCGGAGTGGGCGGAGTAGGCGGTGTGGGAGTGGGTCCCGGGGGTCTCTACCGCCCCATCCAGACGCCGCAGCACTACCGCCCTCCGGTACCCCCCTACGCAGGCGCCGCCTCCAATGACAATGGAATATTTTCCACGATCAGCAACGGATTAAACAGCCTCTACTCGAACATTTTCGGCTAAGGCGCTGGACTTACCAGCCAGCATAATTAGGGATTTTTTGTCTACTTTTAAGATTCATAGAGCTTAGTGTTTAACTTTCGTCGTATTATTTATTGTGAGCTTGGCGCAGGAGGGGGAGGAGCCGTGAGAGGTCCTCGAATAAAGCCTTCAACCAGTGCAATCTATTCTATAAACTATAAAAGCTGCTTTTCATTTTGGGGGTGTGGAACTTTTTCATAAATCGACCATAGAATTCTATACAATATTTACTCCTATTCAAGGTAAGTTTATTTTTTCCAGATCTTATGAATAATTTATGTTCTTGATCAGGATCATCTCCTGCGGAAATTTACTCGATCAGTCGGAAGACTTTATTTTTTTTTTATACCCTTGCAGAGGGCACTGTAGGAGACATCTCTGACCCTATAAAGACCCTATAAACACCAATGTTATGGTGCTATTTAGCAACTGATTGATCTATGGCAGTTATAAGATATAGTCGACCGATCTCCGGGAGGGAACGAAGGAAGTGCGCCAAGTCTGAAGCTTCTGGCTTTAAAATTGAGAGACTAGTTGGCGTAGAAACAGACATGCTTATATTGATTTAGAAGGTGATAGTAATGAAGAATATATAATATATATATGTATATACTTTGAATAAACAAACTATACTCACAAGGGTATACAATGCGGGTAGAGTCTTTGGGCTCGGCGTGAAGTTGCGTTATACAACCGGGTGCCGTCATCCCACAGATCGGAAGAGGTTTAGATAGGCCTCCATCCTTAACCGAGGATTAAGTCATGACCTGAACAGATTGGCTTCCATTCGGTATCCGGCGGAACATGGTTCCAAAGGGGCGCTGATTGACTCATTGTTTCATATCCCAAGCCCAAGGGGGCCCTGAGATTAAGCCAACGTGGCAGGTGCTCACGTTAAACCATTACTACTTTCATACTCACAAGGGGATCCCGACTAGGAAACAAAACGGACAATATCAAGACCCCCAAGAGGAGTAGCCACATCAATGATTATGCAAGTTAATCTATAAGTGAAGCTAATGGAATAAGAAAGAAATCGAAGGAGTTAAACAAGAAAATTTTTCTATCCTGGTTTCCTTGTTTCGGGAAATTCGACTTTATGACTCTTTTTTCGCCATTTAGCACACTTTCGATTACTGAGCACTCTGGAATAGAACGATGACCGAAGCTAGCTGTCCCGAATGGTGATCTACACAGCCAGTTTCAACAAAAATGCTTAAAATATAACATTTCCAGGAGTAGTAATAACTAGATTTTACAGTCTAAAATCTTTAGTGTCTATTCTTAAGCCATTGTAGTCTTCCACAATGGTTATCATTATCAGCTAATATCCAAGGGCCCAAAGTCCAAGATTTCCAAAATGTCTGTCATCTTGAAGCTCTTTAGGAAGTGTTCTCCGGACTACATGGTCAGTCTTCAACTGAAAGTTGAAGACCATCTTCTTATAAGGAGAACTTATTATTTACATTTTTGTTGCTGTTGGTAATAGCTTAAATCAACTATATTTACTTGAAAAGGTTTCCGAAATCATCATTTAGTAAGCATCGATTTGCAGGTAGCACCTATGTGCTGCGCCAGAATATGGTCGAGAGGCTGAAGAAATAATGGGTGGTCAGCTCCAAACGAAGGTGACCCTGAATTGAATGATGAAAATCATCCCCAGCTGCAGGACATTCAGTTGAACAAGATGCTGAAATGCATGGTGGAGAAGCTGGGCTCGAACGCCTACCCTTTGGAGCCAACTGCCAAAGCGGACATAGCTCTGGACTCGACCACACTGTGAGTAATTGCTACATAGCTCTTACTTTTCCAGATAATGATGATTTTGTCCTACCAGGGTTGCCACAACCAATATCCTGTCCTACACTGTGAAAGTAAAGCAAGTCTTGGGAGCTCTGGGCGCTGAACTTTGCTCCGAGTTGCCATTTCTGCTGATGCACTAAGGATAATATTTAGATGAAATATATAGACTATGCCATTTATGTAAAAACCACTCTTCCAGGCAAGCCGAAAGGGTCAGTTGGAAGCATGAATAATAGTGATCAGTCATTGAGGTTTTTCTGCAACTATCCTTATTCCTAAATAATAAAACCGGGATAATTAATTGATCTTTATAATAATTTCTATTTGTATGCAGATGAAATTGGATGATCCAAGGATAGACCAATTTATGGATCGAATGCAGTGAGGTTAATTAAAAGACTAAGGCCCACTAAGACATTAACGGAGCTACAGATAGGTCCTCCGCTGAAGTCGAGCGGCCTAAAAGAAGTCGGCTTGCGACCAACTTTGGCGATTAGAACTTATGATAGATATCTAACTTATTATGCTAAATAAATGCTAATAGTACTCCCTACTAATACCACTACTTATACCGACTACTTATAACTTTTAAACTTACTTTCATCATTCATTTAAAAAAGTTAGCCAAACATAGCCTGGCGATATATGTCGTCAGTATTGAGTAGGTTTCAATGGAGAAACAGATTAGAGACTTGGAAAAAATTAAGTCGATCGAAACATTCATGCCAAACCTCTCAAATAACGGCGACTCATACTTTTTCTTATTTTTTGGAAGTAAGCTCAGAACAAAATTCTATCCGGTACTCTCTCCCCCATCCGACTAAAATCTCCGACTAAACCAAAAACAGAGAGTCGTTTTTTGTGCAACCAGAGCAACGAAACCCAAATGCATAAATGAGGCACCAAGTAAGCAATCAAACCAATTAGGCGAATCCAAGCAGAAGCTATTGACTCTGGAGTTGGAGAAGATCAGAGGACACACTCACATATATTAGAAAGCCCAAACACACTGAGCTGCAGATAAATCAAGTAGGGAAATGAACTACCAAGATTCGTATAGATGCGCTTTTGATTCGGAAAATTCCGGTCGGAGTAGCAACTTTGAGTTCCGGGTGAGTTCCCCCACTTCCATAACCAACCGTAGTGTTTCGGTTACTCATCGTGAAATCCCTTCTTAGTTTTCAGGTCCGGAGTCTATTCCAGATGCGGTCAAGCGCTACAATGCCTTACGTGGGGCTGAACTGGCCCAGTTAAGACGTCAACGTGATTCGGGTAGACACGGTGTGCCCACCATGCCGCGTTTCTGTAAGGTTCGCCGTCCGGGTCAGGATGTAACCAGTATGGTAACCTCCCGAGATCTGGACGTCGTCACGCAGCTATCCCTCGACTCGGAGCCGATTTCCAATGAGTCCAACGACGACGAAGAAGACAACACTGACGATGCTGGGAATACTCGTAAGCAAAATGATGAGGCTCAATCGTCCGGAAACTACTCTGGCAATGATCCACAATCCATGCGCCTGTGCGGCGGAGCCGATGCTCCGGCCTTCTCGAAAGCCAAGTCAAAGGGAAAGAAAAATAGTCCTCAGGCGCAGACCAAGCAGAAGAAACGTCGCATCCACGATGCCAGGGAGAAGTGGCATACGTACGAGAGACTCGAAGAGCTACACCGCGAGGTCTGTGCCGAGTTAGAGTCAATGGAGGAGCCCATACCCCAGAGTCCAGTGCCCTACAAGGCCACAGCCAAAAAAGCGATCAAGCCCCGACGCAATAAGGTCAAGAAGCCCAAAGTGGAACAGTGCCAATTCCGGTCCGGGGACGAAGGTGACGGCGACAGTTCCATGGTTGATCCAAACTTGATTTCGTTCGAGGACTATCACCAACCGGAGGCCAAATGGGTGGACATAATGCCGTCGGCTATGATGTCGCAGGCCATCAAGGTGAACGTTTGCAAAGCCCAGAACGCTACGCCCCGCACCGCCTACCAGTTTATGGAGCAGCACGGAAGCCTGGAACCGGAACCACTCGGTCCGTTTTTTCTGGAGGACAGTGATCTGGAGCACGAGTACGAGGACCGCCAGGGCTACCTCCGCTACAGGGAGCCGCGTCCGAGATATCCCTCGAGCGAGTCGGACGCCACTGATACGGGCGTGGATCTGATCGAGAAAAGGAACGCGCCCTTTTTCGTGGAGCTGGAAAAGCGTCCCCACCGGCTCAGCCTGCTCCGAAGTCTTTCGCCCATGAGATACACCTCTCAGCGTTCGGAGGAGACGTTGAGAACTCAGTCACCCGATGACGAGGCTCGTGAGGGGAGAACCCCCCAGGCTCAGAGAACGGAGACGTCCTTGTTGGAGCTTCAGAGTAGTCCCAGGACTTGCGCCAACAAGAAATCGAAGGGCAATGCAACCCAAAAAGCGACCAAGGCACGGACACCCAACAGAACGGGCAACAAGTCCCAAGTGGCGAAGGGTAATGACACAGCCAAGACTAACCCCAAGCCTCAGACATCAAAGAACCGACGTCAAGTAAAGACGGGAGGTTCCGGGTTAGCAGCAGGATCTGCTGTGGGTGGGGTTTCCGCCGAAGTCGCCCAATCGCCATCCCAAGTCCGTCAGCCTGGTGGTTCCAACTTGAACGCATCCGTTGCGCCCTCGTTGACCCACACACCCTTCGCCGCCTCACCAGAACGTCAGGGCAAGCGTCGCAAGCCCCGAACTGTGGTCTACAGCAAATCTCTGGAGGACTTAAAGTTTGAGAAGCTGGCAATCTACAACAAGATCACCATGACCCAGGAGAGGATCATCAACTCGTTGGACAAACTCCAAAACAGTCTCCTGCAACTGCAAGTGCCCCACTGCAATGCCCAAGAACGCCAGAAGCGCCAGAGGAATGCCTTTGAGTTTTGTGTACGCTTCTCGAGGAACTTCCTGTATCCCCTGAAGGGAATGATCGACGATGTCCGGTTCACCCCCGTGGCAAGTTTCAATAGCGCCACTTCCAACGAGGCCTGCCAGCGAGTGGTCTGTGTATATGGACTGATGCAGCAATCGATTCAGACCTACCAACGTCAGTTGCGCTACTTCCTGCTGGAGAAGGTGCCCCAGAAGCTCAGTGCCCTCATTGAAATGATCTATACCATGACCAACTGCTGCCTGGACAAGGGAATGCTGGACCGTCACGATCCGGTGGTGGAGTGCCTGCTGGAGCGCTGCACTCGGTTCATGAGCTTCATTGAGGACATGCAAGAGGAGCGCTTCAAGCTGGCCAGGGAGACTTTGCGACGCCTTCAGAGACACGGCCACGTCCGAGGACATGCTCATGCTCTCGGCCATCCCCGGCACCATAGCCATAGCCACAGTCGGAGCCATACGAAGAAGAAGTCCAAGTCCAAGGCAGTGCCCCCCAAGAGGGTACCCACCCAACCCAGGCAGGAGAAGCTGCGTTCCCACGAGCGTTACGACCTCAAGATGTGTCTCAACGACCTGAAGCTCTACGAGCCGCGTTTGGTGCCAAAGGAACATCAGACCGGAAAGAAGCATCATAGCCACACCCAGAGTCGGGTCCGTCGCACCATGCGAAGCACCCCGAATGCAAATTCCAATCCTGTAGGACTCGGCACGACAGTCGTTGAGCTACCGTCCGACCTAGAGCTCCAAAGCAACCGAGAGGAGGTCCAGACCCAAATGCAAATGGGCATGGCCGGCGACAGGGCTGTCGTCAGCAGCTCCCTCAGCAACATAGTGCTGACCACACAGGGAGATGCCGTGGCGAACCAGTCACTAGCCTGGCCAGAACCACGAGTGAAGGAGTTCCGGGAGGATCAACTGCATCGGGCATTATTGGATGCCTTCCGTTTGGTTTCCCGATCGCAAGTCCAACAAGTCTTGGATCCCCTTATGCGATCACTTGGCGTCGTCCTCAGCGAGAAGCTCGGCGAGGGTTCAAACTCAGGAACGGGACTAAGGCGGTCTCATTCGGGACACAATTACAATCCCCATGACAATAACCAGTAGATGGTATCCATACAACCTCACACATATCCCTCATATCCAGGACTGTAGATTCCCCAAATTGTTCAATCAGTATTTCTTCTGTGCTTAGTACTTTCGTTGGTGAAATGCGAAACTAAATTGTAGAGTATCGAGTACGCGCACAAAATAAACGCTCATTTAAAGGATCACTAATGGAATAAAAGGCTCTTTTAACTATATTTGGTTGGGGGGTTTGTGGACTTGTAGGTTCGTAGAAGAGTTTCCCAACTCTACATACAAGAGCTGCCTGCCCTAAGGTTTTGACCACGACACTTTAACATTATCCGTTGTCCTTTAACAAAATATCAGATTGTGAGTGAAACAGTGTTGACTAACAAGTGCGTGGTTAACCCTTAGACGGTGACCAGGGTTTCATTTCGTCCACATAATTTTGTATCTAAAATAAATTCCCTTTTTAAATAGAACGCTTTTACATCTACCTTTTTTTTTGAATATTAGATTACTTTCTTTCCGTGACGTTGGAAGACCTATTTGGCCTCCCAACACTGTATCCGCGATGATAATAGCAGAGCTTGCAAATAATAGTTAGCCGTTTCTACTTGAAAAAAAAAGTCTCATTTAAGGACCCTTTGCAAAAATTGTTCAAAAAAACCTTTAGATTCGGTTTTTGAGTTAATGATTTTTGAGTTCACTTAGAGAAAAACCGATATTTTTTGTTTAAATTTGATCAGGTCATTTACTGACCCATTGACTGAGAGTTTGAAAAATAAGTCTTTTGGATATTTGTAAATTTAATTTAAATAAATTCTTTTTATATTTCATCAATATGAAGGCATATGAATATCGAATACTTCAAAATAAAGATAGTTAAAATAGTAAAGCTAAAAAAAACAATTAGGAAAAAAAAGTCATTTTTATTAGTTGGATTCGAACATAGAACGGTATTAAAGCTCAACTGAAAACCTAAATATTTCAAATCAAAGGGGTTTCACCCTGAGAGAGCAAGCATTCTTATTTTTTTTCGGTTAATTCTGATATGAAACTAACTGTAAAAAACTGTAAACAGTTATTTGCAAGCTCTGATAAAAAGTGAACCGAAAGTTTCTAGACTAGATAACATCTTATAGGTCATAGCTAACAAATATGTTATATATCGTCCGTATGTGATGTATACATATATACAACATATGTATGTATACTAGAAGGTGACCCTCAACTTGAATATAGATATACTGTATTACATGTACTATATACTTCTAGTCAATATTCTTAAGTTTAATATTAGTCTCTCACTTCTAGAGCTATCGAATTCAAGATTGACACTCTCTGTTACGAGGCGTACGATGCAGCTACAAAGTAACGGCCCAATTTGAATTTGTCGATTAAGTCGGTGTTGTATAATTTAAGTTTAATGCAGTCATGCCCAACACTAAATAGGAAAATAGTGTAGGAAAAGTTTGCAAATGCCATTAGTAACTGTAAAGAGAGGCAAACCACAAGTGTAAGCAAGAAAAGCTTCTATTTTATAATTTTCTTAACATTTAAATAAAGATTTCAGCGCTTTTCTTTACTGTTCAGAGCTTTTCTAACAGAATTTTTATTTATGTCATCTTATACTATAATGCAGAACGATTAGGATCGGTGTACGATATCTTGTAGCTCCTAAATATCTGAAAAATAGGCCACAGCTCTGGTAGCTTGGCACTTTTTGGAACATAAAGTTAGGGATATGAAATGTCCGCCATTGCACTGATTATCTTATCCTCTAAAAGGATAACTCCCAATTATAGAATCCATTTAGTTACTTGTTTTAGTTTATTTTGTAAGAGATATCAACAATGATTCAAGATTAAATTGCATTTGTATTTATCATTTATCAGATACTTTGTCCCGAAAACGATCAAGATACATAGGATATACATATATCGAGAGTGAGATAGAAGGATAGAGGGAGAGGGGGTAAGAAGCAGAGCGAGAGGGGAATAGGACGTAAGGAAGAGAGACAAGGACAAACAGCAGTCGCTTGTGCGGTGCTTCAACAAAAAATTATTACAATTATTTTAAGCATTAAGATTGTGTCCTCCAATTGCCTTTCCACGTTCTAGTTTCCATTAGCAGCGTTTTCTTTGTGTTTTTCTTGTTTGTTGTTGTTGTTCTTGTTCTCGCCCACACCTCAAATGCGCTTTTCGTGTTCCTGTCCATCCATTTTCTATTTTCCAGTTTCCAATTTTGATTCATTTTCAGTGCCAAAGCGGGCCTCCAATACTTGCATCCTTGGGGCTAGTTCTTAACAAATTGGATGACTACAAATACCGTTATAATAGATAGTAGATAATGTACATAGATATCGATATCGATGCGAATGGTTCCGTGTGTGTGTGTGTGGTGTCCGGACACTGGCATCCGGATGCGACTCCGATTCTTAGCCGGAGCATTCCGTGCAAAGGGGCTTGTTCTCCTCCACGGCGAAGGTGCTGGCCGAAATGGGAGTGGCGCATTTCTGTGGGAGTGTTAATACAATCAGTAATAGCTATACTAGAAATTATAAAACTTGATCCAATAAACTTGTGGATCTTTTAATTTTCAACCTTTTTTTTACAGAGATACATTTTTTTTAAATATTCATAAAATTAAAATCAAAAAGGATGAGACGTAGTTGGTTGAGACCTAAGCATATTTCCAAAAGCCAAACTGGTCTATCCCCACTTATCCCTGCAACACTAATTATTTATTCTTTTTGTTTTTCATTAAATAAAATAATGTTCAATTAAAGCTTAGATATAATATGTCTATATATCAATATATATAATTAATTTTAGAAAACTCCTAACCACAACCTACTTTCTATTTCCTCTACTTCTTGAGCAAGTGATGTTGTGCCACCAAAAGACCCATTTATTTTTTAACTTTGGTAACTTTTTTTTTTTGAATAAATTCTCTTATGCATTTAAATAATTATAATAATAAAGAAACTTTTATCTAACGAAACTAAAATCTTATAGCCTATATCATAAACCTTATAAAAACGTAAACAAAAACATGATTTTCAAAAACTGAATAATGATAAGTTTATGGATTGCGAAATATGTAAGTCCTTAAAGAAATAAATTGAAATGCAAATTAATTTAGTTTCGACATGAAATATTTTTCAAACTTTTTTAAACTCATCTCTAAGTAGTCGAATGAAGCTTTGTTAATTGAAACATTTTGTTTTAAAATATTTACCAAATATAAATTGACGCTCTTGAGTGAAATACACGGTTTTGTGCATATCTTGTTTCTCCTTTTTATTAATTAGTTTAGTAATTATTTTTTATTATAAATATATTCTTTATTTTTATTCTCGAAGTACTCCCTTATTGATTCGTAAAAACTGATGTCCCCTTGAACGGCTCTCTCCTTAAATCAGTGTCTTATGTAACTCCTAAAATATATTATCTGTTGTTTGCTACTTCTATTTATTGGACTTCAGTTGCTGTAAGTTTTGTTTATTGGATCAAGCTGAACACCGCCTGGATACACTCCAGTTACTTACCTTGCACTTGAAGCAGTCGCGGTGCCATTTGGCGTTCAAGGCGACGATAGCATTGTCAGTGATCGGGAGAGTGCACCCGGCGCAGCGGGCGGCAAAGAGCTGCTCGAAGTCCGTCCGGCAGTAGGGGCGGCCGTCCCGCTCGTAGAAGGAGGTGCCCACCAGCGGCTCCTTACAGGGTCCGTTGCACACGAAGCACTCCTCGTGCCACGACTGTTCCATGGCCTTGATGGTGCGCTGGGGAGTGGGTGGAAAATGGGTCAGAAATCGAAAATAACTCCACTCGGTTAGTATACTTTTGTGCTGTTCAAGTATTTCGGTGTTTGTTCGTTACACATATAGAGAGAGATATTTATAATCATAATCAAAGCCAATCAATCGCGCCCGCACCCACACCCACACCCACACTCACGCCCACAAGTGGGGTGCGCTGACCTTGCCCCAAATGGCCGCAAACAAAAAATTTGCAAGGAGCTCACTTCAAAGTAGAATGCCAAATGCTCTTTTTTTTCATTCTTTTCACAAATTTTCGGAAGTTTGGGTAAGAAATTCATGAAGAATATTAAAAAAATGGAACGGCAAAGAATTAAAGTTTAAGTTGAAATATAGTTAAGCGAAAAAAAATAATTTTTACTCATAATTTATTATAAAAAGTCAAATAGGAATTCCAGGATTAGATGTATAGGATATTTGATTTAAATATATGAGTTGTTATTTTCCATTTAAAAACAAAAAAAAAGCTTTGTAACTCTTTGCAAAAAATCGAAAATCTCTAGCCCCCTCGAATACCCTTTCAAAAACTTAATAACCATTTTAAAAATCTCTCAAAATCGGGGAAAAACTTTATGGTATTTGAAAAGTAAACATCGTTTAACCAAATTCTCAAAAGTAATAAAAATGTATTTGGCAAACTCATGGAATCACTTAGTATGATTCTCGAAAAACCCTCAATACGATTGCATAATAAATTTAAGAACCAAATTTAAGAGATTTAGTGGACTTTTCATGAAATTTTGCAAGACTTTCCACGGAAATCTTGTAGGTTGTTTTCCGGCAACAGTTGTCCAATTTCAAGATACAATTGAATCTAAGAGTCTAAATATAGACGGAATTCGCAATCACTTCCTTAATTAAATCGCAGATGAGCAAATTTGCAGAGATATCTGAACAGTTTTATGGCACGGCGCTTCTGGGCAAATGTTGACAATATTCATTACATTATTCCGAGGTCGTAAAGTGGCAGAGTTTATGGCAAACAGACGATCAGACCTATGAGATACACCTGGCCGGGAGATATGGGATATAGAAAGATGCACAAAAATGGATGCGATACTTGGAATGGAAATGCGTTATGAAAACTTGATAACATTCAATTTTATGATTTATTATTCTAATTATTCACAACAAATATAAGCAACTAAGTTTTTCATATTTTTGAAATGTAATTCGAGAAAAGTAACAATTTTTTCTCTATATCTTTCTTTATTTTATTTCTTCTAATTCATCTAAAATTATACAGTTGGCTGCATTTAAGATAAATCTTTTCAATTATTTATGTAAAATCTATCAGTGTATTTTTTAATTAAATGTATTTATAAATTAATGTATATGTAAATTAATTAACCCTTTAAATTAGTAAGTCCTTACCTCGAGAATGGGCTGCTTGCAGCCGTGGCAGGTGCCGGAGTAGAGCTTGACGAAGCACTCGGAGCATACGGGCTCGCCGGCCTGGATGTTGAAGGTGGCCTCGATGATGGGTTGGAGGCAGTCCTTGCAGGCGAAGTGCTCTGGGTGCCAGGTCTTGCCTAGAGCCGTGATGATCCGCTGCTGGATGACCTCATTGCACTTGTGACACACGGACGGCTCCGACTGGGCGGGAGGAACAGAATTTAAATTCAAATTAAAATACATTTCAAATGGAAATCACGTACATAAAATATTTCATAATGCCCCATCCGCGGGGCATCTTTTCTGAATGTTTTTTGTGTGTCTCAGACAATTCAGAAGACTCAAATCGAGTTCAAAAACCGCAAAAAGACAGCTGCTAGCGCGACTTGCGTAACCCAATACCCAATTGTTGATTCTCGATTCCCAACACCAACTCAAATGCCAAAGGCCTCCACACAAAGAACCCCCCAGGCACATGAATATGCATATAAAATATATATACATATATCTCTTCATATATTAATATACTCGTATGCCACAATAAATGATGAGCATCGGCGCAAAATCGTTTACAAAGCAGAAAAATAATCACATATTATACAATAATGAGTTGTCCCCGCGGGTTGCTACCACAGTTCTATGGAGCGGAGTATAGATTCACGAAATGGGCTTAGAAGCCAATAAATGATCTTTGGGATTTTTATCAAGAAGATAGTGTATATTAGTGATTAATTACTACTGCTTTTTTATCCTTCATTCTGAACATATCTCCGAAAAAATTATTCTGCTAAAAAAACCTATTGAAAATGGTTTAAAGTTTAACAGCTTTTTTTCATAAGAATCTATTAAGTTTATATTTTAATAATATTTTAATATGGTAGATATATTTTATAAGAAACTAGTAAACAGATTAAAATACTAAGCCAAATGTAAGGAAGGTTAAAAGGAATTAAAGTTATTGTATTTTTTACAGAAAAACTTTACTAATTATTTTCCATCAGAGTCCTTCTCTTAAATAATCAAAAATTTCGATACGGATCAGCGAACTATATCTTGAAATACTGGCATTTTTCTGCAAGGATATTCAAGATTTCCTGTCTGATTTTCTAAAAAATGGTACTTTATTGTTTCAAAAAATAAATAATTTGTTTTAAAAATATGGAGTTTTAGATTATGCTTTATCCAAAAAATTATCCGATTAACAGAAATTATTGTAAATAAAATAAACCACACATTGTAGTACATTATTTGGACTAATTTTAGTAACAAAATCATAACAATTATTAAAATATCTATAAGGATATGAATATGTGGTGATACATTGATATCTGCACTAAAAATAATTTACATTGCCAATAATTTCAAATTAAAATCTTAAAGAAAAGTGAGAAATATTAAGAAACCTTAGATTATAAAATTTTAGAGATAGGAATTTTGAAAGTTGACCCCAAAAGTATGCACCTAAGACCTGAATATTAAAAAAAAACAATTTGCAAAAGAAGCACTTGGCCAAAAATGGTGGAAATTGGTTACCTTTCTGTAAACCGTCAAGACATTAGACCTTAAGTGTGCTCAACATTAGGGCCAAATCCAGTTGGAATTGCCATTAACTAGCTTAGCACGTTTGGGCCATTAACACCTGGGATTAGGAGGCCCCCAAGGAGTCCTAGCCAAAGGCCAAACACTATTTCAGCCAAGTTGGCAACCCAAAAAAAACAAAGACAAATGGCTTATAAAACCGCAACGATTGCTCATAAAAATTGCAATTGAATAAAATGCAAAAATGATGATGAAAATAAAGTGAAATATCCGCGAGGTGTTGCTCTCTTCCATTTTCCAGCTTGGTGATTTTATTTACAATTTCTGGCAGCGGATTTTGTGGCAATTTCCAAAAATTTAATTTGCACAAATTAAACGCACATTAAGTTTTTCGAGCAGCCGCCCCCTCTCCGCGCCCTACCCCTCTTAGCCCACTTGGTTCTTAATTTTTTTTGCTTGTTTAAAGTTTTTGCGCCAGATGTAGAAACAACAATCATTTCTTTTTGCATTAGACGACGTCTCACTTAGATCATCGCTAGAGTTAGAATTCGAATTAAACAAACACGCACACACACCGCCGACGGAAAGAGATGGCACTACCGTGAACGAAAGAGACGGGCCTAGCGGGAGTGGGCCCTTTCAGGGGGCCAAGGGCATCCATCGCCTTCTCGCTCTCACTTCTCACTTCAAATAAACGCCTTTTCCTGCCCAAATAGCAAAAGCCAACAAATAACAAAAAAACAATAACAAAGCCCACAAAACAAACAAAAAATACACATTTTGTTTTCAGTGTTAAATGAGCAAACAAAATAAAACAAAAAATTAAGTGGCATTGTATCCACCGAGTGCTACCGAAAAGTAAACCGAACCATTGATGCCTCTTTCGAGAGTTGCAAGATTTTTACTCAAAATTAATAATAAAAATAATTCTTATCTCGTTTTTGAGCCATTAACAAATTATAAATTGATTTATGGGGAAATTAAATATTAATATGTATTAAGATTCATTTATGACGATAATAATAGTCGCCAAGTCGAGGATTAAATTTCTTTTTTTCAATACAAAATTTAGTATCGTAAATATATTTAATATAAAAATGTTCAAGTAAATCTCCTAATGATTCATAAATTAGGAGAAGTTGTGGATTTGATTGGTTTTCACTTATGAATAAATTACGTAAGCAAATATTTTAAAATTGATAATTTGTAATGGCAGATTCGCTCGATAATTATATATTTTATTCATAATTATTAATCATACAGCGGACATGAATGGTCGCAAAATCTATAGATTCTGGACTTGAAAAAATAAAAAATAAATTTATGGGAAACCTCACAAAAAATAGAAAATTTACGAAACCAATAAATGGCTACTACCACAACAGATAATACCACAATAAATACAAATATCTTAAAATCTAATACTTTTTCATACTTTATAAACAGAAAATTTTTTAACAATTTCTTAATATATTTAAAATTCAATGAGAAAGCTGGTAAAAAAAACCTAAAAACTTCCCTTTTTAGAAATCATTGTTAACCCTAGATTGGCTCGGTTCGAACCGAACTTAACCCACTGTCTGCAACCTGGGATGTGTTGTTCTTGGCAGCGCAGTTCGGCTTGAATTGCAATTTTCGTATTTGCGACATTTTTGCTTTTCTGTTGACGATTTACATTTCTTATCAGTTAATTGCCGTAATATTGCCAGCGATTTTTGCACAACTACTGTTGCAACACTAAAAAAAATGTTTTAAATAAAACAATTGGAAGAAATAATAACAATACATCAGAGGCTGCCGCGGAAATGTTCACATCCATGGACGATAATTAAAATGAATCATTTAAACACAATTAGTGCGAAAGAGAGAATCTGGAGAAAGAGTCGGGGAGAGAGGGGGTCAAGTGCTCTTCTTTTTTCGGTTTTTCTCCGCGGCCATCAATCAAAGTTGTCGATCATCAGGTCGTTGGCGGGGGAGGGCAGCACACTCGGCCTGTTGCCTTGGAACGAATGTAGTACTTTGTGGCAGACGCCTCCAAAAAAGCAGCAGCAACCACCCACCACCCGTGCTGCCATCCCGTCCCCCTCTTCACAAAGCACACGCACACACTGCGTATACGTAATGGCCGTAAAATCATTTAAACTGTGAGCGAAATACCGAAACGGCTCCGTAAAATATGGCCAATTGTATATAAATAAGATCATCTGCAGATCGCACCGAACCGCCGAAAACTAGCGGCTATAATAGGCACTTTGTAGGCCTCGGTAATTGTCCATTACTCGATCGGATAAAGGCCCTACGAACGAGTCTAAATGGATATTTCAAATGGGCCGAAGCCGATTATTATCACCAGGCGGAGTACTCGGATATTTCGAATAATTTCACGCCCGAAAATCCCAAAATCAATTTAGTTTTCAAAATAGACAAAAAGTCTTTAGGGAACGAATAAAAAGGCTACAAATGTAAACAAATATGATAAATAGCCAACAGCTGACTATTTGCAATCTGGAATCATTAGCTCGAGTGTTGTTGTCATGGATCGTGAGTAATACTCTGATTTTTCCTGGGGTTTTAGCAGTAAGACTTCAAAAAAAATATGTAAAGGCCCTAAACTACAACAATTCTACAAAAAAATATATAAATAAATAGACAACAGCTGACTACTAATATGTAGTCAGAAGATACAAGCTATTGGGTTTCAATTTAAGAAATAAAACCTTCCAATGTCTTGACAAATTAAGATTCAAAAACATTTTCCAATATCTAATACCCAAATTCCTATACCCATTAATGGAAAAAGTCTGGGTAGTTGGTAAACTGAACCATATCTGTAAAAAAATTTATTATCTGATATTTCTGCCTCATGTTTCTGATAAAAGATATTTGATTGAGTTTCAGTTATTAAATATTAAAAAATTAATTTAAAATCAATTATGTTTTGGAAAAAAATAGTAATCTTCTAAAATTATAGAGGTAATATGGTGTTAAATGGTTAAATTTAGTCAAAATATTTAAAAAATAAAAACAAAAATACAATTATTTTTTTGAGAAACCTCAAATCTAATTTTTTTTGATTACTTATTAAAATAAAATAAATAAACCCAGCTACTAAAGTTCTTGAATGATTTTTAAGGCAGAGTTAGGGTATTATCGTTATCGATTACAATAAAAAACTTAAAAAAGCATAAAAATAAAAAACTACAAACATTAAAAACTAGCAAAGGGTTTAGTTATTTCATAAAGATTATTCAATTTCTTTGTTATATTTGCGAAAAAAAAGTAAAGACCTCAGAACACGAGTGACTCAAAAGCCACTAATCGCTAATAATCGTTAACAAAAATTCCCAACAAATAACTTTCTGGCCTAAAAACTACTTGTTTTTGTGTTTTTTCTTTGTGAAAACTAGGCAAACAATACAAGGCCCAGACAGGGGCAGTGTCTGGCAGGTGTGAGGCCAAAACCCTTCGGTCCAAGAGCCAAGCCCACCGACCACATCACATTGGTTTGCGGCCAGTTAGTCGGGTGAATAAACCAACTCCACTTGGCCATTCTGGCGAGACTTTGGCCAGACCGCCTCCGGAGGTCTCCGGCGGGGACCGGTGAGCGGCGATCGCTGGTGACTATAATGGCCAAGACAATAACGACCATCCCACCGCGATGATGACTCTCCAAACCCTCTCGCTAAGCAGGCTCCGGTCAAGTGCCTGATTTATATGGCTCATTTTGCTAAGCGGACATCGAATAAATCGCTTTGCAAATTGATGATATTCTTGTTGAAAAGGCGGGGAAAAAGCAGCAGTAAGCGAGTGAGCGAGATGATATCATCGGATCAGAAATATTCCACGGGCTGGTTGTTTATGGAGAGCATCGGGCCCTTAATCCAAAGCTGGGGCTTTCGCCCACTAAGCTAACGCCTTTCGAAATTCCAAAAATCGAACATTTTTCCCCGAAAATTGAATCGCTAGAGACACGAATACTTGAAACGCCCACTTGGTAGGCACTTGGTAACTCTTGAAGATCATTTTTTTCCGTCTGGCTTACTGTTTTGTTTTTATTTTTAGTATGGTAATTAACATAAAGTCTAATAAGGCAACGGCAGCCATATTCGAGTGTGCGTGAGTTTTTGTTTTTTGTTTTCATAGCCAAAATACCAGATGGATGACAGTTTCAGTTTCGCGACTCTGTCGAAAATTCCGCTCACACACGTTTGCCATGAATCTTGGGCGCATGGAAAGCTGGAAATCGAATTTCAAAAATCGAAAAACCAAAAACAGAAAGCGGAAAACCCAAACGACACGCTGGACTCGGGGCCCAGCAATGAATGGGTGGCTGGCTAACGCGGCGTATGAGCAACCTCCAACCTGTTTGATAAACGCCCACGCCGGAGATTTTGGATACCGATTGGTCTTCGAATGGTCATGGTAATGGTAATGGGAATTCGGTTTGTGGCAGCCAGCTGGACGTCCAGTTAGAAAGTGATTTGAATGTTTCTTTCTTTTTATCGCCCCCCTCCCCCCACGCGATATTTTATTTAGTTTTTCAAATATTTCACTCACCATTTTGTTTTCTGTTTTTTTTTGTTACACTTGCTCCAGTGGACTTTCGTTGAGATTTGAGCTTCGGGAAACACAAAAAGAAACAGGTGACATTAATTTATGGGTTGCTAGTTTTGAGGCTAAGCCAGGCACTCTTAGCAAACGAAGAGTAAACAGGACCACATTAAATACTTAAAATTCTAAAAAAAATAAATAAATTCTCTTTTCAACTCTATGTTTCAATATATTAGTCTAAGTTAGTCTTTTCGACTTGGTTTCCACTTAGTCTTCTTATTTTTTGAATTTTAATAATTTTTGTTTGAAAAAAAACTCGTTTTAAATAATTTTTGATTACAAATTTCAAAAACACATCTTAAAAATACCAATAAATTTTACTGTTTAAATTTAATAGAAACAAAACAGCTTGAATGTAAATTTCAAAAACACATTTTTCAAATAGATTTTACTAAAAAAAGAGCATGGGGAAAATTCCACTTTTGAATAATGAGAATATTAGAAATATTTATTGAGCATATGTTCCATCAAACAAAAAAAAACAAAAACACTTCAAACTTTTTGGATTGCGACTCTTTCCCAAAACTTCACAGTCACACCTCGTCAAAAAAAACCATGCCAAGCACGACAAAAAAAAAAAAAACAAAGTAACCGGCTAGGTAAAAAACGTCAATGAAAGGCAACTATGAATAAAAAAAAAACAGACGAAATCAAACAATTTGAGCAATTGCAGCAAATATTAAGTTTTTTTCGAGAGCCCCGCGTAGAATTTTTGTTTGTTTATTTTTGTGTACCGTACAAATTTCAGTTGAAAAAAGAAATTATTCAAAAAACGGGATAGAAAGGGCAGCTGCCACCAAGTTCGCGAATCGTTGCCAGAGCAGTCGCGAAAAAAGTACAAAAGGCCAATAAAAAAAAATAGCAAAAAAAGGAAAACAAGGAAAGCACAAACACCGTTAAATCGAATCGTACAAATATATATTTAATTATATATATTACTGTATCGGATCGAAGTCGAACCGAACCGGCGAGCGTCGGCCAAGAAACTGAAACTGAATCGCTCAGTCGGCGCGCTCAGCGGCAGAGCGCCAGCAGCGGCAGCGCAGCAGAAGCGGAGCAGAGCTATGGAGGCGACAGCGACGCAGCGTCAGTTGGCGCGCAGGCGCCGCGAAGGCATCGCCCAAAGGAATCGCCTGCAGCAGCTAGGGACGGAGCGGTGCACGGGGGAGAGGAGCTACCGCTCTCCGGGCTCTACCGCCCTGAAGCGGGGCCGGGGGGCGGCCCCAGTCGCCAGCACAGCCGCCACCTACGTCGCCGTGGTGCGGCCCAGCAACACCTCGACCCGGATCGGCGCCACCCGCACCCCCCAGCGCAGCGGAATCGCCGGCCGGGCGCCCCCCAAGCCGCCGCGTCAGATGCTGAACACCAAGGTGCTGAACATATCCCAAATTTTAAATAATTAATACTTAATCAATTAATTAATTAATTAATTAATAATTAACTCAGTCCCTCTCCCATGCCAATCCCTATGAGACCATCTCCACCCGCGGGGAGCGACCTCTGGCCCAGCGAAGCAAGTTGGCCGACACCAGGACCCGCACCCGGCCCCCCGCCGAGCCCTTTCGCACGTCCTTTAGCCGCCAGGCTGCCACCGCCTTCACCCGCACCCGTGCCACTGCCGCCCTTACCTCCGTCACCAAGACACGCTCCAATTTCAAGTCCATCAAGCCCAAGGTCGACTGCCATCTGTGTCCCACCTCGAAGAGTCACTGTCACGGCCACGCCCACTCCTCGATGCCCAGCCCCCAGACCCTGCCCGGCGGTGGCCAGAACAAGTCCCTGGCAGAGGCGCACCAGCAGCTGGAGCTGCTGCTGACGCGGATCGAGCGGGCGAGCGACTACCTGCCGCCGCTGCCGCTGGCAGGATTGCATGCCAGCTGCTCAACCACGGGCTCTGCCCGTCATGGGGCCCGCCGCTTGGGGGCCGTCCAGGGCCAGGGCGGGGCCAGGGTGGCGAAGCGGTTGCGCCGGCAGTGGGCGCAAACTCCACCGGCTCCAGCCGGGTCGCCGATGGCCAGCGCCAGGGGAACCTATTCCCAGTCGCAGATGAAGATCCGCAGCAGAGCAGGTGAGTGTACACGGAGAGAAATGCCGTTTCTATATAATTTATAGATTTGATTTAATATTTTATTTTATAAAAGAAGTAATATCTTGAAAAGAAAATAATTCTATACTTAAAACATAAATTACATAATTTTAATTTTAATTTTTTTTATTTTTTAACACTTCCTGTTTTTCTGAATATGTCCTGCTCCTTCCCAAAGCTCCACTTAATAAATATTATTCAGATCATGGATATATAGATTCTATAAATATTTAGTTCTATATATTGACTTAATTTAGGATACACTAAGTCGATCCATTTATAAAGAAATTTTTAAGCACACAGTGTCTTAAAAAATGTCCAAAAACACAAGAATTAGGTCTAAAAACATATAGTCATCCGACTGATTATGAATAGTTCTCAGATCTAAAATCCAACAAATAATCATTTAATTATTTTAAAGACTTTTCTGAACTGATGGGAGTCCGGGGATCGGGTGGCGGCTCATCCGGTGACGGATCCGGAACGCAGGTCGAGGACGAGCAGCCGAGCGGCATCGTACCGCTCACCTGCAATCCGCAGCATCTGCCGCCGGCGAAGCGGGAAGCCCTGCTGAAGCTGCTGCAGCGGGCAGATCAGCACGACAAGGGCATCGTGGACATTGTGCGGGGAGTGACGGGGAATGCGCCGCGGGACACCATACTCATGATGCTCCAAATGCTGTAAGTATGCAAATTTTACACACCACACACGACACAGTGGGGGCTAAGCTTTTAGGTCTAGCAACTGAAAAACTGTAAAAAAATATTCTATTCAAAAATGCATTAATTAATTAATTACTTAATGTTTTCTTTTTTAAAGAAAATATAAATATCAATTTAATTTATATTTTCTTTACTAATTAGTTAATAAATGTATCATTTTTAAGTCATAACTCATAATTATATTCTTTTTGAAAATCAAAGTCAAAATCGCTAAAAACTTAAAAAATGTAACTAAAACTTTTAAATTCTTAAGAAACATTAATTTCTTGAGAGGGGTGTGGCATAAGTTCTCAAACCCAAACTTTTATTGTAATCTGAACTACACATCCTTTGCTATTTCCTTGCCCCCAATTGTGCTCAGCCGCAGCACTTGGTCGCTGCGACTGCAGAACAGCCGAGGCAGAAAGCAGCGCCAAAATGATGTCATCGACGGCCGTCAGCTGAGAGAGTGTGGGGGAGAGTGGGAGCCTGTGGGGGAGACGCGGAGTAGGAGAATGGGGGAGTGGGAGAGAGTGTGTGTGTGGTTGCGGGTTCTCCAGAGCTAGTCAGCTGGCAATGCTCCATGGCGCTGACGCCATCGTCTCTGCCGGCGCTGTGCTGCGGCGGCTGCTCTGCTACCTGTGGGAGTCGGAGTAGGTTAGGTGGGCAGCGGCAGAGGGGCAGCATGGAGAAGTTACTCACTCACCTCAGCCGGCGTCAAACAAAACATAAAAAATAAAAAAAAAATAAAAATAAAAGCAGGAGCAGCAGTAAAATTTGTGCTGCTTCTGCTGACTGTTGTTTTGGCTTTTTTTGTAATACCCGTTACTGCAAAAAGTAAAGGGTATATTAAGTCGTATATACACGAATTCTAAATATTTATGCAAATTTTATATTTGAGTGTTTTTATTCTAAACACTTTTTTTTATATTAATTTTAAAAATCGTAAAAATCATGCCGTTTTTATAAAAATTATAAAAAGAGCTATGTTAATTAAATGTATTTTTTTTAATCTTAAACCCTTTTTAAATTTAATTTTTTTAAATTTCAAATCAAAAAGCTTAGATATAATGCACAAGATTTACAAATTATGACATATTTTAGCGTTTTTCCTCAATTTAATTTTCAAAGTTTTTATAAATAAAACTAAAATAATTAAACAATCAAACTAACTAAGATAGTTAAACAATACAAATTTTAGTAATTTAGTTAGGATCTAATAAGATTATGCATCAAATGCACATTTTTCCGCAAAACAAATTTAAGAATGGTCCACACTGCGTATGAGTATTATTCCTATGCATCACTCATACGCAATTATTACTAAAATTATTAATTTTAATACTTACTAATTGAATATGTTTATTTTGTAATAATTTATAATTTTAATAATTTATAACACTAATAATTTATTTACTTTGTAATAATTTAATATATTCCAGTAAAAAAATAACAAATTAAAGTTTTTAAAACTATAAGCTTTTCTATTTAAATTCTATTCTTATACTCAATCACTACTTAATTCTTATATTTAATTATTTTTCAATCGTGTTTAAAAAGGGGTATTCATAGTCGAGACTGTGAGCTTTTCTGATAGAATTTTTGTTAACACCGCCTTCAGTGGCATTAGAAGTATTTACAACAACCATTAGCCCTTCTCTCTTGCTCTCTCATTATTCACACTCTCTCTCTCGTGGCTCTGTTAACTTGGTCAATGCAACTAAGCCGCATTCAAAATACTCAACACTGAAAAAATAATTGCCTCTTTCCATAATAGCACAATTACTTAAATTTATTTTTTATTTTATTATACTCATACATGTATTATTTTCTTTTACAAAATTTAAAAATATTAAATTTAATAAAAGCAACATATTTTTTGTTTATTATTTAATATAATATATTATATAATAGTATAATAGTTTCTTTGATAAAAGCAAGGTTGAATGGTGTTCTTTATTCAATCAGTTATGCATTGAAATCAAATTCTTTTTTTTGCTAAATATTTACTTGGTAATGATAATAGTTTTATTATGGAAAGTAATGCCCAATGATGCACTGGGGCTTACTTTGTGATTTATTATTTCTCTGGAATCATTCGATTTGTCTTACAATTGTGGCTTGGCATTAATTACACTGAATTTAGTTGATTAATTTGAGTTTAATAATGGATTTAATAAATTCATTTATAATTAGTAAAGGTGATTCTTATATTTTTACCTAATGTTTCAAATATAAAATTCATCTATTATTTTAAAGTATTATTATATAATATACTACTAACTGAGATTACCTAACTATTTTTTTCTATGAACTACTTAGAACTAAAAAAAATATTTGTATAACATTAGACTTGTATATTTCAAGTCCAAATTTGTGATTTAGATTTAAAATATTTTGAAATTTGTTTTACAGTTATGTAATATTTGAAAAGTAATCCTATAGATCCTATTTTAATCTTAAATAAACCAAACAATTATAGGGATAAATTTTGCATCTACAATTTTTAGGAACATCCTAAATTCGTATTTAATTGACGTTCTCGCCGCTAGTTATATCTGGCTGAGAGGCGGCTTAGTCCGCATCTAACTGTTGAGATAGTCAGTGACTAATGACAAGTTCAGGGCCACTTCCCCCGAAAACATACAAATCATATATATTCCATGAGCATCTATTCCCCTCGCCAGTGCTGGTGTTTGTTTTTCGGCTCACTGGACTTAGCCGGGCTTTGTGCGTTTCTGGTTTTGGGCCATTTTATTGGATCCGCTAATGTCTCATGTCTCGGGCTCTGAGGTGTGCAAATTTGCTGTTGCCCGCTTTTTATTCGCAATGTGTGTTTTTGTTTCTTTTTTTGCAGTTCGGTCTTCTGCTGATATGAAGAAACGCTCGTAACCAAATACTACGATCGCCGGGCGCTAATCGACAACTGTTTGCAGTTGGAATTTGCGTTCTTACTGCTATATACACCCCGATATTGCATAGTCTATCTCTATGTATAGTGTATATGTATTTCCTTACACTTTGCCATTTACTCAGGCAATCATCTGATTTTGTAGCGACTATAAATAGCGGTGGTGCCCGTGGCTCGTTATTCACATTTACAGCCCTAACCCTTGGGGCGTTAGATACGCGACGGCTAGGTATGTGCCATATAATATTCCCTATAAATCGGTCTTTTGGGCGCCCTCGGATTTCGTCATTTCTCCAATTTTATCCTTTTTTTTGGAAAAGTTTCCTCTTCCGCCGGTGCGGATGATGCGTTTTACTTGTTTGATCAATAAGTTTGGCGCTGCCATTTAGTGTGTCCCCCCCTCACAGTCCTGTCTCGCTCCTACTATCGGCCACCATCTCTTTCTATTGCCGGAGGGTTGCCTCATCAGTGGCTTCTGGCGGGGTTTATTAATTAATTCTTCCACGGTTTTTGGCTTCTCCATTTCCAAGTTTGATTGTGTCATATTATTTACGTGCGCTATCACTGGGATTCCGGGGGAAGCCAGGGTGGGCGGGGTAATCGTTTGGATGGGTGTCGGCGACGGCAGGCGGAAGGCGGTTGCCGAGTATTGGTTGGGGGCGTTATGGTGCGGACGGCTCAACCTTAACCCCAGTGACCCAGGCTATGAATAAAGAAGCAACCGAATGAATGACTGAATGAATCGCGTAATCATACCCTCACTTGCTAACCAGTTATATTAGTTATCATGCAGTTGGTAACTTTCCAATTGGTAATATGCTTCGATATAATAAGTCTAAACTAAAAGTGAACTAGAATAAATCACATTTTAAAAAACCTAGTTACAAAAACCTAGAAAAATAAATTTAAAATATCAAAAAGCCTTTTTGGTGATGAAAAGTCTTTTTTTTAAGATTCTACTGAAATAATGTGAAAATTATATAGAAGAAAGTTTGGTAAATGTTTAAAAATCTTTAGAGAATAGAGAATAATATAAATATAAAATATAAATATATAAAATAAATATAAAATCTAAAATGTATACAAAAATCATAGCACAAAAAATATATATTGAAAATATTGGGGACGAAACAGATGTCTTATTTTAACAATTAAAAAAAATATTTTTTTATTTAGAAGAAATAAGAAAGAAATTAGAAAGAAATAATCCAATACTACAGTAAAATAATTTAAAAATTATAAATGAAATAATTTTAGTTTATTATTAATATTTAATATATTAATAAATGAATTTATTAATAATATTAATTTATAAATTAAAATTAAAATTAAATTATATTAAAATAAGAGTATTCCATCGAAGTAAATCCATTCTGCAATTTGAATGACTTTGCCTATTTTCGTCATTGGCCTTGAGAGTTCTCCTTACTATCACTGAAAGAATCGTCGGAGTAAGAGGATGGACGGATGGGGGTGGACTGGGAGGCTAGGGGCTGCGTGCGTGGGACCAGAGTGTGCAATTCTCGGAGGGGCAAGAAAGGTTGCGTGACGGCAGCCCATATGAAAGCTAATAGCCCCCTGGTAGTCCCTTGTTTTCTCTTCTCCAAAATGCCAAAGCTGATGCAATAACTCAACTTTATCCGAACGGGACCAAGTCAGCAAAATCAATTTAAAAGTGTCATCATAGGTGTCTTCGGGGCTATATGGGTTATCCATTTTTTTTAAACACCACCTTTGCGAAAGCCCATAGTTTTTTAAATCAAATATTATTTTCCACAAGTTTTAACACCAATTTTAAACAAAAAACTTCTGAACGAGTTAAAATTTCAATGATGAATGCTAATGAAACACCCAAACCTACATATTCATATTTTCTAAATAATATTGTAGTATACCTCCAAGTTGAATGACCTATCACGTTCCGACACAAATATATTTTAGATTTTTTACAATTTTCATTATCGATAAACAAACTCCAGTAACGAAAGTGTAATAATACTTTTAGTGCCGAGAGTAAATTTTATATTTTATATTTATTTTTCAAGAAGGATGGCCTTCTTTGCCATATTTTAAAACTATCAAAAATGGAATCTTAACTTAAAAGTAATATTTTTGCTGATTTGCATCAAATTCCCCCTCAGTCCCCTCAGCTTAAAGGACTCCCCTTATGCTGATAAATTCTGGGAAGGTCAGCGATATTTGAAGGAGCGCCAGGAGCTGCACCAGAAGATGCGATCCGAGGAACCACGCTTCAAGGATGTGAAGGTGCCGCACAGCCCCGAAGGACAGACCTTTTATTCGAACAACCTGGAGGGTGAAATGAAGGACGAGAAGCTGGTGCTGGAATACATGTCCTCTGCTATCGAGCCAGTCGGCGACAATCCGCTGAACGAGCGGCAGCAGCAGGCGATGCGGGAGCGGGCGGAGCTGGAGGAGCACAAGCAACAGGTGACTCAGTGCCGGGAGCGACGTCGCCAGCGGGAGTTCAGGAAGCAAATGATCGAACTGATCAAGGAGCAGACGGACAACGGCGATGCCACAGACGCCAACCTCGGGATTCAAGCGGACGACGTGAAGCAGGAACGCCAACAGATCCAGCACAAGGATCCTCTTTCCGCCGTCGTCCCCTCCGATCCTTGGGAGCAGCTCTGTCGGGAGCGGGATCGGTTCCAGGCCCACTGCAAGCGCAGCTGCTTCTACAATCATTCGCGGAGCTCTGCGCCCTGGAAGTTATATGCCAAGTAAGTAAAATAGTTCCAAAATGTTGATTCTGATTTAATAATTTTATTATTTAATTTGTTGAATTTGCTATAAAAGTGTGATGAGTGTTTCCTTTCCTTTCAAAACTTTCCTAGTTATTTTGATACCCATTCTCAGTATTTTCAGCCATTTCAAGCCATGAACTATAACAAGCCTAGTTGTTTAATCTTTTTTGTACTCCGGATTTATAAAATTAGTCAAACAAATATATTCCATTTTTCCATATTTCATATTTGTACTCGGTACGTATAGTACAAGGGTTGTAATGGTATAACGTCCTGCCCTGTTGGCTTAATCTCACGGTCCCCTTGGGCCTTTGGAACCATATTCCACCGAATGCCGAATAAAAGTCAATCTGTCTGTCAATTTTTAAAAATTCAGCCAAATCGGACCATTCGGAGGAGTAATAGACTCTTCATTTTGCTTCCCTACTAGATTTTTTCAGTTTTTAATTTCAAAACACACGAAAGTATGCAACATAAATTTTAGTTTAAAAAACTGTACTTTAAAAAGGTAATTACCGAGTACCGAGTATCATATACTCGAGAAACACGACTAGAGCCGTCCTTTGGTATTGCTCCCATTTAATGAATTATAAAGAAGTATCCTCTACATAGATACACAAATATATCCCTTCTAGTTTATATTTTATGAATTTTTTATTTATTTCTTTTCAGAGTGGCTGCGAACCTCAGCTCCCAGTTAATGGAGAGCATCGATGTTGATTTCAATCGCAGCGTGGCCAGTTACATCAAGGACTTTGTGGAAGGGGAAATGACTTTGTAGAATTACTTCATATAGTTAGTGGTAGATAGCGCCCGAACCATCCCGGATAGAGTGCCCTCAAATTTTAAACAGATTTCTAAGAACAGAACGCAGACACTTTTAAAGTTTAAATCTTTTCTAACTCGTGAGATAAAAGGTAATTAGCTGCTTCGGGAAATTGAAAGTGTACAGAAAATTATATATCTGACAAATTATTTATCTGGTTTCATAGGAAATAAACAAATTATTGTACGTAGTATTTACAAAATATGTTGTTTTAAGCCTAAAAAATACACAATAAAATATAAAATTAATTATTTTTAGCAATCCTAAAGGTATGCACTTAATCTTTTCTCTGAATACAATTCAAGAGGTATACAACGGGAGATACAAACGTATCTCTCATAAGGAAGATAACCTTTTTGCCTGGAACTCCCTGGTACATGCGAGCCAAGGTGCCCAAACTCGGCGACCAACTACAGACTGTCGCAAAAAAATACATAGAAAGGCCAGATGCGCATCCTGGAAGTCTCCAAATTCTGATCCCCAGACCAGAGTCAGGAGGAGACTAAAACGACACCACCCTCAAACCCTTCCAGACCGGTTGGACCTTCCAGACCCTTCCCCATAACTTTTCATAAAAATTAAATACTCTTTCTTCTTATCTTTTTAGGATACCAAAATTAGTCTTAAGAACCTGTTAAGACTCATGCTAAAACAAGTTTAAGTAAAATGGTTAGCTTAAGTAACAATATTGGTTAGCCAATAGAGTAACAGTGCGCTTAACTCTCCCTAAATTAAAGTAATTGTACTGAAAAATGTCACCGTTGCTCTATTCATTGTATATTGCAGATATACTCAGCCCTAACCGTCAACATATAGTTGCTCCATCCAAAGCACTTATTGCGACCTATGCAGATGACATTGCAGTCATTTACAACTTCAGCTGTCATAGAGAAGCTGCTAATGGATTACAGGAGTATCTTGATACTTTTGCAGCTTTGTGCAAAAGGTGGAATTTAAGGATCAACAGCAGAAAACAACGAACGTCTGTTTCACATTGAAAACGCTCAGAATGAATACCCCTCAAATCCAGCTAGAGGGAGTTACCCCAGAACAGCAAAAGGAAGCCAAACATCTTGGCATTGCTCTGGACAAACGACTTACCTTTGGCCCACACCTCAAGTCCCCGGTTACAAAGTGAAATATAAGGATTCAGCAACTGGGTAAATAGAAGGAGCACCATGTCACTTTTTCGCTTTATGGCATACAAATCTTGGGGATCGCAGTCACAAACGCAGCCACAAACGTTGCAGAATCGAATTCCCAGAAGCATAGCAGGCTAGCCCTAGTACCTGCGCGGCTCCACTCTTCATAGAGATCTTAAGCTACATACTGTGGATAAACAGATTGGTAGACCTACTAGCCGATACAGCGACAGACTTTTAAGACATGGCAGCCCACTTGCAAGAAATAACTTCCAGCTAGACCATTGAGGCGTCTTAAACGGCTAGGTTTTGCCAAAACAATTCGACACGAAGAGGTAGACTATAAGTTGGATATTATAATTTTGTAATCCTCATATTGTATTTTGGTTTGGAATATTTTTGCATTTCCATAAATAATAAAAAAAACAAGAATGGAAAGCTAACTTCGGGCGGAGCCGAAGTTGATATACCCTTGCAGATATGTGGCAGCTTATATTATTAGATATATATCGGAACTTATATAGTCGGCCGATCCTTATTAAACTCGGCAGATCAAATTAGTTTGCCGAAAGTAGAATCCATACAAAGTCCCAGTCTTCTAACTTAAAAAACAACAGAGATATGGCATTTCCGATCAATCAGTTATATGGCAGCTATAGGATATAGTCGGCCGATCCTTATGAAATTTGGCAGATCGAATAAGCTAAAAGAGGAGTCCACAGCAAGTCCCATCCTTCTAACTTTAAAAACAACAAAGTTATGGCATTTCCGATCAATCAGTTATATGGCAGCTATAGGATATAGTTGACCGATCCCGGCCGGTCCGACTTATATACTGCCTGCAAAGGAAAAAAGGATGTGTGCAAAGTTTGAAGTCGATAGCTTTAAAACTGAGAGACTAGTTTGCGTAGAAACAGACGGACAGACGGACCGACGGACAGACGGACATGCTTATATCGACTCAGGAGGTGATCCTGATCAAGAATATATATACTTTATAGGGTCGGAGATGTCTCCTTCACTGCGTTGCATACTTTTGACCAAAATTATAATACCCTCTGCAAGGGTATAATAAATCAAACAAAACTATTAAATACATACCACGAATTTAAAAAATATGAAAATTTATATAAAACGATTCCAAATATAGCATTGGGACTTAAACAATTAAAACATGAAATAAAAGGGATTATCCCATCAAATAGACAAAAACGGGGATTAATAAATATTGTAGGATCAGCTCACAAATATTTGTTTGGTACACTAACAGAAGAAGATAAAAAAGAGTTGGAAATAAAATTAAATAATACAAAAAATCATGAAATCATTAGTATAATAAAACAAGAATGGAAAGCTAACTTCGGGCGGAGCCGAAGTTGATATACCCTTCCAGATATGTGGCAGCTTATATTATTAGATATATATCGGATCTTATATAGTCGGCCGATCCTTATAAAACTCGGCAGATCAAATTAGTTTGCCGAAAGTAGAATTCATACAAAGTCCCAGTCTTCTAACTTAAAAAACAACAGAGATATGGCATTTCCGATCAATCAGTTATATGGCAGCAATAGGAT
Organism: Drosophila monieri; assembly: GCA_035047585.1. NCBI lineage: Eukaryota > Metazoa > Arthropoda > Insecta > Diptera > Drosophilidae > Drosophila > Drosophila monieri. Next base: position 1,133,463 of record JAWNPJ010000061.1, on the reverse strand, counting down.
ATAGTCGGCCGATCCTTATGAAATTTGGCAGATCGAATAAGTCTGCTAAAAGAGGAGTCCACAGCAAGTCCCATCCTTCTGACTTAAAAAACAACGAAGTTATGGCATTTCCGATCAATCAGTTATATGGCAGCTATAGGATATAGTTGACCGATCCCGGCCGTTCCGACTTATATACTGCCTGCAAAGGAAAGAAGGATGTGTGCAACGTTTGAAGTCGATAGCTTTAAAACTGAGAGACTAGTTTGCGTAGAAACAGACAGACAGACGGACAGACGGACAGACGGACCGACGGACAGACGGACAGACGGACATGCTTATATCGACTCAGGAGGTGATCCTGATCAAGAATATATATACTTTATAGGGTCGGAGATGTCTCCTTCACTGCGTTGCACACTTTTGACCAAAATTATAATACCCTCTGCAAGGGTATAAAAACATACAGAAGACATAAATAAATTAATGCGGGAAGAAGGAGAAAATTAGGCCTTGAACCTTTTTAGATACTCCTTACACATTTTTCTAGAATAGATTGAAGATTTGCAAATGGGCATTCAGTTGACAAGAATTGGAATATTTAATCCAAAAATATTAAAACATGAAAAATTAGATGAAATTAATGAAGGAAAACTATTATCAATAAAGACTTTATCTTGGATATGCAGCCAAACCAAAAATACTTTTATTTTAGCCCATATACCAACATCTTTTAAAGAAACTCAAAAATACAGAATAATTAAATACCCTAATAATTTAGGCCGCCAAATTGACATAAATGATAAATTTGAATATTTTATGAATAACAATAAAAGTGTTTATTATTTGGAAAATTCTTTAAATCCTTTAGTGAAGGTAATGGACCAAAAATATTTAGTAACTGACTGAAACAATGTGTTTCAAAGGTCCTAACAAATCAATTAGTCATTTGTCAACACACTTATATTTCAGAAAAAGAATTTATGGCCTCCATTTTGCGCATCCCCTTCTTGTCCACCACGTAGACATCGAAGTTCCGCTGGTTAATGATTAGCCGCTTCTGGATCTCCGCCACGCACTTACGTAGGATGGAGTAGGCTTCCGCTTGGGTGAGCTTCGAGTGCCAAAACCTCTGCAGGATGCTGCCACAAAACATGCTACCCCATCCGTGGCCGGCGTGGTTGATGGACTGTGCCGCCCCCAAGGAATCGATGTAGTGGAGGTCGGGGCCCTCGGCGGCATCGTACCCTGCCAGAAGCATCGCCACATGGTACCGGGTGTTGGTGCGTATGCAATCCGCCAGATTTCTGCGCGTAAAGTGCGCGGCAGCTTTGGCACTGAGATGGTATCCATTGGCGATTTTGTAGAGGTGCAGGTTCTTGGATATGAAATCTGTAAACTGTATGGTATCGCCCCCATCGCCAACTGTGGCTATCATGTTGAAATCAGAGAGACGGTGAATTTTTGGTTGATCTGAAAATTCAAAGTGTTTAGTAGAAAAAACCATAAACCATTTTTTTTCATATTTATAAAATTTTGTTGTTCTCTGCGTATCTTTAAATATATAATGGGCGATATTATTGAATTTACTATAGAATTTACTATCCAACGACAAAAAAAATACTTATATCGGTGGACTGTATTGTACAAATTTGACCAAATTTTTTATATATTATTTAAACCAACTCTTTATTTGAAAACTGGCGTCTTCATATCTTAGAGTTCGTTATTTCAAAGAGCTTAAATAATATTTTAGTTTTCGCAATTAATGTGTTTAGCTTCAAATAAATTCCAATATTTACCATCCTTCATAAAGATCAAAGACTTTGCTTGCATTGTATCCGAAGCGAGCATCACAAAGTCTATTCCCTTGATTCCCAAAATGGTTTCCATTGCCATGATTACAAAAAATATTATTTAAATTAAGTTCCGCGGCCAAGATTTTATTTTTATATTCCGTGATGTCGATTTATGTTACAATTTGATGGATGAGGTGTACTTGGCAGCTATTTGAAAGGTGGCTATTTGATTATTTTATTCATTTTTTTGGACAGGCTTTTAATTTTGAATTGCGTGCAAAGAAAAGTGAATTCATCATTACAACAAGGGACTAGTTCGTGTAGACAGGCAGACAAACGGACATACTCAGAAAGTTCAGAAGATGATCCCGATAAAAAAATATATATACTCTATAAGTTGGGACCATATCTCCTTCAATGCGTTGGACACTTTTGACTTAAATTATAATACCACATACCTCTGCAATTTATCAAGCATTGAAAGGCCATTTGAATGCGACTGATTGATCGTTCATTAATAATTATAAATTTAAGATGCGCAATTTATAAAAGTAATATTTTCGATAATAATCAATTTTCTTCTTAATTTTGCAATAATTTCGATCGCAGTGACTGGGGCACGCGGTATGTCACCTCGTAGCCTGCTTTGCACAGAGCTACGCCCTTTACTCGCATTATTTAAAATTATATTTTTTGCTTCATGGTGTTGCCCATTAAAGTGAAGAATGAATACGCTGCTTTGCAGGTGGCCTGTAAAGTGCTCAAGTGAATAGGCACCAATCCACCAGCTCGAAGGAGCTGGTTAACCTTAGTGCGCTCCGATACGATCAACATGGTCCACCCAATTGCAGCGAAAGGCTGCGTTGTGGAGCTCATGGAAGCTGTTCTCCATATTGGTGCCATAGAAGCATAGTGGATACGTCTCAAGAGTAATGCCAATAAGAAAGGACACGTAGTATATGCGGTCATAGACGGTCTCTACAAAAAAGACCAGACCGAAAACAGTGACTCCAACATTGATAGCAATGACAATGAACTGAACAAACATGGGCCAGGTGATCACACTCCGGGAGAGTTCCAATAACCTGCCAACGGGATATGAATCTGGGATATTCACGCTTACATATTTTAACAAACCTATAGAGTCGCTTCTGATCCTTGATGCATTCACTGAGCTCCGCCCCATTGGCCTCCAATGATTTGCCCTGAAATCCGATTCCAGATATGCGTAAATTCAACAGATGGCACTGCTGAGCAATTAGGTAGAGAGCCAACGGTGGAAAGGAGTCACCCACATAATTCTGGAAGATTTGAACAAATACAACGAGCTGCTGGTACGCCACTGCCACCATATACGATGACCAGGAACTCTTCCAGTCCAAGGGGAACCACGACGGATACGGCAAGCACCGCTTGTCTTTGAACAAAAAACTCATCTGAAAAAACTCATATTAATAGGAAACCCCTGGAAAGAAGATGCAATCGTTTTTTCATTAACCGATGACTGCTTTCTTGTTCCAGGCCCACAACGCGCTTATCCATTTCGGCGATGAGCTTCTCCATTTCCGCCAGATTGCTAAGCCTACGAGTGTAAAGTCCAAACTTGACAATGGTGGCTAGTGAGGTGATTGTCAGGCTAAAATTTGTAATGTTTTCCAGCGTCGACTCGAAGCTAAAAAGCGAGAGTGCCAGCATCGGGAAAGCTAAAGCTACCAAAAAATTTACAGCCATTGCCCATCCGCGGAAATGGCCTTCACTCAGGTCCTTGGCTCCCAGAACTCGCCAGGCAAGCCTTTGGTCGCAGAAATAACTTTTCTCGAGGATTCCCATTTATTTCTCTGAGCGGTTATATTTTCACTGAATCCTGTTAGCCATGGGGCAGGACTTTTATGGCACCTTTCCGAGCAATTATTGTAATTATTGAAACAATAATTTCAAGAAAAAGAACATGAAACCAAATTTGATATACTCTTAATTTATTATCTCGCTGGACATTTATATAATTCTATAAAATTCTCAAGGAAATCCATTTGTGAAAAAGGCCCTCGATGGTGGAGTCACAATAAGTAAATGTAATTGGAAATCGTTTTTCATGGACTACTTGAGGGTATCCATAAGGCTTCTACCTACAGAAAGTATACCATTTAATTGGTTGTACTCTACCAATCCAGCCATGTGCAAATTAAATCATTAATTTACAGGACACAGTGCAAGGACAAATATGATTTTCTAACCAGAAAGCAGCACCTTGACACCGAAGGGCAATCACAAAAATTGTTATTTTAGGTATTACAAAATAAGGCCTATAAAAAATGTTTTCCTGCGTTAAAAATGGTGTTTTATAAAGAAACCTACAAACCTGCTCTATCTTAAAACTGCGTTTAACTAGCCACTCCGAGGTTCGTTGAGGAGCTGTTTTCTTCAGGAATTCCTAGTGGATGGGATCCTGGATGATGTCTTGCTGATGTCTACCCAGAAATTCTACTAGTTTATTAACCAGTTGTTGTGCCTTCGAGTCTGCACTTTATAAGGATGCTCGAATAATGCCTGCGCCATGGCTTCTGAATTAGATCAGCGTCTACGAGCCGAATCGATCTACCACCTAGTTAGAGAAAAAATGTCGGTACCAAAAACTCGGCAGATCAAATTAGTTTGCCGAAAGAAAAATCCATACAAAGTCCCAGTCTTCTAACTTAAAAAACAACAGAGATATGGCATTTCCGATAAATCAGTTATATGGCAGCTATAGGATATAGTTGACCGATCCCGGCCGTTCCGACTTATATACTGCCTGCAAAGGAAAGAAGGATGTGTGCAAAGTTTGATAGCGTAGTCGATAGCTTTAAAACTGAGAGACTAGTTTGCGTAGAGACAGACAGACAGACGGACAGACGGACATGCTTATATCGACTCAGGAGGTGATCCTGATCAAGAAAATATATACTTTATAGGGTCGGAGATGTCTCCTTCACTGCGTTGCACACTTTTGACCAAAATTATAATACCATCTGCAAGGGTATAAAAATTAAATTAAATAATTTAATTGTCTAAAAAATATCTTTGAACAAATTGTTCACATTTTTATTTCATTTTTAAATTTAATTCCATTTTCCCAGCCTAAGAGCCTAAGATTCATTCGATGGATTAAGGTCCCGATCCCCCTGAAACTTATAATAACAAATATATTTGTAATTGTATTTGTATTTGTATATATATAACAAATATATATACTAACGAACGATTTGCGGCCGGTAGCTGAACACCGAATTCGAGAATACTATTTTCATGCCATCTCTAATCGTCACAGTCACAGAAGAAGCCGAAAGCGACGAACAAGATTTTTTAAAGCTATAAACCCTATATGCTATAATCCCTTGTTTAACTTTACCACATCCTGGGCTGCAACAATATTTATTTACAAACCCTTAATAGACTCGAGCAATAATTGCTGAGAAAGATCTTTCCGATTCCAAAAATATTTATTTGCTTCAAACTCTGTTATAGAGTTACATATCCATACATTTTCGCACTTTGTGCCACCTGTATTGTAGGAGTGAGTTCTTATTAGTATATGAGTGTTTGTGGCACAACCAACAGGACTAGAAGGGTTATCGTAGGAAACACCAGGCAGAAGGCGAGGTGAGACTTGGCAGGATTTCATGTTGAACCTGCTCATGAGCCTTATAGTTCAGGCTCATCTTCAGCTCCTTCAGCCTCATCTGCACCTCTATCTTTCTCCATCTTGGCGCGATACCAATCTGGTAAGAGCGGATACTGGTGGGCGCCGACTTTCTTCTTCAAGTACATCATCCGATGCCTGGCAATGAAGTGGAACTCGAATGTGGTCTCGGGCACGTGGTCCTCGTTAAGGGCTAGTATGATTTCACGCAGGATTCTAGCCATGGATACGTGACACACTTTCGGAACCCAGCTCTATGAAATGTATTTTCTAGTTAGTTCGGGTAGCCGGAATGAAGGACTATAGGACTCTTACGTGCGTGTGGGGCAACGTGTGGGAGAATGTGGAGACCACTTTCGACAAACGACCTGAGGTTTCGCAGCAGGCCAGAGAGAGGACTGCAGTTTTCTTGAGGCAGCTCTCTGCCCACCAGGTGAGGGCATCGTAGGCGGTGTAGCACGGTTCTGTATACAATGTGTCCGCTCTATGGTCCTTGTAAAAAGCACAATTCCCCAACTTGAAGTCGATGTAGTGCAGATTCAAGATTCTCTTAAGAGTAAGCGGCAGTTCGGCGCTGGAATAAATGAGTTTAGTTTTCGTGATTACTGTAGCCATTCGGTAAAGGGTCCTTACCCCCCATCATTGCACATGCAAGCTGCTCCCATGGGCGCATCGTATACAGCCGTAATGCATTCGGTAATATTCGCAAAGAAAACGTTGCAGAACTGCGAAAGTGCCTCCGGTTGAGATTCTGCATAGTTCTCCCCTCCCTTGTACAGGACGTGCGCTAGAACCGTCTCCATGTTGTTCCTCTTCTGCACCGATGCAATGTCCAAGGGCTCCCCAGGATTCTCGAGGCACATGTACGTAGTGTCCCTAAATCGATTAGCCAGGATCTTCCAATTCTCGTTATAATTATATGGCGCACACATCAAGGCATGCAGCAGCTCCATGGAACACACAACCGTCGGAATCGCCTTGAGTCCTGGGGCTTCCCTGTTGGGCACGAAGAACCGACCCACGTTGGCCATCATGTATTGCAGCAAGTTCTCCATGTAGTCGCTGTAGAAGTGCTTGTACTTCTTGTTGCACCCCGGCTCGACCCGCACATTCAAGTTCACGGGAAAGAAGCTATCTTCCAGCGCCCTGAAACGCGCCAACCCCCTCGAGCCGTTGGAAAAGGCTCGAAATCTGTCAAGGCTGAAGTATCCCAGCGTAGTGGGTTGCAACGTGCAGATCGTATCCCCCTCTAATTCGGTTAATTTGTAGTAGAAATCCAGAATCGGTTTACCTTTATCCTCCATTTTGATTTATTTTCACTTTCACACAACTTTTCACCAGCTAGGGACTCTTATTTTTTTTGCTTTGACAGATGAGGCGTCAGAAGGCTTCAGAGTTGCTTTCTCCAGAGACTGATTTCAAGGGCTGCAGCTTTTTCAGTGTTGAAACGGTTACTATGTCCTTATTAATTAATGTTGCCAACCTATTTCGAATTAATTTGCATTAATACCTGGAAAGTGTTTCCATTTTCCCAATATCACCTTTTAAACGTTCTATAATCCAATGACTCTGTCAAAATATGAAGTACAAGAATCGTATTCCTTTAAGGAAAAATATCATCTCCTATATTATATTCAATTTTTCAAATATTTTCCTTCAAACCAAAATTAAAACAAGCATTGCTCTACGGATTTGAAGAGAAAAAATAATCTTTAAAAATGTTTATAATAAAAAATGATGGATTTTAAGGCTCCAACGTGGCTAATATAATTTTTTTCAACAACTCAGATCGTGGGACACTATTTTTCCAGAGTTTAAGGTAGTACTCTAGGTCGTCTAGAAGCAAACATTTTTCAAACATTTTTAAAAGGTTATTCGATATAAGAAATCGATTTATTTCTTATTGATTTTAAAACTATTATTTCTAAATCTTAAAAGAGATTCAAAAAATCGTTTGGAAGAAGTTACGAGAAAGATGCGACTTTAGGTTCCCGTTCCGGCCTTTTCGCATATGATGAGGCTAGGAGCCAGTTCAAATTTGGCGCCTTGACTTTCTGAAATATTTGTAGGCAATCCTTGAGTTTATTTTTTAAAACTCATGCTATATCCAACCATGCTTAAGAGCCCTTCTATGTTATTGCGAGACATGTTTGCCATCCAGTGAAACAGTCTTTTGCGTTTCATTTCGGTGAAATGTTATTCTCGTTTAATTGTTCTTCAAAAACTAAATCAAATCAAATTCATCAATTTATACAGGGTGGCAATCTTCGCTTAGCAACTAACTAGTAACTACGGACTAACCTAGCCAATAGGCTCGTACTTAATCGACCTGCTACACAGCTAGCTCGGTTAACAACTTCCAGTTAGGGTCGTTAGATCTGGATCGGTTAATGGTCAGGATGGTTAATGGTCTTGTCTGGTGCTGGTTGGTTCTTCTGTGCGAAGTGATGTCAACAGCGGCTAGTCAGTGTTAGTCCTCCGGTTTAGGTCTACAGACTAAGCTTAACGCTAACCTAAGACTAAGGCGATGCATGCGTGTTTCTTTTGTGTGTCGTATCTCTCTGTCTGTCGCGGGCAATGTGTGGGAAGTAAAAAAAAAGTACAATAAATAGGTTGTTCATCCAACTTCGTATCTATCGAGGGCTCATCCACAGGGATCGGGGGGTGGCAGGGGTCCGGGTGGATGGGTAAACGTTTCTCAAAGCAGCTTGGAGCAGCTCTCCTCCGAAACGGCGCAGTTTGTGGAGCGCGGCAGGAACTGGATGTGCTGCCAGGTGGCATTGAATCTGCAAAGAATTTCAACAGACATTAGGAATCTTCAGCGGAATGCTCCCTCCTCCTAAGCTTCTACTCCTTACAGATATCTCTCGGCCAGCTGGCTCTCCACATGCGGCTTGATCCTGGCGTAGTCCTTGTCCGCAATGGTGGTGCTGCAGTGCTGCTGCATGTACGCCAGAGTGAAGAGCTCGTTCTCGTTGAAGGACCGCAGGCCGGGCACCCTCAGCCGCCTGGTTAGGCCGAGGGCCTCGTACGTGTTCGCCTGATCGATGCCCGCCCCCTGGATGGCGTTCCCGGCATCGACGGCGCCCACGAAGCTGCTCAGAGCCCTGGCCGCCGTCCGAGCGGCACTCAGGGTCACATGGAAGCTCTTCAGGGCGCTGCTGGACAGCTCACTCAGCTCGTGGGCCAATCTGGGGGGCTGGCCCGCCACCAAGCAGTTGACGTCCGGCTGGGCGTAACGGATTTCCGGAACGGCATCGCTCACGTCCACGCTCTGGGCATTGAACTGCAGCAGGAACGTGGAGAAGTTGTCGATGAGGGCCTCCAGTATGTCGGTTCCAATGCGGGCAAAGTTCACAGCTCTGCACGAAATAGAAAAGGACAGGTTAACGAGCCAGGTGGCATAGTATGGACATTCCGAGCACTTACACCGGATAACGATAGTCGTAGTAGTTGGAGCTGATGAGCACCCTGGAGACGAGCAGCATGTTGAGCTTGTTGGAGTAGGCGATGGCCTGCGGATCGTCCCTTGTGTACATCTCGGAAACAATGCTGTCAAAAGGAGAGGGATGGCTATAGATCGGATCATGGGACCGCGCGGAGAAAGTGCAAATAGAAAGTTCCGAGACTCACACATCCAGCATGCCCAACGTGGTCAGCTTCTTCTCCATGCGCATGCGTCGGAAGGCCCAGATGGACTCCAGGTGCTCCACAAAGTACAGGTTGTTCAGCATCAAGTCCGAGTAGTAGTCCGCCAGGTAGTTCGGCTGCTGCAGCACCTCGTCCGGAATGCCAAACTGCAGCCGCATCTCGGTGAGCTTCTTCTGGATGAACTGCCTGGCCGCAGGCTCCAGCCACTGGGCCTGGCCCAGCGAGTCCTTCAGCTGGCTCCTCAAGCTGTAGAACATCAGCCGGAGGAACTCCTCGTTGCCATGCGTCTTGTTCAGGCTGCCACCCCGGGGAGAGGTCACTGAGACAGGGGCCGTATCGAACTGCTGCCTGGGCGGCTGCTGCTGCAGTGCATCCACCGCGAAGGGCAGCCATTCCCGCACCACCTTGCTGCAGATCAGCCAGCGCGGGTAGCTGGCAGTCCGGCCGTAGACGGAGTGGTCGAAGTGCTCCGCCAGGATGCGGTACTCCTTGGACAGGTGGGGCAGCATCTGACGGGCCAGGGACCAGACGATAAAGTTGTTGATGGGCCTGCAAGGTTAAGTTTAAAATAATTAAAGAAAGCAACGATTTTTATCCAAAAATTCAAATGGTTTCTGAGAAAGTTTAACAATCAATGGATTATTTTGTTTATATTTTTAGCCATGTACTTTTTTAAATATTTGTTATTTAAGTTTAATCTTTTATTTAAGAAAAACTAGATAGCAAAGCTGTATAAACTGTGATGTAATAAATAATTTAAAATTTAATAAATGGAACATATATAATGGTAGATCAGAGACAATCTCTATAAGAGAAGGTTCTAAGAGAAGAATATATACATTTTGTTTAGCTTTTTAGTTTATTAAACTTTCTCTGAAACTATATAGTAAAAAATATATAAAAAATGTTAGGAAAGCACCCTAATCAGTCGTGATGACTGTTTTGTAACCTTTACTCACTTTTTGTCCGAAGTTGAGAGCAAAATGGACAGAGCATGCAAAACCTCAACATCTCGCACCAAGACTTCGGTTTCTTCGGTGATTTTTGTTTTGGGAAAAATGGTCTGCAGAGACTCCAAGATGGGCAGCTGGAGAAGGATTTACATAAATAATTTGTATACTTATTAAGCTGTTTACTTACCGAAGGAGCTGTGGTCTTGAGGTCCGCTAGGCGCATTAGTTTGTTCAGCTGCCGATCCCCCGAAGCCTTGGCATCCTCGATGTGCTTCACAATCCGCCTTTCGTAGTGGAAAATGTCATCCGCAAAGAGGTCTGCCTCCCGGGAAACAATGCCTAGAAAATAAATATTATTATGAAGATTATTATACAGGACAACCCTTTAAAACATTTAGCTTCAATTAAAAAAAAATCAGAACTATATCAGAAGCCCGAAAGGCCAAAAGTCTTGTCTAATCAAAAAGTCGAATGGTGCTAATAGACGTTTTAATTAAATTAAGATTTTCTACTTTTGCAACTTCTACTGGCATTTAATTAATGCATTCATAAGAGACTGCAATATGAGATTATATCATTTGAAATATATATTTTAAAATTTTAAAATAAAATTTAAATATAAACCTATTAAATCTTAAAATATTTAATCTAGAATCTAGAACCTAGAAGCTTAAACTCACCCATGTTTATGGCAAAATCCCTCAGGAGCAGCTTGTAGCCCCGGACCACCTCCTCGTCCACATCCGTGCCATAGAAGTACTTGTCCGGCAGGCCGATCTCGCCCTCGTCCAGGGTGATCACATAGTCGTGGGGGTTGTTGAAGCCGTTCTCCACACTCACCTTGTAGTAGGGAAAAATGCCGTACTTGGTGTGGATGTGGGGCAGGGCCTTCTTGTAGTCCCAGTCCTGGAGTCTCTTGGAGTCGCGGAACGCCTGCCAGCCGCCTGCAATCAAGAGTATATGGATGGATTAGTACCAGAACTATTAGCACCAATTCTAGTTCATTATTTCGGAGGGGAAATCCCCGGCGGTCGGAGACGGGATGCTAATAGAAATTCCCCAGAACCAAGAGTCCATGAAGTTTGGCAAGAAATCAGTTGCACATATACTATATATCATAGATCCGTGTCTATATCAAAATTCAAATCCACAAAAAACGGTTTTATATAGTTATGGCTTGGTTTCGGCGGTTTATGACAATTAAAGGCGCTAAAATGTTTGGTTGTTTGAAATTTCCAGGGCGCTCAGTCCGCCGACTGCTTTCGCAATCACAAAATCCCAAGCTGACCGAAATATAAATCAAATTAATAAAACAAAAGTTGAACGTTTCAGCAGGAATTACACGAACACTTTAACAAGTTCAACAACAAGACACAGTTCAGTACATACGTTACTTTTCAAATGCATTTACTAGTGACGAAAGTTCCCTATTTACATATAGATGAAATATAAACATTTTGGGACTATAATTCGTATATGTTTGCTTCTATATAATGTTTTATTCATTTTAAACATAAGATTATAATGAAATCAAGTCGTTTTATTACACTTAGTAGGGGAAAGAGATTTGTTTAAAAATTTTAAAAACTTTTGCTTTTCAACACTGGATGTTATCGGACTAACAATCGAAGAATATCTCAACCACGAGACCACCTTGTAGTTATTGTAACATTAAGAAGGTGTACAAGATACGATGCTTTTCGTCACTAAAATTGAACACATTGAATTTATGAATAAAATTTTTATTTTTTTAATATGAAATGTTTTTGTTTATGAAAGTTTAGGAAACATTATCATGCACTATCAAAAATATTTATTTTTTTATCTAATCTTTATTTTTAAAGTATTTATTTAAAGTGTATTAAAATGGTGCATATGAAAGTCCTATGGTGTAGGTTTCACAAACAGACAAAAAGTAGTGCCCTTTAATATAAATCATTGATTGAAAAATGTAAGAGTCTCCTTATAAAGTCTTTTTATAAAGAATATACCTACTTGAGAGTATAATCAAGTACATAGTTGAGAGCTACTAAGCTTCTACTACTTCCTCAACAATCTGTTTATGCAACATAATATTATATGAAAGTAAGCAAAAATAATCCAAAAATCGTATATGGATAATGGAGTGTGGAATAAAGATACACTACTCCTTAGAACCCTGTAGCAATCACAAATTATTTGACAACTAGACCGTTAAAGGTTAACACTCGACCCCTGAGTGGCGCCCAACTTGTGACTCTCTTTGGGGTTTCATCATTTCACCGGATGACTTCCAAAGGCCAAAAACCCAGCCGCTGCAGACACAGAAATTGATTGTGTTTTCTTGTTTTAATATTTGTGGATATTAGCAATTAGCACCTGCGGCAATCTATATCGAAAGAAAGACACACAGTCGAGAGACAGCCGTGCTAGCCGGATTTGTAGTTACGGTTTTCGATCTGGGGATGTTATAGTTTTTTAACGATTTATTGCAAACCACTTTAATTAACTTCAATTAAAGGCCTCTGTATAAAAGGTGACAGTTGGCCGGGGAAACCATATCAATCCGAAGCAGCAGCTCCAGGGCAACAGTGCTCCTCCGCCGTCATTTCTCGTTCATTTGGATTTCATCATGAAGCAGTTTGTGGTAAGACCGTCAGCAGAGGATCCCTCTCGACTCTCGATTAATGGTGGAATAACTTGATAGGTTTTGGCCTGTCTGGCTGTGATCGGCGGCGCACTGGCTGCCCCCCGTCCGGATGTTAGCCACTTGGCGGGATACAGCTACCAGGCTGGCGGCTACAACGGTGGCTTGGTGGCCAACCATGTGGTGAGCACCCCGGTGGTGAGCACCTCGTACCAGCCCACCGCCGCCGGCTCCAACTACTTCAGCTCCGCCCCCAGCATCGGCCAGCTGAACGTGGCTCCCTCCGTGGTCACCTCCGGAGTGGGCAACTACCAGTCCGGAGTGGGCAGCTACCAGTCCGGAGGCTCCTTGGACTACCAGGTCGGAGCTGCCGGCGCCAGCGACAGCATCGGCCTGGCCGGCCTCCAGCCCGGTCCCGCCATCAACTACAACGAGCAGGAGTCCTACATCAGCCACCTGGCCAACTTCCAGCCCGCCCAGATCAACAAGCACTTCTACATCCACAGCGCCCCCGAGGACCACGACGAGCAGCAGATCGTCCGCTACGTGAACGTGGGCCGTCCCCAGAAGAACTACCGCGTCGTGTTCATCAACGCCCCCACCTCCACCACCAGCAAGGCCAAGATCATCGCCAACGTGGCTCCTGTCGAGGAGAAGACCGCCATCTACGTCCTTTCCAAGAAGTCCAACGCCCTGGACGTCAGCGCCGAGGTGGTCACCCAGCGCCCTGTGGCCAACAAGCCCGAGGTCTTCTTCGTCAAGTACAAGACGCCCCAGGAGGCTGCCCACGCCCAGCAGACCATTCAGGGTGAGTTTGTCCTTCTCCTAAAGGTTAAGATTTAAAAGGTTTACTCTCCAACTCTCCCATAAACCTTCCAAACCTTGCCTTGAAAGACTCCCAAAACCCCTTCATAATCTCCTGAATTCTCCCTAAATTTCAGCCAACTATGATGCTCTGGGTGGCACCTCCCAGACCAGCAACGAGGGCGTCATCCCCGTCTCCTCGGTCATCGGCAGCCTGGGCGACAATGGCGCCTCCGGCGTGGTCACCGATGCCAGCGGCGCCCTGAACATCGTCGGCACCGGCGGAGTGCCCAGCGTGGATGCCAGCTACAGCGCCGGATCCGGATCCTCGGGAGTGTTCGATGCCCAGGGCAGCCAGCGCCAGGTGGTCAGCACCTTCACCACCGGAACCAACGCCCAGGCCACCTACCTGCCCGTGAAGCCGGTCAGGAAGTAGGAAGCCTCCAAGCCACATCCTCATCCACTTGAAACACTGCCAGGACATTCGATTCGGTTGGAGCCTCGGCGGACTCGGGACTGGATGGCCAATCCCTCAGGGCATTGGGATCTATCGCAGTGGAGTGCCGTCGGGAAGACCTGCGCGATTTTTCTATTCTATTTAGATTCTTGCAATCGGCGAGCTATTCTTTCCACACTTTTTTTTTTTTAAATAAAATATAAGAGTTTTCATAGGCATTCAAAAAATGTAAAGGAAATGGCATTTATATTTTGGGAAAGAGTTTTGAAAAGGGTTAGGAGATTCTATTGCGGAGCAACTGAACGCTCAGAGTGAACTTCGGTGTGGCAGACTCTTCTGGAATGCCCGAGGAGTGCAGGCCCTTTGACCCAACCTGGCTTCCCGACCCGTTCCACCAGATGGCAGCTTGCATAATCGGCCCAGTCGGAAATGGGAAGGCCCAAAAAGCAGCCACCTGCCCTCTCATCACCTGCCCAAAGAAACCACCAAGCTGAAACTAATCTATGTGTGTGACAGCGTCAAGTATTTGGCAAGCTGCTCATAATTGTCCAAGCTGGTCGGCCGGCCAACCGAAAGCGAGAAACTCGACTCAAGTGGAAACCACTCGTCCGGGCCGGGCCAGGCCGGGCCGGGCCGGGCCGATAGATCCATAAATAAATTAGCGACTTAAAGAAACTCAATTCGGATTCGGAATTGGAATTGAAATGCGGTATCTCAAGGTCAATCAGTGCCAATGCAAGTCGCATTAAAATACCAGAGAGTATTAACCAAGAAATTAGTCGGAGGAGAGAGACCTTTTATGCCCCAGATGGACGGACAGCGATGGCGCCAACTAATTTATTATCAATTACGACGCCCTTTTTCGGGCAGTCTTAGAGCAGAGACAGTTCCCAGCATATCTCTCGCTGTATCGCTGTATCTGTATCTGGGATCTGTGATATCTGCATATCAATGGGGCGGCAGCCAGCATCTTTTGCATAAAGATAATCACACCTACTAAATAAATAAAAAAAATACAAAAAAAAAAAAGCAACTCCGACGGACAACGAGCGACGGTAGCCCTCGAATCTCTATCCAACATCTAACGTCCAAGATTCGAGATTGAGAGATACGGGCGCAGGCACCTCGCCAGATTTGTCCCTCGATTCGATTTCTATTACTGTCATCATCAATAAAATATTACATAAATTTTCAGCACAGCAAGCGACCGCTTCGGGTTATAAATATGGAATGCCTAATTGATAATTATCATTTTGTTCGGTTTTCCATAATCCACCAAAGATATGCGATCTCTTCGATCTCCGATCCACCAGCGGTCGGTCTCTAATGGCTAAATTAGTCCGGCCGATTAGAATGCATTAGTCGCTCGCCTGGCCAGCCCTCGCCTGGCCTTTGTCGCCAAATTGTCAATCAGTTTTATTCGTTTATGTTCTGTCATCAATCTCCAGGTCATAAATCCATTCAGAGGCAGCCCTCTTTGCCAGCCAATTATGTTTTATGATTTTATTTTCTTACATTTTCGCCATATTTTGCGACCTCCACGGGGCCGGGCAGGTGAATGTTTGTCTTCTGTCCAAAAATACAATGTATCTCGGATGGTGTTCGTTTCTTGGGCGTGTGAGTCAGCGATCGATTCCGCGATGACATCGCCTTTTAGGGTGCACTCGGACCACTCGGAGACGCCGGGAAATACCCATCCATGACCGGCCTGCGAGGCTTTGGCTTTTGGCCCAGAATGGCTTGGACTAATTTAGGCCCAAACTCGGTTCTGCGGACATTGAAAATAAGCCACCAAAATGCATTTGCATTTTTTTTGTTGAATTACCTTTTACAGAACTCTTGGAAGGTCTTAAAAAAAGCATTTATTTTGGGAAGAACATAACAGATTGCAACATCCCCTCCTTTAAGCCTTTAAACTCGAGAACAAAATGCCATTTTTCTCAGCAAAAAAAGTACATTTTACTTTTGATTCAAATATTTTTAAATCAAATATTTTAACACTATTTTTGTGGTATTTTTTATTTCAAATACTTCGCTTGTATTTGTGCCACTCAAATATGGCATTTTTTTCTTTAAGGACAAAACAGCGAACGTTGGGCCTAAAATTTGTTCTGCTCTTATTCGGTTTACTATTATTATGTTTATTATTATTATGTTTATTATTACTATTACTACCTATTATAAAATCCTATCCCATACCTATTAATATTACAAATGAAGCATTGCGGGTTAATTATGAAAATCAGGTTTCAAAAACATTTCTGTTTAGATTTTAGGCTTAGGCTTAGTATTTGAGGCATAAAGCCTTGTTTTTTAGAGAGAAGGTTCTCTACCAAAAGATTACATTTTAAACTTGAATTAAAATAAACTTCGAAGATGATTTTATTAGTTTTTGTTAATTTTGAAATTATAGGTGCTATTATATTACATATTTTAAAGGTTTTAAATTTATTTTAAAACCTATTTATTATTTATTTAATATTATGTTAAAGGTTGTTCTGATTTATTTATTTATTCAATCAGAACACTTTTTGTTTAACTTTGATTGAGTCGAAATTTTTATATAAAATCGTCTTAAACTTAAAATCTATAGTTTAGTAAAGAGAAGGGAAAGTTTTAAAAAATCATTAATACTTTCATAGGAAACTAGTTGTGGCTTTTTTTTAGAGCTTTTTAAAAATAATTTGCTTATTCAAAGTATTACTTTAATAAAATTTATAAATTGTTTAACATTTTATATTAATGAAATGTTCTATTCTATTAAGAATTCAATAATAATAATAGATAATAATATATGGATTAAATAATATTTTGAAACAGATCAGCCTTTTCTGAACCAATGATGTTATTTCATGTAAATCGTATGAAACTCTGCTAATTAGTGTTTAAATTTAGTGAATTCTTAGTCACTGTATGTGGCTAGTATTCCAGATTATGATATAAGAAGAAATATGAAACCCAAACGATCTCCAGACAGTAGAGTTCCCTCCCCCCAAAGAAGCCGCCACCAGAAAGATACACTTCGATCTGAAACGTTTATGGTTTGTGGCTCAAGTGTGCATTAATTAATCCAACTGTTATAGATATTCGCGAATTAATTGGTGGGCAAATAGGCCCGAAACTAATGACAGACCCGATCGAGGGGAAAAAAAACCCAGCAAACGTGTTTAGGATGGCAGATGAGTTCGATGGATCTGATCCGATAGATGGATGGATGGATGGATGGATGACGACGATGTGCCGTTTAATGAGATTCGATTCACCAGAGGCGCCCATTGAATACTTTTTTTGCCATAGTCCTATATGCAGACTTATATTTAGATATTCGCTAATCCATTGTGAAGTCAAGTTCAATGTCGGAGAAGTCCGAGGTGTCTGAATGTAAGCCGCATTCGAGCCATCGCTCTGCGAGCCGTCGATCGTTCTAATTTGAATAAATTTTAGGTCAGTCCGCAGCCGAGAAAAAGAGGCCCAAAGACTTGGCGGCGAAACACCTTAGGTCTTGGGGCCTGGGTCTTGGGGTCTTGAAACCGAAATCTCCAATTTTGAATCTTGAATCTTGAATCTCGAGCTGTGACATTTGCATAAACTGCGACGCCGGCAGAGGCCCGGGCTGTGGGCAGTGGGCACTGGGCCAATCAGAGCATATTTAAGCCAAGTGGAGCGGCCCGAAATGCAATCATTGCCTCGCAGCAATCAGTCAACGAAGCAGCTTCAACGCGCCATATCGCACCGCACACCAGCCCAGGATAACCCAGGATTAAGACACCACAAGAGACACAAGACGCCCAACCATGTTCGTTCAGCAAGTGATTGTCGGCTGCCTGGCCCTGGCCACCCTCGCCCTGGCCCGTCCCCAGTACGGATACGAGCAGCCCCTGGCCTCCGGGTCGGGATCGCAGGACATATTCCTAGGAGGCGGCGGCGGCGGAGGCATCGGAGTGGGCTCCGGCCCAGTAAGCATCGGTGGCATCTCTGGAGGCATCGCCCCTCACCGCGGCGGTGACAAGTACCTGCCCCCCGCCAGCACCACCCAGGCCCCGATCATCAACAAGAAGTTCTACTTGGTGTCCGCCCCCGAGGACCACAGCAACGACGGCAAGGTGAAGCACCTGGTGCTGGGCCGCCCCCAGAAGAACTACCGCGTCGTCTTCATTAAGGCCCCGGCCGGCGACAACGCCAACGTCAAGTACTCCGCCGAGTTCGCCCCGCAGGAGGAGAAGACCGTCATCTACGTCCTCAGCAAGAAGGACAACGACCTGGACGCCAGCGACATCGCCACCCCGGCCCCCACCCAGCCCAGCAAGCCCGAGGTCTTCTTCATCAAGTACAAGACCGACGACGAGGCCAAGCAGGCCCAGCAGGAGATCCAGGGACAGTACGACAAGCTGGGAGGCACCAACGAGTACCAGGAGGACAGCAACGCCCCCATCACCTCCGTGATCGGCAGCCTCGACGGCCTCAACCCCGACGGCAGCTACAACTACAGGCAGATCGCCAACCGCCCGCCCAGTGCCCAGTACCTGCCCAGTCTCCTGAAGCACTAAAGGAATACCCCCACCTCCCTGCACAATCCTGCATCCCTCACCCCAAAGCCCCCAAGTCTCCAAATCCCGAACTGAAACCAAGGAACTACCCATTATCGACCCTTGTTGTGTTGCTTATTTTTAAGAAATCAATCTGTTTTTGTTTTTTTTTTTTTCTGTTACATCGAATTGTTAATAAAGCCTATAAAAAAATAATTTAAAAGTTTTTACTAAAATAATGGGCGTTAAAAATTGGCTAAACACTGGGAGTACTCCCACGCTTTCTCCAAAAAAAACTAAAGTGAAGTGTTTTTTTATTGAAAATGAAAGTTTTCAAGTTTCAAGTGTGAATTAAAATATTAAATATTGATTTAAACTTTAAACTGAACAATTTCTGAAACTCTTTATTTATTAACTTGAACCATAAATCTGTGTTTTTTTTATATCAATGTAGGTTTTTAATAATTATCAATCGATTTTAATGATTATAAAGATTTAAAAAGTCTAGAGCATCAAGGTTTTTGGTTTTTTTTTTTATTTTCAAAGAATATATAGTCAAAAATATAGCTAATTTTTTATCTAATATTTACCATTATTAATAAATACTTCCTAAAAAAAAAATAAATAAAAGGGAATAACTAATTTCCTTAAATAACATCTGAAAGAAAGATAGTATTGCTGCCAAAGGATAAGTTTCTTTTAAAATAATTCCAACTAATTGAGTTGCTTTCATAAAAGGATATATGAGGTTTAGGTCAACTTTTATGGAATAAAATCTTGTGTTTAAAATCACAAGCCTAAATATCATATTATATTATGCATATATACTTCCATTTCTACCAATTCTGGTCAGAAAGAAAATAAAACACATTTGAAAATAGCCACAGCTTTTAAGCTTTAGGCTAAGGTCAGCCGTTTAGGAAAATAAATTAATAAAAATCCTATAAATAAGTTGAAATGTTTCAGCAACGACGGCGTCATCCGAACTGAAACATAAATGAAATACAAGTCCGGGCACTCGGCTTTGTTTCTCCCGATATTCAAATCACCAGTCACATTTCAATATGTCAAAATCCCAATCCGAATCCGAATCGGAATCGGAATCCAAATCTGAATCCAAATCGGAATCAAAATCGAGGCGCCACAACACGAACAAAAACGCGGCTGCCGTCAAATTTCCAGCAGAAATTAGCTTAAATGAAGTGAGAAATCAAAATAAGCTCATCAAATTTAATTAAATAGTGGAGTTTTATATTTCTGTTTAGCCTCTTCCCCCCCTTTTTCGGCTCTTGTTTTCGTTGCTCTGATTGGGCCATTAAACTGACGCTGAATAACTCGGATCGGAGCCACCCGGGCTCCGGGGGCCAGGGGCTGATTAATGTCGGATCGCAGCTAATGGGCCCCAACTATCCAAACAAAAGTCTTGAAACTGGACTCAGGAAATAGACAGAAGAACCGTGGGGCAACCAATTCAATTATTAATTGCGGTTTAATGGAAGTAATTTGTGCAATTAAATCCGTCATGACAGGTGGTCGAGGGGGTAAGGAATGAGTTTGAAGACGTAGGTATCTAGAATTTCTTATTATACTTTGTAACATATTTGATTTAAATTGGTTTTATTTTATTCAACAAATAAGAGTTTATTTTTATGATAAATCTTTTAATCATTTTAAATTATTAAGAGAACTATGCTTTTTTTTATTTACTCTGATAGTAGTTAGTAATTAATATTTGTAGATATCTTATATCTGATAAGAATAGTTATAATTAGACGTGGTATATAGTTATAGAATAAACAGTAAGAATTTAAATTCTGATAAAATATTTATTAGTAATATTAGACTCCAAACTCCCCTCGTCAGTTTGTGGAACACCCATTCCGCATTGATGTTTGGGGACTGAGTATATCCGAGGCAATTTTTTTAGTACCCGGCCTTCACCGGGTCGTAAAATTTATTCTTAATATGAAAACCTCCATTTTAATTTACCTTCAAAATCATACTAATCCTTCCTCGTTTTCTTTATAATCCTTCTATTTATATTTTTACTAACTCGAATTTATTCCCGCGATTCGAGCCGTACGTTATGCGGCAGGCGCCCCTGGGTCGGTGGGCGGGAGTTGGGCTGTACGTATGCAGTGGGAACCGCGCGCAAAAAAAAGGGTGTTTTTTTAGAGGTTAAGAACTTTAAGTTGTTAAGCACTACTGTTCTAGATGGCGAGCGATTTAACAGCTGTCAAGTGATTTATTATTCATGAATAGGCTCCTCACGTCTGAACAACGCTTACAAATAGTGCAATTTTATTTCATAAATAATATTTTGATAAATAATAACATTTCGGACTATATATTTTATGGACTATCGTAGACAAAATCATCCATCAAAGCAGTCAATTCGATTAACCATGGAACGTCTTCGCACCAAGTTTACTCTTATGGATAACTGGCATCCTCAGAGACGCAGAAGAAGCTATTGCTACTGTAGAGCGTGGCACTGAGGAAGACCCGAATGAGTCCATCCGCCATCGAGCACAGGAATTGAGTCTGTGTCCATCCACTTTATGGAAGATTTTGCGGAAGGATCGTGGAAGCCAAACGATCTTCTCGTTTTGAACCTGCGAATTGCCCTCCAAGATCTTGTGACTTAACACCGCTAGACTACAGTCTGTGGGGCTGTGTAAAGACATTGATCTATTCAGATAAGCCACCAACGCTTATCCGAATGTTGCCGATATACGGCCACAAATGTTGGAAAATTTGTCTCCTGATGGACTACATCCGAGCCAACCGTGGCGGTCATATGCCAGAAATCATATTTAAAATGTAATGCCACGAGATTATCTTTGGAATAACAAAAATGCATGTCAATCGAATATCCATCGTTGTTTTATTGAAATTTAAAGCTCTATACCTCTAAAAAAAAAAAATAAAACACCCTTTATATTCGAGTTTATATAATCACTGCTAGTAAGATTACAAATTAAATTGTAAAATGAGCTGTAATTATTGGTTGTGTTTCAGTCAAGTTCAAGTGTTTTAAGTCATTTAAGTTTTGAAATCATAAATTAATGAAAATAGTAGAGTCTGATAGCCAATAAAAATAAATTCAAATTCTTAAAAAAAAGTAAAAGTGGGTCTTGTATCAATACAACAAATTGTATTCATTTTAATATGCATAGAAAATGTTTATTTTTTTTTTAATTAAAAATATTCTTATTTTGTACAACTGTGAGGAAAATGTTATTACCAAACACACTACTAACTACCTGAGATATAAAAACATTCATAAAAGTAACACATAAGTTAATATATTTTATAAATGCATTAAAAACAGAGCTAGAAGCTAAAGGTAAAAGTATGTAAGCTTCAAAATGTGTTTAGGCGTTGAAAAGATGTTCAATGAAATGGTAGAGATACAGGTGCAAGTGATCGTTTCCACAAGAAGAAGTAATATAATATTTTAATTTTTGAGCGAATATAGCTAGTAAGTCGTTTTAGTATCTTAGAAATGGAGTTATCTTAGCGAATTTCCATGTAAGTTTCTTATAAGAGATTTTTTGTGATAAAAAAAAATCTGTTTTGAAATGAAACTGATTGAAGCCACATGTAATACATATACATATTTCTCTAAAAGCCTGAGAAAATAAACAATATCAAAAAATAAAAATGAAGCCAGATGCTTGTATGAAAGCATGGCTTGACCTCCCCCAACAAAAGAAAAATGCGTTGCAGAAGAGGCAAACCCGATTAGAGGCAGAGCCATAACATCTCATACCCAGAGCTGGGCGCAATTTTTCTTAATAAAAGCGAGCATAAATCAAA
The DNA here is from genome assembly GCA_035047585.1 of Drosophila monieri. Lineage (NCBI taxonomy): Eukaryota > Metazoa > Arthropoda > Insecta > Diptera > Drosophilidae > Drosophila > Drosophila monieri. The sequence goes on along the minus strand of JAWNPJ010000061.1, from coordinate 1,111,167 downwards.
TTAGCTGTACCATTTTGCTTAAATCGACATGCGAGTGTGGGAATTACTCACCAATTTATGCAAATCCGATGCCCACAATCGAACCAGTTCCCAATACCAGGGCATTGTTGATATTTTAATTGTCTCTTGTTGACAACAAGCAGCCGAGCCAAAGAAACGAAATTAATCTACTAATCGGCGTCGAGGCTGTGCGCTCCTAATAACTGGAGAGCAGAGCTGCGTTCGAAATTGGCCAAAATGCAGACCCAACTGGCGCTAAATATATTATTATTTGGCCCGGCCCAGAGGCCATTAGTCAAGAGGCGAGGGCGTCGAATTGGTGTCCATTTGTTGGCTTTGGCTTTTGGCTTTTATTTCTAATGTTTTCTTATTTATTTTTTTTTTTGGCCCGCCCAGCAACCAGCAGATGATAAATGATCTGCAAATTGCCGAGATGTGAGAAGAGCATAACGAAAAGCCGTGTCAAAACATCGGGGGGCATATCATGGTTGCCTGTATCTTCAACCTGCCTGAATATAACTCCGAAATTAATTACTCGAGCTTCCAAATTAATTTCTGGGGGATTTTTCTGGGTCTGCCAGTTCTGGGTAATCGAGTTTTCTTGGTCACTTCCAAGGTTCTCCTAGGGTCGTGAACTTTTTCGGGCCAAGAAAAGGAGAAACGAGTTTCGAAGCTTCTTGGCAGCTTCTTTTAAACGAAAGTTGTACAAATACCAATAATTAATCAAGTTCTGTTGTTTATTTTCGGGGCTGAAGGGTTAAAGGGCCTGAGGTCCGATTTAATTAATAATTAAAGGTTTTCCCTCAAAAGGTTACTACACAGCCTCGTAAAATGACGAGATATTCCCAGACCGAGGTTCATAAAACCCCGACCTGCCCCAGCATTTTCACGCACAATTAATTTCCCATTTTTTGCGAGCAAGTTTGTTGCCTAAGTCTTTTGTTTGGACAGCCCTAATTGGCGGGCTAGGGCTGGAAAATGGCAGACATATCGCTAATTGGCACAGGCTTTTCACTAATTTCCACAAATCGCCATTTAAAAGTAGGGCCCGGAGGCTGCTGCCCAAACAGTCTCTTGGAAATCGCGAAATGTTCAGCTCATTTTCGATAGTCGCCCTCACGCTGCTCCTCGGCAGGACGCTAGGCCAGGGATCGCGGGCCTACTTGCCGCCCGGCAGCCCCGCCGCCCCGGAGCCGATCGTCACAAAGCACTTCTACAGCATCTCGCCCGCCGAGGACCCTGAGGACTCGGAGCCGAGAACCAAGCACCTGGTGATCGGACAGCCGCGACGGAACTACCGGGTCATCTTCATCCGAGCCCCCGGGGCGCACAGTGAGCGCGTTAGGTACACGGCCGAGGTGGCGCCCCAGGAGGAGCGCACCGTCATCTACGTGCTGACCAGAAAGCAGCCGGAGCTGGAGGCCGCGGACATTGCGGCGCCGCCGGAGAGGCACCAGGCGGACCAGAAGCCGGACATATTCTTCATCAAGTACAAGACCAACGAGGAGGCAGCCGCCGCCCAGAAGGAGATCCAGAACCAGTACGACACCCTCGGCGGCAACAGCGAGATAGCAGCCCCCTATGTGGCACCTGTCCAGTCGGTAGTGGGAGCTCTGACTCCCCAGTACTCCCCATCGCAGCCAGTGTCACCGGGCTACCACTACGACAGACCAACTTCCACGCTGCTGGCGCCAGTGGAGCGATCTTACTGACAGTTTTTATTGTTTTTTGTTTCCTAAACCCTAGGGTTTAAATAATATTATACAGATATCCGCAAGTCGTTGAATATTCCGCGCTATTTGCATATAATTGATAAGCCATTTCCACAGCCAGATACGAATCTATCATAAAAGCTGGCGAGCGCGTAAATAAAAATGGTTTCTTTTAATTATATTTTTGTTGTATAATTTTGGCAAACTTTTCGCTTCTTTTTTTTTTGTTTTTGGTGATATCAGAGTGGTGCGTGTTTTTTTTATTTTTCGCGAATAAAAAATATTTGCAAAAGTGCTTTGACCCTGTGACGAAGGAGAGGAATTCGCAAGAAGTGAAGCGACGAGCTTATTGGCTTTGCGATTCAAATATTAAATATTCTTTTGCGACTAAAATATAAATGGAAATAAAAAGTGAAAAAAAGAGAAAAATAGAAAATGGAAAAATATATTGTGAACTTTATTATTTGTTTTTTTGTTTTTAATTATTAAATGTTTAACAATCTTTTAAAACTGAAAGAAAATCTATCTATCCGCCTATTTTTTGTTTAAAAAGGTAATTTTTAATTAATAATGTACCATTTCTAATTAAAATATAAAATATAAATAGTCGAATAATGGTAAAAACAGTGATTGCCAATAATGGTTATTTAATATTTCGAGTAAAAGTCAGCAATATACCATTTTCTCCTTGAAGAAAATTCTATGCATTTCCACCATAAATTTCATAATTTGTATCTTTTGTTCAATAAAAAATCACTAGTTTATGACTAATGCAAATTAAATACACAAAATCATGTGAAAATTAAACAAAAATATAATTATTATTCGTTCTAGTGCCAATTATAGTAATCCCCTCATATTTTATGGCCTAAACTATACTATTTTTAAATAGTTTATAAGCCGAAAAGCTTGTCTCTTTCAAACTCTTTCTTTCTTTTAAAAATTGGCTCCAAAAATCATGCCAAAATTATGACTGTTTGTTCTGATGAAATAATGACTAATAATTTTGAAACTAAAGATATTTTTTGCGAACAATTTCAGAGAATCTATGCTTCTATTTAAAGATTTGTCAAACAGAAAATAAGACTTAAAACCGAAATCAGCATAAATTTTGCAAGTCGCAACCGAAAAAAGAAACCGCAAAACGGCAATGCATTTTTTTATGATGTGTCTCTACTCCGCGGATCGGCCAGTTTATCTTCTTTGGATTTATTTGCATTTGCATTTAATTAATGGGATTTCGTTTTTGGCTTCCTCGGAGCGGAGACGGCTCGGGTCGGATCGGGCCACATTTGGGCATCAACTGGGCGACCTTTTTTTGATTGGCAGCAGCAACAATTTGGCAGCAATTAATCTTAGGGGTTTGCCAAAAATTAAACAAAGCCGGCCCCCCCCTCGAAAATGTTAGGCAATCAGTGGCTCTCGTCAAGGTCGGGGCTCCGAAGATACAAAGGTTCGGTTCTAAGCCCTCTGATCACACCTCTATTTCAAATACATTATATAATATATAATATATAATATATTGTATGTGTGAGATTCGTCATCTCAAGGTGGCCGAAAGGCCGCAGTGCATAAATCAAACGTTCGACTTTTTGGCCAAAAGCGCAAACACAGACAATGGCCCTAAAACGGCCCTGCCCAAAACGCATTCAAATTATGGCAATTATATTGAAATTTTTCATCAACAGGCCCGAAGAGACACTCGGTCGCTGATTTGGAATTTCGCTGATTTGGTGTGTGCTTTTGGAATTTCTGCTTTTAGTCTCTGTTACTAAAAATAGACCATGACAGATAAGGCAAGTATGCACATAATTAAATACTCTTTTATTGTTAGTTTTTCTATGAAAAAAAGGTTTATTTTTGGTTTAAAATGTCTTGAATATTCATACCCGGTACTCGTTTATACGAAAATAAATATTAAAACATTGAAATAGAGAAATTTGTTTGTAGAGAATATTATAATAAAAACAAAGGCTACAAGTACCGGGTATTATAGCTGAAATGCCTCTGAAAAGCCTTCAAAAAGGGCATCTTTTACTTCGTATAATTTTCATTAAAAAAAGGGGAAAAAAAAACACCTTTGTTTGCCGATGCCGCCGTTTCGAACTTATCAACGGTAATGATATAATTTATGGGCCGGTAAAGATTTGTCAAAACTTTGCTCAACCCACGAAGATCAAAGCGGAAATTATGAAAAGAAGCCCAACCAATAATTGAAGTGGCATTGCAACAATAAAGAGCCAACTAGTTTTGTCTTAGACTGGAAAAAAACCCAATATGCAAAAATGTTATATTAAAGCACTATTAAAATCGAATCAGAGAGCAAGGCGAAAAAAAAGGCATAAATTAAGAATCATTTTATGAAATATAATTAAAATAAAGTATGCCAATCGGTTTTCACAATGCAAAATAAATTCTAGACTCTAGACTCTACACTCTAGACCCGAGAGTGCAAAAAGTATGCAGGCACAGAAATATATTCACTTTTAAAAGCTTTTTGGAATCTAATGGGAATAAATTACTGCGCCCTCGGCCAGTCAGAAATAAAAATAATAAGCTGCCAATCGCGGCAATGCTGTTCCAACATAATTAAGCTCTTGTTAACAATGGCTTAATACGTCGGACTAGCGTCCCATCGCGGAAGCAGGTTCTGTTCCAAGAACCAAGTCTGTAGAATTGTTAAAAAAATCAAGAAAAATCACCGACGAAAAGAAAAGAACCATAAGGGGATTGAATAAATTCTTTTGGCCATTTGTTTGCCCAGGCAGACAGCAAACAAATGGCTTCCATCAATCAAAATATGTAAAATTATACTTTAATCCATGTTTTTGGTTATTCTGAACAAAAAGACCAAGAAAGGCGGACTTTCGAAGATTTGAGTTTGGGAGGAAAACGAAAGCACCTTCGAAGAAAGTCTTCTTATCGAGAGGGTCATGGCTAGGAAAGTGAAACACTTTTGATTTCTTTGAACTAGAAGTTGGTATAATAATCATAATTTAATAGAGTTTAGGAAATAGAAATAGATTATTAATTTTCAGATAATGTTATGGAACTTTTTGAATAGTTTTTGAAGACATTATTTAATGTAATATATCGCAATCTTTTGTAAAATAAATACTAGTTTAACTCGTAAATCATACATTCAGGAATCATTTGCAACAGAAAAAAGTACGCATATCCTTTTCTTCCCCATTCGAAAGTATAAAGTATCAGGGGCTCCACAGAAATCAATATCTGAATTGGTTTAAGTCAAGGCTAGGATTTTTAGCCAAGTCAAAAACCTCTTTGAAAATCTCTGATGAGTGTTTGACTAGCACCTTTTCCAAATCTATCTTTTTAAAACGAGATTTCAATTTTTTCTTCATTAATTTTATAATAATTGTTTAAAACATTACGAATTGGGGCCCTAAATCACATCATTCAGGTTAAAATTTCGAGAAGGAACAGGATGTGCCAGAACTGAAAGAAACGTAGGAGTTTTCAGGCGGAAGCTGTAGCTCCCCCTTTTTTATTTCTATGAAAAATTCAGTCAAAATAATCAATTTTGTAGAGGATTTAAAACTACTTTATTTATATTCCAATTCCCTACTGGCACAAGCTAGAGCACCCAAAAGTATGCAACAAAAATGTATTTTAAGAATCTCTTTATAAGGATTACTTTATTCAACAGAAAGACTATAGACTCTAGCCGTTCTTACTTCTTTTAAGGAAACTTAAGCATTTAAGGAACTTTTTCCCCACTTTGGGGCACAAATAAAGATCAATATTAAATCCCCAATTAAATTATTAAACTCAAAAGACTATGGTGAGAACCAGGATTTAAAAAATGAGTTTCAGCAATTAAAGGCAATCTTAAAGAAATCGAAAAGCATCCAAAAACGTTCTAAAAAATCGACAATCAAAGCTGAAAGCCACAGAAACGTGCTGAGTTGGTCAATGCTGACCAAATTAAGTCACAAACACGTTCCGAGCGACAAGCGGACGGTCATAATTGATAAACCGCCAATGAGCAATCAATCAAGCGAGGACTTTATGCAAATTCTTGCACTCGACTCACAAACAAGAGACAATGCGATAAAACGGACAGAAATGCAACCGAATTCTGTGGGTTTTTGTCCAAATTGAAAACGAAGCCGAAAACTGATCCACCGGCGATCAAGTTGGCAAACCGGCGAATTATTCGACTATGATTTATGATCGGGTCGAGAGGGAAAAAAAGTTCGAATATCGATGGACAACAGGTCACATTAAAGGAAGCGCGACAGAGACGGGCGATGGGGAGCCAGCACCAGAGGGACGGAGAAGGCAACAGCCAAACAAGTCAAATGTCAGAGGTTTTTTCTTCATATGCTAGATGGTATGGCTATGGGGCTATGGCTATGGCTATGGCAGAGGCGAAATAATTGAGCAATTAATTAAACCGGCGAGGAGGGCAGGAAAAAAATTATAGAAAAATAGTGAATAGTGGAGAGTGAGAAGCGGCGGAAAGAAGACATTCCGTGTATAAAAGGCCATCGTCCACCTGGGGAGGGCATCATTAAGCCAACAACTGAAATCCACTCAACATGCGTCTGTTTGTGGTGAGTTGTCCAGTGCCAGGACTCGAGAAAAGGATAATCTCAGCCGAAGGATAAAAAAAGAACGAAAAAAATATCATCCCGAGCTCGAACCCAGTGACCAAGTGAATTAATTTTTTTTTTTTTTTTTTTTTCTGTAGACCCTTTGCTCTCTCTTGGCTCTCAGCCAGGCCAAGCCCCAGGGCTATAACTATGGCAGCGGTGTCTCCGGATCCCTCACCCACTCCACTTCCGGCGGCGGGAGCAGCGGCTTCCTGGCTGCCCCCAGCCACTCCCAGAACACGGTGGCCTCCTACGGACCCCTCGGCGCCTTCCAGAGCGCCAGCGTGGGCTCCCTGGTGGGTAGCTCCACCTACCAGGCACCCCAGACCGCCACCCACTACACCAGCGGTGCGGGCAGCGGCCATGGCGCCAGCTACTCCACTGGCTCCTCCTCCAACTATGGCGGCGGCGCCTCTAACTATGGCGGTGGTGCCTCTAACTATGGCGGCGGTGCCTCCAACTATGGCGGCGGCAGCTCCTTCACCGGCTTCGGACCCTCGCCCAACATCGGCTTCGGCGCCCTGTCCGGCTACCAGGCCCCCAGCTACCAGCAGCAGCAGGAACAGGAGGTGCAGCGCGGCTTCCAGGAGCCCCTCATCCACAAGCAGTTCTTCACCGTGGCCGCGCCCGAGGAGCACGAGAACCTGGAGAGGACCAAGCACCTGGTGATCGGCCGCCCCCAGAAGAACTACCGCGTCGTCTTCATCAAGGCCCCCTCCTCCAGCAACGCCAACGTCAAGCTCTCCGCCGAGTACGCCCCCAAGGAGGAGAAGACCGTCATCTATGTGCTCAGCAAGAAGGACAACCAGCTGGAGGTCAACGACATCGCCACCCCCGCCCCCACTGTTCCCAGCAAGCCCGAGGTCTTCTTCATCAAGTACAAGACCGATGCGGAGGCCTCCCACGCCCAGCAGCAGATTCAGGGTGAGTTCTAAGGGTGTTTCCCGATCTAGACCAGAGGATGCTCGTGAGAGGAGAACCTCCTCATTCAGCCTAGAAGCCCCCAAGTAACCCCCCATTTCTCCCCCAGCCGAGTACGACAGGATCGAGGGAACCTCGGAGCACCAGGACGGCGGAGTGGCTCCTGCTCAGTCGGTGGTTGGCATCCTGGACGGTGGTGCTATTGGTGCCGGCAGCTCTGGCAGCTCTCAGTACGTGTCTGGCGGCTCGGGCAGCACTCAGTACGTCTCGGGCGGTTCTGGATCCACTGGTGGCTCCTACACCTCGGGCACTGGATCCACTGGTGGCTCCTACACCTCGAGCACTGGATCCACTGGTGGCTCCTACTCCACCTCGGTCACTGGCGGCAGCTCCGGCGGCGCCACCATCGTGGCCCACAAGAACGCCCAGAGTGCCACTTATCTGCCCCCCAACGGCAAATAGGCTGGTCACCTCACTGGCCGACGTTTAGAACCAATTTTTTCTGTACAGTGATGCAATAGTCGAAATAGCCTTTTTTTTGTGAATAACTAAATAAATTTTAAACGAAATAGAAGAGTAATAATAGTCGTCTATTCTCTAGGTTATTGGGGAGGTGGGACATGAAAGCAACTAGGGGGGGACTACTACTGGGCTTTGTAAAGTAAAATGATTGAAATGATTATTTCTCCTAAATATATGTCATCCTTCAATGTAATCCCCTCCCGATTATTGTTTCGAAATCCTTTTCCGGTACAGCCATCAGCGCCTTCTTAGCTTCAGCCTATATCTCCCCAATCGACTCGAAACGCAATCTCCGAAGTGGTCTCTTGGGTTTTAGGAATAGCCGGAAGTCACACGGAGCGAAATCAGGAGAATAAGGTGGTTGTGGAAGAAGGTCTTACGCTCAATTAATGATCTTCAACATCCTTGATTAACATCCTGTCCAAGTGGAAAGAATGCATTCGGCACCACACCCCGAAAATCAGGAAAAATCTGCCATCATATCCTTGATTCTTGCCTCTTGGCCTTGATCCTCTTCGAAGTCTTTGTACCACTTTTAAATCACCAAAGGCCTTCCGTAACATCATCCAAGTCATAATCAACATTTGATGGCACTTCTCTTCTCAATTAAACCTGAAGTTGTATAAATCGAAAAATGCACTCTTGGTCGTTTGTAATGATCCTGATGTTGACTGGAAACTTCACCCAGATGTCCTACCACTCAAGGAAAAAATAACTAGCCCGAAATGTTGAGCCTGAAATGTAATTTTTAAATTGAAAATTCTCCTTACTTTTTCCCACAGTTTACGTATTAGCCAGGGACCGTAAATAATGATTATTGTTATGATTTTTATTTAAAAAATCACAAAGTAATGATTATGAATTGATTTTTATTTTTTCGCTTAGAAAATAATTCTTATTCTTTGAGCGAAAAAATAAAAATCAGGAATAATCCTTATTTGTGATGTTTATTTTTTCGATCAGGAATATTATCCAATTCAAGATTGCGAGCTATTTGTAAACTTTTCTGTATATTTTACTGCATAAATCCATAGACCGTGAGTTTTCCGCTATCACTCCTTCGAATCATTAAAAATGAGGAAAAAAATTAATAAAGCTTATAAAAAAATATCCCCAAAAATTTCTCCATTGACAATTTGTTTTTTCTTATTGAAATCAGAAGATCGTACCATTTTTTAATTTTGGATTAAAGGAAAAGCTTGGTAAAATTTTATTATAGTTAAATAATCGATTAATAGGATTATTAATTAAATAGGAGTTTTATTCTTATTTATTCAAAAAAGTCATGTCTTACTACAAAATCTGTGAAGCTGTGATATTTCTAATTTCTATTTTTAATTTTTTAAATTATGCCATGAAATATCTAAAATATTTCATAAATAGACCGCAATCTTGAATTGAGTGATATTTCTGAGCGAAAAAAATAAAAATCACAAATAACGATTATTCCTGATTTTTCTATTTTCGCTCAGAAAATAGTCATTATTTTTTGATTTTCTTATTTTGTGGTTTTTTAAACAAAAATCATAATGATGATAAAAATCATAATGATGATAAAAATCATACCAGGTCCCTGGTATTGCCCATAAAACTCATCGGAGACTACAACCATAAAAAGATGATTCTCAAGCCTTTATTATCTGATCCCCAGGGATCTAGACCCCAAGTCCTTTAACAACTCACCTACGGACTTGATGGCCCTCTTCAGCAACAAATCCGACTGACTCTTGTCCAGGGAATCTATTTCCCGGCAACTGCGGTACAAGCTGGTCACCGTGGACTCGACGGAGTAGGCTCCCTCCCCGGAGTTCGGCAGCATGGATATGAATCGGTTCAGCTCATTGAGTTCTACGAGAAGGAAGAGTCAGTAGAAAGTTACCAAAGGGATGTAGGAATGGAAAAGCAGATCCAGCTCACCCTGGTACTCGTTGTAAGTCTTGTAGTTCCACTCGCCCCGCTTGATCACAAAGTAGTCGTGGTTGGCGTAGTCGGAGGCGAAGTTGCCGCAGGCCCACTCGTACGTATCGTGGCAGGGACTCTTCGAGGTGTTGGCCCAGAGGAGCAGCTGCCGGCTGCTCTCCACGCACTCCTTCTCGAGGCAGAGCGGCGCCCGGAGGTAGAAGGGCACCTCCGGCCAGAAGGCCAGCAGCAGGATGATGATCAGCAGGAGCAGGGCGCACAGGCAGGCGGTGGTCACGTACAGGATGCGGCGTTTCCGCGACAGACTCATCAGGGCGTCGAAGGAGCGTCGGCCTGGAAGCAGCAAGGCTAGTGCGTCAGGACATTGCAAGGACCAAGCATGAAAATGGATGAAAAGTGAAATGAGGATGAAATCAAATGAAAATTGAAAGTTAAGGAACGTAAATGATGAAATAAATATTAATAATTTAAGTAAGCGCTCTTTAAACATTTTAATATTAAAATAAAAAAAATATAACTGAAAATAATCAAAGAATCATTGTTTGCAGTCCCTGAATAAAAAATATTTATTCCCAATTAAGTAATTGGAAAATCTTAATTATTTAACTTCCATCCTTCCGCTCGAAAGAATCTATTGAAAATGAAGAATATCCTTTCATAATAAATCTATTATTTAAATACATATACTTTAAATATATTATTTAAGTATTAAATAGATTTTAAACAGGTTCTTAAATCATTTAAATAATCATAAAATAATCATAATTCAGGCATGAAAAGAAAACGTTTTGTGAAAGGGTTTAAGGAGTAGTTAAAAGTGCATCTATCTAAAAGTTAAAAGTGTTCTATCTTCATAGAACAGGAAAAGCTTCTTGAAAGTTCGAAAATATCTTTTTAGCCTTTTCTCAGAGTCACTTCTCCAAAATAAAAGCATTTAAAGCCATTCAAACTGACAAATATATACATTTAAAATGAGTTATTTTATGAATTGTGTTATTTTTGAAATAAATCAATAATCCAAAAGAAAATCTGTGTATGGAAAAGGGAATATAGGGGTAAAAAAATACATTCTTTTAATCGAAAACTAATAATTGTTAAAAGCAAACTTTTACACTTTTCTGTAGCATTCTGTATAATTTTTTATTTATTTTTTACTATATTTATTTTTAATCCCTTAAGTGTTTGTATTTGCAATAAAACAAAATACTACTAAGTCTCATATTATATTAAATTATTATTAAATCTTAAAAAATATTAAATATATAATAATTACAATAAAATACAATTTAAATCCAAAAATGTAAAAAAGAAATCCTAAACAAAAACTCGTTCCAAATGAAAAATGAAATGATTGAAAAACGGACGATGAAGGTCACCTCTCACCTCTCAGTCCATTGGCCGAAGGGTGGGTGGAGTTGGGGGTGTTCGCCGCAGGAGTCCTGCCGCCGCCACCGGCGCCGACCTCGCTGAGGGCGTCCTGGCGGGCCGCCTCCAGGTCCTTGGGCGTCAGGTGGGAGCCGTCGTCCATGTGGAGCTTCTGCTGGTTGGTGGTGAGGGGCGCCGTCTCGCTGCCCTCGATCTGCTGGAGCTGCTGCTTGCTGACCATCTCGTCCTGGCTGTTGTGGAGCTTGTAGCTGCGGTCGTCCACCTCGTCGATGGCGCAGATCGTCGGCTTGTACTTGCCCTGGTTGATGGCCATGCTGGGGCGGTGCGGGTCCACCCTAATTGCTGCTGTCTGGTTCGCGTCTCGGCTAGGCGTCGCACTGGTTCCAGTCCCCTCTCAGTCCAGGTGCTTCGGCATTTTTTTTTTTATCTTTTCCAGAGTAGCTCTGTTCAACGACAAAAATAGGAAATCAGTCACTTCTTTTAGACTGAAAGTTAGAAAGAAAGTGCATGATGACACAGAAAGAAACCAGGGAAAATAACTGGCATTCCAGGCGGCTCAGCCGTCTTGATAATCAAAAGATTACCTTGAGACTTGATATACTACAATATGGCACACAGTCTGCCACATAAACCCATACAACCACCCACCCACCCATCCATCCATCCATCCATCTATCTCCAGTAATAAACCTTAGCGTTAGCGTAGCGAAGCATCAGAGATAAGTGCGAATGGCCTGAGATAGCAGCCACTTGACTCAAATCCCACAGCAGAGGGCATAAAAGTGGTTCCTTTGACTTTCTTCAATTTAATTACATTTTTTACTTTTGCTCTTTTACTTTTAGACTCTTTTTTTTAGACCTTTTTTTCTTATAAAAAATAATTCTTATATATAATAATTTGTTATAATAATTTTTTTAGATTTTTTTTCTTATAAAAAATAATTCTTATATATAATAATTTGTTTTTTAAGATTCTATTCCCATTATTTACATAAAAACCGTTTAAAATATTACTCTCCATACATTGAAATTGAGATTTTTATGTTTTTATATTATTATGTTTTAAAATATATGCATCACCATCCATCCAAATTATTAAATATTTAATTTAAATGTAAAATTATTACAACTAACACCGCTTTAGCACTAATTCCTTCCATTGATTCTCTAACAAACTTCTCTCAAGAACAGCTTCTAGGGTTGAGTTCGATTTTATGACACTCGATACTTTAGAGGAAATGCGTCGATCTAGTTTTTATTTTAAATAAAATTAATGTGATTAAAAAAAATAGAGATTTAGTGACAAATAGATTGTGAGTAAAAATAGTTTCTGAATAAAATAATACATTTTGAAAGCAAGTAAGAGATTGTATTAGGAATAGTAGGAATATTATTATTTACTAATCTATGGTATAAGATCTAAGTATAAGGTATAGGCATTCCTATGGAATATATTCCTAAAAATCATGTTTATTTATTTATAAATTCTTGGTTCCGCTTTTCAAAAGACAAGACTATTATAATATACTTTAGTATATTTAAACTATTATAGAATAGCATATATTTTACACTTAAATATTCTCTAAAATATATACAAGTAATTCTCTAATGTCGATCGCAAAACGACATGTACTTAGACTGTTTTTTATTGAAAGAAAAAAGTGAATCTTATAGCTCTTGACAAGAACTGCAATTGGTGCAAATATACATTTCGGATAACTATTTTTTTTTTATATATTCAAACCAAACTAGGGCACAGACAGCAGTTACTTTTCAAAAACCATTTCAAACGCTGATTTCAGTGAAACCTATGGAAAGATTTGTCTGCAATCGAATTCAAAATGTTATTTATTAATTGGTCTTAGTAGTTCTTTTTGTTTCCCTACAAAATATTTAGTAATTTTTCTTTAAATTAAATTTTAACCACTGTCGCACGCGACATTTTCTTCCATCAAACTTATTATGATGTTTTAGTACTTTATAAATAATTAAAAATGAATTGGATATTCAATATTAATTAAACATTAATTTAGAGCTAGAATCTTAATTTTGTTGATATTCTGACACAAAATTCTCAATTACTAGCAATCGCATCGTTTCTGTTACATTTTTGTTTTAATCTTTGGTTTTAAGCCGATATTAAAAACAGTGAAAATATTTAATTTATATATATTTAATTATATATTATATATTTAATTAATATAGTTAAAACAAATCGAGTCACTGAAACGTTGAAAACTGAACTTTCGCACTTTTAGGACTTTGCATTGAAATATTTCAAAATTTTCAAAAAAGTAAATGTAAAATAGTATTCAATTTGTTAAATTTAAATTATTTAAAATTTTTCCCTATAAAAATATCTACAAAAAAACATACTTTTATGGAATTAGATTTTTTTACATTTGATTTTTAGCATAACTAGCATGGAATATGGCATTTTTGTGGGTAAATGGTTTATTTTAAATAAAAAATAAAAAAAAATTGTGTTACAACAATAACTTATAATGCTGATAGAGACTTAATCTAGGAACGAAAATATTAACATTTAAGATACCTCATTCCACATTTAAGATACAATTCGAGTCGGTAAGTAAAGGCACTTCATTGTCCATACTCGATAGTAAGAATTTGAAGCATAAAAAAATATTAAACATGTCTTAAAAAATCCAGATTAGTATTAAGCCTCAAGAAATGCGCCACAAGGACGGAAGCCAGGGTGCCGACCAACACAGCCCTCCAGCCCAAACGATGGATACCCGCAGGATTGCAGCCATCCTTGCTGTTGCAGGTGACACTCCATGAACTCCATGAAGATTTTGTAGCCATCGCAGCCGGATCCCCCCCCATGTAGGCGCAGCTCCGGAAATATCGCCACTCCCCATACTCCTTCTGCCTGATCGTCGGTCTAAGTCCCTTCAGGTGCCTGATCTAGAGTTGGTATTTCTCCTGTTTTTTGAGGGTCTTGGGCTGCTTGAGAAGCAAAATAATTTATGAAAACGTGCTAATTATTACCGATGCTGTATATATTTATATAGCAATAGCATAGCATGTTTGTATTACAATATACCCGCTACTATACTATCCTAAACTAGGTATAGGAGCTGGACTATACTATACCATCATACCACACTTAGTTACTTACTAAAACCCTTGAAAAACATCTTCCACACCTCCATACCTTCCTCCATAGCTACTCTTAAACAGACCCGCTCGTGAACCCCAAGATCAGTGGCTCAGTATGCAAAGCAGTGCGGATGAGAAGCATATGGACCTGTGCCCGATACCCCTGAGTCTAGAATGAGTATGATGTGCCGCTTGCATTCCTGCTCATCGCTTGACTTCTTTTCAATCCTCAATTGACGACAATTGCCGGCAATTTGCGAATATCTGTCTTCGACTGGCGAGAAATCCGAAGACGACTAAGAAGCTGGCCCTGTCTGGTTCTGGTTCTGGGTCTGGGGCTTTGTTTTTGGAGACTTGCATAAATTTCCATTGAGCGCCGTGCCAGTAATTAGCAAAGCAGGCGGAGGTCTTGGAGGAGAAAAAAAGAGGAAACTGGGTTAATTGCTAATTCCACCAAGAAAAGTCTGAAATAGCTGCTGGGCCACTGCAAACAGTGCGACTTCCCGAACAGATCTCTTGTAACACTAGGTTGCTCCAGTTGCGCTTCGATGACCGCCAGGGGCGCCCTGCAGCTCTGTGGTTATGCTCCAGCTTCCCGCTTTGTTTTCGACGATGCTTCGCCCTGAAACCGTATAGCATGTTTGTCATTCAATCTGCGAGCCAGGCAGCCAGGCGGCCGGGCTGGTCCACCCGCGCAGGCCCCACTGCGCACTGCCGGAGAGGGCCGGGCGGGCAGGCAGGTTAATTATGAAACTGCCAAGCCGCTGCGACGCACGCGACACTTTGCGAGGCGCAATTAGGGGCTGGAGTCGAGGCCAGTGCCACATCGCCACATCGAGGCGGAGCTGCATCAGCTGCAATGGGCTTGCTGGCCTACAACTACTACTCGGGATGGGCCTTCAAGGCCCGTAAGCGGAGGATTGACTTTCTGCCTCTTGGGTTCTAAAAAAATAAAATTCTTTTGGGATAATCACAAACATAACTAATCATTATATTCTGCCCCTACTAGGCTTTGTTCGAATATGGAGACGTGTGGGATAGGCCAGCCTTAAGCTATAGAGGACGGATGGCTTTCACAACCTTCAGGGTTTGAGGAAAGAAACATGGAAGCCATTTGATGAGCAAACTAAAAGTTATTAGTGTGTATGGAAGTATGGAAGATTATTGAGATTAATAGAGTTTCAGGGGATGGTACTCCATCACTTCGAGCCGCGGAGGAAGGGTTTCGACGAGTCAGAGCCGGTGAAAACGACCCCATGGATAAGCCAGCCAGCATGGAAAACATCGAGCTAGACCGGCAGGTGACATCTCGGGACATTGTCGAGGAGACAGGAGTTAGTCACCAAACAGAACAGATTTTGTTGGAAAGAATCAAGGCCTGCGTTGTTGCATTTTTAAAGCGGATGGTGACTGGACACGAAAAACGACGACATACCACAATATCAAGCGAAAACGGTCGTTGAATCGTCCAAAACAGTGACCAAGGGATTGGAAGGGATTGGATTGGTGGGATTGGAAGGGAATCATACACTATGATTCCCATATGGCCAGACGCTTAATTCTACCATTTACTTCAAACAACTGGACCGCTTGAAGCTGGCCATCGACCAGAAGCGACCATAATTGGCCAACAGGAAGGGTGTAGTGCTCCACCAGGACAACGCCAGACCACACACTTCTTTGGTGACTCGTCAGAAGCTACGGGGGCTCGGATGGGAGGTGGGAGCATATCGCATCCACCATATAGCCCGAACATAGTGCCAAGTGACTACCACTTGTTCCTGCCCGTGGCGACCGCCCTCACTGGTGTAAAGTTGGTCTCAAAATAATGAAGGAGGATCATTGTTAATGTCTTCCATTCCAACTTTGTTACTCAAAATAACTCATATAGCTTTAGATTTGAGAATCAATTAGAATTGCTACCAATTCTCAACTGAGTACCTGGATGTTGCTTCTGTTCTTAGATTCTACATTTAAAACAAATGTGCCATTTTGTCATAAATTATTATTGTTGCTTAATCTTAGATAATAAAATTATTTTTCTTTCTTTCTTCTGGTCTAGAGCCATGATTTTGTGCATTTTTTAATAATGCATAAATATTAAGCAATTACAAATTTTAATACCCATTTTGTCTTAATTTTTTTTTAACATTTTAACGTTTCTAGTAGAAGGACTAGAAACTTTCGTCCTTTACTACTTATCCACTATAGCTATCCCTTTAGGGTCTTATGTTCGGACTACAATGGTCTCTACCACATTTTCCCACTTTGCTCTGTTTTCTATCTTAAATCTTATATTCTAAACGCCTGATCTGAGCAACAATCTTCCTCGTAACTTCTTCCTCCCACTCTATTCCTTCAATAGCTCGAGCTTCGATCGAATCAATCCCCGCGATTATCGATCCCCCCGTACGTTATGCGGCAGCGCCCCTTGGTCGGTTGGGCGGGAGGTGGGTTGTACGTATGCAGCGGGAGCCACGCGAAAAAAAACATTCAAGGGATTTAAAAAATAAGTTTAAAAGAAAATAAATGTATTTCGTGTCCTGGGTGGTACGATTTAGACTCCTGTGGCAAAAAAAAAACAGAAAACGAAAAAGGAAAAAGGAAAGAGAGGAGAATTCTCAATCTTAATGAATAAAGTTTTAGGAACTTGTATTTAGTGGCAATAGCGACTTTCAGAAAGAAAAATAAATCAAGTTTATATTTTTTGTACTTTGTAAAATTTTTAAAAATATTACTAATATATTTAAGGAATATTTGTTTCAAATTTCTAGTTCCTGGCTGGCTAGGACATGAGAAAAACGCATTCAAAGTTCTAGTCATCCGTTTGTTAGATTTTCTCTTAGAATTTTAGACCAGAAGACCCCCTTTAGACCAACATTTTACAAATATTCTGAATGATACTCCCCACTGACTGTAATCATAAAAACAAATCGCAAATCTTTTCATCCTGAAACCCTATTCTGAAATTCTATTGGAAGAGGGAGAAGTATTTTATCTCGAGGCTTAAGGCAGAGCCTCGAGGTGAATCACAGTGATATTTAATTAGCGGCGCCCTCAGCGCCAGGGCAGCTCCAATTGGGAATATTCAATCAAGATTAGTGGCCCGAAGCCCGCCCAAGTCTTCGGGGCCGCCGAAAAGGGGCGATAAGTGGTGGTCAGTGGGGAGATTACCTCCCCGGCCCAGAACAGAGAGCGGGGCGGGAGGGCCATCGAGGCTATCTTATCGGGCTGAGATTATTGCCTAATACATTGCTCGTTTTAGGAGCTGCTACTAAGGCCTCTCCGGCGATAAGTCGGCTCTCGACCACCTCACGGCCGGCATAAATCAGTGTTGCAATACTCCCCCGGACGGGACTCTCCGATTGCCCAAGGGCCCAATTAGGGGATCGGAAGGTGGAGCAGATCGGTGGCCCATAAACCATTATCTGGGTAGTGTCTTGCACTTTATCTGTCTCTAGGGCTGGCACTTCAGACTCTCTGAAGGTCGAAGTGGCTGGGGTTGGGACTGTGGTGGGAGACTGGCATATACTCAGCGATTAGATCAGCCAGAGGCCCCCAAAGAGATAATACTCGGATGACACACTGGAGGAACTGGGCTGGTGGAGTCTAGGAAGCCAAGGCCTTGTTAGGCCATTAGGTTAGGAAATGCTTTGTTCTAGTTTTGAAAACCAAACAATTTCTTACAAGAGGGTCTTAGATAAGATAGTCTGCCTACAAAGTGTGAGTCATGAGACAAAGAATAGCTTTTAATTAGCAAATCTTAATCTCCATCTGGAATGTGGTAGCAAACCATAGAACTTGGTAGTTAAATATATTACTTATAGTCCGCATTATTACAGATTAGTGGCACTTACTAGTAGTGTCTCACAGCCTACTTCAATCACCTCTTTTTAAGGCTAAAAAGATCTGTAAAAAGTATAATAACAAAGAAATTCATCTATTATCAGTTATAACCAAAGTATTGAATGCAAAAATTAAAATATTTGAATTAAAAATAGTTAAGGATATGTCAGTAGTGCCTTTAAAGTTAAATCTATGGCGCTGAGAAGTAATGCATTTCTTAAATGCGGTTTTCTCGAACATCTTTCTTAGAACTACTATTTTTTTAAGATGTCTAAAAAATGCATTGAACTATGACCTTGAGAACTATAAGACATATAGTCGCTAACTAACCCGCACAAAGCCAAAGCACAAGTCGAGAAAGACATCACAAATCAATATGAATTTTCCGCAGACTGTTTTAGGGAATTAAAGCCAACCAGCCCAGACACGTTAAATCCTTTAAAATCCATTTCATTTTCAAATCTCAAGATGCTTGAAATTCTTCAGAAACATGTGTGGGTCGTGAGACACCTCGAGGCAACATGAGAAACTTTTGAGACACCTTGGGACACTTCCTGTTTAAGGTTATGTGGCCACATGGTGTGACTTCTCAGGCATTGAATTGGAAAGAGGCTCATTGATTAAACTTCTCTGAAAACGAAACCACAGAAAGGAGGACATCTAATGGCATCTGCGCTTTTGTCTTCCTGTCTGGTTGAATAAAACGTTTATCTTTTATTCATGAAATATCTCACCTGTTCTCAGCACCATCGCACCATAAAGTCAACAAAGAAACAGTTTGTTTCTTTGGCAAACTGTATCTAATCATGATCTAATTGCCAGTCTCCATCATTCATGTTGAATGACTTTGTATATTAGACTGCATATTTATTGTATCTTTGGTTATAATGTCGAACGCGACATTCGTACGCATTTCAACTGAAAAAATACATGAGCTAAGACTGTTTTTATTTTAAAAAAAGGTAATCTTATAGCTCTTGGAAAGTACTATAATTGGATGACTTTTGGATGACTATACATATATTTTGGATGACTTTTTGTTTTAAAAATCTTCAGAAAAAACTAGGGCTGTCGCACGCGACACAGACAGTAGTTACTTTTCAAAAACCATTTCAAACGCTCACTTCAGTGAAACCTATGGAAAAATTTGTCTGCAATCAATTTTAAAATATTATTTATTATTTAATCTCAGTAATTCTTTTTGTTTCACTTAAAAATATTTGGTAGTTTTTTTTTTAAATTCAATTTTTACCTCTGTCGCACGCGACATTTTCTTCCATCAAACTTATTATGATGTTTTAGTACTTTATAAATAATTAAAAATGAATTGGATATTCAATATTAATTAAACATTAATTTAGAGCTAGAATCTTAATTTTGTTGATATTCTGACACAAAATTCTCAATTACTAGCAATCGCATCGTTTCTGTTACATTTTTGTTTTAATCTTTGGTTTTAAGCCGATATTAAAAACAGTGAAAATATTTAATTTATATATATTTAATTATATATTATATATTTAATTAATATAGTTAAAACAAATCGAGTCACTGAAACGTTGAAAACTGAACTTTCGCACTTTTAGGACTTTGCATTGAAATATTTCAAAATTTTCAAAAAAGTAAATGTAAAATAGTATTCAATTTGTTAAATTTAAATTATTTAAAATTTTTCCCTATAAAAATATCTACAAAAAAACATACTTTTATGGAATTAGATTTTTTTTACATTTGATTTTTAGCATAACTAGCATGGAATATGGCATTTTTGTGGGTAAATGGTTTATTTTAAATAAAAAATAAAAAAAAATTGTGTTACAACAATAACTTATAATGCTGATAGAGACTTAATCTAGGAACGAAAATATTAACATTTAAGATACCTCATTCCACATTTAAGATACAATTCGAGTCGGTAAGTAAAGGCACTTCATTGTCCATACTCGATAGTAAGAATTTGAAGCATAAAAAAATATTAAACATGTCTTAAAAAATCCAGATTAGTATTAAGCCTCAAGAAATGCGCCACAAGGACGGAAGCCAGGGTGCCGACCAACACAGCCCTCCAGCCCAAACGATGGATACCCGCAGGATTGCAGCCATCCTTGCTGTTGCAGGTGACACTCCATGAACTCCATGAAGATTTTGTAGCCATCGCAGCCGGATCCCCCCCATGTAGGCGCAGCTCCGGAAATATCGCCACTCCCCATACTCCTTCTGCCTGATCGTCGGTCTAAGTCCCTTCAGGTGCCTGATCTAGAGTTGGTATTTCTCCTGTTTTTTGAGGGTCTTGGGCTGCTTGAGAAGCAAAATAATTTATGAAAACGTGCTAATTATTACCGATGCTGTATATATTTATATAGCAATAGCATAGCATGTTTGTATTACAATATACCCGCTACTATACTATCCTAAACTAGGTATAGGAGCTGGACTATACTATACCATCATACCACACTTAGTTACTTACTAAAACCCTTGAAAAACATCTTCCACACCTCCATACCTTCCTCCATAGCTACTCTTAAACAGACCCGCTCGTGAACCCCAAGATCAGTGGCTCAGTATGCAAAGCAGTGCGGATGAGAAGCATATGGACCTGTGCCCGATACCCCTGAGTCTAGAATGAGTATGATGTGCCGCTTGCATTCCTGCTCATCGCTTGACTTCTTTTCAATCCTCAATTGACGACAATTGCCGGCAATTTGCGAATATCTGTCTTCGACTGGCGAGAAATCCGAAGACGACTAAGAAGCTGGCCCTGTCTGGTTCTGGTTCTGGGTCTGGGGCTTTGTTTTTGGAGACTTGCATAAATTTCCATTGAGCGCCGTGCCAGTAATTAGCAAAGCAGGCGGAGGTCTTGGAGGAGAAAAAAAAAGAGGAAACTGGGTTAATTGCTAATTCCACCAAGAAAAGTCTGAAATAGCTGCTGGGCCACTGCAAACAGTGCGACTTCCCGAACAGATCTCTTGTAACACTAGGTTGCTCCAGTTGCGCTTCGATGACCGCCAGGGGCGCCCTGCAGCTCTGTGGTTATGCTCCAGCTTCCCGCTTTGTTTTCGACGATGCTTCGCCCTGAAACCGTATAGCATGTTTGTCATTCAATCTGCGAGCCAGGCAGCCAGGCGGCCGGGCTGGTCCACCCGCGCAGGCCCCACTGCGCACTGCCGGAGAGGGCCGGGCGGGCAGGCAGGTTAATTATGAAACTGCCAAGCCGCTGCGACGCACGCGACACTTTGCGAGGCGCAATTAGGGGCTGGAGTCGAGGCCAGTGCCACATCGCCACATCGAGGCGGAGCTGCATCAGCTGCAATGGGCTTGCTGGCCTACAACTACTACTCGGGATGGGCCTTCAAGGCCCGTAAGCGGAGGATTGACTTTCTGCCTCTTGGGTTCTAAAAAAAATAAAATTCTTTTGGGATAATCACAAACATAACTAATCATTATATTCTGCCCCTACTAGGCTTTGTTCGAATATGGAGACGTGTGGGATAGGCCAGCCTTAAGCTATAGAGGACGGATGGCTTTCACAACCTTCAGGGTTTGAGGAAAGAAACATGGAAGCCATTTGATGAGCAAACTAAAAGTTATTAGTGTGTATGGAAGTATGGAAGATTATTGAGATTAATAGAGTTTCAGGGGATGGTACTCCATCACTTCGAGCCGCGGAGGAAGGGTTTCGACGAGTCAGAGCCGGTGAAAACGACCCCATGGATAAGCCAGCCAGCATGGAAAACATCGAGCTAGACCGGCAGGTGACATCTCGGGACATTGTCGAGGAGACAGGAGTTAGTCACCAAACAGAACAGATTTTGTTGGAAAGAATCAAGGCCTGCGTTGTTGCATTTTTAAAGCGGATGGTGACTGGACACGAAAAACGACGACATACCACAATATCAAGCGAAAACGGTCGTTGAATCGTCCAAAACAGTGACCAAGGGATTGGAAGGGATTGGATTGGTGGGATTGGAAGGGAATCATACACTATGATTCCCATATGGCCAGACGCTTAATTCTACCATTTACTTCAAACAACTGGACCGCTTGAAGCTGGCCATCGACCAGAAGCGACCATAATTGGCCAACAGGAAGGGTGTAGTGCTCCACCAGGACAACGCCAGACCACACACTTCTTTGGTGACTCGTCAGAAGCTACGGGGGCTCGGATGGGAGGTGGGAGCATATCGCATCCACCATATAGCCCGAACATAGTGCCAAGTGACTACCACTTGTTCCTGCCCGTGGCGACCGCCCTCACTGGTGTAAAGTTGGTCTCAAAATAATGAAGGAGGATCATTGTTAATGTCTTCCATTCCAACTTTGTTACTCAAAATAACTCATATAGCTTTAGATTTGAGAATCAATTAGAATTGCTACCAATTCTCAACTGAGTACCTGGATGTTGCTTCTGTTCTTAGATTCTACATTTAAAACAAATGTGCCATTTTGTCATAAATTATTATTGTTGCTTAATCTTAGATAATAAAATTATTTTTCTTTCTTTCTTCTGGTCTAGAGCCATGATTTTGTGCATTTTTTAATAATGCATAAATATTAAGCAATTACAAATTTTAATACCCATTTTGTCTTAATTTTTTTTTAACATTTTAACGTTTCTAGTAGAAGGACTAGAAACTTTCGTCCTTTACTACTTATCCACTATAGCTATCCCTTTAGGGTCTTATGTTCGGACTACAATGGTCTCTACCACATTTTCCCACTTTGCTCTGTTTTCTATCTTAAATCTTATATTCTAAACGCCTGATCTGAGCAACAATCTTCCTCGTAACTTCTTCCTCCCACTCTATTCCTTCAATAGCTCGAGCTTCGATCGAATCAATCCCCGCGATTATCGATCCCCCCGTACGTTATGCGGCAGCGCCC
Source organism: Drosophila monieri (assembly GCA_035047585.1). Classification (NCBI taxonomy): domain Eukaryota; kingdom Metazoa; phylum Arthropoda; class Insecta; order Diptera; family Drosophilidae; genus Drosophila; species Drosophila monieri. The sequence continues at coordinate 1,088,234 of JAWNPJ010000061.1, read as the reverse complement.
CTTGGTCGGTTGGGCGGGAGGTGGGTTGTACGTATGCAGCGGGAGCCACGCGAAAAAAAACATTCAAGGGATTTAAAAAATAAGTTTAAAAGAAAATAAATGTATTTCGTGTCCTGGGTGGTACGATTTAGACTCCTGTGGCAAAAAAAAAACAGAAAACGAAAAAGGAAAAAGGAAAGAGAGGAGAATTCTCAATCTTAATGAATAAAGTTTTAGGAACTTGTATTTAGTGGCAATAGCGACTTTCAGAAAGAAAAATAAATCAAGTTTATATTTTTTGTACTTTGTAAAATTTTTAAAAATATTACTAATATATTTAAGGAATATTTGTTTCAAATTTCTAGTTCCTGGCTGGCTAGGACATGAGAAAAACGCATTCAAAGTTCTAGTCATCCGTTTGTTAGATTTTCTCTTAGAATTTTAGACCAGAAGACCCCCTTTAGACCAACATTTTACAAATATTCTGAATGATACTCCCCACTGACTGTAATCATAAAAACAAATCGCAAATCTTTTCATCCTGAAACCCTATTCTGAAATTCTATTGGAAGAGGGAGAAGTATTTTATCTCGAGGCTTAAGGCAGAGCCTCGAGGTGAATCACAGTGATATTTAATTAGCGGCGCCCTCAGCGCCAGGGCAGCTCCAATTGGGAATATTCAATCAAGATTAGTGGCCCGAAGCCCGCCCAAGTCTTCGGGGCCGCCGAAAAGGGGCGATAAGTGGTGGTCAGTGGGGAGATTACCTCCCCGGCCCAGAACAGAGAGCGGGGCGGGAGGGCCATCGAGGCTATCTTATCGGGCTGAGATTATTGCCTAATACATTGCTCGTTTTAGGAGCTGCTACTAAGGCCTCTCCGGCGATAAGTCGGCTCTCGACCACCTCACGGCCGGCATAAATCAGTGTTGCAATACTCCCCCGGACGGGACTCTCCGATTGCCCAAGGGCCCAATTAGGGGATCGGAAGGTGGAGCAGATCGGTGGCCCATAAACCATTATCTGGGTAGTGTCTTGCACTTTATCTGTCTCTAGGGCTGGCACTTCAGACTCTCTGAAGGTCGAAGTGGCTGGGGTTGGGACTGTGGTGGGAGACTGGCATATACTCAGCGATTAGATCAGCCAGAGGCCCCCAAAGAGATAATACTCGGATGACACACTGGAGGAACTGGGCTGGTGGAGTCTAGGAAGCCAAGGCCTTGTTAGGCCATTAGGTTAGGAAATGCTTTGTTCTAGTTTTGAAAACCAAACAATTTCTTACAAGAGGGTCTTAGATAAGATAGTCTGCCTACAAAGTGTGAGTCATGAGACAAAGAATAGCTTTTAATTAGCAAATCTTAATCTCCATCTGGAATGTGGTAGCAAACCATAGAACTTGGTAGTTAAATATATTACTTATAGTCCGCATTATTACAGATTAGTGGCACTTACTAGTAGTGTCTCACAGCCTACTTCAATCACCTCTTTTTAAGGCTAAAAAGATCTGTAAAAAGTATAATAACAAAGAAATTCATCTATTATCAGTTATAACCAAAGTATTGAATGCAAAAATTAAAATATTTGAATTAAAAATAGTTAAGGATATGTCAGTAGTGCCTTTAAAGTTAAATCTATGGCGCTGAGAAGTAATGCATTTCTTAAATGCGGTTTTCTCGAACATCTTTCTTAGAACTACTATTTTTTTAAGATGTCTAAAAAATGCATTGAACTATGACCTTGAGAACTATAAGACATATAGTCGCTAACTAACCCGCACAAAGCCAAAGCACAAGTCGAGAAAGACATCACAAATCAATATGAATTTTCCGCAGACTGTTTTAGGGAATTAAAGCCAACCAGCCCAGACACGTTAAATCCTTTAAAATCCATTTCATTTTCAAATCTCAAGATGCTTGAAATTCTTCAGAAACATGTGTGGGTCGTGAGACACCTCGAGGCAACATGAGAAACTTTTGAGACACCTTGGGACACTTCCTGTTTAAGGTTATGTGGCCACATGGTGTGACTTCTCAGGCATTGAATTGGAAAGAGGCTCATTGATTAAACTTCTCTGAAAACGAAACCACAGAAAGGAGGACATCTAATGGCATCTGCGCTTTTGTCTTCCTGTCTGGTTGAATAAAACGTTTATCTTTTATTCATGAAATATCTCACCTGTTCTCAGCACCATCGCACCATAAAGTCAACAAAGAAACAGTTTGTTTCTTTGGCAAACTGTATCTAATCATGATCTAATTGCCAGTCTCCATCATTCATGTTGAATGACTTTGTATATTAGACTGCATATTTATTGTATCTTTGGTTATAATGTCGAACGCGACATTCGTACGCATTTCAACTGAAAAAATACATGAGCTAAGACTGTTTTTATTTTAAAAAAAGGTAATCTTATAGCTCTTGGAAAGTACTATAATTGGATGACTTTTGGATGACTATACATATATTTTGGATGACTTTTTGTTTTAAAAATCTTCAGAAAAAACTAGGGCTGTCGCACGCGACACAGACAGTAGTTACTTTTCAAAAACCATTTCAAACGCTCACTTCAGTGAAACCTATGGAAAAATTTGTCTGCAATCAATTTTAAAATATTATTTATTATTTAATCTCAGTAATTCTTTTTGTTTCACTTAAAAATATTTGGTAGTTTTTTTTTAAATTCAATTTTTACCTCTGTCGCACGCGACATTTTCTTCCATCAAACTTTTTATGTTGTTGTTGTCCTTCTTAAATAATTAAACATAAATTCGATATTCTATATTAATTAAACATTAATTTAGAGCTAAACAAAATAAATGTAGAAAATATAGTTTTCAAGCTAAACAAAAAAGTTTTGTTTGAAACTGAAACTGATATTCTGATAAGAAATTCTCCATAACTAGCCATCGCATCGTTTCTGTTACATTTTTGTTTTAATCTTTGGTTATAAGCCGATCCTAAAAATAGTGAATAGGCATTTGAAATGCATTTGAAATCTCTTTACGAAAAATATTTAAAACAAATCGTGTCACTGAAATGTTGAAAACTGAACTTTCGCACATTTCAGACTTTGCATTTAAATATTTAAAAGTTAAAAATAAATGTAAAATATTATTAAATTTGTTTAATTAAAATTATTTTACATTTTTCCCTATGAAAATATCTGAAATAAAACATACTTTTATAGAATTTGAACTTTTGGCGTGTGGTTGACCTTTCAGGAGAGTTACCCATATCCTCCTAGTACCTAAATTTTAACCCATATTCTATTAGCATTCACCCAACATACTTGTCCACTTAACATTCTTTTTTTTTGTTAACTTAATTTAATTTATTAACTGAAATAATTGTTTGATATATTGGTTGCCATCCAAATGTGTAAAAAGTAGTGTGTGGTGTAGGACTAAAGACATTTGTATTTTTTTTCAAAAATATTTCAAAAATAATAAGCCAGCTATGGCTGGCTTAGTTTTTTTTTTTTAGAAACAAAGAAATAGTAAAAATAAAGGTTTTTAAAATAAAAAAAAAAACTAAAAGTCGTGTAAAAAGTTTCTTTTTCTATATTTTTCGAAACTTGTGCAGTAATCACTCTACTAACACAGAAACACAAATTACAATTTTTTCCTCAAATCATTCAGTAATTAATATTTCAGGAGGTACCCTACTCCCTACTACTTTTTTTTTGCACTTTAAAATTTATTTGAATTTATTCCAAATATAATACTAAATATATTATATAATACTAATAAATTTCTTGTTCTATCGTTTAATGGGCCTAGGAACAAAAACTCCCAAAAAAACAGTCTTCAACACGGAATGACCCCCTCATACCGTACAAGTTCCTACCAGAAAACTGCAACGAGCATGATTGAGTACGATTGAATCACCTTGCCGAAAAACGAATCAATTCAAATCACACCACCAGTCGCAACAGTTCAAATCGATTTAAGTTCCACCCAACTCCAACTCAGTTGCTGTATCCTATAGTCTGAGTCGCACAGTGGTCCAGGTGCTGCCATAAATCCATGTTCAATAGTCCTGGATTTAAAAATTTCGCATGCTCATTCTTGAATATTTGAACTATAATTTCCCAAAGTACTTTTTAGTTTAAATTCCGTTTACATACCAATTTCGAACCTTAAAAGTGACAAGTGGCGAAAATCCTATAAAAATATAATGTAAATTTTTTTTTAATTACGAACATCCATACTGCAATATCCAATTCAAAATATTTGCGCAAAACTGCGCAATTCATATTCGAAATCAGCGACCCCCAAGTACAAATTTTGAACTCCCTACATTGAGTTTCTGATTCACGACCACTTTTTCCACATAGCCGGACCACTGTGGATCGGTTCGAATCAAATCGCTTCGAACCAAACTTCACTCAACCTGATGCTGCAAGCTCTTGGTTGCGGGTGGTATGCTACGAGCCAAGGAAAGGATTTGAATCTTTTGGGTATTAAAAATGTTACTCGATTAAAAATGTTTGTTTGAAACGTATGAAGCATTCTGAAAAGATTGAAGTAAATATTTAGACACAAATAAGAATGAGAAAAAAAAACAACAGAAAAAAACACTTTTTTTTTTTAATAATTTTCGCAGTAAAAAAAATCAGATTTTTACAACCCATGTCTAACCTTGCTGCCACATATTGGGGTGCCACAAATATAATGATCATATAATTAACATTTTTTATACCCCTTTTGACCCTTTTATGACTTTGTTTTTGTCAAAATTTCTATCAAACCTTTTTTTATTGCTGTCTGCGGACAAGAGGCTTGTGATCGAGGCTCGGTTCCCTTCAATCGACGGATCAGAATCACTTATACAAGTATGAGTTTGGATCATTTTCGGGTACTGCTTCACCCCATCGAACAAGTCAGAACAAATCATTCCCAACAGATTCAAACTTGTTGCAAATCGTGGAACAGTTCGCTCCGTTCGCATGAAGCAAATTTTAGAATCAAACAGAGTAACGGATCAATCCTCGAGTATGAACCGAAAAAAGTGCAGGACTATACTTGCAAGACCATACATGCATAGATAACTGTAATCAGATACAGCTTCTAAAAGTCGCAAAAAATAAACGAAAGCTTGAAAGAAACAATCTTCTTTCGTAACATCCCCCACAGCCTATTAGTCATCTTTTGCCAACTTTCTGCTGAGTTTCGGTTGCGAGCTTCGTGCTTTGCAGAAAGTGTTGGTGCTGCTGGGCTTTAATGGGTCGGTCGCTGCTTTTGGTTCAAAGAACTCTTGCCGCGGAAATCGGGGCCACATGTGTGCTGGAAGGGAGGGAGGGAGGGAGGTAGGGAGGGAGCTGCACTTGCAGCGTAATACAAGCCGCCAAAGGGATCTCGATTTCATTCCCGATTCGGGCTCTGCCGAGTTGCAGTTGCTTTGATTTCGGCCTCTTGCCGATTTTCGATTTTTGCTGAATAGGAGGAACTCGGAGGAGGGGTGCGATTGTTTGAGGAGTGGACTGGGCTGCGGCGTCATTTGGTTTGGGGTGGATGCCCCTCCTCCTCCTGGGGCATCCGGGAAGCGCGCAATTCATCGCTAAGACGCAGTTCCTTTATGGGGGGTGGGAGTTCTGTAGTCGACTTGGAAGATGAGACTTTAAGTCTCATCTCCGGGGAAAGTGCCAGTCAGCGATTGTCCAACTTGAAGAACATTTCATTTTTCAGCTGCTAGTTTAAGGGTTTCCCTGTCGATAGTAGCAAGTATACTTTTTAATTAATATTTAAGCTATTAAGCTATTAATTATTATTAATTATTATTTTTCAAACTATTTCTGAGGGAAGGCCCTCTCTAGCTGCCCCTTAGAGGGTCTTCTTTTCTTGAGAAACCAAAGAGAGACCATCTCACCAGGAGATCTCACCAGATATGCCCACTAGACAGGCTCCTGACCATTACCAGCCTAGCACTCTTTGCGCACCTGTCGCCCCTGTCCCGCTCAGAGGCCCTCTATTGACATTTAATTCGAGCTAATGGCACCTCGAACGCCGCTTGTCCTATCGAGAGTGTTGATTGCCGATAGAACCCACTGAATGCCGATTGTATTGGCCAGCTTTGGGGCGACGATAACCTTGTCGCACCCTCCCACCCCCAGCCCCCAGTCCATCTCCACCTTACAATCAGTTTGTCAAATGTGTCAACAATTAGTCGGCGGCTAGTCGAAGCCACTAAAAAGTGACGAATGCCTGCCGCTTATGCAACGCCCCTCGACAGCCGCAAACACTCCAAACATGAAACCCTAATTAATTGGGCTCGGCGAGCGCTGGTTCTCATGGCTCTACAGATTCCCAAAAAGTATCTAATGGATGCAGCTCTCAACCTATTTTCTGACAAAAAGTGAAGATTAAAGCACGATTTTTAAAGAATGTTGTGGCATTTACCAATTTGTGGCACTAACTTTGCGGAACATGATTCTTTCCGTATTATTTTCAACAATTACGCCCTATTTTCGCTTTTATTGTCCCCCGAATTATGTCTAGACGTCATTAAATCTAAATTTATTGAAATATAATTCATCCAAGGTAACAGATAGTTTTTAATAATAAATTCAAATAAAATAACAATTTTTTTATAATGAAAAATTAACAAATACGGCAATAGGGGCAATTTTAGTGAAGGTCCTAAAATAAAAGTAATCTGTGCTGTCCATCGTAACTCGATGATGGATCATGATTTTTTTTATTGATTTCTTAATTTATATTTATTAAAAAAAACTCTTTTCTTTTTGAATTAAAAACAAATATACTAAGAGATTAAAAAAAAACTGTAAAAAATATAATAAAGAAATGTACAAAGGATTTGTGTTTAAAATTTCATTGATGACCATCGACTTTGAAAACAAGAGTTGTCGATATATATCATTTCATTATGACTATCGTAACCCCTCAAAAACGAATTAAAAAAATTAAAAAAACTATTACAACCTTTACTTTTTAAATAATTTAAAAACTTTTAGCTAAAAAATGATGTAGAATCCATAGAACCTCTCAAAATATTCGCCCTTCCCTAATTTTAAATTGTTTAATATTTATTTAATTTATTTTTTTTATTGTTTTGACAATACATTTCATAAATGTATGTATTTTTTGTTAAAAATTCTATTTTTTTTTAATATAAATAAACATTTAATATTTGATAATACATATTTTTTTAATTTTATTTAACATTTTGTGTAAATATTTAATTTGAAAAGTAATGACAAATGAGAATTATTAGACAGAATATTATACCCCATCCCCCACAACCTTATACGATGTATCTGTAGTGCCATCTCTAGATCACTTTAGCTGGCCCTCTCACTCCCGCCTTCACCCACTCTCCCACTCTCCCGCCATTCCCCATCTCTTTCTTCGCATATGCAAACCACTCGAGCGCAAAGTTGAAACCGTAAATCGTTTAACGGAAAAAGGTGCGGTTAAGGTTAGCTTTTCGAGTACGTTTTCCCCCAGCAGCAGGGGCAGCGACAAAAAATGCGTAACGAGGCGGGGACAATGGCGGAGTGACGAATGCGGGCGGAGGTTGCCGCAAAGGTATGTAGACCATAGCACAAGGGGGTTGGGGCTGGGGATCGGTAAGCCCACTTTTCGTGCTCGTGCGTGAGCATTACAATGCGCAAATGCAGAGGAGAGCGGGCCGCTCGCACATGCTCGCTCAATATGCAATAACGGTAATCCAGAGAACCAGAAAAGAAGACGTGTCGCGAAAACGGAAGCCGAGGCAGTAAAACGCAGAAGAAGGAGCGCAAAAGGGAAACCCTAACAGGAAGCACTTCGAATAATGTAATTAGCCCGATAAGGGGTCCCAAACAAAAATAAATAAAATAAAAAATAAAGAAAATAAATTATGAGGCTTCTCGGAAATCCATCTTCTTGGTCTCCACTACTATCTGCGAGGGGACTTCTGCAAAAATGCTCTGCAAGCCGAGTAGCAAAGCAAGAAGTAACGGTAATACAGGCCGATTAATTCGATACTAAATTCAAGGTTATTCCCTGATATTTCAATGTCACTGGCTTATCATCTCTAGCTGATCCCGGTACGTGCTGCACTTTTGCTCTGCCGGCGTCGCCGTCACTGCTGCCGGCGATCTTACGCATTAATTATGGGAATTTTGGGAAAACGAAGCAACGTGAAAAGAACAAACAAAAAGAGAGAGGCAGTGGGAGAAGGAGAGCCCGTTTGCAGCCTCGCATGACCAGAGTGGGTCTTGTTGCGTTTACACGGTGGGAGTATGCGATGTTTATGCAAAAAATTAAAAAAAAAAAAAATTAAAAATAATCAAGAAGGTATTATGACTTTTTTTTTATTTCAAATAAATTAAATTAAATTAAACTAAAAAATTAAATTAAAAATCCTTAAAATAATAGTTATAGTCTAATATAATTCACTAAAAATTAAGTTTAGTATTTAATACTAAGTTTTAAATGATATTTTAGTAGTTTTCTTAAGCTATTTAGGTTTCAATATTCATTTTCTTGCTTTCTCGACCATCGTTCTCGAACTGTGTCCAAAGACGAAGACCTCTAGGCCCTCTTGCACCATCTCCGTGCACCTTCCACGTAGTATCCATCCCAAAATGCATTAAAGACAAATATTTGGAGTTCGCTTCCCGCAATGATTTGACACATTCTGCGGTCGTGACAGTTACTTGAACCTAGATGACCCGCCAGGAGAACTCATATTTCGATTCTTCGATCGACCCTTTGCAGTGAGGTGACAAATTTTCGATCGTGATCCCGATCCCGATCCCCATCGACGTGGGAACGTGTACCTGATCTCTTTTGTTTTTTATGCTTTTCTTTTCTTTTTATTTTCCTTTTTGTTTTTGCTTTGGCCACTTGCTGAACCGGTTCTGCCGGCATTTAACACACACACACCGTCACAGACACAGGTACACCCGCTAACGTACACTCCGCCACTTTTCCACCTTTGAAGTGCGCTTCGTTGTACTCGCTCCACATTTTCTGGCCACGAACGTATGTACATTCACACACGCTACACACCACACACACACACACACACACACCAGCGAGTGCATTGGTATTTGTGGAAATTCCTTAAGATCAGAAGAATTCTGCTGGTTTTTTTTACCTTTTTGTTTATAGCTCATCAACCAGTTGGCAGTTGGAAACACCCGTTATGTTTTATTACACCCAGATTTTGGCACACCGTTTTAGCGCATTTTTCGCGACTCCAATTCGACAATATTGTGCTCAAGTCACTCAAAAAAATAAAACACTCAAAGATTGGTAGTGGCAGACACACACGGCCGATGTACCTTTCGGGGGCACCTTTAAGTAACAGTTTTCAATTTTACGCGCTCTGCCCAGCGAAAACAACAACAAAACGCACGACGTCAAACGACTTTCTCAATGAAATTCAAAATGAAGTATGACCAGGCCCAGGCAGCCAATTGATAACGATAAGTACTTTCCCACGAAACTGAGTATGACCAGAGATCTATCGATAGGTATATCGATGTTTCGAATTTAAGTGTGTGGTCACACTTGGTAGTGTTTGGTAAAGCCATTAGGGAAAAGGTTCTTTAACATTTTTCGCTGGGAAATGCAGCTTCCCTACAGCTTTCTTACTAAATCTGTCCACCCTTATTTTTTCGATTTTAATTTGATAAAAAATATACCAAAAATACTAATGGAAAATATACTAAAATATCAAAAAGCTATTGTGAGTCCCTATCGCTATGCAGCACTATTTTATTTAAATTTTAGATTCCGAGGTTGTGCTGTAGGTGGCGCTGCAATACTTGAATTTGAAATTCAAATTTAACGAACAAAACCCAAAGTTGAAAGAAAACTTGTACTTTTACAACTCGACCGTCATTTTTATTTGTATTTTTATGGTAAATAATTAAATTTAAGACAGAAATTAGCGAAAACAAAGGTATTCAATAATTATTCATGACACGCATTTATAAGTACAGTTAATAAATTAAACAGTAGCATAATTGAACTAAACTAACTGTGAGCAGCGGGCGAAACTAATTTTTAGTATAAGGTATACGTAGTACAGAAAAAAAAAATAATCATAGCTTAGGTTTATTTCGAGAGTACACTGCAAGAAGTCGGTCAGCGCTTCTCCCACTGTAGTTTGGAAATAAATGCAATATTATTTTAAGTAATTATAACGATTCAACTGTTCTTTCATTTTTTTTGTTGGTTTAGTATTTACACAAAGAGTTTACATTAGAAAATTACATTGACATTAATCAATAAAATTTTTTTATATTTTTCTGTTTTTTCTTTCATAATTTTTTTTTGCATTTTTTAACACATTTTGGCGTTGTAACATTTCTTTAAGCCGACAAACTTTGAGTTTGGCAAACAATTTTTCACAAAAAAATAATGAAAACGCCTAAGATTTTTGAAAGACATATAGACGCTAGTTTTGAAAATGTTCGATTACTAGTGTTTAAATAAAAAAAAAAATTCTAGAGTAGCACCTATTAAGTGTTTTTTCTCTTTCTTCCCCCATGGCCCCCGGGATGCTGCCTCGAAAAGGGGCGTGGCAGTATCTGTGCAGTACAGCATCTCTGGGGAGCCCAGAACTTGGACACAATCGTCTTCGTTTCGATATTTTCAAAATTCAATAAAGGCTATCACTCGCATCAATCGTTCAATCGCTCAATCATACAATTCGCTTTCAACAGTCAGGCACTCAGTCACCCCCTTAGCTTAGTGTTCTCTCAACTCCCCCGATTAATTCTTTAGTACAGATTAATATAGCACTTTTGTCAACTTTCCACAAATTTTTGCAAAGAACAAACACAAAAATTGAAAATTAAAAAGTGATCAAAAAAAATAAATGATTATAAATAAAAACCGTTACGCATTAGAAAGTTCTTCATGTCGTGACTAGGCAAGTTTAAATGTTTTCTTTTCTAACTTTTTTTTCTCATTTTTTCCTAACCGGAAATCCTTGCAGAGGACAGGCTTTCCCCTATTTCCGTCTCCTGGTTTCTTTTAGTAGCACAACATTTTCTGGGGTCCTTGGACTATCCTCAAAAGAGGATCATCCTCGGGAATCCCTCGTACTTTACATCGTCTTGGCATTTTTTAGTTTTTTTTTTTTTTAGCTGAGAACCAATTCGTTTCGATGTTTCCTGTTTTTAGTACATTTTGGTTTAGTGCGATGTTAGAAGTGTTTCGTTTTTGTTGTTAATATTCCGGCTATTCTGCTGCAGTCCCTCGTCCTCGCGCAGGACCCTCTACAGGTGCTCGTCGCCATGGTAGCCGTTCCGCAGTGGCTGTCGCTCCTGCGAGTGGTCCGTGGGCCGGTTGCGGTTGAAGAAGCCGCACTGTAATAAAAAAATAGATTAGCTGGTCAGTAGGAAACAGTAAGTATATCCTGGAAAACCCACCTTGTAGAGCAGCAGGACGAGAAGCAGGAAGATGAGGGCACCGGCACAGGCGGCCAGGACGACCACCCACAAAGGCACCACATCCGGAACGGGCTGCGGCTCCGGCTCCGCCTTGTAGAAGATCTCGTGCGACTTGATGATCGCATCCTTGGGGGCCCCGATGAAGGGCAGCTTGGTGATGTTGGCCACCGCCAGGGTGGACACGTTCAAGGGCACATTGGAGGCCAGCTTCTCCATCGTTTTGGCCACCATACGAGCCCGGATGGCCACGAAGGCGGCATCTCCGTCATCGGTTCCCAGATTACTAACCACACAGCGAATGCTCTGGCACCTGGCCGCCTTGCATGGCGAGTTCAGATCGATTTGCTGCGGCTCCTGTTCCTGATCCTCCTCCTGGGATCTCTTGAAGCGACGCTGCGAGGAGCTAGAGGAGCTGCTCCACTGTCCGGGCGACCTCTGCAGGTTGTTCTCGTCGTAGAAGTTCTCGTTCTCCAGTCCGTAGTAGGGCTTGCTTCCGGAGGAGTAGCTGACGTGGTGGTAGCCGCCAGGAGCTCCGGGAGCACCGTACTGCTGCTGGTAGTTCTGGCTCTGGTACTGTCTAGGTGGCTGCACGTTGAGGTGCCCCTGGCTTTGTGTTTGGAACTGTCCCAGGTTCTGGGATGGATACTGAACGCCCTGGCTCCTGTAGAGCTCGTTGTCGACATTGCCGCGATTCAGGGTTCCCAAGTCCAGGGTTCCGGCATGGAAGTTGCCAGGACGACCACCGAACTGCGACTTGTCCTGGTAGCTGCCGGCGGATCCTCCGGATCCGGCTCCTGCCAGCACAATCTGCTGTTGCTGGGGATATGTGCGGTAGTTGATGTTCTGCTGGACCGTGGGTCCTGCCATGTGAATGTGTCCCTGGGTGCTGTGACCCGCGACAGAAGCTCCCGCCCCAGATCCTGGAGAGGACGAAGACGACGCCGACCAGGTGGTGTAGCTACTCTGATTCACACGGGGCTCCTCCTGGGCCTGAGCCTGCGCCTGATTGGCACGATCTCGATGGACGAATGAGGCATCTCCGGGCACCTCCATTTCATCCTCCAGCTCCATCTCGGCCATCTGTTTCGGGGTCAAGCGGTTCTGCGGCTCGGTTTTGCTCAGCAGCACCGACTGGCCAGATCCGCCGCCCCCTTGGGACACCTGCAAGTGACCCTCATCGCCAGAAAGCACTCCTCCGGCTGCGGCTGCTCCCGTTTGGCCAGCAGCCTCAGCGGAATTGGAAATGGCTCCCTGGGACTGCAGATACGACTTCCGGCGCAGCTTCTCGTCTAGCAGCAGATTATTCTCGTTGGCCACCACTTCGTCACACCGGATTCGCCCACCAGTCTCCGGCTGGTTCAACAGGTACATCAGAGGATCGCCCACGATGGTCTGGTAGGGCAGGTGGATGAAGACCTCCGCCTCCTCGATGATCGAGGGCCGGTTGTTGCGGATCTCGTAGATGTGGACCACCTGGGGTCCGATCTCTTCCTCCTTGGTGGCGTTCTCCAGGGACTTGTACTCGTCGGCCTTGTACAGTTGGTAGGGTGGCAGGGAGGTGCCCTTGATGTCCAGGTCGGTGTCCACCCAAATGCCCACGCTCTGCCGGATCTTGTTGTCGAAGTCGGAGCCGACCTTCTCCAGGTTCGTGGAGTTGGCCTCCCAGTAGAAGTCGTAGCTGGACGAGGTTCCGTACTTTTCCTCAGGCACTAGGCTGATTTTGAAGTGAACCTGAAGAGAAAAGGGGGTTAGGTTTGAAGGCTAACAAGCAGTCCCTCTCGTAAGCGGACAGGGGCTTCTGTCCAAGGAGTGGGTTTCAAAAGAAGTCGAAATGGTTGGGAGGACTACTAGGGACTCCCAAGGGGCCTCATCCAGAAGAATAGCTCTAAGCTTCTAGTCTTAAAAGTTCATAAGGACATCTAAGCGGACAGACGGACATGGTTGCCCTGGAGGACTTACAATCTTTCCGGACTCCAGGGGATTGCCGATGTCGCACTTGAGCGTGTGGTTGTTCTCCGGCGTGGGTGGTGAGCAGGTGATGGGTGCATCCTTCTTCTCGCCCAGTTGCTGCAGCTTGCGGAACTGCAGATCCGGCGGAGTTATCATGTAGAAGGCCGCCTCGAAGGCGTCCTCGTTGTTGTTGGAAATGAGAACTTCGATGACCAGGGGCTCCGGTGAGCCAAACAGATACTTGTCCACGGTCCTGGGGGAATAAGTGCCCGCATTAGATCCACTAGTTCAAAGGGCTTGCGGTGTTCTACTCACTTGACTTCCAGCTTCAGATCCGGCTCGCAGATGTTGTCCGGCCCGCAGTTCTTCTGGATGTTGATGGCGTCTGTGAGGACGATGTCCCGGTTCTGATCGATCACCGGCTCCAGGGCTTGCCTCCTGGTGCGGACTACGGGGTTGAGGTTCTGCTGGTAGCTGCGCAAATTGTAGCGGGCCTCCACGGTCAGGGGGGTGAGCTTGTCCTGGACCTTGTCCATGAGGTAGACGGTCTCGTTCAGGCAGTACTTCTGGTTGTAGTTGAGCCGGATGGTCTGGTTCCTGATGTTCTTGCCCTCGTCGCGCAGGAAGAACATTCGGGGATTGGGCAGCTTCTTGGCGTCCAGTAGCCAGGACACGTCAAAGTCCAGCTGGCCGGGCAGGAAGCGACCCGTGTAGCTCCAGCAGGTGGTCAGGAGCATGCAGGGAACCTGCTTGTGATCCCTTTGCAACTGGCAGGACCTGTCGTCCAGGCTGATCAGCTTCGAGGAGCTGCCAAAGCTGGTGGAGGCATCCACGGCGGCCACCGGTCGGGCCTTGAAGATGAAGGCCTGGTCGGAGCTGTAGGCGCCCACGGCCAGATCCGGATAGGTATTGCCGTCCATGTCCACGCCGCCCGAGAGGGAGAAGCCGAAGGTGCGAGGGTAGGGTGCCCCCTCCACAAGCTGCTCCGACTTGATCACCTGCGAGGGCTTCGCCAGCGGACCCAGCGGAGAGCCGTGGAAGATGTAGACCACACCGCGACCCTCGGGTCCGTCGTAAGGAGCACCCACAGCGAAGTCACCGTAGCCATCGCCGTTCACATCGCCCAAGGTGGTCAGGGCCAGGCCGAAGCGACCCTTGCTCTGGTAGCCGTCGCGGATGTGCTCGATGTACCAGTGCTTCTGGAAATTGGGTCCGCCCTGGAGCAGGATGTACACCCTGCCCACGTCGTACTTGCCCTCGACGTTGTCCGGATCGGTGTACAAGGGCGCCCCGATGATCAAGTCGTCCAGGCCGTCGCCATCCACATCGCTGGTGGCCAGAGAGTAGCCGAAGTACTCTCCGATCTGGCGACCCGTGATGTTGAATATGTTCGACATGTTCCAGCTGTTCACCACGATCTTGCCGACCAGGTTGGCGCCCCGGGGCATTCCGATGGCCAAGTCCTCGTTGCGGTCGCCGTCGAAGTCGCCGGTGACCATCGAGTAGCCCAAGTAGGAGTCGTCGTTGGCGGAGGGGCTTTCGCTCGTGGAGAACACCTGGTTCTCCGGCCGGGTCACGTCATGGGAGCTGGCTTGTCCTGTGGATTGGGATTGAGTAGGACTGATTAGCGGAAGCTCTTCGGCGATGTCCTGTCGGACAGGTGTACATCTTGGTTTATTATGGGTGAGTTTACTGGTTTTTGGTTTTCGGTTGAAACAGCGGAGGTTCAAAAAATGCAATTTTAAATAATATCAGATTCAAAACTAAATATTTTGTCATATAATTTAAAGAATATTAATTTATTTTTAATAATTTAATTAAACAATGTTTATGGAATTTTTTTCTTGTGATTATTGCTTTAAAATAAAGGTACTATGCGATTTATGATTTAATATTTTATAATTTATAATTCTTTTCTATTTAATGACACTTCTGGCAATCAATTTAAGTTCTATTACTGATTATAATAATTATTAATATTTTCTTTAATCAATAAATACTTTAAAGCCTTAAAAAATTCAAGAAACATTAATATTTCAGAATATTTGATTCTCAAATTTTCAACAAAATTGTATGACAAAACAGTGTATAGCTTAAGTCTGCTGTCTAAAATTGCTATTTTTATGACCTTGGCTGTGCGTATAGGTTTATGGATTTATGGGCATGCTAGACAACAACAGCAACAACAACACAACAACTATGAATATCTACAATGAAAGTCACTTGGCACATGAAACTACATATTTTGAAACTACTCCCAAGGAAGCCACTACGAAGTACTAAGACTACGTTCCAAATTGTTAAAACTTAGTGGAACTGTCTTCATGCTCTGGAAAACATGCTTAGATTAAAGTTAGTACACATTCCAGTTAGTACAATACAATATACACCAAAACATCTATGATTCCAAATGGTTTTCTGAAGTTTTTAAAAAAATAACGAAGAGATGATAGACGAAGTTTTGAAACTTGAGGGATTTATAGAAGGAGGAAACTTTCCCCTTAACATTTTATTTATTTATTTTTTGTATTTAATTTTAATTAATTAATTTCGTCTATCATATATTCATGAAAATTAGCTTTAATTTTTTATATATCTCTGTAAGTATTATTTCAAAATATATAAAAAATGAATCTTTCATTCGATTCCTCCCTAATGGTTAGCGGAGACAGCAACCAGCCAGGACGAAGCGGGGAGGAAACACAGCTATTGGGGGAAAAAGCGGGCTTATCCTGTGGAAATTAATATATGAACACTCTGGAGACCCATCGAGCAAAGCGAGGCTTAATATTTTCTTTATTTTTTAATATTATCAGACACCATTGATGAGGCTTTTCCGTGTGTGTTTTTGTGGTTTTATGTTTAGGTACGTAATATTTTGTATATTTTTTGCAGCTTGGTTAATGTTCGCATGTACAGTTTCGTTTGAGTTTTGAGGCAGTGAGTGAGAAACACAATTATATTTTATTTATTTATTCTTTTGTTTTTTTTTTTTGTATTTTGTATATTGTGTTTTTTTATGGCTTTTCAATGATTATTACCTCCAGTGCCGAAGGGCTGATAATAAGGCGGCTTAAATGGAAACTCGGCGTCGGGCGGTATTGAGTAGGTTTGTCCTTTTTATGGTTTTTGTTTGTTTTTTAATTGAAACATAGTGTTGGTAAACGGTTCGATTCGGTTTAGATAGGGTTTGGTTTTTTGATTTTTTTTTTTTTTTGGGAATCGGTACAGAATGCATTGTCACATTTTCGGTACAAAATCGCATGCATTTTGCCCCGACGCACAGGATTGATTGATTGATTGATTGAGTGTTGTGAGACAGATTGGGAGGAGTGGGAGGAGCAAAAAATATAAAGAGAAAGAGAGAACATCATTTTTAGATTAATCAGATAAGGAAGAACATGACGCGTTATACGGTACAGGTACAGTTACAGATACAGTTACAGTTACGGATACAATTAGAGTTACCAGTACAGTAGAACCTGTGTAATACGGTACCACAAATGCAACTAACTCTTATTTGGGTTAAGTATACACTATAATTACGTTTGACAATTATAATTAATTATTAAGGTTATTTCGCCGACTCCTGCTGTCGAGTTGTGGTTGAGTCCGGAGTTGGCGAATGGATTCCAATAGTTTGGTTCGCCGGATGGGCGGTACAATTTTGTTAGCTTCTGGCAGCGACAACAGTGCGACGTTAGGCCAATTGGGGTTAAACGAATTTTGTTGACAACAACTCGACAACACAATAGCTATGGAATACACTGTACTTAGGATGTAGCTATTGACAACTGAGCACTTGAGAGAGGTCAAGGAGTGCTGTACTCGATCATTTGTGCAGGATTTAGTGTTGGAAAATGTATATTTATACAAGTAAGGTACTCTTTGTGAACTTAGGTACACGTTTACAACTTAGGTACCTTTTATAACAAGATACATTTAATAAATATCATTAAATTTCATGAATTATAATACATGAAAATGTATATTTATACAAGTTAGGTACTTTTTATAAACCTGGGTACACTTTTAAGATTTAGGTACATCTTAGAACAAGATATATTTAATAAATATCATTAAATTGCATGAATTATTATACTTGGTATTAGGTACATTTTCAATAAAGATTCAATTAGTTTTGGAACAATGTGCATTTCAAAAAAATTAAATAAAAAGTACCTTGGATCAAAATCTCAAAGTTCTCAGTCATCATCTCTTAATGAAAACTATTTTCTATAAACCATGACAATTTTACAATTTCGTAAAAAAAACAATTTTGACTAGAAAATATTATATGTATATTTTAGTGTAAAATTGTCTGATTTCTTACTAAATTCTACGACTACGGCTACACTCTCCCGACTACACGACGGTACAATGCGACATGCACTAGATACATCACATTATATCAGATTCTACGACTAGACTTATCATTCCGACTTCTAGACATACAGATTAAATCGAATATATAGTTTTGAGTATCGCGGATACAGATCCAGAGGAATCAAGTGTTAGACCCGCCGAAGAGGGCATATTACAATACAAACATAAATGTACTTCCATATTATAAAAAATAGTATTTAGGAACTTGGACAAAAACAAAATTAAACACACGAAATAGGGGAAAACTAGAGTAGACAAGGGGTATAATTTAATGCAATAATACTGTCTTATTTTTTACACAAGTGGGGGAAGTCAAAATTAAATCGATTCGTGTGGGACTTATCGGGGAGTCTGAGGGCAAAGGATCGAGGACGGGGACAAGTGCTAATGATAAACAAGGATAACGAAATTCAAACCATACTACGTGTGTGTTCTGTGGGCAAGTGTGGGGATATAGGGGATATAACTTAAACGTATAGCTTGTATAACTAAATACATTGGATAAATGTCGGATTTCTCGGAGAGATGCGAGATACTAGACCGGAAAGCAACTTTGAAATACATATAGGGTACAGTAATAGTAACTCGTCTCGTCGAGAGAAATAAACAATAAAAATAAAAATAGAATAAATAAATAAGTAGAACAACGGTATAGGCGGTACGAGTGGGAAAAACGTGCACTTACCTTGCCAGTACCAACTGCCAGGTGCGCCGATATACAAACGCGATCCATTCTAAAACAGAAGAAGCGGGTTACAAATATCCAAATACACAAAACATATACCCTGAGATGTGTGTCTAGCGTCTGGTGATCGGATTGAATGCTGTGGATGCGATTGTGAATGCAAATGTTATGCCACGATCCCAACGAGGTGCCAACTAAACGTGCCCACGTCTGTCCTGCCCAGCCATTTCCATTTCCATTCCATTCCATGCATATAATAACTCAATGAAACCAAAAAGAAAGGCTTCAGATTGGGCTCGGTTCTTAGACACACAGTGATTTCATCTCTAACGACTTTTAAATACTCTCGATTATACAAATTGACATAAAAAAAATTTATAAATATTCTGCTAGCACTGTAGTCGAACCCTGAACTCCCAGTTACCCTGAGATCATGCTTTCTTTTTCTTAACTATTTGTTCCTTATTTTTACTTAATATTTTTATTAACTGAACTAGCGAGATATTTATATATTTTCAACTAGAGATTTTAAATTAGAGAAACTAATTTTTGAGGAAAAAGATTGTGTGCGTATTCGAACTCTCACCTCGAAAGTTGAGAAGCGGAAAAAAATATAATCATTATTCATAATAAATCATAAACCTAAATATTTAACTAAAATAATTTGAAAATTATAGTTTTTTTCCCATCAACAGCCTCAACCTCCGATCTAACCAAGTCCGCTGGCTGAGCAACCCCTAGAGACCTGACCAAACTGTTAGGGTATATCCAGTGGGTACTTACTCCGTTGATCGCTGCACTAAATCCGGCCTGACACGAGCCCTGGCGATGATAACCCCAGTTGTCTGGAACGAAAGAGAGATGGAAATTCATGGCATAAGTGAGTGATTGGGCCAAAAGGGAAAGGCATTTGGAGCGGCAGTGGGAACGAGACCAGGTCCAGGCGCAGCTGACCATTTAGGCGTTGTGTCTGATTTCGTCATAAAGCCCCCGAGTCGGGAGTTTAGTGTGTGGGACAATAAATTGCAAATAATTACCGATGCAATGCAATAAATTGCGCGGCTATTTGTCAGACGCAGCTGGAGGGAGGGGGGCCACATAAAAGGATTAGAGCGCACACTGCCCCTGGGCCAGTTGATGGACATTGAAATGAAAGCACAACAATGAGCCAGCGATCCGCCTGGACTCGCCCCGGGACTCCCTACCCCACCTCCCAACCGATTTCCAAAGCGGCAAACAAAAAGATCAAGACGAGGCCCAAAGTGGAGACGCGGCAGCCACAAGCACATCCGCACACACTATATAACCCCCCAGCTCACATCCCCATCCAGTGTCCACATCCACACATCCTTTTGTTGGCCCCGCCTTTTGTTTGTTTGTCCGCGTGTCCGTTTGTCCGTTTGTTTGTCCGGCAAAGTGTCTGGCGAATGTTGCCTTGCTACCAAATACGAAATCACGTAACATCAGCAAAAAAGACTCGAATATGAACGATGATCGCAGACTTGGATACACTCTTTTTTTTGCTATTTATGAGTCTTTAGGGCAGTTTAAATACCCTTTCTCGGGCTGTGTTCAGGTATTTGGATTATTTTGTGATTTTCTATAAAAAAGTATATATTTGTCTCCGTTGACGAACTCTATGCTTTTTTTTCTATGAAATATATTTATGAAAATTTGAAGTGGAGTAAGTGGAGAAAAATATTTGAATCTACTTTCGATTGCTCCGTAGTCGAACTTCAAACTCAAAGTTCAAAGTGTTTGAAAAATAATTCTGAAACTATTCTGAAATAATTGTAGGATTAACTAAAAACCCATTTTTTGTATAAAAAGTTAAAGAAACCCAACCAGAGAGAAGGGTATTACCAGGCTGATGCCGCCTCCGCGGACAAAAGCCTGGCTCAGAGGCGCTCAAAGGGAAGTTGGTAAGACGAGGAAGAGGAAAAGGCTACAAGGGGGTGGACTACGGGGACTGAGAGCAAAAACAACTGAGAAATCAACAGGCAGATCGTGCGTTTGATCAAATTAAACGATAACAATTTGTCTCGAAGTGTTTCAATTTGAGCTCAACAGCAACATGTTGCTGCGGCAATCGCATAAGTCAACTTTTTTGTGGTAGAACAGGTAAAGACACTCGTACACTTAGTACTCGCACTCGTACGTGAGCATACCCAAGGCATTGTCTCTGCCGTTGTAGTAATTCCCATAATAAAAAGCGTCTTCGTCTTGAATTACAATTAGTTTTTAGCAAGGGCACGCCGGGAACGACGGCCCTATCCTTCTGCGTCTCCAGCTCTTCAGACCTGGGCCGTCCACTGCGACGATTGGTGGTGCCCACCACTCTTTTCCCATTCTGCTTTGATTTGCCCTTTTGTTTCTGGATACTCTATAGAGGAGGGTCTAATCATTATTACAATAAATGTGTCATGACGTTATGGAGATAGCTGATCTTGCAACCTCTTGTCCGCTAGTTAGTCCCTAGGTTTCAGCATTAGTCTTATTCCTTAATCAGTGTTAAGGCCATGGGTCTAAGGAGATGTCTGTAATGGTATATCCTTTGTCCGTTTAAGCACTTTGTCCGTCTGTCCGTTAGTTTGTCCGCTGATTTCAGCATTAGTCTTACTTTACGATCAATATAAAGGCCTCCGGGATAACAAGAAATCTGTCTATATCTATATATTCCATATTATGTCCGATACTCTATCTTCTCTATCTTCTCTGTCCGTTTTAGCACTTTGTCCGCTTGCTGTCCGTCTGTCCGTTAGTTTATAGTCTTTTAAATCTGTCAAAAGATATATTCAAAAGAGCATATATAGATTATTCCATATTATTTCCAAAACATAGTCCCTCTGTCTACAGGAATACGAGTCTCCACCAATAAAAAAGGGCATTCAAAGTTCGACTTTTATACAAGATTTCCCTTCTTTATTTGTAATTCTTTTTTAAATATAAATGTTTTTTTGCCCGTCTGTGTTTCGTTTAACTATTTAGTTTGGCATTTTGTGCGTTAAGTTGGTATTTATTGCTTTCAGTGATGTCGGAATGTGTTGGGGCAACTGTCAGGATGAGTTGCCTCTGCCGCTGCTGCTAATCATTTCACAACAGCGGCAGCAACATTGGCGGCAGCATTAATAACGCAACAACAACGAGACCAATGGGAATCGCCTTGGCCCTATCGACTGTGCTTAGAATCCATAAACTGGCCTTGGTAGGCCCCATGGGCCTTCTAGCACTCTGGATTGAGTAATCGGCCCATCATTCGAGGCAACAAATCTGAAGAAATGAACTTGTTCTTTGGAAAAATTATCCTAAATTTTATGCATTTTATGCATAGGATTATGCTTTCCAGAGCTCTACAAATTGAAGTTTTTATGGGGCTTACACGGAATATGGTAATAACTTATGGGCTTCAATGAGATAATTGCTATTGGAAGTACTATAGTATTTTCTATAAAATATATAAAGATTGTAGCTTTTGGACATTGGTACCCCTTAGTTTAGAAAACTATGCTTTTCTCAAAAATAATTCCAACATCATTTTATTTTTAGAACTCTGTTCTTCAGAACATTTCCAGCTCCATCCCCAAAACTAAGGATCCATAAAATTGTTGCTTCAAAAGCCACATTCTTGGCAAATTATTTTCAAAGAGAATCACTTTATTTGATTCAGCCGAGTGGCAATGCTTTTATAGATTTTTGTATGCATTTGCAATAATTTCCCCCGACATTCCAAGAACCAAAAAGCAAATAAGCAATAAAGCCGGAGAGCCAGAGCAATTCTTCCGTATGAGGATAAACTAGTTCAAGAGTCACAACCCCCGACTAATGGCCATATGCCAGCGGCCTCACAGAGGAACACTCATACCTAGGCGAGTCCATATATCCGTATATATAGACCCTATACTTTCCAACTTGAAAAAAGATATATAGCCTGCTTTGCATCTGCGAGGCGATGCTAAAAATACTGACACCTCATCGGAACTTTGCGGAGGTGGAGGTGGCGAATGCCACATGTGTGTATACACACACCTCCGGATATATACACCGATTTATATAGACCCAGATATAGTCGGGCATGAGGCGATGACTAACCAAACAAATTTGGCAGGCTGTCCCAAAGGCGAAAAAAAAAAGAAAACAGAAAGCATCGCCGGGGAAGCTGAGGAAGCTGGGGAAGAAATCAAGAAAACAAATTTCCCGCTCCGCATGAAATAAAACTTTGAACATGAGATTAAATATTTTTAGATATATACAAACATCGTACTACAAACTATTTAGGGATAGAGAACCCGTGTATTTTGTCGGCTGTCAAGTAGCATAAATCTTTCATTGGAACTTTCGTTGGCGGCGGGGTGGGTGTTGGTGGTACCAGGTGGGTGTGGGTATTGGGGTTTACGATTTGATCTCTCAATGGTTTATATTTCCAAATGACGTCAAATTAGTCACCGTCTCTGGCAAATAATTCTGACAAGCAGGGCGATTGTGTTGGAAAAATGCAAGAACATCCATAACGTGTCATCCTAATGGAGATGTTACTTCAAAAAGGCTGGAGTTTCAAGTTTATTTATTGTTTTAAATGAATTTAGAGATCTCTTTATGAGTGATACAACCCAAAGGTATAGTCGGAGAAACTCGGAGATTCTACAATAATAAAGAAAGTCTTAACCATGGTACACCCATTATAGAAACCACTTTCCTTGTCCTTCACAGAATCAAAAGCCGAAAAAGGACTCCCTCCAAAACCCATTCTTTAGTATTCTTGTCACTTTCCACCTTAACCCCGTGGCTTCCGACACTTGATACCCACGAATTACCCAAAATATAATCCCAACAAAAGTAAACCAAAGAGAACGAGGGAAAGTCATTGACTGGCAGCTTTAATTTCGCTTTTCAGGGGATTCCCTGAGGCTCAAATTACGAAATCACTCCGACTCAGGGGTTGCCTTATTGCGTCTGGTGTGAGTAAATCCCGTTTATACAGATCCACAGGGATCAGTATATGGTGGAGTTACTCACTTGTGCGGCAGGGGGAGACCTCGTTGAAGTTCTCAAAGTCGTGGGTCGTGAAACAGGTCCCCACGGGGTCGATTCGGAAGGCCTTCAGTGGGGTCATCGAGTGGTAAACGTAACGCGGTGCGCAAGCCTGCAATTAGACATTAAAAATTATTATAAAAATCTATTCAAATAGTATAGAGTATAAAATATTTGTTTATTGCATTTCAACTCATTCTCTTAATTTATTTAGGAAATAAAATAATAACTATTTTGGTTTGGACTTCATAAACAAGGACATACATTAAATATTTCCATAAAGAATAATAACAATGCTTCTCAGTGATTTCTGTGACATTATTTATGAAAAAATAAAGAAATATTCAAATCCGTCTATTCCCCTATTGATTCAAAATCAAAGCAAATATTGTTCTATTTTTCCCCTTCTATGACTTTGTCTTTGGGATATTAAAGCATCGCCGAATAGATCATCTTTTATTTGCTGTCTGAGAGAAAAGAAGCCAGGG
The DNA here is from genome assembly GCA_035047585.1 of Drosophila monieri. Taxonomy (NCBI): domain Eukaryota; kingdom Metazoa; phylum Arthropoda; class Insecta; order Diptera; family Drosophilidae; genus Drosophila; species Drosophila monieri. Next base: position 1,064,309 of record JAWNPJ010000061.1, on the reverse strand, counting down.
TCGGGCATGGAAATTATTTGGTGAAGATGTGAGACAATGGCAGGCCAACGGCAATGGAATCGTCATGGAGCGTCGTTCCTCCCAAAATGGCCAAAGCGAATTAACAGAGCTCATGTCTCCCAGGAACAGTGGGCCTAGGCCCGTGAAAAGTAGGAGTCAGATTTATCGATTTAATCGAAAGTAATCGAAAGTAAAAAGTATAAAGTATTAGTTAAAAAAACATCAGTTACAGATTCTATCTATTTTGAATCAATTTTAAGAATAATGCGATACAAAAGCTGTAATTATTTCGATAACTTTGCAGTTACATAAATGAGTTTAGTAATTTTTACGATCTATTCAAAATTAGATCTGTTATACTTTAACCTTTTTGCAAACAAATAATTTAACTATCTAAAAAAACAATCTAAAAATTAAATCTTGAAAAATAAGCAAAAAAATATAACATTTCGATTTCTTCGATAACTTTGAAGTCTCTTAAGATGTGTTTCATTTTCTGTGATCTTAGATCTGTCTTGAAATCAAATTTAAAACAATCGATTTTCTCGATGACTGTGAAGCCTAGAAATATCGATAAATATTTTGACAATATTTGAAGCTCTAATTCGAGAGAAAGTGTCACTGTGCGTGGGGAGTGGGGCACAACCTGGCCGTCGCATCGCATCGCTCCGCATCTCTGCCATTCTGTGGGTTTATATAGTTTTATAATGTAAGTATAAATGGCTGGCAGTTGGACATAAAACACGCACGGGACTGAGACCATGGCTCCCCGGCCAAATATGGTCAGCCGTTGGAGTTTGTGGCATGAGGCAGCAATAGCAGCAGCACCAGCGGCATGGGGCATGGGGCATGCGGCATGAGGCATGAGGCATCAACATCAACATCAGCGTCAAGATCTTAGGCCGTTCCATTGTCTCCGCACTGCAATTACTTTTACAAATTTATACATATTGTGCCATTTATGGCAACCTGTGGCTCTCTGCCTTTCTGTATCTGTCGCGTTTTCCTCTTGGTTTTCTTTTTTTTCTCCTTTTTCTTTTATTTCCAGCACGCCACCCCCTCTGGAAACTCTGACATAAACTCAAAATGACGCGCTATCGCCAAAAATGCATGCTGATCGGATATCGGATGGGATTCGGATTCGGATTCGGACTCGGACTCGGTTTGGGCTTTGGATACAGGGGAAGGAGAGACCAGGCCGGGCCATTCAAATGCCCCATTGAATCACAAATCTATGGGCCAGGCCATATTATGCAAGCCCGATCAGAAATGGGCAAGCAAAAAAAATCACAGTCCTGCTATTCGGGCACTGTGAAAAAAAGTTTTCATTATAAAAATTGGATTTTGGCCTTCAATCAGTTGAATCCTGGTTTTCATTTTTTTTTACAGTGCTTAAAGATTTTTTTTTCAAGAAAAAGAATATTTTAATGCATTCTTGTAAGAAATTTATTTTGCTTTTGAATTTGTATTAGTTTTAGTAAGAAAAATATTAGTCAGTACAATATCAGTAGGAAATAAAATAGTCTTTTATTTGTAGGATACATTAGGTGATATTTTTTATTCTTATATTATATTTTTTATACCGGATATTATTTATTTATTGAATAAATATCCGGTGCTATAATTGGTGCTTCTTGAAGAAGCTCTTATCGAAGCTCTCAAACTTAATTAAGATTTTAAGTCGCTTCAGAATAATTATACCTTATTTCAATAATGCAAATTTTTAACAGAAAGTGCCAGTTTCTATAAAATAAATATATAATAAAACGCCATAAAGTGTATATATTTTTAAATACAATAAAATAGCATACTTTTCGGGATAAAAGTCTACTTTAACTCTAAAAATTATATGAGGCAAGAATTAAGAGTATTTCAACTTTTAATAAATTCTGTAAAGTCTTTTCCTGTAAAAGTTTCTCGTAATTCTTTTAAGTGCAGCCGTAAAAAATGGAGAAATAATAAAAACGAAACCCGGGGAGTCTTTGGAGGAGCATCGACAGACAATCGACTTGCCGCTGGCCACTCAGGGGAGCGATGAACAATTCAATTGCCCAAGTGGACCATTGTCCATGCCATGATCAATAAGTTAATAGCAATTTCCTATTAAAAACTTTATTATCAGTTGGCCAGAAGAGATCCAGGCTCTGCAGTTCGCGGTAAAATAGTTGGATATGCAAATGAAAGGGGGCCGAGGGAGAATGTTTGGAGCCAAACAGGTACCCCAGCCAGTTGATCTTCTTCCAAGGCAATGAAATCAGAAACGATGGCCCAAATGGTTATATCTTTTGGCCAAGTGTGGACTAGCTTCTAGCCATTTCGGGCTTAGTTTTGTATTTTTTCTCAGCGATTAAGTCATTTTTCAATGCAAAATGGATCGACAACGAATTTATGATCCCAGGGTGATCTCATCTGGCACATCTGGCTGCTGCGTTACATTTGCTTACAAAACCAAGTCACTTTCCACAAAATCTACTTTACACTCTCCAGCAATTGCCTTCGCCTGCAACCCGTGAGTTATTAATTCGATTTTAATTGCTTTGAATGTGGGTCAAGGATCGCTCCCCAGCTGGATGCTGGGCCAAAAATAAAAAATATAAATAAATTGGCATGAGATCACACTCGAACTTCAAGCAATTAAAAAGGGGCGTGGGCGTGGGCGTGGGCGTAGGCGTGACCGCAGACCACAGTGTCCAATATCGATAATCAACGGGGCAGTCAAGGTGACATCACTGGGCTGCCGTCTCCTTCGCCGCCAGATGCCCCGAGCTGGGGGCATGTGCCGCATGTCGTGCGGTCTCGTTCCGCTACGCTTTTATAATTCATACCCATTGTCGCTCTAGGGGCAGGTGTACATTGGACTAGGGGTGTTACTATAGGAGTCCTAACTTGTAGATGATTACTTTTATGAGCTGAGATCTTGGACAGAATCCAGATAGCTTTTTGAAATGTCTAACCATTATCCATAGTTCTATAGTATCAAAAGTTCCATATTTGTTCATCATATTAGACTCCTAGGTGCAGAAACGAGGTATCCTCCGGTCTGTATCACTAGATCCACTTGCCTGAGTTTTTTTTTTCTGAAAGTTATCCTGAAAGTTGTTCGATTGCGACATGATCATCGACACGATCTGCGGAATTGCCAGAGCTATTGAACCCGAATATGGCCTGGAACGGGGGATATTGGCATGTGTATATATTTATTCGCAAAATCTGTGCAAAAGTGTAGCGAACGAGCGGGGGACCTGACATGGGCCTAGCCAATGACTTTCCATCCGCATCTGCATCTGCATTTGTATCTGTATCTGCATCTGGCCCAGGGCCTTTCGGCAGGCATTCTGGCAATGGTAACGTCTGCATGTCGACCATGTCAAGCGTGTTGACTTTTGACTTTTGCTGTTGCTGTTGTTGGGCTTCTGCTCCCCCAACAACAACAACAACAACAAAATGAGGAAAAAAAAATCTAAAAACAACATGAAAAGAAGAAGTAGAACCGACAACGGCGTCTGCAAAAGTGCAGTTTAATGTCTCAAAAATTTATCGTTGGCGTTTCGGTATGCACTCTGCTCCAAACATGGGCAATAAACCACATGAAAAAAAAGAGATCCAGCTAAGAAACAAAAACAGAGCCAAACAAAACAAAAGCCCAAATACAGACAGGGACCTCAAAACTACGAAAAACAAAACAAAGCCCCCGAAACGACCTGGCCGGACAAAGCCCCAAAAAATCCTCCAAAATATGTTAGGCTGCCAAGGAAATAAGCCGGGAACACGACAAAACAATTTGGTTATAAAGAATGGAATGGCTTGGTCTGCCAAAATGCCAAAAATCCACATAAAAATGGCAAAAGAGGGATCACTTTTGGGGTCACTTGGGGTTAAGCTAGATACTGCCATTTGCCAAGAATGGCCAACATTCGTATTGCACTTTTTAGAAGATTTCGATCAAAAAAATACCAAAAATAAATCAAGACTCTCCCTAGACTGTGTGATATCCGGTGCTACCCGATACTTAAGATCTCTAAGACATCTAATGCCATCCAGCAAGCTCTAAACTCCAATAGTTACAAGTTTAGTAGAAATTGGTGTCAAGGTAGCCCATTTCTCACACCTTAGTCCCCGGGGCGGAAACCCCCTGTCCCAATAACCCAATGACTGATGTAATGCCAGATGATGTAGTCCTGTAATTCTGTGGGGCTTCACTCGACACTTTGGAATCAATCGATGGCCTTCTCCCGCCCAAATCCTGCCCAGGCGGCGCCTCCCCTTCCGGTTAATGGTCATTTGAAGGCCAGTACCAGGCCCAGACCCAGTTCGAAGTAACAACTCGAATTGCGTGGCGGAAGTGACCTGACCTGGCCAGCAAAAACGAACAAAGAACTAATGTGGTTGGGGTAGAATAGTACTGGCCATCAATGTTAACGGCTCGTGGTGCGCCAGGGCCAAAATCAAATGGGCCAAATCAAAGTTAATTGAGAACTAAAGTGAAAATCAAATGTTTATGGTGGGTGGGCGGTCAACAAGCGGCTTGGCCGGACCGGGCGGGCCAACAAAAGAAGCCAACGCCAACGCAATTAACCAAAGTTGCGAGTCTCCAGGCCAGGGCGCACCTTCAAGACTCGTCCCAAAAGCAGGCAACCACAAAGCACCAAAGAAGCAAAGCACACTGAGAGAAATTATAAGTAATACTTTGAATATTATATTCAAAGAACTATATACTTCCAGACTCATAAAAATTAGTTTTAAAAGATTGTAATAATTCTTTCATCAAAGCTACTATCTTAAATGGACTATCATCCCATAGGTGGTAATATTTATTATTTAAAATGATAAAAAAATATTTTTAAGCGAAACAACTCCTTTTTGTTCTCAAGTTTTTAGACCATATATGGATATGAATAGTTTCAAAGGTAACTAATAGCTTTACCTTTTTACTGAACTAATAATTTAAACTATTTTCTAACTTTAATCGTATTTGAATTGTTTAATCCCTAAACTTTTAGAGCCCGAACATGTAATACTTTCCCTCAGTGTAACTACAAAGCCATGGCAGCAGCAGTAAGACTATCTGAACCCTGGTATCTAAAACCGTCTGGGTTTTCTTTGTGGTCGACTTGACGCAATCCAGGTGAGCCAGGTGAACCGCAGCGATGACAAAACAAACCGAAACAGAAATATGAAAACCCAAATCCGCGTCCAAATCCGAATTCGAAACCATTGAGAACTTTGTTTCCATTTTCCCCACCGAACACCCACTGACATCTAACGGCGAACGCCATAAGCCCAATAAAAAGAGCTGATTTTCTTGGGAGATTTTCCAGACTTGGGGAAAGGTGTCAGTTACCGGGCCAGGTGGGCGACTCGCTGGCTATAAGGTGCTGCCACATCTTTTTATTTTTCCCTTGCACTTTCAATGTGATTTGACATTTTAACGAGCTCTGTCGCTCTGGCGATGATGCCATCATCGATGCACATTAAAAACAAAAAAACGAGACCAGAAATGAAAATCAAACAGGCAACTTTTCTGGGCTGTGGGTGGAAAATGGAAAGGGGTGTTGGGTTCTCCAGTTAGTGGGTCACTTGCGGTCTGCGGAAAATGAAAGTATCTCACTGTTTCGGATCCCTCCACGACCTCACACTCTGTTTGCCCCATAAAGTTGACTTTTATGCATTTTAAAACACGATAATGAGATTTTTGTGGCAATTAAAAAGGGCGATAAATACGCAGTGTTTCGGGGAATTTATGGTCGATGACATCTTAAAATATACAACTTCCAGGGTAGTTTTAAAGTTACCCCCTTTTATGTTTTTAATTACTTTCAGTTACTTTACACTATTAAGTGCCAAGGGTGAGTTTAGTTCAAAAAAATTAATAAAATTGTATTTGCATTTTCTTGATAATCTAAGGACCTAAGCACGTTGTATTATCAGATAAAAAAAATACATTTTCTCACGCATTTCGTTTAAAAATTATGTTTAAACTCTGAATACACACTAATATATTTTTTAATTATTTATTTTACATTTTTTTTACATTTTAATCTATTGAATGGCTTCGAACTCTCAACTGCCTGCTTACAGATGATCGAGTTTAGCTTATCTGGTCACACTTTCTACTGACAGCTCTTAGGCAGAGCTAGAACCATTTGGGAATTCTAAGATGATGAAAATTGAAAAAAGCGCAGGCTAGCGTGGAATTTTCAAACAAAACATACGTTTGTTTATTTTTATTTTAAAAACTTTTGTTTTTAATTTTTTTTTGTACTTACCACAACCAAGTCGCTGTCGCGTCCAGTGGCCACCGTAGCGCCCAGCCATTGATTCGACTTCCTGTCCACAATCTGGTGATCCGAGTTACGAATGTTACCTATTTTCACACAAAATAACAAAAAATTAATAAAATATATGAAAATAACAAAAAATATAAGGGCGGACATCTTCAAGAAGCAAATAAAAAATTGCAAAAAAATGGGGGAATGCAAAGTCAAAGTCAAGTGGACTTCAACCATATTTTCAAATAAAGAATCCACGGAGACAGCGAAAACAAAAGCTCAGAAGCCACGAAAATAGACGGAAATGAGCAATTTAGTGAAATTAATATGTATTTTAAGGCGAAGGCGGGGGAAAGCAAACTAATTAAGCTACACTGAGAAATAAAGACAGACACTTGAGGACAACGATGATGGTCACTTCCGTTTCTCGGTGATTTATGACACAATGTTTAAAGGGGAGCCCTCTTGGCCAGGAAGGTGACACAGTGGGGATTTCATTTTGTAAATTATATTCTTTAATTGAATTATTTTGGGCTTCTCTCAAAGCGAGGGTGCAACTGTACAGAGTTTTGTGGGTGGTGCTCGTGGCTTTAATGAGGGGATGAATGCCGAAAAAATAAATCCATTTGATGGATGATTTCAAGTTCAGGGCTAATTACGAGAGATGGATGGACAGTAATTGCGATGAATGAGTTTTGGATTGAAAATGATTATAGTACAGTTTTTTTGGAATTTTTTCAGGGAAATATTAGTCTTATAGAAGACTTATTATTTATGATTATTTATAAAAATGTATGATTATGAAAGCCACTAAATAAAAATATTTATTAATCGACTTGTTCTTGTAATTTCTTTATTAATTATTTTTCAAGTCATAGAGTCGCTAAAAAAAAATTAAAGGATATAAGGGAATATTTCAGTGAGTAAAACTTTATGAGTAAAATAATCTTAGAGTGAATAACGATTTTATCTAATGAGTGAATCATGACAAGTGAGTGCATCGTCTAAAAAAGAGGAATTTTCGGACGAACCTGCCAGCTGAATGAAGCACCTGTTGCCTCCTTTTTGTGTTTATTTTGGCATGATTTTTGGCAGAAATTTATGCATTATTTTAGCGTATTACAGAAACATGAGACACTGAGACACACCTCCCCACGAGCTCTGAAAATCCATTAGGGCGACGTGTCAATAACTTCTCCCCCAAGGTAGCTTTTTACGGCCCCAGTGCCAGTCCCAGGCCCAGTCCCAGTCCCAGTCCCAGTCCCAGATGCCAAGTCGAATTGCATTTTAGGCATGAGTATTTATGGCAGACGGACCAACTCGCTGACGATTTAATGGCAAAAATATGCAAAAACTTTAGAAGCGATATATTGCATCATTTCGAATGCAGAGAGGAAGTTCCTTCGCTCGCCAATGTGGGCGAATAAATTTTATTATTTCCGTTTTATGCCCAGGATGTTCTGCCGCAGGGAGTTGTCTAAAAATATATGTATGTTTTTTCCTACATTTCTGTATGGCCCCGCTGCCTGCAGTTCCCCTTGAAATCATCGCACTTTGCATACTAAAGAGTTGCGCATGCGTGTTGGCCATAAATAAACTAATTGCGATTTGTGCTCCTCTGGCGCCAGCTTGATGGCACTTTCGATTCCCGGGGAGTCGGCGACAGGGCCGGGGAAGTGTTTGCTGGCGCCACATTCTCCACTAGAGTACCCACAACTCAGACCCATCATTGCAGGGGCACGGAGAACCCATCTTTATGGGTCTCTGCAGAGGAGCCGAGGAGTGCTTCCATTAATGCCTCTTACCTTTCGAATCGAATTTCACCAATTTGCAGTCGTCGTCGTTGAGGCTGCATTTGAACACGGCTCCCGACTCCGTCACGCCCTGTTGATAGCGGGAAGTGTCCAATTTCGGGGCACCCACAATCAGGCTGCAACTGCAATTAAAATAAACAACAAATTTATTTAAAATTAGTGAACATTAAACAGTATAAATGGGAATAAGCTGTGGCTCTTTCACTTTTTATTCAAATGGCAGAGCCACAATCCTATCCTACTATCCTATAGGATCCTATTTCCTATAGTGTCTGGCTCTTAAAATTATTTTATTATTTTTTTTAAGACAAGAGTAGGATTTTAGAAAAGGTTCAACTCTAAATCATAAATGAATTTTAAACAAGTCAGCTGACTCATTGAATATTAGTCAGAATTCAGAGACTCATTATTCTCGTTTTTAAATAATTGAAAAAAATATAAAAAGCCTAACCTTTATTCTAACGCATTACACATAAACATATATATATGTTTTATTATTCGTTTATTTGTAGAACCTAATCTTTATTATTCATTTTTGTTCGATTTTATTCAAAAATAATGAAATGAATAGACATAGTCTGATTTTATTCAAGATTTTATTTAAACAAGAATGGAAAGCTAACTTCGGGCGGAGCCGAAGTTGAAATACCCTTGAAGATATGTGGCAGCTTATATTATTAGATATATATCGGATCTTATATAGTCGGCCGATCCTTATTAAACTCGGCAGATCAAATTAGTTTGCCGAAAGTAGAATCCATACAAAGTCCCAGTCTTCTAACTTAAAAAACAACAGAGATATGGCATTTCCGATCAATCAGTTATATGGCAGCTATAGGATATAGTCGGCCGATCCTTATGAAATTTGGCAGATAGAATAAGTCTGCTAAAAGAGGGGTCCACAGCAAGTCCCATCCTTCTAACTTAAAAAACAACGAAGTTATGGCATTTCCGATCAATCAGTTATATGGCAGCTATAGGATATAGTCGGCCGATCCTTATGAAATTTGGCAGATCGAATAAGTCTGCTAAAAGAGGAGTCCACAGCAAGTCCCATCCTTCTAACTTAAAAAACAACGAAGTTATGGCATTTCCGATCAATCAGTTATATGGCAGCTATAGGATATAGTTGACCGATCCCGGCCGTTCCGACTTATATACTGCCTGCAAAGGAAAGAAGGATGTGTGCAAAGTTTGAAGTCGATAGCTTTAAAACTGAGAGACTAGTTTGCGTAGAAACAGACAGACAGACGGACAGACGGACAGACGGACAGACGGACAGACGGACAGACGGACATGCTTATATCGACTCAGGAGGTGATCCTGATCAAGAATATATATACTTTATAGGGTCGGAGATGTCTCCTTCACTGCGTTGCACACTTTTGACCAAAATTATAATACCCTCTTCAAGGGTATAAAAAAAAGAGTTACCAGACTCTCTAACTCAATTCTCTTTAAAAAAAAGATTGTTTTTACGTATTTTATTTTACACTAAGAATGTTTTAGATATTCAGGATCTAGAGCACCTCGAAGGACCCCCATTTCCAGAGCAAATTCTAGGAGCTACCAGCTACCTATTTTGAGAACAAATGTTTGAACAAATGCCTGCAATTACCCGAACAGAGTCAACTGGCCATCATCCATCAGTGCGTCCTTAATTCGATTCCTTTAACACTTTCCATTGACAGAGACGATGTTTGCATCTTGCAACCCCCTGTGGCACACTGTCCGATCGCTCGAACCCCGAAATTCGGGTCGGTGGCTGTGGGTTCTGGCCGGAGTCTGGTGGTTCCTCGGGCGGTGGCTCTGAAGTGGTGCGAGTGCAACATGCAACTCATTGTGGCACGCACATTGACAGCTGTCATTAATTCATGAATGCGGAAGTTCGGCGAACAAAACCAAATAAAAGGGTGCTCTCCCTGGCCAGGCTTAACCCTTGGGTGCCCTAAATGGGCCTTTATTGAAATTGGAAATAATAAAACGGAAAGTGAATAAGTGCACTGAGAGAAATTGGGGTTCGGAAATAAGAAGTAGTGGTCAAAATTTGACATTTTAAGAGATAATGAAACACATTATTTTTTATTTAAGTTTTAGAGTTTTTTTTTATAAATAAAACTTAATTTCTTTCAGTGTATTTTTCACTACAAGGCCAGCCGCAAACGGTCCAAATCAAACACACTTGAGAGTTGATTAAAAACGGGCTCTGTCCCGTGCCCGCCCACCCCTCTCCCTAGGCCCACCCTCTCCCCTGTTGCTGGACTGCCTCCCCCACCCCCCATGCCCCTCATCGAACCGCCCCCTTATTCGCCGACCTGCCCGACCAACGGCCCACATGCAACAATTTGACGCATGACTAAAGTAAAAATCGCACAGATGCGTGAAACTCGAGGAGGGAGCGACCCAGAGAAGATCGCGAGCTGCACTTCCTATGAATGGGCAAATCGATGCACTGAGAGAAAAGTAATTATTAAATTAATATGCATTTTATTATTATTACAATTATATTATTATTGATTTATTAATTATTCCAGTTTAAAATATAATTTAATTTTTTTAAATAAAATAAAAAGAGAAAGAGTTTTCATTTAATAATTGGATAAGAGTGCTTGTGACTCAGTCCTTTGACTCTTTCATATAATTAATTATTTCTCACTATGAAGACTTTTAACATAATTTCACCCTTTATTTAAGAAAAATAAAATATTTTTAACTATTTTTATGAAATAAACAACGTATCTTGCCTATCAAATAAATCTTAATTCAAGACCTTCTAAATCTTACAATTTTTCCCTTCTTTTTATATGAAAACTTTTTAATATCAAATAAATATTCAAGTTTAAAAATTATTTTCAAAATTCAAATTTATTTTCCAATAACATGAAAAAAGTTAGTATTCCAAGTAAGAATACCTTGGTATACAAATTGGTAAATTTTTAAACAAATCTCCTATTTTTTGTATTCATTTTCCAAATATTTTTTGCAGTGTCTTTGGAGTAAATGGTAGAACGCTCAGATGAATGGAGCCGCTTGCAGTGGCATTTGGCTTGCATTAAAATAAGTCCTAAAATAAAGAAATATGCATTTGTCTGTAGGGCTTGTTTGTACTCTTCTGTTCTAATAAAAAACGTAAATAAAAAGCTCGCCTTGTGTCTTTTAGTTGGGCGGCTGACATCATTGGCATTCGTCGAGCAAGTTGTCATGGCGATTCGATCAGTCTCTCGCTCACTGAAGTCTCTGCGTAATTAATATTAATTTATGGACAAACAAACAAAAAATGCCACAAGCTTAAACGAGTCTTTCCCCTCAGTCACTCCTCCGCACTGTTTTCGGAGATCATTTATTTATTATTTCGCTTGAGGGGGCGCTCATGGGACGCATTTGCATCTCGTTCGATGAATGAATAACCAAATCTCCTCAAAAGAAGCCTTTCATCAATAGATGATTAATCCCATTACTCACTTGAGTCATTACAGCCGATTCCAAGAAGTCCGCTGAATAGGCAATATTTATCTTATTGGTCATTGGATGATCATTATTTTTTTTGGCTTGCAAGGATTTAGTGACAGTGATGCTTTAACCTGTTGGGAATTCTAGTGCCGAAATATCATCAAATGCCCTTGGAATTCCCAACGAGTTCTGGCAGGGCAGGCCTTAAAGTTTCTCAAGTCTTTCTTGAAACTTGAATGAAGGGCAAGACCCGTTGGTGATCTAAGCTAAGGGTCATTGCTCTTTAAATCGCGCCTTTTATTACTCTTTTTAAATATTGAATATATATTCCCTAGCCTCCCATAAATCTGATCGCGAATACCCCAGATACGAAACGAATTGGGAGCAGTCGGGCATTACGGGTTACGTAATTTTTTTTAATTTGAAAATTGAAGAGCACGCGCTCTCGCCCTCTGAATCGTTTCACTTTTCAGCGATGATCATTGAGGCGCAAAGAGATCAAACCCCCGATCATGATCGAAACAAAAGCCGAGGAGACAAGAACACGAAAATAAATAAAAACCAATGACAATGGAGGCCTCCAAACAATCAAAATCAATGCAGGCAATTGAAAAGTGAAAAATAACACGGAAAAAGGCGCCAAGCCAACAAAAAGGCGATTGTTTTGAATTTTAATTTCTTTTCAACCAACTGGAATGTCTCAATTTTTTTGACCCTGAAAGGACGGGACAGGGGAAGGGATCAATTTAAAGACCAATTTCCCGCACACATGTCCCTGGAACAGTTCAGGGGAAAAATGTGTAAGCCTTCTGTCAGTTTCTGTGCCTCGAATTTTAAGGTTGGACTCTGACTTCAAACTCGCAATGGAGCGCCATAAAAATAATGTTTTAAAAATAACATTTTTCGATAATGGTTCTGAGACGCTCTCGACTCCCGACTTCCGAGTTTTCAGGGGAATCCGACAACAGAGCACATATGCCAGCCATTCATTCATGCCACTCGATGCTTCCAGGATGAGGCACGAGTGAGAAGGCAACATTCGAAGCGGGGCGCATCCACACTATAAATGGTGCACACGAGTGTGTATTTTTATCCCTTGGCAGTCCTAGTCCCAGCTCCAGATCAAGTCTTAGGGACAATTCCCAGTCCGAGTCCCTCGTGTGAAGCTGCGCATGCTTCCTGCCCCATCAGGCCACACTGCTCGTCAAAAGTAAGCGGACAAAGGTGTACTGTTTGCATTCTTTTGGACAGATCTTCCCTGCTATGTCAAGTATTGTGCTTCAGGGTATTATCTAATAAATATTAGGTACCAGCTACTATAATCATTTTAATATATATTTTTTTTTAGGTACTATTATATTAGTTTTGTTAAAAAAAAACAGTATAGGAAAAGTCTGAACTTATTTCTAGAAGATCCAGAGGTCAGCTCTAAAGATCAATTTAAATATTATTTATATTAAAAGTTTTATTATCCATTTAATAAATAATAATATATTTCTTTAAGTTATAGGTATAACCAAAATTAACTTTTTTATGCAAATTTCATAACCCATTGCTCAATAAATTATTATAAAAAAATTCATAAAATGTGCATAAAAATTAATTTTTCTTAGGACAACCATTATTTTTTGTCATTTTTTTTTTACTTTCAAGTAAAGTGGCTTAAACACAAATTCAATCAAATTTTTGTCATTTTTTGTCCATCCCATTAATTTTAAATAAAAAAGTCTCCTGAAAAAAAGTTATATTTGTCGACTAAGATTATTTTGCAAAGAATTAAAAATAAAAAAAAAAATTTTAATTTTATAATAAAGGGGAATAAGGTTAAAATGTAAAATTAAGAGTAGATATTAAATCAACTGAAAACTTGAAAAATAAACAATTTCTCAGATTAAGTCTCTTTCTTGGATCGATCGGGAAACGCTCTCTGACCCAAACCCCCTGAACCCTGACCCTGGACGGAGACTGTCCATCAACCTTAAAAAACGAAAGGGGTGCCCCTTTTCCTCGACGATCGGGTCGAGCCCGAACCCTCCTCGACTTTTCGATTTCCGATGTGGGTGCGAGGACTCGCTCGAAAGTGAATGGGAAAGTAGGGAAAAAACGAAAATAAATAAATAAAAGTGGAAAAAGTAGGAGGCACTGAGAGGGCGGGGAGGGCGTGTCGGCGCTAAACATGTGTGCGCCTCGAAAATACTATTCCGCCTTATCCCCGGAGGTCTGGGAAAAGGGAAACCCTTGGCCCACGTGACAGTCCGTCCGGTCACTGCAATGACATGCTGCGCACAAATGTGTGTTTAAGCCGGTTTCCCTCCGACTCTCCATTGTTCCTCGGCCCGGGGCGTGTGTGGTTTTCCAGCACCTTTTTTTTCCCCATTTTCTCAATTTTATTTTATTTTATTTAACACGCTACACACTTCCGTTTTTTCCGTTTGCGACTCTATCGGGCCAGCTGATCTGCAGGCGATCGCAGATCTGCGATAGCCATCCACTATATTGTGGCTTAGCTGTACCGCTGGGCCTCTGCAATCAAGCGGCAATTAAGGCCCGGGTCCGGGCCCAGCCAACCGCTAAAATGCCAAAGTATCTGGGCTCAGACGGTACACAGAGCCGAATGGCATAATTTTGCCAATTTTTAGTCCATTTGCGTAGAAAATAATAACAGAGGAAAAATTATTAAAATATTTTAAGCACGGAGAGACTCATTCTTGTTTAATCTTTTAAAGCTTGTTTTTTATTCATAATTTTAATTCATTCGTTAATGAATCCGTTTCTTAATAAGACACTAATCTTTATTAGTTGCAGTCTAATATTCCCAAAAAAAAAATTATTATTTAAAATTCCAGAATGAAAAAAAGCTTAAATATTTAGGGATAATAATAAATATATTTCCTAATGAAAAAATGTATATTTTTGTAAAAGAAAAACATGAAAACTAAGAGAAAATACGAGAAAAAAATTACTAATAATTTATTACTAAATTTAATTACTAACAATTACATTATTATATTAAAATATTAATAAATAATTATTCGTTTTTTAAGGAATTACTTGAACTTGAAAAGAAATAATAACATAAATGATTATGAAATGGATACAAAAATTCACATAAAATGAAGCTTTTACGAAAACAATAAAAATCATGAACTATTTCCTGATAATTAGCAAAAAATGGAAGAAAACTGAGCATATTTTAAAAAGTGAAGACCTGATGGGCTGTAAATATTTTTGAAACTATTTACGATGCCCGCTTTTTGTCGCTGTGTAGTGCGGCGTACGTATAAAAATTTGAAATCAATTACATTTTCATTGTCTGCCGCCGTTTTATTTTCATTTTCCTTTTTTCGCCATTTCATAACCACAACAAAACAAACGCCGCTCGGCCGACAGACAAACGATCGACGAGCGACACGATCTTTTGTGGATTTCCAGCAGCAGCTGACAGTACTGACAGTAGTTTATGCAATAGATAAATGGCCTAGGTCCGATGCAACCCACTTGCGGCAGAACAGAGGGTAAACATCAAGGGGACTGCGACTGGGACTGCAACTGGGAAGCCTTAATGAACTCCTCAAGTGCGGACTGTGTTGGTGGCCTACTGGGGCAACAGATCGCAGGGGAGGTTCTTGGCGACAGAAAACTGTTTGCACAGGCTCCTACTTTGTTTACTTTGCTTATATAATAAATCAATAGCTCATCACTTACTTCAGTAACGAAGCCATCAGCAAATATTGCATAAACAGAACTTTTGGTCCTTCGAGCCTTACAGCACCAGCTGGACAACAGAGCTCATCGCCATGGGCAACTCTTGAAAGCAGCTCTTCCAAGTTTCACTTTGATGTCGCAACTCTGGTAATAAAGCGATTTGGCCAGGAGAATGACAATCTGAGCCATTTAGAACACTTTCTGGTAAGGCAACCGTAATGGCCAGAAGCCAAAAGCGGGCAAGGCATGGGGCTCGGATCAGGGATCGGGGTCAGACTAATGAGATCCGTCTGAAAGGAAACCTGTGCCCGGGAATCTCTCTCTCTCTCTCTCTGTCTCTCTCTGTCTCTGTCTCTTTCTTGGTCTGGTTAACGGACGAACGACTTTATTTGGCCAATTGGGTGAAGTGAAGCTGAAGCTGAAGCTGAAGTCGAAGTGGCAACAACCTTGCCTAGCAAACACTTGACCGTAAATAGCGCACTCGAACTATGTCACGCCGAGATACAGATACACAGATACATGGCCAAGAAGCGGGGGCGGAGGTGGGTTGCTACTGGAGGTTGAGATACAGATATTAAGGCATTTGTCTGCAGATACGGATACATTCATGTGCTGTATTAATTGCCGGCTGCCTCAGGGCGAACCACATATTGGCCAACAGCTTTGGCTCTCTTGCCTTATAAACAATAACCACAACTAGTAGACTACACTGAGAGAAAGAACAAGGAGAATGGTATCTCCCCACTCTAAGCCTCTTAAAAAGAATATCTGTACCTCCATTGTTTTCCTCAGTGTATGGCCTTTGTTTACCACTTTTCCTCACTTGGTTGTCGCCCAAGTAGCCTCGTCTCGGGCTTTGTCTTCGCGGCACTTAACACATAATTATCTCACCGGGCACCAGAACGGAGTCAGGTAATTTTAAGCTTTTAGGAAAACAAATACAAAGCATCGCAGTGCCCTCGCGGAGGTCCACAAACAAGGCCGCTGTGTGGGAGCTCTGTGGAGATTGTCTGTGTTCTGAGGGTAGCAGATAGACTTATCAACTCTCACTCGGCAATAAAAAATATAAAGCATTATTAGTTGCCATTATTGAAGACCAACAAAGCGTTTCACTTTCTCTTCTAACAAAATTGTGAAAAAAAACGAAAAATTCAACCCAAGATTACTTGTATCTTTATCTTTGTCCCTCTCTCCAACTAGAGAACCCTCAAAGTTGGAGATACTTTTAGGAGTTATCTCTTTATTTTGCTTTTGTAAACCCACAACGAGCATTCAAAGTTCAAACAACTTGAGTCAGAAGTCGCGAGATGCTAAGTCAGTGTCTCTGTATCTTTTTATCTTTGCATCTGGGTATCTGTATCTGAGAGTGTCGCATCTTTTAGGGCAGGCTCTAACCAAACGGCCCGACGATCTGCTTTTGTGTGTTTGCGTCTGTTTATTGAATTGTAAACATTTTTAAGGTTGCATTTAAATAATTTTCGTTGCTTTTAAGTGCACTTAGCGCATCTTGTATCTGTATCTGTAACGCGACCTGTCTTCACATACGAATGTGCATGTATGGGTGGATTGTAGGGAATATGGCAGAGAAAGAGCTCTTGGAGGCCCAAAGGCCATTCACACACGTAGCCAGATGCTGTTTCTCCGATAGCCTGCCTCCTCCCGGAAAGCACTTTCCACCCATCCATTCCGTCCACTCTCTCTATCGATGCTACGTATCTGTAGCCGCGTCTTCCCCGGCCTCTACTGTCTTCTGGTCCGCGGCTCTTTCTTCCCATCCGAACGTGCGAAAAGTCTGGCCAACTAGACCCATTACACCGAAACATTTAACAATCGGGGCTCTCCATCAGCCAATTATGACTTAAAGAGTAAATTATATTTATATTTAATATTTATTTTTAGTAATTTAATATTTTATAGACTAAGTTATTGAATGATTATCAAATAAAACCGTTATTCGAATAAAATATTCAATAAATAATGTTGACTACAGTTCCCTTTATATTTCATTCCTATTCATTTTTAATAAACAAAAAACTAAAAAAATATTCATTTTTTAATCATTTCCATATAATACCTGCTTTCATGAATGAAACTCTGAATAAAAAACACCCAAAATGGCGATTCTAACGTTCAAGTATTCATGAAATATCCCCGTTTCAATGGATGCACTAGTTTTTCTCAGTGCTTAGTGCTATGAGTGAGACTCTCTCACTCTGGCTGATTAGCACGCTCCATCGAGCTGAACTCTGCGGGTTCAGAAAGGCTATCGATCGATCCGTTCGAATATTCGAACGGCTCACATGAAAAGCGTGGAAATGCTGGGCGAGAGGTGGGCCCGGCAATATTTTTTGCCATTTGTCAAGGGGTCACCGCGGAGTTCCCGAATAAACTTTCCGGTTCAAAGTCAGGCCTATCAGTGTCCCACATTCGGTAATCGACCAGACACAGACCACATAGCTGCCGCGATGGATGGATGGATGGATGGAGGCAGTGCCATGGGACACCCTATGGCACTCGTAATTTATCAATGAATCTCCTTTGGGTTCGAGTGCGGTCGCTATCTAGGCGTTATTGAAATTAATGGTCGTTTAGAATTCTTTATGCATATTTACACGCTCGTTGGAGAGCAGACTCGAGTCGAGTCTGATAGGGGGAATCTGCCGAGATTACCATTATCTCCTCCGACAATGATGAAAAAAACGATGAAAGACTCTTGAACGAGAGCAGAAACTATTTGACATTTTAAAGAAGCAATCAAGATGTCTCTCGCCAGAAGTCTGTTTTATATTTTATTAAATCGCATTGGGGATTAATCACGGCTCACACTTGAGCTCTGGACCCGGCGATTGGGTGCAGCGGGCTTATCCGGAAACTGGCCGAAGAGCGTGATTATGTTGCATTGACGTTGCATTTCGGAAACACGCGATAAGCCTATCCAAAAGTGTGTTTATTCATCCATGTGCGATATCGAGAAGGGCAAAGCCACGCAGAAATGACGACATCGGAAGCCAAGAGAGCTTTTACGCCATATAGGAAGTAAGATTTTAGGGCTAATGTTCTACGGGATACTCACTTGCTCTGGTTGGAGTAGAAGTTGGCGCGGGACTTGTGCATCGCGATGCTGAAGCCGAACATGGAGTTGGTGGCCTGCCGGAAGCGCACGTAGCTGGGCAGGTCGATGTTGTATCCCTCGGCGGCCACGGCGATCGTCAGCAGGATCACCAGCCAGGACAGGCCCATCCTGGGATGGGGGAGGTCCGTGCACATTTTCGTCGCTTCTTCGCCCTTTACTTGTCTTTTCTTTCGCGGAGATTCACGATTTTTGGAAGAGTCCTTGTTTGGGGAGTTCGGATTTCGTTGGAGCCGATTTGGTCGGATTTGCATCAAGAACTTTGGCTCTTCACGCTTGCATCTTCACAGCTGCTGGTCGAGATTCGGAATTAATATCGCATATGGTCGCACCACACCGCTCACACACACACACTAGTCGACTCTCAACCTTGGCCGAAATGAATTCAGATTCCGAAAAAAGCCAAAGACAAAAAGAGAGCCCGCAATCAGAGTCGAAAACAAACATTCTCCAAGTCGGCAGAGACAGCCAAGAGGTCTCTTTCCCAACCTCTCTGGCGGCCAGGGGCCTCTGGGGGACAGACAACTACAAATAATATTAGAAAAAGACTCTTCTATTGTGTTTCCTAATTTTCATAAAACCAAACTATTTTTTCCAGTGCAGAGCAAGAAAACAAGCGACCTTGAGGCTTTGCTTCTGGGGGCGGAGAGGTGGCTAGGGCTGGCCGGGCACGGAATCAATTTTTTTCCAAAAATGGTTTTCGGTTACAAGGTTCATGATCACATTCTTTTCCAAATAAGTTTTGATATTTTTTTTTTTAAATTGTATATATTTTTTATTCTTTCCAGTTATTTATTCAGAAACTTTAAAGTTTCTAGCTCCAACTTTTCATTTTTATTTAAATATTTGGTATTTATTTTTTATTTCTTTTATTTTTTATAAAAGTGTAGACTAATACTTAGTAATTAGTTTAAATTTTAAAGCAAATTACTTAGTTTAAAATTATTTCCAACTGTTTATTATTTAAGACACTTTTTAATTTTTTAACTTTGGTTTTTTAAGTCACTTCTTAGTGAGTTCTTTTTAGTTTGAAATGTATGGATCTCTATTCACAAAACTATATTTTTTATCATTAAAAAAATGGTATTTATTTTAAAATCTTTCCTTCAAAGCCCCAAAACTATTCCCTCCAGGGTAGCAGCTGCTTCGCTTCGTTTTCCCAATCTGGAAATCTGATTTGTTGTTTTAAAGCGTTTTGACGGGTTCTTGTTTGCGCCGAACTGCGTGCAAAGCTTTTGGCGCGTTCTCAGATCAGCATCTCGGAGATTGCGGCCCGATGACGTAATGGGCCGCCAAACAGGTTGCCCAAATAGCGGCCGAGGCAGAAAGAGCCACAAAAGACCGAAAATTAGATAAACATCAGGCGGGAGGCCCTTTCGGGCCAGCTTCCTCTCCGTCGCGACAAATTGCATTCGAAATGCAAAAATGAGTGGGCGGCGTTGGCGTTTTTTAGTGCCGCTGGTGCAGGTGACATTTGACACATTTTCTGCCCGTTCGGATATACGAGTATTATTTTTTTTCGTATTTCTACTAGCGGCGTGTGGGCGCGCTGGCAACTCATTGATGGGCGGCTGCCATTCATAGACACGAAAATGAATTATAATTAAGAGCTGGCTGCAGAACGCCATATGGCGACCGAATCCAGAGTCGATCATGTGACCGGAATTCGCAATGCGCCAGCTTGGCTGGAAGACCGTTGCACAGAATTCTTTATCCAAAAATATTTCGAAAAAAACTCATTTGGAGGCAAATGTTTTTTGTCGAAAAATTAGCATAGCCCATCCAAGTGATTTCCAAAAGGCGCTCGATAAGGAAATCTGGGGCTTTTGAGGGCAAACTCATTAAAATAAAATACTTAAAAATAGAGACTCTGAAGCGAGTCAGAGACTGCCTAACTGGTATTTGCTTCTAAAATTCAGGAAACCTCTTTCAAAAGTCCTCTTTCCTAGTCACTGTTTTGGGAGAAATTTGAAAACACCAAGCAGATGTTTCAAAAAACTCTCATCAAGTAGAATCGGCGGAGGAAAAAAACACGAAAAGCGATCATTTATCTAAAAATAAATCTGAAAATTTGTTTCGTGGTGAGATGTGGCTGCTACACGCCCAGCCTCGGTCTATAGGTTGTTCGGGTATAGTATATATAGACCTGCATGTACAGATCTTTCTACACTGCAGAAAAAAAGGCCGAAAACAGCTGAGACAGCAGCCAGTGTGTGTGTGGTGTGCTGGTGTGCTGGTGTGTTTGTCGGAGAAGGTTAAAGCTGATTCTATATGTGCTTTCGTGTATTTGGAGTCACTGTATTGATCTTGTCACATATTTGCATGTTTGCTGAATTCATCACTTGAGCTTCACTCTAAAAAAATGGCTTTATTTAAGCTTGGGGCACCGCCGCGTTAAATAATTTATTCAAGTTATAAATTTACGTTATTTTTATTCTGTTATTTGGCCAGAGCGAGTGGCAAACGCAGCCAATATCGAGCAGCGACTAGCGCGAGCCGAGGCATCCATTAGATTCATCTTAGGGTAGACGGTGCAGATACAAAGATACATAGATACACCGCTCACGGATCGCCTACTCAGTGGAAGCGAGACGGGCGATGGGGAGCGAAGCTTTTTCGAATCGAAAATGATAGCAAAAGTTTTCACAGAAAGAAATACACTTTTTTACAATACTGTGTGTTTATAGTCTGGTCGGCACATACTGATATGCAGGTGCCAAGCGAGAGTGAAGCCAAACAAACAAGTCTCCCTATTTGTTGAAACAATTATTAAGGCAATTAGGGATTGGAACTACTTTACTTTACTTAGAACAAAATAGTTTAAGCAAATGTACACTTGGAGCTTCAAACTTTGCATTCGAGCATTTTCAAAAAACACTTTTTCGAAATCATGCCTCGGACTCGTCCATCCATCACTTCCCCTCTAATTAGTTTCGATCAAAATTTTTCCGTGTGTCTTTGGAGGCGAGGAGGAAGGCTATCGGAAATTAGTGTGTGGGCTTCGAATCTTGAGGTGAATTTTGTGTAGGAAGGCACAACATTCGAATGTGATTTCCGTTAGCAAAAGTTTAGGCCACTTGGTGTGTCACTCGGATCGCTTCACAGTATCTCTATCTCGTCACACAGACACAGAATTTTAGATAAAAAAAAACAGAGATATGATCTTCTGTCCTGGGGCAAGGAATTCGCAATCGTCAACTGGAAAGCAACACAAACATTAGACGGATTGCCGGCAGTCTGCAATTCGAGGCAAAGCTATTTCGAGCTAAAATAAACACCGGACCACTTCGCTTTCCACTCCACAATAAAATAACAGCGGGATTAGGGTCGGCTCGCCGTAATACTACAAATTACCAAATCAATTTGCATACACGCGATGGGCCGTTTATTGTTATTCCGCGATCGCGGTTTCTGCTGACGATTTAAATGTCTCGATCGCGCGCGCTCCGCACTCACGCTGCCAGTCTCGCAGCAGCGTTCAAATGAGAATGAGCCTTCCTTCATGCAATGCCGGAGATACCTTTCGCGCCCGCAGTGCTGCCAGACCGCTGGGCGGATTCGAAGTAGCGCGGTCAAGCAGTCCGTCCCAGAAAACCTCTTGCAAAACGCAAAACGTAGTAATGTTTGAAATCTTGGCAAAAAGTTTAAGTCCCTAATTGGAGAGTCATTTAAGCTTGGGAATTATGGAAGAGCTTGGTTCAATTCAAACCTTAATAAAAGTTATTAAAGTTTAGTTAGTTCTACAGTGAAATACTCATAAAGAAAGTCATTTTAATAATAATTTTTATTTTTTAATGAAAATATTTGCTAATTTTTGTGAAACAAAATAATACGCTTGTTTTAAAACAAATAAAAGTCCTTCAATCCTTTCATGTAGCTATTAAATATTTTAAAATGTGGGTTTTCATTTATGAGTATGTATTATTACGCCTTAATTTTTGTAATACCCTGTAAATAACTTAGATTATGAGCGATGTTAAAAAATGTTATAAAAACTATAAGTTTTAATTAAGTATGAATTTTAGTTCAAATAAAATTAAAACTTGATATTATTATATTTGAATTACGCCACAATGTTGCCAGACATGTTCGAAAATCGCTACCAGATTGATAACGAAATACCATCTATAACAGACCATCTCCAACAATCGACTGAAAGCCAGTTGGCAGTCCGACATTTCTCATAGTGTAAACAATCCAATTGGAATAGTTTCAATACTTTACCTTCTTGTTATCAAAAGTATGCAAATTATAAGAAAAATACAGGTTATACAAAAAAAAGCTCTAAACTACTGAGCTGATGAAGGAAAAATTGCCAAAATTAAATTTGGCGCCTTCGCAGAATTGCGCTGGGCATGTGTGATCGATAATTTGGAAGCCCTATATTCGAGTTTGAAGCGAAATAAAGGCATGAAGCAAAAGCACAAACCATGAAACATTAAAAAAATGGAATTCAGTATAAATATGAAATATGAAATCAAAGAGTTAATCGTTGGGATGTAAAATAATTGGTTGCAAAAAATAGCTTAAAATACCAATATGATATCAGATGTTTCAAATCCATGCCACGATATAAATATATCGTTGTTGTGCAAAGTATATCGATATACTGCTTTTTTGATATTTATCATCCCTACTTCAGATTACGCGACCGAAAAGGGTCTGCGTAAATTTCTTGCTTTGCTGATAGGAGCCCGACAATACTATGCACAAGGTGATCCGGCAGATGTCCCAGCTGCGCGTGCAGTCCCAGCTTCCGGGTGCAGCGCTCCTTAAGCCGGCAAACACGTGCAGCCCCCATCTGAGCCAATCGCCACCTGCGCTCCCAAAAAGTATCCACACGGCTGCAGGAGCTGCGGGCGGAACTCTCTGCACGAAGTGGAACAAGCACAACTACGGACCCAGGAAGTGGCTGGAGTACAACAAGACGGTCCATCCGCCGCAGGAACCGGAGGAGGAGCCCCGCAAAGCCGTAAGGAAAAACCAAAACAAACAGAATCTCCTGGAAGGGAAATCACCTTTCAGAAATGTATTTCATGTTTTGTGTTGAGATTTTATTTGTCTGCCTCGACACACAGATTGGAATTCAATACATTGTTAGCCCAAAACCCACAAAACATTGTACATATCTTATTCTGTTTGATGTTCGAAAGTCTTGGCAACTTTTCATTAAATGTATCCTTTAAAACTGCATCCCTTTTCAGTACGTTTGCCACATGCGCACCAACATCAAATACAGTCCGGACAAGATGTGGTACATCGCTGCCTTCGTCCGGGGCATGTCCGTCGATGAGGCGTTGAAGCAGCTCAACTTTGTCCTCAAGAAGGGAGCCACCGACGTGAAGGAGACCATTCTGGAGGCCCAGGAAATGGCCGTCCAAAGGCACAATGTGGAGTACAAAAGCAATCTGTGGATAGGTAAGCAATGTCGCCAACTTTGGGGTTGTGATTGTTACCCAAGAATAGAAAAACTCGCCCGGTTTTAAACGTTTTAACAAAATAAATATCTTAAGAGAAATATTTCTCTCTCTTCCAGCTGAATCCTTTGTTGGCAAGGGACGTGTCTTCAAGGGAATGCGTCGACATGCCCGCGGTCGTTATGGAAAGGTGGAGTACAAACACTGTCACTACTTCGTCCGCCTCGAGGAGGGCAACCCGCCGGAGCACTACTACCAGGAGCCACAGACGCCCGAGCAACAGTACGAGCACTGGCTGGAGCAGATGCGCAGCCGGAAGATCATCAACTCGCTGTAGTCCAATCCCGTAGCTTCCACCTTACCCCCTGTTCCTGCTCCTCTTCCAATTCGTCCCTCATCAAGCATTTTTTTTGTTTCTAGATTGTTTAATTAAAAAAAGAAAAGAGTAGATAGGCATCGAATTGTACATTTTGTTTTTTAAGAGTACGGGCGGCACGTGGAGTACCTTTCAACGACCCTTAAACATTTGCTAGCTAAGGATTTTAAGGAAAATAAACTACGTGTTAAGAGAGACATAATATTTTATTGAGATATTTGTGCAAGAAGCTGATCCAATCTTTTAAAAAGCTAACATTGAATCCTTGGAACTTTCGGGGCTTATAATTCGGACAATATATTAAGACTATGGGTTTTATACTTTCATTAAGTAATAAGGAAACTATTATATTTGAAACATTACAACAAAGACTGAGTTTTCATTCAAAGGAAACTCAATCTTGATTGACCGCCAGCTTTTCTCCTATAGGGTCTCCTTTGCCTTGGGTGCCATTATCCTGTTCCTGGGCTTCTGTTTCCCGAATAATCTCGTCCAGTTCCTGGGTGTCTTTTTCTAGATCCTTGGTTACTTTTTCGAGCGCCAAGGGCTGACGTTCTCTCACTGCCAAGTCCTCATCCTTGCCCAGTTGTAGGCAGGCCAATTTGGAGAGTCTGGAATGTTTAGGACGACCTGCGTCACGCCTTCGCTTGCGAGGATTGGTCTTTTTCCCAGGACTGAACTCTTTATTTCCTGGAACGGTTTTCTTCTTGGTCTTCCCATCCTGGTGATCCCGTAAAACGTGCTTCGATAGGTTCTGGGCACTGCTAAAGCAGCGACCACAGTCCAGAGCCTGGCATTCGAAACGCCTGCCGGAATGCGCAACGAGCACGTGCTGCCGGAGATTCCTTTCGTAGGAGTAGCTTTTCGAACAGCCCTCCTCTGGGCAGGTGAACTCCGAGCCCTCCGCCGTCTTATGTTTGGCTTCGATGTGCTGCTTGAGATCGCTGGGCTTGTCATAGCAGCTGTCGCACTGCTCGCATTTGTGCCGGTTCTTGGCATGCAACGTTTCCCTGCAATGCTTGGTGTACAGAGTCCACTTGTCGAACTTAAGTGGACACGCGGGGCACGCATAGAGTTTGCAAGTGCCCTGGTGACTCTCTCGCTGCCACTCCTGGTAGAATCCACGGGTGCACTTCTGGCAGCGAAACGGATAGTCCTGGGTGTGCTCCTTGATTTCGTGACGTTTAAGCTTCAGTTTCTGTGAGAACTTCGCCGGGCAGTGGCCACAGGGATAGACCCTGGGTTTCTCGTGGGCCTCGCGCACATGCCGCTGCATGTTGCAGGACGAGGTAAACATTTTGGTGCACTCCGGGAGCGAGCACTTGACTGTTTTCTGGGCCGCCGCCTCGGGACGCTCATGGGTGCTACGTAAGTGCCGCTTTAAATGGGTGAGTATCGAATAGGTTTTATCGCAACCCTCATGGGAGCAAGCGTGCTTCTTCTGCAATGATATTTTAATTTAGTTTCTGTTAATTAAGGGCGATTTTTATACAAACAATTCCCGTATGGTGATATTCGTGGCGATCCAGTTGGTCCAGACGCTTGAACGTGGCTTCGCATTTTTCGATACTGCAAGTGTATTTCGCCGTTCCGGCGCTGTTTCTTCGCTCATTTCGCAGCTTAAACTCCTCCAAGACATTGTCCAGATCGCTGTCACTCGTTATTTGCATCTCCGGCGGCATGCTTCCTTAATTTATTGATAATTGTAAATGTTTGGTTTGAACATGTGACGGTGTTGGGCAACGTATAAACATTGCAGTGTTGAAAAGTGCGAGGTCCGCCAGATGGTCCCACTAAAAATATGACGTGTCGCACTCAATGAATTTATTCAAACAGCTTCCTATTCTTTTTTTTTGTTATGCTAAGCCACATAACACTTTTTGAATTTTGAGAACGTCTGAAGGCCTTATATGCTCAGTCGTAACCTATTGTAACAGATGAATTTGAACTTTTATAATAAAATAATAATAATAAAAATAATAATAAAGAGATTTAAGGAAGATAAACCTCTTTTAAACAAAAAATAAAGATTAAATAAAAAATTATAAAAGAAAAAAAGGGCTTTGATGATCTAAAGGGGTTAGGGATTATTTTCAACGATGTTAATCGATGATTAATGACGATCATTTCGAATTTAAATAAAATATGTAAAGAAAACAAAAGAAGGAGCAGCATCGGAATCATCGGAACAGCATCGCTAGAGAGATGGATTCTCATTTAAAAAAAGGACAGAATTAGTATTCATAGAAAATGATTAGAATTAAAAAATTAAGATAAATTTAAATCAGAAAAAGAGGGAAAAGACTCGAATACAGCATCTCGTGCAATTTGGAGAGTTTAACTTTTCAGGAACCCATTTTTAGTAAACCAAAAAATGAAAAACTGTTTTGGATTAATCCATCCATGGAATGACTTATAGGAAGAAAATAAAGGAAACTGAAGAATACAGATCCTTTTGTAGCAATGAGAGATCCCGTTATTACTAGGGTATTTGAGTTACCTCCTAGATCACCATGGAACCATGTAATCTGATCATTTAGATAAAAAATAAAGAACTAAATCAGGAAATCAGAAGGCATATTTTTGAATATCTCTAAGAATATTCGAAAAGGAGGTAATCAGGACCACAAACCGCCTTCTCACATTAGCTCGCCAACCAAAGGTTCTTCGGTCGGCTACCCGGAGGATACCTAGCCCGGCCCTGGTTCCCAGGATGCTAGGATGCAGGGACGAGGCTGGAGGTTGTGAGCTGCTTGACCCGAGTCTGAGGAATCGATCCGGCCACTCCCAGGTGAATGGCAGTCGGAAACTTTCCGTCCAATCCGCTGTTGGAGAGGACACCTCAGAGACCGGGCCCATCCTCCATCTTCCATCCATAGACAAATTCTTTTACTTACAGACCTAGCTTCTGCTGTCAATTCCAAGACTCTTCTACAGACAGTCCCAAAACTTCCGCCTTTAACATTCTGTTAGCAGTCCCAGCATGATTTCACTTACAGACCTACCTTCTGCTAACCATCGCGTCCCAAAGTAGTAGCCCTCTATTTCACTCTATTATCCATTTTGTTGGTCATTTTCTTATTATTCTTATCTTAGTATTCTAGTTATTTGCTCTATTTCATTCGTAAAAGAATTAGAAAAGGAAACGCCAGTTAAAGCCTAGATCTAGGACGCAGAAGGCTATTCTTAACGACGCAGAAGAGAAATCATTTCGAAATTCGTTTCATAAATATCCGATAGCGTCCTGCTCTACGACGCATAAGGCATCAATACTTACCGAGCTCACCGAGGTCCTACCGCGACGACTTCTGAACTTACCCCGAAATACAAGAGTCGCTACATCAAAGGACAAACCCGACCGATGGTAGTCAGGAACGAGGGCATCGCAACCGATTCATATTCCAGTCCACTTTCTT
This sequence comes from Drosophila monieri, assembly GCA_035047585.1. Classification (NCBI taxonomy): domain Eukaryota; kingdom Metazoa; phylum Arthropoda; class Insecta; order Diptera; family Drosophilidae; genus Drosophila; species Drosophila monieri. The sequence goes on along the minus strand of JAWNPJ010000061.1, from coordinate 1,036,732 downwards.
CAGCTAATATGTCACTTTCCTCCGTATTTCGTTCTGCCGACAATTACTTACTTTCGTCTTTATTTTTCACTAATTTATTTCATCAGAAATTTTTGTGTTTTTTTTTTTGTAATAAATTTACAATTTTTTTTTTCACTTTTTTTCACTTTTGACTTGCTTCACTAACGAACTGGCCTCAACTGAAATTCTGAGAATAATTTGACATACCAGGTCGACCCACAACGAATGAAAAAAAATCAAGGCCTACTTGTTTTGAGGAATTTAACTTTCTCCTTGGCCATTTTTTAAAGTGACCGAACTCGAGTTCTAGTAACTAGTTCCCTAAAAATATAAGCTTGGGTATAAAATATGTGTATTCGAGGGAATTACTTAAACCAATAACTTAATTTAATTTTTTAATGAAATTCGCATAAGAATCGGCCAACTATGTATATTCGATATTTATTATATACATCCGATGCGATATCCGATGATATATCTTGTAATATAAACTATCTTGTGTATAAACAGAATTTAAATATAAATTTAATATTTTTAAGAATGACTAATAAAAACTTATTAAAATGTAAATCAAAATCCAAAACATGTTTGCTGTATAAACTGTAAATTTAATAATTAAACCTAAAACTATACTTAAAAGGCGCTAATATGAAAAAGTTGCATATTTTAACTTTAAAGGCAGTAGTGCCACAAAATCAACTTCGATTTTTTATAAAATCATTGCGTTGTGAACATTAGGAAATTTTTATTTTTATTTATTAAGAAAGTTTCGCGTAATTTAAATTACTTTAAAATTTTGAGAAAATTTAGCTATAGCGACTATTGGCCTTAAGCTAGTTATATACAGTTTATGCTTCAATTTATATAATGTTCTTAATTAAGTGTTAACGACTATGTGTTATGAAATAGTGATGTTGGCATATATGGTTTCTTCAATTTATATGGTGTGGTACATTTTTATATTTTTTAGGAATTTTATATTATCAAATGAGGTAATATCAGTTGTTTGTTTTAATTTTAGTTTAGTTTTAATTTTAGCCCTCTTGCTGGAGGGCAGGACAGTCGATTAATAAATGTTGTAGGGTTTATATTGTGTTGCAGGTTGGGCAGATTGGAGGTGGTGTTTTAATAAGAAAGTGGCTTTGGGTTAGGTTGGTGTGTCCTACCTTATTCTTAAGAATTTATGCTTCGGGCAATTTTTTATGCTATTTATGCCCGAATTGAGTCTGCTCGAGAGATGTTCTTTCTTGGTTCACTGTCGTGGTTTATGTTTTTGTAGTGGGATAAGGAGTGGTTGAGGATTGCGTTTTTGAGGGCTTGGGTGTTCCGCTTAATGTGTTTTAGGATGTCTAATTGGTTGAAGATGTTTTGGATGATAAGAGGGAAATTATGTGCTTTTTTTGCTGCTTTGTCCGCGAATTCGTTTCCTATGATCCCGCAGTATCCTGGGACCCATAATAACAGTATTTTATTATTTTTAAAATACTCCTTATGGAGGTGGTGTAGAAGTTGTGGTTTTTAATGTTGTCGAAAGCAGACATTCTGAGCTGAGCTGAGCTTCTTGTAAACATTAGGACATGTTTTTGTATAAATACCCAACAAAATCGATTTCAATATTTAATTTTTCGCTACTACTTTGTTTAGGTAAAAAAGGTGATTTCGTTCAAAAAGATTTTATGTCTTAATGTCGTAGAGTTAGTTTTATATTAGAACATAACCGAAAAAAAAAACAAAGTATGGTTGCTCTCTCCCTTTGATTTTAAATGTTTATGGTTTCGGTTGAGCTTTAATGATGACACTGAGAGTTTTCTAAAGACCGAAGAATGAATGAAGAAGGGTTTTGTCCAGACAATTTGTTTAACTATTTGTTTAACAAATAAAAACGGTCAACTGTTATTTGCAAGCTCTGGTCGTAAGTCGTAGGGAACTATCATAGTAGATTGGCTGATGAGTCGCGACAAATGTCAGGGCTAGCTCTCAGGCTTTGCGAGAACGTTCCACCCAAATAATAGATTTTCCCGTGATTTCCCGAGCCAAGAAATAATACAAATAGCTCTCATATAGTAAAAAGATCTCCTTTATACATATATTTCAAAATATTCAATAAATAGCTCCCTTATACATGGCATTATACGGAGAAGTTACCAAGAAGAATGTGAACAAATTCCTGTTTCTAATCAGATGTTCTTTGACCTTTTGAATATTTTGACTTTTCCTCGTGTTAATCAGAAGCTCTCTAGCTCAAGCTTAAGCAAGATTGTGAATGTTTTAAATGCCATGAGTCGATGCATCAGTTGAAACTCTCCAAGTGACTCTTCCAGAAGAAAGTTTCCTCGAGACGAAAAAATAAGAAATGATCCTGCCGGTGGTCCTCCTTTCTGAAATTCATTTTATTTATGGCTCTCGGGGATCTCTGAGAGTCGTGCTACCTTTCTGAGGAAATAGAAGACGACTGCGCTGCCGTTTGTTATCCTATAGTGAAGCCATTACTCAGATACTTCGAGAAGTGCCGAGAAAAAGATGCCGAGACATCACAGCGCAAGAAACATTCCAGCGCAAGAAACAAACAGAAGATTCGTTGGAAATGAAAAGTCCGCCAATCAAACCGAGAAAGATGTGGGAACAACTGTAGTTATCATCTGGCTAATATTCGTTCCATGAAACATTCATTTTCTGATTGTGAAAAAATGCTTATTGTAATCCAAAATCCAACAAACCACATTAAAAAGATCTGAACGTGGTGTTTGGATTTGTGGGATAACCAACCAAGCATTTGGGGACTATGGACTATGCCTGCAAGAGGTAGAACGTTTAATGTTTTATTATTCGAATTAATGGGTTCTGTCAACTCACCTTTGGCTTCCGTTTTCGTCTTCGTCAGATTACTAATATTAGCCCGTTGGTTTGAGTTTGAAGGTTGCCAGCTTCCAGGTTCTTTGATTGAAATTTTGTACTCCTATTATGCAAGTTCGAGTAATCTTTCGATTGGGCACTGTGATGCCCGGCTTCGTTTTCCAGCCAATTCTCGAATTATCTCGGCAGCGGCTTTACCATTGGGTAGCAGACGACAGCACAATCGTCTTCTATTTATTCTAAGAGGTAACACGACTCTGGAATTCGAGTTTGGAATTAATTTTCAAACTAAAACACCTAACACCACTATTACCTCATCCTGATCCAGAGGGCAGAAATAAACTGCAGAAGGGAGGACCACCGGAAGGTGGTCCATTTTAATATTTTTTCGATTGGAGGAAACTATTTCGTCTTGAAGGGTCACTTGAAAAACTTCAACTGATGCATTGAAACTCATGGCTGCGGTTTTTAAATCTTCCCCGAGCTTGAGCTCGAGAGCTCCTGATAAGAAGATCAGTCTTCGTGTAAGTTCTTTCTACGGAATTGGGACTATGGGTCCCAAAATACTCCACTATCATAATGAGTACGGATGTGATGTCATAGGTCGAAAAACATTTGATTAACTCGTAATGGCTCGTATTATTTATTCGTAAACATACATACATACATACACACTAAGGAGATTAAATCTAGCCCACCAAGTCAGTTTAATAAGACGGGCGAGAAAAGGGGAAATAATGGGACCACGTAGGCGGTGAAATTTAAGAGCAAGGACCACTAACAGGAAGGGGACCAGTGGCCACTGGTGCAGTGCTTCGTTCGCGTCGTACGCTCTGAAAAGTGACAGATCGGGAGCTTCGCCGACCAACACGGAGGATAGCGACCTGCGATCTTCGACCTACAAGACGGAACTTCAGCGAGGATCTGAAGGAGAATCACCGGATCAGGAGAAGAATCGTTCCTTGTGTAATTGACACTAGACTAAAAATGTATATATGTATTTTTAAATACTAAGTAAGCTATTTTTGGTTATTTCTGAAAAGACAATAAAATCTGAAAAGATATAAAATTTTAAATATAATTTATTTATATATAAATAAAATATAGTGACATATATCAGTGACAGTTTATATATTAAGAAATATATATGCTCTGAAGTATAAATAAAAAATATCAGACATAGTTGGCCGATCCTTACAAGGATTGCATTTCCGATGGTTCAGTTCGGCAGCTTAGGATATAGTCGCCAGCTCCTTATGAAAGTTAAATAAGACAACCGTCACCAGACAATAGTTAAGGGATGTGGGAGCACTACTCCCACAACTCCGCAACTAAGCCAGCAAAACCCATCCACTGGAAAAGCAATCCATATATCCTTGGCCAACTATGCACCTTGGTACATCGCTCGCACTAACAAATAGGAAGCCCGCTTCGTCCTGGATGTGACCAAGTCCAATATGTAAGCTTATACATAGCTTGATCAGGTGCGAGTCTCGTCTCAGAATGCAGTTCCATTTTACCCATGCAGAGTGTTTAATAATTTTGGTCAAACGCCGGGAAGGAGACATCTCCGACACTGTAAAGGACACACATTCTTGATCGCATCATCCCCTGAGTCGATATAAGCCTGTCTGTCTGCTTTTACGAGAACTAGTCTCTTATTTTGCACTCGGCGTTTAAGTCGGAGCGGCCTGGATCAAACTGTTTTTAAAATAACATTTCTCAAGAATGGGTTTTTGCTAAAAAAAAAAAAAAGCGGTGTCTGAATCATAGAACCTTGGGGATAGGGTTCTATCCCAGCACCGTTAAAATCATGACCTCCCAGTGAGAAATCCAGATATCCAAAAGCCAGATATCCCTTTCAAGTTCACGCCGGCTTACCCAACAGCGTTATGGTCTTCAAAAGTAAGTCTAGGAGTCTTGATGTGTCTTCTGGGTCATTAAAATGCTAAACCGCTAAACGGAAAGAAATCGGCTTCAGCATAAGGAAGTATAACATATGGATTCATAACCCTTTGGTGTTTGAATTTCATTAATCCATACATTTTCTCCACTTTACCGAACCTAAACATTTTTGGCGAATAAATGAGACTTTCTTTCTATTCGTTCTGGCTGATTAGATTGTTGAAAACGTATACAGATGGTTGGAGACGACTTTATTCCCGATTAATTATTTAAAATTCGAAGATACTATTAGTCTTTGTCTTCCCTACAAAAACAGCTCTTTTAACGACATTAAAGAGAACCTGAAACAATTATATTCGATTTGATACAAATTCCATCAATCCATCAGTCCATATTTTCCATTTTCTATCAGTTTATTAAAACACATGTAAGGTTTAATCTATAATTCGATTTTATTAGTAATAATTTCACTTGAGTTGACAATGACATCCAATTTGACATCCAAAATTCTTACATTTAACAAAGAGTTGGTTTTTGCAATAAAAGTTTGTGTGAGAAGTTAAATTTTTATAAGAAACAGAGTTTGTGAAACAAGTTCGACGCGACCTATTGAAAATAATATTAAAGTCTTTATGTAAATATATGTACATGTATGTAAGCTTCCTACCTTCTACTTTCTCTTAAAAAGTACTGACCCGATTAAGCCCAAAATTTGAAACATCATGTGTCGAGGTTCTAATTAGGATGTGTCTAATGCCCAAAATGCTTATGAAATGTTCATGTTTATGAAATAATAAATCAGTAGGAGCTTAAGTAACAAACCAACTTCCCGAATAGTAGATTTTGAAACTCAATTGAAAACGAAACTTTTCTAAAAAAAGAAAACATTATAAAAGAAAATAAAAGAAAACAAGCGACCAATTGGAACCATGAACAGCATCGCTAGAGGGATGGAGTTTCGTTTTAGCAAAGAATAGTTTGAAAAATAAAGACAAAATTAATGAGAAAAGGAGGAAACTGTGACGCGGAAATGTGAATTCCTGGACTATCGACTGAACCAATGAGTCTGATCCTATCTATACAGATACGAAATATTAACGAAAAAAATCAGGAAATCAGAAACCATATGTTTAAATATCTCGAAGAATATTCGAAAAGGAGGAAATCAGGACCACAAGCCGCCTTCTCACATTAGCTCGCCAACCAAAGGGTTCTTCGGTCGGCTACCCGGAGGATACCTAGCCCGTCCCTGGTTCCCAGGATGCTAGGATGCAGGGAAGAGGCTGGAGGTTGTGAGCTGCTTGACCCGAGTCTACTGAGGAATCGATCCGGCCACTCCCAGGTGAATGGCAGTCGGAAACTTTCCGTCCAATCCGGTGTTGGAGAGGACACCTCAGAGACCGGGCCCATCCTCCATATCTTTGTTGACAATTTCTTCTGCTTACAGACCTACCTTCTTCTAACAATTCCAACACTCTTCTACTGACAGTCCCAAAACATTTTAACATCCTAACGGTCTTTTAGTTATTTTTATAAGAATTTATTTTTTTAATAAAAGTAAAATGAAAAGAAAACTCTTCGATCAATCTCAATACTATACGATGAAAATAAAAAATTAAAATGTAATCTGGAACAACGGAAATTGTACGAATATTTTTTAAAGGACAACTTTTAAGATAACAACTTGTAAGATGTATTTACAGACAGTAATTTACCGACTGTAAAGTATCAGTTAAGATAACATTAATAAATTAATAAATTAGATATTGCACATTAAGATAACAGCCTGTCAGGACAATATATGGAATGTTAAAGACTTTATTCTTCGTCTGTAGTTACAATCCCACTTTTGTATTAAATTTAAATACATTAAGGGAGCAAAAAAAGGAGCCAAAATTTAATTAAGATTTCTCAATCTTAAGAATTTTATTTTATGTAAAAAAAAAATATTTTTTTAAGGACGAGAAGAAAGGAGCCAAGTCACTTTTTTTATATTTTCAAGCTCATGTTGTTCTGCCACGACACCCAAAAGTTTCTTATATTTATTATCCAGCTCTCTTCGTCTTCTCACATGCCTTTCAATATACATCGGGTTGTATTTTATTAATTCTTTTAGGTCTAGAATTTAAATTAAAACTTACGTTTTCCTGATGAAAAAATGAACTAGCCTCGACTGAAATTTAGATTAATGAAATTTTACATACCAGGTCAATCGACAACGAACCAAACATGTCACAGGCTCCTGTTTTTGGAGAACATCTCCTTTTAGTTCGCCAGAAAGGGGTTGGGTTGGTTGGTAAACTGCAGTACCGATGGGAAAATCAAAACAAGATAATAATATGAAAGGTGTTGTTCTAACTCCTTATTTTGCAAAATAATGAATTAAACAAAAGAAACAAATTCGCACTATCGAAAAATATTGCAACATCCTCGCCTTTTTATATTTGAACACTACGTTAGCACCTTAATTTTCATTAAGTCTTGACACTTTTCCTCGAAAAAACTACGTTTCCTTCCAAACATATTTTCTAAATAAAATTTATTTATCTAATCTATATATCTATCTATCATATCATCATCACTATTGTCTTTTATTACTTCGAACAATCCTGTTCCTCCAAAATCTACCTTTCGTCTAAAAATCCTCCAATTATTTTTCTGGCTATTTCTCTACCAATATTCCTGCCATTTTTATTTTTAACCTTTTTCTAGCATTTAAAATTAACAGAACTAACTTCTTGAGCAACAGTCCTACCTCTCTTCTAGTTCAGATACAAGAATCTTTCCACTCACAGTTTTCTTCGCCGCTCATTTTGAAGGACTCTCTTGATTTTCTTCTCTGCTCCTCTAATTGAACTTCTCAGGCACCAACTTTCACCAACGTATTTATATTTTACTTATCATGACTGACTTATCCAGTAAACTACAGGATTCTTATATGGATTGGTGCAGAACCAGTTGGGAATTATGAATTTAAAAAAAAGAATGTATACAACCTACATACATACATATATGCATTGTATAACAATTAATTGTCGTAGGAAAGTGTCAAGGGGCTTATTTTCAAATTTTATGAAAACAAAAATTCATAACTTCAGAAATAATAGACCCTTTTTGTATTAATGTCAACTAATTTTTTTATTTGATCCTTCGTCTCAGGAAATGTGTTCTTATTTAAGAGGCTATTAACTCTTTCTTTAGTTTCTTAAGAATATATACTTCAGCTTACATTTAAATATTAAGCAATCAGTTGTGGCTAAAATTGCAATCAATCCAAATTTAAATCGCTGATACAAAGGTTTTTGAAAAAGTCCCTAAATTATTAATGTATGGTTAGTGGTTTCATTCAATATATTTTAGATTTAGTTTTTATTAATAGCCTTTTAAAACGAATTTTACGCCTTTTCTTATTCATGGAAATGTTTATAAAAAAAAAACACTATTGTTCCAAAGGAACGTAAATCTATGAGTTGAATTAATTTTAATTTTAAACACATTTGAAAAAAATGTAGTTAATCACACAATTGCTTACGAGCTAAATGAAATAATGCTAGAATTTTTTCAGGGAGTATTCCCCTGGGTAGTTGTCCTCGTTTTCGCCGTAAGTCCACGCGTCCTCGTCCTGCTCCTCCGGGTCAAAGTCGAACAACTGCTCCAGGTCCTGTTCGGCCTCGTTGGGGACCTGCTTCTCGCTAAGCAGGTCGTCCTGCTCCTGGTCATCCGGGCACGACCGGCAGCGACTCTCGTTGATGCCATAGTTGAGGCACTGATCCCCGACGCACTGGCAGCAGCCGTCGTGGAACCACCGGTAGCCACTGGCGCCCATGCTCTCGCACTGCTGCCGGCACTTGTTCGCTCGGATGCAGCTGTTCACGTAGACGACGGTGCAGTAGGAGTTGCCCCCGGGGGGCGGGGCGGGGGCACTGCCGCCCTGGACGCGCTGCTTGAGGCCCGGACGCATCAGGAAGCGGATGGTGGACCACTGGCTGTCCTCCTCGGCTGTGAGGGTGTCGAACAGCTCCGGCAGCCCGTCAATGTCTCCGATCTCGGAGCGGGGCGTCAGCGAGGGCAGGGCGTCCTTGTGCTTGGGACACATGTCCAGGCACCCGCAGCACTCCGTGTACAGCTCCCCCAGGCAGTTCAGGCAGTCCTTGCAGCAGTGGCAGTCGTTCAGCTTGCACTGGCAGCTCTGGGTTATGAGGCACTTGGACACCACGGAGCCGCACACCACCTCGTTGCATCCGTCGTCGTTGCCCAGGGCGGCTCCGACAATCAACAGTAAAACGTACACCAGCAACAGCATTCTCGTCGACTTCTCGATGCGCAATGATGCAACAGGCCTAATTGTGGCACGTTTTTTATTTGCCACAGGTGCACCCACACCTCAACCAGGTAGGCCCTTAATTGGCGGTTAACGGTTAATGGTCCCAGGTAGAGTCTTCCATTTAAAATCAGTAAGGCCTCCTGTAGTCATAAAACTAATCCACCACATGCCTTTCCGATGCCAAAAAGTTCCTACCTAAGTAGACCCAACTTGTCCCAAACTCTGGATCTATCTAAGCCTCATTAAGCATTTTGGACAGGGGAAAAGGTATTTTTAAACTCACCAAAGTTAGGGGCTTCAGACACAGCTACAAAAGTTAGAAGATTCCCTGCTGTACTGAAATTCATGTCACCGCCTTTTCAGGCGGCTCAGGCAAAAAAATTCAATAAGATTAGCCATTTGAACTTCATCACAAAGTAGGCTAAGTAGTTCTGCCGGCCCTCTGTTACTATTCGAAATTACGCAAATTAGATCACCAACATTTTCTGGTCAATCTAAATATTTTACTAGAAAAACTTTAACCCCATAGTTCAATGGTTAAAATGTCTGCCTGTTAATCTTAAGGTCGTGGGTTCGATTCCCAGCAGGGAAAGCTGTATTATGAGTTTATTTTTGTTTACTTTTATTTATTTTTAATATCCCAGTCTCTATATAAAATGGTTTATATAATTATTTTCTTAAAATTTATGGAAATGAAGATTTTTTTATAGATGCAAAATTGAAAGGGCCATATTATTGTCAGTAAAACATTTCAGGGCAGATTCATGGGGGATCGGGGGTGACGCATGGGTGATTCATGCGTGTTTCATGGGAGCTGGTACTGCAGGGTTACTACAAGCCTAGGACTCGACAACTGACTTTCGGGCACACATATTGCAAGCAAAAAAGTTAGGCCCAGCCTACAGGTAGTGACAATAATTAAACAAGAATTAAAGAATTTAAAAAAAATGTATAGTTTTTGTGTATTTTAGTGTATGTATGGAGTATGTTTGTTAGTCTATGTATGTGGAGTACGTATGTTAGTCTATGTAGTATTTAAAAATTCATAAATATATTTTAAAGATGCCCTCGCCTAGCCCGGAATAAATTAAAATTTATGTAAAATTGCTATTTCTACATATAATATATAAAAAAAATATATTTTGAAATTGCTTTAACTAAGCAACAGTTAAAGAGTTAAAGCTTAAGATTAGTTAAAGAATTATACAAAATTATATGATAGCGTGTGTCTATGTCAAATATTTGTAAAGAGAACAAGAATACACATATTAGACAAGACACATTACATGTAGTGTAAAATGTTTTTACCAGAAATGTATGTAGATAGTTGTATTAAACTCTAATAATGGGTATTTTAGTTTATTTAAACAATAAAAGGAAAATAAAATAATGTTGTTTGCTCAGCCTGAACCAAAATTAATTAAAATTATTTATTTTACTCTATTAAAGATGTTTGAAAATCCATTCAAAATGTAGTACTATGTATATGTAAAAATACAATCTGAGGATCAAAGACAGTTTTTCCGGACAGCTTTAAAAATCACTTGGGCTTAAAAGAGCTATTTAAATTTAGGTAGAATCAAAAATCTTTTTAAGTAAAAAATAATAAATCTTTTGACCAAATTTATCGAAGCAATATAATTAGTAATTTTATATAACTTTTTATAAAGTAAATAATTTGTCTTAAAGTCTAACTGGATTTTATTCTTGCTAAATACATTTTACAAGCTTTCTCTCTATTTAAACATGTTTTTAAGTTACAGCATAACTTTAAAAATAATTTTTTTTAGAATCGGAATTAGTAAAAATATATTGCCTATTTTTAAATAATGCGCCAAATAATCTATGCAAGGTATCGATATATTCATCGATACTTACAATGAAAAATACCAGAAGTGGTATTTCGTGATGACGCATTAGTCTCATTGCTGGACAAGAGGAGAGTTCACACATAGCACCTGGTCACACGGTGCTGAGCTTAAAGCTACAAAAATAAAAGAAAACATTTGACAAAATTCAGATAATAAACAAAATCAAAGATAGTTGTATTTGGAAAAACATGGAATACGAAAGTGTGCTGATCGTGAAGCCCGAAGTGTTCATCTACAAAATACCGCCGCGCGCCAGCAACCGAGGCTATAGGTGAGTCAACGACTGCGGGACGAGCAAGAAAAGTGAAACACCCGAAAAAGTAATTTTTTTTTTCATCTTAATTGATGCAAACGAAACGCCCCCACATTGCATTTTTGGTCTTTTCTGCGTGATTGGTCCGCTGAATGGGTGCTTGGCGAATTCGCATGAATTATGTTGCTGCCAAGGCTGGTTCCTCACACGACTCGTGGCTGCTGCCTTCGCCACTTTTGAAGTTCACTTCCAATTGATTTTTTTTCTCGTTTTGTGCAGCTGCAACAACAATTGTTATTGTTGTACTTTTCACTTACACGTATCCAAAAAAAAGCTCCTCTGCGTGTGTGTAATTGTTGTTATTGTTGCTTTCAGCTTTCTTTGTTTTCCTTTGCGCTCTGCTGGGCAAAAAATACAAAAACCCAAGCTACACGCAAAATAATAGTTCGCCCGAACCCACAAATTAAATGAATATTAAGTCCGCTTGCCCTCAGGAGCTGCCGGCACATAAATCAACCAGAAAAATAATATATTCCTTAAAAACATTTATTTTAAATTAATTTAATAAATGTGACTTTAATTCTTTTCCTAATTTTTTTATTTAATTGTTAATTATTACTATAAAAAAATTTTACAAAAGAAATTATTATATATTTTATATCAAAATTCACAAAAAAAATATTTTTACTACTAGATAAACAAATAGTTTAATCTAAAAAAAAATTATAAATTTCACAATTTATTTTAATTATTTTTATACAAAAAAATTATATTTTTTATCAACCATTTTCATTAAAAAATATTTTAAAAAACGCCCATAATAAATGCCAAATTTTTACAGGGCGGCTGACTGGAATCTGAAGGAACCGACCTGGACGGGCAGGATGCGACTGGTGGCCAAGGGCACCGCTTGCATCCTGAAGCTGGAGGACAAGACCAGTGGCGCCCTCTTCGCCAACTGCCCCATCGACACATATCCCGGCGTGGCCATTGAGGCGGTATCCGACAGCTCCCGTTACTTCGTCATCCGGGTGCAGGACGACAACGGGCGGTCCGCCTTCCTGGGGCTGGGATTCGGGGATCGATCAGACTCATTCGATTTAAATGTGGCGCTGCAGGATCACTTCAAGTGGGTGAAGAACCAGGAGCAGATCGAGAAGGAGAAGACGGAACCGAAGCAGGAGCTCGATCTCGGTTTCAAGGAGGGCGAAACCATCAAGATCAACATGAGGATCACGGTAATCTTAAAAAAATACAACCTATGTACATATTTAATGTTCCATTAATGAAAATATTTGTCCGAAAGATTAATATTTTTATGACAGAATACGCTTAGCCTTTAATTATTTTTTGTTCATTTTATTTTGCAGAAAAAGGACGGCTCCGAGGGCAGCTCGCGCACGGGCAAGAACAAGGGATCCTCGGGCGTGTTGCCACCGCCGCCCGGTGGCCTCGGAAAGATCGCCCCACCGCCGGCCGCTGCCCCAGCGACGACGGTGCGGCAAAGTCCCGGCGTATCGCCCGCCCACAGACCCGCCGCTGGAAACTCCGAGTGGACCGACTACGCATCCGCCGGGTGGGTTTCCAAGACGGATTAACTAATAATTAATTGAACATCTTGATGAAGAGCTTGTGCTCTTGTGCCGTATACCGAATATTAAACTGTTTCCTCCTCTCTTCCAGTGGCAACCAAGGACAACAGAACTCGGCCAACGCCAACTGGGTGCAGTTCTAAAGAGAAATATCCTGTTCCTGCTGCAGCTGCGATTCTAACCCAACACTATGTTCTAAGATTTATCCAATTTTTCTTTATTTCTTATACGATTCATAATCGATGTGTTCGATTTATCATTATTATTTTTTTTTTTCGATTTAAATGCGACCAAAAATTGAACAGAGAAACACATTCAGCAAAGCGTCAAGCGTTAAAGTTAAAGTTTTTAAATTAAATGGAATTTGTGTATTAGTTCCCCCCCTCCCCCGCCACCCATGTTCGCACTCTTTCCGTCTCTTTCTATTTAATGGTCGCGTCCCTTTCAGATTCGAGTGAACTTGAAGGAGGGACCGGAACGGGTGCGGAAGTCGGAGGACGGGCTCTCAGTGGGAGGGGATTTGTAGCAAACTATTTAGCCTGGTTGTTATTTGTATAAATACTAGTAACGATAATTTTTTTTATATACAAACCTATTCTAAAACGTAATTTGTTAACGAGAGAAATAATGCAACTTACCCAAGCAGAGGGAAATTAAGTTTAAATCAAGTTATAACATGCGAGAGAACTGCAAAAATATTGAAAACGTTTTTGAGTACTTACACACCCACGCCAACACACCAACACAGCAACACACATACCCACGAAAGGACATTCCGCGGATGGGAGAGAAGTGATCGTTGAAGGACGGCATTGCATACAAATTTAATTTATTGTTAAACCCGCCCACGCCCACCCACTCGCCCCACACCCGACCCGTTTCACCTGGAGAACATGCAATAATTTACACAATTATTATTTTGCCCAAATATTTTTTGTATTGTTTACAGAACGGCACACATGCATAGCGAATAAGTAAATCAAATGAATTATAAATATATACCTACATATGTGCATATACTCGTGCATGTATGCAGTATGAAGAAATATCCATATGTATTTAATAAACCACATAATGTATGTATGTAGTTTGTACAATGCATTACCAAAATAACATCAAAATGAGTCAAATATGTACACCTGCGTACGAGTAGCAAGAGTCTTGGCAACTCCGGATGCAATTGTTAAATGTTAGTTCTGACCCCGAAATGAACCACCACCCCGTCGAAGAACCGAAATCGAATCAATATCGTACTAAATGCTAAATCAAATTTCTTCGTTTTTGCGGCAAGTAGCCCTCGCTCTCTGTTTCCGTTGCTGTTGAAATAATACACAAAACTCCAACAAAAAAAAAGGAAAAAAATTATGAAAAAGCAAACAAAAAAAAAAAAAGAGTTCTATTTGTTCCATAAATGTTTCATAATTAAAGCTGCAAGCTGGCACTTTCTTAGCTTTGTCTTTTGAGTTGTTTGCGCCCCAGCCGAAAAACCATGCCAGGGGCAGTGCGTTTCATAAATATGGGACTTGGAAGGAGTTTCTCTATTTTCAAATACTGTTCGAAACTTGCTTATATTCTACTGTACTGTCCCGCCTTGCTGTTATGAGACGCACTGCTTCTCTGGAATTTCAACATGCCATCAAACGAACAAGATCTGTACAAATATTTTATTGGGGCTATCGTTTCTTTTCTTCGCAGCTTCGTCGAGGCACTTTTCAAATCATATTCGCCAGCTTCGGGCAGCCAACAAACGATAGAAAAATTCTGAAGGAAATAAATGATATATATATATATACATATACACATGATATACACAAAATGTAATGAATAATGCAAATAAAAACAAAATAGCAATGAATTTAAATGTGAAATCCCTGAACGTTTTTATTTCTTCAAAATTTTCTATTCATACTATACCTGGTATTCGAACGTAAGGTTCACAGTTTAAAGTTTAAGTTTAAATACAAATATATTTAAAAAAAAAACATACTTTATGTTGAGTCTAAAAGCAATGGTTTTTAACAATCGCAGCTTCGTTTTTTGATTCATTTTCAATCAAGAACTGGTAACTTAAGATTTGATGTACAGGCATCATTCAATAAGGATCTTACATTTTTGGTTTATTTTTCTAAGGTTAGGTTATAAGGATAATAGGTTGGTACTTTTAGTCAAATTTGTGATCCTGGAAGTTACAGAACCAGTGTATTTTAAGGAGCTTTAAAAATCCATGTAGGCCAGTTAGCGACTCTCGAGGTGGCGTCATCTATAGTTGACTAGCGGAAGTCAGAATGATGGCAGAAAGAAAGGTGGCGGAGAGCTACAGCTCCTCTAGAGAGGCTCCTTGGCTCAGTTACCCGGATAATTTGAAAATTTTCAAGCCCATTGTTAGATAGTTTTTGGTTTACATCATTACATATATTGACATGCACCTTGAAGCCTTCAAAGCAACAATAATCTCCCAAATTCGTGTTCAGATTTAATTTTTTCCAAGAGTGTTTCCCTTGGTAACACTCATAGATGGCGCCACATGGCGTTCACTTCACACATAGATGGGGCAACGGTCTTGACTCCAGAGCAAAATATTCAGGATAACCCCATGCCTGTCAAGGCTGGAAGAGGTCGAAACCTCGTTTTCGTCCTTGTAGATTGAGAGATCCTGTGCGTGTAGAATACCTGAAGAGGTGAAAATAGTGTTTCCCTTGGCAACACTCATAGATGGCGCCACAACAGTTTACTTCACATATAGATGGAGCTACGGTTTAGACTCTAGAGCAAAAGATTCAGGATAACCCCATGCCTGTCAAGGCTTGAGGCAATTGAAACTTCATTTTCTTCCTTGGCGATTGAGAGATCCTGTGCGTGTAGAATACCTAACAAGTCGGGTAACATGTTTGGAGCAGAAATGTTTCTACAGAAACGTTTCAAATAGATTGCAAAATGTAAAATTAATCTGTATTTGTAGAATGTAAAATATGAAAATCGTATTTTAAAGTTATTTTCAAAGGCGCGTTTCAATAAACCTCGATTCAGAAGGTGATCATGATAAAGAGTATATAGTCTGTATAGTGTCCTTTTGACCAAAAAGGGCAATGCTTTAAAAATATTTGGTTTTAAACTGCATCGAAGCATCGCGAACCGTCCATAAAAATCAGGATTTGGAAGTTAATTTAAAGAAAAATCACCGAACAGGCTTAAAATAGGCATATAATATTTATACATGAACTATGAGAGCACTCGTATTCCTCTGTAATACTGGAGGTAGCGATACAGGTTAACAGGGAACTATATACTAGAAATGGGACTCGGTCACTCAAAAAATTGGCCAAGAAGAAAGCTAAATTCCTCAAAAAGAGTAGGCCCTGCTTTTTTTAGTTCGTATTTGGTTGACCTGGTATGTTAAATTATTGTCTGAAATTTAGTTGAGGCCAGTTCGTCGTTGAAGCAAGACATAAGTGAAAAGTGAATAAAAAAAAAAAGTGAAGAAAAGTTTCATTTTCTTTTTTAATGTAAATAAAAATTCGTGATGAAATCAGTCAGTGATAGCCATTTGGAGAAACAAATGGAGAAAGCCATATTGAACTTCATGAAAAAATAATGACGAATAGGTAAGTGTCGGCAGAACGAAATACGGATGAAAGTAAAATAATATTGGCTGAAGAAAGTGGACTGAAATAAGAATCGGTTGAGTCTTCTTAACTACTAGCGGTCGGGCTTACCCTTTGATGTAGCAACTTTGGTCCTGTCCAGCACTTCGGAGGAGGTAGGGTGGTATAAATGCATTAAAAGGGGTGGCCTCCTGCGTCCTAGCCAATCCTGGCTATCCCAATTTCGTTTCCCATATGGAGTTATGTGGTGGACGTGACAATAGGCCTAGTTTCATCGAAAGTTGACCTGAATTCCTGAATTTCAGCTGTATCAGTTTATCACTAAAGCGAGGGAAGAAAGAAAATGTGGATAATCATTTAAAAATTTAATACAAAAAAATGTATGAAAATCATTAAGGAAATTAGTACAACCAGTTCAGTGATAGGCACTAGAGAAGACTGAGACTGCAAGAAAAAAAGGTAGGGGAGTTTTGAAGCACGCTTTGTTTGGGGGTCAAAACTACCATAAAAATAACTTTTTTCACATTTTCTCGAATCGAATCTCTGCAGCATCTTAAATTATACCTTCTGGTTGGCCTGTTGGCCCAAAAAAGTGGTTTTTGGAGTTTTGTAGCTCGATTAAATATCGCAGAAGTGTCTAATGATTTTTCATGAATTCTTTTAAACGTCGAAAGCCTAATCATTGATGATTATTTTTTGTATACTCACCTTTTCGATTTGCTTGAAAATGTTTATGGAAATTCCACAAACACGAATGCTCAAAAAAACTTGTCGAACAAAATATTGAACACACTACGAAAAAAGTGTGCTTTCGGGACGAGTGCTAGTACAAAATATTAGGAGATTAGGTTAAAACAATGTTTACTGTAGGTACGAGCTAAAAAAAACCACTGCTAGGCGACATCTATGGCCTTGCTTCGCCACTCCCCATGCTTTAGAACTCCCCACTGTCCCCTATGTATTATTGGTAAGTGTCGGCTGAACCAGGACAGTGGATTTGTCTGCGTCTCTTCAGCACTTGGTCCCGTTCGGTTTTTCGAATATAGTTTAGAAGGCGTCGCGGTGGGAGCTCGCGGTGGGAGGATTGCCTTCTGCGTCTAAGGGCTGAGCTTTCTTATAAGCTGTCTCCGTCCGAAGAAAGCATTTGTTTATTGTTCTACAGAAAATTGGCTAAGTTCAAAAATAGTAGTAATATAAAAAAAATAATAGTAAATAAAAAACCTGTTTCTTTTGGCTCGTTGTTGGTCAACTTGGTTGTCAAATCATATTTGTTTTTCAGTTGAGGCGAGACAGTGGATAAAAATATACAAATATATGACAGTCCACGACGACCCGCATTCCTTAATATGCGCGAGGAAGATACTCTGTATAGGTAATGTTTTAATTATAATGTTAATAAATGTCAATAAAAACTTTTCACTAATTTGCGATGCTGGGTGACAATACTGGGTGACTCAATAAATAATCTTTTGTTTTCATTGTCGATGAAAACATAAAGATTGATCATTGATTTTTTAGTTACATTTTTGTTTTATACGTTATTGATAAATTAATTAATAAATTATCTTTATTATTAAAATTCCGTGAAAAAACTCCTTTAAAAAGTTACCTTTCAACAACTACTTTTCTTGTTTTCAAGGAAGGTCAAGAGGATTTCCTATATGCAGTTCTTTCCCTATCGCCATATGATCAGCGCCCTGAAGCACATCTCAAAAATTTTTTGAGAATGAATATTGGTAAGTTTTATAGGAACCAAGGTCAATAGCTGTGTTTAATTCGAGGATTATTTACTTATAAATTCAGGAAGGATTAATTAGACTCCTCACGCCAAGTACTTCTGCAAACTTTTTCTATTTTCAAATAGGGGACGATTCAGTGCCGACTACAATTGTTAAATTGAAAAAAAAAAACATTTTGGGATCTTTGGGGTCTTTGCACTGTCTATAAATTACTGTGTGATGGCAATTATGACGCTTACCAAGCCTGCAATTAAACGAGAAACTAGGAATATCTTCAAAGGATTCACCATTGCCACACAGGAACGTTTGCTGTATCGAAAGTAGGAACGAACATTTTTACCATCTTTCTTATTCAATGTTTCATTGAATTAATTTCATTTGTTTCATTTTATTCATTATGGGGAGGCAATGCTTCTCAGTTTTATTTAATTTTTTGTTATTAATTTTTATTTTTTTTTAAATTTTTTATTCGTTAAACTTCCCAAGAATGATCCAAAACATTAGCGAGGAGAGGACTGCTGCTATTTAATCCAATATTTGGGATTAAAGCCATCAACATATTAGATCACAACCACAACCTTGCTAAGCCAAGGAAGGCAATTTGTGGTTCCGATTCTGATTTTTACTAAATTTGTAAATATTTCTTATTTGTCCTTATATTTTTCCAGATTATTTATTGGTTCTGTCAATGGTCGTCCAGGATTTCAATGAATTTTCTAATTAGGCATATCATTTTTATTGTTTTTTGTTGAGTAACTACGGGATTACAAAGCTCTCGATGCTCCTGTTTTTTTTTTTTAATTTAACTTTATTTTAAATTTAAAGCCTACGATTCATATATTCCATACTTTTCTATGATGAAAATCCATCCGTCTAGCGATGCTGTTCATGGTTCCAATGGGTTTCTTATTTTCTATTATATTATTAGTTTCTTATGCTGTTTTATATCTGCCTCTTTTTACTTATTTGTACATTTTAGTCCCCTTCACATTCTATGATTCTTGAATGGCCTAAATCGATCTAACGCCATCTATAATCTTCTAGACTTCATTTGTTTTTGTGTAGTTACTCATGATTTTGATGACTTACCATGGGCTCTAATGCAACAGATGTATATTAATCCTTCCGCAAGGTGTACTGCTTTTCTCATTTTACTTAATTTTACATTTTAGTCCCATTCACATTCTATGATTCTTGAATGGCCTAAATCGATCTAACGCCATCTAAAATCTTCTAGACTTCATTTGTTTTTATGTAGTTACTCATGATTTTGATGACTTACCATGGGCTCTAATGCAAAAGATGTATATTAATCCTTCCGCAAGGTGTACTGCTTTTCTCATTTTACTTAATTTTACATTTTAGTCCCTTTCACATTCTATGATTCTTGAATGGCCTAAATCGATCTAACGCCATCTATAATCTTCTAGACTTCATTTGTTTTTATGTAGTTACTCATGATTTTGATGACTTACCATGGGCTCTAATGCAACAGATGTATATTAATCCTTCCGCAAGGTGTACTGCTTTTCTCATTTTACTTAATTTTACATTTTAGTCCCATTCACATTCTATGATCTAACGCCATCTAAAATCTTCTAGACTTCATTTATTTTTATGTAGTTACTCATGATTTTGATGACTTACCATGGGCTCTAATGCAAAAGATGTATATTAATCCTTCCGCAAGGTGTACTGCTTTTCTCATTTTACTTAATTTTACATTTTAGTCCCTTTCACATTCTATGATTCTTGAATGGCCTAAATCGATCTAACGCCATCTATAATCTTCTAGACTTCATTTGTTTTTATGTAGTTACTCATGATTTTGATGACTTACCATGGGCTCTAATGCAACAGATGTATATTAATCCTTCCGCAAGGTGTACTGCTTTTCTCATTTTACTTAATTTTACATTTTAGTCCCATTCACATTCTATGATCTAACGCCATCTAAAATCTTCTAGACTTCATTTATTTTTATGTAGTTACTCATGATTTTGATGACTTACCATGGGCTCTAATGCAAAAGATGTATATTAATCCTTCCGCAAGGTGTACTGCTTTTCTCATTTTACTTAATTTTACATTTTAGTCCCTTTCACATTCTATGATTCTTGAATGGCCTAAATCGATCTAACGCCATCTATAATCTTCTAGACTTCATTTGTTTTTATGTAGTTACTCATGATTTTGATGACTTACCATGGGCTCTAATGCAACAATTGTATATTAACCCTTCCGCAAGGTGTACTGCTTTTCTCATTTTACTTAATTTTACATTTTAGTCCCTTTCACATTCTATGATTCTTGAATGGCCTAAATCGATCTAACGCCATCTATAATCTTCTAGACTTCATTTGTTTTTGTGTAGTTACTCATGATTTTGATGACTTACCATAGGCTCTAATGCAACAGATGTATATTAATCCTTCCGCAAGGTGTACTGCTTTTCTCATTTTACTTAATTTTACATTTTAGTCCCTTTCACATTCTATGATTCTTGAATGGCCTAAATCGATCTAACGCCATCTATAATCTTCTAGACTTCATTTGTTTTTATGTAGTTACTCATGATTTTGATGACTTACCATGGGCTCTAATGCAAAAGATGTATATTAATCCTTCCGCAAGGTGTACTGCTTTTCTCATTTTACTTAATTTTACATTTTAGTCCCATTCACATTCTATGATCTAACGCCATCTAAAATCTTCTAGACTTCATTTATTTTTATGTAGTTACTCATGATTTTGATGACTTACCATGGGCTCTAATGCAAAAGATGTATATTAATCCTTCCGCAAGGTGTACTGCTTTTCTCATTTTACTTAATTTTACATTTTAGTCCCTTTCACATTCTATGATTCTTGAATGGCCTAAATCGATCTAACGCCATCTATAATCTTCTAGACTTCATTTGTTTTTATGTAGTTACTCATGATTTTGATGACTTACCATGGGCTCTAATGCAACAATTGTATATTAACCCTTCCGCAAGGTGTACTGCTTTTCTCATTTTACTTAATTTTACATTTTAGTCCCTTTCACATTCTATGATTCTTGAATGGCCTAAATCGATCTAACGCCATCTATAATCTTCTAGACTTCATTTGTTTTTATGTAGTTACTCATGATTTTGATGACTTACCATGGGCTCTAATGCAAAAGATGTATATTAATCCTTACGCAAGGTGTACTGCTTTTCTCATTTTACTTAATTTTACATTTTAGTCCCTTTCACATTCTATGATTCTTGAATGGCCTAAATCGATCTAACGCCATCTATAATCTTCTAGACTTCATTTGTTTTTATGTAGTTACTCATGATTTTTATGACTTACCATGGGCTCTAATGCAAAAGATGTATATTAATCCTTCCGCAAGGTGTACTGCTTTTCTCATTTTACTTAATTTTACATTTTAGTCCCTTTCACATTCTATGATTCTTGAATGGCCTAAATCGATCTAAACCGACAACCAATCCAACGCCATCTATAATCTTCTAGACTTCATTTGTTTTTGTGTAGTTACTCATGATTTTGATGACTTACCATAGGCTCTAATGCAACAGATGTATATTAATCCTTCCGCAAGGTGTACTGCTTTTCTCATTTTACTTAATTTTACATTTTAGTCCCTTTCACATTCTATGATTCTTGAATGGCCTAAATCGATCTAACGCCATCTATAATCTTCTAGACTTCATTTGTTTTTATGTAGTTACTCATGATTTTGATGACTTACCATGGGCTCTAATGCAAAAGATGTATATTAATCCTTACGCAAGGTGTACTGCTTTTCTCATTTTACTTAATTTTACATTTTAGTCCCTTTCACATTCTATGATTCTTGAATGGCCTAAATCGATCTAACGCCATCTATAATCTTCTAGACTTCATTTGTTTTTATGTAGTTACTCATGATTTTGATGACTTACCATGGGCTCTAATGCAAAAGATGTATATTAATCCTTCCGCAAGGTGTACTGCTTTTCTCATTTTACTTAATTTTACATTTTAGTCCCATTCACATTCTATGATTCTTGAATGGCCTAAATCGATCTAACGCCATCTATAATCTTCTAGACTTCATTTGTTTTTATGTAGTTACTCATGATTTTGATGACTTACCATGGGCTCTAATGCAACAATTGTATATTAACCCTTCCGCAAGGTGTACTGCTTTTCTCATTTTACTTAATTTTACATTTTAGTCCCTTTCACATTCTATGATTCTTGAATGGCCTAAATCGATCTAACGCCATCTATAATCTTCTAGACTTCATTTGTTTTTATGTAGTTACTCATGATTTTGATGACTTACCATGGGCTCTAATGCAAAAGATGTATATTAATCCTTACGCAAGGTGTACTGCTTTTCTCATTTTACTTAATTTTACATTTTAGTCCCTTTCACATTCTATGATTCTTGAATGGCCTAAATCGATCTAACGCCATCTATAATCTTCTAGACTTCATTTGTTTTTATGTAGTTACTCATGATTTTTATGACTTACCATGGGCTCTAATGCAAAAGATGTATATTAATCCTTCCGCAAGGTGTACTGCTTTTCTCATTTTACTTAATTTTACATTTTAGTCCCTTTCACATTCTATGATTCTTGAATGGCCTAAATCGATCTAAACCGACAACCAATCCAACGCCATCTATAATCTTCTAGACTTCATTTGTTTTTGTGTAGTTACTCATGATTTTGATGACTTACCATAGGCTCTAATGCAACAGATGTATATTAATCCTTCCGCAAGGTGTACTGCTTTTCTCATTTTACTTAATTTTACATTTTAGTCCCTTTCACATTCTATGATTCTTGAATGGCCTAAATCGATCTAACGCCATCTATAATCTTCTAGACTTCATTTGTTTTTATGTAGTTACTCATGATTTTGATGACTTACCATGGGCTCTAATGCAAAAGATGTATATTAATCCTTACGCAAGGTGTACTGCTTTTCTCATTTTACTTAATTTTACATTTTAGTCCCTTTCACATTCTATGATTCTTGAATGGCCTAAATCGATCTAACGCCATCTATAATCTTCTAGACTTCATTTGTTTTTATGTAGTTACTCATGATTTTGATGACTTACCATGGGCTCTAATGCAAAAGATGTATATTAATCCTTCCGCAAGGTGTACTGCTTTTCTCATTTTACTTAATTTTACATTTTAGTCCCATTCACATTCTATGATTCTTGAATGGCCTAAATCGATCTAACGCCATCTATAATCTTCTAGACTTCATTTGTTTTTATGTAGTTACTCATGATTTTGATGACTTACCATGGGCTCTAATGCAACAATTGTATATTAACCCTTCCGCAAGGTGTACTGCTTTTCTCATTTTACTTAATTTTACATTTTAGTCCCATTCACATTCTATGATTCTTGAATGGCCTAAATCGATCTAACGCCATCTATAATCTTCTAGACTTCATTTGTTTTTGTGTAGTTACTCATGATTTTGATGACTTACCATAGGCTCTAATGCAACAGATGTATATTAATCCTTCCGCAAGGTGTACTGCTTTTCTCATTTTACTTAATTTTACATTTTAGTCCCATTCACATTCTATGATTCTTGAATGGCCTAAATCGATCTAACGCCATCTATAATCTTCTAGACTTCATTTGTTTTTATGTAGTTACTCATGATTTTGATGACTTACCATGGGCTCTAATGCAACAATTGTATATTAACCCTTCCGCAAGGTGTACTGCTTTTCTCATTTTACTTAATTTTACATTTTAGTCCCTTTCACATTCTATGATTCTTGAATGGCCTAAATCGATCTAAACCGACAACCAATCCAACGCCATCTATAATCTTCTAGACTTCATTTGTTTTTGTGTAGTTACTCATGATTTTGATGACTTACCATAGGCTCTAATGCAACAGATGTATATTAATCCTTCCGCAAGGTGTACTGCTTTTCTCATTTTACTTAATTTTACATTTTAGTCCCATTCACATTCTATGATTCTTGAATGGCCTAAATCGATCTAACGCCATCTATAATCTTCTAGACTTCATTTGTTTTTATGTAGTTACTCATGATTTTGATGACTTACCATGGGCTCTAATGCAACAATTGTATATTAACCCTTCCGCAAGGTGTACTGCTTTTCTCATTTTACTTAATTTTACATTTTAGTCCCATTCACATTCTATGATTCTTGAATGGCCTAAATCGATCTAACGCCATATATAATCTTCTAGACTTCATTTGTTTTTGTGTAGTTACTCATGATTTTGATGACTTACCATGGGCTCTAATGCAAAAGATGTATAATAATCCTTCCGCAAGGTGTACTGCTTTTCTCATTTTACTTAATTTTACATTTTAGTCCCATTCACATTCTATGATTCTTGAATGGCCTAAATCGATCTAACGCCATCTATAATCTTCTAGACTTCATTTGTTTTTATGTAGTTACTCATGATTTTGATGACTTACCATGGGCTCTAATGCAAAAGATGTATATTAATCCTTCCGCAAGGTGTCCTGCTTTTCTCATTTTACTTAATTTTACATTTTAGTCCCTTTCACATTCTATGATTCTTGAATGGCCTAAATCGATCTAACGCCATCTATAATCTTCTAGACTTCATTTGTTTTTATGTAGTTACTCATGATTTTGATGACTTACCATGGGCTCTAATGCAACAATTGTATATTAACCCTTCCGCAAGGTGTACTGCTTTTCTCATTTTACTTAATTTTACATTTTAGTCCCATTCACATTCTATGATTCTTGAATGGCCTAAATCGATCTAACGCCATATATAATCTTCTAGACTTCATTTGTTTTTGTGTAGTTACTCATGATTTTGATGAGTTACCATGGGCTCTAATGCAACAGATGTATATTAATCCTTCCGCAAGGTGTACTGCTTTTCTCATTTTACTTAATTTTACATTTTAGTCCCATTCACATTCTATGATTCTTGAATGGCCTAAATCGATCTAAACCGACAACCAATCCAACGCCATCTATAATCTTCTAGACTTCATTTGTTTTTATGTAGTTACTCATGATTTTGATGACTTACCATGGGCTCTAATGCAACAATTGTATATTAACCCTTCCGCAAGGTGTACTGCTTTTCTCATTTTACTTAATTTTACATTTTAGTCCCATTCACATTCTATGATTCTTGAATGGCCTAAATCGATCTAACGCCATATATAATCTTCTAGACTTCATTTGTTTTTGTGTAGTTACTCATGATTTTGATGACTTACCATGGGCTCTAATGCGACAGATGTATATTAATCCTTCCGCAAGGTGTACTGCTTTTCTCATTTTACTTAATTTTACATTTTAGTCCCATTCACATTCTATGATTCTTGAATTAATTTTACATTTTAGTCCCATTCACATTCTATGATTCTTGAATGGCCTAAATCGATCTAACGCCATATATAATCTTCTAGACTTCATTTGTTTTTGTGTAGTTACTCATGATTTTGATGACTTACCATGGGCTCTAATGCAACAGATGTATAATAATCCTTCCGCAAGGTGTACTGCTTTTCTCATTTTACTTAATTTTACATTTTAGTCCCATTCACATTCTATGATTCTTGAATGGCCTAAATCGATCTAACGCCATCTATAATCTTCTAGACTTCATTTGTTTTTATGTAGTTACTCATGATTTTGATGACTTACCATGGGCTCTAATGCAACAGATGTATATTAATCCTTCCGCAAGGTGTACTGCTTTTCTCATTTTACTTAATTTTACATTTTAGTCCCATTCACATTCTATGATTCTTGAATGGCCTAAATCGATCTAACGCCATATATAATCTTCTAGACTTCATTTGTTTTTGTGTAGTTACTCATGATTTTGATGAGTTACCATGGGCTCTAATGCAACAGATGTATATTAATCCTTCCGCAAGGTGTACTGCTTTTCTCATTTTACTTAATTTTACATTTTAGTCCCATTCACATTCTATGATTCTTGAATGGCCTAAATCGATCTAAACCGACAACCAATCCAACGCCATCTATAATCTTCTAGACTTCATTTGTTTTTATGTAGTTACTCATGATTTTGATGACTTACCATGGGCTCTAATGCAACAATTGTATATTAACCCTTCCGCAAGGTGTACTGCTTTTCTCATTTTACTTAATTTTACATTTTAGTCCCATTCACATTCTATGATTCTTGAATGGCCTAAATCGATCTAACGCCATCTATAATCTTCTAGACTTCATTTGTTTTTGTGTAGTTACTCATGATTTTGATGACTTACCATGGGCTCTAATGCGACAGATGTATATTAATCCTTCCGCAAGGTGTACTGCTTTTCTCATTTTACTTAATTTTACATTTTAGTCCCATTCACATTCTATGATTCTTGAATGGCCTAAATCGATCTAACGCCATATATAATCTTCTAGACTTCATTTGTTTTTGTGTAGTTACTCATGATTTTGATGACTTACCATGGGCTCTAATGCAACAGATGTATAATAATCCTTCCGCAAGGTGTACTGCTTTTCTCATTTTACTTAATTTTACATTTTAGTCCCATTCACATTCTATGATTCTTGAATGGCCTAAATCGATCTAACGCCATCTATAATCTTCTAGACTTCATTTGTTTTTATGTAGTTACTCATGATTTTGATGACTTACCATGGGCTCTAATGCAACAGATGTATATTAATCCTTCCGCAAGGTGTACTGCTTTTCTCATTTTACTTAATTTTACATTTTAGTCCCTTTCACATTCTATGATTCTTGAATGGCCTAAATCGATCTAAACCGACAACCAATCCAACGCCATCTATAATCTTCTAGACTTCATTTGTTTTTGTGTAGTTACTCATGATTTTGATGACTTACCATAGGCTCTAATGCAACAGATGTATATTAATCCTTCCGCAAGGTGTACTGCTTTTCTCATTTTACTTAATTTTACATTTTAGTCCCATTCACATTCTATGATTCTTGAATGGCCTAAATCGATCTAACGCCATCTATAATCTTCTAGACTTCATTTGTTTTTATGTAGTTACTCATGATTTTGATGACTTACCATGGGCTCTAATGCAACAATTGTATATTAACCCTTCCGCAAGGTGTACTGCTTTTCTCATTTTACTTAATTTTACATTTTAGTCCCATTCACATTCTATGATTCTTGAATGGCCTAAATCGATCTAACGCCATCTATAATCTTCTAGACTTCATTTGTTTTTGTGTAGTTACTCATGATTTTGATGACTTACCATGGGCTCTAATGCAAAAGATGTATATTAATCCTTCCGCAAGGTGTACTGCTTTTCTCATTTTACTTAATTTTACATTTTAGTCCCTTTCACATTCTATGATTCTTGAATGGCCTAAATCGATCTAAACCGACAACCAATCCAACGCCATCTATAATCTTCTAGACTTCATTTGTTTTTATGTAGTTACTCATGATTTTGATGACTTACCATGGGCTCTAATGCAAAAGATGTATATTAATCCTTACGCAAGGTGTACTGCTTTTCTCATTTTACTTAATTTTACATTTTAGTCCCTTTCACATTCTATGATTCTTGAATGGCCTAAATCGATCTAACGCCATCTATAATCTTCTAGACTTCATTTGTTTTTATGTAGTTACTCATGATTTTGATGACTTACCATGGGCTCTAATGCAAAAGATGTATATTAATCCTTCCGCAAGGTGTATTGCTTTTCTCATTTTACTTAATTTTACATATTAGTCCCTTTCACATTCTATGATTCTTGAATGGCCTAAATCGATCTAAACCGACAACCAATCCAACGCCATCTATAATCTTCTAGACTTCATTTGTTTTTATGTAGTTACTCATGATTTTGATGACTTACCATGGGCTCTAATGCAACAATTGTATATTAACCCTTCCGCAAGGTGTACTGCTTTTCTCATTTTACTTAATTTTACATTTTAGTCCCATTCACATTCTATGATTCTTGAATGGCCTAAATCGATCTAACGCCATATATAATCTTCTAGACTTCATTTGTTTTTGTGTAGTTACTCATGATTTTGATGACTTACCATGGGCTCTAATGCAAAAGATGTATAATAATCCTTCCGCAAGGTGTACTGCTTTTCTCATTTTACTTAATTTTACATTTTAGTCCCATTCACATTCTATGATTCTTGAATGGCCTAAATCGATCTAACGCCATCTATAATCTTCTAGACTTCATTTGTTTTTATGTAGTTACTCATGATTTTGATGACTTACCATGGGCTCTAATGCAAAAGATGTATATTAATCCTTCCGCAAGGTGTCCTGCTTTTCTCATTTTACTTAATTTTACATTTTAGTCCCTTTCACATTCTATGATTCTTGAATGGCCTAAATCGATCTAACGCCATCTATAATCTTCTAGACTTCATTTGTTTTTATGTAGTTACTCATGATTTTGATGACTTACCATGGGCTCTAATGCAACAATTGTATATTAACCCTTCCGCAAGGTGTACTGCTTTTCTCATTTTACTTAATTTTACATTTTAGTCCCATTCACATTCTATGATTCTTGAATGGCCTAAATCGATCTAACGCCATATATAATCTTCTAGACTTCATTTGTTTTTGTGTAGTTACTCATGATTTTGATGAGTTACCATGGGCTCTAATGCAACAGATGTATATTAATCCTTCCGCAAGGTGTACTGCTTTTCTCATTTTACTTAATTTTACATTTTAGTCCCATTCACATTCTATGATTCTTGAATGGCCTAAATCGATCTAAACCGACAACCAATCCAACGCCATCTATAATCTTCTAGACTTCATTTGTTTTTATGTAGTTACTCATGATTTTGATGACTTACCATGGGCTCTAATGCAACAATTGTATATTAACCCTTCCGCAAGGTGTACTGCTTTTCTCATTTTACTTAATTTTACATTTTAGTCCCATTCACATTCTATGATTCTTGAATGGCCTAAATCGATCTAACGCCATATATAATCTTCTAGACTTCATTTGTTTTTGTGTAGTTACTCATGATTTTGATGACTTACCATGGGCTCTAATGCGACAGATGTATATTAATCCTTCCGCAAGGTGTACTGCTTTTCTCATTTTACTTAATTTTACATTTTAGTCCCATTCACATTCTATGATTCTTGAATGGCCTAAATCGATCTAACGCCATATATAATCTTCTAGACTTCATTTGTTTTTGTGTAGTTACTCATGATTTTGATGACTTACCATGGGCTCTAATGCAACAGATGTATAATAATCCTTCCGCAAGGTGTACTGCTTTTCTCATTTTACTTAATTTTACATTTTAGTCCCATTCACATTCTATGATTCTTGAATGGCCTAAATCGATCTAACGCCATCTATAATCTTCTAGACTTCATTTGTTTTTATGTAGTTACTCATGATTTTGATGACTTACCATGGGCTCTAATGCAACAGATGTATATTAATCCTTCCGCAAGGTGTACTGCTTTTCTCATTTTACTTAATTTTACATTTTAGTCCCTTTCACATTCTATGATTCTTGAATGGCCTAAATCGATCTAAACCGACAACCAATCCAACGCCATCTATAATCTTCTAGACTTCATTTGTTTTTGTGTAGTTACTCATGATTTTGATGACTTACCATAGGCTCTAATGCAACAGATGTATATTAATCCTTCCGCAAGGTGTACTGCTTTTCTCATTTTACTTAATTTTACATTTTAGTCCCATTCACATTCTATGATTCTTGAATGGCCTAAATCGATCTAACGCCATCTATAATCTTCTAGACTTCATTTGTTTTTATGTAGTTACTCATGATTTTGATGACTTACCATGGGCTCTAATGCAACAATTGTATATTAACCCTTCCGCAAGGTGTACTGCTTTTCTCATTTTACTTAATTTTACATTTTAGTCCCATTCACATTCTATGATTCTTGAATGGCCTAAATCGATCTAACGCCATCTATAATCTTCTAGACTTCATTTGTTTTTGTGTAGTTACTCATGA
Organism: Drosophila monieri; assembly: GCA_035047585.1. Classification (NCBI taxonomy): domain Eukaryota; kingdom Metazoa; phylum Arthropoda; class Insecta; order Diptera; family Drosophilidae; genus Drosophila; species Drosophila monieri. The sequence continues at coordinate 1,006,559 of JAWNPJ010000061.1, read as the reverse complement.
TTTTGATGACTTACCATGGGCTCTAATGCAAAAGATGTATATTAATCCTTCCGCAAGGTGTACTGCTTTTCTCATTTTACTTAATTTTACATTTTAGTCCCTTTCACATTCTATGATTCTTGAATGGCCTAAATCGATCTAAACCGACAACCAATCCAACGCCATCTATAATCTTCTAGACTTCATTTGTTTTTATGTAGTTACTCATGATTTTGATGACTTACCATGGGCTCTAATGCAAAAGATGTATATTAATCCTTACGCAAGGTGTACTGCTTTTCTCATTTTACTTAATTTTACATTTTAGTCCCTTTCACATTCTATGATTCTTGAATGGCCTAAATCGATCTAACGCCATCTATAATCTTCTAGACTTCATTTGTTTTTATGTAGTTACTCATGATTTTGATGACTTACCATGGGCTCTAATGCAAAAGATGTATATTAATCCTTCCGCAAGGTGTATTGCTTTTCTCATTTTACTTAATTTTACATATTAGTCCCTTTCACATTCTATGATTCTTGAATGGCCTAAATCGATCTAAACCGACAACCAATCCAACGCCATCTATAATCTTCTAGACTTCATTTGTTTTTATGTAGTTACTCATGATTTTGATGACTTACCATGGGCTCTAATGCAACAATTGTATATTAACCCTTCCGCAAGGTGTACTGCTTTTCTCATTTTACTTAATTTTACATTTTAGTCCCATTCACATTCTATGATTCTTGAATGGCCTAAATCGATCTAACGCCATATATAATCTTCTAGACTTCATTTGTTTTTGTGTAGTTACTCATGATTTTGATGACTTACCATGGGCTCTAATGCAAAAGATGTATAATAATCCTTCCGCAAGGTGTACTGCTTTTCTCATTTTACTTAATTTTACATTTTAGTCCCATTCACATTCTATGATTCTTGAATGGCCTAAATCGATCTAACGCCATCTATAATCTTCTAGACTTCATTTGTTTTTATGTAGTTACTCATGATTTTGATGACTTACCATGGGCTCTAATGCAAAAGATGTATATTAATCCTTCCGCAAGGTGTCCTGCTTTTCTCATTTTACTTAATTTTACATTTTAGTCCCTTTCACATTCTATGATTCTTGAATGGCCTAAATCGATCTAACGCCATCTATAATCTTCTAGACTTCATTTGTTTTTATGTAGTTACTCATGATTTTGATGACTTACCATGGGCTCTAATGCAACAATTGTATATTAACCCTTCCGCAAGGTGTACTGCTTTTCTCATTTTACTTAATTTTACATTTTAGTCCCATTCACATTCTATGATTCTTGAATGGCCTAAATCGATCTAACGCCATATATAATCTTCTAGACTTCATTTGTTTTTGTGTAGTTACTCATGATTTTGATGAGTTACCATGGGCTCTAATGCAACAGATGTATATTAATCCTTCCGCAAGGTGTACTGCTTTTCTCATTTTACTTAATTTTACATTTTAGTCCCATTCACATTCTATGATTCTTGAATGGCCTAAATCGATCTAAACCGACAACCAATCCAACGCCATCTATAATCTTCTAGACTTCATTTGTTTTTATGTAGTTACTCATGATTTTGATGACTTACCATGGGCTCTAATGCAACAATTGTATATTAACCCTTCCGCAAGGTGTACTGCTTTTCTCATTTTACTTAATTTTACATTTTAGTCCCATTCACATTCTATGATTCTTGAATGGCCTAAATCGATCTAACGCCATATATAATCTTCTAGACTTCATTTGTTTTTGTGTAGTTACTCATGATTTTGATGACTTACCATGGGCTCTAATGCGACAGATGTATATTAATCCTTCCGCAAGGTGTACTGCTTTTCTCATTTTACTTAATTTTACATTTTAGTCCCATTCACATTCTATGATTCTTGAATGGCCTAAATCGATCTAACGCCATATATAATCTTCTAGACTTCATTTGTTTTTGTGTAGTTACTCATGATTTTGATGACTTACCATGGGCTCTAATGCAACAGATGTATAATAATCCTTCCGCAAGGTGTACTGCTTTTCTCATTTTACTTAATTTTACATTTTAGTCCCATTCACATTCTATGATTCTTGAATGGCCTAAATCGATCTAACGCCATCTATAATCTTCTAGACTTCATTTGTTTTTATGTAGTTACTCATGATTTTGATGACTTACCATGGGCTCTAATGCAACAGATGTATATTAATCCTTCCGCAAGGTGTACTGCTTTTCTCATTTTACTTAATTTTACATTTTAGTCCCTTTCACATTCTATGATTCTTGAATGGCCTAAATCGATCTAAACCGACAACCAATCCAACGCCATCTATAATCTTCTAGACTTCATTTGTTTTTATGTAGTTACTCATGATTTTGATGACTTACCATGGGCTCTAATGCAACAATTGTATATTAACCCTTCCGCAAGGTGTACTGCTTTTCTCATTTTACTTAATTTTACATTTTAGTCCCATTCACATTCTATGATTCTTGAATGGCCTAAATCGATCTAACGCTATCTATAATCTTCTAGACTTCATTTGTTTTTGTGTAGTTACTCATGATTTTGATGACTTACCATGGGCTCTAATGCAACAGATGTATATTAATCCTTCCGCAAGGTGTACTGCTTTTCTCATTTTACTTAATTTTACATTTTAGTCCCATTCACATTCTATGATTCTTGAATGGCCTAAATCGATCTAACGCCATATATAATCTTCTAGACTTCATTTGTTTTTGTGTAGTTACTCATGATTTTGATGAGTTACCATGGGCTCTAATGCAACAGATGTATATTAATCCTTCCGCAAGGTGTACTGCTTTTCTCATTTTACTTAATTTTACATTTTAGTCCCATTCACATTCTATGATTCTTGAATGGCCTAAATCGATCTAAACCGACAACCAATCCAACGCCATCTATAATCTTCTAGACTTCATTTGTTTTTATGTAGTTACTCATGATTTTGATGACTTACCATGGGCTCTAATGCAACAATTGTATATTAACCCTTCCGCAAGGTGTACTGCTTTTCTCATTTTACTTAATTTTACATTTTAGTCCCATTCACATTCTATGATTCTTGAATGGCCTAAATCGATCTAACGCCATCTATAATCTTCTAGACTTCATTTGTTTTTGTGTAGTTACTCATGATTTTGATGACTTACCATGGGCTCTAATGCGACAGATGTATATTAATCCTTCCGCAAGGTGTACTGCTTTTCTCATTTTACTTAATTTTACATTTTAGTCCCATTCACATTCTATGATTCTTGAATGGCCTAAATCGATCTAACGCCATATATAATCTTCTAGACTTCATTTGTTTTTGTGTAGTTACTCATGATTTTGATGACTTACCATGGGCTCTAATGCAACAGATGTATAATAATCCTTCCGCAAGGTGTACTGCTTTTCTCATTTTACTTAATTTTACATTTTAGTCCCATTCACATTCTATGATTCTTGAATGGCCTAAATCGATCTAACGCCATCTATAATCTTCTAGACTTCATTTGTTTTTATGTAGTTACTCATGATTTTGATGACTTACCATGGGCTCTAATGCAACAGATGTATATTAATCCTTCCGCAAGGTGTACTGCTTTTCTCATTTTACTTAATTTTACATTTTAGTCCCTTTCACATTCTATGATTCTTGAATGGCCTAAATCGATCTAAACCGACAACCAATCCAACGCCATCTATAATCTTCTAGACTTCATTTGTTTTTATGTAGTTACTCATGATTTTGATGACTTACCATGGGCTCTAATGCAACAATTGTATATTAACCCTTCCGCAAGGTGTACTGCTTTTCTCATTTTACTTAATTTTACATTTTAGTCCCATTCACATTCTATGATTCTTGAATGGCCTAAATCGATCTAACGCCATATATAATCTTCTAGACTTCATTTGTTTTTGTGTAGTTACTCATGATTTTGATGAGTTACCATGGGCTCTAATGCAACAGATGTATATTAATCCTTCCGCAAGGTGTACTGCTTTTCTCATTTTACTTAATTTTACATTTTAGTCCCATTCACATTCTATGATTCTTGAATGCCCTAAATCGATCTAACGCCATCTATAATCTTCTAGTCTTCATTTGTTTTTATGTAGTTACTCATGATTTTGATGACTTATCATGGGCTCTAATGCAACAGATGTATATTAATCCTTCCGCAAGGTGTACTGCTTTACTCATTTTACTTAATTTTACATTTTAGTCCCATTCACATTCTATGATTCTTGAATGGCCTAAATCGATCTAACGCCATATATAATCTTCTAGACTTCATTTGTTTTTGTGTAGTTACTCATAATTTTGATGACTTACCATGGGCTCTAATGCAACAATTGTATATTAACCCTTCCGCAAGGTGTACTGCTTTTCTCATTTTACTTAATTTTACATTTTAGTCCCATTCACATTCTATGATTCTTGAATGGCCTAAATCGATCTAACGCCATCTATAATCTTCTAGACTTCATTTGTTTTTGTGTAGTTACTCATGATTTTGATGACTTACCATGGGCTCTAATGCAACAGATGTATAATAATCCTTCCGCAAGGTGTACTGCTTTTCTCATTTTACTTAATTTTACATTTTAGTCCCTTTCACATTCTATGATTCTTGAATGGCCTAAATCGATCTAAACCGACAACCAATCCAACGCCATCTATAATCTTCTAGACTTCATTTGTTTTTATGTAGTTACTCATGATTTTGATGACTTACCATGGGCTCTAATGCAACAATTGTATATTAACCCTTCCGCAAGGTGTACTGCTTTTCTCATTTTACTTAATTTTACATTTTAGTCCCATTCACATTCTATGATTCTTGAATGGCCTAAATCGATCTAACGCCATCTATAATCTTCTAGACTTCATTTGTTTTTGTGTAGTTACTCATGATTTTGATGACTTACCATGGGCTCTAATGCAACAGATGTATATTAATCCTTCCGCAAGGTGTACTGCTTTTCTCATTTTACTTAATTTTACATTTTAGTCCCATTCACATTCTATGATTCTTGAATGGCCTAAATCGATCTAACGCCATATATAATCTTCTAGACTTCATTTGTTTTTGTGTAGTTACTCATGATTTTGATGACTTACCATGGGCTCTAATGCAACAGATGTATAATAATCCTTCCGCAAGGTGTACTGCTTTTCTCATTTTACTTAATTTTACATTTTAGTCCCTTTCACATTCTATGATTCTTGAATGGCCTAAATCGATCTAACGCCATATATAATCTTCTAGACTTCATTTGTTTTTGTGTAGTTACTCATAATTTTGATGACTTACCATGGGCTCTAATGCAACAATTGTATATTAACCCTTCCGCAAGGTGTACTGCTTTTCTCATTTTACTTAATTTTACATTTTAGTCCCATTCACATTCTATGATTCTTGAATGGCCTAAATCGATCTAACGCCATCTATAATCTTCTAGACTTCATTTGTTTTTGTGTAGTTACTCATGATTTTGATGACTTACCATGGGCTCTAATGCAACAGATGTATAATAATCCTTCCGCAAGGTGTACTGCTTTTCTCATTTTACTTAATTTTACATTTTAGTCCCTTTCACATTCTATGATTCTTGAATGGCCTAAATCGATCTAAACCGACAACCAATCCAACGCCATCTATAATCTTCTAGACTTCATTTGTTTTTATGTAGTTACTCATGATTTTGATGACTTACCATGGGCTCTAATGCAACAATTGTATATTAACCCTTCCGCAAGGTGTACTGCTTTTCTCATTTTACTTAATTTTACATTTTAGTCCCATTCACATTCTATGATTCTTGAATGGCCTAAATCGATCTAACGCCATCTATAATCTTCTAGACTTCATTTGTTTTTGTGTAGTTACTCATGATTTTGATGACTTACCATGGGCTCTAATGCAACAGATGTATATTAATCCTTCCGCAAGGTGTACTGCTTTTCTCATTTTACTTAATTTTACATTTTAGTCCCATTCACATTCTATGATTCTTGAATGGCCTAAATCGATCTAACGCCATATATAATCTTCTAGACTTCATTTGTTTTTGTGTAGTTACTCATGATTTTGATGACTTACCATGGGCTCTAATGCAACAGATGTATAATAATCCTTCCGCAAGGTGTACTGCTTTTCTCATTTTACTTAATTTTACATTTTAGTCCCATTCACATTCTATGATTCTTGAATGGCCTAAATCGATCTAACGCCATCTATAATCTTCTAGACTTCATTTGTTTTTATGTAGTTCTCATGATTTTGATGACTTACCATGGGCTCTAATGCAACAGATGTATATTAATCCTTCCGCAAGGTGTACTGCTTTTCTCATTTTACTTAATTTTACATTTTAGTCCCATTCACATTCTATGATTCTTGAATGGCCTAAATCGATCTAAACCGACAACCAATCCAACGCCATCTATAATCTTCTAGACTTCATTTGTTTTTGTGTAGTTACTCATGATTTTGATGAGTTACCATGGGCTCTAATGCAACAGATGTATATTAATCCTTCCGCAAGGTGTACTGCTTTTCTCATTTTACTTAATTTTACATTTTAGTCCCATTCACATTCTATGATTCTTGAATGGCCTAAATCGATCTAAACCGACAACCAATCCAACGCCATCTATAATCTTCTAGACTTCATTTGTTTTTATGTAGTTACTCATGATTTTGATGACTTACCATGGGCTCTAATGCAACAATTGTATATTAACCCTTCCGCAAGGTGTACTGCTTTTCTCATTTTACTTAATTTTACATTTTAGTCCCATTCACATTCTATGATTCTTGAATGGCCTAAATCGATCTAACGCCATCTATAATCTTCTAGACTTCATTTGTTTTTGTGTAGTTACTCATGATTTTAATGACTTACCATGGTCTCTAATGCAACAGATGTATATTAATCCTTCCGCAAGGTGTACTGCTTTTCTCATTTTACTTAATTTTACATTTTAGTCCCATTCACATTCTATGATTCTTGAATGGCCTAAATCGATCTAACGCCATATATAATCTTCTAGACTTCATTTGTTTTTGTGTAGTTACTCATGATTTTGATGACTTACCATGGTCTCTAATGCAACAGATGTATATTAATCCTTCCGCAAGGTGTACTGCTTTTCTCATTTTACTTAATTTTACATTTTAGTCCCATTCACATTCTATGATTCTTGAATGGCCTAAATCGATCTAACGCCATCTATAATCTTCTAGACTTCATTTGTTTTTGTGTAGTTACTCATGATTTTGATGACTTACCATGGGCTCTAATGCAACAATTGTATATTAACCCTTCCGCAAGGTGTACTGCTTTTCTCATTTTACTTAATTTTACATTTTAGTCCCATTCACATTCTATGATTCTTGAATGGCCTAAATCGATCTAACGCCATCTATAATCTTCTAGACTTCATTTGTTTTTGTGTAGTTACTCATGATTTTGATGACTTACCATGGTCTCTAATGCAACAGATGTATATTAATCCTTCCGCAAGGTGTACTGCTTTTCTCATTTTACTTAATTTTACATTTTAGTCCCATTCACATTCTATGATTCTTGAATGGCCTAAATCGATCTAACGCCATCTATAATCTTCTAGACTTCATTTGTTTTTATGTAGTTACTCATGATTTTGATGACTTACCATGGGCTCTAATGCAACAGATGTATATTAATCCTTCCGCAAGGTGTACTGCTTTTCTCATTTTACTTAATTTTACATTTTAGTCCCTTTCACATTCTATGATTCTTGAATGGCCTAAATCGATCTAAACCGACAACCAATCCAACGCCATCTATAATCTTCTAGACTTCATTTGTTTTTATGTAGTTACTCATGATTTTGATGACTTACCATGGGCTCTAATGCAACAATTGTATATTAATCCTTCCGCAAGGTGTACTGCTTTTCTCATTTTACTTAATTTTACATTTTAGTCCCATTCACATTCTATGATTCTTGAATGGCCTAAATCGATCTAACGCCATCTATAATCTTCTAGACTTCATTTGTTTTTGTGTAGTTACTCATGATTTTGATGACTTACCATGGGCTCTAATGCAACAGATGTATATTAATCCTTCCGCAAGGTGTACTCCTTTTCTCATTTTACTTAATTTTACATTTTAGTCCCATTCACATTCTATGATTCTTGAATGGCCTAAATCGATCTAACGCCATCTATAATCTTCTAGACTTCATTTGTTTTTGTGTAGTTACTCATGATTTTGATGACTTACCATGGGCTCTAATGCAACAGATGTATAATAATCCTTCCGCAAGGTGTACTGCTTTTCTCATTTTACTTAATTTTACATTTTAGTCCCATTCACATTCTATGATTCTTGAATGGCCTAATTCGATCTAACGCCATCTATAATCTTCTAGACTTCATTTGTTTTTATGTAGTTACTCATGATTTTGATGACTTACCATGGGCTCTAATGCAACAGATGTATAATAATCCTTCCGCAAGGTGTACTGCTTTTCTCATTTTACTTAATTTTACATTTTAGTCCCATTCACATTCTATGATTCTTGAATTGCCTAAATCGATCTAAACCGACAACCAATCCAACGCCATCTATAATCTTCTAGACTTCATTTGTTTTTATGTAGTTACTCATGATTTTGATGACTTACCATGGGCTCTAATGCAACAATTGTATATTAACCCTTCCGCAAGGTGTACTGCTTTTCTCATTTTACTTAATTTTACATTTTAGTCCCATTCACATTCTATGATTCTTGAATGGCCTAAATCGATCTAAACCGACAACCAATCCAACGCCATCTATAATCTTCTAGACTTCATTTGTTTTTATGTAGTTACTCATGATTTTGATGACTTACCATGGGCTCTAATGCAACAATTGTATATTAACCCTTCCGCAAGGTGTACTGCTTTTCTCATTTTACTTAATTTTACATTTTAGTCCCATTCACATTCTATGATTCTTGAATGGCCTAAATCGATCTAACGCCATCTATAATCTTCTAGACTTCATTTGTTTTTATGTAGTTACTCATGATTTTGATGACTTACCATGGGCTCTAATGCAACAGATGTATATTAATCCTTCCGCAAGGTGTACTGCTTTTCTCATTTTACTTAATTTTACATTTTAGTCCCATTCACATTCTATGATTCTTGAATGGCCTAAATCGATCTAAACCGACAACCAATCCAACGCCATCTATAATCTTCTAGACTTCATTTGTTTTTATGTAGTTACTCATGATTTTGATGACTTACCATGGGCTCTAATGCAACAATTGTATATTAACCCTTCCGCAAGGTGTACTGCTTTTCTCATTTTACTTAATTTTACATTTTAGTCCCATTCACATTCTATGATTCTTGAATGGCCTAAATCGATCTAACGCCATATATAATCTTCTAGACTTCATTTGTTTTTGTGTAGTTACTCATGATTTTGATGAGTTACCATGGGCTCTAATGCAACAGATGTATATTAATCCTTCCGCAAGGTGTACTGCTTTTCTCATTTTACTTAATTTTACATTTTAGTCCCATTCACATTCTATGATTCTTGAATGGCCTAAATCGATCTAACGCCATCTATAATCTTCTAGACTTCATTTGTTTTTATGTAGTTACTCATGATTTTGATGACTTATCATGGGCTCTAATGCAACAGATGTATATTAATCCTTCCGCAAGGTGTACTGCTTTTCTCATTTTACTTAATTTTACATTTTAGTCCCATTCACATTCTATGATTCTTGAATGGCCTAAATCGATCTAACGCCATATATAATCTTCTAGACTTCATTTGTTTTTGTGTAGTTACTCATAATTTTGATGACTTACCATGGGCTCTAATGCAACAATTGTATATTAACCCTTCCGCAAGGTGTACTGCTTTTCTCATTTTACTTAATTTTACATTTTAGTCCCATTCACATTCTATGATTCTTGAATGGCCTAAATCGATCTAACGCCATCTATAATCTTCTAGACTTCATTTGTTTTTGTGTAGTTACTCATGATTTTGATGACTTACCATGGGCTCTAATGCAACAGATGTATAATAATCCTTCCGCAAGGTGTACTGCTTTTCTCATTTTACTTAATTTTACATTTTAGTCCCTTTCACATTCTATTATTCTTGAATGGCCTAAATCGATCTAAACCGACAACCAATCCAACGCCATCTATAATCTTCTAGACTTCATTTGTTTTTATGTAGTTACTCATGATTTTGATGACTTACCATGGGCTCTAATGCAACAATTGTATATTAACCCTTCCGCAAGGTGTACTGCTTTTCTCATTTTACTTAATTTTACATTTTAGTCCCATTCACATTCTATGATTCTTGAATGGCCTAAATCGATCTAAACCGACAACCAATCCAACGCCATCTATAATCTTCTAGACTTCATTTGTTTTTATGTAGTTACTCATGATTTTGATGACTTACCATGGGCTCTAATGCAACAGATGTATAATAATCCTTCCGCAAGGTGTACTGCTTTTCTCATTTTACTTAATTTTACATTTTAGTCCCATTCACATTCTATGATTCTTGAATGGCCTAAATCGATCTAACGCCATCTATAATCTTCTAGACTTCATTTGTTTTTATGTAGTTACTCATGATTTTGATGACTTACCATGGGCTCTAATGCAACAGATGTATATTAATCCTTCCGCAAGGTGTACTGCTTTTCTCATTTTACTTAATTTTACATTTTAGTCCCATTCACATTCTATGATTCTTGAATGGCCTAAATCGATCTAAACCGACAACCAATCCAACGCCATCTATAATCTTCTAGACTTCATTTGTTTTTATGTAGTTACTCATGATTTTGATGACTTACCATGGGCTCTAATGCAACAATTGTATATTAACCCTTCCGCAAGGTGTACTGCTTTTCTCATTTTACTTAATTTTACATTTTAGTCCCATTCACATTCTATGATTCTTGAATGGCCTAAATCGATCTAACGCCATATATAATCTTCTAGACTTCATTTGTTTTTGTGTAGTTACTCATAATTTTGATGACTTACCATGGGCTCTAATGCAACAATTGTATATTAACCCTTCCGCAAGGTGTACTGCTTTTCTCATTTTACTTAATTTTACATTTTAGTCCCATTCACATTCTATGATTCTTGAATGGCCTAAATCGATCTAACGCCATCTATAATCTTCTAGACTTCATTTGTTTTTGTGTAGTTACTCATGATTTTGATGACTTACCATGGGCTCTAATGCAACAGATGTATAATAATCCTTCCGCAAGGTGTACTGCTTTTCTCATTTTACTTAATTTTACATTTTAGTCCCTTTCACATTCTATTATTCTTGAATGGCCTAAATCGATCTAAACCGACAACCAATCCAACGCCATCTATAATCTTCTAGACTTCATTTGTTTTTATGTAGTTACTCATGATTTTGATGACTTACCATGGGCTCTAATGCAACAATTGTATATTAACCCTTCCGCAAGGTGTACTGCTTTTCTCATTTTACTTAATTTTACATTTTAGTCCCATTCACATTCTATGATTCTTGAATGGCCTAAATCGATCTAAACCGACAACCAATCCAACGCCATCTATAATCTTCTAGACTTCATTTGTTTTTATGTAGTTACTCATGATTTTGATGACTTACCATGGGCTCTAATGCAACAGATGTATAATAATCCTTCCGCAAGGTGTACTGCTTTTCTCATTTTACTTAATTTTACATTTTAGTCCCATTCACATTCTATGATTCTTGAATGGCCTAATTCGATCTAACGCCATCTATAATCTTCTAGACTTCATTTGTTTTTATGTAGTTACTCATGATTTTGATGACTTACCATGGGCTCTAATGCAACAGATGTATAATAATCCTTCCGCAAGGTGTACTGCTTTTCTCATTTTACTTAATTTTACATTTTAGTCCCATTCACATTCTATGATTCTTGAATTGCCTAAATCGATCTAAACCGACAACCAATCCAACGCCATCTATAATCTTCTAGACTTCATTTGTTTTTATGTAGTTACTCATGATTTTGATGACTTACCATGGGCTCTAATGCAACAATTGTATATTAACCCTTCCGCAAGGTGTACTGCTTTTCTCATTTTACTTAATTTTACATTTTAGTCCCATTCACATTCTATGATTCTTGAATGGCCTAAATCGATCTAAACCGACAACCAATCCAACGCCATCTATAATCTTCTAGACTTCATTTGTTTTTATGTAGTTACTCATGATTTTGATGACTTACCATGGGCTCTAATGCAACAATTGTATATTAACCCTTCCGCAAGGTGTACTGCTTTTCTCATTTTACTTAATTTTACATTTTAGTCCCATTCACATTCTATGATTCTTGAATGGCCTAAATCGATCTAACGCCATCTATAATCTTCTAGACTTCATTTGTTTTTATGTAGTTACTCATGATTTTGATGACTTACCATGGGCTCTAATGCAACAGATGTATATTAATCCTTCCGCAAGGTGTACTGCTTTTCTCATTTTACTTAATTTTACATTTTAGTCCCATTCACATTCTATGATTCTTGAATGGCCTAAATCGATCTAAACCGACAACCAATCCAACGCCATCTATAATCTTCTAGACTTCATTTGTTTTTATGTAGTTACTCATGATTTTGATGACTTACCATGGGCTCTAATGCAACAATTGTATATTAACCCCTTCCGCAAGGTGTACTGCTTTTCTCATTTTACTTAATTTTACATTTTAGTCCCATTCACATTCTATGATTCTTGAATGGCCTAAATCGATCTAACGCCATATATAATCTTCTAGACTTCATTTGTTTTTGTGTAGTTACTCATGATTTTGATGAGTTACCATGGGCTCTAATGCAACAGATGTATATTAATCCTTCCGCAAGGTGTACTGCTTTTCTCATTTTACTTAATTTTACATTTTAGTCCCATTCACATTCTATGATTCTTGAATGGCCTAAATCGATCTAACGCCATCTATAATCTTCTAGACTTCATTTGTTTTTATGTAGTTACTCATGATTTTGATGACTTATCATGGGCTCTAATGCAACAGATGTATATTAATCCTTCCGCAAGGTGTACTGCTTTTCTCATTTTACTTAATTTTACATTTTAGTCCCATTCACATTCTATGATTCTTGAATGGCCTAAATCGATCTAACGCCATATATAATCTTCTAGACTTCATTTGTTTTTGTGTAGTTACTCATAATTTTGATGACTTACCATGGGCTCTAATGCAACAATTGTATATTAACCCTTCCGCAAGGTGTACTGCTTTTCTCATTTTACTTAATTTTACATTTTAGTCCCATTCACATTCTATGATTCTTGAATGGCCTAAATCGATCTAACGCCATCTATAATCTTCTAGACTTCATTTGTTTTTGTGTAGTTACTCATGATTTTGATGACTTACCATGGGCTCTAATGCAACAGATGTATAATAATCCTTCCGCAAGGTGTACTGCTTTTCTCATTTTACTTAATTTTACATTTTAGTCCCTTTCACATTCTATTATTCTTGAATGGCCTAAATCGATCTAAACCGACAACCAATCCAACGCCATCTATAATCTTCTAGACTTCATTTGTTTTTATGTAGTTACTCATGATTTTGATGACTTACCATGGGCTCTAATGCAACAATTGTATATTAACCCTTCCGCAAGGTGTACTGCTTTTCTCATTTTACTTAATTTTACATTTTAGTCCCATTCACATTCTATGATTCTTGAATGGCCTAAATCGATCTAAACCGACAACCAATCCAACGCCATCTATAATCTTCTAGACTTCATTTGTTTTTATGTAGTTACTCATGATTTTGATGACTTACCATGGGCTCTAATGCAACAGATGTATAATAATCCTTCCGCAAGGTGTACTGCTTTTCTCATTTTACTTAATTTTACATTTTAGTCCCATTCACATTCTATGATTCTTGAATGGCCTAAATCGATCTAACGCCATCTATAATCTTCTAGACTTCATTTGTTTTTATGTAGTTACTCATGATTTTGATGACTTACCATGGGCTCTAATGCAACAGATGTATATTAATCCTTCCGCAAGGTGTACTGCTTTTCTCATTTTACTTAATTTTACATTTTAGTCCCATTCACATTCTATGATTCTTGAATGGCCTAAATCGATCTAAACCGACAACCAATCCAACGCCATCTATAATCTTCTAGACTTCATTTGTTTTTATGTAGTTACTCATGATTTTGATGACTTACCATGGGCTCTAATGCAACAATTGTATATTAACCCTTCCGCAAGGTGTACTGCTTTTCTCATTTTACTTAATTTTACATTTTAGTCCCATTCACATTCTATGATTCTTGAATGGCCTAAATCGATCTAACGCCATATATAATCTTCTAGACTTCATTTGTTTTTGTGTAGTTACTCATAATTTTGATGACTTACCATGGGCTCTAATGCAACAATTGTATATTAACCCTTCCGCAAGGTGTACTGCTTTTCTCATTTTACTTAATTTTACATTTTAGTCCCATTCACATTCTATGATTCTTGAATGGCCTAAATCGATCTAACGCCATCTATAATCTTCTAGACTTCATTTGTTTTTGTGTAGTTACTCATGATTTTGATGACTTACCATGGGCTCTAATGCAACAGATGTATAATAATCCTTCCGCAAGGTGTACTGCTTTTCTCATTTTACTTAATTTTACATTTTAGTCCCTTTCACATTCTATGATTCTTGAATGGCCTAAATCGATCTAAACCGACAACCAATCCAACGCCATCTATAATCTTCTAGACTTCATTTGTTTTTATGTAGTTACTCATGATTTTGATGACTTACCATGGGCTCTAATGCAACAGATGTATAATAATCCTTCCGCAAGGTGTACTGCTTTTCTCATTTTACTTAATTTTACATTTTAGTCCCATTCACATTCTATGATTCTTGAATGGCCTAAATCGATCTAACGCCATCTATAATCTTCTAGACTTCATTTGTTTTTATGTAGTTACTCATGATTTTGATGACTTACCATGGGCTCTAATGCAACAGATGTATATTAATCCTTCCGCAAGGTGTACTGCTTTTCTCATTTTACTTAATTTTACATTTTAGTCCCATTCACATTCTATGATTCTTGAATGGCCTAAATCGATCTAAACCGACAACCAATCCAACGCCATCTATAATCTTCTAGACTTCATTTGTTTTTATGTAGTTACTCATGATTTTGATGACTTACCATGGGCTCTAATGCAACAATTGTATATTAACCCTTCCGCAAGGTGTACTGCTTTTCTCATTTTACTTAATTTTACATTTTAGTCCCATTCACATTCTATGATTCTTGAATGGCCTAAATCGATCTAAACCGACAACCAATCCAACGCCATCTATAATCTTCTAGACTTCATTTGTTTTTATGTAGTTACTCATGATTTTGATGACTTACCATGGGCTCTAATGCAACAATTGTATATTAACCCTTCCGCAAGGTGTACTGCTTTTCTCATTTTACTTAATTTTACATTTTAGTCCCTTTCACATTCTATTATTCTTGAATGGCCTAAATCGATCTAAACCGACAACCAATCCAACGCCATCTATAATCTTCTAGACTTCATTTGTTTTTATGTAGTTACTCATAATTTTGATGACTTACCATGGGCTCTAATGCAACAATTGTATATTAACCCTTCCGCAAGGTGTACTGCTTTTCTCATTTTACTTAATTTTACATTTTAGTCCCATTCACATTCTATGATTCTTGAATGGCCTAAATCGATCTAAACCGACAACCAATCCAACGCCATCTATAATCTTCTAGACTTCATTTGTTTTTATGTAGTTACTCATGATTTTGATGACTTACCATGGGCTCTAATGCAACAGATGTATAATAATCCTTCCGCAAGGTGTACTGCTTTTCTCATTTTACTTAAATTTACATTTTAGTCCCATTCACATTCTATGATTCTTGAATGGCCTAAATCGATCTAACGCCATCTATAATCTTCTAGACTTCATTTGTTTTTATGTAGTTACTCATGATTTTGATGACTTACCATGGGCTCTAATGCAACAGATGTATATTAATCCTTCCGCAAGGTGTACTGCTTTTCTCATTTTACTTAATTTTACATTTTAGTCCCATTCACATTCTATGATTCTTGAATGGCCTAAATCGATCTAAACCGACAACCAATCCAACGCCATCTATAATCTTCTAGACTTCATTTGTTTTTATGTAGTTACTCATGATTTTGATGACTTACCATGGGCTCTAATGCAACAATTGTATATTAACCCTTCCGCAAGGTGTACTGCTTTTCTCATTTTACTTAATTTTACATTTTAGTCCCATTCACATTCTATGATTCTTGAATGGCCTAAATCGATCTAACGCCATATATAATCTTCTAGACTTCATTTGTTTTTGTGTAGTTACTCATAATTTTGATGACTTACCATGGGCTCTAATGCAACAATTGTATATTAACCCTTCCGCAAGGTGTACTGCTTTTCTCATTTTACTTAATTTTACATTTTAGTCCCATTCACATTCTATGATTCTTGAATGGCCTAAATCGATCTAACGCCATCTATAATCTTCTAGACTTCATTTGTTTTTGTGTAGTTACTCATGATTTTGATGACTTACCATGGGCTCTAATGCAACAGATGTATAATAATCCTTCCGCAAGGTGTACTGCTTTTCTCATTTTACTTAATTTTACATTTTAGTCCCTTTCACATTCTATTATTCTTGAATGGCCTAAATCGATCTAAACCGACAACCAATCCAACGCCATCTATAATCTTCTAGACTTCATTTGTTTTTATGTAGTTACTCATGATTTTGATGACTTACCATGGGCTCTAATGCAACAATTGTATATTAACCCTTCCGCAAGGTGTACTGCTTTTCTCATTTTACTTAATTTTACATTTTAGTCCCATTCACATTCTATGATTCTTGAATGGCCTAAATCGATCTAAACCGACAACCAATCCAACGCCATCTATAATCTTCTAGACTTCATTTGTTTTTATGTAGTTACTCATGATTTTGATGACTTACCATGGGCTCTAATGCAACAGATGTATAATAATCCTTCCGCAAGGTGTACTGCTTTTCTCATTTTACTTAATTTTACATTTTAGTCCCATTCACATTCTATGATTCTTGAATGGCCTAAATCGATCTAACGCCATCTATAATCTTCTAGACTTCATTTGTTTTTATGTAGTTACTCATGATTTTGATGACTTACCATGGGCTCTAATGCAACAGATGTATATTAATCCTTCCGCAAGGTGTACTGCTTTTCTCATTTTACTTAATTTTACATTTTAGTCCCATTCACATTCTATGATTCTTGAATGGCCTAAATCGATCTAAACCGACAACCAATCCAACGCCATCTATAATCTTCTAGACTTCATTTGTTTTTATGTAGTTACTCATGATTTTGATGACTTACCATGGGCTCTAATGCAACAATTGTATATTAACCCTTCCGCAAGGTGTACTGCTTTTCTCATTTTACTTAATTTTACATTTTAGTCCCATTCACATTCTATGATTCTTGAATGGCCTAAATCGATCTAAACCGACAACCAATCCAACGCCATCTATAATCTTCTAGACTTCATTTGTTTTTATGTAGTTACTCATGATTTTGATGACTTACCATGGGCTCTAATGCAACAATTGTATATTAACCCTTCCGCAAGGTGTACTGCTTTTCTCATTTTACTTAATTTTACATTTTAGTCCCATTCACATTCTATGATTCTTGAATGGCCTAAATCGATCTAACGCCATCTATAATCTTCTAGACTTCATTTGTTTTTATGTAGTTACTCATGATTTTGATGACTTATCATGGGCTCTAATGCAACAGATGTATATTAATCCTTCCGCAAGGTGTACTGCTTTTCTCATTTTACTTAATTTTACATTTTAGTCCCATTCACATTCTATGATTCTTGAATGGCTTAAAGCGACCTAACACGACAGCCCATTCACCTCAATCTGCAATATTCGAGACTTTATTTATTTGAACTTAATTATTAATTTAAAAAAATTTTTTTTCTAACATTCGGATCTCCAGATTCTGCACCAGATGCATCAGCATATAACCATTTTACTTTCTCATATTTCTTTCTCATTTTACTTAATGTTTCATGTTTGTCTTCATCTAATTTAATTATTTATTTAAACAACAATCCATCCACCTCAATCTACAATCGTCCAGACTGTATATTTTTTTATTTAGTTTTTATTTTATATTTTTATTTTTATTTAGACCTTCTGTTTCTTTAGTTATTAATTTAAAAAAATTTTTTTTTCTAACATTCGGATCTCCAGATTCTGCACCAGATGCATCAGCATATAACCATTTTACTTTCTCATACTTCTTTCTCATTTTCTTAATGTTTCATGTTTATCTTCATCTAATTCAATTATTTATTTAAACAACAATCCATCCACCTCAATCTACAATCTTCCAGACTGTATTTTTTATTTAGTTTTTATTTTATATATTTTTTTATTTTTATTTAGACCTTCTGTTTCTTTTTTTGTACCTGCCATTGAACTCTTTCTCCAAATGGCTCGACCCAAAGTTGTCTCTTTTTCTCATCCGAATTAATTTTTCACTTAACCATCCCATAAAACCACAATCCACCAATATAATTCATCAATATTTTTTATTTTGACTTACTCTTTTTTCTCATTTTTAATCTTTTTCATTTTATTTCTTCTTGGGTCTCCGATTTATTCATTTCATTATTATTAAATTATTAAGTCACTTCATCATTATCTTTTGTTTTTATTTATATATTTTTATTTATTTTTTTGGTAACCCTTCGGGTTCACGTGATGAGTGAACGCCTGTGCATAGGCTGCTAGAACGGTGCACGAGTTCCGAGACCCGTCCTAAGAGCGCTCCTAGGAAGGACATCCGCCATCCATTCACGACATCGAGGATGATGTCCTGGAGATCAAGCTTTCCCGGAGATGAAGGGTACAAAGCAATTTGACAATAAAGAGGAAAGAAACCTTAATAAATGTTTAATTCTTTTATACACAACTAGATTTTATGATTTTAATAATGCTGAATGTTTTATGTTTTTGTAAGAAAATAAAAATAAATGAAAAACTGGCATAGTGTATTTAATAAAAAGGAATCCCCCCTGATGGGATAAACAGGTAAGAAAGGATCAAACCACCAATATATTCTTGATCAGGATGATTGAAGTCGATATAAGCACGTCCGTCTATCTGCCAGTCTTGTGAAAACTAGTATTCCAGTTTTGCACAAATCCTTCCTTACTTTGCACGCAGTATAGATTTAAGTCTGAACGGTCGACCGATTGACTATATCCTATAGCTGCCATATAGCAACCATACAGAACAATCGGAAATAACAACTTTAATGAAAATGGTAGCTTGCGACTTTCTTTAAAAATTGGTATAAGGTTGGTATTGGTAAAAATTTACAATGATTTCTTTATTGTTTCAGTAAACGTTAGAAAAAGGATTAAATTTCAAATGCATAAATATAAAACTAGTTTCTATAAAAAGGGCCAATGTCCAAGTTAAATTATCCGTTTGGTATCTAAAATTATTCTTGAGTTGAGGCTAGTTCATCAGTGAAAACAAATGTGAAAAAGTGGATACAAGTTTGGGAATTGAATAGAAAAGGTATGAAAATCATTAAAAACATCCATACAACCTGATGTCTGGCGAAAGACTTTGAGAAGATTTCCTTTGAGAAGGAAAAAATCAAACTTACTAGCAAGTGTCGGTGGAACCAAATATGGTTCAAAATAAAGAGATGACCGAGGACAGTAAAAAGAATTCTTGTTCTTCTAACAAAAGGAAATTAATAAAGTTTTGACGTTGAAAGCAGTATTTTAGGACCGTGAGTAGAAGAGGATTGTTATGTATTTTGGAATTGTTAGCAGAAGGTAGGTCTATAAGTGGAAGTAACCTACAAGGATATGGAGGATCGGCCCGGTCTCTGAGGTGACCTCTTGAACACTGAATTGGACGGAAAGTTTCCGACTGCCATTCACCTGGGAGTGGCCGGATCGATTCCTCAGTAGACTCGAGTCAAGCTGGAAACCAGGGAGAGACTAGGTATCCTCGGACCGAAGAGCCCATTGGTTGGCGAGCAAATGTGAGAAGGCTATATGTGGTCCTGATTCCCATATTTTCGAACATTCTTTGAGATATTCGAACAAGGTACTTTCTGATTTCCTTTTTTTTTCGTAATTAAATCCTGACACATGATCTGTCGATGGTCTAGGAGTTCTATTAGATTTCAGAGTTCAGAAGCCACGGCATTCTCGAGGCACAGTTTCGTTCTTTTTTAAATTAACTTAATTTTAAATTTTAATACAATGTTTCTCTTATTCTATACTTTTCCAAGGCTGCAATCCATTCACCTAACGATGCTGTTCATGGTTCAAATGGGTTGCTTATTTTCTTCTATAGTACGGACCAGATACATATTTTTTAAAATTGAAATATGCATATTTTACTTCTACTTTTAAGTTAGAAGGATGGGACTTTCTATGGATTCCACTTTGGTCAAACTAATCCGATCTGCCAAATTTAAAAAAAATTCATTTTATTTAAAACAACAATTATGGATATCATAGGATAAGGCTATGACTATTGTAACGGCTAGGTTTTAAGGAAGGGACTTACGAGTTCGCCTCGTAAGCTTTGTAAAACTGCTGCACACTAGCTCATCTTGTGCGCCTCGCCTCTTGCCCTCGGAGTTATGGGCAGCTGCATGGTTTGAGGTTTTAGTGCTTAGCTTTTCATGTACTTGTATTTCGGCATTTGAGTTGAGCGGCTGGTTTTTGGGGTTAAAATTGAACCCTCAAATAAAATTGAAATTAAACATACAAATAGTGAATATTTTCGGCCGCTATTAAAAACCATTAATAGCGTAACACCTTCCTTAGGAAAGGTAAAGCAATTGAAGAAGCAGAATTTTTTTTTTAATCCAAGTAAACTCATAAGTATAAGATCGGCTTTAAATCTAAAGTGCGTGAGTATTACCCAGGAGTAGAGATCCCTGGCAACTAGTAGCCCTTATAAGGTGATTAATCCGGGTGAGTGACTGAAAAAGTGCATATGAAGGGTATGACACGAGTTTTCGCGATAAGGCGGCCTGCAAAAACAAGACAAATACAAGAAAAATAAAGAAACACGCGGTAGGAAGCGTTCCCTGACCCCTCTAGAGGTGAAAAGGTTGGTTCGCCATAGCCCCTGTATGCAAGCACCTCCTTTCCTTTGCACATGAATCCATTACTGAATATTAACACTAGA
Source organism: Drosophila monieri (assembly GCA_035047585.1). NCBI lineage: Eukaryota > Metazoa > Arthropoda > Insecta > Diptera > Drosophilidae > Drosophila > Drosophila monieri. The sequence goes on along the minus strand of JAWNPJ010000061.1, from coordinate 985,114 downwards.
TAAATACAAATATTTTCACACTATATCTTACCTTTAACACATGAAATTAGTCAAAATTTGTTTATTTTTTATTGAAATACCTTAAAGAGCTTTTCATTTAGGGTAATGAACCAAGTGAATACTGCAACTATTGATAGTGAAAAGAACTCGATAGTGAACTGGCCAAGAAACTAATCGATATATCGATAGTGCCATCGATATAGTTGCAGCTCTAATATGGCAGAACAGATTATTTAACCAAAAATATAATCTGTAAAAAGTCCCATCCGTCTAACTTAAAAAATACCAAAGTAATGGAATTTCCGATCCGAGTCGACGGGTCTCGGACTTTTCGACTTTTATACTGCAGAAAAAGGATGGATGAGTGCAAAGTTTTGAGTCGATAGTTTTAAAACTGAGAGACTAGTTTGCGTAGAAACAGACGGCAGAAGGACATGCTTATATGTATAAACTCAGGAGGTGATTCTGATCAAGAATATATATACTTGTTAGGGTTTGAAATGTCTCCTTCACTTCGTTGCACACTTATGACCAAAACTATAATACCCTATGCAAGGGTATAAAATCAAAACAAAGTTATTACAATTGAAAGTATATTAAAAGCAAAATTAAGACACCAAGGAAAACATGATTTTTTTTTATAAAATTATTAAATAATTTAAAGCACTCTCATGGGATTTTGTAACTATGGCTACAACTGACAATTGAATTGAGAAACATTCCAAGCATGCAGATGGAATGGATAATGGACGATATAACCTTTAAATTAAAATTAAACTTTCTCCTTAATATACTGGTATGCCTCAGAAATCCTTCTATCCAGCTATTTTCTGAAAAACATGCAAAAATATGTTCTACAAAAAAACCTCTAGAGAATTCCTTAAAAATCCTGCATCAAGTAGGCTTTGGATTTTTTGAAAGCACACCTCATGCCGCACCTTAGCAGGAAACCCAATTTATTTCAGTCAGTCATCGGATGGCATTCGACTGGCTCGTCTCGTCTTTTTTTTATTTTATTTTTATTTTTTTCCTCATTTTATTTTTACTTGGCAAGTACGAGTATCTCTTGCTAATGAGTGCTCCTGGCCAACTGATTTACTTATTTTATTTTGTTTCCTTATTATCCGGTGGACTTTCTTGGAAGGTGGTTCCTCCCCACGCTTGGAGAGTTGCCTCCTAGATTTTTTTTTTTTAATTTTTTTTTAATATATTTTTTATATTTTATGTAATTCTGCTCAAAAGTGGGCAACGCAGTGAAAAAGACCCAATAGAGTATGTCGGGTCAGGCAGCAGCCACAGCATAGATTATATCACTAAAATATAATAATTATAGTTTGTCATTTCATATTTTCATTTTTATCTAATCGCTATTGTTGGTCGCAAGCCGACTCTTCTCGGCCGCTCGGCTTCAACTTCGGCTTTATCTTTAGCATTAAGCTAGCGAGCTTTCGCTCGTCCTATGTTCTAAGGCAGGACTCTTGCTTTATCTCAGTGCATACGCATCATAAATTGGAGCTTTTCTCTCACTCCATTTCATATGCGGACTAAAATAAATAAATAATAAATGCGGAAATAAATAGTTTCGTCTTTTTTATTTTGGAAAAGGAAAAGGTCATTGAAAAATCTCAATGACCAAACAGAGTATATACAGGAGTAGGATCACCTCCTCAGTAGATAAAAGCACCTCCTCCAGCTTATTGGCTGGGTTAAAGTGTCCAATAGTGGGAAACCTCGGGTGAGTGTAATATTGGACCAGGAATATAAAGAAATGAGTAAGGAAACCTAATTTAATTACCAGGCGGCCCGGCCGAAATCTCCAATAGGCCTTTACGATTGTGGAGACTGGCATCAAGGACTCCAGAGGCTGCGGCGGATTCAGTCCGCCAGACTAATTTCAATCCCAGTACAGCCGGGAGGAGCGCCAAGAAACTCATTTGGTTTTGGGTACCGCAACCGGGCTCACTTCGAACCAAGGAAAGCTTCGAGCGAACGGAGGGGGAGATCGGGATCGGGAGGAACTGGCGGAGGTTCCCCCTTGTGAAGTGTCCTAGCCTAGCCCTAGCCCAGTGATATACTTGTGATTAGGCAGCAGAAATAAAAAATCTTGATGATTAGGACAATTATTGCATATATACTTGCGATAAGCAGCCTTTGCACATTTTGTTTCTTTTTTTCATATTCGCTATTCCTCAAGCCTAATCTCGGATATATTTGGGTTTCTTATTGCAATATGGGGTATACTTGGGGCTTAATATCTGCATTAATTAAATACTTATATACATACTAGAGTGGCAGAAATAAAATGATTATTATTAGTATTAGCGCCTGATTTCAATTGCTGATTCAATTCATTTAATATTTATATTTATTAGTTCAGGAAATTAGTTAAAATTATATATTTTTATTTTTTTTGTCTATTCATCTATTTGGTTTTTATTTGTTGTTAAGAATTGGATCGTTTATTTCAGCTTTTTGGTGAAAGTAGTCCAAAATTAAGTTCAAAAATTGAAATTTTTAATAAGTAGGCGTGATTAGAAATTAGACCGCCGTACGTTAGATCTGTATTTGGGCTCACTGAATATTTATTATCGTTTATTCCCGATGCGCTGGGCTTGCGTTGGTAGCAAAAATGTGACTGACTTAAAACTACGTGTCTTTAGCATAGGAACAAGAATAAGAATAAGAAAAGCTTACGAAAAGATAAGATAAACATAAACGGCCAAGTGGTGTGATTATGAATACCTTACAACGGAAAGCTCAAATCGTATGCACCTTATTTGTGTAAGGTGTACAGATCTAGAAACTGATTAGAGCTGGGCTTCAAATACATAGGACATTATAAAATACATACAGGGTGTCTCGTTCCCAAACAAGGCGATTTAGTGGGTTACAATGGAATCGTCAATCTTGGAAGGCGAGGGGCCTAATACCTCCAAATGTGTTTTATGTAACAGAAAATTGTCAACCGCGCCTTTATTATATATATATCGGATCGTATATAGTTGCTTGAACCTTATACAAACTACACTATACAATCAATTTTCCAATAAAGAAGTTGGACACAGGCCCAAGCATATTTGAAATAAGCAAGGTTTTTCATTTCCGATCAATCAGCTATATGGCAGCTATAGGATATAGTCGCCTGCAAATAAAAGAAGGAAGTGCTAAGTTTTAAGACGATAGTCTAGTAGAGACTAGTTCGCGTAGAAACAGACTGACAAACGGAAAAATTACATAAAATATAAAAAAATATATTATATAAAAAAAAATAAAAAAAAAAAACTAGGAGGTAACTCTCCAAACGGAAAGACTTCCCTAAACGTGGGGAGGAACCACCTTCCAAGAAAGTCCACCGGATAATAAGGAAACAAAATAAAAGAAGCAACTCAGTTGGGCAGGAGCATTCATTTGCAAGAAATACTCGTACTTGCCAATTGAAAAAAAAAAATGAGGAAAAAATAAAAATTAAATAAAAAAAAGACGAGACGAGTCAGTCGAATGCCATCCGATGACTGACTGAAATAAATTGGGTTTCCTGCTAAGGTGCGGCATGAGGTGTGCTTTCAAAAAATCCAAAGCCTACTTGATGCAGGATTTTTAAGGAATTCTCTAGAGGTCTTTTTTGTTGAACATATTTTTTTGCATACTTTTCAGAAAATGAGCAGGATGAAGGATTGCATACCAGTATATTATGGAGCAAGTTTAATTTTAATTTGAAGGCTATGGACATACAGTGGGTCGCAGCTTATTTCAACCAGCACCCTAAAAAAACTCAAAGCTAAATATCTCGTGAACTAAAAAAGGTATCAAAATAATTCAAATGCAGATTTAAAGTTTTACTTTTCAACTTAATATTTTAATTTCTATTTATTTTCTAAGATTTTTTTTACATTTAATAATAATATTTAAAGAAAAATACAACTAAAAATAGCGTCACAGCTTATTTCAACCAGCTAGTCATAAATGGTTTAAACCTAACTTAAATTAAAAAAATCAACAAAATTAATATTTAGTATGGCCCCCCTTATTATCTATAACCATTTTAAGCCGTTTTGGCATCGAATCCACCAATTTTTTTGTTATATCTGGGGTTATTTTTCCCCACTCCTCCTCCAAAGCGTTCTTCAGCTCTATTTTGTTGCTTATCTGGCGTTTCCTTATGTTTTGGTCCAAAATAGCCCAAAGATTTTCAATTACGTTCATATCCGGTGACTGGGCGGGAGGTTGCATAACGTGGGGGCAATTCCATATTAGCCAAGTCTGCACAATGCCCGACTTGGTAGAAAGCTTGCCCGAAAGTTTTGGGTTTTCCTTGATTTTCCGGACAATATAAAGCTCGTCCGTTTCATTAAAAATTTTATTTGGGGCTTTTCGGCTCTTGTCATGCGTTCTGTTCTCGCGTACAAAACGGTAAATAATACTCTGGACTGTAGAATCACTAAGAGCAACCATTTCCGCAATTTTCCGGCGAGAAAGTCCGTTTTTGAAGTGACGGAGCACATCTTCTCTCTTCTCTAAAGAGGTTCGGGGTCCCATTTTGATTTAAATGATATATATATAATCCAACACAATTAGTTAGTAAATAACAAATGTACATAAGCCGATGTAACAAAAAAAAAAAAAGTTTCTTGGAAAATAACGGATCATGGCAGTGCTGAAAATTGACTGGTTGAAATAAGCTGCGGCGGTATTTTTCTTTAAATATTATTAATAAATTTAAAAAAAAATCTTAAAAATTAAATAGAAACATATATTTGTTGTTGAAAAGTAAAACTACAAAACCCGCATTCGAATTATCTTAATACCTCATATAGTTAACCAGATATACTGATTCAAATTTTTTTCAAGGGGCTGGTCGAAATAAGCTGCGACCCACTGTATATCGTCCAATATCAATTCCGCTTGCACGCCTGGAATGTTTCTCAATACAATTGTCAGTTGTAGCCATAGTTATAAAACCCCATGAGAGTGCTTTAAATAATTTATTAATTTTATTGAAAAAATAATTTTTTTCTTGGTGTCTTCCTTATGCTTTTAATATACTTTCAATTTAAATCACTTTGTTTTGATTTTATACCCTTGCAGAGGGTATTATAATTTTGGTCAAAAGTGTGCAACGCAGTGAAGGAGACATCTTCGACCCTATAAAGGATATATACTTTTGATGAGGATCTCATCCTGAGTTGATATAGGCCTGCCTGCCTGACCGTCTGTCTGTCTCTACGCAAACTAGTCTCTCAGTTTTAAAGCTATCGACTTCAAACTTTGCACACATCCTTCTTTCCTTTGCAGGCAGTATATAAGTCGGAACGGCTGGGATCGGTCAACTATATCCTATAGCTGCCATATAACTGATTGATCGGAAATGCCATAACTTCGTTGTTTTTTAAGTTAGAAGGATGGGACTTGCTGTGGACTTTTTTTTTAGCAGACTTATTCGATCTGCCAAATTTCATAAGGATCGGCCGACTATATCCTATAGCTGCCATATAACTGATTGATCGGAAATGTCATATCTCTGTTGTTTTTTAAGTTAGAAGACTGGGACTTTGTATGGATTCTACTTTCGGCAAACTAATTTCATCTGCCGAGTTTCATAAGGATCGGCCGACTATATAAGACCCGATATATATCTAATAATATAAGCTGCCACATATCTGCAAGGGTATATCAACTTCGGCTCCGCCCGAAGTTAGCTTTCCATTCTTGTTTGTTATAAATTCATAATAATGTCGGAATCTACCGAAGATAGTCTTTCTTTTTTCATTTATTAATTTTTTTTTGTTTTTCAAATTTCAGATGTAGTAAAATCAATTTATATAGGGTTACAATAGAAGGTATAGAAAATGGTCTGGTACAGGTATCCTGACAGATCAAGACTATACTAATATTTTAGTCATAGTTAGAAGAAATGCTAGCAAATTTAATAATATTTGGCTGAAAATAAATACAAACTCCAACTATTTAAGAAAATCAGACGGTAGGAACTACAAAAAATTTTGCTGAAATGCAATTTCGGTCAATTTTCGGATGAATCGGTCGTTGCTCACCGAACACCTCCAACTAACGAATTTTCTGACAGCCTAGATTTAGTTCGATCCCCCAATCCGCTGATGCCATCGTTCTCCGGAATCGAAGTGTTCTCCCGGATAAAGAAGAAGTTCAGATTTCCCAGGTACTTGTCTATACGACCACCAAGTATGAGCTCAAAGGTGTCACATCCACCCCATACCGATCTCGCAGAGTAAGCTGTAATAAAGAGGACTTTTTAGGGTCAACACTTACGTATCTTATTAGAACTGGGCTCACATTCAGCAGACCCGAAGCCAAGCTGCTCAAACGCGACGGCGATTTTTCCGAATTCTGAAAGAACTCATGCCGAACGGCGGTGCTGGTCGGTGTGGGTGTGTCCACCATATGTTCATCGTCCAGGGGAAAAATGTAGTCCTCCTGGAGCATCCGCTTGCCATTCAACTCGGGTTGGGATTGGGTGGCATGGACTGCGGTCTCGTGGAATCCGTTCTGTTGCAGTCCCTGTACATGCCAGTGACCAGCAGTTGGATTTGATCCTAAGATTAAAACATTGTTCAAGAATAGTTTGCTTTCCGATTGGATATAATTACAGTCGCTGGCCGATCCAACCCAAAACGAAGATCGCAAATGGCACAAGGTATCATGGTCCTCAGTTTACAGTACATTGTTTCCCAAAGTCTAAAATAATAAGCATTGTGTAAATATTAAATAAAATAAAAAAGTAACCACCCACCGCTCGAAGTGTTTGGGAATCCATTAACACTTTGTCCCAATTCGAGGCGTGCCCGCCAAGCTTGGGTGAACATGTAAGTTCTTGACGGCATCCATCTCCACCATGCCCGGCACCTGTTGGGTGTTGACCACGTGAATGCCCTCTGCAGGATACGGTTCCATCAGTAATGACATGATCTCCGGATCATCGATATCGTCGACCTCCAGCACATAGCGCCATAGTGGCACCCCCAATGAACCCTGTGGGGTACTTGGTCATGGTCAGGAAGGGATACTCCAACATGTCCAGGCTATCAGTGGCGGTTCCAGGCTTGGCTTTAATTGGAAAATTAATTGAAGAAAGGTTAAAAATGGTTACTTACATATAACTAGGGAGTGGCGGCTGCTTCGGGACCGGCGGCTGCTTCGGGACCGGCGGCTGCGTTGTTGACAGCGTCTACGGCCCGTAGAGCGGCAGCTACATCGGCGGCGGCAGGCCCGGAACGAGCCCGCCGTGTCCGCCGCCGTACGCCTCTATTGTTTTTGCGCGCTCCTGGGGCCGGTCGTCGTCGGAGTCCCGGTGCCCGACCACGGCGTGCATGTCCGTAGTCATTAAATACAACTTTCTGAAAAATAAGGAAATAAGAAAAAAGTTTAAGTATAAAATATAAATAAGTAAAAAAATGAAAATAAACAAGAATGGAAAGCTAAAGCTGATATACCCTTGCAGATATGCGGCAGCTTATATTATAATATATATATGATCTTATATAGTTTGCCGATCCATATGAAATTTGGCAGATCGAACTAATTCCAAATTAATGTCTCCTTCGCTGCGTTGCACACTTTTGACCAAAATTATAATACCCTCTTCAAGGGTATAAAAAATTCGAATAGTTCGTTTGTTCGAATGCGCACTGTCATAGTAGTATGAAAATCATTAAAAACATCCATACAACCTGATGTCTGGCGAAAGACTTTGAGAAGATTTCCTTTGAGAAGGAAAAAATCAAACTTACTAGCAAGTGTCGGTGGAACCAAATATGGTTCAAAATAAAGAGATGACCGAGGACAGTAAAAAGAATTCTTGTTCTTCTAACAAAAGGAAATTAATAAAGTTTAGACGTTGAAAGCAGTATTTTAGGACCGTGAGTAGAGGAGGATTGTTATGTATTTTGGAATTGTTAGCAGAAGGTAGGTCTATAAGTGGAAGTAACTGTCTACAAGGATATGGAGGATGGGCCCGGTCTCTGAGGTAACCTCTTGAACACTGAATTGGACGGAAAGTTTCCGACTGCCATTCACCTGGGAGTGGCCGGATCGATTCCTCAGTAGACTCGAGTCAAGCTGGAAACCAGGGAGAGACTAGGTATCCTCGGACCGAAGAGCCCATTGGTTGGCGAGCAAATGTGAGAAGGCTATTTGTGGTCCTGATTCCCATATTTTCGAACATTCTTTGAGATATTCGAACAAGATACTTTCTGATTTCCTTTTTTTTTCGTAATTAAATCCTGACACATGATCTGTCGATGGTCTAGGAGTTCTATTAGATTTCCTACTAAACATACCATTTTTGCTCCAGAAGCCACGGCATTCTCGAGGCACAGTTTCCTTCTTTTTTAAATTAACTTAATTTTAAATTTTAATACAATGTTTCTCCTATTCTATACTTTTCCAAGGCTGCAATCCATTCACCTAACGATGCTGTTCATGGTTCAAATGGGTTGCTTTTTTTCTTCTATAGTACGGACCAGATACATATTTTTTAAAATTAAAATATGCATATTTTACTTCTACTTTTAAGTTAGAAGGACGGGACTTTCTATGGAGTCCACTTTGGTCAAACTTATCCGATCTGCCAAATTAAAAAAAATTCATTTTATTTAAAACAACAATTATGGATATCATAGGATAAGGCTATGACTATTGTACCGGCTAGGTCTTAAGGAAGGGACTTACGAGTTCGCCTCGTAAGCTTTGTAAAACTGCTGCACACTAGCTCATCTTGTGCGCCTCGCCTCTTGCCCTCGGAGTTATGGGCAGCTGCATGGTTTGAGGTTTTAGTGCTTAGCTTTTCATGTACTTGTATTTCGGCATTTGAGTTGAGCGGCTGGTTTTTGGGGTTAAAATTGAACCCTCAAATAAAATTGAAATTAAACATACAAATAGTGTAAATTTTCGGCCGCTATTAAAAACCATTAATAGCGTAACACCTTCCTTAGGAAAGGTAAAGCAATTGAAGAAGCAGAATTTTTTTTTAATCCAAGTAAACTCATAAGTATAAGATCGGCTTTAAATCTAAAGTGCGTGAGTATTACCCAGGAGTAGAGATCCCTGGCAACTAGTAGCCCTTATAAGGTGATTAATCCGGGTGAGTGACTGAAAAAGTGCATATGAAGGGTATGACACGAGTTTTCGCGATAAGGCGGCCTGCAAAAACAAGACAAATACAAGAAAAATAAAGAAACACGCGGTAGGAAGCGTTCCCTGACCCCTCTAGAGGTGAAAAGGTTGGTTCGCCATAGCCCCTGTATGCAAGCACCTCCTTTCCTTTGCACATGAATCCATTACTGAATATTAACACTAGATAAATACAAATATTTTCACACTATATCTTACCTTTAACACATGAAATTAGTCAAAATTTGTTTATTTTTTATTGAAATACCTTAAAGAGCTTTTCATTTAGGGTAATGAACCAAGTGAATACGGCAACTATTGATAGTGAAAAGAACTCGATAGTGAACTGGCCAAGAAACTAATCGATATATCGATAGTGCCATCGATATAGTTGCAGCTCTAATATGGCAGAACAGATTATTTAACCAAAAATATAATCTGTAAAAAGTCCCATCCGTCTAACCTAAAAAATACCAAAGTAATGGAATTTCCGATCCGAGTCGACGGGTCTCGGACGTTTCGACTTTTATACTGCAGAAAAAGGATGGATGAGTGCAAAGTTTTGAGTCGATAGTTTTAAAACTGAGAGACTAGTTTGCGTAGAAACAGACGGCAGAAGGACATGCTTATATGTATAAACTCAGGAGGTGATTCTGATCAAGAATATATATACTTGTTAGGGTTTGAAATGTCTCCTTCACTTCGTTGCACACTTATGACCAAAACTATAATACCCTATGCAAGGGTATAAAATCAAAACAAAGTTATTACAATTGAAAGTATATTAAAAGCAAAATTAAGACACCAAGGAAAACATGATTTTTTTTTATAAAATTATTAAATAATTTAAAGCACTCTCATGGGATTTTGTAACTATGGCTACAACTGACAATTGAATTGAGAAACATTCCAAGCATGCAGATGGAATGGATAATGGACGATATAACCTTTAAATTAAAATTAAACTTTCTCCTTAATATACTGGTATGCCTCAGAAATCCTTCTATCCAGCTATTTTCTGAAAAACATGCAAAAAAATATGTTCTACAAAAAAACCTCTAGAGAATTCCTTAAAAATCCTGCATCAAGTAGGCTTTGGATTTTTTGAAAGCACACCTCATGCCGCACCTTAGCAGGAAACCCAATTTATTTCAGTCAGTCATCGGATGGCATTCGACTGGCTCGTCTCGTCTTTTTTTTATTTTATTTTTATTTTATTTTTATTTTTTTCCTCATTTTATTTTTACTTGGCAAGTACGAGTATCTCTTGCTAATGAGTGCTCCTGGCCAACTGATTTAATTATTTTATTTTGTTTCCTTATTATCCGGTGGACTTTCTTGGAAGGTGGTTCCTCCCCACGCTTGGAGAGTTGCCTCCTAGATTTTTTTTTTTAAATTTTTTTTTAATATATTTTTTATATTTTATGTAATTTTTCTCAAAAGTGTGCAACGCAGTGAAAAAGACCCAATAGAGTATGTCGGGTCAGGCAGCAGCCACAGCATAGATTATATCACTAAAACATAATAATTATAGTTTGTCATTTCATATTTTCATTTTTATCTAATCGCTATTGTTGGTCGCAAGCCGACTCTTCTCGGCCGCTCGGCTTCAACGGGCTTTATCTTTAGCATTAAGCTAGCAAGCTTTCGCTCGTCCTATGTTCTAAGGCAGGACTCTTGCTTTATCTCAGTGCATACGCATCATAAATTGGAGCTTTTCTCTCACTCCATTTCATATGCGGACTAAAATAAATAAATAATAAATGCGGAAATAAATAGTTTCGTCTTTTTTATTTTGGAAAAAGGAAAAGGTCATTGAAAAATCTCAATGACCAAACAGAGTATATACAGGAGGAGGATCACCTCCTCAGTAGATAAAAGCACCTCCTCCAGCTTATTGGCTGGGTTAAAGTGTCCAATAGTGGGAAACCTCGGGTGAGTGTAATATTGGACCAGGAATATAAAGAAATGAGTAAGGAAACCTAATTTAATTACCAGGCGGCCCGGCCGAAATCTCCAAGAGGCCTTTACAATTGTGGAGACCGGCATCAAGGACTCCAGAGGCTGCGGCGGATTCAGTCCGCCAGACTAATTTCAATCCCAGTACAGCCGGGAGGAGCGCCAAGAAACTCATTTGGTTTTGGGTACCGCAACCGGGTTCGCTTCGAACCAAGGAAAGGTTCGAGCGAACGGAGGGGGAGGACAGAAAACCCTAAAGCTACTAATTACTCCGATCGGGAGGAACTGGCGGAGGATTATGACAAAGAAGAAATGCTCTTTCGTCTGTCTGCGGTTGGCCCTAATTGTTTTATTGTCGCAGACTTGCGATAAACAGCCTTTGCACATTTTGTTTCTTTTTTTTCATATTCGCTATTCCTCAAGCCTAATCTCGCATATATTTGGGTTTCTTATTGCAATATGGGGTATACTTGGGGCTTAATATCTGCATTAATTAAATACTTATATACTAGAGTGGCAGAAATAAAATTATTATTATTAGTATGATTCAATTCATTTAATATTTATTTTTATTAGTTCAGGAAATTAGTTATAATTGTTTATTTTTATTTTTTTTTGTCTATTCATCTATTTGGTTTTTATTTATTGTTAAGAATTGGATCGTTTATTTCAGCTTTTTGGTGAAAGTAGTCCAAAATTAAGTTCAAAAATTGAAATTTTTAATAAGTAGGCGTGATTAGAAATTAGACCGCCGTAAGTTAGATCTGTATTTGGGCTCACTGAATATTTATTATCGTTTATTCCCGATGCGCTGGGCTTGCGTTGGTAGCAAAAATGTGACTGACTTAAAACTGCGCCTTTATTATATATATATCGGATCGTATATAGTTGCTTGAACCTTATACAAACTACACTATACAATCAATTTTCCAATAAAGAAGTTGGACACAGGCCCAAGCATATTTGAAATAAGCAAGGTTTTTCATTTCCGATCAATCAGCTATATGGCAGCTATAGGATATAGTCGCCTGCAAATAAAAGAAGGAAGTGCTAAGTTTTAAGACGATAGTCTAGTAGAGACTAGTTCGCGTAGAAACAGACTGACAAACGGACGTGCTTTTATCTACTGAGGAGGAGAACCTGATTAAAAATATATATACTCTATTGGGTCTCTTGCACTGCGTTGACCAAAATTACATAAAATATAAAAAACATATATTATAAAAAAATTTAAAAAAAAAATCTAGGAGGTAACTCTCCAAACGGAAAGACTTCCCTAAACGTGGGGAGGAACCACCTTCCAAGAAAGTCCACCGAATAATAAGGAAACAAAATAAAAGAAGCATCTCAGTTGGGCAGGAGCATTCATTTGCAAGAAATACTCGTACTTGCCAAGTGAAAATAAAAAGAGGAAAAAAATAAAAATTAAATAAAAAAAGAGGAAACGAGCCAGTCGAATGCCATCCGATGACTGACTGAAATAAATTGGGTTTCCTGCTAAGGTGCGGCATGAGGTGTGCTTTCAAAAAATCCAAAGCCTACTTGATGCAGGATTTTTAAGGAATTCTCTAGAGGTCTTTTTTGTTGAACATATTTTTTTGCATACTTTTCAGAAAATGAGCAGGATGAAGGATTGCATACCAGTATATTATGGAGCAAGTTTAATTTTAATTTGAAGGCTATGGACATACAGTGGGTCGCAGCTTATTTCAACCAGCACCCTAAAAAAAACTCAAAGCTAAATATCTCGTGAACTAAAAATAGTATCAAAATAATTCAAATGCAGATTTAAAGTTTTACTTTTCAACTTAATATTTTAATTTCTATTTATTTTCTAAGATTTTTTTACATTTAATAATAATATTTAAAGAAAAATACAACTAAAAATAGCGTCACAGCTTATTTCTACCAGCTAGTCATGAATGGTTTAAACCTAACTTAAATTTAAAAAATCAACAAAATTAATATTTAGTATGGCCCCCCTTATTATCTATAACCATTTTAAGCCGTTTTGGCATCGAATCCACCAATTTTTTTGTTATATCTGGGGTTATTTTTCCCCACTCCTCCTCCAAAGCGTTCTTCAGCTCTTTTTTGTTGCTTATCTGGCGTTTCCTTATGTTTTGGTCCAAAATAGCCCAAAGATTTTCAATTACGTTCATATCCGGTGACTGGGCGGGAGGTTGCATAACGTGGGGGCAATTCCATATTAGCCAAGTCTGCACAACGCCCGACTTATGTTTCGGGTCATTGTCTTGGTAGAATCGGAATTGCACTTGGATTCCCAGTTTCTCCGCACTTTCCACCAAATTTTTCCTTAAGACGTCGAGGTACTGGGTCTTGTCCATTGTTGACTCTATGAAATGCAGCTTCCCGACTCCCGCTGACGACATACAGGCCCAAACCATGATGCTGCCACCGCTATCAGAGCCAAAAATATTAAATTTGGACTCATCTGCAAATATTACAGACTTTCGTCCTTGTTCATATGGTCCATGGCGAATTTTAATCTTGCCTTCTGATTTTTGTCACTAATGAAAGGCTTCTTTCGTGCAATTCGACCATTAAACCCCTGGCTATGCAGAACTCGTCGGATGGTGTCTGGGTGACAAGATTTGCCCAGCTCTGTCTCTACTTGGGCAGCAACTTTTGGAGCCGAAAGTTTAGGGTTTTCCCTGATTTTCCGGACAATATAACGCTCGTCCGTTTCATTAAAAATTTTATTTGGGGCTTTTCGGCCCTTGTCATGCGTTCTGTTCTCGCGTACAAAACGGTAAATAATACTCTGGACTGTAGAATCACTAAGAGCAACCATTTCCGCAATTTTCCGGCGAGAAAGTCCGTTTTTGAAGTGACGGAGCACATCTTCTCTCTTCTCTAAAGAGGTTCGGGGTCCCATCTTGATTTAAATGATGTATTTCGAAAAAAAAGGCACAAAGTTGATCAAATCCAACACAATTAGTTAGTAAATAACAAATGTAAGCCGATGTAACAAAAAAAAAAAGTTTCTTGGAAAATATCGGATCATGGCAGTGCTTAAAATCTTAAAAATTAAATAGGAACATATATTTGTTGTTGAAAAGTAAAACTAAAAATCTGCATTCGAATTATCTTAATAGCTCATATAGTTTACCAGATATACTGATTCAAATTTTTTTTCAAGGGGCTGGTCGAAAAAGGCTGCGGCCCACTGTATATCGTCCAATATCAATTCCGCTTGCACGCCTGGAATGTTTCTCAATACAATTGTCAGTTGTAGCCATAGTTAAAAAACCCCATGAGAGTGCTTTAAATAATTTATTAATTTTATTGAAAAAACAAGAATGGAAAGCTAACTTCGGGCGGAGCCGAAGTTGATATACCCTTGCAGATATGTGGCGGTTTATATTATTAGATATATATCGGATCTTATATAGTCGGCCGATCCTTATAAAACTCGGCAGATCAAATTTGTTTGCCGAAAGTAGAATCCATACAAAGTCCCAGTCTTCTAACTTAAAAAACAACAGAGATTTGACATTTCCGATCAATCAGTTATATGGCAGCTATAGGATATAGTCGGCCGATCCTTATGAATTTCGGCAGATCGAATAAGTCTGCTAAAAGAAGAGTCCACAGCAAGTCCCATCCTTCTAACTTAAAAAACAACAGAGATATGGCATTTCCGATTAATCAGTTATATGGCAGCTATAGGATATAGTCGGCCGATCCTTATGAAATTCAGCAGATCGAATAAGTCTGCTAAAAGAAGAGTCCACAGCAAGTCCCATCCTTGTAACTTAAAAAACAACAGAGATATGGCATTTCCGATTAATCAGTTATATGGCAGCTATAGGATATAGTCGACCGATCCTTATGAAATTCGGCAGATCGAATAAGTCTGCTAAAAGAGGAGTCCACAGCAAGTCCCATCCTTCTAATTTAAAAAACAACGAAGTTATGGCATTTCCGATCAATCAGTTATATGGCAGCTATAGGATATAGTTGACCGATCCCGGCCGTTCCGACTTATATACTGCCTGCAAAGGAAAGAAGGATGTGTGCAAAGTTTGAAGTCGATAGCTTTAAAACTGAGAGACTAGTTTGCGTAGAAACAGACAGACAGACGGACAGACGGACAGACGGACAGACGGACATGCTTATATCGACTCAGGAGGTGATCCTGATCAAGAATATATATACTTTATAGGGTCGGAGATGTCTCCTTCACTGCGTTGCACACTTTTGACCAAAATTATAATACCCTCTGCAAGGGTATAATAATGTTTTTCTTGGTGTCTTCCTTATGCTTTTAATATATGTACTTTCAATTTAAATCACTTTTTTTTGATTTTATACCCTTGCATAGGGTATTATAATTTTGGTCAAAAGTGTGCAACGCAGTGAAGGAGACATCTCCGACCCTATAAAGTAAATATATTCTTGATCAGGATCACCTCCTGATTTGATATAGGCATGTCCGTCTGTCTGTCTGTTTCTACGCAAACTAGTCTCTCAGTTTTAAAGCTATCGACTTCAAACTTTGCACACATCCTTCTTTCCTTTGCAGGCAGTGTATAAGTCGGAACGGCCGGGATCGGTCAACTATATCCTATAGCTGCCATATAACTGATTGATCGGAAATGCCATATTTTCGTTGTTTTTTAAGTTAAGAAGGATTTTAAGAAGGATGGGACTTAATATGCGTTCCACTTTGGGCAAACTTATCAGATCTGAAAATTTCATAAGGATGGTTCAAGAATGTCGTCTAGGCTTTCCACATTTGAGGACGAGAAGTACCTTTGTAGTAACACTCTGGGAAAAAGCGGACGAATTTGAGTGCTCCAAATTGATTTGATCCGAAAAGTAGAGAGACTGCAAACTTCCCATCAGGGTATCTGGCGTCGTTTGGATGAAATTTTCTTCGCCAAACCTGTCAATTGTAACTGCAATTTACAGTCGAAAACAAATAATAAATACAAAGGCAAGGAATGAAACGACAAACCATAAAAGGTCGTTGTTTATTATTTTATTTATTTAAGTTTGATTTTGTGTCAAAAAAGGTGTTTCAGCCATGCGGACCGTTGATTTTTATGGCTCCTCTGTTTCGTCGCTTGGAATATCATTCCGCAAGTTAAAACGAATCAGTATTTCCTCGGCGCTTTCGCAGGATGTTATAACATCAGCCAGGTACTGCGTTCCCACCTCCAACAAGCTCTCCACATGCAGATAGTTGGCAGCCAGGAGGAGTTGAATGAGCACATTGTCATCGGCACTTGCCTCCTCGAGGAGTTCCTTGAACATGTTCGACCTGTCACTAGCTTCCGTCCGTGTACTGTTGTCGTGGACCAGTCTGCACCATTGGACTACCAGTTTCATGATCCTACATTCAATCTTTGAGAGCGGTATTATGTCGGTGGAGTCCGAGCACTCCACCCTCAGCAAATCATGCACTGTGCCCATCTGTTCCAAGAGAGAAGTCTCCACGTCATGGATATAGCCTTCACAGGTCTGCAAATGGACGAATTTCGGTTCCCCACAGTCATTCGGGGTTAGCGACATTTTTTCAGAATAAATTTTGTAAACTTTTTGTACTATGATCCAATATGTGTATAAAATAAATTTATTCTCCGCCTCAGATATGTATGTTTTGCAATTAACCAAAAAATTATGATTGGAAAACGAGTAACTTCTACGATTAATCAAAAATTGGGGTACAACTTTCAATGGCTATGAATGGGTCAAAACATGGCATACCGACGAATGGAAAGCATTCCATATTTTAGCTTTGAGGGAGATATTATTCCCAATTGAAAATAGGCCAACTAAATCTATAAGAAAAACCTTAAAATTATTTTGGCCAAATGCTTTTTGGTTTCATTATTTTGATCTTTAGATGCTCTGATTGAACAAGTCGCAAGAAGCTATTTCTAACAAGAAAGGAAAGCTAACTTCCGAAGTTGATATACCCTTGCAGTTAAGTGGCAGCTTATATTATAAGTTAGGGTTAGTTAGGGTTACGATTAAGCTATTGCTTTTGTATGTTAGGCAGTTCTGAGCTGACAGCCAAAGAGAAGATTTTAAGCAATCATTATAAAATAATTTATTGCTACTAAAATGGACATGGTAAAATTTTCAGGGTTTTTATGTTTCTTTACATCTACAATTTTGAGAATTAGTAAAATTAAGTGGTGGAGATAAAAAATTATATAAATATTTAAATGAGTGATAAAACAATTGGTATAGATTTTTAAAATTAGGTTTTCAAAACAAAACAAAATTCGTTAAAAATAAAATTCATCATCAATTAAAGGGTTTAGATGGTAAAAATGGTAAAAAGTGATCACTGAGCATAAAAATATTTAAAATGTGTCAATAGTGTTAATTCACTGTAGAATTATTGAGATTTAAGCAAACTCACTCTTTTACTGCGTCCCCGGCGAAAGCTTTCGGCTGGCTGAAAATAATTATCGCAGAAAAACAAAATAATAATTCTTTCCATCGAACATAACTATTCCCGATTTATAACTCCCGAATAAGGGATTTTTTCTGTTTCACTCACTTTACCAAATTTACAATTATTCCCTAATTTTACATGTTTCTCTTCCTTTACATTAATATTTTAACTTCAAAATAAGGTCATTACATCTGTTTCATTATTTCTTATGGTTATCCTTCTCATAACTCTCACTAGAGTTCAATGAACTCCTGGGGTACATTGGGAGCTATGCTCTATCACGCCTTCTCCACTTGGATACCGCAACGGCTCGCTCACTAACTCCTCCTGTCTCCCTACTCATTTATCCAACCGTGGAAGGTAATTCTGGAGCTGGATCGACCAGAGTAAGGGATTTACAGGGGTTTTTTGCTAGGAATCCATTAAATTTTTTCCCCTCTTACGCTAAGTCGGTGAACCTTTCCCCTAAGGTGTACTAAGGGGTCACAACGTTCCACCACACAGATTTTTTTTCAGCTTAATAAATAAATAGTATTTTTGACACAAATGTCCTCTGCCGGCGAGGCAGAACTTCCCTGCACCCGCACCAGGGATCACTATACTCCCGAACTCAAGCCGACTTCGGTGTCTTAGGAACGCGAACTGATCCAGTCCTTCCTTCCTTCCACTCCTTTGGGAGCGGTGTTGACTCCATCCTAGCCAAAAGGTAGGCGGAGTTAGAATTGGTGGATGGGTGGATTTTCTGCAGCACTTGCGAAAAAGTTCTAAAATACTCCCAAAAGCAAACCTCCAATTTGTCGAGACACAAGTGCTGCCTTCAATTAAAAAATCCACCGGAGGCAAAAATAGTGACGGATGCGGATAAGAAGGAGGCAATTAAGAAATGTACGTCGTGGATCGTACAGGATTGCCGACCTTTCACTGCAGTGTCGGGACCCGGCTTTAAAGAACTGGTGACATTTTTTATTAAAATAGGAGCCACATAAGGGAGCAACGTGGATGTTGACGATTTACTTCCCGATCCGACGACTCTAAGCCGAAACACCGGAAAGAAAGCGGCCGAAAAAAGAGTTGAATTGGCACAAAATTTAAGAAACGCTGTAAATGCCGGAGATGTGTCAGCCACAGTCGACATGTGGACTGATAGCTATGTGCAGCGGAACTTCCTAGGAGTAACCGTCCACTTTTTAAAGGACGCAAGACTGCAAAGTCTGGTCCTGGGTCTTAAATCGATGCACTACCAGAGGTCTACAGCGGATAACATTTCTCGAAAGCTGAGGAGCCTCTTCGCCGACTTCAACGTAGACAGCATCGAAAAGTCAAATTTGTAACTGATCGAGGATCAAATATAAAAAAAGCTTTGGAAGGAAATACCCGATTAAACTGCAGCACCCATCTTTTGGCTAACGCATCGGAAAGCTCCTTCGGTGTAGCAACGGATTTGGCGGAGACATTGCAAGTGCGGAGTGCAAGAAGGAGGAGAAATACTTCAAAAAATTGCTAATTTAAAAGAAAATATTTTGATACACATAGACGCGATTTGGAAGGAAAATGTAAGCATTTGGCACAAAGTCGCCTTTTTCCTTTATCCACCAGCTACTATAATCCAACAACAAGATATATTTGAAATCAAATCTATTTTCATTTACCAAATGGAAATGAATTCCGCCGAAAACGATCAGGACTCCAATTTTAGCTTCATTTTAAATAACAATAGCCCAATAAGACTTACGCCTTCCTCAGTTTCTTCGAAACAGTCATTTTGTCCAACCTAATAGCTACACATCCAAAACGCCATTAGACAAACTAGAAAGGTATTGCCGAGAAAGAGTGGCTCTAACCGAGGGCTTTGAACCAACTGATGGGTGGAATCAAAATCAAAACTCATACCCCCGACTTCCTTGTCTTGCACTACAAGTTCTTTCTATACCTGCCAGTAGTGCGGCCTATGAGAGGGTGTTTTCTATGGCCGGAAATATTATTACAGAAAAAAGGAATAGGCTTACTCCAAAGTCTGTAGACAATATCATTTTCCTTCACTCTATCTTTAAAAATTCACGTTTTTGTCATTTTAAAATTTTGTAATTTCAATAAAGTCCCTAAATATATAAATTCATTCTTTGCACATTTTTTTGCATAGTAACTACTCGTACCCGAAACTCTGTGCACAAAAGGCACTCGGGCGCATAAAGCACCCGGTGTTTTTCGGGTGCACTCATTGTGTAAGTGGCATGCTGCCATTCTCTTTAATCGTTAGAAGACAATCAAGTAGATGGGCTTAGAATGCAACGATTTCGAGCACATCAAACACAACGACAGCAAGCACGACATAATGGACATGATTGAATCCGCAGACACAGTGCTTCTGTGATCCTAAGAGCAAGAGCAGAGCAAATAAAATTTCTCATGGGCTACTGCAACTATGTATTTATTCGTCGTCTTCAAATAATGTTAAGTTTTCTATTGCCTTATCCAAATGAGTTGAGTTAAGCCGGACGAGAAGAATATCTTCCAAAGTGTCGTGACTTAATCGATTTCGGTTATCCGACAGCACCAGTCTTAGAGCCGAATATTTTTGGAAGTCCCTGGTATAATACCAGATTAAAGAAAACTTAAATCAGAAAAACAAATACATAGTTGCAGTAGCTCATGAGAAATTTTATTTGCTCTGCTGTCATCTTGCTCTAAAATTTTTACTACTGCTACGGCTACGGGGAGCACAGTATTTAATTTTTGGCTATTGCTACTGCTATAGTTTTTGATCCGAGAAAACTCGGAGCAGATCAGAGCACATGATTTTTCATCAATCTGCTATAGCTCTGCTCCGACTGTCATCGAAGTGAGAGCAATAGCAATAGCATAGCAATATGCTCCGAACTAGTATTACTAGCTAGAACTAGCTAGTATTAACTCCGAACATCGCCAACTCGTGAACCGGAACCAGTCCACGAATAGGTTCCGTTCCACTAGTTCCACAAATATGATTATTGGGTCCTTTACAGAGGATAACCCATAGTGGAAGTCCCATTTTGCACGGTATACCATAAGAAAGTAAATTCTTTTTAGAATAGAATGGGACTATATTAATAAATATCGCTTCCTATTATTCAATGTTATCGAACTCCGAAAATCTCTCCATGTGCTGTTCCCTTGCTAGGTGCTTAACAACGTTACATGTTTTGACGCTTCACAACACTAAAGGCGCCATTATTGAATTTAAATTGCATTCCTTGCGTTCTTTATAGAGGCCCCATTTTGAACCATGACAGTTAATTTTTTTAAGAATCGAATGAGACTATTTTTATCAATATTTATTGATTTAAAATTTTTTTTAAATGAACAACAAAAAAATGTTAAGTTCATTCTTTCTTTCAAAAACAAATGCCTCCAATATAAATGGCCTACCCTAAAAATGGTGGGGCACTGAAATTCCTCTTAGGATCTGAATCGTCAAATATATATTTGCAATATATTTTAGATCCAATATGTATCATACCGTTCAGACATCCATTTAACTTGAAGCTGCACCCGAAATTCATGTTCCTTTCCTGATTAAATCCTGACGGCAACAGTCGCTCCAATCCAATACAGACAGTGTGCTTATGATGTGTGTGATTTGATCCTTAAACATATTTCAAATTTAAAACTGTGACTTTAAATAGCCTTTAAATTTAAATTAAAAAGACATAAGAACATAAAGAAGATTATAGGACATAGATGTAAATAAAAAATGGTTTATTCTTATTGCAAGACCTTGTAGGTCTCATTGTAACAATTTATAGTTGTTTTAGGAAGTTATAGTAATTATTGTAAGAATTTATCTGTTGTAGTTTATGTAATAAGCCTTATCATATAAATTTCTAAGAACTTCTTAAAGAATTTCTTTTCTCAGTATTAGTCGTAGTTCATCAAGGGTATAAGTCTTAAACTTTTGATAAGGAAATGACTGTTATGTATACTATAATATATAACAAAAATTAGTAATTGGGCATCTAATAATTACTAATACTAATAAGTCGTAATTAATAAACAAATAAATAAGTAAATTTCAGTGAGCAGCGGGAAGTTGGAATTCTGGATTTCTTCTAAATGTATTTGGTATTTTTCAAATAATAGCAATAATAGTTTAAAATATAATAATCGTTCCACCAACTGCATAAAAAATAAAAGTGTAGTTGCCACTAAATTATCATTGTTGATAAGCTAAATTGAAAAAAAAATTAATTCGTTTTTATTTGAATATTGAAACTATGGCTTAGAGTGGCAGCTTCATCAAGGCTTTTTATCGATAATTCGCAGAGAAAAAAATTCTCAAGGAATGCAATGAATAAAGTCGAGATGCTTGGCTTCAGAGCGAAAAATTGAAAGCATGGCTTCGCAAGGATAACACAGAGGAGACAAAGTTATATTTAATTGGCAGCACTACCAGTGAGACTAAGAGAATAATATAATAAGAGCTCCATATACATATTATGTAGGTCTCCAAAAGCAATACTCGCAATGGAGTCAACCGCCGTTTCCCCCGAACCGTTCGCGCTCAGATTTTGCGTGAAAGAAACGCTACAGACTCTAATAACATTATGAACTCGCCTGGCTAAAGCAGCCATTTCACCCGGCTACCTGAACGGCTTGGAGACCACTGTTCTGCAAGAGCGCTTCCAGGCAATGCTCAGAACTCTTAGGAACGACTTCGCCACGCACGGCGTGTATGGCGAGAAGGTGTGGGCGTTGAAGAGTTTTGAATAAGTGTTTGATTTTTCAATGAAGATCCCCAAATTGACGCAACGGCAATTTTGAGTATTTTTCCCTTGTCCAAAGTTATAGTTTATTAACTCAAAAATTGTATATTTTCTTCCTTGAGGAATATAAAATTGGGATATCGAGTTTCTGATATTTGTGTATTATACGATAATCGCAATTTGTATTTATATTTATAATTATATTATATATTATGTTTAAGTGGCAGTTAAGTGGCAGCTTATATTATTATATATATATCGGATCTTATATAGTTGGCCGATCCTTATCCAAATTACACTATACAATCAATTTTCCAATAAAGAAGTTGGAAACAGCCCTAAGCATATTTGAAATAAGCAAGGTTTTTATTTCCGATCAATCAGCTATATGGCAGCTATAGGATATAGTGGACCGATCCCGGCCGTTTCGACTTATAAATGCAAATAAAAGAAGGATTTGCTAAGTTTCAAGACTATAGAGACTATTTCACGTAGAAACCGACTGACAAACGGACGTGCTTTTATCTACTGAGGTGGTGATCCTGATCAAGAATATATATACTCTATTGGGTCTCTTTGACTTCGTTGCACACTTTTGAGCAAAATTACATAAAATATAAAAAAATGAATATTCAAAAAAAATTTAAAAAAAAAAATCTAGGAGGCAACTCTCCAAACGAGAGACTTCCCTAAACGTGGGGAGGAACCACCTTCCAAGAAAGTCCACCGGATAATAAGGAATCAAAATAAAAGAAGCAAATCAGTTGGGCAGGAGCATTCATTTGCACTCGAAACTAATAAAATAAAAGACGAAAATAAGCTGGGTAGGAGGATTAATTTGCAATTAAGTTCACGGAATTATAAAAGAAACAAAATAAAAGAACTTTGATTCTTTTATTTTGTTTCTTTTATGATCCGCTAACTTTTCTGCAAATTAATCCTCCAATCTAACCAACTTTGCTTCAAGTCCACCGGATAATAACAGAAGAAAATACAAGAAGCAAATCAGGTGGACAATAGGATTAATACTTTAAAAATACTTATTATATTTATATACTTATATTTTAAAGTATATTAAAAAATAAAAATTAAATAAAAAAAACGAGACGAGCCAGTCGAATGCCATCCGATGACTGACTGAAATAAATTGGGTTTCCTGCTAAGGTGCGGCATGAGGTGTGCTTTCAAAAAATCCAAAGCCTACTTGATGCAGGATTTTAAGGGAAAAAAAAGCCTAGACCTCTCTAGAGGTCTTTTTTGTTAAACATATTTTTTTGCATGTTTTTCAGAAAATAGCTGGATAGAAGGATTTCTGAGGCATACCAGTATTTTAAAAAAGTTTAATTTTAATTTAAATGTTATATCGTCCATTATCCACCCATATCCGTTATAGCCATAGTTAAAACATCCCATGAGAGTGCTTTCAATTATTTATTAATTTTATCGAAAAAATAATTTTTTTCTTGGTTAATTATGCTTTTAATATACTTTTAATTGTAATCACTTTGTTTTGATTTTATACCCTTGCAGAGGGTATTATACTTTTGGTCAAAAGTATGCAACGCAGCGACCGACCCTATAAACAATATATATTCTTGTATAATATATAATCAGGATCACCCCCTGAGTCGATATAAGCATCTTTCTACGCAAACTAATCTCTCAGTTTTAAAGCCATCGACTTCAAACTTTGCACACATCCTGTTTTCCTTTGCAGGCAGAATATAAGTCGGAACGGCCGGGATCGGTCAACTATATTCTATAGCTGTCATATAACTGATTGATCGGAAATGCCATAACTTCGTTGTTTTTTAAGTTAGAAGGATGGGACTTGCTGTGGACTCCTCTTTTAGCAGAATTATTCGATCTGCCAAATTTCATAAGGATCGGCCGACTATATCCTATAGCTGCCATATAACTGATTGATCGGAAATGCCATATCTCTGTTTTTTTTTAAGTTAGAAGACTGGGACTTTGTATGGATTCTACTTTCGGCAAACTAATTTGATCTGCCGAGTTTTATAAGGATCGGACGACTATATAAGATCCGATATATATCTAATAATATAAGCTGCCACATATCTGCAAGGGTATATCAACTTCGGCTCCGCCCGAAGTTAGCTTTCCATTCTTGTTTTTTTTTTTATTATTGACGTACCTTGAACCACGGTACAAGGGACACGAAAAAGGACGATTAGTGTGGGTTAGTAAACTGCACCTCCACCACTAGACAATATAGAGACAAGAATAGAGGCAAGAATCTCTATTGAGCCACAATAGACGCAACATCGTAAAAGATGAAGAAGCAGAGCAGAGCTACGCTTGAAAGAAAATTAACAAATTTATTATTTTATAATGAACACTCGAAGCGATACGTATATTAGAAATGTAAAAAATTGGTTTATAAGTATAAATAACTATTAAAGTTGTAAAATAAAATATTTAATAAAAAAGCAGTGCGCACAAAACAACACGTCCGTTCGCTTTAAGATAAAGAGAGGAAGAGGAATTTATATATAAATATTTATTTATTATTCATTATTAAAGCTCCAGAGGATTCTACCGGACGCATATCAATAGCAAATAGTTTATTTAATTAATACTTTGTTTTTGAACTTAAAAGCTCTTCCAATTTTCTTGTTACATTTCCTGTGAATGATACCGGGTTCATATCAATAGCAGCTAGCCTTACGCATGTTATAGTTCAATAATTCTTCTTTAGGTTCTTCAGTTCTTCTTAGGGTTCTTTAGTTGTTGGCCATTTGCAGACTCGATGATTGATTTTCCTCATTATCCTCATTAGTATTTTTATATTTTATAATTCATCTATAGTTTATTATCCATCTTTTTAATGTTGGATTATTGAATATTACATACGGCCGGCACTTCATGTCTTCAACCACCTCTAAAGGCCAGCAGCAGAATTTGTTTCACAGTGCGCGAGCATTGCATCCTTTGCACAAGCTGCTCGTGGCATTGGGGATGTTTGTGCCTCCGCTGATGGTAAAGCCGCCCACAGTGCTCACCTCAGTGGTGCTGCAGCAAGCATCAGATGAACAACCGTCCAGCATATGGTTACAGCCCGCATCGCTGGAGCAAGTCATCGCTGGACTGATTAGCAGAGCTGCTTTGCGACAGTTCAACATTCATATCCATGTCTATCCATAACACATCCTTCAAACGGGCTTCTTTTTCGTCAACCATTTCGATGTCGGCAGAGTCGATGCGTCCGTGCTGATCTCCTGGCACACCGGGGAGACCTCCGACAACATCTCATCCGATAACTTCGTTATGTTAAAATCCGCTCACGGTACATAGGTACATCTTCTTCTTCAAAAAATTATTAATATTATTAGTTATTATTAATATTTAAAATTATTAATATTTACGACAAAATGTTGTTATATTTCGACATTCTCGAAACATTTCCAACAGCGGCTATTTTTGGAAAGTAATATATATTTCAGGTAAAAAACAACCGCAGGAATAAAACCGTCGCTGCTATGTGAAAGCTGTGAGTAAATGTTAAAATAAATATCACACATTTTTTATATATTTATCATTTATGTAACTTACTTAATATATTTATTTGCTGACTTGTACAAATCGAATGCAAACGGAACGGGGAGTAAAAGCCCGAATCCATGAACCAACCATCGCCTGCAAGGGTTTCACCGACTACTGCAATACCTTGTTTTATAAGATCTATGAACAGTCAATGTTTTTTAAATAATATTCAAATTTGTTGGTCAGAAAATGTATTTTAAGATTTACCTTGAAGCCGCAAGTACAGTCGGCCGAGTGCCTTTGGTTAGGGTACGAGAAGAAGTTTCAATTTTTGACTGGAAAATGCTGATGGAAAGGAGATGATGCTGATGCTGATGATGTCCAGGAGATCGGCACGGACGCCACAAAAGAAGCCCATTTGCAGGATGTGTTATCTCGAAGATATGCGGCTCCCCAGACATGTCAATGGACGTAGACATTGATGGATATTGAACTTCCCAGAAGCAGCGTTGCCAGTCAGTCTAGTGCGACGACTTCTTCCAGTGATGCACCCTGTAACCGTATGTTGCGCGACGATTGTTCATCTAATGCTTGCTGCACCACCACAGAGGAGAGCACTGTGAGCGGCTTTACCATCAGCGGAGGCACAAACATCCCCAATGCCACGAGGAGCTTGGCGAGGTGCAAAGGATGCAATGTCCGCGCACTGCGAAAAAAAAAACTGCTGCTCTCCCTTACAAGTAGTTGTCGGCACAAAGTGTCGAACGTATGTGATATTTGTTGCTCAGATACGTCAAAGAAAAATTTTGAAAAAACTACTTGATCGCAAAGGCTTCTATGTTTTGATGTTTTCTATATATTTTTGATATATTTTTTTTAAGATATTCAAAGAAAGCTGAAAGATACTTGGAGATAAAAAGGTATTCTTGAGCTGGTTTTTGAATTTTTAAGAAATATTATAATTTTCTTTAATTTACTGAGGACCATTTAAAACTAAGATTATAAGTGTTTGTGGAAGTGATATTGTGACTTAAGCTATAGAAAGGGTTGGGAGGGAGGTCAGGGATGACCCGCCATTGTTAGGACACATTCATTATTTTCAGCCCCTGCATTAGAACCTATCCCCACGACAAACTTAATGCCCATCCAGCAAATGCAAGCTACTAAATTGTAGAGTTGTTTTTTATTTATTTCTTTCTTTTTAAGCATTTATATTTGTTAAATTTAACAGGTATACTGCTACCTATGAGGCAGCTTGAACAGGTTTTAAATTAAAGCTTACAATGTATGGTCGCTTTGCTATGATAATAACTATGCGTACGTCATAATATATCACCAAAACTATTATTTGAATTTAGTTTTATTTAATTGATGTATTATTTTAAGGAACTTTTACACAAACCGCTACGGGAGATCATGCGGGTGGAACCTCTTCAGTCTTCTTATCCTAACTCTTCGTAGCAATCTTTTTGCCAGGGCGTTGGGGTGACTTCCAAAGCGTCTCAAGTAGTTTTCAGCGTGTGTCCGGCAACCAGCACCTACTTTTGGGATCTTAAGGTCCCTTTCGATGGCTCTCGGTCTCATGTACCAGTTGTATATTCTACATAAGTTTTAGATTCTACGTAAGTTGTAGATTCTACAACAATCCACAGCATTGCCCCACTCTTACCGAACTAGGTTCATTTATTGGTGGTGATTAATGCACAGTTGCGCTGCATCTGTGCTATATTCCTGTAGAATCTGTTTTTAAGAGGAGTATTTAGTGTAAGTTATTTGAAACAAATTAAAAAAACAAAACAATAATAATATTTATTTTAACATATTTTTTAAAGCTTAACAAGTATACTGCTATTTGGCAGTTGACCAGTAAATATGATCAGGTGTTTCAAAATTTAAAAGTTATTCCGCTACTGTGCGACAGTATAAAAATTAAAAATTGAACTTGTGACACTGCCCCTTAGATGGCGACACGTTGATGTAAAGTACATGGGACCCAGTAAATATACATTTAATATCTCGACCTCAGCGCTGCCTGTGGGAAACTTAACAAGTTTTAGACGGTGCTTTTGGATTGTTCGCGAGTGCCTTTATTAGTTAGATATGTATTAGTTATATGTTTGTATACCCTTGCAGAGGGTATTATAATTTTGTTCATGAGGGTGCAACGCAGTGAAAGAAACATCTCTAACCCTGTAAGGTATAACATATCAGTTATACTTTATTCTTTCTATTGCACGTAGGATATAAGTTATATACATCATTGGTCCGTCCGATTCTTGAGTATGGATCGTGTGTCTGGAGTCCTCAATACGGAGTACACCGTGACCACATACAATCTGTACAAAAAAATTGGAAAAAACTTACAGGACTTAATTAGGATGCAAATCTTTACCTTCCCTCTTACCATAGTAGACTTTTATTAATCAACATTAATCACATCAATATTAATCAACATTTATTAATCAACATCAATCACTAACAAACAGTAGAACGTCATTATCTTATCAATGATAATTTAGGCAGCCAGCATCTACTAACACGCTTCAAATTTAACGTTCCGCGTATAAGGACAAGATACTTTCGTCCTTTACTCCTTAGCCATTGCAGTTCGACATATGCCCAACACGATCTCTTTAGGGTATCCAGTTCGGACTACAATGGTCTCTACCACATCTTGTCAGCTTTCTCTACGTATGTATAACCTGAAACCTTTTATCCTTAACGCTTTATCTGCGCGACACCCTTCCTAGTGATACTTTTCATTATCCAACTCTACCCTTACTATCTCGGATCGATCCCCGCGATTCGAGCCGTACGTTATGCGATAGCGCCCCTCGGTCGTTTGGGCGGGAGGTTGGCTGTACGTATGCAGCGGGAACCGCGCCATAAATATTTATATATAAATAAATATATAAAGCAGAATTTGAATCAGATAATGAGGAAAACAATCATCGAATCTGTAAATTGGTCATCAACTAAATAGCCTAAATTTCGAGCCATAAAATGGTCAAGGCTTATTGCTATTGATGAGGACTAGAAGTGCCGGGCGGAAGTAATATCCAATAGTCCAATATTAAATAAATAAATAACAATATATAAATGAAAATATATTTAGGAAAAATTTGAATCTGATAATGAGGAAAACCAATCATTGAATCTGCAAATGGTCATCAACTAAAAATCCAAATATCAAGCCATAAAATGGTCAAGGTGCTATTATTATTTATTATTAAAATGCTATTATTGAGGACAAGAAGTGCCGGTCGGATGCAATATTCAATAGTCCAATATTAAATATGTAAATAATAATAGAAAAAAGAATAATTAAATAAAACTCAATTTGAATCGAAAATCAATAACAGTCTGCAAACGGCCAGCAAATAAGACCCAAGTATTGAGCTATAAAATGTTCGAGGCTAGTTGCTATTGATATGCGTCAGGTAGAATCCACTGGGTACTTTAGTAAGAAATAGGAAAATCTTTTAGTTCCGAAAAAAATAATTAGCTAAATAAATTTTTAACAATAAAAAAATATAGAAAACAGAATTTGAATCGGATAATGAGGAAAATCAATCATCGAGCTATAAAATGGTCAAGCTTATTGCTATTAATGAAGACAAGAAGTGCCGAACGGATGTAATATTCAATAGTCCAATATTAAATATATAAATAATAATAGAAAAAAGCATAATAAAATATGAATAAATAGATTTTTTAGCAATAACCGAGTCTGCAAATGGCCAACAAATAAAGAACCCAAGTATTGAGCTAAAAAATGCTCAAGGCTAGTGGCTTTTGATATGCGTCCGGTAGAATCCACTGTAGCTTTAATAGGAAATAGGAAAATCTAGTAATTCTGAAACAAATAATGATATGAATGAATATTTAAATATAAATAAATTTATAAAAGGCCAAAATGGGCCTTTTTACTTTTAAATATATTAAATAAATTGAATAAATATAATAAGGAAAATATAAATAAAATGTTTTGTTGAGTGGGGCTTCTGAAATTATTTATGGCTTGAAGCCCCTTGTTTAAAGTCCAAAGACCTACTGATTGTCATCGGCATAAACTACCTCACATCTGAATGGGGCAGTGAGACCAGTTTTTGAGATAAATATTGTAGAATGCTGACGTTGTTGAATCAAATGCGTTAATGTTGATGTGACTGAAAAAAAACGCAAATAATTTGTTTTAAATCGATAAGACTACATTTCATTATACCCTTGCAGAGGGTATTATAATTTTGGTCAAAAGTGTGCAACGCAGTGAAGGAGACATCTCCGACCCTCTAAAGTATATATATTCTTGATCAGGATCACCTCCTGAGTCGATATAAGCATGTCCGTCTGTCCGTCTGTCCGTCGGTCCGTCTGTCTGTCTGTTTCTACGCAAACTAGTCTCTCCGCTTTAAAGCTCTCGACTTCAAACTTTGCACACATCCTTCTTTCCTTTGCAGGCAGTATATAAGTCGGAACGGCCGGGATCGGTCCACTATATCCTACAGCTGCCATATAACTGATTTATCGGAAATGCCATAACTTTGTTGTATTTTAAGTAAGAAGGATGGGACGATCTGCCAAATTTCATAAGGATCGGGCGACTATATTAGATCCGATATATATCTACTAATGCAAGGGTATATCAACTTCGGCTTCGTCCGAAGTTTGCTTTCCTTTTTTCCTTTTTGTTTTATTTGCAATCAGTGTTTTTTTTGTACCCCTGTACCATGAGTCGCCTATATATGTTTTCACGTATTTTAAAATCAAAACCCTTTCTTTTAATCTCAGCTGATCACCCCCTACTATTAAGACGTTTGGTCTTAAGGAAAGTAAAATAGATAATTCTAAAACCTTTTCAACGCACTTCTCTGCACATGCCGAATAAAAAATGTATGTGTGTTGTATTGTATGTTTTATATTTAGTTTTTCAAAACATTTTGATTTGTTTGAGAGAACTTAAAGTGAAATCTTATAGGCAATGTTTGGAATTCATTTGAATACAATGGTTCGAGACTCATGAATACAATAAGGCTATTCAATCCGATGTTTAGCTTGGAAAGCGTCAAAAGATCCTCGTGAATTGGTGACAAAGTCAGTCTCATATCACGGTTCTTCAACAAGTGACAAAATATATCAAACTCCTTGTCAGAATACATTTTTCGCGACAAACCGAGCGACACACTGGCCGAACTCTTGAATTGCTCGATCAATTGGTCCATCTCATCTGCAAACGCCTTATCCTTATCATCCTTGATAGGATCGATGTTAGGCTCCTGGGGTTTCTCCTTTTTCATTGACAAAGCACGAGTCCACAAATCGCGGGTGGCATCTTTATACTTGGCGATTCTGGAATTCAAACTGACTATCTCATTGTTGATCTCTTGGTTGTAGGGCTGCTTTTTTTGGGCCTTCAAGAGGCAGATGCGGGCCTCTTCATACTCTCCCAAGGTGGACAGGGCGCGACCCTCCTGGAATAGCGCCTTGCAGGACGGTTCATTTCCGGTTAGGCGGCGCACTGCCTTCATTACGATGCACACGCGCTGCGGCTTGCTGATCTTGTTGTAGCAGATCATCAGATTTTGGTATAGAGTAATCAGCAGTTGGGTTTGCTTGACCTCCTCCTCCTCGTTGGCCAACCGACAGTAGTTCAAGCAGTTAACAGCCTTTTCGAATGAAGACACGGCATTGTGGAAGCGCCCGCGCTTCACGCAATTCTTGCCGTGCAAATGTATTTGCTGGACTTTGGGGTAGACGACACAGAACTTGTCCCGATCCTCCTTGGCAATTCCGTCGCACGCCTCGGAATCCCCTACGAGCGAGTAATCGAGTAGCTCCACCTTGAAGAGCCCATCCGCCTTTGGCTTAATGCGCGGCGGACAGCCCATCTCCCGGAAAAGCAACTTGTACGAGATAATGAACTCTGCCTGCTCATAAGGCCGCATGGTAAGAACGGCGGCCTCTAGCCCCTCGATCACCTGGCACTGGCCCGTCACGAACTCGAGCTTCGTGCCACGCAGCAGGGACGAATCGAACGGAGCGTCCTCTCCCTCCCAGTAGCCACTGTAGCGGACAGTTACTAGAGCTCTTTCGGGAACAACTTCACGTTCCGGGTGCCCCTCGCGTGTGACTCTTTTGTACATGAAGTCATTGATGCGATGCATCAAGGAGCGCAGTTCGTCAAAGGACCGAGTCCAAGGGGAGAGAAGTTTCTCGCTATCCACATCCGTTGCATCTTCGAATTCGCTGTCGTCGCTAACGTGTCCCAGGAAGTCATCAGAGTCCCGGAGGCTATCCGACACATCCACCTCGAATTGGCATCCCCTGCCCACGAGATCCGAAAAAGTCAATGGTTTCTTCAGTAGCTGAGTGCTGGTTGGATAGAAAGGCTCGTCCATTTCGGAAAGATTTTTTTTTCGGCAATGAGAATGTTCGTATCTGTCCAGAAATGTGTTGCGTAACCTGGAAAAAAATTAAATTTCTGTTAAAAAAAAAATAATACCAATAAGGAGGAAGAAAGATATAGGAATAAAATATTTTAGTTAAATTGAAATACTTTAAATACTCACAAGGAGAGGAAGCTCTACAGGGGCTCAGATGGCGATGACAAATAACAAACCAGGACTCGTTAATAACAAAAACCTGAATGAAAAGAGCGACCTGTGGAAAAAGACATTTTTGTTTAATAAAAAAAAATTAAGTCCTTCCCAAAGGCACAAGGCACATGGAAAAGGATGATAGCGAATACAAGTAAGGAGCAAATAAATATAAATTATTTAAAAGGAGTAAGATATACCAGGAACTTTACAATACAACAATCAATAATTATAAAAAGAAAAAAACGATTAAAAAATTACCTGAATAAACCTTTTTACTTTTCAGACTTTTTTATATTTGGCACACTTTAAAATATTATATGTTTCAGTTTTTTGATTATTTTTTATTTTTACTATTTACCTATTTTTAATATTTCGGTTTTTATTTTTGTAATATTTCGCACTTTGAGCACTTAGCACTTTGACCCGAGCACTTTGAGGCCCGGAGCTGAACTGATTTATTGTCGGGGTCCGGCTTTTAATATTGGGGCCACGAAATTTCGATTCAATGCCTACTTGCAGGCAAGATTATAATACCTTGACTTCTGCGATTCAGACATTCAGGATTTTCGGGATTTTTCGATTTTATATGATTTATAAAATCGGCCAGACTGAAACCTGGTCACTCCAGAGAAGTCATCTTTAGACCCTCTAGGGTTAATAAAAACGATTCTTTATGCCGGGAATGACGTAGAGAACGAGTGGGTGGTTCGGATCCTGTAGGGGTATAAATATAAATTAAACACTCAAATTATATTTAAATAATAACAACGACAACAGAGACGAGCAAAACAAAAAAAAAATAGCCGCCAAATCAAACGTAAACAACGAGCCCTTGGCTGCACCTAAAACACAGCTCGGATGACCGCAAAAAATGTAGGTGGAAACCATCCGGAAACCAATAGATCTCGTTTCGGCATTTCAATCTTCCAACAATAACATCGGAGCGGATATTCATCGAATATAGTTGGACAATCCTTCTGAGAATTTCATTATCTAATTCATTGATTTAACAAATGTTGGAAACAGCCCCAAGTATCTTTAAAAAACCAAGGTTGTGTCATTTCCAATCGATCAGTAATATGGCTGCTTAGGATATAGTCGGCCAATCTTATGAAATTTGGCAGATCAGCGAAAGAACTGAATGGGGTCGAACTTTCAGACGGCTTGTGATATGGACGTCGCTGTCTTTGGGCGGATTTAAGCCTAAATAAATTGAAAATTGAATTCTAACTTAAGTCTTCGATTGATTAACTCTGATTCTTCATCCTTCAAACTCAATTTCGTTCAACCCAACCTCGTCCAACGAGGTCTCATACCCTATCTTAACCCGGGTCACAACTCAGGAATTTGGGACTGGCGCTCCCACCCTGCCTAATGCATCCCTGTGTTTTTGTCGGAGATACCCTTTCTCAGAATTCTTCCTTAATTCCTTATTCCACTTATATATATTTACATGACAGTAGATCGGTTCAATAATTAAATTATTTAGTTACATTAGGTCCGAATCTAAGGTGGATACCTAATTTCAATACAAGAGTTGGTTTCGAGCACCAAGCGTGGGATTATATGGATCCGTGGGGTTCACCCTTCCGGAAAAACTTGGGATCTAAACATCTCCGGCTTTAACTAGGTTTTTGGACAGACTATGATGTGGAATATAAACAAAGAACTATAAGAATATAGTTTACGGAATTTGCTTCGTAAGGTAGTTTTTTTATAGGCAAAAGCTAATGAAGAAATGAGTACTTTGTAGCCGAAAAAGAAGATTGGTCAGTGACCCCTTGGTACTTGCCCCGGGTTTGGTTTGGACCAATATGGCGCTAATTCCTCTGCTTTTAGGAGCCAAATTTCATAAGGATCGGCCGACTATATCCTATAGCTGCCATATAACTGATTGATCGGAAATGCCATATCTCTGTTTTTTTTTAAGTTAGAAGACTGGGACTTTGTATGGATTCTACTTTCGGCAAACTAATTTGATCTGCCGAGTTTTATAAGGAGGACTATATAAGACCCGATATATATCTAATAATATAAGCTGCCACATATCTGCAAGGGTATATCAACTTCGGCTCCGCCCGAAGTTAGCTTTCCATTCTTGTTTTGTTTTATTATTGACGTACCTTGAACCACGGTACCAGGGACACGAAAAAGGACGATTAGTGTGGGTTAGTAAACTGCACCTCCACCACTAGACAATATAGAGACAAGAATAGAGACAAGAATCTCTATTGAGCCACAATAGACGCAACATCGTAAAAGATGAAGAAGCAGAGCAGAGCTACGCTTGAAAGAAAATTAACAAATTTATTATTTTATAATGAACACTCGAAGCGATACGGATATTTGAAATGTAAAAAATTGGTTTATAAGTATAAATAACTATTAAAGTTGTAAAATAAAATATTTAATAAAAAAGCAGTGCGCACAAAACAACACGTCCGTTCGCTTTAAGATAAAGAGAGGAAGAGGAATTTATACATAAATATTTATTTATTATTCATTATTAAAGCTCCAGAGGATTCTACCGGACGCATATCAACAGCAAATAGTCCATTTAATTAATACTTTGTTTTTGAACTTAAAAGCTCTTCCAATTTTCTTGTTACATTTCCAGTGAATGATACCGGGTTCATATCAATAGCAGCTAGCCTTACGCATGTTATAGTTCAATAATTCTTCTTTAGGTTCTTCAGTTCTTCTTAGGGTTCTTCAGTTGTTGGCCATTTGCAGACTCGATGATTGATTTTCCTCATTATCCTCATTAGTATTTTTATATTTTATAATTCATCTATAGTTTATTATCCATCTATTTAATGTTGGATTATTGAATATTACATACGGCCGGCACTTCATGTCTTCAACCACCTCTAAAGGCCAGCAGCAGAATTTGTTTCGCAGTGCGCGGACATTGCATCCTTTGCACAAGCTGCTCGTGGCATTGGGGATGTTTGTGCCTCCGCTGATGGTAAAGCCGCCCACAGTGCTCACCTCAGTGGTGCTGCAGCAAGCATCAGATGAACAACCGTCCAGCATATGGTTACAGCCCGCATCGCTGGAGCAAGTCATCGCTGGACTGATTAGCAGAGCTGCTTTGCGACAGTTCAACATTCATATCCATGTCTATCCATAACACATCCTTCAAACGGGCTTCTTTTCGTCAACCATTTCGATGTCGGCAGAGTCGATGCGTCCGTGCTGATCTCCTGGCACACCGGGGAGACCTCCGACAACATCTCATCCGATAACTTCGTTATGTTAAGATCCGCTCACGGTACATAGGTACATCTTCTTCTTCAAAAAATTATTAATATTATTAGTTATTATTAATATTTAAAATTATTAATATTTACGACAAAATGTTGTTATATTTCGACATTCTCGAAACATTTCCAACAGCGGCTATTTTTGGAAAGTAATATATATTTCAGGTAAAAAACAACCGCAGGAATAAAACCGTCGCTGCTATGTGAAAGCTGTGAGTAAATGTTAAAATAAATATCACACATTTTTTATATATTTATCATTTATGTAACTTACTTAATATATTTATTTGCTGACTTGTACAAATCGAATGCAAACGGAACGGGGAGTAAAAGCCCGAATCCATGAACCAACCATCGCCTGCAAGGGTTTCACCGACTACTGCAATACCTTGTTTTATAAGATCTATGAACAGTCAATGTTTTTTAAATAATATTCAAATTTGTTGGTCAGAAAATGTATTTTAAGATTTACCTTGAAGCCGCAAGTACAGTCGGCCGAGTGCCTTTGGTTAGGGTACGAGAAGAAGTTTCAATTTTTGACTGGAAAATGCTGATGGAAAGGAGATGATGCTGATGCTGATGATGTCCAGGAGATCGGCACGGACGCCAAAAGAAGCCCATTTGCAGGATGTGTTATCTCGAAGATATGCGGCTCCCCAGACATGTCAATGGACGTAGACATTGATGGATATTGAACTTCCCAGAAGCAGCGTTGCCAGTCAGTCTAGTGCGACGACTTCTTCCAGTGATGCACCCTGTAACCGTATGTTGCGCGACGATTGTTCATCTAATGCTTGCTGCACCACCACAGAGGAGAGCACTGTGAGCGGCTTTACCATCAGCGGAGGCACAAACATCCCCAATGCCACGAGGAGCTTGGCGAGGTGCAAAGGATGCAATGTCCTCGCTCTGCGAAAAAAAAACTGCTGCTCTCCCTTACAAGTAGTTGTCGGCACAAAGTGTCGAACGTATGTGATATTTGTTGCTCAGATACGTCAAAGGAAAATTTTGAAAAAACTACTTGATCGCAAAGGCTTCTATGTTTTGATGTTTTCTATATATTTTTGATATATTTTTTTTAAGATATTCAAAGAAAGCTGAAAGATACTTGGAGATAAAAAGGTATTCTTGAGCTGGTTTTTGAATTTTTAAGAAATATTATAATTTTCTTTAATTTACTGAGGACCATTTAAAACTAAGATTATAAGTGTTTGTGGAAGTGATATTGTGACTTAAGCTATAGAAAGGGTTGGGAGGGAGGTCAGGGATGACCCGCCATTGTTAGGACACATTCATTATTTTCAGCCCCTGCATTAGAACCTATCCCCACGACAAACTTAATGCCCATCCAGCAAATGCAAGCTATTAAATTGTAGAGTTGTTTTTTATTTATTTCTTTCTTTTTAAGCATTTATATTTGTTAAATTTAACAGGTATACTGCTACCTATGAGGCAGCTTGAACAGGTTTTAAATTAAAGCTTACAATGTATGGTCGCTTTGCTATGATAATAACTATGCGTACGTCATAATATATCACAAAAACTATTATTTGAATTTAGTTTTAATTAATTGATGTATTATTTTAAGGAACTTTTACACAAACCGCTACGGGAGATCATGCGGGTGGAACCTCTTCAGTCTTCTTATCCTAACTCTTCGTAGCAATCTTTTTGCCAGGGCGTTGGGGTGACTTCCAAAGCGTCTCAAGTAGTTTTCAGCGTGTGTCCGGCAACCAGCACCTACTTTTGGGATCTTAAGGTCCCTTTCGATGGCTCTCGGTCTCATGTACCAGTTGTATATTCTACATAAGTTTTAGATTCTACGTAAGTTGTAGATTCTACAACAATCCACAGCATTGCCCCACTCTTACCGAACTAGGTTCATCTATTGGTGGTGATTAATGCACAGTTGCGCTGCATCTGTGCTATATTCCTGTAGAATCTGTTTTTAAGAGGAGTATTTAGTGTAAGTTATTTGAAACAAATTAAAAAAACAAAACAATAATAATATTTATTTTAACATATTTTTTAAAGCTTAACAAGTATACTGCTATTTGGCAGTTGACCAGTAAATATGATCAGGTGTTTCAAAATTTAAAAGTTATTCCGCTACTGTGCGACAGTATAAAAATTAAAAATTGAACTTGTGACACTGCCCCTTAGATGGCGACACGTTGATGTAAAGTACATGGGACCCAGTAAATATACATTTAATATCTCGACCTCAGCGCTGCCTGTGGGAAACTTAACAAGTTTTAGACGGTGCTTTTGGATTGTTCGCGAGTGCCTTTATTAGTTAGATATGTATTAGTTATATGTTTGTATACCCTTGCAGAGGGTATTATAATTTTGTTCATGAGGGTGCAACGCAGTGAAAGAAACATCTCTAACCCTGTAAGGTATAACATATCAGTTATACTTTATTCTTTCTATTGCACGTAGGATATAAGTTATATACATCATTGGTCCGTCCGATTCTTGAGTATGGATCGTGTGTCTGGAGTCCTCAATACGGAGTACACCGTGACCACATACAATCTGTACAAAAAAATTGGAAAAAACTTACAGGACTTAATTAGGATGCAAATCTTTACCTTCCCTCTTACCATAGTAGACTTTTATTAATCAACATTAATCACATCAATATTAATCAACATTTATTAATCAACATCAATCACTAACAAACAGTAGAACGTCATTATCTTATCAATGATAATTTAGGCAGCCAGCATCTACTAACACGCTTCAAATTTAACGTTCCGCGTATAAGGACAAGATACTTTCGTCCTTTACTCCTTAGCCATTGCAGTTCGACATATGCCCAACACGATCTCTTTAGGGTATCCAGTTCGGACTACAATGGTCTCTACCACATCTTGTCAGCTTTCTCTACGTATGTATAACCTGAAACCTTTTATCCTTAACGCTTTATCTGCGCGACACCCTTCCTAGTGATACTTTTCATTATCCAACTCTACCCTTACTATCTCGGATCGATCCCCGCGATTCGAGCCGTACGTTATGCGATAGCGCCCCTCGGTCGTTTGGGCGGGAGGTTGGCTGTACGTATGCAGCGGGAACCGCGCCATAAATATTTATATATAAATAAATATATAAAGCAGAATTTGAATCAGATAATGAGGAAAACAATCATCGAATCTGTAAATTGGTCATCAACTAAATAGCCTAAATTTCGAGCCATAAAATGGTCAAGGCTTATTGCTATTGATGAGGACTAGAAGTGCCGGGCGGAAGTAATATCCAATAGTCCAATATTAAATAAATAAATAACAATATATAAATGAAAATATATTTAGGAAAAATTTGAATCTGATAATGAGGAAAACCAATCATTGAATCTGCAAATGGTCATCAACTAAAAATCCAAATATCAAGCCATAAAATGGTCAAGGTGCTATTATTATTTATTATTAAAATGCTATTATTGAGGACAAGAAGTGCCGGTCGGATGCAATATTCAATAGTCCAATATTAAATATGTAAATAATAATAGAAAAAAGAATAATTAAATAAAACTCAATTTGAATCGAAAATCAATAACAGTCTGCAAACGGCCAGCAAATAAGACCCAAGTATTGAGCTATAAAATGTTCGAGGCTAGTTGCTATTGATATGCGTCAGGTAGAATCCACTGGGTACTTTAGTAAGAAATAGGAAAATCTTTTAGTTCCGAAAAAAATAATTAGCTAAATAAATTTTTAACAATAAAAAAATATAGAAAACAGAATTTGAATCGGATAATGAGGAAAATCAATCATCGAGCTATAAAATGGTCAAGCTTATTGCTATTAATGAAGACAAGAAGTGCCGAACGGATGTAATATTCAATAGTCCAATATTAAATATATAAATAATAATAGAAAAAAGCATAATAAAATATGAATAAATAGATTTTTTAGCAATAACCGAGTCTGCAAATGGCCAACAAATAAAGAACCCAAGTATTGAGCTAAAAAATGCTCAAGGCTAGTGGCTTTTGATATGCGTCCGGTAGAATCCACTGTAGCTTTAATAGGAAATAGGAAAATCTAGTAATTCTGAAACAAATAATGATATGAATGAATATTTAAATATAAATAAATTTATAAAAGGCCAAAATGGGCCTTTTTACTTTTAAATATATTAAATAAATTGAATAAATATAATAAGGAAAATATAAATAAAATGTTTTGTTGAGTGGGGCTTCTGAAATTATTTATGGCTTGAAGCCCCTTGTTTAAAGTCCAAAGACCTACTGATTGTCATCGGCATAAACTACCTCACATCTGAATGGGGCAGTGAGACCAGTTTTTGAGATAAATATTGTAGAATGCTGACGTTGTTGAATCAAATGCGTTAATGTTGATGTGACTAAAAAAAAACGCAAATAATTTGTTTTAAATCGATAAGACTACATTTCATTATACCCTTGCAGAGGGTATTATAATTTTGGTCAAAAGTGTGCAACGCAGTGAAGGAGACATCTCCGACCCTCTAAAGTATATATATTCTTGATCAGGATCACCTCCTGAGTCGATATAAGCATGTCCGTCTGTCCGTCTGTCCGTCGGTCCGTCTGTCTGTCTGTTTCTACGCAAACTAGTCTCTCCGCTTTAAAGCTCTCGACTTCAAACTTTGCACACATCCTTCTTTCCTTTGCAGGCAGTATATAAGTCGGAACGGCCGGGATCGGTCCACTATATCCTACAGCTGCCATATAACTGATTTATCGGAAATGCCATAACTTTGTTGTATTTTAAGTAAGAAGGATGGGACGATCTGCCAAATTTCATAAGGATCGGGCGACTATATTAGATCCGATATATATCTACTAATGCAAGGGTATATCAACTTCGGCTTCGTCCGAAGTTTGCTTTCCTTTTTTCCTTTTTGTTTTATTTGCAATCAGTGTTTTTTTTGTACCCCTGTACCATGAGTCGCCTATATATGTTTTCACGTATTTTAAAATCAAAACCCTTTCTTTTAATCTCAGCTGATCACCCCCTACTATTAAGACGTTTGGTCTTAAGGAAAGTAAAATAGATAATTCTAAAACCTTTTCAACGCACTTCTCTGCACATGCCGAATAAAAAATGTATGTGTGTTGTATTGTATGTTTTATATTTAGTTTTTCAAAACATTTTGATTTGTTTGAGAGAACTTAAAGTGAAATCTTATAGGCAATGTTTGGAATTCATTTGAATACAATGGTTCGAGACTCATGAATACAATAAGGCTATTCAATCGATGTTTAGCTTGGAAAGCGTCAAAAGATCCTCGTGAATTGGTGACAAAGTCAGTCTCATATCACGGTTCTTCAACAAGTGACAAAATACATCAAACTCCTTGTCAGAATACATTTTTCGCGACAAACCGAGCGACACACTGGCCGAACTCTTGAATTGCTCGATCAATTGGTCCATCTCATCTGCAAACGCCTTATCCTTATCATCCTTGATAGGATCGATGTTAGGCTCCTGGGGTTTCTCCTTTTTCATTGACAAAGCACGAGTCCACAAATCGCGGGTGGCATCTTTATACTTGGCGATTCTGGAATTCAAACTGACTATCTCATTGTTGATCTCTTGGTTGTAGGGCTGCTTTTTTTGGGCCTTCAAGAGGCAGATGCGGGCCTCTTCATACTCTCCCAAGGTGGACAGGGCGCGACCCTCCTGGAATAGCGCCTTGCAGGACGGTTCATTTCCGGTTAGGTGGCGCACTGCCTTCATTACGATGCACACGCGCTGCGGCTTGCTGATCTTGTTGTAGCAGATCATCAGATTTTGGTATAGAGTAATCAGCAGTTGGGTTTGCTTGACCTCCTCCTCCTCGTTGGCCATCCGACAGTAGTTCAAGCAGTTAACAGCCTTTTTGAATGAAGACACGGCATTGTGGAAGCGCCCGCGCTTCACGCAATTCTTGCCGTGCAAATGTATTTGCTGGACTTTGGGGTAGACGACACAGAACTTGTCCCGATCCTCCTTGGCAATTCCGTCGCACGCCTCGGAATCCCCTACGAGCGAGTAATCGAGTAGCTCCACCTTGAAGAGCCCATCCGCCTTTGGCTTAATGCGCGGCGGACAGCCCATCTCCCGGAAAAGCAACTTGTACGAGATAATGAACTCTGCCTGCTCATAAGGCCGCATGGTAAGAACGGCGGCCTCTAGCCCCTCGATCACCTGGCACTGGCCCGTCACGAACTCGAGCTTCGTGCCACGCAGCAGGGACGAATCGAACGGAGCGTCCTCTCCCTCCCAGTAGCCACTGTAGCGGACAGTTACTAGAGCTCTTTCGGGAACAACTTCACGTTCCGGGTGCCCCTCGCGTGTGACTCTTTTGTACATGAAGTCATTGATGCGATGCATCAAGGAGCGCAGTTCGTCAAAGGACCGAGTCCAAGGGGAGAGAAGTTTCTCGCTATCCACATCCGTTGCATCTTCGAATTCGCTGTCGTCGCTAACGTGTCCCAGGAAGTCATCAGAGTCCCGGAGGCTATCCGACACATCCACCTCGAATTGGCATCCCCTGCCCACGAGATCCGAAAAAGTCAATGGTTTCTTCAGCAGCTGAGTGCTGGTTGGATGGAAAGGCTCGTCCATTTCGGAAAGATTTTTTTTTCGGCAATGAGAAGGTTCGTATCTGTCCAGAAATGTGTTGCGTAACCTGGAAAAAAATTAAATTTCTGTTAAAAAAAAAATAATACCAATAAGGAGGAAGAAAGATATAGGAATAAAATATTTTAGTTAAATTGAAATACTTTAAATACTCACAAGGAGAGGAAGCTCTACAGGGGCTCAGATGGCGATGACAAATAACAAGCCAGGACTCGTTAATAACAAAAACCTGAATGAAAAGAGCGACCTGTGGAAAAAGACATTTTTGTTTAATAAAAAAAATTAAGTCCTTCCCAAAGGCACAAGGCACATGGTAAAGGATGATAGCGAATACAAGTAAGGAGCAAATAAATATAAATTATTTAAAAGGAGTAAGATATACCAGGAACTTTACAATACAACAATCAATAATTATAAAAAGAAAAAAACGATTTAAAAATTACCTGAATAAACCTTTTTACTTTTCAGACTTTTTTATATTTGGCACACTTTGAAATATTATATGTTTCAGTTTTTTGATTATTTTTTATTTTTACTATTTCACTATTTTTAATATTTCGGTTTTTATTTTTGTAATATTTCGCACTTTGAGCACTTAGCACTTTGACCCGAGCACTTTGAGGCCCGGAGCTGAACTGATTTATTGTCGGGGTCCGGCTTTTAATATTGGGGCCACGAAATTTCGATTCAATGCCTACTTGCAGGCAAGATTATAATACCTTGACTTCTGCGATTCAGACATTCAGGATTTTCGGGATTTTTCGATTTTATATGATTTATAAAATCGGCCAGACTGAAACCTGGTCACTCCAGAGAAGTCATCTTTAGACCCTCTAGGGTTAATAAAAACGATTCTTTATGCCGGGAATGACGTAGAGAACGAGTGGGTGGTTCGGATCCTGTAGGGGTATAAATATAAATTAAACACTCAAATTATATTTAAATAATAACAACGACAACAGAGACGAGCAAAACAAAAAAAGCCGCCAAATCAAACGTAAACAACGAGCCCTTGGCTGCACCTAAAACACAGCTCGGATGACCGCAAAAAATGTAGGTGGAAACCATCCGGAAACCAATAGATCTCGTTTCGGCATTTCAATCTTCCAACAATAACATCGGAGCGGATATTCATCGAATATAGTTGGACAATCCTTCTGAGAATTTCATTATCTAATTCATTGTTTTAACAAATGTTAGAAACAGCCCCAAGCTTATTTAAAAAACCAAGGTTCTGTCATTTCCAATCGATCAGTAATATGGCTGCTTAGGATATAGTCGGCCGATCTTATGAAATTTGGCAGATCAGCGAAAGAACTGAATGGGTTCGAACTTTCAGACTGCTTGTGATATGGACGTCGCTGTCTTTGGGCGGATTTAAGCCTAAATAAATTAAAAATTTAATTCTAACTTAAGTCTTCGATTGATTAACTCTGATTCTTCATCCTTCAAACTAAATTTCGTTCAACCCAACCTCGTCCAACGAGGTCTCATACCCTATCTTAACCCGGGTCACAACTCAGGAATTTGGGACTGGCGCTCCCACCCTGCCTAATGCATCCCTGTGTTTTTGTCGGAGATACCCTTTCTCAGAATTCTTCCTTAATTCCTTATTCCACTTATATATATTTACATGACAGTAGATCGGTTCAATAATTAAATTATTTAGTTACATTAGGTCCGAACCTAAGGTGGATACCTAATTTCAATACAAGAGTTGGTTTCGAGCACCAAGCGTGGGATCATATGGATCCGTGGGGTTCACCCTTCCGGAAAAACTTGGGATCTAAACATCTCCGGCTTTAACTAGGTTTTTGGACAGACTATGATGTGGAATATAAACAAAGAACTATAAGAATATAGTTTACGGAGGTAGTTTTTTTATAGGCAAAAGCTAATGAAGAAATGAGTACTTTGTAGCCGAAAAAGAAGATTGGTCAGTGACCCCTTGGTGGGGTTTGGTTTGGACCAATATGGCGCTAATTCCTCTGCTTTTAGGAGCCAAATTTCATAAGGATCGGCCGACTATATCCTATAGCTGCCATATAACTGATTGATCGGAAATGCCATATCGCTGTTTTTTTTTAAGTTAGAAGACTGGGACTTTGTATGGATTCTACTTTCGGCAAACTAATTTGATCTGCCGAGTTTTATAAGGAGGACTATATAAGACCCGATATATATCTAATAATATAAGCTGCCACATATCTGCAAGGGTATATCAACTTCGGCTCCGCCCGAAGTTAGCTTTCCATTCTTGTTTTGTTTTATTATTGACGTACCTTGAACCACGGTACCAGGGACACGAAAAAGGACGATTAGTGTGGGTTAGTAAACTGCACCTCCACCACTAGACAATATAGAGACAAGAATAGAGACAAGAATCTCTATTGAGCCACAATAGACGCAACATCGTAAAAGACGAAGAAGCAGAGCAGAGCTACGCTTGAAAGAAAATTAACAAATTTATTATTTTATAATGAACACTCGAAGCGATACGGATATTTGAAATGTAAAAAATTGGTTCATAAGTATAAATAACTATTAAA
Source organism: Drosophila monieri (assembly GCA_035047585.1). Lineage (NCBI taxonomy): Eukaryota > Metazoa > Arthropoda > Insecta > Diptera > Drosophilidae > Drosophila > Drosophila monieri. Next base: position 940,301 of record JAWNPJ010000061.1, on the reverse strand, counting down.
GTTGTAAAATAAAAAATTTAATAAAAAAGCAGTGCGCACAAAACAACACGTCCGTTCGCTTTAAGATAAAGAGAGGAAGAGGAATTTATACATAAATATTTATTTATTATTCATTATTAAAGCTCCAGAGGATTCTACCGGACGCATATCAACAGCAAATAGTCCATTTAATTAATACTTTGTTTTTGAACTTAAAAGCTCTTCCAATTTTCTTGTTACATTTCCAGTGAATGATACCGGGTTCATATCAATAGCAGCTAGCCTTACGCATGTTATAGTTCAATAATTCTTCTTTAGGTTCTTCAGTTCTTCTTAGGGTTCTTCAGTTGTTGGCCATTTGCAGACTCGATGATTGATTTTCCTCATTATCCTCATTAGTATTTTTATATTTTATAATTCATCTATAGTTTATTATCCATCTATTTAATGTTGGATTATTGAATATTACATACGGCCGGCACTTCATGTCTTCAACCACCTCTAAAGGCCAGCAGCAGAATTTGTTTCGCAGTGCGCGGACATTGCATCCTTTGCACAAGCTGCTCGTGGCATTGGGGATGTTTGTGCCTCCGCTGATGGTAAAGCCGCCCACAGTGCTCACCTCAGTGGTGCTGCAGCAAGCATCAGATGAACAACCGTCCAGCATATGGTTACAGCCCGCATCGCTGGAGCAAGTCATCGCTGGACCGATTAGCAGAGCTGCTTTGCGACAGTTCAACATTCATATCCATGTCTATCCATAACACATCCTTCAAACGGGCTTCTTTTCGTCAACCATTTCGATGTCGGCAGAGTCGTTGCGTCCGTGCTGATCTCCTGGCACACCGGGGAGACCTCCGACAACATCTCATCTGATAACTTCGTTATGTTAAAATCCGCTCACGGTACATAGGTACATCTTCTTCTTCAAAAAATTATTAATATTATTAGCTATTATTAATATTTAAAATTATTAATATTTACGACAAAATGTTGTTATATTTCGACATTCTCGAAACATTTCCAACAGCGGCTATTTTTGGAAAGTAATATATATTTCAGGTAAAAAACAACCGCAGGAGTAAAACCGTCGCTGCTATGTGAAAGCTGTGAGTAAATGTTAAAATAAATATCACACATTTTTTATATATTTATCATTTATGTAACTTACTTAATATATTTATTTGCTGACTTGTACAAATCGAATGCAAACGGAACGGGGAGTAAAAGCCCGAATCCATGAACCAACCATCGCCTGCAGGGTTTCACCGACTACTGCAATACCTTGTTTTATAAGATCTATTGTTAAGAGGAGCCCAATAATTTTTGTGTTACTCCAATGAGTTCCGTTTTAAAACTGTTTTTATTTATTTCCATTCTCTTATAAGAAAGATACATGAAAATCTTAAATCTATTTAAAAATACTTATCAACGAACTCTACGCTGACATGCTATGTGACCCTTTTCTAAGTGCTTCAAGTGCACCACATATGTACATATGTACTTAGGCTGCAGGGGATCGGTCTCAAATCATGCCTATCTCTTATTTCCATGGCTCCGATCCCTTGAGACTCTATCTTTGGATTCTAATCGTGTTCAATGCTTGAACATTCTGCAAAGGGCCACAAAAACTGGTGTACATTTTATATTTTTTAGAATTAGTATGCATGTATGTATATGTGTATTTTGGCTTTTGTATTATTATGATAACAATATATAGTTCACTGTATATTTTTAACTCATATGTTGAAATATTTTAACATTGCTTAAGATATTAGCTCTCATGTTCAACATAATGTTTGAACATCCTGCAAGGGGCCACAAAAGAGCCTTAATTATATCTATATATATTTTTATTCGATTATTTAGTGGACTGTAATTTTTATTTATTTTATTTCTTATTGGTATTAGATCTATCACTTAATTATCGTATTAAATTATTATATTATATAATAAACATATAAAATCAACTTTTTTTTTTTTACACATTTGGCATAGGGGTTGGCAATGCAATAGCCAACAATTGTCTTTTCAACTTTAATTTTCTTAAATAGGATATAATCAGTACAATAATGATTAGTATTACTAAAATTAAAGAGCTATGACCTGACACATGATGAAAATCGATATTTTTTAGTTCTAAATTTTGTGCTTTCAAATGTTCTATTTGTTTGGCCAGGTGAGCTATTTCGGCTGTATGATTAATAACAGGAGGCTTTAGAGGGTCCCAAGCAATTCTCGGAATTTCCTTTATTTCTCCTATATAAGCCGAAGCTGTTGGCTCTTGACTTTCAGTTTCAATAATATGCTGAGCAATTAGAATTTTATCATCGGTCCGAGCTGTACATTCTGAACTGATTGTCAATATGCCTTGCTCCGGCAAATCAATGATCTGAATTTTGGATTGGCCACATTGGAGCCTCAACTTAGTGTTTTCCTCAACTTTAAACAACCAACTACTTCTTTTTTCTAGTTCTGCCCAAAAGGAAATTGATGATAAGACAGGTTTGTAAATGCAATTGAAAGGTCTATTAGGTTTAAGGGGTCCTAGCTGACAACTATTATCATTGCCATTGCTCCATGGCCAGCTGCCGTCACAAACTCTTTTGCTTGTTTTCCACTTTTGGCATTTACTAATTGTAGCCTCCGTCATTAGGTGGTATGAATCTATCTCAAAGTTGTACACCAAATATTCCGAGTCAATTTGAGCTAGAATAGTTTGATTTTCTGCTCTAACTGGAACAGGAATAACCCTGAACAGTTTAGACGCATGCCGACCAAACAGAGGAATTTTCGCATTGATGATCAGTTTTTTGTCTACGAATAACCCTCTTGCAGTAAGTAAGGTATACACATCCTTTAATTCTGTACCTGATCTTTTCCCTGGAAGAATCAAATTTTCAGATAGAACGTCCTTAATTCTAGCTATTTCAGTTTTAAGCTGACTCGGACGTAATATATTGGTGTTAAGCCTTCCATGGTTAATATCAATTAACAGGCTTATGATGCCTGCTTGAATTTTTTCGCATTCCTCGATCAAACTACTCAATTCCTTTGTTACCATAAAGAATTTAATAGACTCTTTGTATACGTAATATGACTCTTGCAGTATTACAGTCATATTTTCTATTCTTTTGTTCATACTTCTGAAGTTTGCATTGACTTCTTCCGTAGTTTTCTTTAGAATATTGGTAGTAGATTCGACTAACGAAGTTTGTTTGTTGCTTAACTCTTTTAAATTTTCTTGGTTGCTTAACAAATTTTTCATATTTTCTTCCATTTGAACCCGATCATCTTCATCCATTACTCCAAACAAAATATGGTATAAAGATCCTATAAATTCAAACGGTGCCCGCTTTTGCCTCGATTTATTGTGAGTCATGAAGAGTTTATTATTTTCCTCCAACTCTAAAATCTGTTTGAGTGTGTTGTCTAAAATAAGGTAGCACTGATCTTCAAACCCATGAAGTTTTTCACAAACTGATCTCATTTTGGTGATTATGTTTTTTCCTTTATGGATCATCTCGAAATATGCTTCCATATCGTAGAATATTACTAAATTCCATGAGGATGAAACCACTTCTATGTCTCCCATCGGATCTAAATATACGGACGAGGATTTGGAAATTTCTTCAAAACCATATTTTGAATCTCTGATTGCTGGTGCTGCGTTCGTTAGCTGACAGCATAATGAAAGCATTATTATGGCCAGCATCACTCCCAGCTTAGACAATCTAACACTACTTCTCGCTTTGGGCGGGTAGGATCTATTTTGACGTGCTTCTGCGTCATCTAGATCATTTACACCAGCTAGGGGGCAAATTTTATTTAAAGGTCTGGTTACAAAATTCTCTTGCACCCTAAGCTTAACAACTCTGACTTTTTCGTCCTTTCCTTTATGGACTTCTTCAACCTTTCCTAGAGGCCACCTTGCTGGATGGCAACTATCATCTTTTAATATAACAATTTGACCTTTTTTTATATTTGAAGAATTTCTTTTCCATTTGTATCTTTGTTGCAAAGTATTTAAATAATCATCCTTCCATTTATTCCAAAAATCTCTTTTTATTTTCTGAAGGAATCTCCATCTATCTAAATTATTAATTTTCCCAGTTTCGTCGTTGGGTTCGATTGCATCTAATAGCGGTCTTCCAATTAAAAAATGACCAGGAGTTAGCACCTCATTATCGTCTACATCCTCGCTGGATGAGTACAAAGGCCTTGAATTTAAAACTGCTTCTATTTGGCAAAGTAATGTAGACATTTCTTCATATGTTAGTACATTGTCCCCAATTACTCGTTTTAAATGGTACTTCATTGATTTTACTCCTGCTTCCCATATTCCTCCGAAATGGGGGCTTGCCGGGGGAATAAAATGCCACTCAATTCTTTCCTTCTGTAATTGCGCTGCTATTTTACTATTTTCCCTAATGGCCTTTTCTAACTCCTCGTCTAATTTTCTTGACGCTCCTATAAAATTTGTTCCATTGTCTGAATATATGTTTGCACATTTTCCCCTTCTAGCAAGAAACCGCTTAAATGCGGCTAGAAAGGCATCAGACGTTAAGTCACTAACCACTTCTAAGTGGATAGCCTTTGTGGCCATGCAAACAAATACCGCAATATATCCTTTAAATGTTTTTTGACCGCGGTTTTTGGAGCATCTTATTAGGTATGGCCCTGCATAATCGATCCCCGTATTCAAGAAAGGATACGATATGTTTACTCTGTAATCAGGTAGATTTCCCATTATTTGTTCTACGGTGTTTTTGCGATACCTTGAACATTTTACACATTCTCGTAGTTGCTTTTTTAATAAATTTTTCAACCCAAATACCCAATATTTGCGTTGAACATAGTTTTTCATTAAATTTATACCTCCATGAAGCGTGTTTTTATGAGCATCCCTTATTATCAAAGTCGAAATGCTACCTTTGTCTAAAATTATAGGATGCTTGACTTCAAATGCCGCTTTAGAGTTTTGCAGTCTTCCACCTACCCGAAGTATTCCATTAGTATCTAAAAACGGGTTGAGTCCTATTATTTTGCTGCTAATTTCAATCTCTTTATTTCTTCTAAGGTACTGTATTTCTTTGTTAAATTGCCTCTCCTGATGTTTTTTAATTATGATTATTTCAGCTTCTTTTAACTCTTTTGCTGTTAAAAACTTTGTGTTAGAATTCGTTCTTGTTTTTATCTTTAAAAATCGATTTACGTAAGCTATCACTCGTGTTAATTTATGCATGCAAGAGAACTTTTGCATCAAGTCGTAAATCGCGTCATCTTTGGTTTCTATTAGCGTACTTAATATTAAGGATTCCTCCATGATTAGCGGCTGTGGCCACTGACTTTTTGGCTCAGTCAACCATTTTGGCCCTCTCCACCAAAGATTGCAATTTACCAATTGATTTGCGCTAATTCCTCTTGACGCCAGATCTGCTGGATTATCTTCGGATCTTATATGATTCCATTCAGCATTTTTTAATGACCGAATTTCATCTGTTCTACGCCTGATAAATTTTATCTTATTTAACCCATTTTTAATCCAGGCTAACGTTATGGTTGAATCACTCCATGCATATAGTTCTACTTTGTAATTTTTCATGGTTTCCATTATGCGCATCATTAACTTACTAAGCAAGTGTGCTGCGCATAATTCTAGTTTTGGAATAGTTTTTCTATTTTTTATCGGATTCACCCTACTTTTGCTAGCGATTATGATCACCTCCGATCCTACCTTCGCATATACTACTGCCGCATAAGCCTTTTCCGAAGCGTCTGCAAAGCCATGAATTTGAATACATAATTCGACTTTAAAATTAATCCATCTAGGGACCCTTATTTGCTCCAACGCCTCTAACCCTGATTTATATTCTTCCCATTCCTTACGATCTTCATTACCTAGCTCTTGATCCCAATTGATTCCTGCTGTCCACAATTTTTGCATGAAGATTTTTCCCACAATTGTTACCGGTCCCAACCAACCTAATGGATCGAATATTTTTGATAATGTGGACAAGACGAATCTTTTCGTTAATATTTTAGGTTTAGTACAACATACTGTAAATTTAAACTCGTCCTTGCAAGGGTCCCATTGTAGCCCTAAGGTTTTTATAAATTCATCTTCTCTGATGCTAACTATTTTATTATCTCCTGAATTTTCTACCATTTCTAATATTTTTGCTTTATTTGAAACCCACTTTCTCAAATTAAACCCAGAGTTCGATAGCTCCTTAGAGATTAATTCAACTATGGTTATGGCATCTTCTATTGAATTTGCTCCTGTCATGAGGTCGTCCATATAAAAATCATTTTTTATTATTTCCCCAATCATTTTGTTTTCACAATTTTCACCTATATCTGCTAATACTCTAGTTGCTAAATATGGGGCGGAAGCGGTACCATAAGTAACCGTAGTTAGTTTGTAAGTATTAACTTTCGTTTTTGGGTCATCCCTCCACAATATATATTGATATTTTTGATCGTTATTTTTTATTTTAATTTGTCGGTACATTTTTTCAATGTCCGATGACACCACATATTCCCACCTACGCCAATTTATGATAATATCAAAAATATCTTTTTGAACTCTTGGTCCAACCCACATAATATCATTTAGGCTTTTCTTATTACTGGTTTTAGCTGAAGCATCAAAAACTACTCTTAATTTTGTTGTGAGACTGGATTCTCTGATAACAGCTTGGTGAGGAAGGTAATACTTTCCTTCATCATTTACTTCGACCATATGTCCTAAGTCCAAATATTCTTTCATAAATTTTGAATATTCAACTCGAAGTTTTTCATTTTTTTGTAATCTTTTTTCTAAGTTCATGAACCGAGCCATTGCTTGATTCTTTGAGTCTCCTAATGTTATGTCTTCTTTAAATGGTATAGCGACAATATATTTTCCATTCGAATCTTTTGTTGTATATTTTTTAAAATTTTTTTCACATATTTCTGTCTCTAAATCATTGTTATCCTCTTCTTCTACCTCCCAATATCGGTCCATATGTTTTAGCTCGATACTGGTTGCTACAATTGATTTACTTCCCCTGGATTTTGTGCAACCTGACACTGTCCATCCAAAGATTGTTTTTTGCCCAAGAAGCATACCTTTTTTGGTTATCTCCGGTAGTAAAATTTGTGGATATAAATCCGCACCAATAACAAGGTCAATTCGACCAGGTTTATCGAAATTGGGATCCGCCAAGTAGAATTCTTTCCAATCCGACTTATTTATAATAATTTTATTTGTGGGGAGACATTTCATAAGTTTTGGTAAAATAATGGCGTTTGTGCTAAATTCTTTTGTGCTAAATATTTACCATTATTTTTAAGGGTCAACTTTAATTTATGATTTGAAACGCAGGCACCTGTTGGTGATACTCCACTTATTTCAGTGTGCGCTTTTATTTTTGGCAACTTAAGTTTTTGTGCCGCTTCTTCAGAAATCAGAGTGCATTGTGACCCATTGTCAATCAATGCTCTAAATTTTCCGAATTCACCATCTTGACCTTTAATCTGAACATACGCCGTGGCCAACAGCGCTGGTTCAGAGGTCATGCATGTATTTACATTCTCTTTTTTAAAATGCAACATGCTATGATGTGAAAATCTTTGACAATACGAGCATACTAGCTCGCTTGTACATTTGATGGTTGAGCTGTGCTTTAAACATCTGTAGCACAAATTCAATTTTTTAACTACGTCCATTCTTTCCTGTGGACTTAATGCTTTAAATTTATAGCAAACAATTAATTGATGCCCGGGCATTTTGCACATCAGGCATGTTTGGCTATTTGGGTTATTTTTTATTATTTTTTTTGTTGTTGATTCATTACCAAATGATGTCAATGAACTAAGTCGTTGATCTAAAAATTCTATGACATCTTTTAAATTTTGGATTTCATTCGACTTTTTTACTTGGCCCTCATATTGTTGTAGAGCCTCAATATTAAATTTCTTTATAATTATATGCGCAAAAATGCAATCTGATTCTTCGGTCAGATTTGCTTTAAGACGCATCATATAAATTGATTCATTTATAGAATCAATTGTATTTTTTAAAAGCCTATATGAGTCCAAATTTATTTTTGGAAGTTCAATGAGGCGATTCAGCTGATCTGAAAATATTTTTCTATTATTTTCATACCGCTTTACAAGTAACTCCCAGGCTGCATCATAATTGTTGCCTGAGCCCAGCAATAAATGGGAAACCACATTTCGTGCTTCCCCTTTTAGAGCACTTTTAAGGTAGCTTAGCTTCAAGGATGGACTTAAATCCATCCTGGAATGCACAAGTTCCTTAAATAGTTCATAAAAATGGTCCCAATCTTTGGAATTTCCAAAGAAATTGGGGACCTCAATTTTTGGTAGGGTAGGTAGTTCTTCCATTCTAGCGCCACCTTCTACTTTACCTATTTCGTTTTTGTTGATTTTATTAATCATTAGCTCAATGTGTATCTCAACATCGTCTTTGAGCTCTATTATTTTCGACTTATATTTGTTATTTAGCCTTTCATTATTTATTTGATCGGACATTGTTTCTACTCTGCTGAGCAACATTTTTAATTTTTTAATTCTTATGGGAAAGGTTTCAGCTTTCCTTTCCTGAATTTCTATGTATGTTGTCTCGAGGTAATCCTCGAGGTGCTTTAAAGCCTCCTCAAGCCTAGAAAAAAGCTCATCCTGGCCACAAATTGTTTTAATTTTGTCCTTTTCGGACTTAAACTTTGACAGCCTGCTGTCGAAATGATTTTTGTAAAATAGTCATGTTCCACAGCCCCAAGTTGAACCAACTGATTGTGGTTCGTACAGGCCTTTAGCTCAATATTTTTTAATAGTTCCCTACCCTCTTCTACATAGGCGTTTTTTGCTAGTATAGCATCTATTTGCTGGGTGAGGCGCACCTGGTCCTCAATAATTGCTATTTTTTCTTTAGTCGACATTATATTTTTTTTTTTTTATATATATATATTTTTTTTTTTTTCAATTAAAATTAAATTTATAATATAAAACTAAATGGTTAAAAAGAAACCGAAACTTGCCGATGACTAAATGTAATTGCTGCTGTTGTTTTGCTGCTGCTGCCAATCCTGCTGTTGCTCTGGTTGTTGTTGTCGCTGCTGCTGCTCTGGCTGTTGATGTTGCTGCTGCTACGGCTCTGGCTGTTGATGTTGCTACTGTTTGTTGTTGTTTTTGCTGCTGCTGTTGTTGTTGCTGCTGCTGCGGCTCTGGCTATTGGTGTTGTTGCTGTTTGTTTTTGTTTTTGTCTGTTGTTTTTTATTTATTTTTGTTGATGTTGTTTTTTTTTTTTCACAATCACATTTATTTATTTTGTAACTTTTCCGATGTAGGGCCTCGGATACGCCAACAAACACACAATTTTTTATATATTTATTTTTTGTATAAATATTTTTATATATATTTTTTTTTTATTTCGGTATTGTTCTGAGAAAGAAAAAAAAAAAAAAAAATACTTCATAGAAAAGTACAAATTTCTATTTATTTATGCACATTGGCATTTATTTGGTTTTATTTTCTGTGTTCCTTACCTCTTGGGGGGAAACGACAGAAGACTACGATTTTTAAACTGGGCTCTTTTTTTACCCAGATCGTAGCCTTATTTTTTAGCTACCCTGGGCTGAGAATTTGTGTTTTTCTACAGCCACTTATAGGTGCCAGTTTTTTAAACCTGAGTCTCTTACCACAGGGGGGAAAACGTCAGGGTGTCTCGAAGGACCAAATGTTAAGAGGAGCCCAATAATTTAGGTATTACTCCAATGAGTTCCGTTTTAAAACTGTTTTTATTTATTTCCATTCTCTTATAAGAAAGATACATGAAAATCTTAAATCTATTTAAAAATACTTATCAACGAACTCTACGCTGACATGCTATGTGACCCCTTTCTAAGTGCTTCAAGTGATCGGTCTCAAATCATGCCTATCTCTTATTTCCATGGCTCCGATCCCTTGAGACTCTATCTTTGGATTCTAATCGTGTTCAATGCTTGAACATCTACATTTCTTTTGTTTTATGCTTTTGAATAAGGCCTGTTTTGAGTAACTCGTTGCAATTTCGTTGAGATTTATTCTCGGTAGTGGTTACTCCAGGGACTTCAATATTATTAATCGTCTCCACTTTGAGTGTTGATGTTAGTAGCAAGTCCCATATCAGAACTCAAAACCCCGATGACGCTTTTAACCCAAAGTCACGCTTTTAAGGGGTTAATTCGCCAGATAGTGAAATCTCTCTAGTCCGATAAAGTTTTTGTTCTACCGCATCTTTCAGAAATCTCCGAATCCATTCATATACATACATAAGAAAAACCATCATCCAAAATGATTCCCTGTCCTTTTCTGAGTAACAATTTCGAAAGGACCTGAACCTGGGAGTTAAACTCTAATTCGGTTTTATTTTGGGTTGGTGAACAACGATTTGGAAAAGCAGGGATGTTCGATGTCTTATTTCCTGATTATTCGATCTGCCATATTTTCGTCTATATATATTTAATTACATCACTTTTTCTCGCATTATTTAGTGTCTTCAAATAGTTTTGTGAACGGAATATATTTGATGTTACTCAATAAGCACATATCGGTCAATAATATTACGCTCAAAGATATCTACCGAGTTGATTGGAAGTCAATATAATTCTTCATTAGAGCGAGCCAATCTCATTCGTTTGTCAGAACGGCAAGTGTTCACAAAAACTGTACCCTCACTTGCCTCTGACATGTCAGGCCCGATATATTGTATGCTGTTTTTTAAAGGTTAGTTGATATAAGGTTAGGTTAGGTTAGACGGCTGGCGTTCACCTCCTGAGGAGGCAACCGCCACACTCAGACTGTATTCGGTCCCTTATGGTACCGTGAGCTGAATCTAAAAATCCCTTTACACGCAGAAGAGAGGTCTTATGGTCTAGCGTCCCCCACCCTGAGCTTTGGTAACCTTTCTATCCTGTTTGGGTCTATTTCTCACTAGATCTCTAAGGAACCTATAGCCAACTCTTATATCTTGATATAAAGTCTGCGAGAAAAATGTGTGGCTTTTTCAAGATCTTACTATCATAAAGGCTAAGATCTGTAAGCTAATCTGTAGGCTTCAAAATTAGTCTCAAGGTGGGACAGAAAAAAAGTCAAAATTATTACATAAAGCTGCGACTTCATTAGGAATGGTGTTGCAGCCCAGGATGTGGAAAGTTGAAACAAGGATTTATAGCACGCTTTTTTGGATATTTTAATGTTTATTACATCAAAAGTTTCGAGCTTTAAGAAATCTTAGAGTCACGATTAGAGATGGATAAAAATAATTCGAATTCGGTGTTTGTAAGTCACTACCGCCCGTAAATCGTTCGTTAGTTTCTGTTGGTCTTGTTGGCGCCAACAAATGGTCCTTAGAGTTTCCTCCATTTTTTTTGTACAAAGTTTTATGTTCTTTATGTTCCCTTAGCTGGTTGAACTGTCTTGTGACATTAAAACTGAATTACTTCTCATCTCGATCTCTTCCTTCACTTATGGCGACGGTCGTGATTATTTTTTGCGCTTCGTAAATTTATTCTTGTCAAACGCGGGCATGGAACCTTAATTTAAACACTTGTTTTTTAATACTAATATTGTGTCTTAATATTAAAGTATACCCGTATCGCTACGTCTGGTGCGTCCATATTTGGGTGAGCATTTAATAAAATTAAAAAGTCGCATCCAAATATAGCTCTGCTCCTTTTTTATTCTCTGCCTTTTGAATCTTTGCAGTTAATTCTGCTCTTATCCTTTTTCGCGTATTTCTTTACACTTGCCTCTCCGGTAGCTCTCTCTTTACTAACTCTCTCCTCTACCTACCTTTTATTAACCTTAGTTGGTACATGGTTAAGCTAATTTGTTTAAAATAAAAAAAAAATATTTTTGCTAATTTGTTTAAAAAAATGGTTTTTTGTTTTTTTTTCTAATAAATAAAAGAAGTAAAAAATTTAAAATGGAATAAATGCTGCTCACTAAAACGGCTAAAGCCGATATCTCGTCCCAGGCCACATCTATTGTTGGCTGTGCGAAAGTGCCACATCTAACGTGCTCTTAACTGTCTCGATCCGTACCCGCCGTTTCCTCATTATTGCTGCAGTGGGTCCGGTCCAAGATGAAATGCGATCATTCATGCGACAGACCAGAGTGGGTTTAAAGATTGACGTTGGTTTCCGAAAAATCAAAGATCAACTCAGTGCGCTGGATGTTCAATCAATAGCCTCCAGCTGTCCTGCTGCTTGACTTAGAAGCAAAAATCTGAAAAGGAAAAAGGATTTAGGTGAAGAAAATATCACAAAACAATGAAGAAACCAAGAACCAGAAATACATGAAAGCCAGATAAACATCTAAACTGGATATAACAAAACTCGTTTCGGAGCTCCGCTCTTTGTAACATTTACTTGTGCTTATCGATTGCTATTACTACTTCACTACTGTTTACCCAATTGAATCTTCAACATACAATGTACACAATGCTCTACATATAGTAGTAGATTGCATTAAAGAACGAGACCATTTGACCATTTTTAGCAACAGGTCGAAAAGAGTGTTAGGAAACCACATAAAATATTAGAGCAGTTGGCGAAAATATGTTCATTGCCAATTCCTACTGTCCATAATTGGGTTTTGGGGGAACCAAAGTTGATAGGTTTGGAAATGTGATTTTATACAATTTTAAACATTTTTGATTATCCACAAAAAAGCCAGACAATGTTTGTGACGAAAAGTGGACTGCCATTAAAAATTGTTGATTTTGAATTAACAGACGGCAACTATATAGAGCTACAATTAAGAAAGGAACATTTTTTCACATACCAATCGACAGTCATAAAAGGAATTCTTTTAGTGGCTCTGAGATACCCAGATTGAAACATACGCAGTTTCAGATTTCTTCAAATACACCTGCCTCACTGAATGAATTCCCTAATCCACTCAATATCTGACTCATAGTTGCATAGAAACTAACAAATTAATAACAATTAGAAATTTGGCACAAAGCTAATTTTTGCTGGTATAAATACTAACATACATATATAAAAACACTTATTATAAAATAATTATTAAAGGAACACAACTGTTTCCAAAAAACTCACGTCCCCACGCTGAACAGTAAACAATCCACATCCGGACAGCAATGCTCCTTCTCAATAACATAAATAATTCTTCAATCAATATCCCAAGCGGGCGATCTCGCTCCCCAACTTTTGTAAACAAAGGGCGTAGAAGTAAGATTTTTTGTCACAAAATTAGTCTAAGCTGAGATCATTTGAATAAAGACGTAAGCGGAAACGTTTTATTAATTCAACTTAGCGTTGTCCTTAGTCAACTGACGGGACATTAGTTCGACTCACAAAACAAAAAAAAAGCACTTTACTGGCGCAGTCGGTAGGATACAAAAAGTATCCGAAAAAAAGAACCTCGAGTGAAAAATAAATTAAATTTTATAATTCAGTTCTCGAACAATAATTACGCAAAACGTTTTAAAACACTTCAACTTGGATTATAATTCCAATTCGGTTGTCCAACAAAAAGTGGAAGAACAAAACAAAACAAAAATACAATAAGTCCAACGGCACCTAAAAGTTAATAACAACAAAAAATTTTAAGAAAATTAATTTAAACAAACTTGAAGTTTTGAAGAAGTCTTTAAAAAGTGAAGTCAAAAATAAACTAAAATAAATTTTTATTTTACTATAACAACAAATTTACTGTAACAATGGCACAACCAGTTATCGCCGCACCCCAAATCGTTGCACTAAGCGACAACAACCTTGCTGAAGCTCGTCGGCAACTAAAAGACATAATGCCATTTAAGGGTGATCCAGAAACTCTCTACACTTTCGTCAGCAGAGTGGACTATAATTTCACTCTACCAAACTAATGATTCGACAACGAGGATTCTTCTTGGAGCCATCGAAAGAAACTTGGACGGACACGTAACACGATCATTGGGCCTTCCGAACATTGAAGATTGGCCTACCCTTAGATCGAGACTAGTTGCAGAATTTAAACCCCAAACACCGAACTACAAACTACTGAGAACTTCAGGAACACCTTACTAGGGAAATCTGAGAGCATTCTGCGAAGAAGCAGAAAGACGGCGGCAAATACTAATTTCAAAATTGCTCTGAGGTAACCGCCAGATTTCTTATTTATATTCAGCTAATCCATTTTACAACATATTATTATTTTGGCTATCAAATTACTGATCACTACCACATAGGGAATTATAAGAAAAATTTTGATTAAATAAACCAAAAATCGTAAAAACTCAACCCTATACTAATCACAACAAATAACCAACACAGATTCCGACCTTGGCTATTTACTCTTCTCAAGCGTTCCAATCAAATACCGGTAGTATTGAACATCACTGTTTAAGAATTAATCTAACAAAATCATATATCACTGAACTTTTGGTAACAAAATCAAAGACTCGCCCAGAATGAAATATTTGTACAATAAACTACTAAAAGAATTAAATGGTATAACTATTCATCACAAAATAAGCAGAAACGTGGACTATTTGACATAATAGGTTCATCTTTTAAATTTCTTTACACCTTGATGAAAAAGATAGGGTAAACATTAACAAAAAAATTGACATAATTGCAAAAATTCAATTCAACTTCATAAATAATATCAGTTTTAACAAGGACTGAAAACTTACTAACTACCAAAATAACCGCATATATTGACACACTTGTTTATGAACTCATCAATTTATTGAGTACATTAAGACACGAAATGGGCATCAACTTTCACGTCTTGGACTTTTTAACCCAAAGTTACTCAATTGCGACAAACTAGAACGCATTAACAGCCAAAATAACTTTTAATCAAAACATCTACGTGGATACTACAAAAATAACGAACTGTTACTTATTTCACATATCCCTATTAACCACAAAACCATTAACACCATTAAAATAATCCTTATCCCGACCACAACGGATATCAGTTAGACTATTCAATCAACATCATATTTTGAAGATAAGAATAAATTTATAATCAAGACAATAAGAAGTTAATAATGAATGATTAAAAATATAATTAAGTAAAAATCCAATTTTAATTTTATACCAACTCCTTCAAAGGAAATATCAATATGTAGAACCAAAATAACTTACATGGAATCTAACTGAAACTACAATCAACAAATTGTCAAGAATTAAATGGCATATTAAAATAATAAGCAAAAAAAAAAAATAGAGTTAAAATTGGAAATGTTATTTTAGGCAAAATTCGTTAAGTCCTGATTGATTTAACAGATTGATCACCGATTAATAACTAATGATATAGAAATAAATTTTTAAAACTAATTTCAGAAAATAATACCACACTTTACGAATATAAATTATAGTTATCGTTCTTATTATTTTGTTGTCCTATCATTGTATACACAAAATCCACTTACCTTTTATATACAAATTTAGAAAACAAGCAAAAAATAATCAAGAACCACAACAAGAAATAGAACCGGCACAAAACCAGTTGCCTGCATTGTACCCTGAAATGCCAGCCCAAACATAGGCAACCCTTTTAAGGGGAGGAAGTGACATATTCACAAATTCTGTTATTTCCAGAAATATGATCTGCACTAGGCATCCCACGCTGAACCAATGTAAACAATCCACATCCGGACAAGCAATGCTCCTTCTCAATAACATAAATAATTCTTCAATCAATATCCCAAGCGGGCATCTCGCTCCCCAACTTTTGTAAACAAAGGGCAGTAGAAGTAAGATTTTTTGTCACAATAATTTAGTCTTAAGCTGAGATCATTTGAATAAAGACGTGAAGCGGAATATTCGTTTTATTAATTCAACTTAGCGTTGTCCTTATCAACTGACGGGACATTAGTTCGACTCACAAAGCAAAAAAACACTTTACTATCTATGTGTTAAATTAGATAAAAACTTACATTTGTTCTGCAACAATTCCTTAAACACGTGTAACTTTTACTGAAGGGGAAATGTTTCTAGTCCGTACTCATTCTTTCATATCTTCATATCTCCAATCCATTTATATATTCTCAATCTCTTGTTTTGAGTAAAAGCCATTTTGAAAACAGGGAAGTTCGATGTCGTATTTTTAAAATTTATTTCGGACACTTTTGGTTGCTATAAGAATATTAGGTATTGTTTTTTGTTGTGGATTCGTATCATCAATCTTTCTAGTCTAGTGTGGAAGTATTCTACCACACCACATCTTTCAGAAATCTCCGAATTCATTTGTATATTCCTCAAATCCCAATTTAAATAAAATCCGTATTTTAAAAGGGAAACTTACGAAAATCCATCATCCAAAAAGATTTCTTGTCCCGTTCTGAGCAGCCATTTTGAAAGGATCTGAACGTAGGAGTTGATTTGTTTTATTTTGGGTTGGTGGACAACGATTTGGAAAATCTGGGATGTTCAATGTCTTATTTGTCTCAATGTCTTAACATGTCCCAAAGTAATCGTCCTACCAACAGGGTCCAGCTATGCTCAGGAAAATAATTCTAAGACAAGGGACAAAAGTTCTAATATAACAGAAGCTATAATATCTTAATAAATTAAATAGAATATATTCAAAATCGATTTAAAATTTGTATAAACAAGATATAGGTTTCCTGATTTACGCTTTAAAATTCTTTCAAACCGAGCCGAGCCAAGCAGTTCCTCAAGTGCCCTACACTCTACCGCTGATTTTATAGGAAGGGTTTTTATAGGAATTAATACGTTCCACATTGAGAAAGGCGAGAGAGCTCCTAAGCTCCTAACCAATCAAGGTTCTCTTTGTTTAGTTACTCTTAACGACAAGCTTCGTTCTCTTGATGTACTTGTTTTTCAAGATTTTAATTGTTTTTATGTCTCGAAATTTGTTTTGATTCTAACGTCAACGTGCCTAAGTTAATTTTTATATTTTATTTTTTTAATTTTTATCAGACAATTTTATATTAAATTACAAAATTATTTGGGCACTTGCCACCGAGCTCTTTTGAGCTTCTACCATGCAAACATTCCCACTCTCGCATTAAGAACCCTAATGGCGGACCAAGCTTGAACATTAAATGAACATATTTCCCCTATTGAGCCGGGAACGGCAAAACATGAGAAGAAAAATTCGCTAGAATTACGCCACCGCGGCTCCCTTTTAAGGGACTGATCGCTGATCGCAGCGATTCTATTCGGAAATTCTCTTCGGAATTCATTCGAAATATTCTTAGTTCTAAAAATCCTATTAGATTTTAATCGATTTAAATAAAGATTTTATATTTTTAAATTAATTAGTCGTATTAAAATTTTCACATAATTATCTAAGTCTGGAGCTCATTTTCGTTTTTTTTTATGATTTTTACACACTGCGAAAATATAAAATTAAAATTTATTATATTTTTATTGTTAATATACTTTTATGTTCAAAGGATCATGAAAAAATCATTAAATAATATTAAAATTAACAAATAATAATAAATAATTTATTGTACTCTTCTAATTGTTTTTTTTTATATTAAGGTTTTTAATAATTGTCCCCTGTGCGGAGATTAAATATGAACAACTGCCAAGTCACTGGCTTGATCGAGGGAAAAAAATGGGATAATGATGGGATCGTGTAGGCGGTGAAAGTATAAGAGCGAGAATCACGGCTTGGAATGCAACTGGCGATCGAAAAAAGCGTTGAGTCTCTTAAGAAGGAGCGAACAGCACCAGATACTGGGAAGTAGCGGTCCTAGAGCACCCATAATCTCGCGCCATGATCTCCAGCAACGCCGAAGAAGTGGATAATGGGAACTAACGGTGAAAAGCGGTTATAGAAGTTCCAAAGCCACACCTAGCAAAAGCGAAAGACCGGAGAAGGCGAAAGGAGAGTGGAACGTAACGGACAGATCCCACACCCGTTGGGGGCAATACGAGGGAGAATAACGGGTCCCACGGATCGTATATAAGGCGACGCACGCTCCGCCCATGGAGTCAGTCCGCAAACGGCTAGCAGGCTAGACTGACAACTTCCATTGGGTGTCCGAAGGCAATCTTCTGTTATTTTAATTATGTCACATATTACTACTCATCTTCTTGATCTAAATCTTTCTACCTAAAGTACTCATTCTTCTAATCTTTCCGAATTTCCGAATCCATTTATATATTGTTATATCCCTCTTTATATATTTGAGAAGGAAATTTAAAAACATCCACCATCCAACAAGATTCTTGTCTTATTCTGCAACTCATTTTGAAAGGTTCTGAACCAGGATTCGAATTTTTTGATATCAACCTCAACCCATTTTCGGTTTGTTACACGATTGGAAAACTGGGAAAAAGTGAGTTCTGCCACCTTATCGTTTAAATCGTTTTTTTCTATTAAGAGTTTCAACCAACTTTGGCGTATATAGGTGATTCGGCAAAAGCCCAACCTAATTTTTAATTTTAAAATAAATAAATAAAACACTAAAAAGTTAAGGTGCGCCATATCACCTATATACCAGATTGAGACCTTGAATGTTTTCTGTGATCGGGTTAAGAGTCTGGGGTCGAGTTCAAGCGTAGTAGGGGCGATACTGACAGGGGGGCTCGAATGTCCGGGTTAACTTAATAATATCTAATCAATTTTATCGAAGTCAACATTCTTTTGTATTTTATAATCTTATAATATCCATACTTCATTATATTGAAGTTGTTCAACAAGTCCCCTCATTCGTCATCATCACTCCAAGGCATATTGAACAGGGCTCCTTTTCTTCCAAATCCTCTAAATTCTTTTAAATATTCAAGTTTTTAGTTTCCTCGAAAGCATAACCTCATTCAACAAAAATATATCAACTCCAATCTTAGATTTACATTTTATTACATTTTTAACAACCGAAAAACTCCTATTCTTCGATACTGGGACTAATTTAATCAGTATCTCGCTCTTTTATACTTTTCAATATTATATTATATACATATTGAAAATTTTTACCATAAAACCCTTAAGGAGTTCTATATCTTCATATCATCATAAATAATATCGAAATACATCCCTCTTTTAAGTATCCTTATGGATTAAAACTCCATTCTAATACAACTTCTATAACTCTACTTCTGTCTTAGTCAAGAGTACTGGCTCCGAAATAATTCATTTTTACTTATCCCAAATATTAATCGAATTAATTAATTTAAGAGCAAAAACATCAAATAAATCTTATATATTCAACATTCATCAACTATTAAATATTATTAATACTGATTAATCTGTAGCTTAGATCATTTAATCTCAAATTTAATAAAAATAAAAAAACCATAATACATTTTTATATAATTTTTTATTTTATTAGAATTATTTATAGATATTTATCCATATTTTTCATCATTCAGTTATTAAAAAAACTCTTCTTCTGACATTAATTTTAAAAAGGAATCTCTTTCTTCAAATAGTTCTAAAAAAATACGTCGTCATCTGGAAAGTTGGGGCCTCCATTTTCTTCCTGAGTCTCGGGAATAAAGCAGGGTGTATCCGGTAAATCGTCATCAATTATTGAAAGGCTCGGAGTATTTGGGACATCCTCTTATCCTCAAAGTCATTATTAGATGGCTCTTCGTAATCCCATGTTGGAGTGATACTTTTGCACATCTTTACATATTTCTTCTTGGGTTTTAAACCCGATACTTGTTAATGGAAAAAGCGAATCATCCTCTTTTGAATATCCGTAAATATAAGCTGATTTGACTCATGTTTCCTTCAGTTTCAGATTTAAACTAAAAATTGAATGCCAAACATAATCGTGGAAACCTATTGAACATTGAAAAATGTAAACAGGTTCTTTTGTTTGAATGTGTTGGGGTCATAAATGGAAACTCTTGAAAACCGCCCCTCAATTTCCCCAAGTCAATGAATTGGAATCAAAAGACCTACATTTAAGATATTAAATTTAAGTTATAAAACCAAATTGTTAAAAAGAAAACGAAACTTTCCGATGACTCTTATTGATTTTTTGTTCTCTAATCTAATTTTTTTTTTTAAATAAAAATACAAAAATAATTTTATTTGGTGTGAATACATTTTATACATTTTCATTTTTTTTTTTTTTTTTTTTTTTTTGCGCGCGGTTCCCACTGCATACGTACAGCCCACCTCCCGCCCAACCGACCGATGGGCGCCTGCCGCATAACGTACGGCTCGAATCGCGGGAATAAATTCGAGTTAGTATATATAATATAAATATAAATAGAATATTATAAAGAAAACGAGGAAGAATTAGTATGATCTTGAAGGTAGATTAAAATGGAGGTTTTCATATTAGAAAGGGATGAACGAGATATAATATGATACGGACCATTATAGTTCGAACATAAAATCCTAAGGGGATCATGCTGTGCATATGTCGATCTACAATGGCTTAAGAATAAAGGACTAAAGTTTCTGGTCCTTCTATTCGGAACTTTAAACTGTAAGCGTGTTAGTAAGTGCTGGCTATCTACATCACCATTAATAAGGTTGTGTAGGAAAACGACACCCAGCACTGTTCTACGATTTGTTAAGGAGGGTAAGTTTGTTAGTAGGAGTCTACTATTATACGAAGGAAGGATTATACGATTTGCGTCCCAGTTAAGTCTAAGAAGGTGTAACGAACTTTTCTTGCTGATCGATGCTCGCAACAAATGCCGCGGCTAGCTCAAAGAGTTTATGGATCGTTCCACCGAATTTATAGATTCGACGTGACTACCCGAGCCCAGAAATAACACCGGATTGCTTCTTTTACAAAATATACCCTTTATTTACACAATATTTGTACAAAGTTCATGAAAGGGTGAATCTCACCGGCTGCTCGGCTCGGCCGATCGACCGCTCGTCCTCCCCTCGGTCCCCGGTCACCGTTCCGGGTTGGTGCCGATACACACGCCCACCCAAAGCTTTCGCCCAGCAGGACGTGTGGTCTCAGTGCCTGGCGCCGGTTCGGCTCACGGTTTTCTCCGTTTGGACTCACGTGCTCCAGTTGCGGGGCCTATGTTGCCCCTCTCGTGCCGGTGACGCTGCTCCTGATGTCCTTCTCTCGTTGACGCTGCTTCTGTTGACGCTGCCCTCGTTGTCGTCGCTCCTGTTGTCGCTGCTCCTTTCGTCGCTGTCGCTGCTCCTCTTCAGTGGGTGTGTGTGTGTGGATCGCTGTTATCCTTGGCTCACTGGGATTGCCCTTTCGCCGTGGCCGGCACCTGACCCGTGTTGGCGGACCAATAGGCTCACCTCCCAGGCGTACGCCGGGCAGGATACGCTTCTTAGTGCCTGGCGGCCGGATCAGGGCACGAAGGGCCTACCTACCCCACAGGATACGTCCCCGGTTGCGTCTGCCACTCGCCTCCAAACACCGGCGTGCATACGCTCCGCAGGATTTATGGGCGACCAGAGGTTTGGCGTCGCGCTTCCTTTAACTCCAGGCGATACGCTGTGCATACGCTCCAGCGCCTGGATCAGGAATCTTCCGACCTTACCGGGACGTTCCTGTTTGGTTTTATCTGTTGGCTTGAGTTCCCGAGCTGGCTATCCCTCGCTTTACAGGATCACACCTGGTCACAACGGGAAGGAATCTGTAAGGCGTACGCCAGACCGATCCGACGCCCTTCTATCACACCAGGATACCTGTCGTGTCCGGAGTAACCCAACCCGACTCTATTTACCCTTGGGCTCATTCCGCCGCGATCCTATCCTTTTCCTATTTGCTCCTTGATTTATCCCGATATTCGCGTACAGCCGCTGGACTTACCCACAGGGGGTCCTTGACCAATGATCGTATGTCTTTACGCACTCGCTTTTATCCTCGCACTTGTACTGTCGGACTTACCCACGGAGGGTCCTTCAGCCTTTACTCCTAATTCCTCCAAGGAAACTTTCTCTTGATGTTAGACTTACCCACGGGGTCTTTCACTCAACTCTGCCAGCTTCCCTAGAAGACTCGGTCTTCTTAGAGCAAATAATAAGAAGTTCTTTTGTACGGATTCTATGATGAACTATGATTCTATGATGATTCTTGATGAACACCGTATTGGGGACACCAGACACATGAACCGTACTCCAGTATCGGACGGACGAAGGATATAAATAAGCTTTTAGTAATACAAGGGTCGATAGAAGTAATATAAGGATCTATCATTCTCGATAGATGCTTAGGATTTTATTGAATATGCAAGAATGTTACATTTTGCAAGAATTATTTATAGATCATTTTATTCAATATTTTTCATGCATTCAATTAATACAAAATCATCTTCTTCGGTCATTAATTTTAAAAAATAATCTCTTTCTTCAAATAATTCCAAAAAAAATTTCATCATCATCTGCGAAAGATGGAGTGCCTCGATTTTCCTCTTGTGTCTCGGAATAAAACATGAATCAGGTCCGGAGTATTCACTCATTGCAGGTGCTTAGTGTTTGGAACAAACATCTCATCATCCAAATCAGTTTTTGGATGTTCTTGGTAGTCCCATTCTGCGATACAAGTTCCAATAATGATGTAAAGGAGCAATTCTTGAAATCATTGTAAATATCTGATTGGGTTTTAACCCCGATGCTCGAAAGTGGTAAAAGGTCCTCCTGTGACATAAATATGTCTCTATTACTCTTTTGAGTATCAAAGAAAACAATATCAAATTGACTCATAGTTTTAATAGAAACACATTGTTCTGATTTTAGAATGACACTAAATATTGGATTTCAAAAATCGAATCGGAAGACATGAAAGACAGGATAGGAAGATGTGGAGACAAGGAGTTAGGATTTGTTGTGTTAATTCAGTGTATTTATTTATTTTGTATTAAAATAATTACATTTTTACATAGTTTTCTTTAATTAAATTAACTTACATTAATCCCAAATAAAAAAATAGCCTCTACCATTATAATCGTACACAATTTCCGGATCTGATTCCGCTCCAGAATCAAACACATTCCTACTCTCATATCGATTAAAATGATATCGTGTTGGGTGCGAGGTGTCCTCTAGTCCAGAACTATCTTCATTGTAATATGCCGAAAGCGGGGATTATCCTCTTCATCTGATTACTGTAACGTGCAACGGTTGTTCTAAGGATCTGCGCTCGCGGGTGTAACGTGCAACGGGGTTTTGGGCAGTAGGAGGACATGTGCTCGCGGGCACGCTGAAAGGGTCCGGCTCTAGCTCGTCGGCTTGGGGGGTGGAGGTCTTGCTGGGACAGGTCCTTCTTCAGTTGCAACGCAGGATCATAATAATTTAGCGGTATAAGAAAGGTTGCGTGCTGCGACAGAGAGAAGTGTAAAATCTCCGCTAGAGATCTAAGCCGGTGTTTACGATCATCGAATTGAAAAGGAAAAAAAAGAAAATTTGGAACAGGACAGAAATTTGATTCGAGAAAATTCATGAAGGATCACAGCTGTTGGTGTGTCCTTTTCCATTTCACCAATTTTTTTTTTTTTTTAGTTGCACATTTCTTTCACCAAAATATAAAATATACGTGTCTCTTCGACACGTGGTTTCTTTCCGTTTTCAGTCTCTTCTTTTCTTTTCACTAAAACTCCATTTGCTTTCAACTTTCCGCTTCTTCTTTGCTCGAACACGTGGTTTCTGCCGTTCCTTAGTCCGAGCTTCCCACGGTGTTTTCAGATTCTCTTCCCTCCGTTCTTCTATGACTGGGCTCTGCGGTCTCACATTGTTGTTTCTCTCCTTCGCTCTCCCGCTCTATAAGTGCGGGACTCCGGGAGGCTTTCCAAAGAGGGGGCCCGCTTTTCCAAAGTTTCCCCCGAGAGGTTCTTTTCGGGGCTGCGGAAAAACGAGAGCCCCGTTCGTCGGGTTCTTCTCACCAACTTCCTCGTGCCCTTCCTTCGGCGCTGATCACGTGCTCCACGTGGTGTACTTTGGATCCAGGCACAGGCTGTACGTTGAATCTATATTTTTTTTTTCTTCTCACACGCGGCTTGTGGCGTTCTCGCGGTTTCGTTTCTTTCGGGGAGGCGAAGCCGAACTTGTGTGACCGCGTGCCACTTGCAATCCGCGCAAAACCAAAAAAAATTTTTACGAGTTTTCGCTCTTCTAGGCACGTCCGACTTGCGGTAGATCCGAATTTCGAAAGAAGGTCTGCTCTCTCACGCGCCATTTCCAGGCCCTTTAGACTGACCAGTCTTGAGTCTCCTAGAGTTGCAACGTATAGATTAAGTTGTCATATAAGAAAGAGCGTCCTGCGACAAAGATATAAAATCTTACTAGAATTTCAACCTGTAGATTGCGTCTCTAAGTTCGAAGGCAGGTTAGAAAGTGGATAGAAATTAGCACTAGAGATTCGTAGAGGAACACGGCTGTTGTTGTATCCTTGTTTTCCGCAACCCTACCTTGGCCACTGGCGAAAGAGTGAAACTCTTGTGGCTCCTTTGGACTTCCCCCTACACCCGAATTCATTGGCAAGTCCGACTAGTACATTTAAGCTTCCATTTAATTAACAGTAATTTTCTTCACAAAATTATGTATCCTTTTAAATCTAAATACATTATCCTATATTCGTATAATTTATATTGGTACGGTGCGATGGCTTTGGCAGAAAATAATAATTCAGTTGAAATTGGAAATAGAGTTATTAGAAGCGTGTAAGTATATGATTTAGTAACATTTTAAGAAATTAATATAATTTACAGTATTTTTAAATCCTAGAGAATGTATATATAGTAAAGTGTTTTTTGTTTTGTGAGTCGAACTAATGTCCCGTCAGTTGACGAAGGACAACGCTAAGTTGAATTAATAAAACGAATATTCCGCTTCACGTCTTTATTCAAATGATCTCAGCTTAAGACTAAATTATTGTGACAAAAAATCTTACTTCTACTGCCCTTTGTTTACAAAAGTTGGGGAGCGAGATCGCCCGCTTGGGATATTGATTGAAGAATTATTTATGTTATTGAGAAGGAGCATTGCTTGCTCCGGATGTGGATTGTTTACATTGGTTCAGCGTGGGATCGCCTACGCTGCAGATTCATATTTCTTGGAACATAACAGAATTTGTGAATATGTCACTATATAAGTATATGTTTTCTTTTGGTTTTGTGGTTTGAATACAAAAAAAAAATTTTTTTATTTCTTTTATCTTATCTTATCCTTTTAATTTTTTTTTTTAGTTTTCTTTTTTTTTTTGGCCAACACGTGTTCTCACTTTTCGGTTCTTTCCTTTCCGTTTTTTTTTTCCTTTGTCATTTCCGTTATTCGCTAACACGTGTTTTAAGTTCACTTGCAAATTTTTTTCCCGCTTCTCCAAAAAAAATGTGTATCTGCTCCCGTTTTAGTTCATTCCTTTTTGGCTCTCCTCTGTTG
The DNA here is from genome assembly GCA_035047585.1 of Drosophila monieri. Classification (NCBI taxonomy): domain Eukaryota; kingdom Metazoa; phylum Arthropoda; class Insecta; order Diptera; family Drosophilidae; genus Drosophila; species Drosophila monieri. The sequence goes on along the minus strand of JAWNPJ010000061.1, from coordinate 915,023 downwards.
CATTATCTTCGTTGTGTGCCGATCCCGTTTGTTGGTCTTCTTCCTTTGCTCCTCCACGTGGCCTTTTCTTCTCTCTCTTTGCTGGCTTTTTCCACGCTTTACACGTGGAAATTAACTTTGTCCTTATTAATTTATTTAAAAAAATAATAGAACATTTTTTATTTTATATTTTTGGTGTTAGAGTTTTATTTGTGATCGAATTAATACATCAAGACACTTATTATTATTTCTTATTTAGAACTGATCGCTACTGCATCCAGGAAAAGACTGACTTCTTAATTCTAAATTCTTCTCCATCAAACCTCGGCCAGAAGCTTTTCTTTTTTAGCTTCCAGAACTTTTCTTTTGTTTTGAATAAAAGCTTATGCTGAAAGTGTCGCATCTCGTTGTGAAATTGAATTATGCTGAGCGATGCAATTTGATTGAAAATTGGAATTCAATAATCTGGGCTTCGATCGTCAGAACGGAAGCTTGTGTTTACTTTACGATTTTTTGTTTATATCTAGCCAGATGGTCAAGCGCGGCTCTTGAAGTTGTTGAGATTAATTTTTAAAATTTGTTTATTGATTCCATAAGTGGAATAAGCAAAGGCAAAGGCAATTAGCCAAGATTGAATTTTAGAATTTGTTTATTAATTCCATAAGTGGAATAAGCAAAGGCAAAGGCAATAAGCCAAGATTGAATTTTAAAATTTGTTTATTAATTCCCTAAGTGGAACTGTTTCATGGGTTGGATAACTCTCCCCCTTCTAAAATGGATCGTCCCGATTCATTATGGATTTCGTTTAAGTGATCTCTTAATTCGGTTAAAAAAATGTCTTCGGTAATAGGTATTTCTAGTTCTGGCCGTTGTTTTTTGGTTACAAATATGTTTTTGTATTTAAAAATAGTTAGAGAAATCAAGTATATAATGATTAAAATTAATAATATAAATGATATCGATATTTTGGTATTCTTAATTTTAATGAATGGATTTAAAATGTTAATATTATCCAAAGACAGTTCCGAGTTATTTGATAATATATAATCGGATATTTCATAATTTTTGAAGTGGTTTGTAGTTACATAGCTTAGAATTTTGTTCTCTAGATTGGTATACGAAACATTATTAATTATGGTTGTACCATTAAAAGTTATTAAAAATGAACCATTTAATTGGGAGTTGTTGACAATATTGTTACCATTTATGAAAATGGCACCATCTTGGATAACGTCTATTTTTTTATTTTTTTCTCTTATTTTTTTACAAATTGATTTCTCACCGTTTAATAATCGGGTAAAACATGTTTTTTCTAAACTTAAGGTGCAATAATTATTAAAGAGTTCTTTCTTAAATGTAGACATTTCATAATATGTATTGTCGCATTTTGCAACTTGATTACTTATTAATAGTTTTCCATCAGTTTGGGAAATGGATCGAGCGTAAAATATTTCACATCTATTATTTATTATTGGGTATTTTATATAAATTATTAATAGTTCGTTATGTAGTATGATTTTGAATACAGAGATATCCATTAAGTCAGCGATAATTACTGGCTTTTGTTCATGTTCTAATATATTTTTTATATCTTCATTGTTTAAAATTTTTGTATTGAAAACATCAATTTTGGCAAGGGTAATGGTGTCTATTAAATTTTGTAGGTCAAATGTTAACAATCGTAAGCGATGTTTTCTTAGTGGCAAATCTTGATCAATAAAAACTTTTTTAAAATCTTCGGAAAGTGATTTTATTTCTTTAAACAATTTGGAATTTATAATGAATTGTTTATTATTATTTTCAATTAAGTCATTCATTTTATTTTGTACTTTAATGAAATCGTCATGATCTGGAGTTCCAGCTAACCACTTCCACACGGTGCCCAACTCATTTATTCCCCTTTTTGGTCTAGCTGATATTAACTGGGATAAAATTAATTTGATTACTTCTAAGTCGTATTTAATTTCCCATTGTGACCTTTTATTTGAGTCTCTTTTTATATTATCTGTTTCTATATTTATTATTTCTTTATAAAAACTTAGGTTAGTAACGTGGAATAAATCGTTGTACGATTCGTAAGTAAGAACATCTTTGTTGTCTTTGAACAGGAAAAATTCATGGTTTGAATAATCAATTATTTCTGAACTGACCATTATTATGATCGATAATATATGTATTAAATAATGCATTTTCTGTAAGTTAAAAAAAAATTGTTAATTCTTAATATTATCTTTATGTATAATTCTGTTCCTACTGTTTATTATTATTTTGTTAGGCATGACGTCCTTAACTATTTGCTTTTAGATATAAAATCTTGGTTTAAGTTTGTTTCTTTCTCCGTATTTCTTTTCGTAAAGTATTTGTCCTACATGGTATTGTTTTTCCTTTCTATTATCATTATGTGTTTCTAACATTTTATCTTGAGCTCTTTTTAATATTTGAGGAATATGATCGTGTTCGATTTTATTGTAAAGAATGTCAAAAGGTTTTTGATTTGTTGTGGAATGAATACTTTTATTATATTCCTGAGCGGCTCTTATTACAATTTCGGAATAATCGATTAGATTAAATTCTTCCTTTATACATCGTGCTAATTCTGTCAGTGTCGAATGTGCTCTTTCAACCTGCCCGTTTGAGGTACTGTGCCTCGGGTCTGCGTAGTGTAAAGTTAATCCGCACCTTTGTGCAAAAGATTTAAACTGGGCTGATGTAAAGCTAGGTTCATTATCTGTCATAAGTACTTTGGCTTGCGGAAATTGTTGAATTAGTTCCATTACTTTATTTTCAATATTTAATTTGTTTTGAATTTCCTTAACTACGAGGAATTTAGAGTATGCGTCAATACAAGTTAAAAAAGTTAGACTTTGGGCATAGTATATGTCAATATGTAAATTTTCTCCTTCTTTAGTTGGTATTGGGGATTCTCCTATTGGAATTTTAATGGGGTGTCTGTTGTATTTGTTCTCATTGCAAATTTTACAATTTTTTATGTATTCCTTTAGTTTTTTATATAAATTTGGCCAATAATATAATTTACTGATTTGTTTATAATTTTCGTCTAGTCCCCTATGAGCTCGACTGTGTGTTTCTTCTATTATAATAGCTTTATCTTCGGTGTTTTCTACGTCTTGCAGAAATATTCGTGTAAACAGAAATTTGTTAGTAAAACTGTTTTTGAAAGGTACTTGAATATGGTATAAATCTTCTAAGCTACAATGAATTCCAACCGTTATATTGGGTGGAAGATATTCCCTTAATATATTTACTAAGTTCTCAACTGTATCATATTCGATGATGTGTCTTGTTTTTCCAAAAACTACCAGTGACTCATGTATTGTATACCTCCCCTTTGTTAATAACAATTGTTGTTGAAATTGATTTAATGGTTTTCGGGTCTCTTGTATTACATTCTCAAAACTACTTTCAGCAGAATGCTGTGTGTCTTGATCTGAGTTTGACTGTTCGGATTCGTCTACATCGCTATCTGTAATATTATTGATTTGGATTCGAGATAATGCATCTGCTACAACATTTGTTGTTCCAGGTTTATACTTTATTTTTGGAGTAAAGCTCTCAATAAAAGAATACCATTTTTTCATATCTACATTTGGATTTTTATCTGAAATAGTGAATGATAAGGATTGATGGTCCGTTTGTATTTCTATGCCAATTACTCCATATAAATAATTCCTGAGAGTCTTTAAGGCCCATACTATAGCTAACAATTCCTTTTTATTCGTTGCATAAAGTTGTTCCGTTTTGTTTAATGTTTTAGAAATAAACGTAATTGGTTTTTCATCTTGTGATAGTACTGCCCCGATAGCTACGTCTGATGCGTCTGTTGTTAAAACGAATTTTTTATTATAATCTGGCTGAACTAATTCAATTTGGCTTATTAGATTCTCCTTCAGCTCGTTAAAAGCTTGTACAGCTGATTCATCAAACTGTATTGCAATTTTTGTAGACATTCTTTTAGAAACTTTTCCATTTTCCCCACCTAGATATTTTGTTAATGGTTTAGCTATTTTTGCATAGTTTCGGACAAATTTCCTATAATACCCTGTTAGACCAAGAAAACTTCGGAGTTGTCTTATATTGCATGGAATTGGATAATTGGAAATTGTGGAAATTTTTTCTGGATCTGTTTTAATTACATTATAAGAAACCATGTAACCTAGAAAGGCGGTTTCTAATTTAAAGAACTTCGATTTTTCGAGAGAAATTTTCATATTTGCTTTTTGTAAAATATTTATTATTTTAATTAAGTCAACGTAGTGTTGTTCGATGGAGTTTGAAAAAATAATAATATCGTCCATATAAACATGGCAAGTTTTTCCTACTTGTTCCCTTAAGATATCATCCATGGCTCTTTGAAAAATTCTGGGTGCGTTTGTTAATCCAAATGGCATTCTCAAGAATTCAAATTTCCCATTATTTATGGAAAAGGCTGTCTTTTCAATGTCTGAGTCCTTCATTAAAATTTGGTGGAATCCTGATTCCAAATCGATTGTTGAGAAATACTTAGCCTTCCCTAAATTTGCTAATATTACAGACGGATCTTGCATCGGATATCTGTCTGGAATAGTATTCTCGTTTAATTTCTTATAATCTATAACTAATCTATGTTTGGGTGTTCCATCTTCATTTTGACCCTTTTTTGGTACTACCAATACTGGTGAATTATAAGGACTTCTACTTGGTCTTATTATTTGATCATTAAGCATTCGATTGATTTCGTTGATAACAAAATCTGAAACCGACAAGGCGTAAGGATATTGCTTACTATATATAGCCCTGTCATTTATCGTATTAATTTCACTGCGAATATCCGTTCTGAACGGTATTTGTAAATTTATTTTCGAATGTTCTTCTTCAATTTTGTTAATTATTTTTCGTTCCAAAAACTCTACTTGATTTTCGTTTGCAATATGAGTATTATTTATTTTGTCTCGATTGGACCCTCTTGTTCCTACCTTTTCTAATTTCTTATTGACGGATAATTCAACGTCGGGGTATTTAGGATTTGTTGATCCTAAAAATGTAACTTTTTTGTTGACGGTAATATCATCGTCGGCGTGTTCGGGATTTGTTGATCCCAAATATGTAACTTTTTTGTTGACGGTAATATCATCGTCGGCGTGTTCGGGATTTGTTGATCCCAAACTTTTCTCACTGCATTCCACGAATATTGAATCCGTGTTTTTGCAACCTTTATCGGCAAAATATTTTTTTAAAATAAATTCTTTTAGCGGAAGAGTATTCTTTGTCTCGATTAAACTTGTTTCATCTTTTTCTTCACTATCATGATATATCAATTTTTCTGTTTTTCCATTATACTCCAACACTCCCTTCTCTGTATTTATTATAGCTCCAATTTTCCTTAATAAGTTAATTCCAATTAGAAGATCTGATTCCAACCCTTCTATTTCATAAAACAAATGTCTTGTTTCGAATATATTTATATAATGGTAATATTTAATAATTGAGTACCCATGAACTGTAGATACCTTTTTGTAAATTGGTAATTGATTTTTATTTTCGAAAATTCCCTTCCTAATATAACAAGCTGTGGCTCCCTTGTCTATTAAAATGTTTAACTCCTTCTTAGTTTTTCTATCTACTCTTTTTACATAAGGCATTCCTCCGTAGGGGTCTGATCTAAAAAATGATCTTCATTTATATTGTTTAATCTTGTCACTTTATTAGCAGGTTGGTTAGATGATACTTCTGGTTCTCTTTTTTGAGTTTGAGCTTGCTCCCTGGTTTGGTTCGGGTGATAATAGTTTGGGCGATTATTATTTTGGTAATAATTATTATTATACCTGCCTTGGTTGTTATTCGTCTGCCAATTATTCCTAGGCCTATTTTGAATTTGAAATGATGGGTCAACCTCCATTGGCTCTATGGTTTGTTGTTTTGGATAAGTATTTTGGTTTTTTGTTTGCCAAAAATTCCTGTTCTGTGGCCAATTATTATTTTGGTTATGGTTCCAATTATTTCCTACCCCCTTTGTATTATTATTTTGTATAGAATTTACTGGATTGAATCTTAAATTGTTTCCCTGATTTTTATTTTCATTTTTAAATCCATAATATCTGTTTGCGAATTGAGCTCGGAAATTGTTTGATTCTAATTCCTGGACCTTTGCCAAAGCATTGGGTAAGTCCGGTGGATTTAATGAAAAAAGTGTTTCTGATATTGAACCATTTAGTCCAGAGATAAAAATCCGTAGGGCATTGCTTCTAATTGTTTTGTTTGTTTCTTTGGTAATTACATTGTCCTTCCCGTATGTCATTATAGTTTTGTTTATTAACAAAGTCATTTTTTTATTGACTTCATTATAGAATTCAGTAACTGTCATCCTACCTTGTCTAAGAATACTTAATTCGGACTCCAAAACATGAATTGGTCGTTTGTCATTGTATATGAAATCTAGTCTTGATAGGATTGCTTGAAAATTTAAAACAGTACCATGATTGGTTAAAGCGTCATGTGCTGCGCCCCTGATTTTATTCCGTAAAATTGTTAATGCAATAAAATACTGCTGACTCTGAATTTTGTAAAGGCTCATTACAGTCTCTGCTGCTTCTCTCCAACCTACGTATTGTGTTGGCTCTCCGGTAAACTCCGGTAATGATTTGATTACTTCTAGAGTTGTTTCACATTTAACATTAGGGTCGACCTCTTGAATTTTATAGTCTTCTACAATATTTGTTTCTGAAATTATCTTTAATTCTATCCCTTCTATTTTTTTGTTCACTTCACTCAATTGGACACTAATTAATCTGTTAATTAATTCCACCGTTAAATTACTGGATGTAGCTAAGCTACCTGCAGAAAAATTAGCCGAACCTCCAGTTGCCATGGTTACGTTAAGTTCACTGAAACTATCTATTAAATTTTCCAGATTGTTTTTTTGTTTTTTTTTTTTTGTATTGTGTTTTTGCTCTGATCCTTTTTTATCTATCTTAAAATTTATAGAACTTACTAAAAATTATAATTATCCTCACGATAATGTTTCCTTTAAATTGGGGATGTTCTGCAAATCTTCCTTCCGTCTTTGGATTTCCTTGGTAGTTTTTACGGTAGAGGGTGGTTTGTTTGGTTTTGTTGGTTAAAATATTTATTCTGCAAATCTTCCTTCCGTCTTTGGTTTCCTTTGGTAGTTTTTACGGTAGAGGGTGGTTTGTTTGGTTTTGTTGGTTAAAATATGTTATGCCGCTTCCAATTTTTACTTTATAAGTGTCTTGATGTTTAATTGTTTGATCTTTAGTCCACCTTTTATAAAATTTTAATGGATTATTTCATTTATTGTTTTCCATTAATTTATGGATGTTTTAATTTTTCCACTAAAAATTTGTGTTCTTGGCTGCGCGAGTTCCTTTTTTAATTTAACTTTTATTTCATTAAATTTTTTATTTTTAGAACTTTTTATGACGCAGCCCCACGTTGGGCGCCAATTAACTTTGTCCTTATTAATTTATTTAAAAAAATAATAGAACATTTTTTATTTTATATTTTTGGTGTTAGACTTTTATTTGTGATCGAATTAATACATCAAGACACTTATTATTATTTCTTATTTAGAACTGATCGCTACTGCATCCAGGAAAAGACTGACTTCTTAATTCTAAATTCTTCTCCATTAAACCTCGGCCAGAAGCTTTTCTTTTTTAGCTTCCAGAACTTTTCTTTTGTTTTGAATAAAAGCTTATGCTGAAAGTGTCGCATCTCGTTGTGAAAACGAATTATGCTGAGCGATGCAATTTGATTGGAAATTGGAATTCAATAATCTGGGCTTCGATCGTCAGAACGGAAGCTTGTGTTTACTTTACGATTTTTTGTTTATATCTAGCCAGATGGTCAAGCGCGGCTCTTGAAGTTGTTGAGATTAATTTTTAAAATTTGTTTATTGATTCCATAAGTGGAATAAGCAAAGGCAAAGGCAATTAGCCAAGATTGAATTTTAGAATTTGTTTATTAATTCCATAAGTGGAATAAGCAAAGGCAAAGGCAATAAGCCAAGATTGAATTTTAAAATTTGTTTATTAATTCCCTAAGTGGAACTGTTTCATGGGTTGGATAACTTGGATGCATCCACGGACGATAGGGGACGATAGGACGATAGGATAGGATAGGACGATAGGACAGGCAGCTTTCTTTGGCAGCTTTTCCGAGGCTGGCTCGCGACCAGACGTTTTATCTTTTTTTCTCTTTTCCTTTATTGTTTGCCTTTTACTTTCCTTTATATTTTTTTCTTTATTAGGCGTGTGAGCACAATTTGGGACTTTTCTTTTTTTAGACTTTTTTAGATTTTAGATTTTTAGACTTTTATTTCATTTCCTTTTTTTTTTATTTTGAAATTTGGGACAATTTAGTTTAAGCGCGACTGGTTTAGTGAAATTGTAATCATTTAGGCTGCACTCTTCATCAGTTAGCGTATTGTAAAAATATTCCCGAGGAGGAAGCTCCGTTTCATTAAATTTATCGAAACTGTCTAAATAATCTTAAGGAAACACTCCTATTCGCCTCATTTGAGTGAATTTCTCATTACAAAATTTTGATTTTAATATCTTTATCTTCCATATTAGAGGCAAATTTTTCTAGACTAGAACTCAAAAAGATTAGAATCTATATACTTAATGGAATAATTGGCTACCCCCTTTTCAAAAATTCTTTGACTTAACGCTATATATAGTTCTTGGGTTGATGGGATTGGTTTAAGCTCTCCACCTAATTCATTAATAAATGAATGTATATAATACCTGGACAAGTTATGAAATACAACAGGGAAATATGAACTACTTAACTTAAAGCTATTTTTACACTTTTTATGCATTGGGCCTTGGTATTTACCCGTAAATTGGTTAAAATATTGAACACTATCGTCTATTTCGATGTGTTCATCGCAAGCATATATGTACATCGCACACTCCTTAGCTCTCTAGATCTCTCTTTCGCTTTTGTTAACAGAGACTTTAGCAAACTTCTGGGACCGTTACGTTCCACGGTGTCTCTCATTATCCGTTCCTTTGTTGTTGCTATGTGAGATCGTGGCGACTTCTAGGACCGTTAAGTTCCACAGCACAACACAAATCAAGAAAACACATCTGATGGCAGCTACATGGGAGAATAAGAAGCTCGAAACTCTCGCAGCGGCCAGCTTATAGAACATTCGATCCGGACAAGGGCAACAAAACGACATACACAGGACTTATATTTAACAAAGGAGAGAAAGAAGTATCCGACCAAGGTGTCGAGAGGTTTTAAGATTTATGGTTTTATGTTTTTAAGTTTTATGTTTTTATGGTTTTAAGATTTATAAAGCAAAGCGAAATTATGGAAATTAGTGGAACTTGTCTTTGGGTTCATGGGTCCACTCCGTTTTTTCAACACACCCCTCACTGTGTAATTGTTGAGCGAAACAGCTTTTGAAAGCAGGAGTCTTGTTTATGCCACTAAGGGGCCGGGAAATTGTCCATACAGGTGCTGTCCATGTAGGGGAGTAGACTTTAAATCCGTGGCTCTCAAAACATTGGGCAAATTGTGTACAATCAACTTGAAAGTTTTTTTTTTTTTTTTGGATTGCGCCATTGAGGTGGAAATCTATCCTAGATACTATTGGCCCGTACCAATAGCATGCACGATTCACCGGCGTGTCTAGCCAGCGCCTACGTACTAAAACCACCCCCGCACACACCACAGACCCCGCGGAACCACTGTAAGGTATTACTTCGCGGGGAAGGGTTGCCTACTCTAGGCATTCTCCCTTAAGCGACGTTCATTTTCTTGTCTTCTTAAGTCGCCCTGCGTATAGGCTATAACTTGGTTTACCATGTTCCATTGCTCCTCTGAGCCGGTAGGGCTCTTGTTCTTGCCCGATACCTCCTACGACTATAAAAAATGTGCTCTGGATCCTCGGCTGCTCCTGGGCAGTTAGGGCATTCTGGGCTTTCCGTGTATCCGATTCTATGGAGGTACTTTCTATACCCCCCGTGGCCTGAAAGAAACTGGGTAAGTTGGTAACTTACCTGGCCCTTGTCTCTTTCGATCCATTCTTTAATGTTTGGGATAATCCTATGCGTCCATCTGTCTTTGGTCGCCGAATCCCACCTATCCTGCCATGTGGATAATGCCGCTTGTCGGGCGGACCTCTTTATAATCTCCCGAGATACACTACTTCCCCGTTGATGAGTGGATTCGTAGATCTCCTCCGCTTCGTTAGCCAAAATATCGATCGGGATCATTCCTGCCAGGACGAGGGCTGCCTCCTCCGAAGTAGTTCTGAAGCCCGAGATGACTCGCAGCGCTGTGACCCGGTATGAAGCGCCTAGCTTCCTTCTAAGCCCTTGGTTCCCTCTGACTGATGCAGCCCAGATCGGCGCGGCATATAATAGGACCGACGTGACGACGCTGGCCAGAAGTCTTCTCCTGCCTTCCTTCGGGCCGCCAATGTTTGGCAGCATCCTTGAGAGTGCCCCCTGGATTCCCGATGCTCTCTTGGTCACGTACTCCACGTGAGCTCCGTATGACAGCCTGTTGTCCAGCATTAGTCCGAGGTACTTGACTGAGTCCTTGGATCTTATTGAGCAATTTCCCACTTGTACGTCGATATATTCCACCTTCTTCCTGCTCGTGAAGAGGACAGCTTCGGTTTTGTGTGCTGCCAAATCTAGACCCGAGTCCGATATCCACGAAGATATGTGCCTTATCGCTTCGTTCGCCTTGGCCTCCACTTCCTTGGTTTCCTTGGCTACAACTACCAGGGCAAGGTCGTCCGCAAAGCCGATGAGCTTGCACCCCTCCGGCAACTCGATCCTGAGCACTTCATCATACATGATGTTCCAAAGGAGCGGACCGAGAACCGATCCTTGTGGAACGCCCGCGGTCACCTTGTACCTTTTTGCTCCTTCATCCGTATCATAAACCAGTGTCCTGTCTGACAGGTAGCTGGATATAGTTCGTTGCAGGTATACCGGTGTTCCTGCTAAGAGTAAGGCTCTGTGGATGCGTGTCCAATTTGCCGAGTTAAAGGCGGTGCGGATGTCCAGTGTTACCATCGCACAGTACTCCTTGTCGCCCCATTTCCATCTGGTTCCTGCGATGGCAGCCTCCGCCAAGCCGGTCAGTCAAGGCAGTGGCCTTGATGGCATTGAGCGTCGAACGCGCCTTCCGAAAACCATACTGGTTGGCCGAGAGCGCTCCTTTCTCCTCGATGATTATCCTAATGCGAGTAGCGATGGCCATCTCGAGGACTTTCCCAACCGTGTCTAAGAGGCATATGGGCCTGTATCCTGATGGGTCGTCCATTGGCTTATTCCCTTTCGGCAGCAAGATAAGGTTCCTTTACTCCTCTGGAATCCAGACGCTAATTCCATCGCTTGCTCTGGCTGCCTGATTCCCGTCCTCGCTTGCTTAGCCGCCTGCGAAGATTTCCTCCTGCTTCTCTTGGTGCTCGGAGGATTTGGTCCCGTACCCTTCCTTCTGGGCTCTGCCGCCGGTCGGAATAAAGGTGACGTCTGAGATGCCTGGTTGGTTTTCTGCACTTCCTCGCTTCCCTGTTCGTCATTCTTCGTAGAGAGTACTCTTGATTACGTCCCTCATTGGCTGGTGGATGGCCTCCTCTTTCCATCCTCCAGCATCTCTACCACTTGCGCGATCTCCTTCCCGAGGTCTTGCAGCGTTATTTTAGCAGTCTCCCTGCTGCTCCCATGGATCTGGTCGACGCGGATACCTAAAATTGGAGGGACAACATCTAGCCTGCTGCTGGGTGATCTCAAAAGTTTGCAGCTTTTCGCGAAAGCTGCCTCTCCGTCTACGTTTTTGTTGATTTTATTGATTATGCTCATATTAATGGGTCCCAACTCCTGGGCCGTTGTCCTTAGGTATAGCTCTAGAAGGTCTAGTGTGTAAGATTGTTGGGAAAGTGTCTAGGATGTGTTCCATGTTTACGGGAGTTGCTGCTTCGTTCAACAGTTCGTGGGGTGTTGACGGTAACGTACGGCTCGAATCGCGGGGATAGATCCGAGAGAGTATAAAGAGAAGGAGTAGAGTATTACGAGGAAGAGTGTTGCACAGATAAGGCGTTTAGTATAAAGGATTTAAGATTGTTAGTAGAGCAAAGCGGTAAGATGTTGTAGAGACCATTGTAGCCCGAACATAATACCCCGAACGGATCGTGTTGGGCATATGTCGAGCTACAATGGCTAAGGAGTAGAGGACGAAAGTTTCTAGTCCTTCTATTAGGAACATTAAAATTTAAGCGTGTTAGTAAATGCTGGCTGTCTACATTACCATTAATGAGATTAAATAGGAACATGACACCCAGCATCGTTCTACGGTTTGTTAATGATGGTAAGTTAATTAATAAAAGTCTGGATGGAAGGTGAAGACCTGCATCCCAATCAAGTCCCCTAAGTGCGATGATAAGGAAGTTTATTGTACAGATTCTATGTGATCTTGGTGTACCCCGTATTTAGGACTCCAGACACACGATCCATACTCAAGAATCGGACGGACTAGTGAAGTATATAAAGTTTTTGTTAAGTACGGGTCATTGAATTCTTTTGACCATCTTTTAATAAAACCAGGCACACCCAAAGCTTTATTAACCATGGTGGATATATGGTCGGTAAGTTTCAAATCTAAGAGGACACCCAGATCGTTAACCTGAGTTAATCGTTCTAAGGCATTCCCATAGAGAAAGTACGTAGCCTGGTGAGGACTAGATCGATAAAATGACATGAGTTTACATTTCGATCCATTAAGCTTTAGGTTATTTGCTAAACACCAATTTTGAAATTTATCCAAATCGGATTGAAGTCTAGCTCTTTCGACGGCTCTTTCGGTCGAGACTTCGGGAAAATTCCACGCTTCACACGTGCGGGCCTCCGTTGAGGTTATGTGCGATTTGGCCACAGCAAAGTTACAGTTTTCGGACCCAAGACCATTGGGAACTCACTTTCCCAAGAATTTTCCGCGAGAGATGCTCTTCGGGGTTGCGGGGAAATGAGCTGCCTCCTCTTGCCGGTCTTTTATTCTGTGCTCCGCCACGTTTCAGGGGTTGCTACTCGTGGGAGCCCCATCACTACCTGATTCCTTGGGACAACTTTCTTTCCTCCGGCTGAGGCACGCGCACTCGCGGTGTTTTAGCGGCTGGCTCGCGATCCCGCGGACTAGCATCTTTTCTTTATTTTCTGCCAAGTTCGGCCCGAATTATCACGGCCGCGTGTGAGGCAACGTTCTAAGCTTACTTTTTTCCCACGTCCGGCTTGGCTGAGGTCTCACATCAAAAAGACCGACTCCCCTCCCTACCGACATTTCCTACTCGCTCTTTCCTACCAAATCTGATCAACCCTCGATCAGCTGGTCGCTGGTTCATCTATGTAAGTAGCAACTCTCAAACGAAAAAAAAAGTTTTCTTTCTAAAAGTAATATTTTTTTCCCCATTCCTTTCCCCATTTTTTTTTTCAAACGTCGCTTCAGGCGCCATTACAGGTTTATGAATAGTTTGGTTGTGAGGTTGTCGCGTCGTTGTTCGATTGTTAGGATGTTGGCCTCATAAGGAAGGTTGTGAGTTGGTGTGGTGAGAAAGGCGCCAAGGACTTTTCTGAATGTGGTTTTTAATTTGTTTAGTAAGTTTTTCGGGAGATGTATCCATATGTGTGAAGAGCGTAGTCGCTTTTAGATAAGAGTATTGACTTGGTAATGTTAAGTAAGGTGTTTGTGTTGCAATTAAATTTGTGGCTGGCCAGGCATTTAATAATGTTATGTTTTTTGGAGAGTGATGATATGCGAGAGTTTATGTGTGAGCTCCAGTTTTTTTTATTGTTTCTGGTTAGTCCGAGTATTTTAAGTGATGTTACGTTTTTTATGCTAGAGTTTTGTGTTGTAATTGTGCAGTTGCCTCTGTGTTTTCTACAAATGTGATGGTGTTGGCATTTTGTTTGGGATAGAGATGCGCCTGAATAGCTTCCCCAGTCATATATTTTCCTAAAAATATGGGTAAGATTTATGGTAGTATTTTTGATTTTTTTGATTGAATTTAATTTGTTTGTATCTTGTTAGGTATCTGGTATGGGATTACTGAGATGTGCGATCCTTGCGGAATTCCGTTTTCCAAGGGGTAGAAGTTTGAAGTACGTGGCCCTATTCGGACTGCCATCTTTCTATTTTTGGTGAAGTTTTTGATGTAGTTTATTATTGAACCTACTCGGTCAAAAGCTCTTGCAACGTCAAGAGAGATGAGATAGGAATGTTTCCGGGTATTAAGTGACTTCTTAATGATGTGATCTGCAATGTGATCTGATCCTTCTGGGCTTTTATTATAGGTATGATTAGGCTGGTTTTGTAGGATTGAGGTATATAGTTTTCAAAGATGTGGTTGAAATGGGAGAGTAATCTATTTTGTATTGCTAGTGGGCTATTTTTTAATATGGGGTATGAGATTCTGTTGATACCTGGGGTTATCCATATCAGGGATTGAACAGCAATCGTTAGTTCTAATTTGGTTTTGGGTTTGTCAATTTCGACAGCTAATTTGGACGGGATGTGGTGGTTTTGTGTTGTGCTTGTGGGATGTGAATTCTTGGCGGAAATTTGAGTCCTTAGAGAGTTGGGACCAGTGCTGGGCGAGTAGGTTGGCTATTTTTTGCTTGTCGTTAGTTGTCATGTTAATGTTTTACCGGATTTAGACCGCAAAATCGTTTGATATTGTTCCATATTTTTGTTGTTGGTGTGTTCGATTGAATGGTTGTCTCTTATTTTAATTGCTCTTTTGAAGATTGCGTTTGCTTTCCGGTATTCGATGATTTTTTCTTGTTTTTTCTTTTTCTGCAGGTCTGCTAGGTCTTTGTTCCACCAAGGAACTGTGTGTGGGTGTCTGTAGGGTAGAGTTAGAGTAGAGTGATAGGGTAGAGTAGAGAGTAGGGTAGAGTGGTATTGCAAGGTGTGCACTTTTCATAATAATTTTATTGACTTGGGCAGTTTCTTTGTTTATGGTGGAAGAGGGGAATATGTTGGATTTATCCCAGTTTGCTTGGCTTATTTTAAAATTTGTTGTATATTTTTTAGTTATGGTGTCGAGGCGGAAAAGGGTGATTAGAATTGGGAAGTAATTACTTCCATGGAGGTCGTCTATTATAGTCCAGTTTGTGTATGGTGGGAGTGAGGGCGAACAGAAACTAAGATAGTGAAGTGGGTTGGTGACTCGTCCTTTAGAAGGGTTAGTTGGGATTGTGCTATGACTTGGCCACTGTGTTACCTCTTTAGTTAGAGTGTGTAGATCCGCAATTTTGGTTCCAGCTATTGAAGACAGTTTCGTTGTTGGTGGCGTGAGAAGGATTTGCTGGGTGAAATGTAGATGGAGTATGGTTTAAAGTTTTGTTTTGATTTAATAACCAATGCTATTGCTTCTACGTCCTCGTTGATATTACTTTGTGAGTGTTGGATAGATTTGTGGACTGGAAGGGCTACTCCTCCCAATCTGTTAGACGGGGAATTTGTTAGTATTTCGTAGTTTATCGGTGTAGGTGTGCTGTGAAGGTGTTGAATGTGTGTTTCTTGTAGTGAGATGATATGTGGCGAGTGTGTTTTAATGAGTAGTAGTAGCTGGTTGTAGTTGTTGGAGTATCTCTTTATATTCCATTGTATTATTTTTAATGTCATATTTTAATGATTTGCTTGTGTTTGTTTTAGTAGGGTTTGTTCTTTGGCTTTCAGGGTTTTAGATGGGATGGGTTTTCCTTTGGTTTGGCTTCTGAGTATGCTGGCGTTAGCTGATGTAAAAGGTTTTTGAGAGTCGTAGCTAGTAACTTAGTCCAGTTCTTCGTCTTCGTCGTATAAATCGAAGGATAAAGAGGTGCGTTTAGGTGGATTGTTAGTTTTTGGAATTTTGCTGTCTAATTCTTTAAGGAGATCGTCAATAGAGTTCTATTGCTGTTTGGGGTTGAACTTCTAGTATTTTGGTGGGGTTTGTTGTGGGTGCTACATCCTTAGGGTTTGAGAGTAGGAGCT
The DNA here is from genome assembly GCA_035047585.1 of Drosophila monieri. Taxonomy (NCBI): domain Eukaryota; kingdom Metazoa; phylum Arthropoda; class Insecta; order Diptera; family Drosophilidae; genus Drosophila; species Drosophila monieri. Next base: position 899,030 of record JAWNPJ010000061.1, on the reverse strand, counting down.
TTCCTGACTGGGATTGTGACGAGCGAGGTATATTGAGCGTGTCATTTTGTGGTCCACCCTTTCAGTGACTTTGATAGCTATGAGTTCCTGGAAGAAACTCATCCTTAAGGAAGACTGGGCATTTTTTGTCTAAGAAGGAGTGGTTGTTCCTGCAATTAATGCATTTAGGTTCCTGCCTGCATTCAATGCTGTCGTTTGTGTGTGTGATTTCCGAGCAGTTTTTGCATGTAGGGTTTTCTTACTTGGAGAAAGTTTTTGGGTGGTTCAAGGCGAGGATTTTTTTGCATTTCATTGCGTGAGTTTTTTTATTTATATGTACCTGAGCAATTTCATGATTACTCTTGGTTTCATTAAGGGATCTGTGTTTGTTTGCTTCAACATCTATTGTGTAAATTTTTTTAATTTTTAATAGTTTTTCGTCTCGTTGTATGTTTTTGGTTAGGCCTAGGAGTGTACCAGTTCTTGTTGTTTTGTATTTGTCGACTTCACCTCCGCAGGTGTCGTCAGTTGATTTTTTTTATAATGAAGAGGTTAGTGTGTTCCAGGCATATGTTGTCTTTTCTCTTGATTATTATGTATTTTTGTTCTATGGTTGTGTTTTTGAGGAAAAGTTTGTTTTTTTTCGGTGGCATCATTTTGGTTTAGTGGGGCATGGAGTGGAGCCCCTGTTTGTGGTTTTATGATCGCATGATCGTCAGATGTTGTTAGTTTTTTATATCTTTTTGTACACCTGTTTGTTTATGCAAACTTTGCTGATAAGCACTTTTCATTGGTGGTTTCGGTTAATCGTAGTTGCACGTCTCTACTCTGTGAGGTCTGAAGTGGAACTGAGAAGGATGGAACTTTCCAACAGCAAGGGTATATCAACTTCGGCTCCACCCGAAGTTAGCTTTCCTTTCTAGTCATTACTGGCTTTTGGTTGGATATATTTGTGTAGCGGTGTTACCTTGGGGTTTTCACGTTTTTGTTTGAAAGGTGATCTCGTCGTTGCTCAGTTGTTGAAATATTAGATTCATAAAGTAGGCTGTATGTTGATGGAAAAGGCTGGTAGGACTGTTCCAATAGCTGCGCTTAATGTGGGTTTCAATATGTTTAGAGTGAATAAATTTGGTGCTGGCTAGGCATTTTATGATGTAAAGTTTGTTGGAGAGTGATGGTTTTAGAGAGTTCGTGTGTGAGTTCTAGTTCTACCTGTTGTTTATGGTTAGTCCGAATACTTTAAGTGATGTTACGTTTTTTTATGGTACAGCTATGTATCGTAATTGTGCAGTTACATCTGTGCAGGTGTTGGCATTTTTATCGGAAAGGGATGCGCCTGAATAGCTTTCCCAGCCATCTATTTGCCTAAAAATATGTTCAAGGTTGATGGCAGTGTTTTTTTAAGTTGACCCATGATGAAAATCGGCGTATTCGTTAAATTTGATTTGCTTGTATCTTGTAAAGATGGCCAGACAATTAAAGACGATACCTGGTGGTGTCCCTTAGAAGGATCGGGGATCGATGGTTACTTCAAGTTTGGTTATGGGAATGTCATCTTCTATACCTTATTTATTGTTATTAAGTGTTCTTATGTTTGACCTATGTGACCTACATGTGACCTATGTGACCTATTACCTATGTGACGCGACTTCTATACTGAAGTTTATGGTGGACGAGTAATGCTTATTTTGTTTTAGTTGATGGGTTTCTCGTTTTTGTTGGTTATGCAATGTATTTATTTCTCCGGATTAAGACTACAGAATCGGCGAATACTGTTCCACATTTTGTGGGTATGCTTGATTGAATGGGTAATGGTTGTGACACCTTTTTGTACCCTTTAAGTTGGTAATTTTGGTCAAAAGTCCGTCTGTTTCTGGGGTCTCAGTTTCATAGTTATTGACTTCAAACTTTGCACGCAGTATCGGATAAGTCGGAATGGCCGGGATCGGTCGATCGGAAATGACTCAACCTTGGCGACTTTAAAGATGGAAGGCTGGAAGATTTTTTTTAATTTCACGATATATGAAATCTATTTGATAAAGAAATTCTCCTAATGATCGGCAAACTATACCCGAAATATATCCGCACCGATATACATTTTTTAATATAAACTGTCACTAAACTACAGGGATATATTAGCTTCGGCTCCGTTCACAGTAAGCTTTCCTTTATTGTTTTAAGATATTTTTGATGTCGTTTTGCAGTTTTGTGCTACGTCGTTTTCATTTATGCTAGGGTTTAGTTTTAGGATTTTTTAAATTTAATTAATGGTCGGATGTGTGATGCGTATTTGTAGTCGTAAGCGGGTTCTGTACGGCTTGGATCACTTGCAGATACAAATTTTTCTTCTCCAGATTGTGGCGACTTTGGTTGCGTAGAGGATGAAAAAGGAGATAGGATGCCGCAGCTTGTTTAGGGTGTTTCGTGGGTGATAGCGAAGGTTGTGGTCGAGTTTTGTTGGATCGAGTTTTGTGTAAATAAATGTGGGTTTTCTGTATCTGTTTGTAGTTTTGGAAAAGAATTTACGAAATATTTCTGAGATTTCTAATTGTGTGGGGAAGTGTTTATTAAGTCTTGGGGTAGATGCCACGGCGGATTTGGTTAGTAGGTATTCGCTAGTGTGTAGGGGATGTTAAGATTTTGGTATATTGCTATAGCTAGCTCAATTGATGTCCATTTTGTGATAGTTGTTTTTGATTTAATGTGATAGTGGATAGGAGAGTCTTTGGAGCTAGTGAGAATCTTGTATAGTTTTCCAGTGAGATATCGATAATGATTATGAGACAATGATTGATAATGAGATGGCTCCTTTGTCTGATTGTTGATATGTCGGATTCGTAGAGCAGGTTGTGCAATGGGTTAGGTCGAACAGCCCCACGTGGTGTTAATATTATTTAGTGAGCTTTTGCGAGTGTGTCCGGGCTATTGTGTACATTTAATATTTATTTTTTTTTGTATATAGATTTTTTGGCATAAATGTGTTTTTTAGGAAATGTGGGATTTTTCAATGTTGGCTGGGTTGAGAGGTCGTCTCGACAAAAGGGGCAAGGTGGTGCTGGACTTTCATTCTGATAGTTGTTGTTTCGTTCTGAAGCCTTATCCAGCTTGTGGCCTAGACGCTTGGTCGAGTCTACTCCTATTTTGGTGGGAGTGTCTAATAATGTGTTGGTTACTCGTGCTGATGGTTGATACCATTTTCTGTGCAGTGTACTATATAATATATTGTTTTTGTCTTGTCATAAGTTTAGCTTTAAGGTGACTTTCATGTCTGTTGGATTGACACTTTGGGGTTGATTTTGCTGCTCGGCTAGTTCCTTTCCTTCTATGCCTAGGAATCAACATTAATTTCATTTTTGGAACTATGCTAACTGGGTTATTATTGATTGTCTTGTCTTGTTTGGGTAGATATTGTTATTGTTTGTGTTTTTGGTCAAGTCTATTGATGCGGGGGAGTCTGCCCCTTTTGTTTTTTATGAGTTCGATCACTTCGAGGATAGCGAGATGGTTTCAGCTGCAAGTACAGAGGATATGGTGGCAGGATACCACATTTTAGGATGATTGTTTGAGTTTTAATGGTGTCTGTTATTTTGGATCTGTCAGTCAATATCAGTTTGATCGAAGATGTGCTTAAATGTCTGGAAAGTTTAAGTTTGTGTGGTCCAAAGCTAATGGCATTTTCATTTTCCCTTTAAGTTGTTTTACAAACTAGTGTATTGGTGTGTCCTTGGATACAAATAATAGTTTCAGTTATTTTGGGGGATATTGACTTCATGGAGTAGATTATTTGTTGGAGTGGAGCGGAAGGTTACGAGGGCTAGACAGATGGCGGAGTTGAATGGTGATTTTATTTTATTTAATATGTTTTTGGGTATTCTATTTTAGTGATAACAGAAGCTTTTTCAACGTTAATTAATGTGTATGTATTGCACCTGTGAAGTACAGTTTTTGAAGTTTTTTGTGAGGTACAGGTGTATAGGTATTCTTTTATATTCGTATTTATTTTTCTACCCTTGCAAAGGGTGAAGGAGACATCTCCGACCCTGGAAAGTGTATATATTCTTGATCAGGATTACCTTCTGAGTCGGTAGAAGCATGTCCGTCTGTCTATCTGTCTGTTTCTACGCAAACTTGTCTCTCAGTTCGACTTGAAACTGCACACATCCTTCTTGCATTTGCAGTCAGGATACAAGTCGGATCGGTCAGCTATATCCTATAACTGCCATATAACTGATAGATCGAAAATGACACAACGTGGCTATTTTTATACCGCTTGCAGGGGATTGTCAAGTGTGCAACGCAGGAAGGAGACATCTCCGACCCTATAGAAAATTCTTGATCAGGATCACCTCCTGAGTCGATATAAGCATGTCCGTCTGTCCGTCTGTCCGTCTGTCTGTCTGTTTCTACGCAAACTAGTCTCTCAGTTTTAAAGCTATCGACTTCAAACTTTGCACACATCCTTCTTTCCTTTGCAGGCAGTATATAAGTCGGAACGGCCGGGATCGGTCAACTATATCCTATAGCTGCCATATAACTGATTGATCGGAAATGCCATAACTTTGTTGTTTTTAAAGTTAGAAGGATGGGACTTGCTGTGGTCTCCTCTTTTAGCAGACTTATTCGATCTGCCAAATTTCATAAGGATCGGCCGACTATATCCTATAGCTGCCATATAACTGATTGATCGGAAATGCCATAACTTCGTTGTTTTTTAAGTTAGAAGGATGGGACTTGCTGTGGACAACTCTTTTAGCAGACTTATTCGATCTGCCAAATTTCATAAGGATCGGCCGACTATATCCTGTAGCTGCCATATAACTGATTGATCGGAAATGCCATATTTCTGTTGTTTTTTAAGTTAGAAGACTAGGACTTTGTATGGATTCTACTTTCGGCAAACTAATTTGATCTGCCGAGTTTAATAAGGATCGGCCGACTATATAAGATCCGATATATATCTAATAATATAAGCTGCCACATATCTGCAAGGGTATATCAACTTCGGCTCCGCCCGAAGTTAGCTTTCCATTTTTATTAGAAGATGCATGTGGCTTAATAGTGGATTCTTATAAGGATCGCCCGAATGAAAACTAGTGGATGAATGTGTAATGCTAGTGCCTCAAGATCGATTGGGATGAGTGTTAAGATTTATTAATCCCAAATCTGTTGGTTGCTAGATTTGTTAGTAGTGTATAGTTTGTTAATGCATTGTATGTGTGTTTCTTGTAGTGACATTATTTTTGAATCGAGATAAGTTGGTTAATGTAGCTATGCACGTAGCCTTTTATGTTCCACTGGATTGTAGTTGGTGACATTATATGGATATGTATTTTGTAGTGGGCTTAACGTTGGGGTAGGGTAGAGTAGAGTGGTTAAGTTTTTAGGTTTTAAGTTAGTTTTTAGGCTTTAAGTTAGTTTTGGCGATTTAAATAGATTCGCTGTCGCAGTGGTTAGTGGTGGTGTGTTTTGTTGGTATTTTGGGCTTTGGTGCTAGGATGTACTCCTAGTGTAGTCGGTGTCCATTTCTTCCAATATGTCCTGGTGTTGGACGGGTTGATTTTATAGTGTTGATGCTTTAGTGGATTCGCAATTCGATGATTGTCCTGGACGAGTTGTTTTTTCTCGGGGTACAGGTACGGTGTGTGATGTTGCAGTAGTGTTTCGGTTGATTTTGTATTTGTTGGTTGGGTGTTTGTAGTACTCGTGGTTGTGTTGTTTGTTCGTGTTTTTGCGAAGGTTCCTCTTTTTTGGTGGGCATATTTTGTGGTCGACTTTTTATTTTGTTCTTAAAGCAATCAGTTCTGAGGTGGGGGTTTGTGGGAATCGATTTCTGGGTTATGTTTCAGTTTAAACATTTGTCTTCGTTGGAACATACATATATCTGCTACATTTGTGCGTTTTGCGTCTGAAAAATTTACACTTTTGCATATGATTATTGGGTGTCTAAATCGAAGGCATTTTTTACATCGAAGTGGTAGAGGTATGAAATCCCGCACGCAAACAGTTGCGTAAGAAATCCTTATTGTTTCTGGAGGCTTGGTGGTTTCGATTGGGATTATGACTACGCCAGTTTTTACCAAAGTTTTGCTTGCAAGATTGGTGTTGTTGTTTAGCCTTTTCATTATTTTTCTAACTTTTCCTTTTTTTGGACTGAGTTCTTGAAGGATTGTGGCTTCGTCGATGAACCGTAGTCCTTGGCAATAGATTATTCCTTTTAAAAAGCTTAATGTCTTGCGTCCGACTGCTGTTTCTTCTATGTCTGCAATTTTGGTTAGTCATAGGAGTTTTTTGGCTTGTAGATCGTTTTTAGTTTAATTCAAAATTGACAAGTCTTGTATGTTTTTAATGTATGGAAGTATCACCTACAAGTAACGATGAACTTAGGGTCGCCTAGCTTAGAGTTCTATGTTCTGGAGGTGTACTTGTCGGGTGGGTCGTCCATGGTCTCGAATGGCTTTGGGCCAAATTGGGTATCGATTGTGTGTTTTTTTTTGGGTTAGTTTTATTGGTTTTTTGTGTTGTTCTTGATACTTCTTTTTTAAGGATTTCCTGATAAGGTTTGTTGATGTTTGGCTAAGGCGGCATTATACTGATGTAACAAGACTTGTCTACTACTAAATATATATTTATTACTAAATACTTATCCGAGCATTTGGAGGGATGCTAAGGAAGATATTGAAGAATCTTGAGTTATCATTTCGCAGGTACAGTTGTGCTTTCTGCAGATGTGTTGGCTCTTGGTTTTTGCTCTTAAGAGTTGGGTCAAGTCTATGTTGGAGTTTGTGGTGCTACTCAAGTTGAGCATTGCATAAGCAGTAAATTTAATTAATTTAAAGGAGTGTGGGTGTTGGCTAACTTGGTAAAAGCTAAGAGAAACAGGACGTCAGATATAGAGGGAGCTATTTAAGTTATTTTTGTATATTGAGTTACTTCTTTCCACTTGCACAGCTTTTATTCCTATTTCGCATGAAGTTTTGGATGTATAAGACCATTTTGAATCCAAATTCCAGGGTATACCTAACTACTCCATCGAATGCTCTTATAAACCCGAAAGAGATGAGTATGTTTGGTGCTGGTGAGTGTCTTCGGTGTACCTTGGTCTGCATAGAGCAGATTGTCCTAAGACGATTTGCCTCCTTTAAAGTCGAGTCGGTTTTAAGTTAAAAAAGTTTGAGGATTGGGATGATTTGTCTTGTTTTTTATGACTGTGGTATGGGGGTGCTTAAAATATTATTAAAGATTGTCAAAATTCTATGTAATTGTTCTATTGGTATTCATTTCTGATCATGGAATATAGAATTATATTTTTCCGGGTGTTGACTTAAGGAATTGCAGAGCATTAGATAGTTCCAGTTTGTTTGTAGGCTGTTCTAGTTTGGTAGCGGAGGTGAATGGTATATTGAATGGAGTATTGTTGGTTTATATTTTTTGAAAGTAAATTGAACCCTGAATGTAGTGTCCAACGTAGTGTCTATTGAGAGATCGGAGCAGTGTTTAGGAGCAGTTTTTAGGAGCAGTGTTTGTTTCATGTTTGTTGCTTAGTTTCACTTAGAAACTTAGTCGTTTAGTTATTCAGATACTTATTCCACCAGGGAACTTTGTGAGTGGGTTTGTGTGCTATCGTGTAAACTAGGTACAATTATTTTGTTTATTTAATTTAGTTGTTCTTCTTGGTTAATGGTGGAGGAAGGGTAATTGTTATTGGCGTCGAGGCTTTAGGCTTGAAATTTGTCAAGTTGGCCTATCGTAGTTTAACAACAACAAAGGGTTCGAGATCGTGATGTAGGGAGCCCCTCGCAGTTCATCTTCTTATCTTTCTTCGATGGGCTGTCCACTGTGAGACTGACCACTCGAGCTCACTTTTTGGCGACTGGAGGAAATGTTTGTTTACATCTTGGTCTGGAGCGTAGAGACATATCTATATATTTATCGATACTGTCACTGGATTCGCACGGCGACTGAACATTCATAGGTCCATTTTGAAGATTAAGGAAAATTGATGTGTGTCCACGTTGGCCTCTTGCATCAGTACCCTGCCAGTGCCTTCACATATACCACCCAGCCGCCCAATTCCTACAGTGGACCGCATAGATCTTGCTGCCTTGGGCTCTAATAAGAGCTTTAAAGTTTTCTTCCAAAATATATCGGGAATGAGGACCAAGTCCCGCATGGTGCTCTTGAATTCTTCAGTCTGTGATTTGGATCTAATCGTTCTCGTGGAAACGTGGCTCAATAGCAACTTTAGTTCCTCCGAGTTCTTTGAACCCATCTTGTTTCAATTATTTCGGAAAGACCGTGATGCATCCAGCACCCACTGTGAGCGGGGAGGTGGTGTGATCATCGCTATCCGCCGATCCCTGCTGGCCACCTTGGTTAGCCTTCCGGTTGGCGACCCTCTTACTTGGTTAGCCTTCCGGTTGGCATTCAGTACCTAGCGCTCTAATGGTAGCTGGCGACTTCAACCTGAGCTCTATTTGGTCTTGGGACCCGGAGTCCCTAGGCATGTTACCCAGCAATGTCCACCAATCCCATGAAATCGTAGTCTTGGATGATATTTTTAGCATGGGCCTCTCCCAGGAAAATAATATTTTTAATGATTTATCGAAAATGCTGTATCTGATATTTTTAAACAATGTCCTACAAAGTAAAGTACGAATTTGTAATGTACCATTCAGTCCGTGAGATATGCACCATAAGCCATTGTTGATACACATTGAGTTTTATAGTTTTCAAGCTTTCCCCTCACCCATTTCTTATTATCACTTCTATGAGTCTAACCTTTCTCTTATTAAAAACCTATTCCCTTATAAAAGGGTTTCCCTTTTTTCGGTTGGCACGATTGATGAGAGTTATACTAAGTTTTGGATTGTTCTTTTCAATATTGTCGACAATAATGCCTCTGTTAGGGTTCGAAGGTCGTGCAAGCTGCCCTGGTACACAGAGGGTCTAAAAAACTCAAAGAATAGAAGGAAACATTTTATAAGCGATTTTTAAAGTCAGGGAACAAAGTGCTAGTGAGATGTACCGGCAATACAAGCGGGAGCTTGAATTCCTCAATAAATTTCTGTAAAACCAATATATTTCTGATGTTGAAGCTAGCCTCATAGCCAACCCTAAAGCGTTTTGGCGGTTTGTGAATGGGAAAAAATCCTCTGATGTGTCTTCTTTCATGTCGTCTGGAGGTTTGGCAGCCAACTCCGATAAGGGCATCTCTGAACTTTTTGCTAAGTATTTTGCCTCAAACCTGGAGCCGATGGACTCTTGGGATGAGCAGGAAGTACTTCAGAAAATTTGTCCTCTTCTTGAGGTTGGAAGCCTGGACACATTAGATTGTGACATTGTTGAGGCCTCTAGTCATTTCAATGAGTCGCATACCTCCAACTTGGATGGTATCTCCCCATTCTTCATTAGGAAGTCTATCTTATCCCTAACCACACCTCTTCCACTTCTGTTCTCTTTATCACTATCATCGGGTAATTGGCTTTTCGATGGAAAATTACCTCGATCACGCCCATTCATAAAGGTGCAGTAGGGCAGACGTCACAAACTATCGGCCTATCGCCAAGATATGTAATATTGCCAAGTTACTTGAGCGTATAGTCACCAAAAAGCTAACATTTTTGATTCGTAACTTTTCTCTAAGCACTGCCTGGAAGCCTTTGAACGCCGATGTCAGGTCGATGCCATTTATACGGACTTCTCCAAAGCCCTTGATAAAGTTTGCCACGCAGCCCTACTTGCCAAACTGTTCAGATTAGGCGTTCATTCCTCCATGTGAAGTTGGTTGGAGTCTTATGTGGCAGACCGACCATGCCACGTTCCCATTGGTCATGCCACCTCGAGTCCCTTTATTGCCTCATCTGGCCTTCCGCAAGGTAGTTCTTTGGGACCGCTCCTATTCATCATATTCATAAATGACATCACCTCTTGCCTTAAGGGATTACGTTAAAGTCTATAAGGCCATTAGCTGCATTAGAGATAGCTATCTGCTGCTGGAGGATTTGCGCCGAGTCTCCTCTTGGCCACCCTCAACCTTCTTCCTCTAAATTTATTTAAATGTCATTTTATTCGCTACAGTAAGAGGGCGCTTGATATTTGTACTGCCTATGCAATTGGCAACCACAACTTGCAACTAAAGGAGGAGGTGGTTGATCTTGGCATCCTTTTTGACACAAATTAAAAATTTTCCAGCCATTTAGACTTTATAATGCCTAAGGCGTATGCCATGCTGGGCTTTGTGAAGAGGCACACAGACCAGTTCAAGAGCCCGTACTTGAGGCTCAGCATTTGTTCGGTCGAGGCTGGAATATGCCTCTATTATTTGGAGCCCCGCAAACAAAATAAATTAAAGAGTTTAGCGGCAGAGAAGAAATTTAAAATTTGCACTTTTCCCTTTAAGTGTGATCTTCTACCCTCTTATTATAGCCGGTGCCATCTCCTCCACATATATCCCTGGAGGATCCACACACATTGATCTTTGTCAATAATATTGTGTCTAGCACTATAGATTGCCCTATGTTATTGGGGCGTATCAACTTTAATGTGCCCCAGAGGGATCTTAGCACGTTTGCTCCCTTTCGTCTTGCATGCCGTAGAGCCATTTATCTTTTGAATTGTCCCATAGATCGAGCATTATCCTACCTTAATTCCTTTCCGCCTAGCCTCCGAAATAAGTGGGGCCTCAGCTTTAAGGGGCTTACTGGTTAGGCATTTTTTAAGGAGTATGTTGGGTGTTGGGTTGGGTCGTTTGGAAAAAGTGTCATGGTTGGGAACAGAAGGTAAGATCGATGTAATCTGTGGGTGGTAAAATGTATAGGAAATTTGTCGTTTAAAAGTATGAATTGTGATTTATCGATGAATTGGCAATAATTCTCTGGTATTCCCCAGTTGCCCCTCGTGCCAACTGTTTAGGTTGCTGGTTGTGTTTGTGTTTGATTGTTGGCGCTTAGTGTGTTCTGACGATTGGGACGTGGGAATGGTTTGGAGAAATGTATACTGAGTGGATTGAGAATTTGAATTTTGATGATACTTCAGCTGTGTTGTATTGATTTTATGATTGGAAGGGCTATTTCTGAAGGGCTAATATTGTACTTCCCACTTGAATGGGTTTATTGAAATGAGATAATCATACTGAAGTGAGATATGTAGGCTTTATTCTTTTCAGATACTGGCTGTAGTTGTTGGCATAACCTTTTAGGTTTCATTGAATTATTTTTAGAGATATTTTGAGTTTTTTGGAGAAGGGTCTGATTTAATAATTGTTATTATTCAATATTAAAGTCTGATAATATTTGTTTTAAAGTTATTCTTGACGCTTGTAAGTGATCCACCATCAGTCCTTGATATTATCATGAAATTACTGTTGAGTGAGGGTCTCTCCCTTCAGATGTCTGGGGGGTCGCGTTGCTTGAAAGATGGTTGGAGGAATTACAGGTAATGCGGATTCGTTGAACTATCTAACTGATAGCATTCTAGACCTGCGTTTGCTAGCTTCGTGGTTTTCGGATGACGAGCTTGACTCGCTCAAATCGGTTGTTAGGGAGCCCAATAACTTAGGTATACTCCAAGAGTCCGTTTTAAAACTGTTTTATTTATTCCATCTCTTATAAGAAAGATACATGAAAATCTTAAATCTATTTAAAAATACTTATCAACGAACTCTACGCTGACATGCTATGTGACCCTTTTCTAAGTGCTTCAAGTGCACCACATAGTACATATGTACTTAGGCTGCAGGGGATCGGTCTCAAATCATGCCTATCTCTTATTTCCATGGCTCCGATCCCTTGAGACTCTATCTTTGGATCTAATCGTTTTCAATGCTTGAACATCGGTATTGATAGGATGACTGCCTAAAGTGAACTTAAATGTTTGTGCTGTGCGTTTTTTGTGAATTTAATTTAATTTTATTATTTTGTAGCTACATTTCAGTTATTTTAGTTGGTCAAGTATTGAGCGGACAGCTATTCGATCAAAAGCTATTGCAAAGTAAAAAGAGATAAGTGAGGCATGTTTCCCAGAATTACGCGATTTTGTTATGAGATGGTCTGCATAGAGCAGATGGTCCAAAGTCGATTTATCTTTTTCGAACCATATTGGTGGGAGTGTTGGAGTTTTTCGTTGTTCAGGTACCACCTTAGTCTGTTTGCTATTATTTTGTCCAGATTTTTTAGCAGCCAGTAATTGAATAAGATGGGTCATTAAGAGGCTAGGCGGGTTTTATCTATTTGGGATTTTAATAAAGGGGTGATGATACTCTGTTTAATATGATTGAGGTATCTAGTTGTCAAAGATGTGATTGAAATGGGCTAGTATATTCTACGTTGTATTGGCTATTCTCTAAAATGTGGTATGAAATTCTTATTGTCCCTTTGAGGGATTGCAGAGCAAAGGTTAGTACAAGTTTAAGTTTATGTGACGTGAATTCTCGACGTTTATATCTTCGGAGAGCTGAGACCAGTGTTGGGCGAGTAAGTTGGCTATTTTGTTTCTGTTGATGTTTTTCGTTATTGTTGGTTGTGCAATGTATTTGTTACCTGGATTAAGACCGCAGAATGTGTTATGTGAATGTGGTTGTGGCTTCTTCATACCCTTGCAATGGGTATTGTTAAATACATATATTCTTGGTCAGCTTAACTTTCCTTTCTTGTTTCTCATTTTCATTGATATTTTCAAAATTTTGTTTGCTTGTCTATATCCAATGATCGTTTCTTGGGTTGTGTGTTTTTTAATGTTTTTTTTATTGTGTAGCTCTGCTAAGGTTATATTCCATTAAGGAACTGTGCGTGAGTGTCTAGGATTTGGGGTTAAATGTAATTTTTAATAACATTTTTTAATATAATAATTTTGCTTCTTGTTTTATATTGCATGGAGGAGAATATTATTTTTTTGTTGACGAGTATTGCAATTTTTCCCAGCGCGCTGGTTGTATTTAAAAAAAAATGTTGTCTTCTTGTTAATGTGGTGGTGTCGATCGGAAAAACAGTGATGAGGAGCTCCATAGAGGTGATTTGTTACACATCCAGGATGTGTGGAGTGTGAGACCGAGGGGGGAAAAAGCTGAGTTCAATGTGAATAAAGGTGTGGTCTGTAGTGAAGTGCGTTGGTGACATATCATTTAACAGGGTTAGTTGGAATTGTTCGATGAACTTGACTAATATATTTCCTTTGAGTTTGAGTGTGTGAATCTCCAATTTTTGTGTCAGCTATAATAGTCTCCTGTTACAATAACTGTTTCGTTGTGCAAAGTACGTTTATCAGGTTGTTACGCGAGATGGATGTCAGGATGTCAGGATGTCAGTCAGTACTCAGTTGGTGAGAACAATTTAAAAATATGTTCATATTGCAAGGAAAAATATACTTGCATTAATGAAATGGATCATTTCACTTCTGCTAAACATAGAGCAGTGATAAAAAAACGAGTGTTTTTTAGTGTCAAGGAATCAAGGAAAGGAGCTCAAAGCATTAGAAAAAGAAATGGTCTTATAAACGTGAATAATGATTTAGAATGATAATAAAATAATGATGTTTATTGTTTTAAGTGGTGTGTTTTAGCACACATATCTTATATGAGGCACCTTCAACAAAACTTAAGCAATTCAGTTCCGTTTTATAGGGTTTTTGATATTAGTCAACCCTTTGTAACGCATGAGCAACAGCGCTTAAACTTTTCGGGAATAGAGTTTCCCATTACCAAGAAGGGCATACAGCTTTTCGAAAAAAATAACGTTGAATACAGCATAAATATTTATGAAATTTTAAATGGTCGAATCATTGGACCGACTATTAGAACCAAAGAGGTTAAAACCCACCATATTGATATATTGGGAATAAATAACCCAAAAGAGAGCTGCATGCATTATGCATACAAGTTATCCAACCCATGAAACAGTTCCACTTATGGAATTAATAAACAAATTTTAAAATTCAATCTCAGCAACTTCAAGAGCCGCGCTTGACCATCTGGCTAGAAATAAACAAACCAATCGTAAAGTAAACACAAGCTTCCGTTCTGACGATCGAAGCCCAGAATATTGAGTTCCGATTTTCAATCAAATTGCATCGCTCAGCATAATTTAATTTCACAACGAGATGCGACAGTTTCAGCATAAGCTTTTATTAAAAACAAAAGAAAAGTTCTGGAAGCTAAAAAAGAAAAGCTTCTGGCCGAGGTTTATTGGAGAAGATTTTAGAATTAAGAAGCCAGTCCTTTCCTGGATGCAGTAGCGATCGGTCATAAGCAATCAGCAATAATAAGTGTCTTGATGTTTTAATACGTTTACGAATAAAAGTCTAACACCAAAAAATAAAATAAAAAAATGTTCTATTTATATTATTTCTATTCTATTTATATGAGATATTTTTGCCGAAATTGTCTACAATTTTATTGCGTAACCAATAAGACCCACAATATAAAGGAGTGTGTTCAAGTGGCAGCAATTTACCCAGAACCCAAAATCATCATTTAAAATGAATTGTAAAAAATTATCACCTCCAGTGGTAATATATGCAGATATCGAAGCCGTTTTGGAAAATTATCAAACGGCCACAAATAACCCAGAGACGTCATATACAGTGCCTATACCAGTGCTGTATCGTTTTACGTTGCACATAAATTTAACCCTGAACTGAATAAATTATGGACTTGTGAAGGTAAATAAATTCAAATATAAAATTATAATTTTAAATTAATTTGAATATTAATTGTCTTTTTTATAAATTACAGGACCTGACTGTACGAAGATGTTTGTAAAAACATTAAAAGATGAAACAATGGATCTATATAAAAAATATTGGAAGGAACCCAAGAAGCCAATATATAATTTCGGCATTGCTGATGAGGATTACCAGGAGCATGGAAAGTGTTATGCCTGCGAAGAAAGCATTGAGATGGACGATCGCGTTCAATATTTTAACCAATCGAGGTTTAAAAGCTTAATCATATTCATTTTTAGTAGAGACTAACAACGAATACAAAAATATAGAAGAAAGTTAAGGGGGTTAAGTATTCAGTAATAAAAAAAACTTCGTCATTTTTATTATATTGAATGTATTAGATATAAGAAAACATATTAGGGAGAACAAAGATGTATAAGAAGTAGAGGTCACCAGTTGTATACTGAAGTAATTAATAAAATAAGTCATTATTATAAGGATGATATAAGGAAGGATATAAGTTAGGTTCATATCCCTTAACAAATACAATATAAGATTTAAATATCCTTAATAGCAATGCCTCAGTTAGGGTATGAAGCTTCCCTGATATACAGAGGGTTGTAAAATTTAAAGGAGTGTGAGGGACAAATTTAAAAGAATTTATAAAAACAGAAGAGCATTGAGCTGGAGAGATGTACCTACAATTTAATCGGGAACTTGAAATCCTTAATAAACGTCTTTATAAACAATATATCTCTGATGTCGAAGTTAGCCTCCGAAGCCTTAGCCTTTGCCGAATCTCCCATAACACGCCTAGTTTTGTTGAAACTCTTCTTTATCGGTATCAACGATAAAGTGGCGAAACCCACTAATTCGGAAAATAAGATATCAAACGATCCAGATTTTCCAAATCGATGTTCACCAAACCAAAATTTCAACCAGGGTCATTCAAAAAATTAAAATCCCAGGTTCAGAACCTTTCAAAGTGGGTTGTTTCAAATCTGGTTCCTTCTTCCAATATATAAAGAGGGATATGACCAATATTTAAATGGATTCGGAGATCAAGCATTCAAGCATTGAACACGATTAGAATCCAAAGATAGAGTCTCAAGGGATCGGAGCCATGGAAATAAGAGATAGGCATGATTTGAGACCGATCCCCTGCAGCCTAAGTACATATGTAAGTTATCCAACCCATGAAACAGTTCCACGTTATCCAACCATAAACAGTTCCACTTATGGAATTATAAACAAATTTTAAAATCAATTTAAGCTTATTCCTTTGCCTTTGCTTATTCATTATGGAATTAATAAACAAATTTTAAAATGAACTTGCTTATTGCCTTTCCTTTCTTATTCCACTTATGGAATCAATAAACAATTTTAAAAAAATCTCAACAACTCAAGACCGTTCATCTGGCTAGATAAACAAACAATTAAACAAACACAACTTCCGTTCTACGATCAAGCCCAGATTATTGAATTCATTTTCAATCAAATTGCATCGCTCAGCAAATTCTTTCACAACGAAATACACATTCAGCATAAGCTTTTATTAAACAAAAGAAAAGTTCTGGAAGCTAAAAAAAAAAGCTTCTGGCCAGGTTTAATAGAGAAGAATTTAGAATTAAGAAGTCATCTTTTCCTGGATGCTGCATCGGTCCTAAAAGAAAAATAATAATGTCTTGATGTTTTAATTCGATCACAAATAAAAGTCTAACACCAAAAATATAAAATAAAAAATGTTCTATTATTTTTTTAAATAAATTATTAAGGACAAAGTTAATTTGTACATATGTGGTGCACTTGAAGCACTTAGAAAAGGGTCACATAGCATGTCAGCGTAGAGTTCGATGATAAGTATTTTTAAATAGATTTAAGATTTTCATGTATCTTTCTTATAAGAGAATGGAAATAAATAAAAACAGTTTTAAAACGGAACTCATTGGAGTAATACCTAAATTATTGGGCTCCTCTTAACATTTGGTCCTTCGAGACACCCTGACGTTTTCCCTCCCTGTGGTAAGAGACTCAGGTTTAAAAAACTGGCACCTATAAGTGGCTGTAGAAAAACACAAATTCTCAGCCCAGGGTAGCTAAAAAATAAGGCTACGATCTGGGTAAAAAAGAGCCCAGTTTAAAAATCGTAGTCTTCTGTCGTTTCCCCCCAAGAGGTAAGGAACACAGAAAATAAAACCATATAAATGCCAATGTGCATAAATAAATAGAAATTTGTACTTTTCTATGAAGTATTTTTTTTTTCGGAACAATACCGAAATAAAAAAAAAATATAAAAATATATATACAAAAAAAAAATAAATAAATAAATATATAAAAAATTGTGTGTTTGTTGGCGTATCCGAGGCCCTACATCGGAAAAGTTAAAAAATAAATAAATGTGATTGAAAAAAAAAAAAACAACATCAACAAAAATAAATAAAAAACAACAGACAAAAAACAAAAACAACAACAACAACAGCAACAACAACAACAACAACGACCAGCAGCAACATCAACAGCAGGATTGGCAGCGGCAGCAAAACAACAGCAGCAATTACATTTAGTCATCGGCAAGATTCGGTTTCTTTTTAACCATTTAGTTTTATATTTTAAATTTAATTTTAATTGAGAAAAAAAAATATATATAAAAAATATAATGTCAACTAAAGAAAAAATAGCGATTATTGAGGACCAGGTGCACCTCACCCAGCAAATAGATGCTATACTAGCAAAAAACACCTATGTAGAAGAGGATAGAGAAATACTAAAAAATATTGAGCTAAAGGCCTGTACGAACCACAATCATTTGGTTCAACTTGGGGCTGTGGAACATGACTATTTTACAAAAATCATTTCGACAGCATGCTGGCAAAGTTTAAGTCCAAAAAGGACAAAATTAAAAAAATTTGTGGCCAGGATGAGCTTTTTTCTAGGCTTGAGGAATATATGTTATATATGTTACGAATACGTTGGTGGAGGGGTATAATTCATTGCAAATTGATAGATCTCCAATTAATTATAATCGATTAAATTTCCATGGTTGGCTCAAAAATGCTTTCATTTCAAAATGGTCGAATTTTGCCGATGACCAGGTTTATGTTTTGGAGAAAAATCAATTATAGTTTTTGGAGACCTAAAGTAGCTTTCCCCAGTTGGTGACAGTTGGATATTTTCGGAGAGGACGAATAACCCTTATAACGTTAAAGCAGGAAATAGCCACAGAAATAATGCGTCACAGAGGCGATCCTGCATTTGCACAAGCCTTTAATAATTTATCTGAGGTTTGTATGACAATTCGAGACATATTGCTCCTAAAACAAAGAGTTGTTTTCCCCAGCGAAGTTCCTGATGATGTCATTCATTTAATTTTTTTTATGATCATTTGCGCAACCTATGAATCATTTGGGTTCATGAAAAAAATAATGAAATTGCTAGAATAAAATAATTATGAAAAATAAAGAATATGTTGTTGCATATCATTTAAAATGATTTTTCACTCCAAGTCTATTGTAATATATAAAAAAATATTTTGGACTGGTACGCGGAAATGTAATTTCCAATATAAAATTTTTTCATAAGAAAGTGAAAGTGAAAAATCCCAAATTTATGCAAATACGAATAACGAGCCTCGGATAATGAATTTAATTGTTGGAGGAGGAGAGTCCACGGCTTCTAGCATGGATAGCATTCAATTTGAACCCAGTACAGTGGTTAACCTATCAGGGAGGATGCCCTGTACGATATGTGAAATGACGTTCAGCTCCAAGAGGGGTTTGGGCGTTAAAATGTCACATCGGCACAAAGACGAGCTTGATACACTCCGACTGTGTCGATAAAAAGGCAAGGTGGTCAGAGGAAGAAACTCTGATGATGGCGAGGAAGGAGATTGAGCTCACAGCAAGTGGTGTTCGGTATCTTAATAAATACCTAGCGGAAATCTTTACACACCGCAGTTCCGATGCAATTTCATTATATATGAAGAGGGGTGAGTATAAGGCAAAACTGGAGCAAATATCTGGCAATCTGCTCTCACCACAGAAGCATTAGAACGGAACATCTCACGGCGCCGGTGCAGTATTAGTTACAGCGGCACCAAAACCCTTGCAGGTGATCCCACCATCGAAACACATATTTGTTTCCCGGCTTACCCCTGATACTTCTGAGATTGATATTTCGATTGATATCATAGAGGCGGCAGATATTACCAAATTTAAATACACTTACGACAGGGACACGTCATCTTTGGAGTCCTCAATACGGAGTACACCAAGATCACACAGAATCTGTGCAAAAAAACTTCCTTATTTTCGCACTTAGGGGACTTAATAGGGATGCAAGTCTTTACCTTCCCTCCTATCATTTTAGACTTTTATTAATAAACTTACCATCATTAACAAACTGTAGATCGATGCTGGGTGTCATGTTTCTATTTAATCTTATTAATGGTAATGTAGACAGCCAGCATTTACTAACACGCTTTAATTTTAACGTTCCTAAAAGGTCTAGAAACTTTCGTCCTCTACTCAAGAAAATGAATTGATATTATGGCCAAAAAATAACTCAAATGAGTGGATATTATGGCATAAAATGCAACAAATATGTTCTGGGAAATTAAAGCGAAGAATATGTTTTTAAAAACGACAGCTACTGACCGTAAATAGAGTGAAGAGTAGCCTGGTAGCCGTTTTGCAGACTGCCTCCCTGGCCGCAGCGTTGTGTCGCTTTATATAGGATCCGAGGGATCAGCTATTCCCTGTCTGTTCCCACTCTGCCGCTACTCATCGTCTTTCAAGAATGCCGCTACTTTGCAGCTGGCCTTATCTCCCTCGTCTCTTCGCCTTAACGGGATTGGGTTGCCCGTTAGGTTCCACGCTTCTTCCGCCTTGAGCGGTCCTTCGCTGTTGCTATGTGCGGTTTGTGGCGCACTTGAATAAACTCTTCTTTCCGCGGTATTTTCTATTCTTTGATTCTTCGCATTTGCTACGCTTTTCGCCCCCTTTGTTAATTTTTTACACCTTTTATGGTCAACGGTCGCTTTCCGAGACATTATCCTCACTCTTATGGCCTATACAAAGAACAAAAATAAAATAAAACAAGAAAGGAAATCTGACTTCGCACTGACGCCGAAGTTTTTATACCCTTTCAGAATTTGTACAATGTACAGTGCAACATAAATTGCACAACAGGTAGCGCAGGTATGAACAGTAAGATACCACGGCTTTGGCACCTAACAATAACAGTCCACACCGAATGATTTTTATCCTATTCTTATTATCTTACCTACTTATGTAGCATCGTATACTTATTGTCAATATTTTTTATTTAAAAATGTGTATTCGTATAAGCTGTATTTTCTTCTTCTTCTTGTTACACATGAGAGCTGCCAACTATATTTCGGGAGCCGCCAACTATACTATCGGCGACTACATTTGAGATTTTCCAACACTATAAAACGATAACCATCAAGAAGCCTATTCTGTCTCCTGTAGAAAATGTTGCCCAGCCGGGTAATGATTTTGGGAGAGAGGCTCACAAAATTATGATCAGGAAAATATAAAAATATGGTTTTTTATTGCTTAACCCTAAATCTTTTAGGCACAATGTATTATTATTTTGGATATTACCTACATATATCATTGATCAGTCAATGACAAAAATTTATCGTGTGAAGTTACTCTGTCAGTTACCAGCGGGAAGTATTTTTTTACCAGAGGAAAAAAAATTTGTAAGCCTATTTTTTTAATCACTCATTAATTTTAACATTTCCATATTTTTTAAGTTTCCATAATGTTTCGTTTGTATAATTATCTTTTTCAACTAGCACGGTAAAAAGATGCCACGTATATAACGCTTATAACAGAAGCAACGCCGACAAGCTGCTTCAAATCGGAGTTGGGCTCGCTACAAAATGCATCCCAAATAAGAGCTCGGAATTCTGAACATATCGCCAATATTCCACAGGGTACCACAGCGCGCGCCCATAGGATATGAAATGAAAGGATCCGTGTTCTTGAGCGAATTTGGGATGCTGAACACAGCTCACGCGCAGATCTAGCAGGAATCGCGACATGGAAGCACGTGCGACCCGCCGAAGAACGCGAACCCCCCAGGCACGTGCGACCCGCCGAGAGGACCCCGAAGAGCGACGACGCGAGCAGTTGCAAAATACTGCTGACCATGCCGCTCGGAGGACCATTCCGGAGTACCGAATTCCTGAACGGATTCGGGATGCCGCAGCGCGCGCTGATTATCGCGAGGATACAGAGGAACATTCAAGAAAACAAGAAATAAACACCGAAGAGCATCGGCAACGACGAAGGAATCCGGAAGACAGGCAGCGAGAACGGGAAAGAGACGCCAATAACAGGAGAGCAACCAGGGGAAATCCCATCGCAAGATCACAGGAGCAACGGATAAACACATCACAGCGGCGGGAAACCCGACAACAGCGGAGGATTCGGGAACAACAAATTCGGCAAATGGCAGAGGATCGATCCTAACTTTAGGATGGATGCCTCCCAAAGGCAGTCACACCGGAATATGGACGCCAGAGCTGAACTTTCGGAGTATGAGATGGAACAGGAACGAAAACTACAGAGTCATAGGATTCGAACATCGGCGAGGGATTTGTATCACAGGAACATAAAGGAAGGACCAACGGAAATTTGTGATTGCTGTGGGGGAACATGGTTCCGTTCGCAGGAAAGTGGATTATACATCCTGGCTATCCCCTCTAAATTGTCTCTCCTAAACGTTGGCTTTCTATTTGTCGAGAAAATTTCCCAGTCCGTCCCAGAATCCCATTCGTGAGGATTATTTCTCTCGGCTATGAAAGGCGATGCGGTATCAGAGGGGCAGTAGTGAACGTTCCAATTTCAGTTCCTGACATTGTGAAAGCGCTTCCGCGCTCTTTCGACTCTACTCATGTCATCCAAGTCCACTCAAACAGGAGGCTAGAGTACGCTCACAATTTCATGACGGAAACTATTCGACCCGCTCGGGTCCTCGAAGCTGTACGGTACTTAGTGAATACCGAGTCTGGCTAGCACAAGTTCAAGGAAATAATGAAATTCCTTTTATTGCGGATGAATCTGATCGCGAAGCGGTAGAGACACTTCTTCAGCAGCAACACCTTTCAACATGATGGAGAGCTCGAAGAAAATGTAAATCCGGAGGCCATGAAACATTATTGAAATGTTTTGCAACACGATGATGGCTACCACATCCTTAAAGGCTTACGGTCTGCACCAGCTCATTGGGAGGCTAAAAACAAGAAAGTGATAGCTATGATTCGACAATTCGGGCTGCCAACGTTTTTCATTACTCTTTCCGCTAATGAAACTTGCAGGAACTTTTAGTAATCCTCCCTAACTTTAGTTATCTTTTCTCTTCTATTGGATAGTACGGCTATAAGCGAGAAAGAAGCGGCAGCTCTTTCCAACTCCGAAAAGGCTCGGTTAATCCGATCCAGTGACGTGCTCTCGATACTTCGATTATAGGTTGCGACAATTAATGAAATTGTTCAAAACTGATGCTTTTAGGGAAGTTCCATCTTTCCCCTTTTTTATTGGAGAATCGCATTTCAGCACAGAGGATCTCCGCATTCTCATGGCATGTACTAGCTTTCTGGTGCTCCCAAGCTCGTCGACGCCGAAAATACCGAGCAAGTAAAAAACTTTATCGATAGGTTTATTACCACAAATGGCGATCCTGAACTACAATAAGAAATTAAGTATCAACGTCGCAAGCACAGTTCAACTATCCTTAGAGAGCTGCGCGGACAGTAGTTTTGCCGATTTAATATGCCTTACCCTCCGGTGTCTGCTTGTTTTGCATCCGGAAGTTAATGTTGAAGAACATAAAACTTTGTACAAAAAAATCAAGGAAACTCTAAGGACCATTCCTAATGAAGACGCAGCTGTATTTAATAATTTTGAACATTTTCTGTCCCACCTTGAAACTAATTTTGAAGCCTACAAATTAGCCTTACGTTCTAGCTTGAAAAAGCCAAACATTTTCCTTCGCAGACAATTTCCGCCCGACTGATCCATGCTTATAATAGAGTCACATATCCATAGTAGCAAGTAAGCCTAGGTATATGCCTACATCCACGCCACACACACTCAAGTGCATATTCCTTAGTAACCAATCTTCCATAACGATTCGAGGATCATTCGATCTTAGTCACACCCGAGACACCCTTAGAAATAAGCAGGCTAAACAATTAAAGACAAGAATCGGAGTCTAAGAAAAATCGTAGAAGACGAAAC
Source organism: Drosophila monieri (assembly GCA_035047585.1). Classification (NCBI taxonomy): domain Eukaryota; kingdom Metazoa; phylum Arthropoda; class Insecta; order Diptera; family Drosophilidae; genus Drosophila; species Drosophila monieri. The sequence continues at coordinate 876,126 of JAWNPJ010000061.1, read as the reverse complement.
ATGAAACTCCAGACTACTAGACTAAAACAACCGAATACCAACCCCAAATACAGACACGCTCCCACGTGCGAAATCAATAACAAATTTTGGATGTCTAGACATAAAAACAAAAGTCATAAAAAACAAGTACATTCCAGAGAAGAAACGCACTTGTCTTTAAAGAGTAATAAGATAAAGAGAACCATTGATCGGTCAGATCCCTAAGCAGCTCTCTCGGCTTTCTCAATGTGGAACGTATCCAATCCCTATATAAACCCTTCTCCCTAATCAAGTAACAAACTGCAGTTCGAGACTTTCCTTAACGATAATGTTAGTGTAACTCCGCATGTAAAATATACATATTTGTATTTAGAATTAAATAAAAGATTAAATAAAATCATTTTTTTATAATTCTAAAAACCAAATTGTGTAATTACAAGGTGCCTCACGAAATTAGAAAAAGGATCCAAAGCAGTTTTATAACTTTGTAAACACGAAGCGTAAACATGTATCTTTTAATTCTCTACTTACGTATAAAATTTTACCAGCGACCTCAGATCAGGCCATTGCCGATTTATTCGCAAAATTTTTCCAAACAACGTATTCACCTCCTAAAACTTCAGATCAGCCATACGCTTACAACATTCAACCAACAAATCGTATATTTGTTCCATTTCTTTCCGAAAACAATTTATTATTGGATCTTCAAAAGGTAAAACCAGTCTATTCGCCAGGCCCCGACGGAGTACCAGGCTGGAGTACCGGAGACCAGGAGTACTTAATACTTAATGGATCAAAATGCAAACTTATGTCTTTTTATCGTACTAGTCCTCACCAGGCTTCGTACTATATCTCTGGGATTGCCTTAGAAAAATTAACTCAGGTTAATGATATTGGTGTCCTTTTAGACATAAAACTTAAATTTTCCGACCATATTTCTTCAATGGTTAATAAAGCTAAAGGTGTTCTCGGTTTTATTAAAAGATGGGCTAAAGAATTTAACGACCCTTATATTACTAAAAGCTTATTTATATCCTTGGTCCGTCCGATACTAGAGTACGGCTCATGTATCGATGTAGCTCAAAACGACATGGGTGTCGTTTTGTGGGAGTCGCTAGTTGGACCAAACCCAAAACAAGAAACAATAGTAAACAAAAAAAAATATGGTCTCATTTACCCCTTTTGACCCAAAGAATATCGATAGGCTCAGCTGACCCCAACTGACATTCACCCACCCACGTAGGCACCTGTCAAAAAGTGACAACCAAAAGAGGCATTTCCTGTCTTTCTTCTGAATCTCGCTGCGGGCAGATCATTAAATTCGTACATAAAAATTATTGAACCAGTGACCCAACCTCGTGGAAAAAAAAAAAAATTTGGTGTGTGATTTTTGTTCATTGGTGAAATAGAGAAAATACGTTAAGATATGCTCAAAATGGGAAAACCTCTGAGTTTACCGTATGTTCTTCATCTCAAAACAACTGCCAATTATATGGTTACATATGGTTATAAGTTGATGAACTCTTCTGAAACTCTTTAATTTATCTCTGGAAACTTCGATCTTTCCCCTCATGTAGAAGGAATTGCAAGCAATTGCAAAGCTTTTTGAAAAACTAATCACTCCACATTTGCAACACCAATGTAGTTCAATAATAACTCCGTGCCAGCATTCCTTCATGAAGCGCCGCTCCACCACAACCCAAATAAAAAACTTATTGGAGCTAAAATCTTCTTCTTTAAAGATGTTACCTCGCGTTTAGACCGCGTCACATCTGGGGTGCCCCAAGGAAGCCATCGTGGACCATTACTTTTTACATTGTTTTTTAACGACTTGCGCATTGCCGATGACGTAAAGCTTTGTCTTCAGTATAGATTCACTAGCGCCCAATCTAGACTTCAATCCGATTTGGATAAATTTCAAAATTAGTGTTTTGCAAATAACTTAAAGCTTAATGGATCGAAATGCAAACTCATGTCATTTTATCGATCTAGTCTGAATTTGTACAAAAAAACTTCCATATTTTCGCACTTAGAAAAACTTAATTGGGATGCAAGTCTTCACCTTCCCTCCTATCATTGTAGACTTTTATTAATAAATGTTCCATCATTAACAAACTGTAGAACGATGCTGGGTGTCATGTTTCTATTTAATCTTATTAATGGTAATGAAGGCATCCAGCATTTACTAACACGATGAGGACTATCAGGAACATGGAAACTGCTATGCTTGCGAAGAACACATCGAGATGGATGATCGTGTTCAATATTTCAATCAATTTACTGGTAAATACCAAGGTCCAATCCACAAACTTCTTTCTCTTATCTTAAAGCGAACGGACGTGTTTTTTTGTGCGCACTGCGTTTCTATTTAATATTTGATCTCAAAACTTAAAACTCCGGTGTTTATCTATATTTATTAATATTTATAATAAACAATCCTTTGCTTTACCAATATCCCATAACACGCCTAGTTTTGTTGAAACTCTTAATAGAAAAAAAAACGATATCAACGATAAGGTGGCAAAACCCACTAATTCGGAAAATAAGATATCGAACGATCCAGATTTTCCAAATCGATGTTCACCAAACCAAAATTTCAACCAGGGTCATTCAAAAAATTAAAATCCCAGGTTCAGAACCTTTCAAAGTGGGTTGTTACTCAGGAAAAGACAAGAAATCTTGTTCCTTCTTCAAATATATAAAGAGGGATATGACCAATATATAAATGGATTCGGAGATATCGGAAAGATGTAGAAGAATGAGTACTTTATCGGACAAATTTCCCTTCACCAAGATGGTATATATTTTGTCCACAAATAAATAATTCAAGAAGCATTGCCTTTAAGGTCTAGTCTTCACGCGGACCAGCGGCCTGGCTTCGGACACCCAATGACAGTCAGTCTAGCCTGCTAGCCGTTTGCGGACTGACTCCTTAGGCGCAGCGTTGCGTCGCCTTATATAAGATCTGCGGGATCCGTTATTCCTCTCTCGTATCTGCGCCCAACGGTGTAGGATCTGCCAGTTGCCCGTTACGTTCCACGCTTCTTCCGCCATCTCTTGTCGTTCGCTGCTATTATGCGCGGCATTAGCTCTTCAATAACCGCATCTTTCTCATTCTCGGCTCATTCGCCGTTATCACGCGAGGTTGCGGCGTGTTCCCTGGACCGCTACATTTCTCGGCGTGAAATAAACATTTATATAATGAAAATATCTTTCCCCCTTAATATTTTTCGTTGGTTTTCTTTCCCCTCTCCTCCCCCCTTTTTTTTACCCCCCCCCCCCCCACCCCCCTTCCCCACTTTACCCCCCCCCCACCCCAAAATCCCCCCCCCCAAATCCCCCCTCCTCTCCCCCAAAAATTAATACTCCTTAAACAATAATACAAATATATACATATTTGACTAGTTTTTTATACCCTTGCAGAGTGTATGACAGATTTTTATCTGTTAAAAGTTTGTAACGCAAACATCTCAGATCCTATAAAATATTTTCTTGACGTCTGTCTGTCTTGGGGCCTGTGCTGGGACATTTGTCTGTCTTCCATTTAACTTCCCTCAAGTAAGGAATATATAAGCTTCAATAAGATAGGGTCATGAGTTTCGAAGCCGCATTCAATATCTTCCACCTTCTGGTGGTTTTTTTAACAACAAATTTCTTTCAAATTTATAAACAAAAAATTTTTTTTTGCTGTGTCCTGTGTTTGGTTTTTGTTAAACTTTTGGATCCGACTTAGTGGTGACAGCGGTTTGAAGTGTATATTTTTTGTAAAGGTAATTCATTTGCAAATTCTACTGCCTTGTTTTTTTTTAATGTGGGACAATGGAAAATTGCAAAGCTCTGATATTTTCAAAAGAGCCAGGAAAAAGATTTCAAGAACTCTTAGGCTACCTAGATAGATATAACTTTATACATATCTTTGGTCCATCCGATACTTGAGTATGGATCGTGCGTCTGGAGTCCTCAATACATGGTACACCGTTCATTATATCAAATCTGGACAAAAAAGCTGGGTGTGGTGTTCCCCCCCTCGGTACGGTACATAACCTAATCAATGGTGAAATAGACAGCATAAATCTACTAACACGTTTATTTAATTTATTAAAATTAAATTATCCTAGTAGAACGACTAGAAACTTTCGTCCTCTACTCCCTACCCATTTTAGTTCGACATATGACCAGCACGATCCCTTTTTTTTCGAACTACAATGGACTCTACCCCATCTTGGAGCTTTGCTCTACTTACAACCATAAATCTCACATTATTAACGCTTTATCTAATATATTTGAGGGTGGGGAGAAGAATACTTCCTTCCTCAAATTACTTCAATCCAAGGTGGAACAGCATATGCCGAGGAATGCATGTCCAGGAGGGGGACTCTGGGGGACCGGCCGACCCCCAGTTTCAACATGGCTTATCATAATGTGCGGGCTCTGTCATGACCCCCGCCGACACTAGCGGACCTAAGCGATCTCACAGAGATCTCTGCGCGGTAGCACAAGGTGTCCTAACGGTTCAAGTGGATGCGAGTGGGTCTTACATGACCCCCCGCATAGCCAGGGTTAGAATTTTCTACTCTGTATCAGCCAGATTCATAAATATATTGATATGCTATTGCTATTGCTTTCACATTAAACGGAACGCTGTCTTTAGTGACAAGACCTATTTGAGACCGAATTAAAATTTTGATTAGTTGCTGCTTAAGGTTTTGCTTATTCTGCAGGCAACCAAAATCATTTTCTTGATCTTCAGGCCGGATTTCATGCAATGTTAAATGTTTCTTTAAATTGAAAACACGATCCATGTTTGGTCATTGAGCCTTTTCAATGACCTTTTCCCTTTTTTCAAAATAACAAAAGAGGAAATTATTTATTTCACAACGTTATAAAATGTTTATTTATTCGCATATGAAATGGAGTGCGAGAAAGCTCGAATTATCAACCAAAACTGGGCGCGCCTGCCCGCATCCGTCGGCTATTGCTTTTAGGGTTTTTATCAATATTTTTAAAATATTTAAAGACAATGAACGTTTTAAAAGTTACAAGTGTCCCTGGTATAATACCAGATTAAGGAAAAATTAAAACAGAACAAACATACAGGAGCAGTAGCACAAATTTCATTTGCTGTGCTATCATCTTGCTCCCAAATTTTTGAATACTGCTACGGCTACGGGGAGCACAATATTTAATCTTTGGCTATTGCTATTGCTATAGTTAGCTATAGCTCTGCTCAGACTGTCATCGAAGTGAGACCAATAGCAAAAGGAATTACTACGGAAGTAGCATAGCTTTTCAAACACGGCGCATAGCCGCATCAATAACGTAAGCTTACGCTTTATCTGAGCAACACTCTTCCTCGTAATATTTAACTCATTCTTTACTGTCGGATCTATCCCCGCTTTCCTTAGCGTACGTTATGCGGCAGCGCCCCTTCTAGTAGAATGGTTGATTATGAAATGCTCACCTACTCGGTTAAAGGCTCTTTTAAGGCTTGAAAAAGAGCCTCCAGTTAGGTGTGCTTGTGATTGACTTCGATATGAGATAGTCTACGTAGAGTGGACTGCCCGAAGTCGTTTATTTAACAAAGTGTTGGCCGCCACAAACCACCAATGTCTTTTGGCTATAATTTTCTCTACAGTTTTTTATAGAAAACAGTTAAGGGAGATGTCACTATTTGGCTTGAGTATTAAAATAGTTAGAATAGTTTTGTAGGCTTACGTTACACATATAAGTGTGCAAAATTTGGTTGAATAAGTTTGCTAATTTGTTTTTGTTGTAGAGGAGCTATTTTAATCATATGGTAAGCTTTTTCATAAACTTTCAGACTTAAAAGTCATCAAAGTTGTGCTATTTTCGATCAATCAGTTATATGGCAGCTATAGAATAAAGTCGACCGGTCAGTGTTCCGACTTACATAATAGGCTAAAACTGAGAGAACAGATCACGTGGAAACAGACAGGCAGACAAACGAACATATATCGACTCAGGAGGTGTCCTGATCAGGAATATATATGGTGTATAGGGTCGGAGATATGTTCTTCACTATGTTGCACAAGCATTATACCCTCAAAAAGGGTATAAAAAATAATTTAAAATGTATATGCTTCAAGCTTTTTCAACTCTTTAAAGCTACCATCAGCTCTTTACCAATCGATATAATAGATTTTTTTTCTCAATAGCGCTTTTATGCTGAATCTCCAAATAGCAAACTTTTTAACGTTAAAATTTATATTAATTTTTATTTTATTTTAACGTTTAAATAAATTAAGATGTGTACTTATCTGCAACGGGCTCATGGGCCCATACCCTGATTAAATGTGTGTTCTAGAGCCTTCCACGCAAGTACGACAAAAGCAGCAGCACCATCCACTTTTGCGTAGCAATTCAAACCCATGCAGTAGTAGCCAAGCATTGGTATGTTGAGTTTATAGTTTGGTCTCAACGTTATTTTTTCACTTTCACTAAAAATTCACTTCACAAGTTGTGTGCACTTCGTCTGACGAAAGCGCAGAAAAAAGAATGAAGGAAACTACGTCAAAAACTTGGTGTGGTAGTAACTACATAATACTATTTAGTGAGGTAGTATGCTTGGCAAACTAGAATAATTAATATATATACTATCTGGCCAGTTATCGATATTTCCACCTGTGTTTAATTTTCAATATGGTTTTCTGACTTCATTATACCAATAAACCTTATACGATATACAGGTTTTGCACTTGGAGTCAAATATGCGTAATTAGCGAAAATAGAATGTTTAATAGGCGTTAAAGCGTGTTTATTTGACGTTGTTAAAAGCTTTTATTACATTAAGTATTAACTAATTAATTCCTGGGATCTTCTATGCCGCAAGTCCGCGGTGCTAGTGGGGCGACGAGCCGTTGCTTTTATTTAAGCGGAGTCATGCCCTGTTCGGGGAAATTTATATAACTTCTGAAGAATATGTAAGGAAAATAATATTTCAATAAAGTTAAAGCGCTGAAAAGTAATGAATTTGAACGACTGGCAGGACTAAGCGCCGGGTAGCTAAAGGCTGGCATGGCACTGTTCTTTCAGCTCGTTCACGTGCAATGTCCCCTCTGTTTTGGGCCTACTAGTCAGGTTTCTTCCCTCTCATCTAGCCTACCGAGCCCGCCCTCTTCAGCCTGCAGACGAAGGAGAGTGGGATTGTTGACTTTAGATTCAGGTTATGTTCCTGGACTTGCTTGCAGTACCTTCGGCTAGACTTCATGGAAGGGGGGCAAACGAGGATAACTGGGTGGATCCCAAGTTGCCTGACGAAGAGGTTTTCGTGGTGAAACATCGTCACGACCATTCAGTTTCGAATGCTGTGAATGAAGTCATTCTGATTCATCTATGTATGTTATGCAAGGGCCCAGAGGATGAGTTCAGTTGCTGGCCGATAGTATCTTATCAACTGACATGTCAGATACCAGTGCAGCTCAAACTGGCTAAGCGTTCTACCAAAAAGGCATTATGATTGCTGCCCTAAACAATAATATTTAGTTTGCAGTCCAGAAATACGAGCAGATGTTTGTACGACGTACACTTGGGTATCTCCTGCCCCACCCAATATCCATATAAGATGCACGGGGAATTTCGTAGGAAACTCTATATTTATTGTAAACGAGGCATGTGCGCATTTGGAGGCTTTCATTGACAATCCCCACTTCTTGCCCAGCTGGAAAAGAAGCCCAGATAGAGCCATAATTCTCTGTTGACACCCCATGACATTATATGACAGTATAGGACTATCTCTCTTAGATTTAAAAATGCATTAGCCCATGCAAATATCTGAATTAACGATAAAAAAAATAATACACTTTTTTCGCTCAGTAAATAGTTGCTTTCTTTGTTTTTAATTTGAAGAACTTCTGTGTATAGAAAATTTTTACTTTTTTTTGGATATACCGGAACTATTCGCGCACTTAGACAACTATTATTTCTTAAGCTACTCTAACTTAATTTCGTTATTACATTTTCTCTATTTATTCAAATAAAATATCAAATTTAGATAGCCTGAACGCTGAGCTTGGAGGTAATTCCGGAGACGTCAGATTTGATCAAACTTTGGGATTGGGATTCCCGGGATGCCGGATAGATCGCCGATCTACGTGAAGTGGTGCTGCCCAAGACAAGGGCTGGTTCCTCAATTGGGACTCCATCTATTTTCCTGCCCAGGATACCGAAAAATGGCCGGTTGACGGTTGATAGAAGCCGGTTGTTCACTTTGGACTCTGAAAAAAAATTCAAGATCAAGGAATTCACTGGGAAGAGGCTTTCTGCCAACCTGTTTCAAAACACCATAAAGTCCCGAGCTGAAATCTAGGCGAGCTAGACATTACGCTATAATGGCAAAATGCAGTTAAAACGATGCCATTTTTTCAGGAGGCATCCCTGTAATCCAGGGCTAATTAGCTATGGCGACAAAAATAGTTTAAAAAAAATACATATTCATAAAAAATAAAAAATGTAAATCCACAAATAAAATGGTTGAGGCTTCAGTCGCCAGTACCATGAGACTTGAAGTGGGGTCGTATTAAAAACGTCAAGAAATGTTCCCCTTAGTTTTCTCCCAGAGCCAATCAGCCTTGACTTGCCTTACCAGAGAAAAGAGAGAGAGAACTATGGGATCTAAAAATGGCGCACACCGAAGCCGCAGCTGTCATTTTGGTAATTTTTGTGCGTTTGTGATTCGGCGCATATACGGCGCCACCATCTTCACCTACACCACATAACGGATTTTTTTTTGTACGTATTTGATAATTTGTATACCCTTTCAGAGGGCATTATAATTTGATCAACCTCACCTCTTGAGTCACCTCTTAAAGCTATCGACTTCCACCTTTGCCGATATCGATTATTCCTTCTTACACAAAACTTAAGCCGGAATGGCCGAGACCGGTCGAGTATATCCCATAACTACCATATAACTGAACTATAGAGATATCGAGCTATCAACTTTGGTGATTTTTAAGATGGAAGCTCTTTCTTCAAAAATTTTTTTTAATAAATGGATTTTATAAGGAAACTCTTATATATATAAGTATGTTTATTTACCTAATAATAATCTAATCGTTTACTTAATTGGAAGGGTATATCAACTTCGGCTCTGCCCGAAGTTAGCTTTTTTAAGTTGAGTCCGCACAGCCGAATTATGTGGTGGTCATGCTCGAACTCTGGCATTGCCAAAGCGAAGCCATAACATTCCACAAGAGCGAGAGCGAGATGGCTGTCGGCGCACACAATAATTGCATAGTGCATTGCACATGCGAACTTTAGTACAGTTAACCTACCAAAAAGCTCCCGGTAAAGAGAGATAACTAGTCCGGGAGCGTAGCTGAGAGAGAGCGAGATAGAGAATGGGTTAGAGCGCAAGGAATAATAACTGACAATAAGTAGATAAAAATGATTTATTAATTATTTATTATAAAAAAGTTTTAAACATTTAACAGACATATTTGAGTGTGATACCGAACTAGGATTTCAAGATGTATTGAAAGTTCAAAATTACCACCATTTTCAATTTGCGCCATTTTTTTTTGTTCGTTTTTGATTGGACGTTAAAATCATATCTGCGCCATATTTGTTCCAGTTGTTGAATTGGGTCGGGCCACCATCTTCAGCCACAACAAAAATGCTTTTTTTGTCATGCTTTTTTTTATACCCTTGCGGAGGGTATATACAGTCCCGCACAAAAGCGATGGCACTCTTAGTAATTTCGACTTTAAATGTTATTTTCAGGCTTGTCTATCAATTTAGTGATTTCATTTTTTTTGTTTAGTTAAATACAAGATTTTTTATTTGGAAGGCACTAAAAGTTTTTAATTTTCTCTTATATTATTAAAGATATTTAAATTTTAAATCAAAAATTATTCGTGACACTAAAGTCTTGGCACAGTTGAAATATTTTATTCAATTATTTTAGTATTAAGCGGGATCTTGTCATACATTTTTATGAAATTTATAAAGGGACTCCCGTTAAATAACATATGATCAAAGCTTTTCAGAAAGTTGCTGTCTTGAGTTTATTTTTGTTACATTTGGCTTGGAATTTGTAAATAATGGAAGATTATTTATAAAATAAAAATAAAAATGAAGATTATTAGATAATGGAAGGAAAAAAACAAACGAACACAGAGAAAAATTGTCCTCCACCTCCACAACGAGGGAAAATCATATGGCGAAATCGCCAAAATAATGGAATTAAGCCGATATTCCATCCGCAGCATCGTTCAAAGATTTAAAGGAGCTTCGAGTTTGGCAAATGCACCCAGATCAGGACGGCCCAGTGCTTTGACTGAGCGCGAACGCAGCCAAGTGATCCGAAAATGGAAGGTGGATCAAAAAAAAACCTCTTCGCAGATTGCCGCACAGGTCAAGAATGAGTTTGGGAAAGAGAATCCACCCCATGACTGTGCCGCTAGACGAAAGTCATTGATCTCGGGGGTCAATTGAAAGAAACAAGCGTTTAGCCAACCAAGGATATGCTCAAGGACTGATTTAAACAAGCTAATTGCAGTACCGGGACCAAGTGATGTTTTCGGAGTGAAAGCCAAATCAATATTTTAAACTCTATCCGATGGACGTCAGGAGGATGTGGAAGAAAAAGGACTACCCACAAAGTATTAAATTATATATTAGATTTAAAAAATAGTATAATTTGGAAAACTAAAAAACTTTACTAAAGCAAAAAAAATGAACGCCAACAGTGAAACACGGCGGCGGAGGAGTACCATGGAGTGGGAAGTTCGTATGCCATCTGCGGGTTTGTGCGGGAGTTGGTATTTACCTTGAGGATTCATAACCTGGACAAGGCCTATTCTAAAGTAAATATTTATTAACTGAATATAATATAATATTTATTTACTATAAAAGTATCAAATTAGTATAAAAATATATGGACAAGGCTTATGATTTAAATAAAGACTCAATATAAAAGTAATATATGTGCGCGGGCCCCCCAACCCCAGAGCCGTCGTATTATTATAAGGGGGGCGGTGGTAGTGAAAAACAAAAATAATTCCTATGCCGTGGACGGTGCTTTTTTTTTTTGTTTTTTTTTCGGTCGGACTTATTTCATTTGTCGGCGGGCCCAGATAAATTATATAATATTAATGATATTATAAAAAAAAAAAATAATATAATAAAAGAATAATAATATTCCCCCCCGTCCCCCCTCCCCCCCCCCAGCCCACCACCCGCTGTGGGGGGGGGGGCCCCGCCCCCCCCCCGGGGACTCGCCCTGGCCCCACCCTGGCCGCCTACTATAGGTGCGGGCCGCCCCCCCCCCCCTGCGTGGCCCGCTGCCTTCCCCGGCCCCGCCACCCCCCCTAATTTAGGGGGGGGGGTGGCCCCGTGCGGCGCCGGCGGCGCCCGGGCCCCCCTCGCGCCGCCGGGCCCCCCCCCCCCCCCGCCCCCCCCCCGCCGGCGCCGGCGTGTCCCCGCGCCGGGGGGGGCTTGGGGGTGATCCTGCCCCCCCCCGCCTCCCCCCTCCGCCGTCGCCGCCCGCGCGGGGCCGCCGGGCCCCCCCCGATGTGGTGTGGGCGGGCTCCGCCGGGCGGGGGTGGTGGTCCCCTCCCCAGCGGGCCGCCGCTCCTGGCCTTCGCGCCCTGGTGGCCCTCCCCCGCCCCCCCCCCCCGCGGCCGCCGGTGGTGACTGCTCTTGCGCGCCGGCGCGGCGGGCCGCGCCCCCGCGTGGGCCCGCCCCCCACTATATTCTGTGCCCCCCCCCCGCGGGAGAGCGCGCGCGCCCCTAGGGGTCCCCCCGGCGCGCCCCCCCCAGGTTCGCGCAGAAATAAGGGTGGGGCCCGGTTGGAGACGCGGAAGGCGGGGCGCAACAAGTAAAGCGGGCTCAAAAAAGTGCCTTAAATTCCGGGGGCTGCTTATGCTAAAGTTTTTAGCAATTGCCTAGGAGAGGTTGTCTTCCCCAGGAGGTGGAAAGTGCAAAGCCTCGTGCTCCTCTCCAAGCCAGGCAAGCCGCCGGAGGATCCGTAGTCATATAGGCCAATATGCCTGATAGACCACACAGGTAAAGCCCTGGAGCGCTGCATCCTCCGAAGACTCCAGAACGCCATAGCCCTCGCGGGAGAAATTTCCCCGCTGCAATTCGGGTTCAGGGAGGGGAGATCCACGATCGACGCCATCTCCATGGTGAAGCGGATCGCGGCTAAGGCCATCGAAGGAACCAGGTGGGCTGGCGGAGGCAAGGAGTACTGCCTTATAGCTACGCTGGACATCAAAAATGCCTTCAATACGGCCCGGTGGGACGATATAGTCGAAGCGCTGCAAAAGCTCAACATCCCCGCAAGCCTGGTGGGAATTATTAAATCATACCTTAGCGACCGCATCCTTAGGTACGACACCACCGCCGGCGCCCAGGAGCATGTGATCACCTGCGGGGTCCCGCAGGGCTCCGTCCTAGGCCCGGCACTCTGGAATGTCATGTATGACGGAGTGCTAAGGCTGGAACTGCCGGAACGGGCTCAAATTATAGGGTTCGCAGATGACGTTGCGATAGTGGTGGTTGCCAAGACTCTCCAATTGGCGGAGACCTCCTGCAACGCGGCCATAGAAAGGGTGGTAGAGTTGCTTACCCAAGCCGGCTTGAACCTGGCACATCAGAAAACGGAGGCCGTTCTGATATCAAGCAGAAAGCGAGTGGAGACGGCCACAATCCAGGTTGGCGATTAGGTACCTGGGTGTGATGGTCGACAGAGGCTGTGCTTCAGGGAGCACCTGATCGAAGCCAACAAGAAGGCGGAAAACGTAGCCAGAGCCCTGACGCGAATGATGATAAACTGCAGAGGCCCAAAGCAAGGACGCAGGCTCCTTCTGCAGAGCCACAATCTTGTACGCAGCTCCAGTCTGGGCGGAAGCCGCAAAGACGGAATCCTACGCCAAAGGTGTGAAAGGCACATACAGATTATGCGCCCTGAGAGTCTGCTCGGGCTTTGCAGATTTAAAGCGGCCACGGATGCTTTAGAAGCTACCTTTACAGGTTTGGTCACGACGAGGACCCAAGGTGCCCTAGATGTGGCACTGAAGAAACGGCGGAACATATCATCCTGAGCTGCCCGCGCTTTACCAGAGCGAGGGACGAATTTCTTGGAGGTATGACGACGGCTGAGCTCCTAGGTAGAAGAATGTTTGAGGACGCCGACGCCTGGAGTAATGTGTGCAGCTTTGCCGAAACAGTAATGAAGGAGCTACGACGACTTAAAAGACAACGAGCAGTCGCCAGAGCAGCCCGAAGCGAGCCCTAGAGCGGCGACACACACCCTAAACCTGGGCCTGCGAAGCAAAGCTTCGCGGCATTACCGCAGGAAACCAGGACTCCTCCACCAACCTATCCCATTTCCAATAGCTTTCCTATTTTATTGGTGTATGCCTAGTACTTAAACAGATCCACTTGTAAATAAACCGATGATGCGCTTATGTTGCCGCCTCTAAAAAGTAGCCTCACACATTTCCCCCTTTTCCTACACAATATCCCTACCCACCTCCCTTCCTAAAACACCATCTCACACCGGGCCGGACAAAGGTGCCACTCGACCCGTGCCGAGAGTCAGCCTGGCTGGGGGCCCGGTATATAAACTCTGCCCAATCTCAAACGGAGGGCTCTAATAAGCCTTACCCGGGCGTCGCAGATCTCCGCAACTCGTGGGAACTAACTATGGAGCAAAATACAATAATATATAGCAAAAAAACACACAAAGTAATCAAGGAGTCGGGATCTCCCAAAAAACCCGAACAACTGGCAATGACGAGTGAGTCTGGCCAAAAGTCGACGACGGTGCAATGGCGAGTGAGCCCTCCCGTCCGACCACGCTACTTGGCAGGTCTGGGCGGACCTCACCCCAAATCTGGGGTGCCAAAGGCACCACCCACTACCGCCACCATGGCGGCATCTCTCGCCCAAGTGCCCTGATGCCGCCTTCAGGTGCGGTAAAGGGCAGCGAACCTGAAGCGGCCAACAAGCCTGGTCACATCAGGCATACCTACGCCGAGAAAAGAACGGAAGAGCAGATCCTGCGCAGCCACGGCAGAGCCAAGTCGGAAAAGACTTCCGCGGAGTGGCTCAAGAAGGTGGAATGGGCCAAAGGAGACCTTCCACAATATGGCAAGACGCCGACACCGCCATCTCCAAAAATGGAGCCAAAACCACATCCAAAGAGGGAAAGGTCCCAGGAAGCGCCGGGAGGACCAACGGCAAAGCGGCTGCGCACACAGCCGAAGAGGTCCTTCGCAGAGATTGGGAAAAGTCGCATCCTGCTAGGGGTTATCGACAGGGGATCCCTGGATAAGTGGAGTGGGTGGAAGTAGCCCTCGCAGCAAAATTCTCCGAGCTCCTGGCCAAGAAACCAGGCCCCCCTCCTGTCTGCAAAGACGTGGGGTGGTTCCAAGGCTGCGTGAAAGTTATAGCCTGCGACGACGAGAGGTCAGCAGAGCTTTACAAGGCTGCGGTAGGGGAGCTTGAAGAAGTCTACGCGGGCGCCAAGCTTGTTGCGCTGAGCTGGCGGGACGTCCCCAGTTGACCAAGAGCAAGGATCTGGATCCCGGCCTCCATAAAGGAACCGGGCCAGATCCTCACAATGCTACAAAGATGCAACCCACATCTTCCCACGACGGACTGGCGTGTGGCGAAGGTGGAGGAGATGGAAGGGCCAACGAACCAGGCGGTCCTCATTATAAACAAAGAAAGTCTAGCTCCCATAGAGGCTGCTCATGGGGAACTGAACTTCGTCTTCAGCTCCGTGACCGTAAAAGTCTACAAATCAGACTCGAGCGACGGAGCAAAAACAGACTCTACTCGAAACGCTCCATAAAGCCTCACAAGAACGGCTACAGCACCGATGCATCGCTGCTGCGCAGGATGGCCGCGAGTCGAGTTATCGACGAGGACATCTCCGACGACGAAGAAGCGGAGATCACAATGGTGGAGGATAACCTGGCAGATGTCCTTACGGATTCTGCAGATAAACCTCCACCATTGCTAGGCAGCCTCAGCTGCCCTACTGCTCCATCTGGCCGAGGATGGAGCCGACATAGGCCTAGTCCAGGAACCATGGATAGCAGGAGGTAGGGTACATATGTATGAGTGTAAGAGAATGTGTGTGTGTGTGTTGTTGTCCATCAGCGCTAGGCTTGCAGTTGGCGGGTCTGCGTTGGTTCCCTGTCCAGGGAGATGGGACCTGTTAACTGGAGCTTGTTAGCTCCCGCCTAGGCAATATGAGTGAGGATAATGTCTGGGAAAGTAAACGTTGAATGGACGAAAAGCTCCAAGATTTCGAGTAGAAAAAAAGCACAGACTAGACAATAATGAAAGAAGGTTATTCAAGTGCGTCAAAAACCAGACATAGCAACAGCGAAGGACCGGACAAGGCGGACGGAGCGTGGAACCTAACGGGAAACACACACCCGTTGAGGCGAAGAGACGAGGGAGATAAGGCCAGCTGCAAAGTAGCGGCATTCTTTAAAGACGATGAGTAGCGGCAGAGAGGGAACAGACAAGGAATAGCGGATGGCTCAAAAAAATAAGAGAAAGCTAATTGTTAGAAAATGAAGCATTGTTGGCAGCGATTTACATCGATCCTCGGGTAAATTGTATGTTGACGAACTATCATAAGACGTTCGCAAAGGCTAATTTAAAAAAAAAATAACTTTCCGTTTATTTGAGTTGAAAGAAGTAGAATGTTTGAAATTTGGGTTCTGTTTTATTTATGTTGTTACTTTGAGGAACACATGTACATATATTATAGTGTACGATCCAATCCGAAGGAACAGACGTGCTTCCGTGCGTCGTGTGTAAAATTGTTTCCGGCTGAACTACGCAACTAAGAAATTCGTGCTGTGTTGGATCGCGTGCGCGAGTCGCTCCACCGAACGACAATTTGTGGCAGCCACAGACAAACGCTGTTTAATGCTGTTTAAGGCCGTAAAGACGAGAAAAAAAAAGTGTGACCAGAGGCCAAAGTCTTGAAAATACATCTAGCAGAGTCCGGTTCGGTATATCGATATATCGATATATTTATCGGTTCATTTATTCCGTTTCAACCAAGTATCGAATCAACTTTAACTCGATATCTTATCGATAACTTTGGTAGTTTGGCGAATTCGAGACTCATTTTAAAACTCAAATTCGCGCCCAAGCCCAAGGATGGACTGGCAAGGATTGCCCAGTTCATCTACTCAACCGCCAAGAAAAAGAGGCAGCGGTAGAATTGCCAGTACTGACTCCAAGACTCCTGCGAGCCTTGGGAATCAGAAGGAAGACAGCCAAAAAGAAGTCGGATGACGAAAAACCAGCGCGGCAGCAGAGCCGCTATTTTGACCAAGCTCAAGCTCAAAGGCTTGATTCCTTTGCCCTTCTCTCGGACGACGATGAGCTTTCGGACTCCGAAGCTGAAATAGAAACTCCTCCAACGGCTTCAAAGACCGACGCTCCCAAGAATACCCCCAAGGAAATAAAGCCGCCTCCGATTTTTATACCAGACGTGACCAACATTAAAGCCTTTTCTAAAGCCATCTACGACGTCCTCGGCGATAACGTTGACGTCACTTTTAAGACCAGCATGAACAACACCACAAGGGTTAGACTCCGAACAAGGAGACATACACAAATTGAAGCAATTCCTAAGTGAAAACAACAAGCGATACCACACTTTTCAGCCCAGAGACGAACGCGCCTACCGAGTAGTCGTAAAAGGCCTTCACTTCTCCACTGTCCCGGACGACATAAGGAGGGCTTCAGCTTCCACGGGCACAACGTCAGGGACATACACAATCCCACACAAAAAGGAACGAAGAAGCCGTTGAACCTCTTCTTTGTTAACCTCGAGCCTGCGAAAAATAATAAAGAAGTCTTCCAAATTAATCGGCTATGCAGCACCGTTGTCACCGTCGAGCCGCCAATCAAGTTCAACGACGTGCCTCAATGCTATCGTTGCCAGGCGTTCGGTCACACTCAGCGCTACTGCCAAATGGAACACCGATGCGTCAAGTGCGGAGATCGCCACCCCACCGCTGAGTGCACTAAGGCCTCTAGCGAACCAGCCCTTTGCCTCCACTGCAATGGGCCTCACACAGCCTCATACAAAGGTTGTCCAACCTATAAAAGGGCCAAAGGCGCGTTCGCCCCAAAGCCGACAGTACCACGAGTCCAGCAACCTCATTTCAGCAAGGTCAACCCAAATATAAGCTATGCCAGCGCTGCCAGAAGCGGAGTTCCACAGATGGACTTCAATGCCAATCCCGACTCTAGTCCTACAGGCAATCTGATGGACGCCTTAATGGCCAGAATGGAATCAATGTTTGAGCGCATGATGGAGAAGGTCATGAGCCAAATGACCAAAATGATGGCCACCATCTGCAACTCCCTATGCAAACGGGACGAGATGTCACAGTTTGGAACGCCAACGTCTGGTCAATCCAGGCCAGAAGTCGAACTCTACTGTAGGACCAATCAAGCCGACGTTCTCCTAATTTCGGAAACGCACTTTACCACCCGATCATATTTAAAAATCAAAGGATACGACATCATTGCCGCCAACCACCCCAACGGCAGAGGTCGTGGGGGCGCCGCTATCTGATCCGAAGCAGTATAAAATATGAGGCCCTTCCGCCATCACAGAAGACTGGGTCCAATGCGCCCAAATTCAGGTCACCACCACCAACGGAGACATCACCATTGCGCTACCACTGCCCACCCAGACACAACGTTAGCGTCGAGGACTTTGGTTTGCTCCTTGATTGTCTTGGTCCCAAATTCATCATTGGCGGGGACTTCAATGCCAAACACCCCTGGTGGGGCTCTAGGATCAGGAACCCGAAAGGCACTGCACTGTACAGGCAAATACAGTCCAGAAATCTGAGTTGTCACGCGACAGGGGCACCCACATACTGGCCCACGGATCCACATAAGATCCCAGACGTGCTGGACTTCGTAATCTCAGGAGGACTGGATTCTGCTGGAATCCAAACCAGAGAAGTGGTCGATCTCATTTCGGACCACAGCGCTTTCGCCGTATCACTCTACAGCCCTGCCCTGCTCAGGTCAGCCCGTAAAAGGCTAATTTTAAAGCAACAGATATTGGCAAGTACCAATCTCACCTAAACTCCTTCACCGACCCCAGCCTGCCTCTTGACTCTCCTCATGACATCGAAACGGCCGTGGAAACAATGACCGCTTACATCCAACAAGCAGCCTCAGTAGCTGCACCAAGACCCTCCAACCGCCCAAGAGCTAGCGACAGAGATATTCACTTCTGGAGCCCGGAAGTCGAAGAGCTCAAGCTCGAAAAGCGGCGACTCCGGAGAGTATGGATGCTTTCAAGGAACCCCAGAGATAAAACCGCCCTTAACAGAGCGTCCAAACTTCGTCGGATACGCTGGCGAGGGTAAGGAAGGAAGCTTTCGACGGGTTCGTTGAGCAACTCGAGCCAGGTGACCCTCAGCACAACCTATGGAGGGTCACAAAAAGCATCAGACGGCCCCTGAAAAGGATCCCACCCGTAAAAAGAACCGACGGCATCTGGTGCAGATCTGAGACTGACAGGGCCAATGCCTCGCCGAACACCTAGAAGAGGTCTTTACGCCCCACAATCGTTGCTCAACTGAGGACGCAGCGGAAACCGCGCGGCTACTAGCTGAGCCTCTCCAGGATGCCGACCCGATTCGTCCAGTCACTACTGAAGAAACAGCCGAGCTTATCTCCATCATGAGCAACACCAAGGCCCCGGGTGATGATGGTATCAATGCAATTGCATTAAAGCTTCTACCACCTCCAAGCATCCAGCTAATCACCAGAATCTACAATAGATGCTTGGAAATAGGATACTTTCCGTCTTCATGGAAACGTGCCCAAGTAGTCATGATACCTAAGCCTGGTAAACCTGAAGCCAACCTCGCATCATACCGCCCAATAAGTTTGCTTCCAATGCTCTCCAAAATACTCGAAAGAGTGTTTTTGAATAGGGCATTGCCTGTACTGGACGAGGCTGGACTGATCCCTGATCACCAGTTTGGCTTCAGGCGGCGACACGGAACACCTGAGCAGTGCCATAGGGTCGTGCAGTACATTCTGGACACCTTTGAAACCAAAAAGTACTGCATGGCCGTCATGCTGGACGTCAAGCAAGCCTTCGACCGGGTCTGGCATCGCGGACTCCTCTACAAACTCAAGACAGCCCTCCCCCGACCATACTTCCTATTCTTGAAGTCATTTTTGGAAGACCGTAAATTTGCGGTAAGATGCGGCGAAGCCATCTCACAGCTCAGAGTGGTTCACGCCGGAGTGCCCCAAGGCAGCGTTCTTGGTCCACTGCTCTACAATTTATACACGGCTGACCTCCCCGTTCTACAGAACCGGGACCTGATGGCTGCAACTTATGCAGATGACACCGCATTTTTGACCGTTTCGGACAGCGCCATAGAGGCTGCCGCCGTCATGCAAACACAGCTCGACCTGCTCAACAGATGGCAAACGCGGTGGAATATTGAAGTTAGCAATGAGAAGTCCACCACCACCACATTCTCCCTCCGGCCAGGCAACTGCCCAACAGTCTACCTAAACGGCTTCCCAATCCCGCAGGTGGACACTCCCAATTACCTGGGGTTCACACTTGATAGGAGGCTCACCTGGAGGCCGCACCTACAGAAGAAACGTAAGCAGGCCTGCGAAAGACTTCGTTCCTTCTACTGGCTTATGGGCAAACGATCGAAGCTCCGAACGTCTTCGAAGCTTCTTGTGTACAAGGCCATAATAGGTCCAATCTGGACATATGGCATCCAACTCTGGGGCACTGCTAAGCCATCGAATGTACAAATCATTCAAAGGTTTGAAAATAGAGCTCTGAGGATCGCCACTGGGGCCCACCCCTTCCACGACAACCACACCATCCACGAGGTCCTGAAGTTCCCATGGGTGAGAGATGAAATCAAGAAAAGCAGCGAGCGCTACATACAGAGGCTGCACGACCACCCAAATCGGACGGCCATCGCCTTGCTGGACAACTCAGAGCAGCCCAGAAGATTAAAAAGGAAGCACCCAATAGACCTCGCCTGTACTTAACATAGATGTAACAGATTTATACTAAACTAGAATAACGGCCTTGTGCTCCTACATTTATGGCTCCACATTCTACATTTTGTTAATATACCCTAATGTACCCTAGTCTAGAATTACTTAGTTCAACATGTATTGCTAATGATGAGTGAAGTCGATGTAAAACAATTTAATGGTTGTCCGCAACGGACAGTTTTAAATAAAAATATGTACCCTGCTAAAAAAAAAAAAAAAAAAATTCTCGTAAATTCTTACAACTGCTTCCTCATCTGAAGAGAAGTCGCTTGCTTCTCTTCAGCTTGGCTACACCTGCAACGCAAGTTTCCGTCGAACGGGCATTTTGAGCCCTACTCTTCATATTAAGTGACCGAAGAAGTTTAAGTAGTGGAGAAAATCTGACCGCCTTACTAGTTATAAACCTATAATACATAATATATAAAAAATGTAAAAAATATATATGTATATGTATTTGGGTATTTCCAGGGGTGGGCAACGTTCGTTCGAACGCGCTTAATGAAATCAAAATTTAAAAACAACATTTTCTTTCTTTTTGCTTTTTGACAGCATTTTGCTATATGGAATATGGAACTTGTTAACAAAAATATTTGAAAATAAACTTAACTAAACAAATTATGTATATTATTTATTTTTCACAACAACAAAAGTAACTGCGAAGAACAATTGCGTTGATTTTTTCGGTCAATCGGTCTCTTGCTGACTCTCATTGTGAGAGCGTATCTCGTTCCGCTCTTTACCCGGTCAATCGGTCTCTTGCTGACTCTCATTGTGCGAGCGAATCTCGTTCCGCTCTTTACGCGGTCAATCGGTCTCTTGCTGACTCTCATTGTGCGAGCGTGTCTCGTTCCGCTCTTTACGCACTGCTCATTGAAAGAGAGACATACAAAGAGCTCGCTCTCAAGAGCGAGAGTGAAGAAGTATGAACTTTTTCGGTTGTGCTCGCAACGAGAGCGCAAGAAGAAAAACGGTCGGCAGTTATTTGCAAGCTATGGTAGGAAGAGGTAACGTATAAAGATTGACCGGACAAAGTTATTTTAATGCAAAGAAATTCTATGTCACCAAACTCTTGAGACTGTTCCTCTTCAGAAGCGAATTGGGAGTCTACAGAAATTAACACTCCTCCCCTTTGAAGTGTTCTATCACGTCTAAAAGTGGTCGGAGCCTAAGATCTCCTGCTTTAACCAAATTTCTATAAAGACTATAATGCGAGATGCAAAGCAAAGAAATTGTTAATGCGAATTTAATGCCGTTTTTGATGTTGTGCTACGGCAGCAAGCTTAATTCTGAACCCAGGCTTTGGTTAGGTCCAATCTCGAGTGTACCCCGACAAATACATGAACTGTCGCCAGCTCCAGAGACCACCACTGATTACCCGGACGCTGATGATATTGCTATCACCAGCGCTGAGGAGGTCTGAAGCGATCAATCGTTTTACCGACTGACCACTCCATATTCCTCTCCAGTTCACAGTGGCGGAATGGTACTCTAGTTCACCTGTACCGAAAAATCGCCGCAATTGTGTCCGTATGTCCGATGTATCGTACTTCTCGACCTTACGCTGGTGCGCTTGGTCGAGAGAATGTCCGTCAGTCACTACCTGTGTGTCAATCACATAAATGCGATTTTGTCGGATAGCCACCAGGTCAGGTTTAGAACCTGCAGACTTGGTTCAACATGAACGACGCAGCCTCGTCGCTCAAGTCCCCGCTTGAGAAAATTTACTACGCCGTTGTGCCGAGCTATCCTCCTCCCATGAGTTCGATAGCATTGCTGCAAGATGTGGTTTGTTGTTTCGGGAGCATCACATCCTGCACGGCACCGTCTCCCCAATTCGTAGTACGATACCTTGAGGGTAGGGCATTTATCCGCAGTTTGATACCTTTAGTATATTCCTTTCCTGTTAGCAAACGCGTGGGCTGACTAACCCACCCGTGTTGCGGAGCAAAACGCTCTGCTTCACGGAGCCCGCAACCATCAACAGACATGTGCAATCTATTTGCCAAGTACGAATCTACCTGTGGACGGGTTAACAGTTCTTCGCTTCCAGCCTGAAGTCTATCTCGGGCCCTCCGCATTTCTTCCTCCACGAAAGAGCTGGCTACCTCGGATCGCTCGAGGTGAAGCCATTTTATACTGCTCAATCGCTTCAGTCGAAGCGTCGGTGCTGTCCATCTTAAAGATGGTAACCCGAGACCCCCACTTTTGTGAGGGGCATGGAAAAAAGAACCTCAACCACTTCCGTACAGTATATCGAACTAATTTGTCAAATTTCTTCAGAACGCCTATCGTCACACTCCCAAGGGTCAGCTTGTGATAGAGTTGTGGGATAAGGACGGTCCGAAAGGCAAATAACTTCTGTTGTGGTTTCAGGGGGGCCCAAGTCAATCTCAACAGCTTTAGACCGAGGTTCTCTGCTCGGGCCCGCCCCTCCGCAGTGAATTTTATCCCTAAATACTTCCACTCGTCAGTACGCTTCAGTGAAGGACACTCGCGCCCGCGAATCAGAAAGCTCCGCCGTTCCACGATAGTACACTTCTGTTCTGCTTGCCCCTTTATACTGACAGTGAAACATTAGTATTAAAGGTGAGACCCACAGAGGAAAGAAAGCAAACTGTGTCCCACAACTTTTGAAGCCCCATCGGAGTTTCCGCAAACAGGACTATATCATCTGCAAATGCTTCTGCGTTTGTCTTGGCATTTCCGATTATGGCACCAATCTCACTGGGTAAGGACCTAAGCAACTGGTCAATGACCAGATTGAATAGTATGGGAGACAAAGGATCACCCTGCTTCACTCCTCTCACAGGAATGAACGCCACTTAAACCCACCCGTTCCCAGAGAGCATTGTGCCGCCGCCCTCGTATGCCTTCCGTAAGTAGTTGATGAAACCTTTCGGGGCACCATATGAGGCCATTGTGTTGTAGACCGCTTCGTGAGCTACGGCATCAAAGGCCTTACTAACATCGAGGGTCCCGATGTAGCACGATTTAAATCGCTTATGGTGTTCCCTCAAAACTAAATCAACAATCGTCGTATTATCAGCACACCCATCGGTAGGTAGGAACCCTCGCTGACGCGTGTCCCACTTGATGGCTGCACTCAACCGGGAAGCCAAAATGGCATTTAGTTGCCTAACTATAACCGAGGGGATTGAAATAGGACGATAGTCTTGCGGACGATTTGCCGTCGCCTTCTTCGGAATGAAGATGGTTCGGGCCAGACGGATGGAGTACGGCAAATTCCCGCACCAGAGGATTAAGTTCATTATGCGAAGCATAATGCCGTCGGGGACACTCCTGGCAGTTCTTGGAGTAATCCCGTCGGGGCCTGGAGAACTTGATAATTTGACTTTATTGGCCCTAAGATCGCGCTGGTTCACAGCGGACCATACCCTCTCGAGTGCATGCTCCATGTTAAAAATGGTGCGTTTAATCGAGCTCTGGCTAGGCTGAGTCATTACCTGTCTCCAATATGGCTCCATGATCTACCGGTTTGGCATTACCGACTCGTCAGCTTCCTCCAGTAGGGTCTTTATGCATCTTCCCGGATGCTTACCACCTTGCCTTTTTATCGACACGCAGACGGAGTGTATCAAGCTCGTCTTTGTGCCGATGTGACATGTGAACGCCCAAACCCCTCTTGGAGCTGAACGTCATTTCACATATCGTACAGGGCATCCTCCCTGATAGGTTAACCACTGTACTGGCTTCAAATTGAATGCTATCCATGCTAGAAGCCGTGGACTCTCCTCCTCCAACAATTAAATTCATTATCCGAGGCTCGTTATTCGTATTTGCATAAATTTGGGATTTTTCACTTTCACTTTCTTATGAACAAATTTTATATTGGAAATTACATTTCCGCGTATCAGTCCAAAATATTACAATATTTTTTTATATATTACAATAGACTTGGAGTGAAAAATCATTTTAAATGATATGCAACATATTCTTTATTTTTCATAATTATTTTGTCCTAGCAATTTCATTAATTTTTTCATGAATCCAAATGATAATGCAAATGATCATAAAAAAAATTAAATGAATGACAACATCAGGAACTTCGCTGGAGGAAACAACTCTTTGTTTTAGGAGCTCTATGTCTCGAATTGTCATACAAACCTCAGATAAATTATTAAAGGCTTGTGCAAATGCAGGATCGCCTCTGTGACGCATTATTTCTGTGGCTATTTCCTGCTTTAACGTTATAAGGGTTATTCGTCCTCTCCGAAAATATCCAACTGTCACCAACTGGGGAAAGCTGCTTTAGGTCTCCAAAAACTATAATTGATTTTCCTCCAAAACTTAAGCTTGGTCATCGGCAAAATTTGACGAAGCCGTTGATCCAAAAATGAAAGCATTTTTGAGCCAACCATGGAAATTTAATCGATTATAATTAATTGGAGATCTATCAATTTACAATGAATTGTATTTAAACTATCATTGCGTTGAGGTCTTAAGGAACCTGAGGCCTGATTAATTGGAGGGGAAAACACTGAATGAAGAGTTAATCCTCCAATTCAAAAGCAGCTTTTCCAGTAGGAGCACATAATAAAACCTTTGCCGAGTCCGTTGCTCCAGGAAGCTTATTGGCTCGCCAAGTCACAGACTGATATATGGTTGAAATCAGTCTGCCCCACATCAGTCCCCCCTCCACCAACGTATTCGTAATGTATATTTTTGTAAACAACATTCTGCATCACATGTGCATAATATTGTCTTTGTTTGTAGTTGAGGGACCGAGTTAGCGAGCAAAGGTCATCATTGGAATCTAAAGGGACTTCTTATTAATTGAAGTTCGCCATCTTCCTCAGGGTTATTTGTAACATTGTCATCCAGAAAAAAATTTACCTTCTGCTCTATTTTTGGAACTGATAAAGCTCTAAATTCCTCGTCTAAAATTTGGAAGGCCCGTTCTTCTATATTAGGAACATTATCCCCCCTATCCTCTTGCAAATCTTCAAGAACTCTTTCTTACTCCGTATCATCAAACACATCATAGTTTTCGCGCGGTTCCCTCTGCATACGTAAAGCCCACCTCCCGCCCAACCGACCGAGGGGCGCTGCCGCATAACGTACGGCTCGAATCGCGGGGATAGATCCGAGAGAGTATAAAGAGAAGGAGTAGAGTATTACGAGGAAGAGTGTTGCACAGATAAGGCGTTTAGTATAAAGGATTTAAGGTTGTTAGTAGAGCAAAGTGGCAAGATGTTGTAGAGACCATTGTAGTCCGAACATAAAGTTTCTTTTCATGAGTTTAATAGATTCATGATTAGTTCTGAATGTGTTTTCAACGTTGTTGGAAAGAAGTTCAGCGTGTTCATTCCGCCAAGGATAGAAGAGCATTAAATGCTCTCGGAAATAATCAGATGGTGAAGAGTTAATGCTAAAGCGAACCCATCTAAGAATCAAGGGATGCTTGCGTTTCTTAACGCAACCAGACCCGTCCATCGGTGGATAGCTTTGCTCAGCAACTTCGTCTTCTCCATCTAGCAAATCTTCTCCACCATCTGGGAAATTTATACCAAGCTGCGAAATCTGCTAAACAAATTCCTTCCAATTTCTGATGCCTACGCGCAAAGATATCTACCGAGTTGATTGGAAGTCAGTCTAATTCTTCATTAGAGCGAGCCAATCTTATTCGTTTGTCTGGATGGCAAGTGTTTATAAAAATTGTACCTTCACTTGCCTCCGACATATGCAGGCCCAAAATATTGTATGCTGCTTCTTGGGCTGATATTTCTGTAGCGTTAATAAACTTGTTCCCTAGGTGCTGCAATTTCCTTTTAATAGTAATATTCCCATGGCTTATTTCGGCCATGGCTTCACGGAGCTGCGATACGCCTCTGTTTGATTTGTTTATATAGTTAATTATATAACTACAACAGGCGTAGGCATCTAGGATAAATTGGACATCCATATTAGCTCTGTGTAAGCCTAGAATATCTCTATTATAAGCATTGAGCAGTCGGTCGGAAAATTGTGTGCGAAGGAAAATTTTTGGCTTTTTCAAGCTAGAACGTAAGGCTAATTTGTAGGCTTCAAAATTAGTTTCAAGGTGGGACAGAAAATGTTCAAAATTATTAAACAAAGCTGCGTCTTCATTAGGAATCGACGTTGATACTGAATTACTTCTTGTAGTTCAGAATCGCCATTTGTGGTAATAAACCTATCGATGAAGTTTTTTTACTTGCTCGGTATTTTCGGCGTCGTCGAGCTTGGGAGCACCAGAAAGCCAGTACATGCCATGAGAATGCGGAGATCCTCTGTGCTCACGAAATTCTGGGATATTGGCGCGAACATTGGCGATATGTAGAGAATTCCGAACTCTTATCTGGGATGCATTTTGTTCGTAGCGATCCCTGCTACGATTTAAAGCAGCTTGTCGTCGTTGCTCCTGTGATAGGCGTGATGTACGTGGCATCTTTTTACCGTGCTGGTTGAAAAAATTAATTATTCAAACGAAAGATAATGGAAATTAATTATTATCGAAACGTTAATAATATGGAAATAAGAAATTTTAAGATGAAAGTATGATTTCTCCGTAGCGCTTCCCAACGTAGGATTCGGGAAGAACAACAGGAAAATAGACTTACCAATATTTTTTTGTTCCAAATATAATTTGAAAACTATTTTTAAAACACTATTCACTTTTTTTTGTAATTTTCACTGTTATAAAAATACTTTTCCACATTTATTTTTGCACTGATAAAAAAATACTTTCTTTCACACCTATTTTGCACTGATAAAAAATACTTTTTCCACTTCTTTTTCGCACTGTTAAAAAAAATACTTCGGAGTGTAACCGACAGAGTGACGTCGTCACACGATACATTTTTTTCATTGACTGATCTGCGGATTATTAGTTGTGCCAATATATAGCCAAGCTAGGTAATATCCAAAACCATAAAACATATTACCCTAACCCTTTAGGGATACGCAATTTTATCCATTTTTAAAAAGCAATAAAACACAAACCTTTTCATATCTACCTGATCTACCTGTTGTGCAATTTTGGGGGTTATGAATCTTGGCGAATCCTAGCTCGCTTGTACATTTGATGTTTGAACTGTGCTCTCAACATCTGTAGCACAAATTCAATTTTTTAACCACGTCCATTCCTTCCTGTGGACTTAATGCTTTAAATTTATGGCAAACAATTAATTGATGCCCGGGCATTTTGCACATAGGGCATGTTTGGCTATTTGTGTTATTTTTTTAATATTTTTTTTGTTGCTAATTCATTTCCAAATTCCAACAAACTAAGCCGTTGATCTAAAAATTCGATGAGATCTTTTAAATTTTGGATTTCATTCGACTTTTTTACTTGGCCCTCATATTGTTGTAGAGCCTCAATATTACATTTCTTTATAATTATATGGCCAGATTTGCTTTAGAGAATAAGACGCATCATATAAATTGATTCATTTATAGAATCAATTGTATTTTTTAAAAACCTATATGAGTCCAAATTTATTTTTGGAAGTTCAATGAGGCGATTCAGCTGATCTGAAAATATTTTTCTATTATTTTCATACCGCTTTACAAGTAACTCCCAGGCTGCATCATAATTGTTGCCTGAGCCCAGCAATAAATGGGAAACCACATTCCGTGGTTCCCCATTTTAGAGCCCTTTTAAGGTAGCTTAGCTTCAAGGATGGACTTAAATCCATTAAATAATTCATAAAAATAGTCCCAATCTTTGGAGTTTCCAAAGAAATTGGGGACCTCAGTTTTTGGTAGGGTAGGTAGTTCGTCCATTCTAGCGCTACCACCTTCTACTTTTTCTATTTCGTTTACGTTGATTTTATTAATCATTAGCTCAATGTGTATCCCCTCTCTATTTTTTTAATCTCCACACACCCCCCCCCCATTTTTTTTCTTTTCCCTTTCTTTTTTTTTAAAAGTGTGGCGGTCTCGCGTCGTGGGGTGTTTATTTTGTGCGGGCGGTTTTTGTGAACGGCCAATTTTTTTGGCTTGGGTCGGCGGCGGGGGCGTGTGTGTTTTTTCGAGTGGTTTTTTTTTCTGCCGTGGGCGCGCGGCTCTTGAGTTGCTGGTTGTTTTAATATTTGTTTATTAATTCCATAAGTGGAACTGTTTCATGGGTTGGATAACTTATATCTCAACATCGTCTTTGAGCTCTATTATTTTGGACTTATATTTGTTATTGAGCCCTTCAATATTTATCAGATCGGACACCGTTTCTACTCTGCTGAGCCACATTTTTAATTTTTTAATTCTTATCGGAAAGGTTTCAGCTTTCCGTTCCTGAATTTCTATGTATGTTGTCTCGAGGTAATCCTCGAGGTGCTTTAAAGCCTCCTCAAGCCTAGAAAAAAGCTCATCCTGGCCACAAATTGTTTTAATTTTGTCCTTTTCGGACTTAAACTTTGACAGCCTGCTGTCGAAATGATTTTTTGTAAAATAGTCATGTTCCACAGCCCCAAGTTGAACCAAATGATTGTGGTTCGTATAGGCCCTTAGCTCAATATTTTTTAATAGTTCCCTATCCTCTTCTACATAGGCGTTTTTTGCTAGATAGCATCTATTTGCTGGGTGAGGCGCACCTGGTCCTCAATAATCGCTATTTTTTCTTTAGTCGACATACTAATTATTTTTTTTAAAATTAAAATTAAATTTAAATTATAAAACTAAATGGTTAAAAAGAAACCGAAACTTGCCGATGACTATATGTAATTGCTGCTGCTGCCAATGCTGCTGTTGCTCTGGTTGTTGTTGTCGCTGCTGCTGCTTTGGCTGTTGATGTTGCTGCTGTTTGTTGTTATTGCTGCTGTTGTTGTTGTTGCTGTTGGTCTGGTTGTTGTTGTTGGTGATTGTTGTTGTCGCTGCTGCTGCCCTGGGGGTTGTTGTCGCTTCGGCTTCTGTTGCTCTTGATGTCGCAGCTGTTGCTTTTTTGTTGTCCACAATAACATTTATTTTTTAACGTTTCCGATGTAGGGCCTTGGATACCCAAACAAACAAATACATTTTTTTTTTTAATGTATATTTGTATATTTATATTTTTTTTTATTCCGGTGTTGTTCCGAAAAAAAACACTTCATAGAAAGGAACAAATTTCTATTTCTTTATGCACATTGGCATTTATATAATTTTATTTTCTGTGTTCCTTACCTCTTGGGGGGAAACGACAGAGGACTACGATTTTAAACTGGGCTCTTTTTTACCCAGATCGCAGCCTTATTTTTTAGCTACCCTGGGCTGAGAGTTTATATTTTTCTACAGCCACTTATGCCAGTGCCAGTTTTTTAAACCTGAGTCTCTTACCACAGGGGGGAAAACGTCAGGGTGTCTCGAAGGACCAAATGTTAAGAGGAGCCCACTATGAAAGGTCTTACTCCAATGAGTTCCGTTTCAAAACTGTTTTTATTTAATTCAATTCTCTTACACGAAAGCTGTGGAATGGCGCACGCCGCTGTACCTCCTATTCATCGATTTCCAGGCGTTCGATTCAGTAGATAGAGCAGCGATGGCGGGCGCTTGCAAGGAAGGGAGTACCACACAATATCATAAACATAGTGAGAGCAATGTACGATGATGCGGATTTGGCGGTACTGCACTATGGTAAAATCAGTGCGCCCTTCCAAGCGAACACTGGCGTCAAGCAAGGATGCCCTCTGTCACCGTTGTTGTTCAACCTGGTGATCGATGAGACTATGAGTGAAGTGTGCAGTTCGAACCGCGGCATAACATGGAGCCTCACCAGACACCTAGAGGACCTGGACTAGGCGGACGACATTTGCCTCTTAGCTCATAGATTCACCGACATCCAAGCCAAATGCAGTGACCTCGAAACTCGGGCCAAAGCAGTCGGGCTCTCCATTAATGCATCAAAAACTAAAGCGATGCGGATCCTCCACTCCCACCAAGGTAGGATCACCATATGCGGGAAAAGTGTCGAATATGTCGACAGCTTTGTATACCTAGGCACCGTTATATCCGCAAACGGGGGAGTGGAAAAAGACATGGAGAACCGTCTAAGCAAAGCCAGATCTGCTTTCGGGAGATTGCAACGCATATGGAGAAACCAGCAGATCAGCAGAAAAACAAAGCTGAGAATCTTCAATCCGTGTTGCTGTACGGATCGGAAACCTGGCTGACATCGCAAAAAATGATAGGGAAGCTTGAATTGACCTTCGTCAATAAGTGCCTTAGGATCACATGTGGTATATTCTGGCCAAATAGAATAAGCGCAGAATATGGTCCGGTGGAATGCACTTGTGGATGCCCTAGCTCCTAAGCGGAGCAATAGGAATTAAAAAAAAAAAAAATAAGAAAGATACGAGATGCCTATCTCGTATTTCCATGGCTCCGATCCCTTGAGACTCTATCTTGGGATTCTTATCGTGTTCAATGCTTGAACAGAGGCCAAGGAAGACCGAACAGGTAGCGAATAGTACGCAGCATGTAGGATGGCAATTTTGCCAAGGCAGAGTTTGTTGATTTTAATGTCGACCATGTGCGCTGTGGTATCCTGTGCCCGACTTTCCTCCCGAAGTTCTTGGCTATTGGCGCGAACATTGACGACGTGATGAGAATTTCGAACTCTTATTTGGGATGCATTTTGTTCGAAGCGAGCCGTACTACGCAGCTTGTCGGCGTTGCTTCTGTTATAAGAAGCAATGATATACGTGGTATCTTTTTACCGTGCTAGTTGAAAAAAGTTAATTATGCAAACGAAACATTATGGAAACGTAAATAATATGGAAATGTTAAAGTTAATGAGCGATTAAAAAAATAGGCTTACAACATTTTTTTTCCTCTGGTAAAAAAATACTTCCCACTGGTAACTGACAGAGTAACTTCACACGATACATTTTTTTCATTGACTGATCAATGATATATGTAGATAATATCTAAAATAATAAAACATTGTACCTCAACGAGGTTAAGCAATAAAAAACCATATTTTTATATTTACCTTATCATAATTTTGGGAGCCTCTCTCCCAAAGTCATTACCCGGCAGGGCAACATTTTCTCCAGGAGACAGTTTTTTTCTGGCAGGAAACAGGCTTCTTGATGGTTATCGTTTTATAGTGTTGGAAAATCTCAAATGTAGTCGCCGATAGTATAGTTGACGGCTCCCGAAATATAGTTGGCAGCTCTCATGTGTAACAAGAAGAAGAAAATACAGCTTATAAGAAAACACATTTTTAAATAAAAAATATTGACAATAAGTATACGATGCTACATAAGTAGGTAAGATAATAAGAATAGGATAAAAATCATTTGGTGTGGACTGTTATTGTTAGGTGCCAAAGCAGTGGTATCTTACTGTTCATACCTGCGATACCTGTTGTGCAATTTATGTTGCACGTGTTCATTGTACAAATTCTGAAAGGGTATAAAAACATCGGCTCAGTGCGAAGTCAGATTTCCTTTCTTTTTTATTTTATTTTTGTTCTTTGTGTAGGCCTAAGAGTGAGGATCATGTCTCGGAAAGCGACCGTTGACCAGAAAAGGTGTTAAAAATGAACAAAGGGGGCGAAAAGCGTAGCAAATGCGAAGAATCAAAGAATAGAAAATACCGCGGAAAGAAGAGTTTATTCAAGTGCGCCACAAACCGCACATAGCAACAGCGAAGGACCGCTCAAGGCGGAAGAAGCGTGGAACCTAACGGGCAACCCAATCCCGTTAAGGCGAAGAGACGAGGGAGATAAGGCCAGCTGCAAAGTGGCGGCATTCTTGAAAGACGATGACTAGCGGCAGAGTGGGAACAGACAGGGAATAGCTGATCCCTCGGATCCTATATAAAGCGACACAACGCTGCGGCCAGGGAGACAGTCTGCAAAACGGCTAGCAGGCTACACTCCACTCTATTTACGGTACAGTAGCTGTCGTTTTTAAGAACATATTCTTCGCTTTCATTTCCCAGAACATATTTGTTGCATTTTATGCCATAATATCCACTCATTTGAGTTATTTTTTGGCCATAATATCAATTCATTTTCTTCTCTTCTTCCTCTCCCCCCTGACTCAACCACGCAACGCAGTAGCCGTCGATAAGCATAGGCACCCCCCCCCCCGCGGCATGGCCCACGCCGCCCGACCCTCGGTCCCTCATCTGGGCTTGTGCCTGCCGGCCGGTTGGGATAAAAACGGAGGGCGCGGGCTGCGCCTCATCTTCTCGCGGTTCCTCGGCGCCCCCCCCCCCCCCCCCCCCCCCCCCCCGCGCCGCGCGGGGCTCGCCCGCGGCTCGCGGGGGCCGGGGAAAAGAAAGGGAGGAGGGTAGGGGGAGGGGGGGCAGGAAAGGGGTTAAAAGAGAGAAATAATGTTGTAAGCAGCGGGGAAGTGTGAGGCCATGCGCCGCCCAAAACCCTGAACGGATCGTGTTGGACATATGTCGAGCTACAATGGCTAAGGAGTAGAGGACGAAAGTTTCTAGACCTTTCTAGGAACGTTAAAATTAAAGCGTGTTAGTAAATGCTGGCTGTCTACATTCTATAAGTTCTACTATATACTAATAAGATTAACTAGAAACATAACACCCAGCATCGTTCTACAGTTTGTTAATGATGGTAAGTTTATTAATAAAAGTCTAAAATGATAGGAGGGTAGGTAAAGACTTGCATCCCAATTAAGTCCCCTAAGTGCGAAAATAAGAAAGTTTTTTGCACAGATTGTATGTGATATTGGTGTACTCCGTATTGAGGACTCCACATCACTAAAATAGAAGTATAAAATTTATTATATAAGTTTTTTTTTTATTTTTTTATCTTCTTTATCCACCCACCATCCCTAACACAACCCAAAACCACCAAAATTAATATCCATTATTTAATCCCTTTCTATAATTTAATTTAATTAAAATAAATTAAATTATATTTATATAATATAAAATTAAATTTAGCCTAGTCGGATTCAATCTAGAATTCAATACTGACAACAATGCATAAAAGCAACAACGTATAAAAGAATCCACACAGCAGGGAAGACAAGTAAATTAAAAATAAAAAAAATTAATAAAAAATATCATAAAGTGGTCCCGCCCCGCCCCCCCCCCACGCGCCGCCCGCAGCTGACTAACACAAAGAAAGCAGTTTCACTATAACAGATAGGGAGATCGGTCATCAGGCCCACAGAATTGACTTAAAATAAGACAATGGATAGATTAGATAAACGGATTAATTAAATCAGTCAGAATAACGTCTGTCTGTTATTCATGCCCCCCCCACCCCCCACACAACACACCACATATAAGTAGTAGGTGGGGGGTGGTGGTATTCCGCCCAGACAGCATCCCCCCACCAGCGATACAAGAGTAAAGCCCAGGAGCCGAGGAACCGTCCCCCCGTCCCCCCGTCCCCCCCCCCCGCTCCTCCCCCCGCCCCCCCCCCCTGCCCCTTCCGCCCCCGAGATCCCCCACACACCCCCCACACCACCCCACAATCCACAGAAGAGGGATATAGGTGGTTGATTAATTATATGATGTGTGAGTCTGAGTTAGGTGTATGAGTCATACGTGAAATATTTGTATATAAATAGGGTGGACGCCGCCACCCCCAGCGCGATCCCCATTTGCCCATCACCGGTCGCCCGCGGGGGGAGAAGAGACAGATGTGCGCGAGTAGTTTCTAAGTTAA
Source organism: Drosophila monieri (assembly GCA_035047585.1). Taxonomy (NCBI): domain Eukaryota; kingdom Metazoa; phylum Arthropoda; class Insecta; order Diptera; family Drosophilidae; genus Drosophila; species Drosophila monieri. The sequence continues at coordinate 842,465 of JAWNPJ010000061.1, read as the reverse complement.
CATAATTGTTTCGGGCCTACACAGCCTCACCCCCACCACATTCGGCGTTACTCCCGGTACCGTTCACCCCGGCCCCAACTACCAGGAACAATAACTACTCCCCCAAAATAACTATATATAATTTAAAATTATATTATTGTCCTTCCTATTATTTTAGAGGTTTTTTTTACACCCGGGCGCAGTAGAGCCGGCGGGAGATTACATCCACCCGCCACCCGCGCCCAATAGAATATAGGTAGTATAATATAATATCTGTGAAACGATTTTCTTATCACCTCCCCCCGAGCAGCCCACACCAATCCAACAAACAAATTAATTTATTTATTTTATTCATACCTACCGTACGAAAGAAACGTAGGAGAAGTGAATTAAGAAATTAGATTAAATTAAAGAATTGATTTGATATAAAACTCCATAGAGGGGTGGAATGGACGCCCGCGGGGGGGAGAGGGGCAGGGTTGGGGAGGGGTAATTCCATCCGGAACGAAACCAAACCAAAAACCAACCCAACCGCCCACCAACAGCCTAAACAACTTGTTTAATCCCCCAGTGCCCCGCGGACCATCCCCCCCGGGACCTCTTCGTGGGCGTCGCGCGGAGGAGCGGAGAAGACTCAACATTCCCCCCCATGAGCCCTAGTATATTGTGATCCCCCGCCCCCCCCCCGGGTCGGCGGCGGGCCCGGGGGGCCGGAGGGGAGAAAGGGGGGGAAAAGGCGGCCAGTGTGGCGGGGGTGCCCCGGGGGCGGCGAAGGGGAGGCAGGAACAGGTAAAGTATAACCAGAACAAGATAATTATAATAAAAAAAAATGTAACTCCCCCATCCCCTGTGTTTTTCCCCTCCCCCGAGCCAAAGGGGAGTTGAGAGAAAAAGACCCTCCCCCCCCCCCCCCCCTCTTCCCCCCCCCCCAAAAGTGTTGTTCTTTCTTGGAGAGACCTCGGACCTGGGTGAGTGTTACCTCCCACGCGTTGGGTTTTTTTTTTTTTCCCCCGTCCTTGGCTGCTGTTCCCGACCAAAAGTTTTCTGGCCCACAGCCGGCGGGCCCCCTTCTTTTTACATCCCCCCGCCCACGTTTTTTGAAAGATGACGTGTCCCTGGCGTAGGTGTATTTGAATTTGGTAATATCTGCCACCTCTATGTGTTTTGTTTATAAATCGAGATATCAATCTCCGAAGTATCAGGGGCAAGTCGGGAAACAAATATATGTTTCGATGGATCACCTGCAAGGGTTTTGGTGCCGCCGTAACTAATACTGCAGCATTAGTTCGTACCGGGGGTCCGGACGGTTGATTACCCTGTTTGGAGACTCTTAAGGGGTTGGGTCCGAGGAAGCAATTCTTACCCCGAGATATTCGAAGCCGAATTTTTCCCAGGTCCGCCCTTGGAATGGCCGGCGGTATAAGCGGCTGCATGATTGTCGGCTGAGTAGAATAATGAATCCACAACACACACTAAAACATTTCTTACCTTTGGGACTCATTTAAAAGTTGAAGACTACTAAACTGTGTATCGAGCGCACAGAGTTGGTCATTGATTTTACGAAAACCGCTAACCAATTCGTTAAATCCACTTTTAGTCTGTCTCATGAACGATCTCATTTCGCCCTGAACAACACGACAACTGTCACAGCAAAAGTGGAGCCCAGCATCCGAAACTGAGGCCGTGAACCCGGCACACTTTGCGTGTAAAACGTTTTCACAAAGCCAGCAGTGGATGGTAGGCTGGGATGAGGAGATTGTCTTATTGCAAGACTTCAACGCACAGACAAGTTTAAATTCCATAGTTTTGATTGTTAATTTATTAATATTTTTTTGTTTATATTATTGACGTACCTTGAACCACTGTGCCAGGGAAACGAAAAAGGGGGATTGAAGAGAGCGATTAGTCCGGGTTAGTAAACAGTAAAGAATAGAGATAAGAATCTCTATTGAGCGACGATAGAAGTAATGGACGATAATGGTGGACGATAGCGTAATGCTGATCGGCGCCAGGTTAGCTTGGGGCGTCCCACTCTTCTGCTTCCTTGCGGGTTCCACTCCAAGCCCATCCTAGCTATGCTATCTCGCTCTTCCTTAGCGCGTGACCAATCCATTTCCATTTCTTTTTCTTTATCTGCTGCTGGATTGGTGCTTCGTTTGTGCAGCGCCAAAGATCATTATTGGTTATTCTATGTGGCCAGAATATACCACATATGATCCTAAGGCACTTATTGACGAAGGCTTGCAGCTTCCCTATCATTCTTTGCGATGTCAGCCAGGTTTCCGATCCGTACAGCAATACGGATTGAAGATTCTCTGCTTTGTTTTTCTGCACATCTGCTGGTTTCTCCATATGCGTTGCAATCTCCCGAAAGCAGATCTGGCTTTGCTTAGACGGTTCTCCATGTCTTATTTGCATTTAAAGGGTATATATTGAGCGAGACGATTGAGGCATTCTCCATCTCTATTCTCTATCGGCATCAGGTCTGTAAACAACAGTTAATTGTCATCGGGCCCGGTCTTCCAAACACAAAGTTAATAGGGCCTCCCGAATAATGCAAAAACAATAAAAACAAAGCATACGAAAAATACTCTCCCTCTCTGCTCACTTACTTTGCTGAGAGCACTTTTTTCTCATCGACTGTCATGGCAGTTTCTATTTTTTAGATAATGACGTAAAACATAAGCCTCCCTCAAAAATGGCTGTCTCTGAATTCTCTCACTCCCAAGATGGCCGATCCAAGAAGAGCGCTCTCTCACAGAAATGGAATCCACAATCTACATCAGGGGTGCCCTTAGGACCGGTTTGCGAAATTTTCTTTCATAATATTGATGGAAGATCATGCGTTTTTTAAGCTTTTATATTATTTATTGTTTAGTAATATCTTTATAAATGTTTCATCAATGACCATCATTAGGATTTTGTGCCCTGCCTTGGTGTAGAGCTTTGATACCAATCCAATATCAATCATATGAATGTAATCCCAACTCCATAGAAGCTAATTTATGTTTCACAATGATCCGAACTGAAGACATACATATACCATATAACCTTTCGGTTATATTTTCAAACATTCCTATTCCTAAATTCAGTTTCTCCAAGATGTTTCAGAAGACTCTCGTACGGCCGATAACCCTTAAATGCCATGATAAGAAGTGCTTTCATTGCCGGCCAATTGTGTGCTCCTACTTGTGCTACTCCTACTACATCCTATGCTGAGTCGACTAATATGCGCCGGATTCCTCCGAGGACGAAGGTCCTGGATGGGCTATGTAATAAAAAGATTCTCGATCTTTCTGATAAATCCGGCAAGTTTCCAAGGGGTGCCGTAATATTATCGAACCACTTTAAGTTGTTGAAGAAGCAGGTTCAAGTGGAGTTCTGGCAATTGTGGCACTTACAACGTGATCTGTGAATAGACGTAGGATTATTCTAATATATATTAATATAATATTATATTAAACTAATATTTTTAATTCTTGTACTGAGTCAATAATGTGCGATTTTATGGATTCTCTGCAAGTGCAGCAATGTTTTCTCCAAAAATTCATATGTTTGCATTTCAAAATAGATAATGATGCTCCTGATGTATCACACCAGTTGTTAATGTCCTTAAAGAGGCGGTTTAAATCTATTTGCAACTTCTTTTCTTTTTTTAGATCTACGTTAATATGTAGTCATCAGCATACGCAATGGAGTTAAAATTTTTTTGCATGCCTGTGTGTCTGATAAGCTTTTGAATGCTATAAGAAATAATGTTACCGACAGCGGGGATCCAATTATAGAGTGGCTGGATTTGTGACTGATTTTGCGGTTGGTCATAAATTGTGTTACGTATTTTGATAATTTAGGTCCACAACCCCATTAGATCAGTTGGCTTTTTATGGTGTGAAGTCCTACTTTCTCGAATGCTTTTTCGAAGTCCAGGGATGTGATTGATGCGTGATTTTTTTCTGAGAGGGTCCTGGTGATTATAGTGTAACGAACGCTACGAACTAAATCCATTTATAGGGGCAAGGCGGGGGGTAAATATTGGGAGCCAGCGCACGCTGCTATCTCAGGCTTTGGCTCGTCGGCAAGGGTGCTAAGTGCCGCTTCCCAAAAGGGCCTCTAAAGAGATTAATCATATTTTAAGATTTGCGTGCTCGCGAACATAGTGACATTTTCCGATTTCCTACAGAGGGTGTTCCCTTCCTAAGCCTAACCAAGAGTCTCCCAGGTGTTCAAGGGCGACTCTCGCTAGCCCACCCTACCATTGGTCGCTCGGCTTCCGCATACTGCGACCGCCCCCTTCTTGGGTTATCCTACCAATTAATTCTGGCTGGCTGCGGCATGAATATTGGTGTTTAAAACATTATACATTATTTATAAAAACTAATAACAGATACATATAAGAGCGGGCATCTTAAAATCGACATATAAATTTATATAATAAAATTTTAATATTAAAATTGATAAAAATAACGATTTTTACGAAAATTGAAATATTAAAATATATTGAAACAAAAAGACAACATAAAAAACCCAAAGGGTTAAAAGTCCACACATGGCGAACTCCCGGAATTAATGTATTCCAGGCGCTCCCTACCTATCCTAAGCCACACCTCCCCCATAGATGGCGCCACTTTCTGACAAATGCGGCTCCTAGGGGTCGCTTTAAGTTATGGCAAGTGCTATAATGAATCCCATTTTCCCTTTTTTGAATCCTACTTGACTGCTGTTGATGACGGAAGTTTGTTAGAGGTAATAAACCACCAAAGTCGTTTGGAGATAATTTTATCAAGCGTTTCTTCTATGCATGGGTTAAGGGAGATTGGTCTGTATGATTCTATTGTCGTTTTGTCTTTGCCAGTTTTGTGAATTGGGACTACTCTACTAATTACTAATTGAATTTGTGCTATGTCTGTATATCCCGCAGAATTGGCTAATTTTATTCCAAATAAATTCCGTTTTGGATTGGCTTCAAATGGTGGAGGTCAGTGCGAGTAAGCTTTCTTTCTTACTGAGGCGATTTTCTCTTCTGAATTGAGTGTTCGCTTTTTTATATTGTATCAGGCTGTCTTGACTCATTTCCCAATAAAACAATCTCCAGGCTCGGTTTTTTTTTTAGATTTTAAATTATTTAACTTGTTCCACCATGGAACATTTGTTTGTGGTTTTTGAAACCGGGATTTGGCTGTGGAGACAGTTTGAAAGACTTTCAAATTTTTCCCAATTTGCCTTTTTGGTTATGAGTTTTCTTGTGTAATAAAATATCTTTTTTTCTGTAGTAAAAAGGTTGATTTTTAGAGGGAAAGGGGTCACTAGCCTGGGGTGAGTTCATTATATTAAGCTCACAGTGAATTTTAAGGCTTGGTGAGCATAAGGCAAGATCGATGTGGGTGTAAGAGCTGTGTGTGGAGAAATGGGTTGGTTGGCCATTGCGAAATCTACTGCAAGATTCGTATGGCTAGAAAGCGGGCACATGTCACTCCAAAGGTGCTCGACAAAGTGCTCATAGTTGCCGAGCTTCCCATGTAACGAGTAGTTGCAGTGCTGAGGTGGCATCGCTGGAGATATCGGACGAGAGAAAGGGCTGCACGCGGTGTCCGGCCAGATCTCGTCGGCTAATGGGCGGGCTCTGAAACATCCCCTTCTCTCCCCTTGATGCTGCCTCGGGAATCATAAATTATTTCAATATTGATGCGTGCGCGACCTCACGAACCGCGTAGGTCAAACCTGAGCTCCTCAGAATGGTGTATGTTAGGATCCCTTGGGAGTCCCTGAGAAAGTCCATGGCGTAGGCTGGCGGCAGGGCGGAGGCAAATTAAACGAGGCGAACTACGTTTTCTCACTTCATTATATACTTCATATTTATTCCTTAAAGAAAGTCCTTAAATCTCTATATAACATCTCTTTTTTAGCTTCCTAAATATCCTAATAATTCAATATATATTCCTTCTTACTCCGCTTAACAATAACTTATCACTAAAGATTTGTTAAAAAAGCTCCACTACGAAGTCCGCGTACGGAAGTGGGCCATGTTCGATTCTCATTTTTTTTTTGTTTCTGTTCAATGCAATACGGTGGTTGACCATCTAACTCTCTGAGAGGTGAAGCCTCTTGGGCCGGAACGAAAAATATTGATCGGAGAATCCCGCATCACTTCGGCTGGCTTGGCATAGATGAAGATTACTCACTTTTTATATCCGCGACGAGTCGTTGAAGCGCTTCCACTACTCGAGGCTGGAAAAGAAAATATACATATCGGGAGGACTCACGCCTATCCCGTTACAAAGCCAACACAAAACACTCAGCCAGCAGCAGTGCTCCAGCCTGAAATCTCCGGACACTACTTCCTCTTTCCCGTTCTCGGCACCGTTAGGCCATCAGTCGGACGAATCCCTCCGCTCCCTTGAACAACAGAGCGCTTCTTGAAGCGCCGCAAGCGCCCTGTCCATGCTTCCTGTCCTACGACCGACGACTAATCCACGGCTAATCCCCCGAACGACGGAGCGCTCCTTGAAAGCGCCGCAAGCGCTCCGTTTTCGCTTCTGCTCCTACAGGATAGCGCCTATTTTACGGCGACTCCTTCGATCGACGGGGTGCTCCTTGAAAGCGCTCCGTCCTTGACTTCACTCCTACAGGCTGACGCCTACTTCACGGCGGCTCCTGAGAGGTTAGGGCCGAACCCTATCCTAGCCTACAGCGGAGCGCCCCTTAAAGCGTCGCGAACGCTCCGGCTGCTTGCCACTGCTACAGCTCCGGTCGAGCTCACTATATTCCTAGCTCCAAACTTGGTTTCGGTGTCCCTTCTCCGCCCCGCCTCACGGGCGGCCGGATGGCGACCCCAGATTCGCGCCGCTTCTGAGACTCGCTCTGCTTCTTCTGGCCGAATGTCGCAGCTCTCTGCCTCCTCTGCGCGCGTTGCTCGCACCACGCCTCACTGCCACTAGGGATCTAGCTTGTACGCCAAGACCCTTGACCTAACGAAACGAAAGCATCTACGTCAGGCTCGCACGACCATGACCTAACCTCATGACTCACCTCGCTTCTGCGATCCGCGACCTGCCTCAACTTATCTCCGCGTACACCGGTAAACAGCCGCTTGTGGCCTTTTAATTATTGCCGGTCCTGCGTCAGCTGCTCCAGCGCGATGATCCCTCAGCGGGTAAATCTTCGCTACAGCCCTTCTTGAACTTCTCGATGCCTCTCCTTGCTCGGCCGATCTTTCTCATTCCGTGGTTAAAACACCAGAAGAACGCTGCTTTAAGCTTTTTACCAGGTCGTCAAAGCCCTCCATGCAATGCTAAATTGGGTCCTACTATGCGATAGGGCTGCCACGTAGGCTGATTCACCCCCCCCGGCTTGCCACCCCGGTCGACCTATCGCCGACGATGCACCCATTTGGATCCGAAAGAGGATCTGCTGGAAACGTGTATGAGCCGGAGTAGCTTAGGCAGAGACTTCAGTGTGCCACGCATTCACACAGCCAGCAATAGATGCAAGCCTCGGGCTAATGTACGATTTAAGTATGCACGTTATTTAAGAACTCATATGTATATCTTTATTGATATACTATTTACATAATTCACACAAAACGCAAGCGCCTGTCCGTTCGCTATGAAGAGAAAGGGAAAGGGCCTTCTTCTGTTTTCTAGTATCGATCCATATGAATAGCACGATGGTTGGCTGATTTGATCCGTTGGCTGATTTTTCCAGTTTCATCAGAGGGAATCACCGTCAAGAAAATATTGCACAAGGAGCAGGCATGAAGGTTAACGCAGGTGATTCAAGTGTCACATTAATCACATTTTGTTTATCGCAGATGGTCCAGGAGTTATATGGAGCAAATCGCATGCTACAAGTCCTTAGGGAGTCCTGACTCGAAGGAGATCATCGGAGAGGTCGTCAGTAGTGTAACATGCTGTGTCGTTAAGTGGTATGTCAAGGAATTTGATAACCTTGTGAGGCTTTGTCACTAACTCTTTTCATTGTGCCTTTCAAGAGGTCTACTTTTTGCATATTTTTTTCCTGCAATTCACAAGACTTCTAATGTGCCCACCGTTGCAGTTGCAGCAAAATAAAAGATGGAGATTGCAAGCTGCGGTTGCTGCAAGCTTCACATAAACAAGGCCCCAGTAGTACTTCTCCTTTGTATGCCCATATAACTGGAACTTGTAACATATTATTGCAGCAACATGGGTCAGTGATTCAGGCAGTTGATGATGGCTTACATAATTTTAAGTCCAAAAGACTGGGGATCAGTTTAGGTAAAGGGGGCCTTTCAGGTGCATTAAATATCATCTTCTAAGAGGTTCGTCTATTCTTCACCCCCCCCAAAAAAACCATAAACAACGGGGTCTTGATGTTGGGTGAGCGCAGTAGTGGTCACTGACCAAGCTCCCTCCTTGGCTACAATATTACTAATTTCTACATTATATAAAAATATATAAGATATGGAGATCCGGAGATCAAGGGTGCTCGTTGACACAAGTCTTTACGGCAAAGCCACCAAAAAGAGAGAAAAATATTCTAGTCTAGGTGTTTAATATATTTGTTTTCTTAAGTAAATCAATATAATTAAATGTTATTTAAGCACTGTTTGAATAGAGCGTAGTTTAAAGGGGAGAGGAGTGGAATAAGGAGTTCAAGGGATGCATTAGGCTGGGTAGGACGCCGTGTCAAATTCCAGCTTAAGATCCGGGTTGAGCTAGGGTATGAGACCTTGTTGGACGACTTTGTGTATTGTGTAAGTGACAGGAACTAGCTGACCCCTAGCAAAGTTCCGCCATAGTTCGTAGTCGGTCTGGTCACTCATCTGCAATAAAATAATAACTTTGAAAAAACCCCCGAGATCGGGGTTTGGGTATACGGGAAAAGGTATTGTTGGAGGGCTATTATTGTCGGAAATGCAGAAACGTGTCTATTCAAAACTCCACTGATATTTTTAGCGGTCATTCGAGCGCTGTGTGCACCCGAAAATGGATGGTTTCTTACGTTTTATTTGGCTGCTATGTGTTTTTCCCCGTCTTTGTTGTTATTGTTATTATTTAATAATATTTTGTGTGCTTAACTTATATTTATACCCACAAGATCCGATCCACCCACCCACATACTCGCTTGTTCTTAACCATGGCATAATTCATCGTTTTCATTAACCAAAGAGGGTCTACAGTTGGCTTCACTTGAGTGACCAATCAGTCTGACCGTTTTTTATAAATCATTTGATATAAAAAATCCCGAAAATCCTAATTCAAAACTCGTGGTATTAGACTCTTCCTTGCAAGTAGGCCTTGAATCAAAATTGCGTGGCCCAAATTAAAAGGCGAAGCCCGACAATAAATCAGTTCAGCTCCGGGCCTCTCAGCGCTCGGGTCTAAATAATATAAGATTAAAAACCGAAACAATAAAAAGTTCAATTAAATAGTGAAAAATATAAAATAATAAGACAAAATTAAATATATCAAAAAATCTAAAAAGTTAAAAATATGAAATATTATATTATATTTTAAATAGTGAAAAATATAAAATACTCTAAAGGCGAAACGGTTTATTCAGGTAATTGTAATTTTGCTTTTTCTTTTCAGTCTTATTTATTTTTGTTTGTTTTATTTTATTATTTTCAAGGTTTCATGTTCCATTTTTTGCTTCAATGACGGCTGGTAAATATTTATATTAAATTATTTATTTTGTATTTAAATTGTTTTGAATTTTCCAGAGGCTCAATTTTACTTCGGAATTGTTTCCGATTTTATAGTTTTTTGGTAAATACTATTTGTAACATCATTAAACTAAATGAATATCTCAATTTCCTTAGCTATTCGTCTTAAAATTAAACTTTCTGCACTTTCAAACATTGTTGGTAAGCACTCTTAATAAAATCTTGCACCCAATATAATATCCACATATATTATTTTTAGGCTGTTAAGCTCCCCAATACAAGCTGATTCCATCCCGACTTTCTTGACTAACTCATTTTTGGTAAATATGCATTTTTTATGCCATTAACCTAAATTAATTATATTCTTTAGCTAAATCGGCTATCAATTAAACTCTGACTCAAGTTTAACGGAATTTGATCTTTTTTTTTTCTTTGTTTTTGGTTGGTAAATATTAATTCCATTAGCATTAACCATAATATAATTCTCAATTTTCCTAGCCACTTTTCCATATTTGATTAAAATCAATCGCTCTACAATTTTGATAGTCGGGTGCTTTTCCTTTTTTGACTTAAATTTTTAATCCATCCCTGGTGAGTATTCTTATTAATAACTTGCTCCAAAAATAATATCCTCAATTTTCCTAGCCACATTTTGAATAAAATCAATCGCTCTTATTTTGATTTTCGAGAACTTTGATGGGTGCTTTTCCTTTTTTGACTTAAATTTTTAATGCATCCTTGGTGAGTATTCTTATTAATAACTTGCTCCAAAAATAATATCCTCAATTTTCCTAGCCACATTTTGATTAAAATCAATCGCTCTAAAGTTTTGATTTTCGATTACTTTGATGGGTGCTTTTTCCTTTTTTGACTTAAATTTTTAATCCATCCTTGGTGAGTATTCTTATTAATAACTTGCTCCAAAAATAATATCCTCAATTTTCCTAGCCACATTTTGATTAAAATCAATCGCTCTAATTTTGGTTTTCGAGAACTTTCATGGGTGCTTTTCCTTTTTTGACTTACATTTTTAATCCATCCTTGGTGAGTATTCTTATTAATAACTTGCTCCAAAAATAATATCCTCAATTTTCCTAGCCACATTTTGATTAAAATCAATCGCTCTAATTTTGATTTTCGAGAACTTTCATGGGTGCTTTTCCTTTTTTGACTTACATTTTTAATCCATCCTTGGTGAGTATTCTTATTAATAACTTGCTCCAAAAATAATATCCTCAATTTTCCTAGCCACATTTTGATTAAAATCAATCGCTCTAATTTTGATGTTCGAGAACTTTGATGGGTGCTTTTCCTTTTTTGACTTACATTTTTAATCCATCCTTGGTGAGTATTCTTATTAATAACTTGCTCCAAAAATAATATCCTCAATTTTCCTAGCCACATTTTGATTAAAATCAATCGCTCTAATTTTGGTTTTCGAGAACTTTCATGGGTGCTTTTCCTTTTTTGACTTACATTTTTAAACCATCCTTGGTGAGTATTCTTATTAATAACTTGCTCCAAAAATAATATCCTCAATTTTCCTAGCCACATTTTGATTAAAATCAATCGCTCTAAAGTTTTGATTTTCGATTACATTGATGGGTGCTTTTTCCTTTTTTGACTTAAATTTTTAATCCATCCTTGGTGAGTATTCTTATTAATAACTTGCTCCAAAAATAATATCCTCAATTTTCCTAGCCACATTTTGATTAAAATCAATCGCTCTAATTTTGATGTTCGAGAACTTTGATGGGTGCTTTTCCTTTTTTGACTTACATTTTTAATCCATCCTTGGTGAGTATTCTTATTAATAACTTGCTCCAAAATAATATCCTCAATTTTCCTAGCCACATTTTGATTAAAATCAATCGCTCTAATTTTGATGTTCGAGAACTTTGATGGGTGCTTTTCCTTTTTTGACTTACATTTTTAATCCATCCTTGGTGAGTATTCTTATTAATAACTTGCTCCAAAAATAATATCCTCAATTTTCCTAGCCACATTTTGAATAAAATCAATCGCTCTTATTTTGATTTTCGAGAACTTTGATGGGTGCTTTTCCTTTTTTTGACTTAAATTTTTAATCCATCCTTGGTGAGTATTCTTATTAATAACTTGCTCCAAAATAATATCCTCAATTTTCCTAGCCACATTTTGATTAAAATCAATCGCTCTAATTTTGATTTTCGAGAACTTTCATGGGTGCTTTTCCTTTTTTGACTTACATTTTTAATCCATCCTTGGTGAGTATTCTTATTAATAACAAGCTCCAAAAATAATATCCTCAATTTTCCTAGCCACATTTTGATTAAAATCAATCGCTCTACTGTTTTGATTTTCGAGAACTTTCATGGGTGCTTTTCCTTTTTTGACTTACATTTTTAATCCATCCTTGGTGAGTATTCTTATTAATAACTTGCTCCAAAAATAATATCCTCAATTTTCCTAGCCACATTTTGATTAAAATCAATCGCTCTAATTTTGATTTTCGAGAACTTTCATGGGTGCTTTTCCTTTTTTGACTTACATTTTTAATCCATCCTTGGTGAGTATTCTTATTAATAACTTGCTCCAAAAATAATATCCTCAATTTTCCTAGCCACATTTTGATTAAAATCAATCGCTCTAATTTTGATGTTCGAGAACTTTGATGGGTGCTTTTCCTTTTTTGACTTACATTTTTAATCCATCCTTGGTGAGTATTCTTATTAATAACTTGCTCCAAAAATAATATCCTCAATTTTCCTAGCCACATTTTGATTAAAATCAATCGCTCTAATTTTGATTTTCGAGAACTTTCATGGGTGCTTTTCCTTTTTTGACTTACATTTTTAATCCATCCTTGGTGAGTATTCTTATTAATAACTTGCTCCAAAAATAATATCCTCAATTTTCCTAGCCACATTTTGATTAAAATCAATCGCTCTAAAGTTTTGATTTTCGATAACTTTGATGGGTGCTTTTCCTTTTTTGACTTAAATTTTTAATCCATCCTTGGTGAGTATTCTTATTAATAACTTGCTCCAAAAATAATATCCTCAATTTTCCTAGCCACATTTTGATTAAAATCAATCGCTCTAATTTTGATGTTCGAGAACTTTGATGGGTGCTTTTCCTTTTTTGACTTACATTTTTAATCCATCCTTGGTGAGTATTCTTATTAATAACTTGCTCCAAAAATAATATCCTCAATTTTCCTAGCCACATTTTGATTAAAATCAATCGCTCTAATTTTGATGTTCGAGAACTTTTGATGGGTGCTTTTCCTTTTTTGACTTACATTTTTAATCCATCCTTGGTGAGTATTCTTATTAATAACTTGCTCCAAAAATAATATCCTCAATTTTCCTAGCCACATTTTGAATAAAATCAATCGCTCTTATTTTGATTTTCGAGAACTTTTGATGGGTGCTTTTCCTTTTTTGACTTAAATTTTTAATCCATCCTTGGTGAGTATTCTTATTAATAACTTGCTCCAAAAATAATATCCTCAATTTTCCTAGCCACATTTTGATTAAAATCAATCGCTCTAATTTTGGTTTTCGAGAACTTTCATGGGTGCTTTTCCTTTTTTGACTTACATTTTTAATCCATCCTTGGTGAGTATTCTTATTAATAACAAGCTCCAAAAATAATATCCTCAATTTTCCTAGCCACATTTTGATTAAAATCAATCGCTCTACTGTTTTGATTTTCAGAACTTTCATGGGTGCTTTTCCTTTTTTGACTTACATTTTTAATCCATCCTTGGTGAGTATTCTTCTTAATAACTTGCTCCAAAAATAATATCCTCAATTTTCCTAGCCACATTTTGATTAAAATCAATCGCTCTAATTTTGATTTTCGAGAACTTTGATGGGTGCTTTTCCTTTTTTGACTTACATTTTTAATCCATCCTTGGTGAGTATTCTTCTTAATAACTTGCTCCAAAAATAATATCCTCAATTTTCCTAGCCACATTTTGATTAAAATCAATCGCTCTAAAGTTTTGATTTTCGATTACTTTGATGGGTGCTTTTTCCTTTTTTGACTTAAATTTTTAATCCATCCTTGTTGAGTATTCTTATTAATAACTTGCTCCAAAAATAATATCCTCAATTTTCCTAGCCACATTTTGATTAAAATCCATCGCTCTAATTTTGGTTTTTCGAGAACTTTCATGGGTGCTTTTCCTTTTTTGACTTACATTTTTAATCCATCCTTGGTGAGTATTCTTATTAATAACTTGCTCCAAAAATAATATCCTCAATTTTCCTAGCCACATTTTGATTAAAATCAATCGCTCTACTGTTTTGATTTTCGAGAACTTTCATGGGTGCTTTTCCTTTTTTGACTTACATTTTTAATCCATCCTTGGTGAGTATTCTTATTAATAACAAGCTCCAAAAATAATATCCTCAATTTTCCTAGCCACATTTTGATTAAAATCAATCGCTCTACTGTTTTGATTTTCGAGAACTTTCATGGGTGCTTTTCCTTTTTTGACTTACATTTTTAATCCATCCTTGGTGAGTATTCTTATTAATAACTTGCTCCAAAAATAATATCCTCAATTTTCCTAGCCACATTTTGATTAAAATCAATCGCTCTAATTTTGATTTTCGAGAACTTTCATGGGTGCTTTTCCTTTTTTGACTTACATTTTTAATCCATCCTTGGTGAGTATTCTTATTAATAACTTGCTCCAAAAATAATATCCTCAATTTTCCTAGCCACATTTTGATTAAAATCAATCGCTCTAAAGTTTTGATTTTCGATAACATTGATGGGTGCTTTTTCCTTTTTTGACTTAAATTTTTAATCCATCCTTGGTGAGTATTCTTATTAATAACTTGCTCAAAAATAATATCCTCAATTTTCCTAGCCACATTTTGAATAAAATCAATCGCTCTTATTTTGATTTTCGAGAACTTTGATGGGTGCTTTTCCTTTTTTGACTTTAATTTTTAATCCATCCTTGGTGAGTATTCTTATTAATAACTTGCTCCAAAAATAATATCCTCAATTTTCCTAGCCACATTTTGATTAAAATCAATCGCTCTAATTTTGATTTTCGAGAACTTTTGATGGGTGCTTTTCCTTTTTTGACTTACATTTTTAATCCATCCTTGGTGAGTATTCTTATTAATAACTTGCTCCAAAAATAATATCCTCAATTTTCCTAGCCACATTTTGATTAAAATCAATCGCTCTAATTTGGATTTTCGAGAACTTTCATGGGTGCTTTTCCTTTTTTGACTTACATTTTTAATCCATCCTTGGTGAGTATTCTTATTAATAACTTGCTCCAAAAATAATATCCTCAATTTTCCTAGCCACATTTTGATTAAAATCAATCGCTCTAATTTTGATTTTCGAGAACTTTTGATGGGTGCTTTTCCTTTTTTGACTTACATTTTTAATCCATCCTTGGTGAGTATTCTTATTAATAACTTGCTCCAAAAATAATATCCTCAATTTTCCTAGCCACATTTTGATTAAAATCAATCGCTCTAATTTTGATGTTCGAGAACTTTTGATGGGTGCTTTTCCTTTTTTGACTTACATTTTTAATCCATCCTTGGTGAGTATTCTTATTAATAACTTGCTCCAAAAATAATATCCTCAATTTTCCTAGCCACATTTTGATTAAAATCAATCGCTCTAATTTTGATGTTCGAGAACTTTTGATGGGTGCTTTTCCTTTTATGACTTACATTTTTAATCCATCCTTGGTGAGTATTCTTATTAATAACTTGCTCCAAAAATAATATCCTCAATTTTCCTAGCCACATTTTGATTAAAAT
Organism: Drosophila monieri; assembly: GCA_035047585.1. Classification (NCBI taxonomy): domain Eukaryota; kingdom Metazoa; phylum Arthropoda; class Insecta; order Diptera; family Drosophilidae; genus Drosophila; species Drosophila monieri. Next base: position 827,054 of record JAWNPJ010000061.1, on the reverse strand, counting down.
CAATCGCTCTAATTTTGGTTTTCGAGAACTTTCATGGGTGCTTTTCCTTTTTTGACTTACATTTTTAATCCATCCTTGGTGAGTATTCTTATTAATAACTTGCTCCAAAAATAATATCCTCAATTTTCCTAGCCACATTTTGATTAAAATCAATCGCTCTAATTTTGATGTTCGAGAACTTTTGATGGGTGCTTTTCCTTTTTTGACTTACATTTTTAATCCATCCTTGGTGAGTATTCTTATTAATAACTTGCTCCAAAAATAATATCCTCAATTTTCCTAGCCACATTTTGATTAAAATCAATCGCTCTAATTTTGATGTTCGAGAACTTTTGATGGGTGCTTTTCCTTTTTTGACTTACATTTTTAATCCATCCTTGGTGAGTATTCTTATTAATAACTTGCTCCAAAAATAATATCCTCAATTTTCCTAGCCACATTTTGATTAAAATCAATCGCTCTACTGTTTTGATTTTCGAGAACTTTTGATGGGTGCTTTTCCTTTTTTGACTTTCATTTTTAATCCATCCTTGGTGAGTATTCTTATTAATAACTTGCTCCAAAAATAATATCCTCAATTTTCCTAGCCACATTTTGATTAAAATCAATCGCTCTACTATTTTGATTTTCGAGTACTTTCATGGGTGCTTTTCCTTTTTTGACTTACATTTTTAATCCATCCTTGGTGAGTATTCTTATTAATAACTTGCTCCAAAAATAATATCCTCAATTTTCCTAGCCACATTTTGAATAAAATCAATCGCTCTAATTTTGATGTTCGAGAACTTTTGATGGGTGCTTTTCCTTTTTTGACTTACATTTTTAATCCATCCTTGGTGAGTATTCTTATTAATAACTTGCTCCAAAAATAATATCCTCAATTTTCCTAGCCACATTTTGATTAAAATCAATCGCTCTAATTTTGGTTTTCGAGAACTTTCATGGGTGCTTTTCCTTTTTTGACTTACATTTTTAATCCATCCTTGGTGAGTATTCTTATTAATAACTTGCTCCAAAAATAATATCCTCAATTTTCCTAGCCACATTTTGATTAAAATCAATCGCTCTAATTTTGATTTTCGAGAACTTTTGATGGGTGCTTTTCCTTTTTTGACTTACATTTTTAATCCATCCTTGGTGAGTATTCTTATTAATAACTTGCTCCAAAAATAATATCCTCAATTTTCCTAGCCACATTTTGATTAAAATCAATCGCTCTAATTTTGATTTTCGAGAACTTTTGATGGGTGCTTTTCCTTTTTTGACTTACATTTTTAATCCATCCTTGGTGAGTATTCTTATTAATAACTTGCTCCAAAAATAATATCCTCAATTTTCCTAGCCACATTTTGATTAAAATCAATCGCTCTAATTTTGATGTTCGAGAACTTTTGATGGGTGCTTTTCCTTTTTTGACTTACATTTTTAATCCATCCTTGGTGAGTATTCTTATTAATAACTTGCTCCAAAAATAATATCCTCAATTTTCATAGCCACATTTTGATTAAAATCAATCGCTCTACTGTTTTGATTTTCGAGAACTTTTGATGGGTGCTTTTCCTTTTTTGACTTTCATTTTTAATCCATCCTTGGTGAGTATTCTTATTAATAACTTGCTCCAAAAATAATATCCTCAATTTTCATAGCCACATTTTGATTAAAATCAATCGCTCTACTATTTTGATTTTCGAGTACTTTCATGGGTGCTTTTCCTTTTTGACTTACATTTTTAATCCATCCTTGGTGAGTATTCTTATTAATAACTTGCTCCAAAAATAATATCCTCAATTTTCCTAGCCACATTTTGAATAAAATCAATCGCTCTAATTTTTATGTTCGAGAACTTTTGATGGGTGCTTTTCCTTTTATGACTTAAATTTTTAATCCATCCTTGGTGAGTATTCTTATTAATAACTTGCTCCAAAAATAATATCCTCAATTTTCCTAGCCACATTTTGATTAAAATCAATCGCTCTAATTTTGATTTTCGAGAACTTTGATGGGTGCTTTTCCTTTTTTGACTTACATTTTTAATCCATCCTTGGTGAGTATTCTTATTAATAACTTGCTCCAAAATAATATCCTCAATTTTCCTAGCCACATTTTGATTAAAATCAATCGCTCTAATTTTGATTTTCGAGAACTTTGATGGGTGCTTTTCCTTTTTTGACTTACATTTTTAATCCATCCTTGGTGAGTATTCTTATTAATAACTTGCTCCAAAAATAATATCCTCAATTTTCCTAGCCACATTTTGATTAAAATCAATCGCTCTTATTTTGATTTTCGAGAACTTTGATGGGTGCTTTTCCTTTTTTGACTTAAATTTTTAATCCATCCTTGGTGAGTATTCTTATTAATAACTTGCTCCAAAAATAATATCCTCAATTTTCCTAGCCACATTTTGATTAAAATCAATCGCTCTAATTTTGATTTTCGAGAACTTTCATGGGTGCTTTTCCTTTTTTGACTTACATTTTTAATCCATCCTTGGTGAGTATTCTTATTAATAACAAGCTCCAAAAATAATATCCTCAATTTTCCTAGCCACATTTTGATTAAAATCAATCGCTCTACTGTTTTGATTTTCGAGAACTTTCATGGGTGCTTTTCCTTTTTTGACTTACATTTTTAATCCATCCTTGGTGAGTATTCTTCTTAATAACTTGCTCCAAAAATAATATCCTCAATTTTCCTAGCCACATTTTGATTAAAATCAATCGCTCTAATTTTGATTTTCGAGAACTTTGATGGGTGCTTTTCCTTTTTTGACTTACATTTTTAATCCATCCTTGGTGAGTATTCTTATTAATAACTTGCTCCAAAAATAATATCCTCAATTTTCCTAGCCACATTTTGATTAAAATCAATCGCTCTAATTTTGATTTTCGATAACATTGATGGGTGCTTTTTCCTTTTTTGACTTAAATTTTTAATCCATCCTTGGTGAGTATTCTTATTAATAACTTGCTCCAAAAATAATATCCTCAATTTTCCTAGCCACATTTTGATTAAAATCCATCGCTCTAATTTTGATTTTCGAGAACTTTCATGGGTGCTTTTCCTTTTTTGACTTACATTTTTAATCCATCCTTGGTGAGTATTCTTATTAATAACTTGCTCCAAAAATAATATCCTCAATTTTCCTAGCCACATTTTGATTAAAATCAATCGCTCTACTGTTTTGATTTTCGAGAACTTTCATGGGTGCTTTTCCTTTTTTGACTTACATTTTTAATCCATCCTTGGTGAGTATTCTTATTAATAAAATGCTCCAAAAATAATATCCTCAATTTTCCTAGCCACATTTTGATTAAAATCAATCGCTCTACTGTTTTGATTTTCGAGAACTTTCATGGGTGCTTTTCCTTTTTTGACTTACATTTTTAATCCATCCTTGGTGAGTATTCTTATTAATAACTTGCTCCAAAAATAATATCCTCAATTTTCCTAGCCACATTTTGATTAAAATCAATCGCTCTAATTTTGGTTTTCGAGAACTTTCATGGGTGCTTTTCCTTTTTTGACTTACATTTTTAATCCATCCTTGGTGAGTATTCTTATTAATAACTTGCTCCAAAATAATATCCTCAATTTTCCTAGCCACATTTTGATTAAAATCAATCGCTCTAAAGTTTTGATTTTCGATTACTTTGATGGGTGCTTTTTCCTTTTTTGACTTAAATTTTTAATCCATCCTTGGTGAGTATTCTTATTAATAACTTGCTCCAAAAATAATATCCTCAATTTTCCTAGCCACATTTTGAATAAAATCAATCGCTCTTATTTTGATTTTCGAGAACTTTTGATGGGTGCTTTTCCTTTTTTGACTTTAATTTTTAATCCATCCTTGGTGAGTATTCTTATTAATAACTTGCTCCAAAAATAATATCCTCAATTTTCCTAGCCACATTTTGATTAAAATCAATCGCTCTAATTTTGATGTTCGAGAACTTTTGATGGGTGCTTTTCCTTTTTTGACTTACATTTTTAATCCATCCTTGGTGAGTATTCTTATTAATAACTTGCTCCAAAAATAATATCCTCAATTTTCCTAGCCACATTTTGATTAAAATCAATCGCTCTAATTTTGATTTTCGAGAACTTTGATGGGTGCTTTTCCTTTTTTGACTTACATTTTTAATCCATCCTTGGTGAGTATTCTTATTAATAACTTGCTCCAAAAATAATATCCTCAATTTTCCTAGCCACATTTTGATTAAAATCAATCGCTCTAATTTTGATTTTCGAGAACTTTTGATGGGTGCTTTTCCTTTTTTGACTTACATTTTTAATCCATCCTTGGTGAGTATTCTTATTAATAACTTGCTCCAAAAATAATATCCTCAATTTTCCTAGCCACATTTTGATTAAAATCAATCGCTCTAATTTTGATTTTCGAGAACTTTTGATGGGTGCTTTTCCTTTTTTGACTTACATTTTTAATCCATCCTTGGTGAGTATTCTTATTAATAACTTGCTCCAAAAATAATATCCTCAATTTTCCTAGCCACATTTTGATTAAAATCAATCGCTCTAATTTTGATTTTCGAGAACTTTTGATGGGTGCTTTTCCTTTTTTGACTTACATTTTTAATCCATCCTTGGTGAGTATTCTTATTAATAACTTGCTCCAAAAATAATATCCTCAATTTTCCTAGCCACATTTTGATTAAAATCAATCGCTCTAATTTTGATTTTCGAGAACTTTTGATGGGTGCTTTTCCTTTTTTGACTTACATTTTTAATCCATCCTTGGTGAGTATTCTTATTAATAACTTGCTCCAAAAATAATATCCTCAATTTTCCTAGCCACATTTTGATTAAAATCAATCGCTCTAATTTTGATTTTCGAGAACTTTGATGGGTGCTTTTCCTTTTTTGACTTACATTTTTAATCCATCCTTGGTGAGTATTCTTATTAATAACTTGCTCCAAAAATAATATCCTCAATTTTCCTAGCCACATTTTGATTAAAATCAATCGCTCTAATTTTGATTTTCGAGAACTTTTGATGGGTGCTTTTCCTTTTTTGACTTACATTTTTAATCCATCCTTGGTGAGTATTCTTATTAATAACTTGCTCCAAAAATAATATCCTCAATTTTCCTAGCCACATTTTGATTAAAATCAATCGCTCTAATTTTGATGTTCGAGAACTTTTGATGGGTGCTTTTCCTTTTATGACTTACATTTTTAATCCATCCTTGGTGAGTATTCTTATTAATAACTTGCTCCAAAAATAATATCCTCTATTTTCCTAGCCACATTTTGATTAAAATCAATCGCTCTACTGTTTTGATTTTCGAGAACTTTTGATGGGTGCTTTTCCTTTTTTGACTTACATTTTTAATCCATCCTTGGTGAGTATTCTTATTAATAACTTGCTCCAAAAATAATATCCTCAATTTTCCTAGCCACATTTTGATTAAAATCAATCGCTCTACTATTTTGATTTTCGAGAACTTTGATGGGTGCTTTTCCTTTTTGACTTACATTTTTAATCCATCCTTGGTGAGTATTCTTATTAATAACTTGCTCCAAAAATAATATCCTCAATTTTCCTAGCCACATTTTGATTAAAATCAATCGCTCTAATTTTGATTTTCGAGAACTTTTGATGGGTGCTTTTCCTTTTATGACTTACATTTTTAATCCATCCTTGGTGAGTATTCTTATTAATAACTTGCTCCAAAAATAATATCCTCAATTTTCCTAGCCACATTTTGATTAAAATCAATCGCTCTAATTTTGATTTTCGAGAACTTTCATGGGTGCTTTTCCTTTTTTGACTTACATTTTTAATCCATCCTTGGTGAGTATTCTTATTAATAACTTGCTCCAAAAATAATATCCTCAATTTTCCTAGCCACATTTTGATTAAAATCAATCGCTCTAATTTTGATTTTCGAGAACTTTTGATGGGTGCTTTTCCTTTTTTGACTTACATTTTTAATCCATCATTGGTGAGTATTCTTATTAATAACTTGCTCCAAAAATAATATCCTCAATTTTCCTAGCCACATTTTGATTAAAATCAATAGCCCTAATTTTGATGTTCGAGAACTTTTGATGGGTGCTTTTCCTTTTATGACTTACATTTTTAATCCATCCTTGGTGAGTATTCTTATTAACAACTTGCTCCAAAAATAATATCCTCAATTTTCATAGCCACATTTTGATTAAAATCAATCGCTCTACTGTTTTGATTTTCGAGAACTTTTGATGGGTGCTTTTCCTTTTTTGACTTTCATTTTTAATCCATCCTTGGTGAGTATTCTTATTAATAACTTGCTCCAAAAATAATATCCTCAATTTTCCTAGCCACATTTTGATTAAAATCAATCGCTCTAATTTTGGTTTTCGAGAACTTTCATGGGTGCTTTTCCTTTTTTGACTTACATTTTTAATCCATCCTTGGTGAGTATTCTTATTAATAACTTGCTCCAAAAATAATATCCTCAATTTTCCTAGCCACATTTTGATTAAAATCAATCGCTCTAATTTTGATTTTCGAGAACTTTTGATGGGTGCTTTTCCTTTTTTGACTTACATTTTTAATCCATCCTTGGTGAGTATTCTTATTAATAACTTGCTCCAAAAATAATATCCTCAATTTTCCTAGCCACATTTTGATTAAAATCAATCGCTCTAATTTTGATTTTCGAGAACTTTTGATGGGTGCTTTTCCTTTTTTGACTTACATTTTTAATCCATCCTTGGTGAGTATTCTTATTAATAACTTGCTCCAAAAATAATATCCTCAATTTTCCTAGCCACATTTTGATTAAAATCAATCGCTCTAATTTTGATTTTCGAGAACTTTTGATGGGTGCTTTTCCTTTTTTGACTTACATTTTTAATCCATCCTTGGTGAGTATTCTTATTAATAACTTGCTCCAAAAATAATATCCTCAATTTTCCTAGCCACATTTTGATTAAAATCAATCGCTCTAATTTTGATGTTCGAGAACTTTTGATGGGTGCTTTTCCTTTTTTGACTTACATTTTTAATCCATCCTTGGTGAGTATTCTTATTAATAACTTGCTCCAAAAATAATATCCTCAATTTTCCTAGCCACATTTTGATTAAAATCAATCGCTCTAATTTTGATGTTCGAGAACTTTTGATGGGTGCTTTTCCTTTTATGACTTACATTTTTAATCCATCCTTGGTGAGTATTCTTATTAATAACTTGCTCCAAAAATAATATCCTCAATTTTCCTAGCCACATTTTGATTAAAATCAATCGCTCTAATATTTTGATTTTCGAGAACTTTGATGGGTGCTTTTCCTTTTTTGACTTACATTTTTAATCCATCCTTGGTGAGTATTCTTATTAATAACTTGCTCCAAAAATAATATCCTCAATTTTCCTAGCCACATTTTGATTAAAATCAATCGCTCTAATTTTGATGTTCGAGAACTTTTGATGGGTGCTTTTCCTTTTATGACTTACATTTTTAATCCATCCTTGGTGAGTATTCTTATTAATAACTTGCTCCAAAAATAATATCCTCAATTTTCCTAGCCACATTTTGATTAAAATCAATCGCTCTAATTTTGATTTTCGAGAACTTTCATGGGTGCTTTTCCTTTTTTGACTTACATTTTTAATCCATCCTTGGTGAGTATTCTTATTAATAACTTGCTCCAAAAATAATATCCTCAATTTTCCTAGCCACATTTTGATTAAAATCAATCGCTCTACTATTTTGATTTTCGAGTACTTTCATGGGTGCTTTTCCTTTTTTGACTTACATTTTTAATCCATCCTTGGTGAGTATTCTTATTAATAACTTGCTCCAAAAATAATATCCTCAATTTTCCTAGCCACATTTTGATTAAAATCAATCGCTCTAATTTTGATGTTCGAGAACTTTTGATGGGTGCTTTTCCTTTTTTGACTTACATTTTTAATCCATCCTTGGTGAGTATTCTTATTAATAACTTGCTCCAAAAATAATATCCTCAATTTTCCTAGCCACATTTTGATTAAAATCAATCGCTCTAATTTTGATGTTCGAGAACTTTTGATGGGTGCTTTTCCTTTTTTGACTTACATTTTTAATCCATCCTTGGTGAGTATTCTTATTAATAACTTGCTCCAAAAATAATATCCTCAATTTTCCTAGCCACATTTTGATTAAAATCAATCGCTCTAATTTTGATTTTCGAGAACTTTTGATGGGTGCTTTTCCTTTTTTGACTTACATTTTTAATCCATCCTTGGTGAGTATTCTTATTAATAACTTGCTCCAAAAATAATATCCTCTATTTTCCTAGCCACATTTTGATTAAAATCAATCGCTCTACTGTTTTGATTTTCGAGAACTTTTGATGGGTGCTTTTCCTTTTTTGACTTACATTTTTAATCCATCCTTGGTGAGTATTCTTATTAATAACTTGCTCCAAAAATAATATCCTCAATTTTCCTAGCCACATTTTGATTAAAATCAATCGCTCTACTGTTTTGATTTTCGAGAACTTTTGATGGGTGCTTTTCCTTTTTGACTTACATTTTTAATCCATCCTTGGTGAGTATTCTTATTAATAACTTGCTCCAAAAATAATATCCTCAATTTTCCTAGCCACATTTTGAATAAAATCAATCGCTCTAATTTTGATTTTCGAGAACTTTTGATGGGTGCTTTTCCTTTTTTGACTTACATTTTTAATCCATCCTTGGTGAGTATTCTTATTAATAACTTGCTCCAAAAATAATATCCTCAATTTTCCTAGCCACATTTTGATTAAAATCAATCGCTCTAATTTTGATTTTCGAGAACTTTCATGGGTGCTTTTCCTTTTTTGACTTACATTTTTAATCCATCCTTGGTGAGTATTCTTATTAATAACTTGCTCCAAAAATAATATCCTCAATTTTCCTAGCCACATTTTGATTAAAATCAATCGCTCTACTATTTTGATTTTCGAGTACTTTCATGGGTGCTTTTCCTTTTTTGACTTACATTTTTAATCCATCCTTGGTGAGTATTCTTATTAATAACTTGCTCCAAAAATAATATCCTCAATTTTCCTAGCCACATTTTGATTAAAATCAATCGCTCTAATTTTGATTTTCGAGAACTTTCATGGGTGCTTTTCCTTTTTTGACTTACATTTTTAATCCATCCTTGGTGAGTATTCTTATTAATAACTTGCTCCAAAAATAATATCCTCAATTTTCCTAGCCACATTTTGATTAAAATCAATCGCTCTAATTTTGATGTTCGAGAACTTTTGATGGGTGCTTTTCCTTTTTTGACTTACATTTTTAATCCATCCTTGGTGAGTATTCTTATTAATAACTTGCTCCAAAAATAATATCCTCAATTTTCCTAGCCACATTTTGATTAAAATCAATCGCTCTAATTTTGATTTTCGAGAACTTTTGATGGGTGCTTTTCCTTTTTTGACTTACATTTTTAATCCATCCTTGGTGAGTATTCTTATTAATAACTTGCTCCAAAAATAATATCCTCAATTTTCCTAGCCACATTTTGATTAAAATCAATCGCTCTACTGTTTTGATTTTCGAGAACTTTGATGGGTGCTTTTCCTTTTTTGACTTACATTTTTAATCCATCCTTGGTGAGTATTCTTATTAATAACTTGCTCCAAAAATAATATCCTCAATTTTCCTAGCCACATTTTGATTAAAATCAATCGCTCTAATTTTGATGTTCGAGAACTTTTGATGGGTGCTTTTCCTTTTTTGACTTACATTTTTAATCCATCCTTGGTGAGTATTCTTATTAATAACTTGCTCCAAAAATAATATCCTCAATTTTCCTAGCCACATTTTGATTAAAATCAATCGCTCTACTGTTTTGATTTTCGAGAACTTTGATGGGTGCTTTTCCTTTTTGACTTACATTTTTAATCCATCCTTGGTGAGTATTCTTATTAATAACTTGCTCCAAAAATAATATCCTCAATTTTCCTAGCCACATTTTGATTAAAATCAATCGCTCTACTGTTTTGATTTTCGAGAACTTTGATGGGTGCTTTTCCTTTTTTGACTTACATTTTTAATCCATCCTTGGTGAGTATTCTTATTAATAACTTGCTCCAAAAATAATATCCTCAATTTTCCTAGCCACATTTTGATTAAAATCAATCGCTCTAAAGTTTTGATTTTCGATTACATTGATGGGTGCTTTTTCCTTTTTTGACTTTAATTTTTAATCCATCCTTGGTGAGTATTCTTATTAATAACTTGCTCCAAAAATAATATCCTCAATTTTCCTAGCCACATTTTGATTAAAATCAATCGCTCTACTGTTTGGATTTTCGAGAACTTTCATGGGTGCTTTTCCTTTTTTGACTTACATTTTTAATCCATCCTTGGTGAGTATTCTTATTAATAACTTGCTCCAAAAATAATATCCTCAATTTTCCTAGCCACATTTTGATTAAAATCAATCGCTCTAATTTTGATGTTCGAGAACTTTTGATGGGTGCTTTTCCTTTTTTGACTTACATTTTTAATCCATCCTTGTTGAGTATTCTTATTAATAACTTGCTCCAAAAATAATATCCTCAATTTTCCTAGCCACATTTTGATTAAAATCAATCGCTCTAAAGTTTTGATTTTCGATTACATTGATGGGTGCTTTTTCCTTTTTTGACTTAAATTTTTAATCCATCCTTGGTGAGTATTCTTATTAATAACTTGCTCCAAAAATAATATCCTTAATTTTCCTAGCCACATTTTGATTAAAATCAATCGCTCTAATTTTGATGTTCGAGAACTTTTGATGGGTGCTTTTCCTTTTTTGACTTACATTTTTAATCCATCCTTGGTGAGTATTCTTATTAATAACTTGCTCCAAAAATAATATCCTCAATTTTCCTAGCCACATTTTGATTAAAATCAATCGCTCTAAAGTTTTGATTTTCGATTACATTGATGGGTGCTTTTTCCTTTTTTGACTTAAATTTTTAATCCATCCTTGGTGAGTATTCTTATTGATAACTTGCTCCAAAAATAATATCCTCAATTTTCCTAGCCACATTTTGAATAAAATCAATCGCTCTTATTTTGATTTTCGAGAACTTTCATGGGTGCTTTTCCTTTTTTGACTTACATTTTTAATCCATCCTTGGTGAGTATTCTTATTAATAACTTGCTCCAAAAATAATATCCTCAATTTTCCTAGCCACATTTTGATTAAAATCAATCGCTCTAATTTTGATTTTCAATAGCTTTGATGGGTGCTTTTCCTTTTTTGACTTACATTTTTAATCCATCCTTGGTGAGTATTCTTATTAATAACTTGCTCCAAAAATAATATCCTCAATTTTCCTAGCCACATTTTGATTAAAATCAATCGCTCTAAAGTTTTGATTTTCGATTACATTGATGGGTGCTTTTTCCTTTTTTGACTTAAATTTTTAATCCATCCTTGGTGAGTATTCTTATTGATAACTTGCTCCAAAAATAATATCCTCAATTTTCCTAGCCACATTTTGAATAAAATCAATCGCTCTTATTTTGGTTTTCGAGAACTTTCATGGGTGCTTTTCCTTTTTTGACTTACATTTTTAATCCATCCTTGGTGAGTATTCTTATTAATAACTTGCTCCAAAATAATATCCTCAATTTTCCTAGCCACATTTTGAATAAAATCAATCGCTCTTATTTTGGTTTTCGAGAAGTTTCATGGGTGCTTTTCCTTTTTTGACTTACATTTTTAATCCATCCTTGGTGAGTATTCTTCTTAATAACTTGCTCCAAAAATAATATCCTCAATTTTCCTAGCTACATTTTGAATAAAATCAATCGCTCCTATTTTGGTTTTCGAGAACTTTCATGGGTGCTTTTCCTTTTTTGACTTACATTTTTAATCCATCCTTGGTGAGTATTCTTATTAATAACTTGCTCCAAAAATAATATCCTCAATTTTCCTAGCCACATTTTGATTAAAATCAATCGCTCTAATTTTGATTTTCAATAGCTTTGATGGGTGCTTTTCCTTTTTTGACCTACATTTTTAATCCATCCTTGGTGAGTATTCTTATTAATAACTTGCTCCAAAAATAATATCCTCTATTTTCCTAGCCACATTTTGATTAAAATCAATCGCTCTAATTTTGATTTTCAATAGCTTTGATGGGTGCTTTTCCTTTTTTGACTTACATTTTTAATCCATCCTTGGTGAGTATTCTTATTAATAACTTGCTCCAAAAATAATATCCTCAATTTTCCTAGCCACATTTTGATTAAAATCAATAGCTCTAAAGTTTTGATTTTCGAGAACTTTGATGGGTGCTTTTCCTTTTTTGACTTAAATTTTTAATCCATCCTTGGTGAGTATTCTTATTAATATCTATATATGAATACAAATACAATTTTTAGGCATTTTTATGCTACAATATTGACTTCTATTTTATACAAGTTCATCAATTCCCGGAGTTAATTTTTTTTCCTTGGTAAATATTACCTATTCGCTCTTAACTCTTTTTAATTAAATGAAAAAACTTCAAGATTTTCGTACATGCTCCATTTCTTATATTTTTCTAAATGTTTTTTCAGTGCCTCCTATATTGTATGTATCTTCAAAGCAATTGGGTAAATATATTACTATGCTCTTTTTTTTCTTAATGGTATATATTTCCTGAAGCTCCTACTTTGGACTTATCTAGGGATCCTGGTCCTCAAACTGTTGAAACAATATAATTTCCACTATCTGTTTTAAGTAATATATTTAAAGATATTTTAAGAAATGATGACAAACCTGTATTTCCAGAGATGCAGTTTGTGACTTCCTTATTTTTCTATTTAACCAATTTATCGAGGTAAAGTTATTAATTATAAACTCTACTTAATTCTTAAATGTTATCCAGCCTTTGGGAGTTGGGTTTTTAGTTGGTAAATATTTTTTAATATTACAGCTTCTGAACTTTACAATTAATGTCTTTCTTTTTAGATCTCACTGAGGTGACTGATCTCCTTTTATGACTTAATAAGACCTCCATTCAAATGACGTGTCGAATCCCAGTCGCTATGCATGGCGATTCGGATCTGATGCGAATTTTTCCTTTTCCTTCTTCGCTCCTTTATTTGGTTTGTACTTTTAATATTTATTGATTGTTGTATTGTAAAGTTCCTATTAATCGTATAGGGTACTCTCATTAAATACTTTATATTTATTTGTTCCTGACCAGTTATCGCTATCATCCTTTTAAGGTAAGTACTCAATAATAATTTGTTTTATGAAACAAAAATGTCTCTTCTTTCCGCAGGTAGCTCTTTTGGTTCAGGGTTTTATTAATCCTTGTGAGTATTTAAAATATTTCAATTCCACCTTCCACCTTCTTGGTATTATTTAATTTTTTAAACAAACATTTAACTTTTTTCCACAGGTTACTCCTTCTAATTGATTTTTATTTTTCAACTGAGTCCTGCTATCATTCTTTGCATTCGCCCTCCAATTCCCTGTTGGGCTGCTCCTCCTTGTGAGTTGGTGTTCATTTTTAATCTCATTAAACTACAATATTTTCTTCCAATAGTTTTTCTTTTAATTTTTTCATTATTTCCCCCGATGACCCCCTACGAGTGAGTAATAATTAAACGCATTTCGGTTTAAATAATACATTTTCTTCCTTAAGGTGGGCTTTAGAGCACCAGCACCATCGTTTGGGATCCACTGGCTAGGTTTCTTATCTGTTAATTTTTTTGCACCTTCGAACTGAGTTCTGATATCCTCCTTCTTCCTCATTTTTTGTGGCCCTTTTGAGCTCCTTCTCCTTGTAAGTATCTATACCCTTGAAACCTGTAACTACACTATATTTAACTACATTATAATAACTAAAATGAAATTAACTAAAATATTTTTTTAGGCCGCTTTGCTACTTGACAAGGGTGGACGCTCTCAAACGGATCTAAGCTCAATACTTGTATAGTTTTGGATTTTACTCAACTGGTAAATATCATTAACGCTGTTGCTTCTGCATTTAAAATTGTATTTCTTTCAGAGACTGCTGCAATGTCTCATCTTTTGATTTTATTTTTTTATCTGGAGTTATCTTTTTTCTCATTTTCGTAACTATATTTTTGTTATTTAGTCTTTATCTCCATTGCAATTTTGACTTTTTTAGGTAAAGTTGCCATCGCTTAACCGTATGCTTTCCGGTAAGAACTAAGTATTATTTAATTTTCCTAAAAAAAAAACTGTTCTTTCCCCAGGTTACTCATTATAATTTTAACTAAGTTTATTTTTCAACCGAGTCCTGGTGCTTTTGCTTGCCGAGGATGACTGCGCAGTTAGTGAGCTGTTTCTCATTGTGAGCATTTAAAATTTAATTTTTACCTAATATATTTTCTCCATTTATAGTTTTACTTATAATAGTAATATTTTTAATTTGTTTAACTGTTTCCCAAGTTTTTCTACGAGTGAAGTAATACTTAATATTATTTTATTTCGATTCTTCCTATAGATGGGTTTTGAAATGCCCTTTTGTTTTTTTTTTTTCATCACAGTGATACTCGGGTGCTTTTCACTGTTTAAATTTTTCATATACTCTTGGTAAGTATTATTAATATCTTGCACCCCAAATAATATCCAGCTTTATTTTTAGGCTGCTAAAGTTACCAAATGTCGGCTTGGTAAATATTATTCATAAATAACAAAAGCCCAACCTAATTAGATTCCTTTAGCTGAATCGCCTTTAAATCAAAATGCTTCTGGCTCTAAAACTCAGCGGAATCTGGGCTTTCTCTGCTTTTTCTTTGGTAAATATTAATACAATTTCCATTTAAATTCTCTATTAAATTCTCAATTCCCTTAGTTACTTCGTCTTTAAATAAAAACAATCGGTGCTAAGAGGGAACTCTTCAACGTTTACACATTGTTGGTAAGTATTCTTAATAATATTTTGCATCCAAAATAATATCTTTATAATTTTGAGGCTTAGCTTCCAAATAAGGGCTGATTTTGCAGGACTATATGCCTTCCAACCAGCAGTCCCACTTCGCAGAGCTTTCTCTAAAGACAGAATTTTAATATCTGAAGAAAGAAGCAATTATGCCACATCTAGAAATATCGTAAATGAGCTCATGTTTCTTTATTTTTATGTAAAAATAAGATGCAAAAAATTAAAATATTGATTTGCTGAAAAAATTTCTAAAAAAAATGTTTATTTTTTTGTATTATTTCTCTAGTTTATTTGTGAAAAAAACGAGAGAGAAAAGGATCATGGTACTTTGTCCAATAATGTCTAGCCTTTAGGGGCCCCTTTTCTTATCAAACAATAATTAAAAATTAACTTTAAAAATAAGAAAGGAAAGCTATCTTCGGACGGAGCCATAGTTGATATTTCCTTGCAATTAAGTGAAGCTTATATTCTCAGGTTTTGATCGCAAACATCATCTATAGTGGACCGATCCTTGTGAGAATTATATTATACAATTTATTTTCTGTATTCAATTTAAAATACAAATTTATAAAAAATTCCCAACCTTCCATCTTTCAAAACACCCAAGTTTTGTAATTTCCTATAGTTATATGGCAGCCATAATAAATAGTCGTCCAATCACATGGCTGGGTATGTGATGTATTTATACACTTAATAACATAGAGCAATTATCTATTATCCAAAGGATATTCAGGGCAATATATTTTTTGGAGTTGCAACTGAGAACTGTATGGCGCCGAAACTATCCAGTATGGTGGGTGGCCTTTCCGATGCATTTGGAGATTGGAATTGCCTTTTCCAAGGCTTTTCCAAGCTTTTTATTAGTACAAAAACTATTCACTGTTTTGAGTTTTTTGAGGTACCTTCAAAAAAGTTTCTTTAATGACAGCTTGCGAGTAAAAGTGGAAACTGTACTGATAGAAGCAATTTGGTTTAAAAATGTCATTATATTTAGCATAGACTAGCTGACCCGGCAGACTTCTTACTGACACAATTGGATATTAACAGATACACCCTGTTATGATAGTTTATCAATTTAATGCTTTCCTATAAACTATGTGTTTTTTTTTGGTGCGTAAATAAAAAAAGAAAACTGGCTTCTGACGCGCGAACACGCGACGTACAATTGTCCATGCTCGAAACAGGGAAACTCCAAGTTGATTCCGCAAACTTCCAGACACTGTCCTTGCGATTTATTTATTGTCATCGTAAAGGTCAGACGTACTGGAAATTGTAGGCGTTTAAAATCGAATGGTAAATCCGGTGGAATCATCGGTATTCGCGGGTTCAAGACATCTTCTCCTTTGTATTTTCCTCTTATGATTGTTGCCTCAATGACGTTAGTCATCAGCTTTTCACAGCCATTCTGGTTCCATTGCATAGTCGATGTTGATTAATGTTACGCAGCATGATGAAAACTGATCCTACTTTTAACTGTGAACATATGGTGGAAATCCACCCACTGGAGGCCCCCAAAAAAGATCCCACACTCAACTGACGAGGCGGTGGCTAGCTTGGCCGCCCCGGCAGATCCTACGTCAAGCCAAAAAATGCGGAGCAATCTACAGCGTTCCTGAGTAGCTCGAAGATTCTGCGATCTTCCATCCTGCAGGCAGTACCCCCGCGCTAAGCGAGCCGAATGTGGAGAAAAAAAACTCCTAAGATGGCGAGGGATCCCTCAAGGTTTCTTAAGGAACCCTCGGAGCCCCAGAGAGCAACTCCGGCGAAGAAGACTAGAGCGTCAAGCGAGCAGCCCTATGCTGGTATGCTGTCGGAGCTAGAGTCGATTCTGGAGGACATCATCCTGCAAGACCACGAAAAGCAGGTGAGGAGCATCAACCTCAAAATGAAGAGGAAGAGGGCCCTCGCCAGCCCCATCGAAGCAGGCGAACCGGTGATGGCAGCCGAGGCTATCTGCTAAGGCGATCGGCCTTACCTTGACCCTACCCCCCAGCAGCTTATTAGGCGGCTGCCTAAGTTCTTTTCCTGTGGAGCTGTCAAGCTAGTCAGGCGTACTTACCTAAGTACCTAAATAAGTGGGTGAATCACGAGCAAGTGAATACAAAAAAGTTTAAAATAGGTAAAATACATAAGCATCATACGACAAAGAAGACAAAAAGTGGAATAATTAAAGTCGCGGAAAAACCTAGCCTGGGATAAGGTAATTATTCTCGAGCTCGCCAGCCGAAATATTGTTCCAACCTTGTTTTACGTAGGCGACTTCTAAGGCCGAAAATCCATGGCCGCCAGTCACCGCACCTGGATCATTGCAGGTTCTTTATGGATCGGGATGAGTAACCCTGAAAGAAATAAATAAAAAAACACCCACTGCAAACATCACGTCTCCATTTCTTCGCCAATCAATAGTTAATACATCGGTAGGATAGGAGCACCTAACAGAAGCTGTTAGCCGAGTTATCGAATAAGCAGAGCGAGACTGTTAACTGGAACAGCGAGTAGTTAGTCTTAGGCAAGATTCAAGAGAGAAAGCACGCTAAAGTTAAGACCAAATTGTCATAATGTTATAAAATATATCAAATACACCCAAACATTAATAAACCTATGAGACCACTAAGAAAACCATCCTCTCAATTTGTTTTTTCTTTTGTTTTCATGTTGAAAGTTATTTTTACTTATTTGTTATTAATTAGTTATTAAACATGTTAATATCTCGATTAATTTAAATTAAAATATTGCGTTTACATACAAAAAAAAAAATTAAAAACACATTTCAAGTAAACAAGTAAGTAGGCAAAAAAAAAGCTCCCAAAAAAAAAAAAAATCCTTATTACTATAAAAAGTTCGACATGTCTTTCAAAAGTTGAGGAAATTATTAACAAGTCGAGATATATGAACTAGACTTCTGCATGAATGCATCCAAAATGGGCAAATGAATCACTTATTCTAGGAGTGGGAACACTTTTTATGGAACGTAATGAATAGTTAGTGAAATATAAGATTCTTTAAAGAAATCGTCCGTCCAGATATCTGAAGTTATGCTATATCCATATTTTGTCTGCTCTTGAATTTCGATTCTTACTTCATTGAAGTGAAAATCATGGAGGGCACCGATATTTCGCGATATTGTTGTGGGATGCGGCAGTACACTGTCAATATTTACGTTTTCCCCCAGTTTCGCACCAACAGAAATAAAAAACTGTGCTAAGGTTTTTAATCCAGAGTCCGAAATTAGATTAAACGGTCGACCATTCTTTATTGTCCACTCGGTTGCCAGTTTGGTGCATTTCTTTTTTGCTTCTGAGGGTACGACAGGGAACGACAGGAAGACTGCGCTTTCGGGTATTGGCCATTATGTACCATTTGTGTTTGACTAAATTTGAGATGCTTTTCTCAAATTTATAAATATTCCTGCATATGTTGCTCATTACTGCATCAGTCGTCTCTATGCCGTCTTTAGTAACCAGGCGAGAAAAGGAGTCCCACAATTTGCTACGACCACGTGAAGCAGAAGGCTTAAGCTCACTAGCTAATAATTTCGATTTTATTGTGGCAGTGTACTCTTTAAAAGACGATGCAGTTTTTGAGTCCAGCGTTATCGTCTGATTGAAATTTTGTTTTAATATGTATTCGGAATACTCTAATTCGGAGAATTAGAGCCTTCTCCACGCAAGTTCTCATTTGTCGCTTGCTCGTTAACTTGACGCTCTTCCATATTGAGTCCTGGATGGAGCTGCGAGTCTTCGTTGCCTTTGTTGCTCATATTGTCCACTCTTCTGAGTCCTCCGAAAACACGACGCATAGTCTACTATAAGAACGAATCGAAGTGACAAGACGAAAAGAAGGGACCAGATCCAGCAACGCAACGAAGCCCCACGCCCTCAGTTCGCAAACTGAGTTCCCATCATACCAGAACTGGTATATCCCAGCACGACCTATGGTCAATCCTTAGAGTCTTGTGTCTAACGAGAGACTGAATTGCCTCCACTCCGACATATATGTACACGTGTAAAAATGGACATTCACATACATATATTTAATCCATGATTAAGCACTTATTAAAATATACTTGCACACTGCACTCATCTGTACAGTTGTACAAAGTTAACACACAAGCTGTGCAGAGTGTTAAAAATAACACTAATCCAGTACTCACTTACAGAAAGTACAACTATAGACTGTTATCACTCGAAGTGAGTACTGAAAATGTTGTGCTTGCTTCTCGTTAGATATAGAGTATACTGTACAATAAAGAATGAGTGCAGTAAGAACACTGCATTACTGTACAGATCTGTTTAGCTGAAAATGAGTACATTCATGCAGAAGTCTAATATGAACACCTCATTTCTGTAACGAACGCTAACTTCTATAACCATTTCTATAGCTAAGGCGGGTGGGAAATATTGGGAGCCAGCCCACGCTGTTATATCGTGCTTCGGGTCGTCGGCAAGGGGGGTGTTATATTCCGGATCCCTAGGGAGCCTCTAAAGGATTGATCCAATTTTAAATTGCGTGTTCGCGACAAGATTTCTCCGGAATGAGTCCCGATTTCCCACATGGCGAGAGAGTAGGGGGTTCCTTTCCTTAGCCTAACCTGGAGTCACCCAGATGTTTAGGGGCGACTCTCGCTTAGAACAGTGCAGATGCACATCCTATATATTTTTAGCTTACCTTACAGAATTCATTTTAGTACCCCGCGACGAAAGCGCTTTCGTTGGGTCGCCGAAAAACTTTTACACAAGAAGATTTCTGTTTTCGCCAATGGGGCAAGCACAAACATATTTAAAAAAGCATAATTAAAAATAAAACAATATTTAAATATTTAACATTATCCTAGGCTAGAACACAGCCTGGGCCTTTCAAAAGGGGAACCTCCGCCGTATTCCTTCCACACATAGTAATCCGTCGCGCTATACTGCCTTTAGGGTTTCTTTTCTTCTCCTCCGTTCGCTCGAACCTGGCTCTGTAAGTAAGCCAAATACTCTGGATACTCCGATACCCTGGATACTAGGCTGCTGCAATCGTCTAGTCAGCTGTAACTCTCTCTAGGGAATGCTCCTACCCATCCTCATAGCCACACCGACGCGGGACTAGACTTTGACGGAACTGTAACCGTATAGCAGCACAGATACTATACCAATGGATTTCATGAGCTTTGTGATAACGCCAACCGAATTCGTTTGATTCTCCTTTGAACAGGACGCTTGCGTTTCTACAAAGCATTGCGAAATTGCTTGCCAGCGTTTCCCTCGTCAAGGCCTCGACACGATAAATAAAATTGTCCCCGGAAACTCCTCCTCCCAAACATGGCTTTTTCTAACCATTAAGTATTTGTTCTACCTTATCTGGTCGATTCGATAATCCAGACGATGTGCTACGGCGTCCCTAGAGCAGAATTAGACTCCGAGGTAAAACCTCTCGCTATAATCAGTGTATTGGCATATTTTATATATTTTTTTAAATTTCGCCAGGGAATCCTAGATGGTACCAAAAATTCAATTTGATGATAACTCAATGATATCCTGCATTGGGACAATGGCTGAATGGTTAAAGAGTCACATTGGTGAACACGGTTGGCCCGGATTCAACAGCTACGACAATAAAATTCAGTTCAAAAAAATATTAATAGTACTAATGATAATTCTAATAAGTAATATCAATATTAACAATATATAGTAAAAAATAAAGTTGTATACTCAAGTAAAAAAAAATATGACGAAATAAAATAAATATGAAATCGAGTATATCGATATTTTAAAGTGGTTTTTATAATTTAAAAAAATATTATCGATACGATATTTTTGAACATTTTGACATCCCTACTGCGTTCACTACGGCGTGCGGTTCATCAACTACGCAGGCTGCCGTCCACGGTGATGTGTCCTCAAATTATTAAAGTGGTTCAACTATCTTATATTTTGTATTTTTATTATTATATAGTTATTCATAAACACCAAAACAGATAAGCAAGAGTTTAAAAAAGAAACAGATTTTTGGTCAAAAACAAGGCTTTTTTAATTTGTTTGTTTATTCGTAATTATTTTAAAACTAGATTTACCAAGAATTATATTTATCTGAGGAGATCTATTGGAAATTTATACCAACACCAGTCATTTTGACTGCCGATGAAAATGTGCTTTGTGGTATTTACAGAGTATAGAATAGTAGAAGAGAAGAATAGTTTATTATAATCTTTAATAAATAAGATAGGTAAGTTAACTTCGGGCGGAGCTACAGAATGAGAGATGAGAATATATCGAATGACCTCTTCGCATGGAATTTCAATATTTTTACGCGCAGTCTTCTCAATTAAATCTGGAAAAAAAGGCATCTCTTAAGAAACTAGGCTGTGGATCGATTATATTGTCAGCTTCGAAAAATATATTATTATACGAATCAAATGAAACAGCCTGTTTAGGTTCGTTTGAAGTGAGTTTGATCCAATTAATGATGCAACAAAATTAATAATTTCAATTGTATCCGAGGGTTGTAAATTATTGGCTGGTGGGTAAAAAAAAATACTTATGGTAAATTGATAAATTTTCCATCCAAATGGAAATACTTTCTAAGCTTTCTATGTTTTTAACTTCTTCCTCATTTGGGAGTAAAATACGTTTTAATTTTGTAATAAGACGGTATTACATAGCAAAGTTATGAGGGTTGTGTTTCTTGTAGCTTTTTGAAAACAATTTCAAAATCGATTTTTACATTCTATAACTGGAGTTCCATCTTGACTGGCAGTGGCTTTTAACGTTGTATTCAATAAATGTTGTATGTTTGCTTCCGAAAATGACCTTTCCAGTGAATTGGACAGTAGGTGGCTGCTACAATTAATTCTGGTATTGTTTCCAGAGCCTTTATAATATTCGCGCCTCGATCGGTGACGAATTTGATGGGCTCAACACTGACAAAAATTTCGTTGACGAAGTTATCTGTCCATAAATCTATTGTCGCTGAAGCTCCTCCACTGCGCACAATTCCTCCAATCTCTTTTGCCAGCTCCTTTGTTTTTCTCTTGAGCTGCCTTCGCTATATTTCTTGACACAGTTGGTGGGTCTGGAATCAGGTCGTCCACATCAATGTTCTCCCCGTAACTCGCTCCGATCTTTATAAAAAATGTAACCATCTTCATGAATCCTCCTCCTTTGACTGCAGTAAATGGTCGACAGTCATCTGCCACCCAATTGGAACAGATATTTTTGGCCAGTGGCCAGTTGTCTTTAGCAGATACTTGTGCCAACTTAAATGTTTTGTTAACAGCCTTGCAACACCTCTGCAAATTGGGTGTTTTTTTTTTATATTTAAGCGCAGCTGTAAAGGTAACGGCAAAAAATGAATTCGGGACAATTTCGTGATCTTCATTTTCGACTTCGGCCAATATATTCTATAGGGAACTACGTCCTATTCGTTGGCTAAATAAGATACATATGCGCCCAACAATTTTCTTTCAATAAACACTGCTCTGAAGTGGTCTCATGGTTGCGTTTGTTGCTCGAAATGAGCAAACGCTGCACCATCGCGCCGACAGCTTTCTCATGCCCAAAATTTCTTGCAGGATATGACCCACGCAGTCTTTTCAAAGGCCTGTCTTAGCTGTCAATACGAGACAATCTCAGCGGCGGTCTGTCAATACGAGATCGTAGATTTTCGTCAGATTATCCTGCGTGGTAGCCGTCTTCGGGGCATCGGGGCGTGGCTCATCAAAAACCGGCGTGCGACCACGACGAAACTCGTTGAAACACGAGAACCTTTTTGACGGTTGCCATCGAAGGAGAAGAGTCACCAAGCATCTTTGATTGCGCTGCGCGATTTACCTTCCAAAAACAAGTATCGAATCACAGACCGATATTGCTCTTTCACAATTTTTTTTTAAATTGTCAAAACAAATCTACGAGTCCGATTCGGCTGAAATTTCGACTGTAGCTGTCTACGAGAATGTACTACACGTGTAGTACGATGTAGTTTCTCTTGAAATTTCCCCCCAAAATTTTTTTTTTTTTTAAAAATATTAAGAAAAATTTGGGTTTGTGCCAGTTTTTTATGATATTTCATAATTTGAGTTGCTATCATTTAAGCTATTCTTATAATATATTATTGAAAAATTGTCCATTTCCCGAACTTATTCCAAGCCCGTTAAGCCCGTTTGACCCGTAAGAGTAGTCAAAAGTGAGCAATAAAACTATCGATAGTGCCATCGATGTTTTTGCAATTTTGCCTTGTAATGGTAAGGTCACACCACCTCGAAATGGTATCGAAAGCCTCAAACACATAGCTGGCACCCTAATGAGCGGACACAAACAGCGTACCCAAAGTAACCGCGGAGAAAAACTTCAGCGACCAAGACCGAGCGATTTATCATAAGAGACACAGGCTACTCGAAATCAATCCGATATTTGCCAGAAAAGGAAACTAACCTAGTGATGGACTCACCAGACTATGAAGAGGGGCCGGGAGTGTACAACCCAATGGAAGGCGAAAGCTGGACGCACCGCAGTTCAACGCCTGACTCGGCGCTAGTGTCCGTGAGGACGTCAATCAGCCCCCGTAGATATAGTCCATGGGGAGACCGATCACCGTCCCTAGAAGCAAAACCACGGCGGCAGGACTCTATATCTACCGAGCCACGAGCTCCCAGCATGGTCGTTAGCGAAAGGTTGGCGGGAGGCAGCCCGGAGCCAGACGAGGAGAAACCTGAGTCTGTTTCAGGACTCACAGTGGCCCGCTTGGCTCAGTTAGACACGGTGGATAGCGGCAGCACCTGCTACCAGTTTGTCAGCGCTTGGATCGCCGGGCTAGACATCCACTCTTTTGCACCAGGGCATCTGGAGATATGCTACAGTGAGGCCATGCAGATGCATCAGCCGAGCCCCACGTCCACCGACGATTCCTCGGTAGCCGGTGATGACAGATTTGGGCTAGGATCGCCGTCAAGGCTCCAGCAAGTGGACATCGACGCCGCTAACGAACGATGGGCTGAGCACTACGACGTTGAGGATTTCTTTCCTCCCGTCTCCTCGGACGAGAGTGGAGTCGGAATCGGGGACGGGGAGGACGAGAGAGCGGTTACACCACCCGCCGAATGGCCTTGACCCAACGTAGCACCCACCGGAGGTAAAGTGCCAGTTGCACTGATAAAAAAAACTGGTGCCAATTTTGAAATTTGGTAAAACGAAACTGGACCGTTCTTGAATTCATATCGGAATTCGAAATTCAAATAGGAACGAATTAGTTATCGTTAAAACTGTTTTGGAAAGGGGCTGTGGGGAAAATATAAAGTAGAACTTAAAATCGCCACGGAGCAACAACTGAACTTTGAAACAATTTTTGCGCGAAACCTTGCCAGGGGTTCCTTGTAGAGTTCCCGGCTGATGTGTGAAGGGTACAGGGCTCGAGCCGAGCTCGATTATTCAACTATTTATTTTATTCTATTTTTTTACTTATTATTTTTTGTTCTTTTATTTATTTTCTTTTTTGAAAATTTTTTTTTCCCAGTCGGACCATAAAAAGAAATTTTGGGACGGACAGAAAAAAACGAGGTGTAATTTGGACAATGGCTGAATGGTTAAAGAGGCACTTTGTTGAACACGGTTGGCTCCTACCACATTCACTAAAAATCAGTTCAATAATAAAAAATATGAACAAATTAAGAAATCTAATTTACGAAAGTTTTCGCTTGAGTCGCCCAGTTATCGTCGATGCGGAATAGTGAAAAATTTTTGTTTTTTTATTATTTGCTGTGGCCGATATTAGTAGTCGGACAAGGCGATGCCACTTGTCTGAGGTTGAAGGTCATCCAGAACTGGTGCCCAGTCCCATACAGGGAAATTTTCGGTATTGGGGGGTTGTTGACCAGGGACGGTTCGAAAATGGAACAGCGGACCTATTCGAATGACAGTTTTCGGGAAAAGGAATTAAGGTCATTCCAAGTACAAAAGTTGATCAGTGCGGGGGCAAAGAAAGCAAAGTGCCGAATCTCATGAATAAATAATAAATAAAAAACGGAACAACAACGCCAGGATTTAAAGGAAGACGGAGACGGGAGGCAGGATCCGCAGGAATAAAAGGTAAGAGTGACGTAATTGATGGGCTTCTTTAATCCAGGACCGAAAACTCCGAACTCCGGAAGGAGAAGCCATGCCTTAATTAATTGGACCTGGACCTATTGGAATATCCTTGACATTATAATTTTTTTTTCGATCATTTGTTGGAAATTCATACTTGGATTTATTGTGAAAATTCAAAATTTGGGCGATCCGTTTTTTTTTTATTTGGATGCCCCTATTGGTTTGTTTCAATTATATAGAAAAATACATGAATATTTTCCAAGTCCAAAGAAAAAGACTTGGAAAGTTTTCGCATAAAAAAACAGAAAAAAGTTTTTCATCATTTGTATGCTTAACTTTATAAATGTGGAAATTTTATTCTTAGGATTAGTGCACTGCTACCCACTTGGCAGCTTAATCTAATCAGTTTTTACAAATCTTTGTCTAAGTGTTACTTAGGGCAAGAAGTGATTCAATTATTTTGATTGAGGATGTTAATTGGATTCGGATGGTAAATTTACTAGGTCAAGATCCGGCCTGGTAGGTCTTAGGGTGGTGTCGTTTCAGTCTTCTCTTGACTCGGTTAGTTGGATCAGCGCTGTTAATAGCAGCGGGGCCAAGTTTTTTGGCTAGGCTGTTGGGGTGCTCATTTAGTCTTTCCGTGTATTTCCGAGCAAGTTCCTGCATCTTGTCTCCAAGTTTGGTCACGTAGGGATTGCATTCGATGTCTCTGGTTCGCATAAACCACGGAGCTCCAGAGATCCTTCGAAGAGTTTTCGCTTGCAAAACCCGGACTTGGTTGAGGTTTGTTTTTGCAGCGATACCATAAGCCTGGAGTCCGTAGAAAAGACTTGGTGCATTATTTGTAAATTATATGTTTTAATTCCCGATTTAAAATAAAAAAATAAAAATTTAGAATTTTATTTTTATATATCAAGAATGAGTTATAACGATGTCCTATTGGATTGATCGTAGATTACAAACTGATTTTACAAATTCAATTTTCTTATAAGTATGGCTTTTGTCGGTGACAGCGACGCTAGCAGCATAGATGGACTTTGGTTGAATAATTTTGATGGGTCAGAGTTTCTGCTGATATGTAGGTTCCCAGGATGGGCACTTGTTTATAAATTTGGAGCAAAGAGGGTTGGATGTTTATGTCTACTGTCGTCGATAAAGGCGTGTGAATGGTTTATGTCTATGTTTATGTCTGGATGCCAATGATAATGGCATAGGAAAGGGTTTGTGTCTAACCTATTTGAATTATTCCCACAGTAGGCTCTGGAATGTTGTTTATATATGAATTGATAGGTATGGCAGGGTATACTGGTTTTATGGAGGTTTCGTTATCTAGGGTATTGGCACATGTGTCACTTGTATATTATTTAACTAATTCTTTATTTATTTTTTTTTTTTAATTTGACTCACAGACCTCCTTGCAGTATCCCTCGTCGAAACCGCTTTCGTCGGTTCGCTGAAAAAGGTACCACAAATTAAACAAAAAAAACCCACAATTAACATTTAAGGACTATTCTCGCATTTTTTTTCCAAATTTGGCTGCCGTTGTCGCCTATCGAAACAAATGATTTTTTTTTCTTATAAAATTTTTTTTTAATTTGATTTTGATTTACTTGATTTGACTTTTTTTCCAAAATATTTTTTCCTATTTTTTTTCCTTTTTTTTGCTTTAATTTACACTTTAGGCATTTTTTTTATTTTCCCCTACTGCTGTCTAGTCACACGATCACCATATTCTCGTTTCATTGGAACACCGGACCGCTATCCTAGGCTAGGACACTAAGCCAGGACATTACTGGCGGGGGAACCTCCGCCAATTCCTCCCGATCGGGGTTATTCGTAGCGATGCATTATGGGGACTGCCTTTAGGGTTTTTTCCTCTCCCCGGTTGCGGTACCCAACCAAATGGAATTCTTCGCGCTCCTCTTGGCTGGCTGGGATGGACAATTCGTCTGGTGGACCGAATCCGCCGAAGCCCCTGGAGTCCTTTATTCCGGTCTCCACAATTTGAAAGGCCTATTGGCTAATTCGCCGGGGCCGCCTGGTAATAAAATTAGGATGCCTCGCTCATCTATTTCTATCCCTGGACCATTATTCCACTCACCCAAGGTTTCCCACTATCGGGCACTTCAACCCATCCAATAAGCTGGAGGACAATTAAGGAGGACTTAGGAGGAGGACTTAACAAAAACTTTATATACTTCACTAGTCCGTCCGATTCTTGAGTATGGATCGTGTGTCTGGAGTCCTCAATACGGAGTACACCAAGATCACATAGAATCTGTACAAAAAAACTTTCTTATCTTCGCACTTAGGGGACTTAATTGGGATGCAAGTATTCACCTTCCATCCTATCATTGAAGACTTTTATTAATAAACTTACCATCATTAACAAACCGCAGAACGATGCTGGGTGTCATGTTTCTAGTTAATCTTATTAATGAAAATGTAGACAGCCAGCATTTACTAACACGCTTAAATTTTAATGTTCCTAGTAGAAGGACTAGAAACTTTCGTCCTCTACTCCTTAGCCATTGTAGCTCGACATATGCCCAACACGATCCGTTCAGGGTTTTATGTTCGGACTACAATGGTCTCTACAACATCTTGCCACTTTGCTCTACTAACAATCTTAAATCCTTTATACTAAACGCCTTATCTGTGCAACACTCTTCCTCGTAATACTGTACTCCTTCTCTTTATAATTTCTCGGATCTATCCCCGCGATTCGAGCCGTACGTTATGCGGCAGCGCCCCTCGGTCGGTTGGGCGGGAGGTGGGCTGTACGTATGCAGAGGGAACCGCGCAATACAAGATCCAAGGAACGTCCAAGGTGATCCTAGCCGATCCTAGTCGACACTTGCACCCGATCGATTCGCTTCGCTCGCTGTGAACGTCTGGTCAGTTAGCACTCTCGACATGGAATGCTCCTAACTCCCCTCTCTAGCCAGACCGACGCGGAATTTCGGCGGGCAGGCTCCTAGAGTCCACAAATGGCGATCTCCCGGAATTAAAGTATTCGACGCGCTCCCTAGCTAACCTACTCCACACCTCTCCCATAAATGGCGCCACCTTCTGACAAATGGCGCTCCAGGGTCTCCCCCCCCAGCCGCCATGGCACTGACGCTTCCTTGCGCCGTATAGGCATCTGTGCCTGCCTTTGTAATCACCTACTGTGATTACTGCCATAATCGACAGATACAGCGGCTGCATTATTTGTTAAATACTAGCGGCGGGATCCTTCTTAATTTAGTCTTTCGGGACGTGAGGTGGGTTTTCTGCCAATACCAACAAATGGGATCACTATAAGAATAATTAAAGAGTCCCTACTGTCCCTAAAACAGTTAGTCCCTACTGAAACTAACTGTCCACTCGATCGTGGAGAACGCACAAATAAAAAAAAGCAGAAAACTTAAGTTCACTGATCCCGATGAGATAAGCTTAGTGATTGTCTAATAGCAGGGTGTCTAATAAAAGGTTTCGCTACCCACCCTACCTTAGTCTTGGGAAAATTATTTATAAGACCACAATTATAACGCCTACTCACATTTCCAAGGTCACGGAAATAATAAATTACTCACTCATAATTCCAAGGTAAAGAAATATGATTCATAAATCATAACTTAACTCCATGGCTTTACAACAATGAGAGAAATTAGTTTCATGTTCAACAACATGGTCGTAGAAGTTCATTAACTAACAATTGATAGTACGTCTTCATTATCGTGATTAACATTATTGGCTAACTGGCTATCACAAATATAATTTAATAATAAGGTTGACCTAATCTATTACTCGAACTTCAAAATTGAAAATAAATGTAGAGGCGTCTAAATGACTTCATTCGATTCAGTTTTCGCAATACAAGAGAGGCCTAAAGACTAGTTGTTTTGTTTTCTTTGTGATATTCTGGCGGAATGAACTTTAGGCTCTATTTTTTCATATTTTTTTAAGTTTTACTAAAGTTTAACCAAAAAAAAAAAGCAAAACAAACAAGAAAAGGCTGTCGGCAAGCAGCTAGGTGTGGTTATTCATAGGAGAATGGAAAAATAACGTAATTAAACGATCGAAAGGGATTATTTTATGTTTTAAGAACGTTAACCTGTCAAGACTCTTAACCTCTTCAAAATTTGTATCTTAAATTTTCTCTTTTATGGATTTGGATATATGTTTGATTTTTCTTTTAACTCACCCCAATGTTGTGATCCGCGATGCAGGCCTTCAGTTTGGAGTCTTGTATAAATTATGCAATTGTATTTTTATCAAATATTTTATTTATGAATCAATTATTTCGCACTAGCCCGTTAGGGTTAGTGTTACTGATAGTGATATAATAATGTTAAGCATTGGCGCAAGCTAAGGCTGCGGAGTTCTGTTAAAGACTAACTTAAAATACTGCCCCGGCTGTACTTCGAGGTCTTCGTTGAACTGCTGCACAGTTGCCCAGTTGCAACGTCAGCATTCCGTATCCGGCCAGCAACGATCACTTGTTGCCCAAGTGCTCGAGTCGATCTGCGGACAGTTGTCCTCGGGATGCGTGGTCAGCATTTTTGTAAATATGCGTGCAGGCCACCGGATCCGGTGTGCCATTCGGCACTTTTCCCAAACTCTTACTGCGCGTGTTAACTTATATAATGGGCTTTTTAGTTTAGATATAGGTTGAATTTCTTACGTATAACTTACAACTAAATCATTCTTACTTTTGCATGCCCTTTCCTTATTTGCATTTCTTTTGTTCATGATTATTATTATATCATGATTATTCTTATTATTACTATATAATTTTCTTTTCTAATTAATTTATTTAGTTCAATATATGTTCGTATTACTACTATTAATTTGCACCAAAAAATATAATGAACCGATATGAAGGCGACTCTCGTGCGCTATTCCATACTGAGATAGCTGTGTATATTATATCGGAAATCACATGGTGCTCCTATCCTACCGATGTATTAACTATTGATTGGCGAAGAAATGGAGACGTGATGTTTGCAGTGGGTGTTTTTTTATTTATTTCTTTCAGGGTTACTCATCCCGATCCATAAAGAACCTGCAATGATCCAGGTGCGGTGACTGGCGGCCATGGATTTCGGCCTTAGAAGACGCCTATGTATAACAAGGTTGGAACAATATTTCGGCTGGCGAGAATATCGAGAATAATTACCTTATCCCAGGCTAGGTTTTTCCGCGACTTTAATTATTCCACTTTTTGTCTTCTTTGTCGTATGATGCTTATGTATTTTACCTATTTTAAACTTTTTTGTATTCACTTGCACGTGATTCACCCACTTATTTAGGTACTTAGGTAAGTACGCCTGACTAGCTTGACAGCTCCACAGGAAAAGAACTTAGGCAGCCGCCTAATAAGCTGCTGGGGGGTAGGGTCAAGGTAAGGCCGATCGCCTTAGCAGATAGCCTCGGCTGCCATCACCGGTTCGCCTGCTTCGATGGGGCTGGCGAGGGCCCTCTTCCTCTTCATTTTGAGGTTGATGCTCCTCACCTGCTTTTCGTGGTCTTGCAGGATGATGTCCTCCAGAATCGACTCTAGCTCCGACAGCATACCAGCATAGGGCTGCTCGCTTGACGCTTTAGTCTTCTTCGCCGGAGTTGCCGGAGTGGGGCTCCGAGGGTTCCTTAAGAAACCTTGAGGGATCCCTCGCCATCTTAGGAGTTTCTATCTCCACATTCGGCTCGCTTAGCGCGGGGGTGCTGCCTGCAGGATGGATGATCGCAGAATCTTCGAGCTACTCAGGAACGCTGTAGATTGCTCCGCATTTTTTGGCTTGACGTTGGATCTGCCGGGGCGGCCAAGCTGCCACCGCCTCGTCAGTTGAGTGTGGGATCTTTTTTGGGGGCCTCCAGTGGGTGGATTTCCACCATATGTTCACAGTTAAAAGTAGGATCAGTTTTCATCATGCTGCGTATCTTTAATCAACATCGACTATGCAATGGAACCAGAATGGCTGTGAAAAGCTGATGACTAACGTCATTGAGGCAACAATCATAAGAGGAAAATACAAAGGAGATGTCTTGATCCCGCGAATACCGATGATTCCACCGGATTTACCATTCGATTTTAAACGCCTACAATTACCAGTACGTCTGACCTTTACGATGACAATAAATAAATCGCAAGGACAGTGTCTGGAAGTTTGCGGAATCAACTTGGAGTTTCCCTGTTTCGAGCATGGACAATTGTACGTCGCGTGTTCGCGCGTCAGAAGCCAGTTTTCTTTGTTTATTTACGCACCACAAAAAAAACACATAGTTTATAGGAAAGCATTAAATTGATAAACCAACTATCATAACAGTGTGTGTCTGTTAATATCCAATTGTGTCAGTAAGAAGTCTGCCGGGTCAGCTAGTCTATGCTAAATATAATGAAATTTTTAAACCAAATTGCTTCTATCAGTACAGTTTCCACTTTTACTCGCAAGCTGTCATTAAAGAAACTTTTTTGAAGGTACCTCAAAAAACTCAAAACAGTGAATAGTTTTTGTACTAATAAAAAGCTTGGAAAAGCCTTGGAAAAGGCAATTTTGCAATCTCCAAATGCATCGGAAAGGCCACCCACCATACTGGATAGTTTCGGCGCCATACAGTTCTCAGTTGCAACTCCAAAAAATATATTGCCCTGAATATCCTTTGGATAATAGATAATTGCTCTATGTTATTAAGTGTATAAATACATCACATACCCAGCCATGTGATTGGACGACTATTTATTATGGCTGCCATATAACTATAGGAAATTACAAAACTTGGGTGTTTTGAAAGATGGAAGGTTGGGAATTTTTTATAAATTTGTATTTTAAATTGAATACAGAAAATAAATTGTATAATATAATTCTCACAAGGATCGGTCCACAGATGATGTTTGCGATCAAAACCTGAGAATATAAGCTTCACTTAATTGCAAGGAAATATCAACTATGGCTCCGTCCGAAGATAGCTTTCCTTTCTTATTTTTAAAGTTAATTTTTAATTATTGTTTGATAAGAAAAGGGGCCCCTAAAGGCTAGACATTATTGGACAAAGTACCATGATCATTTTCTCTCTCGTTATTTTCACAAATAAATTGGAGAAATAATACAAAAAAATAAACATTTTTTTTTAGAAATTTTTTCAGCAAATCAATATTTTAATTTTTTGCATCTTATTTTTACATAAAAATAAAGAAACATGAGCTCATTTACGATATTTCTAGATGTGGCATAATTGCTTCTTTCTTCAGATATTAAAATTCTGTCTTTAGAGAAAGCTCTGCGAAGTGGGACTTCTGGTTGGAAGGCATATAGTCCTGCAAAATCAGCCCTTATTTGGAAGCTAAGCCTCAAAATTATAAAGATATTATTTTGGATGCAAAATATTATTAAGAATACTTACCAACAATGTGTAAACGTTGAAGAGTTCCCTCTTAGCACCGATTGTTTTTATTTAAAGACGAAGTAACTAAGGGAATTGAGAATTTAATAGAGAATTTAAATGGAAATTGTATTAATATTTACCAAAGAAAAAGCAGAGAAAGCCCAGATTCCGCTAAGTTTTAGAGCCAGAAGCATTTTGATTTAAAGGCGATTCAGCTAAAGGAATCTAATTAGTTTGGGCTTTTGTTATTTATGAATAATATTTACCAAGCCGACATTTGGTAACTTTAGCAGCCTAAAAATAAAGCTGGATATTATTTGGGGTGCAAGATATTAATAATACTTACCACCAGTATATGAAAAATTGAAACAGTGAAAAGCACCCGAGTATCACTGTGATGAAAAAAAAAAAAACAAAAGGGCATTTCAAAACCCATCTATAGGAAGAATCGAAATAAAATAATATTAAGTATTACTTCACTCGTAGAAAAACTTGGGAAACAGTTAAACAAATTAAAAATATTACTATTATAAGTAAAACTATAAATGGAGAAAATATATTAGGTAAAAATTAAATTTTAAATGCTCACAATGAGAAACAGCTCACTAACTGCGCAGTCATCCTCGGCAAGCAAAAGCACCAGGACTCGGTTGAAAAATAAACTTAGTTAAAATTATAATGAGTAACCTGGGGAAAGAACAGTTTTTTTTTTAGGAAAATTAAATAATACTTAGTTCTTACCGGAAAGCATACGGTTAAGCGATGGCAAGTCAGGAAACCAACTGACCAACTTTACCTAAAAAAGTCAAAATTGCAATGGAGATAAAGACTAAATAACAAAAATATAGTTACGAAAATGAGAAAAAAGATAACTCCAGATAAAAAAATAAAATCAAAAGATGAGACATTGCAGCAGTCTCTGAAAGAAATAAAATTTTAAATGCAGAAGCAACAGCGTTAATGATAT
This sequence comes from Drosophila monieri, assembly GCA_035047585.1. NCBI lineage: Eukaryota > Metazoa > Arthropoda > Insecta > Diptera > Drosophilidae > Drosophila > Drosophila monieri. The sequence continues at coordinate 793,774 of JAWNPJ010000061.1, read as the reverse complement.
TTACCAGTTGAGTAAAATCCAAAACTATACAAGTATTGAGCTTAGATCCGTTTGAGAGCGTCCACCTTTATCAAGTAGCAAAGCGGCCTAAAAAAATATTTTAGTTAATTTCATTTTAGTTATTATAATGTAGTTAAATATAGTGTAGTTACAGGTTTCAAGGGTATAGATACTTACAAGGAGAAGGAGCTCAAAAGGGCCACAAAAAATGAGGAAGAAGGAGGATATCAGAACTCAGTTCGAAGGTGCAAAAAAATTAACAGATAAGAAACCTAGCCAGTGGATCCCAAACGATGGTGCTGGTGCTCTAAAGCCCACCTTAAGGAAGAAAATGTATTATTTAAACCGAAATGCGTTTAATTATTACTCACTCGTAGGGGGTCATCGGGGGAAATAATGAAAAAATTAAAAGAAAAACTATTGGAAGAAAATATTGTAGTTTAATGAGATTAAAAATGAACACCAACTCACAAGGAGGAGCAGCTCAACAGGGAATTGGAGGGCGAATGCAAAGAATGATAGCAGGACTCAGTTGAAAAATAAAAATCAATTAGAAGGAGTAACCTGTGGAAAAAAGTTAAATGTTTGTTTAAAAAATTAAATAATACCAAGAAGGTGGAAGGTGGAATTGAAATATTTTAAATACTCACAAGGATTAATAAAACCCTGAACCAAAAGAGCTACCTGCGGAAAGAAGAGACATTTTTGTTTAATAAAACAAATTATTATTGAGTACTTACCTTAAAAGGATGATAGCGATAACTGGTCAGGAACAAATAAATATAAAGTATTTAATGAGAGTACCCTATACGATTAATAGGAACTTTTCAATACAACAATCAATAAATATTAAAAGTACAAACCGAAAAAAGGAGCGAAGAAGGAAAAGGAAAAATTCGCATCAGAACCGAATCGCCATGCATAGCGACTGGGATTCGACACGTCATTTGAATGGAGGTCTTATTAAGTCATAAAAGGAGATCAGTCACCTCAGTGAGATCTAAAAAGAAAGACATTAATTGTAAAGTTCAGAAGCTGTAATATTAAAAAATATTTACCAACTAAAAACCCAACTCCCAAAGGCTGGATAACATTTAAGAATTAAGTAGAGTTTATAATTAATAACTTTACCTCGATAATTTGGTTAAATAGAAAAATAAGGAAGTCACAAACTGCACCTCTGGAAATACAGGTTTGTCATCATTTCTTAAAATATCTTTAAATATATTACTTAAAACAGATAGTGGAAATTATATTGTTTCAACAGTTTGAGGACCAGGATCCCTAGATAAGTCCAAAGTAGGAGCTTCAGGAAATATATACCATTAAGCAAAAAAATTGCATAGTAATATATTTACCCAATTGCTTTGAAGATACATACAATATAGGAGGCACTGAAAAAACATTTAGAAAAATATAAGAAATGGAGCATGTACGAAAATCTTGAAGTTTTTTCATTTAATTAAAAAGAGTTAAGAGCGAATAGGTAATATTTACCAAGGAAAAAAAATTAACTCCGGGAATTGATGAACTTGTATAAAATAGAAGCCAATAATTGGTAGCATAAAAATGCCTAAAAATTGTATTTGTATTCATATATAGATATTAATAAGAATACTCACCAAGGATGGATTAAAAATTTAAGTAAAAAAAGGAAAAGCACCCGACTATCAAAGTGCTTGAAAATCAAAATTGTAGAGCTATTGATTTTAATCAAAATGTGGCTAGGAAAATTGAGGATATTATTTTTTGAGCAAGTTATTAATAAGAATACTCACCAAGGATGGATTAAAAATTTAAGTCAAAAAAGGAAAAGCACCCATGAAAGTTATCGAAAATCAAAATTAGAGCGATTGATTTTAATCAAAATGTGGCTAGGAAAATTGAGGATATTATTTTTGGAGCAAGTTATTAATAAGAATACTCACCAAGGATGGATTAAAAATGTAAGTCAAAAAAGGAAAAGCACCCATGAAAGTTCTCGAAAACCAAAATAAGAGCGATTGATTTTATTCAAAATGTGGCTAGGAAAATTGAGGATATTATTTTTGGAGCAAGTTATTAATAAGAATACTCACCAAGGATGGATTAAAAATGTAAGTCAAAAAAGGAAAAGCACCCATGAAAGTTCTCGAAAATCAAAATAAGAGCGATTGATTTTAATCAAAATGTGGCTAGGAAAATTGAGGATATTATTTTTGGAGCAAGTTATTAATAAGAATACTCACCAAGGATGGATTAAAAATGTAAGTCAAAAAAGGAAAAGCACCCATCAAAGTTCTCGAAAATCAAAATTAGAGCGATTGATTTTAATCAAAATGTGGCTAGGAAAATTGAGGATATTATTTTTGGAGCAAGTTATTAATAAGAATACTCACCAATGATGGATTAAAAATGTAAGTCAAAAAAGGAAAAGCACCCATGAAAGTTCTCGAAAACCAAAATAAGAGCGATTGATTTTATTCAAAATGTGGCTAGGAAAATTGAGGATATTATTTTTGGAGCAAGTTATTAATAAGAATACTCACCAAGGATGGATTAAAAATGTAAGTCAAAAAAGGAAAAGCACCCATCAAAAGTTCTCGAACATCAAACCAAGGATTGGCGAGGATTACAATAGAGCGGGAATCAAGGATGACCAAGGATTAGAGCGATCGATTTTAATCAAAATGTGGCTAGGAAAATTGAGGATATTATTTTTGGAGCAAGTTATTAATAAGAATACTCACCAAGGATGGATTAAAAATGTAAGTCAAAAAAGGAAAAGCACCCATCAAAAGTTCTCGAACATCAAACCAAGGATTGGCGAGGATTAGAATAGAGCGGGAATCAAGGATGACCAAGGATTAGAGCGATTGATTTTAATCAAAATGTGGCTAGGAAAATTGAGGATATTATTTTTGGAGCAAGTTATTAATAAGAATACTCACCAAGGATGGATTAAAAATGTAAGTCAAAAAAGGAAAAGCACCCATGAAAGTTCTCGAAAACCAAAATAAGAGCGATTGATTTTATTCAAAATGTGGCTAGGAAAATTGAGGATATTATTTTTGGAGCAAGTTATTAATAAGAATACTCACCAAGGATGGATTAAAAATGTAAGTCAAAAAAGGAAAAGCACCCATGAAAGTTCTCGAAAACCAAAATAAGAGCGATTGATTTTATTCAAAATGTGGCTAGGAAAATTGAGGATATTATTTTTGGAGCAATTTATTAATAAGAATACTCACCAAGGATGGATTAAAAATTTAAGTCAAAAAAGGAAAAAGCACCCATCAATGTAATCGAAAATCTAAATAAGAGCGATTGATTTTATTCAAAATGTGGCTAGGAAAATTGAGGATATTATTTTTGGAGCAAGTTATTAATAAGAATACTCACCAAGGATGGATTAAAAATGTAAGTCAAAAAAGGAAAAGCACCCATCAAAAGTTCTCGAACATCAAACCAAGGATTGGCGAGGATTACAATAGAGCGGGAATCAAGGATGACCAAGGATTAGAGCGATCGATTTTAATCAAAATGTGGCTAGGAAAATTGAGGATATTATTTTTGGAGCAAGTTATTAATAAGAATACTCACCAAGGATGGATTAAAAATGTAAGTCAAAAAAGGAAAAGCACCCATCAAAAGTTCTCGAACATCAAACCAAGGATTGGCGAGGATTAGAATAGAGCGGGAATCAAGGATGACCAAGGATTAGAGCGATTGATTTTAATCAAAATGTGGCTAGGAAAATTGAGGATATTATTTTTGGAGCAAGTTATTAATAAGAATACTCACCAAGGATGGATTAAAAATGTAAGTCAAAAAAGGAAAAGCACCCATCAAAGTTATTGAAAATCAAAACGGTAGAGCGATTGATTTTAATCAAAATGTGGCTAGGAAAATTGAGGATATTATTTTTGGAGCAAGTTATTAATAAGAATACTCACCAAGGATGGATTAAAAATGTAAGTCAAAAAAGGAAAAGCACCCATCAAAGTTATTGAAAATCAAAACGGTAGAGCGATTGATTTTAATCAAAATGTGGCTAGGAAAATTGAGGATATTATTTTTGGAGCAAGTTATTAATAAGAATACTCACCAAGGATGGATTTAAAATGTAAGTCAAAAAAGGAAAAGCACCCATGAAAGTTCTCGAAAATCAAAACAGTAGAGCGATTGATTTTAATCAAAATGTGGCTAGGAAAATTGAGGATATTATTTTTGGAGCAAGTTATTAATAAGAATACTCACCAAGGATGGATTAAAAATGTAAGTCAAAAAAGGAAAAGCACCCATCAAAAGTTCTCGAACATCAAACCAAGGATTGGCGAGGATTAGAATAGAGCGGGAATCAAGGATGACCAAGGATTAGAGCGATTGATTTTAATCAAAATGTGGCTAGGAAAATTGAGGATATTATTTTTTGGAGCAAGTTATTAATAAGAATACTCACCAAGGATGGATTAAAAATGTAAGTCAAAAAAGGAAAAGCACCCATGAAAGTTCTCGAAAACCAAAATAAGAGCGATTGATTTTATTCAAAATGTGGCTAGGAAAATTGAGGATATTATTTTTGGAGCAATTTATTAATAAGAATACTCACCAAGGATGGATTAAAAATTTAAGTCAAAAAAGGAAAAAGCACCCATCAATGTAATCGAAAATCTAAATAAGAGCGATTGATTTTATTCAAAATGTGGCTAGGAAAATTGAGGATATTATTTTTGGAGCAATTTATTAATAAGAATACTCACCAAGGATGGATTAAAAATTTAAGTCAAAAAAGGAAAAAGCACCCATCAATGTAATCGAAAATCTAAATTAGAGCTATTGCTTTTAATCAAAATGTGGCTAGGAAAATTGAGGATATTATTTTTGGAGCAAGTTATTAATAAGAATACTCACCAAGGATGGATTAAAAATGTAAGTCAAAAAAGGAAAAGCACCCATCAAAAGTTCTCGAACATCAAACCAAGGATTGGCGAGGATTAGATTAGAGCGGGAATCAAGGATGACCAAGGATTAGAGCGATTGATTTTAATCAAAATGTGGCTAGGAAAATTGAGGATATTATTTTTTGAGCAAGTTATTAAGAAGAATACTCACCAAGGATGGATTAAAAATGTAAGTCAAAAAAGGAAAAGCACCCATCAAAAGTTCTCGAACATCAAAATTAGAGCGATTGATTTTAATCAAAATGTGGCTAGGAAAATTAAGGATATTATTTTTGGAGCAAGTTATTAATAAGAATACTCACCAAGGATGGATTAAAAATGTAAGTCAAAAAAGGAAAAGCACCCATCAAAAGTTCTCGAACATCAAAATTAGAGCGATTGATTTTAATCAAAATGTGGCTAGGAAAATTGAGGATATTATTTTTGGAGCAAGTTATTAAGAAGAATACTCACCAAGGATGGATTAAAAATGTAAGTCAAAAAAGGAAAAGCACCCATCAAAAGTTCTCGAACATCAAAATTAGAGCGATTGATTTTAATCAAAATGTGGCTAGGAAAATTGAGGATATTATTTTTGGAGCAAGTTATTAAGAAGAATACTCACCAAGGATGGATTAAAAATGTAAGTCAAAAAAGGAAAAGCACCCATCAAAAGTTCTCGAACATCAAAATTAGAGCGATTGATTTTAATCAAAATGTGGCTAGGAAAATTGAGGATATTATTTTTGGAGCAAGTTATTAATAAGAATACTCACCAAGGATGGATTAAAAATGTAAGTCAAAAAAGGAAAAGCACCCGACTATCAAAATTGTAGAGCGATTGATTTTAATAAATATGGAAAAGTGGCTAGGAAAATTGAGAATTATATTATGGTTAATGCTAATGGAATTAATATTTACCAACCAAAAACAATAAAGAAAAAAAAAAGATCAAATTCCGTTAAACTTGAGTCAGAGTTTAATTGATAGCCGATTTAGCTAAAGAATATAATTAATTTAGGTTAATGGCATAAAAAATGCATATTTACCAAAAATAAGTTAGTCAAGAAAGTCGGGATGGAATCAGCTTGTATTGGGGAGCTTAACAGCCTAAAAATAATATATGTGGATATTATATTGGGTGCAAGATTTTATTAAGAGTGCTTACCAACAATGTTTGAAAGTGCAGAAAGTTTAATTTTAAGACGAATAGCTAAGGAAATAGAGATATTCATTTAGTTTAATGATGTTACAAATAGTATTTACCAAAAAACTATAAAATCGGAAACAATTCCGAAGTAAAATTGAGCCTCTGGAAAATTCAAAACAATTTAAATACAAAATAAATAATTTAATATAAATATTTACCAGCCGTCATTGAAGCAAAAAATGGAACATGAAACCTTGAAAATAATAAAATAAAACAAACAAAAATAAATAAGACTGAAAAGAAAAAGCAAGAATTTACAATTACCTGAATAAACCGTTTCGCCTTTAGAGTATTTTATATTTTTCACTATTTGAAATATAATATATTTCATATTTTTAACTTTTTAGATTTTTTGATATATTTAATTTTGTCTTATTATTTTATATTTTTCACTATTTAATTGAACTTTTTATTGTTTCGGTTTTTAATCTTATATTATTTAGACCCTAGCGCTGAGAGGCCCGGAGCTGAACTGATTTATTGTCGGGCTTCGCCTTTTAATTTGGGCCACGCAATTTTGATTCAAGGCCTACTTGCAAGGAAGAGTCTAATACCACGAGTTTTTGAATTAGGATTTTCGGGATTTTTTATATCAAATGATTTATAAAAAACGGTCAGACTGATTGGTCACTCAAGTGAAGCCAACTGTAGACCCTCTTTGGTTAATAAAAAAGATTAATTATGCCATGGTTAGGAACAAGCGAGTATGTGGGTGGGTGGATCGGATCTTGTGGGTATAAATATAAATTGAGCACACAAAATATTATTAAATAATAACAAAAACAACAAAGACGGGGAAAAACACATAGCAGCCAAATAAAACGTAAGAAACCATCCATTTTCGGGTGCACACACCGCTCGAATGACCGCTAAAAATATCAGTGGAGTTTTGAATAGACACGTTTCTGCATTTCCGACAATAATAGCCCTCCAACAATACCTTTCCCGTATACCCAAACCCCGATCTCGGGGGTTTTTTTCAAAGTTATTATTTTATTGCAGATGAGTGACCAGACCGACTACGAACTATGGCGGAACTTTGCTAGGGGTCAGCTAGTTCCTGTCACTTACACAACACACAACGTCGTCCAACAAGGTCTCATACCCTCCCCATCTCAACCCGGATCTTAAGCTGATATTTGAGACGGCGTCCTACCCAGCCTAATGCATCCCTTGAACTCCTTATTCCACTCCTCTCCCCTTTAAACTACGCTCTATTCAAACAGTGCTTAAATAACATTTAATTAGATTGATTTACTTAAGAAAACAAATATATTAAACACCTAGACTAGAATATTTTTCTCTCTTTTTGGTGGCTTTGCCGTAAAGACTTGTGTCAACGAGCACCCTTGATCTCCGGATCTCCATATCTTATATATTTTTATATAATGTAGAAATTAGTAATATTGTAGCCAAGGAGGGAGCTTGGTCAGTGACCACTACTGCGCTCACCCAACAAGACCCCTGCGTTTATGATCGATTTTGCGAGAGATTGTATGAAGAATAGACGAACCTCTTAGAAGATTATATTTAATGCACCTGAAAGGCCCCCTTTACCTAAACTGATCCCCAGTCTTTTGGACTTAAAATTAATAAGCCACCAGCAGCTGCCTGAATCACAGACCCATGTTGCTGCAATAATATGTTACAAGTGCCAGTTATATGGGCATACAAAGGAGAAGTACTACTGGGGCCTTGTTTATGTGAAGCTTGCAGCAACCGCAGCTTGCAATCTCCATCTTTTATTTTGCTGCAACTGCAACGGTGGGCACATTAGAAGTCTTGTGAATTGCAGGAAAAAAATTTGCAAAAAGTATACCTCTTGAAAGGCACAATAAAAAGAGTTAGTGACAAAGCCTCACAAGGTTATCAAATTTCTGACATACCACTTATCGACACAGCATGTTACACTACTGACGACCTCTCCGATGATCTCCTTCGAGTCAGGACTCCCTAAGGACTTGTAGCATGCGATTTGCTCCATATAACTCCTGGACCATCTGCGATAAACAAAATGTGATTAATGTGACACTTGAATCACCTGCATTAACCTTCATGCCTGCTCCTGGTGCAATATTTTCTTGACGGTGATTCCCTCTGATGAAACTGGAAACGGATCAAATCAGCAACTCATCGTGCTATTCATATGGATCGATACTAGAAAACAGAAGAAGGCTCTTTCCCTTTCTCTTCATGGCGAACGGACAGGCGCTTGCGTTTTGTGAGAATTATGTAAATAGTAATATCAATAAAGATATACATATGAGTTCTTAAATAACGTGCATACTTAAATCGTACATTAGCCCGAGGCTTGCATCTATTGCTGGCTGTGTGAATGCGTGGCACACTGAAGTCTCTGCCTAAGCTACTCCGGCTCATACACGTTTCCAGCAGATCCTCTTTCGGATCCAAATGGGTGCAACGTCGGCGATAGGTCGACCGGGGTGGCAACCCGGGGGGGTGCGGTGAATCAGCCTACGTGGCAGCCCTATCGCATAGTAGGACCCAATTTAGCATTGCATGGAGGGCTTTGACGACCTGGTAACAAGCTTAAAGCAGCGTTCCTTTGGTGTTTTAACCACGGAATGAGAAAGATCGGCCGAGCAAGGAGAGGCATCGAGAAGTTCAAGAAGGGTGTAGCGAAGATTTACCCGCTGAGGGATCATCGCGCTGGAGCAGCTGACGCAGGACCGGCAATAATTAAAAGGCCACAAGCGGCTGTTTACCGGTGTACGCGGAGATAAGTTGAGGCAGGTCGCGGATCGCAGAAGCGAGGTGAGTCATGAGGTTAGGTCATGGTCGTGCGAGCCTGACGTAGATGCTTTTGTTTCGTTAGGTCAAGGGTCTTGGCGTACAAGCTAGATCCCTAGTGGCAGTGAGGCGTGGTGCGAGCAACGCGCGCAGAGGAGGCAGAGAGCTGCGACATTCGGCCAGAAGAAGCAGAGCGAGTCAACATATTCAACAGATGCTTCGTTTTTTAATTATTAGTTTTTTTACTTCAGTTTTAATTTTAACTTTTAGTTTTCTCTTGTTTCTTTTTAGTCTTGTTTTTTTTATGTCTCAGTACTGCCATTTGTATTTAGTATTAATTTTAATATTAAATCAAAATAATATAAGAACGAATTTTTTTTGTAATCAGTAAGCAATAGGATAAGCAATATCAATAAGCATAATAACAAATAAAAAACAAAAATAACAAATAAACGCAAAAGAAATATCAATAATAAGTAAAAGCATAAGTATAAAATAACAAATTATTTTTTGTTAAAAAAAATAATTTTTGTTTTGAAAAAAAATGTGTGGAGTATACCGGAATGAAAATCAGCACATTTGATTACATTCTGTAAAAAATTGAACCGCTAACTATTAAAAATTGGACAAATTTTATTAAAACTCCAATTATACCTGCAGAAAGGTGAATTTTAACATGCAATGTTCCAAAGCATGGTTAGAACAATAGTGAAGAAGAACAAAGCAAAATATCAAGCGATTAGTCTTGAAAAACATTACTGCACCGTTTGAAGCTGATTGCTTGCAATCAATTCATTATTTTGGACTATCCAATGCGTCCATCTGCCTCTGGTCGCCGAATCCCACCTATCCTGCCATGTGGATAATGCCCCTTGTCGGGCGGACCTCTTTGAAATCTCCCGAGATATAGTACTTTCCCGTTGATGAGTGGCTTCATTAGCCAGAATATCGATCTGGATTATTCCTGCCAGGACGAGGGCTGCGTCATCCGAGGTAGTTTTGTAGCCCGTGATGACTCGCAGCGCTGCGAGCCGGTATGAAGCGCCTAGCTTCCTTCTAAGCACTTGGTTTCCTCTGACTGATGCAGCCCATATCGGCGCGGCATATAGTAGAACCGACGTGACGACACTGGCCAGAAGTCTTCTCCTTCCTTCCTTCGGGCCATCGATGTTTGGCAGCATCCGTGAGAGTGCTCCCTGGATTCCAGCTGCTCTTTTAGTCCCGTACTCCACGTGAGCTCCGTATGACAGCCTGTTGTCCAGCATTACTTCTAGGTACTTGATCGAATCCTTGGATCTTATTGAGCATTTGCCCACTTGAATGTTAATATACTCGACTTTCTTCCTGCTCGTGAAGAGGACAGCTTCAGTTTTATGTGCCGCCAAATCTAGTCCCGAGTCCGACATCCATGCACTAATGAACCTTATCGCGTTGTTCGCCTTGGTCCCCACTTCCTTGGTTTCCTTGGTCACTATTACCAGGGCCAGGTCGTCCGAGAAGTCGAAGACAAGGTGATCACAAATTCTATTGACGATCTCCTTAAAGAATTAGACAGCAAAATTTGAGATTAGAGATCAGAGCATAAGAATTGCATACTTGGCCGTATTGCATTGCCCGCCACAGGCCCTAACGCTCCGCGCTGGAGGATGCTACGGCGTCCCACCGCTTCTGATTCTCCAGCATGATGTCGATGAGATTGCCCGGATGGACTGAATCGCTGATCAACTCTTGAAATCCACTTTTACATTACTTTTTTAGTCTCATGAACGACCTCATTTCGTCCTGAACATCACGACATCCATCACAGCAATAGTGGAGGTCAGACCTACGCGATATGGCATCCAAATCTGAGGCCGTGAACCCGGCACTCTTAGTGGGTACAACGTTTTCACAGAGCCAGCCGTGGATGGTAGGCTACTAGAGGCTACTAGAGGATCATTGGTAGGCTACTAGATCCTTGTATTCTGCTGACTCAAAGTGTTCTGATTTCAGATCTACTAGCTAGCCTTCTTGCACGTCTACAGCTGCGACTTCATCCTCATTCACGCGTGACAAGGAGTCTGGGACGGTGTGTTGAGAACCTCTCCTATGTTCCATACTGAACTGAAATCGTTGTAAGGTTATCGCCCATCTGCCCAACCCTGAACCTAAATTCTTATTCGACATTAACCATTTGAGGGATGCATGATTGGTGACTATTTTGTAGGAGTGTCCCTCGACATAAGCCCTATACTGCTTGAGAGCTATAATTGCGGCTAGGCATTCCCGTTCAGTTACTGTATAGTTTCGTTAGGCTTTATTTTAGTATGCAGACAATTTCTGAAGTTCACTCAGAATTAAAGATCCTTTTTCTGAATGCTCAGTTTCGGGGAAAATCTATCCTCAAGATGGTCAACAGAGGCATCCGCTTTTTCTTTCGGGGATTGGGACCACCTGAAGGCAGAAGTTATCAGTAGGTCGGCAGGTGGTTGGCGCTTAAAATGCCTGGTGATTTTCCAAATCTTAGCCATGTTCTCACCATCTGTCCTCAGGGTCAAGACCCAGGAGCATCCTATTCACCTGCAGGTAAAGGGTCTTTGATCATTTCATGATAAACAAAGCAAATGCTTTGCAAATGGGAACGAAGACAAACTTACAGAGCTCAAAACTGAACTATCGCGTGCCTGGGTACAACCGACCATAGCAATGCCTTTTTTATAACAATAAACAGCATGTAATAAGGCTTTAACAGATTGCCGATGCTTACACTAAATATATATTAATTATAAATATTTACTTAAATGATATAAAATACATATAAATATGCGCCCAACAGTGTGGAAGGGTATGCAAAAGTCAATAAAAGTATTTTTTTCTCTCTGGTAAAGACTTGTCGTCCCTTTCATTTTTAAGTGGCACACTTATTATGATTTAGAGCTGGAAAACAATCGATGCTTGGGACCATCGATGTTTTCGATGTTTTTGAAAAAACATACTGGGACGCAAAAATAGCATTGATAGCTTTTTTGATAGAATTGCTGGTGTGTTGCTAAAACTAAGAGTAAATGGTTTTTGATATATTCTTCAATGATAATGCATTTATTATTACCTTACAATAGTGAAGTGAATTCGCTTCTTCGGCTTAATGCGCTGTTTTAAAATATTGGCGCAAAATTATTAGGACGTCAGCTTTGTTGGACTTCACTTTACCTCCTAGCTTTTGGCTCATAAAAGAAAAGCGTTTTGGTTGTGGTGGTGTTGAAACACAAATAAAACACAAAACAATCGATAGTGGCCAAGGAACCATCGATGTTTCGAAAATTTAAGAAACACCGATGGTATCGATAGTGTCATCGATTGTTTTCCAGCACTATTATGGTTGTTCTGCATTAAAACAAGACGAGGTGGCAACGCCGCCGTAAATGCACGTGTAAACTTTAAGCAAAACAAAAATGGTAAAGTTATTAGATGTAACCGAAAATAAATCAAAACAAACGAATGAAAGGTCTTCTCAATCCACAATGGAACCAAGAAAAAATGGAAATGGCTTGAATAAACCTCTTCCAAAACCGGGAGTTCAAAAGCGCGCGCCAAAATCCGACGCCGCAACGAAACGACGGGAAAAAAATGTGAGTGATAAGAAAAGCCAAGTTTCAGAGAAAATCAATGGAAAGTTTGGAGTAAGGGGGAGAAATAAAAACTTATCCATTTATGCAGAAGAACACGCTGGCCCCTTCATGGTGTGCTTTGATTGAATTAGTGAATCTTCAGCGAGAAAAGCGATAAATCAATTCCATCTAGCGGACACACTTAAAAAGCTAAACATGAATGATATCCTAGAGATAAAAAGAGTAGGTTATGGCCGTTGCCAAATTCAATTTAGCTCTGCAGCTATAGCCAATTCCACCCTAGATCACAACGAAAAGCTAGAGGAAAACGGCTACTTCGCCAAAATTTTCCCACATTTTATCTGTAAGACGGGAATCATTTTCAGAGTCCCTATTAACTTTTCAGAGAAGGAAATACTTTAATATATAAACTCAGAAATCCCAATCCTAGAAGTCTCAAGAGTGATGTAAAAGGACCCTAAAGACAAGGGTCAGGTCATTTCGACAAACAGAGTCAAAATTTTGTTCCAGGGCCAAAACATCCCGAAAGACATCATCTTTGTGTATTCAAAGGTGGAAGTTCAGCCTTTTATTTACTTCGTTCAATGATTTAGGTGTTTCCGGTTTGGACACACAGCACTGCACTGCAAAGGGCAAGAGAAATGCGGTCAAAGCGGAGGAAAACATCCCAAGGAGGAACATTGCCAAAAAATGGAATGCGCCAACTGCGGAAACAGTCATTTTTCCACAAGCAGGGAGTGTCCAGCTAGAATCAAAGCATATGAGATCCAAAAAATTAAAGTGTTAGAAAACGTATCTATGCAGAGGCTAAAACTTAAACACCCCTCGCTTTTTAAAAGGGCATACCCCCACCCAGAAGACCGACTGCGTTCCCAGAATCGCCCTGGAAACTACAGAAGAACTACAACTCAGAGTCCCAGAAGAAACCACCATCTTCCATCCTACCCCTAGCACAAAAAACACTAGACACACTGGGGAAAAATCTTTATTCATTCCTGGTGGATATCCACAATGACCCAGAGTCAAACACTAAGACCATCTCATTCCTTACTGACTTAAGAGACTTTATCAACAGTAAAAACGCAGAGATCGACGTCTCACAAATAGAATTACTCAATAGCCAAACTTCTCAAATGTAATGAAAATCCTACAATTAAATATACAAAGCATCAATAGCTCCAACAACAAACGCCTTCTCAATATGTACTTGATAAACAACGACGTCGATATTGCCATCATCCCGGAGACTTGGGTCAAAGATAGCTCGGACTGTAGGATGCTGGGGTTTAAATTCTACGGAAAACCACGAAGCGATGGGTATGGCGGGGTCGGTCTGTACATAAAAAGTAACATCAATTTCAAAATTCTCAAAGGCAGCAACTTCATTGAGAGTATAGGTATAGACACAATCAACCTGCATCAAATCCATTGCATGGCGTAACTCCACGAGCGATAGAAAGGGCCACACAACAGAACACGAGGCACAGGATGCTGGCTTCATCTGCCTAAACGACGGATCTCCTACTTTCTCATTAAACCCATAATTTCCAATCTTCATTGGAGTTGCCTCAAGTCAAAAGTCACAAATAGCAATCACTAACCAAGGTTAATCATTAAAGGTTAAATGTCAGTGCTCCAAGAATACAGTACCCTAAGGTGTCCCTACCAAAAATGTGTGAGGGGGATTGTCACGAGCAGATTTTAAGACAACCATTCACAGTTCCGTCCCATTGTACAGATGGTCTCCAAAAATGCATGCTTGCCATCCTTTTCTTTCACATGTAACTAATTAAAACCGTTAAAGCTCCCTGGAATACGCGTTTGCAAGTAGGTTTTGTTTCGCAGCAAAGATAAGCCCTGCTTCACTTTCGAACCACTCTCTGACTCTTGCGGATTGAGCAAAGATTTCTCCTTATCAAGTCTAAAATCACGTGGTATAACATAATTACAGTTGTTCCACAAACCATATATTAAAATCAAAAGTGAATTTATTGTAAAGCAAGTTACAACAAAATAAGTGCGAGCTTCAAGTGCAATTGGGAGTTTCGTTTAAATACCTCCATTTGGCTTGGCCATATCAGGTGAGAAGGAGAAACTGCAATTCTTGTGAAGGTTCCAATGGTCGTGTATTTCAGAGCCATGGTGGCCTGGTATTTTGGCCGAGCCGAAAGTATATTTAAGAAAGATATATATGAAGCGATATGAAAGAATAAAGCCACAGAGGATCGTTTTGGCGGAAATGTAACGGGAAGTCATAAATTAAAACCCCCCCGCTCATTCCTGAAATTACATAAGGAACACGAGGATTCCATGAGGCTTGGGATCAAACCCCCCTTTTTCTCCCCTCCTAAATGTTAAAGTAGCTCTCGATTATTGGAGTCCTGCTCTCTACCATGCTGCGGCCATAGATCCGATATTCCCCTAGAGAATAAACGGCAACAAAAAAAAAAAATGAATTGTAACACACACCGTAAAGGGTGCAATCGATTGCCCATCAATATTTTCAAATGCCCACCTACCGTTCAAAAATTATTCAAAAATGAAATTTTTTGAAAAATTTTCGAAAATTTTAAAATTTGACTTTTTGAATTTTTTTTTTCTTGATATCGAAATATAATTGTTTGCCCACCAATGGGCACTTTTAAGAATTTTGAAAAAACTTAAATTTTTTTAAATATTTAAGTTCTTACATTTGGTCATTTTTTGGATAGGTAAAAAAAAAACTTCAAAAAAAACCTACTGAAATCGTATTATTCGTAATATTCATTACACCAATAGTGTTATGAACAATGCCCATCATAATTTTCAAATGGACACCTCCCGTTTTGAAATTATTTAAAATTAAAAACATTAAAAAAATTTAAATTTTAGATTTCGAATTTTTTTTTTCTAAAATTAAAAACAAGCCTTATTTTCACCAATGCTTATTTTCACCAAATATTATTTTATAATAACATTTACTTTTCGATATACTTAACTCTCAAAGTCTTAAAAATAAAAAAATTAAAAAACCAAAAGTTGCCCATCATTTCCCTTCTTTTAAAACTTACAAATTTAACAAAAAAACCTATGCCCAACATTGCCCACATCTTAAAACTCCAAATTTTATCAATAAAATGTATGCCCAACATTGCCCATCCTTTAAAACTTAAAAATTTTACAAAAAAATTGATGCCCTTCATTGTAGGAAAATAGCTTGTATCAGTTATGGAGAAAATGTACAGGTCGTAAAAGAAACCGTTACTGTAGTTTGGGAAAATACTTAAAATAAAAAAGACAAAAATCCTGCGGAATATACAAATACTACCTAAATAGAACCCATACAGCATAAACTTTCAATTGCATAATTATGTGGTTTCGAAAAAAGGGATCGTACTGGAATATACGGATAAAAAAAATGTATATTACTACACAAAATATTGGGTTTACCCAACTGGGATTTGCTTAAAACTCAAAATAGGTAACCACTTAAGATTATTTTATGAGGATATGTCCCAGATTTCCCAAGTTATGCCCTTACATATAAACTAATAAATAAAAGAGTCTGTTTGGTCATAGAGCCTTTTCAATGACGTTTTCCCTTTTTTTCCAAAATAACAAAAAGAGGAAATTATTTATTTCACAAAGTTATAAATGTTTATTTATTCACATATGACATGGAGTGAGAAAGCTCCGATTTTATGATGCGTATGCACTGAGATAGAGAGTACAAGTGAGACCGACTTTGAGCATAGGCCGGGCGAAAGCTCGTTAACTTAAATGACAAAGATAAAATAAAGCCGAGCGGCCGAGAAGAGTCGGCTTGCGACCAACAATAGCAATGAGAAAATGATTATATTCTAAACTATAGTTATTGCATTTATAAATATATGTTATATTTATATTGATTAAATTTATGCCGTGGCTGCTGCCTGTTCCGACAGAGTCATAAGGTATATTTTGGCAGGTCATAAACCAGCTTATATATACGAGTATGCGCATAAAAAAACAAGATAATTAAACAACATTTTAAATTTTGTTTATTGATTTTCCTTATTTCAAACATCTGCCTCTGTGTAAAAAACTATGTGAATCTTCATACTCGTATTTGTTGCCGTTAATTTTTTTGCTTGCTTAGTAAAATCATCGTGCGCTTCCCATAATCCTGTTATCCTGCGGCAGTAAGCAATGTAATGTCCAATTCCTGATCCTGATCCCGGGACGTATTCAAAAGCTCCACTTAAAATGAAAGTTTTTTGTGGTATTTTAATTTTTTCGGGAAGCTGCTGCAGTGTGGCTGATCCTGGCGCATTAGCATATAGTTCTCGTTGAAAGCTGTCGAACGCAAATTCCATGTCTATGATGACGCGGGGTCCAGGGTGTGCATGGGAAATCGTACTCACACCGCAATCTTTTCATCTGCCTTTTTTTGGCACAAAAAAATCTATAATAGTGGCGATTAGTCCATCATGCACTCCCAGGCTGGTTATTTTTGTCAGCATCTACCAGCTCTATGCGTTCAAGGCAATTATTCAGATCATTACAACTCTGGTTGCCATTTTCATGAACGTTTTTTTTTTGCACGCTCGGTATTCCTTCCATGACCTGTTTTATAAACCTCCCGATATTCGCCTCGCAGTACACAGCAGAGTCATATTCCGAAAATATTTTCTGAAGAATTCTCCCTCTTTTACAATATAGTTCTCCACTTATTGCATCGATGGCATATTTTTTTGTAAATAATATTATTAAATTTTCTTTCTCCTCGTCAATGGCCCTTTTGTAATAGATATTGTCCATATACGCAGTCGCCAGAATTTCCACTAAAGAATCAAAAGGACAGGTGTTTTTAAAATTGATTGATTTCTCTTCAATCCATATAGGCCCAAGTGCACCGCCATTTTGCAATATCGCGTCCTTCTTCCTTCTATAGGGTCGGTTGTACATCATTTTGAGATTGGGACATTTTTTTAAATATTTTCCTCTGGGCTTTCCTTTATCTTCAATTTCTAACTGTTTAGTGCTTTTCGCTTTGTTCTTAATTTTCCAATTTTCCTCTTCTAGGAGATGACCTGCATCGATTTTATCATCTACTTTAAATTTTTTGTCCTCAATAAAGGCGGGTGTTTTCATTATTTTCCTTTTTGTGGCTGCACGCTCCAATTTGCAGGCTGCCTCGATGCATCGGATGTGCTTTGTTACAAATTTATCTGCGAGCACAGGTCTATTGAAGATGCTCATGTCGGATTTTTTCAAATCTTTGAAGTAAGCCTCCACCAATGCAGACGATCCAACATTATAATTCGACGTAAATTTGACTTTCTTAACGTTCGTCCATAAAATAAAATATTGGGCTAATTGTATGAGGGGATTTGCCAATTCCGGGAGATAATATGGGTTTGGACAACTTCTCGATGATTTGAAAAATGGTTTAATAAATTCATTAATTCCTTTATCTTCTCCTTCCGGCTCCAATTCCTCCGGTGTACAGGTAATAGCATTTTCATATTCTTCACCATATTCCGGTGCCGTAAATGTCGCAATTTTTTTAAAGAAGCAAATTTTCGTTATTCTGGCTGGCATAGTTTTCTCCCTCCTCATTTAATCCTGAGGATTCGCTCGTTGCCACAATAAGGATCGATTTCAACATTTTTTTAAAACTTTTTTTGGTTTCGCAGGTTGTTGTGACTCCAATGCATCTTATGTAAAAATCCACATCATTTTTATAAGGTGGGCGATGTCAAGCCGAATATATGATCTTGGAATTCGACTCGACTCGCAGGACAAAGCTTCAAAGCAGGATGACATATATGTATGTAGGCGACAATCGTTGAAGCTTAAACTCACAGCGTTCAGCAAAGCCAAGGAAAAGTCGTCAGGTGGATATACACCCGACTTTGATATCAGCCGACTCAGCCAGAATTGGTTGCTGGCCGTATCATGCTTGGCCGATAGCATTTGAAATACTGGACAAATTCCGTCGTCACCTTCCATAACCACCTGGCATAGAAAAACGTAGCTTGTATCGCCAAGAGGTTTTACAATCGGCAGAACAACGCTTCCAGTGGCATCCACAGATATTTTCCGGACTTTTTTAATTTGCGCATTATATGTTTTGATTTGAGCCAAACCCCCCCCCCATACCTAACACCACCATCCCCCCCTATTTTTAATATACCATGATCGTTCCCTTTTTTTCCCTCTTTATATTTTGACTTTTTCTTAAAGTTGGTAATTTGGGAATAAAACTTGGCTCAGGATCGTCATCTTTCATTTCCTTCGTGGCTTCCTTTCTCCACAACGACGCTTTCTTATAAAGCAACTCATTGCCAATTGCCAATCGTTTTTTTCCAGTGCATTTCCGTTTTTGGTTATGTGGTATACCACGAGTATCTGGTACTGTATCCGAAATGCTTATTCCCAAATTTGGATCAGGTTCCACAAGACAGTGTCCTTTAAGAATTGAACTGCACTCACTGCAGTAACCTTCAATTTGGAGCCAAATGTTTTCTTCTTTTTCGCTCATCTTTGCTTTTTTAAAATTGGAGGCACAAGGCAAGGGAACCTTTTCCTGTAAGGCCTTTTTGGTCGCAAATCCTTTACCCCTTTACTTTTTCCTTTGATAGCGATTGATCTCCAAACTTCCTCATCCAACTCTAATGTTAAAAACAGATTGGGCAAAGGTCCATTTCCATGTACTTCGCTGATCAGGAATTCTGTATCATCTTCGGGAAGCGTTGAGTTTACAGTTTCGTTGATCGAGTTCTCCGTAATACCACATCTTTGCTTTATAAGAGTCAACATGTTATTCCGATTTATCCGAACGTAGAAATTTAATAGAGAAATTTTTAAATAGAGTCATTCCTTGATTTTAACGCACCGGTTTCATTTTCAAAAATATTTACAAGGCAAAGGGTGTCCACTATCTCAGAAACATCAATTTGGGACTTGGATGGCATCGTAGTGTATTCCAGGCTTCAAAAAAGTCAAATTATAGTCAGCTTTTCAAGATTATGATCTTTTCAGAGGGAAGATTCAATTGGTCGTCCTCACAACGGCTGAATGACCAATGTACCATCGGAAAAGACAAATAATTCATTTTCATAAAAATTGGTTGAAAAAAATCATCAGTCTGAATCAGTCTACAAATTTTGTTAAACCAAGGAAGGCAAAGGCAATTTTATGTTTTACTTAAAGTAAATATGTACATTAAAACAAAAAATCTTCGCTCAAATTTTTGTTACATTTGTATATGTATTTTTATATTTGTAGTTACAACAGTAAATTAGTACATACATTTCTTTTAAATAAGGTAAAGAAAAGAACACTAAATTGTATGTGAACAAAGTTTTTATTATTATTATAAAGAAATTACCAACAATTATAAAGTGTGGGCAATTCTTGCTTTGTGTTAAGCTATAGCTGTTTTATATAATAAAATATATTATTATATTACATTAAATCTATTTTATAATATGTACTATGTGTTATGTAACAATGATGGATGATATAGATGATATGATATAGTATATAATATGATATTTGTAACAATATCGGTGGGTATTGAATGGGTATTTACAGGTATGCTATCAAGTCTACAGTTCCTCCACACCAAATTTTTCTTTAAGACGTCGAGGTACTGGGTCTTGTCCATTGTTGACTCTATGAAATGTAGCTTCCCGACTCCCGCTGACGACATACAGGCCCAAACCATGACGCTGCCGCCGCCATGTTTAACAGTCGCCTATAGGTTTTTATTATGGAGCTCTGTGTTTGGCTTACGCCAGACATAGGTTGCTCCATCAGAGCCAAGAATATTAAATTTGGACTCATCTGCAAATATTACAGACTTCCAAAAATTTTCGTCCTTGTTCATATGGTCCATGGCGAATTTTAATCTTGCCTTCTGATTTTTTGCACTAATGAAAGGCTTCTTTCGTGCAATTCGACCATTAAACCCCTGGCTATGCAGAACTCGTCGGATGGTGTCTGGGTGACAAGATTTGCCCAGCTCTGTCTCTACTTGGGCAGTAACTTTTGGAGCCGAAAGTTTTGGGTTTTCCCTGATTTTCCGGACAATATAACGCTCGTCCGTTTCAATTTTGGCGGTTTCCATTTCGGCCCTTGTCATGCGTTCTGTTCTCGCGTAGAAAACGGTAAATAATACTCTGGACTGTAGAATCACTAAGAGCAACCATTTCCGCAATTTTCCGGCGAGAAAGTCCGTTTTTGAAGTGACGGAGCACATCTTCTCTCTTCTCTAAAGAGGTTCGGGGTCCCATCTTGATTTAAATGATGTATTTCGAAAAAAAAGGCACAAAGTTGATCAAATCCAACACAATTATTTAGTAAATAACAAATGTAAGCCGATGTAACAAAAAAAAAAAAGTTTCTTGGAAAATAACGGATCATGGCAGTGCTGAAAATTGACTGGTTGAAATAAGCTGCGGCGGTATTTTTTTTCTTTAAATATTATTAATAAATGTAAAAAAAATCTTAAAAATTAAATAGACACATATATTTGTTGTTGAAAAGTAAAACTAAAAATCTGCATTCGAATTATCTCAATACCTCATATAGTTTACCAGATATACTGATTCAAATTTTTTTCAAGGGGCTGGTCGAAATAAGCTGCGACCCACTGTATATATGTACATGTACAGTCAGCACAGAAATTATTCGGACACTCAAATATTTTTATAATGAAAGCCTATATCCGGGAAATGAAGAAATTTTGGGCAGGGTTTTTATTTTTTTCTATTAAAAACTGTTTTTTTTAACCATAATAAATATAAATAATAAATAATAATTTATTATTTATAATAAATATATAATTTATTATAAAAAACCATAATAAATAATAATTTAATAATAAACAAAAACGTTATTATTTTTATTATGTACATATATATAAAAAGAAAAGCACAAAAAGGTCTTAAAATGCGGCAAAGAAGTTATTCGTACGCATTCAAGATTATCTGTTCTCCTTGTAAATGCAACGGTAATCGGCGTTTCTTTTTGGAGACTTACTTAGAAATACTTCGTTCTAGGAAAATAAGTGCTTTTTTGTATGTTGTGCTTCACTTTTGCTTCGTTTTTGGAAGAGATTGGACAAAATGGGCCGCGGTCAAGATTTATCTTTAGATTTGCGAAAAACTATTCTGAAACTGCACTTAGAAAATCGTAGTTACCGCGAAATAGGTAAGATAATTGACAAATCACCTTCGACCGTACACAGTGTGATTAAAAAATACTTAAACACTGGAGAATTGTCTGCGAATCACAAAAAGGCTGGTCGACCAAAGATACTAACACTTCGCGGGGAACGAAAAATGGTATCCACAGTCCTTCAAAATCCCAAAACTTCAACTCAAGTGCTTCGGCAAAATTTAGAGGATGCTTCTCATAAGAAAACTTCGGCCCAAACTGTCCGCTGGGTTAAATAGCAGAGTTGCTCGACGCTTTGGGGGTGTGTAGCTGCAAGTGGAGCTGGTCGAATGGTGTTTATTGATGATAAAATGGACAAGGTGATGTACAAAAGAATTTTTGATGAAAATTTAATACCCAGCGTTCAAAAACTTGGCCTTGATCCATCAACATTCTTGTTCCAACAAGACAATGATCCGAAACACTCCTCGTTTTTAGTGCAGGAATGGCTCATTTACCACTGCAAGCAACTAAAAACACCTCCCCAGTCACCAGATTTAAACCCCATAGAACATGTTTGGGATATTCTCGAAAAAAAAATAAGGAAGCACAAGATTTCCTCCAAAGCAAGTTTGAAAAATGCGTTAAAGGCTGAATGGGACAACATCAGTCCTACTGAGACATCAAATTTAATAAAAAGCATGGGTCGACGACTACAGGCTGTCATTGATGCCAAAGGAGGACCCACCAAATACTAAAAAATCAATAAATATTTAAAAAAACATGTAGTTTTTGATAAAAGACAAAACTGTCCGAATATTTTTTTTGCCGTTAAAACCTGACTTTTTCTTTTTTTAGTAGATTTAAGCAATAAAAAAGTTTAAAATTAAAAATTTTTTGTTTAAAATATGTTTTAAGAATCCCTACAAGTATTATGAAAAAATTATATTTTTTGTACCTTATTTTTTTTTCGAGTTATTATTAAAAAAAGTTTAAGTTAATGGGTGTCCGAATAATTTCTGTGCTGACTGTAAATGTGTGAACTTATTCTAGTTATTCGAGTTATCTAGTTACAGTAAGGTTAAGCTTATATGTTGTTGTAAAGGTTTATAGATTTTAGGAATTGGGTTGTGGTTATATTTAAGGGATCTACTATTTCTTCTAGAGTTTTTTGGAGGAATTTACGTCTGTGTTCAAAGTAGGTAGGGCATTCTAGGAATATGTGTGATAGAGTTAGGTTTAGGTTACATTGTTGGCAAATGGGTGGTGGTGTTTTGTCGAATAGGTGGCTGTGTGTCAGATTAGTGTGTCCTATTCGGAGTCTCATAAGTTTAATGGTATCTACTCGAGATATAGTTGGTTTTAAAAGTTCGATATTTTTCTGTTTTTTAGTATTGATGAGTTTGTAGTGTACAGATGGGTTGTTCCATATAAGGTCGTTTAGGGCTCTTATGTGATTACTGATGTATTTAAGGGTATCTGGTACGTTGCAGTTTATTTCTGATATTAATGGCAGTGTGAGTGTTTGCTTAGCACCATGCCGTAGTGGCCTGGGACCTATATCAGGGTGAATTTATATTTGTATCTATAGATAATTTTTCTAAATTCTAAAACAGTTTGTCAAATAATTCTTTGCAAAATGAAAAACGTCATTGAAATTCATTTTCAAGTGGAATTTTCTCTAACAATTCGATTCATTTAATTTTTTCTTTCACATTATTGTTAAGGCACTTATATTCTACAATTATAAACTAAAAACAAAACGTATTTCAGAATAAAACATAAAAAAAATTCATAAAAATAAAAAATAGGCACTTCATGAGCTTTAATAAATAATGTCCAATTAGAATAATGAACCCAAACGTTGAAATACCTCTATTGATTATATTAAATGAATGAAGATATAATGAATCGCGTCTAATTATTTCCTTTGGGGTTTCCAAAGACAAGCTTACGCGACTTGGGTTGCCTAATGATATTGGTGCGACATGGCGGGTAAAGGAGGGAACTATTACACCTGAGTTCTCTGAGCTAGTATCCTTATTCGCTCTCCCCCCACACTTTGGCCACTTCTTTTCCTTTAGCACTATTGAAGACTTCTTTTATTTGGTAACCCCTGATTTGGGGAAGCACAAGAACCCTCCCTCTGGCCCTGACTTAGCCTGGCAACAGACAGTGCGTGCCCCCGATCAGAAACCGGACGTTACACATGATCAGAATGAAAAGTATAACTTTACATCAATCGCGTACATACATTTTTTAGCATTATATATGACGTTCCATATAGCTCATGAAGACCAATAGATCATGATCATTGAGCATTGATAACTCCGATTTATGAGTGAGATAGACACCATCCTTAGGAATATAGGAAAAGTGGGTAATAAATAAAACTGGTGAACTATTGCGTCAAAGTCAAAAGAGGCGTTAGTAGAGTGTTATTATTTATTTATTTTGAACAATAATCTGTTATTACGAATGAACTACTATAATTAAAAGGAAGGCTAAATTGTGCTAATTGGGATTCTAAAATCTTAGATTTAATTACAACTAGGGATTTTTCAGGGATTAATATGTAGGATAAAGATTTTAATTTTAATAAATAACTCGAAAAAGACTACGTTAGGTGAAAATAAATATTCAAATCGGTCACCAAAGGTGTCGTTTGAAGATAATTACCTTATTAGATTAAATTGTTTGATGCAAAAATGCCTTTGAACAGATTCAATACTCTTTTGATGAACTAAGTATTGCGGACTCCAAACGCATGAGCAGTATTCTAGGATAGAACAAATCAGAGAGACACATAGAGATTTAGTAGAGAAAGGATCATCAAACGCTTTTGACCAGCTTTTGATAAAAGCTCGCCCTCCCATGGTTTTATTTGCTGTCAATGAAATATGTTCATTGATTAAGAGCTTATGGTGAAAAAAGACCCCAAAAGAACCTGCTAATTTGCTCAACTATCGAAAAATACTACGAACATTCTGGTAATAATGGGTAACACATTATTATTAGGTTTTTTGGAACACAAAAACCAGAGCTGGGAACCTGTGTGTCTCTAGGTAGGAAGGTCTGTAGGAGACCAACGTGTTGTAGACCGCTTCGTGAGCTAGAACGTCAAAGGCCTTCCTAATATCGAGGGTTTTGATGTAGAACGATTTATGTTGCTTATGGTGTTTCCTCATAACTAAGTCCCAGTTGATTGTTACCTTCATCCGGGCTGCCAAAATGGCTTATAAATACCTAACTATTACCGAGGGAACTGAAATTGGACGATAGTCTTGCGGACGATTCTTCTATTCGAGGATGCGAAGAGATAACTGGATAGTTTAACTTTATTAGGTCTAAGATCGCGCTGAGTCAGAGAGGACCTTGCACAAATTTTCCATATGGAACGAATCGCGTTCGATTGAGCTCCGGCTAGGCTGAGTCATTATCTGCCGCCAATATCCGTAATATTACTTGGCATTATTGATCCCTCAGCTTTCTCCAAAAGGGACTTTTATCTCAGTTACGCTGAACCATAACGTCAGCTGCCATCTTTGTTCGCATAATACAGGAGCATAGTCCTCTTATTTGTACCAGTTGTGCCTGATGCGAAGAAATCGCATCAGAGCTGCGGTGGGTGAAAATTTCCGCTATCTCTTCATTTAGATGTCTTTTACCATTTGCTGCTAGCAAACCTCCTTTTTTCGTCATAGTTTCTACCTCTGACCTCCTTGGCTTTTTATCTGCTCGCAGACGTTGTGTGTCGAACACTCTTTTGGAGCAAAATGCTAACCCACATACTGTACAGGGCACACGACCTGAAATGTTAGCCGCTGCACTATATTCATAAAGTCCAGTCAGGAAATCGTGGGCTTTTCTCCTTTTACAGGATTATTCATTATCCGAGGCTCGTTATTACTTTGTCCACCAATATAAACATAGCTCCAGAGGAATGGATGCCCCAAAAGCCTGTTTGCCGCTCAAACACAGCTACTGTCAAACAGACGTACCTATTTCTTTCACTTGTTTTATAATTCGAATTTCGTTTGTATTTATATTAAATTTCCTTTATTTCACTTGTTCACCTACTCCTTACACTCCGTTTTCGGCATCGCTTAGAATTCGAGCTCTTTTCGTTGCAATTGTCTTTGTAAATTTATGAAAAAACAAAAAAGGAGAGCTATCTTGGTCAAAAATAGGTTCTGTGGCAAGTTTTAAACTTCTACCTTTGGAAAAATCCCATCCTTATAACTTAAAAAACAACAAAGTTATGACATCATCCGATCAATCAGTTATATGCTAGCTATAGGATATAGTTGACCGATCCCAGCCGTTCCGACTTATATACTGCCTGAAAAGGAAAGAAGGATGTGTGCAAAGTTTGAAGTCTATGTCTTTAAAACTCAGAGACTAGTTTGCGTAGAAACAGACAGACGGACAGGCTGAAATGCTTATATCAACTCAGGAGGTGAACCTGATCGAGAATATATATACTTTATGGGGTCGGAGATAGGGTCTCCTTCACTGCGTTGCACTCTTTTGACCAAAATTATAATACCCTCTGCATAATTATTTATACGCATCTGTATAAATATTCTTACCTGGCAGACGAGAGAGGGTTACATCGTTTATTGTTAATGTTCCACGTGCCGAAGTCGGATGGGGATGGTTGAAATATCAATCGACGGTTGAAATATTTTGGAGCAGAATCTGTGTATATGAAAATATCTGGTGGCATCAATGTCCCTACTATCTCCAATTTGGTGAATTGGAGATTCGGTGAATACCAAATACCTTCAGATCGAACGCACACAGGAAATTTTGAATTCTTTGGTTATATACAGAGTCTACTCGCGCACGCCAAGGCATGCAGTTCGTCACCTCGTGGACTGCCATCCACAGTGATAGTGTCTTCACGCGCCAGCTACAAGCTAGGGCACGCGCGTCGCCACCTAGCGGATGTCTTTTCATTCTCGTTTTTGTAAAATCTGTAGGAAATTCATTATTGTAGTTTTGGTTTTATGGACTGTGGGGTCGCTAGTTGGATCACCCCCCCCCCGAATTAATATTTCTCCTTTCAATCCAATTTAAAAAAAATTACTTTTTTTAAGCTCCAAACCTGAAACATTATCTTTAATTATTATTATCTTTACTATTGAATTGTTATAGTTACGGCCATATTAATATTAATTATCATCGAAGATATATTTTTATTTTTATTCTTATGGATAATGCAAACCACCTTATGTTAATTTATTTTATAAGAGATTTGCCTGAATTATAACGTTAACTCAAATGAATTTGTACTAGATCTTTTGTTTGGGCACCAGAAGGAATCTCGGTTTCTCTCCCCCCCTCACAATGCTATTTAGGAATCCTTCTCCCGGTCCCTTTTCTATTCGATCTACGACGATTCGCGTTACGACCATGTCCCTACTGAAGGTACAAGAACCACGCCCACTTTCCCTGAGCACGGCTGGAGCCTGTTAGTAGATCGAAGTACCTTCAGGACATGATCCAAACCGTTACAGGACAAAATAAACAACATGTTTATGTTTCATGCTATTGTTTTATTTTTTGTATTATTTGCTTCAATGGAACGACTTGGATTCGTGAGACTGCAGGGATCCCAGGTCTGCCGGATGGTGCTGCTGAAAATTCCAAAAACCAGCATAGCTAATGAATTGACGAAGATGAGCGTCATAAGACCCACGTTCCACTCAGACTTGCTGCCCGTTTCCACCAGGGAAGCGACGAGGAGCGGAGCCAGGAACCCGGACAGGTGAGCGAAACCGTTAGCGAAGCCGGAGAGCATGCCCGAAAATGAAGGCGCCATGTACAGCAGGGTTGGCCAATAGCAGTTGAATCCCAGGTCAGTGGAGGTCTTCAGAAGCACGAACATTATAATGACCAGTGTCTTGTCCCTACAGTCCGCCAGGATGATGACTAAAATGAAGCTGATGCTGAGCATACTGCACATCCCGTACAGGACCCGCCGCATCCAATTCTGGTTGGGCCCTACACGCCGTTCCACGTAGCTGGCGCCCAGGATGCAGACCAGCTTGGAGGCAAGGGCTCCCAGGAACGCGACCGTCGTAGTCAGGACCACCTGGCGCAGATTTAATTGCATCGCCTCGATCAGGAAGCGCGGCAGCAAGGTCGAGAGCATCAGGAAGGTGTAGCAGTGGAACAAGTGGGTAAGCAAGAAGGCGTACACAGGCGGGGAACGGAACAGGCTCCTCCAGGGCACACCTGCGACCTTATGGCTGCTAATCAAAGATCCGTGCTGCAGGTACTTCAGTTCGTGTTGTGAGATTCGTGGATGCTGTTCTAGAGTATCGTAGATGAGCCAGAAGGAGCAGAAGCCAAAGAGCAGTGCTATCGCACCCACCAGGAAGAAGGGCAGCTCCCAGCTAAACTCGCTTAGGAACCCGGCCACGGGATACGCCAGCATGGAGCCCACCAGTACCCCGGAGCATGCAAAGGACACCAGAGCAGTTCTCTCCGTGGGATGGGCCCAGACGACGAAAAGCTTGTACATTGCCGGACTGCCGCAGCCGCCGAGAACGCCGCACAAAACGAGGGTTGCCGCAGCCGCTTCAAAACTGCGATGGGCCATGGGTGGAAGCAGGAGGTAACAGATCGCCTCTAGGATGTGCGACAGCAGGAGTATATTCTTTCGGCTATACCGATCGGCTAAGCTGCCGGAGATAAAAACGGAAACCACATAGCCGTAGTAGTAGATGCCGGGGAAAGTCAGCTCCTGTTTGCGAGTCCATTGAAGATCCCCCGACAAGTTGATTTTTTGCAGAGGGCCGTCATCCTGGTGCGGACTACCGGCATTACATTTAGGGATAGCGGTACCATTGCTCTCCACTTCGAAAACATGCTGCTCACGATCCTCCGGACGAGGCATCACCATCTGTAGTATGATAATGCCGAGTATGCTCCGCATAATCGAATGAAGACAGGAGCTGGTGAAGGCGCAGAGGGCGTAGGTGAGCCGCACGGAGTTCAGAAGGGTGTGGGTGGACGGGCCGGACTCCGAAAGACGTGGCAAGGTCCATGACTTGCTAGACATGGTCGAACTCAGTAGTTTAAGCTTCTTTCAACGGAGAGAGGTCCCGGAACCGTGCATGCCCTAAGCTCTGGAGCAACTGAATCGACTGAAACAAGGGGAGATAGACTGTCAGAAAATGCCATTAAAATACCTCTTGACGCAGTCTACAATTAAGCCAACAAATTTATGAAGTCTAAGCAGCTGATTATTTTGGCACACACATTAAGAGTACCGTGTAAAATAATTCCCAGCTATACCCAACGGGGCTCATAAATATATCCGTTTTTATGTTGACAGCCAATTAAATGAAACAAACAAGCACTACTTCGCAGTTAAAAATTATACTTAATTCAAATACATACATTATTTTAATACTGTAACTTTTTTGCTGGGTTTAGCTCATAGATTTTAATATTTAATATATTATGCATATTTAAAAGATAAAAAAAAATTGCAAAAATAAATATTTCTCATATTAGCTATATGAAAATACTCCTAAAAGACACACGCGATAAAATAAATTTTTATTTTATTTCAAAAGTAAAATTTTGTAACTATGATAAACAAGAAAGGGAAGCTAACTTCGGGTGGAACCGAAGCTGATATTCCCTTGCTAACTGCAAGGGTTAATGGCAGCTTGTATTTTAAGATATATATCGCAATATAGGCTATAGTTGATCGATCCTTCGAAAATATTCCAACCTGTTAAATTTTAAAAACAAAGTTGTGTAGTTTTCGATCATTCAGTTGTATGGTAGCTATAGAATATAGTCGGCCGATCTTTGTCAAATTTGGTCGGTCGGATTAGTTGGTCCTCTTGGACCCCATTAGCTTGTAATTAACCATTACAGCAACGGTACGGCATTCCCGATCAATCAGACATATGGCAACAATTCAATAAGTCGACCAATCCTGGCATTTCCAACTTCCTGCGTTCAATAGAAAAATAAAAGTATATCTGATATGTTATACCTTACAGGGTTGGAGATGTCTCCTTCACTGCGTTGCACACACATGAACAAAATTATAATACCCTCTGCAAGGGTATACAAACATATAACTAATACATATCTAACTAATAAAGGCACTCGCGAACAATCCAAAAGCACCGTCTAAAACTTGTTAAGTTTCCCACAGGCAGCGCTGAGGTCGAGATATTAAATGTATATTTACTGGGTCCCATGTACAAAAATAATACTTTACATCAACGTGTCGCCATCTAAGGGGCAGTGTCACAAGTTCAATTTTTAATTTTTATACTGTCGCACAGTAGCGGAATAACTTTTAAATTTTGTAACACCTGATCATATTTACTGGTCAACTGCCAAATAGCAGTATACTTGTTAAGCTTTAAAAAATATGTAAAAATAAATATTATTATTTTCCATCTTGACAGACTTGTGTTTTATCCCGTTTAAATAACAATCAATTCTACAAATAGGTTTATCATTCCATGTAGATAAACAAATTTTACAGCATCGTGGCGCCATCTAAGTATCAAAAGCGAAGTATTTATTTTTGTAAGTTTTCATATAACACGAAAAATATTTAGTTAAGACCAAGTATTGTGTTTTTTTTTTTTAATTTGTTTCAAATAACTTACACTAAATACTCCTCTTAAAAACAGATTCTACAGGAATATAGCACAGATGCAGCGCAACTGTGCATTAATCGCCACCAATAGATGAACCTAGTTCGATAAGAGT
The DNA here is from genome assembly GCA_035047585.1 of Drosophila monieri. Taxonomy (NCBI): domain Eukaryota; kingdom Metazoa; phylum Arthropoda; class Insecta; order Diptera; family Drosophilidae; genus Drosophila; species Drosophila monieri. Next base: position 763,400 of record JAWNPJ010000061.1, on the reverse strand, counting down.
GGGGCAATGCTGTGGATTGTTGTAGAATCTACAACTTATGTAGAATCTAAAACTTATGTAGAATCTACAACTGTGTCAGCCGGACACACGCTGAAAACTACTTGAGACGCTTTGGAAGTCACCCCAACGCCCTGGCAAAAAGATTGCTACGAAGAGTTAGGATAAGAAGACTGAAGAAGAGGTTCCACCCGCATGTTCTCCCGTTGCGTTTTGTGTAAAAGTTCCTTAAAATATTACAACAATTAAATAAAATTAAATTCAAATAATAGTTTTTGTGATATATTATGACGTACGCATAGTTATTATCATAGCAAAGCGACCATACATTGTAAGCTTTAATTTAAAACCTGTTCAAGCTGCCTCATAGGTAGCAGTATACCTGTTAAATTTAACAAATATAAATGCTTAAAAAGAAAGAAATAAATAAAAAACAACTCTACAATTTAGTAGCTTGCATTTGCTGGATGGGCATTAAGTTTGTCGTGGGGATAGGTCCTAATGCAGGGGCTGAAAATAATGAATGTGTCCTAACAATGGCGGGTCATCCCTGACCTCCCTCCCAACCCTTTCTATAGCTTAAGTCACAATATCACTTCCACAAACACTTATAATCTTAGTTTTAAATGGTCCTCAGTAAATTAAAGAAAATTATAATATTTCTTAAAAATTCAAAAACCAGCTCAAGAAAACCATTTTGTCTCCAAGTATCTTTCAGCTCTCTTTGAATATCTTAAAAAAAATATATCAAAATATATTAAAAATATATATAAAATATATAAGCATGCCAGTCTAACTTTTCATCCATCTGAACGTGTGGATATAGAAAACATCAAAACATAGAAGCCTTTGCGATCAAGTAGTTTTTTCAAAATTTTCCTTTGACGTATCTGAGCAACAAATATCACATACGTTCGACACTTTGTGCCGACAACTACTTGTAAGGGAGAGCAGCAGTTTTTTTTTCGCAGTGCGCGGATATTGCTTCCTTTGCACCTCGTCAAGCTCCTCGTGGCATTGGGGATGTTTGTGCCTCCGCTGATGGTAAAGCCGCTCACAGTGCTCTCCTCTGTGGTGCTGCAGCAAGCATTAGATGAACAATCGTCGCGCAACATACGGTTACAGGGTGCATCACTGGAAGAAGTCGTCGCACTAGACTGACTGGCAACGCTGCTTTTGGGAAGTTCAATATCCATCAATGTCTACGTCCATTGACATGTCTGGGGAGCCGCATATCTTCGAGATAACACATCCTGCAAATTGGCTTCTTTTAGTCGAACATTTCGATGTCGGCAGTCGCGTTGCGTCCGTGCCGATCTCCTGGACATCATCAGCATCAGCATCATCTCCTTTCCATCAGCATTTTCCAGTCAAAAATTGAAACTTCTTCTCGTACCCTAACCAAAGGCACTCGGCCGACTGTACTTGCGGCTTCAAGGTAAATCTTAAAATACATTTTCTCACCAACAAATTTGAATATTATTTAAAAAACATTGACTGTTCATAGATCTTATAAAACAAGGTATTGCAGTAGTCGGTGAAACCCTTGCAGGCGATGGTTGGTTCATGGATTCGGGCTTTTACTCCCCGTTCCGTTTTCATTTGATTTGTACAAGTCAGCAAATAAATATATTAAGTAAGTTACATAAATGATAAATATATAAAAAATGTGTGATATTTATTTTAACATTTACTCACAGCTTTCACATAGCAGCGACGGTTTTATTCCTGCGGTTGTTTTTTACCTGAAATATATATTACTTTCCAAAAATAGCCGCTGTTGGAAATGTTTCGAGTTGAATGTCGAAATATAACATTTTGTCGTAAATATTAATAATTTTAAATATTAATAATAGCTAATAATATTAATAATTTTTTGAAGAAGAAGATGTACCTATGTACCGTGAGCGGATTTTAACATAACGAAGTTATCAGATGAGATGTTGTCGGAGGTCTCCCCGGTGTGCCAGGAGATCAGCACGGACGCAACGACTCTGCCGACATCGAAATGTTCGACTAAAAGAAGCTTCTTCAAGTGATCCACACTGTAACCGAATGTTGCGTGACGATTGTTCAGTGCTTGCTGCACCACTACAGAGGTGAGCACTGTGAGCGGCTTTACCATCAGCGGAGGCCCAACATCCCCAATGCCACGAGCTGCTTGGCGAGGTGCAAAGGATGCAATGTCCGCGCACTTTGAAACAAATTCTGCTGCTGGCCATTAGAGGTGGTTGAAGACATGAAGTGCCGGCCGTATGTAATATTCAATAATCCAACATTAAATAGATGGATAATAAAATATAGATGAATTATAAAATATAAAAATACTAATGAGGATAATGAGGAAAATCAATCATCGAGTCTGCAAATGGCCAACAACTGAAGAACCCTAAGAAGAATTGAAGAACCTAAAGAAGAATTATTGAACTATAACATGCTAGCTGCTAGTAAGGCTAGCTGCTATTGATATGAACCCGGTATCATTCACTGGAAATGTAACAAGAAAATTGGAAGAGCTTTTAAGTTCAAACACAAAGTATTAATTAAATAGACTATTTGCCATTGATATGCGTCCGGTAGAATCCTCTGGAGCTTTAATAATGAATAATAAATAAATATTTATATATAAATTCCTCTTCCTCTCTTTATCTTAAAGCGAACGGACGTGTTGTTTTGTGCGCACTGCTTTTTTATTAAATATTTTATTTTACAACTTTAATAGTTATTTATACTTATAAACCAATTTTTTACATTTCAAATATCCGTATCGCTTCTAGAGTTCATTATAAAATAATAAATTTGTTAATTTTCTTTCAAGCGTAGCTCTGCTCTGCTTCTTCATCTTTTACGATGTTGCGTCTATTGTGGCTCAATAGAGATTCTTGCCTCTATTCTTGTCTCTATATTGTCTAGTGGTGGAGGTGCAGTTTACTAACCCACACTAATCGCTCTCTTTAATCGTCCTTTTTCGTGTCATTGGTACCGTGGTTCAAGGTACGTCAATAATAAAAAAAAATATATAATTCGCGCGGCTCCCGCAGCATACGTACAGGGACCGAGGGACGCTGTCGCATAATGTACGGCTGGAATCGCGGGGATAGATCCGACATATATAAAGAATAGAGTAGAAGTAAGATGTTACCAGGAAGATTGTTGCACAGATAAGGCGTTTAGAATAAAGGATTTAAGATTGTAAGTAGAGCAAAGTGACAAAAAGTGGTAGAGACCATGGTTGAGACCAAAGGTTGAAAGTTTCTAGTGCTCCTACTAGGAACTTTAAAATTTAGGCGTGTTAGTAAATGCTGGCTGGCTCTACTCTACTGGCTGGCTCTACTCTACTGGCTGGCTCTCTACATTGTTCCACGGTTTGTTGGTGATGGTAAGTTAATTAATAAGAGTCTACTATGGTAAGAAGGAAGGTGAAGATTTGCATCCCAGTTAAGTCCTCTAAGGGCGAAAATCAGGAAGTTTTATGTACAGATTCTGTTTGATCTCGGTGTAGTCTTTATTGAGGACTCCATACACACGATCTATACTCAAGAATCGGACGGACCAAAGATGTATATAAAGTTTTTGTTATGTACGGGTCATTAAATTCTTTTGATCATCGTTTAATAACCATTTTTAATGACTACTTTTGGTGCGTCTATACTGAAGACAAATCCTAACGTCATCAGCGTACATAAGTACAAGTGAATCAGTTAAGGCAAGTCGCAAGTCGTTAATAAACAGTGTAAAAAGTAAGGGTCAGAGTTAACTTCCTTGGGGCACCCCAGACGTGACGCGGACTTAATGCGAGTAAACATCTTTAAAGAAGACACCTTGGGTTCTTCCAGATAGTAACTCGAAATCCAGATCAGGAGATCTGTTGGGAATCGCAAAACACAAAGTTTACTCATAAGAAGCGAATGCTTAACAGAGTCAAATGCTTTACTGAAGTCAGTGTAAAGCAAATCTGTTTGTAAGCCATTCTGGATACTGGTATTAGATTAGATGTTAAAGGATTAGATGACAAAGGTATTAGCTCCAATAAGTTGGTAGTGGTGGAATGACGCTTCATAAAGCCACGCTGACACGGAGATATTATTGAGCTACATAGGTGTTGCAAATGTGGAGTTATTAGTTTTTCGAAAAGCTTTGGAATTGCTGACAATTTATAAATGCCTCTATTATTGGCAGCATCGGATTTTATATCTTTATTATGCAGAGGAATAATGTATGATTCCTTCCACACGAACAGAAAGATCGAAGCTTCCAGCAATAGATTAAAGAGTTTCAGAAGAGGTTTGCACAGTGCCTCGGTGCAGTTCTTCAACCTGGTACTCCATCGGGGCCATCAGAAGGCCCGATAACACACTTTTATTAAAAGATGGGAAACATATAAGTTTGGCTGATTAGATATTATAAGTGTAAGGCTGAGCCGGATTGATGCTAGGTGTTATATTAAAAATTGGGCAAAGAGATCGCCATTGCCTGATCAGTGTAGGCATATGAGTTCTCAAACGTGAGTAGAGGAGGAAAATATACATGTTTGCGCTTTGTGTTTACAAAGTTTGGATTGGAAAGGGTCAATATACTAAGTATCTTGAATAAATAATTGTAAAGCCTGTAATTTTATATTTATTAAAGGGTCTAGTCTTGATGTTCTTTCAATTTAAAAGGTGCCTTGTATTCAAAGGCGAATTTGTTGAACCGGACGGATATTTCCGCGGCACGCAAGAGTCGAAAAATATATTTAAAAGTCAGCCTGAAGTATTGGTTTCGATTGAAACCTCATGAGTGGGATGTTATGGATCCTCAGGATTAGAGAGGGGCAAAGTTCTGGAAAGAGTAATTCCATCAGGATCTGAAACAAAACACAAGTCCAGCAGCCGACCTAACGAATTTCTAAGGTGGGTAATTTGATCGAGTGACATGTCAAACATGCCATGGAAGTCATGGAGCACGTTAAACAATAAACTTGGTGAAATATCAGCATTTGACCACACGAGCTAGTAAAGTCGTGGGATAGTAAAGTCAGACAGCTGGTTACAATCAGACAGAAAAATAAAAACGAATCCAAAAGCGGCCATGTTTCGCCAGCATGTGGGTGGCTGAAAAAGGATTTTAATGCAGAGAAATTCTATGTCACCAAACTCTTGTGATTGTATCTCTTCAGAAGCGAGTTTGGAGTTTACAGAAAGTAACACTGCTCCTCCCCTTCGCAGTGTTCTATCTCGTCTGAAAGTGGTGTACTTACTTGGAAAAACTTCGGAGCTTAAGATCTCCGGCTGTAACCAAGTTTCTATAAAGACTATAATGTGGGATGCAAAGGAGGAACTATCAGAAACAGTTTAGGAAGTTTGCTACGTAGCCCTCTAATATTCTGATATGTAAGTTAGTTTTTTGCAGCTGAGGAAGACGAGGTGGAAGGTTGGTGGGAGTTCCATGACTTGGCTGATGTTCTTGGACGAAAATGTTCTTTGGCCAAAAGCTGATGGAACCAATCGTACGGGCACACGTATTTTGAAAGTTGACGTGTGCCTGGTGTATTGAAAATTAGTAACATCCATCACCTTTATGCCGGCTTTTGTTTTGGCTTTGTTTTGGTAAGAAATGGCAGCATCAATTTATTGGGTGAATTTTAAGGGGCTTTGAACTAATGGGACATATTCGACAATTGCTCATTGCTCATATACTGAGATATTCGGAAGCAGAATTTTTCCCAGGTCCCAGGGTGGCCAGAGATATGGTCGGCTGAGAAGGCTAAAGATTATTCGCCACAAGCAAATCACTAACAGCGGATTTCTTATGCTTTGGAGACCCATTTAGCAGTCCACTCAAATCCACTTTTAGTCTGTCTCATGAACGACCTCATGTCGTCCTAAACAGCCGCGACAGCAAGGCCAGACCTTCGTGAAATGGCATCCTAAACTGAGGCCGTGAACCCGGAACACTTTACAGAGCCAGCAGTGGATGTCAGGCTAGGATGACTTACAAGACTTAATTAAGCTGCACAGACAAGTTTAATTTTCATCCAATGATCCAATGATTACTAATTAATTAATTTCAAGTCCCCCGTCGGCATGCTTGACATGTCACTCGATCAAATTACCCACCTTAGAAATTCGTTAGGTCGGCTGCTGGACTTGTGTTTCGTTTCAGATCCTGATGGAATTACTCTTTCCAGAACTTTGCCTCTCTCTAATCCTGAGGATCCATAACATCCCACTCATGAGGTTTCAATCGAAACCAATACTTCAGGCTGACTTTTAAATATATTTTTCGACTCTTGCGTGCCGCGGAAATATCCGTCCGGTTCAACAAATTCGCCTTTGAATACAAGGCACCTTTTAAATTGAAAGAACATCAAGACTAGACCCTTTAATAAATATAAAATTACAGGCTTTACAATTATTTATTCAAGATACTTAGTATATTGACCCTTTCCAATCCAAACTTTGTAAACACAAAGCGCAAACATGTATATTTTCCTCCTCTACTCACGTTTGAGAACTCATATGCCTACACTGATCAGGCAATGGCGATCTCTTTGCCCAATTTTTAATATAACACCTAGCATCAATCCGGCTCAGCCTTACACTTATAATATCTAATCAGCCAAACTTATATGTTTCCCATCTTTTAATAAAAGTGTGTTATCGGGCCTTCTGATGGCCCCGATGGAGTACCAGGTTGAAGAACTGCACCGAGGCACTGTGCAAACCTCTTCTGAAACTCTTTAATCTATTGCTGGAAGCTTCGATCTTTCTGTTCGTGTGGAAGGAATCATACATTATTCCTCTGCATAATAAAGATATAAAATCCGATGCTGCCAATAATAGAGGCATTTATAAATTGTCAGCAATTCCAAAGCTTTTCGAAAAACTAATAACTCCACATTTGCAACACCTATGTAGCTCAATAATATCTCCGTGTCAGCGTGGCTTTATGAAGCGTCATTCCACCACTACCAACTTATTGGAGCTAATACCTTTGTCATCTAATCCTTTAACATCTAATCTAATACCAGTATCCAGAATGGCTTACAAACAGATTTGCTTTACACTGACTTCAGTAAAGCATTTGACTCTGTTAAGCATTCGCTTCTTATGAGTAAACTTTGTGTTTTGCGATTCCCAACAGATCTCCTGATCTGGATTTCGAGTTACTATCTGGAAGAACCCAAGGTGTCTTCTTTAAAGATGTTTACTCGCATTAAGTCCGCGTCACGTCTGGGGTGCCCCAAGGAAGTTAACTCTGACCCTTACTTTTACACTGTTTATTAACGACTTGCGACTTGCCTTAACTGATTCACTTGTACTTATGTACGCTGATGACGTTAGGCTTTGTCTTCAGTATAGACGCACTAAAAGTAGTCATTAAAAATGGTTATTAAACGATGATCAAAAGAATTTAATGACCCGTACATAACAAAAACTTTATATACATCTTTGGTCAGTCCGATTCTTGAGTATAGATCGTGTGTATGGAGTCCTCAATAAAGACTACACCGAGATCAAACAGAATCTGTACATAAAACTTCCTGATTTTCGCCCTTAGAGGACTTAACTGGGATGCAAATCTTCACCTTCCTTCTTACCATAGTAGACTCTTATTAATTAACTTACCATCACCAACAAACCGTGGAACAATGTAGAGAGCCAGCCAGTAGAGTAGAGCCAGCCAGTAGAGTAGAGCCAGCCAGCATTTACTAACACGCCTAAATTTTAAAGTTCCTAGTAGGAGCACTAGAAACTTTCAACCTTTGGTCTCAACCATGGTCTCTACCACTTTTTGTCACTTTGCTCTACTTACAATCTTAAATCCTTTATTCTAAACGCCTTATCTGTGCAACAATCTTCCTGGTAACATCTTACTTCTACTCTATTCTTTATATATGTCGGATCTATCCCCGCGATTCCAGCCGTACATTATGCGACAGCGTCCCTCGGTCCCTGTACGTATGCTGCGGGAGCCGCGCGAATTATATATTTTTTTTTTATTATTGACGTACCTTGAACCACGGTACCAATGACACGAAAAAGGACGATTAAAGAGAGCGATTAGTGTGGGTTAGTAAACTGCACCTCCACCACTAGACAATATAGAGACAAGAATAGAGGCAAGAATCTCTATTGAGCCACAATAGACGCAACATCGTAAAAGATGAAGAAGCAGAGCAGAGCTACGCTTGAAAGAAAATTAACAAATTTATTATTTTATAATGAACTCTAGAAGCGATACGGATATTTGAAATGTAAAAAATTGGTTTATAAGTATAAATAACTATTAAAGTTGTAAAATAAAATATTTAATAAAAAAGCAGTGCGCACAAAACAACACGTCCGTTCGCTTTAAGATAAAGAGAGGAAGAGGAATTTATATATAAATATTTATTTATTATTCATTATTAAAGCTCCAGAGGATTCTACCGGACGCATATCAATGGCAAATAGTCTATTTAATTAATACTTTGTGTTTGAACTTAAAAGCTCTTCCAATTTTCTTGTTACATTTCCAGTGAATGATACCGGGTTCATATCAATAGCAGCTAGCCTTACTAGCAGCTAGCATGTTATAGTTCAATAATTCTTCTTTAGGTTCTTCAATTCTTCTTAGGGTTCTTCAGTTGTTGGCCATTTGCAGACTCGATGATTGATTTTCCTCATTATCCTCATTAGTATTTTTATATTTTATAATTCATCTGTATTTTATTATCCATCTATTTAATGTTGGATTATTGAATATTACATACGGCCGGCACTTCATGTCTTCAACCACCTCTAATGGCCAGCAGCAGAATTTGTTTCAAAGTGCGCGGACATTGCATCCTTTGCACCTCGCCAAGCAGCTCGTGGCATTGGGGATGTTGGGCCTCCGCTGATGGTAAAGCCGCTCACAGTGCTCACCTCTGTAGTGGTGCAGCAAGCACTGAACAATCGTCACGCAACATTCGGTTACAGTGTGGATCACTTGAAGAAGCTTCTTTTAGTCGAACATTTCGATGTCGGCAGAGTCGTTGCGTCCGTGCTGATCTCCTGGCACACCGGGGAGACCTCCGACAACATCTCATCTGATAACTTCGTTATGTTAAAATCCGCTCACGGTACATAGGTACATCTTCTTCTTCAAAAAATTATTAATATTATTAGCTATTATTAATATTTAAAATTATTAATATTTACGACAAAATGTTATATTTCGACATTCAACTCGAAACATTTCCAACAGCGGCTATTTTTGGAAAGTAATATATATTTCAGGTAAAAAACAACCGCAGGAATAAAACCGTCGCTGCTATGTGAAAGCTGTGAGTAAATGTTAAAATAAATATCACACATTTTTTATATATTTATCATTTATGTAACTTACTTAATATATTTATTTGCTGACTTGTACAAATCAAATGATAACGGAACGGGGAGTAAAAGCCCGAATCCATGAACCAACCATCGCCTGCAAGGGTTTCACCGACTACTGCAATACCTTGTTTTATAAGATCTATGAACAGTCAATGTTTTTTAAATAATATTCAAATTTGTTGGTCAGAAAATGTATTTTAAGATTTACCTTGAAGCCGCAAGTACAGTCGGCCGAGTGCCTTTGGTTAGGGTACGAGAAGAAGTTTCAATTTTTGACTGGAAAATGCTGATGGAAAGGAGATGATGCTGATGCTGATGATGTCCAGGAGATCAGCACGGACGCAACGCGACTGCCGACATCGAAATGTTCGACTAAAAGAAGCCCATTTGCAGGATGTGTTATCTCGAAGATATGCGGCTCCCCAGACATGTCAATGGACGTAGACATTGATGGATATTGAACTTCCCAAAAGCAGCGTTGCCAGTCAGTCTAGTGCGACGACTTCTTCCAGTGATGCACCCTGTAACCGTATGTTGCGCGACGATTGTTCATCTAATGCTTGCTGCAGCACCACAGAGGAGAGCACTGTGAGCGGCTTTACCATCAGCGGAGGCACAAACATCCCCAATGCCACGAGGAGCTTGACGAGGTGCAAAGGAAGCAATGTCCGCGCACTGCGAAAAAAAAACTGCTGCTCTCCCTTACAAGTAGTTGTCGGCACAAAGTGTCGAACGTATGTGATATTTGTTGCTCAGATACGTCAAAGGAAAATTTTGAAAAAACTACTTGATCGCAAAGGCTTCTATGTTTTGATATTTTCTATATCCACACGTTCAGATGGATGAAAAGTTAGACTGGCATGCTTATATATTTTATATATATTTTTAATATATTTTGATATATTTTTTTTAAGATATTCAAAGAGAGCTGAAAGATACTTGGAGATAAAATGGTTTTCTTGAGCTGGTTTTTGAATTTTTAAGAAATATTATAATTTTCTTTAATTTACTGAGGACCATTTAAAACTAAGATTATAAGTGTTTGTGGAAGTGATATTGTGACTTAAGCTATAGAAAGGGTTGGGAGGGAGGTCAGGGATGACCCGCCATTGTTAGGACACATTCATTATTTTCAGCCCCTGCATTAGAACCTATCCCCACGACAAACTTAATGCCCATCCAGCAAATGCAAGCTACTAAATTGTAGAGTTGTTTTTTATTTATTTCTTTCTTTTTAAGCATTTATATTTGTTAAATTTAACAGGTATACTGCTACCTATGAGGCAGCTTGAACAGGTTTTAAATTAAAGCTTACAATGTATGGTCGCTTTGCTATGATAATAACTATGCGTACGTCATAATATATCACAAAAACTATTATTTGAATTTAATTTTATTTAATTGTTGTAATATTTTAAGGAACTTTTACACAAAACGCAACGGGAGAACATGCGGGTGGAACCTCTTCTTCAGTCTTCTTATCCTAACTCTTCGTAGCAATCTTTTTGCCAGGGCGTTGGGGTGACTTCCAAAGCGTCTCAAGTAGTTTTCAGCGTGTGTCCGGCTGACACAGTTGTAGATTCTACATAAGTTTTAGATTCTACATAAGTTGTAGATTCTACAACAATCCACAGCATTGCCCCACTCTTATCGAACTAGGTTCATCTATTGGTGGCGATTAATGCACAGTTGCGCTGCATCTGTGCTATATTCCTGTAGAATCTGTTTTTAAGAGGAGTATTTAGTGTAAGTTATTTGAAACAAATTAAAAAAAAAAAAACACAATACTTGGTCTTAACTAAATATTTTTCGTGTTATATGAAAACTTACAAAAATAAATACTTCGCTTTTGATACTTAGATGGCGCCACGATGCTGTAAAATTTGTTTATCTACATGGAATGATAAACCTATTTGTAGAATTGATTGTTATTTAAACGGGATAAAACACAAGTCTGTCAAGATGGAAAATAATAATATTTATTTTTACATATTTTTTAAAGCTTAACAAGTATACTGCTATTTGGCAGTTGACCAGTAAATATGATCAGGTGTTACAAAATTTAAAAGTTATTCCGCTACTGTGCGACAGTATAAAAATTAAAAATTGAACTTGTGACACTGCCCCTTAGAAGGCGACACGTTGATGTAAAGTATTATTTTTGTACATGGGACCCAGTAAATATACATTTAATATCTCGACCTCAGCGCTGCCTGTGGGAAACTTAACAAGTTTTAGACGGTGCTTTTGGATTGTTCGCGAGTGCCTTTATTAGTTAGATATGTATTAGTTATATGTTTGTATACCCTTGCAGAGGGTATTATAATTTTGTTCATGCGGGTGCAACGCAGTGAAAGAAACATCTCTAACCCTGTAAGGTATAACATATCAGTTATACTTTATTCTTTCTATTGCACGTAGGATATAAGTTATATACATCATTGGTCCGTCCGATTCTTGAGTATGGATCGTGTGTCTGGAGTCCTCAATACGGAGTACACCGTGACCACATACAATCTGTACAAAAAAATTGGAAAAAACTTACAGGACTTAATTAGGATGCAAATCTTTACCTTCCCTCTTACCATAGTAGACTTTTATTAATCAACTTACCATCACTAACAAACAGTAGAACGTCATTATCTTATCAATGATAATTTAGGCAGCCAGCATCTACTAACACGCTTCAAATTTAACGTTCCGCGTATAAGGACAAGATACTTTCGTCCTTTACTCCTTAGCCATTGCAGTTCGACATATGCCCAACACGATCTCTTTAGGGTATCCAGTTCGGACTACAATGGTCTCTACCACATCTTGTCAGCTTTCTCTACGTATGTATAACCTGAAACCTTTTATCCTTAACGCTTTATCTGCGCGACACCCTTCCTAGTGATACTTTTCATTATCCAACTCTACCCTTACTATCTCGGATCGATCCCCGCGATTCGAGCCGTACGTTATGCGATAGCGCCCCTCGGTCGTTTGGGCGGGAGGTTGGCTGTACGTATGCAGCGGGAACCGCGCGATAAATATTTATATATAAATAAATATATAAAGCAGAATTTGAATCAGATAATGAGGAAAACAATCATCGAATCTGTAAATTGGTCATCAACTAAATAGCCTAAATTTCGAGCCATAAAATGGTCAAGGCATAAGCCTGCTATTGATGAGGACTAGAAGTGGGGGCGAAAGTAATATTCAATAGTCCAATATTAAATAAATAAATAACAATATATAAATGAAAATATATATAGGAAAAATTTGAATCTGATAATGAGGAAAACCAATCATTGAATCTGCAAATGGTCATCAACTAAAAATCCAAATATCAAGCCATAAAATGGTCAAGGTGCTATTATTATTTATTATTAAAATGCTATTATTGAGGACAAGAAGTGACGGTCGAATGCAATATTCAATAATCCAATATTAAATACGTAAATAAAAATAGAAAAAAGAATAATAAAAAATAATTATATAAAACTCAATTTGAATCGAAAATCAATCACAGTCTGCAAATGACCAGCAAATAAGACCCAAGTATTGAGCTATAAAATGTTCGAGGCTAGTTGCTATTGATATGCGTCAGGTAGAATCCACTGGGTACTTTAGTAAGAAATAGGAAAATCTTTTAGTTCCGAAAAAAATAATTAGCTAAATAAACATTTAACAATAAAAAAATATAGAAAACCGAATTTGAATCGGATAATGAGGATAATAATCAATCATCGAGCTATAAAATGGTCAAGCTTATTGCTATTAATGAAGACAAGAAGTGCCGAACGGATGTAATATTCAATAGTCCAATATTAAATATATAAATAATAATAGAAAAAAGCATAATAAAATATGAATAAATAGATTTTTTAGCAATAACCGAGTCTGCAAATGGCCAACAAATAAAGAACCCAAGTATTGAGCTAAAAAATGCTCAAGGCTAGTGGCTTTTGATATGCGCCAGGTAGAATCCACTGTAGCTTTAATAGGAAATAGGAAAATCTAGTAATTCTGAAACAAATAATGATATGAATGAATATTTAAATATAAATAAATTTATAAAAGGCCAAAATGGGCCTTTTTACTTTTAAATATATTAAATAAATTGAATAAATATAATAAGGAAAATATAAATAAAATGTTTTGTTGAGTGGGGCTTCTGAAATTATTTATGGCTTGAAGCCCCTTGTTTAAAGTCCAAAGACCTACTGATTGTCATCGGCATAAGCTACCTCACATCTGAATGGGGCAGTGAGACCAGTTTTTGAGATAAATATTTTAGAATGCTGACGCGTGTTGAATCAAATGCGTTAATGTTGATGTGACTAAAAAAAACGCAAATAATTTTTTTTAAATCGATAAGACTACATTTCATTATACCCTTGCAGAGGGTATTATAATTTTGGTCAAAAGTGTGCAACGCAGTGAAGGAGACATCTCCGACCCTATAAAGTATATATATTCTTGATCAGGATCACCTCCTGAGTCGATCAGGATCACGGACCGACGGACAGACGGACATACATGATTGATCGGAAATGCCATAACTTCGTTGTTTTTTAAGTTAGACTTGCTGTGGACTCCTCTTTCAGAGGACTCCTCTAAGCAGACTTATTCTATCTGCCAAATTTCATAAGGATCGGCCGACTATATCCCATAGCTGCCATATAACTGATTGATCGGAAATGCCATATCTCTGTTGTTCTTTAAGTTAGAATAATCTAATTTTTTGTTTTTTAAAATTAGAATCTCTTTTAGCAGACTTATTCGATCTGCCAAATTTCATAAGGATCGGCCGACTATATCCCATAGCTGCCATATAACTGATTGATCGGAAATGCCATATCTCTGTTTGTTTTTAAGTTAGAATACTGGGACTTTGTATGGATTCTACTTTCGGCAAACTAATTTGATCAGCCGAGTTTTGTAAGGATCGGCCGACTATATAAGATCCGATATATATCTAATAATATAAGCTGCCACATATCTGCAAGGGTATATCAACTTCGGCTCCTCCCGAAGTTAGCTTTCCTTTCTTGTTTATTAATTATTCTGTTATTTTTGATCAACCTAAATTAATGGGATATTAATTTTTCTACTACTATATACATATTACTTATATATAAGGCTTGTTTAAATTAGTTTTTATGTACATTTGTCTGCTTGGGAGATCTTTAGGGTGTACTCGTTTCAGTCTTCTCTGTACCCTGACACCTGCAATTCTGCGCTCTGTTAGGAGATGCCTGTCTAGTACGTTTGAGTGATTTTGAAGCTTTTCTTTACACTTTTTTTGCCTGCTCGTTTAGTACATCGCCTACTTTGGGTACCATCAGGTCCTTCTCCAGGTTCGAGGTGCGCATGCACCATGGGGCTCCGGTAAATTTCGGCTTGCATAATTCAAATTTTATCCAAGTTAGTTAATAAGTTACCTTATTTCTAAGGGATAGCTTGTTTCGAGTATTGAGAAGCCATCTTAACTCTTAACGTGATGGAAATTATGCGTGTTCGGAAGGTGAGCCACTTGTCCAGATAAACCCCGAGGTACTTGTAACCTGCTACGTGGGGCAGTTGTTGCCCCTGGAGAAACACCCCAGGACTGGATTCTTGGCGCAGGGAATAGGTCACAATGGCGCATTTGTTGGGATTTATTCCAATGTTCCAATTTTGGCCTACTGTTCGAATCTTTTAAGGTATTCTTGCAGTACATTCGTGGCCGCGAAAATGCATCTATTCCTCACTAGGATGGCAGTATCGTCAGCGAAAGTTGTTGTTATTAAATTCTGGCAGTTCCGACTTGATTTCCCTGATGTTCAGTATCCGAGAAGCAAGACATTCGAATAATTTAGATACTGAAGGTAATAGGCTGATAGGTCTATATGAGTCTAAGTTGTTTGGACTTTTACCAGCTTTATGAATCCTGCAGATACTTGCCTTTTTCAATTGCTTTGGAAAGTATTCTAGCCTCAACACGGCATTAAAAATGAGCACCAAGAAGGCGCTGCCTTTCATAGCTGTCCCCTGGGTCTTTCTTGGGTTTTGGTGACTTAATGTGGGTCGAAACTTGCTCAACCGTTATTGCTCGTATTGGACGACACATTTGTCTGGGTCTGTAATTATCCTAATAAAATTGTGTATCATTAAAATTCGACCGTCACTGTTAATAGCATACCTTAAGGCACATTACTGGCAATCTTTGGTCAAAACAACAGATTTCTCAAAAACATTTAAAAATTTTTACCATGATTGCTAAATATATTTTTTAATCCATGGTGAAACACAGTGCCTTGGTTACGCTTGGAGGAAAGTTCGGCAGATGCCATTCTAAAGAACATTTTCTGTTTTGATGTCATCAATTCTTGGGTATGTCTGCAGGACACAGGGATATCGTTTTCCAAGGAGAACTATCTCTGCCACAATTTTCTGAAAACTGGTCATGGGATCAGAAAAGCCAAATCTACATTCAAGTCAGACAATGTAAAGGTCAGCATACCTTACTGCCTGCCTTGCATATGCAACAGGCTACTGGATCATCACTGAGACAGGTGAGGATCAAGAAGATGGGGCACTGCAATTTCAACACGGTTCAGTGGATGGAAAAGATTTGGCTCAAATGACGAGCTGCTCTAGACAAACATCAAAAGTTTAAAATACCACGCTTGGGTGAAGGCCATGGCATCCGCCAAATCATAAGCAACTGTGGTGTAGAGCCACCACTACTCGGAATGTCGATGGAACCATTTTGGTAGCATACATCCTGCGAAAACATGCCCCTTTAAAGCAGCAATCTCTGCCACGCCTGGACCTTAGCGATATATTTTTTTTGAGCCAACTTCAGCAATCCATCAAGGCTAAATTAAAGCACAAATACGTCACCATCAATGCATGGAGTGATTCCCAGTCGTCCAGACACCTCAGAAATACTCGAAACGATTCCATGACATGCTTCAAAGGCTACTTAAATTGTACATCCTGGTTCTCATTCGAACTTATTGACTTTTAGTTATAGTGGAATTGTCTTCAAAGTCTTCTATCTATAGTCTATAGTCTGTAGTCTTCAAAGCGGACATTGATGTCTCTTACCTTTAATGAGATCAAGACGGGAAGGATTCGATGGCTGCGCAACCACGGCTTTAGGGAACGATCTCCACTGGTAAAGCTTTTAGCAATAATCGACAAGGAACTGGACTTACTAGATTCTAGATTCTGGAGTCCAATCTCTCCTTGGTATGGTCAGGTAACTATACTGGATTTTCGGCTTTTGACAAAGAAAACACACAATGCATCAACGAATGGCAGATCTACCCTACAGAAACTGGGATCCATCCTTCTGAAGGACGCAAAAGTGCGCAGTAGCTACTAAGAGTCCAACACAATACCATAATACCTAGAGGGGGTGATCGAATCCTTTCAGGAAAGGACAACATGGTTCGAGTGGTCACGCTCGAGATGGCATCAAGAGAGCTGACCAGAAATTTTATACTAGGACGTTCAAAAACAGTGCTTCTGGCGTTATTGATCTGGTTGTTAATCAAAATTATAATTCCCTCTTCAACAGTTTAAAAACCACACCTACACACCGAAATTAAATTTACACATTGAGCTGTCTGCTCTGTACAATATATATTTATTAAGATTTTTGCGAGTCATGCATGCATCAAAGTTATTCTTACGGATAATTCATTACTTATTAGCGATTCATTCGCCTGCTGAGACTTCTTTAGTTCGAGGATAGTTCACAAATGCTTAGACTGGGCTGACAGGGATCTTAACCTAGCGAATAATACAAGTCGTATATATAGATTACATTAATAGATACTTTCATGCGTGTATCTCCGATTAGTGGGTAACAATTAAAATTAATTAAATAAATTAAATACCGCTAGTTTGATCTTACGCTGCTACAAAATCGGTTACTTGGGAAAAAAAAACAAAAAAATTGTAAGCGACAAATATATTGGTTTGATTTTGATCTCCAGTCCTCGTCGTTTCATTTCATTCCTAGGTCTATATAATGTGAGACTGCCCACGGGGAGCTACGCTAAATATGATGGTCGGGAGCTATGTCTAGTATCTAGGGATTACGCACAGCTGCGCGCCCTCCTTTGGAAGCGCTTCATGCGTCGATACCAGTCCTCTTTCCACTCGATAACTATCGAATGCGGCCCGATGCCTAGGTAGCCAGGTGGCGCCTCCGAATCACGACCCAGGATCAAATAAGATCTGCAAAGAATAAACGAGTTTTTTAAGTAAATGGTATTTCAACGACATAAACATTTTTTGTAGTTTTTTATGATTTATTTAATTTATTTAATTTTAATGTATGTGTACCTTTAAAAGCATCGTAAAGTATGTGTAAGGCAGAGAACAAGAATTATCTCCTATCCTATAAAATGTATGTATTTTTTATTTCAAAATATATTCACCAGAATGTCATGTTGGCCTAATCTCATGACCCCCTTGGACTTGGGATATGAAACTATGCATCAATCAGCTCCCCTTTGGAACCATATTCCGCAGAATACGGAATGTAAGTTAATCTGTTCGGTAACTGGGTGCTCCTCAGTTACCAGACCGCTCGAGGACGGCCAGCTTTGTTCCCAACAATCCCTAAGGACTTGTGGCAAGGCAGAGTTGAAACACCATCTCTGTAGTTGCTCATTAAACGTGGAAAAGAAAAATCTACTGTTTCGTGCAACTAAGAGAAGCACCTCCAGTTTTAGCCACCACGAACCTCGGGAAGGAGTCACGCAGACTTCTATAATACCCACGCAAGCCAAGTTAGCATTAAAATATCAGACTCCCAAAATTTCATCTTTCTGCAAGCTTTTCCAAAAGCTAATTTATATCAACAAATCTTGCACTTACACATTTACTCTTATATGTATAATCTCTACAATTTAAAGCTTAGGAAAATAATTTATTATAAACATAATGATGGAGTCGAAGGCCCATTTTTTATTTTATTAATAATAATAAGATAAAATAATAATGGCAGTTAATGGGCGTTTTCTACGGTTTCTATTGAAAGATATATATGTATATATGAGTATTATTTCAAATATCGGATATAGTTGCCCGATCCTATCTATCTGTGTTTCTAAAAAATTTTTGTTTTAAATTTTTAGCTGATTTTAGGTGTCAGATAAAATTAGTTTTAGTTACTAGAGCGCTACGAGTTTGCTTTCCTTTTTTGGTTTGTATGAAAGGGAAATAATATTAATAATATTTTAAAGCTGTGGTACTCCCTACCTGTTGACTTTGATCTTTGGACACCGGCATTCGAGGTGTTTAGTCGGTATGATCAAGGTCATAGGACCGCGTTTTAGTGTTGTACTCGGCATTCCATACACGGTCCCCGCGACGCTGCTGCCGCCTGCTCTGCTGCGTTTGAATATGGCCTGGATTTGCAGATCGTACCGCGCCGCCCCGCTGTCGTTGGGGTAGTCCGCCTCCGACCCCGCTACGGCCCCCATCGCCTGCGACTCGTAGTCCGCCGGAACGGCGCCCGGCTGGTCCTGATCCATTTCGTAGTCCGCCTCGTCGGGATCCCGATACCTGCTGCCCATTTCGCTGCTCATATCGCGGCCAATTACCTTGGCCATTATTGCTGTAGAGTGGAAGGGCAATTGATAAGTCAAGTGACTTTATAAAATATATAATATAAAAAAAATATATAATATAATATAAAAGTGTAGATGAAATAATCTACAAGATTAAAACCACTCTTTTCTCAAAGTACATTTCAAAGGTAGATGATCAAAAGTATGTTCATACACAAATACGAATATTTAAGCAAAAAATTGATTACAAAACTCCTTTCTGAACATTTCACTTACCGTAGTCTCTTTTGCAGAACTTGTTGAGATTTAACCTTTTGGTGCTTACTCTGCATTTGCCGCATTCTGAAAAACGGAAGAACAAGGAGTTTCTGTTAGTAATATCGGACAAAAGGAGGGCTATTTGCACTGGATTGTAATGGACTCCCCTGGATGAGAAGTATACCACTCCAGTGCAAATAATTGTTTCGACATTTCACGGATGGAATGAAAGTGAGCGAGGGGAAGCGAATTGGATCGAGTCGTGCCGATATAGTGCTTTGGGGTTATTCGAGGATAGAATCCGAACGGGGAGAGCGCTACGAATCCCTAAACCACAGCCGCAGCCACTCCCCTGTCCTTCGACCGGGGCATTCCACTTTGGTGTTTACAATTTAATTGCGAAATTTATGTCTTTATGGCCAATGCCAATTAGCAGAACAGCGGCGCAGCCCCAGCAGAATAGCTCGATCAATTTTACATTAAATTTATCCCCGGCCACCCCTGTCCCAAGCATTATGCCCATTAGCTTGCTCAATAGTTTGATTTTCGAAAAAAAATCATTGGAAAGTGAGCCAAGTTCGCAAAGTGATTTAATTTAAAATAGAAAGCTTGAAATACTCCAATCCCTTTACGATTTCTCTCTGTGTAATGTACTTGTGGACTTGGGGAATATCGACTAAAATTAGCCACAATTTCGATTCCTTGGGTAGCGCGTTGCAAGTTGCAGTTTGTTTATTTTGTTTCTTTCTGCGACAATGTCAGGCAAACGTCGCACAATAAAGAGAATTCTCAATAAAGTAATTCTACGATATGAGTTTCATAAAAAAAATGTTTATAATCAATTTTGTAAATCAATCTCTTTGAATGAAGGACAAAGTTGAAAGTGAAATTATCGTTTCTTGGGCTATTTATTGCAAAGCTTTCTGCCTGCTTTCTCTCTCGAACGATGTAAGTGAATTTTCCCCAAACTCACTTAGCAAATGAACGATATTTATCGGCGTCATTTAAAGATCATTAGCCACGCCCCGAATGCGCACAGAAATATCGAAAATACGAAAAAAGCGAATAGCGATATCACTGAGTCACCGCTCAGGAATTCCCCTTATGGCCGTGGCACAAACTTCCACATAAATACACCAGGTATTTATGTAGGACAGCATGGGCGCCCTGTTTAATGTTTAAAGAAAAAAATGCTAAGCTTCTGTGTTCTTTAAACAAAGAATTTTCCGAGGAAATATAAAAATGCGCAATTAATTTTGAGGTGGTAATAAATATTTCTAAATTGGCTTCCGGCTATGCCGAGTTTTCGAAATAAATTAATTTGTAAAATGCAAGTGTGACAATGGTAAAAATAAGCAAACTTTCAATTATGTTTAATAATAGTTTTGTCTGCTTTTAAACATAAAATGACTAAAAATTAACTGTCCAAAGGGCACAACGCTGCTGAACAGCAAGTATTAAATTCGAAACTCATCAATGGTTTTGAGTGACCATCGTCCCAAAAGATGCAAGTTAGAGGGGCCATCCTCCAGTGCAATCTTAAGTTCGTGGAACTTATGAAATTTTGTTTCCTATTGGCTCAAAAAAATATTTTATTATTAAAAACTATAATAACAGCCTTCTCAATTATATGTAATTATTGTTTGCATAAATAAGACAAGTCAGTAAGTGAATCACAAACAGCAAGACAAACATATTTGGGTGTTTACAATAACTATTTAAGAATTTATAAAGTCACTTTGCTAATATTGAATATGGACGGTAAGCTTTAAGGCTCAATCAGAGTTCAGGCAGAGCTTTGATTTGCATTTGTGCAAATTTTCGCAAACACGAATCTGCCCATAAATTTTCCAGTCATCAAATTAACATGACATTAAAATTGACCTCCGCCCACAGGAGCTCTGTGGCGGGCGCAACTAACTTTAAATTAACTCAAACTTGAACAGAATTTTAAATTAATTTAATAAGATTATCAAATTATAAATTCATAATTAACATTCAGCAGAGGGAGATCCCGGCGCCCGCCACGCCCCCTCCATGAATAGTAAGGGGCCCAACTTTTTAGCCGTGTTTGTGGCTGTGGCCGTGTCTATGTGTGTAAGTGTTCGTGTACGTGTACGTGTACGTGTACGTGCTTCCCTTTCGGCCAACTCAGTTCTTGGTTACAGGGAAGTGGAGGAAAACTTTGGACTGACAACTTTTCCAACTTTCTCTTTGGGAGAATGCCTTAAACACACTTCCCGCGGCCACTTTATCCTGCGTCTGCACTTTGATTTGCATTTTCGGCATGATGGATGGCCCAGGATAAGGCTAGGAATAAGGATGCGAATAGATCATCCTGAGCCGCAGGCAACTTGATATGCAACAATTGCAGTCTCGGCTCGACTCGGCTCGGCTGGACGCCTCCCGTCTGCCATCTATTATACATATTTTCTCATATTCTCATTTCAATTTAAATTCTCGTCCCGAGACGTTGAGTAAAAGCCACTTTCCCGAGATTATGCGATTTTATTGAAAGTTCTTTTGTCCCATTTTTTGTCAGGTCTGGCCCGTGCAATAGTACATCGCGACTAACAAAAGGGTGTCTGAGCTAAAAGCTTCCAAAGTCAATTTTATTTAAATTTTTGTTCTCTGACCACTTGGCATTGAGTAATCCCCATTATGATTGCACAGTGGCCGCTTAAGGGGCTTAGTTAATTTGTCATTGTTCCCACTTCCAGCTGCACAGCCCCCTGCCCACGCCGACTTTTGCCTAATGCCTTGGGCCAATACTGGCAAGCAATTAGAAGTGCGACAGCCACAGTAGATCCGCGCTCTGGACGCGGCTGCTGCTCAACCAACGCCAATTAAATATAAAGTTTCTTAACACATTTCCTTGGCCAAGACTTGCTCCTCTTCCACCCTTCTGGTTTTAGGTGTTAGTGTCTGTAATTATTTTTCCCTTATAACGTAATATACGTTTTTTGACCAACTCAGCGCAAGCTTCATTTCATTATAAAATCGCTTTCTTATCCAATTTGGAAATAAAAGTCTCAAAGAATAGTTCGTTTTCGGAGAGTATAGACGAAAATAGTGGTACCATCTAGTTAACTAGTCTACTAGTTCAAATATCGTATATCCAACCATATATTTACCGCCCCTTTCATGTAAAATATTTAACACTAAACAGTCCATTCTGTCCAAACTCACACAATTGGGCACTCCAAAAATACTAGAAAGTGACTATTTTAAAATTATAAACAGTTTCAGTTTATAATTATTTTTCAGTGAGGTATCGATTTTGTTTTCGAATATTAACATTGTATATAGATCGTTGTGTAATATTTAATTTGTACATGGTTCCATTTTGATTAGAACCATTTTAATTTTCAATAAAATAACATTTTTTAGTGAATCAATACTTTTGAATGATTGTATTTAAATTTGTATTGTATTAATAAATAATACTAATAAATAAATATTAATATAATAAATAATATTTTATTAATATTTGTATTTAAATTTAGGTCACATTGAAGAATGTCGACAGTTGTTTTCAGATAAGATTTAATTAATTTTCCAAAATACAAAAGCTTTGAAAAGGACATGCCCACATTTTCGT
This sequence comes from Drosophila monieri, assembly GCA_035047585.1. NCBI lineage: Eukaryota > Metazoa > Arthropoda > Insecta > Diptera > Drosophilidae > Drosophila > Drosophila monieri. Next base: position 740,637 of record JAWNPJ010000061.1, on the reverse strand, counting down.
TGAAAAGGCCATTATCTTTTTCATTTTTTGGTATTTTAGTTTTGGTGTTTTGGCTCTTGTCTTGAGACTTGGTATTCTAGATGTGTGGCTTTGCTCATGATGGCTGCTTGTTGCATGGTCCGTAATGTTCGCTGTAGGCCCACTGTACTGTGCAACTGTAACTACAAGTTGCGTGCAAACATTTGCATTGGCTCTTCGTTCTCTATCATCGTATCCCTTCCTTCCTGTTGCTTAATCTATTCTCCTTCTGCACTTTTGTCGGCACTCTTTGTTCCGAGAGCTTCTCCTCCTTCTCTGACCTGCACTTTAGCGAATTTCTGTTTTCTCACCCATTTGAAAGGATTACAAAGGCGAGGCGAGCATCCTCGGGAACTTTGGGGGGCACATGGGGCGTGAAAAGTGAAGCCTCGCTATTGGGGAGACCCTAAGAAATGTCCCATTTTCGCTAGAACTTTCACCAAACACATTGTCTATTTTTAAAGGATTTCTGTAAAATCTAGTATATTTGGATATCGATTTTTCTTGGGCTCTCTTACCTCGCACACTTTTTAAGATCACCCCATTTTCATCATGGAAGCTTAACATAATTGATTCATGTTTGTTCCTAACCAAAAAACATTTACAAAGTGCCCCATGACTGGGCCGTTAACCCTACGAGGCTAAGGTTTTGTAATCAGAGCTCTGTCGTTTCGAAACCCCAAGGAAAAGAGGTCACAAAATACGAAACTCTGAAGCAAAATTAAGTCAGTAATATTAAAAAAGCCAACGTGTATAATGAGTGCAAAGGTCGAGAAGTGGACCCACTACCATGACATCGTGAAGAGGACCGAGTTTAAGTTGTTCCACATAATTAGACGCACTCACTTCCGCCGCAAGTTCCAGACTCGCTGTCATAAATCCCACATAACCGGCTACGTGATCTATGAGAACGACGGACGCGACGCCCATGGGGTTTTGGAGGGCCTACCCGACATCATCAACCAAATGAAGGTGTGGATCTTGGGCCGCTTCATTCCCGAGCCCTTCGGCGAACGCGCCACTTTCTCGGCCTATGAGATTTGCTTCAACCCAAACAGACGGCCCTTCGGCCAGAGAACCTCCGTTCCGGAGAACGAACGGCTGCTGGCCGATCTCTACGAAGACTCGATTCTGAAGCCCGAAGAAAGACCCAAGCAGAGGAGCAATGCAGAAGGATCGGACAATAATGAGTCGGAAGAAGAGGCGGAGACCGAATCCATGTCAGAATGTGAATCAGACTGAGTTATTTCCTCCAGCTTTTTTTCTCAAAATCTATATTCAAAATTGTTCTCCTCTTTATTAGCAGCTGTTGCGCTTAACAAATCTCCACTGTGAAGCGGTGAAAGTAAAGCTGAAATATAGTTCTTTTAGGAGGAAGGGGGGCGTGGCATGTGGCAAGTTAGCATACACAACAGAAACAGATAACACAAACACAAGCACAACGGTTATGGATATGAGAAGAGGCACTTACTTACCCCTGCCGCCCTCGGAGCGATAGTACGGGGACTGGGCGGCTGCCGCTGCGGTGGCGCCACCTGGATGCGATGCCTCGGGCTCATCCGGTTCGGGGGCGGTGTTCTGGGTGTCCAACATATTGCTCATCCTCGGAGGTTGCTCTGTGAAAGGTATTGTGTTAGTTTAGGTTAAGTGATGCATATGAGATGGATTGAGATCCCTCCTTCCCAGTCGCAAGTCAATGTTTTCTAATACATTTGTAGTATTTTGGAAGGGGTCATGGGGGTTAGGAGAACCTATGTCATATGCCCCACTTATATAGAGTGTGATTTCGAAGGGATTGTACCACCATTATAATTTAAGGCGTAATGAACAAATTTAAGTCTTTCCATTTTATAAGAGTCAAGCGTAAGTACATATGTCCAAGAAAATAACCCTCGATTATATACAGTTCAACTTACTTATGCAGGGGGCAATGTGGGAGCGACTCTGTTGATAGCCGCGTGCACAGCGGTTGCAAGTGAGTCCCGTGACGCCGTCCTTGCAGGGGCACTGACCGCTGGTGCTGTTGCAGATCTTTCCAGATGAGCCGATCGGATGGCACTCGCAGGCTGTGGGAGAGAAATACGTTGCACAATTAGTGGGGGATACTTCAAGAGGGGACCTGCCGCAAGGGGCAGATGCAACATGCTGAGAGCTTAATGGACTTTGCGTACGGCACTCGGCACTTCAAAGCCAAAAGGCCAACTGTGAATCGCCAATTGCCAATCGGCGCAATCGCCACCGGAATCGCAGTCCGGTCCACTTGAGATTTTCCTTAAAGTCTTTAAAAATTCAGATTTTTCATCCAGCACAACCTCGGCCTCTTTTACGGAATACGGAATATACGGACTATCCATCGTCCGGCAACCACCCATCGTCCGGTCATCCTTGTTGCAAAAGATTCGTTTATGAGCCGTGGAAATGTGCATTAACAGATACGATTACGGACCGGGTATGCTTCTTCTTAATTCCGTCCGTATTTCTGTCCGTACTTCCGTCCGTGTTCGCCGGCTGGCCCTTTGGCCGCGAACGCTCCAACCCACTTGTCTCAATCTACTGACGAAAGTTTTCGTACTTTTTACATTAACTTATCTATAATCTTAAATTTAATTTCCTCCGCCATTAAAAGATCAAACAAGAAGAGCTCCTGATGAGGTGAAGTTCCGAGGAATGCAACGGTCATAACAAGTAAGCATAACATTTTATTTAAATGTGAATTTTATTGAATTTAAAGTAGTAGATAGAACCCTAGGAACTGACAACCTTCAATCACCAACCTTCAATCGTCTGATGGTAACTTTATAAGCCTGCATATTTTGGCCGAAGAGCCACTGCCTTATTCGACGACTGTCGTCCTTATTTCGGGATCCTGCTTGTGTCTGTGTGTTTGCGTCGCTTGTGGCTTTTATTGAGGGCACTGCAGTTGTTGTTCAGTAAGCTTGTTCTCTGTGGGTTGTTTAGTTAATAAGCCGCTTTTGGCCACATTTAATGGGACTCGGGTCGGTTGTTGGCCAAAAGCTGCTGCACATTCAGCGACTTAATATGTTGAGGGGGCGGAGGGGAAGTGGATCATGCTTAGGCCAGACAGAGGTATACGTTTACTTGATTGTGTTACACAATGGTACATTAAATATTCTTGTTCTTCAAGTTTTTAGACTTATGTCCTCTGCTGTACTCCTTGAGAATATGCAACAGTACATATATTCATAACTTGAGGTACTTAGTGATACAAGTTTCATGGAAGTATTAGAAGCATGAAATGCTTTTGTAAATAATTAAATGTGTGGTGACTCTATTATTGTTCCAGTAACTGAATCCTTTCCACTTCGTCTCGGTACATCCCCATTTTCTGGTCATATTCGCGCCCACTCGCTTCGTCCATGCGTGCAACATTTGGTAATTTAATCCGATTTACAATAAATTAAATGCGATTTATATGCACACAGTGACACATCCGGTTGATAACAACAACACCAAAACCAACAAAAACATCAAGGCCGGCTATGACAACCCAACGGACAATAATAACTTGCAACAAAAGCAACAATGCGGCATGTCCATTGTTGCCTGTAGGTCTCGCTCCGCGGAGCGGGAAGCTGGGAGAACACATAGGTCACCGTGGGCTCCTCAAGAATTTTTCTCGATATAAGAGATATAAAATCACAATTATTCATTAATTTTTTTTAAATTAGTTCCTTAGTTTTGGAAATGTGGCTACGTTTTTTAAGGAACCTTATAATTGTTGAATTATTCTTCGTTTTCTACATTTTAAGCTCCATTTTTATTTAGTTTTAAATATGAAATATGAAAGTGTTCAAGTAAACATTACTATAATCGACATAAAAACTATCAGTTTAGTTTTACAGTTAAGCACAAATGATTATCATATCATATTAATAGTTAAAATCCTAATATTTAATAAAATAGAACAAAAAAAGCAATTTAGTTCTTCAAAACTCAAAAGCTTTACGAAACTTTAAGAAAAAATAAATCATATATTTTTACTTCTTAATTTTTTCTACTTTCAATATTAATTGAAGATACAATTATACAATTAATAAAATAATACAATTACTTTATTAATTAATAGTAAAATAATACAATTTTAGGCAAATAATAAAATTTGAATTCATTAAAAATTGAAATTTAAACTATTACTAATAATTTACAATAAACTTCATTAAAACTTGTTATTTAATTTATTCAAAATATTTATTCAACACTTCGTTCACAAGTTTGAAATGTTTTTGCCAGCATTTCAGTAAAAATGTACCATTGTCCGGCACACATATATTTTGGCGAATTCGGGGCCAACAATATGACAACAATATGCGAATTGTGTGCAGGGCGCTATCTGGAAAGCTGAGGGCTGCGAACTGTGAAATGTTGGCCAAAAGGACGGGCAGGATGGGCCATGGAGAGCTCGGGGATATGGTTAAAGTATCCAAGCCAGAAAAAAGAGGCATCCCGAGAGTGGGAATGCGAAGTGAACGAGTTCATTACGCATCCCATATCAGTGTCCGACATTGGGAATGGCATTGGCATATTTCAGTATCCCAGTATCCGAGTATTCCGGTTTCCCCGTATCCGTATTCCCTTATATATTCGCCCGTTGCAGTGCATATGCTCCGCCCGGATTTTCCTCTCATTTCCCATTTGCATTTTTCACGTTTTTCCATTGGTTGAGGTAAAGATTATGAGTTTTCATTAAAACGAGAGATCAGAGATGCCATAAAAAGCACGGATTCAGTCGAGTGGCTTCGTTTTCAGATAGTTGTGAATGGATGTAGTGGCGCTGGGTTACTTGATTCTTTATTTAATAACTGACTCAGTGGCGATTTAATCCTCTAGGAGCTTTGAATGTTGGAATATGATTAGAATTTAATTAAAACTCCCCCCAGAAATGCCCTCCTTCAAATCATGTCTTGTTAAGCGAACAAGCAACCCGCGGGGGGCAATAATTTTGTCATTCCTTCTGACTTATTCAAATCGATTCGAGACAGGCTTCCCCAAAATAAATGAGCTCCCAATGAATCACTCGAGCCCAGGGAATGTACACTTCAAGTTTCTCTTTCTTCGTCTGGGCTGTTTTGTGAATGAAGAGAAAGTGAATTTGCTTTATCTCGACTTTAAAATATGGAACTATAGCACAAAGGGAGTGACTAATTTCGTTTACATTTTGGGGAAGGAGTTGATTTAAAGAAATGTGATCCTTTAAGCTTGAATAAAGGTGACTAATTATTAGAACATGATTTATGTGGAATAAAAAATTGATTAATTTATGACTCAATTAGATGTTCCTGGAAACTAAAAAGAAGTGTTTTTGATTTCGTCATCCAAGTCGTTAAAATGGTTTGTTATGCTCCGCACAGAAATCTTAATCGCTTTATGATTGATTCACGTTTCCCTCCGCTATTCACTCTCCACTCTAAATGATGATATGAGCCCATTATCCACTCATTAGATCATTGATTTAACACGAATTTTTCAGTGCGCCCTGATTCAGAGTTACCTCATTGAAAATCCCATTAACCCATTGAGTACACAGAAATAAAAGCACATATGCGCATGAACCGAATATTCGAATATTTGTACATATATTTATGAGTACTTTCATGTTTATTCAGGTACATTTTCGGGTAAGGTTAATGGCGGATGCATGGCGCGAATGCGAGTGCCAGAGTATTTTTAAAACTTAAATCAATCATTTGCGGAATGACGCGAAATGAAATGACCTGCGCTTGCTTTTCCCGCCCACGCGGGTGAAACTTTGGCCGTTTCTGACATTTTTCCGGCGTAGAACTTTTCGTTCGTCCATTTACCATTCACCATTTTTCATTTTTGGCTTTAAAATGCGTTTACACCTGTTATTTATTTAGCCCGGCCGGGTCGGGGATTTTACGAAGCAAAAATTAATTAAGCATCCGCCCACTCGCACTCACTCAAACTGAGGTGCCTGCCTACACACAATAACAACAAGGCACTGGGCATAGTGTAAACACCATAAAGCAAATCAAGCGCAATTTGTTATTGTTTATTTCAAGTTTGCGCAAACGGGGCCCCTTTTCCCGGCCTTTCCCGGAGCGGCTTCTGTCGCCGGAAAAGAGCCACTCTGGGCAGTGACCACCCGAGGAAAATGCGTTACATAAATTCACCGCAAAAGACTCTTCCTCGGCCATCAATTGCCATAACATATTACCCGAAATTTTCTAGTCCAACGGCGTCGAAACAAAATGAAGACCAGAGCCACAAAAATACCAAACCAGCAACCGAAAACTGAAAAGAAAAGGAAACGAACCGAAAATTGTTTGCCATAAAGAGCACAGCTGCCACTAGTCGGAGAACTTTGTTGTTGCCTCTGTTTGTTATTATTAGCAGAAACAAAAACCCCCAGATTCATGCAGTTTTCCAAAGAAAACTCAAACACAGCAGCCGAAGAAGAATTATGAAGAAGATTTTCCAGACCGAGCCCGCCATCCCATCAGATGATTTGCAGTGAGAGATTACACCTGACCAGGAGTCAGTTGGGATGGGGAACTGGGCCAGAACATTGTCCAGACCATTTGGATCTGAGGACCTAGCACTTTTTTCTTGGCAGTTTATGGGTAATAGATGAATTATGCAGATACCTATACATATGTATGAAGTCTGGGTAGTCAAGTATATTAGTCTTATTATTTTAGTTAAAAAAAAATCCAATTCTAAATAAAAGAGCTATCTAGTTAATTAAATACACAGATATGGTTTCTAGTAACAAGCTAAGAACTATACTTGCTGTAGTAGTACCTATACTAAAAAGATATGTAAATGCGAAAACTTTTGGAGTAAAAAAACTTGTAGAGAAACTTTCAAGAAATAAAAAATGCATATTTAGCATCCACTTCTATCCCCCCTCCTGCTCTGGGAAGCCAAAGTAAAGTTGAATACAAATTAATTCCCCTTCAAGAAACGAAGAGCAGCACTCCATTCAATTAAATTCACATATCCGACGCCATGATTCACTTGAATGATCCACCAATTGCTCATGAATTTAAATGAGCAGTTTGACTTAGCCCAAAAAAGTGGGAGCTGGGAACGAACCGGTTCAAGAGGCGATTCACCTTTGCCACTTCACACTCGGGCCGGCGCGACCCGGAACTTTCCTCAGGTCTTATTAATAAATCAAAGGCTTCGCACGCTGGCTAGACACTGCGGAAAAGTTACTCCTGCCCGTGATCTATGCCCCCTTGTTTTCCATCGGAGCAATGAAAAAGTTTATGGCTGCCTCAAACGGTGGGGAGCAGGGGCTCATCCAAGGAAACCATTAAAGGGGGTTTGCTATTAAGTCTTTCAAAATTATTAGCCCCACTCTATTGATTCAAAGTGCGTGAGGTTTGTTTACTTTTCAGTAAATCGAAGCATCTTTACTATATTAACTAAAATTTTGTCATAAAATAAATCTTGAACTAGTCTAGGCGTAAGCTTCTCATAATAATTATTCATTGTCTGGCAAAGAAGATAATTATGCTATATATGCTATAAGTTCAGTATTCTGACTATTAGACACAATGTACTACCCATATAGTTCATTTTATATTTTGCATTATTCGAAGCAAATTGGGGCCGTAAACTTCAGTCAATTAGTCCCCTTCGATCCGCCCTTCCCGGAAGGAAGGCTTCAACTTGCAATAAATTTCTGTTGCATGTAAAAGTTTTTCCCCAGGTGAAAGGTGAGAGGCCTGCAGACGATGAGGCAAACTTTTCGAGCTGTTCAAATTGTGCGTTAAAGATTGAGGCGCCTGTCGGTGGAGCCGCGAAGTGGGAGGCGAAATCCTACCAGATCTGAATGGGCCTATTGAAAGTCAAACGAAGCGCACTAAAGTAGGCAATGCGAAATTGTTACCCAACTGGCGCTACTTTTGGCTGAAGTGCAGCGTTTCGGAAAACGATTTCCCCACTATTTTGGGGCGGGTCAATGGCGGGGATGTTGGCTAAATGACAGCGCCAATTTGACGCTCCAACAATTTGCACAGCTTTAAGTGTCAACCAGCATGCAAAGCGTCATAATTCAAATGGGGCGGCAGCCGGCCACGCCCCCAAGCTAGCCGTGGTCCATAAAAAAAATCCCAAAAATGGAGAAGGAATTGAAGATAAGCGAACATCTTAAAAGGGCCTGTACGGCTCAACTCTTCCCAAAATTAATATCTAGAGTTGAGCAAATCGCTCTCTTCAAATTCTTGAGTAGAGTGACCTTAAATAGTTTCATTTTCAAAAGATGTGTTTTCGAAGCAGCGTAACAATTTATTCAACTGGAACCATCTGTTTCCATAATTTATTTTCGTTCAAATCTAATAAACACTGCAATTTTCCGGCTCACTTTCAAACTAAACTATTTCCCCGAACACCGAAGCGCATTTCAAATTCGTTATGGTTTGCTCAAAACCTATTATAGTCTCTATAAAATCATTTTTTTGTTTGTTACTTGTTTAGCTATGTCAAAAAAATATATTTTTGGAAATTGCCGGAGCCCAGGGCATGAACTTTTATTGCCATGCCAGCAGGAAATTTGTCACGGCTCTTGGTTTTGGTTTGGAGCGCCACCCTTCCGCGTCCATGGAGTGTCCTCCGAGTCCTTTGAGGGACGCTTGTAATAGATTTTTGCAGCTCACTTTTTGGAAATAGAACACACAGCCTTGGCTTAGAATGATAAATGCATTTCACGCCGGCATTCTCGATTTTCAATTAAGTCGCCGAGCCACCCTCGGCTGAGCCGCCGCGTTGCCCTTTTAACCTTAAAGCGATTCGCAGTGTTGCACTGAACTTCTTTATGGCATTCTAATGATGTTTGACTGATGTCCTTGTGCCCCTGTGCCATCTTGGCCATCCTGTCGGCGGTCGCGTCTTCTCTTTGCGGCAACTTTGTGGCAATAAAGAAACTTTTGTCCCGGACTACGTGTGTGTGGCATTATTTTAATTGCACATCCTGCCGGCGCTGGCGACCCCTGATATTTTCCATGTTATTGCTGTAACATTTCGCACGTGACTTTCTGTTTTTATGGCTTTTAATTTCACGTATTTAGTTACGGATAATGTTAATTGTATTCGGAGCACGCCCACCCACCACCCACCACCAACCACCTACCACCCTCTCTTCATTCTTCATCGAATGCCCCATTGACACATGAAGGCTAATTAGTGGGGTGAAGATGTCCCGAGATGGGAGATATTAAAATTCTCGAATAGTGTGGCCATGACCCGGCTCCTCGTAACTTGAGCCCGAAAATCATGAAAAAGGAAATGAGTTTGAATATGAAATTTATTGGCAGGACGCAGGAAATTCGTATGCTTCATTTAAATTAAATAATGTCGACGCCGGCTGAGTATTCTTTTGGCCAGACTTTAATTACCAAAGATCTGCAGCACATGCAGACATCGGTATGAATAATGATTGGATGAGGTCCGGAGGACTCTCCTGTTGGACAAATAATAATATGTAATTTTCCGGTCATTGAAACATTTGCACAAATAAGGAAACCGACTGACTGAGCCGCTTGTCGAAATGACTTTGACGGCACTGTGCCTGCATCTGTGACTGATGCCAGTGCCAGCAAATGGCCATCCTAGTCCTCGTAGGTGTCCGTGTCCTGGCCCCAAACTCTCTGTCTGAGCGATGAATTATGGCTTTGGCTTTTCAGTCTGCTCCCAAGTAAATCATTTGAATATTTAAATTGAATCAACTTGAAGTCACACACTCCCCGAGTGGCTTTAACTCGGATTTATTAATTGTACGGAACGAGATGCTTCTCACTGATGGAATAAAAAGAGTTGATTGTATAATTTTTATGGGAACATGTTATGCCTGGATTTGTGTCTCCGTGAAATGCCATTTGTTTGGTTACATTACTTTTATGTGTTTCTGGAGAAATGAAACGAATAAATCATCAGCCAGTCCGCATCAGCTGGAGACGTAGATTTCCCAACATTTCTGGTTGACTAATTGAAAGTTCGGAGCCGGATAAGTCGGGGGGAGGTCTGTGCTGGGACCGGAGGCAACATTTGGCAAATGGCGAACATGACGTAAAACATTCTGACAACAACCCAGAACAACCGAGGCAACAAATTTAAAATCTTTCTTTACAAATTGCACGCGTGTCACAATGAAAGCGAATAAATTTTTTATGGAAGCTTCAAAAATTGTCACACCGGCGGCGCCTTTTGTCTCAGATTTGTGATTTGCAAGTGGGTGGTGCGGTGTGGTGGCCTGGTCACTTTGGATAATTAATTAAAAATCGATAAGAAGTTGATTTGGATTTAACGGCTTTGGTTGAGCGGTTGCGAGAATTATGATGCTTAGTCAGCTCTCGCCCAAAAAGCCGCCGCTCCGCCGACTTTCTGACATTCCATGACAAACGATTCTCAAACACACCACCGCCCCACCGCCTCCCCAGAAGTCTTTTGTTTTTGTTTACGATTCTGATACGGATTCGAATTGGCAATTGGGTATTAAATTTTTTGAATGTGAATTCCCAGCGGGACGTTGTATAAAATCCATACATACTATATATGCAGGTGCGGGTGCGGGTGTGGGTGCTTTGGGGCGGGCATCTATAAATAGTCGAGTGGTTCGCATTATTTAGCCATGTGGTCCACCTGATTTGATTGTTTGCCAATGAAAATGATTGCACGCTATAAATTTTGGCGGGTTTGGGGAAGGCTTCCCCTTTCTTTCCTCCACTTCCTCCCCACCCTCGGTTTGGGCCCGTGTTTTTTGGTTTATAACCCACTTTTGTCTAAATAAGTCCCGACGCCGGATATACACGATCTCGCTGATTAATAAGAGAAATAAAATCTAGTTTTTACGCTTTTTAGTCTTAATGTTCAATGACGTAAAGTTATTTTTAATGTTTCCTAATCGAGCAGTCTTAGCCAAAGGAAAGAACAAAGTATTGAAAGGATATAACTTTTGATATATTGTTGATTGTGAGCTCATGGTTGGGAAATTTATGTTTCAAAATTTCCCAAGCGCAATAGTAGGGAATTTTGTAAGTTTATAAAAAAGAGGTATCTCTGGTTTTTGTGAAAAGTTAGCTCGTGGCAGTTTATGATTAATTTTTTAAAATTAAATTAAATCCAGAACTTATCTAGCACGAAGATGGAGTGTTGAGAAATTCCTTTACAGGGTATCCCCGACTTCTGGCGTTTTGTTCTTTACTTGCTCTGTCGTTTTTCCATTTTATTTTTATTGTTTTGATTGGTAAGCGTGAATTTATCGCAGCCATAAATTACGGTCCACACAAAGCACTCTTAGGTCGCCTGGGACGGCCCAAAGGGTTGCCTTTGAGAACTAGGTGGGCCCTCAAGGGGCTGGATGCTTGATTCTGGATATACGTCTGCTTGTATTTGTATTTATTCGGCGGCTAATTATTGTAAATTGTGCAATAATCTCGGAAGAAGGAATTTCCGATTGCGCAAGCATTGTTTAGAGAATCTATTAGATTGAAATAATTAAGAGCACTCTGCGTGTAATTTAGTCAATTGGAACACATTCTTCTCTGTAAACGAATATCTTACTGTTTGTGGCCCAAAAGTATGAGAAACTTTTCCGACATTAAACCAAAGCAAAAATAACAAGGAAAAGTATACAAAGCCTTTACGTTTTAAAGAAACTAAAGTTACATTTTTATAGACTCACCTTTGCAGACCTTGCGATGGGTCAGGGGCTTGGTGGCATCTCGGTAGAATCCCTCCTTGCACTGGTGGCAGTTCCGGCCCGTAGTCGAGTGGCGACAGTTCTGACAGACACCGCCGGAGACGCCCTGGGAGAGCCGGAAGATCTCCATGTTGAAGCGGCACTGGCGGGCATGCCTGTTGCAGTTGCACTCTGAAAAGATACACACGAGACACGCTTATGAGCACAAAAAGATACATCCGATGGATACTGGGCTGGCTGCTAGCTGGCAACTGCCAACTGCTATCTGCTCGTTTTCAACGTCTTTATCGCCTCCGACGATTTGGCCAATTGCCCGATGCGATAAATGGAAATAAATGGCACGCAAAGTACCCGGGAATGGGTCACTGGTCTCCGAGGAGGCTTCCAAATGGGTCTCGGCCAGGGGGAGATGGGCTTAGCCTGGTAATTTATGCGACGATTTGATTTGAATTACGCACTCGGGCTCAGTATCGCACTTTAACCGATATGATGTCTTTATTCTTTTGCATTTTACACAAGCCAGACTGAAATTACTTGATAAATTTGAAATGGCCAAGTCCAGTGGTTTCTTGCTGGTTATGCTTTTGGCAAACAATTTTGCCATTGACAGTCGATGGCGACTTGTGCGCTTATTCTTGCCTCTGGCCAATAGACTCGGAGAAAAATGTAACGATTCTTGATTAAAGCAGGTGCTTTTAATTCATAAAAATTATTTTAAAAATAAAAAAGGACAGTCTGGCAAAAACTACAATAACAGAGTGACCCACTAAAAGGGTAATAAGCGTAATAATACTATAATATATTGCAAGATTTGTTAAAGCCTGAATTAGAAATGCTTACTAGTTGGTATTTTAAGATCATGATTGACACATTTTTAGTGCTTTTGGAAAAAAACTTCAGAGCTTGAAACGCTTTTGATTGAGGGTCTTTTTTTCCTGTGTTGTGTCATCTCTTAGTTTAGATGTCAAAGAAAATACTGTCAGGAGTGGACAGCTTGGCTGTCAATGGGAAAGACCACGAGAGCTGCTGGTGCAGCTTGCGGCCAGACAGACAGACACCAGCTACAGTCGCCCCTGGGTGTCCACGGCACTGTCCACCCGACGAGGGTGTACTGTCGGCGCCCCCCTGAATTCGACAGCTCTGTCAGTAGATTCCGGGCGACTTCTGTCCGATTCGGTTCTGGACTGAGCGCACCTATATACATGTATTATAATTATCTTCCGCACATTGCTGCTGGGCAGACAAAGTGACTCTCCGCCATCCAATGCACCGACCCCCTTCAGAGCCGCCTGCCGCCTGCCTCCGCCCCTGGTGGCGCATGCCAGCCGCAGACAAAGTTATGTCAGCGCAAATATTTGAACACTGCCTGGGACTGTCGCAGCTCGGCACTGAGAGAAATTCTTGTCTTGTTGGTGAAGGAACAAATTAGCCTCTTCCTCGGGTTAAGAGTCTTCAACCAAAAAAATTTGCTAACTCTTAAAAAGAGTTAATAAATTAAATGTATTTAAAAGCTCTAGCCTTTTGGCTTTTTAGCTATAATAAAATTTAAGTTGTAAAGTTCAAACTTAATGAAAATTACAAAACCTAAAAAATTACATTGGCTGGAGTCGAGCCCTAGATACCCTTTCCAAAGTTATGTTTTTAGATTAAAAATATGATGCTTTCGCTTTCAAAAATAATCATTTAATGGGATGTTTGGTCTTTAAGGTGTTTAAAAGCTATGGATTCTATAATATAAAATATTCCTCCAACATTATATGTGTATGATTACAAAACCAGTGATGGAAAAAATAATAGAAACACATAGAAACTTTGGCTTTAAACACGTATTTTGAATAAGGAACGTGGTAATGAGATTTTTAATGATATATATATATATCTATCTTACTTACTAGAAAACAAAAATGCATTTAACTTATTTCATTTAACTAAAAAAATATACTCGAGTTAAATTTTAGGTTTCTGACCTGGACATATAAATAGAAATCCTTGTCAGAATTGACTAGTTTAGAAAAATTTACCTTGAAATGTTAGTATATGTATATATATATAGTATGTATACATATTAGTAGATCTCGGAATTGGCATATTTTCTCATTTTTCAACCTTTTGATGCTAGGCGTAGTATTTAGACATTATATTTTTCAAATATTAGAATTTTAAATACATACAAAAAGTATATGCAAAAAATATTCAAAAAATTTGCAATTAAAATTCGTAGAAAAGGGTATGTCTTCTTAAATATTAACAAAGCAGGAATAAAACATGTGGGTCACGTAACCTAAACTATAAAAACTTTTCTATCCTAGTGGTCTAAGTGACTTACGTATTCATTTGTGGTTTTAAAAAAAACGAGTTAAAGATGAAGTTACATATTATATTAAAGTAACGTATTTGTTTATTTGTATATTTAATTAATTAAGTAAAGCCATGCCAAAAATAAATATTCACCAAAGAAATTAAATGGGAAATGGTTCAAAAGCCTTCCCAAGAAGTGTTTCGAAATACTTGGATATGATGTAATTTGTAAAATATGTGAAATTTAGTCTTAAAGTTTGGTAATTCTAATTTTATTTAATTTAGGTTAAAATCGAAAAAAAATGTCATTACAGGTCAAAAGCATCAAACATCCATTCATCCAATGAAGAAACCACAAATAATGGCAATTCAAATTCCAACCATGATTTTAAAATAAAGCGTTGGTGGCGAAAAATGTACCATGGAATGTAGTTAACAATGATACATTTTCAAATTTAAAAAAAAAATACAGAGAACGCGAATAAAAACGTAAAAAAATCAGAATTCAAACAAGTCTTTAAGTAATACCATTTTTAAGGACCTTACAAAAAATATAAGTAAAGATTTCTCTGACGGGCATGATTAAACAGCTAAATAAATAATACCTAGTATAGAATACATAAATCTGCACCAAAAGTATATAAATAATACTGAAATTATTAACAAAATATTAAAATATCTATTGAAGACTGTCAGATACCTTAACAGCCAATAAAAAAGGAAAACGGACAGGGTGTTATAGCTCTGAAAATAATGTCAGTTGCATGAGTATAAAAATAACCATTTAAGTATTTAAATATCTAAATTTAAATAAAATCTAAACTTAGCAAAAAACCAATCAAAGATTTTATGTTATTAAAAACTCAATAATTAATGCTAACTACTAGTATTTTTTTCTGTGCAGCTGCCGGGAATGGCGGAATACCGTTGGAGAATCGACAACAAAAGCTAAGCAAATATTTAGAAAAAGCAGAGCTCCAAGCACGGCGTGTGGCTAATTGCCAAAGTTACAAAGCCAAGATACAGAGCTACCAGGCCACCATCCATCCCCCATCTCCAGCGGCTCTGGGCCCGCGTTGGGGAAAAGGGTTAGGGGTTCGGCGTTAAAAATGCTAGATAATTAATTTTAATGACACACTTACGACCTGCGACTTGCGACTGCCGGCGAATGCAACTTGATTTATGGGCCGGGCCAACAGATTTCCGACTTTTTTTGTCGAATTTTTGGGGCCATGTAAATTTCACTTGGACCTGGATTACAAAACACCCATCCAGCTCAATCAAATGCGACTTAAAGCGATGCATAAAACCGTTCATTAGCCGGACCCCGGGCTGCTGTGTTATCTGAGAAAGGTGAGCCCGGTAATTAAGTTCAAATTTGATAAGTGGCCCCCAAACACTCTCTCGCACTCCCCTAAAAAAGACACACGCAGTAGTATGGATGGATGGACGGATGGACGTATTGATGACTGGTGGACTGGATGCCGGGCAGACAATGAAATCGTCATTAATCGTCTTCTGCATCAGCCTCGAAATGAACTGCCTGGGAGAGTTTCCAATAAAAATATTTTTAGGCCGCTTAACTTTCGGCTTAAATTAGTCACACAACCAAAAAAAACGAAGATTGATTGATTATTGGCAGGGAAAGCGAATCCTTGTAGTGTGGATTTTTAGGAACACGGAGTCGAACCCCTGGCGTCTTAAGAAAAAGTTAGTTAGCCGACGAAGACAAATTTTAAAAGGGAAAGCCACTGGAAGGCACCAGAAAATTGGCAATTTTTGGTAACAGCTTAAACGGCCGCCCAAAAATTTGAATTGCCGGCAATTTGGCTTTCAGGAAAGCAAAGAGCTTACAAGTTATGAATGAAAACCTGAAAACCCTTCGATATGGGCCCAATCCACCGCAACAGAGTGGAATCGGGGGTCTGACATCTCTAATTAACTGCCACACAGCCGGAGTCGACCATTTTTTGTGCCACTATCCGTGACTGTGGGGATTTTGTGCTTGGCCAGTAGCAGATTCGGATTTGGATCCAGAGTCGTTGATAAATGGTCGGAAAGAGCTCGCTTTGGTCAATGCCAAAGGAAACCAAAACATTCTGGGCCCGGACCAGAGTGGAGAAAACCAAACCAATCCAAGCCAGAGCACACCGGGCAATGCAAACGCATCACCCATCCAGCCGAAAGGCAATCCAGCGGAATGCTTTGGACCTGTGGATGTGTATTCATACCCGCTACTCTGATTTTATAGAAGTCGTCATATTTTTGTAATGTTACTCAACAATATTTGAAGAAAACCGTTGAATAGATCCAGTATTTGAGAATTTTTGTGTTCATTTCCATTACTTGCTGCCAACAGAAGTCTATATAAGCGATCGTATAAGAAGAGTCCTGAGATTATAATCAAGTCTCCTTTATTTTAAAGTCTCTTTGGATTCAGATGGCTTCTAAACTAAAGTACCCAGTATCCTATAGTCGTGGCCAGTCATCTACCGGTTCCTACTTGTTTCAGCCCTGGATTTTTTAGACTCTGGGGCGTGCCGGTAGTTGGCATGGTCCCGGCTCCTCTTCCATGTCCTGGCAGAGAGTTTTCAATTTTCCCCGGACGGACTCCCCGCGCCGCCCGGTTGTCGACATTTCATCGTTTTATGATTGATTGCGTTCGCCTCGCAGTGATTTTCGGTAACCGAAAATTTTGAATTGAATTCGTGCTGACCGACAGGGGCGGCGCTCGAAAAGGGGTCCTCTGGCCTGGCAGGGGGTTCGACAGTGGCTGGGTGTTGTTGTTTCTGGTGTGATTGCGGTTGCGGTTGCTGCTCTTACGTTTTTGCACTGCAATTTGACAATTTCATCGCAAAATTGTTTTGGTGTTTGTGGCCGTGTTGTGTTGCGGCCTTCGTGTGTGTTGTGTGCTGTGTGCGCTGTGCTTCTGTGATTTATCAAAAGTGGTTGATTTACAAACAATAAAAACAAGAAAGAAATTAATATGAGTTTTTGCGAAAGGAGCCAGCTCGCCGAGAACAAAGCGCCGCGATTGTTCGTGATTCACGCGAATCGGGAATTATGTCAACCCGTTTCCATTGTTCGCCGCCTCCCTGAGTGTTTTTCAGCTTAACCCAGTTCCCGACGAGCTCTTTGAACTATTCCTAGTACGGGGTATTTATAAACACTCCCAACACCCTAAATAACACAAATTACCCAAAGCTGTTGTAAACAGTCCGGCCACTTTCCCCAAAAGTTCGCACTTTCTTCCCTGGAAGCCGCTCACTGCCTTCCACATGGCCCAGATATCCAAACAAACCTCTGAGAACTAGTACTAGAATATGATTTTTTCGAACAATTATTCACATAAAATATAGGCTTTATTCGGAATTTATTTGGCGCTTCTGTTGAAAGACAGAACTGAGAAGTGCAATCAAGAGTGCAACTTTTCGATCCTCAGGCCGCAGCTGCAACATTTTCCTTGTCAACGGCCACGGCGGCAACCACAGTGATTACAAATTGTTAGCTGGCAGGGGGGAAAAATAAATAAATACAATAAAAAACCGCCGACAAAAATGTATGCTTAAAAATACATTTTTAGCCGAGAATGGCCTGCCTCCGTGGCCGTCGAGGAGGAGAGGCGGCGAAGAATCCAACTTGATTCTCAGCCGCATTCTGTTTTCTGTTCAGTTCGTTTTAGATCTGTTCTCTAATTAACGGCGAACGAATTAACATATAAATATACATATATATGTACATATATGTATTGTGTGGTGGAGGGGTCCAGCTAGCTAGGGGTACCCATCCAGATATCCTTCCATCGGGAAATAAAAAACCATGTTCACGACGTCACTCTGGCCCACACAGGCTCCGTGGATGGATATTTGGAATTTGGAATTTGGAATTTATGTTTCGGTTTTCGTCGAACTCCTCCAAAATGAGGAAAATGAAAATGTTTCTCCTGTTTGTTATTTTATTTAAATCAAGGCACCGCACAGTTCCCTCTTTCTTTTAAATATTCCAATTCCAATTTCTTCGTTTTCCCAAATTAGTGCGGAGGACCCCGCTAAAAACAATAAACAAATTCAAAAATGTATGTGTGCCCAGCTTCAGTCTGATTTTTTCGGGGAGCGTGAGGGCTGAGTTAAATAAACGACTCGTTAAGACACATAAATAAAACGCACCACAATTTCCTAATTAAGTCGAAAACACCCGAAAAGTGGGCCCAAAGCGAAACAAAGTAAAGTTAAGTGACTGGAGACTCCGAGTAGGACGCCCCGAAAGTGCCACACACTATAGAATGTGATCTATAGTACGACCAAAGTCGGGAAGTTATTGGCTTTTCGTCAGTCCTTTTACTAGGAAATGGATGGGATGGTTCACTCTCCTTAGACCTACGTTTGTGGGATGGAGAAACAGTGTTCCGATTGTAACATTATAATCTTGAGGTTGTCTAATGGAGATGGAATGGAAGTATGCAACAATCTTTGAATCTTCTATGACAACTGTGCTATCATAAATTAAACAGTCCTAAAAGGTCTGATCTTAGATCTCTAGTCTTGAGGCAATCTATATCTATAGATAGAGTATTCAAATAAGATCGTAGAAATATTCAAGTTTGAAACGACTTCTTTATCATTAAGCCCCAGTAGTAGGCGTTCATTGGTTCGTTTTTGGAGAGAAAGAAGCCAACACCTTATAAATCAATGCCATGGTCCTCATGTTAATCAATTATGTATTTATTGGGTAAACAAAGCCCTTTGTTTTGAAGAGCTGAGAACTGTTTGTAGATCATCTCGGCCATTTAAATGGGAATCGCATGCGTCATTTTGGGAAGCGCGGCAATTAGTCCCAACCTGCCTCACCTTCTGGACAAACACAGCGCAGTCGAGTGTCCCTCCAGTGGCTTCTGTGTGGCAGTGGCAGTTGCAGTTGCAGTTGCATGTGGCAGTGTCTGGTGCTGAAAACAGCGCCTGCAGTACCTGTGTATCTTTGTATCTGTGCATCCGTGGGCATGTGTGTGTATCTGATAGATAAACAAACCAGCAGATATTTCAACAGCAGCACAACAACTACGCTCGCAGATGATGTGAAAGGTCGCTGCGGCTGCTGCTGCCGCCCGCCCGCTGATTGTACCGCTCTTACCGGTCCCCCCTTCCCTCTCCATCACTATATGTTTCTGGGTTTTTGATCTCAATTTCGATTTGAATTGGACTCGTGTCTGAATAGGCTCAGGTTAGTCGAACTTCCAGTGCCTTGATATCTATCCGAACAGTGGAGCCAAATTTATTTTACAAATTTTTATATTTTTTGAAAGACTATCAGATATTATTCCCATTTTAAAAATATTTGGTAAAATGTTTAATATTCTTATATTAATAAGGAAAATAAATTAGCATTGCTGGAGTTAAAATAAAACTTAGTTGACCTTAAATTATTAGTAAGATGTGAAAATTGTATCCTTTTGTTACCTCTAGAAATGCTGGGTACGGTTAGAGCTCTAGAACCCTCTATTTTAAGCTTTTCCATAGTAAGAAAAGTGTGAAAGTTAAATATGTAATAAATATTTAATAATGTTAAATATTTGAGGAAAATTGAAAAATCAACAGACCTACAGAAAAGGACATACAGAAACGTTATTCAGATTGGAATAAAGGGGAGTGTTACTAAAAAAATGTAAAATCATATCTTTCACTGTATTATTTATACCGTACGAGTTAAATATCAAAAATAAAAAAAGTACACATTTTAAAACTGTTGAATGTGTTTTTAATTTTATGGGAAACCCTGCGGCTAGAAGACAGCGGCGGCTAGAGTGGGGCGAGTGTCGGAGTCTGCCGCTTGCCTCTTGCAACTTGCAACTCGGAGGTACTAGTGGTGCTAGCTTGTGGTGTTGAAATGTCAGACAGCACTTGCCGCTCTGCCTGCCGCACATGGCCTCCAAGTGCGGCAATATGTTTTGTTTAACATTTTCCCATTTCGGTTTTTTCAGATTTTTTTTTGCTTTTTGTGTTTCGGAGGCCTTGCAACTGGCGAGTTGGTGTTGCATTGGTTTCATTTGCATTTTGTTTGTTTATCTCTGGCAGCTCCACGTTTAGGTTTTAAAATCGTGGACTCTGTGCCCCGGACCATGGGACCGGCGACCAGGGACCGGGGGCCACGCCTTAATTACCATCGACCGGGGGCTAATTCAAATAAATGATTTTTAAATGCGCAAAAATGCACAGCATCTGATTCCCAATAGAGTTGTAGATTGCATTTAATTAACCAGAAAACTCCGTCACTCCATCACTCCCGTTTGTTGTGGGAATGTCAATTAAAAATCGTATCTCTGCCCTGACATTGGAGTATCTCGTAGATAGTGGAAGTTCTCTGGGAAGCCACAATGTAATGCGATGCTTTCAAAAGGCTGCTGACCCAAAACAATACAGTATGAACCAGTCTTCCTTTGAAAATTAAAATTAAGGGCATATTTTCAATGTCAAAGGTTCGTTTTATTTGCAGGCACCATAGTCCACATATAACAGTTCTGTTTCTGACTCTGTCGAGTTACAAATATTATAGTTTCAAATATTATTTCATTTCCCAAGTAGCTAAAACTGAACTCAGTCTTTGGCAGAGAAAAACAAAACCTATTTGCACATAAAAGGACTTAAAAAAGTAAAAGATTGTTCCCAAAAAAACACCTTTTTTGTCATAAAATTTGTGTAAAAAAAGTGAGGAATTAGTTTCTTTAAAAAGCTACTAATTTCTATAGACTTTCCCAGTAATTCTATTACGAGCTGACATTTTCCTGGGAAGCCTGATAAAGTAACACTCAAAACCCAAAACTACAAGCCTCGAACCCAAAACCCGAGACACAATGGCCAGAAATTAATGTTGGCACTTTGCACTCGAAGTGCAAAAGTCAGCCATCGTATCCCGGGGCTCTCCGATTGCAACTTATTGTGCAACCCTCGGTTTTAGCCAGAATCTGGAAATGCACTTTTTAAGTAGCATCTTGCCTTTTTACGGCACTTTTTGGCAATTCGTCATGGTCAGGGTCGTGTGGGGAATCCGAGGGCAGCAGCCGGACAAGATCTCCAGCTGGGAGGCAGAAATTCAAATCCCTTTGTTTCCTGTTCACTCCCAGTCCCTGCCACAAGCCCTGTCTCGGATGCCATTTATGGCACTTGAACAAATTAATAAGAGATTCCATCGCACAATGCCACTGGATATGACAATGCACCCCGGGACCTGGGAATTGGGAATTTCGGAATCGCACTTTGCAGGGAAACACTGGTCATGATGAGATAAACTAGACACTAGACGAGGGGAGGGGCGTGTCGGCCGCCTGGCCTCGGTTTCGTTTTCAAGGATTCGATTACACTATATTTGCTACATTTCGGCACCAGGAAGAGAAAAACCAAAGGACACGGAGGACCCGAAGGGCGCAACACCAAAGGGGCGATGTTGCATTGTGCATTTATTGTCTGAACCGAGTTTTGAGGCTTCGATTTGGTCAATTGTTCAATGAGTTTTCCGACCAGCTGCCGTTCAGTTCTGGCCATGTTCCACATATTTGGCCAGGCCAGTGCACTGGGAGAAATATTTCGTAAAATTGTAGTCTAGATGTTTAATGTTAAAACAAGTAAATGGATGAGAGAAAGAAGAACTCTAACTCACATAGTACGCATAACCACCTTAAATTTTATTAACATTTTTCTTGTTAGTGCCTCTTTTTTCCGAGTGTTCGGGACCCTATGTTGCCTTTCCAATGGCAGAAGGAAAACGCATGCAAAACTATGTATGAATGCCCCGAACAAGACCCACGTCCTCTGCATTTATTTACATTTGTTCCGGACACACGGCCATCCGGACGGACGGTCGGACAGCGGACAGGCAGACAGGCAGTCTCGATGCATTCAGATTCGCATTCACATTCATTCATTTGCCAGTTTTGCACGGAGGATGGATGGAGGATGGGCTTCCCAGCCTTTTTTGTTTGCATCTTTTTTTTTTGAAAGAGAAAATCGGTGCCCGAAAGGGATCTGGCAGGTGTGCAAACGGGAAATATTTTATTATGCACAGAGGACAGAGGACGCAAGGACATCCAGCAAAAGGATATACGGATTAAGGCAGAGCTAATCAATTAGCGAAAACATAAATACATTTTTATTGAAAGGTGTTTGGTCGTGAAAGTGGCAAAGTGGAAGGGATTGCTCTTTTTTTTATCAGATTTCTGATGTTTTGGCAGCCACATGGAAGAGATTAAGATTTATTGCAAAGATTCATAAAAGTTTTATGCGGGAAAATAGATCAGAAGCTAAGTTTCCCTTCCCTTTCCTCATTAAAGAGTCTAATCTTGGGGATTATAGCTGCTACCCTGGAAGGTAATCCCTTGTGCGGGCATCTTGTATCTTTGACACCCATTCCACCCTACTGTTGTGTGTTTTCGAATTACAAAGTTACCTTCCCGTTTCTAATGAACCTGTTGTCACTCTTCGGTAGGGATATCTGCGAACCCATCTCTGGCCGGTTCCATAAACAACGAAGGCGGTATCTGAGGCACACATATCGCTCGTAAAACTGAATCAGTGGTGATTGGATCGGAAGCAGGAGGGGACCCGCCTCCTCGATCGTCTGGAAAATGTTCCGATTCGGGTCTTAGAGCGCTTCTCACACGATGCTTGATCACTTTGCTCCCTCGGGGACAATTTCCCATTGAAATCCATCCCATTCCATACCACCCCGTCCCATGCAATCCCATCGCAGGCCGGGTCAAGTCGAGTCGAGTCGAGTCGAGTTGAGTCGAGGGAACACGAGTTGGACAATATGGTTACCTGATAGCTACCATTCGGCAGAGCCATTCACCTGAGCGGCACATAAAGTATCTTAGAGATGCAAATACGGATGCGAATCCGGGACAGATGTAGCTGCAGATACAGGTACAGATGCAGATCCCGATAGAGGGACAAGTCGTGAAAGTAACATGAAGCAAATCACAATGGCCCATACAATGATAATCCCGATCTGGTCATGATTCGGCAGCCAGGTCCCCAATTCGAATCTGTATTAATATATTGTATTTATAAATTTCTGGCAAAACGCTCGAGGTCAAAGATATAAACGGAAGCCGGGCCCCAATCGAGCCTGCAATCTGCTCTCCAATTGAACCTGGGACAACGACTCTTGGTTTGTGCTTGCTTTTTGCCCAGCCTGCCAATGCAATTTGCATATTAAGACAATGATGCTGCACAAAAGTATCTACTATCTGCGCCTTTCTCGAACGGATTGTGGATTGGGGAAGTCTTGGGATGGAAGTCAGTTACAAACTGTATCCCTTTTGTTGCCTTTGAGGAGCCAAAAGTTAATTGCTGGAGGGAGAGATTAACACCCGAATAGTAATCGCAGAAAGTCGTAAACGAGACTCCGGGCCGGCAAGTGCTGATAATATTTATGGCCAAGACAAAGCCGCAACACAAGATGGCCATGTTCGGCCGTTGTGCTCCCTTTAGGGCCCGTTTTGTGGTCACTTCCCCCTAGAATTTCTCCCAGTGCCGCCTACTATCTTATGCCATTTTACTTTATGGGACATTTTGCAATTTCATAAGGCCGGGCCACAGGATTGGACGGTATAGGATAGAAGAGGTCCCTGCCTGCCTGGTCGTCTGCCTGGGTGTCCTGCGCACTTCGGCTCGGGTCGTCTAGAGTGTTTATTAAATGCCAACTCTTCACAAAAAACAGGCAGAAGGCAGCAGGCGGCCTAACAAACAAATAAACAACGACCACAAAAAAAGAACTCACTTCGGAGCGACTGCTGTTTTGTTTATACCCTTCCTTGGGGTCTCCCTGATGCAACCGAGTCTGGAGGAAACGGCCGGATTGCTTTCTCTCCCGATTCCCCGAAACTATTTCCACCAGATTCCATGATGAGCAGTTTGGTTTCTTATTGACAAACAATATGTAAACAAAAGTGATGTAATGAAAAGTGTGGATCCGATTTCCGTTTCAATGACAAAAGGTATTGACTATCCTTTAGTTTCGCAATTGAAGAAGTCTAGAGGAAATTAAGTTTTTAACTATAAAGTACTCCTAGTAAGACTACAAAGCTTCATAGCTTTTCATAAATAAGTAAATCTTCTCTATCCTCCAAGTAGAGATAAAGCAAAAGATATAAAGGTTAAGAGACACAATCCTATACCTTCGAATTAAAACTGCAGAAAACCATCTTGAAGAGCATTCAGCTTTGTCCTTCACCGTCCTCCACTTAATCCTGTTTTTTAGTGTCCCCTGGTATTTGCTTTTTGTTTTCGACTATCTCTCACAATTTTTTGTGTCACATTTATCGCACCTTATAATTAAACGGAGAAGACGGAGAAGTGAGGAAAAAAGTGCAGCTTTTTTAGGGCTCTGGAGGAGGGTTGGATTCAAGCCGTTTTGCTGCCAAGTGCCAAGCAGCAAAGTCCCTTGGTGGCCGGATGCCTTATCAGTTGGCTAAATAATGATAACAATAAACAAAAGTCAGGGCATTTTTACAAACAGCTTCTCCCAGCTGGCTGCTTCTTTGTGCTCAGCCTCGGTTCGGGCTTTTAATAAATTATAAATTTATGTATTTTTTCGCGACTCGTTCGAGGAGGCTAGTTGGCATAATTGTCCGGTCCGGTCGGGTCCGGCGGAAGATGAACAACTTCCGAAATGGCTTTTTTAATGGCACCAATTATGAGTTTCTTATCGGGACGGCAGCTGGACAGGAGGTCCCCCCCTCCGACGTTCTCGAACTTTTAATGAAGTAATTTTTCTGGGAAAGTGCGGGTGCTTGGGTGGTTGGATGGCTCTGACAATATTACCAGGGCCAGGTGTCATTTGGTGACTTTCGTTCCATTGTCTGCCACTTTTAATCTCAGATCCCCCAGTTCTTTGTTTATATTTTTTGTATTATTTCCTTATGACTTGGGACACTTGCATTTCTTGATTCTTTCGGGGGAGTGTTGTGTTTGCTTCTCAAACAGCTTCCTAAATAGTTCCCCGAGATAAGAAAACTTTGAAATGGGCCAAGCACTGGGGACACGGGGAGTCGGGGAGTCGGGGATGGGAAAACTTGGATAATTGCTTGCATTTAGTTGGGAGACAAAAGTTTCTTGCCGCCTGCCCCACTGCGGGGCAAGTGAAATTGATTTGGAGACTGCTTTCTATGTAAAGTAGTTCGGATGCAGGTCGTCCGTTAGTTCTGCTCGCTCCACAGATCCTCCAGGAAATAGTCCTTTCCCTTTCCCCAAAATAGACTTCCTGAGAAAGCCGATCGAACTGCCATTGTCTTCCCACTCATCATCGTCACCTTTCACCAAATCGACGGAGCACGGCATTCCACAGACCGGAATCGGACTCAACATGTTTGTTGCCTCCAATCAGGGAACTTGACCGACCGATTTGTTTACGCAGTCAGACGGCCAACTTCAATTTGTTTGAGCCGATAATTTGGTGTTTGTCTCAGCGCGTCTCCCTCGCTAATGAAGTCAATGTCAATTCGCATCTGGCTGCCTCCTCCACTGTGCAACGGCACCTCCCGGTTGTGCAACGTCATGGCAGCGAGGTGTCGGGCTGCCAGGCGGGTTGATTAGTTGAATGTGATTGAGTTTTAATAGGCTGCAGAGTGCTAGGGCAGCTAGCCCCCTACTCGGCACTCCCCCTGTAATTATAGCCCAGCCAGCACCTCGAGAAAAAATGGCTCTGAACTACTGACTACTTGGAGCCTTTAACTTATGCGTGGTGGAAGTTTGCTTGATTTTCTCGCAGTGTCAGATGCGGGTGTCACTGAAGGTCGCGTGGGCTCCGCCAGTCGTCGAACCAGCCAAGGCATTCCACTCGAGCCCCGGCTCTGAAGTCTGGCGATTGGGAAAGCCGCCTCGAGACCCCAACTTCCACGTGCTCAACAATCACTTAGCGCATTATTAAAAACGCTTTTTGATTGCGCCTTGACGTGCTGGGCCCGTGGATCTGATGGGCCGATCGGAATTGATAGGCCTTGCCCCTGGAAGCTCTTTGACGAACACCCTACAGATACAAGCTGTTAGATCCTTTCGGCTGTTTCGGATTAAATCCAATTGTCTCTGCATTAACATACAACTGGGCTCTCCGAAGGGTATTCCCCAGTCGAGTTGGACCCATGGCCCCCGGCACTAGTCACTTCTCCGGCGGGTCTTCGGTCTCCGCTACATTTTAATTGACCATGGCCAAGAAGTCGCACTCGGATATGTCTCAATCAAAGAGAAAAGAGACAAAATCAAACAGATACCACTGCCCACAGTCAATATACATAAATTTTGTGGTCAAGATGGTGACACACAAAGCTGGGAAGTCGCTGGCTGGGGGAGTGGCTGGGGGAAATATAAAAACAAAAACCAAATCGAAACTTTTTCTTTTGTCGATGTAGATGTTTTCTGTTGTGGGAACACGCCCCTCAGATGTCGATAATTTGCATTTGATTACGGCCTCATGTCTGATGTCTGATGTCCGATGTCCGACGTCCGATGTCTTCTGGCTGCGAAAATTGTGGTTCCGGATAAAGGCTTTGGCTTGGGGGTCTAATCAGGGCCATTGGATCTTGTCCGAGGGAGATTAGGAGCTGAGTTGTAGTTTCTATTGACACGGGTCCCCAGACACTTGATCCGTCGCATTTCTTCGGCGCGAAGAAGAGGGGAGGGACCGCCGGTGTTCGTCGGGGGACTTGAAACACGCCGCCTAATAAGCTCGTTTGCAGACCTCAAAATTTAATAACATCGCGTTAACAATGGGGAAATGTTCGACAGAATCACAAGAACGACTCGATGCGACTCGACAAAAGGCCAACTCCATAACAATAAAAATAACAAGATGTCATAAAACGGGAATGTTCAGGAAGAGGCCCGTGTCTAAATAAATAAATAAATAAAACGAATGCAAAAGGCCGGAAAAGATGCCAGCAGACAGCGGAGTGTGGCAGAGGGGGGATAAATTAAAGCAAAGGATAATTACGTGCTTGAGTACAACAATAAAAAAAAAGCAAAAACAAAATTAAAGCGAGTCCGAGCCAGGGGAGGAAACTCGCCCTCGGCAAACCAACCACCAAACACGAAAAAACGAAAAGGAAATCTTCAAATTTGTCAAATGAAAATATTTTCAAAAAAAAAAAAAAACAAGAAGGGAAAACGATGAGTGCCCCCTCCCCTACGTGCCACACCCCTGAGCCAGACAATGAAAGCTAGATTATTGTTGTTGGCTTTCCCTTTTCTCCGTTTGCCGCTTCGATGACTTAATCTCGACGTCTTTTGGCGTCTGCCAGGACCGGGATATCCTTGACAAGATAGTCCTCCAAAGATGGCCCATCCTCCCCGCAATCAGCGCCTCGTGGGCGAACCCTTTTCGGTTCGGCCGGCAGGGCTTTACCTTTCAAACAGGTGACCATTTGTCAAGCCCTCTTCCTCAGGACTCTTGCCGAGAACCCAAAACCCATTCCCACTGCCATCCTTTAACGTGCCGAACACATCCTGCTGAACATCCCCCATCGCCAGGGGGTGGCTTCTCGCCGGCACAGGACTTCAATTTGGGAAATACTTTTGCGCAAAATATTTGTGTAAAATTTAATTAAGGTAAAAATACCCAAAATAACATCGATAGATGCCTTCCCCACTCGCCTGGCTGCACAAAGCAATAACAAACTAAATGGCAACTAAATTGCCGGATTGGATGCCCGACAGGCCCGGGGAGCGATGGCTCCGATATTGCTTTCCGTCGCCTTTCATACAAATTGTGGCCACTTTGTCCCCTAATGGCCACAAAACGACGCTAATTGCCATCGAAAACGAAGCAAACAACGAACTGCATTGAGGTTTTTATGAAACTTCATATGGAATTAAAGGAATAAATATTTAGATGCCCAGACAATAGTACATAGTTGATCTCTTGAGATAATTTGTGGCTTTAAACCCAAGGAACTTAATCTGGATAAAGCTACAAGACTTTCTATACCCTATAATATATGTAAGATTTGAAACAGAATCCCTCTGACCATTAAGTACACATTCCAGTGCAGAGATACTTTTCACCTTTGACTCTGTTTGGGGCCCCCTTTGACGTTAATTTCTTGAAAGTTTCGCAGCTCGGGTCGGTTTAGAGTTAATTATTTGTCTGACCCATTTGGCCGCCCAGCCCTCACCTTTCCCACCTGCCTCTCCGCCCACTCCCCCTCCCACTCTTTGCCCCCCCGACAGCTAGGTCATCATCACCACAATCATCATCACGATGGGCATCATTCGACAGTTTCAATTTTAATTGCTTTTAAGGCCTCTGGTTGAGCTAGGGGACTGGGGCTTCGGCCCCTTCCATCTCGAAATTTGCTTTTCATTTATTTTATCTCATTTTATTTTTTCGTAGCCCATTTGTTTGTTTTTTGTTCGGGTTAATATTTGACTTTGTTTTCTGTCCGGAGGCGCGGCCGCCACCCTCTACAGACAGATTCGGCTATTTGGTCAAGTCGCCTAATGAGCCCAAAAAACTCTGCCAGATTGCCCGAAGAGGGGTCTGCTTCTGCTTTCTGGCCCAACCCACACAAATTGTGTGTTAAAGTTGTGTGTTTAAAGTTTAAACAGCTTTGGCACCTGACCAGCACCAGCTGCCCCACCGCCCATGAATTTTGATTGCACTTCACACCTCCGATGCACTCGAATCCGACTGGAAGGCGTCACTTTTACACAAAAAACAAAGCTCCGAAGGTTTCTTTGGCTTGGTAGCCAATGGTTTGCAGTTACCTGGCTATTCCCACAAAAAGAGGTTTACTTGGACTGGGTTCCCAAGCCAACTTACTTTCAAAAACCAGCCGTGTTGCAACTCTCAATGCGGCATCTCGTAAAAATTGTTCTCTGTGTAGAAATGCCTTCGATGCTGGCCACTTTGTCGGATTGTCGGAAAATTTGCCTGCTGACAGGCGGAAAACTGTGAAAACCCAGAGGAGGGACGGATATTCTGTATTTTACGCGATAATTACGAGAAATTGGAGCACATTTGATGCTCAGTTTCCGAAAAAAAGGCACAAGTGTTTGTTTCTTTATAAAACAATTCCGACAGAATATCCATCAAACGAGCTGGCAACATAAATATTTCACTATAATACCTTCTAGGGCCAGACAAAAACAAAAATATATTCCTCATGTATTGTTGCATAATTCTCGAGAACTATGATAGCAACTTTATAGTTAAATGTAAGGGAAATCGTTAAAATACAAGAATAAATGCAAAATGTATTACTTCCCCGCCAACACCTCCTAACTTGATGATAACTGACAGGTGCAAGGAATAACCAGTACCATTAGATCGGATCTTATTTCAGAATTATTATAAAGGCCCTCATTTAAATGGAATGGCTCTGATTTTTTCGACACCCGAGATGGCATCGAGCTCCTGCCAGAGGGCCTCCGTCTTAACACTAAATATGTTCTTTATTTTAACCAGAGGCCGTAAATTGCGAGACCAACTTCATTAGGAGCCCTGCCAGCCCCTCGGCCCCACCCCTCCGGGTTATGTTTAATTTCAAGTCGTTTTATGGCGCCCACAACTTCGGATGTTGCTGCTGGTAATGTTGCTGCTGGGACTGCGAATAGCCGGGCAAGGTGCAGCGGCAATAATAAAAAGCGAGGTGAGGCTACCGTAGCCATTCAAGTTGAAGTTGCAACTGCCGCAGTTGCTGCTGTTGGTGTTGCTGCTGCTGCGGCAGTCCTAGTTGCTGGGCATGGATCGCATGTACAAGTGTTTTGAAGCGTGCAACTTTGGGAAGCTGTTTCGCCTTGCCGCCGCATAAGTCAACATGTCTGCTTCCGAGGCAGGCGCAATGTTGCTGCCGCATGCATAAATCTGTTGCATGTTGTAAATGTTAAGCGCGGCAGCAACTTTGGCGGCGTCAACGTTTTTCATCTGAGCTCCATCTTTTGCACATTTGCGCTTCAATGCGATTTATTTGCCCGTTGCTTGTAATGCCATTTATTGTTGCTGTTGCTGCTGCTGCTGCTGCTGTTGCCGTGTTGCTGGTGTTGCTGCTATTGCTGTTGTTGCTATTGCTGTTAAATGCTTATTTACATTACGTTTAGCGGCTCTCGGCACCGAAAACCCAACACCACCCAACCACCAACTCCTCTTTGGCGGAAAAAAAATCTGCACATATTTTGATTTATGTCGGCGATGTTGCTGTGGCAACTCTTGTTCTTTGCTTTTGTTTTTGTTGGCGTCCGATACGCCTTGCATATCGTTGGGCCAGGGCAGCTAAAAGAGTTCTAGGACAGTCATCTTGGCATATTTCTTTTATAAAGTATGGGTCTATTTTTTAAGGATTTCTTGCATATTCTAGTAAAAAGATTTAAAAGCTTATAATATTAAAAATAGCAAAGTGTAATCGGGTAAAATTACTTGTATTTTAGCCCACTTCCGCTTCCTGGAACTCCTCAATCTACCCCCTCACATTGTCCCCACTTTGTTCCCTGTTGTTGGTGTTGCAGTGTCTATTGTTGCAGACGCTGTATATTGATGTTGTTGTTGCGCATGGGCAACTGCTGCCCCAAGTGGCAGATGTATTGGCAGTGGCAGTGGCAGGGAATGCCGGCAATGCCAACATGAGTTTCCTCGGAATTCTCGCCTGTCCATTCGCAAGTGAAACAAAAATTATTAAATAGATTCCACGAACAGACAACACTCCCGCCATGGTCGGTGCACCCCCTGCCCCCCGACATGAGCCTCTGGCGTTGCTTGTGTTGCTGTGTTGCTTGTGTTGACATTTAGCAACTGGGCTGGCATTCACAGCTTATTAAAAATGTATCTGACAGCGCCATGAAGTATGCAACGGGCCTTTGCATTCCGCTGGACCCTGACACCGACAAGGAGGCAAGGCGGCGGCCAGGATCCAGGGTCCTGATCCAATTAACTGCTTACACAAAACTCAAATGGCCAGACAAACAGAGACTGAGCGATGGAGGGGTCCTGCAACCAAGCAGCCAGCACCAAGTACGAAGCACCAAGGACCTCGTGTGCATCTCTACCTGTTTGCTTTTGGCATCTTTCTGGCCAACAAGTAATAACAGTAAAAATCAACGCCACCGGCCCTTGGCCACTCTCCAATGTCAGTTGCCAAAGGCTGCATGCGAAGGACTCACATAGTTGGACTTTCACTTTGCCAGGACCCTTTAAATGCGAATTCCTCCCAAGTCCAAGTCCGAAACCACGTTTACGGCTCTCTTACTTTTTTCTAAATTGATGAAATATTTCAGAAATACTCGGATACACCATACTTTATTCCATTTTTATTTCTTTTCAATAGTTCGAAGGCCTAATATTTTTTAGTTTTTGTTTTTATTCTATCCAGAAATATTTTAAGGAAATCTACTGTTCGGAGAGTGTCTTCAGTGTTTAGTTTCCGGAAAAAGCCACGGACTTTATGTTTCCGATTCGTTTCGTTACATTTTGTTGCGTTTTGTTTCATTTGGCTTCTGAGCTCCGTGTGTGTCCTTTATCCCTTATCCTGCAGGCCTTCCTGCATCCTTTCTGCCGTTGCCCTTTGGTCCGTGCTTTTGAAGTCGGTCTGCGTCAGCTCATCACGCAATGTATGTGGCGTTATGTGTTGTGTGCATAAAAAATAATCATAATCTCTTGAAAGCCAGGACTCTGGTGCTGGCGCTGGTTCTGATCCAGGTCCTGCTCCTGGTCCACTTCCTGATCCTGAACCCAAATCAGAGCCCGAAACCAAAACCAAACTGAAAACCAAAGCCAAATCCCTCGCTGCGAGCGTTGCGAGCACTCGCCATGCCACAAAAAATTAAACACAAATTTTCATCAGGAAATCAGGCATTGCTTTTCCCCATTTCCTCGTATTTGCCTTCTCACGGTTCTCGGGGCTTATTAAAAATATTTATAAACAAATAAGTTGCCAAACGAAACTTCACTTCTCTTTGCGAAGAGCTCGAGGATAATCATGAATGTTATTTCCATTTTCCACAAACAAAAAGTTAAAGCAAAAGCTAATTATTTCTCCAAACTAATATACATTTATCTATATTGTAGGCATTTTTGTATATAATTAATAGTCATATCCAGTCTCCAGTTATATACATTATTGTATACCACATTATAGCTTTAGAAACATATATCAAGGCTCTAACCTGGGAGTACCTGACATCATGGTGTTGATATTTTTATTGCAACAGCGCTTAAAATCCTCAAACGGTGGACGAACATTAAAGCAGGTGTCAATGGTGGGAGGCAGGGGCCAGGATGTGTCAGCATATCTGAGGATATGTGTGTCCTGGCCAGTAAATCAGAGCGTATGGCGATGACAGGCTCGTCACAGCCAGCCGGCCATCATAACGAATGGTCCAGGAATGCCCCCGGGTGAGAGTCCCCACCGCCCCCAAAGTTCCCAAGTCCCCTAAATCCCCACCTGGGGGTTTTTCGTTTCTCGCTTCTATTTTTTGCGGGATTTTTTTAGCGTTTTTTTTGCACTCGGCAGTGCGCATTTGACAAGCCCGGTAAACAACAATTAAAATGACAACGGAGGATGTGGCCGAGAGGCGGGCGAAAGGATTTTTGCACGTTTCGCTTTCTTTTCGTCGCTTTTCGCTTAGTTGGAGGAAAATGCGAGGACGAGAAGGGGGAAAAAGGGAAAAAGAATCCATGAAATGTAACTGATGAAAACTGACACAAGACAGCAGGGACAGCAGGATGTGCTGTGCGAAATTATGGCCGCAGGACATTCACACACAAAGCAGCGAAATCACATCCAAACAATGGGGAGACCCTGCCCCATCCCACCGCCAGTCGGGCCAAATAACTTGAGGACATGCCAATGCAATTTCGACTCAATGTCCTGGCCAGGCCAATAGAAGGGGCATCCTGGCGAAGCAAAAAAGTCCACTAAAGGACCCGCCAAAAGAGAGTGCCGATGGGCGGCAGGGGTGCCCGAGGGCCGCAGGACCCATGGGGATACGTTTTTCGGAAAGCATGATTCTTGATTTGGTCAGCGAAAAGTCTAAACACATTTTTTAGGGCTGGGGGCGGTTCAATGCGAGGAGAGGGGTTCTCACGGACATTAAATACAAAATTCTGGAGTTACAAAATATGATTATTATACAAAAATGTACCATATGTCAGGCCTCTTCTACATTTTCTAAAATTTAAATTCAAAAATCTCTTCTGAATATTTTTATTAGGGAGGGAATATACGCTAATTATACTTTTATTTAAGATTCCTTTATAGACTTTCCAGATTTATTCATAAAATGAAAATTTCATAAAAATAATTATGTTAAAGAAAATACATTTAAGAGGAAATCTACCAAGGCTTCGACTCAAATTAGGTTTTCTTGAAG
This sequence comes from Drosophila monieri, assembly GCA_035047585.1. NCBI lineage: Eukaryota > Metazoa > Arthropoda > Insecta > Diptera > Drosophilidae > Drosophila > Drosophila monieri. The sequence continues at coordinate 707,292 of JAWNPJ010000061.1, read as the reverse complement.
TCCTTGTGAAAAAAAGAGAAGTACTGGGAATAATTTTAAAGCGTTTTTTGACAGAAATTGTCTGAAATAAAAGAAAGGACGACTTGTTTTCCTAATCTTTTTAAGAAGATTTATAGCGCCAAGCCAAATATTCATTGTTTATGATATCATAAATCAATTCCACTTCATACATGGTACATGGCTATTTGGCCGAAGAAAAATAATTCAAAGTCGATGATTGGGAAGCGATAGCAGACAAAATAAGGTGATTTGTTGAAAACATTTTAGCGCTTTTTGGTGGATGTTTATCCATCTTAAATCATGTGCCAGATCAGTGAGCCCCATAGAGCCAGAAATAAAACTAAGACCATTTTAGATGACGTACAATCATCTTTGACTAATCCGCCGAGCCATTCCGTTCCATTCCGCCTTCCATGCGAGTTCGGTTGGACAAATTGTTTGGCTAATTTGCGTGGCGTTGCCCAAAGCCCCGGCACATTTATCACGGCGACTGAGAATTTTAGACCCATCAGTCTATTCCGTCCGTCCCTCCCGCCGCGGCGCTGGGAGCGATGGGGGGAAACTATTTTCGGTGCGCCAGCAACACGGCGTATGAGTAATGTCTTGATTCGCCAAACGTTTTAACGCAAATGCGTTAATTTTAAATTTATTTATTGCGTGCCATCTCAACACTCTGCTCTGCGCTAATTTTACCCACACCTCGACATTGTTTGTTTATTTTTGTTCCAATTAGAATCAGACTCTCGATTCCCTGAAGCACATATTGCAATTTACTGTTCTTGATTTTTGATTTCTGCCCTGAAGTTCTTGACTCGATCCGAAAGGTGCACATGAAATGTGATGAAGTGCCCTATGGGGCCCATTCGGAGAGCCGCCCCCCCAAGGCAACTCATTTGGAATATATGGGAGCCCTTTGTTCGCCGCCCCAATAAATCTGGAGATATTTATGCTTCGTCTTGGGAGTTTGGCAATTTATGGCAACAGAATGCATTTAATGGATGATTTCCGGTGCTGGAGCAAAGTAATGGCAGCTGTAACTCCTTCTCTCAAATATAAAACTGAATGCCATCAACGAATTGGATTTTTTATTTATCGGATATTCAAGCAATTAGTTTGGGGCTTTCTATTCAATATTATCCAAGACACTTGATTATTAATTTGGTTTTCAATTATTCTCTATTTGAAAAATCTTTAAAGAATTTATTAGTTATATATATTGCGAAAAAACCCTTGATATTTTGCTTATTTTTTTCTTAATGCATTTAAATTTTGTATTCATTTTTTTAGCTGGGTATCTGTTCTTTTATTTCCTTAAAAATTTAATACCAGATCATTATGAAATATTAAGGGGCACACCTAGTGTGAAATTAAAAAAATATATATTTTATTTTTTATATTTCGGTAGATTACACCTTTAAAAATTTGATTTTTTTTTTTGATTTTTGATTTTTTCAGGTTATTGTATGGACAATATTATCTAGTTTAACGATAATTTTTTTTAGAATTCATCCACGGAGAAGGCCGATTCCACTGCAGCAGTGAAGGACCTTTTTTCGCGCCGTTGGAGATCGACAATAACTTAAAAATTATTTAATTTTTTTCTCTAAAAATTTCACTGTATATTCTTAAAACATTTCTAAATATATGCTTAGGATTTTCAAATAATTGATAAAGTATTTTTATACCCTTGCAGAGGGTATTATAATTTTGGTCAAAAGTGTGCAACGCAGTGAAGGAGACATCTCCGACCCTATAAAGTATATATATTCTTGATCAGGATCACCTCCTGAGTCGATATAAGCATGTCCGTCTGTCCGTCTGTCTGTCTGTTTCTACGCAAACTAGTCTCTCAGTTTTAAAGCTATCGACTTCAAACTTTGCACACATCCTTCTTTCCTTTGCAGGCAGTATATAAGTCGGAACGGCCGGGATCGGTCAACTATATCCTATAGCTGCCATATAACTGATTGATCGGAAATGCCATATCTCTGTTGTTTTTTAAGTTAGAAGACTGGGACTTTGTATGGATTCTACTTTCGGCAAACAAATTTGATCTGCCGAGTTTTATAAGGATCGGCCGACTATATAAGATCCGATATATATCTAATAATATAAACTGCCACATATCTGCAAGGGTATATCAACTTCGGCTCCGCCCGAAGTTAGCTTTCCATTCTTGTTTTAAATAAAAATTTTCAAAAATCACCTTTTTTCTAGGCCGTTACACTAGGTGTGCCCCTAAATAAATTAAGAGCAACGAAACAAGAGTATTTACTAGCGTAAATAAGTTAAATTCAATATGAAATAATACAAAATTATTATTCTCATTTGTGCAAAATAAATTAATGATTCTGCAAATATCTGTTCTATTTTTGTACATTCCCTATGTGGGTATCTTTTTTTGACTAAATCTACCCTCTAGATTATCTCTAATATCTTAAGATGTTCAAACTGAGCCCGAACTATGAAAATTACTAAGTAATGGTTCCTAAATATATACAAAATGTACAAAAAAATATTCACTTTTGTGTGGCTCCATTATGGAAACTACCCGTAGTATATCCTGCGTCAGTGATCCTGTCATCCTGCTTATACGCTGCCCACTACATAAATTAAATTAAAATTAGTATGGAGATATAATCGACTGCCATGCACGTCTCTCGACGATTCGCTTTCGATTTCCATTAACATTATCGGCTCCACGGCCATTTCCCATTTCCATTTCATTGTCATTTCGCATTTCCATTTCCATTACTTTACTATTTTGCTTTATTTGTGTTAATTGCATTGCTTTCTGGCCGCATATGTTCGTTTTTCCGAATTTTCTGCGGTTTTTCTTTTCGCGCCGCTCATCGGAAATATTTTGCGGCCTGAACGTTTCCCATTTTCCCGTTTTCCCTTTCCCTTTCCCTTTTCATTGTTGTTGTTGTTTTAGGTCTTTTTTGGGTTGTAATTGCTGCCTGTTGTCATTCTTGTTCTTGTTGTTGTTTATTTTTTTTGTTCCAGTGCCTTTGTTGTTGTAGAGGTCACATCGGACGTCAAAAGCGGCGCTGGCAACGTTAATTTCGTTTGCCCATAAACATGCAACATATGCGCCGGGCTGGTGGTGGGCGGGCGGAGGATGCAGCTTGCAACCCTAATAAACCGGCGTCGAGGGTCGAGAGGGTGGGGGCAGAGTGCCTGCCACACGTGCCAGCCGCTGATAAGAGAGTCCTTTCCCGCCCTTTCCCGCTTTTCCTTTTGGCTTTTGTGTTTCTGTGTTGGCACATCCGTGCCATGTGTGCGTGTGTGAGTGCTGTGATTTATGCACTAAACAAGCCCAAAGGTCCTGCCATCCTGCATCTCCTCTCCCGCTCCCGCACCCCCTCACCATTGCCTGATGGCCAAAAAAACGGCTGTGTTGTGGCACGTCATGGCCGCGAAGGACACTCTCATCAAGTGCAACACGCACGTTGCAACATTGAGTGAGCTTCAAGCCGCGGCTCAAAGCGAGATGCATTCCCGTAATCCAATTGGACTCAAATTATTGACACTTTATACATTTTTATCCCCAAAGCTGACACTTATTCGAGGATCATTTCTAATCCAAAAACTTCAAAGCTAATTGTAATACGAAACATGTATTTTTCTGTGGAATGTAGTAGGAATATTTTGTATAAAATTTTGCTTAAAATCCCTCATAAGCAAAGCCCTGAATTGAAAATAATAGTCTTATAAAAAATAATATAATACTAGATATATGAATACTCTCATAAAAAAAACTATTTAAAAAACATAACAAACAAACGGACTAAGCTGATCAAAAATATGCGGATTAACAATAAAAAGAGGATTTCGAATGTTTAGACTCTAGACTCTAGACTCTAGACTCTAGAGACAACAACCTAACTGAAAAATTATTAAAAAAATAAAAATATAAAATATTAAAGCTAGCAGGGCATTCTTCTACCCCAAATCCAAGTATCCTCTGCTAGGGCATAACCCCACACACGAAAAAGAAGCCAAAGGCAAACCTTTCGTACTCTCCTTTAAAATTCGATTCCGAATCTGAATCTGAAATGATTCTGCTGCGATTGTGTGTGCACTCTTGTAGAAAATGCTTATCAAATTAATTTCGCTTAAATTCGCGCTTATTGTTCGGCCCGTCGTCGAGTTTTTAGAGGGTTAATTGCGAGGGTTAATGTTTGCCCCGGATGGCAGTGCCTGGGTCGGGATATGATTGGATGTTCGTTATGTTTTTGTTTGCTCGTTTAACCTGGCCAAAGGTAGAGTCTCGATTTCACAGCCCCCAGCGAGGGTTGGCCCATAAGTTTCAAATCGATTGTGAGACTTTCTCCGCCCCCGCCTGAGTGGCTTGCCACACGTGTCCGTCGAGTTGTTCAATTATGGCTAAGCCAAATCCGTAGAACAAACAGCTCTGCCTTCGGCTGCAGCATCGCCTGCCCGGGGATTCCAGTAGAATCCTGTGGAATCCCAGGGAAAAGAGCAACCCCCGCGAGGTCCGAGTGCTTCGAGTTTCCAGTTAAGATGAAAACTAAACACACGCGACTCGCTCGAAAATTGAATTCAGAAGGAGAGACGGAGATCCCCGGCTCCAAATCACCGGGGTTTTTGGGCTCGAAATATATACATATACCCGGCACTTCCCACCCCAGCCGGCGCTCGATTTCTTTATTTTAACTCTGTGCCCCGATATGTTTGCTCAACAGATTGCCCCGGAAGAGTCCTTGGGGGTTACTCGCCATGAAGGTAACATTGCGCCCGCCCTTCTATTGGCCGCGCCCTTCAGGGGAGGTGGCTGACTGTCGTCAAGGCCCTTGGCCCGGAAAATCTGCCAAACAGCCGGATTTTCCAGGTGGCCAGGACTCAGGTAAGGACTTAAATCAAATCCCTAATATGCATATGGCATGCCCTGTCGAGATTCAGGGAGTTAATTGTTACAAAATATAGCCTATTATTTGGCAGGACTTCTATTTATTCCTGCCAAATGTTATACAGCTAGGAGGTATTAAAAATAGCTTCTTTTTTGCAATCTACATGAATTTGAAAACAAAACTATTTACTATTCCATTATTTTGAATATGTCAGAATATGCGATTATTTTAAAAAGTTATTTATTTTTTAAGAAAAAGGATATTGACTTGAAGAATATTTGGTTCTTTCTTGTAAGTTTATCTGCCAGAAATAAATCCCTTCAGGATCACTCACCTTTGCACTCGTTGGCATCCTTGGCGGTGGCCCTGCCCCAGGGCCGGTCGAAGAAGAAGGGCTTGCAGCGCTCGCAGTCCCGCCCGGCGGTGTTGTGCCTGCACTCGCAGTTCAGCTGTCCGTTGATGTCAGGGGAGCACTTGGAGCCGTGTCCGTTGCACTTGCACCGTCCGCCCACCGTGAAGTCCGAGAAGGCGTAGTGCAGGCCGCTGAGGCTTCCGTCCGACAATCCTGTTTCCACCGGCACTTCAATATTGTTGTCGCTGGGGCCGGTCGGCAGGAACAAGCTGTCGGTGGTCAGGTCGGCGTAGGCCGCCTTCAAGGAGAGGAGGGCCTGTGGATTCGGACGCTGGATGCGGAGGAACACCACCCGGATGTCGGTGGCGGTCACCCAGTCCTGCAGCACCGGCGAGGAGTCGAGGTCCCGGGCGGAGGGTCGCCCATCCAGGGTGCTGAAGGCGATCCGCGAGGGCTGCCCTCCGGGGCCGGGATGCATAGGGTCGCTGCAGCGCGCCTCGTGCTCGTTGTGTTTTCCCATCTGGAGGCGGGCCGGGCGACCAAACATCCGGCGGCACTGGGGGCTGTAGTACTGGAAGGGCTGCCAGGTGTTCCCATAGTCGGTGCTCTTGTAGATCACCATGGACTCGGGTCGGGGAGCGTGTGGGCAGAGCTGCAGGTTGATGTACGTCAGCTCGTACTTCTTGCCCAGGGAGAGGGTAAGGGTCACGTTGTTGCTGCCGTTGGCTGGTATCGGTTCGGACCGCCAGCAGGTCACGTTGTTGGAGTTGTGCAGGTCGGTGAGCAACTTGGTGGAGAAGCTGCCGGCCGGGTCCTGCAAGTTGCAGGACTTGCACACCATTTCCCGCTCCGCGTCGCGCCCTGTACCGGGGACGTACTCGCAGTAGCGCTGCGTGTGGAAGTTACCGCAGGTGCTGCTGCTCAGCACCGGAGCGTCGAAGGCGACGTTCACAAAGTCCGGAATGCAGGCGCGTGGCTGCCGGTCCTTGTCGTAGCAGGGATCTTCCGGGGCGGACTGCTTCAGATACATGTCGTTGGGGATGCTCCACACGCCTCCGAAAAGGAGTAGGAGTCCGCCAATCAGCGAACCCAGATCACGCATGCTTATCGTTAGCTTTTCTGTACCACTTCAAGTTGCAATTTCAGGAGAGGGCCTCTCGCACTAGTTCACACAACAAAAAATACGGATGAGGTCTTTGGCGGCTTCACCAGCCGTGCGCGCAGGCGTTTTCCGTGCGGTTTCGGGTTTCTTTCGGTTCGGTTCGGCTTGCTAGCGGTTTTAATCGCGTTCGACTCGCGCGGCTTCGTTACGTCAAGTCGTGCTGCTTGTCCACAGGCGACTGTGAGTCGCTCGGTCGCTTGCGTTCTGGTTTTCGTTGTGCGCCGAAGTCGCAAGGTATCCGCACGTGCGTGCCACTGTATCTGTATCTGTATCTGATGCTGTGTGTATGTACTTTCGATCGCTGCGACGCAACATGTGGCCCAACATACTGCTGAGAGCGGGGGATGCTGTGTTGCTGCAGTTATTTGTTGCTGGCAACATCCACCCAGCTCCTCTGTTACGAAAGAGAGCCGCTCTCTCGTCCGCGCATATTCTGTTGCGCACTCTGTTGGAAACATTGCTGCGAACACAGCGATTCTTGGCAACATTGTCGCACACTGTGCATACTTATGCATGTGGCAAGGTCTACTTTCCTATTATTTAAATATTATTATATTTATATATTATTATTTTATTATATTTAGTATATCAAACAAACTTTTCTTCATTTTTAGCTTTGTTTGTTGTTGTTTAATGTAGTACATTATATAAAACTTTTTTTTAATCATTCAATAAATATTAAAAGAACATCAAAAACGAGATACACTAGGCGCATTAAACATCTTAAGCTTTACATTAACATAACATTACGTTATATTAAAGACGAATTAAAACTTCTTCCACAATCTACAAAAAAGAACGATACTTTTGGAGTTTAAAGTAACCATTGACTCATTCAACAAGAAAGCTTCGGACCGTTTATTTTATAAGACATACAAATGTATGTATATCAGATCGAATATATTTCGCAAATATCGGATATATTTGGCCGATTCTTAAAATCTTCATTCGTCAAGTAATTTCTTGTAATACGAGTTTTGAAAAATTCTGAAGACGTTTTGTCTTAGGGGCTTACTTTCCACTTTGGAGGTGATCCTGATGAAGAATATGTGTACTTTACAGGGCAGGAGAATTCTACTTTACTGCGTTGCACACTTTTCCCATAAAAATATAGTGCAAGGCTATAAAAAAAATGGTTTCATATTCAAACACTTCTAACAAATTTACATTTAATTCAAACAGCCTCCAACCAAAACAACAAGAAAGGTTATACTCTCTTATAGTGAACTTTTCCCCGACCCTGTACTGAACTTTTTCAACCAAACTTCGATTATCTTTTAGTATAGATTCTCAAAAGAAAAAACTCTTGCATTATTTTGTATTTTTCGAAATAAACAACATAAGCAATTCCAGTAGGGAAGCAGAAATCATCCGACTTGGCTGACATGTTGAGCGTGGGTACCATAGCTACATCGCATAGCTCTATCGCTTATAATCTCTGCGCTCATACGGACATGGATAATATCGACTCGGCTTTTGATGCTGATCAAGAATGTATGTATACCTTATGGGGTCGGATATGTTTCATTATCCCTGTTACATTCATTCGCACGACCACAATATGCCCTTGTAAGTACAATTTGTGAAGTCACAAGTACCGGGTATAAATATTATAACCGTATTCTGGTTGAATTGTAAAACATACATATATAAGTATATACACATATGTACTCTATCTTCAAATAAAAATATGTTTTTAGACCCTCCATATTGAAGACTGTAACCCTTTTTCAAATTTAAACAATACACACTTTGTATTTTTGCAAACAAAACTCAGCTTTTTGCCCATAAAGTGCTGTTTTTGCCCTGTTTGTTGACTCTGGCCACACAGAAAATGAAAACAAACCCAGAATCTCGGAAGCCTCTCGACTTAACTCCCAGGGATTGGTTTTAAGTTGGGATGAGGGCTAACACCCCTCGATGCTGGCGTCTAAATTATGAAGGATACAATATAAAGATATCAAATGCGAAGACTTATCATAAACATCAACATATTATAACTTTGCAAAATTTTTTATTGGACTTGGAAAATAAATTTCCATATTTAGATATTTATTTTAATCGTGTATTTCTCAACGTAATGTTTTTCTTTATAGTTTCTTTTTATTCTTATTAAATTTGTGATGCTATTCATGCGTAAAAATAAACCTCCTTCTTTTCTTTTTTATCTCTTGTCTTTTTTATAAAGTCACATAATTTTCTTTAAATTTGATGACCTGAAAACATACTATTGAAAACATAACTGAAAACAACTATTACCAAAAATAAAATAGTTTCACGATACTACCAAAATGAACGATCAAGTCTTCGTAATAACTCTTTTATATAAGATCTATTACTCTTGATTTTTTTTTATTTTTAACCCAAAAGAATAAATGGTCGAAGTGTGTATTTTTGTTTCGAATAATCAAGTAGTGCTTGTGTATGAATTAAGAAGCCAGTCCTTTCCTGGATGCAGTAGCGATCGGTCATAAGCAATTAGCAATAATAAGTGTCTTGATGTTTTAATACGTTTGTAAATAAAAGTATGCTTGTATATTAAATGTACATATATTATCAACAGGAACTTAAAAGAAAATTGAACGCATCAACCTTGTGGTAAATGTGTTTTAAAACTTGTATTGTAAACTGGAACAAATTGTACAATTATTTTCAATACTTTATTATTATACTTTATAAAATACGAATTATAGAATCGAATTTCATTTAAAAGTCACTGTAAAGAATAATTAACAACACTAAAAAAACGTTGAGTTTCGCTTGAAGAACTTGGGGATCGACTGAACAATGCTATGATGTTGTTCTAGAATATGATCTTATAATTAGTAAAATATTATTAAAAAATTATCTTATAGTAAAATATGTAAATTTATAAAAGCATCTGTCAAGTGTTCTTTTTCTTTTACTATTTTCTTATTTGATTAAAAAACCCACTTTTTTAATTACCATAATAAGAAGATGTTTGAGTAGAAAATACATGAGGATCAGCATACTGGGCATGTTCTTTATTTTTCCTTTTGCCAATCTTTTCATCTTAAAGGCAAGAGAGAAAGTTACATAGAATGTTGGGCAACATCAAAAATGTTCATATATACACCTATGTATACATATAGTAGAAATCTGGAAGAGTATAAAAGGCTCGGTTTCAACAATAGTTAAGCTTCTATTATTTTTTTTCAGTCAACAAAAGTCTTGTGTTATTTATCTTGAAGTTGCGGTTAAAAATAGAGTATTTGTAAGTCAGAAGCCATTAAAAATTCGGAATCTCCCAACGCCTCTTTGCTTGGAACTGGCGCTCTGCTGTGTCTTCGAAATCTTCCGCCTCTAACATTTTACCGCGAGTGTTTGCCTTTCGATGCCTATCGATAATGAAGACGGCTTAAATCGAACATCTTGGCCCGGTCTGAGGAGGCTTCGAACTTTTTTTTGGTTCTGGCGTTGGGCAAGTTATTAAGTTGTCGTTAATGAAAATCATCAATTTCGAGGAGGGGCGCGTAATTACGACGAGTCGATGGCAATGCCGATGCGATGACCATGTCGATGGCTTCATTAAAGCCCTGAGATGGCCCGAACCGACCGCCCCCGCCGGCCCGCGGACCGGCGCCTACGCCCATGCCCTTCGTCTGCATTCTGCCTGCACCGAACTGATAAGAGCGTTTCACTTTCAGCCCCCTTTCTCCGGCTTTCAATCTCATAATTGCCGCCCATGCGTTTCGTTTGTTTGCTTTGATTGTGAGACGCATATAATTATAATTGGCTTTAATTGTGTTCCCTCCGCTCCCACCACGATTGCGAATTGTTTATGTTTGGCGCCGGAAATTGGCTTTGTAACTCAATGTAGCTGTCACATGCATATGGAAATTGTCGAAAACGATTACAATTCTTCACCCTTGAAAGGGTTAGTTTGATTTTCCTGAAATTGTCGAAAACGGTTAGAATTCTTTACCCTGGAAAAAGTTTGTTTGATTTTCCTCAAAGTGCTCAAAACATTTAATTTTTCATTTATTGGTATCCAACATCAGATATCCTTATTTCAAATATTATGCTCTAGTTGAGGTTGAACATTTTTTTTGTTAAAAGAGCACAAACGCTGTTTGTTTTTATGAATGTTACCTAAAAGGGAAACCTTGTTGACTATCAATTTTCCCCGAAAGTTCCCATTTTTTCCGGTTCGATATTCCTGTTAAAAATTTTATATCGAAATTTTATACCAAAGGCTATGTTTGAATATAGTAATGTTGCTTTTGTAGAAAATTTCATATTTGGTTTGGTCCCCAATAGTTTTGTTTCTTTTCGTTATTTCAAGTTCAATCTAAAATTATGTTTTTTTTTACTAAATAGGAAAATCTATATTAGAAGATTGTAATGTTACTTTGGTAGAATCCCCCATATTTGGATTATGGGATTGCAACAATTAAAATTGATAATTTTTTAAGAAAAAATCGATTCACAGAAATTCACAGCTTTTGTGCCTTAAAATGACGGGATTCGCCCAGAAATCTGGTGGATAACAAGAAGGATTATGCCTAGCTCATCTGAGAAATAGACGGGGCCCCAACGTGGCATCCACAATGAGTAAATGTCGAAAACGTATTGCAAAAATGTTGGTTTTTTGGTGACCCAAGTTTCAGCTTTCACTCCAATAAACCTTAAAATATACTTCTCTTATTATTGCCATTTAGCTATAAGGGTATTTAAGCTTCGGCTCTACCAGAAGTAGTCTTTCCTTGTTATACCCTTGCAGAGGGTATTATAATTTTGGCCAAAGTGTGCAACGCAGTGAAGGAGACATCTCCGACCCTATAAAGTATATATATTCTTGATCAGGATCACCTCCCGAGTCGATATAAGCATGTCCGTCTGTCCGTCTGTCTGTCTGATTCTACGCAAACTAGTCTCTTAGTTTTAAAGCTATTGACTTCAAACTTTGCACACATCCTTCTTTCTTTTTCAAGCAGTTTATAAGGAACGGCCTGGATCGGTCAACTATATACTATAGCTGTCATATAACTAATTAATCGGATAAGGCATAACTCTTTTGTTTTTTAAGTTTGAAGGATGGGACCTGCATGGATTCTACTTTGGGCTAACTTATCCGATCTGCCAAATTTCATAAGGATCGGCCGACTATATCCTATAGCCGCCATATAACTGATTGATCGGACTGATACTTTATATGAGTCCCATTTTGGGAAAATTAATTCGATCTGACAAATTTCATATGGATCGGCCGACTATATAAGATCCGATATATATCTAATAATATAAGGTGCCAGGGTATATCAACTTCGGCTCCGCCCGAAGTTAGCTTTCCATTCTTGTTTTTAATTTTGAAATTACGGATCTGTACCGCCACTTTTCCGTTACCCAGTACTGGCAAACATATCGATACTCACCCAAGATGGCGGCCAAACACCACACTGGCACTTCTTGAACTTAACCAGAGAAGCTAATCCAATTACAATATATCTCTCCCGCACTTCCCAACATATCTATTTTCTGGATCACTGATGTCACGTTCCCCGAGAGACATAACCTCAGCCTACGACGGCGACGGCCAATTTATCCACAAAGTACATACTGTGACTCCTGCCGGGACACATTGTATGGGAAGATGGGTGAGTATGTGAAGCATCCAAGGCGTCCTTTTTTATCCTTTTCGATCTCTTTCAGATTTCGTGGATTTCCTTACTCTTTTATAATTTCTGGTTCGTCATGATTTCTACGTCCGAAGACTTACTACCTCATACCATGGTAATCAGTGCGTATAGTTTTGCTGTTCTTTTTACCCTTGCAGAGGGTATAATTTTGGTCAAAAGTGAGCAACACAGTAAAGGAGACATTTCCGACCCTATAAAGTATATATACATATATTCTTGATCAGTATCACCTCCTGAGTCGATATAAGCATGCCCGTCTGTCAGTTTCTTCGCACACTAGTCTCTCAGTTTTAAAGCTATTGACTTCAAACTTTGCACACATCCTTTCTTTTTCAAGCAGTTTATAAGGAACGGCCTGGATCGGTCAACTATATACTATAGCTGTCATATAACTAATTAATCGCATAATCGATAAGGCATAACTCTTTTGTTTTTTAAGTTTGAAGGATGGGACTTGCCATGGATTCTACTTTGGGCTAACTTATCCGATCTGCCAAATTTCAGAAGGATCGGCCGACTATATCCTATAGCCGCCACATAACTGATCGATCGGAAATGCGAAAACCATGTTTATTTTAAAGATGCTTGGGGCTGTTTCCAACATTTTTATTAGAAAATGTAATTGATAGTGAAATTCTTATAAGGATCGGCAAGCTGCCACTTAACTGCAAGGGTATATCAACTTCGGCTCCGCCCGAAGTTAGCTTTCATTTCTGGTTTCCACATACGATCTACATATGTATGTCCTATTGATAAATATCCTTATTTTGGTGATCTTTCAGGAGGCTTTCCCTGCCTTCATTACACAGCCTTTAGCATTATCCCCTGCTTCTTTATTCTTTATAATCAAAATTACTTCTATATCGGAAATTGGCTGCTTCAGAAGCTGCCACCACCATTAAAAACATAAATTTAAAAAATTCAAAATAGCGGCTTCACAAGATTTTGATAGGAACGATGTCCGAAAATCCTTTTATTACAAAATTCTACAAATGTTCAAGGCTTTCAACCATTTTTTGATCCAAAACAAGGAAGCCTCTTTCTACACAATTATTTATTATTAGATAGTAGGCCTAAAAGTCTTAGTGCTACAATGTTAATTTTATTTTCTCCAGTTACCATATTCTTACAATACTTATGTATTCAAAATTAAAATCTCCAATGTTTTACAATTATATTTCATATTTTATTTTTATATTTTGGTCAGTAGACCTGCTTAAATTTTGAATATACGAAAGAGCTATTAAAAAATGCTTAAAACCATTATAATTAGATATGCAGACGCATTTGTTTTGTCAGCCTGCGTTATAAAATTCAAGTCTTATGCCAAAACCAAACATACGGACCTTCTATGGGCAAACTTTCCTTCGTATAGTTGCTTATATCCCAGTTACAAGTTGAGTCTAGTTTGATTGATTTATTCGAGAATTTTTTGGGGGGATGAGAAATCATATTAAAATTGAAATTATCTAAGCGATTTGCCCACATTTGGAAAAGTCAAAACATTTATTTAAGACTCGAACTAGGTAGCTGGGCAAGGGCTATTATAATTTTGACCAAAGTAAACGCAGTGAAGTTCCTTCCCTATTAAAATCTTCGAACCTATATTCCTGTATATCCGATCCGATATGTAGCTTTTAGCTTATAACATAAACTGTATTTATCTTCAACGCTACTTTCCGTAACCAAAATAAATCACCCTAAAAGGTTTCTTAAAGGTTTCTGCTCCTGTCGATAATACAATTTGAAGCTTTGTGGAAACGGTGGGCTTAACAGACAGGTCAATAGGTCACAGGTCTGTTGAAAGTGTAGATCTGATGGAAGGGCATTGTGTAAAGTTGGCTCAGAAAAATATGTTGGTTTACTATAAAATTTTCTGAAACCTTTTTACTATACAAAGGTGAACATTTTCCAGCAATTTTACAAATCTGAACATATGTTTTAATTTTTTGTTCGACTGTCTTTATATGTTAGCCATGTATGTATGACTAGAAAGACACACATAAGCTAGTAATGAGAGTTTTTTTTAAGATAGAATACCTCAATGGAGAGGTATTTGCGGCTTTTTACTTGATGAAATATTTAGCAAGTTGATTAATTGTATTCTTTAATTTCCTACGTTTAGGGTAGCACTCAATTTATTCACAAATTCCCCCTTGGTGAATAGATTCGGTGAATGGTCATTATTGACAACTGCGTTTCTGTAGCTCTCTACCTACAGCCTATACCTCTGGAAGAGTGGAGGTATCAAATGTGAGGACTTGAGTACTAATTCTAGCATATTGATAGATTTAGTTTGTTCTAATATGCGATGGATTTGTTCTAGAGTTGGGTGGTTGTCGGTCCTCGGGATGCAGGTACGATTTTATGAGGGTCTTTGAGGAAGGATCGGTGAATAAGTTATTCTCTTTGCGGTTTAGGCAAGTTTTCACAACGTCAACGGTAGCCATTAAACAGACTGTTGTAGAATTTAGTTTGCTACTTAGTCTTTTTTTTTGTTCCCATTATACTTCTGTGTGGTTTAGGTATGTACATACATTTAATTTTGGTCTGTCAAGTCCAGAAATTACAGCTTTGTGGAGAATGGTGGTTTTAGAATATGAATAAAATTTAAAATTTAGATTATGAAGCTTAGCTGAAAATCTAGTATAGTATTCTTTTCCTTTCAAGAATACTTAAAACTTATAAAATGTAAAATAGAAAGTAGCTAGTCGACTAGCGAAGTGTTAATTGAAATTTCTCCATTTTATTTTATTAAAATAAGTTGTATTTTTATACCCTTGCAGAGGGTATTATAATTTTGGTCAAATGTGTGCCAAGCATGAAGGAGATATCTCCGACGTATCCCCAATAAAGTGTATATATTCTTGATCAGGATCACTTTGAACTTTTTATTTTAAAATTAGAAGGATGGGACTTTCTATGGATTCCTCTTTGGTCAAACTAATCCAATCTGTCAAATTTCATAAGGATCGACCGACTATATCCTATAGTCCTTAGCCCTTATATGATCCTACATTTTCCGGCCCACTATATACGATCCGATATATATATACCTAACAATGTAAGCTGACCCTTAACTGCAAGGGTATATCAACTTCGGCTCCGTCCGAAGTAAGCTCTCCTTTCTTGTTATTGGTAAGGTCATGGAAACATTTTGTGGACAATGGCATGTTTTTGGCGTGGAATGGACAATGATTAGGCTAAAAAAAAGGATGTGCTTTTTTAATAACACAAATTTTTTTAAAAATTTGTTTAATAATGTTTATTTTTACATTTTGGAGTTATGGGTTTTGGTTCCAGCTATTCCTATCAAATAAGATAGAGCTTCTACTAAAACTGGAACTATTAACTAGAACCATTACGGCTGGCCTCACAATTGTTGTTGCTGTTCAGGACTTGTCCGCTGCTTCTGTTAGTTGGATGATTTTGTTCTTTTTTCAGGATTGCGATATGGCTCATCAAATCTCTCGGCCTGATCAACATATAACGTTTTGTTTACTTTTTTATCCAGTTGATCGTTAGTGATTGTCCCAGAAAAAGATTGTTCTTTGCAGCCTTTGGTATAATGCTTGGATCATAAGCAAATACCCACTCAAATGTTCCCTTTTATCCTGCGGCTTAGATCCCTTGCATGGTCACGTTTTCTTTCATTTTAAGTTACTGTCTCTAGTTGCGGCGGAACTCGTTTCCGCCTGCCTGGAAAGGAAGGATTCGGGTGAAACCGGAAGGAAGATCAGACCTCTTGCTTTATAACCTCAACAGTAGGCGGAAAAGCACCCACAACCGCGACATGTCGCCATGGAGTGTGCACAGGGATAAATTATGGAATACTTCAATTATAACATATAAGTAAAATATAATAAGTTCTAAGCGCAGATTATTTTACGATAAGGTTAATATAGATACATTTCTTTAAAAAAAAAACGTTGGATACCTTATGGTATTCTAATATTTGCATTTTAAGATTACATTGAAAAATTCCATTACATTTATTACATTGAATAAATATTTTGGAAAAAAGTAAAAGTAAAAATTAGCATACATTATTTTTCGAGTGTAGACAGAGTTCCGTCTTTGTTTGCATTTGCCTGTGGATGGGGGATGGGGGATGGGAAGGTTGTCCAAGCTTGGGCTCAATATTGGCTAGTGCGTAATGCAAATTGCATTGTTTTTGCCACTGAATCCCAAAAGGGAGTTGGTCGGGTTTAGCAGGGAGGTGGGGAGGCTGCGGTTCCGACCGACCGGCCTTTTGTCATTTGGGCCTTCGAACGGGCCGCAAAGACCAAACGGTATTCTGTTGGTCGGTTTATTTGTTTGTTTGCCCGACCGGCCGGCGGCTAGATTTTGAGATTATGACGGCAATCCTCTCCAGCTTGGACACCTCCAGACCAATGAGGCCAAGAACTGGGCGAAATTTAGAGACGCTTTCGAGAACGTTTAGCCTTTATCTTGGATACTTTGAATTCAAAACTATAGAACTGATTTTTTACAAATATGGGGTCCAGGGAGTGACCTTTTTCGAGAAGTTCCAGTTCATTTTTCCAGAAACCAATATCCCGAAACTAAAATAATCTCAACTTTAAGAATTTCTGAAATGAATATTAAAGTACTTAAAATTATGGATAGGTATTTTTCCCGTAAGCCTTGATTTTCTGAAAAATCTGACATTTTTTTCAGTGTCGTTTGTCTGCTGTCCCCACATCTATTTGTGTTTGGACTCTCTTTCACTTTATTGGCGACATCAATGCATGTGCACCCCTTTGCGGCCCACACTCACTCATCGGGGATTTGTAGATTCACACGCCTGCAACCCATTCACTTCTACTGCCACTCCCACAGCCTCTCAGCCCGTTGGCCCCCTTGAACCTTTGTGGTCAGTTTTTTGGCCAAAGTTTATCTGAGCGTTTTTGTTTGTCTTTTGCAGAGAGTCCGCTGCGGTGCTACGGTTGTTTCTGTTATAGTTGTATCTTGATTTTATTGCCGAAGCTGCCAACATGCAAAAAAAAAAGTAAAAGCAAGAAGTAAGCTATTGCCACATTGCCTATGTACCCCCAGACTGTGGGGCGGAGTTTTGGTGTCTCGGGAGTCGGCCCGGAGTGGGTGCGGGGCGAGTGCCACAAGGCAGCTAAAACGCACAGATAGATGACTAGATTCCTATCAGCGTCAATAAATAAAGTTTTTAAATGGAACAAGAAAATAAATATGTGTCTCCTTGTTGTCACAAAACACATAGGACCCACCCGAAGGAGTGGGTGCGGGGGTGTTACAATGCAGGATGGAAGTACTGTGGGACGCATATGTTGTATATGTTTATATAAAACGATGGAATCACAGTTCACTTTTTAACTTACACGTCTTATAATTTACAAATAAACCATATACAATTATATTCCGTAATATTTGAACTAAAAAAAAAAACAGCGTTCTTTAATTCGTCCTAAATAATTAAATAATTAATATTTGGTTGTACAGACATTGTTTTTTTTATCACCGTAACACTCGAGCTTAACTTTTCCCAATGATACTTTTACTTTTAGGCTTGAAGCCCATTATTTTCTTTAATACTTCCTACAGTGCTCAATGGGATCTACTCCATGATACTTCTACAAAATCCAATTTGGAGTCTAGGTACCATTTTTCGATGGTTCATTTTATTATCATGGTGAACCTCACTTTAATGCCATTTGGAGAGTTTGGCAATATGATGATTAATTGTTTAAATAGCGAGATAACAATCATAGGCTGTTATTTTTGGACGTTTAACACTCCATTCAGTAGAGTAACCATTCTTAGTCAGTAGAGGAATTCCAGTTCTCAGTAGCTGGTGGGTTTTAAGGTCTTTCTCAATGCGCCTGTTTCTTACTGTCCGATTAAACAGAAATCTGCAGGTATTTTTGAGCTCCTTCTATGATGAAAATGGATAAGTTTTTGTGAAGTACGTAGTTCAAACATTATTTTAAATAGCTCAACGAAAAAAAATTATCTCCCTGATCTTTCAGTTTCTTGAAAATATAAAGCTCTGTAAGTGTGCCCTATCTATTCTTTAGTAAGATCCGAATGGAATATTCCCCCGTATTCTGATAAAATGGGCTATTTGGTGTTTCACTCCAGTACACCTGGTATTCTTATAATATTTTTTAAGACCAAAGAAGTTTAATTAAATTGTCTCTTTTTTCTAATTTTCCAGCTTTTACACAAAGATTTCTAAACAGTATGATTACCAGCGAATTATACCAAAAACATCGGCGAAAAGGGGATACTACAATAGGGAATTACTATAAAGCTTATATGTAATATCGGCTTTTATATAAATATTCTCGTACGAAATAAACAAGTAGAGGTTAAAATATTTTGACTATTTCTTTCTCATCACTTTTTATTGTGCCTTGAAAAAAGGCATTAAAAATCCTTGAAAATTTTGAATATTTTTAACCAATCTCTTGCTTTTAGTAGTAAACTTTTAGTAGTGATTTTAGAGCTTTTGATGAAGTATACATTTTTAATATTAATAATAATAATAATAATTATGAACCCAATTATGAGTTTGATGAATATTATGACTATTTATCAATACGGTTTATGTTTGAAAGAATTTAAGCCCAGTGGCCTTGATCAATTGACATTTCTGCGATCTCCGATTCCTGACATCCCACTGTAAATACTTACACGAGGCCCTCGTGGAACTCCAACCTCTGTCAGCTTGGCGCTCATATTGAAAAAGTTTTTACAAGTATCTATTGCTGGGTCTTCTCGCCTCCCGGCTCCCAACCTTCCGCGAGCCTTCACGATTCTCAGAGTCCCTTCTAGTCGCTTCCCGTCCCTCTTCGAGTCCGTAGTCTCCCGTTCTCCGGGTCCCTGGGGTTCGCGGCCTCTCCGCTGGAGTGTGTCTTTTTTGGTGTGTCTGCCTGTCTGTTGGCTGTCTGTTTGTTTGAGCGCTTTGTCTTGTGCAATATGCGTCTTGTCTCTTCTCTCTTCCCAGCCTCTTGGCATCCGTCTTTTCTCCATCGCCGGAAGCCACTTTCTTGAAGTCTTCACCTCCTCAGCAATGCGCAGCATAACCTTTCAATGTTTTCGGAAAAAAGCATTGCTTTTAATTCATGAAATATTGCTCCTGGATTCATAAGGATCATTTATTTTAAATATTTATTAAACTTTTTTTAATATTCCTTTAAGTCATTTCTTATATTTTGTTTCTTTAAAGCTTATTAAAATATTCCTTTGAAACATTATCGAGTAATCCTTAAACAAATGTCAAAGTATTACAAATAAATAAAAAATGTAGTTTAGGTTGTTGGTTCTTTATATTTAAAGTGTAGTTCGTCCTTTCATGATGTGGGTACTTGGAATAGATTAGTTGATTAAAAATGAATTTTTTATAAAAAATCCTTTTTGAAAAAGGATAAGAAAAAAGGGTATAAGATATAGTAGTGTATATTGACCAAAAAATATCAAACCCATTGCAATGGATCAATAATGATTATTATTGATTATAGCAATAACACACATCTTGAAAACAGATAACAACTTTTTGGGAAATAAAAATAATCCATTAAAAAATTCTGTAGATAAATCTTCTCAGTGTGCCTCTGAAAATGCTTGCTTTGCAACTTTTAGTGCACCTACTTACATGGGTTTTATAATTAGATTGGCCATCAGTGGGACTTCAGGAAGTGCAGAGGTGGCAGGAGGATGGAGGCACCTTAAGTGCTGAAGGAAAGCAGAACGGAAGCATCGGTAGCTGGCCAAGAATTCAATGTCAAAGCCAACTCGCAGCCATTTAAACCAGCCAATTACCTTCAAGTCTCATTAAGTGCTACAAGTGATGGCTCTAACAAACCGTAAGTGGGGGGCGGTGGGCTGACTCCGGGAGGTCTGGCTGGTCCTGGGGAGTCCAGGGGGGTGGGGTGGGATGCCCAAAGGGCTAACCGTGGCGTCCCGGGCTGTTAGCTGACCGTTACAATCGAATTAGGCGCCGTTCGCAACGTTAAATGCAATTAAAACTAGAAGATGTTGATTACATTAGAAGTGCAGGACAAACAGGAACAAGCAGGAAGCAGGATGTGGTGGCAAGAGAGGAGCAGGATATTCCAGGCAGTTGCCAGCGACATGGCTACCGTGACTGCTTTTGTTGCCATGTCCTGGAAATTTGTGGCCACACAGTGAACAAATGAATTATAAAATTAAAAATGCAGGTCGCTTTAAACTGCTAACCCTTTATTTATTGTACTTGCTATATTTTATATGAAATAAACTTCTTAGTTGTGCAACTGACGGCAAATACTTGAAGGATAATCAACAAATGGCATTCAAAACTAACCATTTGAAGAAATAAATACCATAAATTAAAAAGGAAATCCTTTTCTTTCTATCAATGCTCATATTATTTTCATTTTTAAGAAATTAAAATTTATATTTCGTTCGAGTGACATATAGAAATAGAGAACTTACCAAATATTTCATTATTTGTTAGATTAAATTGGTCTTGATAATATCTATCTATAATATATCTCTTTGAATCAATGGTTTTTTTTTAGCAAATAATGTTAATCAAAAACTTCTGATGAAGTTGTCGAACTAATCAAATGCTTCCAGATCAAAAAAACTATGAAATATGAACGAGTATTTCGTGTATTATTTTGATTAGCAAAACACACCCAAAACTATTAATGTGGTCATCATAATTTCCTTCGGTGCAGTAAAGTTTTTGGCCAAGTTGTGTTTGTGCTCCGGCTGCTGGTCCATAATTTATCCTTTTTTGCTCGCATTGCTTGTGGCCGTCGAGGTCCTTTTTTTCTGTCACGTTCCTGCCGAAAAATTGTTGCGGTTGACCAAAATTATTTTTTTGTTACCCAAAAAGGGCGAAAAAAACGGAGGCTAAAGTAAACAGGAAACTTTGTCAACGTGTTCGGGCCAGAAAGGGTGGCGCCTGGCCAGGGGAGGCAAAGTAGGGCAAGGACCATAGCTGAACCAATGTGTCAGCCATCACTCATCACTCCCACAAGGACACATACACACACACACATGTGTGGGCAAGAGCGTGTTTGTGGCAGGGACATAAAGCCGAAATCCTCAACGCTAATTTGTGCATGATAAATTATTTATGTTAAAGCGAAAACCGCCGGAAACAAGCGCCAACCGCACGGACAGCATAATCCGGCTAAGCACAAATTACAATCTGAACTTGGCCAAGTTGGGAAAGTCGGCTTCCCGGGAAAACTGGCTGGGTAGAGTCGCCTCCCTGGCTGTCGCTGTCGCTGTCGCCGTCGCCGTCACGTCACCTCCAAAGTTGTGAGCTAGCTCGAAATAACTTGACAACAGACTAATCCCTTGAACCGCTCAGCCAACACGAATCATTCATTCACAAATCATTTTTCCCTCCTTCGATATGAGTACTTGATTTCATATTTTCTCCGCCTCCCCACGCCACCTCAGCCTCCTGTTTTTCCGATTTTCCAACTGGCTTTTGCGTTTTGTAAACCCACAGGAATGCACTGGGGGAAGAAGCTGAAGCCGTAGCCGGGTAATGGAATCAAAGGGAATCAATGGGGAATCACAGTGAATTCGAGTCGTTGCTTGGATAAACAGATTATACAAGCTTAACTGGAGGAGCGGAGCCCTGTAGATGAAAAAATAAATCATAAGGTTATATTTTCGTTTTGGCTTGAACACTAGCTTGCCAATTGGTGTCAGTCTTTCCAACAGGGGAAGAAATTTTCAATAATCAGTCAGTACTCAAGAGATATATTTAACTTTTGCAGGTTTAAACTATTTTTTAGACGGTTGTCTAAGGTACCATCTACCATCTGTCTAAGGTCTAAGTTACCAAAAGTATGAAAATATTTCTGGAAAGGTTGTGATAAATAGAATTTAAGATCTTACACACACACATAATTATATTATTGGTAAAGCATAAGACTTTTAAGTTTCTGTTTTCTGTCTTTTTTATGTCAATCTATAGCTACTTTATGACAAAAATATGACTGAGGAAACCCTCCCTATATCACAGATTTTACTGACTTTGTGAGCCAACAAAAATTTAGATTGATCAAAATAATAGGTACCGTGCCAGATTCTTTTTAATATAAATTCTTTTAAATTGTTTTTTTTTCTAAAAAATATAATTTTGTATAACTAAACTATTGTGGGCCCTAACACACATGTAGAGAAAACCAAACCCTATTGTCTCCTAGACTGCATAAAAATGACAAACATATTCAAGTCATTCCCAAATTCATAAAAATTTATTAAAACGAAACTTGATCAGAATGGCTTGTAGATGGCCGCAAAAAAAGGGCATCTACATTGATTTTTTTAACATTAAGATATTGGTACCTTGGCAGATATTGGTACAATTATTACTTTTATAAAAATCCAACCTACCAAGACAATAATAGAGAAAAGTTCCATTTATGCGCCAACAGAAACTCTGAGAAACTAGGCCATTCGTGAAAAATTGAGAAATATTTAAGGGATCAATCAAAGAGATTATTTTGTGACTGAGGTTCGAATTAAAGTGTGTGGTAGGTGCAGTTTTTTCTGTCTGAGTATACATATATAATTAATGTTTCTAGTCCAATTTTTGAGGAGCAAAAAATAGACTTTTATTATTGAAGTGGCATGAGGCGTCAAAAGAAATTGAAAAGGTTTCCATTTTCAAATAATATGACTGTACCTATTAATACCTATTAATATAATAGTACCTATAATATTACCTAATAGTACCCATTAATATAATCATGTGTGTAGAGAATGTCATTGTAGAGAATGAACTTATAGAGTGAGTCCTCTGGAAACCATAAAAAACTTATTAATCTTTTCTGAACTTCTGTTTAAAGCCATTTATGACACACTTGCATTAGACCGTTCCATTTCGATTTCCAATCCGTAGATCCGTAGCTTTCATCGCATTATTGGGTTATGCAGGCCCCCGGAAAATTAGGCCCCAACTTAAGGCAAACCATCAGCTAATTGATTCAGGAGTCCTCCTCCTCTTCAACCGCACCTGCTGACCTCTGACTTCTGCCCGGCAGCTCCCCTTCCCCAACAGCCGAGGGAGACAAAGTCCTTGAGCTTAATCAGCTGCTCCTTTGGCCGATGCACTTAAAGTCATTTGCTTGCCGCCCTATCCAGCATTTGCATCCCCACTCCCGAGTCCTTGCTGGTAAAGCTGGTCGAGGAGTCTTCTGTCTGTTGGCCATTTCATTGCTTTGGCAAACACTTCCGCCAGCTGCTGCCTTCATTTGAATGGCCACAGGATGTCAGGTAAATGGGCAAGGAGACTTGCTCTAAGCACAGTGGTTGCACATGAAGGACTTTGCACTTTTCAAAAACGAAAACAGTCACGAAATATATTCCGGTACTCGGAAAACTCATAAGAGATGACGATTTCGAATATCTAACTGACCTTACAGCTGTCTTACTTATACCATATTATACCATAGCTCCTTTAAGAATTAGATTTAAACTCTTGTATTACTTGAAAAATGTAAAATGAAACCACTGTTTAACTAAGTCGGGAGCTGATCAAATGACGACTCCCGACTACCAATGGCCACTTTGCGTCTGCTTTTGTTGGCTTTTGGCAATGGCTCTGCAAGGTGTCCAGCATTGTTTCAATTAGTGTTGCAAGGCCACTTTGGAGGGGCGGCAGAAGGTGCAGCAGAAGATGGGGACGCAGCAGTGGGCAATGGGCGACCTGCAGCCCAACCCTTCTGGCCACTCATTAGCAGCGCTTGCAGATTGCGGTCTGCGGCTGATGCCTGAACTTTCCCACTCAGGATTAGCCACCTGCATGTCCGAGATCTCTCCCCCCGGAAAGGACTCCGTCCAAATGCTTCGTCGCCTCCTGGTAGCAATTTGGGGAATCCACAGTTGGTCGACTCTAAAGTGGTAAGTCTGGGCACAAAAACTAAAACGTGCCCCTAAAAGGGGTGAGTCCTAAGTTCGGGATAAGTGATTTTAGGGAGCTTTTAAGTGATATATGTGCTTAGCTTAAAATAATACTTACCTCTTCGAATGATTTTAAATTCCATATCCTTGGGGTAGAAATGCCTGTAAAACGTGATTGTTCTGGACCTTGTGTTGTATTTATTTATTACTCCGATCACTTTATGCTGCAAAACACGGTGTCTGTTGTCGTTGAATTTTCAATTATTTGCCATTTTTCGATGCGTACTTTTTCTGAAGTCCTTTTGCAGCTCGTTATCCTGGGTACTGGCGCACCTACCTTCGCCATTCCTTGCTGAATCGCATGCTTTGTGCATTTATAATCATTTTTCATAAATGTCTGACCAGTGGAGCCGAGTGTGGAGCGAGTGGAGTGAATGGTCGAGGATGCATGTGGCAGGGGCCATTCGCATTTACTGTGACAGCTCTCAAAGGATTAGACGTGTTTCACATTTTAAACTGTTCCAGGCCGGACTGTCGGGCTACCTCATGACAATGACGGGATCCAGGGTGAGGATGCGGGCGAGGACGAGTACCTCGAGGACACATGATGAATCAGATGATGTGGATGTTGATGATAACGATAGTGACGTTCAACATCCGATGTCCAGCATCTGGCCTTTGTCTCTTGACTGTCTAGGCGCCAATTGCTTAGCTCGTTAGGAAACGGCATAAACTGTAAATAAAATCCCTCTTTATATTATTTTTTTGTATTATTTTATGTTT
This sequence comes from Drosophila monieri, assembly GCA_035047585.1. Taxonomy (NCBI): domain Eukaryota; kingdom Metazoa; phylum Arthropoda; class Insecta; order Diptera; family Drosophilidae; genus Drosophila; species Drosophila monieri. The sequence continues at coordinate 682,569 of JAWNPJ010000061.1, read as the reverse complement.
TATTACATGAAATTCGGGAGTGGATATCTCCCAAATAAAAAACATTAAAATCAAAAGGACTTTCCAAATTTGGGTGTCTGTTTTAAGGGAAATAGAATATAATTTAGAGAGACAAATTCCAGGCATTAGCATGTTTTTTGTTAATTATTTTTTATTTTGAAACTAGATATCTAAATTACAATTTTAACTAATATTGCCTAATGTTAATACAGTAGTAATTAATAATTAGATGAAGAATTATAATAAATATACTAAGAAGTTTAAGCATTTTCAGTTTTTATAAAATATATACAATGTATGGTCTAAGCCGTTAAGCTTTTCTTTAAATAACATAATACATATTCCTTTAAATATCAAAGATGCAAGACTAAAAATACACGCTAATGACTTATGGATATGTATACTATTTTTTGCAGTGCATTTATACTGGCATACCGTTAAACCCTTTCAGCATTGGGGTCGCTCAATTGTCATGTGTTGCTCTCGTTGGCCATTTATTGTTTTTTTTGCGATTTAACTTTTTCACTTCGCCAAAACTGATTTAAGCCGCTTACCCTCATCCGCCTCCGTCTCCGCCTCCGCCTCCTGCGCCCTCTCCCAATCTGCCACGCCCACAGTAGTCGGCTCATAAGCTGGACGCTTTCAAAATGCCAATTCTGCGTGTTGGTGGCCAACTCCCCTCTCGCTTTCGGCCGCTTTTGGACGATTTTCTCCTCGGCGCGGGTTTGGGTAATTGACGTTGATGGAGATTATAAAGACATTATGTTTCGACGGCGCCAGTCCTGCATTCGCCACTTTTAGAATCAGGATTGGTCGAGAAAATAAAATCTGGACAATATGGGAAATGCAAAGAAAGCGCGGATTGTGACTCTTGATACAGTTTTTAAATGGGCTAGATGAATTCCATTGTTATTCCAATACTTAATCGGGATAACTCTTCTTCAAGTAAAAACATTTTTAAGCATTCAGGGCCAGTTTGGATTATACTGACACTCTTTTTCAGCCTTGCGGAAATTGTCTTCAATTAATCAAAAAAAAACCAATCAGCCACTTTTATTTCCGCGGCTTGATCAGAGTGCCCAGCTAACTCTTAGCTCTTGGTATCAAGAGCTCTCTATTAATTCTTGAATTTCCATTCAAGCCTATGGGCTCTGCAATCCCGAACAGTGACTTTGTCAAATGATAGAGAGAGTAACTCCCGCCTAATTAATCCAAATTTTTGCAGCTTTCCGTTGTAACCAGCTCGTGGGGAAGCAGGAATTTGAACCATGTAGCTAAATTTAATAAGAATGCCGGATGGACGATCAAAATGAGTTAGATGCGTAATGTGTGTTGACCTTTGAGTACCCAGGAAGCGGCATGAGGTATGAAGTTTTCTGGAAACTGCTAGCGACAAAGAATCATTCGGAGCTTAAAGGAAATCTTAGTCCCGGTAGCGCTTACGGGCATGCAACATCTCTCATCGTAAGCATCTGAAACAGTGGAGAAAACCCATGCGACTCTCGATAAAATGTGAAATAGAGCCAATTGACCAAAGAACTCACTGGATTAACAAACCCCTTTGCCCAAAAGATCGCAGATCTTATGCTTTATAAATAGATGTGGGAGGTTTTCCTTGTTGGGTGTGGTCATTTTCCTCGTCTAAGTTGGTTTGCAGTCATCCAGAAGCGTCAAACTTTGGGTTCTAAAAGAATTGCCAGTGTAGATATGGCGTTTTTTTATAAACTTTTCTGCCCGTAAACAATTGTATAAAGAAGTACCAGTGGGTGTTATGATCTCCTTCCCTCTGTTTTATCGATAAGTTTAAGTGTTGGTTAGCGCCAAAAAAAGGCGGTGGAGACTGCAAATAAAATTATTAAATAAGATATCGAAGGGCCGTTGACTCGGAAGATAATTATGCATCGAGTTCTAAACAAGTATTATTTTTGATAGATTATGATTCGAAAAAATGCCTAACTCTTTTAGTATGTACAAATATTATTTAACTTGTTTATAACGAATTTTTTTATTCTTTTAAGGATGTTTTTAAGATAAGTTTAAAAAGTATTTTCTTCCTCATTGTATTCGATGCCTTCTTCGAGTTTCAAGGCTTACATGTTTTTATATTTTGTTTGATAAAAATAACTTATCAAAAATTTGTTTTACCTCAACCTGTGGCCCAAAATAAAAATTCTTTATATTTGCATATTTTTCCCGACAAGTTTAAAATTTTCAATAATTTCTCGTCTTCTGCAAATTTTCATGGGCAATTGGTGAAAGTTTTTACTGAAAATAAAACATTTTATCGCTCCGCAATTAAAAGTCATTTGCAATGGGCCATGACGCCCCTTCAAAAATCTTCGTCTTCAAGCCAAAAACACCCACTTTTATAAGACGGTGTCGCGGCTTTTGTCTTTGAGGGCGGCGTCTAATGAAGCGGCAACAAATGCGCCTCTGAAGACACTGCTAAAAAATATCGTTCAAAAATACTTTGAAAAATTCACTTTTTAATTTTTTTATTAAGACAATATTGTGTTTTACCACGTATCTAAAGCCATTTTGAGACTAGTTAAATAATGATTTTAAAATTTGAATATTTAAATCAGAAACTTCAATAAAAATACGTTTTTATGATTATGCTTTTTATCCGTTTAAACATTACCTAAAATATTTGATTTGAAAATGAAAAGTCAGTAGTACAAAATCAATCATTTTTTTTGACCATTTACTCGAAATCATTCTATCAATTTTATAGAATTTTTTAATTGCAATTAAATAGAAAAAGTATATATATATTCTTTTTTAGTTGTTCACCATTTTCCAAAAAAGTGTCATCAATATTTTTACAAGTGCAGTATTTTCAGCTCTGTTGGCAGCCGCGTTGGAATCATCAAATGAGGCGTCATTAAGTAATAAGTCTTCGGTTTGGACTGGAAGTTCGATAAAAAAAGAGACCAGGGAGTGAGGCAAGATGAAGAAATGAAGTGGCCGGGAGGAGAAAGCAAGGTATAAAAAGTTGAGCCAAAAGCAATAAAAAAGAAGGCCCGAGACCCCTCTGGGCCACGCCCTGCTTAACGACTTTATTTTCGTTTAAGTTTTAAGCAAAGCGCGCAAATGAACTCCAACGGACACACTGGCAAGTGCAGTCGGCCCAGTCAATCACTTAATCAGTCAGTCAGTCAATCAGTCAGTCAGTCAGTCAGTCTGTGAGATGAAAAGAGCACAGCAGAGGAAGCGGGAGAACGGAGGAGACGCCATCTAAGACGTGGCACTTCCGTTTCCGCTTCAAGTCTTTCACAAAAAAAGGAAGAAACGGAAGAAGGAACATTGCGCCAAACCCTCTCTCCCCACTTTCCTGTCTCTTTTCCGCCTCTATTTTTCGGTGTGCTTTTTAAGTGTCTCTTTTCCTTATCCCCACTGCCCGCTCACTGCGCGAATCCTGCGCTACGCCCCCTTGTCCGGTGGTGCCTTTTTGTTTGCCATTTCCGAGCGGGGCGTGAAAAGTGGTTTCTATTTATTTATTTATATTCCCATTGTGGAAGTTGCAAGTAGCGAAAAAGTTGCACTACTTCCATTGGGCGTGGCACTGAAAGGACTCGGCAGCGAAGACTCAGTGCGCCAGTTGCAAGTTGCAAGTTGCAAGGGATTAGCGAAGTTATGGCGCCTCGCAGGGGCACGGTGTGCATATTTAAATTGAAACTTCACCGAGCCCCGAAAAGTGGCAGGGGCCAGGTAGGGTAATCCCGTAAATGAAATAAGTTGGCTATTGATCAGCCTTATTGAACTTTGTCAGAGTGCTTCCCGTGGGGCTTCTCAGGGCCACAAAGCGCCGGGGCGAGGACCGAATAGTTGAGCTTACACGGGAAATTTGCCACCCTGAAAGTCCTTTTTGGCGTGCTTTGAGGTTGAATGAGTAAACTGCGCTGTTTTTGTTCAAAGATGCGATTTAAAGGCTATTCTTGAAATATTAGATGGTAATCCATCAAATTCAATTCAATGATATTCAATCATTCATATGATCAAGTTTAAGATATAGTGGCAGAGTTTCAGAGTTTAAAGCTAAACACAGAACAAAAGCAATTTTAAAGCTTCGATCCTGAAGATATTTTTCAGGGTCTTAAAATGGGCCTTTAAGCTTGAAACGCAGTTTTGGAGACATATCCGACCCTGTAAGGAATGCATATTCTTGGCCACCTCCTGAGTCGATATCTGCCGTAGAAACGCGAACTAGCTTTAATTTTAACAAAATAAGCTCTAACAGAGTTGAGCTGCTGCAGAAGAAATTTTTAAAATTTGCACTTCTCCCTTTAAGGTTTGTGGATCCTCTACCCTCTTATCATAGTCGGTGCCTTCTTCTCCACATATGTAAACTGGAGGGTCGACGCACTATGGCAGCCTTGATGTTTGTTCTAACCTCAATATCTGTAATATTGTTTCTAGCAGAATTGATTGCCCTATGTTATTGGGGCTTATCAACTTTAATGTGCCCATCTTCGCACGTTGGCTTTCAAACGTCTTGCATGTCTTAGGGGCAATTATCTTTTGGATGAGCTCATAGATCGGGTATTATCTTACTTTAATTCCTTGCCGCTTAGCCTCCGACACCAGTGGGGCTCAGATAAACATGCTTTAAGGGTCTTACTGGTAAGATATTTTTTAAGTATTAAGTAAGTTAGATTGTACTATATGTACATATGTTAGCCACACTGATTGAAAAATGGGTTCTAAATTTGACAACACAAAATTCTTAAAACAAGACTGAGGCGTTCTTGAATCAATGCCGGAATTCGGAATTGATATAACGAATTGGTTATCGACAACACTTTGTTGTCAAACAGGCGTTGTCGTGACTCAGCTAAAAATTGAATTTTAAAGCAGCACAGAGCAACTGAACTCTAGAAATTTTTTCGCGCGAAACCTTGTCTAGGATAGCCCAACGGTAGAGTTCTCGGCCGATGTCTGACGAGTACCAGGTTCGAGACGAGCTCGAGAATTCCAAGTTTTTTGTTTATTTGTTTTTATACCCTTGCTGTGTAATTCAATGTTGTCCAGATTTTTGTAATGCATTACAGGAATCATCTCACATCCTATAAAGTAAATACAATATTTGTGATCAGGAAGGATCAGAAATTAAAATAAAGCAATGTTTTTTGTTTGTTTCTATGAATTTTGTATGTATGTATGTAAGAATAAGTTCATTGGCGAAATAAATAAATACATTTTATAAGCTTTGATTGTCAATCATTGCAAAAATCCTTATTTTCCTTGCGTGGTATATATTGAGATCCGTCGCCTATATCCCAAAGCTACCATATGTTTTTGAAGAAGTCTGTTTGAAAATAGAATGTTGGGAATTTTTTCAAAATTTTATTTATAAATATATTATGTTGATATCAAAATTCCCATAAAGATCGTAGAACTTTATCCAATACTTTATACGTTTTATGTATCCGATACCATATATAATATATGGGATGCTTTCCTTTCATGTATTGCCTTTTTTTATTTTCAGGATAATGGAGTGCTAAGCGAAACGGCTTTAAAAGGTCCTAAAGAAAGAAAAGGGCCCTTTTATTTCAAAATAATTTGCACCAGTTTCTTTTAAACACAGACTTGTAGTAAAAAGGACTTTATGCATTTTTAAATTCTGGAGAGACTAGGTTTGAGTTTCTTCGCTGTTTGTTCTTGCATTTCGATGCCATTTCCCACTTCCCCACTTTCTCCGGTCATAGGGGCGGAGATGGTGAAAGTTTATAATCTTTTACTGAGCTGAAAACTAATTGCAATGTAAATAAATTACAGGCGACACTTGCAGCACCAGAGTCGTCCTGCGTCCTGGCGTTTTGGCGTCCCCCTGCCGACGCAGCTTAGCAATATTTCACTCAATATTCCCCAGCAGGCGGAGAATGACGTTCCCACTCCTGCACCGCCCCCTTTGGGGGAAACTCCCCAACGCCTCCTTGTCGAAAAACGCATTCAACTCGACTTAACTAACTATTAAGCACTACTTGAAGTTTTACACAGGATATATACGCAAGTATTCGCACTCGTTGTCCTTGCATCCGGCCAGAGTGACTTTTCCTTCCCCGCCCTCCCGACAAGGCGGCCCAGGGGCGTAGCTGGGGAAGGCATATTCCTGAAGGGTATTTGAGGATAAATATGTTTGGATAGAAAACTTAATATTTCAAAACGACGCCCCAGCAAAGTCAATTCGATGAAAGGCAAGGCCTATGTAGTTGGTCCATTTCTTGAAGGCTCTCTAATTGCGAAGTATATTATAATAAGCCATAAGATAAATTGTTTAATTATTTCTTCATTAGCTCGGAGGTAGTTTATTGCTTAGATGGCCTGTCATTTCTACCCTTAAAACTCTCGAATACAACCATCTCATACTTTCAAGAAGTCTAAAAGTCTAAACAAATCTAAAAGCTTTTTGCCAAAAAGCTTATTCAATAATTAATCTTTTTATTTAAGAAAATAATAATCTATCTTAAAACAGACTCGGCATGTCTTTTTTCATAGACTTTGTATATTTTTCACCAATATTTTTAGTATTTTTTTAACATTCTAGATATGAGAGCTCAAATTTTGAATAATACAAAAATATTATATAAATTATTAAATAGTATAATTTTAATATTTATAAACATTTTTTATATTTTGAGAGTTTAGTAGAATGTGCCATTTTCAACCTCTTTTCAGTGCTATTTGGTCTAGTTATGAAAAAAATCATTATATATATGTGGCTTAACATTAATTAAATGTTAGTTAAAGGCTTAAACATTGTTATTAATTAAAAAAAACCAAAAACATTTAGCATTGTTAGCAGGAACTATTGTCGATATTTGGCCACCTTCATATATTTTGTTACAAGTTCATCATTTTTCTATAGCTCTGTTACCAAGCTATGACAGTTCGGTTTCCAAGAATTGAAAAGGCCGGCAGTTTGACCGGATTCAAAAAATAAGAGTATTGAGGCTTCGGTTACATCCAGGGATGGGTTTTCTTTGTCGGTTTTAGTTGTCGTTGGTCGTTTGTCTTGTCGGCATCGTTTGCAGCAAGTCCTTGTCATTGTGTCATTACGACTTTGTGTGCGTGTGCCAAATAAGCGAGGAGTCCTGCGAGGGCTGCGTGCACATGTGTGGGTGTGTCCTTGTCGATTTACATGAATTGCAATTAGTGCGCTCTGCAGCCAAATCCCTTGTAGCTTTGGCCACTCTTTCCCCGAATCGTCCTTGGCCAGGACACGTCCCTTAACCCATGGCCCGGCATTGTTTGCGGTGTGCCTTTGTGCCGTCCAAATGTGCCGGAAAGTGTTTCGGCCCTTGGGAGTAGGCCAAAACCAGGACCCGGTACTCACCGACTCAGGGACCAGGGCCCAGGACTCGGGAGAAGGGCCTCCATGAAGAGGGTCCTGCAGCCGGCTTTTGGTGAGTGTAACTCATGCCTATCAACTGCATCCGGCCGGCACATCCGTTTGGCAACAGCTTTCGGCTTTTATGGCTTTTAAATAGTTGCAGCCAGAAGTTTCCCAGGCCCCTCCTTTAAACGTTCTCACCTATTAGTTAGCCACTTTTGACAGCCTGTCCCACCAAGCGCCAAATTTATGAGCGTATTAAAGAGCTTCTTTACTTTCTTTTTTCCCCCCTCTACTTTTCGCACCCATAATTTTTGCATAGTATGTATAAAATATATTTTATTAGTTTTTATATATTTTATACATAATTTTTGTGCAAAGGTTTGGGGAATTTAATACATCAGGGCTATTTTATTGCATTAATATTTTATTAAATATATTTTATTGCATAGACACTTTACTTGCACCCAAGATGACTCTGTTAAATACGGAATCGGATAAAATTGGCCGATCCATATGAGCATTTCATTATAAAATCAATTCGTTTTCAAAAAAGTCCCATCCAACCTAAATTAAAAAACAACAAATATCCCACCTCGTGTATGCCACTTTCTTTAAACTGGCTTCAGGAAAATGAAAATAAAAAACCAAATTATATTTGAAGGAACAAAAACAAAGATGTAGTTCCCGAAATAAAGCCATTTTTAAAATCCCAATTTTCTCTTCCCTTAAAAATACAAAATGATGAAGTTATGACACATGTTTTTTTTAGAACCAGAACTAACTGAAAGTAACTGTCAGTTAGTTCCAGCTATTATTATATATTTTTTTTACTCTTACAAAGGGCTTAGCGTTTCTATTTTTGGTAAAGTTGTTTTAGTTAACGATTCAATTTAATTATTCGTGATTTATAATATAATTTGTGATTAATTGTATTTATTTACATATAATGAGTATTAAAAACTTGATTCGTGTTTATGTATATTGAATTAAAAATTTAAAATTGTAAGCTTTGTATGTGGCCTTTTTCAGATAATGGTCAACCAGGGCCGAAAAAAAGAGTGTTGAATATCATCGAATTTTTTGAGTATTCTTGTAAAGGAATATTTAAAACTTCCGTAATACAATATTTTCATAGTACATACCAGTTTTTCGGAAATATTTCCCTGTGCATTGTAAAATGACACAAAAAGCTTTTTGGCTACTTTTAGCCTAGTTAGAGGCCGTTTTTTATTTAATTATGTCGCATGGAAACATTTGATATATTTCCAGTCTTTATAAGAGGAGTAAAATTAAAAAATTGAAAAAAAAAGTTGTTCAGTTAATAAATAATAAAAAAAAGTTCGTGGAAATTGTTGTACGGTTGGATACAAATTACAAATATGCTCGTAAAAATAATAATATAATAGTTCCAATTGAAAATAATTCTAAATATCGGAAACTGCAGGATTTTATTATGATATTATATGTTTTTACTTCAAATTACTGGCCACATTTCGTAGTTTTTCGCAATTTTCATGATGAAGCCAAACAACTTTTATTTTTTGTACCGTTCGCGATTACCAATGGTGCAACAAAATAATCATGAAACAACAAATTTCAGAAAATATTATTTTTTTAATATTCCTTTCCACTTTATACCATACGATGTACCGTTCGCGACCCTGGAAATGCCCATATAGCACTTTACTGGAATCTAAAAGGAAAGCTTAATTACTAAACTAGCTAATCTTATCGAGAAACGAGCACATTGCAACGGGCAACACAAAAATTTAAAAAAATAAAATAAGTTTTTAAACATACAATACCATAAAAGTATGAACAGACTCAAATGTGGCTTAATAGCTTTTTTACGTTCGGTCACATTGAATTCGACCATCAGACGCTCATGTGCTTGGGAAGGAAAAGTGGAAGAAAAATCTAATAAAATTGTTTTAAATGACATGTAAGTTTCATTATAAGACATCTATGTTACACAGATAAAGCCTTTTTCAAAGATCTGTTAGCTAAGGAACTCTCACCAACTGTAAGGGCATCGAATGTTCGGCAAAGTTCTTCCTGGCCAGGCTTTGTTGTTTGTGCCCAGGTCCCGGCCATGTGTGGAGTTTGTCATGCTGCGGCTAGTGCGTGTTGGCCATGTTTCTGATTTCCGGTTACAGGATGTTTCCAAGGATGTGGCTAAAGAATCTGTTGGCCGAAATGGAGTTGTGGAGCCCAAAAGCTGTCCAACTGCCGTGCTGCGGCTTCGGGTTTCATTGTGGCACCAAAGTGTTTGTGTTGCACGATAGAACAGGACTTTAGTACCTAAATATCCCCCCCTCCTTGGTTCGCTCCCCTCTTCTTTGAAGAAAACTCAAAGCTTCCATGCTCGCACTTCATTTGCCACTTGAAGAGCGCTGATAATGCACGCGTATTATGTTGCTGCCACACTTTCACCGACTAGAATCGACGACTTTGTTTTATTTTTAGTGTTCAACATTAGGGACACGCCATGCTGCCACCTCACCCCCACCTTCACCCATCAGTGGCATTGTTGTGGCAGCTTAGTCAAATCCAAGTCGAGAGTTAGTTTACGGCCAGGAGCAGCTCATCGCCATCATGTGGCTTCTGCCGCATTGTTGCTGTCGTGTTGCTGCCGCATGTTGCCGTTGTCGTTGTCGTTGTTGTTGCTGTTGTCGTCTCAAGTTCTTATGTGAAGTGCACTCTTTATGTTAATAGTTGACACTAATTAGGTATGTTTACACAACAAAGCGCACTGCAAACACGCACACATTAGCCTCCACAGTAGTGGGAGTGTGTCTTGGCCTGTGTGTCAGGCAGGTCCTGTAAGCGCACAGAACCACAACGCTTCGAGCCCGCACAAAGGACTTTTTTTCACTGTCCTCATTGTGGGGGGCGTACAGGTACCACTGGCTATGTCGGCTTTTCCTGCGTTAAATGGTTCAATTAAGCGAGGTCATTCCTTTTGAGGACATGCGGTCTCAGATAGTTCACGAATTTTATTTATTTTACCTCTTCTCTGATTTCAATTTCCTGAAAAATAATATTATTTAGCAGCATTATTGGGTTTTTTTACAAATCCTGAAAAATTGCTATGAATTTAAAAATAAATTTAATTTAAGGTTGAACCACACCCTAGAGGTAAGTTATTGATTTATAAGCTTATTTATGTTAATTATTTACTTAAGTTTGTTTAGATATTTTTTGCGAGAAATAATGTGACCGAAGGAAAGAAAGATTTGATCTATTTGTGTCCACAGTGCTGCCACATTATCCATCCCACAATATCCGAAGTTCCTCTATTGTTTTCCCAAGGTAAGGTATTCATTCGAAAAAGTTAGAAAGAATTCAGTTTCTCAGGTTCTCATTAATTTCGACAATTCCTCAACAACTTGAAATATAGGATTTATAATAATCTTGATACCAAGTTCAGGAGAAAGAAAATCTTAAAGAAACAAAAAATTAAGATTTTCGAAAGGAATATGAATGTAACTTTACATAACTTATGCAAGTTATAACTTTATAGGATGATTTATTTGAATTATTGTTAACTATTTTCAGCATCTCGAAAGTACATAAGTAGATATTGTATATATAATAATGTAAATAATATAATATGTATATAATGTAAATCCAAGAGCTTAATTGTAAGTTTAGAAAAATAATATGTCCAATCCCTTAGAGACCGAACCACACTGTCTCATAATTGAAAAGCCCAACGTTGTTTTTCTCGTTTAAGGCTTGCTTTTGTGAAAAATCTGTTGCATTGTAGTTTGTAGTTTTAGTTTGTGCCACATAATCTAGCGCAACTACAACTTACTTAATCATGCAACCTGTTTATGCGGCTTAATTTGCCAGGAGCTCGCGCCACCAAAGGACCAAGGATGAGGACGTGGGTTGTACTCTCAAGTCATTTTGGGGGGGGGGGGCATCAAGCATCTGCTTCCATTCGGTGTGGATGCTTGAACTATTATGTTTGACACCAAAAGGGTGCAAAGCCAGCCGAAGCTTTGTGACAAATTCGGGAATCTGTGTTAAATTCAAATGTGGCATTCATTTTAATGAACTTTGAGCCGTTGAGACTGCTTGAGCATTCCGTACATCCTGACATCTACTCTAAGCACCTGTGCATGTGTATCTAGCTGAAAAATTAGTGAACTTTGAAGTGCCTTGGCCTGTTTTTTTAATCCTGAAAAGAAACGCCATTTTCATGATAAAATTGATTATGATAATGCAGAAAGAACAATTTTAATTTTTAGAATGAAGTATGTTTTGGCTAAACGTACTTTAGAAACTAAAAATTTTGTATAATCTTTTTAATTTACCAACAAATATGACTTTTAAAATCTAGTCTAAGCGAGTCTAAAAATAATATTTTTTATTTCGAAACTTATATTCCAAAAATTGACCAAAGCTTGCGAGTAATTTTAAATATTTTAAATAGTTTTCCCGGTTGCAGTGTCGACAATAATGGGTAGTGTTCGAAACTAGTGGCACGGAGTGGAGGCCAAGCATATTGCAACAATCATGCATCCGCTCTGTGGCTCATAATGAAATTTTAATTTGGTGCGGATATGCGCAGTCAGAGTGTTTGCGAACCACGACAGACGCCGCTGTGTCAGCACTGGAATACAAATGGGGCATCCCATGGGGGCGTGGCCAGGGGTTGGGGCAAGACGTAGCTACACAGTATAGTGGGCACCGAATGGGTTCCCCAGGTTCGGGGCAGCATCCAGCTGGCCAGCATCACCACCACAAGTCGCCAGTCGCCACTCACCCACACACACTCTCTGGCACACACAATTACTTAGACTTATGTATGATTTATGTCTATGGTTCTCTTCGGCTATATTGCTTTTAGCAAGTACTGGAAAAAAAAACTTGAAAATTTTTAAAAGGGTTGATACACGAGTTAATAGTTTTTATTTCGGAATATTTTTTGTTTAGAAAAAAATGCATATAGGGTGGTAATAACATAATACCATATAACATTTTTGGGATTAATCGTAAGGCAGGTAAGATTATACATTTATTTTTAAAAAATAATTATGTCAAAATAATCACTCATAATAATGAAAAACTTAGGTCATTAACTTATTACAAATAGCGTATTGCAGACCTTTGGAGAAATATCCAACATCTGCGACCCTATGATGTATAGATACAAAATCTAGATCAGGATCACATGCAAAGTTTGTATAAGTAGTTTTTTATGAAAAGTAGTTTTTTAAGCTATCGACATCAAATCAAAAGTATCCCTCTGCTTTTTTGCAATCAGAATAAAAGAGTTGAAGATCACTTGGGTTTATGGAACTATTCTCACATTCTTTTATATAAAAATGATGTCCAACCAAGAAAATTCTATAAAAACCAACTGCCAAATTCAATGATACATAATTCAATGAAATGAAATGCCAAATTCAATGAAAACATTTTCTCACAGTGCAGAACATGGTTGAGTCACCTTAGTGTTTCAGTTTTCCGATGATGATTGCCATTCGCATTGTGCGGCTTCTGCAGCTTCTGCTGTTTCTGCCACTGGAAGTCTTGCCGCACAATGGAAGCGGGGGTTAGTGCGAGGGTGTTTGGGGGGGGACTTGTCGGTGTTTAGCCTAATTTGTTGCGCTTCCATGGAGTACCTACCTCTTTACGGGGCACTCTCCGGTGGGTGTTGCAAGTGGAGCTGTGGCGAGGCACGTATGGAGTTGCCCCGCTCGGTGGCGGCATCATATTTTCTTCTTTTCCCTTTTTTTTTTTTTGCTCCGCGTTCTGGCGGCTTTGATGTGTGATTTAGTGTTGATTGATGGGATATGCAAAGTTTGATTGAAAACCGATGTTGTTGATGGGTTGTGACGAGGACGGGATGCTGTCGGTCTCTGTAAATCATCGAGAAATTGAGTTTTGAGAGTTGCCTAATGTCGGGAAGAACTCCGCAGGCCTCCAGTTGCGGCTCCAAGGGATTTTCGTTTTGGAGCGAACAGATTTTAGACTGGGATTACGACTCACTTAAATGACTTGACAATGATTTTGGTTTTATTGGATTTGTTTCCTCCCCGGGTAAGTCCGGGTAATCAAATTTGCAATTCCCTCCCCCAGACATCCCCAAAATAAACTCCACGCCCCAGGCAACCAACTGACATTTTCTGCAATGTAATGGAAAATGAAATACATAAACAATTTATAAACATGAATTATCGCAAAAACGTAAAAATGATAAGGCAAAAGTGCCATCACTCAGCGTTCTCCGGTCCTGTCCTGTCAGGGGCGTTGTGTCCACGGGGCTGTAGCGATTTGTATAAAATGTTGCTTGCGGGGGCGAAGGTTTCTCCGAGCTGCATCCATCCTCCTGCGCTTCTATCTTTCTTTTTTTTGTAGGTAAGGGGCGTGTGGCTTACAAGACAATAATTGTGGGGAGGGAACGTCTCAAGTGTCGCGAATAAATGTGATTACATTGCCTGCAGAGGACTCTAGAAACGGCACTCAAATCGTGGTGCGTCTGTGATTTGTCATCCTCCCACCTATCCAGCCCATAAATAAGCATCTTCTGTCAGAGATATACAAAGAGATGTACACCCAATACTTAAACTTTACTCACCGGAAAATTTTACCAAAAAAAAGTAAACGAAAGGAAAGCTAATTTCGGGCGGAGCCGAAGCTCTTATACCCTTATAGTTAAATGGCGGCTAATATTGTAAGATATATCGGATATGCATCGCAAATGTCGGATATAGTAGGTTGATCCTTCGTTTAGTCATATGACAGCTATAATATGCAGTTGGCAAATCCTTATGGAATGGATCAGTTGAATTGAATTCGTAGTTTCAACCTTCAATCTTTATAAACACCAAAGTTATGACAGCCTTTCGTTCAAAGGCAAGACCACGGTTTTGACCAGTTTGGACTCAATGGCTTTAAAACCGAGGAACTAGTTTACGTAGAAAAATTTTCGGTTTTTTTTATTCTTTGTATTTCCACCCCCAAAAACCTTATAGCCTAACCTCATCATGACTTCATTATGCAGTACTGGAGTCGGAATTTCTTTCCGTTCATAATTTGTCGCTTCCATAAAATCTGAGACGTAAAAATTGCCCATTATCTAACGTTCTCCTTTGTGGTCGTCAACTCATCCTTCACTTAATGTTTTTTTATTGTTTATTTTTTGTTATTTTATTTTTTGGCTACAGGCGGAGACTGGTGCTTAATAGAAGAAATATTGAATCAACTACGGGGGGTTGGTTTTCCCCCATTTCATAGGCCATTGACCAGAGAGGACCGACATCCAGCAGCTGATTAATTGGTTCATTCCAATCGCCTGGGCAGGCCATATTCCAGGTTGTGGTTCGGATTCGTTCTCCGGCTGTCGGGCTCTGGTTCACATTCACATATCCATGGGCATGTCCATGTCCTGGCCACGTCCTGTTCGGTTGCTCACTTGCATGCGTTTTTAATACGTTTATTAATTACATTCTGGCCCGGGAATCGCACGCCACTGGCGGCGAAAAATTGTTTTGCAAGAGGGTTCAACAATGTGTAAGTAATTGTCGAAGTGCGACAGAGACGGTGCCAGTGGAAGTGGCTCAACTCACCTCAGATACAATTTAATACACTGTAAGGAATTCGAAGAATGTATAAAATAAGGCCATTGAAACTGATTTCAATAGTTACTTATTATTTTCATGGTTTCAAAGTCATGAAATTTTCCAAAAATGTTTCAAAAATTATTTTATACAAATAAAATATTCCATATTATTATTATTATTGTATATAAGTATGAATTTTTCAAGTTAAGTATTAGCCAGGCTTTCATAAAATTTCAGTTCGAAACACCCTTCACAGGGCATTCCGGTAACGAATTCAATAAAAATATTACAAATGTTGGTATATTTAGGAAAGAAGTTTAATGTTTCAGAATGTTAGGAAAAGAATAATTTTTTCTAAAAAAAAAATACCATTTTTTAAATTCCATTCAAAAGCTATAAAAAAAAAAAAAAAAACTATATCCCGTATTCTATTGAAGCCTAAAATATTGTATTATTTTATGAAAAGAACTAAGAATATAAAGCATTTTGATCGAAATATTTAGATGATCTTTAGTGTAAAATATTAGTAATTAATTAATTTAATAAATCATTGGTTAATCAAACGAGAAATGAATTTGTTAAACAGGAAGGATCGTAAACGAAAGGACACTAAAGTAGCATTTAAATTCAATATTTCTCCCATATAGTCCATGGAATTTCTCTCGGTGTATTTGTAATGCTGCTTTACGCGTACTTTGCGCCAATTAATTTGTTAAATAAACGCATTTATCCATCGTCCTGCGTGTGCGTGAGACCCGTGGTCGGCTGTGTGAGTGAGTTCGTTAATTATCATTGGGCGGCGTTCATGTTAGGAGACGTCAAGGGGGCTGGGCAGACAGTTTCACCGGCGAGTGGGCGACGGGATGCACCGCCAGATACTGTAATTCACAGGATCCTGGAAATTTTCTTATTAATTGATTGGCCTATTCGACAATTTCTACGGCGGCTGCTACTCGTACTTTCATTTTATTGAATTCCATTCGGGAATCCTGAGCTACTTTTTTCATAAATCAATTTTAATTGTTGGTAATTATTGTTGAAACTTTTTCTGGCATCATTAATTGTCCTGAAATGAATATCATAATCGCTTTATTCCATTACATATTTTATACTTAATTGGGAAATGGCCAGGAGCTGGGATTAAGCGGTTCGGATGGACGACACCTTGTGGCGCCTTTAAGGTAAATATAATTAATTCAAGTATTTGCATCTGTTTGGCCCAGAGGCTACTAAATGGATTGAATGCACTCTGACGAATACTTAAATATGAATAAATTAATTGGAAGCTGTGACCACAATGTTAGTTATGAGTTATACATTTATTTGTTTACGAAAATGTGTAGAGAGGTCTTCTAATGATATGTCTTTAAATTAACTTTAAAAATCAGAACTTGGAGAAGGCCTTAAACCTTTTATAGCAGATATTTCGATCAAGTTGCGTTCGTCACTGGAATTCACCTCACCAATATTTGTATGTTTATATGAGATTATGCATAAAATGGTTAACCTCCTAACCTTATGGAGTAATTGAATAAAATATATGTATACTGGCTACAGCCTGCCCTTATTTAGTATTAAATTGGAAAAGTGTTTTCACCCAAAGTAAAGTGAAAAAACACTTTGTTACCTTAATATAGTTGGCATTTATGGTTTCCGCCCGCAGATCATATACGCGTCCTTCTAGGCGACGCGAGCCGGTGACCCCACTTGTAGTTTGTCCACTTAAGGACTTTGTCACAACACACCCCTCTCCTCCGGGGCCAAAGGGTAAGATAACCATTTACCAAAACCTCCCTTTGACTTGGGTTACTTCCAAGACCCTCTCGCAATTCACATTTCATATTTTGCGGCAATTTTCTTTTCCATTTGTCCGTTTCCTTGGACTCGCATCTCCAATTGAATACCCTGGGCTCGTTGGGGCTAAGGGTTTGTTGGACACGGGATAGGTTTTAAGGTTTTTGGTTTAGCTTTCTATACATTTGGTTGGTATCATAAAAACTAAAAGGATTCAATAGAGTCACATGTTCTTGGAGAAGATTGTAGAATTCCTTTTTCAAAACAGACCAAATATTCCCTACAATAAATATTTGGTATAAAAAT
The DNA here is from genome assembly GCA_035047585.1 of Drosophila monieri. Lineage (NCBI taxonomy): Eukaryota > Metazoa > Arthropoda > Insecta > Diptera > Drosophilidae > Drosophila > Drosophila monieri. The sequence continues at coordinate 665,553 of JAWNPJ010000061.1, read as the reverse complement.
ATAATCTTAAAAAATAATTTGAATTGGAAATTAAAATTTGAGCTAAAAAATATTAATGGGTAATCCTTGAGTTGAACAACAACTATGTCTTCCCCGATCTAGTTCCTTCGGTTTACACTTTTCCTACTGTTGGGGGCATTTTTATTGTTTTTTTGTTTCTACTCATAACCGGACTGAAACACAAATGGCCAAGTTTATGGCTTGACCATTTCAATTTCATGCAGCTTGACCACATTTACAGCATCCTTTTCTTGCTCCCTCCCTAGCCCCCACATGCCCCTTTCCTCTTATTGCTGGCTACTTGAGGTCTTGAACTTTCTACGTAATAATCTTTCTTCTACTTTCTCAATTTCCACGAGCCACTTGAACACTTCGTTGCAAGGTCCTATAGACCTGGGCCAAAAGTTGTTCAAACTGTGAGTATCATTGACCTTTGCTGCCTGCCCAGGGGGTGGTGAGGGGTGGTGATATCTTCCCCAACACACACACATATTTCTGTATACATAAACGTATGTATATGGGAGTGGCTAGAGGTTCTCGAGGCGCAACAGTTGCAAGTAATGCGACGGAGGTCCACAAAATTACCTTAAAATATATACAAAGTCTGTTGGGAGTATTGGCGGGGGAGCGGGCAGGGGGCAAGGGTAAAGGGCTAGGGTGTTAGGGTTGGAGTTGGGGGCGTTGCTAAAAGAGGCGGGGCCAGAGCGTGCCAAGCAACGTGTGAAAATAATGAGCAGGCATGTCAAACACAAAGGCCGCGAGGAACAAAAACAACTTTTTTTCAGTCAGAATTAAAAAATTCATCCAAAATCCCTGGAAGGTTGTTTTTCGAACTCTTTCCTTTGAGTGTACTGGTGCATGTGTGCTGGGGTGTAGGTGTGTGCGTGTTATCCATCATTCGGTGGCTAAGTAAACAAAATAAGAAGAGCAGAAAAAGAACGAGCTTGGAAAAATTACACTGCGAGAAACGCAAATTGAAGACGAAGACTATTATAAGTTTATTTTAAAATTAGGGTAATTTAAAAATTAATTAATTATACAAAAATTAGTTTTAATTATAACTATTAATTGTATCAAAATTTAAGAATAAACACTAGCATTATAAATTGTTCTTACCAGAAGATTAACCTTACCAGCACCCACATAACTTTAACAATATCGATAAGTACTTCATAAATTCATAACTTCACAAATTCATAAATATATATATGTATATATATATATATATATGTATTCCTCAAAAATAATTTAAGAGTTGGGATTCTATTGAGAATTAAAATAAGATTATGTAATTAATGTTCGATAGTTAATTTTGTACTTCCAACAGTTTAGGATAAATATTCGTAGAGCTTCTCCTGGTGCATCTTTAATTATTATTTTTAAAAATAAATAGAAAAGACATTCCATTATGTAATAAGTTTAGGCATTTATTTGATTTATATTTTTTTGGCAGGAGAGATACCAAAATTAGTCTTCCCACTAATTGTTCCCAGTGCAGTAGAGTATGAAAGTTTATTTGTAGACGGGCGCGTTGAAAATAAAAATTAATATATGCCGCAACACGTTCCAACTTCCAATAGAGTTCCAGAGCTGCTGGAGAAGGGGGCTAGACCTGGCACTGACAGGGGCGTTGTTTTTGGGGCACTGAGAAAGGGGTTAGGGAGGTGGTGTGTTTGTTGATTTTGAGGCAAAGAAAAGTTGGAAATTGTTTCCATTGAAAAATCACACACAGAGCGTAAAAGAGCATGGAGATGCCACACATATCCAGTTGTGTTTAATTGGGTCTTCAAGTGGCAAGTCCAGAGGTGGGGCAGCAGTTGGAGTTAGGGGGTGCGGGGTAACCGAAAGCGCCCCCTAATCTAATAGACATCCGCACTGAGATCCGCATACCGACATCGGATCGGAATCGGAATTGGAATTGGAAATGCAATTGCATTGTCTCGAAACTTTTTGGGACAACTGGCGGCCACGCCTCATTAACCAAGAGTCCTAGAGAGACCGAGACGGATACAGGTCCTTGGAAAGAGGTGGCAATAGTCAGCAACGGGAAGAAGGGGTTAAGAGGTTAATTTGATTTGTATTCCTGCCACTTGCCAGGCGGCAAGCTGCAAACAGAACTGCAGACTGCATTAAAAGCAGGACTCAAGGATCCAGGAGTCTCCCCCTGCGCCCTCGGTTGCTAGTCAGTCACCCGAAACCCCCTCTCTCAGTCCCTTAGTCCTTGCTCCTTAGATAGGACAAAGCTGTAAACAATGCGCAAACAACTCCTCAAGGAGTGTCGCCCGGAATGAGCTGTAAAAATTGCAAGGAGAAAAAAGGATATTTAGACGCGGCTTACCGAGAGCTCAGCCAAGGAAAACAAGATAACAACAGACGGCCAAAAAAGGGGGCGGACAAGGATTGAATGGAGGGATGGGGCGTGGCCTGTCAGGACTGCCAGCGGAGCAGACAATGTGTAAACTATGCGGGCTATATAGCCCGGAATACACTTATGCATCCTGGAACTGAAACAGAACTCCTCCGAGCAGACTCCGGGACTTCATTCTCTCACAGGTCTCGGGACTCGCATTTTTCCGGCAATAAGACGCCAGAATCCGTAGAAATGTTGGAAACCCCGGAAAAGCGGAAAATGTGGGGGAGCCAGTAGAAAGGGGAAAACCGCATTAAACTGACGAAGTTCATCAGAGCTATGTACTTTGAATTCTCTGTCTGCAGCGACATTCCCTCTTTCCGCCTTTAAGCCAACAAATCTTTGGCGTAAAATATTTGGCATTATTCTTGCCAGTTTTCTCTTAATAAAAATGTGTCAGAATTATAATTAAAATATCAAATTGGATCTGCAAAACTGCCAAACATTCTAAGAGTGATGTCAAATGTGTTGGCTTTGAAACTTGATGGTTTCACATTGTTAGATTCGAACTGAATTCCGGTTATAGTTACCGGAAGTAAAATAAAACTTCAAATAAGCTTATACTAAATATTTAAGCCTTGTACTTACTTTAAGAGCAAGCTAGACTGTTTCCAGCAACTCTAATTAGTATCATATTGTTGAAGAATTTCCTGTTTCATAATTCAGTTCTGTTCTCAGTCCACCTTCTCATAAATATTTTCAAGAAATTTGCGGGCGGAAGGCCACTAGTCGCTACTGCTCTTCCCTAGTTAACTTTTAGTTTTTACTATAAACTAGCTTGAACTAAACAAATACATTCTTTTTATACAGTTTTTTTTCTTTTTATATTTGTATTTTTTATAAAAAGTCCATCGATTAAAAAAAATATTCCCAACTTGTCATAAATAATTCTTTAAATAACTTTTATGTAAGAGAATTTTTTTTATTTTTGAAGATACTTACATAGTGATATTTATAAGAGATATTGGTTATAATTTTAAGAGTTTTCTTACTCATAATTACAAATATCATAAATTTAAAATTGTTAATTAGTTCTAATAAGCTCGTACCGATCGCTTCATTGGGTATAGCGAGATAATAATATTTTCCATAATAAATTTACGTTAATGAACTTAGAATATAACGTTTGAAAAGAATTAAGAATCGAGGAGCAGAGAATTACAATATTATTTATATAATTATTAATATTATTATTCTAGTAAAATTTAATATCGAGCTTGTTTACTCCGAATGCATACATTTTTGTTTTGATATCATTATACCCTTGCAGAGGGTAGTTTTCAAAATTCATTACGCGAATTCTCGACTTTTATATTTTCGTTTAAATGAGACTACAACGAGATGTGCTGTCATCTTACCTTGTAAGCTCGCCGGAAATGTCGGCACACTATAGAGATTCTAATTTCTTTTTAAAAAATTCAGATATTGTTCTTTAAATGTGTTTAAAAAATAAACATTTTTCAAAACCAAAAGTTAGCTTGAGAACAGTTTTTGTTTGTTCGTGAAACCAATGTGTTAAGAGGAGCCCATTAATTTTTGTGTTACTCCAATGAGTTCCGTTTTAAAACTGTTTTTATTTATTTCCATTCTCTTATAAGAAAGATACATGAAAATCTTAAATCTATTTAAAAATACTTATCAACGAACTCTACGCTGACATGCTATGTGACCCTTTTCTAAGTGCTTCAAGTGCACCACATATGTACATATGTACTTAGGCTGCAGGGGATCGGTCTCAAATCATGCCTATCTCTTATTTCCATGGCTCCGATCCCTTGAGACTCTATCTTTGGATTCTAATCGTGTTCAATGCTTGAACATTCTGCAAAGGGCCACAAAAACTGGTGTACATTTTATATTTTTTAGAATTAGTATGCATGTATGTATATGTGTATTTTGGCTTTTGTATTATTATGATAACAATATATAGTTCACTGTATATTTTTAACTCATATGTTGAAATATTTTAACATTGCTTAAGATATTAGCTCTCATGTTCAACATAATGTTTGAACATCCTGCAAGGGGCCACAAAAGAGCCTTAATTATATCTATATATTTTTTTATTCGATTATTTAGTGGACTGTAATTTTTATTTATTTTATTTCTTATTGGTATTAGATTTATCACTTAATTATCGTATCAAATTATTATATTATATAATAAACATATAAAATCAACTTTTTTTTTTTTTACACATTTGGCATTGGGGTTGGCAATGCAATAGCCAACAATTGTCTTTTCAACTTTAATTTTCTTAAATAGGATATAATCAGTACAATAATGATTAGTATTACTAAAATTAAAGAGCTATGACCTGACACATGATGAAAATCGATATTTTTTAGTTCTAAATTTTGTGCTTTCAAATGTTCTATTTGTTTGGCCAGGTGAGCTATTTCGGCTGTATGATTAATAACAGGAGGCTTTAGAGGGTCCCAAGCAATTCTCGGAATTTCCTTTATTTCTCCTATATAAGCCGAAGCTGTTGGCTCTTGACTTTCAGTTTCAATAATATGCTGAGCAATTAGAATTTTATCATCGGTCCGAGCTGTACATTCTGAACTGATTGTCAATATGCCTTGCTCCGGCAAATCAATGATCTGAATTTTGGATTGGCCACATTGGAGCCTCAACTTAGTGTTTTCCTCAACTTTAAACAACCAACTACTTCTTTTTTCTAGTTCTGCCCAAAAGGAAATTGATGATAAGACAGGTTTGTAAATGCAATTGAAAGGTCTATTAGGTTTAAGGGGTCCTAGCTGACAACTATTATCATTGCCATTGCTCCATGGCCAGCTGCCGTCACAAACTCTTTTGCTTGTTTTCCACTTTTGGCATTTACTAATTGTAGCCTCCGTCATTAGGTGGTATGAATCTATCTCAAAGTTGTACACCAAATATTCCGAGTCAATTTGAGCTAGAATAGTTTGATTTTCTGCTCTAACTGGAACAGGAATAACCCTGAACAGTTTAGACGCATGCCGACCAAACAGAGGAATTTTCGCATTGATGATCAGTTTTTTGTCTACGAATAACCCTCTTGCAGTAAGTAAGGTATACACATCCTTTAATTCTGTACCTGATCTTTTCCCTGGAAGAATCAAATTTTCAGATAGAACGTCCTTAATTCTAGCTATTTCAGTTTTAAGCTGACTCGGACGTAATATATTGGTGTTAAGCCTTCCATGGTTAATATCAATTAACAGGCTTATGATGCCTGCTTGAATTTTTTTCGCATTCCTCGATCAAACTACTCAATTCCTTTGTTACCATAAAGAATTTAATAGACTCTTTGTATACGTAATATGACTCTTGCAGTATTACAGTCATATTTTCTATTCTTTTGTTCATACTTCTGAAGTTTGCATTGACTTCTTCCGTAGTTTTCTTTAGAATATTGGTAGTAGATTCGACTAACGAAGTTTGTTTGTTGCTTAACTCTTTTAAATTTTCTTGGTTGCTTAACAAATTTTTCATATTTTCTTCCATTTGAACCCGATCATCTTCATCCATTACTCCAAACAAAATATGGTATAAAGATCCTATAAATTCAAACGGTGCCCGCTTTTGCCTCGATTTATTGTGAGTCATGAAGAGTTTATTATTTTCCTCCAACTCTAAAATCTGTTTGAGTGTGTTGTCTAAAATAAGGTAGCACTGATCTTCAAACCCATGAAGTTTTTCACAAACTGATCTCATTTTGGTGATTATGTTTTTTCCTTTATGGATCATCTCGAAATATGCTTCCATATCGTAGAATATTACTAAATTCCATGAGGATGAAACCACTTCTATGTCTCCCATCGGATCTAAATATACGGACGAGGATTTGGAAATTTCTTCAAAACCATATTTTGAATCTCTGATTGCTGGTGCTGCGTTCGTTAGCTGACAGCATAATGAAAGCATTATTATGGCCAGCATCACTCCCAGCTTAGACAATCTAACACTACTTCTCGCTTTGGGCGGGTAGGATCTATTTTGACGTGCTTCTGCGTCATCTAGATCATTTACACCAGCTAGGGGGCAAATTTTATTTAAAGGTCTGGTTACAAAATTCTCTTGCACCCTAAGCTTAACAACTCTGACTTTTTCGTCCTTTCCTTTATGGACTTCTTCAACCTTTCCTAGAGGCCACCTTGCTGGATGGCAACTATCATCTTTTAATATAACAATTTGACCTTTTTTTATATTTGAAGAATTTCTTTTCCATTTGTATCTTTGTTGCAAAGTATTTAAATAATCATCCTTCCATTTATTCCAAAAATCTCTTTTTATTTTCTGAAGGAATCTCCATCTATCTAAATTATTAATTTTCCCAGTTTCGTCGTTGGGTTCGATTGCATCTAATAGCGGTCTTCCAATTAAAAAATGACCAGGAGTTAGCACCTCATTATCGTCTACATCCTCGCTGGATGAGTACAAAGGCCTTGAATTTAAAACTGCTTCTATTTGGCAAAGTAATGTAGACATTTCTTCATATGTTAGTACATTGTCCCCAATTACTCGTTTTAAATGGTACTTCATTGATTTTACTCCTGCTTCCCATATTCCTCCGAAATGGGGGCTTGCCGGGGAATAAAATGCCACTCAATTCTTTCCTTCTGTAATTGCGCTGCTATTTTACTATTTTCCCTAATGGCCTTTTCTAACTCCTCGTCTAATTTTCTTGACGCTCCTATAAAATTTGTTCCATTGTCTGAATATATGTTTGCACATTTTCCCCTTCTAGCAAGAAACCGCTTAAATGCGGCTAGAAAGGCATCAGACGTTAAGTCACTAACCACTTCTAAGTGGATAGCCTTTGTGGCCATGCAAACAAATACCGCAATATATCCTTTAAATGTTTTTTGACCGCGGTTTTTGGAGCATCTTATTAGGTATGGCCCTGCATAATCGATCCCCGTATTCAAGAAAGGATACGATATGTTTACTCTGTAATCAGGTAGATTTCCCATTATTTGTTCTACGGTGTTTTTGCGATACCTTGAACATTTTACACATTCTCGTAGTTGCTTTTTTAATAAATTTTTCAACCCAAATACCCAATATTTGCGTTGAACATAGTTTTTCATTAAATTTATACCTCCATGAAGCGTGTTTTTATGAGCATCCCTTATTATCAAAGTCGAAATGCTACCTTTGTCTAAAATTATAGGATGCTTGACTTCAAATGCCGCTTTAGAGTTTTGCAGTCTTCCACCTACCCGAAGTATTCCATTAGTATCTAAAAACGGGTTGAGTCCTATTATTTTGCTGCTAATTTCAATCTCTTTATTTTTTCTAAGGTACTGTATTTCTTTGTTAAATTGCCTCTCCTGATGTTTTTTAATTATGATTATTTCAGCTTCTTTTAACTCTTTTGCTGTTAAAAACTTTGTGTTAGAATTCGTTCTTATTTTTATCTTTAAAAATCGATTTACGTAAGCTATCACTCGTGTTAATTTATGCATGCAAGAGAACTTTTGCATCAAGTCGTAAATCGCGTCATCTTTGGTTTCTATTAGCGTACTTAATATTAAGGATTCCTCCATGATTAGCGGCTGTGGCCACTGACTTTTTGGCTCAGTCAACCATTTTGGCCCTCTCCACCAAAGATTGCAATTTACCAATTGATTTGCGCTAATTCCTCTTGACGCCAGATCTGCTGGATTATCTTCGGATCTTATATGATTCCATTCAGCATTTTTTAATGACCGAATTTCATCTGTTCTACGCCTGATAAATTTTATCTTATTTAACCCATTTTTAATCCAGGCTAACGTTATGGTTGAATCACTCCATGCATATAGTTCTACTTTGTAATTTTTCATGGTTTCCATTATGCGCATCATTAACTTACTAAGCAAGTGTGCTGCGCATAATTCTAGTTTTGGAATAGTTTTTCTATTTTTTATCGGATTCACCCTACTTTTGCTAGCGATTATGATCACCTCCGATCCTACCTTCGCATATACTACTGCCGCATAAGCCTTTTCCGAAGCGTCTGCAAAGCCATGAATTTGAATACATAATTCGACTTTAAAATTAATCCATCTAGGGACCCTTATTTGCTCCAACGCCTCTAACCCTGATTTATATTCTTCCCATTCCTTACGATCTTCATTACCTAGCTCTTGATCCCAATTGATTCCTGCTGTCCACAATTTTTGCATGAAGATTTTTCCCACAATTGTTACCGGTCCCAACCAACCTAATGGATCGAATATTTTTGATAATGTGGACAAGACGAATCTTTTCGTTAATATTTTAGGTTTAGTACAACATACTGTAAATTTAAACTCGTCCTTGCAAGGGTCCCATTGTAGCCCTAAGGTTTTTATAAATTCATCTTCTCTGATGCTAACTATTTTATTATCTCCTGAATTTTCTACCATTTCTAATATTTTTGCTTTATTTGAAACCCACTTTCTCAAATTAAACCCAGAGTTCGATAGCTCCTTAGAGATTAATTCAACTATGGTTATGGCATCTTCTATTGAATTTGCTCCTGTCATGAGGTCGTCCATATAAAAATCATTTTTTATTATTTCCCCAATCATTTTGTTTTCACAATTTTCACCTATATCTGCTAATACTCTAGTTGCTAAATATGGGGCGGAAGCGGTACCATAAGTAACCGTAGTTAGTTTGTAAGTATTAACTTTCGTTTTTGGGTCATCCCTCCACAATATATATTGATATTTTTGATCGTTATTTTTTATTTTAATTTGTCGGTACATTTTTTCAATGTCCGATGACACCACATATTCCCACTTACGCCAATTTATGATAATATCAAAAATATCTTTTTGAACTCTTGGTCCAACCCACATAATATCATTATGCTTTTCTTATTACTGGTTTTAGCTGAAGCATCAAAAACTACTCTTAATTTTGTTGTGAGACTGGATTCTCTGATAACAGCTTGGTGAGGAAGGTAATACTTTCCTTCATCATTTACTTCGACCATATGTCCTAAGTCCAAATATTCTTTCATAAATTTTGAATATTCAACTCGAAGTTTTTCATTTTTTTGTAATCTTTTTTCTAAGTTCATGAACCGAGCCATTGCTTGATTCTTTGAGTCTCCTAATGTTATGTCTTCTTTAAATGGTATAGCGACAATATATTTTCCATTCGAATCTTTTGTTGTATATTTTTTAAAATTTTTTTCACATATTTCTGTCTCTAAATCATTGTTATCCTCTTCTTCTACCTCCCAATATCGGTCCATATGTTTTAGCTCGATACTGGTTGCTACAATTGATTTACTTCCCCTGGATTTTGTGCAACCTGACACTGTCCATCCAAAGATTGTTTTTTGCCCAAGAAGCATACCTTTTTTGGTTATCTCCGGTAGTAAAATTTGTGGATATAAATCCGCACCAATAACAAGGTCAATTCGACCAGGTTTATCGAAATTGGGATCCGCCAAGTAGAATTCTTTCCAATCCGACTTATTTATAATAATTTTATTTGTGGGGAGACATTTCATAAGTTTTGGTAAAATAATGGCGTTTGTGTTAAATTCTTTTGAATATTTACCATTATTTTTAAGGGTCAATTTTAATTTGTGATTTGAAACACAGGCACCTGTTGGTGATACTCCACTTATTTCAGTGTGCGCTTTTATTTTTGGCAACTTAAGTTTTTGTGCCGCTTCTTCAGAAATCAGAGTGCTTTGTGACCCATTGTCAATCAATGCTCTAAATTTTCCGAATTCACCATCTTGACCTTTAATCTGAACATACGCCGTGGCCAACAGCGCTGGTTCAGAGGTCATGCATGTATTTACATTCTCTTTTTTAAAATGCAACATGCTATGATGTGAAAATCTTTGACAATACGAGCATACTAGCTCGCTTGTACATTTGATGGTTGAGCTGTGCTTTAAACATCTGTAGCACAAATTCAATTTTTTAACTACGTCCATTCTTTCCTGTGGACTTAATGCTTTAAATTTATAGCAAACAATTAATTGATGCCCGGGCATTTTGCACATCAGGCATGTTTGGCTATTTGGGTTATTTTTTATTATTTTTTTTGTTGTTGATTCATTACCAAATGATGTCAATGAACTAAGTCGTTGATCTAAAAATTCTATGACATCTTTTAAATTTTGGATTTCATTCGACTTTTTTACTTGGCCCTCATATTGTTGTAGAGCCTCAATATTAAATTTCTTTATAATTATATGCGCAAAAATGCAATCTGATTCTTCGGTCAGATTTGCTTTAAGACGCATCATATAAATTGATTCATTTATAGAATCAATTGTATTTTTTAAAAGCCTATATGAGTCCAAATTTATTTTTGGAAGTTCAATGAGGCGATTCAGCTGATCTGAAAATATTTTTCTATTATTTTCATACCGCTTTACAAGTAACTCCCAGGCTGCATCATAATTGTTGCCTGAGCCCAGCAATAAATGGGAAACCACATTTCGTGCTTCCCCTTTTAGAGCACTTTTAAGGTAGCTTAGCTTCAAGGATGGACTTAAATCCATCCTGGAATGCACAAGTTCCTTAAATAGTTCATAAAAATGGTCCCAATCTTTGGAATTTCCAAAGAAATTGGGGACCTCAATTTTTGGTAGGGTAGGTAGTTCTTCCATTCTAGCGCCACCTTCTACTTTACCTATTTCGTTTTTGTTGATTTTATTAATCATTAGCTCAATGTGTATCTCAACATCGTCTTTGAGCTCTATTATTTTCGACATATATTTGTTATTTAGCCTTTCATTATTTATTTGATCGGACATTGTTTCTACTCTGCTGAGCAACATTTTTAATTTTTTAATTCTTATGGGAAAGGTTTCAGCTTTCCTTTCCTGAATTTCTATGTATGTTGTCTCGAGGTAATCCTCGAGGTGCTTTAAAGCCTCCTCAAGCCTAGAAAAAAGCTCATCCTGGCCACAAATTTTTTTAATTTTGTCCTTGGCGGACTTAAACTTTGACAGCATGCTATCGAAATGATTTTTTGTAAAATAATCATGTTCCACAGCCCCAAGTTGAACCAACTGATTGTGGTTCGTACAGGCCTTTAGCTCAATATTTTTTAGTATTTCTCTATCCTCTTCTACATAGGTGTTTTTTGCTAGTATAGCATCTATTTGCTGGGTGAGGCGCACCTGGTCCTCAATAATTGCTATTTTTTCTTTAGTCGACATTATATTTTTTTTTTTATATATATATTTTTTTTTTTTCAATTAAAATTAAATTTAAAATATAAAACTAAATGGTTAAAAAGAAACCGAAACTTGCCGATGACTAAATGTAATTGCTGCTGTTGTTTTGCTGCTGCTGCCAATCCTGCTGTTGCTCTGGTTGTTGTTGTCGCTGCTGCTGCTCTGGCTGTTGATGTTGCTGCTGCTACGGCTCTGGCTGTTGATGTTGCTACTGTTTGTTGTTGTTTTTGCTGCTGCTGTTGTTGTTGCTGCTGCTGCGGCTCTGGCTATTGGTGTTATTGCTGTTTGTTGTTGTTTTTGCTGCTGCTGTTGTTGTTGCTGCTGCTGCGGCTCTGGCTATTGGTGTTGTTGCTGTTTGTTGTTGTTTTTGCTGCTGCTGTTGTTGTTACTGCTGCTGCGGCTCTGGCTGTTGATGTTGTTGTTGTTTTTGTTTTTGTCTGTTGTTTTTTATTTATTTTTGTTGATGTTGTTTTTTTTTTTTTTCACAATCACATTTATTTATTTTTTAACTTTTCCGATGTAGGGCCTCGGATACGCCAACAAACACACAATTTTTTATATATTTATTTTTTGTATAAATATTTTTATATATATATTTTTTTTTTTTATTTCGGTATTGTTCCGAAAAAAAAAAAAAATACTTTATAGAAAAGTACAAATTTCTATTTATTTATGCACATTGGCATTTATTTGGTTTTATTTTCTGTGTTCCTTACCTCTTGGGGGAAACGACAGAAGACTACGATTTTTAAACTGGGCTCTTTTGTACCCAGATCGTAGCCTTATTTTTTAGCTACCCTGGGCTGAGAATTTGTGTTTTTCTACAGCCACTTATAGGTGCCAGTTTTTTAAACCTGAGTCTCTTACCACAGGGGGGAAAACGTCAGGGTGTCTCAAAGGACCAAATTTTAAGAGGAGCCCATTAATTTTTGTGTTACTCCAATGAGTTCCGTTTTAAAACTGTTTTTATTTATTTCCATTCTCTTATAAGAAAGATACATGAAAATCTTAAATCTATTTAAAAATACTTATCAACGAACTCTACGCTGACATGCTATGTGACCCTTTTCTAAGTGCTTCAAGTGCACCACATATGTACATATGTACTTAGGCTGCAGGGGATCGGTCTCAAATCATGCCTATCTCTTATTTCCATGGCTCCGATCCCTTGAGACTCTATCTTTGGATTCTAATCGTGTTCAATGCTTGAACATTCTGCAAAGGGCCACAAAAACTGGTGTACATTTTATATTTTTTAGAATTAGTATGCATGTATGTATATGTGTATTTTGGCTTTTATATTATTATGATAACAATATATAGTTCACTGTATATTTTTAACTCATATGTTGAAATATTTTAACATTGCTTAAGATATTAGCTCTCATGTTCAACATAATGCTTGAACACAATGTGACACCTTAAACTTCAACCAAACTTTAAACTTAAAGTGTTAAGAAACGTAAACTATCTCTATACTTCTGCAATAATAAAATTTATTTCCCAAACCTTGTGAGCTACTAAGGAACGTATTTATATTCATTCAGTTCGATTGCTAAAAGTCATTTGAAAGAATTGCCATCCCCTCCAGAACAGAGTCTGAAATCCGGTGGCACCTGCTCAGGAATCCACCGCTTGGCTTAGCTCACTTTCTAGGATCCCAGTGGCTTAAAGTTCCACCCTCTTGCCCAACCCCTGCCAAACTGAATGTCTCCTGCAATAAACTGCATGAATTGGAGGAAATTGTTAGTTGAACCGAAATGTATGCAGAAAAGTAAGCACATTACCCGAAATAATTCATATTTGAATGAAGATTAAATCAAAACTAAATTATTATTATTACTATTACTATGTATTCTATTTGAAGAACATGTAATTAGGGTTTGGAAAGGCTTGGAATTATTTACTGAGTTTTAGGATAAGCAAGCAGTAGGACTCGATTTAAAGTGCAACTATATCTAGTCTTGGCCCTGTTCTGGCCCTGTTTGTTTGCCAACCGTCTGTCCGTCTGTCTGGGTGTCCATCTGTCTGGGAGAGCAAACAGCCTGGCTCAGGGGCAATAAAATAAGCAACCAAATGAAATGGCTGCAGTGAGGTATATGTATCCACTGGCATCTTGGAGACTGCGGCCGGAGAATTTTGCAGATGCCAGTGCCACCTGAAAAAAGGCTTACCGAAGTCGCTGGCAAAAAATAAGATATATTGTATGGGGCCTTTATGGGGCTAGTTTCAGGGGCTATCCCCGTGGCAGTCTGTATTTTTTTTGGTCGCAAATAGCGAAAATATTTACCAATAGCCGCCTGTCCATGCTGAGTCAACTCGGAAACTCGAATCTCGGCTCCTTCAACTCTTGCCCGGCTCCTGTTAACGAGTGGCCTTTGAGCGGCACGTTCGTGTTTAGACTCTTAACACATTTTTCGGAACGCTACTGGACGGACGCTCCTTCGTCCTCAGCCCTTGGTCCTCAGCCCTCAGTCTTGTCCCCCAGATGTGCAATCAGCAAAAGCAGGCGACCAGGAAAAGCGAAAAGTGCTGACGTTTTTAGTGGCGGGAATTTCTAAAACGATTACAATTTTATGAATTATAGACTGGTATTTGAAAGAAAATGTTTTATGTGGAAATTTTTCAGCAATTTGAAGGCGTTGTAAGACAATTTAAAGGCTAATGTAAAGTTTTTAAAATAACTATAACAGGGATAGATTATAATGAGTTTTAATATTGTTTTTTAATAAATATAAAATATAAAATAAGAGAATTTAATATAAGTGTAAAATATGAAACATTGATGAAAAGAGAGGAAATGTTTGAATAGGTTTTGTGGAGTTTTCAAAGTTCCTTAAGAAGAATAAACAATATTATTAAACTAATATTATATAATATAATATATTTGTATCAAATCGTATATAATATATATATATTTTAAAGAAAACATAATCGAACTATTTCGCGGCCTTGTATGAGAATTCTGGCAGCTCTGGCGGCGGATCATCTCGGACCGGCGAACATCATCGGCACGTACGAGGTTGTCTCGCCCAGACAGTTTGCAAACAGAGACCCCATCCTTTGAAGGCTCATCCTTGGTCCTTCGTCCTTTGGCCCCACCCACGTCCTGGCGTCCTGCTTGGCCCACTCTGGCCCATTGTTTCGCTTTCGAAACGTGGAAAGCCAACAAGCTTTCACTTCGCCAGGGTTCGGCTCGGTCCTTTCATCCTTAAGCATAAAAAAAAGGAAAACTAGTGGATCAGCAGCACTTAATTACGTGAAACGAAAACTGTTAACATTCCGGACAAGAAGCTGAAGAAGAAGAAGGACCATTGTGTCCTGTGTCCTGCGGCATGTGACATGATAATCATCGAGTCACTCAGCATATCGTCGTCCATCGACTCATAAAACTGAAGCATCCGGTGATGATGGCAACCTCAAGGGTCGTCGGTGTTAATTGACCCAATTGCATGGGGTGCTGAGGGGTCCAAGAGGTCCAGGGGGTCTTTGGCTTTAGCCAGATAGATACACCAGGTCCGAGAGGAGGCGTTGACCTACAAAACTGGCAGCCAAGCGGTGGATGCCCAAAACGGGAGCTGCCATCTTCGCTCCATCGCATAACTCGTATAATCTGATGCGATTTTGAGATTTGTAAAGGGATCTGCGGGTAGGGGATGGTGGGGAGGGGCGGGCGCACAACGGGGACAGCTTTTTAAAAATGCAACAGCCGCAGCAGCGGAAGGCTGCTTGCCACAGCCACTGTGGCAGCAACAACAGCCGAGCGCCATAAAAGGAGCTAAAGTACAAATCGTTGTCACATGTGAGCCGCATTTTTATGGCCGCCGGCTTGGGAATTTCTGCAAATTTCCAAAAGCCGCCACCTCCCCCATCCCCATCTTCCTGCTATCCCTGCCCCCTCCATCCTCATACTCCCCTCGCATGAAGAATTTATTGTCCGCGCTCTAAATGGTCAGAGCAAGCGGTCATTTTGGTCAGTCGCCGGGCCGGGGTCGGCATCGGGATTCGGATCAGACTTGGAATCGAAATCGCCACTGGACTGGCCTCTGGCGACTGGGCTTACACTTTTCAGTTTTTCAAAAAATATGCGATACTTTTGGGTAATTGATGGAAAATTGAAAGTCTTTCAGGTTTATAAATCGAAAAGAAATCATTATTCAAAAAATTAGATTTTTTTAAATATTTAGTCTTTTGGTGAAAGTTATATGTTTAATAAATGTTTAAGCTTTGAACTATAGAATTATTTAATGAATAATTGTTAAATTTGTTAATTTATAATATAAAATATGTATATGTAAAGTAATATTTTGTAAGAATATAAATTATTTTAATATTTTATACATAAATTGAATAAAATGTAAGTATATGATGCACTACTTTAATTTATACATAAATTCTGTGTTCATATCCTTTAAACGAAATACTCAAAGAATCATTCAGCAATATATTTGTTCCTTAAGTTTCAATTATTACCTAAAAACTACGTAAAAGTACATTTTTATAAAATTTTTATTCAGCTCGTTAATAATTTTTTACTAAGGTTCAAAAAATATAAATTGTAACAGCCACGAGTTTACGGATCACAATCGTTATGGTTTAAAAAATGTTTTATAAAAATGGTAATAAGATTATTTGATATTTTCAATTTGTTTTTAGTTTTAGATTTAAAAATCTAACTAAATCTTTTCTTACGCAGAAAATGAATAAACAAAATTAAAGTAGTTATAAAAATGTTGATAAGGTCAATAAAATAAATAAAATATTTGTGGAATCGAGGAACAATGGGGTTTTCCACTATAAACAGTATCATTATATTTCGCTTTTCTTATATAAAATATGGAGTACTAATGCCTTAGCATTTTTCCAGTGTACCTCCCACCGTTTGCTCTGTGCGTGCGAGTTGCAACTGCCGCACAGCGGTGCTCGCATTCAATTGTGCAACAAGTCAGCTCCGGTTGCACAAGGCGCTGCAATTTTATTGCTTTCACGAGAATTTGGCAGACCCTTTAAAGGCGTTTAGGCCAGGAATATGGCTAAAAGAGGAAAGATGGAGATGGAGATGGCTGGGGATAAGAGGGGCTGGCTCAATTGATGGAGTGATTGACCGCCAGCGGGTACGGGGCGGAAGGTAGCCCCGCCACTGTGTTATCAGCATGTGACGTCAAACAAATCAGTGCTGGTGGCCCTTGGAAATGCTAATTCCGGATCGGAGAACACGAGGGTTTGATTGAAAACGGCAATTAAATAGAGAATTGAAATTGAGTATTGCCGCTGGAATATTGACAAATAGTCGCTACAATTTGTGCAAATTGAGTGATCAACTCTGCTATTCCCACCGACTTTCTCACTGATACCATCAACTCACGCCTGTCTAATATAATTTATTAAGTTTAGTCCTCGGAACATTGAAATAGGTTTTTAAGTCTTTAGCTAAAATTTACATGTCACCAGATCATTATAACACAAAAACAATGCAAATTCATTCAGTTTAGTAAACGACCACGTAAGTGACGAAATTAACTTCTGCCTAAGACTATAATTTTAATCTACTAACCAAACATATCACAAGAAACATATGAAAACCATTAGGGAAAATGGTATGATGTCATGAATACATTATAGATTTTTTAAAGCACTACAGTCCAACAATCGAATTCATAAGCTATTATGCCTTAAGTTGCTTAGCTCGCTGTAGTTTTCTTGAGTAGCCTCTTGAAGCAGTTTCTTTAGTTTTAAATTAAGAAATTCGCATTTTAAACAGTCTAATGGCTTTTACATTTTTTCTACGAAGGACATTGTATTGAACAACTTAATCAATACTTTTAAATTAATATATTATGTACATATCAGATTATAAAAATAATTGTATGCAGATTTTTTTCATAACTTTATGAAAACTCAACTAATTTCGTTACTCATACCTTTAATATATTTTTAATTAAAAAATCGTGTTTAATTTTAAAGTCAAATATTTGATATTTTTATTTGTGATCGGAGGTAACTTTCGTCACTTGTATTTCAACTCCACCAAGAATAATATTATAGTGCATTAATTATAAGAGTTCCTCCCCAATCACCCTAATTAGAAGGTTTAAGAGGTGTTATGTTGTTTGCTTTTCTTATAAAAGATTATGAAAATAATAGTATTTAACTTTATGATTATGAAGTTGTCTTCGTCACGGTTAGTTTTCACACTTGAGACTCGATTCTTAACTTTCAAATAGCAAAAGCCAACAAAAGCCGTTTATTTGATACGCAAAGTAATCTGATTCTTTCTGTTCTATGTTCTGAGTGATCTCTCAGCTAGAAAGTAAATATTGTAGAATAGTGCTCCGAATAGGTTCTAACGGGACCAGCTAGCTGATAAGACGATGCTTTCAAGCAGGGGCGTAGTTTTAGGTTCGTCGAAGGGGAAAAATTAAAAGTTATCCGTGCCAATATTTAAGTTTCCAAGTTGTCAGAAACATGAGAGAGTATATATTTGATAGATAAGGAAATACTCGAGGTATAGCGGACCCTAATCCCACTCTGGCTGACGCCCCTGTGATGCCATAAATTTCCGAATGAAGTGAGCTGGCAGACAAAGTCCAAAGACCTGTTCCAGCTTTCGATTGAATTCAATCTAGCGTGCTGGTCCGTCGCCTCATTGCGCTTCCGTCGC
The DNA here is from genome assembly GCA_035047585.1 of Drosophila monieri. Classification (NCBI taxonomy): domain Eukaryota; kingdom Metazoa; phylum Arthropoda; class Insecta; order Diptera; family Drosophilidae; genus Drosophila; species Drosophila monieri. The sequence goes on along the minus strand of JAWNPJ010000061.1, from coordinate 647,310 downwards.
TCGAGAGGAATAGAACGGAGAGATCCCAAGATGTGGGTGCAGAGATTAAGCCGCTCCTTGGTCGGCCACGCTCCCCGCTTTTGCCGCCCCATTAGTGCCCGGATCGTGGGCAAAGCCAACGTGGAAGTCCAAGAGCAGGCAGACTCCCAGCCTCTGGTCTTCCCAGGCGTCTGGCTGAGGGACAACTGCCTCTGCGAGGAGTGCTTCCACGGCAGCTCCCGGTCAAGGAAGCTGGACTGGGACAAGTTCGACACCCGAGTTCGCCCCCTCCAAGTGCGGACGGATGAGCAGGCCCAGGTGGCAATCGTGAGCTGGAGCGACAGCCACGAGAGCCGCTTTCCGATGCAGTGGCTCAGGGAGCGGAGCTTTCAGGAGGAGCACCAGGAACAGTATCTCGCCGACTTCTACCGCCCGCCCAGCCGGCACTGGGCAGGCTCGCAGTTCGAGGCGGTTGCCCAGAGCTTCGACTACGACCAGGTGATGGACAACGACCAGGTGTTGGAGCAGTGGCTCCAGGCCCTGGCTGTCTACGGGGTGGCCCTGCTCCGGGGCGCCCCCCTGGACGAGGGGGTGGTGCGACGGGTGGCCGAGCGGGTCGGCTTCATCCGACGCACCACCTACGGCGAGGAGTTCGTGGTGCAGGCCAAGCCCGGCGCCCAGAACTTCGCCTACCTCTCCCTGCCCCTGCCTCTGCACACCGACCTGCCATACTACGAGTACAAGCCCAGTGTCAACATCCTGCACTGCCTCGTCCAGACGGAGTCCCCGGGGGGCAGCAACCTCCTGGTGGACGCCTTCCACGTGGCGGATCGCCTCCGCCAGGAGCACCCCGAGGACTTCGAGCGCCTCTGTCGGGTAGTGGTCGACTGGAACGACATTGGCAGCGAGGACGGACGCGAGTTTCACAACATCTGGCGAGCGCCGGTGATCTGGTGAGTGTGCTTTTTAAGGATTACTGAGTAGAGGCATGACAGTAAACATTTTTCATTTTCACACAAGCGTTTTTTTTAAGGAACCTCGGTGACGGTTTCATTAATAACATTAACAACAATTTTTCATAAAACTGCTTGCATAAAAATATGTCGCAGTTAGACACAACATTTTTAGAAAGAATCTTGAAAGGCGCAAGTACCATTTGTAGGTTTCGATTCGGCTGGCCGCTTACTACCAGAAGAATCTTATTTTTTTCCCCGATCATAAAAAAACACAGCTTGGTATGTATAATACATTCCATATACAAAGTTAAATGAGAAAAATTGAAGTCTCGTCCCATTCCCCTGATTTGGTATATGGGCATCTTCAGAAAATGTTCTTCTGGTTGACCAGGACCCTAAAAAAGAATATTGAATATCATCATAATTTTTATGATTATTCTTGTAAAGGAATGTTTAAAACTTCCATAATACAATAGTTTCATAGTACATACCAGTTTTTTTTCGGAAATATTGGCATGTGCGATGTAAAATTCAAAGATACTTTAAGCCCATTAAAAGGAAGTTTTAAATTTATTATTTCGCATGGAGAACATTTGATATTTGTCCAGTCTTTATACCAAATCTCTTCAAAATCTGTCTAATAATATGAGTAAAATTAAACAAAAACGGAACAAATTGTTATTCAGTTAACAGATAATTACCAAATAAGTCTGTGGAAGTTTTGGTACCTCTCGTGATGTTTTGCACCCAAGATGTTTTTACTTCAAATTACTTGCCTTATTTGGAAGTTTTTCGCAATTCTCAAGCTAAAGCTATTTCTATTTTCTTCAATAATGGTAATACTATTATACAGTACTGGTTAAATGTAATCATCGTGTAAAAAAATGTCAGGAAATATTATGTGAGGACGTCTTGGGAAGTCTTTCTTAATACTAAATATGTGGAGTTAGGATGAAAGATCCTTCCAAGTCGATAGGACTTGATATTCGCTTCATAATCTCTATAATATATAGTCATTAATTATAATGGTCTTTGGATCGAAAGAGTTTGCCAAAATAGTTTCTCATAATTTTAAGCCTCGAAGGACAAACTTATCCCCACCTGGTACTCTAAGAATAGTATCTAGTTCGTAGATACTTCAGCTAACCGTGGAGGAGTCCCCATACTAATCCTGCATCCTAATTCATCAAAGCAAACTCCCAAAAAATAAATCTGATGCCTTGTATTCTCGTAGCCTCGACGCCCAGGGGCGGTACACGCGAGTGAACCACAGCGTGCCCCAGCGGGACAGCCACTTCAACGTGCCGCTTGAGGAGGTGCAGCCCTGGTATGAGTCGTACGCCAAGTTCGTGCAACTGGCTCGGGCGGAGGCCCACGCTTTCAAAACGCGCCCGGGCGACGTGCTGACCTTCAACAACATCCGCCTGCTCCACGGCCGGACCGGCTACGACGACACTGAGAACAACTCGAGGTACATTGTGGGGGCCTATCTGGACTGGGACATTATCTACTCGCGGCTGCGGGTCCTGAAAAAGCCAAGAAACCAATAAAACCCCAACACGAGAAAGCGTATTTTCCAAGTCATTTGATGGGGGCTGAGCATTTGAATAATGTCCTTACATACACCACCCAAATCCACCCACCACCCACTGGATTACCCCAGCACATATGCTGCTCCTTCGCCTAATCCTTTATAGCTGGAGGCGCAAATTTCGGCAGATAAACCAACTGAAGCGCAAAAATGAAAAGTTGTAAAAAATCATGATGATCCAGGCGCAAAAAAAGTCACCAAGCTGGAATATCAGGGTGGATTTGGGGCGGGGGGTGGTGGTTTATGACAGTCGATGTGGGGCACTGGGAGTGCGAGTGGGTCGTGTAGTGGGTTGTCCTGCCTAATTTGCATCGCGACATCGCCAGACAAATCGTTTGTGAAAATGATTGACAGCGGGAGTTAAGGTTATAAAAATAAAAAAGCGAGCTGAGTGCCGAAAATTGGCCTAAACTCGAATTTGCAAATTTGAAGAGAAAAAGCCAGGGGTTTTACCGACAAATCCAGTGTCAAGAAAACGACAAGTTTTTGCTTTTACATATTTTACAATTTAATACAGTTTTACGTACAAGAAGAGGAAATAGTCAGTGACTTTATTAATCATAAAATAATCAATAAAAAGTTTACTTTGAAACGAATTACAAAAATCGTTAAAAAAATATTCTTTTTTTTTATTTCTGTGTAAATTATAGTTATTGTTTTGAGAAAAATAAATATATATATGCAAATACTATATTTTTTAAACTTTTTTATATATATTATATTTTAATATTAAATTAAAGAGAAACAAGAAACGATATCAAAGTGAAGTAGTCCTATGCAGTATCCTTTAATTTTTATGAAAAATTCAAAAGTTTATTAAAGATTTTTTATAGTCGCAGGATATTCCGGTTTTCCAGTATGGTTTTAGTATTTTCGATGATTAAAAATAAGAAAGTAATAAGTAATTAATACAAGATATTATCGAAATTAAAGTTAAATATATTCCCAAAATAAGTTGGAACTCCACAACTTCAAGTAAGAAATGTGAAGGCATAAATACACTCCGAGTGCCAAAAGCATACTTATGGAATAATTCCCCCCTGGTGTCTATTCTCAGAAGATAAAATGTCTATTTAGAGAAAATATGAAAACCAATTATTTACGCCTTCGTGGACTTGATAGGCCTCATAAGGATTTCTTGAAGCCTTTTCTTCTGCGAGTGGCGCTGCCAAAGTTGTCAAGTCTGGTTCGGTGGAGCTGCCATCCAGATCCTTACAGGATCCTGGCCAGGACATTAACCCCAGGGCGCACTCAATAGAAAACACCGTTAATCGCTTAACACGCGCTTACAACTGCTTGAACTCTACGGCCTCTACTCCGGGCCCTTGAAAGAATCAGAAGTACTGTACTCGCAGGCCCCCAACCCGACACCGAAACTTCTATGCCAATTTCCTTTTGAATATTTCATAGGGCCCCATTATGCCTACTTATGTCTTGTTATAGTAATAAAATACAATTTAAAAGTATCCTGAGGGGCGCTGAGGGGGTAAAGTTGTTAAGAAAAATATAAAAAGTCTGCGGTAGGAAAAACCCGACCACTCCCGGTCACTGGCAAACATTTCGAACAACAGCTCCGCGTCTTCGGGTCCACGCCCACACTTTTCCCGCCTCCATCCTTCTCCTTCCTAGGCCCTCGCTCAATCCTAGCATCCTGGCAACAATAACAAAACACAGCCTGCCGTGGAGGCCCAAAAAAAAAGGGGTGAGACTGTGAAAAACCTAGGGTAGGGCACACAAAATACGGCTTGTCTGGCTTCATCGAACGCTGTGTCAGGAATATTTTGAAACATTTCTTTATTAACATTTTGGTTAAAAAATAGTTTTAAATATTTAAAAATGTTTGCAAAGCTTGTAAGCAAATAGAGAAGCAGATGAGACCTTTATTGAATTTTACAAAACTAGGGCCGCCTGAAAGTATGTTCTAAATTCCATATTATAGAAAATTATTACATATCCTAGGGTGTTGGCTTGAAAACCTACAATTATTATTCTATTTTGTAAATGCATTTTTCTACTAATTTTATGCTTCTAGGTGAAATATAAAAAAATATATATTAAAATATGATGATATGAAAATGTGAAAAAAACTCTTTGTGAAAAATAAAATAAAAATAAGACAAAAAATTGACTCCTCCAAGGAAAATTGAAAATAAAAATATATAAAAATGTGTATTAATTGAATTTCTAAAATGCTGTAGGCAGAGTGTAGCGCAGTTATCCTTGGGCTTCTTTGAGGCAAGTGAAAGCATTTCCTTGGCCTGTGTGTGGATACCACTTTTGGCTGGTTGTGGGTGAGAATACTTTTTATATTTTTTATATTTTTCAGGGTGTATTCCCTTAACACGCATCATGACGCCCAGACGAAAAGCGTAGAACTTCTTTTTTGTTCGACCCCCCAACCCCCAACCCCCAGCCCACGCCCCACAAAACACGGAAGTAGCGGGAGGCAAATGAAAATTTTACTTTTTTAATACTTTTCGCATTTATATGTAATAAAAATCTTGTAAAATGCGCCTTTTTTGCACTTCACAATGCGCCCCATGTGGCTGCCATTGGAGTGATGCCCCCAATCCCCGTCCTGCCTTTGCAGGACCTCCGCGCTTAGGGTTCAGTGCAAAATTCTGTTACACTCAACTGCCTCTCCTGCGGCCTCCACTATGTGGGATGTGCACTGGACTTGTCTTTCAGACAGGAGCGGAGTTTTAAAAAGAGGTTTTTCCTGAAATACCCATAGAACTTGATATTTATTGTAACAATATTAAATGAAAGACCATTGAATATCATTAAATTGAATTTATATTACGACTCAAAAATGTGTGATCATGAATTTAATTTAATTTATATTCTTTTCTTATATACAATGAAAATTATACTATTTAGTTTCACTTTATAGTTGTATTATTATATTCAATATTTATTTAATTAAACGTTAGTTTTTAATTAAATGTAATTGATTATGTTTTATTGAGTAAAAACCACAACACAAAAATCTACAATTTTGTTTGTTTCAAAACTAAGATCTAAAAACTTTCAGTATTTTCAGTATTTAAAAAATGTTGTGCAATTCAGATTAAAATAGAGTTATTTTGTATATTGTTCTTAAATTAAAATTATCAGTGACAAAAACGATGCGAATTATTTTCCACTGTGTATTATTCTTTTACAAGGAGGTCTTTCTTAGAAAATATTAGTTTAGCTGCATTTGTAAGAAAGAATGTAAGAGCATTTTTCGTTTTAAATCTGAAATTATACATGGTTTAAGTACATAAGAATAAGTTCATAAGTTAAATAAGAATTAGCTATTAATATTAAAAAAAAAATGTTATCTCCAAAAAATCAATCTTTAAGTCATTAAAGTAGAATATATTTTTCTAAGTGCCTCTTACTAGGTTGCCTTTGTGTTTCCTTTTTCTATAATTGGCTAAAAACGTTTTCTAAAGAAAAGTTGATCATATTCAAATAAATAAAAAATCAGTAATTGTACAAAAATGTTGCAACCCTGTTTTGTGTGAAGGTCCTGTCCGTGCAACTGTTTGTGGCAACAACAAGTGGCAGCACTTTAAATCCAAGCGGCGTAATTCCAGCAGACTTTTAGGAGGATGCTGCTGGAACGAGGATGATTCTTAGCCCGACAAAGCATCAGATCCTTAGGGGCAGGATGAAGGTCCTTTGAGCTCTCCTTTCAGGGGGAAAGGGGGTGGGCGGGAAAAAACAACAACACTAGCGCAGGAAAGGTTTAATGCGGCCTAAGCCCTCACTCCCCGGGCTTTCTCGGCTCTTCCAATCCGGGCGCAGGGACTCTAAGACTCCGCAGCATCTACCCCGATACCTGTACAGTATACACTCGTTGGTGCCAACCGCATCGTCAATCGGCATTCGGCATTTGGCATTTCTAGCCATGGCAACGCAAAACGGCAGGCCACAAAATCCCAGTGCCTGTCTCCACTGATTGGCCAACTAATCCCCGCATATCTTTTCATGGGGTAGCGCATTCTGGCTTACTCCGGAAGACTCCCAACCACCCACGCACCCACAGCGCACCCCCTGGCAAATCCACCCCCGCCTGGCCCGGGGCAAAAGTGAAAGCGAAAGCGGAGAGCTTTGGCCAAGAAAGCATTTTTCAATTTTTCAAAATCTTTAATTAAATAAAAATTCATTCGTTGCGCTTATGAAGCGTGCAAGCTCGGAAAAAATCCGGGAAAAGGTCCGGGGATGGGTGAAGAATAACGGAATCGTTGGTAGAGGGGAGGGGGTGTCTGCCACTGACAGACGGAGGTTTTATCCTTCGTGCATCGCCCAGGCAACCAGACGAATCGGCCTATGATTCTGAGCATGTCCTGGCTCCTGGCCACTCGTTTGTTTCCCTTCCTGAATGAGTCTAAGCCCTTTTTTCAAGCTCAATAATTTTCATAAAGGGAGAGAACTGGGAATTATTTTTGTGGATATAGGGTTTTCGTAACTTTAATGGAAGGAAAATGAAACCATGTTAAGTAATCAACAAATAAATTGGAATTGAATAAATAAAAATAAAATACATATCTGTTTTTGGTTTGTTTTTAAAAATGTTTAATGTTTATAAATATCGAAATCTCTCAAGTATTCAAATCTATCATCAATTGTTTAAAGCTTAAACTTTAAACTATCTTTGGGATACTACAACTTTTGTCCTTTAGACATAAATATTACCTGTTACTTTCGGGTCTAATTCGCCTAATGAAGAGTTCAGTTACAAAATGTTTACATCTCTTTTGGATGGTAATATAATAATAGTCATAAGTGTACAATGAAGTTAATGGTACATCTCCGTGTTATTAGTAAATATATATTCTTGATCAGGATCACCATCTGGGTCGATATAGAAGGTTGGGCTTTCTACAGATTCCACTTTCGGTATATAAAATATATGAGACTTTTATATTTATTTTTAAGGATATAAAACTCCTGAAAAAATCATTCCTAGAACCTGATACCTGAGAAATAATACAAGTTAAAAACTTTATTCTTTATGAAATTTGTACTTCTTAATACTTCTAAGTAAGTTGGCAAACAGAACTGTGTGCCCTTATGATCTGTTTAATCCTTCATTTTTCATAAATCGAATATAATAAGGCGGGAATATATATCGAATATATATCAAAAACACCCAATTTTTGCTGGGTATTCAGTGGTCGAGGACTCCCTGAATCGTTCTATGCCACTTACTTGCCGATGCCTTTTATTTCTTTGTCAAGTTCGCCAGACCAAAAACTTTGTCTGCCGTTTTGCATTGCGGTTGGCCACCATCTCCTTGCCCTCCCGCCATCCTGCAGCAGGACTCACCCACCCCCAGAACTCCCAAAAGTCCTTGTTCCCCGAAAACCCAAAGGCTGCAGGCTGATTTCCGAGAAACTACAGTGAATGTACATTTGCAGTGGCCACTCCCCGGGGCGATGAAATTTGATAAATATGCGTATTAGTTTCAGTTGCTGCTCACAGGATCCGCAGGACGAGAAGAAGCAGAGTTCAAATAAAACTAAGAAATGGCCTCGGGCGGGAATTGTACTTAAATTGCGCTTTAAATTAATTTGCTCGGCCAAGGACGAGTAGCAAGTTTTCTGAGTCGGGACCGTGCTCCATCTCCGGCCCGTGCCTGAAAATCCTGCAGCACTATGCGGCCAGGACTTGCCGGCGCTATAAACTGCTTATGCAAATGCAAAATCAATAAGAAGTGCTGATGATGCTTCCCCAGTAAGTAAGTGCTGCGAGCACAAAATCTAAATGACTCTGCCGGCGAGAAGTAGTCCTTCCCGCGACGCCTTTATGGCTCCTGCCAGCCAAGACGCTGGTTAAGTCCTAGCTGGAGCGACTGAAACACTTGGGGCCACCTGTGCCTGTCATTTCCTTTATACTGATCACACTGGTGTCAAAAATATAAAATGCATTATTTATTTCAACTAGTTTAAGGTGCTGCAGTAATTTTATTTTCAATCAAATGGGGGAATGATATATAAAAAGCGGGAATGATATATAAACATGGGGGACACACCTCTTTAAAAATAATATATATTTTTTTATAAAATAGAAAATAAATGGGAATAAATGTCACATTCGACATGTCATGTGCGTCAAAGATAAAAATTAAATGAATAATAAACTACAGTTTATAATATTTCTGACTTAAAAACACAAGAAATGGACATTAACGCAATTGACATTAATTTTAGAATTTGAAATCGACTGCTTTTGTACCGTGCAAATGCTTTAATTTTATTTTAATAATTCGAAATAAAACTATTGTCTAAAATCAACCTTAGCACCAATAATAGAGCTAATTTTGAGATACAAGTTGACTTCTTTCTTAATGTAGCACCCATATCCATAGTTTCGTAAAATCTTAAAAACTTTTATTTATTTTTATTAAATGTAACAATTATCTGTTATTTTTGAAATTAATTATAATGAGGCTAAAATGATTCAATAGGGATACAATCAAATTACATTTAATTACATCTAGGGATAATTCAAGGGATAGTAAATGCGAAAAAGGTTAACGTTTTTACAAACAACACGAAAGGATCATGTTCCGCAATATTCGATCTATCCAAAGGGGTCAGAAGGACCTGGGTACCCTGTGTGGAACAGAAAATATCAACTTGAATCAACTTGACCAAGAATGATCATATGAAGAAGCATGATCCCAGCACCATTATTATTTATTATTTTATAATTTAAAAAAACTTAAAATCTTTAAGCAAAAGCGTCATACTTCATATAGTCATAACAATAGAAATATATTCCATAATAATATATTATTGTACCTTGACTAGGATGTTAAAATATTGGTTTTATCCTTTGGAAAAATCCCTAAAATCATATTATTCTTGGTCCCCGACAAAGAGAAAAAGGCAAACCACTTACATAAAGGAACAGAAAAGTAAAAATACTAAAAATTATCGTACCAACAGTTTTGAAGAACTTATTTCAAAAAGGCCTTGTAATTTCTTGTTTCTAGACTTATACCAGTGTTGCAACATAGACAGTGTCTGTCTATCGACTTCAAGCTTTGCACACATCCTTATTTCCTTTCCAGGCAGTTATTAGGCGAAACGGTCGGGATGGGTCGACTATATCCTGTAGCTGTCATATAACTGATCAATCGGAAATGCCAGAACCTTGTTGTTTTTTAAGTTAGACGACTGGGACTTTGTATGGATTCTACTTTCGGCAAACTAATTTGATCTGCCGAGTTTTATAAGGATCGGCCGACTATATAAGATCCGATATATATCGAATAATATAAAATACATATCTGCAAGGGTATATCAACTTCGGCTCCGCCCGAAGTTAGCTTTCCATTCTCGTTTTTTTTATATTTTAATTGGAATAATAATATATATAATTATTAATGAATTATTATATTATTATAACTTTTTTCCAGATGTTTGTAGTTGAATTACATTGAAGGAATCATATCCGTACCTATGTATTTAAACTCTTGATCAGGACGACGAGGTGTCTCATGTCTCTATGCATTTTATAATAATGTATAAGTTGATTAACATTAGCTTTTTCTGTTCGGCCGACTATATTCTATTTAAAAAACGGAAAAAACAAAAAAAAATCATGCTTTTACTCTAGGTTAGAACCCGGAGTCATTTTATGAGCAACGCATAAGCTTCGGCTAGTACAGTGCTTAACAAGATTGATATTCCGCTTAGCAAGCTATTATTTTTAACAAGGATCGCCGAACTATACCTGATCTATATCCGTTCCGATATAAATCTATTAATATAAACTGTCCCTTAACTGCGAGGGTATATCAACTTCGACTCCGCTCCGCTTTCTTGTTTACTTACCTTTAACTTATTGTTTATGTTTCTGCAATACCCATACTTTACTCCCAATTAAAAGCCAAAATGTTTGATTTCATTATTTTATTATTATTAATAATATTTCGTTTTATTATCATTAGCAATTTGTCCACTTACTTCGATTAAACGTTCACGTTTTCGACTTTGTTTCTTGATTTTCGATATTCGACTTCTTCAAGTTCACATAAATGATATATAGTTATGTATAACTCGGATCCTTTGCATCGCTTGCCTTTGATATAATTTTTCTTTGCCACAAAAATTGCATATTTAGGTATTGTTATGATTAATCATATTTTAATATTTATTTTTATATATATGTAATATATAAGTACCAACTACAATACTTTAATATCAGACAATGTGAATTTCATTTTTTTCGGTTCTGTTTTCTGTTTTCAGTTTTCTATTTTTTTTTTTCTTTTCTTGTGTGCAATTTATGATTTAACATAATAATTAGCAATAATTTGAATTGATAATTTCTGGTTTCTCCACGACTTGTCGCATTTTTTGAGTATTTACAAAAAATTTAAGAAAAATTACGCTTGCTTTTCATTTTGTTTTTGATTATAGTTATGTGTTACATATATGTATGTATGCATTTTTTTATATATACTTCTTATATCTTCTTACTGGACACACGCTGGCATGCATTATGCATATTATATATTTAATACCGACAACAAAAAAAATTCCTTTATAATCGTGTGTGATTTCTGTGCGTCTTTGAAGGATATGTGATTAGTAGAATATGCTTAAGGCATACAAAACGAAAGGGAATAGAATTCTAGAGCTTCTGATCCGTAACACAATTCGTTAAAACTATCCATTCCGTTTCCTATAACATATAAATACATTTTTTCTCTCTGTGTGTTCGCTAGCAATATACTCCGTTTAGATGTTAATTTATAGTTAAGATTAGGAAAAAAAGGTGTAAATAAATAAACTGATTGGCATATCAACTAATGACTAATTTGGTTATGTTTGCGTCTCTCTCCCTTTAAGTATTTTTAAGTACTTTTTTATATTCGTTTTTTTCGAGTTTTTATTTTTTTTGTTTTTTTTTGCTGTTCTTGCGGAAACGGAAGTCAATTTGTCAGCTTGGGGCTGTTTTTTAGTTTTTGTTTTAAGTTTAGTTTTTTGGTGGGTATTCTAATTATGTAAGCGCCACCAAATGCTAGTCAACAGTTAAGTGTCCTTGATCCTGGCAAAGCCTACCAGAGCGTTTGCCAATTTATATGCTAATAGGTCCTGCAGCCCATGCCCGCGCCTTAAAAAAAAAGTGCCAAGAACCCAATTTACTTAAATATATGTATAAATGTTTCAAATCAGAGGGTTCATACATACATACACCGTTCATATCCATACATAATGTACAGACTTTCATTTTGTTTTCCGCGGTCACACGTCCACACACGTGTCTGAAGCCGCCCACTCCACCACTCCACCACTCCCACTCCCTTGCAGACCTCCTGGCCAGGACAAAAATTCAGTTAACGCAAAATTTCATTTAAATATGCATGAAGTCGCCGGGTTGAACCAGACCGTCGACGCCGCAATTCAATTTCTCATTTCATTTATAATTTTTTTCGTTTTCCTCAGCCATTGTTCAATAATTTTTTGTAAGCATTTTTTATGCCATTTTTTGTGTTAAACATTTAAGGTGAAATTGGAGGCTTTTTATTTTAAAATGAAAATAATGGGATACTTGTTTGGGTTTTTTGGCAAACTTGTTGCGCAGAAAGGGGGGGATTTTAAAGCAATTAGAGAAAAGTGAATACTTAAATTTATAGAAAATATTATTATTATGTTTCGACGGCAGTTTGGCATTTAAGTGGTGTGGAATAAGGCTCATTTGAACTAAGAACTGTCGTTGTACAAGCCAGTGCCTGTTGGCATGACTCATACGCCCTGTTGGCCAGAACAGATCCAGGCTAATTATGCGTCCCTGGCCGGAGTGGCCCAGGGAGTGAATGGGAACACAAATCTCGGCTTAAATGCCGCAGCTTGTTAACTGTCCGGCATGTGTTGTGCCCCTATTTTGATTTATCATACATCATGGTCACGGCCGGACCTGAATAACTTGTGAATGGTAATGGGCCCAGGCCGAGGTCTGAGGGACACATTGGCGGACAGACGGACACACACGATACATGGCAAAAGGTGTTTGGGGCAAAGTCGGGCAAAAAGATCTCGATTCAGTCATTTTCTGGCGGATGGCAGACAGAACATAAACACGAAAATAAATTCATTAAAACATTTATCAAGTTCGACACCCGGCTGTCATATATCATGTTACATTTTGAGCCGAAACATGTTTAATCCGCAGCAACATCGAAAAAATGTAACTGCAGTCGAGTTGGCTCAGGAGGGATTAAGGGGAGTTTGGTGTGGAAATAGGGAGGGAGGGGTATTCATCACAATATTCATTCAACGAGTACATATATATCCGTAAAGGTATGTATGCGTCAGGGTTTAGCCCACAAAGTTCACTTGTACGCTGTTGGCCAAGTGGCATGTAACTTGCAGTGCAGTATTCCCCGACCAACGAGGAGTCTGAAGAGCCTTTAACTGGCTCAGAGCTTTGAATTAGTTTTGTTAAAATTTTGAAGCGTTTATCGCTGGCATTATGTCAGACTTGGCTGCAGTGCAGGGACCGTGGAATGCCTATCAAGTGACGGCTGCCCACACACTCGGTTCCAAAAAACAAGTTCACAAGCCCGACGCCTTCGATTTCGGCCACGGGGAGGAGAGTGAGAAACACATCTCATTTACATGCATAACTCAAATAAAAAGCCACATTGAAATAAATGCATTTTAAATGCCTGTTATTGATGCGTTCATCGAACAAATTGTTATGCAAAAACGCGTGAAAAATCAACTAACAAAATGTCAATAAACATGTGCATAATTACTTTTAAAAACTGTTTGCATACATTTTCGAGAGACGTTATGCGTCCGACCGAACATATGCACACAAAACACCAAATAGATGGCCGACTACTAGCCAACTGCCGAGCCAAAAAAGGAGCCAATCGAAATGGCTAAAATCGAAAAAATCTAAAAAACCCAATAAAAATCTTGGCAAATATCAGAAATTGAATCTATGTTTGAACAAAGGGAAGTGTTTCAAGGCGGGGTCTAAAAAAGGCCTGGTGCAAGCCAGACAACTATTGGAATTCAAGACTTGGCTAAAAGACTTGGCAGTTCGGCCGTAATTCCAAGCCCATGGTTTGGCTTAATGAACTTGTATTTCAAATATATTCCAGTTTCGTAATTTTTGTTTCATAATTTGAATAAAAGCTTGTATTTTTTGATAAATGATTGCGGATGAAGCGCGCGTCGTCTCTTCGAAATCCGGGGTATACTTTGGGTAGGATGTGTTTGTGTTTGTTTGAAAGCCTGCCATCTGTTGGTTTATGTCTGCACTTCTGTGTTGACCCGGCTTGTTTGGTGCTCCTCCCGCTTTTTGTGAATTTTATATGTGAATGGGCAATAGAGGTGGACATGGACTTAGGGACAAGGAATATCTTTGCCTTCCCCAATTTTTAAAAGTTTACTGATTACTTATTAATGAAAAAAAAAAAAAATAATAATTGATCTTGACCGTGGTTGAACCCGTATCGTGTATGAACGCACATCTCTAACACGAGCATGTGCCATATTTGTTCGCGACGGCTTCTTTTCGCACTTGTTTTCAATTTATAACTGTTTTTTATGGCATGCATAACTGTTATGGACACCGCCCATCGCCATTGGCACGTAACTGTAATTAGCATTTGGTGTTTTATGAAGGGATGTACACCATGTTCTGTCGTCTGTAGTCTGTCCGCTGTTGACTTTGTTTTAATGTTCCTTGCCTGCCTGTTTTTTCGCCAAGTGTAAACCGTTTTATGGACTAGAGAAGAGTGCCCCTGAAGCAGGTGGTGGTGTGTGGGTGTGGATGGGAGGGAATTGCATGCGAGTATATAGTGGGTGTCCGGAATGGGGGGCAAACTAATGTGGGGGCTCTGCTGATCTGACTGGTGGACTCGGTTCGATTAATTTATAGCACAATGCCGAAGAAGGTGAGAAATCTGAGTAAACTGTACAATTTATACAAAAACTGATACCTAGCCAAGTGTGTGAAATTGAAATCCGCTCTGACATATTCCGTTTCCGGTTCGATTCAACTGCATTTTCGTGCCCGCCGCTGGAACCGCTTCATGCGCAGCGACCACTCGTCCTTCCACTCCAGGACCACCGAGCTGGGACCGATTGCCAGGTATCCTGGCGCCGCTTCAGAGTCGCGTCCAAGAATAAGATACGATCTGTGGGGAAAAGGAGATATGATGCGGTTTCGCTTAATATAAAACATTTTTTTAAAAGTATTAGTTGCGGTTTTAGCAATTTTTTAGTGATTTTAACTTAGTTAGTGTACATTATAAAACGATTTCCTTCCAAAAATTGAATATATCTTTCATGGAATTCAATTTGAACATGTTGTAGTTGTATCACCAAGGTTATCCATATAGGTGACGAAAATCTACTGTGTACACTGATACATATGTACATATATATGTTGTTATAAATATGAAATAGTTTTAATGTGGACTTTTCAGTTACATTTTCCATTTTTTGTGATATCAGCGTATATGAATAGCTTTCGTTACTGAAGTTTTTATTAAATACTTACTTATTCAGCTTGATTTTGGGGCACTGGCATTCGATGCTCTTGCGTGGCACCAGCAACATCATGTTGCCACGTCCCAGCAGAGAACTAGTGGTGCCGGACATGGGATTCCGCTTGAAAATCGTCTGGATGTTGATTTCGTATTTGTAGATCTCGTTCTGTCGCTCTATAGAAAACTTTTCAGTGCTGATGTCCTGGGAGGCGCGGTCGTGACCAATAACCTTGGCCAAAATAGCTAAAAAGTTTGAGGAAAATATGATGTTTGTTATTACACTTCAAAAAGGAGAGGGGAGGTAGTCAATTGATTGGTTAATAATAATTGATTAGAGAAGCCTTAACACTAAAAATTCCAAAATAACTTTATTTATTTAACAATAAATGACATGAAATGAAGTACTCACCATAATCTTCCATGCAAAACTTGTTCAAATTGAGCTTCCGCGGACTGGCCTTGCACTTGCCGCAGTCTGTGGAAAAACGTGTCGTGTTATGGGCACATTCTCTCAGCCATTTCGCTCAGTGTACTTACATTTCTTCATTTCCTCGGCTTGCGAGCTGCCGCCGTCCTTGTAGTCCCCGTTTCCGCCGCCTCCGGCGCTCTCGGCCTGGATCATGTTCGCGTTGGTTGGCACTTCTGTGAAGTTGAAGGTGATAGACGCGAGGCTTAGCTTGGGGTATGTGTGGGGGAGTTGGGAGACTTACTGATGCAGGGCGCCACGTGGGAGCGTGTCTGTTGGTAGCCGCGGGCACAGCGGTTGCAGGTCAGTCCGGTAACGCCCTCCTTGCAGGGACACTGGCCGCTCAGGTGGTTGCACGTCTTGCCGGTCGAGCCCACGGGGTGGCAGTCACATCCTGCGGTTAGCCACAAAAACAGGGATGCAATCTTCATTAGAGCGGCTTACGGGACAACGGGACAGATCTAGATAAATGGCCTGCCAGACGGCTGGCGGAGTCACTGATTGATGACCGATGCGTTTATTATCAATAAACTCAACGTGACCACGGTGGGGAATCGACTTCTTCTGTTACTTAATAACTAATGAAATCGAGGGACAAACTGGAGGACAAACGGACATACCTTTTTCAAGCTTATAGAATATTTTTAAAGGCTTTATTCTATTAATAGGAGGAACGGACAAAACGAATATGGTTTTATAGATTTATATCCCAAAACTATATTTATTTTTGAACTTCTTCTGAACAGTTTTTATAAAAAAAACCAAGTAAAATAATTAGTAATTGGTGAATTTCATTAAAGTATCTAACTTTGTATCTAACTAAGTATGAATAGGACGTAGTTAGACTAAAAATAAGATAGTCCTTGCACTTACGCTTGCAGACTTTGCGGTGATTTGGCGGCTTGTTGGCATCCCGGTAGTATCCTTCGCGGCAATAGTGGCAGTATCGTCCCGTGGTGTCGTGCTGGCAGTTGTAGCACACTCCTCCGGAGACCCTGCCGGATAGCTTGTAGAGCTCCAAGTTGAAACGGCATCTCCGGGCATGTCCATTGCATTGGCACACTGAAAATAAAATTTAAGAAAAGCGGTTATAACTTGCCTTAAAGTCCTTCAAAGCTCAAAGCTTCCACAGCATAAAGAATCAATGGTGTGTCACCCAAAAAGTTTCCTCCATCAACTCCCAGATAGTTTGGCCAAATTGCCGTTATGGCCCAACGAGCTTAACCCTCTCCCGTGTCCCGTTTCCCGTGTCCTGTGTCCTTCCTATCAAGCATAAGCCATCGTTCTGGTCAGTGAAGCTGAAGAAACCTAATCATTTAATGGCAGAACTGCCTCGGGCTCCATATTTTTTCCCCGGACGGGCTTCATAAATAATTAATAATGATAGGAAACTGTTACGTGCTCTATTTTTCCGACAGGTGCGGGGGCTTCCACCCACATCCCTTCGGCTATGATTGATTATTGTTGTTGTTGCCTTGATTGATGAAAAGTCGTGTGCAGGATCTTGGGAGATGCTGGGGACGGAGGCGACCGCCCTTCGCATTTTTATTTATTTATGGCCTTCTGTACACTGGACACCCTTAATGTTCATTTAATTAGTTGGACAATATCATAAAATAATTTTAGCAACTAATTGGCAGCACTTGACTGCAATTTATGGTCCTGTCTTTCCCGGAACTTGGCCAGCTTCCCCAAGGTCTTGGGTCTTACTTGTGTTCAGGTTAGTAACCTTGAGACGCACAAGTACACTGAGAATTCATTTAATTGTGATTCATCATCAAACAAATTCTTTAATTTTAGCTTTTATCTTCTCGATTTAAAAACTTAATGAATCTGATAAATGGAATATTTTTCCGACTTCTCATTAGCAGACATTTTCAGAGAAGGACTTGATTGTCTAAAGAATTAAATTTTGTCAAAAATGTAAGAGTTTTTGGATGTAATTCGTATTCCTTCTGTAAAGAAATGTCCACGCATGGGCGCCTGCCCAGGGGGGTCGGCCACTGTGATTGCCAATGGTGAGTGGTGCGACTATTGTGATTGCTGTTGCCTCATATTTTTCATATCTTCTGTCTGCATCATCGCCGATCTGAGCCTGGGAGGAAGAATAAGAAGGAGCAGGAGCAGGAGCCGGAGGCTGCCTGACAACAAAGGAATCGACACGGGCGGTGGGAGGACGGGGGATGGGGGCGGAAGACAACGCGGATGGACGGTCGTCTATTTGGCAAATAATAACAGCAGCAGCAGCAACAGCAACAATGGAACACAACCGGACAGACGACAGCCAGACAGGGGGACAAAACGGACGGACAGACGGAGAGCAGGACAGGAGTGGGAGATGGAAGCTTATGCGTTGATGCCTGGAATATTATCGAACCTTATACTTGCAGCCAGTCGCACAGTATGTGCCCCATGCCACATGCTACATGTCTCGTCATCGTAGTCGTTGCGTTGTGGTCGTTGCACAAATTAAAATGAATTTTATTTTTACTTGACACTCGACTTCTCCTGGTCCTCAGAGCCACTAGACGGACATAATGCCTTTGGGATTCTTTTCAAAGAATTGGCTTTCCAATCCAAGATCTTGCTTATTAAATTTTTGGAAAATCCTTGGCTTAGTCCTTGTTATATAAGCAATAAATTATCATATTGGCAATAAACCCATTTATTATATTTCCATTTGCGCACGAAAGCGTTCAGTGCTGGCCATTGAATCCCCGAATCGGTACTCGCAATAAAAATTATTCCCCTTATCGTTTCCATCTTCGATTCCATTGTCCTTTCCCCGAAATGCCAGGACATCCTACGGACAGAGCCTTTTGTCAGTCGAGCTTGTTTACGTTATTTTCCCATATTACTTTTAATGATAACAATAATGATAATACGATGCCGAGGCCCCACTCCTTCCCAGAGGGCGGAGGAGTGAATTCCTTCAACTGACTGGCAGGCATTCGATGTCCATTGTCGTATTGCCTTTGACACGCCTTATAATTGAGTTGATCTGCTGGGCCGATAAGCTCGGGGGTTGAGTGCCGGCACTGAGAGAAAACAGGGGGCCCGCGAGTGGGGGACCCTGGCTAGAGATCTCCGACAGAGGCCCGCATAAATTCCCGGCCCGAAAGCCGTCTAACCCAGAAACGAAAAGCCCGCGGTGATTAGCCAAAGTAGCACACTCGTTTTCGGCGGCCACGGATCGGAGGGTCTGGGAATCAATGTACCGATGTGGGGGATTAAGTCGAGCATGTCGAACGATCGATCGACTTAATTGGGGAACAATAAACGCATTTTTACGCCAATTTTTTCACAGTTCATTTGCCGTGGCCCCGATTTTTGTTTGTTGTCCATCCAGAGGCCGAGATTTTGGGGGTAGGGGAACCACGAATAAGCCACAAATCAGGAAACCTCTCTCTGGACCGGAGCGGACCGGGCTCTCCCTTTTCCTCTGGGTGATATACGACGGGACGGGCCATGACCCAAACCCGAAAGAAATTTGCAGGCGGTCGAGAAAAGAAAAGTTCATAATTTAGCTGCAATTTTAATTAAAAGCCAAACTCTCCGAGGAAACTCTCTGGGGGAAATGGAAATGGAACTGCGAGTGGAAAAACGAAAAGTGGCAAAAGCACATGCGAGCCAGCAACAAAAGTGCGAAAACAGCAACCCAGAGTCAAATAAAGGAAAACATGTGAAAATCGTTTTGAACCTATCATTTGGTGGGTATAAAGGGGGATTGGGGGGGCGGGTGCCCCGGCGCCGACAGATAAGGCCGGACCGGAGATCGGGAGCGGGGAATGGGACCCGGGGCACAGCGGCCGGACTGGTCTCCACAAGCCCCCCCCCCCCGTTCATAAGTCCACACAAGTCTAAGAGTTATGTGCCCGTTTGTTGTAAAACGGCACAGAAATTATGGGCGAAAACCAAACAGGCCTTATTTGTGGAGATTTGCGAGAGGGGTCTGGGGGCTGACGGAGGGGAAGCTGGCCATATACCAGGCTATATCCCATGCCATCTTAAACTGGCTACAAAATGTCTACATTTTTTCCTCCATCGTTGGCAGCGTTGAGAGAAAAGTGGGAGGGTTTGCCAAGAACAACGAAAAAAAAAAAACAGAAACCAACTAAAAAATAAAATAAAAACTAGGCAGACAGGGGGAGGGCAAGAAACATGATATGATATGATCTCAAGACTCGAGTACATGCCCCATTCTTCCCATTCCGGGATTCCAGAAACGGAAGACTGAGGAGCGGGCATTGTATCATTTGCCTTTTTGCCGAAAGTGAGCCAGTTCCCATAAATCGCAAGGGAGACCGACTTTCCAGAAGATATACGAGTCTACGAGTCGTATGTCGGAAATGGGTTATCCCATTTTCACATTTTGGGATGAGTTCGTCCCAGCCAACTCACAGTGCCACGAAAATAAACATGGCTGGCAGGAAGCATGTCTCGGATTATGTCCAGATGTTTGTGGCGCGGAAAAGCAGTATTTCCCCATAACCCCATAAACTATATAATTTATTTGATCGGCCACGAAGAGTTGAGGTGATGGAGCTTTTTCCTTTTTGCTTCTTAAAACCATTATGTGTGAGACTTTAGTAAGAATACTATATCTGTTTTTGTATTTGGTTATAATCATTATTATACTTGCTTTTGATACAAGATATTCAATAATAAAGGCTTGTATTTTATTTTATTTTTGAGTATAAAAGATTATTATACCCTTGCAGAGGGTATTATAATTTTGGTCAAAAGTGTGCAACGCAGTGAAGGAGACATCTCCGACCCTATAAAGTATATATATTCTTGATCAGGATCACCTCCTGAGTCGATATAAGCATGTCCGTCTGTCCGTCTGTCCGTCTGTCCGTCTGTCTGTCTGTTTCTACGCAAACTAGTCTCTCAGTTTTAAAGCTATCGACTTCAAACTTTGCACACATCCTTCTTTCCTTTGCAGGCAGTATATAAGTCGGAACGGCCGGGATCGGTCAACTATATCCTATAGCTGCCATATAACTGATTGATCGGAAATGCCATAACTTCGTTGTTTTTCAAGTTAGAAAGATGGGACTTGCTGTGGACTCCTCTTTTAGCAGACGTATTCGATCTGCCAAATTTCATAAGGATCGGCCGACTATATCCTATAGCTGCCATATAACTGATTGATCGGAAATGCCATATATCTGTTGTTTTTAAAGTTAGAAGGATGGGACTTGCTATGGATTCCTCTTTTGGTAGACTTATTCGATCTGCCAAATATCATAAGGATCGGCCGACTATATCCTATAGCTGCCATATAACTGATTGATCGGAAATGCCATATCTCTGTTGTTTTTTAAGTTAGAAGACTGGGACTTTGTATGGATTCTACTTTCGGCAAACTAATTTCATCTGCCGAGTTTCATAAGGATCGGCCGACTATATCCTATAGCTGCCATATAACTGATTGATCGGAAATGCCATATCTCTGTTGTTTTTTAAGTTAGAAGACTGGGACTTTGTATGGATTCTACTTTCGGCATACTAATTTCATCTGCCGAGTTTCTTAAGGATCGGCCGACTATATAAGATCCGATATATATCTAATAATATAAGCTGCCACATATCTGCAAGGGTATATCAACTTCGGCTCCGCCCGAAGTTAGCTTTCCATTCTTGTTACAATTTAAAAATGACTGAAAACTGTTATGGTCACACTTGTTTTCGCTATAATTATCAATAGGTTTTAGCAAAGCATATTACAAGATTGTTTTAAGGACAGAATTTTCAGATTTTTTTGGTGATATATAAAGTACGATCTTGTCAATTAATATATGCAGCTAGAAAACATTTTGAACAAGAGTTTAATACGTTTCCCAGCTTGCAACGGCATCTGCTTTGCCCCACATAGCCGCATCGATTCCAATTGGAGCATCCCGGCCATTCTCTGGCTGTGGCAGCTTTAATTGGAGTCCGACTGGCCATTTAATTGGACTGTGATTTGTGTTGCACACACTGCCACCGTTTCAATAACACGTGGCACATGCTTAAAAGGAGAAATAAATTAGTAAGTACAAATAGAAGATACAGATACCCAGACACTATGCATCTTCCTTGTGGCAACACTTTTGGCTTCCCCTCTGGCGATCTTCGTCTTCTAACCTTGAAGGATAATACTTGAAACGCGTTTTTCTTCAGCAGCACTTTTATGAATTGTCTTGAAAGGAGTCCTTAGCTTCCAGCTTTGACAGATAAGTCAGTGAAGACTCTACGTTCAATCGCACTATCGCCATTGGGGCAGAGCTCTATCGATAGTGCTCGGAGGGGCCAGGTTTTAATTAAAATTAAAAATAATCATCGTTTAGGGGTTAGTTGGCAAGGAAATAAAAAAAAAATCAGGAAATAGGAAAAGAATAGGAGTGCCAGGCTCTGATAAAGAAGAACAAGATGTCTATAGCCAGTTGGGCTATAAAATATTTTCGGAATTAAAAATAAAAAATATCGCCATTGGGGCAGAGCCCTATCGATAGTGCTTTGTTGGAACTACCATCTCTGATTTATGTCCCCGATTTCCTATATAAGTGGAGCCCGTTCGGTCTCCAGAATCAGTTGCCGTAAGGCAGCCGAACAGGCACTGGCTGCCAAAAATATTTCTTTTTTTATTTTACACTTTTTATTTTTATATTTTAAACAATTTAAATACTGAAAAAGGGTTCTAATTTCCTAATTTTATTTATTTTTGCCCAACTGGCCATGGACATCTTGTTCTTCTTTATCAGAGTCTTGCACTCCTTTCTATTTTTTTAATATTTAATATTTAATAAAAGATAAGGAAGAGGTTCTTATTTTTATTTTTAATTTGAATTAAAGCCTGACACCTCCGAGAGACGGAAATTCTTCTTTTTTTTAACACTAGCATGGGCCTCTCACTCCTACGCATCGTACTCGTCGCTTGGATTTCATTATTTTTCCACCTTCGGAATTCGCAGTCCTAGTTTTTTTTTATTTTGGGCTTCCCTAATATTAAAATTAATAATTATATAAAAATTATGCTTGGTTGGGGACTTATTTAAAATATTATTTTGCCTATTTGATTTTAAACTTCTCCCTTTTTTAAACGAAAACTGATGGGATCTTCGTAGTCCCAGTTTTTTTTTATATCCACGGGTTCTTCTAACTTATTTATTTTTTTATTTTATTTATCAGCTCTTGGGCCATCGAACTGTGCGGCCGCAGCTGGCTGGCTTCTTTTCATTTATTTATTTTTTAAATCTTAAACTTATTATACTTTTCTTTTTTTTAATTTCGAGCCATTAACTATTGGATTTTAATGGAGCGGCGTTAGTGGGCTCTCCGAACTTATCTTGGGAACTTCTTAACAATTTTATTTTAAAATTATTTCAATCTTATTTTTTTTTTCTACCTTAAAGTCAATGGGCTGTTCGTAGTCCCAGTTTTTTTTTATTGAATTAATGGGTTCTGATATCTTTTTAATACTTTTTATTTATTTATTTCCGAACCTTATCTTGGGAACTTAACAATTTTATTTTAAAATTATTTGAATCTGATTTTTTTTTCTACCTTAAAGTCAATGGACTGTTCGTAGTCCCAGTTTTTTTTTATAGACTTATTGGGTTCTGATATCTTTTTAATACTTTTTATTTATTTATTTCCGAACCCTATCTTGGGAACTTAACAATTTTATTTTAAAATTATTTCAATTTGATTTTTTTTTTCTACCTTAAAGTCAATGGACTGTTCGTAGTCCCAGTTTTTTTTTATTGAATTAATGGGTTCTGAAATCTTTTTAATACTTTTTATTTATTTATTTCCGAACCTTATCATGGGAACTTAACAATTTTATTTTAAAATTATTTCAATCTGATTTTTTTTTCTACCTTAAAGTCAATGGGCTGTTCGTAGTCCCAGTTTTTTTTTATTACCTTATTGGGTTCTGATATCTTTTTAATACTTTTTATTTATTTATTTCCGAACCTTATCTTGGGAACTTAACAATTTTATTTTAAAATTATTTCAATCTGATTTTTTTTTTCTACCTTAAAGTCAATGGACTGTTCGTAGTCCCAGTTTTTTTTTATTGAATTAATGGGTTCTGAAATCTTTTTAATACTTTTTATTTATTTATTTCCGAACCTTATCTTGGGAACTTAACAATTTTATTTTAAAATTATTTCAATCTGATTTTTTTTTCTACCTTAAAGTCAATGGGCTGTTCGTAGTCCCAGTTTTTTTTTATTACCTTATTGGGTTCTGATATCTTTTTAATACTTTTTATTTATTTATTTTTTTTAATAATTTATCAGCCCTTGGGCTACCGAACTCATGTGTCTGCCGCAAGCAACATCTTTTTGTTTATTTTTTTATCAAGTTTTTTTTAATATTTCCAATCTTGATTTTGTTCAATCAATTAATTAAATAATAAGGCTCTCCTGCCCTCTAATCTTTCAAGTTGTTCCTCTTCTATAACTTTTAATTTGTTTCCGGATCCTATTTATTATGCCCTGGAATGGTATATATATTATGCCTTGTTATATAAAATAAAATATATATTATTTCCTGCCACGGAATGTTGCTTTTTTTTGTCCTTGTTGATGAGAATTGAAGGAATATCCTTTTTTAATGCAAAAGTTTATCAGATCAGATCACATCAGTTGTTGATCATGACACAGTGGAAAACAAATAAAAAATTATAAATAAAAATAATAAAATGAATTACAAAATAATTGTCTCTGTCTGCCTGCTTCTATATGCATTTCACTCTTAAAGTTTAAATGCTACAGAGCTTGGATTCTACACAGAACCCAACATTTCTATCAGGCAGATTGTTTGAGGATTTTTCAAATCCGACAACTATATCATATAGAGGCTATAGGTACTATATGGTTAATGTATAGTAATATATAGTACCACCTCCTGCATAGCAGATCAAGGAAACTGCTGCATATTGTACGGCTGGATCATCGGGGATAGATTCAAGAGACGAACTTGGAAGGAACTGGGAAGGAAGGTCTATGAGAGCAAGAGTAGTGCTCATACAAAAGTTGAAGAATGGATGTCTTGATATTGGAGGGAGTAGACAGTTTTAGTCTGAAAATTATACCCTCAGAGGTATTAAAAAAAAGAGGTTATAGAAGTTTGGCAGTTTTAAAAAAAATGTCAAAAACTCCACATCAAAGCATATAGTTCTAAAGATAGATATTGGTATAATCAATTAAAAAGATATTTTGAAAAGCAAAACGAGTATCTTGAATTATAAACTCATTTTGGAGCAGAAACGTATAGCCGAGTACAGTTGAGACAAAAATTCCAAGGCTGTTGGTCAAATTCCCGACAGATGTCGACAGATCTGTCCTATCTGTCCCATAAAAAAAAATAAATTCTATAACTATTACCTATCAGGATTTGAGAGGCTTACCAAGCAAGCTCCCTAGTTGTTTCTGGTACTTTTTCTCTTTCATCCCAAGTATAGAACTATCGTACAAGTCCCAATATAATTGGAAGCTAATGACTTATAGTCTTGGATTCCCATTATTGGAGTAATTTGGGTTTTGCCTTTACAAATTTTGGGAACTGCCAAATTACCGACTTTCCACCCACGATGCCTGTCTGGCACTCTAAAAATATGTCCCTCCTGCAAAAATGTTGCTTGTTTGGCATTGTCCCTGGGTTGGCTTTCATTTTCGAGCCGAAACGTGGCCGACTTGGCTGGGCTTTCCTTTTCTTTGCGTAATTTTCTCGCCAGTTGACAAGAACATTTTCCTCGCCTCTGCTTTATTTTTCGCCTTCGTCGGCCTTCTTTCGTTTTTCGGTTATTTTATTTTTATTTTTATTTTTATTCTTATGTTTATGTACTCGCATTTTTATTTGGTTCGACGGCGATTTGCGTGGTTTGTGTGTTTTAGAATTTGGTGTGATTTGAATTCTCAATGAGATGCCAGCTCCCCAGTCTCCCAGTTTCCCAGCAGAAGCCAAATAAAGTCAAATTGTGAGGAGCCAGTGGAGCATGAAGTGAGGCGAGTAGTAGTACCTCCCATCTCTTTCTTACCGAATGTGCCCGTCTCTTTCGCAGTCTGCTGTGTCGTGGACAAAAGCCTCATCGAACGATTTTAAAATGTGCTGCGTCGCATAATTTTATTTATTTTTCAATTTGTTCGCCCTGTTACTTCCTTGCTGCCTTTCGCCAGAATCTGTTATGATATCAGTCCCCCGATTTCCACCCCATCCATAGCCGTTCAGGCCCCATCCTCGCCACTCTAGTCTCGCGCTGAAAATGTGCTGACAGTTTCTCCTCATCTCGCCTCTATTTCAAAATTTGACTTGCCAAGATATTTGTCGCTTGAATGGCAAATGATTTTTATATTTAGGCTTCGAGTGTGGTTGCCGCACTTTCTGTTTCCCAACAAATAGCACAGATTCTGTTCTCAGTCTCCGCCTTGCAAATAGACTGCGTTTGTGGCTAGGCCAATGGCTCTTTACATTTAATAAGCAAAATATGTTAAGGATGTTCTCCCAGATAATATTGTATTATGACCATAGGAGACACTCTGAAAATTCATTTCTTGAAACATTTTGCCTTGCAGATGTTCCCTAAATGGGTTTCATTAAAAGGTAAAAATACTTTACTAAAGTAAAGTAGAAAAAATGAGTTTAACTTAACGAAAGATTATCATATAAAATGTTGATTACTTTCAAAACTGAACTTATTTCAACTTAAAGAAAATATTTAGCAAGCTCTGTAATGTTGATAAATTATTTTTTTATAATTGAAACTAATTTACAAGATTACGATTAAGGTTTAAAAATTCAAATTTTAAAACTTAAGATTTTTAATAAAATTTGTTTATGAAAACAAAGTTTATTCACGCTTTTATTGAATTGAATTTATGTAACCTTTAACCTAAATTCAAATACCACAAACATAAACACATATTTATATATCGGCTGTAAATAGCGAATCAAAAAGGTTAATATTTTATTTGTAAATAAAACCCTACAAGGCCTGGCTATTAAAATAATTTCATGAATATCATATAGCGGCAACAAGAAGACTAATGTAGACTAACAAATAAAAGCTTATATAAAAATATATACATAAATGTATGCTTAGCTTATTTAAGCATAATTAATTCCTATTCATATTAGGAAAGATATTTCTTATTTATAAAAGGTGCCTATTAAATTTATAATTTTTTGTTTTGCTGCAAGACTTCCTCAGTACAACTACAGGCACCAGCTAGTCCAGCCGATTTCCCTTCATTATTCGCCATTTGGAATGAATGAGCAAAAGCGAAGCCCTCCTCTTCCGCCGAAAACCCGAATGGGAAATGAAATTCTCCCACCAAATGGGAATGGCGAAATTGGCTTTGGTTTTTCTATTGGTTTTGCCAGCGTTATTATTAATGGTCCGGTGGGCGGGAGGCATTAGAGCTGTGTTGGGGCCGTTGCTGCAATCGACACCCCCATGAAATGGCAGGCGGCGGAGTGACAACTCGGCTGATAATGACGGCGATGACGCCAACATGCGAATTTGGCAAACAAATTACGCCAGAAATGTGCATCGGGACACAAAAATTGCAGGCCCAAAATCGCCAACATCCCGCTCCCCTCCGCCTGGTCCTGCCACGCCGGGCCACGCCTCGTCGCGTCACCGCCCACCACTTTCGACTTTCTCCTCGCTCTTCTTCAGCCACTCTCCAAAAATATGTAGGGGCGTTCATAAGATTAGTTTACAAAAATTTTCAATTTCAAGATGCATATTTTAATGTTCAGATAAGATTTATAAGACAGTCAGATAGGATAGTAGAATTAGTGGGTTATAAAGTTAAGTAAAACATTTTAAAAATGTTTGCTTTGTAATATTCCATGCTTAAGCGACCTAAGAGCCCAATCTTGGGTATGGATTGTTTATTGAAAAAATATACAAATTATAAGTGAAAGAGCTATGTGGCCTTTGATAATCCTCCTAAGCGGTGATTTCGTCTTCATAAAATAGGAAATGGTAAGCGAAATCGGGGCTAGCATTAGACTTAGTCATAGGTTCAGAGCAATTTCTCTTAATCCCTAAAAAATGATTGTAGGCCAGTGTAATTGAGTTGGAAAACTAGTGCCTGGTGATTACTTAGCAAACAACGGCAGGAAAAAGAAAAGAAACCCGCTAATACGCCATAATTCGGGGAGATTGTGCAACTTGGAGTCTGAGTGGGCTGGCAGAGCAGCAACAAATTGGCAATGGAAAATGGGAAATGGAAAATGGGAAATTGAAACTGGGACGAGTATGCCCCGCTGCCAAATGAAGAAGGAAAATCATTTCCGCGCCAAGGAGAACCTCCAACTGCAGCTATAATAGAAAAAGGTATAAATCAGATTGGGACTTGGCCTTTTTGCCTCACCTGGCAGGGTGCTTGGAGAATACCTGATTGGCCAGAATCGATTCTCGAATGTTAGACTAACACAAGACTTTAATTTTTCAACTCTTTCTCATTTAATTCGAGAATTATTAGTATTATTTCGTAGTCAGCTCCACCCAATGAACTCAATGGCATTCCATTGGGACGTGTAATTTAATTTTTTTTTTGGCTCATCTGTACCACTTTCCATACCCCCACATGCATGCATGTCTTCTGGGACTCGTACATTAGCATTGCCTTTCTGCCAATGTCACTTGGCTTTTACCCCCCGAGCCCACTACCTAGTATCTGGCTTGGTGTACGGTTTTGGTCTGGGTCTTGGGTTGCGAGACAAGCATTTTCATAAGACATAAATTGTGCGATTTGGCTTAATTCGCTCTAGACTTGGCCGGATAATTTGTGGCAGGGTCGGGTGTCTCTGGGCGAGGGGGAGAAACTGCAGCGCATTGAATTACACTCTCACATGGAGCTACATGGACCCACATTCCCGGCCACACACCGCACACCGCACACCCATGTCCGCAGCCCGTTGGTGGGGCATGACAATTGAAAGGATCCCAAGAAGGCGACAGAACTCTTAAACGTAAGGCGACAAACTCATACTGCCCCAAGCCTCTGCGGCTATACAGGGAAACGAGTTCTTGAATTGATGATCACTTTACATTTTATGACTTAACTTGTTTATTTCAGCTTAAATAAAGTATAATTTTTACGATTTCGTTATATATAAATGCCAGGCATATATGTAAGACAATTTTTAGAAATATAAAACTATTTGTTATGGCTTCTAACGAGACTATTTTCCTCGCTTTATATTCTTAGAATGACTAGTTTCTCTTATTCTCTTTTTATGGTTATCGATATATTTCGAAAAAGCGTATAATATTATTATACGAGGTTACCCCTCAGGGGTAGTCGAAAGTATAATCTTATAGCTTTCATTCGTGGTCTTTCAGTTTTAGACTTAAATGATAGTGAAATAAACACATAATAATAGAATAATTTATTGCCTTTAAATATAAATCGATAATTATACCAAATCTATCGAAAACTAAATAGTTTTCAGTGCTTCTTTTCTCCAAGCACCTTCTGCGGCCTATCTGGCTAAGAGGCTTTAAATGGGGCATTTTGTGGGCAAATGGCAGTAATATCGCAACTCCACTGCTCCGACCCTTTCCGAACGAAATACAAATAAGCAAATAAATAAATGAGGAAAGCAAAAGGAGAGATGGATTGGGGAAACAAAGCGAGACTGGTTCCAGGGAGATGACATACGACCAGATGGCAGCCAAAACGGCCATTGGCGTTGTCAATGTGCCATTGATGATGGAACTATTTATGAGCTTCGTGGAAGCTTCGATTACGATTGTGGCGAACCGGTTGCGGATTCGATTTCGATATTGTCGCTCCGCAGAGGTGTTGTGCCTGCCACATGAAAATGCAATTAAATGCAGGCAATCGTTCTGGGCAAGTGCAAAAATTGGCAATAGCTGGCTATTTCACGGGTAATGGCCCCCCGATAGCATCGGCCTCTGCCTCCGCCTCCGCCTCCGTCTGCCAACTGCCAAACGAGTTGGGCCAACTTGAATCCTGGCCAAGTGGGCTTCGGGACTCTAGTGAATGTAAATTGTAAATCCACAACGTCCATCTTTTATTATTGTCAAAAATTATTACACATGAAAGTGCCGTGTTAGTGGAAGCTAAATGGGTTTCTGGCTTCGAAAGTGGTCTTTGGCCGACAAATTTTCTGCTGCCTTTTGCTGATGGTCTTCCCATTTTAGAGGAAATATTAAATAGCCCCGAAGTTGCCAAGTCAGAAGACAAATGGTGTATTTTGCATTTTATTATTGATCTATATGGGCATTTATGTATGTTTGTAAATACCACAACGATATATTTAAATATAAGCCCGAAAGGAAAGTTTTAAGCGTTTATATTATTAGATATACACACCTTGCCCACTGTAGTTTGACATATGCCAAACATGATCCCCTTAGGGTATTATGTTCGGACTAAAATGGTCTCAACCACATTTTGCCACTTTGCTTTGCTTTCTATCTTAAAACTTAATTCTAAAAGCCTTACCTGAGCAACAAACTGCCTCGTAACATCTCACTCCTATCATATTCTTTCAATACCGCGGATCTATACTCAAGATTCGGGCCGCACGTTATGCGGCAGCCCCCCTCCGTCGGTTGGGCGGGAGGTGGGCTGTACGTATGCAGGGGGAGCCGCGCAAGAAACATATATATCGTATCTGATATAATTGACCGATTCTTTATAATAATTATAATTTAAATATTACATTTATTATAATAATTTTATTATAACAATTTTAAAAATATATTTTTAAATTTTAAACACTGAGGCTGTGTCATGCGTAATCGTTTCTATTCCGATCATATGGCAGCTATAGGATATAATCGACAGATCCTGGCCCTTCCAACTTATATACTGATTAAAAAATAAAAAAGGACGTATGCAAAGTGTAAAAAAAAGGTAAAGGTAAAAAGGTCGATATTTTTGGAACTAGTTCGCTTAGAAACAGCAAGACAGATGGACATGCTTATATCGACTCAACATGTGATCCTAATGAAGAATATTTACAATTTATAGGGGTGTATAATGGTGTATTTATTTAAAATGCTAATAAATTGCTTCAAAAATTGTTGAACAAATAGTTCGTGTAAAGTACATATAATGTATTGACTTCGTCACTGAAATTAAGAAATATGTTACAAAACCTTAGCCTTAGGAGTCAATAGTCAAATAGGAGTAAAAAAAATAATTTAAATTTCCCAAAATAAACTCCTACAAAAAAATAGCCATAATTCTTTGCCATTTTCAATATTTGCATAATTTTTACTTATCCTTTATTCGACACTTTCAGTTTTTAGGAATCTTTTCGGCATCTACGTGGACTGCCGTGGACCTAATTGAAAAGCTTAAAACTTAAATTGCCACTCGATGAACTTTGTTATGGCTTTTGGGAAAGCCCCACAGTCTCAAATCCCCCACCTTCCTCTCGGCCCTTTCGGCACTTTTCTTCTCCGACTGCGTTCCCTAATCTTTTGGTGTTCGCCGCTTTCTCTTCAAGGCACAGTGGAAATATGTACAATAATATTTAATATTTTGAAAATATAAATTAATTTGAATAATTCACATTATACTTTTTCAATTATGAAACATTGTACTATTATTTTGTTAAAAAATTTGTTAAAGAAATTAATTTTTATTTGTTAATATTTATTAGTTTTAACTTCAAAACGCGTTAAAGTGATTATTACTGAAAAGAGTATCCTGCCTGATCATCAATTTGGCTTTCAAGGAGGACACGGCACCTTGAACAGGTCCACAGACTGGTGCATCATATATTGCAGGCCTTTGACGACAAGGAATATTCCAATGCAGTTTTCATAGACATGCAGCAAGCCTTCGATAAGGTGTGGCATGATGGCTAATTGCTCAAAATTAAAAGTTTTTTACCTGCTCCGTACTACGGACTATTAAGATCATACCTCGAAGGCCGAGAATTCAAAGTCAAGGTCAGGAATACATTCTCGGATAATTTTCTTATGAGAGCAGAACTACAGCGGTCATAGAGAAGCTGCTAATGGATTGCAGGAATATCTTGTTACTCTTGCAGCTTGGTGCAAAAGGTGGAATCTAAAAATCAATCCGCAGAAAACAACGAACGTCTGTTTTACACTGAAAAGGTTAAGAATGAATACCCCTCAAATCCAGCTAGAGGGAGTTACCCTGGAACAGCCGAAGGAAGCCAAATATCTCGGCATCACTCTAGACAAACGACTTACTTTTGGCCCACATCTCAAGTCCACGGCTAAAAAGTCCAATATAAGGATTCAGCAACTGCGATGGCTCATAAATAGAGAGAGCACCATGTCACTTAGATGTAAAAGGGCTGTATATGTCCATTGCATTTTGCCAATTTGGCTTTATGGCATACAAATTTGGGGGATCGCCGCCAAATCGAACTATAAACGCATCCAGGTGTTGCAAAATCGAATGCTTAGAAGCATAACAGGCTGTCCCTGGTACGTGCGCGGCTCCACTCTTCATAGAGATCTAAAGATCCATACTGTGGATGAACAGATCGGAAGACACACAAGCCGATACAGCGACAGACTTTTAAGACATCGCAGCCTACTTGCAAGAAATCTACTTCCAGCTAGACCATTGAGGCGTCTGAAACGGCTAGGTTTTGCCAAAACCATTCGACACGAATAATGTAAACTATAAGTTAGATATTATAATTTCGCA
Organism: Drosophila monieri; assembly: GCA_035047585.1. Taxonomy (NCBI): domain Eukaryota; kingdom Metazoa; phylum Arthropoda; class Insecta; order Diptera; family Drosophilidae; genus Drosophila; species Drosophila monieri. The sequence continues at coordinate 615,125 of JAWNPJ010000061.1, read as the reverse complement.
ATCCTCATTTTGTATTTTGGTTTGGTATATTTGTACATTTCCTTCCATTTGATGTTAAGGTACTTCTTTGTTGTACAGATTCTTCACTTAATAAAATAAAATAAAAAAAAATAGTTTTCATTATCCTTCCGATAATATTTAGCGTACCTTATAGTTAGCTGTTAAGCCCTTGCACCGCTTTTGCACACAAGCTTTTGTCTGGTAAATAAGCCACCCGACCCACTGTGCGACGGGAGAGAGGCTGCAATATTTTCCTCTTCACTTTTGTGCTCCTTGTTTAATGTACACACACTCGAACACCCACTCCGGCCCACACCCACACTCGGGCAGATAACAAATATGCAGGAGAATTTGTATTTGTATTTTTGCCGAATGATTTTGCGAATTGTGAATACAGCAAACGGAAAACGGAAAAATGCAAAGCAAACTGCTTAAAATGCAAAACTAAAAGCTCTCTGTTCCCCAGTTTTCCCTTTGTGTCTCTGGAGCGAGTGTGCGTGCGGGAGAGAGTGTGTGTGTGTGCTAAGCGGCAACAAAAGCTGTTGGAAAACATAGAAAATCCTTTTGCGAAACAAAGCACAATTGCGGAGGAGCCAGAGGTTGGAGCTGCACGGCGAGCAGCATCTGCGTATTGACAAAGCTGCAAAATTGCGAAAAATAAGCAGCAGCAGCAGCAGCGGCAAAGCTGCAACTCGTAAGCCGCGCTCTAGGACACTCACTCCGACCCGCCACCCGCCACAGCCCCCTAGCCGCACACCCTCGGCCACAGGACCCAGAAAGTCATCATCCTTAAACCCCTTTTGTGGCGGCAGAGGAAAAGGGAAAAGCGGCACCTTTAAAGTGTCACACTGCAGTTTTAACCCAGAAACATAAATATTGGTAACGCCCCAGGATAGGGGATATGTGTATTAGGGGGTGCTGCGTCGTAAACACGGAAAAATATGAGTATTTAAACATGCCCTCTTTAGCCACTAATCCCTGACTATTTTCTCTCGCAACAAATTTGTTCATTCAAGCTGAGAAAAGCTGCTTATCTTTTCCACTGACTTATGAACTCGAGTCTTTAAAAAAGTGGCGACTATTCAACTGAAAAAATTAGAAAGATGTACCCCAAAAATCCTGTTTAAGTCTGGATATGGATTTAAACGAAAACCTTTTCGTAAAAAATAATAATAAATTGATTCAAAAACAAGTATAAAAGATTATTAAATACGATTTTGCGGCATACTTCTGGGTGCTTCGGAACAAGCCATTTAAAGCCAGCAGGGAAGCACAATATAAAGTCTATAACTCTTCCGAAAACAGCACGATTTGACAACTAATATTTTATATTTGAACCGTGAAAGAAAGGACATACTAGTTCCTAATATAATTAGCTGATTAGTGAATTTTAAATTTCATGTTTTCAGACAACAAACTAGTGTAATTATTAAAAATTAAACAATTATTTTGTTTTTAAGAGATTTTTTAAATAGTCCTCATAACAAAGTTACGAAAGTATACGTATTCCTTCCATTATCGATTATCGGTTATCGACTTCATTGGGCTACTTCAAGAAGTACTATATTAAAAGATACACATTTTAAGAGGTCCTTAGGTAGATATAACAACAGAGTATGGAGCTCCCACACGGCTCATGCCTAGAGAGCCGAGATTTCGAGACGGCTGTCTTGAATATAATTGGATTTATCGTAAGGACATAACTCCGAAAACTATTTAGGGTGCAGATGATCAATCGTTGTATTGCAACATCTATGTTTCTTATTAGAATGTTAAGGAAATACTTTTAGTTTTCTTGATATCCTTGAAAGAGTATTGAAGTCGCAATTATCTATTGTTTCTCTGAGTTTCGGAGGTCACAAATGCATTCGGAAGGGAGTTCCCATTGAATGCTCATTATATGTGACACACTTTGTGGTTTCTGCTGACTTTTGCCAGGGGTCAGAGGTCGCGTATGTGTCGCTTGTACGTAAGTACGTCATATGTGTGCCATATCTAATTGAATTGATATCCCCGGCGCGTGGGAAATCCATTAGCCGAGTCCGCTATCCATCATCTTAAAAAGCTGAGTGTGTGAAATCCTGTGAGCTGTGTGGCTCACGTTTTGTTAAAGGACTCGGGTTACGCATACGCCGTGCCGGCGCTGTGTGCGGGGATAACTTTGTCGTTCATCTTTATGCAGAGAGCATGCGGACGAGCACCAAATGTATTTAACTTAATTTAGTTCGAGTTACTTAAAAAAGCTTTTAAAAGTAACGGCAAACAAGCCAAACAAAGCGGACGAAAAAAAAGGCGACTATAAGCGAAACACAAAACACAGAGCATGCGAAACCAAAACACAAACATAAAATAAAAACAAAAGTTTCGGGCGGGCAGGAAAAACATAAAAGTTTTCTCGGAAAAACACTCTCCGGGAGCGGGGGCGGTGGTCTGAAAGCTGAAATTCATTAACATGTAGATATGCAGATTATATGATTAAGAGTATAGTGCACGGACTGCTCTGGTGCATTTGAAGATTTTTCGCATTTTCCGGGCCAGCGAAGGGGCGGATGTCCTTCGGCCGCAGCAGAATCAACAACGCCGCATCCGGTTGTCCTAATAAGGGTACGCAAGGGATGGATTTTGGCAAAAGAGCACGGACGGAGCCAGAAGCTCAAAGAAGTGGAGGGCAAATTTGCTTCCAGCAAGCCAAACTACCAGCTAATGAAAAGCCATCGTATAACTCAGACCAGTTAAGCTCTTACACTGAGAAAACAATTAGTAGTAGTCTTCCTCGAAGGAGTTTCTTACTCTTTTAATTGAATTAATAAATATGGAGAATCTAGAAGTATGAGGGCTTTAGTAGGACCCATCCGACACGGAATTTTCAAATCCTTTCCGCAATCATTTTATGGAAATCTTTCATAGTTTCAGAATCACTACAGAAGCATTTGTGAAATGTCCGCCTTTAAGCCTTCAAAATAATGGTTCTAAAAAATTGTATCAAGTGGTATTTTCAAAATGAATATTTCTAAATAAAGCTTTCAGGAACATTACTGAAACCTTTTACTTGAAACCTTTGCATACGCAACATGACGTATCTTTTTGGAAATGTTTTATATTAAATCTTTTACATAAATCTTTTGTTTGAAAATGAGTCAGAACTAAACAAAGTCAGAATCGATTACCTGTGTTCCAAAACTCTTCAAACCTACGCCGCATTCTAATGATGTAAAAGCAATAGAATAAGGAATGAAGTTTCTCCACATGTATCTGTGTATTTGTTTAGCAAACGGAAATACATCAAAATAAATGGAAGCGAATCGAGAAGGGTACGGGAGTAAAAAATGCCAGCAAAGCAAACGTCGAAAGAGTAAAATGCAAATATGGAAATGTACAATGCCAGGAATGCGTGTGTGCCTGGCACGAATGCTTCGGCTGTGATGAGTTGCGAATAAGGATATGAGAACACCATTGGCCATTAGCAAATATGCCTAAACAAATATTTGGCACACTTGCCGCCAACCTTCCGAATATCGGCCTGACAGCTTCCAGGCAACCCTCTTCAAACAGCCTCCCCAAAGTCCTTTGCCGGGCGGCAGCAGGGTGGTGGATGGGCAGGATGAGGGGCAGCAGCAAAAATTTCTACCTGATGTCAAAAGTAATTAAATGAAATGCCAGCAGCAAAGCGAGAGCTGGCAAAAGAACCACAACGCATATACTCTGCTTCGTATACATTGTATAATCCGGAACTAGTGGCAAATGGCAGGACGAAGCTGAAGTCAACTTCCGAGTCGGAGACTCTAACGAAATTACGGCTCCTTTGTCCAACTTTCCGAAGAGCCCCAGTCCATTCCTTTTTCCTGCAGCCTTAAGAAAACTGTCACTGCCACTAGGAAGCGTATTAGCATTTGCAACATGCAACTGCAGATTTTAACGAAAAAAAGTCTAAAAAAAAAACCAAATGTTGGGTGAAGAAATATTTATTGGATGTTTATTTTTTGCCGAAACAGGTTTATTTGAAACTGTTTCTTTATGTCTTTGTCGGAACACCCGACTGCGACAAAGAGTATTCGTTTATTTTGTATTTTTATGAGAGCCAGATATTCGTTTTATTTATTCATGCAGGTCTGTGAGGTACCACGTTAAAATTGTTTAAAATAATTAAAAACTTTTGTAGCGCTTAGTTGAATGTTTATAAGTCTTGGATGCCTGTTCCTCGTTGACTTTACAATGGCATTTTCTGGACAAAAATTATTAAAAATAGAAATACATCCTTTGCCCGGGAGTCGAACCCCCTCTAGATGCTCATTACTGGGAAGCTCCACACTTTGGAGTTCGGGTCGAGTCATTAAATTACCTGGCAAAGTTGCTGAGACGGCAGTGGTGGAAAAAAGTGAAGGAAAACCTGAAAGAAAGTCGGCGAAAGGACAAAAAGTAGTGGAGAGTTTGACGGCTTTCGGCTGCACCTTTTTGTGTTCCGGGCCAAGCCGGCGAAAAGTCAAAAGGGAAAAAGTGTAATGAGAAAAATTTTTAAACGAAATGCAGGGAAATAAGCTCAAAAACAATCAGCTACAGGGCTTGCCCGGAGCTCGCGGCGAACTGTGCGCCATAGTGTGACAATGGGCGTTTAAAAGAGCATTTCCCCAAGAATTCTTAAAGTGACTGGGAGGGCGACTGACTCACTTGTCTCTCGTCAGCTGCTCGCTGTAAGTGGCTGTGTAATAAAATTAATTTTTAAGTGCCCTGCGTACCTGCGTACCTGCGAAGCGGGCTGAGGGGGGATATCTCCGCTTCATTTGCTGCCAAATTCTGCCGACTTGCCTCAAAATGTCAGAGGTTCAAGTCGGAAGTCATTTGAATTATTAAACATGAAGAGTGCCAACGAGTCGGGTCGTGGGTATCTGGGAAATATATATTCCCCTCTTCGATAGTAATAAGATGCCTGTGAATTATTTTATGGCTCTGGGGGCGTGGCCGGAAGTGTGCAATATGCTCTTGCGCCCCCATGAAATATGTTGCAAATTATGAAATATTTGAAACTTTTTGGCCAAGAAATGTGGCTGCCAAGGCGCCATTTAGGCCAAAACGCAGACAGAGCTGAAACGGGGGAGATGGCGGGCAGCTGGCTCACTGTTTTCCGGATCCGGGTCTGGGTCTGGGCCCTGGTCCTGGTCCTGGTCTGGACTCTGGTCCTGGTTTAGCGACGACGTTATGGGCATTTAAGTTTTCATAAGTTGTGCAAATAAATTTTAATCGAAAAATGCGCCAAAGCAATAACCAGCAAGCGACCCAAGTAACTTGTGGCAAGGTGCCCTGGGTTGCAGGGGGCTGCCAGGGGCGTCGCACCCCCTTTGGTGGAGCGGAGGAATGCGACAACTTGGCGGCCCAACTGCTGCAGTAAAAGTTAAAGAAAGCCAGCGACAGCCAAGATGGCCAACATGGAGTGGCATCAATGGAAAAAGTTCCATCTTCACCAAAAACCGAAAAGCGATGAGATTCGGATTTCCGTTATTTATTCATTTACTAAAAAAATTAACAAAAAAATCTTTACCTAATATTGTGAAGTATAATGTGTAGACCACGGAAAATGCATAACTGCATTAGGATTACATTCTTGACGGATAAGGATATTTGAATTCAAACACTAACATTTGTTTCATTGAATAAAGAATTGAAATTTTGGACTTGAAAACTATATTTAATTTTTTTTCTCATATCAAAATTAATTATATTACGTATTAGTTAAAATATAAAGTATTATTAATAATACTTATTATTTAAAGTAATGTGTGTTGCAATAGACAGTCATAATTATTTCTAGATTCCTCCTTTAAAGCTTTGGCGTTTATCTCCAAACCCAAATTTTTTAAGCTGAAAAGCTTCTTTCAACATCGTGTAGCTGGGGCATATTTAAAATATTTTTATTTTGCACATATCCAAGCTCAGTAAAATGAGAAATAAAACTTTAAATGCCGATGATTTTTGAGATTATCCAAAAGTCAGGATTTCCGTTTAAAACCATATGAAATTTTCCTTAACAGTATTTTGTACTTCCTTTAGGAATTTCAACAAATTTTAAATCAATTAATCCATTAGGTTACTGACTTCAGCTGACTTCACTTTTAAATCGTTTTTTGAAAACCAGAATTGTGATTGACACAAGTTTTTTTTCTGCTTTTTTTTTAATTAAAAAAGTATATGAAACAATGTTTGTCAAATGTTAAGGAGGTCTTCACATTTGATTTGCCAAAAAACCAAGACCCAGGAACAAAGTTAAAATTACTAAACAAGCCCTTAGAAGTGAATCTTTTTGGGAAAACTATTAATGAGAGGGACTAGGCTGGGAGTTTTATTAAATATTTCAGCATCGCTGTCCAGAGACACAACTGCATTCCTGTTTGGGCAATTGGTGACTTGTAATCTCCGTGTTTGCCCTCGGATACCGCTTGGATACACTATTGACATACGAAATGCTTGGGGGGGAGGCCTCCATGTGGGGACGCCACCTTCCAGTAATGACATTAGCCTCTGGAGCTGGCGGGCAGGCAATTCGATTAGCACCCTGGCAAAATCATTAGCAAACACAAGGAGTTTAGTTCAGTTCGCCGAAGCACACAATACTGGAGACGGACAAACAAACAAACAAACAAACAATGGGGAGGGGGGCATGTTAAACATATGCAAACAAGCGAATGGAACCAGGAGGATTTGGATTTGGATTGGGAATGGAAATGGAATTGGAGCTGGGACTCAGATTGGCACAGGGACTCCGACTACAGCTGGGACTGGGACTGGGACTGGGACTGGGAATCCGGGAGATGGAAGCTGTCTTGGACATGTTTGCTTGTTGCTCTGGCAGGAGCATAAATAAGCAACAAATTAAGTAAGTAACAGAGTCGGAGCGGCAACAACTGGGGCACAGGAAGTGGCAAGGACCACAGGCAAGAGCCGGAGCCAGGAGGCCCCGGGCAGATAAGGCGGCTTAGCAGATAACATGAGACAGTCATTTGTGATGACGAGCGGACAAGGAGCAGGCTCAGATGGCTCAGATCTCTGTGTGCTTATGTGTGGAGGAAAAGGAGTACGGGGCGGGGGACAAGGCAGAGGGTGGGCCTCCCTCCCTAAGGAGTCTCAGCAGTCATTTGTCCTTCTGTAAGTCAAATTCGGGCTGCCAGAATTAGCCGACTGTCGCAAAAAGTGCCTCTGCCTCAAGTTGAAAGAATTAGAATGAATTGATTTCGTTTTCAAGAACAAATTATAAAGTCAGGGAAGTAAATAACATGGCCCTAATGTAAGGAAAAGCTTTTAAAATCAAGCTTTAAAAATATAAAACTTTTAATTTTTTAACTTATTACAAATAAGGCAACTCATATTACACTCCATCGTATAATCCATAGTTAGCTTCGAATGTATGCTAAAAATTGTTAAGATCTTTTTTTACATAATTTTATTTATTTATTTAGTTTCTATTCTAATCTAAATATTATTTATTTAGTTTTTGGAAGAAATACCACAAACCATCTAGATGAAGAAAACCATCTAGGAGAAACTAGACTAGAAACTATAACAGCGAAGGTTTAAAGCTAGTTATTACTTGATGTTTTAAAAATTTCTTGTCTTGACATACTCTTAAGAACAGATTAAAAATAGATATAGATTTAATAATAATTTCTAATGGAGAGAGGAAATCATTAGATCGGAACAGTGCCCTCCTCTGTGTCAAATAGAGGCGAATAGTTATTTTTTTATGCGGAAATCAATTCAGACGTCAGTTTCGAGTGGCCTAGTCTTGGTCTTTGAAATGGCGTCATGTCGAACCAATTTTAAACAATTTAAAACAATAGAGTCCTTTAAATAGCAGTCTGTGAGGTGGAGCGCCAAGGTCACAAGGTCAAAGGCCTTGAAAGCCTTTAAATTCGGAAATAATAAACTCCTTTAACTTGGAGTGTGTTTTCAATTATCTCCTAATAATGGACCATCCTTTCCCTGTAACTTGAGCATTAAATTCGCCCCAACAATTATTTTCCCAGTGTAAGAAACAACCCGCCTGACTGCCAATGTTGCAGATAAAGACGATGGGCCTGTGCTTCTGGAGAGTAGGATTCCCTTTATGTTTTTTTTTCGGTCTTTTTAATAAATTAGGCCAGAACGGGCGGAGGGGAGGAGGCGAGGAGCTGGCTGGAGCCAGACTCCAGGTTCCGTGTGCGTGTCATGTAATTAATTCGAGTCAAATGAATGAGCAAGCCAGCCGAAGAAAAGCAAACAAATAGACAAATGATTCGGGGAGCGGGTCGGCGTGCAGGGGGAACTCGCCATATGTGACTACCGAGCCGTCCTGCTTTTTTGTATTCTTAAAGCCGATCGGGTATACATATGCCCACACATTTGCCAAGAGGGATAAGTTGGGAGGGGGTGCTGGAAGGAAGCTGGTCTCCTGCCACTGGGGACACTAAGCTGCTGTTTCCAGCGCAGGGCATTCCCTTCTAGCTTTCCAGTAAGAAAAAAAATTGTTACTTTCATTTTAGTTAAAAGTTTCTCAACTGTGTGATACCCAGTACTCTTCTCATCCCTTATCCATACTTTTGCCAATAAAGTTGGTTTTTTAAGATAAAAAAATCTTTTGTCTACAACTACAAAGTATTCTAGATTTATTTCCAGTGCAGTCACTCCGTTTAAGAGCAGCGGAATGCCACGCCCCCGCCTCCGTCTAGCCTGCCCTGCCCCACAGCCGTCGGCCCCCCTGGCATCGACCCACTGGCATCCGGCACGCAAATTTCTTCGCGTTTGCTGCGCGTGCTACGCAAGCTGGCGATAAATTGTAATACCTTGGCCAGGACAACCGGAGCGAGGACGGGCCGAAGGACGAAGGCTTGGCTGGCATGGCGCATTTGAAAATTTATTGTTATTATATGAATTTTATAAACGATGCTGTGCTATCACCAGAGTCCCTGATTCTGTTGCTGTTGTTGCACTTAATTAAATTTTATGTGCGTTCTCCCAGGAAGGCCCCGGCAAGGCAGCTCCAGGAGCGAAAAGGATTTCCACCATCGGGCTACGAAGTGAAAAAAATACAAAAATATTATAAACAGCAGCTGTAGAAGAGTGGGAGTTCTGTTGGCAAGGGAGGTCAGCAGCCTCTCGCTAATGTTTTTCATTCTCGCCTCCTATTGGCGCCTTGGAAACTTTTGGCCAAGCAGCAAAAAATAATTTGCTTTCGTCCGTTTTTTATTATTTGCAATTTACGAGGTGTTTCCCAGTGCTGCCAAGTGCTCGGCTTATTCCGGCGAAAGGCCCCTCTTTATTATCTAATAGAGGATGAAAGGACATTAACTCCCACAGGCTGTATATGGACAGCGGCGTCTAAAAAGCTTTGCTTTTAAATTTGTTTCTAATTGGGTCTCTGTCTCTCCATCAAGAGTGTCTAGTTTCTCCACTAATCATAGCCCTTTGAATTGAACTGGAGGAGGAGTCATAGTCCTGGGCTGACCTGAGGTTGCTTTTGGCGTTGGTTTTATGCAAATTACTGAGCAAATACCTCTCATCAAACCAACACTGGAATGCACAAAGGGCGGCTCCATTTGTCGATGAAAATCAAGAGGTGCCGACCTTTCGGCGACGAATTGGAGAAAAATCGCAAATGCCAAGGAAATGCGAGAATGTCGACGAATTCCAGCACATTTTTTATTGAGGAACGTCGATTGAGCGATGCCCCCTCAAGCCCGAACACTCTCCAGTCCTGTCTTTGAAATCGTGTGAAGAAGCTAAACAAACTCGATGCAGAAATCCTTTTAAAATGGGGCAGCGAGGGGTACACAGCGAGAATGCGAGCACTCTTTACAAGTTTGTGCCACTTTTGGCATAAACTCCGATACACTTTTGCCCTCGATCTTTCCTCGAGTGGATTGTTAAAATGGCTCGGATAGCAACACTGACGACAGCAATAAAAAGTGCGAAGGACAGCGCCCCCTTTCTCTCAGGCGTTCGCCGGAAATGTCGTCCTTGCCGGCAACTTATTAGGGATTCTCCGGGGGAGCCAGCACGGAAATAAACAGAAGTCGAACGAAATGCTCGCCATGTCATACATTTGACAGTTCGGCGGGGCTTACGCAATATGCAAATGTGTTAAGAATCTCGCAAATTTGTTAAGCAAATCGAAGATGCCGTCGCAGAAACCGACAGCCAGTCCTTCGGCGTGTTGCTCGAAACCCGAGGCATTTATCATCCGGACCAGGGTGGCTGTGAATCAACCCGTGATTTATTCATGTGCCAGGTAACAAGGTAATGCGCTGGGGTTAATGGGCGGCTCAATGGCCACGAGCCAATTGCTTAGGGCCTTTACGAGCTGCCAAATAGCTCGCCAACAGGCCAGCTGCCGGCTCCGACCGGAATCCTTCATCACTGGCCTGCCACCGTTCACCGTTCACCGTCCACCTGCCACCGCCCACCTCTCCAATCCATCTGCCGAACATCAATAAAATATTGGTTTTCATAGCCTCTGAATTCCCTAACGATGTCAGAGAAAATGTCCTCGAAAAAGGATGGAAATTCGCAGGCAAATAATTCATACACAAATGGGCGAACACTCGAATGCCTTTAAAATCAATGGATTAAATGTTGACTGTGAATACTCTCCACAGAATCGCTTTATAAAAATTTGTATTTTATTTCCAGCATCTTTGGGTAGATTTGTAAAAAATTTTATCAAGTCAGTGCTAGAGTCAAGGGTTTCAATCGAGTCACACTTTTGGCAAAAGTATTAAAATCTGAGTTATTGTCACATATTGTAAGGAAAAAATATTAGAAAGTGACAGATTTTAATTTATTAACCCTTATATGGGTTAAAAAATAAAATTTATTTTTTAATTGTAGTTTTGTTAAAAAATATAGGTTTTGTTCCTAGAATATTGTAAAATTTTCAAAATTTTCAACCTCTTTTCAAGACTGTTTTTTAAAATTTGTAATCATTTTGTAATAAAAATAATTATAAATGTTAGATCGCTCCTAAAATCATACTTTAAAATATGGTAATTATTTTATTTATTTATAAATTAAAAAATTAAAATTGTAGCAAGTAGAATAGAATATGTTTTTCTTTATTCTCTAAAAAACCTAAAAAAAATTTTAAAAACTGTATTCTTGCCATATTCTACATTTTTTTACATAGGAATGGTTTTCAAATTTTCCAAATGTACAATTTTTTTTGTCTTTCATCTTCATGAAAAATGTATTAAATCCTTTCCTATAAAAAAGACACAAATTACATTTGATAAAATTTATTAAGTAATAAAGTTAATATTTCTTAGGCCAACATTAATATTTATTCTTAAATAAATTACTTTTTACAATGAAACTCTCAAAAAATTACAATTTCCGCCAAAAAAGGACAAATAAATGCGATTACTTTTCAAAAAATAACAGGAGTGCGAGGTGGGGCCTTTCAAGGGGATTATTTGTATTCCTCGAAGGTTTCTTGGGACTTGTTTGTTGCGTTGTTTTTTTCGGCAATTTGCGGCAGACACACTCCGATAAATACACGTGTACGGCTTTGCATTTCCCCGTAACGGCAGGGCCTTTGAGGTGGCGCCACCTTGCGAGCGCTAATCTGTTTGAACGGACGAATAAATAAAAATAATTTTGCATCGTTTAAGGCAAGCCATCCACCCAGTCCACCCAATCCACCCACCCCGTCCAGGTGGAAACTTCAAACAGTTTTTGCCTGCCACCTGTGGGGCGGTGGTGGCATTTTGGTGGGGGAATGTGGTGCGGCGGCGGTGTTTCAGGGTGGGTGGGCGGTCGGGTGAACTGGGGGATTCCTCGTGGCCTGGCCTGGTCTGGTCAGAACGGTAACCTATTTCGGCCTCGACTCGGAGACGCAGACTCTAGACGCGGCCTAGTTAGTCGCGACTTCGATAAGGATCCCTTTGAAATATCCTGCTGCGAATCAAGGAAGCGGAACGCAAAGCGGATTTAAATTTGATTTCACTACCGCAAGGTAAACAAAAGTTTCCTCTCAGCCCGTATGCAAATTGAATTTGAATGCTTTTCAATTGGGGCACGGCGAGAAAAAATGTGTGACGCTTCTTAAGCTTTTTCGACTTTATAGTTATTATTTAATTATTATATATTTTTTATAGAAGCCTAAAGTAAAAGTCCTTCGATTATCTACAACAAACATGAATAGACTTAGCTTAAAGTCACGGTCGCCACATTTTTAGTGACACCCCATCCAACAGAAAGCCGTCTAAGGAGAGCTTAGTTAGGAGCTCTCCTACGCAAAAGGCTACTGCCCCCATGAATATTATATTAGGAACCTGTTTTCTCAGTGCACACTCAAATTTCGGTGGTGCGTAGGCTATGGCAGACATGGGTCCCATGGGGAGTGGTGTGGGTGGCTCGGTGGCTGGGTGGTTTCAGATGGTTCTGCTGGTTGTCGCCCGTCTCGCTTTCGTTATCAATGGCGGAATGGTAAGACAAATGGCTGGCTGGATCGGACGGATGGGTCGCGTTATATGCGCGACTGCATTAAGCAGCGATTATCCTGCTCCTGTTCCGGCCTAGTCCCCCATCCCCATCATCGAGCACTGTTTCCAGTCGAAAAGTTGTTCCAAGTTCTTTGGCCCAAACACACACACTCCACCATAAATAACACCCAACCGTCGAATTATATATTCATACTCGGGATGTTGTGAGTACGAGCTAGCATGTGAAATTTATGCTAATGCTAATCCCGGGCCTGGTCCCGTTTGGCCCGAGCCTCGCCCCACTTGACGCCCCTCTAGCAGCTCGCAGTGCGTGCGAACAATTGCCGAAAAACTTGGCTTAAATGGCCGCGAACGGGCCACAGACTGCACTCGAGCCAGGTGATAAATATTGGTGCATCGTGTTGCCACATAATTTAAGTGGCACAGAGACTGTGAAGCACCAGAAGCTCCCTCTGTCACGGTCGCCAAGCAACAAACTATACGCATTCCTTGTCTTAAATAATCGAATAAAGCCAAAAATATGTTTGAAACGAAGCACAGGGCCTGATGAAAACCAACGAATACCTCCATAAATCAGGTTCGGCTCGTTCGCAGCTCCATAAATGTTTCAGATTTGAATATTTAGCAGCTATGAATGCGCAAAGAATGAGTGGCCAATGAATTATTAATTAGCAATGCAGAACGGCTATGAATTTATGGCCTCGAAATGAAGTCGAACCGTTCGGCGGACACCTGCAAGTACACATATCCAGTGGGGAGGAAGTGGCAGGGCTACTTCCCCAGTAATTATCGATGCTAATGTATTCACTTCGGTGGCACCGAGTCACGCCCTGCGAAAAAACGCGCCCGCAAATCAGGCAAATCGCACGGAAAACGCGCTCAAATCGCGCCGCCATAAATTATGTCTGCGAATCGCGAAATCAATACAACTTGCGGGCGGTCTGAAAATCGCGAATGCCATTGACTTTAATCGCTGGGAATTCCGCAGCAGGACAGCGCGGGCGAGGTAGGGCCTCTGGCTGAGTGACTGCAAATGATACTTTAATGTGACAGGCGGTTTTCAGGGGCGTGCAGCACAGGGGGCGGCAAGGAGGAGGCATGTTGCGTGGGGACTGCCGCTGACAGCCTGCTGATGATTTTTGCACCTTTTTTCAAACATCCTCCTGCAGCTTCCTGCTACACTGCTGCCATAAAAGAGCAAAAAATAAAACGCAAAGAAAAAACTATTGCATCCAATTCCCTTTTTTCCAGGCGACTTCTATAGCCTTTTCCCCATTTTCCTTTCCCTCTGCCTTTTTTTTTCTTGGCCCTCTTTTTTGCCATTTTTCCCCTTTTGCGTTTTAATTCCCCGGGCGCGCTTTCAACGCTTGTCATCTTACCGCTAATGGCGGCTACATGTCAACCACTCATCTCACTCGGCTCCTGTTCCGGCCCCGCCGCATCTCTAGCTCTTGGCCGTGGCTCAGATTCTCGGATTCGGCCCAGGCTCCTTGCCGGCTCACCGGGCTTCCCATCTGCTCGTTTCCAGCCAACACTGTCAGAATTCAAGGCCCAGGCGCCGAAGTCGGAGTTAGACTCTTCTAGTGAGGGAACTAGTTTAATTTTTGAAAAATGTATTCTTGAAATTGTTTTTTTTTAGAATCCTTTCCCTCTTTCCAAACTAATATTACACTAAAAATATTCCTTAAGCATTTTGTAATAAATATTTAAGATGAAAAAACCAAACCTCGAACATAAAGAACTTCAATTCTTTAGATATTTTTCGCAGCAAGTCTTATGGAGTCTGATTTTCCTGCCGTCGACTGTCGTTGATTTTCCTCCCGTGCAGGCTGCAACGTGGAGCATAAAATCGGGCTCTAGTCCTTCGTCCTGCCCCCGCGTCCCTCCAAATGAACGTTCAACCAACCGACCTGTCGTCATAAAAATTTGTGTGCAAACGGGCGGGGCAAAAAATAACAAAAGCAACACCAACAGGAGGGGAAGGAACACAATGTGCCGGCTCCAAAGTGTCAGTGTGTGCTGGGGAATGCGAAGGACTGGCCACAAAACAGCGAATGGTAATACACTAACGCTGTTGGAATTCTCAATTAGTCCAAGCAACAGCTGAGATAAGCGAGGAGAAAGTAATACTTTAATAAGCATTAAGGATGTGATCACAAGAAGGCCTAGAAATATTAAATGGAATACCATAACTAAGCAATATGTACAAAATAAACTATTTAAACTATAAACTATTCAAGTCTTCTTAGTACTCCCCTTAGTATTAGATGATTTTCCGACCCAGCATCATCAATGGGCGAAAATAAACACAACCTCATACACACCCTGGCCGAAAACAGAGCACCAAAGGTATGCCAAAGGTCTCTGGTGGAAGCCATTCACAAGCTGGCTATATTTAAATAGGGGGGGCCTGCTCCGACCGGACTATAAATACCCGCAAGAAGCCACAAATCTTTGGGAGATTTGCCCGAATCGGGTGACCAGGCAAGATCTTCGGGCGGAGATTTATGGCCTAGCCAATATGCCCCATTGTCTCCCGGCCCAGGACCCTCCGACAGGCGGAGGAGGAGGAGGAGGAGCAGTGCGGTAAAAAAATAAATAAAATTTCAAGCGCATCATAACGATGTTGTCAGGTAGGGCAGTTGTCAGGGGAGGGGTGGGCGTCGCTTTTGCTGTCAAGACTCAGTTTCGCTAATGAGTTTCCGTTTGCGGAGCACTGGCTGCGACTGTGTTGCAGGTGCAGCTGCAGCATCTGACGATATTGCCTAAACGTTCGGGCGATAAAGAGCAGACGGGGCGAGTATATACTATGTATCGTATAGCCCCTATATAGTATACATACTATATGTATATACATTCATGGATCCGACGAAAGACGCCTGCAAATGAGCCGTAACGAGATGGCTGCTGGCTGCATCATATCCGTCGGCGGGCGAGGCCATTAGTTGGCTTAATAATTGGCCAGACTCCGTGGCGGCGGCGGCGGCGGCGGCATCTCTACGGCGGATTTTTATTTCCTACCCACTCACAGCCCCACTCTCCATGTCCCCCCGCCCGTCAGTGGCACAAGTGGAGCGTTGCTGTTTGCTTTGACAATATCAACAAGCAAACAGTCAGTCAGTCAGTCAGTCAATCCATCAGTTTGCCATTCATCGCCGACATCAGAATACACATCAGAAACACAACAGGGACAAGGACGTTCCTCCAGTTGTCAGGGGGCGATATGGGCTAATCGCCGCTGCCACTGCCACTGCCACTGACACTGCCACCTGCCACGCCCCCTTTCAGAGACCGACAGGCAACAACATGGTTAAGTATCTTGAAATAATATTTACACTTTCCGCAAAAGACGCAACGCAAACAGCGCAGCGCAGCGCAGCGCAGAATGAAGAAAGAGTGCCTCCGAAATCCGTAAAATATGCGACTGTGAAAATACCCAAGATTTGTGTTTATTTTTCGCCAGCACAGTGACTAGAGCTACGGTAGGCAGATCTCTTTCTGCTTTGGGGATTAGGGAGGCGATAATGCCTAAACAAGCCAAGATATCATCACAATCTCTCAGATAGTCGTAGTTTTCAGATAGTATTTAGGGTTCTTCTGGCTCAAAGTTTCTCAAATTCATAAATTAATAGTTAATAGAAGTAGTTAGTAATGATTAGTTACTATAAGTAGCTAATAGATCATCTAGGAGAGAATAGTTCTAGATAATAATAGAGCCTTTACACCATTATTTACTTTGTTAAATTTTAATTCAATAAAAATAATACTTAATAATAAGAGATAAGTTTAGTGTTTATTTCCCAACAAATGTTACCTCCCAATAGCAATATCTACCCCTATTTTGGACTAATATTAGTCGCAAAGCCCCATTCGAATATCCCTCGAGCTCTCTCTACTAACGGGTATTGAAGGCGAACCAGTGACAGCATCGGTCCAAAGGGGATTGATTGAGATCTGGGACCTGGCAACAGGGAACAGGGACTGGGAACTGGGAACTGGGACTTTGCTACTCAAATAAGTTAATCGCCCTGCCAATGTGACAATGGGCCATGTGGACCCAGCCGGAGAAGGGTCACTTGGTCACTTTAAATCCGAGAGCGTTCAGAGTGGAGAAGATAAATGCTTCCCTGCAGATGAAATAATAAAAGTCTCGACTCGGCAGCCGGAGGAGGAGTCAGTTTTTGTGTGTTGAGAATTCCGGGGAGATGGTCCCGCAATGACCAACGGGCTTTATGGCGCGACAGATGCCGTCAACGGCTATATGTACTCGTTGGAATCCGGTGAGTTTGCGGTTAGGATCCAAAATAAAGAAATAAAGAACTATTTGTTGGCTTAATACCAGAAGAACTGGGATTGTGTTGGGTTGCGAAAAGAGTGGAGACTCGTCAACTCCTTATCCGTATCCTATACCTTCATATCCTTATAAGTGGAACCTTGGTAATAATCAGTTTTATAATAAAACTCACATACTAGTAGTTATATTATAGTCTTTAATCTTTTTTCATAAAAATGACTTAATTAGCTACTAAATTGGATCAAAACTCATTAAGCTTTTCAACTGAAATACAAGATGCAGCTGCTGCAACACCAACTGAGGTGGCATGAAACAGAAGACTGTAATGCCACAAACAAGGAAATGCAAGGAAGGACTACAGTCCTAAGCCCATTAGTGCAAAACTCAATATTATGGATTATTAGAAGAAGAAAAAACATTTCTTACATCCACTCTTATACGGATATATAAGTCAGCTTTGAGAGATCTTCCTCGGCACTCAAATTGGTCCTCACTGATCGAAGGTGCAACCCCAATGTGAAGTCATTCGTTAAATAATATTAAATAGGAGTTATATGCCATAACAGTTTTTATAAATATGGGTAATCCTCTTATGTCGAACATTCGAATGCATTTCATCTGAAAAAATACGTCTTTTTTTTTCTTAGACTGTTTTATATTTAAAAAAAAAAGTGAATCTTATAGATCTTGTCAAGTACTAATTTGGTGCAAATATACATTTTGAAACACAACTGATTTTAAAATATTCAAACCAAACTAGGGCTGTCGCACGCGACAATCTTTTCAAAAATCATTTTTCAAACCTTTTCAAAAACCATTTTAAACGCAATTTCTGTTTCTGCTGTGAAACCTGATTGAAATTTTGCAGCAATTTCTAAGTTTTATTTATTAAATTATCTTAGTAATTATTTTTGTTTAACTTAAAAATATTTGGTAGTTTTTTTTTTAATTAAATTAAAACCACTGTCGCACGCGACATTTTCTTCCATCAAACTTCTTATGTTCTTTTGTACTTTTTAAATAATTAAACATAAATTGAATATTCAATACTAATTAATCCTTACTTTAGAGCTAAACAAAATAAATTACATTATATTTAAAATAGTGAATATCAACATTTTAACTCTCTTTGCGAAATATATTTAAAACAAATCGTGCCACTGAAATGTTGAGAACTGAGCGTTTGCTCTTTTCGGACTTTGCATTGAAATATTTCAAAATTTTTTATAAGTAAATGTAAAATATTACTAAATTTGTTTCATTTAAATTATTTTAAATTTTTTGCTTGCGGTTGACCTTTCTGGAGAACTACCCATATTACAAAAATTACAAGGCTTTGATATAATATATTTAGCTACAAGGTTCCTTTCTGCTCCTCCTATAAAGAAGTGCCATAATGTTTGTTTCCTTAACCTCAATGATTACACCAATATTTATTAAATATATATGTTATTATTATATATCTATGTATATATTATATATATGTATATTTGTGTGTAGTTAGTGTTTGATTTTTTAGTTAAAACAAAGCATTAATTATTTTATGGTTCCTGCTTTATAGAACTTCACACGGTTTGATAAGAGAAGACTTTGATTAAAGCCACTCACACTTTTTACGAGTGTAGGAAAGCCGGTCGCCGCTTTCATATATTTATAGCCTGACCTGCTCATCCCGGCCCTCCGATTCCGGCACGCAAAACTATTTTTAAATCACGCCACCACAGATGCAGACAAAACGGCGCAGACAAGGCGATTCGGCCGCAAGGAGGCGGGCCAGAACAGAAGCAGACGAGTCTCAGACTTGTCCCCGCGGCACTCGGCACCCGGCACCCGGCAGCCGGAACTCAGAGCTCACAACTTGAAACTCAGAGAGCCAAGACCTGGGAGCCACGACCCCGATTCCGGAGCAGACCGAAACCAAAAACTGCGGTCAAATGAGACGCGCTGCGAGGAGGCGCTCCACCTCCGGCTTGGATGCCGCAATTGAAATTGCATTTGCATTTCCATTTGGATTTAATTGAATTGCATTGTTTCCAAAGACACCGGGTAGGACCTGGCCGGGATGGAGCGTCTGAGTGCCGGCGTGCAGACATCGGCTAAGAGGCTGCTAATGCAAATCGACCATTCGGCCTTATGGTCACCGATATGGCGTCTTTGATCTGCCCTGCTAATGCACAGTCACTGGCCCGATGGCTCTCGGACACACAAAGTAGCAGCCTGACCAGGTAGTTTTATGCGAAGTCGATTAATAATCAGCCACAAGACCAAGATTAAGACCAGGGGCCTAACCCGAATCTCAGTGTATCTGCCGAGAAGTTCCCACAAAACTTGTGGCATTCAAAGCCAAAGAAGAAATTATTATAATTATGAATTCGACTTTGATGTGGTCAGTTGGGCCAACTGATTGTCGGAGCCGGAGCTAGGGCTTTTCCGATGCAAACACTTTGGCCCTGTAATTGGCCAATTTAGTTGGCCGACTTTTCTTTCTCCTCCGGTTTTGTTTACTTTGACACCCGGACTGGGACTTCTGGCCCCCAACTTCTACTCCAACTCCAAGTCCAAGTCCGACTGGGCTCTGGCTTTTTGTGTAATTTCCAAGAGATAATTGAAAATTAATTGCTTTCGACAGCTGAACATGGCCGGGCCGAGCTTCGCTTCCAGTCTGCCCCGTCCGGAGTCTGGCCGATGCAAAAGAACGAGTTATTTAATTAGTTTTGACGCGCAGCTAGCTCTCTTGGCCAGGCAGAGAGGCGTTGGCCGACACCAGATCCCCTTCTGGCCGGCTCTGACGGCAGATCGCTTCTGGGATGAACGACCCCGAAAAGCAGGTCACTCCGAAATGAAGGTGTTATGTTTGGATAGACGTCTGGAGTCGGATGTCTCATCCCCCCAATCTGCATATATATTCGCCGATCGGCGGAGGAGCAGTTCCTGCTCGGCCCTTAATTGAATTTCCATTTTGTGGCCCATGACAAAATTCTAGAAGGCAGGCTGCAGGATGGCAGGTTCTCCAGAGTCCGGACAATGGCCAATGTCCAATGATTGAGTGGGTGGCCGTGGGTGGGGCTGATGGCAACAAACAAACAAGATTTCACAATCAGCGCTTGACCGAAAAGTGTGTTTGAATTTCGAGTTAAACGGCAGAAGGAGCTCCCCTGGTCGAAGTGGTCGCCAGGGATGAGTAATAGGCAGTGACTGGAGTTCCTCCAGAAGCAGTGACTATCACAAAATAGTGACTCAAATGGGGATTTGGTTGGCTATTCAGAACTGCTTAAAACTTTGTCTCTGGAGCTTCTGTGAAAATGGATACTTGCAACCCCACTGAGAACCAATCTAGTTGCAACTCCCTAACGAGTCGGCTAACCAACCTGCTACTGCTACTGCTCCCAGCTTCTGGCTCGAATATCTCCTGACAAGGCCAGCTGGAAAACGGTGAAGTAAATGTAAATGCCTCCTGCCTGGAAGCAACTGAGCAATGTTTGACCAAATCACATGCCGACTACGTTTGCTCGCCAAAGACCCAACTGCTGATTTCGCATGACAACCTGCAGGAGGCATGTGGCATGAGGCTGGAGCTGGGGCGGGAGGCAATCGTTGCCAGAGAAAATATTTCATGGCTCTAGCCATGGGCCATGAAAGTGCACAGTTGTCAACTCTCAACAGACAGCAAAAACAGAAGGCACAAGTTGAAAGAGCAGTTAGGAGAAGGGGCACCCAGCTCCCAGCTCCTCTGGCTTTAGTTTTGGATTTGGGTTCTGATTCCGATTCGGATTCCGATTCGAGTTCGGTCTCGAATTGGGATGCGAATTCCAACGATCGCCGCCGGCCATGTCTCCTGCTTTGTGCTTCGCCGTGTGTCTGTGTGCAGTTGAAGCATCAAGCCTTTTTCCATCTGCCACAGGCCCAATGGGGTCTGCCACTGCCTCCCCTCGGACACCGTGCTGGGACTTCAACTGCCTGCAGATGCACTTAGTCCTCATTGTGCTGTCGACAATGATTCATCGATTCCCGGCATCGGCCAGTGCTGCGTGGGAGGAGGAGTTCACTAATTGAGAGCCACAAGAAAACGATGGAGAGACGAATCAATCAAAAATTATTTATTAAGCTTTACGGGCCCATCTGCCGGGGATTTCCCAAAAACTTTTCATTCTTTTCGCGCTTTACATTGGGGTGAGTCCACTAACCAAAGAAAGCCACAAAGCACTCGACTGTACTTAAGTCTAAGCTTTGTTTAAAAAATCTGTTTAAAGCTGAGCTTGCAAATAATAGTTAGCACTTGACTCGATATAAGTCATGTACTGACCCTTTGGCTGACAGTTTTAACAATAAATGCCTTTTGGATAATTGGCAAATTTTAAAAATTTGATGCCCATGAATTTACTTTTTAACTTACAAGCAGCAGAAGAGTTCACTCGCACTCCCACAACCCCTAAAAGGATCAAAAATCTCCCAGAACCCGGTAACAAAGTGTGTGTCCTTATAAGCTTCTTGGCTTTAAAAGATGAACCACGAAAACACTCCTCTCTAATCCATTAACAATAGCACCTATTGAGCCAAAAAATGTCGATGGACTTTTTGATGGATTGTTGTATGTGGAGCGGTAGAGCACTTTTTTGGCTTGGAAGCAAGAAGAGAGGCAAGAGCTATCGAGCATAGCTACGCCCGATTCACGCTTCAAATCACTTAACAATTATGCCGGGCTTTTGTTTCTCGGAATTTTGGACAGCTCGGAGATGGCTTTGCAGCTGCGTTCCTCGCATCGCCTGGCGCCCACGTCAAAGCGAGTGACAATCGCAGCCAAAGCAGCGGCAGCAGCAGCGACAGCAGCAGCGGCAATGGCAACATCAACGGCAGCAACATCAAGAACCTCAGAACAAACAACAGAAACAGTCGGCAGTCAGCAGTCAGCAGTCGGGGCTCTGGCATAAATCATAATTTGTCAGCGTGAAATTCGGTTGACGTTGCTGCCGCCGCTTTGTTTTCAGCCACTTTGCGTTGCCTTCTTTTCTTGTCCCGCTTTTTTGTAGTTAACCTTTTTTCATTTCAATTTAGCCGCGCTTGTTTACAGTTTTGCTGGCCCCTCCGGCGGTGGCAGCCACATTTGTTTCATTGCCCCTCCCGCGGTCTCGCAGTCTGCGGCGTCGCTTCTTCGTTTAATTTGCATTGCGCGGCGCTGCGATTCTTTACATTCGCCCGTCGCTCACTTTTAATTAGCCGAAAATGCGCTTAACAACAAATGACAACATCAACAAAGAGAAATTATAATTTATATGCCTTCCTTTGGTGCCGAGGAGCTGGCTGGATGGGTCCCCCATCGGGAAGGAGGGGGCTTCTTGGCTCTCTCCAACTGGGTCAACGCGTCGTATGCGCAATGCGAAATTCGCGAAATGCAGGTTTACGTGTGCAGTGGCCTCGTGACTCACGCCGCTGACAGCGTCCATCACTCACGAGCCGACACAGGAAAGTGGGCCAAAGGGGGAGGCTTCTCAAAGTATTATTAATCTATAGTACCTTTCTGTCGTTCAGCTATCTGTTTTTTATTTCAAATACAATTTCAGGACACCTTCTCCTTCTCAAGTGACGAAATGACCAACAATGGCCGGGCTATTGTCCTTCGAGCCAAGCAGGAAATCTACGCTTCAATACGAAGCCCATTTGTATGAAAAGCCAAAGAACAAAAGCGAAAAACAATTCCATATTGAAATGCGGATATTTCAATGAATTCGAATACCCTAACATTTACCAAGAATCTCATAGGTGTCTCTAAAAGGGATGCTACATGATACCCGGTACCTGCTTCAAAAAAAACAACTACTAAGCGACTAAGAACTACCTTTTAGCTTCTAATCTGCAGCATTAGAAGTCTATAGACCTATTGGTACTAGGTCCATGTGTGTAAAGATTTTTCGGAAAAATAAATATTTCAAATCCGGTTCCTTCATCACCAGAATCTTCAATAGATGCGATTACTTGTGTAAACATTTTTGGAGGAAAAGTCGTGTCCGTCTGTCCGTTTCTTTGGCCGCTTGGAACCGACCGTGAAGTGTTCTGGCGAATCTCCAAACAGGATCGCGCTAAATCATCCCCTCTTGTTTACAAAGCCAACTGAGAAGGGTATAAAAACTTCGGAAGTGGCCTTTTATCACTTGGAGTTTTTTCCCCATTTTTATTTCTGCTTTTTGCCAATCAAGTGCTCCTCGTTCGGTCGATGAATAAATGGCAACTGTAAATGAAAACAATTCAAATTAAACATGGTCGGGAGGCGGCAGTCGGGAGTCTGCTGCTGGGAGCCAGAGGGAGGCCATGTGCTTGAAAACTGCAACAGAGGCAGAAACTTCAATGGACTGGATGCCAGAAACGAATTTCGAAAAAAGAATCAGCAAGTGTACTTCAGGCTAATATCACAAACGCAATTACACGGACTTTCCTCTCACTTGGGTGGTTGGGTGGTTGGGTGGTTGGGCGGTGCGATGGGTGGTGGTTGGCCGGCCAGCCGCCTGCCTGGCAAAAATGTGTTTTTTGTTCTCTCGAAACAAAAGCAATTGCCCGGCGGTCCCTGACCGGCTCCCCCTACCCATCTGCCTCCTGCCTTCTGCCTCGGCCAGCGACGCATCCCCATGGGGCGATTGAACATTGTGGATCATTCAATGGCCACACACACACCCCCGTAGCCACACACATACGTACGCACACCCAAGCAGCCAGTCACTGAAAAAAAGGGGACGATTTTTGAAGACTATACATTCTTCTTATAAGTATAAGAGAATGTTTTTATCTTCTCCACTACCAGTTAAATAATCATAGTTATATTAACTTTTCTTCTACTTTTTTTTTATTTTCATAAACCAATTTTTTTTAAGTGGAGATACCAAGGCCTGAATTAACCAGCCTCATCGACCGACCCAGCTTTTGTCTCTGGAACTCAGTGCCGAACTGCTCACAGGTAGTGCCTAGAACTTTGTTTGTTGTTTTTCCATTTTTTCCCTGGACCATGTCCTCTGGGAAAGTTAACGGAAGCAAGCAATTTAGCAGCTAAAAAGGCCGAGGCCAAGGAATTGGCAATCGGCCCTCTGGGAGGCCGCAAGTAAATCGAGCAGCGATTGAAAAATCAGTGTCTGTGGGCTAGAGAGCTTAAAGCGGCGCTTCCCAGGTAACTCAGGGGCTGTCCTATGGAAATTGAGTAAAATAAATCCTTAACTTTACATAATCGTTAGCAAAGTTCTTCTTTTTTGATTTAGGATGTACTTAGTGAGCATTTCAGGGGAAAGTATGCGTCTCTACGGACGCTGCCTTGTAGTGTACGGCTCTCCGTTCACTTTTCTGCTCTCTTCTTTGAGTAATTCCCAACTGGTTCCAGCAGGGCACAGAACATCTAAAAAGTAAGAAATGAAATTCCTAATACTGCTATTGTGATATTGGTAGCTTTAGCCCGACAATAGCTCATTTGCAATACAAACTATAATATTTCATTCCGAAATCCTTCCATGACAGCTCCTCTATTATTTTTCCACTCTTTCCTCGCCAAACATTACACGTTTCGCTTCTGTCGTAATTTGTGCGCTTTGTTTTAATTAAAATTCAAATGCGTTGCAATTTCATTAATTACCAGACACACACACACACAGAGTCACCCTCGCATAGATGGACACTGACACACACACATAGGCACACAGCAAACACACAGACATAGAAGACTCATAGAGATAGACGTGGATGTGGATGGTTTTGTTGTTGCTTCTGCCACTTGCAGCCATTTTATCGTTGGGAGGCTTTTGAAAATGGCGCTGACGTGGCTCTCCTTCTGATGATTGTTGTTGTTATTGTTGTTGTTGTTGGTGCTAGTCATTGCATGCCACCGGCGAAGCGAACCATGAAAGCAAACGCATTCGCATCAACTAAACGGGGCATGCCCCATCTCAGTCCATCGTCTCTTTTGAAACCGAAAAGCGGTGAACCTCATTCGCACGAAGCCTGTCCAGCAATTTTGCCCCTGGTTCCTTGCCCCATCCCCACTCCCCCGCCCCCTTCAGGAACATACATACATACATATGTGTGTGTCAGTCAACAATTCAATTAACGTGTTGATGATTTTGTGGCATGCAACATGGCGAACGAGTTGCAAATGCGTAGAGAACTCATCGCCGGCGTCATCATCGTCGTCATGGTGGCCAGTTGTTCAGTTTTCGTTTTCAGCTACGGGATTTTAATGAGCAATTGATGGCCGCAACCACCCCCCTTGTGGCACAACCCCCACCCCAGCCCGCCAATCCACGGGTGTTGCCTACTTTCCAGCGCCAATTTGTCAATTAGTTGCCCAGTTTCGCCAACACTTTTCACTTTCCGCCGGCGTTCGGGGCGGGGCCTCCCCGGCAGTCGCAATTAAACAAATGCCTCGTTAATGCTCCCGCCAATTGCCTCGGGCCCAACTGCTTAACACTTTCCGAATAAACGCATTAATTTTATGGGATTATGCCCGAAGACGTATATTCTATATCGAGCGGGGGCATACTATCTCGTCTCGACATCCCGTC
Source organism: Drosophila monieri (assembly GCA_035047585.1). Taxonomy (NCBI): domain Eukaryota; kingdom Metazoa; phylum Arthropoda; class Insecta; order Diptera; family Drosophilidae; genus Drosophila; species Drosophila monieri. The sequence continues at coordinate 589,836 of JAWNPJ010000061.1, read as the reverse complement.
TCGGCATCTCGGCATCTCGGCATCTCGCATATCAAATTTAATTTGCTCATTTGCCCTAAAAGCTTTTAATGTGCCCTGGGTGGCCTCCTTGGGAGATGGCTGGCAAAAATGCGCCCCTAATTAAATTCAATATTAAATTGAGCAAAACGCAATTAACTCAAAAGGTGCGCACCCAGCAGACGGCAACGACGCGACGACGAAGGAGATGGCCATCGTTTTGGCCATGAGCCAGAGCCAGTTCATAGGCCAGTGCCTCCCCATCTTCCCAGTCCTCGCAACTGCGCCCCCATCTTGTCCCCCTCCCTCCCTGCATAAGCATAACGTATACGCCGGGTGGGCTCGAGCGACCGTGATTTGCCGCCCAGAGATACTGGGGAGGGGGGAGGAGCAGACAGCGCTCCCACATAAACAAAATAAGTGGTAATGGAAAATGAGGCCCACTGGGGCGGGAGTCCTCCCCCCCTCGTCCTGACCAGCCAGGAGGCAGTACCGATTCGTTTCAGATGATTAGAAATGGAGCAGCCAGAGCACTCCAGCAGATACTTTTAAAGCAATAATTTCACAATGAATTTGAAATTATCATCCGTGAAGGGTTTGAGCGCCTGGCTCTGGCCCAACAAGAGGTAATTAGTTCACTTCGGAAATTTGGAATTACTGCACAAGCCCCAAGTCGGGTGTGCCCCGAATTCCAGCACTAACACCAATATTTTGATCAGAAGCACATGAAACACCTACTCGCCACTCGACGAAACATCAACTGTCTCTATGATCCGCTGGCCAACGTGCAACACGGTCGGTTGCATACAAAGATAACAAGCAACAGCTTTTGTAGTTTCTCAGACCCATTACCCCTGCCCCGGTTAGTGCCCCTGCCCCTTTCACTCCGCCTGCTCCGGGGCCTTAACCCCTGCTGTCACCCCTGGAACCGGCTTCACCTGGTGCTGGGTCGCAATTGTTAGAGGCGGCTGTGTAACCCGCCGGCAACGTTGTGGCAATCTTAGATGTCGGCAAACATTTTGTGTGCGCGCTGCTGCTCCGCTTCGATGCTGCCGTCTGCGGGTAATTGTACACTTTCAAAAATAAAGTGTCCTAAATGAAATGTTATTTAAAAGAATAAAGAAATTCAACCCAAAAACTGGTGCTAAACTAGTAGGTAACAAGGAAATTTCATAAAAAATAAATTAATTAAGAGAATATTAATATATAATAGATATAATATGTAATAGACAGTTTGAAAAATTAGTTCAAACATTATTTTTACTTTAAATTTAAATTAGATGATGGTAGTTAGTCGAAGTAAAAAAAGGAGTCGAACTGTTCCCTTTTCTACGTTTTTATTTCGTTCGAAATCTGCATATTTTTCTAATTTTTTTTTTAATTTTTCAGATGATACTTTCTTAAAAAAAAATGCAGTTAAAATGTACTATATTTAAGTACTTTATTTAGATTTATTTAAAATTGTAATATCTCAATATGAATTAAATTAAAAGGAAAAATATTTCTGAACCAAAGATACACAACTTTTTCTTAAAGTGTACTTTAATCTGGCCTAGTCGAGCTGTGATCTGATGGCAGCGAAAACTGTACGTCGTTCTCGACACATGCAGAGCAAAATTAATGTCTGTTAATGATTTGCAACCACTGTCCCCGCCTCCACCTTCTGCCCCAGCCCACTTCGCATTCCACAAGACCCGCATCCCCTGTCCCCGGCCCCTCCGCCTCGCCCCTTTGGATACTCCTCCGGAGCCCGGAACAAGCCAAGCAGGCAACCAAACTTTGGCTACAACATGCAAAGTGCTTAATGTTTCATAACACAACTGGGCAGGGGCTGGGGGCTGGGGGCTGGGTCGGTGCGGGGGCAACAAAGGGGTACAAAGTCAAACAGAAACTTGCGAGGGCCCTGCGACAAGGGGGCGGAGGGGAGGCCGGATTGCAGTAGAACAAATGTCATTGCAATCTCACTTTCAGTTGTCAGTTTTGCAGTTTGGCTCGTTTAGTTTCCAGTCCTGCCATCCGGCATACTTTCCGAGCCGGAGGAGTCCGGGCGACCAGCCCTTCATTGAATCCGCATATCATAAATTATTTAGTTGAGGGACAAGTTGCTCGAGATGTACGTTGGAATCTGCTACAAAGCCTTGTTGGGAGTTGGATAAACAAAACAGAACACATCTTTTTGGGGGGGCTTCGAAGCTTTAAGGTCGGATTGGTTTAAAAGTTGCCCTGAATTGAAACAGTAGGGTTTGAGTAATTAGTTAAAGACAAGGTCATATCCTGCAGTTGATGAACTTTTGTTCTAAGACTCTCATACTCAAGGGCCTGTACTTGGGAATTGGTTAGAAATGACAAGAACTTGCTAGAAATAATGGGTTCAAGCTATAAACAATCATTTTGGAGGTCGCAACAAGTGTAGTTTGTTCCCCGCCACTGATATTGTCGAAGCCTTGGGAATACACAAAGGGAAGTCCGACTTATCGATGGGCTAATGTCCAACTTTCGTCGGGTATCCCAGCCCCAGCGATTTGCATCACCGACAAGTGCCATCGAATGCCACTCATGCATATTCATGGACCACCCACACTTGGCACGTTCCGCTGAAACAGCAACAGCAACAGCTACAGCTACCGCTACAGCCACACTGGCAACACCGCCGCCACCCAGAGTGACCGCCTTCAATTTGGTTGAGGCACGTAGATGTGGGAGTTGCCGTTGCAAAATGCTTAACTCAATTGCAATTACGGGAAATGCTAGCTTATAATTTGATTAAACTTTTCAATTACAATATGCAATGAAGTTGCTCACTCGGCAGCAGCAGCAACACTCGGCAGGTACAAGTTCGAGGGCGTGCCGCCAAAGGGGGCGTGCCATGGTGTGTGCGGGGACAGACGCGACTGTCCGGACTGCTAATTCCCACCATTACAATTTGCTGGCAAGGCAATCGAGAGCAAAGTCACCTCCCAGACCTCCCAGAAAACAGTAAGACCGAAGCAAAAGTTAGCTAAATAGAGAATGTTTATAATTTGCCAGAGTGACCGCATTCTCTGATACACTTTCCGCATGAAAAGGATTCAATTTATGGAAGAAGAAGAGCTGGAAGACTATAAATACCCGGTACTAATAAAAATAAATACTAATAAGCGAAAGGGCTTAAAGTTAATAAGTGTTTAAGAATAGTAAGTCTCTATATTAGTAGTCTATTATATAAGATTTCAAATACGTTCGATTACTGAGATATTAGGAGATACTAATACTAATAAGAGATACTAATAAGAGTATTTCGAATTATTTAGTCTCTGAACTAACTTTTGATATTAGATTAGATTTAAAATATATACATCTACTGTTCAAAGAGCAGAGAGTCTCTACCCCGAACAAAGAGTATTTAAAATTAAGTTGCAGGCAGGCAGCTGCACCTGCGGCCAGTGATGAGAATGGAAATGGTTAGGGAAAGGCGGCAGGGACTGGAGGAGGCGGAGGAACGAGAGGCTGCGGCCAAGAACAAGGGGCTTGGCCAAGAGCCAGGCGAAGAATGGAGCATATTGCCAAGGCCTAGACCTTGCTCCGGGCGTGATCCCCCTGCTCCTATTGCTGTCTGTGTGCGGTTCATAATCTTAAATTGCCAGGTCCAGGACCAGGACCAGGACCACTTCCACTTCCTCCGGCACATCCAGTTCGGCTTGGTTGGACTCGTCTCGTTTCGTTTCGTTGGCGGCTTGGAGCCCTGCCATGTCTGTACGTGCTCATGTGTGCAATGCGATAGAATTTCTTTGCCTCATGTCCCATGCCCCATGCCCCATGCCACATGCCCCATGCTCCATGCTCCTGCCCCACTTTCCCCCACCTGCTCCTTCTGCTGCCCTTGCTGCAGGTTAATCTAAATTAGTAAAATATACACGCAGAGGCAGCAACAACGTTGGCAGCGGCATCGCGTTTAACCAACTCAATGGCACATAGACAACGTCAACATTACACTGAGAGAAATGCGTAGCCCAACATGCTATCTAATATTGAGGCAACAAGCTACTTTTTCAACAAACAGGAGTGCCTTTTTGAGGCGATTTTACGACTTGAGGCAGTTTATTTAATTTTATGATCTATTTTTTTCAAAAGATATTTTTTTTAATCAGCTCATAATAATAGACATTAAAATAGTCATTAGTAGATATTAATTTTTAAAAATTTATTTTCAAAATGTATATTTTATTCATTATGAACAAAAAACTGACACTATATTTTTGAAGAATTGAAAAAGAAAATGTTTCTGTTTATGTCTCTGAATACATTTAAATTTTTTTTAAATAATTACTATTGATATTTCTAAAAAGTGTTTCTTAGAAACAATTTATATCAAAAGAGGTGAAGGCGACTAGTCGCTATATCTCTACCCAAGCACAGTGCACTTTTAGCTTTAACTATAAGCTATTTTTATTTTAATAAATAAATATTATTAATACCCATTTTTTCATTATTCAATACTTTCATTGGTAAGTAATTACGTAAAAATGTGTATACAATTAACAGTATGATTGTATCATTTTGTCACATTTCACATTTTTAAAATAAGTTAGGATAGTAAATCCTATTAGATAATAAACCGAGTCAAGCACCCTCTTCTTTGTAATAACCTGTTTAATAAACTTATTTAAATTGATTTGAATAAATATTCCAAAAATAAGTATATTTTTAATTCGATCTTTACAATTTCCTAAAAACTTTTGTAATTTCTGTGATCAAATACGGGAAAAGCTTCATAAAGTGAGTGAAACTTCAAAAGTGAATAATGTTTTTACCTTTCCCATAAATAGACCTTAAAATTTAAAGAAATTTTAACAATTTAATTTTGGCATCCTAGGACACTACGGTTCACTTTATGATTATTTATACCCAAAAGCTAGCAGAGAAAAATAATTTCAACTCATCGCAATCTGATGCAAATGTTGCATGTAATTGTAGTTTATTTATTTTTGTGTTTCTTTTGCTTTTTTTTTGTTTTCTGTGCATCAGCGACAGCAGCAACATCAACTGCCGCAGCGACATCGTCAAGCGTCGACAACTCTTCAGTTTGTTTGTTGTTGCTTGTGTGTTGGTTCTTGCCACTAATGTTGTTGTTGTTGTTCACCGTCTGATGCGGTTGTGTGTGCGAAAGTGCATGGGCGGAGGCTGGGGCTGAGGCTGAGGCTGAGGCTGAGGGGATGAGGATGAGACTCGAGGATGCCCTGCCGTTGCCATCGCTGGGTTCGCAGTTGCAGTTGCAAAAACCAATGTAAACTTTAAACAAAACTTGGCACAAAGCAACCTGGCGTTTTTGTTGCGTTTGTTGCTTATTACGTTGGCGGTTACTTGTTTGCCAGAGATGAGCAATCGGACAAGTTGCCTGTGAAATTGGTACCAATATTCCTTTAAAACTCTACAAGCACCGGCCATATAATATGGACAATCATTTAATCAGAACTCTTTCAATCAGGGACTGAAATCATTATAAGTTTAAGCATAAAAATCCTGAAATTATCAATATTTTATGATTAAAAATACTTCATGGATTTTGATTTAAAATTGGAAATGCATAGATTATCTTTTACAGATAAAATGGTATATTTATCGATCTTTTATGAATTATGAAATATTATGGATTTTCCGGTTCAAAATAATAAAATTATCCTTAATTGCAGTCCTTGTTTTCGATAGCTTTTAGCTCAGCTTTGATTTAAATTTATTAAATAAGCTGACTCTATTTGCTAAAATTTAAATATTTTCCCCTACAAGTACCGGGTATTTGAGTGTTGAATGTAAGTTACTTTAAGGCCAAAATATATAGTTTAGTATAACTAGGTTTTCTTCCCTTTCAAAAATATATAAAAACTTTTATGAATAAAAAATACATTTTTAATCCTCAAAAACTAAACACTTTAATTCCATTTTCAAGGCAGGTTATTTGAGGACATCCTATTCAGGACTTTCTAGTTAATCGCATCTTAAAGTTATCCTGATCCATCCCAAAGGTCAGGTAAGAGGTTGCTGCCTCAACACCCACAGTTACAGTTACTGTTGCGGTCGCCGCGACATCCGCTCACCGTGACACCCGAGAAACGAAAGCAGCCAGATTCGAGCTTGGGCAGGCCTTGCCTATTTTAAGCTGCTTTGCTTTCACAATCGCGCTACAATAACAATCATGCCTGCGGGGAGGCTCCCCTCCGAAGAGTCTCCTGTGACTGCGCCGCCCCCGTTCACCCAGCGCTCCCCGCCCCAGGAGGAGGCATCTCTATTCCGTATTTGCAGTCAGCGGGAGCGACGAGCATAAGAGGATTTTCATTAAAGCGAATAAAAATGTGCGCCCCTCCTGTGGCGGTTGCCATTCTTCTTATTCTTCCGATTGTGGGTATCTCCGCATGCCGATACAGAGAATAAAAAACTGGGTATACCTGGGCCACCTTTGCCGGGGGAGGAGGCGGCGGAGCACTCGGCTTCAGCCGGAAATGTGGAGGCACAGCAACATCAATGCGCGTGTTGCTCCTTGGCCTTTGACCTCTCTGGCTCCAGCTACAGCCCTTCGCGGTTGCGGGCCAAAAAGCAGGCTTGAGCTTTAAAGAAGTTGGCTTACATGCTAAATAGTATTTAGTTGCATAGCGGATGATGCGAGGGGCGTAGCCAACTAATAGATGTCGCAGATTAGCGCCAGTTGTCGCCGTCATTAAACGCGCAATAAATTCAACGCAGCGACGCAAAGTGCAACAGCAGAAGCATGCTGGGAAGGAATTCAAGTACATCGTACGCTGTAGTATCATTTGCACGTACTTGTCACTCGAGTTGGTGGTGCCACCGAATACACCCACTCCTTCCACCCTCCGGAGAGGAAGACTCTTCAGCAGCCTTCATCTTGGCTGCTCCCTGCTGCAGATGCAGATGTTGCTGCTGTCGCTGTCGCTGTTGCTGTTGCTGTTGCTCCTGCTGATGTTGCTGCTATGCCCAGTGGCCAAAGTCTCGACATGGATGCTGATGGTTGGGCTGTTTCAGTTTCGATTGCCCTTTAGGCAGCCGGCAGCCTGTCTCTCTGCCAAGGCCTAGACAACTTGTCAGCATCTCGTCGCCCAGCACGACCCACCCCCAGTCCACTGGGAGAAAAGGGCCCCAGTAAGGCATTAGAACATAGATCTTATTAGTTTCTGAATAGAATAGTATAGAAATACTCCATATTCGAATAAAAAACTATCCGTGTATCATAGAATATATCCTTATTATTTATTTATGACCTTTTCCCTTTGAAAATCGTTAAAATAACTTTTTTTAAAAGGGTCAGATTAGAGATGTGTTTGAAAATGATATCCTAACTTTCAATTAATTAATTCCTAAATGTGAGGAATAAAATATTTATGTTAACTGAAATAAATCCCGTAAAATCTGACCACTTTCGAGATTAAGGGATGATTGCCTTTCTTTGGGTGCGCACTGTACAGTGCCCCCCACCCAGTGCTGCTTGACCTACGGCTCTGGTTGCGCGTCGCATTACGTCCAGTTGGCTGATTTGGCGGAGGGACAATCATTTGAATGCTCCACACTTTGCATAAAATTAATATTGAGCCCGGTCCACGGTCTATGGTCCACGGCCCTCGGTCTTTGGACCCCCCGGCTGCTGGGAATGTATAGCTATTGCCTTGACTTCTCCGGCTCATTCCCAACTGATGTTTCCGACAGCTCATTGCGAGTGTTTTAACGGCCGCCACATCCGCCACCGGGCAAGCATCTTCTTATTTTTCATTTTTCTTTCTGGCCTTACCCAGTGCTCAGGGTGTACCAGGGTATGTTCCCATCAGGAACTGCCAAGAACCAAAATTGTAAAATATACAAAATTATGAGAGATGCAAAATATATTCTTGATCATCTCCCACTTATCCGCTTGTCAGTCTTTTTGTTTGTAATTCTATTTATTGTTTGGCGTTCTAGTATAGTTTACTCCTCATTATCCTTATTATTGTACATCCTATCCTATAATATTGTACAATTTCTCTTCTCAAACACCAAAAGCACCCAAGAAAGCTGCCAGTACCGGGTATCTGTAGTCGATATGCTTTTCTTTTCCTTACGACTTATTTTTCGGTTTGTCCGCTCGCATAATTCGCTCTTTTATGTTAACTTTGCCATTTCAAATATTTAATTTTAAAAAATAATTTATTCATTTCCGTCAAAACGGGAGCCCCTCCCCCAGCCCGGCCTTCCTGTTGATGATTCTCTTGATTCGTTTTGCTGTTGTTCTATTTGATTTTTTGGTTTTTTGTTCTTTTCCCTTCTGTTGACAGCCAACCGCAATTTTATTTTCTTTGTTTCGGAAGGCAGGGGGGCTGCGAAAAATTGAAACTGAACTGTAACCTAAACCCGGCTATTGATGGCATCTCGTCCCAAGCAAAAAACAGACGCACTCGTCATCTTCGGCTGTCCGGTGGGTGGGTGGGGGAACGTAAACGAATTTTCGCATCAATCGCCAATATGAATTTAAATAAGGAGATATTGGGTTGCCCGATTTAATTAGCTTGGCGGGCACAGTGCGTGTCGAAACTATCAGATGGCGCTACAGTGATGACTTTGTTATTGAAAGTAACTCGGTTCTACGCGGTGATTGCCACGAAATCCATACACCTGGTGGAGGGACGTCGCATCGGAACACTTTCGAGGTTGGTGTTTATCTCACTTTTTCTTTTCAGAAACTATATTTGTTTAATAGGCAGTAGACCTATGCATGAATGCATTCAATTCCTGCACCATATACTTCAGTACAATATATTCAATTATATATTAAATATAAAAAATAAAAAAATACTAAGACTCCAAAAGTTGTACTCTACATGAGTGAATACTAACTACATTGTCCTCAAACATTATACACCTGTGCAGTGAGGATTTTGGCAAAATGTCAAATGAACTTTGAAACTTTTAACTTCAACATGGATCGTAAGAGATATCAGATCAGATATCTGGACTGATGACTTTTTTAAAGACTCAATGACAATGTCTAAGGATGTCCGACCTAACCAAAGCATGGCATCTATAATAAGTATCGGAACTAACTATCGGAATCGGAACTAAGATTTTGATGTTCTGCAATGGGCATAATAGAACCAGTTCCCTTGCTAGGCCAAACACGAAGAAATGGTTAATAAAATGATATTTTTCCATTCAAACTATCAAATCTACCCAATGAAGCATTTATGGAAAAATGGTTTATGGTTTTTGGTCATCCTTTTATCGTTTCACGGAAGACAAATTGCAGCCAAGTGCACCTAAATAATGCAATTGGTTACCAGCACCCATAATATAAGCACCCACGAGTTGGCTACTCAGTCGACAAACTAATACTATCATTCACTCATAATTCTAAGCTCTAATGTAAAACAAGCACTCATTTTCAAAGCGAATGATTCATTAGCCGCTTTGGATGCATTCTTGCAGATGTCTGATGGGCAGTTGTTAGTTTTTTTCTCATAACACCAGCACGTTCGTCACCCATGTAGTGCTGCCCTCGAAGCTCAATCACTGTTTAAATCAACCTTCCAATGGCTAGTGATTAATGCCCGGTATCTTCAGTTAAGCGGTCTGACTAACTTAGTGGGCTAAAGCACTGGAAATCACTCATACGCCATATGGGCCGCCATCAGTCTGGCTATCGGAATCGGGGCATTTTGAAAAATGCGCACACTTAACTGCAGCGAAATCAACCAAAATTGATTGCAGTCATTTGTGCCCAGCTTAAAAATGCATTCGATTTAATTATCGCGTATAAATTTACCCACCAGCCCCCCCCCAGCCGCCCCATCGGCAGTCACCCACCTGCCAGTGTGTGCCACCCACTCGGTTTCATCATCAGTTGTTGCTGCAGTTAATTGTCCGGCTTTTTGTGGCATCCGCAGCGCGCCGGCATCGACATCGGAATGATTCAGAGTGAATGGCTTTGAATGGGTTCGAATTCTCTGGCGGGGGTTCCACAGTTCGCAATCGCCGGGACTGGCTTTAATGTCGATGAGCTTGTCGAACGGTTTTTAAAACAATGGGGCTACCAAAAATGAGCAAGTTCCATGGCCATTATTCTAGTGTGTAATATTAGAGTGCTTAAGGGGGGGACACCAAGTGATTATTATGAAAAATCTAAAAAAAAATATGTAAAAAGTTTCTGGAATAGGATCTCATAAACAATATCTCTTTCTAATCAGGGATCTATAAGCTCTCTGATCTAGGATCTATATCGTGAAGCGATAGTTCAAAAATTTATAGAATTTCTATAATAATATTCTATAATAATAGATCTTTAGCTTCTTTAATTACGAAATATTGGCATGTTGGAGGCAGTAACTTATTCGTAGATTTTTTAGATAAAAAATTAATCGATATTATATCGATATAATATCTATATAAATTGTAGAAACGTTTTAGTTAAAATTATGTTTTATATAAAAATAGTCCTAAATATAAAACGAAATAGAACCAAACAAAAAACCCAAAAAAGAATATTTTTAGTTAGATTCTTAGTCTTCCCCTCCCTATTTTCAGTGCAACCAAGTCGCAGTCCCCACTAATACATATGCTAACCGAAAATTTAATTACACAGTTTTATTCTTTGTCACGTTTTTGGCATTGTGGCTTTTCGATTAACGCGCCTGCATTTTCCACTCGAGTTTTAAATTGAAATGCGGGCCAAAGAGCTTTTCTGAAACTTTTCACTTAAATGAAATTTTCTACATTCTGTGGAGTCGGGAGCCCCTGCCTCCCCCAATCGCACATCAGGTTTGCTAATAATAGCTTTATAGGAGCACTATTTACAACATGCAACATTTTAATGAAGTCAAAAATATATGCGCGGGGTTTTATTAGTCAGTTTTATTGTTTATTCGAATGTTTTTGTATTTATGAGAGTGGCTGTTGATTTCCTTTTGTTTGCGGCCATAAATAATGCGTAATGAACCAGGTCCAGGTCTGGAGTGGAAACTAAATCACACTGGTAAGCAGCTTTAAAGCGTTTTTGCGAATTTTCCAAGCACCCTGGAAAGGCATGATTGCACAAGGGGCATGATGGACCACTAAGGTATTTACAAAGTTATAACTTCAAGATTTCCCAACTCTCACCAGAGACCTAACAAGTTATACGATTTTTTTAGGACTATATTTTATTGTAATATTCTTGAGGACTGGGACGCTTTTCCGCCGTCATACTTTCCCGGGCAGCGTGTGTGCATTTTATGGAAAAACGTTGAGCCTTTTTCCGCCTGTTAATTAGCCTGAATTTTATTGCAGCCCCACAGCCAGCCACGCCCACTCTGCCCACTTCCACCTCATTAGCCGGAGGGCCCAGAAAGGGGGGCCAGAACACAATACATCATTAGGTTATCGGCCACCGGCAACTGTTGGGTTAAAAGTTATTAGCGACAGTTTAAAATTAAATTGGCCTGAAATTTTATTTTCCCTGTCGATTGTATGTTTTTGTTTTTTTTTTGCCATCGCCATCCATTTTGTATGTCCCTTGTTAGCATATTCATTTGAAAGTTAATGAACTCGTCAATTAATTTTCCATTGTTTGAGCAGCCGCTGGCCAGTGACAAATAATTCAAAATTAATAAGCCGCGGCGAGTTGGGGCGGGGGGCGAGAATCGAACTTAAATCAAGCCCCCAACCGAAGGGGCTTTAAGTTGCAGTCCTACTTCATTTTTCTTCGCCTCGAATACCAACTATGAACACCAACATGCATAGATTAATTAATCACTCGGGAAATGAAAAACAAACAAGAAATAATAATTAGTTCATTAATGCCTGATGACCTAATTAGGGTTTGAATAAAAGGATTTTGCTTCAGTTTCATGGGCTAAAATATGGGTTTAGAGGGGTTAATGCAGATTCTATATCCACAAAGCCATATATCTCTATCCTTATACTACTTCCTCTGACTTTAGTTTTCAAAAGTTTTAAAACAAAATGATTCTAGTTTAGTTTCTAATGAAACATTTTATTTTATGATTATTTTTGAAAGGTGCATTGAGTCCAGTTTCCTTTCATTCTTATGAGGATGGAACTCTGATGGTTCGGTCTTAAAATGTCCTTTATCCCATATTTCCTATACCTTTGATTTTCTATTGATTCGTTAGGCTTTCTATGGGTAAGTTAAAGGGTAAATAACTTATTATCTTTTTAAAATAAAACTTAAGTGTTCTTAAATTAATTCAAATTAAAGATTAAGAATCAATATTTGAAAGTGTTTGAATACAAAATAATTATTCCATATGTGATATACTATTATATGTACTACTACTACTATATGTACTACTATAGTTTAGAGAAATCTGCTTCTGTTTCCTTGTCCGTGTGTCCGTGTGTCCGCTTGTCCGCTCCACATTTCTTTATTTTCCATTCCCCAAATCCTAGGGAATACATGCACTCCCCCATTCCCAAGCTGCAAGTCCTTTGCGATACAGAAGAGTCAGAAGCTATAAGGAATTCCCACAAATCGGAGTAACACATCCACAAATCAAAGTGAAACCCGACCGCTTCTCATTATTTCCCTCTTCGAGGGGCATCCGCCCGTCCCTTTCGTCCGATATGCAGCCGTCTCTTTCGGGGGCATAAAAACCACGCAATTTGCTACACTTTTAACACTTGCACGGCTCAATGAAGTGCAAAGAGACGCACTCAACTAACCGCCCCCCCCAGCTACCCAGATACCCATCCCCGCCCATGGACCACTGATCCCCTCCCCCCTCGGCTGCTCCCACAAGTCAAAGGGAAAAGCCCCAAAGAACGTGAAAAACGAGGAAAAAGAAGAGGGGCGGAAAGAAATGGAATTTGAAATGCTTCTGCAGGAGAAACGATTCAAACTAACCGAAGGCCGCATGATTCTGCGGTTACTCCCCCAACCAGCCACCCCTCCGTGGTCAGTGCAGTCGAATCTGTGCCCCCCCTGCTACGCCTCTGCCCTTTTGGCAGAGCTGGCTTTTATTTGCCTGGCTTTCATTTGGCAGTCAATGCTACGCTTTCGCGCTTTTCAACGCTAACGACTACGTGCTGCAGTTTTAACTGCCTTTTACCTACAGCCCCTGCCCCATTTGGGGGCGCCACCCGCATGCGGTCCACGTGCAATTCGAAAAAAGGCCTGCAAAGATGGTGCAGTAATTGGGTTCGATTCGGAGACAGCCTCCCCCAGCAAGCCCCTCTTAAATGCAAACAAAAAGGGTAAAAGCCACAATAATTATTGAATAAATGTATTTAAAGATAAAAACTATTACCTCGCACTTTCCTTCAAAATCATTTTATTGACTGACTATTTTTATTGAAAAACTACAGAAGCATAACAAAAATGTTTCAATTCTCAAAAGTTTAGGACATAAATACCCGCTAGATGAATAGAATACACCCAAAGGCCGAACCAACAATGATGCACAAATACTTTCCCCAAAAATCACTTCATAACCCACGACTTCTGCTGAAAATGTTAAAGAAAACACATATTATTTTTAGTGTAGCATGCAGCGGCGCCTGCTGCCCAATCCTCCAGGGAAGACTCCCCAACTACATTGTGTTGGAAGCCCCAAACAAACACAGAAAAAATTATAAACTAACCCGAAAACAAATTCGAATTGGAAGTAATTAACACTTGTATGCTTGGGAACTGTGGGGGGGTGCGGCATGGGAGAGGGGGGGAGACTGTGGGCGCTCGACAGACAGGCAACAAATCGCTGCAACTTATTAACATCCCCCCCTGCCAGTTGCCGCACGACGCTCGCCCATGCCTCCAGTCTGGAGGAAAAGGCCATCAAAATGCTGCTTGAAAATTAATTTGTGGCCGTGTGTGCCGGGACTCCCCAATGGGATGTGGAACACGCACCGAGGAGCGACCCATTCGAATGCTGCCAGGTTAGCTCATACCTGATCGGGAAATGGAGATGGAGGTGGTAAGTGCCACAACTGGTGATGTGCTGCAGTGCCTTCTAAGAACTTGGGAGTCTTTCTAGCAAAGATACGATAGTTCCAGATGCTAAGAGTGCTAAGCAAATTGTTGAATAAAATGCTTGGGGCTTGTTTTTAAACCTAATTGCAAATAATATTTTCAAACTCACTCACGACTCACGAAAAATAGATTCTTTGGCCTTCTGAACCATAAAGCCTTGTACAAATTTCTTAATGAAAAATGTACACAAGATTCTTTAAATATAATACTCCAACATGCCACGTATTTTTAACAAAAAAAAAACACTCATTACACTCCCCTCACGCACGACTCACTGCTAGAATCACGCGTGACTCACGCCCTACAAGCTCTCATCACCAAATGAGCCATTCAAGTATGAGGCAGAAAATTTTTGGCTTGAAATGCTTTCCCGAGTAAGGAGCTCCACTACACCCGACACCCCAACACCCCTAGTTTCGTGTCACACCACCACCTCAGCATATAATTTTCTTCATTAACACACACTCACGGCAATCCGAGGCACGACAAATGCTTTAATAGTTTTTCCGTGCCTTTAATTTATGTGGGTTTTCAAGGCAACTAACGAGATGAAACCGAAATCGGGGAGGGGAAGCCCCGGCCAAGTCGGACACTGTAAACGAGTCCCCAACTCACCCAACCCACCCAGCCGCCGAGACCATTCGGATTGCAATGAAAATTGCTTTTAAATGAAGTTCTGTGCGGCGCCAACTTCCACCGTAACGTACACCCCGAAAGCTAACCAAACATTATTCCGATTCTGCCCTGTCGTTTTTCAGTGTTTTGTTTCATTGTTTCACTCGCTCGTGTTGTTTTGCGGTGACTTACAAAGTATTTGGCAATTAAAATACCAGAGGCGGCACTCAGGTGGAGTCCGGCCCGGGAAAGGGACAGGCCAACAGAGAACTGTTTATGTTATTAAACGAAAATAAAGTGTACAGGTACGTCCCGTCTCCATCGAACCAATTGAGCAAGCAGGGAACTGGCTTTTAGGGAACGAAATCCGAGCAACCCACAAACGCCGCAAGGAAATGAATGAAAATGAATGAAAGGGCTGGCAAATGGCTTTCCATCCCTGCAGTCCCCCACATCGCAGCATAAGTCAACACTAATTGCAACTTGCAGCTAAACACGACCGACTTGGTCGGAGAAACGGAATCTGTGGAAACCAGTCTCAGTCGGACCGAGCAAGAGGGAAATGCATCAATTTGAATCAATTTTCCTCTCAAAAAAATCCATCATTGAAGAAATAAAGTAACTATCAGAGCGTAAGGGCTTAAGATAAAATAATCTTCCAAATATTCCCCGACTTAAGAATTAGTTAAAAATACTAAGCAAAAACTAAACAAAACACACATCTTTTTCTAGCTTATCCTTTTGACATTTTTTTCCTTCCTTTTGAATATTGTAGAAAAGTTCATAAGGTCGAAACTACTTCCTTATATGATGTACCAGCAGATGCACATAATTATAGCACCCAGAAAGGGTATGAAAGGATGAAACAAACAAAAAGCAAAGATGCCAAAGGAACTGAGGATGGGCGTACAGAAAACTTTTTCTATTTTCAATCAGAAAGGAAAGGAAGAGCTTTTTCCTGCCAACAGCATTGCTGGATGAAATAAGCAAATGAAGGACAGACTTAATGAATGAAGGAGTGTGTGTACACAGAAAATGTTTCCACAATTCATGGGGCTATTCGAGCAGTCACCTATTTGATTTGGTTTTTGTGGGTTTAAGATCAAAGTCACCAAAAAACTCAACCCAAATGTGGTGACAAGGGGGAAGACAGTCATCTTTAAGAGTACTAGGTATGAATAGTTAAGATAAATGCGGTTAAGACGCAGTGTTTCAGAAATAGAAAGACAGAAATGGGGAAACTTACAAGAGCAGTCACCTTATATCATAAAATTTTTGAGAACAAGGTGCTTTTAGGATAAACAGATCTTTAAGCAGATTTAAGATAAAAGTAACTCCAAAAATAAACCCTAAAGGTGTGACAAGTAGGGAGACTGTCATCCTTAAGAGGAAGGTTAAGAGGCAGTGTTTCTTGAGGGGAAGTCGCTCACAATAGACAGAAGTAGGAATAGTCACAAGAGCAGTCTGACTAAATCATGTAATTTTTGAGTATCAGACTTAAAGTAAAAGTAATTAATAAAATTAACCCTTATGTTGTGACAAGTATTCATGAGTACTGGGTATGAATAGTTGAGAAAATGAGTTTTCATCAGTTTTTGACAATAGGAAAAAAATATCTTCTAGTTTCATGCATTTGTAGTTCATAAAATACATAAATATATGATTTAGTATGAAATAAAAATAATTAATAAAACATAACCAATGTTTGTCTAACCTTAACCAGTAAGAAGGGTATGAGTGAGAGTATCTTGATGAGTACTGGGTATGAATAGTTGAGATAAATAAAGTTAAAAGGCCATGTTGGGTGAAAGACCAGTCACCTTATACCATGCATTTTTTGAGTAGCAGGCATAGTTTAAATTAGTTTAGTTTAAATTGTATAATAACTCCCAATTTAAAATCTCAGCATTTAATTCCTAATTTGTTAAAATCACGGTACACTTCGCCACATCTGCGATCTGCTGAGACCAGAAACGAAATCCCCGAAACTGAAAACAAAACCACAGCAGAGCAAAAACAATAGCAGGGAAGTAGCGCTGGGATGTGTTCGGGTCTTGGGGCCAGGATCGGAGCCAGGAACTCCAGGAGAGCGGAGGAACAGAACCAGGACCAGAGGGTAAACAATGAAAGTAAACAGAAGGAACGAAAAGAAAACAAAGCGCACTCCCAAAAAATTAAACCAAAACGCCAAAGAGAGTGAAAAGCAACCGAATTAATTGAAATATTCTGCTGCGTCTGACAAGTGAAGAAAATGGGAATTGGAGTCCACTTTTGAGGCAAATGGGGTTTTTAAAGACCTGAATGGGTGACCGATAATCTCCGAAGGCCTTCTCCGAAGACAAAAATACATGCTGAGAGTGTTACCAAACAGCTTGGCCCCTGACTCACGATGAAGTCATTTTTTTGCCCGAAATCATAAATTTGAATTTGAGTTTATAGCGAAATCTAATTGGAGCTGCATTAGCCAAGACCGAGAGGCTCTTTGAAGTGCCTGTGGCCCGCAGTAGCGGATGGCGGTTGGGGCCACATCTGCGGCGGCTGACCAAAAAACGACTGGATGGGGGCTAGCCATTCCACATGGGAAGCTGTGGCTAAAGAACGCTTTTGTTTTGGATTTCCGTGGGCGGCGGGGTGATCAGCAGTACTGAGGGATTGGCCAAAAAACAGAAACTTGTTTGTAGTTAATCTTTCAGGTATTGACATCACCTTTCCCCGACGTCACGAGAGTGTGAATGCAACTGGGCAGAGGTCTCCCACTTTTTCCCCAAGTGTAGTTGGTCGTAAGACAAGAAGCTGCAGAAGTCGGTGCTCTTAAGGGGGCGTCGCAACTACCGACTGGCTCTTTGTTGCTGGCGCAAAATGCTGCTCAAATTAAAAAGTAATTGCTTGAGAAAAGTCTGTAGCAAAAATATGCAACAAACAGCGGCAAGGACAGCTAGTTGGTGGGGGAGCTCGGGTCGTAGTTTGGTGCAGTTGAAAGGTTTCAAGTTCCCGGCAAAAAGTCATCAGCTTATCGTTGTTTTTCGGCCAAGAGGCAGCCAGAACCCGAGAACGCTGTGGCTGATGCTGTGGCAGTGGCAGCAGCAATCTTGCAGCAGACTCGGCGAATGGCCAAGCTGGTGGTTCCCAAATGCTCGCGGGAGCAATTAAATAGAAGTAAAAGTGATGAATCATACGCTGTGCAGTGATGCCAGCCAGGAATTAGAGTGCCAGCGAAGCCATTAGTCCTTCGGGGACTCCCCGGGGAAGCCGACCCAGGTTTACTCAAAGATGAACCTTTTGTAGAACAATTCCTATTATTACATTCTGTTTCCGCTTCAAAGGGCTATATATGTTTAGATATTGAGCTTCTCGGGAGGACAACACAATAGATCCTTTATCAAAGTGTTAATGGCTTGCCACAAAGCATTAAATTAAATGCAATCTCAACATTGTCCTGGTGGTTGCATAATTTGCCAATATTGTTGCGCTTCCAAGGATAAACTGAAGTTGAATCCTTGCTTAACGCTCCCTCCACTGCAGAGTTATCCATCAGGTGGAATGAAATAAATTCCAGGAGTCCTTCGCCACCAGCACTCCTCCTCGAAACCTGTCCCGATTAAGATTCCCATTGCGCTTTTGCGAACAATTTCGCTCAAATTCCGGGCAGCGCCACAAATCACATTTGTGCCCCTGCCCGGCCGGCGGGCTGCATGCAAATGAAGTACAGTCTCGAGTCCTGCCGCCGCACAAAGGACACTCATTATGCTCGGCACTCCGGCGCGTTTTTTGTGCCACAGATTATTTAAATAATCAACATTTTTTGTGGCCTTAAAGGGGGCGAGCGCCTGAAACACTAAAGGGTAAATCGAAACGATGGCCGTATTTTATTACATTGACACCCCCCTCCGGCAGGACGAGAGGGAGCCGGAGGGAAAGCCACAGCACTGTGGTTATGCAATAAATGTTGCATTTTGCTTTCGGTCAGCCGCCCGCCCAGCATCCTCCTCGCCTGGCTTGTGCAACAACTCAACTAGCAACCGCTAGGTAGCTGTTCTATTTTTCAGTTCCTGTTGTTTTATCTGCCACTTATTCAAGTGCACTGGGAACAATTTATACTCAGGTTTAAGGACGTTTTGGCTAGTCTGTTTCGGAGATAAGCTTTGGGTATCCTATAGGGTTATACCAACACTGGTCCAATCCCTTTGCTAATATTTGAGAAGTCATCTCTGCAAGAAGATGATAATTCCTGTATCGAGGGTTGGCATTACAAATCCGAATACATGTTTGGCGGGATTACAATCAAAACCCTTAAAAATTCAATTCGGAATTGAGGAAACCCCGATGGAATCGACAGTGCAACCGGAGCAAAGCCAGGCCAATTTGTTGCAAGTCGGTTGTGGGTGCCTGGCTGCGGAATGTATAGTTTGTACACCGCTCGCGCCAAGAGCGCCCAGCTGTCGGGATTACCAGGCACAATTTGCAGGCGAATTAGTTTCGAAGCGAATTTGTCGCGCCCCCGTGCCGCACACCCAGGAACACACCGAACACCCCTCGGGCCGGCAGAGGGGGAATGGTAAACACATGGAAATCACACACAAATAAATGTAATAAAGAAAGCAGCATCTCAATGAGGGACACAAGACCCGAGGTCCGGTCAAATGAACAGGGAACAGGGGACAGGGCAGGGACAGGAACAGGAACGACAACAATGCCCCTTGGCTTGTTGGTTTCCATTGCCACTGCCACCAACCCTGCCCCTGCCTCTTTGTTTCCACCACCCCCGCCCCTAGCTGCTGCAGTCTGCCAAAAATTTAACAGATGTCTCGCATTAGATGCGCTTCACTCGACCCCAGAGGCCCGCGAGCCGTCAGCCAATGAGCCACCGAATTGACAGTGGAACTAGTCGGCCAATTCCCAGGCATAATTACACATGCAACACCTTTTGTTTGCTTATCAAGTCTGAAAGGTAGTTGCAGAGGATTATAATTTTGGCCCAAAGTGTGCAACTATGAGACATCTACGACCTCATAAAGGGTCGGATTATGGATCAGGATCACCTCCTGAGTTCACTCTGTAGAATGGCCAGGAAGTTCCTGGTAGGAATTTAAGGAATATAAAACAATATTCCATCTGATGGCCTTTTATCTGATGGCCCTATGAACTTAATTGTTTTATTTGATGGCATTTGTTTGAAAGACAATGGTATTTGTTTAAAAATACTTCTAGGAATAAGACTAATACTATTTCCCTTAAATAGTAATATCACTATAATATCTACACTATACTATAGTGTTTCACTTCTTTTCACAGTACTTGGTTGAGGGTAGTAGTATTTAATTGAAAATAATTATAAGTTTCTAAAAAACAAAAAATCATCATTTAGGCAGAAGAAAAGTACCAAACTAGTACTCAACATAATGGGAAAAACTTTATACAACTAAGATTAGACTCAATAGCCAAGTAGTCCTAAATTTTCCAATTGCACGATTTTATTTTAAGCTTTTCTATGCAAGACCCAATAAAGTTTCAAAAACAATCACTTCAACTTCTTGATTCATTGCCTCTATTTTTTATTGAGTTTTTGCACCAACTCGCCCACTGTTCGAAGCGACCTGTTCGAGGCGGGTGGACATGGGGACTGGGAAAGGGAGCAATTTATCGGATCGCTTCCAACTGCGACCGCCGAACTGCAAACGGAATCGAAACAAATCGCCGGCGAATAAAGCAAATCTAAATATTAATGTGCGGCCCAATGGCTCGGAAGTGAGCCAGGGACGGGGGCCCTGGCTGGTCAAAGGGGATTCCTTTCCGCTCGGGGACTTTGGGAAACAATGTCGCACGACTGCAGGTAGCCAAATATTTCGCGTTCCTCGGCAAACACTGTAGTTTGAGGGATTTCACAGAATATGTTTCAAAAAACATGATTTGAAATCATATTCATATTTGTTGTATTATTTTCCATAATTCTTACATCTATAATTTATAATTTATAATTTATAATTTATAATTTATAATTTATAATTTATAATTACAAGTTCCAACTCCAAGACCATTCATGGACTTCTTGTAAGCTGGTCTGCGAGAGCCAGACACCATAAATATTCCTTTATTACTCTGCGAGCTCTAAATCCTTCAGTCCAGTGTTCGTTGCATTTTTAATGAAGTCCAAGGACTCTGATTGGGGGGTAATTCGAATGTAAGCCATGGAAAATTAATTTTTCGATGGAATTGGAGAGATTTGGCTTATTTGTCTTAGTTGGCTTGCGGGTCAATTAGAAGACGTTGGCCCAGGGCTGGGACTCTTTCAGAAGCCCAATGGAGAACTATCAAAGGACCCAGTAGCCTTGGACTTGGACCTACCCAACCGAGTAGGTTGCATTGGACAAAAAATAGCCTTCGACTCTTTTCCTCCTTGTCTCTTGAGTAATAAATTAGTGACGACTGACGTGGCTCTGGGTCTCAAGCTGACCTGCGGTGATGGGGTGTACCTATAACCACCCCGAGTCACCACCGTTTTGATTAATTTTGGATGGGGGCCCGGCCAGCGTCGCCGTCAATGGCCTACAAAAAGTTAATCGTTAGTAATTTATGGCTCTCTGCGGAGGCGGGCGGCCAAGGTGAGTCCTTCCGAAGGATACCAGAGGATAAGCCATAGACTCTGTCGTATTTTTGATGACAATGATGGCGACTTCTCCAAGGGAATATTTGCGCGATTTGTTGAATCGATTTCCGCCCGGCACTGTCTTTTTTGGCTTTAGGAATTGTTTTAGAAAAATTAAAACAAAATAGTTTAAAGTTAATAGTTGAAGCATTATTTCAGGCATTTCGTGAAGGCTTTGTTGAGTTCCCCAGCGATAAGGGAGGGTCAGGAGATGAGGGGAAAACTAATAATTTGATTACTGATTTAAATAAAATATTTCTGGATGCCGATGGGCGGCAGACAACCGTCTCGGTCCGAGGCATTCAACTGCGCCATTCCCCAAGTGTTGAATAAAGAATGCGGAGGAAGGAATGTTGATGGCAATACGGAGCGTTGGGATCGATGGCGAGCACTCCAGTGCCATCAAGAAGGAGGGCCTGGGCGGCAGAGCGGCATAGCGGCAGAGTGCCACACAATGCTCACAATTGAAATCGGCACTCGAATCGGAGCACACGTACGTTGCATGCCCCATTGCCCCCTCCAGCCATCCATCCAGCCAGCCAGCCAGTCACCAGCAAATGCACTCAACTGCAGTGTCCACTGCGAGTGACCATGAAAAGAGCTCTGGCCCTCGGCCGAGGGTCGCTCCAATGACCATTGCGGAATGAAGAGGAGGACTCACGCTTCGGGTTCAATGGAAGAATAGAAGCCTCAGAATCGTATTGTGTTTCCCCAAACAAGTTTTCGGGGTTTAAAGTGGAAATCTCTTTCAGAAAAAGTAAAAATTCCCAAAAAACAAAACATTATATTTTTAATTAGTGACAGTAGTAGTTGGAGGCCCGTCTTGTAAGGCTTAGACTGCTAACCGCTTGTGGGAGAAGTGTAAGGCAAAGTATGTATCTCTAGCAACCAGGAACCGCAAAAGGGCAACCTCAGGAATGATTTATTAGATACTTTAATGAGAATTAGATCCAAGACAGATGATTAATGGAAAGGAATTAGTTTCCAACTAACTACTCGTACTACAACTATAACTTTCTAATCAAACTGGGAATATAGAGTCTGATATTATCCACAAATGAAGACAACTTCAATGCAACATAAAACATTCATCACTTTGATGCCCAAAAACATTCATCTATTCATCATTCATTCATTCATTCATCAAGTAATTCCAAAATAAAAACATAAACTTAAACACACTCTAACTTAGCTCTTTGAAGATAAAAACACGAGACCATTCTGAAAGTGTCTGGAGAAATCATAAAATGATACTTGTTTGAGATGCAGTTGCCCCAGAGATGGCAGGGAATGTGTCAAGGTACTCACTTTTGCACTCGTTGGCGTCCTGGTCGGTGGCCCGGCCCCAGGGGCGGTCGAAGTAGAACGGCTTGCAGCGCTCGCACTCGGGTCCGGCGGTGTTGTGCTTGCAGGCGCAGGTCATGGCCAGCTTGACGCCCATTTGCAGCCCCAGGGAGCTGCGCCCGAAGTGCCCTCCCGCCAGGTGCGTGTCCTCGTCCTGGCCGTCGTCCGGGTCCGAGAGTCCCGCTCCGGTGGCGGATCCGGCGGTGGCCACACACTCGGAGGCGTGGCCGTTGCACTTGCAGCGCCCACCGACGGCAAAGTCTGAGACGGCGTAGTGATGGGAGACGGGCAGGACTGCTTGGGCGGCGGCGGCGGCCGAGGCTGCGGTGGTGCTGGGGGGCGTGGCCTTACTGGACGGAGTGCTCTTGGCCGTTAGGGGTGGCGTGGTGGCCGAGAGCTTGCCCTGGTAGTGCTTCTCGTAGAGACTGCCCTTGTGCTTGGAGGAGTGGCGCTTGGAGGCCTCGCCGTCGCTGGCGTAGTCCAGATGCAGTTCGTCGTCCAGCTCGAGGTGCTTCTTGGGCTCCTCGTACTCCTCGTCGTAGCCGGCGTCGGCGCTGTCGTTGTCCTGCAGATTGTAGTCGTACTCGTCCTGGTCGCCGTCCAGCTCCAGGTCGGCGTCGTCGTCGTCATCGCCCGTCTCCCGACTGCCGCCCATCTCGTCGCTGAAGCTGTTGGCGTTCTTGGCCTTCAGAAGTTGCGGCGGCAGCTCTAGGCGGTGGAAGACCACTCGGATGTCGGTGGCGGTCACCCAGTCCTGCAGCACCAGGGAGGCGTCCAGATCGTTGGCGGAAGGTCGCCCCTCCAGAGTGTTAAAGGCGAACCGTTGGGCAGCGCCCCCCGAGCCCGTCCCACCGCCGCTAGCATCGTGCTGGGAGTTGATGCAGCGGGCCTCCTGCTCGTTGAACTTGGAGATCTTGGCCCGGTCCGGGCGGCCGTAGAACTTCTGGCACTGGGAGCTGTAGAATTGGAACGGCTGCCAGGTCTGGCCGAAGTCGGAGCTCTTGAAGATGGCGAGGGAGTCGGGGCGCGGGGAGCGCGGGCAGAACGAGAGCGAGATGTAGGTCAGCTCGTACTTCTTGCCCAGCGACAGGGTCAGGGTCACGTTGTCCGGCGGCGCGCTGTCCGGGTCGTGGGGCACACTGACCGCCCCCGAGCGCCAGCAGGTCACGTTGCTGGGGTTGTTCAAGTCGGTCAGTGCGGCAGCTCCGTAGCGCAGTTGCTGCTGCTGCTGTTGCATGTCGCAGGTGCGGCAATCGCCGGCGCTGCCGTCCCGCAGCAGTTCGCAGTACCGCTCCGGCTGCTGGCCGCCGCACACGCTGGAGGCATGCACCGGGTTCCCGTAGGCGGCATTCACGAAGCTGGGCAGGCACTTGCGCGGCTTGCCCTCGAAGTAGCAGGGATCGTTGGCGGAGACGCCGGCGGCGGCGGCGACGGGAGCGGGCCCGGGACCCACGGCCAGGCCCAGGACCAGCGCCAGTGTCAGTGCCAGGAGCAGGCTTGCCATTGTCTTTGGTGGTTTCCTGGCACTCTCAACCCTGGATGGCGGAGGAGGGCGACAAATAAACGGAAAGGTCAACGTATGGCAACCCCAGGACAGTGGGGCTTGTCTCCCCGAGCTTTTCAAATTCCAATCAAAGGAAGCCCCTACTCTTTGAAACAATTACTTAAAAAAAAAACAATTATTACTGAAAATTGGAGAGATTGCAACAATATTTATTCTCGTTTCAGTGGCACTTGCACCCAAAACACAATCACCTAGATAATCCTTATCACTGGATCAGAATGTCTTATTTTCAAAACTGAATATAAATTTTATTTTTAAATATGGAGAGAGCTTTCAGGAAATAAAACACCTTTTATGAAAATATTTGTATAGTACTCATGGGCTTTAAGTCCGTGGCCTGAAACTGTATCTTGTAGAGCGCCAAAGTATCTGTGTTCGGAAAACCTCAAAAATTGGAGCTACATATGGATGTGTGTATCTTAGCCACTTCGATCTCGATCTGGAATATTGAAAAGCCCGCAGGATCCCCGTGCACCAGCCACGTACATACATTAACTCAAACTCGGGTCCACGAGTCCTCCAACTCACTGTGTCTCTCTATTCTTGTGTATTTTTTAATCGAATATATTCTTTATCGTTTCTTGGTCACTGCTGCCTGTTGCAAGACACACGCGCGAATCAGATCGTTCACCAAACAAACAAAAAACAAAAACAAGACGCGGCACGGCGTTTTTTTTTTTTTGGACAGCGACGAAACCTCTGAGCTTCTCTGCCTTCCCAGCGTTCCAGTGTGACGTCGCGACTGTTTACCGTTACTCTGCTGCGTCGCCTCGTCGACTGAAACATCCGACGCCGCTGGACGCCGGCGAAGTCCACTCGTTCACTCAGCCGCCGTCGGCGGCACTCGGCCGCGTTCGTTGGGAGCCGAGGCCGTGGCTCTCGACTGCGCGTGCGCGTCAATGGTGTCGGAGAGCGACGGCGATGAGAGAGCGCTGGTAACCGGTTGCAGCCTCCGTGGTAGCTGCCGCCTAGAAGCGGCGACTTCTTCTCCCCAAGCCACCGCCGATCTTCCCCAAAACTGTCATCTATGGATAATTTGGATAATTTCACTCTGCATCTTCCAAGGTCCTGGAACAGGAATCCTAATCAGGAATCTGGAATATGATGCATGGAAGCCTTTACTGCTGGGCTAGTTCCTTAACCCACATCGTACTACGACACATTATTTTTTATTTACATTCAAAGTGTTTCATAAAATATAATATTGTCATTAAATCATAACATATGTATAATATTATGATGTTTAAATAAATAAAAGTTTAATTAAACTGTTATTTTATTTTTAACTATTTGTACATAACTATACTTACATATAACTATATATTTTAACTATATCTATAATATTAATATTTAAATTGAAACAAATACCCTGTAACCCTCTGCTGGTAGTTATTTTGAGATTAATGGGAAAGCTTCTCGTTTTAACTTCCTATACTTCTCCACCAAAGCCAGCTAAAACAATGTAGTTGGAGAGAAAACTGTGGCCCATAAATTTAATCATTCCTGGAAAATGTAAGAGGCCCAGAGATTGCATCTACACTAATCACAAGCCACTTTCCGATAGTTTCATTTCTCTTGTTTCGATTTTCTTTGGGATCAGACATCCATTCTAGTTTTAATCTTTCAATGCTCTTAAGTTACTTAAGAATTTTATTTAATATTTATTATTTATAAATAATTTTTAATTTCTTATTCTTTTCATTACGTAAAACTTATTTTTAAAATTTTTCCATGTTTTTTAATTTATTTACATTTAATTAACACAGTTATCACATATGATTAGTAATCTGTGCTAAATAAGACTAAGATTTCGTCAACATCGCTTTGCTTCTGTGTTTAAATACATTTGGATCTATTGAAAGGGTAACCATGAGGTATTTTATCTGTTAGGTTTCTAGTTCGCTGTTAATGAGCATAGATGATGCTGAGAGAGCGCCGACGTCCTCAGAGGCACAGTGCTCTCTCAACATGTTAGCGTATGCTGTTAGAGGGCGACTTAAAAGAACAACTTTGAGAGACCTCGCTCTTTGGCCAGAGAAGATGATGCTGGGCATGTTGCTAGAAAGCCAGCAACACTGCAGCCTCCACTTCTCCAGCAACATTCGGAGGATCCTAAAAAATGCAAAATATTTAAAATATAAAAGCAAGATCTATGAATTTTTAAAAGTAATTTAGATTTTATTGACATTAGAAATATATGGTTACATTTTTAGCATAATTTCTTAGGCGTAAATGTATTATTTCAAATGTTGCTTTCATTCTTGATGCAATAAAAACGTGCCTACACTTGTTGCTGGATTCCCTCCCCACATTTGTGACCAAAACTGTCTTATTGTAGCATTAAAGATCGAAAGATAATAGATAAAATTCAAACCTCATCATACATGCAACATAACTGTGTATTATTTTTTTACGCCTCTCCCCAAAAATATTCTTAACAGGAAGCATAATAGAAAAGGGAATAGCAAAATCGTATAATACATTTCGCGCACCCGTTGCGATCCCCGAACTTCCGCTGTGACGATTATTTTTCGAAATCCCACCCATTCATAAATCCGTAACGCAGACAGATACAAGAAACGGGTTAAGTGGAAGGTATGACTTTGTGGATACCCTGGTAATTAGAGGTTTTTTTGTTTGAGAGTTTAATTAATAGCAAATATGCAATTAAAATACAAGAATTTATGAAATAGTACAACATAACAAAAATAAATATTAATAATGACAGAAATGCTTGGTATTGAAACTCACCTTCGTAGTTCATGCATGATTCCCCAAGAACCTAATGTACCCTCGCAATATACAAGTAATGAGTATACAGGGGGAAGCGACAGGGACATGAAAGAGAAGATGGGTAATGGGGAATGCAAGAGGCGACCGCTTCGGAAGACACTGCGTCGCCGGCACGATTGTTTCACTCTCTCCGCTTCCTGCACAGCGGTCGCTTAATGCTCCGAGCATGCCCAGCGGCATGCCCCAACCGCTTATCTGCCACTTACCACTGCCGCGCCGTCAACGTCGCTGCTGACCAGCAATTTGTAAAGAGATTCCATAAGTGACATCGAGCCCATTCCATTCCGCTGCCTTCCAGTCCTCTCCACCTTCATCCCGTTCATGGTCACAATTTTTTGTTTTTGTTTTTTTTTTTTTACGAAAGGGAACGTAGCCGGAGAGATCGCCACTTGGCTCCCCTTGCAACGGATTTTCTTCAAAAAGTCACTGGAAAAAATACTAAGAAATACTAAAAAATCTGTCAACTTTTAAGCAAAGGGTCGAAGAATTAAAAATGTAATAGTTTTTTTTTAATATAAATATATATTTAAGTTTCAAATATATATGTGTAATTTTTTTTCAGCCATTTTCGAAAAATATATACTTTGGACTTACGATTTAGCCTTTGAACTTAGGCTTTAAATATCTTTTAGACGAAAAAGCAACATCTAGGTTTGTTGGTTTTTTATAGGTTGGGACTATTTTAGAGGAAATACTAACAAACATTTATTTAACAGTATTCTACACAAACATTTTATTTCTGAGAAACTTAAGTAAATTAATATAAAACATTATCAAAAGAGTGAAACCTAAAAGGAATACATTTTAAGGCTTAAAACTAACCTCCAAAAATGATTTAAAGCCTTAATGCTAGACGAAGGCTAACTCAAAATTTATTTCCCCAAGAAGCGAGTGAAAATTTCATATGCCTCGAAATTAAATACTAAACTTAATTTCTCTTCGCATTTATTCAGCTCTTATTCGGCCTGCCGCCGCCGCTACTTTTTGATTTATTGTTTTTGACATTTTTTTTGACATGCCTGTCGACGTCGTTTCCAGGCTGAGTGTTGCTTGCTTTTCGTTTCGTTTCAAGTGGATTCGGATTCGGATTCGGAGCTGGAAATCTGCTCGTTATGTTTTATTTATAACGGATTTGTTGTTGCTGTTGGTTGTGTGCATTGTTTATAAATATTTATGCCAGCCAGCCTCCCTACCCGCTACCCGCCCATGTGTTTGTGCGAGGGAAACGGGTAGATGGGCAGTGGCCCGGCGGGACAAGGACAGAGTGGGGAATGTCTTGTGGACGGTCGACGGTCCCTTCGTCTCGTATGATTCCTTATTTGACCTGCTGAGGATTTTGTGTTTCCTTTGCCTTTTTATCCCCCTTTTTGATTTGGGTTCGACTCGAGCCTCCCGTAATGGAATTTTAATTTCGGTTGTTTACCGGCCTAGGAGCTCTCGGCGAAATATCGTTTTGCTTTCCTTCGCCGAGGAAAACTTTCCCCATCCTACTTTCCACTTCCCCAAAGATCTTTGCATGGAAAGCAAAGCAGAAAACACTCAGAAATACCTAGAATGTTAACTTTCCATTTACTTGAAAAAGATAAAGAACGGTTATAGTACAGTTTCCAGTCCAGACTGTGTGATACCCGATACTCTTCTCTTGCGTTCCACATGTGTATGCCCTTTCGTCCTTTTGATAAAGGATATTATTTAGTTATCCGAAACAAGCCATTAAGGAAGCTGAAAAAAAATATTTTTAACTGATTTTTATGATATTGGTTTTCTGAATATAAATTTTGATCAACAATCGAACGGAATAGTTTGACAATCGGACAGACGATCAACGCACATGGCTAAATAATGGTACTTTATGGGGTCGGAATCAACCTTCTCCGGCTACGTGCCTTGGACAAGTACAATATTTTATACTTTTTTTAATATATTTTAATATTCCACAAGCTCTCATGTACATATAAGTACACCTTGACCTTGGGTGTCCTTGCTTCTATAATTCCCAATTACTCAAAGTCAATAGTAGAACTTTTTGAAAAGTTAATGAATACGAAATGCCTCGAACATAGTTTAATATCCCAAATACTAAAAAAAATGAATATTTTCTAGTTTTTTTCTTAAGTGTACTGACATTGCTCTTCCGTTTTGGCAATAGCTTGGGGTCTTAAATCGGACCGTAAAATTGCAAATGTGTTATTATGACGCCGTCCCGCTTTCGGGTGCCGCCAAATGGAGAGTGGCCAGTGGCCTGCACCTGATTATTACAATCTCGGCGAAGCTGGGCACACTCCTCCAGATGAGGCCGACGATCATTATGATGACGGTGATGACCGCTGACCAGCTCCTGGCAATGGGGCGTGCCACTCAAGTCTAAAATTTAACGGCGCCCATTATAATTATGGGGAGTGCGAAAACTAGAGATGAGGTTTGTTTTTTTTTTTTTTTATGTTTTAAAGTGATGCAGGCCAACATTTCTGTGAAGTAAGAGTTAAACCGCAAATAGCTCGAAGGAATCAGAAATATTCGACTACCTTTACCTTCTCTATTCTTTTTTTTAAAGAAAAAATATAAAAATGTTGAATTTTACAAAAAAACAATTGGAACAAAATAATAGTTTCATATACACACAAAGGCTATGTTATTGCCTAAACACATTTTCTACAAATATTAGAATTATTATGGATATTTACGCCTATATTTTAGCAATTATTAAGTATGTAACTTCATTAAGTTAACTAAATTTTGGCACCTCTCCACAGAAATTGCTCTCCAGGACCTTTGCACGATTTCTCAAAGCTAATTTATATTACTGGTTAGGCTTCTGAGAAAGTTTTCTTCACGTCCCACCATAAGTTCTCAATAGGGTTGAGATCGGGACATGTCCTATGACATGGATTCTATTTTCAATGAATCACTCTTGGGCCAATTTACTAGTGGGATTCAACAAGATCGTTATCCTGTTGAAATGTCCAATTCAGTGGCATCTCCTCTGAGGCATATGGATGCATCACTTCGTTAAGATGGCGGTCCATGGTTTAGACCCAATATATTGGCCCAATTCCATGGTATCCCAATTCCAAACCGCCGTGTTTGACCGTTTTGCAAGAATGTTTTCGAACAAATTCTGCCTATCATTTTGGACTGCTTATCATCCGACGAGAAGATGTTTGGGACGCTGGGCCACGTGTTTCTTTGTGAGTAAAGACACTTTTCGTGGTCTTCTAGCCATTCGGTTATTCTCTCTAAGCTTTCTTCCTACTGTTTCCAAACTTGCACCTGTAAATGACGAAAAGTAGGTTTTTAATATTAAATAGACGCGAAACAGCACATTTTGGGAGATGGATGGATACAGGAAAACAACGACCTCTTTAAAAAGAACCTACGAAGCATGCTCCTTATTGTTTTGATTTCGTTGGGCTTTCATTTTTAAATACTATTGGTCATTATTGTTTCTATTTTCGTGGTGAATGGCAAAATTTTCACTAGCAAGAAGAAGAATTTAGAGTTGGAGCGAAAAAAGACAACCCCCAACTATCGAAAAATGAAGTATCCAGTTTGGTCCTGAATTATGAATATGAAAGAGATGGGAAGAGTCTAAGGGAAGAGTAATAATTTTAATTGTCTTTTAAATTTAATAAATTATGTTATTTAGGCTAAATGAGTGCAAATGAGATATCGCCTAGACTATTAGAGTTTCCTCACCACTAGATTATAGTATCGATTGCCTATGATGCAGATACAATCGATGGCAATATCGATCGCAGCTGTTGCAACCATCTCTATTTCTTTCCTGGAAGCCAAAAATAGGGTTTCGTGCTTTTATTACAATATTATGGAAGCAAATTCAAGTAAACCACCCTTGGAAAACACGCAATGGTTCTAACCAGAAATGATGAATGCATGGAGTCATCCTAAAGTAATACAATCGAATAATTACCAAGTTTTCGGATCTGCTACATGTAAGCGATAAAAAGCGCTAAATTCGGTGGAAATGGTAAGATTACATCATTTTTAAGATAATATTACTCACTTTTATTTTGAAGAAGAATAGGACACTTAATTCTGGCACTAATTTAGCTTTATTTGGAGGATACCAATTGACTTTTTATTGGAAAAGACCCTTAATGGAGAGAAATTTGGAACCTAAAGGTAATAAGGTAATAAATTGGTAAACTAATGCTCTTTTTTAAACAAGATTTTGTTAATTTAAGGGAATTGGATGTATGTATATACATATATATATTATATATATACACAATGTGGGCATTTCAAGGGCCGCAAACGGTACAAATTGGAAAAGAATAAGACAAAAAATAATATTTTCTGACATTTTTTGTTGCATGATCATTAAATGCATAGTACTGGTAACATTTAATGACATTTATGAAAGATTTGAGGACTTTGTGTTTTGAAACGATTGGTAGAAAAGAATGCATCGCAAACGGTAGAAAAAATAGAAGTCTTCAGAATGAAAATTGCGGGAAACTAAGGAAATTTGAAGGAAAACATCTTATGTCACAATAAAATCAAGCAGTTTCCGATATATACAATAATTTTCAATTAGAACTATTATATTATTTTTTTAACAAGCATATTTCTGATTTGCAAAGGAACATCGCGAACAGTAAAACTATTTCCATGAACTTATGTGTTTATTATCTGTTTTTTCCTTTTACTCCTCTTATTGAACGCCTTATGAAGACTGCAAGTATATCAAATGTTTCCCATGCGAAATAATTGAATTTAAAACGACCTTAAAATGGGAAAAAAGTAGCTAAAAAGCATTCTTTTCATTTTACAATGCACAGGGCAATAATTTGAAATTGTTGTATTATGGAAGTTTTAAATATTCCTTTACAAGAATATTCAAAAAATTCGATGATACTCTATATAATTTTTTCGCCCTGGTTGACCATTTTTCTGAATATAGTCCGCTAGGTGACGACATGCATGCCCTGCTTGTAGCAGTCGCGTGAAGACACTATATATAGTGTCGTTCAATCTGAATGAGTGATATACTTAATATATCGACAAATGAAAGGTATTATTTTCATTAGAGGGATTTTATCCAAAGATTTGCCAAAGTAGTTTGGCTTGGGAGAAATTTGCGTAAATGTAAAACGCTTTCGATTCACTAAATGGGAGATAGTGGGGACAATGGTGTCACCAGACAAAATATTTTTATATAAAAAGATTCTGCTCCAAATGTACAATTTTTATCATTTTTTCAATGAATAATGTATAATATTTTATACTGCAATTATTCGTCACCAAAATGATATCAGATATTTTAGGAGTGGCATGGGGGTTCGCCACCGTTACTTTACCTCATCAAGAGGTTCTTTTTATATGATATATATATACATATATCTAGGCCCTATATTTTCACAAGTTGGAATGATTATTTTAAAAAGTCCCATCTTAGACTTGTTGACTTTGATGTGTGCTAAGGACCTTTTGTGGCACTTGCGTAGAAACCAATCGGAGCAAAGGCCAAAGCTGCATCCATGGATGTTTGCCATAGCTTTTGATTTGGTCGAAAACACAATACATGTGCATGAACCACAGAAACTGCAGACCCAGGACCCTATTTCGTTAGTTTTAAATTTTCAATTCAGTGCCGTTGTGTTGTGGTTGCTTCTATGTATTTCTAATGAGCCATATGGGGTGGGGGGAGTAGCCACCCACGCATGTCTCTATATGCGATTTCTTTCATTTAAATGATTTATTTATTTTTGCTCATTGCCTTTCGCCCAGCTCTTGGCCCAACCACACACTCCGCCCCCGCCCTCCACTTGCTGCCAACTTCCTTGCCCCCTACCCAAGTTGTTGCAGCTTTCTGTCTGGCTTTGTTTGGTGGTGTAGTTGTTTTGGGAAATTGCTTCTGGCATTTGATTTGTACATCATTTTTAACGAAGCATAAAGTTTTCCATATAAGCCATGTTTCGGCCACACAGGACGAGTCGGGAGGAGAAGCGGGTGGGGGTGTGGGTGTGGATGTGGCGGGGTAGCTACCGGGCATGGGTAGGGGGAAGCGGAATCAGAGAGGCACATCCTTGTTGTGGTAGCTCTTGACTCCATTGCCGCATCAAGTTAATGAACAAAAAGCGTGGCATTCAGTATTATCAGCAGCAGTCCTCTGTTCCTGACAGGATATTAAATAGGACCTTACGTTTCCCGAAAAGTTAAATTAACAAATTCGAAAATTAAAACAAAATCAAATCATGTGCTCACTAGTTTTTATTCGATTGATTACATTTTCACATTTTTGTATCCAACATGAAAAGGCAGACATTTTCCATTAAAGCCATGATCTTTGGCATATTCTGTTTTATAGTTTTATGTAGGTGATGCTCAATTAATCTTATTAATTATCAATTAAAGATTTTTATTAAATTAATTTAATAATTCATTAATTGGAAACACCGAAAATGTCACACAAATGGAGCCAAACTTCAAACTCACACATTAAATAATCAAATTGGCAAATAAAACAAAAGTATTGTTGCATTTTTTAAATTTAAAATATTCAAGACCCAAGCTAAATTATTTTTAAATAAATTGGAGTTACGAGTTTTACATAATTTTTTGAAAAAAATGTTAAAAAGGGAATAAAGTAATTTAAGAATGATCCCTTCTTTATTTTTTAAAATTATTTTTGAAAAAAAAAAATAATAAATAAATACTCTGCTAAAAATATTGCTAAAATCTTTACTATTTTATAGAAACTCGATCTAAAAAACTGTTAAATCTATTGATGGGTCTAAGTCCACGTTCGAAGCGAATATTTATTTTTAAATTAAAAATTTCAACTTTGAGAACTGTTTGGTTCCCAGCGATTCATTCGATTGCTTGGCATTGTGTCCGAAAACCCGAAGAGACAGCGAGTGACTTGGCCTCGGATCTCACCACGTTCTGGGATCCCCAGTTCGTTGGCACTGAGGCATGCCGAATAGTGGCAGAGGGACACAGGGGCTTCCGCTCTTCATCCGGGCCGCATCTTCCACTCGAGATGCGGAGAACCGGAGAAGCGAAGACCCAGGCGATGAGGCGTCCCATCTCAAGTGCTTCGTCCCATCAATTATCAGATCGGGAGACTATCGGGAAATCACGTAATGGGCACGTAGGCCAAATATTTACTTAAGCCCGGGCCCGAGGGGCGGGTGGCAAGTTTCCGCAAGGGCGAGGAACCTGCCGCAAGGGTCTTGGGACCAGGGCCCGGACTACATTAGTGCTGTGGTGGCAATTGACTCGGCAAGTGTGGAGGGCCGCGGGGATGGAGGGGCGAGTCATTGAGTCGGGGTGGTGCCTACATATGTATGTGCAACGTGTAGGAGCATCTTGGGCACACACAGATTTCCTGCCGCAATGGTTTGGCTTAATTGTTGGCCCGCCGCGAGTGCAGCCTCCCAAACTGCAGCCTCGCACTAAGGGAAATTAATAAAATATAGGCAATTAGGCTTATTTGTAATTTTGTTTCTACACTTTCAGAAAATTTGATTCTCGATTAAGATTTACTTAATAAATTATCTTAATAATTTTTCACTTTTCGATACAGAGAATAGTAAACTCAAAATAGGAAGGGAAAGCTATCTTGGGTTGGAGTGGAAGTTGGTATCCTGTAGAGGTTAAGTGGCAGGGCAGTGGCAGTATCTTATAATACAATATTGGATTGGATATTCATTGCAAATATGGGATATAGTTGGCCGATCCTTGTGAGAATTTCATTATAGGTCAAATTTTTTAAAATAAAAAGTTTTTAGTCCCAAGTCCCAAACACTAAAGTTATGATAATTCTGATATTTAAATTATTTGACAGCCAAAGCTAAATATTGTCGTCCGATTCTAATCTCCATATTTTGTAAAACAGATAATGTGCCCAAAAAGAAAACAAAAGTGTTTTGAAACTGTCTTCAAAAACACTACATTTGTGTCATTTTCGAAAATCAGTTGTATCCATTTGAGAAAGTATTTATTTTTGAAAAGAACTCCTAATATTTATTTTTTAATTATTTTCCCTATTATTTTGTGAATACTGCATATATAACTGCATATATATGTATATTTTTGTTGCAAATAATATTTCAAATTTAAAAAAAGATGGTCGGACATATTATCAAATTCCCTTAAAATCTCTCCCTTAATTTGGTGTTAATTTTTTTCTCAGTGTCACTGTTGCATCCGAGGGTCTCCTATTGACGCAAAGACTGTGCAAACATTGGAGGTGACTTCATGCATCAGGGGTGGAGCTGAGTTCGTGAGGAAGAGACAGAGTGGAAGGGAGTCCCTCTCTGCCTTCGATCACCACCCGCAGAGCGGTTCGGCCTGATCCCGGGTCAGGGTTCAAATCGATTGTTTAGGAGGGGGACTCCCCGTCCCCGTCCCCAAGGAAGCTTTCCACCGAACATCCTCTCGAGGAAATTGCCAGGAGACCTGGTCCGGTCTAAACAGGGTCTCAGCAGAGGAAACCTTTTCACCCTCGCGAGTGGCAAATATCAAAGTCAAACAAATGTGGAGTGGCGGCGGCAGAAATAAAAAGGCAGGCGGCTCAGAAAGTGGGTTACCATATTCTGCACTAAAAGCGAAACTACTTAGCAATTGCCATCGATGGTGGAATTGGACTCTGAACTTGGCCAGGCTGAGAGGAAATGGCAGAGGAACAGGAAAGGGAACGGGAAGGGAGTGGAAAGGGCGCGGAGCGAAGGAGGACAGCGGGTAATGGGGAAAAGCGAAAGCCAGACTGGGGAATGAGGTCAAGAGACAAAATAGGCTTACTGACATGTGTGTCTGGCTTTTGCCAGTGCGTCTGAGAGGGTGAGTGGTTGGACCCACTTACGGCCAAAGCCTCCCCTCAACCGCCTTCAACCACCCATGTCCACCCACAATCATCCCCGACCACCCGTATCCTCCCATTACCAGCCCTCGGACAGAGTCCTTTGCGGGAATTTAACGGTCAAATCGCTTGACTTTTCCCGGCCAAGGAAAACATTCCTCCATCTTCCTTATCCTTTGTTCTACTTCCTTGATTTTTGCAACACCCCTCATATTGGGAAGGTCAAGGGTATGATGTATGGGATAAAAATTTCGCGTGACGTCTGAAAATGGGTTTATTATTGTACCCATACCCCAGCTTATCCCCCACTTTGAGTATTTTTATTAAATCCAAAAAAAGCTACATTTTATTGATTTTTGATATTTCTAAAAAAATTCCAATACTTTCAATAATTTAAAAAATATAAGATTACGATTGTTTTAAAATATGTAGGATAAAAAGACTTGCATTAAATTATAAAAATTAAAAATGTGAAACTCTTTTCTTAATAAAATCGAATTCTTTTCTTACATTATTTTTTTATGAAATCTTAAAACATGACAAATATTATTTTGTATATGGATATTGTTAGATCAGCTTATGTGATTTATGTGTGTTTATTATAAAAGTTATATAAAAGTTCATTACAGATAATGTTTTAGTGGATGTCCTATATCCAGGACGTTTTTTGGCCAAATCTGTGGACTTGATTCCCCACCCAGCTGGCCCTCTGCTCTTTCGCCTAATTAACTCGTTTGATTCGGGCCAAGTCCATGTGCCCATGGGCCGAGGTTCAATCAATCGGGTGACCTCTTTGCATTTAACTTTGCATCTGGGCCTGGGTTTGCGCTTGCGTTTGATTTACCGTTAGCATTTACTTGATTTATGCCCCGCCCATTCGAAGCCAAATCGCATATTAATTATGGAGCTCTCTCAATTCATTTTCGGGGAACAAGCGCAGGGACATGTTAAATGGACGGTTTACTGTGAAATTGTCAAGAAATGCGTGTTTAAGCCAGATTGAATGAAGGCCGCTTTAGATTTATGGGCTTGCCCCGCTTGTTTTCCTACAAATACATAAACAAATACGCATCCTCACTCTAGCTCGAGTTCGAATTCGTTGCACTCGCATTGTTTAGTCCAATTATTTATGGGTCAAAATTTATCTTAGGCCAGCAGAGAAAAAACAGCCAAAACCCAAACAAATGGGCTATCGGATTTCCGAAAGCCAGCAACAAGCTGCCTCGAGTCGGCAACATGTTGCCCAGCAGCAATGTTGCTAAGCATGGCGTGGAGCAGAAAAGGGTTTGGCCTAAAACGGCTTTGGAAACAGCGATCAAGTAGGCGGACGGAGGCGGGGCTGGGGCTGGGGCAGAGGGCGTGGCCAGGTGGGCGTTTTATTGGAGGAAACTCGCCGCAGTCGATATCGAAAAAGTAATTAAAGGCCAGCAAGACAGAAACAACGAGGATGCCCGCCGATGCTGCCCCGTCTGCCATGCCCACCGCCCCTGCCAGACCTGTCAAGTGCAGAACGTGCCGCATGCGGTTGCCGAAAATGCATCGCCAGCGGAAATGCGTTCGAGCGACAGATTGCCTAATTGCAATTCACTAGAAAGTAAGTACCCATGAATAGACCGCAAACCAATTTTAATCTTCAGTATCTTCTGTATTGGCCACGGTAAAAGGGCTTAAAGCACAACCATATTTTAAGTTAGTCAGTGGGAGTTAAGCACAATTCCTAATAATCTCTTCAGGAAAAAGATATTCTAAAAAATTTAAATTTAATTTAAATAAAATTTAAATAATGCATACCCGGAACTTGCGCCAAAACTTTACTAGTTGCTCATAGAGTTGCGCCATGAAAATGTACTTTTATTATTCCAATCTCATTAAGTTACAATTTTTTAACTTTTGTCTTAATATCGGCTTAATCTAACCTGATAGTAGAGGGTTTTAACGACACAAGAAAAGTAAGGCCAAAAAAGGGTGTCCCAATTACAGGGTTTGATTTTTTAATAAAACGACCAAACGGTTAGATGCAGTCGAAATTTGTATTGAAATTTAAAGAGACATGGGAATCATGTATGGAACAACACATCGTCCAAATGGCCGCCTCTACTTTTCAGGAAGACCCTGATCCTTTTCTCGAAATTTTCCTCCACTTTTCTGCACATTTGCGGCAATATTCCGGCAATCGCGTCGGGTATGTTCCGTTTTAAGACTGCATTCGATTCGGGATGCGTAGCGTAGACTTTGCTTTTAAATTAGCTCCTTACAAAAAGGTCCTACGGCGTCCAATCGCAAGATCTAGCCGGCCAATTGACATCGCCATTACTTGAAACTACACGACCAGGAAATTTTGTGTATCATATTTGCGATTGAAGGCGAATTTTCGTAGTAAAATTCCACGATTTCTATTTTTATGTCATGTTTTCACAACTGTCAGTTGGGGCTGTCCTAATATAGCAATATCAAACCCTGTAACTCTTATTGGGACACCCTTTGTAAGGTGCCACTTAACTGCAAGGGTAAGTTAGTTACCCCCAAGTTAGCTTTTCTTTCTTGTTAGTTATAGTATTTGGCTGGTTTGCGGCACAAAATTGTTATAACAACTTGGTATTCAAATAAAAAGAGACACACGCTACTTTTATGCTACTACTATTATGATTAAAAATTTTATATTTTGACATGCTTATATCGACTCAGGAGGTGATCCTGATCAAGAATATATATACTTTATAGGGTCGGAGATGTCTCCTTCCCTGCGTTGCCCACTTTTGACCAAAATTATAATACCCTCTGCAAGGGTATAAAAATAAGTGTACAAGAATATTATAAGGGAAACTGTAAAAACTATTTTCTTGCTTATTCTTTTAGAAAAATGGTTATTTTGTTAATCATTTCTTCATATTTTTAAATATACTTACATACAATCATACAATTTCGGAAAACGGACAAGGAATGTATTTAGTTGAATAGGAAAACTTCACATTCGTCTCCACATATTTCAAATATCCTGTTAATTGTGTTAATCCTTTTAATTAAATTTAATACAAATGTACATAATATTTTGAAACTATGATTATTTTATGGATTAATTTTGGGAAGCTTTGTTTGAAGAGAAACTTCAGCTTCGTAACAACTACTTTGGAGTTAAATAGTTTATTTTGATGTTCCTTAATGGTCCTTAAATTTAATTCCAAGTTAGAATACAACATAACATCCTTGCGCCGTGGATTCCCTTAAACTGTACTACCCCTCGATAGGGTAAAAAACTGCTAAAGTTCTATGGAACTATGGAATGTGTGAGATAATGACATAATGATACAGTGTCGGCTGGACCCCAATGGCACCGCCAATTCGTGGCATGTCACAGAGATGCACTCACATCCTTTTTTGCAAGGACACACGGCCAAAAGAGCAGCAATATCAGGCAACAAAACACATCCGCTTCGTGAAACGCAATCGACAATTATTTGCGACATGAGCAAACCAATTGTTCCGCGCCCCTTTCCAGTGTCCAGCGTCCTGCTCGATTATCCTGTGTGCGTGCAGGAAGGGTACGATACGATACGATAGGCCCGAGGCCAGAGCGCCCCACCCCTTCTGCACCGACGCGTCGGTTCATTTGTGTGTGTAATTGTTTGCCAGTTGCACAGATTGCGGTGTCCAGGACTGCACGTGGATATCCGGGATGTCGTTCCGCAATATCCCCCTCCCAACGGGTCCCTAAGGTCAAAGGACAAACCTTCGGTCGCAGTTACATTTATTTAATACCTCTAAATATTTCTTATAGCTACGAACAAAAAAAACGTTGTATATTATGAAAGCTACCAACAGAAATATGATAATTACAACAAAAATCGGAAATACACAAAATCCTTAGGCCTAAATAAAAAAATATGTATTGTATTTGCAATTGTACATGTTACTGTGTAGGTGGATAGGAAAAAGGACTCTCGACTAAGACAATACGATGTTCAGATATTTGGAAACATTCGTTTCGAATACTTTTGTCAGACAAGTTTTAAAAATGTGGAAATAAACTCTTCTTTCAATAAAATCAGATGACTTCAACCTAGAATCTCGCACGAGATCTGGGAAATCCCAAGTTTGTGAATCATCCCTGGGGAAGCGGGTGTCTATAAGTATGTACAAGAGGGGAGACAGGGTCAAGAGGCTTTCCTACACCGCCTTGGTGTCCCGGAGCTCCTCCTGAATGAATCCCTGGTTCTCGATTCCCCGTTCGATCGGATCGGAGACAGTCGGGGGTGGGGGATCAGCATGCTCGAGGGACTCGTGTATCACATTGGCAATGATGCCGTTCATTTGACCTTTGGCCTCGCTGGCCAGGGCCAAGGCTTCGATGGCGTTGATGTTCCCGTTCGGATCCTTCACGGAAGCCCGCTCCGCGTCCGAGCGGGCTAGACGCCGTCTCTGTTTCAACTGGAAGCGATACATCCATCTAGTAGGGAATACAAAATGAAGATTAGTTTAAGCCAGACATCTACTGAACTTTACTCCTCTATTACTTACAGGAAGATGATCACAGAGAACATGGTGAGGCCGCCGCCGAGGAGGAAGAAGGCGCCGGGCAGGACGCGGAGTGTGGCCGCGTAGAGGGTGGTGTACATGGGAGCGAAGACCATCGGCATGAGCGCCTCGGCGACGCCGAAGAGGGAGTTCACCTTGCCC
Source organism: Drosophila monieri (assembly GCA_035047585.1). Taxonomy (NCBI): domain Eukaryota; kingdom Metazoa; phylum Arthropoda; class Insecta; order Diptera; family Drosophilidae; genus Drosophila; species Drosophila monieri. The sequence goes on along the minus strand of JAWNPJ010000061.1, from coordinate 549,404 downwards.
AGCTCGTCCTTGGAGACCAGCTTGGTGGCGATGGAGCGCATGGCGATGAATGCGGTGCCGTTGAAGATCTCCACCAGGCCGCCGAGGTACATGTGCCACGGCAGGGTGGCGAAGGCGTAGACGAACGAGGAGAGGATTTTGGAGGTGCTGGAGAGGACGCCCACCAGGGCGTCGTCAATGTTCAGCTTGTGCGAGAGCACGCCCACGCAGAAGATCACTCCGATGAGGCCCGTGAACATCGCGTAGGTGGAGAAGAAACTGAACTCCACCTCCGACCAGTTGAAACGGAACCGGGTGAACAGATATGTCACAGCCATCTCTCCGTGGAGCGGTCCGATGATCACCATCACCACGATCATCAGAAGAATCACTCGCTTGCGTCGCTGGTTCTCGCCCTTTTGAAACGCCACGCGGAACGTCTGCACCACGTGCTCCTTGTCGAAGAAGTCTGCCAGCAGGCTTTTCTGCTCCACGGTCTTCTCTGGCCGGGCCACCGGCTCCTCCAAGAAGAAGAATCCATACACAAAAGCGATGACGTAGAAGGCAGCCGAAATTGAGAAGACGCCGTAGAAACCGATTTGCCTGCAAGGTCAAGGGAAAAGGATAGTTTTATTAAAACTTAAAGAAACACTTGCATGTTTAAATATTTTTGAAAAGAAAAAGTTTTGTAGTCGACTTTAGTCTGAGAGACCAATGCTAGTGATAAGCTTTTCATGGCATACTTTTAGGCATAAATACCATCACAAAAATGTTTACGTCTTGTAGTAAGTTCAGTTTGAGTTTCCTAGCTAATCAAGCCGAATGTCTAAATTGAATCCTTCACTCAAATCAAGGACTCGAGCGACTCACTTGAGCAGCACTCCCGAAAAGGCCATGCCGATGGGCACGCCCACCGAGAAGCAGACGTTGAGGATCCCGATCCGCAGGGTGCGCTCCTCCTCCGTGGTAATGTCCGCTATGTAGCTGAAGACGCCCATCAGCATGGTGAACCAGCCGCCGCTGAGGGACGGGAAGATGGCCTCCGTGAGAGCGGCGGCCTCCATGGGCGCCTGCTCGAAGTAGACGCACAGCATCAGGCCGACCACCCCCAGGAACTCCCCGACCACCGGGATCAGGATGCACGGCTTTCGGCGGCGATGGCGGTCGCTCCAGGAGCCCCAGAAGAGGATCAGCAGGCAGGGGAACAGCGACTGGATCACCGTCTTCCAGGCCGCCATTCGCGCTACCATCTGTTGCACGGTTTCCTCCTCCCTGGTGAGAAAATAAAGTAAAGAATAAATTTAAGTTTAAGGTAAAAAATAAATAGGAGCTTCTGAATAAATGTATTTAGGAAAAAACATAAAGAAAAACTATTCTCCAGCAGAGTTAGTGCTTATTGAAGAATTATTTTATCGACTCTTGAAAAGGACTCTCAAGAATAGCTCCCTCGAGCTATAAGTCGAAGACTATATTTATTCAGAATTCCAATGGATGTGACAGTTAATAGGATATATATAATAATTTTAATATATAGACTATTTTCTATAATAAAAACAGACCTTCAAACTGAGAAACTTTTATTCAGGGAAACAATCCTGATACTGATATTATCTTTAAAAACTCGACGATGTCCTTTTAATTTTGACTAGAAATCACTCAATACCATTATACTCATATCAAGGATATATCTATCCTTATATTAGACCTGATCTGCTATTACTATATATTGCAATTTTCTCATTTAATGCCGCTTTTCTTACAGTGTGTAGTTGGCAGTCTGGCGACGGGTCAAGGCATCGCACACCTCGTCGCCGTAGGCCATGTTCACCCGACAGGCCTTTTCGAGGTTGAGGTTCTGGGTGGCTAGGTTGGAGAGGACGCTGGGCATGATGTATGCGGCCAGGATGGGCTCCACGGTGATGTTGTTGGCCACCAGACGGATTTTCTCCCGCAAGGAACGCTTCGTGGTCGTCGTGGCAGCATTATCCTTGCCATTCTGCTTCTCCTTCGATGGAGGCACTTTCTCTTGGCTGGCGGTCTGTGTGGACGTGTTCGTGGCCGTGGTCGGAGGAGACTGGGTCGTCTGGTTCACCGTGTACTTGCCGTACTCGGGGTTGCCCAGGCTGCCGTCCTTGGGAGACATTGTCCTAGCGGGGTGGCGGCAATCTACGAAACAGGTAAATCTCCAATAAATATATATCAACTTTATTTAATTTAAGTTGTTAAATCCTCATTCATGGAATTATGGTTCATAATTTATTTATTATCTTAATAGTTGAACTGTATTTAAGGTTTAAAATACGTAGATTTGATAAAAAGGCTTTCGAAAAACAGCTCACTCCAGAGAGATAGTCGGTTCGATTTATAGTCTGAATTATTTTCCGACCTATAGCCTTAATACTAAAGAAAAAATTGAGAAATTGAAACATTTTGTTAAAAGGATAAAGTAAAAACGGTAGCAGTTGATGCCATCAAGATACCTTACGATACTTTTATGTTCTGAAAATATTTCAAAAGTTCAAAATGAAACAAGTTTGATACCAACACCAATATTATTTTAAGTCTACTACCTTAACTAATTCATAAATCTTATAATCAAGAGCTCTAAAATGAATATTGAAAATTATAAACTAGGCCTTGGCGTGTAGGTTCTTAGAAAATACTACCCCGGAAAGGTCTGTAGTGCCGGGTATTCTTAGTCAGGAGATACTCTTGCCGCAATTGGGTATATTTCCAAAGTCAATTGACTTTGGTGACAGTGTGCGCTGTTTGTTGTACGAAGAATGTGGCAAGACTTCGTTTTCACTCACTTCTGGCAGTGGAGACTCGCAGCGTCTAGTCGTATCATCTTCGCGGAGGGGGCCCCGCTATCTGGGATCCGGTACTTGCCACTCCGTTAATGACACCCCCACTGGGGATCCCCCTCGCAGGCATCCGCTTGCGGGTCGTTAATGAAGCTTGTCGTGGAACATCGCGGATCTAATGTTTCTGTGTGTCAGGGCAATTCAATTACGAAATGTAATTAGTCGAACTCCGATCTCTAGGAGCGGGTTCTCCGGGCTCTGAGAGCCCTATCTCTGTGGAGCTCTTGACGAATGGCCCGTGGAAATTCCAAAAAGTTACCTGGGCTCTCATTCGATGTCGTCTTTGTTGGAATTTCGCTGCTTTGTAGCTTTTAATTGTTTTGGCAAGTGCCTGGGTTGTTGTTGTTCGCGGAAAGTGTTTACACAATTGTTGCCCCACCGAGGTGGCCTAAAGCCGTGTTTGGCCCACAGTCTGCTCTCCCCGAAAACAACTTCACGTGCCAAGCACATTAACCTTATCAGCCCAATGTGGTGCAAGTTTTGTTTTCATATTTAGGCAACAATCGCGCAGTGATTGCAAAAACACATTATGGATCGTGGATTCATTCTACCTTCGGCAGAGTGTGTTGAATTATTTTTCTTATCAGAAAAGCCGAAACATATTTCTTTGTTTTTGCAACTCCTCGACAGACTTATAATCGTTTTGTAAGTTTAATTTTTATGTTTCCCCAAAATCATTTTCAAATATTTCTTTTTTTATATTTATTTTTCAAACATTCTTAATGCAAAGTAGTATATAAAGCAGTATATAATTTTTATCTATAATAATGTTGGATTATTTTATAGTATTCTTACATTATTTAGTTAGATATTTTCTTCGGGAAAACCAATAAATTTTAAAAATGAAAACATAATGCTATGACATTTGTTTGTTTTTCTTTGCCTAATAGTTTGGAAATGAGGGTTTTTTTTGTTAATTGTTTGGCCTTTTAGCTTATACACTATCCAAGGTCGACAAACAGCGAAATTTTGGCAAAACTAATTGGCCTTCATCCGGCATCAAGTGGCGACCCATAAAGTGCATCAGTGACCGTTTTAATCTCCAACTTCCGCCAAGCGATGACGCGGTCAAATCCACTGGCCAAAATACAAAATAAAAAGTAGCAAAGGCAAACAAACGACAAACAAAATATCTGTAGACCACACAGTAATTAAAGCAACCATTTAAAAGCGATCCACACACTCCTCCCAGCCCCTCTTCGAGGGTCCACTGTACCTCACTTTTAAATAGTTTATTGTCTCAGGCATTGTTTAGGTTTAAATTGCAAATTTCGTTTGCTTTTACTTCAATTGCCTTTAATTGTGACAGAAAAGCGTTTAGGACTCACGTTTCCAACTAAATGATATTCGTTTCACTGCAAAAAAATACTTTTTCCGCTACCGGAATATTCAGTTTAATGCAACTGTATAGGCCTGAAGCGAAATCAATAAATTAATAGGATTACCAGGTTTCCCCAGAACGCTTCTGACTGGAAAACCTGAGTTATAGGTAATGTAAAACCTACGTACTAGGGTCTAAACTTTGTTTGTTGTACGTCAGCTTGTTTAGCCAGAAGCGAACTCTGTTCTGGCGCACTGTGATCACCTCCGATGATGACTTTGACACTGAATCTGTAAGCTCGGCTAAGAAAAATGTACAGCAAGCTTGCAGTTTTGGCCAAAGAGTAGTCTGCCGAAACCACCTACGCCGACTTGGTCGAAGCAGTCGGAAGAAAAGGCGAAAACAAAGCCCGAAGAGCGATTAAGGTCAGTTAGGTCGGCCATAAGTCACGTCAAGTTAGCATACAGTCACTAGACTGGGCCAGCAGACACCGCGCGGCATACTAAGCAACCGATTCGATGGCTATGGATACGTGCAACTCCAGGAAGCAGCATATTCGATTATCCAAACAAAGAATATTTGATGGCCATACTATAAGCGTGTTGAAAATGGCAAACAAGACTTCATTTAGTGACAGGTTGCTACCTGCCGGTTTCATCTAATTTGCCTTTAGGCTTTTCCATGCAAAATCTTTATCAAAATAATTAATTACAGAAAGGTTATAGATGCTCTTTGGTACTACTACCAAATGCTTTCCTTTAAAATGATCCACCTCCCATAGCTTTGAGGCATTGTTTGTCTGAGTACCGGGTATCTCATCCCTTTCCCAGGGGAGCTAATTGAATGATACGTGCATTCGATGTTACAGCATCTAAAGGTCATTTACGGGCAAATTAGATGTAAGATTGGATAATACCAATCAAAAAATTAATGTAATTACTACCAAATATTTTGTCCCGCTGTTATTAAATTTGAAACCTTTTATTTCATTATTTTGCGACTGTTTTCATTTCCGGCTGTCGGACAAAACTTTTCACACAAGCGTATCGGAACAAACGATAGCGGTCCAAATTACCCATTTACTCTATTAATTGCATGTCTCTGCCAGATACAATTAGACGTATGAGTGCGCGGGTACAAAGATACAGCTGTGCGAAGTCTGGCGGCGACACAAAGTTCTGTTTTAGCCAGATTCTAAATTGGGAGTAATTAGATGCAATTAGCTGCCGAAAAAAGGAAGACTCTTCTTCTCGCAACCTGCGTGCAATATTTAGGCGCCATTCAAAGTTTGCGCATCTGAGTTCGACTACGCCAGTAACTTTTTATTTGTATTTGTTTATTTTTATTTAGAGCCACCGACAATCAAAACAAACCCCGATAAAAAACTATAGAAGGCGGCAGAAGTAGTGATAAACGAGCCACTAATTTTGGGCAATCAAAACAACAGCCAAACTGTGCATCTCATTTTAAATTGGGAAACGACCGAGAGTGGAATAAATTAAGTGCGAGAGTGGTTCAAATTGTGTCCGCCAATAATTATAATTAATTTACTTGGCAAATCACTCGGGAATCACCGCCGAAAGTTTGATGGAATTACACACAAAGTGGATCTCATTGTTGAAATAAACAAACAGAATAAAGTGCATTATTCAAATGGTTTGTTATATTTAATGGTCGGTTGCTGGCTCTCTCACATGTGGAATTAAATAATAATCAACCTCAAAGTTGCGCTACCTGGAGGTTACAGCTGTTTCAAAATTCTGTAGAAACCTTACTAGTATTTTTTTTATTTTTTGCAGTTTGTAAATTTTGTTCAAAGTCTTTTAAACTTTCCACATTTTTATACCCCTACTCGCAGAGTTCTAGGGTATATTAGAACTTCTTATTGGAAATTGGATTATATTATATTAAAATACTAGAAAAATACTAGAGTATTAGAGAACAAATCGTCTCCGATCTGATCTCTGATCTAGTGTATCCCCAAGTATGAACTCTCCCCAAGTGTATCCCCAAGTATGAACGCGTGTATCTCGGGATAATATAATATCTATGACTGTAGGACAAGAGCTATAAGATGTAAGTAGACGTCTCCAACAAAGTAAAGTTACAAGTCAAACTATTTAGTCGTCAAAGTATACTATTATAGAATAGTTATAGTATAGTATAGTATTTAATTTTTAATCGGCTGTAGGTTTACAAGTTTGTTTACTTCGTAGATAGCTACCCTTCGTAGGGTAGCGGGAGTGACCGTTTACCGAGCTGGAAGCACATTTCCTCAGTAGTTTGGTTCGAAAGTAATAAAATATTATAATAAAATATTACAAAATTTGTGTAATTTGACATTTTGACACTTTTTATTAGCGTCGTATAGCACCTAGCCCCTTGGAATGGTGGCAAGGGATGGACTTACCCCAAAAAGACGAAGAGGGCGGATGTCGGCGCAAACGAATTTCATGAATGCGCAGATTTGATTTAATTTACATGTCGTTAATAAAATTAGTAAGAAAAAAAAATAAAATAAAATATAAGCACCACAGACACACACACACACACGCACACACAGGAGGAGGAAGTCATTTGCGTCTGTGTAATCGCCGAGGGAGGAACTGTAAGTACACTGAGGAAAATTACCTTTGACTCGCGATTCGAACTCCTTGGTCTCGGCCTGGCTTCTGTTGGTCGAGTTGCCGCTTTCTTTTCCTCAACTTTTCTTACAAATTTTCTATATTTTTCTTTTGGTTTTGGTTGCTGTTGGCTGGCCTACACACCGACTGGCATGACTACAGGTGCAGCTGTCTCACTTTTGGGAATTGAATTAAACGTGCAGCGTTCAACACAACGGTACTGCGGCAAAAATAACTGCGCTTTATGTGTTTATTGAAACGCAGCTTTTCGGCTTAACTAGCTGTGTGCTTTCTGTCTCTAAACCATCGGCGTTGAGCTGAACTCGGCGACTAAATTGTCGCATTGAATTTGATGAATGCCGCTGGGCAGCCGCCGCACGGTAAATTCGCGACTACTGCTGCTTCTGCTTCTGCTGCTGCCTCTGCCGCTGCCGCTGGCGGCGCTGCTTCCAGATAGATTTACCTACGTAGGTGTGCATAGGTGTGTGTGGCAGAGCGCGCTGGTGTGCGGGTGGGTGAGGCGACGCTCTGCGATTGCTGCCGCCTGTTCGCTAAGCTGAGAAAACACTGAAACCGAAAACTGCGCTACAGGTGGAAACACAGGTACAGGTGGCAGAGGTACCGTTACAAGTCCTACAGCTGTCATAAGCCAATTGTTTCAACTATGGATACCCGATACTTGGAGTGGTGGAGAGGATCGGCGCCCATTTCTGCTGCCTACTTTTAGGAGGAGGCCTCCACTTTATGGAAGAAAGGTTCAAAAAATTTGTATTAGTAAAATGGTTCTATTGAAAATTTATTTGAAAGAGGATTCAAGATATTTAAAATATTTTTATTCTAGACTTTGACATTGCGACATTATTTACGATGACCCGTGTGAAAGCAGAACTCTACAGGTGCATCCAAGGAATTACTGGCTAAAAGGAAAATACTTTACGTAAGTAACGCTCACAATGTTGGTGAGGGCTTACACCATTTTTTAATAAAAACTAATAACTAACACAACTAATGATATGATTACACAAAGATACCTCTTCGTTCTATCCGTTTCAAATTGAATCTTCACAAATTATTAAAAAGGCTATCAAGTTAAAGTTATTAAAAATGAAATATGAGAAGGGGAAAAAGTCTTGGAAGTTTTGAAGATAAGATAACTACCAAAATAATATTTAAATTTGTTCCTAGTCGTGAAACTTATAAAACCTCTTGAGAGGGATTTAAAAAAAAACCCTTAAATGCTTATATGAAGCAAATAGTTTCTTTAAAAATTGGCAATATGTAATGATAGAGGAGTGTATGTCGGGCTAATCCCCAAAACATAGAAAAATAGAAAGCTATATTCATGGTTAGCTGAAGTATATGTACCTATGTGCGCACATATGTATATATCTTACATATATATCTTATCTTATATATATATATATTTGTATTTCCATAATTTATACCGCTCCGATCCGAACAGAAATGTCGGCAAGTGTGAAGTCGATTGCTAATAAATACAACTATTACATAAAAAAGTTTTCGCAGAAATGATTTTTAAATCGCATATTCAAAACGTAGTGTCATTAATGAAATTGGATCAACTTAAAATTTACAACCTCATTGTCACAGTTTATGCACCAGCAGACAGCTCTACAAATTTCACAATTCTTGTCAAATGAGATAATTATTAGATCGGGTCTGATTTGCACTATTCCAGAAAGTTCTATCTGTTTTTTACTTTGCTGTTTTTTATTGGGGAAAATAAAAATAACTCTCATCGTATACGCATGTTTTATACAATTGAATATTTCACATGCGCTTTCTTCAATTTTTAAAGTATTTTAAATAATTATACCTTGAAAGAGAAGCACTTTAGGGAGGAACCGACGGTTTATTTATGATTTTGGGTTGGTATTTGGTATTTGATAAAGGTGAAAGGAAAACCAGACTGTATGGTACATAGCGTTGTTTTTCAACTATAAGATACCAAGTAGTGCTCTCCTCCACTTCATTTTCAAATAGCCCTACCAGAAAGAGCAGCTTCAGATCTACTAATGTCTACACGCAGAAGTCAAAACATGCAAACTTTTCGAATTATTTGAAAGGATCAGTATTTGGATGTGTTTCCATATCAGTAAAATGTTTAAATATGCACAAATACAATATTCCTCTGAAATCTAAAAGAAATCAGATAGACTGATAAGAAAGGATTTTTAGATACGAGTTTTTAAATATAAATACTTCTCCATTCAAAATCTTGGTCGTTGTACCCATTTCCTCTACCAAAAGATTCTTTATCTTCAGGCACCTTGTGATATTGTTGTAGCAAAACAAAAAACATTGACATTTGTAGATTAATGGTAATATTTTGATATTGGATATAAAAATACAACGATGCTATGATATATTCTATAACTAAATTGAATAAAAATTTGTATAATACCCACTGCCAGTGTACTAAAACATCGTTATCTTATTTATTTTACTTTTATTTATTTTAGGAAATCTCCTATTTTGAGTAATGTATCTTACATTTTCTAAAGACTGCTTCAAGGTGAAATTAATATTTTTTTAAATTGGCCTGCCTTATTGCTTCATTAATTAGTTCTGTACATTTAAGCGGTAATTACGACCCACAAGAGGCAAGTCAGCCGACACTTGCTGTTGAATTCAGAGGGAATGCCCATTGATAAAGATTATTTGGGTACTTCACAAAAGATCCCGAAGAATACACTCTTAATAAAGTGAAAAACCCATGGAAAGACATCTTTGAAATACAAGATGAAAAAACGTAGTTTTCCCCATGCATTGGAAACTGTATTACATAACTGATTAAAAAAAGGTAACCTTGAGTTTCTTTTTAATTTATAAAATTCGGGTTGCATCTAGAAGTTCCCATTCAATTAGTGTGCTTATTGGATGGCTTAGATGTTGCAACTGCAACTAGGTGTAATCAGTGGCTCTTGAGCGTTTGGCCATAATTATTGCACTTGCTGATTATGATGATGATGGGTTTCAATGGGTTGAAAAACGGGGTTCAGCGAACGCCTGCCCTTGACTTACAAAGCCACAATGCCGCGGAGACCGCAAAAAGTGCATTGACTGGAGATGTTTCACCCGCCAGCCCACCAATCAGCACCACCAGACTGCACCGCCCCGCCTACTGCCCCAGAGACTAGCTTACAGTAGGACTAGTGTCTCAAAAAATGTGGGATAACCTAATGTTATATTTTTTTAGATTATTCCAAAACTATTTTGTTAATTTTTAAATATGTACTTATGTATAAAATGGATAACATTATAAACTCACAATAATAAATGTAACAATTCTTCTTAAATATTTCAATACATACGTAGTACTTTCCGTTTAATATTTTAAACATTTTCTAATCATGTTGCGTTCCTAAACACTATATTTTAGTTTGTATTTGATAATTTGGACCTGCGAGAACTTAAATTCTAAATGGGTTCTGCACATTGAACTCTACCTTTTAAAATCGTAACTAAATAACGAATATTTTTTTCATTTTTTCCAGACTTGACAAACATTAGAATTAAGTTATTTAGCAGCTATTATCTTTCGAGAGTTAAATCATTACTGACGTAGTTTATTGGCAGCCCGAACAAACTTATCTACAACTAGTGTTGATATAGTCAATTAGCACAGATTATGTTTTGATCATTCTATTCATAAAAAGATGTTGCGATTTTTATTTAACCTTTATTTAATTTGTTTTATTTATTTTTTGTTTTATTTAATTTTTATTCTGTTTTAATTTTGGCTAAAAAAATGCATCGCTGTGAAGCCATCTCCGACCCAATGAAGTATGTACAAAGTACATACATACTATGTAGGTATAAAAATATTTTAGTTCAGGATCACCTCTGGAGTCGATTCAATTATATCAGTCTATTAGTTTCTACGCAACATAGTCTTTCAGTGTTAAAGTTTTCACTTTCTATACTATGTCATAACTTTGTTGTTTTTAAAGATGAAAGGTTAACCTTTTTAATGATTTTTAGTCAACTAATCTGTTATAAATTTCAGTTGGATCTGCAGATATATCCTATGTCATAACTTGAAGTAGAAGATTAGACCATTCTACGGATTTAATTATTTCGGATTTTTATTAAATTATATCAAATTTGTCTGATAATGGAATTCCTATAAGGATCGGCAAACTACATCCCTAATTTTTGATATGCTTACAATCCGAAATTTGTATAATATGCTCCGATTAGTTTGTTTTGATCATCACAGGATTATTAATTGCTTATTTGATTTTTTATATTTATGAAAATACTAATTATGACTTGGGTTAAAAAAGATTTGAGTTTGTTTCAACATATATATAATATGAATGTATATATACAAAAATGGAATGTTAAAATAAATAAATGAAACCATATTTCAAATAATAAAAGAATTTGAAACATTATTTTAGAAATAACCTCTAACCACTGTTCTTAGCCTCTTTGTTTGGCTGAAACTAGAGACCCATTAGAAGCGGCTATGCGATCGACCCGCAGACCCTCACACTGGTAATCGTAGAACAATATTTAGTTATTTGGTAATTCAATGCAAAATATCAGGTAAGTGGGCACATTGTTCCGTGACTCGGAACGCTTTTGTCCGCCCGGCTGCTACTGCTGGTTACTGCCAGAGCAGTTGCTGATTAATTTCCAATTGTTATTATGTTTGAACACCCTTCACTGGCAGCCGATTCGTTTTGTTTCGCGTTTTGTTGCATGCTAATTGCTTCTTGGCAGTCGCTTTAGTCAGCATAATTGCACAAAACCTTACATCTTGCGAGAATCCGATTGAATTTGCAAGTGCGACAACTGTCAGCGACTTGCAACACCTGCACTTGGAAAAACCTATTATAAGTAATTATAATATTTGGAAAATTTAAAGATACAGGCTTTATATAAGCACTTTTTTTTCACAACCACTAACATAGTAAGTCTTTATGTTCTATCAGTTATTTGTCCATTGCTGTTCGTTTCATAGCTGGCCCTCCTTTGTAAATTCCTTCCTTCTAAACATATTTATTGAGCACTTTGAATAATATACTTTAATTTTTAACTTTAGCTTTTTCCAAGTGTAATTGCTACTATTAAAGTCTGTCAAATGGCCCATAAATCAAACAATCAATAATGATGATCTATCACCTGTGGTCACACGAAAACCCTTTCACTGTCCTCGAACATTTTATCGGATTACCTGAAGCCATCTATGCTAGATATCGGTTTGAAAAATGAACCAAACCTGTTTGTTGTTTGGGAAGAATTTCAATAAATGCATGCATACACAAGTAGCTTATTTTTTTTAATGAATTCTTGAGTAACTTGATAGTTCATTAAAGAAGATAGCATCTCTTAATTGTGTCGGATAGTCATATAATTCAAAAGTAACGCCTCAATCCATGTAGGTTTACATAAACAAATCACGATTCAATTTCTTTTTGGCACTTTCTCCCAATTACTTGCAATATAACTGAATAAGGGTTTCGTTTTAATGCCTGCTAATTGACCGAATCGATTGACAATTTGCAAATAATTTTGATAACAAATTATACCCTGTCTCAGTGTCTCGATCAAAACAAATAATGCCCCTGGCAATGCGTCAAGCGAAAAATAAACATGTTTTCTTGGCAGAGAGCCGAAAATGAAATGAATTTTCAACAGGTGGACTTTACAATACTCTTATAATGAAACAGATTTTAGAGATACTAGCAAGCCCCTTGCACATTCATTTCAGATAACTTATTATTACATCACAAAACATTTCAATTGTTTAGTTTTTCTCGATATATGAATACCTAGTCACGACATGCAAAATCGTCAAATGTAATAGGTAGATCCAATCACGTGCCATATAATGGACCTGCCAGTCACCACAGAGAAGTCCAAAGTATTGATGTTGATAGGCACCTACGAGCACATACTTACAAACGAGTATAAAGTTAGTTTTTTGGTGTCAAAAGTAAGTCCAGCGCATCGACAGATTTGAGACCCAAACCAACAGTAACGCCTAAATGAAAATCTACGTACATAATGTCGATCTATTTAACTTTCTAAATTTTAGACTGAACCTGGATTTTATTCAATGGAATAATAATAAACAGAATATGCCAACGTCAGGAAAATAAACTAGTTTAAAAGTAATATAATAAATAATATTCTAATTTCATTGTTTTATGTGCAAACGGACAAGTTATGTATTGTTTCGATCAAAACTTTTTAGAAAGTCTATTGAATAAGAGCCATATTTTTATAGGTAAGAGGTTACGGTGCAAAAATTGTAAGAGTGAGTATCTCTTAGTGCATATAGTAATTGTAGTACTCCCCAAAACATTTGTTCAATTTTCGATTTCGTCTTAAAATTAAGAAAGCATACCCTTTAAATGCAAAAATTAAACATTAAGCACAACAAGTCAGTGCCCTTTTAGTCACTTTTTTCTATTAAACCGCAATCATATTATTTTTTCTATGTTGCATTTTTAGCACCGCATTTTGACTTGTCAGGTTGATTGATTATTGCCGGAGCTCCCAAACAAGGAATCAGAATGAAAAAGAGTTGCCGCAATATCCGACACGTCTCTGGTAGTTGACGGATAAACGGGTAGTTGACGGGGGTCTTCACAACAACTCAAAGGGACAAAGTAGTACAAAAAAATATTTAAGAAAGAGACTTCAAAATGTGTAACCTAATTCAAGCATAGACTTTTCCTTCTGTCAGATAGCCGTCGTCGTCGTCATGGTTATAAAATTAAAAGCTAATAAATATGCACAAAAATATTATAAGTATTAAACAACAATTTCAAATTGATATCCTTTTTTATTATGAAGTCGACTCCAAAGTTTAAACTTTAAGTCACGTTTAAAGTTTAAAGTTTAAACTTAAAGGAAGACACGTTTGGACACAATATATATCTTATTACTAAACGATTCGAAATGGCCTTTTACATCTTATAAGGATTGACGGACTATATCCTATAGCTACCATATAACTGAGTTAATCGATAAAATTTCATAATTTAATAAAACAAACTTCTATGAATCTGATCTTTTATGAAGTGTGGCTAATTAGAATTCTTAGTTAGTGTGACTAAGTAGTAAAAATCAAATGTATTTAATATAAGAAAATAAACATAAGCTATGTGGCTTACTTAGTATCCTAAATTCGATCACACACCAATTGATTATTAAACATAAATTGAGAATAACAATATTACTACTTAAGACAAAAAGTTACTTTAAGACAAAACTAACAGAGCATGGCCGGTGCGGTAGATTATATTATATATAATTGGAACACTTTATGGGTTGCTTTAGTGCGGCGTCGGTCCACTTTAGGCGGTGTGAACAATACCCCAGGGTGTAGGCTATCCCGGAACAATACGGCGCGCATTTACATATAAATATTTATTGTCCTTTTTGGCCCCATGTTGCATGTGAGCGGTCAATTTTGGGGGAAAAACTAACGGACTGCCGTAAGACTGTTAGTGGGCAGGATGTGTGTACATAGCCTCCCTAAGGGGTTATATCTCTATCGCAGTTTCTGTGGCGAAAAGGAGCTGCTGTTACACGCCCCTTTGTTTGTTGTTGGTCCTGCAAGATGCTGTCAGGACGGCAAGGAATTTTTTTATGAGTATCAGCGTTTATTACGGACAGTATGCGTGGGAGCAGCTACCCCGAGGACTTGTTTGGCCCGCCCTGCGGCTTTATTATTTATAACAGTTCCTTCATATGTGGAATGTGCATTAGGGTGCCCCTTCCATTGCCTATTCCAAGTTCCTCTCTCCATTGCCCTGTTGGCGTTAAAAAAGGGCATAAAGGAAGACAAACGAGTAAACAAAGGCGGGCTCTAAGATTTTATTCGACGGCTGTCGTTTTTATTGAAATATGTTTTTTGATGCCACGGCTAATGATAATAAAATTGCGTATATCTTTATCACACGAATTAAAACACGACCCGAAAGGTTTTTCAACAATAAAGAGAATATATTAGTAACATAAATGCATTAGTTATAAACTAAACTAGTTATAAACTTATAAAATCAAATTAATAACTAAATTCTCATAAGGATCGGCCAACTATATCCGATATGTATCCACTCCGATGCATATCTTTTAATAATACCTGACACTTAGAGTACAAGGGTAAATTGTAGTCGTGTGAATGTAGGTTACAGGGAGAAGGAATCATCTCCGACTCTATAAAGTATATATAGATATATATATATATACATATATATATATATATATATATTCTTGATCAGAATCAACAGCCGAGTCGATATAGCCATGTCCGTCTGTCTGTATGAACGCGTATCTCTCATATTATACGAGATAAAGCTATAGATTGCGCACAAGGACTCCTATGAATAAAGCGCAGATCAAGTTTGTGTCAAAATTGCCACGCCTCTTTCGCCCCCAAAAATAAACCCTTTATGTAGCGCCAGCTCAGAAATATTTTCTTAAAAAGCCAATGCTTTTTTTTATATTGCCTTATTTGAAACTACAAAATTCAGTTAAATCGGAGTATTTTTACTAAAAAAATTGTTTGAGAAGTTATAGACTTTTTATTCTGCTTCCATAGTGGATTTGATTGTTTGAGTTTTTTATTCGAAAACATACAAAAGTATGCAACAAATTTTTTTTATAATATATTTTTTTATAATACGTTTTTTTTTAATATATTAATGAAGTATATTTTAAGAGGTTATTAAAGTTTGGGTGGAAACTCAAACTTGACTATTACCGTGCTTTCCTGTTTAATTATGCGATGGCTTAAAAATAACTAACCGAATATTATTCGTGAAATATTTTAATTTATTTTTTTTTAACCTGTATAATACAAATTCTTTTATTTATGTAATATCTTAATTTCTTCTTCCATTTATAAAACGAATACTTTCAAAAACCTGTTAAAATAAAATATTATTTTTTATTGTTTCGTCATTGCTTTACGAATGCATTTCTATTATTTTGAGAGTACAAAAAAACATGATTATAATAATAGGAAAATCCTAAAAGTGTTAAATTTTAAGCAGTTTTTATCAACACCAATCGTTTAATATATTTTTCTTTCTGGTCCTTTTTCATGTCAATGTATAGATACTCTGTGACATTAATATGACGAGGTAACCGTATATATTTATGAGTAAAACA
The DNA here is from genome assembly GCA_035047585.1 of Drosophila monieri. NCBI lineage: Eukaryota > Metazoa > Arthropoda > Insecta > Diptera > Drosophilidae > Drosophila > Drosophila monieri. Next base: position 533,457 of record JAWNPJ010000061.1, on the reverse strand, counting down.
AAATGTTGTAGATTGATTAAAATAATAGGTAAAGTAAATTTCTAATATCCTGTCTTTTTTTCCATAATTCAATATGAAAAAAACAAAATATTATTAAAACTAAAAGGTGACCAGTGAAGGTGTAATAAAATAATTAAAACGGCCTTCTTATTATTTTAATAATAATAAGATAATAAATTGTGTATGTCTTTAATGTTTTGTGTCATAAGTTAAAACTAAAAATAATAAAGAAACATGAGATTGTTGTATGTTACTCATGTAGTTAAATCTATATGCTATTTTATTACGCGTTATTAATACTCATTCATTTTCACCTTCTGATCTGTTCGAATAATTAAAAAAAAACAAACTATTTGCTATTTTATTTATATAGAAAATTAGCATTGATTAGCATAAAACGCTCGTTATATTTATATGTATGTTTATATCTCAACTTTTTTTGAGTGCTATCGCATGGATGAAGTTCCTCGTATCCTTGTATCCAGTCCCATTGCCAACCTTACTTCTCAACTCCAACACAACTAGCCACTTTAAAGTGCGCAGACATTGATTAATCCGAAGTCCTTGCATAGACGCTGCAACCTTAGGCCTTCAGGAATATGTTTCTCGCTTCGAAAAATGGACCACAGATTGGAACATCGGCATCAATTGCAGCAAATGTGCTTGTGTCACATTTGCAACAAGGCACAAGCTCTGCCCAGGAATTTCCATGCAAGGTACCGCGCTTCGTCACAAGAACACCTATAAATACCTCGGGGTGTTCTTAGACAGGAGACTTAACTTCCAAAAGCACACAACCATGCTAAAGCAGACTGTTCTTTCGAAGGCCGGAAAGATGTCCTGGCTTCTTTCGCCGAGAAATAAGCTATCCTTGTCCAACAAAGTACGGATTTATAAGTCTATACTAAGCCCTATTTGGAAGTATGCCTTACAAATTTATGGAATTACGGCAAAAACCAATATGAACAAAATAAGAGTGGCCCAAAGCAAGGTGATTCGAAAAATGTGCAATGCCCCCTGGTACATGAGGACGAGGGACATAGAGAATGACCTCAAGATCCCAAAAGTAGGGGATGTTTGCCGGGCACATGCTAAAAACTACTATAGACGCCTTGGAAGTCATCCCAACACCCTGGCAAAAAGATTGCTACGGAGGCCTCGAAAAAGAAGACTAAAAAGATTCCATCCGCATGATCTCCCTTTGCGGTTTATATAAAATACAATAATAGAAATGTAATATAACATGATAAAATTAATATAATTCGCGTAGCTACTACCATACATTGTTAGTAATTTACAAGCTGCCACATAGGTAGCAGTATACCTGTTAATTTTCTTAATAAATAAATACTAAAAAAAAAAAAAAAAGACATTGATTAATAAATCCCAGCGCTCAAGCGTATGCTATGGCTATGACTGCCTACTCAATTGCACACACCGAGTCTTCTGTACAAACTTCATCTGTAAATGACACGAATTGAATAAAGCAAAAAGAAACAGAATTCCTGAAACATTTTAAAAATTACAAGCTACGCAAAGCAGAAATTGATCTGGTCCATGTTACTTAGCACATAATTCCATACTTTCTGTTAAAAACTGAATGGCATTTCTATGGATGTGCGGCAGTACTTACATAAGTACTTGCTGGAAAACTCGAATACTTCCGTGGTGGAAAAATGTCAAAAGATGGGACACCTTCGGCGGCTTTTTGGGGGTTACATAGTACTTATAGGCAGGTCTACCTAATTGGTCCTCTTCTTTTCCACAAAGTCGGAAGATCGGTCGACTATATTCTATAGCTATCATATACCTGAACGGTTTTATAACGTTGGTGTTTCTGGGAGTAATATATTTTTTTAACAAGAAACGGATCATGGATATGGATACGGATATGGATGCATCAAAAAGGAGATGCGATCTGAAGCTGGAAATTGACAATGTATGTGCTCAACCGACTTCTCCCATATTAGCATCGTTATGAGAGTCTGTCTTTATGTTTGCCAATCATCCAGTGTCCCATTTATGCCTTTATTACCAGGCAATTATCTTCCCCGTAAGTTATAGCAGCTCTACGTTTTTTTTTTTTTAGTTCGCTAGGTAAGTGATGCATTGGGAAATTCTCTATAACCTATACTTGAGTCGACCGCCTCTGGATGCTCCCTCTGGAACTCTTGTTCCAATTTATCACCTCCAGCTTCGCACCAGGGAAAGCTCATATCTGTATTATACAGTGATGAGCTTCCAGCATATTTTCATTTTTAATTTTCAGAAATCATCAGATTTAAAAATACATAAATTTTTATTTAGTTATTACCCTAAATCCGCAAATAAACTTCGATCTTTCCCTTCATGTGGAATTTCCTTCACATTATTCCTCTGCGTAAAAAAGGGAAAAAATCCGATGCTGCCAATTATAGACCCATCTCCAAATTGTCAGCAGATACAAATCTTTTTGAAATACATATCACTTTACATTTGCAACACCTATGTAGCTCAATAATATCTCCGTGCCAGCATGGCTTCATGAAGCGCCACTCCACCACTACCAACTTATTGGAGCTAATACCTGTCGTCTAATCCTTTACAATCTAATCGAATACCTTTATCCGGAATAGCTTACAAACAAATTTCATTTACACTGACTTCAGTAAAGCATTTGTCTCTGTTAAGCATTCTCTTCTTATAAGTAAGCTCAGTGTTTTGGGATTCCCAACAGATCTCCTGATCTGGATTTCGAGTTACTTATCTAGAAGAACCCAACGTGTCTTCTTTAAAGATGTTACTTCGCGTTTAATCCGCGTCACATCTGGGATGCCCCAAGGAATGAATCTTGGACCATTACTTTTTACATTGTTTATTAATGATTTGCCACTTTCCTTAACTGATTCACTCGTACTTATGTACGCTGATGACGTTAATCTTTGTCTTCAGTATAGACTTACTAGTGCCCAATCTAGACTTCAAACCGATTTGGTTTTGCAAATAGCTAAAAGCTTAATGGATCGAAATTTAAACTCATGTCTTTTTATCGAGCTAGTCCTCACCAGGCTACGTACTTTCTCTATGGGTACGCCTTAGAACGATTAACTCAGGTTAACAATCTGGGTGTCCTATTAGATTTGAAACTTTAATTTACGTCCGACTCTTGAGTATGGATCGTCTATCTGGAGTCCTCAATACGGAGTACACCGTGATCACATAGAATCTGTAGAAAAAAACTTGCTAATATTCGCCTTTAGATGACTTAATTGGGATGCAAATATTCACCTTCCCTCTTACCATAGTAGACTCGTATTAATCAACAGCTCCAATACCTTTTTTCTTTAAAATGTATTATACCTACCACTTGTACAGTAAAATGGAATACACAGGGAGAAGAAATTATCTCCGAACCCAAAAAGTATATATATTCTTGATCAGCGTCAACATCATAGTCTATATAGCCACGTCGTTCGGGTCGTCCTTCTGTTCTGAACTTCTATGGCATTAACTGCAATTAATAATTTGATTATTAATTGATTTGTTTACTGATTAAATAATTTGTTTACAATTTGATAAAAAAAATTTGGTTGCAGAGAAAGCATATTTCTTCACGTCCTGCTGGGTTGATTTTATAGAAATCGTCTTTGGCGCGTGGATTGATTAAAGGACATTCAATTGTTGCCCAATCCCTGTGGACGAATATCGATACGAGTTTTAATAAAAACAAAGGATGTAAAAAGGTAGAAGGTATGTATGTACATAAAAAAATATCGTCAAAACAGTACATCAATATTATTGTTATTTGGAATAATGAAACATTATATGAGTTTTATCAGATTGAGAAACAAACAATTGAAAAAAGTTTGAAAAAAATGGACTCAGAAGGAAGATCAACTGGTGGCAGTCCCTTAATAACTGAAGAGATCCCGAAATTGCTGAAGAAGAGTTGGGCCAGATGGTGGAAGGCTGCTATGGTGGTGGCTGCTACATTTGGAGCTCTTTCAAGCGAACCTCTTTCTTACCGAACCTGTTCCATATTTTGGGGAGTCTAAAGGAAAGAAGAAGTCCTCAACGATCGATTTTGTGCGTCTATAATCATTGCAAAAAAAATGTTTGGGAGTGAGGACTTGATATTGGGGAAAGTAAAATTAAAAACTTTATAATATAAGAAGATTTGAATAGATTTAAGATGGAGGCAGACTTGTATAAATTGTTATAGTTGTTAAAAAAATACGCAGGGTGCCATTCCTGCGTGCATACAAAATTTAAATTATTTCATAAATATAAACATAAGTGAATTTTACGATCTTATCCAAATGATATCCCTAACAGAGGAGAACAGATCACAGAAAGCCTAAAGAAAAGAAGGAGCCTCTTGACGGTGGATTTTGTGCGTCTATAACTATTGCAAAATAATACTAATCTTTTAACAAACCTGATAAAATAAAATTAATTGAATAATAAATAAAACAAAAACAGATTTGCTTAGATCGAAAACGGGAAAGACTAAATCAACGCGCAGAAGGATCGTGAGCGAAAATAACCGCAGTTTAAGGTATTATAAAAGAGTAACAGTCCGAGCAAATCAGAAATTTGAACTTATTGAAACAGAACAAAAAAAATAGGAAATGAGTATCGAAAATTAATAAAGTGGGTTTATTATTGATTCTTCCGTGTTCTGGAACTTATATTCTATTTCGTTGTTGATAGTGCTTTTATTTCTGGTACTCGTAGAACTCAAGGGTATCTATGCCTATGTGTAACTGTGTGAATCTATGCAACAGGGAGAAGAAATCATGAATAAAAGACTATGTTCACCATAAAGTGCCAAAACTCGGTGTTCCATAGTTAGGCTACGCCAGTTCTAGCACCCAAACATATGTATGTTGAAGAATACTGGCCGAAAACCAGAGCTTTGTGAGAAGGCTTCGTAAGATGGAGAATATAAATCGTTGTTTACGGGAAAAACTGGAGGAATCTAAGGAGTTAGGAGTTAGGATACTGATACTTAAATAAAAATATTAAAGTGTGGAGGAAGGCGAGCCAGATTTAATTTAGCAAAAATTTCTGCTGCGATCTTTCTTTTCACAGCGGGGCCCCGTAAAATGCAACCAACTGCAAGGGTATATTGAATATAAAATAGATCGCAAAAGTAACGAAAAAAAAAACAAGAATGGAAAGCTAACTTCGGGCGGAGCCGAAGTTGATATACCCTTGCAGATATGTGGCAGCTTATATTATTAGATATATATCGGATCTTATATAGTCGGCCGATCCTTATAAAACTCGGCAGATCAAATTAGTTTGCCGAAAGTAGAATCCATACAAAGTCCCAGTATTCTAACTTAAAAAACAACAGAGATATGGCATTTTCGATCAATCAGTTATATGGCAGCTATAGGATATAGTCGGCCGATCCTTATGAAATTTGGCAGATCGAATAAGTCTGCTAAAAGAGGAGTCCACAGCAAGTCCCATTCTTCTAACTTAAAAAACAACGAAGTTATGGCATTTCCGATCAATCAGTTATATGGCAGCTATAGGATATAGTTCACTGATCCCGGCCGTTCCGACTTATATACTGCCTGCAAAGGAAACAAGGATGTGTGCAAAGTTTGAAGTCGATAGCTTTAAAACTGAGAGACTAGTTTGCGTAGAAACAGACAGACAGACGGACAGACGGACATGCTTATATCGACTCAGGAGGTGATCCTGATCAAGAATATATATACTTTATAGGGTCGGAGATGTCTCCTTCACTGCGTTGCACACTTTTGATCAAAATTATAATACCCTCTGCAAGGGTATAAAAATAGCACCACTTTCCATATCTTAAGAATGCACAAAGAAATGGTCACTTTTCACTGACTTAAAGCACGTGTTTCACAAGTTAGCCTTCAAATTAATTATTTCAATAAAAAAAAAACATTCAAATGGGTCGTGGAAAAAACTGCAGTGATGAAAAGCGTGACCTAATCAAAAAGTTGATCAAGGATGGAGAATCCTTTCGAGAAGTGGGTCGACTTGTTGGATGCTCAAATAAAATGATAAGGAACGCTATAACCTATAAGAAAAATAAAGATACACGCGTTAGGAAGTGTCCTCTGACCCCTCCTGCTACAGACCTAGGGAAAAAAAGGACCTGAATATTGCTGCATATTCTGGCCTGCTTTCCATATAATGGAGTAGGTCCTATACACTGGATAAAAACCATAATGGATCAACACGTCTATGTGGATATTTTGGAAACTGTAACGTTACCCTTCGCAGAAATGAAATGCCTCTTGTTTGGGTTTTCCAGCAGGTTAATGACCCGAAACATAGAAGCAAAAAGGCAAAGAAGTCGTTCCTCAAAAATTCTGTAAAAATTTTGAAGTGGCCTGCGCAGTCGCCGGATCTAAATCCAATAGAAAATCTATGGTCCGACGTTAAGAAGGCAGTTGCTGGTACCAAACCAAAGACTATAGACTGCCTTTGGGGTGTCATTAAGGAGGCCTGGACTAATATACCAAAAAAACGCTGCCAGGACTTAGTAGATTCAATGCCACGTCGTTGTGCAGCGGTTTAAGCCAACAAAGGATGCGCTACCAAATATTAATACAAGCATATTGATATATTTTTAATATATGAGTATTGTTTACTAATGAATCTCTAAATCGTATTGTCATTATTAGCATTTAAAATCCATTTTTGAAAAGTGGTACTAATATTTTTTTCGTTGTACTTTAAACACTTCAATAAATTTTGTTAAATAACTTAAGAAAATTCAAAAATTGTACGTTTTTTTTGTAAATTTATACTTTTGATAAATTTTATCTGGTGGTGGTGCTATTTTTTTCGCAGCTGAATATAATATATATTATACATATATACAAAATTACACACTAGTATAAACTAGGCCATTATTGTATCATGTGAGTGGACACATTTCATTCGTGTGCCGGCCTTCATAGAATTTCGATCGGGTTCTTCCTTTTCTTATATTAATTTTAACAACATTTTTTATGGAGGTTTTATTTTTAAGCCAAGTACTTACAAAAACAAGACGATATAGATCGAAAAACATGACGAGCAAAAAAAAGCGAATTCTTTCCAGTGTGGACAAATTTTTTCAAGCTAACGTACTACGGTCCTACTGTCAACATTTTTTTAGTAAATTTTTAATCATTTTGCTAAGGACCTGGAAAACATTCATCGTTGTGGGTTGGCATTCCCAAGTAAATTTCTGGTATCTTTTTCGATCGAGTGCGCTGTGGCACATACCCTGTCAAAAATTGTTTTTCAGCTTTTTGCCATTCGCTCACTCTCATAGCTGAAAAACACTTTTTGTCGATATGAGTACTAAGGTTTCAAGTTGGTATATTGATGACCGGATTATAACTTTATTTTAAGGACGAATAGTCGGTGGCCTCTCGACCAATTTTCGACTCTTATTTCCTCCTTTACTTTCTCCTCGTTTTTATGAGCAGTTGGTCACTACTAGCTTCCACCACAAGTTGCATGGAAATTTCGATTTTTCAATGCTTTCGGAGTCGTTTGTGTTCTCCTAAAAAAATTATTTTATTTATTTTTTTTAATCATATATTACGGATTAGTGAACCAGAACTGTTCTTGGAAAAATATTCATTCGAGTACCAGCCTTTATGGAACTCGGATCGTTTTTTTTCTTATATTATTTTTTTTATATTGATTTTAATTTATCTGAGTTTTATTTTTTATGGGTTTTTATTTTTATTTACAATTTTTGTACTTTTAAATCAATTTTTTTATTCCGATGGGCTCTTTCTTTCTCATTTAAATCATTTTCACACACTGTATATGCATTTGCCTTCTATAAGTTATCTTCTATTTGTCCCTATTGTCCCTATATTCTGATTTTCTTTTCTTTTGCTTTCTTTTGAAGATTTTTAATTTCCCTTCCCGTTGGAGAGGCCCTATTTGGCGATGCGTCTAATTTGAGGTAGAATCACTGAGACATACTGATTTTCTGATTTTCTTGCTTAAGTTTTTTTTTTTCTTCAAATGATTATTATTATTTTTAAACACTTCAACTAATTCTTCAACTACCACTGGGCTCTTAAGCTACTGGAAGGAACTGCTTCTGATTTGCTCCTTTTATTTGCTCATTCATTCTGCCTCCGTCTTCGATCTAGGCAGGTCTCACCCTTATTTACTTATTTTTTTTATTTTTAATTTTTAATTTTTTTATTTTTGCCTCCACCGCTCCAAGCCCCAAATATTATTTTGCGGTGGTTATAGACGCACTAAATCCACCGTCGAGCGCCTCTCTGCTTTCCTTATTTTACTTTACTTTAAGGACGAATAGTCGGTGGCCTCTCGACCAATTTTCGACTCTTATTTCCTCCTTTACTTTACTAAGGTCTCCTAGTTTTTATGAGCAGTTGGTCACTACTAGCTTCCACCACAAGTTGCATGGAAATTTCGATTTTTCAATGCTTTCGGAGTCGTTTGTGTTCTCCTAAAAAAATTATTTTATTTATTTTTTTTAATCATATATTAAAATATTTTTTTTTATTTATTTATTTTCCAATATCCTATGGATTCGTAGGTGGTCGCATAGTAGTTTTTCGGGACTTACATTTTTGATTTATTTTTTTTAAGTCTTAAAAAATAAATAAAATGTTACCGGCATCTTTGAGGTTCTCCTAAAAATATTATTTTATTTCCAATTGCATTCTGTGGATTAGTAGGTGGTCGCATCGTAGTTTTTCCTTCATTACCTTCTTCATTTATTTTTTTTGTTTTCAATCCTATGGGCCCTCGTTTCTTAGCCTTTTTATGCTACGGGCGACGCTTGGGTTCTCCCTCAAATATTCATTATTTTTCACTCTTATCCTATGAATGGTAAAAAAAAAAAAATTATCCTTTCTGATGTTTCCATTCCTTGGCACAATCTGAGCCAGCGTCACCTGTGGACACCTTTCTTCTGATGTTCTTCTTTAGTGTCTCCTTTGAAAGCGGCCACTTCCTTTTCCTGATTCTCCTATGTATCTGCCACTGCCAAGATCCTCCCCCTCTTCTTTTCTCCTTTCTTAATTAGTATTTTAATGAGTTCTATGCTTGGCCTCTCCTTTTCCTGACTTAATTGAACATTCCGTTCAGCAGTTCAAGTCACTACCTCTGATACCCTCTGATTCCTTCCGATTTATTTTATTTTCCTGACCTTTTTATTGATCCTTCTTCCCAGTTCCTATCCTCCCTCCCTCTCCCCATTGAAATGATTCAACCAACATTAAATATCGGATTGTGGAACGATCGTGGATTACTCAGAGTATCTGAAGAGCTTCAATTATTCTTCAGCGCTCATAACAAAGACATAATGCTTGCCACAGAAACTCACATGCGCACTGGTTAGCGCATCTACTTGCTAGGTTATCTCATCTACCAGTGGCAACAGCAGAGGTGGGTCTGCAGTTATTATAAAGGATTTTCTAAGTCACAATCCTCTGCCCGCCGCCCCTAGCAACGACAGACAGATAGCGAGCGTCCAATTACAGACTTCGGAAGCCAATGTCACATTAGCGGCGATATACTTCTAGCAGAATGATGGATTCAATCAGAATTTGAATCCTTGATGGCTGGACTTGTAGATATGTAGATCCTACTGGTCCAATCCAATCCAAGCGAATGATTGGTTTGCTGGATGTACTCAAGGGGAAAAACTATAGATGGCACTTGGGACTATTGATGGTTTACCACTATCGACACGCTCTCGATAGCGGCGCGCACTTTCAATAGTGGTCAATCGCTATCGACGATTGTGGTCGATATTTTGGTTTTAACATCTCTTTTAACATTCACACTTTTAACGTGTGAACGAAAGGAAATTGCGCGGATTTGTGGCATAGTTTAACGAATTGCAATTAATAACAAAATGAAAGAAAAGGTAAGAAAAAAAATCATATTATTCGAATAAAATGTATAAAATTTTCAGATAAAGATTGGAAAACCAATGTCATACTTTTATACGTTAAATAAATATGGACTATTACAAAAAATATGACTATTTTTTAAGTTAACTTACTGCACTATGCACAGCTATCGACGATAGATTTTCTTTACTATCGTCGATAGTAGATACTTTATGGAAACTATCAAGCACTATCGATGGCGCAGACTATCGGTAGCTCTCCACCTCTAGTGTGTTCCTTTTGCTTTTGCCAAGCCGAAAACTTTTGGCGGCATTCCAGTCGTAGACCTAGGTCCGGTATTTCTTCTTTAATGTCAGTTATAATTGGGTTCTCTCGTAACTCCAGCCTCTGAAATTTAAAAATTTTATTAAATACATTATGTTTTATAAAATGATAACGCCGCATTTCGTAAAAGGCACAGTAATTCATAGATTTGGTTACGAACAATACGCATAGGCTCTCGATAGCTCTCGACAACAATTTCGTTACTTTTTTCACTAATTTGTCTTCCTCACTTATGACGTTATCAAATACCGTTCGCTAGCAAACGCAAATTTGTGACTTTATTTATTTTCGAATTAAAAAAAAAACATTTGTTTATAAAGTTAACCTCGTCTCGTCTGAGATCCTGCTTCGAACCAACCTTCCTAGTGACGAAACATGATTTTTTATTTTATTAATTATTTTCGTTTTTTATACAGAATATAGGTTGAGCCGATCGTTCCTATGACAGCTATATGATTTTCCGATCAGGAAAAGTTTCAAACTTGCTCTGTCTGCAATCAATTTCCGAGTAAAATTCATAAAAACAAACAACAAACCGTGCTTTATTTTAATTTCTGATCCGTCCTGATCACGAATATATGTACTTTATGAGATGATTCCTGCAATGGATTACAAACATCTGGACGAATTGGATATACCCAGCATTGGTATAAAATCAAGTTAACAAAAAACATGGTATTCTCGCGCTCGGCTCGAACCCGGTACCCTTCACACATCAGCCGAGAACTCTACCGTTGGGCTATCTTAGGTTTCGCGCAAAAAAATTTCTAGAGTTCAGTTGTTGTTCTGTACTGCTTTGAATTTAAATTTTAGCTGAGTCATATATTCCCCTCCGTTTGCCAACAATATGTTATCGTTTTAATTCGTTTAAATTTACAATTCCGGTATTGATTCAAGAACGCCTCAGTCTTGTTTTAAGAATTTTGTGCTGTCAAATGTAGAACCCATTTTTCTATCAGTGTACGAGTCTAGAGAAAGCTGAAGCGTTTGCTAACAACCTTGAGCAACGTTTCATGCCAGTTGAAGAGTTCCTGGAATCGATCCTGCCGGCTAACCCTGTATCACTGACAGAAGTGAAAGACCTTGTATGTAAATTTTCACCAAAGAAAACGGTGAAGACTTTTTGGACAACAGAACGATTCAACTTTTACCGGATCAAGCCTTGCCATTTCTGGTGACGGTGTTTAACAGCGTACTTACTTCCGTTGGATACTTCCCGAAAGTTTGGAAATCGGCGAATATACTGATGATCCCAAAACCAGGAAAGTCGATAAATGACGAGGATTTATATAGGCCCCTTCTACCATCTCTGGGAAAAATCATGGAAAGGCTGATTCTGAACGGGCTACTTACCTACGAGAATGTCACCATTCTACGGTTTTCGTCTTCAACATGGAACTCCTGAGCAAGTGCAGAGTTGTCAACTTTGCTTTAGAAGCCTTAGAGAAAAAGGAGTATGCAGTTACTGCCTTACTTGACGCTGCCTTAATTGCGACCCACGCCGATGACACTGCTGTCCTGACCAAAAGCAGAAGTATCTGAACGCATTTCACAAATGGGCCATGAACTGGAACATTCGAGTAAACGCAGACTAATGTGCTAATGTTACGTTCACCAATCGCCGAGGTACCTGCCCTAGAGTCAACCTCATCGAAAGTCCAATCAGGGTTTTTCCTGCATACAAGTACCTCGGTGTCACATTACTTGTATCCAAAACTTCTTCAAGACCAAAGTGACTTGGATGGCTTGGGTCTCGCACCATCTCCGGAGCTTCGTGGTTTATGCGACTTGGAGACTTGTCTCCAAACTTGGAGACAAGCGCAGGAACTTGCTCGAAAATAAATGGAAGGGCTAAATGAGCACCCCAACAGCCTAGCCAAAAAACTTGGTACCGCAATTACTATGCTGTTAACAGCGCTGATCCAAGTAACCGAGTTCAGAGAAGACTGAAACGACAACACCTACCAGACCGGATCTTGACCTTAAGTAACTTTTAGACTAAGTATTGTATTAAATTGTAAAAACCGATTAGATTAAGCTGCCAATCGGGTAGCAGTGTGTTAAGAACAAAATTTCCACATTTATAAACGTAAAAATAAAAAAATCAAAACACATTTACGTACATGATTATTGCTATATGAGTCTCGAACCATTCCATGTATAGCTAACCTTCTCGATCCTCGATGATTAAAAAAAAAATTGTTTTCTGAACATCTATAAAACAAGGATTTTTTTTTTACTAAAAGCATCGAAAACATTGCAAACATCGGTGATACTCCACCTCTAATAAATATGGAAAAGCTTCAATCCAAGCAACATCATTAATACAACATCAAGTCCAAAAAAAAAGAAACCATAAGAAGTACTATAATTATGCGACAGTCATTTTTGAGCATGACCAAAAATTCACACATGACCAGTTTGAATACTAAGGACCGTTTCCATGTCCGTATAGATCTCAGAGACTATAAGAGGTAGAGCTTTAAGATTTTTTAGTTTTCTTAGTGGTCTCATAGGTTTATTAATGTTTGGGTGTATTAGATATAGCTTATAACATTATGACAATTTGGTCTTAACTTTTGCGTGCTTTCTTTCTGGAATTTTGCTTAAGACTAACTCTTCGCTCGGCTAACAGCCTCTGCTAGCCTACAGGGGATTATTGGTCAGCTGATTACAAAACAAAATTCTGCCAAATCGGACCATGTTTAGAAGAGTTATCCTTACTGGATTTGATTGTTTGAGTTGTTTATTCCAAAACATAAAAAAGTATGCAATACAAATTTTTTTTGGGGAACATATACTTTAAAACTTTAAATAACGTTTGGATGGAGAAGATGAGTACATATTAGAAGAATGGGACTTTGTACTGATTTTATCTTTGGTTAATTGGTCCCATTGAAAAAAATGTTATAAGGATATTAAATTTAGAGGATATTGACTTGTCGATTGATACCATGCTATAACTATGTATATTGACTATACCATAATATACATATGTAAATGCTATAAGAATTTTAACATCAAAATAATTGTTTGAGGGAATTTCAGAAATGCTGGGAATATATATTCCCAATATTGGTTCAACCATTTTCTCACATAAAATTAATTCAAATTATATAAAATCTTCGAGTATATTGCTTGTGGGCAAAATAATTCCTTAAATTGTGAAAATAATTTAACTTAAAAATACTTGCGGCACTTTCACAATTGGAATTTTCATCGACTTGCCTTGCACCATTAAAGGCCAATTTGTAACGCAAAACTTTCTGTATGCTCGATTTAATATATTGGTTTATGATTGCCTCTCGATAAAATTTTCGCACAATTTTATTGCCAGCATATCGCAGACCCTAAACGGGTTTCCTGCAACACACCAGGATATCTCCACCGACTGCATCGGAAAATTTTCATCTTTGAAAAAAATATCCTGTCGCCCTTCGACTTCCTGGCAGCCACAATTTTTATGGCTTCCTGTGATGATTTTAAATAGATGGAAGATACGTCCCCGGAATGCTCACATATGCACCTGTCTCCCTGGTAATTTAAATTGCCTCCCTGTCTGATTTGTACGGGTGCCTGTACTTTTGCCTGGCAAACTATAATTTTCTGCAATTTCATTTAAAAGGTTTCCTCGAGCATCAGTTGACTTGAATTTACATTTCTTCGTCCAACAAATTCGATTTTTATTTATACTTCTCTATTGAGTCTTCTATTGATTAAAAAAAAATATGGAGTATTTAAAAAAAAATGTGAATATAATCCGGTACGCATATTTTTGTCTCAAGATTAATGTCTCTTAGATAATGACTGTTTTTAATTTGTGCCAGGTTTTAAAATTTAAATCATACCAATAAATTTTTCAAATATTATACAAATAATTATAAAAATAACCGTTTTTTTCAGTCGACCATTTCCATACCCATTTAGATATTATTTATAAGTTCATAGATGGGTCTATACATGAAAAACTATCATATGCTTGAAGCAAGAAAAACGGGAATATGAGGAAAATTAGGCAGTTGTTACATTAAAATTCTAACCACAAACTGAAACTGAAGCTAAGGAGTCCCGAGTAAGGAACTCAATTTTGGTTCAGGTTTCATTTTTTGGATTTTTGCAACAAATGAAGTGAGAAATTATTTTTATTATTATTTATATTTTTATTACAGATGATGGGGTGGGGTGGTGAGTGACACATCTCCCCCACCCCTTGTGGGTGAATCACGTATTCACAAAGCAAACAAACGCCGGAGCACGCATAAATAAGCAGGGGCGGAGTGCCACTGCTGAGGGGAACGGTGGGCCAAAAGCCATGAAAAGTAATCAAAAGCCAGGAGAAAGTAATGGTAAATGGAGGGTGTATGGTGGAGAGGGGGCACGGGAGCTTGGCACGGCAAGGAAACACGAAACATTGAAACAGCCGAGTAAAGTAAATTTTTCAGATGACGCCCATCAGTCACATCATTAAAATCGAGCGTGGCCCTCCGGGTGGCAAGGGTACACGGAGGGGCTCTGCCTAATTCGAGTCCTTGCCACAAGATGTGCTGAGTTGCGAAGTGCGGATTCTGCAGGACGAGAAGGGGGAGTTGGGGCGAGTCCTCACACACACACGCACATCCCGTCGAGGGAAATAGACAGGGACGGCAATTCTCTGGAGGCATTCATCAATATGCCAAACATGTTTTTTTATCATCAAATGGAAAATGCTTCATTTTCACGTACGAAGGCAATATGCACACGAAGAAATATGAATCAATTTATCAATTTGGCAATTTATACTTCATAACGACAATCCAAATAAAAAAGGTTTAGTTTTTTAAAACTATTTTTTTATAATCATTTTTATTTGATAATAAATTTAATAAAATTTAAGCCTTTGCTTCTTTAGCAATCAAATCTTTGAAATTATAAGTCGTGTAGGAAACTTTGGAATAAAAAATAAATAGCTGTTTAGATTTCTGAGACTCTCATTTAACAGAATTGATATGAAATTTTATAAAATAATTTACTGAAGAGTTTTACCAAATTAAAAACGAAATGAATTAAAATTGATCAGCAATTTTATTTAAAATGCATTTTAGTCTTTTGAATGAATTGAAATAATTAGCCACAAAAATATATTCAACAGGTTTTTAATGAAAACTCTGGCGAGTGTGTCCTAATAAAAAAAAGACCAATAAAATTCCATATTTGCACTTTTTTTAAAAAGTCTGTTTTTTTCTGTCTCATTTTTTTCGTTGTTCAAATTTTATATTTTAGAGAAAATGCTTGGAAAAAACATTTTTTCTTTATTCTTTCTTCCTTCAAAAAAAACCAACGTCTATAGAAACAGACTGTTTATACTTATATACTTTATAGTATACGTTCTATGCATTTTATAAGGTCGGAGATGTATCCTTCACTAAATTGTAATACCCTCTGCAAGTGTATAATAAATAGATTTATTTATGGTCAATATTTTTTATTTTGTTTTAAGTACCCTTTTTTTCTTCATATAAAATGTATGTATATTTTATTAACCTAAATTCATCTGGCGAAAGCCGTGTATTAACTGCTAATTTGATTCGTGCAACACAAATTTCAAGTTTTTAAAATCATAAAAAATGTTCCGAAATTTTATGTGTACAATTACCTTTTACCTTTTGTTTCTGAGTGTGACGTGTGGCAAGTGGAGCGAGGCAAGGCAGCCTGCCACACAGACAGACGCTAAACGCAAAGAAGGAGCATCAAAGTTGATGGCCACAGGCGGAAATGAGTGAGATACAAGGCCCGTTATCGCTGAGAATTCCGCAGGTGAATTTCCGGTGCCGCCACCACCCTCCACTTCGTACCGCCCCCTGTACTCGTCACTTTCAGTATAATCCAGAAATCGTCATTCAGCAGGCAAAAAAGCTGGCGGCTGTCAAAGCCCCCAAACTAGGACTTCAGAGCTTTGGTGAGAGCGAAACACATAAATTGATTACGAGGACATTTCACAACAAATTCAGTATTCACAATGACGACGCACAACTGCCAGATCCCCCTGCCGGCCATCGAGTCCTTGCCACCGAGTCGGGACAAGAGACAACAGTCGCCGGAAGCAATGTATTCGCGGAGCCTGTTGGAATCCGGATGCTAGGAGGTCCTTGAAAGCCTCCAAAGGAGCCGAATCAATCGCGACAGCTGTTGAGAAGCTGGAAAAGATTTTACCGCCAAAGGGCATTCGGTATTTGATGAAAAAAAAATCAGGTAGGAACAAAGTGGCTATCTAAACTATGCATTACAGGCTTTCGCCTTTTTGCCGTTTAAGAAAATTAATCAAGTTTTGTTAAATATTAAATAAGAGCATGTTAAAGGAAAGGTCATGGTTAAAATTATAGTATAAAAGCTTATTCCTAAATATTTGCAACTCCATTGAATTAAAACAAAAGCTTGCAATACGAGACTAAATATATATTAAGGAAAACCATGGTAGCCACCTTTTATGCAAAGTTTTTAGTAATAATGTAAAATTTATAATTGATCCAAGTTTTTAATATAAGTAAGATTTAATAATTTAAAAGAATAAGACGCTTAAGCTTTTAACCCTTTACGTGGTGGTGGAGCAACTTATGTTGGTCTAAATCGTTGCTCTTTGATTTATAGGCTTTGATTTAAAACGCTAATAGGCTGTGAGGCTTATAAGTGGCTTTAGATATCCCTTGAATACTCTATATTTCATTACTCTAACTTGGATACTTTTCACTAAAATAGTCCAGAAGTCGATCATGCGTGTATGTATATGTATATTATATGGAGTCTCCTTTATATTAAAGACCAAATCAACCTTCAACCCAAAAATGGAAACCCACATGGAAGAATAAAAGTCTAAAGAATAATTGCCGAATGCCTTTATTATTTAGGCTTTAAATTTAATTTAGGCTTTAAACAGTTTACCAACTGTTGACGTCGTACCACTCGGAGTTAGAGCAGAGGTTGCCGAACTCGCCGTTGCTGCCAGAACTGCAGCCCTGGGAGCCGTAGTCGCAGCTGGAGTAAATCTGGCGGCCGATCATGTTCGTGGTAGCGTAGTTGCATGCCACAAGCACCTGGTTCCATCCGTCGCGGTTATAACGGGCAGCGGCACAGCCCAGACGAGTGTTCCTCTCGGACATCATCACGGTGAAGTGACCAATAGCACTAAGAGTTAAAAAAAAAGATTTTGTCGAGAATATATATAACAATTTCAATTGTCCTCGATTGATATCATCTTGAACTATCTACTTGTTTATTTTATCACAATAACTTTTTAAGTCTGTTTACTCAACCACAAATTTAGCTTCTTGACTGACTGCTTGGTCAATTATATCTAGATTCGTCATCGGGCTTTGACCTTATTTAAATGCATTTTTATGACACGTGAGAGCTTTTTTCAAACTTGTTCAATTAACAGCCACTACAAAATGAGACTTTAAAGTAATTAAAATTGTTATCAAAGGTCTCTACAATTTTTGTATGGAAACACCAAGATAAATGGATTGCCATTTAAACTAAAACCGATTTATTAAAAGAAAATTCTCGAAGGGAATGTTTATTTCTAATTTATGTAACTAAGGTTTTCATTCCTTTTTTATGTCTCAATTATTATGTCTCTTGCATATCAAAAAAAATTGCACCTGATCTTAAAAGAATATGATCCACCCACATATACATATATGTCTAATATTACACATATCTAATATTAAGTCGATTCTTTTCAACCAATTAGCTTTGGATTATAGCAAATATGAAAAAAAAAAATGGGTTGAGCCAACTCAACCGATTTAGATTTAGAATATTATTGAATTATTTTCGAATTGCAAAGAATTCGAAACTTAAAACTTTTTTGCTCGAATAGGTCTTCATAAAATGACTAATTCCACACCGGATGGTTATTCTTCAATAAGACTTCAGACGTTAAAATGTACGTGGTCGTTGATGAACAAGATGAACAAACGCATGTCGTTTGGACTTATAAAGAATAGATGGGATAGTTATAGATTTTTTTTTGTAGAAACAAACAAATTGCTTGAGGAAGCGAAAGCACACACTTCACTTAAATCGCAATTCCACTTTAGCACTTCGGCACTTCAGTAATAATTATTCTTATCTGTGGCACATATTTTAACTTCACGAAAAAAAAATTAGGAAAAAACGTATTCTAGGAAACTGAACCAAATCTCACAAACACCCTTGTAATTGACAGGATATTCAAATCACATTCAAATCCTTTTCACTTACGGTCCGCTGTAGCCGGCGGGGTAGCCTCCGGAGATTATGCCGCTGTTGGAGTTGTGGACCTCATCGAACCACATCTGGACGCTGTTATCGAGGATGTAGCCCATGTCGGGCAAGTCGCCGGAGTAGGCCTGCCATGCCAGGTTCTGGCCGGAGTACTTGAAGGAGTCGGTGTTGTGGCAGCTGTCGTGCACCATGTTGCACTGGCGGACGTTGAGGGAGGCCAGGTAGGCAAGCTCGTCATCCCACTCCATGGTGGCCATACGGCAGGCGGCATTATGGTTGGGATCGTATCCGCCAGCGATGTAGTTTCGCTTGTCATTGTGAGAGTGGACAAAGACCCACTTGTAATCGTCGTTGATGTCTATCAGCTCAGCGTCTCCGGGGCAGGCGCTGTCCCACCAGTTGCTGTGCCCGCAGGCGATGTGGCTCCCACCGTTGCAGATGTCCGACGAGCAGTAGTCGGTGGCCTGGGCCACTCCCAGGACCACCACCATCAGGATTGCGAACAGAGCGAGCTTCATAGTGCCTTCGATTTTCTGCGATTACTATGAAGCTTCTCTGTAGACGGCGAGCTTATATGGCTCTTCGAATGGCCACTTATCACCTAAGAGTCACCGTAAATCATTAGTCAACCTAGCCGAGCTCCATTCAAATTGCCACACATGGCAGACACACAGGTGTAATCTAATCTTCGCACTTCATATACGGGTTACTTATTCTGTTCTCTGCCAATCGGTTTCCTCCGATGGTGTGATGTGAATCTTTGTCAACGGCAGCAGAAAAGTCCAGGGACTGATTATTAGGCCTTACGGGCTATAAAAAAATGTATGGATACAGGTGCATTACCCATTGTGTTGCCTATGGACATTCATAGACAACATGTGTTTGGTAGGATCTTCTGCTTAGGCATCATGGATTTCCTGACAAAGATGGCATATGTTGGCATATGTAATCTTAACATAAACTTAATTTTTACATGATTATTAATCAACATAATTAATAATGCAACAACTTTTAGACTGAGGAACCCAGCACTTTGGTGGTATAAACTGCATATAGAAAACGCTGTATGCGTTAAAGTAATCCTAGAAAAGTTTGACGTGTTGATGGCTATGTTTTGTCATCAAGAACCCGTGTGACAGTGTCTGACTGAAATTAATATTTAGATAAACGTCAAATCCCCCCATTTCTCCTAATTTAGAAAATCTTTTAAAAATCTTCTGGATACTTCATATATTTTTACGTAAACTTACTAATGCTAGCCCTTTCTCATATGGGAAATCAAGAGTTACCACTCTTAATGAAAAGGTTTGCTTAAACTATAAACAAACTAAGTTAATTTTTATTACTAAAAAAATGAAAAAAAACCTTTGTAATCTAATCATCTAACAATATATACGGGTAGAAGTTTGTTTTGGCTCTTGGATTTGGATAAGGTCTAAAAATAGCTTAACTTAAAGAAAGTTTCCTACACATAAAAATAATAAAACTTATTTCAATACCTTTTAAAAAACGAAGCAAGTTTCGAAAAGTTACCAATCCTCAAAGAATAGTCAAATAGAAAAGAGACCCATAAGACAACCAATTGGTGCCTTGGGGTAGGTTGAAACCTACTTTCAAACCAGTACCGGCAGTCATGAAACTTGAACCTTATCCGAACTGATAGATGCAATTTATGGGCTGCTTCCTCAGTTCGCAGCGCTCGTGTTTAATTTAGTAAACAGCTCTTGACTATCTTTAATTAGTCGCAAATATTATATATGGCCGCAATTTAATCAAAGCCACCGGATTTGGGAGAGTTTATTAGTTTGTTCCCATATTCAGTCTTGTTGTGTATAATATACCGAAATATCGATAAATTCGATCGAATTAATTATAATTATAATTAAAAGATATAATTAAAAGATAATTATAATCAAAGATGTGTAATGCATTAAGGAAAAAGCCTTCATCGATCCTATCAAGTATGTAACAAGTTCGCAAACTAGTCTCTCAGTTATGAAACAATCGATCCCAAAACTTTAAACACATCCTAATCGGAAATGACGTAACTTGGGCCTTTTTTGAGTTAGTAAGATTGAATTTTCTATAGATTTTGTATTTGGCCAACTGATCCGATCAACCAAAAAAAGATCACGAGGATCGGCCGTATGTCCTGTAGCTTTGGAATTTTTATATTAGAAGGATGGAACTTTCTTTAAAATTTATATTATAAGAAATTTATGTTATAATGAATTTCTAACCACGAGCAGTCAACTGTATCGTATATTTGCGACATGCACCTGATCTGATATCTTATGAAAGAAAGTGCCACTTTACTGAATGTTTTTCTTTCTTATTTTAAGTAGCAAGCATTTCTCGATCCTTTGAAAAACTAAAAGTAATCAACCCAGTGGCGGAAAACGTATGTATGTGGACCCCGTCGTCTTAAGACGCACTCTGATTCTAGGCTCAGGATGTAGAGAATGAGGAAATTCTAGAAAAGTGAGTTGATGCATTCTGAATGGCACTTGTAAAAATTGGAAAAAAATTTAAACAAATAATAAATTAAAAACAATTGCAATTTTTTAATTTATATCAACTTAATTTATTATTTTATGATTAAAATTCGCCAAATATGAGTTGAATACATAATCTTGGAATAAAAAAGTCCCTACAATTTACTTTTCTCATTTGTTGTCAGAGCTCTTCAGCATCAAACTCCCGACCTATCTGGAGATGATATATGTATATATGGGACTTATGTAAACTTCTCTCAAAATGTCAAGATTTAGGCTGAAATCCCGGTCCTATAGAAACTTCTGGGCCGGCAGAAACCGGGCCCGGTGGACGTTTCCTACCAGGATCAGAGCTCGTCAGACCTGACTTTATAAGAAAAAAATATTTGATTTAGCCTTGCAACTCATTGGCTTATATATTATTAAATACTATATATTAAGAAATATATCGGATCTGATTTATATCGTAAATATCGGATACGATAAGTCATTTCTTATAAAATGAATTTTAAAAATAGTCCCAAGGTTCTATCTTCAAAAACACTAAAGAAGCGTCACTTCCGATCGCTCAGTGATGTTTTTGGAGTGTGAACATCATCCAAATCCAAAGGAAAGATCATCATCCTCCATCCAAAGGAAAGAAGGATGTGTCCAAAGTTTAAATTTGATAGCTTTAAAACTGAGAAACTATTTCGCGTAGTTCGTAGACGAACAGACTGATAGACATGGTTATATGGACACAGGAGGTGATGCTGCTGAAGAAATTATATATGAGTGGGGACGAGTGGTAATGTGCTCCCCACATAAGAGTGGCGAGCAAAATTGAGTACATCATCAAAATTTGATGATTAAGTGCTCACAACTCATAGACGCGAAAGTAAATGGTAACGCCTTTTCTTTCAAAGATTATGCATATCATTCATACACAAATGGCATATTTCTTTAAATCATAAAAGAAGCCGTTTACTAGGTAGAAATTAAAAACAGTAGCAACATGTACTCAACCCAGCCCCAGATGATATGAAACAAAAAGAAAACAAGTAATTTTTTATATTTGGTCCTTTTTTTAATCTCCTTGGTATGCTCTCTATCAATTTAATAATAATTTCTTTTGGAATTTGCTCCCATTCATAATGTACACGCTTTCAAAGCTTGTCCAGATTGCAAGGGGCTATCTCAATACCGCCCTAGCCATCGCTTGGCAATTGCCCATAAGTTTCCTATTTTGATTTTTTACGATTCAGGATAGATCTTTTACGATTTAGGATTGATCTTTTACGATCATCGTTCTGTTGAAAAAATTATTTCCTGTTTGGTATAGGCGCATTTTTCTATAAAATCGGGCAGATCGTTTTCAACGATTTGTAGGTAGCATTATGTCATCTATCTTAATTAGTTTTCTTGTGTTCCACCATGTAAAACACTCCCAAAACATCACCATTCACACTTTCCTTGATGTGGGTTCTTTTTAACTTTTCCACAGGTTTGCGCCAGCCATACTGCTTTCCGTCCGAATGAATTCGATTAAATTTTGATTCGTGGATGGATGGTTTACTGCCTGTCCATCGACTCACATTTTTAATTAGTTATATGACAGGCAGATCGGATAAGTTTGCTCAAAATGGAATCCATAGAAAGTCCCATCTTTCTAACTTAAAACACAACAAAGTTATGGCATTTCCCATCAATCAGTTATATGGCAGCTAAAGGATATAGTTGACCGATCCCGACTGTTCCGACTTATATACTACCTGCAAAGGAAAGAAGGATGTATGCATAGTTTGAAGTCGATAGCTTTAAAACCGAGAGACTAGTTTCGGTAGAAACAGACAGACAGACGGACATGCTTCTATCAACTCAGGAGGTGATCCTGATCAAGAATATATATACTTTATAGGGTCAGAGATGTCTCCTTCACTAAGTTGCACACTTTTGACCAAAATGTTTCTACACTAGTATGACTAGCAAGGGTATAATGAAGGATATGATGGAACCCTCTGATCAAGTGGGCCATGCTTTAAACTTGATGACTTAACCCTCGTCTTATCTGCTAAATACACAACATCTCTTAGCTGCCGGATTTACTATATGCGTTTATTTTTTAGAAAACTTTCCCAATTAGTAGAAGAGATTGTTGACGTCGTAGACCTCTTTGGAGCTGCACAGGTACTTGTAGCTGGGATTGGTTCCCGTCGTGCACTTGGAGGCAGGAGCTTTCGGACAAGAGCTGTACATCTTGATGCCTAGGACGTTGGTGGCCGCGTAATTGCAGGCCATGAGGAAGGCCTTGTAGGACTGGCCGGGCACGGAATAGGTAGAGACTGCACAGCCTACTTCCGTGTTCCGGTCCGCCACCAGGACGGTGAAGTGACCGATGGCCGGACCCTGGTAGTTCGAGGGATAGGAGTCGATGTAGGCCTGCTTCGTGTAGACATGTTCGTTGTACCACATATCGACGCCCCACTGCACGTAATAGGTCACATTGAGGGGACTGTACCAGCCCATCCAGGCCAGGTTCTGGCCGGACCAGTCAAAGGCGTCTGTGTTGTGGCATCCGTCGTGGCGCATGGCGCAGCTCTTCACGTTGAGGGAGGCTAGGTAGGCCAATTCGTCGTTCCACTTAATGGTGGCCATGCGGCACGCGGCACTCAAGTTGGCGTTCAAGCCCCCAGCGATGATGTTTCGGTACTCGTTCGTCCTGTCCACGATGGCCTGCTTCTCTGCTGCACTGAGGGTCAGCAGGGTGGCGTCCGAGGGGCAGCTAGAGTCCCATGCCTGCAAAGATCCCATGGGTAAATTTTAAATAATTAACTAAATGCTCAATAGATAACTAAGATAAACACTAAGATAATTTCTAAAAAAAAGTGTTTTAGAATCTTTTTGTAAACTAATGGACGCAACATAAATAAAATGTTTTTAAAAATTAAGACCTTATCCAAAATTATACAATTAAACAATATACAAATAATTTATTAACATTTGACTTGATTAAAATGTAACTAAAAAGCAGGGAAGGTAAATAATGATTACTGTTATGATTTTTATTTTAAAAATCTCCAAATAATGATTATGAATTGATTTTTTTTTTTTTTGGCATAGAAAATAATCATTATTTTTTGAGCGAAAAAATGAAAATCAGGAATAATTATTGCTACAATTATTACAAATTAATACCCTGAATTTTCCGCTATCATTCCTCCAAATCATTAAAAATTAGAAAAAAATGAATAAAACTTGCAAACAAAATATCCCCAAATATTTGTCTATTGAAGATCTGTTTTTTCTTATTGAAATCAGTAGAGAATTCCATGTTTTAATTTTAGATTAAAGGAAAAGCTCGGTATAATTTTATTATATTTTGATAATCGTTATTTTCGTCAATTAAAAGGAGTTTTATTCTTATTTGTTCAAAAATTCATGGCTATCTACAAAACCTGTAAAGCTCCACTGAAACAAATTTGCAAAGAGATTTGTTATTTCAGTTCAGTTTTTTTCCAATTTTAATGGTACGGAGGAGCGATCGCGGAAATATTATGATGTTAATTTGTACATGTGTACTTGGTGTAAGGAGAAATGCAATCAAATATCTAAAATATTTCATAAATAGACCGCCATCTTGAATTGAGTGATATTTCTGAGCAAAAAAAATAAAAATCACAAATAATGATAATTCCTGTTTTTTATTTTTTCGCTCAAAGAATAATGATTATTTTCTGTGCGAAAAAATCATAATGATTACGGTCGCTGCTAAAAATGCCTTTTCTTACTCTAAGTTCAAACTATATTTTTCCACGCGATTTCCTTCGTGCCATAAAAAAAATCCTTCATAAACAAATGTATGTCAATACATAACTAAGGTACTTCTCAAAAAGGATCAAAGGTTTTGCAAAATATGAATTTTATGATTTACTCATTCCCCCATATTTTGTTTCTAAATTTCATCTGCTTTCAGATAAACATTTCCTGATGTTTTTCTGTAAGAGAGTGAGTGTCTTTAGAGCAAGACGAATTTCCATTACCACTGTAACTAATATTAATTGTTAAATATTATTAAAATTATATTGTTAAGTACAATTAACATGAGTGATAACTATACAGGATGTCTATTCCCACGCGTGTTAAACAGAAAAGAAAACGCCTCCAAGTTCCGAGTTAATATTTCTTTGTTGATGATATTAATTAGATAAAAAAAATATTGCTAGTGGGCTAAAACCTAAAACTATCTGATAACCCCTAAGCCGATCCATAAGGCTTGTTCGTAGATGATAACTCACCCCATTGTTGTCGCATCCCAGGTTTTTGGTACCGCTGCAGCTCTTCTTGCAGTAATCGGTGGCGGAGGCGACTCCCAGGGCCAGGAAGAGACAGACTATGGTCACAATAGTGTTGCGCATTTCTGTTGCCAGACGTAATTGCTGGCCCTTTCCGCAACGTCTCCTCCTTTTATGGAAAAAACTCGCCGATGTGGGGGAACTTTGGTTGCTCAGTTTTTATCAACATTTGATTAAATATTTGCCAACAGTATGTCTCAATTGTGGCCCAGCTGAGTCAGGTAGTACCCCCCTTGTGTTTGCGGGATGCTCAAACAACGATCCCCCCAATCGTCCCCCCAAAGACGTCATCCGATCGGAGTGATACACAATTCAACGTCCGCTTCGTAATCACAACCGATTGTTTTTAATTCTACGAGAATGGGGGCAGGTGTTATGCCAGTAGACCCAAGTAATACGCAAAACAAGTTGAAAACAAAACAGAATCTTTATTTAATCCTCTGCAGTGAGTAATTTTCCATCAGCTGAGAGTAATACAAATATGCCTTCCTATGCTTCTGTCTGAGATTTTTTACATTTAAAATGGAAAAAAAAAATTCAATATTTTTATCATAAATCAAAGACGGCTCTCTCTTGTTTTCTCCAAATCCCTTAACCCTTTTCTATGCAAACCCTATCTCTAGATAGCTTATAAAAAATAGCTTCTTCTGAGTCAACAGGAAAGTTGAATACCCTTTCAGTTAAATGGTGATATTTTTTAAGATATCATAAGTAGATATTGGATATACATATATAGCAAATAAAGGATATAGTCGGCCGATCCCTTTAAGAACTTCGGTTCCAGATCCATTTCTGATCAATTCATTTGTGAAAGTTATATATGAAAGTTATGACATTTTCGATCAATTAGTAACTAAACATTAATTGTATGGCAGCCTTTCCGACTTAGGAATTAAGGTAAAAAAGTGCCAAGTTTGAAGATGCCTCCTTGACTCCGTTGCACACTTTTGACCAAAGTTATAATACTTAATACTTTAAGGGTATTAAAATTAAGCCTAGCACTGCGATTATTTTACTTATTATACATTACTCCATTATCTCAGAGATTGTGTGGTAATAAAAAAAGCAACAGTCTTGTCTGGAGTTTCTAAGAAACTTGTTACATTTCTGAGTAATGGAAAGAGTCATTAAAGGCTCTTCTATGTACATACATACTTCATATTTTTCTTCCACCCAGAATTTCATAGGAATTATGAAAGTTCACATACATATCACATTGATTATAGAATAGATAAAATCTTGATGTGATCATATCACAGAATTATATCACAGATAGTTTCAATTTTAAACAAGAAAGAAATGAAAAAACAGCGGAGTCGAAGTAGTATACCCTTGCAGTTAAATTGACTCTTAAACCTTGCAGGTCTTTCGCTTTATTTGAGATTTGATAAAAGTGCCAAGCTGTTATTTGCACAATTATGAAAGTTAGCCAATTCCGATCATTCATTTATATACAGATATAGGCTAAAGTCGCCCGATCGCTATGAAATAGATCGGTAGGCCGGAACAGTTAACCTTTTTACTTAAAAAACACAATGAACTATGAAACTGAACTACGGAACTATGAAAGTTCCGATAAATCAGTTATGTGGCAGCTATAGTTTTTAGGCGACCGATCCTGGCCGTTCCGACTTACATATATACTGCGTGCGAAGGAAAAAGGATGTGTGCAAAGTCGACAGCTTTGAAACTAAGCATCTAGTTCGCGAAGATATAAGAATTTTCATAAAAATAGACCTTAAATAATGTCCTTAAATGAAAACAGGTTTTATTATTTCCTTGGAAAGAGTATACTGGGACGATATACTAAACCTAAGTTGATAAGCCAATAATATTACAGTTTTCAGTTTCGAAAATGCAAATATATTACATAAATAAATAAAATAAATATTAAATACAAATTGTTTATAGTTAGGGCACGTGCACCAATATTTTCCTCGTTTACGCCACACAAATGTTAATTCAACTGAAATCACTTAGAAGGTAATTAAAACTTGCAAAAACTAAGTGTGTTGCTTCAATATTTAATCAACTGCTAACAATTCACTTTGCGAAACAAATGTAATTGTGATTTCCATCAGGTTACACATTGTATACCTCGGCCAACTTGCAGAGACCCGGATAGTTCACATTGGTGCCCTTCTTGCAGCCGGAGGCCTTGACCCCCTTCTGGTAGACCGGCTCACCCACCCAGTTGGTCGTGGCGTAGTTGCAGGCCATCAGGAACCAGTTCATTCCGTTCTCGTAGTAGAATGCGGAGGCGCATCCACAATGTGTATTCTTCTCCTGTGCCATCGCCGTGAAATGTCCAATTTGTCTGATAAAAAAAAAATATAAAAAAATTATTTTTTTATTATGTTTTTTTTATAACAACTGATGATGTATGTATTATGTAATACTGAAAGAATTTAAAATTTGATAATCTGAATATAGTGTAATATTCAAAATATTTTTAAGCTCCACATAATACCTACATACATATGTACATAGTTCTTAAATATTACTATATTCTTTACTAAATATACTATATTCTTAAATATTACTTACTATTAATCTAGTAATACACATAGATAAATATATGAATTAGCGAATTACTTACGGCCCGGTCCAACTGCTTGGATACTTGTTAATTACGGCCATGTTGGCGTCCTTCTCCTCGTTCCACCACATATTAATCGAAGCGATGATCAGCTCCCTAACTGTCTTTCCTGACTGGGCCCCCGAATAGCCATATATGGCGAGGTTCTGACCACTGGCCTTGAATTTCTTCGTGTTGTGGCAAGCGTCGTGGTTCATCTGGCACTGTTTTACGTTAAGGGCAGCCAGGGTTGCCAGTTCGGCGTCCCAGCGCATGGTTGCCATCCGCTTGGCGGCCTTGTACTTGGTCAGGAGTCCGCTGGCCAGTCGGTTCCGACGGTAGTTGTGCATCTTAAGAATCAGCTGCCGTTCCGAGTTATTAAAGTTTTTGGCTGTTGGACTGGGACTGGTAGGACACGTCGATGCCCAAGCCTGTTATGTTAAATCACAAAAAA
Source organism: Drosophila monieri (assembly GCA_035047585.1). Lineage (NCBI taxonomy): Eukaryota > Metazoa > Arthropoda > Insecta > Diptera > Drosophilidae > Drosophila > Drosophila monieri. The sequence goes on along the minus strand of JAWNPJ010000061.1, from coordinate 505,159 downwards.
AAAAATGTGTGGAATTTTTTTAATTATTTTTATTATGGTAATTATTTCTACTAGAGAATCACAAAAAAATAAATCCAATTGATGTTCACTTCTACATTTTACACACTCTTATGTCATTTTTAAGGAAGATCACGGATAACTTTTTATACCCACTTTAATTTTTCAGGCTTAAATCATTTCTCAAGGATAATGCTGCCTAAAATGTATGATAAAAATATTCTGAATATATACTATACAATTCCCAGTGCAATTATAATATATATTTTATAAAAATATTTTATAATAAAGAGCGAAAAAACACCACTTTTTTTCCATATTTTTATCATTTAAAAAAAAAAAATCGTGGTTTTCTAAACATATTAATTCTTTTGAACAGTTTTTGTTTATATAGCCACACCACAAATCACTATTTATTCCGACACTTACACCATTGTTGTTGCAGGCAATGTTCGTGGAGGTGCCACAAAGCGAGGGGTCACAGTAGTTCGTTTGCCCGAACGCCCAGGACGTCAGGCAAATGAGCGGAAGCAGGACCTGAAGCAATCGCTGCATCTCAATAAAGTTTTTGGTGTCGAGTCTTGTGGAGCGGCTGCCTTTTATAGCCACCAACGGAACTCCATTCACTTCTGAAATAAAGCCTAATTCGACAATATGCCATTGTTCGATAAAAGCGTGGCTAAAATATTTATTTTTTTAATTAGGCGATTTAACTCAATATTTGCCCGCAGTCCCAACTGTATTTGCAAAAAGCTTTTGACACAATGGGTCTACATAGGTGTACTCAAGTGATTCCCGAATTCATTACAATCTCATCACCTCTAATTTTAATATCTTTAAAAAAATGTTCTAAATGAACTTTTAATCAAAGAAACTTTAATTAACTAAAACTTTTGGGCAACAGGAAATTTGGAAAATAGGATCAATAAACTTTGTTAGCTTGCTGAGCCAACCACAGATAATAAAAAACTATTGGTTTGGGAGTATCGTTATCGAACTTAACTATAGTGGTGGGCAAACTCTCATTTCCCATAACTCGCGAGCATAGGGACAAAAATTGTAAGTGTAAGCGATCTCTCATTTGCTCTCATCCGGCCTCTCGTGAGGGCCCACGCTTACGAAAAAATATGTTTTTACTGAGAATAATGATTTTAGAAATGTGGGAGGATCAATATTCTTTATGTAAAAATGCGGATGCGGAAGCTTAATGTTAAGCACTTTGTAAGAACTGTTACTAGAAAAATTCTATTTAATTTTTGAAGGCTCGCTATGAGTGCCCATTCGAACTTTGAAAAAAACAATTAACAAAATAACACACTATCTTTTTCCGCCCAGTGAATGGAATACTCTCATTGTTTTTCCCTGCTTACGCAGCGAATTTTCATTTTCAATTACGTTCATATCCGGTGACTGGGCGGGAGGTTGCATAACGTGGGGGCAATTCCATATAAGCCAAGTCTGCACAATGCCCGACTTATGTTTCGGGTCATTGTTTTGGTAGAATCGGAATTGCTCTTGGAGTCCCAGTTTCTCCGCACTTTGCACCAAATTTTTCTTTAAGACGTCGAGGTACTGGGTCTCGTCCATTGTTGACTCTATGAAATGCAGCTTCCCGACTCCCGCTGACGACATACAGGCCCAAACCATGACGCTGCCACCGCCATGTTTAACAGTCGCCTTTAGGTTTTTATTATGGAGCTCTGTGTTTGGCTTACGCCAGACATAGGTTGCTCCATCAGAGCCAAAAATATTAAATTTGGACTCATCTGCAAATATTACAGACTTCCAAAAATTTTCGTCCTTCTTCTAATCTTGCCTTCTGATTTTTTGCACTAATGAAAGGCTTCTTTCGTGCAATTCGACCATTAAACCCCTGGCTATGGAGAACTCGTCGGATGGTGCTCCCGACTCTTCCCGACTCCCGCTGACGACATACAGGCCCAAACCATGACGCTGCCACCGCCATGTTTAACAGTCGCCTTTAGGTTTTTATTATGGAGCTCTGTGTTTGGCTTACGCCAGACATAGGTTGCTCCATCAGAGCCAAAAATATTAAATTTGGACTCATCTGCAAATATTACAGGCCTCCAAAAAATTGTCGTCCTTCTTCTAATCTTGCCTTCTGATTTTTTGCACTAATGAAAGGCTTCTTTCGTGCAATTCGACCATTAAACCCCTGGCTATGGAGAACTCGTCGGATGGTGTCTGGGTGACAAGATTTGCCCAGCTCTGTCTCTACTTGGACAGCAACTTTTGGATCCGAAAGTTTTGGGTTTTCCCTGATTTTCCGGACAATATAACGCTCGTCCGTTCCATTAAAATTTTTATTTGGGGCTTTTCGGCACTTGTCATGCGTTCTGTTCTCGCGTACAAAACGGTAAATAATACTCTGGACTGTAGAATCATTAAGAGCAACCATTTCCGCAATTTTCCGGCGAGAAAGTCCGTTTTTGAAGTGACGGAGCACATCTTCTCTCTTCTCTAAAGAGGTTCGGGGTCCCATTTTGATTTAAATGATTTATTTCGAAAAAAAAGGCACAAAGTTGATCAAATCCAACACAATTAGTTAGTAAATAACAAATGTAAGCCGATGTAAGAAAAAAAAAAGTTTCTTGGAAAATAACGGATCATGGCAGTGCTGAAAATTGACTGGTTGAAATAAGCTGCGGCGGTATTTTCAGCGGTATTTTTCTTTAAATATTATTAATAAATGTAAAAAAAAATCTTAAAAATTAAATAGAAACATATATTTGTTGTTGAAAAGTAAAACTAAAAATCTGCATTCGAATTATCTTAATACCTCATATAGTTTACCAGATATACTGATTCAAATTTTTTTCAAGGGGCTGGTCGAAATAAGCTGCGACCCACTATATGTATATGTATAGTATATAAACATATGATAATATTAATGGACCGAGACTTTCGAATGATGTAACCAATTAAGCATAAAATTACATGGGCCTAGCCTATTTAGGTAATTTAAATTAAATAGTGCAATAAATTACAGGATATTAATATCTGTTAAAACTAAATAAATTTACTTGGTAATAGTAACAGGTACAATTAATTAAAAAAAAAAAAACAATTACACAATATTTTTCGTTTTTTATAATTTTGTAATTACTTGTCGAATATGAAGGTAACACCATAATTATTAATCTTCTATCCTTTTAATTTTAGTATAATCCAATTTATGTCACATTGGCTTCTCTTAGAAGCATGACAATTCAACCTTTTAAATTTTTTTAAGTTTCCAATCCAAGTCCGGTTCAATCCTAGATCCGATATATCGGATCGGATATATCGGATATACATATATCGCAAAAAGCCTTTGTACTCAACACCATGTAACTATCGATAGTCTAATAATTTGCCGCAATCGCATGTTTTGCCATACGGCATCTTATATAACGTCTTACAAATATTTAATTAATAATACTGACGATTTTTAAATTGTAAATATAATTATGAGTATTCTTGATTAAATGTTGAATAACATTTAAATTCTTTATTATTTTATATTGCATTTTAAAATATTAAATCTTACTTCTTTAAGCGTTGTGAACATTGTTTTTCTTTGTATATTTATTAGTTAGTGTAGATATTGAGAAATCTTTTAATTTTGCAGTTTCAACATTAATTTCAGTAATTTTCCAACACTACAAACTTATTTCTAAACAAGCGCTTTGCGCACTTTTTCAACTCTGACAAGGTCCGTGAATAAAAAAAGTTTAGAAGTTGAAGAATTTTCTAATAAAGATGAATTTTGTTAATGCATTATCAACAGGAGAAAATGTTACGGTAAGTATACTGATTTAGGTCGATGTTTCAATATTAATATCTTTGATATTAGGTGGTGGCCGAACGATTCATTACGGAGTTTCTGCGATCGGCGACACTGGATCCGAAGAACTGGATCTCCAAAGCGTCACATCAGTTTGTGGCCCAATGTTTCCAAGTTATTGGTCTAAAGTTCAACGTTGGTGTGAAGGAATTCAGCCGGACTCAAGATCATCCGTATCCCAACGATAATCCCCATTACGTTTTCGTTCCCGTGACGTTTGTACTTGAAGCGGTGGACTCGTTTTTTGATGCTGTGCCTAATCTGTTGGCCGAAGTTTCTGTGGCCTTGGAGCAGGATTCAAGATGGAAATCTCAATCCGATATGGGGGACCCGTACCTTCAACTGACGCATCCAATGTCTTCCTACATTCGATTGATCATCAAGTGGAATGGAGTGGTTCATTCTGTATGCAAAGACATAAAGCAGAATCGATTTTACTGCGAACCCCTCACCAGAATATGTAGGTTGTATTTTACCGAGTAGCCACATTATGTTCATTTTTTCAAAATATGTGCATTGCAGTAAAGGCACATTAATGCATATTTGTTATCCAGGCCGTCTGTCTGTTTCTATGCAATTGATTCACTCAATTTATAAACTAATAAAATAGTTGTGACTTTTGGAGGGCCCTGAATTTTCATATTCTGAATATTCATCTGCCATACGAACGATCGGGTAAAATGTGGTATATTTTAGGATATTTACGGTCTTTCATAGTTAAATAGACCTTTTAAATAAATAAATATGCTTCTTCGAACAAAAATCTGTTAGATCGATAGACGTGGATTTTATATAACTGCAAAGTAAAGTATTCTAAGTTCGGTAAGGTCCAAAATACCCTTACATTTCTTCTTTGTACATATTTTTTGCCTAAGTATTTCATACCCACATTAGAGTATAACCATTGGAACTATTTTTAAGACCAAGCTTTTCATAATATACAACTAATGATTGGCTATATCCCAAAGCTTTCAGTATTCTTAAAGGTATGTCTAAACTGCTGCCAAGATTCGCCGATTCCTTTGTGGGACTCAAGGGGATATGCCAAGCTCTCTCCATAGATGTTCGCCTCGGGACCTTGTAAGTAACTTGTATTCACACTCATTGTCACTGATTTATTAAATACTCGCAGATATCATGAAACCTGCCAACTCATCTTGACTCCCATGCTAAACATGTTTCAAGAGAACTTTAGAACGTTTTGTGGTGTGGAAAAATATGCTGTCGACTTTGTCTATTTTGTTTTAAGCATTCAGGCAAGAATACTATTTGCATTTACTATTCGTGTAAGTTCTTCAGTTCAATTAATAATTTCAGATGAAAGAGGATGATTGTTACATTAAGGCTTATGAGTTCCTAGACGCAATGATCAGGGAATTTTCTACAAAGAAACCGCGCGACGAAAACAAAAACCTTTATTTGCGTATATTTACCAACGAACTGATCAGTGAAAAGTTTCTGGCTATGCATTTTGAGGACCTTAAATCAAGCCGGTCCAAGCCTCTGCTTTCTGCCATTTTACAATATTTATTGACGCTTCAATAGTAAGACAAAAATATTGTTAAACTAAGAATGACTATCGTTAGAAAACATTTTTCGTGCATAGATTTAAAAACCCAACTCTTTTCAGCCAAGTGGTCAGTACGGAGTGTTTTCGGTACGACTTTCTTGAGGCATTGCTTGCGCTGATCCTGCGAATGCCCCGTGCTTCTTCTGGTGTAAGTTCTCTGGCGGCGAATCTTTACATAAAGTTATCCAAACGTCAGTACAGCAACCAGGAAATAGTCTATCATATATTGACGACATACATAAAGACGCCGCATGCCACCCGAGAGAATACTATCTACGATGCTTTCAGAGTTCAGCTTACTCGCTATTTAAAAGAACTGATCATTTATTTTCCTGAGCTTCACAGCTTTGAGTTCCACGCATTCATACTGGCGGCTCCAAATGCGCGAATCGAATTGAAGCTAATAACTGCTCAATCCTTAAGCGTAATCTTTGAATTGCACATGGCGCAATATTCCATTTTGGAGGACTCACGTCAACAGGTGCACCATATATTGCGATGCTTACCAGCTCTGGTGACAACGCCATCCCTCCAAAATGGCGCACGGAGTATTCTCTACAGCATCTACAGTCTCACTGATTTTGAATTAGTGGCAGAGCACAAAATCGAGGTGAGTTATTTGAAATGAAAATAAACTAACCTACATTGCCTGATTTCTTTCCAGGCGCTGCGTGATCTCGAACATTTCTGTCTAAACAGTTTTCTAACCGACGACACTCTTGAATACTTAGAGATCCAAGGACTTTTTGGAAACATATCGCGATCTGCTGCTGTAACTGGAAATGAATTAATGCAACCAACAGCAGCAGCCACTTTGCGCACGCAGCACTCACAGCTTTGTATCCAGTTGAATGACGCTGATCCGGGGGCCCCTGAATTGACTGAAGTTCTAGAGGCATATGTAAAGAGTTTACGGCGCATACACAGTCTCTTATTATTGGACAAGCTTCCGCATAATTATTATAAAGATATTTGTGAGTCGCTGGCACAAATTCTGCTGAAAAGGAACTTTCAACATGAAGATTTAAGTAAGATTAGTAATTCTTTTGTTTTTGGTTAATTAACTTTTTTTTGTTGACTTTCACTATTTCAGTTCTTTATGGCTCTGAGAGTTTAGCCTTAATGCTCGTCCGGCAATACCGTACAATTAATGTCTTAGACGATCAATCGGGCCTGAGTATTTCAGTTCTAGCTCAGGAGCTCCAAAAGTTCTGTCTAACTGAGCTAACCAAAGCTAAGGAAGATATGAGGCTATCGATGTTTCTTTTTTGCTCAATTATCGAACTATACATTGGTCGGATAGATTGTTTAACCCTCGAGGCTAATGCATATGACATAATTATAGAATCGCTGATCACAATGCCGCAAACTTTTCCCCCCAAAACGAATCCACTCATCCTAGACTGTATGCCAGACATGTATCATATGTTCCGAGAGCTTTTAAAAGTAGATCAAATTGAATTAACTAACAATCGCATATGGAAGATTGTAATGCAATATCAAATGGTGAGAGTCAGTATCTACATAACTTCCCTATTTGTTACCTTTTTTATAATTTCCAGCCTGGAACCACTTTAAAATATTTGGACCCCGAACTTAAGAAACTTATAGGTGTTCTTATTGAATATAAGATCGAAACCTACGCCCATTGTCTTTCGGTTATTATGTTGAAAGTAAATAACGATAAAAGAAGTATGAAACACGCTTTGGATGTACTATCGGTACACTTGGATCTGATGAAGACACACACCAGTACTTTGGACTCCTGGGTACTTCGCTTAATTATCTTCCAGAAGTCGCTAAATTTGCTGATCAAAAGCATTCGCGTCCGACGATCACAAGTTACCGGCTTGAAGAAACAAAATCGTCTTCTGCCACTAAATAATTTTTCACTTCTGATAGAAGGCTTGCTTCTTGAGGCACCACACTTTATAAGAATGTAAGACATTTGAATTTTTCATGGGTATTCATTTACTAAATATTATCTTAAATAGGGCCGAGCTTATGAACACCATAAAGAATGAGGCCTATGGATCCGTGGAAAATTTTGAGATAAATAATTTTATACTCCATGTTAGCGAGCTCAAGTATAAGTGCGAGGATGAAGCCTCGGCATCTACTGGCGATGCAGGTTTTGAGGGTAAGCTCTTAGCGTTGCCGGCTGGACCTTTAAATTATTGGCAGCAAACTGCTTTGGAAACAATTGAAATCTGAACACTAATCATATGTACACCATGTATTATATAACGACGAAAGAACATTCCATTTTTGTTATTTATAATTTCTAACATTGTCTAGAGACATTTTCATTAAAAATTAATATTTAGTGTCCTCCCCTCCCCTTAAATGTCCTCGCTTCAGCACGAAAAATGCATTTTCTTAAGGATTCCCTTTGTGTAAATTCAGCACACAAATCCTTTAAACTTTCCAAAAGTTGTTTCTCTAATTTTATTATTTTTAAATAAAACTATTAAAAGAATATACCGACTTTTTTGTATATAGGAAGACTATTGGTAGCTCATCTTTTTTTTTTTTTTTTTGTCAACTTTTTAGCAGTTTCAGCTGTCGGGATTTGTTTTTTTCGCAAAGGATATTATTACTTTGGCCCCGAGTGTGTAACGCATTGATAATATTCTTGATCAGGATTAACAGCCGAGTTGATAAACGTGTCCCTCCGTTTGTTTTTATGAACGTTTATATCTCAAAGACTCTACCTAAGAAATGGAGCTGTACGATTTTGCTCGTATAGATTGTTAAAAATTGTTTCGTAGTGCCAGTATTATGACATAGTTTTGATGGCAAACTATTTCAAAGGCCTATATATTTCTAGAATACGTAATTGAGCCAAATCTGATCATTTTTAGACGACTAAAAATTCGTTTCCCTACAGGATTGTTGTACTTGTTTGTTCTGAAACACCCAAAAGTATGCAATAAAATGTGTTTAAATAAATCAGGAAATTTCACTATAATAGCTTTACTTTCTTGTTCCAAAATGTCAAGGAGTCATCCTGTGACTGAATCCAATTTGCTTTTCATCAAAAAAATGTTTGAGATAAATCATAGCAGCTGAAACAGCTGTTAGAGAGAGGAACATTCAGTAGTTTTAATAAATTAATTCTTATTTATTAATTAATCCTTTAAAAGTGGAGGACATCAAAGAAAGAATAAAACACATATCCCAGAAATAAAACACATATTGAATACATTTTTGTACATATATAGTAGATATACATATATTATTTTTTGTTGACATATTTGATATGCTGCCATTTTATTTATTTAAGTTTAGTAAATTTCTGTTCTTAAAGTAGGCCTGCCATCCGTTTAGTTGCATAAACATTCTCAAGCTGCGAATCCCGCAGACGCCTCTTCAAAATACAATGTGTCTTTTCCGAAAAGTCCCGACAGACTTTTTGGCTATAAGGCCTACGCACCGATAAATTGTATATGTAGATATATGTGACAGATGACTGTCCTTGCGTGCACTTCCTTTGCAGTGCGTTCGCACTCTTGCTTTCATTTGGTTCACAAAAATAAATATTCATGCATGCATATGCGATTTCATAAATATTTTTTTTCATCTGTTTCAACTCTATGTACATATACGTATGTAGTTTGTATAGTGTCTGCGGCAGGCAGACCGATCTGCGCTATTTGTGTGTTTTGTTTCTGTTGGTATTTGCATAAGAAGTTTATCTGTGGGCTGTTTGCGGTTTAGCTGTGGTTGTAAATTTTATTGCTTCCGTGGCTTTTTAATTGTTAATTAGTATTTAATTATATTCGGCGCTCCTAGTTTTAGGAGACTCAAAAATTTCACACACAAAATATGGATTTATTTGTTTGCATTATCCTAACATTTGCACAGCTGAACAATGTTTGTCTCTCAGTTTTCGCCCGTTTGGCTTTGAATCCGGCAACAATATCAAGAATATTTTATGTATTTCCCCGCCATAACCTTTCTTAACCTTTAATATTTGCGAATCAAACTCAGATTCATCATATCGAGTATCCTATGTACAGATCCTAGGCCGAACATAAATATAGTGTACGATTACAATTGCGATTAAGGTTACGGTTACGGTTACGGTTACGAGTACGATTACGATTACGATTACGATGCGTGTGGCAAATGGCAAAAAAATTGGTTTGAAAATTGTGCGAATGGACTCTGGGGGCTGAGGGGGACTTAGAGTCGCTCTTCCTCTTCCTCCAGCTTCCTTGGAACCTAATCTAAAAATTCGCAAAACAAAGCTTTGCCTTTTAGCCCGACAGTGGCACAAGATGGTAATGGAAACGCTTGGCGTATTAACAGAAGGGAAGCATTGGGATTGGTGTCCGAAAAAGCGGGAGCTTACGTATATTCATAAACTGCTCTTGGGGGCGGGATCTTAACTCTCCTAATCAAATCAAGTGATCTCAACGGTTGGGCATTCTCGGTGTTCAAAAATTCAGCTTGAACTCAAGTCGCAGTCTATGGGCGATTAATATGGGCCTTAGAGTCTAGATGGGTAAATAATAATTGTAACACTTAGCTTTATTTACATCATGTCATGCATTGGTAACTGACTACCATATCTTATTCGATTAATAAAAATAAAGACTCGTACTTAAATAACAAATAACTAAGTCCTTGGGAGGTCGTGGGTCTCAACGCCTTGGATGTCTCGAGATGCGGCTAAATATCAATGGCATTTCGCAGGGATAACTGTAACTCTTATAACCAATGATTACACAGGTGCTTAGATACAATACACATATGCATTAGAGATTATAGATGGTTATGCATATACTAGGTATATGAATATATTCACTACTGCCACAAGTTACGTCTAGTCCGCATTCCAAATACCGAGTAGGTCTTCAAGCAGCTGCTTCTCTACCGTTCGTACATAAATATATATATCTGTCTCCTAGTGTAGGCTTACTCTAGGTAGCTCTATTCCTAATTAATAGATACCATTTGCACGTGGCAATAACAACGTTTGAGTGTTTACCGCCTCCTCATCCATAAGTACTTCTCCCCCTCACTCTCCCAGCTCCTCCGCAGAGTGCACCCTTGCCGGAGTTTGGTTGGGGCCTTGGGTGGCACCTTGTGGCTGGGATGGCGCCTGGGTCTGCAGCTGCATTTGCGAGGACGAAGACAACTGCTGGGCCGGCGAGGAGGGAGGCCCGAACTTGCTGGTGATCTTGTGCGAGACACTGACAATGGCCAGCTCGTGCTTGGAGTCCATGTCGCAATCGTAGAGGCCGCTCAGTGAGTCCAGGCTGAGCAGGCGGGAGCTAGCCCGGCTGGACACCGATGTGTCGTCCACGTCCGGAGCGTTATACAGTGAGTTGACGTCCGACAGGGCGCCCTCCGCGTCGGTGAGGCCAGCCTCGTTCAGTAGCGATATGTTCTCCAGGCCGGGCTCGTCTGTAATGTAGCCTGTGGACTCGGCGCCACCTGAAAGAAAAGTAATTGATTATAAGGGTTAAGGATAAACAGGACAAATATATTTTCCTCTTTATTCCTACTCTCCTGCTTCCCTGCACTAAATTCAAATATTATGTAAAAACTTGCGCGTTAAAGTGAGGAGTTTATGGATGCCTCGGCATGAAATTAAAGCATATTTTCAGGCAAAAGGCATGTTTATCCTTTCGTATTATTTTTATTTTTTAGAATTTCAATTAATTTGCTGTCTTCCTTTATGTGTCTTACCATAAAATCGATTTTTATCAACTTCTGGATCGCCGTATTGTAGTAGGTATAGTACTATACGTACTATAGATAGGTCCATGGACCGCATCATAGTATGATGGCATGGCATATCTGAAGGCGCATGCTCGTTCAGGTGGTAGGTAGATTTTGTATAAAAGAGCTTTTGCCATTTTAGCAACAATTTCCTGTTGTAAACGCAGTCTTCAAATTGCAGGTTTCCTAAACAGGTTTTCTTTAAAAACTCCTATCTAAGTCTAAGTTTGTCTAAGTAATTAAAATGCTAACAGTCTATGTTTGTGCCATCTAAGAGACAATAGTCACTGAGTCAAGAGTCAATAAATGATGAAATGGTTGAGTCTGAAAGTTGAGATTTGGGGTTTTTCCGCTAAAGTGCTTTAGGACCCAAGATTCCTCAAAACATACATTTTCTTCGTTTGTAGCTTGTGTTCTCATACTCAGATATTCATTTAATTCTATTGTGCAAACAGCAGCACCTCTTTTTCATGACACAGGTGTGCTGGCAGGTGAAAAAGTTATAGCGAATTTGCGCTATAATTTCAATATTCGTATACATTTTTTTGGTAAGGTCTCGGCGAAACCACTTTGCAAAATTTTGAAAACTTACGTTTGTCTAAACTTGTTCTTATACAATTTATACAGATTTTAACTTTTAATATTGGGGATTATATTGGAAAAACCGTATTTTCGGAAAAAATTTTAGTTTTTTCTCCGGAGAAAAAAGGATATATCTTTCCATATGAGGGGTAAACTGGTTACAATGTTAACAGTATACTCGGTGCGATTAAATCAGGTTTCATGAAATCCGCTTTACTGTCAGTGACATCCTAATGGTATTCGAGCAAGGCAATAAAAGTTTTGAAATAAATGTTTCTCTTTCAAAACTATGCAAAATACGGTATTTTCAATAAATATTTTCAAAATATTTAATATTTTTATTAAAAAGTTGGAGGTGCCTTGTTGTTTCTTAGACATGAGGCTCTTAAAAGGTACAACACCTTTGTAAACCCGGTACTAGGGTATATTGTATTCATGTTACAGGGAGAAGGATTCATCTCCGATCCCATAAAATCTGTCCGTTTGTGGTTTTCTCCACCTGTCTGCGGAGATAGAGCTATTAGATATAGACTTCTATAATACTGCTATAATTTAAGAAGTCCTTGAAAAAGTTTGGCGATTTTCGGCTCCTAATAGCTTCCTCATACTACAAATCCTAATAGCTTCTTACCTGTGGCCTCCTCGCGGCAATCGTCATCCGACCACTCCGACTGGCTCTCCAAGGGATTGGAGTCCATGGACTGGTGGTTCATGTGCGTCGCCCCATACTTCAGCTCGTCGTTTATCACATTCGCCTCGAGGCCGCGATGGCTGCCGTTGGTTAGCGGCGCTGCCTCGTGGTGTCCCTCGCCTCGCTCCTCTTCCTCGTCCTCCTCCTCCTCCTCCTCGTCGTCATTCAGGTGCGCCGTCACACCCACCTCCGGCCGCTTATGGCTGAGGTCCAGCTTCTGGACACGCTTTTGGCGCACGTCGCGACCCACCTCGTCGTCCTCGAACTCCTCGTCGGCCAGGTTGTCCTCCGTGTCGTCACGATCCTCCTGCTCCTGCATGTGGTTGTAGCGCTGTTGCTGCTGCTGCCTCGCCTGGTGGTGATGGTGGTGGTGGTGGTGGTAGCGTCGCTGCTGCTGCGGCGGCGGTGTATGGCCCGCTCCGTCCAGGCTGTCGTGGCTGTACTGCAGCTCCTTGGATCGCGGCCTCTGGCGGTGAGTCCTCTGCTGCTGCTGTTGCTGTGGATGAGGATGAGGATACGGATGAGGATGAGTTGCTCCGTGCAGCTCCTTGGCGGCTTGCATTTCCAGCAGGGTCAGCACTTGGAAGTGGTTGCGATTCTCGTGCAGGATCTCGCATGATTCCGTATCCGAGGTTTGCCTGGAAAAGTCACATCGATGCGATTTAGAAAAGTTGAAAAAAAAATTCCCAAAGGATACGGGACACAGGGCCATCCACCAACCGATCGTGAAAGCTTTGAACCTGCACCACACAACATTAGATGGAAAGTCCCGTCAAGTATAATGATAGACATATTAATAGGATGCTAAGTGTATCCTTCATCATGGTAAAGCAATGCCAATCTCTAGGTTATAACATGTAACAATGAATGAGCCTTGGGAAAATGGTAATTGTAGGGTTTTAGATGCGAATAAAAAATATTTGAATTATAAAAACAGAATGAAATAAAAAATTAAACAACATAATATTTCTGGCCTGTACAAAAGTTTTGCTTTGACTACCTCCTCTTATATTGCTTAACTTACTTATTTACTATCTTTATAAATATTGTTTTTAAATATCTCTTCCCGCGTGTTTATTGCAATTTTAATGACCATACTTTGTTGGTACATATTTTTCACCAGTTAATTTTTTTTTCGAGGCACAAGCATTCTGGTTCTTGTGTTCTGATTAAATAAAAAAATGAATAAAATAACTGGCAATTTAAAAATAAAAATGAGAAAACAAGGTCTTCGCCTACGCCGTGGAGTTAGATCCCATATTTTTTATTTTAAAGATTGAAAATAAAATAAAGATACCATTCATAGGATAAGAATGAAAAATAATGAATATTTGAGGGAGAACCCAAGCGTCGCCCGTAGCATAAAAAGGCTAAGAAACTAAATATTTATTTAAATATATTTAAATAATAACTGATATTTTGAGGAGCTAGTCGGCACATAAAATTCTACAATCTACAATCATCTGACCAACATTTCTTAACCATGATCCTACAAAGCTATAAAGCTTTATATATTATTTTAAAGTTTAAAGTATGTATACCCTTCTTAAGGGGCAACACCGCAGTCGAATTTAAAAAAATTGTTTTCGTTTAAAAAAATAGTTTAACTCTCCTGGAATAAAGTAAATCAAAAATTTAGTTAACAAAAATGTTGTCTAGGCTCATTTCGAATATAGTGTGGGAGAGCCCGTCCGCCCCAGAGGAACTCGAACAATTTTCAATATTTTTTATGCCCAATATTTCTGCTTGAAATTTTAACTAAATTAATGAAATGAAATTATGATTTTTTTTCATTAAAATGTCGATTTTCAGAAGCTATACTGATATAGATTTCGGGATTTTTTCCCCACCCGTAGGATCCAATTTAAATTATTTATGCTGCAAGCCGCGGTGGCCATCCATCTCAGCCACTCTTTCGTTTTATTTTTGGATGAAAAAATGCATTATTACTCCAAAAACATGGATTACTGATGTGTTACCCCTTAATTAATAAAATATTTCACTTCCTGTGACCTTTAAATAGCTTTCAGACAAAAATAGGCACAGGTATAGAATTGAAGAACCAAACTAAGTTTTCTTTCTTTTTTTTTTTTGGTTATTATTTTTGGTATTCAAGGCCTGCAGGTGCCGGACCAAAGACCGAATCTACTCTCGACAACTGCACACTGGCCACCACTGGACTCAGACTACTCACATTTGGCTCGACTCCGAGGGGTTCTTGTGGCGCGTTATCTCCTTGATGGCCTCCAGGCCCACCGGGTGCTTGGAAATGACGAAGCTGTTGCTTGCGGGCAGCTCCGCCGCCGGATGCTGCTGACTCAGTTGCTCCGACCGGAGGTCTCGGTTGCTGCTCTGGTTGTTGTTGCCGCTGTTGGAGTTGGTGCCACTGCCGCCGCTTAGGTTGCCGTTGCTGCTGCCGCTGCCGCCGCTGCCGTTTCCGACCACCGACCCGGAGCCTGCGGTTCCTGCGGCAACAATGCCATTGGTGGAGCTCAGCTTGGAGTTGCTCAGCGAATAGCTCAACTCCCGACTGCCGTTGCTAGTTGTGTGGTCAGTGGTGCCAGTGGTTCCAGTGGCCGTGGTGGTGGCTGTGGCCGCCAGGCACCGGGCTCGCGAGGACTCGTTGAGAAGTCGCTGGAGCTCCCTTTCAAAGGGCGACTTGGTGGCAGTGGGCAGCCCGTTAGAAGCCACTCCGCCGGCACCCCCACCGCATCCTGACAGCGCCTTCTGGTAGTCGAAGCTGCTGCAGCTGTCGCCCTTGGCCTGGGTGTTGCTGTTTGTGTGGCTGGTGGTGTGCTGGCCCTGGCTCTCGGTGGTGGAGCTCTGGTCGAAGTCATGCAGCTGGGTCATGTCTACCACCGGGGAGGTGGGGTCCACCTGGATGTCACAGGGGTACAGCCACTGTAGCGGGTTAACCAGCCCCCCGGCGGCGCCACCGTTCCGGTGATGTGCTGGCAAGTGGGGCAGGTGGTGGCGCGGCGAGTCCTCCTCGCCTTCGCCCTCACCCTCGGTGGTCTTGGAGTAGCTCTCGTCCGAGCTGCTCATCGACGGGGAATGCGGGCGCGAGCTGAGATCATCCGTGGAGGACATCTCGCGGTTCTCCTCCAGCTCCGGCGGCAGTTTCGGCAGCGGCTTCATGTACGTCCGGATGCCGGGGGCCGGATTCGTCGGTACGGGCTTCGGCGGCAGCTGCGGCAACGGCGGCTGCTGCGAATACAGTGCGTACTGGCGCTGCGACGGATGGGCCACAAACTGCTCCTGGCCGGGATTCGGCTGCTGCTGGTGCGACAACATGGTGTTGGGAGAAGTGTAACGTGGTGGCTCATACTTTGGCGCATGCTGCATGGGCATGATCTGGGGGCGTGGTTAGTCGGAGTCGGTGTCGGTGTCGGATGAGCAAGAGATAGATGTGCGGGCATGCAAAGAGCGGACACAGAGAGTTAGACACATTGGTAGACACACATATTCAGATATTTGTTGTGGGTTAATCGGGGGAGGGGTGGAGCAGCGGAGCAGGGGGCTGGGGGCTGGGGGCAGGTGTTGTGGCGACAGTCACCGGAAAATAAACCATTTAGTTTGTGGCAACTACACTCTTGTCTAAACTATTTCAAGTTTGTTTAATTTGTCTAAAATTATACTCTAAATGAATTACCTGTTTCCCTACTCCGCACAGTGGTCCGGCTGTATGGAAAAAGTGGTCATAAATTAGAAACTCAAAAGAGATTTTTGAATCCAGGACTATTGAACTGGACTATTGAATCCTGGACTATTGACTATTGAATCCAGGACTGGACTTATGGCAGCTTCTGGACCACAGTGCTTCGGAGGGAATTGATTGAAAAACATCATGAATTTTCTTAATATTAAAAATATACTACTCTAATTGGTTCGACTCACAAACTTGGCCTATTTTAAAAGCGGCATTAACGAATTCATTTATTTGTGCCGATTTTTACTGAATAGAACAGAACTTTGGACTATCTTTGTCTCACGTAATCAACTAACTTTTAACTTTTAAACTAAAGTTAGTGGATCGATCTAAGTACCGGATATCTGTACCTGAACTTCATATCCTGAAATTGTGTTTTAAGATTATCATTGATTTTCCTAATTTAAATTGTTTAATTCACTAGCAAGGTGCCTATTTTATTAACTTAACTATTTCTATAAATTACTGAACTTGTGCTTGCTGAAATTCTATAAAAACATTTTTAAAGAAAGAAATCAAAGAGATTTCTACATATTTTCTTATGGAAAAAGATCAAAGTACCAAACACGAACTGTACTCCACTAATTCAAGATTCTAATTTGTTTAGATTCTAACTTTAAGACACAATTATCAAACAAACTAGAGATCAGTATAAAATAATCAATGATTTTGATTTCCATTGCCATGCAACAATATCAACGAGTTCTAAGCTGTCCTACACACTCGTATGTCTCTCGGATTTGTGGTTTTATCTCTATACTTCATACATTTCATATTTTTTTAATAATGTTTACGAATAAGAAGTACCTAGCTAGTGCTTAACAAACATTAATGTCTATTCCGGATCATGGATGTTAGTTACAAAATGGGATGGGGTTTCGGTGTAGCTGGTTGGTTGCTTGCAGCCACTTGGAGGCGGGGCAGGGCGTGCTGGTCGGAACGGGCTGTTCAGAGGAGGATCTCCTTGCTCCAGAGCAGGTGTTCGGCCTCTTCACTCACCTTGGCTACCGGCGCGACGCTACTGGCATGCAAAAGCGGTTCGCTCTCCCGGCAATGGCCATAGCTCGGTTTGGTAGACGATGCCGGGTGCTGATTCTGGATCTGGTTCTGGTTCTGGTTCTGATGTGGGTTCAGAGTCGGATTCAAATGGAGGTGATGCATTGGATGATGACCATGCTGGTTATAAGGCGACGCATAGGTACGTTCTCGATCGCGTCGCGGCATGATGAAGCAGTCGCCGCCTTGCACCCCGGCACTGCCGACACCCATGCCCATTCCCATTCCCAATCCCATATTCATACCCGTGTTCATGCCCATTCCCATTCCCATACCCATGCCCATTCCCATATTGAGGCTACCGTGGTGCAGCGGCAGCTGCTCCATCTGGGGATGCCGGCCGCCTTGAGTTGGATTCTCAGTGATATTAAACTCGCGCAACATTACCGAAGGAACGTGCTGGTTCTGGTGTTGGAGTTGGAGCTGGTGCTGGTGCTGGAGGAGGATCTGGTGCTGCACTGGGTGTGGATGAGGAGGGCACGGATGCTGGAGAGGAACGGCCACCGCAGCCGTTTGGTTCATCGTGGTCGCCATAAAGCCGCCTCCGTTTCCGTTGCCGTTGCCGTTTCCCATATGCTGCTGTTCGCCATTGTGGCCGTTCTCCCGGATGTTGGGCAGTCCGCCGTTGCCAATGAAGATCGGGTTCTTCTGCAGTTTGCTGTTGAGGCGCTGCTGTTGCTGCTGGTGCAAGTGGTGGTGCACTGGCGGTGGCGGTGTGGAGGCAGGAAGCGGCAGGGCTTCCGACTGCTTCTGTTGGTGCTGCAGCAGGAGCTGCTGCTCCTCGCCGCCTCCAATGGCACCAGCGCTCCCGCCACCACCGCGGACTCCGTATAGGTGGCCATTCTCCTTCTTGCTGTAGGTCTCCGTATTGACGCGGTTCTCCGGGAACTGCGAGGCCTTCATGTAGTAGTCGGGTCCATGGAGACCCTGCGGCAGGGACATGGCGTTCCGCACCTCCCCGTTCAGCGACTTGTTGCCGCTGTCGCACAGGAAGTAGGTGACCATGTCGCCCTTGCCCTTCACCTTGATCGTCCCTCGACATCTGAAACGGATCATATTTTACTTAGGGGCAGATTCATTTGGATTCCTTCGGCCAGCTCACCGAAACTCAAAGTGGGAGCCCACCAGGCTGTCCACCACCTCCTGGGTGACTTGGGAGTACCCCGGCACTCCGGTGGAGTCCATCCGGCTAGCCACATTCACCGTGTTACCCCAGATGTCGTACTGCGGCTTCCGGGCTCCGATCACGCCGGCCACCACCGGTCCAATGTTGATTCCTGCAAAGGAGGAAATGAAATGTTTCAGATCGGATAGTTGACTCGAAATAGAACACACAGAAGGACCTTCTTGCATATAATGATACCAAGGTCATATTGTCTGGGGACTGAAACCCATTAGTATCCATTTTCCCGCTGCTTACCAACTCGAAGCATAAAGTTGTTGTAGGAGTGACTGTTTATTTCCTGAAGAGAGAGTCGCATCGCCTTCACATATTCGATCAAGGCGGTCATGTGGCGTCGCACCGAGTTGGGATCGTTCGGCTGGATCTTGTACTCCGGAATGAGGCCAACGACGGCCATGTAGGTACTGCCCACGGTCTTGATTTTGTCGATTCCCCGGAAACGGTCCTCCTTGAGCAGCTCGTCAAAGTCGGCGATGATCTCGTTGAGCAGTCGGAGGCACTCGAGGCCCTGGTCCGAGCCATCCATCTCCGTGTAGAACTCGTTGAAGTTGGGAACGCTGGCGAAGATGACGCCCACCTTGGCATAGCTTTGATGGTAGAGCTCCTGGTTGGGGGATGAGTTCGAATCAGTGTACAAGTACATTACTCTATGATATCCTCCTCCCAGCTAACTCTGGCACTGGGTCAGTGGGGATAACACAGGAGGAGAGATAGGAAGGATTGAGTGGAAAGTCTCACCATGTTGTTGCGGAATTGCGCATCGAGGAAATGTGCAGCCACATGAGCGGGCAGCAAATTGTGCAGTATCCGCTTGTTCGACTCCTGCAGCACATCCATCTCCTTCTTCTCCTGGGAGGCCTGCAGCTGCCAGAGGAAGTCCAGCCGGGCGGTGCCCTCCACCAGGCGGCCATGCACCAGTATGGCAATCATGAAGATGGCGATGCGGGCCAGTGAGATCAAGTGAAGCGGAATCGAAGCGCTGTGGAGAGCGGGTCAGTGGGTTAGCGGACTCGAAAACTGTCAATGGGCCAAAAATATGACAAACATTAGCGGTGACCTACTTGACCCTGTTGTCGTAGCACTCGAAGATATTCTGGTGCGACATCTCGATAAACAGTCCGTAGATGGTGCCCATTCCCAGCACCAGCAGTGACTTGAATATGATGGGTAGCCTGTGTGGGATTATGGCCGTTAGAGTCTCCACCCTAGGATAAACCATCCTCACTCACCTCAGAAACACAGACACCGATAGGAAGGCGAACGCCGCCGACAAGGACACATATTGGGGCAAGGAGCACTTCCGGTGCGAGTCGTTCGAGTACGAGAAGAATTGGGGCTCCTGCGGCACCTGTCGACTGGTCCAAGCCGGAATAGTGCCGTTCTCGGAACAGGGGTGGTCGGACACGCAAGTGAACTGAACGGAAAGAAGAGCAATTCAATTAGGCTTTTATTTTTAAATCTATTTCTAAATTATTTTTAAGAATGTAGACATTTTAACTCCTTTCGGCCTATACTCTATCTCAAGATTGCTTTTATTAAAAAATGCAGTCAGGTATTGCTGTAAGAATAGTGATTATAGAAAGATATATTATATCATCATATATGATATATATCATATATTCTTATAATAAAAAAATAAATTAAAAATTAAAACAAAAACATAAAGAAAAAATTGTAGTTTGTTCTTTGTTCCAAAATTAATAAAAGTAGTATGAAAATACGTTGAACTTTAAGCTTTAAATTAGTTGATTTTGGACTAAAATATTTTGACTTCTACTACTCTATTACATACTATATGTTATGTATGTATATATATGTATATATATAGTACATAAATACTATATGTATGCATTAGTATTACATACTAATTATTCCTCCACTTACCACGTTCACCTGGCCCACGGAGTAGATCAGAATGATGGTGAAGATGGTGATGGCCATGCGCAGGGTGAAGCACTCCGAGATGTCCCAGACGATCCACTTGAGCCGCACGGCCAGGAGGAGCATCAGGATGGCGCTCACCCAGATGAAGGCGGTAAGGAACAGGAGCAGTAGGATGAGGGTCCGCGGCAGGGCGGTCACCTGGAGGGCCGCCCCCAGAATGAGCAACAGCAGGGAGCAGCCCATGGCGGTGGTGAAGCCCAGGTCGAAGTCCTTGTGGTACTCTCGCTCCATGTCGCTCTGCCGGAACCGCAGCGTCACCCTGTCCACGTGCTCCGACTTGTCGCAGTCCACGGACCGGGCGTTGATCGCCTGGGAGAGGAAGCGGTTGACCCGGTTGGTGGGCTGGTGATGGGCGGCCACCGAGTGTCGCTTCCGGAAGGGCCTCTTGAACTTGTCCGCCACCTTTGACTGCGACTGCAGGTGCGGGTGTGAGGTTGTGCGGGTAACAGATCCGGGTCCGGCGATGCAAAGCCGCAATTTCAATCGAAAGCCATGCAAAAGGGAGCAGAAAGACAATAGATTGTTAGAGGAGCTTGCTATTCAGGCGTCTTTCTCGCTGGCTGGCGCGTGAACTGGCTGCTTGAGCTAAAGGCTTACACTCTAAGGTTGGAGGTTGAAGAAAGAGTTCTACGGATGGTCGGTCGGGATTATGGGTACTCCAACTACATGCCGGAGGCCGTGACTTTGCGCAGCATGCTGGGTGAGAGAGCTGGGCAAGCAATTCTTAACACAATAATCGAAATATGCCGGAAACATGCATGCTCGCTATTTGATGAAGGATGGAGTAGAACTATGACCAAAGGGTGTAGATCCTTGCAATTGGGTTTCATTAGAGTTGCAAGACTAACCAGTAAAGCGACCAAAAAATATATTTAATTTTTCAATTCAACAAAAACTATTCACCGAATCGCTATCGAATATATCGAATATAGTTTTTTATGCGATTAGCTTTTGTAACTAAAAGTAAGTATGTTTGGATAGTTTTTGCTTGGCTTTTGTCTTCTAAAGAGTTATATTTTTTTACTCTGAACACATGTATGAATATATTCATTTCTTTAAAGTGCCTAGAAGTATCTAGAACAAAGTTTCTGTTTGATTAGACAATTTTGAACACCAATTGCAAGAAAACCTGACGTGATGGCCAAATTATGAAACTAGACGAAGTTAAAAAAATATATCTATATATATATATATAGTATATAGTATATATATAGTATATACTATAGTATATATATCTATATATTTAATTAGGCGTGAGAAGAGGTCTAACCCGTTGAAATAAAACCAAGTAGACTAATTTGTGATTTTAAAATATTATGTCTACTACAATTCATTATATTACTATATTAAACTACTATTAAACCATTATTTTTGTCTCACACCCTATTCTAAGTATTTTAACGGCTGTCGATTAATTATTAAACTGCCTTTCGGAGATTAAACCTAAAAATTAAAATTTTTTAAGCCTTTGTTTCTAGTCTTCAAGTTTCCAACAACAAGTTTAATCTTAATATAATATAAAAAATATTGAAAAACACTTTTATAGATAATAAAGTTAAAAAAATATCCAAAGAGAAAGCAAAAACTGGTATTTTTTCCAGTAGAAACTAATAAAATAATACAAAACACTTAAAAACGGGCATTTTTCTTATATTTTATTGACAAAAAAGTTTCAATTGAGCACAATTTCAACGGTCACTTAGTATCTTTTCAACAGCTCAGAAGCCAATTAGATACTTTTCAATCAATGACCAATTGCAATCTCAGTCACAACCCCTTCCTTGTCTGACTTCAATAAAAGTTCGTTTAATTCAAATTAATAAACATGAAAAATAAACAATTTCAAGGGAGAACTTTTGTTCTTAAATATTAACACAGTCCAAAAGTGTTTTAGTTTTTTGTTTCATTCAAATAGATTGTCAAAATTTGCGTTTCCATGCTCAGAAATATACATAGATTGAAATATGATCGGAATTGGATAGCAAAAATAATAAAATTATTACAGAAATTATTCATAATTATTTTTTCATTATAAGATCCTACCAGAATCTACATAAAACTATGGTTCTTTTTATCAGTACCGGGTATTTGTTGCATTATTTATTGTTTTTAAAGTGTTGTAAAGTGCTATGTGATTTTTTGTATATATTAATCATAAAAAACTTATTGAGAAAAAAATAGCCTGTCCTTTGAAATACTATTATATTATATATAGTATTTAATATAATAGTATTTATAATATATTAAATACTATTAAAAAATACTATTGATACGTGA
Organism: Drosophila monieri; assembly: GCA_035047585.1. Classification (NCBI taxonomy): domain Eukaryota; kingdom Metazoa; phylum Arthropoda; class Insecta; order Diptera; family Drosophilidae; genus Drosophila; species Drosophila monieri. The sequence goes on along the minus strand of JAWNPJ010000061.1, from coordinate 482,570 downwards.
CCCCTTGCCAATATAACAATATATTTGAAATCATTGATTGGAAACCACTTTGAATTAAAATAATTCCCTGCCTTGAAGTTCGACCACCGCACTGAAGAACAACCTTTTTCGTGGGGATGTAATAAATGATGAAAAGCTTGTTTTAAGTGGAGGTAAAGCCATAACTTATTGAAACAGATGTCGATTGAAGGTGTCTGGAAGCCCTTGAAAAGCAGAACTCGATGAAAGCAATGAATGGACAAACACACTTACAGAACAATCAGACTTAGCACAGATATTAAAAACGAATGCGATTGAATGATTGAAAGAACGTGCAAGAAAAACACATGAACGACACAGAGAAACTGAAAGGCTTGAACGATTGAACAATTGAACTATTGAACGGTTGAAACAAACGATTGAAGAAAAGATAGGATTGGTTTGCTTTTCTGGCTGTTCTGCTCACTTTATTGGTCTTGTGATCGTGCCTACGTATGCGACTAATCGTACTCGCTGTTGAGTTGGGATTTATGCCTACGGTCACTTGTACACCACTGCCCCCACCACATCCACTTCCACAGCCACTTCCACTTCCACTTGCACCACTAGCACCACCAACTGCACCGCCAACGGCGACACTGCCGTAGCCCATGGAGTGCGGTGGCGGTGCTGCATGCAAAATCTTTTGCAGCCGAATCACCTAGAGATCGGAGAATATACACAGTTTCATGTAAATCTTAGTGAGCATTTCAGTGTTGTAAGTGTTTCTTATAAGCTTATCGTAGTGTCAAAAGTGTCGATAAAAATAAAATAACAGTAGCAAGATGTACTATTAATCGAAGGACGTAGTGCTGCAAAACATTCGATTCCAGATATTTTTTCGATGGCATTTAAAATTGAAGAAAATCGGCAAGAGTAAAAAAAAATATCAACTTTCGAATAATATTCAATATAATTATATATACTAAATATATAATTTAATTTATTTGCATTTTGATGATAAAATTGAATTGTTTTAAATCCCCGAAACCGAAGAGATGTTTGAACTAAAATAATTTACAATTTTATTTATATTCTTTGACTGAAAACTTTACACTTTCTTTTTTGGAAATAAGTCATTATTCTAATAATAATAATTCTTTGAATAATTTATTGTTATAAATATTTTCCGAACCTCAAATATTTTCAATACATTTCTTTTAAATACGAGTTATCGGTTTTATCAAATTTCTATCGATGTTTTTGCAGCACTGTCGGAGCGGTGTAAATAGTTAAGAAAAAGAGAATAGGCGCATTAGGAGATTTAATTAAATTAAATATTAACTATATTAACTAACCAAAGTAAGGAGCATATTGTAGCAGCAAAACTGTGCGCAAGCTTACGGTATTAAAAGTCTAATAAATGATAGCCTTCTTAATGCTTTGATACATTGAAATTGAATGGAACCTAAACCAACTTCAAGTAAACTACTATTTAAATACTCTTGTACATTAAAATTAATTTATTAAATTTAACATGAGAAACTTTATTTATCTATTACTTCATCTTATTTTAAATATTTAATAATTTTCTTGCTACTTTTTGTATTTTTTGTGTACGTTTAAAATAAAAATCCACTCCCAGGGAAGACTCCAAGCCCCATTTATCAATAGAGGATATATACAGCTATTTCTACTGGAAGAATGTCGATAAAGGATCCATAACATCTAATAGATACTATGCTTTAACTAACGTAGATAGTTACTCAAGGCATCAAAGCAGTTTAAATTCTTGTAATATTCGGACAAAAAGACAGACTGTTGTCGAAAATAATATTGTTTTTTATTTTTGCTGTAATATTTAATTTATCTAAACTCAAAAAAGAGAGTCTATAAGGTTAAATAATCATTATTTAACATTTTTAAAGGCAATCTCCAGACTCTAATGAGAGCTATCGTGTATCTACGCTCGAACGGATTCGTGCTAAGCGTAGTTTTATTTTTCCGTAACTACCTCCTACTATAGATCTACTATAGAAGATGATGTTTCGCCTCCGAAGTTGGGTCATTTGAGTTAACCCACCTTGGAACAATAATAGTTGGCGGGTCAATTACTTCTAGAAGCAAACTACAGTACACTCGCACAACACCGAGGCAAATGCAATCAACGAAACGTGTTTAAATTATTTTACACTACAGCAGTTAGTGGCGCAGCACTTTGGACTACTATTGCCAATATTACAATATGTATTAATTATATTCGAACGGATAGATAGTACTCATAAGTCAAGAGGCATAAATAAATAATACTTTGAGCTCGAATTCAAGGCGACTACGGAACAGAAGAGCCTAAGATGTACAGGAAACAAAAAACTCAAAAGAGAGGCAACTGAGGCGAAATAACGCTAACGGTTATGCTATCGGTTATCGGTTATCGGTAACGGATTCGGGTTTCGACTGGTGGCAGACATACTTAGACATGGGCGAGGCAAACTTACCGCATCCTGAAATAGAACGAAAGGAAACAAATCAAAATACGAAATGAAAGGGAGATCGGGGGGCTGGGACCTCCGGGATATGGTACTCCACCTGTCAGAACCTCCATCTGGACCACCTGCCACCCGCAACCCGCAACCCGCAACCCGTAACCCGTAACTCATCATCCGTGGCCCGTGACCCCAAAAACCAACCCGGACATGCACAGAACTGGAGCTATAGTAACAGAACACAACCGAGCTACAGGAACAGGAACTCTTGAACTCCCAACACAGATACACCCCCCCTTCCATCCCGCCCCCAGGACGCCGTTCGCCGGGTGGGTCAGGCCACTTACCTTGCGGGATCCCTTTTCCGACACCTGGACACTGCCGGCGTTCGCCTCGCAGGTGCTGCCGCGTGCCACGCCCACTGCTCCGACCCCGCCCCCCAGGGCACCCGCCGCCGAGGGGAAGGACCCGGTGGCAATGTTCGAGAACGGCACTGGCTCCGAGAACTTGATGGTGTGCAGCAGTTGCATGACCACATTGGACACGTTGCGAAACGATAGCTTCCGGCGACTGCCAATCGCCGATCGCACGCCCAAGGTGTTCAGCATGAGGGGCTAGAAAGAGGAGAGTTAAACACCATTAAAGATTAAATATTAAATAAATTAAATTAAATAAATATTAAATATTAAATAAATAATAAAGTTAAAAAACCACTGTTTGTATTTAAACTCATCTTAATCTTAAGCTATGTATGAAAGGAGGGCTTTTCTCCTTAACTAGCACTCTTCTTTGCAATCTTAATAAGCACATATTTAAAATTTAAATCTAAAATAAAATTAAAAGTAGTCGATAATGTTTTTACTCGATAAGTGTTACTCACCACGCCCCCTTCTCTGAGTATATTTTTAATAAAACTAAAAGTAAACTCTCTTAATTTTAGATATAAATTGGAATATTTTGGAATAAAAACTTTGTTAAAGTCCTTTTTTTAACTGGCGTAGCTTCTATGAAAAGCCTTTTGTGAGGGGTTGCTATAAGAGTCTGTATGCAGAATCTAATATAGGAATCTAATATAGTAATCTAGTATAGTATAGTACACTAAAAACCTAGTATATACACTAGTACGATATGAGTAGCAGGTGTAAAAAGGCTTCAAGTAGACTCTTATTGGAATACATAGAATTGTATCACTCTTACATACATATATATACCTATATATATATGTAAATAGTATATTTATATTATACATATGCATATATATATGTATAATATTATACATAATGCTAAGTAGACCTTGGAATTGGCTTATTTTGAACGGATTAAGTTATTTGAATTCTGAAAGCATTGTGCTTTGAAATGCATTTTTAATATTTTATAATAAAATATATTTATGCTAGAAAAATATGTTAAATATATGCATAAAATACAGAAAATATATGCTAGTTTATTAAAACAAAAACTGGACCACTTTATAATAATTACATTATTTTGTAAAGATTTTTATTTACTGAAAAACAATTTCAAATTTGCACTCTCGTTGGCCATTTGTGATGTGTAATTCATAGTTTTTCACTTTTAAAAATGTTATAAGCTTAAACTTAGTTTCTTAGCTTCTAATTTAAAAATTATAATTAGAATTTCTGTCTCTATTATACAGGGAATAGCTATTTTCTAACAAATAAAAGAATCAGCTAACTTATCGAGGGTATCAGACCATGAAACTGAATTCAATCTTGAACTCCAAGTACGTCCCATGCCCCTTTGAAGGTGCTGGACTCACCTTGCGGCGATGTGGCGGCGGCACGATGAAGAAGGTGTCCACTCCGTGGTCGCGTAGGTACGAGGATCGCTCGTCTCCGTGGCCGGCCTCCACCTCGTACTCCCCGGAGAGCGAGTCCAGGGTGGCCCGCGTAACATGCACCCGGCCGGGCTCCCCGCCCGACTCCATGTGGTTGGCCAGGGTGACGTCGTTGGACCAGACGTCGAACTGCCACTTCCTGAGGCCCAGAACGCCGCAGAGCACTCGGCCCGTGTGGATGCCAACGCGCATGTTCAGGATGACGTCAGTGGCCTCCACCACAGTGCTGTTCGAAATTGAGGGAAATAATGTCGTTAAAATGCATGTGGAGGATGCTTTCAAGCCGTAATGGGGATTAAAATCTCATAAAACCAGATAGCAGCTATCTTTACAGAAAAAATTGTGAAAAATGTCTCCTTACGCAATGGCATCGATCATGTCGAGTCCCATTTCCACGGCGCACTTGGCATGGTCCTTGCGAGGCTCTGGCAGGCCGGAAACGCAATAGTAGCAGTCCCCAAGAATTTTAATTCGCAAGCAATGGTTGTCCTGGCATGAAATAATTGGATAGAGATAATATATTTATTTATTTTGTCATTTTTGCAGGTAAATCTTATACGTACTTTATAAATATTCAAAGTACGCAAAGTATTGTTACTCATACAAACTAAAAAAATAATAAAATAACTAATAAAATATTATAATTATAATTAACTAATAAAATAATTAAATATCTTTGTTGAAATCCTTAACTCTTAACTTCTAAGCAGATATCTTAGGAAGACAAATATCTTCCAAAATTATTAAGTTTTTTATTAAGTTTTTCATCAGAAAAAAAATAGTTTTATTTTTGGCAATATTTTACTATTGCCTTTAAATAATTTTAAATTTTAACTTTCCCGTATATTTTTAAATATTCCTTATATATAATTTTATTAGCCCTTTCTTTAGTATAAAGATGGATTTTGAGTTATTTTAAATTTTAATGATATTTGCAAAATCAAGTGACTCGCACGGAACAGCTAACGGAAGTCGCTTGTGGGTTTGAAGCCAATTCAAACTTCAATTTCAGCAAGTCCAGAGTCAATATTTTAATAAAACTAATTTTAATCTGTCGTGCATTGATGCTTCTTCTAAAAATTCTTCGATATGTTTTTTTCAAAAGTGCACGGGGCAGGATTTCCATAACCTTATTTGTAAATTAGTTTGTTCAGTCAATGAGATTCTTCCACAACTATCCCTAATCCACTCTAAATAGTACAACCAGGATTATAATTTAAACGGTGTAACAATTTTTATTTTAATGCAGATGAAATGCGATGAAGGATAGACCAACTTATGGTGCGAAGGCAGTGAGATTAGCAAAGAGATGGAGGCCCGATTCAGACATTAGCGGAACTAAAGATCTGTAAGGATAGGCTCTTTGAAGTCGGCTCTTTTGTTGGCATAAATTAATAAATTTATGCCTATTTAATTTATTTATTAATAAATTATAATCAATTTATTTATAATAAATAATATAATAACTCAAAAATGAAACCAGATTTTTCGATTTCGATTTTTTTTATTGGGTTAATAATAAAATAATAAAACCCATAGGCAGTAGAAATTTAAAAGAAAAATGGGTGTGGCACCGCATTTTTTTAATATATTTTGATTAAAAAAAACAAAGATATTAAGGGGGTGAAATAGGGTTTGTCTGCTTTGAAATAGCTTTGTCTTCGGGCTGCATTTCTTCCATTTTGTCGTTAAACGATAGCATATTTTCTTACTGGCATCCTATAAAGCTTGCATTTCTTTTCTGATATATATATATACTACTACTACTAGTTTTAGTTTTGAAAAAATCAAGAATGGCTTCCTCCTTCGATTTTTGGGTCTTCACAGACTTCCATATTGCAAACCATTCTGAGTTGTTCAATTTTAGGCTATGAACTACAAACGCAAAATTCCAAAAAAGTGGTTGAAGCGGTTGAAAGTGGCATTTCTGACTATCTACAATCGAAAAAGAATTAATTACTCTACGACGTACAATAGGTTTCAAGGTTGGACTAGGCTGGCCACACTTTCTACATCTTTTTAAAAACGAAATTTTCATCCAAGTTTTCACTGTTGAGACGATTTACTTCAACATATAACTACGAAGACACCACAACAACATGCAACATTTCATTACATGCAACACTTAGTACAAACGCCACTTATTATTGTTCATGACTAAAGATTGGCCAGATTAATGTCTTGTTTGTGTAATATGATGTGGAAAATGACTATTTTCTTCACTTCAACACTTTACACTTTTTAAGTGTGACCAGCTGAGTTTCGGATTTCGCGAATGTGGCGCCATCTATGAAAATGTCTTGGTATGCAACATTGATAGTCGATCTTCCCCGAATACAATGCCTTCAAATTATAAATCCCTTCGTTATTTTAACTTTTACTAATTGAGTTTTGGCCAACAAGAGTGGTCGGCTTATGAAAACTATCTAAACTCATTTTGCTTTCTTAAGAACGATGAGTGGGGACTGCTGCCTGATCCGACATATCGCTTAGAGACACTTAATAAAGAAATTTGGTACAGAGACTGCAAAAAAAGCAAATGTTTTCCAAAGCAAACAAATTAAACTGCCTTTTTTTTAAATGTCAATATTTCCAAGAAACAAACTGCTATGCATGAGGAAACTATTGTATTATAAAATTTTTAAACATTCTTTTACAACAATACATAAAAAAAGAAAGGAAAGCTATCGTATATATCGTATGAGATATATATCGTATCGTATATAGTGGGCCGATCTTTATATAAATTTCACCATCAACTCAATTGTTGGAAATAGTCCCAAGCATCTTAAAAAATACCAAAGTGGTGTCATTTTCGATCGTTCAGTTACATGGCAGCTTTAGGATATAGTCTGTTCCGACTTAAATAGAACTTATAGAACCGACTTATAGAAGGATGTGTGCCAAGTTTCAAGTCGATAGCTTTATAACTGAAAGACTAGAATGTGTAGAAAAAGACAGACGGGCAGACGGACATGCTTATATCGACTCAGGAGGTGATCCTCATCTACTTTATAGGAAGAGATACTTTATCGGAGATGTCTCCATCACTGCGTTGCACACTTTAAGCCAAAATTATAATACCTAATACCTTATAATACCACTATATCTCTTTACTTTTATTTAATTGTTTTAAGCTTTTAAACCAAATAAAAAGAAAACGGCAGGGCAGGTACCCTCTGCTTACATGGGCCAGTTGGTCGAAGCGGCCAAAGAGCTCGTTGAGGAGCCGGACCAGCTCCTGGGCGCTGCACTGGGAGGAGAGGACCGTGAAGCCGACGATGTCCGCGAAGAGGATGCTCACGTTCTCGTGCTTCTGGATGTAGATGCGATGGAACTGGCCGGCCACCGGCGAGAGGATGTCGTTCTTCATCTGCATGGCCACGTGCTGGGGCAGGACGGAGAGGAGCAGCCGCTCCAGCTTCTCGTTCTCGTCCTGGATCTCCAGCCGGGCGGCAATGCAGTTGCGGGTGTCGAGGAAGGTGCGTCGCTGGGCCCGCTCCATCATGATGTTGACCACCAGCCCGGCCACGTTCACGCCGATGAAGATGACGATGTTGGCAATCAGCTGGTTGTACTCCAGGTACCGCAGGGTGTCCGTGAAGATCTTGTACACCGTCAGGCTGATGTGCACCGAGGGCAGGGCGATCCCGAAGGCCACCGCCTCCCAGATCTGCAGCGGCATCATCGCATAGGCCAGGAAGACCACGAACACGATCTGCCACACGCCCTCTGCCATCACCTCCTTGGTGTCCACCGGGAAGACGCTGCCCAGGGTGGGCATCGACACCACGCAGATGCTGGCGGTGAAGAGCAGGATGCCGTAACAGAGGGTCGGCAGGTGGTGGTCCTTGATCACGGAGCACTGCAGCAGGACCAGGATCACTGCGAACAGCACGCACACGATGGCGTTGAAAATGTTCTAAAGGACGTTGGAGATGGTTATGATGTTAGATTTGGGAGAGTGAACTCTTTTTTCTGGCAGTGTAGTTACCTGGAAGGTGGGCGCATTATTGAAGGACAGCGACAAGGCCGCCATGACGCCGCAGAGAACGACGACGAGGGCCACCACGCCCAGCACCGAGAAGCGCTGCAGCTTGAGGGTGTACCGCTGGTAGAGGCATTCCAGCTCGTCGTTCTCGAACCGCAGCGTGTTGAGCGGGCGGCCGCGCGTCGCTTTCACGGCATGGTCCATGCGGCGTCGCCGCCGCTGCCGCTCGTGGGCGGCTGCCTCCGGTGTTCGCCAAAAGGGGTGTGATGGCTGGGGCTGTCGAGAGAAGAATAAATAGAAAAAAAATTATTGAAAAGCTTAAGTTTCCGTTTGTAGCTTAAATATCAACACTTGGAGTGCCCTTGCCGGCCACTTTCTTGCCAAAAAGACTCAGATCTCAGCCCAAGTGTCTGCCAAAGGGACAATTGTCTCCAGAAGGGGTCTAGTCGCCACCTTGGCTGCCCATCTCAGCCTCGCAGTTCTACGTTAAAGCCTTCAAAGAACCCCTTGGGACCACCACGAAATCTTGGCCAAACTCAGTGGCGATTGGTTTTGGTTGGAAGACGGACCATAGACTCTATGGCATAACAAAATATTGAAAATATCTCAAATAGCTCATCTAATATCTATTTAAGAATACTTTCCATTCGATTTTCCATATTTGAATAGCATTGGCTTTCTAAGACCATTGTTTCGACTGTAGTGATACCCACTACTTTTCATGATTGATACTACATGATTGATTTCTCTTAAGCTTGAAATATTTGATACAAAAAAAAATATAAAATATACAAGATACACAGATATAACCCTTTAACCCTAAAATAATCTTATTCTCGATTTCCCAATTTTTGATTTTTTAGTAAATTTTTTTACACTTTTATTGAGGATAAAGGATATAAATAAATATATTGCATAAATGGCATAAGTAACATAAATTAGTAACATAAATAAAAAGTAAAATAACATAAATGAATTTATTTGTAATTTTTTTAGTGCATTAGACAAAATATTTGATAAAATTCATAATATATTTAATAGTTTCAGGACTCAGTATATTAGTATTATTATATTATTTATTATATATTAAATTAGTGAAACAATTATTCCACATTTGTGGCACATGACTTGAGAACATCCTGCACAGTTTGGAAACCAGCATCTTATTCTTTTGTCAGCCCGAATTGGCCAATGTCCAACCTGATGGACACCTGGGAATGGAACCTGTCGTACCATGTGACAGAGCTTCGAGAAGAAACAGAGTGACAGAGAATTAGTTTCAACTTTTGCTAGCACTTCTGCGATATCCAGCCTGATGAGCTTGAAACATTTCCAGGATATCTATTTGCCTTCAGGACACGTTTGTACAATAAAATCTCACGCTTCTCAATCAAATTTTATATCTTCCGATTAGACTATTGATCAGATCAGATCAGAACGCCGCGTTAATCCTTTTCCTGACATTATTCCTTTGTAATACAATTGCAAATACCAGTTGAAAAAAAACATAACTGTGGTCCCATAGTCGAACATTTAACACAGACGACAAAGACAACAAATACCAAATAATTATACATAAAAACACATAAAACACAACATAATAATAAACACAAACATATGTGTGTGTTTAAAAATAAATATAATAATAATAATAAACATCTAAAAAGAGATTGCACAAATCGACTCAGAAAAGCAGTTTGATGACCATACATATACAGTCAGCACAGAAATTATTCGGACACCCATTAACTTAAACTTTTTTTAATAATAACTCGAAAAATAAATAAGGTACAAAAAATATAATTTTTTCATAATACTTGTAGGGATTCTTAAAACATATTTTAAACAAAAAATGTTTAATTTTAAACTTTTTTATTGCTTAAATCTACTAAAAATATTATTTTTATATATACTTATATAAAAATATAAAAAAATATAATATCTTATATTTTATATACTTTTTATATATATGTACATAATAAAAATAATAACGTTTTTGTTTAATAATATGGTTAAAAAAAACAGTTTTTAATAGAAAAAAATAAAAACACTGCCCAAAATTTCTTCATTTCCCGGATATAGGCTTTCTTTATAAAAATATTTGAGTGTCCGAATAATTTCTGTGCTGACTGTATCTGCAACACAACAATAAACACTATTTTCACGTAACAAAAAATCTCGCACAACTATTAACATAAATTAACATAAATACCTTTTCAATTTGCAGTTTTGTTTAAACTTTAAACATGTAACTCGCATTTTAAGAAATATTTGTAATACAAAGATTGGATCGGAGGTCACGTGCGTTTTTCACAAAATTGGCGGGAAAAGTAAACAAATGTTGGGAAAACACATAGTAGAGAGGCATCATATCATACAACTAAAAAAAAGGCTTGTTGCTTCATGACATCACATTAAAAAATGTCGCTTTCTTGCAGATATATACATATATGTTGCAGATATACATTACGGCATATCTGCCCATAAAGGGATAAGATATGCCAATGGCGAAAACTTCAATGTCAAGCCACTGAACATGGTTCACCCTGCTACAGAGTCCGAGTGGTTAGTCTGGGCACAAAAGATGGTTGTAAGTTCAAATCCTGCCACATTGCAAAATCAAAAATGTCTTTTCTTCATTAATTCTTTATTATTAATGGATAAAAAAATGGACCAAGCTCCAATTAAATGAAAAATAAAAGGGATAAATTATGTTTGAACTTTATTCAAAAAATATATTTTAAGAAATTAACTTTCTTATCTTCGCACTTGGGGGACTTGATTGGGATGCAAGTCTTCACCTCCCCTCCTATCGTTGTAGACCATCCTATCATTTATTATTAAACTTGCCATCATTAACTATTTAATCTTCCTATTTAATCTCATTAATGGAAAGGTAGACAGCCAATGTTCCTAGTAGAAGGACTTGAAGCTATCGTCCTCTACTCCTTAGCCATTGTAGCTCGACATAGGCCCAACACGATCCGTTCAGGGTTTTATGTTCGGACTACGATGGTCTCTAGTCTCTACCACATCTTGCCACTTTGCTCTACCAACAATCTCAAATCCTTTATACTAAACGCCTTATCTGTGCAACACTCTTCCTCGTAATACTCTACTCCTTCTCCTTATACTCTCTCGGATCTATCCCCGCGATTCGAGCCGTACGTTTTGCGGCAGCGCCCCTCGGTCGGTTGGGCGGGAGGTGGGCTGTACGTATGCAGAGGGAACCGCGCGAGAAATTCACGTCAAATCACCGCAAATCAAAATCAGCATCAAACTGCATAGTTCTGCAAATCACAGCAGTAGGATTATGTATATATATTCTTTAGTAAGAATATAAATTAAAAAAAAAGAGATAATATAAAAAAATAAATAAAAACTTTGAAGTGCTTACTGTAGAAAAGGGAAGCGATTTCCGCAGTGATTTACAAAAATGTAAAAAATGTTTTTTTTTTAAGTTCACGGAATGTACTTTTTTAACGCAGCTTTATCACAAACTTAACACTCCTTTTGGTTAAATTAAAAACTTTTTGCATAAAAATAAAGTCTCATTAAGGATTTCAGCAAAACTAATGGGTAGTGTGTGCAAGATTCTCAGTGTTTCTTCAAAATCTCTCAAAACAGTCGTGTTTTAATTTAATTTGAAGCGAAGTTCGAGTGAAAGAGTGTTGCGTGCACCCCTGATGGTGTAAAAAAATATAAAATATATTAGATACTCAATAAGAATCTGTTACATTGTTTCTATTTACCAAAAATGTATGGCATAAGCCTCTATAAAGTGTATTTTGTGCAATCTTTGACATTAAACGTCGCTGAAAACATGGACAAGCGCCAAAGTGAGCTTTTGTTTGGGAATATTTTTTATTCGTCTATCCCTAGGTAAGTATTTAACACTAAAAAGTGCCCAATAAATATTATTCCTACTCATTTTTATTAAATTATTTAAGTAATTCAGTTATTGAATCGAATGAGAAACATAAGAGGGGAAACAGTAGTCCTACTAATAATTACTTCACTTTTATCAGAAAATGATTGATCGACTTTTTTAGTTTATTTCCCCACCTGCTTCCCTTCGAGAAGAACTAATACACCCGCCCTAAATCACAGGTACAGGGTATCAGCACTCAAAGGGTCCCGGTGGCAAGCAAACTAAGAATTTCGAGCAGCTGACCTTCAGGCAGTGCATGTGGCAGTGCTGGCCATGTGGATTGGGGTGGTGGGTGGTGGTGGTGGGTGGTGGTGGCTTCTTGGGTAATGGGAAGTGGAAAATGGAAAATGGACGTGTGCTCGGTTCGTGGCACGCAACCAATGGAGGGGAAAGCGTTCTCCTCCACCGAGAACGACGAGCGACGAGCATCCAACTCGGAGCAGCTCGAAATAGCCTCTCCTCCTGTGCGCCGAAAATACAGAGTTGGCTAAAATTAAACAGCCACAAGCTGACGTGAAATCAATCAGTGTTCAGAAACATGTCCAAGCAGCCAGCGGACAGTGGGCAGTGGGTAGTGGACATCCCACGCAGTCGAAGAGGCCCCCCGAAAGAGCTCTGCCGACAAGGGTCTTTCGTTCAGAGATTAATGGCGATTAGTATGCGGCGATCCGCCGAATTCATTAAAATATTCTGCAAATTAATTTCGCAAATAAAATCCGTAATTAGCCGGCTCTAACGAGTGCAGCGTGGAATACTCGGCCGCCGCCAATGGATCGATGTCTATATTCGGCCGGGCCAGAGACGTTAAATCAATTAGGCATGAAAACATTTATAGGCAGCGCCCGTAGCTGTAGCTGCTGGTGGAGCTGGGCGGGCCCCCACCTCCTCGGCTGACGGATGATGTCAAGCTGCAGGCGAAGCGGTCTCTGGCCAAGGTTTCGAGTCCCCTTCAGGTGTTACCAAGTTGCCACCAAGGGACAAAGGATCTATGGTGGAGGTGGGCCTGACAACTCCCACTAATATTTTTGTATAAAAATTTGTACACTTGGAAAAATAATTGTAAAATACTATGTTTTTTTATCAAAAGCCTCAAAAGCCTAAAAAATCAAAAACATGTCCATGTTCTGCCCAACAAGGCCACAATAAATTATTTTAAATACATTTTTTTTAGAAATATTATTGTTTTTGTTATTATTATTTTGTTTTAAAAGTTAGAAACTAATGCAATTTTTAAGGAATAAAATAAGCACACGCTGGTCACTCTTAAGCCAGAATAGAAGGCCCAATTATGATACCCGGTACTTCATCCTCTAAAAGATATTAGAGACGTTCTCCAGCAACTCTTTGTGTTCCAAGTTTTTGTCTCAAAAACATAAAATCAGGGACTGCAATCATTAAAAGTTTTTTAATAAAAATCGTGAAATAATTATTATTTCTTAGTTATTTTTTTGTTCTATAAATAGCACAGTGCTACATGATTAAACATGATTAAAATGATTAAACCTTTTAAGTGAAAAAGTAGGAATTGTTTATCTGATCGAATAAACAGAATACCTTGTTCCTTCTACGTCCTGTAACTCCAACCCAACCCACATCCTACAACCCAAAATTATTGAAAAACGCGGCCAATTTCAAAATAAAGTTCAGAAAACCTGTTTTTTAACAATAAATAAAGACTTTTAGGGGCCTACAAATATTTCAAACACGGTTTTGTCTAATATTCGACCAGATAACAATTCCTATTACCTCTTAGAATCTCTTAGAAGCTTAGAATCACTGTTGCTCTGTGTAATCGTGATTTTCCGATCAGAAAACTCAGAACTTGGAAAGAAAATGATTGAAATATTGGGAATAAGACTTAAAATTATATAATTATTGGTCCTTAAGCAAGGACAAGCCAGTTAAAAAAGGGAACAGAAAGATTATTGTGCCAGAGAGAAGATTTCAACTTCAAGATTTCCGAATTTATTTTTGAGCAGTGTATGTAGTGTAGTGGTTGTAGTATAGTAGCCCAGCAGTACCAGTCCCCCATGAAACACGCATGAATCACCCATGCGTCCCCCTGAAACTCCATGAAAATCATCTCGAAATCAGCCCTGAATCAGACCAGAAAAAAAATAAAATGAAAAAAAATTTAAATGATTAAATAATTACAAAAAAATCGTTAACTAAATGGGGCTAAAGATTTTCTCGAAAAATATTTAGAATGAGCAGAAAATGTTGGGGATGAATGGCCAACCTCGCAGCCTACTTTGTAGGCTTTGTACTTCTGAATTGTTTTTGCTTTTCGAACGAAGTTTGACATTACGGCCTGAAAAGGCGGTGACATGAATTTCAGTTCTGCAGGGATAGTATTGCTGTGCAGTCTGTAGTACTTATGGATAGACCTATAGACCTAAGCTAAGATACAAGTCAGGTGGCCAACCTGCAGAAATAATAGACTTAGCAGCCAAAGGCCTCTCTGCCAGAGCTATTTCCAGTTTAACTTTTTATAAACTTTTTTACTTTTAATAAAAATAATGATTACTTATTGAAAAAAAAGAATTAAAATTTAAAAATTTATGCATCAAAGATGGTATAAAATGGAATATTTACCACTTTTTTTATTGCTAATGAAAACTTTTAGTAAAAACTCAATTAAAAACTTCAAAAAGTCCATCAAAATGGATATTATGGTCTCTGCCTTTTCGATAAATTCAATGAATTAATTTTGAATATTAATATTCCCTTCACTCCTGAGTACTATTATTATTTGCATTTAAAGTTTTACTTCAATAAAATGTATTTAAAATATAATTCTTTAGCTTAAAAAAACATATATTGTATACTTTTATAGTTTATGCAATTCTTGTGAAAATATTTTACTTTTAAATGCACTTTTTATCCTCTCGCCTATGAGTTCAGAACCTTTTCATTCAATTTCTCTATAAGATATCTATAAGATACACGTACTATCAAACTTTCAGCAAAGCTTCGTGCCACCTTTAGTGCTTGTTTACCTCCGACAGGTCTCAAAAGCCAACCACAACATCAAATTCGGAAAACAAAGCCGCGAAATGCAAACAAACAAGCTTGTTTGGTAAATAAATGGGCGTTCGAGTCTATCTGCGAGTGATGGCTCAGACTTTGAGATAGTTTTTTGCAATTATGAGGCGAGTAGAACAGGCACAGAAGTCTTCTTCTGGGCACTTGAGTTGCTGGTCAACAACCTTTCTCCCCGCAGAGCGGATCGTGTTGGGCCTGTTGGCCATGTTTGAACAGTTGCCGCCCAGATCCCGCCGAATTTAGACGTCAACAAAGACCGAGTCAGTCAGTCAGTCGGTCGGTCGGTCGGTCGGTCGGCTCCACTACATGTGGCCTGTTCGAATCGCTTGGGATGTGCGCATTTCGAATTTGCATTTTCGCAGTGACATTAATATAATGGGACGTGAATATTTTGAAATTACGTCCCCACACCCCATAGCTCATAGCTCATAGCTCATAGCTCATAGCTCACAGCCGCGGCGCTTGTCCAAAATTTGTTTATTCTACTTGTCCGAAGGCATTTCTGCGTTATGCAAGTGCCCCCGCTCGCACGGCCAGGCCACTGCCAGCAAAAGGCCAAAACGAACCGGGAAATCGCTGCGCTGCCCCGCCATTACACATTCACATCAAGTGGGGACTGCGTGCGTATTTTGGAAATGATATTAATGCGTCCTACATGTAGTTGGTCCGAGATGTTCTCCCCAATGCCATGCGGCGCAGTGCGTTGAATGAGTTCGAGCCCATTACCTCGTGCGATGGCTTGCCATTGATCGCCGAGGCGAGTTGGCTGGAAGGGATTGAGTAACTTCGAAAGAAGACTAATCTACATCTACTTTTGTGTTTTAAGGAGAGTTTTGAGATAGTTTCTCAAGTATGTGTAGAGTATCTCCGAAACAATACTCTTAGAGTGTCTATATGCTCGTTAGTAGCCCATCAATGAGTCTCTGTAGGAGACAGGTGCTTCACGTCCAAAGTCATCTAAAGACACCTGATTATACAAGCATTATGGTTGAGGGATGGACTGTTAGGTACTTGAAGCGTTCGAGTAACTTGTGGCCAGAGAACTTCTTGAAGTTAAGTTAAGTCAGGAAGTCAGGAACCTTTTCGGTCTCTTATCTCTCAACAGTTGTTGCTTAATCATTTTTTATTTAATTTTTTAGTAACATAACTGGATGCACCGAGCACTAGAAGTATTTGAAGTAAATGTTGTAAAGGCAGAGCCTTTATCGGAAGAACTTGACCGACAAAAGCAAACTATGCTTGTTCTCTCTCAGAGCGAAAACCCTTTGACCTTTGACAGATGAGCTACAGATTTGACAGATAGATTCTTTCAAAAATAACTCTCAGATACCGAATCACATGAGTGCCAACACACTGAGAGCTCTGAGTTCTGAGAGTCCAAAATAAAAAATAAAAGGGTCTGTGTTCGAATTCAACTAAAAATAACTTTTTTTTTTTAGTTTTGCCTGTTTTAAAAATCAATATTTCAAAGAATTCCTTAATATTTTAGACATCATATTGATGAAATAAAAAAAGAATTTGGTTAAGGGGTTAGTCTGGTCTAGAAATTCCAAAAAATCGAAACATTTTTTTTTTTTTTTTTTTCATATTTTCAAAGTTTAACTATTCAAGAATATGTGTACGAGGATTTTTTTTAAATTTAAATTATTTTAGGAGATATAAGCATTTTTAACTTTTAAGACTAAAAAGCATTTTAAAAAAAGCATTTAAGACTCCAAAAAACTTTACCCGAAACTATAAACGCGTTTTTCTCAAAACTGTCTTTTTCGGTAGCCACGATTTTGTAGGCTCTACTGGACCGATTTACTTGAAATTTTTATGGACTCTTCTTCATTGGCTTTTCTAGAACTGGAACTAGGGCCCATCCCCAAATTTTAATTTTTATTATTTTTAAAAAATTCAAAACAGTCCAAAACAGTCCAATGTTTTTCTTTTTTAAACAGTCGCCATTTTATTAAAAAAAATTTTTCAAACTTTTCCCTGAAAAAATTTTCTTGATTAATCAGAATAATGATAATTTCTTGATTAACTTTTATTCTTGATTAATAATTTTGTCTTTTTTTTTTGTTTCAGATTGCTAGGAGGGTCGAAATCATGGGTACGGTCACCTGAAAATTTTTCAAAAGCCCCCACTCCGTCAGCTCATAATTTTTTAAATTTTTCACTGTTTTTAGTTTTTAATTATTTTTTCTATTCTTCGAATGTTAATAAACATCCCATAAAAAAATGGAAAGAAAAAATATTAATAGCCTTTTTTTTACGACCTTTCGACCGAAAATTACCTTAAATTCACGTTTCTAGACCAGAATACCCCCTTAAACTGACTCTTTTTATGAAGAATCAGTGTAGTTCTTATGAATTTCTTTTTAAACCTTTGCAGTAAAGGTTTGAGCTATTTTTGGTTTATTTTCTTAAGGGGGTGTTGTAGTCCAGACTAGAAAAGAGTTTGATATACACTAAAAAATACGTTTCAATCGGTTATGCAAGTAGAAGGGTAGAAGAAGTTAGAAGTTAGAAGTATAAGTACCCAAAGTAGAAGGTGGAAGAAGGGTTGGGTCCTGGTTGACACCATTTACACTCCTGTAAGTCCGGATATTAATATCTCAATATTAATGAATATCTTTATCGCAAAAGCCAATAAAACCAAAAATAAATTAAGTTTTTCAATAAAATAACAAAAACAAAACAAACTATTCTTTCACTAATTTTTGACTTTGTAAACATTTTGAAAAATATTAGTCATTTTTAATTTGTAGTTTTTTGCATATTTGTAAGTATGTTTGGAATATTCAAAGCAAATTTCAATAAATTTCAGAAAAAGGCGTCCTGAGTTCCAGTCTTCCAGTCTACTTTCCGTCAAACTTCATCGGCTATAGCTTCATTAATAATAAGAATTTTAATAAAATTCGTTAGATAGATAGATCAGATAGATATCAACATCTTCAACATCTAAACTATAGAATCAGGTAAACATTTTTTGAATTTTTCCAAATTTCTAGACCAGAAGACCTAGTAGACTAGTCCTCTAGGCCCGAAGACTTCATTTTGTTAAGGCCTGTAGTCGCTGTAGCTACTTTTTCTCTAAATTTAGCCAATTTCTTAATTCTAAATAAAATAATAAATTTTTTTAGCTACTTTTTCTCTAAATTTAGCCAATTTCTTAATTCTAAATAAAATAATAAATTTCTTTATTACTTTGCTCAAGTATTTGTGGTACTATCTACACCGGTTGCATAAGTAGTTATTGGCCAATCACGCTTTGAAGGTTAGTTTGATTGAGAGATTGTTTTATTCAAATTTTATGAAATTATTTAAGAAATATTCAAACATGCACACATTCCGGTGGCATTTTTGCTTCATTTCTTATTTAAAACGAATAGAAATCGTTTGGTTTTTGGAAAGAAATCAGGTGTTCATGTGATGGCCGTGCGAAGTGCACCTCGCGCCAAATAGAATTTGACAATTTTCGTGTTTTCGGATGACGGACACTCGCGGTTGCTGTTCGCTGACGGCAGCCCCGCCGCCCCAAGATCACTGCAGGTGAATCGAGGGGGGGGCTTGGTCCCTTTCCCTTTCAATCGTAGAGTAGAGTGCCACTCGGCGGACCACTAGCGACTCCCGACCCATCAATCAAAATTCAATTTCCAATTTTCGCTTTCGGCGTCTGGCGTCTGGCCACAGGCCACAGGCCGCGCCAAAGCCATAGAAGAGCCCGAGTGACGCAATCCGGCATCTCCTCCATCGCAGAACGCGGTCTGTGTGGCCCGCCGATCCAACATACACATCTCTGCGTAGAAGGAAGCCTGCGCCCGAAGAGCAAATCAATAAAATTCAGACATTCCCCTCCGGAATGGCCTCCGAGCCAGAAGTCGAGGGAAATGCAAAATTTCACTCGGTAGAGGAGACTCGTGCTGGTCCCAAGATGGATCGCATGTATCATCCTCATTAGAAGCCCCCCAGCTCATCCGCCATATGGTAGGAAAATTGATTTCCAACCCAGCACCCACATCCGCGGCGGGTTCGCTCAAAGGGAAGCGATACAACAGGTTCTGGGGAACAACAAAGTTGTCTCTTGGCGGCCACTCGCACAAAACTAATTATATCCCAGTAGTCCCTCTCGCGGCCGGGTTCGCAGAGGCCCGCAAGTCCCCTTTTTGGCGCTGGCCTTGCCGGCGGTCGAGATAAAATCAATTAGAGCATCCGCTGCCGGGCTTCGGCGTCCACTTCCACGGCTTCTCCATCGCAAAATAAACAAATTATTATTTTGAGTAACCATGTTCGATGTATCTTTCCATAAACTATAATGCATTTTGTTTCTTCTTAATGGATTTGGGGCTTAAAATGTTAAATTATTAAATTAAATTATTTTTCAAAAAAGTATCCAAAGAGGATCAGACATTCCAAGTGTCAGACCAACGGAATATCATTAAGAGTAAAGTAATCATTAAGAGTTTCTTATTATTATTCTCTGAGCGGAGAAATAAAAATAAAAAATAATCATTATTTGTGATTTTTATTTCTTTTTCGCTTAATTCAATATTCAAACTCAACTCAAGATTGCAGGCTATGTACTAAATATTTTACATATTTGTTGGCTTATCTCCACAGACCAGGTATATAGGGTATAGGAGTATATCTCCAGGTATATATACTCCTCCAAACCATTAAAAATAAGGAAAAACAGAAAAGCAAGCAATCCTCTTAATTATTTATTTTCACGAATAGTAACTTTTGTATGGAATCGCTTGATGGCTTCCATCTTTAGTCAGTCAGCAACAATTTTAATGCCGACAATGACCTTTCGACGCTCACTTGGGTAGCTGGTGCCCAGTGTACCACCATGGACTAACTTATATAATTTCCCTTTTCCCTTATATAAATTCCCTTTTCTTCACACCATATCGCCTTCTTCCGAATGAACCACATCGTTTCGTTAGAAAAAAATTGTTTAAAAGCGAGCTGCTAGATGTTTCTGTGGAACAAGTTGAGGTTTCTTCTATATTTTCTATTGGTTTCGTTATAAGTATCTTCAATATACTTATGTTAAAATCGTATCTTAGTTAGAATCAAGAATCTAATCTAGAATCTAATTAAAATCTAACTTTTCTTTGCTTCACTTCCATTCCCTCGATTGGGGAGAGCCCCATTGGTCAGAATGTATGTTCCAGAAACTGAGGTTTGCGGAGAAACTGAGGTTTGAATATTATAACTCTTAGTCTTGAAATTCGAAAAAGTCTTGAAATTATTTTGTTACATTTTTTTAAATTTTAATTATTCTCAAAGCTATAGCCGTTTCAGTTTTTATTTTTATTTAAAGTTTTTAGCGAATTACTTTCCGAATTACTTTGAAATTGGACAGGAATATTCCTTAAATATCTCCTTAAATATCGCACAAACTAACAAAAACTATAAAATAAATTAATTCTTTATACTTTTTAAAACTTTGACATAGTCAAGAAATAAGCTAAGAGGCAGCTGCCAGGGAATATCAACTTCGACTTGGCCTGAAGTTTGCTTTCGTTCTGACTTGTATCCTTTTGGCAAAGGAAAGGACATGCTTATATCGACTCAGGAGGTGATCCTGATCAAGAATATATATACTTTATAGGGTCGGAGATGCCTCCTTCACTGCATTGCACACAAAATTATAATACCCTCTGCCCCTCTAAGGGTATAAAAAATAAAGAAATTTACTAAAACTTTAAGTTTTAAAAATACTTGCATGGACATTGAAAGTGCGGCATATTTTGATATATGTATGTACCTATGTATGTATCCATATTATGTATGGATGTATGATTGTAATTAATGGAAAGTGTAGTGCTGGCACACACTTCAAAGTGAAATCAGTTCAGATGTCAGATATCGGCACTACTGGGATACTACCTGAAGTAGGTAAAGTGGATAAAGTGAGATTTATAGATAGACTACAGATACTCTTCTAATGGAAGTCGGCAGACTATATATTCTGCGACATCCTTGGACTATTTCCTTCAAATTTGACAAAAAAGTAGCCACGCAGGGGAAGGTCAAGACTATTTTTTACAAGTTTGTGCCTCTCCTGGGGCAGATTAGTGGAATAAAAGATCTTTATTATAAAATTATATAATTTAATATTTAGATATAAACTAAATATTAAAAATAGTCACAACCTACTCTCGAATATTTTGTAGACTGCTCTTGCATTTCTCGCAGTGGGCTCTCTTATCTGGACTAGTTCCAAGTAGAAGTCATCTCCGCTGCTGCCATCGGACAAGGGAGGAGACTGCCTTCTGGCATCCATTGTGGGGCCAGGTGAGAGCTGGAGCGGGGGTGCAGGGAAGGGGAGCTGCCAGCTTATCTCTCAGGTAGACTCAGGTGGGTTCCGCTGGCCCAACACCTCTGCTTACGTGACTCTTCACTGCAGTGCAATGCACTGCCAGCTGATACAATACCTCCAACAACAAAAAAAAAAAAAACAAACTCTGAAAACAGACGTGGAGGCCCCCTCCACATCTTCCCCCCACCAACCCACCCACCGACACCCCCACGTTCCCATGTGATGAGCTCAGTAGCTTTTTGTTATTTCTGCCGCACAGTGGCCGCCCTCTGGGAGCTACTTCAACCCCATCGATAATCTCACCGATTCCCCCCTGAATTCTTCCAGAATTTCTTCCAGAAGTTTGCATCTTCAGGAATGAAATTCTCTGAAATGATTGCACATAGTCGACCTCCTCGGGTTTCTTTGTTTTTTACAACATTTGTTATTCCTGTTTGAGAGTTTCAAGGAAATCGATCACCAAAAACCTGGAATTAAAAGTTTTCCTCTTTATCTCTCATTTTATGAGAGATTTTACGTTATTTTAATTATTATTGATAGAGGAATGTGTAATTTTAAGGAATTTAAACAGTTTTGGTCACACTTTGGCTTTTCTTTTTGAATATTTTAACCGAAACTCACAATAGAGGTGGAGAAACATCGATGTTTTCATCGAAAAATAAAGAAATAAAGAAAGAAACATCGAAAAATAAAAACTTCGATAAAAAATATTATTCAAGTTTTCAAAAATTAAGGATTTATATAAGCGTAAATTACTGACTTTAAAGGTTTCTCTTAAAACAAATAAAAACAAAACCCCTCGTTTTCTGCTCCTCGTTGGGGAGGTGCAGGACAATTTTCCTCTGTGATTCGTTTGTTTTTTTGCGCTTATCTTCCATTTTTTTAAGTTTCAAGCCAAATGAAACAAAAATAAACTCAAAACAGCCACTTTCTGTAAAGCTTGGATTAAATATTATTTAACGGGAGCCCCGTTATAAATTTCATAAGAAAGTATGACCAGATACTGATAGTAGCTTAATACTGAAATATTTCAACTGTGCCAAAACTTTAGTGTCACGGAATAAGCTCCTTTTGACTTCAAATTAAAATAGCTTAAATAATATTTATAAAAAAAATAGTATAACTATTATAATATATATATATATATATAAATATAAATAGTATTATAATAGTTATAATATATAACCAAATAAAAAGATGGAATCACTAAATTGATTGACAAGCCTGGAAATAACATTTAAAGTCGCAAGTTTAAGGCAAGTCGGGTACTCCTTGAGCCATCACCTATGTCTTGCGTATCCTTGAGTGCCAAGTAAAAGTATCCTGCATCTGTGTACTCTCTAAGCTTGATAAACCTCCCGAACATAATATTTTAGATTATTCTAGAGTCTATACTACAGATACCCTTTAATTTCGACTATTTTTTAACTAACTAGACTATAACTTAACGGGTTTTGTTCATTAACCAACAACGTGAAATAATTAATAATAATAATAATTAATAATAATAATAATTAATAATAATAATTTTTTCTAGTAAAACCCAGTATCGTCTTTAGTTTCTATTTTAGTAATTATAAAAAAAAAATCAATAAAGAATTTTAAAAAGCTCGACAAACAAATCGTAAAATTTTTTTCAATTTTCCGCCTTTGCGAATATTTTGATTTACTTTCTTCTTCAAGTTTAAATGTTTTGTGTTTTCCCGAAAATGGGAAAACTCTGAAAATGAAAGACGACTTCCGTCAAGAATAAACTCGAAAATGTATTGCAGTGTCCGAGCAGCTTGTGGAGGCATCACTTTCCTCATAAATAAGTTTTTGGTTGAAAACATCGAGGGAAAGCTACATCCTGGCGGAGCCGAATCTGAAACACCCTTCCACTGAATTGGCGCTTTATATTGTAAGCTATTTTTATTTTAATTTTTAGAACTACAAATTAACAAACTACAAACTTTTGTAGAGAATAAAAAATAAATGTAGTTAAAGAATTAAAGAATAGGAAAGAAATGACCGAATTTTAAAGGGAAATATTCACGGAATGAGTTCATTTTCGATAAAAGCAAAAACTTATGAACTTCATTTATGAATAAATATAATAATAAATATAATAATAAAAATTTTTAAGCTACGATTTGAAAAGGGATGTATAATTTTTATAATTAGTTTTAGGCTAAAAAGTGATTCCACATTATATCACATTATGATTATGATTTTATGAATTGTTTTAGGGTAAAAGGCTCCTATTTTATGTATAAGAAAGCCTTCCAAACATCAAATACATTTTTGACAATCTTATAGCGCGCTAATTAGTAATGGGATTTAAATTTAGGGATTTAAAGTTAAGGAAGATCAAGAAAAGGTATTAGTTTTGGTTTTTAGTTATCCTGCAGTACTGAAACTCATGTCACCGCCTTTTCAGGCCGTAATGTCAAATTTCGTTCGAAAAGCAAAAACAAATTAATGAGGTTAGCTGATCATCACCATTAGCTTATTCATCACCAACATTTTCTGCTCATTCTTAATATTTTTGGAGAAAAACTTCAGCCCCATTTAGTTAATCTTAAGGCCGTGGGTTCGATTCCCAGCAGAAAAAGCTGTATGAGTTGATTTTTGTGTAGTTTTATTTTTTTTTAATATCGCAGTCTCTATATTAAATGGTTTATTTATCAAAATTAAGATTGTTTTATTCATGCAAAGTTTAAGATCACATCCTACTCGCGATTTCTTGATAGCTTAGAGGCTTGCATGATGGTCCAGGACACAAAAGCACGAAGGTTCGATCCCCAGTGGAGGGTAAAAGTAATTCATACATGAAGTTTTCAATATTTATAATGTTACTTAACATTTAAATTTAGTTTACAAAATGTTAAACATAAATTAACACCAACTGTTAAGGAATAAACTAATAATAATTATAATCAAATTGAAAAAATTACAAATTAAGATTTAAAGATTTAAAAGCTGTGGTCGGTTTAAAAAAATGTTTGCTTTGATTTTGGGCCTTGAATGAGCCCTGATTCACTTAACTTTTTCAGCCAGGAATCATACTTCCTTTCCAGGGCTGATTCAGCACAGCAATTCTGGTCTGTATCAGGGATAATGTCAGAACAAAATTCATGTTAGATTCATGGGGGATCAAGAAGACGCACGGGTGATTCATGCATGTTGCATGGGTGACTGGTACTGCTGGGATATAGTTTCTACTTTAGTTATATTTAGTTTCATGTGGGAACTTGACCGCAAACCACCATCCAAAGGCTGGCTCCCTAAAAGGCGCTTTTTAACCAAAATCCACACATATCTTTAATACTCGTATCTTATGTACTATATACACTATGTACACTATGTATACACTATACTATGTATGTATACCTTTGTGCCTCTTACATACTTGCGTGTTATTGCGAATACACTTGTGTTTCATTCAAAAAGCCGACTGGTACCCTTGTACTCCGCCACGAGTACCGGGTATCTAAAATGGCCAGAGACGCGTCAGGCATACATATGTTGGACGGAGCGAGCCGGAGCGTGGTTCTGCATCCACAATGACTGCCGGCGGCGGTGGAGGTGGAGGTGGAGGTGCCAAATAGGGGCGGAGGGCGTGGCGGGGCGCCAATGAGCCGATTGGCAAAGCCGAGTGCAAGGCAAGGGCGCGCTGGAAATGACTCCGAAAGGCCACCGCACAAAATAAAATCAATAAAATTTTATTTTTAACACATTCCGGCCGGAGGGGGTCTGATTGGCTGATTGAACGCTGGAGCTGCTGCCCCGATGGGTAATCTTGTGTGAATGCATCTTCCCTTGAGCCGTTCCGGGTAAAAATACAGTCCCTGGCGCTCTATTTTGGTTCTACTCGGAACTGGGAACTTGGAACTGGGAGCTCTTTGCAGAACCATACAGTGTTGGGTAGATTTGAGATCTTCTCTGCAATGGGACGGGTGATTGGCTGCCACGGCACTGTCTAGGGCTAAGTGACAGGCGGACAGTAGCCTCGTTTCTTGGTCTTTCGGCCCAATAATGGAAACAATAATGGGAAACGCGGTTCGAGTCACTTCTTCCATCCATTCTACTCACAAACCCCACGTCCAGGGTCAAGCATTAATAATTATTGTTTGGTTTTTGGGAACTGCCTGTGTTTACAGTTCAAGCAGATCACCTGACCGACACCACCCATCCGCCAACTACTCATAACCAAAGACGCTTTCCAGTTGGTCTAAACAAACACTTTGAATTCTTATTTTGCAGTAAATTCAATTTAAATTATTATCTTCTTGCGTTTTTGCGTTTTTGTGGGATGTTGGGAATCAATGGGATGCTTAAATCAAACTGAAATTATTAACAGCCTTTATTGTTGGTTTTTTTGATTTTATCTATTCACAATATGGTTAGTCTCCACCACAAAACTGTAAAAGACTTGCCATTCGTTACCTAAATTGTAACCAATTGGTAGAAGCTGAAGGTGGCCTAAAAACAAGGAACTTTAGAAAAAGTTCAAGTTCTTAAATTCATTTTTTAAATGATTTGAAGAAGCAATTTGAAATACTCTACTTTTTCAATCAATGAATTTATTTTTCTTTTTTTTTATTAAGTCTTTCGCGTAGGTGACGAACCACCTACTGCCGTAGGTAAGCGCCTGAAAAATACTACATATACAAGCGGAAGAGCGGAATGATACACCAATAATAAGAAACTCCTTCAATTAGATCATTTTTACCAAATATTTTATTTTTTAAATATATATAATATATATTTCAGAACTCATTTGGTTTCCTTGGAAAATTGTTTCTTCACTAAATTGCTTCACTAAAATCCCCACTATTGGGGACATTGGAAAAAATATTTTTCTTCAATCTCATTCTACTCTTAGACTGCGTCGATTGACACCTCAACTATTCTGAACTAATGTTTCGTTCAAAAGTATTTAAAGTATTTAGCTTTTTTCATTTAGAGACTTTAATGATAGTTCTTCTTCAAAAACAATATAACAAAACACACCTGCCGTCTAAGAATATTTTTTAACAGCATTTTTTATTTTTTTTATTTATTTTTTAATGGAATATAATGTATATATTTTTGTATACGTTTTAAGGCGTACTATGCCTTGAAATCAGACACTTTGCGTGTGGCAGGCGCGTTTGTCACCAGTATTTTACTTCGTCAAGAGGTTTTTTATTTATTTGCAAATCATACACCAACCAAAAGCTATTCTTCTACTTACAAAATGATTATCCAAACAGTTAAAAGTTAACAAATTTTGATTTCCTTTATTGGAACTAGTGGGGATAGTATGTTTTTGTGATTTATTCCACTAGAATTCTCAACAAATATTGTGCATAAGTTTGTTATAAGTTAAGTTATTATTGCAAGTTTATTATAAGGGCATAAGTTTGTTACAAAAAAATGTCAGTAACTTCTTTTCTTGGGCGGCAAAACCAAACTCTGCTACAAAACAGTCTTTTAGTGGCAGGAAAAGCCATTTTCTGGTCTGGGGCTTTGGGATTTTATGGAACTGTCAAAGCCACTCCACGAAACTTGTTAGTTTTCAAGTCGAAACAGGAAAAAATTGAAAAATTGTCATTAAAAAGTGGCATCTTTGGCTCTAAAAACAAGATGTCTTAAAACTTATTGAAGTTTTCCCAAAGAAAAGGAGAAAGGCAAGTCGAGTCAGTAATCGCGCCAGTTTAGGGGCAATCATGGCTAATAATCCCACTTGGAAATAGTTCAAGCCAGTACTAGTTGCGGTTCAAAGTGCAGACTAATGCTAGTTCAAGTGTCCCATTACTTTTGAACAAAGTCTAGTCGTGCAATTATTATTACGATGCACCATGGGAAACTATGCCACTTTTCTGGCCAAAAACCATAATGTGATTTAACTTTTAAAATAATTTTAAAGGCTAAGCATTCACAATAGAAAGCGGCCCTTTAAAGATAGCCAAAGATCAAGGACCAAGGACAGCCTGTTAGCTTTTATCAGTGCCTTTTTTTAGTTTTTAGTTTTTAACTTTAAAAGTTTTTTTGAATTAAAACATTAATTGGTTTGTTATATAATAATTACATTTAAAACAAGACTGCATCATTACTTTTCCTTAAAATCAAAAAAAAGGGGTCGTATGTAGACCTTTGTCCGCCACTGTAGCTGCTCGCTTAAAGCTTTCGAAGGAGCATCTCCTTCACCCGATTTCCTCTTGGGATGATGTGATTTTTGCGGATGAGATCAAATTTAATCTGTTTGGATCAGTTACTGCCTTGCGTTTGGCGGCGACCAAATACGGAGCTCGACAATAAGCTCCGACCTTAAAGCTACGGTAGAGCATGGCGGAGGCCATGGCATTGTGGAGGCCAAAATGTATTTGGAACTCCTGAAGCAAAATCTGTTTCAAAGTGGACTACCAGGACAATGATCTAGAACCTGTAGTAAGCTTAGTAAAGACTTGGTTGGTCTGGAATCCAGAATCCCCAGACTTGAATCTAATTGAGAATTTGTGGGAAATGTTGGACCAGGATTGGACCAGAAAGGAAGATTTCCAACAAAAATGATTTGAAGACAGCGCTGTTGGAAGAATGGGGAAAAGTTGCCGTGGAAACAGCCAGAACCAGAAGGGAGGACACACTAACTCTTAATGGAAAAAGAGTTTTAAAGTCGGTCTTGAAAATGACTGTGATTTGTTGTTTCTTTTGTTTTTATGAAGTTTTATTTTAGTTATTAAACACGTTTATATTCCAAATTAAATTAAAAATTAAAATATTGCGTTTACATTTTCGAAATATCTTTACGAATCTGCACGAAATAAGCTACGACCCACTGTACGCTTGAGTGAAGCTACCTCTGCAATTCCGAGAAAAATGGAAAAAGGAGAATTAAACTTTATTTTTTGATGGGTAAAAGTACAGTTGAAACAAAAACTTGGCTTGGCGAATGCTATCCTGACTCTGCTCCATCCAAAACAACAATTTGCCGAAGGATTGCCGATGGCAAGCGTGGTCGGGTGGGCACAAACGACGCTGAAGGCAGTGGACGCCCAAAAGAGGTTCTTACTCCGGAAAATGTTGAACAAAATACACAAAATTATTGCGAGTGACGATCTATCGAGTGAAGTTGACGATAGATGTTTAGGAACTATCGAAACATAACTTGGAACTTAGCTCATGCTGTCATCTTTATATTTTCTGAATTCATGAATACAGAGGACTAGCTTTATGGACTAGCTCTGCCACAAATGGCAGATCTGTCATTTCTCCTCAGCTTCAATTAGGGAGCAAAACGGACAAGAACCATAAAGTTTACAATCCACTCCTCACTCCCGACTTGGTTTAGGGAGAGGTAGAGTTGGCTGAGACTCTTGAGACATCAAAGGAGCGTCCTTGGCATATTGTGCGAATATTTGGAATCCATCAGAAACAGTGTTTGGATCAATGGATGGAACATGGCTCCATCACTACACCCCAGAGGGGTCGGAAATCGGCAATCATCTGAGTGGACTAAGCCTGATCAACCAGCTCCAAAGCGTGGAAAAATGCAACAGTCGGCTGGCAAGGACTATCTCCAGAAAGGACAAACCATCAACAGAAGGAAGGAAGAAATTAAGGAAGAAATCGCCCAAAAACGGCCTCATTTGACGAAGAAGAAAGTTCTGTTTCATCAGGACACTGCACCGTGGCACAAATCGGCGAAAACGATGGCAAAATTGCATGAATCGGGCTTCGAATGGCTCCTATTCCCCAGATCGAGCATCTAAAATGAGGAAGATCCCCAGATCTAGCATTTCGGGACTAATGAGGAAGTTGTTCCCGAAACAGAGGCCTATTCTGAGAACAAAGACAAATCATATTTCAAAAATTGGATCGAAAAAATGGATCGACCGCAAAGGCAACTACGACGAATAATAAAATATTTTAAGACCAAAAATTGTTAAAATCATTTGTGTGGCCTCTTTCGTAACTTGAAGTTGCAGCCTAGAAACCGAATTTTCGGATAAAATGTGATTTTTGAAATGAAATTGATTGTCTTTTGAAGATAATTTATTTTTTAAGCCAATGAGTGTAGGTAAAAAGTGCCCTTTAGTTACTTTTCAAGAAAATCACATTTGAAGAAGAGAGGGAGATGCAATCTTTGTAATTATCCTTTTTTTTTTTATCTTAAATATCTATTTTTTGGACTATATCGACTCTCTATGACTTTGAATTTGAAATAAGCCGATTTTGAAGACTTAGTCAAGTCGAAGTCTTTTATAGCTTAGCTATTTCATTAAAGTTAGGTTAGGTTAGGTTAGACGGCTGGCGTTCACCTCCTGGTGGAGGCAACCGCCACACTTAGACCGTGTTCGGTCCCTCGTGATACCGTGATCTGAATCTAAAAATCCCTTTTCACGCAGAAGGTCTTATGGCTTAGCAGTTCCCCCACCCTGAGGCTTTGGTGAACCTTTCTATCCTGTTCGGGTCTATTTCTGACATCGCTGAGATGCTGTTAAGGAATCTGTCGCCTAGGTGCTTGCGTCTGAGAGACTGCAGCGCTGGACAGTAGTCGTTGTGGGGTGAATTCCCACCAGCCAGTGCCCCGTGATGACCCTTATCGCCGTGCCGCTGCGGGTTCTATCCATTCTAAGTAGTTGGGATGTTCTTTTTGTAGAGATTTTGGGCCATAGTTGGCAATAGTTGGTTTCCCAGCTAAGCTGGTTCTTCTCCTGATTTGCTTCCCTAAGTTGGAGCTTGCCTGAGGCTAGTGGTACACCAGTGCCCTCCAGTTCTCCCTGGAGTGGCGTGGTGGTGCCTTTGCGTGCCAGTTCATCTGCTAGGCTGTGCCCTGTGATGTCCCTATGACCTGGGACCCAGATGAGGCTTATGTCATACTGGTTTGCCATCTCGTGGAGAGATGATCTGCCGTCTGAGACTGTTTTGGAGTTACTTGTGACCGAGCTGATCGATTTTATAGCCGCTTGGCTGTCGCTGTATATGTTGACTCCTCTTTGGGTGGAGTTGTGGAGGTTTAGGAAGTCTGAAAGAGGTTTTAATGCCTATATTTCATTATAACTAATATAACAATATTAAAGAACATAAATATGCATATATATTACTACACAAAAATAGTCAAAATCACCCATAGTGCCCATAGTGTCTTCTGAAAGTCTTCTTAACTTTTCTGTTCCGGTTGAAAGTTTTCATTCGCATTTATGACAATAATGGGGAGTTGGACTAATTCTTTGGGGAATCCATAATTAATGGCAAACCATGGAGCCATCAGCTGGCCACTTCAGAGCTATGTGTAACCAGCTCCTTTGACAGCCCAGAGACCGGCGCACGGAGTGGACTCTTGCCGCACAAGGAGGCAAGGGACAAGGCAAGGGCTGGCACTACAGCAACCACCTCGGGGCCAGGACTAGGTTGATGAACTGAATATGCAAACTGGATGGCAAGTGTCCTGGGTGCAGCGACCCGGAGGCCGCCAAGTGTCCTTGTTGTCGGCGGGAGGACATGTGGCCAACCGCACACTTGAGGTACCAGGAGCTCGCGGTGCTGATGACCCTTGGGCGGCACGGCCACTCGCCGGCCGGCCCACAGGCCCACAGACCCGCCGACAAAGCAGTCGAGAGCCACAATGGCCGACAGGGCCGGCGGTGGCAAGGAAACACGTTGCCGGCAGATGTTGCAACTTGCAACACTTTTGACGGCGCAGCCCCCCAGCCCGTGGTGGCAGCTCTTCGGGCCACAAAAGGCCAGATTCGCGTTTGAAGAACGCTAGAATGGCCGATTTTCATGGTTTTTGTTACATTTTTTTGTGAAAAAACTGCAATAACTGCAAGGACCACCAATCATTGAATGCCTGGACCGGATTTTGCTTAAATTATTTAATTTATTTTATATTTTTTGTGAAGTACTACAGGGTGCGCAATCTCGAGCTTCGGTATAGAAACGTTTGTGAAGCGATTGGCTTGTGTAGGTTCGTTTTGGAAACTTCAATTCAATAAAATTTGATCGCTACTTCCTATTAGTGCAGGCGTCCCACAATTAAGCGTATTGGGTCCAATCCTCTACATATGCGGATGATACAGCCGTTTTGGCCACAAGGGCATCTAGAAACTAAGCTTCTGAGCCTCTGCAGCGTGAGTTAAGCCTTTTAACT
Organism: Drosophila monieri; assembly: GCA_035047585.1. Taxonomy (NCBI): domain Eukaryota; kingdom Metazoa; phylum Arthropoda; class Insecta; order Diptera; family Drosophilidae; genus Drosophila; species Drosophila monieri. The sequence goes on along the minus strand of JAWNPJ010000061.1, from coordinate 450,865 downwards.
CCCTAAAATCTGTCCAAATAACCTTTTCATTAGGACCAGGTAGTTGACCAAATGTTTAAGGCAGATTAAACGCAGATTAACATGGAAAAATCACATAAAAGCCAAGTGCCAGCCACTCTGACTTAAAATTCCTTGGAAGCCTTTAAAATTCAGAAAAATCTGTGTCTCTGAATTTATAAAAACACCAAAGTTTAGATAGAAAATTATGCATTTTTTAGAGGAATCGAAACCATCAACAACTTTTGTTAAAAATAAAGAAAATTTCAAATAAAACGAACACAAGGACCATCAATTGGTTGAATAAAACATTAATTTTAAAACCAAAAACAAAAACAGAAAACACCAAAAGAACTCATACTTCATAACTTTTGAACAAAAATAAAAGAATTAAGTAAAGTTTTAAGTAAAAACCAATTAAAATAAATTCAAAGTCTTCAAACATCTTGTATTCAATTCAAAATAAATTCATGAAGCTGAAACATTGAATTTTTGTAATTTTTACGATTGCCCTTTGACCCCACAAGGTCACGCTTTAAAGTCAATCAAGCGCCGCTTCTAGTTTGCTCAGAAACGTAAACAAAAAATAAAATACCAAACCTCGGTAGGTTTGGACCGAGACAAGTATTTAATGCCATTTTTAAAGGACAAACAAGGTTACTGTAAGCGCCAACAAGACTACAAGTGGGCGGTAGCAGAACCACAAACACCGAATTCGAAAATATCGTCTTTATATCATCTCTAATCGTGACAGTCACAGAAGAAGCCGAAAGCGACGAACATGATTTTTTAAGGCTCGTAACATTTGTGATTTAATAAATATTAAAAATATCCAAAAAGCGTGCTATAAACCCTTGTTTTGACTTCACCATATCCTGGGCTGCAACAGTTATCGTAAGTCAAATGTGTTTATTTTGAGTTAAGTGGAAAGTATCTTAAAAAAGGAATTGTTATAAAAAGTTCTATCCGAATAGGTTTCTACTTTAAAGAGGTTATTAGCTAAAAATTTAGCAGACAAAGGAAGAAAAAGGCAGAATATGATTGTTTAGACTAAAATACTAGACCTTCGCAGAGATGTACAGCTGTTATCAAAATAATAGGAGTGCTTTTGCATATGCACTTGTCCCATCTGTAGCAATGTTATGCGTTTATATTTTTCCATAATATTTATTTTTCCTACATTGTTTATGGGTATACATTCTGAGGTACCGTTATTTTTTCATTTTACTATCTTCGTTTTCTGAGAATTACCCAATTTCGTAAGCAAGCGTCATATTGGGTTTATCAAAATAATAGGAGTGTGACATATAATCTACTTAGAGCGGTAAAACAGGTATTTATTCTTGATAAAACGATTTAAAAGTATAGAATGCTTAATTTCCAATTACAATTTTAACTTTTAAGATCGAAAATGTAAATCAATGGTCAGTGGTAAACTGAAAATTAAGTTAAGTTTTTTCACTTTGTGAAAAAAATAAATTTAATAAATTTAATTCGTATTGACATAGTTTTTTTTTTAGCTATTTTCACATTCGTAATGGGCACTCCTATTATTTTGATAACAACTGTATGTAGGTTTTAACTAAAAAATAATGGAGTCGAACCTTAATAGCACTGCAAGAAATATTAACCTAATCATTTTCTTATAAAATTAGAAAGAAAAAAGGGAAAGGCAGCTGCTAATCACATTCTTTCCTGTTCTCTGTTATTTTTACTTTATGCGAGTACTCTTAAAAATATATATTTTATAGAATATATTAATTTTTATGAATGTATTTAATAGGAATAAGAATAAGTATGAAGAAGAAAAGAAGAAAGAGGAGAATTCAGGGCAATCTATTGCCAAAATAGCTGAAAAAATCAAGAAGAGTCGCAATGTTATCGCCTCATTTTTATGCAATGAGTCCTGGAACTATATTTTTGGCTTTAAATTAATTAGTTAGTCATTTAAACAATAATAATAATAGTATTTAACAAGAATTAATAAACTCTAACTCCATTTTTCCCAAATCTTCCTATTCTAGTGGTGCAAAAATAGGCGGAATTATAACGAAAGTAGTCATCTATCTACCCCGTTTTGGTGTTAAAAAAAGTGTCAAAAAATAACTGCAATTTAATTTTGTTTTTTTAACAGTTAATATATTTATTAGGCTTTCATTTACAGTAACTATCAATTAAACTAATCACAATATAACACAAATAACACAACACATCTCCATACCACCCGCACCTGCTCCGCTCTGATCCGTTTTTTCGGCAAAAAAGGATAATGATTACCAGCATTGTGGCGAGAAAACCAAGCTGTGGTTGCTATACACATGCTATGGCTCTATAGTTTCAGATCTCAGTCCCAGGGAGCATCTGTGGGATTCCAGGGGCGCAGGATCCGCGAAAACACCATAATCAAAGGTCATGGGTCAAAATTACATCGCAGGAAGCGTCAAACTGGGTCTAATCGAAGCCAAATTGGCATCCCGGAGTGGTAAAAACAATAATTATACCCTAAATCTTAAGGAACTTTTTTTGTGACTGTGACTAGTGACTAGTCACTAGTGACTAGTTTAAGTTTCTGCAAATGAAAGCTTAATAATTTACTAATATTATTCAATTTAATATTATAAAATTATAATTAAATAAATTATGACCTGTTGAAACCAAATTACTTTGTAAAATTATTCTTTGAGCCTTTTATTTAACACCAAACAGTGCTGTGCGCATACTTTTCCTGGCAAGTGTATGTATCTAACACTTGTATCTTATATCTATATATCTAACTATCTATATAATGAAAGTCTGTTTAATTGGGGCAATGCTTTCAGATACATTAAATCAATAACAATTTTTTCAAAAGCCAAATTGCGCCAATTGTTCTCTGAAAATGGCTATTTTCTCGCTAGCCGCTATTCTTAGCTAAAGTGGCAGCACTGAGATTCAACCAAGAGATGCCCTGCAAGCAGGAACAGAAGCTCATTGGACCTAGAGAGCTCCTCAGTCATAGATACCTGGTACTTGAGTGACTTTCCTATTGCTTTTCCCATCTCTGCTCTACTTCTGGTCTTATTTGGTTCGAAAAAGTCTCAAAAGTTCAATCTTTTGCCAATAATTCTTAACTTAATTAATAATAATAATAATTAATAATTAATAGTAGCTGCAATTAGTTATAAAACTTCATCAGAGCAATAAAAACCAGAAAAGTAATCGATTAAGAGACTCCCCCATCGATAAACCCAAACCGATGAGCCCACAGATGCCGCCCCTCGAAGGGGAAACCCTTGCCAGACCCCCCTCTGGTTGCATCATTTGGCACACAGTGCTCCCCCGACCTTGACACGCCTCCCCCCTTGGCATCCCTCCGGCGCATCTGGCCGCGCACATCCCCATGACATCACCGGCGAATCGATAAAAGGTCCGCTGCTCCGTCGCAGGCCGCCAACAAAGTCGCCTCGTGAGACGTCGATGGTAATTAGTGTGGGGCTGTGTGTGTTTATCAGCTGGCGGTTCGCATACGGCATGATTATCTCTCTCCTCTCGTCTTATCAACTTGCCACGCCACTTCAAAGCGACGGCTCGACGGCTCCGCGACCCCCTCGAAGAGGGGCGCCAAGTGGGGCGTACCAGATGCCCAGATACCCTTCACACCCTCTGTTTTTGTTGATTTTTTAGTCTAACTGACTTATAAGCAGACTCTGAGCTGTCGAATGCGGAAATAGTTGACACTCCAAACCCGAAGAAGGAGATTAAAAGTCAGCATAGACCGAACATCTTCCCCATCGACCCAGCTGCTGATGCTAATCAAGAATACCTAAACACACACGTAGCTATGGCGCGGCGGGGACTTGTCACGATTGTCGCAGAATGCAGTGGCCAGTGCCTGGGCCTGGGCCTGGGCCCAAAGTGTAGAACGAGAGCCTGCCTGCCGCCTGCTATCTAATCTCCCGAAAGCGCAGTGCCTACTCTTGAGAGCTACATGGAATTTAATTTGAAACTGCAGGGGGGGGGCGTTGCCGGACAGGTTGGGGGGGCCCCCAAGTGCCATTCGCTCGAACGTATTTTTTGTCGCTCGACTCCTTGCCGGCAGGGACAACAATTTCCGGCGCAGTTCCTGTCGGCTAATGGGGGTAATGCCATTCGCCGCTGAATGGAAAATCAATTCCGCCAGAGTTCAGGCCGTCTGGTGTGTATTTGGTAAGCCCTGAGGGCTTGCTGTCCCTCCGGGAGGTGGCTAACCCGGAACTTTTGCCTCAAAGACCAGATGACTTGAGGCTCAAGTCAGGGCTTCTTTTCTTCAATTTCTCGAATCAATACCCGGATATTGATTTATTCATATTTGTCTTGAATATTAGAAGGAATTGGTTATCGATAACACCCGATTAGCCCGATACTTTGACAGGAATAGCCTTGAATTGGTGGAGTTCTCGGCTAATGCCTAAAGGGTTCAGGGTTCGAGTCGAAATAATAAATAATAAATAATAAATAATAAATAATAAATAATAAATAATAAATAATAAATAATAAATAATAAATAATAAATAATAAATAATAAATAATAAATAATAAATAATAAATAATAAATAATAAATAATAAATAATAAATAATAAATAATAAATAATAAATAATAAATAATAAATAATAAATAATAAATAATAAAAAATAAATAAAAGATAATAAATAAAAGATAATAAATAATAAATAATAAATAATAAATAATAAATAATAAATAATAATAAATAATAAATAATAAATAATAAATAATAAATAATAAATAATAAATAATAAATAATAAATAATAAATAATAAATAATAAATAATAAATAATAAATAATAAATAATAAATAATAAATAATAAATAATAAATAATAAATAATAAATAATAAATAATAAATAATAAATAATAAATAATAAATAATAAATAATAAATAATAAATAATAAATAATAAATAATAAATAATAAATAATAAATAATAAATAATAAATAATAAATAATAAATAATGAATAATAAATAATAAATAATAAATAATAAATAATAAATAATAAATAATAAATAATAAATAATAAATAATAAATAATAAATAATAAAAAATAAAAAATAAATAAGAAATAATAAATAATAAATAATAAATAATAAATAATAAATAATGAATAATAAATAATAAATAATAAATAATAAATAATAAATAATAAATAATAAATAATAAATAATAAATAATAAATAATAAATAATAAATAATAAATAATAAATAATAAATAATAAATAATAAATAATAAATAATAAATAATAAATAATAAATAATAAATAATAAATAATAAATAATAAATAATAAATAATAAATAATAAATAATAAATAATAAATAATAAATAATAAATAATAAATAATAAATAATAAATAATAAAAAATAAATAATAAATAATAAATAATAAATAATAAATAATAAATAATAAATAATAAATAATAAATAATAAATAATAAATAATAAATAATAAATAATAAATAATGAATAATAAATAATAAATAATAAATAATAAATAATAAATAATAAATAATAAATAATAAATAATAAATAATAAATAATAAATAATAAATAATAAATAATAAATAATAAATAATAAATAATAAATAATAAATAATAAATAATAAATAATAAATAATAAATAATAAATAATAAATAATAAATAATAAATAATAAATAATAAATAATAAATAATAAATAATAAATAATAAATAATAAATAATAAATAATAAATAATAAATAATAAATAATAAATAATAAATAATAAATAATAAATAATAAATAATAAATAATAAATAATAAATAATAAATAATAAATAATAAATAATAAATAATAAATAATAAATAATAAATAATAAATAATAAATAATAAATAATAAATAATAAATAATAAATAATAAATAATGAATAATAAATAATAAATAATAAATAATAAATAATAAATAATAAATAATAAATAATAAATAATAAATAATAAATAATAAATAATAAATAATAAATAATAAATAATAAATAATAAATAATAAATAATAAATAATAAATAATAAAAAATAAATAATAAATAATAAATAATAAATAATAAATAATAAATAATAAATAATGAATAATAAATAATAAATAATAAATAATAAATAATAAATAATGAATAATAAATAATAAATAATAAATAATAAATAATAAATAATAAATAATAAATAATAAATAATAAATAATGAATAATAAATAATAAATAATAAATAATAAATAATAAATAATAAATAATAAATAATAAATAATGAATAATAAATAATAAATAATAAATAATAAATAATAAATAATAAATAATAAATAATAAATAATAAATAATAAATAATAAATAATAAATAATAAATAATAAATAATAAATAATAAATAATAAATAATAAATAATAAATAATAAATAATAAATAATAAATAATAAATAATAAATAATAAATAATAAATAATAAATAATAAATAATAAATAATAAATAATAAATAATAAATAATAAATAATAAATAATAAATAATAAATAATAAATAATAAATAATAAATAATAAATAATAAATAATAAATAATAAATAATAAATAATAAATAATAAATAATAAATAATAAATAATACTAAATAAAATAAAAAACTAAATAAAAAAACAAACTATAATCAATGATTTTCTTAAATTTGACATTTTTTCATAAATTAAGGTCAATTCCTCCTGAATTCCTTATGTTTTTAAATTCATATTTTTTTATTTTAATTAAAATGAAAGTTAAAATGAAAGATACTGTACAGTTATGTTAGTTATGTACAGTTATGTGCCAAACGATCTTCCGAAACAACACATCTTTCTCGAGTTAGAGTATCTGGAAGTATCTGGAATGATGTATCTGGAATGTTCCAATAATCTTTAAACGCAATTTTCGCAAAACAACTTTTTTAAACTCGCAACAATGATATCTGGAATTCTAAAGATTGGAGGTTTGGAAGAACCTACTCGTTTGTATGCCTGGAACCAAAAATAGTCAGAAATAGTAAAAAAAAAATAATAAAAAAAATGTAATCTGCTTGGATAGACTTTTAAAAGTGTTTTAAGTTAACTAGAAAAAAAGGCCCTAGGACTAACACTTCAGGACGAACTTTCTCGCAAAGAGGTCGAAGAATTATGATTAAAAAAAAAAAGTATAATCATTAATAAAATACTAAAAAAATGATTGTGACCAGAAGCTAGTATGCTCCTTAATTTCCCCACAATAATTGGAGAAGATCTTGGTGGACTTCCGACTTCCTCGTTTGTGTAGGAAGTTCCTGGTTTCTCTGCGAGTGTGTGACCAACGGATCACAGGACTAGAGTAGAGCTACCAAGTCTCTACTACCTCCAGAATCTTCTCCAGAGTCTACCCTCCACTAGGGTCTAGCCAGGCAGCCAGTGGCATCTGAAAGCAAAAGATGACTTCCGTTCTCAAGAATGTCTCTGCAACGGCCTGGCATGACATAACAATAATTGATTTTTGCCGCTGAGTCTGTATGGACGGCGGATCGATGTGTCCCACAGACAGACAGACAGACTGTAGAGTGTAGTGGGCCGTGATTTTCGCTTTCATCTTCTAGTGGCCAGCATGTGTGGAACAACTGACGCGGAGGAGGCTCTGCCCTGTCACGCGAATAATGAGCAATGCCAAACAGTGATTTATAAAAAGACGGCGGTGCTGGGGAGCACAAGAGCCCAGCAGCGAGGCAGCAAGGCAGCGAGGCAGCAAGGCAGCGAGGCAGCAAGGCAGCGAGGCAGCAAGGCAGCGAGGCAGCAAGGCAGGGCTATAATTAGATCCCCGGCACTGACGCGCTTCCATGGAGAACTTGTTCGCTTGCTGGCCAAGTTTGGCGATCGCGGCGCTGCGATTGCTATTGCGATTGCTGTTGCGATTTGTTTTGGGACGTGCCTCGGCGTTTAGCGGGCCAGCAAGTGGCGTTCCTAATCGAGCCATTTGTATGGGCCGCCGGGGCATCCAGATAGGTCTGGAGCTTCCCAACTGTCGCTTTTTTTACGACTCCGATAAATCGGCGATAATGGCCGCCTTAATCGGAGGGGCAGCCTCGTTAAGAGCCGCCGTATAAGCTGGCTCCTGGGCCACCTGCCCGCCCTTTGTGCCAGAAGGCTAATTATCTCTGGGAAGTGCCGGCCACGCACTTCCCGACAGCTTCGAGAGGCTGCTGAAGCGAAAAACAATAAGCTGGCCTGGCCAGAGGCTCTCGGCTCGAGTGGCAGGCGCCGACACCGCAGTGCCAACTTTGTCACTCAACCAGCCCTGCTGGCCACAGCTCGCTGGAGGCAGGGACTGAGTGGCAGCCAAGTGTGTTCCGAGGGCTAATTAGGGGCATAAACAAATATAATTTGTGCCCCGGGGTGTGAGGTGTGTACTGTAGCCGCCACTCCTGTCCGACGACTGGCAGGCCCATCCGAGAGGCAATGAAATATTGAATGCTAAGCCCTTGAGCCCCAAGAGGCAATCAGGGCAGTGGTTTATTCGCAATTCAATCATCTAAGTGGCTACGGTCTAGGCCCTCTCTTGTAGGAAGAGTCCAAAGGAAGATGGCTCCCACAGATCCTTTGAAAACCACACTGATGAGTCACTGATGGGACTATGATGGAACTATAGCATCCTTGCAGTGATGGAAAGGCTTTTCTGTAAGTTTTAGCTTTGGAAATGTGCAGGAAACCCACTGGTTAGGTAGACTGGATCCTGGTTAGGATTCAGGATAAACTGAACATTTTTATTAGCAGGAGTGCTAGTACAGCAATATAGTGTACTCCTTGGAAGAGTGCTTGAAGGAGATGATCTCGTTGTTGCAACCTACGCCAAGGACACAGCATTTTCAGCCACTTCAACAGACCATGTGGAAGCACCAGCAATCCTGCAACTACAAATCTCAAAACTGGAACCGTGGCTGCTAAGATAAAGCCCTAAAAGCTTAGTCCAAAAGCCTGTAGCTAAAAAAGTCAAATATCTCGGCCCAACACTTGATGGAAGACTAACCTGGGCAGAACACATCAAAAACAAAAGAAAAAGAATCTGAAACTTCGGCAAATGAAGTGGCTGCTGGGCCACAGATCCCAACTGAGCCTTAGAAACAAAGTCCTGCTAAAGGACACTCAAGCCCATATGGACGAACGCTTTGGGGCACAGCCTCATCTTCTAACATCAAGTTAGAGTATTGCAACGCTTTCAAAGCATTACTCTGCGAAGGCTAGCTAAAGCACCATTTTACGTAAGAAACCAGCTCATCCACAAGGACCTTGAGGTTCCAAGTGCAACCGAAGAAGTCAAAAGGTACGCTTTGAAGTATCAGGAGAGACTGGATCGACACTGCAACTAGAGCCAACATCGCCGAAGACTGGAAAGGCACCACCCCCTTGATCTTCCCTTTAGGCCACCCAAGGAGTGCTAGTAAACATTTCCTTTTAAACATAAATAATATAATATAATAAATAAATAAATATAATAAATATAATAAAAAAATAAAATAAATAACATCCCCTACATGTTAAAAATTACAAATTTTCTCTCATCCCCTTCGCCTTAGAATTTACTTATTTTCTTTATCTAAAGATCTATCTAGATAGGTTGTAATTTATTATTTATTTATTTTATTTATTTATTTATTTATTATATTTATTATATTATATTAGATATGTTAGAAAAGTTTACAAAACTATGACCAACAGATTTGGGTCGTAGTGGGATTAGCTAGGACTAGCTACGAGGGACTACGAGGGACTAGCTACGAGGCCTTCGACTTCGTTTTTTAACTTAATAGTTTATAGTTAGCTAAGTTAACAGTATATTTATTTTAATTACAAACTTCGTTGTATAAATTGGTTTTTTTTAGGAACTTTACTCCTCTTCACGGGACGGCCAAGGAAATCTTCCCTCTCGTTGAGCTGGGAAGTAACTCATTAAAAAAAAAAAAGACTAACAACAAATCAAACGACAAATCAAAGTGAAAAATAAAATTGAAAAATATCCAAAATAAAAAAAAAAAGACTTTTTTTTCAAACTTAAATTTAAACTACAAATATCGGGTTTTCTCTCAGTGAGACCCTTTAACTCAAAAACACGAATCTTAAGGCTTTTTCCTGACAAATTGTTCAAAGGCTCCATAAATGAGACTTATTTTCTTATTTGGTTTCGAATCAATACATAATATTATTATTATTATTATTATTATTATTGTTATTATTATTATTATTATTATTGTTATTATTATTATTATTATTATTATTATTTTGTTATTATTATTATTTTTATTATTATTTTTATTATTATTATTATTATTATTATTATTATTGTTATTATTGTTATTATTATTATTTTTATTATTATTATTATTATAATTATTATTATTATAATTATTATTATTATTATTATTATTATTATTATTTATTATTATTATTATTATTATTATTTTTATTATTATTATTATTATTATTATTATTATTATTATTTTTTATTATTATTGTTATTATTATTATAAAGAAATTACCAACAATTACCAAGTGCAGATAATTTTTGCTTTGTATTAAAAAATAGCAACAAGGAGAAGGCCCTTGAAAGGAGCTTAAAACCTATGCTATAATGTGTAATATGGAACAATAATGGATTTTTAAACTTAAACAGGTGTTAACAGGTGTTTTAAGAAGTCTATATACATACTTATTCTCTTCTATATACGTATATATACGTTCTTATTCTAGTTATGTTATTGTTTGGGAGTGGAATTTAAGTTATCTGTTGCTTTAATGATTTATGGATTTTATTTATGGGATCTGCTATTTCTTCCAAGGTTTCTTGAAGGAACTTCTGTCTTCTGAAGGAATGTATGTAGGGCCTTCTAGGAAAATGTGTGATAGGGTTAGGCGTTGATTGGCATCACATTGCTGGCATGTGGGTGGAGGTATTGTATCAAATAGGTGAGAGTGCAGATTACAAAATTTCCCTCCATGCTTGCTGGCTTAGTTGCATGCTTTAAGGATCGCTGATATTTCGGCTGTGTGGAGGATATGGAGGAGTATTGAGGTAGATAATTTAAATAAAATAAATTTTGTGTGTGTCAAATTAGTGTGTCCTATACGAATACAGAATATATATACAAAAATAAATGAAATCTTCACAAAATTCCATTTTTTTATAGCAAAAAAAAACAAAACATATCCCAAATTCGCACGTTTTTCTTTAAGTGTCTACCATTTCTACAATTTTTATATTTATATTTTTTTTAATTATAAAATATAATATTTTTATGAGAAACAACGGATGAATTTAAAAGTAGTACAAAAGATATGACACAGATTTTGACATGACACTCGTAGACTCGTAGGCTAGAGCTCCTATTTCGGGTAGGAAATCCAAAAAAAAAAAATATTTTTTTTTATTAAAAGACTATTTTATATTTGAATCTGTAACTGCCGAAAGAAAATATGGCATAAAATTTAAATATTGTTTTAAAGAGTACTTATTATTACATTCTTATTATAAAGAATGTATATTATTATATATTATTATATTATTATATTATTATATTATTATATTATTATATTATTATATTATATATATTATTATTAATATATATTTTTTAAATATTTATTGTTCTCAGGAAGAAAGATTTTAAATCGTGCCCCTTAAAAAATAATAAAATATTTTTTACTGGAAATGGAAGAGATCTACTTGCAACACTGAAGATAATAAACTAGAATAAATAAGAGAATAAAATAAATTAACTCCGCTATGTTGCTTGGGGTTCTGTGAATAGGAAGTGATTGGGAAGAAAAAAATGAAAATTGGAGAAAGAGCGGAACAAAGTTTTCAATTCGAATATTAGAATGACATATGACATATGACATAATGACATATGACATAATGACATATGACATAATGACATATGACCCGCTGGCATGCGCGATTTGAGGAACTAAGAGTTCTAATACAAACTTCAAACGCCCAGCAGTTGTCCACAAAATAAACTATTTTTTAAGCAAACAATTGTTTGAAATTCTAAACTCTTAAAGATACTAGATAAGTCCACTAGATGTACACTATATACCTATACTACATCATGTACATCATGTACATACTACCTGTACCATATCCCCCTTAGGAGTTGAAAGTATACTCTCCAAGAGACTAACTATCGAGACATCAACTCTGCACTTGCCTGCCGCGCAAAATCATAATCCACTTGCACACTTTGTGTGCCAGATACTCTATAAGATACTCTCTAAGATACACTATGAGATACTCTATAAGATACTCTATAAGATACTCTATAAGATACTCTCTAAGATACTCTATAAGATACACTATGAGATACTCTATAAGATACTCTATAAGATACTCTATAAGATACTCTATAAGATACACTATGAGATACTCTATAAGATACTCTATAAGATACTTTATGAGATTCTTCACATCAGGCCTAGCTCAGGCACTGGCTGGCCACTCATCTCACTCCGACTGTAGACTGTAGATTCCAGCACTCACAGACCTCCGTCCGCCCGCCCAGCCGTCCGCCACTTTTTTGTCAGGGTTGCCAGCGTGAGTTCATTTTAATTGCCGGCGCATTCCGTTGTCCGCACACAGGCGCACTTGCTCCACTAGGCACTAGGCACTGGGCAGAGCCAGAGCCAGCCGTCTATGTTTGGAGATTCGTAGTGGACGGCAATCGGGTTCTTGGGCAGAGCTGGAGCGAATGATTCTCTGCAGGAACTCTACTATTACTTCTAGCTGGCTTCTAGTTAAACCTAAAAGATAACTGGGGGGTAGAGCAGTAGCGACTAGTGGCCTTCAGCTCATCTTATAGAATAGTTACAGGCTAAATGTAGTTACTAGTGAGTTGTGTTTGTTGTAGATGTACTAACTATAGAGATATCTGATGGATTGTCCTGAGTTTCAGATTTTGTAGAAATTCCTTTACGAAGTTCAAAATTGTAGGGGAATTGGTTTCGTTGGGATTGGCAATTGGCAAGAGCCAGGATAGGGTCTAGGGTCCAGGATAGGGTCTGGCAAGAGCCAGGATAGGGTCTAGGGTCCAGGATAGGGTCTGGCAAGAGCCCAGGATAGGGTCTAAGTCGCTGCAGGAAGAGGCACCTTGGTTGGCGATTGTTGGACAGAAGCACAGGATATGCCCGACGTCTATTGGCTCATTGTGGCACAGTGGACAGATGCTACTTTATGTCGTGGGAGTTTTTCAAGGCCCAGACTCAGCCCAGCAAGCAAAGTTAGGAGGGCTACTAATGAAGTTTTCTGAGTAGGCACACAAATTGGCACATTTTTTGAGCGAATTTGGGGGTGGCTCCACATAGGCTCAAAAAGAGCTCATACGAGTGAGCATATTGGGAGCTGCGGAAAGTAAGTGAAGAGCAAAAACCTCGCTTCAAATTTATTTTATTTTAATTTTCTACCTCAGTTCTCCTCCATATCCTCCTCAGCATGCACTTACGCCAGCAAGCAGGGAGGGAAATTTTGTAATCTGCCCTGATTCTGATTCTCCCTCAGCTTCACGAGAAATCGACAACATTCCAAAAGGAGTATTTTAAACAAATACAAAAGAAATAAAATACTGCTACTAGGGGTCGCAGGACACTACGGGATCATAGGAACCGAATTCGCGGACTAAACTGCAAAGAAAGCCCATAATTTCCCTCTCACCATCCCAAACAACTTCCACCAAGTAGACATCCTAAAACACATTAAACGACAAATCAAAGTGAAAAATATTACTATAATAATATATTATTTTTATTATTAGAAAAAAAAAATTACTTTTATTTTTCAAACTTAAATTTAAACTACAAATATCGGGTTTTCCCTCAAAAACGCAATACTCAGCCACTCCTAAGCCCACTACAAAAACATCAACCACGACAGTGAACCAAGAAAGATCACAAGAATAGGACTAGGACACACCCACCTAACCCACAGCCACTTCCTTAATAAAACACCACCTCCAATCCGCCCAAACTGCAACACAATATTAACCCTAAAACATTTATTAGTCGACTGTCCAGCAAGAGAGATCGAGACTAAAATTAAAACAAAAATTAACTGAAGTTACCTCATTGGACATGTGGCATATATGTACAAGACACAATACACATATATACATATGTAAGTATCTACATCACTACTCTATAGTACATAGTCAGTAACACTTAATTAATTAAGCTTAATTAAGATTAAGCACATCACATAAATTAAAACATAAACTGGGTATAGCTTAAGGCCAAGAGTCGCTGTAGCTAAACTTTCTGCAAATCTTCGATTTGTGGTTTAAATTACGCGACAATTTCTTAATAAATAAAAAATAATAAGTACAAAGCAAAAAAAAGTGAAACAAAGTGTTTAAAATTAAGTAGAACGTGAAGAGAGAAGAAAGTGTTTCAAGTGAAATTTTTAGCTTTAAGCCAAAATGAGTGTCCAGAGATCATGCCGGTCTGAGGGTAAAAAAGTAGTTACTGCCTTGAAGGCAAAGAATCGACGAGAATCGGTGTGAGGAGCCTCTGCCATCAGAGGCTTCTCTGCCATAATGGCTTCAGGTCCTATTTTGGAGTAAAATTTTATTGAAAATGATGGATACTCCAGCGAGAGTAGTGACCTGTCTGAACCTTCAGAAGACCTTGAGGTCAAATCTCTTCGGGATGAATTGTCTAACTGGGTCTGGCTCCGCTTTAAATGAGCTTCTTAAGATCCTGTGGCATATATCCCTGATTTGCCGTGGGATTCCAGGACTTAAAACAGTGCAGTTCATAAAAAAAAGTGCCACAAAGAGTTTAAAATTAAGAAATAGAAAATTAATTGTTAAAATGAAGGAAAATAATGATTTATATATGGGTTAAAATTTAAATCTTAAATTTTTGCCATATTTTTTATATAATAACACACACATGCATAGAATTTAAGAATTAAACAAATATAAAATCTGAATTTAATCGATTGATTGATTTAATTGATTGATTGATTGAAGTGTCTGAATTGAAGCTTTTTCGTGGCGATTCAAGTGCCTAAAAGTGATACTTTTGTGATCATTTTCTTATTTATTTTCTTATTTATTTACTTATTCATTTCTTACTAATTTATTTTATTTTATTCACCTTCCCTGATTCTAATTATTTTCAAAACATTGTCTATTTTTAAATTCAAAAATCATCAGCAACTCTTTGCTCTTCAAGCATGTTTTCCGATCTGACTACCAAGACAGTCCTAGAATTCTATAATAAAAACCTGAATGTTCTTCGTAATTGTTCTCCAAATGTTTCTGATTTTTATCGAAAATAGATTCGACTTTCAGAATATTTCCCTTTTACATTTCCCTCTACATGGAAATAGGTTGGTGTCTGATGCAATGTTCATAACACCCTTTCAGAGGGTATTATAATTCTGGTCATTATAACTTTTGTGCCACGCAGTTCTTGATCCGGAGATCACCTCCCGAGTCGATATAAACATTTATTTTGCTTCCAGAAATCATTTCGTATATCCAGTCATCGCCCTGAAAATGTCCACCAAATGATAAAAGTTCGCTTTCCAGGAGATCCTCATACATTTGTGAATCAATTATGAATCGGAACAAAGCCGAATCAGAGCCACCTCCACAGCAAGTCTGCCAGGGATGCCTTAGATCCCGCCAATGTTTCTGATTTCCATCTTCTGGACCTTCCAAATTCAACCTTTGACCTTTTTCCCATCACTCCAGATCACTTTTTCGAACTCATTTTCCCAAAAATTATATTTTTCAAACAACGCAAGTCTTATGCAAGATTTTAAGATTCGTTTAAATATTTTAAGAATATGTGAAGCGATGAAGAGTCTATCTCTTGGCACCGCACTCTTCCCATTATTTTGGGAGAATTTCTGGGGGTTTTTCAAGTAATTTGAAATTGTATCTCGGTGTCGGTGGAGTTTTCTTGCTTTTTCTGCAACTTTGACTCCACACTCAGGCATCTGAATCTTAATCTGAATCTTCTCCTCAGGACTTCATTCGGCAGCAAGAGGCTCTTCCAGGAAAATTGAACAGAATAAATGGAATTAAATAAGAAAATCAAATTTTTATAAATTGAAAAATATTAACTTTCTACCAACTGCATCATTTCGTGTTGGTTCTAGTGCTGGCGGTACTGCAGATTGGAAGCTGGAAGAAGTTGATGTTTGCCAACCAATATTTAAATATTAGTATAATTATTAAAATAAATATAATTTATATACACAATTTGGTATAATAAGAACAATTATACTTTCTTGGACAATTATCAATTTTCCAGAGGTAGCTATTGTTCCTCTAAGCAGAGAGGAAGGAAGCTTCTTAGATAATTTGCTTGCAGCTCTCAGTGCTGCAGAGGTTTTCACGAAAAAACCTACACTGGTCGGCATAATTATTTTGACGAAAAACAAAAGGTGCCAGTTGTTATGTAACTCTTCAATGGCTTAAGTGCTAATGGCTTAGTGCTAAAACAAACTTAAAAATATATAATTTCCTTTGCTTTCAATCACTTTTTGGACGATGATCGCTGGAGATATCTCTTCCCAAAGGGAAGTCTCCTCTCTGGTTTCATTCAACGACTCTGTCCTTTTGCGTTTCATAAGAGAGCAGACGTTGTCCATCAGACCAGACTTGGAGGTCAGTCCAAAGTGTTAATCATCTTGGCTTTGTGGCATGGGGCGATATCCTGTTGCAGAATGAAGGATTGTCCAACAAGCCTGTCTCCAGAACTCAAATATTGGCCAAGGTTCATCAAGCCAGTGACAGTCATTATAGGCCACACATCCCCAAAACATGACAGATGCCTCCACCATGGCTTGCTTTTTGCCTTTGTACCACTGGAAGTCTTACAAAAAATGTATTTTTTGATGAATTATACTCAAAGGAGCTTTCATCTGTCCATAGAACGCTTCTCCAGAGCTCCTTGGGCTTATGGAGATGATCCTTTCAGTCCTTTCAGTCTTTTGAGCTGACTAGCTTTTGTCACATCTGACACGTCCTTGGCTTTATAAGTCTTGGAATTATATTCTTTTAATCGTCGAGGGACTGTTCGCTCACTAATTGTGGTCTTGGCTCTCAAATTAAAAGGATCTGCTGCAGATTGAGGCTTCAGAAAAAGATTATTCGCTGAGCTCTGTTCTTCGCTTAGCACCTGATCTTCTTAAAAATCACAGTTTGGCGCGAAACATTAAACCATGGCCATGTCCTTGGCTGCTATTCCAGCCTTAAACTGTGCTACCATTGAAGATCTGGTAACCAATATAGGCTCCACTGTTTAACCCATGTTACTTAATAATTTTTAATAACTTTCTATTTCAATAACAACGTTTAATGTTAAGTTGCCTCATTTCGCACCATTTCTTAATGATTTCAAGCAACTTCAAGTTAAACAAATGAAATGCCGACTAGAGTAGAAACTGATCATAGAATTATGGAGTTACGGATCAGTTGTGATGTCAACCACAAGCACTCTTCACCTGGCTGCCCACCTGCGACTCTGCCAGTCCCCTTGAGCCAGTCGGCGCGATTTAATTAAAGCTCGTAGAAACCCAGCGATTTCTTGAGCGCCGCTTGCCGCTTGCCGCTTGGCGCTTGGCACTTGGCACTTGGCGCTTGGCACTTGGCGGCGAACAAATTAATTTCTGCACCTACATCCACTAATTGACTCGCCTATTGGCGTGGCTCTGATCTGCGGCGGCGATTAGTAATCCGCGAGTAAAGCACTTTCATCTCTTCGGCCGCCCGCCCACGCCGGCCGCCCGGAAGACGGAGGCCAGAGGCCCGGCCGAGACACGACTTGACCTACAAATGGCTGAGGAGCGATAAGCCCGAAGGTGGCACCCTCGTTTCTGCCTCAAAGCGGCACTACAATGAGAAGAAAGCTAATTTGTGGCAGTCCCGAGACATCCATACCCTTTCTAATAGTTATTTTTCATTAAAATTTACTCTAGATACTCTATACAGTCCATACTTTATGGTCTATACTTCTATACTTCTATCACCATATATACTCTATCTATACCATACCATCTATACCATATATACTCTATACTCTATACCGTTTATACCATCTATAGTCTATACTCTACAATCTATACCTTATACTTCTATACTTCTATACCCTATACTCTACAATCTATACTCTATACTCTATACTCTACACTCCACACTCTGTACCATCTATACCAGCTATACCATCTATACCAATACCTATCTATAGATACTCAATACTATATACTCTATACCATCTATACCATCTACCATCTATGTATACTCTACAATCTATACTCTTTACTTTATACTTCTATACTTCTACACTCTGTACCATCTATATCTATACCATATATATCTATACCTATCTATAGTTATCTGTCTATAACTATACTCTATACCTTACTCTCTGAACTCTGAACTCTAGACTCTATGCTTTCCAATCTATACTTCTATACTTCTATCTTCTATACTCTAGAGTATACATTTATACCATCTATACCATCTATAGTCTATACTCTACCATCTACACTTCTATACTCAATACTCCACACTCTGTACCATCTATACCATATATACTCTATCTATCTATCTATACTCTATACTCTATACTCTACACTCCATAAAATCTTTACTCTACAATATATACTCTATAATTTTTACTTCTATACTTCTACACTCTATACCCTCTATATCTATACCTATCTATAGTTATCTATCTATAACTATACTCTATACTCTATACCCTCTATACCATCTATACCATCTACACCATCTACACCATCTACCATCTATACCCTACAATATATACTCTATACTCTACAATCTATACTTCTATACTTTTATACTTTTATACCATCTATACCATCTATACTTCTATACTTCTATACTTCTTTACTCTTTACTTCTATACTCTATACCATCATACATCTATCCCATCTATACCAATACCTATCTATAGATACTCAATACTATATACTCTATACCATCTACCATCTATACTCTACAATATATACTCTATACTTTATACTTCTATACTTCTTTACTTTTATACTTCTATCTTCTATACTTCTATCACCATATATACTCTATCTATACCATACCATCTATAGTCTATACTCTACAATCTATACAATCTACAATCTACTTCTATACCATCTATACCATCTATACCATCTACCATCTATACTCTATAATATATACTCTATACTTTATACTTCTACACTCTATACCATCTATATCTATACCTATCTATAGTTATCTATCTATAACTATACTCTACACCTTGCACTCTATACTCTATGCAGAAGAGTAGTGTAGTGAACTCTGAACTCTAGACTCTATGCTCTCCAATCTATACTCTATACTTCATAGTCTATACTCTACATTCTATCCTATATAGAGTATAGATTAATAGAGTATATATTATAGACTATACTCTATACTCTATACAATCTATACCTATACCTATCTATAGTTATCTATCTATAACTATACTCTATACTCTGAACTCTATACTCTATAATAATAATCTCTATAATAATAATAATAGTTCTGATATATTCTGATAATAATCCCTTCACCTTCAAGAGTACCGGGTATGAATCCTGCAGAGTGTTTGGGAATTATTGGCAAGGACTTGGCATAGACAGACCCCTGTCCTGACCTCCAGACCCCTCCACCCTCCACCGCTACTCATTAAGATGAATGTGAGGCCCACTACCCCCACCATACCCTCAGCCAGGGTGTGGCAACGAGGCTGGGGCAGGTCAGGGCGGCGGCACATGGCACAGAAGCGGATCAAGTGTCCACGTGAGAGCACTCACACTCGGCCACTGGCACGCAGCTCGGCAAAACGTTAATTGGAAATCAATTGAAAAACACGAGCGTGTGTGTGTCGGCTGGTAATTGGCAGGCAGGGGGAGGGGGGGGCAGGGCGGACTGGAAACTGCAACTGCCACTGACACTGCCACTGCAATTGGCAACTGCGGCTAGTCGCTGGCTGCCAGCAGCCGGCCAGCCATTGGATGTGGCATGCAAACCGTGGCCAGTCGAGAACCAGTTTTCGCCCCAGCCCCTGCCCCTGCCCCTGCCACTTGTGGGGCTCTAATGCGCTTTTTACTTTCAGTTTGATTCTAAAATCCATCTATTCGCCAAAAGTCGTATTTTTTAAGATTTTTAATTATATTTTAGTTAAAATACTTTCCGCTAGGTGGCGACATGCATGCCCAGCTAGTAGCAGGCGCGGGTAGTAGTTTGTCCTCAAAATCACGCACGAGTTACTCACATTAGGAATAATCGCAGAGGTCAACTCAACCCTAGGTACCCTAACTGCCAAGTCTCACTTCGGAGGAACCGCCTTCGTGATCCCGGTTGACCTCTGAATCATGAATCTGAATCTGAATCTTTAAGACACCAAAGGAAAGGTATTCATGGCCCAATTAGTCTCCCACCCTCTTTGTCCAAACTGTGGGAGAGACTTATTGCAAATCGCGGTAAAGGGATTATAACTGAAAGCGTAAACTCAGTCTTTTGGGATTCCAAACTGACCTCCTAACCCACATATCTTCTTTAAAAATGTTACTTCGCGTTTGGTCCATCTGATCGAAGTCATCTTGGACCTTTACTCTTTAAATTATTTTTTAATGACTGGCCCCTTGCCTGGACTGACTCACTTGACCTTGACTTGTCCTCTACGCTGGTGACGTTAAGCTTTGTCTTCAGTACAGATTCACCAGCGCCCCATCTAGACTTCAATCCGATTTGGATAAATTTCAATGTCTTCCTCATGTCTTTTTATCGATCTAGTCCTCACCAGGCTACTTTCTCTGTGGGAATCCTTGGAACGATCCACTCAGGCTAACGATCTGGGTGTCCTATTAGACTTGAAACTTAAAGTTACCGACCATATATCCACGATGGTTACTAAAGCTATGGGTGTGCTTGGTTTTATTAAAAGATGGTCAAAGGAATTCAATGACCCGACTTGACAAAAACTTTATATACTTCACTAGTCCGTCCGATTCTTGGGTATGGATCGTGTGTCTGGAGTCCTCCAAGTCCTGGAGTACACCAAGACCACATAGAATCTGTACAAAAAACTTCCTTATCTTCGCACTTGGGGGACTTGGTTGGGATGCAAGTCTTCACCTCCCCTCCTATCATTGTATCGTTGTAGATACAACCTATCACCCTCCTATCGTTGTAGACCATCCTATCATTTATTAATAAACTTGCCATCATTAACTATTTAATCTTCCTCATTTAATCTCATTAATGGTAATGTAGACAGCCAATGTTCCTAGTAGAAGGACTTGAAGCTATCGTCCTCTACTCCTTAGCCATTGTAGCTCGACATAGGCCCAACACGATCCGTTCAGGGTTTTATGTTCGGACTACGATGGTCTCTAGTCTCTACCACATCTTGCCACTTTGCTCAACAATCTCAAATCCTTTATACTAAACGCCTTATCCTTCTCCTTACACTTACACCTCCTTCTCCTTACACTTTCTCGGATCTATCCCCGCGATTCGAGCCGTACGTTATGCGGCAGCGCCCCTCGGTCGGTTGGGCGGGAGGTGGGCTGTACGTATGCAGAGGGAACCGCGCGAAAAAAAAAAAAAAAATTAAAAAATCACTGAAAAGAAATTGGATCGTGGAACAATAACAATGTATAATTTTTTTTTTAATGTATAATTTTTTACGCAAATATTGCATTTATTCGTCACCAAAACTGATGGCAGATATTTTGGGAGTGGCATGCGGGTTCGCCACCGTTATTTTACCTCGTCAAGAGGTTTTTTTATGATTAAATATTAAGCCTGCAAGGCAACTAATTTATTTTTTTAAAACTGTGCCAGGGGTGTCCTTTTCCACAGGATCTACAGGCCATATCTCTAATACTAGAACCCTTCGGTGGGGTCTGACAAGGAAGCTATTCAACTCTCCTGCGGATGGGAAATCGACTATATCCTGTGGCAGATACTGACCATCAGTATCTTTGAAAATGACACACTCAGGATCCTAACAGGCTCCTTATGGAGAGTGCTGAGGAGAGTAGAGTAGTGGAGTAATGATGGGAGAAGTCTCTTCAGAAATTCCAATATTCAAAGTGAATGTATTTTCAAGATAAACCTTTTTAATCTACTGCCGAGTGAGAGAGATTAAGATACAGTCACTCAATTCCATTGAATGGCCAACCTGTCGCCCAAAAGCAAACAATTCTTTATCTCCAGATTGGAGGAATTATTTTGGGGAGTCATTGGGAACAGTGGCTCTCGGCCTATTGGAACCAAGGTCGAAATTAAAATTAAACTTAATTGCAATTAAAATTAATAAAAAAAATACATTTTCAAACACAAAACACCAAAAAATTTAGTTTAAGGATAAATTTGACATAAAATAATTGTTAGAATTAACTTTTTTATTATCCTTGAAGCTTTCATGTCCTGATTTTTCCTCCACAATGCCTGATTTTTAAATTTTTTTTGTTTTCAGTAAAGAGTGTCCTTAATGTCCTTAATTGCGAGGTTTTGGTCCTTCCCATTTTCTTTGGGTTGTGAGGATATAGGTGCCTATTTTTAAATTTTTTAGAAAAGTTTAAACCCGATTTTTGGTGAAAAATCACATATTTTTCCAACAAAAAAATTATTAAATAAAATCAGCAAAAAGTTTTATGAAAACCCACTGTACTGCGACCCACTGTGCACACTTGTTCCGACAAACTGAAGCTAGCTACTCCCCAAAAAAGTCTCTCCCAATAACAAATAAAAGTAATAGAATAATAGTTATTGAATAATAGTCAAAAATATCCATCAAGTGTCCATCTTTCAAGTCTCTTTTGTGACTTTTGGGCTCAAAACTCGCCAACTGGTGACTGAGAAGTGCGATTCTTCAGAGAACGCTCCAACCGCACTTGTGGATTGAAGCGGAAAAGTGGAACCTCTTGAGGAAAGTCTACAAGATCAGAGCTTGTCCTTGAGGGCTAAGGAGTGGTAGGTTTCTAAAATTTAGATTTATGAATAATTTCTGAGGAAGGTTTGGTCCAAATTGGAAATTAAAATTGACAAAAGTTATGACCAGAAAACAAAGTAGCACAATAGAGAGTTTACTGTACCTGCACTGAAGGGCTTCGTCTCTCAGGAAGTACAGAATGAGGTGCTGGAAAAGCCCTTTCGACAGAGACCTCGGTCGCTAGCCCGTGCGAGCGCCTTAAAGAAAGGAGACCGCAGCTGTAGGATGTAGGATCGATCGTCCTGATCGGTCTCCGTAAATAAATCAACATTTTTGGCTACTAATGTCTTTTAAGGTTGCTTGGCATCAAATTTGAGAAACTGATGCACTTTTTTATTTGGCTCTCGAGCCATTCTGACATAGAAATGTCAGTTAAAACGATAAAAAAGTTAAAAAAAAGAAACAAGAGGCAAGTTGACAAATATCCAAAGGACTTTTATTTTTCAAACTCCCAGTCAAAGGGTCCTGATCAAATTTAAACAAACAATATCGGGGTTGCTCTGAGGGAGACCCTTTAACTCAAAACCCGAATCTTAGGGTTTTTTTCTGACAATTTCTTCAAAGGCTCATAAATGAGACTTATTTTTTAACAAGTAGTTAAAAAATTGTTAACTGTTAGTTGCAAGCTCTAGTTATGACTATTATCCTTTATAAAATGGGAAACCTCTGAGGGTCCCCACCGAACCAGCTATGACCTTTAAGGTCGTAAAATGTCAGATCATAAAGTATGCTTAAAAAATCACAAGAAAATAAAAATAAACTTTAAGCTAAAACTTATGAAGAATTCTTATTTAATAAATATTTAACAATAAATATTTTAAATTTAATATCAATATTTTAAATAATAATCTTATCATTTTTATGAGTGACCTTGTGACCTTGAACGACTCATGTTTTCAAAGTCGGTGCTCATGCCGATAGTTTTGAACTTTTTTAAATATTTTTTTAAAATATTTTGTATTTTATTATTGACAACAAATATTTTTTTACATTTTCCATTTTTTATTTTTTTTTTTTGGCTAAAATGAAGTTTTCTACTTAAAATTTTTCCCAAAATCAACAAAATTATACAAAAATCCTTCCAAAATGCCATAAAATATTTTTTTAATTCTATTCTCCTCCATGGATCGTAGCTGCCAATTACCGCAAGCTGCCAATCAGACCCAAGAAAGTAGAAATAGCTGCGAGAACCACTTCTCGTTTCAGTCACGCCCTGCTCCCGCCTCCCCCCCCCCCCTGCTACTTGCACTTTTCCAACAGTTCCCAAGACCGTTTTGCGTAATTTGGAGGCGACTGACTTTTGCGCAGCTCCGGAACTGATACCAGGCCGTAGTGCCATGCGGGTGGGGTTCCAGCCCGCCCTCGGGTGGAAGCTCAGGGCAGGCCACATTCCCCCCAACAGCACGCAGCGCGAGGCAGAAGTGTTCGAGGGGTTGAGGCGAGGCCGAAGTTCCCATGCCCTTTCCATACTTCTTAGAGTTGTAGGGCATTGGTGAACCTAAAGGCCTAAAGCAGGGCACTTTTGAATGAAAATTGGCTTCTTCTCAAGAACTGTTTAGTTTTGAGAAGAAAATGGAGCCAATAGGGTGTTAGTCTTGGAGGAATACTCTACTATTTCCACTAAATATTTAAATATTTAAATATTTATAAACATTTATGCTACTCCCCAACTGTAGTCGAAAATGTATTTGATTTTTTTTTAAGTAAAATTGCAGGCAATGAAGGAAGAAGCTAAAAACTTTTTAAATTTTGACCAAATGCCGGAGCTACCATCTTTTATTTCTTTTATTTTAGCATCAAATTGTAAAAAAAATTAAAAAATACATCTAATTATGTGAAAAATATTTAAGAGTTCAGAATTCTGATCAAAAGTTCAAAATCAAAAAGAACAATTGGATCATCTCCGACTTTGAAAAAACTGTTTTGAGAAAAAAAAAGAGTCGGGTTTCTTAAAAAAAAATGAATTTTCAACCAATTTTTATTCAATTTACAAAAAAATAGTAAAATATTATCTATTTATTGTAGTTTCGACTATAGAGGAATATTTTCAGAGCAAAGCGGCGTTTGGTTCATCTTCAATATCTTCGAAATCTATAGTTTCAATAGTTTCGAAATCTTTTTAAATGTCGGAATGAGAGTTGCCTGCCTTGTCGGAAAAACGTAGTTTCGAGCAGACCTTCGGGCCTAATTCTATGTTTTTCCTTGCTTTCCTTTGGAGTACTTTCTTAAAAAAGATTTTCCATTTTTTTAGCAAATTGTTCGAGGAACCTGTCCTTAAATTTGAAAAATGAGGCCAAGGGCCAGACATGGTCTTGAAAAATATTTCTTTTTTCTTGAAAATATTTATCAGATCTAGAAATTGCTATTAAATTTAAATTAAATGATTAAATTAATTAATCATTCCTAAATTAGTTATTATATTTTAAAATATTAGTTAATACAAGTAAGAAAGTTAAATAAAGTAAGCAGATCATTGGCATTATTTTATATTCTAAATATTTATTTTTTATTTATTTATTAAGAAATTGTTGAGTAATAAAATGTGGCCTGAGGGGGGGGAGGAGTTTTCACTTTTGAAAAATAGATTTTTTTTAATCTTATTGTTAAACATTTCGAGAATATGTTCTTAAAATTGAAGGCGTTAGAAGTAGTATTCTATTGGCCTCCAACTAACGGCTAACGCCTGGGGGCGGTCGGGATAGAAGTGCAACTTTGGACGCGTTTCTCTCAAAACTCCTTTTTCTAAATCCGTCTTCACTGTCATTTCAAAACTATCTATCTATTATATATCTAATATCTATTATCTATTATTTACAACTACTACTACATTTTTAAAATATTTATTTATTTATTTATTTATGAAGAGCTACCCAGTAATTTAAAATTAAGAGGTAGCTGAGCAAAGAGATGATGTTGAGCAATGGCAAGGGGGGCCTTCAGCTCGGGGGTTACAATAATTACAATAATAGTTACAATAATATTTTATTTAAACATTTCTAATTCTAATTCTAATTCTAGTTTTGGCTAAATTAGAATTATTTCAAATGCGGGGATATAAGTTTGTGTTTTTTAGAAAGAGTATTATTTTTAATTATTATTTTTAATAAGTTTGGTGATGTAGGACTTGAGATGGATTCTAGTGGATTGGTGTTTTTGAATATAATCTTAAATATTAGTCTCTGGCAGTTTAGTGACTTGCAGTTAGTCAGTAAATGGTTAACTGATAAGGCATCGTTGGTATCATTGCAGAGCGGACAGGTCCCGTTTCGGGTTGGGTCCATGACTTTTAAGCCATAAAGTACCTTCCCCCAACGTCTATTAAATAATTTTAAAAGTTAAAGTAAAGTTAATTTTCTCCACCCACAAAATGGCTGAATTTTGAGTGGAAATTAACGGGATGGCCGATTTAGATGGCCGCCAAAAATGTTTGATTGCAAAAAAAAATATCAGAGAAAGTTGGGGGAAGATTTGCTTATAGTTTAACATATTTTTCTTTATTTTTTATTTTCTGATCATTTTCTGGTCTATTTTTCTCACAATATTTTCTCTATTTTTCTCTCTCTGGGGCAAGCACTGTTACCGGCTTATGCCTCAATATTTCATTAAAAAGACATGCTGCCTACATACAAAGTACCAAACATTGTCAAAAGTGTGCTCTGTGATGTACAAAAGGTCCGAGGAAAATTTCTCACTTCAGATTTGGGAAATAAATCCACAAAAAAGGTACTTTTTTTACCTTGAAAACCCTACTCCCCCTTAAGCTAATATTCAAAATATTATTTTATTATTTTATATTTTAATGAAAGTATATTTTATACATTATTTTTATATAATATATAAAATATAAAATATAAAATATAAAATATAAAATATAAAATATAAAATATAAAATATAAAATATAAAATATAAAATATAAAATATAAAATATAAAATATAAAATATAAAATATAAAATATAAAATATAAAATATAAAATATAAAATATAAAATATAAAATATAAAATATAAAATATAAAATATAAAATATAAAATATAAAATATAAAATATAAAATATAAAATATAAAATATAAAATATAAAATATAAAATATAAAATATAAAATATAAAATATAAAATATAAAATATAAAATATTATAATATAATATATAATGTGCAAGTATAAGAACAAGAAGGAAAAGAGGAAATAGTTTTAAAGATTAAAAAAAAAATAAAAGGAAAAAATGGAAACTTTTTCCCTATAGAGGTCCACCCTTTCGAAGTAATGTCTCCTTATGATCCCCTTTTTGGAGACTCTCTGTGGAGACTTCCCCATATTAGGATTAGGAACCATCTACGGGGTTGGTTCCTAATCCACAGAATAATAATGCCTTTCGTGTGGCGCCCCCGCTTGGCTGACAGAAAAGGCTTTGGCTTTCGAGTGGACCCTCTTGGCCCACATTCTTGAACTGCGCCCCGAGTGGCCTTTTTGGGGCAAACAAAATATTTTTAATTGCTTATCGAGGAGCGCTTCTGTCCTGGTCCTAGGATGGAATAGCCTCGAACTTAAGGATTGCATCGAAAAATGACATTTGTGACGTTTTTGAAGCCTAGTTACGTCACAGAGTTCGACACTAAACACATACTTTCGATTGACGAGTTGGGGTTTTTTTTGAAATTTAAAAAGAGGCACGTTTTGGAGCTACTGGGGGAGGGGGGGTGTCGTTGAATGAATGAAAAATATTTCCAAAAGTGAGTCATCGGGAGGGGAAAAGCGTCCGTTTGGGCCAACGAGTGTTTGGGCCAAAAGCAGACTGCCAGAATTACAAATTTATGAGGGAAGCGACTTTCCTCTGATTGAGGTTGAAGTTGAAGTTGAAGTTGAAATTGAAGTTGAAGTTGAAAGAGGATGGAACTAAGACTTACCCGAAAGCAGCGACGTCGTTTCTGTTTCTAGTCACTGGAGCTGTTGTTGTTTTTGTTGTTGTTGGTGTTGGATAGAGATGCGAAGAAGATGGCCTGTGGAAGATAGATTTAAGAGGAAGAGAGAGGGATAAAGAAGAGTTGGCAAGAAGGCAGGAGGAGCGGGTTAACGGTAATTAAATGTTTGGCTCTCCAATAAACATTAGCCGATGGCGGGGCAAGGGGCAGGGGATGGGCGGCTGCAGCTGAGACACACATGCATTCGCTCTCCCTCTCTTCGCTCTCCCCAACTCTGAGCTTCGTTTATGGCGACAAGTTCGCGATCAAGGAGCAGAGAATAGATTTGACAAGAAAGGACTGTGTGGCTGTGGAAAACGGAAGTCAGAGAGAGCCGCTACGGCAGAAACGTAAACATTGGTGGGTCAGAGCCCCCCAGGAAGCTTCGGCTGCCAATACCGTTATTGATTTTTTGCGGAGCTTGTTTTGGAAACTGAGTCTGCTGCTTGCCACCGCCACACGTCTTGCGGCAGTCGCAGCGGTTGCCCAAGTGCATGCACATGCCGCAGCAGGGGTGGGGGGCACTGGGCGCCCAAGACAGAAGAGAAAAAGAGCGAGAGAGGGCAAGAGAGTAGAGAGCTGGGAGAGAAAAGGAAAAGCCGAAAAGGCCCCAACCAAAACGAGTTAAGACGCAAACAACGGCCAAGACAATGCCTCGCAGGCCAAGAGAAGATAAAGCCAGCAGCAGAAAGAACATCCACAGCCGCAGTCGCAGCGACAGCGACAACGACAACTACCAGAGCCAGAGCCCCCTACCAGGCGGGCGTTTTCTTCTGCTATTTTCTTTTTTTATGTTTCGATTTTGGGAAATCTCGAGCTGGACTTGAACTTTACTTTCCTTTCAAAAGCTGCGGCTGGTGGTCAGTTACCCAATCTCTCAGATAGTCGGGTCGGAGTTGCCTTCTTTGCGCGCGCGCATTTCCTGAAAAAGGGCAGAGCAGCGGAAGGGGCCAAGGCACACACAGAAAACTTTATTTTTGTTTTAAAAGAACTGGGTACCACGAAAAAAAATAAAAAAAACTTCACAACAGGCACGACGCGTTCGTATTATTGTGTTATTTAACGGCTTTTCGACGCGACAACTCCGCAGCGTTGCGACCGCTCCACTCAGTTCGTCTGTTCGGTGCAGTTCCGATTGGTCCAATTGGCTTTGGTTTCTCTGTTTTCTGTTTTCTGTTCTCAACGAGTTGCAGTCACAGCGCGCGACTGCTTGCGCTTGCCCGGTTCGTACTTAACCGCCCGGTTCGCTTTGTCGCTTGGTTCGCGAAGGAGGCGCAGACAGACGCTGCCATCGTGTGACCGTAGGCCGCCACACCAATTTGCTCGCTTTCCAAATTACTGTCGGTATTTTTTTGTATATACCATAGCTGCATCCCTCTTTGGCGCGCAATTAAAACGCGCCATGTAACTCTGCTCTATTATATTATTTCAGCAAAAAACCAGCGATGATATAGAAAAACCCTAGTTACAAATGTATTTGTTAATAGCTCGGAAAAAAATTCACAAACGACTACAAATAATTCAATATTATGCATAATGTCCGTAGTAACAGTTACTAAAGTGCACAGAATGTTACATATTAAACGGCATTCTTCAAAAAACGTTTTGCTCTTCAAAAAACTTCAAAAATAACGCTTTCCTTCGACGTTTTTTTAAATATTTATTTGAAAGCATTTACACTCGGTCACACTAAAAATGCAAACAGGGTGCTCGTTGTGATGAACAGGGTGGGTTTTCACGGGTTATTATAATATTTTTAGTATATACCAAAGTCAAAATGTATAAAAGACCTTATAGTATTTTATTATTATTAACTTAGGGGTATGTTTTGGTATTATGGGTATGTTTTGGTAATATATGGGGTCTAATTCAGACTCAAGCAATTTTGGGT
The DNA here is from genome assembly GCA_035047585.1 of Drosophila monieri. Taxonomy (NCBI): domain Eukaryota; kingdom Metazoa; phylum Arthropoda; class Insecta; order Diptera; family Drosophilidae; genus Drosophila; species Drosophila monieri. The sequence continues at coordinate 420,978 of JAWNPJ010000061.1, read as the reverse complement.
CTAAAAACACCAAGCTGGTTTAATTACGGACTCGGAATAATTGAAGAATAATAAGTTTTTGAAATCCTTCATACGAATGATTGCATAAGAAACATTACCGAAACGTTTTCTAGTTTGATTCCAAAATCTAAACAAAATATTAAAATATTTGTTCAACATATCTATGTTATATTCCAACATGGAAGATTTCTTTTAGAGAAATCCCTTTGTATATTTGTAATTTTCGATAGCTTTCGCCATTTTTTTCGTCATTATGATCCCAAAAGACAAATATTCTAAAAATTTGGACGCTGAAGGCTTTCCCGGAAGCGTATTGCGTTGACTAGCAAGTTCTAGCGTTAAGTTAATATGCATTCCACTATTACCATAATTTTTTATTCACCATTTTATTCACCAATTGCCTATTTTTTGAATTCAAATTACCGCCCACTTGTGTGTGTTATCGGCACCCTCAGATTAAAGATTGAGCAGAAAGTGCTTCTTAAACGATATTACACGGTTGGCCAGACAAGGGTCTGCTTATTTGTATTTATTTTGAATTACTTCAAGGTTTCAGGCATATTATTTACATAACGATAAAAAACAAACAAATTAAAAAACAAACTAAAACTGCTTGGGCCCATCTGCGGCAACAACAACAGAAAAACGGTTGTCAGCTGTCGGGCCAGAGCTTTCAGCTGGCAAAAAGCTTTGTGCGCGATTGCCATAGAAGAGCTTTCGGAAGCAATCAAACGCTGACTTAATTCTGCTCTTGATTACCACCACCGTGTGCAAATGAATCGAATTGGCAACAGCAATTGACTTCTCGAATCGGTGCAGTGCTCCATTGGGTTCCGGCATGCAAGTGCCCATCTCCGGCTGGCAGGGAAAACTGTGATTACCTCGAGGAACAGCCATCAGCGCCCACGCAGCAATGTCAACAGAGAGCAACACGCCCGTGGACCCGAGGGTGCAGGTACGTAGGTGGGGCATAGCCATGTGTACCTGGCCATGTCTATTGGCGTGATAACCCAGCTAACCCCGTGGAGAATCGCAGGTCGAGCTGGAGAAGCTGAACACGGCGACGGACAACATCAATCGGTACGAGGTGGAGCTCGACGTAAGTGGCGACTATTGATTTTTCCCCCAATCGAACATTGACCCGATTCTCAAATCGAAAATCCCAACTCCCAATCTCCCAAAGGAGGCCAAGTGCGAGTTCAAGCGCCTGCTGGCGGAGAGCGTGGTGCGGATCAAGGCCTCCGCCCACAAGCTGGGAAACTCCATCGACGCCGCCAAGCCCTACTACGAGTCCCGCATCTACGCCGCCCAGCTGGCCAAGGAGACGCAGCAGGCTGCCGCCAACCACGAGAAGGCCAAGTCCATTCATGCCGCTGCCAAGGAGATGGTCTACCTCGCCGAGCAGGGTCTCGGCGAGAAGGCCACGCTGGACACCGCCTGCCAGGAGATGCTCAGCCACGCAGCCAGCAAGGTGAACCAGTCCCAGCTGGAGGTCACCGACACCAGGAACACCCTCAAGATGTGCCAGCTGAAGCTGGAGGTGGCCAACAACAGGGTCGGCAAGCTGCAGGGCCAGCTCAAGCAGGCCCTACGCGCCTCCAGGTGAGCTCCTAAGGCTCTTTTCTTTCCGGTTTTCGTTTTTTAATCAATTACCTTCCGAGATCCTGTTATTTTCTTTTTGTTTTATTTTTTATATTAATTTTAATTATTTATTTTGCGTAGAGCCAGTATGCAGTACTTTTTATATTATTTTTAATTCAAAAATTGGAGATGGAAGCACTGCAACTAAAACCCACAAATGAGTACTTTCTCAGTTGGAAGCTGTCACTTTTTTGTAAACCTTCAACCTGAGGATGTGTGGTTTTGGTTTCTGACAGGCACCTCCGACCCATCCGACACAGATGCACAAGGCTCTGACCTGGTTGGAGGTTTTCCATCACGGATCCCCAAAGCCCTGCAGTACTGAAATTCATGTCACCGCCCTTTTCATGCCGAAATGTCAAATTTCGTTCGAAAAGCGAAAACAATTCAATAAGATTAGCCGTTCGAACTTCGAATCAAAGTAGGCTGCGATGTTGGTTATTCATCACCAACATTTTCTGGTCATTCAAATATTTTTTGAGAAAACTTTAAGCCCATGGTTCAAGGGTTAAGATGTCTGCCTGTTAATCTTAAGGTCGTGGGTTCGATTCCCAGCAGAAAAAGCTGTATTATGAGCTGACTTTTTTTTACTTTTATTTTTTTAAAATATTTTATTAATATTTTCTTTTATTAATCAGGGCTGATTTCGAGATGATTTTCACTCCTGAATAATGATTCGGAATCAGGGCGGATTATGGGCTGAATCATGCCTGAATATCGAATTCATGGCCGAGAGGACAGTTTCAAAAATTTCAGAACAAAATTCATGGCACCTTGTTCTACATTTCAGGGCTGATTCATGCGTGTTGCATGGGTGACTGGTACTGCTGGGCAGAAACCGAAAATGTAAGATTCTGTTTTCGAATGGTGATTCCTAAATAAATACTTCACCTTCTTCTGAATATATCTTTCCCATAAAAATGATCAATTATTTGCTGATTTATGAACAATTTTATTTAAATGCTTCACTTTAGTTTAGCTTAGTTTAGTCCCATACATTTTATTTTCTAATTTTTGATTCTATTTGGTTGTCTTGTTTATTTCCATGGCGGATTTGGCTCTCTTTCGTTGGCTCTTTGCGGTTTTGTTTGTTTAGATTGCAGCTCAAGAGCAGCTTACTATTATTGAGATATTTTAGCATAATGCACGCTTTGTATTGTACACTATGTTCGTGAGTATGGCCCCGCACGAGCCCTTACATATAGTGAGAACCACTAACCGGGACATTCCCGCTCCAAACTTACCCCGCAGGCCCTACTACGAGACACGAGCGAACTACAATGGACTCCTGAAGGCCCAGAAGACGCGCATCAACGAGCTGGAGGCGAAGGTCAGTGCGGCGAAGCTCACCTACAACGAGGCGCTGAAGAATCTTGAGCAAATCTCCGAGGACATCCACCGGCAGCGCCAGCAGCGGAACAACCTGCTCAACTACGAGGCCATGCTGCGGCAGGTCGACGCCGTGGACGCACTGACATCGTGCCTCAAGCCTGATTCGGATGCGACCGCCCTGGCACGGGACGGGGAGGCGGAGCCTGAGGAGGAGGAAGAGTACCTGCGCATGCCGGAGCGGCTGGGCGGCAGTGCGGCCACTTCGCCCCGCCAGTCGCGCTCCGATCCGCACGACTGTCCGCACTTGCTGTCGGACTTCGATGCGGTGCTCACCTTTCCGCAAAAGTTGGCGGGCGGGATGCATAAGTCAGCCAGTACCAGTGCAGCGGACCGGGAGTCCGGGTTGTTCTCGGCCCATGCCCAGGGACTGCACGCCGCCTACGAGGTCAAGCTGGGCTCCCAGGCGGGCAGTGGCTCCCTGGAATCAGCCTCTGTCTCTGCCTCCGGCTCGGTGTCTGGCGCGGCAGCTCCGGTGGACAACGACATCGAGCAGTGGACGGAGATCCGATTGTCGCACTCGGACAGCACCAGCTCCAGCTACTCGAACCAGTCGCTGCTGGACCAGCATGGCCTGGACTGTGCGACAGGCGGCGGGCTCGGCAGTTCCGGGCAAGGCCGGAGTCATTTTGACGCGGACAGCCAGTCGCAGCACTCGACCTCCTCGTCGGACGAGCCCAAGCGCAAGGTGACGTGCACCACGATATTCCAGGATGACAACGGCGGCATCGGCGGCTCTGGTGGCCAGCAGATGAGCCGAAAGGCGAGCCTGAGCCAGTGGCTGTCCCGCTCCAATAGCTTCAAGAGCGGCGGTCGGCGTCAGAGCCTGGATCTGCTGATCGACGCCGGTGATAAGGTGAAGGACGTGTTCAGCTATGGATTCCAGAAGGTGGGACGCACCCTGGAGCGGCGGAACAGCGAGTCGGAGGTGGCCGGCGAGGGCGGCGCTGAGGGTGACGCTCTGCTGGGCGGAGGCACTGTGGCTGCCATGACGCTATCCAGTGGCAGTGGCGCAACAACCGGCGGAAGCGGTCCCCCTGGAGGAGGAGCAGGTGGAGGCAGCAGCTCCAGCGGCGGTGACTTTTTCCTCTTCAGCAGGTCAGTAGACAGTGGCGGGGAGAGCAGTGGTGGTAGCGGTGGCGGTAGCGGTGGCAATGGCGGTGGCGGTGGCGGTGGCGGTCGCAGTCTGCTCAACTCACTGCAGAGCCGCCTAACACGGCTCATTTGAGCCATAAAGAATTAGCCACAGACAGAGAATAGCAAGCAACTTAGCAACCAACCAACCACCCCACCCACTCAACCAACCAACCAACCAACGACGCTCATCCAGATCCAGCGCGAATCTTGCACCCATCTATCCACCAAATAATTGTACTGCAACTACAACAGCCACATCAACTACAACCGCAAAATTTCAAATCGATATCAATTGGCTGGTTTAATTTGGTCTCTGCTTTTGCTACTTTGATTCTCATAATTATATCTTCCACTACTAACTGCAACATCAACTACTACTTAGTACTACTACAACATCAACAGCCAGAACAACAACTACAAAAAGCAACTACAATAATAATAATAATAATAATAATAACAACATCAGCACGAACGCACACTCGCTTTAACCAAAAATTCTGTATGTACTGCTCAAAACGAAAATTCCAATCCGAAAGTATCTGTTGTGATTTAAATGCTCATTTTGTGTGTTGTTTATGATTTTGAATCATGCCCTGACCTTTCGCCTCGCTACTTTCATTCATAATTCATTCGTGCCTTGGCCATCAATCATATAAGTGTTTTCAATACCCGGTACTTCTACTTCTAGTTCATTTCTTGGTATATTTAGTATTTTCTAATAACGGTACACAAAGCTACATTTATTTGGCAAGCAGCTTTAATTAGTATTTTTTTTGGTATTAGGGTCAGGATGGTTTTTAGTATTATGGTCAGGATAAAATAGAAATTAATTTTTCTTATTTTAAGGCAGCGAGGTTAGGCTTTAACTTAAGTTTTTAAAAAGACAATTTTCTTTTATTTTTATTTTTTAATCTTTAAATTCAGGAAAATAATTTCTTCAGCATGTCTTTTAACATATTCTTTCTATGTACATATGTGTTTTATCTTCTCGATGTTTTTGTTTAAGAATAGTTCCAAAAAACTGTGTTTTCTAAGTTTTTCCAACTTTTAATTATAAACGAAAAGATATAATTGTACAGGCCCATGTTTAAGGGCCAACTTAAGATTACTTTTGACACTTTCTATAGCATTAGGCCAGCGATTAGAGGTTATTGACTTGTCGTACTAATCAAAGGACCTAGAACTATCGTTTTAACTCCAACTTGTTACTAACTTAACCTATGTTTCTGTTTTATCCAATCGCTGTCTTCTCGCCGATCACTGTCGTCTAAGCTTTGTGTTTCGCAATTATTTACCAAAGAGAACCTACATGATAATATACAAACATTGCAGATCGTCAGAACCCAAAGAACTGTTGTCCGATGAGCAGGTCGAGAACTTACTGTTGAATCACACGGTGGACGAAAACGGTGTCATTATAGTGGAGGAACTCAAGTCGCCAACGACCATAACAACACACCAATTCCAGCAATATCAAGACAAGCAACATCAACATCAACAGAAGCAGCAACATCAGAAAAGCCAGCAGCAACAGAAGGCGCTAAACGTGGGAGGGGCTTTGCTGTTTTAACACTAACGTTTAATCTATCTGGGAAGACATTGGCTTGGACATTGGCCCACTACGAAAAGGTCCAACTTGACACCAACACCCACACCCACACCCTCACACGTACACCTACAGCTACACCAGAAACATGGCAATATTTTACTCTATGAGTACTCTTGCGAAAAGCACCTTAGGCGAAAGCGTAGCGTACATATCATTGGACACATCAACCCCAGACCCAGGCGTCGTGAGGAACTATTAATTGTTAAGCAGTGGGCAGCTGTTATAACTTATATGTGCAATAATTTAGTTTTTTTAGAGGCTTACAAGCGACTCGCATAACTTTATGCTGTTGACAAACATAATTAAAAGCTAGTCATGAAACGAAAAATCAGTAGACTTAGTGTGTTAGCTAAACATTCGATGAGACCCACAAATACTTCAGATTGTACAAAAAATTATGTTAATGTGGCGTGCGCAAGAATCAAGTTTGCAGACGGGACACTTGGGATCCTATGGGGCAAGGGGCACCCCATCTTAATCGCAATTGTTAAGGAATTTTACAAACTAAACTACTTTATCCATTGTCCTCGTAACCCTCTAGTAACTCTTGTGCGTATGTCACAACATGTTAAATACAAAATATTATTATTAATACCTGCATACAATTAAATGAATAGTATTCTATAATATCCTTCTTGTTTATATTGGCTTCGTTGGGAGAAGCTGAGTCTGCTGAGTGGGGAGTGCCTGGAATGTCGGACTGGGGCAACTGCTCCACCCAAAAGGCACTGAAGCCTATAAGCCTCAAACTAGGTCATCTGAAGGACCACAAACTGCCAGCGAAAATACAGGAATGCGCCTTCTAAGAACAACCCACCCAAAGGGTGAATCTTGAAGATTATTTCAAGGTTTTTTTTTTGTAGAAGACAAGCATCCAAAGTTGACCCATTTTTTGTTTGTTAGACCTCCAAAAATTGGGGTAAATTATATATCACCATGTTTTTGATAAAATACAAAATTTATTTATTAAAAATTTTACATTTTTGCATTTCAAACAATAAGTTTGAAACTCCTTACGGCCATAACTTGCCAGTTGCTTAGTTTTTATAAAATATATGAAAATTAGTTTATTCATACAAAAACAAATTTTGTTAAAAAAATATAAATTTAATATGTGGGATTTGATAAATGGACATATTTTAGCGTTAAATCCTAGGTGGAATGTAAATGTCAAAAGAAATTTGATTTTGTGGTGGAATTTCAGATTTTGGCGCGCACTTTTTAAAATACGCCTCTGCGACGAATATTTGAAGAGGTTATTAATAACAAAAACCTATTTATTTTATTTGTTGTATATAAAACATATCAATATCAAACATATAAACACATGTATATAAAACATATCAAAAATATCAATCGAAATCGGGAAAAAAATATTCGTAAAAGCGTTTCTTGAAATATTTTTGAGTTGAAAACGAAAAAAATACTAAAAATACTACAATTTGAAATCCTTACCATTTGATGGTGGTTTAGAGTCTAAAATTTAGACCCAAAGCATGGGTCGTGAAATATTCTGAGATTAATTTGTTGATTCCTTTTTTTGGACAGCGATGGCAGGGCAGTTAAACCAAATTACTAAAAATAAATGCTTTTAAATAAATGGAAAACTAGATAGTCGTTACTTTTCAACGAAAAAATTTCATTTGCGAATTAGTTAAAAAATGTTTGGTACTTCCACATGAACAAAAGTTAAACAAATTCTTCAAAAAATATGTATCACTTTTTTCGATGTATTTTAACTTCATAATTTTTTATCTTTAAAATTTAAAGTTTAAATAATTTAACCGGAAAACGCCTCTCGAGCGATCTTAAATCCAAAAACGTCAATGTTATTGTGATTATTAATTATAGAGTGTACATTTTCTAACTTCTCAAATGTTCTCTTATTTATTATTTGAAAAGTTTTTAATGGAACTTAAATATTTTGAATAGCAAAATCTGTCGAATTCATAGTGGCATGATATCCGAAATAGCGGTTTCGAGATTTAGGCAAAGAATTATTGCCTGGTTTGGGATTAAAAATTACTGGGCTGGTCACACTGCCAACAACCCCATTTATTGCTTTGCTGTGGGGAGGAGTTGCGTTGATTACCTTTACCTGTTCTGAGTGTTTATGCGCCTGGAGATGGAGGAGCAGAACAAGATGAAGCCCATTCGCAAGGAAATCCTTCACCCGGGCAATGCGTACATCGAGCTGAAGCCAGGCACCAGGGTGAGCCATCCGCCCGAATACGCCTTGGCTGCAACTGTTACGTTTTGGGCAGCGGGGCAATAGCAGTGGTCCAGCCATTTAATTTGGGCCAAGGCCGTCCGTGTGGGTGGTGGTGGTGTTCTAATCAACCCTCCCCTTTGCTTGCAGGTGAAGTTCCACTTCCAGACGCGCAAGGTGGGCGACTCCCGCATCCTGGACGACAGCCGCAATATGTGCAAGCCGATGGAGCTTGTGATGGGCAAGAAGTTCAAGCTGGAGATCTGGGAGGTGATGGTGCAGCAGATGTCGCTCAACGAGGTGGCCAAGTTCACAGTACACAAATCGGTAGGAAAAACTTCAGTTATAAGACATTTTTTTCGTATTTCATCCAAAAACGTATAATTTTATGAAGTTCTATAATAATAAGAAATCTAAGAAAGTATTAAGACATCCCACTTGTTTCAGCTTTGCGCACAGTATCCGTTCATCTCGAAAACACTGCGAGACATTGGGAAAAAGCCCGAGGAGCGCCGTCATTGCTGTGGCATGACCCTGCAGAACGAGGGCATCGGCTACCCGGACCTGGACGATCTGTTGCAGCACCCCATCGATCTGGAGTTCATCTTTGAGATTATCTCCATTGAGCTGCCGGAGCAGTACGAAAAGGATCGTTGGCAGATGTCGGACGAGGAGAAGATGCTGGCCACCACCAGTCTGCGAGAGCGGGGCAATGCCCTTTACAAGGGGAGTCGCTTTGCGGAGGCGGAGAAGTGCTACAGTGAGGCTGTGGGCATCATCGAACAGTTGTTGCTGAAGGAGAAGCCCCATGATTCCGAGTGGGAAGAGCTTGCCGCCATAAAGATACCATTGCTGCTGAACTACTCGCAGTGCCGACTCATCGCGGGAGACTTTTACGCCGTCATCGAACACTGCAACGAAGTGCTCAACCTGGATCCGCGCAATGTCAAGGCCTTGTTCCGGAGAGCCAAGGCCCATGCCGGCGCCTGGAATCCGATGCAGGCACGTCGCGACTTCATCGACGCCCTGGCTTTGGACCCCAGCCTCAGGTCGACGGTGACCAAAGAGCTCAAGTCAATTGAGGAGCAGCAGCACGCCCGCAACGTTCAGGACCGCATTCACATGCAGAAGCTCTTCTAGAACATAAGTTGTGCCAACATGCTGCTCATGCTGCTGGTCTACTGGAGCTGTTACCTGCAGCGCTAGCAATTACTTCCCCTGCACCCCATACTATCGGTGGCCGTCCCCTGCGCCCATGGCGTCGTTCTGCTCTGTTCTGTCGGCAATCTGCTCCTCTGCTGCCTGACCCTCGTCAAGCTGGTGCGGGCACTGCCTCGGCCCAGTTTCTCGGCCGTAGTTAACGGAGCCAACCGACACTGGCGGGCTCCCGTCTCAGCGTTTTGGGAGAACTGCATTTCATAACTCTCGTTTTATCCCACAAATGGTTTCCTCGACGAGCCGATCACCAACTAGCCTAATGTCTCTACCAGTGATAACATCGCAGACTTGACTTTACCCCACTTACTATCGCGTTACATTTGCATGTCGTGTGTACATATTTATGTATAAATCGTTGTTCAGGCATTAACCAAACCACAACTATGAATGTTTATCTATGTGCGATATTTACTTTTAGCTAGAGTTCACTTTAGATCTAGTCGGATGTATAAATTGTATAAATGTGCTTTAATGCTATCTAATTGTTTAAAACTCGTGCTTGTTTCATTGTTGTTTCGGGAATAGTGTGGTTTACAGGCAGTTATTGGGTGGAGAGGGTTCCTTTCCTGGACTCTTCTTTCAGAGATTAAAAACCAGTGGTGGAGGACATCGATAGGGTCCTATCGCCAATTAATGCCACTCAAACCTTGCTAACTTTTTAATCGTACTCCTTAAGAGACTACGATTAAGAAAAGTATGCAACGATTTTGACATTTTATGTGAAAATGAACGGGTAAGAGATATGTAAGTGTAGTTCTGTCAAATTAAGGGGTTACATGGGTTTCAGGGCCAAAAAAAAGGACAAAATATTTTCAATATTTTTTTTAATTGATAATTTTATAGATTTTTATTTTATCTATTAATTATTTTATAGATAATTGATAATTTTTACTTTCTAGTTTTTAATAATAAAAATATCTCGGAAATAAAAATTGAACGAAAAAAGACAAAATAATTAAAATGGCATTTTTGACAGGTGTTTTTACAAAAAAATCTTAAAGTTGACGAAAATTATGTGAAGTTTTTTATTTTTAAAATAGTTATAATTAAAAAATCATTGAAAGGCTTTTAAAATTTTATTCAAATCGGTTGAGGAACTCTCGAGAAATCGTGTCAAGCGATTTTCAAAACATGGTTTTCGGAAATAGACGTTTATAGAATCCAGTAACAAGGGAGCTAGACTGAAGACCATCGATTATTTTGACTTTGTCTCTAAAAGAATTGCTTGGATAGATTTCAAATTTTTTGACAACCTTCAACAGATTTTCGAAAAAGACAGATTCTAAGATGCACCCAAAAGGTCTGACTCAAGCTGAGATTGAAAAATTTTCCAACTTTGATTGGGATGATTCGGCTGATGAGGAAAATGATGAAGAGGATCGAACAAGCGATTTAAAAGCGAAAATGATGAGAATTCGAATGAAAATAAACCCTTGTACAGGAGATGATCGAAAAAATTGATTTGAAGAGTTTGAAGGGGAGGAATATAGAGTTTATGGAAAGCGAGACCACTTGGAAAAGTGAATTATGAGGCAATGCGTTAAAAACACCCATAGAATATTTTAAAACTTTCTTTGCGGATGAACTATGGGAGAAATATGTCTGGAAACCACATCATCACCAGCTCCATCATTTCCAGCACCATCTTCGGGCTCTGAATCGAAAACCTATAAAAGAGCTTATCACCAGAGCAAAGTCACTACGACTTGATGGCTATAATCATTGGCCGGAATGGGAACCAAGAGGAAGATGTAGATTATGCAGCACTGGAGTTCCAAGCTGTAGATGCAGAAAATGTAAGGTGCACTTGTACTCCAGTCATAAATAATAAATATAAATAAACGGCATTTGAAAAAATCAACTTGACTTTAAATATAAAACACAATTGGCCAATGTTGCATATACGCAACATCCTTAACTCTTCAACCAGGAAACCTAGGACAGGTTTCAAGGACCAAGAAACCTAGGACCAGGAAACCTAGGACCAGGAAACCTAGGACCAGGAAACCTCTAGGAAACCTAGAACCTAGAATTTTTGTCAGTTAATATTGGGGTCAACTCTAGCTTATATGTCTACTAAAAAAAATGTTAGCCACGTCCATTTTGATTTGGGCATGAGAGGGTTAATGAATGAAGTGTGAAGGGCCTCTTAAAGGCCAATGTAATACTTCGTACTTCCGAAAACAATATTTCTGAGTAATATATATATATAATATATATATTATACTTATTATTACTATATAATATATATAATATATTATAGTAAAATAAATAAACTTCTTCCTCTAAATTTAGCTAAATGTCATTTCGTTCGTTACAGTAAGAGGGCGCTAGACATATGTACTTCCTATGCAATTGGCAACCACAACTTGCAACTCAAGGAGGAGGTGGTTGATCTTAGCGTCCTCTTTGACACAAATTTAAAATTTTCCAGCCATTTAGATTTTATGATGCCTAAGGCGTATGCCCTGTTGGGTTTGTGAAGAGGCACACAGACCAATTCAAGAGCCCGTACGCGAAGCTCAGTGTTTACGCCGCATTCGTCCTGTCGAGGCTGGAGTATGCCTCCATTATTAGAGTTGAGCGGTTGCAGAGGAAATTTTTAATTTGCACTTCTCTTTAAGGTCTGTGGATCCTCTACCCTCATACCATAGCCGGTGCCTCCTCCTCCACATATGTACACTTGAGGATCGGCGCACTGTGGCAGCATTAACATTCGTCAACAACATTGTATCTAGAAGCATTGATTGCCCCGTGTTATTGGGGCATATAAACTTCAATGTGCCCCAGAGGGATCTTCGCTCGTTTGCTCCCTTTCGGATTGCTTGTCGTAGGGCCAATTACCTTTTGAACGAGCCTATATATCGAGCATTATCATTTTTTAATACATTACCGCCTAGCCTCCGACATAAGAGGGGCTCAGATAAACAAGCGTTTAGGGTCTTTCTGGTTAAGTCTGGTTCTGGTTTTTAAGTAGTATGTAAGTTAGATTGTATAGTAGCCATGTACAAGATAAGGTTTTATGATATTGTGGCAGCTTGTTTGCCCACAATATTCTCCACCTGCACAGTTCTTGCAGGGGGTGACGTCGTTGCCCGTGCCGCTCACGGGTGTGTTGGTTCTGAAGCACTGGGGCAAGTTGCTGCCCACAACGGTCGGTCACTCACTAGGTGCCTCTGCAGTTATGTAACGATGCAGAGCACCGATCGAGACCAGGTGGTGGCCACAATCAGTGACGATGATGCTGCTGAACTCCTTCTAGTAAGCTGGTAGCCGGGTCGTGGCTTCAGCTATTACTAATGCGGTGATTGACAAATTGATCCACTCGATTTAGAGGAGGTGCCTGGTATACTTAACATACCAAAACGATAGCTTAATCGTAACCCTAACTCGCACAGATCACAGCCGTCGACCGGCGCCTGTCGTAAGACTTCGTGTGCCGTCCGTCGTCGTGCTCCTAGCTTAGATCACCATTGCATTGTTAACTTACATAAGATTAACATGAATGGCGAAAGAAATAAATAAACAATATAACAAGCTTTATGTTACCAATTTGTTGTATAAGTCTCATCTCATGTGATATTAGTGCTACCTATTCTAGAACCACTCTTAAATAATCAAACAGTAATAATAGACTTTTTGATTGTTTAATTTACTAATAAATAGTCGCGAATGCGGGAATTGATAACAGATTAATATTCACATTGTATTAATTATTTTAAATTATTTAATAGTAGTCCCCTCCCTATAGCCGCCACAAACGGCCGCTGTTGCCCCCAGTGGCACCCTCCGCCTCGCCCCTCAGCTTGTTGTCGTCAGTCCGCCAGACGAAGGGCTCCAGGCGGTCTTCGTCGTCGAGGAAGTTGTTGATGGCCTCGAGGCTGGCGATATTCTCGTGCAGCAGCGAATTGCAGCGGCTGAGCTGGTGGGAGACGTTCCGGATCTTGACGAACTGCTCCGCGTACGAGGCGTACGTCTTCTGCATGTCCACGAAGCTGGCGAACAAGGTGGTGATCGAGTTGCTGACCACCTTGGTGCGCTCGACTAGGTGGTTTTGTTCACTGGACACGTAGTTGGCGCACAGATTCAGGTGTGTCTGCATGCGAGTGCAGATGTTCACCAGGTGCTGCGAGTGCAGCCGTTCCAGGATCTCTGCATCGCGCGTGTAAGTTGCCGAGGTGATGGACTCGCGTAGCACGGGAAGGAACTGCGGAATGTTGCGCAGCCGAGCCAGGTCCTGGTCCACATCCTCGCCAGCGTCGATGGCCCCGGGTCGCACTATAACAATGTTGTGACTGGAGGCCGTCGACTGCGGCCGCTTTGGCTTTATGGAGCTGGTGAAGCCACCTGGATGGGATTTCCTGGCAGCTGCGCGCAGAGCACTGTTTTGCTGCAGCATGTGCGCCGGCTTGCTGCGTATCTTCGGCGAGTCACCAATGGGCCGATCCGTGTACGAGACATATGGCAGATCGGAGCAGACACTCAGTGGCGGAGACGGTGGCCTGCTCAGCTCTGTGCTTCCGGGGGATGCGGCCTCTGCGATGATCTGCTTACTGGCTATCATGATGCTGGCGGGTCCGGGTACTCCACCACTCGCCTGTCGGTGGCCAGCTCCACGTCGCTTGTTGGCCGCCGCCGTCGCAGCCGCTGCTGCCAGGACCATGGCGCTGCCATCGCCCAGTGAGCCTCCGCCTGCGGCCAATGACGCCCCTGGCCCTACGCCCAAGCCAGTGCCTTGTGACTGGCGGCCATCGAGGATCTCGTGTCCATCGACTTCGATCCGCTGCTGCGAGTGTTCGGCGCCCATTTATCGATCCGATTGGGTATGGCGCAGCAATTCCTGAGCTCCTGCGAACAGAGTTCGCTCCTGCCGCCTGGTTGAGCGGCTCGTCCGATGTCTGACAGCCCCTCAGTTCACTTTAAGATTGTTCATTCCAATTAGTCAGGATTTTAAGGCCAATGGAAATCGGACAAAAACAAAGCAAACAAAATTCAACCTTGAAACAAAACTCCCATCAGTATGGGCCTAAAAAATACCAAACAGTATTTGTATTGTTTATAAGGAAAATACTGCATATATGGTATTATTGAGAGATAGAGAAAAACCGATTCATCGATGTTTTTGGAAATTTTAGGAACATCGATGTTTTATCTCCACTCCGATTCTTTTGTTATCTCACTGCTGAAAACGATCCGGAACCTATGAAGGAGGAAAACATTTCTATAAATTGAGTTATTTATTGTATGAATATATGTAGGAACGACGACACTCGCCATTGATGGACATTGCCAATCCAATAGCCAATCTGGTATATACATTGAGCCAACCTTTGCAAGTTTTAGACGTTATTCTGCGCGGTTGGCTTATATTAGTTTGCAAATATATTTTTTTTCGTAGCGCTAATCGTTAATTTTATGAATTTAAAAATATTTATTTTTTCAAGTGTGTCTTTGATTTAAAGATTATTTTTAAATATATTAAAAATAGATCGTGTAAAAACGCATATAGGTATTGGGTTTCGACATTTAAAATAATGTATTTGAAAGAAAACTAAGAAAATGATTATATAATTATCATTTTGAACTCAACAGGAACTAAAATATGTATAATTTTTTCTTAAAATTTTTTTTTTTTGAAAATCTATATAATATTGAAGAAACATAAAACACTAACCACTATATTTAAAAAATTTTAATTTCGAAAATCCCGCCCGAAAACCTTTATATAAGGATGAACTAGGTATAGTTTGACAGGAAACTTTTTTCAAAAAAGAATGGTATTTTTTGAGATTGTCAAATAACAAATTTCCCAGCGTTTTTGAAGAAGAATGGCATGCTTTTAATGTGGAAACAGCTTGGAAATTGCAGTGAATATGGAGTTTTAAGACGGAATTGTTATTGGAAAATATGTTTGAAAACTTTACACATACTTGCCATATAACTGATTGATCAGAAATGTCACAACTTTGGTATTTTTGAAGATAGAAGATTGGCACTTTTTTCCAAATTTGTATTATAAGAAATTGTTTTATTATGAAATTCTCATAAGATTGACCAACTATTTATATTTATCTTATAATAAACAGCCTCTTAACTGAAAGGGTATATAAACTCCGGCTCCACCCGAAGCTAGGAAGAAGCTTAGGAAAGAAAACTTCTCCTTTCTTGCTTTGAATGAAAGGGAATGGCTGTTGTGGGAGTGGGTTAATGGGTTTCATGGGTTAATAAAGTAAAGAGCCAAAATTTCGAATAAGCGCGCCCTTTCTTGATTGAGAGAATGTGGAGCAATGCTTCCAGAGTGTAAGCGTGTCGCCGACACTAGAGTGCCCGACGTTGAAGATAAGCGATAAGCTTTTGTTTTTCTATCTTGCTTCGGTTTCCATTCCATGGCTGTTGCGTTGTTTTTGTTACCATTCTACGTTTATAGTTTGGAACCTTCGTCGCGTCGCTTTGAGGTGCTAATTCGGTTTCAGTTTCAGTTTGGATGAGTGCCGGCGCAGTATGCGCGACATCAGTTGGCTGAGAGACTCACCCACGAAAACAACTCCCCGGATCGGATCGGATAAGGTCGTATCGGATCGCAAATCGAACTG
The DNA here is from genome assembly GCA_035047585.1 of Drosophila monieri. NCBI lineage: Eukaryota > Metazoa > Arthropoda > Insecta > Diptera > Drosophilidae > Drosophila > Drosophila monieri. Next base: position 405,182 of record JAWNPJ010000061.1, on the reverse strand, counting down.
GAATTACCATGGAGAGCGGCAGCAGTGTATGAAACGTATTTATAATCACATGATAGAGATAAACCGATGGTTTTAGTAAAAATACCCCACCTCGAACCTTTTCTTTTAAATAAAGAACAAATTTTGAACTTTGGAGAATTCAAGATTCATGTACCATAGCCCCTGTAGAAGGTATCCCCCTGCGAGTGTAGTGGAAATACATGTATTTTCGGTATCGTCGGACAGAATCGTAAACATAAACATAACTACCATAAAAAAGAAAGAAAATCCAAACTTGGGCAGAGCCGAAGTTTATATACCCTGGCAGTTAATGACCGTTTTTGAATACAAATCGTACATATATCGGATCGTAAATATAAGATATAGTTGGTCAATCCCATACAATCATTCAGTTATATGCCACCTATATCCTTTATAAAATTTAGGATATTAAATCAGTTGATCAACAGTATAATCCAAAGAAAGTCCCAACCATCTAACATAAAACAGGATATATGCAGTCGAGGTCGATAGCTTGAGAACTGAAGGAGTAGTCCGGGTAGAACCAGACTCAAGACGATCAGGAATTTATGTACATATATGTGTACCCTATATGACCTAAAGAACAATACCCTCTGTAAGCGGAAAAATTTGTATTCTTTGTATTTTAGAGAAATCCCAATAAATGTTAATCATAGCACTTACCCAAGTAAATAAAATTGTATATGAATGAATCATTTTTTATGACATGTGCAAGTTTGTATACTTACATATGTATTTTATTACCATTGCGACCATTTCATTGTTCATTGAAATGAGGAAGAATTTATCTTAAACGTAATTGCAGAGTCTATTGAAATCAAAAAAAAAAATTATGCATTCTTGTTACACAAAATACAACAATTTTCAATCGAGTGAAACCCTATAATTTTTTAAAATAATTACATACAAATATGTATTTTTGGAGAAATATTCCTAGAATATTTGAATATATTCCTTCCAAGTTACTCATTCTTATATAAACTTGTAATTCCTGTAATATAAACTTAAAATTTAAAAATCCAATTCAATCTCAAATAATATCTTTGGATCTTTACTAAAAAAGATTGAGCCTTTTCCGGGAAGTCCCCAAATAGTTGTTTACTCTGGGAAGTCGAATAAATATAACAATACTATCGTTTATTTTTATATACATACGTATGTATACAATAGAGCGGGTCAATTTTTGCATAAAGTACATATTCTTAATTTCCCAAATATTTCACAAAGTAAGTAAAATGAAATGGGGACCTCCGCCGACAAGGGTTAATAATTTTAACTGAAGTATTTTTAGTATTTTCTTTGTGTTTTGAAATTATTGAAAATCATTAAGACATTTATGAAAGAAGTTTCAAAACATTTGTATTATTTGTATGAACCAAATCGCAATCACTGAGGCTAATTTAAAAAAGTGCCTGCCAAAAATTTTAAATTTAAAACTGATGTGCATTTTTAATTCCAACGAAAATTCAAACAATATAAAATCAAATAAAGCTAATTTAATCGAATTTAATATATTTATATTTGCCTCATATTTGATTTTTATACAGGCCTATTTCTAACTTACTTTAAGTAAGGTGTTTTTTACCTGTTAAGGGATCGGCCGACTATATTCTAGAGATCGTATTCATAACTATGCACATACGAGCTTGGGACGTTTCTATACATATCCGATTATTAATCTATGTATGTACATACAACACTGTTACACATTTTTATACCCTTGCAGAGGGTATTATAATTTTGGTCAAAAGTGTGCAACGCAGTGAAGGAGACATCTCCGACCCTATAAAGTATATATATTCTTGATCAGGATCACCTCCTGAGTCGATATAAGCATGTCCGTCTGTCTGTCTGTTTCTACGCAAACTAGTCTCTCAGTTTTAAAGCTATCGACTTCAAACTTTGCACACATCCTTCTTTCCTTAGCAGGCAGTATATAAGTCGGAACGGCCGGGATGGTTCAACTATATCCTATAGCTGCCATATAACTGATTGATCGGAAATGCCATAACTTTGTTGTTTTTAAAGTTAGAAGGGTGCGGACTCCTCTTTTAGCAGACTTATTCGATCTGCCAAATTTCATAAGGATCGGCCGACTATATCCTATAGCTGCCATATAACTGATTGATCGGAAATGTCATATCTCTGTTGTTTTTAAAGTTATAAGGTTGGGACTTGCTGTAGACTCCTCTTTTAGCAGACTTATTCGATCTGCCAAATTTCATAAGGATCGGCCGACTATATCCTATAGCTGCCATATAACTGATTGATCGGAAATGCCATATCTCTGTTGTTTTTGAAGTTATAAGGTTAGGACGTGCTGTAGACTCCTCTTTTAGCAGACTTATTCGATCTGCCAAATTTCATAAGGATCGGCCGACTATATCCTATAGCTGCCATATAACTGATTGATCGGAAATGCCATATCTCTGTTGTTTTTGAAGTTATAAGGTTGGGACTTGCTGTAGACTCCTCTTTTAGCAGACTTATTCGATCTGCCAAATTTCATAAGGATCGGCCGACTATATCCTATAGCTGCCATATAACTGATTGATCGGAAATGCCATAACTTTGTTGTTTTTGAAGTTAGAAGGGTGGGACTTGCTCCTCTTTTAGCAGACTTATTCGATCTGCCAAATTTCATAAGGATCGGCCGACTATATCCTATAGCTGCCATATAACTGATTGATCGGAAATGCCATAACTTTGTTGTTTTTAAAAATAGAAGGATGGGACTTGCTGGGGACTCCTCTTTTGGCAGACTTATTCGATCTGCCAAATTTCATAAGGATCGGTCGACTATATCCTATAGCTGCCATATAACTGATTGATCGGAAATGCCATAACTTTGTTGTTTTTAAAAATAGAAGGATGGGACTTGCTGGGGACTCCTCTTTTGGCAGACTTATTCGATCTGCCAAATTTCATAAGGATCGGCCGACTATATCCTATAGCTGCCATATAACTGATTGATCGGAAATGCCATAACTTTGTTGTTTTTTAAGTTAGAAGACTGGGACTTTGTATGGATTCTACTTTCGGCAAACTAATTTGATCTGCCGAGTTTTATAAGGATCGGCCGACTATATAAGATCCGATATATATCTAATAATATACGCTGCCACATATCTGCAAGGGTATATCAACTTCGGCTCCGCCCGAAGTTAGCTTTCCATTCTTGTTTTTTTATGGCACTAAGCATGGCATTTATGGCATCTTCGCGGTTCAAAATTCCGGAGATGAACGCACATCTATCGCCTAAAATACATACATATTTAATTATTTATATTATTATATTATTATTATATTTAATTAATATATGTTTTCATTCTAATTGACAGTCAAACCCGCAGCATATCCTGCAACTGAGTGAAGAGCAGCAAAAGAAATTCCTCGTTTCCTTCGACCGGGTGGTCAGTGATATTGATGGCGTCATCTGGGACATGTACAACACGATCCCCGGGGCAGCGGAGGCATTCGTGGCGCTTGAGAAGATCGGAAAGAAGCTGACTTTCGTCACCAATAATAGCGTTCGCACTGTTGAACAAGCCGTTCGTCACTTCGAGAAGATTGGAGTGTCAGTGCTACCGGAGCAGATTACGCACCCGGCCCAGAGCACTGTAGACTACTTGCGCCGAATTAACTTCCAGGGACTCATCTATATCATCGCCAGTCCGCCGTACAAGGCGGTATTGCGGGAGGCAGGATTTCAGCTCATTGATGGGGTATGTACTTCAAAGAAACCTCTTTGTTGTATACCTATTCCAGTTACGAAACTTTTAAAACAGTTTAAGCCATTCTTCCTAAGCTAACATAGGAGCAATAGTTTTTATTTATTGAGATTTATTAGTAATTTAAGACTTAAAAGGCTTATGATTGACAATCTAAAAATTTCACAATGAAAAGTAGAGTCTAGACATGGAGGTCTAGATCTGGAACTACATTGTACTAGATATTTAGATTCGTATGTGTAAGTCCCACAAGGTATTAGGGCAGTACTCTTATTCTAATAAGATAGGATCTAAAAGCGAGATTTTAAGCGAGAGATAACAGCAAGTAAAGCCAATTTTTCATCACAAATAATTATATCCATCTTTCCAGCCCAATGAAATTATCGACGACAACATCCAAAGCCTGGCCAAGAAGATTTTCGACCAGCAGCCTGTAAATGCCGTCGTCATTGATGTGGATTTCAACATGAGCTCTACGAAGTTGCTGCGGGCCCAGTTGTACCTCCGGAACCCGGAGTGCCTATTCATCGAAGGCGCCACCGACCGCTTGCTGCCACTGGGCAAAGGGATAAACATCATCGGACCAGGGGCATTCACCAACATCCTGTTGGAGGCCAGCGGGAGGACGCCCATCACGGTGGGAAAGCCTGGACGCGAACTGGGCAAGGTGCTCGTCGAGAAATACAAAATCGATCAACCGGACCGGGTGCTCATGGTCGGGGATATGATGGCCCAGGACATTGTGTTCGGACGGCAGTGCGGCTTTCAGACCCTACTCGTCCTCTCCGGCGGCTGTACTCTCGAACAGCTCCGTTCGGAGACGGATCCCAGCAACATTCCGGACTACTACGCGGACTCCTTGGCCGATGTGGCTCAGCTCCTCGGCCAGTCACCAAAGTCACATTTTTAGAATGACCTTGGTTTTATATGAGGATTGTGCTAACCTATGTTATTTTTAAAAATATATTCCCTTTTAATTATTAATTTTTTTTTATCAAGACGGCAGAAGAGGCCAAAACCTGGGAACAAATCTTTGGGATATTGTCGGAAATCTATACGCTTACAAGTAGAATTGGATCTTAGAGTTTTGTTTTCGATTTTATGCTTTCAATTTCCTTGTATTTTTATGAACTTGAAATTGTTGACAATTTTTCAACTACTGTTCTTTGAATCTTTGGTCCATAGCTGGAAAAAAATACAAAATATCATTTACAAAATAATCAGCATCGGCACTGTATTACTCTTATATCACTCACAAAATATGCACCAAATGTATAATAGATTAATCTATAATATTTAATATACAATTCTAAAAGCACCTCCAATAAATAAACCGACAATGAAAGTAAAAGCACAACAAAACAGTTTGTTATCATATCCAGGGGACACTTTAGCAGGTGATTAGGAAACACCTGCTGCTCAAGAAAGTGCTTCAGATTATCGGATTACAATCGCCTTACAAAATTTCATGGAGTTTCTTATGAATCAAATACGAAAATTAACTTAGTGGAGTATCAACATTTATTATTTTGGAGCTCCTCCTATCAGTTGCTCGTTCGAGGCGCTCTGTAGTTCCCTTCCTGTGATATGGCTGTGAGCACAATCTCATTGCACCATCTCTCTATTTATTTATTTTTATGATAGTCTTTCAAAAATTAGGGTTTCTTTTTGAAAGAAAACAAAAGTAAAATAAAATCTGTTATTGTGTATTTACAATTTCATAACTTATTATTTTCCAGTGAATATTCACATAAGTTTATAATCTTGAATATATAACACTAAGCTATGTGACAAAAAAAAATCATGATTTTTAATTTTTAAATATCGGCCAAATCACCCAAACAATCAGCCAAATAGTCCGGCAAGTGAGGATGCCCCGGCGGTAGAGACTCCACGTCCTCCACCTTCGTCCCGCCGGTAAGGACGAGCAGAGTCTGGTAGCCACTGGCGCGGGCGAAGGCAATGTCGCTGGTCAAGCTGTCGCCAACGAAAAGAATGCGCCTCGGCGGGATATCCGGATAGCGCTCCAACAGGACCTTGCGCAGTTCTTTTCCGGGCTTTCCGAGAGTTATGGGCTGGCGCCCCACGGCTTGAGTTACGACATCGATGAATGCGCCGGGACCTAAATTAGAGTAGGATTAGTTTCAGTAATTTTAGAAAACTAAATAAACATTTTTTATTATATCTAAAACTAAAAACTTATTATATAAAAAACTACCATAAGTGTATCTTTTCACAATTTATTTCATGCTGGAGGAGATTCCACATTGGAAGTCCAGATGCTTCTTCGAGGGCTCACCAATAATCTCGCCTTTTCCAAAAGGTATCAGAGAGTCGGCAGCTCCGGCCAGGAATAGGCACTCTGGGTCTTGGAGTTGGACGTGAGCCCGCATCATCTTAGCAGCCGACAGGTTGAAGTCCACATCGATGACGACTGCCTGGACGGGGTCTCCGCCATATATGGCCTCGTTCAGATCCTTGAGACTCTTGATCACCCCACCGCGCTACATTGATACCCCGATCAGTGACCAGTTTGGAGGTGACTTTAGGCTACTCACCTCCTCGGCCAACTGAAAGCCTGCGTCCGTCAGCACCTTTCTAAAAGAATTGGTGGCAAGGCAATATATCATTCCCGTGAAGTTGATGGACTTTAAATGGTCGCAAATGGTCTGAGCAGGGTGGACTATTTGGTCCTGAAGAGGAAAGTTAAATACTCGATTTTAAGCAAAAGAAAAGAAACAAATTGGTAGACTTTAATTTAATTAAAGTTTCATAAATCACACAACCAATACTCAAAACAATAATAATATTGCCAACTTGAAGGCTTCCCATTTCCAATTATTTTTCCTTTTTGGAATGGACTGGTGAGGATATATTTCATAATGTACTTACTATATATGTACTTACTATGTACTAAGAAATAATAATATAATACTTATATAATATATAATAAGCACTACTTACCTCGTGCACTAATAGCTGACCCTGTTTGGAAAACTTTTCTAGGTGATCCTTTACAGAAATAATGCTGTTGTTAGTTACAAATGTAACTCTCTTTCCATGTCCCTCTAATTTAGCCAGGGCTTCCGCTGATCTGGGAATAAAGTCGCGAAGAGGATACCACACGACTCCTGGGGAGATAGATATTTTTGTAACGGAAAATATTAAGGGGGCTAGGAGTCCCTCACCATCGCAGTCGCAGAAAACCAAATCAAAAGATTCAACGAAATCTTGACGTTCCTGCGGACTCAGGTGTTTGATTTTTTTAAGCTGAAATGTTAGCAAGAGATACACAAGTACTAGAAAAATAATTCAATGGGGTTTCACACAAAAAAAAAAAGGAAAGTGTTCACGCAGATTCTAGAGGCTGACAGGGTCGGATTCCTCTTATTGCACCGTAATCTTTTCCAGATCTGTTCTGGTCAAGTTCTCCTCAACCCACCGAACTCATAACGACTGCAATGACGAATAGCTGGCACAAATCCGGATCTGGAAGAGAGTCTCCGATAAGTCTCGCGCGGATTTCTTGCCACTCCAAGTTGCACTCAAGCGTTGCGCCAACCACTTTGCCACCAGACGCGACAGATTTGTAACTAAGCGCAGAGCTCTGAGTGTCCCACGCTGGAAGACACCTCGCCTGCTGATCCCACCATGGAACACCCAAGTGGGTGGGGGGCTCTTGCTCTGCATATTTCAAATTGCATTAAACCGGCAGCCAATTCAACTGGTCACTAAGCTGCAATGTGTGCCACCTACACAGCGGGAAAAATATGGTTTCATTATTTTTTTGTTGTTATTCTTATCTAAAATGTACTGAAATATATCGACAATGAAATTAGACTTTTTTAAGGCCAAATTGTTATACCTGGTACGCATATGTTACCTAATAAGTGATAGAAATCGAGTTGTAAATAAATTCCTTTATATATATACCCGGTACTCGTGGCATGTAACAGGGAGAAGCAATCATCTCATTCGCATATTCATAAAGAATATATTTTTGATATATTGATATTTTTGATATGAAAGTTCATGATCCATGAACGTGGATCCCAGAGACTATAAGAGATTTACGATTCTACATGACGACTCCTATGAACGAAGCACAGGTCAAGTTAGCTCTCACAAAAGGATAAAAAGGTGAGGGTTTTTCAGATTAAAAAGTAAAAATAGTAAAATAGATCAAAATGGAACATCTCGTTTAGATTTCATAATATATTTCACAATAATTGTTAGCAAGTTTGTGGAAAAATAAAAGACAAATATGTACGATAGATTTTCTTTCGGCACACATTTCGTAAGTTTTCAGTTGAAATAAACAAATATGACTGAAAGATAAACCCCGTTTTTCCAGATGTAGATACGCATCAATTGTTTGTAATCCGAGTGGCATTACTGGTGTAGCTACCAATTGAGTGTTATACAACCTGAGAGACAACGTTCCAATTGATTTGTTTCCATTACTTTTCAATCGATATCATTGAATGCGTTGCATGCATCCGGCTTGGATCTTTACTTGGGGTCTCAGCATTCCAAAAAAGGTCTTATATGCATATATTATTCATAAATTGTTTTTCAATAAAATCAGTATGGCATTTTTTAACAAACCATTTGGTTAAAAGTTTTCAAATTTAATTTAAAGGCCATTTTTAAATATTTCCATTGTTCCTGTTAATTAATTTTTTTTATAAGCCATTTCATGGTTTTTCATTTAAATATAAAAGAGACGGTTGTACGATTAAAACGATAACACTGACCGACAGAAATTAATCTCCACACATAATTTAACTTTAGGCTTCCCAAAACCAAAGTTTATACGAAGGTGTTATATTTGAAAATATAAGATTAAAAAGTAATATTTAGTTATCGAATATATTGCTTACCTAACAGTTAGCCCAGAATAGAATCCATAGTGTGTCATCCTTCTAACTTAAACAAGAACGGATGGCTATGGTCGACTATGTGATACCTGGTACTCATCTTTTCCCACCCACACTTTAATGTTAAAGTACAGATTCTCAAATGCAGTTTTAAAAAGAATAACTCAAACAATCAGATAGTGAAGGAGAATAAAAAGTCTATAACTCTAACAAATATATAGAATATGTCCTATTTGGCTTGGATAGATCTATCTTTTATAGTCTCTGAGATTCAAAAATACCACAAGAACCACAGTGGGAATCAGAATCAGATATATGTCAATAACTCCCCTCTACCAGGTACTACACATAGTGTCTATAGGTTCGGAGATGTCCCATCCATTTTTGTCATAAATCACTGTCCCTAACGGGGTGTTAAAAGTATATATAATTCGAATACCACTTCATTAAAAGACGCAGTGAATAATATTGCATTTGAATCCGTCTTTATTCGTTATTCTAATTTCATATGCGGCAGGCAGCACACAACGTTAAAATGAATCTTGGGCTTAGTCTATATCTTAATAGTTTGTTAGTCGTAGATATATTTTTATCAAAACAACAATATTGCGCTATGTGCAATGCTCTCGCTTGGCAATAATCAACAATTAAAAAGAATTGTAGGGAGGGGGTATTCGGTATTCGGCTGTGGGCAACATTGTTAGGTACATTGAATGGTATTTAATATTAGTGTTAACACAATCTGTGGTGTGGGTACTATTCGTTTTGTTCATGATGTATCGTAGGTATGCTTCATAGAAATACGAGTAGATCGCTACCAGCTACGGTTGCTTTCCTTCACAAATCATATATGCTTCCTCGTCTCGTTGTTAATGCACTTTGGACGTGTAAATATTATTTTAAAATATTGAAATATATATATTTATATTTATGTTTGTATCTTTATATATTTATAGTTGTATACTCATGTGCTGCTAAAGCGACTTGGCCAACTACGGGATTCTCTTGGCTCCAAACCGGAAATCAAATACTAATACAAAACAATATTCGTGTGGGTATATATAAAAATGCAGTTCCTTGACTCGAGAGCACAGTGCCCCAAATTCGTTGAGCATCCCCAATGCGAATAGTACAAAAAAACATCTTAAGTACGAGTCCCCAACTGCACCGCGGGGATCATTGGTGTTTGTATGTACAAATTACGCAAGCTATCTACGGGTTCTAGTCTAGAAACCAAGGAATGACCCACCGCATCTCTTCATACGAAAGTGGTGGCGTCATCGTATCCAGGGGCTTGGGTCTCCGTCGTCCTCTGGCGCAGGCCGTTCACTGTCATCTGGGCCTGCTGCATGGCGTGCTGTTTCTCGTAGTCGATTATGTGCTCTCGCAGCAGGAAGTTCTCGCGCGTAATGCGTTTCAGCAAGCGGCCAGAGACGTCGGGCACCGCCCATCGCAGGATTCCTTGAAGCATGGTGATTATGTTCTGTGGAGCAAGCAAAGTTTTAGTCAAAGCTCAATCGATTGTTGGTTCACTATCCACCTGGTAAATTACAATGAAGGCTAGCCGGCCAGTCAGAATCTTCCAATAGATCATCGGGCGCTTGTAGGGCTGTTCGTGCCATGGCGGATTCCGAAACTCGGTGTACCGGCACTGGGTTTCATTCACAAACTGACTGCCCCCCAGCAGCGGCTCCACCTGGAAGTCCTTTGTATTAAACACCGCCAGCGTGAAGTTCAGGTAGTTGTTCAGCTCTGGATCGCCCATCGACGCGGCGTACACGATTTTCGGTATCAGATTCGTACTAAATGCGATGATCATTGCCTGAAGAGCAGACGAAGTGTGAGATGAGAACATAGAGGCGCCATAGCCTTGGATTTTAAGGACTTACACTCGAGGCCACGGCTATCCTAGTGACGACGGTCATAATACTGTGCCAAACTCCGATGTCGCGTGCCCGCATCCCCACGGGCCGTCGCACGAAGCGGAGCATCTTGATGGCGTCCAGCCGGACTTCCATCACATTATTAAGCAGGGCCAGGAGCGGGGCCAGGGGGAAGGCCAAGCTGAACAGTGTGATGAACCCGAACTGCACAACTGAAGGAGAAAAAACATAACAAGCATATAAAATATGATTTTTAAACAAATAACAAATAATTTCGATAGCAGGTAGAGTTCGAAAGCCCTTGCAGTTACAAAAAATAGTAAATTAAGAAACATCTTTCCCAAAAGAACGAATTACTCACTCCCACTCCCACTCCTACTCAAAATTCAAAGCCACAAACTCACCATTTCTCGTCACAAAACAAGAAAAGGAAGGCTATCCTTGGGCAGAGTCGATGCTCATATAGCCTTGCAGTTTAATGGCGGCTCTTATTGTAAGATGCATTGTGCAATATCGGATAAAGATAAAGACCCATCCTTATAGGAATTAGTATCAGTTTAGTATCAGACCTAATGTGAGTTCTGAATAAAGTTAAAAACGTCATCAGCACGACCATGACTATATATTTTACATTTCGTGCAAAGAGTCTATAGCATTCCAGTCTCCAGTCTAGCATTAGTCTCTAGTCCCTCTCAATAGTGTCCCTAATAGGATATAAGCAAAATGCTCCCCTCCACAGTGAACAAAATATCAACATTAAACAGAAAGGTTGAAGCAGAGTTTGTCCAGGTCGAAGCATACCCATTTCCAAATACTCCGCATAGAGAGAGTTATTTTCGGAGGGCTGGAGATTATAGTCTTCGGTGAACTGGTTGTAGGGCACCAGTCGCTGGTCCTTGTTGTTCTTGCGCCAGCCGTGGCGATAGCTCAGCTCCTTGAAGGTGCGCATCATATAAGGGATGAGCATCTCCACGATACCGTTCACAGCTTGTTTGCCGGCCATTATGATGACCAGTTGCATGCAGAGCTCCATGAGGCAGCCGCCCGGGTTGCACTCCTCCTGACGGAAGCCCAGGACGCGATTGTACTTCGCCGGATAGCCGACAAACTTGCCCTTGAGGAACGCGATGTAAAAGAGCGAGGAGTAGTAGTTAACAAACTGGAATACGTAGTTCTTGATGGTCAGGCTCTCGTCGTACTCCGTCTGGGTGCGGCAGTACTCATAGTTGGTCAGCTTGACGGCGAGGCTGGAGTAGACCAAGTCCAGCATGGAGATGACGATGAGGTCGATTATTCCCGCAGTCATGGGCAGGATCATCACCTTGAACGTCATGGAGTTTTCGCTTCCTAAGATGCTGTGCGAAGCGCGCTGCGCCATCCTGTAGATGATGATGCCAGCGATGGCGATGACTGATATGCAGATCTGTGGAAAGAGCCGAACCATTAACATTAACATCCGAAATCCGCAGCATTTTTGGCTGGACTTACAAACAATATCATTATGCTGTAGCTGGTGAAGTTCGGCAGGAACTTGATGCTCCAGAAGGGCACGTCGGGGTCCAGGGTCGTCCGTTTGCCATTCTCGTCCTGCAGCTCGGACTTGCCGCACAGCTTCTTGGATCGCGATATCTTGGCCAGGTACTGGGGGCGCGGATGCTCGACATGGTGATTGAATCCGGTGAGACCCCAACGGTGGACTAGACCCGCCGAGTAGCGCTTCCAGAACTCCAGGTAGGCCACGGCCCAAATAGACATCGCCAGGGCGAACACCACCGTCATGTTGTTGTCGATCAGATAGTTGAACTTGGAAGACGTACAGGTCTCGTTCAGCCTCCAGAAGTCACAGCTCCGGTCGCATTGTGGACACATGATGGTTCCGTTGTCGTCGCAGATGTCCCGGCTGATTGGATCGTTGCTCCACGTTAGAAATCCGTAGAAGAAGCAGAGTGTTCCCAGCACACTGATGGGTATCAGCATCTGAGTGTAGAATCCCAGCCATGCAAAGTACAGCGCTACCTTGGCTCCGAAGTAGTCCTTGATTTGGTCCAGTGGTTGGAGGCTGCGAGTGGAGGTATTTCGTAAGATCTTAATAGTTGCCATAAAAAGCCATGTGCTAAGACTGTTTTTTTTTTTAAGTGAATCTTATAGCTATTTTTTTTTAATATTCAACAAAAATACTGCAGTCGCACTCGTCACAGACAGAAGTAACGTTTTCAAAAACCATTTTCAAAACGCTGATTTCAGAGAAACCTAATGGAAAATTGTCTGCAATCAATTTCAAAATGCTATTTATTGATTGATCTTAGTAATTATTTTTGAATTACTTAAGAATATTTGGTAGTTTTTTTTTAATTCAATATTAACTGAATGAAACTGATAATCTGATAAGAAATTCGCAATAACTAGCAATCGCATCGTCTCTGTTACATTTTTGTTTTAATCTTTGGTTAAATATTAAAATTAATATTAAATAGCCAATATTAAAATTAGGGAATATCAATGCATTTGGACTCTCTACGAAATTTATTTAAAACAAGTAGTGGCCACTGAATTTTTTTTTTTTAAATTAAGTTACTTCCAAGCTCCATCCCGTGAAGACGCCAACGCCTATGTGTGAAGTTAAGAACGTCGAGAAGCTTGTTATAAGTTTACAGACCAATTATTTTTTTTTTTCTACTTTATAAAATCATGAAGCCGGTGCTTCTGTTTTCTTGATATACAACTTTTTTTGAATAAAATATTTCTGAGGAGCTAGATGTGAAGGGTTGAGCTCCACACTAGCCACTGAAGTTTTGAAAACAGTATGTTGAAATATTTCAAAATGTGTTTTAAGTAAATGTAAAATATTATTAAGGTTGTTACATTTGAATTTTTCCCTATAAAAATATCTAAAACATTGCTTGTGGTTGACCTTTCAACTATAACTGCCAACTGATTTTAACTGTGCTGTCTATATAGGAGTGTTTTTTTTTTTGTTAAGGGCACACGTTGTGTGAATTTTAAAACAATTTTTTTTCATATTTCGGTAGATTACATCTTTATAAATAACATATTAATATTTAAAATTGATATCTCAAATAGTTTTTGAGTTATAACAAATTAAAGAGCAGCCGCTCGCAGCTCAGCAAAGATCATTTTATCTTTAAACGCGTTTTTCTCGAAACAGCATTTTCCGAATTCGCTGCAGTGATTACTCAAAAACAAATGATCCGATCACTATCGAACAGGTTCTATATTTAGTTCTCCGTACAATGACCTATCGATCAAACCCTTTTTATCTGATCAAAAATCGAATTTCGGCAGATCAAAAACGACCCAAAATTTGGTAAAAATTCGACTATTTTTTTTTTTAAACCGCCATAGTGTCAATTTTTGATTTTTTTTATCGTAGTTCATTGTACAGACAATATTATTAAGTTTAACGAGAATATCTTTTTTTTTAGATTTCATCCACGGAGAGGAGCGAGATCATTGCAGCAGCAAAGGACAATTTAAGAGGGTCCGTTGGAGATCGACTATATCTTGAAAAATATTCAATTTTTTTCTTTAAAAATTTTACTGTATATTCTTAAAACAAGTCTAAACATATTCTCAATATTTTGCAATAATTGATCAAATATTTTTTAAAATAAAAATTGCCAAAAATCAAAGGTGTGCCCCTTAAAAACTGTTCCGCTCAGAACAAAACACTATTTTTCCCATTCGATTCTGTTCAGAGACTCACTTAGTCTTTTCGTTAAAAGTGTCTTATATGACAGAGTACAGTATGAACATTTTTAGTTAAATGAAAACATTATATTTTATGGAAAGAACTGGGAATTTAATACCCTGCCTTTGGCAGAACTTGCGCTTGATTTACTTTTCATCCCGCGCACCTCAACCCATCTGAAACCCATTTTAAGTCACAGGTGCCTCTCTCTAAGCCGAACTAATAACCAAATAATGCAATTTTTGTCAGTCGCTTAGCAAAGTAATCATAAAAAGACAGTTTTGTAGAGAGTATGATTCTTCCCAAACTGTTAACAGAGAGGCAAATGTTTCTATCAATCAGAAAATCGAAAAAATGTTTCACTTTTTAAATTTCAGTACGTGGCTCAGTGAGAGTAAGGACCTTTAAGGACACTTTAAAATAGTCCAAAGATCTTTGCAAGCTCTGCATTTATTTTTAAATTATTGCATAAAAAATGAAAGATAGTCCTTTCGCTAAAAAAAACGTTCCTCGACTTCCCATCCTATACCGAGCTGAGGGACAAGCCACTATGAGACTGAAGATACTGACACCGACTTTCAATAAATGTTCTCCTTTTTCTTGAAAAATTCTGTTTATAAAGTTTGCCAAACACACTCTCCTAGAATCCGCTCGGCTAGCATTGCATAAACTGTGTATCTTCTTACTTCTTCCACTTGCTGACGTTGGCCCATTCCTTGAGCAGGCGATCGCGATCGTCTTTCTGCGAAATAAGAGAGATTCATTACAAACAAGGAATGAGGAGGGCAGTCCCGTACTTACGTCGTGCAGGGTGTAGGCGCAGGAGTAGACGCCGTCCTGGACGAGCTTCTCGATGCCCAGGTTGTCGGCCGTCTCCTCGCCCTCGACGAAGTGCTGGCGCTGCAGGATAAAGTTGATAATGGAATAGCGGGTACTGGCGTCGAAGAAGTTCGGGTGCTCCTTGTCGTACAGGTCCAGGTAGTTGCGGCTGAACTCGAGGTGAATGCGGCCCTCTCGCTCCGGGAAGAGTGCCGTGTTCAGCTGCACAGAGCTGAATAGACTGCGACACATCCGCGTGAGGCAGGACTTGAACTCGTGCGCGGACTCGGCGAAGATTTGCTCCTGGCCTGGAATGGGTTTCAGCGGCACCTTGATCTTGAGTATCTCGGCATAGCGGTAGAGCACCTCCGCCGGCGCATGGATCTTGATGAAGTGGACGCGCTGCACCTTGTTGTGCTCCAGCTGCAGGCCCTCCCGCCGCAAGTTTGCCTCGAAGATTTCGCGCTTGCGGCGATGCTCCTCCAGCTGCACCTCGCCATTGTAGGCCAGCACGAAGTCCACGCTGCGGTTGCCATCGTCGAAGCGTCGATAAGTCTACACGACCGAGCAGGGAGCAGCGAGTCCGGCAAAGAGATCCGCAGATGCAAAGAGAAGGTGGGAGAGAGCGTTAGCATGAGAGCGAGTGAATCACGGAGAAGAATCTTAAAAATACATTTGCTTATCTTAACAAAAACAAAGCGTGTGGGTGCGCGTGCTTCACTCCCCTGTGCCCTTGGGGGCTGATGGCGTGCCACATCTTTGCACCCAAGGCACAAGGTCGCTGGCCAATGGATTGATCCCAGCCCCAACCATAACCCCCTTCACCATATCGGACTCCTCCTGCTCTGCTCCGGAGCGCAGGAAGGACAGGAAGCCGCAGCTCAGCATGGTGGCAAACCCGAAAACTGGAAGCGGCGAACAAACAACCGACGCGTCTTGGCAGAGACACACAAATGAAATGGTGCTGGGGCTGGTGCTGGTGCTCTGGTGCTTGGCGTCGTCTGCTCGCGACGGCAGCCGGGACACATGACACATACGCTCTATATACGTTAGCGGCGATAGGCTCCAGCCCAGCGGCCCAGGGCCGCCCGACTTATGGCTAGAGTTAGATGAGGGTATACAAAATTCGCAAACAGTGTTCATTCTCAATCCGGCAAGCAAACTATAGGAATCGGAGAAATGTAAACAAACAAACAAAGAAAGGCGAGCGGTAAAAGGCGGCAAGAACTCGATCACATTGCACTTGATTAAGGGTGAAGCTATGTACGGATTGAATGATGCATCAGTGTGGGCAGTGATCCCCCCTAAAAATGATTCCTCATTGCGAGAAAACATATGTGATGAAGTGTTTGCGGATTCGGTTCTAGCTGGGTTACAGTTTTAGCAAAATCTGTTGAATCATTTTGAGTAAAAGTGTTCTAAAGTTGTGGATATATATACTTCCTACATTTTCTGTTGAAAGAGGCTTCTGATATTTCCAGTCAGAAGACTTCTAGTATCAGGAATTGAAAGGAAAGCTTGATCGTACTGGATTTATCCAGATTTTTGATAATAAATAATAACAAAAGAAGGTTTAAGAATTTTGCACTCTAAAGTAAATATTATTCGAAATTTTCAGACTTTCCGTAGGAAATCATGGTTTTTCTACAAATATGTATGTACTGGAGAAGCCTTAGCCCTAAGTATTTACTGAATATGTAAGGACACGAAGGGATCACAGCCCACAACCGCGAAATGGAGTTTACAAATGAGGACTGACAATGGTGAAGATGTGGAACTAACTGGTGATGGCGATGTGGTGTGCTGGTGAACAAGTGATGGGTGACAGGTGACAGGTGAGAGGTGAGAGTGGTTGGAACAGCAACAGCCGCGCAGTAATGATGAGGATGTTCGAGGTGCGAGTACGAAGGATAAGAGGAGCGGAAGCAGAGCGAAAGCAGTTTCGTTTTCTAGGTGCGAAGTAGTCATCGTGGAATGCAATTTGAATTTGATTTGAACTTTGAATCGAATAGAAATGTTACTTTTGTTGTTTACCCTCGATTTCCACTGGGAGTATGTAATTGGCAATTTCTTATCTTTATTAGAAATGGTGCTACTATTTCTTAAAAGACGTCTAGAGACCTCATCGTCACCACATCCGGCGTCAGCGGCAGTGGCAGCGGCGTTTCGGCCGGGTCCGCCACCCACACCGATTCCGGTGGGCAGGTGGCCGCGTCCGTTCTGCAGGGCCAGGATCTGGGCGGCAATGGCTGCGTCCGTGTGGTCACCGCCGCCTCCCGTTTCTCTCAGATGATCCAGCGCCGTGGACTGGCGGTATCCGGGCTGCCACGCCAGTGCCGCGTGCTCGCCAGCCCCCAAACGAAGACTGTTGCGTCCTTCGTTGTCGGCCAGGTCGACCGCCGAGTGGTAGATGGTATTCCTCGACTGCGACATCGACTTGCGGTGCGCGGCGGCCGCCTCGGAGTCCGCTAGCGAGATCGTGTCAAAGTATAGGCTCTCCCGTTCGTCCATCTCCGATTCGGGATACTCGTAGTCGTACGTGCGGACTGCAACAGAGGGCAGGGAGGGATTAGTCGGCTGGAGTGACAGCAGATCAGTGGTTTGATGAGGGGACATGAGTGGAGAAGCGATGATGAGGCAGGCGGTGGTGAGAGAATGTTAATTGCTACTCGCTGTGCCAGTCACACTTACTACACTTGGATGTTAAAACTGATAATGGTAGTGGTGGTGCAGTTAAAACTAAGGTCAGTTATGTGTCTCCCTTGTTTCGGGTGTGGTTTTCCACCCTTTTACAAAGCTACTCCCAAAGATCACTTGCGAATTATTGCGAGTGAAGTCTGTAGTCCGAGTTGCAGTTATAGTTCGAAATATTTTCCACCTATCTCTCGTCTAATCGTTAGATACGAGGAGCTACGGCGGACTGCTCAATGGCACTCATTTGGGGAATTCAAATTAGAAGCCCAGGAGCCACGGGTGCCGAGGGTGGCGAATAATACCCTCTTGATTCTGAATTCATTAGCGATAAGCTCATAAACGCCGATAATAGAGCCCCGGTGATAGTGGGGATGGTTGTGTTTGGCCCATTTGGGGCCGGGCCATCTTCGACGTAAAGGCCGGGCCAGCTGGGCCACTATTTCGGGGGCAATTGCATAATAGTCCGATATGCTGGTGGGTCTACTGTCTGCACTACGAATGGACGCGATGATGAATGAGCGTACGCACTAACCGGCCAGTTAGCTGCAGCTGATGGTCCGCTTCCGGTGCCCAGTGCCGGGGAGTGGAGCGTGTGGCACCCAAACCAACAGAGAGACTAATTCCAAACTCAAACCAGAGACAAAACAGGTGCTCTTGGATACAGAACAGAAACGAAACGAAACGAAACAAGTTCACTAAATCAAATATGCATGAAAAAGAACAAAATTTGCATAACAGGGGGAATGAGAAGGGGTGCGGTTGGTGGAATTTATTAAGTAGTTTGATTATTTACCCGCCGAGTACATGGTGGGGGCGGAGGAGCGGGAGGAGCGAGGTGGTGGTGGTCGGAGTGACGCCTGCCGGGAATCACTCGGCGATCCTGGGAGCTAGCTTCTCCGTTTTGCTTCTCTCTTTGGGGAATCCTTGCGATCGCGGCTGCGGCTCATTCGACACTTTCCGGAGTTTTGGGCGCCGGTTCCGAAGCATTACGTTCAACGACTGGCGGCAGCGGAGAGAGTGCGGCTGACTGGGAGTCGCCTCTTGATTTCGACCGTCGGATCGGATCGGATCGGATCGGATCGGATCGGATCAGATCGCAAACACAAAACAAATACAAACAAACGAAAAATGTAAACCCAGGCAAACGGAACACAGACACACCTACACCAAGCGACCGACACACACTGCCCGATCTGATCAAACGCGAATGATGTCAGAGGGGAAATATAAACGCTGAGCCGCCGAGAAGAAATGCGTGCGCTCGCACTCGCGCTCGCGCTGGCCGCCGTCTACTGAAAACAAAGTACGGAGAGAATAATAGAACCAGAACGCATAAATTCGGTGCGAGCCTTTCCAGTCACCCATTCGGCCAGACCCGCCAATCAGCCAACCAGCCAACCAGCCAGCTAACCAAACTCAGCTACTCAGACCCCGCCGGCAGCTACTCGCACAGCAAACTGATTACCCAAAAAGGAGTGCAGCGAGATGTGACGCTGCACAGTGTTACAAGTTTTGTTTTTTACAATTTTTGTGGAAAACTTAAAAGATTGTCATTTTCATTTGGGGGATCAGTACCAACGCATTCGAACCTATTGGATTCTGTCCCAAAGTTCAACTTCAGGCGACTAGACTAGATCTTGTGACTAGAAGACTACTTTTTTTTGGATTTTTTATACCTCCATCCACCAACTTGTATCTCAACTGTAGTTAGCTTCAGGTATTGTATCTCAAAATACATATTTTCGATGCTTTTTATGTCAACCATTGCTCCCCTTGAAGTCCTCTCTCTTCCAATCGAAATCTTTGTCGTTCCAGGAACATTATTATCGGGATTTGGCAAAAATATTTTAATAATAGTTTATAAATTAATATTTTAATATTTTCTAAAGAAGCTCCCAATTCTGTCGCAAACTTAATATAAAAATAATTAAATAATAAAAATAATTTACTAATTTCTTAAAAGAAACTAACCCACTGTACCCTGTACACACACCTTTTTAAATGACCTCTTGAATAATGAGAAATCTCGGTTCTTTACACATTATAACAAAATCTATAAACTATATAGTCTAAAAACTATAGATTTTGTCACAGTGTAGCCACATATCTTGGGCATGTGTGTCATAGCTCTAAATTTTATTATACATTTAATTATTCGAAAACTTTGAATATTTTCAAATGAATTTTTATCAACTAATTTTCTGAATTTCGAAGCATTTTTTGTTTAAGTCCATTTTGCGATAAAAGTGTCTTCTATTCTATCTACTATTACTTCTTTTTATTATACCCTTGCAGAGAGTATATATCCCCTCCTCAGGTAATAAAAGCTATAAGTCGACTATATCCCATAGCTGCCATATAACTGATTGATCGGAAATGGCATAACTTTCGTGTTTTTAAGCTAGAAGACTTGAACTTTATACAGATTTCGGGAAAACTTATCCATACCAAAGTTCAAAGTTCATAAGGATCGACCTGCATATAACTTATCTAGAACGATCGAAAAAGTTACAACGTTGGAATTTTTAAAAATAAAAGTATGAGACTTTTTCCAAATTTTTTTTGTAGATTTAATAGAGAAGTTCCCATAAAGATCGGACCACTATATCCGATCCGATATATATCTAATGCTATTCAACTGCTACTTGGCTTTTCTTTCTTGTTTTTTTTATTAAAATTACAAAGATATATTTATAATATGAAATATTTTATATATACTTGAAATATTATGAATATGAAATATATATATTATATATGAAATATTTTTTTTTGGAAAAATCACAATCTTGCTATTTGAGAAATAAATGGCCAAGTCCGCGAATATTTTTTACCCGAAAAAAACTGTAAAGGTCCTTAAATTCTTAAATATTTTGAGTATTGGAATAAAATATAATAAGCAGACATTCTAAGCTAAGCTGTTAATGTCAAAACAAATAAAAAACTATACTGACAACCGTTTCTTTTTTAAGATTTATAAGTCAGAAGATATGTGGATAAGAAGATATATAATTTATATTTTTATTTAATCATTTTTGATTTTTTAAGCTTTTTTCTTAATCTTTTGCAAAGAATATAAATTCAAAATATGTTCATGCATTTTTGACCACAAAATCTTCGGGCTTCTGTATAGATACTATATACTATATACTATACTATATAGATGAACTCATTATTTGCCATCAGAGCGCCAAGCTATTCATGATGATGTCCGAATTGGCTCGATGTTGCAATAAATGACAAACTTTGTAGCCTAAAATAAATGATTTATTTATTATTTACTTTTAATATTTTTGTTTCTGTAGGTATCTTGGCTCCCTTTATATAGTTATATCTTACTAATAGACTGCCCGAAACCAAACAGATTGAAAATGACTCGTTCCTGAACATCTTAGTATCTTAAAACATTTGGAAGCAGTAATAGCCGATCATGCTGGTGCTTTGTTTTTTGGGAGAGCGATGGGAGGAGCCAATGCGAGTTAACTGCCGGCAACATCTCGACGGCAAAGGTCGAAGAGCAGAGCAGCCAATTTAGCGCTGAAAAGCGAAACCAGCTCCTCATAAACCCGCGTACGCACACAAACTCAGAGTCGGAAATAGTCCGAGGCACGCAAGTTGTGGGGAAAAGGAAGTGGAGCAGCGACAGTCCTCCAAACGGAGATAATGAACCATTTAGAAACAGGAGGCCAGCCAATACATCGCACATTCGGGGGAACAGGGGAGCGGGGAGCGTTGGTTGGGAAGTGTTGGGAGAGGTACAATGTGTGACGTAGCCCCAGTCCCAAGGTGTGTGTGGGAGACCACTGCGATTTAGTGTTGATGATGAGCTACATCGACATTGGACACGTTCCTCTATTTTTAGAAAAATGCACTGCCCGGAATTATTGAAACGATGTTCCGTCTTCCGGAGGGGGTTGGGCGGAAGGGGACCGGAGTTAGTATCAATGCTGCGTTAACGGATTCCAAGCAGGTTAGTTCCAAGCAAGCTCGCCGTCCAGTCCACCTGCACTCACCTGTTGTTGTTGATTGGCCTCAGTGCTTACTGGAGTCCATTTCTACTTAATACCAATACCGTTAGCCGCGCTGCCTTAACGAAAATATTGGTGGACACGCTTCGCCAACACCAATTTTTATAACAACAAACGCCAATTCCCAAAACGTTGCGATGTGCGGTCACTAGAGATGGTATGATTGCCACTGCTAATATATCGATAGTTTTGAATATTTGCTAAATAACGGTTATCGTTAAAATTTAACATTTTTCAACTGGTTTAATACTGCCAGATGCATGAATATGAAAAATATAAACTTCTGTAGCACCTCTATTACTTGCAAAACAAAGTGTGCTTTACTCATGGCTACCACTGTATTTGCACACTCATGAGCTCGATGTATTTGCACACTCATGAGCTCTCATGAGCTCTATGGATATCCAGACTCTTTGCCATCTCTAAGGCACGTCAGAATTTGTACACAAATTGTAAAAACAGTGCAATAAGTTGCTGAAGACCACCAATTCTGGGCGGATTATGAGGCAGCATAATGGTGTACATCGACCATAGTGAGTGATGTTTCATTTTAAGTAGGTATTTCTCATATTTATTGCATTCCACGTTCTCTTTTTTAACAGATGGCCGCGTGTGGGAGAAACGACCCTGGGATTGGAGACGAATAGTTGAATTGTTTTTGGGGATATGGTTCGCTATCAAGCATTTGTGAGTTGGGAAAGCGAAGCTTATCTACATGTCAGCGGATATAATATACGCATTTTTTTCTTAGGTTTGAAAGCTTCCTTGCCCCTTTTAACAACAATGACACCTCCAATTCTCAACGCAGAAATAACTGGGACAGGTGGGGTGGAGGCGGAGGAGGAGGAGGTGGTGGCGGAGGTGGAGGTGGAGGCGGAGGTGGATACACCGGAGGCAACGGAGGACTAAGACCAAACCGGCGAATAGGACGAATAAACACAATGACCTGCAATGCACCTGCTGCGGGCGGGTGAGGATAGTAGCGATGTCCAGTCCCACTCATTGGGCGGATGTCGCGCCACTCCAAAGACGATCATGTTAAGCTGCATCACTATTGACCCGGCCATCTCGTTCCATTTCGTCCCTGTGGCGTTTATGACGCAGTGTTTCTAAACTCTAACCTGAGCGGAGTACGGCCAAACAATGGATCCTTGAGTTGCGGGTTGCAGTTGCAAGGTCGTTAGCTTTTAACCACTTTGCGTGGTTAAATATACCATTTTTATATCGGATATTTACTTTTTATTGGTTTTGTACAATATTAGCATGAATTTAAATGTACCTTTGCAATAGCCTTTAATGGAGAAAGTTTATAAAAAATAAAATGACGTTAAAAAAACTTTTGTAAAAGACCTGTTTGACTGAAAGGAAAGTAGCGAAAGTGTTTCGAAACTAGCTCTAAAAACAAAGCTTTTCAGCTCGTAAATCTTACAAAATAATTCCAACTAATATGTGTATTTTTATCCAAAACTTTGGGAATTATCGTCAACTTTGGGAAGCTACCTTAGTCATTGGTAAGACTTATTGATTGGTAAAGTAAATTCGATTTTGTCCCATTTGGAAAAATAAAAATCTACCCACTACGGAATTTTTTAATTCTGCGATGATCATTTTGTAATTATTGAAAAATATTAATACTGAAGATCCGTAGTATTTTTTTTGGGAGCAGACAGTGGAAAATACCAAGTAGCCAAAGTTTGTCCATCTCTAATAAACCACGTCAAGTTTTGTATACAAACAGTCTCAATTTCGGCAAGATTAGAAAATTACAATCCGGGAACTGTTTCGAGATTTATTTACGGCAGAATGGTGTACGTCGATCAGAGTAAGGACCGCCTACTCTTAAATGGACCAAATAGACGGCACACTCACAGTTTCCTTTTTTTTCTTGCAGATGGTCGGCTCTGGGAGAAGCGCCCTTGGGATATGAGGCGGATTTTAGCCATGTTTGTGGGCATCTGGTTTGCCATTAAGCAATTGTAAGTCATCCAAGGACTGCCAAACAATTCTCTAATGCTTATCTGTTATTATCAGGTTCCAATCGTTCCTGGCTCCTTTCAATAGCGACGACAAAAACGGCGATTCTCATCGGAGAAGCGGCTGGAGCAGTAGCAGTTGGGGTGGTGGCGGCGGCGGCGGTGGTGGTGGCGGAGGTGGAGGCGGAAATGGTGGAGGCGGCGGTGGTAACGGAGGATTAAGACCAAACCGGAGAATCGGACGTATTCAGCCAACTCAGACCTGCAGTGCAGGCGGTTGTTGTGGATCTTAAAATTTATCCATGCCAAGCATACGCAAGCTCGAAAGCACTTTATTCCCAGGCTAAGGTTCATCTTTCCGTTTGACTGGCCGTCGTACCTTATAGGTGCTACGCGATGATCCGCAATTCAAAAAATTCCTCCTACATATGATACCTTACTTTCAGAAATATGCCTTTTATCTCATAGTAAAATTACTTTCTGAAAAAGAATAATATAAGGAAAATAAACAAATTTTAAGTTTTTGAAATGAACATTTTTATTTATTTATTCCATGTTGATTTTTATTCAAAGCGATAAAATCTTTTCAAAATTCTTCAAATCGCATAGTTGTCGCATAATTATATACGACTTCATTGTATTTTATTATTATTTTAACAAGATTCAATCTACTTTTTATTGATATTTTTAATATTTTATTAATATTCGGATTTCACGTATCTCCCTAAGTTTTAGTTACAGAACCAGTTGTCTGAAAACTCATGGAAAAATCGTTTGTAATACTATTAATCAAAATCAAGTTTTTATTTAATTTCTTTTTTTTTTAATATTTTTTTCCTCTTTATATTTAAATGTAAAAATTAAAATTTGACCAGTAATATTTCGATGATCTTTGGCCACTCTAGCATGAAATTACCCGGAAACTGGTCACACCGAAATAACCGAATCAGCTGAAAGAAAAACAGATGCGGCGCCTGGTACGAAGTTGGAATAAGCAATTGTTACTCAATGCCGGTTCCGGAAAATATATCGCCAGACATGCGGGCAGCCAGCAACAGACCAAAACCAAAGAGGAACATGTCGGAGCCGCAGAGAGCAATGGATACGGGGCAAAGCACTGCATGAACCTGGTGCAGTAAGTAGAAATCGCCAGTTGCGGCTACATATTTCATAAAGTGTCTTTCAGAAAATACGACTATGAAAATTATCTGAGCACCCTGCTGCTTCCCCGAGAGTTGCGGCGAGCAGCCTTCGCCCTGCGGGCCTTTAACGTTGAGATTTCAAGATCGGTCAGCGGCCAAGTAAGTAAATGGCGGTATCCTACATAACTATTTTGGTTTAAGCAGGTTAAAATGTTCACTTTTTGAGCTGTTCCTCGCTATTCTTGACTTTACGTAAGTCGGCACATGTATGTACACGAGGACCCAAGACTTTTAATATAAGAATTTTTAAAACGTCTGTATTTTCTTATAATCTGGTTTTTAACAAAAGTTCTACAATTTTTTAGAGCATAGAGCCGCAAATAGGAAAATTGCGCCTGAAGTTCTGGTACGACTCCATTGACAAGTGCTTTGAAGAGGACTCCCATGGCTCCTACGTAAAGGATCAGCCCGTGTTGCGTGAGCTGAAGCACACGGTTGGCACCCGGAAGCTAAACAAGATGTACCTGCGCCGTCTGGTCACAGCCCGAGAACGCCCTGTCAACAAGGCCTTCGAGTCGCTGAAGGAACTGGAGGAGTATGCCGAGCAAGCCTTCTCCTCGCTGCTGCACTTGCTGGTCGAAGTGAGCGGAGTGCGCGACGTGCAGGTGGACCATGCCGCCTCCCACTTGGGCAAGGCGCAGGGCATCGCCACCATGTTGCGAGCCATTCCCCTCGCCGGACGAAAGCAGGTTGTCTGTGTGCCGCTAGAGGTGCTCATTCGGCACGGCGTCAGTCAGGAGCGAATAATCCGCGGCGAGAGTGGCGACAAGGGTGTGGAGGAGTGTATCTTTGAGGTGGCTAGTGCTGCGAACTCGCATCTGAACTTGGCGCGGCAGCTGCACGATCAGGTACCGCGGCTGGTGCGGAAGATCTTTCTCTCGGCTGTTTCCACAGAAGGCTATCTGGAGCGATTGCGGCGCGCCAACTTCCAGTGAGTTTTTTTTATACAATTTTTTCTTATCAAATGCAATGATTTTATATCAAAGAATATATTTAAATGAAGTTAAATAATTATAATTCCTCCTCCTCCACAGGTTAACACACAAAACCTGCGTTGGACGGGACTCTATGCTGCCGGCTCGTCTCTTTTGGAAGTCACTCTTCAATCGGTTCTAATATCAGCTCAATTTCGACTGTATAGTATCAGTTTAAGTAGCAGTGACTTGTTTTAACTAAAAATAAAACTGTTTTACTCTTGTTGCTATGATGGAACTTGATTCCCTTTAAGGTAATTAAACCTCACTTTAATTTCGGAAACTGTGGCTTTGAGTTGCAAGACTGATAATGGTAGGTTTAGTTAATTATTAAGATTCCTTTTTGAACTTCAAAATCAAATGTGTTTTGGAACCAGTGAAGGAGGGAGCTCCTGTTCCTAGACAGCTGATCCTCACATCCCATTACCCAACACTGCCATACCCCTTCTGAACCAGTGCTGTAGTTTTCCTTCAATTTCGAGCAATACCCGCGCACTTTTTGACCTCGTTCAGAGCGCAGTTTTATTTTTTTTATGAATGTTTGAAGTGATGTTGAAAGTGTGTATTGAAGTTTAAAAAGGCGGACTCTTCCGCAGAGCGCTCAAACATAGTAACCGATTAGATCGGGCCCGTGCGATTAGATCTGCGCCTCCACGAACATACTTGGCTGGTAAGTTTTCAGTCGATATTCGAACCCCAATATCTGGTAATGATTCTGATTTTCATAGCTGGCGGGTCAGCTTTTCATTATTTTTCCCGATTTTGGGCTGCAGTTTCGGTTCTCCCTGCAAGTAACGGTATTTGGGCACGCCGTCCTTTTCGCACACAGCGAAAGAAAGACTGAAAGAAAAGGAGACCGCAAGTGTTCGACTTAATGTGTATATGTGTCTCTCTTGTTGAAGTAAATAGAAGGAGAAACGGTACTTTACACTGCCTTCCGTCATAAGATTCCAGTACCGAACGTGAAAAGAAGACGTTCACCTCGAATGAAATGAACTAAGCTACATATTATAAAAATAATCTAAAATACTAAAAGAAAAAACTAAAATCAAGAAAAAAATAAAAAATTAAAAGAAAAAAAATTGAGCAAAAATAAAAAATATATACGCAAAAAATAAAAAAATTTTAAAAAAATATGCGCAAATAAAAATTAAAAAAAAAATTATATATTGTTTCAAAAACAAGAAAAAGCCACTGAAAAAAATCTAATTTTAGTCATAATTAAATTTAGTTCTAAGCCGCGTCGAGCAATTATTTTTGCAGCGAAAGCTTGACCTGCGAAGTCGAGCAGGTTCATTGCTATTTCTGTGGCTACTTGTTGGCTATGCATGCTACCCCCGTGGCCAGCGAAATGAAGATCTTTGCAGCAGACGTTGTCGTCGACAGCAGCACGGCAGCATCTGCCTCCGTGCAGCAGCAGCAGCAGCAGCAACAGCAGCAGCAGCTGAAGCAAACGCAGCAGCAGCGCGAGTTCCGGCAGCGGCTGTCCGCCGGATCGCCGATCCCCAAGGCGGGGCAGTGCCAGATTAAGTTCGCCAAATACAACAGCAAGACCGGCAATTTGTTGCGCCAGGTGACAAATTATCACAACAACAACAACAGCAGCAGCAACAACAACAACAACAACAACAACAGTGAAGTCAACAAGCAACATCAGTCGAACCATTACAGCAACAACAGCAGCTCAATGGCACGAAAAAAACACTTTGACAACAGCAACAACAATAGTAGCAACAACAACAACATCAACAACAGTAGCCAACAGCAACAACAATCTTCATACTATCAGCGACAACAACACCAGCTGAACAATAACAACAACAACAATAACAATAACAACAACAACAACAACAATATGCTTATGAAGAATCAAAATATAATTGAGCAACAAATTTCTGATTGCAAACTCACCGACAGCAACAGCACCAGCAACAGCAACAAGATGCAAAGTAAGACAGCAAAATGGCTCAACGGCAGCAGCAACAGCAGCAGCAACAGCAGCAGCAGCAGCAACAGCAACAGTAGCAGCAACAGCAACAAAATAAACGCCAACTGCAACACCAGCTGCAGCAATAACAACAAGAAGCGCAACTCTCTACCCACATCAGCAGAAGCATCTTCTGCCTATTACCGCAGTTGTCCCAACTTCCTAAACTGCGAATCCGCCGGAGAGTTGCCGGCAACTCCAAAAGCGTCCCCTGAGGACCAGAATCCGTCCAACGGAAGCCACCCAGCTTCGAAATCGAGCCTAACGAAGGAGCCCCGGACGGAAGTAGAGGAGCTGGTGGCCGGGGGGCTCCGGGGCAAGGGGCAGGAGCAGCCTCCTCAAGAGGCGACGAAGCAGCGATCGCTGCAGCAACAGCCGCTAAGCTTCTGGAAGACGAACTACTCGCAGCCAGCGGAGAATCAAATGAAAGATGTAAGTCTGATCTAGTCTGATGTAGTCTGATCTAGTTCCTGTCACTAAAATAAAAGCATCTATTACTTCCCTCATATTTCTATATGTGCTTGCCTCAAACCTGAATAGTATAGTTGCCACCTATTGCCCCTTTCTAGGGTCTTTGAGCTTAGGGAAAGGGGCCCTCAGCGCCATAAAAATTAAAAATAAAACACAAATATATTTAAGCAAGGGCAATAATCGATTAAAAACTGTTCTTTTTTAGAAACAGGTAATTCCTCCAGTGGCACGATCTGCGGATCATCAGCAACAGCAACAGCAACAACAGCAGCAGCAGCAGCAGCAGCAACGGCCGCTATCGTTTGAACATAGACGTAACTCCGGATACCACTCACACCAACAGCAGAATTACTATCAATACTACTATTCGCAGCCGAAGCAGTTGACAATCGCCTCTTTCTTGCAGAAAGAGCTGCTGCCCGATAATAGTGACGCAGGCAGTCAACAGAACGGTAGTGGAACTGCAACCGCCAGTGCCACCAACAACGGCAGCGGCAACTGCAACGGCAATGGCAGTGTCGGGGTCAACAGCAACGTTTTGCGGCAGCAAAACACACACCAGTCTGTGGGATCAGACTATCCGTCGCAGCGGTGCCGCAACTCCCATTACGCCCAGTACCAGCAATACCAGCATCACCACAACCCGCCGCACCACCATCCGCATCAGTACGGGATGAACTCCTCGAACTTCAGGCGCAAGCACGCCGATGGCCATGGACAAAGCTGCAGCATCAACAAGAAGGCGCCAGGTACACAAGGGATTCAGTCGATCGAAGGGATTTAAAGGAGTGGGCTGGTCGATGGTTCCACAGGCACATTGCATGGAAACAAAAAAATATATTCTGCCTGTCCATCGACTCGCATTTTACTTCCTTCGAAGCCTTTTTTGGGGTTAAGTTTCTATTTTTCCTTATTCTTTGCATCATGAGCTTAGCATAAGAGTCTAGGCATGAGGCGAAGTCTAGGCATTTTCCTTTTTTTAGACTCTAACCACCACTGATTGGCTTTTGTTCGGTTTTTTAGCAATGGCACGCGTCGAGAAACCTCGATTAGTTAAAGAAACAATGCTCTCCTCTTTATCTGCCGAAGTTTTCTTCATTTTAACAACAAACCAAAAAGAATTTACGAATTCTGATGGCGAAAGGTTACTTAAAGATACAGGACTTTCTTTAATAAAAGCAGCAGTAGAGTTCAAATCACGTCAGGTTCTAAGCTGAGTATCAGTCAGGTTCTAAACTTGTTGCCACTGTTTCTAATTTATTTCTAGCAAACGGCTTTCATAATTAAAATAAATATGCCATTTTGTTATGAATTAAATACATAATCTTAGAAATAAGATGATAATCTTACTAAAACATGAGCACTAATACATGAACTAAATTTTGCTCTACCCTGAAGTTTATCATGAACTTATATCAGATATTCGTTTATATCGGATTCCTATAGTACACTAATATAGCAACATCCTGCTAAAGTAATTGAAAATCCTTTAATCCTTAGCACTTAAAAACAAATTGTTTTAATTTTGAGACTTAGATTGCAAGTGTGCCTATGTTGTCCTTTAAGGACCATTTTTCCTTATAAATTTTACTTTTAAGCAAGAAATTTTAAGAAAAACAGAATCGATATGTATTTCTATCGAATCTTAAAGT
The DNA here is from genome assembly GCA_035047585.1 of Drosophila monieri. Lineage (NCBI taxonomy): Eukaryota > Metazoa > Arthropoda > Insecta > Diptera > Drosophilidae > Drosophila > Drosophila monieri. The sequence continues at coordinate 375,161 of JAWNPJ010000061.1, read as the reverse complement.
GTCTAAAAGGTGAAAAAAAAAGAAAACAAGGGAATTCTTCTCTCATTCTTTAGTATAAGGCATATAAAGCATATAGTTGGATGATCCATGAGGTGTCTAAATTAGCATTATGTCTCTTGAAGTAAATCCTATGAAACATTTCTGAGGATGGGATTATAGTCGCACAGGATATTTCTAAAATTAATGTTAAAGCTAGACCAAAAAATCCTCAACCAAGAAAGGAAGGCTAGAAGTTAATACATCCTTGCAGTTAAATGGCGGTTGGCTTTCCAAGATATACACATATGGAAATGGATATAGGTGGTCTATGGTTGTTAAAAGAACTTTGCATTATCGTTGATATATAGGAATTGATATGTGGGAAGAAAAAGAGTCTTTCTTCAAAAACACCAAAGTTATGGCATCTTCGTTCTTTCCGTTATAAGGCAGCTTTAGCATATAGTTTCTTGATCGTTTCCACTAATTTTATATATTATGTATCCCACTATCCCACTAGGATGTGGGCAATTTTTGGGGTCAACAGCTTCAAAACTGAGAGACTATGTCGCGTGGAAACAGACAGACGGTCACTAATTAAGAGGAGATCCTGATTAAGTCGAAAATCAGTTAAGTTTTGTCGAAAGTGATATTTAAATGCCAAATTGTTATAACTAGACCTCGGAATGTGCATATTTTTTTTAAGGAATTTTAACGGATTAAGTTATTTGAATTCTGAAAACAGACAAATTCATTTCACTAAATAGATCCGCATATTTTTTTTGCATATTTTCATAAAATTCATATGCAAAAAATATGCAAAATATTTAATAAAAACTATTCAAGGAGACGTAATAGATTTATATTTGATTGACTATTATTAATAGTTCTTTTTATTCAAAGTAATTGGTGTTGCAATATACAATCATAATTATTTCTAGAGCGCTACTTGTAAAGCTTTGGAGTTTATCACCAAAAAACGCTGAAAAGCTTCTTTCAACATCACAAGATGTAGCTGGAACACATTTATATTTAATTATATTTTTATTTTCAGTTTCATTAATCTTGCCAATGGAAGACCCCTCACTTCCAAAGAAGTTATTATTTCGGCCATTCTATTAAAATTCGATTTTATGAATATAAAATCCCGATGTAGCTGAGGATTTGTCATGAGTAGTGAGTAGTTTTTAGGGGGTAGTGTATTAAGAACCTCGGCAATTCCTTCCATGTTATTTGCATAATATGATTCCGCTTTCAACCACGTAACCCATCTGGTTATTATGGGTTCAGGGGGTAATTCCTTGCTTTTATTCCTTCATTGCCGTGTGGCCACAATAATCGTATGCTGTTGTTAATGAAACGAGATATTGTTGCGTTGTTGACCTCATCATGATACATGATACATTACATGATAATAAAAATGAGTTTGAGTCGCTTCGCTTAAAATTCTGATCGGTTTTTTCGTCAACCGATATCCAAACGTTTTCGTCCTTGATTTCGTCACGAATTTTTTGCATTGACTGCTGGTAGCATTTGTCTAAATACGTTGTTCTTAGGGTGCTCTCATCTGGTATTTGTTGCCCTGTCTATTTTTTAAAAAATTTGCAAATGTATCATTGTTAACTACATTCCATGGTATACATATTTCCCGCAACCAACGATGCACATAGATCCATTTTCACTGTTGGAATTTGAATTTCCATTATTTTTGGTTTCTTCATTGGATGAATGGAGGTTTGATGCTTTTGGCCTGTTATGAAAAGCAGTAGCAATGTGCTGCTGCAATTGACATTTTTTTTCGCATTTAACCTTAGAAAATGACACCATACTTTAAGACTACATTTGACCTTTTTTCACATATTTTACAAATTACATAATTTCCAATTATTTCGAAATACTTCTCAGGAAGGCTGTTGAACCATTTTCCCATTAAATTTCTTTGGTGAATACTTATTTTGGTCATGGCTCCACATTTTTAAATAAATTAACAAATAAAACAAAACGTTACGTTACTTAAATATGTTACTTCAGCTTGAACTCTTTTTTTTTTAAACCACAAACTTAGTACGAAGATTTAAAGATTTAATATTTAAAAAGTAGATATACCTTTTCTACCTTTTCTTTTAGCATACTTTTAATATGTATTTCAAGCTCTAATATTTGAAAAATATAATGTCTAAATACAACATTTGGCATCAAATGGATAAAAAAATAAGAAAACATGCAAATTATAACATGTTTGTGCCACAAACCAGCCAACATTGTAACAAGAAACCCTATAGCTTCGCTAAAATTAAATATTCAATTATATTCTTGCCATTACTTTTCTATCAAACTGTTTTTTTTAAAAGCTTCTACTGCAAAGTTCGATTTTTCTACACATGAAGGCTTAATTTGCGGAAATGCGTCGATATAGGATCGGAGATAAATCCTTCACTGCGTTGCACACTTTTACATAGAACTAAGTATAGTGTTTGCCATTTAGGGATCAAGAGTCTTAAAACTGGGGAAATTTTGGCAGAAATGACCGGTTTTCGCCCAATCAGAAATATGTATGCTTCATATATTCGGAAAACTCTCCATTATATTAATAGAAAAAGGGACCAGGGACTGCAAATAATGATTTTTTGATTATTTTCAAACCTAAACAATTATTAACTGTTTTATTGTATTCATAAAACAGAATTATTACCATTTTCTCTCTGAAGGATAATCTATGAATTTCCATCATAAAATTTTACATATTTTGTTTTCATTATTTTTTGATAAAAAAATAAAACTTTGAAATTAGTGATTCTTCTAGAGGCAAAACTATATTATTCTTGGTCTTCGAGCAAAGACCAACGAATCTTACAGAAGAGACAGAAGATTTCAACCTGAGTTGAGTTTTATTTTTGAGTAAAAAAATAATCACCAAGAACCATCAATGTTTTCTCAGTTACATTTTTTGAAATTATTATTTTTTTTTTATCAAAACCTAACTCATAAAATAGGGATTATTTCATGATTTTTATTATGAAATATATAATTATTACAGTCTCTGAAAAAAAAGGGAATACCGGTCTCAGAATTATAAAAATGATCTATCGTAGGCGGCTTTGAACTTGACGTGTTGAATGGAAAGCGAGACTTTGCTTCATAGTAACGAAATCGTCAAAGGAGCTGGAACATAAGGAACATAAAAAATTTTCAAAAAATAAATTCGTCGCCAAAAAAGTGCCAGTTTTTTTTTTTAACTCTTTCTTCAAATGAGAATACAATGTCGTTCAAATTAGTTTAAAGTTTGTTTGAGTTTATTAGTTATAAAATATTAGTTCCACATACGTTACGTTGGCTTCAGGACGCGGGAAATAATATACTCTTGTCATATGTATCCAGGTGGAGGCGGCGATCCGGCGGCGTTCAAACAGCATCCCCACCAACTGCAGCAGCAGAACGCCATCGAGATCCTGGGCAGCAGCAACCTAAACGCCATGCATCGGCGCATGCAGGGCGGCGAGGGCAAGAACGGGTACTACCAGCACTACCATCCCATCATGGCGGAGCACCAAAACTTGTACAACCTCACCTACATCAATGTGGACATGTCGGTGCCCAGTCAGGGCGATCCAGCAGGACTAGCCGCCGGAGCCTCAGCGGGCTCGAAGCAACTGGGCGCCAAGTCCTCTTTGCTGGTCAAGCCGAGCATCACCTTGACGACAATCTCAACGCCGCCATCCGTGGGAGGAGCCGGGCCTCCAATACGTTCCTTGTCCACTGCCGGCAGTGCCTCTGCACGCGTTTCCGGTTCCGCCTCCCTACCGACTCCCACTCTCAGTCACAGTATGTACGTGACGTCGCCGACCGCTCTGCCGGTGCCAATAAATGGGCATGCCGTCCTCTCCCCCGTGGCCACCACGCCCACAAACATGATCAGCTGCGCCCAGCTGGACGAGGAGATTACGGCAGCTGCCGCCAGTGGCACGGGAGATCTGTCTTCGGTGCCGAACTCCAGCTATCCGCCACCGGTGCCCTTCATGTTGACGCACCAGCACCAACACCAGCAAGCTCACCCCCAACCACTGCACTTGGTACCCCCCAGCAACAATGTCCAGCCACCACAGCCGCCGCAACCTGTTTTTTTCCACTTTGGCGACGGATACAACTCGGGAGGATCGGGCCCCCCTTCGGCTGTATGGACACATCCAGGATCAGCCTGTTACCAGGCTTCATTTGGCTCAAGTGTCAGCGGCAGCTCAAGCCACGGCAAGGATGTTTACTCTGCTGGCCTGCGTCCAGTCTCGCCGGCGCTTTCATCCTGTTCCCTGGGCAGTGACTCTCACTGGAGCTGCAACAATCGCAGTCGGTACGTCGTGGAAGGTCCTTTCTCTGTAAAATGAAATCAAAAATAGTTCTCCATCCACAGCTTGGGTCAAGGAGACCTGTCGATGTCACCCACAGCTGGCTTTCACCTGCCCGGCCAGTTGTCACCCCACTTGGTCGAGATGAATGGTCAACGGGCCCCCCTCCCGAAGCCCCTATACCACTCCCCACTTCCTCAACCACCTCCACCACCCCCACCACTTCACCACTCTCATTCCAGCGTACATGGGCCAATTAACATGCACGGAATGCCCACTTATGGCCCACTACGCCCCCAGCTGTCTCTTCAAGGATCGTCGCCGACCCCGCCGGTTGGGGCCTTGGGCGGCTCTTGGTACGACCTGGTCCTACCGCCCGACCGCTACCTGGCCCAGGCCCGAAACATAGAGATCGTAACTCAGCCGGAGCAACTGGTTTGCATGTGCAAGTACGACAACCTTTCGGTGGAGATCTGGAAGAGATTCCGGGATGCTCAGCAGACCCACAAGAAGTTCAAGGTCAAGATGCGACTCTGGCGTTATTTGTTCCTCTGGATGAATGTGAGTATCAGTTGGGCGGCTGGAGTAGTAACTAGCAACTGGAGGGATTCCATTCTGGCTTTTGCAGCAGCCCATGTTCGAACGGTATCGCATTTGTCTGGTTGGATCGACCATCACCGGCTTCGGCACAGACTCCTCCGACATCGACATGTGCCTCCTGCCGGAGCAAGCGACACAGCGCCACCAATCCCAGCAGCACTTGCAACACCAGTTCCATAACGAGAAGCGCACCGACGCCCTGCTCATCCTGTCCCTGTTCAACGTGGTTCTCAAGGACACTGGTAGGAAGTGATATTTTTATGTTGGTCTGCGGCTGATTGACAGTCCTTTTCAGAGGTGTTCCAGGACTTCAATCTGATTGAGGCGAGAGTTCCGATCCTCCGATTCAAGGACATCCTGAATGGCATCGAAGTCGATCTCAATTTCAATAATTGTGTGGGCATTAAAAACACCTATCTGCTCCAACTTTATGCTCAACGTAAGTTTTTAAACCAGTTGGTTTCTCTTGTCTGTCGATCGTATAGATATAATTTGATAGCTGGAACCATTTTTTATAAATTATACCCGGTACTAGTAGAGTACAAGGGTATTGTATTCCTGTATAAAACTGGAAAAGGAACCATCTCCGATATATATTCTCGATCAGCATCAACAGTCACGGCGGTGTGGCCATGTCCGTCTGTCTGTAGACTTGGTTGGTTGCGACTTTTTTAAAATTCATATACAAAATGGAATTAATAACAATTCTCATAAGGATCGGTCAACAAAAACCTATATATTTTAATATTAACTGACATTTACTAGGGTACTTTTTATCACAGCGGACGGTAGTCCGCTAGGTGGCGACATTCATGCCTTGTTGCGTGACGACACTATCACAGCGGACGTTAGTCCGCTAGGTGACGACATGCATGCGCTACTTGTAGAAGGTAGCATGTAGCAGGTGAAGACACTATATATAGCCGAAGAATTAAAAATGTTCTGTGTGCGTTCAATCTGAATGAAAGATATACCAAATGAAAGGTAATGTTTTCATTTTATCCAAACATTTGCCAAAAGTAGTTGGCTTAGGAGAAATTTGCGTAAATGTAAAACACTTTCGATTCACTAAATAAGAGATAGAAAATATTTTTATATACACAGATTTTGCTCCTAAATACGCGTCGATTGGTACCTCAACCACTTCATTTCTTTCAAAAGTTTCAAAACGATTTTTAAAGAATTTCCAAATGAAAAAGTTTTTCAAATTTTACTCCGAAAAAATGTCCCGTCCGCGTTTGCCTTATTTTGTCTTTTAAAAATTTGAAAAAATTTCGGCACGTGGAACAATAACGTGCCGGAATAAGAATATTTTTAATGTATAATTTTTTATAGAAATATTGCATTTATTCGTCACCAAAATTGATTTCAGATATTTTGGGAGTGGCATGCGGGTTCGCCACCGATATTTTACCTCGTCAAGAGGTTTTTTTATATGATATACCCTTGTACTCGTAGAGTATTATTTTTAGAGGCGTTTCATTTACTTTGTATGCCTAATTTTTTAAGTTGTTCGTTCCGGAACACTCAAAAGTATGCAACAAAATCTCCTACTGAGAATCTCTACTTTCAATCTATAGATTCTATAAGAATCTTTTACTTTGAAATATTAGAGAAATTAAAAATGTCCATTATAGATAGGTGGGTTATGGGTGGAAGATAGAAGTACCGGGTATCATATAGTCGGGACACTCGACTATAGCCGATCTATAGCTTGTTTGTGTACCTAGTGGATTGGCGGACTCGACCCCTGGTGGTGATTGTAAAACTGTGGGCCCAGTTCCACGACATCAACGACGCCAAACGGATGACCATTTCCAGCTACTCGCTGGTGCTAATGGTCCTGCACTACCTCCAGTACGGATGCATTCCGCACGTCCTGCCCTGTCTGCACAGCCTTTATCCGGAGAAGTTCCATCTGGACCAGCAGGACTGCCTTGACCTGGATCTAATAGAGCCCATCGAGCCATACCAGACTCACAACACCCAGACCCTGGGGGAGCATCTGCTCGGATTTTTTAAGTATTATAGCAACTTTGAGTGAGTAGCGCCGTTGCTTGTCCCGACACCTCATCAATATCCATTGTTATCGTTTGCAGCTTCCGCAACTATGCGATCTCCATACGCACTGGAGGCGTTTTGCCCGTGTCCACATGCAGGCTGGCCAAGAGCCAGAAGAACGACGTGTACCAATGGAAGGAGCTAAACATAGAGGAGCCCTTCGACCTGTCCAACACGGCTCGCTCCGTCTACGACTATGCCACGTTCGAGCGCGTCAAGTACATATTCGTTACCTCTGCCCGCCGCCTGGAGCACAGCCTCGACCTGGCCTCCGTCTTCCGGCCCATTGCATCCGTGCACAACCATCAGGCCCACCACAACCATGTCCGCAGTCACCTGGACAGCAGGAGCCGCACCGCATCAGCTGACAGTACAACCAGCTCGGACATTCCTTCGGGCTTGGGTGAGGCTACAAGTCCACACGTTGCCTCCTAAGCCCCAACATATGTTTGAGATTGCAGATTGCGGTTAGGTGGCCGGCTCTCCGTCGGGGTTAGAACACGAGTTCAATGGAAGAGAAGTGGATTTGCAGTCACAAGTGTTTTCAGGTACGTGCGATGCTCTTACAGACTCGACAGAAAGCAGATTAATAATTCCACTCCACGCTCCAAATCCAAAAATGTTAAATGCCTAAAGCGAAGCCTTGTAAATTGACAAACTTTCGTGTTCCAAAATCAGTTAGAGAAATCTTGAGAGAAATTGTAAATTGCTATCTTTATTCACAATTTATACAACGTCATGGTGCATTCGCAAAACTAAATCTTGTTTTATCTAAACCCCACCAATCATTGTAAACATCCACGCAGGTGTACGATTTTTGTCCCTCACGTGGTATGTATTTCCTTTTTAAAATCGAATAATGTCTAAAGAGTGTAAGCACCCAGGTTCTGTTCAATAAACTACAAACTCACCCGAATCGTTCGCCTTCTTTCAAGGACATCAAGATGCTTTATGAATCCCACAACCACAGGTTTTTCATTCTCGATGATGAGAGGTTGGCCCTCAAAACCGCTGAACACAATGGATTGCATCTGGATAATAGTTTGAAATGCAAAGATACTCCGAAGAACACCATCTACACCATCCTTGAAAATAAAAATAGTCGATTTGTGGTTAATGAATTTATTTCCTTTGATAATGAAATCGTTTCACATCGTTCGAATAAAATGTTTAGAAATTTAGAAAGAGGCATTTTTTAGACCTTCTCATACATAGTTTCCTTACATATAACAAGGACCTTTCGAAAATTCACTGCAAGCGTTCTTCTTTCTGGCTGCTAAGTATACAAGCTACTTAATTTTGATTATTTTTTGGAAAATGAATATAAAATAGGCACCTTATTCAAACTTATTCAAACCCAACACGAGTCATTCAGTATACACGCCAAGTAAAACACTGTCGCGAGGGAAAACTAAATTCTTTATTCAGAATCTCAAACAAAAAACTTCTCTTTTGAGTTAAAGGGACGCGTGGGGAAGATAAATCGCACTATAGAAAAAATATATACCATTTCCATATCGTTTTAAAAACAATTAACACTCTGCTGTAACTGCATTTATATATTTCTGATCTGATCGTGACCCTAGATCCGGCAATCGGTTGGCATGTCGGTGAACTATGGGTGGTGTTGGGGTTGGGGTCGGAAGATCACAACGCGTTGCTTTCGTTTAATTTCAATTTCTCGTTAAATTTTTCCAATATGCGCTGGAACGATGCAGCCGCTTTGGGGGCGCCAGCGTTCCCAAGCGATTTCCCCATCTTACAAGTGGGTTAAGTTTTTTTTGAATTAGTTGTAGGGTGTTTTTTTGTGGTTTGTTCTGAGTAACAAATGCTTAAGGACAGCTTAGGGTCGATCTAAGTAAACCGTTCGGGGAAAAAATCGAAAACTGGAGCTGAAGATTGGCTGCTGCAATGATGCTGGAAGCCAGAAGAAGATGAGCCACTTGGTGAATTCGTGTTCCGGGCGGGAGTGGTTGCGTCTGCAGTTCCAGCAGTCCATGGGGCATCGCTTTCGTCCGGCTGCTGGTTGATCCGTGAGCGCTCACTCCTCCGGAGAGCACACTCGTGGGCTGGTTACGCGGCCATGTCTATGTGGCGTTATGGCTCGGCGTCTCGTTTGGGGCACGTTGCCGCAGGCGCTGGGCTGGGCTGGGCTGGGCGGCGGCTGCACTGCATCCTGGCGGCCATCATTGAGAGATATTCGTGACCGCTACACACCCCGCTCGGCACTCTGCACTCTGCACTTTCAATGTCCCAGTACCTCCTCGCCTCCTCGTCGCTGTCCCTGTCACACTACTTCCTCACTCTCTCCACCTGCTGTCTCCATCCCGTTGGTGTCTTGTCTTGTGTCCCACTCGTTTCCGTGTTCATAAGAATCGCTGTCTCCCGTGCGCGTCTCTGTATCTCTGTTTCTGCTGCCTGCTGATGCTGCTCCTTGATGATGACTTCAAAGTTGAGTTGTTATAAATTTTCGTTTGCTGGGTTGCTTTTGCTTTTGCTTGTAATCGTTTGTAGTTGGTGTCCCCCAGGTCGGGTTCTCAATAAGGCTGCGAGAATTGGTTCAAACTGCGTTCGCCGGACTGAAAGATGCGGGGATTAGAGAATGCTCTTGTCACAAGGGGGGGGGGCGCGGGGACACACTCACCACATTAAAGGCCACATCTTGGGAGAGCAGACCGTCCATCTGGGAGATCTGCCCATAGTCCTGCGACAGCTCCGGCTGCTGGGAAAGTGCGAAGCCGCCTGGCTGGGTCATCTGCAGCGACAGCGGAGCAGGCTGTTGGCTGAAGGGCGTTACGGACGCCCCGGCGCCAACCACTCCACCGATTCCCGCTCCTCCAATCACCGCGGCGCCACCCAATTGGCCGCCGCCGCCGGTCGCTCGTGATTTAATCGGCTTCTGGGACTTCTTGTTGCCGCCCATTGAGCCGCCACCGGCCCCCAAGCCGCCCATGAAGTTGCCCGGCTGCTGCATGGCCCGGTTCTGTTTGGCGGCCATAATGGCCTGCTGGTGCTGGTTGTAGAACCGCGGCGGAAGGTTGCTCATGTTCATGAACATTCCCACGGGCACGGGCATGTTGCCCAGAGCAGCTGCGCCGTGCTCGTTGGATATGTAGCCGATGGAGTCGTGGTGCAGTTGGGCGGCAGCCCAGCTGGGGCCGGCGTTAGACGCACCGTAGTTGTTGTTGCCGCCAGCAGCGGCGCCAGCGCCTCCTCCCAAGCCGAAGCTCATGATGGAGCCGGAGGTGGGGGCGCCATATCCAAGGGGAGAGCCGCCGTACGGGGCACTGGTGTTCCCGTATTGTCCGCCGTTGACCGCCTGGTTGGGCATCTGACGACTCTGGTTGTGGCTGTAGGCAGTGCCCCCGCTCCGGTCGTATATGGAGCCGGGCACCATCACCTCCTTGGCGTCGGCAATCATGGTGGTCATGAAGTGGGCGCCGATGTTCAGGTTGTTGACCAGCTTCTTGGGCTTCTGGAAGTGGATGAGCGACTCCTTGAGATTGTTCAACGACCCCTCCACGAGCACTTTGCGGTCCTTGTAGAAGTTCAGAAGATGGTTCCACAGCTGCTGCTTGGCGAGCACTTTGGGGTTGCCCACGATGATGATGCCGTACTTGGCGCGAGTGAGGGCCACGTTGAGGCGACGCGGGTCGTTCAGGAACCCGATGCCCTGGCGCTCATTGGAGCGCACGCACGACATGATGATGATGTCCTTCTCGCGGCCCTGGAACGCGTCGACGCTGGCGATCTCGATCTCCTGGTAGAGTCGCGAGTGAAGGCTGCCCTGGTACTGCATGTACTGGACCAGATACGCCCGCTGGCCCTCGTACGGCGTTATGATTCCGATTTGCTCTGGCTTGATGCCCGCCTTCAGGAACCGGGTCGTGATCTTCTCCACGTTGGCCGCCTCTGTGCGATTGAGAAACGACGTGCCAGAGCCGGCGATCTCCTCCTGGCCCTGGGTAACCAGGAAGAACATGGGCCTCTCCGGCTGCGGCCACGGGAAGTCCAGCTTGAGGCGACGATCCTCAGCGCAGACGCCGTTCTGCAGCGATCCCTCGTAGAAGAAGTTGGACGGAAACTGGGAGAGTTCGGGGTGCATGCGGTATTGAACCTCGAGTCGGAAGGGTCGGATGCCCAGCACAACCAGGCGCTCGAACAGGCTCTGGGAGAGTCCGGCGCGAGCCGCCTTCTTGCACATTACTACCGGTCCCAGCTGGCAGTGATCACCCACGAGGATTAGCTGCTTGGCGCCCAGCACCACCGGAACCATGCACTCGGGCTCCGTCGACTGCATCGACTCGTCAATGAGGATGGAGGTGAACTTGATGCGGGACAGGCGCCCGTCGCCGGCACCCACGCACGTGCAACAGATGACGTCGGCTGCTTCCAGCAGCTGGTTTTCGGCGCTGCGCTTCAAGCTGCGGTAGCGCTTCTCATCCGCCGAGCTCAGCTCGCCCGTTTCGTCCTTCAGTTGCTGGAGCTTCTTCAGCTCCGAGTTGGTCTCCATGTTGCGGATCTGATTGTGCAGGGCCAGGAAGCTTACGGGGCTGTCAATGGCTTCGCGGCTCTTGGCGCAAACCCGCACCACCTTCAAATTGGTCCTGTGGATCTTCTCGGTGAGCTGGTCGACGGCCGTGTTGCTGGGAGCGCACACAAGCACGGTGCCGCCGTGTTGCTTCACCAACTGGTACACGATGGTGGCCGAGGTGACGGTCTTTCCAGTGCCGGGCGGGCCCTGGATCAGCGAAAGGGGGCGCTGGAGCGCATGCTTCACGGCGTACACCTGGCTGCGGTTGAGGTCCGGCAGATGCGGAGCACTGTACAGCTTGGGCTGAGGGCCGCGGAACAGGACCTCGTCGTTGGCATCCGGCCGGCCGTGGCCCAGCAGACGCGAATATATGTAGTTGGAGACCGAGTTGCGGTCCATGGCGAAGTTGCGGAGAGCGCGAGTCATGCGGTCGAAGGAGGTGCACTTCCAGATGAAGTCCACCGAGAAGTTGCTGGTCCACTTGACGGGCGCGTTCGAAGAGGACTTCAGCTCCAGGCCGACATCGTCGCCGAAATTGTCAGGCACCTTAATCACATGCCCGATCTCGCTCCACGGGATGTATATCTCGCCCACGTACCGCAGCCGGAGCTCGTCGCCGTGCATCAGCTTCATGTCCGAGTCCGTCTTGGCCAGGGTGAAGTAGGCGATCGTCTTCTTATTGAGGCCCACATCCCAGCGCACCTCGATGTTCTCCTGGGTGGCTGACTCCTTCAGTTTCTTGTCGTAGTCGGCCTCGAGGCGGACCAGCGGACCGAAGGTCTTCTCGTACTGGTAGCCGTCCTCGTAGCGCAACAGCACCTGAGCCGGCTCCGAGTCGATGCCGGGCTTCTCCAAGTCCTGGAACGTGGCCTCGATGTTATCCTTCCACAGCTCCTCCAGCTTGTTTATCTGGGCCGCCGAGATCTGGCGCGCCCGCAGCTGGCCTTGTTCGCTGGGCTGCTTCACCAGCCACGGGAGGAAGCAGCGGTCCGTGATCAGCGGCTTCCACTGCTCCTGGTCCCAGTTCATGTCCTTCAGCGAGTTCTGCGCGGCGCACGGCTGGCGACACAAAAGCACCACCACCGAGTCCGCCTTGGCCGGGATGAAGCCCAGCACGAAGACGTTGCGCACACCGCACGAGTAGCACTCGAGAATGGTCTCGCCAAGCGGGCCATCGCCGTGCAGAGTCACCTCACGGTGCTTGGCACGCACCAGATGGTTGATGATATGCGACCCGGAAGTGCTTCCGCGCCCGTTGCAGAACCACTTCTTGCAGTTGTTGCACATCACAACCGTGGCGGGGTCGTGGATCCCGCAGTACTTGCATGCGTGTGCGGGCAGCTCCTTGACGTACGAGCCGCCGGCCTCGTCGTCCTCCTCCTCGAACTGCAGGTCGCCCAGGTCGTTGGTGATGCTGGCAAGGCGAGGGTGCGAGTCGCCTCCAGAGCGGCGCGGCTGAGGGCAGTAGAAGAGGCAAATACTTCTATAAGAGATATTAAAGTGACAGATGGCGGGTAAAACTTACGTGCAGCTCGATCTGCTCGCCCTGTGTCTGGCTCTGCGAAGTGGACGGCATAGTGAAGTCGCGGTAGTCATACTGGGTCGGCTGCGTGTCCGCGCCCGGCAGCAGCTCGTTCTCGTCCATGTCCAGGAACGAGAGCGCCGAGCTCGGCGCATACGTGTCCACGCTCATCGCGCCTCTGCCACAGTCAGTCTCCTCTCAGAGGCGATTCTTTTCAATTGTATTATCGGTAATGTGGTGCTTGGATCGGCAGAGTGCCGACCTGCCAACTAGTTAACTGGCCAACTGTATAGCTTTTTGGCTCGTTAGCTTGCCGCGCGGCACTACTGTTGACGCTAAGTTGGGCCGATTGGCTACGGCTGTTGTTTTAGAAATACGGCGGTGCAAGTCCAAGCTGACACACTGGCGAAAATGTTTTGCGCGTGAAACGATCCCGTGTGTTTAGACAAGTCAGGGCAAGTTCAGCGTGCAGCGTGCCAGTTTTTCGTTGACGATGCCTATCATTAACCGACTTCCGTACCGTTCCAAACCCAAGTGAGTTTAAAATTACCGAGCCCCGGCACTTTGCTGCCACAATGTCAGTAAAAAACACAGCCTGCTGTGATGGCTTTTTCTTGTTTTGTTTGTTGCGCCTGCTGAGTGCGGCCACTTCGATTAACGTGCTCGAAAACGTGCAACTATGTGTGCTCCTATCGATGTCTTTTATTGGGACAGGGTTGCCACACCGACGAAATTGTGGGCGCAATAAATTCACGTATGCGTAGATTTTACGTGTACCAAAATATCGTGTGCCAAATCAAATGGCAGCAATCCGTTATTTGCAATACATTTTTTCAACAAATGAAATTTCATTTCTCATGAAAATTTTATAAAGTTCTCTTGCAATTATAATAGAGGGGCCTTCTCCAGGGCCTTCTCAGACAATGCACATCTCTAGAATGAACGTAAAATTTTTAGTGTGACCGTAGATGGTATCTTGCGCATACTTTTTTAAATATCTTCGACTAATAAAAATAACTTAAAAATATTATTCGACTGATATAAATACTTGATAAAACACTATAGTATTCTCTTCAAAATTAAATTAAACTTTTACCAAATTTAACAACAAAAATGTACAATAATTTTTCGTATGTTTGCGACCGTATTATATTATTTTATTTATCTCTATGAAACTTTCGAAACCACACTTGAAAAATAACCAATATAATATAAATATATATATAATAAAATATTAAAATATTTATTACATAAATTCTATAATGTTATTATATGAAATACCTTGATCACTTATCTTTATGTATTTTAATTTTAAAAGTTGGGAAAATGATAGTTTTGGTCATACCAGAAAGTATCGCTAAAAATCAATGCTATCTTAGGGAAGATTTTAAAATCTTTGTTAATCCCTATTAACAGTTTATTAGAGATCATCTAAAAGAAAGAAAGAAAATAAAATAAATAAATTTTTTGACAGCATTCCAAACCATTTTCTCGTATTTGTTTATTTTTCGTTTTATTTTTTTCGGGGCTTCACTTCAGAAGTGCTGATCTAGCACTTCTCTTATCCCCTTAAAGAGAGTATTTTAGAATTCAGAAATATTCTGTTGTGTCAGTAATATTTTTCTGTTTTTATTTTCTATTATTATTTAAAATGTAGCATTTATGTAAAAGCTAAAAAAGAAAGCTGGAAAGATTAAATGCTCATTTTGAATGAGGATAAAATATATGTACATGTCGGCAAGGGTATATACGATTCGAACCCGCCATGGAACCATATTTTAAAGCTGTATCCGATGTCAAGTTTTTCTTGCAACTTCAATGAACATATACATGCTCACATTTGTACATATATGTATATATATGTACATACATACACATAGATATATCGCTCAAATTCAAAGTAAAGCGTTCATTTCTTGTAAATATTTATCCTCAAAACGCTTCTGAAGTTCAAACGAAGCAGAAGCAAAATTTTTTATCGTGAATTTTAAAATATTTAAAAAAAAAAGGTACAAACAAATTGAATAGAATACCATGCAAGCAGTGAAGTGAAATATTTTTTAGTTAAGAGACTAAACGAAAATATAAAAATTTCAAGAAAACTATTTAAACTTAAACGTTTCTTTCATTACAACTAGCTAAAAATTTAACTAAATTAGTATCATTTACTTTACCTATAATTAATGATAATATTTAAATAATTAAAATATTTAATTTAATTTTAATATCTAATTAAAATAATATTTATTTTGAGTTTTAATTGAAATTTAAAAAAAAAATGGTGTACAAAAAAACAATTTCTAAGTTTTCTATAAAAAAAATATTAATAACCAAATTTTTATTTTCAGAGACTGTCTCTAATTAAAATACTACAATATTTTAAAATATTACTTCTGAAGTTGGATATTGTTTATGGCCTTAAAGATCGGGCAAATTACACAATTTTCCGCCACGTGCTCCAACATGGATATTTTCCCTCACTAAGAATAGGTTCGTAGTCCTTTTCGTATTCAAGATATTTTATTTAATATTTATAACTTTTACAAAATACTTTTCTTCAAATTTAATTGATCATGTTTAATAATATAGTATTATAATAACATTAAGATTTATGTTTTTACACGAGCAAGCACGAATTTACAAATAAATTTCAAAATTCGGATTGAAAATTATTTTCAATAATTTTCTATAAGCACAATATTTTAAATAAGAAAATTTATATACATATGCACGGATTTATCATAAATAAAAAAGCATATATATTATTTTGTCAGCATTAAAAGGAGAGTTCGGGTTGAAATATCCAACTCATATTTCGCGGCTCAACTTATGCGACACTTTGGTTGGCGTGAAGTTTACGTATAAATTTTATATATATACATACATATGTAGTACATACATATTATGTACATATGTATGTTCTTCATTATAGAGCCGACATATCAAGTGGTAGCCGCAAATGTGATTGGAAATGGAAAACCATAAAAATCAAATTTCAGCGGCTTTGAAATGAAAATGTGTTTACAAAACAAATTTTAAGCCATGGTATATATACAGCATGCTTCCTTTCCAAAATCTCATATAGCTGCCTATATAGCATATAATGGGTTAAAAAAATGGGTTGGATTTTAAATGGGTGATTTGTATCATGTGTTTGTCTCCGTAAAATGCAGAAATCAATTGTGTTAGCCCCTTAACTAATTTAATTTTTGTTCAATGGAGCCTAGTTGAAATGCCACTTTAACCCACTTTGAAAAAAGTCATCTTACAAGGAGGCAACCTCAAAGTTCTTAATGTTAATCTGTTTTTGGGACAATGTCCATTCTCGGTGGCTTAAAGTGAAAAGATCAAACTTAAAAAAAAAAATCATTTTTTTTTCTCTCACAAAAGTAGATATTTATAAATAGGATGACATAAAATATAAAAATTAGTGTAACATTTGTGGTGCCCCTGTTGAAATTGAAACGGGGTATTAATAATTCGGCAGTGACCGAAGTGAGATTTTTCTTTTCGTTTTTAATAAAGTGTTTATCTTATTTTTCTTTTATTTTCAGCATGACAATGGGAATAATGACTAAAATCATGTGTAATCCCTGGACTGTGATTACGACATATTGTTTATAAATAGAAGATAGCCTTTCGTGTTTCTTCTACCACCATAATATGTTATGAAGAAAATAAAAGACACTGAAAATAATAGAGTCCGGCACTCCCCAAAAGCCCACATGGAGAAATCCTACACCTACGGTCATGCCACTTGCACAAATGCAGGGCTTGACTAATTTTTCAGAACAAACGTTTTTATTTCGTGTGGGCTTCTGCCCATTTTTTCTGTTACTGTTACTGTGAAAAGAAATCCTGCATATTTGCAATTTCTTTTCTTCATGTACAGCGAAGAATGCAAATATCGCTCATGTGTGTTTCCATGGGTGTGTTTGCTTTAAATATTTTCTGTAACTCTTAAAAATTATAGAAATAACCAAAGTGATCTACCAATCCACTACTGATACCGAAAATTGAATATAAAACTAGTCAGATTGTTTATAAAATATTTTGTAAATATTTATACAATTATTTCCTAATGATGCCTTAGCATCATTTCAAATTCAAACGAAATTAAAATCCTTAACCCGATGCAAGGTACCCAATGGATACCTCACATTATGCTGAATGCGCTCCTAAAGAGTGTTCTCGTCAATTCGAACCTTTTAAAAATGAATATTTTTAAATCAAGGTTTTCTTTAGAAGTTCGTCTTCTGCCATATAATATACTCATATTAGTGTATGCTAGTAATAGATAGAATTTTTAACGAGCGAACTCAGAACAGTTATTAAATTGAAAACCACAGTAGGTAAAGGAATACACTCCAACACCAATACTGTAACTTTAATACAAATATTTAACTCAAATATGAATATGAAATTCGAAAACGTAACCTTTGCAATTCGCGACTCAAATAGATTTTTTTCTTTCAATATAGTTCAACTATCCTAGAATACAGTTAAAAAAAATGTAAATAACATTTTCGAGAGAGCGCCTGGTCGCCCCACGGCGACTTTGAAACTTTGAGCATTTTACTTGAAAAACGGATGTTGAAATCGGCACGCAGCATAATATTTTCGATTGAAAGGTTGACCGTGTCTTGGGCCATGAATACGTTTTTTTTTGTTTTAATTATTTAAGAGATTCTTTCGCCTCCCGGAATATAAAATTAATGTTTTTTTTAATTATTCAAGAGATTTTTTTGCTTCCCGGAATATAAAATTTAAACCAACTATGCTCTACGTCTCAGCTCGGAGGCAATCTCCATTCCTTCTGGTCTACCGAAATTCGCAACAGGCGCGGCAAACTGCTATAGTGGTGTTACCCCTTAATAAAGTGATGGAAACTCTTGACAAATTGTGCCTCCCAAAAAAATGAGAAAATATATTTTTATTAATTATTAATTCTATTTTTATCCCCATGATCCGATGTCTTAAATCAGCGTTGGTTCTACATCTCAAGCTAACCAAAACATTTTCTGACTCTGCTGATCATTGTTCGATCATCTAATCAGATTATCACTTATCTTACCTACTTCAGAAGGTTCATTCTAGATATAATGTTTATCGTTATATAGAATATATATACAGACATATAGCTATCTATCTCGTAATATCAGTAACAATTATTTTCTTTTCTTTTTTTGAATTTTGAACTTTCTATCTTCGAAAACGCCAAAGTTATATCATTTCCGATCGTTCAGGTATGTGGAAGCTATAGAATATAATTAACCGATCCATATGAAATTCGTTTGATCGATATATGGCAGCTTAGGATATAGTCGACCGATCCCGGCCGTTTAGACTTAATACAGCTTGCAGAGGAAAGAAGTGCAAAAGTTTGGCATAAATAAGAGGTTGAATAAAAGCTAAATTCGGCCACAACAGAAGGTACAAAACTTTTGCATTTTAATATAAAAAAAAAGACGCTCATATTAACGTACATTGTGGACCACCATATCCGGAAACAGGCTTGTGATTCCCCGGTGAAAATCGTAATAAAATGATAAGTAAGGTCAAGTGAACGCAACTTTTCCTCGGTCAGATTTTCTTTTATTTTCCAAGTATACATGACATAATGTACACACTAAATTTTTAGTCATCGAATCAATTGAGGTGACAAAGGCAGGCTGTGTGTTAATGAATACGAGAATAAGGAGGATAAGCTGGTTTTTTACCTGTGGGTAGTTTGCCGCCTGCTAATTGCCTACGCCAGCTGCTAGTCTTCTAAGGTTGTCTTTTATCAATCACGTCACCAGTGCTATCGGCGCCATCGCATTTGCGGGAGGTATGCCTATCAGATTGGCTTTTTGACTTGCTGGGCCATCATCCGCACTTCCCAAAGCCGACAGTTTCGTCCGGACTTTGAACGACACCGCATCTCGCTCCGAGTTAAAGCATATTCCAACAACCCTTTTTTTTATAGTGACTAATTAGATATTTGATCGTAGTGTGCCATACTAAGCCAAATGAAAAATTATGTCCACTCCGAAGTATTTACCAGAAAGTGTTCAAAAACGTTACTGCGAGTCCCTGTGAGAGGATGCTGGGCGGAGTAGGTGCGCGTCGCCGACGCGGCTCCTCTCCGATGGCGCGATTGACTAGCAGTAACACAAACGTCCTGGACGACACTATTGCCATTATCGGTGATGGCGCAATCCGTCGGACAGCCCCCTACGGACCTCAGGTGCCCACGGGCAAGCGCCGACGGGCTGTGCAGGCTCCTGAAAATGGAAAAGACATCATCGGGCTTGCCCAGCCAGGATATACTCTGGGCGATATAATGTGAGTATGTATATTATGTTAAATAGGACTAAATAAATATTACAAGGATATCATATCGTATGGGCTATATAGAATAACACCATTTATTTTGAATTTTTGTAAGTTCCTCTGGAAACTTTAGAACAGAGTTTTCCGGTACTGATAGTTTAGATTTTTCGACTTTTCTACTTTTAGCCCAAAAAGTGATTCTTATAAGAGATTGGGGATTGGTTTTTTTTATTTTTTTAAATTATAATTAGTTAAAATTAGTTTTTAAATTTTAAAATTGAGGTAGTTTGAAACTTATATATTTAAACTTGAACAATTTATATTAAATAAAATAATCAAAGCTTCAGTTATAATTTTTTTTTCCTAGATTGACTTCAATAATGAAGATTTGAATCAAATAATATAGTGTATAGATAGAGTCGGGCATGGATTAAAATATTTACTGTATCATACGACTCAACTTGGCATACTATATTCCCAGTATTTTATCATATTCCATAATTCTAAGGGCCTAAAATTAAAAGGGATTATGGAAACCATAATTGGATGCTGGATCATCAGAAATAAAAACTATATCGCCAGATAATAGATATTCCCAGGCCATTCTGGGTGGTTGCTGAAATTTCAATTGATTTGGAGAGAGCCCTCCCAAGTATATTAAATGTAAATAAATTAAGAAATTAAATAAATTAAAAGCTCTCAAGCTCTCTCAAGAGTCCATAGCATTTAAACTGCAACACTAGTTGGCGTAGATACAGACGGACTTACAGGCGGACATGCTTACATATATCGATTCAGGAGCCGATCAAGAATATATCAACCTGATCAAGAATATATATATGTTTCCTTCACTGTGTTGTATACTTTTGACCAAAATTATAATACCATCTGCAAGGATATAAGAAATCGAAAACATAAATTTAAAAATTAATGAATAAAATTGATTGATCTTTTAGATTTAGGCCTCGAGGCCTTTTTTTTAGGAATTATTTATTAACATATACAGCTGTTCTCAAAATAATAAAAGTGCCTTTGCATATGCACTTGTCCTGTCTGAAGCAATTATCTATAACTTAATATAATTCTATCTTAATTCTTAATTTCAATTCTATACAATTTAATTCGTGCTGGTTTTTCTTCAAACTCTACACATTTTTTTAAGAAAAACATGTACAATAGTATTATTCAAAGTATTTCCCATGTGAAGCTATGACTTTTTCCCATCTTACTGGCAATTTGTGGATACCCTTCCAAAATAACTGCGCCGGCTTGGCGCCCAAGAACGAATCAAGCTGATTGGCTTGTGTTCGGCAACAATCTCCATCGAGTAATGTCGTATTCAAACTTGTTTGGCTGCCCAGGACGTTCTGCGTCTTCCAAGTCATAATTTTGGCACGTTTGCTTAGCTAAAGCATGTTAACCATAAAGTTCCACCAAAATGAGATGACTTTCGGCAGCAGTTTTCTCCATAATGAAGTATTGAACTCCCCACAAAAACCCTTTTCCAGGCACAAACTTCGACATATTTGAGTGAATCAAAAATAATCTTGTATCCTGAAACAGATGCACAATAACAGTGGCTTTCCCACGTATGTTTGGAATAATTTCTTTTTCCTACTTTGTTTATGAGTACACATTCTGAGGTACCAATATTTGTTCATTCTACTATCTTCGCTTCCTGAAAATTAACCCATTTCGTTTATCAAAAAAATAAGAGTGTGCCATATAAATCTGTTCATAGTGCGATTTCAAAGTATAGAAATTTTTATTTTTAAATACATTTATAACGTTTAAGATCGAAGATTAAATGCAATCGAAAAAATATAATTGGATGTGGATCCAATCCATCATCTTCCATGAAAACCGATGCCAACTCTAAGTTCTAGCCGATAAACTAGCCGCACGTGTTGTCAGGTATCGAGACAGTATCCTTTTGCGAACTGAAAATAAATAAATTTTCGAAAATCAATTTACCGCCATATTTTAAACATGATAAAAAATCAATTTATACAAAAAAAATCGATTTCTTGAGCACGCCAAACGGGATGACTGCCTTAAAATCTTAAGGATTCTCCCCAGCTCATCATCGCAATTATACATTTTTTGTAGTGTGGTTTCGTTTAAGATTACCATTAATTAATAAAAAATAATTACCATCGGATCTGGTTCCACCTATCGCGATAGTACGCGTTAAGGATGACAAATACCACAACTAAAAGCTCATCTCTAAAATAATATTGGACGCACTCGTTTAGCGTGAAGCTTTTGAGAAAATTGAATGTTAAGTTAAGCCTTACAGTAACACACTATTCTTTATGTTTAAATTATATTTCCATAATATGCCTTCAGTCCGAGGAGCATATTTTTTATATAAAATCATGCATTTTGAATTTCCCTCCCCGGAGCTTACTGCTCGAGCTTCTGGCCATTTGTAACGGGGTTACAAAGCGAACTTTGGTTGTCCTTGTTGCACCTACTGCCTCAGCGGACCAGTGAGCTAAAGCTTTCGAAGGGAACTTTTGGGCGGACGTAGAGCGCAGGGCTGCTGTTGCCAGAGTCGCGCTGCTCTCTGCCCCGGCGTGTGGCCTCCTGTCTGTGTGAACCGATGTGGTAATGTGTGATACAAAGTCGCCGAGTTAAAGTCTTGTCCAACTGGTGAGACAAATTCGTTGGAATTGGAAGCTTTCGCACAAGCGGTTTTTGTTTTTTATTTTCCCTAAAATTTGAAGAGTTTAGTGCTGAAAAAGGCAAATCAGTGTCCAATTCTGGCATCCATGAATGTTAAAGATTTGCAAAGAAAAACGCGTAGTGAGAAAATTCGACTGTGAAAATTCGACATTTGGAAACTTCTGAGCTTGTGCTGTGTGGCATCAAGAATCGGGTCGCCTGGTGAAAAACCGAAAAACGTTCAATCCCCCAAGAAATTCGTTCGGAGTGAAACGGGAAAACGGCGACAATGGCGACCAGTACAACGTTGGCCGAATAAAATTCAATTATCCGGAATGTGCGCCCCGAAAATCTTCAGTTTCTTCTTGTCGAGATAAATTTCCTTCCACCACTCACCTGGCCCTTTAGCCAGATCCATGTACATATTCCCAGTCCCAGTATTAATTGTTGATTTGTCGTTCCTTTCTAACTAAGCCACAAAAAAAAGGGAAAAAAGGGAAAAAAGAAAATTAAAACGCACTAACACACTCTGGCACGCATATACATATGACATACACACATACGTATATGCCACGAAAGCTATTTGGCGTGTGTGTGCGTGAGCTGGGATTGGGTCAGCGGGTCGGTAGCACAACGGGCGCAATATTGCGTCGGTGGTGCGGAGTAGGGTGGAGGTGGTGCGACAGTTAGGGTATAAGCAATGCGGCATTGGTACCATACCCAGTTGGGCTTACACGCGTAGGAAGGTGAATGAATCGTACAACAGCTGCAGAGCCCACTATATACGCGCACACGCCTATGACTTCCGTGCCCAGAGTATGGCGTGTAAGTTAAAAATATTTGAATAGGCCACACATACCCATGCACACACACATACATATAGCCATGGAGAGTACATAGGTGTGTGTTTCCTTTGGCCCACAAACATTTAAAAGTCGTGTTTGGCTCACTCACACAAGCATGGCGTTTGAACCCGAATTCCAATACGAATACAAACGGTCTTCTTCAATGCCTCGCGGAAGTGAAAATTGAGTTGTCCGCACTTGCAGACGGATTTCTGAGCGTAGCAGAAACCGCATAATCCCATTAGCCATGACGTGTCGGAGCCCTGATAGAAAATCGGTCAATATCTGGCCAGAATTTGACTTAAAGGGTACATCCTTCCAGTGAAAATGAACCAATTTAGTTGGATCCTTTGGTACATGCACCCAGCTCACAAATGTAGGCAACGTTTTTTTTTCTTTTTGAAACACGTGAAATGGAAGTAAGAGAGATGGGCGGCCCACAATGAATCAGAGGGAGAAGGAACGACAGACAAGAGAGACAAAGTAAAAGAGACTGCAAGAGATGGTGTCATTTTTGCTGTTTATTTTTGGCAATTACTAGTTCGTTGGTCCGTTTGTCGGACCAACTGTAATAAAGGCCGAAAGGCCGATGTGTATGTGTGTGCATGTACATATGCAGATTTGTGCCCCGACACCATCAACATACTAAGCATGGTCATCAGAAAGGCAAAAATCATTGTGTGGTGACGTCACAAGTTAGTGCTAGGATAATGCTACTGCCTGGCAGGATTTGGGATACTCGCAACCCGAGTGTTATCGTTATCGATGTAATCTACTAATTTTAGGAACCGGTTACGGTTGGCAGTCGGTTCAGGAATGTGCTGTACGATAGAAACATACACACATACATAAATAAAAGTACCGCTACGATAGCTACAAAAGCTACATAATTGTAGATATTTTTACAGGCCTACTTGCACATCACCTTTCCAGCATACGAGGAAAGGTAAACATGACCGTTTTAACCGTTTTCAATGCGCCCCGTACGCGCAAGGGAGAGCGACAGAGAGAGCGAGCAAGAGAGCGCAAAGAGCAAGAGGGCTTCCAGGGACTTCGAAATTTCACCGTTCCACAACTCACCACGACAGCCGCAAAGCTTTTTCGGCGGCTTTTCACTGTGCACTCGGCCTAGTGCTGGCCTCTCTCTCCATTTCAACCCCTAACTTTTTCATTCATGGCGTGTTTCAGTAACGGAATGTTATACCAATAGGCCGAAAACATTCATACCTCTCTAGCTGATCCTTAGCTCGAAGCCTACAAGTATACGAGTGCTTATGTAGGGAAATTCATACATACATACATACATATATAAAAAACTTTGTCCAGTACTTGTTCTCTTGCGTACATACACGCATAATTATGTATGTACATTGTACATACATATATTTGTGCATACATGTGCATATGCGTAAATGTTTTTTCAATAGGTCATGAACCGAATTGACCCGACATCACCGCGACTATTGAATGGCAAGGGTAGTGGAAGGGGGGACTTCTTCCAACAGGACTCTAATTATCAACTATCCTTACACACATCCTTACATATGTATGTATTTATGTGTATTTGTGTGTCCAAACGCCGCGCAAAAATAGTGATTGAAGAGACAGTGATTTAAATATTTATGATTGAAAGAGTGCCATCTAATTTTGTGCTACTTCTGCTTGCAAGATCCAAAATACAGTAATGCTACGATAATTATCATTAAGTATCTATAAGGAATAAATGAGTGGCAACTCCGAGATACATGTACGTGAAAAAGTCTACAAATCCATGAAGAAGAGTATCGACTTCGAGTTAACGATCCAAAGTGTGTGAGTGCGCGAGCGAGCGAGCGGATGCAAAACTGAACGCGGCAAGGCCACTTCCCAATCCTCCGAACGGAGCGGCTCCTGTCTCCCACTGCCAACGCCGTAGAATACTATAGTAGCAGCGACCTGGTATAATTGGCCTCCCGAAATAAATGTCCAGTTGCCGCTGTCGTGCCATGCGGACGGCGTGTCACTCCCGACCAATGCGTATTGTGGTTCACCTTGTGTAAGATAATTATGGCCGAGCGGTCGTTACAAAAGTATCAGAAATTGGAAATAGTGACGGTAGGTGTTGTTGCCTCGTATCCCTCAGTTATCCCTCCTATATGTGCGATCAGTTTATGCCGCAGCTTCGATACCAATTGCCAACCAAAAATAAATATCAAATGGTAGCAAAGTCACACTTTTTTCTTAGTCTTTTTTTTTTATAACAAGACTGAGGCGCTTAAGGATCTTTTATTCTAAAGCGATTTCAGCACATTCTATAAAAAGTTGTACAGTGAGTATTATTATTTTATTCAATCGTGGTCTTAACGATTGATGTCGTGATTGACAGGACATTAAATACAAACACCAAGAAATGTACTCCCCTAGAACCTCACCTTGCCTGAAAATGGCTTAAAATATGACTAAAATTTTAACAAGTATTTCTTAAGCATTTCTCGCCTTTAATCAACAAAAGATAAAAAGTCTTTTAGGGAAACTAAAGTCATAACCTGTTATCCTTTAAACGTAAAAGTATCATGAGTATATGACAATTTATTTTACCTTTATTTTAAAGTTATTGGAAACCTTAATTTGAATACCTTTGCAGAGATACCTTATTTTAAGGTTATACAAAAATACGAAACGCAGTGATCTCTCACCCCATAAACCATATATGGTTCTATACGAAGGATGCTCTTAGTTTTGAAGCTCCCAGTGGGACTTATGGCTCGCGTTCCCGTCGAAAGAATTGGCGGTCGCCGCTGTCTCCCAACATAGGAGAACCATTATTCCACATTACATTAGCCGGGAAATTCGGCACCTGCTTAAATAGCGATCGCCTTGCGGCAGAAAAAGATAGATCCAGGATGCAGACTGTAAGCAGCTTTGCTCTAGAAAAAGCGAACAAACCGCAAACTATTGCTTTTTTTGTTTGCTTTACTTTATATTTTAGGCAATCTTAAACTATAACATTTTTATTTTAAAGTAAAATTTAATAAAGATTTTTAACTAAAACTGAAAAGTTAAAACAAAGATAATAAATGAAATAAAATAAATGAAAATATTAATGAAAAAAATAAATATAACATTCAAATAGGGTTTTTAAAACCTAAAAATTATGAATTTCCATGTCAATAGCATCAAAACCTGCAATAAATTCGATCAATTGTGGCCTCCTCCTCTAGCCGCCAGGAGGAGGATCTTGAGGATCCTCTCCTTCTATCCTTCAAGACGTTCCAATTCTTACTTCTGCCAGAACTGAAAATATGTTCCATAATAACATTACTTAAATGATCATTTTAAAGCAATTAAAATAGGAATAATTTTATAAAAATTGTAACAATCTTACCATTTCTGGTAAGATTTGGTGCTGCTCTCAGCCGACACAGATTTTTTATGAAATTATTATTGTTCATTACTTTGAAAAAGGAACAAATTTCCTCGATGTCTGCATGCGGAAAAAAAGCGAAAAACGGGAAGAAAAATCGCGCACCGACTGAAGTTGGTGCCGAAAAGTCCGACTGGGGCAGCATATAAGTCGAGATCGGTCGAACATAACCTACAGCTCTCCCACAGCTGAACAATCGGACTTATTTTTGATCAACCCGTTTCGTTGTAAGAAATTTCATAAGCATCGTATGACAATACCCTTTTTCCAAATTCATTTTACACTAAAGTGGTCTGATACTAAAATGCCATAATAATCGGTAATGGTTAACCGGTTTGAAACAAAAATACTTTTAACTACAAGGGGTTATGTGCAATAACCTTTGACTCCGCCCAAAGCCAGCTAAGATTGAGACACCAATAATAAAATAAAATTAATGAGAGACAATTATCAAATAATTCATTTTGGTTACGAAATCGCATTCAAATCTACAAAAGGTTCTATTTGCGTTTTATTTTAAACACAAATGTGTGTGTACAAATATTTTTATCCTGACGAATATGATCAGATTTAAAATATAGACAAAAAAGTTATAAATACCTAAAATACTTGTTAGGTATTAAACATTTTAGTTATAATTGTTTTTTGTTGTTTTTTATGTTTAATATTATTGTTATTTAAATATAACTATTATTCATAGTGTTATTAGACTAAGGAGTTCATTTTATGTTTATTTTAACGAGGAAATATTATCAGAGGAATTTGTTTTCAAAAACGTAATTATTATTATTTTTTTGTTGTAAAAATTAAAAAAGAAATGTACATTAATCCTTTAATTATAAAGTGCCTTTACGTATTCTTCAATAGAATACATTTTTTGGTTTTGGATGAAGACCCTGAAGAACTTTGATTTTTGAACTTTCTTACAACTTCCACAGAAGTGTACTTACACCTGTAAGCAAATATGAACTATTGGACCGCAATTCGGAATCAATTTTAAGGTAAACGCAATAAAGCGTTCGGAATAAATAGAAACTATACCCAAAAATCTATATTTGACGCCAAGAAGTCTGTTTTCGAATTGGACTGAACTCAATTGTAAAATTAAATGAAATCATGATGCAAATCCTGAAATGCTTGGAAGCCCATCAGGATTCAAAATCCATTAAATATAATTAAATTAATATAATTAATAATATAATTGCTTATAATTAAATTAAATATAATTGCTTGCTTTCTCATAAAGCTTCTCCAGGAATTGAATTCGGGTAAAAAAGCCAAAGCTTTCGGGTCGGGCTGTCTGTAGCTGTAACTGTAGCTACTATAGCTATTATATAACTGAGTTTTGAATGTTTATATAAATTATTTAACATCTCATCTGATGGAAAAAGATGTAGCAACTGAAAAATACTCTGAGAGAAGCCAGAAAGTATTCTAAACATAAATATAATATGATTATTTGCAAATAAATCAAAAATCATAAAGAAAAAAAAAACTAAAGAATAAATTAGTTATTTTCAGCAAAAACAGTTGTTTGAAGAGAAATATGAAATCACCTGATGACGTGATAACGCCATCTCCGGTGAACGGATTAAAAAATATCAATAATAATATTTCCCGCCCGAAAATTCCCAAGCCAAGTCACAAACCCTTTTGAAAATTTCCGATTAGGGTTGCAATTTCTGATAGGTTTTCAGTTGGTTCTTTATTAGTTTTATGAGTAAGTTTATTTTTTTTTTTTAAACCAGTTAAGCCAATTAGACTTCTTTTTATTAATAAAAAAAATTAATAAAATTTGGGCTCGAATCACAATTAAAGTTACTTCACAATTGAAATTTTTACTACTTTCTGGTCTGACAATTTTCCAACACCTTATTCCATTCCTTATTCCGATCGTTCAGTTATGTGGTAGCTATAAGATATAGCCGATCCTTATGCAATTTTGTGCATCCGATTAGTTTCCCTTAAATAAAATCTGTATGAACCTTATACCTTTAAAACCAACATAGTTTTTCCATTTTCGATCATTAACAACTTTAAAACTGAGAGACTACGGACATACTAAAACTACAGAGGGACGGACATACATATATCGACTCAGGAGGTGATCCTGATCAAGAATATATATACTTTATAGGGTCGGAGATGCCCCCTTCACTGCGTTGCACATTTTTGACCAAAATAAGCCGTCTGCAAGGGTATAACAATTATTTTAGGTGTCTTTGGGGAGTAATTTGAAATGGAATAAGAATAGATTGGTCTAAAAACATATGTAGATATTTGTTATCGAGATCTAAATATTTGTTTACAATGGCGGCTAAGCTAAAAAATTAATATCCAAATCGGCAGAAACTGAATTTAGTTTTGGTAATAACATTTGTTAGAATATTGAAGCCTTAAATACTTGTACTACCCTGTACTTCTAGGGCTAGATATATTATTTTACAAATATTCAAGATTTAAAATACAAAAGCTTCTTAGATTTGTATCTGAAGAAATAGATTTTATTTGTGCGAAAAAGTGGCGAGTTCAGATTGATTTGAACGAACATCCTTATACATTGGACCGTAGCGGAACATAGTTAAATTCATATGGAATTCAAGAAATTGATTTTGCTTAAATGTACATCTCAAAAGGGTACCAATCTAGGCGTGTCCTCTATGGTTGCTTGGTGCAAAACCGATTTCGAAAAAGTGTGGCATACTTTTAGGCTGTCTCATACGTAAAAAACACAGAATGTATAATTACTAGTGTTATCTACACAAATTCTACATTTGGTTTGGCGCGTAAGGATCATTTCATTTAAAATGTAACTTTGATGTACTCGGATGTGGCAATATGTGGCCAGTTGTCGGGGCTGTATGCTTTTGGTAAATAATACTATTTGCGCCATATGCGATAAAACTGAGAATGTAGGGAGTAAAGGGTAGTTCTAGACTAGTTAATGGCATCTAATAAAATTGTCAATAAAATTGTTTTCATTTAAACATTTAATGCATCTGAAATGATAATTTGTAACATTGATAATTTATGAGTTAAAGTTGAATCGATTGCTGTGCATAAACGGACCAAGCATTTTTAAACTAAATATTGATAAGACAGGATGTACGGCGTAATGGTCTTTAACACATTTCCCATCTTCTATTCAGGTTGGAAGCGGCTCAGGAAGTAGTGCTAGCAGAGCATCAACAGGACTCCTTAGGCGGGGGGCACTTGGGTCGAAAGGGAGCCCATCGCTTAGCTGATAGAATGGGTGGCCCAAAAAAAGAGGAGAACCCACCAGGTGGTGGTCCGACGTCGTTATTCATCCTTACCGAGGATAACCCAATTAGGAAGTACACACGATTCATCATAGAATGGCCGCCCTTTGAATACGCTGTGTTATTGACAATCATAGCCAACTGTGTTGTGTTGGCGCTGGAGGAGCACTTGCCCGGGGGCGACAAGACAGTATTGGCTCAAAAATTGGTAAGACCTCGCCCTGTTGAGTGCAAATCCCTGTTGAGTGCATCTAATCGGATTTTGTCTCTGTCTGTATCTCGACCCGATAGGAAAAAACGGAGGCCTATTTTTTATGCATTTTCTGTGTAGAAGCATCGCTCAAGATCCTCGCCTTAGGGCTTGTTCTGCATAAACACTCCTATCTCAGGAATATTTGGAACATCATGGATTTTTTCGTTGTAGTGACGGGGTAAATACTATGCATCCTTAGTTACAATTATTATTTAACTGCACAGTTTCGTTTTTTAACTCAATTCCTATTGATTTAATCACGCAGTGCAAGCTTATACTATTCCAATTTGGATGCTGACTCATTGGAGGCATCACTATTTGTTTTTTTTTATCACACCACATCATAGGATTAAGCCTATAGTGTTACAGAATAATATAATAATTATTTTAAGCGTCAAGTTCAAGAGAATGCTATGCTATCAGAAGGGCTGTCAGAGAGCTTCGGTTCAAAAAGAGGCGTGAGAGGCGTGCCTTAATACGTTTATTAATAACCCATTTCCTGTATTATATTATCCCAAAACCGTGATATCAGAGCCATGACGATATTTGCTGAGGCCAATATTGACGTTGACCTGCGTATGTTGCGATCTTTTCGTGTATTACGTCCGCTGAAGCTTGTATCCCGAATTCCAAGTAAGACATCAGCCACTCCTAAAGGACACTAGGCCAGCCCCAATAAGACTAGAAACTATATACTCAGCCTTGGATCTAATTCACATTTACTTTACATAAACTGGCATAGTTAGAAGCTGAATTAGGAAGCTATAAGTCCGAGTGAACGCGTCCTAGACTAATCTTAAATCTTAAATCTTAAATCACTACAAATTAATGTTCATGTAGAATTACTATACAACCATATGTGTAAGAGTGTACAACTTTTTAATTTTTATTTTAACTTTTTTTACGCATCAGTAGGATGCTACTGTAACACTAAACTATATTTATGTCACTTCAACGTTTTAAAATTATTTATGTATATTGTGAGGCAGAATTGTACTTGTCTCACTTCAACTAGAATCTTAGTATTCAAAGGACGTCCTAAGTCAGATGTCAAGGGGTTGGAATACACTTTTCCATACTATTATTTCGAATATTTATTTGTCCTGTTTGTTGGATAACTCAAAGAACGAAAAGTGTCTTTTAACCCCTTTGACTCAACAAAATACGACCATCTAGTGGTCAAGCATTCAGTAGTTTTAGTCTAATACATAATTCAACTGAATAGAACAATAGAACAAGAATAAATGGAGGCGATTTATTGAATTCCTTTCAGCAGCTACCATAAGTAGGACCCTAAGTCCCAGGAGTTGTGGCCGAACACCATAGGTCGGAGGCCTGTATCGCTAAAAGAATGTTACTTCGAAGGTTATATTTAGACTCATTGGATCCGGGAAACCATAAAAATATAATTAGTTGCCACTTACACCACACACTTTAGTGAAAACGTCTCCAATTATACAATTGTTGTTGATTTGCGCTGGCAACAACCACTATAGTTTTGAACTTTGTATCTTATAGGTATTTCTTAGACCATTAACCTCTAATATCTAGAATATTCTAGCTGGTGAATAGATTATATTTGCTCCTTAAAATGCAGAGCAGATCTGAACTATTTTACGTTTTCGCTTGGGACTCCCATTGTGTGTGCGAAATATATGAACTAATCACGCATTAAACGTTAATGGATTATTTTACCTAAAATATAATTTTATTGCTATTTGCTTTCCATTGTAAGTTTCAAATAAATATGCACATTTTAACAGTTTTTCGTTGTACACACTCGTTTACTTTGGTATTTATTTCGAAACATCTCTGACTATAATTGTGATTACTGGCATTGTTTGAGTATCGCTAATCAATATTTAAATACATTTTAATCGCTTAACGTCTGCAAAAACAGATTCATGACACAGTACCCACAAATAGGGCCCGAGGTAGACCTAAGAACACTTAGAGCCATTCGTGTGCTACGGCCCCTAAAATTAGTGTCTGGAATTCCTAGTGAGTAGTTCCTCAGTTATATTGTACTTTTCGACTTCTTGTTGTCGTCTCGTTGTGACGCGAAAGTCTTTTTACGTTTCTTTACTTAGTCGGGAAGCGGAATGGGCGAAATGTGTGGCACTAGTTCATTCATTTTGGCCATCGCTTCACTTAGTTTTTTGTATTTTGTGTTGAACGTAATCGAATATAAAGATTGGTTTGCTGCGCACGATTGTCATGGACTTTCGCCTAGGGACTTTCCACGACAACCGTGTCCTAAGTGTGCGCCAGAGCCATCGAAATTCCATTTTCTAATCCAACATCTAATCCCTCGAATCTTCGACCCACCCAACTCACGTCGCTCATCGGAACTGATCGGATCGGATTGATGATTACCCACAACAGGTTTACAAGTAGTTTTAAAATCTATAATCAAGGCGATGGCACCTTTATTGCAAATCGGTCTCTTGGTGTTGTTTGCAATCGTAATATTTGCAATCATTGGACTCGAGTTTTATTCGGGCGCACTGCATAAGACTTGTTATAGCTTAGAAGATCCAAGTAAGTTTCATGTTCAGACAGACTGCCTGTCAAGTGTCAGGGAGCACCCCGATAATACTATCCCCGTCCACGCAGACAAACTAGTGAAGGAGGGTGAATCAGAGACGCCCTGCAACACAGACAACGGCACGGAGAAGGCAGGTGGCTTTGTGTGCAACAACAGCACTAGCATGTGCCTCGAGAAGTGGGACGGACCAAACCAGGGCATTACGAGTTTCGACAACATTGGATTCGCCATGTTAACCGTGTTCCAATGCATCACCATGGAGGGCTGGACATCAATACTCTATTGGGTAAGTGGCGATCGTGGGGCACTCCACGGACTCCTCTACATAAACAATTACGATTCTTTCCCGCAGACCAACGATGCACTAGGTTCAACATTTAATTGGATATATTTCGTGCCTCTTATAGTTATAGGCTCATTTTTTATGCTCAACCTAGTTCTTGGTGTCTTGAGTGGGTAAGTAGAACAGCACCGTCCTAAAGTCTTGTACACCAGTTCACGTTCGTACTCCTTTTGATTTGGTTTATTCTAATCTGGATCTGGTTTTCTGATACTGCATACATATCTTTATGTCCCTCGAAACGATCGATTTCAAAAGAAGATTAAGTCAATAAATCATTAAGATATTTGCTATTTGAGAGAAAAGTCTTAAGCATATGTATGCATGTATGTTAAAATACTTTGCTTTTAGTTTATAATTATGTTTATAGTTTGTCACTTAATCGGAAATTTGATTTACGTAATAAACTATCGTATTCCCGAATTCAGAGAGTTTTCGAACGAACGAAACCGTGTCGAGCGACGCATGGAGTTTCAGAAATGCCGATTTCGGGCCATGTTTCAGACAGCAATGGTTTCGTACCTTGACTGGATCACGCAAGCAGGTTTATACAAATAGCTCTAAATCTAAGTGCAACTAAATAAACAACCATAATCAACCTGAAAGGCCCACATCAGTGGCCCGTCAGTCATAACCAGTCGAAACAGTTCTTAAGATTAGTCTTACTTATACTCCCGATTCCGAACGAGCTCACTAAAACAAATAGAAAACGTCACCTATTTAAACCGAAACCGAAACCGATACCGATACCGATACCGATACCGAAACCAACTCCCAACAATATATAAATTGTTTGTTTACTATTAGTTATACCATATAATACAACAACAACACCACGAGCAATGCCCCAAGCTATAAAAAAAAAGAGTTATTTTACCCAAAATCCGTTCATTAATAGACAAAAATAGTTGCGGTTTATCGATTGCGAAACAGTAATGCGAAACGCTGTTATATCCCAATGCAACCCAACCAAATAAAGAGATCCCAAGTATTTTGCAGCGCCTATATATTTTCTGCATTTTGCCAAACCTAAACTGTAACCAATTTTTACTACTATAGCGATTAACTAAACTCCTCAACCAAACTAAACAAGCCTACTAACCAACTAAAATAAATACAAAATACGATCTTAGCCAAACAAAATGTACTTTTTACTACCAATTATTATGTCTTGCTGTTACTTCTGGCTAGAAAAGGCGTCGGCTACAAACGCTCTCATAAATTCCGACACCAGTGCACCAACAACAACCCAACAATGTTCTGTCCCTTCCTCGGATTAGCCAGCTACTCCCACATCACTCCCGTCATCATTATTCCCGATTCGTGCCCGGAGTATGGGTGACTCGATCCGATCCCATGCGTACTACTCGTACTCGCTGTCTCCAGATATATCATCCTATATATACAATGCTATGCTCGAATGCACACACATATAGTCTCACCAAATCGCTTCCCTGAATATGCTCCACTGACTTCGGGCCTTACTCTAATAAGGTCTCGCCAGGAGGCGATCTCTCTGACGCCACAATATATATCTCTACCGATATACCACCGATATATTACCCGTATTATATTTCCAATGAATAATTTTCGTTTGTTCTGTTTGCTAGTTTGTTGTGTTTTAAAAAAAAACTAACCGACCAGTTCTTAATTTACAATATATGCCCTTATTTTGTGGTATTATTCGATTCTGCTAAGTTAATCACACTCGTACAAAACCACGATGAAAGTATGCTGCGCTACTGAAACATACTTCTTTGTTTTACCAACCAACCTATCAATCAATCCTGTTTTCGGGGTTATCACATTCTATTTGAATATTTTTTGTAGTGAATTCGCAAAAGAACGAGAAAAAGTAGAAAATAGACAAGAGTTTCTTAAACTTAGAAGGCAGCAGCAACTAGAAAGAGAGTTAAACGGCTATGTTGAATGGATTTGTAAAGCTGGTATAGTATTTACCCTTTATCTTGTTTTTATATCTATCTTTATACTCCCTATACTACTAATACATTATCTAATACTGTACATTCACTCTCACGCACTCACATTCTGAACACTAATCACAAATGAAAACATTCTACATAACTAGACACTAAAACCACACTAAAACCATACAAAGCTTCCATACTTATCGAAACTTGATCATTGTCATGGCCTTTCAATTGAAAATTATCGAAAAAAAAAATGATCTGCGTGTCCATTGGGGACTAAATATTTGAAATTATAAAATCCCACTAGCGATTGGGAACGGAACAATGCCCAATGAAGTCGTCCGATTCTATATTTTCTGAACTTCTAAACATTTCTTACGATGTACAATTTGACGATGAAAATTATTTGGACCAAGCCCAAAAATTGATTATTATTTATCGATTTATCGAGCGATAGTTGCGGTTGCAACTCTTCATAAGATCGGACCAAGGGCTGAAGGTTAAAGCATATTAGGGAAGCGGATACTTCATGGTCACTTATAGAAAAAGTATAAAAACGCACATCTTCCTTGCCTTTTCATCGATATTAATCACCCATAACGACTTACATTTGTCTTGTTGAATCTTGTTCTGATATGCCAATGTAATCATAAAAAGCAGTTTGATTTTTGTAATACTTTTGTAAAAGAGCCAGCACCTTTGGCCTTTTCTGATCTTCCCTCTACTCATAGAACAAAGCTTCGAAGTGTAAAGTGCCAATTATAAAGTTAAAGTAAATGTCCCTAACCTGCTAGATGTAATATTCTTGTACCAAGATATATTTTTAATGCCGTACCGTATATCTTTTTGGCGATTATTCATCGGCTACTTTCGCTTTCGGCGATCAACTACCAATCCGTGATTTTTTATGTTATTGCAGAGGAGGTAATACTAGCCGAGGAGCGAACCACAGAAGAGGAAAAAATGCACATTATGGAGGGTAAGTCTCCATCGATCTTTCAATGATGCTCTTTTACCCAATACTTGTTGGGAAAGAGGTCATCTGGAGAAGAGTCACTTATATTTTTCCTTTTTTCAGCTCGAAGACGCAATGCTGCCAAGCGGAAAAAGCTGAAAAGTTTAGGAAAGTCCAAGTCTACAGACACAGAGGAAGAGGAGGCCGAGGAAGATTATGGCGACGATGGTAAGAAAGATATGCAAAATAGTCCTTTTTTGTTTTAGGCAAAAGTGTACAGAACTTTATGAAGATCTTCTTAAACTCCAAGGACTGTAGAGGAAGTGCAACACAGTAAAGGAACATTTTTCAAACCTATTCAATATAAATCTTACTTAACGTTGTCAAATCTTGAGAATAGACATTCTTAAATACGACTTAGGGGGTATCTTAATGTGAAATACGAACAATTGTCCCTGTTTTTTCTAAATGGAAAACCTTAAAGCTTTCGTTAGTTCATTTACTCGAACATGTTTTTTTATTACCTTTTAACTTGGTCGTGAAGTTTGGGTTGAACATTTGAAATTACTTTTGAAATATGACTTACATGCAATTAACTGAAAATATTTCTTCATTTAAACTTATTTGATCTTTCCACAAACCGAAATTGATTATCTTACATTGCATATGTTCAAAATGTGTAAGTAAATTGTGATTTTGATTTTTTAAAAACCGACGACAATCTGTCCATACAACTCTCACTTCATAACTCACACAGTACCTTCATTCAAGATTCCTTAGTTGCAGCATTGACTCAGTTGTATGTGTTATTATTTTTTAAGAAGTAGAAGAAGATTTTAAGAGGACATAAAGAAGTAGGAAGTTTTCATTTCTAAAAATGAAAGTCGATTTTCGTATGATTTTTATTTTTCGAACACAGTGCCGTCCAATTGCTGTCCAGATTAAACCAATCACTTTCGCATTAAAAATGTAACAGGTCCAAGAATCTGAACCTCAGAGACTTAAGTGCTAGAGAAACCATAACTATTGGCCCGTCCACCTGTACTCGCAGTCTTTATACAATTGTAGATTGAGAATTGTCATGGTAGAGCAACCTACTTGTAAGCCACAACCAAAAATTCAGCAAATTAGTATCCAACATAATGGCAGTAAAAACGCATATTGTATATAAGTACTTTGAAGAAGCTTCTCCAAATAAAACCAACAAAATACACCAATTCAAAGCTAAGCAACTCACAACCAAATGCCTTCAATTCATAAATTTGTACAAATTTATGAGGAATTATTTAATTAATATTTTGAGACCTTCTTCACGTTGTAATTACGACTACGTTTGTGTCATTAACCCACAGAGCGTTTCGAAATTATAGTATAATCATGTTTTTCAATAGATTGACGTCATAGATTGTCAAAAACACTGATCTATTGGCTCAGTGCTGTCTAAATTATCAGGTTTCGAAATGCACTGTGCCGCATAAATCAAAAGTGCACACAACATTGGCCTGGTTGATCTTTAGGTTGAGATACTCGTGATTGTGCCACAGATCGCTACCAAGAGGACTGACAAGAACTCCTACTCTCTGTACTCCCCGCACAGGTTATTTGAAAACTCGGTCGAAACCCCAAGGCAGTTGCACCGGATTCTGGCGGGCGGAGAAGAGGTTTCGCTTTTGGATCCGGCACACGGTTAAAACACAATGGTTCTACTGGTTCGTGATCGTCCTTGTCTTCCTGAACACCGTGTGCGTCGCGGTCGAGCACTACGGTCAGCCATCGTTTCTGACGGAGTTTCTATGTAAGTATTTGGCTACAGAGGCTACAGAGTGACTGACAGTCATTGGATTAACCTTTCTGTTTCAGACTACGCGGAGTTCATTTTCCTCGGTCTTTTCATGTCGGAGATGTTCATCAAGATGTACGCCCTGGGACCCCGGATCTACTTTGAGTCATCATTCAACCGTTTTGATTGCGTTGTCATTAGTGGTTCGATATTCGAGGTTATATGGTCCGAGGTCAAAGGCGGCTCCTTCGGACTGTCTGTCCTGCGTGCCCTGCGACTTCTGCGCATCTTCAAAGTAACCAAGTACTGGTCGTCGCTGCGCAATCTAGTCATCTCCCTGCTGAACTCAATGAGATCGATCATCTCGTTGTTGTTCCTGCTCTTCTTGTTCATACTCATATTTGCTCTGCTCGGCATGCAGTTGTTTGGCGGCCAATTTAACCTGCCCGGAGGCACGCCCGAGACCAATTTTAACACATTCCCGATAGCACTGTTGACCGTTTTCCAAATCCTTACCGGCGAAGATTGGAACGAGGTCATGTACCAGGGTATCATATCGCAAGGTGGTGCCCAGAAAGGAATGATTTACTCTATGTAAGTGTTAGTTTGTAGTTCGACTCATTCCACTCTATCTGTATCATGCACATTGTTTGCTAATTGGAGCCTCAATGTACGAGTAAGAGCGTAGCGTTTAGCGCCTAGCGCCTAGCGCCCAGCTAATTGTGTTCCCGACTCTTAGTATGCAATCGAGATATCCTGCTTTTTTTATAATTCCCTTTCCTTGTCAGTGATAGCCTCCCCACTCCCCTTAGCCATTAAAAAAAAAAAAAGAAACACCCAGATATATATTATAATTAAGCGAACTTCG
This sequence comes from Drosophila monieri, assembly GCA_035047585.1. NCBI lineage: Eukaryota > Metazoa > Arthropoda > Insecta > Diptera > Drosophilidae > Drosophila > Drosophila monieri. The sequence continues at coordinate 336,963 of JAWNPJ010000061.1, read as the reverse complement.
AAATTCATTGAACGTCGAACCATTAATGTGTGCAATCGACTGCGACCAAAAGCATTCATATTTTGGTCGATCGGACTCATGAGCTTGAAGAATTTTATTTACTATACACCGATAGAGAAATTCTGCAAGCCCAAGTCCCGAAAAATTGCAAAACGAACAACCCATCATCCATCGAGCCTAGCAATCCGTAAGTGTAGACAGTTGGCCCTCGAAATAGTACTCTAAGCCTTATTTAACGTTTCCTTGCTTTTTCACTGTCATTTCTATTTACAGCGACTTGATGGTTGTCTCGTAGTTGTCCCAGATTAAGTCTAGTCCTAGCAATGATACTTATACCCCTGCGAACTTACAATTATGTAGCTTATCTTTCCCAGCCTCATACCATACGCACTCGGGGTGGTGCGTGGTCCTCTTTGGAGCTAATGATTAAATCCACATAGATCGTACTGAGTACTGAGTTTCCCATCTGATTGGCTTTGGTATTCTTGATGCTCTTCCGACAGATATTTTATCGTTTTGGTACTCTTCGGAAATTACACGCTATTGAATGTGTTCTTGGCTATCGCCGTTGACAATTTGGCGAATGCCCAAGAACTAACAGCAGCCGAAGAGGAACAAGTCGAAGAGGATAAAGAGAAACAGCTGCAGGAGCTCGAAAAAGAGATGGAGGCGCTTCAGGGCGACGGTGTCCACGTGGAGAACGGCGACGGTACCATCGCCACTACCAAGGCCAAGAACAAGCGCAAGGAGGAGGAGAAGAAGGAGGAGGAGGAAGTGACCGAAGGTCCCAAGCCCATGCTGCCATACTCTTCGATGTTCATTCTTTCACCAACCAATCCGTAAATATTGCAACCAATTCATAGTTCCATGGCTCCATGATATCATTAATTCTCCCAGTAACTCTCGCTTATGTAAGATGCTCATTTTAGATGTAAGGTCTCTTGATTGAGTTCTTTTCAGGCCCATTATCCTGAGGTCTGGCTGAGGTCCCGGCTGGTGAGACCGCTCAGTATGGTTTCCCAACGACTCTAACCTTTATTCAATTTTATTTTATGCGCGTAGCTTCCAATCTTAGTTAATATCATCCATAATAATAATGATAGCAACAATAATGAAATCACTAACTGTTCTCAATATTTTTTTCCTTTTATCCTTTTTCTTTTCGGAATTCATAAAATTTTATGTTGCACACAATCAACAAACAAATTATCGATCAAATCAAAACAAAATATGTTTGTATGTATGTATGTATGTAACTCTTGCGACTTCAATCATCAACCATCAATCGACATCAAAAACCAAACCGATCATCAAACAAAAATCATCGCGATTAACGACAAAAATGCTTCAATCATGCAACATTCATAAACATTTTCAACGAAAAACGAATCAACGTATTGATTTCCAATTTTAAATAATACAAATAACTATATCCCATCTAAAAAATAACGAACTGCCATTGGAACATTAATTAAATAAAACAAAAACATTAACTAATCGAACGGTTCATCAAAAATAACAACAAAATCTCGCAAAAATGTCAATCCGAACAAAAATCCCGATCTCTAAACAAAAATTTCAAACATAAAATGCAAATTATTCAACTGCGACCGAATTTGATGTAATCGGAAAACGAAAAAAAATCAAAAAAATATATATATGCAAAAACATGTCCAACGAATCGATCGAAACCACCCAATTACCTATTTGTCGACACATACTTGATACCGATATACGATGAAACCCCCGACTTATACAGCATACGACGCGGCGCCCATTGGGTTGTTAATTTGCCATATTTTGATTTCTTTATTATGGTCGTCATATCAATGTCATCTATAGCATTAGCAGCCGAAGATCCCGTTCGAGAGAACTCAAGGCGAAACAAGATATTGAATTACTTTGATTATGCATTTACCGGCGTATTTACGATAGAAATGTTGCTGAAAATTGTAGACTTGGGTGTGATCCTGCACCCGGGAAGCTATTTAAGAGAATTCTGGAATATTATGGATGCTGTGGTCGTTATATGCGCTGCTGTTAGTTTCGGTTTCGATATGAGCGGTAGCAGCGCTGGACAAAATTTATCGACAATTAAATCGCTTCGAGTATTGCGTGTTCTGCGTCCATTAAAGACCATTAAACGTGTTCCAAAATTAAAAGCCGTCTTCGATTGCGTCGTGAACTCATTGAAAAATGTTGTTAACATTCTAATCGTGTACATATTGTTTCAATTTATATTTTCTGTTATTGGAGTACAATTGTTCAATGGAAAATTTTTTTATTGTACGGACGAAAGTAAACATACTTCCGCAGAGTGCCAGTAAGTAACGTTTTATTCTATTCAACATTCAATTGTTTTTTCGCTCTTTTTGTTTTTTTTTTTTATTGTCTTATTCCGTAACCGTAACCGTAACCGTTTCCGTATCCGTATCCGTATCCGTATCCGTTACCTATTCGTAATACTTATTAATCTTGATCCCAAATGATAAATAACTAGACCACATGTACTTATGTTGTAACGTCTCGGTATTTGGATCATTTTTTGAAGAGGGGTCGACTATGATGCCACACACATTAATGGTCCCTCAGTAGCCTCATATTTTAGGTTTGTTAAGTTGCCAAGTCGATCACCACCTCCTATATTTGTATAGTCGCGTTACACTATAGCGCTCTAGCTCTCCCGATCTCTCTAACACACACGCTCTCTATGACTCTATCTCTCTTCCTTTTCTATCTGTCTTACCTTTCAAATACAAATACGGAAGTCTCTCTGCCCCGGCTCCAGTAACGCCAATATCTAGACACATACTATATACTATACGTACATTGCGTAGCAAGTAGAGCAGCTAGAACGATACGATCACATCACCCACTCGAACTTCTCGCCCCTCCATAGCGAAGTCGTCGAGCTCTCTTCCATGTACATATACATATGTGTGTTATATAGCCTATGTATCTAGGTGCTACAACTGCCCACCCAACCCCCTACCTCCCAGTACATTGATGTTTAGTTACCTATACTATTACCTATAATATATATATGTTGATACTATATATATGTGCCATAAAGAGTGTTTCGTTATGTTGGGATGTAGCTCTTGGCCTTGCAAGTATTTTGTTACTGGAGTAACCCCAATGGGGGAAGGAGATATCATGGAAAGGTCCTTTTGTGTTTTGGAGCAAAGTGTAAATACTATACATATGTGTGTGAATATAAGTGGCCTTGATGAGTAGCTATAGGATATACGATTTCAGTCGCGTTATTTATGTGATCCTTGTGTTAACCCAAGTTTAACCCACAACTGTTCGGTTCCTTTGGTTTGTTCTATTTTCATTTTTGAGTTTACTAAAACAAAAAAGGTGCACTGATTTAACAGAATGTAAGAGTAGCATTTTATAGTTTCCCGCCCAGCTTGTTTTGCCTGACTTGTCTTATCAACAGTCACGCGATTCAACGGGCACCAAAACCAATAAAATAAAAGAAAACAAAAGAAAAGAAAAGAAAAAATCAAAACCGATAAACCAATATTACAATTCCGGGTAATTAATCACAAAAAAAAAAAGAAATTAGAAAATAGAGAATGCGCCTACAGAGAATGCTAAACTCCAGATTCCAGTCTCCACCTGACTTAACGATTCCAGTTACGTTTGATTTCCTCTAATTGTTTTATTTTGAGAAACAATAAATTACTTTGAGAAGGAGCCCCCGCGGTTAGCCTATGTATGTTTCGTTTATTTCAAATTGGGTATTATCCAAATACCAAAGAGTCCATATTACTACCAGAAGATTTCTTAATAAGCAAGCTAGGTTTCGATAGGACAGCGAAACTCATAGGTCTATAGATCATAGGTCTTCTCCCAAAACCATTTTCCCCAAGAACGAAGACAACTGCCAGAGTCCTTTGTAGACCCCGATCCATTTTAATTTCGTCAAAACATTTAGCCATCATCTGTACATACCAGAATATATTATGAGTGTATTAGCATATCTCCAAAGTTATCGAACTTCTTCGTAGGCCATATACTCCCGTCGTATTGCCCGTCGAGACCAGACAGTCATTGCCCTAGAGTTAGACACATTCATTGTAGGATTGTCTGTAGATGACGAGCTCTTGTTTTCATGTTGTTTTTGTTAACTAGAGTTCTAGTACTTTATTACAATCATCCAATAGCTGATCGCAATCGCGACTACCCGCCGTCAGAGATGAAAAAAGTGAAAAAAAGCCAGATACTTGCGGTGCACTCGATAGTTGTTCCGCCATAACACAGAGAGTATCGTTTGACCTTCGCATGCAATTACTGTCGCCGATTATCTGCCGAAATAAAACCAATTAAACAAAATTAAAAAAAAAAAAGAAACTCTAAAATACATATGTACACGTACATCTAAAGCCCACAAGCATTCAACCGAACGTCTTATTTCTTTCAAAGCACAACCTAAGCGATGGAGCGACTGCTGACGGACAATCCTGATTGATCCTTGATCGATTGTTCCTTGATAATTGGAGATGTCTGAGTTTGGCCTCCGAAATCACTTTCAAATTGCAATTCGTAGAACGCACTCGCTGCATCGTCAGTGTCTTTGCACGCTATTCGGAATCCGAGAGGATATAGAACCATTCGCTTGAGCGCAGCTGCTTTGTTACACATCACCGAACCGACAAAGGGCCGACCCACCGGCCCATCGACCCACCCAACCACTTAACCACACAACCAAGGTCGCGCGCGGTGTCATAAGTAACTTACTTGATCGATGTTGTATCACTTGGTTTTCGAGCATTTCTTTACTTCTACGCCTTTTATATCAGACCGCATCGAGTGTTTATTTGGGCTGAGCTAAGCTAGAATCTATCGCAAGGACCAATTCCTACTCGTAAAGGTCCAATGCAGCAGAGTGAAGAGGAAAAGTAGTAGACGCCTTTCCAACACAACCTTGCATTCACATTCTAAAACTCAAATTAACCCTCAACCGAGATCCAGAAACATGCGAATATTGGAACGAAAGGGGCTTTGATGTTTTTGTTGCACCATCAGCGATCTATCTTTTTACACATTTCACTTTCGGCTTTATACTCCAGACTTTGATACAGATTCCATTCATTCCACCATCTTACCTCATGTGTTTATCGGACCTTTGTTTTGGATGCCTTCCTGTTTAGTTGAGATTTTGTGTTTTTACTTTCGTTGTTGTAGTATATTGTGTGCAACCTTTATTTCTCTATGTTTTCCTGACGAGTCTCTAATAAAGTTTTTAATCAATAAACAAAACTTAACGACACACAAACCCACCCGCCACCGATAAAATAAACTTTTAAACCCCCGACAAATCAAACAAACTCACTAAATGCACTCCAAAAGGGGCTCGTACTTCAAGTACGAGGAGGACGAATTGCTGCCAAAACAGGAGCTGAGAGTGTGGAAGCCACGAGCCTTCCACTACGACAACGTTGCCGCCGCGATGCTGACCCTGTTCGCCGTCCAAACCGGCGAGGGATGGCCACAGTAAGCCCATTTGTTGTAACTAAAACTTTTCCATTTAAAGTCCACTGCCTATTTCTAATCTAATCTGTCGCTCTGCAGCTCTGTCTGATTTTTCGGAGCAGATGAGAATCTAGGTCAAGGAAATAACTAATTCATATTTTTTGCATGTTTTTTTTCTCAACCCTAACCTCTCAACCTCGTCCATCGTCCATCGTCCATCCAAATCCAATAATTGAAATCGAAATCGAAATCGAAACTGATAACCCAAAATCCACATACACCGAATCAACAAAATTCAACGAATAGGGTCTTGCAACACTCTATGGCTGCCACTTATGAAGATAGGGGTCCAATCCAAAATTTCCGGATCGAAATGTCCATATTTTATATTGTGTATTTTATTGTGTTTCCATTCTTCTTCGTCAACATATTCGTGGCCTTGATCATTATTACGTTTCAAGAGCAAGGCGAAGCCGAGCTACAAGACGGTGAAATTGACAAAAATCAGGTGAGCCAGACCCACTTAACCCGTTAAGAGTTAATATTTTGCGAGTCCAAATCTCCATCCACTATCTGTCTATCTGTCTCTCTTTAAATCTGCTTATATGTGTGCGTTTCGTGTGTTGTAATGTTAGTTATAAAATGTACAAATAAAAAGTATCAACCCAAAAAAACCCCAAAAACTGAAACCTCTCTAAAAATCGAACTATTAACTATTAGTATGCACGCATATGTCACTAATTCGTAAATATTTGCGACAAACATAATTACCTACATAACAACATTCCGAACAAAACAACTCTACAAAACAACAACATGTATACATATGTACACCTAGTACACCGAGTACAGAAGTCGTACATAGAATATATAATTGATCTATCAAACCCAATCCAAATCTAGTCATGTACTGTACTCGTATATTTTGGCCTCCATTTAATGGGTGTACTCCTTTGAGTGCCTTCCTTGAGTTTGGTTCGCCCCACTACTTCCATCCAACACCTCCCATAGATAGAACCTATTTACATACCTCTAATATGCCTGTATGTACTATATTACTACAAATACCATTCAAGTCCCTAGCGGAACTTCTAGAGCCCCAACCAAACTCGAACCTAACCTCGAAAAGTTGCGCTCTCGGCTCTGGGGCGTAAGGCTCCTTTCTACTATTACTCAGTCTCATATTCATTTTATTTATATAAATAGTGAACATTTACCGGAAAGTAGAGATGTATTCAATTCATGCGATAATCCTTAAATATTTCCCGACTGTAGTGGGAATATTTAATGATCGATATCGTCTAGTCCTCCCTTCCATCTTTTATACAATAAACAGAGACAATTGTAAGTAAGTATTTTTGAACATCCGCGATTAGAGGAACTGAAAGCCATAGTAAGAAATATGCGTCAAGGTTTCATTCTCTTATCAGTTTGGTCCAGGGGCTTCAACACTCTATTTTTCAGCATAACCCCAATGTAATCGATGTACAATATTAGTAGAATTTGGCATGTGTTGGTTTACGTAAATGATTATTCTTTCCTTTAGTTCATTTAGACCCAAAAAACGCTGAAAGCTGTACAAAAAATTTATAAAATAAATTTGTTTGCCTCTACATAGATTTAAAATGAATCATTTCATTAAAGTTATCCCCTATAGTTGGTGTTTGGCTGATATTTACTCAATTGTGTACCAATACATTCACTATTTGAAATCAAATTAAATAATAATCTACTCTACCTTTAGAAATCCTGCATTGACTTTACAATCGGCGCGCGACCCCTTGAGCGATATATGCCCAAAAATCGAAACACCTTCAAGTATAAAGTTTGGCGCATTGTCGTGTCTACGCCTTTTGAGTACTTTATTATGATGCTGATCGTATTTAATACCCTCTTACTGATGATGAAGGTAAATTTTATGATGGGGAATATTTTTACAAATAAAGCATTGTATGGTTTTGCTTGAGACATCTTAGGAATCGTAATCGCATTCACTTTAACGATTAAAGGGTCTTTTGCATGAAAGATATTTTTTAATGGCTACGAAGACTTATTCATGAATGATATTTTGAATAATAGTATATACGTACTTTTATTAAGATCTTAAATCCAATCTTAAATGTTGCTGAATCTTCAATAATCTTTAAATTGTGAGAGATCATATATCTGGTAAATTTTTAATAATTCAGTTGGTTTTTTGTGAGATCGTAAAACATGTTAAAAGTTATACAATATCTATAGGTTATAGCTTATCGGTTTAAAAAAAATATATTTTTTAGATAAATATGCGTCAAACACGCCCACATTTATATTTTTTCAAAATGAGGTGTTCTTATGAACAGTTTTTGGTCATAAATGGAATCTCTCGGTGCCATTTGGCTTTTTCATATACAAATTAGCTCATATGCATATTTTTTAAACAAATTTAAAATCTCTACAGTACCATAATCAAGGAGACATGTACGAAAAGTCGCTAAAGTACATAAACATGGGATTCACTGGAATGTTCAGTGTAGAAACTGTGCTGAAAATTATTGGATTCGGTGTCAAGGTAAGTAAAATTAGTTTTAATACTCTTAATTAACTTAAGATTTTAATATTAGTAGTTTCATTTCGAATATTTTTAGATTAGTATTCTAGGATGCTATTAAAAAAAAATTAAAAAATAAATTTAGACGAGAAAAAATAAAGCAAACTTCAGACACTGCCCTTTTCTTAAGTTTCCGAAAGATTAATGAAGCTTTCGTGGCCGAGTGGGTGGGGCGTGCAACTCCTGCGTGTTGAGTGCTGTGTTGACCATGGCTTGTGTGGCCGAGTGTGCCATTACTTAATTTTTTTTTTTTGTTTTTTATTAGTATGAATGTAAAAATGCAAATCAATATCTAGAAAAAAGAAAAGTTGACCCGATCGTTCTTTTGGCAGCAATATGAAATAGTTCTTAAAAATCATACTTGATCTGCCTGCAAGCAATGCTGGGCTCCGTGCAAAATCTCAACTCTGTAGCTAGTCTCCAAGTAAAATGCATAGAACCAGACAGCCAGAAAGACAGGCTGAAGAATGAACACACGGACATGCTTTATTTTTATTAACTCGTCATCCTGATCAAGAATATAAATATATACTTTATAGGATCGAAGATGATTCCTTCCATGCCCTCAAAGGGTTTTTTTAAAAATTAATACCAAAGGATGCTTTTACAGAAGTCCCTAAAGAATTTTATAAAATAATGATTAAAATGAATCAAAAAAGGGTATACAAATTTAAGTGTACTACTTTTTGTCTTAAATTTGTAGACTAGTTGCTTTTGTAGGACGATAGTTCAAAGCGATAAATTCAGCAGAAAGATATAAAAGACAAATGCATTTAATTACAAAAATGCATTAAATATTTTAATTAAGCTATTTAATTTTTAAGGTTTAGAACATTTTCCTATTTTGAATTACGAACATATTTTAGTTGAGGAACTTATGAAATCCTTTAAATTTCTGATAAAATTGACGGCTACTGTTATTCATGATTATAGGATATTAAAGCATAAGCAAAACATATTTCCAAGTTATATTTTAAAGCAAAATTGCAGCTTAAGTTTTAACGAGATAACTTGATTGAATCACTTTGTAGAACTTCTTCAAGGACCCCTGGAACATATTCGATCTGATAACAGTCCTCGGCAGCATAGTGGACGCCTTGTGGATGGAATTTGGGGTAATTATTTGATTGCATTTAAATAATCAGAGCATACATTTTTGTTGTGTTCGATTTCTGTAGGCCGTTATGCAATGCATAAAACAATATTCTCACAACAATACCAATTTTATCTATCCTTTTTATTTTGCTGAGATAAATAAATAAACACCATAACTTTGATACACACACGAATCTATACAGAAATACACACAGAAGCAAATATCCATAAGTACCAATATAAAAATCGTTACAGACTCGATCTGTATCTATATATCGCATTCATATTTCAAAATAACTAAAATCGAAGTTAAATGCACCGATGGCAATTTATTTTAGTTTGAAAAAGTTCTAGGAATGCTAATTAAGTAAGGAAACCTTGGTATTCGTTTAATTTATAATTTCTAAAAAACAGATTTCTGTTTTTGAATTTCAAAGAGTGTATAGGCTATAAAAAGGATAGGTTTAAATTACATAACCTTAAAATCACTAAAGGAGCGATATTTAGCGTCGACTTGATTTTTTAATCCATAAAATGCTTAGGCGTCAGCACATCGCAAAACGATTTGCCACCACCCAATATTTTAAATGATTTTAAATGATTTCTCATTATCTGTTAGAAATGGATATTCCTATGCATAATAAAACCTCTTTTCAATATTCTTTTTCTGGTATCGACAATCCTTTTTAAACAAACAAAACCAAAAATTAAATAAAATATTTCAAAATACAGAAATTAATAATCATATTTCTTTTTTGATTTCCTTTTCCATATTTATTTATGTACGAAAACCAAAAACCGAATGTGGTTTCAAAATCGGGAATACCCAATCCGAATCAAATAAAATATCGATGAAAAAAAAATTAAATATTTAAAATATATAACAATTACTCACGCAATAATATTTACCTACACGATAAAACAATAAACGACAACCCATGCACACATCTGAACAAATGTGTCAATTTATATAATACACGTCAATCTTTATACGTTTCGTATGACTTCTGTATGTATCATTTATATATGCGAACCCGTTTCATATGTCTCTTGTAATTGGTCTAACCGGGAAATCCAAACAAATCAACGAAAATACACACAAAAAAAAACTTAAAAATATACATATATATGTAATTTAAATACAAAATGCAATGAATGTGCAACGAACTCCTAAATATGTCTTTTCCGCTCACCACCACTACCCACTTTCACAAAATCGATTCACAAAACCCATCACCACTGCCACCACATCACTAATGATTTTGTATCAAATACAAAATATAAATCTCATTGAACCAATCACTTACAAAATTGAATTAAATATATGCAAAATGACCGAAAATGATGTATCGATTCGAATCACCATCCGAAAACGAAATTATCTGAACATCTATCTGAATCTATTTGAAATGGAATATGAATCTAAATCTGAATTTAAACTGAATACATCGAATACAAATAATCAATTGACCAATCGACCTTATATGATGAATTGTCCATCACTAAATCTCTCATCTTAATCTCGTCAATCCAACCTCATGCATGTGTATATCCTGCAACTGCAACGGTGTGTGGTCCAACAAATACATACGTGTGCACACACATATACACATGCATCAAATTCGCATAAATTTACGTACACACACATATGCGGCCCGCGCCCATCTATGTGTGGACGTGCTCTCATCTCCAACTACATCGATTACAACATGTACAACCAATCGACACAACCAGCAGCACGATGTAAGTACAAAACACGATCTACACGGATTTTACATTTATCGAACTTGTCGATGTTTACCACTCAAATGAATTTAGATTCTTAAACAGCTTAAGCCGCAAAATTATTGCTTTCCCCTTCCAAGCTTATTTAACCCAAACTCTATTATTTTACTATCATGATCTTTATTTCTTTGTCTTATAAAATATGTTCAATTCTCTCACATACATATGTCTAAATTAACTCACTTTTATTAGTTATGAGTATCACGATTAGGTAACTCATCTGCATTGTCACTCTTATCACTATTTCTTATCGGTTTGCTATTATTTAGAACATAATATTGCGATTTGTACTTGCTAGCGTGTCTCTCTCTCTCTGCTTCTCTTATCTTATTGTATCTTATATATTCGATCACCTCTTTTTCTCGACTGTTTTTGTACAAAGTTAGGCCGAAAAACTTCGTTTTAGAAGCTCGCCAGTCAGGGCCCTTTATCGGCGGCGAATAATTTATTCTAGTAAATGTTTTTGTTTTTTTTACTTTATTTTTAAAATCAAACTTATTAAAATTGAAAAAAACGCTAAGCGTCAAGTATATTTTCACTCAGTATTAAATTTTCACTTAACAATGCTTTTAAATTTTATTTACTTTCTAAGCAATGCCTACTATTGTCTATTATCTAATGCCTATTACTAATGCCTATTATCGTCTCTTTCGAAATTAAAAAAAATGGTTATGGCCATTAGGAAAGTCTTACTCTCTATTCGCTTTCGGGCTTACGGAATTTTCTTTCGTTTAATTTGCGCATGAACCACCTTGGTTTTATCAAAGTCCCACATAGACTGTAAACTGAAAATGTCACCACCACAATTTGCATATCCATTTGCGACTCATCTTCATTAGCTATACCACTCCCATGAAAAACACAAACACGAAAACGAAAACGAAAGCTCACACATGCGTTTTCAAAGAAAGATTGAGATGGTATAGTGCTTCAATAAAATCATATTCGATGCATAAACTAATAACCCGAAACCAAGATCAAAGGCAACGTCATTATCATCTCTACTACATCGCTCGCTTTCGGGTGTCGGATAGGTGGTAATTCTGTGAAGCGTTCGAGGGTTATCGGTAACTGTAAGTAGTCGTCTCCGGCACAACCTGCAAATATGCCCCATCACTATCGAGTATGGCCCAACAAGTGAGGTACATACATAATGATGAATGAATCTCTAATCTCCTTTTTATGTACGTCTATCGATTTGTGTTGAGCTTTATCACCTCGTGAAGCCGACTCAAGAGCATGACTTCAGCATTTTTGGCTTCTCTCTGTTGAGACCCAACCCAACCCCGATCTTTTTTCTCCATTCCCGCAACTTTTCTCTATGGCCAACGTTTTAGCAGTCTGTCGTAGTTATACGTATACCAATAATTACCTAGGACACTGAATAACTCTTAAATATTTTCAAATATTTCTTCCCTTTTTGACATGAATCGAACTTAAAACCCTCACCCATCACTACCTTCAGCTTTTTACTGCCTAACACTCAGTTTTGCGATGCTCACATCTTTCAATTTCATGTTTGCTATTATAAGTAGTGACCCAGTGGGCTGGGCTTGGATTGGCTGCTGCTGCATGCAACTTCACATTCACACTCAACAGAGATACATTCCACAGAGATCACAAATTTGAGTAAAGAGCACTTGGTTAAAGAGTTACTTGATTCAGTTAGCTTTGGCTTTTTAAATGCACTACCAATTCTCTGAATGGCTAATTGGCTGACTGGCTGAATGAGTTTCAATGCTTTGGTCGATCAGCGACAGAGTGTGTTTGGGTAAGAGATTTAAGGTTGCCAAGTTCCAAGGTAACCAGATTTAAGGCTTGTCTACGTCTGGTTTTTGTGATCGTGAGGTAACTGTCGCCCGCCTTTCTATATCATTTCGTCAAGTGACCTTTATTACACATTTTTGAGTTAAGAAGTATTTAAGTTGTGGCCCATCTATGTTTTCATATATGTATGTACCCTTGCGATACCCTGCAAGTAATGTGTACTTGTAGAATCGAACCTTCCCAAGGCTATCACCCGAATAGAAACCATCCCGTCTTAGATACTAACCGAGTGCTATAATCTACCTAAGTATGTCCAAATAAGATGCAATTAAGAAACCAAAAAGAAAAAACTCCAATGCAGTAACACAAATACTCATATACACGTTTAATAGTAAAATTGAGATTTTTACGATATTAATATTAACTCCGCTTTAGGATATTACCAGATAGAAGCTACCTACATACATCTGTTAAATCAATTTACGCTACTAATTTCAACTCTACTTTTTGTTTCTTTACTTTTCTAAAACAAATTATCCTTGCCAAACGAAAAAATCTTTGCCAAAAACGCCGCCTTTCGAATTTGACCAAAACCGACCTGTGATCGATCGTCAAATATCTATACGTATGAATACAAATATAAATAAAAATCAACTTAAACCAAACCACAATACAAAATCCAACCCAATTGAAAACTAAAATCATGTTTCCCTTCGTATTTGTGGCGACGATTTGAAATGTATCTGAATATTTGATTGAAATCGAAAACAAAATGCCGAATAATTATTTTACAACACCTACCACTACTGCTACTACCTCAAATAACAACATCTACAACAAAAAAAAAAAAAAAAATAAATAAATGATGATCCAACAATTACGTTTGTCGTCTAATAACAATAATCATTCTCAATGCGGCTTATGAGTTTTGTGAACATTGATTTGTTTCAAAACAAATCCAAAATTTATTTTGAAAATGGTTTCTGACTATCCACCAGGATGTAAGTAAACAAATATATTCTAAAAACTTTTGATTTTTGAAATTCAACTAACGAACCAACAACAGCAACAAATTCAACAGAAACAGTAACAAAACAACACAACAGTCTCTTATATATTCGACCCAATTAATAGTTAATTCCAACAATAGTTTTCATATCAAATTACATAATAAGCAGTTTACGACTGATATGGTTTGAGAAAATCATACGTAGATGACAGTCTTTCTACTTTGATCCAAATTTCCTAACCTGTCGGCATCTTGAACCTTATTCCTAGGTGTATACATACATATATAGATGTGCATTTTACCATTCTGTATATTCGAATCGAGATTAGAACATGATCTTGTGATTTATTAAACATCCTAGAATGCGGCATCAGGCATATATGTATCTTTTTATATCCCGCGATCCCCACAGAACCCACTGATCATCTAGTTTAACCAGAACCCCCCCTCTTATCTCTTGGGACCCATAATAGCCTTAGTCTCTGTAAATATTTCTCGATCGAAGAGTTGGTAACCCTTGCCACATAACTGTATGCGAGTATGTTTTCTTTTCAGCGACGTCTTCTACACCAGTGTTGTGCAACGCAGGACTTTTGTGTCACTCTTAATGTTCTTCCATCATTAGCCATAGTCTCCGTAGAAGAGTTCAATTTGTACCCATACACATCCCTAAAAATATGTACTTATATTTGTATCATAAACATCACCAGTAGTATCTACATATCTATGTAACTCCTCTACTTTGAACGCGCCAAGCGGAGGCCACGGCGAGGCGGTATGCGGCCCGAAAGTTGCCTGTCGTCCGGGTGTACGGGTGCTCACCGACGGAACGTTCTCCCAAGGTCTGCACCCGCATATCTGCGATGCTTTGTGTTTTTTGCAACAGATGATGTGTAAGATATTTTGGCCAAAGCCTCGTTTATCGATGACGAAACGCTTATTTTATCCTTTCAACAATGTCTACACATCCCCCCAATACTGATACCGCAACTGTACGACTACTTCTACTTCACCTGTACCAGTGACCGAAATACACCCCAGATGGGGTTGAAATTTTCAACCAAGTGACTTGCTCCCAAAAGCAGTAGATCAGTAACAAAATTACAGTCTACTGAGAGGTAGAAAACTGACTAATTGATTAGAAAACTAATTGGCTGAAAAAATCTTACCCAGGGAGCTGGAAAAATTGGAAAATTTCAACCCATTATATGGCACGCCCAGCGCAAGCAAGAAACCGCACACACTATATAGAAAATTATTAGAACTATTACATACTAACGCAAAAATAAAAGAGTAACATTGGTTGTCGCCAATCATCAAAACATGCTCTGCACGTGTCACATTAATGTGGGATTTTTAGCAAGAAGACGTAAAACAAATGCAACGCACAACATAACTAGCTTTCCAAAATTTCTCACCCAAAAAGAAAGTAATGATTCGACTTTTGTTAATTAGATCGCAGACGTTGCTTAGGCAATCGATAGTCCCATAGGAATCTCACAAACATCGAAACAGATACACTTAACGACACGAACGCTTATACAGGCAAATGATATTCACCGAAAGAATGCTACTTAAATAGATGTTGCTTACATTTTGGAGTAAACACGATCAAAAATTTTCCACCCATTTGCAATTACTGTACAAATTGAGACAAACTTTATTTAATCATAAACTTTCACTGAAAAATACCATTTCATATGAATTGTCTATATACTACATGTTTATGGATATGTCTTTTGGATCGTACTTAAGTATCATTTTTTCTTTATAGCGAATTGATTCAAATACTTAGTTGTAATGACTTAATCCAACGATATTTACAACCTCGCATTGAATCTGTTTTCGCTAATACGTATTACCTGTACCTTACCTACTTTTACTTACAATTAACCTACTAACCCAACCAAACTAATACTAACATCAGTACTAATTTCTATTAAAATGTCAACTACGAGTACTTATACGAATACCTACTATTGACACCAACATACTACTTACTTCTGCACTAACTACTTCTAAAGTACTCCTACTAACGGAACGATTGTAACGATAACTATTAACCGATAGCTTAGATTCAAAGTGTAGTGTAGAACGATGACGACGCTATCGAGCTCCTCGAGGGAGCGACGCGTACACCTCCTTCAACCTCTCTAATGCCAGTCTCTTTATCTGTTCTGTTCTCTCTCTCTTTTATTTTTACTCCTTTGTTCCTTTGGCCAATAATATTTTACAGTCGAACTCAATCAACGTCGGCTTCCTGCGTTTGTTTCGTGCGGCGCGTCTTATCAAACTACTGCGTCAAGGATACACAATACGCATCCTCCTGTGGACATTTGTACAATCATTTAAAGCACTTCCATATGTCTGTTTGCTTATAGCTATGCTGTTTTTCATATACGCTATTATCGGCATGCAGGTAAGTCCCGGATCTCGAATCCGTACCCCCATTCCCCCAGAAAGTAGAGTGGACTCAAGATGCTAGGGAGTCATATAATGGGGGGGTCTGATATTCAATCAGAATCAGGTTCAAACTTCAAATTAATGGGCTTGTGTGGAGTTGTTAGAACAGAGTCTATTGATTAGTTTTAGTAGTCGATCGATATACACGATAATTAGTTCCGTAGCATCACGAGTATTGGACCAAATTAATGCCAATTCAAACCAATTATAATGTTTACATCAAACCAAAAGGTTTTCGGCAACATAAAGTATGATCCGGACACTCAGTTGAACCGCCACAATAACTTCCAGTCCTTCTCCGGTGGAATAATGCTGCTCTTCCGGTAAACGAGATCCGTAACCTATTTATTGTATATCTAGAAATTACTGGCATTACATTGAATGTAGAGTCTAAAACCGGAATCTAAAATTCTATTTACATACGAGTGCTTTCGATTTCGCGCAAGAATATTCGTTTCGTGAATATCTATCATGAATATACCCAACGATCGATGGAGGATTCGACCATCCCCCACCGAATCCGCCGTCGATCGCCTCAGTCATCCAGTATCTGTTTGAATCTTATGAGTATTTGCAGTAAAAAGATCGACGCATCCATATGTGTATGTTTGAAGTTGAGTTTCGGATGTCTCATATGCATTTTGTAATTAATCACCTACTATTTCCCTTATATGTTTAGTATTTTCGACTCAATCATTACATAAATGATCCGTATTGGACGTAGTTTTTCCATAACCAATTTTGATTTCATGTAAATACATACATATATGCAAGTTTTAGAACGTAAAGTATTACTTTGATTTTGCGTTAATATGGTTAGTTGGTTAAAAGAAGGACTCTAACGAAATCAGTAGTCAGTTAAACAAAATGCTTAAACACTCAACAATGCTACAATGCAAACTAAATAAAACTAAACCCTGCATAACTCATAACTAAACAGCTTTTGAAACGCAGACAGATCTTCGACAAATAAATATTTTTTGGATTATTGGCTAATCCCTAGATTCAAAAATTAAATGAAAACTAATTGCACCTCAAAAATAGTTGAAAGATTTTAGAAGGTACTTGGATCCCAACTTATTAATTTTTTTTCAAAGGAGATTAGAGAAAAGTACACGATTTTTTTTCAGCATTGATTAATAATAATATCTTTAATCTTTAATCTTTAATCTTTAATCTTTAATCTTTAGATCTTTAGATCTTAAAGTAATTGGATCAGGTCCTTACTTAAAAAATAAAATGATGTTTCACAAACTTATATTTCGAAAAACATGAACGCTACATGGAACTTTAAATAAAGCTTTTGAATATAGAGAAAAATATGCTTAGAATCATTCTGATAGAAATGAGGTGGCAGTGTTTGATTAAATTAACTAATAAACTTTTATTAAAATAATTGACTGATCGTGTCGCACGTGAGAATGCTAAAGAATTGGGAAATGAAAACTTAAAATTTGGCTGAAACCTTTGTGTTGATTGTAAGTTTAGAATAGAGTGAAAAGTAATGTAATTGGGATGGACAATGAATGCAATCCTTAATCGAAACTAGTAGATTCGAAATGTTTAGTTTGAACTTAGCATATGCGAGAATTGTAGATTGGAAGCTACTATTCACACTAAATTATTTGGAGTTTGGAGGAGGTACTACTGTAAATGCCATGGGTGTTCGTTGCTCTATGGGAACTTGCCGTATAAAGTTCGTCGCTCGTTATCCTTGGCAGGATGCTAAGGTCTTGAAGGTGAATGGACGCCGAATTGCGTTGCAGTTGAGATAGTAATAAGAAAGTCTACGTGGAGTTGGAAATATGTTTGGTGTGGTTATAAATTTGTAAACTTTTCAGTTGATGAATTTGCCAAATTGAACTTAACAAATTATCATTACATTCTTTACCAATGTTTGAATCGTGAATAGGTGTTCGGAAATATCAAACTAGGTACAGTGGAAAATTCCATTACTAGGCACAACAACTTCCAATCATTTATTCAAGGCGTCATGTTGCTATTCAGGTACGTAACACAACAATCTATTCCTTAGACTTCTTCAGCCACATGCATTTTTTACTGTTACTAGACAAAAACCAGTTTCGATAAGAACTAGATATTAAAATATCATAATTTATCTTAAACACTATCCTAGATAGATTTCTCAAGTTCGCGACTTATAAAGTATAACATTAACTTAGCGATTGATGGGGGACTAGCTCCCAGACTGGCAAGAACCCTCAGAAATTCTGATAGTCATAGTTTCAACACGAGCTCCGTTTAGAAAAAAAACATAAATCTATATATCAATAAGCTATAGAATATATAAATAGAAGTCGGTTCAACCAGATAGCATACACTATTATTTAGATCGAATAGAACATTTTCGAGGGTCTTCCAAACAGATCGATTATATGGCTACCCGACGGAGGGACAAGCAGTTTTATATAAACTTCACTCCAATAAAATGCAAGCATACATACTCGTGCATACTTATGTTTGGATTACAATTAATAAAAGGTTTTTTTTCGTACCTGCGTAAGTAGTTTGAGTTCTAGAGTTGTCACTATTTAAAAAAAAACTGGCGTATGTAACCGTAAACATATATATTCTATGTACAAACTGTAGCACTATATCAAACAATATATCTTTTTTTGAGACAAGCTTGCTTTGCCGAAGTTTGCACTTTTCGTTGAGATTTAAATGGCAGTTTAATTGTATTTCAGTATTAATGACAGTTTATGCTATTGTTAAAAAATCTATAAATGGGGCATTTTTAACTAGTTGCTTTATATACATCATATTTATAAAACGTATTAATAATGTATTTATAAGTAAACCGTAATTCTTCTCATATTACTAAAGATACTATTTGACAAAGTGTAAGGTTGCTGAGTTAAAATGAAATTCCCCATAGGCGTTTTCAAATATGCAAACACATTAATGTATCAATGTAGTAGTTATATACTCCTAGGGCCTGAAGTTATACCGATTTACGTATCTACATATAAACAAAAATAAATATATAACTAGAACCAGTTGATGTATGTATATCTGTATGTAATCTAATATGTGGTCAACCATCCCATTACCATTCATATATCTACCTATGTCCTTGGGGCGGTTCTGCCACACTTTTAATCTTAAAAGATTAAAAGTATAATTGCAAATTTTAAGATCTATCCCTACAGAGCCGTTCCATCGTTCCCATCATTCAAAAAACGTTCATGAAACTAGGTATTAATAGAGTGTAGCTAGAGTCGAATTCCCAATCATGTTCCGTCCGCCGTAAAAAAGCTATAACAACTTTAGTGACAGAGAGTTTCTTTTCTTCTAATAAAAATGTTTTAGACATCCAATTCACAGTGATCATTAATGATTAAATATTTACTGACTTCCTTATGGAGGGTCTTTTTCTTTGATAAAAAGTTACTTTGCATAGCCTCATAACAGACACATTTTAGAAACCCGTCATTAAGTGTTTGGGTAGTAGTTTTAGCCTAAATATTACCATAGTGCTTTGACTTATAAGTTTTACAGCTTTGCCGTATCGGTAAAGCGAAACTAAGTAAAATACTTTTACAAAAGGATAATTGAGGATCAATTATTTATGATCCAGATTACGCCACCACCGTAATACATAAAAACCCATACAAAAATAACTACTCTTGCAGACGCATTAGAACGGTTCCTAATTGTACATACATAGACTAGAGCTTAGAGTGTAGAGTTGACTAGAAAACTCATGAAATCCACAATCACATTTGATCACACTTAAAGCTAGTATTTAAACATAGACCCACTTAGTTAAAGAAACCCGAGCTAGACATTAATTATACCTCTCTTTCCAATCACACCACACCATACTCAATCCACTGAAGATGCGCAACCGGCGAGGCCTGGCCGAATATCATGCTGGCCTGTCTCAAGGGAAAGGCCTGCGACGAGGACGCCGAGAAACGGCCTGGGGAGTACTGCGGATCCACCCTGGCCTACGCCTACTTCGTATCGTTTATATTCTTTTGCTCCTTCCTGATGCTCAATCTTTTCGTGGCCGTCATCATGGATAACTTTGATTATCTAACGCGGGACTCCAGCATACTGGGTGCCCATCACTTAGACGAATTTGTGCGCATATGGGCGGAATATGATCCAAATGCGACGTAATTATCTGTTTAATATATACACACCTCACAAAACACGCACACCAAATTATGTATTCGAGAATCTTTTTTGTTTGAATCCCTACTGCGTGCAATAGAGTGGGTCGATCCGATGGAGAGAAACCCATTCTCTTGTACGGGATGCACGAAATCTTTTCATTCACATCGCTCTGTGTCATTCTGTGCCAAGTGTATCTATGTATCCTTGGACTTGACCTTATATTAAATGATTATTATTTGATCGTATTTGATTCATACTCAATGATTAACGGCAACGAGCTGACCCGGGATCCGTTGAATCTCGATGAGTGCTTGTTGGCCGCTCGATTCGATAAGGGATGTCTTCGGCCGTGCCGAAAATGAACACAGTTCTTATATTGAGTTGCTTGAGTTGTCGATACACAGTTAGTTATCTATCACACGACTAATATATACTGTGTCCTTGGAAAAATAGAGGGAAAATACACTACACGGAAATGTACGATATGCTGAAGAACATGGACCCTCCATTGGGATTCGGCAACAAGTGTCCCAACCGCCTGGCTTATAAGAAGCTAATACGTATGAACATGCCACTGGACGACGAATTGAGAGTTCAGTTCACCACAACGTTGTTCGCTTTGATTCGGGAGAATCTTAGCATAAAAATGCGAGCGCGTAGGTGTCCTCTTTCCATCCACCTCTCCCGATGTGTGGACCTTTGCCCACTGACCCTTCTCTCTAACCTAATCTCTTTACGCAGCTGAGGAGATGGACCAGGCGGACATGGAACTCAGGGAAACCATCACCAATATCTGGCCACTGCAGGCGAAGAAGATGCTGAACCTGCTGGTGCCGCCCAGTGACCAGCTGAACAAGGGGAAACTCTCGGTCGGTAAAATCTACGCAGGCTTCCTCATATTGGAGTCGTGGCGCAGTACGCGGTTTGGCCAGATTGACTCGGGCATGCCGGTAAGTTGTCCCTGCCCTCCACCCTTAACCCACACAGTCTACCGTTCTACTCCAGTTGCGTAGAGCCGAAGATGAGTCGAGAGAACCCACCCAGAAGGTGGCAGCCGAGACCCAACATATGTGTCAGTCAGACTTGTTCAGAATAAGATTCCCAGAGCCACCTTCAGGGGTGTCGTAAAGTTAGGATTCCAGACAGGCAGAAATTACAATTTGTTTCCTCAGTTTGCTTTATTTTTGAATTGAATTTTTGAGTTGGCTGAACGCACCACCTGAGCAGTGGATAATTCCAAAATTTACAGCTTTCACCTATCGATTAGACAGTAATTTTAAGTGCAATCTTTCAACTGGATAAGCAGAAAAATATTTAACGAGGAATGAGATAATTTTCATTGTTGGTAGATTAAATCCCTTACCAACTCCACAATATTACAAACTACTAATTAACATTTAAATAACTTGGAATAAATATGTGATATTATGATTTCTCTTCTCATACAATTGATAATTAACTCTCATTGAAAATGAAAAAAAAAAAACAAAAAACAAAATGTAAATTAAAAAAACTAAATAACGAATAATATGCAGAACTGGAAGGAGGTATATAATTAAATTTATATGCAACCTCATGTTTATTACGTTTTTTTTTGTATATACAATACCTATATGTTGCACACATACATGACTCTTTTGTATGTGAAACAAATTGTTAAGATAACGAATATATATCTGATATACGCATATATCCAAATAGATAGAACATGTGAGATTGAAGCTGTCCATAACTTGTTAGAAATCAGATTGAATAAGAAACTCACTCCTTATTCTTTCCCTTTGAAAGTCAAAAGCGTTATGTGCAGCTCCGAGGGATGCATCATTTTCTCAACCCCAAATCGGGGTGTGATGAGTAGAAAACCTTGCATCCCCCATCCCCAATGTGACAGAAGCAATCTTGCGTTCAGTAAACTATAAAGTTGTCCAGTGCAAATAACGTACAGTATCGTAGAAGTCGAGTGTTGATTAGCAATCATATATCGAGTTTCTTGTATCATTAGCTTTGACCAGTTATACGTTTGATTCTCGAGTTAAAGATTCGTTATGTTCGTTCGTATGTAGATTTGGAAAAAGACAAACATATAATGTAAACAACAAAAACAAAAACAGAATATGCATACACATATTGTACAAAGTATTGAGGTTTGCCGTTTGAGTTTGCACATTATCAGACGTTTAATCTACTAACAACGAACTGCACCCTTACTGAAGCATTAGCCTTCAGACAAGACTAGGCCACAAACCAATAACACCCAACGTCCAGATCCAGATGGATGAACGTCCCGAAAACACTACCTGTCTATCTGGTTCTGTGCACAACGATTAATAAAAGTTTTTATCTGTCATCTTGTTTCTGTGCACAACACACAAACTGTCCATTGACCATTCATATTTGACTATTCAAATCCAATTAAACACTTTTATGAAATATGTTAACACAATAACTACGGCCAATGGTAGCGGAAGAAGCAGGAAGACGATGACGAGCGAGTTTATAGCCCGACCGCAATCGAGGAGCCGGTATATAATATACTTAAAGACTTATATACCCATTTATCTCTTTCGCTTTATTTTGCTTTCGCCTTTTGAAGCTCCTCCTTTTTCACATGTTTTGCCGTATACTACTCTTGTATAACTTACCACCATCTCGGCTAGAGGCATGTGTACATACTCCCCTAGGCATTCCGAAATAGGAATCCAGCATAAGCCTGCCACCCACACAACTAAGTGCAACCAACTATAACCCTAATATACGCAGATCTATATATCTAAATCCGTAGACGAACACCTAAGAGCAATGCCTTGGCCATGTTTCTTTAAACACCCACTAGACCACCACTCGCGAGTATGTTGATCCTGGGAGATCGTCTTCTCAATGCCTTGCCTTGCTTCTATCGTCGGTTTTTAACATTCAAGCCTAGACAACATCGTCGCGTGTATCATAACTTTGTCCAGATCACCGATCTTTAAACTCTCGCAAAAGTTGTATATCCATTTAAATGCTAACTTGAAGACTGTAACAACTGGTGTGATGCTAGCGAAGAAACAAATTCTCCACCTAATTAAATAATATGCATATGCCTACACTTTACACTGTTTATGCAAAATAGAATTCAAATATAAGAGGCTCCCCCACAAACCTGAAATCGTTATAATCGCTATGGTTACCAGATGATGTCCTCCGAAACAAGTCCTGGATTAGGCCCATAACAGTGGACAACGCGTCTAACAGAAAAATTATCATTTTTTATTAAACTATCGTAAGAGCCGACATTTTTTACGATGAATCCATACATGGACACTATCTGGTAACCTTACAACTATAGAAAACTTGTAGAGGTCGAGAAATGTGTAAAAGCTATCTTTCGGCGAAATCGAAATTGTAACCATTGCATTAAGCCGAATATTTTAATAATTTCATTATAAAGTTGATATTGTTCAATTAATTCAAAAGATAAATCAATCATGGAAAATTTTAGCTTCAAGATCAAGAAATATCTCTTATTTAAACAATTTACTGACGAAGTAAGACTTGTCTAGCAATAATTCATTTTGCCCAAAGTTAGCTCAAATTCCTCGTTTTCTATAACTACACATTTTTCGTAATTCTTACACACAGCACTGGTTCATGGAACGACTATTGCACCAACATATATATCCTTAAAAACTTTAAACGAATCTAGATTCTTGTATATGAAGAATTCGTAGAGTCGTTTGGCTATAAAATGGTCGAAGAGTGACCAACTAAATAATTAAATTATCGGGAAAATCCAGACGAATGTAGTACGATTAGGCATTGTATGTCCTATATTTATTTTGTTCTCTTTTTCTCATTTTCCATTCATTTTTTTTTAAATTAAATTATCCTGCGAGCTGATTAGGCATGCTTATAAAAGTTAGGAAAGCTAGCGCATGTAGAGAAAAAAATATATCAATAAAATAAAATACACCTCGATTAAGAGCTATTGAAAATTGGTACAAGACCATCATTCGAATTAGGTGAAATTATTTTATTTTCCGTACATTTAAAGATTTAGTTTCATTTATTTAGTGGTCAGTAAAATCCAATCCGATTCAAATTCACATGTTTTGTCCACCATTTCTATAAATTGGCACACATACTAGTAATAAAAATACTTTAAAATAACTTTAATAAATAATTCTTATAGCGCTACTTATTAGATTTTCTTCAAACCATAGTGAGTTGTAAATTGTTTGCGCATGTTTACCGTATCAAGCAAGAATCTCTTTAAAGCTATTTTTTACATCTAATGCGAAAGCATCCAATACATTGTCCACCTCTTATATACTACTTATATAATACAGACACGATCCGCATAGAGCTTGACACATCCGAAATTGCTATACTCTACCATACTATATATCCTCTAATATATATAAAAGCATATAAAGGAATTAAGCAAATGCTACTTTCCCCGTTATTAATAAATTCGTGCGTACATATGTATATACCCAATACTATGCATATGTACATATATGCAATAACTTAAATACTTTCGATTATTATTTGGAACTTCTTTTGATTTCTAATTCTATATCAATTCTTACATTCCATATTTAATGCTTATGAAAAATAAAATCAATAACCAATCATAATGCGTTGCAATGTTACCACATGAATATTCACTTTTCACCCAACTAAACAAACCAATTGAATTGAACAAATTATCTGAACAAAAAACTGCATTCTACAATAAAAAACAACTAAAACTAAAAAAAAATATATAATAAATACAATGAAAAAAAAACAAAAAAAAAAACAAAATTAATATTCATGAAAACGAACACAAAAACGAAACAAACCAAACGACATCAAAAACGGAACTAAACGGAACGGAACTTCAATGGCACTTCAATATCAATCCAAATCAAATTCAATGCACTTTCCAACTGTCTTCTGTCAACTACGAATCCGTGCAATCCGTAGAAACAGTCATTTTTTAACTGCCTCCTCGACATGGCCGCCCTTGACAAAGGAGGATCGCGTCAGGGTTCCATAAGTTTCGAGCCGAATGGGGAAGGAGCCGCCAACTCACAAACACATTTGTTAGCCAGCACGCACCACCACCACCCAAATGGTGATGCAGAACACAACAGTTTGGCAACACTAGCACGGCGGAGTACGATCAGAAAGCGATCCGTTAGGTAATTTAAACTGCTTCCTCTAAACTATATTCCGTAAAGTGCCAAGTACTATTGCCAAAGTACTATATTCACTAACATACAACCATCAGCACTCTCGTCGCATCACATTCGCCTTCACTCATCACGATCATTAATCAGCCAATCGATAATCGTTCATCGCCAATCGCCCATCGCCTATCGCTCATCACTAATGTTAGGAATCAAAGAGCGAACCGGCAAAAGCTGTCCTTAGTCTTGAATCATCTTCACAATGTAAGCTAAAGCTACAACTACAGTTAATGCTATATAACTGTAAAATACTATGCTATCAATTTCTCCGATAATTCCCACACCGAATCCCTATTTGTAACACTGAAATAGGGTCTTGTCTAATATTACAAATAAACAGAATTTGATTCGATATGAATGCATATCCCGTCTGATTGTCAGAGCTTTTAAAACAAAAGCATTTTGAAAAGCATAGTATATATATTTGTAGATTCTTTCCGATCCCATAACAAGATTAATGAATATTCTTCTAATTCTCCATTAAAACATAACATCCATACATACATACATGAAACCATAAATGTATATAGGTCTAAAAAGATTAGAAAACTTTTGTTTCAACACTGCAGAATACACTACAAACACTACAAATAACAAATTAAAAACGAGAAAGAAAAGCAAACATCGGCCGCAGCCGACGTTATAATACCCTTGCAGTTTTTTTTTTTTTTAATTTCAAAGAGTTGAAAGCCTGAAGACTTCTGTAGCCCTTAGGGGTGGAGTATGCGTCTCCCAACGTTAGCCTCAACTCGAAGGCAAAGGTCATAATCCTCATAATTTTGTGAATATAAAGTAAATAAACTTTTGTTGTAACAAGAAATGAACACACACCCCCCCACTCAGAGCCAGGTGTTGAGTGGGATTTTGTCTTGGCGTCACACGTGGGACCCCAGTTCGATCCGAGCGTCGGATTTTATGTAGAATATTGTGGTCCGATCTGGAAAAATATTTTTAAAATTTCCACATACCCTGTTTGTTAAAGTTGACCCGATCTTTCCTATGGCAGCTATATGATACAGTTTTCTGATCAGAATTTTCAAACTAGATCTGCCCTAAATCTAGATCTTTAGTCCTTTGTTAAAAATCTCAACTCTGTAAATGTAGGGTGTAGGGAATAAATATAGGGTCTATAAGGTTTATAGAGTCAGAGACGATGACATCTGGGAAATATGAATGTACCCTGCAAGGGTAGTAAAAATACTACCTAACACAAAAACAATCAGTACTAACAGAATTTTCAGCTTTGTACATTCAACATTGACATAAGTAAATTGTTTTTCTTCTAATTTTTAAATATTTCAGAAACAAAAAGGTGAATAAGTTTGATAAACTCCAAGCGGTAAACCAAAATGAAATTATCGAAAACTTTACTACATCAGAATAATTAATCATGTATTATATAAATATATGTGAATACTCTTTTTGTCCATAATCCGTTTCCGATATAAATGTTGTTCGCAAACCAATTAATGAAGTAAAACACTAGTACTTTTGAATATATACTCACTCATAAGTATATGATTGGAGTGCGTGCTGGCCATCTTGAAAGCCCTAGATAAGTATCTGGATGTACACCTTGCGTAGATACAGACTGATATGATGATCTTAGATTCAGACAGTCCAGGACGTACTTCGAATCAAGCCTACAATTTGCGTTAACTTAATTGTTCAATATATACTCGTACCTAAATGTTGCATAGCAATTTTTGAAAGCGTTAGAAACGCCAATCTTGCCTTAGTACTCGTACTTAATGTTGTAATTTGATCGTTGATCGTTCTCCAAACACATGTACATGTACTCCTATGTACGTAGAGGCGTTCGTTTGGTGAGCAAACGTTTAGAGTCGCAACGAACTCTCGACTCGAAAAGATGTCACAGAGGTCCAATATACCAGCTCGAGCGGAAGTCGATTTCCGATCCGCCCTTCCCGATCCTGATCCTGATCCTTCCCAACCGATTTCCTGCCCATACCGTCGGTTGTAATGAGCTCTTTGCTGCCTTAGGCAACTCTGGCCTTCTTCCGATTTCCTACTTTCTCCCGGATCCCAACTTTCACGACCTAGATGCCTCGTAGTATTTAACCCTCGGAAAAGCTCGAGTTTGTGGCACTCAACACAAATTAGTTGGCCAGGCCCTCACTTGAGGAAATAAAGTAAAATAGTTATCAATAATTGTAAGTTTTAAACCCACAACTCACCAGCGGTGTATGGTTAACTCTCACAGTCCCCGCATTTTCGACCTGCACATATCAATGCATTCATTCATGGTTGAGTCCGCTCTGATTCGATCCTCCATTCACCGACTACAGAGACTCATCAATACGTCCCCGAATAGCCGATCATTTCAATCGTTACTCGAGTTCATACCAGCTTAGCCAGTTGGCGGTTCTAACTCTATTGACCTTCCCAAATGTGCACAAGTAAGAAAAGTAAATACAGGATGTCTTGAACTCCAACGGAGTTTCAAGTTTCACCAACACCACCAGTAGCTTAACTAGTGTTTCGTTCCCTAGAGTTAAATCAAAACACAATTTGGGCAGAAGTACTGGGATGAATGGAACTCGGTGGAAAATAATAATACGCAGCTTTCTCCACAAAAGTCCTCCTAACTGAATTAAGTTTGATTTTTGATTTCAAACGAGCTATGTTTTCATAGACACACATTCCTGGTACTTTTTGTGAAAATATGTTACACTTTACCAGCAGATATTACACAAGTCAGCGGCATATTATGTAGTGATTTTTGGTACCTAGTCACTTTTGCGTGGTAGGTGGTAAGTTCCAATTGAAAAGTGATACAGGACCTGACTTTCACCCAAGATACACCATACTTTTATCAGCATACGATTGTCCACGTCTTGCATGTCTGTAAATAAATAAATACTTTGTAAATCTTTGCTAAAGCTTTGCTTCAAGAGCGTACCTACTGCTTTTTATTAATAAACAACCGCCTGCTTAACTCTGTATGATTGTAGTGTTTGTAGAAAGTAGCACCATCTTCACCTACCCAGATACCAATGATCGCGTTATGTTTATTTTGATGTATTTTAAGTTATCTGTTTGTTTTTTATTTGAAATAAAAATATAGGACAAAATTCCAAAGGGTATCGAACAATTGGCACTTATTGAAACTCGACAAGAGTTTGAAAGTAAAAACAAAAGACTAGCGTAAATATATATATATTTATATTTAAAAAAAATATAAAACACCACAAATATCCAAAAATAAGCTACTCAACAGTACATTTTCTTAGTATATATGTATACGCCAAAGTAGTGTTTGGAATTGTTTAAATGTTATATGACCTACAATAGGCTTACGAAATATATTATTCAATATAATCCTGCAT
The DNA here is from genome assembly GCA_035047585.1 of Drosophila monieri. Classification (NCBI taxonomy): domain Eukaryota; kingdom Metazoa; phylum Arthropoda; class Insecta; order Diptera; family Drosophilidae; genus Drosophila; species Drosophila monieri. The sequence continues at coordinate 308,058 of JAWNPJ010000061.1, read as the reverse complement.
TGAGAACCCTTCAATACTTCAATCTAGTATAATTAAATTCGCATTTGAATATGTATTTTGTTGCAGTGCAGTACTATTTGCTTTTATTTGATTATATATACCGTATAACCTCTCCCGTACAACAACAAATCTAATCGCAAAGTAAACATACATGTCTCAATGTATATTTATTTTGTAGCTTTGTATACCTAGCCACCTCCATATATATTCGCCCCAGTATGGGGCATGGGCCATTTGTAGTTCCTAATAAACACATATGTTAGAAGATACATATATTCGAAGTAGTTGAATGAATGGAATCCATGAGAAATCGGTCAAGAGGAATTTGAAATTGAAAATCACTAATTTTGTCCGCTGCCCGCCCGCCAACCCATCCAAAAGTTAAACAAAAATTTGGACTGATTTCGAATGGTAGCATTCATGTTGAGACAATTTATATGAAAAACTGTGTTTCGCACTTTTTTGACTAGATGCTAGAGCTGCAAGATGCGTCGCGGCATCCCTCGCAGGAGTCGCTCACTGGTGCCGATGCTAGCCATTTACATCCTGGACTTTCCTACATGAATGGCCATCGACAATCGCCGAGTTTAAGGTAAGGCTGATGAGATGACTTTTGGACATTCCTGGGTTTAGACGCTTATGCTTGCATTTATTTTCAGGCATAACGGCTCTCCGCTCGCCAGATCGCCGAGCCCTCGAAGGCGTGGCCATCAATACATACATCATGATATAGGGTTCTCCGATACCGTATCTAATGTCGTAGAGATGGTCAAGGAGACTCGTCATCCTAGGCATGGCAACAGCCATCCGCGGTATCCCAGAGGTATTTGTTGGATGAAAATATTTTGCTTATCGAATATTCCTCCTCTTATGTATGTGTGCTGGTTGTGCCGAACCCCCCCGCCGCCCCCCTGACCATTTGAAGTCCAATCCAAATTAGTTTGTCCGCATCCTGTGTCATTTTGAATTGTTCGGACCATCGATGAGCACGCCATAACCAGGAACTTGGCAGAGCCAGGGGTTTTTCAATCTATTTTGTAGTTATAGTGAGATACAGATATTTATGTCTACCAACCCATAGTCATAAATGAACTATTTCAGTATTAATATATATTCCAATAATCATTAGTTTGGTTTTTGAGTTCGGTTATTTTCATTTGTTTCCAACTCAACCAACCGCAAAGCCAAGAGAAAACGAATTCTATTTACAATATTGCAAACATAAAATATGTAAACTGTTTTGCCCCGACATCCTTAATTATTACTTTTTTTTATTATTGTTGTTATATGTACGATATAGGTTCATGGTCAGCATCGACAAGTCCAGCCCGTTCGCCGTCGCCTTCTCGTTACGGTGGTCATTTGTCTCGCAGTAAACGCACTCAACTGCCTTATCCCACATATGGGACAACCAGTCTATGTCAAAGGTCACGATCGCCGAGTCCCGCTCGACTTCAGGAGATGCGTGAACGAGACAGACTTGGTTATGGGATTAATATGGGTACATTTTTAGCATTTTTGTTATCTAAAGCCCAACAAGATCAACGCAACAACTCTTAAAATCAAATCAACTCAAATCAAATCAAATCAAACTCAAATTGTTTTCTATATATGCTAGTACTTCTTTCTACACAAATTTATTCAACCATTTCAACTTCTAAATACAGACATCAGATCAGACATGCTTACTCGTATCTAACTCGTATTCGTACCAAGTTGCCGAACATGTACATGTATTGTCATGCCCGACGTTCAATCAGTTATCAATCAACCAATCAATCAGTTATCAGTCCATCATAAGCTTCAACTAATTGAATAGTTCCTCATACATCCTACACAGCTGTTCAAATCATTCAGATCTTCGAGCGTCACATCGAAATATATATTCAACTATCTGTACTCGTACTCTTGTTACTCTAGCAGCGTTCATTGTTATCATTTCTCTAGATGCTATTCTCGTTCCACCCACCTATATTATAATCACATCTCGTACTAGTGTGTACAGACATTCATTCTCATACTTTGACAACCACACCGAATCAGAAGCTCCGGCAAACTCATATTCCTAATGGTAGAGACAATAATACGGTCAAGGTTCTGGCTAGGGATACATACACTGCAATGGTTCTACCCGAAACACCAAAACACACCAGCTGAGAGCCCCTGGGTATTATGTCGAGTATAGGAGGAGAACTAGGGAGAACTAGGGGAATGTAACTAATCAGGTTTCTAAGTTTTTTTAACGTGATATCTGTGACCCTAACTTCTTGATCAGTATTTTTAGACACCGAGCCAACGCATTTTTTCAGAGTGACAGAGCCACTTAAAGCGAATTTAAACCTAACCATATTCATATAGAATTTTCTATTTAAAACTTCTTTCTTTCACATTACGTCCTCTATCAAAATTTGTAAAGAATTCAAGATTAGTAAGAATAAAACATTAAAGAATAAATAGGCTTTATAGCCTATTGGCGGTGTCTTCCCGCCCAGTGATTGAAATATAAAAATTGTAATCTTGAAAAAAATGTGAGCTACAGTGAACACCTTATAGTCACATACAAACTATTACAATAACTATTTAGAACCTCTGACCATCACTGTCCAAACTACTGACCAAGAATCTCTATTTCAAACTTAATTTTTCCACCAAATCTAAACAACTATTCGCAATGAGCCGAAAAATCTGGTTAGAAATTTTTTTTTTAAGTTTCTATAAGGTTCGAGTGGTGCAATAGACGGTAATTACCTTGAAAAATAATTTGGGATGCCATTTTGGGTCCGTATCTAGACATTTCTGCAAATCGATATGACTAATCCTTCAGTACGTGCGTCCGACATTAGCACCTTTTTGTTCATCCTGATTTGATTCGTTTCGTATTCCCATTAATCCCTATATCAGGGCTGTGAACATTGTCCAGTCTATATGAAATTGAATAATATCTGTACGGTTTCCATAACACTTTCTTCCTTCAAAATAAGCAAAGTCAACCCAAAACAAACTGCAATGTTCCCGAAGGTTCACAGTCCTGCTATAGATATATATATTAAAACTAAACAGTCATGCATGTCACTAACTAGTTGAATATAACCAAACACTCTTTCAATCACCCAATAAATTGTTAATATACACAGTACTCTATAAATGCAATCACTTTTATTACTATTTAGTGTTTTGCCGATTAAATGCATTTGAAATATCACGTTTATTAAGGTAGATAGATTGAATGTTTTTGAGTTGCATTACGTCATAGGCTAAAGGGTTTGAAATGGGACATATTCCGGCCATGTATATATACTAAAGCATGTCCCATTTAAATCAGTATTGTGTATAAAGAGGCTAAGAATCCTGTTCAAGTCCCCGAATCAAACCACTTCCTTGGTCAATTAGCAATGTTTGTGATGTTTGTTTGGTGGACAAGACCCGATTTTTGGCCAGCAGTTTGTTTAATATACTACTTGAAATCGTTAAACCATTATGCCCCATCCTAGTAAGTTCCGAGGCAGTGGCCCAGTCGTAACCCAATGCTTTGTGTTCCCACAGGTGGAACCCACGTGCAGCACAGTTATCCCACACTGGCATCCCGCCGAGCTGGCATCGGACGGCGGCTACCACCTACTCCGAGTAAGCCATCTACTCTGCAGCTTAAGCCAACCAATATTAATTTCCCTAAGCTGAATGCAAGTCCCACGCATGTAAGTACCTTTTGGTCGACAGTCGACAGTCAAGACTGTCAGTATTGACTCCCCATAATCCTTGCTTTTGTCTTCCAGACGCACCACTCCACACCCCACAGTGTTCATTCGCTGCCGCACCATCGCGACCTGCTGAGGGATCCAAGGGACGTCTACTATAGCAGTAGAGACCGCGAGCGGGACCGAGAGCGCCTTAGAGACCGAGACAGGGACCGGGACCGGGATCGGGACAGAGACCGGCTCCACGAGTACGACCTGCGCTACGAGTACCGGGATCGGGAGCGCGAGTTGTACGAGCGCGAGAGGGATCGCGAGCGGGAAGTAGAAAGAGAAAGGTAAGGGATATGATAATTCCAAGAGGTCCTCTAGACAAAAAGTCCTAATGCTCAACCCCAATCAATAGACTGGAATACATAGCCCCGCTGTCGTTTGAACAGGCGCTGGCTATGGGCCGAACAGGTCGTGTACTGCCATCTCCAGTCCTCAATGGTTTTAAGCCAAAGACCGGACTAAATACTCGACACTCCGATTCGGATGAGGAGGATTGGTGCTAGCAAAGGCTTTGATTGCGATCGCGTCATCGAAAGGATCAGATCTGGGTATAGCATCAGGCCATTTGCTCATCAATTTCAGCACCGAATTTAGATCACAATTTTGATACGATAAAGCACGGACACGGATACGGACATCTCAGTCCGCGTCCCGCACCCAAAGTCCACCAGCATCCCTTGCATTTGCATTTGCGTCACGCAAACGCAAACGCGAACGCAACGACATCAGCACCCGCAATAGTAGGATCTTCATTAAAAAGGATATTGGCTAGAGAGAACTTACAGGCAGTAAACCCGAATCGACAACCGCAATCGCAACTACAGAAATCGCAATATCAGCAAATACAGCTACACCAGAAGCTTCAGCACCACGACATGCCACAGAAATTTGAATGGACCGGACTCGAACCCTTAGCTATGGCATACTCGTTACCAGAAACAAGAGTAGCATCGCCTCATTCCGATATTGATATCGGATTCAATGGAAATAAAATAGGAACAGGCAGAAATAGATTAAATACAGAAAACCCAAGGAATAACACGAATGAAAATGAAGCAATGATATTAGGCGTACCAACTAACATAACGTCCCCTGTAGCTATTAAAAAGATTTATTCAGATACAGACATTACTTATAATATCGACATAGACAGCGGTAGACTAGAAGAGGGTGCACTCCATCAGTATCAGCAACCGGAACATACCATCCCAGAGCAGCAAGTCGAACCGCACTACCCGCAGTGTTCGTACCATACGCTTTAGGAGAACCAGATTCCCACAGATCTCCCAGATCCCCTACATGTCTAGCCTAATTGTAAGTGAATGGGGGCTGAGAATTTGGGCTATTGAAAAGCATGGATATGGATAAGGACTATAAATAGGTATAGGAGTAGGGGTAGAGTACACAGTATCATTAAATGACGGATAATGATAGAGAACTCTTCGAAGTATAAACGAGGGGAAAATATTGTAGGTACACGCATACATTTTAAGATATCTAGAATATAGCTCGATGAATCTTTAACCTGCAAGCGTTTTTGTCTTGTTTGTATTTAAAGTTGGTAATTCAATTATGTACATGTAAAAGGAAAATTATATATTTATTCTGTGTACATACCAGATTTATGTAGGAATCAAATTTTTGGATGCAATGTATTTACTTACAACTATGAACATATATATACCTTCTACCAAACGAACCCGATACCAAATACTTATTGATTAGCAAGTGAGCGCATTTTGATCCCCTAAGGATTATAATTAATTCGTGTATGTCCAAACGGATCGGATGTACTATTTCGATTAATACAATTTCAACAGTAATAAGATAGACAACTTAATATTACTCTCATCAATTTAAATGCCACTCCTAACTAAAACCCGCATACCCATCTGTGTAAAGTGTACAAAATACGATTAAATATTTGCCTGATCCACGCCATATGACTGTACAGGCCATAGTGATAATAAGCAGCGTATCCATGAGTCATCATAAATCAAATTCAAAGTGCTATAACCACTTCTTTGATCTTTAAACGCTTCATTAACCTAAATGTAAAAGTATTGTAAAAATTACGCTTTAAGCTAGTTTTTGTACTTCTTTGGAACTTACCTTTGCCTTTACTAGATCACACAGAACCAGTGGGGAAGCTTTGTCCTTCGGACGTGACCGAAGCTTTATATCCTTGCAATTGTTCCAATAGTCAAATATATTTGCTTATTTTCTGATCGAGTCTTTCGCGGCTTTGGGATAAAGTTTGGCCTAAAGTGCGATCTGGATTGATTTAAACCGATTTGGCTTAGACCTCTACAGCTGAGAGAAGAATTGAGATTATACACCTATTTGGCTTATATTCATACCGCTAATGCCTGCAAGGATATAAAAATGCGATTGTCCAGTGAATGTGAGTGGAATGCCCAAACGTAGTTAAAAATACATTTACCCTCATCTGCTAAAGTGCTAAAGAGTCGCATACCGTGTAAAAATAATACAGAGCATATGGAACTCAAGACATCAAAATAGATAATAACATTTTTAAGTCATACATGTACGCAGGCACAGGCACCCAAAAAACAAACGAAAACCAGAGAAATGTTTAGTAAGATCCCGAATCAAAACCAATTAGTGTATAAATAGACAAATCGTACATGTTTAACGGGGATATCGAAGAGCGCACAAATATTGTAATTTAAACAAATGAATCCATAAGTTAAGTGAACTTATTAATACGGCTAAGCAGTTACGCGAATTTAGACTCGGAAATTATTCACGATTCCACATACGAATAGCCTTTTAGAGTGCATATTGGGGAGGAACACATTTGAACTGGAGAGCAGGGCTAGCTTCGGGTTCCAACGGAGTTTGTACATATGGCCTTGTCGGTAATTTTGATAAACCCTATATCTATTATTCGTTTCTTATTCTAACTCCATTAATAGTTTCTGTTCGGCAGAATGTGAATATTATTACTGAGAAGCTACTAGCTCGTAAAAAAACATATTTTAACTTTAAAATCGGAATACGGAATAGGATTATGTGTAGCCCCCTAGAATAGGGATCGGGCTTACTTTTGCAATTTCTATGAATTATATTACTTAATTAATCGATTCACTTCAAAAAAACTATTTCTAGTATTCTTAAACTTGGACTTTTTACAGCTTCCCAACTAGGAATGATATTCATATTTTATAAAAATTAGGTGGGTGGGGCAAGGGTATACAAACTCTGGAATTGGCCAAAGCCAGCTTTTCTCTCTAACTTTATAGTAATTTCTCACGGATTACGATAAATTATTTTCATGCTGGAATAGAAAAAGTCGCATGGTTTTTTATGAAGTTTTACTTGACGAAAAATGATTGGACTATTCTTATTCAAGTATAAATCCTCAAACATTTGACTAAAAAATCATCGTGGTAGGACAGTTACGGGGCTACATTGCTAATGATGCCTTTATGGGAATCGTTTAGTTAGAAAATTGTTTAAATATTAAATCCAACAAGAATGGAAAGCTAACTTCGGGACGAGCCGAAGTTGATATACCCTTGCAGATATGTGGCAGCTTATATTATTAGATATATATCGGATCTTATATAGTCGGCCGATCCTTATAGAACTCGGCAGATCAAATTAGTTTGCCGAAAGTAGAGTCCATAGCAAGTCCCATCCTTCTAACTTCAAAAACAACAGAGATATGGCATTTCCTATCAATCAGTTATATGGCAGTTATAGGATATAGTCGGCCGATCCTTATGAAATTTGGCAGATCAAATAGTCTGCCAAAAGAGAAGTCCATAGCAAGTCCCATCCTTCTAACTTTAAAAACAACAGAGATATGGCATTTCCGATCAATCAGTTATATGGCAGCTATAGGATATTGTTGACCGATCCCGGCCGTTCCGACTTATACACTGCCTGCAAAGGAAAGAAGGATGTGTGCAAAGTTTGAAGTCGATAGCTTTAAAACTGAGAGACTAGTTTGCGTAGAAACAGACAGACGGACAGACGGACATGCTTATATCGACTCAGGAGGTGATCCTGATCAAGAATATATATACTTCATAGGGTCGGAGATGTCTCCTTCGCTGCGTTGCACACTTTTGACCAAAATTATAATACCCTCTGCAAGGGTATAATGAATACAAATTAGCTCATCAAAAGGGATAACTGACCCCCGTTTGCATCATATATCATTATCAAAAATTTTAGTAAAATCGCCATCAAGGTAGAGGGTACTATATATTTAGTTAGAAAATTGAAAATTTGAAGAGATTATACTTTTCCTTCAACTTTGTCCCTAACTGGCCGACTTACCAAATGTTTTGGGCGAAAAGTGTAGAAGTCTCGACTTAAATGGGAACAGAAGCATCGCTGGGATGAGGTCCTGGCGCTTCGGGAAGAACAATTCGGGCCAGAAGGCAATAGGCTGTTCAGCATGTAAACCACGTCCCTCCATCTACCAGACTAGATGCCAAAAACGAAGTATCCTATATACAAATATTTATATGACAATGCTGCGTCGATTGTTCGACTTCGATTGTTCTTCCAGGTTCTGCGTTACTTTCTCACACCGAACAAATTTCCCAATCCTCCAGATACTCGTACTCCTAGTCCCCGGCCAGGTCCGAGGGGTAGGGATTTAATCCATGGTCACTCAAGGTTCAGGCAAGTCGAGATTGCCTCCAGAAGGTCCTCTTCCCTGTGTTCATTCTCACGTGTTACATGTGGCTTATAACTTAAAATTGGTCTGAACTTGAGCCATAAATTAACTATTTTTTTCCGCTTACTGTCTGGCTTGAATGGTCGCATGAGATACTTAAGTAGCTATACTTTTTTTTTTACAAACCGATGAGATTCGAGGTGCGATAATGAATAAAAACATAACTGGTACAGCTAAAATGTAATAATAGTGCGTATACATAAATATATATACATATACATGATAGAACATGATAGAAGTAAATATTAATATCTTAATCTAGATATACTAAGTAATGACACAGTTTAATTAATTATTAAGAGACGCTAGAGTTAATTAAACTAATATTATGTAACTATAAAGACGACTTGTAATTTATATACAAGAAATACATACATACACACATATATAATAACATAAATACCTGCCTTCAACAAATTTGTTAATAAAACTATTAATACTTTCTTATTTTACGTAAAGTAAAGGAATTACATAATAATAAAAAAACATTGAAAGCCAGAAAAATAAACAAAATTCGTTTCACTTAAAAATTTCTATTCATTCTTAAAAAGAAAATCATTCCTAAACGCCTTCCCCTCAGGACGTTACCCGAAGAGGGAATATTTATTTAATAGGGTAATATACCCTCGAAGAGGGTTACAAATTTTAAATATTGCTTATTTTTTTAATCGACTATTCTTTAGACTTAAAAATAATTTGAAATATACCCCGAAAAGTTTAGTTATATTTTTTTGAAATACTTTTTACATTCTAAGTTTTTCATTTATGTGATTTGCGAAGTTTTTGATATTCTAAAATTGTGTAATTAATTGAGTAAATAAAAGTAATGTTAGTTAAATTAATATAAAATATACGTTTGATTATAAATACAAAAAACTCAATAAAAAAAACTGCAATTTATTCCACATGACTAGACCAAAGCTCTAAAACTTTGAACTTTTCTGTTAAGAATTATTGAGATTATTGAGATGTAAACATTTAATAATGGCATTAAATCTTTTTCCCCCAATCTCAAATTATATTTAATTTAATTTATTTTAAAATCTCAATTCAAATTAAATACATTAATATCGGACTTCAATAGTATTCATAAGGATAATCTACGTATTTCCACCAAAAATGTTTGAATTAAAATTATTTTTTGTTAAATAAATAATTATTACTTTTTGGTCAGAAAATGAAACTTAGAAACTAATGGATATTTTTGATTGTTATTTTTTTACTCAAAAATTAAACTGAATTCGGTTAATCCTTGGACTTAAAGTTGTATAATTCTTGGTCCTTGAGCAGAGACAAGGCATTAACATAAGGGAACTGAAAAGTTATAGGAACAAAAAGAAGATTTTAATTTGAGTTGAGTTTAATTTTGAGATTAAAAAATTATAAAAAACTTCATTATTTTTTTATAAAAAAACTTCATTACTTCATTATTTTTTTTTTGTGATTTAGTTTTAGTTCTCATCAAAGAACTAAATTGTTATTCTCATTATTGCATAAATCTTAACTTATAATAAGCTTATAATGATTACAGTCAGTAAGTTTAATAGAAATAATTCCAAAAATAATAAATATTTTTGGCAAAATAATTCCTTGAATTTAATGTCACAGACTTCATTTATCTTCTTCTAATGTATGGGTGGCATATAAATGTGAAAGTTATAGGAAATTTATAAAATGATGGAGGTACTATTCGATGTCCAGCCTGGGGGTAGTAGCACTCGCAAACGAAAAGTGGAACACGGATAGGAGTGACCTATTAAGAGAAACAAGTCCAGTTTTGGGGGTGTGTTCTTCAAGGGGGAGCAGAGCCCTCACAGGGCCAGAAGGGGCAGGACTGACAGGATAGCTGGGTAGCCCTACAGGCCACGACTATAGTTCAACCCCTGGAGGGAAGCCAGCTGACTGGGGGACATGCGCAGTGAAGAACGGACTGGGAAACAACTGGCATTGCGAGTACATATTGATTTTAGGGCGTTTGTTCAGTAGCTGCAACAATTGTCGTTGGCAATGTCGCCTTTCTAGACCCAAAACTGCAACATTAAGGGACACTTCATATCGATGGACGAGGTGATTAGTTAGCCCTGGAAAATAGTTCTTATATCTCGATATTTGCAACACCAGCTATGTACGGAATTGAGAAAGCTGACATCAGCGTCTAGGCCCCGGAAGCACTGGGCAAAGGCGACTAGCACCATTCCCCACAGAGTCCCACACAATTAGGATATTGAAATTGCCTTTCGCACTAGCTATCCAGCATGGAGATACCTATTTCGAATATACTACTGCTGTGCTTGACCTTCCTCCTCATCGGTGGGGTGCTAATGATTCTCCTGCAGTATTTGCTTTTCATCAAATTCTCCAACCTTCCCGACGAAAGCGAGGAGCAGAAGCAGATGAATGCCAAATACACGTTGCCACTGGTAGGTACATACTCATCCACAACACTTTCAAATATCTAATTTGTTATGCTTGAAGAACATTAAGCAAACAGCCCGAAAGCTGAAGGGGCTGCCTAACATCGGCCCTGGGCCCGGCAATGGGTGCGAAAACCGGCAGGACACTCTGCAAGGAACTTCGGCCCTTACATCGCTCAACTTCGTGATGCAGTTCCTCTTCCACGAGTTCAGAAACTCAAACCGGGTGCGCAAGTGGTTCTACCGGAAGCTGTCCATCGAACTGGACGAGTTAATAACAAAGACGACTACCGGAAAGCTTCTTGACAAGCTAACAGTAATTATTGTCTCAAAGGCCTAAGCGGCGAACTTAAAACCTCTGCCATTGCAGATCAAGGAGCTCGAGTTGGGGGACCAGTTCCCGGACATAAAGTCTCTTTCTGTTCAGAACGTCGAGTTGGATGAAGGGGAGCACCGCATTGAAAACTTAGACCTGCTGTTGGATATAAATTACGTGGGAAACTTTTCCACGTCCATCGATGCCGACATGGTCCTGGGCAAGAAGGGTTCCATTATGTTGAAAGGTAGGTCATAGGAGTCGAGTTAGTTGACGTCACAATATTCAAGTTTTCGCGGAAGCCAAATTATTTGTATAATTTTTGATTAGGATTTATGATATCAATCTGACATTTATGATAAATAATATTATTGATTTTGTATGCTTTTGGTTTTTTTCAACACTGTAGTTAATATGAAATAGTTTTTTGAAAACGTTAAATTATTCCAGTTAAACAACTGTCCGGCATGGCGCGTCTGCAGTTCACAAGGAAGCCTTACACGCATTGGTCCCTGAGCTTTTTGGGTGACCCGGAACTGAACCTCGACATCGAATCCAAGTACCAGGGACGGCAGATGCAGTCGAACATCACGAACCTGATCTCCAATCAGATTCGAAAGGCGGTGCGCCGGAAACACACTCTGCCCAACTACAAGCTACGGTACAAGCCGTTCTTTCACTGGACCGCCGAGGACGAGTCCAGTGACTGTGACATCCAGCCAAACGGGCTACTGAGCGTCCGGGTGGTGGAGCTATCGCGTCTAATAGCCTGCCCGGAAGGGGGCGACACCTACTGCACCCTGACCTTGGCCCCGGTGCCCTTCATTGAGGCCCACCAGCGTGACAGTCGTCATGTTCTCATTTCATTGGATGTCTTCATTCATAAGGCGAAAAATCAGCAGATCGGCATTGTATTTAAACAGAACGGAAGCCAAGCGGTGCACATTGAATCGGTATTGCCAAACACACCCGCCTGCAAATCTAACCTACAGGCCGGCGACGTCCTGGTGGCCATCGAGGGAAAACCAGTGACAACGATCCAACAGATTGCCAAGGTGGTCAAGACCTTGCAGGCCACCGTCTTCAGTCTGCGCATAGAACGAATTATTCCTGGCATTATCCGTAATGATGCAGTGCTTGAGGACCTGGACAGGTACGACGATCTGTGCGATTTACCCCTCTCCAACCCTCCGAAGTCCGACACCAACGATCTCGGACCAGCCGAGCTGGTTCCCAAGTGCTTGGCAGTTAAGTCCGGGCTTAGCAGTACTCCTACGAGTTCTCCGAAGAAGTCTAACCTCATTGCCAAAGCCATTAAGAAGACTATGAGCCGGGAAAGTGGCGACAAAGAAAAGGATAAGGATAAAGAAAAGGAGAAGGAGAAGGAGAAAGAGAAGGATAGGGAAAGAGAAAAGAACAAAACCGAGGAGCCAGAACGGACAGGCGAGGATGTCAATTACTTTTACCAGCACTCGACTATCGACTGCCCCTTTAGTCCATTGATCCAGATGGACGACATGTGCAGCTTCCAGCTGGACAATAATAGCCGTTTCCTCAACGTCTGTGTATTTTCCAAGTGTGCCGGCGAGAGCATTCTTTTGGGCTACAACAATGTTCAAATCAGCCAGGTTCTTGTAGAGTGCTCGGAGACGAGTCTAAACCAGTGTCTCCGGCAAATAGCTCTTAACCCAGCTACCCTTCAGGCTGTGTAAGTTCAGGAGGATAAAATTATCCTTTATATACGTTAGTAAACCTCTTTCTTCACAATTAATAAATCTGATCTCCAACAGAAAAATGCATTCGCTATCCAATCAGTCCGGATTCAATCCAAACTTGTGTTTTGGAGACATTCTTTTCGGTTTCTCTTGGATGGGAAACCCCAACGTCATAGTGGGGGGATCCAAATCTCCCTCTCCGGCAAGGTGAGCCAAAAACCACAGATTGTTTCCAAGTCCCTTACTTGAATACTTTTTTAGAAACATATCGACAGGTGGAGACCAGGGCGCACCGGAGGTCCACTCATCCGAAACTATGTCCATGAAGTCAACTAGTTCCATGTCCGACACAACCGCGTCCTTGGGGTCGACTTCTGCGATGGTTGTCCCTCGAGCGCACAACTTCGTGAGAACTCATTTTCATCGCGCCACCCAGTGTGATTTTTGCGGCAAGAAGATCTGGCTAAAGGACGCGATGCAGTGCCAGGAGTGCACCATGTGCTGCCACAAGAAGTGCATAGCGAAGTGCCAGAACGCCACAGTCTGCGGTCCAGTGGACTGCTCCGGATCCGTACCAGCATCGACGCCAGCTGTGGCTCCATCTATGGTTAGCAAGCCGGAGTTTACCATCACTCAAGCGGATAACCTAGAAGTTCTCGATGATCGATCCAGTTCCGCCGTCATAGACGATGCATCTATTGAGGTGGCGGGGGGCGAACAAGTCCAGGTTCAGGGTGCGACGCGCATGGACTTGCACAGATCGAGTCTGACGGGAATGCTGGCGCAGGGAATCAAGAGGCAGGCGAGCAATCTGGACATTCCGGGCATAGTGTCATCCCTGACTGGCAGTGGAGGACTTCAAATGAATTCAAGGAGCCTCCCACCGAGTCCCCAGCATACGCCTTCGCGGTGAGCTTTTTTTTTCAATAAGCCTAACCGCTTTGTTAAGCTCTTTTACTTATGAATGTAGGAAATCATCGATGGTTGGGGACCCCAACCCCTTTGAGAGGGTTACTCAGTATTTGGAGGCCCTCCCATCGGAATGCACAGTCTTAAACTTTGATCAAGTGATGGACATTACAGAGCCGATAATCCGGCACACTCGAAACGAGGATCTGATGGACTTAGCCAAGACATCCAGCAAGCAATTGTATGCGACCTCTCCATCAGACGAACGGGTGGCCAAGATCAACGAGCTGGTTAGATACATTATAAATTATTAAAGAATGAAGCTTGAGGATCCTATTTTTTCAGCTAAGTAAAATAAGAGTCGCTCTGGACACGGAGACTGATGGTTTCACCATGATGAACAATGCGGAAAGGGCCACCGAAACGTCGCCATGGAAGTCCGCGTCTAATATAGAGAACAGTTCTGATGACAGAGTCCAGGCACTCAGTATTATTATGCTCTACCTGTGCACGGGTCTACAACGTGCCCAGGATGGGGTCCCGCAATAGACTAATCCATAGGCACTAGCGGACTAGGTGTATTCACATTTGTAATATTTTTAAGTAGTAGACTGGAAATGTAAATTTATGGGCATTTTAAATCCGTGTTGTGGCATACTCACCCAAAAGTATTTTTCAACCCGGTATTCTCAGGATATTGCTGTATGGAAATAGAAAACGAAGTATTCTTGAATCAACCGTCATAAATCAATCTAACTAAAATATGTCCGTCTATCTGTTTTAAGGAAAGTATCTGCTTATGCGTCAGAAATGATTTTAATCGAAGAAAAAACATGTCACACTATCCTTGAGTACCGGGTATATAATAGTCGAAGCACTCGACTTTAGCGGGTTTTACTTGTTTAAATATTTAGTCGTTTGTTCCTATCAAACTAAACGCTTTATTTGTAATTGAAGAAATGTACATATAAGATACGGAGTACATCCAAAATCTATATTTACATAAAGTCTTTTAAATTCGTTTTGACCAATAAAAATGTTGAATCTCAAACAAGTCTAAATACATGTTAAATCATTAAATCATTAAGCACACGTTTTCATGAACTTTTCTAAAATTTCAATTCTGAAACATATTTTCAAACGCATAAAAGCCAAAAATTATTTTTCAGTTATTTCCAATAATTTCAAAAATACATATATCTGAATTTTAAACTAAAAAATCGAAAAACGAAATAACAAATTTTGATTGGAGAGATTGTTTTTAAAAAAGCCAAATTTAACCAAAATGTTTTCTAAATATTTCCAATTTTGCGGTAAAACTATATTAATTGATTAAAAAGTATTCCTGATCCAAAATAATCCGTCCCTAAAATGAACTACCCCCGAGACATTATCCGTCACCTACATAAGGAAATTTTTTACAGTAAAAGTTCATGGCTGTGTATCTTTACCTGAACTGTAGATAACACACTCCTGATTTGGACGGATTTGTATATCTAATCATGTAGAAAGCTTGGGCCAACCTTGCAAAGTTTACTGAAAAGCTCTTGAGTAAAATATATATATTTTACAACTTATATTTATTTTTGTTTTTTCATGATAAATAATTACCTTGAAAATGGTCATTCCTTTTTAAAATGATAACGTACCTTGTTGTCATTAATTGGTGGAAATTTTTCAATTACAAGCATATACATACGTGTTTCTTATAGATATATTTCACTTAATTGCTCATTATACCCTTGCAGAGGGTATTATAATTTTGGTCAAAAGTTTGGTCACCTATAAAGTATATTCTTGATCAGGATCACCTCCTGAGTCGATATAAGCATCCTATAGTCCTATATCCTATAGCTATTATATGGATTGATCGGAAATTCCATAGCTTTGTTTTTTTTTTAAGTTAAAAAGATGGGAGTTTCTATGTATTCCACTTTGAGCAAAATAATCCGATCTGCCAAATTTCATAAGGATCGGCCGACTATATCCTATAGCCGCCATTTAATTGAACGAACGGAAATGAAAAAATCTTGCTTATTTCGAAGATGCTTCGGGCTGGTTCCAACATTTTAATTAGAAAATTTATTTGATGGTGAAATTCTTATAAGGATCGGCTCAATATATACTATCCAAAATATATGCATATGGAATATAAGCTGCCACTTAACTGCAAGGGTAAATCCACTTCGGCTCCGCCCGAAGCTTTCCTTTCTTGTTTTCTTTTCATATCGCACAATGAAGAAAAAATCGAAAATAGCATCATCAAATACATTAACCTGGAGATAAAAAATTTGTTTATATATATATTCGGGATAACTAAAGTCTTGCAAAAATCCTCCCTAAACTTCACAAAAAATCATTGTACCATTTTTATAAAAGTTGTTCATAAATCTGTTCCTCAGAAGAATTTTTCTTACCTTATTTGCAACACTTTAGCAGCCGTTTCCATCTAAAAACTGAAAAAGTTTAACTATTTAGCTACTAACTGTTTAGCTATTAGTTTAATTTTCTTACCATATCTCTACAAATTTTATTTTACATTTTTTCAACCAACTTACAAATCTACGCCTACTACCAAATCGAATAATCACAAAAATCAAAATTAACGAAAGTTTTGCTAATTAGAATGTTTTTCTAATCCATCGAAGGTTAAGTTTTTTTTATAGATAAAATGTAGTTTATTTTATAATTGAAAAATTCTGGATACGCATTTGTTTTTACTGGAAAGTGATAATTCCGAACAATAAAAGCGAATATTGGTTACTATTGCAAAGGCGCATTTTAATTTTACATATCGGGAGGTTAAATATTTCGATAAACCATGTTTTTGGCGCCTTCAAAGTCCCCAGGAAAATACAGTTTTTTTGCGCTTGTTTCCACTGACAACTGTAGAGAGTTCCGGTATCCGAACGGGAGATGCGTAATGCACACACATTCGCAAACGGATATTTTCTCGTATGGCACCTTTGATTGTATAGCCCGATTCCTATTGATAATTCTCCGGCTCTCTCTTGACGGAGCTCTCTTTTTGCATTGAACTTTTACACTTTGCCAGAATACGTAGCCAGAATGGCAAGAGAAAGAAAGACTGTTTATATCGGAGGCTATTGCTCTTCCGATGACAAGACATTTTGGTACGATCAGTGATACTCTACGAATGCAGTTGATACGTTCCAAAACTCCGTATGCCCAATGCCTGGAATTTCTGTCGGGGGAAAGTAATCTTTGCCGTTCTTATCAAAAAGCTGTTGTATATAGTACGAAGTAAAGTGTTTTTGGGAATAGAGTCAACGATTGTTAAGCATTTTTCAAATTTAAATTCAATCTATTCATTAAAAAGTTGTCTTTTTCACTTAAATGAGAAACTATTTTTCACTTAAATACTAAATAAATACAATATATTAGTGAGAATAAAATAACATGTAAGAAATGACGGTGTTCAAGTAATTAGATTCAAAATTAAAATAATCGTGCCGAATAAAAACTGAAACGCTTAAAATCTATTTTCATATAATTTTTCACCCAAGTGAATTTTTTTTTAATTGAATCTCAATGAGCTTCTTCTATTTTTAAAAGTCTCGATTTAAATAAGAAGTCATCTAACGTAAATGTATTTAAAACTATAAATTTTCAAGCTAAACATAGAGTAGAGTATCGGTCTTTTGGCATTTCGCTGGTACTACCAATTTGTGTATTATATTTTTGTTTTTCTTGCCATTTCATTTTTCATTTGTTTTGTTATGCGCAGTTTTCCTTTCTTCTTCCGTGCTATAAAAACCGAAAGTAAAAAGCATTTTCAATATTTCAATCCGCAGGAGAGTCACGATCAGTTGGTTGTGGAGTAACGGAAAATATTGCATCGTAGTTCGAATTTAACTGGAAAGGCCAATACGCCAGCAAAAGTTATCGATATTTTTTTGAGTGAATCTATCAGTGAGCTCCGTGGGCGATTTGAATCTGGAAGAGCTGGAAGTGCGCGGAAAGCAAAACCAAGAACTGAGACCAGAAATGCGTCCTTTTGGCAACGATATCACAAATATCCCGTCTAACGCAAGTGGTGACGGGGGCGGCGGCAACAACGATCCCAATGACAACAATGGCAACAGAAACAACACCAGTCCAGGGGGGCCCGACGGTGACAGGTCTGGCGAAGAAGAGGGAAATGCAGACGATCGGCCCATTCCGGCGCACATAGCCCGGATCGGTGGCACATACACCTTTCCGCCCATAGCGGGCCAAGGAGTCATCCGTGTGGTTCAGAGATGCGAGGACGCGAAGGAGAACAACAATTTGGGTAAGCATTCCCTCATCTCATCACTGCCTTCGTTCCCGACGTATCACTTCCTCACAGAAGTCCCATAGCCAAGTCGTAGTACGGCCTCCTGGCCCATTTCAGCTATTGCGTACTGCCCTACGATTTGATTATGGTACCCGCCACCCCACGCCTCGCTCCCCACCTATCTCTCTCTCTGGTGGCCACCCCCTCGTTCATAATGCGTCGCGGAATTGCAGTGCCAGTGCGTTGCTTACAATTCGAACAAAGAAAGATAAATTCCCATAATGTGAAATTCGAATGCCATGTACTGCCAACAATCTCGCTGTTTCGATTTCTTTCAAGGGAGTTTTGTAATAAAAACTCTTCTTTAAATGTCTGTGATTTTATTTGACAAAAAAATGTTCTTCTGATTAATTTTCAAAAAAACAATTCTTGCGTCATACGGGAATTTCCGTGTTTTTAAACGTGACAAATTTTATGAAGTAAATATTTTCCTTTAAATATAATATATTCATGGTATTTTTCCAAATCGAAAACAACAATTTTAATTTCGCGCACTTTAAATTTATTTATCGATTACAAGTTGGGATATCGGATATCATTTTAAAGAAAAACTTTGAACATGAAATTCCGTTAAAACAATTATGAGTTATAATATGGAAGATTATAATATTAAAGTCAATTGTAACATATTTAATATCAGTAGTATTATAAAATAGAGTGACTTTTATTTCATTATTATGATTCATGCAATATAAAAGCTTTTAACCTTTTGGCATTGTCAGACTTTTTGGCGTACTGCGTATTACGTAGAATGCGTCATACAATATACGGCTTTTACACAAACGATCTTCACAACATAAGTATACATATGTATGTACTTAATTATTTAAGCTTGATGAAAAAAATGTAATTTTTTATTTTTAATATTTAAATATATACATACATTGGTATAGTTTTGAATCTTGTTTTTAAAAAAAATACTGCTCTTAATGCAACAACTGTGAGTGTCTGTATGTGTATACCAAAATTTACACGAAAACACATCGTGTGCATCGTTCTTCTCTTATACATTCGAAGAGAATTTTGAATTGCATCGTAAAATACAAAAGGTTTATGCGATAAAGATCGTGTTTTTCATTAATACAAAAGTTAATACAATGTCGAAGTACAATGTACTACAAAATCGAAGATTTAATATAAATAGACCAAATTATGAACAAATTGTGTATTGGCACTGCATAAACGGAGTGTGAGGCGAAACCTTGGTCTCTCTTTGCTGATAAAATTCGGTATATACGCACATCAGGAAATACCTATAGGCCGGTTCGTTCACGTGCTCAGTTCTGAATATCGATAAATAGATATTTTCATTTTATCAGCAACCCTAGTGTTGGCCAACTGTTTAATGTGTTGGCATAGGAGGAGAAGAGGTGGGCCAGATATTTTGCGATCAGCTGAGAGAAGTTGAGGAACCTTTATTAGTGAGATTCAATGGCGCACTTGGTGGTAAAGGTGATTCAGCGGTGCGAAAATGCTGCAGAAGATGGCAATTTGGGTAAATAATACACATGGAACAATAACAACAATAATTTTATAAATATATCAAAGTGCGTTTATTCCCATGGTCAAAGAAAAGTGTAAAATGTTAGATGAAACGTTTGAACACATGTACATATATACATATGTACATATATACATATGTATAGTACATATATTTTTTGAAAATTAGAACATTTTTGACCTTCCTCAGAGTAACCACACTGAGTTTAAAAATAAAGGTTTATTATTTATTCAAACTTCAAAGAATTTTGTGTAAAAGATACATTTACTTGCTTGCTTAATTGTGGAAATATTCATTAGAACTTACATTTTTGTAAGATTTTTCTAAACTTGGTGAAATAATCTGAATTGCAACCATACCAGTTACTTTAAAAATATTAAAGGTTATTCCGAAAATAGCCTATATAGAAAACTGGTGACATTTAAATAAATTATTACATATGTACATATATATGGTGACTCATTATATTGTCAAAAATAATTCAATAATCGTTTTCAAATAAAAAATATTAAAATCGTAAATCGTATTTTCCGAATCCAGATTTGTCCAAATGCGAGCTAATGCAAATACCGGATGCAGTGTACCACCTGATGAGAAATACACAACTGCAAACCTGCGACCTGAGTGGCAATGTTCTCAAGAGTGTCATGCCCAAGTTCTCAATAAAGTTTAGCGCAATCACAGGTTCGTTTCTTTGAACTCACAGTCAATGTGAAATACTAATGTTAATTTATTTCCCCAGATCTCAACCTCTCAGACAACAAGCTGTCGAGATTACCAGACGAGTTTGCCAGCTTGACCGCACTAGCCAGGCTAAACATATCCCACAACTCGTTTATTGTTCTGCCGCAGGTGGTTTGGAAGCTGTCGAGCCTTACCAATCTGGATGCCAGGGATAATGCCATCCTGGGTAGGAGCCACTAATATATGTGCTTGTTGGTCTTTTAACCGTCCTTTGTCATTGCAGAGATCGACACCGACGAGGTTATAGCCAGTGACAGTTTGGCTTCCGTAGACTTGCGCAACAATCCGCTGAGCAGGAACTGCCGACGCAAGCTACAGGGTTTCCAGACTCCCTTCCAGCTTCAGATCTCCAATGACGTTGAAGACGATTGGTAGCAGAGACGGGTACATCCTCCAGAAACACATCTTTCGTTATCTCTACAAAGGGAACTCTCATTACCGAGCCAATCTCGGTCTCCCTTTTTGTTTTAAAAGGCTTAGCTTGGTAAGCCTGGAGATGTCCTTAGTGATTTTAAATAGTTTCGAATATTTAAGACATTGACGAGGAACAAACATGCATGTAAAAAAAAATGCCAGGCGATGTCTCCTACACTGTCGATTGTAAAATACCCAGAAAATAGTCTGAACGATTGAATTTTATGTATTTGTGTATATTGTGGTTAGCATTTGTTCTGATTTCTGTATATTAATTTACTTATTTATTGTGCGAACTGCAGAATTTATACAAAACAAGAATTCTACCCATAAGTTTACTCTGGATTTAACCTATTTCGACCGTAGAAGTGAAATGCAATATCTAATTTGGCAGTGCTTTTTAAAATGTAGAAAAAAGAGGCTTAGCGCAATTGTGGTTTAGAAATACAAATAAGATGCATCATATGCGATTGTTAGAGGTGGTTCAAATGGACCTTCTTTTACGGCTTTTTTGTATATTCGAATACATGCATCTGCCATGTTTTACAGGCTATGTATGAGTGATTTTTGTTAAAACGGCTTTCCCAAAAATTATTGCATTGTTACATAAATCCTGCCTTAAGCAGTCGTTTTTATATTAATTTTTTTTTATGTTGTCATTGCAAATACTATCTTAAAGTCACTTGGGCAGGTTTCCAAAGTTTACCCGGCTAAGTTAGTGTATATTTAAGAAATTATTACTTGTTATAAATACATCGTGCCATTTCTACTTTTTATATCAAAAGATTAATGTGATTACAAACAAATTATAAAAAAAAAAATAAATATTATAAAAATATGAAAGTTTGGTCATCAATTAGTTTTAGGTTGAGACGGCTGTAGGATTTTCCACTCGAAGAAGTCCGAAACACTTAGTTTTAAAATCTTTAAGTATAAAGAGTACCTCCCCATCCTGTTTTCAACTGTTAAGTTATATGACACATTTATTTCAAAATCGTATTCTTGTTGCCGACGCTGTTTCAGAGGTGTGAGCTTCGAGTCGTCGCCCTACGGGAGAAATCGGTATTCTTTATGGCAACACTCTTCTTGATGGTGAAAAAAATTAAAATAAAACCAAATTAGCTTTTACTTTTGTCGCGTGGAGGACTGAATGAGGACACGCTTCTCTGTCTGTACCTATGCTTGTCAATTTAATATATATATGTATAGTATAAGATTATTATTGGGAAGTTTAAAAAAGTCGATGATGGGGTATGTAATTGAATTAAAATGTTCATTTTACAAACTTCAAAATAATTTTCCCCAATAACGCGTCCAAACATTTATCAAACAATAATTTCAAAAACTTCAAAAATAAATAGGATGTAAGCCATTCAACAGATGGCGCCATCTCCCATAACACTTAACATATAGGTGGAGCGCACAAAACGGTCAAATCCTACACACATATGTATGTAAATGTAGAAATATTACAAGAAGCGCCAGAAAGGCTGCTGTAGAAATTTCGAGTTTGATAATATTTCGACTTTAACTTTCAAAGTTAAGCTGCTAGAAACTCATTCTATATTATCGAATACGTAATACGTTATCCAATCAGAAGTATTTCATATAATGTAATATATTTAGGTATAAAAAGCCATTTATTTGTGAGGGAAACGTGGTTAAGGGGAGACCCTATAAAGTATATGATGTATTCTTGATCATCATTACCTCAAGACCTTTCTACGCTCACTAGTTTCCCAATTTTAAAGATAGAGCGTGCTTTTAAAAGTCTCTTAAAAACTAAAAGTTTTTAAACTCGTTGGACACAATTTCTCAAGAGCTACTTTCAACCAATTTTAATGATCATTGATCATGAGATAAAATAAAATCTTTCAAAATCATTAAACTAATGTTTTTTTTTTTTAAATTTTTATTAAAAAATATTCATGATAGATTTGTACATTTTTTCCTATTTTCGTAAAAATCTCCACCAAAAATCATACTTTATTCTAATTATAGGTTTGAGGTCTTAACTAAATACGAAATAATTTCATTTCATTTCTTATTCATTAACTTCATCATTTCATTTCCTTAAAATCAATATAAAGTAATAATTTTTTTGCTTGACTATAGTGTAGGCACTTTTTCCGTGTTTGGCTACTAGTAGTTCTAAGTCAACTTATCTGTGCTACAAAATTTCATTACGATCAGCCAACTGTATATCCTATAGATGCAATAGAACGGATCGATCGGAAATGTCACATCTTGTGTTTGGTGGTTTTTAAGAATTGAAGGTTGAGACTTTGACAGAATTCCATTTTTTGTCAACGGTAATTGTCAATTTTTGTAATTTGGTTTTACAAAATTACTAAAACCACCATATACCTGTAAGGCTATATAAACTTCGGACTCGCAAAAAACTTTCCTTTCTAGCTTGTTAGAAATAATGTTTAAAAAAAGCTTACTAGTTTTTGACGAAAATTCGCCAACCAAAAGTTTCAGTATATACAAGATAATTGGCAAAGGTGAATTCCACTTTAAGCTATTTACTTTGAGTTCGAATAAAACTGTCGTGCGAAATAATGGTAATTCCCAAAATGCATATAAAGGTAAGTTATTTGAAATAGATTATGAAATTGCATGCAAAGTAAGCCTATTTCTACTATCCCCTGAAAATGAAATTTTATTTAGTAAAATTGTAATCTATGTCATTCGAATACTTAATATACATAAGTTTAAGTGTAGTGGTTAGTTTTCGCAGCAATAATTATAAAAAATTGAATTTATATTTTAATTATATTTCATTTGGAATAGAAACAAAGAGCTTTGTGTAAATGTATGTATATTATTTTATATATGTTTCTGAATATAATGTGGGCCGATGATTGAAAGGTATGTTTTGAGAGCGACAAAGTTTAAGTTGTCTCCTTAGACGAGCTTCACAAATTTCGCCCAAATTACGATGCCTTCTGCAAGGCTGTGCAAAAATCTATTTTGCCCAACGGGCCAACTGGCAAAAATGAGCTGCACCTATTGTTAGATGATTTACGTAAGCTCTCCCCAGCTATCTGCTCTCCAACTCTCTCGACATGGCTAACAAAAAACAAGCTGGCCCAAAAGCAATTAAGCAAGCAACAAGCCACATAACAGGTTTGGCAACAGCGCGAGAGGTGGCAGATACTGATCGTGCGGCTTGTTCTTCTCTTCGCTCAACTTGGCTTTAACCATATACATATACATACAGATGAACATATATACTTACTCCTATGTACAGACATTGAGGGCCAGGGCGGCCTGAGCCTAAGCCACCGCCTGCTCCACCGCCTTCGTGAATTCGTCGTGCATCGCTGAGCCTGCAATTTCGAACGAGGCTGGAGGAAAATCAGAAGCTTGAATGACAATCATAGGGATGGATAATGAGAATAAGAGAGGGACACAAAATAAAGAAAGAGCGAGAGGCTAGAAACAAGAAAAATGTAAATACAGAGAAGGGGAGACAGCGTTAGGGGGATGGAGAGTAGCTGAGTTGCCACCTATTTTGAGTAAAAAATTATGCTGCCACCGAAATTGTATTTAATGCTTCTGTAATCTCTTCACCTTTCTAACTTCTTGGCCTTTTTCTTCCAATTTGCATCATATTTTACACCCACCATTTTTTTGTATATTATTATAAATATACTGGCAGACCTTCAAGGCGAAATTTTGAGTTTTTATTGCACTTAAACTTGTGGGTGTTGTGGCACATATTTTTATACTTATTTTTGTAGCGATCCCCAGAGCTCCTAAGAACATTCATAGCACATAAAATGAGTTAAACTTTAGTAAAATAATGTATTGGGCTTTATAATTACTTAAAAATTAGATACAATAATAGAATTGGGCGATTATTTTTTTTTTTTTAAGCTTCTAAGCCCAATTTTTGAATTAAAAATATTTAGAAATAGTATCTAGAAAATATGTTTAGAATTCATCTTGAATATTATATATGAATACATTGATATCGAGCTATGTACATATTTATTATATAAAATTATTCTAATTATTACATTTTCTGTGCAATGCAGACTCTGCCATATATGTAAGTCGTTTTAACTATATTATGCCATTTATAACACCGAAGTAATATGAATATTAGATGCAAGTATGTTCGATTTAAGCGAATTAGATAATTGATAACAGAAACGGCCAGCTCGACAACTCTGCATCACGAGAGCGAATTACCCAGCGGGGAGAGTGGCTTGGTAAGAGCATGTACTCAGCTGGGACTTGGCCAAAAGCTGTGCTGCTAGAGCGGTGGGAGCGGGGGACTTGGCCAAGCCAGGTCTGAGGCCAGCAACTTCGCAGCAGTCTCCTCAGTCGATAGCAGGTAATACTCAAAAACGCGCCCGGGCACGGAGTGTTGGCAACGCGAGTCCAGTATAGTTTCGTAAATATTCGGCAAAAAAACATCTTTAAAAAATCAACCATCGTTAAAAGAACAATCCATCGAAGTGGGACTCAAAAACGAGTATAAAAGCTTATTTATGTTTTAGCATACCTACATACATATGTAAATATACTTTAGTGTTTTTTTTTTACAATAACGTTGGAATACTTTCCTCTCGGGTTTCGAGCTTTGGATCAAAAAAAGAGATTAGTGATAAGTCTTATTTTTTTAAGTTTTTTTTGCTATTTTTTTATTATTAAAACAAACAAAAATAGTGCACCATTGCGTGTTTATCGCTTCAAAAGTGGACCAACCTTCATAGATGTTGCTTTTGTTTCCTATTTAAGCTATTTTTTTGTGTGCTATAAAATACAAAGTAAATAAAGTAGTGACGAAAGAAAACTAAACAACGTGATGCATCTAATTAGCTTGCATGTGACACTGCCAGCCTTTGAACGTGTATTGGATATCATTAATCATCGCAAAGACCGAATCATCCTGGAATTCGCATTACTCACTGAGTTCTGAGACAAACTATACATACCATAGCATGCTACGAGGTGTAAATACTGATGACCTGTTTCCGTGGGCAGGGTATCTTCAATAGATCCGACGACCGACCCTCTGTTAGAAGATAGAAGACTCGCCACAATAGAATCGCTTTCTCGCCGCATCAGGCAATAATGATCAGATTCTGGTCCGAGAAAGTGGCATTCGATTGCTTTCGATCCAGTTTGTGTAGCGCCGAGTGGAGTGTCTCATTAAAGTCTGATCCGAGAGTGATCTCATCACTTTTTGGCAGCCGCATTTTTTGGGTCGAACTGCATGCACACTGAAATCCATTAACTCGAAATGAATTTATTAATTCTCATATGCAAAGTCACTGTATTTCCCTTGTATTCCAAAATGTTTTCGAAATCTCTAATTGACATACATCCCCAATTTCGTTGAAAGTTTCTGGTGATAATAACAATACCTTGCAAGTTATTATCTCGAAAATGTAATACCCCATTGGCCTGAACTTTTGAACAAAAGCTATAGAAACGTTCAGAGAATCGGTCATATAAAAAATACAAGAATTGGTAGAGTTTTCATTATATTTTAGAAAAGTATAGTATATAGTATATACTAAGTGTATTATATTACTTTAAATAGCATACATATGTATAGGTTCATGACTATTATTTAATTAAAAGATTAAAGAATAAATAATTAGTAGTAGAATCTTAATAGATATACTCCGCTCATTGAGATAGATAGTGTTGGCCAGAGATGGATCGCATCTTTTTTTCCAAATATAAAACGTTTTAAGCTTTACTTTTTTAAATCTGTTTATTTTTTTTTTAACTACCTAGTAGTTGATTTTCTGTACTCATCAACAGATAGTAGAGATACATTAGGCTTTACTTTTTTCCATACACTTTTCGAAAATAAATATATGTACATATAGTCGCCATAAACCACTTTTATGACCGGAATATCTTTGTAATTATTAAAGATGTTAAGTATTTTCCAATATTTGTAATATATTTTTGTATGTATATGTAGATATACCATATATATATGTATACCACATATTATAGATACAAGATTGAGAAATGTCAAAAGTCGTTTTAAGTGGCGTAGCGAAAAAAACAAAAATCTTTTATTTAAGATTAACGGTATTTAATATGTGTAGATATGTTTGCACACAATTTTTAGGCGATCTAAAGGTTATAAGTTCGCAAAACCTTGAAGTTGTTAACAAAAATAAAGGTTTCGTCTTTAAATTTAAACTATTTCATGTAACGGTTGAAGAACGTTAATTTCGTGATTTTATTAATTTGGGGTGCTCAGAGTTGATTCTTTTTTGTTCATTAACTTCCTGTAGACCAGATGCAAGTGGATAAAGTAGCAATGTATAGGTTTTAGTACTTTAGTACGGCATTGGCGTGGTGGAATGTCGCTCCGCCTCGCGCTGGCTGACGCACACCAGCTTCCCAGAAGAGAGTAAAGAGCGAGCAGAGCGCTTTCTAGCGCATGCGTAGCGATAGTTCTCGTAACCTGCGCACTAACGCTGGCAATGTGAGTCACACAGAGGGCGCTTTTTCGTCAACTTTTAGCATTGGCATCGCGTAATCACTTCACAGAGCTGAGCTCTCTGGAATGGAGTGGAGTGGCTTAAAGTGGAGTGGGGGCATTGAGACGCGACGGGAGTGGGCGGAGGTCGGTGGCTCAGTGGTTCGGGCGTTCGGGGAAGCGACAAAGTGAGCAACAAGGTAAAATACCAGTTTTGCTCCAACCAAGCTGAGCGACAATACAAGCCCATCTACTAAAAAACAAACTTTGTTGTGTGGGTCTGTGTGGTAAATACTCTTATATATGTATGTACCTGTACGAATGCTTGTAGGTATTTATGTACATTTAGGAACTTATATACAGACATAACCTGTGCGGCAAGCTCACCTCACTAAAGCCAAATATTTTGTACTCTTGCCTTTATTGGCCAGGCCCATGTTGCTCTTAACAAATCTTGTATTTTTAATCCCACCAAAGATATTGTATACATTTTTTTTCCAATAGTACTTAATTAATAAAGTTATAAAAATAAAGTACTTAGTAATATAGTTCTATTAAGTTGATATGGAATCGATTAAAAGGATTATTGGTAGAGTTCTTGACTTCTTGTATAGCGTACACTAAATGAAAAAATTTTTAAATGTCTTTACTACAGCTTTGGTGCCAGTAATTCGTTACGAAATAAATTTATATTTTATAATCCATATGAGAAGAAAATTTCCAGTGAATTACATAAGATATTGATGGGTTTATGGCCATATGCGTGTGACCAAGGCTGTGCCATATGGCTTTTTGCAATCCGACTTAAACATGACATTCTGTCATTAAAGATCATTTCAAGAGCAAAAAAAATTAATTTTTTATTTGTTTGTTTTGCGTCACCTTACTTTTTTTTTGGCTACGGAGAGTTCAAAAGTTTATTTATTTGATATTATGTTTTAAAAATTCATATATTGTAAGTCAAATATAACCCTGAGTACCATGAAATGGAGTTAAGGAATTTAACTTTGTGAATATTGTTACATATGTAGTTATTTCATCTTTCTTAAGGGGGCCATGCCGTGTTAAAAAAATATATATATTTATGTCTATAATTTATGTAGAATATTTGGGCTCAAGGATATTTCAATCCCGTTACAAAGTTTTAGCGCTAAAAAGAAATTAATTAATTAAATTAATAGCGCCGGGCAAGGCGTTCTTAAACTTTCAAAACGTGTTTGTCTCGAAACAATTTTTTTTCAACTGACTATCAAGATATTTAAAAAAAAAATTCGCCTCCAAATTTTTAGGACATGTTTAAGACATCTGTTATATTATTTTAAAAAAATACACAAAAAATAAAGTGGTAAAAAAATGATGTCGCTATAACTTCCTTAATTTTAATATTTTCACTAAAAAATGTATTTATGCTCTTGAATGTATTATTAATATATAATGTATGATATGGCTTAAAAAGGCTTCAAAATAACCCTCTTAAATTGATAAATTATTAATTATTATTATTATATATTTCCATAATAAATTTTAAAAATCCTTACAAATCTAACGATTTAAGTGAAATATTATGACTACTTAAACATATGTATTTAGTACATACTATGTACATAAAGAATACATTTTACCACAGTATATAAAATGAATGTCTTTTTCACGTAACACGGCTTTTAAATATACAAATGTTTTATATTTTTAATAATATTAACAGCTACTTATGTAAAATATTTGATCATCATTAGAACCACCATGTGACTCAGAACTTTAATCGTCTTCGTGTGAGATCAGTTTTGTTATAATTTATTGAATCATAAACTATTACTTTTATTTTTTATGAAACAAATAGACCTAAGGATAGGTTACTTTTTGACTTTTTACTTTTTGAGCCTATAATTGATGTATATTTTGTATAGTTTTATCAGGAATAAAACTAATAAATGTTGGTTTCAAAATCCTACATGCACATTTTTTTAGTTGTGTTCTTAATAGGATCTAAAATGGTAGAAAGGGTGTGGGCTATTTTCCAATCCACTAGCTCCAGACTCAGATACAGTTTAAACAGAAACGGATGTGGAGACAGCTATCTATTCAATCTGCCTTTAGATGAAGGCGTTGGCTAAATATAAATTTTAAAGACCTAAGTTTATTATATAGAATGTGCATTAATCGTAAGGAACTAGTTTTTTTGCTTGTGGCTGATGGATATGATTTTTCCCAACACTTCTTAAGCTTGATCCGTGACTCATAAGACCGATATCGCATATGGGGCCTCTGTGCAGATAGAAGTACATATGTACATATGTATGTATGTATATATTTTCAATAAAATCCAGACATCTTGAACGAGCTCAGCTGCCAGTTACCTTGCCGGGGCCGTGTCCAAACGGCTTTCCTACGTGCGTTGTGATTTTGCATCGGCATCTGTATCTGTATTTGTATCTGTGCCTGTATCTGTATCTTTGGCTGTGTGGGTAAATGTATCTGCTGGTGGCGTTGGTTGTTGGCTTGGCAAAACTTGTTTGTCGAAAAATGGTAAACTTAGGTCGAGTAGAATTTTAGCCACAAAGCCAGCAAAGCCTCCGCTGTCCACTTGGCTTTTGCTTTGCTTAAGTCGAGCTGGCTTTGTTTTGTCGCCAAACAATAAGTCCGGGGGATCCGTTTCAAGGCGATCGTCTGACAAATATGGCAAAAATATCGTAGGTGTTTCGACTTGATTTGTCTGCGAACATCGATACAACCGGAGTTCGATGGTGGATTTTTTGGGTTGCTTATGGAAAGACGCCTTTAGGAAATGCACCCATACCGGGATCCGGAGGGATACTTGCGCAATTATCAAATACTTTTGCGACACTAGTTTCATGTGATATAAGAAAACATTCGTCTATAAACCATATAGGGCAGATAAAGAAAGTTGCAGCAGTCATCGAGTACGGAGGGCACTATTTACATAGCTTTTGGGTATTTTTTGGGTATAGACGTAAGGTTTTTGCCAGGTGTTGTCAGGTGTCTAGATAGCCATTTATAATTTTGAACAAATATATCTCAAAAGATATAAGAAAACAATGTATCAATAAAATATTGATCCTCTTTGTATCAGTTTGTTTATTTAAATTTTTGAACTTGTTACCAAATACCTAACACAGTTCTTAACGAATTTAAAAAATACTCTTTTTTTATATAAATATATTTATTTCAAAACTGCGAGGCTTTAGGCTTCAAAACCGATCATGTTATTTGTGATGAAAATTCAATATCTTTTGTTTCGGCTTCAAGACAAGTTCGGCTTATCCGACAATCACGTTGAACCTCATTGTTAGACGCGAAATATTTGGGACGAAGGTCGATGACAGAAGGCTAATAGCTCTGTTGGCGGAAGAGAGAAGGGCACAGGCGGGGTCTGGGATGGTGCGGGGTCTGGGATGGTGCGGGGTGCTGGCCAGGTCGATGACGGAGAAGATCGCGATATGGGCTAACGGCTTCTATACACACGCATGCATTATCTTATTTTGCCATTTCCTTCATTGAATCTTTTTATTATCTAAATTAGGTTGTCTACACTCTAAAAAAATAATAGGATATCTATTATTTTTATATAATATATATATAAGATATATATATTTTTTTTAAATAATAGATCTATAGCCACTTTTAGTTAGGACCAACAGCCTCGCAATTGTATTATATATGTATATCGTTTTATATTGCCAATAAACCAGCTGCGTTGGCAGCCGCAAATCGAATTCGCAGGCCCAATGGACCAGTTTACCTTTGTTTGGTGTTGATGTTACCCGAACAAAGCAATCGCCCAGGTGCAACGGCAGCTGAACCACTTTAGCATTGATCAGTTCAAACCATAGACAAAGCCAATGCGAACGTCTGTTTCTATAAATGAAACGCTGGTAATAATGTAAGCCCAACAATGGAGGTCATCAAGGCAAATCAAGGAATTTAGACGACCTATCTGAATAGAATAAGTTTTAACATCAAATTCCATGATGCTACAGCTTTTCTTTACTGTTTAGTGAAGGATACCCTTATGAACATTCGAATTATTAAACTATCAGGAATATGGATTTATCAGCTGCACTATGTACTTTACGAATGTCAATCAATGCAAAACTAATATATAATTGCCTTTCCATACCCAAGTTAAAGCATCTATAAATATCTATTTTTTACAGCCCCCACATTGCGAAATGAATGCGGACTCAGGGCTGTCTTGGGCCGGAAGTGGCCACCGAGTCATGTATTCGGGGCTCCTGCTGCTGATCTGCAGTGGCCTGGCGGTGGGTCAGTCCAATTACGTGCAGCATGGAGACAGCGGCAACTACACCACTAATGGCTTGCCAGAGGAGGCCACACTCGATGGCAAGGTAAACACGCAAATCCCTATATTATATATTTTAAAGAAACGAGTACGAAACCCTTAATACTCCCTAAAGGCCATGCCACTCTGAATTCAATGGTTTGCATCCTATTGGGTATCCAAGTTCCACAAGTACTTAAAGAAGCGATAGAGAAGCTCGAAAGATAACCATAGGTCATGCAATACCTTTTCTCTACCAAATAGGTAGCTAGTCCATTCATGTCAAAATCTTGCTTAGTTGCATTAACACAATAGCGTGGGACTCTTTTTTATGAGGCTGTAACATCTCTGTGGCTCTGGGTAATAAAAGCCACGGAAAACATTCGGAAGTGCACCCATGAAGAAGCCGAGTAGCTCAGATAATATGGTAATGAACGAAAGGCTGATGGGAGCGGGCTACAATGCCACAGAAGAAATATAAATGTGGGTGGGAATCTGGGTGATGATAGCAGCTCACGAGTTATAAGCCATTTCTTCCACGTCTTCATCCTTTCCAGGTGACCAAGCTAGACGACATCAGCCCTCTCATTTTCCTGAACCGCACCAAGGCCGCTCTTAACTGTGCCGCCGGTTCCATGCAGGTAAGTGACTTCTCCGTACCTCTGACCACGACCTTAAGATACGGTTTTCCCTAGGTTGATCTCAAGTTCAACGATCCGTTCCATGGCATCATTCAGGCTGACTACGATCGCAGCAGTGCTTGTCGAGTGAGTGGCAAAGGAGCCCTCAGCTATCGCCTCGAACTGCCGCTCAAAGGGTGCGGCACCAATCAGGTGAGTAGTCGGAAAATTCTCCCTCATAGCAGCCTGATTTATGATTCCGAGTGTCGTAGAACCCCACCCGTGTGTTCACAAATAACATCATTGTGCGCTTCCATGCAAACTTGGAGATGGACGGAGATGAAATTATAACGATCGTATGCCGATATCCTCCACCGGTGCCATCACTGCCACCAGCCCTCCCAGCGCCCATGTAAGAGGTACCATCTTCGGAAAAAGATCTATTGTTTTTACCCATTGCTTATCCGCAGCCTAAATCCTATTGCCACTGGGTCTGTACTACAGCCTCCGCTTAAAAGTATCCAGATCCTGATGATTATCTGCGCGAT
The DNA here is from genome assembly GCA_035047585.1 of Drosophila monieri. Taxonomy (NCBI): domain Eukaryota; kingdom Metazoa; phylum Arthropoda; class Insecta; order Diptera; family Drosophilidae; genus Drosophila; species Drosophila monieri. The sequence goes on along the minus strand of JAWNPJ010000061.1, from coordinate 275,309 downwards.
CATGTTCCTGACATTGCTGCTACTGGGTCTGGCTGTCTCCTACTACTGCCTGCGCAGCAGGCCCATTCCCGTCGTGCGTCGCTTGCCCATGAGCATGGGAAGTGGTTCCGAAATCACCAAACTCAGCGGCAGCAGCTTGGGCAATATCAGCGCCTTCGAGGGCGTGAAAATTCCTCGCGCCCATGCCGCCTTGCAAGCAGTGTACAGCTCATCTGGCAGCGAAGGAGCACTCATTCCGTCGGACTACCCCAGCGAGTCGCATTCAGAGATTGAAGAGATCGACACCCGTTCCCTGCCCTTCAGCTCTGCGGGTAGCTTCGAAAATCGTGCTTTTGTCCAGGAGACCTCTAGCATTTACAGCGACCACTATGCACCTGCCCAGGAGATGCCGGCTGCCAATGCTGTGATGACCACGACGTCTACCACTCGCTACGCCGCACCAGTTTTGGAGGCAGTCGCCACTGCTTCACCCAAATTCGATGTACAGGTGCGCGTTAAGAAGTCGCCACCTCCACCTTCGCCCGTTACTTCGGATACGGAAAGTGTTGCCACTATGTTGCCGGATCGAAACAACCTGTCAACGATCATGGAGGCCTATGAGGACCGAGAGAGTGTTCTGACCATGGATTCACTGCCGCCCCAAGTAGAATCAATGCACTCGCAGTTCACCTATGTGCCCGAATTGCACCCTGCTCCACAAGCACCTCCTCTAGTCGTCGCCGAACCCAAGTTCTCTGTATACACACGCACACACCATGAAGTGGTCGATGGTCGCCCGGAGACTTGGTCGGATTACACCGATGGTCCAGCACCCAGCGAGGTCACCGACATGTCTTCCGAAGCACCCGACGTGGCCATTGACCAGATGCACTACTACGAGGATGAATACGTGCCTGCCGTTCCCGTGGCGGCACCGGTTACCTCTCACACCGTTGACGACGTCTACTTGCGAACGGTTACCGAAAAGAAGACCATTGAAGACATTGAGAGCCACAAGCGACGCGTGACCGAGTACAAGAGCAAGCCCAGGGCTCCTTTGCCGCCCCCACCAGTGGACCCCAAGTTCGATGTCCGTGTAAGGAAGTATCCTACTGAGCGCGAACAGCAGCAGTGGGAGAACTTCTCGGACATCTCTAGTGCCTCCGGCTTGACTCTCACGCCTAAGATGGAGCGTAGCGAGCTAAATCTGCCGGAGACGGAGCCTCCAGTTCAGATCTATGACAACAAAGTAAAGCTGACTAGTCCAGAGCTGGTAGGTAATATGAAGCCGATCGAAGTGCCACCACAAGACAAGGATGTCCCCAACTGGGACGTTCTTATTCGCATATTAGAGGAGCCAGAGCTGGCAGAGGACACTGACGATGCTAGTTCAGTGCGGAACCTCAGCTATGACGACCGGGCCAAGTGGAAGGAGATCATCACAACTCAGTCGTCATTGCGCACTATGCTCACAGAGGCGGTGGTTCGAGAGGACTTTGAGCGCATTCGACAAGATACGCGCTATGAGCGCATTTTTGAGCCGCAGACGTGGGATGTCATCATCCGCATCCTCGCTCCGCCCAGTGACGACGATCCCGATGTGGAAATGCGAGCTCCGCGGCGTGGCAAGAAGTCCCAGCCACAACCTTGGGACACGCGATCCCGCCGCAGCTCCCTTCCCACTCTCTACGAATACGACAGCGACGGCGGTTCCAGTGTGCGAACTATTCGAAACGACCCAAATATGGGATTCACTACCGGACCAGGCATCCAGGGAGCCTTCAACTTGCAGCGCTCGCGACGTAGCTCGCGCACCTCTTACCAGACCGATCACAACGACTTCCGTTCTATGTCAGAGGTGACTGTGGATTTCGGCCGTCCGAATCTGGATCATCCAGACAACGTGAGCGATGCTAGCTCCTACTACCGCATGCCGTACTACGATGACGAGGACCGGCGCTCCTTCCACCGCTCGCTCAGTCACCCCTCTCTGGCACGTTCCGCCAGCGAGTTCACCGAGCATTGGACCGCCCCCGACGTCCTGGAGGTCTCCTCGCGTGAGGGCACTCCTCGTGCCCGTCGTGCTATACAGGTATAGTCCTCAGAGTTCCGTAGTGTCCAGTCAGCTTTTGAGAGACATATATTATAAAAACTGTTTTCCTTCAGGCACGTGCACCGACGCAATTGGAACTGGTCTCGCCGAGGCAAGGGGAGCATCTGCTCGCCCAGACTCAGACGAGGAGTGAGTATGTGGAGTCACACCGAACCCTCTACCACGCCGAGAAGGAAATGCCCTTGCCGCCGCGCAAGTGGTAGGAACGCATAAATTAACCCCCGACTAAACACAATGTTCCCGGATTGGTATTAATATTTAATTTAGAATTTTCCGTTTTTCGACAAACCTGGTCCTGCCGTCAGCCCCAGCAGGAAGTTGAGATTTCTGCTGGGGCTGACTGCTTTCTGGGGTCGGGCTTCTGGCACAAATGCCGTTATTATTCACATGTATACATAGGTTTTAAAAGTAAATATCCCTAACATAACATATAAATGTGCCAATTAGAATTGCCTGACATACATTCATAGATAGCAATCTCAGTAGAAACTTCTGTGTCGGGATATTTACCAATTGGAGGGGCTTGTTCAGGCTTTTTTTTTTTCCGCTGTTTGTGAACATTTTAACCGGAGAGGGTCTTGTCTTTTAAAATTCGCATGTTCCATGTCTACAACTGGGCATACAAATATCGAAATAACCGAGAATATGAAAGGACTTTGATATTGAAGTAGATCGATTTGCGAATGGCATTGTATACTTTTCCCGAATATGTAATACATTTTATTGTACGTTACGCTTTAGCTAAATTGCACTTGCTTTTTTATCGAATCTAAAAATACATAGTCGGTATATGCTTTTTAAAAATATACATGTATACAATGCAGAAGGGGCACCTAACTTGCGTGATGTTTATAGAAAATTATTACATTGCTGGGCAAAATCTATCATATCTTTCAAGCTGATTATACTCTGTCTAAAAAACTATTATTTTATTCTGATTTTTGCAACTCAATTCTTGAAAATTCATAGAATTTTGGGACAAGTTCAATGATTTGAGTATCAAACTTTGGGTATTTTTTCGAATGTCCACTCACGACTTTCTAGTTTTAATGTATATATGCAAAGTATTATTTACATCAAATCCCCTGCGCTTCGAGGCGAAAGAATAAACTGCCAGTCGGTTTTTACGACAATGCGGATCTAAAATATACTCTAGATGGAAGAAAATAACAGGTTTTTAATAAAATATTAGGGGAGATGTACAAGCCACAAGAGCTTGGTATGTATACTGGTATTAAATACGGAAGGCATGTCGTTAGTATACGGGCTCTCAAATTATTCAATTATTTTTTTCGTAACTTAGTACTAATCTGTCAAAGACATATATTTAAAATGTACTTGATCTTATTCTAAGTAAAAAACTATAATAAAAAGCTAATATAACATGAAAAACTGTACACATACGAAGAAGAGCAATTATTAATGATGCTTTTTGGGTGAATCATCACTATGAAACTGAGTGAAATCTGAAAGCACTTTACAATTGTTAATAAACATACCTACTAACAAAGTTTAAAAGTGAGTTGATATGTACATATTTTTTGTACAAATTTGTGTTATGGGTTAAAGGAGTTTGTAATATAAGACATCGCCATGGAAATATCCTATATTTGGACTATAAGATAGAGTGTTTAGTTAACACGTTTTTCCAATAAGGTCATTGGTACTTCGAATTTGACTCTGTGTATTTTATTTGAATTTAATATGTACTTTTGACCTATGGGAGGTCAACTTCCAGGCCAATGATTTTCAAAATAGAAATCTTCGAATTTTCATGAAAATCGATAAGGTTTAGGTTCAATATAACTTGAACTGTATTAATGAGTTAAATCTTTTCACTAACCTAATGCAAGTCTATAGACTTGATTTTTCCAATCATGTTGCCAACTCACCTCCTAGATGGCGCTGTCACTACTTTGGGTTGCCTCGCATATACTTAGGCGCTACCTGGGTGGACTGGCATGCGAGGTGGAGCCACCGTTGGATGCTTAACGATTGTTTGTTTTAAACCAGAACTTGTTGTATACTTCTAGGCTTCGTCTCATTTTGTCGCTGCCATTGCCGCCCATAGGTTAATATCGATGAAAAAATTATTCAACAAAAATTGCTCAATTTGATTCTTAAATGTCTTTCTGTTTGCAAATCAAATATTAATTATTAAATGTAATTAGTTAATACACAACAGAACTATCGTCATTTGGACACTCATTTCTAATATAAAATCATTTGAATTCCTCCCACGACAGCTAAAGTTAACTAAGTTAAACAATAGATAATGGGTTGAAGTTAAATGTATATATTTTATACTCTTAAATTAATACTTGAGTTGCTTTGTAAGTTATGTAAAATTCATTATTCGTGTAACCTATTTTAAGGTTGGGCATATTCCTTGTTTGCTTAAAGTTTAGGTTGTGTTCCCACCAAAGCTTGCAAATAACTTTTAACTGTCTAAAACAACAAACTGCCTCAACCCAAGTTTCAAATATATTCCTAAATAAGAAATATGGGGTAAGAGAGGTAATGTTTCCGCCTAGGAAACGAAGGAATCTATGTATCCAACTAATAAAGTTGACTTTTTTTTTTACTAATTGTTTTGTTTACTATTTTAACAATGTATATTTTAAAGTATTCGATAATTATATAATAATTTATATATTGATTAAATATAAAAAGAATTTATCTATATTAATTCCTTTTATGAAGTTCTCCCGCAAATCCACCATTTCCAATTTATGGAAAAAAAACTATTTCATTATTCGTTGAGCTTGACGCATAATAAGGAGTTTAATGTTTCAGTCTTTAAGATGGAAAAGCCCTTTCGACAGACACCTGGGTCGCCGATACAGCTAGCACCACCTGTGCGAGCGCATTTATGAAGACCACTGCTTACGCTCGTTATAAAAATCTAAAACTTTGTATGACGAACAAAACGAATTATCTAAGTGAAAAATCAAATTGACAAATATCCAAAAGACTTTTATTTTTCAAACTCTTAGTCAAAGGTAAATGACCTGATCAAATTGAAACAAAAAATATCGGTTTTTCTCTGAGTGAAACCCTTTAACTTAAAAACCGAATCTAAAGGTTATTTCCTGACAATTTGTTCAAAGGGTCCATAAATGAGACTTATTTTTTACCTAGTAGAAACCTTTAACTGTTATTTTCAAGCTTTGTATTATAGTGATTGTCCGAATCGTCCCACAATCTAATGCGAAGATTGCTATTCGGTTCGGTTCAAAATGCTTCTAATGAAAATATCTGTAATCGATTAGCTTCTAAAGGTGTAATTTATATTAGTGGACTAGGTACTTCCCTGCCATTAATGTTTATGATTTTTTTTTTTTTATTACAATTTGAATTCAGTTAACTGTTTTTTTTTTTTAATTTCCAGTACATGGTCTATATTGCTAATATCACAATGCAAGTCCTCCAGTGTTGCCAAATTTTTTTTTGTTTAAAAAAGGTGTTTTTGAAAAAAAACCCATAAAATAAAGCAAAAAAAAAATTAGAAAGAAACCATAATGAAGTCAGTTTTTTCAAAACATATATTTTTCGGATTTAGTTAACGGTAAATTTAATTGTGCTTGTCTTATATTAAAATATCAATTAATATCACCCAATATCACTGCACAACTCCTCGGAAAAGTAAAGTCCCAAAATATTTTTAATAATGTTGGTGCACTTGGTCCTGTGTAGTCGTATGCGACTCGCACTATCACCTTCAAGTTATTTGGTGGAAGGTTGCCCAAGTGATCAACTTGAGCAAACTATGTATGCTCGGCAATAAACAAGCAAAGAGTTCCTGTTCCATCGTTTTGATTGGAAAAGTCACAAAATCCAATTTGTTGGATTGTTGGAATCCGCCTTAAGCACTTTTGTGTTTTTGAGCCACGCATCCCCAACTTTCAATTTATAGTCTTTTGGCATTCTTAAATTTTTTTAAACGTTTTTGTTAAGCTGACTCGTTGCTCGCTCGATCGATTTATAGTGACCAGAGTCAGATGTTTGGTATATTAATAAACACCTAATAATATTAGAAATCATTTATCAAAAATAAAAAGCCAGAATTCCCGCTGCCCGCTGTTTTTAATTTTTCTAGCAAATGGCCTTCATAAAAAGCCAAATTTGACGGGAAAACACAAAATTAGCAACACTGGACCTTTTCCTGAATTAAACTTTAAATAAATTTGAAACTTTTTCATATATTGGCTAACACTTCTCTCAGCTCCACTGGTGATCGATTGCAGTTCTTGATGTTGTGAACTTTGCCAATGCATTCTACCACGACATTGTTTAGTATTCGTAGCATTATATCATAGCAGGTAACCGAGAAGGTCGTGACCTTTTTACATGCTAGTGTTATTTTAAGGATTTTAATAATAAAGTGTATTACTTGATTTGCAGACTTGCTTTACTTGACTGTAGGACCTTGGCGGACGAAGCAAACAGAATGTCCCCTATGGGTGTGTTGGTGGGTTCCTCCAACCAAACGGTATTGTGAGGTCTGTGTGATCTATGATATTTGGGATGACATTATTAACTTTGTCGAGTGTAATGTCAAACATTCTGTTTTGTAATTCCGTTATGAACATTCTATTTTGCGATAATAATATTTTGTACAGGTGGCTTGTGTTTATTTTTGAATTTTTTGAAAATTTTATTATTTTATTGTCTGTTGAAGTCGATTTTTTATTTTTTCTTTTGGATTTTAGTGTTGATTATATTTACTAATTATTTAAATTTACTTCCTGTAGTTAAATAAATATATAATTAATAAATATTTATTTGTTAATAAATATTTATATAAATATTTATACAATATTTAATATTTATTAATAAACAAATATTTATTAATAAATATTAAATATTAAATATTTATTAATAAACAAATATTTATTTATTATTTATTAAATATTTATTAATAAACAAATATTTATTAATTAATAAATAAACAAATATTTATTAATAAATATTAAATATTGTGTCCCTGCCATCACCTTTAGCCTGGTTCCTCATAGATTCTCATGTGAAATTGTGGGAACATGCCGTTTGCTTTGCTGGTCTCCTCTATAATATTTCTGTATTCTATCCAATTCGCACCGTGGGTCATCGACTTTATCAACTACCACTTTACCATCGATTGGATTAGAGCTTAAATGAATGTTAGCTCTATTGGTAGTAACTATGCGACTATGTTGTCTTTGTGGACCACCCTTCCTTTAATTAGGACCGTGGTCCCCTATGGGGATCACGGATCATATACCTCAAATCTCCGGTGGCGTCCTTCTGTCGTTAGTGCCACGATGCTCTCTTGCTTTGCGATCAACTCGAACTCTTCTCCAGGCCTTCTTCCTGCGACGGGATTGTTGGCTGTTGCGGTGACCGTCCTTGCACATCGGTTGTATCCAGCCCATGCAGCTATAACGATGGCTACTCCTAGCATTAGTACCCCGGAGTATTGATGAGCGAGGGTCCAGCTTGTTCTGTTGCCTACATCGTCTTGCGTGAGCTTGGTCCATGCCTTTAGTCCTTGAACTACCTCATGTAGTTTGTCCAGTTGATTTAGTGTCGACTCGAGCTGCCCTTCCGTTGTTTTTATCTGCCCCGGGCTTGGCCACTCATGCACATAGCCTCCTGACATCTTCACTGTTCCTGATGAATTCAGTTGCGCTCGTCCCAGCAACGTAATGGTTGGGCTCTGCATCACACAGTCTGGCCGGATTGTCAATTTTCCAACTGACGCTTTGATCTTTTTCTGCCGAGCATACGTACGTCATGGTTATCGGCTTTGTCGTCCTAAAGATCCATGCATTTGGTTCCGTTAGTTGGACCCAATAGCTCGTACCCTTGATTGGCTCTGGATTGCATTTGTCAATTCGATTTCTTGACAATGCGGCCATTGTACATGGGAGTTGGTGTGCGTCCGGGCCAAATAGTGTTTGCTTGAAGTCGCACACTTTGTTTCCATTCATTCCACTGATACAGTGCTGCAACCCTTCCGTGATGACCGGGAAATTATGTTTTCGGTGGTCATCTATGGCCAAGTACCTTGTTTCAGTTTTGGTTATTACCAATCCCTTACTTTTTGCCTGTGGTATTGGTTCCATTCGATAAACGGTGAACTCGTCCTCTTCTACCAATGGGATGATAGTGTGGAACACCAACAAGTTGTTAGTCTCCTGCACCTGAGTAGTCGCCAACCGATACAAGTTTTGAGCTGTTTCGCCTGTGACGGGGAGCCGTCTTCCTGGTGGGAGGTGTGTTTGTATCTTTGTGATCACTTGCCCCACATGTTCCACCGACACCAAGCTGGGCTCGTGCGCCCCGATCAGCATACACAACATTCAATAATTTGCGATGTATCTACTTTTAGCGTACGGCCTTCCATACCACAGCCACTTAAAAGCAAAATTATTGAGAAGCTTCACAATATTGCACATGGTGGAGTTAAAGCAACTATAAAACTTTTAAAACAACGATTAGTTTGGCCCTCCATGCATAAAGAAATCTCCGAGTTCGTAAAACACTGCATTCCTTGCCAAAGATCAAAAATCAGCCGCCACGTTCCTTCACCTCTCCAACACTTCACACTACCCAACCAACGATTCGAGCACATCAATCTGGATCTTATTGGACCACTACCACAATCTGGCCCTTACAGATACTGCCTCATCATCATAGATCGGTACACAAGGTGGCCAGAAGCCATCGCTCTTGAAGACATGCAAGCCGACACCGTAGCATCTGCTCTTATTCGCTCCTGGATCTCTAGATTTGGCATACCGGCTCGAATCACAACGGATCAAGGCAGACAATTCGAACCGAGGCTATTCAATGAATTGTCAAGGCTTCTGGGAAGCGATCACCCACCTAGGTTTCCACCACTCAAACGAAATATGCCAAAGAATTGGAAAAAATCATGCAAGAGATCCGTCCAGCACAAACAGCTCATCATGACACCTCCAAACCATTTATATTTAAGGAATTGGAAACCACATCACATGTATTCCTACAAAATGATGCTGTACGCACTTCACTTCAACCTCCATACGATGGTCAGTTTGAAGTCATCGAAAGGAACGACAAGTACTTCACCCTATCCGTCGCTGGACGTACAGTCAAAGTGTCAGTGGACCGCCTCAAGCCCGCCTTCGTAACAACGCAAGACCCGATAGACAGAAGCTCAACTCCGGAACCACCAGATAATGAATCAGACCTACAGGCTCATGGAGGATCACCGGAAACAACTTCGCCTCCAAGACCCCGGCGTACAATTAGACTCCCTGCTCGCTTTACACCATGAAGTCTAGGGGGGAGTACTGTGGCGAGTCAACCGACACAATTTAAAATAGCAACAAATAAGAACTGCGGCCATTGATCTGCAAAGCATTCGGGCATACTGAAAGTCTCTCGCTACAAAAAACTGCACCTTCCAACACATCATCTATATACCCTCAGCAGAAAATACTTAACCAGAACTTTGTATCCACTCTATAAAAAAGTTTATAATCAATAAATATTTATAGTGTATAACCAACGTGGTTGTATTGATTCGGAGCATATAAGTCTCCATAACTTCATTACTCCGGCACAGCCGTTAATGTCAATTGCTAGAATTGGTTATCGTGCCCTAAGGGCCGTAATGACGGTGTTAGTAACTCCCACCGTAACTTCCGACTAGAAGGAAGAACAGCCTCTGCAACCGCCAGGGAGCACCCACATCTCTAACGTCACCGACCACAGCGAGGGTTATTCAACTATATCCACACTATATTTTATTTTCATTTATATGCGACTTTAAATGCGTGTGTTCGTTTGCTTAATACAACTAACATCGATCCAATGATCACCATTCGCAATCTAAATTATTAACCGTTATCAAATTATGAAATATCAGAAATAGACAAAGACGTTAGAGCAAAATATGATATATTTTAAAATTAACTAAAAATTTTGCAAAACCTTTTAATAAGCAGTTTCAAGAACTTTTTTGAAAATATACGGACATATTCGGGCTTGAAACCGAATCAATTACAACAAATAATTTAAAAGAAATGGAGATTAGTAATTGACTACTAAAGATTCAGAAAATTGTAGCTGATATGAAAAGTGCGAAGAAAACTGAGAACGACGAGTATGTAATGGAACAAGATCGCCTTTTTCGAAAATACGACAAGTTTCTATGGGTTGTGCCAAAACAGCTAAGATACTTCACGAATGCCACGACAAAGCAGGACATATGAGCACAGAGAAAACAATAAAGTGCATTCTTAATTGGATTTGGTTTCCCCGATTGCGAAATTTCGGCAAGAGTTATATAAATTCATGCATAGGCTGCGCGTTAAACAAAATACCAGGTGGATGCCGTAAAAGAGAGTATCATTACGTTGTCATAAAACCTATCCCATTTTCAACGATACACATGGATCACCTGGGACCTTTTCCAAGGAGTTCAAGGAGGAATGAACACATTCTAGTTATTGTCGACGCCTTTACGAAGTTTACTATAGTGCGAGCTACAAAAAGTACTGCGTCGAAACATGTCTGGGATATCCTGCAAGAGGTTCCGAGCTACTTGGGAATGCCAGGACGAATCATCGCCGATCGAGGTACCGCCTTTACTTCAAAAGATTTCAAAAAGTATTGCAAGTCGAACAACGTCAAGCACTTCCTTGACGATGAACGAAAAGCGATAGGACGAAATGCTACGATCTATCCAGGGGAGCATTAATATCATGGTAAATAGCATAACTAAATGTTCCCCATTTTAGCTTCTTAATGGATTCGAGCCCAGAGATATCCTAAAGAACACCCTGACGAGCGTGATCCAGAGTCAAGAGCAGAGCCTGCAACTAGGGTCAATGATCAAAGGGCTGCAGCCAAGAGACGATACGACGCAAAACACTCAAAGCCAACCCCATATAAGCTAGGAGATATTGTGCTGGTGGAGAACGAGCCGAGCAGCACGGGTACTTCAAGAAAATTGGAGCCTCGCTATAAGGACCTTTTATTGTTAACAAGGTGTTGCCAAACGATAGATATCTAGTCGAAGATATCCCCCATGCACATCGAAGGCAGAGACATTTTAAGTCGGTTTATGCATCCGATAACATGAAGAGCTGGTGTGAACTTCCAGGAGATGACCAAGATGACGACGGTGACTCGATGGACGACTCAATCTGCAAATCTCGCGAGGACACTGAAAATTTATCAGGAAAGGCCGAATGTAATCAGCTGAGCAACAATCCACTGTAGGCTATGAGAGGCTGTTCAATTCAATATTACCATTAGTATATAAATCACCAATTTCTATTCTTGCTATAATTTTCTTACCATGTTTAAAGAAACATAGCATTCCTTTTATATGCAAGGTCACTACTTTACGTACTTCGTCATTATTAATGACTTCGTATACGTGGGGCTTAGAAGCTTTTCCTGTAGATTGCCTTGGCATTTCTACCTCTTTGTTTCCTGCGCAGGATTTTTGTAGGATTTCATAATTTGTTAACGGTTCATAATTTAAATTGTTAGTTGTATTTAGCAAATGGACAAATGCATTTGAAGTCAATACGACAGTTTTAGCGGAGCTGTGAGTTATGGGTACATACATAGGATATTTTAAATTATTTGGTCTTATGAAATATATATTTTTATAAAATCTAATTCTAAAATTCTATCACACGGTATAGATAAAGTTTAATCGACAATATGAATGTTGCGAATGCTAATTATACATTAATTCGTTTGCATTTCTAAAGATGTTAGTCCTTGGGATTGAATGAATCCTTGATTGATTCCTTGAATATCAATTTTGTGATCAATGGTGTATCTGCACCAGTATCTATTAAAAATATTAATTTTTTTCGTAAAGCTAAATTTGTTAGTGCTACGAATATGCTTTCACTAAGATTTATCGAATGGGCCTTTTTACTATTTATTGTTCTGTACCTAAGGGCTGCTGGTAGTTTTCCGAAGTATTATGGGTTACTCTAACGTTGCTATTATTATTATTATTGGAGTTATAACCTCTATGGCTATTTACTAGGGCTATGGTGGTGTGGTGTTTTTTTTTGTTTTTTAATGGAAATATTCTTATGTTTTTACCTATAACAATAATTGAAATTGCAATGTGTAGTTTTTTAGATTCAAAGACAAGTCGTTGCCTTGGCTTTGGAATCTTTTACGCAATCATTTGTTATGGAGCTTGTATAATTTAATAAACACATTTTCTAACATTACAACGACTATTATTATTTACAATATGGTAACTTTTTCCATGTCTACTTTTTCTGATTCTATTTTATTTATGACGTTTGCCGTGGAATCGACAGTTTTCGTCTCTATTAAACCCATATTTGGGGTTTGTTCTAAAACTCTATATTTTATGCCGAATATATGTGGCTTATTTTTATTATTGAAGCCTAACTTATTAATGCTATTATTCATTAAAAAAAATTAAGAGAAAGACAAAATCTTGAATGCCCGTGCGCAATTGCGTAGGGTTTATTTATAAAAAAAAAATTAAGGAAAAGAGAAAAAAAGTGTTAATTTACATATAACTGATTTACAATATTTTGCTCTATATAAATCAACATCAGTTATATGGTTTTAGTATACAGCCTAACAGTTACTGCGCACCATTGCGAAGTATTTTTTCGATAGCGTCCAGGCTCTTCTCGTGTGTCTTCTTCTCCTGCTCCGTCCTTGCTGATTTCATAAGATCCTTAATAAGTCTTCTCTGCCTAAGTAGTTGAACTCGTTTTCCGCTGCGCTTCTTTTTCTTCAGTGTAGTTTTCTGCTGTCGAGCCCTATACTCAGATATTGTGAGTGGGCGTGGCCCATCGCTTGGACACAGTTTTAAAGCCTCCTCTAAAGTCGGTGCGTCTTTTTGTTCGACAGGAGTAGCTTTGTCGAAATCTTGGTCATCCATTGGTGGCACAGGGGGTGGACTGCCTTCCGAACTTATTTTTCGGCTCATTCACGATGATGATTTTTGGGCCTTTCTCCGAAATATTTGTTTTTATTTTTATGTTGAATAATGTTGTTTTATTGGGCCATTTATATATAAATATTTCATTATATATATTTATACTTTTTCATTTTGTAATTATGTTTGTTTGTCACTTTGTTTTTGTAGTTTTTATTATATTTTTTTTTTGTAGTGTGGAATGGATTTAATTTTTCGGTTGACGGTTGTCGTCTCTTGGCAGGATCGGTGTCACGGTCGCCATGTAAGCTTTGTTGTACCACATATAATTTACATATAGAGATTGTATTTGGGGCCTTTGGCCATGTCGTTCTTTATTGTTTGAAAGTCAAATACAGAGTGAATTAATATTCTATTGCTCGCGGCTGCGGTGCCTACAAAAGCTCGGCAGCGATCAGTCGCGGCTATATTCATATACATATATTTCTATGCTCGTATATAAGGCTGGTAGCGGCCCGAGCGTAAGGGTGTAAGTATGCATGGCTCACTTGTATGCGTTGTCAACTCATGGGAATTGGCTGACCAATGCACTTCCTATAATGACCCATGCATACTAGAGAGGTAGAGTTTTATTATAATAAAGGCAACTTGGGCATTGGCATAAATGCAGCCTGGTTGCGTTACTTCGCCCTTTTGCGAAGTTGGTCCTCGATGGTCTCCAGATTCGTCTCGTGCTGATTCCTTTCTTAGTCGTTGGTTGCCACTTTGATGTAGTCCTTGATTAATCGTCGCTGTTGGAGGAGTTTGATCCTCTGTCCACTCCTCTTCTTCTTTAGTGCTTTTTCGTTGTTTTTCTGCCGTGCCCTATACTCAGCTATTGTAAGTGGGCGTGGTCCATCGTCCACACCTCTAGTGCCTCTTGCAGGCTTGGTGCATCCCTTTGCTCGACAGGAGCAGTTTCTCCGAATCCCTCGCTGCTCATTAGTTGGTTGCTTTTTAGTCGTTGTTTTTATTATTTATTTATTATTTTTTTTCGTTGGCATAAAAAACGGGATGCTTTTCATGCATTTCATGCATTTTTTTTTTTTGGTCTTTCTCCGAAATAATTGTTTTTATTTTTATATTGAACAATGTTGTTTTATTGTGCCATTTTTATATATATAAATATTTCAATAATATTTATACTTTTTCATTATGTAATTGTCACTTTGTTTTTGCAGTTTTTTTTTTTTTTTTTGTTTTTATTATTATTTTTTTTGTATTGTGTCTACACCATTTTTCAAATATTTTATACTTAATATGGCGAAAGCAGGATATACTTGATTTACATTTTTTTTGTTGTTGTTGGTAGTTGCAGCTTCTTCGGCGATTAATGTAAATAAAGTTTTTGTTTTTGTTTTTTTTTTTTTTCAGCGTCTCCTGGCAGGATTGGTGTCACGGTCGCCATGTAGATTTGTCGTACAATTTATGATTTTTAATAAAAGATTGCATTTCGTGGCCTTTGGCCATGATGTTGTTTATTAGTTGAAAGTCAAATACAGAGTGAATTAATATTCTATTGCTCGCGGCTGCGCTGCCTACAAAAGCTCGGCAGCGATCAGTCGCAGCTATATTCATATACATATATTTCTATGCTCGTATATAAGGCTGGTAGCGGCCCGAGCTTAAGGGTGTAAGTATGCATGGCTCACTTGTATGCGTTGTCAACTCATGGGAATTTGCTGACCAATGCACTTCCTATAATGACCCATGAATACTACAGAGGTAGAGTTTTATTATAATAATGGCAACTTGGGCATTGGTATAAATGCAGCCTGGTTGCGTTACTTCGCCCTTTTGCGAAGTTGGTCCTCGATGGTTTCTAAATTCTTCTCGTGTTGATTTTTTTCCTCGTCGTTGGTTGCCGCTTTGATGTAGTCCCTGATTAGACGTCGCTGTTGGAGGACTTTGACCCTCTGTCCACCCCTCTTCTCCTTTGGTTTCTTTTCTTTGTTTTTCTGCCGTGCCCTGTACCCAGCTACTCAGGGCGTGGTCCATCGTATGGACACTCCTCTAGTGCCTCTTTCAGGCTTGGTGCATCCCTTTGCTCGACAGGAGCAGTTTCTCCGAATCCCTCTCTGCTCATTAGTTGGTTTTTTTTTTCGACGGCCTGTTCCTCGCACTCCGTGTAGACGTTGTTATTTTAGTCGTTGCTTCTTTTTATTATCGATTCGTATTTATTGCAATTATTAGATTATGACGCATTTTAATTTCGCATGTTTTTTTTTTCACTTAGTCTTTGTTGTGTTACATATTTTTTTTTTCTTTGGAATAACGTTTTTAATTGAAATTGGGGGTTTTATTGTTTCTTGTGTTTTTTTTTTTCACTATTTCTGGTATTTTTTTTCACTGCGGATTTGCATAAACAGAAATCGATTTTGCACCTATCCGAAGGTTGCCAATATCTGTCACGGTCGCCATGTGCAGGTAGATATGGTTATGAATAGTTGAAATAATTTGGATGAATTTAGTTTTTGGTTTTGGGCCATTCGGCCATTTGGTACTTTATTCTTTGAACGTACATTGGAGAGTGACTTGATATTCTGTTACTCTTGGCTGTGCTGCCTACAAAAGCTCGGTAGCGATCAGTCGCAGCTATATACATATACATATATTTCTATGCTCGTATATAAGACTTTTAGCAGCGCGAGCGCAAGGGTGTAGTATGTGACCAATGCACCTCCCATAAGTGAAACTTTAAGACATATATATATGAATATATATTCACTGGCTCTTTGGCTGGGGCATTATGTTTATGCAACAACACTGTAGCACAATATTATATTGCTACAGTGGATGCTTACTATAATGACCCTTGCATACTACACCTTAATGTTTATATCTGCTGGTACTGACTGTCCTCCTACTTTGTTCGCCAACTCCTGGGAAATTATGTTTACTTGTGATCCTGAATCTAGTACTATGCGACATTTGTGTTGTACTTCTGTCGTCCCTTGAACTTCCACTTGGGCCGTCGCGAGTAATACATATGGTGTGGCAGGATGGCTAACCGCGGCCGCGCTTATTCGAGTTGGTGTGTAATGCAACATTGTGTGATGATTTTTGCGGCATAACTGACATCTGAACCTAGATTTACAGCCGTTTATTGCGTGGTGTACTGATAAACAGTTTGTACAGGCGTAAATTCTAGTAAGTTTTTGTGTCCTTTCACTTGGAGACATGTCCAGGAATTTTGGGCAATTTTGAAGACGATGGTTGCTGCGGGTGCATATCGCACAAATTTCATTGGGTAAGTTGGTTGATGGCCGAAAGCCCGCACTCGTAATTGCTTTTTGTAGCGTAACTTGGCTTGCTGCTTGTCGTTCTATATAATCTAGCATTTGTTTAAGTGACTGAAGTTTGGTTGGGTTTTTGATGGCGAGTTCTACACCTGATAATGTTTGTGAATCCAACTTCTCTTCGATGATGTGTACCCAAATTGGATCCCATTCGGTTGTTGGGACATTGAGGGTGTTGAGGGCGGTGATTGTTTTGAGTAGCGTATCATGTAAACTGTGTAACTGCTCTGCTGACCCATTTGTCTTGGGGTGTGCAAAAAACGTCGCAAGTGTAGACTTCACTAGAATTCGTTCATTTTGATATCGTGTTTTTAACCGCTGCCAGGCCTCCTTGTAGTTGGGATGCCCTCCAAGTGTTGAAGAGATCAGATTCTTGGCCTCACCGGTCACATGGTTTTCCAAGTGCCGGAATTTTACAGTCTCGCTATAATCTTGACTGTTGACGAGTTCTGTGAACATGTCATGGAACCGGGGCCATTGTAGATAATCTCCGTCAAATTTTGGAATATCTACTGGTGGCATCACAAACGTTGGTGCGGCAGTGGTTTTTTCAGATGGTGCTGTCGTCGATGGTGATTCTTCGCTGAGAAACGAAAAGTATTCGGCTTGTACCACTTGAAATCTGTCATCGGAGTGTCCATCATTTTTTACGGTAGGATCCAAATCTATGAGGTCGAGGTATCCGCTCACAATCTCTTTCCATAACTCCTTAAAATGTTGTTTGATGTGTGTGGACACTTCTCGTCCTTCAGTGCGGTTGCGCAAGAAATCTTCGATCATGAAGATCATCTAGGCGCCCTTCATGTCTTCGTTTTAATGATGCGTTTTGAGGGTCTTCAATACTTTCTGATCCGCTCTCCCTCGGATGTACCTTTGGCTCCAGATTTTCACCGGTTTTTCGGGGACGCTTTGACGGGCCTGACCCTGATGGTATTCTATCCGAAAATATAGCTTCATCCAGTTGGTTCGTCCAGAGGTCCAGTTGGTTGTCTGCAGCTGTGATGGTGGTATGTTGGATAGATATCCCTCCTGTAGTTGATAGCAACACGCGGAGGCTACGTAGCGTATTGGTCCTACTGACGGTCCGTTTCACGGGAGCAACACTCAGAGGCGCTACGTAGGGGCGAGATGCCTACTTGTAGTGCGTTATTCACAGGAGCGCACTCGAAGTAGGTTGGTAGTTTTAAGTACCGCACTTGGCACTGAGTAACGAAACTATTAACTCTGGTTTCTCAAAACACCAATCTTATATATGATTCTACAGAACCTTACGATGCTAAATACATATACTTATATATGATGCTAACATAGATTTTACGTGACCGTTGAGGGAGGTCAAAGTTACGGACGTGCCCCCCATCAAGGTTAGTGAAGTGTCATCTACCTCTGAGTCTGCTGACTCAGGTTGCTTAATCGTTGTATATCTCACTTCTGCTGGTTCTTGTTCGACCTGATCAGTATTGCTGACATTGCTGCATCAGGTTTCATCGGGCGCCATTGTAGCTGGGTTACTCGGTCAGTTACTTGTTGCTTATTGCTAATTATTACTATAGGTTAGTAGGTCTTGGCATTAGTTGCCAACAATTGAAATATTTAGTGAATTAAATAAGTTGGTTATAAGGCCCTTGGGCCGTGTGGTTCTTTATTCGTTGGATGCATCTTGGAGAGTGTGTTAAAATCCATCGCTCGCGGCTGCGCTGCCTACCAAAGCTCGGCAGCGATCTGTCGCAGCTATCTTCATATACATATTATATGATTATAGGGGCATTATTTTTATGCAACAACACTGTAGCACAATATTGTATTGCTACAGTAGATGCTTGGTATAATGATCCATGCATACTACCGTACATCTTTTCTATGTTCGCCAAGAACACATATATGTGTGTTCTGATGCGTTTTAGTATGGACAATAGCTCGCTCTGAACAGTGGGTCCTGTATGTAAAATGTCGTTCAAGGATTTTGCACTTGATGTTTTGCACGAAGCATCGAACACCACTCGTAGTTTTGTGCTGCAGCGTTCAGTTTTCAGAAAACAGTGATTTGGTATGAAATAGTGGTTTTTGGGCACATGTGTTGCTGGAACACACTTCATATGTCCCAAGGCTTCGTATTCTTTCATGAACTCGGAATACCCTTTCCGAACATCTCCGGTTAGTCGTCGCTCTAGTGCTAGAACCTTTTGATAGCAATATATTTCGACTCCCCCAGGGCTGAAGGGTGTTCGGCGAACGGCAGTTTCACAATAAATCTTCCTTCTTCTGCTCTTTTCAGAGTTTCCACAAAGTGTTTCTCACAACGCACCTCTGACGGAGATCGTTGTTTCTTTTGGTTTTCCAAATTGTCCAGCTTCCAAAACCTTTCAATCAATGCGTCCGTTTCTTCACCGGCGCCAACACCTATGGCTGATTGAGTTTTGGATTTAGTCCTACCTGCTACAATCCATCCAAGTTTCGTGTTTTGTAGCATGGCACCATCTCTGCCGACCTTCTGCTGACTTGGAAGGAGTAGTGAGTAATAGTGCTCGGTGCCGATTAGTAAATCTATCCGTCCAGGTTTATCAAACTGGGGATCTGCTAATGGACACTCATTGGGTATTTTTAATGCACACTGTGTTAGTGGTTGACCTGGTTGGCCAGCTATGATGTGGGGAAGCACAAACGCTTCCATGCGCTGTCGGAAATCCCCGTGCAGAGAGCTAACGAGAATAGTTACTCTTGCTCTGCTCATTCTTGGTTGTCCTCCAATGCCTTCGATCCGGAGCTTTGTATCGTGGCGCTTTAGTGACAACATTGATGCTAATCGTTCAGTGATCAAATTAATCTGGGATACTGAATCTAGAAGGGCACGAAATTTCGCTACTTGTCCGTTCTCTGCCAGGACCGCTACCTTTGCTGTTGCAAGAAGGTTGTAATTCTTGTAAGCCGCGGCACCGACAGTTGGGAAATGAAGGTTTGTGAATTCCAGGTGCAACAAGGTGTGGTGTTTTTTGTCGCACTTGAAAGAGTTCCTTCCTTTACATTCTTTTGACTTGTGGTCGGTCTTGAAACAGTTGACACACATTTTTTGTTTTTGTACCCAATTCAATCTTTCGGATACTGGTTTTGCGCGGAACTCCTCACATTTATATATCGCGTGATTTGGAGCCTTGCAATAGAAACATAATGATTGTTTATCTGACGTACTGGATAGGCACGCCAGATTTTTTGACGCTTTTTTAAATGCTGCCGTTGGCTTTCCTGAGCTCAAGACTCTGATTCTTTGCTCTAAGAATTCCAGCATCGCTTGGAGGGGCTGGATCTCTACTGAGTTGCCAACTGTCTGCTCAAATAGACTTCTATTAGTCATGTCAAGCTTATCGGTAAGCAACACCACCAAAAATGCATCCCATCTGGATACATTGATGCCAAGTCCCTTTAATGACGCAAGGGTTTCTAGGGTGATTATGTACAGCTCCTGTACTGATTTGGCACTGTCAGAGACTGGGCTCTGATGAAGTAGCCGACGAATAACTGTATTCGCGATGAGCCGAGGATTATCATATGATCCAACTATTATACGCCATGCATGTAAGTAGTTGTCCTTATTTAGCTCGATGTGGCGTATTAATCTCTCCGCATTTCTAGAAAGAGCGGATTTTAGGTACCACATTTTCTTCACTGATGGCATGTTAGTGTTATGAACCATACAGGAAATAAAACATGGAATTGTTTCCATTTCGTTGCTCCCCATCAAATTTTGGAATGTTTATCCGGGGCATTTGCACATCAATACTATTTGTTGTAGGGTTAACCTTTGCCATAAGTGCACTCTGCACCTCTGCCTGCAGTTGTTGGTATTCCTGTTTGTTATATCCACTGTCTATTGGGTTTTCGAATTCCTCCTGGGCCTCACCTGGATGCCTGAAACTCTCGTAAGGCACCATTTACGGACTCTAAAAGTTCTCCTTGGTGCCGACATAATCCGGCTAATCGTTCATCCATGGGGACTACCACTGGGGAT
Organism: Drosophila monieri; assembly: GCA_035047585.1. Classification (NCBI taxonomy): domain Eukaryota; kingdom Metazoa; phylum Arthropoda; class Insecta; order Diptera; family Drosophilidae; genus Drosophila; species Drosophila monieri. The sequence continues at coordinate 254,949 of JAWNPJ010000061.1, read as the reverse complement.
TGCTCTTGAACTTGATTTTCTACTTGTTCTTGAGACTCTTCCTTGCGACTCGTGCCTTGCATCAGCTAGTCACGGCCGCTTTCGAAAGTTGCCGAATATTTCATGCAACTGGTCCGGAGGTCCTCAGCATACTTGATGTAGCTTTCGGTCCTTGAATCTTTTCATCATTTTCACCGAACCTTTCCCAAGCCTCTTCGAGAATGTATAGCTTCGTTTGAAAATATGATGCCTTTTGTTTTCGCTTCGGCCCATCCTTTTTATAATTCCGGATGCATCTTGCGATCTCCTGCCCAATTTCTTGCTGGGCATCCAGGAGGCCTTGAGCGCTTGCCTCTTCAACGGCTGGCTCTATAATAATTTTGGGGGCATTATTCTCCCTGTCCATATTTTCGTTCTTCGTTTCTGACCGTTGGGAGTGATTTATTTGCTGCTAGTAGCTGGATGCGCTCCAAATCGCAACCGAGAGTGGTCGAAGAAACTGAACCCGTTTTTTAATGGACTGAGGGAGGTGTGGTGCCCTTAATCTACCGATTAAAGGGACAGCGTCACACTGCTGTGAAGATCCTATTGCTCTCTTAGCAGCAGTCTTCCTGATTTCTTTATTGTGGAGCAATAGAAATCACTATTCGTTCCTTTTGACTCTTGTTCGAAAAGTGATCCTGGGCTTGCAGGATCACGTCGGGGTCACCAAAATGTTAATCTGAAATGTTTGAATATAAGCAAAAGGTACATAAACCGATTGCTGGGTTGTTGCCGCAACTTGCACTTGAACAAATTGTACGTGGAGAAAGAAGTGAGTTCAGAATAGGTTTGTCTGAGACTGACTTTATTCATATAAAGGTTCAATATTTATAGCTAATTTGATACATAGATATTGCTTAGGTGGTAAATTAATGGAAATATAGCAAAAACATAAAATGATAAATTAACAATTTTAAAAGTGTAATTCTGCAATATTTTGTCGGTTGCATTAAATTGTAATGTCAGCAGTTCTTGCTGCGTTTCAGTTTGTTGTTTCTGTGGTGTTTGGTTTTTCAATGTTCATCGTTTTTTATGTAGGCTTTGACCTAATATTTTCATTATTATATATTTATTGTACTTGTGTTTTTGTTATGTGTATAGTGTGTTCTTGTGACTTAAATATTAAATGCTCATGACTTAACAGTTCCCTTAAAAAATTAAAAAAAAAGACTCTTAAATGTAAGATACGCGTAACTTTACAACCAATGCACCTAACTTCACATGCTCTATTTAGTTAAAGAGGTTTTTTAAATATCTATATCACTTTCTTTAAGATCAAATGTATAAATCGTAAGAAAAAAAAAATACTAATAAAGAAATAAATAAATAAAGAAAATAAATTAAAAAAAAAAAAAAGTTTTTTCTTTAAAATTGGCTCTAACGATCTGATTCATATTCATGCAAATTATAAATACCGTACCGAAGTTTTATAAAAATATATATTTTTATTTAAATTGTTTTGGCATTTGTTGTACAGATGAACTTAAGGCTAATTTACGACTCCCCAAGCTTGAATTAATTGTCTTCCTTCTCGTCTCGGGATCGAAGCTTTCCAAGCTTCCCTAAGAACTTTCCCGAAGTTAATTCCGAAGATAATTCCGAAGTTAGAATCCGAATGATTTTGCTGCGATCAGCATGGAAAATTTGGCTAGCAATTGGAATGCCAAAAAGGGGAATCGCGGTGGCATGATTCCAGCGGATGTTTAGTCTAATATTGTTTTGCTGGTGCCGACCGAATAGGGGGAGTTTGTTTATGTTTATGATTGACTCAAGCTTGGCTTGCCGTTTGTGTAGTAGGTGCGAGTGTGGGAATAAGTATGATATGAAGAGCTCGTGGGAACTCAGTGCTCGTGGCAAGTGCAGAAATAATTGTTTATAATATTAATATAAAATATAGATTACACTTCTAGTTAATTTATACGTTGGTCTTGGAAGCTTTTCCAATAGATTGCAGAGGCAATTCTATTTCTTTATTTTCCGCGCGGAATTTTTGTCTACTTTGATATCTAGTAGTGACTTTCATTATATGTCTTGTAATATTCTGTAGCTCTTTAATGGTTATTCTTGATAACGCATCAGCTACATGATTATCTTTTCCCTTTAAATATTCGACTGTAAAATCATATTCTTCTAATTCGAGCCTCATACGTGTCAGTTTGGAACTTGGGTTGATCATTGAGAATAGATATATTAGAGGTCTGTGGTCCGTTCTAATTATAAAATGTATTCCATAAATATATGGTCGAAAATGTAATATTTCCCAATGAATTGCAGCTAGTTCCTGCTCAGTAGTATACTTGTTACTTTCTCCTTTTGTAAATGCTCTTGATGCGTTTGCAATGGGAAGTTGTCGACCATTATGGTTTTGAGTTAAAACCGCTCCACGTGCTTGCTTACTTGCATCTGTGATTATACAGAATTCTTTAGTAAAATCTGGGTATTGTAGCAAAGTAGGTTCCATAAGTTTGGTTTTTAAATATTGGAATGCATTCTGACATTTATCAGACCATTGAAAAGGGACATTCTTTTTACATAATCTTGTTATGTGCCTTGAATAGTCGGCGAAGTTTTTTATAAAGCGTCTATAATAGTTACAAAATGCTACGAAACGTCTAGCGCTTTCCGCGTCGTGCGGCACTGGGTAGTTCATAATGACATCATATTTCTTCTCGTCCGGAAGTATTCCTTTATCAGTGCATCTATGACCTAAAAAGGTCACTTCATGCATAAAAAATGAACATTTTTCTGGATGTAACTTCAGGCTATATTTCCTACATTTCTCAAAATCATCCGTTTAGTTCTTAAGCATATGTTTTTCGGAACAACTGATCACTATTAAGTCATCCATGTAAAGGAATGCTTGAGAAGGTTCTAGTCCAGGAAATGCAATAGTCATCATTCTCTGAAATGAGTTAGGAGCTATTTTTAATCCAAAAGGTAATCGCGTGAAGCGATATGAGCCGTTGCTCGTTGAAAAAGACGTTATATCTCTCGAACTTTTTTCTAGTTCAATTTGATGGAATCCTGACATTAGGTCAAGGCATGAAAAGTATTTTGCTCGACCTAGTTGGTCCAGGATATCATCAATTCTAGGTAGTGGGATTTTATCAGATAGTAATTTTTTATTGATCTGGCGATAGTCAATCACTAACCGCCATTTCTTTTCTTCTGACCCGGGGTATGGTTTCTTAGGAACAAGTAACAATGGGCTATTATATTCGGATACGGATGGTTCAACAATCCCTTCGGAGATCAACTTTCCTACTTGATTTTGTATTTCATTTACCTGACTATGTGGGCTTCGATAATTTTTTATGTATACTGGCTCATCATCCTTTAATCTCAGTTTTTGCTTATAGAAGTTGTTTGTAGTTATTGGTTCGGTTTCCAATCCGAATACGTCGCTATATTGGGTGCATAAGCTAGAAAGCTGCGACTTAAACTGTGGAGGGAAGGTTTTTGACACTTGAGATAATACACATTTATCTCTATTTTCTGGATTGGTTTTGACTACGTCGTAGTTCGAAAATGATTCATATGTTAGATTATCTGTGCTGACCACTTGGTCGTAATTTGTTGTATTAAGTAGCCTTATGAAAGCGTTATTGGATGTTGCTATGGTATTTGCAATGTAAATACCATGCTGAATTTCCTGATTTGGAATTAATACACTGTCTTCTTTTGAATTTAGTTGTATTTTTCGAATAACTTGGGATCTTGCTGGCAAAAGTATTGAATCGTTGCCAGAACTGTGAGCTATTGGTACATTAATTGGAAATTTTAAGTTATTGGGTCTAATTATAAGCCAGTCTTCAGATGGCTTAAAGTCTAACTGACAGTTGTATTTTTTTATAAAATCGATTCCTAATATTCGTCGATGAAAATCGTGTGGAATTATATATTTAGTCGTCTGTATTTCAATAGAAACCAGACCTTTGAATTTGGTTATTTCTTGACTTATTCCTTTTATGTCTATAATATAATTATCTCGGATGTCGTGAAAGATATCAGAAGTTTCTTTTAAAATGGATATATCTGCACCTGTGTCTATTAGAAATACAAGTTTTTTTCCAGTAGTTACATGAATAAATGAAACGAATATATTTTGACTGAGATTAATAGTGTGAACTCTTGCATCTTTTACTGCTGAACATTTAAAGGGTCTTGGGAGTTTCCCGATGTATTCTGGGCAACTCTGACATTGTTTTGGTAGTTATTGTTGTTGTTATTGTGGCCTCGATTCGAGTTACCACGGCCTCTATAGTTTCCTCTATATTGACCGCGTCCTCCATTGTTATTCTGGTAGTTATTGTTGTTATAATAACCACGAAAGTTGCCTCTATAATTTCCACGTCCGCGATTTGAGCCGCGCTGTGGATAGTTCCTGTAGTATAGGACAGTGTTTGATTGTCCAGTTGCTTCTGTGCAACTATTTACAAATTTTGATACAAAATTTGATGAATTTTCGTTCATAGTATTGAAGGTTCCAGCTTGCATAATAAGTTTTACCTTATCGATTGTGCAATTTTTAGTCATTGCTTTGACTGCATGCTGGGTTGAATAACTTCTGGCTAACTCTAAAGGTAGTCCATCTGTTATATATGCACCTTCTAAAGCTTTCGTCATATGCTCAACCTCTTGTGTGTACTGGTTAGCAGTTTTATTGCGCTGCTGTAGGTTCATCAGTTTTGCTGACAATACTTCTACAGTTTCGCCTTTGACGTTGCCTTTTAATCTGGAAATCACCTCAGAAATTGTTGCTTCATTTCCGATTAGATTTCTGGCGACACCTTTTAGCTTTGTTTTTATTATGGAAACTGCTAATTGTTCGTGATCGCCTTTTATAGATTCTATTATTTGTAATGCATCAATAAAACTTGTTAAATTTTCAGCTTTACCATCGAATACTGGTATAAGCTTGGATGCTGTATTAATAAATTCTATATTTGATTGTGCCATTGTATTAATGTTGCTTATGTTATCCTCTATTATGCTTGAACTATCATCAGAATCTGTAGAGTTATCTAGATCTGGCATTAGTACAGCTGGAACAGTAAGATTATTTATATCTTGCTCTTCTATTTTCAGATTTAAATCTGTAAGTTCCTTTGGTTCTCTTTGGTCAATGTCAGTTTCAACTTTTAGAGAAGTGTTAAGTATGGTCGCTACTGATATATCTAAATTGAACTTTTGTTTAATTGTTATTAAATTAGATCGTAGTCCGATCAAAAATTTTGATACTTGGGACCAATGATCTTGATTTAATTTTTGTCTCTGGCCATGTATTAGTATTCGTGCTTCATTAAAGCAGTTTACTAGAATTTCCACATGTTTTTTAATTGTGTTCTTTTGAATTGGCCTGTTTTGAGTAAGCGATTTATATGATTTGTCAAAATCGCTTTTTAATTTATTCAATTCGTCATATAATTCATTCCATTGCATTTTTGTTAATATGGAGAATTATTTTCGGACTGCTACTATAATAAGTGTTCGGCCTAATGTTTCATGTTCTTCTAGAACTGATTTCACCTGGACACCTGGGATGGTGCTTAATACAATTGCTTTTTGTGTTTTTGAGCAATGTATCAATGGTGAATGTTCGAAATTAAATGTTTCAATTAGAAGATATTCTAATTGATTGATGCTTATGGGAGTCGTTGAGACTATTTGTTGAACATGTTCATTGAAATAAGCATCCCTTTCGTAAACCTTTCTAATAGCTTCTATTGTGGTCATTCTCAGTTTTTCTTAATTGTCCTCAGTGTAGCCATACTTTAGAAAAAAAAATATAAATTTTTATTTTTATATTTATATAATTTTGTTTTTATTTTTATATATCTTTATTTATTTTCATTGTCTCTTTTTTTTTTTTTTGAAGTGCTTATAATTTTGTTTTTATTTTTATATATCTTTATTTATTTTCATTGTCTCTTTTTTTGTTTTTGGAGTGTACAACAAAATTTTTTTCTTTTATTATTATTAATATTATTTGCGCTCTTAAATTTTTTTTTTTTTGTTCTTTATTCTTAAATTTTGTCCAGCTCATTTGCCTGGCTCATATATTTTTTCTTTAGACATTTATTATGTAATTTATATAATTTATAAAAACAATTTGCGCACATTATGACAACAATTATTATTAGTAATGTGTGTATTAATTCTAAATTAATGTTATTTGGCTCTACTCTATTAATAACGTTTGCAGTGGAATCCACCGACTTAACGTCAACTATTGCCATTTTTGAAATAATTGTATTTGGTATATAATTATATCTACCTGTTTCTTCTGAATATTTACTTATTGCATTACTTTGCATCTAATTTTTACAGGTTTCCTACCTATCGTTTTGTATAGCTTTACGGGCTACACTTCTAATTGGGCGGAAAGGGTTCCGCTCAATTTTACATAAAGTCGTTTATAACTATAATGTAACGCAGTACATTAATAATGCAACGCAGTGCATTAAAAAAAATTATTTCTTGTTTGTTGTGCGCTCTTTGTAGCGCTGTCGGTTCACTTTTCCGGGTCTAGCTTGAAGCGCTAAACGGGGCCGGTGCTGGCTGCACAGGTCACTATATTTTCCAGGAGTCTGCGGCTGATGTCCTGGGCTGATGTCCTCTGTCCTAAGCGTGGGTGGTGTCGGGCTTTCCTTTCCTATTTTTCTTTATGCAAGTGAACTTGCATGCTGGGGCTTCCAGTGGTCCAGGGCAGTCGTTCGGGCACTCTTCGTAGTATCTTGGTAATGGCTTGGGAGATGGTGGTTTAGTATTTGTATTTATGGTTTTTATTGTTTCTGAGTGAGTTGCGGTTGGGATGTCTTTCTTCTGAAGACTTTCTTTTAAAAAATCGAGCTCAGCAGTTAATTTTATTGCTGTCGCCCATGGAGGTGGATTATTTTTATATAATAGCCACTTAATGTGTGCTATTCTTTTATTTATTTTATTTTTCCGACCTCCGCGTCCCATATCCGCACTCTACTCACTCAGAATTTTCCATAAATATGTCCATGTATTGATTTTCCATCCATTCCATTTCCATTCCATGTATTATTATCCAGATTTTCCTTTATTTTGTCGTTGCCGATCAGCTTCGCCCTTCCTGCAATCTCCTGATTGCACGTCACGGTCCTGCAATCTCCTGATTGCACGTCACGGTCGCCATGTATTGTTATCCCAAACGTTGTTATAATTAATAATCCATTTCATAATTTGATTCTTTGAGTAGTTGGTTTTATTTATTTTGAAGGATCAGCAAAGGTGCCGCTCCAACGCTTCGATGGTATCTGAATTTACATTATTCTTTTAATTCTAAGTAAGGCTAAGTCTCGTGCTGCGCTGCCCACAGACGGCGGCAGCAAGACGGCTATGTATGTGCTTATGTATATATGTATGCTATGCTCCCTTAAGCGGGAGCGCGAGGTATATGCACATGAGGTCCGTTCATGTTACAATTCTGCCGGCGCTAGCACTTTTTGTGCATAGCGATCGGTTCATATTTTGACCATTTAAGTTTTGTTTACACTTCAACAAAGTGTTACAGTGTTTACCCTTTAAGTACTCTTGGTACAGTGGCTATTCAATATGTGTGCATACTACATTTCATTATATATATTTATACTTTTTCATTTTGTAATTATGTTTGTTTGTCACTTTGTTTTTGTAGTTTTTATTATTTTTTTTTTATTGTGGAATGGATTTAATTTTTGTTTTTGTTGTCGTCTCCTGGCAGGATCGGTGTCACGGTCGCCATGTAAGCTTTGTTGTACCACATATAATTTACATATAGAGATTGTATTTGGGGCCTTTGGCCATGTCGTTCTTTATTGTTTGAAAGTCAAATACAGAGTGAATTAATATTCTATTGCTCGCGGCTGCGCTGCCTACAAAAGCTCGGCAGCGATCAGTCGCAGCTATATTCATATACATATATTTCTATGCTCGTATATAAGGCTGGTAGCGGCCCGAGCGTAAGGGTGTAAGTATGCATGGCTCACTTGTATGCGTTGTCAACTTATGGAAATTTGCTGACCAATGCACTTCCCAGGAGTGAGACTTTAAGGCATATATTTATGACTGGCTATTTGGCCGGGGCATTATGTTCTTCTTGTGGCGTTGAACCGGGTAGACTGTTACTTTCTTACATACGAACTTAGGATTAGGGAATTTAATGAGGAAATACAGAATGTCTGAATTTTGGAAAACGCTTATGCTAGATACTTCTAATATTTCTACCAAACTAATATTTATATTAATAGGCTGTTTGTCTCTGAATTCGTTTACGTCGGCACCGTCTAGAATGGCCGGACTTACAATATTTAATTTTGCGAGGGTAAAGCCCATAAGAATGTTTTCCAAGTCTGTGATGATGATTCTATTTGATCGTCCGTAGAGCGATTGCGGCCACTATCGACGAACTTGAACTCACGGGCGTAACGGTAGGTCCCGGAGTCGTAGTCAAAACCTTATAGAAAGTCTGACTGAATTACCTGTACAAGGGTCTGCTCGGGTTGAACAGTCGCTTGCTGTGATCAGGATGAGGTCGCTAGGGGTAGCGATGAGCTGAGGTCCAGTTGGTTGTCTGCAGCTGTGGTGGTGGTAGGTTGGATAGTAATCCCTCCTGCAGTTGATAGCAACACGCGGAGGCTACGTAGCGTATTGGTCCTACTGACGGTCCGTTTCTCGGGAGCAACACTCAGAGGCGCTACGTAGGGGCGAGATGCCTACTTGTGGTCCGTTATTCACAAAAGCGCACTCGAAGTAGGTTGGTAGTTTTAAGTACCGCACTTGGCACTGAGTAACGAAACGATTAACTCTGGTTTCGGAACTATCTTTATTCTCAAAACACCAATCTTATATATGATTCTACAGAACCTTACGATGCTAAATACATATACTTATATATGATGCTAACATAGATTTTACGTGACCGTTGAGGGAGGTCAAAGTTACGGACGTGCCCCCCATCAAGGTTAGTGAAGTGTCACCTACCGCTGAGTCTGCTGACTCAGATTGCTTAATCGTTGTATATCTCACTTCTGCTGGTTCTTGATCGACCTGATCAGTATTGCTGACATTGCTGCATCAGGTTTCATCGGGTGCCGTTGTAGCTGGGTTACTCGGTCAGTATTTCAGTGTACCTATTGCTTATTGCTAACTATTACTATAGGTTAGAAGGTCTTGGCATTAGATGCCAATACTATTTTTTGCTAGTATAATTTCTAACAGATGTGTTTCTTTATTTGTTTCATACTTTTGAATCTGGTTCATTGCGTTAGCGAGCTCATTTAAGCGTTCTTGAAATTTTATATTTAATTCTGTCTGTCCTTCGTCCGCCCTCATTAACTGGTCCTGATTGAATTTTACTTGTCCCCAATCATTAAAGTCGGGCGTACCTGCAATAACCTTGAGAGCTGTACCAATTAAGTTGATGCTTCTAGCAGCCCTATGATGGAACATGAGGGTGGCCACCAACTTGCGAATATGTCTAAGGTCCGTTGTTATGACCGGTGTCCTATGGTCGTCTGTGAATGTCCTCGTCATTGCCTCCGTCTGGTCTGCGTAGTCTTCGTAGGTCGTCATGTTCGTCGCGTGCTGTAGGTATCCGTAACTTTCCCAGATTACCACGTTATTGTCCTCTATCGGGATGTAGTCCGTGTTCGTGTAGTCGTTCAGTTTTAATGTCGCGTCTGTCCTGATAGCCATTCGAATGAAAATTAAAAGATATTTTCGTAACCTAGAAAGATTGTAAAAAAAGGATACGTCAGAATCTTGCAAGGATAGTTAGCGTAGGTTGTCCTTGTGGACCACCCTCCCTTTAATAAGGACCGTGGTCGCTAGGTCTGCATCAATAACCTCTTCCGAGCAAAGTTGCGTAAGCTTGTTCCCTAGGCGTTTGTTTGCCTTTAGGAAAACTTTATCACCGGCTTGATAAGTTTTATAAATCCTGTCTTTGTTTACGTATTCGAGGGTTTTCTCCTGAGCTTGTTGAATTTGTTTGCTAATTTCTTTCTCAAATTCCGCACATTTTGTGTGTAAGATTTCTATGGGTTGTTCGTTAATCACTGAGTAGATGGATTTATTGTATTTATTGGTTGCTAGAAGAATTAATTCGGTGGTGTCAGTTAAATTGTTCCCTAGCCTTAAGCATTTGAGCCAGGGTGCTATGAAACCTCTCTACTTGACCGTTTGAGGTGCTGTGTAGAGGTGGTGCGTTAGAAACGGTAATGTCATAGTTGTTCAGGAGGATTGACTTTATAGTTAAAAACTTAGAGACTTCTCGTTATCGCAGTAGATCAATTTTACTTTTGGAAAAAAGTTCGCTATTTGCATTACGGGAGCTTCCACGTCCACAATAGCCCTTGATGCGATCACCTGTACTATGGCGAATTTCGAGAATTTGTCAACACACGTAAGGAAAAGAGTGCCGTCTGTGGAAAAAATGTCAATGTCGAGGATGTGCAGGTAGATGTCATGGTTATGAATAGTTGGAATAATTTGATGAATTTAGTTTTTGGTTTTGGGCCATTCGGCCGTTTGGTACTTTATTCTTTTGAACTTACATTGGAGAGTGACTTGATATTCTGTTACTCTTGGCTGCGCTGCCTACAAAAGCTCGGCAGCGATCAGTCGCAGCTATTTCTATGCTCATATATAAGACTTTTAGCAGCGCGAGCGCAAGGGTGTAGTATGTGACCAATGCACCTCCCATAAGTGAAACTTTAAGACATATATGGGTTATATGGGTATTGCTGGGGCATTATGTTTATGTAACAACACTGTAGCACAATATTATATTGCTACAGTGGTTGCTTACTATAATGACCCATGCATACATCTCCCTCCTTTTTAAAAATAACGTAATAAAATGTTATAAATAAAGTTATTTTGAATGAACTTATTATCTATTGATTATGTATATTTAGTGAATAGTGTAATTATTTTCTTAGTATGTTTGTATTAAGTGTTAGTAATGTATGAAAAATTTATATTTTACGACTTAAAATCTAGAACTTTAGAAAATTTGTAGAAAACGTATTTTGTTTTTTTTTGTCATCATATGTAAAATTTCTCAAAAAAAATAGTTATTTTACTTATTTTCGTTATTATACTATGTTAAATGTAAACGGAAAATAAATACATTTTTTTTTTTATTGGTGGCCACCATAGAATTTATGAACAAAATTTCTTTAATCTATCTTTATGAACTGTTTGATTTCAACTCTTTTCGTTTGAGATTGTTATGTTATCTCGTTCTCCTATATTTTCTACCTTATAGGGAGGGTCCTGTATACTTAAAGTCTAGTTTATGCCCTACTTCGTTTTTAAGTAAAACTTTATCTCCTACTTCTAATTTTAAATCATTTGATTTTTTATCGTAGGTTTTTGCTTTTGCTTGTTCTGTTCGATCATCATTCTCGCTCTTTTATATGCGTTTTCGAGTCTGAATTTTGATTCTTTTGCAAAGTTTTCTACGTCATACAGTGGTGTAATGTATCAACTGCTATTGAATTTAATGTTTAAGGTTGGGATTTTACTAAACACAACTTCATATGGACAGTATCCATGTACCACAGAGGGTTTTGTATTAAAACAATATTTAAAGATACAAGCCAAACATCCCAGTCTGTTTTATCTGACAAAACGTATGATCTAACGTATTCGTTAAATGTTCTATGGCTTCTTTCTATTGTCCCCAATGTTTGGTGATGATGTGCAGTTGACGTTATATTATTAATTTTGAGATATTTGCATAAATCATTAATAATTGAATTCTTATATTCAGTTCCCATGTCCGTAATGAACGTCTTCATTGGACCGTACTTTAGAATAAAAGATTCGAATATAGCTGTCGCCACTGTTCTTGCACTTTTGTCTTGTTTCGGAATAGTATCGAGGTATTTTGTTAAGTCGCAGATTAGAGTAACTGCGTATTCGATACCTTCGTCTGATTTTGGTAATAAACCGATCGTATCCACTAACACTATATCAACCGCTTTTAATGGTGTTTCTGTAATCGTCAAAGGGGTTTTTGTATGGTTGGTCGTTTTTGATTATTTCCATTTAAGACATTTCTTCACGTGGTTTGCACCGTCAATTGTAATGTTTTTCCAGTAGTAATGTCTTTTTACTTTTGATAGCGTTTTTGTTATGCCTGTGTGTCCGCCTTGTAAAGGATCGTCATGTAGTGTAAACAGAATAGCTTCTTTTGGAGTAGCGCTACTCTTAAATTTAATAATATTTCATTGCCCTTATTTTTAAATTTATCTATTGAAACGAATTCAACGATTTTTTCACTCGGTGCCATTTTAAGTTGTCTAATCTTGTTAATACCGACTATTTTTTCAAGCCGTTGGAAAAATTTATCTAAATCGAATATTCCATTGGTATAAGGATCGTCAACGTATATTCTTGCATATATCTGTCTTCCCTTCTTAAGAGAACACTTTGATATTGATAACTGAAAGGTCACTACTTTTTTAACATCTTCGTTATAAATGACGTCAAATATCTTGGACTTAGAAGCTGTCGGTTGCTTTTGCAAATCCGAACTAGTTGTTGAAACTGCGCAGTTTTTTTCTGTTTACTTTGGGATCTAGTAGTGACTTTTAGTATTTGTCTATTCATTTCTTTGAGTTCATCGATGCTTATTCTTGATAAGGCATCTGCCACATAATTGTTTTTTCCCTTAAGGTATACTGCAATAAAGTGATATTCTTCCAAGTCTAATCTCATTCTTGTTAACTTGGAAGTTGGGTTTTTCATTGATAGTAGGTATGTTAATGGTTTGGTGTCTGTTTTTATAGTGAAATGTTTCCATATATATATGGTCTAAAATAGTTAACTGCCCAATGTATAGCTGTCAGTTCCTGTTCAGTTGTAGACTTATTACTTTCGCCTTTTGTAAATGTTCGTAAGGCGTATGCTACCGGGAGGTCTATCCCATCATATGATTGGGTTAGAACTGCACCGCATGCTTGCTTACTAGCATCTGTTGTTATGCAAAATTCTTTATTAAAATCTGGGTATTTTAATAGTGTGGGTTGGACTATTGCGTTTTTAAGATATTCAAAAGCTTCTTGAAGCATCGTATATTGATGAGGGGTTCCCTCACAAAAGAGGCAATCAGCACAATGACTAAAAATTGTGAACATGGACGCCTTAAAACAGTACTAGAAGCAGGCAATTTTCCAACAATGAACGAAGCCATCGCTAAGTACATACAATGTAGTACTGACATGACAGGCAATCCGAGTACAATCCTATATAACCGAATAGGACAACCGTACCACAATAACAACTTCAGAGGAAATTACCGCGGAAGAGGTTACGGAAGAGGTTATTATAACAATAATTACCACCAAAACAATGGTTATAACCAAAATAATGGGTATAACCCAAACTATAATAACCACACCAATAATTATAGAGGTCGTGGAAATTTTAGGGGTAATAACCGTGGTGGAAATAACGGCTACAATGACAGTAACACTGGTGGAAATACCAATTCCCAAGTTCGAACTGTTGAATCCCAGCAGGAAAACTAAAGACTTCCCTTAAGAAAAAGCCACAAAACCTACAACTGTATAAAATAAACCTCAGCCTTAACATGTATGTAACCATTAAAAATTACGTTAAAAAAAACACCCCTAACTCTGTTAATAGATACAGGCTCAGACATTAGCATTTTAAAAATAATTTCAGATCAATATAATGAAGTAGATTCACCAAAAACCATAACAATGTCTGGTATAGGAGAAGGTACTATTCAATCTCAAGGTTTAACTTTTGTAGAAATACAAACAGGAAAATTCATAATTCCATTTCCATTTATATAGGATTGTACTTGGATTGCCCGTCATGTCAGTACTACATTGTATGTACTTAGCGATGGCTTCGTTCATTGTTTAAAAACTGCCTGCTTCTAGTACTGTTTTAAGGCGTCCATGTTCACAATTTTTAGTCATCGTGCTGATTGCCTCGTTTGTGCTGAATTTATCAGCATGTTCGGCAGGCAATCCCTCATCGATATACGATGCTTCAAGAAGCTTTCGCAAGTTTTCGATTTCAGTTGTGAAGTTTTCAGCCTTTTACCTTTTTGAAGTGTTTTTGACATTTTTGCTTTGATGACATCGGATGTTTCTCCGATTAGTGTCTTTGAGTTCTTTAATAATTCCATTTATAGTGGCTTCATTTTTGACTTTATATAAGGTTGATCCTACAATTTTTGATTTGATTACTTCAACCGCTATATGTTCAAATGTGCCTTTTGTTAAATTCACCAAATTCAAGGCTGTGATAAATCTTTGAAGAGTTAGTTTTTGGCCATTGAACTCTGGGATGGCATTTGAACTATCTTTTATGTATGCCCGTTGGGCAATTGTTTCGTCTGCCATTATAATTGGTTTTTGGTCTATTATGCTGTTTGAATCTATATCCTCTTCTTCTTGGTCGTATAATTCAGATTGCAAAAGGACTGCTGGGATAGTTAGATTGTTTAAATCTTTTTCTTCTATTTCTAATCTAATGAATCTTCCAACTCTACTTGGTCTATGGTTGGTAGTTCTCGCGATTCTAATTCGTCCCCAGGTTCTACTGTTAATGGTGTGTTTAAAATACTTCGCACGGAAATAGCCAAGTCATATCTTTCTTTTATATTTATTAGGCTAGATCGCAATCTTGTTAGGAACTTTGAAACTTGTGACCATCGATTTTTATCTAGTCTATCTCTATGGTCATATATTAATATCCGCGCTTTATTGAAATATGATACTAATATTTCAGCGTGTTTGTGTATGGTATTCTGTTGAATTGTACGATTTTGAGTTAAGGATTTGTATGATTTGTCAAAATCGGTTTTTAATTTATTCATTGCATCCATTGAATTTTTGTTAATATGGATAATTATTTTCTGAGTACTACCATAACAAGTGTTCTGCCTAATGTTTCATGTTCTTCTAGTACTGATTTTACCTGGACACCTGGGATGGTGGAAAATAATCTTATGTTTGTTACCTTTAACAATAATTGAAATTGCAATCTGTAGTTTTTAGATTCAAGGATTTTAGATGTTGGGTTTTTAGACTCAAAGACAAGTCGTTGCCTTGGCTTTGGAATCTTTTACGCAAGCATTTGTTATGTAGCTTGTATAATTTCATAAACACATTTTCTAACATTACAACGACTATTTTTATTAACAATATGGTAATTTTTTCCATGTCTACTTTTTCTGATTCTATTTTATTTATAACGTTTGCCGTGGAATCTACAGTTTTCGTCTCTATCAAACCCATGTTTGGGATTTGTTCCAAAATTCAATATTTTTTGCCAAGTATAAGGGGATTATTTTTATTAGGAGAGTCTAACTTATTAATGCCATTGTTCGTCAAAAATTAAAAGAAAGAAGGGTTTTTTATAAAAAATGAAGTAAGAAAAAAAAATGTGCTAATTTACATATAAATGATTTAGAATATTTTTCTCTATATAAATCAACATCAGTTATATGGTTTTAGTATCAAGCCTAACAGTGGTTAGTGTTTTTCAAGCAGCGCTTCGTTACTTGCGTTACTTCGCTCGTTTGCAAAGTTGCTCCCCGATGATTTTTAAGTTCTGCATATGTTTTTCCTATTCCTGGTCGGTTTTTGCTGCTTTTATGAAGTCTTTTATAAATCGTCTCTGCTGGAGGAGTTTTATCCTCTGTCCGCTCCTCTTCTTCTTTTCTGGCTTCTTCCGTTTTTCCTGGCGTGCCCTATACTCTTGTGAGTGGGCGTGGTCCATCGTACGGACCCACCTCTAAGGCCTCTTGCAGGCTTGGTGCGTCCCTTTGCTCGACAGGAGCAGTTTCCCCAAATCCAGCGCTGCTCATTAGTGGATGTTTATTCCCGCGACGGCCTGTTCCTCGCACTCTATATGCTCATTTTAGTGATTGCCTTTTTTTTTTTTTTTTTATGTAATGCCATTTGCATTTTTTGTATTTTTAAGTATTTATTATTTTGGTTGTTAATGGTTTGTGGTATTTTTTTTTTTTTTTTTTTCACTATTTCAGGTATATTTTATTTTTATTTTTTTTCTGCGGATATTCGTGTAGAAATCTATTTTGAAGGTATCCGAAGGTTGCAAATAACTGTCACGGTCGCCATATAGTAGTTTACTATTCTTGTACAGTATAATTGAAATATTAAGTGAATTAGACAAGTGTTGGTTTTTAGGCCCTTGGGCCGTGTGGTTCTTTATTCGTTGGATGCATCTTGGAGAGCGTGCTAAAATCCATCGCTCGCGGCTGCGCTGCCTACCAAAGCTCGGCAGCGATATGCCGCAGCTAATATTGCTACAGTTGCTACAGTAGATGCTTGGTATAATGACCCATGCCCATACTACCGTACATCTTTCTATGTTCGCCAAGAACACATATTTGTGTGTTCTGATGCGTTTTAGTATGGACAATAGCTCGCTCTGAACAGTGGGTCCTGTATGTAAAATGTCGTTCAAGGATTTTGCACTTGATGTTTTGCACGAAGCATCGAACACCACTCGTAGTTTTGTGCTGCAGCGTTCAGTTTTCAGAAAACAGTGATTTGGTATGAAATAGTGGTTTTTGGGCACATGTGTTGCTGGAACACACTTCATATGTCCCAAGGCTTCATATGCTTTCATGAAGTCTGAATACATTTTCCGAACATCTCCGGTTAGTCGTCGCTCTAGTGCTAGAACCTTTTGATAGCAATATCTTTCGACTCCCCCAGGGATGAAGGGTGTTCGGCGAACGGCAGTTTCACAATAAATCTTCCGTCTTCTGCTCTTTTAGAGTTTCTACAAAGTGTTTCTCCCAATGTACCTCTGACGGAGATCGTTGTTTCCTTTGGTTTTCCAAATTGTCCAGCTTCCAAAACCTTTCAATCAATGCGTCCGTTTCTTCACCGGCGCCAACACCACAAGCTATGGCTGATTGAGATTTGGATTTAATCCTACCTGCTACAATCCATCCAAGTTTCGTGTTTTGTAGCATGGCACCATCTCTGCCGACCTTCTGCTGACTTGGAAGGAGTAGTGAGTAATAGTGCTCGGTGCCGATTAGTAAATCTATCCGTCCAGGTTTATCAAACTGGGGATCTGCTAATGGACACTCATTGGGTATTTTTAATGCACACTGTGTTAGTGGTTGACCTGGTTGGCCAGCTATGATGTGGGGAAGCACAAACGCTTCCATGCGCTGTCGGAAATCCCCGTGCAGAGAGCTAACGAGAATAGTTACTCTTGCTCTGCTCATTCTTGGTTGTCCTCCAATGCCTTCGATCCGGAGCTTTGTATCGTGGCGCTTTAGTGACAACATTGATGCTAATCGTTCAGTGATCAAATTAATCTGGGATACTGAATCTAGAAGGGCACGAAATTTCGCTACTTGTCCGTTCTCTGCCAGGACCGCTACCTTTGCTGTTGCAAGAAGGTTGTAATTCTTGTAAGCCGCGGCACCGACAGTTGGGAAATGAAGGTTTGTGAATTCCAGGTGCAACAAGGTGTGGTGTTTTTTGTCGCACTTGAAAGAGTTCCTTCCTTTACATTCTTTTGACTTGTGGTCGGTCTTGAAACAGTTGACACACATTTTTTGTTTTTGTACCCAATTCAATCTTTCGGATACTGGTTTTGCGCGGAACTCCTCACATTTATATATCGCGTGATTTGGAGCCTTGCAATAGAAACATAATGATTGTTTATCTGACGTACTGGATAGGCACGCCAGATTTTTTGACGCTTTTTTAAATGCTGCCGTTGGCTTTCCTGAGCTCAAGACTCTGATTCTTTGCTCTAAGAATTCCAGCATCGCTTGGAGGGGCTGGATCTCTACTGAGTTGCCAACTGTCTGCTCAAATAGACTTCTATTAGTCATGTCAAGCTTATCGGTAAGCAACACCACCAAAAATGCATCCCATCTGGATACATTGATGCCTAGTCCCTTTAATGACGCAAGGGTTTCTAGGGTGATTATGTACAGCTCCTGTACTGATTTGGCACTGTCAGAGACTGGGCTCTGATGAAGTAGCCGACGAATAACTGTATTCGCGATGAGCCGAGGATTATCATATGATCCAACTATTATACGCCATGCATGTAAGTAGTTGTCCGCATTTAGGTCGATGTGGCGTATCAATCTCTCCGCATTTCCAGACAGAGCTGATTTTAAGTACCACATTTTCTGCACTGATGGCATGTTAGTGTCATGAACCATACAGGAAAATAAATCATGGAATTGTTTCCATTTCATTGCATCCCCATCAAATTTTGGAATGTTTATCCGGGGCATTTGCACATCAATGCTATTTGTTGTAGGTATAACCTTTGCCATAAGTGCATTCTGCACCTCTGCTTGCAGTTGTAGGTATGCCTGTTTGGTATATCCACTGTCTATCGGGTTTTCGAATTCCTCGTAGACTGTCAAGTGGATTTCTTGGACTTGAGCCCATAAAGTTTTTAGTAAGTCTCCTGGGCCTCCCCCGGATGCCTGAAACTCTCGTAAGGCACCGTTTACAGACTCTAAAAGTTCTCCTTGGCGCCGACATAATCCGGCTATTCGTTTATCCATGGGGACTACGACTGGGGATTGCTCTTGAACTTGATTTTCTACTTGTTCTTGAGACTCTTCCTTGCGACTCGTGCCTTGCATCAGCTTGTCACGGCCGCTTTCGAAAGTTGCCGTAAATTTCATGCAACAGGTCCGGAGGTCCTCAGCATACTTGATGTAGCTTTCGGTCCTGGCCGTTGCTTGAATCTTTTCATCATTTTCACCGAACCTTTCCCAAGCCTCTTCGAGAATGTATAGCTTCGTTTGAAAATATGATGCCTTTTGTTTTCGATTCGGCCCATCCTTTTTATAATTCCGGATGCATCTTGCGATATCCTGCCCAATTTCTTGCTGGGCATCTAGGAGGCCTTGAGCGCTCGCCTCTTCAACGGCTGGCTCTATAATAATTTTGGGGGCATTATTCTCCCTGTCCATATTTTCGTTCTTCGTTTCTGACCGTTGTGAGTGATTTATCAGCAAGAACTGCTGACATTATAATTTAATGCAACCGACAAAATATTGCAGAATTACACTTCTAAAATTTTTAATTTATCATTTTATGTTTTTGCTATATTTCCATTAATTTACCACCTAAGCAATATCTATGTATCAAATTAGCTATAAGTATTGAACCTTCATATGAATAAAGTCAGTCTCAGACAAACCTATTCTGAACTCACTTCTTTCTCCACGTCCAATTTGTTCAAGTGCAAGTTGCGGCAACAACCCAGCAATCGGTTTATGTACCTTTTGCTTATATTCAAACATTTCAGATTAACATTTTGGTGACCCCGACGTGATCCTGCAAGCCCAGGATCACTTTTTGAACAGGAGTCAAAAGGAACGAATAGTGATTTCTATCGTTCCACAATAAAGAAATCAGGAAGACTCCTGCTAAGAGAGCAATAGGATCTTCACAGCAGTGTGACGCTGTCCCTTTAATCGTTAGATTAAGGGCAACACACCTCCCTCAGTCCATTAAAAAAGGGTTCAGTTTCTTCGACCACTCTCGGTTGCGAGTTGGAGCGCATCCAGCTACTAGCAGCAAATAAATCACTCCCAACGGTCAGAAACGAAGAACGAAAATATGGACAGGGAGAATATTGCCCCCAAAATTATTATAGAGCCAGCCGTTGAAGAGGCAAGCGCTCAAGGCCTCCTGGATGCCCAGCAAGAAATTGGGCAGGAGATCGCAAGATGCATCCGGAATTATAAAAAGGATGGGCCGAATCGAAAACAAAAGGCATCATATTTTCAAACGAAGCTATACATTCTCGAAGAGGCTTGGGAAAGGTTCGGTGAAAATGATGAAAAGATTCAAGCAACGGCCAGGACCGAAAGCTACATCAAGTATGCTGAGGACCTCCGGACCAGTTGCATGAAATATTCGGCAACTTTCGAAAGCGGCCGTGACAAGCTGATGCAAGGCACGAGTTGCAAGGAAGAGTCTCAAGAACAAGTAGAAAATCAAGTTCAAGAGCAATCCCCAGTCGTAGTCCCCATGGATAAACGAATAGCCGGATTATGTCGGCGCCAAGGAGAACTTTTAGAGTCTGTAAACGGTGCCTTACGAGAGTTTCAGGCATCCGGGGAGGCCCAGGAGACTTACTAAAAACTTTATGGGCTCAAGTCCAAGAAATCCACTTGACAGTCTACGAGGAATTCGAAAACCCGATAGACAGTGGATATACCAAACAGGCATACCTACAACTGCAAGCAGAGGTGCAGAATGCACTTATGGCAAAGGTTATACCTACAACAAATAGCATTGATGTGCAAATGCCCCGGATAAACATTCCAAAATTTGATGGGGATGCAATGAAATGGAAACAATTCCATGATTTATTTTCCTGTATGGTTCATGACACTAACATGCCATCAGTGAAGAAAATGTGGTACTTAAAATCAGCTCTGTCTGGAAATGCAGAGAGATTGATACGCCACATCGACCTAAATGCGGACAACTACTTACATGCATGGCGTATAATAGTTGGATCATATGATAATCCTCGGCTCATCGCGAATACAGTTATTCGTCGGCTACTTCATCAGAGCCCAGTCTCTGACAGTGCCAAATCAGTACAGGAGCTGTACATAATCACCCTAGAAACCCTTGCGTCATTAAAGGGACTTGGCATCAATGTATCCAGATGGGATGCATTTTTGGTGGTGTTGCTTACCGATAAGCTTGACATGACTAATAGAAGTCTATTTGAGCAGACAGTTGGCAACTCAGTAGAGATCCAGCCCCTCCAAGCGATGCTGGAATTCTTAGAGCAAAGAATCAGAGTCTTGAGCTCAGGAAAGCCAACGGCAGCATTTAAAAAAGCGTCAAAAAATCTGGCGTGCCTATCCAGTACGTCAGATAAACAATCATTATGTTTCTATTGCAAGGCTCCAAATCACGCGATATATAAATGTGAGGAGTTCCGCGCAAAACCAGTATCCGAAAGATTGAATTGGGTACAAAAACAAAAAATGTGTGTCAACTGTTTCAAGACCGACCACAAGTCAAAAGAATGTAAAGGAAGGAACTCTTTCAAGTGCGACAAAAAACACCACACCTTGTTGCACCTGGAATTCACAAACCTTCATTTCCCAACTGTCGGTGCCGCGGCTTACAAGAATTACAACCTTCTTGCAACAGCAAAGGTAGCGGTCCTGGCAGAGAACGGACAAGTAGCGAAATTTCGTGCCCTTCTAGATTCAGTATCCCAGATTAATTTGATCACTGAACGATTAGCATCAATGTTGTCACTAAAGCGCCACGATACAAAGCTCCGGATCGAAGGCATTGGAGGACAACCAAGAATGAGCAGAGCAAGAGTAACTATTCTCGTTAGCTCTCTGCACGGGGATTTCCGACAGCGCATGGAAGCGTTTGTGCTTCCCCACATCATAGCTGGCCAACCAGGTCAACCACTAACACAGTGTGCATTAAAAATACCCAATGAGTGTCCATTAGCAGATCCCCAGTTTGATAAACCTGGACGGATAGATTTACTAATCGGCACCGAGCACTATTACTCACTACTCCTTCCAAGTCAGCAGAAGGTCGGCAGAGATGGTGCCATGCTACAAAACACGAAACTTGGATGGATTGTAGCAGGTAGGATTAAATCCAAATCTCAATCAGCCATAGCTTGTGGTGTTGGCGCCGGTGAAGAAACGGACGCATTGATTGAAAGGTTTTGGAAGCTGGACAATTTGGAAAACCAAAAGAAACAACGATCTCCGTCAGAGGTGCGTTGTGAGGAACACTTTGCGGAAACTCTGAAAAGAGCAGAAGAAGGAAGATTTATTGTGAAACTGCCATTCGCCGAACACCCTTCAGCCCTGGGGGAGTCGAAATATATTGCTATCAAAAGGTTCTAGCACTAGAGCGACGACTAACCGGAGATGTTCGGAAAGGGTATTCCGAGTTCATGAAAGAATACGAAGCCTTGGGACATATGAAGTGTGTTCCAGCAACACATGTGCCCAAAAACCACTATTTCATACCAAATCACTGTTTTCTGAAAACTGAACGCTGCAGCACAAAACTACGAGTGGTGTTCGATGCTTCGTGCAAAACATCAAGTGCAAAATCCTTGAACGACATTTTACATACAGGACCCACTGTTCAGAGCGAGCTATTGTCCATACTAAAACGCATCAGAACACACATATATGTGTTCTTGGCGAACATAGAAAAGATGTACGGTAGTATGCATGGATCATTATACCAAGCATCTACTGTAGCAATACAATATTGTGCTACAGTGTTGTTGCATAAAAATAATGCCCCTATAATCATATAATATGTATATGAAGATAGCTGCGACAGATCGCTGCCGAGCTTTGGTAGGCAGCGCAGCCGCGAGCGATGGATTTTAACACACTCTCCAAGATGCATCCAACGAATAAAGAACCACACGGCCCAAGGGCCTTATAACCAACTTATTTAATTCACTAAATATTTCAATTGTTGGCAACTAATGCCAAGACCTACTAACCTATAGTAATAATTAGCAATAAGCAACAAGTAACTGACCGAGTAACCCAGCTACAATGGCGCCCGATGAAACCTGATGCAGCAATGTCAGCAATACTGATCAGGTCGAACAAGAACCAGCAGAAGTGAGATATACAACGATTAAGCAACCTGAGTCAGCAGACTCAGAGGTAGATGACACTTCACTAACCTTGATGGGGGGCACGTCCGTAACTTTGACCTCCCTCAACGGTCACGTAAAATCTATGTTAGCATCATATATAAGTATATGTATTTAGCATCGTAAGGTTCTGTAGAATCATATATAAGATTGGTGTTTTGAGAAACCAGAGTTAATAGTTTCGTTACTCAGTGCCAAGTGCGGTACTTAAAACTACCAACCTACTTCGAGTGCGCTCCTGTGAATAACGCACTACAAGTAGGCATCTCGCCCCTACGTAGCGCCTCTGAGTGTTGCTCCCGTGAAACGGACCGTCAGTAGGACCAATACGCTACGTAGCCTCCGCGTGTTGCTATCAACTACAGGAGGGATATCTATCCAACATACCACCATCACAGCTGCAGACAACCAACTGGACCTCTGGACGAACCAACTGGATGAAGCTATATTTTCGGATAGAATACCATCAGGGTCAGGCCCGTCAAAGCGTCCCCGAAAAACCGGTGAAAATCTGGAGCCAAAGGTACATCCGAGGGAGAGCGGATCAGAAAGTATTGAAGACCCTCAAAACGCATCATTAAAACGAAGACATGAAGGGCGCCTAGATGATCTTCATGATCGAAGATTTCTTGCGCAACCGCACTGAAGGACGAGAAGTGTCCACACACATCAAACAACATTTTAAGGAGTTATGGAAAGAGATTGTGAGCGGATACCTCGACCTCATAGATTTGGATCCTACCGTAAAAAATGATGGACACTCCGATGACAGATTTCAAGTGGTACAAGCCGAATACTTTTCGTTTCTCAGCGAAGAATCACCATCGACGACAGCACCATCTGAAAAAACCACTGCCGCACCAACGTTTGTGATGCCACCAGTAGATATTCCAAAATTTGACGGAGATTATCTACAATGGCCCCGGTTCCATGACATGTTCACAGAACTCGTCAACAGTCAAGATTATAGCGAGACTGTAAAATTCCGGCACTTGGAAAACCATGTGACCGGTGAGGCCAAGAATCTGATCTCTTCAACACTTGGAGGGCATCCCAACTACAAGGAGGCCTGGCAGCGGTTAAAAACACGATATCAAAATGAACGAATTCTAGTGAAGTCTACACTTGCGACGTTTTTTGCACACCCCAAGACAAATGGGTCAGCAGAGCAGTTACACAGTTTACATGATACGCTACTCAAAACAATCACCGCCCTCAACACCCTCAATGTCCCAACAACCGAATGGGATCCAATTTGGGTACACATCATCGAAGAGAAGTTGGATTCACAAACATTATCAGGTGTAGAACTCGCCATCAAAAACCCAACCAAACTTCAGTCACTTAAACAAATGCTAGATTATATAGAACGACAAGCAGCAAGCCAAGTTACGCTACAAAAAGCAATTACGAGTGCGGGCTTTCGGCCATCAACCAACTTACCCAATGAAATTTGTGCGATATGCACCCGCAGCAACCATCGTCTTCAAAATTGCCCAAAATTCCTGGACATGTCTCCAAGTGAAAGGACACAAAAACTTACTAGAATTTACGCCTGTACAAACTGTTTATCAGTACACCACGCAATAAACGGCTGTAAATCTAGGTTCAGATGTCAGTTATGCCGCAAAAATCATCACACAATGTTGCATTACACACCAACTCGAATAAGCGCGGCCGCGGTTAGCCATCCTGCCACACCATATGTATTACTCGCGACGGCCCAAGTGGAAGTTCAAGGGACGACAGAAGTACAACACAAATGTCGCATAGTACTAGATTCAGGATCACAAGTAAACATAATTTCCCAGGAGTTGGCGAACAAAGTAGGAGGACAGTCAGTACCAGCAGATATAAACATTAAGGTGTAGTATGCAAGGGTCATTATAGTAAGCATCCACTGTAGCAATATAATATTGTGCTACAGTGTTGTTGCATAAACATAATGCCCCAGCCAAAGAGCCAGTGAATATATATTCATATATATATGTCTTAAAGTTTCACTTATGGGAGGTGCATTGGTCACATACTACACCCTTGCGCTCGCGCTGCTAAAAGTCTTATATACGAGCATAGAAATATATGTATATGTATATAGCTGCGACTGATCGCTACCGAGCTTTTGTAGGCAGCGCAGCCAAGAGTAACAGAATATCAAGTCACTCTCCAATGTACGTTCAAAGAATAAAGTACCAAAAGGCCGAATGGCCCAAAACCAAAAACTAAATTCATCCAAATTATTTCAACTATTCATAACCATATCTACCTGCACATGGCGACCGTGACAGATATTGGCAACCTTCGGATAGGTGCAAAATCGATTTCTGTTTATGCAAATCCGCAGTGAAAAAAAATACCAGAAATAGTGAAAAAAAAAACACAAGAAACAATAAAACCCCCAATTTCAATTAAAAACGTTATTCCAAAGAAAAAAAAAATATGTAACACAACAAAGACTAAGTGAAAAAAAAAACATGCGAAATTAAAATGCGTCATAATCTAATAATTGCAATAAATACGAATCGATAATAAAAAGAAGCAACGACTAAAATAACAACGTCTACACGGAGTGCGAGGAACAGGCCGTCGAAAAAAAAACCAACTAATGAGCAGAGAGGGATTCGGAGAAACTGCTCCTGTCGAGCAAAGGGATGCACCAAGCCTGAAAGAGGCACTAGAGGAGTGTCCATACGATGGACCACGCCCTGAGTAGCTGGGTACAGGGCACGGCAGAAAAACAAAGAAAAGAAACCAAAGGAGAAGAGGGGTGGACAGAGGGTCAAAGTCCTCCAACAGCGACGTCTAATCAGGGACTACATCAAAGCGGCAACCAACGACGAGGAAAAAAATCAACACGAGAAGAATTTAGAAACCATCGAGGACCAACTTCGCAAAAGGGCGAAGTAACGCAACCAGGCTGCATTTATACCAATGCCCAAGTTGCCATTATTATAATAAAACTCTACCTCTGTAGTATTCATGGGTCATTATAGGAAGTGCATTGGTGAGCAAATTCCCATGAGTTGACAACGCATACAAGTGAGCCATGCATACTTACTCCCTTACGCTCGGGCCGCTACCAGCCTTATATACGAGCATAGAAATATATGTATATGAATATAGCCGCGACTGATCCCTGCCGAGCTTTTGTAGGCAGCGCAGCCGCGAGCAATAGAATATAAATTCACTCTGTATTTGACTTTCAAACCATAAAGAACGACATGGCCAAAGGCCCCAAATACAATCTCTTTATGTAAATTATATGTGGTACAACAAAGCTTACATGGCGACCGTGACACCGATCCTGCCAGGAGACGACAACCGTCAACCGAAAAATTAAATCCATTCCACAATACAAAAAAAAAATATAATTAAAACTACAAAAACAAAATGACAAACAAACATAATTACAAAATGAAAAAGTATAAATATATATAATGAAATATTTATATATAAATGGCCCAATAAAACAACATTATTCAATATAAAAATAAAAACAAATATTTCGGAGAAAGGCCCAAAAATCATCATCGTGAATGAGCCGAAAAATAAGTTCGGAAGGCAGTCCACCCCCAGTGCCACGAATGGATCACCAAGATTTCGACAAAGCTACTCCTGTCGAACAAAGAGACGCACCGACTTTAGAGGAGGCTTTAAAACTGTGACCACGCCCACTCACAATATCTGAGTATAGGGCTCGACAGCAGAAAACTACACTGAAGTTAAAGAAGCGCAGCGGAAAACGAGTTCAACTACTTAGGCAGAGAAGACTTATTAAGGATCTTATGAAATCAGCAAGGACGGAGCAGGAGAAGAAGACACACGAGAAGAACCTGGACACTATCGAAAAAAATACTTCGTAATGGTGCGCAGTAACGTAACAAAGGCTGTACATATCCGTACCAATGCCTAAGTTACCATTAATATTAAGGAATTCTACCCAAGCCGATGCGCGAAAGCGCTGCTTGAAAAATACTAACCACTGTTAGGCTTGATACTAAAACCATATAACTGATGTTGATTTAAATAGAGCAAAATATTGTAAATCAGTTATATGTAAATTAAAAATTAAAAATAAGCCACATATATTTGGCATAAAATATAGAATTTTAGAACAAACCCCAAATATGGGTTTAATAGAGACGAAAACTGTCGATTCCACGGAAAACGTCATAAAAAAAATAGAATCAGAAAAATAGACATGGAAACTGTTACCATATTGTTAATAATAATCGTCGTTGTAATGTTAGCAAACGTGTTTATTAAATTATACAAGCTACATAATAAATGCTTGCGCAAAAGATTCCAAAGCCAAGCTTATGACTTGAACTTCACCAACTTCAATTGACCAACTTGAACAACTTCAATTATGATTAAAGGTAACATATATAAAAATATTCTCCATTCAAAACAAAACAATAAAGATGACCACCATAGAAGCTATTAGAAAGGTTTGCGAAAGAGATGCTTATTTTAAAGAACATATTCAACAAATAGTCCCAACGACTCCAATAAGCATCAACCAATTAGAATACCTTCTAATTGAAACATTTAATTTCGAAAATTCACCATTAATACATTGCTCAAAAACACAAAAAGCGATTGTATTAAGCACCATCCCAGGTGTCCAAATAAAATCAGTACTGGAAGAACATGAAACATTAGGCATAACACTTGTTATGGTAGTACTCAGAAAATAATTCTCCACATTAACAAAAATGCAATGGAATGAATTATACACCGAATTGAATAAATTAAAAACAGATTTTGACAAATCATATAAATCTTTAACTCAAAATCGTACAATTCAACAGAATACCATACACAAACACACCGAAATATTAGTAGCCCGTTTCAATAAAGCGCGGATATTAATATATGACCATAGAGATAGACTAGATAAAAATCGATGGTCACAAGTTTCAAAGTTCTTAACAAGATTGCGATCTAACCTAATAAATATAAAAGAAAGATATGACTTGGCTATTTCAGTGCCAAGTATTTTAAACACACCATTAACAGTAGAACCTGGGGACGAATTAGAATCGCGAGAACTACCAACCATAGACCAAGTAGAGTTGGAAGATTCAGATTCTGATAGATTAGAAATAGAAGAAAAAGACTTAAACAATCTAACTATACCCGCAGTTCTTTTGCAATCTGAATTATCAGACCAAGAAGAAGATATAGATGTAGATTCAAACAGCATATAATGGCAGACGAAACAATTCAATGGCCAAAAACTAACTCTTCAAAGATTTATCACTGCCTTGAATTTGGTGAATTTAACAAAAGGCACATTTGAACATATAGCGGTTGAAGTAATCAAATCAAAAATTGTAGGATCAACCCTATATAAAGTCCAAAATGAAACCACCATAAATGGAATAATTAAAAAACTCAAAGACAGTATAACAGGAGAAACATCAGATTTCATCAAAGCAAAAATGTCAAAAACACTTCAAAAAGGTAAAACGGCTGAAAAGTTCACAACTGAAATCGAAAACCTGCGAAAGCTTCTTGAAGCATCGTATATCGATGAGGGATTGCCTGCCGAACATGCTGATAAATTCAGCACAAAAGAGGCAATCAGCACGATGACTAAAAATTGTGAACATGGACGCCTTAAAACAGTACTAGAAGCAGGCAGTTTTTAAACAATGAACGAAGCCATCGCTAAGTACATACAATGTAGTACTGACATGACGGGCAATCCAAGTACAATCCTATATAAATGGAAATGGAATTATGAATTTTCCTGTTTGTATTTCTACAAAAGTTAAACCTTGAGATTGAATAGTACCTTCTCCTATACCAGACATTGTTATGGTTTTTGGTGAATCTACTTCATTATATTGATCTGAAATTATTTTTAAAATGCTAATGTCTGAGCCTGTATCTATTAACAGAGTTAGGGGTGTTTTTTTAACGTAATTTTTAATGGTTACATACATGTTAAGGCTGAGGTTTATTTTATACAGTTGTAGGTTTTGTGGCTTTTTCTTAAGGGAAGTCTTTAGTTTTCCTGCTGGGATTCAACAGTTCGAACTTGGGAATTGGTATTTCCACCAGTGTTACTGTTATTGTAGCCGTTATTTCCACCACGGTTATTACCCCTAAAATTTCCACGACCTCTATAATTATTGGTGTGGTTATTATAGTTTGGGTTATACCCATTATTTTGGTTATAACCATTGTTTTGGTGGTAATTATTGTTATAATAACCTCTTCCGTAACCTCTTCCGCGGTAATTTCCTCTGAAGTTGTTATTGTGGTAGGGTTGTCCTATTCGGTTATATAGGATTGTACTCGGATTGCCTGTCATGTCAGTACTACATTGTATGTACTTAGCGATGGCTTCGTTCATTGTTGGAAAATTGCCTGCTTCTAGTACTGTTTTAAGGCGTCCATGTTCACAATTTTTAGTCATTGTGCTGATTGCCTCTTTTGTGAGGGAACCCCTCATCAATATACGATGCTTCAAGAAGCTTTTGAATATCTTAAAAACGCAATAGTCCAACCCACACTATTAAAATACCCAGATTTTAATAAAGACATTTGCATAACAACAGATGCTAGTAAGCAAGCATGCGGTGCAGTTCTAACCCAATCATATGATGGGATAGACCTCCCGGTAGCATACGCCTTACGAACATTTACAAAAGGCGAAAGTAATAAGTCTACAACTGAACAGGAACTGACAGCTATACATTGGGCAGTTAACTATTTTAGACCATATATATATGGAAACATTTCACTATAAAAACAGACACCAAACCATTAACATACCTACTTTCAATGAAAAACCCAACTTCCAAGTTAACAAGAATGAGATTAGACTTGGAAGAATATCAATTTATTGCAGTATACCTTAAGGGAAAAAACAATTATGTGGCAGATGCCTTATCAAGAATAAGCATCGATGAACTCAAAGAAATGAATAGACAAATACTAAAAGTCACTACTAGATCCCAAAGTAAACAGAAAAAAAACTGCGCAGTTTCAACAACTAGTTCGGATTTGCAAAAGCAACCGACAGCTTCTAAGTCCAAGATATTTGATGTCATTTATAACGAAGATGTTAAAAAAGTAGTGACCTTTCAGTTAACAATATCAAAGTGTTCTCTTAAGAAGGGAAAACAGATATATGCAAGAATATACGTTGACGATCCTTATACCAATGGAATATTCGATTTAGATAAATTTTTCCAACGGCTTGAAAAAATAGTCGGTATAAACAAGATCAGACAACTTAAAATGGCACCAAGTGAAAAAATCTTTGAATTCGTTTCAATAGATAAATTTAAAAATAAGGGCAATGAAATATTATTAAATTTAAGAGTAGCGCTACTCCAAAAGAAGCTATTCTGTTTACACTACAAGGCTAAGACCGCCTTGTTACGATCCTTTACAAGGCGGACACACAGGCATAACAAAAACGCTATCAAAAGTAAAAAGACATTACTACTGGAAAAACATGACAATTGACGTTGCAAACCACGTGAAGAAATGTCTTAAATGGAAATAATCAAAAACGACCAACCATACAAAAACCCCTTTGACGATAACAGAAACACCATTAAAAGCGGTTGATATAGTGTTAGTGGATACGATCGGTCCATTACCTAAATCAGACGAAGGTATCGAATACGCAGTTACTCTAATCTGCGACTTAACAAAATACCTCGTTACAATTCCGAAACAAGACAAAAGTGCAAGAACAGTGGCGACAGCTATATTCGAATCTTTTATTCTAAAGTACGGTCCAATGAAGACGTTCATTACGGACATGGGAACTGAATATAAGAATTCAATTATTAACGATTTATGCAAATATCTCAAAATTAATAATATAACGTCAACTGCACATCATCGCGCTTTATTGAAATATGATACTAATATTTCAGCGTGTTTGTGTATGGTATTCTGTTGAATTGTACGATTTTGAGTTAAAGATTTATATGATTTGTCAAAATCGGTTTTTAATTTATTCAATTCGGTGTATAATTCATTCCATTGCATTTTTGTTAATGTGGAGAATTATTTTCTGAGTACTACCATAACAAGTGTTATGCCTAATGTTTCATGTTCTTCCAGTACTGATTTTATTTGGACACCTGGGATGGTGCTTAATACAATCGCTTTTTGTGTTTTTGAGCAATGTATTAATGGTGAATTTTCGAAATTAAATGTTTCAATTAGAAGGTATTCTAATTGGTTGATGCTTATTGGAGTCGTTGAAACTATTTGTTGAACATGTTTATTAAAATAAGCATCCCTTTCGTAAACCTGTCTAATAACTTCTATGGTGGTAATATTCAGTGAATGTTTTTTTTTTAATGGAAAATATATGTTACCTTTAACAATAATTGTAGTTGAAATGTGTAGGTTTTAATTTTGAGTTAGATTTTTTTTTTTAGATTTGAAGTCATTGTCTTGACTTTGGAATCTTTAACGCAAGCATTTGTTATGGAGCTTGTATAATTTAATAAACACGTTTGCTAACATTACAACGACGATTATTATTAACAATAGGGTAACCGTTTCCATATCTACTTTTTCTGATTCTATTTTGTTTATGACGTTTGCCGTGGAATCGACAGTTTTCGTTTCTATTAAACCCATATTTGGGGTTTGTTCTAAAATTCTATATTTTATGCCAAATATATGTGGCTTATTTTTATTGTTGAAGTCTAACTTAATGCTATTGATGATTAACCGTATTTATTGAAAATAGAACTGGCTCAATCTCTTGATTTCGCCATCTGTCATAACAAAAGCAAGCAAAAACTCGAACGCCGAATTTGCAACCGACGCTTCTAGAACCTTCTTCTTCTCTACATAAACTTTTTTGTGTGACCAGTTTCCAAACCGAATTGTAAATTAATGCCGTTTTCAGTCTGAAGTGACCGTTCATCAACATCCCGGCCTCCCCTGAAACACTGTTTCAGAATTTGGTAATAGGGCGATCTTGACAATTGGACGGGTGGTTTCTCCAGTTGGAGTCCTAAGTCGTACAGCGCGGACCATTCCATCCTTCCCTGGATATGTTTCGATGACTCTTCCGAGAGCCCATGCTGCTGGCGGGGTGTGAGAATCCTTAAGGAGCACGATGTCATCCTTGGCAATGTTGACCGATTTGTTCATCCACTTTGGCCGATGCTGGAGTGATGTAAGATATTCCATGTGCCATTGTTTCCAGAAGCCTTGCAGCATAGCTTGAGTCTGTTGCCAATAATCCAAACGGTTGATTGGTACATTTGATAGATCGCCTTCTGGTACGGTCGTGTAGGGACGACCAATGAGGAAGTGTGCTGGCGACAGATAGTTGACCTCAGTGTCCGAAGTTGAGAATAGTGGACGTGAGTTGACCACAGCTTCTATTTGGGCGAGAAGTGTGTGCATTTTCTCAAAGGTGAGGACATTCTTGCCAATGACTCTATGAAGATGCAATTTGACAGAGCGCACAGCTGATTCCCATTTGCCACCCCAGTGTGGTGCATGGGGGGGAATGAAATTCCAGTTGATTCCTTCGTCTGCCAGGGCCTTCAGTACGGCGTTGTTGTGTTCGTCTGACTTCAGAAGAGTTTGCATTTCGTTTAATGCCCTTTTTGCCCCGACGAAGTTTCGCCCGTTGTCGCTATACATTTGCGAGCATTTTCCGCGGCGAGAGATGAATCGTCTGAGGGCCGCCAAGAATGTATCGGTTGTAAGATCTGTAGCCAATTCCAAATGCAAGGCAGAAGTGGCTAGGCATACGAATAGACAGATGTAACCCTTTTCTTTGCGTGGATTTCGTCCCTTGTGGACCTTGAGGGTGATTGGCCCGGCGTAGTCGCAGCCAGTGTTTGCAAACGGAAATGCCTGTCGAACCCGGACAGACGGCAGATCTGACATGAATTGGTGAGATGTGTGTTGGCGTTGTCTGAAGCATTTTAGACAGTCATGCGTGATCCTTCGAATGAGGTTGCGTGCGCCAAATACCCAGTAGCGTTGGCGTGCGATCACGAATAACGCCGATACACCAGGATGTAAGTGAATCCGGTGCTCATGTTCCAGAATGAGCTTCGTTATGCGATGAGATTTGGGCAGAATTATTGGATGCTGCACATCCGCTGGCAGTTCTGAATTACCTAAGCGGCCACCCACTCGCAGGAGTCCATGTTTGTCGATTTGCGGTGAGAGGGTGCGCAATTTTGATTTGTGTCCCAAATCCTTCTGGTTGAGGAGTCGCTTGTAGTCAGCTTGGAATTCGTCTTGGGCATGGCGCAGGTACAGGATCCGTGCGTCATGGATTTCCTCAAATGTCAGCGTAGCGGTGTTGGATTTTCCGCGATTGCGTCGGATGAACTTGAGAACGTAGGCGAGAATACGAAGTAGCTTTGGCCACGAGGAGACACGGTTGATCAGTTGGCCCAATAGTGAGGTTTCAGTGTTGTATGTGATTGTCGTGAAGGCGGAACCCTTTACTTCAGCCTGGACTTGTTCATCTGAAACAAGACTAGAATGTGGAGTGCTAGGTGTTTTTACCCATTCAGCTTCGGTTGAGTATAGCCAGTGTGGGCCCTTTCACCATAGGTTGTGGTTTACTAAGTCAGCAGCTAGCATGCCTCTTGAAGCGTAGTCAGCAGGGTTGTCATCTGATTTGACATGTTGCCAGTGATCTCGTGGAATGATGCTGAGGATTTCGGCAGTGCGGTTTGCGACGAAAGTCTTTAGTTTGGCAGGTATGTGCGAGAGCCAAGCCAAAACAATGGTAGAGTCGCACCAGGCGTAAACAGTGACGTTGTAGTTTTTCAGTGCAGCCTTGACTGAGTTGATGAGTCGACTTAGTAGCAGTGCGCCGCACAATTCCAGGCGTGGAAGTGATTGTGTTTTGAGCGGTGCAACACGAGTCTTTGCAGCTATAAGAGTAACCTGTATGTTACCATCAGGGAGAGTGACTCTACTGTAAACGGCAGCGTCGTAGGCTTTTATAGATGCGTCCGAGAAGGCATGCAATTCAATTGTGTCAGTAGAGTTGCCAATGTAGCGTGAAACCTCAAGTTCATTGAGCGTGTTGATATCGTGTTTGCATTTGAGATACCAATCTTCCAGGCTGAGCGGTAGCGGGCTGTCCCAGTCTAAGTTGAGAACCCAAAGTTCTTGGAACAGGATTTTGAATTGAATAACCACTGGAGCCAACAATCCAAGTGGGTCGAAAATGCGAGACACGTCTGATAAAACTTGCCGTTTTGTAATCTTTCCCTCGCTGGGCAAAGATACCTTGTATGCCAATGTGTCCGTGTGCGGTAGCCAATGAATTCCCAAAACCTTGTTCGTAGTTTCGAGTGGACTGTATGATGTGTTGTTTGTGATTGTTGTCTCAGGGTCGACAACGCGGTTGCTGTTGGAAATCCATTTTCCAAGTTCGAGTTGAGCACATGACATTAGTAGAATTATTTCTTGTTTGTATTGTAGAAGCTTCTCCTCGGTGTCAGCTCCTGTTAAAACGTCGTCAACGTAGAAATCTTCAAGAAGAATGCGCGCAGCAGTTGGATACAAATGTTGGTAGTCTCTGGCCAGTTGCTCAAGAACCCGTACAGCCAGAAAGGGTGCACACGCAGTGCCATAGGTTACAGTGCAGAGTTGGTAATGTAGAAGTGGAGCTGAAGGATGTTCTCTCCAAACGATACGTTGATAGTTGCGGTGATGCTTGTTGATCCAAATTTGCCTGAACATCTTGATAATGTCCGCAGAAAAAACGTATTTATGTAAACGAAAGCGTACGCATACATCGAACAGGTTTCGTTGAATGCTCGGCCCAACGTTCAGGGTGTCGTTTAAAGATTGACCAGAAGAATCTTGGAATGAACCGTCAAAAACTACTCGTAGTTTCTTTCCAAGTACAGGGTGATGTGGCATATAGAATACCCTTCCATCGTTGGTGAGAATTTCGTCAGGGTTCAATTGGCGCATGTGGCCTAGCGAAATATACTCTTGCATGAATTGTACATACCGTGAGTGCAGATCTGTGTCTCTATGTAGACGGCGCTCCACAGAAGCAAAGCGTTGGGTTGCTCCCTGCAGAGTGTCAGTGAATTGAGGATCTGCATCCTTGAATGGAAGCTCTACGGTGTATCTTCCCTTGGAGTCGCGTGAGTGCGTGGTTTGAAAATGCTCTTCAACCTTAACATTTTCAGGATCATGGTGAGTGGTGATTTGGGAGTCCTCGATTTCCCAAAACCTTTGTAGAGTAGCATGGATATCGACTGTAGACAAAAATGACGTGGTGATTGATGGATTTTGATACGCAATCGATGTGATAACCCATCCAAAGATTGTTGAAATAGCTATTATGTTGCCTTGCGCATCCAGCTTCCTGTTGCCGGTTAAAATAGCCCATACAGAATCGGTGCCCAATAGAACGTCTATAGGCGATGCCGAGTTGAATTCCGTGTCTGCAAGCGGAATCCCATTGAAGATCTCAAGCGCAGATGCATCGATGTTTTCCCTTGTCAGCGTAGATGTGATTTTTCCTAGAATATGAGCTTTTACTTGTAGCGAGTGATCAGAAACTCGAGACTTGATCGTGAGTGTGCTGAATCCCCTCGTGGTATCAGCCTTGATTGAAGAAATGCCGGAAATGAGAATCCGGCCAGGAGCCCGACTAAGACCCAGTGCCTTAATACAGCGTTCCGATACATATGATAACTCCGAGCCCGTGTCGAGTAGCACCCGGCAGTTTGTGTATGTGCCTTGAGAGTTGCGGATGTGTACCAATGCAGTTGGCAAGGTACATGTTCGTCCTACTTGCCCATGTGACAATAGGGTTGGCGTGAGTAGTGCCTGTGACATGTGACTCGCAGTCACCGATGTCGTGTCTGGATCCTTGCGATCGCTTGAAGACGTGGATGTGATTTGACCCTCGTTGGTCTGCATAGCATGCGTGTGTATGAGTGTGTGGTGTCTGCTGCCACACTGCTGACAGTTGTACCTTGAGCTACAGTTTGATGACCTGTGACCTGGTTTGAGACAGTTAAAGCAGAGAGATTTGTGCTTTAGAAAAGAACGGCGTTGGTCGATAGACAAACCAATGAATTGAGGACACTTAAACAGTTGATGCCCATCCGCATTACAATTCACGCATTTTGTCAGCGCAGCAGTTACCATGGCTCTGCTTGTCTTCTTGTTGTTACCACCCTGTTTCGGTACAGGATCGCTTTGACACAGCTCAAATTCTTCACATCGTGCGTCCAGGAACTTGAAGAACTCTTCGACTCTTGGTGAATTTGAAGCACGGCTTGCATCTACCCATTTGCGGCGTGACTCTGGATCGATTTTATTCAGCAATAAATGGATAACCCAGCAGTCTCGGTCCATATGGCCAATTGAGTCCAATGCACGGATGACTTCATTTGCACCATCTGACACGCTACGCAATATGGATACCTCTCCATTGTTAGTCGATGGTAGCTCCATAAAGGTGTCCAACAGGTTGTGAATAATTTGCCGTGGTCGATCGTATCTCTCGTTGAGGCGCTCCCAAGCGTTGTCATATGCCGTCTCAGAAATCGGCAAATGGCGTACCAAACTTGCAGCCTCGTCCACGAGGAACGATTTTAGATAGTGGTACTTTTGTATCTTACCCAGATGTTGCTTGCTATGTACAGTGCTTATGTACAGTGCTTTGAAGGCTGGCCACTCCTTGTAAATGCCACCAAACGGTTTTATGTGAATTTTCGGTAATTCTGTCTCCCTTACTGGCGCCGCGGCGTCAGCCTGGGTTGGTGTTGAAGTTGCTCCTAGGCGTTCGAAAAACTCTTGTTGTTGCTGCACTAAGCGAGAAATAGCGTCGTTGTTAGCTATTGAGTCTCCTTCTGCATGTCTCGTTGTTGTTGGTGTTGTCGGCTCCTGTGAGCGCTTGAGGGAAAACAAAAGCGCACGGGCTTTTATGTACTTCGCCTCATACTGGTCGTAGTCATCCGCAGGATCAACCCAGCCCTCGACGTCGTCAAGCACGCTCAGATCATCTCCGGCAAGTTCGAAATCATTCCAAACCTTGTCGAGCCTGACTAGCAGTACCTCCACGGCGTCAACGCCGATTGATGCGGAAGAGTTTTCTGCTGTGTGTAGCAGTTTGGTGAGGCTGGATTTGAGACGGCTCCTCACTCCCTTTAGCCGTTTGAGTTGTTCCATCGCAATGGTGCTTTACTTTTAGTTACTAACAATAACGAATCCGGCTCGAAGGACCAAACTTCCTTATGATGATTAACCGTATTTATTGAAAATAGAACTGGCTCAATCTCTTGATTTCGCCATCTGTCATAACAAAAGCAAGCAAAAACTCGAACGCCGAATTTGCAACCGACGCTTCTAGAACCTTCTTCTTCTCTACATAAACTTTTTTGTGTGACCAGTTTCCAAACCGAATTGTAAATTAATGCCGTTTTCAGTCTGAAGTGACCGTTCATCAACAGCTATTATTCATTAAAAAAAAAATTAAGAGAAAGACAAAATCTTGAATTCCCGTGCGCAATTGCGTTGGGTTTATTTATAAAAAAAAATGAAGGAAGAGAAAAAAAAAAGGTGTTAATTTACATATAACTGATTTACAATATTTTGCTCTATTTAAATCAACATCAGTTATATGGTTTTAGTATCAAGCCTAACAGTGGTTAGTATTTTTCAAGCAGCGCTTTCGCGCATCGGCTTGGGTAGAATTCCTTAATGTTAATGGCAACTCAGGCATTGGTACGGATATGTACAGCCTTTGTTACGATACTGCGCACCATTGCAAAGTATTTTTTAGATAGTGTCCAGGCTCTTCTCGTGTGTCTACTTCTCCTGCTCCGTCCTTGCTGATTTCATAAGATCCTTAATAAGTCTTCTCTGCTTAAGTAGTTGAACTCGTTTTCCGCTGCGCTTCTTTTTCTTCAGTGTAGTTTTCTGCTGTCGAGCCCTATACTCAGATATTGTGAGTGGGCGTGGTCACAGTTTTAAAGCCTCCTCTAAAGTCGGTGCGTCTCTTTGTTCGACAGGAGTAGCTTTGTCGAAATCTTGGTGATCCATTCGTGGCACTGGGGGTGGACTGCCTTCCGAACTTATTTTTCGGCTCATTCACGATGATGATTTTTGGGCCTTTCTCCGAAATATTTGTTTTTATTTTTATGTTGAATAATGTTGTTTTATTGGGCCATTTATATATAAATATTTCATTATATATATTTATACTTTTTCATTTTGTAATTATGTTTGTTTGTCACTTTGTTTTTGTAGTTTTTATTATATTTTTTTTTTGTATTGTGGAATGGATTTAATTTTTCGGTTGACGGTTGTCGTCTCCTGGCAGGATCGGTGTCACGGTCGCCATGTAAGCTTTGTTGTACCACATATAATTTACATATAGAGATTGTATTTGGGGCCTTTGGCCATGTCGTTCTTTATGGTTTGAAAGTCAAATACAAAGTGAATTAATATTCTATTGCTCGCGGCTGCGCTGCAAAAGCTCGGCAGTGATCAGTCGCGGCATATATTTCATATACATATATTTCTATGCTCGTATATAAGGCTGGTAGCGGCCCGAGCGTAAGGGTGTAAGTATTCATGGCTCACCTGATAATGTTTGTGAATCCAACTTCTCTTTGATGATGGGTACCCAAATTGGATCCCATTCAGTTGTTCGGACATTGAGGGTGGTGATTGTTCTGAGTACCGTATCGTGTAAACTGTGTAACTGCTCTGCTGACCCATTTGTCTTGGGGTGTGCAAAATAACGTCGCAAGTGTAGACTTGACTAGAATTCGTTCATTTTGATATCATGTTTTTAACCGCTGCCAGGCCTCCTTGTAGTTGGGATGCCCTCCAAGTGTTGAAGAGATCAGATTCTTGGCCTCACCGGTCACATGGTTTTCCAAGTGCCGGAATTTTACAGTCTCGCTATAATCTTGACTGTTGACGAGTTCTGTGAACATGTCATGGAACCGGGGCCATTGTAGATAATCTCCGTCAAATTTTGGAATATCTACTGGTGGCATCACAAACGTTGGTGCGGCAGTGATTTTTTGAGATGGTGCTGTCGTCGATGGTGATTCTTCGCTGAGAAACGAAAAGTATTCGGCTCGTACCACTTGAAATCTGTCATCGGAGTGTCCATCATTTTTTACGGTAGGATCCAAATCTATGAGGTCGTGGTATCCGCTCACAATCTCCTTCCATAACTCCTTAAAATGTTGTCTGATGTGTGTGGACACTTCTCGTCCTTCAGTGCGGTTGCGCAAGAAATCTTCGATCATGAAGATCATCTAGGCGCCCTTCATGTCTTCGTTTTAATGATGCGTTTTGAGGGTCTTCAATACTTTCTGATCCGCTCTCCCTCGGATGTACCTTTGGCTCCAGATTTTCACCGGTTTTTCGATGGTATTCCATCCGAAAATATAGCTTCATATTTTCTGACCAGATCTGTGAGTGTCTTGGCCTTTGAGAAGTATTCATTGTCTGGGCTGAGTGCCAGCTCATTGAGCTTGGCATCATTGTTTTGAAACTGGTTCCATATGTGGGTAAGTTGTTTTAGGCGCTCTTCGAAGTACCCTTCTCTGAGTCGTCGATCTGCTGAATCTTTTGTGAAGTTTCCTATCAGTCTTTGGATAGCTGTATTGCTCTTAATTTGCTCAACAATGAGCATCTGTTTTACAGGGTTTGATTCGGATCCCATGGTTGAGGTTTGTGTTTATTGATGTTTTTTAACGTTGAATTGCCTTGTGGCTGTTATCAGGATGTGATCCAATAGAAAAAGGAGCACGTCGGGGTCACCAAAATGTTCGTCCGTAGAGCGATTGCGGCCACTATCGTCGAACTTGAACTCACGGGCGTAACGGTAGGTCCCGGAGTCGTAGTCAAAACCTTATAGAAAGTCTGACTGAATTACCTGTACAAGGGTCTGCTCGGGTTGAACAGTCGCTTGCTGTGATCAGGATGAAGTCGCTAGGGGTAGCGATGAGCTGAGGTCCAGTTGGTTGTCTGCATCTGTGGTGGTGGTATGTTGGATAGTTATCCCTCCTGTAGTTGATAGCAACACGCG
Organism: Drosophila monieri; assembly: GCA_035047585.1. Classification (NCBI taxonomy): domain Eukaryota; kingdom Metazoa; phylum Arthropoda; class Insecta; order Diptera; family Drosophilidae; genus Drosophila; species Drosophila monieri. Next base: position 215,162 of record JAWNPJ010000061.1, on the reverse strand, counting down.
GAGGCTACGTAGCGTATTGGTCCTACTGACGGTCCGTTTCTCGGGAGCAACACTTAGAGGCGCTACGTAGGGGCGAGATGCCTACTTGTGGTCCGTTATTCACAAAAGCGCACTCGAAGTAGGTTGGTAGTTTTAAGTACCGCACTTGGCACTGAGTAACGAAACGATTAACTCTGGTTTCGGAACTATCTTTATTCTCAAAACACCAATCTTATATATGATTCTACAGAACCTTACGATGCTAAATACATATACTTATATATGATGCTAACATAGATTTTACGTGACCGTTGAGGGAGGTCAAAGTTACGGACGTGCCCCCCATCAAGGTTAGTGAAGTGTCTCCTACCTCTGAGTCTGCTGACTCAGATTGCTTAATCGTTGTATATCTCACTTCTGCTGGTTCTTGTTCGACCTGATCAGTATTGCTGACATTGCTGCATCAGGTTTCATCGGGCGCCATTGTAGCTGGGTTACTCGGTCAGTTACGTGTTGCTTATTGCTAATTATTACTATAGGTTAGTAGGTCTTGGCATTAGTTGCCAACAATTGAAATATTTAGTGAATTAAATTAGTTGGTTTTTAGGCCCTTGGGCCGTGTGGTTCTTTATTCGTTGGATGCATCTTGGAGAGTGTGTTAAAATCCATCGCTCGCGGCTGCGCTGCCTAAAAAAGCTCGGCAGCGATCTGTCGCAGCTATCTTCATATACATATTATATGATTATAGGGGCATTATTTTTATGCAACAACACTGTAGCACAATATTGTATTGCTACAGTAGATGCTTGGTATAATGACCCATGCATACTACCGTACATCTTTTCTATGTTCGCCAAGAACACATATATGTGTGTTCTGATGCGTTTTAGTATGGACAATAGCTCGCTCTGAACAGTGGGTCCTGTATGTAAAATGTCGTTCAAGGATTTTGCACTTGATGTTTTGCACGAAGCATCGAACACCACTCGTAGTTTTGTGCTGCAGCGTTCAGTTTTCAGAAAACAGTGATTTGGTATGAAATAGTGGTTTTTGGGCACATGTGTTGCTGGAACACACTTCATATGTCCCAAGGCTTCGTATTCTTTCATGAACTCGGAATACCCTTTCCGAACATCTCCGGTTAGTCGTCGCTCTAGTGCTAGAACCTTTTGATAGCAATATATTTCGACTCCCCCAGGGCTGAAGGGTGTTCGGCGAACGGCAGTTTCACAATAAATCTTCCTTCTTCTGCTCTTTTCAGAGTTTCCACAAAGTGTTTCTCACAACGCACCTCTGACGGAGATCGTTGTTTCTTTTGGTTTTCCAAATTGTCCAGCTTCCAAAACCTTTCAATCAATGCGTCCGTTTCTTCACCGGCGCCAACACCACAAGCTATGGCTGATTGAGTTTTGGATTTAGTCCTACCTGCTACAATCCATCCAAGTTTCGTGTTTTGTAGCATGGCACCATCTCTGCCGACCTTCTGCTGACTTGGAAGGAGTAGTGAGTAATAGTGCTCGGTGCCGATTAGTAAATCTATCCGTCCAGTTTTATCAAACTGGGGATCTGCTAATGGACACTCATTGGGTATTTTTAATGCACACTGTGTTAGTGGTTGACCTGGTTGGCCAGCTATGATGTGGGGAAGCACAAACGCTTCCATGCGCTGTCGGAAATCCCCGTGCAGAGAGCTCTTGCTCTGCTCATTCTTGGTTGTCCTCCAATGCCTTCGATCCGGAGCTTTGTATCGTGGCGCTTTAGTGACAACATTGATGCTAATCGTTCAGTGATAAAAATTAATCTGGGATACTGAATCTAGAAGGGCACGAAATTTCGCTACTTGTCCGTTCTCTGCCAGGACCGCTACCTTTGCTGTTGCAAGAAGGTTGTAATTCTTGTAAGCCGCGGCACCGACAGTTGGGGAATGAAGGTTTGTGAATTCCAGGTGCAACAAGGTGTGGTGTTTTTTGTCGCACTTGAAACAGTTCCTTCCTTTACATTCTTTTGACTTGTGGTCGGTCTTGAAACAGTTGACACACATTTTTTGTTTTTGTACCCAATTCAATCTTTCGGATACCGGTTTTGCGCGAACTCCTCACATTTATATATCGCGTGATTCGGAGCCTTGCAATAGTAACATAATGATTGTTTATCTGACGTACTGGACGCACACGCCAGATTTTTTGACTCTTTTTTAAATGCTGCCGATGGCTTTCCTGAGCTCAAGACTCTGATTCTTTGCTCCCTTTGATCTCTACTGAGCTTCCAATTAACTGCTCAAATAGACTTCTATTAGTCATGTCCAGCTTATCGGTAAGCAACACCACCAAAAATGCATCCCATGTGGATACATTGATGCCTAGTCCCTTTAATGACGCAAGGGTTTCTAGAGTGGTTATATAAAGCTCCTGTATTGATTTGGCACTGTCAGAGACTGGGCTCTGATGAAGTAGCCGACGAATAACTGTATTCGCGATGAGCCGAGGATTATATTATATGATCCAACTATTATGCGCCATGCATGTAAGTAGTTGTCCGCATTTAGGTCGATGTGGCGTATCAATCTCTCCGCATTTCCAGAAAGAACGGATTTTAGGTACCGCATTTTCTTCACTGATGGTATGTTAGTGTTATGAACCATACAGGAAATAAAACATGGAATGGTTTCCATTTCGTTGCTCCCCATCAAGTTTTGGAATGTTTATCCGGGGCATTTGCACATCAATGCTGTTTGTTGTAGGTTTAACCTTTGCCATAAGTGCATTCTGCACCTCTGCTTGCAGTTGTAGGTATGCCTGTTTGTTATATCCACTGTCTATCGGGTTTTCGAATTCCTCGTAGACTGTCAAGTGGATTTCTTGGACTTGAGCCCATAAAGATTTTAGTAAGTCTCCTGGGCCTCCCCCGGATGCCTGAAACTCTCGTAAGGCACCGTTTACGGACTCTAAAAGTTCTCCTTGGCGCAGACATAATCCGGCTAATCGTTCATTCATGGGGACTACGACTGGGGATTGCTCTTGAACTTGATTTTCTACTTGTTCTTGAGACTCTTCCTTGCAACTCGTGCCTTGCATCAGCTTGTCACGGCCGCTTTCGAAAGTTGCCGAATATTTCATGCAACTGGTCCGGAGGTCCTCAGCATACTTGATGTAGCTTTCGGTCCTGGCCGTTGCTTGAATCTTTTCATCATTTTCACAGAACCTTTCCCAAGCCTCTTCGAGAATGTATAGCTTCGTTTGAAAATATGATGCCTTTTGTTTTCGATTCGGCCCATCCTTTTTATAATTCCGGAAGCATCTTGCGATCTCCTGCCCAATTTCTTGCTGGGCATCTAGGAGGCCTTGAGCGCTCGCCTCTTCAACGGCTGGCTCTATAATAATTTTGGGGGCATTATTCTCCCTGTCCATATTTTCGTTTTTCGTTTCTGACCGTTGGGAGTGATTTATTTGCTGCTAGTAGCTGGATGCGCTCCAACTCGCAACCGAGAGTGGTCGAAGAAACTGAACCCTTTTTTAATGGACTGAGGGAGGTGTGTTGCCCTTAATCTAACGATTAAAGGGACAGCGTCACACTGCTGTGAAGATCCTATTGCTCTCTTAGCAGGAGTCTTCCTGATTTCTTTATTGTGGAGCGATAGAAATCACTATTCGTTCCTTTTGACTCTTGTTCGAAAAGTGATCCTGGGCTTGCAGGATCACGTCGAGGTCACCAAAATGTTAATCTGAAATGTTTGAGTAGAAGCAAAGAGTACATAAACCGATTGCTGGGTTGTTGCCGCAACTTGCACTTGAACAAATTGGACGTGGAGAAAGAAGCAGTCTTTCAGCAGTTCTTGCTGCGTTTTCAGTTTGTTGTTTCTGTAGTGTTTGATTTTTCAATGTTCATCGTTTTTTATGTAGGCTTTGACCTAATATTTTCTTTATTATATATTTATTGTACTTGTGTTTTTGTTATGTGTATAGTGTGTTCTTGTGACTTAAATATTAAATGCTCATGACAACAGTTCCCTTAAAAAATTTTACTTTACAACCAATGCACCTAATTTCACATGCTCTATTTAGTTAAAAAGGTTTTTTAAATATCTATTTCACTTTCTTTAAGATCAAATGAATAAATCGTAAGAAAAAAAAAATACTAATAAAGAAATAAATAAATAAAGAAAATAAATTCAAAAAAATTTTCTTTAACATTGGCTCTAACGATCTGATTCATATTCATGCAAATTATAAATACCGTACCGAAGTTTTATAAAAATATATATTTTTATTTAAATTGTTTTGGCATTTGTTGTACAGATGAACTTAAGGCTAATTTACGACTGCCCAAGCTTGAGTTAATTGTCTTCCTTCTCGTCTCGGGATCGAAGCTTCCCTAAGAACTTTCCTGAAGTTAATTCCGAAGATAATTCCGAAGTTAGAAACCGAATGATTTTGCTGCGATCAGCATGGAAAATTTGGCTAGCAATTGGAATGCCAAAAGGGGGAATCGCGGTGGCATGATTCCAGCGGATGTTTAGTCTAATATTGTTTTGCTGGTGCCGACCGAATAGGGGGAGTTTGTTTATGTTTATGATTGACTCAAGCTTGGCTTGCCGTTTGTGTAGTAGGTGCGAGTGTGGGAATAAGTATGATATGAAGAGCTCGTGGGAACTCAGTGCTCGTGGCAAGTGCAGAAATAATTGTTTATAATATTTATATAAAATATAGATTAAACTTCTAGTTAATTTGCATGTAGAGATGGTCCTTGAGATTGAACGCAAAAGGTATACATTAAATATATTCTTATTCGGCACGTGGAACAATAACAATAAACAATATAAACACGTGCCGGGTAAGAATATTTTTAATGTATAATTTTTTGTACATATATTGCATTTATTCGTCACCAATCTTGATTTCAGATATTTTGGGAGTTGCATGCAGATTCGCCACCGTTATTTTACCTCGTCAAGAGTTTTTTTTATATGATTCTAAAAAATATAATTCTGACATATCCATGAATTCTAATTGCTCGGATTCCACTTGCCATGAAGCTTCTTCGTCTAGCTCATTTATTCCATTCTCTTCCGCTGCCTGAAAATATTCTTGTTCTTCGTCCACCTCTGATTGTATGTTGAATTGGCGTTGCATTTTATTAGTGGTCGTTTCCCTACGAAATTATTATCATAAGGTCTATTCATATAGTTAACGTGACGTGAACGAATGGATTGATCTACGTCCATGGGTGTTGGCTTTGGTTGGGGTCTGGAAGGTGGGTTGAAGGATGCTTGTGCTCCTGAATGATGAGTATGGGTCTGGTTGGGTGGGTTAGGTCGGGTTAACATTGTTTCGAATGTCCTTGGAGGGATTGCGGGTTTCTGTACTTGGTTTGGATTGAAAATTGTGTTTGGTCGTTCGGAGTGGCGCATGTGGCGGATATCCCCTAGTGGGTACTACATTATTTCTTCCGGAGTATACGGTTCTTGGGGTTTGGCCATTTTTAGTTTTCTGATTTTCTATTAGGTTGCAAAGATGTAATGCGTGGCCTAAGTCGTGATGTTATTTAATATCCAAAAGTTGGGAAAGACTTCCGTTCAGGCCTTTTACAAATGTATCCAGTGCTTACTCTCTATACTGGGCTGTTAAGGCCTGTATAGTTTCCTGAGATGCTTCGAGATTTCCAATTGGATTCAAAATCAGAGAAAGTTGTTGGTATACAGCTTGATAGAATTCATCTATCGAGTTGCTGCATTGGTTAAGTGCATACAACTGATATTCGAGTGTCTTTAGATCTCGCCTATAAGCAAAGTGTGCTGTCAAACACTTTGATATTGCCTCCCAATCCAAAGGTGTGTTATAGGATTCTAGGACAGCATATGCTCTTCCGACGATTTTTTTCCTAATTGCTAATATTATGCCGTAATATTTTGGGAACCCTTTTTTACTGTCATACATTTTTAGAACCCTTTCTATGCTTTTCTCCCACGACGAGTGTTGGGCTAAGCAGTCACCAACAAAACCGATTGGAATATTAATAATTTTTTTAGCCGCAGCGGCCTTGATTTCTGTCTGTCTCCCAATTTCGTTGCACTTTGTTGTTATTTGTAGCGCATGCGCTTTTGGGAGCTTTGGTAGAGCTTCTGCGCCCAAGCTCTTAGTACGCTATTGTATTTTTGGTGTTGATATTGACGGTCCGCTATTTGGTTTCTAAGGATTTTTAAGGATTCGTCTTTGCAGATCATGAAGGTCCTGCAATATTTCCCATCCTATCTACCAAGTCTTGTTCAGTCATTTAAATGGATTTTTTAATGGATGATCGCTAATGGGTCTTACAAGGGATAATAGGTCGGATGTCAAACGAATTATTGTTAATTTTTTCCTTAAAATTCTAGTTAATGTTTTTAATTTGTAGGTTTTGTTGAAATTTCTTAAAAATTATTATTAATATCCTTCTTAAAATTCTAGAAGATTCTCTTGTGTGTGGATCTACTACGGATCCTCCTCTATGCTCCGTATAGAGGGTACTGAAGGGATCACGGCGATAAAATTTGGAGCCTGGTTTTTCCGCTAGGTACAATTCCCTTAGGAGTGCGTTGTAGCGTTTTTTTAAAGGATCTTGTCCCCTTCCGAATCGCGATGTTTGGCGTTTTCTTTATAATCGATGATATAGCCGAACGTCGGGATTTTTTTTACCGATCTGAACGAGTGTCGGAACTTGTATCCTTTCGCAGTTTTTTAACAAAAAAAAAAGAAATTCGTCTTTTTATGTTTCGTTTATTTGAGTGTCGCATTAGAACTGACTGAATTATGATTCTTATAATTTCTAACTAAACCTATGTGGGAATTTGTCACCCACGCCAGTCGTCTGCTCTACGACTCGCCTGTATTCCGAAAGGTTTGCCGAGTGTGTTACATGCGCAAACTTCTCCCATACTAGGATGCGGCCCTCCACGACAGGGATGAACTTTGCTTGTGAAAGGTCAGCGATGTGCGCCGACGCCAATGATACAAATTTGAATTTTCTCTCATCAGAATGAATTTCTTAAAATAACTTTGAGTTTATAACTAATGCCAACTATAACTATAAGAGGCGTATGACCTAATGGTCTTATTTGGTCACCCTCATGACCTAATGGTCACCCTCCCCTTGATGAAGACTGTGGTCCCAGCTTCGACGGACTTCTCCTCACACAACTGGGTGAGTTTTTACCGAGTCTTCGGTTTGATTTTACTAGCACCTTGTCGCCGACTTCAAAAACCCTGTTTTGGCGAGAGGCGTTTCCCTGGCCCTGAGCGCAACCTGGGCGCTTTTTATCCTCTCTGGGATATCTGTTGGTGCGTCCTTCGTTTGAGATTGTATAACGTCCTCCGGCCTCTTATCTATGACAGAGTGGATTGACTTGTTATACTTGGTGCTGGCTGGTAATATCAACTCCTTAGTATCACTTAAGTTTCTATCGATTTTTAGACATCTGGCCAGCTCTGCAAGAGTGCTATGGAAACCCTCTACTTCACCATTCGAGCCACTGTGTAGTGGTAGCGCATTTGAAATGCCAACATCAAAGTGGTCGGTCAGCATGGTCGAAATTGTTCGTTTTGTAACCTTTGAGCTGTTGACCATGCGGGTGCTGGAGTTTTAGTAAAGAGTAGCCATCTCAGATGGGCTATTCTTTTCTTAAATTTTTGTTTGACTCCACCGCGCTTCCCTATCACATCACTCTACTCACTCATATTTATACCCTTGCAGAGGGTATTATAATTTTGGTCAAAAGTGTGCAACGCAGTGAAGGAGACATCTCCAACCCTATAAAGTATATATATTCTTGATCAGGATCACCTCCTGAGTCGATATAAGCATGTCCGTCTGTCCGTCTGTCCGTCTGTCCGTCTGTCCGTCTGACCGTCTGTCCGTCTGTCCGTCTGTCCGTCTGTCTGTCTGTTTCTACGCAAACTAGTCTCTCAGTTTTAAAGCTATCGACTTCAAACTTTGCACACATCCTTCTTTCCTTTGCAGGCAGTATATAAGTCGGAACGGCCGGGATCGGTCAACTATATCCTATAGCTGCCATATAACTGATTGATCGGAAATGCCATTACTTTGTTGTTTTTTAAGTTAGAAGGATGGGACTTGCTGTGGACTCCTCTTTTAGTAGACTTATTCGATCTGCCAAATTTCATAAGGATCGGCCGACTATATCCTATAGCTGCCATATAACTGATTGATCGGAAATGTCATAACTTCGTTGTTTTTCAAGTTAGAAGGATGGGACTTGCTGTGGACTCCTCTTTTAGCAGACTTATTCGATCTGCCAAATTTCATAAGGATCGGCCGACTATATCCTATAGCTGCCATATAACTGATTGATCGGAAATGTCATAACTTCGTTGTTTTTCAAGTTAGAAGGATGGGACTTGCTGTGGACTCCTCTTTTAGCAGACTTATTCGATCTGCCAAATTTCATAAGGATCGGCCGACTATATCCTATAGCTGCCATATAACTGATTGATCGGAAATGCCATATCTCTGTTGTTTTTTAAGTTAGAAGACTGGGACTTTGTATGGATTCTACTTTCGGCAAACTAATTTGATCTGCCGAGTTTAATAAGGATCGGTCGACTATATAAGATCCGATATATATCTAATAATATAAGCTGCCACATATCTGCAAGGGTATATCAACTTCGGCTCCGCCCGAAGTTAGCTTTCCATTCTTGTTTTCTTTAGTTTCTGTTTCTTTTGTGCGGTTCAATGGTAGCTATTCCTTATTTTTCCGTGTTTCTTGATGTTCTTGATCTTATTCCTGGTTAGTAGCCTCCAGATGTCCTAGGTCCTCCAGGACCCATGTCACGGTCGCCATGATGTGTAGTGTATCCTTGAGGGGTATTTCATATAGTAATCTGGTGATTTAATATAGTAGTCTGGTGTATCCTCTTCTGAGGTCTTTCTTTATTCAAAGCGTTTTTTATAATGCATCTCTCATTCTATATTTCATTAGAGTCTCGTAGCTGCGCTGCCCGTGAAGCCGGCAGCGGAGAGACTTTTTTCTTATGTCTTTATACTCACTTAAGCTATTGGTAAGCGGGAGCGCGAGAAATGGAGTATATGCATAAGCATGATGGCTAAATGGTCAAGCAGAAGGGAAATGCTGACGCTTGGACTTTATATGTACAGTCTGAGGCAATACCAAGAAATTATATTTCAACTTGAGTTTTGCATCTGACTTCGTACTGTATTGTTATCCCAAACGTTGTTATAATTAATAATCCATTTCATAATTTGATTCTTTGAGTAGTTGGTTTTATTTATTTTGAAGGAGCAGCAAAGGTGCCGCTCCAACGCTTCGATGGTATCTGCTTATGTATATATGTATGCTATGCTCCCTTAAGCGGGAGCGCGAGGTATATGCACATGAGGTCCGTTCATGTTACAATTCTGCCGGCGCTAGCACTTTTTGTGCATAGCGATCGGTTCATGTTTTGACCATTTAAGTTTTGTTTATACTGCAACAAAGTGTTACAGTGTTTACCCTTTAAGTACTCTTGGTACAGTGGCTATTCAATATGTGTGCATACTACATCTCCCTCCTTTTGGAAAATAACGTAATATTATGAAGATATTTTAATAATAATAATTTGTGTTTAATAATTTTGTATGTAGGTTTTTTTTTTTTTTTTTTTTTTATATATTAGTAAAAAAGAAATGAAATTACGAAAAATATTGGTATCTAAGCATGGCCATACTAAATACAATTATGAAATAAACATTTTTAATCTATCCTTATGAACTGTTTGCTTTTTATTTTTATTATTTGATATTATAATGTTATCTCTGTCTCCTATTTCCGTTACTTTATATGGTCCAGTATATTTGGGATCTAACTTATGACCTGTTTCGTTTTTTAGTAAAACTTTATCCCCCACTGATATATCTATATTTTTTACTGTCTGATCATATAGTTTTTTATTTCTATACTTATTTTCTTCTAACATAATTCTAGCTCTTTTATATGCTACTTCGAGTCTATATTTACTCTCTTTAGCATAGTCATCTATGTTATATATTGTTTCTATGTTATCTATACTATTGAACTCTTTTGGTAAATTATTTGTTTTACCAAATACTAACTCATATGGACAATAATTATGTGCCATTGAGGGGGTCGTGTTGAAACAAAAGACGAAATATTGAAGCCATACGTCCCAGTCGGTTTTATCAACCGATATGTAAGATCGTATGTATTCATTAAAGGTTCTATGACTTCTTTCGATTGTCCCAACTGTCTGATGGTGGTGTGCGGTAGATGTTATGTTTTTGATTTTCAGATATTTGCACAAGTCATTTATAATTGAATTCTTGTATTCTGTTCCCATGTCCGTAATGAACGTCTTCATTGGACCGTACTTCAGAATAAATGATTCAAAAATTGCTTCAGCGACAGTATTTGCGTTTTTATTTGCAACTGGTATGGCAACTAGATATTTTGTTAAGTCACAAATTAACGTGACTACATATTCAATGCCATTTTCGGATTTTGGTAATGGACCAATAGTGTCCACTATCACTCTGTCGAAAACATTTATAGGTGTATCAGTTATTGTTAATGGGGTCTTTGTATGCGATGTAATTTTCGCTTTCTGACATTTTTGACATTTTCTTACGTACTCAGTTATATCTTTAGACATACTTTTCCAGTAATAGTGTCTTTTTACTTTGGCTAAAGTTTTTGATATGCTAGTATGACCTCCTTGAATTGGATCATCATGAAATGTAGACAATATTGCTTCTTTTTCTTTTAAACTTTTTATTTGGGTCACCGGGTTGAGTAGCGCTACTCTTAAAGATTTTAATATTTTATTGCCCATATTTTTGAAAGTATCAATTGATATTTGATCAAAGATATTTTCCCACGGTGCCAGTTTTAGTTGGCCGATTTTATTTATACCGGCTTGCATTTCAAGCCTTTGGAAGAATTGACCTAAGTCAATAATCCCATTAGTATATAAATCGCTAACATCATATCTTGCGATTATTTTCCTACCATGTTTAAATAAACATAGCATATTTTTAATCAGCAATGTCACTACTTTACGTACTTCGTCATTTTTGATGACTTCATATACGTTGGGCTTAGAAGCTTTTCCAATAGATTGCTTAGGCAATTATATTTCTTTATTTTCCGCGCGGAATTTTTGTCTACTTTGATATCTGGTAGTGACTTTCATTATATGTCTTGTAATATTCTGTAGCTCTTTAATGGTTATTCTTGATAACGCATCAGCTACATGATTATCTTTTCCCTTTAAATATTCGACTGTAAAATCATATTCTTCTAATTCGAGCCTCATACGTGTCAGTTTGGAACTTGGGTTGATCATTGAGAATAGATATATTAGAGGTCTGTGGTCCGTTCTAATTATAAAATGTTTTCCATAAATATATGGTCGAAAATGTAATATTGCCCAATGAATTGCAGCTAGTTCCTGCTCAGTGGTACACTTGTTACTTTCTCCTTTTGTAAATGCTCTTGATGCGTATGCAATGGGAAGTTGTCGACCATTATGGTTTTGAGTTAAAACCGCTCCACACGCTTGCTTACTTGCATCTGTGATTATACAGAATTCTTTAGTAAAATCTGGGTATTGTAGCAAAGTAGGTTCCATAAGTTTGGTTTTTAGATATTGGAATGCATTCTGACATTCATCAGACCATTGAAAAGGGACATTCTTTTTACATAATCTTGTTATGTGCCTTGAATAGTCGGCGAAGTTTTTTATAAAGCGTCTATAATAGTTACAAAATGCTTCGAAACGTCTAGCACTGTCCGCGTCGTGCGGCACTGGGTAGTTCATAATGACATCATATTTCTTCTCGTCCGGAAGTATTCCTTTATCAGTGCATCTATGACCTAAAAAAGTCACTTCATGCATAACTTCAGGTTATATTTCCTACATTTCTCAAAATCATCTGTTAAGTTCTTAAGCATATGTTTTTCGGAACAACCGATCACTATTAAGTCATCCATGTAAAGGAATGGTTGAGAAGGTTCTAGTCCAGGAAATGCAATAGTCATCATTCTCTGAAATGAGTTAGGAGCTATTTTTAATCCAAAAGGTAATCGCGTGAAGCGATATGAGCCGTTGCTCGTTGAAAAAGACGTTATATCTCTAGAACTTTTTTCTAGTTCAATTTGATGGAATCCTGACATTAAGTCAAGGCATGAAAAGTATTTTGCTCGACCTAGTTGGTCCAGGATATCATCAATTCTAGGTAGTGGGAACTTATCAGACAGTAATTTTTTATTGATCTGGCGATAGTCAATCACTAACCGCCATTTCTTTTCTTCTGACCCGGGGTATGGTTTCTTAGGAACAAGTAACAATGGGCTATTATATTCGGATACGGATGGTTCAACAATCCCTTCGGAGATCAACTTTCCTACTTGTTTTTGTATTTCATTTACCTGACTATGTGGGCTTCGATAATTTTTTATGTATACTGGCTCATCATCTTTTAATCTCAGTTTTTGCTTGTAGAAATTGTTTGTAGTTATTGGTTCGGTTTCCAATCCGAATACGTCGCTATATTGGGTGCATAAGCTAGAAAGCTGCGACTTAAACTGTGGAGGGAAGTTTTTTGACAGTTGAGATAATACACATTTTTCTCTATTTTCTGGATTGGTTTTGACTACGTCGTAGTTCGAAAGTGATTCATATGTTAGATTATCTGTGCTGACCACTTGGTTGTAATTTGTTGTATTAAGTAGCCTTATGAAAGCGTTATTGGATGTTGCTATGGTATTTGCAATGTAAATACCATGCTGAATTTCCTGATTTGGAATTAATACACTGTCTTCTTTTGAATTTAGTTGTATTTTTCGAATAACTTGGGATCTTGCTGGCAGAAGTATTGAATTGCCAGAATTGTGAGCCTATGGTACGTTAATTGGGAATTTTAAGTTATTGGGTCTAATTATAAGCCAATCTTCAGATGGCTTAAAGTCTAACTGACAGTTGTATTTTTTTATAAAATCGATTCCTAATATTCTAAAGTCGATGAAAATCGTGTGGAATTATATATTTAGTCGTCTGTATTTCAATAGAAACCAGACCTTTGAATTTGGTTATTTCTTGACTTATTCCTTTTATGTCTATAATATAATTATCTCGGATGTCGTGAAAGATATCAGAAGTTTATTTTAAAATGGATATGTCTGCACCTGTGTCTATTAGGAAGATAAGTTATTTTCCAGTAGTTACATGAATAAATGAAACGAATATATTTTGACTGAGATTAATAGTGTGAACTCTTGCATCTTTTACTGCTGAACATTTAAAGGGTCTTGGGAGTTTCCCGATGTATTCTGGGCAACTCTGACATTGTTTTGGTAGTTATTGTTGTTGTTGTTGTGGCCTCGATTCGAGTTACCACGGCCTCTATAGTTTCCTCTATATTGACCGCGTCCTCCATTGTTATTTTGGTAGTTATTGTTGTAATAATTACCACGAAAGTTGCCACTATAATTTCCACGTCCGCGATTTGAGCCGCGATGTGGATAGTTCCTGTAGTATAGGGCAGTGTTTGATTGTCCCGTTGCTTCTGTGCAACTATTTACAAATTTTGATACGGCATCGTTCATAGTATTGAAGGTTCCAGCTTGCATAATAAGTTTTACCTTATCGATTGTGCAATTTTTAGTCATTGCTTTGACTGCATGCTGGGTGGAATAACTTCTGGCTAACTCTAAAGGTAGTCCATCTGTTATATATGCACCTTCTAAAGCTTTCGTCATATGCTCAACCTCTTGTGTGTACTGGTTAGCAGTTTTATTGCGCTGCTGTAGGTTCATCAGTTTTGCTGACAATACTTCTACAGTTTCGCCTTTGACGTTGCCTTTTAATCTGGAAATCACCTCAGAAATTGTTGCTTCATTTCCGATTAGATTTCTGGCGACACCTTTTAGCTTTGTTTTTATTATGGAAACTGCTAATTGTTCGTGATCGCCTTTTATAGATTCTATTATTTGTAATGCATCAATAAAACTTGTTAAATTTTCAGCTTTACCATCGAATACTGGTATAAGCTTGGATGCTGTATTAATAAATTCTATATATGATTGTGCTATTGTATTAATGTTGCTTATGTTATCCTCTATTATGCTTGAACTATCATCAGAATCTGTAGAGTTATCTAGATCTGGCATTAGTACAGCTGGAACAGTAAGATTATTTATATCTTGCTCTTCTATTTTCAGATTTAAATCTGTAAGTTCCTTTGGTTCTCTTTGGTCAATGTCAGTTTCAACTGTTAAAGAGGTGTTAAGTATTGTCGGTATTGATATACCTAAATTGAATTTTTGTTTAATTATTATTAAATTGGATCGTAGTCTGGTCAAAAATTTTGATACTTGGGACCAATGATCTTGATTTAATTTTTGTCTCTGGCTATGTATTAGTATTCGTGCTTCATTAAAGCAGTTTACTAGAATTTCCAAATGTTTTTTAATGGTGTTCTTTTGAATTGGCCTGTTTTGAGTAAGCGATTTATTTGATTTGTCAAAATCGCTTTTTAAATTATTCAATTCGTCATATAATTCATTCCATTGCATTTTTGTTAATATAGAGAATTATTTTCGGACTGCTACCATAAGAAGTGTTCGACCTTGTGTTTCGTTTTCTTCTAGAACTGATTTCACCTGGACACCTGGGTTGGTGCTTAATACAATCGCTTTTTGTGTTTTTGAGCAATTTATCAATGGTGAATTTTCGAAATTAAATGTTTCAATTAGAAGGTATTCTAATTGGTTGATGCTTATGGGAGTCGTTGAGACTATTTGTTGAACATGTTCATTGAAATAAGCATCCCTTTCGTAAACCTTTCTAATAGCTTCTATTGTGGTCATTCTCAGTTTTTCTTAATTGTCCTCAGTGTAGCCATACTTTAGAAAAAAAATATAAATTTTTATTTTTATATTTATATAATTTTGTTTTTATTTTTATATATCTTTATTTATTTTCATTGACTCTTTTTTTTTTTTGAAGTGTTTATAATTTTGTTTTTATTTTTATATATCTTTATTTATTTTCATTGTCTCTTTTTTTGTTTTTGGAGTGTACAACAAAATTTTTTTCTTTTATTATTGTTGAGCCAAGCAGAAAAGGGCGAAGCTGCGTAAAATAAGCTACATATATTATAAGTCTGAGTAGCGGCGGCGGGTTATCGGCAGTTCTGATCTTTGTTTACTTCTCCCCCATTCGCATGCGCTTTGGTGGTAGTTGTAGCGCATGCGCTTTGGGGAGCTTTTTTGTAGAGCTGCTGCACACTAGCAAATATTGCATTTGTGTGCGTTCATATTACTAAGCTTGCTTCTTGTAATTTGGTTATTGATTGGAGCGATTGCAAGTTGGTTAGAGTTGAACTCTCGAAATAAACAAAATAAAGAATATAAACCTCTGGAGTTATAATTCGGTTGGCGGCTATTAAAAACGATTAATAGCCTTACATTTGGTGACCCCGACGTGATTTCATCCCGTTCAATTATCGTGATCAGCATTAAAAGTGCCACTGAAACACCGTTGTTGGTTTTGTTGTAAAAAAGTTGCATTTCAATTAAATTGCACAATGGAATCTGGAGCTGAAGCTACTGCATCTGCTGCGTCAAGCCGGGAAAGGATGCTGCGGAGACGCGCCGAGGTAACATGTCAGGAAATGGAGTTACTGCATCGGAAGGTCAAGGCTGCGATGCAGACCGACGATTCAACCATTCTGACCCTCGAGTCTATGGAGAAGCGTCTGCGCGACCGTTTCACCACGCTGCAGGAGGAATTGGAGGAGCTAAACTACAGCGAGATCGGGAGCGATTTATATTGGCGATTCTCTCAGCTGGCTACGGACGTGCACGTTGACATCCAGTTGGAGGTGGCCAAGCGTTCTATGCGGGTTGCTGCTCACTCTACGCTTTTGGATGCTACCAGTGGAGCTGGGATGTCAAACGCTCCATATAAGCCTGCTCCCTCATTGCCCCCGTTGCCAATGCCAACATTTAGCGGCGGCTATGCCGAGTGGCCGGATTTCTGCGCCCTATTTAGGACAACCATTGACAGCCACCCGCACCTGACCAAGATGGAGAAGCTCAGGTGGCTCATTTCCTGCCTGCGGGACTCAGCACTGGAGACTGTGAGGGCGCTTGAGATTACCGACGCGAACTATGATGTTGCCCTCGACCTTTTGCGCAACCGTTTCAGCAACCGTCGCTTAATCTTCCAGGCTCACATCAACGAGATCCTGCAGTTAAGGGTGGTTGAGCCGGGATCCGTTGCTACTCTTCGAGAATTATCCGACCGATTCAATGGACATATGCGGGCCCTTATGAGTTCCGGGACGTCGGCCGAAATTCAAGGATGCCTCCTCATCCAGATCATCTTCCAAAAGTTGGATCCTGCCACAAAGGCCAAATGGGAAGACTCTCTGGCAGGAAGCACTGATGATAGCCTGCCAACTTGGGAATCTATGGCTCGGTTTCTGGAACAAAGGTGCCGTACCCTGGAGACGGTGGATTTGGCCTTAGCTCCGCATTTGTCAGCGAATCAAGCGGGCCGACGTAGGCCATTTAACAACCGATCCTGCATGCTCCTGAATGCTCCGCCTGCTTCGTGTGCCCTGTGCGGCATCCTGGCACACGCTGTGCCTTCTTGCCCAAGGTTTCTCGCCTTGTCAGTTGAGGAACGATACGATGAGGTCAGACGTCTTGCCCTCTGCTTTGTGTGCCTCAAGTCTGATCACTTAGCTCGTGGATGCTCATCCTCCCGCTGCCCAACTTGCAATCGCCGACATCATGCGCTATTGCATCCTTGCGAGCGTTTATCTAGCGCCACTTCCGTTCCTGCTTCTGGATCAAATCCGGCCAATGTAGCTGGGGTTGCGACCTCTCAGGCTCCTCCAGCTAATGCTCTTGTTGCACAGGATCGCAGCGCTGAAATAGTGTTCTTGCCCACCGCCCACATTCTCGTCCGTGGCAGATCAGGAGCCTTTCTTCCTTGTCGAGCGTTACTTGACTCCGGCTCCCAAGTTCACCTCATCACATCGCGGCTGGCCAGCCAACTGCAGCTTCATCGATCCAAATGTTCTGTAGCAGTGACTGGCCTTGGAGACGCTGAGTTTACTACGGATGGAGCCTCGGTTAACGTTTGCCTGAAGTCTCGCCTATCCACGTATTCCGTTTACATTGAGGCAATTGTGTCGTCTCACATCATAGAGCGTCAACCTGGCATGAACTCAGATGTGTCCAATTGGAAGGTTCCCGCCAATGTGGTTCTAGCTGACCCGGACTTCCACAGAGCTCAGCGTGTGGATCTGCTGATTGGAGCAAGCCTGTTTTTTGATCTGCTCTCAGTCGGGCAAATCCAGCTAGGAGATGGTCTGCCTCTGTTGCAGAAGACACGTTTTGGATGGGTAGTTTCTGGAGGAGGTTGCACCCCGGGAAACCCTCGCTTGGCCGCCTCATGTAGGATGATTCCTGCTGGCCCAGCAAACTCTTTTGACGATCGCCTCGATTATCTTCTCCGCCAATTCTGGGAAGTGGATGCCTGCACTGCGCCTATCGTTCAGACTACTAAGGAGGAGCTTGATTGCGAGGCCCACTTCGTCATGCACCACGTCCGGCTTGAATCAGGTGCCTATTCAGTTCGCCTTCCAATCAAGCACAGTGTGGAGCTGTTAGGGGAATCCTACGCACAGGCTTTGCGGCGGTTCCATTCACTTGAGCGCAAGCTGGATCGTCATCCGAATTTAAGGACCCAATATTCGTCTTTCATCAAGGAATACTTGGATCTGGGTCACATGTCTCTGGTGCCGCAGGAATTGCGAGGTAAGTGCCAGTATTTCCTTCCCCACCACTGCGTCCTGAAGGAAGAAAGTTCCACTACTAAGCTGAGAGTTGTGTTCGATGGTTCGGCTGCTACGGCCTCTGGCTATTCCCTCAATGATGTCCTGATGTCCGGCCCCGTGATTCAGCCTAAGCTTTTTCACACATTGCTTCGGTTTCGGTCTCACCTTGTAGCTTTGACTGGGGACATTTGCAAGATGTACCGCTGCGTAAGGGTCTTTCCGGATGATAGTTTTCTGCAGTGCATCCTCTGGAGAGATTCTATCCACGATGACGTGAAGGTTTTTAAGCTCGACACCGTGACGTATGGCACAAAGCCAGCGTCTTTTCTATCTGTTCGCTCAATGCACCAGCTGGCTAAGGATGAAGGTGCCGGTTTTCCCGTTGGCTCTCGTGTTGTCCTTCAGGATTTTTATGTGGACGACCTTATATCTGGTGCCCCAACGAAGACTGAAGCGCTTGAGATAATAGCTCAGACATCGAGCCTGTTGAACAAGGGTCAGTTTCAATTAAGGAAATGGTGCTCCAACATCCCAGAGGTTTTGGAAGGCGTACCCGAAAGTGATAGAGAGTCATACTTGAAATTTGACGATGGCAGTCCGTTCACAAAGACTCTTGGATTAGCATGGGAGCCTTCTGCTGACCTGCTGCTGTTTTCCTTTGAAGCTCTTCAGCCGACCGCCAAACCAACCAGGAGATCTATACTATCTTCCGTCGCTCGGTTTTATGACCCAATGGGCTTGGTAGGTCCTGTCGTCACTAGAGCAAAGATCCTATTGCAGAAGCTGTGCCGAAAAAATTTGTCATGGGATGAAAGCCTTCCTCAATCCTTTCTCTCCGAGTGGTTACAGTTCTGCTCCAGTTTTGACCAAATTCAGCGAATTAAGTTTCCTCGGTTAGTCATTCCCTGCCAAGAAAGGCTGGAGGTCCACGGATTCTGCGACGCTAGCTTAGATGCGTATGGAGCTTGCGTGTATGTAGTGTCAGGGTCTGATTGTCGGCTGTTATGCTCAAAGAGTCGAGTGGCACCTATTAAAACTCAGACAATACCGAAGCTAGAGCTATGTGGAGCTGAGTTACTAGCAAGACTGATGGCTGAAGTTGCTGATCTTGGAACATATAAAGGAGATTATTATTGTTGGTGTGACTCCTTGGTTGCCCTATCCTGGATTCAAGATGAACCTGCTCGGTTTAACGTGTTTGTTTCTAATCGCGTTTCTTCCATTCAGGAGCTCACCAAGGCAATGAAATGGCTTTATGTTCCGACTGCCGTCAACCCAGCCGATCTACTGTCAAGAGGTTCTCTTCCCACTGAGCTATTAAATTCCCAGCTTTGGTTCCAAGGCCCTCCATTTCTTCGTGGTTCCAAGGATGATTGGCCCATCGCTATTGTGACCGAAAAGGCAACCATCGAACTTCGCGCCAGGACTTTATTGGCTACGGCTCCACCCAGGGATATCGCCGCATTGTCAAGGTTTGCCAACTCGTTTCCCTCCCTACAGAGAGTGTTCGCCTACATTTACAAATTTTGCCGCCGCATCCGTCACGAAGGGATTTCTGTTCAGGATCTCAAAGGAGGAACCCATCTGCTGTTGCGCGTCGTCCAGCTTACCGAGTTTAAGGAAGAGATAAGCTTACTAAGGTCACGCAGATTGGTTCCGCCCTCAAACCCTCTGGCCTCGCTTGCTCCCTTTGTGGATGATGATGGTTTGCTTCGTGTTGACGGGCGATTGCGGAACTCTGCATTGGATTTTGACGGACGTCACCCGATCATTCTTCCCAGAGGCCATCCCGTCACTTCGGCTATAGTAACTCACTTTCACGAGAAGAACCTGCATTCTGGCCCTCGGGCACTAGTTGCGAAAATCCGTTCTCAATACTGGCCCATTGGGGGGAGGAAGACCGTTTCAAGGGTTGTGAATAAATGCGTACGCTGTTTTCGCGCAAAGCCTCGTCTACTGGAGCATGTCATGGCCGATCTTCCTACCGAGAGAGTTAAAGGATTCCAATGTTTTGATGTCACAGGTGTGGATTTTTGCGGACCGTTTTTCTACAAGGCAGAGACTCGGAATAAGGGCCCTATTAAGTGTTATGTAAGCGTATTCATCTGCTTCAGCACGAAGGCAATCCACTTGGAGTTAGTTAAGGACCTTTCCACCGCTTCGTTTCTGAGCGCCCTCCAACGGTTTATTTGTACGCGACGTAAACCCAGACAGATATGGTCGGATAATGCCACCAATTTCGTGGGTGCCAAGAATGAGCTTATGGAGTTGAAGCGAAGATTCCTCAGCCAGGATCATCAGGCTTCTCTGCACGAGTTTTGCCTGGCTGAGTCTATCGAGTGGCGATTTATTCCTCCACGCTCTCCCCATTTTGGTGGTCTGTGGGAGGCAGCAGTGAAGACGGCTAAGCACCATCTTTATCGAGCAGTTGGTCCCGCAGTTCTTGGCTTCGAGGAATTAAGGACTTTGTTGTGCCGCATCGCCTCAATTATTAATTCTCGGCCCCTTGTGTCGATTTCAGAGAATCCTGCGGATCTAGATGTTCTGACGCCGTCTCATTTTTTAAATGGCGGACCGCCTTCAACATTCATCGAGCCGGACCTTACTGCGCTAAATTTTAATCGGCTGGATGGGTGGCAGAGAGTCGGAAGGAGGAGTACCTCACGCTGTTGCAGCAGCGTTCCAGATGGCGCACCCCTGGCCCTGTAATTGCTGTTGGAGACATAGTCCTGGTGAAGGATGAAAATCTACCCCCAATGAGGTGGCCTCTGGCCAGGATACTGGAGCTGGTTCCTGGGCGTGACGGAGTGAACCGTGTAGCCGTTCTCAAAACAGCGGTTGGAATGACTAAGCGTGCGGTGTCACGGTTGTGTCTGCTGCCTGTCAAGGATTCGGTTGAAGATCCAGCCTTCAACGGGGGGAGGATGTTGAGCCAAGCAGAAAAGGGCGAAGCTGCGTAAAATAAGCTACATATATTATAAGTCTGAGTAGCGGCGGCGGGTTATCGGCAGTTCTGATTTTGTTTACTTCTCCCCCATTCGCATGCGCTTTGGTGGTAGTTGTAGCGCATGCGCTTTGGGGAGCTTTTTTTGTAGAGCTGCTGCACACTAGCAAATATTGCATTTGTGTGCGTTCATATTGCTAAGCTTGCTTCTTGTAATTTGGTTATTGATTGGAGCGATTGCAAGTTGGTTAGAGTTGAACTCTCGAAATAAATAAAATAAAGAATATAAACCTCTGGAGTTATAATTCGGTTGGCGGCTATTAAAAACGATTAATAGCCTTACAATTATTATTAATATTATTTGCGCTCTTAAATTTTTTTTTTGTTCTTTATTCTTAAATTTTGTCCAGCTCATTTGCCTGGCTCATATATTTTTTCTTTAGACATTTATTATGTAATTTATATAATTTGTAAAAACAATTTGCGCACATTATGACAACAATTATTATTAGTAATGTGTGTATTAATTCTAAATTAATGTTATTTGGCTCTACTTTATTAATAACGTTTGCAGTGGAATCCACCGACTTAACGTCAACTATTGCCATTTTTGAAATAATTGTATTTGGTATATAATTATATCTACCTGTTTCTTCTGAATATTTACTTATTGCATTACTTTGCATCTAATTTTTACAGGTTTCCTACCTATCGTTTTGTATAGCTTTACGGGCTACACTTCTAATTGGGCAGAAAAGGTTCCGCTCAATTTTACAAAAAGTCGTTTATAACTATAATGTAACGCAGTACATTAATAATGCAACGCAGTGCACCAAAAAAAAAAATTATTTCTTATTTGTTGTGCGCTCTTTGTAGCGCTGTCGGTTCACTTTTCCGGGTCTAGCTTGAAGCGCTAAACGGGGCCGGTGCTGGCTGCACAGGTCACTATATTTTCCAGGAGTCTGCGGCTGATGTCTTGGGCTGATGTCCTCTGTCCTAAGCGTGGGTGGTGTCGGGCTTTCCTTTCCTATTTTTCTTTATGCAAGTGAACTTGCATGTTGGGGCTTCCAGTGGTCCTGGGCAGTCGTTCGGGCACTCTTCGTAGTGTCTTGGTAATGGCTTGGGAGATGGTGGTTTAGTATTTGTATTTATGGTTTTTATTGTTTCTGAGTGAGTTGCGGTTGGGATGTCATTCTTCTGAAGACTTTCTTTTAAAAAATCGAGCTCAGCAGTTAATTTTATTGCTGTCGCCCATGGAGGTGGATTATTTTTATATAATAGCCACTTAATGTGTGCTATTCTTTTATTTATTTTATTTTTCCGACCTCCGCGTCCCATATCCGCACTCTACTCACTCAGAATTTTCCATAAATATGTCCATGTATTGATTTTCCATCCATTCCATTTCCATTCCATGTATTATTATCCAGATTTTCCTTTATTTTGTCGTTGCCGATCTGCTTCGCCCTTCCTGCAATCTCCTGATTGCACGTCACGGTCCTGCAATCTCCTGATTTCACGTCACGGTCGCCATGTATTGTTATCCCAAACGTTGTTATAATTAATAATCCATTTCATAATTTGATTCTTTGAGTAGTTGGTTTTATTTATTTTGAAGGAGCAGCAAAGGTGCCGCTCCAACACTTCGATGGTATCTGAATTTACATTATTCTTTTAATTCTAAGTAAGGCTAAGTCTCTTGCTGCGCTGCCCACAGACGGCGGCAGCAAGACGGCTATGTATGTGCTTATGTATATATGAATGCTATGCTCCCTTAAGCGGGAGCGCGAGGTATATGCACATGAGGTCCGTTCATGTTACAATTCTGCCGGCGCTAGCACTTTTTGTGCATAGCGATCGGTTCATGTTTTGACCATTTAAGTTTTGTTTATACTGCAACAAAGTGTTACAGTGTTTACCCTTTAAGTACTCTTGGTACAGTGGCTATTCAATATGTGTGCATACTACAATATGATTCTACAGAACCTTACGATGCTAAATACATATACTTATATATGATGCTAACATAGATTTTACGTGACCGTTGAGGGTGGTCAAAGTTACGGACGTGCCCCCCATCAAGGTTAGTGAAGTGTCTCCTACCTCTGAGTCTGCTGACTCAGGTTGCTTAATCGTTTTATATCTCACTTCTGCTGGTTCTTGTTCGACCTGATCAGTATTGCTGACATTGCTGCATCAGGTTTCATCGGGCGCCATTGTAGCTGGGTTACTCGGTCAGTTACGTGTTGCTTATTGCTAATTAGTACTATAGGTTAGTAGGTCTTGGCATTAGTTGCCAACAATTGAAATATTTAGTGAATTAAATTAGTTGGTTTTTAGGCCCTTGGGCCGTGTGGTTCTTTATTCGTTGGATGCATCTTGGAGAGTGTGTTAAAATCCATCGCTCGCGGCTGCGCTGCCTACCAAAGCTCGGCAGCGATCTGTCGCAGCTATCTTCATATACATATTATATGATTATAGGGGCATTATTTTTATGCAACAACACTGTAGCACAATATTGTATTGCTACAGTAGATGCTTGGTATAATGACCCATGCATACTACCGTACATCTTTTCTATGTTCGCCAAGAACACATATTTGTGTGTTCTGATGCGTTTTAGTATGGACAATAGCTCGCTCTGAACAGTGGGTCCTGTATGTAAAATGTCGTTCAAGGATTTTGCACTTGATGTTTTGCACGAAGCATCGAACACCACTCGTAGTTTTGTGCTGCAGCGTTCAGTTTTCAGAAAACAGTGATTTGGTATGAAATAGTGGTTTTTGGGCACATGTGTTGCTGGAACACACTTCATATGTCCCAAGGCTTCATATGCTTTCATGAAGTCTGAATACATTTTCCGAACATCTCCGGTTAGTCGTCGCTCTAGTGCTAGAACCTTTTGATAGCAATATATTTCGACTCCCCCAGGGCTGAAGGGTGTTCGGCGAACGGCAGTTTCACAATAAATCTTCCGTCTTCTGCTCTTTTCAGAGTTTCCACAAAGTGTTTCTCACAACGCACCTCTGACGGAGATCGTTGTTTCTTTTGGTTTTCCAAATTGTCCAGCTTCCAAAACCGTTCAATCAATGCGTCCGTTTCTTCACCGGCGCCAACACCACAAGCTATGGCTGATTGAGTTTTGGATTTAGTCCTACCTGCTACAATCCATCCAAGTTTCGTGTTTTGTAGCATGGCACCATCTCTGCCGACCTTCTGCTGACTTGGAAGGAGTAGCGAGTAATAGTGCTCGGTGCCGATTAGTAGATCTATCCGTCCAGGTTTATCAAACTGGGGATCTGCTAATGGACACTCATTGGGTATTTTTAATGCACACTGTGTTAGTGGTTGAACTGGTTGGCCAGCTATGATGTGGGGAAGCACAAACGCTTCTATGCGCTGGCTGAAATCCCCGTGAAGAGAGCTAACGAGAATAGTTACTCCTGCTCTGCTCATTCTTGGTTGTCCTCCAATGCCTTCGATCCGGAGCTTTGTATCGTGGCGCTTTAGTGACAACATTGATGCTAATCGTTCAGTGATCAAATTAATCTGGGATACTGAATCTAGAAGGGCACGAAATTTCGCTACTTGTCCGTTCTCTGCCAGGACCGCTACCTTTGCTGTTGCAAGAAGGTTGTAATTCTTGTAAGCCGCGGCACCGACAGTTGGGGAATGAAGGTTTGTGAATTCCAGGTGCAACAAGGTGTGGTGTTTTTTGTCGCACTTGAAACAGTTCCTTCCTTTACATTCTTTTGACTTGTGGTCGGTCTTGAAACAGTGAACACACATTTTCTGTTGTTGTACCCAATTCAATCTTTCGGATACTGGTTTTGCGCGGAACTCCTCACATTTATATAACGCGTGATTTGGAGCCTTGCAATAGGAACATAATGATTGTTTATCTGACGTACTGGATTTTAATAATTACTACCAATTTTCAATAACTTCTATTTCATTCATTATCTCACACCACCAAAAATGCATCCCATGTGGATACATTGATGCCTAGTCCCTTTAATGACGCAAGGGTTTCTAGAGTTGTTATATACAGGTCCTGTACTGATTTGGCACTGTCAGAGACTGGGCTCTGATGAAGTAGCCGACGAATAACTGTATTCGCGATGAGCCGAGGATTATCTTATATGATCCAACTATTATGCGCCATGCATGTAAGTAGTTGACCTCATTTAACTCGATGTGGCGTATTAATCTCTCTGCATTTCCAGACAGAGCGGATTTTAAGTACCACATTTTCTTCACTGATGGCATGTTAGTGTTATGAACCATACAGGAAATAAAACATGGAATTGTTTCCATTTCGCTGCTCCCCATCAAATTTTGGTATGTTTATCCGGGGCATTTTCACATCAATGCTATTTGTTGTAGGTATAACCTTTGCCATGAGTGCACTCTGCACCTCTACCTGCAGTTCTAGGTATTCCTGTTTGTAATATCCACTGTCTATCGGGTTTTCGAATTCCTCGTAGACTGTCAAGTGGATTTCTTGGACTTGAGCCCATAAAGATTTTAGTAAGTCTCCTGGGCCTCCCTCGGATGCCTTAAACTCTCGTAAGGCACCGTTTACGGACTCTAAAAAGTTTTCATTGGCGACGACATAATCCGGCTAATCGTTTATCCATGGGGACTACGACTGGGGATTGCTCTTGAACTTGATTTTCTACTTGTTCTTGAGACTCTTCCTTGCGACTCGTGCCTTGCATCAGCTTGTCACGGCCGCTTTCGAAAGTTGCCGAATATTTCATGCAACTGGTCCGGAGGTCCTCAGCATACTTGATGTAGCTTTCGGTCCTGGCCGTTCCTTGAATCTTTTCATCATTTTCACCGAACCTTTCCCAAGCCTCTTCGAGAATTTATAGCTTCGTTTGACAATATGATGCCTTTTGTTTTCGATTCGGCCCATCCTTTTTATAATTCCGGATGCATCTTGCGATCTCCTGCCCAATTTCTTGCTGGGAATCTAGGAGGCCTTGAGCGCTTGCCTCTTCAACGGCTGGCTCTATAATAATTTTGGGGGCATTATTCTCCCTGTCCATATTTTCGTTCTTCGCTTCTGACCGTTGGGAGTGATTTATTTGCTGCTAGTAGCTGGATGCGATCCAACTCGCAACCGAAAGTGGTCGAAGAAACTGAACCCTTTTTTTAATGGACTGAGGGAGGTGTGCCCTTAATCTACCGATTAATGAGACAGCGTCACACTGCTGTGAAGATCCTATTGCTCTCTTAGCAGGAGTCTTCCTGATTTCTTTATTGTGGAGCGATAGAAATCACTATTCGTTCCTTTTGACTCTTGTTCGAAAAGTGATCCTGGGCTTGCGGGATCACGTCGGGGTCACCAAAATGTTAATCTGAAATGTTTGAGTAGAAGCAAAGAGTACATAAACCGATTTCTGGGTTGTTGCCGCAACTTGCACTTGAACAAATTGGACGTGGAGAAAGAAGTGAGTTCAGAATAGGTTTGTCTGAGACTGACTTTATAGCAAAAACATAAAAATGATAAATTAACAATTTTAAAAGAGTAATTCTGCAATATTTTGTTTAATACATATATTAAATTGTAATGTCAGCAGTTCTTGCTGCGTTTTCAGTTTGTTGTTTCTGTAGTGTTTGATTTTTCAATGTTCATCGTTTTTTATGTAGGCTTTGACCTAATATTTTCTTTATTATATATTTATTGTACTTGTGTTTTTGTTATGTGTATAGTGTGTTCTTGTGACTTAAATATTAAATGCTCATGACTTAACAGTTCCCTTAAAAAATTTTACTTTACAACCAATGCACCTAATTTCACATGCTCTATTTAGTTAAAAAGGTTTTTTAAATATCTATTTCACTTTCTTTAAGATCAAATGAATAAATCGTAAGAAAAAAAAATACTAATAAAGAAATAAATAAATAAAGAAAATAAATTCAAAAAAAATTTTCTTTAACATTGGCTCTAACGATCTGATTCATATTCATGCAAATTATAAATACCGTACCGAAGTTTTATAAAAATATATATTTTTATTTAAATTGTTTTGGCATTTGTTGTACAGATGAACTTAAGGCTAATTTACGACTGCCCAAGCTTGAGTTAATTGTCTTCCTTGTCGTCTCGGGATCGAAGCTTTCCAAGCTTCCCTAAGAACTTTCCTGAAGTTAATTCCGAAGATAATTCCGAAGTTAGAAACCGAATGATTTTGCTGCGATCAGCATGGAAAATTTGGCTAGCAATTGGAATGCCAAAAAGGGGAATCGCGGTGGCATGATTCCAGCGGATGTTTAGTCTAATATTGTTTTGCTGGTGCCGACCGAATAGGGGGAGTTTGTTTATGTTTATGATTGACTCAAGCTTGGCTTGCCGTTTGTGTAGTAGGTGCGAGTGTGGGAATAAGTATGATATGAACAGCTCGTGGGAACTCAGTGCTCGTGGCAAGTGCAGAAATAATTGTTAATAATATTAATGTAAAATATAGATTAAACTTCTAGTTAATTTGCATGTAGAGATGGTCCTTGAGACTGAACGCAAAAGGTATACATTAAATATATTCTTATTCGGCACGTGGAACAATAACAATAAACAATATAAACACGTGCCGGGTAAGAATATTTTTAATGTCTAATTTTTTATACATATATTGCATTTATTCGTCACCAAACTTGATTTCAGATATTTTGGGAGTGGCATGCAGGATCGCCACCGTTATTTTACCTCGTCAAGAGTTTTTTTTATATGATTCTAAAAAATATAATTCTGACATATCCATGAATTCTAATTGCTCGGATTCCACTTGCCATGAAGCTTCTTCGTCTAGCTCATTTATTCCATTCTCTTCCGCTGTCTGAAAATATTCTTGATCTTCATCCACCTCTGATCGTATATTGAATTGGCGTTGCATTTTATTAGTGTTTTGAACGTTTCCGTTGCTCAGTGGTCGTTTCCCTACGAAATTATTATCATGAGGTCTATTCATATAGTTAACGTGACGTGAACGAATGGATTGATCTACGTCCATGGGTGTTGGCTTTGGTTGGGGTCTGGAAGGTGGGTTGAAGGAAGCTTGTGCTCCTGATTGATGAGTATGGGTCTGGTTGGGTGGGTTAGGTCGGGTTAACATTGTTTCGAGTGTCCTTGGTGGAATTGCGGGTTTCTGTACTTGGTTTGGATTGAAAATTGTGTTTGGTCGTTCGGAGTGGCGCTTGTGGCGGATATCCCCTAGTGGGTACTACATTATTTCTTCCGAAGTATACGGTTCTTGGGGTTTGGCCATTTCTAGTTTTCTGATTTTCTATTAGGTTGCAAAGATGTAATGCGTGGCCTAAGTCGTGATGTTATTTAATATCCAAAAGTTGGGAAAGACTTCCGTTCAGGCCTCTTACAAATGTATCCAGTGCTTACTCTCTATACAGGGCTGTTAAGGCCTGTATAGTTTCCTGAGATGCTTCGTGATTTACAATTGGATTCAAAATCAGAGAAAGTTGTTGGTACACAGCTTGATAGAATCTATCGAGTTGCTGCCTTGGTTAAGTGCATACAACTGATATTCGAGTGTCTTTAGATCTCGCCTATAAGCAAAGTGTGCTGTCAAACACTTTGATATTGCCTCCCAATCCAAAGGTGTGTTATAGGATTCTAGGACAGCATATGCTCTTCCGACGATTTTTTTCCTAATTGCTAATATTATGCCGTAATATTTTGGGAACCCTTTTTTACTGTCATACATTTTTAGAACCCTTTCTATGCTTTTCTCCCACGTCGAGTGTTGGGCTAAGCAGTCACCAACAAAACCGATTGGAATATTGATAATTTGTTTAGCCGCAGCGGCCTTGATTT
Source organism: Drosophila monieri (assembly GCA_035047585.1). Taxonomy (NCBI): domain Eukaryota; kingdom Metazoa; phylum Arthropoda; class Insecta; order Diptera; family Drosophilidae; genus Drosophila; species Drosophila monieri. The sequence continues at coordinate 186,543 of JAWNPJ010000061.1, read as the reverse complement.
CTGTCTGTCTTTCCCAATTTCGTTGCACTTTGTTGTTATTTGTAGCGCATGCGCTTTTGGGAGCTTTGGTAGAGCTTCTGCGCCCAAGCTCTTGGTTCGCTTTTGTATTTTTGGTGTTGATATTGACGGTCCGCTTTTTGGTTTCTAAGGATTTTTAAGGATTCGTCTTTGCAGATGATGAAGGTCCTGCAATATTTCCCATCCTATCTACCAAGTCTTCGCTAATGGGTCTTATAAGGGATAATAGGTCGGATGTCAAACGAATTATTGTTAATTTTTTCCTTAAAATTCTAGTTAATGTTTTTAATTTGTAGGTTTTGTTGAAATTTCTTAAAAATTATTAATATCCTTCTTAAAATTCTAGAGACTCTCTTGTGTGTGGATCTACTACGGATCCTCCTCTATGCTCCGTATAGAGGGTACTGAAGGGATCACGGCGATAAAATTTGGAGCCTGGTTTTTCCGCTAGGTACAATTCCCTTAGGAGTGCGTTGTAGCGTTTTTTTAAAGGATCTTGTCCCCTTCCGAATCGCGATGTTTGGCGTTTTCTTTATAATCGATGATATAGCCGAACGTCGGGATTTTTTTTACCGATCTGAATGAGTGTCGGAACTTGTATCCTTTCGCAGTTTTTTAACAAAAAAAAAAGAAATTCATCTTTTTATGTTTCGTTTATTTGAGTGTCGCATTAGAACTGACAATTATGATTCTTATAATTTCTAACTTAACCTATGTGGGAATTTGTCACCCACGCCAGTCGTCTGCTCTACGACTCGCCTGTATTCCGAAAGGTTTGCCGAGTGTGTTACATGCGCAAACTTCTCCCATACTAGGATGCGGCCCTCCACGACAGGGATGAACTTTGCTTGTGAAAGGTCAGCGATGTGCGCCGACGCCAATGATACAAATTTGAATTTTCTCTCATCAGAATGAATTTCTTAAAATAACTTTGAGTTTATAACTAATGCCAAGTGGCTAACAAATACAACTATAAGAGGCGTATGACCTAATGGTCTTATTTGAGATTGTCTTTGTGGACCACCCTCCCCTTGATGAAGACTGTGGTCCCAGCTTCGACGGACTTCTCCTCACACAACTGGGTGAGTTTTTACCGAGTCTTCGGTTTGATTTTACTAGCACCTTGTCGCCGACTTCAAAAACCCTGTTTTGGCGAGAGGCGTTTCCCTGGCCCTGAGCGCAACCTGGGCGCTTTTGATCCTCTCTGGGATGTCTGTTGGTGCGTCCTTCGTTTGAGATTGTATAACGTCCTCCGGCCTCTTATCTATGACAGAGTGGATTGACTTGTTATACTTGGTGCTGGCTGGTAATATCAACTCCACAGTATCACTTAAGTTTCTATCGATTTTTAGACATCTGGCCAGCTCTGCAAGAGTGCTATGGAAACCCTCTACTTCACCATTCGAGCCACTGTGTAGTGGTAGCGCATTTGAAATGCCAACATCAAAGTGGTCGGTCAGCATGGTCGAAATTGTTCGTTTTGTAACCTTTGAGCTGTTGACCATGCGGGTGCTGGAGTTTTAGTAAAGAGTAGCCATCTCAGATGGGCTATTCTTTTCTTAAATTTTTGTTGGACTCCACCGCGCTTCCCCATCACATCACTCTACTCACTCATAGTTTTCTTTAGTTTCTGTTTCTTTTGTGCGGTTCAATGGTAGCTATTCCTTATTTTTCCGTGTTTTTTGATGTTCTTGATCCTATACCTGGTTAGTAGCCTCCAGATGTCCTAGGTCCTCCAGGACCCATGTCACGGTCGCCATGTTGTGTAGTGTATCCTTGAGGGGTATTTCAGATAGTAATCTGGTGATTTAATATAGTAGTCTGGTGTATCCTCTTCTCAGGTCTTTCTTTATTCAAAGCGTTTTTTATAATGAATCTCTCATTCTATATTTCATTAGAGTCTCGTAGCTGCGCTGCCCGTGAAGCCGGCAACGGAGAGACTTTTTTCTTATGTCTTTATACTCACTTAAGCTATTGGTAAGCGGGAGCGCGAGAAATGGAGTATATGCATAAGCATGATGGCTAAATGGTCAAGCAGTAGGGAAATGCTGACGCTTGGACTTTATATGTACAGTCTGAGGCAATACCAAGAAATTATATTTCAACTTGAGTTTTGCATCTGACTTCGTACTTATGTTCACACAAAAATACAATGTATATACATGTTGCATAAACTCTACATGTGGTACAGTGGATATTAGCTATATGCATATAACAATAGTTTGAGTAATTTCGACGACAATTATTCAATTGCCATTTAAAAATTTGAATAGATAGATCGACTTTCTTCCGTTTATCAATTTGTGACTTTTTGTCTTGAAAGCTAGATTTGTTTTAATTATTTTTTTGAGACCAATTGTGAATTTGATTATTCCCCAATGGTTTCCTGTATTCGTGTGAATGTATGTAACAGGGAGAATGAATCATCTCCAACCCCATAAGTATATGTATTCGTGTTCAGCATCAACAGCCGAGTCGATATAACCATTTCCGTCTCTCCGTATGAACGCATGAAGCTTAGAGACTATAATAGATAGAGCTATTAGAAGACTCGAAAACGGCACGAAGACTCTAATGAATGGAACGCAAGTCAAGTTTGTTTCAAATTGTAATCCCATATAGGGTTAAAGTATTTTTTGAACGCGCGGATCTCCGACACTTGGCACTTATTGATAACTACAAGAATCGGCCCAATCGGACCATTGATAGAGAAGTTATAGACTTTTTATTCTGCTTACCAACTGGATTGGATGAGTTGTTTATTTTAAAATATATAAAAGTATGCAACAAAAATTTTTCTTAAAGAATATCACATAAAAGAACCTCTTGACGAGGTAAAATAACGGAGGCGAATAAATGCAATATATGTATAAAAAATTATACATTAAAAATATTCTTACCCGGTAGGACTTTTCTATGGCTGTGGTAATGACTTTGTCCGGTCAGGGTGCGTCACAGCCAAATTAATAAGATTTGCGGGACTGATGTGGACTGTGAGAGGGTTTTCCGGTCTAACACTTCGGGTTTTCAAAAGACAGTCCGTGTTGATTGGGTTGGAGAGCAGTGTCGATCGTCTCGTCCGGGCTCAGCTAGCCTTGATCATTCGCAGGGATAATCCTCGGAAACGAAAGATAAGTGCTAACGTGGCCTTGTGAGGGCGGGCCAGAGCATTCCCCTTACGCAGAGATCGCCTCGGAAACGCAGTGATGAAATGGTCGGCAGGCACTCGGCTCGTGTCGTCGAAAGTTCCTCGTTTTAGCCGAGTAGGAGGGCGAATGGATTCATGGATCCCCTTGCTGCCTGCTTGCACCTTGTAGGATTCGCACTCCATAAACGGATCCGCTCGGATTAGCTCCTTCTTGCGCAGAGATGACCTCGAAAAGGCAATCACGGGCCTTCGCCGAGTCGTCCCGTGTGGTCAGTAGTCTGTCCCCTTTGCGCAGAGATATACTCGCAAACGCAAAGCGTGGAGAGATCCAGACCGACAGGGGGCTCCTGGAGGTGCAGGCTTGCAACTCCCTGACAATGTAATAGGCACTTTAGTTTTCGTTCTGCATTATTTTATTTCACTGATTTGTCTGTTTGTTCTCCCTTTTGATCTGGTTATTTTTCCCACACTCTCTCGCACCTTGCTGTTAGTAGGGCACCTACCTCGCCTTCGGGTTTTTCTGTTTTGCGTCGCTGGGTCTTGGGCCGCTCCACTGGCCCAACCGGAGTTCTCTGCTGCCGTCGAAAAAAAAAGTCCGAGTTCCGATCGGTGTTCGTAAACCTCAGTTTTTCACGCTCTCCTCTGGGTTGTTTCCAACCCAGATCTATCCTAAAGGTGCCCCCTGTTCCTATCGATAATACCCCTCCCGAACTGCTAGGGATGAGCTTCTGGTTTTAGCTTTTACTTATAATAATGGTCTTTGAAAAATATGAAAAACTACAAACTAATGAACTTAACTTAACATTATGACTGGGACCCATAAGGGTAAGGGTGGCTGAGACCCATTATGGGTCTATTCATATAGTAAACGTGACGTGAACGAATGGAGTGATCTACGTCCATGGGTGTTGGCTTTGGTTGGGGTCTGGAAGGTGGGTTGAAGGATGCTTGTGCTCCTGATTGATGAGTATAGGTCTGGTTGGGTGGGTTAGGTCGGGTTAACATTGTTTCGAATGTCCTTGGTGGGATTGCGGGTTTCTGTTCTTGGTTTGGATTGAAAATTGTGTTTGGTCGTTCGGGGTAGCGCTTGTGGCGGATACCCCCTAGTGGGTACTACATTATTTCTTCCGAAGTATACGGTTCTTGGGGTTTGGCCATTTCTAGTTTTCTGATTTTCTATTAGGTTGCAAAGATGTAATGCATGGCCTAAGTCGTGATGTTATTTAATATCCAAAAGTTGGGAAAGACTTCCGTTCAGGCCTCATACAAATGTAAGTTAAGGTGTCCATCCATTGATCACCTGATGATGAGTAGTCGGTTCATGGTTTGATAATGATGGAAATAAAATTTATTGTTTTGTATGGATTAGACGATGTTGTGATTTAAAATCCATTTGATAATTTTTAGAATTTATTGTTTTATTAATTGAGGAGCAGCAAAGGTGCCGCTCCAACGCTTCAATTGTATCTTCTTTGACATTATTCTTTTAATTCTAAGTAAGGCTAAGTCTCGAGCTGCGCTGCCCACAGACGGCGGCAGCAAGACTCCGAAGGCTATGTATGTGCTTATGTATACATGTATGCTATGCTCCCTTAAGCGGGAGCGTGAGGTATATGCACATGAGGCCCGTTCGTGTTACAAATCTGCCGGCGCTAGCACTTTTTGTGCATAGCGATCGGTTCATGTTTTGACCATTTAAGTTTTGTTTACACTTCAACAAAGTGTTACAGTGTTTACCCTTTAAGTACTCTTGGTAAAGTGGCTATTTAATATGTGTGCATACTACATGGTGTTGTTATTTAAAATATGTTATGCCGCTTTGAATTTTTAAGTGTCTTGATGTTTAATTCATTACTCTTTAGTCCACCTTTTATTAAACTTTAATTGATTATTTCATTTATTGTTTTCCATTAATTTGTAGATGGATGTTTTAATTTTTCCACTAAAAATTTGTGTTCTTGACTGCGCGAGTTCCGTTTATTTATTTAACTTTTATTTCGTTAAATTTTTTATTTTTAGAACTTTTTATGACGCAGCCCCACGTTGGGCGCCAATTAACTTTGTCCTTATTTAAAAAAAATGATTTATTTAAAAAAATAGAACATTTTTTATTTTATTTTTTTGGTGTTAGACTTTTATTCGTGATCGTATTAATACATAAAGACACTTATTATTGTTGATTGCTTATGACCGATCGCTACTGCATTAAATTATGCTGAGCGATGCAATTTGATTGAAAATCGGAACTCAATATTCTGGGCTTCGATCGTCAGAACGGAAGCTTGTGTTTACTTTACGATTGGTTTGTTTATATCTAGCCAGATGGTCAAGCGCGGCTCTTGAAGTTGCTGAGATTGAATTTTAAAATATCCATAAGTGGAATAAGCAAAGGCAAAGGCAATAAGCCAAGATAGAATTTTAAAATTTGTTTATTAATTCCATAAGTGGAACTGTTTCATGGGTTGGATAACTTGCACATGAGGTCCGTTCGTGTTACAATTGTGCCGGCGCTAGCACTTTTTGTGCATAGCGATCGGTTCATGTTTTGACCATTTAAGTTTTGTTTACACTGCTACAAAGTGTTACAGTGTTTACCCTTTAAGTACTCTTGGTACAGTGGCTATTCAATATGTGTGCATACTACATCTCCCTCCTTTTGGAAAATAACGTAATATTATGAAGTTATTTTAATAATAATAGTTATTGTTTAATAATTTTGTATGTAGGTTTTTTTTTTTTTTTTTATATATTAGTAAAAAGGAAAGGAAATTACGAAAAATATGTGTATCTATGCATGGCCATACTAAATAAAATTATGAAATAAAAATTTTTAATCTATCCTTATGAACTGTTAGCTTTTTATTCTTATTATTTGATATTTTAATGTTATCTCTGTCTCCTATTTCCGTTACTTTATATGGACCAGTATATTTGGGATCTAACTTATGATCTGTTTCGTTTTTAAGTAAAACTTTATCCCCCACTGATATATTTATATTTTTTACTTTCTGATCATATAGTTTTTTATTTCTGTACTTATTTTCTTCTTACATAACTCTAGCTCTTTTAGTCTATATTTACTCTCTTTAGCATCATCTATGTTATATATTGTTTCTATGTTATCTATACTATTGAATTATTTTGGTAAATTATTTGTTTTACCAAATACTAACTCATATGAATAATAATTATGAGCCATTAAGGGGGTCGTGTTGAAACAAAAGACGAAATATTGAAGCCATACGTCCCAGTCGGTTTTATCAACCGATATGTAAGATCGTATGTATTCATTAAAAGTTCTATGACTTCTTTCGATTGTCCCAACTGTCTGGTGGTGGTGTGCGGTAGATGTTATGTTTTTGATGTTCAAATATTTGCACAAGTCATTTATAATTGAATTCTTGTATTCTGTTCCCATGTCCGTAATGAACGTCTTCATTGGACCGTACTTCAGAATAAATGATTCAAAAATTGCTTCAGCGACAGTATTTGCGTTTTAATTTGCAACTGGTATGGCAACTAGATATTTTGTTAAGTCACAAATTAACGTGACTACATATTCAATGCCATTTTCGGATTTTGGTAATGGACCAATAGTGTCCACTATCACTCTGTCGAAAACATTTATAGGTGTATCAGTTATTATTAATGGGGTCTTTGTATGCGATGTAATTTTCGCTTTCTGACATTTTTGACATTTTCTTACGTACTCAGTTATATCTTTAGACATACTTTTCCAGTAATAGTGTCTTTTTACTTTGGCCAAAGTTTTTGATATGCTAGTATGACCTCCTTGAATTGGATCATCATGAAATGTAGACAATATTGCTTCTTTTTCTTTTAAACTTTTTATTTGGGTCACCGGGTTGAGTAGCGCTACTCTTAAAGATTTTAATATTTTATTGCCCATATTTTTGAAAGTATCAATTGATATTTGATCAAAGATATTTTCCCACGGTGCCAGTTTTAGTTGGCCGATTTTATTTATACCGGCTTGCATTTCAAGCCTTTGGAAGAATTGACCTAAGTCAATAATCCCATTAGTATATAAATCGCTAACATCATATCTTGCGATTATTTTCCTACCATGTTTAAATAAACATAGCATATTTTTAATCTGCAATGTCACTACTTTACATAATTCGTCATTTTTGATGACTTCATAAACGTTGGGCTTAGAAGCTTTTCCAATAGATTGCTTAGGCAATTCTAATTCTTTATTTTCCGCGCGGAATTTTTGTCTACTTTGATATCTAGTAGTGACTTTCATTATGTCTTGTAATATTCTGTAGCTCTTTAATGGTTATTCTTGATAACGCATCAGCTACATGATTATCTTTTCCCTTTAAATATTCGACTGTAAAATCATATTCTTCTAATTCGAGCCTCATACGTGTCAGTTTGGAACTTTGGTTGATCATTGAGAATAGATACATTAGAGGTCTGTGGTCCGTTTTAATTATAAAATGTCTTCCATAAATATATGGTCGAAAATGTAATATTGCCCAATGAATTGCAGCTAGTTCCTGCTCAGTGGTACACTTGTTACTTTCTCCTTTTGTAAATGCTCTTGATGCGTATGCAATGGGAAGTTCTCGACCATTATGGTTTTGAGTTAAAACCGCTCCACACGCTTGCTTACTTGCATCTGTGATTATACAGAATTCTTTAGTAAAATCTGGGTATTGTAGCAAAGTAGGTTCCATAAGTTTGGTTTTTAAATATTGGAATGCATTCCCCACTAAGCATTCTTTTTCATAATCTTTTATTCCTTGAATATCGGCGAAGTTTTTTATAAAGCGTCTATAATAGTTACAAAATGCTACGAAACATCTAGCGCTTTCCGCGTCGTGCGGCACTGGGTAGTTCATAATGACATCATATTTCTTCTCGTCCGGAAGTATTCCTTTATCAGTGCATCTATGACCTAAAAAAGTCACTTCATGCATAAAAAAAATTTTTCTGGATGTAACTTCAGGTTATATTTCCTACATTTCTCAAAATCATCTGTTAAGTTCTTAAGCATATGTTTTTCGGAACAACTGATCACTATTAAGTCATTCATATAAAGGAATGTTTTAGAAGGTTCTAGTCCAGAAAAAGCAATAGTCATCATTCTCTGAAATGAGTTAGGAGCTATTTTTAATCCAAAAGGTAATCGCGTGAAGCGATATGAGCCGTTGCTCGTTGAAAAAGACGTTATATCTCTGGAAATTTTTTTCTAGTTCAATTTGATGGAATCCTGACATTAAGTCAAGGCATGAAAAGTATTTTGCTCGACCTAGTTGGTCCAGGATATCATCAATTCTAGGTAGTGGGAATTTATCAGATAGTAATTTTTTATTGATCTGGCGATAGCCAATCAAGCTGCGACTTCAATTGTGAAGGGAAGTTTTTTGTAATTGAGATAATACACATTTATCTCTTTTTTTTTTCTCTATCTAGATTGGGTTTGACTACGTCGTAGTTCGAAAGTGATTCATATGTTAGATTATCTGTGCTGACCACTTGGTCGTAATTTGTTGTATTAAGTAGCCTTATGAAAGCGTTATTGTATGTTGCTATGGTATTTGCAATGTAAATACCATGCTGAATTTCCTGATTTGGAATTAATACACTGTCTTCTTTTGAATTAAGTTGTATTTTTCGAATAACTTGGGATCTTGCTGGCAGAAGTATTGAATCGTTGCCAGAATTGTGAGCTATTGGTACGTTAATTGGGAATTTTAAGTTATTGGGTCTAATTATAAGCCAATCTTCAGATGGCTTAAAGTCTAACTGACAGTTGTATTTTTTTATAAAATCGATTCCTAATATTCGTCGATGAAAATCGTGTGGAATTATATATTTAGTCGTCTGTATTTCAATAGAAACCAGACCTTTGAATTTGGTTATTTCTTGACTTATTCCTTTTATGTCTATAATATAATTATCTCGGATGTCGTGAAAGATATCAGAAGTTTATTTTAAAATGGATATATTTGCACCTGTGTCTATTAGGAAGATAAGTTCTTTTCCAGTAGTTACATGAATAAATGAAACGAATATATTTTGACTGAGATTAATAGTGTCAACTCTTGCATCTTTTACTGCTGAACATTTAAAGGGTCTTGGAAGTTTCCCGATGTATTTTGGGCAACTCTGACATTGTTTTGGTAGTTATTGTTGTTGTTATTGTGGCCTCGACTCGAGTTACCACGTCCTCTATAGTTTCCACTATATTGTCCGCGTCCTCCATTGTTATTCTGGTAGTTATTGTTGTTATAATAACCACGAACATTGCCTCTACAATTTCCACGTCCGCGATTTGAGCCGCGATGTGGATAGTTCCTGTAGTATAGGACAGTGTTTGATTGTCCCGTTGCTTCTGTGCAACTATTTACAAATTTTGATACGGCATCGTTCATAGTATTGAAGGTTCCAGCTTGCATAATAAGTTTTACCTTATCGATTGTGCAATTTTTAGTCATTGCTTTGACTGCATGCTGGGTGGAATAACTTCTGGCTAACTCTAAAGGTAGTCCATCTGTTATATATGCACCTTCTAAAGCTTTCGTCATATGCTCAACCTCTTGTGTGTACTGGTTAGCAGTTTTATTGCGCTGCTGTAGGTTCATCAGTTTTGCTGACAATACTTCTACAGTTTCGCCTTTGACGTGGCCTTTTAATCTGGAAATCACCTCAGAAATTGTTGTTTCATTTCCGATTAGATTTCTGGCGACACCTTTTAGCTTTGTTCTTATTATGGAAACTGCTAATTGTTCGTGATCGCCTTTTATAGATTCTATTATTTGTAATGCATCAATAAAACTTGTTAAATTTTCAGCTTTACCATCGAAAACTGGCATAAACTTCGATGCTGTATTAATAAATTCAATATTTGATTGTGCCATTGTATTAATGTTGCTTATGTTATCCTCTATTATGCTTGAACAATCATCAGAATCTGTAGAGTTATCTAGATCTGGCATTAGTACAGCTGGAACAGTAAGATTATTTATATCTTGCTCTTCTATTTTCAGATTTAAATCTGTAAGTTCCTTTGGTTCTATTTTGTCAATGTCAGTTTCAACTGTTGATTCCGGTTCATCGCCAGTTTCAACTGTTAGAGAAGTGTTAAGTATGGTCGGTATTGATATACCTAAATTGAACTTTTGTTTAATTGTTATTAAATTAGATCGTAGTCTGATCAAAAATGTTGATACTTGAGACCAATGGTCTTGATTTAATTTTTCTCTCTGGCCATGTATTAGTATTCGTGCTTCATTAAAGCATTTTACTAGTATTTCCAAATGTTTTTTAATGGTGTTCTTTTGAATTGGCCTGTTTTGAGTAAGCGATTTATTTGATTTGTCAAAATCGCTTTTTAATTTATTCAATTCGTCATATAATTCATTCCATTGCATTTTTGTTAATATAGAGAATTATTTTCGGACTGCTACCATAAGAAGTGTTCGACCTAGTGTTTCGTGTTCTTCTAGAACTGATTTCACCTGGACACCTGGGATGGTGCTTAATACAATCGCTTTTTGTGTTTTTGAGCAATGTATCAATGGTGAATTTTCGAAATTAAATGTTTGAATTAGAAGGTATTCTAATTGGTTGATGCTTATTGGAGTCGTTGAGACTATTTGTTGAACATGTTCATTAAAATAAGCATCCCTCTCGTAAACCTGTCTAATAGCTTCTATTGTGGCCATTTTCAGTTTTTCTTAATCGTCCTCAGTGTAGCCATACTTTAGTGAAAATATAAATATTTATTTTTATATTTATATTTTTTTGTTTTTATTTTTATATATCTTTATTTATTTTCATTCTCTTTTTTTTTTATTTTAAGAGTGTACAAAAAGATTTTTTTTTATTATTATTATTAATATTATTTGCGCTCTTAATTTTTTGTTTTTATTCTTAAATTTTGTCCAGCTCATTTGCCTGGCTCATATATTTTTTCTTTAGACATTTATTATGTAATTTATATAATTTATAAAAACAATTTGCGCACAATATGACAACAATTATTATTAGTAATGTGTGTATTAATTCTAAGTTAATGTTGTTTGGCTCTACTTTATTAATAACGTTTGCAGTGGAGTCCACCGACTTAACGTCAACTATTGCCATTTTCGAATTAAGTCTATTTGGCATGTAATTATAACTACCTGTTTCTTCTGAATATTTACTTATTGCATTACTTTGCATTTAATTTTTACAGGTTTCCTACCTATCGTTTTGTATAGCTTTACGGGCTACACTTCTAATTGGGCAGAAAAGGTTCCGCTCAATTTTACATAAAGTCGTTTATAACTATAATGTAACGCAGTACATTAATAATGCAACGCAGTGCACTAACAAAAAAAAATTATTTCTTGTTTGTTGTGCGCTCTTTGTAGCGCTGTCGGTTCACTTTTCCGGGTCTGACTTGGTTCGCCGGTGCTGGCTGCACAGGCTGCTGCTTCTAGTTGGGGCACCGGTGCTGGTCCTCACACAGGTTAGTCCTCGCTGCTTCTAGTTGGGGCACCGGTGCTGGTCCTCGCACAGGTTATTGCTGTTCCGGTGCTGGCTGCACAGGTTGCTGCTTCTAGTTGGGGCACCGGTGCTGGTCCTCGCACAGGTTATTGCCTTCTTCCGCATGTAAACTCGCAAAATACCGAGTACAGCGGTCCAGGACAATCCTTAGGGCAGTTGTCCGGCTTCCTTGGCAAAGGCTTTGGGGAAGGTGGTTTTATAATTACTGATTCATTAATAGTTTTTATTTTCGCTGAGTGAGTTATAGAGTTCGGCTTTCTCAGCAGGAGGCTTTCAGTCAGAAAATAAAGCTCGTCTGTTAGCTTTTGTGCCGTTGCCCATGGGGGTGGCGTTTTTTGGGTATATAATAGCCACTTTATGTGTGCTATTCTTTTGGTTATTTTATTTTTCTGACCCCCGCGCTTGCCCATTTCTTTAACTCTACTCACTCAGACTTTTATCCGCCTCTGCCAGATCGCCAGACAGGCAGTGCAATTGATGATCATCTGGTTTGGTAGCTCCTCCTCTCATTGCCGCGCCGCACGCTCCGTCTCCATTAGGCACTCACGCACCAGGATACGAGCATGGACAACGCCGCGTTTGAGCCGCTCCGTATATTTAAGCACTTTTGTCGCCGATAATCCAATGTGTCGCTTTTACTGCTGTTTATGCCTTTTCCGACAGTGTCGCGTGTCCGAAGAGTGTCACGGTCGCCATGATGTAATTAACGATGCAATTAAAATTGTCCGTTGATATTAAAGTGTTTTATTTGTTTTATTTCTTTTTTTAATAGTAGGAGCAGCAATGGTGCCGCTCCAACACTTCGATTGTATCTGCATTTACATTATTCTATTAATTCTAAGTATATGTATATATATAAGTATGTATATATGTATGCTATGCTCCCTTAAGCGGGAGCGCGAGGTATATGCACATGAGGTCCGTTCGTGTTACAAATCTGCCGGCGCTAGCACTTTTTGTGCATAGCGATCGGTTCATGTTTTGACCATTTAAGTTTTGTTTATACTGCAACAAAGTGTTACAGTGTTTACCCTTTAAGTACTCTTGGTACAGTGGCTATTCAATATGTGTGCATACTACACTATAAACTTCAAGAGGTCAACCCTAATGTTAAATGTGAAACTACTCTAGAAGTAATCAAATCATTACCGGAGTTTACCGGAGAGCCAACACAATACGTAGGTTGGAGAGAAGCAGCAGATACTGTAATGAGCCTTTACAAAATTCAGAGTCAGCAGTATTTTATTGCATTAACAATTTTACGGAATAAAATCAGAGGCGCAGCACATGACGCTTTAATCAATCATGGTACTGTTTTAAATTTTCAAGCAATCCTATCAAGACTAGATTTCATATACAATGACAAACGACCAATTCATGTTTTGGAGTCCGAATTAAGTATTCTTAGACAAGGTAGGATGACAGTTACTGAATTCTATAATGAAGTCAATAAAAAAATGACTTTGTTAATAAACAAAACTATAATGACATACGGGAATGACAATGTAATTACCAAAGAAACAAACAAAACGATTAGAAGCAATGCCCTACGGATTTTTAACTCTGGACTAAATGGTTCAATATCAGAAACACCTTTTTCATTAAATCCACCAGACTTACCCAATGCTTTGGCAAAGGTCCAGGAATTAGAATCAAACAATTTCCGTGCTCAATTCGCACACAGATATTATGGATTTAAAAATGAAAATATAAATCAGGGAAACAATTTAAGATTCAATCCAGTAAATTCTATACAAAATAATAATACAAAGGGGGTAGGAAATAATTGGAACCATAACCAAAATAATAATTGGCCACAGAACAGGAATTTTTGGCAAACAAAAAACCAAAATACCAATCCAAAACAGCAAACTATTGAGCCAATGGAGGTTGACCCATCATTCCAAATTCAAAATAGGCCTAGGAATAATTGGCAGACGAATAACAACCAAGGCAAGTATAATAATAATTATTACCAAAATAATAATCGCCCAAACTATTATCGCCCGAACCAAACCAGGGAGCAAACTCAAGCTCAAAAAAGAGATCCAGAAGTATCATCTAACCAACCTGCTAATAAAGTGACAAGATTAAACAATATAAATGAAGATCATTTTTTAGATCAGACCCCTACGGAGGAATGCCTTATGTAAAAAGAGTAGATAGAAAAACTAAGAAGGAGTTAAACATTTTAATAGACAAGGGAGCCACAGCTTGTTATATTAGGAAGGGAATTTACGAAAATAAAAATAAATTACCAATTTACAAAAAGGTATCTACAGTTCATGGGTACTCAATTATTAAATATTACCATTATATAAATATATTCGAAACAAGACATTTGTTTTATGAAATAGAAGGGTTGGAATCAGATCTTCTAATTGGACTTAACTTAATAAGGAAAATTGGAGCAATAATGAATACAGAGAAGGGAGTGTTGGAGTGTAATGGAAAAACAGAAAAATTGATATATCATGATAGTGAAGAAAAAGATGAAACAAGTTTAATCGAGACAAAGAATACTCTTCCGCTAAAAGAATTTATTTAAAAAAATATTTTGCCGATAAAGGTTGCAAAAACACAGATTTAATATTAGTGGAATGCAGCGAGAAAAGTTTGGGATCAACAAATCCCGAACACGCCGACGATAATATTACCGTCAACAAAAAAGTTAGTTTTTTAGGATCAACAAATCCTAAATACCCCGACGTTGAATTATCCGTCAATAAGAAATTAGAAAAGGTAGGAACAAGAGGGTCCAATCGAGACAAAATAAATAATACTCATATTGCAAACGAAAATCGAGTAGAGTTTTTGGAACGAAAAATAATTAACAAAATTGAAGAAGAACACTCGAAAATAAATTTACAAATACCGTTCAGAACGGACATTCGCAGTGAAATAAATACGATAAATGACAGGGCTATATATAGTAAGCAATATCCTTACGCCTTGTCGGTTTCAGATTTTGTTATCAACGAAATCAATCGAATGCTAAATGATCAAATAATAAGACCAAGTAGAAGTCCTTATAATTCACCAGTATTGGTAGTACCAAAAAAGGGTCAAAATGAAGATGGAACACCCAAACATAGATTAGTTATAGATTATAAAAAATTAAACGAGAATACTATTCCAGACAGATATCCGATGCAAGATCCGTCTGTAATATTAGCAAATTTAGGAAAGGCTAAGTATTTCTCAACAATCGATTTGGAATCAGGATTCCACCAAATTTTAATGAAGGACTCAGACATTGAAAAGACAGCCTTTTCCATAAATAATGGGAAATTTGAATTCTTGAGAATGCCATTTGGATTAACAAACGCACCCAGAATTTTTCAAAGAGCCATGGATGATATCTTAAGGGAACAAGTAGGAAAAACTTGCCATGTTTATATGGACGATATTATTATTTTTTCAAACTCCATCGAACAACACTACGCTGACTTAATTAAAATAATAAATATTTTACAAAAAGCAAATATGAAAATTTCTCTCGAAAAATCGAAGTTCTTTAAATTAGAAACCGCCTTTCTAGGTTACATGGTTTCTTATAATGTAATTAAAACTGATCCAGAAAAAATTTCCACAATTTCCAATTATCCAATTCCACGCAATATAAGACAACTCCGAAGTTTTCTTGGTCTAACAGGGTATTATAGGAAATTTGTTCCGAAACTATGCAAAAATAGCTAAACCATTAACAAAATATCTAGGTGGGGAAAATGGAAAAGTTTCTAAAAGAATGTCTACAAAAATTGCAACACAGTTTGATGAATCAGCTGTACAAGCTTTTAACGAGCTGAAGGAGAATCTAATAAGCCAAATTGAATTGGTTCAGCCAGATTATAATAAAAAATTCGTTTTAACAACAGACGCATCCGACGTAGCTATCGGGGCAGTACTATCACAAGATGAAAAACCAATTACGTTTATTTCTAAAACATTAAACAAAACGGAACAACTTTATGCAACAAATAAAAAGGAATTGTTAGCCATAGTATGGGCCTTAAAAACTCTCAGGAATTATTTATATGGAGTAATTGGCATAGAAATACAAACGGACCATCAATCCTTATCATTCACTATTTCAGATAAAAAATCCAAATGTAGATATGAAAAAATGGTATTCTTTTATTGAGAGCTTTACTCCAAAAATAAAGTATAAGCCTGGAACAACAAATGTTGTAGCCGATGCATTATCACGAATCCAAATCAATAATATTACAAATAGCGATATAGACGAATCCAAACAGTCAAACTCAGATCAAGACACACAACACTCTGCTGAAAGTAGTTTTGAAAATGTAATACAAGAGACCCGAAAACCATTAAATCAATTTAAACAACAATTGATATTAACAAAGGGGAGGTATACAATACATGAGTCACTGGTAGTTTTTGGAAAAACAAGACACATCATCGAATACGATACAGTTGAGAACTTAGTAACTATATTAAGGGAATATCTTCCACCTAATATAACGGTTGGAATTCATTGTAGCTTAGAAGATTTATACCACATTCAAGTACCTTTCAAAAACAGTTTTACTAACAAATTTCTGTTTACACGAATATTTCTGCAAGACGTAGAAAACACCGAAGATAAAGCTATTATAATAGAAGAAACACACAGTCGAGCTCATAGGGGACTAGACGAAAATTATAATCAAATCAGTAAATTATATTATTGGCCAAATTTATATACAAAACTAAAAGAATACATACAAAATTGTAAAATTTGCAATGAGAAAAAATACAACCGACACCCCATTAAAATTCCAATAGGAGATTCCCCAATACCAACTAAAGAAGGAGAAAATTTACATATTGACATATACTATGCCCAAAGTCCAACTTTTATAACTTGTATTGACGCATACTCTAAATTCCTCGTAGTTAAGGAAATTCAAAACAAATTAAATATTGAAAATAAAGTAATGGAACTAATTCACCAATTTCCCCAAGCCAAAGTACTTATGACAGATAATGAACCTAGCTTTACATCAGCCCAGTTTAAATCTTTTGCACAAAGGTGCGGATTAACTTTGCACTACGCAGACCCGAGGCACAGTACCTCAAACGGACAGGTTGAAAGAGCACATTCGACACTGACTGAATTAGCACGATGTATAAAGGAAGAATTTAATCTAATCGATTATTCCGAAATTGTAATAAGAGCCGCTCAGGAATATAATCAAAGTATTCATTCCACAACAAATCAAAAACCTTTTGACATTCTTTACAATAAAATCGAACACGATCATATTCCTCAAATATTAAAAAGAGCTCAAGATAAAATGTTAGAAACACATAATGATAATAGAAAGGAAAAACAATATCATGTAGGACAAGTTGTTTACGAAAAGAAATACGGAGAAAGAAACAAACTTAAACCAAGATATAAAAAGCAAATAGTTAAGGACGTCATGCCTAACAAAATAATAATAAACAGTAGGAACAGAATTATACATAAAGATAATATTAAGAATTAACAAATTTTTTTTTTTAACTTACAGAAAATGCATTCTTTAATACATATATTATCGATCATAATAATGGCCAGTTCAGAAATAATTGATTATTCAAACCATGAATTTTTCCTGTTCAAAGACAACAAGGATGTTCTTACTTACGAATCGTACAACGATTTATTCCACGTTAGGTTAGGTTAGGTTAGACGGCTGGCGTTCGCTTCCTGGTGGAGGCAACCGCCACACTTAGACCGTGTTCGGTCCCTTGTGATACCGTGATCTAGATCTAAAAATCCCTTTTCACGCAGAAGGTCTTATGGTTTAGCAGTTCCCCCACCCTGAGGCTTTGGTGAACCTTTCTATCCTGTTCGGGTCTATTTCTGACATCGCTGAGATGCTGTTAAGGAATCTGTCGCCTAGGTGCTTAAGTCTAAGAGACTGCAGCGCTGGACAGTGGCAGAGAAGATGCTCTACTGTTTCTTCCTCTTCTTCGTCTCTGCAGCTGCGGCAGTAGTCATTGTGGGGTGAGTTCATTCGCCTAGCATGTGTTCCCACTAGCCAGTGCCCCGTGATGACTCTTATCGCCGTGCCGATTCGAGTTCTATCCATCCTAAGTAGTTGGGATGTTCTTTTTTAGAGATTATGGGCCATAGTTGGCGGGCCAACCGGCAGTTTGGGACGGTTTCCCAGCTAAGCTGGTTCTTTTCCTTATTTGCTTCCCTAAGTTGGAGCTTGCATGAGGCTAGTGGTACACCAGTGCCCTCCAGTTCTCCCTGGAGTGGTGTGGTGGTGCCTTTGCGTGCCAGTTCATCTGCTATGCAGTTGCCTGTATGTCCCTATGACCTGGGACCCAGATGAGGCTTATGTCATACTGGTTTGCCATCTCGTGGAGAATGATCTGCAGTCTGAGACAGTTTTTGAATTACTTGTGATCGAGCTGATCGATTTTATAGCCGCTTGGCTGTCGCTGTATATGTTGACTCCTTTTTGTGTGGAGTTGTGTAGGTTTAGGATTTTAGCGCTTCCCTTATGGCAATCACTTCTGCTTGAAATACGCTACAGTGATCTGGAAGTCTGAAAGAGGTTTTAATGCCTAGTTGCTCGGAGTATATTCCCCCTCCTACTCTGTTGTTTAGTTTGGAGCCGTCAGTATAGAAGCATATTGCGTTCTCTGGGCCTGGTATTTGGTCTCCCCATTCCTCTCTGTTAGGAATGAGGGCTTGGAAAGGTGTTTGTGTGTACTCCCTTGGAATACAGTAGTCTGTGCTACTGGGAATGAGAGGATCGTTCAGCAGAATGGTGGAGTGGCCCTTATTTAGGAGGCTCCATTGCTGAGTTTCCCTAAGCCTGATTGCCGATACTTTCGCTTGTTCT
This sequence comes from Drosophila monieri, assembly GCA_035047585.1. NCBI lineage: Eukaryota > Metazoa > Arthropoda > Insecta > Diptera > Drosophilidae > Drosophila > Drosophila monieri. The sequence goes on along the minus strand of JAWNPJ010000061.1, from coordinate 168,000 downwards.
ATTCCAGCTCGACCTGGATTTTGTAAGCTCAGTATGGCGTTTAGTGCTTCGTTTGGTGTGGATCTTAGTGCACCGCTGATGCATAGTGCTGCTGATCGCTGGATTTTTTCCAGTTTTTTAAGTGTGCTTTTCTTTTTGAGGGCTGGCCACCATACCAGAACTCCGTACAGTAGTATGGGTCTGACTATGGCAGTGTAGATCCAGCTTACTATGTTAGGGGACATGCCCCACTTGTTTCCTATGGCTTTTTTGCAGGTAAAAAGGGCTGTAGCAGCCTTTTTTGACCTTTCTTCTACGTTAGAGTTCCAGGTTAGCTTCCTATCCAGAATTACTCCTAGGTATTTGGCGCTGCTGCTGAAGGAGAGCCTTTGGTTGTTTAGTCTTGGTGGGACGAGGGGTGGGAGTTTGTATTTCCTGCTGAAGAGGACTAGCTCCGTTTTCTGCGCATTTACTCCTAGGCCATTTCTGCTTGTCCATTCGGCTAGGGTTTGCAGTTTCTCGCTCATGAGATCACAGAGCGTTTGAGGGTGTTTACCTGTGAACAGGATTGCGACGTCGTCTGCGTACGCCACTATCCTGCAGCCTCCTTCCTCCATCTTGCATAGGATTGAGTTGACTGCTATGTTCCATAGGAGAGGGGATAGGACCCCTCCTTGCGGTGTGCCTCTATTGACGGCCTTTGTTAGGGAAGATGTTCCCAGAGAGGACGTCACTGTTCTGCGTGTTAACAGCTGGTCAATGAGTCCTATCAGGTGTTCATCTACCCCCAGAGTTCTTAGTGAGCTAGTTATGGTGTTTGGGAGAACATTATTGAAAGCCCCTTCTATGTCAAGAAAGGCTACTAGGGCATATTCCTTCTGAAGGAAAGCTTTCTCTATTCTGTATATGAGCGCGTGGAGGGCAGTTTCGGTAGATTTACCCTTTTTGTATGCATGCTGAGCATTGGATATGTGGGTGGGATTTAGAGTTGACCTAGGTGTAGTCCTATGACTCTTTCTAGCGTCTTGAGCAGGAAGGATGATAGACTTATTGGTCTAAAATCTTTAGGGGTCGTATGTGATGGTTTGCCCGCTTTGGGTATGAATACTATTCGCGATTTAAGCCATTTTCGCGGAATTTCGCCTAGCGCAAGGGATCTGTTAAAGATGTTTTGGAGCCAGTTGATGGCATAGTCTCCCGCTTGTTGGATTTGTGCCGGTATTATCTCATCAGGACCGGCCGATTTATAGGGGTTGAAACTGTGAATTGCCCAGTGTAGGGTTTTCTGGTCAATATCGAGTTTGAAGTTTGTGTGGGTGGCATTACTGTTTGTGGTCCCCGTGAGTTCCGGGGTACAGCCCGGAAAATGGGTTTCTAGGAGTGCATCCAGTGATTCCTCGCTAGTGTTGGTCCAAGTTCCGTCTTCTTTTTAAGATAGCCTAGAGTAGTGGCTGTTTGGGACATAATTTTTCTGAGCCTTGCAGCTTGGGTGGTGCTTTCGATATCCGAGCAGAAGGAGTTCCATGAGGAGCGCTTTGCTTTTCGGATGGCCTTTTTGTAGGAGGCCAGAGAGACCTTGTATTCGGTCCAGAGTGCCTCTTCGCTACCGGCTTTGGCCCTGTTGAACAGGGTTCTGCTTGTTGCTTGTAGGGCTGCTAGCTCCGTGGACCACCAGGGTGGCCTATTTCGCTTGCGTGGTTTGGTTTTTGGACATGCTCTTCTGAGGGCATTGTTACAGGCTTGAGTGAAGACTTGTACCATAGTGTTTAGACTTTCCACGGTTTGGGGATAGTCAGGTGGCTGTGGTGCAATGTTGTTTGAGAGGACTTGGTGGTACTTGACCCAGTTGGTTTTCCTTAGGTTTCTAAAAACCGTGGTATCGGAGTTTTTGAAGCTAAGGGATGTTTCTAGGTATCTGTGGTCGGAGAAAGAATGTTTCTCTAGGACCCTCCATTTGGTTATGCTACTGAGTAGCTGCTTAGATACGAGCGTGAGGTCAATGGATTCCCTTCGATTTGCTATTATGAAAGTGGGGTCGTCTCCCTTATTGCAAAGGAAGAGATTTGACCTTAGAATGAAGTTAAAAAGAGACTCACCGCGGTCGTTTGTGTTGGAACTCGCCCATTGCGAGTGATGGGCGTTGGAATCGCAACCTATAAGGAGGCCTATGTTTAGCCTTTCGCTATCCGTTGCTAGCTTGCCCACTAGCTCGTCGGGGGGTTCTGGCCTTTCGTAGGCCATGTAGGACGACAATACCCGGATGGAGGGTCTTCTCTGTCTCCACAGAGGCTGCCGCATTGTCCGCGTCACTGTAATTATGGAGCAAGAAAATGCTGAGGTGCTTTTTAGCTAAGATGCAGGCTCTGACTTTACCTTCCGTATTAGCTACTAGTAGCTTGTACTCCCTAGTCGCTAGTCCAGAAACCCTTCCTCCTGCTATCCATGGTTCCTGGACTAGGACTATATCGGCTCCATCCTCGGCCAGATGGAGCAGTAGGGCAGCTGAGGCTGCCTTACAATGGTGGAGGTTTATCTGCAGAATCCGCAAGGTCATCTGACAGGTTGCCCTCCACCATTGTGATCTCCGCCTCTTCGTCGTCGGAGATATCTTCGTCGATGACTCGACTCTCGGCCATTCTGCGCAGCAGCGACGCATCAGTGCTATAGCCGTCCTCTACGTCTGAGGCCTCTATCTCGGAGGCCAGTTCCTCCTGAGTTGAGTTTGTCTTTGCGCCGTCACCTGAGTCTGACTTGTAGACTTTTACGGTCACGGCGCTGAAACCAAAGTTTAGCTCCCCGTGAGCAGCCTCTATGGGAGCTAGACTTTCCTTATTTATTATGAGGACCGCCTGGTTCGTTGGCCCTTCCATCTCTTCCACCTTCGCCACACGCCAGTCCGTCGTGGGAAGATGTGGGTTGCACCTTTGCAGCATTGTGAGGATCTGGCCCGGTTCCTTTATGGAGGCCGGGATCCAGATCCTTGCTCTTGGTCTACTGGGGACGTCCCGCCAGCTCAGCGCAACAAGCTTGGCGCCCTCGTAGACTTCGTCTAGTTCTCCTACTGAAGCCTTGTACAGCTCTGCCGACCTCTCGTCATCGCAGGCTATAACCTTTACGCAGCCTTGGAACCATCCCACGTCTTTGCAGACAGGAGGGGGGCCTGGTTCCTTGGCCAGGAGCTCGAAGCATTTCGCGGCCAGGGCTGCTTCCACCCATCTCCACTTATCCCTGGGGATTTTTCCGTCGGGGTTACCCCTGTCGATAACCCCGAGCAGGATGCGACTTTTCGCGATCTCTGCGAAGGACCTCTTCGGCTGTGTGCGCAGCCGCTTTGCCGTTGGTCCTCCCGGAACGTCCTGGGACCTTTCCCTCTTTGGGTGTGGTTTTGGCTCCTTTTTTGGAGCTGGCGGTGTCGGCGTCTTGCCATACTGAGGAAGGACTCCTTTGGCCCATTCCACCTTTTTGAGCCACTCCTCGGAGGTCTTCTCTGACTTGGCTCTGCCGTGGCTGCGCAGGATCTGCCCTGCCGTTCTCTTTTCGGCATAGGTGTGCCGGATTTGACCAGGCTTGCTGGCCGCTTCAGGCTCGCCTCCCTTTACCGCACCTGAAGGCGGCATCATGGCACTTAGGCCGGGAGATGCTGTCATGGTGGCGGTAGTGGGTGGTTTGCCTTTGGCCACCCCGGATTTGGGGTGAGGTCCGCCCGGACCCTGCCAAGCTAGCGTGGTCGGACGGGAGGGCTCACTCGCCATCTGCACCGTCGTCGACTTTTGGCCAGACTCACTCGTCAATGCCAGTTTTTCGGGTTTTTTGGGAGATCCCGACTCCTTGATAGTTTTTTGTGTTTTTATGCTATATATTTTCTCCATAATTAGTTCCCACGAGTTGCGGAGAAGGGACGGTCCACCCGGGCGGAGATCCACGACGCTCGGGTAAGGCTTGTTAGAACAGGGGGTCGCCAGGTACCCTGAGCCCTCCGTTTGAGACTGGGCAGAGTTTATATACCGGGCCCCCAGCCAGGCTGACTCTCGGCACGGGTCGAGTGACACCTTAGTCCGGCCCGGTGTGAGATGGTGTTTGGGAAGGGAGGTGGGTAGGTAACTTGTGTGGGACGGGAAATTGTGTGAGGCTACTTTTTAGAGGCGGCAACACAAGCGCATCGTCGGCACCGCTTACGGCGCGGATACCCGCTAGCTGTCCGGGGCTGTTTATTTGCGAGGAGGATCCCCGAGGAGTGCCTGCAGTGGAATCCTTCGCTTTATTCACAGCTAACCTTAAATAGAGAAAGGTCTTTCGCTATCCGCAACCTGCGACCCGTTCGGTAGCCCTAAGCTAGGCATCTTCGGAGTCATCTCACAAACTCCTCGGACCGAATATTCCACGTTACTAACTTAAGTTTTTATAAAGAAATAATAAATATAGAAACAGATAATATAAAAAGAGACACAAATAAAAGGTCACAATGGGAAATTAAATACGACATAGAAGTAATCAAATTAATTTTATCCCAGTTAATATCAGCTAGACCAAAAAGGGGAATAAATGAGTTGGGCACCGTGTGGAAGTGGTTAGCTGGAACTCCAGATCATGACGATTTCATTAAAGTACAAAATAAAATGAATGACTTAATTGAAAATAATAATAAACAATTCATTATAAATTCCAAATTGTTTAAAGAAATAAAATCACTTTCCGAAGATTTTAAAAAAGTTTTTAATGATCAAGATTTGCCACTAAGAAAACATCGCTTACGATTTTAACATTTGACCTACAAAATTTAATAGATACCATTACCCTTGCCAAAATTGATGTTTTCAATACAAAAATTTTAAACAATGAAGATATAAAAAAAATATTAGAACACGAACAAAAGCCAGTAATTATCGCTGACTTAATGGATATCTCTGTGTTCAAAATCGTACTACATAACGAACTATTAATAATTTATATAAAATACCCAATAATAAATAATAGATGTGAAATATTTTACGCTCGATCCATTTCCCAAACCGATGGAAAACTATTAATAAGTAATCAAGTTGCAAAAAACCAAAAAAAAAAAAAAAAAAACTAAAAATATCACCTTAATTTAAAAAAAAAAATTTTTCCCTTTTAAACGGAAAAACAATTTTAAAAAAAAAAAGAAAAAAAAAAAAAATAGACCTTATCCAAGATGGTGCCATTTTCATAAATGGTAACAATATTGTCAACAACTCCGAATTAAATGGTTCATTTTTAATAACATTTAATGGTACCCATAATTAATAATGTTTCGTATACCAATGTAGAGAACAAAATTCTAAGCTATGTAACTACAAACCACTTCAAAAATTATGAAATATCCGATTATATATTATCAAATAACTCGGAACTGTCTTTGGATAATATTAACATTTTAAATCCATTCATTAAAATTAAGAATACCAAAATATCGATATCATTTATATTATTATTATATACTTGATTTCTCTAACTATTTTTAAATACAAAAACATATTTGTAACCAAAAAACAACGGCCAGAACTAGAAAAACCTATTACCGAAGACATTTTTATAACCGAATTAAGAGATCATTTAAACGAATTCTATAATGAATCGGGAAGATCCATTTTAGAAGGGGGAGAGTTATCCAACCCATGAAACAGTTCCACTTATGGAATTGGCTGAGACGGTTGGTTCGACAGTATCTCGGGTAGTATATATGCGACGACCTGTGTTTTAAATTTAGTCGTTAATGACAGGTATGTTTAATACTACTCGACTGGTTGCTCTTCTTGTCCCTCCAATGCCCTTAATGTTTATGTCTGCAGGTACTGCCTGTCCTCCTAATTTGTTCGCCAACTCCTGGGAGATTATGTTTACTTGTGATCCTGAATCTAGTACTATGTGACATTTGTGTCGTACTTCTGTCGTCCCTGAAACTTCCACTTGGGCCGTCGCGAGTAATACATATGGTGTGGCAGGATGGCTAACCGCGGCCGCGCTTATTCGAGTTGGTGTGTGATGCAACATTGTGTGATGATTTTTGCGGCATAACTGACATCTAAACCTAGATTTACAGCCGTTTATTGCGTGGTGTACTGATAAACAGTTTGTACAGGCGTAAATTCTAGTAAGTTTTTGTGTCCTTTCACTTGGAGACATGTCCAGGAATTTTGGGCAATTTTGAAGACGATGGTTGCTGCGGGTGCATATCGCAAAAATTTCATTGGGTAAGTTGGTTGATGGCCGAAAGCCCGCACTCGTAATTGCTTTTTGTAGCGTAACTTGGCTTGCTGCTTGTGCTGCTTGTCGTTCAATATGCTCTAGCATTTGTGTAAGTGACTGGAGTTAGGTTGGGATTTTGATGGCGAGTTCTACACCTGATAATGTTTGTGAATCCAACTTCTCTTCGATGATGTGGACCCAAATTGGATCCCATTCGGTTGTTGGGACATTGAGGGTGTTGAGGGCGGTGATTGTTTTGAGTACCGTATCGTGTAAACTGTGTAACTGATCCGCTAACCCATTTGTCTTGGGGTGTGCAAATAACGTCGCTAGTGTAGACTTCACTAGAATTCGTTCATTTTGATATCGTGTTTTTAACCGCTGCCAGGCCTCCTTGTAGTTGGGATGCCGTCCAAGTGTTGAAGAGATCAGATTCTTGGCCTCACCGGTCACATGGTTTTCCAAGTGCCGGAATTTTACAGTCTCACAATAATCTTGACTGTCGACGAGTTCTGTGAACATGTCATGGAACCGGGGCCATTGTAGATAATCTCCGTCAAATTTTGGAATATCTACTGGTGGCATCACAAACGTTGGTGCGGCAGTGGTTTTTTGAGATGGTGCTGTCGTCGATGGTGATTCTTTGCTTAGAAACGAAAAGTATTCTGCTCGTACCATTTGAAATCTGTCGTTGGAGTGTCCATCATTTTTTACGGTAGGATCCAAATCTACGAGGTCGTGGAATCCGCTCACAATCTCCTTCCATAACTCCTTAAAATGTTGTCTGATGTGTGTGGACACTTCTCGTCCTTCAGTGCGGTTGCGCAAGAAATCTTCGATCATGAAGATCATCTAGGCGCCCTTCATGTCTTCGTTGTAATGATGCGTTTTGAGGGTCTTCAATACTTTCTGATCCGCTCTCCCTCGGATGTACCTTTGGCTCCAGATTTTCACCGGTTTTTCGGGGACGCTGTGACCGGCCTGATCCTGATGGTATTCCATCCGAAAATATCGCTTCATATTTTTTGACCAGATCTGTGAGTGCCTTGGCCTTTGAGAAGTATTCATTGTTTGGGCTGAGTGCCAGCTCATGGAGCTTTTCATCATTATTTTGAAACTGATTCCATATGTGGGTGAGTTGTTTTAGGCGCTCTTCGAAGTACCCTTCTCTGAGTCGTCGATCTGCTGAATCTTTTGTGAAGTTTCTGATAAGTGTTTGAATAGTTTGAATAGCTGTATTGCTTTCAATTTGCTCATCAATGAGCATCTGTATTACAGGGTTTGATTCGGATTCCATGGTTGAGGTTTGTGTTTATTGATGTTTTTTAACGTTGAATTGCCTTGCGGACGTGTTCAGGTTGTGATCCAATAGAAAAGGATCACGTCGAGGTCACCAAAATGTTCGTCCGTAGAGCGATTGTGGCCACTATCGTCGAACTTGAACTCACGGGCGTAACGGTAGGTCCCGGAGTCGTAGTCAAAACCTTATAGAAAGTCTGACTGAATTACCTGTACAAGGGTCTGCTCGGGTTGAACCGTCGCTTGCTGTGATCAGGATGAGGTCGCTAGGGTGTAGCGATGAGCTGAGGTCCAGTTGGTTGTCTGCAGCTGTGGTGGTGGTATGTTGGATAGATATCCCTCCTGTAGTTGATAGCAACACGCGGAGGCTACGTAGCGTATTGGTCCTACTGACGGTCCGTTTCACGGGAGCAACACTCAGAGGTATTACGTATTGTTGAGAAGATCTCCGGCGGTCCTTGGGTCTGGAGCAGCACACGGAGGCTACGTAACAAAATGTATTATTAGACCACTTCTGCTTATGAATGATCTGAAAGTACAGTGCACCCTACAGTAATTTTTTTTTTTGGATAAATTCTTTCTTACTTTAGAGTGTTCTCTTTATATATGATTTATTATTATTTGTCGTACTTCTTCCATTTGATTTTCGGGTTTTAATTGAATATTATTAATGATATCCTTTATGACTGAAATTTATGATTTAATTGAATTTAAATCTTCGGTACTACTATGATAAGGCGTGATAGAAATACTATCACTTGAAGAATCGGGCTTTAAACTACTTATTTCAACGTTGATTGAATCCGACTTGGATTCTTTTATCTTGTTGAAATATTTATTTATCATGAACTCATTTAGAGAGTGATTACTTTTTTTCTCGGTGTCCGAATTATTTTCATTACACACTTTATTTTGAAAAAGTAATTTTTTTTGTGTCAATTATTGCTCCTATTTTATTCAGTAAGTTATAGCCGACTAGCAAGTCAGTTTCTAACCCTTTGATTTCGTAGAAGACAGGTTTAACATTGAAGAGGAAAAATTCATGGTTTGAATAATCAATTATTTTTGAACTGGCCATTATTATGATCGATAATATATGTATTAAAGAATGCATTTTCTGTGAGTTAAAAAAAAAATTTGTTAATTCTTAATATTATCTTTATGTATAATTCTGTTCCTACTGTTTATTATTATTTTGTTAGGCATGACGTCCTTAACTATTTGCCTTTTATATCTTGGTTTAAGTTTTTTTCTTTCTCCGTATTTCTTTTCGTAAACAACTTGTCCTACATGATATTGTTTTTCCTTTCTATTATCATTATGTGTTTCTAACATTTTATCTTGAGCTCTTTTTAATATTTGAGGAATATGATCGTGTTCGATTTTATTGTAAAGAATGTCAAAAGGTTTTTGATTTGTTGTGGAATGAATACTTTGATTATATTCCTGAGCGGCTCTTATTACAATTTCGGAATAATCGATTAGATTAAATTCTTCCTTTATACATCGTGCTAATTCAGTCAGTGTCGAATGTGCTCTTTCAACCTGTCCGTTTGAGGTACTGTGCCTCGGGTCTGCGTAGTGCAAAGTTAATCCGCACCTTTGTGCAAAAGATTTAAACTTGGCTGATGTAAAGCTAGGTTCATTATCTGTCATAAGTACTTTGGCTTGGGGAAATTGGTGAATTAGTTCCATTACTTTATTTTCAATATTTAATTTGTTTTGAATTTCCTTAACTACGAGGAATTTAGAGTATGCGTCAATACAAGTTATAAAAGTTGGACTTTGGGCATAGTATATGTCAATATGTAAATTTTCTCCTTCTTTAGTTGGTATTGGGGAATCTCCTATTGGAATTTTAATGGGGTGTCGGTTGTATTTTTTCTCATTGCAAATTTTACAATTTTGTATGTATTCTTTTAGTTTTGTATATAAATTTGGCCAATAATATAATTTACTGATTTGATTATAATTTTCGTCTAGTCCCCTATGAGCTCGACTGTGTGTTTCTTCTATTATAATAGCTTTATCTTCGGTGTTTTCTACGTCTTGCAGAAATATTCGTGTAAACAGAAATTTGTTAGTAAAACTGTTTTTGAAAGGTACTTGAATGTGGTATAAATCTTCTAAGCTACAATGAATTCCAACCGTTATATTAGGTGGAAGATATTCCCTTAATATAGTTACTAAGTTCTCAACTGTATCGTATTCGATGATGTGTCTTGTTTTTCCAAAAACTACCAGTGACTCATGTACCTCCCCTTTGTTAATATCAATTGTTGTTTAAATTGATTTAATGGTTTTCGGGTCTCTTGTATTACATTTTCAAAACTACTTTCAGCAGAGTGTTGTGTGTCTTGATCTGAGTTTGACTGTTTGGATTCGTCTAAATCGCTATTTGTAATATTATTGATTTGGATTCGTGATAATGCATCGGCTACAACATTTGTTGTTCCAGGCTTATACTTTATTTTTGGAGTAAAGCTCTCAATAAAAGAATACCATTTTTTCATATCTACATTTGGATTTTTTATCTGAAATAGTGAATGATAAGGATTGATGGTCCGTTTGTATTTCTATGCCAATTACTCCATATAAATAATTCCTGAGAGTTTTTAAGGCCCATACTATGGCTAACAATTCCTTTTTATTTGTTGCATAAAGTTGTTCCGTTTTGTTTAATGTTTTAGAGATAAACGTAATTGGTTTTTCATCTTGTGATAGTACTGCCCCGATAGCTACGTCGGATGCGTCTGTTGTTAAAACGAATTTTTTATTATAATCTGGCTGAACCAATTCAATTTGGCTTATTAGATTCTCCTTCAGCTCGTTAAAAGCTTGTACAGCTGATTCATCAAACTGTGTTGCAATTTTTGTAGACATTCTTTTAGAAACTTTTCCATTTTCCCCACCTAGATATTTTGTTAATGGTTTAGCTATTTTTGCATAGTTTCGGAAAAAATGTCCTATAATACCCTGTTAGACCAAGAAAATTTCGGAGTTGTCTTATATTGCGTGGAATTGGATAATTGGAAATTGTGGAAATTTTTTCTGGATCAGTTTTAATTACATTATAAGAAACCATGTAACCTAGAAAGGCGGTTTCTAATTTAAAGAACTTCGATTTTTCGAGAGAAATTTTCATATTTGCTTTTTGTAAAATATTTATTATTTTAATTAAGTCAGCGTAGTGTTGTTCGATGGAGTTTGAAAAAATAATAATATCGTCCATATAAACATGGCAAGTTTTTCCTACTTGTTCCCTTAAGATATCATCCATGGCTCTTTGAAAAATTCTGGGTGCGTTTGTAAATCCAAATGGCATTCTCAAGAATTCAAATTTCCCATTATTTATGGAAAAGGCTGTCTTTTCAATGTCTGAGTCCTTCATTAAAATTTGGTGGAATCCTGATTCCAAATCGATTGTTGAGAAATACTTAGCCTTTCCTAAATTTGCTAATATTACAGACGGATCTTGCATCGGATATCTGTCTGGAATAGTATTCTCGTTTAATTTTTTATAATCTATAACTAATCTATGTTTGGGTGTTCCATCTTCATTTTGACCCTTTTTTGGTACTACCAATACTGGTGAATTATAAGGACAACTACTTGGTCTTATTATTTGATCATTTAGCATTCGATTGATTTCGTTGATAACAAAATCTGAAACCGACAAGGCGTAAGGATATTGCTTACTATATGTAGCTGTCATTTATCGTATTTATTTCACCGCGAATGTCCGTTCTGAACGGTATTTGTAAATTTATTTTCGAGTGTTCTTCTTCAATTTTGTTAATTATTTTTCGTTCCAAAAACTCTACTCGATTTTCGTTTGCAATATGAGTATTATTTATTTTGTCTCGATTGGACCCTCTTGTTCCTATTTTCTTTTTCTTTTTTAAAAACAACTCCGGTATTAGGATTTGTTGATCCTAAAAAACCAACTTTTTTGTTGACGGTAATATTATCGTCGGCGTGTTCGGGATTTGTTGATCCCAAACTTTTCTCGCTGCATTCCACTAATATTAAATCTGTGTTTTTGCAACCTTTATCGGCAAAATATTTTTTTTAAAATAAATTCTTTTAGCGGAAGAGTATTCTTTGTCTCGATTAAACTTGTTTCATCTTTTTCTTCACTATCATGATATATCAATTTTTTTATTTTTCCATTACACTCCAACACTCCCTTCTCTGTATTCATTATTGCTCCAATTTTCCTTATTAAGTTAAGTCCAATTAGAAGATCTGATTCCAACCCTTCTATTTCATAAAACAAATGTCTTGTTTCGAATATATTTATATAATGGTAATATTTAATAATTGAGTACCCATGAACTGTAGATACCTTTTTGTAAATTGGTAATTTATTTTTATTTTCGTAAATTCCCTTCCTAATATAACAAGCTGTGGCTCCCTTGTCTATTAAAATGTTTAACTCCTTCTTAGTTTTTCTATCTACTCTTTTTACATAAGGCATTCCTCCGTAGGGGTCTGATCTAAAAAATGATCTTCATTTATATTGTTTAATCTTGTCACTTTATTAGCAGGTTGGTTAGATGATACTTCTGGATCTCTTTTTTGAGCTTGAGTTTGCTCCCTGGTTTGGTTCGGGCGATAATAGTTTGGGCGATTATTATTTTGGTAATAATTATTATTATACTTGCCTTGGTTGTTATTCGTCTGCCAATTATTCCTAGGCCTATTTTGAATTTGGAATGATGGGTCAACCTCCATTGGCTCAATAGTTTGCTGTTTTGGATTGGTATTTTGGTTTTTTGTTTGCCAAAAATTCCTGTTCTGTGGCCAATTATTATTTTGGTTATGGTTCCAATTATTTCCTACCCCCTTTGTATTATTATTTTGTATAGAATTTACTGGATTGAATCTTAAATTGTTTCCCTGATTTATATTTTCATTTTTAAATCCATAATATCTGTGTGCGAATTGAGCACGGAAATTGTTTGATTCTAATTCCTGGACCTTTGCCAAAGCATTGGGTAAGTCCGGTGGATTTAATGAAAAAAGTGTTTCTGATATTGAACCATTTAGTCCAGAGTTAAAAATCCGTAGGGCATTGCTTCTAATCGTTTTGTTTGTTTCTTTGGTAATTACATTGTCCTTCCCGTATGTCATTATAGTTTTGTTTATTAACAAAGTCATTTTTTTATTGACTTCATTATAGAATTCAGTAACTGTCATCCTACCTTGTCTAAGAATACTTAATTCGGACTCCAAAACATGAATTGGTCGTTTGTCATTGTATATGAAATCTAGTCTTGATAGGATTGCTTGAAAATTTAAAACAGTACCATGATTGATTAAAGCGTCATGTGCTGCGCCTCTGATTTTATTCCGTAAAATTGTTAATGCAATAAAATACTGCTGACTCTGAATTTTGTAAAGGCTCATTACAGTATCTGCTGCTTCTCTCCAACCTACGTATTGTGTTGGCTCTCCGGTAAACTCCGGTAATGATTTGATTACTTCTAGAGTAGTTCCACATTTAACATTAGGGCCTCTTGAAGTTTATAGTCTTCTACAATATTTGTTTCTGAAACTATCTTTAATTCTATCCCATCTATTTTTTTGTTCACTTCACTCAATTGGACACTAATTAATCTGTTAATTAATTCCACCGTAAAATTACTGGATGTAGCTAAGCTACCTGCAGAAAAATTAGCCGAACCTCCAGTTGCCATGGTTAAGTTAAGTTCACTGAAACTATCTATTAAATTTTCCAGATTGTTTTTTTTATTGTGTTTTTGCTCTGATCCTTTTTTATCTAAACGGTTATCTATCTTAAAATTTATAGAACTTACTAAAAATTATAATTATCCTCACGATAATGGTTGATAAGGTCTTCCTTTAAATTGGGGATGTTCTGCAAATCTTCCTTCCGTCTTTGGATTTCCTTGGTAGTTTTACGGTAGTGGGTGGATTGTTTGGTTTTGTTGTTTAAAATATTTATTCTGCAAATCTTCCTTCCGTCCTTGGATTCCCTCGGTAGTTTTTACGGTAGAGGATGGTTTCTTTGGTATTGTTATTTAAAATATGTTATGCCGCTTTGAATTTTTAAGTGTCTTGATGTTTAATTGATTACTTTTTAGTCCACCTTTTATAAAACTTTAATGGATTATTTCATTTATTGTTTTCCATTAATGTGTAGATGGATGTTTTTATTTTTCCACTAAAAATCTGTGTTCTTGACTGCGCGAGTTCCGTTTATTCATTTAACTTTTATTTCGTTAAATTTTTTATTTTTAGAACTTTTTATGACGCAGCCCCACGTTGGGCGCCAATTATCTTTGTCCTTATTGATTAAAAAAAAAAAATAGAACGTTTTTTATTTTATTTTTTGGTGTTAGACTTTTATTCAAAAACGTATTAAAACATCAAGACACTTATTATTGCTGATTGCTTATGACCGATCGCTACTGCATCCAGGAAAGGACTGGCTCTTAATTCTAAAATCTTCTTCAATAAACCTCGGCCAGAAGCTTTTCTTCTTTAAGCTTCCAGAACTTTTCTTTTTGTTTTTAATAAAAGCTTATGCTGAAACTGTCGCATCTCGTTGTGAAATTAAATTATGCTGAGCGATGCAATTTGATTGAAAATTGGAACTCAATATTCTGGGCTTCGATCGTCAGAACGGAAGCTTGTGTTTACTTTACGATTGGTTTGTTTATATCTAGCCAGATGGTCAAGCGCGGCTCTTGAAGTTGCTGAGATTGAATTTTAAAGTTTGTTTATTAATTCCATAAGTGGAATAAGCAAAGGCAAAGGCAATAAGCCGAGATTGAATTTTAAAATTTGTTTATTAATTCCATAAGTGGAACTGTTTCATGGGTTGGATAACTTGTATGCTATGCTCTCTTAAGCGGGAGCGCGAGGTATATCACATGAGGTCCATTCGTGTTACAATTTGCCGTCCTAGCACTTTCTGTGCATAGCGATCGGTTATGTTTTGACCATTTAAGTTTTGTTTACACTGTAACAAAGTGTTACAGTGTTTACCCTTTAAGTACTCTTGGTACAGTGGCTATTCAATATGTGTGCAAATTAACTTTGTCCTTTTTGATTTAATTAAAAAAATAGAACATTTTTTTGTTTTATATTATTGGTGTTAGACTTTTATTTTTGATCAGATTAATACATCAAGACACTTAATATTTTTGATTTCTTCTGACCGATCGCTCCAGCCTCCCGGAAAAGACTGACTTCTTAATTCTAAATTCTCTCCAATCAACCTCGGCCAGAATTTTTCTTTTCTTGCTTCCAGAACTTTTTTGTTTATATCTAACCAGATGGTCAAGCGCGGCTCGTTGAGATTGAATTTTAAAATTTGTTTATGATTCCATAAGTGGAATAAGCAAAGGCAAAGGCAATAAGCCAAGATTCGATTGTGAAGAATTGTGTTTATTGATTCCATAAGTGGAATAAGAAAGGCAAAGGCAATAAGCCAAGATTCAATTTTAAAATTTGTTTATTGATTCCATAAGTGGAATAAGCAAAGGCAAAGGCAATAAGCCAAGATTGAATTTTAAAATTTGTTTATTGATTCCATAAGTGGAACTGTTTCATGGGTTGGATAACTCTCCCCCTTCTAAAATGGATCGTCCCGATTCATTATGGATTTCGTTTAAATGATCTCTTAATTCGGTTATAAAAATGTCTTCGGTAATAGGTTTTTCTAGTTCTGGCCGTTGTTTTTTGGTTACAAATATGTTTTTGTATTTAAAAATAGTTAGAGAAATCAAGTATATAATGATTAAAATTAATAATATAAATGATATCGATATTTTGGTATTCTTAATTTTAATGAATGGATTTAAAATGTTAATATTATCCAAAGACAGTTCCGAGTTATTTGATAATATATAATCGGATATTTCATAATTTTTGAAGTGGTTTGTAGTTACATAGCTTAGAATTTTGTTCTCTACATTGGTATACGAAACATTATTAATTATGGTTGTACCATTAAAAGTTATTAAAAATGAACCATTTAATTCGGAGTTGTTGACAATATTGTTACCATTTATGAAAATGGCACCATCTTGGATAAGGTCTATTTTTTTATTTTTTTCTCTTATTTTTTTACAAATTGATTTCTCACCGTTTAATAATCGGGTAAAACATGTTTTTTCTAAACTTAAAGTGCAATAATTATTAAAGAGTTCTTTCTTAAATGTAGACATTTCATAATATGTATTGTCGCATTTTGCAACTTGATTACTTATTAATAGTTTTCCATCGGTTTGGGAAATGGATCGAGCGTAAAATATTTCACATCTATTATTTATTATTGGGTATTTTATATAAATTATTAATAGTTCGTTATGTAGTACGATTTTGAACACAGAGATATCCATTAAGTCAGCGATAATTACTGGCTTTTGTTCATGTTCTAATATTTTTTTTATATCTTCATTGTTTAAAATTTTTGTATTGAAAACATCAATTTTGGCAAGGGTAATGGTATCTATTAAATTTTGTAGGTCAAATGTTAACAATCGTAAGCGATGTTTTCTTAGTGGCAAATCTTGATCAATAAAAACTTTTTTAAAATCTTCGGAAAGTGATTTTATTTCTTTAAACAATTTGGAATTTATAATGAATTGTTTATTATTATTTTCAATTAAGTCATTCATTTTATTTTGTATTTTAATGAAATCATCATGATCTTGAGTTCCAGCTAACCACTTCCACACGGTGCCCAACTCATTTATTCCCCTTTTTGGTCTAGCTGATATTAACTGGGATAAAATTAATTTGATTACTTCTAAGTCGTATTTAATTTCCCATTGTGACCTTTTATTTGAGTCTCTTTTTATATTATCTGTTTCTATATTTATTATTTCTTTATAAAAACTTAAGTTAGTAACGTGGAATAAATCGTTGTACGATTCGTAAGTAAGAACATCCTTGTTGTCTTTGAACAGGAAAAATTCATGGTTTGAATAATCAATTATTTCTGAACTGGCCATTATTATGATCGATAATATATGTATTAAATAATGCATTTTCTGTAATTTAAAAAAAATTTGTTAATTCTTAATATTATCTTTATGTATAATTCTGTTCCTACTGTTTATTATTATTTTGTTAGGCATGACGTCCTTAACTATTTGCTTTTTATATCTTGGTTTAAGTTTGTTTCTTTCTCCGTATTTCTTTTCGTAAACTACTTGTCCTACATGATATTGTTTTTCCTTTCTATTATCATTATGTGTTTCTAACATTTTATCTTGAGCTCTTTTTAATATTTGAGGAATATGATCGTGTTCGATTTTATTGTAAAGAATGTCAAAAGGTTTTTGATTTGTTGTGGAATGAATACTTTGATTATATTCCTGAGCGGCTCTTATTACAATTTCGGAATAATCGATTAGATTAAATTCTTCCTTTATACATCGTGCTAATTCTGTCAGTGTCGAATGTGCTCTTTCAACCTGTCCGTTTGAGGTACTGTGCCTCGGGTCTGCGTAGTGTAAAGTTAATCCGCACCTTTGTGCAAAAGATTTAAACTGGGCTGATGTAAAGCTAGGTTCATTATCTGTCATAAGTACTTTGGCTTGCGGAAATTGTTGAATTAGTTCCATTACTTTATTTTCAATATTTAATTTGTTTTGAATTTCCTTAACTACGAGGAATTTAGAGTATGCGTCAATACAAGTTATAAAAGTTAGACTTTGGGCATAGTATATGTCAATATGTAAATTTTCTCCTTCTTTAGTTGGTATTGGGGATTCTCCTATTGGAATTTTAATGGGGTGTCTGTTGTATTTGTTCTCATTGCAAATTTTACAATTTTTTATGTATTCTTTTAGTTTTTTATATAAATTTGGCCAATAATATAATTTACTGATTTGTTTATAATTTTCGTCTAGTCCCCTATGAGCTCGACTGTGTGTTTCTTCTATTATAATAGCTTTATCTTCGGTGTTTTCTACGTCTTGCAGAAATATTCGTGTAAACAGAAATTTGTTAGTAAAACTGTTTTTGAAAGGTACTTGAATGTGGTATAAATCTTCTAAGCTACAATGAATTCCAACCGTTATATTAGGTGGAAGATATTCCCTTAATATAGTTACTAAGTTCTCAACTGTATCATATTCGATGATGTGTCTTGTTTTTCCAAAAACTACCAGTGACTCATGTATTGTATACCTCCCCTTTGTTAATAACAATTGTTGTTTAAATTGATTTAATGGTTTTCGGGTCTCTTGTATTACATTTTCAAAACTACTTTCAGCAGAATGCTGTGTGTCTTGATCTGAGTTTGACTGTTCGGATTCGTCTATATTGCTATTTGTAATATTATTGATTTGGATTCGTGATAATGCATCTGCTACAACATTTGTTGTTCCAGGTTTATACTTTATTTTTGGAGTAAAGCTCTCAATAAAAGAATACCATTTTTTCATATCTACATTTGGATTTTTATCTGAAATAGTGAATGATAAGGATTGATGGTCCGTTTGTATTTCTATGCCAATTACTCCATATAAATAATTCCTGAGAGTTTTTAAGGCCCATACTATGGCTAACAATTCCTTTTTATTTGTTGCATAAAGTTGTTCCGTTTTGTTTAATGTTTTAGAAATAAACGTAATTGGTTTTTCATCTTGTGATAGTACTGCCCCGATAGCTACGTCTGATGCGTCTGTTGTTAAAACGAATTTTTTATTATAATCTGGCTGAACCAATTCAATTTGGCTTATTAGATTCTCCTTCAGCTCGTTAAAAGCTTGTACAGCTGATTCATCAAACTGTATTGCAATTTTTGTAGACATTCTTTTAGAAACTTTTCAATTTTCCCCACCTAGATATTTTGTTAATGGTTTTGCTATTTTTGCATAGTTTCGGACAAATTTCCTGTAATACCCTGTTAGACCAAGAAAACTTCGGAGTTGTCTTATATTGCGTGGAATTGGATAATTGGAAATTGTGGAAATTTTTTCTGGATCAGTTTTAATTACATTATAAGAAACCATGTAACCTAGAAAGGCGGTTTCTAATTTAAAGAATTTCGATTTTTCGAGAGAAATTTTCAT
This sequence comes from Drosophila monieri, assembly GCA_035047585.1. Lineage (NCBI taxonomy): Eukaryota > Metazoa > Arthropoda > Insecta > Diptera > Drosophilidae > Drosophila > Drosophila monieri. The sequence continues at coordinate 149,455 of JAWNPJ010000061.1, read as the reverse complement.
ATTTGCTTTTTGTAAAATATTTATTATTTTAATTAAGTCAGCGTAGTGTTGTTCGATGGAGTTTGAAAAAATAATAATATCGTCCATATAAACATGGCAAGTTTTTCCTACTTGTTCCCTTAAGATTCCATCCATGGCTCTTTGAAAAATTCTGGGTGCGTTTGTGAATCCAAATGGCATTCTCAAGAATTCAAATTTCCCATTATTTATGGAAAAGGCTGTCTTTTCAATGTCTGAGTCCTTCATTAAAATTTGGTGGAATCCTGATTCCAAATCGATTGTTGAGAAATACTTAGCCTTCCCTAAATTTGCTAATATTACAGACGGATCTTGCATCGGATATCTGTCTGGAATAGTATTCTCGTTTAATTTTTTATAATCTATAACTAATCTATGTTTGGGTGTTCCATCTTCATTTTGACCCTTTTTTGGTACTACCAATACTGGTGAATTATAAGGACTTCTACTTGGTCTTATTATTTGATCATTTAGCATTCGATTGATTTCGTTGATAACAAAATCTGAAACCGACAAGGCGTAAGGATATTGCTTACTATATATAGCCCTGTCATTTATCGTATTAATTTCACTGCGAATGTCCGTTCTGAACGGTATTTGTAAATTTATTTTCGAGTGTTCTTCTTCAATTTTGTTAATTATTTTTCGTTCCAAAAACTCTACTCGATTTTCGTTTGCAATATGAGTATTATTTATTTTGTCTCGATTGGACCCTCTTGTTCCTACCTTTTCTAATTTCTTATTGACGGATAATTCAACGTCGGGGTGTTTAGGATTTGTTGATCCTAAAAAACTAACTTTTTTGTTGACGGTAATATCATCGTCGGCGTGTTCGGGATTTGTTGATCCCAAACTTTTCTCGCTGCATTCCACTAATATTGAATCTGTGTTTTTGCAACCTTTATCGGCAAAATATTTTTTTAAAATAAATTCTTTTAGCGGAAGAGTATTCTTTGTCTCGATTAAACTTGTTTCATCTTTTTCTTCACTATCATGATATATCAATTTTTCTGTTTTTCCATTATACTCCAACACTCCCTTCTCTGTATTTATTATAGCTCCAATTTTCCTTATTAAGTTAATTCCAATTAGAAGATCTGATTCCAACCCTTCTATTTCATAAAACAAATGTCTTGTTTCGAATATATTTATATAATGGTAATATTTAATAATTGAGTACCCATGAACTGTAGATACCTTTTTGTAAATTGGTAATTTATTTTTATTTTCGTAAATTCCCTTCCTAATATAACAAGCTGTGGCTCCCGTGTCTATTAAAATGTTTAACTCCTTCTTAGTTTTTCTATCTACTCTTTTTACATAAGGCATTCCTCCGTAGGGGTCTGATCTAAAAAATGATCTTCATTTATATTGTTTAATCTTGTCACTTTATTAGCAGGTTGGTTAGATGATACTTCTGGATCTCTTTTTTGAGCTTGAGTTTGCTCCCTGGTTTGGTTCGGGCGATAATAGTTTGGGCGATTATTATTTTGGTAATAATTATTATTATACCTGCCTTGGTTGTTATTCGTCTGCCAATTATTCCTAGGCCTATTTTGAATTTGGAATGATGGGTCAACTCAACCTCCATTGGCTCAATAGTTTGCTGTTTTGGATTGGTATTTTGGTTTTTTGTTTGCCAAAAATTCCTGTTCTGTGGCCAATTATTATTTTGGTTATGGTTCCAATTATTTCCTACCCCCTTTGTATTCTTATTTTGTATAGAATTTACTGGATTAAATCTTAAATTGTTTCCCTGATTTTTATTTTCATTTTTAAATCCATAATATCTGTGTGCGAATTGAACACGGAAATTGTTTGATTCTAATTCCTGGACCTTTGCCAAAGCATTGGGTAAGTCCGGTGGATTTAATGAAAAAAGTGTTTCTGATATTGAACCATTTAGTCCAGAGATAAAAACCCGTAGGGCATTGCTTCTAATCGTTTTGTTTGTTTCTTTGGTAATTACATTGTCCTTCCCGTATGTCATTATAGTTTTGTTTATTAACAAAGTCATTTTTTTATTGACTTCATTATAGAATTCAGTAAATGTCATCCTACCTTGTCTAAGAATACTTAATTCGGACTCCAAAACATGAATTGGTCGTTTGTCATTGTATATGAAATCTATCTTGATAGGATTGCTTGAAAATTTAAAACAGTACCGTGATTGGTTAAAGAGTCATGTGCTGCGCCCCTGATTTTATTCCGTAAAATTGTTAATGCAATAAAATACTGCTGACTCTGAATTTTGTAAAGGCTCATTACAGTCTCTGCTGCTTCTCTCCAACCTACGTATTGTGTTGGCTCTCCGGTAAACTCCGGTAATGATTTGATTACTTCTAGAGTAGTTTCACATTTAACATTAGGGTCGACCTCTTGAAGTTTATAGTCTTCTACAATATTTGTTTCTGAAACTATCTTTAATTCTATCCCATCTATTTTTTTGTTCACTTCACTCAATTGGACACTAATTAATCTGTTAATTAATTCCACCGTTAAATTACTGGATGTAGCTAAGCTACCTGCAGAAAAATTAGCCGAACCTCCAGTTGCCATGGTTAAGTTAAGTTCACTGAAACTATCTATTAAATTTTCCAGATTGTTTTTATATATTTTTATATTTTTATATTTTTATATTTTGTGTTTTTGCTCTGATCCTTTTTTATCTAAACGGTGATCTATCTTAAAATTTATAGAACTTACTAAAAATTATAATTATCCTCACGATAATGTTTGATAAGGTCTTCCTTTAAATTGGGGATGTTCTGCAAATCTTCCTTCCGTCTTTGGATTTCCTTGGTAGTTTTACGGTAGAGGGTGGATTGTTTGGTTTTGTTGTTTAAAATATTCTTCAAAATTCATTCTTTCTATTCAAAATATATTTATTCTGCAAATCTTCCTTCCGTCCTTGGATTCCTTCGGTAGTTTTTACGGTAGAGGATGGTTTCTTTGGTATTGTTATTTAAAATATGTTATGCCGCTTTGAATTTTTATTTATAGTGTCTTGATGTTTAATTGTTTAATTTTTAGTTCACCTTTTATAAAACTTTAATGGATTATTTCATTTATTGTTTTCCATTAATTTGTAGATGGATGTTTTAATTTTTCCACTAAAAATCTGTGTTCTTGACTGCGCGAGTTCCGTTTATTTATTTAACTTTTATTTCGTTAAATTTTTTATTTTTAGAACTTTTTATGACGCAGCCCCACGTTGGGCGCCAATTAACTTTGTCCTTATTGATTTATTTAAAAAAATAGAACATTTTTTTGTTTTATTTTTTTGGTGTTAGACTTTTATTCGTAAACGGATTAAAACATCAAGACACTTATTATTTCTGATTGCTTATGACCGATCGCTACTACATCCAGGAAAAGACTGACTTCTTAATTCTAAATTCTTCTCCAATAAACCTCGGCCAGAAGTTTTTCTTTTTTAGCTTCCAGAACTTTTTTTTGTTTTTAATCTAACCAGATGCTGCAACTGTCGCATCTCTTGAGATTGAATTTTAAAATTTGATTATCGGATTCAATAAGATGGAATAAGCAAAGGCAAAGGCAATAAGCCAAGTTTCAATTTTACAATTTGTTTATTTATATCCATACCAGTGGAATAAGCAAAGGCAAAGGCACTGAAGCTGAGATTGAATTTTAAAATTTGTTTATTAATTCCATAAGTGGAATAAGTAAAGGCAAAGGCAATAAGCCGAGATTGAATTTTAAAATTTGTTTATTAATTCCATAAGTGGAACTGTTTCATGGGTTGGATAACTTACATACTACAGTATCGGATTAACTGTGGCATTCCAGCGGAAAACTTCGAAATTAGATTAGTGCTTATATCAGAATTACCTTTTTAATAGTTTTTATAATTTTTTCAGTGTAGTTTGCTATTTCGGTTGCAGTGTTTTCAATTGTCTTGATGTTGGCGCTTTTTGTAGCTGCGCTGTCTTTATTTTCGTAGGCTAAATTGTTTTTTTCATTTATGTCGGATTTGGCTTCGACGCAATGCTCGATATTTGTATGTCCAAATATTTATTCATAATTTAAATTATCTGACAGTGCTTTTGGAATCGGAGTGTTCCAAACTATTTGTGCCGGTATGAGCATCACGGCGTGTTCGGGGTTTATGTACCCCAAACTTTCTGTTCCAACTGTGTTTTTCATTAGAAGACTTGTGGAATTTGAGTATTATCTAAATAATTTTTAAGGAACTATGTTATTCCTCTTTCATTTTTAATAAATTAAAATTTTTTCCTAAAAATTTTTCAATGTCCTTTAAATATTAATTATTGCTATTCACCGCTCTATTTTTTATGGTAAATTGTACCCTACAAAATCTCCTTTAATCCGTCTATTTCATAAAAAATTTTTTGTTCAAAAATGTTATAAATGTATATTAATTATGACCCTTCGTCGAGACTTTTTATTGATTGAAATCTATTCATTTTTTAAAACTTTTTTTATGTCTGTCTCTGTATATTAAAAAATTTGTCTATTTTTTATCAATCAAAATGGGAAGGCCTACTGTTCTCCTAAAAAATGGTCCTCTTCGAATTGTTTATACGCATTGTTTGTTCTTAGGTTACTGTACTCAATTCGTGCGTTTGGCTCCTGCTCGGTTTGAAAAGTTTTCCTTTCCTGATTAAAGGTGTTATTTTGGAAACTATTTCTGTTTTGATATTGACCACCATTAGGTGCTGCTTGATTATAAGGGTTTTTATTTTGGATTTGGATGCTGGCGTCCAGTTCCATTGGTTCGCTCTTGTTTTGGAAAGTATTATTCCCTTGTGGCCAAACAATTATTTGAAATTATTGGGATAAAACCGAGATTATTGTTTTGATAGTTATTAGCGTTTTGATTGCTATTATTTTGGAAATTATTAGTTTTATTTTGAACATAAAATTGTTATTAAAATGGTTGGGGTTGTGGTAATTAGAATTTTGTCTATTAAAATTCTGGTGGCTATCGCTGGTTCTGTTCAGGCGCAATTGATTGTCTTGATTATAACCATCAAATTAAATTGGAAATTGGGAGTTCGTAAGTTGTCGTTAAAACGACGCTGATGAGGTGCGCTGAAACGATAAGCGAACTGTGCCCTCATCTGGTTACTTTCAATTCTTGCACTCTACTAAAGCGTTTGGCAAGTCTGGAGGACTGAGGGAAAATAGCAACCGGAAATTGGGCAGTTCAGGCCAGTTATAAATAAATTTAAGGCATTTTGTCTGATTATTGTCGGATTATCCTTCCCATAAGTCATTATGGTTTTATTTATTAAAAGGTTAACTTTTATTAACCAAATTATAAAAGTCCATAATGAGAATTGTTTTGTGTAAGGAACTTAATCTTGTTCACTAATGTGATTTGGCCTCTTATCGCTGAAAACGAAATCTAGCCTGGCCAAAATTCATCAAAGTTTAGAACAGTCCAATTTTAAAGCGATTTGCTTTGCCTGTTATTTACTTTCTTAAAATGGTTAGGCTACAAAAGACTCGGCTTTTGCGGACATAAATCCCATCACTGTTTCGGCGGCTTCCCGCCAGGCTACAAATTCTAAATTTCCAGAGAATGTGGGCATGATTGACAACTTCTAATCCTTCGTCGATGGAAGTTGTCGTCGATCGTTCTATTTCGTATTCAGTCACTAATTGGATCTTGAGTCTAGAAGGGCTCGTAAGTTTTTAATTTCATCTTGTAATGGTATACGTTACTGCAATCATCGGACATTAAGTCTGTTAACGTTTGTTCGGAGGCTTGTTTGTTGATGTGTTGGCACTGTGGCTAGTAGACGGACCGTTTGTATCTGTCATTTTGAAGATTAGTAAAGCATTTATTAGTTCGTCCAGGATTAATCACTTGCGTTTTAGCGGAACGACCTTTTTTGTTTTTGAAAACTGGTTTCACTTTTTTATTTTTTTATTCTTATTCATCTAGGATTTAAAAAAATTTGAATTAATATATATGTACTAATACGAATATATATATCCGAATATAATAGGTTTTAAAAAAAAAATTTGTTCATTATCTAAATATATAATATATATAAATTATAATGGTAAATCTATCCTCACGGTGTACTTTAAAATCCTGAAGAACAGTCGATAGTTTTATCCAATGAGGTTTCTCAAATCGTCCGTTTAGTCTTCCTTCCTTTCTTGTCTCGTAGGACTTCCTTCTTTGGTTGTTACTTATTTTTTTTTTAATAATTTTTTAATATCAGGATTTTTTACTGATATCAAAATGATTTTGCACTATTGTAGTTTATTTGTATCAAAATGTTTTATTTATATTATTTTGTATTTTTTGTATTCACTTTATTATTTTTTGTTTTTTAATTAATTAAAATGTTTTGTATCGGATTGATTTTTTTTTGTAACCGTTTTATTTTCCGGTTTATTTGCTGATTTTGTATTCCTTTTCTTCTCTGCTTTTCTCTGAGTCACTGTGTTTTTTATTTGATTCTTGCAACTTGACACTTTGTATTTTTCAATTAAAATTTGCCTTATTTTGCACTTATATATATTTTTTTCTTTCACTGGTAGTTTTTTTTATTTTTTTACATAGAAGCCTTTTGTAAATTCACCTATATTTAATTTTAGCACTCGCGAATATCTTTTTAATATCGATATTATTTTAAAAAACCGCCCCACGTTGCCCAATTATAAATACCGTACCGAATTTTATAAAAAAAATTTTATTAAATTTCATTTAATACAGGAACAACAAACGACTGCCCATTGTTTTCTGGGCCGACCATAGGGGGATTGTTAGAATGACTCAAGCTTGGCTTGTGTAGGGCGAGGGGGAATAAGAAAGAAGAGCCATGGGAACTCAGTGCTCGAGTCAGAATAATTGTTTAAATATTAATAAAAATAATTAAACTTCTAGTTAATTTAACGTTGGTCTAGAAGCTTTTCCAAAGATGCTAGCAATCTATTTCTTTATTTTCTGCCGAATTTTTGTCTACTTTGATATCTGTAGTACTTTCATATATTCTTATAATATTCTATAGCTCTTTAATGGTTATCTTATAACGCATCACTACATATTATCTTTTCCCTTTAAATATTCGACTGTAAAATCAATTCTTCTAATTCGAGCCTCAACGTGTCAGTTTGGAACTTAGGTTGATCATTGAGAAAGATATATTAGAGGTCTGTGGTCCGTTCTAATTATAAAATGTTTTCCAAAAATATATGGTCGAAAATGTAATATTTCCCAATGAATTGCAGCTAGTTCCTGCTCAGTGGTACACTTGTTACTTTCTCCTTTTGTAAATGTTCCTGATGCGTTTGCAATGGGAAGTTGTCGACCATTATGGTTTTGAGTTAAAACCGCTCCACACGCTTGCTTACTTGCATCTGTGATTATACAGAATTCTTTAGTAAAATCTGGGTATTGTAGCAAAGTAGGTTCCATAAGTTTGGTTTTTAAATATTGGAATGCATTCCGGCGAAGTTTTTTATAAATCGTCTATAATAGTTACAAAATGCTACGAAACGTCTAGCGCTGTCCGCGTCGTGCGGCACTGGGTAGTTCATAATGACATCATATTTCTTCTCGTCCGGAAGTATTCCTTTATCAGTGCATTTATGACCTAAAAAAGTCACTTCATGCATAACACATTTTTTTGGATGTAATTTCAGGTTATATTTCCTACATTTCTCAAAAACATCTGTTAAGTTCTTAAGCATATGTTTTTCGGAACAACCGATCACTATTAAGTCATCCATGTAAAGGAACGCTTGAGAAGGTTCTAGTCCAGGAAATGCAATAGTCATCATTCTCTGAAATGAGTTATGAGCTATTTTTAATCCAAATGGTAATCGCGTGAAGCGATATGAGCCGTTGCTCGTTGAAAAAGACGTTATATCTCTGGAAATTTTTTCTAGTTCAATTTGATGGAATCCTGACATTAGGTCAAGGCATGAAAAGTATTTTGCTCGACCTAGTTGGTCCAAGATATCATCAATTCTAGGTAGTGGGAATTTATCAGATAGTAATTTGTTATTGATCTGGCGATAGTCAATCACTAACCGCCATTTCTTTTCTTCTGACCCGGGGTATGGTTTCTTAGAAACAAGTAACAATGGGCTATTATATTCGGATACGGATGGTTCAACAATCCCTTCGGAGATCAACTTTCCTATTTGCTTTTGTATTTCATTTACCTGACTATGTGGGCTTCGATAAATTTTTATGTATACTGGCTCATCTCAGTTTTTGCTTATAGAAGTTGTTTGTAGTTATTGGTTCGGTTTCCAATCCGAATACGTCGCTATATTGGGTGCATAAGCTAGAAAGCTGCGACTTAAACTGTGGAGGGAAGTTTTTTGAAAGTTGAGATAATACACATTTTTCTCTATTTTCTGGATTGGTTTTGACTACGTCGTAAACCAATTCGAAAGTGATTCATATGTTAGATTATCTGTGCTGACCACTTGGTCGTAATTTGTTGTATTAAGTAGCCTTATGAAAGCGTTATTGGATGTTGCTATGGTATTTGCAATGTAAATACCATGCTGAATTTCCTGATTTGGAATTAAAACACTGTCTTCTTTTGAATTAAGTTGTATTTTTCGAATAACTTGGGATCTTGCTGGCAGAAGTATTGAATCGTTGCCAGAATTGTGAGCTATTGGTACGTTAATTGGGAATTTTAAGTTATTGGGTCTAATTATAAGCCAATCTTCAGATGGCTTAAAGTCTAACTGACAGTTGTATTTTTTTATAAAATCGATTCCTAATATTCCATCACATGGAATAGGGAATTGAAAAGTCACGATATGAAAATCGTGTGGAATTATATATTTAGTCGTCTGTATTTCAATAGAAACCAGACCTTTGGATTTGGTTATTTCTTGACTTATTCCTTTTATGTCTATAATATAATTATCTTGGATGTCGTGAAAGATATCAGAAGTTTCTTTTAAAATGGATATGTCTGCACCTGTGTCTATTAGGAAGATAAGTTCTTTTCCAGTAGCTACATGAATAAATGAAACGAATATATTTTGACTGAGATTAATAGTGCGAACTCTTGCGTCTTTTACTGCTGAATTAAAGGGTCTTGGGAGTTTCCCGATGTATTTTGGGCAACTCTGACATTGTTTTGGTAGTTATTGTTGTTTTTATTGTGGCCTCGATTCGAGTTACCACGGCCTCAATAGTTTCCTCTATATTGACCTCCGTACCGCCCTCCATTGTTATTCTGGTAGTTATTGTTGTTATAATAATCACGAAAGTGTCCTCTATAATTTCCACGTCCGCGATTTGAGCCGCGATGTGGATAGTTCCTGTAGTATAGGACAGTGTTTGATTGTCCCGTTGCTTCTGTGCAACTATTTACAAATTTTGATACGGCATCGTTCATAGTATTGAAGGTACCATCTTGAATAATAAGTTTTACCTTATCGATTGTACAATTTTTAGTCATTGCTTTGACTGCATGCTGGGTGGAATAACTTCTGGCTAACTCTAGAGGTAGTCCATCTGTTATATATGCACCTTCTAAAGCTTTCGTCATATGCTCAACCTCTTGTGTGTACTGGTTAGCAGTTTTATTGCGCTGCTGTAGGTTCATCAGTTTTGCTGACAATACTTCTACAGTTTCGACTTTGACGTTGCCTTTTAATCTGAAAATCACCTCAGAAATTGTTGTTTCATTTCCGATTAGATTTCTGGCGACACCTTTTAGCTTTGTTCTTATTATGGAAACTGCTAATTGTTCGTGCTCGCCTTTTATAGATTCTATTATTTGTAATGCATCAATAAAACTTGTTAAATTTTCAGCTTTACCATCGAAAACTGGTATAAGCTTGGATGCTGTATTAATAAATTCAATATTTGATTGTGCCTTTGTATTATTGTTGCTAATGTTATCCTCTATTATGCTTGAACTATCACCAGAATCTGTAGAATTATCTAGATCTGGCATTAGTACTAGTATTAGCTGGAACAGTAAGATTATTTAAATCTTGCTCTTCTATTTTCAGATTTAAATCTGTAAGTTCCTTTGGTTCTCTTTGGTCAATGTCAGTTTCAACTGTTAGAGAGGTGTTAAGTATGGTCGGTATTGATATACCTAAATTGAACTTTTGTTTAATTGTTATTAAATTAGATCGTAGTCTGATCAAAAATGTTGATACTTGGGACCAATGATCTTGATTTAATTTTTCTCTCTGGCCATGTATTAGTATTCGTGCTTCATTAAAGCAGTTTACTAGAATTTCCACATGTTTTTTAATTGTGTTCTTTTGAATTGGCCTGTTTTGAGTAAGCGATTTATATGATTTGTCAAAATCGCTTTTTAATTTATTCAATTCGTCATATAATTCATTCCATTGCATTTTTGTTAATATGCTGAATTATTTTCGGACTGCTACCATAACAAGTGTTCGGCCTAGTGTTTCGTGTTCTTCTAGAACTGATTTCACCTGGACACCTGGGATGGTGCTTAATACAATCGCTTTTTGTGTTTTTGAGCAATGTATCAATGGTGAATTTTCGAAATTAAATGTTTCAATTAGAAGGTATTCTAATTGGTTGATGCTTATGGGAGTCGTTGAGACTATTTGTTGAACATGTTCATTAAAATATGCATCCCTTTCGTAAACCTTTCTAATAATTTGTAAAAACAATTTGCGCACATTATGACAACAATTATTATTAGTAATGTGTGTATTAATTCTAAATTAATGTTATTTGGCTCTACTTTATTAATAACGTTTGCAGTGGAATCCACCGACTTAACGTCAACTATTACCATTTTTGAAATAATTATATTTGGTATATAATTATATATACCTGTTTGTTCTGAATATTTACTTATTGCATTACTTTGCATCTAATTTTTACAGGTTTCCTACCTATCGTTTTGTATAGCTTTACGGGCTACACTTCTAATTGGGCGGAAAGGGTTCCGCTCAATTTTACAAAAAGTCATTTATAACTATAATGTAACGCAGTACATTAATAATGCAACGCAGTGCACCAAAAAAAAAATTATTTCTTATTTGTTGTGCGCTCTTTGTAGCGCTGTCGGTTCACTTTTCCGGGTCTAGCTTGAAGCGCTAAACGGGGCCGGTGCTGGCTGCACAGGTCACTATATTCTCCAGGAGTCTGCGGCTGATGTCCTTGGCTGATGTCCTTTGTCCTAAGCGTGGGCGGTGTCGGGCTTTCCTTTCCTATTTTGCTTTATGCAAGTGAACTTGCATGCTGGGGCTTCCAGTGGTCCAGGGCAGTCGTTCGGGCACTCTTCGTAGTATCTTGGTAATGGCTTGGGAGATGGTGGTTTAGTATTTGTATTTATGGTTTTTATTGTTTCTGAGTGAGTTGCGGTTGGGATGTCTTTCTTCTGAAGACTATCTTTTAAAAAATCGAGCTCAGCAGTTAATTTTACTGCTGTCGCCCATGGAGGTGGATTATTTTTATATAATAGCCACTTAATGTGTGCTATTCTTTTATTTATTTTATTTTTCCGACCTCCGCGTCCCATATCCGCACTCTACTCACTCAGAATTTTCCATAAATATGTCCATGTATTGATTTTCCATCCAGTTCCATTTCCTTTCCATGTATTCCGATGGCATCCAGATTTTCCTTTGGGTAATTTTGTCGTTGCCGATCAGCTTCGTCCTTGGTCCTGCAATCTCCTGATTGCACGTCACGGTCGCCATGTATTGATTAGCCCAATGATGTGGTTATAATTAATAATCCATTTGATAAAGATGATGTATTAGATGATGTGGTTTAAATAATCCATTTGATATTTTTGAGTAGTTGGTTTTATTTATTTTTCATTAATTGAAGGAGCAGCAAAGGTGCCGCTCCAACGCTTCGATGGTATCTGAATTTACATTATTCTTTTAATTCTAAGTAAGGCTAAGTCTCTTGCTGCGCTGCCCACAGACGGCGGCAGCAAGACGGCTATGTATGTGCTTATGTATATATGTATGCTATGCTCCCTTAAGTGAGAGCGCGAGGTATATGCACATGAGGTCCGTTCATGTTACAATTCTGCCGGCGCTAGCACTTTTTGTGCATAGCGATCGGTTCATGTTTTGACCATTTAAGTTTTGTTTATACTGCAACAAAGTGTTACAGTGTTTACCCTTTAAGTACTCTTGGTACAGTGGCTATTCAATATGTGTGCATACTACAGTTTACCCTTTAAGTACTCTTGGTACAGTGGCTATTCAATATGTGTGCATACTACAAGTAGATTTCCCATGATTTGACTCATTAATTTGGGCTTGACTCTGGTACATCGCACGCAGTTGTGTACAATGCTTCTTGCCATTGTTTTGTCATTGATGATCCAATATTGTTGCCTAGCAATGGCGCGCAAGGCTTGGGCACCGCAGTGCATGTTGGTCTCATGTAGTTCTCTTAGGATCATTTTTACAATTGTGTCATTGTAGGGGAGCAGAACTGGATGTTTTGCGTCTTCGGATAGGTTTGAATGTTCGAGTCAGCCTCCTACTCGAATTAACCCATCAGATCCAAAGATGGGAGCCAACGATACAAGGGAACTCTTTTTGTCCACTGTTTTGTACCGTTTGAGCTGGTTACACTCTGCGTTAAATTCGATTTGCTGAATCGTGCGCCGGATAATGATGCGTGCCTGGCTTAGCTCATCCAGACATAGCGCCTTCGTTGGCGCTCTATTAGCCTTATAACAGAACCGCAGCATGTACGAAACAATTCGTTGTAATTTGTGAAAGGAGTTACTGTGCCTACAGTTGTATATCTCCCCTCCGAATATGTCTTTAGCGGCCGCCATGCTGACGAATTTCATTTTTTGTTCTAAATTCGTCTAAATAATGGCTGGCATCTTTTTCCAGCTTTCCTTTGATCCATGTAGGAACCAGGTCCATAAAACCACATACTGTTGCTCGAGAGTTTGCTAGCTGTTGTTCCTCTGGACAAGACGTCGGCTGCATTGTTGACGGATGATACGTGACGCCATTGACACTGCTCCGTCACTTCTTGAATTTTGGCTATCCGATTTGCCACAAACGTGTGGTAAGTAGAAGCCATTGCATTGATCCACCCTAACACGACGGATAAATCAGTCCAAAAGAACCCCGCAACCCTGTCTAGAGACAAGCGTAAATCTTGTCTGACTCTGTGCGTTAGTTCTGCGCCTAGGACTGCTGCGCACAAGTCTAGACTGGGCAAGGATTGCTTCGCTGTGGGTGCCACTCGACACTTGGAACATAGCAGTCTCACCAAGGTTTGCTTATTTTTATACGTTGCTCGTAAATTGCTGCGCCATAGGCCCTTTCTGAGGCTTCAACGAAAGTTTGCAGTTCCTGCGTGACTGGAACCTTTCCGTCAAATATGTGTTTTGGAATTTGCAATTTATTAAGACTTTGCAGGTCAAAACGAAATGTTTTCCAGCCTGACTGAAGTTTTAAGGGCAATTCATCATCCCAAGCCACTTTTAATTCCCAGAGGTGTTGCATGGGTCAAAGATTTGTGACAACTCAGAGCAAACCACTCGCTTTGTGATGACCAGCGCTTCGCTTTGCTGCGTTCGTCCGCAAAGTTGGTCTTTATTGGGCATCCATATGAGACCGAGGGTTTTAACACTATAATGGTCCAAGCTCTAACCAAATTTTATATCGCTCACTGTATCCTCTTTGGGTATTCCTTGCAGTAGTTCTGCATTATTTGAGCACCACTTTCGTAACTTAAAACCGTGTGGTAGTAATATTTTATTCAGTTCACTTTGGATTTGAACTGCTTCTGCCACTGAGTCAGCACCCGTCAAGCAATCGTCTACGTAAAAGTCATTTTCAAGCGCCGCAGACCCCAACGGGTAGTTGTCCTGTGACCGGATTGCTAAATGATTTAGGCTTTTTGTGGTTAAAAATGGAGATTTTTTGGTTCCATACGTGACGGTTTTAAGTGTATGGTACTTAAGATCCTCGGATGGATCGTTTCTCCAGACTATAAGACGATGGAACTGATTATCTGGATTGATCCATACTTGCCGGTACATCTATTCTATGTCCGCCGTGAACACATACTTGTGTATTCTGAAGCGTAGTAGTATGGCCAATAGCTCGCTCTGAACAGTGGGTCCTATATGGAGCATGTCGTGGGATTTCCCACTTGATGTTTTGCATCGAACACCACAGGCTTCAGAACACAGTGATGTGGTATGAAGTAGTGATTGTTGGGTACATGTGTGGTTGGAACAAACTTCATATGTCCCAAGGCTTCATATTCTTTCATGAACTCGGAATACCCTTTCCGAACATCACCGGTTAATCGTCGCTCTAGTGCTAAAAACCTTTTGATAGCAATATCTTTCGACTCCCCCAGGGCTGAGGGGTGTTCGGCGAACGGCAGTTTCACTATAAATCTTCCGTCTCTGCTCTTTTCAGAGTTTCAACAAAGTGTTTCTCACAATGCACCTCTGACGGAGATCGTTGTTACCTTTGGTTTTCCAAATTGTCCAGCTTCCAAAACCTTTCAATCAATGCGTCCGTTTCTTCACCGGCGCCAACACCACCAATGGCTGATTGAGTTTTGGACATAATCCTACCTGCTACAATCCATCCAAGATTCGTGTTTTGTAGCATGGCACCATCTCTGCCGACCTTCTGCTGACTTGGAAGGAGTAGTGAGTAAAGTGCTCGGTGCCGATTAGTAGATCTATCCGTCCAGGTTTATCAAACTGGGGATCTACTAATGGTTGTCCTCCAATGCCTTCGATCCGGAGCTTTGTATCGTGGCGCTTTAGTGACAACATTGATGCTAATCGTTCAGTGATCAAATTAATCTGGGATCCTGAATCTAGAAGAGCACGAAATTTCGCTATTGTCCGTTCTCTGCCTGGACCGTGTGGTGTTTTTTGTCGCACTTGAAACAGTTCCTTCCTTTACATTCTTTTGACTTGTGGTCGGTCTTGAAACAGTTGACACACATTTTTTGTTTTTGTACCCAATTCAATCTTTCGGATACTGGTTTTGCGCGGAACTCCTCACATTTATATAACGCGTGATTCGGAGCTTTGCAATAGTAACATAATGATTGTTTATCTGACGTACTGGACGCACACGCCAGATATTTGGACTCTTTTTTAAATGCTGCCGTTGGCTTTCCTGAGCTCAAGACTCTGATTCTTTGCTTTTGGAATTCCAGCATCGCTTGGAGCGGCTGGATCTCTACTGAGTTGCCAACTGTCTGCTCAAATAGACTTCTATTAGTCATGTCAAGCTTATCGGTGAGCAACACCACCAAAAATGCATCCCATGTGGATACATTGATGCCTAGTCCCTTTAATGACGCAGAGTTAAAGGGACTTCTAGAGTTGTTATATACAGCTCCTGTACTGATTTGGCACTGTCAGAGACTGGGCTCTGAAGAAGTAGCCGCCGAATAACTGTATGCAGCCGAATGCATGTGGACATGTAGTTGTCCTCATTTAACTCGATGTGGCGTATTAATCTCTCCGCATTTCTAGAAAGAACGCATTTTAGGTACCACATTTTTTTCACTGGCGGCATAATAGTATCATAAACCATACAGGAAAATAAATCATGGAATTGTTTCCATTTCATTGCATCCCCATCAAATTTTGGTATGTTTATCCTGGGCATTTGCACATCAATGCTATTTGTTGTAGGTATAACCTTTTCCATGAGTGCACTCTGCACCTCTGCCTGCAGTTGTAGGTATTCCTGTTTGTTATATCCACTGTCTATCGGGTTTTCGAATTCCTCGTAGACTGTCAAGTGGATTTCTTGGACTTGAGCCCATAAAGATTTTAGTAAGTCTCCTGGGCCTCCCCCGGATGCCTTACACTCTCGTAAGGCACCGTTTACGGACTCTAAAAGTTCTCATTGGCGCCGACATAATCCCGCTAATCGGATATCCATGGGGACTACGACTGGGGATTGCTCTTGAACTTGATTTTCTACTTGTTCTTGAGACTCTTCCATGCGACTCGTGCCTTGCATCAGCTTGTCACGGCCGCTTTCGAAAGTTGCCGTATATTTCATGCAACTGGTCTGGAGGTCCTCAGCATACTTGATGTAGCTTTCGGTCCTGGCCGTTCCTTGAATCTTTTCATCATTTTCACCGAACCTTTCCCTAGCCTCTTCGAGAATGTATAGCTTCGTTTGAAAATATGATGCCTTTTGTTTTCGATTCGGCCCATCCTTTTTATAATTCCGGATGCATCTTGCGATCTCCTGCCCAATTTCTTGCATCCAGGAGGCCTTGAGCGCTTGCCTCTTCAACGGCTGGCTCTATAATAATTTTGGGGGCATTATTCTCCCTGTCCATATTTTCGTTCTTCGTTCCTGACCGTTGGGAGTGATTTATTTGCTGCTAGTAGCTGGATGCGCTCCAACTCGCAACCGAAAGTGGTCGAAGAAACTGAACCCTTTTTTAATGGACTGAGGGAGGTGTGGTGCCCTTAATCTACCGATTAAAGGGACAGCGTCACACTGCTGTGAAGATCCTATTGCTCTCTTAGCAGGAGTCTTCCTGATTTCTTTATTGTGGAGCGATAGAAATCACTATTCGTTCCTTTTGACTCTTGTTCGAAAAGTGATCCTGGGCTTGCAGGATCACGTCGGGGTCACCAAAATGTTAATCTGAAATGTTTGAATATAAGCAAAAGGTACATAAACCGATTGCTGGGTTGTTGCCGCAACTTGCACTTGAACAAATTGGACGTGGAGAAAGAAATGAGTTCAGAATAGGTTTGTCTGAGACTGACTTTATGGCAAAAACATAAAAATGATAAATTAACAATTTTAAAAGTGTAATTCTGAAATATTTTGTCGGTTGCATTAAATTGTAATGTCAGCAGTTCTTGCTGCGTTTTCAGTTTGTTGTTTCTGTAGTGTTTGGTTTTTCAATGTTCATCATTTTTTATGTAGGCTTTGACCTAATATTTTCTTTATTATATATTTATTGAACTTGTGTTTTTGTTATGTGTATATTGTGTTCTTGTGACTTAAATATTAAATGCTCATGACTTAACAGTTCCCTTTTACTTTACAACCAATGCACCTAACTTCACATGCTCTATTTAGTTAAAGAGGTTTTTTAAATATCGATTTCACTTTCTTTAAGATCAAATGTATAAATCGTAAGAAAAAAAAAAATACTAATAAAGAAATAAATAAAGAAAATAAATTTAAAAAAAAAAAAGTTTTTTCTTTAAAATTGGCTCTAACGATCTGATTCATATTCATGCAAATTATAAATACCGTACCGAAGTTTTATAAAAATATATATTTTTATTTAAATTGTTTTTTTAAAATTTTTATAAAATTATTTTTATAAAAAATTGGCTAATTTACGACTGCCCAAGCTTGAGTTAATTGTCTTCCTTGTCGTCTCGGGATCGAAGCTTCCCTAAGAACTTTCCCGAAGATAATTCCGAAGATAATTCCGAAGTTAGAATCCGAATGATTTTGCTGAGATCAGTATGGAAAATTTGGCTAGCAATTGGAATGCCAAAAAGGGGAATCGCGGTGGCATGATTCCAGCGGATGTTTAGTCTAATATTGTTTTGCTGGTGCCGACCGAATAGGGGGAGTTTGTTTATGTTTATGATTAACTCAAGCTTGGCTTGCCGTTTGTGTAGTAGTTGCGAGTGTGGGAATAAGTATGATATGAAGAGCTCGTGGGAACTCAGTGCTCGTGGCAAGTGCAGAAATAATTGTTTATAATATTAATATAAAATATAGATTAAACTTCTAGTTAATTTGCATATAGAGATGGTCCTTGAGACTGAACGCAAAAGGTATACATTAAATATATTCTTATTCGGCACGTGGAACAATAACAATAAACAATATAAACACGTGCCGGGTAAGAATATTTTTAATGTATAATTTTTTGTACATATATTGCATTTCTTCGTCACCAAAATTGATTTCATATATTTTGGGAGTGGCATGCAGGTTCGCCACCGTTATTTTACCTCGTCAGAAGTTTTTTTTATATGATTCTAAAAAAATAATTCTGACATATCCATGAATTCTAATTGCTCGGATTCCACTTGCCATGAAGCTTCTTCGTCTAGCTCATTTATTCCATTCTCTTCCGCTGCCTGAAAATATTCTTGATCTTCATCCACCTCTGATCGTATATTGAATTGGCGTTGCATTTTATTAGTGTTTTGAACGTTTCCGTTGCTTTATGAGGTCTATTCATATATATGTTAAAGTGACGTGAACGAATGGATTGATCTACGTCCATGGGTGTTGGCTTTGTTTGGGGTCTGGAAGGTGGGTTGAAGGAAGCTTGTGCTCCTGATTGATGAGTATGGGTCTGGTTGGGTGGGTTAGGTCGGGTTAACATTGTTTCGAAGGTCCTTGGTGGGATTGCGGGTTTCTGTACTTGGTTTGGATTGAAAATTGTGTTTGGTAGTTCGGAGTGGCGCTTGTGGCGGAATATCCCCTAGTGGGTACTACATTATTTCTTCCGAAGTATACGGTTTTTGGGGTTTGGCCATTTTTAGTTTTCTGATTTTCTATTAGGTTGCAAAGATGTAATGCGTGGCCTAAGTCGTGATGTTATTTAATATCCAAAAGTTGGGAAAGACTTCCGTTCAGGCCTCTTACAAATGTATCCAGTGCTTACTCTCTATACAGGGCTGTTGGCCTGTATAGTTCCTGAGTCGGATTTACAATGATTCAAAATCAGAAAAGTTGTTGGTACAGCTTGATAGAATCTATCGAGTTGCTGCCTTGGTTAAGTGCATACAACTGATATTCGAGTGTCTTTAGATCTCGCCTATAAGCAAAGTGTGCTGTCAAACACTTTGATATTGCCTCCCAATCCAAAGGTGTGTTATAGGATTCTAGGACAGCATATGCTCTTCCGACGATTTTTTTCCTAATTGCTAATATTATGCCGTAATATTATGGGGACCCTTTTTTACTGTCATACATTTTTAGAACCCTTTCTATGCTTTTCTCCCACGACGAGTGTTGGGCTAAGCAGTCACCAACAAAACCGATTGGAATATTGATAATTTGTTTAGCCGCAGCGGCCTTGATTTCTGTCTGTCTGTCTCCCAATTTCGTTGCACTTTGTTGTTATTTGTAGCGCATGCGCTTTTGGGAGCTTTGGTAGAGCTTCTGCGCCCAAGCTCTTGGTTCGCTATTGTATTTTTGGTGTTGATATTGATGGTCCGCTATTTGGTTTCTAAGGATTTTTAAGGATTCGTCTTTGCAGATGATGAAGGTCCTGCAATATTTCCCATCCTATCTACCAAGTCTTGTTCAGTCATTTAAATGGAGTTTTTAATGGATGATCGCTAATGGGTCTTATAACGGATAATAGGTCGGATGTCAAACGAATTATTGTTAATTTTTTCCTTAAAATTCTAGTTAATGTTTTTTATTTGTAGGTTTTGTTGAAATTTCTTAAAAATTATTATTAATATCCTTCCTAAAATTCTAGAAGATTCTCTTGTGTGTGGATCTACTACGGATCCTCCTCTATGCTCCGTATAGAAGGTACTGAAGGGATCACGGCGATAAAATTTGGAGCCTGGTTTTTCCACTTGGTACAATTCCCTTAGGATCCCTTTTTTAAAGGATCTTGTCCACTTCCGAATCGCGATGTTTGACGTTTTCTTTATAATCGATGATATAGCCGAACGTCGGGATTTTTTTTACCGATCTGAACGAGTGTCGGAACTTGTATCCTTTCGCAGTTTTTTAACAAAAAAAAAAAGAAATTCATCTTTTTATGTTTCGTTTATTTGAGTGTCGCATTAGAACTGACAATTATGATTCTTATAATTTCTAACTAAGCCTATGCGGGAATTTGTCACCCACGCCAGTCGTCTGTTCTACGACTCGCCTGTATTCCGAAAGGTTTGCCGAGTGTGTTACATGCGCAAACTTCTCCCATACTAGGATGCGGCCCTCCACGACAGGGATGAACTTTGCTTGTGAAAGGTCAGCGATGTGCGCCGACGCCAATGATACAAATTTCAATTTTCTCTCATCAGAATGAATTTCTTATAATAACTTTGAGTTTATAACTAATGCCAAGTGGCTAACAAATACAACTATAAGAGGCGTATGACCTAATGGTCTTATTTAAGATTGTCTTTGTGGACCACCCTCCCCTTGATGAAGACTGTGGTCCCAGCTTCGACGGACTTCTCCTCACACAACTGTGTGAGTTTTTACCGAGTCTTCGGTTTGATTTTACTAGCACCTTGTCGCCGACTTCAAAAACCCTGTTTTGGCGAGAGGCGTTTCCCTGGCCCTGAGCGCAACCTGGGCGCTTTTGATCCAATCTAGGATGTCTGTTGGTGCGTCCTTCGTTTGAGATTGTATAACGTCCTCCGGCCTCTTATCTATGACAGAGTGGATTGACTTGTTACACTTGGTGGTGGCTGGTAATATCAACTCCACAGTATCACTTAAGTTTCTATCGATTTTTAGACATCTGGCCAGCTCAGCATGAGTGCTATGGAAACCCTCTACTTCACCATTCGAGCCTCTGTGTAGTGGTGGCGCATTTGAAATGCCAACATCAAAGTGGTCGGTCAGCATGGTCGAAATTGTGAGCGAATTTAACGACGGTTCGTTGTCGCAATAAATTGTCTTCGACTTCGGGAAGAAATTCATAAGCTGCAGTAAGGCTGGTTGTAAGTCTTCGATTGGTCTGAATGCAATGGGCTGCACCACAGCGAAATTGGAGAACTTATCTATGCAGGTGAGGAAATACTTTTTATCTGTGGAGAAAATGTCAATGTGAAACAATTCTCCCACATGAGAAGGGACTGGTGTCCCTCCTATCTCGTGCTTTCTCGGATGTCTAGTAGTGTAGTGTATCCTTGAGGTGTATTTAATATAGTAGTCTGGTGTATCCTCTTCTGAGTTCTTTCTTTATTCAAAGCGTTTTTTATAATGCATCTCTCATTCTATATTTCATTAGAGTCTCGTAGCTGCGCTGCCCGTGAAGCCGGTCTTCTCTGCTATTGGTAGCGGGAGGGAGAAATGGAGTATATGATGGTGATGGTAATGGTCAAGCAGCAGGGAAATGCTGACGCTTGGACTTTATATGTACTTCTGAGGCAATACCAAGAAATTATATTTCAACTTGAGTTTTGCATCTGACTTCGTACTTATGTTCACACAAAAATACAATGTATATACATGTTGTATAAACTCTGCATGTGGTACAGTGGATATTAGCTATATGCATATAACAATAGTTGGAGTAATTTCGACGATAATTATTCAATTGCCATTTAAAAATTTGAATAGATAGATCGACTTTCTTCCGTTTATCAATTTGTGACTTTTTGTCTTGAAAGCTAGATTTGTTTTAATTATTTTTTTGAGACCAATTGTGAATTTGATTATTCCCCAATGGTTTCCTGTATTCGTGTGATTGTATGTAACAGGGAGAATGAATCATCTCCAACCCCATAAGTATATGTATTCGTGTTCAGCATCAACAGCCGAGTCGATATAACCATTTCCGTCTCTCCGTATGAACGCATGAAGCTTAGAGACTATAATAGATAGAGCTATTAGAAGACTCGAAAACGGCACGAAGACTCTAATGAATGGAACGCAAGTCAAGTTTGTTTCAAATTGGAATCCCATATAGGGTTAAAGTATTTTTGAACGCGCGGATCTCCGACACTTGGCACTTATTGATAACTACAAGAATCGGCCCAATCGGACTATTGATAGAGAAGTTATAGACTTTTTATTCTGCTTACCAACTGGATTGGTTGAGTTGTTTATTTTAAAATATATAAAAGTATGCAGCAACAATTTTTCTTAAAGAATATCACATAAAAGAACCTCTTGACGATGTAAAATAACGGTGGCGAATAAATGCAATGTATGTATAAAAAATTATACATTAAAAATATTCTTTCCCGGTAGGACTTTTTTATGGCTGTGGTAATGACTCAGTCCGGTCAGGGTGCGTCACAGCAAAATTAATAAGATTTGCGGGACTGATGTGGACTGTGAGAGGGTTTTCCGGTCTAACACTTCGGGTTTTCAAAAGACAGTCCGTGTTGATTGGGTTGGAGAGCAGTGTCGATCGTCTCGTCCCGGCTCAGCTAGCCTTGGGCTTGCGCAGGGATAATCCTCGGAATCGAAAGATCAGTGCTAACGTGGCCTTGTAAGGGCTGGCTAGAGCATTCCCCTTGCGCAGAGATCGCCTCGGAAACGCAGTGGTGAAATGGTCGACAGGCACTCGGCTCGTGTCGTCGAAAGTTCCTCGTTTTAGCCGAGTAGGAGGGCGAATGGATTCATGGATCCCCTTGCTGCCTGCTTGCACCTTGTAGGATTCGCACTCCATAAACGGATCCGCTCGGATTAGCTCCTTCTTGCGCAGAGATTACCTCGAAAACGCAATCACGGGCCTTCGCCGAGTCGTCCCGTGTGGTCAGTAGTCTGTCCCCTTTGTGCAGAGATATACTCGCAAACGCAAAGCGTGGAGAGATCCAGACCGACAGGGGGCTCCTGGAGGTGCAGGCTTGCAACTCCCTGACAATGTAATAGGCACTTTAGTTTTCGTTCTGCATTATTTTATTTCACTGATTTGTCTGTTTGTTCTCCCTTTTGATCTGGTTATTTTTCCCACACTCTCTCGCACCTTGCTGTTAGTAGGGCACCTACCTCGCCTTCGGGTTTTTCTGTTTTGCGTCGCTGGGTCTTGGGCCGCTCCACTGGCCAAACCGGAGTTCTCTGCTGACGCCGAAAAAAAAAGTCAGAGTTCCGATCGGTGATCGTAAACCTTAGTTTTTCACGCTCTTCCTCTGGGCTGTTCCCAACCCAGATCTATCCTAAAGGTGCCCCCTGTACCTATCGATAATACCCCTCCCGAACTGCTAGGGATGAGCTTCTGGTTTTAACTTTTACTTATAATAATGGTCTTTGAAAAATATGAAAAACTACAAACTAATGAACTTAACTTAACATTATGACTGGGACCCATAAGGGTAAGGGTGGCTGAGACCCATTATGGGTCTATTCATATATATAGTAAACGTGACGTGAACGAATGGATTTATCTACGTCCATGGGTGTTGGCTTTGGTTGGGGTCTGGAAGGTGGGTTGAAGGAAGCTTGTGCTCCTGATTGATGAGTATGGGTCTGGTTGGGTGGGTTAGGTCGGGTTAACATTGTTTCGAATGTCCTTGGTGGGATTGCGGGTTTCTGTACTTGGTTTCGATTGAACATTGTGTTTGGTCGTTCGGGGTAGCGCTTGTGGCGGATATAGTGGGTACTACATTATTTCTTCCGAAGTATACGGTTCTTGGGGTTTGGCCATTTCTAGTTTTCTGATTTTCTATTAGGTTGCAAAGATGTAATGCATGGCCTAAGTCGTGATGTTATTTAATATCCAAAAGTTGGGAAAGACTTCCGTTCAGGCCTCTTACAAATGTAAGTTAAGGTGTCCATCCATTGATCACCTGATGATGAGTAGTCGGTTCATGGTTTGATAATGATGGAAATACAATTTATTGTTTTGTATGGATTAGACGATGTTGTGATTTAAAATCCATTTGATAATTTTTAGTATTTATTGTTTTATTAATTGGAGGAGCAGCAAAGGTGCCGCTCCAACGCTTCAATTGTATCTTCTTTGACATTATTCTTTTAATTCTAAGTAAGGCTAAGTCTCGAGCTGCGCTGCCCACAGACGGCGGCAGCAAGACTCCGAAGGCTATGTATATGCTTATGTATATATGTATGCTATGCTCCCTTAAGCGGGAGCGTGAGGTATATGCACATGAGGCCCGTTCGTGTTACAAATCTGCCGGCGCTACACTTTTTGTGCATAGCGATCGGTTCAGTTTTGACCATTAAGTTGTTTACACTTCAACAAAGTGTTACAGTGTTACCCTTTAAGTACTCTTGGTAAAGTGGCTATTTAATATGTGTGCAACTACATGGTGTTGTTATTTAAAATATGTTATGCCGCTTTGAATTTTTAAGTGTCTTGATGTTTAATTCATTACTCTTTAGTCCACCTTTTATTAAACTTTAATTGATTATTTCATTTATTGTTTTCCATTAATTTGTAGATGGATGTTTTAATTTTTCCACTAAAAATTTGTGTTCTTGACTGCGCGAGTTCCGTTTATTTATTTAACTTTTATTTCGTTAAATTTTTTATTTTTAGAACTTTTTATGACGCAGCCCCACGTTGGGCGCCAATTAACTTTGTCCTTATTTAAAAAAAATGATTTATTTAAAAAAATAGAACATTTTTTATTTTATTTTTTGGTGTTAGACTTTTATTCGTGATCGTATTAATACATAAAGACACTTATTATTGTTGATTGCTTATGACCGATCGCTACTGCATTAAATTATGCTGAGCGATGCAATTTGATTGAAAATCGGAACTCAATATTCTGGGCTTCGATCGTCAGAACGGAAGCTTGTGTTTACTTACGATTGGTTTGTTTATATCTAGCCAGATGGTCAAGCGCGGCTCTTGAAGTTGCTGAGATTGAATTTTAAAATATCCATAAGTGGAATAAGCAAAGGCAAAGGCAATAAGCCAAGATAGAATTTTAAAATTTGTTTATTAATTCCATAAGTGGAACTGTTTCATGGGTTGGATAACTTGCACATGAGGTCCGTTCGTGTTAAATTTCCGCCTACACTTTTTGTGCATAGCGATCGGTTCATGTTTTGACCATTTAGTTTTGTTTACACTCTACAAAGTGTTACAGTTTTACCCTTTAAGTACTCTTGGTACAGTGGCTATTCAATATGTGTGCATACTACATCTCCCTCCTTTTGGAAAATAACGTAATATTATGAAGTTATTTTAATAATAATAATTATTGTTTAATAATTTTGTATGTAGGTTTTTTTTTTTTTTATATATTAGTAAAAAGGAAAGGAAATTACGAAAAATATGTATCTATGCATGGCCATACTAAATAAAATTATGAAATAAAAATTTTTAATCTATCCTTATGAACTGTTTG
The DNA here is from genome assembly GCA_035047585.1 of Drosophila monieri. Lineage (NCBI taxonomy): Eukaryota > Metazoa > Arthropoda > Insecta > Diptera > Drosophilidae > Drosophila > Drosophila monieri. The sequence continues at coordinate 124,460 of JAWNPJ010000061.1, read as the reverse complement.
CTTTTTATTTTTATTATTTGATATTTTAATGTTATATCTGTCTCCTATTTCCGTTACTTATATGGACCAGTATATTTGGGATCTAACTTATGATCTGTTTCGTTTTTTAGTAAAACTTTATCCCCCACTGATATATTTATATTTTTTACTTTCTGATCATATATTTTTTATTTCTATACTTATTTTCTTCTTACATAACTCTAGCTCTTTTAGTCTATATTTACTCTCTTTAGCTCATCTATGTTATATATTGTTTCTATGTTATCTATACTATTGAATTATTTTGGTAAATTATTTTTTTACCAAATACTAACTCATATGAATAATAATTATGAGCCATTAAGGGGGTCGTGTTGAAACAAAAGACGAAATATTGAAGCCATACGTCCCAGTCGGTTTTATCAACCGATATGTAAGATCGTATGTATTCATTAAAAGTTCTGTGACTTCTTTCGATTGTCCCAACTGTCTGGTGGTGGTGTGCGGTAGATGTTATGTTTTTGATGTTCAAATATTTGCACAAGTATTTATAATTGAATTCTTGTATTCTGTTCCCATGTCCGTAATGAACGTCTTCATTGGACCGTACTTCAGAATAAATGATTCATAAATTGCTTCAGCGACAGTATTTGCGTTTTAATTTGCAACTGGTATGGCAACTAGATATTTTGTTAAGTCACAAATTAACGTGACTACATATTCAATGCCATTTTCGGATTTTGGTAATGGACCAATAGTGTCCACTATCACTCTGTCGAAAACATTTATAGGTGTATCAGTTATTATTAATGGGGTCTTTGTATGCGATGTAATTTTCGCTTTCTGACATTTTTGACATTTTCTTACGTACTCAGTTATATCTTTAGACATACTTTTCCAGTAATAGTGTCTTTTTACTTTGGCCAAAGTTTTTGATATGCTAGTATGACCTCCTTGAATTGGATCATCATGAAATGTAGACAATATTGCTTCTTTTTCTTTTAAACTTTTTATTTGGGTCACCGGGTTGAGTAGCGCTACTCTTAAAGATTTTAATATTTTATTGCCCATATTTTTGAAAGTATCAATTGATATTTGATCAAAGATATTTTCCCACGGTGCCAGTTTTAGTTGGCCGATTTTATTTATACCGGCTTGCATTTCAAGCCTTTGGAAGAATTGACCTAAGTCAATAATCCCATTAGTATATAAATCGCTAACATCATATCTTGCGATTATTTTCCTACCATGTTTAAATAAACATAGCATATTTTTAATCTGCAATATCACTACTTTACTTAATTCGTCATTTTTGATGACTTCATAAACGTTGGGCTTAGAAGCTTTTCCAATAGATTGCTTAGGCAATTCTAATTCTTTATTTTCCGCGCGGAATTTTTGTCTACTTTGATATCTAGTAGTGACTTTCATTATGTCTTGTAATATTCTGTAGCTCTTTAATGGTTATTCTTGATAACGCATCAGCTACATGATTATCTTTTCCCTTTAAATATTCGACTGTAAAATCATATTCTTCTAATTCGAGCCTCATACGTGTCAGTTTGGAACTTTGGTTGATCATTGAGAATAGATACATTAGAGGTCTGTGGTCCGTTTTAATTATAAAATGTCTTCCATAAATATATGGTCGAAAATGTAATATTGCCCAATGAATTGCAGCTAGTTCCTGCTCAGTGGTACACTTGTTACTTTCTCCTTTTGTAAATGCTCTTGATGCGTTTGCAATGGGAAGTTCTCGACCATTATGGTTTTGAGTTAAAACCGCTCCACACGCTTGCTTACTTGCATCTGTGATTATACAGAATTCTTTAGTAAAATCTGGGTATTGTAGCAAAGTAGGTTCCATAAGTTTGGTTTTTAAATATTGGAATGCATTCCGGCGAAGTTTTTTATAAAGCGTCTATAATAGTTACAAAATGCTACGAAACATCTAGCGCTTTCCGCGTCGTGCGGCACTGGGTAGTTCATAATGACATCATATTTCTTCTCGTCCGGAAGTATTCCTTTATCAGTGCATCTATGACCTAAAAAAGTCACTTCATGCATAACTTCAGGTTATATTTCCTACATTTCTCAAAATCATCTGTTAAGTTCTTAAGCATATTTTTTCGGAACAACTGATCACTATTAAGTCATTCATATAAAGGAATGTTTGAGAAGGTTCTAGTCCAGAGAAAGCAATAGTCATCATTCTCTGAAATGAGTTAGCAGCTATTTTTAATCCAAAAGGTAATCGCGTGAAGCGATATGAGCCGTTGCTCGTTGAAAAAGACGTTATATCTCTGGACATTTTTTTCTAGTTCAATTTGATGGAATCCTGACATTAAGTCAAGGCATGAAAAGTATTTTGCTCGACCTAGTTGGTCCAGGATATCATCAATTCTAGGTAGTGGGAATTTATCAGATAGTAATTTTTTATTGATCTGGCGATAGTCAATCAGGGGGGCGGGCCCGGGGGGGGGCTCGAAGGGGGCAGAGGAGCGAGCTGCGACTTCAACTGTGGAGGGAAGTTTTTTGACATTGAGATAATACACATTTATCTCTATTTTTCTCTATCTAGATTGGGTTTGACTACGTCGTAGTTCGAAAGTGATTCATATGTTAGATTATCTGTGCTGACCACTTGGTCGTAATTTGTTGTATTAAGTAGCCTTATGAAAGCGTTATTGGATGTTGCTATGGTATTTGCAATGTAAATACCATGCTGAATTTCCTGATTTGGAATTAATACACTGTCTTCTTTTGAATTAAGTTGTATTTTTCGAATAACTTGGGATCTTGCTGGCAGAAGTATTGAATCGTTGCCAGAATTGTGAGCTATTGGTACGTTAATTGGGAATTTTAAGTTATTGGGTCTAATTATAAGCCAATCTTCAGATGGCTTAAAGTCTAACTGACAGTTGTATTTTTTTAAAAAATCGATTCCTAATATTCGTCGATGAAAATCGTGTGGAATTATATATTTAGTAGTCTGTATTTCAATAGAAACCAGACCTTTGAATTTGGTTATTTCTTGACTTATTCCTTTTATGTCTATAATATAATTATCTCGGATGTCGTGAAAGATATCAGAAGTTTATTTTAAAATGGATATATTTGCACCTGTGTCTATTAGGAAGATAAGTTCTTTTCCAGTAGTTACATGAATAAATGAAACGAATATATTTTGACTGAGATTAATAGTGTCAACTCTTGCATCTTTTACTGCTGAACATTTAAAGGGTCTTGGAAGTTTCCCGATGTATTTTGGGCAACTCTGACATTGTTTTGGTAGTTATTGTTGTTGTTATTGTGGCCTCGACTCGAGTTACCACGTCCTCTATAGTTTCCACTATATTGTCCGCGTCCTCCATTGTTATTCTGGTAGTTATTGTTGTTATAATAACCACGAACGTTGCCTCTACAATTTCCACGTCCGCGATTTGAGCCGCGATGTGGATAGTTCCTGTAGTATAGGACAGTGTTTGATTGTCCCGTTGCTTCTGTGCAACTATTTACAAATTTTGATACGGCATCGTTCATAGTATTGAAGGTTGGTACCTTGCATAATAAGTTTTACCTTATCGATTGTGCAATTTTTAGTCATTGCTTTGACTGCATGCTGGGTGGAATAACTTCTGGCTAACTCTAAAGGTAGTCCATCTGTTATATATGCACCTTCTAAAGCTTTCGTCATATGCTCAACCTCTTGTGTGTACTGGTTAGCAGTTTTATTGCGCTGCTGTAGGCTCATCAGTTTTGCTGACAATACTTCTACAGTTTCGCCTTTGACGTGGCCTTTTAATCTGAAATCACCTCAGAAATTGTTGTTTCATTTCCGATTAGATTTCTGGCGACACCTTTTAGCTTTGTTCTTTTTATGGAAACTGCTAATTGTTCGTGTTCGCCTTTTATAGATTCTATTATTTGTAATGCATCAATAAAACTTGTTAAATTTTCAGCTTTACCATCGAAAACTTGTATAAGCTTCGATGCTGTATTAATAAATTCAATATTTGATTGTGCCATTGTATTAATGTTGCTTATGTTATCCTCTATTATGCTTGAACTATCATCAGAATCTGTAGAGTTATCTAGATCTGGCATTAGTACTAGTATTAGCTGGAACAGTAAGATTATTTATATCTTGCTCTTCTATTTTCAGATTTAAATCTGTAAGTTCCTTTGGTTCGATTTTGTCAATGTCAGTTTCAACTGTTGATTCCGGTTCATCGCCAGTTTCAACTGTTAGAGAAGTGTTAAGTATAGTCGGTATTGATATACCTAAATTGAACTTTTGTTTAATTGTTATTAAATTAGATCGTAGTCTGATCAAAAATGTTGATACTTGGGACCAATGGTCTTGATTTAATTTTTCTCTCTGGCCATGTATTAGTATTCGTGCTTCATTAAAGCAGTTTACTAGAATTTCCACATGTTTTTTAATTGTGTTCTTTTGAATTGGCCTGTTTTGAGTAAGCGATTTATATGATTTGTCAAAATCGCTTTTTAATTTATTCAATTCGTCATATAATTCATTCCATTGCATTTTTGTTAATATGCTGAATTATTTTCGGACTGCTACCATAACAAGTGTTCGGCCTAGTGTTTCGTGTTCTTCTAGAACTGATTTCACCTGGACACCTGGGATGGTGCTCAATACAATCGCTTTTTGTGTTTTTGAGCAATGTATCAATGGTGAATTTTCGAAATTAAATGTTTCAATTAGAAGATATTCTAATTGATTGATGCTTATGGGAGTCGTTGAGACTATTTGTTGAACATGTTCATTGAAATAAGCATCCCTTTCGTAAACCTGTCTAATATTTTTTTTCTTTTTATATAATTTGTAAAAACAATTTGCGCACATTATGACAACAATTATTATTAGTAATGTGTGTATTAATTCTAAATTAATGTTATTTGGCTCTACTTTATTAATAACGTTTGCAGTGGAATCCACCGACTTAACGTCAACTATTGCCATTTTTGAAATAATTGTATTTGGTATATAATTATATCTACCTGTTTCTTCTGAATATTTACTTATTGCATTACTTTGCATCTAATTTTTACAGGTTTCCTACCTATCGTTTTGTATAGCTTTACGGGCTACACTTCTAATTGGGCGGAAAGGGTTCCGCTCAATTTTACAAAAAGTCGTTTATAACTATAATGTAACGCAGTAATGCAACGCAGTGCACCAAAAAAAAATTATTTCTTATTTGTTGTGCGCTCTTTGTAGCGCTGTCGGTTCACTTTTCCGGGTCTAGCTTGAAGCGCTAAACGGGGCCGGTGCTGGCTGCACAGGTCACTATATTCTCCAGGAGTCTGCGGCTGATGTCCTTGGCTGATGTCCTTTGTCCTAAGCGTGGGCGGTGTCGGGCTTTCCTTTCCTATTTTGCTTTATGCAAGTGAACTTGCATGCTGGGGCTTCCAGTGGTCCAGGGCAGTCGTTCGGGCACTCTTCGTAGTATCTTGGTAATGGCTTGGGAGATGGTGGTTTAGTATTTGTATTTATGGTTTTTATTGTTTCTGAGTGAGTTGCGGTTGGGATGTCTTTCTTCTGAAGACTTTCTTTTAAAAAATCGAGCTCAGCAGTTAATTTTATTGCTGTCGCCCATGGAGGTGGATTATTTTTATATAATAGCCACTTAATGTGTGCTATTCTTTTATTTATTTTATTTTTCCGACCTCCGCGTCCCATATCCGCACTCTACTCACTCAGAATTTTCCATAAATATGTCCATGTATTGATTTTCCATCCATTCCATTTCCATTCCATGTATTATTATCCAGATTTTCCTTTATTTTGTCGTTGCCGATCAGCTTCGCCCTTCCTGCAATCTCCTGATTGCACGTCACGGTCGCCATGTATTGTTATCCCAAACGTTGTTATAATTAATAATCCATTTCATAATTTGATTCTTTGAGTAGTTGGTTTTATTTATTTTGAAGGAGCAGCAAAGGTGCCGCTCCAACGCTTCGATGGTATCTGAATTTACATTATTCTTTTAATTCTAAGTAAGGCTAAGTCTCTTGCTGCGCTGCCCACAGACGGCGGCAGCAAGACGGCTATGTATGTGCTTATGTATATAGTAAAGTGTTTTTTGTTTTGTGAGTCGAACTAATGTCCCGTCAGTTGACTAAGGACAACGCTAAGTTGAATTAATAAAACGAATATTCCGCTTCACGTCTTTATTCAAATGATCTCAGCTTAAGACTAAATTATTGTGACAAAAAATCTTACAAAAGTTGGGGAGCGAGATCGCCCGCTTGGGATATTGATTGAAGAATTATTTATGTTATTGAGAAGGAGCATTGCTTGCTCCGGATGTGGATTGTTTACATTGGTTCAGCGTGGGATCGCCTACGCTGCAGATTCATATTTCTTGGAACATAACAGAATTTGTGAATATGTCACTTCCCTCCCCTTAAAAGGGTTGCCTATGTTTGGGCTGGCATTTCAGGGTACAATGCAGGCAACTGGTTTTGTGCCGGTTCTATTTCTTGTTGTGGTTCTTGATTATTTTTTGCTTGTTTTCTAAATTTTGTATATAAAAAGGTAAGTGGATTTTGTGTATACAATTTTGATAGGACAACAAAAATAATAAGAACGATAACTACTAATATTATAATTACGTAAAGTGTGGTATTATTTTCTGAAATTAGTTTTAAAACGTCATTATGTTCTACTATCTTTATCTTAGTTACATTAATCGGTGAATACAATGCTGTTAAATCAAATTCAGGACTTAACGAATTTTCGCTTAAAATAACATTTCCAATTTTAACTCTACATTGTTTTATTCTAATAATTTTGCTTCCATTTATTTTAATATCGCCATTTAATTCTTGACAATTTTGTTCGATTGTAGTTTCAGTTAGATTCCATGTAAGTATAATATTTGGTTCTACATATTGAATCATTTCCTTTGAAGGAGTTGGTATAAAATTACAAATTGGATTTTTACGCTTAATTATATTTTTAATGCATTCATTATTAACTTCTTTATTGTCTTGATTATAAATTTTATTCTTATCTTCAAAATATGATTGTTGATCTGAATAGTCTAACTGATATCCGTTGTGGTCGGGATAAGGAATTATTTTAATGGTGTTAATGGTTTTGTGGTTAATAGGGATATGTGAAATAAGTAACAGTTCGTTATTTTTGTAGTCAATCCACGTAGATGTTTTGATTAAAAGTATATTTTGGCTGTTAATGCGTTCTAGTTTGTCGCAATTGAGTAACTTTGGGTTAAAAAGTCCAAGACGTGAAAGTTGCATGCCCATTTCGATGTCTTCAATGTACTCAATAAATTGCATGAGTTCATAAACAAGTGTGTCAATACTATTGCGGTTATTTTGGTAGTTAGTAAGTTTCTCCAGTCCTTCATTCACAAACTTTACGACATCATTTAATTTATGAAGTTGAATTGAATTTTCTGCAATTATGTCAATTTTTTTGTTAATGTTTACCCTATCTTTTTCATCAAGTGTGCCAAAAAGAAATTTAAAAGATGAACCTATTATGTCAAATAGTCCACGTTTCTGCCTATTTTGCTGATGAATAGTTATACCATTTAATTCTTTTAGTAGTTTATTGTAGATTTTGTTACCAAAAGATTCAGTGATAATATTGATTTCTGTTAGATTAATTCTTAAACAGTGATGTTCATATACTACCGGTATTTGAATTGGAACGCTTGAGAAGAGTAAATAGCCAAGGTCGGAATCTGTGTTGGTTATTTGAATTTGTTGAGTGTGGCCTGTGGTGAATAATAGAAATAACATCATCGTACAGAAGATTCCTGTGGAAGTTTAACGGCATTAGTTTTCTTTTGTTTCTTAAATTGTGTTTTGTAGTATTGGGTTTCCCTATTTCGATTAATAATTTTGTAATGGTCTTCGTCTATTTTTTCTACATTTTTATTTGCTTTAAATGGATTTTCTAATTTTCCCTTTTGAAGTGGACCTTTTCTGTATCTAGTGTCAATGTTAAATTCCTGTCGATCTTCATTTATTTTATCTATTTTCCTTTCTTTAATATTTTGAGTGTTTAATATTGGATGTCCCGCGTATAAGAATATTTGAGCAGGTGTTTGTCCAGTGGTATCATGTTTTATTTTATGATTGTATGTGTAAAGAATTGTCTCTATCTTGCTTAATTTTACTTCTTCATCATTGGATGAGTTGATTATTCGAATTTTTTCATTTATTGTCTTATGTAGTCTTTCGACGTCTGCTACACCGGTTTTTGCCGTGTTAAGTTGTAATTCAATTCCTTCTGCTTCAAGCCATCGCTTTAGAGTCAAGCTGGTGAAAGCTCCGTCTCTGTCTGCCTTTAGTAATTTGGGTTTACCTAACTGATTGAAAATACGCATTAGTGCGTTCCTGCATTCTATCCAATCCTTTGATTTAATATGTTCAAGTGTAGCGAATTTTGAATAAATGTCAATGCAACTGATGTAATGTTTTCCCTCAGATGAATAAATATCTACCACAAATTTGTCTCGACAATGTTCAGGATTGGGTGTGATTTTAAGAGGCATTTTGGTATTTCTATGTTCTGTTTTAGCCAAATTGCATATGTTGCATTCATTTATTATATTCTGAATTAATAGTTGGCTATTTGGAAAAAAGTGATTTTCTTTGAATAATTTAGTCATTTTCTGTATACCTGGATGTAAAAGTTTTTCATGTGATTGAAGTATAATTTCTTTGAATTCGGCGTATGAACAAACATTCTTTAATAAGTGGAGGCTGCGAATTACTTTAGTGTAAGTGGTATTAATAATTTCTCTGTGTGCTCTTTGAATGATTTCAAAATCTACATCGCTTTCAATATGAATGGTAATGTTTTTATGAATAAAATGATCAAGTAAAATTTGTTTGGCCTTGTCGAGTGTCATTACATTATATTGGATTGTTGTAATGGAGTTACCGAATATTGTTGAATGCTCTACTTTATTGTTATCGGATTTAATGAAAATTATTTGTTTTTTGAAATAGTTTATTGGTTTTTCTGTTAAATGAATTAGGTTACTATTATCTTCTTCTGCACTATGTTGAGTAACTTCACTATGGTGATTTTCTTCAATTTTAATTCTTGATAATGCATCGGCAACTGAATTTTCTTTCCCTTTAATATAGTCGATTTTAAATTGGTATTCGATTAACTTGCCTTTCCATCTTTGTAACTTGGCATTTGGTTCTTTTAAAGTATGCACCCACCTAAGAGGTTGATGGTCACTATCAATGAGAAAATGTCGTCCTAATAAATAATGTCGAAAAGTTTTAGTGGCCCAAACAATGGCAAGTAATTCCTTTTCGATAGCACTGTAATTTAATTCATGTTCATTAAGTGTTCTGCTAATAAAGGATATAGGATGACCATTTTGAGAAAGTACGGCTCCAAGGGCTACATTACTGGCATCTGTGGTTAAAGTGAATTTTTTTTCGAAATCGGGTAATTGGAGAATTGGTTCACTAATTATTAATGTTTTAAGTTTTTTGAATGCTTCTATGTAATCGATATTTTGTGTATCTATTTTTGCTCCTTTTTTTAAACATTTGGTCATTGGTTTTGCTATGTCTGCGTAGTTTGGGATAAATTTACGATAATAACCGGTTAATCCAAGGAAAGCCCTGATCTCTTTTACTTTTGTTGGAATGGGATATGAAACTATGGCTTTTATTTTAAGGGGGTTTGGTTTTATACCATTGGGGGTTACGATGTGACCAAGAAAACTAGCTTCCTTTTTTAAGAATTCACATTTGTCTAACTGTAACTTTAAATTTGCTTCTGCAAGTTTGGAAAAAACTAGCTGTAATGAATTTAAATGTTCGGTAAGGGATGTGGAAAAAATTATGATGTCATCTAAATACACTAAACAGTGTTTATTGAGCAACGGTCGAAGGATATTATTCATACACCTTTGAAAAGTAGCAGGTGCATTTCTAAGGCCAAATGGCATTCGAAGGTATTCGTAATGACCGCTTTTGGTGGAGAATGCAGTTTTAGGTATTGATTCTGAGTCCATTTCTATTTGATGAAATCCCTTTGCCAAATCGATAGTTGTAAAATATTGGCATTTACCTAGTTTACCAAGGATTTCGTCCATGTTTGGTATTGGATATCTGTCGGGAATAGTTATTTCATTTAGCTTTCTGTAATCAATTACTACTCTATACTTAATTTTTCCAGATGCATCAGGTTTTTTGGGTACTACCCAGGTAGGACTATTGTATGGTGAATTACTTTCCCTAATTAATCCCTGATTAAGCATTTCCTGTACTTGGTTATCGACTTCAATTTCGTGCGCTTGAGCAAGTGGGTACTGTTTTGAATAAATTGGGGAGTTATGTGTTGTATTTAGTACGTGTTTGATGGTATTTGTAAATGTCAGATTGTCTCCTTCTTCATATTGAAGATTTTTGAATTTATTTAATAAACCTTTCAACCTAGAAGTTTCCTCCTGATTCAGGTGATCTAATCGAAATAATCCAAAATCAATTTTTTTTTGTTGATTCCTGAGGTGATTTTTTAATTGGTTCTATTGGCTTTTGGATATAAAAATTGTGGTTCTTTTCTGATTTTGAAGTTATTAATTTATATGTTTTATCAAAAAGGGTAACTGTGCTATTTTTGTAATTTATAATTGATTGTGCATTTTTCAACAATTTTCTGCCAATTAGTATATCATAATTATTAGAAAAATTGTGTACATAAAATGGTTCAGTTGTTTTAAAAATACTATTGCTGGGTAACATAATTAAATTGTTCAATGTAATAGGGCCATTTGATGTCAAAACTTCGCATATAGTATTTTGAATAGGAAGACAAAATATATTTTTATTGATCATATTTATTGTGGATCCTGTGTCTATAAGGCAACTGTATGTGCAACCTTTGTATGCTATTTCTATGTATTGGTGTTGTCCGGGGCTGTTAACTGAAAATTTTCGTTTGGTTCTGAGCTATTTAGATTTTGTTCATCTTTATTTTGGGTGTATTGGACCTGTTGTTGCTGTTGTTGTTCATTAATTAACCTATGGTATTGGTTGTGGTCATAATACTGTTGTTCATAATAATTAGGTTGTATTTCTTCGTATTCGTGTTCGTGTGCATCTTGAAATCTTAATTCGTCAATAGACATTTTGGTTTGTTCACTGTCCGATGGTCTTAGTCGTTTGGTAACCGGGAAGTTAGTATTTTTAGATGTAGAGGGTTGTTGTTGTTGAGGGTATGTATTTCCTTTAAAATGTGCTGCTTGAGGATTTTGAATTTTATTTGAATATTGTGGAAAAGGATTTTTGTGAGTAAATGGTTGTGTGTTCATGTATTGGTTGGGTCCGAAATGATTTGGCCACATAGTTTGGTTGTTAGGTATCTGTTGTGTATAGGTGGGTCTAAATGATTGCGTGTATTGATTAAAATTAGGTTGGAATGGTTGAGAATATTGTGGGTAACTTGGTCGATATTGGGTTTGTGTATTTATATTGAATTTGTGTGGTTTAGAATTCTGATTAGGGTTTGAGTTTTTATTACGATTTTCTGGAATTTTATTTAATTCAAAATTAACATGTTCTTCATATATTCCCTCATTTTGTGCGATAGTGATTAATGATCTTAAATCTTCAATGTCATGATGAGCCAAAATAATAAATAATTGTATTGGTAATTTTCTGATCAATATTTTAATGGAATCTTTAATCGCCTGAATATAAATAAGAAAATCTGGCTGGTTACCTTCTAGATGCAATTTTGAAATTAGTATTTGCCGCCGTCTTTCTGCTTCTTCGCAGAATGCTCTCAGATTTCCCTTGTAAGGTGTCTCCCTGAAGTTCTCCAGTAGTTTGTAGTTCGGTGTTTGGGGTTTAAATTCTGCAACTAGTCTCGATCTAAGGGTAGGCCAATCTTCAATGTTCGGAAGGCCCAATGATCGTGTTACGTGTCCGTCCAAGTTTCTTTCGATGGCTCCAAGAAGAATCCTCTGTTGTCGCACATCATTAGTTTGGTAGAGTGAAATTACATAGTCCACTCTGCTGACGAAAGTGTAGAGAGTTTCTGGATCACCCTTAAATGGCATTATGTCTTTTAGTTGCCGGCGAGCTTCAGCAAGGTTGTTGTCGCTTAGTGCAACGATTTGGGGTGCGGCGATAACTGGTTGTGCCATTGATACAGTAAATTTGTTGTTATAGTAAAATAAAAATTTATTTTAGTTTATTTTTGATTTCACTTTTTAAAGTTGAAGTGTTTGTTTAAATTAATTTTCTTAAAATTTATTTGTTGTTATTAACTTTTAGGTGCCGTTGGACTTATTGTATTTTTGTTTTGTTTTGTTCTTCCACTTTTTGTTGGACAACCGAATTGGAATTATAATCCAAGTTGAAGTGTTTTAAAACGTTTTGCGTAATTATTGTTCGAGAACTGAATTATAAAATTTAATTTATTTTTCACTCGAGGTTCTTTTTTTCGGATACTTTTTGTATCCTACCGACTGCGCCAGTAAAGTGTTTTTTGTTTTGTGAGTCGAACTAATGTCCCGTCAGTTGACTAAGGACAACGCTAAGTTGAATTAATAAAACGAATATTCCGCTTCACGTCTTTATTCAAATGATCTCAGCTTAAGACTAAATTATTGTGACAAAAAATCTTACTTCTACTGCCCTTTGTTTACAAAAGTTGGGGAGCGAGATCGCCCGCTTGGGATATTGATTGAAGAATTATTTATGTTATTGAGAAGGAGCATTGCTTGCTCCGGATGTGGATTGTTTACATTGGTTCAGCGTGGGATCGCCTACGCTGCAGATTCATATTTCTTGGAACATAACAGAATTTGTGAATATGTCACTTCCCTCCCCTTAAAAGGGTTGCCTATGTTTGGGCTGGCATTTCAGGGTACAATGCAGGCAACTGGTTTTGTGCCGGTTCTATTTCTTGTTGTGGTTCTTGATTATTTTTTGCTTGTTTTCTAAATTTTGTATATAAAAAGGTAAGTGGATTTTGTGTATACAATTTTGATAGGACAACAAAAATAATAAGAACGATAACTACTAATATTATAATTACGTAAAGTGTGGTATTATTTTCTGAAATTAGTTTTAAAACGTCATTATGTTCTACTATCTTTATCTTAGTTACATTAATCGGTGAATACAATGCTGTTAAATCAAATTCAGGACTTAACGAATTTTCGCTTAAAATAACATTTCCAATTTTAACTCTACATTGTTTTATTCTAATAATTTTGCTTCCATTTATTTTAATATCGCCATTTAATTCTTGACAATTTTGTTCGATTGTAGTTTCAGTTAGATTCCATGTAAGTATAATATTTGGTTCTACATATTGAATCATTTCCTTTGAAGGAGTTGGTATAAAATTACAAATTGGATTTTTACGCTTAATTATATTTTTAATGCATTCATTATTAACTTCTTTATTGTCTTGATTATAAATTTTATTCTTATCTTCAAAATATGATTGTTGATCTGAATAGTCTAACTGATATCCGTTGTGGTCGGGATAAGGAATTATTTTAATGGTGTTAATGGTTTTGTGGTTAATAGGGATATGTGAAATAAGTAACAGTTCGTTATTTTTGTAGTCAATCCACGTAGATGTTTTGATTAAAAGTATATTTTGGCTGTTAATGCGTTCTAGTTTGTCGCAATTGAGTAACTTTGGGTTAAAAAGTCCAAGACGTGAAAGTTGCATGCCCATTTCGATGTCTTCAATGTACTCAATAAATTGCATGAGTTCATAAACAAGTGTGTCAATACTATTGCGGTTATTTTGGTAGTTAGTAAGTTTCTCCAGTCCTTCATTCACAAACTTTACGACATCATTTAATTTATGAAGTTGAATTGAATTTTCTGCAATTATGTCAATTTTTTTGTTAATGTTTACCCTATCTTTTTCATCAAGTGTGCCAAAAAGAAATTTAAAAGATGAACCTATTATGTCAAATAGTCCACGTTTCTGCCTATTTTGCTGATGAATAGTTATACCATTTAATTCTTTTAGTAGTTTATTGTACAAATATTTCATTCTGGGCGAGTCTTTGATTTTGTTACCAAAAGATTCAGTGATAATATTGATTTCTGTTAGATTAATTCTTAAACAGTGATGTTCATATACTACCGGTATTTGAATTGGAACGCTTGAGAAGAGTAAATAGCCAAGGTCGGAATCTGTGTTGGTTATTTGAATTTGTTGAGTGTGGCCTGTGGTGAATAATAGAAATAACATCATCGTACAGAAGATTCCTGTGGAAGTTTAACGGCATTAGTTTTCTTTTGTTTCTTAAATTGTGTTTTGTAGTATTGGGTTTCCCTATTTCGATTAATAATTTTGTAATGGTCTTCGTCTATTTTTTCTACATTTTTATTTGCTTTAAATGGATTTTCTAATTTTCCCTTTTGAAGTGGACCTTTTCTGTATCTAGTGTCAATGTTAAATTCCTGTCGATCTTCATTTATTTTATCTATTTTCCTTTCTTTAATATTTTGAGTGTTTAATATTGGATGTCCCGCGTATAAGAATATTTGAGCAGGTGTTTGTCCAGTGGTATCATGTTTTATTTTATGATTGTATGTGTAAAGAATTGTCTCTATCTTGCTTAATTTTACTTCTTCATCATTGGATGAGTTGATTATTCGAATTTTTTCATTTATTGTCTTATGTAGTCTTTCGACGTCTGCTACACCGGTTTTTGCCGTGTTAAGTTGTAATTCAATTCCTTCTGCTTCAAGCCATCGCTTTAGAGTCAAGCTGGTGAAAGCTCCGTCTCTGTCTGCCTTTAGTAATTTGGGTTTACCTAACTGATTGAAAATACGCATTAGTGCGTTCCTGCATTCTATCCAATCCTTTGATTTAATATGTTCAAGTGTAGCGAATTTTGAATAAATGTCAATGCAACTGATGTAATGTTTTCCCTCAGATGAATAAATATCTACCACAAATTTGTCTCGACAATGTTCAGGATTGGGTGTGATTTTAAGAGGCATTTTGGTATTTCTATGTTCTGTTTTAGCCAAATTGCATATGTTGCATTCATTTATTATATTCTGAATTAATAGTTGGCTATTTGGAAAAAAGTGATTTTCTTTGAATAATTTAGTCATTTTCTGTATACCTGGATGTAAAAGTTTTTCATGTGATTGAAGTATAATTTCTTTGAATTCGGCGTATGAACAAACATTCTTTAATAAGTGGAGGCTGCGAATTACTTTAGTGTAAGTGGTATTAATAATTTCTCTGTGTGCTCTTTGAATGATTTCAAAATCTACATCGCTTTCAATATGAATGGTAATGTTTTTATGAATAAAATGATCAAGTAAAATTTGTTTGGCCTTGTCGAGTGTCATTACATTATATTGGATTGTTGTAATGGAGTTACCGAATATTGTTGAATGCTCTACTTTATTGTTATCGGATTTAATGAAAATTATTTGTTTTTTGAAATAGTTTATTGGTTTTTCTGTTAAATGAATTAGGTTACTATTATCTTCTTCTGCACTATGTTGAGTAACTTCACTATGGTGATTTTCTTCAATTTTAATTCTTGATAATGCATCGGCAACTGAATTTTCTTTCCCTTTAATATAGTCGATTTTAAATTGGTATTCCATTAACTTGCCTTTCCATCTTTGTAACTTGGCATTTGGTTCTTTTAAAGTATGCACCCACCTAAGAGGTTGATGGTCACTATCAATGAGAAAATGTCGTCCTAATAAATAATGTCGAAAAGTTTTAGTGGCCCAAACAATGGCAAGTAATTCCTTTTCGATAGCACTGTAATTTAATTCATGTTCATTAAGTGTTCTGCTAATAAAGGATATAGGATGACCATTTTGAGAAAGTACGGCTCCAAGGGCTACATTACTGGCATCTGTGGTTAAAGTGAATTTTTTTTCGAAATCGGGTAATTGGAGAATTGGTTCACTAATTATTAATGTTTTAAGTTTTTTGAATGCTTCTATGTAATCGATATTTTGTGTATCTATTTTTGCTCCTTTTTTTAAACATTTGGTCATTGGTTTTGCTATGTCTGCGTAGTTTGGGATAAATTTACGATAATAACCGGTTAATCCAAGGAAAGCCCTGATCTCTTTTACTTTTGTTGGAATGGGATATGAAACTATGGCTTTTATTTTAAGGGGGTTTGGTTTTATACCATTGGGGGTTACGATGTGACCAAGAAAACTAGCTTCCTTTTTTAAGAATTCACATTTGTCTAACTGTAACTTTAAATTTGCTTCTGCAAGTTTGGAAAAAACTAGCTGTAATGAATTTAAATGTTCGGTAAGGGATGTGGAAAAAATTATGATGTCATCTAAATACACTAAACAGTGTTTATTGAGCAACGGTCGAAGGATATTATTCATACACCTTTGAAAAGTAGCAGGTGCATTTCTAAGGCCAAATGGCATTCGAAGGTATTCGTAATGACCGCTTTTGGTGGAGAATGCAGTTTTAGGTATTGATTCTGAGTCCATTTCTATTTGATGAAATCCCTTTGCCAAATCGATAGTTGTAAAATATTGGCATTTACCTAGTTTACCAAGGATTTCGTCCATGTTTGGTATTGGATATCTGTCGGGAATAGTTATTTCATTTAGCTTTCTGTAATCAATTACTACTCTATACTTAATTTTTCCAGATGCATCAGGTTTTTTGGGTACTACCCAGGTAGGACTATTGTATGGTGAATTACTTTCCCTAATTAATCCCTGATTAAGCATTTCCTGTACTTGGTTATCGACTTCAATTTCGTGCGCTTGAGCAAGTGGGTACTGTTTTGAATAAATTGGGGAGTTATGTGTTGTATTTAGTACGTGTTTGATGGTATTTGTAAATGTCAGATTGTCTCCTTCTTCATATTGAAGATTTTTGAATTTATTTAATAAACCTTTCAACCTAGAAGTTTCCTCCTGATTCAGGTGATCTAATCGAAATAATCCAAAATCAATTTTTTTTGTTGATTCCTGAGGTGATTTTTTAATTGGTTCTATTGGCTTTTGGATATAAAAATTGTGGTTCTTTTCTGATTTTGAAGTTATTAATTTATATGTTTTATCAAAAAGGGTAACTGTGCTATTTTTGTAATTTATAATTGATTGTGCATTTTTCAACAATTTTCTGCCAATTAGTATATCATAATTATTAGAAAAATTGTGTACATAAAATGGTTCAGTTGTTTTAAAAATACTATTGCTGGGTAACATAATTAAATTGTTCAATGTAATAGGGCCATTTGATGTCAAAACTTCGCATATAGTATTTTGAATAGGAAGACAAAATATATTTTTATTGATCATATTTATTGTGGATCCTGTGTCTATAAGGCAACTGTATGTGCAACCTTTGTATGCTATTTCTATGTATTGGTGTTGTCCGGGGCTGTTAACTGAAAATTTTCGTTTGGTTCTGAGCTATTTAGATTTTGTTCATCTTTATTTTGGGTGTATTGGACCTGTTGTTGCTGTTGTTGTTCATTAATTAACCTATGGTATTGGTTGTGGTCATAATACTGTTGTTCATAATAATTAGGTTGTATTTCTTCGTATTCGTGTTCGTGTGCATCTTGAAATCTTAATTCGTCAATAGACATTTTGGTTTGTTCACTGTCCGATGGTCTTAGTCGTTTGGTAACCGGGAAGTTAGTATTTTTAGATGTAGAGGGTTGTTGTTGTTGAGGGTATGTATTTCCTTTAAAATGTGCTGCTTGAGGATTTTGAATTTTATTTGAATATTGTGGAAAAGGATTTTTGTGAGTAAATGGTTGTGTGTTCATGTATTGGTTGGGTCCGAAATGATTTGGCCACATAGTTTGGTTGTTAGGTATCTGTTGTGTATAGGTGGGTCTAAATGATTGCGTGTATTGATTAAAATTAGGTTGGAATGGTTGAGAATATTGTGGGTAACTTGGTCGATATTGGGTTTGTGTATTTATATTGAATTTGTGTGGTTTAGAATTCTGATTAGGGTTTGAGTTTTTATTACGATTTTCTGGAATTTTATTTAATTCAAAATTAACATGTTCTTCATATATTCCCTCATTTTGTGCGATAGTGATTAATGATCTTAAGTCTTCAATGTCATGATGAGCCAAAATAATAAATAATTGTATTGGTAATTTTCTGATCAATATTTTAATGGAATCTTTAATCGCCTGAATATAAATAAGAAAATCTGGCTGGTTACCTTCTAGATGCAATTTTGAAATTAGTATTTGCCGCCGTCTTTCTGCTTCTTCGCAGAATGCTCTCAGATTTCCCTTGTAAGGTGTCTCCCTGAAGTTCTCCAGTAGTTTGTAGTTCGGTGTTTGGGGTTTAAATTCTGCAACTAGTCTCGATCTAAGGGTAGGCCAATCTTCAATGTTCGGAAGGCCCAATGATCGTGTTACGTGTCCGTCCAAGTTTCTTTCGATGGCTCCAAGAAGAATCCTCTGTTGTCGCACATCATTAGTTTGGTAGAGTGAAATTACATAGTCCACTCTGCTGACGAAAGTGTAGAGAGTTTCTGGATCACCCTTAAATGGCATTATGTCTTTTAGTTGCCGACGAGCTTCAGCAAGGTTGTTGTCGCTTAGTGCAACGATTTGGGGTGCGGCGATAACTGGTTGTGCCATTGTTACAGTAAATTTGTTGTTATAGTAAAATAAAAATTTATTTTAGTTTATTTTTGACTTCACTTTTTAAAGTTGAAGTGTTTGTTTAAATTAATTTTCTTAAAATTTATTTGTTGTTATTAACTTTTAGGTGCCGTTGGACTTATTGTATTTTTGTTTTGTTTTGTTCTTCCACTTTTTGTTGGACAACCGAATTGGAATTATAATCCAAGTTGAAGTGTTTTAAAACGTTTTGCGTAATTATTGTTCGAGAACTGAATTATAAAATTTAATTTATTTTTCACTCGAGGTTCTTTTTTTCGGATACTTTTTGTATCCTACCGACTGCGCCAGTAAAGTGTTTTTTGTTTTGTGAGTCGAACTAATGTCCCGTCAGTTGACTAAGGACAACGCTAAGTTGAATTAATAAAACGAATATTCCGCTTCACGTCTTTATTCAAATGATCTCAGCTTAAGACTAAATTATTGTGACAAAAAATCTTACTTCTACTGCCCTTTGTTTACAAAAGTTGGGGAGCGAGATCGCCCGCTTGGGATATTGATTGAAGAATTATTTATGTTATTGAGAAGGAGCATTGCTTGCTCCGGATGTGGATTGTTTACATTGGTTCAGCGTGGGATCGCCTACGCTGCAGATTCATATTTCTTGGAACATAACAGAATTTGTGAATATGTCACTATATATGTATGCTATGCTCCCTTAAACGGGAGCGTGAGGTATATGCACATGAGGTCCGTTCGTGTTACAATTCTGCCGGCGCTAGCACTTTTTGTGCATAGCGATCGGTTCATGTTTTGACCATTTAAGATTTGTTTACACTGCAACAAAGTGTTACAGTGTTTACCCTTTTAGTACTCTTGGTACAGTGGCTATTCAATATGTGTGCATACTACAGGTAGATTTCCCATGATTTGACTCATTAATTTGGGCTCGACTCTGGTAGTCTCTCGCGTGCTCATCGCACGCAGTTGTGTACAATACTTCTTGCCATTGTTTTGTCATTGATGATCCAATATTGTTGCCTAGCAATGGCGCGCAAGGCTTGAGCACCGCAATGCATGTTTGTCTCATGCAGTTCTCTTAGGCTCTTAGGAGCAGAACTGGATGTTTTGCGTCTTCGGATAGGTTTGAATGTTCGAGTCTGCCTCCTACTCGAATTAACCCTAAAATTCCCCTCTTTATTTTTTTTTTTCCATCAGATCCAAAGATGGGAGCCAACGATACAAGGGAACTCTTTTTGTTCACTGTTTTGTACCGTTTGAGCTGGTTACACTCTGCGTTAAATTCGATTTGCTGAATCGTGCGCAGGATAATGATGCGTGCCTGGCTTAGCTCATCCAGACATAGCGCCTTCGTTGGCGCTCTATTAGCCTTATAACAGAACCGCAGCATGTACGAAACAATTCGTTGTAATTTGTGAAAGGAGTTACTGTGCCTACAGTTGTATATCTCCCCTCCGAATATGTCTTTAGCGGCCGCCATGCTGACGAATTTCATTTTTTGTTCTAAATTCGTCGAAATAAATTCGCTCGCATCTTTTTCCAGCTTTCCTTTGATCCATGTAGGAACAGGGGTCCATAAAACCACATACTGTTGCTCGAGAGTTTGCTAGCTGTTGTTCCTCTGGACAAGACGTCGGCTGCATTGTTGACGGATGATACGACAATGCTCCGTCACTTCTTGAATCTTAGCTATCCGATTTGCCACAAACGTGTGGTAAGTGGAAGCCGTTGCATTGATCCACCCTAACACGACGGATAAATCAGTCCAAAAGAACCCCGCAACCGTGTCTAGAGACAAGCGTAAATCTTGTCTGACTCTCTTATTCTCCTAGGACTGCTGCGCACAAGTCTAGACTGGGCAAGGATTGCTTCGCTGTGGGTGCCACTCGACACTTGGAACATAGCAGACT
This sequence comes from Drosophila monieri, assembly GCA_035047585.1. Lineage (NCBI taxonomy): Eukaryota > Metazoa > Arthropoda > Insecta > Diptera > Drosophilidae > Drosophila > Drosophila monieri. The sequence goes on along the minus strand of JAWNPJ010000061.1, from coordinate 103,924 downwards.
CACCAAGGTTTGCTTATTTTTATACGTTGCTCGTACGTATATAGCTGCGCCATAGGCCCTTTCTGAGGCTTCAACGAAAGTGTGTAGTTCCTGCGTGACTGGAACCTTTCCGTCAAATATGTGTCTTGGAATTTGCAATTTATTAAGACTTTGCAGGTCAGAACGAAATGTTTTCCAGCCTGACTGAAGTTCTAAGGGCAATTCATCATCCCAAGCCACTTTTAATTCCCAGAGGTGTTGCATGGGTCAAAGATTTGTGACAACTCAGAGCAAACCACTCGCTTTGTGATGACCAGCGCTTCGCTTTGCTGCGTTCGTCCGCAAAGTTGGTCTTTATTGGGCATCCATATGAGACCGAGGGTTTTAACACTATAATGGTCCAAGCTCTAACCAAATTTTATATCGCTCACTGTATCCTCTTTGGGTATTCCTTGCAGTAGTTCTGCATTATTTGAGCACCACTTTTGTAATTTAAAACCGTGTGGTAGTAATATTTTATTCAGTTCACTTTGGATTTGAACTGCTTCTGCCACTGAGTCAGCACCCGTCAAGCAATCGTCTACGTAAAAGTCATTTTCAAGCGCCGCAGACCCCAACGGGTAGTTGTCCCGTGACCGGATTGCTAAATGATTTAGGCTTTTTGTGGCTAAAAAGTGGAGATTTTTTGGTTCCATACGTGACGGTTTTAAGTGTATAGTACCTAAGATCCTCGGATGGATCGTTTCTCCAGACTATAAGCTGATGGAACTGATTATCTGGATTGATCCATACTTGCCGGTACATCTTTTCTATGTCCGCCGTGAACACATACTTGTGTATTCTGAAGCGTAGTAGTATGGCCAATAGCTCGCTCTGCACAGTGGGTCCTGTATGTAGCATGTCGTTCAAGGATTTCCCACTTGATGTTTTGCATAAGCATCGAGCACCACTCGTAGTTTTGTGCTGCTGCTGTCAGGCTTCAGAACACAGTGATGTGGTATGAAGTAGTGATTGTTGGGTACATGTGTGGTTGGAACAAACTTCATATGTCACAAGGCTTCGTATTCTTTCATGAACTCGGAATACCCTTTCCGAACATCACCGGTTAATCGTCGCTCTAGTGCTAAAAACCTTTTGATAGCAATATCTTTTGACTCCTCCAGGGCTGAAGGGTGTTTGGCGAACGGAAGTCTCACTATAAATCTTCCATCTTCTGCTCTTTTCAGAGTTTCCACAAAGTGTTTCTCACAATGCACCTCTGACAGAGATCGTTGTTTCCTTTGGTTGTCCAAATTGTCTAGCTTCCAAAACTTTTCAATCAATGCGTCCGTTTCTTCACCGGCGCCAACACCACAAGCTATGGCTGATTGAGTTTTGGATTTAATCCTACCTGCTACAATCCATCCAAGTTTCGTGTTTTGTAGCATGGCACCATCTCTACCGACCTTCTGCTGACTTGGAAGGAGTAGTGAGTAATAGTGCTCGGTGCCGATTAGTAGATCTATCCGTCCAGGTTTATCAAACTGGGGATCTGCTAATGGACACTCATTGGGTATTTTTAATGCACACTGTGTTAGTGGTTGACCTGGTTGGTCAGCTATGATGTGGGGAAGCACAAACGCTTCTATGCGCTGGCTGAAATCCCCGTAAAGAGAGCTAACGAGAATAGTTACTCTTGCTCTGCTCATTCTTGGTTGTCCTCCAAGGCCTTCGATCCGGAGCTTTGTATCGTGGTGCTTTAGTGACAACATTGATGCTAATCGTTCAGTGATCAAATTAATCTGTGATCCTGAATCTAGCAGGGCACGAAATTTCGCTACTTGTCCGTTCTCTGCCTGGACCGCTACCTTTGCTGTTGCAAGAAGGTTGTAATTCTTGTAAGGCGCGGCACCGACAGTTGGGGAATGAAGGTTTGTGAATTCCAGGTGCAACAAGGTGTGGTGTTTTTTGTCGCACTTGAAACAGTTCCTTCCTTTACATTCTTTTGACTTGTGATCGGTCTTGAAACAGTGAACACACATTTTTTGTTTTTGTACCCAATTCAATCTTTCGGATACTGGTTTTGCGCGGAACTCCTCACATTTATATAACGCGTGATTTGGAGCCTTGCAATAGGAACATAATGATTGTTTATCTGACGTACTGGACCATTTTTTTTTTTTAATTCTTCCTCTCTCCCCCCCTTCTTTCTCTCCCCCCCCCCTCCGGGGTCTCCCCCCCTTCCCAACACCTATTCATTCAACTATCGTAAGCAACACCACCAAAAATGCATCCCATGTGGATACATTGATGCCTAGTCCCTTTAATGACGCAAGGGTTTCTAGAGTTGTTATATACAGCTCCTGTACTGATTTGGCACTGTCAGAGACTGGGCTCTGATGAAGTAGCCGACGAATAACTGTATTCGCGATGAGCCGAGGATTATCATATGATCCAACTATTATGCGCCATGCATGTAAGTAGTTGTCCTCATTTAGCTCGATGTGGCGTATCAATCTCTCCGCATTTCCAGAAAGAGCGGATTTTAGGTACCACATTTTCTTCACTGATGGCATGTTAGTGTTATGAACCATACAGGAAATAAAACATGAAATTGTTTCCATTTCATTGCTCCCCATCAAATTTTGGTATGTTTATGCGGGGCATTTTCACATCAATGCTATTTGTTGTAGGTATAACCTTTGCCATGAGTGCACTCTGCACCTCTGCCTGCAGTTGTAGGTATGCCTGTTTGTTATATCCACTGTCTATCGGGTTTTCGAATTCCTCGTAGACTGTCAAGTGGATTTCTTGGACTTGAGCCCATAAAGATTTTAGTAAGTCTCCTGGGCCTCCCCTGGATGCCTTAAACTCTCGTAAGGCACCGTTTACGGACTCTAAAAGTTTTCATTGGCGACGACATAATCCGGCTAATCGTTTATCCATGGGGACTACGACTGGGGATTGCTCTTGAACTTGATTTTCTACTTGTTCTTGAGACTCTTCCTTGCGACTCGTGCCTTGCATCAGCTTGTCACGGCCGCTTTCGAAAGTTGCCGAATATTTCATGCAACTGGTCCGGAGGTCCTCAGCATACTTGATGTAGCTTTCGGTCCTGGCCGTTCCTTGAATCTTTTCATCATTTTCACCGAACCTTTCCCAAGCCTCTTCGAGAATGTATAGCTTCGTTTGAAAATATGATGCCTTTTGTTTTCGATTCGGCCCATCCTTTTTATAATTCCGGATGCATCTTGCGATCTCCTGCCCAATTTCTTGCTGGGCATCTAGGAGGCCTTGAGCGCTTGCCTCTTCAACGGCTGGCTCTATAATAATTTTGGGGGCATTATTCTCCCTGTCCATATTTTCGTTCTTCGTTTCTGACCGTTGGGAGTGATTTATTTGCTGCTAGTAGCTGGATGCGCTCCAACTCGCAACCGAAAGTGGTCGAAGAAACTGAACCCTTTTTTTAATGGACTGAGGGAGGTGTGCCCTTAATCTACCGATTAAAGGGACAGCGTCACACTGCTGTGAAGATCCTATTGCTCTCTTAGCAGGAGTCTTCCTGATTTCTTTATTGTGGAGCGATAGAAATCACTATTCGTTCCTTTTGACTCTTGTTCGAAAAGTGATCCTGGGCTTGCAGGATCACGTCGGGGTCACCAAAATGTTAATCTGAAATGTTTGAGTAGAAGCAAAGAGTACATAAACCGATTGCTGGGTTGTTGCCGCAACTTGCACTTGAACAAATTGGACGTGGAGAAAGAAATGAGTTCAGAATAGGTTTGTCTGAGACTGACTTTATTCATATAAAGGTTCAATATTTATAGCTAATTTGATACATAGATAGTGCTTAGGTGGTAAATTAATGGAAATATAGCAAAAACATAAAAATGATAAATTAACAATTTTTAAAGAGTAATTCTGCAATATTTTGTCGGTTGCATTAAATTGTAATGTCAGCAGTTCTTGCTGCGTTTTCAGTTTGTTGTTTCTGTAGTGTTTGGTTTTTCAATGTTCATCGTTTTTTATGTAGGCTTTGACCTAATATTTTCTTTATTATATATTTATTGTACTTGTGTTTTTGTTATGTGTATAGTGTGTTCTTGTGACTTAAATATTAAATGCTCATGACTTAACACTACCTATCGATACATCTATCGATAAGCAGAGGTGACAGCTAAAAGCAAATGTCATTTTGTGGAGAACGCCGCTAGAAACTTGCAAATCATTTCGTTCGTTTGTTACTTGGCGAATTAATTTTAATATTCAGGCATGGGCAATCTTGGTTTCCAGCAATTCCCCGAGTACCAGGTGCCCGGCGTGCAGCAAGCAGACTTTTCGCCCTACGAATCGAATGGCGGGTAAGCTTTCACATATGTACATGGATGTTTTGCGAAATTGCATTAATTCTGTTGCCTTCTTCCGTAGGTCTATTGTGGCTATTGCTGGGGACGACTTCGTGGTGATCGCGGCTGATACACGTCTAAGCAGTGGATACAATATCCATTCCCGGGACCAGAGCAAGCTTTTCAAGTTGTCTGATAAAACGGTGCTCGGTTCCACCGGCTGCTGGGCAGACACCCTCTCCCTGACTGGGCTCTTGAAGGTTCGCATGCAGGACTATGAGCACACTCACCTGCGAACCATGGCCACGGACACCGTTGCCCAAATGCTGTCTATCACCATGTACAACCGCCGATTCTTCCCCTACTACGTGAGCAACATCTTGGCTGGCATTGATAAGGACGGCAAGGGTGTAGTGTACTCCTATGATCCCATCGGTCATTGTGAACGTGCCTTCTATCGTGCCGGAGGGACTGCTGGAACTCTATTGCAGCCAGTGCTGGACAATCAGATCGGACACAATAACATAAACCTTTCCTCCAATGAGCTCCCCAAGCTCACCATAGAGCGCGCCGTGGCCATTGCATCCGATGCCTTCATTTCCGCAGCCGAGCGCGACATCTACACCGGTGACTCCGTCCTGATTAACATAATTACCAAGGACGGAATCGAGGAGAAGAAGCTGCAACTACGTCAGGATTAAGTTTAATCAGAATCTTTGTGGTCAGGGGTAATAAATGGACTGTGGAACCACCCAGGCTTTTTAAGTTAAATGGCGTCAAATTAATGTATTTACCCGAAGAAACTGAATTCAAATAAACAAGGGATCTGTAAGATTTCAAACATGTATGTATTTCAGTGTGACCAGCCTCTAATCGGTCGAGAATCAATATACTTGGAGTTTGGAAATTTTAACTGAGTGTAAAATATTAAATTAAAAGTATAATTGTATGGTTATTTTAAACAAATTTTGCATACTTTCAACGAAACATATTACCGCAATTCTCAGACATAAAAGATCATATAAACTATAACTTTTAAAAATAAAATAAAACGATATTATTTGCTAAAAATAGAACTAGTTTTATGACCCGTGGTGTTCCCGTGACAAAAAATATTTGAATGTTTTTGTGTTTGTGAGGAAAGTGAATTTCAATGAAGAGTTCTAGTTCTGACTTTGAGTTGCTCTTATTTTTAAGCCTTTTCCACTTCAGTGACAAGTTTCTAGTCTCCGCTTCTCGTCCTATCGAGATGATGTCCTCGCTGGTGAAGCCGGGAGTCTTCCGGCATCTCATGTGCCGCAACAACATTTATCCTCGCAGAGGTGTCCTCCGCTTCCCAGTGTCCGATGATCACGTATTTTGGTCAGAACCGTTTCCAGACTACTGTCCAATTGACTATACCTCGCCGCACATCGGCGGACAAGTGTGGGCCGATCCGCCATTGCCCAGTGACACCTTTAAGCCGGAGTGGAACAAGTTGGATGGCCAGGTGAACTGGGTGTCCTTCCACGGAAATTATGAGATTCACAACGGCCTGCCTCTTAACCCCATTGGGCGCACTGGCTTGAGTGGGCGGGGCTCGCTGGGCAGATTGGGTCCCAACCATGCCGCAGATCCCATTGTAACGCGCTGGAAAAGGAATAGGAACGGAGACATCGTCAGAAACTCAACCACCGGAAAGTAAGATAAATTCTTTAAATGCTTAGAAATATTAAAAATTACAATCTATTTTTCATTTATTTTCTATAGAAACATCCTCCAGATGGTTGCCATTCAGCGATCCGATAACAAGCTATGGGCCATTCCTGGGGGGATGGTCGATCCTGGCGAGAACGTAAGCGTGACTCTCAAGCGCGAGTTTACCGAGGAGGCCTTGAACTTCACCGAAAAGTCCAACATGGTAGAGCAGTTCTTCCGCGAAGGTGTCCACGTCTACAGCGGATATGTTGATGACTTCCGTAATACAGACAATTCCTGGATGGAGACCACTGCTCTGAACTTCCACGACGACGATGGGAGTCAGGTGGGGAAGCTGGAACTGGTTGCTGGGGATGATGCTACAAACGTGCGCTGGACGGATGTGGACTCTAATCTGAAACTGCACGCCAATCACGCGGACATCGTCAAGGAAGTGGTCGTCAAAAGGAACGCACATTGGTACAAGAGAAACTTTAGTTTTTAGAATTTTAAGCATACTTTTCAACAAATATTTTACGATAAATCGGCAAGAATTCATCTTCCTTAAAAGCATAAAAATGAAAGAACACAGCCTTGTATTCCTCGCCCTCACAGCCTTTCTTTTAGCGTAGTGTCCTTCCCAAAACTTTGCTTAATAAAAGAACACAACTATTTTTTTTTAACTAATATATTATTGCGTTTATTGGATTCACTCTATGTATCTGCCAACTAATATAGATAAAGATATAAATTGGCAGAGCTATGGCCATCGAAAGGGGGTCAACTGTAGAGATTTTGGAAACCCCACTTTTTATAGGGGTACCCCTTGAAAAAAATCGAAAACATTTAAAAATAGTATTTAAGGAATATTTTAAATGAGGAATGAAGGTTCTACTTCCGCTGATCACAAAATGGTACTACATTTCCAGATCGGATATAAATTGGAAGAGCTATGGCCATCGGAAGGGGGTCAACTGGAGAAATTTGGAAACCCCACTTTTTATAGGGGTTTCCCTTGAAAAAAATAGAAAAATTTAAAAATGGTATTTAAGGAATATTTTAAATGAGGAATGGAGGTTCTAGTTCCGCTGATCTCAAAATGGTACTCCATTTCCAGATCGGATATAAATTGGAGAGCTATGGCCATCGGAAGGGGGTCAACTCGAGAAATTTGGAAACCCCACTTTTTTATAGGGGTGCCCTTGAAAAAATTCGAAAATTTAAAAATGGTATTTAAGGAATATTTTAAATGAGGAATGGAGGTTCTAGTTCCGCTGATCACAAAATGGTACGCCACTTACTCGGACATCGTCATGGACGACATGGTGGTCAAACGAAATGCACATTGGTAGAAGTGAAACTATATAGTTCTTTAAAATTAAACCATACTTTCCAACACATACTTAACGATAATTAATGATTTAATTCTTCCTTAAAAGCATAAAAGAGAAACCGCATCCTTCACAGAACCCCCTGCTAAATAAAAGAGCATAACAATTTTTTTGTAATATATTTTGACGTTTTTTGGATTCACACTATTTGTGTGTCAACTTATATAAATAAGAAAACTTCTGCTGCATGACGGGCATTGTATAAATAAACTTCAACTCTAAATTTCAACAGATCTCATGACAAAATCTCAAAGATAACAGACATCCTGTAAGTTTCGAAAGGTTCTTAAAAGAAATAACTGGAATTTTGAACTTCGTCGGAACTTGAATCCAAAAGTGATTCGCCTCACCAAATAAAGCAGATTCTGCGGGCGAAGGGATGCTGGATTAACTTGTTTACTACGACATGTGACGTGGATTCGGGTGGCTTCTAGCGATGAATATAAAATTGTTTCGTAAATGTGTGGCCGCTTACAAGGACTGCACGAATTGGAACACTTCAGGGCTTGAATTCGACACATTGCTGAACTTGTCCGGGTAACACTTGCGGACCTCCTTAACAAAGGTTACACTATTTTCGGTACTCTCGACATCGGTTAGTTCTTTCTTGTAGAGCATTTGTATGGTGAGGGCTAGCATACGCTCCAGATATGGCTCAATGGTAGGTCGTGCCTTCATGAAGAGTACGCGGAACGCCTTCTGCACCGAATCGTTCTCCCCCGTATTCTCGCGCAGCGGCAAGTTCGACATGAACACTGGCAGAACGTGAGTCAAAGGCACTCCCTCAGAATTTGTTATGATAAGACGGGCCACAGCTCCGCAAATGCTGTCCAGAGCTGAGGGATCCTTCTCCTTGGCAATGGCATCAGAAAGAGCTTGCAGGATAGAGGGATATGATCTGCAAAATGGGTTTCATAATTACGGACCAGATGACAGAAAGTCAGTTAACTTACTTGTAAGATTTTTGTTCAGAATTCAGGACAAGCTCACCTAGTCCATAGAATGCATTTTGACGAGTTCTGGGATCGGAATCGGTGGTGCCACCGATAAACAATTGGCGCATTGTGTCGAAGTAGCTGACGGTCCAGATGCCCAGGCTCTGAAAGCAGTCAGCCAAGGTGCCGAAAAGGAACCATCGAATCGCCGTGTTGCTGTGCTTCTTTGACTAAAAAGAGACTTTAATTATTTTTTATTCCAGATAGTATTCTAGATGATGACACATACCATTCTTTGGATGTAGAATGGGTATAGCCTGCCAAAGAATAACGAGAAGTCCTTAGCCTCAAGGGCATGGCCCAAAAGCGGTAGCAAGTTGGCGGCATTCGCAATGACCGCGTTATCAAGCTCGCTGTCGTCGGCATCCTCTTCGTCGCCGCCTCCAGCACCGCCTGGCTCGCTGAACTGGCAGGCCATCTTGTTGTTCAAAAGATCCTTGATGCATGCATAAATAAGCTCTCCTATTTCCGCCGTTGGGACAACCGGACCCTTGACTTCTTTAAAAAGTTCACCGAGGGCGTCGAGCACTGCAATTACCACGCCCCGTTCCTCATCGCTGCGAACCATTTGCGCAAACTTGGGTATAACAATCAGGCTGGCGCGTGAAACTCCATCTGTATCTCCAATCTTATGGAGCGACTTCACGAACTCTGAAATCGTCTCCACTGAAGCGCGGCGAATAGAGTCGTGGGGATGGTCGATAACCTTGTACACGTTCTCGAATGCCGACTGAAGATATGGAGCGAAAGCAGTGCCACTGTTGGCAGCGAACTCCTTGAGCGCCAGTATGGCCTCCTCTTTCTCGATGAAATAGTCTTCCAGTTCCGATTCATCCTCCTCTCCCTCCGATTCCTCCTCTAGATTGATCTCAATGTTAGGGTCAATGTCGTCAGCGGTACCTACGCTGGGCAGAACATCTTCGCTCGATATGACTGATTCCACAATGCGGTCCATAATCTTTGAATAAACAGTGGCAATGTCTTCGTTGGCCACAATGGAGAGAGCTCCCATCAGGTTATACACGGCCCTGCGCAAATCTGGATCGCCGGCTCCATTTTCCAAAATCGACAGACAGAATCCCATGGAGTCGTTGGCCAGTGGCAGGAAGTTCTGTTTTCCCACGACACGCGCTATCGCCGCCAGCGTATCCATGGCTTGGATGCGAACCTGCTCCAAATCGTCTGTTATTTCCAACAGCATGTACAGCTGCAGGACGCTAATTGTCTTTGGGAAGTACGGCATAAAGTCCTCCTTGGCGGCAGTGGCAACTGCCGCTATGGTGGACAAGGCCAGTTCGCGCACTTTGGGAGCGTGTTTGGCGTCCAAGGCTATCGAAGAGGCTGTGGGGCAGGGTGGTTAAAATAAGTTTAAGAACAATTTCTAGTAGTATTACCGCTCCATTAGTATGGGCAGGTCTGGCTTAATCTTCTCTTCCAAGCTGCCCACAAAGGTCTCCAGGGCATAGAACATGCGACCCGTGTACTTTGATTCGGGATGGCCCATCTGCAAGGAGTTGTGTTAAAATCGGAGTTCGCCAGGATTAGATTGGATTCGAGTGCAATGTGAATGAAATATGGAACTGAGAGTGGAATGCTCTAAACGATTTATATTTTGGAAATGGCTTTAGTTATCGGACAAGAGAAGCCTTCCCTGGGCGATGGATGTGTGCAAGAAAAACGGAAAAGAAAAGTAAAGATAAAGGAAAATGGAGAAGCACCCTATACTTGTCGAGGATCGATTTGCGCTTTAGCTGAATGTGATCTAGGTACATTAGAGTGTCTCGGGCGGGGACCAAGGCGAGGTCACTCCCGTTGCTGTCACGGGCAGCCTTAAGAAGCAGCACAAATAAAAGAATGTAAACCACAAATAGAGATTCCTGATTGCAGACGAAGGGCTAAGAAAATAGGACTCACCTTCAATTCATTGACCAACTGGCCGAGATAATCGTATAGAACTGGAAGGATCTGGGGAGCATATTTGGAACTTTCCGGTTGCAAGTGCTCCGAGAACTGGCCCAGAGCAAAGAAGGCGGCGTTGCGCACCAATGGTTCCTGATCGCTGATACCGCCCTTGATGATGTTCAGCATCGGCTCCAGGTACTTGTGCGTGATGGCTTCCGAGCATCCCTCGGCGATGACGGTCATGGCGAGGAAGGCTGCACGGCGGCGCACAGGGTCTGGGTTCTGCAGGGCCTCTTCAAGGATCTGCAGCAGCGGCGGAATCAGCTTCTCAGGGGACATGTGCAAAGCCAGAATATCTAGGGTCTGTGAGGAGGCAGTAACGGGGTTGCTTCCACCGTAGTTCGCGAAGTAATCGGCGTCTGTTTGGGAAATATTATTGGATTTTTAGTGGAATATTTGCAAATCTCACTACCCACCGTCTTGGCCAGTGGGAGAACAGCACATGACATTGAAAATAACGGCCAGGGCAGGCTCGAGTAGCTTCTGTTTGGAAATAGTCCTCTTCTTGAGTCGCCCTATGCGTCCAATGAAGGCGATAACCTGAACACGAATGGCGTCTTCCAGCTGCGTGTTGTTCGCCACCTCCAGGCAGAAATCCAGTACAGGCTTCACGTTGTTGAGCAGCTTTGGTGTGTACTCGGCAATGCAGTCTAGGACATCGAACACGGTGAGGAACTCCTGCACTACGCCCTTGTACGCAAAGGCATGTAGAGACTTGAGGATCTGAGGCAGCACTTTGGCCACAGTATTCTCCGCAGTCGTATGCCCCGCAACGAAAGGCATAAGGTAGTTCATGCCTGCCAGCATGTTGCAAACAGTTGGAGTGGTCATGTCACCATTGTTCTCCGCCGACATCAGAACGCTAGCGAATATCATACAAATGGTATCCATGTGAGCCACGAACTGATCGGGGGCAGAGTCTGTGAGAGTGGCGAATATCGAGGAGCCCAGCTCGCTCTCCTTGGGATCGGTCATGATGCAGCGATCGAAGATGAACTTGAGAAGCTCTGACAACCAAGAGTCCTGCTTGTTGGACTCGTGGCGCACCAGACTGCCTATTAGCTGGGCGATGGCATTCTTCACGCCCTTCTCCTTCTCGGTGACCAGAGCCTGCATCACGATCTGCTTAATTCTGAATGGAAAAATTATTCAAGATCTTAAACATATTTAAAATTAATAAAATAATGTGGAGGACTCACGTGTTCTGCTGATCAGCGTTGAGGGCCTGCCAGTGTCGCAGCTTGCCAAGTCGCTTGTTGAGGAGCACGGCAGCGAACTGACGGACCTGGGTCTCCATGGGCGACATTATGATTTTGCAGAAGCCAAGTATCGCCTCTGGGTTCTTGTAGGCCTTCGACAAGGCGGCAGTGGCCTAAAAATAAAGGAGATGTTGAGTATTTTTTTTACAGTTACAATAAGTTGCTAAAAATAGTGATGACACAAAAATGTATTTAACTAAGTAGCCAACCAGGCCCACTGTGCCTTGGAAACATCGAAGAATACAAGTGATGGCACAGAAATTTCTTCGCTCAAAATAACCAACGAAGCAATGTAGTGTGTTTGTGTGCAGAATAGCAACAAATTTAAATTGGCTACCACGAGGTAGCGTTTATTATTGTATTTTGGAGGCTAAGAAAACAAGGAAACAAGGCATAACCTCCTTGAAGCCTTTGCCTTCCCGCCTTCGGGACACTCTTCTTACCTGTCGTATTTTCTCATTGTCGGAGCACAGGAGCCCGCAAATGATTTCCACGAGAGCAGCTTCCATTTTCAATCAGATTTTCACAAATGTCCAGCAAGAGTATAGAATCTGCGGAGAGGCCAATCGCACGCAAGGATTCAAAATGAATAAAAACGAGAAGCCGGAGAATTCGCGAATACCGACTAGGGATGGAGAGGCGCGAAACGGCGGCACGTTTTATACAGCGAGATAGTATTTTGTGTATTTTTTTTCTTCTTTTTTCTCTTCTCAGTATATAATTCTGACTTGAGGTTTTTGTTTTCCGTTTCGGGGATTCGTGTGAATAAAAGGAGTAAATAATTGTTAGTTAGTTGACCATTTTGTTCCGGTCTTTCTGAAACAATGAAATATTTGGCTCGGGAACAGTACAATACGATTTGACAGATTAGTTCAGTGGGCTCTGAGTTGGGTATTTTTTGGTCCCAAATTCAAATTCTCGACTATCGATATCGATCGTCCATTTTTGAACCAAACGACGCGCGTTTTTCTTGTTTTCATCAGATCCATCGTCCGGTCTACAGCTAGACTCAGCGTAACCGTAAAAAGGACAGCCGCGGAATGGACAAAAGCAGGCAAAGCAATGGAAACGGCAGCTACATGGACCAGATCTCGTTGGGCATCCTGAATCCTTTTTTTTTTTGCGCGCGGTTCCCACTGCATACGTACAGCCCACCTCCCGCTCAACCGACCGAGGGGCGCCTGCCGCATAACGTACGGCTCGAATCGCGAGAATAAATTCGAGTTAGTAAAAATATAAATAGAAGGATTATAAAGAAAACGAGGAAGAATTAGTATGCTCTTGAAGGTAAATTAAAATGGAGGTTTTCATATTTGAAAGGGATGAAAGAGAAATAATATGGTACAGACCATTGTAGTTCGAACATAAAATCCTAAGGGAATTATGCTGTGCATATGTCGATCTACAATGGCTTAAGAATAAAGGACTAAAGTTTCTGGTCCTTCTATTCGGAACGTTAAACTGTAAGCGTGTTAGTAAGTGCTGGCTATCTACATCACCATTAATGAGGTTGTGTAGGAAAACGACACCCAGCATTATTCTACGATTTGTTAAGGAGGGTAAGATTATTAGTAGGAGTCTACTATTATACGAAGGAAGGTGAAGATTTGCGTCCCAGTTAAGTCCTCTAAGAGCAAATATTAAGAAGTTCTTTTGTACGGATTCTATGCGGTATTGATGAACACCGTATTGGGGACACCAGACACATGAACCGTACTCCAGTACCGGACGGACCAAGGATATAAATAAGCTTTTAGTAATATAAGGGTTGTTAAATTCTTTAGCCCATCTTTTAATAAAACCGAGAACACCTTTAGCCTTATTAACCATTAAAGAAATATGGTCGGAAAATTTAAGTTTTATGTCTAAAAGGACACCAAGATCATTAACCTGAGTTAATTTTTCTAAGGCAATCCCAGAGAGATAGTACGAAGCCTGGTGAGGACTAGTACGATAAAAAGACATAAGTTTGCATTTTGATCCATTAAGTATTAAGTCATTAGCTAAACACCATTTTTGAAAATGATCCCTGGGTTTTTTTGGGCACCGGCTATTTTACACACAAAGCTTAACATCGTCTGCGTACATTAGTACCAGCGCGTTCGTTAAGGATGGGGGCAAGTCATTTATAAAGAGAGTGAATAGTAATGGGCCAAGATGGCTTCCTTGAGGGACTCCCGATGTGGCACGGACTAAGCGGGAATATTGATTTTTAAATAAGACTCTCTGTGTTCTTCCATTTAAATAGCTGGAGATCCACGTAATGAGGTTGGTTGAGAATCCCAAAAGATTTAGTTTACTCAACAAGAGTGAGTGATTAACTGAATCAAATGCTTTACTAAAGTCAGTGCAAATAACATCAGTTTGAAGTCCCTTTTGGAAGCCATCTAAGACAAAGGATGTCAACTCCAATAAATTAGTGGTGGTGGAGCGACGCTTAATGAAACCATGCTGACATGAGGAGTTATTAATTTTTCGAATAACTTTGGAATCGCTGACAGTTTTGAGATGCCTCTGTAGTTGGCAGCATCGGATTTTTCCCCTTTTTGTGCAGAGGAATTATGAAAGATTCCTTCCATTTAAAGGGGAAAATCGAAGATTCCAAAGATAAGTTGAAAAGTTTTTGAAGAGGTTTGCACAGAGCCCTAGCACAGTATTTTAGCACACAGCCTGGTACTCCGTCGGGGCCTGGCGAATAAACTGGTTTTACCTTTTGAAGATCCAATAATAAAATGTTTTCAGAAAGAAATGGAACAAATATACGATTAGTTGGTTGAATGTTGTAAGCGTATGGCTGATCTGAAGTTTTAGGAGGTGAATTTTGTGTCAAAAATTGTTATGAAATGGTATATTTTAATTACTGAGTACCCGTTAACTGTCGAGACTCTTTTATAGATTGGCAATTCTATTCCAATTTTCTAAATACCTTGTTTTATGTAGCAAGCTGTGGCTCCTGTATCTATTAAAATATTACATTTTTTGTCTATTTTTTTATCAAATCGAAAAATGTGTGGAAGGCCTACTGTTCTCCTAAAAAATGGTCTTCTTCGATATTGTTTATGCGCATTTGTTTGTTTTTAGGTTGAGCTGATGACTCAATTTGCGTGCGTTTGGCTGCCTGCTCTGGTTGTTGAAAAGGTTTCCTTTCCTGATTAAAGGTGTTATTTTGGAAACTATTTCTGTTTTGATATTGACCACCATTAGGTGCTGCTTGATTATAAGGGTTTTTATTTTGGATTTGGATGCTGGCGTCCAGTTCCATTGGTTCGCTCTTGTTTTGGAAAGTATTGTTCCCTTGTGGCCAAACATTATTATTTGGATAATTATTGGGATAAAACCGAGCATTATTGTTTTGATAGTTATTTGCGTATTGATTGCTATTATTTTGGAAAGTATTAGTTTTGTTTTGAGAAAAATTGTTATTAAAATGGTTGGGGTTGCGGTAATTAGGATTTTGTCTATTAAAAGGTCTATCGCTAAAGGTTCTGTTCAGGCGCAATTGATTGTCTTGATTATAACCATCAAATTTATAATTGGAATCATTGGGAGTTCGTAAGTTGTCGTTAAAACGTCGCTGATGAGGTGCGCAAAATCGATAAGCGAACTGTTCCCTCATCTGGTTACTTTCAATTTCTTGCACTCTAGCTAAAGCGTTTGACAAGTCTGGAGGACTGAGGGAAAAGAGCATACCGGAAATTGGGCAGTTCAGGCCAGTTATAAATACTCCTTCCTCTATTTTTTTTTCCCCCCCCTCCCCCCCCCTTCTCCTCCCCCCCCCCCCCCCCCCCCCCTCCCCTCCCCCTCCCCCCCCCCCCCCCCCTCCCCCCCCCCCCCCCCCCCCCCCCCCCCCCCCCCTCCCCCCCCCCCCCCCCCCCTCCTCCCCCCCCCCCCCCCCCCCCTCCTCCTCCCCCCCCCCTCCCCCCCCCCCTCCTCCCCCCCCCCCCTCCCCCCCCCCCCCCCCCCTCCCCCCCCCCCTCCCTCCCCTCCCTCCCTCCTCCTCCTTTTTATTTTTTTTCCCCCCCTTTACGATTTTTTTTATTTTTTTTTTAAAATTTTTTTATCCTTTCTATTCAATCTATCCTTTTTTATTATTAATTTTAATTAATATATTTATATATTTTATTTATTATTTTATTAATTTTATTTCCGTCTTCTTTCCTTTTCCTTTCCCTTTTTCCAATACCAAATTTTTTTTTTTTTTTTCGCACCCCCCCCTAATTATTTTTTTTCCCCTCTCCTCCCCCCCCCCCCCCCCCCCCCCCCCCCCCCCCCCCCCCCCCCCCCCCGGCCCCCGCCCCCCCCCCCCCCCCCCCTCCCCCCCCGGCCCCCCTTTTTTCTATAATTTATTATATACAAACCTAATATATTATATTCCCCCAACACAATTTTCTATTTTTTTCGGCAGCGCACCAAAACCGCCCCAAAAATAAACAATATTAATGAACTATATTTTGTATTATTGTATATTATGATACTTCTCTCCTACCCGACAATACTCTTAAGGCATTTTTTCTGTGTCTGAGATTTGTTTCTGTTGTTATGGGATTAGCCTTCCCATAAGTCATTATGGTTTTATTTATTAATAAGGTTAACTTTTATTAACCAAATTATAAAAGTCCATAACTGAGAATTTGTTTTGTGTAAGGACACTTAATTCTTGTTCACTAATGTGATTTGGCCTCTTATCGCTGAAAACGAAATCTAGCCTGGCCAAAATTGCATCAAAGTTTAGATCAGTCCATGATTTGTTAAAGCGTTATTTGCTTTGCCTGTTATTTTGTTTCTTAAAATGGTTAGGGCTACAAAGTAGACTCGGCTTTTGCGGACATAAAGTCCCATCACTGTTTCTGCGGCTTCCCGCCAGGCTACATAATTTTCTAAATTTCCAGAGAATGTGGGCATGGATTTGACGACTTCTAATGTTTCGTCGCATGGAATGTTGTCGTCGATCGGTTCTATTTCGTATTCAGTCACTAAGTTGGATCTTGAGTCTAGAAGGGCTCGTAAGTTTTTAATTTCATCTTGTAACGGTGATACGTTACTGGCAATCAGTCGGACAATTAAGTCTGTTGTTAACGTTTGTTCGGGGGCTTGTTTGTTGATGTTAGCACTGTGGCTAGTAGACGGACCGTTTGTATCTGTCATTTTGAAGTTTAGTAAAGCATTTATTAGTTCGTCCAGGATTAATCACTTGCGTTTTAGCGGAACGACCTTTTTTGTTTTTGAAAACTGGTTTCACAATTTTTTATTTTTTATTTTTGTAAGTTCTTATTCATCTAGGATTTAAAAAAAATTTGAATTAATATATATGTACTACTAAGAATATATATATCCGAATATACATAGGTTTTAAAAAAAAAAAAAATTTGTTCATTATCTAAATATATAATATATATAAATTATAATGGTAAATCTATCCTCACGGAGTACTTTAAAATCCTGAAGAAGAGTCGATAGTTTTATCCAATGAGGTTTCTCAAATCGTCCGTTTAGTCTTCCTTCCTCCCTTGTCTCGTAGGACTTCCTTCTTTGGTTGTTACTTAAATTTTTTGTGCTTTTACGTTCGTTTAAGTTGGTTTTTTTACTGATTATTACTGTCAATACATATTTTTTTATTAATATTTTAATATCAGGATTTTTTACTGATATCAAAATGATTTTGCACTATTGTAGTTTATTTGTATCAAAATGTTTTATTGATATTATTTTGTATTTTTTGTATTCACTTTATTATTTTTTGTTTTTTAATTACATTAAAATGTTATGTATCGGATTGATTTTGTTTTTTTGTAACCGTTTTATTTTCCGGTTTATTTTGCTGATTTTGTATTCCTTTTCTTCTCTGCTTTTCTCTGAGTCACTGTGTCTTTATTGTCACTGTGTTTTTTATTTGATTCTTGCAACTTGACACTTTGTATTTTTCAATTAATGGATTGCCTTATTTTTGCACTGTCTGTTTAATTAAATATATTAGTTTCTTTTCACTGGTACATTTTTTTGATTTTTTACAAAGAAGCCTTTTGTAAATTCAAATTCAATCTTTTCTGATTAAAATTCATTAACAGGAGTCATTGTGTCGTGTTGTATCTTTTGACACCTTTTTATTTGATTCTTGAAACTTGACACTTTTTATTTTTCAATTAATAATTTGCCTTATTTTTGCACTTTCTTATATATATTTTTTTCTTTCACTGGTACGTTTTTTTTTATTTTTTTACATAGAAGCCTTTTGTAAATTCAGGCCTATGATTTAATTTTAGGGCACTCGCGAATATCTTTTTAATATCGATATTTTTTTAAAAAACGCGGGCCCCACGTTGGGCGCCAATTATAAATACCGTACCGAAGTTTTATAAAAATATATATTTTTATTTAAATTGTTTTGGCATTTGATGTACAGTTGAACTTAAGGCTAATTTACGACTGCCCAAGCTTGAGTTAATTGTCTTCCTTCTCGTCTCGGGATCGAAGCTTTCCAAGCTTCCCTAAGAACTTTCCCGAAGTTAATTCCGAAGATAATTCCGAAGTTAGAATCCGAATGATTTTGCTGCGATCAGCATGGAAAATTTGGCTAGCAATTGGAATGCCAAAAAGGGGAATCGCGGTGGCATGATTCCAGCGGATGTTTAGTCTAATATTGTTTTGCTGGTGCCGACCGAATAGGGGGAGTTTGTCTATGTTTGTGATTGACTCAAGCTTGGCTTGCCGTTTGTGTAGTAGGTGCGAGTGTGGGAATAAGTATGATATGAAGAGCTCGTGGGAACTCAGTGCTCGTGGCAAGTGCAGAAATAATTGTCTATAATATTAATATAAAATATAGATTAAACTTCTAGTTAATTTATACGTTGGTCTTAGAAGCTTTTCCAATAGATTGCTTAGGCAATTCTATTTCTTTATTTTCCGCGCGGAATTTTTGTCTACTTTGATATCTAGTAGTGACTTTCATTATATGTCTTGTAATATTCTGTAGCTCTTTAATGGTTATTCTTGATAACGCATCAGCTACATGATTATCTTTTCCCTTTAAATATTCGACTGTAAAATCATATTCTTCTAATTCGAGCCTCATACGTGTCAGTTTGGAACTTGGGTTGATCATTGAGAATAGATATATTAGAGGTCTGTGGTCCGTTCTAATTATAAAATGTTTTCCATAAATATATGGTCGAAAATGTAATATTGCCCAATGAATTGCAGCTAGTTCCTGCTCAGTGGTACACTTGTTACTTTCTCCTTTTGTAAATGTTCTTGATGCGTTTGCAATGGGAAGTTGGAGACCATTATGGTTTTGAGTTAAAACCGCTCCACACGCTTGCTTACTTGCATCTGTGATTATACAGAATTCTTTAGTAAAATCTGGGTATTGTAGCAAAGTAGGTTCCATAAGTTTGGTTTTTAAATATTGGATCTATGGCATTCATTCGGCGAAGTTTTTTATAAAGCGTCTATAATAGTTACAAAATGCTACGAAACGTCTAGCGCTTTCCGCGTCGTGCGGCACTGGGTAGTTCATAATGACATCATATTTCTTCTCGTCCGGAAGTATTCCTTTATCAGTGCATCTATGACCTAAAAAAGTCACTTCATGCATAAAAATGAACATTTTTCTGGATGTAACTTCAGGTTATATTTCCTACATTTCTCAAAATCATCTGTTAAGTTCTTAAGCATATATTTTTCGGAACAACCGATCACTATTAAGTCATTCATATAAAGGAATGTTTGAGAAGGTTCTAGTCCAGGAAATGCAATAGTCATCATTCTCTGAAATGAGTTAGGAGCTATTTTTAATCCAAAAGGAAATTGCGTGAAGCGATATGAGCCGTTGCTCGTTGAAAAAGACGTTATATCTCTGGACATTTTTTTCTAGTTCAATTTGATGGAATCCTGACATTAGGTCAAGGCATGATAAGTATTTTGCTCGACCTAGTTGGTCCAAGATATCATCAATTCTAGGTAGTGGGAATTTATCAGATAGTAATTTTTTTATTGATCTGGCGATAGTCAATCACTAACCGCCATTTCTTTTCTTCTGACCCGGGGTATGGTTTCTTAGGAACAAGTAACAATGGGCTATTATATTCGGATACGGATGGTTCAACAATCCCTTCGGAGATCAACTTTCCTACTTGCTTTTGTATTTCATTTACCTGACTATGTGGGCTTCGATTATTTTTTATGTATATTGGCTCATCATCCTTTAATCTCAGTTTTTGCTTATAGAAGTTGTTTGTAGTTATTGGTTCGGTTTCCAATCCGAATACGTCGCTATATTGGGTGCATAAGCTAGAAAGCTGCGACTTAAACTGTGGAGGGAAGTTTTTTGACAGTTGAGATAATACACATTTTTCTCTATTTTCTGGATTGGTTTTGACTACGTCGTAGTTCGAAAGTGATTCGTATGTTAGATTATCTGTGCTGACCACTTGGTCGTAATTTGTTGTATTAAGTAGCCTTATGAAAGCGTTATTGGATGTTGCTATGGTATTTGCAATGTAAATACCATGCTGAATTTCCTGATTTGGAATTAATACACTGTCTTCTTTTGAATTAAGTTGTATTTTTCGAATAACTTGGGATCTTGCTGGCAGAAGTATTGAATCGTTGCCAGAACTGTGAGCTATTGGTACATTAATTGGAAATTTTAAGTTATTGGGTCTAATTATAAGCCAAAAGTCAGATGGCTTAAAGTCTAACTGACAGTTGTATTTTTTTATAAAATCGATTCCTAATATTCCATCACATGGAATAGGGAATTGAAAAGTCACGATATGAAAATCGTGTGGAATTATATATATAGTCGTCTGTATTTCAATAGAAACCAGACCTTTGGATTTGGTTATTTCTTGACTTATTCCTTTTATGTCTATAATATAATTATCTTGGATGTCGTGAAAGATATCAGAAGTTTATTTTAAAATGGATATGTCTGCACCTGTGTCTATTAGGAAGATAAGTTATTTTCCAGTAGTTACATGAATAAATGAAACGAATATATTTTGACTGAGATTAATAGTGCGAACTCTTGCGTCTTTTACTGCTGAATTAAAGGGTCTTGGGAGTTTCCCGATGTATTTTGGGCAACTCTGACATTGTTTTGGTAGTTATTGTTGTTTTTATTGTGGCCTCGATTCGAGTTACCACGGCCTCTATAGTTTCCTCTATATTGTCCGCGTCCTCCATTGTTATTCTGGTAGTTATTGTTGTTATAATAACCACGAAAGTTGCCTCTATAATTTCCACGTCCGCGATTTGAGCCGCGATGTGGATAGTTCCTGTAGTATAGGATTGTCCAGTTGCTTCTGTGCAACTATTTACAAATTTTGATACGGCATCGTTCATAGTATTGAAGGTACCATCTTGAATAATAAGTTTTACCTTATCGATTGCACAATTTTTAGTCCTTGCTTTGACTGCATGCTGGGTGGAATAACTTCTGGCTAACTCTAGAGGTAGTCCATTGTTATATATGCACCTTCTAAAGCTTTCGTCATATGCTCAACCTCTTGTGTGTACTGGTTAGCAGTTTTATTGCGCTGCTGTAGGTTCATCAGTTTGGCTGACAATACTTCTACAGTTTCGCCTTTGACGTTGCCTTTTAATCTGGAAATCACCTCAGAAATTGTTGTTTCATTTCCGATTAGATTTCTGGCGACACCTTTTAGCTTTGTTCTTATTATGGAAACTGCTAATTGTTCGTGCTCGCCTTTTATAGATTCTATTATTTGTAATGCATCAATAAAACTTGTTAAATTTTCAGCTTTACCATCGAAAACTGGTATAAGCTTGGATGCTGTATTAATAAATTCAATATTTGATTGTGCCATTGTATTATTGTTGCTAATGTTATCCTCTATTATGCTTGAACTATCACCAGAATCTGTAGAATTATCTAGATCTGGCATTAGTACTAGTATTAGCTGGAACAGTAAGATTATTTAAATCTTGCTCTTCTATTTTCAGATTTAAATCTGTAAGTTCCTTTGGTTCTCTTTTGGTCAATGTCAGTTTTTCTGTTGATTCCGGTTCATCGCCAGTTTCAACTGTTAGAGAAGTGTTAAGTATGGTCGGTATTGATATACCTAAATTGAACTTTTGTTTAATTGTTATTAAATTAGATCGTAGTCTGATCAAAAATGTTGATACTTGGGACCAATGATCTTGATTTAATTTTTCTCTCTGGCCATGTATTAGTATTCGTGCTTCATTAAAGCAGTTTTACTAGTATTTCCACATGTTTTTTAATGGTGTTCTTTTGAATTTGCCTGTTTTGAGTAAGCGATTTATATGATTTGTCAAAATCGCCTTTTAATTTATTCAATTCGTCATATAATTCATTCCATTGCATTTTTGTTAATATGGAGAATTATTTTCGGACTGCTACCATAAGAAGTGTTCGGCCTAGTGTTTCGTGTTCTTCTAGAACTGATTTCACCTGGACACCTGGGATGGTGCTTAATACAATCGCTTTTTGTGTTTTTGAGCAATGTATCAATGGTGAATTTTCGAAATTAAATGTTTCAATTAGAAGGTATTCTAATTGGTTGATGCTTATTGGAGTCGTTGAGACTATTTGTTGAACATGTTCATTAAAATAAGCATCCCTTTCGTAAACCTGTCTAATAGCTTCTATTGTGGCCATTTTCAGTTTTTCTTATATTTTTTTTTTATGTTTTTATTTTTATATATCTTTATTTATTTTATTTATTTCCATTTTTTTTTTTTTATTTTAAGAGTGTACAAAAGATTTTTTTTTTTTTTTATTGTTATTATTAATATTATTTGCGCTCTTAATTTTTTGTTTTTATTCTTAAATTTTGTCCAGCTCATTTGCCTGGCTCAGTATATTTTTTCTTCACATATATATTCTCCCTTCAAGACAATATTATTATGTAATTGTATTAATTCTGAATTAATGTTATTTGGCTCTTTATTAATAACGTTTGCAGTAAAATCCACCGATTTAACGTCAACTATTGCCATTTTCGAATTAAGTCTATTTGGATGTAATTAGTAACTACCTGTTTCTTCTGAATATTTACTTATTGCATTACTGTTGCATTTAGTTTTTACAGGTTTCTTACCTAACGTTTTGTATAGCTTTACGGGCTACACTCGACTAATTGGGCAGAAAAGGTTCCGCTCAATTTTACATAAAGTCGTTTATAACTATAATGTAACGCAGTACATTAATAATGCAACGCAGTGCACTAAAAAAAAATTATTTCTTGTTTGTTGTGCGCTCTTTGTAGCGCTGTCGGTTCACTTTTCCGGGTCTAGCTTGAAGCGCTAAACGGGCCGGTGCTGGCTGCACAGGTCACTATATTCTCCAGGAGTCTGCGGCTGATGTCCTTTGTCCTAAGCGTGGGCGGTGTCGGGCTTTCCTTTCCTATTTTGCTTTATGCAAGTGAACTTGCATGCTGGGGCTTCCAGCGGTCCAGGGCAGTCGTTCGGGCATTCTTCGTAGTGTCTTGGTGGTTTATGGCTTGGTGAGATGGTGGTTTAGCTTTTGTATTTATGGTTTTAATTTTTTCTGAGTGAGTTGCGGTTGGGTTTTCTTTCTTCTGAAGACTTTCTTTTAGAAAGTCGAGCTCAGCAGTTAATTTTACTGCTGTCGCCCATGGAGGTGGATTATTTTTATATAATAGCCACTTAATGTGTGCTATTCTTTTATTTATTTTGTTTTTCCGACCTCCGTGTCCCATATCCGCACTCTACTCACTCAGACTTTCCCATGCCGTAGCTTTCCATCCAGATTGCAGTCCAGTGTATCCAATTTCAGTTTTTTTTTTCGTAACTTTTAATCCAGATTGCAGTCCAGTGTATCCAACTTCAGTTTTTTTTTTTTTTTTTTCGTAGCTTTCCATCCAGATTGCAGTCCAGTGTATCTAACTTCAGTTTCCAACTTCAGTTTTTTTTTTTTTTTGTACTATCCTTGTTATTATTATCCTTGTATTCATCCGAAGATTGCAGTGATTCCAGGTGTCACGGTCGCCATGTATTGATTGCATTTGTTGCAATTGCATTTGTTGTATGTTGTGATTTAAAAATCCATTATTGTTTTATTAATTTTGTTTTATTAATTGGAGGAGCAGCAAAGGTGCCGCTCCAACGCTTCAATTGTATCTGATTTGACATTATTCTTTTAATTCTAAGTAAGGCTAAGTCTCGTGCTGCGCTGCCCACAGACGGCGGAAGCAAGATGGCTATGTAAATGCTTATGTATATATGCTATGCTCTCTTAAGCGGGAGCGCGAGGTATATAGCACATGAGGTCCGTTCGTGTTACAATCCTTACATGTTTTGACCATTTAAGTTCTGTTTACACTGCAACAAAGTGTTACAGTGTGTACCCTTTAAGTACTCTTGGTACAGTGGATATACAATATGTGTGCAAATTAACTTTGTCCTTATTGATTTATTTAAAAAAATAAAATTTTTTATTTATTTTTTTGGTGTTAGACTTTTATTCGTAAACGTATAAAACATCAAGACACTTATTATGCTGATTGCTTATGACCGATCGCTACTGCATCCAGGAAACGACTGACTTCTTAATTCTAAATTCTTCTCCAATAAACCTCGGCCAGAAGTTTTTCTTTTTTAGCTTCCAGAACTTTTCTTTTGTTTTTAATAAAAGCTTATGCTGAAACTGTCGCATCTCGTTGTGAAATTAAATATGCTGAGCGATGCATATGAAAATCGGAACTCAAATTCTGGGCTTCGATCGTCAGAACGGAAGCTTGTGTTTACTTTACGATTGGTTTGTTTAATCTAGCCAATGGTCAAGCGCGCTCTTGAAGTTCTGGATTGAATTTAAAAGTTTGTTTATTAATTCCATAAGTGGAATAAGCAAAGGCAAAGGCAAAACGGAATTGAATTTAAAATTTGTTTATTAATTCATAAGTGGAACTGCATGGGTTGGATAACTTGCATACTACAGGACCAATCCGGATTATACTAGCGGTGTGGGGGACATTATTTTTGGGACGACCAATTTCTCGTGATTGTAATTACCGATTGAATACACGTTCTTGGTTTGTTTGAATATCCTTGGCGTAATTACGTTTGCCATTGTTGTTAAAAACACACGGTTTACTTGTGCTTGGAAATTAAAAACCGAACCATAGCCCAGAACCCTGCTCTTGTTATTATAGGTTCATGAGCTGGATTGAACCTCGGGAAATTAGTTTGTCTTTGGGTTTCAGCTGAAACCAATACTGTTGGAAATTTTCAAAATCTAAAAAAGAAGAGAGTAGAAATGAAAACAAGAGGCAAAGCCCTTGAAGATTTCGTTTGAGAAGACATGCTGTTTGTTTTGGGTGAGAACAACGCGTTAAAGTGGAAAAATTACACCAAAAAAATTTAGTAAAAAAAACTGTCAACGCTACTGTTGTCTGTCATCCACAACGTAAAAAAAAAAACCGAGAGAGTTTATTTGTTATCAAATGAAGAAATCCTCACCACTAGCTGACGATTTAGTATTTTGTCACTTCATCGAAATCCTCATCATCACTTATGTTAAATTCGTTTTGCGGAACAAAAATCGCGGTGTGTTTAGTTCGAACTTTACCAGCGAGGAAATTAATCCTACCGGTTGCGCCAATAGTGTTTTAGTTCCCGACTAAAAAAAAAATTAAATTATATAAAATATTTGTAAATCAAGAATGAGTTAAAAGAATCCTATTGGATTATCGTTAATACAAACTGATTTTACAAATTAATTTCTTAAAAATATGTCTAATTTCTATAATCTAATTTCTTAAATCTATGCTAAAAGCATAGATGGACTTTGGTTAATAATTGTCAGGGTAGAAAGTAGGTACCAGGATGACACTTGTACATTGGAGCAAAAAGGGTTGAGCTATGTCACTGCTTCAAAAGGCGGGAAGGTTTAGTCTAGTAGTCTGACCAAAATGGGAAAAGGGTTGTGTCTAAAATTTAAAACCCAAGAGGCTCTGGAATTTGTTTATAGTTTAAGGTAGGGCAGGTTCTGGTTTATGGAGGCGACTGGGTATTGAGATGTCACTTGAATTACGGTAAACAATGAATAAAATTAATTCTTGTTGTTGTTATTGAAAAAAAAATTTAATTAATTTTGGTGTTAACCTTAATCACAAACTCAAAAAGACTTATATATTGACTTAATAACCGACTGACCCGAAAGGACTGCCTTCTTATTCCATCTTCTCCAACTAACCCGGCCACCTCGTTCTTAACTCCAAACTTTCTTTTTTTTTCAAAAAAGCTTAGCTGAAACTGTCGCATCTCGTTGAATAAAATTGACATCAGATTTAAAACGGAACGCAAGACTGAACTTAGACGCAACTTTGACTTCGACTGAGAACGGAAGCTTGTGTTACTTTAGATAATTATCTAGCAAGACGGTCAAGCGCGACTCTTGAAGTAATCCAGAATCTAAACAAAAGGCAACAAGCTGAGATTGAATTTAAAATTGTTTCTTAATTCCAAATTGGAACCGTCATGGGTTGGATAACTCTCCCCCTTCTAAATGATCGCCCGATTGAATGGACGTTTAATGACTCTTATCTATTATATTCTCGGAATAGCTTCAGTGGTCTGATTCTACAATAGTTTGTATATAATAAAAATAAAATAAATTAAAAAAAAAAAGGAAAAATGGTATCTTAATAAAAGACTTTAAAATGTTTAGTATCCAAAGAGAGTTCGAGTTATTGATAAAAAATCGGAATTTAAATTTTGGAAGTGGCTTGAGTTAAAGCTTAGAATTTTGTTCTCTAGATTGGTATATGAAATTGTTAATAGGTTGTACCATAAATGTCATTAAAATGAACCGTCTAATTGGAGTTGTTGACAAAATTGTTACTGTCGGGTCAGGCAGCAGCCACGGCAAAATTGAATCAAAGAAATGTAACTAAAAAAAGAAAACTAAGTTTAAATATTCCTCATTGCTATTGTTGGTCGCAAGCCACTCTTCCGGCCCTCGTAACTTTTTAATCTTACTTTGTCATTTTGTTAACGAGCTTCGCCCGGCCTAGCTCAAAGTCGTCATTGACTCTTTATATAGTCAACCATCATAAAATCGGAGCTTCTCACTCCCTGCCATAGCTAATAAACAAAATAAACGTTGTGAAAATAAACTATTTCCCCTTTTTGAGTATTTGGAAAAAGGGAAAAGGTCATGAAAAGGCTCAAGACCAAACATTGGTGACCCCACGTATCAAAAAAAATTAACAATCCACGATCATAAAACAGAACCAGTGCGAAAACCTGATTCAGTTTTTGTGCGATGATTAAATATTAGTGCATTTTGAACAAAACTGCAACAGTGCATCAGTGAAACAATTATTTGTATTTAACACAAATCATATAATAAATAAATAAAAATAGGAAAAAACAATTGTTATCCGGTCCGCCAACAACAACAACAACAACAACAAAACGTTCCACTTGCAGTGCATTCGCCTCACACAGCGTCAAAAAAGTAAGTGTTTTTTTGTTTTGTGAGTCAACTAGTCCCGTCAGTTGACTAAGGACAATGCTAAGTTGAATTAATAAAACGAAATTCCGCTATTTTTAAATCCGAAAAAGGTAAGTGGATTTTGTGATACAATTTTGATAGGACAAAAAAATAAAAGAACGAAACTACTAAAAAATACGTAAAGTGTGGTATTATTTTCTGAAATTAGTTTTAAAACGTCATAGTTCTACTATCTTTATCTTAGTTAATAATCGGTGAATACAATGCTGTTAAATCAAATTCAGGACTTAACGAATTTTCGCTTAAAATAACATTCCAATTAACTCTACATTGTTTTATCTAAAATTTGCTTCCATTTATTTTAATATCGCCATTAATTCTTGACAATTTTGTTCGA
Organism: Drosophila monieri; assembly: GCA_035047585.1. Classification (NCBI taxonomy): domain Eukaryota; kingdom Metazoa; phylum Arthropoda; class Insecta; order Diptera; family Drosophilidae; genus Drosophila; species Drosophila monieri. The sequence continues at coordinate 76,476 of JAWNPJ010000061.1, read as the reverse complement.
TTGTAGTTCAGTTAATTCCAGTAAGTAAAATTGGTTCTAAATTGAATCATTTCCTTTGAAGGAGTTGGTATAAAATTACAAATTGGATTTTACGCTTAATAATTTTTAATGCATTCATTATTAACTTCTTTATTGTCTTGATTATAAATTTTATTCTTATCTTCAAAATATGATTGTTGATCTGAATAGTCTAACTGAATCCGTTGTGGTCGGGATAAGGAATATTTAATGGTGTTAAGGTTTTGTGGTTAATAGGGAATTGAAAAGTAACAGTTGTTATTTTTGTAGTCAATCCACGTAGATGTTTTGATTAAAAGAATGGCTGTAACGTCTAGTGTCCTGATAACTTGGGTTAAAAAGTCCAAGACGTGAAAGTTGCATGCCCATTTCGATTCTTCAATGTACTCAAAATGCATGAGTTCATAAACAGTGTGTAAATCGTTATTTGGTAGTATAATTTCTCCAGTCCTTCATTCACAAACTACGAATATTAATTAAAGATGAATTGAATTTTCTGCAATTAGTCAATTTTTTGTTAATGTTTACCCTATCTTCTTCAAGTGTGCCAAAAAGAAATTTAAAAGATGAACTATTATCAATATCCAGTCTGCCTATTTCTGATGAAGTAACATTAATCTTTTAATTATAAAAATGCAGCTTTGATTTGTTACCAAGAAGATTATTTTGTTGATTAATTAAAGAAAACTACGATTGAATAACGTTAGAATAAATACCAAGGTCGGAACGTGGGTATGAATTGTTGAGAGTGCCTGTGGAAAAAGAAATAACATACGTACAGAAGATTCTGTGGGTTTAACGGATTATTTCTTTTGTTTCTTAAATGTTTTGTATATTCCTATTCGATAAAATTGTATGTCTTCGTCTATTTTTTCTAATTTTTATGCTTTAAATGGATTTTCTAATCCCTTTTGAAGTGGACCTTTTCTGTATCTATATCAGTTAAATTCTGTCGATCTTCATTTATTTTATCTATTTTCCTTTCTTTAAATTTTGAGTGTTTAATATTGGATTCCCGCGTATAAGAATATTTGAGCACGTGTTTGTCCAGTGGTATCATGTTTTATTTTATGATTGTATGTGTAAAGAATTGTCTCTATCTTGCTTAATTTACTTCTTCATCATTGGATAGTTATTATGAATTTTTTCATTTAGTGTCTTAGTAGTCTTTCGACGTCTCTACACGTTTTTGCCGTGTTAAGTATAATTCAATTCCTTCTGCTTCAAGCCACGCTTTAGAGTCAAGCTGGTGAAACTCCGTCTCTGTCTGCCTTTAGAATTGGGTTTACCTAACTGATTGAAAATACGCATTAGTGCGTCCCTGCATTCTATCCAATACTTTGATTTAATATGTTCAAGTGTAGCGAATTTTGAATAAATGTCAATGCAACTGATGTAATGTTTTCCCTCAGATGAATAAATACTACCACAAATGTCTCGACAAGTTCAGGATTGGGTGTGATTTTAAGAGGCATTTTGGTATCTATGTTCTGTTTTAGCCAATTGCATATGTTGCATTCATTTATATATCTGAATTAATAGTTGTATTTGGAAAAAAGTATTCTTTGATAATCTGACTGGTAGTTTTTCAGATTAGAAATCTTTGAATCCGTAACAAACTTTAAAGTGGGCTCGAATAACTTTAGGTAAGTGGAAAAACTCTGTGGCTCTTGATATTTCAAAATCAACGCTTTCAAAATGTATGTTTTTAGAATTCGAAATTGTTTGGCCTTGCGAAAAATTTGTGAACGATGTTGAATCTCATTTATGTTATGATTTAAATTATTGTTTTAATAGTTTATTGTTTTTCTGTTATGAATTAGGTATATTATCTTCTCTCACTATGTTGAACTTCACTAGTGATTTTCTTCAATTTAATCTTATAATGCATCCAACTGATTTTCTTTCCCTTTAAATAGTCGATTTAAATTGTATTCGATTAACTTCCTTTCCATCTTTGTAACTTGGCTTTGGTTCTTTTAAGTATCACCCACCTAAGAGGTTGATGGTCACTATCAATGAGAAAATGTCGTCCTAATAATTTAATCATGTTATAGGTTCTCTAAAAAGGATACAGGATACCGTTTTGAGAAAGTACGGCTCCAGGGCAGATACTGGCACTTGGTTAAATTTTTTCAAACGGGTAAAGTTTACTTCTATATATTTTGTGTATCTATTTTTGCTCCTTTTTTAAAATTGGTATTGTTTTCTATGTCTGCGTATTTGGGTAAATTTACGATAATAACCGGTTAATCCAAGGAAAGCCCTGACTCTTTTACTTTTGTTGGAATGGATATGAAACTATGGCTTTTATTTTAAGGGGGTTTGGTTTTATACCATTGGGGGTTACGATGTGACCAAGAAAACTAGCTTCCTTTTTTAAGACTTCACATTTGTCTAACTGTAACTTTAAATTTGCTTCTGCAAGTTTGGAAAAAACTAGCTGTAATGAATTTAAATGTTCGGTAAGGGATGTGGAAAAAATTATGATGGCTCTAAATACACTAAACAGTGTTTATTGAGCAACGGTCGAAGGATATTATTCATACACCTTTGAAAAGTAGCAGGTGCATTTCTAAGGCCAAATGGCATTCGAAGGTATTCGTAATGACCGCTTTTGGTGGAGAATGCGTTTAGGTATTGATTCTGAGTCCATTTCTATTTGATTCCCTTTCCCTTTGCCAAATCGATAGTTGTAAAATATTGGCATTTACCTAGTTTACCGAGAGTTCGTCCAGTTTGGTATGGATATCTGTCGGAATAGTTATTTCATTTAGCTTTCTGTATCATTACTACTCTATACTTAATTTCCAGTTCATCAGGTTTTTTGGGTACTACCCAGGTAGGACTATTGTATGGTGAATTACTTTCCCTAATTAATCCCTGATTAAGCATTTCCTGTACTTGGTTATCGACTTCAATTTCGTCGCTTGACAAGTGGGTACTGTTTTGAATAAATTGGGGAGTTATGTGTTGTATTTAGTACGTGTTTGATGGTATTTGTAATGTCAGATTGTCTCCTTCTTCATATTGAAGATTTTTGAATTTATTTAATAAACCTTTCAACCTAGAAGTTTCCTCCTGATTCAGTGTCTAATCGAAATAATCCAAAATCAATTTTTTTGTTATTCCTAGGTGATTTTTAATTGGTTCTATTGGCTTTTGGATATAAAATTTGGTTCTTTTCTGATTTTGAAGTTATAATTTATATTTTTATCAAAAGGGTAACTGTGCTATTTTTGTAATTTATAATTATTTGCATTTTTCAACAATTTTCTGCCAATTAGTATATATAATTATTAGAAAAATTGTTAATAAAATGTTATTGTTTAAAAATACTATCTGTAACATAAAAATTGTTCAGTAATAGGGCCATTTATTCAAAACTTCGCATATAGTATTTGAATAGGAAGACAAAATAATTTTATTATATATTTAGTGGATCCTGTGTCTATAAGGCAACTGTATTCAACCTTTGTACGCTATTTCTAGTATTGGTGTTGTCCGGGCTGTTAACTGAAATTTCGTTTGGTTCTGCATTAATTTGTTCATCTTTATTTTGGGTGTATTACCTGTTGTTTGTTGTTGTTATAATTAACTATGTATTGGTTGTGGTCATAATACTGTTGTTCATAATATTAGTTTATTTCTTCGTATTCGTGTTCGTTCATCTTGAAATCTTAATTCGTCAATAGACATTTTGGTTTGTCACTGTCCGATGGTCTTAGTCGTTTGGTAACCGGGAAGTAGTATTTTTAGATTAAGGGTTGTTGTTGTTGAGGGATGTATTTCCTTTAAAATGTGCTGCTTGAGGATTTGAATTTTATTTGAATATTGTGAAAAGGATTTTTGTGAGTAAATGGTTGTGTGTTCATGTATTGGTTGGGTCCGAAATGATTTGGCCAATATTTGGTTGTTAGGTATCTGTTGTGTATAGGTGGGTCTAAATGATTCGTGTTTATTTTAGGTTGGAATGGTTGAGAATATTTGGGTAACTTGGTCGATATTGGGTTTGTGTATTTATATTGAATTTGTGTGGTTTAAATTCTGATTAGGGTTTGAGTTTTTATTACGATTTTCTGGAATTTTATTTAATTCAAAATTAAATGTTCTTCATATATTCCCTCATTTTGTGCGATAGTGATTAATGATCTTAAGTCTTCAATGTCATGATGAGCCAAATAATAAATAATTTATTGGTAATTTTCTGATCATATTTTAATGGAATCTTTAATCGCCTGAATATAAATAAGAAAATCTGGCTGGTTACCTTCTAGATCATTTTGAAATTAGTATTTGCCGCCGTCTTTCTGCTTCTTCGCAGAATGCTCTCAGATTTCCCTTGTAAGGTGTCTCCCTGAAGTTCTCCAGTAGTTTGTAGTTCGGTGTTTGGGGTTTAAATTATGCAACTAGTCTCGATCTAAGGGTAGGCCAATCTTCAATGTTCGGAAGGCCCAATGATCGTGTTACGTGTCCGTCCAAGTTTCTTTCGATGGCTCCAAGAAGAATCCTCTGTTGTCGCACATCATTAGTTTGGTAGAGTGAAATTTCATAGTCACTCTGCTGACGAAAGTGTAAGATTTCTGGATCACCCTTAAATGGCTTATGTCTTTTAGTTGCCGACGAGCTTCAGCAAGGTTGTTGTCGCTTAGTGCAACGATTTGGGGTGCGGCATAACTGGTTGTGCCATTGTTACACTAAATTTGTTGTTATAGTAATAAAAATTTATTTTAGTTTATTTTTGACTTCACTTTTTAAAGTTGAAGTGTTTGTTTAAATTAATTTTCTTAAAATTTATTTGTTGTTATTAACTTTTAGGTCCGTTGGACTTATTGTATTTTTGTTTTGTTTTGTTCTTCCACTTTTTGTTGGACAACCGAATTGGAATTATAATCCAAGTTGAAGTGTTTTAAAACGTTTTGCGTAATTATTGTTCGAGAACTGAATTATAAAATTTAATTTATTTTTCACTCGAGGTTCTTTTTTTCGGATACTTTTTGTATCCTACCGACTGCGCCAGTAATGTGTTTTGTGAGTCGAACTAATGTCCCGTCAGTTGACTAAGGACAACGCTAAGTTGAATTAATAAAACGAATATTCCGCTTCACGTCTTTATTCAAATGATCTCAGCTTAAGACTAAATTATTGTGACAAAAAATCTTACTTCTACTGCCCTTTGTTTACAAAAGTTGGGGAGCGAGATCGCCCGCTTGGGATATTGATTGAAGAATTATTTATGTTATTGAGAAGGAGCATTGCTTGCTCCGGATGTGGATTGTTTACATTGGTTCAGCGTGGGTCACCTACGCTGCAGATTCATATTTCTTGGAACATAACAGAATTTGTGAATATGTCACTATATATATGAATATATATTCACTGGCTCTTTGGCCGGGGCATTATGTTTATGCAACAACACTGTAGCACAATATTATATTGCTACAGTGGATGCTTACTATAATGACCCTTGATGGGTTTGGTTGGTTTTTTGATGGCGAGTTCTACACCTGATAATGTTTGTGAATCCAACTTCTCTTTGATGATGTGTACCAAAATTGGATCCCATTCGGTTGTTGGGACATTGAGGGTGTTGAGGGCGGTGATTGTTCTGAGTAGCGTATCATGTAAACTGTGTAACTGCTCTGCTGACCCATTTGGCTTGGGGTGTGCAAATAACGTCGAAAGTGTAGACTTCACTAGAATTCGTTCATTTTGATATCGTGTTTTTAACCGCTGCCAGGCCTCCTTGTAGTTGGGATGCCCACCAAGTGTTGAAGAGATCAGATTCTTGGCCTCACCGGTCACATGGTTTTCCAAGTGCCGGAATTTTACAATCTCGCAATAATCTTGACTGTCGACAGTTCTGTGAATATGTCATGAAACCGGGGCCATTGTAGATAATCTCCGTCAAATTTTGGAATATCTACTGGTGGCATGACAAACGTTGGTGCGGCAGTGATTTTTTGAGATGGTCTGTCGTCGATGGTGATTCTTCGCTTAGAAACGAAAAGTATTCTGCTCGTACCACTTGAAATCTGTCATCGGAGTGTCCATCATTTTTTACGGAAGGATCCAAATCTATGAGGTCGTGGTATCCGCTCACAATCTCCTTCCATAACTCCTTCAAATTTTGTCTGATGTGTGTGGACACTTCTCGTCCTTCAGTGCGGTTGCGCAGAAATCTTCGATCATGAAGATCATCTAGGCGCCCTTCATGTCTTCGTTTTAATGATGCGTTTTGAGGGTCTTCTATACTTTCTGATCCGCTCTCCATCGGATGTACCTTTGGCTCCAGATTTTCACCGGTTTTTCGGGGACGCTTTGACGGGCCTGACCCTGATGGTATTCCATCCGAAAATATAGCTTCATATTTTCTGACCAGATCTGTGAGTGTCTTGCCCTTTGAGAAGTATTCATTGTCTGGGCTGAATGCCAGCTCATTGAGCTTGGCATCATTGTTTTGAAACTGGTTCCATATGTGGGTAAGTTGTTTTAGGCGCTCTTCGAAGTACCCTTCTCTGAGTCGTCGATCTGCTGAATCTTTTGTGAAGTTTCCTATCAGTCTTTGGATAGCTGTATTGCTCTTAATTTGCTCATCAATGAGCATCTGTTTTACAGGGTTTGGATCCAACCATTCGGATCCCATGGTTGAGGTTTGTGTTTATTGATGTTTTTTAACGTTGAATTTCCTTGCGGCTGTTATCAGGTTGTGATCCAATAGAAAAAGGATCACGTCGGGGTCACCAAAATGTTCGTCCGTAGAGCGATTGCGGCCACTATCGTCGAACTTGAACTCACGGGCCTAACGGTAGGTCCCGGAGTCGTAGTCAAAACCTTATAGAAAGTCTGACTGAATTACCTGTACAAGGGTCTGCTCGGGTTGAACAGTCGCTTGCTGTGATCAGGATGAGGTCGATAGGGGGTAGCGATGAGCTGAGGTCCAGTTGGTTGTCTGCAGCTGTGGTGGTGGTATGTTGGATAGTTATCCCTCCTGTAGTTGATAGCAACACGCGGAGGCTACGTAGCGTATTGGTCCTACTGACGGTCCGATTCACGGGAGCAACACTCAGAGGCGCTACGTAGGGGCGAGATGCCTACTTGTGGTTCGTTATTCACAGGAGCGCACTCGAAGTAGGTTGGTAGTTTTAAGTTTAACGAAACGATTAACTCTGGTTTCGGAACCATCTTTATTCTCAAAACACCAATCTTATATATGATTCTACAGAACCTTACGATGCTAAATACATATACTTATATATGATGCTAACATAGATATTACATGACCGTTGAGGGAGGTCAAAGTTACGGACGTGCCCCCCATCAAGGTTAGTGAAGTTTCACCTACCTCTGAGTCTGCTGACTTGTTCGACCTGATCAGTATTGCTGACATTGCTGCATCAGGTTTCATCGGGCGCCATTGTAGCTGGGTTACTCGGTCAGTTACGTGTTGCTTATTGCTAATTATTACTATAGGTTAGTAGGTCTTGGCATTAGTTGCCAACAATTGAAATATTTAGAGAATTAAATTAGTTGGTTTTTAGGCCCTTGGGCCGTGTGGTTCTTTATTCGTTGGATGCATCTTGGAGAGTGTGTTAAAATCCATCGCTCGCGGCTGCGCTGCCTAAAAAGCTCGGCAGCGATCTGTCGCAGCTATCTTCATATACATATTATATGATTATAGGGGCATTATTTTTATGCAACAACACTGTAGCACAATATTGTATTGCTACAGTAGATGCTTGGTATAATGACCCATGCATACTACCGTACATCTTTTCTATGTCCGCCATGAACACATATATGTGTATTCTGATGCGTTTTAGTATGGACAATAGCTCGCTCTGAACAGTGGGTCCTGTATGTAAAATGTCGTTCAGGGATTTTGCACTTGATGTTTTGCACGAAGCATCGAACACCACTCGTAGTTTTGTTCTGCAGCGTTCAGTTTTCAGAAAACAGTGATTTGGTATGAAATAGTGGTTTTTGGGCACATGTGTTGCTGGAACACACTTCATATGTCCCAAGGCTTCATATGCTTTCATGAAGTCTGAATACATTTTCCGAACATCTCCGGTTAGTCGTCGCTCTAGTGCTAGAACCTTTTGATAGCAATATCTTTCGACTCCCCCAGGGCTGAAGGGTGTTCGGCGAACGGCAGTTTCACAATAAATCTTCCGTCTTCTGCTCTTTTTAAAGTTTCAACAAAGTGTTTCTCACAATGCACCTCTGACGGAGATCGTTGTTTCCTTTGGATTTCCAAATTGTCTAGCTTCCAAAACCTTTCAATCAATGCGTCCGTTTCTTCACCGGCGCCAACACCACAAGCTATGGCTGATTGAGTTTTGGATTTAATCCTACCTGCTACAATCCATCCTAATTTCGAGTTTTGTAGCATGGCACCATCTCTTCCGACCTTCTGCTGACTTGGAAGGAGTAGTGAGTAATAGTGCTCGGTGCCGATTAGTAGATCTATCCGTCCAGGTTTATCAAACTGGGGATCTGCTAATGGACACTCATTGGGTATTTTTAATGCACACTGTGTTAGTGGTTGAGCTGGTTGGTCAGCTACGATGTGGGGAAGCACAAACGCTTCTATGCGCTGGCTGAAATCCCCGTAAAGAGAGCTATCGAGAATAGTTACTCTTGCTCTGCTCATTCTTGGTTGTCCTCCAATGCCTTCGATCCGGAGCTTTGTATCGTGGCGCTTTAGTGACAACATTGATGCTAATCGTTCAGTGATCTAATTAATCTGGGATCCTGAATCTAGAAGGGCACGAAATTTCGCTACTTGTCCTTTCTCTGCCTGGACCGCTACCTTTGCTGTTGCAAGAAGTTTGTAATTCTTGTAAGCCGCGGCACCGACAGTTGGGGAATGAAGGTTTGTGAATTCAAGGGGCAACAAGGTGTGGTGTTTTTTGTCGTCTTCAAATAATTCCTTCCTTTACATTCCTTTGAATTGTGGTCGGTCTTGAAACAGTTGACACACATTTTTTGTTTTTGTACCCAATTCAATCTTTCGGATACTGTTTTTGTGGGGAACTCCTCACATTTATATAACGCGTGATTCGGAGCCTTGTAATAGTAACATAATGATTGTTTATCTGACGTACTGGACGCACACGCCAGATTTTTTGACTCTTTTTTAAATGCTGCCGTTGGCTTTCCTGAGCTCAAGACTCTGATTCTTTGCTCTAAGAATTCCAGCATCGCTTGGAGGGGCTGGATCTCTACTGAGTTGCCAACTGTCTGCTCAAATAGACTTCTATTAGTCATGTCAAGCTTATCGGTAAGCAACACCACCAAAAATGCATCCCATCTGGATACATTGATGCCTAGTCCCTTAAATGACGAAAGGCTTTCTAGAGTGGTTATATAAAGCTCCTGTATTGATTTGGCACTGTCAGAGACTGGGCTCTGATGAAGTAGCCGACGAATAACTGTATTCGCGATGAGCCGAGGATTATCATATGATCCAACTATTATGCGCCATGCATGTAAGTAGTTGTCCTTATTTAGCTCGATGTGGCGTATCAATCTCTCCGCATTTTCAGAAAGAGCGGATTTTAGGTACCACATTTTCTTCACTGACGGCATAATAGTATCATAAACCATACAGGAAAATAAAACATGGAATTGGTTCCATTTCTTTGCATCCCCATCAAATTTTGGAATGTTTATCCTGGGCATTTGCACATCAATGTTATTTGTTGTAGGTATAACCTTTGCCATTGAACTCTGCACCTCTGCCTGCAGTTGTTGGTATTCCTGTTTGTTATATCCACTGTCTATTGGGTTTTCGAATTCCTCGTAGAATGTCAAGGGGATTTCTTGGAATTGAGCCCATAAAGATTTTAGTAAGTCTCCTGGGCCTCACCTGGATGCCTGAAACTCTCGTAAGGCACCGTTTATGGACTCTAAAAGTTCTCCTTGGCGCCGACATAATCCGGCTAATCGTTCATCCATGGGGACTACCACTGGGGATTGCTCTTGAACTTGATTTTCTACTTGTTCTTGAGACTCTTCCTTGCGACTCGTGCCTTGCATCAGCTTGTCACGGCCGCTTTCGAAAGTTGCCGAATATTTCATGCAACTGGTCCGGAGGTCCTCAGCATACTTGATGTAGCTTTCGGTCCTGCCGTTCCTGAATCTTTTCATCATTTTCACCGAACCTTTCCCAAGCCTCTTCGAGAATGTATAGCTTCGTTTGAAAATATGATGCCTTTTGTTTTCGATTCGGCCCATCCTTTTTATAATTCCGGATGCATCTTGCGATCTCCTGCCCAATTTCTTGCTGGGCATCCAGGAGGCCTTCAGCGCTTGCCTCTTCAACGGCTGGCTCTATAATAATTTTGGGGGCATTATTCTCCCTGTCCATATTTTCGTTCTTCGTTTCTGACCGTTGGGAGTGATTTATTTGCTGCTAGTAGCTGGATGCGCTCCAACTCGCAACCGATAGTGGTCGAAGAAACTGAACCCTTTTTTTAATGGACTGAGGGAGGTGTGGTGCCCTTAATCTACCGATTAAAGGGACAGCGTCACACTGCTGTGAAGATCCTATTGCTCTCTTAGCAGGAGTCTTCCTGATTTCTTTATTGTGGAGCAATAGAAATCACTATTCGTTCCTTTTGACTCTTGTTCGAAAAGTGATCCTGGGCTTGCAGGATCACGTCGGGGTCACCAAAATGTTAATCTAAAATGTTTGAGTAGAAGCAAAGAGTACATAAACCGATTGCTGGGTTGTTGCCGCAACTTGCACTTGAACAAATTGGACGTGGAGAAAGAAATGAGTTCAGAATAGGTTTGTCTGAGACTGACTTTATAGCAAAAACAAAAAAATGATAAATTAACAATTTTAAAAGTGTAATTCTGCAATATTTTGTCGGTTGCATTAAATTGTAATGTCAGCAGTTCTTGCTGCGTTTTGAGATTGTTGTTTCTGTAGTGTTTGGTTTTTCTATTTTTTTTTTTTTTTTTTTTTTTTTTTTTTTTTTTTTTTTTTTTTTCTTTATATCCTCCCCCCTAAAAAAAAAAAAAAAAACTATAACACGCCTCACCCCACCCCCCCCCCCCCCCCCCCCTTCTTTTTTTTTTTTTTATTCTTTTTTAAAAAAAAAAAAAAAAAACAATAAAAAAAAAAAAAAAAAAAAAAAAAAAAAAATAAAAAAAAAAAGTTGGCTCTTTAAAATTGGCTCTAACGATCTGATTCATATTCATGCAAATTATAAATACCGTACCGAAGTTTTATAAAAATATATATTTTTATTTAAATTGTTTTGGCATTTGATGTACCGTTGAACTTAAGGCTAATTTACGACTCCCCAAGCTTGAGTTAATTGTCTTCCTTGTCGTTTCGGGATCGAAGCTTTCCAAGCTTCCCTAAGAACTTTCCCGAAGTTAATTCCGAAGTTAGAATCCGAATGATTTTGCTGCGATCAGCATGGAAAATTTGGCTAGCAATTGGAATGCCAAAAAGGGGAATAGCGGTGGCATGATTCCAGCGGATGTTTAGTCGAATATTGTTTTGCTGGTGCCGACCGAATAGGGGGAGTTTGTTTATGTTTATGATTGACTCAAGCTTGGCTTGCCGTTTGTGTAGTAGGTGCGAGTGTGGGAATAAGTATGATATGAAGAGCTCGTGGGAACTCAGTGCTCGTGGCAAGTGCAGAAATAATTGTTTATAATATTAATATAAAATATAGATTAAACTTCTAGTTAATTTGCATGTAGAGATGGTCCTTGAAACTGAACGCAAAAGGTATACATTAAATATATTCTTACTCGGCACGTGGAACAATAACAATAAACAATATAAACACGTGCCGGGTAAGAATATTTGTAATGTATAATTTTTTATACATATATTGCATTTATTCGTCACCAAACATGATTTCAGATATTTTGGGAGTGGCATGCAGGTTCGCCACCGTTATTTTACCTCGTCAAGAGTTTTTATACCCTTGCAGAGGGTATTATAATTTTGGTCAAAAGTGTGCAACGCAGTGAAGGAGACATCTCCGACCCTATAAAGTATATATATTCTTGATCAGGATCACCTCCTGAGTCGATATAAGCATGTCCGTCTGTCCGTCTGTCCGTCTGTCTGTCTGTTTCTACGCAAACTAGTCTCTCAGTTTTAAAGCTATCGACTTCAAACTTTGCACACACCCTTCTTTCCTTTGCAGGCAGTATATAAGTCGGAACGGCCGGGATCGGTCAACTATATCCTATAGCTGCCATATAACTGATTGATCGGAAATGCCATAACTTCGTTGTTTTTCAAGTTAGACGAATGGAACTTGCTGTGGACTCTTCTTTTAGCAAACCTATTCGATCTGCCAAATTTCATAAGGATCGGCCGACTATATCCTATAGCTGCCATATAACTGATTGATCGGAAATGCCATATCTCTGTTGTTTTTAAAGTTATAAGGTTTGGACTTGCTGTGGACTCTTCTTTTAGCAGACTTATTTGATCTGCCAAATTTCATAAGGATCGGCCGACTATATCCTATAGCTGCCATATAACTGATTGATCGGAAATGCCATATCTCTGTTGTTTTTAAAGTTATAAGGTTGGGACTTGCTGTGGACTCTTCTTTTAGCAGACTTATTCGATCTGTTAAATTTCATAAGGATCGGCCAACTATATCCTATAGCTGCCATATAACTGATTGATCGGAAATGCCATATCTCTGTTGTTTTTTAAGTTAGAAGACTGGGACTTTGTATGGATTCTACTTTCGGCAAACTTATTTGATCTGCCGAGTTTTATAAGGATCGGCCGACTATATAAGATCCGATATATATCTAATAATTTAAGCTGCCACATATCTGCAAGGGTATATCAACTTCGGCTCCGCCCGAAGTTAGCTTAACATTCTTGTTTTTATATGATTCTAAAAAATATAATTCTGACATATCCATGAATTCTAATTGCTCGGATTCCACTTGCCATGAAGCTTCTTCGTCTAGCTCATTTATTCCATTCTCTTCCGCTGTCTGAAAATATTCTTGATCTTCTATCTTATATTGATATCTTTCACCTCTGATCGTATATTGAATTGGCGTTGCATTTTATTAGTGTTTTGAACGTTTCCGTTGCTCAGTGGTCGTTTCCCTACGAAATGATTATCATGAGGTCTATTCATATAGTTAACGTGACGTGAACGAATGGATTGATCTACGTCCATGGGTGTTGGCTTTGGTTGGGGTCTGGAAGGTGGGTTGAAGGAAGCTTGAGCTCCTGATTGATGAGTATGGGTCTGGTTGGGTGGGTTAGGTCGGGTTAACATTGTTTCGAATGTCCTTGGTGGGATTGCGGGATTCTGTACTTGGTTTGGATTGAAAATTGTGTTTGGTCGTTCGGGGTAGCGCTTGTGGCGGATACCCCCTAGTGGGTACTACATTATTTCTTCTGAAGTATACGGTTCTTGGGGTTTGGCCATTTCTAGTTTTCTGATTTTCTATAAGGTTGCAAAGATCTAATGCATGCTTACTCTCTATACAGGGCTGTTAAGGCCTGTATAGATTCCTGAGATGCTTCGAGATTTCCAAGCTTGATAGAATTCATCTATCCATTTGCTGCATTGGTTAAGTGCATAAAACTGATATTCGAGTGTCTTTAGACCTCGCCTATAAGCAAAGTGTGCTGTCAAACACTTTGATATTGCCTCCCAATCCAAAGGTGTGTTATAGGATTCTTGGACAGCATATGCTCTTCCGACGATTTTTTTCCTAATTGCTAATATTATGCCGTAATATTTTGGGGACCCTTTTTTACTGTCATACATTTTTAGAACCTTTTCTAAGCTTTTCTCCCACGTCGAGTGTTGGGCTAAGCAGTCACCAACAAAACCGATTGGAATATTGATAATTTGTTTAGCCGCAGCGGCCTTGTTTTCTGTCTGTCTGTCTCCCAATTTCGTTGCACTTTGTTGTTATTTGTAGCGCATGCGCTTTTGGGAGCTTTGGTAGAGCTTCTGCACCCAAGCTCTTGGTTCGCTATTGTATTTTTGGTGTTGATATTGACGGTCCGCTATTTGGTTTCTAAGGATTTTTAAGGATTCGTCTTTACAGATGATGAAGGTCCTGCAATATTTCCCATCCTATCTACCAAGTCTTCGCTAATGGGTCTTATAAGGGATAATAGGTCGGATGTCAAACGAATTATTGTTAATTTTTTCCTTAAAATTCTAGTTAATGTTTTTTCATTTGTAGGTTTTGTTGAAATTTCTTAAAAATTATTATTAATATCCTTCTTAAAATTCTAGAAGATTCTCTTGTGTGTGGATCTACTACGGATCCTCCTCTATGCTCCGTATAAAGGGTACTAAAGGGATTACGGCGATAAAATTTGGAGCCTGGTTTTTCCGCTAGGTACAATTCCCTTAAGAGTGCGTTGTAGCGTTTTTTTAAAGGATCTTGTCCACTTCCGAATCGCGATGTTTGGCGTTTTCTTTATAATCGATGATATAGCCCAACGTCGGGATTTTTTTTACCGATCTGAATGAGTGTCGGAACTTGTATCCTTTCGCAGTTTTTTAACAAAAAAAAAAAAGAAATTCATCTTTTTATGTTTCGTTTATTTGAGTGTCGCATTAGAACTGACATTTATGATTCTTATAATTTCTAACTAAACCTATGCGGGAATTTGTCACCCACGCCAGTCGTCTGTTCTACGACTCGCCTGTATTCCGAAAGGTATTCCGAATAACTTCTCCCATACTAGGATGCGGCCCTCCACGACAGGGATGAACTTTGCTTGTGAAAGGTCAGCGATGTGCGCCGACGCCAATGATACAAATTAGAATTTTCTCTCATCAGAATGAATTTCTTAAAATAACTTTGACAAACAACTAAACTTTTTATTGTCTTTGTGGACCACCCTCCCCTTGATGAAGACTGTGGTCCCAGCTTCAACGGACTTCTCCTCACACAACTGGGTGAGTTTTTACCGAGTCTTCGGTTTGATTTTACCAGCACCTTGTCGCCGACTTCAAAAACCCTGTTTTGGCGAGAGGCGTTTTCCCTGGCCCTGAGCGCAACCTGGGCGCTTTTGATCCTCTCTGGGATGTTTGTTGGTGCGTCCTTCGTTTGAGATTGTATAACGTCCTCCGGCCTCTTATCTATGACAGAGTGGATTGACTTGTTACACTTGGGGGTGGCTGGTAATATCAACTCCACAGTATCACTTAAGTTTCTATCGATTTTTAGACATCTGGCCAGCTCTGCAAGAGTGCTATGGAAACCCTCTACTTCACCATTCGTGCCACTGTGTAGTGGTGGCGCATTTGAAATGCCAACATCAAAGTGGTCGGTCAACATGGTCGAAATTGTGAGCGAATTTAACGACGGTTCGTTGTCGCAATAAATTGTCTTCGACTTCGGGAAGAAATTCATAAGCTGCAGTAAGGCTGGTTGTAAGTCTTCGATTGTTCTGGATGCAATGGGCTGCACCACAGCGAAATTGGAGAACTTATCTATGCAGGTGAGGAAATACTTTTTATCTGTGGAGAAAATGTCAATGTGTAACAATTCTCCCACATGAGAAGGGACTGGTGTCCCTCCTATCTCGTGCTTTCTCGGATGTCTTGTAGTTAGTGTATCCTTGAGGGGTATTTAATATAGTAGTCTGGTGTATCCTCTTATGAGGTCTTTCTTTATTCAAAGCGTTTTTTAGAATGAATCTCTCATTCTATATTTCATCAGTCTCGTAGCTGCGCTGCCCGTGAAGCCAGCAGCGGAGAGACTTTTTTCTTATGCCTTTATACTCACTTAAGCTATTGGTAAGCGGGAGCGTGAGAAATGGGGTATATGCAAATTAAGCAGTAGGGAAATGCTGACGCTTGGACTTTATGTGTACAGTCTGAGGCAATACCAAGAAATTATATTTCAACTTGAGTTTTGCCTCTGACTTCGTACTTATGTTCACACAAAAATACAATGTATACACATGTTGTATAAACTCTACATGTGGTACAGTGGATATTAGCTATATGCATATAACAATAGTTGGAGTAATTTCGACGATAATTATACAATTGCCATTTAAAAATTTGAATAGATAGATCGACTTTCTTCCGTTTATCAATTTGTGACTTTTTGTCTTGAAAGCTAGATTTGTTTTAATTATTTTTTTGAGACCAATTGTGAATTTGATTATTCTTTACATTCCCAGGAAAATGGTTTCCTGTATTCGTGTGAATGTATGTAACAGGGAGAATGAATCATCTCCAACCCCATAAGTATATGTATTCGTGTTCAGCATCAGCAGCCGAGTCGATATAACCATTTCCGTCTCTCCGTATGAACGCATGAAGCTTAGAGACTATAATAGATAGAGCTATTAGAAGAGTCGAAAACGGCACGAAGACTCTAATGAATGGAACGCAAGTCAAGTTTGTTTCAAATTGTAATCCCATATAGGGTTAAAGTATTTTTGAACGCGCGGATCTCCGACACTTGGCACTTATTGATAACTACAAGAATCGGCCAAATCGGACCATTGTTAGAGAAGTTATAGACTTTTTATTCTGCTTACCAACTGGATTGGATGAGTTGTTTATTTTAAAATATATAAAAGTATGCCACAAAAATTTTTCTTAAAGAATATCACATAAAAGAACCTCTTGACGAGGTAAAATAACGGTGGCGAATAAATGCAATGTATGTATAAAAAATTATACATTAAAAATAATCTTACCCGGTAGGACTTTTCTATGGCTGTGGTAATGACTCAGTCCGGTCAGGGTGCGTCACAGCAAAATTAATAAGATTTGCGGGACTGATGTGGACTGTGAGAGGGTTTTCCGGTCTAACACTTCGGGATTTCAAAAGACAGTCCGTGTTGATTGGGTTGGAGAGCAGTGTCGATCGTCTCGTCCGGGCTCAGCTAGCCTTGGGCTTGCGCAGGGATAATCCTCGGAAACGAAAGATCAGTGCTAAAGTGGCCTTGTGAGGGCGGGCCAGAGCATTCCCCTTGCGCAGAGATCGCCTCGGAAACGCAGTGATGAAATGGTCGGCAGGCACTCGGCTCGTGTCGTCGAAAGTTCCTCGTTTTAGCCGAGTAGGAGGGCGAATGGATTCATGGATCCCCTTGCTGCCTGCTTGCACCTTGTAGGATTCGCACTCCATAAACGGATCCGCTCGGATTAGCTCCTTCTTGCGCAGAGATGACCTCGAAAACGCAATCACGGGCCTTCGCCGAGTCGTCTCGTGTGGTCAGTAGTCTGTCCCCTTTGCGCAGAAATAGCCTCGAAAACGTAAAGGGTGGAGAGGTCCAGACCGACAGGGGGCTCCTGGAGGTGCAGGCTTGCAACTCCCTGACAATGTAATAGGCACTTTAGTTTTCGTTCTGCATTATTTTATTTCACTGATTTGTCTGTTTGTTCTCCCTTTTGATCTGGTTATTTTTCCCACACTCTCTCGCACCTTGCTGTTAGTAGGGCACCTACCTCGCCTTCGGGTTTTTCTGTTTTGCGTCGCTGGGTCTTGGGCCGCTCCACTGGCCCAACCGGAGTTCTCTGCTGACGCCGAAAAAAAAAGTCCGAGTTCCGATCGGTGTTCGTAAACCTCAGTTTTTCACGCTCTTCCTCTGGGCTGTTTCCAACCCAGATCTATCCTAAAGGTGCCCCCTGTACCTATCGATAATACCCCTCCCGAACTGCTAGGGATGAGCTTCTGGTTTTAACTTTTACTTATAATAATGGTCTTTGAAAAATATGAAAAACTACAAACTAATGAACTTAACTTAACATTATGACTGGGACCCATAAGGGTAAGGGTGGCTGAGACCCATTATGGGTCTATTCATATAGTAAACGTGACGTGAACGAATGGATTGATCTACGTCCATGGGTGTTGGCTTTGGTTGGGGTCTGGAAGGTGGGTTGAAGGATGCTTATGCTCCTGATTGATGAGTATGGGTCTGGTAGGGTGGGTTAGGTCGGGTTAACATTGTTTCGAATGTCCTTGGTGGGATTGCGGGTTTCTGTACTTGGTTTGGATTGAAAATTGTGTTTGGTCGTTCGGGGTAGCGCTTGTGGCGGATACCCCCTAGTGGGTACTACATTATTTCTTCCGAAGTATACGGTTCTTGGGGTTTGGCCATTTCTAGTTTTCTGATTTTCTATTAGGTTGCAAAGATGTAATGCATGGCCTAAGTCGTGATGTTATTTAATATCCAAAAGTTGGGAAAGACTTCCGTTCAGGCCTCTTACAAATGTAAGTTAAGGTGTCCATCCATTGATCACCTGATGATGAGTAGTCGGTTCATGGTTTGATAATGATGAAAATAAAATTTATTGTTTGGTATGGATTAGACGATGTTGTGATTTAAAATCCATTTGATAATTTTTAGTATTTATTGTTTTATTAATTGAGGAGCAGCAATGGTGCCGCTCCAACGCTTCAATTGTATCTTCTTTGACAATATTCTTTTAATTCTAAGTAAGGCTAAGTCTCGAGCTGCGCTGCCCACAGACGGCGGCAGCAAGACTCCGAAGGCTATGTATGTGCTTATGTGGAGCGGGAGCGTGAGGTATATGCACATGAGGTCCGTTCGTGTTACAATTCTGCCGGCGCTAGCACTTTTTGTGCATAGCGATCGGTTCATGTTTTGACCATTTAAGTTTTGTTTACACTTCAACAAAGTGTTACAGTGTTTACCCTTTAAGTACTCTTGGTACAGTGGCTATTTAATATGGGTGCATACTACATGGTATTGTTATTTAAAATATGTTATGCCGCTTTGAATTTTTAAGTGTCTTGATGTTTAATTCATTACTCTTTAGTCCACCTTTTATTAAACTTTAATGGATTATTTCATTTATTTAATTTTTCCACTAAAAATCTGTGTTCTTGACTGCGCGAGTTCCGTTTATTCATTTGACTTCTATTTCGTTAAATTTTTTATTTTTAGAACTTATTATGACGCAGCCCCACGTTGGGCGCCAATTAACTTTGTCCTTGTTGATTTAAAAAAAAAAAATAGAACGTTTTTTATTTTATTTTTTGGTGTTAGACTTTTATTCACAAACGTATTAAAACATCAAGACACTTATTATTGCTGATTGCTTATGATCGATCGCTACTGCATCCAGGAAAGGACTGACTTCTTAATTCTAAAATCTTCTCCAATAAACCTCGGCCAGAAGCTTTTCTTTTTTAAGCTTCCAGAACTTTTCTTTTTGTTTTTAATAAAAGCTTATGCTGAAACTGTCGCATCTCGTTGTGAAATTAAATTATGCTGAGCGATGCAATTTGATTGAAAATCGGAACTCAATATTCTGGGCTTCGATCGTCAGAACGGAAGCTTGTGTTTACTTTACGATAGGTTTGTTTATATCTAGCCAGATGGTCAAGCGCGGCTCTTGAAGTTGCTGAGATTGAATTTTAAAATTTCCATAAGTGGAATAAGCAAAGGCAAAGGCAATAAGCCGAGATTGAATTTTAAATTCATTCTGTTTCATGGGTTGGATAACTTGCACATGAGGTCCATTCGTGTTACAATTGTGCCGGCGCTAGCACTTTTTGTGCATAGCGATCGGTTCATGTTTTGACCATTTAAGTTATGCTTACACTGCTACAAAGTGTTACAGTGTTTACCCTTTAAGTACTCTTGGTACAGTGGCTATTCAATATGTGTGCATACTACATCTCCCTCCTTTTGGAAAATAACGTAATATTATGAAGTTTGTATGTTTTTTTTTTTTTTTTTTTATATATTAGCAAAAAAGAAATGAAATTACGAAAAATATTTGTATCTATGCATGGCCGCACTAAATACAATTATGAAATAAACATTTTTAATCTATCCTTATGAACTGTTTGCTTTTTATTTTTATTATTTGATATTATAATGTTATCTCTGTCTCCTATTTCCGTTACTTTATACGGACCAGTATATTTGGGATCTAACTTATGACCTGTTTCGTTTTTTAGTAAAATTTTATCTCCCACTGATATCTCTATATTGTTTAATTTCTGATCATATAGTTTTTTATTTCTCTACTTAATTTCTTCTAACATTTTTCTAGCTCTTTTAGTCTATATTTACTCTCTTTAGCATAGTCATCTATGTTATATATTGTTTCTATGTTATCTATACTATTGAACTCTTTTGGTAAATTATTTGTTTTACCAAATACTAACTCATATGGACAATAATTATGTGCCATTGAGGGGGTCGTGTTGAAACAAAAGACGCAATATTGAGCATCCCAGTCAGTTTTATCAACCGATATGTAAGATCGTATGTATTCATTAAAAGTTCTATGACTTCTTTCGATTGTCCCAACTGTCTGGTGGTGTTGTGCGGTAGATGTTATGTTTTTGATGTTCAAATATTTGCACAAGACATTTATAATTTAATTATTGTGTTCTGTTCCCATGTCCGTAATGAACGTCTTCATTGGACCGTACTTCAGGATAAATGATTCAAAAATTGCATTAGCGACAGTATTTGCGTTTTTATTTGCAACTAGTATGGCAACTAGATATTTTGTTAAGTCACATATTAACGTGACTACATATTCATTTCCATTTTCGGATTTTGGTAATGGACCAATAGTGTCCACTATCACTCTGTCGAAAACATTTATAGGTGTATCAGTTATTGTTAATGGGGTCTTTGTTTGCGATGTAATTTTCGCTTTCTGACATTTTTGACATTTTCTTACGTACTCAGTTATATCTGAGACATACTTTTCCAGTAATAGTGTCTTTTTACTTTGGCCAAAGTTTTTGATATGCCAGTATGACCTCCTTGAATTGGATCGTCATGAAATGTAGACAATATTGCTTCTTTTTCTTTTAAACTTTTTATTTGGGTCACCGGGCTGAGTAGCGCTACTCTTAAAGATTTTAATATTTTATTGCCCATATTTTTGAAAGTATCAATTGATATTTGATCAAAGATATTTTCCCACGGTGCCAGTTTTAGTTGGCCGATTTTATTTATACCGGCTTGCATTTCAAGCCTTTGGAAGAATTGACCTAAGTCAATAATCCCATTAGTATATAAATCGCTAACATCATATTTTTAATCTGCAATGTCACTACTTTACGTACTTCGTCATTTTTGATGACTTCATATACGTTGGGCTTAGAAGCTTTTCCAATAGATTGCTTAGGCAATTCTATTTCTTTATTTTCCGCGCGGAGTTTTTGTCTACTTTGATATCTAGTAGTGACTTTCATTATATGTCTTGTAATATTCTGTAGCTCTTTAATGGTTATTCTTGATAACGCATCAGCTACATGATTATCTTTTCCCTTTAAATATTCGACTGTAAAATCATATTCTTCTAATTCTAATTCGAGAATAGATATATTAGAGGTCTGTGGTCCGTTCTAATTAAAAAATGTTTTCCATAAATATATGGTCGAAAATGTAATATTGCCCAATGAATTGCAGCTAGTTCCTGCTCAGTAGTACACTTGTTACTTTCTCCTTTTGTAAATGCTCTTGATGCGTTTGCAATGGGAAGTTGTCGACCATTATGGTTTTGAGTTAAAACCGCTCCTCACGCTTGCTTACTTGCATCTGTGATTATACAGAATTCTTTAGTAAAATCTGGGTATTGTAGCAAAGTAGGTTCCATAAGTTTGGTTTTTAAATATTGGAATGCATTCTGACATTTATCAGACCATTGAAAAGGGACATTCTTTTTACATAATCTTGTTATGTGCCTTGAATAGTCGGCGAAGTTTTTTATAAAGCGTCTATAATAGTTACAAAATGCTACGAAACGTCTAGCGCTGTCCGCGTCGTGCGGCACTGGGTAGTTCATAATGACATCATATTTTTTCTCGTCCGGAAGTAATCCTTTATCAGTGCATTTATGACACTGATAAAGATAAAAGTCACTTCATGCATAAAAAATTAACATTTTTCTGGATGTAACTTCAGGTTATATTTCCTACATTTCTCAAAATCATCCGTTTAGTTCTTAAGCATATGTTTTTCGGAACAACTGATCACTATTAAGTCATTCATATAAAGGAATGTTTGAGAAGGTTCTAGTCCAGAGAAAGCAATAGTCATCATTCTCTGAAATGAGTTAGGAGTTTTGACTAAGTCGTAGTTCGAAAGTGATTCATATGTTAGATTATCTGTGCTGACCACTTGGTCGTAATTTGTTGTATTAAGTAGCCTTATGAAAGCGTTATTGGATGTTGCTATGGTATTTGCAATGTAAATACCATGCTGAATTTCCTGATTTGGAATTAATACACTGTCTTCTTTTGAATTAAGTTGTATTTTTCGAATAACTTGGGATCTTGCTGGCAGAAGTATTGAATTGCCAGAATTGTGAGCTATTGGTACATTAATTGGAAATTTTAAGTTATTGGGTCTAATTATAAGCCAGTCTTCAGATGGCTAAAATCTAACTGACAGTTGTATTTTTTTATAAAGTCGATTCCTAATATTCCATCACATGGAATAGGGAATTGAAAAGTCACGATATGAAAATCGTGTGGAATTATATAAGTTAACACCTAAAATGTCAAATACAAAATTAGTTAATAAAACGTTAAGTCCAGTCACATGCCCATAAGTTCTTAATACCAACAGAGCTTACGCAACCACATTGAGTGCACCGTGCACCGGACGCAATATGATGCCGTGGCACCAATAAGGGTCACACGGATCGAAAGACACGTGCGCTGAGTAAGCATTGATTATGCTTGCGAGCTGAGTATGCATTGATTATGCTTGCGATCGTGGGAAAGCCAAAAGAAAGAAAACACCAAAATATTTGGCAAGCTCACTGAACCCACTGGCAAGTACATCTACCAACAACATAATGTACTTGCATTGACCAATTAGGAGCAAAGACATGGACTTTAGTTACAGCAACAACACCAGCTACCAATGACATCGAGGGACGCCAGCAGCAGCAGCAACCGGGACTGAGATCGCGGCAGCGACGGAGCGACACATAGGTTTAGTTATAAATTATAAGAATCATAATTGTCAGTTCTAATTCGACACTCAAATAAACTAAACATAAAAGATTAATTCTTTTTTTAAAAGAATATTAATATAATCTTTTTAACTGGCGCCCGAGCAGGGACCTGGCGAAAAACCGCGAAAGGATACAAGTTCCGAGTCACGTTCAGATCGGTAAAAAAATCCCGACGTTTGGCTTTATTTTCGTTTATAAAGAAAACGCCAAACATCGCGATTCGGAAGTGTACAAGTGCCGTTAAAAAAAAAACGCTACAACGCACTCCTTACGGAATTGTACCTAGTGGAAAAGCCAGGCTCCAATTTCATCGCCGTGATCCCTTCAGTACCCGTTCAGAGGGAACGTGATCCAGGAATAGAGGAGGCTCCGTAGTAGACCCATACACAGGAGGAATCGTTGCTGCGTGGGACAAAAAGGAATCAGCCGAACCTATCGTCACGATAGCACGCCGAAATGATTTTAATGTAAGCTAGTTAAGAAATATTTAGAAAAAAAATTTTATAAAAAAGGAAACAAGCAAAATTTATAAGAAACTTTGATCCTAAAATACGAAAAAAATTAATAACTTGAGTCGAAATTAAGAGGAAAACCTTACCAAGAATTAAAAAAAAAAATTATAATTTTAAGAAGGATATTAATAATAATTTTGAAAAAACAATTCCAACAAAACTCACAAAAACATAAACCCCAATTAAACAAAACTCTAATGAGAATTTAAAGCTAGAATTTTAAGAAAAAATTTGACAATTCGTTCGACATCCGACTTATTAACCCCTTAAAACCCATTTACAATCATCCATTAACACTTCATTAAAATGACGGAACAAGACTTGGTAGATAGGATGGGAAATCTTGCAGGACCTTCATCATCTGTAAGGGCAAGTGCAAAACTACTTACGGAAAAAGACGTGGAAGAGAAAATTAAAGATATACTTCAAGAAATCTTAGCTGGGCTGGTTAAGGAAATCCTTAATCCAAACAAAGACTTTTCTAATTTTTCAGACCAAATAATTAAAAGGGAATTAGCCCATAATATTGGCGAGCTAGATAAATTACCAGACATAGTACGAACGCTTAGGGATTTTTCTGGAAACAAGATCGAATACTCGTCTTGGAAAAAAAGCGTAGAAAGGGTTCTAAAAATTTACGACAGTAAAAAAGGGTCCCCAAAATACTACGGCATAATTTTAGCAATTAGAAACAAAATCGTCGGACAAGCAGATGCTGTCCTAGAATCCTATAACGCACCTTTGGATTGGGAGGCAATATCAAAGTGTTTGACAGCACACTTTGCTGATAGGCGGGATCTAAAAACACTCGAATATCAGTTGTATGCACTTAACCAAGGCAGCAATTCGATAGTCGAATTCTATCAAGCTGTATATCAACAACTTTCCTTGATTTTGAATCAAATTGGGAATCTCGAAGCATCTCAGGAAACTATTCAAGCCTTAACAGCACTGTATAGAGAGAAAGCACTGGATACATTTGTAAGAGGCCTAAACGGCAGTCTTTCCCAACTTCTGGCTATTAAAGAACCTCACGACTTAGGCCATGCATTACATCTTTGCAACCTAATTGAAAATCAGAACACTAGGAATGGCCAAACCCCAAGAACGGTATATTCCGGAAGAAATAATGTGGTACCCACTAGAGGTTATCCGCCTCAAGCGCTACCCCGAACGACCAAACACAATTTTCAACCAAATCTGTACTACTATCCAAACCAAGTACAGAAACCAGC
This sequence comes from Drosophila monieri, assembly GCA_035047585.1. NCBI lineage: Eukaryota > Metazoa > Arthropoda > Insecta > Diptera > Drosophilidae > Drosophila > Drosophila monieri. Next base: position 51,741 of record JAWNPJ010000061.1, on the reverse strand, counting down.
AATCCCACCAAGGACATTCGAAACAACACTAACCCGACATAACCCACCCAACCAAACCCATACAAATCAATCAGGAGCACAAGCCTCCTTCAACCCTAACCCACCTCTCAGACCCCAACCAAAGCCAACACCCATGGATGTAGACCAATCCATTCGATCACGTCATGTTAACTATATGAATAGACCCCATGATAACAATTTCGTAGGGAAACGACCATTAAGCAACGCAAACGTTCAAAACTCTAATAAGATGCAACGCCAATTCAACATACAATCAGAGGTGGACGAAGAACAAGAATATTTTCAGGCAGCGGAAGAGAATGGAATAAATGAATTAGAGGAAGAAGCTTCATGGCAAGCGGAATCCGAACAACAAGAATCCATTGATATGTCAGAATTATATTTTTTAGAATAAACCGTTCCTCCTTACCCTACTTCAAAGTAACTATGGGGAACGGCAAAACTCTGAAATTTTTAATCGACACGGGCTCAAATCAAAATTATATTCAAGCACAACTAGTACCAAACCCAAAACCCAATAGTAACAGTTTTACAGTAAACTCAGTAGGAGGAAACAATGAAATAACACAACATACAATAGTTAAACTTCCCAACATATCGGAAACCCCACTAAAATTTTTTCTATTAGATACACTGAAAACATTTCATGGAATTTTAGGCAATGACTCTATGAAGAAACTAGGAGCAATAATAGACGTTAAAAACGATGTTCTGATATTAGAAAAAAATAGGAAAATTAAAATCCATCAACTAGCAGCTCAAGCCGTAAACAAGATCGGCCCAATAGACGAGCATATGACAGAAACTCAAAAAGAAATAATTAAAAGTTTCACCGACACCCATAAAAACCTTTTCGCTGACCCCGAAACCAAACTAACTTACACAACCAGAGTCGTAGGAGAAATTAGAACTTCCTCCGATACCCCAGTTTACGGAAAACACTACCCATATCCAGCATCGCTTAGACAAGAAGTAGAAAAGCAAATCCAAGAAATGCTACAAGATGGCATTATTAGACCCTCACGGTCACCCTATAATGCACCAGTTTGGGTAGTCCCGAAGAAAACAGACCCTAATGAAAAACAAAAATACAGGTTAGTTATTGATTATAGGAAGCTCAACGAGGTCACAATATCCGATCGATACCCCATCCCCGAAATAGGCGAAATAATCGCACAATTAGGAAACAATAGATTTTTCTCAGTACTAGACCTAAAAAGTGGATTTCACCAAATACCACTTAAAGAGTCAGACATGGAAAAAACTGCATTCGCAGTGAAAGGAGGGAAATATGAATTTACCAGATTACCATTCGGATTAAAAAAATTCTCCAGCCATATTCCAAAGAGCATTAGACGACATTTTAAGGGAACACATAGGGAAAATCTGCTATGTGTACGTCGACGACATCATCGTTTTCAGCAAAACAGAAAACGATCATGCCGAAAAACCTAAACAAAGTGTTCCTAACCCTACAAAAAGCCAATATGAGGATTCAAATTGACAAATGCCACTTTTTCAAGAAAGAGGTAGACTTTCTGGGATATACGATCTCAGAGGATGGAGTTAAAACCAACATCGAAAAAATCAAGGCAATTAAAAACTTCCCAATACCAAAAACACTAAAAGAACTTCGATCATTTTTAGGAATGACAAGCTATTATAGGAGATTTATTAAGGATTATGCGAAGATAGCCAAACCTCTAACTGTTCTCCTCAGAGGAGAAGAGGGACGGGTATCCAAATACAAGTCAAGCAGAATAGCCATTAACTTAGACAAAGATGCAGCGGGTGCATTCGAAAAACTTAAAAACACGCTTATATCTAGAGATGTAACATTAGCGTATCCAGACTTCACGAAGGAATTCCAACTGACTACAGACGCATCAAATTTTGCCATAGGTGCCGTGTTAGAACAGAATCACAGACCAATAACATTCATATCCCGTACCCTCTCAAAAACGGAAGAAAACTACGCAACGAACGAAAGGGAAATGTTAGCTATCGTATGGGCCCTTCAAAGCTTAAGGCATTATCTGTACGGATATTCGAAAGTGACAATTTATACCGACCACCAACCCCTGACGTTTTCGAATAGTGCAAATAATCACAATGCCAAGCTTAAACGCTGGAGAGATATTATCGGTGAATATAGCCCCGAGATTAAATACAAGCCCGGTGTAGCTAATGTGGTAGCAGACGCCCTATCCAGAGCTCGACCAGAAATTAATTCAATACATTCAGACTCTACAATTCACAGCGACGAAAGTTCTTCACATAACCTAATATTTTCAGTAGAAGCCCCGATAAACGTATTTAAAAACCAACTTTTTTTATTAAAAGAAAACACTGATTCGTATAATCTCGAAACTCCATTCCCAACTTTCTATCGTCATATAATAAAAAAGAATTCTTACACGGAACAAGAAATCATAAATATACTCCGCGTCCGACTAGATCCCAGAATTATCAACGGTATCTACACTTCAGAAGAAATAATGGCCAAAATTCAAGCTATTTACCCTACACACTTCAAGTCTTACAAAGTTAGTTTTACTAGTAATCAGGTTGAAGATGTAACCTCAGAAACAACCCAGAACCAGATCATTATATTAGAGCATAAAAGGGCACACAGGGACGCGAAAGAAAACAAAATACAGATATTTAAGAAATATTTCTTCCCGCAAGCTCAAAGAAAAATTCATGCAATAGTCCAATCTTGTCAAACCTGTAGAGAATCAAAATACGAAAGACACCCACCAAAAGGGGCAATCCAACCAACTCCCATCCCTAAGTACCCAGGAGAAATCATCCACATAGACATTTACATTACAGAAAAACATAATATTTTAACTGGTCTCGACAAGTTCTCTAAATACGCCCAAATCAAGATATTAAAGTCAAGAGCCTCCGAGGATATCAAAACTCCTCTGAGAGAAATGCTGATAGCTTTCGGTATGCCCAAGTGGGTAGTAATGGATAACGAACGCGCCTTAAACTCTGCTGCGATTCGATTCCTTTTAGAAGATCAACTTAAAATAGCAGTCCATACAACAGCCACATACGCTTCAACAAGCAACGGCCAAGTAGAACGATTTCACTCAACTCTTTCTGAAATCATGAGATGCATTAAAAAAGATAACGGAAGTATAACATTCGAAGACTTAATTTTTAAATCAGTCGAAGAATACAATAGGTCTATTCATTCAGTAATAAAGGAAAAGCCAGTTGAGGTGTTTTTCAGAAGCCCCACTCCGAACACTACGGAAGATATAGAAAAACAGCGTACCGAAATTAGGGAGAAAATAAAGAAAAAACAAGTAGCCGACTTAGAATATCATAACCAGGATAAAGAACAGCCAAAACAATACGAGACAGTATTGTTACCCCAAACTCCCAGGTAGCAAACTTACCCCACGCTATAGAAAAGAAACAGTAAAGGAAAATAATAACACTACAATTAAAACTCAATCCGGGAAAGTAATACACAAGAATAACATTAGAAACTAACTTTCATACTATTCATACCAACTTGCCTGGGTCTGTCCACAGTTCTCGACTATTCCAACTCACAGGTGATTTCACTTGAAACTGGACGTGCGGCCAAACAAGAGGGAACATTTAAAATCATCCATACATTTGACATAAAAGAATACCACAACACATTTGACCAACTTCAACAGGGACTAAACAACCTCACTCCATCACATCATCTGCACCCTTACTTGTCTTATGAATTATCTCAAATAAAACAAAACCTTCTCAAATTAAGAACGAACAATAGGCAAAAAAGAGCAATAGAAATCTTAGGATCGGCATGGAAATGGTTGGCAGGATCACCGGACCACCATGACCACGAAATATTAAAAAACAAAATAAACGGACAATTAGAAAATAATAACAAACAAGTTATAATAAATAAACTTTTAAGCGAGAAAATTAATCAAATAAGTAACGTAGCGAATGCTATTCTAAAAGTAACTAAAAATTCAAATGAAATAATTAACGAAGAGGCAAATATTCTTAGATATAAAATTCAAATAATAAAAGAAGAAATCTCCAATATACTACATGCTATAACTTGGGCCAAAACAAATATTGTAAACTCTTTTATATTCTCAACAATTGAAACAAATATTATAGAAAAAATTTTTAATAAAGAACATAACCTATTCATTAATATTGAAGAACTATTAGAATTTTCAAAAGTCAAACTTGCATCAAATAATAACGACCTTCTGTATATCATAAGTATCCCAATAATAAGTAACGAAACATGTAGAACTCTATTAGTCAAAGCAGTAAAAAAAGCTCAAGTAATAAATGACATAAAATTCGAAAACTTGTTAGAATGTAAGAAAGAACTATTTGCGATATCGAAACCATGTGAATCGCATAACGATAGAACAATTTGTGTTAAAGATAAACTCTTAGACTTAAGCAACGACACTTGTGTGAGCGCTCTATTAAACTTAAGACCACCGGAATGCAAGGCAATCAATAGTCAACACGTGCCCGATTTTGAGGAATTACTACCGGGTACATTGATGCTGAACGACTTTAATGGAATGGTGTCATTAGACGGAAAGAACCTTAATCTCCAAGGATCATTCATCATCCAGTACAGAAACTCCACAGTACAAATCGGCGAAAACATCTACAGAACAGAAGAAGTCACTGTAGTGGAGCCAGAACCCCCGCTTTTCAAACTCTCAGAAGCAAACCCTAAAATTAAGGAAGTCCTCTCCCTTCAACTAATCAAGGAACTAAATATAAATAACACCGAGATCCTGAACAAAATTAAGGAAGAGAAGGCCATCGAGGTATCCGTGAATTATACGTCAGCCACTATCCTGCTCATAATGATCATAAGTCTGATCACAATGCTAGTTAGAAAGTGCAAACTAAAAGAAGCTGCCCCAAAAACAACAAAAGCACCGGCGGATTCATCCTCACCAAACCCAGTTCTCTTCTACGTTGCGAACGAGGACGCCCGCGTTTAAGGGGGGAAGAGTTAACACCTAAAATGTCAAATACAAAATTAGTTAATAAAACGTTAAGTCCAGTCACATGCCCATAAGTTCTTAATACCAACAGAGCTTACGCAACCACATTGAGTGCACCGTGCACCGGACGCAATATGATGCCGTGGCACCAATAAGGGTCACACGGATCGAAAGACACGTGCGCTGAGTAAGCATTGATTATGCTTGCGAGCTGAGTATGCATTGATTATGCTTGCGATCGTGGGAAAGCCAAAAGAAAGAAAACACCAAAATATTTGGCAAGCTCACTGAACCCACTGGCAAGTACATCTACCAACAACATAATGTACTTGCATTGACCAATTAGGAGCAAAGACATGGACTTTAGTTACAGCAACAACACCAGCTACCAATGACATCGAGGGACGCCAGCAGCAGCAGCAACCGGGACTGAGATCGCGGCAGCGACGGAGCGACACATAGGTTTAGTTATAAATTATAAGAATCATAATTGTCAGTTCTAATTCGACACTCAAATAAACTAAACATAAAAGATTAATTCTTTTTTTAAAAGAATATTAATATAATCTTTTTAACTTATATATAGTCGTCTGTATTTCAATAGAAACCAGACCTTTGAATTTGGTTATTTCTTGACTTATTCCTTTTATGTCTATAATATAATTATCTCGGATGTCGTGAAAGATATCAGAAGTTTCTTTTAAAATGGATATGTCTGCACCTGTGTCTATTAGGAAGATAAGTTCTTTTCCAGTAGTTACATGAATAAATGAAACGAATATATTTTGACTGAGATTAATAGTGTGAACTCTTGCATCTTTTACTGCTGAACATTTAAAGGGTCTTGGAAGTTTCCCGTTGTATTTTGGGCAACTCTGACATTGTTTTGGTAGTTATTGTTGTTCTTATTGTGGCCTCGACTCGAGTTACCACGTCCTCTATAGTTTCCACTATATTGTCCGCGTCCTCCAATGTTATTCTGGTAGTTATTGTTGTTATAATAACCACGAACATTGCCTCTATAATTTCCACGTCCGCGATTTGAGCCGCGATGTGGATAGTTCCTGTAGTATAGGACAGTGTTTGATTGTCCCGTTGCTTCTGTGCAACTATTTACAAATTTTGATACGGCATCGTTCATAGTATTGAAGGTTCCAGCTTGCATAATAAGTTTTACCTTATCGATTGTGCAATTTTTAGTCATTGCTTTGACTGCATGCTGGGTTGAATAAGTTCTGGCTAACTCTAAAGGTAGTCCATCTGTTATATATGCACCTTCTAAAGCTTTCGTCATATGCTCAACCTCTTGTGTGTACTGGTTAGCAGTTTTATTGCGCTGCTGTAGGTTCATCAGTTTTGCTGACAATACTTCTACAGTTTCGCCTTTGACGTGGCCTTTTAATCTCGAAATCACCTCAGAAATTGTTTCATTTCCGATTAGATTTCCGGCGACACCTTTTAGCTTTGTTCTTATTATGGAAACTGCTAATTGTTCGTGCTCGCCTTTTATAGATTCTATTATTTGTAATGCATCAATAAAATTTGTTAAATTTTCAGCTTTACCATCGAAAACTGGTATAAGCTTCGATGCTGTATAAATAAATTCAATATTTGATTGTGCCATTGTATTATTGTTGCTAATGTTATCCTCTATTATGCTTAAACTATCACCAGAATCTGTAGAATTATCTAGATCTGGCATTAGTCTAGTATTAGCTGGAACAGTAAGATTATTTAAATCTTGCTCTTCTATTTTCAGATTTAAATCTGTAAGTTCCTTTGGATCTATTTGGTCAATGTCAGTTTCAACTGTTCCATCCCAGTTTCCTTAGAGAAGTGTTAAGTATGGTCGGTACTGATATATCTAAATTGAACTTTTGTTTAATTATTATTAAATTGGATCGTAGTCTGGTCAAAAATTTTGATACTTGGGACCAATGATCTTGATTTAATTTTTCTCTCTGGCCATGTATTAGTATTCGTGCTTCATTAAAGCAGTTTACTAGTATTTCCAAATGTTTTTTAATGGTGTTCTTTTGAATTGATCGATTTTGAGTTAAGGATTTATATTATTTGTCAAAATCGCTTTTTAATTTATTCAATTCGTCATATAATTCATTCCACTGCATTTTTGTTAATATGAAGAATTATTTTCGGACTGCTACCATAACAAGTCTTCGACCTAGTGTTTCGTGTTCTTCTAGAACTGATTTCACCTGGACACCTGGGATGGTGCTTAGTACAATCGCTTTTTGTGTTTTTGAGCAATGTATCAATGGTGAATTTTCGAAATTAAATGTTTCAATTAGAATCTAATTGGTTGATGCTAGTTGGAGTCGTTGAGACTATTTGTTGAACATGTTCATTAAAATAAGCATCCCTTTCGTAAACCTGTCTAATAGCTTCTATTGTGGCCATTTTCAGTTTTTCTTAATCGACCTCAGTGTAGCCATACTTTAGTGAAAATAAAAATATTTATTTTTTTATTTATATATTTTTGTTTTTATTTTTATATATCTTTATTTATTTTCATTGTCTTTTTTTTTTTTTGGAGTGTACAACAAGATTTTTTTTCCTTTTTTTTTTATTATTATTAATATTATTTGCGCTCTTGATTTTTTGTTTTTATTCTTAAATTTTGTCCAGCTCATTTGCCTGGCTCATATATTTTTTCTTTAGGCATTTATTATGTAATTTATATAATTTATAAAAACAATTTGCGCACATTATGACAACAATTATTATTAGTAATGTGTGTATTAATTCTAAATTAATATTGTTTGGCTCTACTTTATTAATAACGTTTGCAGTGGAGTCCACCGACTTAACGTCAACTATTGCCATTTTCGAAATAAGTCTATTTGGAATGTAACTATAACTACCTGTTTCTTTTGAAAATTTACCTATTGCATTACTTAGCATCTAATTTTTACAGGTTTCCTACCTATCGTTTTGTATAGCTTTACGGGCTACACTTCTAATTGGGCAGAAAAGGTTCCGCTCAATTTTACATAAAGTCGTTTATAACTATAATGTAACGCAGTACATTAATAATGCAACGCATTATTAACAAAAAAATTATTTCTTATTTGTTGTGCGCTCTTTGTAGCGCTGTTGTTCACTTTTCCGGGTCTAGCTTGAAGCGCTAAACGGGGCCGGTGCTGGCTGCACAGGTCACTATATTCTCCAGGAGTCTGCGGCTGATGTCCTGGGCTGATGTCCTTTGTCCTAAGCGTGGGCGGTGTCGGGCTTTCCTCTTCTATTTTGCTTTATGCAAGTGAACTTGCATGTTGGGGCTTCCAGCGAACGAGGGCAGTCGTTCGGGCATTCTTCGTAGTATCTTGGTAATGGCTTGGGAGATGGTGGTTTTGCTTTTGTATTTATGGTTTTAATTTTTTCTGAGTGAGTTGCGGTTGGGTTTTCTTTCTTCTGAAGACTTTCTTTTAAAAAATCGAGCTCAGCAGTTAATTTTATTGCTGTCGCCCATGGAGGTGAATTATTTTTATATAATAGCCACTTAATGTGAGCTATTCTTTTATTTATTTTATTTTTCCGACCTCCGCGTCCCATATCCGCACTCTACTCACTCAGAATTTTCCATAAATATGTCCATGTATTGATTTTCCATCCATTCCATTTCCATTCCATGTATTATTATCCAGATTTTCCTTTATTTTGTCGTTGCCGATCAGCTTCGCCCTTCCTGCAATCTCCTGATTGCACGTCACGGTCCTGCAATCTCCTGATTGTCCTGTCACGGTCGCCATGTATTGTTATCCCAAACGTTGTTATAATTAATAATCCATTTCATAATTTGATTCTTTGAGTATTTGGTTTTATTTATTTTGAAGGAGCAGCAAAGGTGCCGCTCCAACGCTTCGATGGTATCTGAATTTACATTATTCTTTTAATTCTAAGTAAGGCTAAGTCTCTTGCTGCGCTGCCCACAGACGGCGGCAGCAAGACGGCTATGTATGTGCTTATGTATATATGTATGCTATGCTCCCTTAAGCGGGAGCGCGAGGTATATGCACATGAGGTCCGTTCGTGTTACAATTCTGCCGGCGCTAGCACTTTTTGTGCATAGTGATCGGTTCATGTTTTGACCATTTAAGTTTTGTTTACACTGCAACAAAGTGTTACAGTGTTTACCCTTTAAGTACTCTTGGTACAGTGGCTATTCAATATGTGTGCATACTACAATGGTTCCAATTATTTCCTACCCCCTTTGTATTATTATTTTGTATAGAATTTAGTGGATTAAATCTTAAATTGTTTCCCTGATTTTTATTTTCATTTTTAAATCCATAATATCTGTGTGCGAATTGTGCACGGAAATTGTTTGATTCTAATTCCTGGACCTTTGCCAAAGCATTGGGTAAGTCCGGTGGATTTAATGAAAAAAGTGTTTCAGATATTGAACCATTAGGTCCAGAGATAAAAATCCGTAGGGCATTGCTTCTAATCGTTTTGTTTGTTTCTTTGGTAATTACATTGTCCTTCCCGTATGTCATTATAGTTTTGTTTATTAACAAAGTCATTTTTTTATTGACTTCATTATAGAATTCAGTAACTGTCATCCTACCTTGTCTAAGAATACTTAATTCGGACTCCAAAACATGAATTGGTCGTTTGTCATTGTATATGAAATCTAGTCTTGATAGGATTGCTTGAAAATTTAAAACAGTACCATGATTGGTTAAAGCGTCATGTGCTGCGCCCCTGATTTTATTCCGTAAAATTGTTAATGCAATAAAATACTTCTGACTCTGAATTTTGTAAAGGCTCATTACAGTCTCTGCTGCTTCTCTCCAACCTACGTACTGTGTTGGCTCTCCGTTAAACTCCGGTAATGATTTGATTACTTCTAGAGTAGTTTCACATTTAACATTAGGGTCGACCTCTTGAAGTTTATAGTCTTCTACAATATTTGTTTCTGAAACTATCTTTAATTCTATCCCATCTATTTTTTTGTTCACTTCACTCAATTGGACACTAATTAATCTGTTAATTAATTCCACCGTAAAATTACTGGATGTAGCTAAGCTACCTGCAGAAAAATTAGCCGAACCTCCAGTTGCCATGGTTAAGTTAAGTTCACTGAAACTATCTATTACATTTTCCAGATTGTTTGTTTTTTTTTTTGTTTTTTTTTTTTTTTTATTGTGTTTTTGCTCTGATCCTTTTTTATCTAAACGGTTATCTATCTTAAAATTTATAGAACTTACTAAAAATTATAATTATCCTCACGATAATGTTTGATAAGGTCTTCCTTTAAATTGGGGATGTTCTGCAAATCTTCCTTCCGTCTTTGGATTTCCTTGGTAGTTTTACGGTATAGGGTGGATTGTTGGGTTTTGTTGTTTAAAATATTTATTCTGCAAATCTTCCTTCCGTCCTTGGATTCCCTCGGTAGTTTTAACGGTAGAGGATGGTTTCTTTGGTATTGTTATTTAAAATATGTTATGCCGCTTTGAATTTTTAAGTGTCTTGATGTTTAATTGATTACTCTTTAGTCCACCTTTTATTAAACTTTAATGAATTATTTCATTTATTGTTTTCCATTAATTTGTAGATGGATGTTTTAATTTTTCCCAAATCTTGTTCTTCTCCGGTTCCGTTTATTCATTTAACTTTTATTTCTTTAAATTTTTTATTTTTAGAACTTTTTATGACGCAGCCCCACGTTGGGCGCCAATTAACATTGTCCTTGTTGATTTAAAAAAAAAAATATAACATTTTTTATTTTATTTTTTGGTGTTAGACTTTTATTCACAAACGTATTAAAACATCAAGACACTTATTATTGCTGATTGCTTATGATCGATCGCTACTGCATCCAGGAAAGGACTGACTTCTTAATTCTAAAATCTTCTCCAATAAACCTCGGCCAGAAGCTTTTCTTTTTTAAGCTTCCAGAACTTTTCTTTTTGTTTTTAATAAAAGCTTATGCTGAAACTGTCGCATCTCGTTGTGAAATTAAATTATGCTGAGCGATGCAATTTGATTGAAAATTGGAACTCAATATTCTGGGCTTCGATCGTCAGAACGGAAGCTTGTGTTTACTTTACGATTGGTTTGTTTATATCTAGCCAGATGGTCAAGCATGGCTCTTGAAGTTGCTGAGATTGAATTTTAAAATTTGTTTGGACATGGGTTATCCAACATGGGTTGGATAACTTGCATACATCTCCCTCCTTTTTAAAAATAACGTAATAAAATGAAGTTATTTTGAATGAACTTATTATCTATTGATTATGTATATTTAGTGAATAGTGTAATTATTTTCTTAGTATGTTTGTATTAAATGTTAGTAATGTATGAAAAATTTATATTTTACGACTTAAAATCTAGATCTTTAGAAAATTTGTAGAAAACGTTATATATTTTGTTTTTTTTTTTATCATCATATGTAAAATTTCTCAAAAAAAAATAGTTATTTTACTTATTTTCGTTATTATACTATGTTAAATGTAAACGGAAAATAAATACATTTTTTTTTTTTATTGGTGGCCATGAATAAATTTTTATGAATAAAATTTCTTTAATCTATCTTTATGAACTGTTTGATTTTAACTCTTTTCGTTTGAGATTGTTATGTTATCTCGTTCTCCTATATTTTCTACCTTATAGTATCCTGTATACTTAAAGTCTAGTTTATGCCCTACTTCGTTTTTTAGTAAAACTTTATCTCCTACTTCTAATTTTAAATCATTTGATTTTTCATCGTAGGTTTCTTTTTGTTTTTGCTTGTTCTGTTCGATCATCATTCTCGCTCTTTTATATGCGTTTTCGAGTCTGAATTTCGATTCTTTTGCATAGTTTTCTATGTCATTCAGTGGTGTAATGTATTCACTGCTATTGAATGTCATGTTTAAGGTTGGGGTTTTACTAAACACAAGTTCATATGGACAGTATCCATGTACTACAGAGGATGTTGTATTAAAACAATATTAAAAGTACATAAGCCAAACATCCCAGTCTGTTTTATCTGATAAGACGTATGATCTAACGTATTCGTTAAATGTTCTATGGCTTCTTTCTATTGTCCCCAATGTTTGGTGATGATGTGCAGTTGATGTTATATTATTAATTTTGAGATATTTGCATAAATCATTAATAATTGAATTCTTATATTCAGTTCCCATGTCCGTAATGAACGTCTTCATTGGACCGTACTTTAGAATAAAAGATTCGAATATAGCTTTCGCTACTGTTCTTGCACTTTTGTCTTGTTTCGGAATAGTATCGAGGTATTTTGTTAAGTCGCAGATTAGAGTAACTGCGTATTCGATACCTTCGTCTGATTTTGGTAATGGACCGATCGTATCCACTAATACTATATCAACCGCTTTTAATGGTGTTTCTGTTATCGTCAAAGGGGTTTTTGTATGGTTGGTCCTTTTTGATTATTGCCATTTAAGACATTTCTTCACGTGGTTTGCAACGTCACTTGTCATGTTTTTCCAATAGAAATGTCTTTTTACTTTTGATAGCGTTTTTGTTATGCCTGTGTGTCCGCCTTGTAAAGGATCGTCATGTAGTGTAAACAGAATAGCTTCTTTTGGAGTAGCGCTACTCTTAAATTTAATAATATTTCATTGCCCTTATTTTAAAATTTATCTATTGAAACGAATTCAAAGATTTTTTCGCTCGGTGCTATTTTAAGTTGTCTAATCTTGTTAATACAGACTATTTTTTCAAGCCGTTGGAAAAATTTATCTAAATCGAATATTCCATTGGTATATAGATCATCAACGTTTATTTTTGCATATATCTGTTTTCCCTTCTTGAGAGAACACTTTGATATTGTTAACTGAAAGGTCACTACTTTCTTAACATCTTCGTTATAAATGACGTCAAATATCCTGGGCTAAAAAGCTGACGGTTGCTTTGGCAAATCCGAACTAGATGTTGAAACTGCGCAGTTTTTTTTCTGTTTACTTTGGGATCTGATAGTGACTTTTAGTATTTGTCTATTCATTTCTTTTAGTTCATCGATGCTTATTCTTGATAAGGCATCTGCCTCATAATTATTTCTTCCCTTAAGGTATACTGCAATAAATTGATATTCTTCCAAGTCTAATCTCATTCTTGTTAACTTGGAAGTTGGGTTTCTCATTGAAAGTAGGTATGTTAATGGTTTGTGGTCTGTTTTTATAGTGAAATGTTTGCCATATATATATGGTCTAAAATAGTTAACTGCCCAATGTATAGCTGTCAGTTCCTGTTCAGTTGTAGACTTATTACTTTCGCATTTTGTAAATGTTCGTGAGGCGTATGCAACCGGGAGGTCTATCCCATCCTATGATTGGGTTAGAACTGCACCGCATGCTTGCTTACTAGCATCTGTTGTTATGCAAAATTCTTTATTAAAATCTGTGTATTTTAATAGTGTGGGTTGGACTAGTGCGTTTTTAAGATATTCAAAAGCTTCTTGAAGCATCGTATATTGATGAGGGGTTCCCTCACAAAAGAGGCAATCAGCACAATGACTAAAAATTGTGAACATGGACGCCTTAAAACAGTACTAGAAGCAGGCAACTTTTCAACAATGAACGAAGCCATCGCCAAGTACATATAATGTAGTACTGGCATGACAGGCAATCCGAGTACAATCCTATATAACCGAAGAGGACAACCCTACCACAATAACAACTTCAGAGGAAATTATCGCGGAAGTGGTTATGGAAGAGGTTATTATAACAATAATTACCACCAAAACAACGGTTATAACCAAAATAATGGGTATAACCCAAACTATAATAACCACACCAATAATTATAGAGGTCGTGGAAATTTTAGAGGTAATAACCGTGGTGGAAATAACAGCTACAATAACAGTAACACTAGTGGAAATACCAATTCCCAAGTTCGAACTGTTGAATCCCAGCAGGAAAACTAAAGACTTCCCTTAAGAAAAAGCCACAAAACTTACAACTGTATAAAATAAACCTCAGCCTCAATATCTATGTAAACATTAAAAATTACGTTACAAAAACACCCCTAACTCTGTTAATAGATACGGGCTCAGACATTAGCATTTTAAAAATAAATTCAGATCAATATAATGAAGTAGATTCAACAGAAACCATAACAATGTCTGGTATAGGAGAAGGTACTATTCAATCTCAAGGTTTAACTTTTGTAGAAATACAAACAGGAAAATTCATAATTCCATTTCCATTTATATAGGATTGTACTTGGATTGCCTGTCATGTCAGTACTACATTGTATGTACTTAGCGATGGCTTCGTTCATTGTTGAAAAATTGCCTGCTTCTAGTACTGTTTTAAGGCGTCCATGTTCACAATTTTTAGTCATTGTGCTGATTGCCTCTTTTGTGCTGAATTTATCAGCATGTTCGGCAGGCAACCCCTCATCAATATACGATGCTTCAAGAAGCTTTCGCAGGTTTTCGATTTCAGTTGTGAACTTTTCAGCCGTTTTACCTTTTTGAAGTGTTTTTGACATTTTTGCTTTGATGACATCTGATGTTTCTCCTATTATACTGTCTTTGAGTTTTTTAATTATTCCATTTATGGTGGTTTCATTTTGGACTTTATATAGGGTTGATCCTACAATTTTTGATTTGATTACTTCAACCGCTATATGTTCAAATGTGCCTTTTGTTAAATTCACCAAATTCAAGGCAGTGATAAATCTTTGAAGATTTAGTTTTTGGCCATTGAACTCTGGGATGGCATTTGAAATATCTTTTATGTATGCCCGTTGGGCAATTGTTTCGTCTGCCATTATAATTGGTTTTTGGTCTATTATGCTGTTTGAATCTATATCCTCTTCTTCTTGGTATGATAATTCAGATTGGAAAAGAACTGCGGGGATAGTTAGATTGTTTAAATCTTTTTCTTCTATTTCTAATCTATCAGAATCTGAATCTTCCAACTCTACTTGTTCTGTGGTTGGTAGTTCTCGCGATTCTAATTCGTCCCCAGGTTCTACTGTTAAGGGTGTGTTTAAAATACTTGGCACTGAAATAGCCAAGTCATATCTTTCTTTTATATTTATTAGGTTAGATCGCAATCTTGTTAGGAACTTTGAAACTTGTGACCATCGATTTTTATCTAGTCTATCTCTATGGTCATATATTAATATCCGCGCTTTATTGAAATGTGATACTAATATTTCAGCGTGTTTGTGTATGGTATTCTGTTGAATTGTACGATTTTGAGTTAAAGATTTATATGATTTGTCAAAATCGGTTTTTAATTTATTCAATTCGGTGTATAATTCATTCCATTGCATTTTTGTTAATGTGGAGAATTATTTTCTGAGTACTACCATAACAAGTGTTATGCCTAATGTTTCATGTTCTTCCAGTACTGATTTTATTTGGACACCTGGGATGGTGCTTAATACAATCGCTTTTTGTGTTTTTGAGCAATGTATCAATGGCGAATTTTCGAAATTAAATGTTTCAATTAGAAGGTATTCTAATTGGTTGATGCTTATTGGAGTCGTTGGGACTATTTGTTGAATATGTTCTTTAAAATAAGCATCTCTTTCGTAAACCTTTCTAATAGCTTCTATGGTGGTCATCTTTATTGTTTTGTTTTGAATGGAGAATATTTTTATATTTGTTACCTTTAATCATAATTGAAGTTGCAATGTGTACTTTAAAAATTTTTTTTTTTTTTTTAGATTTTATCCAAGTCATTAGCTTTGGAATCTTTTGCGCAAGCATTTATTATGTAGCTTGTATAATTTAATTAACACATTTGCTAGCATTACAACGACTATTATTATTAACAATAGGGTAACCGTTTCCATATCTACTTTTTCTGATTCTATTTTGTTTATGACGTTTGCCGTGGAATCGACAGTTTTCGTCTCTATTAAAACCCATATTTGGGGTTTGTTCTTAAATTCTATATTTTATGCCAAATATATGTGGCTTATTTTTAATTTTTAATTTACATATAACTGATTTACAATATTTTGCTCTATATAAATCAACATCAGTTATATGGTTTTAGTATACAGCCTAACAGTGGTTAATATTTTTTAAGCAGCGCTTTCGCGCATCGGCTTGGGTAGAATTCCTTAATTTTAATGGCAACTCAGGCATTGGTACGGGTATGTACAGCCTTTGTTACGTTACTGCGCACCATTGCGAAGTATTTTTTCGATAGCGTCCAGGCTCTTCTCGTGTGTCTTCTTCTCCTGCTCCGTCTTTGCTGATTTCATAAGATCCTTAATTAGTCTTCTCTGCCTAAGTAGTTGAACTCATTTTCCGCTGCGCTTCTTTTTCTTCAGTGTAGTTTTCTGCTGTCGAGCCCTATACTCAGATATTGTGAGTGGGCGTGGTCCATAGCTTGGACACAGTTTTAAAACCTCAAAGTAAATGAGCCTTCGGCTCATTCACGATGATGATTCTTGGGCCTTTCTCCGAAATATTTGTTTTTATTTTTATATTGAATAATGTTGTTTTATTGTGCCATTTATATATAAATATTTCATTATATATATTTATACTTTTCA
The DNA here is from genome assembly GCA_035047585.1 of Drosophila monieri. NCBI lineage: Eukaryota > Metazoa > Arthropoda > Insecta > Diptera > Drosophilidae > Drosophila > Drosophila monieri. Next base: position 35,212 of record JAWNPJ010000061.1, on the reverse strand, counting down.
TTTTGTAATTATGTTTGTTTGTCACTTTGTTTTTGTAGTTTTTATTATATTTTTTTTTTGTATTGTGGAATGGATTTAATTTTTCGGTTGACGGTTGTCGTCTCCTGGCAGGATCGGTGTCACGGTCGCCATGTAAGCATTGTTGTACCACATATAATTTACATATAGAGATTGTATTTGGGGCCTTTGGCCATATTCTTCTTTATTATTTGAGAGTCAAATACAGAGTGAATTAATATTCTATTGCTCGCGGCTGCGCTGCCTACAAAAGCTCGGCAGCGATCAGTCGCGGCATATATTTCATATACATATATTTCTATGCTCGTATATAAGGCTGGTAGCGGCCCGAGCGTAAGGGTGTAAGTATGCATGGCTCACTTGTATGCGTTGTCAACTCATGGGAATTTGCTGACCAATGCACTTCCTATAATGACCCATGCATACTACAGAGGTAGAGTTTTATTATAATAATGGCAACTTGGGCATTGGTATAAATGCAGCCTGGTTGCGTTACTTCGCCCTTTTGCGAAGTTGGTCCTCGATGGTTTCTAAATTCTTCTCGTGTTGATTTTTTTCCTCGTCGTTGGTTGCCGCTTTGATGTAGTCCCTGATTAGTCGTCGCTGTTGGAGGACTTTGGTTTCTTCTTCTTTGGTTTCTTTTCTTTGTTTTTCTGCCGTGCCCTGTACTCAGCTACTCAGGGCGTGGTCCATCGTATGGACACTCCTCTAGTGCCTCTTGCAGGCTTGGTGCATCCCTTTGCTCGACAGGAGCAGTTTCTCCGAATCCCTCTCTGCTCATTAGTTGGTTTTTTTTTCGACGGCCTGTTCCTCGCACTCCGTGTAGACGTTGTTATTTTAGTCGTTGCTTCTTTTCATTATTTTTTTTCTCTTCTTCCCTCGTTGGCATAAAAAGCGGGATGCTTTTCATGCATCCGCTTTTTTTTTGTGTCGTTTACTTTATTATTGATGGCATGTTTAGGGATTTTGTTGGAAAACCAATTTTTCATCGATTCGTATTTATTGCAATTATTAGATTACAACGCATCTTAATTTCGCATGTTTTTTTTTTTCACTTAGTCTTTGTTGTGTTACATATTTTTTTTTCTTTAGAATAACGTTTTTAATTGAAATTTTGAATTGTAATGGGTTTTATTGTTTCTTGTGTTTTTTTTTCACTATTTCTGGTGTATGGTTTTTTTTTTCACTGCGGATTTGCATGAACAGAAATCGATTTTGCACCTATCCGAAGGTTGCAAATATTTGTCACGGTCGCCATGTGCAGGTAGATATCATGGTTATGAATAGTTGAAATAATTTGGATGAATTTAGTTTTTGGTTTTGAGCCATTCGGCCGTTTGGTACTTTATTCTTTGAACGTACATTGGAGAGTGACTTGATATTCTGTTACTCTTGGCTGCGCTGCCTACAAAAGCTCGGCAGCGATCATTCGCAGCTATTTCTATGCTCATATATAAGACTTTTAGCAGCGCGAGCGCAAGGGTGTAGTATGTGACCAATGCACCTCCCATAAGTGAAACTTTAAGACATATATATATGAATATATATTCACTGGCTCTTTGGCTGGGGCATTATGTTTATGCAACAACACTGTAGCACAATATTATATTGCTACAGTGGATGCTTACTATAATGACCCTTGCATACTACACCTTAATGTTTATATCTGCTGGTACTGCCTGTCCTCCTACTTTGTTCGCCAACTCCTGGGAAATTATGTTTACTTGTGATCCTGAATCTAGTACTATGCGACATTTGTGTTGTACTTCTGTCGTCCCTTGAACTTCCACTTGGGCCGTCGCGAGTAATACATATGGTGTGGCAGGATGGCTAACCGCGGCCGCGCTTATTCGAGTTGGTGTGTAATGCAACATTGTGTGATGATCTTTGCGGCATAACTGACATCTGAACCTAGATTTACAGCCGTTTATTGCGTGGTGTACTGACAAACAGTTTGTACAGGCGTGTATTCTAGTAAGTTTTTGTGTCCTTTCACTTGGAGACATGTCCAGGAATTTTGGGCAATTTTGAAGACGATGGTTGCTGCGGGTGCATATCGCACAAATTTCATTGGGTAAGTTGGTTGATGGCCGAAAGCCCGCACTCGTAATTGCTTTTTGTAGCGTAACTTGGCTTGCTGCTTGTGCTGCTTGTCGTTCAATATGCTCTAGCATTTGTGTAAGTGACTGAAGTTTGGTTGGGTTTTTGATGGCGAGTTCTACACCTGATAATGTTTGTGAATCCAACTTCTCTTCGATGATGTGTACCCAAATTGGATCCCATTCGGTTGTTGGGACATTGAGGGTGTTGAGGGCGGTGATTGTTTTGAGTACCGTATCGTGTAAACTGCGTAACTGCTCCGCTAACCCATTTGTCTTGGGGTGTGCAAATAACGTCGCAAGTGTAGACTTCACTAGAATTCGTTCATTTTGATATCGTGTTTTTAACCGCTGCCAGGCTTCCTTGTAGTTGGGATGCCCTCCAAGTGTTGAAGAGATCAGATTCTTGGCCTCACCGGTCACATGGTTTTCCAAGTGCCGGAATTTTACAGTCTCACAATAATCTTGACTGTCGACGAGTTCTGTGAACATGTCATGAAACCGGGGCCATTGTAGATAATCTCCGTCAAATTTTGGAATATCTACTGGTGGCATGACAAACGTTGGTGCGGCAGTGGTTTTGTGAGATGGTGCTGTCGTCGATGGTGATTCTTCGCTTAGAAACGAAAAGTATTCTGCTCGTACCACTTGAAATCTGTCGTCGGAGTGTCCATCATTTTTTACGGTAGGATCCAAATCTACGAGGTCGTGGTATCCGCTCACAATCTCCTTCCATAACTCCTTCAAATGTTGTCTGATGTGTGTTGTCTCGTCCTTCAGTGTGGTTGCACAAGAAATCTTCAAGATCATCTAGGCGCCCTTCATGTCTTCGTTTTAATGTCGCGATTTGAGGGTCCTCAATACTTTCTGATCCGCTCTCCCTCGGATGTACCTTCGGCTCCAGATTATCACCGGTTTTTCGGGGACGCTTTGACGGGCCTGACCCTGATGGTATTCTATCCGAAAATATCGCTTCATATTTTTTGACCAGATCTGTGATTGCCTTGGCCTTTGAGAAGTATTCATTGTCTGAGTGCCAGCTCATGGAGCTTGGCATCATTATTTTGAAACTGGTTCCATATGTGGGTGAGTTGTTTCAGGCGCTCTTCGAAGTACCCTTCTCTAAGTCATCGTTCTGCTGAATCTTTTGTCAAGTATCTGATCAGTCTTTGAATAGCTGTATTGCTTTCAATTTTTTCATCAATAAGCATCTGTATTACTGGGTTTGATTCGGATCCCATGGTTGAGGTTTGTGTTTATTGATGTTTTTTAATGTTGAATTGCCTTGCGGCTGTGTTCAGGTTGTGATCCAATAGAAAAATGATCACGTCGGGGTCACCAAAATGTTTGTCCGTAGAGCGATTGTGGCCACTATCGTCGAACTTGAACTCACGGGCGTAACGGTAGTTCCCGGAGTCGAAGTCAAAACCTTATAGAAAGTCTGACTGAATTACCTGTACAAGGGTCTGCTCGGGCTGAACAGTCGCTTTCTGTGATCAGGATGAGGTCGCTAGGGTGTAGCAATGAGCTGAGGTCCAGTTGGTTGTCTGCAGCTGTGGTGGTGGTATGTTGGATAGTAATCCCTCCTGCAGTTGATAGCAACACGCGGAGGCTACGTAGCGTATTGGTCCTACTGACGGTCCGTTTCACGGGAGCAACACTCAGAGGTACAACGTATTGTTGAGAAGATCTCCGGCGGTCCTTGGGTCTGGAGCAGAGATTCCTACTTGTGGTCCGTTTCACGGGAGCAACACTCGAAGTAGGTTCGAAGTTTTAAGTGCCGCATTTGACACTGAGTAACGAGAAGATTAACTCTAGTTTCTCTAGATAACTTAGTATCTTTATTCTCAAAACACCAATCTTATATATGATTCTACAGAACCTTACGATGCTAAATACATATACTTATATATGATGCTAACATAGATATTACATGACCGTTGAGGGAGGTCAAAGTTACGGACGTGCCCCCCATCAAGGTTAGTGAAGTGTCATCTACCTCTGAGTCTGCTGACTCAGGTTGCTTAATCGTTGTATATCTCACTTCTGCTGGTTCTTGTTCGACCTGATCAGTATTGCTGACATTGCTGCATCAGGTTTCATCGGGCGCCGTTGTAGCTGGGTTACTCGGTCAGTTACTTGTTGCTTATTGCTAATTATTTCTATAGATTAGTAGGTCTTGGCATTAGTTGCCAACAATTGAAATATTTTGTGAATTAAATTAGTTGGTTTTTAGGCCCTTGGGCCGTGTGGTTCTTTATTCGTTGGATGCATCTTGGAGAGTGTGTTAAAATCCATCGCTCGCGGCTGCGCTTCCTACAAAAGCTCGGCAGCGATCTGTCGCAGCTATCTTCATATACATATTATATGATTATAGGGGCATTATTTTTATGTAACAACACTGTAGCACAATATTGTATTGCTACAGTAGATGCTTGGTATAATGACCCATGCATACTACCGTACATCTTTTCTATGTTCGCCAAGAACACATATTTGTGTGTTCTGATGCGTTTTAGTATGGACAATAGCTCGCTCTGAACAGTGGGTCCTGTATGTAAAATGTCGTTCAAGGATTTTGCACTTGATGTTTTGCACGAAGCATCGAACACCACTCGTAGTTTTGTGCTGCAGCGTTCAGTTTTCAGAAAACAGTGATTTGGTATGAAATAGTGGTTTTTGGGCACATGTGTTGCTGGAACACACTTCATATGTCCCAAGGCTTCATATGCTTTCATGAAGTCTGAATACATTTTCCGAACATCTCCGGTTAGTCGTCGCTCTAGTGCTAGAACCTTTTGATAGCAATATCTTTCGACTCCCCCAGGGCTGAAGGGTGTTCGGCGAACGGCAGTTTCACAATAAATCTTCCGTCTTCTGCTCTTTTTAGAATTTCTACAAAGTGTTTCTCCCAATGTACCTCTGACGGAGATCGTTGTTTCCTTTGGTTTTCCAAATGGTTCAGCTTCCAAAACCTTTCAATCAATGCGTCCGTTTCTTCACCGGCGCCAACACCACAAGCTATGGCTGATTGAGTTTTGGATTTAATTCTACCTGCTACAATCCATCCTAATTTCGTGTTTTGTAGCATGGCACCATCTCTTCCGACCTTCTGCTGATTCGCAAGGAGTAGCGAGTAATAGTGCTTCGTGTCGATTAGTAGATCTATCCTTCCAGGTTTATCAAACTGGGGATCTGCTAATGGACACTTATTTGGTATTTTTAATGCACACTGTGTTAGTGGTTGAGCTGGTTGGTCAGCTATGATGTGGGGAAGCACAAACGCTTCTATGCGCTGGCTGAAATCCCCGTAAAGAGAGCTAACGAGAATAGTTACTCTTGCTCTGCTCATTCTTGGTTGTCCTCTAATGCCTTCGATCCGGAGCTTTGTATCGTGGCGCTTTAGTGACAACATTGATGCTAATCGCTCAGTAATCAAATTAATCTGGGATCCTGAATCTAGAAGAGCACGAAATTTCGCTACTTGTCCGTTCTCTGCCTGGACCGCTACCCTTGCTGTTGCAAGAAGGTTGTAATTCTTGTACGCCGCGGAACCGACAGTTGGAGAATGAAGGTTTGTGACTTCCAGGTGCAACAAGGTGTGGTGTTTTTTGTCGCACTTGAAACAGTTCCTTCCTTTACATTCTTTTGACTTGTGGTCTTGAAACAGTTGACACACATTTTTTGTTTTTGTACCCAATTTTATCTTTCGGATACTGTTTATGTGCGGATCTCCTCACATTTATATAACGCGTGATTTGGAGCCTTGCAATAGTAACATAATGATTGTTTATCTGACGTACTGGACGCACACGCCAGATTTTTTGACTCTTTTTTAAATGCTGCCGTTGGCTTTCCTGAGCTCAAGACTCTGATTCTTTGCTCTAAGAATTCCAGCATCGCTTGGAGGGGCTGGATCTCTACTGAGTTGCCAACTGTCTGCTCAAATAGACTTCCATTAGTCATGTCAAGCTTATCGGTAAGCAACACCACCAAAAATGCATCCCATGTGGATACATTGATGCCTAGTCCCTTTAATGACGCAAGGGTTTCTAGAGTTGTTATATACAGCTCCTGTACTGATTTGGCACTGTCAGAGACTGGGCTCTGATGAAGTAGCCGACGAATAACTGTATTCGCGATGAGCCGAGGATTATCATATGATCCAACTATTATACGCCATGCATGTAAGTAGTTGTCCTTATTTAGCTCGATGTGGCGTATCAATCTCTCCGCATTTCCAGAAAGAACGGATTTTAGGTACCACATGTTAGTGTTATGAACCATACAGGAAAATAAAACATGGAATTGTTTCCATTTCATTGCATCCCCATCAAATTTTGGAATGTTTATCCGGGGCATTTGCACATCAATACTATTTGTTGTAGGTATAACCTTTGCCATAAGTGCATTCTGCACCTCTGCTTGCAGTTGTAGGTATGCCTGTTTGTTATATCCACTGTCTATCGGGTTTTCGAATTCCTCGTAAACTGTCAAGTGGATTTCTTGGAATTGAGCCCATAAAGATTTTAGTAAGTCTCCTGGGCCTCCCCCGGATGACTTAAACTCTCGTAAGGCACCGTTTACGGCCTCTATAAGTTCTCCTTGGCGCCGACATAATCCCGCTGAACGGATATCCATGGGGACTACGACTGGGGATTGCTCTTGAACTTGATTTTCTACTTGTTCTTGAGACTCTTCCTTGCGACTCGTGCCTTGCATCAGCTTGTCACGGCCGCTTTCGAAAGTTGCCGAATATTTCATGCAACTGGTCCGGAGGTCCTCAGCATACTTGATGTAGCTTTCGGTCCTGGCCGTTCCTTGAAACTTTTCATCATTTTCACCGAACCTTTCCCAAGCCTCTTCGAGAATGTATAGCTTCGTTTGAAAATATGATGCCTTTTGTTTTCGATTCGGCCCATCCTTTTAATAATTCCGGATGCATCTTGCGATCTCCTGCCCAATTTCTTGCTGGGCATCTAGGAGGCCTTGAGCGCTCGCCTCTTCAACGGCTGGCTCTATAATAATTTTGGGGGCAATATTCTCCCTGTCCATATTTTCGTTCTTCGTTTCTGACCGTTGGGAGTGATTTATTTGGTGCTAGTAGCTGGAAACTGAACCCTTTTTTAATGGACTGAGGGAGGTGTGGTGCCCTTAATCTACCGATTAAAGGGAAAGCGTCACACTGCTGTGAAGATCCTATTGCTCTCTTAGCAGGAGTCTTCCTGATTTCTTTATTGTGGAGCGATAGAAATCACTATTCATTCCTTTTGACTCTTGTTCGAAAAGTGATCCTGGGCTTGCAGGATCACGTCGGGATCACCAAAGTGTTAATCTGAAATGTTTGAATATAAGCAAAAGGTACATAAACCGATTGCTGGGTTGTTGCCGCAACTTGCACTTGAACAAATTGGACTTGGAGAAAGAAAGGAGTTCAGAATAGGTTTGTCTGAGACTGACTTTATTCATATGAAGGTTCATTACTTATAGCTAATTTGATACATAGATATTGCTTAGCTGGTAAATTAATGGAAATATAGCAAAAACATAAAATGATAAATTAACAATTTTTAAAGAGTAATTCTGCAATATTTTGTCGGTTGCATTAAATTGTAATGTCAGCAGTTCTTGCTGCGTTTCAGTTTGTTGTTTCTGTAGTGTTTGGTTTTTCAATGTTCATCGTTTTTTATGTAGGCTTTGACCTAATATTTTCTTTATTATATATTTATTGTACTTGTGTTTTTGTTATGTGTATAGTGTGTTCTTGTGACATAAATATTAAATGCTCATGACTTAACACTACCTATCGATACATCTATCGATAAGCAGAAGTGACAGCTAAAAGCAAATGTCATTTTGTGGAGAACGCCGCTAGAAACTTGCAAATCATTTCGTTCGTTTGTTACTTGGCGAATTAATTTTAATATTCAGGCATGGGCAATCTTGGTTTCCAGCAATTCCCCGAGTACCAGGTGCCCGGCGTGCAGCAAGCAGACTTTTCGCCCTACGAATCCAATGGCGGGTAAGCTTTCACATATGTACATGGATGTTTTGCGAAATTGAATTAATTCTGTTGCCTTCTTCCGTAGGTCTATTGTGGCTATTGCTGGGGACGACTTCGTGGTGATCGCGGCTGATACACGTCTAAGCAGTGGATACAATATCCATTCCCGGGACCAGAGCAAGCTTTTCAAGTTGTCTGATAAAACGGTGCTCGGTTCCACCGGCTGCTGGGCAGACACCCTCTCCCTGACTGGGCTCTTGAAGGTTCGCATGCAGGACTATGAGCACACTCACCTGCGAACCATGGCCACGGACACCGTTGCCCAAATGCTGTCTATCACCATGTACAACCGCCGATTCTTCCCCTACTACGTGAGCAACATCTTGGCTGGCATTGATAAGGACGGCAAGGGTGTAGTGTACTCCTATGATCCCATCGGTCATTGTGAACGTGCCTTCTATCGTGCCGGAGGGACTGCTGGAACTCTATTGCAGCCAGTGCTGGACAATCAGATCGGACACAATAACATAAACCTTTCCTCCAATGAGCTCCCCAAGCTCACCATAGAGCGCGCCGTGGCCATTGCATCCGATGCCTTCATTTCCGCAGCCGAGCGCGACATCTACACCGGTGACTCCGTCCTGATTAACATAATTACCAAGGACGGAATCGAGGAGAAGAAGCTGTAACTACGTCAGGATTAAGTTTAATCAGAATCTTTGTGGTCAGGGGTAATAAATGGACTGTGGAACCACCCAGGCTTTTTAAGTTAAATGGCGTCAAATTAATGTATTTACCCGAAGAAACTGAATTCAAATAAACAAGGGATCTGTAAGATTTCAAACATGTATGTATTTCAGTGTGACCAGCCTCTAATCGGTCGAGAATCAATATACTTGGAGTTTGGAAATTTTAACTGAGTGTAAAATATTAAATTAAAAGTATAATTGTATGGTTATTTTAAACAAATTTTGCATACTTTCAACGAAACATATTACCGCAATTCTCAGACATAAAAGATCATATAAACTATAACTTTTAAAAATAAAATAAATCGATATTATTTGCTAAAAATAGAACTAGTTTTATGACCCGTGGTGTTCCCGTGACAAAAAATATTTGAATGTTTTTGTGTTTGTGAGGAAAGTGAATTTCAATGAAGAGTTCTAGTTCTGACTTTGAGTTGCTCTTATTTTTAAGCCTTTTCCACTTCAGTGACAAGTTTCTAGTCTCCGCTTCTCGTCCTATCGAGATGATGTCCTCGCTGGTGAAGCCGGGAGTCTTCCGGCATCTCATGTGCCGCAACAACATTTATCCTCGCAGCGGTGTCCTCCGCTTCCCAGTGTCCGATGATCACGTATTTTGGTCAGAACCGTTTCCAGACTACTGTCCAATTGACTATACCTCGCCGCACATCGGCGGACAAGTGTGGGCCGATCCGCCATTGCCCAGTGACACCTTTAAGCCGGAGTGGAACAAGTTGGATGGCCAGGTGAACTGGGTGTCCTTCCACGGAAATTATGAGATTCACAACGGCCTGCCTCTTAACCCCATTGGGCGCACTGGCTTGAGTGGGCGGGGCTCGCTGGGCAGATTGGGTCCCAACCATGCCGCAGATCCCATTGTAACGCGCTGGAAAAGGAATAGGAACGGAGACATCGTCAGAAACTCAACCACCGGAAAGTAAGATAAATTCTTTAAATGCTTAGAAATATTAAAAATTACAATCTATTTTTCATTTATTTTCTATAGAAACATCCTCCAGATGGTTGCCATTCAGCGATCCGATAACAAGCTATGGGCCATTCCTGGGGGGATGGTCGATCCTGGCGAGAACGTAAGCGTGACTCTCAAGCGCGAGTTTACCGAGGAGGCCTTGAACTTCACCGAAAAGTCCAACATGGTAGAGCAGTTCTTCCGCGAAGGTGTCCACGTCTACAGCGGATATGTTGATGACTTCCGTAATACAGACAATTCCTGGATGGAGACCACTGCTCTGAACTTCCACGACGACGATGGGAGTCAGGTGGGGAAGCTGGAACTGGTTGCTGGGGATGATGCTACAAACGTGCGCTGGACGGATGTGGACTCTAATCTGAAACTGCACGCCAATCACGCGGACATCGTCAAGGAAGTGGTCGTCAAAAGGAACGCACATTGGTACAAGAGAAACTTTAGTTTTTAGAATTTTAAGCATACTTTTCAACAAATATTTTACGATAAATCGGCAAGAATTCATCTTCCTTAAAAGCATAAAAATGAAGGAACACAGCCTTGTATTCCTCGCCCTCACAGCCTTTCTTTTAGCGTAGTGTCCTTCCCAAAACTTTGCTTAATAAAAGAACACAACTATTTTTTTTTTTAACTAATATATTATTGCGTTTATTGGATTCACTCTATGTATCTGCCAACTAATATAGATAAAGATATAAATTGGCAGAGCTATGGCCATCGAAAGGGGGTCAACTGTAGAGATTTTGGAAACCCCACTTTTTATAGGGGTACCCCTTGAAAAAAATCGAAAACATTAAAAATAGTATTTAAGGAATATTTTAAATGAGGAATGAAGGTTCTACTTCCGCTGATCACAAAATGGTACTACATTTCCAGATCGGATATAAATTGGAAGAGCTATGGCCATCGGAAGGGGATCAACTGGAGAAATTTGGAAACCCCACTTTTTATAGGGGTTTCCCTTGAAAAAAATCGAAAATTTTAAAAATGGTATTTAAGGAATATTTTAAATGAGGAATGGAGGTTCTAGTTCCGCTGATCTCAAAATGGTACTCCATTTCCAGATCGGATATAAATTGGCAGAGCTATGGCCATCGGAAGGGTGTCAACTGGAGAAATTTGGAAACCCCACTTTTTTATAGGGGTACCCCTTGAAAAAATTCGAAAATTTAAAAATGGTATTTAAGGAATATTTTAAATGAGGAATGGAGGTTCTAGTTCCGCTGATCACAAAATGGTACGCCACTTACTCGGACATCGTCATGGACGACATGGTGGTCAAACGAAATGCACATTGGTAGAAGTGAAACTATATAGTTCTTTAAAATTAAACCATACTTTCCAACACATACTTAACGATAATTAATGATTTAATTCTTCCTTAAAAGCATAAAAGAGAAACCGCATCCTTCACAGAACCCCCTGCTAAATAAAAGAGCATAACAATTTTTTTGTAATATATTTTGACGTTTTTTGGATTCACACTATTTGTGTGTCAACTTATATAAATAAGTTGCATGACGGGCATTGTATAAATAAACTTCAACTCTAAATTTCAACAGATCTCATGACAAAATCTCAAAGATAACAGACATCCTGTAGGTTTCGAAAGGTTCTTAAAAGAAATAACTGGAATTTTGAACTTCGTCGGAACTTGAATCCAAAAGTGATTCGCCTCACCAAATAAAGCAGATTCTGCGGGCGAAGGGATGCTGGATTAACTTGTTTACTACGACATGTGACGTGGATTCGGGTGGCTTCTAGCGATGAATATAAAATTGTTCCGTAAATGTGTGGCCGCTTACAAGGACTGCACGAATTGGAACACTTCAGGGCTTGAATTCGACACATTGCTGAACTTGTCCGGGTAACACTTGCGGACCTCCTTAACAAAGGTTACACTATTTTCGGTACTCTCGACATCGGTTAGTTCTTTCTTGTAGAGCATTTGTATGGTGAGGGCTAGCATACGCTCCAGATATGGCTCAATGGTAGGTCGTGCCTTCATGAAGAGTACGCGGAACGCCTTCTGCACCGAATCGTTCTCCCCCGTATTCTCGCGCAGCGGCAAGTTCGACATGAACACTGGCAGAACGTGAGTCAAAGGCACTCCCTCAGAATTTGTTATGATAAGACGGGCCACAGCTCCGCAAATGCTGTCCAGAGCTGAGGGATCCTTCTCCTTGGCAATGGCATCAGAAAGAGCTTGCAGGATAGAGGGATATGATCTGCAAAATGGGTTTCATAATTACGGACCAGATGACAGAAAGTCAGTTAACTTACTTGTAAGATTTTTGTTCAGAATTCAGGACAAGCTCACCTAGTCCATAGAATGCATTTTGACGAGTTCTGGGATGGGAATCGGTGGTGCCACCGATAAACAATTGGTGCATTGTGTCGAAGTAGCTGACGGTCCAGATGCCCAGGCTCTGAAAGCAGTCAGCCAAGGTGCCGAAAAGGAACCATCGAATCGCCGTGTTGCTGTGCTTCTTTGACTAAAAAGAGACTTTAATTATTTTTTATTCCAGATAGTATTCTAGATGATGACACATACCATTCTTTGGATGTAGAATGGGTATAGCCTGCCAAAGAATAACGAGAAGTCCTTAGCCTCAAGGGCATGGCCCAAAAGCGGTAGCAAGTTGGCGGCATTCACAATGACCGCGTTATCAAGCTCGCTGTCGTCGGCATCCTCTTCGTCGCCGCCTCCAGCACCGCCTGGCTCGCTGAACTGGCAGGCCATCTTCTTGTTCAAAAGATCCTTGATGCATGCATAAATAAGCTCTCCTATTTCCGCCGTTGGGACAACCGGACCCTTGACTTCTTTAAAAAGTTCACCGAGGGCGTCGAGCACTGCAATTACCACGCCCCGTTCCTCATCGCTGCGAACCATTTGCGCAAACTTGGGTATAACAATCAGGCTCGCGCGTGAAACTCCATCTGTATTTCCAATCTTATGGAGCGACTTCACGAACTCTGAAATCGTCTCCACTGAAGCGCGGCGAATAGAGTTGTGGGGATGGTCGATAACCTTGTACACGTTCTCGAATGCCGACTGAAGATATGGAGCGAAAGCAGTGCCACTGTTGGCAGCGAACTCCTTGAGCGCCAGTATGGCCTCCTCTTTCTCGATGAAATAGTCTTCCAGTTCCGATTCATCCTCCTCTCCCTCCGATTCCTCCTCTAGATTGATCTCAATGTTAGGGTCAATGTCGTCAGCGGTACCTACGCTGGGCAGAACATCTTCGCTCGATATGACTGATTCCACAATGCGGTCTATAATCTTTGAATAAACAGTGGCCATGTCTTCGTTGGCCACAATGGAGAGAGCTCCCATCAGGTTATATACGGCCCTGCGCAAATCTGGATCGCCGGCTCCATTTTCCAAAATCGACAGACAGAATCCCATGGAGTCGTTGGCCAGTGGCAGGAAGTTCTGTTTTCCCACGACACGCGCTATCGCCGCCAGCGTATCCATGGCTTGGATGCGAACCTGCTCCAAATCGTCTGTTATTTCCAACAGCATGTACAGCTGCAGGACGCTAATTGTCTTTGGGAAGTACGGCATAAAGTCCTCCTTGGCGGCAGTGGCAACTGCCGCTATGGTGGACAAGGCCAGTTCGCGTACTTTGGGAGCGTGTTTGGCGTCCAAGGCTATGAAAAGGCTGTGGGGCAGGGTAGTTAAAATAATGTTAAGAACAATTTCTGGTAGTATTACCGCTCCATTAGTATGGGCAGGTCTGGCTTAATCTTCTCTTCCAAGCTGCCCACAAAGGTCTCCAGGGCATAGAACATGCGACCCGTGTACTTTGATTCGGGATGGCCCATCTGCAAGGAGTTGTGTTAAAATCGGAGTTCGCCAGGATTAGATTGGATTCGAGTGCAATGTGAATGAAATATGGAACTGAGAGTGGAATGCTCTAAACGATTTATATTTTGGAAATGGCTTTAGTTATCGGACAAGAGAAGCCTTCCCTGGGCGATGGATGTGTGCAAGAAAAACGGAAAAGAAAAGTAAAGATAAAGGAAAATGGAGAAGCACCCTATACTTGTCGAGGATCGATTTGCGCTTTAGCTGAATGTGATCTAGGTACATTAGAGTGTCTCGGGCGGGGACCAAGGCGAGGTCACTCCCGTTGCTGTCACGGGCAGCCTTAAGAAGCAGCACAAATAAAAGAATGTAAACCACAAATAGAGATTCCTGATTGCAGACGAAGGGCTAAGAAAATAGGACTCACCTTCAATTCATTGACCAACTGGCCGAGATAATCGTATAGAACTGGAAGGATCTGGGGAGCATATTTGGAACTTTCCGGTTGCAAGTGCTCCGAGAACTGGCCCAGAGCAAAGAAGGCGGCGTTGCGCACCAATGGTTCCTGATCGCTGATACCGCCCTTGATGATGTTCAGCATCGGCTCCAGGTACTTGTGCGTGATGGCTTCCGAGCATCCCTCGGCGATGACGGTCATGGCGAGGAAGGCTGCACGGCGGCGCACAGGGTCTGGGTTCTGCAGGGCCTCTTCAAGGATCTGCAGCAGCGGCGGAATCAGCTTCTCAGGGGACATGTGCAAAGCCAGAATATCTAGGGTCTGTGAGGAGGCAGTAACGGGGTTGCTTCCACCGTAGTTCGCGAAGTAATCGGCGTCTGTTTGGGAAATATTATTGGATTTTTAGTGGAATATTTGCAAATCTCACTACCCACCGTCTTGGCCAGTGGGAGAACAGCACATGACATTGAAAATAACGGCCAGGGCAGGCTCGAGTAGCTTCTGTTTGGAAATAGTCCTCTTCTTGAGTCGCCCTATGCGTCCAATGAAGGCGATAACCTGAACACGAATGGCGTCTTCCAGCTGCGTGTTGTTCGCCACCTCCAGGCAGAAATCCAGTACAGGCTTCACGTTGTTGAGCAGCTTTGGTGTGTACTCGGCAATGCAGTCTAGGACATCGAACACGGTGAGGAACTCCTGCACTACGCCCTTGTACGCAAAGGCATGTAGAGACTTGAGGATCTGAGGCAGCACTTTGGCCACAGTATTCTCCGCAGTCGTATGCCCCGCAACGAAAGGCATAAGGTAGTTCATGCCTGCCAGCATGTTGCAAACAGTTGGAGTGGTCATGTCACCATTGTTCTCCGCCGACATCAGAACGCTAGCGAATATCATACAAATGGTATCCATGTGAGCCACGAACTGATCGGGGGCAGAGTCTGTGAGAGTGGCGAATATCGAGGAGCCCAGCTCGCTCTCCTTGGGATCGGTCATGATGCAGCGATCGAAGATGAACTTGAGAAGCTCTGACAACCCAGAGTCCTGCTTGTTGGACTCGTGGCGCACCAGACTGCCTATTAGCTGGGCGATGGCATTCTTCACGCCCTTCTCCTTCAGAGCCTGCATCACGATCTGCTTAATTCTGAATGGAAAAATTATTCAAGATCTTAAACATATTTAAAATTAATAAAATAATGTGGAGGACTCACGTGTTCTGCTGATCAGCGTTGAGGGCCTGCCAGTGTCGCAGCTTGCCAAGTCGCTTGTTGAGGAGCACGGCAGCGAACTGACGGACCTGGGTCTCCATGGGCGACATTATGATTTTGCAGAAGCCAAGTATCGCCTCTGGGTTCTTGTAGGCCTTCGACAAGGCGGCAGTGGCCTAAAAATAAAGGAGATGTTGAGTATTTTTTTTACAGTTACAATAAGTTGCTAAAAATAGTGATGACACAAAAATGTATTTAACTAAGTAGCCAACCAGGCCCACTGTGCCTTGGAAACATCGAAGAATACAAGTGATGGCACAGAAATTTCTTCGCTCAAAATAACCAACGAAGCAATGTAGTGTGTTTGTGTGCAGAATAGCAACAAATTTAAATTGGCTACCACGAGGTAGCGTTTATTATTGTATTTTGGAGGCTAAGAAAACAAGGAAACAAGGCATAACCTCCTTGAAGCCTTTGCCTTCCCGCCTTCGGGACACTCTTCTTACCTGTCGTATTTTCTCATTGTCGGAGCACAGGATCCCGCAAATGATTTCCACGAGAGCAGCTTCCATTTTCAATCAGATTTTCACAAATGTCCAGCAAGAGTATAGAATCTGCGGAGAGGCCAATCGCACGCAGGATTCAAAATGAATAAAAACGAGAAGCCGGAGAATTCGCGAATACCGACTAGGGATGGAGAGGCGCGAAACGGCGGCACGTTTTATACAGCGAGATAGTATTTTGTGTATTTTTTTTCTTCTTTTTTCTCTTCTCAGTATATAATTCTGACTTGAGGTTTTTGTTTTCCGTTTCGGGGATTCGTGTGAATAAAAGGAGTAAATAATTGTTAGTTAGTTGACCATTTTGTTCCGGTCTTTCTGAAACAATGAAATATTTGGCTCGGGAACAGTACAATACGATTTGACAGATTAGTTCAGTGGGCTCTGAGTTGGGTATTTTTTGGTCCCAAATTCAAATTCTCGACTATCGATATCGATCGTCCATTTTTGAACCAAACGACGCGCCTTTTTCTTGTTTTCATCAGATCCATCGTCCGGTCTACAGCTAGACTCAGCGTAACCGTAAAAAGGACAGCCGCGGAATGGACAAAAGCAGGCAAAGCAATGGAAACGGCAGCTACATGGACCAGATCTCGTTGGGCATCCTGAATCCTTTTTTTTTTTGCGCGCTGTTCCCACTGCATACGTACAGCCCACCTCCCGCTCAACCGACCGAGGGGAGCCTGCCGCATAACGTACGGCTCGAATCGCGAGAATAAATTCGAGTTAGTAAAAATATAAATAGAAGGATTATAAAGAAAACGAGGAAGAATTAGTATGCTCTTGAAGGTAAATTAAAATGGAGGTTTTCATATTTGAAAGGGATGAAAGAGAAATAATATGGTACAGACCATTGTAGTTCGAACATAAAATCCTAAGGGAATTATGCTGTGCATATGTCGATCTACAATGGCTTAAGAATAAAGGACTAAAGTTTCTGGTCCTTTTATTCGGAACGTTAAACTGTAAGCGTGTTAGTAAGTGCTGGCTATCTACATCACCATTAATGAGGTTGTGTAGGAAAACGACACCCAGCATTATTCTACGATTTGTTAAGGAGGGTAAGATTATTAGTAGGAGTCTACTATTATACGAAGGAAGGTGAAGATTTGCGTCCCAGTTAAGTCCTCTAAGAGCAAATATTAAGAAGTTCTTTTGTATGGATTCTATGCGGTATTGATGAACACCGTATTGGGGACACCAGACACATGAACCGTACTCCAGTACCGGACGGACCAAGGATATAAATAAGCTTTTTGTAATATAAGGGTTGTTAAATTCTTTAGCCCATCTTTTAATAAAACCGAGAACACCTTTAGCCTTATTAACCATTAAAGAAATATGGTCGGAAAATTTAAGTTTTATGTCTAAAAGGACACCAAGATCATTAACCTGAGTTAATTTTTCTAAGGCAATCCCAGAGAGATAGTACGAAGCCTGGTGAGGACTAGTACGATAAAAAGACATAAGTTTGCATTTTGAACCATTAAGTATTAAGTCATTAGCTAAACACCATTTTTGAAAATGATCAAGTCATTTATAAAGAGAGTGAATAGTAATGGGCCAAGATGGCTTCCTTGAGGGACTCCCGATGTGGCACGGACTAAGCGGGAATATTGATTTTTAAATAAGACTCTCTGTGTTCTTCCATTTAAATAGCTGGAGATCCACGTAATGAGGTTGGTTGAGAATCCCAAAAGATTTTAAAGTTTACTCAACAAGAGTGAGTGATTAACTGAATCAAATGCTTTACTAAAGTCAGTGCAAATAACATCAGTTTGAAGTCCCTTTTGGAAGCCATCTAAGACAAAGGATGTCAACTCCAATAAATTAGTGGTGGTGGAGCGACGCTTAATGAAACCATGCTGACATGAGGAGTTATTAATTTTTCGAATAACTTTGGAATCGCTGACAGTTTTGAGATGCCTCTGTAGTTGGCAGCATCGGATTTTTCCCCTTTTTGTGCAGAGGAATTATGAAAGATTCCTTCCATTTAAAGGGGAAAATCGAAGATTCCAAAGATAAGTTGAAAAGTTTTTGAAGAGGTTTGCACAGAGCCCTAGCACAGTATTTTAGCACACAGCCTGGTACTCCGTCGGGGCCTGGCGAATAAACTGGTTTTACCTTTTGAAGATCCAATAATAAAATGTTTTCAGAAAGAAATGGAACAAATATACGATTAGTTGGTTGAATGTTGTAAGCGTATGGCTGATCTGAAGTTTTAGGAGGTGAATTTTGTGTCAAAAATTGTTATGAAATGGTATATTTTAATTACTGAGTACCCGTTAACTGTCGAGACTCTTTTATAGATTGGCAATTCAATTCCAATTTTCTAAATACCTTGTTTTATGTAGCAAGCTGTGGCTCCTGTATCTATTAAAATATTACATTTTTTGTCTATTTTTTTATCAAATCGAAAAATGTGTGGAAGGCCTACTATTCTCCTAAAAAATGGTCTTCTTCGATATTGTTTATGCGC
This sequence comes from Drosophila monieri, assembly GCA_035047585.1. NCBI lineage: Eukaryota > Metazoa > Arthropoda > Insecta > Diptera > Drosophilidae > Drosophila > Drosophila monieri. The sequence goes on along the minus strand of JAWNPJ010000061.1, from coordinate 16,845 downwards.
ATTTGTTTGTTTTTAGGTTGAGCTGATGACTCAATTTGCGTGCGTTTGGCTGCCTGCTCTGGTTGTTGAAAAGGTTTCCTTTCCTGATTAAAGGTGTTATTTTGGAAACTATTTCTGTTTTGATATTGACCACCATTAGGTGCTGCTTGATTATAAGGGTTTTTATTTTGGATTTGGATGCTGGCGTCCAGTTCCATTGGTTCGCTCTTGTTTTGGAAAGTATTGTTCCCTTGTGGCCAAACATTATTATTTGGATAATTATTGGGATAAAACCGAGCATTATTGTTTTGATAGTTATTTGCGTATTGATTGCTATTATTTTGGAAAGTATTAGTTTTGTTTTGAGAAAAATTGTTATTAAAATGGTTGGGGTTGTGGTAGTTAGAATTTGGTCTATTAAAATTCTGGTGGCTATCGCTGGTTCTGTTCAGGCGCAATTGATTGTCTTGATTATAACCATCAAATTTATAATTGGAATCATTGGGAGTTCGTAAGTTGTCGTTAAAACGTCGCTGATGAGGTGCGCAAAATCGATAAGCGAACTGTGCCCTCATCTGGTTACTTTCAATTTCTTGCACTCTAGCTAAAGCGTTTGACAAGTCTGGAGGACTGAGGGAAAAGAGCATACCGGAAATTGGGCAGTTCAGGCCAGTTATAAATACTCTTAAGGCATTTTTTCTGTGTCTGAGATTTGTTTCTGTTGTTATGGGATTAGCCTTCCCATAAGTCATTATGGTTTTATTTATTAATAAGGTTAACTTTTATTAACCAAATTATAAAAGTCCATAACTGAGAATTTGTTTTGTGTAAGGACACTTAATTCTTGTTCACTAATGTGATTTGGCCTCTTATCGCTGAAAACGAAATCTAGCCTGGCCAAAATTGCATCAAAGTTTAGAACAGTCCATGATTTGTTAAAGCGTTATTTGCTTTGCCTGTTATTTTGTTTCTTAAAATAGTTAGGGCTACAAAGTAGCGTCGGCTTTTGCGGACATAAAGTCCCATCACTGTTTCGGCGGCTTCCCGCCAGGCTACATAATTTTCTAAATTTCCAGAGAATGTGGGCATGGATTTGACGACTTCTAATGTTTCGTCGCATGGAATGTTGTCGTCGATCGGTTCTATTTCGTATTCAGTCACTAAGTTGGATCTTGAGTCTAGAAGGGCTCGTAAGTTTTTAATTTCATCTTGTAACGGTGATACGTTACTGACAATCAGTCGGACAATTAAGTCTGTTGTTAACGTTTGTTCGGGGGCTTGTTGGTTGATGTTAGCACTGTGGCTAGTAGACGGACCGTTTGTATCTGTCATTTTGAAGTTTAGTAAGGCATTTATTAGTTCGTCCAGGATTAATCACTTGCGTTTTAGCGGAACGACCTTTTTTGTTTTTGAAAACTGGTTTCACAATTTTTTATTTTTTTAAGTTCTTATTCATCTAGGATTTAAAAAAAATTTGAATTAATATATATGTACTAATACGAATATATATATCCGAATATACATAGGTTTTTAAAAAAAAATATTTTTTTTCATTATCTAAATATATAATATATATATAAATTATGATGGTAAATCTATCCTCACGGTGTACTTTAAAATCCTGAAGAAGAGTCGATAGTTTTATCCAATGAGGTTTCTCAAATCGTCCGTTTAGTCTTCCTTCCTTCCTTGTCTCGTAGGACTTCCTTCTTTGGTTGTTACTTAAATTTTTTGTGCTTTTACGTTCGTTTAAGTTGGTTTTTTTACTGATTATTACTGTCAATACATATTTTTTTTTATTAATATTTTAATATCAGGATTTTTTACTGATATCAAAATGATTTTGCACTATTGTAGTTTATTTGTATCAAAATGTTTTATTGATATTATTTTGTATTTTTTGTATTCACTTTATTATTTTTTGTTTTTTAATTACATTAAAATGTTTTGTATCGGATTGATTTTGTTTTTTTGTAACCGTTTTATTTTCCGGTTTATTTTGCTGATTTTGTATTCCTTTTCTTCTCTGCTTTTCTCTGAGTCACTGTGTCTTTATTGTCACTGTGTTTTTTATTTGATTCTTGCAACTTGACACTTTGTATTTTTCAATTAATGGATTGCCTTATTTTTGCACTGTCTGTTTAATTAAATATATTAGTTTCTTTTCACTGGTACATTTTTTTGATTTTTTACAAAGAAGCCTTTTGTAAATTCAAATTCAATCTTTTCTGATTAAAATTCATTAACAGGAGTCATTGTGTCGTGTTGTATCTTTTGACACCTTTTTATTTGATTCTTGAAACTTGACACTTTTTATTTTTCAATTAATAATTTGCCTTATTTTTGCACTTTCTTATATATATTTTTTTTCTTTCACTGGTACGTTTTTTTTTATTTTTTTACATAGAAGCCTTTTGTAAATTCAGACCTATGATTTAATTTTAGGGCACTCGCGAATATCTTTTTAATATCGATATTTTTTTAAAAAACGCGGGCCCCACGTTGGGCGCCAATTATAAATACCGTACCGAAGTTTTATAAAAATATATATTTTTATTTAAATTGTTTTGGCATTTGATGTACAGTTGAACTTAAGGCTAATTTACGACTGCCCAAGCTTGAGTTAATTGTCTTCCTTCTCGTCTCGGGATCGAAGCTTTCCAAGCTTCCCTAAGAACTTTCCCGAAGTTAATTCCGAAGATAATTCCGAAGTTAGAATCCGAATGATTTTGCTGCGATCAGCATGGAAAATTTGGCTAGCAATTGGAATGCCAAAAAGGGGAATCGCGGTGGCATGATTCCAGCGGATGTTTAGTCTAATATTGTTTTGCTGGTGCCGACCGAATAGGGGGAGTTTGTTTATGTTTATGATTGACTCAAGCTTGGCTTGCCGTTTGTGTAGTAGGTGCGAGTGTGGGAATAAGTATGATATGAAGAGCTCGTGGGAACTCAGTGCTCGTGGCAAGTGCAGAAATAATTGTTTATAATATTAATATAAAATATAGATTAAACTTCTAGTTAATTTATACGTTGGTCTTAGAAGCTTTTCCAATAGATTGCTTAGGCAATTCTATTTCTTTATTTTCCGCGCGGAATTTTTGTCTACTTTGATATCTAGTAGTGACTTTCATTATATGTCTTGTAATATTCTGTAGCTCTTTAATGGTTATTCTTGATAACGCATCAGCTACATGATTATCTTTTCCCTTTAAATATTCGACTGTAAAATCATATTCTTCTAATTCGAGCCTCATACGTGTCAGTTTGGAACTTGGGTTGATCATTGAGAATAGATATATTAGAGGTCTGTGGTCCGTTCTAATTATAAAATGTTTTCCATAAATATATGGTCGAAAATGTAATATTTCCCAATGAATTGCAGCTAGTTCCTGCTCAGTGGTACACTTGTTACTTTCTCCTTTTGTAAATGCTCTTGATGCGTTTGTAATGGGAAGTTGGAGACCATTATTGTTTTGAGTTAAAACCGCTCCACACGCTTGCTTACTTGCATCTGTGATTATACAGAATTCTTTAGTAAAATCATGGTATTGTAGCAAAGTAGGTTCCATAAGTTTGGTTTTTAAATATTGGAATGCATTCTTCACCATTAAAAGGACATTCTTTTTACATAATCTTGTTATGTGCCTTGAATAGTCGGCGAAGTTTTTTATAAAGCGTCTATAATAGTTACAAAATGCTACGAAACGTCTAGCGCTGTCCGCGTCGTGCGGCACTGGGTAGTTCATAATGACATCATATTTCTTCTCGTCCGGAAGTATTCCTTTATCAGTGCATTTATGACCTAAAAAAGTCACTTTCATGCATAAAACATTTTTCTGATGTAACTTCAGGTTATATTTCCTACATTTCTCAAAAACATCTGTTAAGTTCTTAAGCATATGTTTTTCGGAACAACCGATCACTATTAAGTCATTCATATAAAGGAATGTTTGAGAAGGTTCTAGTCCAGGAAATGCAATAGTCATCATTCTCTGAAATGAGTTAGGAGCTATTTTTAATCCAAAAGGAAATTGCGTGAAGCGATATGAGCCGTGGCTCGTTGAAAAAGACGTTATATCTCTGGAACTTTTTTCTAGTTCAATTTGATGGAATCCTGACATTAGGTCAAGGCATGATAAGTATTTTGCTCGACCTAGTTGGTCCAAGATATCATCAATTCTAGGTAGTGGGAATTTATCAGATAGTAATTTTTTTATTGATCTGGCGATAGTCAATCACTAACCGCCATTTCTTTTCTTCTGACCCGGGGTATGGTTTCTTAGGAACAAGTAACAATGTGCTATTATATTCGGATACGGATGGTTCAACAATCCCTTCGGAGATCAACTTTCCTACTTGCTTTTGTATTTCATTTACCTGACTATGTGGGCTTCGATTATTTTTTATGTATATTGGCTCATCATCCTTTAATCTCAGTTTTTGCTTATAGAAGTTGTTTGTAGTTATTGGTTCGGTTTCCAATCCGAATACGTCGCTATATTGGGTGCATAAGCTAGAAAGCTGCGACTTAAACTGTGGAGGGAAGTTTTTTGACAGTTGAGATAATACACATTTTTCTCTATTTTCTGGATTGGTTTTGACTACGTCGTAGTTCGAAAGTGATTCATATGTTAGATTATCTGTGCTGACCACTTGGTCGTAATTTGTTGTATTAAGTAGCCTTATGAAAGCGTTATTGGATGTTGCTATGGTATTTGCAATGTAAATACCATGCTGAATTTCCTGATTTGGAATTAATACACTGTCTTCTTTTGAATTAAGTTGTATTTTTCGAATAACTTGGGATCTTGCTGGCAGAAGTATTGAATTGCCAGAACTGTGAGCTATTGGTACATTAATTGGAAATTTTAAGTTATTGGGTCTAATGATAAGCCAATCTTCAGATGGCTTCAAGTCTAACTGACAGTTGTATTTTTTTATAAAATCGATTCCTAATATTCCATCACATGGAATAGGGAATTGAAAAGTCACGATATGAAAATCGTGTGGAATTATATATATAGTCGTCTGTATTTCAATAGAAACCAGACCTTTGGATTTGGTTATTTCTTGACTTATTCCTTTTATATCTATAATATAATTATCTCGGATGTCGTGAAAGATATCAGAAGTTTCTTTTAAAATGGATATGTCTGCACCTGTGTCTATTAGGAAGATAAGTTCTTTTCTAGTAGCTACATGAATAAATGAAACGAATATATTTTGACTGAGATTAATAGTGTGAACTCTTGCGTCTTTTACTGCTGAATATTTAAAGGGTCTTGGGAGTTTCCCGATCTATTTTGGGCAACTCTGACATTGTTTTGGTAGTTATTGTTGTGGCCTCGACTCGAGTTACCACGTCCTCTATAGTTTCCTCTATATTTTCCGCGTCCTCCATTGTTATTCTGGTAGTTATTGTTGTTATAATAACCACGAAAGTTACCTCTATAATTTCCACGTCCGCGATTTGAGCCGCGCTGTGGATAGTTCCTGTAGTAAAGGACAGTGTTTGATTGTCCAGTTTCTTCTGTGCAACTATTTAAAAATTTTGATACGGCATCGTTCATAGTATTGAAGGTTGGTACCTTGCATAATAAGTTTTACCTTATCGATTGTACAATTTTTAGTCATTGCTTTGACTGCATGCTGGGTGGAATAAGTTCTGGCTAACTCTAGAGGTAGTCCATTGTTATATATGCACCTTCTAAAGCTTTCGTCATATGCTCAACCTCTTGTGTGTACTGGTTAGCAGTTTTATTGCGCTGCTGTAGGTTCATCAGTTTTGCTGACAATACTTCTACAGTTTCGCCTTTGACGTTGCCTTCTTAATCTGGAAATCACCTCATTTTGAATTATTGTTGTTTCATTTCCGATTAGATTTCTGGCGAATCTATCACCAGAATCTGTAGAATTATCTAGATCTGGCATTAGTACAGCTGGAACAGTAAGATTATTTAAATCTTGCTCTTCTATTTTCAGATTTAAATCTGTAAGTTCCTTTGGTTCTCTTTGGTCAATGTCAGTTTCAACTGTTAGAGAAGTGTTAAGTATGGTCGGTACTGATATATCTAAATTGAACTTTTGTTTAATTGTTATTAAATTTGATTGAATTTTGATACTTGGGACCAATGATCTTGATTTAATTTTTCTCTCTGGCCATGTATTAGTATTCGTGCTTCATTAAAGAGGTTTACTAGTATTTCCAAATGTTTTTTAATGGTGTTCTTTTGAATTGTTCGATTTTGAGATAAGGATTTATATGATTTGTCAAATCGTTTTTTAATTTATTCAATTCGTTATATAATTCATTGCATTTTTGTTAATATGGAGAATTATTTTCGGACTGCTACCATAACAAGTGTTCTGCCTAATGTTTCATGTTCTTCTAGAACTGATTTCACCTGGACACCTGGGATGGTGCTTAATACAATCGCTTTTTGTGTTTTTGAGCAATGTATCAATGGTGAATTTTCGAAATTAAATGTTTGAATTAGAAGGTATTCTAATTGGTTGATGCTTATTGGAGTCGTTGAGACTATTTGTTGAACATGTTCATTAAAATAAGCATCCCTTTCGTAAACCTGTCTAATAGCTTCTATTGTGTTCATTTTCAGTTTTTCTTAATCGTCCTCAGTGTAGCCATACTTTAGTGAAAATATAAATATTTATTTTTATATTTATATTTTTTTGTTTTTATTTTTATATATCTTTATTTATTTTCATTCTCTTTTTTTTTATTTTAAGAGTGTACAAAAAGATTTTTTTTTTATTATTATTATTAATATTATTTGCGCTCTTAATTTTTTGTTTTTATTCTTAAATTTTGTCCAGCTCATTTGCCTGGCTCATATATTTTTTCTTTAGGCATTTATTATGTAATTTATATAATTTATAAAAACAATTTGCGCACATTATGACAACAATTATTATTAGTAATGTGTGTATTAATTCTAAATTAATATTGTTTGGCTCTACTTTATTAATAACGTTTGCAGTGGAGTCCACCGACTTAACGTCAACTATTGCCATTTTCGAATTAAGTCTATTTGGCATGTAATTATAACTACCTGTTTCTTTTGAAAATTTACTTATTGCATTACTTTGCATTTAATTTTTACAGGTTTCCTACCTATCGTTTTGAATAGGTTTACGGGCTACACATCTAATTGGGCAGAAAAGGTTCCGCTCAATTTTACATAAAGTCGTTTATAACTATAATGTAACGCAGTACATTAATAATGCAACGCATTATTAACAAAAAAATTATTTCTTATTTGTTGTGCGCTCTTTGTAGCGCTGTTGTTCACTTTTCCGGGTCTAGCTTGAAGCGCTAAACGGGGCCGGTGCTGGCTGCACAGGTCACTATATTCTCCAGGAGTCTGCGGCTGATGTCCTGGGCTGATGTCCTTTGTCCTAAGCGTGGGCGGTGTCGGGCTTTCCTCTTCTATTTTGCTTTATGCAAGTGAACTTGCATGTTGGGGCTTCCAGCGAACGAGGGCAGTCGTTCGGGCATTCTTCGTAGTGTCTTGGTAATGGCTTGGGAGATGGTGGTTTAGCTTTTGTATTTATGGTTTTAATTTTTTCTGAGTGAGTTGCGGTTGGGTTTTCTTTCTTCTGAAGACTTTCTTTTAGAAAGTCGAGCTCAGCAGTTAATTTTACTGCTGTCGCCCATGGAGGTGGATTATTTTTATATAGTAGCCACTTAATGTGTGCTATTCTTTTATTTATTTTATTTTTCCGACCTCCGCGTCCCATATCCGCACTCTACTCACTCAGACTTTTCCATGCCGTAGTTTTCCATCCAGGTTTTTTTGTCCGTAGCTGCCGATAGCATCCATCCTTTGGGTCCTGCAATCTCCTGACTGCACGTCACGATCGCCATGTATGGATTAGACGATGTTGTGGCTTAAAAATCCATTTGTTAATTTTGAGTATTTATTGTTTTATTAATTGGAGGAGCAGCAAAGGTGCCGCTCCAACGCTTCAATTGTATCTGCTTTGACATTTAATTCTAAGTAAGGCTAAGTCTCTTGCTGCGCTGCCCACAGACGGCGGCAGCAAGACGGCTATGTACATATATGCTTATGTATATATGTATGCTATGCTCCCTTAAGCGGGAGCGCGAGGTATATGCACGTGAGGTCCGTTCGTGTTACAATTCTGCCGGCGCTAGCACTTTTTGTGCATAGCGATCGGTTCATGTTTTGACCATTTAAGTTTTGTTTACACTGCAACAAAGTGTTACAGTGTTTACCCTTTAAGTACTCTTGGTACAGTGGCTATTCAATATGTGTGCATACTACAAGTGCTAAGAACCTTTTGATAGCAATATCTGTCGACTCCCCCAGTGCTGAAGGGTGTTCGGCGAACGGCAGTTTCACTATAAATCTTCCGTCTTCTGCTCTTTTTAGAGTTTCTGCAAAGTGTTTCTCCCAATGTACCTCTGACGGAGATCGATGTTTCGTTTGGTTGTCAAAATTGTCTAGCTTCCAAAACTTTTCAATCAATGCGTCCGTTTCTGCACCGACGCCAACACCACAAGCTAGGTCTGATTGAGTTTTGGATTTAATCCTACCTGCTACAATCCATCCTAGTTCTCGTTTTGCATGGCACCATCTCTGCCGACCTTCTGCTGACTTGGAAGGAGTAGTGAGTAAAAGTGCTCGGTGCCGATTAGTAGATCTATCCGTCCAGGTTTATCAAATTGGGGATCTGCTAATGGACACTCATTGGGTAATTTTAAAGCACAATGTGTTAGTGGTTGAACTGGTTGGTCAGCTATGATGTGGGGAAGCACAATCGCTTCTGAAGCGCTGGCTGAAATCCCCGTGAAGAGAGTGTTGGGCCAAGCAGCCAAAGGCGAAATGTTAATATGATATAAAAGACGCTGAAACGGAGGAGCAGCGGCGGATTATCAGCTGTTTCTATTTTGTTTTGTTTCTCCCAGTTTCGCATGCGCTTTGCTGGTATTTGTAGCGCATGCGCTTTTGAGAGCTTTGTAAACTGCTGCACACTAGCTCATCTTGTGCCTGTGTGCGTTTCCCCGCCTCGCCTCTTGCCCTTGGAGTTTTGTACAGCTGCATGGTTTGAGGTTTATTACTTAGCTTTACGTGTACTTGTATTTCGGCATTTGAATTGAGCGGCTGGTTTTGGGGTTAAAATTGAACCTCAAATAAATTTAATTGAAACATAGCAAATCGTGTATTTTTTCGGCCGCTATTAAAAAACATTAATAGCGTAACAGAGAGCTAACGAGAATAGTTACTCTTGCTCTGCTCATTCTTGGTTGAATGAAGCCTCCAATGCCTTCGATCCGGAGCTTTGTATCGTGGTGCTTTAGTGACAACATAGATGCTAATCGCTCAGTGATCAAATTAATCTGAGGTCCTGAATCTAGCAGGGCACGAAATTTCGCTACTTGTCCGTTCTCTGCCTGGACCGCTACCTTTGCTGTTGCAAGAAGGTTGTAATTCTTGTAAGGCGCGGCACCGACAGTTGGGGAATGAAGGTTTGTGAATTCCAGGTGCAACAAGGTGTGGTGTTTTTTGTCGCACTTGAAACAGTTCCTTCCTTTACATTCTTTTGACTTGTGGTCTTGAAACAGTTGACACACATTTTTTGTTTTTGTACCCAATTCAATCTTTCGGATACTGGTTTTGCGCGGAACTCCTCACATTTATATAACGCGTGATTCGGAGCCTTGCAATAGTAACATAATGATTGTTTATCTGACGTACTGGACGCACACGCCAGATTTTTGGACTCTTTTTAAATGCTGCCGTTGGCTTTCCTGAGCTCAACACTCTGATTCTTTGCTCTAAGAATTCCAGCATCGCTTGGAGGGGCTGGATCTCTACTGAGTTGCCAACTGTCTGCTCAAATAGACTTCTATTAGTCATGTCAAGCTTATCGGCCAGCAACACCACCAAAAATGCATCCCATGTGGATACATTGATGCCTAGTCCCTTTAATGACGCAAGGGTTTCTAGAGTTGTTATATACAGCTCCTGTATGGAGCTGGATTATCATATGATAATCCTGGATTATCATATGATCCAACTATTATACGCCATGCATGTAAGTAGTTGTCCTCATTTAGCTCGATTTGGCGTATCAATCTCTCCGCATTTCCAGAAAGAACGCATTTTAGGTACCACATTTTTTTCACTGACGGCATAATAGTATCATAAACCATAAAGGAAAATAAATCATGGAATTGTTTCCATTTCATTGCATCCCCATCAAATTTTGGAATGTTTATCCGGGGTATTTGCACATCAATGCTATTTGTCGTAGGGTTAACATTTGCCATAAGTGCATTCTGCACCTCTGCTTGCAATTGTAGGTATGCCTGTTTGTAATATCCACTGTCTATTGGATTTTCCAATTCCTCAGAACTGTTAAGTGGATTTCTTGGAATAAAGCCCATAAAGATATTAGTAGTTCTCCTGGAGGCCCCTTAAACTCTCATAAGGCTCCGTTTACGGACTCTACTAGTTCTCCTTGGCGCCGACATAGCCCGGCAAATTGTTTATCCATGGGAACAACAACAGGGGATAGCTCTTGAACTTGATTTTTTACTTGTTCTAAAGCCTTGTCACGGTTGCATTCGAAAGTGGCGACATATTTCTCGCCACTGGTCCGGAGGTCCTCAGCATACGTGATGTAGCTTTCAGTCCTGGCCGTTCCTTGGATTTTCGCATTATTTTCAACGAATCTTTCCCAAGACTCTTCGAGAATGGATAGTTTCGATTGAAAGTATGATGCCGTTTGTTTTCGATTCGGCCCATCCTTTTCATAATTCCGGATGCGATTTCCTGCCCAATTTCTTGGTCCGTCCGATAGTGGAGTACGGTTCATGTGTCTGGTGTCCCCAATACGGTGTTCATCAAGACCACATAGAATCCGTACAAAAGAACTTCTTAATATTTGCTCTTAGAGGACTTAACTGGGACGCAAATCTTCACCTTCCCTCGTATAATAGTAGACTCCTACTAATAAACTTACCCTCCTTAACAAATCGTAGAACAATGCTGGGTGTCGTTTTCCTACACAACCTTATTAATGGTGATGTAGATAGCCAGCACTTACTAACACGCTTACAGTTTAAAGTTCCGAATAGAAGGACCAGAAACTTTAGTCCTTTATTCTTAAGCAATTGTAGATCGACATATGCACAGCATGATCCCCTTAGGATTTTATGTTCGAACTACAATGGTCTGTATCATATTATTTCTCTTTCATCCCTTTCAAATATGAAAACCTCCATTTTGAATTACCTTCAAGAGCATACTAATTCTTCCTCGTTTTCTTTATAATCCTTCTATTTATATTTTTACTAACTCGAATTTATTCCCGCGATTCGAGCTGTACGTTATGCGGCAGGCGCCCCTCGGTCGGTTGGGCGGGAGGTGGGCTGTACGTATGCAGTGGGAACCGCGCGCAGGAACGATAGAAATCACTATTCGTTCCTTTTGACTCTTGTTCGAATGGTGATGCTGGGCTTTCAGGATCGCGTCGGGGTCACCAAAATTTTAATTTTTAATGATTGAGTTTACGCAAAGGGTACATAAACAAGTTGGACGTGGAGAAATAAATGAGTTCAAAATAGGTTTGTCTGAGACTGACTTTATTAATATAAATATTCAATATTTATAGCTAATTTGGTACATGGATATTGCTTAGGTGGTAAATTAATGGAAATATAGCAAAAATGTAAAAATGAATAAATCAACAATTTAAAAGTGTAATATTCTGCAATATTTTTTCCAGATTATTAATTTATATTAATAATTGTTAAACACAAGTATGGTTGTGGAGTGAAGATTTTAGACTAACTTAAGGGTCTGATCCGGCTGCAGCGTGAGGCATTTGCCTGGTCGCAGCGCTGTTGCCAAAAGTGCCGGGTCAGCAGTTGGTATCCGGCCGGTGACGATATACCAATATCTCTTTGTGGGAACTGAGTGTTTTAACTTCTGTACCTATAGTATTCTATACCTGTAGTATCAATATTAAATGTATGACGATTTGTATTAAGCTTGTTTATTTTCTGTTTTTTTCAATTGAGTATTATAATCTGGAGTTCCAGCGAAAATAAAAATATCAGCTGGTGCTCTGCCTGTAGGACTATGTTTTGTTTTGTGATTATAAATATAAACAATTGTTTCAAATTTAGCTGTTATATTTTCAGGATTGCATTCATTAATTATAATTCATAATTTTTCATTTATAGTTTTATCTCTCTATGTCAGAAACTCCATTTTTACTTGTGGTGATAGTTATTATTACATCTTCTGATTGAAGCCAAAGTTGTAATGCTGAGCACATAAATGTGGAATCTTTGACAGCTTTAAGTTCTTTTGGCTTACCCATTTCATTAAATATCCTGAGTAATGCCCTTTTTGCTTCTAACCAATCCCTACTGTTGACATTTACCGAAGCAGCATATTTTGAATAAATATCAATGCAAGATAAGCGTTGTTTATTATCGATCATGTAAAAATCTATAACACATTTTTCTCTGGGGTTACAAGTTTCTGGGGTAATTTTAAATGTAAGTTTTGTATCTCTGTGTTCTATTTTAGCAAGGTTACAAATTTCACACTCATTAATTATATTTTGGATAAATCTCTGATAATCGGGGAAATACTATTTTTCTTTAAAGAGGCTTGTTTGTTTTTGTATTCCTGGATTTAATAATTCTACGTGAGCTTTAAGGATAATTTCCTTGAATTCAGCGAATATTTGGACATCTGTTAATATTGTACTGGTTTTCATAACTTTGGTTAAGTTATTTGGGCTGATAATCTCTATATAAGCATTTTGAAATATTATGAAGTCTATTTCACAAGGAAAATAAATAACACTTTTTTTGGAACAGAAATATTCTTTAATTAATTCTTTTGCATATGGGTCATATGGTAATTATTATAAGGTTGGTTTTATGAAAGTATTGGGTCAATTTAACTTAATTTGAATTCCCTCTATGAAATTCAATTCGTCTATTGTAATAGTTTAAAGGTCTTTCTGTTATTTGTATATAATTCTGATTTTCTTCTTGTCCACTACGTACTGTTGCTATTGTGGGGAATGACTGGGTACTATCGGACGATTCTCCTAAAAATAATTCTTCTAGCTGCACTCTTGACAGAGCATCAGCTACCTGGTTTTCCTTTCCCGGCAAATATTATATTTAATAGTGAAGTCAAACTCGTTTACTTTTATTCTCCATCTCTGTAGTTTCATATTAGGTTCTGGTATATTATCAAGCCAAATTATGATCGCTAAGAATTTCAAATTTTCTTCAAGACTTATGAAGAGACAAGACCTAAAATATTTAGTGGCCCAGACTATAGCCAGAAGTTTTTTTTCTATTGCTGAATAGTTTATTTCGTGTTCATTAAGAGTTCTACTAGCATAGAAAATGGGTTTATGATTTTGTGATAATACTGCGCCTATAGCGACATTGCTAGCATCTGTTGTTAAAGAAAATAATTTTTCAAAGTTAGGGTAAATTAAAATTGGGTCTGATGTAATGAGAAGTTTTAATTTCTCAAATGCTTCTAAATATTCTTTATCTTCATCATTCAAATGGTTGAGTCGGAATTCATTACATTCTCTTAACTCATTTTGAATTGCAAAGTTTACGGCGGAATCTTCGACTGAGGGTGAAATGAGGCAATTAACTGCGGTCTCTTCCTTTTCAAAGTCTTGATTACTATAGTAAAATTTGAAGGTTTTATTATTTAACGTAATTGTCTTTGACTCGTAGTCAATTTTTGCCTTGGTTGCTTCAAGATAAGATCGACCTAGAAGGATGTCGTAATTATCAGAAAATTGGTGTATGTAAAATTTTTGTTCGGACGGACAAGTTTCACTGGGTTTTAGTTTTATAGATTTTGATAAATTTACTACACCTTTGATTGTATATACTTTCAGGTTTTCAATGTTTTCTTCAAAGTTTGCATAATTTTCTCTCATAATATTAATAGATGATCCTGTGTCTATTATACCTTTATATCTTTTATCTTTCAGTACTAATTTTATAAATGGATTTCGTTTTGATTCTCCGAGGCCGTTTGCTGAAAATTTACGTCCATACGGTATTGTCCACTAGTGCTTTCTCTCTGTCTTTTAATGGGTCCATTATTAGAATGCATATTTGAGGTTGAAGCTTGATAATTCAATGGGTTTTGTGCCCTGCCTTGATCTAATGCTTTTTTGGTAGTATGATAACTGAGAGTGTTTTGATTATTTAAACTTTGTGAATTCTGAGGAGTTACAGAAAACTGTGAGTGGTAACCAGAGTATCTTCGATTTTGATTCTGATTATCATTTCCTTTCTTTCTAAAATAATTTTCACTTGGATTGGCATCATATAATCCCAATTCCATAGATGCTAATTTTAATTTCATGATGGTTGAAATATCTTTTCGGACTAAGAACATATATAATCTGTCTGGAAGTTTTCTATCTATTTTTTCACTTATGGTTTTCTCTAAGAGTCTAGTATAATTAATTTTATCAACCGGGTTAGATTCCAATTCGAGTTTTTCGAATATGCTTCTAGATCTTTTTTCGAACTCTAAGATAAACTTACTTATACTATTTCTAAACTCGGTTTCTCCAAGATGTTTTAGTAAATTCTCATATGGTCGATGATCCTTGAATGCCATGATGAGTGCTGACTTCATTGCTGGCCAGTTCTGTGCTCCTGCGTGTGCGATCACTTCCTGAGCTGAATCGATTAGGATCCTCCTGATTCCTCCGAAAATAACCAACGCTTGTCTGGGGTCTTGTGTGGGGTACAGAGTGAGAAGGTCTTCTATCTCCTTGATGAAGCTTCCGAGCTATCCCGGGGTTCCATCGTATTGGTGAACCACCTTCAGTTGCTGAAGAAGTTGGTTCAGGTGTAGTTCGGACAACTGTGGTACTGCCATGTTTGCTTATATTTTTTTATTTTGTGGCTGAATAGTTACAGTCACTGTATGTCTTAAGATTTTTTGGGTTTGTCAGGAATTAACGCGAATACACTTGAGGTTTTTACAACGCGATTCGTAAATTATTTTACAATTCCTAATTTTCACAACGCGGTTTAATCGAGTAGTGTTCTTTTGCGGATTACTTTTCTTTGGTGCACTTTTTTCTAACGGAGTGATCTGGACTTATTTTATCCTTGATCCCGAAACAAAAGGACTTTTGAAATGTGATCCTACCGACTGCGCCAATTACAAGATTTGACTTTGAATTATTGAAAAAAAATATAACTTTATTTTACTTTTCAATATTATTCTAAGTACAAACTTATATTTTATTGAAGATACACCGACTTTATCATTAGGGAAAGTCTCAAACTGTAAACTTGTTAGTTGGTTAGGGAGTAGGGTTTATATAGGGATCGGATACGTTCCACATTGAGGAAGCCGAGAGGGCTGCTTAGGGATCTTGGCTGATCCATGATTCTCTTTCTTTAATTACTCTTAAAAGACAAGAGCGTTCGTTCTCTTGAATGTACTTGTTTTTTATGACATTTGAAATTTGATTTTATGTCTGGCATCCAAAATTTGTTATTGATTTCAGACGTGGGAACGTGTCAGAATCTTGGGGTTGGTATTCGGTTGTTTAGTCTAATAGTCAAGAGTTTCTTATTTCGTCTTTTACGATTTCTTTTAGACTCTGACTTTTGTCTTTAATTGCAAGGCTTGCTTGTTACTAAGGGTGTCTCGGGTATGAGTAAGATCGAATGATCCTCGAATCGTTATGGGGGTTTGGTTTATTAGTAAATATGCATATAGTGCATGTGATTGTGTGGGGCGTGGATGTAGACATATACATAGGTTTACTTGCTACTGTGGATATGTCACTATCCGTGCCCATGCACTATATGCCTACTTGTAGGTATATTCGAGTGCCGTGGTTGTAATCCCTTCAGTGTGGAACACGCCACGTAAACCAATATCGGAGAGATCCGAGACACACCTGTGGATATGTCACTATATATAAAAAAACATACGAGGGAGGTGTAGCACATGAGAAATTTCAATTGCTCTGCTGTCATCTTGCTCTAAAATTTTTACTACTGCTACGGCTACGGGGAGCACAGTATTTCTTTTTTGGCTATTGCTATTGATATAGTTTTTGCTCCGAGAAAACTCGGAGCAGAGCAGAGCATATGATTTTTCATCAATCTGCTATAGCTCTGCTCCTTTGACTGTCATCAAAGTGAGAGCCATAGCAATAGCATGGCAATATATTTATAAATCTGGATGCTACAGAGTAGAAAATTCTAACCCTGTCTGAAACTATCGTAATGCTCAGGCAGGAGAAATTTCCAATAAACCTAAAGCTTGCGAGCCGTTACAATATTGGAAGGTAAGTTTCAAAGTTTTATGTCGTTACTTGTAATCAATTAATTATACTTTTAGGAGTCTTTGAACGGTATGGAGCCCTTCAAAGAAGTCGCTCAAAAATGTTTGTGTGGTCCTGACACTTCGTATGAGTCAGCTGAGCTGAGACAATTATATCTGGCCGCACATTGTTGATAAATGTTTATCAATAAAATCACAATTTTTTAAAATAATTTTTAAGACAGACAAAATTATCTCAGTTATCTGTTTTATCAGTTAATTTTATTTTTATTTATAACACAACCTTAAGTGTGCATTTTAATAATTTGAAAAATATTGTTCAAATTTTTTAAAACATCGAAGTTTTGGGTGAAAAACATCGATGGCTCAATACATAAACAATATCTAAACTTTCCACAGCATAAGCCAGACAGATAAACATTCTTACCGGCTCGCCATCGCCAATCCGAATTTCATAGATCTTCCGATCTTATCAGTTTTTACCAGTACTCAATTA